>OW971947.1:5000-10005000 GCA_943193695.1 Acrobasis suavella
GTGTAATGGAAAATGTTTAGGAAGTATCCACGCGTTTTTATCTCTTAAATAATCATTGATAGTATAGTACGCATTGTTCAATAAAACTTTTTTAACATGTGTTTTAAATTTTGCCATTGGTAGATTAACGATCGCTTCGGGAAGTTTATTAAATAATGTTATACCTAGACCTAAGAGTGACTTTCTAGTTTTAGCAAGTCGAAATTTAGGCGTATGAAGCTGATTTTTGTTGCGAGTATTATAACTGTGAACATCACTATTTTTCTTGAAATTATTTAACCTAGATTCAACAAATAGAAGATTGTCGTAAATAAATTGAGATGTCACAGTAAGAATATTTATAGATTTAAATAACTCTCTTAAGGAATCGCATGATTTTAGTCCGTAGATCGACCGAATTGCTCTCTTTTGTAGCACAGAGATAGCATGTATGTTAGCCGCTTTACCCCATAAGAGCAAGCCATATGACATTATGCTGTGAAAATAACTAAAGTATACTAGCCTAGCAGTTTCAACGTTAGTACACCGTCTGACCCTCCTCACAGCATATGCTGCCGAACTAAGTTTCTTGGCAGTGGCCTCAATATGTTTATCCCATTTTAAGTTCCAGTCTACAGTTATGCCTAAAAATTTGGTGTTGGGTACCCATTCTAGAACTTGACCATTAAGACTCAAAGGTATGTGAGTATTAGGTTTATTCAATAGTGAAAAATTAACGCACTTAGTCTTTTGTGTGTTTAAGGCCAGATTATTAGTCGTAAACCAACTAAGTACTTGTGACATAGTATTGCTTACATCGTCATAGTTTGTGCATTTTCTGTCAACCTTAAAAAGTAAAGATGTATCATCAGCAAACAATACTACTTCACACAACTTTTCTGCGACGGTGCCACGGTTGTTAATGCGTAAAAATAGAGTGGAACGATAAAATTTTTAGCTTTTTCTTTCTAGGTTTCTTTTTAGGTTTCAATAAATGCATTTTGTAATTGTCAGCACACATGTTAAAGAAAAGAAAGTCGTCGTCCATATTTAAAACACGTAGATGACGCCATCTTGGATTATTACCAGATAGTTCGTGAAAAATAACGAAGCCGCTAGTGTGACCCGCGCAACGTACGAAGATTCGCCGCGAATTGCTTCGGGACGATAGGCACAAGTGCGGCCGAAGCATATGGTAGTAAGGTAAATTGCCTGTGTTTGTGTGATGGATGTTTGCGTAAGAGTGTGACCGTCTGTTTGTAGGAACTTTCTGATTAGTCGGCATGTATTTAAAATAACTGCTTTTTGGAGAAGGTGATAGGTTGTAGATTTAGGGTTTGAAGTGATTGGTGCAATGGTTTGGGTATGACTCCAGTGGAAGAATAAACTATTGGGACTAATGTTACTTTTTGAAGATGCCAGATTCTAGTTATTGTGTCCTTTAATTCTGTGTATTGGGTTTGTTCTTCCGATATTGTATTTCTAAGGTTGTGTGTATTTGGAACAGCGATGTCGATTAAATATGCGGTTTTATCGATTTTATTTACAAGTGTTATATCAGGCCTGTTATAATAATTAGTTCGGTCAGTTAACATGGCTCTATCGTAATATAGTTTTGTCAAGTTTTAAGCTATTGCATAGCTTTTATCGCGGGCCTCTGGCGTGACGACGAATCCAGAAATACCGTAACGAAATTTAAACCTCACACTCGTCTAACGTCGTTTCAGTTCGGAAGACTTCGGCGCGGTGTTTGTGTGCGTGCGACTAGACGTATGCGAGTAGAGAGTTGGACATTATTCGAATAAAAATTTAATAACTTTTTCGCGAATAATTTTGTCACGAATAAAATACAGATCTTGCAATCTACGAACGCGCGGCGCCCTTAGTTGTGTGAGGGAACAATTTGTATACACGACGATGCAGGCGTGAGAGTAACCGTGCGTACGGTAAGCAAACAAAAAATCATTGATTCAAGTTATGGATTACACCCATTTTTATATTTAAAATGTATATATTTATTAATTTACTTAATAGGAGTGGTAAAAATCGTTAAAGTAACTACTAATTTAAATAAGTAATAATAAATTCATTAAGCCATTTTGCATAATTATTATAATTCATATTAGAGTGATAATCTCCTGATGTAGATGCCGCTTTGTAGACCAGCGAAGAATTAGGCACAAAGCCATCGTCCCTAGAAATAAAAAATAAATATTGAGACATGTTAGATCTGCTAACTACCTACATAATACCTTTGTAGTACTTTTTTACATTGAATTAGTCTTGTTATTATATTCTGTGTGTTTTGTGATTCTATCGTTTTTATTAGTTTGTTATAACAAGAAAAATATATTTTGTTGATTTTAATAAATAAATAAAAATCTTACCTCGCTATGAATTACTTTGCGTTTTCCTTCACTTTTGAGATTTGACAAGATGACCGTACTTCGTGAACAATAGCAACGTGAAAACAATAAACACAGGTGACTCGAGCGATGGCTAGCTCGCTACTGAGTACTGACCGCTCCGTCGGATACGCACACTAACGAAAATGTGTATTTACGATTACAACTACAAATAAAGGCCACGCGCGCTCATAGATTGCAAGAACTGTATCATGATTTTATTCGTTATGCTAAATAACGATTTTTTTTACCTTCTCTTACCCTTCTCTTTTTAACTTGGGTCGGGAAGAGTTACATTTTGGAGCGTACGAGTGTTCTCTTTTTAACCGATTGCATCAAAAAAAATTGGTCGCCATTTTGAATATATTTTTCACTGGACCAATTGTCTTCAAAATCGATATCTGGACGGCCCTGTGGTCCCTCATATTGAATCTATGCTCAAAATGTAAAAAAAAACTGGCCGCCATTTTTTAACTCTTTTGTCACTGCGCCGATATCCTTCAAAATCGATATCTGGGGGTCCCTGTGGTCTTTTATAATGAATCTATGCTCGAATTTGAAAAGGTAGCCGCAATTTTGAACTTTTTTGTTTCTGGACCGATTGCCTACAAAACCAATATCTGGGGGTCCCTGTGGTCTTTTATAATAAATCTGTGCTCAAATTTGAAAAAGGTAGCCGCCATTTTGAATTTTTTTGTTTCTGGACCGATTGCCTTCAAAATCGATATCTGGGGGTCCCTGTGGTCTTTTATAATGAATCTATGCTCGAATTTGGAAAAGGTAGCCGCCATTTTGAACTTTTATGTGTCTGGACCGATTGCCTACAAAATCAATTTCTGGGGGTCCCTGTGGTCTTTTATAATAAATCTGTGCTCAAATTTGAAAAAGGTAGCCGCCATTTTGAACTTTTTTGTTTCTGGACCGATTGCCTTCAAAATCGATATCTGGGGGTCCCTGTGGTCTTTTATAATGAATCTATGCTCGAATTTGAAAAGGTAGCCGCAATTTTGAACTTTTTTGTTTCTGGACCGATTGCCTACAAAACCAATATCTGGGGGTCCCTGTGGTCTTTTATAATAAATCTGTGCTCAAATTTGAAAAAGGTAGCCGCCATTTTGAACTTTTTTGTTTCTGGACCGATTGCCTTCAAAATCGATATCTGGGGGTCCCTGTGGTCTTTTATAATGAATCTATGCTCGAATTTGGAAAAGGTAGCCGCCATTTTGAACTTTTATGTGTCTGGACCGATTGCCTACAAAATCAATTTCTGGGGGTCCCTGTGGTCTTTTATAATAAATCTGTGCTCAAATTTGAAAAAGGTAGCCGCCATTTTGAACTTTTTTGTTTCTGGACCGATTGCCTTCAAAATCGATATCTGGGGGTCCCTGTGGTCTTTTATAATGAATCTATGCTCGAATTTGAAAAGGTAGCCGCAATTTTGAACTTTTTTGTTTCTGGACCGATTGCCTACAAAACCAATATCTGGGGGTCCCTGTGGTCTTTTATAATAAATCTTTGCTCAAATTTGAAAAAGGTAGCCGCCATTTTGAACTTTTTTGTTTCTGGACCGATTGCCTTCAAAATCGATATCTGGGGGTCCCTGTGGTCTTTTATAATGAATCTATGCTCGAATTTGGAAAAGGTAGCCGCCATTTTTAACTTTTATGTGTTTGGACCGATTGCCTACAAAATCAATTTCTGGGGGTCCCTGTGGTCTTTTATAATAAATCTGTGCTCAAATTTGAAAAAGGTAGCCGCCATTTTGAACTTTTTTGTTTCTGGACCGATTGCCTTCAAAATCGATATCTGGGGGTCCCTGTGGTCTTTTATAATGAATCTATGCTCGAATTTGGAAAAGGTAGCCGCCATTTTGAACTTTTTTGTTTCTGGACCGATTGCCTACAAAACCAATATCTGGGGGTCCCTGTGGTCTTTTATAATAAATCTGTGCTCAAATTTGAAAAAGGTAGCCGCCATTTTGAACTTTTTTGTTTCTGGACCGATTGCCTTCAAAATCGATATCTGGGGGTCCCTGTGGTCTTTTATAATGAATCTATGCTCGAATTTGGAAAAGGTAGCCGCCATTTTGAACTTTTATGTGTCTGGACCGATTGCCTACAAAATCAATTTCTGGGGGTCCCTGTGGTCTTTTATAATAAATCTGTGCTCAAATTTGAAAAAGGTAGCCGCCATTTTGAACTTTTTTGTTTCTGGACCGATAGCCTTCAAATTCGATATCTGGGGGTCCCATGTCGTCTCTTATAAAGAATCTATGCTCAAAATTGAAAAAAATGGCCAATTTTGCCCAACTCTGAGACTAGCTGCTAAATGCTCATAATAAAAATTCCTGAATAACCTAAATGTATTGTAAGATAATAAAAATATTTTAAACGATTTTAATTTCGTATTTATTCAATAAAAGAAAAAAAATGTTTTCTTATCGGTCACCACGCTCAAAAAGTGTAACTTGAGTGTATCAAAGAAAAAACTTTAATTAATATCAAAGAAAAAAAAAAACATAATGCATAAATAAAAAATAAATAAATAATTATATTGCATAAGTTGATAAAAATGCTATGCAATAGCTTTAAAGCGACAGTCCCCGAGTGCCATAGGTTTTTTTTTCCAGGACTGTCTGTACAACAATATTATAAATACCCCCCTAGTATTTATAATATTGTTGTACAGATCCTATTAAATTGTACTGAAGGGCAACGTTTTGGTGAATGATATTGGCTACTTGATCATGTCTATGTTTATAATCGGACTGACTGGGCTATTGATTTACATGCTCAAGTGATATATTATGCTGGATGGTTTCCGGAGAGCTATTGCATTTTCTACAAGCGTCTTGTCTTATACTTTTGATGATGTGTCTTTGATAATTTTTGGTCTCTATCACCTGATCTTGGATTGCCAACATGAATCCTTCAGTCTGCGGAAAGAGTTCGCCTCGACTCAGCCACGCGTTCGACGCATCTTTGTCGATAGAGAGATGGCATATGTAGGTCTTAGCGATATCTGCCGTGAAGAGACTTTCTGGCCCATTCAGCAATCTTTGTTTTGTTATCCGTAACTTCTTCGTTGGGTTGAGTTGTTGGTTTACTACATTTCATTAGGTTAGGAAATATGCCTTCATCAATACATTCGTTAAATATAAAAGCTAAATCACCAGCTATGACATTTATAATATGGCTTACTACAGCAACCGACATGCTCCAATGATCTTCCGATTTTTTTAAATGTAACTGTTTAGATGCTTCTACTATATCACTAGGGCAAACATGCTTAAATTTAAATTTAGAATCACAAGGCCTAACATTATTCTTAAGCAAGGCTTCAGCACGCTGGGGGTTAGAATCCACATTGGAAGTAAGTTCCAAAGGTATGTTAGTAAAAAAAATATCAAAAATATTAACAATTTCTTCAGGTTTAGTAATGAACTTACCGCTAGCTTTGATTTGACAGATATTTTCTTTTGCTTTATTTTTACCAGTTTCTTTATTAATAACATTCCAAGTTTCTTTTATTTTGTTAGAGGCATTATTTATTTTTTTACTAATACAATTGGCCTTGGCTTGTCTACAAACTTTTTTAAATATTTTAGAATAATTTTTAACATATTCTACAAAGGAAGGATTAAAATTAAATTGTTTTTGGGCATTTAATTCATAAAGCTTGTTTTTACTTATGTAGATGCCGGTAGTAGCCCACTCACTAAATTGTGATTTACTATGCACAGCAACTTTTTTTTGTTTTAGTTATCAGATTATCCTATCAACCGATTTCATATCTTAGTTCTTATTTCGTACAAACAATATCTTAGGGAAAATTAACAAAGAATACAAAAAAACAAATGTTTAAATTTATAATTATTTATTACCTTTTCACATCACACGTAACCAGGCTTAGCTAGTTCATCATTCTAAAATCATTCTCGGTAAATATCCGCAACTCACAATAATATTTCGAAAGCTGGTTAACTTTTTTGGGTAGGTATTTGAGGCAAGCTGAAAACTTGTATTCAATTCTATGTATTTCAGTAAAAATGTCTACCAGCTCTCGGACCATAAGTCGATATTATGACGTCGGTCGATGCTAAACTATGACTAGGGCATGTACTACTTAGACTAAATGCAAAAACTATCTAAATCGAGTGGTCATTTGCGCGGTCTTTGACTCTGTTTCAGCTTCCGTTTGCTGTCATTGCGATATTTGTTCTGCTTCTTAACGAATTCCTTGTAGGACGCGCTGCCGTCGATCTTGAAGAGGCTCTTCTCGTCCGGGAAGGAGTTGCCGGCGGCGGGCAGGCGGCGCACGTCGGCGGCGGCCAGCAGCGGGTAGGACGGCGCGGTGTGCGCGCCGGCCGCGTTGGTGCCCGCGTGCAGGTGCACGTAGCCGCGGTTGCCCGCCAGCCCCCACGAGTTCTTCACGATGAAGTAGTCGCCGTACGTCTTGTGCCGGCTGTAGCCCACGGCCGTCACGGCGTGGTTGCGCGCTTTGGGGTTGCAGCGCTTGTCGATCAGCACGCCCGCCTTGAAGTACATGAACCCGTCGCACCCGCCGTCCACCAACACCACGTTGGGACCGTGTTTGGAGATCGATACCTGCGCGCATACACAACACAAACATGTCTATATTAAAATGTAAATCTTTCTTCATATTTTTCTGTACAACATTTACTGATTCTTCACGAGTCTCGAGATAAATGTGCGACATAACCACGCACCTTGAGCGTGTCGCTGCCGCTAGGCACTTCGACGTAGCCACTTATCTTGGTGACCGGCGCGTCCTCTTTCCTGCACTGCTTCACCTGTAAATATAGTTTCAACGGTCAGAAAAAGAAGACATCGTCACCGTAAACGGAGATGAGCGAGCCTGACCTTATTTATTTATAAAACTTTATTGATCCACAATGGCGGCCTGGACGCTAAAAACGTTCTTTCCCATTCAACCATAAGGATAAACAGAAATCTAGTTGCGGCGCAAAATAATTACTAAATAAATAATACTAAATATACCTACATTTATGATATGTATATACATACATACAATATATAAATAATGAATGATGATTGTGAAAATGAAATATACACTAGTTTAGAGGATGAGAGAGTACTTTTCTTTTAAAAGAAAATTTTGTTGAAATGTCCTTGATGTCAACGAGTAAAGCATTCCAGAATCGTGACGTTTGTAGGATAAATGAGGTTGCCGTAAAATTTGGGCGATGTAAGGGAATAGAAAGAAGACGAGTATCGGCAGAGCGAAGTTGGCAATCATAAGTGTCGGAAAGACAATGAAATTTGCATTTTAAGTACCATGGGATTGACGAAGTCGTAGCGCTCGTACTCGTGAAGCGCGGCGAGGCCGGCCTCGCGCACGCGCTCGTACGGGTAGCGCACGTGGTTGCCGCGGTCGCAGTGGTGCGGGCCGGCGCTGCAGTCGGCCAGCTGCTGGTCGCTCAGCGGCACCAGCTGCCCCGTGCGCAGGAACAGCGCGCCCTCCACGGCCGCCACCACCGCGAACGCCCAGCACGTCTTACAGAAGCCCTGGTCTGGAAATACAACACCTTATAAAATAATACCTACACTTGTTAATTTAGGACAAGATGCACCTAGTTTTAAAAACTGCCTTTATCCAGTGATCGCAATCACTGCAGGCACATACATATATACTTATAGTTACTTATGTACATACATACATAGCAGCGATACACATGACTCTTGTTTTGGCTTTTCGGGTATAACTGATCCTATTAGAGTTGTCGGAAAGTGGGTTATAGTGACGGTACTGACTGCGTATGTGCGTGACGGCGCCCTTGCGTTTCCAGCTGAAGGCGGGCGGCAGGTCGGCGGCGAGGCGCGCGACCTCGTCGGCCGACAGCGGGAAGGGCTCGGGGCGCGCACCGGAGCTGGAGCCGGAGCCGAGGCCGAAGGGCGCGGCGCCGACCTCGCCGTCGCCGTCGCGGCTGTCGTCGTCCACGAGCCCCAGCAGCAGCAGCTTCTCGGCCGGCAGCAGCACGCTCAGCTCGTTGACGGCCATCTCGGCCGGCCCGCCCTGCCGGTTCGCCGACTCCACGAAGCGGGTGCTCCAGATTAGCAGCGTCTTGCGCACGGCATCCTCGGTAGGGTCTTCATAATTGACCTCGTAAACTTCCTTAAACCTGAATCATCGAAGAGTTTCATTAAAAGTCCAGTACGCAGCACGTAGGTGTGCAACCTCTCATTTACTCGCAATTATAACTAGTAGCGGATTTAGGGGGGGGGGGGGGGGGTTCACGTGTGCATCCGTGCAGATGATATTTTTGAGTACTGTGGAGATTCTATCACAGTACATACTTAAAAGCATATCTTCGCGACAGGATGACAGAAAATGGACCCTAATGAAGTGCTAGACATTTTTAGCAGAAAACATTAAAGAAAACTGTCTTTAATAAACATTTCATTTTCCTTAAGATAATCTCATAAACCTTCCTACACATAACACTGAACATTGAACAGTTAGTGTAGTTTTTTTTGCCCGTCCGCCCTTTGTGCCCCCCCCCCCCCCCAGAAAAAAATCCTGCATCCGCCCTTGATTATAACCAATATAATCGTTATGGTTGTCACCTACCTATCAATTGACAAAATCACTTTTGTGGAGGAGAGATACTGTATTTTTTATAATTAAATTTATTCGGGGTGAAATGGGAACGATTTCATGCACTACTTTCTTTCCCTTGATTGAAAATTATATTTCATTTCATCTACTCGAAAAACATTTGAAGCTATAGTTATTGCTGATTCTCTCGGGACTAAAAAGGTAAAAAGAAAATCTTTAAGGATTAAAATCAGTTTGAAAACTGAATACAAGTGTAATCTATATAGATTAAAAAATAATGTTGGAAGCCCAGCAAAAAGAAAAAAAATATTTAGTTTTCAATCAATAAATAACCATCACAGACATAGTAATTTTTTAAATTTGGAATTTAAACGTCGTCAACATGGATGGAATGTACGAGTAGGTAAACCTTTTTTCATCTCATCTACTCGAAAAACGATGTTTTCATCCCAAAACATTTGGAGCTAAAGTTACTGCTTATTCTCTCGGGATTAAAAAGTGAAAAATAAAATCTCTAGGGATTAAAACCATTATGAAAACTGAACACGAGTGTTATCTATGTAGAATCAAAAATAATGTTGGCAGCACAGCAAAAAAGAAGAATTTTGTTTTCAATTAAAACATAATTGGAATACATAACGTCGTCAACATGGATGAATGTAGGTAAACATTTTTCTCTTTGATTGAAGTAATTACAAAAGTTTTAGATTATTTGTATTGACATGTAATTATTTGTGTAAATGTGAATACTTTTTCGTAAGTTTAAGCCGATAGTGATCGATAGATCAAAAGTTGGTTGTCTTTGAAAAATTATTTCTTAGTATTTACTGTATGAAAACGACACCAAACAAAGGTTAGTATTAAATTGTCGGTTGAAGTCTGATAAAGTATTGTAGGTGTTCTACTTTTCTTTATATTCTGTTTTGTATTTGCTACTATTTCTCATAGATGGAGATGAAAAGTAGTGACTACTCGGGTACGGTAATATTTTTATCTCGCGCGATACACAGGGATCCCTCGCTTTACTCAGTATTCAAAGTAGCGCCCTCGCCTTCAAAATATTACCTTATCCTCTTGTAGCATAATTTACTATTATGTTCTTCGGAAATAGAAATTAGTATAATTTGTAAAAATTTTCTCTTTGATTCAAAGTAATTACAGGAGTTATAATGTAGAGATGTAATTATTTGTGTAAATTTGAATACTTTTTAGTAACTGCCGCGGTAAAGCTATTGCATAGCATTTTTCATCAACTTATGCAATATAATTATTTTAATATTTATGCAGTATCTTTTTTTCTTTGATATTAATTCAAGTTACAATTTCTGAGCGTGGTGACCGATAAGAAAACATTTTTTTTTCTTTTATTGAATAAATAAGAAATTAAAATCGTTTAAAATATTTTTATTATCTTACAATACATGTAGGTTATTCAGAAATTTTTATTATGAGCAGTTAGCAGCTAGTCTCAGAGTTGGGAAAAATTGGCCATTTTTTTTCAATTTCAAACATAGGTTCTTTATAAGAGACCACAAAGACTCCCAGATATCGATTTTGAAGGCAATCGGTCCAGAAACAAAAAAGTTCAAAGTGACGGCTACCTTTTGCAAATTCGAGCATAGATTCATTATAAAAGACCACAGGGACCCCCAGATATCGATTTTGTAGGCAATCGGTCCAGAAACAAAAAAAGTTCAAAATGGCGGCTACCTTTTTCAAATTCGAGCACAGATCTATTATAAGCGACCACAGGGACCTCCAGATATCGATTTTGAAGGCAATCGGTCCAGAAACAAAAAAGTTCAAAATGGCGGCTACCTTTTCCAAATTCGAGCATAGATTCATTATGAAAGACCACAGATCATAATATTTTATATGTGACAAAATTATTCGCGAAAAGTTATTCGCGGACGAATAAATTTTTATTTTATTATCTAGATAAAATTTTATTCGAATAATGCCCAACTCTCTACACGCATACGTTTGGTCGCACGCACACAAACACCGTGCCGAAGTCTTCCGAACTGAAACGACGTTAGACGAGTTAGTTTAATTTTCGTTCCGAAACTGGATTCGGTCGCCGCGCCAGAGGCCCGCAATTAAAGCTATGCAATAGCTTAAAAACAATTAATTTTAGGGGTTCCCCATACTTAGACCTGAAATTCAACATTTTTTTTCATTAAACCCATATGTTTGGGGTATCTATGGATAGGTCTTTTTAAATGAAAACGACACCAAATAAAGGTAAATGTACATCTGTCGGTTGAACTCCTGTTAGAAATTGCAGGTGTTTTACTTTTCTTTATTTTTGTTTTGTATTTGCTATTTTTTTCTCATAGATGGAGATGAAATTGATGAAAGATAAAAATATTACCGTACCCAAATATCACACATATTTGGGTACGGTAATATTTTTATCTCGGGCTATATACATGAATCCTTTATTTCGCTCTGGATTAAAGGTTGCGTTGCGCTCTTGCTTTAAAAATATTACACGGATATTACCTTAACCACTTGTAGCACAATGTACTATTATTTTAGTTTACCCCTTTGATAAAAAGATAAACGTATCGTAATAGATGTCCTCTTTACTGCGCTCGTTATTCATATCATGCCACCACCCCCGATTTGAATGAGGGCCCGAGAGGATAAAATAACAGCTGGGTTGGCCAGGAGGGGCAACTAATGAGTGCATACTTGTCGAAGTCGGTGTCGCAGCGCGTGTCGCGGTGCGGCATGAGGAACTCGCGCAGCGGGTCCACGTGCTCGAGGCGCGGCGCGCGCTCCAGCACGTCGCACTCGCGCGCCAGCTCGATGCTCATGTAGCTGGCGTCCGGCCGCTGCTCGCGCACCTCCAGGTAGCGGTGCTCGTACCAGTCCGCCGCCGCGCCCAGCAGCGAGCTGTCCACCGTCACGCGGTACCTGCAACGTAGCAACGACGCATCAGTCGCGTTCCCCGGCCGCCGTGCAGTCGGTCTGCGAGGCGCTGCACTCACTTGTACGGCACTGCGAAGTCGGGCTGCACGCGTGCCACGAGCAGCTCGTGGCGGAACACCAGCGACTCCCCGCGCGCCGCGCCCAGCTCGCCCACCTGCCCCGCCACCCGGTGCGTCCAGCGCTCCAAGCGGCCGTCCTCAGTCTCTTGGTACCCTGCACACAATGTATTATGACAGCATCCATCGTCGCAGTGATGTGAACTAGGATTTATATTTAAATAATTTATTTTGTTAATTGTTAATTGTAAATAAATTAAATATAAAATAACACTGTATAATGCTTTTCTATAAAATCCCGGCAATAATCAAATAAATTATCTATTATCTCGTCGCCACTCCTGGCTTGTACCCTGATGGGTTTTTCAGATTTAATTCCAACGGATTTCATTAGTACCCTAATGATCACTATACATACAATGCATACGTCATGCATGACTTTTAAGTTTAACGATACTTAAACAATAGTAGCCCGATTAGGGACTGCATTGAGCGGCGGATACTTGTTCGGTGTAAGAAAAAGAAACAGGTGGGTTTAAACACTTCCATAATCTCTGAGAAGAAGTATGTGTATGGGCTAGAAGAGTATCGCTCCACACTGACCGTCGAAGCGGAAGGGCTCGGGGTCGGGCAGGCCGGGCGGCGCCAGGTCGGCGCGCGACGCGCTCGTCGTCAGCCGCGTGCAGCGCCGTTGTTCCTCCTCGCCGAAGCGCTCGATGCGGAACTGCAGCGTTCACGTACAGTAAATAGTTTATTTTCGTTGCAAATCAGAAAGTGTAGAAGATAAACACAGAACGTTAAATGGCCGATGAGTGTGTACCTGCACGCGCTGCACGTCGCCGCCGGGCTGCACGGTGCGGTACAGCACGGTGGTGCCGCCGTGCATGTCAACGCGCGACGATCCAGTCTCCGCGTCATACCTGCCGCCAAGTACACGAATATGATATTCAATCACTTCGGTACGAAGCTCCTGCACTAATATAAACAGACTCCCAAATATTGTTACCAGACTGTGTAGGGCTCGGTGAAGTCGGAGTAGTAAGCGGTGAGCTCGGCGCGGATGAGCAGCGAGCGCTTGAAGCTGAGGCGGTCGGGCGGCGGCGCGGCGGCCAGCGGCGGCAGCGGCGCGGGCGGCGCGGGCCGCGGGGACTCGGGCAGCAGCAGCGGCGGCAGCTGCGGCGCGCGCGGCCGCGCCTCCCAGAACAGCGCCAGCAGCAGCGCGCGGAACTCCTCCTGCTCGTCCGGCCCCGGCAGCAGAGCTGGACAAAGATTATGCTGATCATTACGTGCGATACGCTTTCAATAACGGGCTTTTACAAACAGGTTGCTATTTTTTGCTGCATCTTATCTGCAGTCCCCAAATATACCTATGCTCAGTGGCGTAGCTAGGTAACCGAAGGCCCTAGTGCAAAATAAACTAGGGTCCCAACTAAACTATTGAAAACTAATCGTATTCGACGTAGGTACTCCATATTTATCGTAATCCAGAGTCGTCGTTAAACAGTCGACTCCATAATAAAATTGAAAACCAAATACAACTGTTAACTTATTTTAATGAGCATTTCTCAACCGATTCCCGTGAAATTTTGGAAGCAGGTTCGATAAACATATGAAAATCGATAGTCGAGCCATTTTTGGAAATTTTTGAAAATGACGGAGTTGGCACAATGGGCCTAAGCCCCTTTGGATTTTATGGCTCTTAAGATCATTTTGTGTTTGTAGTGACAACGAATTAACAAGGGAATTTTATTTTCTATTATGACATACAATAGATGTATATTTTCACCAGCATTGTCAAAAGATGAATAGTCCAGTTCATTTATAAAGAGATCTCTGATCGACTTAAGCGTCTAGAGTTCGAATTTCACCGGTAGGCGTTCTTTTTTTAGTTCAATGTATTTATTTTTATTTTGCGACCGGTATTTTGAAATTTATTTTAAAAGCGAGTATACTTTTTTGTTTTCTTGGGAATTATGAAACTACAGTAAACATTAGTTTAGTCTACTTTACCAAAACTACCAGTTTACTAAAATTTTATAAGAATTCATTTTCAAAACTAAACTAAAAAGTTTTTTTTATATATTTTATTGTGAAACCAAAGTAAACGAGCCTAAACTCGATGGGATTACACAGGGATAGACTTTACCCAGGGTAGCGGTCGACCTTGGGTCTAGAGAACTGGCAGTAGGTTGCTCTTACGTCGCACTTTCTCGGGCTCGAAGACTTACTGATGTCATCTTGGAGCCCTTCGATTTTAGACGTTTGACAAGAATCAGGTCTATGAAACTCCTTCTGTTAAGAACAGAGGAGGAAAAAAGACTAAAAAGATTAGCGGAACGAACATTATCAAGATTTTAATATTCAATGAAATACATATTGTGTGAAAATTTCCTTCGATCTGCAATATATAAGCTCGCGAGGTCTACAGCTCACAGAGCCACTAGTTGTGTTCTTGTAAATCTTTAATTTATATTTCTCTATTTAGTTTACACATTCTGTTGCACCACCAAAATTATTTTCCACTTGGTCCAATGGTTGACTGGCAGAGAACGCCATATGGCGTTAAGACCGCCATTACACGTTTTTGTGAAATAAAGTTTAAATAAATAAATAAAATAACTATTCTAATACATTTTCCGAAGTGCCAAGTTGTTCAGTATCACGGACTGATCCAGGCTTAAAATATGATATTTCGTGAAACTCTGTAAATATATGATAGTTATTTATCATTCTGTGTATACTGACTTTTAGGAGTGATCGGTTCTTCCGTAGTTTTGTTGGGCGGGAGGTACGACGGCGGCTGCAACTCGTGCGGCGGCTTCGCAGAGCACTCTGGAATAATAAGAGAGCGCACTGAGTGCTGTTGCACTGACACCTGCTTTGACTCCAGAAAAGATCCCCCTATAGCGACAACTCGCCCGCTCCAAGCGATAACTCGCACTACTCACGTTGGTCTTCGATCGGTACAGGTACCAGCAGCAGCGGCAGCGGCAGCTCTCCCGCGTTCACGTCCGCGCCCACTGGAATGATACATACAGAAATATATAAATACATAGATCCGACAGACAGATCATGGAGTAGATTTCCTAAATGTATGGTGGTAAAGACCTTAAATACTCGAAAGGTATGAATGATATCAATAAGCATGTGCAAAGTGGTTTGGCGTAGTGTGTACACGCTAGCGTGGGACCGTGAGAGCGACACTGACCGAGCAGCTGGTCGGCGCGCGCGCGCAGCAGCTCCCGACCTTCACTCGACGACTTCAGGAACTCTGTGAAACGTCAAGCGCGTTACATTCATCATATTACAAGGCTTTGGCGGTCAGAGACCACTTCATAAAATCATATGTACAGATGATAGGATTCCTTATATAGGAATATTGTAAACAAAGTGTCTCTCTCTATTTTTAATTTGCTTTGAGTCAACTATCTACTTTATGTTTACGTCTCCGGCTCAATAGGTAGTTACAAAATAATTAGTTGGTATGTAAACAGTTACTCTAACATTTTTGGAGTTACTTAAAATAATTCCTACTGGCTGGTAAAAATGCTTAATGAAAAATTACCTATGTCTGTTAAGAAAAAAATAATGTAATAAAAATAATAAATAAATTCATCCCTGCTCATCTAGAATGTTTTTTTTTATGATTCCGGCCTCGGCACAGTAAATGTATAAATTCAGCAAATTTACTCTACATGGTCACATAATTCATTATTCTTTGGAATTAGTATAAATTTCTCATATTTTGCTTTCCTCTTCATTGTTTTCAAATTTCCAATAATTTTACAAAAAATTTAAAAACCTCCCTGCTTTCCTGATTCTCATTCCCCAAAATGGCCCCGCTCGTGTAATAGTTATTATGAAGTGAAGTGATTAATGTCAGTCATTTTCGACGACGAAGGAAACTACTGACCTGCCAGGATCTTGAGCCAGCGCTGGCTGTCGGAGTCGCGGCCGCCCGCGCCGGCCGCGCCCGGCCTGTAGTAGTCCCTCAAGCGAGCCGGCTCCCGGGCCCGGGGTGCGGCGTCTATTCCGCGGGGCGCGTCGTAGTCTCTGCTGCTGGACGCTCCGAAATCGCGTCTACTCGATCCCACATTTCTGTCTCTGCTCGACGAGAAATCCCTATCTTCATCAGACCTAGAATTGTACGGATTTCGGAAAGATCCATCTGCTCCTACTCTATTCCGATTTGCATCATAGTCCCTAGAGTCCGGTGCGGAGCCTCTACCGCTCGTGTCTCCGAAGCCTCTACCGCTCGTGTCGCCGATGCCTCTACCGCTCGTGTCTCCGAAGCCTCTACCGCTCGTGTCGCCGATGCCTCTACCGCTCGTGTCTCCGAAGCCTCTACCGCTCGTGTCTCCGAAGCCTCTACCGCTCGTGTCGCCGATGCCTCTACCGCTCGTGTCTCCGAAGCCTCTACCGCCCGTGCCTCCGAAGTCTCTTCCCCTCGTGTCTCCGAGTGGCCTGTCAATGTCGTCTCCCAAGCGGCGGTACGTGCTCCCGCGGAAGGCGCGCTCCTCGTTGACCAGGTAGTCCTCGTCGCTGCCGTCCACGCCGACCTCGGAGCCGACGATGAGGTCCCGGCCGCGGCGCTGGGTCCCCGCGCGCGCGCGCCTCACCCCCCGCGCCGCCTTCCGCAGCACGCGCACTCTCGAGCCCTGCCCGGCCGCTGTTGCTGTTGCTTCTTCTGCACTACCGCCGCCTGACACAATCAAATTATTAGTAAATCGGAATTTTCAAAAACGCAATTCTTCAAATAAAATCAAATCAATTAATGTTTATTTGCTAATAAGAGTTTTAAAATGAGGTCTTAGAATTGTAAACTAGCTGGGCGACCGAGCTTTAGGTAGTAAAGAGGCAAAAACATTGATTTGCCTGTCACTGAATAAATGCCGAGATTTATCAAAATCGTTGGAGCCATTTCCAAGATCTTTGTCATACAAGAATTCCTCGTTTAAGGTTTATATAGGATTCAATACAATCCATCTTGTATAGGTACTGAATTTCGACTTGAATTAACGCCATCTTGAACTTGTCGACTAGACTATTATATAACGTAGAAGGGACATACCCATAATAAATAAAACCACGAGCTATACTAGATCACTACAATATAATAAAATAAAATGAAAATACCTCTAACTGTCAAAAAACAAAAACAAAGAATCGGCATTTCCATACAAAAGTGTCTAGCCATCCGGGCAATTAGTATAGGGATGTTTTTTTTTGTTTTTGTTTTTTTGTTTGTTATTTTACTATAGTGATCTAGTATAGCCTGTTGTTCGATTTAATACGAGTATGCCCTACGTTGTATAAGTACCTAAGTAATTAGCGTTTTGTCCGAATTCAAAAAGTTATTTATTTAACTTCACTTAAAATGTTAATAACATCTTAAAAAAAGTTCAAAAAAGGAAGTCTAGTCGTGAAGTGAGTTTTCTGCGAAAATTATATTTATATTTCTAGTTCCGTAGTTTCGAATACTACTATTAGTTTACGCGGCATAAAACTTGAAAAAAGAAAAAAACTAATTATCTGTACATTTTATAAGTTGGTCGCCAACTTTTTAATTTGTAAACCCTACTTACGAATAGCTCTGATAGTTTTTCTTTAAACTTCGTTACATATGTAAAGCATTTTTAGCCAATTTCGAAACCGAGGCGCTTCACTTGCTCGGTCAATAAAATAAAGTATCATTGTAATATATACATAACACAAATTCGAAAACATACTTTAGGGCTAGCTCAGTCTATATAATTTGTCCCTATATATTTATTTATAACTGCAAGTGTTTCTTTGCCATACAACAGTACATAACTTTCACCTAATTAAAGCCTCAATTTATTGTCATCCCATCAAGGAATGTCTGAATGTGTCATAGGCAAGAAATAAGCATATCTAGAGTTCTTGTAAGTTATACCCTTAAAGTTAGCTAGCGCTACCGGACTAATGAATGGACGAGGTGATTAATTAGACGGTATAATAAATATCCGCGCAGTGTGAAAAATGCCCAAAATAAGGGGGCAATGTGATAAAAAATTATCAAATTGTCTGAGCATTATCATTATGCTTATCACCTATGGGGCAGAATAAATGAACACAGCATCACGTTTAACGCACGTCCATTTCGAATTCGCTTTCAATTTCAATGAAAATTTAAAAATCTACTCACAGAATTAATAAAGTCGAATGTTGCCGCTCGTTAGTCCACTATCGACTGTCGACGAGAGGCAGCGACAGTCGATGTCGTGGACATTCTGTTGCAGCGACAGTCAATGACAGACCGCGTCCTGGACTGCCAATAAAGTAATGCCGTCAATGTGACGCATTGACTATACACGGACGACGTAGATGACAGACTGACGAAACATTTTATTCGGGGACTATCACTGACTGTCGCTGCGACACAATGTGCATGTTATAGACTGTCGCTGCCTCTCCGCGACAGTCCACTACATCGATGACGATACTATTAAAATAAAGGTAACATTACAACCGATCATTCAAAACAATCGATAGGTCTTTTTATTTGAGTTTTTTAGGGCTTTGGATACAAGTATGTCACGCGTTTGTTCTCTGTATTATCAGATAGCCCGCAAGCCCCATGACAATCATTATGTATAGGTAATGTGATAAATAAAGAAATTCTAATTAAAATTTATTACTTCGCCCAAATTAGCGTGGCATTATTCATAATGATCAGGCATTATGAAAATTGTCTCAATTTATCACTTCGTCCATAACATATATACTTACTACTGCCGTGAATTTTTTCACGTGTCACTCAAAATTTGCACATAAAATGAAATATTTCGGAAACGGATTCGGCGAAACTATATGGGTTCCTATTTTTTTGGAACGAAGTTCCTTACGGCAGGCTTGGAGGAGATAGGGATTTGGCTGCGCGACCGAACTGAAAAAAATGTGATAGTAAAACCGTAAGGATGACCTCGTTAAATAAAACCGTTAAATGAGACGTGCGCAGGCGCGACAGTCGTATACACAATTCTTTTGCAAATTGTGTCGATTCTACATTAGCCGAAGGAACTTCGTTCCTACCTGGTGTCCCACGACACCACATTTCTTTTTTTTTACTACGGATCCCTAAAAAGGGTCCTCCATTTCTTGTAAACTTTAAGATATAGAAAATTATGCGATAAAGGAAACGGATGCGGATGAGATGTGGTCGGTCGAACCGGTTGTGGCAATACGGTATATGTTTAGAAAACCGGCCAAGTGCGAGTCGGACTCGCGTACGAAGAGTTCCGTACCATTGTCTACAAAAAATCACTTTTGTTGTGTGGGAGCCCCAGTTAAATATTTATCTTATTCTGTTTTTAGTATTTGTTGTTGTAGCGGCAAGAGAAATACATCATCTGTGAAAATTTCAACTGTCTAGCTACCACGCGGTTTATAAGATACAGCCTGGTGACAGACAGACAGACGGACTAACGGACAACGGAGTCCAAACGGAACCCAAAAAAACTTGCATATAGTAAAGAGTAGGATGTTCCAGCCGCTTCCTGTATCGCACATATAGTAAAACCGAGCGAGGGATGGTCTAGATAATGTCAAAAGGCGATTCTAAAAAGCAATCCATTCACTCCCCTTTCCCCAAGTCCCTTATTCACAATCACGCTTAACGAGGCTTTTGGGCCTTATGGCCCTAGGCTTTGTCTTCCCCACTAGGGATTTAGACGTGATAATGTCAACATAGTGACGGTAAGAGTCACAATATTCTTGCCGCACTTCATATTTGTAACAGAGTGATGTACACAGGACTCACCGAGACAGCATAGCGCCAGCGCGAGCGTCAGCAGCGCGGCGAGCCGGCGAGGCCGCATCCTTTCAGGTTCTGATACAAGCCGAGTAGAGCACACACATGCACTGATCGCGCGGAAGGGTTTGCGAGCGCGTGACAGATAACAGACGCGGGGTTCGTGGCGCGGCCCGCCCCGGTAGAATAGCCCGTCGGCTCGGTCACATAACTTTATGTAGCGGCGTGCGTGCCCCTCCGCGGCTCCGCGACCTCGCCGGCCGCCGCTCGAGGCGGCCCTGCCTCGGATGGCACCAGCCAACACTCCACAGCTAAGTCTTAGATCAAGTGCACCAAACCCGAGCTCATCATCATGGAGCATTCAGGGAGCGGGTAACTTAGGTAAGTACTTAATTTCAGTTTTTACTAGTATATCACACAGGTAAAGCCAAGGGCAGGATAATAGATAAATACATAGGGACAAATAATACTGATTGAGCTAGCCCCAAAGTAAGTTCGAGACTTGTGTTATGTGATACTAACTCAACGATACTATATTTTATAACAAATACATATATAGATAAACATCCAAGACCCAGGACAATTTGAAAAAGGCCATTTTCCAACTTGCCCTGACCGGGGATCGAACCCGGCACCTCTGGGTGGCGGACTAGCATGGTGACCACTACGCCACGGAGGTCGTCAAAGGATGAGTTACCCTTTCATACCAAGGGAGCGGATTTACGATCCCACAGACTGAAACACAAACAGACAGACATTGGCGTCAGACTTATAACACCCCTCTTTTTGCATCGGGGGTTAAAAAGTAATTTACCAGACACCTATTTACTTAAATGTATTTACGTTTTTAATTTCTTTGCTTATGCACCACCTTCTAAGTTGGTTATATTTGGAGAAGAAGAGGTTCCACAAGGTTTGTGTGAACTGTATTTTGATACACAATTGCATTCGTTTTTTCGCCTTTCTTATAAAAATATACCTCAGTTAAGTAGGTATATTTTTATATGAATTGTGACTCCCAGCCAAACCATGAGTGACGATGAAAATGGTCTCGTTGGTCACGCAGTCTCGGGACTCTCGGGTCCAATAAACGCGCATCCAAATGATATCCTGTTTTACTCCGATAAACACGGAGCCCTAAGACCTCATTTAACGTTTTTTTCACCGTGGTTCTTTGCCTAACCCCATCTGAAGGGCTAAGTTTCTGCTTACGCATGGGATTTCTTTAGATTCGCGCCTTAACAGCCTTTATCACTGCTGGAGTCCTAACAGGTGCGAGGGCGATTACTTCTTTTTCTGTCTTCTACACTTGAATCTTCAGTCGCTTGATGGAGCGATTAACAAAAAGGTATTGTTGTTATTTTTTTTTATTACTTAGTACGAAAATCTGATTTGGCGCGCACCGATGCAACGCGATAACCGCAACGTCTTCTATACCTACTCCATGCTTAAAAATAAATGAAGTTAAAAAAGTACACATGTTCATAAAAGATTCTAAATTCGAAAGTTTTAATTATGTGACAGAACTTATGACCCGGCTAGATAAAAAAACTTGAGAGGTGTCAAGGGACACCCGGATGGAACGAAGTAATTTATATAAATAGGTCTAAATAACATCTCTTTTCTGCGTTCTAAAATCAAGCTTTTATTATCTCCATAAATTTGAATGAACAAAAAGTGTCGATAAAACTTTTGGTCTTAATTTTTTCCGTCTCGCTCCCTTTCGCAACGCGCGATAAGGAACTTCGTTCCAACAAGGTGTTAAAAAAAGGTGTCTACTAATCAATGTGAACAACTTTTTCTATGGCACCATAACTGAAGTCACAAAAAGAAATCTGCAGCTCCATACGAAATTAAATACATTACAGTGCCAAAATGTAGATTTTGCGACTTCACGTTTGGTCCCATAGAACAGATTGTCCACATTGATCAGTATGTATGTTCACTCCCTTTCGGGTTGATATTTTCGTTACACTAGCCGGATCCACCACCTCGCCTGCGTGGTAAATATTTTGCCAATCCTTACATTTTCCCGCTGTTTAGCCGTTTTTAGCTTGAGTTTCATACAAACTTTCTCCCCTGTACCCCCTTAAAGAATAATTCTTTGAAATACAGGAAACTTTTGTTTTGAACCGTGAGCAAACAATTTTTTTTTCATTTCTTACTTAAAAATTGGGCAAGATTCATACAAACCTTCAACCCTCTAGGGCAGGGTAGGCGAACCTTTATGCATCAACGTGCCATTTTTTCTAAAGAATGTTTAATGGGGTCATTGACGTGCCATCAAATAATTTTGAGCTTCTGATTATTTGGAAAATAATAATAATAAATACTACATATCAAAACTCTTTTATAAATTAAATAAAAAAGGTACATTTTGGAATGTTTTAATTACATGCATAAATTAAATTACTGTAAAATTAGTGTGACTTCTGTTGCTGCAGGTTAGATGACAAATAATTTATGTTAGGGTTGTAAGGTGTTACTTTTAGCAAAATGCATGCTGAACTGGATTCATCTGTCAAACGATTTCTAACCGAGTTTTTTTATGTTATTCATCTCTGAACGCCCCCACCCCGCGTACCGAACACTCCGTAGCGTAGGTAGGATCACTCGCGTTCGATCGTCATAAAATACTTAACACATTTTTACACATGTTTTATGATCGGCGACGTGCCCAAAATATTGTATCGCGTGCCATCAATGGCACGCGTGCCATTGATGGCACGCGTGCCATTGATGGGGATGAATTCCCGAAAATCCTTTCTTAGACACTTACATCATTTAAGGAACGTTTGTGCAAAATATCATGCTTCTGGCTGGAGCCAGCGGTTTCAGCTGTGCGTCGGTCCATCAGTCAATACATTATGTTATGTCAGCCAGTCAGTATCTTCTTTGGGAACAAAAAATAACACAAAAGTACGAAAAACTACTCGACAATCTGATAGTATAGTACTTACGAGTATGTTGTTGTTGGGACTTGGCAGGCTTATGAATTTACGATGAAGCAAGCTTTGAAGGATAATGGACATAGCTTGCGAAATATCCAAAATTTGTAAGATTATAAAATTGATTTTATGTCAATGGTATCTATCAATTCTTACATAAATCATATAATAAATACCTGTTGCGTACTTGAACTTTGCGTTTGGTCAGCGTGACCTTTACGAGCAGACCTAAGCGTGGCAGGTTACATAACGCCTAGCCGGCTTCGGCCGATGCTATCGTTGGGCAACCATAGACGTGGCCTGATAAACCTGGGTTGCGTGCGGTGCCCTGTAGCTTGCTCTGAGCGACTGCGGCCGAGCTAGCCAGACATCCTCTGCGTCTGTCCCGCCCGGAGGATGCCGAGGACATTCTTTTGGGTTCTTCTTTAGTTGCAATAAAATGTACACTATTTTAAAAGTGATTCAGGTAACACTGACTGAGAAAAAAAAATTCGGCGTTCCATGCAAGTTAAATACCTAGAAAGCTGTCAGAATCTGTATGGGAAGCAAATTTTCTTATTTCAGTCTGAAAGATAGGTAGTTGTAGTCTGAAAGATGCTTTTCTACTCACATCAGCGAAAACGGCGACTTTTGGAAAAGCTTCACGTTCTCACTTCAAATTGTAAACAGTAGTTCATAAAATAGTTTGAAGAGTTATCTAGGGTCTGATCAAGACAAAGTTTTAAATGATAGTTCCGTTTCCTTTCAAATGATTTTTTCAAATTTTCGCCCTGCCAACCTGCCGTCACCTCGCCCAACGGCCGCGCCCGCTTGACCCCGGCCCACGGCGCCGGCGCGGCGCTCCCACTCCAATATTTTACCTAAAACCCGAGCTTATTACATAATCATTAATCATCGACCTTACACCTGTGGTAGAAATACATATTGTTCTTATTATAATTTAAAATAATAACCAATATTTATGGTAATAATTAGCAAGGCAGATTTTTTAGAAGCCTGTTCTGTCGGTCCATTATGCATACCGCAAGGTAAAGGTGACAAATCAAGAAAAAATCGCATGCCCAAGGTCACGGAGCTATCTTTCGGCCTCTGCCGAACAGAGATATAACCAGTTCGCTTATAAATGTACTTCAATACATTTCGGTATTTAAAGTCTTCTCAGATAAAAAATTGTAAGGATAAAAAATAGTTAATATGATCCTGTAAGTAATAGGTAAAAAATCATCTGACAATCTTCCCACCGATATACAATGTGGAAGCGACATAACCGCAATAAATCGAACCATGAGCTATCTAGATCACTATATATAGTACAATGAAATTAAAATAACAGTAAAAAAAAAACAAAAAAAATTTCGACAGTCTCATACAAATTGTCCGGGCGTCTGCACACTTTTGTATGGATGTGCCAAATTTTTTTATTTGTTTTTCACCATTTTAATTTCATTCTACTATATGTGGTCTAGTATAGCCTGTGGTTTGATTTATTACGGGTATGTCCCTATACAATAGTAGGTATAATGGAATCAAAATAACTGTCAAGAAAATAAAAAATAATTTCGGCATTTCCATTCACATTGCCCGGCGGCTGGACACTTTTGTATGGAAATGCCAAAATATATTTTTGTTTTTTGGCTTTTGTTTTAATTTCTATAGTTACTATAGTGATCTAGTATAGCCCGTGGTTCGATTGTTACGGGTACATATGTCCCATCTACGTGGTATAAAAATTACGCCTTAGCAAAAGTTGTTTTATTCTGATGATCATTTTTTGTTGAGGTATAAAAATCGTAGATCTGATACATCTGATTTAGTGTTATTATATTAATGCCGGAGTCATAAAATCCAAGCCAAGTCAATAAATATCGTGATATTTATTGATGGATCTTGGGCTGGATAACAGCATACCCTACAGTCCCTACACCATCAATAGGGATCGGGTCAGTGCCATAGCGTTCTATAACATAACTGAAAGTCAGTACTGAAGCGTTCTTTGACGAGGCAGGAGTGATGGTCTCTAGACAGAGGAAAATTAGAGCTCGTGTGGCAATAATTGTTTCCTTTTCCTTAAGCAAAAGAGTGTAAAGAAAGCGATGGATGAAGTGGCTACATACAAACATACATACTATCACGTGTTTATTCCTAATGGGGTACACAGAGTATTTTGGGTTTCGCAGTTCTAAGCTGATTTGTTTATGTTTATTTGTTTTTTATGATAAAAACGATATGAACCAATTACATTTATCACACATTACAATTATTAGATATACATACCTACATGCAAAATAGACTATTATTATTATCTAAGAAAAAATCTAAAAACAAATTTAAGTAAGTATGTCAAAAAAACAATTACTTATGTCAAATAAAAAACATGTCCGTCCGTCCGTACTTAATGTCACTTATTCATCGTCCTCACTATCACCCGAAGATTTAGAACATACAAGTAGTGCTATCACCACTATTGGTGTTATACCACTGGCCACACAAACCGTCACAATAAATCAATACAGCCTTTACAATGGATAACTAGTTGTCAAAACTAAAATCAAAATCAATGTTGGCGCGACGTAGTGCATTGAGATTGTCCAATGACCGTACTTATGGCGACATTGCGCGGGATGTCGTGTGGCCACTGTCTACATAGAAGACGTCACGTGGCAGACTGCGACCGCGTCTGTCCACCGGGATCTCTAGTTCGTTAGGCACAGACAGCACGCACAGAAGATTGTGTAAAAGAAGACAGGCGACCGAACCTCTTAGAACCTTTAGGCCGGTAGTGATTAGTTGTACCATTCTCCGC
This sequence comes from Acrobasis suavella, assembly GCA_943193695.1. NCBI lineage: Eukaryota > Metazoa > Arthropoda > Insecta > Lepidoptera > Pyralidae > Acrobasis > Acrobasis suavella. Next base: position 30,503 of record OW971947.1, read on the forward strand.
AACTCCAATGAGTTATATCCTTGGTGACCAAGCAAGAACTTAGTTGGGTACAAATATGGGGAGTAGCCATATGATTTTTTATATGAGGCCCTTAGGAAGGCCTTTTGTACTTTTTCAAGCATCCGTGTATATGCGACATTATACGGATTCCATACACACGCGCCTTACTAGTGCATTATACAATGTTGTAATGACTTGCGGGTTTTGAAACTCCCTAGCATTTCGCAGCACAAATCCTAAGCGGCGATAGGCATCCTCAGCAACACTAGAAACGTGGTCGTGAAAGGTTAAACCGCGGTCAAACACTACTCCAAGGTCTTTTTTACTACCTACTCTCTTCATTTCTACACAAGACTCAAAGGCCACCTTAAGTGGTATGGTGGGCGAGAAGGTAGAAAAAGTATACAAATAGCCAATGGTTCCACTTTACGCCTTTTCTCTCGATCGGCTTTTACGATCCGCGCGGGAAGGGAAGCAGTTAGTACATTCTAAGTTTTTTCTTGTCTCCCAGACTTGTACGGTAGAATGAATATTCTACAACACTATCATGCCTTCACCCTTAACCCAGACAGAACATTTTGGGTCTTGCGGCTCTAAACAAATAGAGCCTGGGGCCCCAAGACTCAATAAGGCTGTTAGCTTGGCGGTGGACGACGAGCGAAGGTGTTAAGGAATCAAAACAGTGATGAGTTGGTAGCCGCATCGCCTAATAACATGATTCACATTTTCGCCCATTTCTTCTATCGTCGCCTACGATCTGCGCGGGAACAGAAGCAGCTGGTACATACTAAATTTATTTGGAAAGAATTGGCTATAAAAGAGAGAAAATCGCCTGCCGTCTCGCTGCGTACTGACGCGAGACAAATATCACGATCCAGGATCTGGAATCAGATCACAAGGATTTCCAGACATCCAGCGACGTTGTGACCCTATTGTGACATTGTGACCCTATAATACACTAGGTACACGTCAATAAGTATCGTAATCCGTCAGTATACATATATTGACGGATCACAATAATATGGATCTTGCGTGTAGCGTTCGCCATTAAAATATTTTACACATTAGAAAGCCTACGAGACAAAATTCATGCCTTGACCTTTAAGTCAGTAATATAAGCAATGCCTTTGGATCGTTCTCCCCTTATGGTTATCTGACCATGACACAGGACAGATTAACCTGGTCAAATTAAGCCGAAATAGACACACAATAGTGTGTGAGGGTGTGTGTGCGTATGTGAGGGTGTGTGTGTGTGTATGTGAGGGTGTGTGTGTGTATGTGAGGGTGTGTGTGTGTGTGTGTGTGTGTGAGAGAGAGAGAGGGTGTGTGTGTGTGTGTGTGTGAGAGAGAGGGTGTGTGTGTGTGAGAGGGTGTGTGTGTGTGTGTGAGAGGGTGTGTGTGTGTGTGTTAGTAGTAATAGTGTTAAGTACAAAAAAATGTGATATTATAATTATAATAGATGGAGAAAAACTAGAACAAGTAGAGGAATTCGTATAGGTATTTAGGTTGTATGTTTTCAAGAGATGGAAAGTACGAAAGCGATATAGAAAGAAGGGTGGTTGCTGGTAATCGTGTGAACGGGGCGTTACATTCCTTTATGAACAGTATGGAGGTGTCCGCCAAAGCACGTCTTGCTGTTCATCAGGGAGTGTTGATGCCTTCTCTAATGTATGGTGGTGAAAACTGGGTATGGCAGAAAAAGAATGAAAGTCGGATAAATGCAGTTGAAATGCGAGCGTAAAGAAGTAACTTTGAAAGACCGGATAAGAAATGATGTAATACGTGAGGGGTAATGAGGAATGTTAAGGTGATTTGGACATGTTGAGAGGATGGATGAAAGAAGACTAACTAAGAATATTTATCGTGCGGATGTGGAGGCGAGAACCGGACCGGGTCGACCTCGACGAAAGTTTTGCAACCAAATTGCAGATAACTGGAAATCATGCATGAAAACAGTAATGAGTGTTGACGAAGCAAAAGAGTTCGTACAGATATTTATTAACCTTTGGGCAGAAACATCCAATACCGGATATCATCTAAATGATCAAAAAAGGCGAGGCGAGTTGCATATTTAGGAAGGAGTCTTAATAATATTTTAATTTTGTTTACTGCATAAATGTCATGGGTGAATGGATGCAATTAGAATAATAAGATTCAACAAAACAAAATCTTTATTTTAACTCAATGTTTATCGTCTTTATATAACAAACTAACATCTAATCTACATTTGTAATTAATAAGTATCTCAGTTCATCATAGATTGCATCGTGATCGTGAGGACGAAGACAAGGTGATGCTCCGCTGTAGGTCATAGTTGTGTGCAACGAGTACAACATACTGTTACTGTAAACATCTTAATTACACATATTGGATGAAAAATGTGAACATCTTGACATATCAAAGAAAATAGGAATTTATTTATTTAACTTTATTGCATGAAATTGAAATCAGCGGACTTAAGAATCCCCTTACCCTAGACTTTCCCATTCAAACGAAGTCTACGTTTTATTTTAAAACGACATGTCAGATTTCGGTAAAACTTTGTAATTTTTAAGAAATTGCAATTATCTAGCGTTATAATTGGTTTCCTACACTAAAATTATGAACTGGTAAGAAATTATAAGGGTGTAGAAGTTTTCCATACTGATGGTCAAATATGATATAATACTCTATATTCTCTTTTAAGTTCATAATTTCAATGTCAGAAACCAATTATAACCCAGGATGATTGCAATTTCTTTAAATTTACGTTTTTTTCTTCATTTGGCCCATATCCGACATGTTGTTTCCAAATAAAACGTAGACTACGTTTGTATGGGAAAGTCTGATTCTGTCCAGTTTAAGGGGACTCTTAAGGCCGTAGGTCTTTTCCACCAGTCAAGCTACAGGTGGGGCCGACATGCGGACATTTCGGAAATATATGCAAAAAAATTACCTAGGTACCACTTTCAAGGCCCCGACACTGGTCTAGCGGCGGCCTCATTTTAAATAAACATTAGAATTAAGGTCTTAAGAATGTTTACACAACTTTTTTATCTACATATTTTATAAAGAACCGTCAATGAAAGTAATCAGTACCTACTCATTCACGAAATTTCCTCAAAATGTTGTTGTATATTTATAAGGTCGTAATGGGTAAGATTATACTTTAAGGGTAGATTCAGATTATAACACTGAATGATTTTCCTAATGGGACACACTGTAAGTAAGTATTCTTAACCAAATATGAATGTATGAATCATATTTTTTGCTTTGTATAGAAACTGATCAGTCGATCGGTTCACTTGTTGACCGTAGACTAACATATTTCAGTATACTTTGATAGACGTAATGCAGATTTTTAAATTAAATAATATGTTGTACCAATTGTTACAGCATACAAGGTCATGACCTCCAAGTTTGTGACAACGCTTCTACACGCGGAACTCTGAGATTGTGAACTTGTGACACGCGTCCGCAAGATCGCTAGATAAATGCAAACGCCGAGCAGTCACTGACGCTGCGCGGGCGCGGCCCTCCCCTCCCCGGCCGCGGCCGCCTGTTCCTTGCCGGCCCCCCCCTGGTCGCCCGCGCCCCCCGCGGCCGCCCCCCCCTGGTCGCCCGCGCCCCCCGCGGCCTCCATGGCCTCCGCCAGCTCGTCGTCGTCGTCGTCCCGCCCGTACAGCTCGGGGTACCCGGCCATGCACTCCTGCATGACGCTGAACTTCTCGTAGCAGTCGCTGCCCTTCGGGTCCGCCTCGCTGCAACCACATTCTCCACGTGAGTTGTATGGATCCACGACTACGCGACTGTTCTAAAGGAATGAGATGGCTCTCTCTGCATTTCATCAGAATCAGTTCACGGTTAGGAAAGAATAAGCTTAGTTACACTGACACGGACTTTGTGCTATCAAATACATATAATATGTCACATATTATATTACAATTTCAAAGTGAAGCAAGTGAATGCATCCTGTGCCATCCAACATTGCATACAAAAGTAATAAAATTAAAACCTGTGATTCGATTTTATTTTATTGAAACATAGCTAAGAATACTCCCAATATCCAATCACTAAAAAATTTTAAATTCAGTTCATTTCTTAAGGAAATATGATGCTGAGTAAAAAAATATTTCATAAAAGAAATCCAATATTCGATGGCATCAGCCAGCCACAGCCACGCTATCACAAGAGTAGGTACTTGTAGTAAATATGTACAGCCAAAGATAATATAATTATTAACGTAACAGATATCCAACGTTGTAGAAACTATTGGAGGACCCATAAATATGTAAAAATGGAATTGCGTGCCTGCCACACAGAGATGGCAGCACAACTAGCAACAAAGTGACAAAGAAAGTGTTGCATATGGTTTAAATAGTACATTGTGCTACAAGGGGCTAAGGTAATATTTTGAAGGCGAGGCCCTACTTTGAATCCAGAGCGAAACGAAGGATTCACAGTTGAATCACGAGCGGAGCGAGTGATTCTACGGTGGAATCCTGAGTGTAGCGAGGGATTCATGTATATCGCCCGAGATAAAAATATTACCGTACCCGAGTAGCACACTCTACTTTTCATCTCCATCTATGAGAAAAACTAGCACATACAAAACAGAATATAAAGAACAGTAGAACACCTACAACACCGAACAGACTTCAAACGACAATTTAATACTAACCTTTGTTTGGTGTCGTTTTCATACAATAAATACTAAGAAATATTTCTTCGGAGACCACCAACTTAAGATAAAATGTTCACTCATAGCTTTGTTTGCGTGGTCCTTTATATCTTTTTATTTTTATACGTAAATTTGATAACTATTCACTATTGGTTAAACTCACGAAAAAGTATTCACATTTACATAAATAATTACATTTCAATACAAATAACCTAAAACTGTAATTACTGTAATTACTTGAATTAAAGGGAAAAATTGCACTTTTTATTTAAACTTATTCTTATTCCGAAGCAAAGAACATAAAAATTTTTACCTACATTCATCCATGTTGAAGACGATATGTATTCCAAATTTAAAAAAATCACTAAGTCTGTGCCAATTATTTTTTATTTCAAAACAAAATTCTTTTTTTTTTTTGCTGTGCTGCCAACATTATTTTTGATTCTACATAGATTAAACTCGTGTTCAGTTTTCATAATGGTTTTAATCCCTAGAGATTTTATTTTTCACTTTTTTGGGACGAAAACATTTGGAGCTAAAGTTACTGGTTATTCTCTCGGGACTAAAACGTGAAAAAGAAGATCTCTAGGGATTAAAACCAATTTGAAAACTGAACACGAGTCTAATCTATGTAGAATCAAAAATAATGTTGGCAGCACAGCAAAAAAAAAAAGAATTTTGTTTTGAAATAAAAAATAATTGGCACAGACTTAGTGATTTTTTTAAATTTGGAATATTTATCGTCTTCAACATGGATGAATGTAGGTAAACATTTTTATGTTCTTTGCTTCGGAATAAGAATAAGTTTAAATAAAAAGCGCAATTTTTCCCTTTAATTCAAGTAATTACAGTAATTACAGTTTTAGGTTATTTGTATTGAAATGTAATTATTTATGTAAATGTGAATACTTTTTCGTGAGTTTAACCAATAGTGAATAGTTATCAAATTTACGTATAAAAATAAAAAGATATAAAGGACCACGCAAACAAAGCTATGAGTGAACATTTTATCTTAAGTTGGTGGTCTTCGAAGAAATATTTCTTAGTATTTATTGTATGAAAACGACACCTGGATTCAAAGTAGCGTCCTCGCCTTCAAAATATTACCTTAGCCCCTTGTAGCACAATCTACTATATCAAATAAGTCGTATTTAATTAATTAGAGTACTAAAATAAGTTTTTTCGGGGTTTTGCGTCAGAATTCCACTGAAAGGGAGTGGGACTCGTGCACGGCACCTGTAGTGGAAGCAGGAGAAGGCCTCCCGGAACTGCGGGCCGCAGGGCCCGGTGGCCATGCCGCCGAGGCAGGGGCAGCCCCAGTTGATGCTGCCGTCGGGCAGGATGAGGCCGGGCGCGGGCTCGGGCTCCGGCAGCCGCACGCGGCTGGGCGCCGCCAGCTCGGCGCGCGCCGCCACCACCACCACGTCCTTGCCGGCCGGGCCCGACGACACCATCGAGCGCCCCGACATGCTTCTGGAACCAAGCCGCATTTATCATCTCATTCCTTTCGCTTTTCAAGTTCAACAGAAAAACTGATACAGTGACCTGTCCCACCCCAGCAAGCTTCTGTAACGATGCTGCATTTATCATCTCATTCCTTTCGCTTTTCAAGTTCAACAGAAAAACTGATACAGTGACCTGTCCCACCCCAGCAAGCTTCTGTAACGATGCTGCATTTATCATCTCATTCCTTTCGCTTTTCAAGTTCAACAGAAAAACTGATACAGTGACCTGTCCCACCCCAGCAAGCTTCTGTAACGATGCTGCATTTATCATCTCATTCCCTCCAAAGATTCAAAGATTCAAAGATTCAAATGTTTATTCAGTAATTAGACCTTTACAGGCACTTTTACACGTCAATAAGTATAATTTATGTTACGTGTAAAGTATATTAAAATTTAATTTATTTTTAAAGAAAAGCTACCGATACCAGCACTTCGTAACGACCACTGCTGAGAAGAAACGCCGAAAGAAACTCATTTTCACAGTATTGGTCGCCTACTCGCCAGAAGGGCTTTGTCATATTATTATAATTGTCTTTTAATTAATAAATACTTATAATATAATACAATGTTGACACATTATAACATGTAATGCTTGCGAACCAGTAAACAAACATAAATTGCGTAATAAAAAATATTAAGTAGTCAAAAAAGCGAAGCCGAGCTGACCAGTCCCTCCCGGCAGCACCCGTTCACGAGTTGACGCACGGATCAGCCATCGTTAAACTCAACCATATTAGAGGGAATCCAACGACCCGACCAGCGACGCCACCACCGGATTGGACATTTTAGTGAGCATAAAAAACCCGAACTCGCAGACCTTGTCAAGAGAAAATATTAATTATATGTTGGTCACTTATTGATCGCAGAGCATTTACATGTTTTTACAGTAGGCTTATTATGGTAACAGAAAATGCAGCTATTTATGTTTCATATGTGGAGTGTAATGGAAAATGTTTAGGAAGTATCCACGCGTTTTTATCTCTTAAATAATCATTGATAGTATAGTACGCATTGTTCAATAAAACTTTTTTAACATGTGTTTTAAATTTTGCCATTGGTAGGTTAACGATCGCTTCGGGAAGTTTATTAAATAATGTTATACCTAGACCTAAGAGTGTCTTTCTAGTTTTAGCAAGTCGAAATTTAGGCGTATGAAGCTGATTTTTGTTGCGAGTATTATAACTGTGAACATCACTATTTTTCTTGAAATTATTTAACCTAGATTTAACAAATAAAAGATTGTCGTAAATAAATTGAGATGTCACAGTAAGAATATTTATAGATTTAAATAACTCTCTTAAGGAATCGCGTGATTTTAGTCCGTAGATCGACCGAATTGCTCTCTTTTGTAGCACAGAGATAGCATGTATGTTAGCCGCTTTACCCCATAAGAGCAAGCCATATGACATTATGCTGTGAAAATAACTAAAGTATACTCCTTTTAACATAAAAAGTGATAGAGTAAAAAAATGTGGGAACTCAACCTGTTCCACTCCAACATGCATCTGTAACGATGCTGCAATTTGACACATCCCAGTGCAGTAAGGTGAACACCCAATTGGGTTCACAGTAGTTATAAGAAGATGCTTTGCTCAGAAATTTTCAGATTAAACAAGAAAACACCTAATCAGTTTAATTTAATTAGCTATTTTCCAACAAGTCAAGTCAGATTTTTTTTTCTAATTGTCGAAGCAAACTTTCGATGATATTCATACAGCCGGTCATAGTTTCTTGGAGTCAAATAGTGCTCTTATACAAAATAATTTCTTTCTGACCCAGGAGAATACCCAATCCTCAATCAAATTATTACATTTATTACAGCACATTATATAAAAATTATTCGAATAAGCTTTATAAGTGATTAGTAGGTATTCCTGAATATGTGCACAGGATGAGAAGTGGACTTGGAATGAGTTAAATTATGAAGAAAGGATGTGTAGAGATTCTAAAAATGAAATTTAAAGATGAACAGAATGAGATAATGGATAATAGTACATAGGATGAATGAGAGATGCAGCATAATTACAGTACAGAGTTACCATAACTGAGGGATTTGAGCATATGTCTCTATCCTACCACCTACATAATTAAATTATAACCTTCAAAAGGAGATTGGTGGCCCACAGGAAGAAAGCATTTTATTAGTGCTTTCGCAAGTTGAGTGACATTAAGTGTGATCCACACTTGGATAGGTGACCACAAGTTGCATAAAAAATTTATTAGCTCCTCTTTGCTTCAGAGGGCATGGTACATCCTGGCCGTCATCATTGTTTGGCAGATGTCTAACTTTGTCAGATTCATTTAGGCCGCTTGAAAAATCTGACACCAGTGTTGGCAACTTACTCAAGCAAACAAAAGCTCCACAGACTAAGGTCAACATGATAGTGTATATAAAAATAAAATGGAAGACAAAATCAAACTTGTGAATGAGGGTCTCTCGCAGGCAAACCTTTAACTCATGATTCCTAAGTTATTCGCTAATTTCCTTAATCAGAGATCAATATCTCTATGGAAGGTGAGGCAGCTACAATGTCACTACAGAGTACAGGGCTGGCAGGAGTAATTGTCCAATCAATTAACACTCATTCTTTTTGGACACTGGATTATTCTGTCACCAAATACTTACAAATAATGGTACCAGGAGGACTAAATAAGTGCTTGCAGGGAGGGTGCTTCTCTGACAAGCACCGGGGCAGCAGCACTGAGCGCGAGCGCCGAGCGCAGCGTCCGCAGCTGGTGCGCGGGCGCGCGCAGCAGCAGCCGCGAGCGCGCTCCCCGCCGCGCGCCGCGGGCCTCGCAGCGCAGCACGTCCACCAGAACGCGAGCTGCACCTACTTCCCCAAACACGTCCTGTATGCTCTGCTCGATGATTCTTCGGGCACTGACTCTGCTTTCAATGACTTGTCTTCTATAATAGTAAACAATTGAAATTGATAAATCAATCAAGTGTAAGCGCTTACTATTACAAAGTGAATGTAGAACTGTAGTTGTCTAAATACAGATGTTTCCTTTTAGATTGATCAATTTACCTGTGAATCTGACACAATCTTGTGAAATAAATACATGGTATAGGTATATTGATAATCGCAACATGATCACTATAGTGCAAAAAATGTGCAAAACAGAACCATCAAGTATACGAATTAGAAAGAATATATCCTAACGGAATAAAGTACGATCTTTATTTATTTCCTAATAATAATATACAAAACAAAAGCGGAAAGTTCCGTATAACACTATTTCGAGTGATGTAATTTATTGTTAATAATACTTACAAGTGAACGTCCAAGTAAAAGTAACGAGTGGACATTCGAACAAAATGTAGAAGTCAGATTCTGTCTTTGAAAATTAGGTAGGTAATAAATACGAAAATAAAAAATGGCTCTGCTATGCTTTGCTAATAAAGCAAAATAATTGAGGTTATGTTACGTGATGTGTTTGTTTATCAGTCAACTCAGTCAACTTACTTTCTGTCATTGTCAAAGTAAAAGTCAACGTCACTTAACATTATTTTTAAACACTAGGCATGAGCAATGCTCTTGCTAAAATAGAAATAGATATTGCGGTAAATACTCAAAATAGAAATTCTTTGTGCTTAGGTACTGCTCTGCCTATATGTATATTATCAGTGCCAGTTTTAGCACTAACAGCGCCCTGGGCGAGATTTCTACGGCGCCCTCTGCCCATTCGAAATAACCGGCCAAGTGCGTGTTGGGCCACGCACACCGCACAGTGTAGTGTCTAGACACGCGGCAGCATGTCAGAGCCAAGTTCCAAAAAAGGAACTGACGACGCAGCAGCCGTGTGTATATTTACATGAACCTTTTCGAGCTATTTTTGACCCCTTCAAAACTCGAAACTTATGTAACTGATATGAAATTTAGCACATACATTAAAGTCCACTAGTTCATCTTGAATCCACAAATCCAATAATGTAGTTCAAACAGTTATTGATATAATAACGTTTAAAAAACCTGAAAAATAAGATTGACCACTTATCAAAAAGGTGACCTACTTCTATATGACCTGGAAAGTTGATATTTGGCATCTACGTAGACTTTTACGCGTATCAAAAGAAAAAAAATCTGTGAATTTCGTATTCACTGTTTCGATTCTCGATTCGATTTGATTATTTTTCAATTAATCGATTTTATTAGGTAAAGTGCCTAACAAAATTATACGACCAAGAATTTCTTCTTTCTGAAACTGCTGAGGAAAAAGTAATGATATCCCACCAAAAACATAAATGTGAAAATGGGAGCCAAGTTCAAAATCCGTCAAAAGCATTGAAATCTAAATGGCCGCCAAATTCTTTAGAGAATATTGAAATTTATTTATAATACTTAATCTTAACATTTGATTTGATGCTGAACCCCCTGGATCCACCCTTGCATAACCTGCCGGTTTTCACAGAACGTGATGTTGAACGATTTAGATAGGTATTTTATTAGAATAAAAAGCTCCGATTAAAATATGTGATGTGGTTTTTCCGTCCTTATTAGATATCAACGCGAAGATTTAGAACTGGCGCCGCATGGTTATGTTCAAGTATAAAGCAAAAGCAAACAGCCGGTGTCCGGGTCCCAGGGTATAAAAAAAACGCTGGTCGATCCATTTCTTAAAAGAAACCTGTACCATATTATATATAACATTATATACCTATACCTACAGTATGTATACCTAAACACAAACATGGAAATATTTTTTATGATTACGTACGACCAACTTTTGAATTTTTATATGGCTAGCCATACAAAAAAGTTGGTCACGTGCTAATCAAAGTTTGCGCCTTTCATCCCGGCCGTCACGAGACTCACGACACGAGATATACTACTTACCGACCTATAAGTTTATTTTATTTCTGTCTATGGAATCCTTACGAGGCACTAGCTAGGCGGTTATAAAAGTGTTTACGATTAAAGAACAGTTAAAAAAAATGCACGATATACTACTTACCTACCCAAAGATAGTTTTTAAAGAATATGCTAATGTGTTACACAGTGGGTTGTTTAAAAAAGAAGGAGGTTATCACTTCATTGCGATTTTTTTTATGTATGTTCACCGATTGTTTTAAGACGCCTGGACCGATTTGAAAAATTCTTTTTTGTTTGAAAGGATATACTTTCCAGGTGGTACCATGGAAATTTTATCCAAATCGGTTGTGTAGTTTGGGGGTGAAGTCAATTTTTAGTTTTGAAAAATTATAGTCTATCGGTTTTCTGCGTAAAGTTATACAATTTTTTGCTGACACGACTCACGTCACGAGGGCTTCCAAAAACTACAATCAAATGGTATTTTACGCGAGGTGGGTGGAAAATACTACACGTTTTGTATTTTGCTGACTTCCTGAATAAAAAAAACATCTGAACCTTCTCCCGAGAAACGTGTTTACGTGCAATTCGGCGGAAAACTTCCAGTTAAACAATGTACTCAAAGAAACCTTTAATTTTCGTCGTCCGTCGTCGTTGCCTGCCGCAGTTGCCAGGCGCAGACACGTGATGGTGACGGGCGTACTTACATTGACCGGCGGAATTGGAGAACCGAAATTGTCAAGAAAAAAGTGTAGGTTCCCTAGTATGTTAGTTATTTTATTATTATGAGTAGGTACTTGGTTAACTTTTTGAAGTACTTGAGCAGGTACTATAAGTACTTATTCTGTGTTAGTCCAGTAGGCCTATAGATTTAAAGTGTGTTTATTGCTTTTCATATTATAGGTACTTTATGAACTTACATGTATTATATTATACTCCAGTCACTTCCTAAAATAGAAGTTACAACAAGAACATTTTATTATGCTATGCATAAATAGGGCATTGCAACATAAAACAGTACCTAGAACGGCATACGGATTTCTACTTAGTAGGATAGACTGGGTACAGTTGTTACAATTTTCACTTGATCGCCTATAATTCTGTTAGAAGTTAAACATATAAAAGGTGTTTTTCATAGTAAATTGAACATTTCTCTACTTATAAATGTAAAAAAAACCCTTAGTGGAATGGTTAACTCGTTAGAACAAATTAGAAAAATCGGGAAAATGTCACAACCGACCACACGCTAGGGGCGGTAGAGATACAACAATATATCAAAACCGTCATAAATCACTTTTATTTAACTCGATGCAAATATTGCAGCATAAGGTACCATGGAAAAGTTTAAAAGCGGAGAACTAGTTAGTCAATGGTGACTTATCACCTGTGCACTCTAAGTGTGACCAAAGTTCACATTGTCCTTGATATTCGATCCAGCCTGGCCAGGCCTGCAAGTTGAATGTGCACTTACACGAATCAGTTATCAATAATTTAAAATAAATACAAAACCTATGTCACAGGTCTCATTTAAATTGTCTTGAAGAGCATTGTATAGTCTAGGTAATCCTTTTAATTCTACTATTGAAGCTTTTCTATGCACATAAGTGGAAAACTTTTGGCTAATGTGCGTAGGAAAGCTTCACGTTCTCCTAACTTTAAACTGTAAATAGTACTTAGTTCATAAAATAGTTTGAAGGGTTATCTAGGGTTTGATCAAGACAAAATTCTATTTAAATTAAATGATATCTCAGTTTCTTTTCAAATGATTTATTTCAAATTGGGGCAGAACTGGACCCGAAAAATTCAGGTAACCCCTTACACTATCACGTCTTTATTCCTGACGGTGTAGACAGATCCGTCAAACCTTATCAAAGGCCAATTAATTAGGCCACGTTTAGCGTTATCATGGGGTGAAGATGGAAAAAGAAAATCAAAATAATGATGCACGTTTTTAAGAAATGCGTGTCAATCAATTAGGTAGGTAGGTACATACCTAGGTACATAAATCGCCTAAACCACGAGTACGCGTGTACTAGTACTTATTCTGTGCTTATACTATAGTCTAAACGTACTAAGTAAGTATTACTCTGTGTTATGGAGGGTAAATGGAAGGAGAACTGTCTCTGTATGTAAAAAGTGTCCGCTGAAATGTGTTAAATTAGGGTGGCGCTACAGTAGCAACAGGGTAAATTTTAAATCAAGCGCCATAATAACTATTTTAGGTTATATTTTTCAAAATATATTGGACAACGTAAACAAGAAACGTTTATTAAATTTAACTTTTACTAGCTGACTAATTTAGCCACAAAAATTATTTAACCCAGTAATTCTGTGACTCGGCTAACTTCAATTTGTCACCAACGGCTACATTCATTCCATACCCTTTGCTGCAGCTAGCGCCACTCTTGGAGGATTTTTCAACTGTTATTTACTGCGTACAGCTGGACACTTTTTCAAATATCCCCCATATAAGATAGTTCTCCTTCCATTTACCCTCCATACTCTGTGTTAGTAATTATATTATTTTTGCTCTGTGGTATGTCTGTGGTCTGTGGTATCTCTCAACACGCCATCTATTGACGAATGTAAGAACTAATAGGCTGAAATGTAGTAAGGTAAGTATCTACCTAGCATACAATGTACTCTGGGTATCTAGTAATGGTTCTATAAAGTAGGTGGCGCTGTTACGGAGCCTATTTAAGATGTTGTTATATGTGAATAAAATAACTAAATATGGATCTACATATTTTCTTGACGACTGAATGATTATTAGTATGGATGATTTATGATTAGGTAGGTTAGGTACCTTGGAAAAATAGATAACGTTTATTCATTGTGCACACAAGCGCCATTCTTTATCAAAGCAAGTAAGCTGTCAGTCTGCTTAAAGCACATGCGAATGTTGGAAGAGAGGTGGGAGTGGGGAGAATGACGTCATCCCACGCCAGCAGACACCGATTGTCTGTTCGAGTAGTGCATTCTTGTTTTAAAATATTAAAACGGAGTGATGGGCAATGGGAGATACTGCAGTGTTGCCGGTTGCGAAATTACCTATCTAACGCATCCCGGCGTGTCATTCTTTAAATTGCCATTGGATAATGAGAGGTGAGGTGAAAGAACCTAATATTAACTTGTTATTAAATACTTACACCTATCAAGGTGCTAATCAAAAATATTTTGGTTTGCCATCATGATTTTAAAAGTAAGTTTGGTATAGGTAGTCAATAACGGCACAGACCGAAAATGAAAATTGTATTATATACGTTCTGCTATTTACTCATAGATGGCGCTACGGGTTACATCAGTTTAAAGTTCGTTCATGTAGGCTTCATTAAATTATAATATAGACTCTGAGCTAGTGGCTAGGTCGGTACGCGGCAATGAATATACATATAGGTACCATATAATTGGTGTAATAAGTACTTATTAAGGGGCTACTTGAGGTTCGGTGCTGCCCAATTGAAATAAATCATTTTTAAAGAAACAGAGATATTATTTAAAATTTGGCTTTGAGAACAGTAGTTCATAAAATAGTTTGAAGGGTTATATTAAAGCCAAATTTTTAAATAATATCTCCGTTTCTTTTCAAATGATTTATTTCCAATGGGGGCAGCACTGGACCTCAGGTAGCCCCTTAACTAACATGTTTGATCTCTCTCCCTTTATTTCAACGCGCTTCCTTGGACCGGACTAATTTATATATTCATATATAATAAATTAAATAATAAATTAATATATAGGGACAAATTACACTAATTGAGCTAGCCCCAAAGTAAGTTCAAGACTTGTGTTATGGGATACTAACTCAACGATACTATATTATATAATAAATACTTATAAAGATAAACATCCAAGACCCAGGACAATTTGAAAAAGGCCATTTTCCAACTTGCCCTGACCGGGAATCGAACCCGGGACCCCTGGGTGGCGGGCAAGCATGGTGACCACTACGCCACGGAGGCCATTAATATATAACTATTCTATTTAAATAAGCGAAGAAAGAAACTGATCTGCTGACATATCTTTAAGTACACAGGACTAGCTTTAACCCGCGACTTCATCCGCGTAGAAGTCGAAAATGATTCTAATAGGATTTTGTTTTTTTTTTTTACGTTATTAATTTTGTTATAACATATGAATTATTATGATATAAATTTAAAATGTTTAAATACTCATTCAATATAATTTTTTTTATAATAGTGTAGGTAGGGATTTAAAGCCAAGCGGAGTCCTGAAGACCTTTGTTCCCATTCCCATTACCGTCATTTGCTGGAGCAAAAGAGAGCGACGGATCTATTTATCTCAATTTTTTTGTCTCTCACTCAAAAAATTACGAAGTTTCATAATCTAAATTTTTTACCCCAAAAGCAACATCGGGAATGCAAATTTTTTAAATCCTATTTATGGTTTATAATTTTTTACTAACCATTAAGTAATTAGAAAATGTCATATGTCTCGCTTCAAAAATGTCGAAGATTCATACAAACTTGCAACCCCTATTTCACCTCTATAGGGACGGAATTTCCGAAAATCATTTCTTAGTCACAATCTACCTTTCCGTCAAATTTCATCTTCATTCTTCATTGCGTAGATTTCGTGATGAGTGAGTGAGTGAGTTTCGCTTTTATATAAATAGATATAGATTACTAGAAACTGGAAAGTCTACATCTGTTGCGATGTACTAGATGGGAAAAAATTAATTTTCACCCTCTATTGCCTCTAAAAGTTTAAAGTTTTAAAGATAAAATCAGTCAGTATCCTCAAGACTCGCAAAGAACAGACTTGAAAGACGCGTGATTCCAAAAAAAAAACGATAGGTTATCTGAAATACATCCTTTTAATTATTTTTTTCCAGACGCATGAAGTGGCTGCACCTCATCAACCGTCCCGATTTAAAAAATGCTTTCTACATGAACATTCAAATATGTGAAGTACACTTCGAGCGGCAGTGCGTGCGGCTGCAGTCGGACCGCAAGACGCTGTACCGCTTCAGCGATCCGAGCCTGCTGCTGCCGCGGACCATCTTCCGCGACCGCGGCACACAGACAGACGCAGCAAACGAAAGGATCACATCGCAGGACAACAATACTGCAGAAGACGAACATTCACAACGGAAAGAGTTCCACGAACTGTGCGCTCTCTTTCTGCCCAAAGATTTGGCGGAAGATGTTCGAGCTCTCACTCGAACGGAATTGATTTCACCTACAAAGGTGAAGAGAGAGCCGGAGCCGCCTCCGCCCGTCCCGACCCCGGCGGCTTCTTCGAACGCCGACGCTTCCAACTCGGACTGTGTGGATCCCAGTGTAGCTGGTGTGTATAAGATGTTGCAGAGGTATTATGAATTGAGACAGAAGAACTAATTTTCAAAACATATACATAAATGTGAGTGAATTTTTATACAGTTTACAGAAAAAAATATTGGTTTTATTATGAGTCTCTGTGTTTGTAACCGATTTCAAAAAAGAAGGAGGTTATCAATTCGAATGTGTATTTTTATGTATGTTCCCCAACTACTCAAAGACGCTGGGATCAATTTGAAAAATTCGTTTTATTTTTTTAGAAAGAGCATACTTGCGATGTGGTCCTATATACATTTTATCAAAATCGATTCCGTAGTTTAGCGTCGAAGACGGTTTTTAGTTTAAAAAAAAAAAAATCTTGTACAATTAAGCATCAACCTCTAGTGAGCCTTAATTGGTTCCACAATGATCCAGGGCTGCACTGCCGGTCATTGCCGAACGAAAAACGCAGGCCGCCCGCGTGGCCGGAACCCGTTGGTTCTTGACTTGTTTCAAATTCAAAGATTCAAAGATTCAAATGTTTATTCAGTAATTAGACCTTTACAGGCACTTTTACACGTCAATAAGTATAATTTATGTTACGTGTAAAGTATATTAAAATTTAATTTATTTTTTAAAGAAAAGCTACCGATACCAGCGCTTCGTAACGACCACTGCTGAGAAGAAACGCCGAAAGAAACTCATTTTCACAGTATTGGTCGCCTACTCGCCAGAAGGGCTTTGTCATATTATTATAATTGTCTTTTAATTAATAAATACTTATAATATAATACAATGTTGACACATTATAACATGTTATGCTTGCGAACAAGTAAACTAACATAAATTGCGTAATAAAAAATATTAAGTAGTCAAAAAAAGCGAAGCCGAGCTGACCAGTCCCTCCCGGCAGCACCCGTTCACGAGTTGTGGATACATGCAGCAACAAACCCACCAGAAAACATTTTGAGAGAAGCTCTAATGCAAGGCGGTGGTAGGAGGTGTAATTAGCATCATGTTATACAGGGTGTAAATCTGTAACCTTGCTATACTCTGAGACGTACTTATACTGATACTGATCGTGATGAACAAACTTTTCCCAAAGAGCAGAGGTCGAAATATGAAGAAAATTGAGTTCCACATACTAACACATGCTAATGAGCTAATCGATTTAGTGTGGGAAGTCCAATTTTTTTTTCATATTTTGACCTATGTCCCTTGGGAAAAGTTGATCGGTATGATGTGATCAGTATATGATATTGGCACCCTGCATATCCAACGCTGGATATAGGCCTCTTGCGACAGCATCATTTTTAACCCCCGACGAAAAAGAGGGCTGTTATTTGTTTGAAGCTAATGTCTGTCTATCTGTCTCTTTGTCTGTCTATCCTTCTGTCTGTCTGTGTGTGGCATGGTAGCGCTCGAACGAATAGACCGATTTCAATGCGGTTTTTTTTTACGTGAAAACATGTTCCATTGCGGTGGTTCTTAGCTAAATTAGCTGTTTGAGGAAAATTGGTTCAGCTGCTTAAAAGTTATTGGTGGTTCCGCTTTTCAGCACTATAATGGCGATGGCGTTCTTAAAATCTTCGGGCGGGGGGTTTAATATTTGATTTATCAAATTAAATAGTAGCAACTTTCATTAAATAAAAAATTGTATGTCGCTAATATCACGTTGTTGGATAGTGGAGGCTGGAGAAAACCAGGAGCATAGCCATAGCAGTGGAGGATAAACTATCAAGGTGCTAATCAAAAATATTTTGGTTTGCCATCATGATTTTAAAAGTAAGTTTGGTATAGGTAGTCAATAACGGCACAGACCGAAAATGAAAATTGTATTATATACGTTCTGCTATTTACTCATAGATGGCGCTACGGGTTACATCAGTTTAAAGTTCGTTCATGTAGGCTTCATTAAATTATAATATAGACTCTGAGCTAGTGGCTAGGTCGGTACGCGGCAATGAATATACATATAGGTACCATATAATTGGTGTAATAAGTACTTATTAAGGGGCTACTTGAGGTTCGGTGCTGCCCAATTGAAATAAATCATTTTTAAAGAAACAGAGATATTATTTAAAATTTGGCTTTGAGAACAGTAGTTCATAAAATAGTTTGAAGGGTTATATTAAAGCCAAATTTTTAAATAATATCTCCGTTTCTTTTCAAATGATTTATTTCCAATGGGGGCAGCACTGGACCTCAGGTAGCCCCTTAACTAACATGTTTGATCTCTCTCCCTTTATTTCAACGCGCTTCCTTGGACCGGACTAATTTATATATTCATATATAATAAATTAAATAATAAATTAATATATAGGGACAAATTACACTAATTGAGCTAGCCCCAAAGTAAGTTCAAGACTTGTGTTATGGGATACTAACTCAACGATACTATATTATATAATAAATACTTATAAAGATAAACATCCAAGACCCAGGACAATTTGAAAAAGGCCATTTTCCAACTTGCCCTGACCGGGAATCGAACCCGGGACCCCTGGGTGGCGGGCAAGCATGGTGACCACTACGCCACGGAGGCCATTAATATATAACTATTCTATTTAAATAAGCGAAGAAAGAAACTGATCTGCTGACATATCTTTAAGTACACAGGACTAGCTTTAACCCGCGACTTCATCCGCGTAGAAGTCGAAAATGATTCTAATAGGATTTTGTTTTTTTTTTTTACGTTATTAATTTTGTTATAACATATGAATTATTATGATATAAATTTAAAATGTTTAAATACTCATTCAATATAATTTTTTTTATAATAGTGTAGGTAGGGATTTAAAGCCAAGCGGAGTCCTGAAGACCTTTGTTCCCATTCCCATTACCGTCATTTGCTGGAGCAAAAGAGAGCGACGGATCTATTTATCTCAATTTTTTTGTCTCTCACTCAAAAAATTACGAAGTTTCATAATCTAAATTTTTTACCCCAAAAGCAACATCGGGAATGCAAATTTTTTAAATCCTATTTATGGTTTATAATTTTTTACTAACCATTAAGTAATTAGAAAATGTCATATGTCTCGCTTCAAAAATGTCGAAGATTCATACAAACTTGCAACCCCTATTTCACCTCTATAGGGACGGAATTTCCGAAAATCATTTCTTAGTCACAATCTACCTTTCCGTCAAATTTCATCTTCATTCTTCATTGCGTAGATTTCGTGATGAGTGAGTGAGTGAGTTTCGCTTTTATATAAATAGATATAGATTACTAGAAACTGGAAAGTCTACATCTGTTGCGATGTACTAGATGGGAAAAAATTAATTTTCACCCTCTATTGCCTCTAAAAGTTTAAAGTTTTAAAGATAAAATCAGTCAGTATCCTCAAGACTCGCAAAGAACAGACTTGAAAGACGCGTGATTCCAAAAAAAAACGATAGGTTATCTGAAATACATCCTTTTAATTATTTTTTTCCAGACGCATGAAGTGGCTGCACCTCATCAACCGTCCCGATTTAAAAAATGCTTTCTACATGAACATTCAAATATGTGAAGTACACTTCGAGCGGCAGTGCGTGCGGCTGCAGTCGGACCGCAAGACGCTGTACCGCTTCAGCGATCCGAGCCTGCTGCTGCCGCGGACCATCTTCCGCGACCGCGGCACACAGACAGACGCAGCAAACGAAAGGATCACATCGCAGGACAACAATACTGCAGAAGACGAACATTCACAACGGAAAGAGTTCCACGAACTGTGCGCTCTCTTTCTGCCCAAAGATTTGGCGGAAGATGTTCGAGCTCTCACTCGAACGGAATTGATTTCACCTACAAAGGTGAAGAGAGAGCCGGAGCCGCCTCCGCCCGTCCCGACCCCGGCGGCTTCTTCGAACGCCGACGCTTCCAACTCGGACTGTGTGGATCCCAGTGTAGCTGGTGTGTATAAGATGTTGCAGAGGTATTATGAATTGAGACAGAAGAACTAATTTTCAAAACATATACATAAATGTGAGTGAATTTTTATACAGTTTACAGAAAAAAATATTGGTTTTATTATGAGTCTCTGTGTTTGTAACCGATTTCAAAAAAGAAGGAGGTTATCAATTCGAATGTGTATTTTTATGTATGTTCCCCAACTACTCAAAGACGCTGGGATCAATTTGAAAAATTCGTTTTATTTTTTTAGAAAGAGCATACTTGCGATGTGGTCCTATATACATTTTATCAAAATCGATTCCGTAGTTTAGCGTCGAAGACGGTTTTTAGTTTAAAAAAAAAAAAAATCTTGTACAATTAAGCATCAACCTCTAGTGAGCCTTAATTGGTTCCACAATGATCCAGGGCTGCACTGCCGGTCATTGCCGAACGAAAAACGCAGGCCGCCCGCGTGGCCGGAACCCGTTGGTTCTTGACTTGTTTCAAATTCAAAGATTCAAAGATTCAAATGTTTATTCAGTAATTAGACCTTTACAGGCACTTTTACACGTCAATAAGTATAATTTATGTTACGTGTAAAGTATATTAAAATTTAATTTATTTTTTAAAGAAAAGCTACCGATACCAGCGCTTCGTAACGACCACTGCTGAGAAGAAACGCCGAAAGAAACTCATTTTCACAGTATTGGTCGCCTACTCGCCAGAAGGGCTTTGTCATATTATTATAATTGTCTTTTAATTAATAAATACTTATAATATAATACAATGTTGACACATTATAACATGTTATGCTTGCGAACAAGTAAACTAACATAAATTGCGTAATAAAAAATATTAAGTAGTCAAAAAAAGCGAAGCCGAGCTGACCAGTCCCTCCCGGCAGCACCCGTTCACGAGTTGTGGATACATGCAGCAACAAACCCACCAGAAAACATTTTGAGAGAAGCTCTAATGCAAGGCGGTGGTAGGAGGTGTAATTAGCATCATGTTATACAGGGTGTAAATCTGTAACCTTGCTATACTCTGAGACGTACTTATACTGATACTGATCGTGATGAACAAACTTTTCCCAAAGAGCAGAGGTCGAAATATGAAGAAAATTGAGTTCCACATACTAACACATGCTAATGAGCTAATCGATTTAGTGTGGGAAGTCCAATTTTTTTTTCATATTTTGACCTATGTCCCTTGGGAAAAGTTGATCGGTATGATGTGATCAGTATATGATATTGGCACCCTGCATATCCAACGCTGGATATAGGCCTTTTGCGACAGCATCATTTTTAACCCCCGACGAAAAAGAGGGCTGTTATTTGTTTGAAGCTAATGTCTGTCTATCTGTCTCTTTGTCTGTCTATCCTTCTGTCTGTCTGTGTGTGGCATGGTAGCGCTCGAACGAATAGACCGATTTCAATGCGGTTTTTTTTTACGTGAAAACATGTTCCATTGCGGTGGTTCTTAGCTAAATTAGCTGTTTGAGGAAAATTGGTTCAGCTGCTTAAAAGTTATTGGTGGTTCCGCTTTTCAGCACTATAATGGCGATGGCGTTCTTAAAATCTTCGGGCGGGGGGTTTAATATTTGATTTATCAAATTAAATAGTAGCAACTTTCATTAAATAAAAAATTGTATGTCGCTAATATCACGTTGTTGGATAGTGGAGGCTGGAGAAAACCAGGAGCATAGCCATAGCAGTGGAGGATAAACGGCGCAGCTCAGCTGCTCGTTATCTACTCGTACGTCTCAGAGACGGCTCTCCGTTCGGGTTCTCGTGCCCGAGTCCCGCCCACCGCTATCGAATACATTCCAGGATAATTGTGGCCGCAATACCGCAGTTTACCGTGTACGTATACCACACATTGTTGGTAAAAGTGGCGGCCTGTCAATTTGCGTGTTGTGTTGCTAATGACAGGCTGGGGCAACGTCGACAATGGCGTAAGCGTAAAGTAACGAAGCGTTACCAACTTGCGATTTTCGTACCAGACATAAATTAAAATTATTACTTGTGGGTACTTAGTATTGCTGCTGGCTCGATCTACATTGACTTTGTAAAGCCTATAAATGAGAGTTTGTCAGCAAGCCATGACTGCCGAGATCTGTTTTCTACGAATCGGAGCGCCGATTTGTTGGCAGGCCGAGAGTGTTGTGCCAAGGTGAAGCATCCGCTGGAGGCACACGCTACCAATCCAGAGCCTGTGCTTGGGCGCCGACATCTAGTTCTGTGGCGCCGACAATTGATCGCAAAAACTTCATCAAAACACGGTTCTATTGCCGAAAGTAACTTTTTTAGCTAGATATCAAGAACTTATTGTCGATTGTGGTGATAGATAACGGAAAGCAACACAACAAGACCGCTGCACCGCTCCGCCAACTGCTCCGCTAGATCGAAGCCCATTGTATAACACGAGCACAAACCAATGGCGCGAGCTTATCATTTGTTATCGCCGGAGTCGTAAAGGAAACGAGGGTGAAGCCCGCGGGAGGAACGGTCGCCCCCATCGCGTCGGTCAGATTCTGTGCAAATTGATGTACTTAGTAGGAATTAATTGTCATTCTAATGCGGTTCTGCTTGTTGTCATGGAATAAAAACTTTGCAGCTGTCTCTCCCTCTTTGAAAGCTCAGAGCATACATGCCTGACTTCCCATAAAAAATGCAGTGTGGTAAGTACGAAGGACCAATAAACAAGCGCCTCACAAAATTCCAGACTACCTCATTATGCCACGTTTATTTTACCGATGCTCGATTGAAACTGCATTCGGAAAGTTGATTTTGTTGCCGTAATGGACTGGGCCCTTCAATGTGACGCTTTTACTGTCTGACCTGATTACATTATATAAACGGTCGTCGATTCGTTTTGTTATTTGCGCTGCTTAGGCCTCGACGTAAAATCCATGTTTATAGCAAAGAAAAGAAAATTAAATTCGTAAATTAGTACTGATACTGTAGGGGCTGAATGCCACGTCTACACTTGATGATAGATGATGAAGTGAGCTGATCGCTCTGGTGGTGTGGAGAGAGGTTTTGAAATAATACCACCTAAGTTGAGTACTTGAATTAGACTGGTTTATTGATATTAAATACGATTACTTGAAATATATGAACGAAGTTAAAACTACTGAGTCGGCATCTGCCTGACCTACTTATTAAAAGTACTGTTCAATAGATTGAACATCTTGGCATCTCAGCGAGGAAGATGCCGAGCTAAGATACATTGACTAATGACATCTTAAATTAAATGTTATAATTGATTGTTAGATGATACAAGTGAAATACAATATGGTGTTAGTTTGATTCAACCGAACGAAATATTTATTTAGAGTCCACGTTAATATTGCGCGGGAACGTGGGTGACGTACTCATATCGACACTATTTACGCTTTGCACTGATTTACTTTTCACCTTATTTAACTGAATCGTTTCAATATTATCACTGACACTCGCGGTACCCTCTGCTTCTGCCGCTGCAGGAGAGGGAGGAGGTCCCATCCTGACACGGTGAGTCCGGCATCGTCGACGTACCCTCAGTGATGTGAAGACGATAGCTATGATGATTGAAATTCCAATGATGGAGTAAAGGACCGTATAGTGATGAATATTATGGACGACCAGAGGTTGTATCTCTTGCGCTTTCAAATCGTCAAGCTGACTCTTCAGTACTACAAATGTATGATTGTTTCCGTATGTTCCTAATCCCAGGCTATCAGTATCAGGCACTGTAGTGTTTAAAATAGAGTTCAATATCGAAGTTTTAGGCACGACTACATTTGGTTGAAGGTTCATACTCCGATAAAAGTTGTTATGAGCATACAAACTGAATGAATCTCCTTTTAACGTGCAACCTCTTCCAATAGTGATTATACCGTTTCCTGACAACCGATGCACCATCATCTGGGCCGCGCAGTAGATACGTATAGAGCATGTAGAACAGCAAGAAAACAGCCAATCATTATTATGATGTAATTTACTCCAATTATTTTGACATGAATTGGTTTCTGTTTTACACATATAAGTTTCGGTGTGAGCATTGAGAGCGTGAATTTCGCAAAATGATTGTTTTGATTTTAGATCGTAGATAGGCAAATCTAGCGAGCATAAAAGTCTGATGTCTGTGACGTGAATGCATGACTGAATATCTGCTTCGGATAGGAAAAAAGCGTTGTCCTTCTCTAGGCTATACGCGATATAGGGCTGAAGAGGCATGATACGAATAGATGAATCATTTTTGATAAGGGGTACAGGGATAACTTTATCAAGTTCGAAAATATCGTTACTAATGAGGGGTATCTTAATTTCAATAATAAGATAATTAGAAATGACTCTAACAGCAACTTTCAGAAGTTTATAAATATCTCTGATGTTGTCGTTGTCGACGGGCAAGGTCAAATCTCCGTGAAGCTGTCCTGAGATGATGTTGAGCTGATGCTGCAGTTGTTCCGGGGACAGCAGTCTTGTATCGATATGACCATGAGTGATGTCCGTGACGGTGTCTATAAGAGCTTCTTGAATCTTCCTTACTTGAGATAGAAGGATATTTGCTTCTAGGATAGATGATGACAATATAGAAGCTACCTTAACCCTGTTCAAATCTTCTGATAGACTTCTCATACGTTGGCCAACTGTGAAGAACTGATCTTTCATTGCCTTCTCATTTCTTTGCAGGATGTTGTACTCTGACTCTAAGACCGATGTTTGATTCTTGAGTAATAACTGAAGATGGTTTTCATTGCCGACAATCCTTTCAATGTCCCCTTTATACTGATCTGCAAATCTTTCATCTAGCACACCAAACAAAGTGTTAGCTAGATAGCCAACTCCATTGATCAATCCTCGTTTTTGTCGCAATGAACCATGAGTCTTCAATAATAAGTTATAATGTTCAATTTCGTTTACTTCATTCTGTAGTTGTAAAATGATATCTGAGTATTGTTCAGTGACCTGTGAACATAGCTCTTTGATTCTTTTGATGTAATTTTTTGCATTCGAGACGCTATCCCAGTAAGTTGACATATTATAATAAACAATTAGTTTCCAATCATCCTTAACATATTGGAGGTCCGCAATTTTATCAAAAAATAGACCTTGATTTTGTTGAAGAAGGGTAATGTTATAGAATGGTGATTGATTGGATGACTGTTGAATACTAGGGGGAATGAACATTGTAAATAGTAACAGAATATTAATAACGAAGTTTTTCAAGTTCAAACCACGCCTGCGTGTGTTCCTCGGGGCTTTATCACTACTCGAACTTTTATGCCGATCTGAATGATCGATTGATGATAAAGATGATGTTTTAACGTTTTGTTCTGATGCTGACTCTTGCACTGGTAACAAAATAAGTTTGTTCGCGGGTCGCTTTATAATTTTATTATTAGTTTTTAATGAAACGACTCGCACATATCCGTCCTTTCCCGGAAAAACTTCCTGAATCCTACCGAGTGCCCATTTCCCGGGAGGCAAGTTGTCCTCCTTGATTATGACTACATCTCCTACCTTTAGATTTTGATTGGGCGTTCTCCATTTTGACCTACTCTGAAGTTGTTGTAGGTATTCTCTTGACCAATATTTCCAAAAGCTTTTATTCATGGCTTGCACCATTTGCCAACGTCTAGACAGAGTCAGTGATTCTGGTTCTGTCTGTGGTCTTGATAGCAATGAGCCACCTACAAGAAAATGGCCCGGGGTGAGACATTCATCATCAGAGTTTTCCGTCTGATGACAAAGTGGACGGGAGTTGAGACACGCCTCAATTTGGTGAAGCAACGTAGCGAACTCTTCATACGTTAACTTTTGCTCGCCCAAAACACGCTTTAGATGGTGTTTTAAACTCTTAACACAAGCCTCCCAAAGCCCACCAGCATTTGCGTGAGCGGCTGCATTGAAATGCCAAACTATCTGGAGGTCTGTGATATTTTTTATGAAATCTTGATTGATGTTTTGGGTGATCTCCTGATATTCTCTCTTCAAAAGCCGGTTAGCACCCACGAAGTTGGTACCGTTGTCACTGTACATGTGAGCAGGAGTACCGCGGCGGGCACAAAACCTACGAAACGCGGCTAAAAAGGTGGGCGCGCTCAGGTCTGAAACTAACTCGAGATGCGCAGCCTTAGTTGCGAGACACACAAAGACGGCGACATAGCCCTTAGTTGTTTTAATACCACGCCCTTTATTAGCCTTTAACTCTACGAATCCTGTGAAATCAATTCCCGTATGAGTAAAAGGGCGTGAGGGTGTTACCCTGGGTGGGGGCAGATCACCCATGATTTGTTGATAATTTTCGCGACTGAAGCGTCTACATTTCACACAGTTTCTTAACTGACGTTTGACTGTGCGAATGCCGCTGATGATCCAAAATTTATCTCTGATATAAGATAAAGATAAACGTGGGCCGCCGTGCAATGTGGTGATATGCGCCTGATCTATGACTAGCTCGGTAAGACGTCCATGACTGGACAAGATAATCGGGTGTTTAGCTCCAAAACTGACATTGGAATGCCTTAAACGCCCACCTACCCTTAAGATCCCATCCTTATCCAAGAAGGGGTTTAGGCCTATGATCTTACTACTACTACGTAACCGACCATGCAATTTTAAATAATTAATGTCTTCCCCAAGTGTCTGGGCTTGCTCGGCTTTTACGATCAAATTGAATGACCTATTTAATTCCTCTAATGATAATGAATTTCCGAGCAATACCTTTTGCTTATCGCGCGAACATATGATGAAACGTGATATCCATGCAATGACCCTGACGACACGAGTCAGTGAACTATGTTGCTGAAGCAAATCGCTGACTAGTGAAGATTCGCATTGTAAAGCTGCGTTTACATGGTGCTTTTTCATTTCAATATTTGGAGTTTCATAATTTGTATGATTTTGAGTGTTGGGATTGAATTTTAAAAGCCATGATGGGCCTTCCCACCACAATTTATGATCTGATAGGGCTCTTTTATGAATTCCTCTAGTGGCGCAGTCCGCGGGATTATCTTCGGACCTTACGTGTTGCCAACAGGACGCTGGCACAACTTTTACGATCTTTTCTACGCGGTTTGAAACAAACTGCTTCCATCGTGATGGATCTCCCTGTAGCCAACCTAGGACGATCATTGAATCAGTCCAGGCATATAACTTGGCATCCAGATTAGGAATAGATTTTAACAACTTTTTAAGCAGTTGTGAAAGCAGTACCGCACCTAGGAGTTCAAGACGCGCCAAAGTTTGTTTTGTTGATTTCGGAGCTAGTTTCGTTTTTCCAGATACTAGCGTCGATGTGCATTCGCCCTTATCGTTGTGCGTCACAAGGTATATTGCACAAGCGTACGCCTTTTCTGAAGCGTCGCAAAATGAATGCAATTGAACTGATATTTTTATATTTCCTAAATAACGAGGTATTTTGATATTACTTATGGTGTTAAATTCTTTGACTAACTGAACCCATTCTTTATGTAACTCTGATGAAATTTCTTCATCCCATGTCATTTTGGTACTCCATGTTTTTTGAAAAAGTAGTTTCGCTCGGATCGAAAGTGGGGATAACCACCCTAAAGGATCGAAAATTTTCGATATATTTGATAAAAGTTGCCGTTTTGTACAAGGCTTATTATTTTGATCACTTAACTGATTGTCAAATATGAAACTATCTGATGACGATATCCACTTCAAACCAAGTGTCCTTCTAGATTCGAGGCACTTGAACTCTAGGGGTGTATTTAGCAGTTCTGGTGATAAATCGTCTAGGAGCTGAGGCTCATTGCTAGACCATTTTCTGAGGTTCATACCTGCTGATGCAAAAATGGACACTAGTTCTTTTTGCAATTTCTTGCAAAGGTCAATTGATTCCATTCCTGTTAGGAGGTCATCCATATAAAATGATGATTTCAGCGCTGATGCTGCTAATGGATACCTCTCTGCTTCATCTTCTGCCAGTTGTTTTAGCGTACGCATGGCCAAGAAGGGTGAAGCCTTTAGACCGTAAGTGATAGTTGTTAAGAAATATTCCTGAAGTAATTTGTGTGGAGCCTCTCTCCACACAATAGTTTGGAGATGCTGATCGCAATCTCTGATAAATATTTGACGGTAAAACTTCTCTATGTCTGCTGTGACAACATATTTATGCGATCTCCATGCAAGTAAAAGGCTCTGGAGATCTTCTTGAATATTTTTCCCACTGAACATGAGATCATTAAGACTAAATGACGAAGTCGTCTTTGAGGACCCATTAAATACTACCCTTAATTTGGTAGTACTAGAATCGAGTTTCAATACTCCATGATGAGGAAGATAATTTTTGAACTGACCTTGTGTATCACAAGCCGGCCGCATATGCTTCAACTCTAAATATTCATTCATAAATTTTGTGTAACTACCTGAAAATTCTGAATTCTTCTGCATTTTAATTTCTTGTTGAATAAACTGTGCTACCGCCTTTTGCCTCGATTGACCTAATTTATTTTCATAGCCTGGTCTCATTGGTATACCAACTTCGTACCTACCACATTCCAAACGTTTCGTTGTTTGATTATAAAAATCTTCACAGTACTGATCCTCCTCTGTCAGCGGTGATGGTGACGATTCGGAAGAGATGTCCTCCATCTCCCAGTACTTTGAGATGTCTGAAAGGTCATTGATTACGACATGGCATTGAAATGTTTTCACATTGCCTGATAAGATCCATCCCATCTTAGTTTGCTGTGCTATAGGCGCCTGAACGGGCCCTTTGATCAATCCACTCATAATGATATCTGAGTAAAAGCTAGCATCTAAGAGGATATCGATGGGTCTCGAAACATTGTAATGTGGGTCGGCTAAATTGATATGTTGAAGATGAGGCCAAGATTTTTTCGGAAATGACGCGTTCGGTAAGTTATTTATGACCCTACGCATAACCAATGCTTCAGTCTGAATTTCATAATCCCCGTATATCGAACGACAGTGCAAAAGTACGACCCCCTTTGTCTGTTCGGTGTTAGGGCCGACACCTGTGACTGTTGCCTGACAGTGTCGACGCGGTAACCCTAGTAACTGAGTCGCGTTCTCAGATATAAGAGAAACCTGAGAGCCCTGATCTAAGAGAGCGCGCAAGGTTACGAATGTGCCATCAGCTGATCGAACGTCTAATAGCACGGTGGTAAGTAAAATCTCTTCAACCGGCGCGGTCACGTTGTTGACATTTAGCTCGTGAGTGAGGCTGGGAGTCACCGCAGTTGAGGTTGAGGATTGAGATGGGGAGATTGTCACTGAATGTGACCCTGATCGAGCGTATGCGTTATGAAGCAAGGTATTATGTTTTCCGTTACATTCCCTACAACGTTTATTTGACATACATTCCTTGTCATTATGGTTATACAGACAATTCGGGCAAATATGATATTTCGTAATAGTCTTTAACTGCACATCCGGTGGCATGTTAATAAATTTATTACATTTATATAAGTTATTATTGTGACTCAAATTGCAGATTACGCATTTGTTCGAATTTGTGTAATTGATGACCGGTTGATAGTTTTTATTAGCTTGATAATAAGGTTTAGAATTATTTGATTTTGTTTGATTAGAGTAACGTTTAACATTGTTACTGATTGATGACGAAATTTCCCTATCTTTTCTAGTGATGGGTTCGAGAGCTGTGAATTTGCCCTCGAGGAACGTCATGAATTCATCTAACGACGCCAAATCTCGTGGTGATTTGCGAGATTCCTTGTAATCACAATAGGTTTCGTGATCTAATTTTTTACACAATAAATGAACTAACAGAGGATCCCAAGTAGTGGTGTCTACACCTAAGTTATGAATTGCATGGATGCACTCTGTCGTTGTGTCATAAAGTTTCTTGAGCTCGAAGGATGATTGCTTCGTTATACTATGCTGATTAAGAAACAGCTCGATTTGTTGGGTGAAAAGAACCTGAGGGTTATTGTATCGATGTAATAGGATATCCCACGCCGTATCGTAATTCTCAGCGGAGATATGCAGGTGCTGAATGAGACGCTCAGCTTCTCCTCTGACCTTGCCCTTCAAATGTTGCATTTTCTGAGCTTTGCTGATAGAATTATTATTATGAATAGTCTCAGAAAAGAGGCTGAAAAAAGTGGGCCAATGAGTATACTTGCCCGTGAAAAAGGGAATTTCAAGTTTTGGAACTGATTGTTCAGAATGGGTACTAGAGGATAATTTACTATTTAATTGACGTTTGATATTCTTATAGAGAGTCTCATGCCTACAAAATTCACTCTCATAACCTATATCGCCTCCAGCAAGTATATTATCAATTTTTAAATGAGTGTTATCGATATTCGTCCACCTGGCTTGAATATTTCGCAACTCGTCTTCTATTTCCCACTTTTCGGAAATTCTATTCACGTCTATGCTCTTAATTAACCTACTCAATGCTCTGAAATACGTACGTTGCAATGTGAGAAGTTCGTCGAGTTCTCCACTAGGCTGAATTGCCTTCTCCGCTGTACTAGGTTGAACTGCCTGCTCCAGATTCCTATATGCCAAGATACGACTACGAAATGCCTGATAAGTATCGTTACAAGCCTGATAGGAACCTCCTGCTAAGTACTGAGCAGCTTCCTCTGGATAATTCGACAGGAGCTTGTGGTTCTTATCAAACTCGTCCCAAAGGCCATCTAAAATCTCTAATTTTTCTGATAAATACTCTGGCGTCTTCCTCGACGCAGAGTCCTTGTTGAAATTGATCTGATTTTTGCTGATTTTGGCGATGATTTCCGCTTGACGGATGATAACAGATTCCATGATGAAGAAAAGGAAGTAAGTAACGGACAGATCTTACTTGAGCAGTGATGAGTGCGACCTGACTGATTATCGAGTCGCTGCCGCTTGACTGATCGTCGAACTGCTTCAATGATTGTCGCTGATAAAGTCCAGAAATACACGGCACCACCGAGTCCCGAATAACAGTTCGTTGATCACAAAAATGCACTCGCGACGGGTCCCGCTTTTCCCGGACCGACGAAGGACCAAAACAAAATGTAGGGGCTGAATGCCACGTCTACACTTGATGATAGATGATGAAGTGAGCTGATCGCTCTGGTGGTGTGGAGAGAGGTTTTGAAATAATACCACCTAAGTTGAGTACTTGAATTAGACTGGTTTATTGATATTAAATACGATTACTTGAAATATATGAACGAAGTTAAAACTACTGAGTCGGCATCTGCCTGACCTACTTATTAAAAGTACTGTTCAATAGATTGAACAGATACAAAATTCTAAACTCAGATTAAGTATATCATAACACTAGCTGTAACCCACGACTTCGCCCGCGTGGAAGTCGAGAATGGTTCTAATAGGATCTTTAATTGGTTCTTTCCGCTATAAATTGTGTTATAATATCACGTTCCCGTTCCTGTTACCGTCATTTGCTAGAGCAAAAGAGAACAAATGATCTATTTGTCTCTCACTCAAAAAATGACGAAGATTCATAATAATATAAATATAATGCACCCCAGGGGCTACAATTTTTAAAATCTAATTTCTCTATTATTAATTCAAAAATGTCATGTGTCTCACTTCAAAAATGACGAAGATTCATATAAACTTGCAACCCTATAGGGATGTAACTTTCAAAATCTAATAAATGCATTATTATTTTCTACTAACTATTAAAATAAATTAAAAATTTCATGTGTCTCATTTTAAAAATTACGATGTTCCACACAAACTGGCAACCCTTATTTCACCCCCTTAGGGATGGAATTTCCAAAAATCCTTAGCGGACGTCGCCTAGTCACAATCTACCTTCCTGCCAAATTTCATCTTCATTGGCTAAGTAGTTTTCGAGATTTCGTGATGAGTGAGTGAGTGATTTTCGCTTTTATATATATATAGATTTTTCAAAATTCTGGTCGTACAGTTCATTAGCTAGAAAAGTATATGGGTTGAGGCTTACACCAACGTGTTTCTTTATTATATTGTTGATGTGCAGCTAATGGCAGCGAGTGCAGGGAAGTGCAACATTTTCTCATTCGCCGCGGTCGGCGGCGGAGGTCGCCGCTAATGCCCATAACTCTCGTCATAAGTCGCCGCCGCCGCACGTTCGCCATTAGGACTCGCTGCAGGCTGCAGGGGCTTGAGCTTCCGTCGTGGCACATTTAATAGTAGGTATTGTAAGGAATATACTACACAATGGACTATAATCTTTGAAGATGAAAAAGCCGGGGGTAATTACTAATTAGATCGAACACGCGCAAAATTGGTCAAGGAATACTCGAGATATGGGTTTGTGAGTTAATAGTTCGGGCGAATTTCTAGTCAATATAGCCACATGTCCGCATCACCAGCATACAAATACACTCCTCAACACGACTACAAAAACGTAGCGCTGCAAACAGCCCCCAAAAAAATAATTATATTTGAGTCAGTTTCGTACCCCGCACTCCGCAGTCCACGTACAAACAGACACAAATCACCTGCGCTTGTACAACGGCTTTATTGCCTGGAAATAAGGTAGATTCCTGTGCCAGACTAGCAAAACCTCGACTCGGAGGAATGTTTGTTAAGTTGTAACACAAGCCAGACATTTCGGAGATGTTGAACGTGAACAGTAAGCAGAAAGTTACAGGGATTATTACGAGTAATACCTACTACAGACAGCTGATTTTGATAGCGTTGGAAGGACAAATATTTTCTCTGTTTCCTGTGGCAAAAATAACTGTTAATAATTTAACTTCATAATATTATTATGACTTGGGTTAGAACTATGGTTTCCCAATAAAATCGAAACCTTGTTGGCCCGAGCTAACATGAGTATACTCAGGTAACCCGTTAAATATCTAGCGTTAAGATAAAAATAGTTTTTTTCTTTGTTGCTTTATTGGCTGTCGTGATGATTAAGAGGGCTTCACATCAGTCAGCTCGCTCGTTACAGTCATTCTCACGTAGGACTAGTTCGTAATACTGGAAGTCTGCCAAACTGCCACTCGCTAATTGAGCTAAATATTCTCTTTAGTATGATCGTTACAAATGGTACTTACATTGTTTTACAGTTGTTTTGTACACGGAAAGATTGCAAACGATTTGAGATCTGAATTAGCGATATAAGCATTGCCTTGGACTTGGACTCATATAATCTTCTAAATATCGAAAAAGATGTCAGTCAGAAAAGTCAAACGGCAGGTCAAGATGCGGTAAGTAGGTAGATAGGTAATGTGTTCTCGCAAGGAATCGTCACATCACGGCACGGATACTGAAAGATTCAGCATTATTGCTGTCGACACGAAACGCATCGGCGGCGGACGGGGAGGGTCGGAGGGCGGGGCTCGGGGGGAGGGTTGCAGACATGATTATCGTTCCGTCTGTTGTTGACATTCGACTGGAATCCGCGGCGTTTGTGTGGAGGCTCCATCTGCATAATGTTATGGATCTATGTGGACTGTAATGGCGGCCGTTTGGTTATTTAAATGAGGCTAGCCTAGCAGCGCTTATAGAGTCAGAGCCGGCAGGGCGCGCGAGCGCGGGCGCGGGGCGGACGCGCTAAACACACTAAAAGAGCGCGCGCCACGCCACGCAACATGACCCATGCGACGCTACAAAACAAAACCAATAAACAGAAAGTCATGTCCCGCTTGGTGTAGGTTTACACATGACACACCTCATCTCTAATATCTGTAATGGTGCTTTTCATCACGCAAGTAAATCAAAATTTGTAGATAGGTAATAATACTTAATTGAGATTGCAACAGCGAGAGCTTGCCTTGTGGAGAGCTAAGTAATCAGACATTATATTACGGTCTAAAATTATCGAAATAAGTCTATAAACTTTATAAAAAGAATCATTACTTCTTGGTGCAAGTCGTATGCGGTATTTGAAGTGACGCGTTACAAATGTTCTAGTTAGCATACAAAGAAAAGGTCGGAATGAGTTAAAACGCGCGCGCGCGCACGAACTCGCGGGTAAACACATGTATTATGTATCAGAAAGAGCAGCACATGACGGCCGGATTAGCATGGGTCGCACCACGAGGCTGCGAGCTGCGACTGAGACCACGGTACGTAGCGGGGAGCGGGCTGACCCGCGTTACATGACCTAATTGGAAATTAAAAAAAAAAACCCTTCACATACTCGCCTTTTTTTTCTTTGAACGTAGCTGACCACTCCACTCATTTTATAGCAGTGGATTTATTTGTTTCGACAGACTAGGCAGGGCTATAAGCAGATAAAAGCTAGCACATCACAGAGAGCTCTACACATGGCATGAAAATTTAAATATAAACGTTTTATGAGTATTTTTTGTATAAATCGTAGACAAAGGCGATACGGACACTTTGTGGCCACATTACATGTGACTGTGAGAGATGTATCATCGTTTCTTACCAACGAATTTATTGCAGCGGCGACTAACGTGAAATGTCAAGAGTAGGCAATTATGTTGCCAAAGCAATCTCGTGGTTTGCTTGCTTGTAAAGGCATGCATGACCTAATCAAGATTCTGAGCGTTTGCTTTGTGACAAGGTGACAAGTTTAGCGTCTTTGCAGATGAGGTGCTACGATGTCACGTTTTGGGAGGTGTCATGTCAGCTCTCTGGCGAATGCAAGCTGTGAGTGCTGTGACGCGGTGAGACCGGGTTTACTGGACTAGTCCGCAATTTGTACCCTACTTGTAATGAAGATTTATGTTGAGCAAATTTCATCAAAAAGTTATGTGGGGCAAATTAAACAAAGAAAATTAAACATAGCTTAATATTAACATAAATATCATAAAATAAAACATAAAAGAATGAAAGGTTATTGATCGACAATGTTCTAAACATTATCGATCAATAACCTTTCATTCTTTTTGCTCCCGGGGTCAAAATTGTGGTGAAAATAACTTAAAAACTGCTACACTCACACGCAATAACTCAAAAGTAAATACTAATCAAAGGTGCATAAGTATAATGTAAGTTTAATTTCGTTACGCAGCGAAAGTTGCGTTGAGAACAGCGACGCAACTTGCGCGTCGTGTGAACGATTAGAGAAATTGTATGTAATGCTGTTTAAGCGCGTAACGCGACGCAAGTTGCGCGAGGCAACTAGTGCTCTGCTCACTTGTCTATCAGGTTTTTGATTATTTTGTCTCAAATTATTGTATGTAGAAATAAAAACAGGCGTGACGACCTAAAAAATACTTTTGGCGTTAACTCGTATAAAAAATTACGAAGATACAGCACATAAATTTTGTATGACGACGTTACGTTAAGTATGATTTTTACATAGCGGTGACGTCGCAATGCCCTACTCTGAAATTTAGATCCTCCGTATCTTTGTTAATTTTTCCTTTTTTTGATACGTCGTTCAGCAAAGTAGTAAAAATCACAAAGATACAGCGCTTCAAAGTTTTGGAGTGGGGATGATTTACGTCACCTTTTTGCTATCAGAGAGTAGACAAAATACGTATACCATACTTTAAAATAATCTATCTAATGAGCCAAAAAAATGTCCACACACTGTCTATTGCGTCTACTGCGTCATATTTGTAAGTTATAGTATTACTGTCTTCATATGAGAGGACTTGCCTTTGTCGACTGGCTAGTTCACTTCTTCGTATGTATCTCTCGCCGAATATGACAGACATTGGCAATAGGGATTGCAATCCCGCACTGTTTCTAATCCAGCGAGATTTTTGTTCGATTGATTTTAATCCAGGGAGATCCCGCCGGATCCCGAAGAGGTTCCAGATTATTTAATCTAAATAAATATTTTTTATTTAAAATCAGCAATGTCTTTTACACCTGATTGTATAATTATTTTACTTTTTGAGTACTTATTTATTAATAAACTGTTTAAAACAATGGCAAATATTATTGAAATTTTCTATTGTTTTAGACATTTTATTATTTATGTCTAGTTAACTGAAAATATTACTCCTAATCTTTTTGTGAGGTTTATTCAGTTCTTTATTCAGAAATTAGTATTGAAATGAATAATTAAAGTTTAATAATTGTATTATTTTAATATTTTTAACTAAAGAATCAGTAAAACTAATGTAACAAACTTATAAAATAATAAACCACTTCTCTTAAAATGAAATAACATCAAATAGTACGTGTTATTTCTCAATAAGTCGCTGAAAAGTCTCATTCTGCCTCCACGTTTGTAGGTTCAGTAACGCTTTGGATAGTGAATTGCTTAGAACTGTGTCCTGCTTCTTCAGTTTCTCTGAAATAAATTGAAATATTGTGTCTGCAGTTATTTAAGGACTCTGTTCTACTTTACTCGCTCGCTGCAAAGTGAATTTGTAGGTTGCGAATTTTTAAGGAATTGCGGGATTTAACAGTTGCAAAACTATGCTGGATCCCGCTGGATTGTGAGATCCCACTTTACTGGATTGCAATTCCAATTGGCAACATAGTGCGCGCTGAGTGGCGGCTCCTGTGTCGGTGCGGCATGATCCGCCCGTGTTCCTGTTCCCACGCCGCGCCGCCTCGCACATGGCGGCGGAGAGCGCAAGCCCCGATGTATATGACAGATGGCGTGCCGGGCGACACGCGATTTGTTTAGGTAGAGCACCAACAAGGGAAAAATACGACGTTAGTACTGATTCAGCCACGCTGAAAAGCTCAACAATTCGTGTTTGTTCGTTTGTTCGTTCGTCTGTTCGTTTGTTCTTACCAAAAAAAAAAAGGTTCCGAATAAAGTCAATAACAAAATTGACAACTATTCAATCGTTAGCGCGTTCCTGGTTGCATCCTGCTAAGGAGCACACCCACAAGGCACACCGGCTTTTTTACTCGAAATATGACATGTATGTTATGTTATGATCGCCCAAAATGCTGATAGCCATGAAAAACGAATTGACCACCAAACTTATATTTGCTAAGTACTTGAAACAGGTAGAATAAGTCTCGATTAGGGCATAGTGTAGAGGTAGGTACTCAAAGGCAGTCCTTACAAAGCAAATGTCAGTCAATAACACTTCGCGTTTCATTGGTAGCGAATGTTTGTGGAACTATCAGTATTTATGAGGTTTGCGCCACATAACAGGTTGTACACAAATTGTAGCATTAAACATCGAATCCTTCGTAAGTTTAGAATGATAAAAGATTATGTAGGTACTATTGTTATATACAAACTATACTAATATTAAATAATTATACTATATTCGAAATAACTATAGCAAATAAGTGGACGAATTTTAGGTGCAAGTGGCCGATCTTATGGAAATTGGGTGTGTACGAACTAAAACATTTATATAGGAAAATATTATTCAAATTTCAAACATTTTATGACATCATAAGAAAGTCAAATAATAACAGTTTATTAAAAAATACTCCTTAATAAGCCAGGCTTATAAAGCAAATTAATGTGAACTCTGGTTGACACGGCCGATACAATGTGCTTTTACACTACCTATTTCGATAACCTGTAAGCAAGTCGAAAACTACCAGATTCATTTTTAAATATTTATTAACATACCTAGTTAAAGCTACTGTAGAGCAACGATGCTCTGAACTTAAAAATGAGTTGTACTTCGTTTCTGATTTTAACAAGTTGGCATTTACATAGTTATCTTTAAATCTACCCATGGGTACCATCTATATTAATTACGTCCATCGCCGTTTCTCCCATCATGTTATCAAACTCAGCGATGAAGTTAAAGTAATGTATTTTATCCACAGTGGAACGGTCGCTCGTAAAATGAAATGCGCTAACAGTGAATGGCAATGTAGTAGAAGGTCAGGAGCGGCGTCCGTGCCAAGCTGACTTAATTTTGAAGAATCTCATTTTACGAGTTTCTCGAAAGCCTCAATTCCCGCCGCGTCATACAGTACGTGGAATAGGTATAACATATCAGCTACCAGTCTGATGATGGACACGGGCCGACACAAAACAACGCAACGAATCAAAACGTTTCATGAACCGGGATGGATGGCATTGCATTGTTAATCCTTAATTCCCGTGGCTGTAGATGACGATGTCATGTTTAACATGCTACTTCTTAAGTTGATTAGTTATGCTCGAGACATTGCAAGGAACGGGTGGTACCTTCTTCGTGTTTGTCTGCTCGAAGTAAACAATGGAGTTGAATGCGGTGGTGGAGGGCGGCGGTAACACGTCCAAGTTATGGCGGCGCTCGCAGAGTTCGACGTCGGCCAATACTTGTCTGGCGTTATTGTCTTACAATCGTGTTACAAGTTTAGTTCAGAGAGATACCTAGTGCAGTGTAGCTCTCGCCGGCTACTTAACAAAAGGATTTAGGTCCTTGAAAGAGATTAAGGGGATACCTGAATTTTCCGCGGTCCAGTGCTGCCCCCATTTGAAATAAATCATTTGATAGGAAACGGAGATATCATTTAAAATTTTGTCTTGACTAGGCACTAGATAACCCTTCAAACTATGTTATGAACTACTGTTTACAGTTTAAAGTGAGAACGTGTAGCTTTTCTACGCACAATTGCGAAAACGGCCACTGTTGACGTACGTGCGTAGAAAAGCTTGACGTTCTCCCGTTAAACGGTACACATTAGTTCATAAAATAGTTCGAAGGGTTATCTAGTGCCAGGTCAAGACAAAATTTTTAAATGATGTCTCCGTTTCCTGTCAAATGATTTATTTCAAATGGGGGCAGCACTGGACCCCCGAAAATTCAAGTTTTCCCCTTAAGAGACTTAGCTGTGTAATCATAGTGCTGTAAACGTTTGTTGTAGAGCACTCGATAATAGTTAGAGATTTTGTTCTGAAAACAAAGTTAGATATTACATTTACTTAAAACTTTGACTTCGTGATTATTATTCCAAAATACGAGTACGCTACTGTCTGATGTTTGAAAGTCACTTAGCCCTTAAAATTATTATTAACCCCCGACGAAAAACAGGGGTGTTATTAGTTTGACGCTAACGTCTGTCTAGCAAATAGACTTGTATGAACTTCTGTTTACAGTTTGAAATAAGAACGTGAAGCTTTTCTTTGCACATTTGCCATAAGCGGCCGATTTTAGCAAATGTGCGAAAAACAGTTTCATGTTTTCAAGATTCAAGATTCAAGATTATTTATTTCCATACAAAATACATTGTGTTGAAATGTTGATACTTATATACTAATTTACATCTATAGGTTCTTACAATATTATTTACTTGTGTCAAATAACATAACAATGATAATTACGTCAAATATACATTATTTCAAATACTCTTCTACTGAATAATAACATTTTCGTAATAAGAATGATTTTAATTTAATTTTAAATTCTGATTTATATAACAGGATTTTTAATTCTAATGGCAAATTGTTAAATAATTTAATCGATTGATATTGTGGGTTCTGTTTCATAATATTTAGTCCAGGTTTATTTCCTGTTGGCAGATCCTTCTGTCTTGTTGCTTCTCTTTGTTTCTTTTGCTCATCATTTTCAAATTCTTTTATGTGCTTAGCTAAGTGTGTCAGCAACACCAATATGTATAAGCTAGGTACTGTTAGAATATTAAGTTCCTTAAAATATTTTCTGCACGATGTCCGTTGCGAAATACGTACCATAGTTCTTATTGCACATTTCTGGGAGACAAATGCGTTGTGTATGTTGTATTCATAACTCCTGCCCCAGAACAGAATGCTATACCGAAGTTTGGACTCCACTAAGGCAAAGTAAACTAATTTTAAATGTTTGATGCCGACTTCTTCCCGCAGACTTCTGAGAACATAACAAGCTGTACTAATTTTGTTTTCTATGCTGTCCAATTCTTGCTTCCAATTTAGAAGGCTATCAATATATATTCCCAAGAATTGTACTACTTTGACCACTTGTAATTTTTCTCCTTGCAAGGTACTCTCTACTATATCATCTTGATTGGCATTTGTCTGGAACAACATAACACGTGTCTTTTTTGTGTTGATCTTTAGGCTATTAGCGTGAAACCAGTCATGGAATAAATTTTATGTCAGTTTGAGTTTATTGTTGAGCGTTGATATATTGTCTGCAGATATTATGGCATTAGTGTCATCAGCAAAAATTGTTAATTTAAGATCGGGGATTTTACTTATCATGTAATTAATTAGGTCATTTATAAATATAACAAAAAGTATTGGTCCTAGGATAGACCCCTGCGGTACGCCTACTTTGATAGTTCTTATCATTGATCTTGTTGTTGTTATGTTGCCATTATTTTCCAAATTCTTTATTTCTACGAACATTCTTCGGTTTTGTAAATATGATTTGAAGAGCTGCAATGCCTTGCCTCTTACTCCATAATGTTTTAATTTGTGTGTAATCAATTCCTGATTGAGTGTATCAAAAGCAGATCTGAGGTCCAAGAAGGAACCAGCAACTTTCTTTTTCTCATTCATTAGGGTAACTGCATCGTGAATGAGCGTGTCAATTGCATCTTGTGTGCTTACATTGGTCTGATATCCAAATTGTCTCATGTTGAGTGCTTTGTTTCTGCACAGATGTTTTACAAGGCGACTTTTAAGTTCTCACTCACTTTACAAACAGTAGTTCATAATATAGTTTGAAGGGTTAGAGGTAATTTTTGTTGCTTTGTAATATTAATTTAGTATCGAACATACATCCACTAACTTCATCAAGGAGATATACCTACGAGTATTTAACTGTTTTTAACACTACGGTAATTTTTCGTTACATCATCATCCGAGCGTATTCCCGGTTGCATCCTCAGCAGTAACGCTTCAGTGCCCGGGGTCTGCTACCTAACCAAGGAGATTTGACGAGGTTACTGGTTTTTACACAGAGCGACTGCCGTCTGACCTCCACAACCCAAAGGGCAAACCAGAAACCAATCCTTGGATAGTTTGATGATCAAACGCTAGGTGGCGTTGGGGACCCACAGTTTTACGTGCCTTCCGAAACACGGAATCATCTTTCTTTTCGGATAATCAGGTGATTCAAGCCTGCAATATCCTATCCAGACTGGAAACATCTTTTGACAAAGTATGCTTCCCAGTGGGAATCGAACCCATGACCTCCGGGTCACAAGGCGAACGCCTTGACCACTGGACTACGGAGGCAGTCACTACGGAGGCAGTCAGTTTTCGTTACATATCAGGTTTCAATTCAATATCATTGCTTTAGCAGAAATATAGCAATGCTGTTTCTTAAAATGTTAAGTTTCATATCTAAATATTGGTTTGAAAGTTAAAGAGAAATAATTATTTTCACCTAAATTTGTATATTTCAAGACCAGCCGAACAGATTTTGAACTAAAAACTCCTATGAATAGTTGCTACACTCATTCT
Organism: Acrobasis suavella; assembly: GCA_943193695.1. Lineage (NCBI taxonomy): Eukaryota > Metazoa > Arthropoda > Insecta > Lepidoptera > Pyralidae > Acrobasis > Acrobasis suavella. The sequence continues at coordinate 71,839 of OW971947.1, forward strand.
TGATATCATCAAAATTAGTTTACCGGTTCGAGAGTTACCGCGGAACATACACAGCGCTGGGTCAATTAATTATGATTGCCAGGGAATAAGAAATAACGGGCCAAGTGCGAGTTGAACTCGCGTGGAGAGGGTTCCTTATAATGCCACAGAGTTTCCGCAAGCAAACGTATTATATTGAGTTGACCACTTTATCATAGAACAACTACCTGCGCCCCGCGATGTTACCCGCGGTATATACAAAAAGTAGCGTATGTGCTAATCCAGGGTGTTAGCTTCATTCATAACAAATTTCATCAGAATTGGTCCAGCCCTTTGCGCGTGAAGATATAATATTAGTGTGAAGTGTGATTCTTGTATGTTTTCCTGTAATCTACAAGCATATCTTTTTCAAAATTTTATAAAATCAAAACTTTTTTTACAATAATAACACATATACATTCTATCTATATGAGATGTCCATAACGCGCCCCAGAGATATGGGTTAAAATTCTATGACGCGCCCTTTCATTTGATATATGACACAGTAAGGTTTGCAAAACTTTTTTTTAAATTTTCTAAGAAAATGGCCCTTATTTAAAAATAATATTTATTTATTTTGCACATCTGTGTTTGGGTCATAGGATTACACCACCCTACCAAATTTCACCTGATTTCAGTCCAGTAGGTTCGGGGCAAATTAGCTGTGACAGACGGACGGATAGACTGACGCACGAGTGATCCTATAAGGGATTCGTTTTTATAATTTTTTGTACGAAACCATAAAAAGACATAAAAATACAGTTGAAATTAAAATTAAACTAAAAACTAAACCTTAAAATAAAACCTTGTCTAAATTACTGAATTATTCATGAAAGATTTTAACCAAATGACATGGTAGCCAGAACGCTGGCTGTGTTTCCACTCTGAATATAGCTATGCTAGTTCGTTGAAAAAGATAGAAGCAGCCCTCTTGTCACCAGTTGCCGGCCGTGATCAGGCGTGGAGTTATCTGTCTGAGGCACTGGGGCACCATGATTACCTAATTTAGCAATGTCTGTCCAGAGTCCCGAATCAGGAATAGTAAAGTTGAACAATTAGGTATTTAACTGTAGTGTTTTTTGTAAATGCAATTTGCATTTGTGTATTGTAAACAGTGAGTCGGGTCGGCGTCGGTCGGATCCCTCGATCTATTTTTATTCGTTTGAATGTAAATCCGAGCTGCACCTTCCCCTTTGGCCCGCATTGTGCGCCGCGCGCACCAACGCCTGAATATCGTTATTGTTGCCGAGCAGCAACCAATGAACCCGTGGAGCGACGCTCATGTCCGACAAAGTCGGATGCCTTTTAAAATGTTAACTTGAAAATCTAACATCAGTGTTGGCCACCTATACACACGGTTAACAAACGAAACTTCATTACATAACATGCCATCTGGAAAACCGCTCAAGGCCATTGTAGTCTTTTCAATCATCCATCTCCCACTTCTATGTCTGCCTGTCATCTTTAACTTTTGGTGACAGTTACACACACCTACATTGTTACAATTTTTGCGTGGAGCTAGTAGGAAACAACAAAGATTGCACTATCAGGCGCGGCAGTGGCATGACACGTCTGCCATTAAAATAAATTGGGCAAATTTGGAGCGGCGTGCGTCCCCATGTGATGTTTATGTAAATACTCGTACGTCCTCCGCTCCACGCCGTGACGCCCAAAACAACGGCCATCCAGCTGCGACCGTGGCTGTGACGCACAGCACGGCAAAATTATGAGACGACACTAAAGATCGGAGTTGGATGGAGCAGTCTCCCTGACTTGTAGAACTCTCGAAATATAATCTTAGCGTGATTTTAATTGCATACTTTGTCATCTTTTTAGATGATTGTGTTAAAAGCTGACAATGGTGTCAGATTTTTCGAGCTTTTTAACGCGTAAAGGCATCTGACATAGCTCCACCGCATAAAGCCATAAACAGTAACCATGGGCACGCATTTGCATTTTTAAACATTCATGACGTCGAGCTACAAGGTGAAGGTATATGAAGGACCATTAAATCTGACAATCGCCTGACAACGTCATGGTAATGACAAGACATCTTACTCCCTGTATACCTTGTTTAGCAGTTCAGCACACGGAAAGACGTAACCTACGCTGCAGTTTAGTTCCGTTTCACCTTCTTTTAAGGACAAGGTGGTCTTGTTCCGCCGGTCTGCTGCTACGTCCATGCCCGCCTATCCTTCTGTACCCTCCGCGTTTCCTGGCACTGCTCGCAGCCCTGCGGATGTGCGGTATTAAGAGCCGCTCCCATGTTATTACTGACTGACAACCCTAGTCATCCCTCTCTGCAAATGAAACCCGTCTTTAAAACTTCTGAAATAGAGTATGAAATGCCATGAAGAGAGGAGATCGGGCATGCGGTTAGAGTTGCCTGCGGTTTGGATGCCGAATACGTTTAAAAGTAGACGCGGTATGAAATTGTCGGAGCTGAAGGGACGATCTGGGGCCTTAGTAAACTACACAATTGCCCTTACATACGCGACATATTCTACAGGAGCTTACTTTTTACGTCGTGTTCATTTATTTTAGTGAACAAATCATAAAATGCCAGCGCCCTGTGATACCTACTTAATATAACCTTTTTCTTCTTCTTATCGTGTCGCTGGCTTCAATTTAAAATTTTGTTCTTCCTATACGTTGCCACTTTTACACCATCCTCCGAGGCAGAGTATAGGTCAAGCGTGGTACAGCTGGTAGAGCATAAAGGGTATGAGAAGAGGTGCTGCATAGTCTGATCGTCGTGACCACGCTGGCATTTTGCTTCTATTCTATAACATAATAATAACGTTTATTTTCTCTTCACAATAGCACAGAATTTACGAAGTGTTACATAACAATAGGTATCTAAGTAACTTATAACTTATCACAAAATCTTGTTATGTTATAGTAGACTTTATGAAGAGACTAGTCCCTAAAATAGGTCCCATGAGGATCTGTGCTACAGGTAACTAGGCCTTAATGATTTAAGCACTCATCATCAGCCCATAATGACCCATTTCTGGGCACAAGTCGCTTTTTGTCTGCGCCATTGAATGCTATCCTTAGCTCTAGCTATAGTTATCCAGTATCCTGTAAATAGTTAAACCTATAGGGGTATAATCGATAACTTCTGGGTTATCATTAAAATTTTTCTTGAGAAGCAATAGAGTTATTAGTACTAACGTCGCACTCCTGTGCTTTGTAAAGTAGTTACCGATACCGGTATAATGGTTGTTGCGTAGAAGATCCAACCCTATACCTAGTCAGGAGCGTGAAGAAACAAACCCAACCATGTAGCGACCAAGATTTAACTTCTCTGTCAATTGTTGACGGGGCTTGGGACCCGCTATGGAAGTGCAGCGTGACTAGTGGTCGCCGCAGGCTCGGCTTTTGATTAAAATAAAACAACCATATAATTTCTTTGATGGAAAAATACTTGCATAGATTGCGCTTCAAAGCGTTTGTTTCATTCTTGCATCGTGAGCTTTTTGAAGGAAATAGAAATATTTTTTCCATCAAAGATAGTGAGATAGACAGTAATTCGATGTTCGTTAGAAGATATATATCGAGTGAGCTTTCATGAGCTTTAGAAATAAATAGAAATATTTTTTCCATTAAAGATTGCAGTAATTCAATGGTCTTTAGAAGATTTATATTGAGTAGATTTTGTTCTTAAAGCGTCTAAATACGATATTACATACCTATGCCTACTATTTCGGTTCGGTCTCAAAGCAATAATTTTTCTCTTTTATTGAAATCATTGAATAATCTTTGTAAACTCTTATTCGACGATTGAAGACAACCCTTCGCCTTCTTGACACTTGCCCACAACACCTTGAACTTGAACAAACGCGAATAACTCATTCTGCGATTTTGTGCAAAAAAGATTATTTAATCGTGGGTCAAACTTTGAGTCCCCCAACAGTGACTTGATTCGATTTAAGAAAGTCCATGCCGGGTGATCGTTCTCAGTCACCTCGAGTTGATTTGATGTTAGTCAGCGGTTGGATTCAGCTAGATATGTTGAATGAAGTACACAATTTAGTACATTCTTATTAACAGTCATATTTTAAGTTGACGTGCCAAACGCTCGCAAGAGGATTGCTATAATCCAGGGGGGTGATTTCCCTTTCATACGGAAATGCGTTTAACTTCGTGCTCTGGACAAAGGCCGGTCGCCGGACGCCGGACGTACGGCAGAAAATCCGGATGTTGGAATTAATCCGCTCCGTGCGGGTGCAACCCCGGCTGAATGCAGTTGTGATAAATGCGCGCACCATGCAGCGATTGCTTGCACTCGATGCATTAAGCTTGGCTTATAGACAGCTTGCGATAGCGCCGCCTAATATTGCGACAAAACGAGAGCCCTGTATAGTTTTAATCTTCTGTAATCTGTCGCGCTTTTCCATGCTTTATTAACGTGCAAAACATTCGTATAGATGTAACTACGAGTAATAATGTTGTACGTTTTAAAATTGGAAAAAAATATCGACTATCTGGTATCTTACGGTCAGTTGATAAAGATATATATATATATATATATATATATATATATATATATATATATATATATATATATATATTTCAAACAATAAAAGCGCGTACAAAAATAAAATATCTGAAACAAACTTTTGGAACGGAGTTCCTTATCGCGCGTTGCGAAAAGGGGCTAGACGGAAAAAATAAAAACCAAAAGTTGTAACGACACTTTTTGTACATTCAAATTTATGAAGATAATAAAAACTTGATTTTAGAACGCAGAAAAGAGTTTGAATGTAATTTAGACCTATTTATATTTATATTTTACTTCCTTCCATCCGGGTGTCCCTTGACACCTCTCAAGTTTTTTTTTGTATTCATCAAACTTACCTAGAATTTTTAGTCTAGAGATAAAGCCTAAAGACTACTAATACAATTAGTGACAATTTATATAAGTAGATACCTGCTATTAGTGTGTATTGGCTCGTAGTATTTGTTAGATATACTTCGTGGCTGCCTACGCCCACAACGAAGATGGGAGTCAGATATGATACGATTACCCGCACGATTAGCGACGTACCTACGACCTAAATTTTTAGCTGTACGATCGATCTTACATTGAGATCCATACTTGCACCAAAGAGGGCGAGGTCGTCGTCCTGCGAGCCGCAGCCGGCGAACAACAACGTGGCGTGTAGCGACCGCAACCTTTTCCATGTTCTGTCGTTTGTGGCTGTTTGTGTCGCGTCCACGCCCGCGGTTGTCCGCGCCCGCCTCCACACAATGATATGAAATCTGTCGTCTGTCGTCTGCATCACAGAATGTAATGCCCTGGTTTTTTCCACATTGATGTTCATACGCGCCAAACAAACGAACAAAAAAGGCTGGGCATCATTTTTTTTACAGCCTTTAACAGTTCGCTAAAAGTCTGTCCCATTAAGGAGCTACATGAATTTTTTGGAGTCCAGTGCTGCCCTCATTTGAAATAAATTATTGGAAAAGAAACGGAGATATCATTTAAAATTTGGTCTTCATTAGACCCTGGATAGCCCGTCAAACTATTTTATGAACTACTGTTTACATTTCAAAGTGAGAACGTGAAGCTTTTCTACGCACATACGCCAAAAGTGGCCGTTTTTCGCAATTGAGCGTAGAAAAGCTTCACGTTCTAACTTTATACTGTAAAGAGTAGTTTATAAAATAGTTTGAAGGGTTATCCAGGGTCTGATCAAGACCAAATTTTAAATGGTATCTCCGTTTCTTTTCAAATGGGGGCAGCACTGGACCCCGAAAAATTCAGGTAGCCCCTTAAAAGAAGGATGCATCGATGATAATTCCGCTGGGCAGACGGTTGATGATCGCAACGTAGGATGACGGCAGATGTACCAGTCTTTGCACTTTGCAGGAAAGGGGTGGTGACTACACATTATTCTACTCGGCTGTCACCACACGGCCACCATCACACACGTATTCCAAGCGCGTACATATCAGTGCTGTAATGACTATCCTACCTACTCTGAAGTAATGAAAGGTGCAATCTGTAAAACTAGATTTCATAAATCAAATAATTAATAAAAGTTGTTACAATAAGCTTGAGTGATTACACTCTCGTTGAGCTGTTACACCGTGTTGGCTGTTTTTTTAATATAAAATATACTTCCACTTGCTCGACTAAAACTCTCGGGGTATATATACCATTCATATTCAGCTCTATTTGCAACGCTGAGCACAGTCGGCGGCGCAGAGCTACGAGAACTGCAAATATCTCTCCACAATTTGCAAGCGTGGTACCGTACAGCTAAATAACACTCATATATTTCTGGCAGTTATTTTAATTCCAACTAATAGGTTCCCGGGGATTACGCGAGCGGCCGAGATCAGGGGGGGAGATGAGGGTAGGGTTGAAGGGAGGGGAGTGCTGCGATGTGCGAAAAATAGCTGCCTACGATGTACTTTTTGATTAATCAGAATATCAGAAACAAAATAATTTTTACTCAATACTCGATATTTTATTTCTAACTATAAAGCGATCATAATGATGATGGAGATCGAGCTATAATTAGTTTCAAATTCAAACGTTGGCGTTGCATTATGATCATAAAACTAATACAATTAAATTACATATATGTATATATGTATTTGCCTAATCATTGTATTCTATTACACTATTTATTTATGTAAACATACACACAGCCTTATTTGTTTATAATTTTTTGTCATTATCATATTGGATCCGCACCACGCATCTGTTCAGGGCACAACTGAAAATCAGTATATTGCTCCCGGACAATATTACCACTCAGCTGTGGCCTATTTGTATTGCTGTAGAACACACATTGAAACTTGTGCAGGTAGGTAGAAGGTTGTTTACTTTTTGTATCTAATTTGTGTATGTTTTTTATGTGTGTTATAGCACTAAATAAATGTGTTTATCTGTTTATCCATCTACATACGGTGTGACTGTCGGACGGAAATACGGAAAAAAATGTAGAAAAAATGTACAAAATGATTATTTTTCCGACTTTAGGTGGTAGGTAAACAGCGCTCCCATCGCGGTAAACTCAGCTGCCCCTTGCAATTCCTTTTTCTCAAAAATAGCAAATTACAGACGGCCAGAGTTACAAAACTTCGCAACGTGCTCTGCTCCAAATAAAATATTAGCCGATTACGACAGTTTTATAAATAGGCCGCGAGGTGAGGCGATGCCCAACTTAGCGCTCGCTGGAACATGGCTGACACCGCAAAAATGTGTGAGGCTAGAAGGCGCTTGTGTGTCATTAGTATGAAAAACGAGCATGCTACTCTTTTTCCTACTATAATGGCGATATGTAGGCGGTTATCAACTCAACTTACGAGCTAGAGTTGGTACTTGTGTACACATTTATCCGGACCGGCAATAAGCGGCACAGCCGACCGGAACATCGAATATACAAGGCGACTTTTTATTTGTTTAAATCCTATTGCACAGTTTAAAACAAATGTACAGAAGGCGGACTTAATGCCATATGGCATTCTCTCCCGGTCAACCATTAGACCAAGCGCCACCCACCAGCAAAATGTTTGCACTGAAATTTGGCTGGTGGTAAAAACTTCATCCTGTGTGTATTTTAGAGAATTCAGTGTGTCGGTCCACGTCAAGACAAACTAGAATTTTCTTATTAATCATATTTTATTAATAGTTCTAATTGGATTTTTTTTTCAGAATTTGTGAACTAACACCTCAGAGACTGACACTAAGACATTACGATCACTTAGTTATTTTAGTTGCCAATATTTAAAAATCGTTTTATTTCGGTAAGGGGTTGAATCTCAAGATCCCCAAACACAAATTATTCAACAATAGGCGAGTATAGGCAACAAAACACGAGCACATCATCGAGGCGGGACACAACTCGATGGCACCAACATATTCTATCCATTAAATTTTTGTGGTGAAACCCCTATATTTATAACTTATAACAGACTTTTTCAGCTAAATAAAGAGTGAACTTGGGTTGGTTTCGAAACCGTTCGAAAGTGAAATTGCTTTGAGAAGTTTTATTTTTGTGATAACAGGGTTTATTTTTTGTAAGAGAATCAGATATTAGTTATTGCATAACTTGTTACAAAAATGTGAGATCGTTACAACATGCAGATAGATTTTTAAACAGCTGCCAATTTGTTTGACGTCTGACCATTCTAAACTTATTAACTAGTTAGTTCATATTGAAAGAAGGAATGACGTTGTATTTCTTCAATTTTCATCGTGCCGGCTGCCAGGACTCTTATTGCATTACAAGTGCTCTAAGTAGAGTCGCTATGTGTCGCACTTTCAGTGTCACGCAACACACCACAAAACACCACACCGCACCGCACCACACCACACCGCACCGCACCGCACCGCATCGCACCGCACCATACCACACCACACTACACTACACTACAGAACGTAATAAACAACATAACACAGGCTTCATATTCCCATCACCGGCATCATTTGATCATATTGTCGCCACAGCACACGACTCTATCTAACAGAACTCTGACTGACCACTATTCTCGATCATTACCATCATAAACCCACTGCTGGACAGAGCCTCTTTTTGTCTGCGCTCTCTAGTTGTCCCCACCCCAGCCACTGGCTTGATATCGTCTCTCACCTAGCCACCGTACGTCCAAAACTGCGTTTCCCAATTCTGGGATACTACTAGGTGACAGCTTTTTACTCCTCCTGCCATCGTCCCGTATAGCCAAATATCCTGCCCAGTTCTTTAATCCATTAACGAGTTGCGAATCTAGATAGAACTTTCGTTCGACGGCGGATCTCCAAGTTGCGAATTGCATACGTACATATTAAGTATATATTCGTACTAAAACGATATTTTTTTTTAATTTTGCTATCTTTACAGATTGACAGCAGGCCAAGGCATTATACATCTAAGGATGACAACCGGGACTAATTAAACGTGCGCGTTTCGAAGAGTGAAGGAGCTATGAAATACCTCATAGAGTTTTTTTTAGAAATTGACGAATGAAGACGACCTAATGCTCTCTAAGGGGTTACTCAATAAAATAATACGTTAGCCGTACGATACTGACGTCCTATTTTTAGTCAAACAAATGAGACTTTATAGTTTTCGTTAGTGCTCAATGTACGAGTAGCTTGACACTGAAACGCGGATACGCAGTAACGTCTGTCTTGCGTACCGCTATTGGAGTAACCCCCCTGGTCCCAATGTCCCACCATCCTTCCGTCCCAAGCCTTTAAGAGGATACCTGAATTTTCCGGGGTCCAGTGCTGCCCCCATTTGAAATAAATCGTAAAGAACGTGAAGCTTTTCTACGTACTTACGCCGAAAGTGGACGTTTTTCGCAATTGTGCGTAGAAAAGTACATCTCGGCACTCGACGCTCGTACGTTGTTCATACCGTACCGTATCATTATAAATGTAACTTAGTATTCAAGTAGAAAGTGCTAAGGTAGGATTGTTAGAGCTCGTTTGTTTAGTGTCTTTTTTCGGGAACTTTCTATTTCACATAGTGAAGGTAACGGAACACGGGAAGTACATAAACGAAAAAAATTAAGCTACACACAATAAAAGCTTCAACACAAATAAAATTTTAACGTTTCAAAAAAGTGAAGGCTAAAGGCTGTGGCAACTGCACCTCTGTCCCTACAACACCGCCTCTAGCGACTTTCAAAGTACTCAATTAAAGCCAGACTTTCACAGAGTGACTGTCATCAAGTAGGTACCCACCAACGTACACTCGAACACTTCCCAATCGATTTTATCGGAAAAGTTCGCTGTACAAGTACAACTAGCATGCATTATAATTTATTATTTCCGTGAAACACAATCTCGCATTTTCCGACATAAATGCTGCTTTCTGGTGTGAGAAATAGTCTTCCTTTTGGGAACCCATTTTGCAATTTGCAAATAGTATAGACGCCAATAAACAAATAAATTTTTAAAACTTTAAATAGAACTGAACTTATAGATGCGGTGGAAAAAATCCGTGCGTGCATAAAATTCAGTCCAAAACAGAGTAATTAAGTACTTCTTATTTGAAAAGTATTAACGTTTTCAATGTGTCATTTTGTTATTTATTGGTTTTACAACAATATTGTTCATTTCCAATCCTATTGCACCATTCTTTCAACGCTGCCGCAACTTATAATTTATTGATATTATGTACATACTTACGTTCGTTATAAATCTGGTCTATTGCAGTGAGTGGTGTAGCATAAAGTTCGCTGTTTTCGACGGAAAAAAAGCATGTCAACGGAACATTTTTATTTGCGTGATGGTAGTAAATTCGATGTGAAGTAATCATCGAATCGAAAGTGCCAGTAATCATTGTGAATATTGGAGATAGTAATATGGAGAGCACATACGTCAAAGTGCAGTTTTCTGTCAAGGTTGCTCTGTTTCTCACTGTACTACTAATTGTACAATTACCTCTCAAGAGTCGTAACAGCTTTCTCAGGCAGTCAAACATACTAGCCTCAGAAGCTTCTGATGCAAGAGTTGCTCAATGGATAAACAAATATCCACCGTCCGGGCCAAATCTACCACCTGCAGAGCATCTCCCACCTGGTAGAGACCTCCCCTGGTCAGTCTGGAAGTCTCTCAATAGACTCCGGGCTGGTGTTGGGAGATGTCGAGAAAACCGACTTAGGTGGCGTCACGCTGATAACGTCCTATGCGACTGCGGTGCCATTCACTCGATGGACCACCTTCTATCGTGTTCGAATTGCCCTACGTTGTGTACCATCGAGGACTTAAATGAGGCTAACGACAGAGGGATCGCCGTGGCCACATACTGGTCAAATGTCATTTGAATTAGAAACTATACTGGAACCATTTTGACTCGACAAGAAGAATTGTACAATGCTCTCACTGTACTCTTTCCAATGCATTCCTATAATTTGGGCTTTTGCAGTTTAGTATAAATATTTGTGTATATCATTATCTCACTGTTTCCGATATTGCTTTTATAGGTTTGACATGTATTCGGAATCGTTTACTGTAGGGATGTCAAAGTCGTTTCTGTGAAATCTTCTCTAACTTTGTTTATTCTTTGAAATCTTTTTTATAAAACGAGGATTGTGCTAAACTACTCATTTCTGATTAAACCATAAAACAATCTTTCTCTCGAGATGCCGAAGCATCTGATCAATGTTTTAGCACGATCGTAGACATTCACCACAATAGCCTCTAACACTCGCTAACAATCAGATAGCGATGCCGAGAGAGTCTCATCTACAATGGCATTGTGTTGTTTTATCTGAGCAATGGCAGTGGATTACTTTTTATTGCAATTATTGTGCGACTTTAAATAGAAGCCGAAATGATTGCTCACCAAATTAAAGATGGTAGTAAAACAGTACAATGCGATATCACGTTTTTATCCCTTACAGGTAAAAAGCCAAGGATCGCAAGACCCAAAGACGATACAAAGTAATACCTATGTTTGTTCAAGAGGTGTAAAACAGGAAACAGATATAGTAACATGTTGGTAAAACATATCTTTTTAAAGGATTCTACAAGTTCTCAACTTCTACTGGATCGATTTCTTGCTAGTAAGTACACACATGTTCTCTGTCTGCTTTAAGGTGAGTGAGCAATTATGCAGAGCTAGTATGGAACGATGTGTCGAGATCTTTATGTGGATGTTCGGAATCCCCTTTTCAAGTATGTGTCGAGCGAGACCCGGTAATACCAGGTTGGTGTAAGCAACGCTTGTACATCTGTCTTTATCCAATACATTCGTTTCGTAAAATATGTACTTACAATACGTGTAATATACTTTTACACTACGCAAGTGTGTGTGTCTATTAGTTCGCATCTGTCGCGCTCTACAATGTGCGGTCATATCGCGAGCTGTTAAGATTTTATCGATGTTGTTAACGAGCGCCGCACACACACACACCGGCCGTACAGCCATCAGTAGATAATGGTGTAATGGCATTACTTTAGCTTTATTGCCGCTGCATGAAATGCAATAAAATAATTATAAATTGCCCGTACCGACGCATAAAAGTGAAGAGCCTGCCCATGATTTTTGGAAGCGTTTTCGAAATAAAGGCTGGTTTGTAGATTGCATTACCAAAAAGAGGATTCGATTTAGTTCTTATTCCAGGGACAACAGTTAAGAAGTAGAATCAAAAATTAAGACAATTTAGAAAAAAAACCATTAAAATTTAAATATACAATGTGGAAGGGACATACCTACCCGTAATAAATCAAAACATAGGCTGAACTAGATCACTAAAGTATAATAAAATTAAATAATAGTCAAAAACCAAAAAAAAAATGGCACTTCCATACAAAAGTGTGCAGCCGTCCGGGCAATTAGTATGGGAATGTCGAATTTTTTTCTGTATTTTTTGACTGTTATTTTTATTTCATTTTACGATAGGGATCTAGTATAGCCCCTGGTTCGATTTATTACGGGTATGCCCCTTTCACGTTGTATAGGGACAAATCACACTGATTGAGCTAGCCCCAAGTAAGTTCGAGACTTGTGTTATGGGATACTAACTCAAGCATACTATATTTTATAATAAATACTTAAATAGATAAACACCCAACACCCAGGACAATTCGAAAAAGGCCATTTTCCAATTTGCCCTGACCGGGGATCGAACCCGGGACCTCTGGGTGGCGACTAGCATGGTGACTACTACGCCATGGAGGTCGTCATTCCCTTGGCTGATCTACGCGGGAGGGAAAGAATCATTCTGCATTTTTCTCTGCTCTTAGATTCGTAATGAAAATTGCGTTTGGAGAAACATCAGATAGGTACTTACTAGAATCGAGTTGCGGAAATGGGACGAACGACGAGCAGTTCGTCTCACAGGGTACTCGTAGGAGGACTCACGAGGATTTACTGAAATATGGGCGGCATCCGTCCGCGTCATCGCTTACGTCACCAACATTTTTGCAATGGCGCTTTGAGCAAAGCGACCCTCGTTTTTGCGACTTTCCACAGAGACCTACTAAATCGATCACTTTTTACGATTGTGGAATGTAAAAAGCGGCGATTTGGCCGCCGACGGTACCACCGACCACTTAACGATGGACCGCCCACGGTAACCTACTAAAAATGATATAACATTATAGGTAGATCCGTAGCACAGAATAAGTGTCCGTAGAGGACAATGTTTACTGTAAAAATTGTCCTCTACGGTTCACCTATTAAGGATCAAATAGACTTTATATTATGTAGGTACTTTCAGTAATAAATGTACGTAAGGAACACTGTTCTTGGAGTAGATAAACGTTACGGAAGCTATTTCAGATGTGTTGTCTCCCTGGTCGATCATACTAGTCTACGGGGAGACAGCCTGACGAGAAACAGATCGAGGCTGCCTGGGCGGCGCGGCGCGGGCTGAACCGGTCGTGCGTGTCCGCTGTTCAGCTAGGAGCTCGATGGCCCAGTGGGTGTACGTACACAGCATTAGTGCTTACGCATGCTAAGCAACAATTAACTGGTTTAAATACACACCCATAGAACAGAGACTTTCGAATGTGCGATGTCGATCACGAGAGCGTGCTAGGTACCAAACACAAGGTATCCAATCTCTATGCCACGAGCGCAACGAGGGAGGTCGCAGTCACAGCCAACTGTTAAATAATAGAGAAGTACTAACGCTACTTTAGTTTGAACATAAAATAAACATGAGGATAAATTGATATCGCTGGCTTAGATTCTTCTAAATGCAAAGTTGTCGTATTCGCCGACATGTAGATTCCATTTGATTCACGAGGCTGTAGTGGACGGAATAATTGTCCGGGATCTTTATAAGTAAACACGAGTTCTCATCTGCTTGAATCAACAAAATGTATAGATTCTTCGTCGAGGGATTTTCGTGGCCTCTCGAGACAAGCCTGGCCGGGCAGGGCGCAGAGCAATAATGTCATCGAAATGGGAAAGAGCCCGCGGCCGTCGGAATGCGACCATTAGCGTTTGCTGTGTTTGTCTGCACACATACGACACAAATTAAAGCCAAGAACAAAATGTTAACCCATGAAATACAAGGAATATCTAAGTTTACTTTTTTAACCCCCGATGCAAAAAGAGGAGTGTTATAAGTTTGACGGCAATGTCTGTCTGTGTGTCAGTCTGTGGCCGATAGCCCGATTTCGATGTAGTTTTTTTACGTGAAAGCAAGTTTCTGAAAATTAATGTTCCTAAAAGTAAAACTTCGTGAAAATTGGTAAATAAACTTATACTGACAAAAAGGTAGATTCTTTACTTTATAACTTCGAAAATAAGTCCTTAGTTATGATGCTACAGTGTTTCACAAACTTATTCCACTGTTTTTTCTGCATCTGGGATTATAGGTATATTTGTATTTTTTAATTTTGCGTCTTTCCAAGTCTTATAATGTTGTTCAATTGTTTTTTTTTTATAAAAATCAGCAGAAATTCTGTATACTGTGTTCGTACTTTAGTGTCGGATGTATGTCTGCGTTAGATTACAAAGAACATGCTTTGTATTTGGGAGTGCTGAGAATTCTGTATACTGTGTTCGTACTTTAGTGTCGGATGTATGTCTGCGTTAGGTTACAAAGAACATGCTTTGTATTTGGGAGTGCTGAGAATTCTGTATACTGTGTTCGTACTTTAGTGTCGGATGTATGTCTGCGTTAGGTTACAAAGAACATGCTTTGTATTTGGGAGTGCTGAGAATTCTGTATACTGTGTTCGTACTTTAGTGTCAGATGTATGTCTGCGTTAGGTTACAAAGAACATGCTTTGTATTTGGGAGTGCTGAGAATTCTGTATACTGTGTTCATACTTTAGTGTCGGATGTATGTCTGCGTTAGGTTACAAAGAACATGCTTTGTATTTGGGAGTGCTGAGAGCACGAGGCGGCGGTGGTGTTTGCTCAGGCGCTCGCGTTCGCAAATAGACGCGTTCGTTAGTCCGCTTTATCGCCGGGCCACGTATTCAAATAAGGGCCCGAAGTTGCTAGGGAAAAAATGCTCTTGAAAGTTCATTGGACTGAGTTATTTAGCGAAGATAACCACTCTTTGCCGAAGAGCGACTGAAAAAGTATTCATGAAATAGAAGTCCACGGGCTAATAACTGTTTATTTATTCATCGGAAAAAAAAATAAAAAATTCACAACAGTTTCGTCAATATTCATTTGTAATATGAAAGAAATCAGTCAAAAATACCACCCCGACTTGTACCCGGTTCAAAGGTACCCATTATGCTTGCCGCATTACCTCTTTGAATTGCTATGTACAGCCTTTGGACCAGGTACCACCCGGAACGGTAGTCACATCCACGGGACTTTCACCGCCGTTCTATCTCAGTAACAAAGTGCTTCGCTTCTACAACTTCGAACAATATCCCACCCCATATACGATATTCACTCACTGTTAAAACTTTTAAAATAAATTAAAATCCCATATATTACTTAGACAAAAATCTTAAAGTAGCAACTTTATTAAAATTTAACTAACGTTATAAACCGTTATTATCATTTTGTGCTACACAAACAAAAGTACTTTCCTAAATATGCCCTTGCTCTTCTTTTTTCTATACTATCTACCGACTACATTGTAAAAGTGGGTAGAAAGCTTTAAGCTTTATGTTTTGTATATTTTATTTAAGATATCATTTAAATGGCGTCCGCGGCAGACTAGCGTCGTCGCCTCACACCGCGACATTATGCTGAGCGGAGACTATTTCTGGTAGACTTCATATCATTCAAAGAATGATGACGAGACAAATAACTCGCACACCCGAAAGCATGGTGTCCATCAGCCCCTACCATCTTTCCACAAATGCAGCGGTGAGATTCACACACGTCGCAGCCCAGCCTCAAAGCCACGGCCACCCTCAGGGAATCGGTTTCTTATAACGTACCCTTGTGAGGGGATGGGACAGCGTGTAACTAAACCCCTGACTCCGGCTGAGCTGCGGCTTTCATTCGCGCCAAATGATCACCGTCAGCTTGAATCTCTAGTTCCTAAAATATGGTTTAAGTTTTCTTTTCATTCCAAAGCCGCTGCAACTCGAGTCTTTCGGGAACCAAAGAATTTGGGCATCTTTCAAACCAGGCAGTCAAAGCCCCATCTATGTGGAGCAAGATCAATCCGTCACCATTAATAGAGAGTACGAGTAAATTAGTGATTAGATTGACCACCCCATGTGATGAGGCCAAGAAAGCCTAAGGCGATATTTCTTCCAAGCGACGAATGCCAAGACCTCCGTACCGCACTGGCAAAGAAGCCTGCTTCCACTGCACCTCATCAAGTTTAAGTATGTCCTCCAGAATTAATTTTACCGCTTTGTAAAATTGTTTAATTTCTTGAGGGCACAGCCAAGACGGACATGACCTAATAATTTAGGTCAACCGGGGAATAGCCAGGGAATTTTAAAGAAGCATCAAAGGGACGTGCAAAGATGAGTTTTTAAAACGATCGTGAGAGGCAATGTAACTTGTCAACTTACTGATATTAATAACTTGATGAAAAAGGCAATACAAATATCACAAACTTCAATCAAATAAGATTGGCCATTACTTTTTAAGCGAAATATATCAGGTGTTAGCGCAGGCAGACAAGCAACGTGACAATTTCATAGACATTTCTAACTCGATAAGAAGAAAATAAATATGAAGATAGCACAGGAAACTGTTGTTTTTATGCAACTTCCGACCAGTTCCCATCAGATACAACGTTGTATTGTCCGTAACGTTTCCGAATCTGGCCGCTAATTGCAGTTTTTGCCGCCTACGTGCCGTTCGCCATCTCCGAACCCGTTCACTGACTTTTCCTGTATTCTTTTCAGAAATGTCGTCCAGCACAAATAGAGAAGCGTGGTGCAGTGGGTCGCCAGCCGTCGCTAATGAAGCTGTGTCCGTGGGTTCCAGGAAAGACACAAAAACTAGTGGAGTGTCGCGGCGACGCGCCTGTTGTGTAGGTGTGCCTGTGCACTGACCACACTCTAGCGCCCTATATTTAAACACGGGAGTCAACGAAAAAAATAACGTGCATTTCTTAAAGTCACGCTCCCTTTTAAATCATAAAATACCATTTCACCGAAACCATTTTTAAATCTTCGCTAGAGGTGTCGATAGTACACCAGCTAACCTTAGCAATATGGCATTTTGTTTTCAGCAAATTTCAAAAATAGCGTTTAACGGAATCGAATTTCCATGACAAACAAAGCACTCAATACAGGGCGACTTTTTAACCACCAGCCAGATATTTGGAGCAAGTCCTGCCATAATACTGAACTAGTATCCATAAAAACAATTAACGAAAGATGAAAAAACGTATTCGCCTTCCCATATATCGCATGGGAGGAAATTTTTTTTTCGATTTGAAAAAGAAGAAACTAGAAAGTACTTTAGTATCATGGACTAAACTTGCTCTTTGGCTGGTGGATAAAGTGATCCTGTATAGCTCGTTGCGAATCCTTCGACTTGGAGCAAATAACAAATGTGGCATATTTGGGACGCAAAACTCTTTAGACCAATATTATGGGCTCACGCGTTTTAAAAATATGGCCCCGAATGCAGCTCGGCTCGATGCGGATGGCACGATTGGGCACGGACGCGACGTGCCGGCGAGCTAGGCTCGGTGGGCCGCCAGGCTTTTTATGACTTGATCTAGGAGGGGACAGTTTAATTAATTTGCAGACTGGATACTGATGGATGACAGCTGGTTTCTTAACACCAGATCTATTTTGAACTTGTTTTATAAACAATACTTAAGATATTTTTTCTTATCAACCGCTGCAGTTAACATTAAAGGTAAATTTATGTTGCAAAATTATTTACTCACTTAGATCGTAACGCAATCCCTGTACAAATAGCAAAAATCACAAATAGAAATCTTTCCATAGACTCAGTCTGCCCATTTGTAAAAAGTACTTATAGTTAATATAAAGTACTTGAAAAAAAAAAACTAAAGTATGTTTATTAAATAAATTAATATGGGTTGTACATCATTGACAAATCTTTATTATTCTGTTTGAGTTGAATTCATTTGACTTTGAGATGGTATAAATCACTTTTTTTTGTTTGTTAGCGCGAATAAAACGGGTCACTCACACGGTAAGTACTCATGCACGGTTCCTTTTTGTAACTGAAATATCAAATAAAGATTGTATAAGACAAGGCTTTGAACAGCGCGTTGATTTGTCTCGAGCTTTTGGAAGCCAAATCTCCACGGCGTGATCCATCCTGGTTTTTGTATATTAACCTTCCTTAGTCGTTCAACAACTTGCCACCTTTGCAAGACCTTTACCTTACAACGCGACGCCAGCGGCTGTTGAGAACAAACACCACACCGCGCGGCTGCTCTGGGACACAAGTAGATTCATCATTCATCATAATTCCAGCCGCAAAAATTCAACTGCTGTACATAGAACTCCTCCAAGGACCCAGAATGAATATATCCAAGGATTTCCAAAATGAGCAATAAGAAGCAGCATGCGTCTAGTTGTCAGTTCTTGTTAATTTTAAGTCTGAGTGTGTAGTTGTAGACTATGACACACTTCAAACATAGGTATCTTATGTTTCAAAAGAGATGTTAGATGTTAAAGCGCAATGCAAAAAAACATAATCTGTAACCAACAGCAGTAAAGGAGATAGGAGTATTTAGATAAAATAATATTTAGTTTGATGAGCCCAATGAAAAAAAAAACTGTCTGGAAACTAGTTTTTTTTTTCATTAGGCTGATCAAATACCTACTACAAAAAAAAAATACGCATGTCGATACTAATAAATGTCTACTCTCTGTACCAAATGCACAACCCTACGGCTTCAGTTTTGTATGAGCGCTACTCGTGGTTCTAATAGGATTTAAGTATTGAGGTCGTGCGGCAATTGTGTGACCGACCCAGGGTCCTGCAGCGCCGTGGAGCCGAGCGAACGACCGCGCTATGCCTTTCTGCTACATCACACTTTAATTTCCATACTTCAAAGGCGTTTTAATTTCATGGCGAGTTGTTTGAGGTCGCCCGGGGCGCGGCGGGGGCGGCGCGGGGGACGGGGGGCAAATAACTTAAATCCCGAGCAGCATGACGTACGGCTAAGAGGCTTACCTACGCAGGTACGGGAGTACACAACTACACGCGAACTAATCCGGAGAATGTTAAATAATTTGGACCGGACGAACATGCCTCTAAATACTTAAACCCCATTCCAACGCAAAAGGGATGGCACGAAGCTAAATTGCTACGCTTGATCTGTAGCACAGTGTATGAAAACTAACCCAAACGGTTTTTGTTGAATGTTCAATAATGTGGAACGTTTCAACATTCTGTGTTGTTTTCTCTAAGCTCCAAGAGATCATATTAACATCAGATGTAGTTTAAACATCCATCGATCTTTCCATTTATTCCAACAAAACTTGGCAGAATGTGAACTGTGCAGTAGTGTGGAGTTACTCGTACAGACGAAATGGAAACTGCAACTGCTTCCGCGTGACAAACGACAGGCCTGTCAGCGCACTGCACATACCTACAGAACACGCCTTGAATATAAAAGAAAAATACAACTCGATCCGTGGAAGCTGTCTTCAGTGACATTGTTCTTCTGTGGAATTGTCATGGCAACCAGCAGAAATAACTATTAACTAAATAAATATACTTACTTATACGGACAAATCATTCATAAATTGAGCTAGCCCCAAAATAAGATCGAGACTTGTATTACGGGGTACTAACTCAATGATATATATATGGCATGATGTCCACTAGGCCGCAGAGGTCGTCAAATCAAAACAAATAGGCTAAAACCAAAATAGTAGTTAATCATGGAATACAAAATGGCGCCCTTGATGAATTTTGAGCAATCAGACAGATATGAAAAATCTAAAGAGGGCTCAAATAAGACAAACTTCTTAAATAAACGAAGGCTTGCTATGTTTTCCTTGCTTATTAAAACAGATGGAAATGGAACAAAAGAATTGGAAACTTTCCTCAGTGTCCACAAACATGACCAGCATTGTGAAGCGGGCCGTGTTATCGTATCGCGTTACATCTCATTACTGTAATGCGGCGCGGCGCGGGTGTTTCAACAAACATCGCGTCCGAAATGTTATTGGATGCCTGTGAGCGGCGCGGCTCGGGGGAAACTGCCTCCCAATAACATTTGCCTAAGTTGACAGACAACGCTCAACCATGAGGGTTTGGTCTGCACACACTTTAAAAAGTTTAATACGACCATAATTTGCAAACTACCGTATGAAACTTGTGAGAAAAATCATAGAACAGGTCATGGGAATAAAAAATCCTCCTCAATAATATAGGCCTCTCCTTAAAAAATTATGGCCAATTCAGGTCATCAATATTAACCGTTTTTATTATACAACTAATAAAGATGTCAGAAATAAATATGTATAGTGTTCCATATCAAAATAATGTATGAAGTATCGTAACAAAGTTTGCTTTATACAAAGCTATCTGCGGCCTTAGTATGATATTTTAACAGAGAGGTCTTTACATATCTTCCCTCTGTAAAAATGTACATGACAAGATAAAATTCATGAATGGACACGTAGTAAAATGAGTCGTAACATGCAGGTAGTTTTTAAATAGTGTTTCTAATGTCTGCTAAGAAAATAAAATAATTTTAAATTTAAACATGGGTTTTGTAAAACCATCACCTAAGATAAAAGAATTATATAAGTATGTAATAATTCCTAGAAATAATATTGCAACCAAAGATTATTACAAATTATTAAAATTAATTTTATTAAAATATATGTGCAACAGAATGTTTAACCTCATGTCGCCAATATAAAGAAAAAAACAGCCACCGAGTAGGTATTCACATAGTATGCACTCAAGGCCGAAAAAGTGGTAGTTGGATTCATCAAAAAATGGCACCACAGTTTCGTAATTATATATTTTTTTTAAGTTTGTAAACTGCAATAATTTATAGATGTCTGCTTACACTTATATGTCAATATATATTTAATGTTAATTCAACAGAATAACTGTTTTAAATACGATTGAAAATGGTTTAATTGTGTCTAATGTGGGTCTAGCAAATTGACGACAAATTTACACGTTGCCAACCGTCAAAATGTCTACTTTGACCTGTCAAAACTATGCTTGTACGGGAGTTAAGCATGAGATAAAATACGTTTTATGAATGATAGTTATTTTGTCGCTCAATTTTATTTATGTTTATTGCGGTAAATTACGCGAAATGCGACAAATTACAAGGATAAGAATTTGTCGCCGTCACCATGCTTACCACGCTGGTTTATTAAGTGTTTTTTTTTTACCTGAAGCTATCCTCGTCAGAGTGACGTGTAGTGGTAGTGGCACGCTGCGGTATTATATTATTTATTATTCTGTGGCTGCGCGCGGCTAGTAATCGACTGCTCGATGATGGCAGGAACCTGACACAGAAAACGTGTTCACCGAGCTTGCGTCCATGAAGTAGGACTATCTATAAATTATACTAAAATTGGTACGTAACTGTGAAATAAGTTAAAAAATATATATGTATATTTTCATACAAACTTTTATGGTGAGGCCTAAATACTTATCAAGACTAATGCAATAAGCCCAAATTCGATGGGTTTGCGTCGTTTTCTTACAGGGTTCATAAGGACACCTTCCGGCTCCATCGTCAGATCAGCTTTATAATATTATTCCAATGTCATCCGACTCACACACACACACACACACACACAAACAAGTATGAAAAATTTCAGCTCAATCGGTTGAGCATCTACGATGGCGAAAATCGAGTAGAAATGTGTACAAACGCTCAAATCCGGAAAAAAATGGGGCATGTAAGCTATACGAGGTAACTACAATCATCACGCTTGGCAGAAACGAAAATGTCATCAAAATAGGAATTCAACTGGCATTCAGTATTTCCCCGTAGACGCCGTCCGATTTGAACCAGCGCATTAGCATGTACGAGCTGACCGCCGGTCTCGCGGGATGCCAGCCCGGGCCGCCCGCGCCGCCGAGCATACTTCACGGAAGCTCCTCACTCCCGAGAACTATTGTTCTTTGTGAAATTCCGAGAGTCTCCGAGCGCCGCCGCGTCACGCCTGAACAAACAGCGCAGGTAAATAGTTAAATACCAGCTGACCCGGGAAGATAGTATGGCAAGTGGAATCAAGGAAGTTCAGTATCATAGCCATAGACCGGGTATTGCTAACAATTGTTTTACATCGCCATTATCAGTTTTACCCGACTAAGGCGAAGCCAAATTAAAGGAACGAATTTACTTTATGATGTACTAGCTTTTACCCGCGGCTTCGCTCGCATCATATTTGTCGACAAATTTTTTTTTTATTTTTTTTTTTTTAAATATTTTTTTTTTAATAAAAAGTACCCTATGTTACTTCTAGTACCTTCCAGAATATGTGTACAAATTTCATGATTATTCGTCAAGTAGTTTTTGCGTGAAAGCGTAACAAACATCCACGCTTTCACATTTATAATATTATATATTAAGTAAGGATGTACGAGTATGTTCAACTGTTCATTCGTATATCTTCTATGATATCCATGATTATACTGTCAAATAAGGTGTCATTGGAAGCGTCTAAGTTTTTTGTGTGACGTCACAATAAATTTAATATAGTATCGTAAAGTAACAAACTCAAAAATAAAATAAAATTCTATTCCGTGTGGGCATGAAATGAAATAGGGATGTGAACTAAAAACAACTTAACTCTAGATTATTGAAATGGTATACTTAAGTACTTCTTTTTTCTGATTAGCAAATAATGACGATCTTTTATACCGACTTTCAAAAAAAAGGAGTTTATCAATACGTCGCAAAATTTTATGTTTTTTTATATATATAAAAAAACATAAAATTTTGCGACGAATTGATAAACTCCTCATCGGTCCAGGCGTCTTCCAACAATCGGTGAACATATGTTCTCCGATTGTTGGAAGACGCCTGGACCGATTTTATAAAAATTCTGTTTTAGTTTAAAGGGTATAAAAATAAATTGAGAGATAAGTACACATGTAGATATATGTTGTACTTGGTAGACACCCGCTCAGTGAGGCATCTGACGGTAACTCTGTGGTTGGTCTGGTCTCGGGGCCCGCGTGGTCGCCTCCGCCCCCGGCGTTTGTCGTGCCGCATTCCGTGACGGTGCATTGCGAGAATCACATTCTGTTAGGTAAGTACTTACATATATCCATGTTTTAAGTTCATAGAATGCACAATACTTGCTGTTCTAATTCCTTGTAGGACTGAGGGCCTTTACTCGCAGTTAAAGAGATTGCAAGGAAACTAAAATTGTACGATTCTTGCTAATATGCCATACAACAAAATTGAAAAATGTAAGTTATTAGCCATTTTCTTTTCATTAAATAGTCCGAGTGTAGAAATTCGCGGCATTGCTTCTTTTAATCAACATTTTCATTGAAGAAGCCTTATAACAATATTAGAGTTTCAAGTAGCGGGCGAACTTGCTCATAACTTAGCTCCAAAACTGCGAAATATAAATTGTTATTAGGGGTTCGGCGCAGAGTTACGACGTGGTTACGAAGCGGCGGCAGACCTTAGACATCGTAAGTCGTAGAGGCGGCGAGTATGATGCCAAAAAGCTAGAGCAGAGTCGAATATCACGAAAAAACATGCAAAGGCAGGACATTAATTAAAATTATATATATTTACTCTTTAGTGTACATACGAGTATATATTTATTGATTGATATCAGAAGATAAAATATACAATGTCCTTTTTAATTAAGTACAAATATTTTAAGGGGTTATTCAGTCCATCATTTTGAACAACTTTGCCCAATAAATGTATATCGATATACGAAAAAAAATATTTAGGTTCTCATACAAATCGAAGTAGTCACGTGATATCGTTACTATGAAAAATGCAAAAAATTTTGCATTTTTCATAGTAACGATTTATTACATAACATTTAGCAAAATATTTTGATATATATTTATTGGAAAAAGTTGTTCAAAATGATGGACTGAATCACCTCTTAAAATATTTGTACTTAATTAAAAAGGACATTGTATATTCGTAACAGTCACGTTAACAGTGAATTATGCGTAAGATTCGAAAATATTCAGTACATAATTATAAGAAAGTATATTGACAAAATATGTACTTCCATATAATAAGGTGATAAGTAATATTATTTGTGCACTTTATTTGCTTAGCATCCGTGTTCAGTTCTAAGGGCCAAAAATAAGGCATCGACTGACGTCGCGCACCAACAATACGCTCTAATGAGTCTATCAGAGGTGAATTCAACTCGATTCAGCTATTGAGCAGCGGTCTGAGCTACAATGCCGTGACAATACCCTCGTTTGCGACCGACGACCGCAACATAACATCTGTGTGTGTTGTGTAACGCACACTTCATTATAAGTACCTACTACCTACTGGATGACCACCATGTAAGTATCCCATTCAAATGAAAAAAAAATTATTTCAGTGAGAAGAAGTTAGGATATAAAAGTGGTTACGACTGTATGTTATCTTTCATATAACTCAAGCAAACTTCTGCACATCTTTGCAGTATGTGTGCTTTTTTTTGCGAGATTGAAATTGAAATGAAATTTAATTGACTCATTAAGTGTACACATGTAACACTGTTGGCCCCCGCACTAGCAACATGCCTGTCCTGTGGAGGGCAGTAGATCTGGAACCAAATGCGGTGGGATTTAAGTTTTATTTCTAAAAATCTATTTAGTTGGATATATACAAATTATATTTTGTTATGGGTATCATGACAGTCAGTAGTTTGACAGGTATATTACAAGTTATTTCACTCGAGTGAATGTATCATTCTAGTAACTGGAACTGTCAGCAGCTGTTTCTATAATAACCGGCCGGTGTGAGTCGGACTCGCGCACGAAGGGTTCCGTAGCAGTATCTATAAAAGTCACGTTTGTTTTTAGAATAAATATTTATTAATAAATATTAATACAATTGAATACTCTGTGAATATTTTAAGCGTCTACCTGTTGCCGTTATTAAAATATCAACCAAAAAAACGGCAAAAAAGATTGCGTTTTTTGTTTGCCCCCCTTAAATATTAATTTTACTTTGTTTTTAGTATTTGTTGTTTTAGCGGCAACAGTAATACATCATCTGTGAAAATTTCAACTGTCTAGCTATTACGGTTCATACAGACAGACAGACGGATAGCGGTTGATTCTTAGTAATGGAGTCCTGTTTTAACCATTTAGGTACGGTATCCTAAAAATGGCGCAGCGTTCACAATTCACATGTCACGATTACTATTTCAAATATTTCTAAATCGACTCGTTCAAAGTATATTCTTTGCACGAGAACCCGGAGAATTATTAAACCTTTTTATCTTGCAACAATATTCGATTTGAAGCAAGAACGGAATGCATTCTGTGACGTTTTTGTTTGATATTCTACATCGAATACGAGTAACTTAGGGCCGTGACAGACCCGATACAATAATATAAACGGCATCCGGCGACTTGGACTTGTCAACACATCTCATGGCAGTTTATCTAGGTTTACCGTGAAATGAATTTACTTGCTTGACATCAGAATCTCCCTATACAATATGTAACAAAAACCCTGTCCGATCCTTGTAGGTGCAACTCAGTCCGTCAATATGAACAACTTTGTCTATAGAACAATAGCTTGAAACTCAAAAAAAAAAATTGAAATTTTCATATAAAAGTGTTTGGCCGGCCCGGCAATTTGTATGAAAATGTCGATTTTCTTCTTCTCCAGCCATTAGATGCAGAGGCTCTGCAACATTGTATGATGCACCCATGTTTCGTTTGGTTTCCAGAGTAGGTTTACTCTTTCTCTTCCTGTGGGTATCTTAAGATGCAATTACAGTAGAAATCCCAAAAACTTCGTTCTGCGACTACTTTTCCAGCCAGAGTTGACGTTGCGTCAGTCGTGTGAACGGTTTGTCACGAAGAAGGTTGACGTCAGGCAAAACCACGGCCAAATAATTTTAAAGGTTCCAGTCCAGAGTTTTTTTTTTCGCTTCGCACGATCATTGGCATCTTTCTCGGACCCCACCGGGGTTCGAAGCAACACAATGGATGCAGGAAGGCGTTTAGACAACGAAGAATCAAAGATATACTGCACACAGTGTGCGTCTATCCTTTTATCGTGTAACTTTGTAAGATGCACTCAAGCAGCTGTGTACGCCTGTGTGTGTGCTCAGTCACACAGCAGACGCACATCGTGCTCGTATCTCGCGGCGTCACGTTACACGCAGGCGGCATAACCGCGCATGCGTGCTTGGTGCTTGGTTGCAGGGCTGTCACTGACATTTCATTTTATTTTGGACCTGAAAAAGGCTTCAAGTTTTCGGTAAGGATGAAACTAAACTTGCTTACCTTTCTGCTCACGAATAAGTTGCCGAAAGACATTTTTAAAAGATAACATAGAGTTGATAAAGTTTAGCAAAATATTTTGTCTTTTTATTATATATGTCCATAGATAAGATATTGAAGAGCTAACTAATTAGACGAAGAAGTATTTGATAGATTTGAATTATCATTGCACGATACCAGTCTTTGATAGATAAGTAATATATTTTAATATAATAATTTTAATACAATAATTTACTTACACTACATTGCATATCTTCATTAATGTCTGTAGTGGGCCTAAGGAGATTATGTTCTTACTTTTAAGAATGTCCTACTTTCTGCGAATTACTGTAGATTTGGAGAATCCAAGTCGCGACTGTGAGAGACAGACAAATTGATCCTATTAGGAACCAGCGGTTTTTGTTGTTTGGAATCTTAAAAAGAAGAGCTCTCGTTCTCCAGTTGTAGGCACTCTCAATTCCATCATCTAGCATTACCGTGACGAATGCTGGCATTTGCGAAAGCTGTTTGTGTCTGTGGGAGTGACGAATTGAGCTCCGCAGTCTTCTGCCGGCAGCGTGGCTGGCTGTAGATGCGAAAGCAAGATGCGACTCAAAAGTTAGGCGCTTACCTTTGTTCCGGAACCACGTTTCTTACACTTACATTAAGTCTAAATACTCGTAAAATATATAAAGGTCAAGATGATGTACTGAGATTTATCCAGTTGTTTCTCTCAATTCAAGAACATTATTGCTTATTATATTATTACTTTTTTTTTGTTTTAGCCTTCCTCTGGGTCTCTTCTGTTGCGGGATCCATATTATTATTACTAGCCGTATAGGCCGACGAAAGATTTATGCCGAAGAAAGAAAAAAAGTGTTTCTTCGGCAAGTTAATAAAAATATCAGCTAAATTATTCAGGGGAAGCCCTCTTGTCTGAAGCAAGTATTTCGAACGATTAGGCTTTTCTTTCTAACTGTAACCCATTCCCCCTCATCTGGGGGTCAAGTGATGTTAAAGCAACTTTAGCTAGGTAAGTAATATTGCAGCAACCCTGCGTGTTCAGCGTGTGGTAACGGAAATCGTCTCGTCGCGAGATAAACAGATTATTAGCTCGGAATATCATCCCGCATCACTCTCTCGGGCACGTCAGGATTACAGCGTCGGTCGCTAGTTGCTAGAGAGCCCGGGATAGGGTTACCGCCAGAGCAACGGAAGTCCTGAGAAAACTCGACTGAACATTGAAAGTTTATCAAAAGCGTAGAAAATCTCCTAACCTCTCTGTATTCATAAAAAAAATGTCGGTCCGGGTTTGGCGACCACTTTGAAGTTATTGTAGCCGCTTACTCGAGCTAACGAGTCGGAATCTCGGAATTAATATTTTAATACGTACGTAATTGAGAGAGAGGTATAGAGAGACCGAGACAGACGTGGAAAGAATGTGTAAGGACAGATATGAAGGAACAAGGGGCTAGTACAAGTATGGTAAATGACAGAAAGAAGTGGAAACAGTTGACAAACAGAGCCGACCACAAATAGGGAAGTGGCAAGGAAAATGATGATGTAAGTAATTGTGTCCGCTTATTTTCAAATTGGGTTGGATTACACGGGCGATCGTTATCAACAATTCATTAATTTTGTTCAGTGTATCATTTCAAATTCAAACTAATTTAGCGGTTAGAGAGAATCATTTGACCCAGTAGACAAAGATGAGTCTACGCCTTACCACTAATTACTTCTGTCTAGTGAACTAAAAAAATATTGGGGACAAACCGGACAAGAGCGAGCCGGAAATATATATTTTATCGGGAAAACGGGGTTAATCCTTTTGATTGTCGATTAGAATGTTCCCATCGATAATCGACAAAGGTTATACAAAGACAAGACTTTTGTGCCTTTATACCTACATCATCGTTTTCCATGGCACCTACTGTTGAGAATAGCCTTTCACTCGTTGATGACTTGTGTTTTGAAGAAAATTCCCATTGCAGCTACACAACATTACTACTTACTTACTTGGACAACCTCCAGTGAATATCTAAATTATGAGTAGGTATGAAAAACCAAAGATCGTCAGACGTAAGCCCCATATCGCTTTTTGGTCGACATTCTATGCAGACGTGGTCACTTAATTGAGATCGCTTGAAATCTGGTTTGATTTAATCAATTGTTGCCAGAACGGACGGCATCTCGTCATGGTCATCGCATTAGTGCCTGTGCACAGCAAAAAACGCGCAGAAAGCGTGCTGTTCAGGAACAGTTTCTTACAATGCGACACAAATAACTTGAACAAAAATGGCGGACTTCAAAGCATTTTTGTACAAATTCCCGACACGTTAATTCATATAATAAAGTCCGCCATTTTAGTTCAACTTATTTGTGTCGCATTGTAGCTCGCAAATGTTTGCAGCGACTGATTAAATTCCCAAAGAAAACTATGGTGAAATACGAAAAAAAGCAATGCATTGTCCTATACAAACTCGCAAACAGCAAATCAAAACTAGGAATAACATCCTAAAATTTGTGGAGTAAACTATTCCGAACTTTTAATCAAATCAAATTCATCGCTCTACAGCAGACTGCAGCGATATTCAGAAATAGTTCTGTATTTTTAGGAAAATGAAATTTCTAACTATCAAGTGCCCGCCCATAAGACGTTTGTAAATCAAAGGTATTAATAAGTTGTAAAGAACACAAGCCGCAAGCTAACGCAGTGTGTCTGCGCTCTAAGACCGTTGTCGGAGGAAAACCTGATTGAATTCACACGAGCGTTATCACCGGTCACAGGCGACCAGACGAGGTTCTGCCTGATTATAACAACATAGCTGGCGTAGCTGCTGTCAACTTGATCGTCATGCTTCGATAGTGAAGATATAGATACTACGACCACAAGGTAGAGAAGAACCATGAGTTGTTGTTTTAACTTTTATTGTTTTTATTGTTTTAAATTTTACTGTGTGTCTTCAAATCTAAAAAAAAAAAAACAATCCAACGAAGCATCTTTTCATTTTTAGGAACTAATAGAGGAACCTTGGAGAAGTTTATATTCCTCTGGGCTCCAAACCAGCACATCTAAGATTGCCTATGACTATGATCTTCTTCTTCTTCTTCTTCTTCTTCTCAGCATGTTTACTTCCACTGCTGGACATATGCCTCTTCTATGGATTTCCATTTAGATCTCTCTGCGGCGATTCTGGTCCAGGTCGGCCCTGCCGTCTTTTTAATGTCGTCCGACCATCTGGCTGCTGGTCTGCCTACGCTTCGTTTTCCTGTGCGGGGTCGCCAATACAGAACCCTCTGGCTCCATCGATCATCATCCCTGCGGCAGATGTGACCAGCCCATTGCCATTTCAAATGTGCAATTCGTTCACCAATATCTGTGACTTTTGTGCGTCGACGAATAATGTTGTTTCGTATTCGATCGCGCAGTGTGATACCGAGCATTGAGCGTTCCATGGCTCGTTGGGCGACTCTTAGTTGGTTTACCGTCCCGACAGTTAAGGTCCACGTTTCACAAGCATAAGTCATTACTGGAAGTACACACTGGTCAAACAATCGAGTCTTCAAACTTTGGGGCATCTTAGATCGCAAGACGTCTGTGAGTTTCCCAAAGGCTGCCCATCCCAGTTGTATGCGTCTATCTATTTCATTTTCCAGTGCATCCTTCTCTAGCCCAATCTTCTGACCTAAGTAGCCATACATCTCTACTTTCTCGACCGTCTTGCCGTTTATTGAAATCTGGCCAGTATCTGTGGGGCCCATCCACTTCGTCTTGTCCAGATTCATTTTCAGACCCACTTTTAGCGACGCCTGGCTTAGATCGTTGAGCATCTTTTCGAGATCTTCAGGCGTCTCTGCTTGTAAAACGATGTCATCAGCAAAGCGAAGATGGTTTAAGTATTGTCCGTCCACGTTGATGCCCACTTTATTCCACTCCAGTGTCTTAAATATATCTTCTAGGGCATTAGTGAAAAGCTTAGGGGATATTACATCTCCTTGGCGTACCCCTCTTTTGATTGCTACTGTTGTGGAAGAGCCTTGTGTTTGCATCGTCATCGTAGCTGACTGGTACAAATTCTTGAGTAGCTGGACATACCTGTAGTCAACACGGCACCGCTGCAGAGAGTCGAAGACGGCCCAATGCTCCACAGAGTCAAACGCCTTCTCGTAATCCACGAAGCCAAGGTAAACCGGTTTGTTGTACTCATGTGTTTTTTGTATCACTTGCCTTACGGTGAATATATGGTCGATTGTGCTGTATCCTGATCGGAAACCTGCCTGCTCTTTTGGTTGATGTTCGTCAAGCCGCTTCGTGAGACGTGTCGTGATGACACGCGAGAATACTTTATATATTTGGCTTAACAGCGCAATCGGGCGATAGTTTTTTAGATCTGTTTTAGAGCCCTTCTTATGGAATAAAACTACAAGACTATCCTGCCATCTCGTTGGGATTACGCCTGTAAAGAGCACCTCATTGAAGATCCATCGGAGTTCCTTGAGTATTGGACGACTATGACTATGATATGGACTATAAAATATTGCTGGAATCCCTGTAAATGTCCATATTGTCCATACTCCATCTTATTGGATGGGACTTACTTCTGCTTCACCTTGTACCACTTTACATGTGGGTCTGGACAGCATGTTAATCTTTTTAATTCCGCTCTACCTTTGTCATGGTACTTTTGTCAATATGTGGTACGTCCTACGTACAGTCCTTAGGCATAGTTATTAGAATAAATCCAAAGTAGGTAGTTCCGTTGTATGTACTGTGTGTGCGTTGATTGATAGCGGGCTGCGCCTGCGCCACTCGTAGCGTGTTCGGCGCAGTGGGCGTTCCCCGCTCTGCACTATGACAAGTCGATAAGAGAAGCAGTACGGGCTGTACGGGAAACTTGTTTCTAACATCACAATCTCCAAATTGAATAAACAAGTGCTGGTTATTCGTGGAATACCCATTAGGTGGTTAGAAAATACAATATTTTGTAGTATATTTCTGTTAAACGTATACTCACCGCTCACACGTACCGTACGTAACGTTTCCTTACCGTTTTTGATTGAAAATTTCAGAAAAGTTCTTGTGAGACTGAATGCAACCCAGGAATGAGCTGTCGCCACTTCAAATACTTATCTCAGTATGTTTCGGAGTAAGTGAATAAATCATTTATTTTGTTCATTTATTTCTTCATATATTTACATAACTCACAAACTCAATGCAAAGTAAATATGTACTTAAGTCTCAATCTAAATTAATATTTCTTTTCAAAAGAATTACACAGTAGGAATAGGATTATCGGCAAACAAAAGTTACGCCAGACATTCGAAACACGCACTGCAGTGCAGGTAAACTTCCAAATCGATTGACTAGTTTTTGTTCACTGAAGAATAGACAGCAATTAACACAAGAGGATCGTTAGTGAGTTTGCTCAGTATGAGTAGACTGATCGCACTACATGTCGGCCAACTAGTCGGCCGACTGTTGACGCAGGTGCAACTTTGTGAGGAAATTAAACGCTGTTCACTTCATTGCTAACAAGTTTGTAACACAATATTTTATACATGAGAGAAACATGAATCATCTACGGATGTTATTAAATTCGTACGTTACAGACGGGACATGTTTCTTGTTTTACGATCGTATCTGTTTATATTAATTTGTACACTAGAAAGTGAAGTCGCTAAATAGACGATTTCATTTGTAACACAAACTTTTGTATGGCAAAACACTACTGTTAATATTTTCAACCCATTTTGTTAGTATGTAGATAGATACATTTCTCTTGACATGCTTCTATGTTATAGCTCCGATTCACTAATCAGGATGTTCAGAAGCTGAAGAATACGCCAAACAAAAATAAAATTATTTTAGTATATACACCAATAGTCGGAGCTGTGGTTCTACTTTTAGCAGTTACAGCATAACGTGACGTGGCGCGGCGTAGCGTAGAGTGGCGTAGTGTGGCGCGGAGTGGCGTGGAAACAGACAAACGTAACGTGGCGACAGTTTCCGGTCGGCTGCTCCTGACGGGATTGAATCGAAATCGAGACCAACAAAAACTGTCGACTTGCTGCGCTGGGTGGGCCCAGAGCAGGGAAAGATGAAGACACGAAGAGCATTCAGCCTTTTAGCTTATTTATTAGGCTAACCACATGTATTTGTAGCATGTGGTAAATCTGATTCACGACCTCACAATCACAAGCTTTGTTAGAGCTTGATAGAAAAGAAAATAGCATGGGTAATGACCGTGAAAAATCATATACTCATATGTCCGTGAAAATCACATATTGGAGAGTATTACGTGGTATGTATTACGAATATAAAACAAAATATGCTGAGATTTATGTGCGTCTTAAAAATGATTTTTCGAAGAAAAACGAATAGTGTGACAAACTGTCGACTACTATCTGGCTATACTGGGCATATATTTCAACTGAAAACTAAATCTAATAAATAAAACCAAATATCTCCTTATGTCTTTTATCGCATACCAGCCCAACAGCTCTCAACTCGACGCGACGCTAACCCTTATCGCGTCGGCAGACAGAGCACTCGCTCTCAAATCTACGCCGAACACCGACAGAAACCGTTTTACGGTCCTATACTTTTTAGGGTTCCTAGGCACGATTTATATTACACCTTGGTGCAGTTGACGTATTCGATTCGTATCAGTTATCTCTGTGGGGAACGGATGTGATGTAGGTCTGTAGTCTGGCAAATGAGTCTACAAACGGAAGTTTTGAATTTGAGACTGTTTTTTTAATGGCAATAGCAACAAGAAGTTGATTCGATATAAACGTAAATATAGGGCTGCAAATATCTCTTGCTTTTGTTTCCTGTTTTTATCCATTTAGAATATTAATTACTCTTCGGAATGTCATTCCTCACCATTCATAGATAACATTTTCTTACACGTAATTAATAAACCGGTCGGCATTCGGTTTTTGCGACAAAAACGATCGAGAGCGCCTCCGCCGCCCGCCGCCGGGTCACATCACTCTTAATTATCGGATCAGGCGCAGGCCGCACTTTTTGCGGAAGCGACCGTTGTCACTTCACCCCGGAGTTTGAGGGGCGAGGGGCGGGGAGAGGCGGGGAGGCTTTCCCTTATTCTCCTCCTTATTCATAGTTTCAAACAAATTTCACTCAGTAATGAGACAGGTTAACAAGAGCCGGGCCCTTAAATATCAGATAGATAGAGATTTCATTGTAGTAACATCACAGGATCATACTGTGGGATCATATCTATAGAACTTCGATTTATTTTTTTAATGTCTAATGTCGTATTCTTAAGACACAAAAATGTTGAATTCTCGGCGTCAAAAATAAGTTCTTAACTTCAGGATGCAATGTTATCGACATTATGCATTACATTTAGACAGATTAGAGCTAGTCGAAGAGCCGACGATAAGTTTTTATGCATGCACGGACTGTCGGGTCGTGCCGAGTGATATCGATGGGCGATCGCTTCGGCTCTGGTTGCACTATCAGTTACGTGACTGTCGTGTCGTGTGCGATAATATCGCAGATCATATCGAGGTAAATACAAACACCAGCCAAGTATATTTAGCTAAGAAGGAATGTTATTTCTTGTTTGTTGTCAGTGAAACCTAGCCATAATGCTAGACCTGCAGAGCAACGCGACGGATACAAAACAACAAAGCAGTCTATTATCCTTCCAAATATATATCACACACCAAGTATTATATCTATCCTCCCCATACTGATTTGATGCAAGTATTCGGTTGGTTCTTTCAACTCCCTCTCTCTCCCCTACTCCCTGACTGCGAATATCTCCTACACTCCTTTATCCCTATCTACGAGTCCAACTGGTTCCTCGAGCCATGAGAGTGGTATAACGAGGTTTGGCGTCGCCATGTTCTAGGGACTGAGGACGATATACATGCATCGGTTTTGGTCTGCAAGCGTGATGACGTACTCTCTAAGGTTAACCTCATTCATAAGCTCTTGCAGCGTAACTGCTGGCTGGGCGGACTCAGAACAGAACAGAACAGAACAGTGAAACCTAGCCATAATGGAAAATTATGTTGGGTACACTGCCTGCTCTACACTTTATTGCTATTTAAATTGCCGTGTCGTTTCGTCTTACAAATTGTTCGCCCAATGGCTCAAGAACCTTGAATTTCGGTTTTGGCTAAAGCTATGTTATAACTTGCAGTGATAGATTTGTTTGAAACTTGCTTGTTAAATAATGTAATTTTACTTAGTAAACTAGGGAACTAAGCCGAGGAAATAAGATATTCTTCCAGTCGTTATTATTACTGGTGGACGACAGAGGGGGCGAAAGCTGGGGGCGGGGGACAGAGAGTACATCATGATGTGATGTGAAGGAAACCACACGCTCACGACCACGACCAACGTCGTGTTCTATAGTGAGGTAGATAAATGGCTACAAATGACTTGTCAAATGAGGCATTCACCGTAAACCAGGCAATTGAGAGCTGAGGGAGTTTTAAAGTTAAAACTTACAAACGGTTCTTAGGCCACTTCGTAAGTCCATCTGCAGTAATTCACCCTGTATCTAAAAATAATATTTCTATCAAGATTAACAAAATTAAAAGTAAGATCAACGGTATCCATCCTTATCTTCTTTAGCATAAGGTTTAAATTGGAAATATCGGAATGCTGTTTCAATATTTTTCCAATATCGTTAAAGTATTTCATTAGTGTAACGCCCACGGGCCCCTAATCTGTTTCAATGAGTATTTGTCAGATTTTTTGTCGCTCGAGGACGGCCGCTCCGTCACGCCCTACAGAAAAAAAACGCAAGAAAGAAACCCCTTCCGTTCCTTATCTCGTCCAAACACCGATTCGGGGAAGTAGCCGACGCCTTTTATCGCTTTATAAGCATTTTCGTTGATTTTTTAATGCGATTATTACTTTTTTGAACTGTAAGTTTTACAAAAGGTTTTTCTTTGAAATTTTTTCCTTGTAATTTTTAATTTTTAGAAATTCGTAAAGCTTCTTTTGTTTAAGTATGCACAAAAAAAAATATAAAATTTTACAAAATGCATATTTTATAATTCAAGTTCTGTAAATGTCTTTCATGTCATATACGTGATTTAGGCATTAAATTCTCGTATTATTTTAGTAACGAGTGTAACGACACAGAATCTTCAAGTCTTTTCACTATAAGCCATATATGTGTATGCTGTTTTTATCCAAAACCAATTAAAAATACATACTTGTCACAAAAAACATATGAATATCGTAAAATGAAAAATAACAGAAAATGTATTCTTAAGACCCGACAAAAGTATTTCCTTTCATCATCGTTCAAAAAGAACACACAATATGTCGTTGACAGTTTTTAGGGCTTCGCACCCAAAGCGTAAAATCGGGACCCTATTTGAAAGACTCCGCTGTCCGTACGTCTATCCGTCACCAAGCTGTATCTCATGAACCGTGATAGCTAGACAGTTGAAATTTTCACAGATGACTTATAATCTGTTGCCGCTATAACAATAAATATTAAAAACCGAATAAATATTGAAGTGGGGCTCCCATACAACAAACGTGATTGTTTATAGATAATGGTACGGAACCCTACGTGCGCGAGTCCGAATAGCACTTAGCCGGTTATTTTTAAACTACGTGCACATTTCGAATTTCTACAAAGTTGGAGTGTAGTACACCTTTTGCTATAACAAGTACTAATGTATGTGGCTGTGATGCAGCCCAGCGTGGGGCGTGGGATACAATCATACATAGTTTAAATAATAGCTCCTGTGGCGATATACAATACGATAAACACAACACAATGGCTCGCATTCAATATAGAGCACTAGTCGTTTCGAGCCGGGACAAAAGCGTTGTATTACTCAGTTTTCTTAGCAGAGACCTTTAAGAGAATAGATTAGTCATATGTCATATAGCGCGCCGTCGTCGCGGTGAGAGGAGACGTGCTCTACTCGCATTATTATTAAGAAACTTAGATTATTCTTCATCCTTATAATTTTTCGTTTCTTTTTCGCCAGATGCCTTGCTAGACAAATTGCTTACTGCATAGTTTGTTATATTAACTATAATAAATAAAAACATTAAAAATTGCGCGTTTTGGCTTAGTATCAAGATTTTTTACTATCAAGAAGAAATATGACCCCATAAATTTATAAAATATGCTTTTTCGTTTTTATAAAAACAGTCAGTTTTGTGTTTACTTAGAAACTGATGAATTTATGTACTTTATCCAGTCTATGCCTGGGCCATGCAGGTCCGTCGGTGGGAGCTGTAACATAACCTTTTATGAAGTCATTAGGGAGCAGGACGCGCCGCTGCTCGCAGGCGTGTGCTGCACACTGTAAGTACGTAACGTTTACGACCGGACTTGTACTGCAAAAGGTAGACGAGGGAGAAATAACCGTGCTCTACTCTACATACATGTTTCGTAAGAAATTAAGAACAGCACTTGCTTGAGTACGTATTACGAGCGTTATAGATTACGTATTTATGTTTTATAGTTTTTATTTTTATTTTTTGTGAGTAAGTGCAGAATCATAATTCATATTATGTATGGTTTTAGTACATTTATTTAAGTATATTTAATATAACAAGAGTGCTAGTGGTCCCCGCTGCTTAGACAAACTTTATGGGAGGTGCACCACTGCGCGGTTAAGTAATGATAAACAAAGTGTCCCGAGACATAGATATCATTGTACATTGGCGGAATTCGAAAGAGAAACTGTGACATATTTATCGAAAAATTAAATTGTCATGACATACAATAAGGAAACAGCAATATAATTGAAAAAAGTGTAATTAGAAAATCGTGTAAATTATATCTAGATTAAGTGCATGTAGAATTATCCTGTTATATTATGTATAGGTGGCAAAACTGTAAATGTAACATGATAGAATGATAAATAAATGAAATATTCATATCTAATTTTGTACTTAGTAATAAATACATACCTGCATGATTTCACAATCCTAGTAAATATGTAGATTGTAGCTCATAGTAATCATCATCATTGTAAAAAATCATTGCATAAAAATATGGAAGGAGTTTTTTGACTAGATATCTCTTACCAAAGGTGTGTGGTTCAGGACTATTCAGCCCAGTCTCTCGCGGTGCCCAAAGTTTGTTGGGGCTGATATGAGTAGGCCAGAAATTTGAATAGCTTTGAGGATTCGTTCCACTGAATAGTTTTGCATATCTAATGGGCAAAACTGAAACCCGAGATTGTAACGAATGTGGTAAAATAGAAGATGTATATCATGCTTTAGTGGAGTGTGTCCAGATCGAAAAGGAGAGAAGGGAGTCATTACATTTAATGTTAACCTCACAGATGTGGGAGTGCTAAATAGCATACTTGCCACTCCCACACTGTCAGCAAGGACAATTTATAAAATGTTTAATAGTCGTAGATGATCCTAAGTTTAGATGCACCTTCGAGGGTGACATACTCTGTTAAGACAAAACCCTCTATAATAAATAAAGATTTAAAAAAAAAAATCATCATCATCCTCATCATCATCAGCTTTCAAAAACCCATTGCTCATAGTAATGTAATGCCTTAAATTGTAATATACTAAGTACTTATAAAGCGTAGGCCTAATGTGAAAAATAAATATGACATCATTTGATAATAACGTGCAAATAAAAGCTGTGCAATCAAACCGTAATCACCGAATGCCGTCGCTGGTCAGAGACGTCGGATCAATATTCAATTTAATTATAAATGAATCCTCTGGGATTTCAATTGATTTATTCGTGTTCAACCGTGGATTATGCGGATTATAGTGAACACTTTGTATTCTCGTCACAGTTTATTATCTCATAGGATGAATGAGTTTTCCTGCTGATTTAAGAGAAAAGAAAAAACTTAGAACGCACAATACAACATAATTATCTTAAAAACTAGGAAGTGCGCAAAAGGCAGCCTTATTGCAAAGCAATTTCTTCCAGGCAACCTCTCTATATAGAAAAAAGTGATATGATTGTTTTTGGGTCTTGCGATCCAAAAACTGTTTGCCCCGTGGAAGATGGAATCCGATGATCCTTGATCCGATATCTTTAAAGAAAATACCTAAAAAGCTGCAGTGCAGTTTGTTTCGGCTTTTGCATTGACACTTAAGACTGCAGAGGCCTTGCTGTATAAAATTAAATTAAAGCAATATTGCGTGGTCTATACAATACCTCAACAAAATTACATAATTTATTTTTACAATTAAACTGTATGCCACAAGAAACTTGCAATGGGCATTTACTTGATGAATAGCATTTAAATAATTAGACCGAAATTAAACATGAACTTTGAGTCTTATATGTAGTCATTCACTTAAACTGAAAACCATTTCTTTAGTATTAAAGAATTCATTACTTTCTTATACATGAACGAGCACGCATAGTATTTCCATGACAATGTTAAAATGCAGTTATTAGAACTAATAGCCATTATTATTATAATTATATAAAGCTGTAGTGTCACCTACAATCACAGTCACGCCTTAGCGAGTATCGCACCGACACGTAGTACAACGATTATCCCGTAATCCGTGCTTTGTGGCGTGTTGCAGATATACTGCAGTCTGACAGGCTAATTTATAGTTATGGACATGGACAATAATAACGTGTGGTTAGTTGTCGTTTAGGTGTGTGTTCAGCTATATTGCAACGAGGATTGCATTTCACTATTTTCAAACAAAACAAATCTTTTTTCTAAACGTCAAAACTTTATGTGGATTTGTATGAAATATAGACTAATGACGTCATAGTTTGTTGGAGTCAAATGGCGCTCTCAACACCAATTTTTCTGCAATAATAAATCTAAATCACGTTGAAAATGGATATGATCGTGACAGGTGACATTATTTAGTAACGTTTTATTTTCTTAACAGTACCAAATAATTTATTTTTGACCAAGAACGTACCCAATTCCGTTTTAGTAGTCAGTATGCCTGTCGTTACAGGATAAACTAAGAAATTACTTTCATTGTGAGTTAACGTTCTTGGAGAAAATGCTGCAGTGCAGTTTGTTACCGCTTCTTCTGCACTAGCGCTTTGGAGGCGGCAGTAAACTTAGCTCTAAGTAACTTTTTGACGTCAACAATTATTGTGCAATAAAACAAAGTGACGATAATTAAGAGATATTATAAATATCCTATGACAATAAAGATATATTTGAATTGAATTGAAAAACTACAGAACGGTTTTTATGTTGTTTTCATTACAAAAAAATATGTTACGTACAGTACAGTATGTCGCCCAGTATACAATTCCAGTGTGGTTTCATTAATTTATGAAATTCAATGCCAAAAGCGTGATGCACGTTAAAAATGTCCTTACTACTTATACCGAAACAAGGTTTCCCTATTTATTGAGTCCTGTTACATTGCATTAATATTTTGTTTAGTGTCGGTGGAAATGGGAATAGTAGGGCCTCGGAATTATTCCATTAAAGCGTAGTATTGGCTATGAATATAAAAATAAAATGGAATAGTAAATAAGATGCGAACGTGCCTCGAGGACACGTCTCGCCGTCTGCCGGCTGTATCGTGAACAAGGGTAACAGAAGCTGGGCGATATGCTCACAAAATAATTGAAGTAAAAATATATATTTAATTTAGGTACAGTCAAGTACTGTACAGTACCAAGATACCTGACCAGCCCCTATACTT
Organism: Acrobasis suavella; assembly: GCA_943193695.1. Taxonomy (NCBI): domain Eukaryota; kingdom Metazoa; phylum Arthropoda; class Insecta; order Lepidoptera; family Pyralidae; genus Acrobasis; species Acrobasis suavella. The sequence goes on from OW971947.1 coordinate 111,757, forward strand.
ATATCTTCAATTTTCTCTTAAATTAAAAATAATATTAACATGACAATGTATATTCACAAAGACTTAATTAAGATCTATCTGAATAAAAATTTTCATGTTCATATCATTTTTAGTTTAAGAGAAAATTCAAGATATAAGTAGAGGGCTTGGTCAGGTATCTTGGTACCTGACTGTACAAATAATCCAAAACGGCATACAGCTTTATTAGTTTACGATAACGGCGTTTGTATCATGGTCATGCCTCCTATCACGCTCATTGTGTTCCACCAGCTACACTAATAACAAAACTATTACCTATCTACACAGGTTGATAACAGCAAAACTGTGTAAGGCCATGGACAGCGTGGCAACATTCTGGAAGGGTAAATTGTTTGTTTAAGCCAGCGACACGAGGAGAAGAAAACGTTCACGATCTTCCATCGCAACTACTTGTGAAAAATTCCGTTGACGAGTTTCGCCGTCACCAAATTACATTGGAGCCGTCACGCCTACACATCAATTCACACCTTCTAATCACACTTTTTTTAATTCACTGCTCTGTGTTCGAATCTCCCGCAACGGCGACGGTAGTTGAAGAATTCCACTGATTCAGACTTCGTTGGTTCAGAATTCTTCAACTTTTGTCCTTGAATCACATTAAAGCGGTCGAACCTCACAACATCAAGTGACAGCAACATTTCCTGTTCCTCTGCTTTGAGTTTCGCCGCCAGCGTCGGCGGCCGGTAGTTGGAATTCCGACGTCCTCAAATCATATTAAAAGCGGTCGCACCTCGCACCAACGAATATATTTTTATTTCTTGTATTTTAAATTTATAACTAAAAATAACTTCACAATATCAAGTCACACCTTCTGGCCTTTCTAGCCATATCTCTCTGTTCCTCTGCTCTGAGTTCGAATCGCCAGCGTCGGCGGCCGGTAGTTGGAATTCCGCCGACGAGGTCCGCCGTCCTCGAATCACGCCTCCAGCGAACCCCAAACTACGAACAGTCTGCTTTTCATTTTAAGGATTTCGATATGTATTTTCTATATTTCTTATAAGAATAGGTTAAATTACTAACAAGCAATTTGGACCTTCTCATTCTTAAATTTTGAACCAGGGAGTTCAATCAGAAAGTTTTTTGTTGTGACTTTTTTTTACTCTCCTGACGGTATCTACTGTACGCTAATAAAATCACTTTCCCATATATGATTAAAGCGATTATGCGATATGGCATATTACGGTCATCATCATCATCCGAGCGTATTCCCGGTTGCATCCTCAGCAGTAACGCTTCAGAGCCCGGGGTCCGCTACCTAACCAAGGAGATTTGACGAGGTTACTGGTTTTTACACAGAGCGACTGCCGTCTGACCTCCACAACCCAAAGGGCAAACCAGGAACCAATCCTTGGATAGTTTGATGATCAAACGCTAGGTGGCGTTCGGGACCCACAGTTTTACGTGCCTTCCGAAACACGGAATCATCTTTCTTTTCGGATAATCAGGTGATTCAAGCCTGCAATATCCTATCCAGACTGGAAACAACTTTGCACAAAGTATGTTTCCCAGTGGGAATCGAACCCATGACCTCCGGGTCACAAGGCGAACGCCTTGACCACTGGACCACGGAGGCAGTCAATATGGCATATTACGGTATTACGCCATTACTGCTTAGCAATACAATAGCTATTCTTCTTCTTTTAAGCTCGATAAGTTATATGTATATACCAGACCTTTGAAGGCCCAACAGTACCAGCCTTACTTATCAGTATTAAATATAAAATTTTGGATGTTTTCCAGCAGCAACAGCGCGGTGCAGGAATTTTCTCAATAAAATGCCATATTTGAAGCAATTTCAGCAAAGTCCTCGCCACGGTGCGCTGCCCCGTGTCTCCCGGGCCGGAAACGGCGAGATGCGCCGGGCGCCGGAAAGGGCGCGACGTTATTCTGTTGCGTTGCGTTGCGACTCGCGACCTAATAAATCGCAGGCACCCGTGACATGTCTATTGTTATACTTTTTATTCATTCGATACCGGCACAAGCAGTGCCATAAGAAAGAACGCCTCACCAGAAGTGCAGCGCAAAAAATGTAGCTATCATTTCACAAGTGGAGCGAGACAAGGTGGGTTGGTATGAGTTCCTGCCGTACTTTATCCGTCATTCGACGACTTCCCAGTAGAAATTCCAAAACTAATCAAGTAATAACATTCATTGAAAAAAGTTAACGTAGAAGTTTGCTTTCACATGTTGCGTAGATATTATAAATTTATTAACATTTAGCTGGGGTAATTTTGAAAATTCTTCGAGAAGGATTCAGTGAACACGATGAGTGTACTGATGATAATTTATCATCGCTAGCCCTTTATATTTTGTATAAATACTTACTTAATAAAAATTAATCCTCGGAACCAAAAACCTGAATCATTGAATACACACGGTACAATGTGAATAATATTGAGAATAGCTTACGTTCTATCATCTGTATACTGCGCACTGCGTTCGAGTAACAAGACGATTTATATTCATGTGCAGCGGCCATAAATCGGTATGGCTACCATAACTCATAATCGATCGATTCGACAGTCGATAGCTGCGGGGAAAGTGGTCCGGGGCGGCGGGCGGGGCCGCGGGATCTCATTAGTTAATTTAATTACACGCGTGTGTGGGTGCTGTAAACGCGGAGATTATAAACTACCATTAGCTAGGCAGGCTATTCTGTGTCCTACAAACGTTTTTTTCTTATTTAAAAATCAATTTAGACAAGCTGCTCTACTCGTATCACCTGCGATTACCGTTACTTTTTGTTCGGTTGTCTAGATTTCTATTTTATTTTTATACGTCATTTACACCTGGATTATTAAAAAACCGGCCGATTGCGAGTCGGAAGAGAACACAAACGGTTCCGTATCATTATCTATTAAAAATCACGTTTTTTGTATGGGAGCTCCACTTAACTTATTTATTTTATTCTGTTTTTAGTATTTATAGTTATAGCGGCAACAGAAATACATCATCCGTGAAATTTTCGACTGTCTCGCTATCACTGTTGATGAGATACAGCCTGGTGACAGACAGACAGGCGGAAGGATTCGAGCCAAGTCTTAGTAATAGGGTCTCGTTTTTACCCTTTAAGTAAGGAACGCTAAAAATGAGCACACAACAGTTTCAATTTGAAATAAACTAAGATCAAATAAAGTAATTTGTTTTAACTTATACTGAGATTAGGTACCTATGTACCTAGGATACCTATGTAAAAGTTATCCCGCGTGGTTTTCTACAAGATCCCCAGCAAGCTATCTCTTGCTGGGGATGTTATCTGCTCGTGTAACAAACAACTGCCTTGCCAAGGAGCGGTGCTGCCAGGAGGTGGCCGCTTGTAAAACTTTAGATACATCATTTACATTGCAGTGCTCTAAACAGCTTGAGCCAGTAAATAAACTAAACGAGGGAACGAAGCAAGCGAACTTCTCAATCCAGCGTTTGTTTGTATGCTTGTTCGACGTTAACTCAAGAATTATTAACAAGCACGGGTTGCTCACGTAGAGAGTCAGCTACTGGCTGAGTCTGTGTCTGACGTTAGTTTATATATGCAAAAATATAATACGCAAAAAAAACAACATCCCTGATCAACAGAGTTAGGGGTAGTCGAACAGCATCCTGAAGACAGTGGCTGATAATTTGACCTCTCCACTAAGGAAGTGCCTAGTAAGAAGAGTAATTTAAATCTAAATCAAATATATTGAATAATGCTTTAGAATTAATTAATTATTTATATTAAATTTGTATTACGTATGTGGCTATGTATTTTAATTATCTGAAATAAAAATTATTTTATTTTTATTTATTTATTTAATCTAAATATAACTCGAGTAGTTTTGATCGTACCTCCTTGAAATTTGTTAGACATGTAGATATGACCAATAAAATTTTTAAATTCGAACATGAGCCAAATCAGCCAAGGGGTTATCGTGATATGGGGTTCGCGTGTTCACAGTTCGTGGCGAACTACTAGTATAAACTTTAGATACAAATAATTAAATACATAAGTAATGAAAGTCGTGACAGAGGTGACCTATTCGCCCCATGCCGCAAGGTGACAAGAAATCACAGACCTTTAGCCACCGGCCTTTATCAAACAAAAACTGTAATGGCTTCTATCGGTTTTCATTATTTGTTTCTTTATACTTTTAACGGCCAATCAGTGAATTAATTACATTTGGAATGGAATACTCAGCGGTCCGTGAGATTGGAAACATTGGCCAGCTCCGCGAGGATTTTATACTTCGTCGAACAACTTGGTACCTACTGGAAGAAATGTTTAGATCGTGTGCATTTTCACGGAATTGTATTGACATGGGCTTGGCTTAAGCCAGTGACGTAGCGTGCCTTAGCGGGGCCCCGTATAAAAATTAGTTTGGGGGCCCTTAGGAAGGGTAAAGATTTCTCACAAAAGAAAAAAAATGTTTGCATAAAATTAAACGAAATACATATTTATTCATCATAATTATCTATCAGTCATTTTTCCAAAATTTTGAAAATTTCCAAAATTCCCAGTTGATGTAAATGACTTAAACGGGGAAATTCCACAGCCCGCGATAACCGATGTAGGGTGTTGGTAACTTTTGTTCACACGCTTTACGCAGGGAAAAAGAAATTGCTTTTTTTATAATTTGTCATATCTGAAATAAAAAAAATGGGTTGTTTTTATTAATTTGTGCTTACGCACATTGGGGGCCCCCCGTAGCCCTGGGGCCCCGTATAATTGATACGGTAGATACGGCGGTAGCTACGGCACCTTTATACAAAAATTAGACCGACGAATTTTCCATGTGACACATAAGTATGTATAAATCAAGTAACGCAGGCTGTAACAAGACTGTGAAATAAATAATACTTGAAGATCATGATCTTTTAGTGCAGTCCGTGGAATTTCGAACTACGATAAAATATTTGCTTTTTCATAGAAACTCAAATTTTATTATTTTATATTTTGAACATTCTTTCTTAGGTAAACCTTTAGATTTAGATGGGCAAACCATACATCACGAGGCACAGCCACAGACTGACGATTATTACGACAACATTACATACTGACAACATTTTTTTAAACATTAAAATAACATTACGAGTACAAACATTACACTGAGATCTCACAAAGGAAAGGAATACATAAACTCAGGTAAAGCCGAAGCGAGTCGCTACATACAAGGTGGAAAGGGCATACCCGTAATAAATTAAACCACGTGCTTTACTAGATCATTACTGTATAATAAAGTAAAAATATCAGGCAAAAAACTAACAAAAAATCGACATTCCCATACAAATTGCCCGGGCGGCTGGACATTTTGTATGAAAATGCTAACATTCTAGTTTTTTACTGTTTTTAGGGTTCCGTAGTAAACAAGGAACCCTTATAGTTTCGCCATGTCTGTCTGTCTGTCGGTTTTACTCAGCGACTAGAAGTACTAGAAAGCTGTAATTTGGCATAAATATGTATATCAATTAGGCGGAAAAAAAGGTAAAATAAAATGAAGAAAAAAAAATTTTTTTTAGGTTATCTCTTGTACAAGTAAAATGGTAAGTCATTTTTTTTTCTCGATTAACCAGTCATGTTGGGTATCGTTGAATAACAAGTAAAATGGTAAGTCATTTTTTTTTCTCGATTAACCAGTCATGTTGGGTATCGTTGAATAGGTCTTTTAAAATATTGTGAGTTTGTCAACACCGTTTTTTTATTATGGGATCCGTTTCTGAAATATTTGCTTATAAAGTGAAAAAAATTGTTAGAGTCAAGTGTCCCCCCCCCCTCTATCTGCTAAACGGTTATATATAGACACGTAAAAAAATTCATATCAAAAAGGATATATAACGAAATTTTAAGGAAAACTATCAGAGCTAAGTAGGGTTTACAAATTAAAACGTTATAGGCGATTGACTTATAAAATGTACTCGGAAAAGGAAAATTTCATACAAATTCCATAGAAAATTAGTTTTTAGACGTTTTTAGTGGCGAGAACTGCGCGTGGTCGGACACGCACTTGGCCAATTATTTTAATTTCATTATACTACAGTGATCTAGTAAAGCAAGTGGTTCGATTTACGGGTGTGTCCCTTCCACGTTGTAAAGACAGCAGTGGAGTGTACGCAGCAAGCGTACGTTAAAAAGTGCACCGTTTCGGCCTGGCCTCCACGAGTGCCGTGAGTGCATGCAGCGAGCAAGTCACCCACATCGTGTGTTTACCGAAGGAAGTCCACGGGCAATGTTTAGCTAGCGCTGACGGACACTCGCTGTAACGAATCGACACGTTAATGATGACTGACTTCTTCGCTTTTGAATGTTAAGAGACCTGTCACGCTACACGTTTCTAGGGCTGTGTATCTTGAGAAATCTCTGTTGGACGCTCCGTTATAGAAATCTTTCTGAAAAAATATTTGCACGAACATGAAATCTACTTTACAGTCTGTTCAATATTTCAAGAATAAATATCTGACATACACACAGGCCAACTAGAAAATTGACTTTATTTTTTAACACTTTATCCGTTAACAGAAAGCTCTTCTCATCTCTCATTGTCTTTTTCTCAATCGCAAATATCAATAAGTTTATTTATTAGCCAATATGCGCTTATATGTATAGATAAGCTAGATAGGTAGCCACAACCATTTTTAGGTTTCCGTAGTAAACAAGGAACCCTTATAGGTTCGCGATGGCTGTCTGTCGGTCCGCGATGAAAATACCATACTAATCATACACTGAAAGTAGGCTTCTTTGACTTATTATAATTTTTTGCTGAGAGGTGTGCAAAGATGTAAATTATATGTTAAAATAAGTAAACAGACATCAAATGCGATGCCAATATATGAGTACGCTCTATTTACTCTATTCATTAAATCTAGTGAGTAAATACTCAAATGGGTAGATTGAGTACTATCCACTGCCCGTCTCTAGCTGTTACGCGACGCAACTTGCGCCCCGTTTGTTCCGGCACTAAGTACTAGAAAGCTGTAATTTAGCATGGGTATGTATACAAATCATGCCGAAAAAATGGTACTTAAAATAAAATCTTCACAAAAATTTTTTTAGGTTTGCTCCCATACATGTAAAGTCGGAGTAAATTTGTTTCTTGATTAACCTATCGTGTAGGGTATCGTTGAATAGGTCATGCAAAATATACTGTAAACACAATATTTCGATTTAGGGATCCATTTCTTAAATATTTGGTTTTATAGTTTTTGTTACAGTCAAGTGTCGCCCCCTCTATCCGCTAAGCGGTTGCATATAGAGACGTAAAAACTTCACAGCAGTAGTTTATATATAACAAAGTTTATAGGAAAACTATCAGTGCTATAAGTAGGGTTTACAAATTGAAAAGTTAAAGGGGACCAGCTTATAAAATGTACTCGGAAAAGGAAAATTAGTTTTTTTAGCCGTTTTTTTAGTCGCGTGAAGTCAAAGTCCGCATTCGTAACAAAGGGACCCTAAACTGCACATAGCCCGACACTAACTTGGCCGGTTATTTAATGAATAAAAATAAAGAAAGAATATATATTTATTTGGTAGGGGAAAAAAAAAACAAAATATAACAAATAAAACGTTATTTTGCCTCTACAAGAATACCTTATTCTACGAAAAAATTCACTGCGGTCAGACTTGCGCATTGCGTAACTGAGTTCTTTCGTAAAACATATTTATATTTACGGAAAAAATATAACTTTGTTTAACTGTACCTGCGGCCAGGGCACAAGAAATCCCGCGGTGTAACAGGCCTTCAACAATGTCGCGAGAATTGATTTCTCTAAATCAATGAGTAATTACCTAATGGAATAAAAACATTTTCGGAGCTGATAAAAACACGACTCAGACGGAGGTGGAACAGTAAGTGAAAGTCGTTTCAGGAAAAAATAACAAGAAGTTTATGTTGACAACCTTTTATTTAATTTTATACTTGTAGAATGAATTACTAGACCTTATAGCACTAGACAGACAACGAATCTTGCTTGTTGAATTCAAAAACTAACTTTTACTTCTTTCTGATGAAAAAAAATCATAAACTATTGGTTCTGCTTCTACAGTGCAAATTAAAATGAAACCTGCATTAAAATATCGCTTTATTAGTACAAAGACTAATACAGACAGACAAATGGATATCCGTGCCACGTGCCAGGCGCGCCGGTGGACTTCATTTTATTGACGTATTAACGAGAATCGTGATCATGACTATTAAAGTCGTTATTTTATCTATTTGTATCTAACTATTATAATGCTTTTAATTATCTTAACTGTACACATGAGCGGGCACTTAGACATGTGAGTAAGTATGTCTTTGGAAAAGAAAAATCCAAAAAACTGCACCCTAGTAGTAGGAGTAAAGAATACAATAAAAACCCCATTCTAAAACTGCGTATAATTGGCGAAGCGTCCACCGCTATAACTCTACGGACTTTTGGATCGCTTAATTACGTCTTTACAGCGCTTTAGCTCGCATAATGGCGGCGGTGGCCATAATAAAGCGTTCGTGGAACACTCGTTATGTAGTGGGGTCGTCGTAGCTGCATGCACATCAACCTTTAAGAGCGACACACTGCGATTTGAATAGTAATGTCGTTTTTCGACGTTCTTCGAAAAAGGGAGACCCTTAAGTTCTTTTTAAGTCATGGAACAGCAATAAAGGAGTTCTAAATCTGAGGGTACAGCCTATTGAGAGCAGGATAATCTTGTCGAAATAGCGTCATATATGTTTGATTAATGTGATGGACATGTAGGTGACATACGGTTTACCATTGACTATGGTCGGTAACTGTATCTATAAATAAGAAATTCCTTGTTCGAGTTTATGGGAATAATATTTTACTAATGCTTAGATAAGTAATTTCTGTGACATTTTCAGTAGGTAACTGATATTTTGTGGATCTTTGTTCTTGAAGGTACTTACATCCAAGGCTTCCCCTTAACATCAAAGCCAGAGCCCTATTCGTTGGCATGTGGCAGTGTAACAATAAAGCCACTTGTGCCCTAGCCGTCACCAGTTGTTCTCAAAGGCCACTCGAGGCCCGGCCCGCGCATAACAGTTCGGGATTTGCCGCTGTTTTCCCAGGCTACTTACTTTGAGTGATAAAGTATTCAACATTTTTATTTGACTAACTACTTACACTTAAGTATCTATAGCATAAAAACATAATTGATTATTTGGGATTTATGTATCTTTGCCTGATAGTACGCCGTACTATCTGACAAAATTAAAATCTCTACAATCCACTACTATGAACTAACGTTGCATATTATTTCGATGATTCTGTATCATAAAGTAAGTATGTCTAGGCCACAGTACATGTGCCTGGTGGAACACCGCCGATGGTATCGGGAGCCCGGGGCCGGAGTATCTGTCATCAGCTTATCTTAACACTTGTTATCTGACTTTGAAATATTTATTTAGTGCCATCCAGCAGCACAGTTTTTTATTGTATAAAAGTAGATCATCGTGAAATGAGCATTATGCGAGATGAGGGCTTTTAGCGTGACGGTCTGGACATGTAGGTATGTGGAAAAAGAGTCTTTTAAAATACGAGTAGTAGGTAGAAGGTAAAATGAATTGCTGGCCGTTTTACCTTTTAACATGATTCAGATTTATGCCCATTCCTTCGAACAACTTTTACGATCTACGCAGGAAGAGAAGCAGCTTCTAAGTTTCTAGTTCTCTCCTAGACCAGCATTAAAGAATTTAGCCGAACTAAATGATGATACTTACTGCGGACAAAACATCCAGCGAGGGAATGCTGCCAGCATGTTGGGAACGGGACCTCGGTGTGCTGGAAGAAATATGTTATTTATAAGCCGCTGTATTTTGATATTATATTTTTTGTTTTGAATAAAAGACAAAAAGAATGAAGACTATAATTAGTCTATCTTCTTGTGTCGTCATGACCTCCTATAATTACTTACCTACGGGGATTTTTAACCGATTTTCAAAAAGGAGGAGGTTATCATTTATATAGGAGGCTATCGTTTGAAGATCATCAGCTCTTTTCTAGTTGATGAGGGGATCTGGCTAACTTATGTCCGATCGATTCGTTTGGTACTGTGTTACTTCAATGATATTAAAGGATATGGTAAGGTAACCATGACCTGATCAGCCGTTTGAAGATCATCAGCTCTTTGATAGTTGATTTATTTGTTAGTTTTCAGAGTTTATTTCTTCTGACGGGGGTTTTTAAAATTTTAATTTTACCTTTATTGATTAAAAAAGTATAGGAACTTTCCAGGCGGACTCATACAAATTTCATCAAAATCAGTTGTGTATTTAGAGGGTGAAGTTTTTGGTTTTAAAAAATTATTTCTGCTAATATTCACTTAACAATATATGTGCAGTGTTATACGAGCATTGTGGACACTGGGCTTAAGATTATTCTTGTTTTCTATTAAATCTATAAAATATATCTAGAAAATTTTAGATTGTAAAAATACTACTAGATGATAAATAAGCAAATTGACTAGTAAACAAGAAGCGTGCAACCTACATCGTGGTGAACACGTATGTAGATATAACAGTTTACAGATAGCTGTTAGCTGTTACATTGGTGTCTCTCGATTTCTAAACAACCTAAGCTGTGAGTTATACTCGGTCTGCGTGGTACGATAAGTGTGAAGTCGATAAGTCCAACAGTGCAGGAATTTGTGATTAAAGATAGTCCCTCGCTTGTTAGACTGGAAATCTGTTATACCGATAGCTATAATGAGTGTCGCCGAAAAGTCGATAGCTTTATAATCAATAGTTTTTTTTTTATATTTTATTTTAGTTTCAATCGAAAAATACCAAACTACCGATAGGCTAAAAAAATATCGATAGTTTCTGAACCTACTATAAAAAGCTATAGATAATTTCTGCACCTACTATAAAAAGCTATAGATAATTTCTGCATCTACTATAAAAAGCTATAGATAGTTTCTGCATCTACTATAAAAAGCTATAGATGGTTTCTGCACCTACTATAAAAAGCTATAGATGGTTTCTGTACCTACTATAAAAAGCTATAGATAGTTTCTGTATCTACTATAAAAAGCTATAATAGTTTCTGCACTACATAAAATACTACAGATAGTATCGATAGTTTGTTCGTCCTCAGGATCTAAACTACCTACGGACTATCGAATGACTATATTGAGATTGATAGATTGATTACTTTGCTTCAAATTCACACTGATGTCTCTACTATATAAGTACAATAACAGTTAATTGTAAAGTTAATTTGTAAGTAAAGTGGTTGCCCTTATGTCTGCTGTGCCCTTACAGTTACTTGTACTTATCTTTATGTAACAACCTGAAACTTGTGACTTGCAATAAATCTGAATTTGAATCTATCGGTATTTTAAATAAAACCGATAGTCTATCGATATGCTGTCGATAGTGGAGTTTCGAGCGGCAACACTAGCTATAACTCGGTGTACTCGATAAAATAGCTCCATGCTGGTATGGGAAAAAAGAAAAACATAGAGTGCACCAGCTGCTTCCCTTTCCATGCATATCGTAGAAGCCGGTTGAGTAAATGGGCGAAAATCTGAACTACAGAATAAGTACTAGAAAATGAATTCAAAGAAATATCTACTTAATATGGTTAGCGCTATGGTTTAATTTTGCTCGCGTCAGAACTCCTCACCTCTTCGTTTAGATACCTAGGCATCCATAACAATTTCATTCTTATTACTCTGGACAAACGATTCATGTAACTGAATTTTCCCCTTCGAAGTGGTCGTCGCGCGCATAGTAATAATGTAGGTATATTTTCGATATTTTAAAAGGGAGTGACACAGGCCTGTCTGAACCCATGACTAGGCTTATTCCCTTTGTCTACCTTGACGCTAAATGTGGCCTTTGGGTCTAACGAACACAGGCTCTCACTACCCCATCAAGGATAAAGACGTGATGAATTGATAATGAAACTGTAGAAGCTTATAATGAACTTGCAACGTAAGGGTAGGTTTTAACTAAGTTCGGTTGATTAGATAATCTCTATTTCTATAGAGAATCTAAATATATATAACTCAAAGGTGACTGACTGACTGACATAGTGATCTATCAACGCACAGCCCAAACCACTGGACGGATCGGGCTGAAATTTGGCATGCAGGTAGATGTTATGACGTAGGCATCCGCTAAGAAAGGATTTTGATCAATTCTACCCCCAAGGAGATAAAATAGGGGATGAAAGTTTGTATGAAACTTTGTCAATTTCAAACCGATCGGGCTGAGCATTGCATTGCATAAAGCTACTATGATGTAGGCATCCCCTAAGAAAGGATTTTGATAAATTACACACCTACGCGAGCGAAGCCGCGGGCAAAAGCTAGTAATTTATATAATTAAGGGTATTATATTTTACTTACAGCTGGTACAAAATTCCTTGATCGCCAGTAAGTATATTGTTGTCAGGAGGCGAGTGAAGTTCAGCAGTTTGTTCGCTAACTGCCGATATTACTAAATTGTTGGTAATCGTACGTCATGTAGAAATGCCGTCTGCGCACACGCTCAGCTGCAACAATGTAAGCTTCAGTGGAGAAAACCTGCACTATAAATACGTACTTATATAAACATCATGTTTCTTATCATGGACGTACATCCGCTAAGCATACATATACCGGACACTGCTATAAGTAGGTAGGTACTTTAAAACTGAAAATTTCAAATATCCTGAGTCAAGAACTTTCTTGGATCTTACCTACAATAAAATGTTTATTTGAGAGCTCAGAGGCAACATATATACCCCGATACACATCGATTTAATACCTCTTTATTGTGGATATGGTTTAAAAATATCGCAGAGAAGAAATTTCATGAAACTACTGCATATGTAAACGACAATCACCATCATTAATTTCGGTCGTACACCGCTGACTTGGTCGCAGCGGCAGCCGCGGGTGGCACGCTGGCATTTCTGGCGCGCCGGCACCACTCGACCACATTGCGAACACGAAAACTGTGCCAATTACCGAGCAGGAAGCCCAGACAAGGCCCTCCAATTAGACCAAGTATAGCGGCGCAGCGCGGACGCCGCCCGAATCGGATGGATGTTCGCGCCCAAACGCTGTTTTGAAAGTCACTTTGCCTTTGCAGGTCAAGTAAGTGCTTAATTAATTGAGCTACTTTGTAGCAATTTATTTTGATGGCTAAAATTTTTGCTCTACCACTCATTATAAAAAAAAGCAGAAGACTTTTAAATAGTCAAAATACTAAGGTGGGTGGTGTATTTAAATTTGTTACCCTACTTCTCTGTCCCACTGTTATCAACATTACGCTTCCCTTGAAAGCAGCAGCCTCTCTGTGACCTCCAAGTCATCATGCCAACCCGCTCAATATCTGCCTCGCTTTCGGCTCTCCTCTGGCTAGCCTGGCTGCTTGGCCCTCTGTCATGTATTACATTTATTTTATTAGTTATTACATTTTATAAATATATTCTTATACCGAAGTTGATGCTCATGATTAAACATAATTTTTCAAAACTTACCGACTTCACTCCCAAACTACGCAACCAGTTTTGTTAAAAATCCTATGAAGTATAGAATATATATGAACAAGTAGCCTTTTAAAAAAATATATTTTTTGAAACGGTCCAGGCGTTTTCGATTATCGGTGAACATACATAAATAAAAAAAAATCGATGAATTGATAACCTTCTTTTTTTTTTGAAAGTCAGATAAAATATAAATAAAAAGAGAAGATATATAAATTTACATCTGAGGCATGTAAAAGTTGTTTATATCTCCTAAAACAGCATAATCAAATCGAGAAAGGTTTTCGAGGCAAAATGTCTTACATTAGCAAACCTGCTGTATAATATAGAGTATGAGTGTATTTATTTAAAACAGACAGCGTGTTTCTCACAGATGAATATTTCTACATAACTTGTTTAATTAATTTCTTACCTGAAGAAGCCTACTAAAAACATTTAAAAGAAGATCCTGTGATGCCATTTCTTTTGCTAATTCATTATTTTTTATACATTTTTAATGAATCAGTACGCTATTAGGCCTAATAGAACGGGAGGTCACGATAAATTTGGTAACGATATAGTCCATTCATTATTAAACAAAAAAAATATCAATAAATTCTTACACTCTCGATTTCTTATCCTAAATGTTATTGTGATGTTTTAACCTTGTTTAACAAAAATAATTATGAAACTGGGGGGATGGGAATATACTTAGCGGCCTTGCTCGTACAAAAAAAACCTACAGTAGAGATTCATATACACGATCGTTTAATAAGACATCACTATGCTGTAAATAAAATTTCTCCAGTTTTTGATAGGGTATTTTAATAACAGTACAACAATTTTATTTTATTTATTTTAAAACTTTATTAAGCCAAAAGCTACAATAGGTGGACTTAATGCTAAAGCATTCTCTACCTGTCAACCTTTAGGAAAAGATAAACAGAAGAAAGTTGGCGTCTAAATAGCATTAATATATCTAGCTTTATAACTTAAAAAGATATAAAGCCAGATATATTAATTAATTTAAATTATCATAAATACAACTACTACTTACTGGCCGTACTATTATCAGCCATTCACCTTATCATTTTTGCTATTTTCTTGGTTACAATAAAGCATCTTTGCCTGAACCGAATTATTGTTCAGTTTTTAAGCAAATCATATGAGTACAACTGGTACTTACTGACTGTACTATTGTCAGCCATTTACCTTATCATTATTTTTTTGGTCACGGTAACCAACTTTTTAGACGCCATATATAAGTAACGCAACCACTTCACCCAGGCAGACCGACATATTTAGCATCAGAGGGTGCTTTTCATTCTGTGAAACCAGAGTCAGCCATTTACGTTATCGTAACAAAAATTTTCGTGACCTCCTAATATACAAAAAGCCATGATGAATTATTAAAATGATTTCAATTAATTTTGTTTAAAATTCCAAAGCTCCATCGAATCTCATTTCCTCCCTTGAGCAGGCGCTTTCATTATTTATTCAAATATTCAAAGTTAATTAATTTATTTTTATTAACTAAGTACTGATATTTACTTGTTATTACTAGACATCTACATTTGTTTCCAGCGTGGTTAAGTAGGGATTCAACAAGCATTTCAAAGTTACTTAAATTCGGAAACTGCTTGCATCCTTCAACTCTTTTTTGCCATCACGATGAGGTTGTAAGTATAGTATAACAACGGAAGATGTTTTTGAAATCTGTATTGCGCGCCTCATAAGCGGAGCGTTGAGGTAGTAGATTACACTCAACATGTAAGCATTTTTCTGGACTTTAACTGTCTCTAAAATATTAAAATTGCACTTATACAATAACATAAGTACAAAGAAATGGAGAACAACCCTTTTATAAACACATTTAATATTTGAAGAAAATATTTGTCAAGAATAACATAAAATGATTTAAAAAGATATTCCTGGACGTCCGGATGTCTGTGTGTACGTATGTATGCCACGATTATGCTCGAAATACAGTTGTACCATTTTCTTTCTAATAGCTTCATTCCGTCACGAGATTTTTTCCTATTGCAAATTAAAAGTAAAATACTCAAAAAATTTATTGGCATCTTGTAAAACATTACAAAATGATCGTTCGGAAATTTTAAGAGCGATCGGAAATATTTTATTAATTTTCATTTTTTGGTAAAGGAGATGTTTCAAATCCGGCCTGCACATTGTACATAATTTACAAAATCGAGGAAAAATATAACAATAATTAAAAAATACAATGTATTTTTAAATTTCTGTATTTTAATTGCAATTGAATTATACAAGCAATATTTTATTTAAACAGGCACCAACATATCCGTTCCGAAATTTAGTTCGAAGTACAATTCGAGGTGTTCGGTTAACTGTCAATCCCAAATGAAATGTAATAATATGAGTTAAGTTAACAACAAAATAACATTTTAAAAAACCATGATATGGTTTTTAAGCAAGAAAACAAACTTAATTACAATAAAATCACAACTTTGTATTTACCTATTTTTTGTTTTGTCGAATACTTATTCCACGGTATTCACTGATTTTTGAACGAACGCACGCACGCTTTTTGTAATGAAACGTCAAATGTGGTTAAGTGTCACTGTCTACATTGTTTCACACCTGTGGTACCGTTTTTCAAACGTGGTGTCTCACAATTTACATACTAAATGGTCTTTTAATGTGGAAAAATCATTCGCTTAGGTGACTCCGCGTTTCAAAAATGACACTTCTTTGTTCAACATCTATCTTTATTTTTAAGGTAGATTTTTAATGTCAATGTCACTGTCAGAAAAAAGAAGATTATGGAGCGTGTTGTGTTGCCTATCTTATGTGTATTTAATGCTTTTGCACCAATTATTTAAGCCAAAATGAGCCAAAATGGTACTTAGATCACTTTTATTTAATAATGTAGTTTCTAAGTTATACATGTACAATGTCCAGGCCGGGGCTTTTTATTGGTATTTGAGAGAAATAATGCGTAAATAAAGGAATACTTTGACGACTTATGTACATGTAGCCTGTGTATATAAAGGAAGCCGCTTTTCGCATATTTTCTATAAAAAGTCTAAAATTCCAGACACAGGTTTTGATTTCTGGACGGTTTGTCAGTATAACAATAAACCAACGTTATCTTGGGTCAGGATTGGCTGATACCATGGCTGATACTTGAAATTGTCAAATATTTGTAGGTGTGCGTTCATCATTGTCAAAAAAATATAGATGCGTTTAGAAATTTCTTTAGTTTTCATCTTTTTTAATTTTTTTTAAAAGCTGTAAGAGTCATGCCCTTTTGGATTTTCCAAACTTATTTGACACTAGCTTTTGCCCACGGCTTCGCTCGCGTAGGTGTGTAATTTATCAAAATCCTTTCTTAGGGGATACCTACGTCATAGTAGCTTTATGCAATGCAATACTCAGCCCGATCGGTTTGGAATTGACAAAGTTTCATACAAACTTTCATCCCCTATTTTATCCCCTTGGGGGTAGAATTGATCAAAATCCTTTCTTAGCGGATGCCTACGTCATAACATCTACCTGCATGCCAAATTTCAGCTCGATCCGTCCAGTGGTTTGGGCTGTGCGTTGATAGATCACTATTTCAGTCAGTCAGTCACCTTTGAGTTATATATATTTAGATGGCTAGTTGTAGAAAAAATGGGGGCGCCCTGTCTTAGACAAGACAATAATGAACTCTTCTTTAACGTTTGTTAAATGATCACAACAAGTTGCTGCCATTACTTTTCTAGCCATATTATTACTAGGGATACAGATTATCTAGGCTGGGCGATATGTACAGTGTTCGCGTTCACATCGTGTGGAGGAGACCATGTCGTGCGCACGACACGTCCCGAGCCCGGGTTTGGAGTGGGCGTATCGCAGCATTCACGGCGCGGCGTGGGCTGATGTATGCTGATGGCGCGGCTGTCGCTCGCACGCACGTTGCGACCGCAGCCGGCGAGAGTAACGAGCTTACTTAGCTTCGTAGTCGAAGGTAATCCGTAATTTGGAGCGGGCCGGGCTATGACGATTTTAAGAATACGTGGAGACGTATTTTGGCGGATTTTTGAGTTGTGGCCAACACATTGCTACAATAGTCGGACCTTTACAAACCACAAAGATTTTAAAATATTCTTTTTGTTTGTTATCCTATATCTATAACACAAATTATCACGTTTTTGTCAATAATGGGATACACAAAGCCTAGAGTTGTAAGACCCACAAAACACACCGTTGAATAAGTTTTATTAAAATAGTGATGGGTTGCTAGCCGCATCAAATATTAACGTGATACAGATCTCGTTTATTTCTTCGATCGGATTTTACGGTAGATGTGGTAATAAAAGCATCTGGTAAAGGTATACACCTTTTCTTTTCTCCTAGCCCAGTATGGAAGCATATGTTTCTACAATATGTAACAAAAACCCTGACCGTTCCTTGTAGGAGCAACTCAGACCGTCAATATGAACAACTTTTCCTGCGGGGCCAATGCAAAAAGTGTTCGGCCGGCCCGGCAATTTGTATGAAAATGACAATTTTTTCTTCGAGTTTCAAGCATCTGTCCCATAGGAAACGTTGTTTATATTGATTGACGGTCTGAGTTGCTCCTACAAGGATCGGACAGGGTTTTTGTTACATATTGTATATAGTTTACGGCTTAACAAAAATGTTTCAAAACCAATATGTAACCTATTATAGGTTCCAATATTCCAAACATTATTTGTGATATTACAGATGCGAGAGATGCCTGTTTAGAGTTTGTAATATTGGATTGTTCTGTGTTTATTCAGTTGATTAATTGACTCTGGTTTACTATACGTTTCGTTACAAAAACAAGCTGAGTAGGTCGTGGACTATCAAATTGTTATTGATGTGAAAACAACACAAATGTAATATTAATGAATTTGTCTGCCCCTCCTCCCCTCCCACTCCCATCACCCCGCTGTCCCCCGCAGCGAATCAGATTCCATTTGAATGGTCCGCTTGATTGTTCCAATTTTCAATAATCATAATTTCTTTGGGTCCCGCACCCGCTGGCCAGTCGGTGCCCTATTATTGCGAAATTATTTCTGTCGAGATTCGTAGAAAATAGTTAATGATATATGGAATTCTACAGTGTGTCCGGTCATGAACTAGCAATAATTTGAGGACATGCTGTCGTCATCTATACGAACAACTTATACTAAGGGAAAAATTAGAAAATCGCGAACAAAAAAACGCTGCTCCATAGTTACATACCTATCGTATAAAAATGTATGGAGCAACAAATTTTTTTTCGCGATTTCGAAGTTTTTCCCTCAGTGAAACTTGTTCGTATTGATGACGAAGGCATGTCCTTAAATTATCGCTAGTTCATGTCTGAACACACTGTATTGAAACAAAAATATCCATAAATAGGAGTCGGTTGACGTGGCATGGGGTTCAGTTGTAAATATATACCCCTTTAAATACCAAAATCTGTAGAAATGGGAATCTTAAGATGTAATCAACATTGAACATATACATAAATCATATTTTTAATTGAGATTTAAAAAAATTACTATTTGTTATAAGTACTTGTTTACAATTAAAGGGATATCTGAATTTTTGGGGGTCCTTTTTCTATCAAATGATTTATTTCAAATGGGGGCATTTGAAATAAATCATTTGATAGAAAACGGTCATTTATTTCAAATGCCCCCATTTGAAATAAATCATTTGATAGAAAACGGAGACATCATTCAAAATTTTGTCTTGACCAGACTCTAGATAATCCTTCAAACTATTTTATTAACTACTATTTACAGTTTACAGTGAGAACGTGAAATTTTTCTACACACAATTGCGAAAAACGGCCACTTTTGGCGTATGTGCGTAGAAAAGCTTCACGTTCTTTAAACTGTAAACAGTAGTTCATAAAATACTCTGAAGGATTATCTAGAGCCTGGTCATGACAAAATTTTAAATGATGTCTCCGTTTCCTATCAAATGATTTATTTCAAATGGGGGCAGCACTGGACCCCCGAAAATTCAGGTATCCCCTTAATGAAAGTAGTGTAGACAAAATAAGTGCCTTTAAACAGGAAATAAAGGCATGCTCATACTGACTACTCGATAAAATAAACTGTATATACGGAACCTTCACCGAGCCCATCCGTCACGCACCGCGCCTGTATTTATTCGGCAACACAATTTATTTAAAGACCAGCGAGGCGTGTAAAAAATCAATCACTTCCTGTATCAACGGCAGCTCAACTACGAACATTTATATAAAAAACCCGGCCCTAAAAAGTACTGTACTCACCGCTTTTCAGGGTTCCGTACCCGAATGGTAAAAACGGGACCGTATTAGTAAGACCCCATTATCCGCCTATATTGTCTGTCTTTCTGTCACCAGGCTTTCATGAACCATGATAGCTAGACAAGACAGTTAAAATTTTCACAGATGATGTATTTCGGTTGCCGCTATAACAACAAATATTATTACTAAAAAATAGAATAAAATAAATATTTAAGTGGGGCTCTAATACAACAAAAGTTTTTTCATAGATAATGGTACGGAACCCTTTGTGCTAGAGTCCGACTCCCACTTGGCCAGTTATTTTTATCTTCAGTTTAATCTTTTTATGGCGCCAAGCCCTAAAAAAAACTATTCTCTTTTAAGTATTAAGGTATTTCTATTCTAAGCAGCAATTTTATCCTGCCTGATCATGATAATAGATCATTTATAGGGACATTTAATGGTAAAAAATAATTCCTGATCATACTAAATGAATCGATTTTATAGATGATAAATTGTAAGTCACAAATATGAATGAATTTTAAGGTAGGTGCTAATACTAATAGAATTTTAGTATTTGACACATCATAAGAGCTAAATAAAGATGATATATCGAATTCATTTTTATGTTTTGTAGTTAAAGCCGGAAATGCCACCACTTTTAGGAGTATGAACCAATAACAAATTCATTAACTTTCCCCCGTAGCAGCGGGACCGCGTCACTCAATGTAAACGCTTTTTGCGGTGGTATAGCTACAAAAACGCTGTTTTTTCAGCTTCGCAAACATTACCGGCTGCGCTGTGCTTCTGCTGATCAATGTCACATGCACAATACTATGCTATAGTTCAGTACATTGTGCCACATGGCCAGGCGTCGTCGCTTGCGGGCCACTGCATGCGCGATTGTAAATATTATGTGAGATCGCCCATACGGCACTGACGAATGAATCTAGATAGACTGTTGAGAGAACTTGTATCTACACGTCTAGTTAACCAGAGTAAAAATAAATCTCTAAATGCCTCAAAGATAAATCTATTAATTGCCTTTCTATGCTAGCATCATCCTCATCTTAGGCCCTCCCCAAATTCCGCAATGTAGGTGAGGCTAGTAAATTTTCTAATCTTGAGCTTTATATCCGCCATAACTTTTCTAGTACAAGTATGATGATATCTAGACTAAGACATCATTTTATTTAGCCAGCCACACTACTGGTATAATAGGTAACCGTATAATGACCAACATAAAAATCCACAACTTATAAAATTTAAATAAATAAATTCGTTTCTGTGACGGTTTCCTTGAATCTCTTTGAGGTCTTGCTAAATAGCTACTGGTTTTACTCGACGATAACAAACTAATACGTACTTAACCATTATGACTTCAAAACAGTTAGCCTTAATTTGCAGTTGAAATATATAGGTTCAATGGAGTTCAGAGTTTAGGGCAAAAATAATCGTGCTTTATTCATAAATAAGATGGTGACACATATTTTTTACGACATGGGCAAACTGGATTACGTCTCACGAACTGATTTAAAGTAGATAGTTACCTGTTACATCAGGGGTTGCCAAGCCTGAATATGTATATGTGAAGTCCTCTGTGTGGTCTATTTTTATCAACGTCAGTGGCCGTAATAAATATGATTACGCTCGTCGGGTAGACGAAGCCGATGAGTTACGTGTACATCATTAGTCAAAGCGGTCGCTTACTATACATTAACTATATATTGCTATAAATTACATGCATTACTGTGAACCACTCGATTAATCTGGCCGAGCTAGCCTTGATCGGGCCGAGTGTGCGCTTGTTAACATGTTACTCACGGATATCAATTATGATTGTATGCTCTGATACATCGATTTAATTAGTTAAAAGTACTTCTATCTTAACTAATTTCTAACACAATGAACATTCTTCAAGAAATAAAGAGATTGATTTGGAAACTATAATTTATGAATATGCGCATACGTCCTCGTATAGTATGTCAACTCGCCTTTAACTTGAAATGATTAAGTTCTCAATAATGAACTATCAAAGTTTGCGAATTCTATTTATCATGAAGTCCAGAAATTGCTGACAAATTTCTATAAGCGAGCGGAAAGTATGGCGTTCTTACATTTATGGTATGGCGCAAAAGTTTACATTTTTTTCATTACATCTACCACCTAGTAACCTGCTACAGAATCTTAGCGTAGAACTCAGAAATTAAAGATAAACGTGATTTTCCATTACGTACCTAACCTAAGTAATATAATAAAATTAAAGCCTACTAACTTATATAATAACTTTGTAATGTAAAGTCTTTGGATAATTTAGATGTTATGCGCTTTGATTCTATTGCAAATATTATTTCTCTAGATACCTAATCATAATTTTTGTAGATAACCCATAATAGTTTGACATAATCTATTATAGTATCATGTATTTGTAGCAAGTGGAGGTCCATAGTTTTTGCCTACCCCTGTGGGAAACAGGGGTGACGTGTATGTATTAAGACATAATCATAATTAAATTAACCTAAGGTATACTATATAACTCAAAGGTGACTGACTGACTGACATAGTGATCTATCAACGCACAGTCCAAACCACTGGACGGATCGGGCTGAAATTTGGCATGCAGGTAGATGTTATGTCGTAGGCATCAGCTAAGAAAGGATTTTGATCAATTCTACCTCCAAGGGGATAAAATAGGGGATCAAAGTTTGTATAAAACTTTGTCAATTTTAAACTTATCGGGCTGAGACTTTGAATACATAAAGCTACTATGGCGTAGGCATCCCCTAAGAATGCCTACGTCATAGTAGTAGGATTTTGATAAATTACACCCCTACGCGAGCGAAGCCGCGGGCAAAAGCTGGTTTTGATATAATTTGGAGTCTCGAAATGTTACAACACGTAATATGTATTTATGCGTAAAACGTTTGAATACATATGTATAAGTGTTTCTAAAAAGGCGTATTCAGGGACTGTTCGCCCGCAACATCGTAAAACAGATCACAGAAGCAGACCACTTTGTTTACCAGCGAGGCGCGAGGCAGCTAGTTGTCATTCTCAGCGACATCTGCAGTCCATTAGTATGCAGCTCGGTGTAGCGATGCCTGCTCGTTTTTTTGGCTTCCCCGGACTCGTCGCCAATCAATTACTGGAAAGCGAAAGCGGGTCTTTAATAGTCAATTGAAATTGGTGAACTGAACGCGATGACAAAGGTCTACAAATATAAAACATGGAGTCAAAAAGCGTGTTTAAGAAAAAAATCTTTCAAAAGAACTTAGATATTCTTTGTCCCGTTGGGGAGATGCAGGCCCAGAATGGGGGACCAGTAAATATCTTTTTTTTTCTAGCCTTTTTTGTGTCCCACTTCTGGGCAAGGGCCTCCCACTGTTCTTTGCACACGATAAATATATATGAAATATTAAAAAATATCTTATATGAAGTTTAAAATTTTGAATAAGCACTTAATATGATGGATTTTACAAGGAAGTGCAACATAAACCAAAGTCCAACAACATTAAAATCCCAATAAGAGAAATGTTCTTTCTACAGTTAACAGAAAATAAAATGAGCAAAAAAATTACATAGGTATTTTTAATAAAACAATTCGCAATGTTTAAAACACGAGATTCAAAAACGAAACATCAAATAGAACAAATCTAAATTAACATATTAAGAGAGTACATTTTATCGCGTTGCTTGTTTGGGAAATAACATTTGATTCCAGTTAAAGCTGTTCGTCACGTCGTTGAAATCTCGAGTAGTGGCGTGAACTGTGGAGTAGTGTGCGACGTACGAAAAGACATCGAGCGCACTATGTGTGCGTGACCACAGAATGCGTTTATCTAGCTAAATACATGGGTTGACGTAGAACATACCTTACAGGGATCATATTATTATGTATAGTTTACGTAAGAAGGGCGTCTCAGCGCGTTTAAGTAAATAAATCCTATGGGAACAATACTGGAATCTCAAAGTTTTTAAACTTTCTTATTCACTATGGAATAAGAAAGTTTAAAAAAATTGTCGTTAAACGTTATCGTGAAATTCAAATGGTATTGGGGATCTTTTTAAGAACCTGACTTTTACAGCGACTCAGCTCGTCAATACGAACCATATCTATCTTCTATCTAAATATATATAACTCAAAAGTGACTGACTGACTGACATAGTGATCTATCAACGCACAGCCTAAACCACTGGATGGATCGGGTTGAAATTTGGCATGCAGGTAGATGTTATGACGTAGACATCCGCTAAGAAAGGATTTTGCTCAATTCTACCCCCAAGAGGATAAAATACGGGATGAAAGTTTGTCAATTTTAAACCGATCGTGCTGAGACTTTGCATGCATAAAGCTACTATGACGTAGGCATCCCCTAAGAAAGGATTTTGATCAATTACACCCCTACGCGAGCGAAGCCGCGGGCAAAAGCTAGTTTCATATAAGACCGCTGAAATGAAATATTGTTCGTATTGACGAGCTGGCTGAGTCGCTGTTTCTCGTATGTGTGTCGGGGATAAGCGAGTGTATCCCGACACCATATAGAGAGAACCTTATAAATTGACTAGTTTTGTCCTGGGTTTGGTTTTACCTTACTCGGCCAAAAGAAGACTTTATTTCTTCTTGATTTTCCTTCTGGGATTGGTTTTACTTTTGATAGGATACGAAGGCGAAGAAATGAGAAGAGCTTCGAATCTCTAGGTCGGCTCTCTAATTTTTCATAGTTAGAGCTATCAATTTACTCATCAATATTTCACCAGCATAATTTTAAAGAATGCGGTGCCTAGAGCTGCCAGAATTATTGTTCGAATACAAAGGTACGAGTAAGTTCGTCTGGTTTTGCCATTCGGAAAGCACTTATAAGCTATCCATATAGCTATCGGGCTCTCGGGAACGGACTAACCGCTGCCAGCTGTATCAAAGGGGTCTTCAGAGCATCTATTTTGTTTCCCCCTTCACCCCCCACGTCTGCGTTCAAGTGGTGTATTGTGTCGAAACGTATTATGTACCCGCGTCAAAGACATGCCTGTCAGTCGGTCGTGACGGAGCGCGTCATTTGCCGAGGAAGCCATTACAATATGCCCTGTATCTGCCGTCACATGGTACCTATGTCTATGTGTATAGGTATTGTTATTGTTCGATCCGGGTGCAGTGGTACAGCGGCGGCGATTCTCCGCGGGGACCGTGACTCCGCGCTCGAATTGCCAATTAGCGGGCATTAACTAACTACTGGTACGTTTCTACGACGCGGTACAAAGAAAATTGTCGGGTCGCGGCCGGACTTTCATAATTTCTAGTTGGGGACCCCTGATGATAGCCGGGGATCCTTTCATAGTCGAAGCCACGATCTTAAACTAACTAGAATAAGCCTTGGTTTGCTATAAGCGGTTCTACTAGGGCAAAATTGCCATCCTACATTCGCTCATTACAAAGCACGACAGCTGGATAAATTAAAAGTGGTATCAGGACCGTCCGGGCTATTTTTCATGTGAAAAATGTTAGAACAACAAAAAAATTTTGATCTTTTTTTTAGTCTGAGATCGTTTTATTTCATTTATTTATTGTCTGCATACATACGATACGATCTAGTGACGTTTTTCGTAAAATAAAGCTTAAAAGAAACAAAAAAGTCAAATATTATTAAATGTACTTCTCTTGTTGGTCATATCTTCAGCTTAGTCTAAATGCAAAGGGCAAACTAATAAAAAGTTAGCGATCTCAAAACTTCAACTGAATTGTCTCTTCCAACGATTAGCGGCGATGATAAATCGTTTGAAGCAATAATAAATAGTGCACTTTAGAGTGGATGGCTCAATCTGAATTCCTAATGGTGCAGCATCAGACAGACTGCCAAATGACGCTCGTGAATCATTATTTGTGGCTCTAATGTACTGCGATCATAGACTGCGATTCATCTGCGATTAGATTGCTTGTTCTTCATTGTTCACGTACCGACATTATTGTGTTTTTATAACACTAACAAATACATAGAAGAGCATTATGTTTTTTTTTCTTTCTTTTCAGGACAAAAGGCACCTGATGCTACGCGCTGCCGAAAATATAATTAAAGAATCTATTTTCACTGCATAATGAAAAAATAGTAAGTTGGACAGAAAAAGTATTGGAGAAAGAAATGAAAATGCGTAAGTATATTTCGAATCCCATTAGCTCATTACATTACCGACCGTTATTCTGATCTACACACTACAGAGTATGCGAAGGCTGTGTGTTTGACCGACATTGTGATGGAATTATACTACATGTCAGTGCATTCTTATGGCATCGTAAGCATAAGTCCACTTAAAGAGAAAAAACACAAGTCCTGTTAGCTTTACACTTCCTATTGTACTTAAATACGTATTTATAGATTTTTTAACGTTGTCTGGCAATAAAAGAAACTCGCGATCACGACCTACTACTACTACTACGCTGATGAAATCCAATGGCATAGCTATGCATATACCTACTTATAGGAAAGATACCGAAATATTTAGATATGAAAAAACAGCAAAAGAAAAACAATTTCACTGAAAAAATACTAACACGATGTTTCCTAGCAGAGGTGAAGTGATCTCCTATCGAGTTTTTATTAGTGTGGTAATTTAAGAGTGCCATTGACAAAAGGAATATGCAATGTACTTACTCGTCAAATAGTACAGTAGAAAATAACCATAATATCACGCGTACATAGCATGGTATTATTGTATGTTTCACTGTTACAATAATACTTACCATGCCCTGCAGAACCCGCATCGTTCCCTGATATCTCAGGAGGCCGCACAACAGCCCCTTACAAAGTCGTTATGGTCCCATTTGCTCGCAATCTTAGCATCAGCATGTCTGTCTTTGTATGGAGTATGTATATTACTTGCTGTATCTACTACAAAGGGTTACGTACCAGATGTTTCTTTGCGACGTCTTCAAAAGGTGCCAGGTGTCTTCAAAAGTTCTGCCATTTTACTCGTGTGGTGTTTGATAAATGAAGCATCATTTCTCAAACTCACGAGTGTGTATTGCATTCACAACTCTATCAGAAGTCCTGGCATTTCATTCGCTATAGAGAGTGTAAATGTACGATGAACAGAATATTATATTCGAGATTCCATGTGTCTCATAGAAAAAGTAGTTCGTATTAATAGGGTATATCACTCTTTCAAGTCCCTATGTTCCGACCCGATAATTACATTGTGTGTAATTAGAGGTGAAATGCGAACAAAAATTGAATTTAAAAATTATAAAAGTTTGAAGATTACTCATTTAGTTTTGTATCTTTTACATCACTCTCAAGATACGTGTAGGAAAGTCTGAAGTAAGCTGAGATCTTGTTGTGGTAACCCTACCACGGAGCTCCTTCTCAGGTCACTCGTCCGCAGTCGTCCACTCCTATTGAACTAGTAATTCATGTTTTCTTAATGCGCAAAACATCTGTAGCACGTCCTCAAACAGACGGCCACACATAAAGCTGCTGTATTTTAGGAGACGTAGAGTTGGGAATTGCGTGAAGGTCGACCTGGGCTGTAACCACGGGCAACGTTCGATGGAAGACGTGCCTCTGGGACCGGCGCGCGCACTCGTGACATTTGATACATAGTAACACAAGACGAGACGAACAAACACAGACCAGAATAAAATGTAAGTTTAGCTGTAGACTGCAGATGAGAGCTCGTTCACTTGAGAGAGATTGCGCGTCTACACTTGTGAAAGAGGATAAAATGTCGTCTATATAAAACACAATGTTTATAGTCCTAAAATCAGTTAGGTAATGAATTTCAAAAAAGTACTTTGCTTTCTTTGCTAAAACTAGAAAGTCGCTCTTAGGTATAGGTATAACATTATTTAATAAACTTCCCGAAGCGATTGTTAACCTACCAATGGCAAAATTTAAAACACATGTTAAAAAAGTTTTATTGAATAATGCGTACTATACTATCAAAGATTATTTAAGAGATAAAAACGCGTGGATACGTCTTAAACATTTTCCATTACACTCCACACATGAAACATAAAATTGCTGTATTTTCTGTTACCATAATAAGCTTACTTTAAAAACATGTAAATGCTCTGCGATCAATAAGTGACCAACATATAACTAAAATTTCCTCTTGACAAGGTCTGCGAGTTCGGGTTTTTCATGCTCACTAAAATGTCCAATCCGGTGGTGGCGTCGCTGGTCGGGTCGTTGGATTCCCTCTAATAAGGTTGAGTTTAACGATGGCTGATCCGTGCGTCAACTCGTGAACGGGTGCTACCGGGAGGGACTGGCCAGCTCGGCTTCGCTTTATTGACTACTTAATATTTTTTATTTGTATTACGCAATATATGTTTGTTTACTTGTTCGCAAGCATTACACGTTATAATGTGTCAACATTGTATTGTATTATAAGTATTTGTTAATTCAAAAGACAATAATAATAATATGACAAAGCCCTTCTGGCGAGTAGGCGACCAGTACTGTGAAAATGAGTTTCTTTCGGCGTTTCTTCTCAGCAGTGGTCGTTACGAAGCATTCACTCATTCATTTGATTCATTCATTTATTTCCATTTAACAATTTTTACATTGTGTTGGAATTACTTAAAACTAATATAAATAAGCGCTGGTATCGGTAGCTTTTCTTAAGTATTTTTCAAAACTAAAAACCGACTTCACCCCCAAACTACACAACCGATTTTGATAAAATTTCCATGGGACCACCTGAAAAGTATACCCTTTATACTAAATCGATCCAGGCGTCTTTGAATAATCGGTGAAAATACATTAAAATTTTTATACATTGCTCATATATTTTTATTGTTTATTTGATTGTTATATATTTAATTTAGCAGTATCACTTAAATATGTATCATTATTAACGGCAATAGTATCATTCATCACATGGTTTCGACTTGATCTTTGTCAGTGGATATCTGGTAGTGCTTTCTCTCTTATCTCTTGGTACCACGGAAGACCAGCGGCATGATGTAAAGGCACATCATTGCCCTATGCTGAGTGGTGCCATTTCGGTGTAAAACTAATTTTAGTTATTTAGTAATCCTACTGATGTATACTAATTTGCACTGAATAAAATATTTTTCTTTCTTTCTTTCTTTCTAAAAAAAATAATGGATCGCGACGAATTGATAACCTCCTCCTTTTTTGGAAGTCGGTTAAAAATAAATTGCATTTTCATATACTTTACAAGTAACATAAATTATACTTATTGACGTGTAAAAGTGCCTGTAAAGGTCTAATTACTGAAAATTCTTTTGAATCTTTGAATCTTTAAACCGTAAGGAAGGTAAAGAAACCTGTGTAGGTACCATCCATTTATTTATTACTAGCTTTAACCCGCGACTTCGTCCGCGTGGAAGTCGAAAATATGTCTAAGAGGATTTTAATTGGAAAATGTTGATATTTGTTGACAATTTTTTTTTTTAATATTTTTATTTTTTAATAAAAAGTACCCTATGTTACTTCTAGTACCTCCCAGAATATGTGTACAAAATTTCATGATTATTCGTCAAGTAGTTTTTGCGTGAAAGCGTAACAAACATCCACGCTTTCACATTTATAATATTAGTAAGGATAATCGTGTTTACAAAATAGTTCTTTACGCAGCTATAGATGGAAAAGTCTCTGAAAAAACTAGATTTCTTCACATTTGTGTGAAGTCGAAACATATTAAGCCTGTGTTATGATGAGCATAAATGTAATGAGGTTGAGAGCGGTTGAGGTCGGTATTCAACGTCCGCCGCCAACAACTGCCTCTGTCGCGACATTTGCCTGATGTCTGCGTCCAATCTCTGCTCATGATGGCTGCAATTCCGCGGTCACACCGCAGCTCGCCGCAGCCGCTTGCAAATTGACGACTTTTTACCGAACAGTCATTTGTGTAACTATAGAGCTGGATAGTGTCGGGTATATGTATATTCCCAAAATGTTAGGTATATTATACACCCACCGCCCAACTTGAGATTGGGTAAATAGCAGTGACGACAGGGTTAGAAAAGTATAGTTGTAATTAGTCCGTCTTTTAGATTATCCGAAAATAATGGACCCTTATTTATCAGTTTGCCAAAAAAGAAAAATTCACTAAGATACGAAGCATCAAAGTTCCGGAGTGGAGGCTTGCGACGTCACCTCTATGTGAAAATCGTACGTACTTACCAGTGACCGAAATTTCTTGTTTCTCAGAGAAAAGAAAAAATACATGTACAATATTTTTTAATAAACTAACCGATGAGCTTACAATATTTTTTCATTCGTCATGCGTGCCGATCAAATGTTATGTCGGTCAAACATTGGTCGAACAATATTGATGTCGAGCAATAGTAGTACCGATCAAATGTTATGTCGGTCAAAGGTCTGCCGAGCAACGGTTTGTCGCACAACTGAGGTACTTTACCTATTTCGATATTTCTAATGGAGTATATTGCGAATATCGGGCGTTATGCACCCAACACATATGCGGTAACGCACCCAATGCACTCAGTCAGGCGAAGTAAACAATTATGATTGTATGTATGGTTTGTGTAGAACATACATTTACACTACTAATAACACTAACACAATAACCGGTGCACATGAAGTAATACTAAAAGGTGGTTATCACATGTGATACCCTTCTCTACTCACAGCATGTCAGCCATGAATGCCATGACGTCATAGCGACGAGATATGCTTTACACATTCAGTAAGAGATGGGCCACATCGCGGCATACTAAATGTTTTTGCTCACATTCTGAGACCAAATCCGGCCCCAAGATTTTATCTGTACTCTGTCTCACTAACGAGAATCCTAAATTCAGTTGCTTTAGCTACTGAGTAATCACACTAATATTATAAAGTCGAAAGTTTGTGAGTGTGTGTGTGGGTGTTTTTGTTTGTTACTTCTTCACGCACAAGCGGCCGGATCAATTTTGATAAAATTTGGTATGCAGGCAGCTGACACCCTGCATTAACACATAGGCTACTTTTTCCGCGAGTAACACCGCGGGGCTCGGCTAGTATTAAATAAATGGATAATACGAAATAAAATTGAACTGACCTAAATCGCGCGATCTTTAGTCAAGGCGGTCGAAATGATTCTTAGGAAATATTTTAATACATGAAATGAACTTGCTGTCGAAACTTGACCACGGAAAAGAAAATATCCTGCTGCATGGATAGAATGTTGACTTGTTTGATTCAAATTTCAAATGTGTTCCGAAACCTAAATCCACCTCGATTGACAGCCCATTAAAATAAATACAAATATTGTGGTAAAACATTCACAGAAACGTGCTCCAAAGGGTAGGGCTATTAAATTTATCTCATCAACATTAAGGTCGTGTGCGTGGACATGTGCCCAGCGGTGGGCGTAGGCCAGGCGAGCGTCATCGGTATGTACTCGTGTAAGTACTAGTAAACAAGGCAATTAACGCAAACTGCACTCAATCATGCGGGACGCGATATAGCACGGTATGCGAAAATGGTTTAATACGGTTAGTAGAACATGATTCGTCTTCTATATTCTGTGTTTCTTCTGCTACGCCAGGCGCCTTTGCTCCGACTAGTTCGGTTGTCCAGTTCAGTTGACGTGGTTTAGGTATACTTGGAGAGGTCAACGATCACAAATGGTTAAACATTCGACTCATTTTTAGGGTTCCGTAGCCAAATGACAAAAAACGGAACCCTTCTGGATTCGTCTGTCTGTCCGTCCGTATGTCACAGCCTCTTTTTTCCGAAACTATAAGAACTATACTGTGTAAACTTGGTAAGTAGATGTAATCTGTGAACCGCATTATGATTTTCATTTAAAAAACAGAAAATAAAATAACATAAATTTTGGGGGTTCCCCATAACTTAGAACTAAAACTCAATTTATTTTTTGTTATCAAATCCATACGTATGTAGAATCTATGGATAGGTCTTCAAAAATGATATTAAGTTTTCTAATATAATTTTTTTCTAAACTGAATAGTTTCCGCGAGAGACACTTCCAAAGTGGTAAAATGTGTGTCCCCACCTCTGTAACTTATAAAATAAGAGAATGATAAAACTAAAAAAAAATATATAAGATAGTACCTACATTACTATGCAAACTACCACCGAAAATTGGTTTGAACGAGATCTAGTAAGTAGTTTTTTTTTCATTCGTCATAAATCGTAAACCGCAATTTTCCTGTCATTCAATCAACTCAAAAATAAAAATAAAATAAAAACATTTCATTTCATAAACATAAACCTTATGCATAAATCGTGAACCATTATTTTATAGTGTTACTTGCTGCTACGGAACCCTTCATGGCGAGTCCGACTCGCACTTGGCCGCTTTATTCACATCGTCAGCTTGATAAATTTGACACCAACGGGTGAGGGGAAACTAAACTCAAGCTTGTAAAAACAATTAAGCCGACTGCCTTTTTATATACCCAGTGTCACTCTCAGAATTAAGATGAATCCAATGAAAACTCTCAAGCTTACATCCATCAAGCCGTTTAGGCTGCAGAGCGTCCCATAGAAATACATACTTCTACTATACTCGAAAAACATAACCCTCCTTCTGACGCAGTCGGGTGAAAACAAGCATTTCATCAGCATTAGAATTTTAAATTTATGTTACGATCCCTTTCTATAGGATTACATATTAATGGTAATTTTAGGATTTAAAGAGAACTTAGAAATGTAAATTTATTGCTTGTGACACATGTTTATCTAAATAAGTAAGTAGGTAACTTACTCTTAAATAATTATATTAAGTCTACTAGAGCCTATAGTGTTAACGTTATTCTATTACTAAGAAGGTAAGCAATGTTGCGGCCTTCTCTAAGAAACTGTTTGATGAAACAACAGTCAACACATTGCCGAGAATATGTTCGTAACTCGAGAGTGCTCGAGACTGGCTGGAGATCTACTCTTGTTATCGTGTGGGCCGGTTGTTCAAGACCGAGGGTCTTACTACGGATACCCTGACGATTTCGGTCGGTAGTATAGTGATGATAGTCCTGAATAGTCATATTTTCAGTGCACATGTGTTTTTAAATTAGCGAAGTTTTATGTAACTCGCTCGCATTTGGCTTAGTTAATTGAGCTTGGCTTTCCCAAAATTCAATAGTAGTCTCATTAGATAGATGTTTTATAAGGGTGACCTGATCTGACAAGTTTTATTTTATTTTCTTTTATTCATTACTTTTGACGTAATTTAAAGATTACCTTTATGAACAATCTCTTCCTTTTCCTTCCTCATTGATTGTAGTGTCAGAATATAACAATGCTGTTTATGTAATATTTTGGCCACAGCAATAGCACACAATAGAGCTCGAAGGGTTGACGTGCTTATTGTACGAATTTGAGCCCTTCAGTGGGTTTAAGTACACAACACCGAACGAATGTGGCTTTCAATCTAAAATTATCGTTGCCTGCTCATTGAAATTTGGAAATTCAGGGATATGAACGAAATCATGGAACAATAATATGTATCCACCTTTTGTAATTCGTTTAATTACAACACTTTCGGTAGTATGTAGTTTCAGTAGTACGACCCAAGATAAAACGAAGCGAAGTAAAACATTAACTTGTGTTAGCTTTTGTTGTATCACCTACAGTTTTGGTGCGGGGGCTGGCGGTGGTGCGTGGGCCGCGTTTTGTTCCAGATCACATTTTACATTTGCTTTGCTCTTTACAAATAAAGTACAGTCAAGTACCAAGATACCTGACCAGGCCCTCTACTTTTATCTTAAATTTCCTCTTAAACTAAAAACGATATTAACATGAAAATTTATATTCAGAAAGACTTAATTAAAATCTGTCTGAATAAAAATTTTCATGTTAATATCTTGACAGTACCTACGACACATTTATTTAATTCTTTATTTTTATATTTATGTACAATGTTTGGCTCATATCATCATCTTTTCCCTAAAGATAGAAAACTTTGGATTCTAAAGCTTATTGCTAATTGTGTAGGGCATAATCTGTCGTTTCGTAACTTAAAGGATAAAATCACGATAAGATCGGGTCGTGTCTCTATTTCTGTTCTATTTTATTGATCATCTATGGGTGCCAAAAGGACGCAGGTAAAGAGGGAGACCACGAAGGAGATGACAAGACCACAGACGACAGCTTCGTGAAAGAATGGCAGCAGGCTGCTATTAATAGGGATCAGTGGAAGGAGGAAAGGGCCGAGCGGTGGGACAGATCAATTGGCAGTAAAAAAATATATCGATTAAAAAATTACATTTTAATTTGCATTTTGTTTTTTAAGTATAATAAAAATCAAACGTAACAGATGCTAGGATCCCCCTCCGCCCATTACTTTGACTGAGAAGCAGTTAGTTCTGGTTAAATATAATTGTCCTAGTTTCTAAACGTTCCCGGTTGCTTGTATCGACTTTTTTTTTTATGCAAAGATGATATGCACGTCAAGGATGCCGAAGATAGCGCGAAGTGGAGAACGGTACCTGCGTAAAAATTCTACTGACTCCTGTAAAAAAGTATAAAATAGTTGAATGGCTACAGTGTGTGCAGCACTCGTTCGTACCAAGCAACGCATTCCGCCATTGATTGGTTTGCAATCAGCGGTCGTTCAGCACTATTAAAGTTTGACGACCGTCGCCGAGCGTCGGTTGTTTTCAAAACTGCGCCACGCTTCGGTCTCCGTCGATAGATTGAATGCAGATTCGATGAACATGGGAGAATTCAATTAGTTTTACAGTCTTTTCAATTTTCTCTGCACGGTCCAATGGTCCCATTTGAAAATTGTTTCATTATAAATAAGTTTATAATCAAACTTCTGCTGAACAAGTGGATTTAGATAGCTCTTTAAATTGTTTGATGAACAACCGTGAAAGTTGTAATGCAAGAGAAAAATACTACGTTCTATGTACCATCATCATCATCATTTCAGCCGCATAACGTCCACTGCTGGTCATAGGCCTCTCACAAAGATTTTAAAAATGACCGATCTAGAGCGGCCTGCATCCAGCGCTTTCCAGCGACCTTAGTCAGGTCGTCAGAGGTTGTGGGTGGGTGTCCTACGCTTCGCTTGCCAGTACATGGTCGCCATTCGAGAACCTTTTTGCCCCATCTGCCATCGATTCGTCGCGCTATGTGTCCTGCCCACTGCCACTTCAATGAACATAGGCCACTTCAATGAACATAGGCCAGGACATAGGCCTCTCCCAAAGATTTCCAAAATAACCGATCTAGAGCGGCCTGCATCCAGCGCTTTCCAGCGACCTTAGTCAGGTCGTCAGAGGTTGTGGGTGCTAATCCGCTGGGCAATGTCAGTGACTTTTGTTCTACGAATTTCCTCATTTCTGATTTGATCACGTAGGGTAACACCGAGCATAGCCCTCTCCATAGCACGTTGAGGGACCTTGAGCCTTCTTAAGAGACCCATAGTAAGGGACCGCGTTTCAGAGCCATAAGTCATCACTGGTAACACGTTCTATGTATAAGTTTTACCTAATAAGAAAATATTTTCAAAACTAGAAACCGACTTCACCCTCAAACTGCACAACCGATTTTGATAAAATTTCCATGGTACCACCTGGAAAGTATACCCTTTCAAACAAAAAAAGATTTTTTCAAACCGTCCAGCCGTCTTCGAATAATCGGTGAACATACATAAAAAAGGTCGCTACGAATTGGTAACCTCCACCGTTTTGGGAATCGGTTAAAAATCATCTCGATGAAAAAACCTTGTTTTTGTTGTTGTTTACACTTTATGATGTTAACGGTTGTCGAATGAAATATATTTGGGAAAATTGCTCACATTGAATACAAATCAGTCTCCTCCCTGCAACCTTTAGTTACAGGTTGCAAGGAGTAAATATTCTTACCAAAGAAGATGACAAAGCCTTCCAACATTATTTAGCGTACCATCATCATCATTATCCGAGCGTATTCCCGGTTGCATCCTCAGCAGTGACGCTTCAGAGCCGCTTCAAAGCCTTAGCGTACCATCATATTCGCCTATTTTATATTATATAATAACAGAGCTGAGTTTTATTTGAAAATTAATTTAAATTAATTTTCAAAAATATGAAGGTATTTCATTACCTGTTGCTCCCTGGGCTTACAGGATTTTGCCTGAAGTCGGGTTTTAGTTTTTTAAACTTATATCTTATTCCATCATTTGGTTTGGCTCAGTATTCTTGTGCTTCCAAGGCAGTGTAATACGAGTATGTGCTTCCCGTGTCGTCCCCACATTGCGCTGCACGCATTCCAGCCGACGCTTTTTACCCGACTGCGCCTTTATTTAAGGGTTATGTTATGTTTGTTGAGAGTATTTATGTCATCATCATCATCCGAGCGTATTCCCGGTTGCATCCTCAGCAGTGACGCTTCAGAGCCGCTTCAAAGCCTTAGCGTACCATCATATTCGCCTATTTTATATTATATAATAACAGAGCTGAGTTTTATTTGAAAATTAATTTAAATTAATTTTCAAAAATATGAAGGTATTTCATTATCTGTTGCTCCCTGGGCTTACTTTTCAGGATTTTGCCTGAAGTCGAGTTTTAGTTTTTTAAACTTATATCTTATTCCATCATTTGGTTTGGTTTGGCTCAGTATTCTTGTGCTTCCAAGGCAGTGTAATACGAGTATGTGCTTCCCGTGTCGTCCCCACATTGCGCTGCACGCATTCCAGCCGACGCTTTTTACCCGACTGCGCCTTTATTTAAGGGTTATGTTATGTTTGTTGAGAGTATTTATGTCATCATCATCATCCGAGCGTATTCCCGGTTGCATCCTCAGCAGTGACGCTTCAGAGCCGCTTCAAAGCCTTAGCGTACCATCATATTCGCCTATTTTATATTATATAATAACAGAGCTGAGTTTTATTTGAAAATTAATTTAAATTAATTTTCAAAAATATGAAGGTATTTCATTACCTGTTGCTCCCTGGGCTTACAGGATTTTGCCTGAAGTCGGGTTTTAGTTTTTTAAACTTATATCTTATTCCATCATTTGGTTTGGCTCAGTATTCTTGTGCTTCCAAGGCAGTGTAATACGAGTATGTGCTTCCCGTGTCGTCCCCACATTGCGCTGCACGCATTCCAGCCGACGCTTTTTACCCGACTGCGCCTTTATTTAAGGGTTATGTTATGTTTGTTGAGAGTATTTATGTCATCATCATCATCCGAGCGTATTCCCGGTTGCATCCTCAGCAGTTACGCTTCGGAGCCCGGGGTCCGCTACCTAACCAAGGAGATTTGACGAGGTTACTGGTTTTTACACAGAGCGACTGCCGTCTGACCTCCACAACCCAAAGGGCAAACCAGAAACAAATCCTTGGATAGTTTGATG
Source organism: Acrobasis suavella (assembly GCA_943193695.1). Lineage (NCBI taxonomy): Eukaryota > Metazoa > Arthropoda > Insecta > Lepidoptera > Pyralidae > Acrobasis > Acrobasis suavella. The sequence goes on from OW971947.1 coordinate 148,744, forward strand.
TTCAAACGCTAGGTGGCGTTTGGGACCCACAGTTTTACGTGCCTTCCGAAACACGGAATCATCTTTCTTTTCGGATAATCAGGTGATTCAAACCTGCAATATCCTATCCAGACTGGAAACAACTTTTCACAAAGTATGCTTCCCAGTGGGAATCGAACCCATGACCTCCGTCTGACAAGGCGAACGCCTTGACCACTGGACCACGGAGGCAGTCGAGAGTATTTATGTTTCTATGTATAATTGTTTGGCACGCTCTGCAGCCTGAAAGGCTCGATGTGTTTTAGCTTGAGAGGTGTTGTTAGATTAGTATTTACTGTGAGAGTGACACTGGGTATATCAAAATATTAAAAAAGTCAGTCGGGTTTCTTGTTTTTTGTAATAATTACTTGTTTAGTATTCTAATGTTATTCTTTTGTTAGTTGTTCTCATTAGTAGTACAAATAAAAAGTTGGAAGAGGCTCAATGAGCAATTCCCATCGCGATCGACATTCGCACATTAATTTGTCACCGGTTACATGAGTGGTGTGCAATTACGGGTCCCATGCAACAATCATGGGATTGAGGCGACGAGGAAAAACTGCCTTAACCAGGTCCCAGGCTGATATCGGTGGAAAGCATTTGTTAGATTGATAGCTAATGCCGTCACTGCTAGGTATCATTTCTGTTGTTTTCTTTTGTTAACCGACTTCCAAAACGGAGGATCAATTGATAAGCTCCTCCTTACTAACCTAACTTCTCCTAACTTCGGAATCTTTTTCTGTGTATGTTAAACGATTTTCGAAAACTGCTAGATCGACTTGGAAAATTATTTATTTGTTTGAAAGGGTATAAACTTGTCAGGTGGTCCCATAGTCTGGTCCCACATTTTATTATAATCGGTTGTGTAGTTTGGGAGTAAAGTCAGTTTTTAGTTTTGAAAAAATATTTACAGTCCGTTAGTTTTCCAGCCGCTTTCGAAACGAAATGATTTAGAGATCCTTACATGGCCACGAAAAGTTATTCATATTGACGAGACAATTGTCTTCCTTTTTTATACCTAGTAGGCTTGAACATTGTAGACGACACAACTTTAAAAAAACGACACACCTTCGAGTTCTGTTGATATCTTTGTAATAAAACTTACTTAAACATGTATTTTAAAAAAGGCTTATTCTATGGCCTCTGTCTTACTTTTACACTTGAATAGGTTTAAACAATTTAGTTTAACATAATACGGAATGATATTATCATAAATTCCGCTTACCCCTGTTTTACAACAGCTCATATACCACAACCGCTATTATTATACGCCCGACAGCATGCCAATAAGGTGCGTGGATAGTGATTCAGTACTTTTTCGCAATAATAATTAACACGCGTCACACTCTATGGACAGTATAAAAGTAAAGCTCACCGCTTCAAGTTTTACTTGATTCCACGCTTTTACGCTCTTTTTAGACATCTCGAAAGAGCAGTAAACGAATTTTAAAGTTGGAAAATATGTCTTATTTTATAAAATAGTAGTTTCTTATGCTGCGTAATGCATGTATATCTTATGATGCTAAACTGCTAAATATAGCTAAGCGAGAAAGTATAAGTGGTCCGACGTCGTATTGGGATAAGGAGAGAGTGGAGAAGGTGTCAGGTAGAAGAATAAAATATGTTTTCGTGATCGATCGATACCCCTCGGCTGGCACAAAATATTATGATAGTACCAAACTTGGCGATTTTTCTCGATTAGTGCTTGAATTAAAAAAAAAACAATGTTTATTGAAACAATCTATTCGAGCGATGTTATATCTACTAAGTGCGAAATATAAAACGTTGTTTCCGTAATCACGTTGTTTTGTAAACCAACCATAAATATTTCATTTCGCAACGTCAGTGCGTTCGCCGCAGCTATTGTCCATTTGGGTCGTTATTATGCACCCAATCACTCATTAGTCTCTTTACAGACTGCTGATACTGTTACTCCATATCCAGTACAGTCATGTGCTAACCATATGCTATCACTAATCACCCCTTCTTAGACAGTCTGACACACATAGTGTTAGACTGTCTAAGTCAGTTATAGTCCTCCGTCACGTAGTGATCACCATGCTAGTCTGCCACCCAGAGGTCTCGGGTTCGATCCCCGGTCAGGACAAGTTGGAAAATGGCCTTTTTCAAATTGTCCTGGGTCTTGGATGTTTATGTATATATGTATGTATTTGTTATAAAATATAGTATCGTTGAGTTAGTATCCCATAACACAAGTCTCGAACTTACCTTGAGGCAACTCAATCAGTGTTATTTGTCGATATATATTTATTTATTTTATCGTATATACGATAGTTAGATGACTGCTATAAAATAAAATGATGATAATGAATATTATAAAATAAAAGGTGCGTGTTGATCCTCTACTTCAACGCTCAGCGGGAGTTCTCATTACTTGCACTATCTAATGCACTATTGCAACCCCGGACTTGGTCTAAACTTGAATTAACTAGTATCTCAAGCTCCTCCTTGCTTCGATAGGCTTGTTTCAAAGCGTTGGTTCCGGCTGTCATCAAGCAATTTTAGATGCAGGCAGCTTGAAAAATCTGACACAAATGGCCGATTGCATAAACCAAAAACAAAAGAACTCTGCTCGGCAACCCTCATACCCTGCGGCGGGCAGCAGCTGTCGACCGCCGACCGCATGCACCGCACCGCACCTTCCGCCCGCGTCTCAACCACATTTCTTATCTTCAAGCTACACCCCCATACATTCGAGTACATGTAATATTATAATTCTGTGGGTTGCGGACCGAGACGCCATGTTGGCGTCAAGTTTATATCTCAGACTAGTCTATTGTATGGTATTGATGGCGTGCGACTTCCAGATATTGATTCATTTTAGTACCATTTTCCTCATGTTACTACGTTCTTGGAATCGGAGTATAGGGACGGCTTTCCGACTTTGCTTTTGCAAGGATAAGTAATCTACTTACCACTTTCTTTATTATTCGATCAGAAGCGGTAGTGGTTCAAAAGCGCAACCTATAACCGAAGGTCCCAGGTTGGATCCCCGCCCGGTCCGACTTGTATCTCTGAGTTTGCAGATTAATCTGACTTATGTACACTTTACGATTATACTGTATATCGACCATTTCCGGTGAAGGAAAACATCGTGAGGAAATCTGAGCACTAGGTTCACAAGTGTGAAAAAAGACTGTTGTTATTAAATGAGAGTCATTCAGCTACGCCAGATGCCTTTTCGGCAGCTCAAAATTCCTGACACTAGTCTGCATCTGCATGAAATTTAGAATGTACTAGCGGCATTTGCATCCGCGCGCGCTAGTCGTTAAAAATTTGAGGTTAATTAAAGGGATGAACTGGCAACGTGGTATTGGCAGACGATGAAATATTTTACTCTGTAAGTAAAGTGATGAAGTTCATATATGTACCTACTCGTATATGACTTTCAAACAGTGTTTGTTACAGTAAGCAGTAAATTGCGACATTCCCAGCGCACAATACGGCCGTCGGTCACAATCACAATCGACTTACAATCACACGAAACAATCGCCAGTGCGCTGTGATTGTTCAGCTTCCCCTGGCTCATTGTATGAGGCTGTTGATGTTATTGATGAACGAGTTATTGCCGGAGTGTCGTTCAAGTTCCGCAGGACTGCGTATGTTCTACTTGAAAAAGTAACTCTAACACAAAGTGGATAAGATATTAGCGTAAAAAAAGAAGGCGCATACATTTGTTTAATGACTTGCAAAGAATTATTGAAATCCATCCAGAATAGTTATCTAGAAAATCAATTTTAAAATGTCAGCTGCTTTATTTTTAATGAAACTCAATGATTTATTTGTTTGAAATATACGTTTTTTAAACTTTGCATAGTTTACTTTTTTAAGATGTTTTAATAATAATGTGGTCTTGTATAATACACATAGCCTGTGTTATCATTTATTACGCTAATGTCTATTCTACTTTGTATATTTTCATATTTTGTTTGATTTTTGCGCCATTTTTTGCTATCACGTTAACATTCGGACTGACGAAAGATAAAAAGACACCTTTAATGGTTTTGTGATGGCAAAATTAACCATTCGACACGCTGTTGCCCGAGTTGGAAGGAATCTGATAACGTGTGTATTATTATTACTATGTGCGCGGCGACCTCTTCGGAGGGGAAAATTCAGTTACATGAATCGTTTCTCCAGAGTAATAAGAATGAAATTGGCTTGCAATAACTAAACGAAGAGGTGAGGAGTTCTGACGCGAGCTAAATTAAACCATAGCGCTAACCACATTATTTAGATATTTATTCCAATTTTTTTTTCTGAATAACATTTCTGTATGTGAGTATTAGTACTTATTCTGTGGCTTTGTTAGCTCAAGACAATTTCTAAGGTCTATATACGAGGCACCGAGGGTGCTACTGCCTGTAGCGTACGCAAAATCCAGGAAATCTAAACGAATCAAAAGGCAAGCCTAAAAGCACGTCACATTTGGTACGTTTTGGCACGTAAGTTACCAATACTGGTGCCAAGTTAATAATAAACCTCACTGCGTGTTTATTATTTTCTTCTTAGCGCCTCTGTCATTAGCCGAGTTTAGGTCTTCTATTGAACATTTTAGATGTTTATTCAGCATCATCATCATTTCAGCCGCATGACGTCCACTGCAGGACACACGCCTCTCCCAAGGTTTCCAAAATGACCGATCTAGAGCGGCCTGCTTCTAGCGCTTTCCAGCGATATTAGTCAGGTCGTCAAACCACCTTGTCGGTGGGTGTCCTACGCTTTGCTTGCAAGTACGTGGTCGCCATTCGAGAACCTTTTTGTCCAATCGGCCATTGATTCGTCGCACTATTTTATTATTTTTAGCCAAATCTAGTCATAACCTGTGAGATAAAGCATAGCCTTGGCAATTTGGCCTAATGAACACAGTGTACATTACATGTTTTAAGTGTTTTGGTGCAATTAAGTGTTTTTACTCGCCCACTTGATTATGTCACTTATCACAGCTGACGCTAACGACTGTAATTTACTGTCTAGAACCGGGATCATTTTCTTCTTTAATGCCTCTTGTGGTCACCAATACAAATCCAAGATCTCGTCCGGGACTGGCCCTCTATACCCTCAACCTAAATACAACATTACATAAAGCCTTATTAACATTGGGTTTCCTTTATCAAGTTTTAAGGCCCATTTAATTTCCACACTGCAAGTTTCTTGCTTTTTGACTTGCATTGTCTGAAAAAAACGTCCACCATACACATTTTATGCGTAGTTTGGTAGTTGAACCTGCTAATGCGATTTGTCATTAGGGCAGGTCAGGGCCTCTTGGTTGGTGGCTCGATTGTGATATTCTATCTCAAAAGCGTTTGTCCATTGTCCTATATACTGTAACTCTCGTACCGTGCTCGCCGACCTTTTGCGGCAGTCTGGCTGAAAGCGGACACCCCTCAGCTAATATTACCACTACTGCAGGCACGGACATACGAGACATCTAAGTCTCACGTTCTGGTGGAAACACTCGTATACAAGGTATGCAATTGCTACTTTGTACGAGAAAAATGTAAAGTATTAGTATGAAGTAAATGGGTAATGTCTGTGTCTCACGTTTTTAACCAAAACTGTAAAGAAGTAATTGGCTTTTGCACAAAAGCCACATATTTTCTTGGGAATAACTGGCATGAACGTTTTACATATTTATAATACGTACTTTACGTACTAGTAAGTACATTTGTCGAGACCGAGAGACTTCCCTAGTATTCGTACGAATTATACGTATATACTTAGTTACCTCGTAACCGGTACAAACAGGCAGTCACAGTGTTTGTTTCTATTCCTTTTCGATCGAAACTAAGGAACCTATAAGAATTATTCATTATTATAATCTCAATCACCCCAGGAGTCATATGAGCCCTCTCCCAAAAAATTACAAAAACTTTTTTGAAAAGCGGTTAGCATGCTGCAACTTAATTACTTTTAGCGCTGATAAATACTAACTAAAAATCCGCATACCGTTCCATTGCTTTCCGTTGCCATGCCCTATCAGGGTTCATGTTGTACCTACTGATTTAAGGAGTGACTATGAACAAATTGTACGTAATATGTACAATGTAAAAAGCAATAAATAAATTGAATTGAATTGACCAGCTTGTATCCTAAACTGTGCTTCCTGCAGAGTCTGCACCATTCGAGGAACATTTGTCTATTCAAATTATCTTACTCTTTTCCTTATGGCTTGTAGAAGTTGTACAGGGGCGTGAAGTATAGTATACACTGACAAATGAGTTTATTTTTGACTCCGCAGCCGCCCTACCCCAGCCCTACGCGCCGCCATTCATTTTAATTGCGTCGCCTCCCATGGCGCCCGAGCTCTATCTCTCTCCAAGCCTAAAAAAATGTTGGAAAATAAAAAAATTATATATGTCATTCTCAATTTATTATACCTTAAATAAATAGGTTACAACAATGCGATAAAAGAATAAACTTTTCGCAGTAAAATTATCCGAATTACTTAAGAAAAAAAAAACGTTTTATTTGGTATTAAAGTATAATTATACTTATTGATTTGGAAAAACTAGCTAGGATCATGGACTGAAGTGTTCCCTAAATTTTATCATTAGTATAACTTAACTGAAAAGGATTATCTGTAAGCGTTTTCCTTCAGAAAAACGTTATTACGTATAGATTTACGACTAAGCGTGAACTTCGTAAATGATTGCCAAAATACATACCTGATTGACAATGATTTGAATGAAGTTTCCACTCTAGTAATTGACAGTTCACAAAATGTCTCTCACGCAGGCCGCCGCCCCCCGGTTGTCCCATTGTCCTGGTCACGCCACGGTCGGGCTTCAGCTGTTATAGGTATCTTTATGACATCGCCTTCCTGTCGTTTGAACGTATCAACGCCCGGCGGTATTGTCGAGTACACAGTTTAATCACGACGCGATGAAAAAAGTTTAAATGGGATGTTATCTAACATGTCAGGAGCTACGAGCTGCCCGTGATAGTTTAACCATTCTCCTAAAGGGGGCTAAATAACGTACACCTATCGTATAGTGTAAAGACAACACAGAACGGCCACTCTTTCATTAGTTACGCCTTATATCTACGCGTTGATTTGTCTTATACGCTTTTGGTTAAACAGGTGTCTGTCATTGATTGAAGATTGCTCGTCTTCACTGACACGAATTGGCTCAAATAAGTGTCTATAGCTAAAACCTGGAGGAAAGTACTCTTTCCCTTGATAGCTCACAGGAAAAGTAAAGGTTCGTCACATTATTCGCTGTACTATTAGTGATCTACTCGAAAATGCTTATATTTCATTAACACCTTTCGTATCACTCGGCCAAACAATAAAATATTTTCGTCTTCTAAATATAGCCGTAAGAATCCTGAAAAGTGTTAAGTAAATTTATGTTTGTATTTTTTTTTTTTCTTCGAAGTTTCTTTAAATTTTATCATAGGTTACGTTATATTGTTTTGTATTGGCTCCATAAAGGGTTATGTCAGTGGGTTTAAAATGTTCAAATGAATTTTAAAAGCTCTCAATCAATCAATTTATTTAAGGACTATGTTCTAGTCGGCGGAGTATTTTCCATGCCTCCCGATCTTCAGCTAAATGCTCGACCTCCCTATACGACACGACTTCTGCCTTCTTCATCTGTTCTGAGTCCGCCCAGCTAGCAGTTACGCTGCAAGAGTTTATGACTGAGGTCTACCTTGGAAAGTGCATCATTACGCTTGCAGACCAAAGCCGGTATGTGTACCGACTTCAGTTCGTCGAGCTTGGCGATGCCAAACCTCGTTATACCACTCTCATAGCTCCAGAAACCAGTTGGACTCGTAGATACGGATAGGGAGTGTAAGAGATATTCGCAGTCAGAAAGTAGGAGAGAGAGGAAGTTGTAAGAACCGACCGAATACCAGCATCAAATCAGTATGGGGAGGATAGATATACTTGGTGTGTAATATATACTTGGAAGGATAATAGACTGCTTTGTTGTTATGCGTCCGTCGGGGTGCTCTTCGGTTCTTCTTTGTAAGATTACTGTCGTGGTGGAGCTGCAGTTAGCTTCTGAGTTCCGATTTCCTGATTCCCTTTTCCGATTTCAGTATGACTTCTGCCTTTTCCTTCTCCATCCATGAAAATCCTTCTTGGCCTTCCCTTTCCTCTCCTCACCTCTATCTCTCCTTCCATGATGTTTCTGATAAAATTATCGTGTCATATAAGGTGTCCAATCACTTTTCCTCTTCTTACATCGATTGTCTTCATCAACGTTCTTTTCTCTTTCATAAATCCCAGAACATCATGTTGGTTTTTTTTTCTTTTTTCAAAGATTTATAGATTCAAATGTTTATTCAGCAATTAGACCCTTACAGGCACTTTTACACGTCAATAAGTATAATTCATGTTACGTGTAAAGTATATTAAAATTTAATTTATTTTTAAAGAAAAGCTACCGATACCAGCGCTTCGCAACGACCACTGCTGAGAAGAAACATCGAAAGAAACTCATTCTCACAGTTTCTCCTTCCAACTTAATTTTTCCATATGCCTGCAGTACCACATTTCAAAAGCCTCCGGACGTATTTGATCCTTCTTGTTCATGGTCTATGCCTCACTTCCGTAAAGGGTAATACTCCAAACATATGTTAAATAGCTCTATATGCGCTCCAGTGGCGGAATCTTATAAAGAAGATATGGAAACAACTTACAACCCAGACTCCAGATTTATCACGAATTGTCAACATACCAGCTGTCAGTTAACGAAGTAAGCCCAAAATAGTTTATCGACGCATTCCGATAACCTTTGATAGTGGCTATCTCTCGGCCGAACTTCATTCATCGCGACCCGCAGGTCGGCCTGCGAACTGGGTCGCTGCTCTTAATTAGGGGAATTATGGCCATTCATGGTGACTGTGGCTTCGTGAGCTCTGTCACCGCAGTTTATGAAAGTTTAGATGTAACTATTAGGCAGGTAATGAAGCCCGCCTTTTGTACAATTACATTGTAAATGTGCAATAAAGTGTAAATAAATGAGTAAGTCACGATTTAACATTATACACAACGGTACGTTGTTACTACGCTATATACGAGTTTCCACTTTTTATAATTGAAATTGAATTAAATACTTACCTGCTTATATTATACAACAGGAAAGGAACATACCCGTAATAAATCAAACTACGTATTCTACCAGATCACTATAGTATAATGAAATTAAATAAAAAAACGAAATCTAAAACAAATCGACTATCTAAAACAAATTGCCCGGGCGGCTGCACACTTTTGTATGAAAATGCCATTTTTTTGTGTTTTGGCTGGTACATTCATTATACTACAGTGATCTAGTATAGCTCGTGGTTCGATTTATTACGGTTATGTCCCTTCCACGTTATATGACATTTTCGAAGAATAGACTCATTCCAGCTGGTTTCGTATAAGGCATCGATAAACGCGGCCGGCAAACTAGTGACGAGGCATCTATTGCGGCACGCACCAGGCTTCCAAAGTTTCTTTCTGAAAGTTTTTCTACTTTGCTACAAACCGGAACGCAGCGTGGTGCTATAAGGTTAGGCTTTATTGCGCTAATAGAATTTATTATAAGTATCATGTCATGCATGAGGACATAACTATAATAATAATTGCTTTGGTACCTACTATAAAGTGAACTCGATTCAAAGCTATCATGACAAGGTTGTTATAGCTGTGTCAAAATCACATGGTTAGCGTGGAAATATCATCAGCATGTGGGCGTCGAAAGCCAAAACTACTCCCACCGCTCATGAGCAATGTGTGAAACGACGCGATAAAATTAAAAATTCTGAAATCCAACTGTGAACACAATCAGTCAAACTAAATTATTACTAGAAAAAAATTTAAAAATGTTTTTCGAAGTTTCTCTTAGGTATAAAAAATATGGATTAGCTAGATCTTGACCTTTGATTACTTTATTTAACTTATTATTCTTAAGTAATCAACATTTTAATAATAAGTCTGTACATTTAAAAACAGGCTGTCATTTTACAAAAACACGAATTAATTCGTTTCTCATATTTTTTATTAAATTCCTTGCTTTTAGTTGAAGAACAAACACACAAGACAATTTATAAAAATGTTTATGCTTAAAACCGAAAGACCCAGAATGCTATTGTTACATTAGGGATTATTAGACTTGATAAAAACTTTAGGTAGGTACCGTGTAATTGTTTTTATTTTACTTCGATGTATAGAATTCTCCTTAAATAGCCTTGGTCTGTTTTAAAATTAAAGTGGAATGACCCACAAAAATGTTGATTAAGTATAAAATAGTTTCAACAGCTATGTTTATTTTGGTGGCCAGCAGAAGTAGGTTACGTTAGTTAGAGCATACTTGACAGAGGAAAGTGGCACGGCTGGTAAATATTAGACATACGTCGGTGTGCGTTGTGCTGGTGTAGGTAGTTCTTTGTCACGCGTAGCAAAGGGCATAATGAATGGGAACATTTGCTACAGTAGCTGCTGCCGGCGGCTGCGCCTGTGCCAAAATTCCGGGGACATTGTTATTTGAATTCGAGAAAAGACATACAATATGATAAAAACAAAAATGAATTATCTATTATCCGAATCCCTTTTTTAGAATGGGTTTCTGCTTAAATTGAAAACGTCTGGTTGTTCGTTTCGTAGATATTCATCTTTCAGCATCCGTTATCTTATTCATTGTTATCTTTTTATTTGTCTTCACTCGACCTTTTTTTATTTCATACTGATAATACATTTTAACTTGTAACTGGAAAATGGTCCATTCTAATATGAACAATATTTTAAAAGCAAGTTCTAATCTAATGCTATTTTTTTTCGAAAGAAAGAAATGGATAAAATATATAACGGTCCATCCAAACTTATTAACTGAGCATTAAGCATCATTGTAATCTTATCATGGGAAGTGCATTTTTCCCCATTTCTTCCATATCTCATTGGGAATGTAATCTTCATTCATTCTTATCAATAAGCACAAACTATCTGACACAAGTGTGTCAGATATGCCTAAAAATATCTGACGTAACTCAGTTACCAGTGTCATCTAGTGTCTACAGTCAGTCTTGCATACTAGTGAAAATAATGTTCCTCGCGATGTTTTCCTTCACCGAAATTAAATGTTGGTCGATGAAAACGCTGTACATAAGTCAAATTATTCTGCAAACTTAGAGGTACTTACAAGTCGGTCCTGGCGATTTCGAACCTGGGACTTTTCGCTTATAGGTTGCGCTCCTTAACCACTACAACACTACCGCTTCAATGTAATCAGTATCATGGTCGGGACAAAAACTAGGTATCCTGTATCTTGTAGCGGACCGTAACAGATGCGTCTGCGCATTCGCAGCATGGAGGCGCGCATCCGGCGGCCGCCTTCAGGAAGCCTCGCCGCTTTTTGCAAGCATCGCCCAGTGCATTCTTTGATTACGGCCTGACGGATATGTGCCCTATACAAATACATATCATATAACGATGGGTACTGAACATGGCTATGGTTGTCATCTAGAAATAACAACGTACATGAAAAAGTTATGCAGAAAAGTCACGGTGCGATGTTTATTGTAAGTTAACTTATTTGGAGAAAGTGCTGCAGTGCAGTTCTTTGTCGCTTCTTCTGTGCTGGCGCTTCAGGAAGCGTCACGAAACTTTAAGTCAATGATTGCACGCAAAAATTATTAGTAAATCGTTAGCAAAATTCACAACTATTGAATGTATCTCAAGATCAATAAATATTTTTGATTATTATATAGTAATTATAGTCGCCGGAAAGCGCTGGATGCAGGCCGCTCTTAATCGGTCATTTTGGAAATCCTTGGGAGAGGCCTATGTCCAGCAGTGGACGTTATGCGGCTGAAATGATGATGATGATAGTATTTATACACTTATGGGCTCAGGCAGACCCCGGACAACACACAAAAGAAAAAGTATTTCGTTAATTCCCATGTTGAAAAAAGGTAGTATTTAATTGCTGCGGATCTCAGCTGGTATCTGTCAACAGTTCATTATAGCAGCTTATAGTGTAGCGGATGCAGTATGGCGATAAGCATCCTAATGCGCCGGCGACGCGGCCCGAGATACGGTGGTTGGGTTCGCCGGGTCGGGGTCGCTTATCAGTGTGATTCCCATGCTTGGGGGCATTGACAGTACGTCATAAATCATTGCCAAAAAATGCGTGCCATATCACTATGACGTCTAAACCACAAAATGAATATGAGTACTAACGTCACAGAATTAATAAGAGTTGCTATCGTAACACTCCATCTCTTATAAGTTGAACAAAGAAATATTAACGTAATAACAGCATATTATTTTCCTATTTCTTGTTCATTCGAATCTAAGGTCGTTTTACTCAATTAGATTCCTGCGCGTTTACTGTGTAGAATAACAGTAAATTACATCCTTGATGTTGAAGTATAACAAATTACTAACATTTACGCGCTTTAGACTCAATCTAAGGCGCGTAAATGTTAGTAATTTGTTAGAAAATAGTACAAAAAGATGTTACTGTCTGCTGTCACGAATATTTTTATTGAAGTAACTAGGCAAACAATAATAAAATTACGAATTATTAGGTACGTTGCCTCGATGAGGTGCGTTGGAAGAAACATTTTGTATATAAGCCGCTGTATTTTACAATATATTTTTGTTTTGAATAAAATATTGAATATGAAACATGTTTGTCAAATAGAATATGTCTAATATACTTATAAGAGAAAAATAACGTACGAAGAGTTTACGCAAGCGAGATTTGACAGTATCTATAACACTTGGCTCTTTATATCATGTCAGTGATAAAGACATTATTTATAGTGTAAGTAATAATAACACCTATTTTATGGTTTCATACATTTAGTTTTAATATTCTGTGTCATAGCGTACTTTATATTTATTGACATAATTAGCGAGCCCGCGTACTCGGCATCTCGATGACTGTTTCATCAGAGCCGTATCATTATGTAAACAGCATTCGTTTGACGAAACCACACGCCTCACTAAAAATGCAGAGTATTATAATTTTATGACGGCAAAAATATGAAAACTTGAGTTCTTTTAAAATTGAAGCTGTCAAAGTATCAAATTATTATTTGCATTATTGTAATGTATTGTTGCGAATGCAATATACTTATTGTATACATAATAAGATTGTCGTGGACATAGAACATACTTATTCTAGCACATCATTTCTAAAATGGTACACATTTATTAGCTTTCTATGATGTTGTTCAGATTTCAGTCTCTATTCTTTTGTTGATATGGAGAGACCAGACCACAAAAAGTCTGTTTTAGATCTACAACATTAAAAAATATGTATACAGGGTTACTGGTAACTAACGCAAAACCTTTTAACATCGGAATCAAAATCCTAACATAATATAGATCTGCAAGAAAAAAATAAAAAAATCTAAGAAAAGAAATTGGAATCCCCATAGAAACTCGACCAGGTGATCAGTGAATTTGTATGGGAGGCCCATTTTATTTTCTGTTATTTTTGCCTTTTTTCTTGCAGATCTATAATGTGTTGGGGAGTTTGATTCTGATGTTAAAAGGTTTTGCGTTAGTTACCAGTAACCCTGTAGATCCCAACAAAGTAAAGAAATATGAGATGATTCGACAATTGACCAAACTTCACGATTTAGAATTAGACTACCTAAAGCATCTCACTTTTTTACTAAATTTAAACCATTATCCGCCCACAATGAAGTTGACATTGACATGTGAGATAGTGTGATATTACTAGATGTCAACTTGATTTGGTCGGATAATGGTTTAAGCCTAGTAACAAAGTAAGTCTGGGTTTTATAATGACCTAAAATCGACTAACCACCCACGATACAGGCCTAGCCTAATGTGGGATCAATTGTTACTGTTTTACCATTGCATGTATCCTCTTATGATCAATAAAGATTTATTTATTTATTTTATTTAATGTTTAGATTTCAGTAAAATGGCAGGATCCCTTTACTTGTAAGTCAAATAGAAGTATCTGCGTTACGGCGTGTTTGTTATTTTAATGCTTTTCGTGAAACGTGTTCAACAATCGCAGGCCATGTGTTAGAAATGTTAAAACTGGTAATGTGACACCGACGCTACATTTGAATCGGAAAAACATGCCTTTGTTCGTCAAAGAAAGTAAAATATCCATAATATGTTAATGTTTATTACATGTCCTTTATTGTTTTTAAAATTATAAAAATTAATTATTGAAAACTTGTTTTGTGTTACCTACTACACTTTGTGTATTCTGTAGAAGGATTCTAAGTAAAGAATGATCAAACCTATGTCTATTGAAAATGCATGAACTCCTCAAAACGTTGGGCTCTCATTTGAAACAAGTTATCAATCCTTACAAAATATTTTATTGTTGCTACATAAACTCTTCAAAAGTTAGATGCTGTTCATAAAATTATTTGTATAGCCATTTATTAACTTTATAGCTTGGTTTTATTAGCTTACCTTGACAACCTATAGAGTTTGGTATTGTAGATACGGTATACCAGTCCTTTAGAAATTCTCCCTCAATCCTCTCCATACATAACCCACTGAGATAAGTCGGACGAAGTATCCAGCATCACGATAACCCTTATCTGGGGTCTCTCTCTCGCGTGCGGCGCCGCCATTGGCGTGACAGGGAGCGCCGATCAAAGGATTAAGGTCTGCAGCTAAACGAGGCACGTAGGTCGGTATTCCGAGCTATTAGGCACGCAACTCATTCCCAGATGTGCTGCCAGGCCGCCCCGCCGCCCGACGCAAAAACGCCGACAAAAAATGATGCAGGGGTGTCGAGAGAACAGTTTTTCTGAATGGTTTTTACATTGTGTGAAAAACTGAAAATAATTTTTACACATACATAACATTTATGCTGTATAGCTTATCATTTCCTGCGTGGAAGCATAAAATAAGCGGAGAAAATAGAGGAATAAATCCTTGGGGAAGCCATATAGTGTAGCAGTGGACTTCCTGAGGATGAAATGAGACAACGATGATATTATTGGTACATTGTTAACGCTATGAAGCTTCGCTGACCAGAAGCTCGTGCTACGGGTACTAAGCCGACATAAATATTTATAATTTCAAGCAACAATTTTGTATTTTTAATTAGAATAACATTAATTATGAACTAACCGATTTTGATTTTATGCTTAATGCATAATCTCGACGGAAATATTTTCTTGATGATGATAGCCCTGTAGGGCACACCATTCAACTTCGACAAGCATCGGCACTTTCAAAGGCGACAAGTATTCCGAAAAAAACTGTTTCTTATCTATCACTTTCACACCCCTGAACTCAGTGAATAGACGGCAGATTGAAAAGCTTATAGTAACTTCAAAAAATGAAAGTAAGTTGAATGAATACCTGGACAAAACTATATTAACCGAAACAAATTGTGCGAAAAAAGGGATCTCTTTTTTTCGCACAATTTGTTTGTCCTAATGTTCTTTGGCATACGATTTTGGCATAAAATATTTCGACATAATAGTTCTGTATAATTGTTTTTTGGCATACGGGTAATTTTGGCATAATTAACTTTTAGGCTAATTTGTTTTGGCATAATGTTCATTGGCATAATCTCCGAATTAGTCGCGAAAGGTAGGTTAGGTTATGGTTGTGCAGTAACCATCACAGGAGCAAGCGAGCATGGACAAAATGACAGAAGTGACCAATTTGGCGTAAATAATTTTATGTTTAAAAATATTATGTTAAAATACGAGTAGTAATCCTCTTAGAAACATTATGCTTGTATTGTATAACTGTTATGCGTAATAACGATAAGCTTATACACAATTATGCCAAAAAAAACAGTATGCCATGTTACATTATGACTTAATTTTTTATGATGATGGATAGGGAACCAATATAAAACAAAGTGGCTTCCCGCCGTCTGTCCTTCTGACGTATATAAGTATGTAAGTATGCTTAGATTTTTAAAACTACGCAACGGATTTTATTGCGGTTGACATCAATAGATAGAGTGAGTGATAGCCTCTAGTACCTAGTAAACTATGTTTATGAGTACGGCATCGCAATAGATTAGCCTTATAAAACCTTGCCTAAGCCCTTCTAGGGCTCAAGAGATGGCAGGCATCGGTGCCGAGCGAACGAGTATATCAGTCCACTGTAAGACCTCTCAATAAGGGAAGGATTTGTCAATTTTTATCACCACGCTAGGCAGGTTTGTGATCGCAGTAGATGGTATAGTCACGTCAAAAGTGAGATAAAAAAGGTACATATTGTCAATATAAGTAACAGAACGAGCAAAGTGAAATACATAGGAGACATGAACACTATAATAGTTTATTATTTTTGTGTTGTGAACAAATAAGGGGCCGGCTCATACCGCCATAGTTCATGTTTACAGAGAAAAGTTTACGGCGAACGAAAATGCACATGTCCCATTTGTTCCCATAAACATGGCGACCCCACACGCTATGCTACCGGTAGCATCGCGATATATAGAGCAATGTATTTCTAGTAGTTCTATACAATATAATCTGTCGTATACTGTCCCACGTAGAGGGAGCCGCCACAAGCTCTCTCAGCTCTTTGCGACGGCCACTCGCTGTAACAACGCTGGTCTTCGTTCACTAATTCGTCGTATGGTTAAGTTCTATAATAAATCGTTCGTAGAAAAATAGACATATTTAGTTGTAAATTCCAAAAATATAAAAAACTGCTCAACGCTGCTTTGACTGAGCTTGACGTTAGTTCCTTTTAAGTTTGTAAGATAACAGTTTCTATACATTCCTCTAATTTTCTTTTTTTATTACTTCACTGATTTCTTTGTCAGCACATATATTTAATGTAATACTCATTGTTAAAATCCTGTTACTATTACCTCTAGTGGCTACTTTATAATTAAGACACAAAAATTTAATTTGTGAATGACGTATTGGGTTACTTAATCATTACCACTTCATATAATAACATGTAATATTATATCTTTTAGATAGTTAATTCTTTATCAATGTAACTGTTTGTTGTTCCTCAAGAAATAAAATCTAAAATCTAATGCATGCGGACGTGGCATAGGCTTTATAAAAACTGCTATTGTGGTAACAACCCAAGGGAAGAAAGCTTTAATATTAAATTTTATTTCGGATTTAAGCGGGCAAGAGTGGTCTCAGACCACAGCTCTATAAGCTTTCATTTATGATAAGGAGGGAACTGGACTGAACTATTTTAATACCATGGTCTATAGTCTATTTCTAAATCACACACTTTTAATTGATAGAAAATAATTGTAATCTAGGTGCTGTTAATTACTTATTACGATAGAATTTTATTCATAGTTATAATTGTAAGTATGTATAATTATCTGTAGATATGAGTACAGGCTATGAATGTAAATGTGATACTAAGTGGGTCACCGTAATTACCATGTGGATACCGGTAGAATAGAATAGGTCCACTTCTACTTACTACATGATTTGAATTACTTTGTGCAATTCCGCCACCAGTTAGTTCATGCAAACTATTGCCGGCCGGCGCCGACCCACTACTGTTAGTCCCAGCATACCTGCCACCAACAGCCCGTGTGCACCCGCCACCAACAGCTGATGCATGCTCCCTCCGATACTGCTGCATCCGCTGCGGCTGCAGCAATATCGGACACCGCATACGCGACACGTGTTTCGCCTCTCCACGAGGCATCTTCAGGCACCAAACAAGTTGTTGATCGTTCGGCAGTCAAGCGTCGAATGATAAAACTACACCGTATTGCCATCCTTTTATACTATTAGAGAAGAGGGTGGGGGAGCGGAGTTGCCCGAACTTTCTATAGTAAAAATAAGATAAGATATAATATTACATGTTATTATATGAAGTGGTAATGATTAAGTAACCCAATACGTCATTCACAAATTAAAATTGAGTATTTGGGAGCAACTAGAAATAAATAAATTTAAAAAATCTAATATTCAATTAATAAATAAACAGCTTGAGGTAAATAATTCCCCTTTATTAAATATTTTTACTATAGAAAGTTCGGGCAACTCCGCTCCCCCACCCTCTTCTCTAATAGTATAAAAGGATGGCAATACGGTGTAGTTTTATCATTCGACGCTTGACTGCCGAACGATCAACAACTTGTTTGGTGCCTGAAGATGCCTCGTGGAGAGGCGAAACACGTGTCGCGTATGCGGTGTCCGATATTGCTGCAGCCGCAGCGGATGCAGCAGTATCGGAGGGAGCATGCATCAGCTGTTGGTGGCGGGTGCACACGGGCTGTTGGTGGCAGGTATGCTGGGACTAACAGTAGTGGGTGGGCGCCGGCCGGCAATAGTTTGCATGAACTAACTGGTGGCGGAATTGCACAAAGTAATTCAAATCATGTAGTATGTAACTTTGACTTCCGCAAAGTAACACCTGAATCTATTAACTATCCACTTCTACTCCAAGTCTTCACGTGGAAACATCCACGACAGTAGAATTAAGCAAGCTTGTAAACATCAGTGACACTTATCCAACCAGTATGGCCAGAGAGGAGTGTGCAGGCCAAATCCTCTGGCTGCTCTGGCTAAGTAAGTCTGGTAGTACAGAAATAGTCGCACTCCTGCAGTGGAAACTACATAACGGGCCAAGTGCGAGCCGAACTCACGCGCAGTGTTCTGTATCATTATCTATAAAAAATCACGTTTTTTGTATGGGAGGCCCACTTAGATATTTATTTTATTCTGTTTTTAGTATTTTTTGTTAAAGCGGCAACAGAAAAACATTATCTGTGAAAATTTCAACTGTCTTGCTATCACGGTTCATAAGAAACAGCATAGTGACAGACGGATAGACAGACAGACGGAGAGCGAAGTCTTAGTAATAGGGTCCCGTTTTTACCATTTGGGTACGGAACCCTAAAAAGACCTGATGATAATGAAAAGGCTAGATGCAGGCAGCTTCCAATCGGGCGTTTTGGAAAACCTTGGGGGAGGCCTGTGTCCAGCAGTGGACTTTCTGCGCGATATGATGATCATGATGATACTGAAGTGGATGGCAGCGCGGGTGCACGTAAGTACTTAAGATGCTTCCATAAGCAAAATGCACCTAATCGTTGATACAACGATCATACAAATGGAAAGGTAATGTAACAAAAGAAGCTACTAGTAAAGGCAACACTGTTTCTAATATTCCCGAACACAATGCTCCCACAAATGTGTTTTTAACCGACGCCGACCACACGAAGGGTAATGTTGTGCAGGAAGCGTCATTAGCGACTCGTGATGTTCGAAACAAAGACACAGGCAGTAGCTCGTCTCGTCCTTCGCGCTAATGGAGTGATAATGCTGCGGTCGCGACCGAATCGTGGTCATTTTGTTTAGCTGGTAAGTAGTTACCTATCTACGAAGTACTTGTCTAAGTGTAAAAAAAAAAGAAATGTGGTGTCGTGGGACACCAGGTAGGAACGAAGTTCAAAAGTTCTTGTGTATACGACTGTCGCGCCTGCGCACGTCTCATTTAACGAGGTCATCCTTACGGTTTTACTATCACATTTTTTTCAGTTCGGTCGCGCAGCAAAATCCCTATCTCCTCCAAGCCTGCCGTAAGGAACTTCGTTCCAATAATGATGACATCCAGGACAGATGTTGTGGGAGTGTGGCAGAAATGTCTAATTTTCTATGGTATTTCTGTTTTTCCGGTGTCACAGATAATTAAAAGAATAGAGAAGAGGCCTTTGCCCAACATGACAGGCTAGTAAAAAAAATATTTTGTATAATGTGATGTAAGTGCATCATATTATTATAAAATATTTTACCCTTGACCTTTTCATAAAAACATTTTATTTTTATTTTGAAACAAAAATTTGTAATTACTTATAAGAAAAATACACTTACCTATGTGGGATTTTAATTAGTTTACTGTATTTAAGATTTTATAAAAAATAGCAGCGTTTTACCTGAAATAAAACGCTTATTAAAATACTTACCTCATTGGAAGCTTTTAATATGAGATAGCATTTCCGTTTCCGTCGATTTCTTATCAGTTTTCGTACTCTTTAGCCTATAAGTTCCGGTCCTGTGGCGCCACCTGGCGGCGTATCACGTTTAGTTTACTTGAAAAACGTGCTGCGCCATTTTGTTCATTGGCTCAATTAACCAGGCAGAAATTAAAGCCAAAGCTTCCAATGAGGTAAGTATTTTAATAAGCGTTTTATTTCAGGTAAAACGCTGCTATTAAAGTACTGGACCGTCATTGGAAGCTTTTAATATGAGACCTGTTTGTTATCGCCTGGTGACGCCACACATGTGATGCATATAACATGAGGAAAGATCAAAGAGAATATAATCACTACGTGGGAAAGATATTGATTAACGCCAATGTGATTTAGTAGCAATATAAACATAGTCTACTAGAACCATTCATTTTATTCTATGTTTCTTTTTACATTGTATTGACAATATATCGTATATGATATTATAATCAAAATAAAATGTTCCTAATCTTAATAATTCAATTACTGTATCAAGTTTATTACATATTAAGTTATTTTTGTTTTAGTATATGTTATGCATCAACTGTCCAAAACTAAGTCATTACTAATTTATTGGTTGGAATAATTTATTAACATTAATCGAATCAACGTCCCGATTCACTTCTCGTCTATAGAAACGTTTAAAGGTGTCGGCTGATCGCCAATTTCCACGAGCCATGATTTCATCAAGGGAATGATTCTCCCACCAACATTTGGAAGCGACAGCCGAGCAAACACTTCCTGGAGGCGCGTCAATGTTAGCTTCCTTGAAAAGATTTTTATCCAATTGGCTATAACTGCACGTGATGCAGATTTTGGCTCACCCTTAATGGTGACAAATAAATTAAGAGATCCTGCTTAATCGCGTCTTTCTTTTAAGATAGTCACAGTCTTTTCTATCCAAAAGAAAGGATCTAATTTCTGATTACTATTATTTTGATAATTTTCCATCCGGATTGCTGATAGTCATGACAATCCGTTTTGGATCCATATTGGGGCCAAAAAATAATACTATTCTCTGATTTTATATAGTGACTAGGATCAACTTGAAGCAGAGTTAAATCATGAATTCTCCTTCCTGAGCACAAGAGCAACAATACAGCAGTATGACAAGCCGTTTGAAACAAATTGTTACTATCGATTGTGTTGTAGATATGAACGAGACTATTTTACTTGTATCCCAAACTGGTGGCTTAGAGGTTTTTGGACTTTTAATAGATATCGACTTTAAAATGTGCCTAACTAATACGTGTGAACTTAAATGACCAGATGTTTCTGTGTTACACAACGTAGAAACCACAGAATTGTGAAGAAGTATGGTATTATATGAGAGGTTATTAATTAAATGTAAGTCGGATAGAAACTGTGCAAGCTGTGAACCTGAAGGGTTTTTGACGTCAACCTTTTTTGTAATACACCAAGACGACCAACGATCCCAGGCTACTTTGTATGTTTTCAAAGTAGATTGGCGCCAGGAATTCTTAAGAAGTGACAACTGTTCATTGTTCCGAGTTGAAACTACATCGCCCCACCCCCACACTTCCAGACTTCGAGGACTATGTTCTCTACGTTCTGGGGTGGAGACCCTGTTGATGTGTCTATCAGATGCTTCTGCAGGTTTCTCAGCGTGTACGGTGCTGCCAGTGCTCGATTCTTCAGTTCCACCCGTCAAAACACTTTTCCCCACCGAGGTACTACTAGTAGATATATTCCTGTGGATTGATTTAGGTGTGCTATAACTTTCGGCACCAGAAATGGCGGCAGAAACACCCATGCCAGGGGATAGTGCCAGGGTACGCTGAAGGCATCGTGAAAAATGGCTACCGCATCCCTCAGGTCTCGAGACACATAATTCTCTACAACGTGAGCCGTTGCTGAGGCGAATAAGTCTATAACAGGGGTTCCCCATTTGGCAAATATTCTTTTCGTGCATGATGGGGATAGGTGCCACTCCGGATGAGGGCGATGACGTGACAGATGATCGGCATAGTTGTTGTAATTCCCTGGGATGTAGTGTATGTCTATGTAAATTTGATTGTTATCTATTAAATCCAAAATTTGATGTGTAATTTCCATCAACGCTAACGATTTGGTGCCTCCTTCCTTTCGTAAGTAGGCAACTGCAGTCTTGTTGTCGCATTGTATGAGTACTGAGCTGCCCCTCAGGAAATGAACTTGATTCTGTAAGGCGTGCAATATTGCCAGCATTTCCTTTTGGTTGCTGTGTAGGCACTGCTCTTTGTGGGTCCAGATTCCTGACAACGCCACATTGTTTAGCTGTGCACCCCACGCCAGGTCCGATGCGTCCGTTGTCAGAAAGTTCATCGGAGGAGGGAAGTGCAAGAGAGTTGATAAATGACAATTGTTTGTCCACCATCTTAGCTCCTCCAATACTTGATGAGGTATTGGGTAAGTCTTCGATGACCTTTCCGGTAACGTTTGCATGAACCGTAAGTGGCGATAATTGAGTCGTCCTCCCGGAACAACGTAACTTGCAAAATTTAGCCGCCCGGCAATTTTTTGAAAAGTTTTTAGGGTCGCTTTCTGTTCGTGCAGAACTATTTGTATTTCTTGGATGATGACAGCATTTTTCCCCGATGGCAGGGCTTTTAAATTGTCCCAGGGATTCCACATTACTCCGAGGTAAACAATGCTCTTCTGAGGGAAAAGTACAGACTTTTCGAAATTGACTTGCCAATCTAGTGTTACTAAGGTTTGTAAAGTTAGACGTATATGCTCTCGAAGGATGTTGGCATCCTGGTGGACAATTAAAAAAAAAAATCGTCGAGGTATACTAGAATGCGGATATTCCATCTCTCTTAGCGTTTGAGCAACCCAATTGGTGAGGATTGAGAAGGTCTTTGGCGCTGTACTCATACCGAAGGGTAGGCAAGTCATTTCCAATAACTCTTGATCGTAAATTAGGCGAAGAAAGCGTCTGTGCGCCTTTTTGACGCTCAAATGAAAATAGGCTTGAGACAGATCTATTTTGCTCATGTAATCTCTGGGTTGTAGGAACCCCGAAAGGCGGTGTACATTTATCAAGTGAAAGGCTTCTACAATTATAAATCTGTTCAGAGCTTTCAGGTTGAAAACTGGTCTGGCTGACCCGTCCGATTTGGGAACTAAGAACATCGGGGATATGAAACTTCGTGACACTTGAGCTACTTTTAGAATGCCTTGCTGTTTCGTTTTGTGGATAATTGAAGACATCTCGTCCGACATGGGAGTTTGAATGTGACTTTTGACTACAGTACAATACTAGAGGGGGTTTTCGAATAAATGGTATCCTGTAACCTTGAATTAATTTTAAAATTATTTCTGATGCTCCCATCTCTATCCACTGTGAGAGGTATTGAGCTAATTGACCTGCTCGAAAAGGCTTCGAGTCATTGTTTTTGACTTTTTTGGTTGCCTTTGGCACTTTTTTGATTGTTGGATCCTGAACGCCCTCGAAAGGAACCACGGTATGGCCGCGAGCCTCGATTGCGGTTGTGATATGAACCTCTTCCATTGAAAAAAGGCTGTTCATATTGGTGATAAAAGGCCCTTTGCCAGAGTTATATCGTTGGTGTCCACCCCGCGAGGGTGTATTATTACAGGCCTGCAGTGGCATATTGTGCGTGCATGAACCTGGTTCATAAAAACAATTTTGAGTTCCACGCGATGGAACTGTTGGATGTTGCACGCCTTGTCCCCGCGAGGGACGGCTGATAGATTGACAAGATTTCGCTTGAGAAGAAGGTTCAGTTCTAACAGGCCAAAAGGCTTTACGGACCCCCCCCCCCCCCCGTTTTTTCTAAAACGGCAGTGAGTCGGTCAGAGAGTCAAACAAATGGGTATGTGAAGGTGGTATTCTATTAACTGCTGTTTTAATCAGTAGGTCTTTAATTTGACTTGTTCGATACTTTCTGCCCGGTGACCACAAACTAACCGCAGTAGGTCTGAGGAAATCCTTTGCAAATCGCCCTTTTGAAATAACTCCTCAACCTTCGCACTCAAATTATCGTAGCTAATAAAATCAGAATTCTTAACCCAAGACAAAAGATTACGAATGCTTTCCTGTAAGGTTTCTTTTTGCTTTAGTACACAGTAAGTTAAAGGCGCATACGATTTGTCAGAATAGGCAGCATGACGCGTAATGTCATACATCTTAACTTCCTCATTGGTTTCCAAGTCTATAAAAACCAGGAGTGTGATGGTATAATTTCTGCGTGTCAGAATATCTTACGTCCGACCATGTGGTAGAGCCCAGACGCTGTACATTTTTAAGCATTTCCAAATAATTGTCCGGGGTTTTGGGGACAGATGGTTCTTTTAGCTTTGTCTCTAAATCAAAGGTGAAATCAGATGTGTTCGACACTTCAGGGTTTAAGCCTGAAGTGAGATCGCCATTATCGGAAGTGAGGGCAGCATTATCGCATGGGAAGGCAACGTTATCATCCTCATATAACGCCCCACAAACCTATGAACAAAGTGATACATTGTCGTGATCATGACAAATTGACTTTTTATTAGAATTTGACAAATGCTTTCGCAACTTACCCAGCTACTGCTGGAGCTGGAGCTGCTAGACGCCCGCTTACGCTTGCGAGCCTCGCCACTCGGGCCGTCTTCAGAATTGTCCATAATTTAATCAGAGACGGTACGATTTAAAATAATTTATACATTAATAATACTGAGGGTATTAACAAAAGAAAGGATTTGTAGGATCGAACAATGTATCGAATTATAAGTATATATATAATTTAAAGTATACAGAGTACGAATAATTATTTGTGATCCGAACGGCAAAAACCGTTAAAATAAGATCACAAAAACAACACGTTTTCGATCATTAATCTAGAAATTATAACAGTACTTACGGTTTTCTGCACTGCAAACTATTATCACTCACTTTGTAACTAGATTTGATCACTTCACTTCTTAAATATACTTTTTATTTTGTAACAGACGTTGAGCAGAGCTGCTACTTGATGTTTAATCGACGGAATACAAAACGCCAATGAACAAAATGGCGCAGCACGTTTTTCAAGTAAACTAAACGTGATACGCCGCCAGGTGGCGCCACAGGACCGGAACTTATAGGCTAAAGAGTACGAAAACTGATAAGAAATCGACGGAAACGGAAATGCTATCTCATATTAAAAGCTTCCAATGACGGTCCAGTACTTTAATGAAAATTACAAAATTGTGTCAAAAAAGTGCTTTGTTGTTTCAAAATAAAAGCTAGATTACGTAAGTAATTAAGTATGGAAATTTTTAAGGTAAGAGCGTCCCCAACACCTTTGTTTGGTTGTACCTATATTAAACGTAGTCCATACAATCTCGCAACTAGTATTGTGTCGTGCCCGAAAACCATTGATTGTTTCCTTAAATTTTACTATCATTTGATGAAACAAAGAACGTTTTGTTCATGTTCATTACAACGTTTGTGCATGTTCATTACCCACGACACGGCAGCTGTCCCTATGCGGGTCCAGGAAGCCTCACTTGCCGTCTTCCGGCGACCCCCCCCCCAGCTGTCCCCAGGCGGATGCAATCGCTGCAGCGCCCATTACGGTACAATCCGCACAATCGATGACGAACTTCCATTGATCAGTTTTTTCCGTTACTTTTGGCATTAAATGACTGTTCTAATTTGTTCTTCCATGCTAGTCAGGAAGATAAGAAAAAAATGCTGAAGGTACCAATTCCAACTGCTTCTGTACCCGCACAGACTGTGAAAGCCGATCGAGGAAATTTGCAAAAAACCGAATTTTGCTATTCGGCCATGCTATCCATAACCGAATTATGACGACCTCTGTAGCCTACTGGTCATCATGCCACGCTGTCACACCGGAGGACCCGGGTTCGATCCCCGGTCAGGTCAAGATGAAAAATGATCTTTTACAGATTGATCTGGGTCTTGGATGTTTATCTATATAGGTATTTGTTATAAAATATGGTATGGTTGAGTTAGTATCCCATAACACAAGTCTCGAACTTACTTTGGAGCTAGTTCAATCTGTGTGATTTGTCCGTATGTATCTATTTATTTATTTATAAACGGTATTGCATTCTTGACGAGAAAACCAGTAACCTCGTCAAATCTCCTTGGTTAGGTAGCGGACCCCGGGCTCTGAAGCGTTACTGCTGAGGATGCAACCGGGAATACGCTCGGATGATGATGATTGCATTCTTGACGAGAATCTTGTTTTTCGCAAACTGATTCAGATTCAGAGTTTTATTGCAAGTCACAGTTTTAAAGGTGTTACATAAATTAAATAGGTACAAGTGACTGTAAACGGTATAGTATTGGCCATAGATTTAGAATGTAGTAAAAACAAATCTAGGTCTATGGTTTTGGCTTGCAACCAGGATAATTTTTCTCTTTAGGAACCATTTACTAAGCATGCTCGGGAAGTAGTATCGCTCTTACTGAATATTTCAACTCTTGCCGAGTTGTCAAAATAATAGAGATTACTAACAGATCTCTGCCATGTATCTTTAATCATACATTATGTATGATTAAAGTCACATGGCAAAGATCAACAGGCGTGTATGTATGTATGTATGATACATACTATCAAGCCTGTTTATCACAGAAGTAGGTAATGACTAGTGGTCTTTATACAACTTGCCACAACTAAACAAGAGACGCTCCTTATCTGTCTCAGAGAATTTCTATTGCTATTCAGTGTGGCAATGCCGCTAGTATCATGGGAACCTTTGGTACGATACGGGCGGTCTATTAGATTAATATTATAACCAAGTATGTTGCGGATTGCTAACTGTGAAAATTTTGTCGAAGCGTGTTGCGGAAAATTCAGCGTTTTAATTTTATAATAATTTTAAGTGAATAAAGTATTGTTCGACTATAGTTTAGTTGTAACGTTTTCCATCACAGCATATGCTTTGGTAAACTTGGCAGCAGACATCCTGTAGCATCTGGTGTCTGGTGTTGCAGCTCAGTGGCTCGCCGCCGGCACTGCAGCCGCCTGCGTTACACGCTAACATCATGATGCTTTATTTAACGAGGGGTACGGTTTACGAGTAACTATGTTTCTAAATGAAACTTCAATGATCTTGATTTACATAAAATTCAATGGGTTACTCACGTAGAGAGTCAGCAAGGTCGACATGTTTCGACCTGGAGGTCTTCATCAGGGCGGATGTGACTTATGTGACCCGTTTAATTTAAAAATATGGGACCACCTGACAAGTATACGCTTCCAAATAAAATAAAATAAAAATCTAAATCGGTCTCGGCCGGCGTCTTCGAATAATAAATGAATGAACAGTCTTACATTTTTGTGTATGTTCATCATTCAGTGAAATAAATATGAAAAGGGCGTCGCGCTACAGTCGCGCGTCAAGGCTTCAGGTCACCCGCTACGATCCACCAGATCCGCGCCTGGGGCTACGAGCGGGGGCCACGAAAATGGGCCCGAAATCAAAACTTTATATATATGCATGTGTGGCCGCAACTACCTTCATATATATGTTTAATTTTATATATTTATAAAAAAAAACACTTGAGATCATATCCAGAAGTTTAAGAAATATAGCATTAAAATTGCCGCATTATCCCACAGTGGCAACGCACCAAAGTAGTTTTTCCAAGCAGGGGGTGTTTTAGCTGGTAAGAGTCCGGCGCTATCTGGGTTACTCCATTTGGAATTCCCAGATGTCCATGAGGATTTCACCACCTGCTTGTAAAAATAATAACATAATAAAAACATACATACATAAAAAAAAGATCGCGACGAATTGATAACCTCCTTTTTGGAAGTCGGTTAAATAGTGTTGGTATTTTGAACCTGTGTACAGGCACCAGATAATTATCTTTCACCTCAGTCAACCCAGTGTCACTCCCCGTTTAAGCATCGCAAATATATCGATATTATTAATTACTTTGCGCACGGCGACCACTTCGAAGGGGAAAATTCATTTACATAAATCGTTTGTCCAGGGCAATAAGAATTAAATTAGCTTGCATTGGATGTCTAGGTATCTAAACGACGAGGTGAGGAGTTCTGACTCGAGCTAAATTAAACCATAGTGCTAACCACATTAAGTAGATTTTCTTTGAATTTCTTATCTGAGTCTGTACGTGAGTACTAGTACTTATTCTGTGGCTAAGTTAAATGCCACTACGACACAATTTAACACAAGCCGCACAAGTGCAGAAATTGTTTAGAAAACAATATGTTTCACTCTTTGTACCCTCACTTGACTTTAGTATTGGCACATATTGGAGTGATAAAAAAGGACTTGGTGTTTTAATTCAGATTAAACACAGATTCAAACAAGAGATATTAAAAATGCCTTGCTTTTTGCAACCCATATCAAAATTGCAATATGTAAGGGAAAGTATACAGAGTGAAATGGGCGAGACTTAAATTCTCAATTGCTACCTGATTTTGATTTACTTACTGTAAATAGAATATGAGGCGATGGTGATTTGTGCTTATTTTGCATTCATTTTTCGCCATTGCTTTTAAAAGGATACCGTTTAGCATAAGCTTAACTTAACTGTGCTCGCAATCCGAAGTGGAACACAAACGTTTCACGCGGGCTGTTAGCATTGAATACTTAACACAAACTTCCAACTCGGGAATCGAACCTTACAAAGCGAAATGGATCGTCAATGCTCTGAACAAGTATTCCCATATAGGTCAGTAACCTGAAATGAGGCGTGAGGATCACTCAGCGTACATCGCTTGCCTTGTGGGAACGCTTGGATGCTGTACTGAAGCATCAACGCGCATGTACGTCGTGCTGTTCGATGTAACTATATGTTTCCTAAGGAAATAGGGTGTGGTGGTGGAGGGGAACCCCCCACGGCGATCGTGGGCTAATGGAAGTTCGCTGTGAGCGTCGCGCGGAGGCAGCCCTATTGTGGACAGCGAGCCAGGGCTGCGACTCATTCCTTTATGATAGGTCTTTAAACGACAGCTGTTCGGCAGCATATGGTAAGTGCCCGCATACTTAAGTATACAATAAGATTTGGTTATGTTCATTATGTATTTTTAACGTACGGAGGTATTTTTAAAATTAAAAATATATTTTTGAATATGCATTGTATTCTTAGACGACATACGTGGTGTATTGGTTTGTGGTTACTAACTACCCTCGTCTATCACCTGGAGGTAATAGGTTGAATTCTCAGCGTGGGAAAATGCTTGCACGTATTTCCAATTATATATTTGTTTTTCAATGATTGTTCAAGGGTACAGAAGATCATGCGAAATCTAGAAGAAATAGCCGGAACAACCTATTGTTTTACGAATCGCCGCCTGCTTGACATCAATCTTTTTTTTTTAATTCTTTTTATTTCATATTAGACAGCTTTACTTTTTCTTGGGCACATTGTCACCTAATTATTTAATTAGTCTCCCTTCATCATGAATGTTTTGTGTGATCTGTATTACAGGTTTCGTCCGAAATCTATCATATTATCATCTCACAATTTATCATGTTTTTTTCTAGATTTAAAGTGTAAGTACCTAAACTGTTAATTGTGATGAGAAAAATAAATCTATTTTTATTTATTATTTTATAATCTTCTTTGAGACCTTTTAACCATGTGGTCTCTTTATTATTGACCGAGCGAGCGAAGCGTCTCAGTTTCGAGATTGGCCAAAATGGCTTTTGTCCGGCTGTCAGTTTGTCTGTCCGTCTGTTCTCGCCTACAGGTCGCACTTCTCAACCGATTCTTGTGAAATTTTGTGAGCAGGTTCGAAAATTATTCAGAATCCTCTTGCTCATGAAGTTTTTGAAATTTTTCAAAATGGCGGAGATGTAGTTGAAAACTTAAAAAATACCATATTTCAGCCATTTCGATTTTTCGAAGACGCAACTTTTTTGTCTGAACACCTTTTTTTATCCGATAAACTTCTACGGACTTGCGAGGTCCACCTACAACTCACAGAGCCACTTTAGTTTTAATTTGAGTGCGTTGAGGAAGACCGTCGATTCGCCGCTCCTCCTAACACTCGCCCTGAGGATGATCGTCTAAACCGATCGAAACTAGTCGGCCTTTTCCGACTACACTATTTCAGTAAAACCGTGTTAAAATACCTAGTTATTACTACCTAGTTATTACTATTTGTCACTTAAAAATACTCGTGGGAAAAATAAGGGGCCATACATTTTCCTGCCTCTCATACCGACATGCTGACGACAGCCGCCAGCCGTGAGCCGACAGCTGTTGTGCGAAATTAATTTATAGACCAGTGTTACAATTATTAGCATATGTATCTATGGCCGAATCTAATTCCCTAATCGGCGTTTCTTCTCAGCAGTGGTCGTTACGAAGCGCTAGGATCGGTAGCTTTTCTTTTAAAATAAATTATATTTATATAATACTTATTGACGTGTAAAAGTGCCTGTAAAGGTCTATAATTACTGAATAAACATTTGAATCTTTGAATCTTGAATCTTTGAATCTTTAATATATTAGTTCATCTGACTGCCTCCGTGGTCCCCCTGGAGGTCATGGGTTCGAAACCTACTGTGAAGCATACTTTGTAAAAACTCGTTTTTTCTCAAACATGCTCGGAAATGTAGGCATTATTGTAGTAAAAAGAAGACACGAAGTTTGTAATTCTTGGCTCGTGCATTACTTTGCTGGACTAGGCCAGGAAAGTAGTATGAAAATTCATTCCTGGCCGCTGCTCAAAACAAAAAGACGAATAAAGTGTAGTCAGAATAACAAGACAGTGACATTGAAGTTTTAAATGACAATTCTGTTTTTACATTTAGCAAAGACATAAAGCGTGTAGCTCTCTTTGAGCATTATTTATTGTTATTTATATTCTAATGACCATAATTTTATTAAAATAATTTTTATAAAATCACACGAAAATAAGCTTAATTTTCATTGCGATAGAAAAGAAAATTACGGTATTACATTTTTTTTGCGTAAAATATGACCGGGCCGTATGGGCTATGTTTCTTTTGCACCAAAACGCGGGAAAGCAGTTTCTTTTCTTTCAAAGTACGAAGATACTCTTTGCAGCAAACATTATAGCTTTTGGTAAATATTTGCATATTTCTGGTTATTTCTTTAATGATTTCCTCACATTTATTGAGAAAAGCACTATGCATGCCTCGGCGGGAATGGCATTGCCGGACTCGTAATTATTGTCAAGGCCTCGCTAAAAACTACTCGTCCGTCAAAACCATCCTTCCCGTCCCCTGCAGTAATGTACTATTCCAGCCTGGTTAGGATATTGCAGGTTGTCATCATCTGATTATCCGAAAAGGAAGATGACTGCGTGTTTCGAAGGCACGTATAAACTGTGGGTCCCGAACGCCATCTAGCGTTTGATCATCAAACTATCCAAGGATTGGTTTTGGTTTACCCTTTGGGTTGCGGAGGTCAGACGGCAGTCGCCCTGTGTAAAAACCAGTAATCTTGTCAAATCTCCTAGGTTAGGTAGCGGACCCCGGGCTCTTTAGCGTTACTGCTGAGGATGCAACCAGGAATACGCTCGGATGTTGATGATTGATATTAGTTCATCCCGCAGTTCAGCAAACCTCTGATAAGGCGGGCGTCTTATCAGAGCCATTAGCCTATTTGGGGTGATGGATGGGACCTTGGTGCGGGGCCGAGCTAAGAATACCCGCTATTTCGGGGCCGGACGACGGGACTGACGGAATTCCACATCCATCGTGTGAGAGACAACGTGTCGCCAAAAGCAAATGCCATGAGAGCAGTTATAAATAAATAAATATAGTATATATATATAATATACAAGTCTCGAACTTTCTTTGGAACTTGTTATGGGATACTAACCCAACGATACTATATTTTCTAACAAATACATATATAGATAAACATTCAAGCCCCAGAACAATTTGAAAAAGGACATTTTACAACTTGCCCTGACCGGGGATCCAACCTGGAACCTCTAGGTGGCGGATTAGCATGGTGACCACTACGCCACGGAGTTCGTCAAAGGAGTCGGAGGTCGTTATTTTCAGGGTTCCGTACCCAAAGGGTAAACATGGGACCCTATTACTAAGACACCGCTGCCCGCTTGTCCGACTGTCTGTCTGTCTCATGAACCGTGGTACTGTTGAAATTTTAACAGATAATGTATTTCTGTTTCCGCTTTAACAACAAATATTAAAAACAAAATTAAATAAATATTAAATTGGGCTCCCATACAACAAACGTGATTTTTACGGTGATACGGTGACGACTCGCACTTAGCCGGTTATTTGATTCTAATTACCTACCTATTTACTCTGCAGTTAGTATGGTATGAACACGTGAGAACAAGCAAAATGCGAATCTTATGTACTAAATGAATATCATATGTTTATAGGTGATGCGGCTAAAAGAATAAAAATAGTGACATATTGTTCCTTTTTCCACCCTCTCGCGTAAATTCACTCCAAAAAGACCTTGTAGTCTTGCAGCTCTGCGGGCTTTTTGGACTTCAGAGAAAAGCTACTAATACAAGCGTTTCGCAACAACCACTGCTGAGAACAACGAGCTATTATGTACTTACGTACTAGAGTAGACCCATATTACAGTTTTGTTCCGTTCATCATATGCTATTACTGTTCACCTCACATTAGTCGCTTGCTAGCATTCACGCGCCAAGTTCACTCCATAGTTTATAATTGAAAACACTGTCAACATAATCAAAAATGCCTTGGTGTGTGTTAAGATACTGCTTTAATAACTCAAAGAACAAGGCAAAATATAAAGTATTAATTTTCCCTCAGCAAGTGACTAGATTTCATTATCTGAAAATTAAATACGGATTGCAAAATCCCCGCCGCCATAATGAATGAAATGAATGCTTTAGTCTATGACATCTGTCAATCGATTGAATGAGTGAGAATGACATTTAGCGAATCTAGCGCTGTGCTTTTGAAGGACGATTTAAAAGCGAACTTAGCGCTGCAGCGCGAAAAGTGTCAATTATCAATAAAAGACATGGCCGTTATTGAAGTCAGCTGGTCTAGATATATTATGTCGATGGCTGAGAAGAAACATATTGTTATCGTTATTTCTACGCCGCGTAGACCCAGCCTTACCTAGTCAACACCATAAATATTTATCTACACAGTTAAATTGAAACTTTTCCTCAATAAAACGAAAACAACGGTCCATTGGAAACAACACAATCGCGTTTGTTGGGAAATATATCATCGTTAATATTTTTATCGCTCTCTCAACGTAAACTGATAAGAAAAGATATAAAATGGTCGTTATAAATTAAATGTACGGGGTGTTATTGTACAGTCGACACATTCTTGAAGTGATAACTGATTCCCTCAATATGAACTAGGTGCTAGAGAGTCTCTAAGGGAATTTTTTAAAGACATTAATATTTTGACTACGCTACTATAGCGCATTATCTAAGTTTGAGACTGCCGCTACAAATCATTTATTAAAAAATGCTTATTATCATGTAAATTACTATTTATCTGATCAAAATTTGAATTGTATTATTTCACTGAAACATAGCCCATCAGGCTGGGTAGGGACCAATACTGAACTGGGTTTCTTTCGGCGTAATCTTCCCAGCAGTGGTCGTTACGAAACGCCAGTAGTTTTTAACTTTTGCACTAAAATAATATTTAAAAAAATTACCTTCAATAAGAGATAAATTTATCCTACATTAAATTTTTTTTTTGACTTTGAACCACATTTTCCTGTGCGAAAGATTCTATGGTATTACTTCATTCATTCATCATCATCATAATTTTTCTTGAATTTTCCTTATTTGGGGTCAGCTCTGTATGTCAGTTCTCTCCATTACGTTCTATCATTAATAATTTTTGCACTAACCCCTTGTTCTTTCATATCTGTCTTCTCACATTCTTTCCACGTCTATCTCCGCCTTCCTTTTCCTCTTCATTCATCTACCTCCAGTATTATCCATTTAATATCTTGCAAAATGTGGACTTTGGGTTTAGCAACCCATCTCTGTAAGGATACAGACGTACTCGTATAATGAAGATTATAATTTACCTTTACTCCAAGCGGCAGGACATTCGCACGTAACCACATGTCCGCGTTGCAAAGTCAAACAACATTGAGCACTATGAAATTACGTATAAGTAAGTCTAATTTGGAAGACACTATCGGTCTGTACTGCCGTGTTATTTTATGGACTAGTCTTACTAATTACCGAGGGCCGAGGGCAGGCTTTCTTTCCTGACTGAAGGTTTAGCAACCCATCTCTGTAAGGATACAGACGTACTCGTATAATGAAGATTATAATTTTAGCCGCAGGAAGTCCCCTGCTGGGTAAAGAGGTTTCCAAAATGGAATCCATTGGAAGTGGCCCGCATCCAGCATTTCCCATAATCTTCTCCCAGCAGGCGGGTCTCAGCGCTGCCATTGTCAGTATTCGGTACTTGGTCGCCATTATACTTACGATAGC
Organism: Acrobasis suavella; assembly: GCA_943193695.1. Classification (NCBI taxonomy): domain Eukaryota; kingdom Metazoa; phylum Arthropoda; class Insecta; order Lepidoptera; family Pyralidae; genus Acrobasis; species Acrobasis suavella. The sequence goes on from OW971947.1 coordinate 183,098, forward strand.
CAAATCTGGCTGATATGTTTTGGCTTCTATATTTCGTATGATCTTCAGCATCATTGACTTGCATATTATAAACGAGGAAAGGACGAACCCGTAATATAATATTATAAATCGAACCACGGGCTATACTCGATCACTTTAGTAAAATGAAATTAAAATAACAGTCAAATAACAATAACAAAAACGGCATTTCCATACAAAGGTGTGCAGCCGCCCGGGCAATTTTTATGGGAATATCGTGTTTTTACGTTTTTTGTTTGTTGTTTCTTACCACGGGCTTATACTAGATCACTGTAGTATAATAAAAAGCAAAAAATAATTGGCCAAGTGCGTGTCGGGCCACGCGCAGTATGGTTCCGTAGTTACGAACGCCAACTTTGTGTTCATGCCACTAAAAACGTCTAAAAACTAATTTCCTATCAAAAAACGATGTTCTTAAACTCACAATATTTTAAAAATACCTATTCAACGATAACCGACATGATTGGTTAGTCGAGAAAAAAAAAATGACTTTTCATTTTACAAAGATGGGAGCTACCAAAAAAAAAATTCTATATTTTATTTTACCGTTTTTTTCCGCCTAATTGATATATATATATTCATGCCAAATTGCAGCTTTCTAATACTTATAGTCGCTGAGTAAAACCGCGGACGGACAGACAGACAGACAGACATGGCGAAACTATAAGGGTTCCTTGTTTACTTCGGAACCCTAAAAAATAGACCTTCCCATACAAATTGCACGGACGGCTGGACACTTTTGTATGGAAATGCCGATTTTTTTTTGTTATTTGATTGTTATTTTAATTTAATTTTACTATTATAGTGATCTAGTATAGCCCGTGGTTCTATTTATTACTAGTATGTCCCTTCCTCGTTGTGTACTTGTATGAAACACACTATTAATGCAATAACATTTATTGTATACTTACTCTGTGTCGGCCCTCTACTGCAATTTAAATTAACAAATAAAACTTGTTTATCCAGTCTTCAGCTAATCCATTTTAAACGACAACAAAAGATTATACATTGACCAGGCCAAAGCAGCCAATATGAATCACTGAATGTGTATGTGTATGATTGTAAGTAAGATTCAACATAAACATAACTTCGGATTCACCGGAGCGGCATTACAATAACTTTACATCGAGTTGCCCCCGAAACGCATGAAAATGTTGTTTGTCCAGCAGATGCTCTGATAGGTAACTACTCAGGAAAGTATTTGTTTACTTCGCAGAATGTCGGCAGCATTCTCAGTATTCTCAGTTACACAACCTTACGGTTTTCGCATTTGGAATGCATTTTAAGAACGTTTCCTACAGCCTCGAACAAAATGAATTAATTTTAACCATAAAACATTCATTCTTGATATTAAAAACGCCTAATCAGGCCTGTGTCAGTTCCCCTTTTGTTATCGACAGTATACCTGCATTATTACTATGCGCAGCGACCACTTCAAAGGAGCAAATACAGTTACATGAATCGTTTTTCCAGAGTCCATCTAGACGATGAGGTGAGGAGTTCTCACGCGAACTAAATTAAACCATAGCGCTAACCACATTAAGTGGACATTTCTTTGAATTTCTTGTCTAAGTAAAACTTCTGTGCGTGAGTACTAGTACTTATTCTGTGGCCTAATTTGATTAAGGAAAACCGGGGATTTACTCAGCAGTTTCTTATATAACTAATAAAAAATACGGAAAGGTGGTAAACGAAAATGATGCGCATCGCACAATAGTCAATAACAAATAAGGAAAACTTTGTTTGCTTCTTATATTTTTTCCTCTTTTCTTATTGTTCAGCGTTTGTATGTTTGTTCGACTTGTGACTCGTGTATCTTTTGATCGGAATAGTATAGTAAGATGAGACTAAAATAACATTTACGCGAGGCATAACCATTACGTAAAACAACAATTTCGACAAGCGTTTTCAAGAATGGGTTGCTATGCTTTGTTGTTGCTTTGGGATAAGTCCGCCTTTTGTATCATATTCCTGTCTTTTCTTTTCTATTTTTTTATTTTCTTTTTTTTATGGCTCAATAAAGAATATTTTGTAATTGTTTCGAGATTGCCCAAAAATGCTATTGTCCGATTGTCAGTTTGTTCGGCTGACTCTCGTGAAATTTTGTGAGGGTTCGAAAATGTTCAATATTTTTTTTTTTCAAAATAGCGGAAATATGGGTTTTGAAAACTTTATAAATATCGAATTTTAGCCATTTCAAAAAATAAAATAAAAATTTCATCGGTCTTTTTTGTTACCTTTATTCTTTCGCTTCTTTTTTGACTGAACAACTTTTTTATCCAATAAACTTCAACGGCTGGGGGGTGACTTGCGAGGCTTACAGCTCACAGAGCCACTAAGATTATATTATGATATAATAATATTTTAATATCAGTACAATTGTATGTGGACGTTTTTGGAACTACCAGTGAAAAGCCGTATCGTGTTGCCTTATATCCTTATACCTTCTACCTTTACTCCAAGCGGCACGACATTCGCACGTTACTACATGTCCGCGTTGCAAAGTCAAACAACATTGAGCACTATGAAATTACGTATAAGTAAGTCTAATTTGGAAGACACTATCGGACTGTACTGCCGTGTTATTTTATGGACTAGTCTAACTAATTGCCGAAGGCCGAGGTCAGGCTTTCTTTCCTGACTGAAGGCTGGGAAATCTAGCTTTAAAAGTTTAGAGGAAGTGTGAACTTTCCCACGGTGTCATGTCCTGCTGTCATGTCCCTCGGCTGCGTTTTACAAACGCACAAAGAGCCGTCGTTGCGTTAATTAGCGTCCATGTAGCCGACACCTCATTACAGATTGGCAGATTACCGCAGCCGCGCCACAGCTGCGGTCACAGAATAAGTACTAGTACTCATGTAAAGAAGGCTTACTCAGAAAATAAATTTAATGTGGTTATCGTTATAGTTTTATTTAGCGCGCGTCAGACCTCCTCACCTCTTCGTTTAGATACCTAGATATCCATTGCAAGCCAATTTCATTCTAATTACTCTGGACAAACGGTTCATGTAACTGAATTTTCCGTTCCGAAGTGGTCGCCGCGCGCATAGTAATAATGAAGGTATATTTCCGATATCTAACCGGGGAGTGGCACAGGCCTGCTGCGGCTTAGAGCTGCGTTCCGTCCAAACGAGGAGAACCTCACTTGTTCGTTCAATTTGAATTTTCGCTTACTTATAGTGCATGAAGAGTAGGAACATGAACGATTATCATACATATAGTAATAGGTATGAAGGTTTCATCTGAATTTACTTTATGTGAGGGATAGCGTTACCTACGTGTAAAGAACGAAATTTGACGTACATTTAAGTATACCTTATATGTCGTTTGCTGAAAAGTAGATAGGTAAGATACGCAAGAATAGAATAACCGGCCAAGTGCAAGTCGGACTCGCGCACGAAGGGTTCCGTACCATTATCTATAAAAAAACAAGTTTGTTTTTGGGAACCCTAATTAAATATTTTTTATTACGTTTTTAGTATTTGTTGTTAAAGCGGCAACAGATATACATCATCTGTGAAAATTTTACCTGTCTAACTTTCATGGTTCATGAGATATAGCCTGGTGACAGACAGACAGACAGTCAGACGGACGGACGGACCGGACAGCAGAGTTAGTAATAGGGTTCTGCTTTTACCCTTTGGGTACGGAAACTGTGATAAATCTAAATAGGCAATTCTAGAGATTTAGAAAACCCGTCCGCAATTCTGATTCCAATTCAGTCACAGTACGCACAATAACATTATTTTTTGTTCCCACATTTTGAATAACAAGTCCTTTTGTACAAAATCACCTATTCAAATTCATCTCGCGCAGTGAACGAACCCGTACAGAAGTGCACTTTAAATAGGCGGGATAAGGTTGATTCTAGTTCGTCGGAGAGACGGCGTGGTCGACAAAAACATTTGTGCGATTCGATTGAGCTATTGTTTCTCCCGGTTCAATCATTTCTTCGAATATCGGCACAGTCCCCTATTGCAAAGGAAACGACGCTTCACATTGAACGAATCATTTGTAGATTTTATTATTATTGTAATGTAACTTACAATAACAATGTGATTAATAGTACTTTGCCGATCTTCCAAGACGAAGAATTTCGTTCTCAGCAATGATACTTTTTTCTTACAATTGAAAGATGCAAAGTAAACGAAGAACTACTTAGATAACGACGAAGGGACTGGTCAGCTCGGCTTCGATTTTTTGACTACTTAATTTTTTTTTATTTTTTATTACGCAATTTATGTTTGTTTACTTGTTCGCAAGCATTACTTGTTATAATGTGTCAACATTGTATTATATTATAAGTATTTATTAATTCAAAGACAATAATAATAATATGACAAAGCCCTTCTGGCGAGTAGGCGACCAATACTGTGAAAATGAGTTTCTTTCGGTGTTTCTTCTCAGCAGTGGTCGTTACGAAGCGCTGGCATCGGTAGCTTGTCTTTAAAAATAAATTAAATTTTAATATAATTTACACGTAAGGTAAATTATACTTATTGACGTGTAAAAGTGCATTACTGAATAAACATTTGAATCTTTGAATCTTTGAAGCTATAGAATTAGTACGTATAATGTTCCTTAACTTGTTATTCCAAGTCGTTTACGGCATCCGAGAAGTGGCTGTTTGCCTCCATAAAGCAGGTACCTACCTACGAGTACCTATATCGACTATCAATCACATTGACGTTATATTATCACTTGTCGCCGTGGAGGAGATCCTTGGGCTTAGCATTAGGAATTTAATTTATTGAACACAATTGCCAAGTATCTCCACCATCCTTCTATACGGCGGTGATAAGGAATGGTATTATATGATATGATATGGTCGTAATATCTATACTAAGTTACTATATCGGCCCTTTGCGTGGATATACGTCATACGTGCGACCTTTTGTGAGAAGACACGCCAACGCAAACAGCACCAAATTTCGAAAATTCAGACGAAGAAACGAGTTTGATGTGAAATGTCACACATAATTCGTACTCATCCACAATCACATACCTCATCATCATCATCCGAGCGTATTCCCGGTTGCATCCTCAGCAGTAACGCTTCAAAGCCCGGGGTCCGCTACCTAACCAAGGAGATTTGACGAGGTTACTGGTTTTTACACAGAGCGACTGCCGTCTGACCTCCGCAACCCAAAGGGCAAACCAGGAACCAATCCTTGGATAGTTTGATGATCAAACGCTAGGTGGCGTTCGGGACCCACAGTTTTACGTGCCTTCCGAAACACGGAATCATCTTTCTTTTCGGATAATCAGGTGATTCAAGCCTGCAATATCCTATCCAGACTGGAAACAACTTTTAACAAAGTATGCTTCCCAGTGGGAATCGAACCCATGACCTCCGGGTCACAAGACGAACGCTTGACTACTGGACCACGGAGGCAGTCATCCACAATCACATACCTAATACCTATTAAATCTGTCAGCGTGAGTATCTTTACAGTTCTTACGTACTAACATGAGATGAGATCTCTGATATTGTTTTTCACTGACATGAAGAGAATTTCTTCGGAAAGTTTTACGGGTTACCTACCTAAAATAATTTTGCGACGGCCTGGTAGTAAATCCTTTGTTATGAAACTTTCACACAAACATCGGCATGGATTTTGCTGAATCATATGAGACCTTTTAGTATTTTGTTCCGTTTTTTTTACTTCGCCTCATGTATGGGGAATACAGATATTTTCAATAGCTAAAATCCATTTAACTAAAAGGTTTTCAAGTTCTTTTAAGACCCTTTTAAAGCGTAGTCACGCAAACGCGCTCGTAGGCGATTGTTAGCATGTAACACATAAGTTATACTAACACAATGCTTTTGGCACCCTCGCCTCACCCGAGCCGGATTTCGGAGGAACGCTAAAGTGATGTTATATTTTTTCTGCATATAGTAAAGAAGGCGAATGCGCTAAGTTTCGGCACAAATATCCAAAACTGTGTTTGTTTGTACAACGCGTAACGCAAATATCTATTTTAACACCTGCGCTGCGGGAAACATTAAAGTAAGTATGGGAAAGATAACAGAAGGTTATCTTTGTTTTACTGAAGATATAATCTCTTATACATAACACATCAGAAAGCTAACGTATCGAAATGCATCTGTGACAGAATTAAATTAATATTAAAGTAATCTACGAGCAATGAATCATATTTTGCATTTTTTCAAAATTGTAGGCTCAGTAGTTTCGGATATCTGGGTGGTTAATTTTTGCCTCTTTTCATGAATAAAATCAAAACTATTTATTTTACAATAATAACAAAAATATATTTGAGATTCTCATAACGAGCCCCTTCATTTGATATATGACACAGTAAGGTTGGCTCAACGTATTTTTTTTTTTTAAATTCTTGATTTGTCGCCCTAAAATGACCTTTAATTTAAAAAATAAATATTTATTTACTTTACACATCTATGTTTGGGTCATGGATTGCATCATCCTACCAAATACCTGATTTGGTCCTGTAGATTCGTAGCAATAGACAGACGCAGGAGTGATCCTATAAGGGTTCTGTTTTTTCACTTTTTTATTGAATCCTAAAAACGAAAATTTGAAACAAAAAAATCGTAATATTCTTGTAAAATAACTCGTACCTAACTCAGGTACGCGTACGATAAACTTTCAATTGTTAAGATCTTCAGAAATATTTATACTTTTTTTAAATCTAGGGAAATATGCTAAATAACGGCTTAGACCTGATAAACATAACGATTAACATCTTCAATGCTTATTTGTATGCAAATTATGCAAAATACGAGAACAGGCTGCCGATTTCATTTCTGGCACGTCATTGCACATAGTTGATAATCAAGTGGGTATAACTACCATGCATGTCATTTGTTTAGGGTTATATCTCACTTGTCAGCATCGAACAGCACTTTACAGAACGCTATAGCACCAGCCGTGCTGAAGCGTTCTGCCCCTCTCTCTCACTCTGACAAATGACGGTCCTGAGCGACAGAAAAGCAGCATATAAAAGTGCTGATCCGTGCTGACAAGTGAGATCCAACCCTTAAAGTTTGTTTTATCGATGCGGCGACTAGCAGCAATTTTATAAGAGCGACACTTTTGTCGGTGGAGTTTCTTCCATTCCTGTCTGTCCTCAGCCAGCCTTTTGACGTCTTGGTATGACACTACTCCTACTTTCTCCTTTATTTGCTTCATAAAGCTGTGTCTGGGTTTTCCTCTTCTTCCTTCTATTTTGCCTTCTATTATCGTCTTCATAAATTCGTCGTGCCGTACCAAGTGTCCCAAATATTTCCTCGCCTATTACCTATATTTTTATTTTTTCTTTAGATATATATAACTCAAAGGTGACTGACTGACTGACATAGTGATCTATCAACGCACAGCCCAAACCACTGGACGGATCGGGCTGAAATTTGGCATGCAGGTAGATGTTATGACGTAGGCATCCGCTAAGAAAGGATTTTGATCAATTCTACCCCCAAGGGGATAAAATAGGGGATGAAAGTTTGTATGAAACTTTGTCAATTTTAAACCATGCATGCATAAAGCTACTATGACGTATTTTGATAAATTACACCCCTACGCGAGCGAAGCCGCGGGCAAAAGCTAGTTACCTATAATTGTTATTAATTGCCTCCTTTCGCCTGCTCTGATTAGTACTTCTTCATCTATATTTCGGTCTTTCCAGCAATTTTTTTCCATCCCTCTCCCGCACCACATCTCAAATGATTCTAATCTCTTTATCTTTTCATTTGACATAAGAACCAGTAAAAACCTTGTACGAGTATTTACAAGAAAAACGTCCTTTTTGTCTGGCCCATAAAAAGCTATTCTGTTCTATTCAACTTACTTGGTCTTTGATTGGAACTTCAAGCATGTAGTAGGGGAGTAGCAGAGATGAAAAGATTTTTTAAATCGAATCATAATTCAAATAGGTCAAGGTTTACGACTTTTTGGAGATGATGGTGTTGTTAGTTGTTTCGCGAATTCACTACTGGTTATGTGACTAACTCTGTCCGACTATAGATGCTCTTCTGCATGATAGCATTCCTGCCTGCGCCATACTATGAACTGTACTGACCGACACGGTCACGAATGCTCACGATTGTCTGATTCGGGATCGCTCGGCTTTTGCGTTTTATTCGCTGTTAGCGCTAATTGCTCGTTAGCGATCTTCGTAATTAGCCGACGCTGTGCATTATACTCGTAAGTGGCTATTCGGAATACACATTAAGAGAAAGGCTGGCGCGTTAAAAAAACAGCTGAGCGACAATAAGCACTAAGATATTTCTAATAGTCTGGGCTATTTTAAAAAGAATACCTGAATACGATTTTCGTTAAGCTTCGTCAAATGTATACAGAAATCTAACTAGAACATGTTTCAACGAAAGATAGGTAAAATCCACAATGATTCGTCAAAAAGATTGCAGACATGGATCCGTTTCATGCAAATATCTCAAAGATAAAGATTTTGATAATAATAACATAAAACATATTAAAAGAAAAGATATTAAGAGGAGAATTACCTACAATAGATTAATAATAATAAGCATAACTCGTTTTGAATTCACAAACAATTTCAATACAACTTATCTGAGCAATTACGTCAAGATATATTGACATAAATAACCAGAGATTTTTCACTCAAAGTGGCAAACAAACAAAGATAGAATATACACAAACAAAGAATTTTTTCCTCGTCTGAGACAAAATTAAAACCAGAACTCACGGTTCTGATTGACCGAGCGAGCGAAGCGTCTCAGTTTCCACTGGCCAAAAATTCTTTTGTCCATCTGTCTATCTGTTCTCGCCTACAGGTCGCATTTCTAAACCGATTCTCATAAAATTTTGTGAGCTGCTTGGGTATAATTATATAGACGTTTTTTGTCGAGCCAGCTTTTCGATTTTTTTTCAAATGGCAGAAATTTGGGTGTTCGAAACTTCAAAAATCTCGTAACTCAGCTTTTTAAAAAACAAAAAAAACGCAACGCGAAAAATGAGACGCAAATGTTTTATCTAAACAACTTTTTTATAAGGTAAACTTGAATGTGTTTACAGTCGGCAATTCGCCCAAAAGCTGTCTAGAAATCGATTTTCTGTACATTTTGTATTAGTGCGATCAGTATAATGTCGGAAATACAAATCTATGGGATTACAAGAAAATGGTGGGTAGTAACTTTTTTCCTTTGTATACAAAGGAAAAAATGTTCTTTTATACTCGTATAAACATACCATGTGCGGTATCAAACAAAAGGGCTTCATGAGTAGATTACACAATAATAAACTTTACTCCCATATTGGTCAAATTCACAAACTATTTATAGTACGAAACTTAAATATAAATTGAAATGAAAAAAGTTGAAGTATGTGAAGTGGGAGAGGGAGTGAAATTGAACAACTTTCCCCAAGGAACATATATCGAAATATAAAAATTCTTTTTGGCTTTTATTAAAGCATGATACTGCGAATCTTTTATATTTATTTCATTTTCGGATTCTAAGTTTATTCAGTGTTTTCACTGGTAGGTTGGTTTCAAAACTCTTGAATGGCTTTGCTAAGCCAGGGAAACGGTAACATATCGGTTATGTCGTGGTTGTAAGGGCTCGCGTGGTCTATTGTTCTCACAGAACCGCTAGTTTTTATGTTGTCCGCAAACGAGCAGATATGCTTTAGCTTTTTCTTGTCACTGTGATAGAAATTCACTTTGTAATATAATGACTTTAATGACAAAAGACAGACAGTACAAAGCTAATCTCAAACGTAATTATTGCGCTCTGATATGATTACAGAAGAAACACGGACGACTCTAAGGCTAACGGAGCAGACGAGATTCTTAGCTAGCATCATTGGAAGGCGGTTTACTACTAACTTTGGCAACTTTTGCATTATAAAGTTACTTCACATCACACATCTCTAAAGTTGGTACTATATACCATATACAATTCTTTCAGGGTTACAATTTTACATAAGCCTCACTAAATTAACTCTTTTTGGCAATATGAAAACATGCGGTTTTTGTTTCTGTGAATTATAATAAGAGGTCGAAATTAGGTAGAGTTATTTATGTACTTGCTTAGAAATGTTGATGTTAATATGGATCTTCTCGGGATTTCTAATGGACAATCCCATGTTGCCAAAAATATTACAAATAGGTAAATAATCAATAAAACCTCAAAGATAGATAAGACAAATTAAACAAAGATAATTACATACAATTTTATTAGTATTTACATTAGTATTTTTATTAGTTTTAACAGATTGGCAACGTCGCGCGTGCAATGGTTTAATGATAGAAGTTAATAATCTTTTATTTAAGAAATCACGGGATTTTTGGCTCTTTAAAATTAATCCCGGTATTTGACGCATATCCACTTTATTCTTTCGCTGTATGAAATCAGTGTAAGTACATTAATCATCATCATCATCATCAGGTCGTTTTGTCTCCACTGCAGGAGCACGACCCTCTCTGTACTACTAGAACCAAACTTAGCCAGAGCAGTCAGAGGACATGGCCTACACTCTCCTCGCTGGCCAGACGGGTTGGAGAGGTCTCATTGATGTTTATAAGCTTTGTTTAGTTTGTATTCCCTTAGTCGCCTTCTACGACATCCATGGAGTGGCCCTATTTTACTCTGCCGGAAACCACACAGCCAGTACATAAATAACTCTACCTAATTCCGACCTCTGGTTATAATCGTAAATTTTGACGATTGGTGAATACTGGCAATATGTGTGTGTCAAATAATTTTCAAATTCGGAGACACTCCGATGCGGGGCCAAAAAGCGCACGTCTGCTCTGACTTAAAGTAGATTACAAATTAAGTTAGCCTAGAACTATTCGTGCCAATCGTTATTCTTATGAATAATGTAGAGGATTTATGTCTAGATAATACCGATCATCGTGAAGACTTTGAACTTACTTATACACGCGCTCCGTCCGTCCAAAAAAGCAGATGAAGAAAACATTTTTCCGCTCCTACGATCTCAATGATTATTACAAGCTTCTATTTAACTTGCAATGTATCTTGTATGTATGTACGTTTGTTTAGGTCGTATCTTGCGCACTTAACTTTCAACCAGTTGTTCTCAACCGATTGAGCGGGAATTTTGCATACTTATGTAACTCAGATAACAATACAATATTATAAAGTCAATGAGCTCTTTTGATACTGGAGCCGGGAGATATTCGACAGAACTCAGTTATAAAAAAACATAACGTCATTGAGTAGGACTCCTATGTTTTTCTTGACAAGCACTTTATGATAAACAATGTCTAGATTTAAAGATTCAAATGTTTATTCAGTAATTAGACCTTTACAGGCACTTTTACACGTCAATAAATATAATTTCCGTTACGTGTAAAGTATATTAAAATATAATTTATTTAAAAAAAAAGCTACCGATACCAGCGCTTTGTAACGACCACTGCTGAGAAGAAACGCCTAAAGAAACTCATTTTCACAGTATTGATCGCCTACTCGCCAGAAGGGCTTTGTCATATTATTAATATTGTCTTTTAATTAATAAATACTTATAATATAATACAATGTTGACACATTATAACATTTAATGCTTGCGAGCAAGTAAACAAAAATAAATTGCGTAATAAAAATTAAAAAATATTACGTAGTCAAAAAAGCGAAGCCGAGCTGACCAGTCCCTCCCGGCAGCACCCGTTCACGAGTTGACGCACGGATCAGGGTCTAATCATGGAGACGGAAGGTGGTCGATTAAACTTAGTAATAAAACGATGTCTTAATAAGTACTTTGGCCTGCCAATAAAGGCTGGTACAAAAAAGGACTATTTATCAAAAACCTTGATCAGTATGTTATTGAAACAATAAAAATTTGGTTTATAGGTTTTCCTTTTTTAATGAAGATTCTTGTGCTTCTACGTACTTCGAAAGGAACGTAAGGCCATGTAACGTAAGGCCGGATGTCATCATGGTATTGCAGTCATCAAAATATGTCAGATGTCTTAAGGCAGCTTGAAAATCTGAGACCAGTCTTACACAGACGGAATACAATAAAAACAAAAAAAAAATGTTTTTTCTTGATAGCATCATTGGCTTTTAAAATATGAGGGTAGTTAGTCGTTGATCCGCTAAGTTGGCCGTTTCAATTCTCTAGATCATTAGACAAAATTACATAATTAAATTTATTGTTAAACATTAGTAAAATACCAATATTACAGTAGTTATATTATTAGTTATTTTAAAACGTAGGTAGTTAAACACGTTCAGCAGAATCAGCGATATCTACTTTTTCAATCCTGGTATGAATAGGTCTGTCAATCAATCATCGTACCGGGAGCGCGGCTTTTCGTTTGATTTCCTGAAATCCTGCAGAGGTACGAGTTCCGTTGGCTCGTGTATTTTTATTTTTTAGGTCAAACACAGATATTCGTGTACTCAGTTTTTTGCAAATCCTCATTTTCATTACCTTTCGAATGATTTGAGTATGCAAACTAGGTATCTTTTCGATTTTTTTACGTGTGTGTGTTCGGGCTGTTCGTAGAGGGTATTGAAATAGTTATCCAAGTGTCATTACATAAAAATCAAGGCAAATAATATAATAAAATATCATTTGAACCTACCTTTGGCGACATGTACCAGTAAATGTGTCCTGTTTTCAAACTAGCAAGCTAAGGGTTGGATCTCACTTGTTAGCACGGAGGAGCACTTTTCTATGCTGCTATCCTTTTCTGTCGCTCAAAAACGTCATTAGCTAGAGCGGGAGAGAGCGACAGAACGCTATAGCACCGGCCGAGCTATAGCGTTCCGTCACGCTCTCTCGCAGGAGCACTGTCCGTAATTGCATCTCAATGGTACATTAAGGGATAGGCCATCTCACTTTTTAGATAAAAAGGTTCTAAAAGGCCGCTTCATGTTGGCTTTGACCCCTTGAACGCCTCAAAGGACCGGACCCCCATGGACCCGTGGATAATAATAAGTCATTTATTTCAGGCAACAAAAGAGTTTACATAAAATAAACATCTAGGCCCATATCAATATATACCTTAACCTGAAATACATAATATAATAAGGGTTGTGTTTTTCCACTTAATTTCCTGAAAGGGTGGCCACTGTAACACTGCAGTTTTTCGATGAAGGCCTTGTGATCAGGCCTACCGTATAAAATATAAAGCCGTTCTTGTAAATTAGGTATGATTACCTAAATTACAAAAACGGTTATTATATAGTATAATTATTGTTTCCTGAAAGGGTAGCCACTGTAACACTGCAGTTTTTCGATGAATCGCGTATTTAGGTCGACATCCATTAGGTCTCAAAAAACACTCTCTCCATCCTGTTAGTCCTATAAAAACAGTACACTGTTGGACTAAATGCCTCTCCCAAAAAAAAGAGGTCATTACTCGATACTACCCATTCTCTGTTACCTATGTAGTCCTCCCTTAGTCGCCTCTTACGACACCCCGCATGAAAGAGGAATAGGGTGGTAAAAAGTCATATACTACTTTGCCGTCACCACACGGCTTCGTTGGAGTAACAAACTACGTTGCCAACCAACTTCATGAAGTCTGTCAATTGTTTTCCTGAAACGCTGCGGTTTTCTAGTTTTTTGATATGCCACGTATTTAGGTCAAGTGCCGGCCATCCAGCCGCCTCACACACGAGGTCACCTCTTGACGACAGTTTCTGCAGTAAGTAGAGAATATAAACTTTTCCGCTAATACATATCTCACATAGTTTCTCGGCGAAAAGTTTAATTTGATTTCCTAAAGGCAAAATAATTTTAGTCCATCGGTTAGATTATCAAATAATATTGTAAACATATTTTTTCTTTTCTCTGAGAAACAAAAAATAACAAAGATACAGCGCATTGAAATTTTGCATGACGTCACGGCTATGTACGATTTTTACATAGAGGTGACGTCAAAAGCCCCCACCCCGGAACTTTGATGCTTTGTATATTTGTGATTTTTTATTTTTTTGGCAAACTGAAAAACATGGGTCCATAATTTTTGGATAATCTAAAAGACGGACTGATTACAATTATACTTTTCTACCCATGTCGTCACCCCTATTCTACAATGCTGCGTTTTTTAATTTAGGTCGACGGCCATCAGGTTGCCTCACATTGAGCACGACTTCTGTAGCGTAAAGAACAGAAAAACGGCTGATCCCTCCCGCTTTCTCTCTTTCGGTGCAAAATAGATAGTAAAAGTCAATCGAGCAAAATAGCGACCTGTTCCCGGGCCCCCTCCGTCACGCTGGTTGTGGTCTTTTGGTTTGGCTAGACCAAGCCACAGAATAAGTAAGCCAAGCTATCCTTTAAGAGATAAAGACGTGATAAGTACCTATCTCATCATCATCCTTCATCATTTCAGCCGCATAACGTCCACTGCTGGACATAGGCCTCTCCCAAGGATTTCCAAAACGACCGATCAAGAGCGGCCTGCATCCAGCGCTTTCCAGCGACCTTGGTCAGGTCGTCTGACCACCTTGTGGGTGGGTGTCCTACGCGTCGCTTGCCAGTACGTGGTCGCCATTCGAGAACATGTTTGCCCCATCGGCCATCGGTTCTTCGCGCTATGTGACCCGCCCACTGCCACTTTAACGAACTAATCAGCTGGGCTATGTCAGTGACTTTTGTTCTCCTACGAATTTCCTCATTTCTGATTCGATCACATCGGGAAACACCAAGCATAGCCATCTCCATAGCGCGTTGAACGATCTTGAGCATTCTTATGAGACCCATAGCAAGGGATCACGTTTCAGAGCCATAAATCATCACTGGTAACACACATTGATTAAACACTTTCGTCTTGAGGCACTGGGGTATTTTGGACAAGAAGACACTGCGTAGCTTCCCGAACGCTGCCCAGCCGAGTTGAATTCGTCGAAAGACCTCTTCCTCGAAGCTGGTAGTAAGTACCTAATTAATACAATTATGGTGAGAGGATTTTTGTAAACATAATCACTCATTAGTACTTCTTATGTTGTTTTATAAAACATTTATGTTAAAATCGGATTAAATTTAAACTAGTAAGGCATCAAGTTGAGTATTTTTGTTTGATTTCTCTGTGAAAACCCAGTTCGGGCTGCCTCCCGCATTTAGGTCGCCGGTCATCAGGCTGCCTCAGACGAGGTCACCTTTTAAAAGAACTGCACGAGCCGAAGTAGGCGCTAGCTTTGTTGCCAAGTTGTGTAACTTCACATACTCGCCAAAGATTGTAGCTATAGGAATGTTGAAATGAAATAACGTGACGGAGGACTAGGCTTGTAGATACTGCAGTATGTAAGTAAATGCTTTGATATTCATAGCAGCAAATTAAAAAAATATACAATTTTAACATTAAAAATGTTAAAAGGTCGGTCTTAAGAATCCCCTTACCCTAGACTTTTCCATACAAACGTAGTCTACGTTTTATTTTGAAACGACATGTCAGATTTCGGTAAAAATTGTAATTTTAAAAAAATTACAATTATCTAAGGTTATTATTGGTTTTCTACAGTAAAGTTATGAACTGGAAAGAAAGTTATGAGGGTGTAGAAGTTTTCCATACTGATGGTTAAATATGATATAATACGCTATATTCTCTGTTAAGTTCATAATTTTACTGTCGGAAACCAATTATAACCCGAAATATTGTAATTTCTTTAAAATTACATAATTTTGCCCATATCCGACATGTCGTTTCAAAATAAAACGTAGACTACGTTTGTATGGGAAAGTTTCAATTCCCAGGAAACTCTCAGTTGGACATAATCCTTCCCAACGATTTCCAAAATAACTTATCACCAAAAACGATTTTGATAAACAGTAATGACACGATCACATGACGCAAACGCTACTTTTCACCGGAAAATCGTGACAGCCCATATTTCAGCTTATCACGCGGCAGATCCGGGTAAAGCCCTTACCGCCTCATCTCCGCAGCGGTGACGTCACCCGAGCACATCCTGTTCCTATCATCGTCGCTGACACTATCATGGATCATGGAGCACTCGAGACTTTCAGAGTGCGTTCAATAGGACACGCCTTGGAGGTCATATACGAGGCGAATGCTTAGTCTACACGCGCGTTATCTGTTTTTACTGTATATCACCCAATAAAAGCATTTATTTACTATCGTGTAAACGCTTTTATTAAGTAACATATTTTTGCTGCTGACTGTACATATTTTTACAGTATTAATTTTTAACTCCCGACAAGAAAGAGATGTTTGACACCAATGTCTGTGTGTAGCATTGTAGCTCTTGAACGAATGGACCGATTTCTATGAGGTTTTTCACGTAAAGTCAAGTTTCCTTGCCGTGGTTCTTAGATTTGTTTTATAAAAATCGGTTCAGCAATCCAATATTGATTTGTGTAAAGGCTTGAAAGGGGGTTTTTTTAATTTTCCTGGCAAAGAAAATTGTAAACCAACTTTTCTTTGATCAATCATACATACCTCATCATGTAATGCTGTGTAGATTTTCTGTTAGACCAAATATCAAAATTAAGAATTCCGAAAAATACGAAATTCAAAACAGATACTTTTTTTTAAACGTCGAAACAAACATTACCTATGAAATTTGTATGAAATACAGGTAGATGACGTCATAGTTTCTTGGAGTCAAGTAGCGCTCTTATTATTAGTTTTTCTGCAATAATAAATACAAAATGACGACAAGTGACATTATTCTGCGACTTTTTATTTTCTTATTAGTACAAAATAATTTATTTTTAACCCAGGAAAATACCCAATTATGCGGTCGTCAGCTAAACATTTTTATAGGACGTTTTTGTTCGTGGTGCCGACGCGTACCCATTGAAAGCTTGTTCGTAACTTCGTATTGTAGAATTTCCGTCCTTCGCTAGTGAACACTACGCCGAATCGCGGCAGACACACATGCAAAAAGGCGTGTCGAATCACGCGTTTTCATGTCATGTATGATAATGCGGGCTTGGAAACGAATTCGCACTTAGCAAAGGACAGCTCCTATGTTTACCATTGTACTTGCTAATGTTACACTAAATATATTTTACCTACTTATTTATTAAATCTCAATTGGCGTTAATTTATCGCTGAAAGCATTTTCTTGTTGCTAACTTCACGTGTAAGATGGCACATTGGTAGCAAAACTAATTCTGGCATGAAAGTAAATAGAAAATGAATAAATAAGTATAGGTACCTACTTACCTAAAATGTTTGAACAAAAGAGCATATTATGTGTTTATAATGTTTTCTTTTAAAAATTCTGTACGTGTATCTAAGGGCCGGCGCACATACGGCGAAGCGCAGCGCAAATCATTTTTCGCTGTCAAACTATTATTGACATTGTCCTCTTTCAAATAATATCCAAAATCAATAAACACAAATAGGCTAGTCGAAATACGTAATATGTTCGTAAGTATTGTGTTAATTGATTTTGGATATTATTTCAAAGGGGACAATGTCAATAATAATTTGACAGTGAAAAATGCTTTGGCTGCGCTTAGCCATATGTGCGCCGGCCTTAAGACGAGTACGTAAAGTAAATGAATGTATATGTCACAGTCGGATTGTATAATCCGCCATTTTACATTACGGCCAGCCGTTATCAAAAACAGGGCCGTTGTGAAATGCGGCGGTTCAACGATTAGCCGGATTGTCATAGCAATACGTTCATTAAGGCGGGCCACGTTTATACCCATTGTACTACTACTTAGATTGTAGGGTGACCATTCTCACAACATAAAACAATGTTTAAAATGAAAATCAATTTTAATAATCAGAAAAAGTTAACAGATTTCTCCTTACGATATTCCTTACTAATCAAAAATTATTACCTATCAACCTATCATAATTACTTTTTACTAAATAAAATATTTGGCTTTAGACACTTTTATCCTTAAACTAGCTTTTGCCCGCGGCTTCGCTCGCGTAGGGGTGTAATTTATCAAAATCCTTTCTTAGGGGATGCCTACGTCATAGTAGCTTTATGCTACTTTCATTCCCTATTTTATCCTCTTGGGGGTAGAATTGATCAAAATCCTTTCTTAGCGGATGCTTACGTCATAACATCTACCTGCATGCCAAATTTCAGCCTGATCCGTCCAGTGGTTGGGGCTGTGCATTGATAGATCACTATGTCAGTCAGTCAGTCACCTTTGAGTTATATATATTTAGAAGAAGAAGAAGAAGATTATAAATCATCCTTAAATTATAAATCACAAGGAACAGCAATCTAAAAATACTAATAACAACTAGGCTTTTTTTGGTAAGTTTCGCTTGGATTCGTAGATTGGATATAAAGAGACAAATATTTCAATTGCCGTTTTTTGAATATAAAGTTTATTTTTAATAACGTACAGCCTTTAGTCTCGCCCACCGTAGCCACTTTCCTTGTGAATTTCTATTACCGTATCGAAATACTGCTCCATGGGTACTACTCGGATAGAAGGATCTTTTGGATTCTTTTTCTTCAAGATCAAATAATCATCATCGGCCACATTCATAAGATCATATTTTTTACACCAATAATATTGTGTAGGGTTCCGCCGAACACCAGAATCCATAGCCACTTTAGCAGTTTTGATGTGCGTTATAAACTCTAAAACTCGGTCCTTTGTCCATGGTTTCTTTACTGTTCCACATTGAGAAGAATAGAAATTCTTTAATTGCACTATAAAATTGTTCTTAAAGTGACTTTAAGAACGGACATATTTAACACGTTTTCATTATTTAATTTACTTATAACTTTGCAATTTAGCAACACACTTTCTGTATCCGACGGCATTGTTGTTGTTTTGTCAGGCAGTGCCACGAGTGTTAAGAATCGGAACTAAACTCGGTCAAAGAGGCGGCTAATGTCTCGCTGTATTACATTATGGCTAGCCATGTTGAATAATATATGGCGGCGAATACATTCCGGCGGATTTTTATTCAGCTGCATTCAATCCGGCTAATCGTTGAAACGCTGTTTTTTTATAACAGCTGGCCGTAATGTAATATGGCGAATTTTACAATCCGACTGCGACATATACATTACATAACTGTCTGAAATATTATATTTTTTGATTCTACTTCTGATTGTAGGTACTATATTTCTTTGTAGGTATTTATTTATTTCAACTTTTTGTACAATTAAAAAAAATGTAAAAGAGGCGGACCTAATGTCTTATGGCATTCTCACCGGTCAACCGGTAGACCAAGGTATCGCTTTAATGACTGTATCGAACACAATCAAAATGAATAAATTTCGATACCTACGTTCAATTTGTGGTAGATAATTTTAGAGTAACTAAGCATCTTATAGTCACAGGGTAGTTCTTACAGACAGCCGAAATTTTTTTTTAATGATCCGTTTTGGCAACGCGTGTGTCCAATAAGCTGCGGTTGCAACCACTACTATCAGATGCGACCTTGTTGTTTGAAAATAAAAAATACCGGCCAAGTGCGAGTCAGGTTCGCGCACGAAGGGTTCCGTGCCATTTTCTATTAATAATCACGTTCGTTGTATGGGAGCTCCGTTTAAATATTTATTTTTTTTTAATGCATTATTTATTTATAAAGTGAATATACAACTAAATATTCCGTGAATATTTTAAGCATCTGTTGCTGTCATCGAGCAAAATACGGCAAAAAAATCACGTTTGTTGTATTGGAGGCTAGGCGCCCCCCTTAAATAGTTAATAGATTCAGGAGTTACTTTGCGGAAGTCAAAGTTACGTACTACATGATTTGAATTACTTTGTGCAATTCCGCCACCAGTTAGTTCATGCAAACTATTGCTGGCCGGCGGCCGCCCACTTCTGTTAGTCCCAGCATACCTGCCACCAACAGCCCGTGGGCACCCGCCACCAACAGCTGATGCATGCTCCCACCGATACGGTATGCGGTGTCCGATGTTGCTGCAGCCGCAGCGGATGCAGCAGTATCTGCTTTTAGTATTTGTTGCTATAGCGGCAACAGATACATCATCTGTGAAAATTTCAACTAGCTATTACGGTTCATGAGATACAGCCTGCTGACAGACAGGCAGACGGACGGACGAATGGACAGCGGAGTCTTAATAATAGAGTCCCGTTTTAACCCTTTGGGTACGTAACGCTAATTAAGACTACTCATAAGAGAAAAGACTAAATATAATTTCTTTCTAGCGTCATTCGACATACATATTGCCGTGAAGTCGTAACGTATACGTCAGCAAACAAACAGAAAAGTCATTAGAGTCAGCGCCCTACACCACCTAGTTAGCAATCGTTGACGCCAGTACTCACGATTCTATTGATAACAGTCGAATTTAGTTTTGCGTGTTCATTCCAGCTGGTCCAAGTTATTACTACCAGTAGGACTACTGGTAGTAAGACCCAATACACCTACCAGTAATGCTAGAGTAAATTTAAGAACTGGGTTCTTGCCTGTGGACTATTTTCCATGTCCCCCTTTTTCGGCTAAACGCTTGATCTCCCTGTCGACTTTTGCGTTTTCTTTTACTTCATCCATGAACGACCTTCTTGGTCTTCCTTTTCCTTCCATTTTTTTTATTAAGTTGACATCTTTCCTCGTCTTAGCTCTATTCTCTGCATTAACATTCTGTTCTCATTGACAAGTTCCAGCACTTCTTTATTGGTTTTTCTCTCTGTCCAGCTTATTCTTTCCATGCGCCTCCAACACCACATTTCAAAGGCTTCCAGACGTTCCCGATCCGTTTGGTTCGTTGTCCATGTCTCACAGCCGTAAAACTCAATACATCTATCGTACGTTTTGATGAGTCTTTTCTTTATTTTACGTGATACTTTCGGATTAAATATAATACAGTAATGCTATTACAAAAACCTCACTAGTCCTTCTAACTCCTTTGACGTCCTCAGGGACCTTATGTACTTATCTTATTTTTATTCAAGGCAGTCTAAATCAGTATGCAGTATGCCTTTATCTGTCTGGCGCTATGGCCCCTCCAAGCCTGCAATATATTATTCGGGCATATAAGAGTGTGTGCCTAGGTATATGAGAGCTAGGTGATTTTAAATAGATGGAGAATTAAAGAATTCAACGTCGGCCTCCACAGGCACTTTTCAGTCAATTTACATTAGTGTTAAAATTACGTTATTTATATCACATTGATTTTTGCTAATTATTTTCCTTAGTCAGGCTCCTTTCAGGGGCGACCTCGAAGATAAAAGGCAAGGGTGACGATTAGGATAATGTTAAGAGAGAAGATTAAATAGAATTTCGACGACCACCGTGGCGTAGTGGTCACCATGCTAGCCCGCCACCCAGAGGTACCGGGTTCGATCCCCGGTCAGGGCAAGTTGGAAAATGGCCTTTTTCAAATTGTCCTGGGTCTTGGATGTTTATCTATGTATGTATTTGTTATAAAATATAGTATCGTTGAGTTAGTATCCCATAACACAAGTCTCGAACTTACTTTGGGGCTAGCTCAATCAGTGTTATTTATCCCTATGTATTTATTTATTTATTTATTCAATAATTAAATTTTTAACAAAAAAAAACCGACTGCGTCTTCTTTTATGAGTTTCTTCCATTTCTTCAAAGTTATTTACGTGTACCATATCTTCACCAAACTAATTCGGGACCAACTTAGAACTAACAAAAAAAAGGATTAACAAAATCGGTTCACAGATGGGGACGATATCGTGCAATGTAACGTACAATAAAACAACATAGGTAGGTACGCGTCGGATTGACAACCTCCAGTCGGTTAAAAAGCCACATACTCTTCCGAGTTAGGTCATTATTCAATGTCTTTGCTCGTTCCCTGAAATATCTGATGCTTTCATTTGATTGGGTCGAAGACTTGTAAATTCTAATTCTAGCTTACACAACCTAGTTGGGAAACGTTGACGCCGGCACTCGACGTTGATAATGTGGAGGGCTCTCATCAACCGATATCGTCGAGTGGCTCTCCACGGTATTCAGTTGTCCTCCTAAGCAGCAGGTCACAGCGGATACATTAAAGGTCAATGGATCTCTCTCGTGCAGCACGGCTGGGAGCATAGTTACTCGTATAACCGGCCAAGTGTGGGACAGACTCGCGCACGAAGGGTTCCGTGCCAATATCTATCAAAAATCACGTTTGTAATATGGGAGCACCACTTAAATATATGTATTTTATTCTGTTTTTGGGATTCCGTAGAAAAAATAAAAAAAAGGAACCCTTATAGGATCACTCGTGCGTCTGTCTATCCGTCCGTCTGTCACAGCCAATTTGCTCCGAATCTTTTGGACCAAATGAAGTGAAAGGTTTAAAATTGGTAGGATGGTGTAATCTTATGACCCAAACACAGATTTGCAAAGTAAATTTTTTTTAAAATATATGTGTTTTTCGAGGGACAAATTAGGAAATTTAAAAAAAAGTTTGCAAACCTTAGTGTGTCATATATCAAATGAAACGGCTCATTATGAGCATCACAAATATATTTTTGTTTTTATTGCAAAATAAAAATTGTAAATTCCCTTCCCTGATCTCCGTAACTACGGAGCCTAAAATTTTGAAAAAAAAAACGTAATAAATTCTTTGCTTGTAGATTACAGGAAAAATAATATAAGAATTCTATCAATTTAAAATAAAGTGGTAAACTCAATATAATACGTTCATTTACGGAACATCTTTGGCATTGTACTGAACCCTCTCCATGCAAGTAAAAATTGCACTTGGCTGGTTTTTTTAATGTATGTTCACCAATTATTCGAAGACGCTTGGACCGATTTGAAAAATTCTTTTTTGCTTTAAATGGGTATATTTAACAGGCGGCGTCTTACGTGGTTTGGCCACGTCATGAGGAGGGATGCCGAACATCTGGCTAAGAGGATGGTCCATTTGGAGGTGGAGGGCTGCAGAGGGATAGGGAGACCGAGAAAGACGTGGGAAGAATGTGTAAGGACAGATATAAAGGAACGAGGGGCTAGTGCAAGTATGGTGAATGACAGAAATAAGTGGAAACAGTTGACATACAGAGCAGACCACATATAGTGGCGAGGAAAATGATGATGAAGATTTATCAGGTGGTACCATATAAATTTTATTAAAATCGGTTATGTAATATGTAGTTTGGTGGTGAAGTCGGTTGTTATTTTTGAAAAATTATCTAAAGAGAATAACCGTCTTGAATCTGTAAGTACTGAGAAGTGTACTAGAAGTCTACTTAATAGTGCAACCGCCGCTAACGAATGCACTATCATTATTGACTAATATTCCTGACATGGTTCTTTCAGTTTGAGAATACGCCAGCGTTGTTTTCAAGTACACTCGCTAGGCCGTGGGCCTTGCCTGGTATCTCGTTAATTGGCCGGGAAGCGGTGTTTACTCCGAATTAATCCGCTAATTAACATTGCATGCCCTCCAGGAAAACATATTTGTTATTGCAATTACCAGTACTACGCCTAAATATAGGGAGTTGTAGGATAATGTTTTTTACTTAACTAAAGTAAGCCAGTCATAAGTAAATTAAAGTAAAAGGAAGTATGTAAATGCCAATCATACATGCTGGAAGATGGCTAGCAACCCATCATCGTTTACGTTTCCACCTTTTTACCCACCATCACGCTAAAGCTAAAAGTGGCCTTTGAATCTTGCGGGCCTGGGCTATCTGCTGTCTCACCTAACATTGTGTTCGGGCGAAGCTGTGAGGTGAAATGCACGATAAATTCATAGTAAACTGAGCGCGTAAAAACATACAACAAAAACGACTGCATTAATCGATTACAAAAAAATGAAAAAGTTTATTAAAATCTTCGATAAGTAAGCCGAGTCGGTGTGGACTTAGTTTTGGAGATTCACACTTATTAACGCCGAAAGTTGCGTAAAAATAAGCAAAAAAAAAGTATCTTTAATGGCTTTTAATTTTACTATTCTGTATCCATACAGACAAAATTTTTAATGAGACAAATCTATATCATGTTAAACGTTGAACAATGTCAAACTGTGGAGGAAATCCCCTCCGAAAATTATAGAGAAAAAGTATCGACTAGTTCAACCTTAAGGCCGCAAGACAAAAATGCCGAGTCACTTTATCGAGAACGGTCCAGGGGGTTACTCCAAAAGCGGTACGCAAGACTGACGTTACTGCGTATCGCTTTTAAGTCGCAAGCAACATTGAACACAAATGTATGATAATGAAGTCTAATTGGGTTTGACATAGAGTTAGGACCTCAATATCGTGCGACTAACGTATTATATTACAGAGTAACCCCCCAGTTTGTTGCAGTGCGAAATAATCTTCGCATGAGCACGTTTCTGCGGATCTGTTTTCCTACAACATTCTGCATACCTAGTAATAAATGTAAACAACCCAGCGATGCCTGATTCACCATAAATGTGTTACACACTTCGCGGTAGGTACCTATTCTCGGTTTAGCTTATCATGCAAATTGATTGGTTACTCGATTCAGTTTACGAGGTTATCTAATTGCTTCTCGGAGCTCCAAATATACCTACTTAAAGATCATTAATATCTAGTTTATAAGCTAAATTTTACGTACTTGGCGACCCCGAATCTGGTCTCGTATTCATATATTACAGTTGCTACTATAAAAGGTTTTATTAACCGACTTCAAAATAGGAGGAGGTCATCAATTCGTTGGAATGTCTTTTTTTTAATGTATATTTACCGGTTACCTACTCAAAGATGCCTGGACCATTTGGAAACTCCTTTTTAGGGTTCCGTAGTAAACAAGGAACCCTTATAGTTTCGCCATTTCTTCTGTCTTCATGTATCCTACTTTTAAAGTGTCATTCATCTGTCTGTCTGTCCGTCCGCGATTTTACTCAGCGACTATAAGTACTAGAAAGCTGTAATTTGGTATAGGTATGTATATTACTTATGCGGAAAAAACAGTAAAAGAAAATATTGAAAAAAATTTTTTAGCTTAGCTCCCATACAAATAAGGTCAAAAGTCAATTTTATTTTGTCGACTAACCAATCATGTGGGGTATCGTTGAATAGGTCTTTAAAAAACAGCTTGTAAACACCGATTTTCAATTTAGGAATTCGTTTCATAAATATTTGGTTTTAAAGTGAAATTTTTTTTACAGTCAAGTGCCCCCCCTTTATCTGCTAAACGGGTAAATAGGGACATATGAAAAAATTCACAGGTATAGTAAATATAACGAAATTTAAAGTAAAACTATCAGAGCTAAGTAGGGTTTACAAATTACAAAGTTATAGGCGATCAACTTATAAAATGTACTCGGAAAAAGGAAAATTTCATTGGAATTCGATAGAAAATTAGTTTTTAGACGTTTTTAATGGCGTGAACTCAAAGTTGGCATTCGTAACTACGGAACCCTACACTGCGCGTGGCCCGACACGCACTTCGCCAATTTTTATGTTTAAAAGGGCAAAGGTACTTTGGGAGGTGTTCTCATAGAAATTTAAAATTATAAAAATCGGTTTTGTAGTTTGGTGTTAAAGTCGGTTGTTGGTTTTGAAAAATCTAAATTATATAACTCAAAGGTGACTGACTGACTGACATAGTGATCTATCAACGCACAGCCCAAACCACTGGACGGATCGGGCTGAAATTTGGCATGCAGATAGATGTTATGACGTAGGCATCCGCTAAGAAAGGATTTTGATCAATTCTACCCCCAAGGGGATAAAATAAGGGATGAAAATTTGTATGAAATTTTGTCAATTTTAAACCGGTCGGGCTGAGACTTTGCATGCATAAAGCTTCTATGACGTAGGCATCCCCTAAGAAAGGATTTTGATAAATTACACCGCTATGCGAGCGAAGCCGCGGGCAAAAGCTAGTTATTTAAATATAATTACTAGCAACACACTTTGCTGAACTTACGTCGTGTATCTTACGGAAAAATAAATTAGCCGCGGAACTTCAGCCGCGCCAAAGCACAGTGTTATTTTTTAAGACAAAAGTGGCCGATAAAACGTCAGAGTTTAATTGACTGCGACTGAAATTGCGCTTTTTTGGATTGGCTACGGTTTATCTCAGTCCACAGCCCCGTCTCCCGCGACGCGCCGACGTGATATTGACACGCAGTTGATAACTTTTTAGATGCTCGTGTATTGACTGATCCCCGCGTGAGATGACACACTCACACTGCGGAGGATGATAATAAGCTGCTGCTATGTGGCGGCTCACGTTTTAAGTTTACGACGCTCCAAGCCAGAAGTACTTTATCACGACAAGCACCAAATAATCTACAGACGAGTTGCTTTAACAACAGGTAAGGAAAGTGTGATATAGAAAGATGTAGGTAAGTTTAGATAGATTCTTACTAGAAAACCTCATTATGTCTATCTTATCGACAGGTTGAACAATTTTTGCTTCTTAAATTGTGACTTCGGTATGATAATTGATATCCCAGAATAATGTACTTGTTACACTGATGACACTTTGCTTCCAAATCAAATCAAAAACATCAGAAATATCAAATTGGATTGAACCACTAATCTAAAACCAGTCTTCATATCGTGATTTTGTAAATAACTATTAGATGAGGAAAACCTAAAATAAGAGGGACACACCGACGAGTTATCGACGTTCACATAATGGAAGAAAACAGCTGAATATAAAGTGGTTTTAAAGAAAAAAAGGAGAGTACACAGATTACATAGTTATTCAGAAGAATCTTCAATATTATTCCACAGATAACTAGAAAGGTAACCTGCTAAAATATCTACTTCACTTACAGCAGTAACACAGCTTATAAAGACTCCCAGATTGTTATAATATCTTGCCTATCTATATACCAGTACCAACCAGTTATACCACAATTTATTCCAGCGCAAAGAGGGCGTGTCTCTTATTTAATAAACAAATGAACTGTCTGAACATCATGACGTCTCCACATAATTTATGATCCCACAAAGGAATACCATAGAAATGCCTCGCTCTTTGATGCGCGGTACCAGGGGGACAGACAGAACCCGGAGCTGTTCCAAGGTTTTGCGTTCCGAATCACGCTGCTCTGTTTTTAACATTAAACGGAACGCAGCGACGCGACGGCCTTCGAGGAAGCCCGTGAATGCGTTTCGGGGAATGCTGGCTGGATTATTTACTCGTCAGGGCCTGAAGCGGGTAAGCTGCAGTAGGAAAGTAGAATCGTGTTTAGTTAAGAAACTTATATAAATAATAGAATAGGTCTGGTTTGGTATCACGTCGTTATCTATACGGAATAGGAAGATTCAAGGATAGCAAGAGCCAATGACCACGTTATGTTAATGGGCCTGGAGATTGAAAAGGGGATTAGAAATTGGGAAATGAAACATTAGAATATGTGCAGTGAATCCCTGGATATTTGGATTCGACCTGGAGTCCTAGACTGCCTTAAATTGGACGTAAATGTTTGAGAGCGGGTCATCATCATCATATTGTCGTATCGCAAGATGGGAATTTTAGTTTTTGCCCTGAGAAGGACATTTGTTGTTTTTGCCCTGAAAAGGGCAGTTTTTAGGATTCATGGATGACATTGCAGTACAGTAAGAGCACCGGGAGATTCGCGAATACTTCGAGAACAGTTCGCTGAGCCAGTATTCCGCTTGTAAGCTAATTGTGAGCGGATTGTAATCGTGCGCAAAAACACACTAGTTGAGTTCTCTATCTTTCTAATCCATGCCACTCGCATATGGTTCGCATCAACAGAAAACCACGCGACCAGTAACAAAACAATCAAGATGCCAGTGGAATTGTGATTCTGTGCACGGTTTCCATCCGCTCAAGTTCAAACATTAAACATCTGCGCGATAGCAGAATCAGTTTATAAACCATTATAAATAAATGATAATTAGCTGGTACAAAGTTACATAGATACATTCATAGTCCTTACTTTACCCATTAAAAGAAAAGTTAAAGATCGTCCGATGGGCAATTATTGAAGACGTCTAGAGTCTGGCCCCTGTCTTTGGCTATGTGAGCAATCAGAGACAAGCCAGTACTAAAATTTGGTTCGATTTGGCTCATTAATTAGGTTTAAAGTTTTCTGTATCTTTATATTCACGAAGTCGATTTAAAAAATAAAGAGATGTTTAGGATAATAAAGGACACCGTCGAACAACGGCCCTGTTTGACCTGCTTCGTGTCTATCCTATACTTGTTATATTTGTCACTTAGCATAATATCTACTAGTATAACTTGTCATGTTATTTCACTCAATGATAGTTGTTTTCCTTTGTTTTCCTATTCGTTAATATCTTTATTTTCCTTTCAATCGTGTCGCCGCAGACGCACAAACTGTTCCAAGTCTATTATTAAGTGTGAAGAGAAATGACGAGCAAGGGTCGTAGCTGAGGAGAGCGTTCTTAGAAATGTAATCTTCAGAAAAAACGTTCCTCCTTCTCGGTTTTCACTGGGATTTAATGCGTTTTTTTATCGCGTGTGCCAGAGCGAGCCGCAGGCGTTTCCGCCGTGTCTGTAAACACGCTCCGCACCGATCTGCACCGCCCGGCCGCACCGCCTTATCAACAACGCGGTCCTGCTCAATGTATGCTTTTTATTTCCTGTTATGAGTTCTAAGACCATTTCAGAAATGATAACGTAAGTGTCTACAAATATTTCCATAGATAATTTTAAACAAAAAAAAGGGATTTCAATTTTTGGTCTGCTTCATCTGAAGTGGAACGCTTCACCAAAACACTTTCTGAATGCAAATGCTTGATTTATATATTATGTACCATCATCATCATTTCAGCCGCATAACGTCCACTGCAGGACATAGGCCTCTTCCAACGATTTCCAAAATGACCGATCTAGAGCGGCCTGCATCCAGCGCTTTCCAGCGACCTTATTCAGGTCGTCAGACCACCTTGTGGGTGGGTGTCCTATGTATCCTTTCAAATAAATAAACAAATTTCTAAATAGGTTATAAAACGGAGCAGTTATTGAGGAGCATGCATACTTTCTCTCCTGTAGAGATGATACGATGCATGTCAAGACGGCCCAACCCCAAGACCGTACGAAGAATGAGAGTGCAACTCAAACACCAGGTTTTAAATGACGTGTTAAAAAACATGTTAAGTGTGTGTCTGAATCGATTGCTGCCTGATAAGAATATAAAAAGAAAACAAGTTATTATTAAAAAAAAAAATACCCGAATGCCTTTTTATATTTCTACTTACCCCGTGTCACTCTTGACTCATCCATCAACACCGCCCATCAAGCCGTTCAGGCACAGACTATAAAAGTTAAGGTTAAGGCTGCAGAGGTCCCAAAGAAATATACATACACTCGAAAAACAGAACTCTCCTTCACGCAGTCGGGTAATAAATATGTTTACCTATATGTTTTAAAGACTCAAATCGTGTTGTGCCCGAGCGTGACGAAGTTAGTATCTCCTACTTTTAAAGTTAACATTTACAAATACCTTGTTGTTTCGAAACCTTGAACATTGTTAAATGTAAGTATGTGACTTGTAAACTTTTACAGAACATAGCAATAAGATTATTCAGCACAACAATGGCGTAGTCTGTCAGGAACACGTGATGTTAATATTGCCAGTGTCACTCTCACAGTAAATACGAATCTAACGACACCTCTCAAGCTAGAATCCATCGAGCCGTTCCGGCTGCAGAGCGTGCCAAACAATTATACGTACATACATACTCTCGAAAAACATAACCCTCCTTCTGGCGCAGTCGGGTAATAAGCATGAAAATAAGAAACGCAAGTACTTACGTACCCGTCATATCGCTACTATAAAATTTTTCTATTTTCTTTACTAAAATTTTCAAACGGACTGCAGTTATACAATGCAATACTTATGTTTCTTATTTTACCAAAATAAGAATGTACTTACCTACTTATGTATAACTTTTGCCCGCGGCTTCGCTCGCGTATGGGTGTAATTTATCAAAATCCTTTATTAGGGGACGCCTACGTCATAGTAGCTTTATGCATGCAAAGTCTCAGTCCGAACGGTTTAAAATTGACAAAGTTTCATACAAACTTTCATCCCCTATTTTATCCCCTTGGGGGTAGAATTGATCAAAATCCACCCTTAGCGGATGCCTACGTCATAACATCTAACTGCATGCCAAATTTCAGCCCGATCCGTCCAGTGGTTTGGGCTGTGCGTTGATAGATCACTATGTCAGTCAATCAGTCACTTTTGAGTTATATATATTTAGATGCGCAAACTTAGTAGACTTCAAAATTAGCACCAGATGACCAGGAGCGACCCAATTGCTCAATGTTCCAGACGACAATAGATGCAAACACTGACAGTAGGAGTAAGAGGAACTCAACAAACACAATTTTTTTTATTAAAGCTCGTTTGATACTTTTGTTAATGAAATAAGATATACGAGTATTTCATGAAGTATTTTTAAATCTATAAAACAGTACGTGTATATTTCTAAATGCTAATAAATGAAATACACACCACACACAAGAAATCGACCATTTTATTTTTATTTAAATTAATTTATTTGTCTAAGTACGTAACATTCAAATTCGACGAACACCTAAACAAATTGAGGATAACACCGATAATGGAGTTTTCCACATATTTCACTGTTTACACGCCGCTACCTACTGTTTATTCGTTAACTACTTACGAAATAAACATACAGAGTACCTACATGTATAGGTAATATGCATCCGTAGTAGTGCTCTCATTAATAATATTGATAGAGTGGATTTATTTCTGTTTCCTGTTGAGGTTAGCGTTTCTTCGCCACCACGTTGCGGTTTCAGAAGATTCGTGTAGCTACCTACG
Source organism: Acrobasis suavella (assembly GCA_943193695.1). NCBI lineage: Eukaryota > Metazoa > Arthropoda > Insecta > Lepidoptera > Pyralidae > Acrobasis > Acrobasis suavella. Next base: position 213,726 of record OW971947.1, read on the forward strand.
TACAAGGGCGGATCCAGGGGGGCGGGTAATGACCACCCCTGGGCTGAGTCCAGGACCTAGGTGGACCACTTATTATAATAGTTTTTAAATATTTTTTTGTCACAATATAGATTTTATGTAAGTACCTTCAATATTTAATTAATTGAATATAATATTTTGCATAGTAATGGCAAACGCATTATTCTGGAACGAACATATCGAAAATCTGAATTTTACCGCGCCCCCGCCACCACATTTTTCATTTAAATAAATGTATTTTTAGGTACAGTAAGTATTTACTGTACTTACATTAATTTATTAATTCAATTCCTACTTTTTACCTGTATCTATGAATATAAAAATTAAATTATAACTTCTTGTGACTTGATCACGACTCTGTGACCCCCCCTGGCACCAAAGCTGGTTCCCCCCGTGCCTACGTACCTACTTGAGAAGATAGTTTTACCACATTTTATTAAAACTAATGTGAGATGCCATAACTACGTACGTGAATAAACCCGTATTTTATGGTCATTAACATGATTAAAAGTAAAAACATTGTATTCTTGAGAGTCGTATTTCACTGCATAAAACTGTTCATACGCATACAGATAAGTATGTATAGTTTAATTCTTTATTCTTAGATAGACAGAGACTGCATCAGTTAGACCCAAAAGCCACGTTTCGCGTGATGGTGAACAAAGGGAATCAGAAATTCAGATTAGTGATGGGTTGCTATCCGCATCGCCTACTGACATGATATTCTCACCCATTGCTTCGATCGACTTCTACGATCTACATGGGAAAAGAAGCAGCTGATACAATCTAAGTTTTTTTCTTTCCTCAGCATGGAAGAGTGAAGAATTATACCTAGCTATTGATGCTCCTGGACAAGCAGCTGTATCTAGTGATCCCGAGCACTGTAGGCTTTTAGCCTTTTTTTAAGTCTAGACTCTTAATTAACGGGCTTGACAGGCTAACTTTGATTTTGAGTCCTTTAGGCTATGCCTGTTGAATAGGCCAAGCCTAAAGGACTATATTTATAGACTTTTGGTTCGATGTTATTTTGGCGATATTTAAGAAAAATATACATTTCTTTTCTTTTCTCAACATTAATTGAAAATAAAATAAATCCTGTATTCATAAATATGATCGCTAAATCAGGCTATAATAAAAAAATAGCTTTAGCCTAAACATATGCCTATCAATCTAAAAAATCTACAGTCACAAACAAGGCTTTTTAGGCTAGCCCTAAAAAAGACCAACAGGCTTAAATTTAGGGCTTAAAGCCTTAGTCCTCGGGAACACTTGCTGTATCTGGCATTCAAAGTTTTGAGCCTTTCGTAGCGCTGATACATATAACAGATTTTTTATTATTTCAGGCGTTTCTTCCAATCTCCAAAGTTCCTCGTCATATCTTAACCAAATTACCAACCAACTTGGTACTAAAGGCTTTTAAATAAAAATGGAATCATCAAAAATTAATTAATTTAATTTAATTTATTAAATTCATTGAGAAAAGATTTAAGTTATCGTTGACTGAAAATGTTATCATAGAGTAAAAGATTTTTTATCTGACAATTTGTAAAGACTTTGATATTATTATATTATGGTACTCGATGATTGATAGATTCATTATATAAGTGGTATATTTTTCTAGTATTATGAATTTATGATAGACAACCTCTCTGAAAATTTGCACACCTGTGATGGTAAAACATGATTGGATGAACTTAAATGTAAATAATACCTTGCTTGTAACTCATGTTTAGCAAAATAAATTTATCTTTATCAAATCGGTTCACAAGTTACTTAAAAAAAATATCATATCAATACCATATTTGTATTTTAAAAAAACATACGGGCCGTATTTAGCTACTTTGACGATTTTGACGACGTCCGTGGCGTAGTGGTCACCATGCTTGTCCGCCACCCAGAAGTTCCGGGTTCGATCCCTGGTCTTACCCTAAGTTGAAAAATGGCCTTTTTTTCAACTTAGGGTAATTTTGTATTTTTATTTATTTAAAATATAGTATCGTTGAGTTAGTATTCCATAACACAAGTCTCGAACTTACTTTGGGGCTAGCTCAATCAGTGTCATTTGTCCCTATATATTTATTTATTTATAACCTCCTCATTTTTTGAAGTTGATTAAAAAGGATAGGGAGCTGCATTATGGCATTATTGCGGGTAGTGCTGTGTATTCTTATCCCGCCTACCTGCTAATTGCCGCGGGTATTTTCGTCCGAACCCGCAAACATTCCCAACCCTGGCAGCCCGCCACACACCATGCGGTCCCGCTACTACATAGTACTTTACGAGATAAATCGGATTGTGGTCAACGCGATAATGAGTTTGTATTGTAAGCAAAACAAGAATTCTAATGTCAACTTAAAATAATACTTAGGTATATTTTTGCTTCATCATTCATCAGGTAGGTAGATTACCCTAAAAAAAAATATTGTACACTAATTTTAATTTCCCCTGACTAACATTTTTTTGACATTGTCACAGAATCTCAGTAGCGAGCATTTTATACAGACACATAGAATTTGTCTATCCTGTGCTACTTTATATATAATATCGGTTGCAAACGAAAAATGCACTTTGCCTGATATGCAGCCATTTTCGTAATTTAGGTAAGAGTAGTGCCTACCCTGTCAAAAATATTTGTGCACGTCATAGCAGAATATACATGCAAGAGGTAGTACTGAAACCTCGTCTACATCGTTATTACCTACTACATTAATAGAGGTAGTCCACGTTATGTCTCACGCTTTATCTTTTGCAGATGGCAGTGACTAGAATTAGAAAAAAATTGCAGAAAGTTAATAAAGGTAAGTATATTCTAAAGTTTAACCACTTTATAACCAGTGGTTGGTGACCTCTCCCGCGCTTCTTCATTATATCCGGTGGAAGGTGGAACCGAAAATATCCGACCAAATCTAAATTGGTCCAATGAACTGGAACAAACGTCTATCTTTCTCGTAAAGGTTAAAGTTACTATGTACTGTACATTTATTTTGTTTATATTTTGTTGCCTGCCAAGACACTGTCATATTTTCGATGTCTCAAAAAATTAAGAAATGTACCTTTGATGCATTTGTAATAAAGCCAAAGAGAAGTGATTCTAAATTTTTGGTTTTATTATAAATGCCTAAGCATAAAAAAATAATAATAAGCATCTTACAAAATATTTTAATGTACAGTCAGGTACCAAGTTACCTCACCAGGACCACTACTTATATCTTGAATTTTCTTTTATACTAAAAATGATATTAACATGAAAATATATATATTCAGATAGAATTTAATTAAGTCTTCCGGAATATACACTATTTCACGTTTATATTATTTTTAGTTTGAGAGAAAACTGAAGATATTAGTAGAGGGTCATGTATCTCGGTATTTGAGTGTACATAACTAAATCTTTTAACAGTAACGCACTGATTGTTGGTGCGGTAATAAACATACATGAATCTAGTTTGGGAGCTGCGATTCAAATGTCGAAAATAAATATTTCCATCGCCAATTACTCGTATATCAATCAAAAGTTACAATAAAAATTAATATAGGTAAACGTTTAATAACAATTAAATTTTAAAATATTTCGAGATAATTTTATAGCTTCGTAAAAGACTACTTCGTACAAGGCACTAGCCTGTACAACTATTAAGTTACCTGCTTGTGCTGCGAGCAGGGACAGGAAAACCAATATTTTTTATAGATATATCGATACTCGATATCGGTATTTTATAGATATATCATTATATCGATACAAATTTCGATATAATACCAGTACTTAGTATCGATATATCGAAATTTGTATCGATATATTGATATAACGATTTGACTGCCTCCGTAGTCTAGTGGTCAAGGAGTTATCCTTGTGACCCGGAGGTCATGGGTTCGATTCCCACTGGGAAGCATACTTTGTGAAAAGTTGTTTCCAGTCTGGATAGGATATTGCAGGCTTGAATCACCTGATTATCCGAAAAGAAAGATGATTCCGTGTTTCGGAAGGCACGTAAAACTGTGGGTCCCGAACGCCACCTAGCGTTTGATCATCAAACTACCCAAGGATTGGTTCCTGGTTTACCCTTTGGGTTGTGGAGGTCAGACGGCAGTCGCTCTGTGTAAAAACCAGTAACCTCGTCAAATCTCCTTGGTTAGGTAGCGGACCCCGGGCTCTGAAGCGTTGCTGCTGAGGATGCAACAGGGAATACGCTCGGATGATGATGATATTGATATAACGATAAAATACCGATATCGGGTATCGATATATCGATTTGTTGACAAAAAAAATTGTATTCCTGTCCCTGGCTGCGAGTTAGGTTAGTTTGGGACACACCAATTAACACCACATATCGATATTCTCTTGGCAAATACATACCATATTATTATCAAATAATAAAACAGAAAAGGCCGACGTGCTAACAGGCAAACAACGGATTCCTGCGCGATGCGTGGTTTTCATACCATGGACTATGCACACATATTGTTATCTAAATCTGTAGAGATGTTTGTGATCAACCGATACTATCATTTTACTTATCTACCGAGACTTGGTACTTACCAGTTTTTTTTTTGTTTGTAATAACTTTACTGTACCAAAGAACAAAATAAAGTACACAAAATTCGGAAGAGCGGATCCAATTGCGGATTTATCCCATATAGAAATCTCTTCCAGTCAACCTGCGATAAATGGATAAGATATTTACTCAGTTTTTTTTAGGTAAGTATATTATTTATTATTAGGTACATAAGTGTCCAACCCTGGTGATGGGACCCCATTTATCAAGCTGCATGGTGACATCTGCCATATCTTGTAATCCGTAGCTGACCGGAGTTTGATAGGTCTATGGTTTAATTACAGTACAGCCATCTAATGACGACTGCAGGTTAGTATGGACGACAGCTTTGTGCCTACATACAATTTAGCTTATTCAATATGTAACAAAAACCCTGTCCGATACTTGTAGGGGCAACTCAGACCGTCAGTCAATATGAACAAATGAACAACTTTTCCTATGGGACCAATGCATGAAACTCGAAGAAAAAATCTTCATTTTCATACAAAATGCCGGGCTGGCCGAACACTTTTTTATGAAAATGTCGATTTTTTTTTTAATTTCAATTATTAGTCCTATACGAAAAGTTGTTCATATTGACGGTCTGAGTGGCTCCTACCAGGATCGGACAGGGTTTTTGTTACGTATTGTATAAAATGTGACTTTTAGTGAGCTTACTTTTTTATGAGGACAGTCACATCGCTATATACTTACCTACATTTAAGTTAATACTTATACAGCTAATTTAACTTCACTATACAGCCACATTCGCTATAATGCTACAATACAGTTTATAATGCTACTTTACAGAATTTTTGTAAATTTGTGAAGGTATTCTTGATATCAGCTGATGATATAATTTATAGGTATTTTACGTATCTGTTTTGTTTACTTATATTAATTTATAACATTGCGTATCATAAATATCATACATTAAGCTTTTAATAAACCATTTAGGCATTTAACAAATGTTATTTAGTACCTTGGTTATCTATTTACTGACGTTATTAACTAGTAAAGTTACTAGACAATAGATAGATAACATACTATAACGCCCTGAAATTGTAGGTTACCTAACCTACAACTTCATATCGTAGTCATCATCGCTTTACCAAATGCGTATTCTGTTTGCAAATACACAACAAACTCATCTATATTTATTAGTGGGAAGCACAAAGAGGCCAAATAAACATGACAACGATGAAAATAATGAAATCGATGCGCTGATGATGTGGTCACGATGCCGCGATGACAGACGCACGCAGTCACGTAATGACGTAAAAAGATGGAAATGAGCAGATGCTGCTAAATGGTTTATCCAGGTAGCGAATGTAGCATTAAGTAAATATGGTAATGTCATTAGCAAATTATTTTCTGCATATTTTTTGCAGTAATCAAAATGCGTATGCGTGACAGACTCTTAAATTACTTAAATGATACCAATTTAAGCAAATAGAGTTAAAAATCCCCTTTTGATTTTGGACTTATGTGTGCTGGTTATTCATTTAAACAAGTGTGCCATTTTTGAAACACCATGGTCGTTTGACTTACTGTTCCATCTGAAATTCGTGATGGTGGTGAAAGAGTTGATTAATTATTTTTGTTCAATTTATTACTTTTGCCGTGCCTACGGGCAACGGCACAAACAGTAACAAATATCTACCTGTCTGTTTTTTTTTAATGTTATAGGGCGCTGCGCAACTCCGTCGGTAAACCCAAGTATTGAGTATCTTCTTCTTTTGTCGGTGAAGTACCTATGTGCCGATTTGTTCTTTAGAGCTTGATACGATACGATCCCTTCCTTTTCCTTTAGTTGGTCTGTACTTAACTTTTTCTTGGTTTCCATGAACCTCTGCTTCCTTTCAATATGTTTTTAAATAAAGAATTATATTGTATTAAGTCGCCAATCATTTTCCCCCTTCTAATTTTAATTTCATCCATCAGTCTTCTTTTCTCTACTACTATTTCTAGCACCTCTTTATGGGTTTTTCTTTCTGTCCAACTGATCTTCTACATTCTTCTCTAACAACACATTTCAAATGTTGCTAGTCTGTGAATGTCTTTTCTTGTTTTTTCGTGGTGAAGCGATAAACAAATTCTCACACGGTATTTACTTTGTCTATAAAAGTCTTAATAAAATGTCTGCACTAGGAAGGAAAGCATGACGCAAGAATTTACCTACAAATGAGGTGACACCAAAAATTATGGCTGGCGATGTCGTCTTTGTTAGTCACTTTAAAATGACCTCAATGTCTAAAAACATATCTTTAGTCACGTGTAGAGCTGGTACTCGTATGATGAAAATTCGTTTATTAGTTTTGTTAAGTATTGAACTGAACTAGTATGAATGTTTATCCCGCCCGTTTGTAATGTTAAGTTGTCTGGAAGACCAATGAAGATCGCCATAAATACCTACTGTTTTACTCTCAGTTTTTACTACTCTTACTAACGTTTTTTATAAAGTTTCTGTTAGCTCGAATGTGTAGTTAATGTTATTATTTCATGCCTTCTTACAAGAAAAAGTTAGTCCGTACATAAAATACTCTGTATAAAATGAGTTCGCTACGCTCCGCCATCGAAGTCGTATAGCAGCATCGTACACTGTAATGGCGCATAAGATAAGTAATGGCTGACAATCTCCAGTTACGGACGAACAAAATAAGAGGTTATTATTTTCTTATGGTTATGACTGGCGGCTATGTCGGCGTTCGCGATGCTTTCACAAAACCATTTGGCATTAGCATGACGTGCCAACTATGCCGCGAATTAGTGTCAATGTCGGCTTCACGTAGCTTTACTATTTTAAAAAGTCTTAAGTTTAAGCTAAAGCGCGTGTAATTAGTGGCAGCCGGAGATAATCCTAGCAGACGGTAAATACGGCTCTCGTGTCCTTTAATTACGAGGAGAGCGAGCGCGTCTTATCTCTGTCTCGTTTGCATCAGCTGTTGCCGGTGTGTGCGTCAGCGTGGCATGCGCGGCCCCCTGCTCCCCCCTCCCGCAGCCGGCGCGCCGGTCCCCTTCCCCGCCTCCAATCAGCTGATTGCAGTTCGCAGTAGGTCGCGACGTCGACGTCATTACTGCAAGACTGGAAATAGCCGCCACATATCATTCGGACATTATCAACAGTGCTTGCTACGTAACTGCGATTGAACTTAGCCGCAAACCGTCTACAAATAACGCGTTGTCTTAATAAAATAGATCGCAATACGGCGACATTTTTTTTTTCTTAATTCAAGATATAGTGGCTTTGAAAACATGTTTCTAAATCGCACTTTCAGCTGGTGGACGTAAATAAGAATGTTATTAATTATTTTGCTTAACTTTTATAAATGTTACGATAGCATTTAAATACAGTTGAAGCTCAACAACAAAGAATTTGGCAACTAAAATACAGCTTCACGCAAAACTTATATGGCGCATATTTCTTCTTTCACGACGTCTGAATAGTCAAGATTTATTACGGTATGCCAATGCCACATTCTGAAACATGATTTAAATCCTCAAAGCATGTGAAATCACAAAGCGTCACCGCTGAATGCGGAGCGAATGCGGGTGCGCTGAGGCACGTTTATCTACGCCATCGGCGCTCATTTTCATTCCAAATGGATTGAAACTTCCACGAATAAACCCCAGCACGTCTGCCGGTCTGCCCACATCGAATAACGAACGCCGCATTCATCACTGAAGATTGAAAACCTGATACTTATGTATCTTATCGATTCACGCTTAACTTATTGTGCGTATTTATAAAAAAGAAACTCCTTTGTACAGAGATGAAAGAAATCCCGCTCCCTGATGCTGTCTTGCTCTACTTCGAGCCTGCGAAGAGAGTGCTAGAGAGAGACCCGTATAGGAGAACTAACGCGGGCCGCCCGTCAACTTTGGTACTTAAAATGGCCGATGCTTGCTTAGTTTCGTGATAGCCTAGGGAGGGGGCCGATGTCGATAATATTATGTTTTATGACGGCGGGTGGCAGGCGAACATAAATTGGGTTTTCGTTTTACGAGAGATAATACTATCGATAAATTATACTCGCATTTTGGGAATTCGAATTCCACCCGGAGTGTTTTCCACTTTATACAAATTGGACCGGCGGCATTTAGCTGTAACTGCTGTAATATGTTCCGAGGAAGGAGGCAATTATGGAATTGCTACTTTGATCGTAAAGTGTAGTTATCAGAGCGGCACGGCTCGTTTCGCGACCGCACTAACTCCGTCTTATCTGAGAGCGGGACACGCTCGCTGAGCCAACCCTCCAATTAACACGTGACGACCGAAATACTGTTATTAAAGTAATAAATATTTCCGCAATCTCAAATTCTCAATTCATTATATTAACACTAATGATCACTAACTAGAATAAACTGTTAGCCACATTAAACTTAATAAATGGTAAATTATGTGAGACACAAGAATGCAGCTGAATAGATAACGCTCTGAGCTCAAATAGTAAGGCAAGCTGTGGCATTATTTCTGAAACCGAATATGACTGAGATCGAAATCACCCTCTATGGCGAGGCTGAGCGGGCATAATATTAAAGTCATAAAAAGTAACAATAAAATTTTTATTATCGCTGCGAAGATAAAATAAATACAGCTTTAGTCGCTGTGGCAGAGGATAATCATTCTTTCTCTCATGAAGAGGTTTAAACCGCAAGAAATATTAGAGGCGGTGGTCTGCCTGCCGAGGGGAGGGGACGGCAATCATCCATTAGTCTCGATGTTTATTTCGTGTTTATTACATGGATGCTAATTTAACGCCGTCGCTCACGTCTCGGTAATGGAGCAGACTCTGCGTGACTCTGCGTGCGCCGCGGTAATGGGCCGTTCTCTCGCGATTCGAATCTATCTGCTGCACCTTAATTAGACCCACCACTAATTGTCTGAATGTAACGAATCATAATAATCAACGTTTCATTGTAACGGCCTGTCTTATTTCCCCGAAGAGCGATTCAGCACGAATAATATCTTTCCCAACGACCATTGTGGATTATTCACGACTCATTGTATGTAAGTGCCTTTCGAATAGATAATAAAACATTGAATGAGTGACTTGCTACTCCGAGCCTTTTGTTTGGCGGATATTTTTGAGGCATTGTCAAAGCAGGCACAAGCACAAAGCGTCTTTCCAAACAAGCGACGTAGAAGTGTTTCGTCGACGGAGAATCAAAACGCCTAGCAAATCGGAGCGAATCTATCAAAAGGCATTGTCATAAATTACCCATTGTTTAACGCCCACAATCAAGACCGTTACTGCTCGAATCACAAAGGAACAAACAACTAAGGAATCAAAACTATTTCAATAACATCAACCCTGAGACTTGAGTCTACGTTTAGCTTTTTACTATAATTATAAAGCCCACACTGCGCACATGTTAATGAAAAGCCTCCCGCAGCGACGAGTATTTATGATGATTTTAATTGTAAACCTCGAGCAGTTTTTTATTCGTTATTTATAATTCCAATTAGTAGCAAAATGTATCAGATATGAAACGTGACATTCGCAAAATTAAAAGTTGGTTTTCGTGGAAATTTGTTGATTGTTTCCTACGACGACAATTTATTAACATTGTAATTGAATTGGGTAGGTCTGAATAGTTTGAGTCCAATGTTTAAAACTCAAGTTATTTCTTTTTTAATCATTCTGTCGGATGTTATAGGCCATTCTAAAATCCATTTATACTAAATTGATAACCATATTCACTTAAAACTTGAGTTATTAGCATTATCCGTTTCATATTGTCTTTGTGAAGCAATCACTTTGCATACCAGTAGCAAATAATCATACCTACCTTTGTATGCTTATAAGAAAATCCGAAACTTAATTAGATACCAACACGAAAACGATAAAAGGATAATATACCAACGCAAAGTAACGAACATTCTTTAGCGCAAACGAATGATGTGTTCGAAGTGAATCTATGATTAGCAGAGATCTGAATCACGGGTGATATTGCTATCAAAAGTATGACTATATTACGAATAAAACAATCATAATTATGTGATTTCAGGATATATTTTAATCGAAAAAATAGACTTATCTTGAAATCACATAATTATGATTGTTTTATTTACTTATAAGGTACCCAATTAGATTCTCGAAAAATCCCGGAACTTTTAGTCATATCCATACTTTTGATAGCAATAGCACCCGTGATTCCGATCTCTTGTGATTAGAGAATGCTTTGTTAAATTTTGTCTGATATTAATATTCAAGCATAAAAGGAGTTTAAAAAAAAACATAAATGTACTGTTCAACTCCAGACGCTTACTTTCATACCTAGTAGGTAGGTATGTGAAGTATTTCAAACTCATATTTATCAGACTTATCTTTTAAACTGCTATAATTTAAAACCTACAAAATGACACAATTATGGCGATCCTTAGTTCACAATGGATCTAGGTATAATTATAAGCTGAAATAGCTATCACTATGTCAATTCATTGTAAAATTGAAATTAGCAAGTGTTTTAAATAAGCATAATTTCTACCCTATTAAAAATAAAAAGACACTCATGTCTTAAAATTGTTGCCGCGCGTAGAAACATACATTAAAATACTTTTAAGTAGGAAAACGGCGGCAGTTCGTGACTGATTCCTTTGACCATTAAAAGATATAGGTTACCTACTCATTACAATTAGAATTTTAAATAAAAACTAGCTAACATTTTAATGGTTTAATAAAAATGAGAGAAACAATAAATGACGTAGAAATTCTTAGACTTATACATTTATACAAGAAATTGTCTACAGATACAAAAAACATAGGTATTTTAGTATTACGGATGACTGAAGTCAAAATATAAAATGAACTTGAACCGTTTAAGAGGAATATTACGATACACTACTATCGTAATAACATTAATTATAATAATTTGTCGTGTGATTATCATGATTCATGAATCGTGACATAAATATTCATGTTATTTTGGGAAAAAGAAGTACAAAACTGCCTATGTACACATATTCTGAGATTTATTGGTATTAAGGGAGATCTTTTCTCATAGATGACTGATGAATTTTGATAAAACAGCATCTACGCAAGAATATTTACTCAGATTAACTAAAAGCGTCGAGAAAAGGTTTCTCTGAAACAATTTTCCAAAATTACTCAGCTAAAAGTAAAACATTCCTTTGAAACATTATACAAATCCGTCATTATCTTTTCATTGCAGACTGCTTTGATGAATGGACAATGAGGATCGTCGAGATTAAACAGGCTTTCAAGAAAATGTTCTTACAAATTAATGTGACTCTTGTATCTCATAATAATGCCAGAGACTATTTCATAGCGTAGGATGGTCGCTGTCAGAATTTCTAAGAGGCAGATAATAAACTTTACAGCATGCAGTAGTAAGAACGCTTTTATGATGTTTTTGTGACTTTAACCTTTAATGTTAATGAACCCTAGAATTTGAAGAACAAAGGTCATTTTGTATTACACAATGCAGCGGTACTTGAGTATCTATAATAAAGAAATTTAAGAAACTAATTTTTATTTCAAGAGGCTTATTCAGCCAAATCAAGATTATTCAATCTTGATTTGGCTGAATAAGCCAATAAAGCAGCTTGTAATTATTTAAAGATCACAAGCTTATGTCTATGAGTTAGGAACATAAGCCACGATTGACGTAGGTAGCTATAAGAACATCCGTGGGTTGTGCGCCCGTGGCATTCTTGAAGACTATAATTACACTCCATCGTTCATACTTACGTCGGAGGAAATCCGGGATTGACAAGACATATCACTGGCACTGGAGGCATCCTTTGGCACTGTCGTCTGACGTGGCTACCAACTCTGACTTGCACACACACTGGGACACTGCACAACGCACTACCGGACCAAACGCATGGAGGTAAATAAAACGATGCGTTAGGGATTTTTGTAAAAAGATAGTTATATTTTTGGCATTGGACTATGACACAATATAATACTATGATATGCTAAGTAAGCGTTTTATAAAGACTTTTACATGCCGAATATTCGTAATCAGACTATTCATCAGAGGACTCTTCATATATAATTTTACAAACATAACCGCTTACAAAATGAGAGTAGAGTACGTCTAGTTACCGCATGGGATGCTCTAGAACTCATCGCCTAGTCAAAACATAACTATTCCTAGTTTTATTCGTAATATTTTTCTCACTTTCATTTTTTTACTCTATAGGTACATATTTATTATAATACAATTTTTGAACATATATTTATCGATATGATATCTTATACAGAATACGCAACGAATCGGCGACGGTACAATAATTTAGTCGTGAAGCGTCGGTTACTGCGTTTGCGAATAAATATTTCGTTGGTGGGTATACGGTCCTCGACGGCGCACAACACATCGTAACGTCCGGTACAACAACACATAAATCAACGTTTAAACAATATCAACGTACATAGGTACTATTTGGTATTAGGTTCGTCCGCTTATCACTAGCTAATTACAACGAAACATCACAGAGAGCTACACCGGCTACATGTAGATCGGTAGCTGCTGCAGCGCGCGCTTGTCGAAGCGCTCGTACGGCGGCGGCACGGCGCGCGCGATATCACAGTCCAGCGCGTCCGGCAGGTACGGGTGCGGCTTGAGGCGGCCGCGGGGCAGCTTGCCCACCGCCGCCTCGGCCGCGTACGACTCGAACCGGTAGCACAGCGGCCGCGGGGGCTCCTCCGCCGGCATCCGCTGCCGCGCCGCCTGCGCCGGCTGCGGCTGCGGCGGCGGCACCGGCGGCGCCGGCGCCGCCCGGCAGCAGCGGCGCGGCGCTCGGGGCGCCCGCGCGCGGCTGCTCGGCGTCACGGCCGCTGCGGCATCGCCGCGCGGCAGGTTGTTCACGAACGGCACCCGCCGTAAGCTTTCGAGCCTCCGGAAGTGCGAGGGGTGGATCATGAGCAGCGGCTCGATCTTGACGCCCTGCGGCGGCTTGGCACAGTCGGGAAGCTCGTATTCGATACTGCAGTCTACGTGTAAAGGCACCGAGTAGTCCTTGGGGGCGAGCGAGGCTGGCCGCGCGTCCCGGCGGAAGCGGTCGGCGGCAGCGAAATCGGCCTCGCCGCGGGCGTAGCCCGTCATGGCGCGGGCGCGGCCTCACGGCATGTGCGCCGCGGGGCGCGCGCCGATCAGCTGATTGTGCGGGCTGGAAGCGCGCGGACGTGCGCGCAGGGTGGCGGCGGCCGCGAGACTGAGGTCGAGCCCCGCGCGCCTGCGCGTTGCCCCTCGCGTCTCCGCACCCCTCGCTACCCGGCCGTCGAGAAACCGTTCATCCCGGGCCCCGCCTACCGCCGCAGACTTCAGATTTTGTTCGACCTCGGTGGCACAGCTGGAAACCTGGTCTGGTGGCGAAGCTTGGAGCCGGGGTGGTCGGCGACCGTGTGCAGCGTCGGCGGCAGCGGGTCGTGGGGTAGTGGCGCTCGAGTCCGGCCGCGGCGCTGTGGCTGCCACCGTCTCGCCGGCGAGGCGGCTGCCATCCGATCGATAAAAATGGCGAAGGCTCGTAGACGTCGACGTTGCGCAGAAATGCACTACGCACACCGAATTTACGAGAGCAGGGTGCGGGGGTGTGATGCGAATGACAAACAGCTGACTACAGAGACACTGGAACGTGAAACAAGACGAGGTTATATCGGTCTGACGCATTCGGTTATAATCATTCACCTAGGTCTTTGGTTAACTAACAAAATATACACCATCCCAATGTTAAAACACCCGTTCACCAGGCGGCACACTAACAATAACATATGGTGAACATAGCCGTTTTTATGACACTGCCAACAATAGGTATACTTTTACGGAACTCGATGGATGGACGCATTGTTTCATTTTACACCCAGACGCGAAATACTTATAAAAGCAATTTCAACATTTCAACGCACATAAGTACGTGTACAAACTAACTTTTACTTACCATAAATCACAATGTTTCTTTCCAAAATCATTTGCCAAAAGCATCGTTTTGTTACTTTTAAAATGCTTCTTACCTAATATGTACTACCTACATCCATATTATATGCATATTATACTGTTAATAAATAGGTAATTAATTAGAGTGACCTTTATATGACCAAGTGACTATACATTTTATTTTTTTACATTTTCTAAAATGTAAAAAGAGTTAAAAATAAATTTATTAACAGTTATAATACCCAAGGTGGGTCACGTGAACAAAAAAACGCGGCAATTTGGTCGGAACTTTAGAATTCCGAATTCGCGCCTGTTTGGGAATCCTGAGAAATGCTCTTATACTCGTAAGCCGAGTCTGTTTGCGTTTACGTCGCCGTCGTTCCCTTTACAGAAAGATTTATAGCTACCTACTGACGGTACTTATATACTTACTATATATATATATACGTTCTGTGGACAGGCAGTCCGTCTTGTAATCTTGATATTTAATTAAGATCAATCTTTCTATGAAGCATATAGATCTACACAGTATAAAGCACAAACGCCATTTTAACCCCTTGTTTGCGCACAATACCAGACACATTAGCAAAACAATGCATTTAAGCTGGGAGCCGGTATAGCCACACACACGAGGAAGGTCCTGATTGGCGTCTGATAAATTTTGTGGTCGCTTTATAAGAGCCAAACATTAGTTTGTGAGGATGTGAGCAGCACAGGACGACAGATGACGTTGACAGGAGAGGCCTATATTTAGCTGTGGGCGGAAGAAAAGCTGGATTTATGCATGATAACGGATAAATTCCGCATTCCTAATACAGGTATTAGTCGACTGACAATCGACTTGAAGATAAGGTAAGTACCTAAATAATAAGTACAGAGAGAAGTGCCATTTTTGACCAAAAAAAAAACGTTAATTCAGTGACTCCGCGTTTTAAAAATGGCACTACAGATCTTGACTTACCTATAATATTATTTAGGTGCTTTTAACTACATCTAATATCCCATAATTAGGCTGCAGATTTCAGACAGACCGCTGCAGGTGGAATTGTGAGCAGAAGTTATGGAAAATAATATTTCCCAAAATATCGCCCGCCACAATAGTGTGTACTGTATGATTAAATCAAGCACACAATGATTCGCATGATTTCGTCACCCGATACTAACGCACAATGCCTGCAGTCATGCATTGTTCCTTTCTTGTGCACACTATATTGCACAGCTCACACCTTGCCGCTTTCCGAGTAGCGACTCTTTTGGCGAATTCTCCTTGCTTCGCTGAAGACAAGTCTACTTCAATAGCGGTGGGTCATGCCGATAAATATACAATACAAGGAAGCTTGGGTATGACCGGATCTTTGTCGCTCACAGGAATCGCCGAAGGATGCGGTATACGTAAACAAAAGACGGAATAGCCACCGCCGCATTAGGTTATTCCCAAATCAAAGCAAGACAGAAGTCATTATATTTTGTACTAAATATTAACAACCTAACTTAATACATTAAGCCATCTTCTCCGGAACCTTCTGTTTTAGTACAATCAAAAACATATGTATGTATTGACACTCGTCCTAGTAATTAAATCTTGGAATTTAACAGCACTAGTAAAAAAGTCAGAAATATTTATTGTTCAATAGGTTTAATATTCTACCTCAACATGCTTGTTCGTATCGCAATGAGAAAGGACCTCCGCTGCCTGCCCTTTGTAAGCCGGTGAGGCAGCTCCCACAATCAACGTGATAATTCGTACCGCACTGAGCACCTCCGTCTAAGCCAGCCAGCTCTCCAAGCTTAGTCTCGTTGTCCAGCGAGCCGATAAGAGCTGAGATGGCATAAAGAAACTGTCACAAAGGGAACCCAATCCGACTCAATTATGAAGTCTGACAGGCTCGGCGCGGCTCGTATTTCGTCGCCACCACTCGGCTGCACTCGGAGAGACGCATGCGGTGCTTCCATGATAGTTCGAAGGACTAGTGATCGAGGATTGTTTCGGGGTTAAACATTCTCGTGGGAATTGCGAGATACAATTTCTAAATTTTAAAAGTGTAAAACCATGTTACTTACTTATGTCAATTCAAGAACTTAAAATTTTTGAAAATTTGGATTCAATAAAATTGATAATTAATTTTATGTAATACTTATCCGTGAAGTGTACCTAGGTCGTTTTATGCAGAGTTTGATGCTTAATATGTATTTTTCTCCCAATTATTTAAATCCGTTACTTTTTCCTAGTTTTCATGGACAAATAAATTAGGAAATGTATAGTTTTTCAGATCGGGATTGCATCAAAACCAAGTAGGTGTCATTATCATGAGAACAAGTCACCATAAGAGAGGGACCCTTATTTTCTGTGCATCTTCTTATCGTGTCGTTGGCTCAAATGTTCAATATTTGCTAAAATAATCTTTACAAATATAAAAGTCGTCTATCAACATAGTTATCATTGACAGGTTAAACATTTCTTTAAAATAAGTATGGATTTAATAATATTTAACGTAGTTTTGCCAAAAAGTAGTACTTTTAAAAGTGTATAATGTCCTTAAATCTTAACATTTGGCTTTTTCGATCTTTAGGATAAACAAGTTTGCCTTGTTTGTCCCCTATACTCACCTGGGGACACTACACATGTGTCATGGTCCCCGCTGACACTTTTCCACGCTATTAGAGTCTGTCAATGTCGGTATCCTGTGGTGCATCCACATTGCAGGTACGTTTTGTACATACTCGCTCTTTCCATACGAAATACCAAAAAAAAAAAAACCCTTGTCCGTAGTATTAAGCGCTTTGTCAAACCGATATTGAAAGGAGAGGGTAAGAGGAAAATATTACTTACCTACACAATTCCAAAATCCATTTTAAAACTCGTAAAAAAAAATATTTAATTTTTCATCATCATCATTTTCAGCCCACATCAACACACTGCTGGCCATGAACCTCCCTTTTTTGTAACATTTCCTACGGTCCTGTGCATTTTTTCTTGTTTTTTCATATCACTAATCAAAAATACATATTTTTTATGGAACATTACCTACCTAAACATATCTCAATACTTACCTTTTTGTTTTTGAACGTTTTTCACAAACGTTTGGAAACTTCTCGAAAACTAGCTAGGGTGTGGACACACCTTGTGGCGACACGACTTTTTAGATGTTTGAGCATTCCTCACGGAGCGGAGGTGTTTGCTAGGAGTCGTAGCGCACAGCAGGAAATACCGCAACATTGTGTTGCGAGCTTGGTGATTTGAGCCAGTCCTGCTTCGATGTTTCTAAAATTTTAATATGATAATACTGTCATACTATTCCATCTTTATTATATACGGAGTAGACAGGGCTTTCAGCTTAAAAGTGTCACTTATCAAAATACAATCCAAATTAATCTGAATAACTCAAAAGAATCATCAAAATCGGTTCAGGATAGGCCAAAATAACGGGTGAGATATAAACAAAATAAAAACCATATATGTAGTTGAATTGCTAACCTCCTTGTTTTTTGAAGTCGTTAAAAAAGTTGCTCATTTCAAGTCAATTACTTCACTACTTTATTTAAATAATGGCGACCAAATAACACAGTCTGAATAGTCAAGAATTTTTGACTTCCACATGCCACTTCAATTCTTTATCTTTTGTTTTTCCTTTTCATTTAGAGTTCATTCATATCTCCTATCTGCCAGTGACATGAACAAGCGTCTGTCATGTTCCGAGCGCGATATCGATGTCGTGTGATAAAACTGTGGAATAAAGTCACGTTGGAAAGCATGTATCGTGTTATCACAACACGAGAGCATTGATCAATAACTCCAGTGTTCCGCTTGCATATAGTTTACTGAGAACAGGGCAAGAAATTCTTATGGTATAGTAAGCGTAGATTCTTGTTAGAATTGACGACCTCCGTGGCGTAGTGGTCACCATGCTAGTCCGCCACCCAGAGGTCCCGGGTTCGATCCCCGGTCAGGGCAAGTTGGAAAATGGTCTTTTTCAAAATTGTCCTGGGTCTTGGATGTTTATCTATCTATGTATTTGTTATAAAATATAGTATCGTTGAGTAAGTATCCCATAACACAAGTCTCGAACTTACTTTGGGGTTAGCTCAATCAGTGTAGTTTGTCCCCTATATATTAAAAAAAATATATTTGAAATTGGCTATGTAGACCGAGGCAAAGCTGCATGAAACAGATACAGGAAAAGGTGAACATCTTGACGCACAGTGAAGTGAAACAGCTGGCGGACGAGAGAGACACATTGAAGAAAATTCGAACTCCAGCGACAAGATTATCGATAATGATGAGAGTGTATTAAGAGCGGCCTTCCCGTCTTACTTTTCATACAAACGCCCGTACGTGATTATGGCGTTGTATATGATCTTTCTTGAAAACTTTTGAACTCACAGGTATCTTGGGCGTTATTTCTAGGTTTCTAAAGAAATAAAAAATTGAAATTTAGAAAAACAAAGTCAGTACAAGCCTCCAAAAATCTGCTTTTTTGCACATATTTTAGCTGAACTTCGACCGTTCATAAAGGACTCATACATTGTAAAAGTAAAGAAAATATTTTGATACAAACCTCGCAAATGTAATGAAAATTGTGAATACAAGACATTTATTTCACATACTTGTAAAGCTTACTGATAAACACGTATCTCCTGGAACAAGTTTTATGAAATTTCCGCACCCTATGAATAGTTAATATTCGTTCAATGGATAGTTAATAATAATTTTAATTTCATTTAATAGAATGCAAACCATGCCCTTAGGCGCTATCTCTCTCTTTTTGGTTTGCCTCTTTTTCTAGCATTGCCCTGGATGAAACGCCATGCTTTTCAAACTATGCTCGCGTTGAAAACCGAGCGGCCGGGAAGGGCCGCCTTAAGGAAATTTAATGTATTTTATTGACAGTGACAGAATTTTAATAGTTCGTGAGCGAGAATTTTTACAGCAAATTTATTTTGTGATAAATAATCGTCAAACCGCCGCCGCGCTGCAGTTTTCTTACATCACGACTGTCATATAAAATAATGGCAGGTTTGAATAGTTACCTAACTCAACATCAGAAATTACAAACTCTTCAAGAAAATACATTTATTTTAAAAGGGCTGCTTCGTTCGTAATCGTACCTACCCATAAACAAAAGACATCAGACGTACATGTATTACTTACCTACATAAATTATATGACTTTTATGTTGTAAGTATACTTTTGAATAAAGTGTCAGTGACATACTGATATTTTCTCTGTGCCATGTGCACGGCGAACGCCTCAAAAGATTAAAGGAAATAAAACTGTGTCCTTTGCTCTGTATCATTTCGCATTTACTTAATTGCCGCTCGGCGTCGTAAACAACATAATTACGTTCGGCAATTACGAAATTATCCCCCATTCGTATTTACGACAACTACTTTCGCTCCAAGTCGCCCGGGGAGTTATTACAATAGAGGACTGTGACAGAGTGGAACGAGTTCCGGAGAAAGGCATGGGATTGGGGTTGCAGATATTGCACTGGGACTTAGAAGTCCTGGTTAACAATAGTAGATTCCTATGACAAAGACTTGGGGTTTACGCTTTTTCAAATAAATCTTATTGTCAGGAAAGCGAAATGATCGTGTGATCCAAAAATAGCTACCTACATTAGTTCTTGGATATGGAAATATATTAGCTTATTATCACGCTTCAGACTTTTGTTGGCTTTTGATTGATTCATGTATATATAAACGTCATGTTTAATACACTTACGTGTACATAAATCGTGGGTTCAAAGCGCGACAGTTTAATAACCAAAATTGATAACTTTTCCTCCGTTCTAGTAGGTATCACAAATGTTTCAAATGAATGTGGTGAATAAGAGGAAACAATATCTTCTCTACTCCTGACAATTTGAAAGTCCCGCTAGACCGCTTGCATGTTTAAAACCCCAGGCATGTTGCCGTATATTGGTCCAAAATTAATAAAAATAATTCCGGTGGCCTAATCCGTAGCTGCGGATGTTTCATCATAACTAATAGGTTACATGCGAAGACAGACAAATATTCAAACGATACTATGACGTAAGTTTGAAGAAAATTTAAGTCACCAGAACAGACTTGCAACTGTTACTAAAAAAACAAAAGACGCGGTAATTAGAATAGAGTGATTTACAACCATAACAGCTACCTATCTTCTGCAATTTACACTACGAGTAAACAAGTGCCTATGTAGATTCTTCGTGTTGTGATCACCATTAAGTGTTTTCCTCTGCCAGAAATTTATAGATAACATAGATACTCAAACTTACTTATCAAAACCATTGTATCGGATACTTATTTTTAGCTTAAAGAACAAATTATATTACAATTTTTATAACTTCCATTTCCATTTTACAACGTATTTTTTTTTATAATTCCTTTTTACTTTGAGATACCCTTTGGTAAAGACATTAAGGGTTTATAATGGCGTGCGGTGTGCGATTGTTGAATATGTATGAGAGGCGAGCCGAGCTGTCTCCATCCACAGGCTCTGGTCTATACAGGCTGGCTTCCACTCGAATAAATATGCTGCTTGGTGTGCAATTAGTTTTGTTGAATGAATTCATACTTACATAAGTTATCACAATTCAACAGTCAATAAAATATACGACCTACCTATTGATGATAGTAAGAAATGAGCTGAGTTTATACCTACGTTTTATTATCGGCTTTGCACCACTGTTCTTGAAGTGTTCTTACGTGTTCATACTTTGACTTTAAAACAAATGCTGTAAACATAATAAACCCACATAGTCACGAATCATAATGCCAAGTATGATACGAACAACAAAAAGCACATTACCATTATGTTCTAAATGTCGTTCCTTCATAAATGCATGCTTTTACTTCAATAGCCACACTACTTACTTATATACAACACTTACTGTATGATACATTTATGTATATAGTAAACTTATAGATGGAAGCGAGCCTCATGCTCATGCCGAGGGTGGAGTCGCAGTTGATTGCAAATGAAATGCCGAAGCTAGTCATGCCAGAAATAAAAAGCAGGCCATAAACGACGTGACAGACCAGTGGGAGGCGGCTTTTCTGAGATTCGATGAGACACAAAAGAATAGATTGATACACAGTGGATATTTATTTAATTCAAATAACAATAGAACATACAGATGAATGGTATGAGGATGAATGTAATATCATTATACATGTTTTGAAACGATGTAAGCAGCATGATGTTGAATAAGCTTATCTTTTTAAAGAGCCTTTTCACACATATGATTGTGGGTTGGATGTGCCTACATATTTTACTGGATTATTTTACAAGAAATGATCTCTTTAATAATTATAACAAAAAAAGCTTTGAGTACATTTATGTTCAGAATTTATCTTCTGCTTTTGGAAATAACTGCAAATAACGTTGCCTCGTAGGAACTAGAAAATGATCCATATTGTAAAATATAGTTAGTAAATACAAGGACTTCAGCAAACAGCTAACAATTCTCATTAAATCCGGCTCGAATGCGATGGAATGGCTGACGTCACATAGAAATTCGTTTAGGCAATGCCTTGAATATTTAGCATCACGTGTAGGCATGATCTGGGTCGAATAAGTTATCGGAATGGAAAGGTTCCGTGATATTATGCAGGCGAACGAGATTACACATGATAAGTGGTTATGCCTGATATCACATTAACATCTTGGCCGGATACCTACTCCCGTCCGACTCTCATTAGTAAAAGTTTCAATTTTATGGACTATAAAAGTTTAATCGGCCGCCAATGTTGCTCGAAATGTCAGTTGGAAAAACAAACTACTCGTAATTTTATGCACTCAATGCATTCATGTTGTGTTTTATTTAACAAAAACGAAGTTTAATTATTTTATTTTTATTACTATCTACTGCAGGTACACACTTTATTTTTCGTAGCATTTACTTATAAATTTTGTCATCGAAGCTTAGAAATACTAATTTCATTTCTATGCATCTTTTTGGTATGCTTATTAAATATTCGTGACGTGAGTTATGATGATATGAACTACATTGCAAGGCTCATTTAATTTTGTGAAAAGAACAGTCTTGAGACCAATTTTAAGCTTATTTTCCCCCGCCCTGAGCCCTCCAGAATGCAATTATGTCATGCAACCAATTAAAGTTGGCAGTTGGCAGCCGTGGCGTGCCTTTGTGTCCCGCTACTGGGCGGTGCCAATGCTGCAGATAAACACAATTATGGAGAACTTGTTACCTTCCAAGTACTTCGTTCGTTCTGAAAAGTTTGTCGCAAAACATAAACCTATGTTTTGCGACATATATACCTTATATACCTACCTGGTTTTGGTTTACGAGTACTTCTTAGTGGGCTTACTAGTGCAATATGATTGCACCGTCATTCGAATGATGCTGTTTTATATGATGTATTTGTACGTATGTCACTTTCTGTGCTTTTCGAGGAATATTTTATCGTTCTAAATCAATACATGTTACGTAGTCTGTGGCAGAACTAAGCAAAAACCACGCATTGGTTGCCGTCAAACATTAACCTTCTAACAGAATAAACAGCTAACTATTTATGAATTTATGACATGTTCCAAATTATGCAAAATTGAATGACATTTTGCATAATTCCAATTGCCACAGACATGACATTTTATTTGTTCAATATTTAACTCGACACATGTACTTGTGGTATGAATATAATAAATATGTTAATAATAAGTATAAGCCAATAAGTGGGTTTTTGCACAATTTTAAAAAAGAATAATCACATAAATAAGTAAATAAATAAATAGAGACAAATCACGCAGATTGAGCTAGCCCCAAAGTAAGCTTAAGCTTGTGTTATGCGATACTAACTCAACGATACTTTATTTTATAATAAATACATGTATAGATAAACATCCAAGACCCAGGACAATTTGAAAAAGGCCATTTTCCAAGTTGCCCTGGCTGGGGATCGAACCCAGAACCTCCGAATTGGCGGACTAGCGTGTTCATTCCGCCATGGAGGTCGTCAACGCAGGTCTTTGAAGATAATAATGTTCTATGTATACCTATTAAGTATTGATGTTATAATATGTCTTTCGTCGGGTAGGTACTGGTACGAAGTGACTGTCGCGTTTTCGACCACCCCATTTTTATATCAGTGGCTTAATTACATCGCAAAAACACCTTCAAAAGCCTGTCCCAACTGTCACGATTTCTGCAGTAAATTGGAAGCGACTTTTCGGCCTCTGAAACCTTTTCTCTCTTGACTGCTTGCATTGCACAGACAGGCGAATTAAACATGTGACATACGGTAATAAGGGAATGTTTTATTGTGGAAATAAAACGCTCAAATCGCTAAACATGAATTAGCTTAGATTTTGGCGTTGTTCATTTTTAACCGACTTATATAAAGAAGGAAGTTATCAATTCGTCGCAATCTCTCACTTTTTGTTTTTAAGTATGTTCACCGATTATTCCAAGACGCCTGGACCGATTTAGAAAATTCTTTTTTTTATTTGAAAGGGTATACGGTTCAGCTGTTTGGGAGTGAAGTCGGTTTTTAGTTTTGAAAAATTAAGGTGGACTGAAAATGCTTTCAAAGTAAATATGTGATACATGATTTTCTAGTGAGCCTGTAGACTAGGTTTGTTGTTTTTGTGTGTTAGTGGTCAACAATTGAGTCTGAGTTTTCAATCTAGCTCGGAATTTGTCATAGCTCAACGATTGCTATCTAATAAGCAAAGTAAGGTAAGTCGATAGCTCAACGTGGCTTCCAAAGCAAGAAGGATATTTAACGCAATTTATAGCGTGTCAGTTATTGCTTAACTTCTCTTAAATCGGAAGGACATGTCATCCGAGTTTTGCGTTATACTACAAAACACGGGTCTCAAATTCGATATGCTAACAATCATAAGCTCTAATGAATGCTTACTTCAGCAGGGATTTCGTGCCCCTGTAGACTAGGTAGTAGGTGTCGGGTTGTTACATACCTACACGTGAACAACCTGAGCCTCTTTGAAGTGTATCAGGCATCGGGCCGCGCACTGTAGTTCCAGTGAAACTGTGAAAGCCGGAACAGTTAGCTGCGAGCTGTATTCGCGGCCTGTCGCCGCAATCGATAGCCAAACTGCCGCGTTGTAGGTCAGGCATGTGGCGACCAAAATAAGGAAGGTCCAATGCAGCTGTGTCGTGTCGTGACAATGTAAGATACAGAAGGTTAATGTTGAAGGTTATTACGTACGTTGATGATTCTAATCGCAATCCGCACTTGGAGGAGCTTGAGAATTGCGAAAGAAATAGTTCGGAAGGTACATCTGTCCCCGCTGTCAACATTGTAAGGCAATCGTCAAGCTATGTCAGATGCCTTTAGGCAGCATGAAAATCAAACACTAGTATTGACCACTTATCTACATATAATATTAGATACAATAGTTAAGGCCCATAGAACAAGAATTATAAAGAAGGTACATATATATACAATATGTAACTAAAACCCCGTCCGATCCTTGGAGGAGCAACTCAGACCATCAATATGAACAATTTTTTCTATGGGAGCAATGCATGAAACTCGAAAAAAAATCGACGTTTACATACAAAAGTGTTCGGCCGGCCCGGCAATTTGTACGAAGATGTCGATTTATTTTTCGAATTTCAACCATTGGTCCCATAGTAAAAGTTGTTCATATTGACTGTTTGAGTTGCTCCTTCAAGGATCGGACAGGGGTAACCCATGGGTCCGGACGGGAAATGAGAGGATAATATCTACATAATCTTATTCTAGTTAAAATTCTTCTGATAAACAGTGTAATAATATAAATACGAACAGCAGCAAACAGACCATGCAATGGTAGACATGACTAATGAGAAGTCGGAAGAATGTCAGAAAAGTTGAAATTGGGCCTTTTAATTACAGCTGCGAGTGGAACACGGAAACATTGCATTTCCAGGTAATTACGGCGGCCTCCGATTGGCCGGCCATCGAGATCCTGAGATTGCGTCACAAAAACCGAGATTAAGCCCCAGGAAACAAATAAAGAAAGGCTGGAAATGACTGCGCTCCAAAACGTTAAGGTTATACCAGTCTAGAAATTCGTCAACTTTACTGAATATAATACGACTGATGATGGAATAGAACTGTATTTAATCTTATCTTTATATCAAAACTTATATCACGAAGTGGGTAGGGAAATAAATGTGATTCTCAGTCAGAATGACAGATTAGGATCTTTTCATTTACCTAAATCATTATTTTCAATCAAAGTATCAATTCTTTTGTGTCAAAAACGTTTAATTTGTCGTAAATGGAAACTCACATGACAATATCAATTACCATCTACCTACTTCAGACCAAAATGATGGCTAAAATTGTCAAAAAGCGCAAGGTCGCAAGATAAAAGCTGACTGCCAATCTGCAGGGCCGGAATGAAATGGCACTTAAAGAAGAAGAATAACCTCGGCAGGTGCCAGAGGGCTCCATGCAAAATTAACCCTGTTTCAATATCTTGTTAAGTTACTAGCAAAATATACTGAAATGGGTACCATTATCCATATCTGTGGTATAATTTGTAAAACGATAGGTATACGTAGAGAAGTTTTCTCATTGTGTTGTTACACACTTACTTCCAAGTTGTATGTGTTGCGAAGTGTCCCATCCGTAGCATCTGTAACTTGTGCCCCAGGTATATAATTAAACTTGAAGGCGAGGGTTGATTACCGGAGCCACGTGGTCCTGACCCGGCCGGCCGGCATTACCAGCGTGACTCCTTTCACCCGTCACTCCGATCCGATGTGAAATCAAATATGAAATTACTAAATAGCATAGGCATGGTGGCATTAACTCAATCACAAGGACGCCCTAATTATTGGTACAATTTATACAAAAGTCCGCCATGCGTATAGTTAATAACGAAAGTGGTTGATTGAAATCGGAGCGGCGTTTCATTTCGATTGAATAATTTTTGGTGTAATAAATCTGGATTAAGTAAAGGCAATCAAATCATTTTAGAAATTCTTGATAGATCGATAGATAGATAAAATCTTTATTCACTAAAAGACCATACATTATACTTGGTACAGGTACAGGAGAACATAAAGCACATAATAATTAACCAAAATCTAGGATAGTATTGAATAGTGGTAGTGCAATGTGATTGTACTGCTAAATGTGACCTAGATAGAGAAAAGGTACTGACCCAGCTTGACGAGCTGGTCGAGCTGCGACCTCGAATGAGGCCTATGGTCAGCCGTAAACTTCTTCTGGATGAAATGATGATGATGAAGGCGGCCAGTCATCAAACCACAGCTGCTGCAGCTACAGCAATGTAAGGCATAAAAAGCGGATGGCGGCGGAAATATGTGATGGCTGTTAATTCTGTATTTAGGTCTCCCCACAGTTAACCTTTAGATTTATTACGTTTTTCTTATTAAAAAAGCTTTATTGCCGTTACAACATAGAGATTGTTCCAAAGTGACTACCATATCTAAACATGTTTATTTAGTCACATCATATCGATTAGTTATCACTTGGCAGCCTAGCCCACCATCGAACTAGGAATAAACCGGTATCTCGAGTGGCAGGTAGTGTTGCGAGGGTTCCAAGGACAATCATTACATATTATGTTATTTTATTATAAATAATGTGTGTAAAGATTTTTATGAATATTGTGAACGCGGCGGTTTACTTGTCAGCATCAGTGCAAAGTGTACAGCGAAACCGTCGGGTCACCGCTCCTAATACCCTTGATTCCTTTATGATGACCGACTAAATCGAAACGACTCGATCGAAACCTGGCTTCCTACTTACATAAGGTAAGTACGTGCGTAAACTTAACAATATTCATAACCTTTAGACTTCCTTTGACAAGTTTAATTTAAAGGTTTGAAAGTAATATTGCTTGCCCTTTAGATGTTGGAGATAGTAAATGTCAAGCAAGTGCCTACCTACATCACGATACATAAAGGAACACCAACCAAGAAGTTAATTAACCTGAACGCTGCTGTAAGTTTTTAATCAGTGTAATGAGTCTGAGTAAAGTTGGCTTCGTCAATGACAGAACCATGCAGTCGGTTGTGAGAATACTCAGTAGCTCATACGTAATAATGAAAGAAAGGACAGTGAAAAAAAAAAACACAACGGTGTTATGCGACTGTTGAGATATTGAAATATTTTATTTTGTTGTGTCTTACTCTGCAGCGTTACTCCATACAATGTGAACCTCTTAATAGAGTGTTATTGTTAACTCTTGGTGCCGGGTTTTAATTCTCCACAAATTTTATTTTATTTTGACAATTTATGATCGATGATGATAATAAGACTTCAATTAGCTTTTTGCTTTGCATTCTTCGATCAGGTGAAACGTGTTCGATTCTCCACAGTCGGCGACGTAAAAACGCAACCAGCGCCGTTTTTACGTCGATGCCTCTTGATGAAGAAAGTGATTGATTGGTTAGTATCGATGGGTCTAAAAACAGGACGCCGAATCTGGAAATAACGTAACGGTTATTAGCATTTAAAGTTTACGAGAAATAAGTGACATTTACGGCTTAAGTTCCTAGTTGGTATGTATAATACAATGTCCTTTTTAATTAAGTACAAATATTTTAAGGGGTTATTCAGTCCATCATTTTGAAAAACTTTTCCCAATAAATGTATATCAAAATGCGAAAAAAAATATTTAGGTTCTCATACAGATCGAAGTATTCACGTGATATCGTTACTATGAAAAATGCAAAAAATTTTTTCGTATTTCGATATATATTTATTGGAAAAAGTTGTTCAAAATGATGGACTGAATCACCTCTTAAAATATTTGTACTTAATTAAAAAGGACATTGTATACTCGTGTGAACTTAAGTACATATGTTTTGATTTATAAACTCGTAAGTAAGTACATAATACAAATTGTATGGGAAGCTGAAAAGTTTTTTTTCTTATTTTATTGTATCTTCCTCGTTGAAAGTTGTTCGTATCATGGACTAAATTCTCTCTCAGAATACTTTGCTAACAACGCCAATCAAAACGCTCTTGTTAAAATAAGTTGAAAAGCAAATAAAGATGTAAATAAAACGCAATATTTGCAAAGTTATGGATTAAAAGTTTAATATTCCTACAAAATGCATCATATTTCAGTCCCACAAACGTGCCGGATCAATAGACGAATAGACGCAGCGGTCGAGATGTTATAAAAATAATTGGAGAAACCCCTCCTCTTCATATAATGCGCCGCCCGCGCCCCCCGCTGCGATAATGCGCCGATATGATGATGGTTGCCGATGTATTTACAGCGGATGCACTGATTTCTTTTCTAGAAGGGTGTTCGTGGATGTCGTTCGTGAGTACACAGTTGTAGTTTTAGAAGAAACGTTTATTGAAGAATTTGTAACAAATTCAGAGGGATTGATGAAACCAAAGATAAAAGACTCAAAGACCACACACGCTTCACATGATAGTTGACCTAAAAAGTAAGGCGAGAGTTGGAATTTTGAAAATAATATAATACAGATTCTAAGTTTTGTAACCCCAAACTCTAAACCACACAGCTGATACCTCTCATTAATTTAATATCATTTTTTGCAAAATATACTACTATACTTCTTGTAAACGAAATTGCTTTAGATTTAAGATTAATGCCATGACCGTATTTTATTAAGACATAAAAATGAAGTCATTCTGTATCCAGACCTACATTGCTTTTTAAGGTTCATCTAAAATTGTAACAACGACGTACATTTTGATAAGTGCCTTCAAAGCAAAATAGAGAGGATATGGAAAGGACTTCAGCTACAAACCTTGCCCATTTATTGACGGCTCTGAGCTTCACAGATTGCATTTTCAAAACAAGCACAAATTGACGTTAGTCCACTGTAGACAAAAATATATTTTCAGTTGTTCAATAACCAACCTTAATGACTAAACAGCTGCGCAATACCTTTCAACCAGGAGCACATAGAAGAAAGATCGGAAAACATATTGAATAAAATAATTATTATTGAACAACCATTTTGACGCGAATCGTGGTAACATGGGCTTTATATTGGTAAAAGTAATTTATTTACTGAACTCTTAAAAACTTTTACATAGAAAATTAAACGTGTGTTTTAGTTAGTTGAGGGAATTTTTGATATGTGGAAACGAAACTTGAAAATATGTCATAATTCTTGAACACCTACGTAGGATTTATTATTTTAAGGGGCTACCTGAATTTTTGGTCCGGTGCTGCCCCCATTTGAAATGAATTATTACAGCAACGAAATCCCATAGATGGACAAGACATCCGATCAATCATTTCGTAAATTCTCGAAAGAAGTCTAGCCTTCAAGAATTTTGGAAATGATCGGTCGGTGGTTTATCCAATACCTGCCCGAGAATTTTACTGGGTAGGTGTAACACCCAGGTATTTTAATTTAGTGTATTTCTGCTATAATGGGCGTGAATTTACTTGAAGACTTTTCCTGTGAAATCAATGCATTGGGACCTCAAAAACAACGTAACTTCCGATACAATTGTCCGGTCAACTTTGTAAAAGACTTTGTATGAGAAAGTACTTAAGATAATTTTCGATGTGCATTGCGTACTGAATCATAATTTCACGTATGGTACGTACAGTTAGGTACCTACTCGCTATATTGTACTGCACTTCTGTAGCTTCTGCGATGAAATGCTAAGTGTTCGATATTTCATCAGCATCTTTACGACCCATAAACCGCGCTGCAAACAAAAGCTTGCGATTTCCTCCGATAGCTCTGGCGCTGGCAGCTTGTTTCATTTCCACGTTGTTTTAAAATTAACTAGCTTTAAAACTAACTATGCTGTTGGTTTTTCAATCAGTTTTATTTCAATCTAGCTTAGTAGTAGGCGAACTATATGTACCTATATAACCCTTATTTCGGCAACCTTCTGAGCAGTTAGAACCGTTTCAGGGCCAGAAAATTTTAATAGTCCCACTCATTATTTTGTATTATTCCCATCAGTTCCATCAATTGAAAAAAAAATGAAACTAAAGCAACTTTGACGGTCGCTGTAGTTCCATGGGAAAATTTTGAAAGTTTTGAAACGAATATCTTGAGTTTGTTTTCGAATATTGTCTAAGTAGAATTTCGCTCGCTCATTTAATACCAGAGTCTAAAACGGAATTTAAAAAATTCAGTTTCGTTCGTCTTCATACAGGACTAAAGACAGCTAGAGATAAACATCGTTCAAGATGACATCGTGTTCAATACCAACGCAAAATGGCTAAGAGAATTTACTAGGAAATGTAGCCGAGACATGAGCACAAAATGTTATACCATGTTTTGTAACATTTGCATGCACTATAAAAGCAACTTGCAACGTACATACCTATTTTCTAATATTTAAATATCGAAAAAAAAACTATTTTTGCCTTGAAAGTGTTAACTATTATTTTGGAAGGAATATTTTTGCTACCTGACCTAATGGTAAACTAAAGGTGAGTCATTCTTTTATTCCTCGTTCTTTCATCTCGAGCTGCCACGAACTTCAATGTCTCATTCACCCGCTGAATCGACGTTTCAATTCTTTTGTGAGAGGTGAAATAATACACAATGGAGGGTAAAAGAACCGTGTCTATAACAGAGTTGCTCAAACTTTTTAGGCGTAGAAACACTTTTGGAAAGTGAAATATATACATATTTCATCGACCTCTTTTTTAGTTTATTCTCTGTAAAATTGTAACTTAATTGGAGATGTTATGATGACTCTGATTTTTTGTTTTTTATCAATAGCTCGATATTACGTTTGGAAAGAATTTTATCTATTTCATGCGGTATTTTGTATTTTAACTGCATTATTTTTGATTGTAAATCCTTTTTATATTAAAGTAGCGACCGGCCCGGGTATGTGGATTTGTATGTTTGTTTGTAAACTCTTTATTGTAAATAATATCATAGGAGCAAACAATTATAATACATAATTTGTACCAGGGCAGGCTTATCCCAAGAAGGGATCTAGGTATTTATTATACACGTGAACCTTCCTCTTGAATCACGCTATATATTGGTGAGACACCTTGAAATTCGTTACGTAGTTTAAAAAGGTCTAAGCGCACGTACATACTAAGGGTAGACGGCATAAGGGATAGACGGCGCGGCAGGTTGTTTTATACTACATATGTATTCATTGTAGTCGACAAAGACAGTATTGTCACGGGCCCCCACAGAGGCTCTAACTGTAAGGGGTCCTAAGGCTGAGCACACTTTGAGTAAGACTGGTGTTTATATGTGAAGAGCGGAGTCGCGCCCCGCGGCTGTTGACTGGACGAGCCGCGTATTGACGAAGCAGACGATTGTACCTGCGTTTTACCGAATACTCGGTAAGAACAGGTATTATTGCATCTACAAGTGAACAACTGCTTGGTTGAACGATGTAGGTACAAATGCGAAAATCCTATTCTGCATACCCGGGCAAATACCTATGTACATCTGTACGTCCGTAAAATTAAGATGAGATCATCAATCAGAAGTGCTTAATATTACAATTTTTATTAGGTAGATGACTGGAAAACTGCAGAGCCAGTTGGTACTCTCCAGTAAATGGACACAGAAGTTGTCACGTTTACTGGAGAGTAAATTAACTGGACTTTTACACTAGAATTTATCTAGTAAAATTTGTTAGTACGCGATTGGGTGGCATGGATGGCGTCGGCGAGACCCACGCGCATTGTCTTCCAGAGATGCTATCTCTGCCCACTCCCAGATGAATGATCCCAGATAGCCCCGCCCGCTCTTATCTAAATTTGCGCAAAAGGGAAAATCGTTCCGGCGAGCCCACAGCCGAGCGAAGCGTTCATTCCTCCCATTATTCTAATCGCCTTGGATTACCTAGTTTCGACCTTTTTCGTCGTCGATTACCTACGCCATTGTCTCGAAAACAATATACGTATATATATGTGCCTACATGGAAAATAATTACCTATTGAGCCATTGAAACGTCTTGCATTGAGTAGGAAAGCGCGAGCGTGGCGTTTTTATGAGAATGTGTGATTGCCGTGAAGGTATTGTTGATGTAAGGAATGGTATCGAAGGAGCCGCCGGGGAGCATTGTGCGGCTGTGTGGCTTCATAACAAAGGATAACCTACTTACAGTCGCACAGTCGCTGCAAACAACGAGCAGCAACGTCTCGCAAGGCTGGCAGGCTCCGAGAAATATTAAACTGGTCAAGAGAAACAGCTTACATCTTTGTTAGGGTTCTGAATAGTTGAAGCAATGAAAGGATCTTACACTGAATGTAATTCTGAGTAAATAATAAGATTTTGTTAGCAATATTTGATTTGTAAACGCCTGGGGCTACTTATATAGGTTCTAATTATCACGGTGTTTATCCAAAAACTTTTTGATGTAGTTATGATTTTATCTGTAAAAAATTAAGCGTTAAAAATGAAGCCAAGGCAGACGGGTACACAGACAGATGAAGCGAAATTACCCTTTGTGTAACTTCCGTTTTTGCTATTGGTCTCTGCAACCCAAACTTACGTAGCAGCGGAAATGAAGAGGGTCACCGAGACTCCGGCGAGCCCTAGTAGCCGCTGCTCGAATCAATAAAATAGCGGAGTTATGTGCAGACGGAGGGACACGACACGACACACATTCAACATAAAGACGCCGCCAGAACGATAACACTTACAATTTGACAATATTTCTTGCATCTAATTCTCATCCTACCTACATTTTGATTTAGTTTCAATCTTGACCGTGGAACGCTGGTATCCGATGCAATAGAATACATAGAGTATATAAAATAAATCAGAATATTAATTATACCATAACTATTAATCACACTATGTTTTTCTCATCAAAGCGCGTCCTGTTTGCATCCTTTACTGTGCTGCCTTGGAGTGAAAGACGTCATAAGAACTGCACGAAGAGGAAAGAGTCTCTTCGTACAGTTCTTATGATTTGGCTGAAATTTGACGACCGGCCGCCTGCCGTCAAGATTCCAAGTCACATTCTCAACTTATATAATATGATATTCTCTTTACCATTTAGTTCAAATCGTGGTGTACGTAGTTTTTATTTTTGATTTCGCATCTGTGCCACCTTTTAGTTTGCAGCTTTGCGTCGATGCCGGATTATTTATGGGAAAGTGAATTTAGTTCTCAAAAGGTTCGGGGGAAAACCTTCAATTTTATGACTATAAGGTTGTTAAAAACACTACAGTGGAATTTTCACGGAGACATCCTTCCCTTTAAATTTGATAGAGTGTTGATTTTATTGCTTTTAAAATGACACATTTTATATTTGTCGTGGCCATATCGTAGATTTGATCACTTTATGAAATGATCGAACATTTCATGAAATGGTCGCATTTCATGAAACGGCCAACTTAATTTGGCCAGATCATGAAATCGTCAACGTTTCACGATTTTGTCATCCACGTTTGGCCGGATCGTATAAACAGGCTGAAAAAAGCAAACAAAAACTTGTGACAGTGCGCTATAGGTAGGTTAAGGTTGCGGCGTGGTGGCCCTTGGGCCACCCCACGCCGCACAACATGAATGTATAGTGTAAACTAAAAATATAACAATTTTACGATATAATCAACCATTTCATGAAGTGACACGGTAAATTTATGAAATTGTCGAAATTATTTGATCATATCGAGAAACAATTTCTTATCATTGATCCGCCCAATCCACATCACGATGTGGCCAGTAGCCAGTGCAACATTTTATGAAATGCGACCATTTCATGAAATTCTCGATCATTTAATGAAGAGATTAAATTTACGATATGGCTACGACATATTCACAATAAGCAATTTGCCAGCGTTACAGTACTTACAATCTTAATTATTGTTTTAAATTCAGTTAATTTAGGTGAGTATCCTTGTCTGAATCACTTTGCATATTTTTTATCAATCTTTATTGTTCCAAAGTACAAATATACTTTTAACAAATTTTCTTCATTCAAAATTTCCTTATTTAACGCAAGAAAAATATCTCGCTACAAAGTTGTATCAATTTCGTAAGATTATTTATTACCAGTAGCGACATGGATGCGGCTTATTTTTGTAACATTTATTTTAATACTGTCGATATATATATATATATATATATATATATATATATATATATATATATATATATATATATATATATGTCATGGGATACTAACTCAACGATACTATATTTTATAACATAAACATATATAGATAAACATCCAAGACCCAGGACAATTTGGAAACCGGGGATCGAACCATCGAACCCGGGACCTCTGGGTGGCGGACTAGCATACGCCACGGAGGTCGTCATATTATGGATCTTGACTATACCATACTTCATTATTTTAACCGCAGACAACCGGTAGCCATAGTATTGTGACCTATGTCCTATACAACGTGTAACGAAAAGAGAGAATCAATCCGAAAGGGACTAAACATACTAATCAATTTGAACAGCTTTTTCTATGGGACCATAAATCTGCAGCTGCATACATTTTGGCACGATAGGTATATAATTTTGTATGGAGCTGCAGATTGTATAGAATCGATAGAGGTTTCTAAACTTGCCGATTGCATTACCGTATTTAATGTAAACAATGAGTTAGACTCGAATCGTCTTGAACGCAAATAGTCTTTGTAGCAACTCGTCTAAAACTAAAATGTCGTCATAATAATAAGTGGTCTAAAGATTAATCTCCTTCAAAAATGAGTTGTTCTTAATGATTGTTATCTGCATTTACTAGCGGCACTGTATGCCGGTGTCTCCAATCTAGATTTATCTATATTATTTACACCTTTGATGACTAGCATTTACTGCACCGTATGTTGTAAAACTGTGCTATCACCACATCCCGGGTCGTTACTCCACACCACGCGTCACCCGCAGCGTGGCCTCCCGCGTTCCATTTATATATATCGCCTAATAAGTGCACTTTATTTCGAGTAACGTTTACTCCGGGCTACTTATCGTTACGCTGAGTGCATCGTCAAACGCTATGTAAGTACGCTGGTAAAAAACTCTCTTTCTCAGTGCCGGTTTTAGCTCTACCAGAGCCCTGGGCGAGATTTCAACGGCGCCCCCTACCTAATTGAAATTCAAACCCATTCGAAACAAGGTTATTTGCAAGGCAAATTAAAAACCCCTAACTTTATCCAGCCATCATAGTAATGAGAAGGGGAATTATTTACATATTCCGATCAAAAAAAAAAATTTGGTCTATGTTCCGATTGATATCTGTGGCGCCTTCTATTATTTGCTACGTGCTTAACGACTGCACCGATTTTCATCAAACATAACTAAGAACCATAAAATTATGTATGTTTTGAGAATACTTAGTTTGAGTACCTTACTTTTGCGCCTACTATGCTAAATTTCTATTTATCCCGAAGGTTGACTGGTAGAGAATGCTATCAGCATTAAGTCCGCCTGTGTACCATATAATTAGTAAATAAAGTCTTAAATAAATAAATAAACCACCACAAGGGAACTTTCTTTCACGTTAAAAAACCGCATCGAAATCAGTCTACCCGTTCGAGAGTTACGATGCCATAGACAGACGGAAATTAGTGTCAAACTTATAAAACCCCTCTTTTTTCAGGGCTTAAACCCCTCATTTTTGTCGGGTGTTTATTTTGACATCCCTCTTTTTTATTGGGGGTTTAAACAGGCAAAGGATACGAGTATAATGAAATAAACGTTTAAAAAAACGAATGATTTTATTATAATTTATAAAAAAAAATTTGCTAAATTACGAGTACTTAGGCGTCGATCAATGAGCGAGGGGATATAAAGGGGCGGCCGTGGCGCCCTTGTATATCCGGCGCCCTGGGCGGTCGCCCAACCGCGCCCTACCCTAAAACCGCTACTGCTCTTTCTATACACACGACATCATGCACTCGGCTTTGTCCTTTATAGCTGGACTCACACTCACTGGCATTCCTTTTCTGATATACATCCTTTTAATCACCTTGACGCGTTCCCGCTTTCATCTTTATCTGTGTTGCTTCGGAGCCAGATGTCAACTTTGAATTTTCTATTTATACAGTTATAAATATGAACGTAATCATTTATATTAGAAGCAATGAAATATGAAATCAGACATGGAATTTGCATATTGTGAGTACCATTAATTTGAAAAACATAACCTACTTCCTCACTTTATTCCACTTTTCGTGAAATCGGACGGCATATGAGTCTTTTCGTTTACATTTTACCCGGACCGAGTTCCTCGATTACTTCATATTTCACAAGTCCTTGGTTATTTCATATTTCACAAGACACATTCACCTATTTCTAGTGTATATTACTAGTATATTCCTTATCCTGAATAACTACTAGAATATCTCAAACATATATCAGCTGTGTGCATTGAGACTATTCGAGACGCCGCGTGCTCCACGGCATATGTAGGAGCTCAGATAAACATCATTCAAGATCACGTCGTGTTCAATATGGCATGGTTCATACTCGCTACAGCCAACAGAAACAACCGTAGGAAGAACGTCGGAGCGAGTCGTGACATCATTTATATGAATTTAATCCGCTTCAGTGTAACTTGCATTAATCTTTACTTTAGAACTGTTTGCTTGAAAATTTTTGGAACGTGGGTATTATGCTGTAGGACTACATAAATTCAAATACATATTATGCAATTTTATACAAAAGGCACTTGTTGTGGTTTCCGAAACGAGTTCAATTTAAATTTTCAATCATAAATTCATTTATTAAATTTTAATGTCTGGTCGTAAGCAGGTTGGTGTTGTATAAATCATCTACGTATCTTATTACGTAAAAGCATTAAGGAGAACGAGAAGAGAAACATGAATATTATTGTTTTTTAACAGCATTACAATGCTCGGATTATTAACCAAATTAAAAACATGTGATGAAAAATTTCACTACAAGTGGGATTCACAATTGATAGTGCACTCACCGCGTTAACGTGGTCGTGTGTCGTGGGTTTGTGAGTTCAAATCCCACTCGTGGCGAAAGTTTTTATTACATGTTTTTAATTTGGAGAAACATGAAAAGCAGAACACCGACATAACGCAGATACAATAAATATGTAATTATTAGTTTATTCCAGGTCTCGATTGTTTTCGCGATTGCAATATAATATGCAAAGCAAAGTCTTCAACAAAGTAAAGGCTTTCTTGGAGAGCACCTACAATACCTAGCTATCTTAACTTCAGTGCAATCCTCATTGTTTCTAACAATTCGAGCGCCACTTGAATGCCAGCTGCACTGCGCGTATTTATCTTATTACTCTGAAAAACCGTCTATTCCTCATAAAACGCGCTCGCATCACAAAAGCAGTAATTTTAATGGCCTCGAAGCTCGAAAGCCCGAACAATGGCGCCCCAATGGTGCGTCCTCCAGCAAATTGGTTATTTTTTTTAGTTCACAAATGCACAATGCGTCGTTAATGTTAGGCTGGGCTGCACCGATTGTTGTTCTAGTCTGAGCCGAATGGGTAATGCCACCAAAAAGGATGGAGTGCAATTATGGATGCTTTCTTTTAACGGACGAGTGCACTCTAAAATTTGTTCGGGCTTTTAACAATAATGGAAAAAAACAGTTATTGCGTGCGATGCAGTAATCGTTATTATAATAGGTATGCTGATGATATGATCCTATTCGGTGGAAAATGTACTTTTAATTTTATGCAAGTGTTTTCAGAACCGGAGCGGATTTGTAAAAGTAAACATGCATGTTATTGCTACACATTCGAATAATGTTATGATAAGGTATGATTGTAGTTACTGTGCACTTTAAAAACAATTGCATGAACCATTTTGTTGATGCAATAGTCGAAATGTTACCTGACAGGATGGCAACTAACGACAAAAGACTTTAAATAAATGAGCACAGAACCATCAAAGAATAAACAGTCTAACGTTGAATGCATTAGATTAGATGAAGGAAAACAAATATATTTATTCTGTGGACTTTATAAATATCAGCTTCAAAGTATTCACAATCAAGTTTAAGGAAATTATCACGTTTATCCTCAACACTAGGGTGTTTAAGGTAAAGTCTCTTGCAAAACTTATTCGCCGGCCTGCCGTAATCCTCCGTGGAGCAGGATTAAGAAGGGGCCTGGGACGTGACAACGAAGCCAGGCCGCGTTGTGTCATGTGCGGAGCCTCAGAATGCGTCATAAACTGGATGTATCGTTGATATACATATAGAAGAAGTATCATTGGTACATAAGTATCAGTGGAGATATCGAATTGTATTGGCGGCAGCACTTTGAGCTATTTTAAAACAAACAAATACTCTCCAGGCCTAAGAACTAATAAGGAAAAATGTCTCATTAAAAACATCTTTAGGGCAAAGTTTATTATGTTTTTTATACATGATCAACGTAGAATTTAAACTATTCAACACTTAGTTAGCCATTCCATGCTGCTTCTCTTGTCGGGCAGATTGTTAAAGCCCATCTAAGAAATCATGGTAGGAAATGCGACCAGCACCCATCGTTATTTAAATTCCTTAACCACATTAACGCACCATCACTGAGCGTGACTCTCTTTGGAGTCTTAGGCCTTAGGTTCTGTTAACCCCGCGAGGGATAAAGACGTAATCAATAAGTGTTTAGAGAAAATAAAATACATCCTGTCATGGGAGATGGATGTCAGAAGATGAGAACTGACTGGTCGGATATTAAAGATAAGGTTTCACGTGGAGACGCCCGCGGCGACTTCAATCGGCTAGAAAGTAATTATAGTGGCGGAGTAAGGTTGCGAAGAAATCGGATAGTGTGCGGCCGGCCTTTGTTCGTCTATTCAGAAATACTACCTCTATTATAACCCCGGCACAAAGCAGAGACAGTTCGGAACTATACTCTTGCATCCTTGTGTTGGATAGATAAAAAAAATAAAATTTGAATGGCAAAACGATAAAATCACAAAAAAACAACAAAGTAAAATATTATATCCCCACAAAATGGTTTCCCCAAAACTCAGCATGTGTTGAGTTTTTCATTGGCGAACCCCCAGCGCTGATTTTCCGTTGGAGCCATATTGGTGCTTTCATGGACAGGCACCTTATAAAACCTGGAACTAACAACGCATTTTCTAGCATTAGTTACAAATAATAACCAGCTTAGTGAGTATCGAGCTATTACGCGCAGTGTAGTGTGTTGAATCTTGACTTTGAGTTTAGCTAAAAAAAATTTTATTTTAAAAACAAACATTTCACAAGCGGATCGCTAAATTGAAAAATGGTGTTTACAAACTAACAATTTTTTTAAAAGGGCCATTCAATGACAACCCGTCCATGGGTTAGTCGAGAAAAGAATACATGTTTGGGAGTTACACTAAAAAAAACTTTTTTTAAGGATCGTGTGATCATTGAATGCTGTCTCTAAGTAAAACCACGGACGGACAGACGGACAGACATGGCGAAACCATAGGGGTTTCTTGTATACTACGCAACCCTAAAACCAAGATACTTTTGATTAAGTACTCGTATATAGTAGGAATAAATAAATAAAAAGTATAGAAATCGTATAATGTGCGGCCAACGCTTGGTTCGTCTATTCAGAAATACTATTTTTTATCTTAACCCCGATGCAATATAAGTATGTAAACTTGAAAAGTACGTTAATAAATACCAAACATAGCATTATAATGGCTAAACGAATTATTTACTGACAAATGAGACATCATATTGGCATTTGTACATCCTTTGCTACGAGACAAATTTTTAACCGACTTACAAAAAAGGAGGAGGTTATCAATTCTTCGCGGTCCTTTATTTTATTTTTTTATGTATGTTCACCGATTATAAAAAGGCCTGGACCGATTTCAAAAATTCTTTTTTTTAAAGGGTATACTTTCCAGGAGGTACCATGGAAATTTTATCAAAATCGGTTGTGTAGTTTGGGGATGAAGTCGGTTTTTAGTTTTGAAAAATTATATTGTATAAAGTGTCACTTCTACGCGCTCTATATTTTGCATGTCTATTCTATTTAATTCTGATACGAGGTCGACTCGGACAATGCGGTCCCTGCATTTCTTTTCATGATTTGTGTATACTTTATACTTTACAGTCGCAATAAATATCTTGCTTTATGCCTCGCTAATGCATTGTTGCAAGGTGATTCAAAGTTTGGGACTTTATGGGGCATAAAAAAATTGTGAACTGAAAGTTAAATAGATATAAGGAAAGAACGCGATTATTCATTGACACTGCTTCAGATATATGGATATATTTATTGCACACAGGTCTCCTGTCTAACGAATCCTACCAAATACACACCTAAATGTGAGAATGGGAGCCAAGTTCAATATCCGACAAAAGAATTGAGATAGGAAAGAATCAATGAAAATGTTTGGGTACTTTGGTGTGTCTACCTACATTTGTAAGATTTACATTTGGTGTGTATACACTACTGTACATCTTTTTTACTGTACATTTGGACTCACTTTCATAAGTTTTTATGGACGTAGGTTTTGCCCTTAAAAGTTACGCCATAAACCTAGCGAACTATATAGAGGCAGATACGTAATACATGGAAGCGTAAATTCAAATATTTATCAGGGGCACAACGGCAGCACGAAACGCATAACACAGCATCAACTATCGGCAAATATTCACTAATAAGCCGGAAATTGTCGTCAATAAACGTCAAAAGTCATGGTACTCACGGTGTTGGCGGACAACCAGATGTTCAAAAACGCCTGGATTGATATGGATTTTTTAAAGGCCATACTTGTCAGGTGGTCCCATAGAATTTTTATTAAACTCAGTTGTGTAGTTCGGGAGTGAAGTGTTTTGATTTATATTATTATTTGCAAAAATCAATCTTTATTTTTGTACAATGGCTGGCATACTTCAAAAGTATTGCCAGCCAAATAATGTAGATTCAGCAGACTTCACTCCTGAACTATTAGTACAAAAATAAGAGCATTGATGCTTACAACCTCATTTATCTCGTTCTCTTAGCTCGCCTGATTGTGCTTGGTGTCAGACGTATATGTGAAAACAATATAATTTCATACTTCACCAGATAAATAGTATTTTAATTTAGCCCATACCGAACAGATATTCCAACAAAGTCAGTTTTTAGTTTTGAAAAATTATTAGGTACCACCTACTTTTGAATACAGGGTTTCTTTTTAAGCACCAGCAACATTTTTGGAGCAACTTCAGTCTATTATACTAAACTACTGTCCATAAATACGATTATCAAAACAAAAAAAAATCGGCTTTCCATACAAATCAGCGCTCGGTCAAATGGATTTTGTATGGGAGTCGAATTTTTTTTAACGATTTTTATAACTTTTTAACAGAAAGTAGTTCAGTTTCATGGGCTGAACTTGCTCTTCAAATATTTCAGGTATTAAAAAAGTAACTGTATAATTTTGGTGAAGCCCCTTTTTGAGCTTGAGTACCTATGCTTTGACAGTAGATATTATATAATTTTGATATACCTATAGTTCGCTGCATAAAGCATATACAGTATGTAACAAAAACCCTGCCCGATCGTTGTAGGAGCAACTCCTACCGTCAATATGAACCACTTTTCCTATGGGACCAATGCTTGAAACTCCAAGAAAAAATCGACATGTTCATACAAATTGCCGGGCAAGCCGAAAACCTTTGTATGAAATTGACGATTTTTTTTTTTCGAGTTTCAAGCATTGGTCTCGTAGAAAAAGTTGTTCATATTGTCGGTCTGAGTTACTCCTACAAGGATCGGACAGGGTTTTTGTTACATATTGTAAAGATTCCGCCTGCAGCAATCAATGTGCACCGTCATCTACGACCCATCATCCCGGCGCCGCTCCCGATCGCACGCTCGCATGTCCTTCGCTGTGACGCGTCCGGTTCTCACGGGACGTCCGATGAATACTGATACATCGCTTTCATGCTGTTCCGATCGTCACAGCACAGAATAAGTACTAGTACTCGCGTACACAAGTCTTTCTTAAGTGGCTACCTGAATTTTTCGGGGTCCAGTGCTGCCCCCATTTGAAATAAATCATTTGAAAAGAAACGGAGACATCATTTAAAATTTGGTTTTGATCAGACCCTGGATAACCCTTCAAACTATTTTATTAACTACTGTTTACAGTTTAAAGTGAAAATGTGAAGCTTTTCTACGCACATACGCCAAAAGTGGCCGTTTTTCGCAATTGTGCGTAGAAAAGCTTCACGTTCTCACTTTAAACTGTAAACAGTAGTTTATAAAATAGTTTGAAGGGTTATCCAGGGTCTGATCAAAACCAAATTTTAAATGATATCTCCGTTTCTTTTCAAATGATTTATTTCAAATGGGGGCAGTATTGCACCCCGAAAAATTCAGGTAGCCCCTTAAGACGAAGTGGTAGCTAAAGTGGCGCCCTCATTTGAAATAAATTGTTTAAAACTAAATATGGTGATAATTAAAAATTTGATTTGTATAAATGTCTAGAAAGACCTTTAAACTATTTCATGAATAACCTTTGTAAGTAATATTGGTATTCCGTCTTGTTTTAAAACTGTTTTACGCCAAAAGTGGCCACTTTTGGCGAAAAGCAGTTTTACTATTACTTGACGTACTATTAGTAATAATTTCAAAGGTTATTCATTAAATAGTTTGAAGGTCTTTCTAGACATTTATACAAATCAAATTTTTAATTATCACCATATTTAGTTTTAAACAATTTATTTCAAAAGAGGGCGCCACTTTAGCTACCATTCATCTTAACAAAGAAATTCAAGTAATTATTAAAAACATATATTTTTTAAAACAAGTTTTTATCGACAGCGCTCCTCCAGACGAATCAAACGAGTCCAAATTCGATGGGGTTGCGTCTTTTCATAACAGAGTTCCTATTGCCACCTTCCAGCTCCATGTCATCGTAAAATTGCATGGTCATGCGATATACATATGCATGCAAAATTTCAGCTCAATTGGAAACCGGAAAGTGGGTCAAGTTTGACTTGCAAGATTTGATTACAGACAGACAAAGGGACAGGTGAAACTAAATAAAAGCTTGTAAAAAAATATCAAGTCAGTGTGGTAAGCGATATAGTTTAATTTATCTCGCGCCTGAACTCAGCACCTTTTCGTCTAGACCTAGAAATCCATTGCAAGCTAGCCAGTTTTATTCTGATTGATATGGACAAACGATTCATATACTAAATTGAATTTTCCACTCCGGAATGGTCGCCGCGCGCATAGTAATAATGTATGTATATTTTCGACACCTCCTGGGGGATTGCTCCATAAAATAATACGTTAGTCGTACGAAAATGACGTGCTATTTCTATGTCAAACCAAATTAGTCTTTATCAGCCTGCGTTAGGGATCAATGTTGCTTGCCACTGAAACGCGGCTACGCAGTAACGTCCGTCTTGCGTACCGCTTTAGGAGTAACCTCCCTGGTCACAGCGACTACTCGAATGATTGAACTTTTACAATCTGCGCGGGAAAAGAAGCATTAGATACAATCTAAGGTTATCATTTTCGCCCAATTCGATGGCTTGGAGTGAATACCTCGTATTGCGAAATACGTAACTTTTCAAGAGGAACAAAAAACTGTGTCCTGTAAAATTTTCTTCCGGTGTAAAGCCTGTCCTGACCAAGCACCTTAATTTAAATGGGCGTTTTTTATGGGGTTTATCTATTTTTTTTACTATATGCTAAAGTAGTAAAATAATGCTATACGAGGTTTTCAGTAATTTTAATGTCAACTTATTGAGAATACCAGGTAATCACAGTAATACATTAAAGACGTTTTGATTAGATATCAGATTTAACTGTATAAGATTCAGAACACGAAGGGACTTACCTTCTTTTAAAAAGAACCTCAAACAGCACTT
Source organism: Acrobasis suavella (assembly GCA_943193695.1). Classification (NCBI taxonomy): domain Eukaryota; kingdom Metazoa; phylum Arthropoda; class Insecta; order Lepidoptera; family Pyralidae; genus Acrobasis; species Acrobasis suavella. The sequence continues at coordinate 257,887 of OW971947.1, forward strand.
ATTTCTCTTGTTTTTGAATATTTTTAACGGACTTCCAAAAAAGGAAGAGGTTATCAATTCGTCGCGATACTTTTTTTTTATGTACCTATGTTCACCGATTATTCAAAGACGCCTGGACCGATTTAAAAAAATCTTTTTTGTTTGTAAGGGTATACATTCCAGGTGGTCCCATGGAAATTTTATCAAAATTGGTTGAGTAGTTTGGGGGCGAAGTCGGCTTTTAGTTTTGAAAAATTATATCACTTTTTAACAAGCCATCACGAGCTTTTCTTATCGAACTGAGCAAGCGGTGGGTAACGAGGTTTGCATTTAGCCTCATAGATGGCGCTATACGATTCGAATGACTGCGCGGGTGAGACCAGATCGTGCGTTACGAGGTTTTCTTTTCAAAAGTGTAATAAAATAAAATTGCCTAATTTTGCATAAACGAGGTTTTCACTGTAAGCCATCGCCCATGTGACTGTGTTATTGTAAATATGAAATGTTAATATGTGACTTAAAAAAGCTTGTTAGTCACAATCATTAAAATAAACGTTGGTCGCCCCAATCAAATTGAATTCCTCAGGCCTGTCGAATTACCGACCACCACCGTCAGCTGTCCGAGGGAGGATAATGTCAGCCGTCAAATGCTAACTATTTACTTTCTACAACAACACTTTTCATCGTACTTACATTCATATCAAGACATTCTTAAGAAAACAACTAGGAGTTATCAGAACTTGTTTCTTATATAAAAAGGGTGGATTAAATTCCAAAACACGAAACGACGTTTCTTTTAGATCAGGGCAACAGTTAATTTTTTATTAACGCGGCCGTGTCATTGTCATTTTCGTGCACAATCAAATTTCATTATTACTAGTAGTTCGCCGCGAACTTAGACATCGCGATTTTTATTCGGTTGCCAAAAAAAGCATAATCGCGGACATTATTATTAAAATTTCAAAAATTACAGTTCCGATTTTAATGCCCAACGAACACGAAAATTCTATTGATATTTCCTACATGCCCATCAAATTTCATCAAAATCGGACCTTTGGGTCGGCAGTTATCGCGGTACAAACATACATACAAACAATGTGTTTTCGCCTCCAACTCGATTAAGAGACCTCGCTTGCTTCGCTCGCTCAGTCAATAATATTTTTTTACCTTACTCTATGCCTGATTGACTTTTGATCCAATGGAAACAAATTAATGGTTTTCAATTTAGGTACGTTTCTGTATTTGACTAATTCTCGAAGCCACTTTGGAAACACGTCAAAATAGGCCGTCAGTTCGCAATTACCACAAAAACGGTTGAGTTGCTTAATGGTCGGCAAAAAGCAATGGACATTAAGGCGTTAGCCACGGTCGGGGAGTTTTTACCGCTTGGCCATACAGCCAAGGCGAGAGAGCCAGAATGTTAGCCACGGTTAGGACACAAAGGCTCTATAGGCCTTTAAAAAATAACGAACAAAAAGTTCTAAACTCCATCAAAGCTAAGCGGAGCTGTGCTATATTTTAAGCAACTAGTATAGGTTCCGCGTTATAGGTTTCTAGACAGAAATATATTAATTTTAAAAAGGCAGATAGCTCAATGCCGCAAAATACAAAAGTCTCTAGTGTGGTGGTGGGCAAAATGATGCAAAATAGAATCAAAACAATTTTTCAATACGATAAACCGACTTCACCCCTACACTACACAGCCGATTTGATAAAATTTCTATGAGACCACCTGACAAGTATGCCTTTTAAAAAAAGGATTTTCCTAATTGGTTCAGGCGTCTCCGAGCCAATCGGTGAACATACTTACATAAAAAAATCGCGACGAATTGATAACCTCCTCCTTTTAGGAAGTCGGTTATTAAAGCAAGAAGGTGGATAAAGGAATCAAAATAAAGCGCCCATTCAAGAGAAGCAGCTTACCAGCTGAAACATGAGTCGCTTGTTCATTCTAAGTTTTTATTTTCTTCTAGACCAGCATGGAGAAATACTACTTCTTTCAATGTGTCAGTAACGAAGGTTTTACCCCGCATGTTCGGTGGAGCCTGACAATGTTGCGTGAGGTAATAGTCTTCAAATCTTTCAATCTTGAGTATAATCCTTCTCATTTCATGCATGATTTTAAAGTAGTTTCGTCGATCCGTAGAACCAGTCGGCTTATTGTGCGACCGAATACCGATTCAAAGGTAATATAAGCCCGTAATGCCCACGCTGAATCCCTTTATCTGATCAGTTAAGAAATTCTGAGAGCTAGCGGTGTACAGATATATTCGATGGAGTCTTTGAATTCTTTGACTCTTTAGAATCTTTAGAAAAAAATATTGGTATGTCTGCAAAATACAGTTATAAATAAAGCAGTTCATACTCCTTTCTTTCCTTTAAGTAGATAATAATAAAAAACAAATAAATAAATAACTATAACAAATTACACTGATTGAGCTAGCCCCAAAGTAAGTTCGAGATGTGCTATAGGATACTAAGTCAACGATACTATAACAGGACATTTTGAAATTACTATACAGGACAATTTGAAAAAGGCCATTTTCCAGCTTGCCCTGACCGGGGATCGAACCCGGAGCTTCTGGGTGGCGGACTAGCATGGTGACCACTACGGAGGTCGTCAAATAACACAGTCTCATTTTAAATAATCTGATGAAATTAAAAGGATATCATAATTCGGTTAAAGTGATAAATAAATAAAATAAAATATTATTAGTTCGACCGACAACGATGTGTATCGAGTTGTGTAAGTCCGGTTGTATACACTAATTTATTGATACTCGTGTATCAAAAAATTTGTAACCAGCACGGAGTGTGATGTCAATCAACAGCTCCCGTACCGTACCATACACACATACTAAAACGGAACTTTCAGCATTATAAATTCAATGTTTTTCTCTATTTGAAAAAAAGAAAAGGAATCGTGTTTACACAGAAAATATTAAGCAGTTTACGATACCCGGGACGTAACTTGAACAAAAATGGCAGTCGTTGTTGTTCTTTGTTATCCGTTTAGAATCACATTTCTATAACATTTCTATCCGAACTTATGATAGAAATGATTTCGGCTTTGAAGAAAGACCAAAAAATTTCTTTTAACACTTTTATCACCAATTAAACATGCGCCGACGGCCGCAATTTTTGTTCAACTTACGTGCCGGGTATTGTACTGCTTTAAATTTTCTTTTAGGAAGAAACTGAATATTGTCGCAAACGTAGTTTGAACGGATACAAGCTACAATCTAAGAATAGTTATCAAACGGACTAATCGCAGAGTGGTGTCACTATGCCTATAGCATAACAGATATTCAGTGCATTATTTTTACAACCTTACCTAGCAAGGAAGTATAGTCTTTTCTTTGTGACCCTTGTACCTGTTTCAATCTTCTCCCAATATGCAAAACGTATCATATAATATAAAAAAACATGTAATAAGATCGCGTAGCTGTAAAAATGGGTGAGGTAACAAAAAACAAAAAATATTTTTAAAACTTTTCGTCGGTCTGTCTGTCTATAGAAGTTTTTTAGCGTGTACATAACACGATAATTGCTCAAAACGGATTTTGTTCATGCTTAAAACTTATACATTAAGCTCAGCTTGCAACATTATGTCATTGAAATCTGAAGTCTGCGAATTAAATTATCTTCATTTTAAATTCATGGGCGCCATCTAGTCAGTAACCAGCAATTTATATTACTCGTATGATCATAGAATTGACAACATTTCATTTTCTAAAAGGTATGACAATTCGAGAATCATTTCGAGATTTAGAAATTCTGAATACGTAAAATATTTTTTCAGATTTTTTTGAGTTATATTTTTAGAGATAAATGAAAAAAACTCAAAAGTATAAGGATATAGGCATTTAACAGGTTACGCCTTTGCTTGAACATCTAAAAGTGAAAAAATTATGTCAAGCTGTCAGCTGTCAATTGACACGTGCGTCAATCTGACAACTGACATCACGAGTGAGAGAGAGAGAGATAATAGTAGTGTTGTCTATAGAAGTATCAGTTCGATGAAGATCATCTAATATCGATAGTTCTTTCAGTAAAGTAGAATAAGGATTGGAAAAAATACATATGCATTAAAATGTTTACATAGTTTGGTGACGAAATGCTAATATTTTCTTTATATGATTGATATTTCAGGTTAAATAAAAATAATATTGACATCCAGGTCTTAAAAACTATAAAAAAATGAAGTAAGGAAAAATGCTACCCTAAAATGGGGCGACTTTCAAAACACAAGGTGACATTTATGATAGCTTTTTTTTTGGAGCCCTTGTTTTTATTACTGTCAAATTCACCCCTATTAACTTTAAAACGCTGTAACTTAAAAAGTGAAACATTTTTTCTTTGTGTTCTTAATTCCTGTAAGGGGCGACTATGAGAACCCGTTAATAAACGTGGGTTACCCAAAAACCCCATTTCAAGTATAGAGATGAAAGGGCAAATTTTTTTTGTCGAGTATTACAAGCGTAATTTTTTATGCCATTTGTTTTCCACATACCAAGTCGTCAATATGATATTTTTATGCCAAAAGTAGCTGAGATAGAAGCGTTTGAATTTTTAAATTAATCAAAGTAACCCTATTTTACGATACGTAAGATTTTGTATCGATATCGATATCGTACTGCTACAAAACACAACTCTTTAGACGTCAGTTTATTTTTTAATTATAATGTATGGCAAAGATGTAAACTCGTTACATCCTAACTCTTGTACTTACGCTCTTTTAGAATGGAGAGATTTTAAACAATTTAATTTTAGGAGAAATAATGAAAAGAAATGAAAAAGAAAAAATACGTATGTCCTTTTTTTTGAAGTTCTTTAAGGAAAAAATATAAAATAAGAATATAACATTTTTGAAATGTTGTCAATTATAACGTATGATACCCGGGAAGCGTGACGCAAAACAAATGGCGTTCTGATTATGACAGACGATTTGTCACGAGATTACGATATGCAAATCCAGTCGTAAATCCCGCTCCCCTCCGACGATTAATTATATTTTTGTGTAACTGGTTCGCTGCTCAACCGCTCACGTATCACCATCAGCTGATTCGGATTATACTCGACTCGAATAATTCCCAGCCCTGTCACAAACCTGTATTGTATTGCAGCATTTCAGTAACTCCCGCCGACATTCGGGATAACAGAATCGAATTACTTTCGGAAGTTAGGTATCGTATTTATAAAATATCCCCCGGAATTTCTTGCAGATTTGTTGTGCAGGTAGTTATGTGGGCATCACTTTAAGTTTTAGTTTATAAAATGATTGTAGACCTCTGGACACGCTAAGATTTAGTCTCTCTCTCACTTTATGTTTTAGTTTATAAAATGATTGTAGACCTCTGGACACGCTAAGATTTAGTCTCTCTCTCACTTTAAGTTTTAGTTTATAAAATGATTGTAGACCTCTGGACACGCTAAGATTTAGTCTCTCTCTCACTTTAAGTTTTAGTTTATAAAATGATTGTGGACCTCTGGACGCGCTAAGATTTAGTCTCTCTCTCACTTTAAGTTTTAGTTTATAAAATGATTGTAGACCTCTGGACACGCTAACATTTAGTCTCTCTCTCACTTTAAGTTTTAGTTTATAAAATGATTGTAGACCTCTGGACACGCTAAGATTTAGTCTCTCTCTCACTTTAAGTTTTAGTTTATAAAATGATTGTAGACCTCTGGACACGCTAACATTTAGTCTCTCTCTCACTTTAAGTTTTAGTTTATAAAATGATTGTAGACCTCTGGACACGCTAAGATTTAGTCTCTCTCTCACTTTAAGTTTTAGTTTATAAAATGATTGTAGACCTCTGGACACGCTAACATTTAGTCTCTCTCTCACTTTAAGTTTTAGTTTATAAAATGATTGTAGACCTCTGGACACGCTAAGATTTAGTCTCTCTCTCACTTTAAGTTTTAGTTTATAAAATGATTGTAGACCTCTGGACACGCTAACATTTAGTCTCTCTCTCACTTTAAGTTTTAGTTTATAAAATGATTGTAGACCTCTGGACACGCTAAGATTTAGTCTCTCTCTCACTTTAAGTTTTAGTTTATAAAATGATTGTAGACCTCTGGACACGCTAACATTTAGTCTCTCTCTCACTTTAAGTTTTAGTTTATAAAATGATTGTAGACCTCTGGACACGCTAACATTTAGTCTCTCTCTCACTTTAAGTTTTAGTTTATAAAATGATTGTAGACCTCTGGACACGCTAAGTTTTAGTCTCTCTCTCACTTTAAGTTTTAGTTTATAAAATGATTGTAGACCTCTGGACACGCTAAGATTTAGTCTCTCTCTCACTTTAAGTTTTAGTTTATAAAATGATTGTAGACCTCTGGACACGCTAAGATTTAGTCTCTCTCTCACTTTAAGTTTTAGTTTATAAAATTAGACTCTTAGACATGTTCAAAATAACCGGCCAAGTGCGAGTCGGACTCGCGCACGAAGGGTTCCGTACCATTGTCTATAAAAAAATCACATTTGTTGTATGGGAGCCCAGTTAAATATTTACTCTATTCTGTTTTTAGTATTTGTTGTTATAGGTAACAGATTTGACATCATCTATCACGGTTCGTGAGATACAGCCTGGTGACAGACAGACAGACGGACGGTTGGACGGACAGCGAAGTCTTAATAATAGAGTCCCGATTTTACCCTTTGGCTACGGAACCCTAACAAGGAACTGGCGACGCAACAGCCGCCCGTGTATATAATATACTTAAACCTAAATTGATGAAAATATTTTCTCCGTGATACCTACATAACTTCGGTAGGTAACCTACAAAAAGCTTAAGGCGATGCTGTTTTTTGTGTATACATACCTAACTTATTTTACTTCGACCTACGGCATAGTATAGATAACGTTTCCAAAAATCCTGTTACCGGGAATTCTGAGCGCCGATTTGAAGTATTGACTCGACGGACCTTCTTATAAATATTATCTTTACGTACGTTTGTTTGCGCTCAAGTTACACCCAACGCGTAGGGTTGCCAGCTGTGGAAATATTTAATAAGGGCATTAAATGCTGCAGAAGTAACAAAAAGGAATACTTAGTTCAGTAGGTACACAAAGCGACGGTATTTATATTTACCTAACTTAATTATAGTTGAAAAGCAGGAAAGGAGCCCTTACCCGGCAGTGAGGCAGCATAGACTGAAAATAAAAATAGAAAAATATATAAGTATTATACAGTATGTAACAAAAAAACCTGTCCGGTCCTTGAAGAAGCAACTCAAACCGTTAATATGAACAATTTTTCTATGGGACCAATGCCTAAAACTCGAAAAAAACATCGACGTTTTCATACAAAAGTGTTCGGCCGGCCCGGCAATTTGTATGAAAATGTAGATTTTTTCTTCGAGTTTCCATCATCGGTCCCATAGGATTTGTCATATTGTCGGTCTGAATTGCTCCTACAAGGATCGAACAGGGTTTTTGTTACATATTGTATACACATGGGACTTTATCTAAACATACGTAAGTATTTACAACGAAATAATTATCAAATTTATTTTTTATTATTTACTTTATTTATTTATTTTTTAACCTTGTGCCAATTGGGATTGTATAAAATGACTGACTGAGGTCTATGCTGAGGTTTACAAACTTCTTATTTCGTTTGTCGTAATAAACTGTAACAGCAACTTTTATCATTATCTGTTATTAATTGATATCAATTTATTGTTACGAAATAGTTAATAGAATTTTGCCTTTGGATGTCAATAGGGAGTCTCAGGTCACGGAATTTCGGTTCCGTAGTTTACTGTATTTTTTTAGGGTTCCGTAAAAAATAAAAAACGGAACCCTTATAGGATCACTCGTGCGTCTGTCTGTCCGTCCGTCTGTCACAGCCAATTTGCTCCGAAACTACTGGACCAAATCAGGTGAAATTTGGTAGGATGGTGTAATCCTATGACCCAAATTTTAAATATAAGCTTCGTTTTAAAGGATTAATTAGGAAATTTAAAAAAAGTTTTGTAGATGATACTGTGTTATACATCAAATAAAAGGGCTCATTATGAGGATCTCAAATATATTCTTTTACACGTCAATAAGTATAATTTATGTTACGTGTAAAGTATATTAAAATTTAATTTATTTTTAAAGAAAAGCTACCGATACCAGCGCTTCGTAACGACCACTGCTGAGAAGAAACGCCGAAAGAAACTCATTTTCACAGTATTGGTCGCCTACTCGCTAGAAGGGCTTTGTCATATTGTTATAATTGTCTTTAAATTAATAAATACTTATAATATAATACAATGTTGACACATTATAACATGTAATGCTTGCGAACAAGTAAACAAACATAAATTGCGTAATAAAAAATATTAAGTAGTCAAAAAAAAGCGAAGCCGAGCTGACCAGTCCCTCCCGGCAGCACCCGTTCACGAGTTGACGCACGGATATTATTTTTGCAATTAGTGGATTCGGGCCTCGCCCCTTGCAATCCTCTCTGGGCAGACTAGCGCTAAACGCCTAACCATGTAGCAGGCATTGCAGCAGCCCTACCGCGGGGCTGCCGCCCGACGGTCCGTGGACGGCGATAAATAAACAGCGACGGCGCATGGTGACCACCGCTGACGAGCCGAGCTGCCACTCACACCACGATTTATGGAAGACTGTAGATAGTGTTGCTGCTCCACAGTCCACTATCGGTGATAGCCTACCGATAGACTATCGGTATTTTAAATAAAATCGATACTAGCAATAGCCTATTGATAATATCGAGAGTTTACGTAGTTTAGTTAGTAACCGATACTATCGATATAATAAATAAATAAATATATACGGACAAATTACACAGATTGAGCTAGCCCCAAAGTAAGTTCGAGACTTGTGTTATGGCATACTAACTCAACGATTCATAATAAATACATATATAGATAAATACCCAAGACCCAGGACAATTTGAAAAAGGCCATTTTCCTTGCCATTTTCATTGCCTTGACCGGGGACCGAACCCGGAACCTCTGGGTGGCGGACTAGCATGGTGACCACTACGCCACGGAGGTCGTCTAGGATATAATCAATAGTTATCTTATAGTATCGGTTACCAACCGATACTATATAAACTATCGATAGTATCGATAGTTTGCTCATGGTCAGGATCGATACTATCGTTTATATAGATACGATCGATACTATAGTTTTGTTGGTTATCAATAGTATTGCTTTAAAACAGCTATTATTACTATCAGTAGTATCTATAGGCCTATCGATAATCTGGCAATATTCGATTGAAACTATCAATTGTAAAACTATTTTTATTTTGGCAACTATACTTGTGTGTGAATACACTTTAGAATTTAGAATCTAGTCAATACATATTAGCTCTACTGATGTATGAAAAGAAGGTCCATTCAATCAAGTCTTAACTCAATAACTATTTGCGACGTGATTTTTATATAAACATCCCTCTTCAGCTTCAATTTAGTCATTTTGTAAAGCCTTAATTTTATCTAAGGCTGTCAAAACCTATTGAACGTGCTCGGACCAGCAGCGACGCATTCACTTTAAAAAGAAATATGTAATATAGGGCAACGTAACCATTTTTAAAAGAGACTCTTATTATTATTATAAACACGATCGTTATACTATTAGCGTACTCAAAGAATTAATTTTAGTAGGTGTGTAGGTAAGTTAAGAAAGTGAAAATATAAAATTTTATGTGTTACAAAATTCAATAAAAAAGCCAATCCAAAGTTAATACAGAGCAATATAAATATTAAAGGCTTCGCTTTTAATTAATACAAAAACACTCAAGCTTAAACTAAATTGCAGTAGAAATGATACATAATTAGAACTACGAACGTTTATATAACAAAGAAAAAACCTATTAAGATTATCTCAGTTCGACAAAGTCGTCCATTGTGTGGCCATCTTTAAGTCCGTCTATTCGTTTCATGTCGAGTCATTGGAGAGTTATCGACTGGTCTTCCTTACTTAGCTAACTGCTAGTACCTAGTTGTGTTCTTAAACACAATTTAGTTGGCTTGCTTATGCAAAGTCGAGAAACTTTCCCCAAGGAACAAAATATAGTTAGACGAATTAGCTAGCTTTCCATACAAGATCAGATTTTTTTTTCGCAAAATTTAATCGAGACTGTTGTTCTGAAGGTACCGTATAATGTAGCGTAGGCACGGGACAATATTACTAAGCGAGGTATCTAGTGCTCAAACTATTTTGGGTTAGTATATTTTAGAAACTTACATAAGTATCTACAATATGTAACAAAAACCCTGTCCGATCCATGATGGAGCAACTCAGACCGTCAATATGAACAACCTTATAATGAGAAATAGCTATCATGGCATAGCATATATCATACATTTTTAGGCAGTGACTTTACAATTCCTGATTGTCAGTAAGGCGCTGGACACACTGAAAAGACGTAAGACGTGGACGGGACGCAGACATATTATGTTTCCTCCGCGTCTTTTATATACAAAATGTATAGAAGCGTCGCAAAGCAGAACCTAGTACTTATTCTGTGGTTGAACACACAGAAAAGACATGACGCTTTTCTGTGTTTTGCTTTGTTACGCCTCTATATATTTTGTATGAAACGAACGCGGAGCAGACAATGTCTGCGAATGATTTATGTGCGTATTTTCTATGTGTCCAGCGCTTAAGGAATTATGTACTGATTTGAAAGATTGCCTGCAGCTACAGCCGAATCTCATGGCCGCTTCATAATTGGATTTGAAATGACGCTTGCTCGTTACTATTGCTAACTAAATCGAAAATTAATAAAGGTGTACGTTTCAATTAAAATTCTCAGTTTATAGTTTTGTTCGAAATCTGCCTAGTAACACAGAACTATAATTAAATTGACCCTGAAATAACAAAACGTGAACACTGTGCGAATTTAGAAATTACTACTCCTTTGCTAAGCAGTTATTTTGTTTTGATTCAATGAGTAAAATAATTTTTAAAGTAGTAAGTTTCTAAAATAAAACGATGTGCTAAAGCATTTAATCATTTTTATTTAATAATTAAACGCAACAAAACAAGTCTTTTGCGAAACCTGTTAGAGACATTCTACTTAAAACTTATTATCACAACTCTTGCTTTTTATTAAAAAACCTTGCAGTCTTACTGAACTCAGTAAGTGAAGAAGGTCTCAGTCTTCACAAATACATCTTTCACGTCAACATCATCATCTTCCTCAAATTTTATTCTCTTCGACGGTAGATTATACTCATCTAGTTCTTGCAACGAAGACGCACCATCGAATCGTACATCTAACATTTGCGCTTTCACTCTTTCTGACATTTCTTTTGACAAAAACTTATCACAGAGTATTTGAAATCGCAGTGACTTCGCTTTCATATCGTCCTCTTCTTTTTTGATGGTTTGTTTGGTGTTATCAGCTTGGCTAGTTGAAGGTCGGTCATCGGTCGAAATTGCGGCGTCAGTTAGAGGAATATATGGGTCCGTGCCTTTGTCTTCTGTGACCGAGACCGGCATGAAGAGGGTGGGCAACGCAAACTTCTTCAGTATTTTCTGCGGCGAGTTTACCTCAGTCTGAAACAGCTGAGGCTTGAAGTGGATCTCGCAGATGCGGTGTTTGGCCCATGACTTGTTCGACATTAAATCTTCGCGACCCATCAGTCGCAGCCAGTCTCTGCGTCTGTAAACAACATAGTGTATGTTAATTAAGATGTTATTGAAAAAAACTAAGCAAACTCATGCAAGCATTTCTAAACGCAAAAGAACATTATACTTACAGGAAATGTGTAAGTATTGTATTGTGCAAATTTTGACAGTTCAAGTTCAGTGCATGAAACAGATTATATGTATTTCGATAGATATGGCTTAACGTATAGGAATATATACACGAAAAATCGATGAAATCTGGTCTTTAGATTGAGAGATTGAACTCTCTGCAAAAATTGCGCACTTGCGTACATATAGGTACAAATAATATCCTACAAAAAGTAACGCCTGATAATTATTAATAGCAATGTTTCATAGAAGCCGAAATTACATATTTTTAATGAAAGGTAACATTTAACACTGTCGGGGCGAAAACTGTGTCAAACGGGACCACGAGACGTGTTCAGTCTATCTCTGCAACAAACTCTACGAGCGAAAGAGATAGCAGAAAACGTTGCATGTTGTCGTATCTCTTGTCGCACTTAGAATTAATAACAAAGGTGGACTGAACACGCCGCGTTGTCCCGCTTGACGCATTTTACGCCCATAAAGATAGCCTTTAGCGATAATAACATAACACAAATAGGAAAGCATGAAGCTAAACAAATTCAGCAAATAGGTACATTTAAGTAAAGATACACGTTCCTTGTAAGAAGTCTAATTACCATGTTTCTTACACTTTCTACATTTATATACGACAGTAGGTAATTAAAAAAACAATAAAAACAAATGTAGTGTTCTTACCGTTCAATTCTGGCCGGCAATCGGAAGAAAGTCATTAAGCGATTCCGGGTATTCGCATTGTGGCAGCCCACTACAGAGCAGACGATATGTGATTCGTAAGTAATTGGATTTGCCATGTCGAGAACTAATAATCAAATAGAAATTGCTTGGCAAGGCGATTACACGCGAGCGTACGGGACTAGTGCATCGGCGCGCTGTCTCGCGCAGACTGGCAGGCGAGCGAGGGGCGGGGGCCGGGCCGATTTTGAGACGCGGCGCGGACGTTGCCGAAAACATTGCAAGGTCCTTTTTCGTCTGGGATCCTATTTTGACCGACTATATAATGTGGAAGGGACATAGGTACAAGGTAAATCGAATCGATATGAAATTAAAATAACAGCCAAAAGCAAAAAATAGAATTCGTTATTTCCATACAAAAGTGTGCGGCTATTTGTATGGGAATGTAATTTTTTTTGTGTTTTGGTTCGATTTATTACGGGTATGTCCCATCCATGTTGTTTAAATGAGGGGTTATGTACTTCTGTATAAGTTAGACTATGTATAATGTATATTCTCATACCTATCTCATATGGTTTTATATCTATACCTAAGTACAATATAACTAAGTAGGTAAGTAGGTAGGTAGAAACCTATATTTTATTTTGGTACTAGCTGATGCCCGCGACTTCGTTCGCGTGGACTTTATGAATCCGGCGTATAAATATAAATAAAAACTAATGAGAGAGAGAGAGAGAGAGAGAGAGAGAGAGAGAGAGACAGAGGGAGAAAGTACTTGTAACAGTGTTAGGAGTTAAAAGTCAATATTATTTTAATTCTTTCCTTCGGGAGCCAATATGAAAAGAGCTGAAGTGTTACTAACCCTGGAGAAAGCCACAATAAGTAGGCCATGCGAAAAACCAGTCCTTAGATCGACATCAGCAGCTTTAAGCCTCTAAAACTGTGACTTATTTTCATAGTAAAGCAAGTTAACATATGGAACTGTGTATTTTCAAAAGGAAAATTGTTGGGGATGAGTGGCATACGCGGAATAAATACAGTTTTACTGGCATCACTCACTTACTGTGAGCTTTAAGTGTCTCAGCAGACTATGCCGAAGTTTAGTGGCTAAAGTTCAGTGTCTAAAGTTCGGTGGGGATGACACACTAAATAAGCTGAAGGTCAGCTGCTGAAGTTCGGTGGAAACGCCGGACAGTAGTGATGTGCCGATATGAGAATTTAATCTTCCGTCTTTGGCGCGTCTGCGGCGAACGGAAACGGGAGCGGAAGAGGGAACGGAAGTGGAAGAGGGAACGGGAACGGGAACGGGAACGGGAACGGGAACGGGAACGGGAACGGGAACGGGAACGGGAGCGGAAGCGGAAGCGGGAGCGGAAGCGGCAGCGGTGGCGGCAGCAGCGGCGGTGGCGGCGGCGGCGGCGACGGCGGTGGCGGAGGCGTCGGCAGCGGCGGCGGAGGAGACGGCGGCGGCGGCGGCGGCAGCGGCGGCGGCGGCGGCGGCGGAAGCGGCGACGGCGGCGGCGGCGTCGGCGGTGGCGGAGGCGTCGGCAGCGGCGGCGGAGGAGTAGGCGGCGGCGGCGGCGGCAGCGGCGGCAGCGGCGGCGGCGGCGGAAGCGGCGGCGGCGACGTCGGCGGAAGCGGTGGCGGCGGCAGCGGCGGCGGCAGTGGCGGCGGCGGCGGCGGCGGTGGCGGCGGCGGCGGCGGCGGCGGCGGCGGCGGCGGCGGCGGCGGCGGCGGCGGCGGCGGCGGCGGCGGCATCGGTGGCGGCAGCGGCGGTGGCGGCGGAAGCGGCGGCGGCGGCGTCGGCGGAAGCGGAACGGGTACGGGTACGGGTATGGGTACGGGTACGGGTACGGGTACGGGTACGGGTACGGGTACGGGTACGGGTACGGGTACGGGTACGGGTACGGGTACGGGTACGGGTACGGGTACGGGTACGGGTACGGGTACGGGTACGGGTACGGGTACGGGTACGGGTACGGGTACGGGTACGGGTACGGGTACGGGTACGGGTACGGGTACGGGTACGGGTACGGGTACGGGTACGGATACGGGTACGGGTACGGGTACGGGTACGGGTACGGGTACGGGTACGGGTACGGGTACGGGTACGGGTACGGGTACGGATACGGGTACGGGTACGGGTACGGGTCCGATTCAGGCAAAAGCATCGGAAGTTCGGCGTTATGTGTTGCTAGTAATGCAAATAACATTGCAGGCATGCATTGGCTGAAATTCAGCCGCTGAACTTCGGCATACAGTGCCGAGACATTAAGTTGGGTTCCGTTACACAGTTTCGGCGGAGTCAAATTTCGCATCAGCATTATTGGCCCTCCGACATTAAGACTTATTTTGTGAGCCGTGAGTCCATTTGCTGCAAGCGAATTAAGAAACTCAACTGGATAATTGGTGGCGTCGTCAACAACACTATCCAAGAAATCTAAATATATATAACTCAAAGGTGACTGACTGACTGACATAGTGATCTATCAACGCACAGCCCAAACCACTGGACGGATCGGGCTGAAATTTGGCATGCAGGTAGATGTTATGACGTAGGCATCCGCTAAGAAAGGATTTTGATCAATTCTACCCCCAAGGGGATAAAATAGGGGATGAAAGTTTGTATGAAACTTTGTCAATTTTAAACCGATCGGGCTGAGACTTTGCATGCATAAAGCTACTATGACGTAGGCATCCCCTAAGAAAGGATTTTGATAAATTACACCCCTACGCGAGCGAAGCCGCGGGCACAAGCTAGTTAACAATAATTTGCGTCATAAGTTCTTTATTAATTGATTTTTAATTTTTTGGTGTCAATATGGCGCGTTCACATAACCAAGAATTTTCTGGTGTGTTATGCTCTGAAGGTCCGCAAATACTGAACTTATAAGTTCTACTTCGGACGAAACAACTTTTTTGAAAAAATTTCAATGTACAGACACATTTTTTTTACTCTTTTATTATAGTATACATTTAGTATGTTTTTGTTCAGCGGCAACAAAAAACATCATCTATAAAAATTTCAACTGTCTAGCTATAATGGTTCATGAGATACAGCCTGGTGACAGACAGACAGACAAACAGTCGGACGGTCTAAGTAATAGGGTCCCGTTTCTACTCTACCCTATGGAACCCTAAAAATCGAATAAAATAAGTATTGATGGGGGGCTCCCATACTACAAACGTGATTTTTCATAGATTATGGTACGGAACCCTTCGCGCGCGTCCGACTCGCGCTTGGCCAGTTGTATTATAACTCAACAAAAAGTTCTCATCAGACTTAACAACTTTTGCTAAGGCGGCATTTTAATATTTCTTATAGTTTAGCTGGACCATTATAGTTCTGCATCATGTGTTCCATTTTCCAAAATCAATTATAGCCTATATGTTGCCCAGGCTTCACAGCTATATAACAAAAAAAGTTTCATTCGAATCCGTCCAGTATTTCCGGAGATTAGCGTGTTCAAACAGACAAACAGACAAACAGACAGACATTTTTTTTTATTTTCTTACTCTATTACTATATCTCCATCGCCCCAAATATTTTTTTTTTGAAAAATTTTCAATGTACAGACACATTTTTTTTACTCTTTTATTATAGTATATAGATTATGTATTTAAAAGTGTTATTGTCCAAATAAGTTACTTCTAGATTTTTACTTTTAAGATACACACATAGGTAGGTACTGAAAAATGTACTTAAGTACCTATTTACTTAAGTACATATATTTGGGATGTATTGTTTATATAAAGATTCTGTAATCATTTGTTAACTTACTATATCTAGGTTTCTTTTATATATTTTTAACTGTTATTTTCCAAAAAAGGTAGTACTATTAGGTGCTTACTTGTAAGGTACACACGTAGGTTGATATATACCTACTTAAGAACTCAGTACTTATATACATACTTAAGTATATGTTTATGTACTTACCTACGTGTAAGTTTGTGTGAGGAACTTGGTGACCCGGCTCCCAGTGCGCTATACTAGCGCTTTCGCAAGGAAAGCGACACCGGGTGTGGTCCGCACTTGGATTGGTGACCACAGGAGGGATACAAATTTCTTTAGCTCCTAACTGTCACTCTAGTCCCGGCTGTCACTATCATCATTGTATGGCAGTCGTCAAGCCATGTCAGATGCCTTTAGGCAGCCTGAAATTCTGACACCACTGTTGGCCGCTTACATACACGAAAAACAAACAACATCTATGCCTACTTAGAACATGCAGATTCAGAAAATTTAATAGCTGATAAGGTATGCTACTTAATTTACCTTTTTAGTCTTTAATCGTAACGTGGTAGACCAGCAAACAATTTTAATCTACAGGGTGTTTTTTAAATCACTGGCATCCTTTCTACTAGTGAAAGTACTCATGAATATGAGCAACATTTTGTATGGGACCAACTCAATCCAACCGAAAAAAAAATCAGCTGTTTCATACTATTTTACAATACTTAGAATCCCAAAATGTATGGAACAGCTGATTTTTTTTCGGTTGGATTGAGTTGGTCCCATACAAAAAGTTGCTCATATTCATGAGTACTTTTACCAGTAGAAAGGATACCAATGATTTTAAAAACACCCTGTATATGTATATTTACTATACAATATGGTATCGTGGAGTTAGTATCCCATAACACAAGTTTAAACTTACTTTGGGGCTAGCTCAATCAGTGTGATTTGTCCGAATTATATATATATATATATATATATATATATATATTTATTTATTTATTTATTTATTAAGAGCAGCCTTCCCGTCTTATTTTTCATACAAACGCTCGTACGTGATTATGGCGTTATAACTGATATTTCTTGAAAATTTTTGAACTAATACATATCCTTGCGCTATTTCTAGGTTACAGGTTTTTATTTCGATAGATATTTCTATCGAAATAAAAAATTAAAATTTGGCGCAACAAATTCAGTATTCGCCTCCAAAAATCTGCTTTTTTGCACAAATTTTACCTGAACTTCGACCGTTCATAAAGTACTCATAAACAGTTAAAGTAAAAAAGAATATTTCGATAGAAACTTCGCAAATGTAATGATTATCTTAACAAAAAACATTTATTTCACACACTTGTAAGGCTTACTGAAAAACACGTAATTCCTGTTAACAACAAGTTTTATGAAATATCCGCATCCTATGAATAGTAAATAATCGTTCAATGGATAGTTAATAATAATACTAATTTCATTCAATAGAATGAAAACCGAGCCCTCAGGCGCTGACTCTCTTTTTTGGTTTGCCTCTTTTTTTATCGTTGCCCTGGATGAAACAACAAGCTTTTCAAACTATGCTCGCGTTGACGACAGAGTAGCCGGGAAGCTCACCGTCCCGTGTTCCATATCCGCCTTTCTGTTTACGGCTGCAACATTATGTAAACTCCCTGCCGAACGCAGCCTGTACAACCTGCCATAAAGTAGGCTCGTCTTGTCTGGTCCGCCATAAAATTCTCATAAACATGGAATTAAGCGCGGGGCGTAAAATAAATATCATCGCGGCCATGTTAAATATGGATAATACAATTCATCTTTATCACAAACATGAGCTTACCTTTTACGTTCGAATTTACCAGTCTATCTGATCTTAAAGATCTCTTATCCTATCTATCTTCGCAAAATTGCGAAAAACGGCCCCATATGGGCGTATGTGCGTAGAAAAGCTTCACGTTCTCACTTTAAACTGCAAACAGTAGTTCATAAAATAGTTTGAAAGGTTATCTAGTGCCTGGCCAAGACAAAATTTTAAATGATGTCTCCGTTTCCTATCAAATGACTTATTTCAAATGGTGGTAGCACTGGACCCCCGAAAATTCAGATAGCCCCTTAAGAAGACAAGTAAGTAATTACGTCAGTATAAAAAAACCGACTGCCCAAACCAAATCCCTATAAATAGGTGCAACATAAAGTTTTAAATAACTGGCCAAGTGCGTGACGGGCCACGCGCAGTGTAGGGTTCCGTAGTTGCGAATGCCGACTTTGAGTTCACGCCACTAAAAACGTCTTTACTCATGTACCACGTACGATATGTGGCCTTTTAGTGAATAAAGATTTAATCTATCTCGCTATCTTTTTGCATCGAGGGCTAAAAAATAATTACTTGTTCAAGTAACGAAGACACGGAATAAAAGGGTCGAATTGAACATGGTCACAAAATTGCAACTCATCTGCCATGCCCTCATTTAATTCCTTTGTTAAACCCGAAAATTTAAAATTCAACGCACATCTTTAACTCAATATAACGATACCCTTTAGGGGCATCTCCCCCGGCCTGGGAATTATAATCCATGTTTAATTCTATCCCGTTATCTAACACTTTTTAATTCCACCCTATCTACGAAAGCATTCGTTTATGTTGTTACTCTCAAAAGATATTTTAATCGTGTACTTTGTAAAGTTACTTGGTAAACAGTTCTGAGAGTGAAATAACTGGGAATTGTGACAAAGGAACTTTGGGTTACGAATTATGTAAAGCTTTGTGGTAAATAATACGCTTTGTACTTAATGGGTAAGTAAAGATAGAATCTAACTTCATTTTTGTGAATGAAAAACGCTGCAGGAATTCTTTGAATTCTGGAATATTATTAGAAAACTGGGCGGACGTATCTCTGATCGTACGAATGACTTTCGTTCCGTATCTTATCTGGCTCAAAGACTTTCCATAGCCATTCAACGTGGAAATGCAGCAAGTGTTATGGGAACCTTTGGGCCGGGAACGATGCGGAGCGGTCTCTTAGAATAAGAATTTTGACGAAGCGTGTTGCGGATATCTTTCTGTTTACTTACTTATTTGTAATTTGTAAAGAAGGAAAATAAATATTCTGGAATATAATGGCATGTTAATTGTCAATAGGCGATATGGCTGGCAAACTATCCCGGATGCTCCATCCCTTGAAAAAAATAATCTAAATAAATATATACGGACAAATCACATAGATTGAAACAGCCCCAAGGTAAATTCGCGACTTGAGTTATGAATACTCTGTTGAAATATCCTACGTGTTGGCTATATACATATACCTAAATGCTAAGAACTGCTGTTGTCGTAAAGCAACAATTCCGTGTATAAAATAAATAAATAAATATATTGGGACAAATTACTGATTGAGCTCATACTTTGTTACTTCTTAAATCTATGATTGAGCTATCCCCAAAGTAAGTTCGAGACTTGTGTTATGAGATACTAACTCAACGATACTATAAATGTATTTAAACAAACCTGTTCGAGTAGAGTAACCCAGTAACCCTATAAGTAGATAAGTATAAGTTCGATTTGAATGGAAGAGATTGCAGTTGCGAATGTTGCGATAAGGCCGCCTTTTGATATCTGTTTTATGCTATCCATTTTTATGTAGGTAACATTATGTTTGGTGCAATAAAGATTTTAACTAACTAATTATAAGATAGACTTTAGATAGTAGAAATAGCCTCGACGCAAAGCTTATAAACATTTCAAGAAATCTCATTCATTTCTTCAAATCTTTGAACTGTAACTAAAACGTCTAGGGCAGAGGGAGCTGCCGTCATGTTGAAGTTGACATCCGTCTAACAACGAGTGTGTTTGACAGCCAAAGAATAAAGATTCAGAAAAATCTACGACTTTTTTCTTGTCCCCTTTGAAGGTGACGGTCGCATTGTCGCCCCTTATGTACAGGTAATTCAGGATTCTTTGGACTAACTTGTACATAACATGTCCACTAACCATAGATATACGCAGAAATAGACTCGGCCCTTGCTACATTTCTTTTTATCTCATTTTTAATATTTGTTTATTATCATATTTTCAATTTCCGGATATTTCTTATACGTATTGTCAACATCTATAGAAATATTTAGTTAACGCTTTAAGAGGTTGTCGTAAATTTATATGACAAGTAACGTTATAACAATTAACAAGTGAGTATCTAAAACTTTTAACGCAAGATCAAATCAACAAAAGATCTAGGCATATTAATTATACCTACATACCTACAATTACAAGGTACTTTTATATAAAGAAATAAACATCAACATTATATTGATAAAGGTAAAAAGTTATGCACTTGCTGTAGAATGTGCGAATATTAAAATTATAAAAGTACGGTCAAAAATCACCTATGTGACAATTACTTTGTATTGTAATAAGTTGCGAGTGCGTCAATAAAGCATATCGCTTCGCGAATAGCTCGCGGTCGTGGACTGAAATTTTTTTAAATCGCATTCTTATCTCTTTCGATTTGAATAAGTATTTTATATATATTTTTTCGTAAGTACCTCCCTTGCCTGTCCGGAACAGACCGGCCTAACTTTTTAAATGAGTTATAGCTTTATTGGCTCCGTTCATCAGGCCGTCAACTGTCAGCCGTCGGGCCGTCGGCCGTAAGCCGTCAGCTGCCTGTGAGCGATAGAAAACCGAATCGATACGGCTCGGCGGCACCGACTCCTATCAACCAGTGTTTGGGGGTGGACACCGCTTGGGACCAATAATTTAACACCAACGCGAGTATTATTCACGTTTACTTATCGCTTATCGCAAAGCCATTTACGAGTAGTTGGTTAGTCACAAATGTTACAGTCCGCATCGCACCAAAATATAGATATTAAAATATGACAAACATATTATTTTACACTGAAAGTATAGAAAAAGAGTGCCTGACTAACTTAAAAAGCAAAAATTTACGTAACATATCTTCGAGTAAGAGCTCACAGATCTATAACACATAATAATAGACATGCCACCACGCAATTCACTTTTTCTTAAGACACATCAGCTGTTTTAATCTATCAAATATTTCAAAAAAAAAACATAACCCTTTTCGGCAGTCGCATGCAAACCTCAAAGAAAACATTTTAGTAATCTTCTAATCTCAAACCAACATGGCGCCGATCTCCCAGGCCTAACCAGAGCGCACCCTTGTGGCGCCGCCCCAACCTTTGTTATTTTTTATAGGGCATTTCCAATAATGGCCCATTGGCATCGAGCACCAGTGGATTTTAATTACATTTCATACACGTGCGGCCCTCGGCGATCATTTGCGACATAAAAGCTACCAGCGGGGCTTTCAGAACTGGAGCTTTGGCTTTCTTCAATCATCCTTTCATGATCGATACACGCGGTATATGGTTGTATACATACAATGTAGGTAGGTACTTACATGCCGAACTATAAAAGAACAAATGGAAATACATACTTAAGGGTATACCTGAATTTTCCAGGGTCCAGTGCTGCCCCCATTTTAAATAAATAATTTGAAAGGAAACAGAAATAATGTATTTAAAAATTTTAATAATGTATTTAAAATTTTGTTTTGACTAGACCCTAGATAACACATCAAACTATTTTATGAACTATTGTTTACAGTTTACAGTGAGAACGTGAAGTTTTTCTACGCGCATTAGCGGTAAACTACTTTTGGCTTATGTGCGTAGAAAAGCTTCACGTTCTCATTTTAATTAAACTTTACACAATAGTTCATAAAATAGTTTGAAGGGATATTGATTAGAGCCTGGTCAAGACAGAATTTTAAATGATATCTCCGTTTCCTTTGAAACAATTTATTTCAAATGGGGACAGCACTGGACCCCGAAAAAAATTCAGGTAGCCCCTTAAATGGTAAATCCAAAGAAAATTATTAAAATCTGTCAAGTGTTCGTTTCACGTCTTATAGTGAAGGTTGTGGTTCATTGGTGTCTTAAATTGAAAAGATTAAGTATAATTTTTATTAATTTTAAACAAGATGATTATTAAAATTCTACTAATTTATTTATTTTTATTTTATCAAACTTTATTGTTCCAAAGTACAAATATACTTTCAACAAAAGGCTATAGGGATAAACAGAAAATTATGCGGCACAAAAAAGCAATACATATATACTTACATTATAAAATATTAATTATCATAAGGATAAAGATAATTGTTTAAAAGACTCTGATAGATTTAAAGTCTATACTTAGTTAAAAATCCTCATAAAACAGCAGGGCTCGCGTGTGACATGGACATATGTACCTATTGTAAATTTAGAAGCGGCACTTTAATTTATCAAGTCAAGTGTGATCTGCGCAGAAATGCACACATTTAAAATAAACCTAGTTTCTTTCTCTGTACTTCCAGCGAGCCTTTAAATTAATTGGTTCTATTAACTTTCAGTTCAGAGTTGGCCGTACAACATCATGCAAATTGACTTTCCAACCCATCAGGCACAAACTAACGACCAATTAAAATGGTAAAACGTTACCAACTGCGATAACATATATACTACACACCTTTCGACTCCATTCGGGGTGGTAGGTAGCCGTGTATAGAATACATGAATGAATGTGCTAGATATGTGTTAGGTCTGCCGGGTGAGCTTGCCAAATGTGAAACTGAAAAATTCTGATACAGCGAGTTTTTCGTCGCGGCATATTAGGTTTTTTTTTGCTTTTTGGTGTTTCAAAAGGCTGGCATATACTTACGATGTAAAATTGGAAATGTTCGGGCAACCCTTACTTACACAAGACTGGTGATTCCATCAGTGTGAACAACTTTAAATACGGGGCCAATGCTGAGATATCGAGAAAATTGACACGTTTTATCATACAAAGGTGCTCAGCGAAAAGGATAAATTTTATGGGAACGTTAGTAATAATTCAGATTTTCAGTTCGACCTCCGTAGCATAGTGGTCACCACGCTAGTCCGCCACCCGGAGGTCCCGGATTCGATCCCCAGTCAGGGAAACTTGGAAAATGACCTTTTTCAAATGGTCCTGGGTCTTGGATGTTTTTTCTATATTTGTATTTGTTATAAAATATAGTATCGTTGAGTTAGTATCCTATAACACAAGTCTCGAACTTACTTTGAGGCTAGCTCAATCAGTGTCATTTGTACCTATATATTTATTTAATTATTTAGATAATCCCATTGGAAAAGGTTTTAATACTGACAGACTTAAAAGCCTCTTCAAGTATGAGTATATAGTACATTTATATCCTACATAATACAGCCTTCTGTAGACCTTCAGTATTTTATAAACGTGAACCAATATTATCACAGGAACATTATTTCATATAAACATGGTTGTGTGTAACCACAATTTGGTAGATTCTAGGCAGGGGAGGGTGCCAAGTGCCGCCGAGCCGCAACGCAGACGATAAATTAATAACGCCTGGATACAGAATACCTACTGCCTGTGAACGCGGCTCATGCTGCCTTGTATGAGCTCATACCCTCTATGTTATACATGCCTCAACCATATGAACCAATATTTCTAAGTTTAGTAATGTTTACACATATGTCAGGGAATTGTTAAATTACAGTACCTACATGAGCATCTGGAAGTATAATAGCGTTTTACGGTTATAAACATGGGCTGTAGCTAATCAAGACAGAATGTTTAGAGGCGTATAAGAAAGTGGTGTTGTAGGCGTAGATATATGAAATAGGAAAAAGGCAAATGATGAGAGACAATTACTAAGAACAATTGACAGAAAAAGAAATATGTTTAGTCATCTTATACGACACAAAAAAGAAAAATGGAAGCAAGAAGAGGAAAGAGAAGACCAAGAAGAGCATTTTATAAACCGAATTAAGAAAATAGTTGAAGTGATACAATTTATACAATCTAATAAAAAGATAAATTTAAAATTTTGAGTAAACCACGTAATAACATTTTTTACAAACATTATGTACAATTTAAAAGCCAGATTAATTCGTTGCATCTAAAATTTCATAGATCATAATTGCTTCTTCTGATTTAATGGATATTACACATTTAGCGTCGGAGATCAGACAAACATCAATATTGTTTCAGCTATAAAGTTATTAATAGTTATTTCGCCATCGCTCCAGCTGCGCCCGATTTGGAAATCATAATACATTATCGCATTTGTTATTCTTCCATTTAGCATCTCAGCCCGGGACACAAAGCGGTCCCTTTTTGAAAAATTGCTGAAGCCTTAAAAAAATATACCGAAAGCAATTATTTACGTTGAAGTACGTAACTAAAATTACAATGCGGGGTGCGTCGCCCCTGTGCGCGACCAACCCGGGAACAAAATCGCGATTGTACAGAAGGATACTCATGTTTGTACGTCCAGCAATGCTACCATCGTCTATGTCCCACAGTCTTCAAGGAACCTCGAGTAAATAAAGCAAGGCAAGAATGAAATATCTTTATTTCTTCCAGGTTAGACCAGGTACTTCTGTTTCAGGGATTGCTAGCCGTATCACCTTTAGATTGAGACCATTCTCTCTATCGAATTTTACGATCTGTGCACGAAAAGAAGTAGTAAGTATATTTACGTATGTTTCTCCAGAACAACATGGAGCATCAAAACATACTTGCTTATAATAGTGTAAATTAAACAGACCTAAGTAAATTCTGTGTTCTCGGCATTGGTGACCGGGGCGGGAGGCGAGGGGCGGCCGTGAGAAATGTCACCTGTCTCAGCTGAAGGTATTTAGCGAACCCTCTTTATCTGTGCGCTCACAAATGCCTTCTCACAATAGTTTTAAACTCACATAAAGACTTGTTGTACCCATTGAGTTTGCGATTCGCGAAGATTTTATGGGAATAAGTTTTATTTATTTCACGTAAGGGGCTTTATTCCGTGTGTGAGATAGACACGCGATACGAATTTTGATTAAATGATAATCCTGTTCGGGCCGCAGTAAAAATGTTGTTCCTGAATTCAATGCCTTTGATTTGGGTACATTATAAGAAGGGTTCTCGAAAGGATTCCTTTGTAGAACCCAAGTTGCTAATTCGTTTTGATTTCGTAGACCCTTACCAGTTTCAACGGGCTTTTAAAGAAGTTATTAAGGTGATGTGATGGGGCTTAAATTGGAATAATACTATTTACACGAGAAAATATTATTATCAGTAACATACAGGTAACAATCTAAAAATGTATTTTATCATGCCTAGCTTTTGTATCTATTGATAAGAATATTTTCTCTTGTTGAATTTATTGAATCAGAATTTTGATCCGGGGCGTAATCGAGGTCCCCTTTTTGAAAAATGTTTACAATTGCATCTTAAATGCTATGAGCCATTTCTCTTTATGTATCAAATTTTATAATGTTCACTGTAGAATAATAGTAAAGCAATTCTTTTTAGTCCGATAACATTCATGCTAATGGCCGCCAGGGATAAGTGTAAAACATTTAGCGTTGTAAAATTTTAAGGTTTGAATTTTCTATTAGACATTTTATACTAGTCATATGAAATGATATTTTTCTCCCTCAAGTTATGAGTGCACACTGCACGTCGGAAATACTATCGTGTTCGGCGGGGGCTGCCAAAGATTACACCATGACGTTCTGACAGCGAGCAAACAACCCCCCCTGCCCTCCGCCCGCAGACGTGGGTGGTTGCTGGGGTGTGGTGGTTTTTTATAAACTAATCATAGACTTACAATAGCGACAGACAGTGAAGTATTTCGAGAATTCGCGTTTACCTCTTTTAACTGTTAGAGATTTTGATGCATTGATGTAGCAAAGTATAGAGCACACGGATTGTAGGTTTTATAGACAGTTGAGTAAAGGTTTTCGAGCAAATCAGGTTTGATCAAACGGCATTAGATTTCAAATAGGAGAAGCATTTTGATGCAATGGTTAAAACGTGAAAGGATAATTCCAATCAGGCGAAACGTTCTAGCAGCATGCTGTCATAGTCCTTGTCGCAATGAAAATCAATATTTTTATTTATCTTTAATGCGAAGGCAAAATATTATTAATAAAGACTGTCATTTGTTAAATACCCTTATTAAAGTAACAAAGTAACGTACACGCAAATATTGACCTGAACTTAATTGAAAGGTTATGACAGTTAAATTAAATCAAAGGTTATTATTACGAAAGGCATTTTTTTGGTTTAAAGCAGGTTACTACTTTGATTATTATAGCCAATATTTCAAAGTACAATGAACTGACAATTTTCTTGTAAATAATGGCAGGTCTATGATTTCCAAAGTCTACGTGGGTGGTGGCATTGTTGTTTTTATAAAGGAATCACATTAGGATTGCGATTCCCGATTGATGGACGGTCACAACATCGATGTAAACACGATTTATTCGCCAACTTCACGACTAAAAGTCGTTAGAAGTTTAGACGTAAGCGGATTGCAAATATTTGCTTGAAAATATCTAGGCAAGTTTTAAACTCGGCAGCTGGATAGAGAACTTTCCAACAACTCAAATCAGATACTTTTTTCTAAATGTCAAAACATTTTTTTTTTCTATAGGATTTATATGAAATATAGACTAGTGACTTCATAGTTTCTTGGAGTCAAATAGCGCTCTTAATACCAGTTTTCCTGCAATAATAAATCTTAAATCACGTTGAAAATAGATATGAATGACAAGTGACATTATTTTGTTACGATTTATTTTCTTTCAGTACCTACCTAATAATTTATTTTGGCCCCAGAAATCACCCAATTTCTATAATACTTACTGATCTTGAATAAAAAGAAAATAAAAATCAGGCAACTTTATAATTCCGCGCATATAGAAGATTGATCAAGAAACTGGGTTTCAAGAATTGGATCCCTTTATACTATCACCGGCTTCATTCAGAAACGGATTGAGAAGAATACTATTAACAAATGTGTAAAAATTTGTCGCTTTTTTATTATGGTATGTGTTAAGTTATTTTGCTTTTGTTTTTCTATGGCTCCTTGTGTCCTTTTTTTTGTAGTTTCTGTACACTGCTCAAAACATTATGAACTAGTTGTTAGTGGAAACTTTAGTGATGGTTATTTCTAACCGTACAAGGCTATTGTTTGTTTCCCAAATAAATAAATAAAAAATTGGGTGAAATGTGACCGTACTTTTTAACTCTCTTTTCTAAAGCATTTTAAAAGAAATAATAATTTTAAGGATTGGTATCCTGAACCAAATCAAATACTTATCATGATTTCACTTACTGAAATTCGATTAATGGAATTATATATGTGTAAATGATATTGTATGTATCCTTTTGCGTATGCTGGGAATGAGGGGGCATAATATTGATTCCCACTTTTAACACAAGCCGTATTTTTTATTCTTTGCTTCCTTTTAAATACCATGTGATGGCTCTTTTTGTAGATGTGCTCCGGGCATGCCTGTACCCATCGCCTTATAAAAATAATTATTTATCTTCCTTGTCACTAGATGGCGCTAGCTATATTCTATTAAAATCTTTTATTACTCTTATTTAAATAAAGTAGTACGCTAATTACTTAAATATGACTTATATGAAATGCAATAAATATTTATAAAACGCTTTCTTTGTCACTTTTTTGCAAGTCGTGCGTGCTGCCATCTCTGTCAGCCTATCCGCAACTCTAGTTTTGGCTACTTTCGGGCCCTCCAATATTTTCTATGGCGTTTGGTATCTGATACGTTAGTAATTATATAATTCTTTGCTCCGGGCGTCGGATTGGCTCGACGAAGATAAAATTTCATGGGAATACGCGCCACGACGTGGTAATTAACAAGCAAACTGTTTCCATTTAACGGCCAATTTTAGACTGAATTGCCACGTAAGTGCTGTCAATTAAATTATTTTTGAAGGCGGCCTTTTGTGTTGGCTTAATGTTTCACAGCACTTATAAGGCATTGGCTGTTGTAAGGCGTATTATTATAAAATAATAGCGACAAGCTAAGGACAAAGAAACCAGGGATGTCGTGAGTTATATGGCCTCAATATGCACTCGCGAATTTTATTGTTAATCAAACCTACACAGAGCCAAGAGTCGCAGAGACCCGTTTAGAAAAATAAAGCTTAGACCGCATAAATCTTCTAATCAACCTCTAAATAATAATGGATATGCCTTGATATTTCTGTGCTTCTGGGATTTCATATATCACTTAATTCTCACGCAAGGATGCTCGAGACCATGCGTGTGAAAGTGGAGAAGAAAATAAAAGGCCAAGTGCGAGTCGGACTCGCGTATGAAGGGTTCCATACCATTATCTATAACAAATCATGTTTATTGTGCGGGAGGGAGCCCCAATTAAAAAATTTATTTATTCTGTTTTTAGTATTTGTTGTTATAGCGGTCTAGTTATCACAATTCATGTGGTACAGCCTGGTATCGGACGGGCAGACGGGCAGACGGGCAGACAGACAGACGGACAGCGGGCAGAGTCATAATAATAGCGTCCCGTTTTAACCCTTTGGGCACGGCACCCGGTGACAGTACCTTGGAATTATATGTATTTCGTTAAACAATCTTCATCGTGACTTCATTTCCTCAAATAAGTTGACCTTGCTTGAAAATGAAGGTCTTTTGGACTTTTGCAAATATCTAAATAACAAAGACCTTATTTTAAAATCTGATTAGAGAAAGCTTGTCCTAGAGGCTATTTTTTTTACAAGTTCATACTAATGAATGACACATCAACCTCTAGTCTAGCTCTATACATTTTGATGTGTTTGTTTCGTAGAAAAGCTGATAAATTTTATAACGATGCGGAGTCACCGTACGCTGGCGCCTGCGAGCGTGAGCTTGAGTCACAGAAACATTGCCTGTTCGATCAGGGAAGTTTCCTTAGGAAAATAACTAAAAATCATGTTCATGATTAAAGAATTAGCTGCCTTAAAGACATAAAGAACAGAGCGGAGTTGCATTTATGAAATTGCTTTTATGATAAGAGAGGCGAACTTTAAATTCGTCTACGAAGCAAAATGCCTAAAATTAATGCAAAAAAACAAGGCAAAGTTGTAAATCGCGTAGAGAACAAATTGCCTAAATGCAATAATTTCACTAAATGGTAACAAAAAGCATAACAATTAATGTGTGTAATTGATCAAATAAACATAATTTTTCAAAACTAAAAACCGACTTCACCCCCAAACTACACAACCGATTTTGATAAAATTTCCATGGTACCTCCTGGAAAGTATATCCTTTCAAACCAAATAAGAATTTTTTAAATCAGTCCAGGCGTCTTTGAATAACCGGTAAACATACATTAAAAAAATAAAGGATCGCGACAAATTGATAACCTCTTCCTTTTTTGGGAGTCAGTTAAAAATGATTTGCTAGGCAAATTTAAAAAAATCCCCGACTTTCAACAGTTTCACATGTAAACGCCATCTAGTGATGGGCGGAGAAACTAAATAGTAGAATTTTAATCCGTGGCGCCATCTTATTTGACACGCGAACTATGAAATCCCCGACTCTCAAGCGTTAATCTCCAATAACTTTTAAACGGCCAAACCAATTTTCATCAAACATAGCTAAGCAAGGAAACCTGCTTTCACGTGAAAAAAAACCGCGTCGAAATCGGTTCAGCTATTCGAGCGCCAGGATGACACAGACACACAGATAGACAGACTTCGTCAAACTTAAATCACCCCTGTTTTGCGTCGGGCGTTAAAAAGAAAGAAGTTTGACTTCAAAGTCCACTGTTATATTGAATCGTGCCAACACCAGCAAGCCAGGGCGGGTTTCCATTTAATAATAAACCTAAACATGTCAGTGCCGCCCACGCAGCGATACTGTGCTTTTTTTAATATGTGGCTCTACACTTACCGGACGCACCTCGCGTCACGCGTGTCATGTCGAGGGGTTTTTGTAGATTCGTAACTATAGTTGATTCATTACCTACTTACAATTCCATACAATCAAAGTTAATTCGTCACTTGTATAAAAAGTATATGTAAATTCGTCACCAGTACCTAATTGTTGTAATAAATTCACCACCCAAGTTTTTTTTTTTTATAGTAAGTACAGATAGTTAGAAAATTAGAACTCGCCGAATATCACATTCATTACTTCGTTTTTGTCTTTTAAGACAAGGATGCCGCGCTGCTCACAATATTTAAGGTCTAACGGGGTCCAGGGGGTTTACTCCATAAATTAATACGATAGTCTTCCGACAGCGACGTCGGATTTTTATGTCAAACCAAATAAGACTACAATAGCATACAATAATGCTCAATATTGCTTGACACTGAAAAGCGGATACGCATTAGCGTCCGTCTTGCATACCGATTTTGGAGTAACCAACCAGTGCTGTTCCTATCTGAAATAAATCATTTGAAAAGAAACGGTGATATAATTCTGGGCAAAATTGATCATGTGCGTAGAAAAGCTTCACGTTCTCACTTTTAACTGTGAACAGTAGTTGATAAACTAGTTTGAAGGGTTATATAGAGTTAAGATTTTTTTGTTTTTGACTATCTAGGGTCTGATCAAGACAAAATTTTAAACGATACCTCCGTTTCCTTTCAAATGATTATCATCATTATATGTATATAATGTTGTCTTCTCAGGAGCATGCTATCATTCGACGACATCAGTGGCCTAGTGGTCATAATGCTAGACAGTCATACCGGGTTCGTTTCCCGGTCAGGTCAAGATGGAAAATGATCTTTTTCAGATTGATCTGGGTCTTGAATGTTTATCTATATATTTGTTATAATAATATATATAAAAGAAAGTCGTGTTAGTTACACCACTTATAACTCAAGAACGGCAGAACAGATTTGGCTGAAAATTGGTAGGGAGGTAGCTTAGAGCCAGGAGACGGACATAGGATACTTTTTATCCCGTTCGACAGCGTTCCTGTGTGACTTGACATGAAACGTCAGTCACTATAAAACGTGGTATAACAAAAAAGAATCAGACTTGGAATAACAAAAACTGCTTATTTATTGCCATTAAGGCGGAACAAAGTTCGCCGGGTCAGCTAGTTTGTTATAAAATATAGTATCGTTGAGTTAGTATCCCATCGACCTTACTTTGGGACTAGCTCAATCTGTGTGATTTGTCCTTATTTATTTATTTATGTCATAAAATTGTTGTAAAACGAAAGAAAAAGCGTCGATAAAAGTGTAGAGTGGAGAGTGGGCGTTGGCGTTGCCTGGAAAACGTTCGAGCTGAAATCGTGTCGTTTCACCACCATGCCAAATGGCTCCCAGCACAAAATAGTTATAAGGAAGAAGGATAACTCATGTTTGGATTGGAGACAGAACGAGCGAAGCTAGCGAAATTCTCCGAGTCTACTTGAACAATTCGGCGTTTGTATCAATTTTTGTACTCGTATGTGTGTAATCTACACAATTATTTGTCCAGTGATTTATGTAACATTTCGAATTTCAACACTCGACAGTATGGTTTGTATCTGTACGATTGTCTGACACAATTAATGTTTGTTCGACGATAACTCAAGTAATTTTGATCGGAGCTTAATAAAATTCGTTAGGCATATAGCAGCAACCAATAGATTTTTTGATTTCGAACATTTACCAAATCTGTCGCGGGGTTACCGAATTATGGGGGTCGCGAGTTGACAATTCGGGGCTAACTATTAGTACATATATAGGTTAGACTCCACTTTTCTTAATCTACATTTACGCTTTGATTCTTTTTCTTTTTAGAAATATGTAAATATGTACTTGTCAATCATTCTCTCGCAAAACCGGAACCGGGAGTAATACTGCTTACTGGAGTTGATGAATTTTATGAAAATTTAGAGCATCTGGGAATAGAAATGGCTTTACAATTTAAAGAAATGAAAATGTGGAATAATTACTGCTTTTACATATTACAGGGCTAATTTTAAAACACCAGCAAATTTTTTGGAGAAAGTTCAGTCCATGATAAATAAATATATAGGGACAAATTACACTGATTGAGCTACCCCGAAGTAAGTTCGAGACTTGAACTCGATTGAACTTGATTCGATACTGAACTACTTACTACTATCCGGTGGTGGCGTCGCTGGTCGGGTCGTTGGATTCCCTCTAATATGGTTGAGTTGAACGATGGCTGATCCGTGCGTCAACTCGTGAACGGGTGCTGCCAGGAGGGACTGGTCAGCTCGGCTTCGCTTTTTTGACTACTTAATATTTTTATTTTTTAATACGCAATTTATGTTTGTTTACTTGTTCGCAAGCATTACTTGTTATAATGTGTCAACATTAATAATAATATGACAAAGCCCTTCTGGCGAGTAGGCGACCAATACTGTGAAAATGAGTTTCTTTCGGCGTTTCTTCTCAGCGGTGGTCGTTACGAAGCGCTGGTATCGGTAGCTTTTCTTTAAAAATAAATTAAATTTTAATATACTTTACACGTAACATAAATTATACTTTACGTGTAAAAGTGACTGTAAAGGTCTAATTACTGAATAAACATTTAAATCTTTGAATCTTTGAATACACAATTATAGAAGAAAAAAAGGCTTCTTATACAAATCAGCACTCAGCCATCAGGATTAGTATATCTACACTTTTTGTATTTTACGCTCTCGACTCAGATAACAATAGTTGGCAATGGCTTTTGTAATAGACCCCTAGGGCTCAATTTTAATGCCGCTCTGCCGGCGAGGGTGTCGATACAATGTCATTAGGTCATTGAACCGAATACATTAACTAAAATTGCATAATTGGCTGATAACTTTTATAAATTATTCTAGCTTTACTCGGCGCAAATAAATATAATTCATTTCAAACACATTTTTGCAAATGTGCGAAGAAAAGCTTTACTGTAATAATTGGCCAAGTGCGTGTCGGGCCACGCGCAGTGTAGGGTTCCGTAGTTACGAATGCCAACTTTGAGTTCATGCCACTTAAAACATCTAAAAACTAATTTTCTATTGAATTTATATGCAATTTCCCTCTGGCGAGTACATTTTATAAGTTGATCGCCTTCAACTTTTTAATTTGTAAACCCTACTTAGCTCTGATAGTTTTCCTTTAAATTTAAAAAATGTGAATTTTTTCACGTGTCATATATAACCGTTTAGCAGATAGAGGGGGGGGGGGGGCACTTGACTCTAACAATAATTTTCACTTTAAAACCAAATAATTCAGAAACGGATCCCTTAATCAAAAAACGGTATTTACAAGCTCATAATATTTTTGAAAGAACTATTCAGCGATACCCCACATGAATGGTTAGTCGAAAAAATAAAATTGACTTTTGACTTTACTTGTACGGGAGCAAAACTAAAAAAAATTTTTTTCAATATTTTATTTTACCACTTTTTCCGCATAATTAATATACATACCTCTACCAAATTACAGCTTTCTAGTACTTATGGTCGCTGAGTAAAACCGCGGACGGACAGACAGACATGGCGAAACTATAAGGGTTCCTTGTTTACTACGGAACCCTAAAAAGGGTAACTTTTTACAGCTTACATCTAAGCATTGCTTATTTTTTTCCTATCAGCCGAATTTTTGGAACACGTTCTATTCATAATTCTGAAAAACTTTCAGTACAAACAATAAATGAAAATCGAACAAAAATCTGCTTCCCATACAAACCAGCGCTTGGCATACGGATTTTCTATGAGAGAATGATTTTTTTTATGTAGTGAAGCTTTTGTTTTTTCAAAGATTTAGAATATACTAGTAGTGTGTTTTTTAGACTGATAATGTATTATAAGTAGCACCTATGTACTATGTTTAATTTTATAAAGTTTTATTTGTAAATTTTCAAGTGTTCATGAACCAAGAAAATAGTTAAAAACTTAATATTTTTAGGGGATAAAACAAAGCGATTGAACCTTTCCAGGTAAAGATTACCACAGTCATCCATCAGTGATAGTAAAAGAGGCAGTAACGAGGCGTAATTTATTATTATTCCCTACCATGGTAAGAAGATGAATAATAATTATCTTTCAATATGTACATGATCCTAATCCTTTCTTAGAAATAGAAATAATAAAAGACAAAGTGCTCTTTTAAAGAGAAATATTTTCAATAACATATCCGGCGAGTTTCCTGTTTTGACACTAACTGCGTTCGTGAATAGATTTAAGGGACTAAAAAAAGGACATAAAAGGCTTATTTTCATTGGCATTAATGAAAATACGGAAAAACAAAAAAAAAGAAATCTTCGGGAAATCTAAAGAACAACTAATTTCTCATTCAATGAAAATTATATAACTTGGAAGGGACATACCCGTAATAAATCGAACCACAGGCTTTACTAGATCACCATAGTATAATGAAATTAAAATAACAACCAAAAAACAAAAAAAAAGGGACATTCCCATACAAATTGCCCGGGCGACTAGCGACTACACACTTTTGTATGGAAATGCCGATTTTTTTGGCTGTTATTTAAGTTTCATTATACTATGGTGATCTAGTATAGCCTGTAATTCGATTTATTACGGGTATGTCGTTTCCATGTTGTGTACTTTTTTTCAGAGACATAATATTCATGTTTCTGAAGAAACGGTATAGAACGTGGAAGAGACGTATTATAGTTATCGAAGATATACATAAAGTTAGAAAATAGCTAGACGACAAAACCCTAAACTTCGTAGAAAGGTAGGCACTACCTACCTACTTCTGCTAAGCTACTTATGCCATAAGCTTCTTATAACTTCGGCGCAGGACGCAGAGAACTTTACAACGGCCGCGCAGGGACTCAAAGCCACCTCCAGTCCTATCGAGTAGGTCTAAATTACGGACTGAGATCCGATAAGAATGCCAGCCTATTGCCCTCTTACTCCCTTGGGACAGGGTACCTGTAAATGGATTGGCTCTAATGATAAGGTTGTTAAATGAATCTTTTCTTTTTATTATGAGCCGTTATCATTCCTTGAGACAAAACGACATAATTTAACAATTCTTAGCTTTTAAATTATAAAAGAAAAGAAATGATAAAAGATAAAGATAATTTATTATTAAATGGTATCTGTAAATGAGTTGGCTCTAATGATAAGGTTGTTAAATTAATCCTTTCTTTTTATTATGAGCTGTTATCATGCCTTGAGACAAAACGACATAATTTAACAATTCTTAGCTTTTAAATTATAAAAGAAAAGAAATGATAAAAGATAAAGATAATTTATTATTAAATGGTATCTGTAAATGAGTTGGCTCTAATGATAAGGTTGTTAAATTAATCCTTTCTTTTTATTATGAGCTGTTATCATGCCTTGAGACAAAACGACATAATTTAACAATTCTTAGCTTTTAAATTATAAAAGAAAAGAAATGATAAAAGATAAAGATAATTTATTATTAAATGGTATCTGTAAATGAGTTGGCTCTAATGATAAGGTTGTTAAATTAATCCTTTCTTTTTATTATGAGCTGTTATCATGCCTTGAGACAAAACGACATAATTTAACAATTCTTAGCTTTTAAATTATAAAAGAAAAGAAATGATAAAAGATAAAGATAATTTATTATTAAATGGTATCTGTAAATGAGTTGGCTCTAATGATAAGGTTGTTAAATTAATCCTTTCTTTTTATTATGAGCTGTTATCATGCCTTGAGACAAAAAGACATAATTTAACGATTCTTATTTTATAAGAAAGATGCTTAAAAATCTTGTCTTCGAAAAATAAACAGCTTTACTGCGCAATAACCTTCTAAAATCCTACGCCTATGCAAATTCTATGAGTCGAATAATAAAACTTTTTTTTTAAGTCAGTCTAAAACACCTATCGAAGAAGAAATAGGTATTTACTAGGGATTCATTGATGTAGGTAAATAAATACTCTTGTCACTGGTAAAAATCATTCATTTTCGTCACATTTTTTCTTATTGACTGGACATTCATTAAATAACAAATTATTACATTTAACTTGCGACATTAATTCGTCATTGGTAAAAAGATGTTTATTCATTGGGTAGATTCCTGTTTTACGGAAGCCATCTTTAATATTAGTTTCTGTCAGAGCCAACGGCATCGCTTCGGATATTATTCTCGGTATGTCGTATAAGGAAATCGCCTTTCCAGGGTGATCTTTCATCCACGAAGAACAGGTTGAATTGATCGCATCTTTCATAGCTTCGTAAACGGATTTCTCAAGTGGCTGGAGCTTATGCGACCAGTGCAATGGAAATGACAGCAAAATAATCCCATTTTCGTGACAAAAGTCCAGAGCATCAATATGCACGTGTGAGAAATGGTTGTCTAATACAATCAAAACTTTGTGAGTAGGAGATGCTGCCACATTGTCCTGGAAGTGTTTTAAGAATTTCAGAAAAGTATCTTGCTGCATCCAACCTGACGTATTGGCGGCTCCAATTGAACCTTCTGGTCCATCTCGCAAAAAATTGTCTTCGTAATGTTCACGAGGAAATACAAACATTGGAGGTATAGCTTTGCCTTCAGCATTAGCCGCAAGAGTTACAGTGACTACACTTTCTCTTTCCCTATTGAGATTGAGAGCTTCAATGCGTCTACCCCCTACCAATCTATCTGTCTTCAGTCCCGTAGTAACGCTCATTTCATCCACAGTGTAAATGTCTTTTGGCTCGAATTCATGTCTGTCTACCTCTGCTTGCAAATTCTTGTAAAACCCTTCTACGCTGATCTTATTCCAACTGATAACTCTATAAGGAGTAGCACCTTTTTTCGCCGACAACTCCTTGTTTCTTTTTACAAACGACTGGAACCATTCAACACCAGCCGCCTTCTTTTCCGTCCACATTGCAGGTCGTAGTAAATCGTACTTGGCAGTTAGCTCGTACGCTAACCGTCTGACTTCTACAGCAGAAAGGGCACAATTAATATCTGCGCAACGCATCAAATACTTAGATATTTCTTTTTCTAGACTGTCTTTAAAAACTCTATTGTGAGCTATGTTTCCCATGCCTACTTTCTTGTCTTCTTTATCTCCAGATTCATCTCTTTTCTTGATATAACGCATGAGAGAAACGAAATTTACGCCAAACGCATCTCCTGCTTTCCTAAGACTCTTTTCGCCAGCTTTAACAGCGTCATACGCCTTTTCAAATTGCGAAATATCATACCTCTTATTTTTCTTATCCGTCTTATTCACACGTACCTTCGGCATCTAAAAAAATAAAATAAGTTAATAAGTATTACTGTGTTACATCCGTGTCCTGTAAATTATATCTCGTTCAAAATCACGGGGCGTACACGTCAATCGACTGTTTGCCAAAATTATGCTCTAATTTTTAATCCCACGGAAAAAAGGTAAACAATGGTGTGGTCACAAAAGAAAAATACTTTACAATTATTACTTTTTGTAAACTAACAAAAATCGTGTTCCTACGGAGCTGTTTTAGATTTAAACTGAGATAAAAATTTAAAAGTAACGATAGTAATAAATTTTTATACTTAAATTACGTGCAAGAAATAAATTATAGCAAGTATTGTGATTATTCGTTTAAATTTAATTTGTAGTACTGGTATCGTTTGATTGTATGTCGTTCATTAATATTTTTTATAATGGGCCCGTAGTCTAAGGAGCCCTGAAATGTCACACTGACAGTGACATAAAGTTGTTTACCTTTTTTCTGTGGGATTAAAAATTAGACTTTAGGTGTAGTTTTATGCCAAATAACTAGAAAAAACTAGTAAGAGTTTTGGTCAGATCAAAGAGCAAAAAATATATTTAGCTGGTGAGACTTCTGGTGAAACCAGTCAAAGTCTTTAATCTATTTATTAGGCGAATAAATTACAAATACCGACCTATTTTTGTTGGTACTTTCGATGCCATTACATAGGATTTTGACTATGACATGCCAAAGTGAATGCAACTCAAATAAATTATGAAAACATTCAATGTCAAAAATCATCAAATAATGTAAGAAATAACTTATTAATAAATTAAGAAATAAATGCGTAAAACAATAATGTTACTTACTTTTACAGCGTTCTGGAAACTGGTTTAGTCACATAGGTATTATATTACAGGTTATAATGACTATTAAATATGTATTTACACTGCTCCGAGCCGACACATGCGCGCG
Organism: Acrobasis suavella; assembly: GCA_943193695.1. Lineage (NCBI taxonomy): Eukaryota > Metazoa > Arthropoda > Insecta > Lepidoptera > Pyralidae > Acrobasis > Acrobasis suavella. Next base: position 295,945 of record OW971947.1, read on the forward strand.
CATGTCCGACAATATTCTCCGAGTCACTGACTGACTCGTTCAACTAAACTCCATAGAGAATTGTTTTTGCCGGGGCGTCGCCCCTCACTTCCCCTTTCGCTCGCCGCTCGCTCTGACGTCATGCATAGCCGCCAGCGTACCGTCAGTCATTAGTGCGAGCGAGATAGTGAACTTTGCTACAATAATTTTGTGTTACAATCGCTCCCAGATGTTTTATGGTTGTGTCAACCATAGAGTAGTTAATATAAGTTTTAAACTCAACATTCAAACTAATGACTTGAATTCCAAAGATTTAGAATATACAAGTAGTGTTCAATGTTGAATTCGATAAGATATTTTTTTATTAAAAAATTTATAAAAACAGTCAGGCCATTTGATGAGATTTACATAGGTCCCAATTGAATTTAATGTCTTTCAAACAACAATTAAATGTAAAAGCTCAACGTAGGTAGTTATCTACTTAGGTACATACTTACATCAGTTCAATACTAGTGCTAAAAACGCATTACTAGCGCTTGCATCCGTTAAGCAACCCCGGATGTGTCCTGCACTTGGACGGCGGACCGCGGGCACTGAAGCCGTCATGACATCCCGGTTGTCATGAATCAAAAATGGATGGATGGTCAAGCTAGCTAGTCAAACGCCTTTAGGCATTTTCTGAAAAAATCTGAAACCGATATTGGCCACTTACACGCATGAAAAGCAAACATGTCAGACATATGTATATGCTAAAACATTCATTGTATCATACTTTGACATTTGTTTTTCAAATCACGAACATATAAATTATTCAATAAGTCGCGATCACGCGGCGCACAAGCACGAGTCCACGCCACATTATGACGCGACCCTGTAACCTTTGACAAAAATATATATATAACCTTAATAATACAAACTGTCATGAAAGAGGAAGGAGTCCATTGCCCAACAATAGGACACTACATAGACGAAAAAAATATAAACAGTATGGTAGGTCTGTACGTAACTGTTCAGTCTGGTAAAACAAAAAAAAGTAGAATGTACCAGTCGCTTCTTTTTTTTGCGCAGATCTAATAAGCCGATCGAGAGAATAATGCGAATAATTTTACATAGGCAATGCCGCTAATTAACCATCTCTTCAAGAAGCTAATCCGTCACGATATGCAGCAAAAGTGCTTATCAACTATCCCATCACGTAACCAATTCATCACGATATGCCGCTAAACCCGCTAATCAACCATCCCATCACATAACGTAACCAATCCGTCACGATGTGCAGCTAAACCCGCCCGCTAATCAACCACCCCATCACGTAACCAACCCATTACGATTTTGATTCCTTTTTCCACCTTCTGAGTGGCTTTTGAGTCTTGCGGATTTGGGCCTGCTTAGAGCCGCAAGACAAAAAGCTCTTCCTGTCTCATTTTAAAGATTTTAGTATAATAAAATTCGTATTTTTTATCTTTTTTGTTCGGCACTGGTGGCCTGTAGAGACATTTGTTTTACAAAAACGCACTGTTAGGTCTATAAATAAACTAGGTGCTACAGAGTTTCTAAGGGAACTTTTTAAAGACATAAACATTTTAAGTAAGACTCTCCCTTCGCAATTCATCTATGCGAACATTATGTACGTGCGTCAGAATAAACATATATAAGAAAAAAATATGATATTCATAGTATTAACACTAGAAATAAAAATAAATTAGCTATCTTAGCTTTTCGGTTAGAAAAAAAAAGTCTTTTGTGGGTCTCAGCTTGCGTCTCTATAGTAAAATTCCAGATAATGTAGTGCGTTACCATTATCTAAGTTTAAGACTGCCGTTGAAAATCATTTATTAAAAATGCTTATTATCATGTAAATTACTATTTATCTGATCAAAATTCTTGAAAATAGTAGACTGCAAATTTTAATTGTATTATTTAGATGTATAATATAATGCATACTGAGCTTAAGTGTAAATCTGTATTGTAATTGAAACATAGCCCATCAGGCTGGGTAGGGACCAATACTGAACTGGGTTTTTTTCGGCGGCGTAATCTTCCCAGCAGTGGTCGTTTCGAAACGCTAGTAGTTTTTAGCTTTTGCACTAAAATAATACTTAAAAAATGACCTTCAATAAGAGATAAATTTATCCTACATTGAATAAAAAAATGACTTTGACTTTGAAATAGACTGTGAAGTCACATATCCCATAACCAGAGGATAATGAAGACTCTTCTAAACAATACGTCATTCGTCAAGTTATCATGGAAATACTTGAAGATATGAGTGAACAGATGAATACTCTTACATAAATAGTGGCGGAATATATAAACCTCATTTTGACTTCGCTGCAGTCCGGTAAAAAGTAACGAAGTTCAAAGAACCCTGTAGAATTCACCTTTGTGTTTGTTCCCAAGACGTTCCCCGATTACTCAGAGACGCAGGATCTATAGGGAATATGCATAAAAAATATGTGTTATCCAATCAGTTTATCCATAAATATTCAAAAGTAAATTAATAACAGTGAAAACAGAATAAAAATTGGTTAAAAAACGAACATGATAAAACGATTTTACGAAAATATGTCTATCTCACTCGCATAAACGCTATTTTCTATGGCAAATGTATAGATGATATGATGTCACCAGTGCATATCGGACTTCTCTTTCTAATTGAAACTTTAAAGTATCACATGTTCGTCGCTGAATAAGATATTTTATAAATTCTTTCATATTTGTTTACTGTGGTTAACAAAGATTTTATTCTGCAAATAAAAAAATAGGTGCATTTTCCCTATTTGTGAAATTCGTTATTTTATTTCGGGTGATCCCATTGAAAATTTTATCAAAATCTGTTGTGTATTTTCGTGTTGAAACCGGTTTTAGTTTTGAATTTTTTTTTAAATTATAATCAAAATAAATCCAGAAGTCTAGTTTGGTATAAAACATTCTTCAACAATTGAAACTTAACCCAGTATAACCTTTAGACACTGAGTAGCTTATCGTGCTATGGGGAAACGGGAGGGGAGGCAGAACAGGGCAGATAAATAAATTAAAATAGTTCCATATCGCTCAGGTGGGGAGCATGTCTCAACTTATTCAATTTGTAGTAAACAGCTCTCCTACGAGGGAGAGGAAGGATCCCAGAGCACAGAAAGCGGGCGATGTTGGTGAGTAATTTTGACCGGTTAATAAAATATGTACTTACATTTTTACACACACGGGCATCATCGGCAACGTTCTATGCGAGCGCGCACACATACTTCTTTTATAGACTAAAGTTGCCAATTTTGCTATATCTTTTTATTTTATTAGTTACTTTATTTCTGTTTTCTTTTTTGTGCTTTGATCACAATGACATTAAACGTATATTGTCGTCAGGCTGCCTGGCTCCTAATGGGGAGAGGCTGGTGTACTGAGGTACAGGCTCTGCATAGTTCAGACACGACAGTCTCTCACAATCTGATATTAATATTTGCCATCAACTATTGCTATAGAAAATAAAGAAACTTTGATTTTTATTTGATTTTAATTTTTAAATAGTCAACTTTGACTTATAGAAAATATTCGGCCAAGTGCAAGTTGGAATCGCGTACTATTATTTATAAAAAATCACTTTTGTTGGTTGGATACCCACTTAAAAATTTGTTTTATTTAGTTTTTAGTGTATGTTGTTGGCAACAGAAATACACCATCTGTGAAAATTTTAGCTATGTAGCTATCACGGTTCATGAGATACAGCCTGATGACAGACAGACAGACGGACGGACAGATAGACAGTGGAGCCTTAGTAATTGGGCCCCGTTTTAACCCTTTGGGTACGGATCCCTAAAAATGCCTAATTTGTCAATAACAAATAAACGACGTGAAGGATATACTTCTTGTAGAATTTCGAAGTACGGACGGAAACTTTTGAAAACTGAACGATTTTTATTTCTAGAATCTAATAATTTTGTGGGTAGAACAAACAATAAATACGAATTAGGAAAGGCTAAGTTGAATGTTGTGACGAGGAGACAGTCCATTGAGCTACTTCATAAAAAAATATAACACCGGTGTTAGATATTTACATATTGAAATTCTCCTGGTTACCGTGATCTATAAACAGATAATATGGTTCGCGAGGCAGGCCTCATGACGCAACTTTATAAACATCGAGCAAAGAATATTAGGTGGCAACAACAGGATAACGTGAGGCTTTGATTTCTTTCCCATTTGATGAGTTTCATTAGGTTCCTAACTTTTGCGTTAAATTGTAGGCAATCGTATAATATACTTTTAAGGGTTCCGTGCCATACCGACCAGTCTATGTCACACTTCCTTTTCTGCCCATTGTGCTCCACCGGCCAGCACCAAACGTGACTTTTATGAGGCCTCGGACAACGCTGTGTAAGAGTGGCATCATTCTAGAGGGAAAAAAAATGTTTGAGCCAATGACACGAAAAGAAGAATAAGGGTTCCGTAGTCAACAAACAAGCCTTATAGTTTCACCATGTCTGTCTGCCTGTCTGCCCGCGGTTCTACTCAGAGAGTATAAGCACTAAAATACTTGTTAATCATGCCGACAAAATCGTATTTTTTTTGGAGCTCCTTTACGTGTAAAGTCAATCAATCAAGGGAGTCAATTTTTTTTTCTTGACTAACCCATCATGTAAGGTGTCGATGAATAGGTTCTTCGAAAATATCGTGAGTGTTATCAACACCATTTTTCGATTTAAAAAAATGTCAGTAGACTTTTTTGTTATTCTTATTAAGACGCAACTTTGTCTGAACCTTTTATAAATCATATCAAATCATAGATAAACTTGAACGTGTTTATAGTCGGCAATTCTCGTACTCATAAAGCCCTTTCAATGGATACCGCACGTGGTATCTATCTTCTCCTTCTTCTTCTTCTAAATATATATAACTCAAAGGTGACTGACTGACTGACATAGTGATCTATCAACGCACAGCCCAAACCACTGGACGGATCGGGCTAAAATTTGGCTTGCAGGTAGATGTTATGACGTAGGCATCCGCTAAGAAAGAATTTTGATCAATTCTACCCCCAAGGGGATAAAATAGAGGATGAAAGTTTGTATGAAATTTTGTCAATTTTAAACCGATCGGGCTGAGATTTTCCATGCATAAAGCTAATATGACGTAGGCATCCCCTAAGAAAGGATTTTGATAAATTACACCCCTACGCGAGCGAAGCCGCGGGCAAAAGCTAGTGTTTATATAAACGAACATTTTTTTCTCTGTATCACCGACGTCACAGTTACTACCTCCCATTTTCGTACTTGTCATCCCATAGATTTGTATTTACGACATCATACTGAATGCACACAAATACAAAATACATAGAAAATCGACGACGGCACACAGTAATAAACTTTACTCCCATATTGGTCAAACTCACAAACTACCTATATGTAGTACAAAAGTTAAATATAAGTAAATTGAAATGAAAGAAGTTGAAATACGTAAAGTGGGAGATGGGGTGAAATTGAACAACTTTCACCAAGGAACATATATCGAAATATGAAAATTTATTATTTGACTTTTACTAAAGCATGATACTGCAAGTGATTTTTATTTTTTTCCGTATTCTGAGTTTATTTAGTGATTTCACTTGTAGGTTGCTTTCAAAACTCTTAAATGGCTTTGCTAAGCTAGGGAAACGGTAAAATATCGGCTATTTCGTGGTAGTAAGGGCTCGCAAGGACTGCGTTCTCACAGAACAGTTTTAATTTATGTTCAAGTATTAGGTAGGTCGATATCAGATCGAACTAAAATGTAAAGCCCTTTCTCTCTAGACAGATATACCGATTACAGATCCATGTATCAAATAGTGGTGTAATCCTATCGGCGATCTCGAGTGACGCGGGTTCGAGTCCCGGGCGATTACTGAAGCGTGCACGAGCTGACAGCAACCATGCAAGGATTTATAAAGATGGAGTAATATTAGTTGTTTAATAATAATTTAAAAGATGTTGATTTTTCTTCCGTGCCTGAAAGAATAGAAAAAGCTAAGAGTATACCAGTTGCTGCTCTTCCCGCGCAGTAAAAGCCATTCGAGGGGCGAAAATGCAAATCATGTTAAGGAGATACCTGAACAATTGCGAAAAACGGCCACTTTTGGCGTATGTGTCAAGAAAAGCTTCACGTTCTCACTTTAAACTGTAAACAGTAGTTCATAAAATAGTTTGAAGAGTTATATAGTGCCTGGTCAAGACAAAATTTTAAATGATGTCTCCGTTTCTTTTCAAATGATTTAATTCCAATGGAGGCAGCACTGGACCCCGGAAAATTAAGGTAGCCCCTTAATAGGCCATGTGGCTAGCAACCCATCATCAATCTTTTTCCATCTCCCGCCCGCCATCATTTTGGCATTTGGGTTACGGCACTGGGCTCAGTCTGCCCTGCTCTGAGCCGCAAGACTCAAAATTTTAATTAAATAAAAAAATTGAGTACTTTGGAATAACTTCTCTTCATCGGAGACGGAATATCGCCGACATCCTCTTTTTGCAAAAAATAGTAACTGGTAAAATGGATGACCCCGCATTGCTGGGTAGGATAAACTTTTCGGTTCCACGTCAAAACAGCCGACTTCATACAAGGAAGACGTTCAGCAACGGGTCAAGGGACCCGTACTTTGTACATGGAAAATTCACCGATTGTTCGCATGTGTTCCACATATAATGACGTATCTTCCAAATTTGACATATGTAGTGCATCGGTCAATTCTATCAAAAATAATATAAATTATGTATAATTAGTTCATGTTTCGGTGTAGGTATATTTGTTTTACTTATATAGTTTTTTTATATATTATGCATGCTGTGTGCACATCGAGAAGACTTTGCACTTTCACATGTTTCTTAATATCTAAGATACTTATATAATTTTACTGTGTAATGTCAGTTTTGTGAACCTAATAAAAAAAAAATGCTCTTTCTATGCCACTAGGGATAAAGACGTGACAGAATACATCGTGGAAGGGATATACCCGTAATAAATCAAACCACGGGCTATACTAGATCACTACAGTATAACAAAATTAAAATAACATCAGTCAAAAAACCAAAAAAGTCGAAACTCCCACACAAATTGCCCGAGCGGCTGGACACTTTTGTAAATGCCAATTTTGTTTTTGTTTTTTTACTGTTATTTAAATTATGTTATACTGTAGTAATGTTGTGTAACCCGTGGTTTAATTTATTACGGGTATGTCCCTTCCACATTTGACGACCTCCGTGGCGTAGTGGTCACCATGCTAGTCCACCACCCAGAGGTCCAGGGTTCGATCCCCGGTCAGGGCAAGTTGGAAAATGGTCTTTTTCAAATTGTCCTGTGTTTATCTATATATATGTTATAAAATATAGTATCGTTGAGTTAGTATCCCATAACACAAGTCTCGAACTTACTTTGGGGCTAGCTCAATCAGTGGATTTTGTCCCTGTATATTTATTATTATTATTTATTGTATAGTACTTATGAAGTTTTTGAATGCAGTGACTGTATAGTATAGATTTTACCATAATGTAAAGGAGTTGACCTTAGACAGAGAGAGATGGAAGGCATTGATTGCTCCACTTGCACCACAGACAAGAGAAAAATAATGTTTTTTAAATTATTTTTCATCGTCTCTACTTTTTTACGGTTTTGTACCCAACCCAAATGGTAAGAAAAGAACCCTATTCTAAGACTCTGCTGTCCGTCTGTCTGTTACCAGACTGCATCTCATGAACCGTGATAGCTAGACAGTTGAAATTTTCACAGATGATGTATCTGTTGCCGCCATAACAACAAATACTGAAAACAGAAATAAATACGTGGGGCGCACTATAAGTTTCCGGAATGAATATGAAAAAATACTATTAAAGGTACAAAATTAATTTATTGTTTTTCAAAATAATCTCCCTTGGCGTCTATGCACTTTTTCATTCGATGAAACCAGTTTTGAAAACTTTTATGCCACTCCTCTGTGGTGACCTCTGAAACGTGTTTTTCATACTCCTCGACAGCCTCTTCTGGTGATGAAAATCGTTGACCGCGTAATTGGTTCTTAACTTTTGGGAACAGAAAAAAGTCACAAGGTGCCAGGTCGGGACTGTATGCAGGATGTCTCATGAGTTCTACATTTTTCGCCTTCAAAAAGTCGTTTGTCTGTCTGGCCGTGTGAGAACTAGCATTGTCGTGGTGCAGGATGATACGGCGTTTACGGTTATTTTTACGGAGTTCGTCAATAACTTCCGGCAAACAAATGGCCGTGTACCAGTCACTATTCACTGTACGACGATTCTCTAAAGCAACAGTAGCCACGTGTCCAGTTTTATTAAAAAAAGAAGCAATCATCCGTTAAAGATGCACTTTTCACGCGCGCCTCTTTGGTTGGTTTCGGCTCATCTTGAAAGACCCATACGCTCGATTGCTGCTTTGTTTTGGGATCGTAGCAATAAATCCATGTTTCGTCACCTGTTACTATGTCCCACACCAAATTTGACGCACCTTCGTTGAATCTGGTAAGCATGGCACTGCACCAAGTGACGCGGTCCGTTTTTTGAGCCTCGGTCAAGTTGTGTGGGATCCACCGCGAGCACAGCTTTCTCACACCCAAATGTTTGTGTAGGATTAATTGTATTTGACTCATGCCTATTTCTAAGGATGCGCGAATTTCATGGTAGGTCACATGCCTGTCTGTTTCAATCATACGGCGCACAGCATCGATGTTTTTGTTGGTCACAGCGGTGGACGGCCGACCATCGCGAGATTCGTCACTGAGATTGATACGACCACGCTTGAATTCTGCAAACCAGCTATAAACAGTTGTCTTGCATGGTGCTTCATTGCCAAAAGCTGTTTCAAGCCGAGCGATGCTCTGTTGAGCTGTCAAATTACACTTAAAATCATACTACGAAAATTTTCCCGAGTTAAATCCATGTTGATGCAGACACACAATTTTTTAAATGGCGCCGCAAGGTAAAAACAAAAGACAGTCAGATGAAACAAACTGCATTCTACAGCTAAAGAGTTCTATTTTCAAATGTTGCAATAAATTTTTAAATATTGTTTATGTAAGTGGCCAGTTCCGGAAACTTATAGTGCGCCCTATGTATTAAGTGGGGCTCCCATACAACATACGTGATTTTTTTATAGATAATAGTACGGAACCCTACGCACTCAAGTCCAACTAGCACTTTACCGGCTACGATTTTTATTATACAATCCACACTTCAGTCTTTGTGAACATTGAGAAACAATGGCCACCAATAACACAGCCCAAGAGATCGTAAACAACACAATCGAAACACAATACCGAGGTATGGTTTACGGCGCCCGGCGTGATGGAAAGCACCCCCGGGCCGGACAATGGACGGGATTGGCGGGTTGTTTTGCAGAGTTCGGTGTCATTTCCGTAATAATAGGCTGAGTCAAGGCTGCGAGGGCTTCTAAATATTGTTGGATATCAGATTCTAATAACGGGATTGTTGTGGTTATTATCCCAATATTTTACAACGTACTCGTAGTATGACGTACGGACGGATACCTATTTCGTTAGTAATTAGATAATTATCTTTGCTATCTGAAGGTTTTTAAGTAAGTATAGTAATGTAGAAAATAAGCTAGTGTTTGAGTTTTTTGTTGTGTGCATTTATAGCGACACAAATTATTTGTGTGAATGTGTAATTTTGTTTAGATGTAGTAGTAGCTTACCCCCGCACCAAAAGCGGCAGAAAGTTTTGTAAGAAGATTTGTCTGCGTAACTCATCCTGTATTAAATGATCTAAGATGTTCACCGATCATTCGAAGACGCCGGGACCGATTTTAAAAATTCTTTTTTGTTTGAAAGGGTATACTTGTCAGATGGTCCAATAAAGAATTATAAAAATCCGTGGTATAGTCTGGGGGTGGGGTCGGCTTTTAGTTTTGATAAATTATATAAACTTTCCTTGGTGTGGGACGCTTGTTCATAAAATTCTTATTATATGTATATAAATTCATTTCATTTCATTCATTTTCATTCATTCATTGACATGTCTTTTTATTAAAATACACTTTATGAATCAATTATTTTATTAATTATAATTATTTTTATTGAAAACCCTCGCAAATTTCAATTTATTTATTCTATAAATAACGTAATTATTTATTTTATAAGTAACGTATTGATGTATAAAGTGTATATTTCAATAAAAAGGCACGAAAAGATTGTTTACATTCTTTTTAAAATACCGAAACAAATGGACTATAGAAGTAAAACAAAAAATTTAGTTATTATTAGCCCATAACACAAGTTCAAAACTTAGTTCGGGGCTACTTATTAGTGTAATTTAGTACTTATTTATCGATTACAACCCAAATAATGTTTCAAAACTAAAAACCGACTTCACGCCCACACTTTTTTATAAAATGTGTGATTTTGATAAAATGTTTTTGAAAATTTGAATAATAATGACAATTAAGTATGCCTTTTAAACAAAAAAGAATTTTCTAAATCGGTCCAGGCGTCTTTGAGTAATCGATTGATAACGGGGCTGAAAGTACTCTCAATATAAACATTCTTGAAATTGATGAGTTCACGTTTCACCCTGTTTCGGGTTGTTTAAATTTTCCGTAACAATTTGTAAAGCTTTATTATATGAAACGAAAGACCCTGAAAGAAAGAGACTAACGGACAAGGGCGTCTCGTCAAAGGGGCGCAGAGAGATAAAAAACAGTAGCAATTATTTCAGCCTATGTGCTTGATGATTCTTGGGGAAACGATTCGTATTTTTGTACAATCTGTACCTATAAAAAAAAAGCCTTTTTATTCCATAATTAATTAATTGTACATGTTTGCTTTAAAATCGTTTAATTTGACCAAAATATTAAATTAAAATTAGTTATCATAATGTCTATTCGATATTTAATTAAATTTATATGAAGTTATTTCATTCTGCTGGTGATCAATAAAATTATGGACCCCTTAACGGGTAGCCTCCTCCATTTGGTTCCACGTTTTTCTGTCTTGTGCCTTTGTTTTCCAGTCCATTCCGGCTAATTTTACAATTTCATCGACCCATCGTTCTCTTTCTTTCCTCTTTTTCTCTTGCCTATAGGTCCTTTCCATATGGTGGCTAGTGTGGTCCATCTTTTATCTTTGGTGCGTATTAAATATCCGGCCCATTTCCATTTCAGTCTTCTTGCGTGTTGTAGAGCATCTATAACCTTAGTTTTGTTTCTTATTGCGGTATTTCTTTGTTTATGTCTTAATGTTATATTATAGATTTTGTGATAAGTTTGTTATTTGTAGGTACTCTGGCTGGTAATTTATAAACTGAGCGACTCCCTTGAAGTGTGTAATTGACCCCGCTGTCCGTAGGTATGTGGTCGGTGGGCGGCGGTAATGAGATGATATGACATGAATCGAGTCGTCGAGGCGATACCTCGTCTCGGGTGCTATCGATTGCTTACAAATAGGTAACCATATTTATAGCGGATGGTTGCGGGGGTAGAATAGTTCTGGAATAGCGACGAAGTACCTATACTGGATAGCATAGCGTAGAAAGGACATCAACGTACTAGGTGGTCAGAGGACCTGAACAAGGTTGCAGAAAACGCTGGATGCAGACCGCTTTCATCCAAGCGAACATTTTGGAAAGCTTTGGGGAGATCTATGACATTATTTGTGGTGATTGTTTTACCTAAAGTCAACAAAGTAATAAATATATATGGTCAAATCACACATATTGAGCTAACCCAAAGTAAGTTCGAGACTCGTGTTATGGGATACCAACTCAACGATACTATATTTTATAACAAATACATAGGTATATAGATAAACATCCGAGACCCAAGTGAATCTAAAAAGACCATTTTCGATCTAGACCTGACCGGGGATCGAACCCGGAACTACCGGTGTGACAGCGTGGCATTATGACCACTAGGCCACAGAGTTCGTCTAAGATAAAATGGCATTGGGTCAGATTCTGATTATTCTCTTGGTAGAGACGAAAGGTTGATGTAACTATAAATATTATTCCATTTCAAGAATTAGCATTTAATTATAATTCGAAGGGGCATTTTAGAATAGTATTATTATTTTTAGGTTTTTACTTACTGAGTACTTATTTGATTAATGTATTTTTAATTTTATTATTTACTAGCTTTTGCCCGCGGCTTCGCTCGCGTAGGGGTGTAATTTATCAAAATCCTTTCTTGGGGATGCCTACGTCATAACATCTACCTGCATGCCAAATTTCAACACGATCCGTCCAGTGGTTTGGGCTGTGCGTTGATAGATCACTATATCAGTCAGTCAGTCACCTTTGAGTTATATATATATTTAGATTTGGTACCCCTATAAATATTTGCAATTTGGCTTCCAAATCGAATCAAATAAATAAACACATTTAAGCCAACTGTACTTAAAAAACTCATTTAAAGTGAGTTGAAAGATAAAAATCACGTAACCCGGTTAAAAGCCAATGTGACCCTTAAAAATAAAGGGCAGTAAGTGACAGGTGACTCAGGTGAGCCGAGAGCAAGTTCGTCTGCGTTCGAAAGCTATTCATTAGCCAGCAAAAGCTCCCAATTCACTGATTGTATCGGTTATGTTTTATCGAGACATAAATGACAAGTATTGACTTGACAGCTTTATAGAACAAAATAAGGTTATGTGAGTATTTCAGATAAGTAATGTCTAACTTGTAAAACATTTAGAACAGTTTTTCAAATTGTTTGCGAATGGTTTTAGCAGGAAAGTTAGAATGTGAATGGAAGACTGTCAATCTATTTGGTAACGTAGCTCAGCTCCTTGTATTTCCGAATGCTAGTCTCAATGAATGAGATCAGGGAAGAGTCAGTCAGGTAGCACACACACAGATTGTAGGTACGGTATCGTATGTACCCCGCAGCTGCAAATTGCAATAAATATGCTTTTCCTTGTCAAGAATCTATAAAATCTAGACGTATACGACGACGTCTTTAATACGTATTTTTAAATTCACAATTCTGTTGTTGGTTAGTCGGTTTTGGTTCAAATATTGAGGTACAATTTATGTTAAAATGGTTAAATGTGATGTAATAACATTGTACCTACTTTATTTTTAGAAATAATACATAATAAGAACTTATAAGCAATAACAGTCTGAGAACCTTACAAAAAGAAAATCACATTTTCGTATTCTTTTTTATCGAAGCCGAAAATGTATTTTTTCTGACATATAATAAAATAGGTATAAAATAATAAAATAAAATCGTTTATTTTCAGACAACTTAGTCCATAGAAATAATATTTAGGTTCATCAAATTAAAAATCAATTAAAACAAAATACATTAAAATTATATAAATTAAGAATGTATAATGCAATTCAAATAAATTAAATTAAAATATCATGAAGAGGAAAAAAAAGAATAATCTACTTACGGAATATAGAAAAGAAATTAAGTATATAGAAAGTAAAACGGCTTATGGTATTTATACGACCTCCGTGGCGTAGTGGTCACCTTGCTAGAACGCCACCCAGAGGTCCCAGGTTCGATCCCCGGTCAGGGCAAGTTGAGAAATGGCCTTTTTCAAATTGTCCTGGGTCTTGGATGTTTATCTTTATATGTATTTGTTATAAAAAATTGTATCGTTGAGTTAGTATCCCATAACACAAGTCTCGAACTTACTTTGGGGCTAGCTCAATCAGTGTTATTTGTCCCTATATATTTATTTATTCATTATTTATACAAATGTATGGGTTGGAAAAGGAATTTGTACCATTATTTGTCAAATAACATCCCTCTTTAAGTGTCCGGGTAAGAATAAAGGATCTTATGATGCTAATAAGGGCACATCAGTATGAAACGATCCTTTGGTCATGTATGCGATTACTGAAGGGTCCGGTGGGTCTCGGAGGGTCCTTAATCGGTTTTGACGTACTTACGACGAAATACTGACATTCGTTTGTATTTCTATTAACCGTCTAAATGGTGCAGATAATTATCTTATGTAATACCTTTCTGCGTTTGAAGCTTTGGACTTTCATGTCACAAATAATGGAAACTATAGATACTTTATTATAATAGGCATGACGAATGGAAAAACATGTTTAGCCCATCGGTTAGATTATTAAAAATTTTTTCTCTGAAAAACAAAAAATGACAAAGATACAGCGCATTGAAATTTTGCATGACGTCACGGTTAGGTACAATTTTAACTTAGCGGTAACGTCGCAAGCCGGCACTTGGATACTCCGTATCTTCGTGAATTTTTACTTTTTTGTTACACTGAAAAATAAGAATCCATTATTTTTGCATATCTAAATGACGGAGTAATTACAATCGTACTTTTCTGAACCTATCGTCACATCTTTATAATTTAGAAAAAATCTAGACATTGGTTTTTTTATAATTTGAGATTTTCAGATTTTTGGTTTATCGGTTTTATCAACTAATCTCTGATTAAATATACACAATCCTCAACTAACGCAACTTTGTTAAACTTTACTTACATTTCGCCTTTCATAAATATCGAAACAAATCAGTTAATCTGTTCATATAGTTAACTGATTTAATTTAAGTAACACAAAAGTACACTCGTTTGAAATCGGATAAAAATAATGATAAATACTCCCCACCCTAGAGGCATATAGGGTTGGCACAAAGCAGCCATTACCGTCACGCATGCAGCATGCCGCGGCGGCACCATGCAGTGTGTCTGACACATTCACCACGCTTCTCCCCCTGACAGCGGTGCTTTCATCTGGTAATGGCGGCGGTTCCAGAACGAATGACCGCCGTGATTGGCAAGTGAATTAACATTTATGCCATGCGAACATGTGCGTTTTATTCTATTACGACCGATAAAATTGCATTCAGTTTTGCGTTTTGCTTCCTTACCCGCAGGCGCGTTCTTACTACCGCTTTTTACAATGTACGCGATACAATCAATTAGTGTAAGTATTGACACTTGTAAAGAAATTTAGCAGCTGCCCCTATGACTATACATACATAACTCATAAGTTCATATAACATAGAGTCTGTCCTTTCTTTTGTTTCTATCGTAGGCAATTTCAACTGTAATACAAAGTATTTGCGTTCTAACCGGGCTGCCGGCTAGAACAAAACAAAATGTTGTAAAAATGTGATATTGCATTTTGCGAATGTCTAGAATTTCTTTCGTTCGGATACAAAAAGTTTATAAAATTAGTAGTTGTCGGCATAACACCAGCGATATTATTGAACGATAAGCGGCTTTACTTATGAATGATAGGCATTAGCATCACTAGCCATTGAGTGCCACTGCGGCCACTGCACTTAATGTTATTGTTAGTTGAAAATGAAAATTTGCTAACACGAATCATGTTCTATTGATTCCATCAGTTAGATCCATCCTTTACACATGTACGATTCATTCAGTCAGTAAATAATCACAAAGATGCAGAGCGTCTAAGTTCCGGAGTGTGTACATTCCTACGCCTAAGGCAGAGTATGTCGCACTTGTACCTGATAACACCATTGTATTACCATATTCTAAGGAATAAATGACATCTATCTATCTATTATGTGACGTCATCCTTAGTAAAAATTGAGCCAAGGCGTAGCGCAGGGTTATTTTTAAGAATAAAAATACACTTGTCAATATTTTTGAACACTTGAACTGATAGGCCAATTATAAGTTTTATGCGAAGGACGGAGGCAGCCCTACGAACTCGCACTGAGCGTCTCCGCCTTCCATCAAATCTCTATCTCAACGACAGCTGTTCCAAGTGGCCATTAACCCAATTGTGGACAGTAATATAACTAACTTAGCACTACAGTTAATATCAGGGCCCCACCGCGCCTGCAAGGCGTGATCAGTCGATCGAAGCTAAAATTAAAAAAAAAACAAGTTTGATCAATTTCGTCTACTACAAGACTTATTCCGTCTTATTATAAAACCCAGACTAACTTTATTATTAGGTTTAAACCATTATCCACAAAAATCTAGTTGACATCTAGTATCTCACCTGTCAATGTCAGCTTGATTTGGGCGGATAATGGTTAAAACCTAGCAACAAAGTTAGTCCTGTTTTTATAATAAGAAGGTTTCTGTCATGCATCGACTGCCTGCGTAGTCCAGTGGTCAAGGAGTTATCCTTGTGACCCGGAGGTCATGGGTTCGATTCCCACTGGGAAGCATACTTTGTGAAAAGTTGTTTCCAGTCTGGATAGGATATTGCAGGCTTGAATCACCTGATTATCCGAAAAGAAAGATGATTCCGTGTTTCGGAAGGCACGTAAAACTGTGGGTCCCGAACGCCACCTAGCGTTTGATCATCAAACTACCCAAGGATTGGTTCCTGGTTTACCCTTTGGGTTGTGGAGGTCAGACGGCAGTCGCTCTGTGTAAAAACCAGTAACCTCGTCAAATCTCCTTGGTTAGGTAGCGGACCCCGGGCTCTGAAGCGTTGCTGCTGAGGATGCAACCGGGAATACGCTCGGATGATGATGATGATGTCATGCATCGACGACCGTCCGTTCGACGACCTCCATGGCGTATTGGTCACCATGCTAGTCCCCCACCCAGAGGCCCCGGAGCCTCTGGGTGGCGGACTAGCATGGTATCCCATAACACAAGTCTCGAACATTTTGGCGCTAGCTCAATCAGTGTAATTTGTCCCTATATATTTACTTATTTAAATAAAAAAAATATATCAGGGTCCCATCGCGCCTGCAAGGCGTAATCTAATCAGTTGATCGACACTAAAATTTAAAAACAAATTCGATCTATTCAGTCTGCTACGAGACTTATTCAGTCATGCATCACACATATCCATTCAAATAAGTTCTATAAAGTTATCCAGTACTGTAGACACGCTCGAATGTACATTTACATGATAAAGTGCTTACATAAACCATTTACATAAACCTTTAGCTTCTAGCTATATTCTATACTTCATGTATTATGTTTCTATCATCTGACATGGACCTGTCTGGTTTTGAACGGCAAAATAAAAAAAATGCATTGAATCCTTTCCAGTTTTCCTAAAGAGTGCTATTCACGTGATTGTAAAGGTGTTTTTATGGCGCGGCCGTAACAGGGCTATTCAATCTGAATTGATTTAATTCGGATGGAGTCTGCGACCCCCAGACCCCCAGGCCCCGGGCCCCTAGGCCCTCATAATGCTCGCATTCACGAAAGGGTTAGTTCAATAGCTTGTTATAATTTCGATTGGATAAACCTTTTTGAGACTTTCATATTTGATGCCGAATAAGGGCATAGTCAGGGTTGAACTCTATTTTTAGCCCCCGTCAAAAAAAGAGTGTTATTCGTTTAACGCTAATGTCTGTCCGTCTGTCTGTCTGAGGCATAGTAGCTCACGAACGGCTGGATCTTTTTAAACTATTAGTTTAAAATTAATTTAAAAGCTCGGTAATTAAAAAGGTTATTACAGGCTTTTGACGAATTTTTCTACATTAAAACCTGCATTTTAATTCTCCAATCACGACTCTTCTATTTTGATCGCACTTTTTTAACACAAAGGTTTTTGCATCTAACATATCCACTACTACTTACTACTATTGCAAAATCATTATCCTTATGAGGTCCACTGCTGCCCCCATTTGAAATAAATCAGTTGAAAAAAAACCGAGATATTATTTTTAAATTTTGCTTTGATATAATCCTAGATAACCGTTCAAACTATTTTATGAACTACTGTTTATATTTTAAAGTGAGAACGTGTAGGTTTTTATAGCATTTTTGCGAAAAACGGCCCCTTTTAGCAAAAACCATCACTTTGAGAAATCATCTTCGCGACCTTTGCGACCCTCAAGCTGTGTACTTACATCTCCTGTAGTATGCCCTATTTGTCCGCAACAAACCGGATTCAAAGCCACACAGAGACAGCCGTGAAATTTAAACCGTCTCCACGATAGGACAAACAAAATCCCTAGATTTACTCCCAAAGGGTTATCTCCGACAGGAACGAGATTACGGTAGCTAGGGCGCTCAAAGGCTTAGGACACACTCGCAGTTTGGACATATCTAGCTCTACATGACCGTAGATATTGTTAGATTATTATGGTAGCCGTCCCGGTAAACGTATAATATATAACTGTCTTTGTAAACGCTTTGCGTTTATGTCACTGTCAATGTAATGTCATTCTCCCCTTTTTGCTATGTGATCGCCACTGTATCAGATTTAATCTAAATAAATATCAGCTGTTTCGTGACAATTTCTTTTTCTTTTGTCCATAATCCATCAGTTATTACTGAGCTTCTAGACATTATTTTTACCCGATTGTGCCAGAAAGAGGGTTATGTTTTCGAGAGTATGAATGTTTGTATAATTGTTTGGCACGCTCTGCAGCCTGGACGGCTCGATGGATTTAAGCTTGAAAGGTATCATTCGCCTTAATTCTGTGAGTGACACTGTGTGTATAAAAAGACAGTCAGGTTTTTTTTAAATTACTTGTTAACAAAATACTGCTTTTGCAAAGTTTTTTTCAGTTGAAAAGGTATTTTGCGTATAAACCTATACTTACGTAGGCGTCTCCGATTTCGCTTCCACAAAGAAAAAATATCTCTGAATTCCGGATGTCCAGATTTCCGGCTATTATCGCCTACAGGTCGCATTTCGTAATAGTTGATTCCATAGAATTATTTGGTCGATTCAGTTTTTCTAAATTGCGGAAATTTGGGTTGAAAACTTAAATCATAGTTTTTCCTCGAGCTAAGCTTTTAACGCGATGTCTACAGCTTACAGAGCCGCTAGTGATTATTAGCCACTTTTGCTTAAATTTGGATTGGTTAAATTGGGACTACTTATACTAAGTAAATGACTTTTGCGATAAAATAATTAGGAAAAAAGATTAAGTAACGTGTTTTACGTTACCTTTTTTTTTCTAAATATTTTCCTATCTTAACAGCAACGCCCCTCCCCCAGCTATCGCTCGCCCGTACACAGTCAGCATTACCACTGCTTGCAGCATCCGAGAGCGACATGTGTGCAATTATCGACAGATAATGCAGCATTTACAGCTATCTGTAATGTTAGCGGCTGACGCGGCGCACATGTGTCGGATAGACGGAATACATTGAGGAATCAGGAGCTCGAAGGCCCGGCGGCGGGAGTGCGCTGGGTCCAGCCGTTAAGCCCTCGTTTCATTTAAGGCTTGAAATGCAAGCGAGAGCGCGCAACGAGCGACAAAGAGGCACAATCGGCCTCGACGTTGTCACGTTCAACTATCGTCAGTAAACCGACTTTACAGACAACCGTTTTTTTAGTAGCATAGATTTCATATGTTTTTTTGAACGTAAATTTCGATTTTGCCCTTATAATGGAGGAGGTACAGATGACGATGCTTATCTTATCAGCGAAGTGAATGGCACCGAAAGCCGACCCCACGGAACGGGAAGAGACGAGGACAAAGAAGAAGTTAAATAAAAGTATGTTGTTTGTTAACATACTTATAAAAAAATACAATTTTTGTTCTCAGCGAACGCTGTAATTTCGTTATCTGTTTAATTGCTCGCCCACCGTTCCATGGCGTGGCGTCGCAAAGTGGACTCATTACGACCCCGCAACGTCTGGTTATCTCTCCTGTGACAGTTGCGAGCGTTGCGACTCACTTTCAGCGATAGTGGTGCGATAACGGGACGAGTTTAATGAAGATAATGGCAGTTTGGGCTCTATGCTACTTGATTTTCAACCCCCGATGCTAAAAGAGGAGTCTAACATAAGTTTAACCTTTGTTTCTGTGTCTCTTTATGGAGCTCCATAGAGACACATTAGAAGCTTCTAACAGGTAAATTACTGATTTAGCAGGGCAGATCTTTTATTTATATGAGAGTAACTCTAGTCTGTGGGTGTCCGTACTTTTAATTCAAAATTTTAAAGTCAAGTTTGAAAGCATGAGCGAAATGATAAGCAAAATTAAGCTTGTATGTTGGGTGTATGTATATTATAGGGACAAATTACACAGATTGAGCCAGCCCCACAGTAAGTTCGAGACTTGTGTTAAGGGATACTTACTCAACGATACTATATTTTATACCAAATACATATACAGATTAATATCCAAGACCCAGAAAAATTTGAAAATGGCCATTTTCCTACTCGCCCTGCCCGGGGATCGAACCAGGAACCTCTAGGTGGTGGACTAGCATGGTGACCACTACGCCACGGAGGTCGTCAAATTCGCCCAATCGATATAGGAAATCCTAATCTACTTAAGACCTTATGAACCTACTAGAAGATCCATTATGTGCTCAATGAATACCCGAGACATCCTGAGCCCAACACAATAAGTATTATTTTACACAAACATCATTCGTCAAAGAACGTATATTTTATTTTGTAATTTAACTTCAACAAATAATACATGTCACATGACACGTCGCATTAATCTTATATTGAATGGATTTGAACGGGCATCAGGAGCCATGTTTTTAAAACGCCGAGTCATTGAATGTTTTTAACCCCTGACAAAAAAGAGAAGTGTTATAAGTTTAATGTCTGTCGGTCTGTCTGTCTGTGGCATCGTAGCGCTCGAACGGATGGATCGATTTCGATGCGGTTTTTTTTTACGTGAAAGCAAGTTTAAAGAGAGTGTTGAGTGTCGATGAAGCGAAAGAGGTCTGTCAGGATCGTAGCAAGTGACCTACCCCTGTGGGAAACATAATGTGATCCTTTCAAGTAAATTTCCGTTGACAATATGAACATTTAAATGGTTTCTCACCAATGTGGTGTCTTCAATCTTTAAAGAACATTCATCAGGAAACTTTTGTTGACAACTAACTTGCTTTGCATACATATATTATATGTAAGTAAAGCAAGTTCCCTTGCGTTGGTTCTTAGTGGTAGGTGTTTGATGAAAATCGATTAAGCGATTTTTTTTTCTTTATTTATTTATAGGGGTTTTGTCACGCAGTGACGATGTCACCCCCGTAAGGTATACAAAAAATAAAAGAATGTGGTGTCGTGGGACACCAGGTAGGAACGAAGTTCCTTCGGCTAATGTAGAATCGACACAATGTGTATACGACTGTCGCGCCTGCGCACGTCTCATTTAACGAGGTCATCCTTACGGTTTTACTATCACATTTTTTTCAGTTCGGTCGCGCAGTAAAATCCCTATCTCCTCCAAGCCTGCCGTAAGGAACTTCGTTCCAATAAGGAGTATAACACATTTACAACACAGCTACACACACAGGTTCAGCGTTGTAGAGTTATTAGGGGTTAACACTTGAAAGACAGGGTTTTCCTTGCCAAATAATAGATGCCGCTATGGATGTCAAGTTGTATCGGTAATACCGCTTCTCATCACTAGGTTTTTAAATTTGCCTGGCAAATAAACTTTTTTCCTAAGTGCCACAAATTTATTTCTGTAGTCAAATGAATTCTAATGATGATTCTTGACTACTCATTGTAGTTACCAATGTCAACAAAACCTTCATATCGCAAACTAGGTACATATTTCTATTATTTTTTGCTGAAGGTTGGCAATATCACTTCTAAAGCAACAATTTGGAGTTTTCACATGTCCATATATAACCGTTAAAAATAAATTCCATTGTAAATCAATACCTTTGCAAATTACAAAACATTTAACTAACAAATACATGCTTAATTTGTAAAGATAATCATTTGTAAAGACAATGTCAAGATTGTTAACATTTATTTAAATACCTAACCAAATGGAATTTAGTAGAAGTAAAGGGCACGTTTCGCTGACTCTCCTTTTCAAAAATAGGGGTCCAAATCAGCTTATTTCAGTGTCGGCTTAATTCGGCGTAAAACTCTGATTTGGAGCCGCGGCACCATCTGCAGGAAAAAATGAGAGCAAACAAAGAGAGTGTACTTAATAAAAAAATATATTTTTATATTAAAAAAAATAGTGCGGGGCAGGGTGCACTTTGAAAGGATTTGTTGTCGTTTGACGTTATTATCCGAGATAAGGATAATTCTATGATTATTATTATTGATCATCTTATTCTTTCATTTGTTTTATTGTCATTGAAATGGTAGTAAATAAAAAAAGCATGATCATCATTACAGCATGCTATAAATATAATACAGTATATTTCGCCTTGTCAGATAGCGGACGTTTTACGAAAAGATAGATAAAGCGAAAGAGGTCTGTGTGTATTATTTTGTCTTTATACCCGTAACTAGCTTTTGCCCGCGGCTTTGCTCGCGTAGGGGTGTAATTTATCAAAATCATGGATGCCTACGTCATAGTAGATTTATGCATGCAAAGTCTCAGCCCGATCGGTTTAAAATTGACAAAGTTTGATACAAACTTTCATCCCCTATTTTATCCCCTTGGGGGTAAAATTGATCAAAATCCTTTCTTAGCGGATGCCTACGTCATAACATCTACCTGCATGCCAAATTTCAGCCCGATCCGTCCAGTGGTTTAGGCTGTGCGTTGATAGATCACTATGTCAGTCAGTCAGTCACCTTTGAGTTATATATATTTATATAAGATATAAGATAAATCGATCCACCGGCTATACTACATCACTGTATAGTATATTGAAATTAAAATAACAGTCAAAAAACAAAGCCAAAATCAACATTCTCATACAAATTGCCCGGCAGCTGGACACTTCTGTGTGGAAATGATAAAATTTTTTGACTGTTATTTTAATTTGATTCAACAATAGTGATCTAGAACAGCCCGCGGTTCGATTTATTACGGCTATATCCCCTTCCACGTTACATAAACGTAAATCTTATACCTAAATCTTAGTCTTCAAATGGATGGATCAGAAAAAAACTAAACTCTTCTCACTTCAAATAAATGATTTAACATGACAACCACAGACATGAAACATCTTTTTGATTTTAAACACATCGCTTTCTAATGCCAAGTCTTTTTCATCGCAACTCATTACCAGAATTCCGGGAACTTGGTCGTCCATTACTGTATCATTAGCTCAACCATTAATATCATAGATGAATATGTATACCGACGTGAAGGAAGGCGGGATGGCGCTTTTTGTGCTCTTTTATTATCGACTTAGATCTGATATTGAATTTCCGATGAGCTAGCGTATCGTGTTCGTGCGAGCCGGGTGGGATGTGTCAATTTTATCATACGGATAAAGTGATGATATTATTTGTTATAATAATATCTATATACGCAATGCACACCCCACTTTTTTTTAAAATCATCTTACGGCTCTGGATACTAGTCCTTTAAAGCCCATCTTTATTTTATCACTTCTTTATTCCTAACCCTAACCCTAACTATACAATCAAAGGTTGGTGTAGGTCCTTTGATTGCTTCAAGGGAGCTTCTGGCAACAAATCTATACGAGTCCACTGGTTTTCATGGCCGAATGAGTGGCGGACGGCTGCGCTTAAAGACGCCCACACACCACAGTCGGCAAATAAATATCACTACAGCCGCACTAGTGTCCACTTTAACCATTTGACATATTGTCCATGCGTATGAGCACTTATAACACTAAACTACACCGATTTTATATTATAAAGTCCACTATAATCAATTTGCAAAATAATTTAAAGCAAACTCCAACTGAACCCCTTGACTTCCTGCCAAAAATCCCATCGCACTTTATGTAGGACGCCTATGTTAGAATTTTTTTTAAATAAAAATTGTTTATTGGGAACCTAGTTTTTACATATTATGCAAATTGCTGGAGCCTC
Organism: Acrobasis suavella; assembly: GCA_943193695.1. NCBI lineage: Eukaryota > Metazoa > Arthropoda > Insecta > Lepidoptera > Pyralidae > Acrobasis > Acrobasis suavella. The sequence continues at coordinate 319,527 of OW971947.1, forward strand.
CTTTATGCTTGTGCCAGGAGACTCCGCTCTTTCATATCTCTATGTTTCATAATAAACAATAAACAAAATCTTAGAAATAGAAAAGTATGTATTTCTATGTATGCATGTACGCATGGTCGGTCGTACGCATGTATGTATGTACTCATGCATCTAGATACAGGTACAGTTAGTAAGTAAATACTTACATGACATAATATGTGTTATATTTGAAATTTTCAACTGATGTATTTGTAAGTTTAATTAGTAAAAGCTAATCTAAACTACTTTTTTGAAGCCACAATATAGTGAAATTAACGAAATGTTGCCATCTCACAGAAATAAAATCACCTGTTTTTTCATACAAGTAGTAAAATAAACTTTATCAAAGACTTGAAAAATAAATAAATAAATATATACGGACAAATAACACTGATTGAGCTAGCCCCAAGGTAAGTTTAAGACTTGTGTTATGGGATACCAACTCAACTATAAAAGTTAATTACTTATTGTTTCTAAATAAATGTTCTGTAAGCTAATGATCTGGAGATGTTTTAATTTATATATCAGTCAACAAGACGATTTCTAAGCTCCAAAATAACAATGGTTACTAAAGAAATTGCCAGTTTTTTGTGACCACACAAGACAGAAACTGCCTGCAGTACTAGGTACCCGTTTTCAAAAGTCGTTTAACAACTCCATACAAACTGTCTGTGGTCTCCATTTAAAGTTCCCGGGAACTGCTCATGTAACGAACAACACTGATGGATGAGTTTGCGAGTACATAGTTGTTCACAAAGTGGCCTGTTCAGGGTACCGCCGGCAAATGTCACAAACTAAACGAAACCTGCTCTGTTTGTCGCAGTCGGAGACTGAAGTTCATTTTTACCCGGCTGCGCCACAAGGAGGATTATGTTTTCGAGAGTATGTATGTATGTTTGTATGTTTGTAAGTTTGTATGTATGTATGTCATGTATAATTTTTTGGCACGCTCTGCAGCCTGAACGGCTCTATGGATTTTAGCTTGAGAGGTGTCGTTAGATTTGTATTTTCTGTGAAAATGACACTGATCATATCAAAAAAGAAAACAAAATGGCGGTTTTTGGCGCCAAATTCAAATGTTTGGCACGCTCTGCAGCCTGAACGGCTCGATGGATTTTAGCTTTAGAGGTGTCGTTATAAGATTCGTATTTACTGTGAGAGTGACACAGGGTATATCAAATTATAAAAAATACAAGAAAAGAAACAAAAAAAAGGCAGTCGGGTTGTTGTTTTTGTAATAATTACTTCAATTGTTTATGTATTTATTTACAAATATTATATTTTACAAATTTTTATTACAATATTATCTCTTTATTTATTAAAAAAATATAATATTAGAATATTATATTTATATTGTTATATTATACTATTACAAACATTATATAGGTATGTATTGATTAGTACCTCTACCTTGGCATTGGCCAGTGTCTTTTCAGAACAGACAAGAAGCAGAAGTTGCTAGACGCACCGAAAATGCCTGGAAGCGCTATTGGTCAATGAAAGAAGGGCGAGTTACCACTGAAACTCAAAAGAAAACTCATGGACGGGTGCATCCTCCCCATCCTTACATATGGCGCGCAGACTTGGTCTCTGACCGTCAACCAAAGGTTCAGGGTTTGTCAACGAGCCATGATACCAAGCTCCGAAACACGGATCGTAGAATGATAACAAATCATACCAATACATTAAAAGGCTTAAGAAGACAGCAATGGAAATTGAAAATTCAAATATTCAATTGTTTATTTAGTAAAAAGACCTTTACAAACACGTCAATGTATAATTTACATTACGTGTAGTGTACTTCAGAATTAAATTTCTTTTTAAAAGAAAGCTACCGATACTGAAGGAAAGAATTTCCATCTATAAGAGCGTCACTCTAAAATTAAGAAAGTGACGCTCTTAAATATAAATATTTAGTCCTCCAAAATTCAGAAATTCTCATCTTTATTGAGTAATAAGACCTTTACACCTCAATAAGTATAATTTACAGTACGTGTAGTGTATTTATTTAAATTCAATTTATTTTTAAAGAAAAGCTACCGATGCTGAAGGAAAGAAATTCCGTCTACAAGAGCATCTCTCTTAAATTGAGGCATTGACGCCCTTGACTATAAATTTTTGTCCATCATGAACGTTTACCAGATAACGTTAATACGATTCAGTGTCACAATCAACTACTATAATATCAGCTATCTCTACATTTTTGTAGATATTTAAAGACGTGAAAATATATATACTCGTATTGTAGTTATTTATTAAAGATTTCTTTTTAGCTTCATACTCATAATGTTTTTGTTTGTGTACGGAACGTTTAGACACTAGTCCAATGCACACTTAGTTTGCTTTTATTTTCTCCGGGCCGTCCGTGCCTTCCCGTGTCCGTAATGTTGTTTTGATATCGTTCCGTTTCCTGCGACTGCGCCAAATTGCAGGCGAGCCCGCGTGTCGTGAGCATGCTTATGTTTAGGGGACGCATTTTTGAAATCACAATTGTCACATTGCGAATGGTTTGCGCGAGCGTTTCCAAACGGGCGCATTTTTGAAATGATCGTATGCGAAGGATTTGAAACGTGTCATCTTGTCCACTTGTAATTTTGATATTTGTAGCGTAGATATGTCAATGAGCCGTTTCATGGAGATTCAGTTCCGATTCAAGCTGCTTTTTATTCATGGTGATTTTTTAGAAAATCATTGACAAATTGATAATATTGTTTTTCGCTGATGCTTGGCCCGGACCTGTGCCTATCGTCACGAAGCTTCGTGCTATTACACGATACACGCAAATGTGACTTGCCGTAATCGGGTATCGTCCAGAATATTCGGACTTCGTGTTAGTTATTGCGCGGGTGGCGATACATCAAAGGATTTATGCACGCTAAAGATTCGCTCTGCGTGGTCGCACTTGCGTTGTTCATTTTGACGTTTGTTTTCAACTTGTTCGGACGTGTGCTGCGCGACTGCGCCACGGTTTTGTTAATGCGTAAAAATGGAGTGGAACGATAAAAAAGTGTAAAAATTTTTAGCTTTTTCTTCCTAGGTTTCTTTTTAGGTTTCAATAAATGCATTATGTAATTGTCAGCACACATGTTAAAGAAAAGAACGTCGTCGTCCATATTTAAAACACGTAGATGACACCATCTTGGATAATTGCCAGATAGTTCGTGAACTTCGTGAAAAATTACGAAGCCGCTAGTGTGACCAGCGCTTTATCGCGATAACTTTTTAGTGTACAAAACGTACGAAGATTCGCCGCGAATTGCTTCGGGACGATAGGCACAAGTGCGGCCGAAGCATGACACAAAGGTTAAAAAAATACGACCAAATGGTATTTGCGCGCGGTGAGTTGGAAAACTACACGTTTTGTGTTTCGGTGAGTCCTTCAATGAAAAATAGCACTCAAGGTACGAGTATATACGGCCGTGTGTGTAGATTGCATTTTGATTCATTTGTATGTTACTTTACTACAGAATCTAATGAACTAATCCATGGTATTTTATTGCAAGCTTTTATTTAACTCGCAATGTATCTTCTACGTACGTATGTATGTTTGTTTAGGTCAAATCTTGCAACTGAACTTAACGTCGTTGAGTAGGACGTATTTGATTTGTCCCACTGTACTTATAGTATAGGTAAGTGTTTATAGAAAATCCTTTTTTTTTTTCGTCGATCTAGCATTCAGTATGCACAGAAATACGTAATACAACATTAGAGCCAAACAGAAATCCAATATGATGGTGACCTTCATAATAAATTGTCCTGGGTAGTTGTTTGGGAGATTTGAAAAAAAATCTTACAATTCACGAAGCGTACCCTAATCCCAGTACCATTACTTATTATTGTTGTGAAATGACACGATTCCCTTTTCTAAGGCCGTCGTAAATCAGCGCATTATTCACAGAAAGCCAATAAAGCGATAAATATCGTATTTTTTATTGCGATTCCATTGAAGAAAATGGAAGCAAAAAAAGATACTGCACGGTACGGTACTGCGGCAATCGGGCTAAATTCATAAAGACATTGTGTGGAAAAATGTAATTTTCTGGCATACAGTTGCATGTTTACTCTTTTCATGGATACGAGACACGAGTATATTTTAACCGACTTCAAGAAAGGAGGAGATTATCAATTTGTCGGAACATTTTTTTATGTACGACGATTTTTTGTTTGAAAGGGCATACTAGTCAGGTTTTGAAAAGTATAAATATTTAGATATATTATAATTATAAAGTTTACAACTTAATTTTTTATATATTATAAAAAATTAAGTTGTAAACCGTTGAGATCTTATTGTCCGGTAGAACAAAAATATCATCAAAATGTAATTAAACACTTCAGCTTACGGGGGTACTACTCATCATCATCCGAGCGTATTCCCGGTTGCTTCCTCAGCAGTAACGCTTCAGAGCCCGGGGGCCGCTACCTGACCAAGGAGATTTGACGAGGTTACTGGTTTTTACACAGAGCGACTGCCTCCACAACCCAAAGGGCAAACCAGGAACCAATCCTTGGATAGTTTGATGATCAAACGCTAGGTGGCGTTCGGGACCCACAGTTTTACGTGCCTTCCGAAACACGGAATCATCTTTCTTTTCGCATAATTAGGTGATTCAAGCCTGCAATATGCTATCCAGACTGGAAACAACTTTTAACAAAGTATGCTTCCCAGTGGGAATCGAACCCATGACCTCCGGGTCACAAGGCGAACGCCTTGACCACTGGACCACGGAGGCAGTCGGGGTATTACTAACATGCACGATATTATTCTAGTATATATATATATATATATATATATTAAAAATCCCCTTATATATAAAGACTGGATCTAAAGCCTTACTAGATATGTATACTTTGTACTTGAACTATTAAAAATGAAGCAAACTTCAAAAGCATACATAGGTAAACAAATATTTTTAACCGACTTTAAAAAGGGAGGAGGTTATCAATTCGACCCTTATATTTTTTTTTGTATGTATGTTACGCTACATCTTTGTCAACCGTGGACCGATTTTATGATTCTATTTTTATTTGAAATCCTTTAGTACCAAGTTGGTCCCATATCAATTTGGTGAAGATATGACGAGGAACTTTGGAGATATGGAAGAAACTCTTGAATGAACATGAAGTAGGTTGTTTTTATTTTTGGTAAAAAAAAGTTATTATTATACAGCACATCAATGGTCGTAATAATAAATAGAGCTTACAGTTCCTTAATTACAGCATTGTCCAAAATTTACATTATATTCGTACATTAATAGGACATTGTCTGGCCATGACAATAAATATTGAGCCCAAAGTAATTTTGCATATGAAATGTCCACTTTACAAATTCACAGAAGCCATACAAAGTATGCATTGAGCGGTGCAACGAGGCGTGATAAAAACGCATTTATAAGCCCACGGGAGATAAGCATAAATAATGCTCACAGAGCATCAAGACCGGCCAACTAAGTATTGTGCGAAGAGAAAAAAAGTGCTTTACATGAAAAAAATGGAAGCAGTTTTTGCACTGCTTTCAATTTTGTGTAAAAAATAAGTAAAAAACTTGAATAGAACGGCTTATGCTGTGTAATTTTGAAAGTTATTGCCTAATTGTATATTTTAATTGATGGCTGCAGTTTTTTGTTGTGACTGTGAGTTTGCAGATTTTTGTGTTGCAAAGTTAATTAAATGATTCGGTATAATTAGTTAGTTTTTTAGAGCACATAATGAAGATTTTCAAACGTAGTTTGTGTCAAATAGTTGTCTACGATTTCTACATCACTTCAGACGCATACGTCCACGGCTGGACAAAGGCCTCTCCCAAGGATTTCCAAAATGACCGATCAAGAGCGGCCTGCATCCAGAGTTTTCCAGCGACCTTGGTCAGTTCGTCTGACCACTTTATGGATGGATGTACTACGCTTTGCATGCCAGAACGCGGTCACCATTCGAGAACCTTTTTGGCCCATCGGCCATCGGTTCGTCGCGCTACGACTTCGTCTGCATGTAATATTTACTCTAAAAGTAGTCAGGTGAACCTCGATGGCCCGGTGAGTAGCGCTTTATCATTTAAGTTACATGGACGTGATCCGGACTTGGATGGATGGATGACAAGTGACCTACAGTCTCGAAATCTTCCGTGCTTTGGAGGCTGCTGTTGTATGGCAATGGTCAAGCTGTGTTTGATACTAACACACACGAAAAAATAAAGATTTTATAAGACATATAAACTTTATAGAAGCTTTTTGTGTTCCAAATTTCAGCCAAATCCATTTAGCAGTTGTGTATTGAGTCACAAGCACACAACACATAATTAAATCGAGCGGTAAAAATAAATCTGTAGACTCTCTATAGCATTTTGAGTCTATATTGACATTGATTGGTGTTAATTAACACCTTAAAACTTTAAGACAAGTTTGTAAAAAGGCATTGCCGCATAAGTCGTTTGACAGCCAGCTATAATGAAATTCTGCTGTGCCAGTAAGTGTGTCTGCACCATAATTATCGGGGTTGCCGTGCGCTCATACCGGCAGGGTTCCGCAGAGAACCCTTGTCAATTAAATGGAGAGTTTGGTTCGGTATTTATGTCAAGTATGTATTACAATACCGGGTTCACTATTCACCCTCTGTTTGCTTACATTTTTAATTTCAGATCGCCTCAAATGGTTTTCGTTCCCATAGTTCTTTGGGTTATAGTCCCCAATAATGCCGAGGATCGAGCGAAGTAAAAGAAAGGGCATTGCGCGGACCCCGGCTGTGAAGCATAGTCGAAAAGAAATATTTTTTTATTGCCAGAAAAAACATTTGCACAAAAAATAAATTAGTCTACAACATTTTGTTTAACAAAAATAATTTATATTCTGGTTTAATATAAACCGCAGATTAACTTTCCAACAACTCAAATCAGATCCTTTTTCTAAACGTCGAAACAAACATCATTTTATATGAAATACTGATTAATGACGTCATAGTTACTTGAAGTCAAATTATAAGTTTTTCTGCAATTATAAATCTAAAATCACATAAAAAATGGGTATGATCATGACAAGGGACGTATTTTGTGACGTTTATTTTCTTAACAGTACTAAATAATTTATTTTTACCCAGGAAAGTACCAAATTATCTTAAACTATCTTTCACCTAAATGAAGGTGACAGTGACAACAGAGAAGGTGACATATTGCACAGGCAGAAGTATAGAATTATAACCCATATAGTAGTAGGTAGGAGGTCTTTTTGTTGTGGGCGGATAATGGTTTAGTTAGACCAAGTATCTACTGAGGTTAGACCGCGTTTTTTAGCAAGCAAAGCTGATTGTGTACAAAAAATATACATAATAATGCTTATGATTTAAACAGTTCCTGTTTGCATATAATAAATTGAGAGCTGAGAAAGAATATACTCAGGTTTGGCTCAAGAAATACAAAAGGTTAATTACAACTATAGGAAGCATACATAGGCCTAGTTATTTACTAAATGCCCTAAAAGATTAATAATTTTCCAGCCAGCATTTCGCTGCTCATTTTAATTCCTATTATAAATGCATCTGTATGTATGTATGTACATGGTTCAGGGTCATATTTAAGGCAAGCGGTCACGTGGTAAGTCTCCAACGAATACGAAAACGTGGCTAGATCTTGTCAAAGCTGTAACACAGTGCCCAGCAACGGAATGCTCCAAAAAGCCGCAGACAGACTTAAGTGGAGAAAAATCGTAAGAACAGCGGCCATGGACGAACAACCCAACGTATAATCATGACCAGTTTGTCAAGAGTGTACCACTAAGAAAAAGAGACATTATAAAAGCAAAAGTTTGTATGGATGTATTAGCCAAAAATTACTGGCAAGCGAAGCGTAGGACACTCACCCACAAGGTGGTCAGACGACCTGACCAAGGTCGCTTTAAAGCGCTGGATGCAGGCCGCTCTTGATCGGTCGTTTTGGAAATCATTGGGATAGGCCTATGTCCAGCAGTGGACGTTATGCGGCTGAAATGATGATGATTAGTCAAAAATTAAAGGTTCCCATGAGATCGCGAATTAATTTGACCAGGTTAGCAACGCCGACGGCATCAGTTAGTGTGTTAAAAAGTATGGTTATATAATTATAACACAACCATTAATTTTACAATATCGTAGAACATCATAAACCGCGCAGACGCAGATGTGTTATTTACCTACATAAAAGTTAACTCACCAAACCTGATCCTGCCTCAAATGCAGGAAACGCTCTACGTGGGTGGTTCGTGTTCGGCGGGCGGCTGCTAAATCTGTTTGTTTGACCTGACATAACACCCTTTATTTCCACGGGGAGCTGATATACATTATTTATTCAATAACTGTTGCCCAACAAAGAAATTTCGAAGAGTCGTACGAAAAGAAATATACCTTTTCATAGAATCTCTAACAGCGCATTGCTCAATATATATGGAAATATCGCGGAATGAGCATGCCTTTCAAGAATCATTTTTAAGTGTTCGGCCGGCCCGGCGATTTGTATGAAAATGACGATTTTTTTCGAGTTTCAAGTATTGGTCTCATAGGAAAACTTGTTTATATTGATGGTCTGAGTTGCTACAAGGATCGGACAAGGTTTTTGTTACATATTGTATAATACATAAATAGCAATATTACTCAAAGAAAAGTGCTATTCTAAAAAGACTCCGCTTCTAAATTCGTTTTATTGAAGAGCCTTAACAAAGTGTTCAGATGTCGTCCTGAAATGGTTCCGCGGGGGGTCTGTGTATTCTGAGCCCTACGGCCCTACTTTATTTATACTGTGACAATACTGACAATACAGGGTGGCTTCAGAGGGAGCACGTTGAGTGATCGGCTGGTGGCGAGGGTGGGTGTAGTGTTAGTTTTAATGATCATCTATTTTCTGCAACAAGAACTTTTTGTTTGCATTTCAATTATATGTACACACAAGTTCACACAACCCTCATAGTGAGTTTGTTTCTAGTGTTATAGACTTGTGTTATGGGATACTAACTCAACGATACTATATTATATTGACGACCTCCGTGGCGTAGTGGTCACCATGCTAGTCCGCCACCCAGAGGTCCGGGTTCGATCCCCGGTTAGGGCAAGTTGAAAAATGGCCTTTTTCAAATTGTCCTGGGTCTTGGATGTTTATCTTTATATGTTACGTACTTATAGTTTAAGTATTAATAATATTGCTATTAGCTCAGAATCAAAATCAATTTCTATTTTAGCGTAAGAAATTATGGAGAATATGTAAAAAAAAAAAAAAACTAAATCCTCGCGACTCAAATACAACCCCATCCTATCTCGATAACATCTTGAGCGATTGATTTGATTTAGCTTTTGAGCCAAATATAATTGTAACTTCAAAATTCGTTTGGTATCTTCTATTTAATTTTAAAACAAAATCAAAGATGTTTACTGTGTACTTCAATTAAGTTTTGAATCAAAAAATAGTTTTCTTCGACAACCTGTCCGGTTTCAACAATCTCTCTGATGCTAAACAAAGTCGGTTCGAATTACCTCCGTATCCAAGAAACCCAACCACTCATTTCAGCGTACTATCGTCATGCATGTCATACAATACGTCAGTAGAACCACAACAGGTCAGCTCAAGCGTAAACCCTCGGCCTTCCTACCCGGGAATAGAGTTGCTTTTAAGCGACGTAATGCGACATTGCCCTGGCTAAACCGGGCCTCAGCCGGATGATTGCCGTTCCGGGAACCAAGCTAATGGGGCTTTTCTGGGAAGATTAGACGCATCGCATGCCAACGAACCGTACACGCCTAGGACCATCAATCCGGTCGCCGACATGTCTTTCTAATGAACCAACGATCCGCTGCGATTTCACACTTGTATTAATTATTCTTGGCAACCCTCTCCTTTTTAGGGTTCCCTAGTATCCAAAGAACCCTTATAGTTTCGTCAAGTCTGACTGTCTGTCCTACCGCGGTTTTACTCAGCGACTATTAGTACTAGAAAGCTGTGATTTGGCATGGATATGTATATTAATTAGGCGGAAAAAGTGGTAAAATAAAATATTGCAAAAAAATTTTTTTTAGCTTTTGCAATTCCCATACAAGTAAAGTGAAAAGTTTTTTCTCAACTAACCAGTCATGTTGGGTATCGTTAAATAGGTCTTTAGGGATACGTATCTGAAATATTTGGTTCTAAAGTGAAAATTTTTGATTGACTCGAGTGTCCCCCCCTCTATCCTCTAAACGCTTATATATAAACACGTGAAAAAAAATCACAGCTATAGAATATGAAAAAATGAAACGAAATTGAAAGGAAAACTATCAGAGCTAAGTAGGGTTTAGAAATTAAAAAGTTTTAGGCGATATACTTATATAATGTACTCGCAAAATGAAAATTTCTCAGAAATTCTATAGAAAATTAGTTTTTAGACGTTTTTAGTGGCATGAACTCAAAGTGGGCATTCGTAACTAAGGAACCCTGCACGGCGCGTGACCTGACACGCACTTGGCTAATTATTCTGAATATATCGACGTTCTTGACCATCTTTTTTACCTACCCTACTTTCCAACCTACTTTTTTGAACATATGGATTCCGCACAACAGCCTTTGATCACATCACACCTCTAATCCAAACATTCAACAATTTTACATAGATGCGAGTTTTCCTATTTGCGATTCTATAAGTACAATAAACAATAAACGCAACTGTCTTTCATCACATTCGCTATTCCATACATTCGTTTATTTATTTGTGTGAGTTCTTGTATTATAATATGGATATATTTTCATACTCTCAGAAGAAATTTAGATTTAAGAAGAAGCGATTCAAGCCCTGATGCGAAGTAGCATTAAAAATTGAAGATGTTTCGGACCCTAGCCTTACTATAATTCCACTTATGTATATCAGCATCTCTAAAGTAATGTAATATACCGCCATCTAAAATAACTTGACGGACAAATATGTAAGAAGATTTTTGCGGATAATATAAGTAGTTCGTGCTGTTTTAATAAGATGGAAAATGACTATAAGATAAATACATTGAATGAATATCATAATACTTAATCGAAGCTTCATCAAGATTACGAGCTATCATAAATGCCGTTTATGTAAAGCAGCAGTTCATTGGCGGCCATTACAGTTATCTCGATCTGACGACACTCAACTCAATTGATATTGCCTCTAATGATCTTTAGTAATGGGTCGTGTTCTATCAGGGTTGCCTAGTGACAGATCTTCCTCCTTCTGTACTTGCATCCTCAGTTGTGTCTGCCAAGTCAACCCTGGTGGAACACGACTCATCATTACAGAAACTGAAAATCTATTTATATAAAAGCGAAAATCACTCACTCACTCACTCATCACGAAATCTTGAAAACTACTTAGCCAATGAAGATGAAATTTGGCAGATAGGTAGATTGTGACTAGGAAACGTCTGCTAAGAAAGGATGTTTGGAAATTCCATCCCTAAGGGGGTGAAATAAGGGTTGCCGGTTTGTAAGAAACTTCGTAATTTTTAAAGTGAGAGACACGATTTTTTTAATTTATTTTAGAAGTTAGTAGAAAATATTAATGCATTCATTAGATTTTGAAAATAACATCCTATAGGGGTTGCAAGTTTGTATGATATTTCGACATTTTTGAAGCGAGAAACATGACGTGTTTGAGCGGAGCGGGAGCTCGACAAGGTTCGTCGGGTCCGCTCGCTAGGCCTTTTAAACCCTACACTTTTATAAAGATTGTTATATTGAAGAAGTATTCAAACATTTTAAATAATACTTTATATGTCATAGTCATAACAAAATTAATAACGTAAAAAAACAAATAAAAATCATATTAGAAACATTTTCTAGACTTCTACGCGGACGAAGTCGCGGGTTACGGCTAGTTACTGATAAGTACAGGATGGATATAGCGTATTGTAAAATGTGATATCCCATAAGCAAAATATTTTTGAAAGGGTTGTATTTTTTCCTATTAAACGAACTATCTGTTAAGCTGTACGATACCATCTTTCCAAAGTAAGATACGAGTAACCGATAAATTAACACCGTTTACAATTTGAAAAATCCAATTTTCGTGTGACTATGTTCGAGCCAGGGTGATAAAAGCTTATATTGTCTGAAAATTTGTCTCATTGTCAAATCATTTTTATTCTAATCTTTTGCTCTTGTGAGGAAGACAGGTATCGTATTATCAGATCCCTCTAATATGGTTAAGTGTAACGATGGCTGATCCGTGCGTCAAATCGTGAACGGGTGCTGCCGGGAAGGACTGGTCAACTCGGCTTCGCTTTTTGACTACTTAGTATTTCTTAGAAAGTGATTTATGTTTGTTAACTCGTTCGCAAGCATAACATGTTATAATGTGTTAACATTGTATTATATTATTATAAGTATTTATTAAATAAAAGACGTAATATTAATATGACTACTCTGGCGAGTAGGCAACTAATACTGTGAAAATGAGTTTCATTCGGCGTTTCTTCTCGGCAGTGGCCGCTTTTCTTTGACAATAAATTAAACTTTAATATACACTACACGTAACGTAAATTATACTTATTGACGTGTATAAGTGCCTGTAAAGGTCTAATTATTGAATAAAAATTTGAATTTTGAATTTTTGAAGATGTCCCCGGAAAACAACAGGAAGTTCCGATAAAAAGATTTCCTCGAGTTATTTCCGAATTGCGAACGCACATCGGAGAACTTCGCTCGTGTTCGTTTCATAAAATGCAAGCTGGCAGTGGGTGGCCCTGCCGGGGTTGTACTCGTAACGTTATCGGTCAGTTTACTTTCCGTTTCGCTTTATTTGGCGATCTGAAAGCTGCCTCTGATTTCTGGTTTATTTTGGGTGGTCGCTTGTTTTTGTTACCATTTGAGCGGGGAATGTTGTATTTGGGTAAAATTGAAAAGGCAGCGAGCAACATTAAGCTATATGCATGTACAGTTAATCATAAATGATTTCATTTCAAGAATGTTTAAACTAAGTTTGCTCTTCTACAATATAGCATTCTCCAATGCATGACTGAAATGTTTTTGTAGCGAGAATTTGTAAATATTTTTTAAAAGTCCCCTATTTATAACCACAGAAACCGTGTGTTTATTTGTGTCCATCAATGGCTTTGTAGCTCGAAAACTTAACAGTTCCGGTTTCTAGTTTGTGTCCGTTTGTATAGTTACCTAGGTATACGCGTAAACTTTCGTTTACACGTTAGTTTACAAAATATTAAAATCGGTTCAGTAGTTTCGGATTTAATGTACTTACAAACAGACAAATTGACGTTGGGGACTTCGATATCTAATAAATATGGACTTGCCCGTACATATTGAAATGACTTGAAGAAACTAACTGCTTTTTTGTTTGCTGAAATTGACAATAATGTCATACAATACTATTCTAACGTATGCAATATTCACTATGTAGAGATAAATTTTCATGTTTGGAAAGGCGTAGTCACACGTTGTCAAAGTGCTACGGTAGGTAGGTATATGTAACGTGTGACTACGCCTTTCCAAACATGAAAATTTATCTCTACATAGTGAATATTGCATACGTCAGAATAGTATTGTATGACATTATTGTCAATTTACAACGAAGGCATCTTGGTAGAGTCTACTGTGTCCATTTACTTGCAACTACATTAGCAACTTTGTTCAGTTCAGTATTCTGAAAATCTTGTTTTATACTTTTTCAGCGTCGTTTTTTGTCGTAGTTGGGTTTTAGTTTTTTTACTTTTTATTATTTGTACTATTTTGGTGTTAAAGTGTATTTGTGGCGCATAATATTAACAAAAGTTAAATTGATGAACTAAAAACTAGGTAGTTGACATACGACATCTCTTTTGACTTATGTATCGGCGTATATGCAATCAGCCCATGAATACAGGTAAAGTCACAAGCAAATGCTAGTAATATATATATATTCAAAATGTACAAGTAAAGCGCTTTCAAATGATACCAAACACGGCATATTTATCTTAACTTTATTTTTTTACTCTGTATGTTTTGTCCGCTAGAGGGCGCCACATTAGATTTTGTGAAACCCCATATAGCCTATAACCAGCGGACAATTAAGACGCTTCTAACGATATGTCATTTGTCGAATTCTGATAAGTAGTTTAGAAGTTACGAGGGAACAGATGAACATACATACATACATACATAGCTTGTCAAAATCATAACCCTCCTTTTGCTTTGCCATAATCGGGTAAAAATGGCTAGCAGTAGACTATCAAAACGTAATTATTTGAATTATCACACAATAAATAATTTTATTTTATGTAGTTATCAAATTATCAGTAATTATTTGTTATTAATAATATGCATTGTACAATGTAAGTATTTACATGTACCTAGATCCACGAGTTGTATGGGAGAGATCGCTTTAAGCGATAAGTCCGCCTGTTGTAGGTACTCATTTAATGTATAGTTATTTCTTTGTGTTACGTTTTCTTTTTGGTGTACAATAATAAAGAGTTATCTATCTATCTCTACTTCGCAACCGATTTTGATGTAAGTACGAGTAGGTACTCTATAATCTCCCGGGAGTCTCACGCAAGTTATTATTACTCCACTCGCACGACCCAAGTCGGTGTGCAAATAATTCAGAAACTTAATTACGGAAAACGTAACATTAATATACGAGCGTGTGGAGATTATACAGCCATGGAGGTAGGTAGGATGGATGGTGCACGGCACAAGCTAAAAAGACTTTTATAACTGGTATCTTTACTTTTCCAACATACAATCGGTGTACAAATAGTAATGAAACTTAATAACGGCAAACGTAACATTAATATATGAGCGTGTGGACATTATGCCGCCATGGAGGTCGGCAGGATGGATGGTGCACGTTTCAAGCTGAGGACAAAACTTTTACACTTGGTATCTTAATATTTTAACACAGAAACGGTGTGCAAATAATTCAGCAACTTAATAATGGTAAACGTAACATTAATATATGAGCACGTGTAGAAATTATACTATATTCTGTATCTGGTATACATTCCTGATTCTCATAGTCTGTCGAATAAAATAGCCGCATCCACCTGAAAGATCAGCTTAAGACGGCCCTTCCCGGCGGCTCTGTCGTCAACGCGAGCATAGATCGCAAAGCTTGTTTTTTCATTCAGGGCAATGCTTAAAAAAAAGGCAAACCAAAAAGAGAGAGATAGCGCCTTAGGGCACGGTTTGCACTGTATTGAATGAAATTAGTATTATTATTAACTATCCATTGAACAAATATTAACTATTCATAGGGTGCGGAAATTTCATAAAACTTGTTCTAGGATATACGTTTTTGTCAGTAAGCCTTACAAGTCTGTGAAATAAATGTTTTTATTTAAAATTTTCATTACATTTGCTAGGTTTCTATTAAAATATTTTTTTATTTTTACAGTTTATGAGTACTTTATGAACGGTCGAAGTTCAGCTAAAAATTGTGCAAAAAAGCAGATTTTTGGAAGCGTATACTGAATTTGTTTTTCCAAATATTCATTTTTTATTACGATAGAAACCTAGAAATAGTGCACAAGATATCTGTTAGTTCAAAAGTTTTCAAGAAAGATCACTTACAACGCCATAATTACATACGAGCGTTTGTATGAAAAGTAAGACGGGAAGGCTGCTCGCTCTTATCTTCCGCAGATCAACTTTGACAATTTGCAAATTATAATTTTTCAAAACTAAAAACGGACTTCGCCCCCATACTACACAACCGATTTTGATAAAATTTCCATGGTACCACCTGGAAAGTATACCCTTTCAAACAAAAAACGATTTTTTTTAATCGGTCCAGGCGTCTTTGAATAATCGGTGAACATACATAAAAAAAAAAGGATCGCGACGAATTGATAACCTCCTCCTTTTTTGGAAGTCGGTAAAAAAGCAGCTATAAGCGAGAGATACATAAAAATATGGAAGTTGGCATTTTGGCGTGTATCAGCAAACTGTAGCGCGTGTAGAATATCTCAGTTTGAAACAGTAGCGTCATCTGGCCTAGATCCTCCTCGGGTATTGATATTATTCTTCTTCTTTGTCTTCGCCTCTTGCCGTTACGCGGAGTCGGCTTTCTCAATCTTTCGGCTCCATTCGTTTCGCTGATATCTAATAAGCATCGTCATCTGTAAGTATAAGCTTTTGCATGTCCTTTTGGACATTGGTCATCCAGGTAGTGGGCAGTCTACCTGCCTCTCTTTTTTATAGCCAGGGAGAGGCACATTTTCACGATATGGTCATGGGGTCTGCGCAACACAACATATCCAAACCACTCTCTGCAATCTTTCCAGTAATAGGCGTTAGCTAACTCTTCCTGTGTAGTCTCCCTATATCCGTGTTTGTGAGAGATACTTCAATCTCCCCCGCCGCCCGTCTCCACTCCACAGCTCCACTCGATAACCGACTTATTTTCTTTTATGATTGCCGCCACACTTGTAGCAGCAATATTGTATTGATTCAGTGTAGTTTCTTCACAGTTCTTCCAATATCTCGTAGCGAAGTGGGTAATAAATGAAATAACTTTGCTGCGCGCTGCACAGAACAAATAAAGATTCTTTTGTTATGTGCGTTACAATAATAGGGTCCGACAGTGTATAATCTGTTACCGCAGAAGATCAAAGCAGCTAATAATATTAATATCTTTAAAAATAAAGTTAAAAAATGGCAGATAGAACTAGCTCCGAATTTTGTCAATAAAATGTATTTAATTTGATGATATTAATCGTATAATATTAAATATGACATGTGTGTTTACACATAATCTTATGTGTAATGATTAATGAATGCAATGATGTAAAATTCTAGGTGTTATAATATTGACCTGTAACAAAATGTTATCAATATGTAATAAATACTAAACAATAGACTTTGTGCCGGTCGTGAAATTCAACCCTTAGATGCAGAGAGAAGACTATGAAAAAATCTGCCTTCTTAAATCTGTAATAAATCAAACCACAGGCTGTACTAGATCACTATAGTATAATGAAATTAAAATTTAAGACAAAAAGATAAACAAATATATATTTGACATTCCCATACAAATCGCCCGAGCGGCTGCACACTTTTGTATGGAACTAGCAAAAGATTTTTTTGCTTTTTGACTGTTCTTTTAATTTCATTATACTAAAGTAATCTAGTACAGCCCGTGGTTTGAATTATTACGGGTGTGTTCCTTCCACGTTGCATAACGAGTAAATAAACTACTAATTTAAGGAATGCAGACGAGTTCTTAAATCGATTGTACTTCTCGATACTTTATAATTATAAATTATTTAAAGAGAAATTTCGGCCAAACTTTTTGAAACGTTTCGTGGCGCAAAAGGCGAATGAAGAGAATAGACACAAATTAGAAAGATTATGTGGATGAGGGTTCGGTAGATTTTAAAATAAATAATTTTATGACTTTTTAAAATTACTGTTACATTTTTCTGTGTATTGAAACACCGTTTAATGTATCATAAACAGCTACATCACCCATGTTAAAATTTCAAATACGCTATAAGTCAGTGGCACAGTTTACTTACACTTTACTTACACTTCACTTACTTTACTTACACTTTACTTGGACGGGAGCACTGTTCAGGCAAACATTATATCGACCACTTGCGCTAATGATGATTATCATCGCACACATTATTGTAATGCCCCGAATTAAACGGTGACCGCAAATATAATGTTCATGGTTTTGCATACCTACTTTTATTAATTCTGTGGTTTATTGTGGTTGAGAAACATTCATGACGACAGAAATAGGCAAAGAAATTACATACAAACTAGAAACACTACGAGTAAATATTTCGTAAAAAAAACAACATTGAAAATTACACCTAATACCTCGTACTTAAAGTTTACATTTCCATAATGCTTATGTTTAAATACCTAACGTTCCCAAAAATATACCTAGATTTCCATCCTTTTCCCGCAAAGTGCAGTGTAATAATGTAAAAAGGGGTGAAGGGAACTCTAAGTATATTTTTCGGGAAAAGCGTAAGTATTCTAGATTGTTTGTAATTTCTTCAAATAGGTCATTCGTTCAAAGTAACTGATATCAAGATATTATTTAAAAAAAACAACCTTTTATCAAAATCAATGAAGTTTAAAGTGCTTCTCAAGACAAATCGAACGAGCCCAAATTCAATGGGGTTGCGGCGATTCATTACACAGTTCCTATAGTAACTTTCCGGCTCCATCATCATATCAGCTCTATGTCATCATAATATTGCATTTTCGTGCGATATACGGATGTGTGCGAAATTTCAGTTCAATCGGAAACCAGAAAGTGGAACAAATTAAACTTGCCAGATTTGATTACAGACAGACAACAGTCCCTTACATTTATTTTTATTTAGACAGAGAACGGGACAAGTAAAACTTAATAAAAGCTAATAAATTATTTTTTAAAACACGCTTTTATCTAAAGTGATCCTCAAGACGAATCAAACGAGCCCAAACTCGATGGGGTTGCGTCGTTTCATTACAGAGTTCCTATGGCTACCTTCCAGCTCCATCATCAGATCAGCTCCATGTCATCATAATATTGCATTGTCACGCGATATACGTATGCGTGCTAAATTTCAGCTCAATCGGAAACCGGGAAGTGGGTCAAATTTAAGTTGCAAGGTTTGATAACAGACAGACAGACAGACAGAAGGGACAGGTGAAACTAAATAAAAGCTTGTTAAAACGATCTATATGATTATGTAGACCGTTATTGTACATAGAGGGATACATTTATTTCAATTGGTATAAAAATATTTGTTCGTACCCAAACAGTAAAAACGGGACTCCGCTGTCCGTCTGGTTGTCACCATGCTGTATCTCATGAACCGTGGCAGCTAGACAGTTGAAATTTTCTCAGATGATGTATTTCTGTTCCTTGCTATAACAAAAAATACTAAAAACTGGAAAAAATATATTTAAGTATTGCTACAATACAATACAATACAATACCTTTTATTGCACAAAATAAATAAATCAGGACATAATTATCTTAAAAACTAGGAAATGCGCAAAAGGCGGCCTTATCGCTAAGCAATTTCTTCCAGGCAACCTCGTTATATAGAAAATAGTAATGGGAAATTAGGTAGTGCGGGGCGGTCAATATAAACATACTTAAATACAATATTAAAAATAAACATACATATACATCTTACATAAAAACATACAACTTACACTGAAAACAAAATGATATTAACAGTACGAGATGAAGAAGAGATGATGATGAAGAGTAATGGAAACAAGGGAAAGATATTTATTTACCTTTCATAAGGATAGAAAATAAGATTTCACTTGGGATTTGAAGCTGGCTAACGTTTCGGCGCGTCGGATAGTAAGTGGTAGTGAGTTCCATAGGCGTACGGCTCGAACAGAGAAAAAACGTGAGAAAAAGTCAGTGGAGTGAAAAGGAATTCTTAAAGAAAGATTTTCAGAACTGCGTAGACGTTTGCTCCCATGGAACAAACGTGTTATAATATTTTTTTTATAGATAATGGCACGAAACCCTTCGTGCGCGAATCTGATTCGCACTCGGCCTATATTTTTTTATAATGGCAGCCTCATTTAAGCTCTGCCCAAATTGAATTCTTTGCTGTGAGCTCCAGAGTCTTGGGATCAGCTTTCCTGTTTATTTTTACTATTACTATATTCGATTTTATTCTGTACACATACATATTTTTTGCCCAACTACACTAAACTACAATAGATTAACTTTACAGCAATTTATTACGGGCTGCTATTAGGATAGGACCTTTACAAATACTGCGCTCTCCCGGCGGCGCTTTGTGCCCGATAACAACACGGTATTTCCCTTTTCCCCAAACTTACCTGCAAATCCATCAATTTGAAGGCAACCCGATACACGGCGGATCCATCCGAATTGACAGTAAAAAATATCCTGTTACTGTGTGCTTTTTATGACGCGATAAACTTTACTGTATCGCCGTTACAATGCTGTCGTTTTTTGCCAAATAAAAAGTAACTGGTGTCTATGGTAGTGTTTTTTTTTCGTTATAAATAATATAGAGAGTTTTTTGTGCGCCTGTACAATTTTAGAAACTAAAGAGTCCCCTTACCCTGGACAGAATCAGACTTTTCCACACAAACATAGTCTACGTTTTATTTGGAAACGACATGTCGGATATGGGCAATTGTTTAGGGTTATAATTGGTTTCCCGAGGTAAAATTGTGAAGTTAAAAGAGAATATAGTGTATTATATCATATTTGACCATCGGTAAGGAAAACTTCTACACCAGTCTTTCCCAAAGTGGGCGATAACGCCCCCTTGTGGGCGCTGGAGGCTTTAAGGGGGGCGGTAACAGGCCCAGAATAAAGTTGGGGGGCGCTGATGTGATTTAAGCAATGAGTGATTTACCTATAACTTCAACTATTTCATATTTAAATTTCACTGAAATTAAAATCCTCTTACTACACAACATCCATTTATTAGTTCATATTTATATCCTTTTTTATTGTACAAATATAAACTAAAAATGTAATTAATATTTATTATTTTAATGCGTTCACAACGCTAAAGGAATCAAACACTGAAAAAATTTCGTGTTTTAAAGTTTCGCAGGTGAGGTCCCCACCTCCGATACTCTTTATTATTGTAAAATTGTATTATTATTGCTATTTTTTTATTTAAAATTAACAATGTTGATTATTGTTATTTTTTATAAAAGATACTCTAATGTACTGGTGTATGTATTATTATTGCTCTCTCTTGTAAAAAAGTCTAGTTTAGAATATAGCTTGAATTAAACTACAGGCAAGACAAATATGTGATTCAGGTTTTTATGGTGAAAAAAAAATGGGGGGCGCTACAAAATAACAGATTTTTTAAAGTGGGCGTTTGACAAAATAAGTTTGGGAACCTCTGTTCTACACCCTTATAATTTCTTTCCAGTTTATTATTTTACAGTCTGAAACCAATTATAACCCTAGATAATTGCGATTTCTTTAAAATTACAATTTTTTACCGAAACCTGACTTTCAAAATAAAACGTAAACTACGTTTGTATGGAAAAGTCTAGGGTAAGGGGATTCTTAAGCAAAGATAACAAAATTACTAACGTAAACTTAAGTAACTTTAATGTCGTTTTCACAAATCAGGAAGTTTTTATTTAAGCTTGGGTAAGTAAGTAAACATGCACAAGTGAAGCCAGGTACCAAGCTTGTTCATTTATAAGATATTGACAAGTAAAAAATAATTACATAATTATAAAGATTTAGAATATACAAGTAGTGCACAATTATATTATAAAAGACAACGATATTCAATAATGAGTGGCTCGGTGAGCTCACACAGACATTTTCATTAATTTATTAGACTCGCGAGGTCTACGGCTGTATTCCTCGCGAGTCACTTAAGTTGAAGTTGAACACCCGTTGACGTTCGTCGGATAAAAAAGTTGCGTCTTAATAAGGGTAGTTTTTTGAATGGCTGAAATTTGATTTTAAGAGTTCCGTACCCAGAGGGTAAAAACGAGACCCTATTACTATGACTCCGCTGACCGTCTGTCCGTCTGTCTATCTGTCACCAGGCTTTATCTCATGAACCGTGATAGCTAGACAGTCAAAATTTTCACAGATGATGTATTTCTGTTGCCGCTATAACAACAAATACTAAAAACAGAAAACATAAATATTTATGTGGTGCTCCCACACAACAAACGTACGGAACCCTGCGTGCGCGAGTCCGACACACACTTGGCCGGTTATTAAAAAGTTTTCCGCTCCCATATTTAATTATAATTCCATTCGGAACTTATTGGCTCTGCCTACCCCGTATAGATAATAAACCACGTTTTTAGCCACATGAGTACCTATAACATACGAATGACGTGATTAGAAACGTATGTGGGCCTACTCGTTACTTCAAATAAATCAGTCCAAGTAGTCTAGGCTAGGTGTGCTAAATACCTACCTAGCTAGGTATCTAATGTTCAACATGGTCTAGGTGTACTAAATAGGTACCTAGGTGCCTAAATGTTTAACGTACAAAGTTACTGAACTAGGAATTCCAAATGGTTAAGCATTCCACTAATCCCATCGAGCACGCCCGATAGCTTAATACCACATGACGTTGACAAATTCCACGCCATAAATACGGCTTGCAAACGGGAATGGC
Organism: Acrobasis suavella; assembly: GCA_943193695.1. Lineage (NCBI taxonomy): Eukaryota > Metazoa > Arthropoda > Insecta > Lepidoptera > Pyralidae > Acrobasis > Acrobasis suavella. The sequence continues at coordinate 341,610 of OW971947.1, forward strand.
GACCACGACCACTTGGTGTGATAAACTTTGTTTAAGTATCTGAGGATCCTACTGCCAACTAGCGGCGAATAGTTGTACTAACTGCGGTTATTGGTGTGACAGACATCAGCGTTGTGAAAGCAAACGTGAATATGACACAACACGCTGTGAGCTTTAAATAGTTGACGCGGACACCGATAGATGGCACAATACAACATTTTTTTATGTAAGAAACTTTTCTCAATAAATCATAAAATTATTTTCTTACTTTTGATACTTATGTTTATACGAATTATATTTAGGTTACGTGACTAACCCATCACTTTTCCACCTATTCGGCCATAATAGAGGGCAGGCAAGGAATTGCAATCAATCAACAAAGAATATGCGATAAAAGCACATCAGAGCTATGTGCAGCCATCTCGGGTTGCAGCGTAATCCCAATCGTGCGAAAACTGCAAAATTCCCACGAACACTTTGAACAGTATGGACAGCTGTTGCTTATTTGGATCTAAGCAGGTATGTATATGCTTTTTTGTTATTTCACATCTAACTTCCTGTTTTTTTTTTTTATGTCATATGGCGGCAAACGAACAAGCAAGTCACCTGATGGTAAGTGAGCACCGCTGCCCATGGACAACTGCAACACCAGGGGTGTAACAGAAGCGTTGCCGGCCTTTCCGGAAGGGAAGATGTAGAGGGAGGGGGTAGGGGATAGAGGGGGGGCCTCCGGCTCTCTCACTCACCGAATGAAGCATAGAAGCGGTGACGTCACTACTCAGACGTCGATTTTCTGTGAGAGTGTGGTACTTCCCCGGACGAGCCGGCCCATTCATGCTGCTAGCAAAACAGAGTTTTGCCGGTAGCGTGGCTCTACCACAAATAAAGTACTATTATCAATGGGCACCTGTACTGTACTGAGTTTGTTTGTTTTTGTGTGTGTCAGTAGCCAACATTGATGTCAGATTTATCAAGTTATGAAAGCTTAAGAAAAGTTTGGATGACATGAAATATGTCATCCAAACTTCATATCTTTATAACTATAAATTCCAATTATGTATAGTTTCGTATGAAAGTAGTTATTTTATCTACACCATGCCATACTTCCTTTATAAAAAATTCTGAAGCAGTTAGCTTATTGCCAACATTAAAACACCCAGTGTCATAGTACCCATTATATCACCCAAACGAGTGCTATAATGTTGTACTACAACGCAATCTCGATCCCTTTCTTACTCATCAAACAGCTACATTCTTTATGAATTAAAAAAAAATAACATTGTCATGTTCGAACCGTTCACCACATAGCTCCGTAATTAAAAAAAAGAACTTATTGGTTATTCGAATTCACGTCGTAACCCGTCATTTTTGTTCGATAAAACTTTACTTATTCGAACAAAAATAATTTGCATTCCAATAATCGTACGATCCAAAATTTAAATAATTATAACAATAAATAATTTCATTATTACCTATACATACATAGTTAGTTAGTATTAGATACTCAGCAATTATACTACAGTTGCATAAATAACTATTAAATTTAGTTTTAAATGTTCAGATAAATTTCCATGACTTTATCCCTGACCCTGTCAGGGATAAATAGACTGTGCCAAGAGTCGGAAGACCCAAAGGCCACGCTTAGCGTGATGGTGGGCGTTAATATGAAAAAAGGTGATGATCAAAATAGTGATGGGTTGCTAGCCGCATCGCCTATTAACATGATTCAAATCTCGTCCATTCCCTCGATCGGCGGAAAGAGAAGCAGCTGATACAATTCTAGGTTTTTTTATATTTTTTACTAGACCAGCATGGACGTATAAAAGTTTGAATACTCGTATATCCCTAAATATTTTAGATAAATAAAATTCTAAACTAATAAAAAACAATTCAGTGGTTAGTAGATACAAAGTTAAGTTATTTCGAGGGTTCATTACGTTGGGAATGTATCCCACGCCCTTCCACATATACCTTTCAAAGTCATGAACTTGAAGCATTCATTAAAAGTCAAAGCTTAGACACGTGGGTCGTAGAACGTTTCATAAGAATTTAATGTAAACAACGTTTGATTTAATAAAAAACCTGTGTTGTTTACCTTCTTTGTGTATCTATCATTCTTAGAATGTACATCCATTCTTAGAATGTAATTATTGTACATACATGTTACAAGCAGTGATCGGAGTAGGCCTAGATTGATTATACGTAACTACTAGGCACGTATATATATCGTGAACTGTCACAGAATCACAACATGGATAAGCCTTTTTTCCGGGATTTCGTATCGGGTTCCCTTTTTTGTGAGCCGGCGCAATCGCAGAATAAGTACAAGTACTCACGTACAGAAGTCTTACTCAGAAAAGAAATTCAAAGAAATATCTACTTAATGTGGTTAGCGCTATGATTGAATTTAGCTTATTTAGATACTAGACATCCATTGCAAGCCAATTTCATTCTTATTACTCTTGACAAACGATTCATATAACTGAATTTTCCCCTTCGAAGTGGTCGCCGCGCGCTTAGTAATAATGAAGGTATTTTTTTGATACTTAAAGGGGGAGTGATATAGGCCTGGCGCAATGTGTCCATCTCTTGCATTTTTCCTGTCCCAGTTGCTACGTTTTTTTCTCTAAGTTTTGACATGCTATAATTTTTTATTTGCTTAGTAAGGCCAGTCACATATACCGTTGAAATAATGTTGAAAGTGTAAAAAATTCTTGCTCATATTGATATAAGTATACTTATTCTTCAATTCTTAAATTCCTTCTAATTATTTTTTGAATTCCTGAAATCCCGGCGCCATGTCTATAATAATGTTAACGTTTCAGTTCACTATTACAAGTTATATTTCTCAGACCAGCTGGTTGTCATGTCGGTGCCTTAATACTGGCTTCTAAGCTTAATACCATGTTAATGCTGTAAGGGCTCATAAACCAACCGTACACGGCCAAATCTTGGTCAGTCGGTAAATAAATAAAAAAAAGTATATAGGAACAAATTACACTGATTGAGCTAGCCCCAAAGTAAGTTCGAGACTTGTGTTATGGGATACTAACTCAACGATACTATATTTTATAACAGATACATATATAGATAAACATCCAAGACCCAGGACAATTTGAAAAAGGCCATTTTCCAACTTGCCCTGACCGGGGATCGAACCCGGGACCTCTGTGTGGCGGACTAGCATGGTGACCACTACGCCACGGAGGTCGTCGGTACTTGACGCCTTCGATAAATATTGAAGAAAAATATATTTAGTAACCTTCTCGTAGCACCAACTTGAGGCGTCGTCTGCGTGCCTTGGCATTTATCGTGAGTACCTACTTGTATAGGTAATACAAGCTTTAACTTATATTTTATTGAGTCAAATATCAAGTTTTATGGTAGCTTGGTCGTAAATATATACTTACTAACGTTTCTGTACGAAATTACATAGGTAAATGAGGTTTACATAATATTTGTAAGTAAATACGTAGGTGTCTATAAGCTCTAACGGATTGTCTATACCGATTGATTCAAAGGCTTTATCAATCGAGCACGCACCTGTGGCCCTTAAAGTTTTTTCGGCATTTCCATACAAATGCAGCCGGGCATTTTTTGTTTGTTAGTTTAATTTCATTATACTGTAGTCATCTAGTATAGCCCGTGGTTCGATTAATTACGGGTATGTCCCTTCCACGTTTATTACGGCTAAAAGCAGAAAAATAGGGAAAATATTATCCCCTTAGTCTTTCAAAAATATAAAAACCTTGCAATTACGGAAGCCGTTTCTGAAATATTTAGTTTTTATAGTGCAAATTTCTGAAAAAGGCTATTTCCCAACTGGTCCTGAGCGGGAATCGAACTCGGAACCTCTGGGTGGCGGACTAGCATGGCGACCACTACGCCTCGGAGGTCGTCAAATGAGACACAACAGACATTATATAATTAAAATATTTAACAAACAATGGCCTTAAAAAAACAAACAAAGCCGCGAGTCATTTTCATTCGCTTTATTTTACACGCCAATATTTACATGTAACAACGGAAATCGCTAGCATTTGAACAAAACACCAATACACTAATTATTTGGATAAGTGTGAATTATTACATCTTCAATGAATGGCATTGTTTTTCAATAAGGAAAAAAAAATATCAACTGTTTAGTCTTATTTAACCGATTTCCAAAAAAGAGGAGCGTATATAAAAGTTGAGTTTCTTTGCGATCTTTTTTTTTATGTTTACTGATTATTCGGAGACGCCTGGACAAATCTAATTTTATTACAAAAGGCTTTCTTTTTAATTGATCCCATAGTCTCTTATTTTTAATCGGTTGTGTAGTTTGGAGGAGAATTCGGTTTTAAGTTTTGAAACTTTATTAAGTATGTATATATTACATACTTAATAAAGTTTCAAATATGAGATAAAGTTTTATTAGTGATCTTTGGTATAGATAGCTTCCTGGCACCACAGGTGATATTCGGGTAAAGTAAAAATTACAGAAGCGCTGAAACAATTTTTGGATTTTACCTAGCGACCACGCGAATCGGATGTAGGATAAATGCATCATTGCTCTTATCGACACAAAAAGCTTGAATAGCGAGGAGTATAGCGGACATAAGCACTAAATAATTACTTGTACTCACTAAAGAAGTCCTACTCGGAAAATAAATTCAAAGAAATATCTACTTAATGTGGTTAGCGCTATGGTTTAATTTAACTCGCGTCAGAACTCCTCACCTCTTCGTTTAGATACCTAGACATCCATTTTAAGCCAATTTCATTATTTTTACTCTGGACAAACGATTTATGTAACTGAATTTTCCCCTCCGGAGTGGTCGCCGCGTGCATAGTAATAATGTGGGTACTCGTATATTCTCGATTACCTAAGCGGGGAGTGACACAGGCCTGACATAATATCATTCATTGAAAATGTGTAGAATATTTTAGGTCGCCGAGTCTTTGGTCGCTGGTCTGGAACAGGCTGCAGCTAGGGGTTGTCGTCGACAGCATCTTCAGGCAGGTCGCAGTTGGCCATTGGAGGAGGCGCGGGATCCCCCACGATCGCCGGTATCACCTGACAATGTTTCATATTATTCTTTAATTCGAAATATCTTTTTAATTTTCTTAGGCACACAAAATTTACTTACGATATTATATATACGAAATATTCCACGGCTGTACCCCAAATATTTGAAAATAGGTAGGTACTCAGTGCAAATTCAAGAGCATTGTCTCGTCATTTTTCCGAACCTTAAGCTCCTATGAAATTGAGCACTCAGCTTGAATTGTACATAACAACAAAATACTGCTAGACGGAGGGTTTTGGGTCTTGCGGTACTAAGCAGACAGTGCCGCAAGACCCTAACTTTTAGCGTGATGGTGAGCAAGAAGATAGAAAAAAGGTATCAAAATAGTGATTGACGAGCTCCGTCGCGTAGTGGTCACAATACTAGTCCGCCACCCAGATGTCCCAGGTTCGATGCCCGGTCAGGGTAGGTCGCAAAATCACCTTTTTCAAATTGTCCTGGGTCTTGGATATTTATCTAAATATGTATTCGTTATATAATATAGTATCGTTGGGTTAGTATCCCATAACACAAGTCTCTAACCTACTGCGGTGCTAGCTCAATTAGTGTTATTGGTCCCTATATATTTATTTATCTATAGTGATAAGTTGCTAGTTGCTTCGCCTATGATTCGTATTTTCTATCATTATTTTCTCGATCGGCTTTTACGATCTGCGCTACACGAGAGGTGTGTTACAGTCTCAGATTTTTTAACGTCACACAGCTGGGCATAGAGTGCCTTTGTCACTGCGAAATGAAATCTCTGTTGTTCAGTGTCAGCTAGACCGTATTTCCTCTGATAGGTATCCTACGATCTACAATCCGAACTGCCATCAATTCCGCCGCCACGTCCTTCCCATGTGTACACGACACACGGCAACATGAGTCACGATGTGACGCCAAATGCAAATGTACAAAACCGCCGCATCAGGAAACCATATTTTAACGGCAAATTAATTAGCACATACCTGATTTGTCATTTTATGTTTGTTTTTGTTATTATTACGATCATATGTTGCCATTTTAGCTGCTGTCATCATATTACAGAACATAATATATTTGTAAACACATAATATATTTCTAAACAACATAGCACGATGATGACTTTACATTTTTTCCGGGATGTGGAATGGCTTGAATTACTTGCTTACTTACTTGTAAGAATTCTTTTTAAACAACGTAAATCTGTACACACATAACACTCTTTATTTTATTTTTTCTCATTATATATGCAAATGTAACTGACCAAGAGCCGCAGAACTGCCAGAATTTCCTTATGTTCTCACTAATCGTAAGATAAAGACAAAATTTCTTTATTTCACGAACTAAGTACCTATAACAATAATCAAAAGTGCATTTAAAATATAGTAGGTTCAAAAGCGGGTTTATCACTAAAGCGCCATTTTTTTCCGCCAACGTTTAGGTAAACAGGACGTTTATATACTCGTAAAAGATGTAGGGGAGCTTGCGTCGTTAAAAATAAAGGTATACAAATACTTAGTAGTAAGTAAATAATAGGAGTACATACTATGTCATATAAACGAACAATAAAGTAATATAAAATACATAAACTATAAAACAAAGTAGAAAGTAAATTAAATTAGTCAGTGAAAAGAAAAGAAGTAAAGAGATATTAGAGGAAAGGTAATGAGACTTCACTAAATTGTGTAAAGGTAATGAGACTTCACTAAATTGTGTAAAGGTAATGAGACTTCACTAAATTGTGTAAAGGTAATGAGACTTCACTAAATTGTGTGCGTCATTGGTCATTTGTGTGCTATGTTTATAGTGTGTGTGTGTAGTGTAGTATGTTTTCAGTTTCCTTACCTTACCATATACTTGCTAGCTACTTTTTTAGTAACTACGAGTACGATATGTTAGCTTTGCATCTTGATCATCATCTGTAGCTATAGACACGCTGACTTTGAGCTACAAAGCTAATTGAACGTGGAGTTGAGAGCTTACTACGGGTTGCTGAAAATGACGTACCCTTGGAATAAAAGATGTTACGACCAAACTTACTTGCTGTCCCAAAGTTATGAGAATCTGTGCTATTTTCTTAATAGCCTCGATGTCTTGAGGAGTTGGTATCGGCAGTCTCGGGTCTTGTGTGGCCTGCCTTGGATCCTGTATCGCCTGGACGTGCTGCGCGTGCGCTGCCAGGCGGGAGCTGAGCTCGGAGGCAGCGGCCAGCGGCAGCCGGGACTCGGGGTGCGGCTGCAGAAATGGAGACCGGTCAGTCAAGCGGTGGAAGGCTCGCATCGCCACGGCCATGGTCTTTGGAACAGAGTGACAGTGGAATAACGTTACGGTACTTTAGGAAAAAGTTTGATAGTTTTGAGATGTTAACGAAAAACCAACAGCCAGTTGTTATTTTTTGTGTGTGTAAGTGGTCAACACTGGTGTCATATTTTTCAAGCTGCCTGAGGCATCTGATATAGCTTGACGATTGCCATACCATAATAATAGCCTTGCCTTCCGAAGCACGGAGGAGCTCGAGTTTTTTTAATGCCAGTTTTAGTCATCCATACAAGTGCGGACCACGCCAAGTGTCGCTTTACTTGCGAAAGCGCTAGTAATGCGCCCTCCGGCCGAGCCGCCGGATTTAAGGGCTACCTGAATTTTCCGGAGTCCAGTGCAGTCCATTCGAAATAAATCATTTAAAGGAAACGGAGATATCATTTTAAATGTTGTCTTGATCGCACCTCAGATAACCCTTCAAACTATTTTATGAACTACTGTTTACAGTTTAAAGTGAGAACGTGAAGGTTTTCTACGCACATTCGCGGAAAACGGCCACTTTTGGCTTATGTACGTAGAAAAACTTTATGTTCTTACTCTTTTGCGGAAGCAATTTTTCATGGCGGTTATATCCGTTGCGAATGCGCTTCGACATACATTTCTCCACAAATTGGCTTGTCAGGAGGAATTATCTAGAAAAGTCCCAAGAGATGAAAAATGGCAATTACAAAGCAACTCACGATAGGATCAGCGACGACGGCCGCCAGCAGCACGACGCACACCAGCACCAGTGTCTTCCACAACATCTTGTTGTATGGAGCCTCTCGCGCCGTACGACACATATAACCTGCTTACTTCCTTACGCTTATCCAGTAATAGGCCAATTTCTCCGCAATTTCCTCAAGGCGGAATCGGTTATAAAATTGTCTACATGCAAACTGTGGGATTTTTTTCTATCTTAGAAGTTCGATGGCAGATACTTCAATAAGACGGAACCCGAACTCTAGGCTTTGAAACAGCATTTCGAGCATGATGACACTTCACCTGTATCGAATCTTGCACGTGGTTTACATTTACCAAACAGATGTTAAAGAATCGTATTTCGTTCACATTTGGGGAAGATATCACCGAACAAACATCGCAATTTTATAGTACGACGAGTTTAGGAGTTGTTTCGACCTCCGTGGCGTAGTGTCACCATGCTGATTCGCCACCCAGAGGTCCCAGGGTCGATCCCCGGTCAGGGCAAGTTGAAAAATGGCCTTTTCAACTCATTAGCTCGGAAAGTGCTATTTACCACACTGATTTTACTTATGTAATGCCATTCATTTCGCACACATTCGAAATCGTGCGGTAAATATTACTTACCGCACAAGTGCGGTAAAGTGTTTTTTAAATTTCATTCAGAAATGAGATTCTGTAAATCCAAAATATCGAATATTATTTTTGAAACATATATAATCTATGTAAGCAGCCAGCCTAGACTTATACCAAAACCTTGCTTTACTCAAATTATTCCATTTTATATATTAATTAAAATACTCGTAACAAAACTACAATGAATTTATTTTGCCGTTGAAAAAAAATACCTTTTATTAAATTTTAAAATTTGGCTGTTTGTGGATTGATTTCTGTGTCTCTCGTATCACTACAGATTCGGGCATGCGCGAAATGCGCTTGAAAAAAAATCTAAGCGCGCCATATTTCTACGAGATTTATTGTAAGTTTCAGTGAAGTGTTTTATTATTGAAAACTGTTTTTTCCTCACTAATGTGTTGAAAAACGTAGTATGGCACACGTGTGTATTGTTCATCACAAGTCTCGGCTCCATAGACACACGCGCGGGCTTCGCCCGCTTGTGAGTCAACCCGCCTCGACTGTAATGAACAACTTACCACACTTGTATCATAAACTACTATTTTCAAATTGTCCTGGGTCTTGGATGTTTATCTATACATGTATTTTTTATAAAATATAGTATCGTTGAGTTAGTATCCCATAACACAAGTCTCGAACTTACTTTGGGGCTAGCTCTATCAGTGTAATTTGTCCGTATTTTTTATTTATTCATAGCTCCAAAGTTCTATATTTCAGTTGACCAATTAGCATATGGGACCAAAAATAGAACATAAATTCGAATTGATAACCTCCTCTTTTTTTAAGTCGATTAATAAAAAGAAAGCAAACTCAACAACTTTGAATAAAACTTACAATTACTAATTAACATGAACAATGTCTGTGATGTACCTACAATTCTCCATGAATATAAAAATAGGTATACATAAAATAAAACCGGTTTCCCACGCGGCGAGGTACGGTCATTCATAATAATATGCAAATGCAAGTCATCGGATATATTTTAATATTGAAATGTCGACAGAATTAATATCAAGTTTACATAAACCAAGTTAATTTTAGACGGAAACTGATGTTTCCTTCAGCTCTAAAAACATGTTAATTGCTGTTTGTATAAACTTACATATTTTGTGTGATGTTATAAGCATCGGAAATTCGGAACTGATTTGGAGATCAAATGTATGTATTAACTCGAAATTCGAGTATGTAGATATAAAATGATTGAAAAATTGGTTCCGATAAGAATTTTAGTAAATAAATCAAATATAAGAAAAAAATATTTCAAATTTAATATTTACATCATGTCATGGTACATTTGTAAAGTATTACATTATTGGCGTACAACTGTAACTGTACTTGTATTTGTTAATAAAATCTAAATATATATAACTCAAAGGTGACTGACTGACTGACATAGTGATCTATCAACGCACAGCCCAAACCACTGGACGGATCGGGCTGAAATTTGGCATGCAGGTAGATGTTATGTCGTAGGCATCCGCTAAGAAAGGATCTTGATCAATTCTACCCCCAAGGGGATAAAATAGGGGATGAAAGTTTGTATGAAACTTTGCCAATTTTAAATCGATCGGGCTGAGACTTTGCATGCATAAAGCTACTATGACGTAGGCATCCCCTAAGAAAGGATTTTGATAAATTACACCCCTACACGAGCGAAGCCGCGGGTAAAAGCTAGTTTGTTAATAAAATAAATCAATAAATGCGTTAGCGTAGTTGTAATACATGATGGTTGACTATTATTTTGGTAATGGTTATGACACGGAACAGAGAAATAGGTATTTCTCTGTTCGTGGGTTATGATTATATATGACTGACTAGGAGAAAATACTCCAGCTAGCATTAAGTTCGCCATTTATTAAAAAGTATGTACTTTTAATAAATGGCGAACTTGTGGCGTAATGGGTACTTTGGAACAATAAAGAAAAAAAATATATATTTTTTTTATTTTTTTTTCACTAGATTGCTCTGTTTTATTTCACTTAATTTACTTGTGGTATTTTGGTGACTAAATAATAAAAGATCTTTTCATATCATCTACTCAAAAAACGATGTTTTCATCCCAAAACATTTGGATTGGAGCTAAAGTTACTGGTTATTCTCTCGGGACTAAAACGTGACAAAGAAAATCTCTAGGGATTAAAACCATTTTGAAAACAGAACACGAGTTTAATCTATGTAGAATCAAAAATAATGTCCAGCAAAAAAAAAAAAGTTTGTTTTAAAATAAGAAATAATGGGCACAGACTTCTTGATTTTTTAAATTTGGAATACATATCGTCTTCAACATGGATGAATGAAGGTTAAAATTTTTATGTTCTTTGCTTCGGAAAGAGAAATAAGTATAATTAAAAACCGCAATTTTTCCCTTTGATTCAAGTAATTACAGAAGTTTTAGGTTATTTGTATTGAAATGTAATTATTTATGTAAATGTGAAAACTTTTTTGTGAGTTTAACCCAATAGTGAATAGTTATCAATTTTATATATAAAAATAAAAAGATATGAAGGACCACGCAAAAAAAGTTATGAGTGAACATTTTATCTTAAGTTGGTGGTCTGCGAAAAAATATTTCTTAGTATTTATTGTATGAAAACGACACCAAACAAAGGTTAGTAATTAAATTGTGGGTTGAAGTCTGTTAGGTATTGTACGTGTTCTACTGTTCTTTTTATTCTGTTTTGTATGTGCTAGTTTTTCTCATAGATGGAGATGAAAAGTAGAGTGTGCTACTCGAGTAAGGTAATATTTTTCTCTCGGGCGAAATACATGAATCCCTCGCTACACTCAGGATTCCACCGTAGAATCACTCCCTTCGTCCGTGATTCAACTGTGGAATCCTTCGTTTTGCTCTGGATTCAAAGTAGCGCCCTCGCCTTTAAAATATTACCTTAGCCCCTTGTAGCACAATCTACTATTATGTTGTCCTTTAATTAACACTTCTGATTAAATAGTTTTATAGAATTTGCTGTTTTGCTAGAGAAAAAAACAGGGTTTTTAGGACGCTAAATATACAATGTAAGTACTTACATGTCTGGTCTCTTGTACCGCTATACCAAATTTAAATGTTAGTGTAGCTATACGAAAAGCAAGTGAAGTTTCAATCACTCTCATATTTTGGTACTTTTTTGCGGATGAAAATACGGAGTGATGCTTCTGTTTATTCCTTGAAAAAGATGTATTTCTATAACCAATCTCTATTTAATCTCGTGAATTAGTGACCTTTTTATTGTGATGACTAACAAGTGACTTTCCTTGTCAGCGGTTACAATCATTTGAATACAAAACAATTAAAACAATGGCAAGACATCTTAAAGCCTAACCTAGGACTATTAGTAGTTACTATACTAGTTACTAGTTTCCGTTTAAATTTTTTTTTAATTTTCAAGTAAACTTGAACCAATATACTTATTTTTTCAAAACCTAAAAACCGACTTCACCCCCAAACTATACACAACTGATTTTGATAATATTTTTTGGGACCAGCTGACAAACAAGCCCTTTAAAATAAGAAAAGAATTTTTCAAATAGGTCCAGGCGTCTTTGAATTATCGGTGAACATAGGTACATAAAAATACATAAAAGTTCCTGACGAGTTGATAACCTCCTCGTTTTTGAAGGTCGGTTAAAATTTTAATTTAGGGTTCCGTACCCAAAGGGTAAAAACGGGACCCTATTACTAAGTCTCCGCTGTGCGTCCGTCCATCTGTCTGACTGTCACCAGGCAGGCACATCACTACATTTAGTATACATTTACCCTACAGGTTTACTCGAATAACACATCTTTTTATAATTCCATGGCCAGAATGTGTCGCCAATACAATGAAGTCCTAGTCTCTAACAGGGACGTTGATATCTTCCACTTTTCGCTGTACAAGTTTCGGCGGCAAATACTAATACACCTAGTAGTAAGTAACTAACATGCTTTTGTAATTCATTAATTTCTGTTTTGATTGATTCTGTTTTGATTTGATTGTTTTGTTGCAATTATCTATCACTTTTAATTCTTGTATTTATAGTGTACCCTAGCTTCTGATTCTGTAACTAATGTAACTTTTAGGCATACTTGTTTTAGGATTGCAGACTAGACCGGCTCTTATATTTGTATGATTAATTTACTTCTCTTTGTGTGTTTGTAATCTGTTAAGTGTGCTAATAAATAAATAAATATCAATATTTTAAAATAAAGAACTGGGTCATTGAATCAGTGTGTACTAGCTTCTTCACCACATATGTCATTTACAGCACATGGCCGGTCTATCCTCAATCCTTACGAACCATATCTCGTCCACTGCCATTGCCACGCTTTGCATGCGCTGCGCCCGCGCATCTATTGCCTAACGTGGCCGTCGCCGTGCGTGCCGCTCGAGATAGCAGATACGTAGATAACTGAAACAAAGGGCTGATGCGCACGATTCAAATGAGAAAGGATGTCACGTGATGATACGGAGATGATAAGATTCGAGAGATTAGGAGAGATATTGATACTTTAATGTTTTTAGTTTATATTATATACAATGAGGAAGGGACATACCCGTAATAAATCGAACGGGCTACACTAGATCACTGTAGTTTAATAAAATTAAAATAACAATCAAAAACCAAAAAAAAAATCAATATCCCCATACTAATTAATTAAATAAATAAATATAAATATATAGGGACAAATAACACAGATTGAGCTAGCCCCAAAGTAAGTTCGAGACTTGTGTTATGGGATACTATATTTTATAACAAATACATATATAGATAAACATCCAAGACCGAGGACAATTTGAAATAAGCCATTTCCAACTTGACCTGACCGGGGATCGAACCCGGGACCTCTGGGTGGCGGACTAGCATGGTGACCAGTACGCCACGGAGGTCGTCAAATTGCCCTGGCGGCCTGTCTTTTGCCTGTCTTTTTGACAGTTATTATAATTTTATTATACTGTAGTGATCTAGTATAGCTCGTGGTTTGATTTATTATGGGTCTCTTGCACGTATATGTATATATATTTTAGGTATATTAGTATGTATATTTATGTATACTTATATGTAAGTTTATTCTTAGTTGTATTTATGTAGTTACCTACATCTATATGTTATTTCTAAAGTAAGTGTACTTTTTGTAATTTAATATTGTACTGTACCACTTCTGCCCCAAACACACAATAAGTAAACATTCCTCTCAATTACTGGCCGGTTGACTGCAAGAGATCCCTATAATGGATAAATCCGCCGTTGTATGTTTAATTTCCTGATTTGTAACTGTGTTCTTTCTTATGTACATTAAAGGTTTATAAACAAACAAACAAAACTTAGAGATTTACCTATCGCTGTGAAACCAATGACAGAAAATATGGAATGCAGCCGGAAACGTGCTAAAAGTCAAGAGTGGGTTGTATAGGTATATACTTTTAATGCTTTTCTGGGTGTCTGATAGAAATAATGACAGTTAGTTTACCCAAATAAAAAGACAAACAAAGCCTCTTTCTGCGTGTCATGACATACATAACTAACACTTGAATATCGATGTGCCCCAAACAATCAATTTAGAACAATGAACTTGTCACTCTAACAGAGTCTTACAAGACAATACAATGTATGTTTTACTGCTTTATAGTCGATAAATAAGGTAATAAAGCCTGAGGCCTGCGTGTGCCTGTTAAGCTTAGCAGGATACAAAAAGAGTAAATACAGAAGAAGATCAGCAGGCCCAGAAACCTCCGGCAAACACTTTTTAGTTAGCCACATTGCTGGTCAAAAGCCTCCCCAACTTGCTTCCACCATTCTCTATCCTTGGTCTTTTCTGCCCGTCGTTATTTTTTAAGTTTTTGTGTCGCCTCTGAGGGTTACAGGTAAGTGCGTTATAAAAAAGTCATAATAATTTAGAACTAAATAAGTAGGTAATTTTTTGACAAAACTATTTATATAACGTTTCCGCTGTAGACTGTAGCGTAAAAAGCCGAATAGGCCATTCAGTAAAAAAAAAAAAAAAAATGTATTGCCGGGCGGGATCGAATAATACAGGGTTACTGGTAACTAACTCATAACCTCTTAACATCGAAATCAGACTCCCCAGCACATTATACATCTGCAAGAAAAAAGGCGCAAATTGCAGAAAAAAAAAATTGGCCTCCCATACATATTCACTGATCACCTGGTCGAGTTTCTATGAAGAGTCCATATTTTTTCTAAGATTTTTTTTATTTTTTTCTTGCAGATCTATATTATGTTAGGATTCTGATTACGATGTTAAGAGGTTTTGCGTTAGTTACCAGTAACCCTGTATAAGGAATGATAAATTCAAAGATTCAAGATTCAAAGATTCAAATGTTAATTCAGTAATTAGACCTTTACAGGCACTTTTACACGTCAATAAGTATAGATTCAAGATTCAAAGATTCAAAGATTCAAATGTTTATTCAGTAATTAGATCTTTACAGGCACTTTTACACGTCAATAAGTATAATTTATGTTACGTGTAAAGTATATTAAAATTTAATTTATTTTTTAAAGAAAAGCTACCGATACCAGCGCTTCGTAACGACCACTGCTGAGAAGAAACGCCGAAAGAAACTCATTTTCACAGTATTGGTCGCCTACTCGCCAGAAGGGCTTTGTCATATTATTATAATTGTCTTTTAATTAATAAATACTTATAATATAATACAATGTTGACACATTATAACATGTTATGCTTGCGAACAAGAAAACTAACATAAATTGTGTAATAAAAAATATTAAGTAGTCAAAAAAAGCGAAGCCGAGCTGACCAGTCCCTCCCGGCAGCACCCGTTCACGAGTTGACGCACGGATCAGCCATCGTTAAACTCAACCATATTAGAGGGAATCCAACGACCCGACCAGCGACGCCACCACCGGATTGGACATTTTAGTGAGCATGAAAAACCCGAACTCGCAGACCTTGTCAAGAGAAAATATTAATTATATGTTGGTCACTTATTGATCGCAGAGCATTTACATGTTTTTACAGTAAGCTTATTATGGTAACAGAAAATGCAGCTATTTATGTTTCATGTGTGGAGTGTAATGGAAAATGTTTAGGAAGTATCCACGCGTTTTTATCTCTTAAATAATCATTGATAGTATAGTATGCATTGTTCAATAAAACTTTTTTAACATGTGTTTTAAATTTTGCCATTGGTAGGTTAACGATCGCTTCGGGAAGTTTATTAAATAATGTTATACCTAGACCTAAGAGTGACTTTCTAGTTTTAGCAAGTCGAAATTTAGGCGTATGAAGCTGATTTTTGTTGCGAGTATTATAACTGTGAACATCACTATTTTTCTTGAAATTATTTAACCTAGATTTAACAAATAGAAGATTTTCGTAAATAAATTGAGATGTCACAGTAAGAATATTTATAGATTTAAATAACTCTCTTAAGGAATCGCGTGATTTTAGTCCGTAGATTGACCGAATTGCTCTCTTTTGTAGCACAGAGATAGCATGTATTTACCCCATAAGAGCAAGCCATATGACATTATGCTGTGAAATATATATAATTTATTAACTAGTAACGTGCTGCACACATCTGCCGCAGGTCTGATAATCAATGGAGCTAGAGGGTTCTGTACTGGTGACCTCGCCCAGAAAGACGAAGCCTTAGGCAAACCAGCAGTCACATGGTCTGAAGACATTAAAAAGACAGCAGGGCCTACCTGAACCAAAATCGTCTCAGCAAGATCGGAATGCAAGTTCTTAAAAGAGGCATACGAAGTACATTCTACACAAGATATGAAATTCTTAGAAGAGGCATATAAAGTACATTCTACATCCTCCTCGATTTGTTCAAGAAGCGTAAGTGGCATATTTATAGCAATAAATAAGTTTCGTAATAGCACTGTGTTATAATGGTGTTATTACAATACAAGGTACGTGTAGCATCGGTCAATGACGATGCGATGTCGCATGGACTGTTGTTGAGTTATTTACAATGGTTCGGTCTATTTAAACAGTATTTATTTCACGTTAAACAGTATACAGTGTAGTTTTATTGGGGAGAATATTGCCGAGCCATTTACAAAGAATTTACACACAAGACAAAAGAATGCGCTTCTATTTCTATTTTGATTTTCATCCTGTGCCATTCCAGTGCAGGGCAAAGACCTCCCAGATTTTCACCTACCAATGTTTTTTATTAATACACTCAACGTGAATGAATTAATGTGGTCACAGGCGGCCTGCAACACCAGAATTGCCGATACTAAATAAATCTTTTCGCGTCCCTTTTAAAGAACCATATGTTGGGTTCCCTAAGTAAGTTCAAACACAATAGGCAATCAAATATACTAACTGTTTTATAAGCATAGTTTTTGTCCCATTGATTGCTAGATTTTAAAATACATTTCCGAAATATTCGTGCCATCAATTCCAGACTAGTATATATTTTCCGTCAATCTGCATAAACGTAGATTACCCATCGAAACTCCCAAAACATGACCCTCATTCAGGAGTCGGGTAAATAAAATCCGATCATCGACCCACAGGACAGCAAGCTGCCAAAAGAGAGCCATTGCTATGCGGCCGGCGTGGCAGTGACCAACAAGGCAAAATAACCAATTTAGATGATCATCCACGTCGACTGACCAACGGGACGCGCACAGTTAGGTGACCAGGGAATACCAGGTGTAACCATACCTACTCTGTACATTTTAATTGTTGAGACTGATTATAACTTACTAACTACATGAAAAGGTATCTTTACCTCTGCTGCTGCGCATATATCAAAGAATAGGTGAAGGCAGTGCAATCCTTCTGAAGGAATCCATGACATCGCTTATTCAGAATAAATGCAATCACTTATTTATAACGATTCTTTATTTCTCATTCATCCTGCATGTTGTGTGTATTACCCATCTCATTTCTCCATCATCTCATTCCGTTTACCTTTCAATTTTCATTTTTAAATTCCATTTTCAAATACATTCTTTCTTCATCATTCTGACGCATTCTACTTCAACATTCATACTGTTTATATATTCAGGAACATCTACCTGATTGTTATGAAGTCTTATTATAATTTTCCATATCATTGATATAACTTTAACGAATATTTTTGAAGTGAAAACTTCGGATGGAGAGTAGGCAGCCGGTGCGGCGCGGCGTAGGAGAGGAAGTATCCCCCTCTCTTTCTACGGCGCGGCGAAAATGTATGCCTGCGCCTGCTGTTTCGTTTAGGCGGCGCAGGACGCTTGCGCGAATGTTTGTGTGTTTATGTTACAGCGTGCCACGCGCATCCATGGAAATGCACAACGTTAATATTCAAGTTTTCACTTCTGCGGGCACTCCCGGTGTGCAACTCGTCGTTATTTTTTTAATCATCATTGTTTCATCTCCTGTTCTAGGAGTATGTTCACAGACCTTCTGTACATATCTCATGTGAGAGCTCACCTACTGCGCTGGGACAGGTGGAGATCCCACACTAGAATGATCTTTTTTTTGCTTTATGTACCGTATCAGGGATAAAACGTAATACAAGTCTGTATAATCTAGATGTTTGTTTTACTTTCACGACTAAATGGCTAAACTGTTTGGAGTCATGGCGCAATGGTCAACACCCTAGTCCGCTAATCTGGGGATTCTGGGTTCGATCCCCAGCCAGGAGATGGCTTTTTTCAAGTTAGTATTCCATAACAAAGTTTAATCTTACTCTGTGGCTAGCTCAATCAGTGTGATTTGTTCGTACCTATATATTTAGTTTATTGAAAGGCATGTAGATAGCTTATTTATTCCGAAAAAATGTAAGGAACCCGCAGGGATGTCAAAAATTTGTCAACTGGTATCAGCTAGTAAAAAATAATATCTGTTTGGACCAGTAATATAAATACATTAACAATTACATGTAATGACAAGTATTAAGGTCATGTAAAGTGCCCTGCGCCCTTCGTGAAATCGCGACATTGTTGAGTGTTGAACAAAACATATTCACATGACGCGATCAATGCTGCAGCCTACATTACAATGCCTATTATTATATTGTATTTTCATTGAGTCTACCGATCTTCGACTTTTTACACAAAAAAAAAAACATTTTACTTTTTCATCATAGCATGTTTTTCTTTTATATTTTTTTATCAATACCTATATAGTCAAGGTATAATAAAGTCATTCGAACGCCGTGTTCGAACCCATCTCTATCTTATATTATGTACTATAATCTTAGCTTTATCTTATCTTATAGGTTTTGGTTCCAAAACGCCAATCGTTTTTATAGACTTGCTAGATACGTAGGGTAAACTAAACTTCCAGTCATTGGACGCTAACAGCCATTGGACAGAACACAATAAAACCTTATTTATTAAGTTGCTTTCAAACACTGCATTGGAAACACTGCAGCTACAGAGTACAAAAAGGTATCAGCTGCTTTCCAATAATTAAAGTTGATATCCAATGACTGAAAGCTTACCCTACGAGTACATACTTGTGACCGATGAAGGAAAAACATCGTGAACTCACGAGGAACATGCACTGGCAGGCGGTCCTGGTTCTTTCTTTTCATTTTTTTTAAAGGCAACATTACATAATAGCTACGGTATTTAATTTAGAAATTAGCATACGCAGTTGGAGATGTAAAATACCAATTAATAGCATACACAACAATTGACACAATACTAATTAGTCATCATAAATCTTAAATCTAAATACATATATATAACTCAAAGGTGACTGACTGACTGACATAGTGATCTATCAACGCACAGCCCAAACCACTGGACGGATCGGGCTGAAATTTGGCATGCAGGTAGATGTTATGACGTAGGCATCCGCTAAGAAAGGATTTTGATCAATTCTACCCCCAAAAGGATAAAATAGGGGATGAAAGTTTGTATGAAACTTTGTCAATTTTAAACCGATCGGACTGAGTCTTTGCATGAATAAAGCTACTATGACGTAGGCATTCCCTAAGAAAGGATTTTGATCAATTACATCCCTACGCGAGCGAAGCCGCGAGCAAAAGCTAGTAAAATATAAAGATACAAATTCTAGTTAAAATTAATATAAATATCATTTTGTAGTAGCGTCTAGTCACTTTAGAGATAAACGAAATTAACAAACGAGGCTGCGAGAGAAGGTCAGTTATCTTATAAAGCTGTACACATCCTAGCTAACCTATAATTTGCTACCCGATAACTACCATATCTTCTGTGGGAATAAACAGAACTGATTGTTAAATTACCTAGACGACCGGCAGTCGTCGCTGCTTGGTCTCTTTATACACGCGTTACCAAATTGGAAGCAAATTAGATAACTCTTTATTGTAGTTACACCAAAAAGAAAAATATACCACAAATAAATAATTTTAAATTAACTGAGTACAATGGGCGGTCTTATTGCTTAATGAATACATGAATTTTACGGGCCTAGTGCTGCTTTCATGTGAAATAAATTATTTGAAAGGAAACGGAGATATCATTTATAATTTTGTCCCATACGGCTCTGGATAACCTTTCAAACTATTTTATAAACTACTACTGGTTACAATTTAAAGTGAGAACGTGAAGCTTTTCTTAGCATTTTGCCAAAAACGGCCACTTTTGATATTTTTTGACCAGCAGACCATGATTGGACCAGCGACGGTGAGAACTGTGGTATGTCCATGCATTTAAAAGGATGACAAAGCAGAGTGTAAATTTATCATTAGAATTGCCCAATAGATTCAAACGACTAATAGAGTGGGAATCTATATGCTGACATTAAGGTGCTAATTTTATATAGATAAATAAATAAATATATAGGGACATATAACACTGATTGAGCTAGCCCCAAAGTAATATAAGTTAGAGACTTGTGTTATGGGACACTAACTCAATGATACTATGTTTTATAACAAATACTTATATAGATAAACACCCAAGACCCAGGACAATTTGAAAAAGCACTTCCAACTTGCCCTGACCGGGATCGAACCCGGGACCTCGGGGTGGCGGACTAGCATAGTGACCACTACGCCACGGAGGTCGTAAATTACATTGCTCGTATTTTGACTGATCATGGCACAGGCCATGTTCAGCATCTTAATTTCAGCTTAGTGGATTTCCAGCCATAGAATTGTTCACCTGCCCCGCTGGAAAACATCATACAACTCATGGCCAGCGAGGCTCATCCCGACCCTGCCCCGACCTTCACTTCCTCTTTCACGAACAACCTCAATGTCCATCGTTAGTGTGTTCGAGGCCCACAGCGTGCATCCAACATTGTGTCAATAAATGCACGTCAATTGTATAATATACAAATAATTTACGAGTACAAGGTTCACAAAAAATACTATAGGCTGTCTGCGCACTCTACGTCAAGTCAATATCAAATTGTTGTTATATTCTATCTACAAATAAAGATGTGAATACAATGTTAGGGACTGCTTTAATATGTTAAAGTGATATCGTGAAGCTTTTCTAGGCACATTAGTTAAAAGTGCCGTTTTTTGCAAATGTGCGTAGGCTTTGCGTTCTCATTTGAAACTGTAAACAGTATTTTATAAATTAGTTTGAAGGGTTATCTAGGGGTTGATCGAGAACTCAGTTTCCTTTCAAACAATTTTATTTCAAATGGGGGCCGGCACTGGGCCCCGAAAATTCATGTAAAGAAAAATAGTTTTAAAAAAATAAAATTGGTTGTGCACACCTATATCGTGAACATTGTCTTGGAATGTTTATGATTGATGATATTGTCTAGGAAGATTTAAATTATCACCATCATCATCATTTCAGCCGCATAACGTCCTCTGCAGGACAAAGGCCTCTCCCAAGGATTTCCAAAACGACCGATCAAGAGTATAATTTTCATTATAAACCACGAAAAAACATAGCTATTTGTAAGATTATGTTTAGATATATCTGATCGATTGTATCAGGCACGTAGTCAGCCTAAGCGTTCGATATCGAAAGGTCTGTCGTACGCGATTTGATGACTTGCGTTTTGTACGGACGTGTATCTTGATATTCTTCAACTTGTGAGTCATTAGCGGCGATTTATCGAAGCCTTCTGCAAATGTTAACAAAGAGTGGCATTATGCTTCTAGCTGGTCGTGATGTGATGTCAAGGACCGGACGGAACTCTGAAGAGCACGTCTTTACAAAAATGACCTTTTAATTTAACAATACTTCCTATGCGGGTCGTTGGAAACATTTTCATGAAATAGACCGGGGATTTATATGATATACATAGAATAGAGGGTTGCACCTATACTTAGATTTGGGAGATCTACATTATATTTTAAGCTTTCCTGCTTCTTCATGGCCCTATAAGGCATGTAAATCGTACATACCATACATGCATACTTCGATCATCAATCGTACATGCCATTATCATGTCTTTATCCTTTGCGAGGTAGACGGATTACAGACGACAGGTATAATACCCGAAATAAAAGACTTACTGAAAGTAAGATAGGCATCTAACCTGTCACACTTATCTGTATTCAGTTTTTTGGCATATTTGTGTGTCTCCATATTAGGCAAAGACCACGCCTCTCTGCTTCCAAATGTTCACTTGTAACATTTCTTTTTTGGATCATCTTAGTTTGTGGTAGATTTTTTTTCAGACAATACAAACAGGTCAAGAGTCAAGAGAGGTCGTGTCAGCAATTTAGTTTGCTTTGTCACCGCCGATTGCTGCTGCCAGCTAACTGCCGACCGACAGCTCGACCACAAAAATGCAAAGCGCTCTATCAAGGGTATTCTACAAATCTCATTGTTTATATTACCGTTACGTAAGCGATGGGAGGTATATGCGATGCGCGCGCGCACCGTGCCGGTCGGCTCTCGGGTCCTGCTGTGGGCCCTCGCGATCGTGGCCCTAGCGGGGCCCGCAGCTCCTGAAACCCTGGGCCCTCTCACTGCGGGTCTTCCCCCGTTCCTGGCGAGCAATTTTGAAGACCTCGTGAAGACTGCAGCGGATAGTTGTGTGTATTTTTTTGTTTTTTTTTTGCAGTGATAGTTTTGTGTTGTGATAACTGGCGCTTCCGATTCCGGTGTCAAGTTGACGAATGTTAAGACTTGTGTGTCAAGCGTTAAGCTAAGCTACGCGGCAAAATAGTTCTAGATAGATAGCTGTTTCATATTATTTTGTGTCTCCCGGGCACAAGCGTATATTTACGCAAAATTACTGTTGCGAAATTATTGTTTCGGGTTTTTAAATTAGCCAAATTGGTAATATTCGACTCATGACAGTTTATGCTAGGGTTATACGTTATGTTCTTTATTATTTGTTTCTATTTAACATTAAAAAAAAAGTAAAGCTAACAAATTCTTGTGAAAAAAATTGATGTTTAGATGGGAATAGGTTAATACAATACAATATCTAAAAATCAAAATGTACAGAAATAGTTTATCGTATAATATCAGCCATATTTTTGAAAATCGTGAAAATCGGAGTAAGTAGATTAAAGGGGTTGAAAACTGCTATCGCTTTTTTAATGAAAAATGTCACACAATAGTTTTAATAAATTGTGTCAATACTTTTTTGTAACTTTCGCGCTTTGAGCACATGTTTTATGTATAATACTCGTAATTAATAATATCAGAAGGGAGAACCTTTTTATTTATTTTCATGACATCTATTCGAAAAACGATGTTTTCATCCCAAAACATTTGAAGTTAAAGTTACTGCTGATTCTCTCGGGACTGCAAAGCGAGAATGAAAATCAAGGAATAACTGGAATACATATCGTCGTCAACATGAATAATAGTACGCAAACATTTTTATGTTTTATTCAAAAAAAGAAATGAGTATAATTTAAAAAAGCGCAATGTTTACTGTAGACTTCAATACATTTAAAATAATTACAGAAGTATTCGGTAATATTGTATTGACATACGTAATTGGTGCTCTTGGAAAAATTATTACTTAGTATTTATTGAATGAAAATGACACCAAATAAAGGTTAGTAATCGGATGAACTAAGTATGGTGGGTGTTCTACTTTTCTTTATATTCTGTTTTGTATTTGCTAATTTTTCTCTTAGCTAGAGATGAAAAGTAGAGTGTGGTACTCCCACACTCTACTTTTCATTTCTAGCTAAGAGAAAAATTATGCGGGTGCGGTAATATTGTTACTTTGGGCGATATACATGAATCCCTCGATTCAACCGTAGAATCTTTATTCAACTATGTAGTCCTTTGTTTCACTCTGGATTCAAAGAAGCGCCCTCGCTTTCAAAATATTACCTTTACCCCTCGTAGCACAATCACTATTTCATTTCATCTATTCGCAAAACGATGTTTAGTTCCAAAATATTTGAAGCTAAAGTTACTGCTGATTCTCACGGGCTTGAAAGGGGAAAATAAAAATTTCTCTGAAAGCTGAATACGAGTGTAATATATGTAGAATCGAAAATAATATTGGCAGTCCAGCAAAAAAAGAAGAATTTAGTTTAAAAACAATCAATAATTGCATCAGGCGTCGTAATTTATTAAAATTTGCAATTCAGTCAATTTACTCTTTATGTTGTTATTTTATTTAATTGTGTGTTTTCATAGTACAAAAAAGTTATTACAAACAAACAAATCATATCATAGTCAACATAGATGAATGTAGGTAAACATTTTTATGCTTGCTTAGAAAAAAGAAATACTTAAGAATAATTAAAAAATCACAATTTTTGTCTTTGATTTAAAGTAATTATAGAAGTTTAAGGTTATGTTGTATAGACATGTAAATTATTTAGGTGAATTTGACCTATAATATTTTTCCTAAGTTTAAGCCGATAGTGAATATCAAATGTACTTATAATAATAAAAAGATATAAAGCACCACGCAGACATTGTTATGAGTCAAAAATTATCAGAAGTTGGTGATCTTCGAAAAAAAATTTTTTGGTATTTATTGAAAGAAACCGACACCAAATAAAGGTAGTATCTGTTGGTTGAATTCTGATTAGGCGTTGTAGGTGTTCTACTTTTATTGATATTCTATTTTGTACCTATTTGCTAGTTTTTCTCATAGCTGGAGATGAAAAGTAGAGTGTGCTACTCGAGTACGGTAATATTTTTACTTTAGGCAATATTTGGGCGATATACATGAATCCCTCACTTCACTCAGGATTAAAAGTAGCGCCTTCGCCTTAAAAAATACATCTTAACCCCTTGTAGCACAATAATCTACCTACTATTGTTGTGCCTTTTGTTGTAAATCGTGTATCAAGGCATTCTTAACTTTTTAAGAGTCCCGTTATTAGTTTATAGGTACTTGTCTGTTATTAAATATGTGTCGAGTCAATGCTCGGTTTTTGACTTCTACATTTCCATACGCTTTTAGTGCAAACATTTTTGCGTAGGCCCCAATTCGTGACATTTATGAGTATGTACTTTTAAAATATGTACATAAATCGTAGAGTGTTGTTCTGGCGCTGCAGATAGTCGTGAGTTCGATTTCATAATTCAAAGACAAAAGACGGATGACTTTAATTTTTTCGACACTTCGTGCGATGTACTTCTTGATTACATTGAGAGTAGCAATTAACTTTATAATAATCTAAATATATAAAAGCGAAAATCACTCACTCACTCATTACGAAATCGCGAAAACTACTTAGTCAATGAAGATGTTTGGCAGGAAGATATATCGTGACTAGGAGACGTCCGGTAAGAAAGGATTTTTGGAAATTCCATCCATAAGGCGGTGAAATAGGGGTTGCCAGTTTGTATGGAACTTCGTAATTTTTAAAGTAAGACACATGAAATTTTTAATTTATTTTAATAGTTAGTAGAAAATAATAATGCGTATATTAGATTTTGCAAATTACATCCTTATGGGGGTGAAATAGGGGTTGCAAGTTTGTATGTATATTGACATTTATACTACATATTTATATTATTATTTTTTGACATTACTATTATTGAGATAATTGAAATGTTTTAATGTATCAGAAAACACATCCAATTTAATTTATTTAAAATGTAATAGAATTCCCCTGAAATTAATACTTAACTTATAAGTTTATGTAACAGCTGACATTCAATTCAATTACTAACTTGTTACCTACTAACAATTTCTGACATATCCCAAACGAAATATTTCTAAAATCACTATTATTATATAAACTTAACTATATACTTAAAGTTCGCAACACCCTGCCAGGGTTCATGTACTTATTGACCTACTAACCATGTTATAGTATAAGTGCATGTAAGCGAGAAATAAAGAAATAAAGAAATGAATCCTCGTCTTTTTGAAGCGAGACACATGACATTTTTGAATTAGTGGTCAATAAAAAATAATAATACAGAAATTGGATTTAAAATATTGGAACCCCGGGGGTGCATTAGGGGTTGCTAATTTATATTATTATGAAACTTCCGTAATTTTTTGAGTGAGAGACAAATAGATGATTTGTTCTCTTTGGTTCTAACAAATGTCGGTTACGGAAACGGAACCGGAAACGGGAACGGTATATATACAATTTATAACGTAAAACACCAATTAAAGATCCTATTAGAACCATTTTCGACTTCTACGCGGACGAAGTCGCGGGTTACAGCTAGTTCTGTATAAATCTTAGTTGTTTTCCAGCGGCCAGCGAGAAATACGTGTACTTCTTGCTTTATGTTCTTGCTTGGACAGACATACGTTCACATTTATCATATTTATTTTTATTAGTTAGGATTTATATGTCATGTATTTTTATTAGTTAGGATTTATATGCCAGTGATGTCGTCACTGTACGTGTCATCCTCGTATTTACGATGCGAATCCGCAAATATTGTGCGTCGTCAGCTGCGCCGGCGCAGGCGGATGTAGTCACTTCCGCAGTAGACTGCAGTCTTTCATTACAGCAGACTACAGACAGATTGTAGATATATCTTAGTAGGTATGTCCGCGGATTAACAACGATCTTTCATTACTGTTACGAAAAAATGTTGACATTTATACATTCATGTAATAATTAAATAATTCTAAATATTTTTCGCAAGATCCAAAAGACATTTAATTTAAAAAATATTTTTTTAACATAAACTTTCTAAATATAATTTTATAGTACAAGTATCCTTAGCACTTTAATTTCTTTCACACGGATTATATCCGCTTTCTCTGACACACATAGCAGTTGGTCACAAACACTGTGCCTGTTGGTAATTATAATGAACCTGAACCATTGTTTCGAATTTTTCTTATGTGAAGTCCTAACCTAAGTAACGGTGAATTATATCTAGCTCAAGCGATTAGCTTTGCCATTCCAAGTGGCAATTCTGCCAGCCTTCTGGGCACGTCACCACAGGGCTTCCTTTTGCTTGGCATAGTGCATTTAAGTTCATTTAAGTAGGGACATCTGAAATTGATGTAATTTGGGGTTATTTTATTTATTAAATGTAAAGCAATAAGCAAAGCCCCCCCCCCCTCCCCCCTTTCAGTTCACACAACTTCTCTCGCCTTATCTTCTCCGACCTCTGATAAAAATAAAAATATACTTAACATCTTTCTTCCGGAGATTAGATTTCCTAAAAAGTCACAAAAGTCACGGCAATCGGAAGTTCCGCTCCTACTACCATCTCATTACCATAGCTAATTTAAATGCCTACGTTACACGAGTTTATAACTAAACGCTTAGTATCGTTATGCCTTGAACCGGCCGGCGGCAGCGTACTAGGCTTTATTTTGGTTATTTTTCTCAACCTCAACAATGTGGAATGAAGATGATAGGCGATTTTTAGCCGACTGCGCCAAAAGGAAGGTTATGTTTTTAGTGAGCATGTATTGATGTATGTGTAATTGTTTGGCACGCTCTGCAGCCTAAACGGCAGGATGGATTTTAGCTTGAGAGGTGTCATTAGATTCGTATTTACTGTAAAAGTGACACTGGGTATATCAAAGTAAAAATAAATACAAAAAAAAAGCAGTCGGGTATTTAATTTTTGTAATAATAACTTGTTTGAGAAAATGTAAAGTTTTCAATGCTTTTGAATATGATTTGCCACCAAAAAACTTCGTTTAAACATTGATTGATTGCAGAACACGACTGGCCTTTGTTTATAGACGTAAAACATCTATGTATGTTATTTTGAACATCATGTTTTATGAAAGCATAATGAAGACTATAAACTGCGTTTTCGATTACTATTTATTTAAATTGCAAAGTGCTTACTGGCTTGCAGGTGTAAGAAGTACTGAGCCAGTATCAGTCAATCTGTGACTGGAGTAGCAGCTGTTCGTACTAAAGAACATTATCACCCGTGGATCAAACCATTTTTTTTTTTTGACGCGGAGAAAATCCCTTCGGATACCTTACCAGTCACGGGAGACCAGTAAGGTTATGTGGTGTTACCACTAAAAACTCCGCGGTGTCAACGCCGGTACCGCTATTGCCAAGTCCGTGTGCTACTCTCGCTCCACAGACCTGGCACGGCGGCCGCTTTTCAGCGGCCTCGGCTTGGCTCACTCACGGTACCCTCTCAATTAGCGAGAGGGGTCGGAGTGGCTTGCGGGGTGGCCCGTCGGCCTTCAGTTCTACCCGCTAGGGTAAAGGCGTGTGTTGACACAGACGCGCCTTTCAACCCGGAGGACCATATTTGTCGAGCGATGGAATCCCGTTTCCATCGCCCGACTGGCCCTCGTCCCCACAACCTCTTGGTACGGTACGCGTCAGAAGTGGAGTCCCAATTTCTCATACTAATTGTATGAGAAATTAAGACTCCATTTTTGACGCTTACCGGACATAAGACGACTTAAACTCGGCTAAACACAGGTGTGTACCACACATTGATTCTCAACTATATAAATAAAGCCGGCCAAGTGCAAGTCGGACTCACGCACGAAGGGTTCCGTACCATTATCTATAAAAAAACACGTTTCTTGAATGGGAGACCCCATTAAATATTTATTTTATTCTGTCTTTAGTATTTTTATTAAAGCGCTAACATAAATACATCATCTTTGAAAATTTCATCTGTTTAGCTATCATGGTTTAAGAGACACAGCCTGGTGACAGACAGACAGACAGACGGCCAGCGAACCCTTAGTAATAGGGTCCCGTTTTTACCTTCGGGTCCGGAACCCTAAACAGCCGAATGGCTGTTTAGGGTTCGACTCGCTAAGAAGAAGTACCAGTAACTCTAAGCACTTAGTTCTAAGCTCGTTT
The DNA here is from genome assembly GCA_943193695.1 of Acrobasis suavella. Lineage (NCBI taxonomy): Eukaryota > Metazoa > Arthropoda > Insecta > Lepidoptera > Pyralidae > Acrobasis > Acrobasis suavella. The sequence goes on from OW971947.1 coordinate 370,336, forward strand.
GTATCAACCATTACGTCGTTTCGTCACGCACGACGACAATGAACTTGCGCTTGACCCGCTTTCGGCCACTTAGGTACATGTAGACACGCTGATAAATACTAGAGATGTCTGTTGACCACTTACGAAACTTGTGTAACTATGTAATCGTGTGTAAATTCCTTCGATTCTTATAACTGGTTATGTTAAATACAAATACTTTTATTGGGGCCAACATAACATTGTTGATATTCAATTATTCAAGATGGCCGCCGATTCTTAACAGCATGTGATTTGGCTGAAATTCAATACTTGTAAGTTTTGTCGATTGCCGAATCTAAGTCAATTTTTAAATCAGGATAGTGTCTGGATTTAAGAATTTTAGCTTCGTTCGTACATTTTGACCTCCGACGGGTATGAAATTTTCATATTTGTCCATTATGACATTCCACCTGATGGTAAGTGTAGTAAGTGAAGCATAGGACGCAAGAAGACACAAGAACACATACGTTGCTGACCCTTAAGGAAACCTCTCACGCCCTTTTTTGCAGAACTTTACGTTGTAGCCTTTCTTATAGTAATCCTTGAACTGTTTTCAGGCGAGCTCCTGCCGTTGGAGGTCCTGTTCTCAAGACAGTACACCTCCGAGCTGCCTCTCCTGGACGTGGTGGAGTTCACCAGGGCCGGTCGCCGCTCGTACCGCATCGCTAACGCGCATCTCCGCCTCCGAGAACACCCCAGACCAACCTCCTTGATCGTCTACATCCCTGGTTGGCTCAACACGCCAAGCGATGAAGCTTCCCAAGCATTAGTCCCAGCACTACTCCGAAAAAACCCTATAGTGTTAGTCGTCGACACACGCCTCGCTTTCCGTCGAGGTTATATTTCTTCAGCATCAAGAGTCAAGGCTGTAGCTAACTTATTGTACAGTTTTGTGAGGAACGTCTACAGAGAAGGCATGCCGCTGTCTGCCATTCATCTGATAGGATTCAGTTTGGGAGCTCATGTCGCTGGAATCACAGGGAAGTTGGTGCGGAAAGGATTGAAAGAAAAGATTGGGAGAATCACAGCGCTGGACCCTGCGAGACCGTGCTTTGTCAGACTTGTTGATTATAGACTCGATAAAAATGACGCTCTGTTTGTCCAAGTAGTGCATTCGAATGCTGGGATATTAGGATTAGAGAATCCCGTGGGGCATGCCGATGTGTACGTGAACGGAGTGCTGGTGAAGCAGCCGGAATGTCGAGACAGGAGCATAACGTTGGAGTGTGACCACGCGCAAGCTTGGAGACTTTACTCTGAATCTGTGCAGAATGACCGCTCGCTGATGGGCCGGGAATGTCGCTCCTGGAACGAGCTGATGCGCGGCGACTGCAGTGGTAATGAGACTGTTGTCGGATACTCTTGCAGTTCCAGTTCCCGTGGGATGTTTCTGTATAAATCTGAGAAAGTAAGGAACAGAAGAAAAGAACCGCGACTGCGTGTTTTTAACCCTTTTGATCCTTTTTCGTGGCTAGAGTAAGAAGTGTTATGTAATTGAAAAACAGATAAAACTTTGTGGAAGGTTTTAAACAAGTGTTAAATAACCAGCCAATTCTTTGATCAGCCAAGTTCTGTATACCTCGTGCATGTGTGATACAACTGTGATATTAGACGTAAGTACTGTAGATAATATGGGATTTTCATAAATAAATAAATTATAACTTAATTTACTCGAATGTTTTATTTGATAAACCCGAACCACAAAACATGCTTTGATAGGCTTTAGGGCTTAAGGCCCACTTAGACGGTGCAAGTTTCTTGCCTGGCATTTGCTATTGAAGCAAAAGATAACTTGCATGGTCTAAAACGACAGCCATACCAATCATTTTATTTTTTGTTCGTTATTTTAGCTTCAATATTATGGTACATACAACAAGCACAAAACTTGCACCGTCTAAATGGGCCTTTGACTACATTTGCAAAAGTGTGTATGACATGGACAACAGACATTTAGTGACAATACATCATTCGTGACGAGCTCCGTAGCGTAATGGTCACGATGCTAGGCCGCCACCCAGAGGTTCTGGGTTCGTTCCCCGGTCAGGGCAAGTTGGAAAAATGGCCTTTTTCAAATTGTCCTGAGTCCTAGATGTCTATCTATATATGTATTCGTTATAAAATATAGTATCATAGAGTTAGTATCCCATAACACAAGTCTCGAACTTACTTTGGGACTAGCTCAATCAGTGTAATTTGTTACTATATATTTATTTATATTTATTATTGATTCAACGTGCCGCATTTTTCAAAGCTACCCAAAAGCATCAACGGCAGCAATCAAGCCATCCATCAAACAAGCTGCTTAGTTTAAAAATAAAATTTTCCGAGATGAGGCTCACAATTATCGTCATTATTGACTGATGTCCTGTGGTCTGTCATCCGTTCCTTCAAAAACAAAGTTGGATCATTAACATCTACGTCGCTGTCACTCGACGAATGACTAGGCTGGTATTGTTCCTTGATGAGGCTGGTTCGTCTTCGGAAGTGATGCAGCCAGCGCACCGTGAGGTGGAACACCAGTTCCGCGAACGTTACCAGGCTGACGGTCAGCAAGAGGACCCATTGGCAGGCGATGGTTGCTGTAAGAAAAGGATTAGTAAAAATAATTGGCCAACTGCGTGTCGGGCTACGCACAGGGTTCCGTAGTTACGAAACTAAAAACGTCTAAAAACTACATTTTTCGAGTACATTTTATAAGTTGATCGCTCATAACTTTATAATTTGTAAACCCTACTTAGCTCTGATAGTTTTCCTTTAAATTTAGTTATAATACTCATCAACATCTGAGCGTATGCATCCCGGTTGCATCCTCAGCGGTAACGCTTCAGAGCCCGGGATCCGCTACCTAACCAAGGAGATTTGACGAGGTTACTGGTTTTTACACAGAGCGAGCCGTATGACCTCCACAACCCAAAGGGCAAACCAGGAACCAATCCTTGGATAGTTTGATGATCAAACGCTAGGTGGCGTTCGGGACCCACAGTTTTTCGTGCCTTCCGAAACACGGAATCATCTTTCTTTTCGGATAATCAGGTGATTCAAGCCTGCAATATCCTATCCAGACTGGAAACAACTTTTAACAAAGTATGCTTCCCAGTGGGAATCGAACCCATGACCTCCGGGTCACAAGGCGAACGCCTTGACCACTGGACCACGGAGGCAGTTAAAATTTCGTTTTATATAAAGCTGTGAATTTTTCACGTGTCCATATATCACCGTTTAGCAGATAGAGGGGGGGACACTTAACTTTAACAAAAAAAAATCACTTTAAAACCAAGTATTTCCGAAACGGATCCCTAAATCGAAAAGCAGTGTTTACAAACATAATTTTTAAAAGATCTATTTAACGATACCCCACATGATTGATTAGATTAGTAGAGAAAAAAAAATAACGTTTCACTTTACTTGAATATAACCAAAAATTATAATTTTTTTCAATATTTTATTTTACTTCTTTTATCGTTTAATTAATATCCATACCCATGCCAAATCTCAGCTTTCTAGTAATTATAGTCGCTGAGAAACGCGGACGGACAGACAGACAGACATGGCGAAACTATAAGGGTTCCTTGTTTACTACGGAACCCTAAAAACAGTATGTAATAAGTAAATTTATAAAGAAAAATCACACAGATTGAGCCCCAAAGTAAGTAAACTACTTGAGTGATAGTAACTCAACGATACTATATTTTATAACAATTACATATATAGATAAACATCCAAGACCCAGGTCAAACTGAAAAAGATCATTTCAAAACAAACAGGCAAGTAAAAATAAATATTCGTTGAAAGATATGATTTAACCAAAACGCTAAACGTCATTCGCTGTTTTGCGAAACCGAGCTGCAATGCCAAAATATAGAGGTTTTGTGAAATAGCTGATTATACGATCCCACTGCGACTATATATAAAGATCAACCCTAAGACTCACGTTGAACAGTATAACACTTGTAAATTGGACGTCGTCGGTCCGAGCTAGCGTAACACAATTATTTAAAAAATAGGTTAGTGGCCCTGAAATTTTGGCTTTTCATACGACCGCCTCAACACAATAAGGTTTAATATGTATGTAAGTACACGTAGTTACATAGACTTTATGGGAAGTCGTGTCATCTAATTTAAAAATAAGTTTTTAATAATTAATTTTGTTTTTGTACAATGCTTTTATTGCGAGGTAAGCCCAAACTCGAGAGTTGCGTCGCGTCGTTTTATTACTAAGTTACCCAACGACCACCTTCCGTTTTCGTGATCAAACCCTAGACATCGTCCATCATAAAGTGCTCGTCAAACGAGTTCTACTCAATGAGGTTATATTGTTTTATAAATGAGTTCTGTCATATATCTCCCGGCTTCATCATCGGAACAGCTCATTCACTCCATAATATTGTATTGTCACACGACTTATACAAGTATGCAAAATTTTAGCTTAACCGGTTGGGGATATCTGGTTGAAAATTGAGTTGCAAGATTTGACTTAAACAAACATACATACAAGTTACTTGCAAGTTAAATAAAAGCTTTTAAAATGGTTTGTGTTTGTTAAGGACAAGTTAAACTGGCGCATTGTATAACTAACAAGTTGATTTGCAGGCAAATAAAAAACCCCCGACGATACCATCTAGTGGTAAGTGGCGGAACTACATAATATTCTAATCCCTAGCGCCATCTATTATTTTGCAGGTTAATTACAAATCCAAGCTTTTAAGCGTTAACAACCCATTTTCATCAAACATGGCTAAGAACCACCGCAAAAAATCCGCGGTAAATCCGTTCGAGCGCTACGATGCCACAGACTGACAGACGTTAGCGTCAAACTTATAACACCCCTTTTTTAGTAGGGGGCTATAATCAAATAAAAGGAAAATTAGAACAAAGGTTAAACGAATGACTGAAACTCACCTATGCCTTCATACCACCTCAGCGAAGGTTCCACGATGTACTGCGCTTGGTGGTTGGAATTGAAATAGAACCGCATAACTGATGTATTTGCCAGCTCACTTGAACTGCAATAGATAAATCTGCACTGTATGTCATCCAAAGACGTCATACAAGGGGAACGATTACAAAAAAAGGTTTTAGGTTACTGATGCATATCCAAGTAAAAAATTATTTATTAAAAAAATAACACCTCCTCTTGTCGACGCCGCTGGTGACAAGAAACGCGGGAATGCAGCCAGCGTTCTTGGCACCATGCCACATGAACCACACTTAGATTTTTAATATAGTTTAATTTAGATTTTAATTTACTCTCATTATCTCAACAACCGTGATGAGATGGAAAAGAAAAAGCCAGAATCATTAAAACGATTGAGCTGTGATTTGACAACCTTCTTCAGCCCCCCTTAGGCACTGCTCCAGTTGTAACAGTCGCCTCTTACGACAAGATAGAATGAAATGACAAGTTGAGTAGTAGACCATAAACAACACAGCACTCGTTTTCATCTCAGTTATGTGCCGCAACAGACGGGGCGCAAGTTGCGTCTTGTAACAGCTAGAGATGGGCAGTGGATAGTACTCAATCTACCCATTTGAGTATTTACTCACTAGATTTAATAAATAGAGTAAATAGAGCGTGCTCATATATTGACATCGCATTTGATGTCTGTTTACTTATTTTAACATAAAATTACGTCTTTGCACCCCTCCCAGCAAAAAAATTATAATTAGTCAAAGAAGCCTACTTTCAGTGTATGATTAGTATGGTATTTTCATATATATTAGCGTCGCATTTAACGTTTACCGACATTTTAAGCATATTAATGTATGCACACACTTTCCGACAAGAATTGCAAGTGTATACTAGATTTAAGTTTCAAAATTGTCATGAAAACATGAAATAACGAATATGAATATAAATATAAGTCGCAACTCATATTAATCAATCTACTCACCAAATGGATAAATAAGGATATTTATCGGGTATTTACTCAATCTACTGAGTAAATATTCAAATGGGTTGATTTAGTAATTATGCACCGCCCATCACTAGCTGTTACGCGGCGCAACTTGAGCCCCGTCTATTCCGGCCCTATTTCTACGCTAGTTTTATATTAGTTGATAATGTTAGTACTTCAATGCTAATCCAAAATTAAATTTGCTCGTCATCTCGAAGTCGTAGGACGACCAGGCCACGTAAGCATCATAAACCGGCCGGCCGCAGTCTTGAAGGCACTGAGTACACCACAGCGAGTCTTGGATCTCCTCCATGAGGCCCGGACCCGCGTCCGCACCCGGGTTCAGCTGAATAAACTTCTCTGCAGAAATAAAGAGTTTTAAAGTACTCATACACTACTCGAAAATGCAGTTGAGGGAGTACATAGCGTGATTAACCGGAGGCCAGACCAGACATGAAGACATTTTAAAATCCTTGAGTTGAGGAAATTATTCAGCGATAGATGTCATGCGGCTGAAATGATGGTGAAAATAGACTAACAAAATGCTTTGTCTGACACTTAAGCAGACCAAGAAAGACTAAGCGTTCTGCATTGTATCAAAATATACTTCGCTCTCGAGGTATATAAAAATAACACTTCATACTATAATCCTCTGGTTCGCATGTAGAGCATATAATGATCTTGTTCTTAACCACAAATCCATTGATATTTTTGGGAGTCACTTTGTAACTCCTTCAAAAACAAAATTCGTCAGATTTTAGATATCTGACTGTTTATTTTTACTTGTACTGTGCTATTGTTTGTGTCACTGTGTAAAATTGCACTGTGACTTTCTTGGTAGTGTTTATGGAGAGGTTGCTATCGACGTCTCCATTTCTAAACTTTTATGTGTACTTACTAACTTTTTTATATGTTTGACTACTAACTACTTTTATATGTTTTAAGACTTTGGCAGCAATTTACTTCCCAATATTTTTTTCAAACGACGTTCTCAACTGTTTTATTACTTAAACTTACTGTATGCACTTGTTTTGAATTGTTGCCCTGCTATTATGTTTAAACATAAATGTATATAATGTTTTACTTTGGTGACAATTTGTTATGTGTATCTCATTTAAATAAAAAATATACTCGTTACTAGTAGAATTATAGTTGCTTACCCTTATGTTTATTCAAGCAAGGCAAATAATTAGGAGTGCAGACAACGTCTCCATCCCCTGGCATCAGGAAAAAAGGGATGCATTTGCAGAGAGCAGCCATGGTGCGACGGCGGCACTGCAGCAGACACCACGAGTAGCTGGACAGCTCGGTGCGAGGACCGCGAAGGTCTCGAAAGCGACACTGCCGCTGCAATCACAACTTACAGCTCTGTCACATGTTTTCTCATCAGGGGAAAAAGAAGCTATGTCAGATGTTCTATCTCACTATTAGACAAGGAAGAGATACATTGTAGGAGTAACTGAGCAGTTTGGTGTGAGGACCGCATAAGTTACGCCTGCGGCACTGTCACTACAATCACAATTTAAAGCTCCGTCACATGTTTCATCTTTTTATTGTCGCTTGTTGCAGTATCCATGTAGGGAAACGGTCCTCACTGTACTTTTACGCCATTTTTAGCGTATTTACGTCATTCCTGGGCTTACACCTATGGTTCGGTTCCATCTTATCAAGAGAAAAGAGATGCATTTGCAGAGGACGATCATGACACTGCACCAGACACTAAAGGTAGCTAGAAAGCTTAGTGCGATAATCTCTAAGGTCTCACATGCGACTCTGCTGCTGCAAACAAGCCTCATTAAAGTCCTCCACGTCAAACTCACATACACTCTTCGATCTTAATTACTTTGCGTAATTCCGTCACCAGTTCTTTCAAAACCCAATGCTAATCCACTACTTAACGTCATCGAACGTCGTCACCAACTACTTCTATGACAGCGGTCAAGCAACTTTTCACAAAATTCAAAGTAATATAGATTAAAAGACTAAAAGCAATGGGTTAACGCGAGTCAAAGTTTGCGTGAACAAACTCGTGGCAAATGCACACAAAGTAGTTTCCAGAATTGTATATTGATATATTTATACAAGTAAGATAAAATAATTCACAATTATTGAATTGTATTCAATAACTACCCAGCTTTCACTGTAGGTTTTCAGCTCGCCACTGGCGTGGACCTCTCGCAAGCCGAGCGAGAAGAACATGGAAGAATTCCTCTGGACCGGGTACAGGTGAGTCACTCCTGTCTCCAACAGAGGGAACTCGTCGCCGTCGAATATCAGCGCCTGCAGGCAACAAATATCATCATCCGTATTCTCATACATACTATTACGTTTTTATTCCTAATGGGAGCATTTAGGGTCCTGCTGCTCTAAACATACAGAGCACAGGGCCGCAAGAATCAAAGACAACTCTTAGCTTGATGGTTGGCGAGAAGGTAGGAAGGAAGCTAGCCCCAAAGTAAGTTCGAGACTTGTGTTATGGGATACTAACTCAACGATACATATTTTATAACAAATACATATACAGATTAACATCCAAGACCTAGGACAATTTAAAAAAGGCCATTTTCCCAACTTGCCCTGACCAGGGATCAAACTCGGGACCTCTGGGTGGCGGACTAGCATGGTGACCACTACGCCACGGAGGTCGTCACGGAGGAGCACAGGGCCGCAAGAATCAAAGGCCACTATTAGCGTGATGGTTGGGGCGAAGTGGGGAAGAGGGAATCAAAAAGTGATGGGTTCCCAGCCGCATCGACTATTAACATAATTCGCATTTTCGCCTAATTCCTATCGGTTCCTATAATCAGTAAGTCTTTTCTTTTCCCCCAGACCAGCATGGAAGTGGCTCATTCTCATCCAGCGGGAATACCTCTGGTGTTAGATTTTCCGAGCTGTCTAAGGCCGTACGACGTAATTCAATGTTTTCTTTTTTATGTCATAGGGCGGCAAACTAACAAGCGGGTCACCTGATGGAAAATGATCACCGCTGCCCATAGACAACTGCAACACCAGGGGTGTAACAGAAATGTTACCGGCCTTTCAGGAAGATATAGACTCGTTTTTAGAAGATTTCAATGTCGTATCGGTCCGGGAACATTGCTGCAGGAAGTTGATTCCAAGTTCGGTCGTACGTGGTAAAAAGTTCCTTTTTAAACGTACGATGGTTGATTGCCAACTATCCAAGTGATGTGGATGAAATTTTAATTTCAGACGGGTGGTGTGGTGGTGAAATGACTGTCATTTAGGGTCAACGGAATATTACACACTAGTGAACTTGTACGAGTAAGTACACGTATAATTTTGCTGCGTCGGCGTAGGTCGTCGCCACAGACTTGATATATGTCTGTGGTCGTCACCCTACTTTTTTTTGGTAATTAATTATAAAAGGCCAGTCTATTTATGAGTCATGGCCATTAACTACGCGGACAAGCATCTAAATAACTTAAAACTTGTAACTTATTAACTAATAAACGTTTAACTACAAGGATTGTGTGGTTTTATGGTCATCTCAACTAACGACCTTCGATCATACAGAACGGTGTGTAAGTTTCCTCACGATGACTAGTTCACCGGAAGCCAGTGAAGGTAGTTGAAAATAACAGTCCCTTTTTTTAACAATCACGCAAGCTAACCCCAAAGTAAGGTCGAGACGTGTGCTATGAGGAATACTAACTCAACGAAACTTTTCTTATAACGAATTCATATATAGATAAAAGTCCAATACAAGACCTAGGTCAATCTGAAAAACTTATTCTCCATCTTGACCTGATCGGGGATCGAACCCGAGACCTCCGGGTGTGACAGCGTGGTATGAAGACCACTAGGCTACAGAGGTTGTCCTGATACTCAGATGACATGAGTACTCAGATCAATATTGAATGAGTAGTAAGTTGCGTCTAGCGAGGATTAAACTAGATCTGTGGCACCTAAGCCTAAAGACGCCTACAGGCTGTCGTAACCATTCTTGAAGGTGGGCTACATGCCTGGTTGTATAACTCGACCACAGAATTAATATAAAACATACAGAACTGAATCTCCTAAGGTTCCGCGCAATATGCGTCCCTTGTTCCCCGTCCCCGCACCTCTCGGGTGTTGAGCGGGCGGCTGTGCCTGTGGGCGAACACACACACATTGTCGTGTGCACGGATGTATAGTTTCGTTTGTAGTAGTGTAGGCACAATTGATACTCTGCTTCTATGAAGTGCCATACCTGTGCCTCCAAGCCCAAAGCCGGTCGCCGCAAGTAAGCGAAGTCTTCGTCGTTCTCGATATACTTTACGATCAAGCCAGTGGTCTGGCCCACTTGCTGCTGCATGCGAGGTGCTCTGCTGACGTCATCAGGACTGGAATATTATTACGATTGTAATATATCTTTTTCATAGGATATTTATAATAACTGTCACTTTGTTCTGATGCACAAATGTTACGTCAAATGTTTACTAACATTACAGTTAAGTTTAGTGCCGCCTCCAAAGCGTTAGTGCAGATAAAGCGGTAACAAACTAAACTGCAGCATTTTCTCTAAGGAAGGACGTCAACTCACAATTTAATTATCTTATATAAGTGGACAGAGAATACATTGTTTGTTTTATATGTCATAATTTAAATTTTTCAACATCGAAATTTTAAAGTAATGTCAAGTTGTAGATTCAGTATGAAATAAAATTTATGGCATTTGTGAGTAGACAAACCTTTAAGCAGAGTTGGGCGTAGTTAACTACTATTGTGTAGTTTGATTACAAATTACAATTACATGTAGTTAACTACAAGTAGTTGAAATTACATAAAATTTAACTACATCAATTGAAACTACTGTAGTTGTAATTTGTAATTGTAATTAAGTAGTTATAACTACAAATTACAATAAGAATTTATTACCGCGGGCGTGTGTTAAAGGTGTTGTATTTCGGAATTGTAAGTGTAAAAAGTTTTAAGCAAGAAACGAAAATTTAAAAGTAAGTAAATCTTTATAAAATATGTAGTTTCAAAAAGTAGTTTGTAATTGTGATTACAACTACTTTTTGTAGTTTTTCAATTACTTTTTGTAATTATGTAGTTGCGATTACTAACTACAAAATGTAATTGTAGTTAGTAATTAGTAGTTGAATTACATTTAGACCAACTCTGCCTTTAAGAAGGACCCGCGCCGAGCTCCTTTGTTTTCTTTAGATTGTCATCGGTCCTATAATATGCCTTCTCTCTCACTAAGTACCTTCTTCACATAAGCTTTAAACTTTTAGTCTGGCATATCAGGGACCGATTGTGGCAATTTATTATTAAAAAAAAAAACATACAGTTCTCCATAAACGTTTTACTACCTATTTGCATTTTATAATACCTACGGGGCAAGTAATTCAATTCAATTATATAAATAAATGAATTGAATTGAATTATTTGCATAAATGTAAGTCACTCTTATTGCGTTCATTGAAGTTCGTCCGTTCCGTCTGTACTCGATTGACCCCAAAATTAAATCTTTTTATCTTACGGGGTTCAAGACTCAAAGATTCAAATGTTTATTCAGTAAATTAGACCTTAACAGGCACTTTTACACGTCAATACGTATAATTTACGTTACGTGTTAAGTATATTAAAATTTAATTTATTTTTTAAGAAAAGCTACCGATACCAGCGCTTCGTAACGACCACTGCTGAGAAGAAACGCCGAAAGAAACTCATTTTCACAGTATTGGTCGCCTACTCGCCAGAAGGGCTTTGTCATATTATTATTGTCTTTTAATATATTACATATAATATAATATAATACAATTTTGACACATTATAACATGCACCGTTTGACCGGTAGCCGCTCGTCGGTGCATCGAGACAAAGGAACTCAACTGCCTACATAAAAAAACGCTGCATGTCGCAGTCACTATTGCGAATTCAGCCGTTCTTGAGTTGGCTAACTTCTGCAGTAAGTAGTATTGAATGTTAATTTGTTTTCATGTAAATATAAGTTTATTGCTATTTTAATTGTAAATAAGTTTAGATAGGTTTTATAAAATATATATTTTTTTTGTTAAGTTTAAGTAAAGTTTTAAGTAAACACGTTTAAAATTGTAATTAGTTTATATTTAAATTATTTTAAATTCCTAAGAATGTGTACAAAATTGCGTAATATAAAAAAATATTCAGTGGTCAAAAAAGCAAAGCCGAGCTGACCAGTCCCTCTCGGCAGCACCCGTTCACGAGTTGACGCACGGATCAGCCATATTTAAACTCAACCATATTAGAGGGAGTACAACGACCCGAACAGCGACGCCACCACCGTGTGTACGGTGTACATTCAGGAGCTCGGCGGCCCGGTACGAGTGCGCATTACGCTCTCCGAACTTAGATGGGTGACCACAAGTGGCTTAAAAAAATCTCGAGCTCTTCCGTGCTTCGCAAGGCACGTATAAGCTGTTGGTCCCGGCTGTCATCATTGTACGTTAATCGTCAAGCTATGTCAGATGCCTTAAGGCAGCTTGAAAATCTGACACTATTGTTGGCCACTTACACGAAGGCGTGATCAAAATAGTAATCAGTTGCTAGCCTGTTTGTCATCAGGCTTAAATCTCAAGAACCGTGATATATAGAAAGTTAAAATCACAGATGATGTATTTCTGTTGCCGCTACAACAACAAAATAAACTAAAAATGTAAGCTCCCATATAATAAAACAAACGTAACGTTTTATAGATGGTACGGAACCCTTAGTGCGCGTGTCCGACTCGCACTTAACGTGTGTCTATACTCAGCGGGAACACAGCTGTTTTGATATATGCCTTTCCGTTATATATATCTATATAATTAGGGCTATCACTGGTGACACAACTTAAAATTTGTTCCGAATTATTTTCAGTTAACGATTTTTTTTTATAAAGCCTCTAGCCAGCGGGCAACTTTTTTTCTATGAAAGTGATCCAGTTAGAATATATGTAGTAATATAATTAGGGCTATGCTCACTGGTATCGAGAGTTGAAGACGCAGCAGTAGCCGAGCGGCGTGATCCTCGTCGCGAACAGCTGGGAGCAGTTCATCACAGTGCCTGCCCACGCGCAGCTCCGCAGCAAAGTCGAGCACTTCGGCGATAGCTACAAGTTGATTTGCTAGCATATTAAAACACTCCCGATTGTCAAGAACACCATCTAGTGATGAGTAGGGTAACTACCGAAGCCGTGTCAGTAGTTCCGCGACTAATCACTATAGTCCATTTGTTTAGGTATTTAAAAGAATGTAAACAATCTTGACGTGTCTTTTTATGAAAATATGTATACACTTAATAAATCAATATCTTCGCAAATTACAAATTATTTCTTTTATAAGTTATAAATTACATAATTTATTTGTAATTTGCAAAGGTATTGATTTATAAAGTGTATATTTAAATAAAAAGATATGTCAAGATTGTTTACATTCTTTAAAATACCTAAACAAATGGACTATAGATGGATATTCATTGCGCCATCGATTATTTTGCTAGAAAAAGCCCTAACTTTTAAGCTTCAATATCAATAACTTTTAAACGGCTCAAACGATTTTCATAGCTAAGGATCTTGCTTTCACGTAAAGAAACCGCATCGAAATCGGTCCATCCGTTCGAGCGCTACGATGCCACAGACAGACTTATATTAGTGTCAAACCTATAAAACCCCTTCTTTTTTGTCGGTGGTTAAGAAAATAGGTAGTTTATATAGGATTAGCAAACTGACAGTCGTGGTTGACGACAGAGAGGAATACGATTTAGGTAGGAGATAAAATAAAAGAAGGGATTGAATAACCGAAAAAAATATGGTTCAATCGGTAAGCTGTATGACGTCATACCTTTAAATTTCGATACCTTAGAATAATGGTACCTCAAAACTACTATACCTTTAAGGGGCTACATGAATTTTCGGGGTCCAGTGCTGCCCCCATTTGAAATAAATCATTTAATAGGAAACGGAGACATCATTTAAAATTTGGCCTTGATCAGACCCTAGATAACCCTTTAAACTATTTTATGAACTACTGTTTACAGTTTATACTGTAAACAGTAGATCTGTCCGTACATGTCACAGCCACTTTTTTCCGAAACTATTAGAATTATACGGTTGAAACTTTTAAGAAGATGTATGTATTCTGTGAACAGCATTAAGATTTTCACACAAAAATAGAAAAAAAAACAATAAATTTTCGGGGTTCCCCATACTTAGAATAGAAAATTAAAAAAAAATTCATCATACCCGTACGGTTGGGGTATCTATAGATAGGTCTTTAAAATTATATTGAGGTTTCTAATATTATATTTTTCTAAACTGAGTAGTTTGCGCGAAAGACACTTCCCAAGTGGTAAAAAGTGTGGACGGACGGACAACGAAGTCTTAGTAATAGGGTCCCGTTTTTACCCTTTGGGTACGGAACCTTTTAAAAGAAGATTTGGTTACATAACAATATGGTCTCTTTAGCGGGGAAAATACTTTAACAAAAAACCATCACATCTTGTCCCGTGTAGGGCAGACGTGAGTCTTGTCTGAAGCCAGAGGTCTTCCGACTCTAGACCATGCTTAGCAAGATGTTAGACCGATAGATGGAAAACAGAAATAGCTTATCAGATTGCTAGTACTCTGTCTACATTGAAGGATCCTTAGGTTTCCCATTTTACAAAAAAATGGGGATCCACACATCTTCCCCTGGTGTTGCAGTTGTCCATGGCTAGCGGTGATCACTTACCATCAGGTGACCCGCTTGAACGTTTGCCACCATATGACATAAAAAAAAATCGAGCCGATTCCACAGCTCAGATATATATTTTTAAAATAAATCTACTATACTTTATCTGCCAGGCAAATAAAAAACCCTCGACGACACCATCTAGTGACGATTGGCAGAACTACATACCAATCGATGTTAAGTGCAATAAAATTATATCCGTAGTGCCATCTATTATCTTCAAGAAAAACCCGACATTCAAGCGTTAACCCCTAATTATATATTGCGGTACGTAAGTTTAGCGCTGAGCAAGTAGAGGGGATACTACGCACGGGTACGGTACAAAATTTTGACATCTACTACGCAAGCAAGGTCGTTTCGTGCCGCTACCTGTACTTTTAAACTGCTAAACCAATTCTCATCAAACAAAGCTAAGAACCACCGCAAGGGAACTCGCTTTAGAAATCGGTCCAGCCATACGAGAGCTACGATGGCACACACAGGCAGACAAATAAATGTCCTTTTGTGGGGGGTTAAGAAAGAGAAAAGATGCTACCTGGTCCCACATAGAGTGGAATACGGCGAAGACTTTTACCTGATACATAAGATCGCTGACGTTGAAGACAGGGATTTTGCGCTGAAGTAGGTCCATGAACACCACATCTATTTGAGGGAGCGTCTGGCTGAGGAACGCTCCAAAGTTCAGAATATTCCTTTCAATGGACTCAGCATCGTAAGAGCCATTGTGATTTTTCTCTGAGTGCCTACAAGAGAGACATAATAATTGGATACTGACCGAATATTCGTTTTCGCTTGATGCCTGTTTCTGCCAAAAAATCATGATTCGGCCATATTTTCGTTTTCTGCAAAAACCAGCCGAAGCTTCGGCTCAGACGAAAAGCAGAAATTCGTGAATTATCTTTATCACACGTTATGCAGGGTCGTTCGCGTCTTTTTCCTTCAAATTGATAAAGGTCTGTTTTAAGGTTGATTATCATCATATCAGCAACAGGAAATCCACTACTGGACAAAGGCCCAAGGATGAAAACCAAAGTGTGGCACTCGGGGACTGCCGCGATAAAGCTATTGCATAGCATTTTTTTTTATCGACTTATGCAATTATAATTATTTATTTATGCAGTATTTTTTTTTTCTTTGATATTAATTCAAGTTACACTTTTTGAGCGTGGAGACCGATTAGAAAACAAGTAGCGGGCTCGAAGTCACTTGTGGACGCGGCCAAAAAGCACGCTGTCTGACCTAGCATCGCATTCGTATCTAAAACAGATAGAATCAGTTATGAGCAGTTAGCATCTAATCTACACGCATACGTCTAGTCGCACGCACACAAACACCGTGCCGAAGTCTGACGAACTGAAACGACGTTAGACGATGCACGGCTTTCAACGCCTCGCCGCTGTGATTTGCGATGAATTTGCTTGTAAGCCTACATGGCACGAGTAGGCGGAGTGGGGGTGTTAGGTTTTATTTTCGTTACGTAATTTCTTGATTCGGTCGCCGCGCTCTAAGCCTGCGATAAAAGTTATGCAATAGCTTAAAAACTAAACAGACAGAAAACGGGTAGCAGCCTCCTTTGGACTGTATGCAATCCAAATCTACTGCAATCACTACTGAGTGGTTGCAGTAGAGCAATAACAAAGATAAGACAATTACTAACGTTTCATCGATGGCTATAGTAAGAGTAGAAATTACTACGGAACCCGAGTTACTTTTTTAAAAATAATGACCACCTACCTCTCTACAAACGGGAGACAATCGGTCAATAGATAAATATTGGTATAATATCAAAATCTACATCAATAATATAAAAAAATAAATAATAAGTGTCAATTTTTTTGAGTACAATTTGCTAAGTATTATTTCTAAATTTGCCCATATTAAATGTAAAAAGTTAATTTGTAACAATTTTTTTTACTACCTTAACTAACTCAACATCCTAGGAATAGCAAAGAAACTCTCGATAGAATTTGCTACGGGCCCCGGGTAGGCTTAATCCGGAACTGCAATCACTAACTCACCTCCGCAGCGTTGTGATTATGGTAGAATTCTCCCATTATTAAGACGTTTTTAGTCCAACGAATTAGTGGATAGATATAGGCTGCGAAGAGACCTTCAAAACACTTACAACAAGAAGTTGGTGTATTCCCGCAAAGACGCCTTGCTGATGACGTTGTTGGAGCAGATGGCCACGGCGGGGAACCGCAGCCCGGACGCTGACTGCGCGGAGTGCGTGTTCGCCTGCCGAAGACGATGAAGTGAGTGGTGCGCGTTTCATAGTTCCGTAGCCAAAGGGTAAAAACGGGACCCAATAGGGTCCCGTTTAGTAATAACTAAGATTTCGCTGTCCGACTGTCTGTCTGTTCGTCTGTCTGTCCGCCAGTCTATCCGTCCGTCTGTCCGTCTGTCTGTCCGTCTTTCTGTCCGTCTGTCTGCCTGTCCGTCTGTCTGTCCGTCTGTCTGTCCGCCTGTCTGTCCGCCTGTCTGTCCGCCTGTCTGTCAGTATATCTGTCTGTCTGTCCCCAGGTTGGACCTCATGAACCGTGATAGCTAGACAGTTGAAATTTTTACAGATGATGTATTTCTGTTGCCGCTACGACAAATACTAAAAACAGAATAAAATAAATATTTTAGTGATTTTTATAGATAATGTTGTGGAACCCTTCATGCGCGAACCCAACTCGCGCTTGGCCGATTATTCATATTTCCTTCCTAGAATTTGGCAAAAGAAATCAATATATTATTTTTTTCCTAGCCGCATCGCCTAATAACCTGATCCGCATTTTCATTTTTATTTTATTTTATTATTCGCTTTATTTATTGTAAATCTCCAGTTAGGTCGTTTATAATACATCTTTAAAAAGTGAAATATAAAATATAACACAAAATATATACATATTATAAAAAAACCTAATCTAGCTGCTCACTGGCAGCGGGGCAAGGCCCAAGCTTCCGGCGGTTAGGGCCGCAGAGAGAGAAACCTCCTGACAATGCGTGCCGTGTCCAGGAGTACTGCTTTCTGTATCTGACCCTTGACCCAGCCATGTAGCGAGAGAGTCTTAAGGTGTTGGTCAAGACTCTTCGCTATAAAAATTAAATAACAATTCTTATTTTATTTATTGTTAACACACAAAACAGATTACAATCAAATAGAGGATCAGACAGCCAAAAAGTATCGTTCTAAATTATAGTCCAAAGGATCAACCCGAAAGGGAGAAAACATACTAATCAATGTGAACAATTTTTACAACGAGACCACCCGTGAAATCGTAAAAAAATTCCCCTTCATACAAATGAATGGAGCTTTAGATTCTTTTTACGATTTCAGGGATGGCCCCATAATGAAAGTTGTTCACGTTGATTACTATGTTTATGACGAAATGGTAGCAAAAGTGGCGCCCTCATTTGAAATAAATTGTTTAAAACTAAATATGGCGAACTTTAAACTATTTTGTGAATAACCTTTGAAAGTATTACTAATAGTCCGTCTAGTTTTAAAAACGTTTTTCGCAGAAAAACAGTTTTAAAACTAGACGGACTACCAATATTACTTTCATAAAATAGTTTAAAGGTCTTCCTAAACATTGCGACAAATCAAATTTTTAATTATCACCATATTTAGTTTTAAACAATTTATTTCAAATGAGGGCGCCACTTTAGCTACCACTTCGTGTTAATCCCTTTCGGGATGATACCCCCTTTCCCTTACACGTTGTTTAGCATCGTTTACATTATATTACTATATAACTAGTTTCAATTTTTATATTTTCTTCCAAATGTAAAAAAATACGTGGAATGGACGAGCAGGGACGAGACTCCTCAAGTACCTGCAGCAGCGGCCGAGACCGAAGCTCCTGCACGTTGTAAGACACCAGCGCGAGGGCCAGGCAGAACACCGTGGTCGCTGCCAGGAAGTTGCGAGCTCTAGGAGACAATAACATTTCTTTATTGCACCAACTATATCGAGCGGCAAACTTTTAATTTTAATTAATTGTTGTATATCTATTTATTCCCTAAATTATGTGTGTTTTTACAACCAATCTGCGTTAAAACAATATCAGAACATCTTGCAGCAAAATTTAAATTCTCATGCGTGAGATAACAATTGTTGTGTCATCTGGAAAAGAGCAAAAAAATTTTTTTTATGATGTCAGCACTTGAGGTCAAAGTGCAAAAGAATCACATACATCGCAGGTGCTAAGTTCATTTCTTAGGGTTGTAAACAAATATAAAAAAATCGTTGCTCAGATCGTCCGACCACCACATTGTAACAATTCTACATTGATAGTATCAACACAAACGAGAATGGAAGAGGATCGGGCGGTGAAGAGAGCATACCAGGGCCGGCCTATCGATCGGAGGCCGGTGGGCCGTCCCAGGTATCGCTGGAGTCACGAAGTGGCGGACCTGCGCGAGCTTCAAATTGGCGACAGCTGGCAAGAGCTAGCACAGGACCGAGAACGCTGGCGTGCTCTTGTGCTGGAGGCCAAGACCTACTTTGGGTCGCTGAACCAGGATAGTAAGTAGTTAGTAAGTGGTGTAAACACAAACACGCGTGCTCAGATAACGTGATAATTATGGCCATGTTCTTCCCTTTTTGGGAGAGGTGGCTGTTGAAGAAAAAGAAAAAGGCACTTGACTCACACGTCTGTGGTAGTGTCGCACCGTCTGTTGGCGATCAGGACGCCCCTGAGCGAGGCATATCTCCAGAACTCAGCCGTGGCGTCGGCCAGGCTGGCTCGCAGTCTGGTTTCTACGTTCGAGTCCGTCAGCCTCCGAGCCCAGGGTTCCTTCGCTAAACGGCCAAACCATTCGTCCGGGTCTACGGTCCGCATGGTCAATTGATCCAATTCAAATATAAATGTATTATCTGGATTTTACTTTTATCGGATATTCATAATATCTTTTAATAATAGTCACATTGTTTTGTTGCACAATTGTTGACGGCAAATGGTTACTTACAGCTAAGTTAACTGCCGCTTTCTAAGCGCTTGTGCAGAAGAAGCGGCAACAAACTACCCAGCAGCATTTTCTCAAAGGACGTCAACTCACAATAATATTTAAATTCTTAGTGCTTTTATATACAAAGTCTAACAAAATATACTGAAACTATATTTAATCCATGACACTGAACAAGTTTCCCCGGTAAACATATACCTAGCAAAAAACGAAAAATAATTGTAGGCCTCCCTTACATGTTGATTTATCATCGGCTTTGTTTGTTATTCGTATGTGTAAGTGACCAACAGTAATGTCAGATTTTTCAAGCTACCTAAAGGCATCTGACATAGCTTGACGACTGCCAGGCAATGATGGCAGCCGGGACTAATGGCTTATACGTGTATGCTTTTCGAATTTTTCGGCTAATCCGAGTTTTTATGTGAAACACTTACTTTTTAATTTTTTGATGTATACGTTCCTATGGGAATATTGTTCAGTACCGTGGTATCGCGGACTAAATGTACCCTGCAAATAGTTTTAGTTTATTTTCTTAAGACTCCATAAATTACGATAGACTGATCATAAAACCACATCATTATTTCATTGCTACCGGATTCTACTGCACTTATCTCCAAAGAAGAAAAAAAAGAAATAAAGAAGAAGAAAAGCGGACTTAGGCTCCTATGGTTTTCCGACCACATCAACAGTCGAGTGAATGCAAGCTTGCGTTTTGCTATTCGAAAATGAAAGGAAATCAAATTGATTTTATATTGTTTCGTGACCACGAACGCTGACCCATGCGGGTTAATTATTGTCCTCGTATTAATTTATTTATCGCTAACGTGTGATTTAGTCATATTTAATTCATAAACACGTATTAGTATACTAGCTGTGCCCGCGACTTCATCCGCGTGAAAAATCCGTTTAGCAGTTTCGGACATTTGGGTGTACAGTGTGCATACGGACAGTGACATACAAACAAAAAACTTAAAAATCTTTTTGATTGTTCTGTAACTCTTAACATATCTTGCTCACGAATACATACTTTATTATCTGTAGCTGGTGACCGCGACTTCGCCCGTGTGAAATCCAGTTTTCTTACACATTCTTATTCATGACATGACAAATTAAAAAAAAATTGGCAGATTAGTCTGTGTATTTACAGTTCTATTTTTTATTGTGATACGGTATACTTTTATATGTGAAAGTTTATAAGGATCTTTAGATGTATGGATATCAGTTATTTATTCATACAACAACTTATGAATGGATTATAATGAACACTTACAATAGTAATCATAACCTTTGTGTATAAATATATAGGTACGCAGACGAAGTCACAAGTAGCCGCTAGAAAATTATAAAATATCTTTATAAACCACATTAACAGTTTTTCCTTCTGGGGCTAATGTGAACAGGTTATCCGCATTACTAACCCGCGAGCAAGCCACATATAGCTGGCACTGTGAAAAACAATTCGACCTAAGATCCACTCCGACAGCCTTTAGCGTCTGCCCCTGAGACTGTGTTCGTTTGAATTGGAATGATTCAAAGATTCAAAGATTCAAATGTTTATTCAGTAATTAGACCGTTACAGGCACTTTTACACGTCAATAAGTATAATTTATGTTACGTGTAAAGTATATTAAAATTTAATTTATTTTTAAAGAAAAGCTACCGATACCAGCGCTTCGTAACGACCACTGCTGAGAAGAAACGCCGAAAGAAACTCATTTTCACAGTATTGGTCGCCTACTCGCCAGACGGGCTTTGTCATATTATTATAATTGTCTTTTAATTAATAAATGCTTATAATATAATACAATGTTGACACATTATAACATGTAATGCTTGCGAACCAGTAAACAAACATAAATTGCGTAATATAAGTAATATTAAGTAGTCAAAAAAGCGAAGCCGAGCTGACCAGTCCCTCCCGGCAGCACCCGTTCACGAGTTGACGCACGGATCAGCCATCGTTAAACTCAACCATATTAGAGGGAATCCAACGACCCGACCAGCGACGCCACGAATGGGAAATTGTTGGGTATTATTGGTATTCATGGTATGTACATAGTTTCGCCTGCACTACACCCAGTAAGTATCTCAGCTTCGATTAAGTTTCTTTGTAGAGAAGTTACTCTAAGTCGGGTTCCATTGCACAATTTAGGTGGAGTAAGATTTCTCAGAAGCATTATCGGAACACCAACTTTGAGCGTGATTTTGTGTGCAGGAAGTAAGAACACAGTTTGCAGTAAGTGAATTTAAAAACTCAACTGGATAGTTTGTGACATAATCTTTATTAAAAACAATGTTAAAATATGTGTATACCACTTCATCCCCAACAATTTGAGCCAAATGTTTTTCTTTTATTGCAGTTGCTAGGTTATTTCTGGGAGTGAGTACAGCGCGTTCATATAACCAAAAATTTTTTTGATTTTGTATTCTCGAAACTTCTCCGAAAACCTACCATACTATTCTGCCTAGCTACTCTGGAAGAGTCACTTGACCATTTAATTTAATTGCCGTTTCCAATTTTTAGTAAAATATCTGAAAATTCTTGGGCATGTGAATGGCCACCGAGCTGTGCTCGCATGTTAATGGTCAAGCTTAGCTTTTGTATCTGGGGCCAAAGATAAGAACGCTTCAGCTAAGCATTGATCTCGTCGGCTCTAGTTCCTCGAGTTTTGACGGGTAGGGTTTGCCCAAAATCTCCAGAGAAAAGTAATGGAATGTTTCCCATTGGTCTTTCATCACGGCGAATATCCCATAGTGTTCTGTCCACGGCCTCAACGGCTTTTTTGTTTGCCATTGTGCTTTCATCCCAAACGATTAGACAGCAACCCTCAAATACTTTAGCTTTATCACAGTTTCTTATTACAGAACATGTAGATGTTTCAATGCTGTCTAAATCGATTGGGAGTTTAAACATTTTGTGAGCCGTTTAACCGCCAGGAAGTAATGTGGCCGCAATTCCTGACGAAGCTACTGCCATAGCAATTTTATTGTTTCCTGATACCAGTGCCACATCTAGGAAAAAGAGTTTTCCCTCACTATTATTCACACTTCGTTCACTATTATTCACACTTCGTTCACTATTATTCACACTTCTTTCACTATTATTCACACTTCGTTCACTATTATTCACACTTCGTTTACTATTATTCACACTTCGTTCACTATTAATCACACTTCGTTCACTATTATTCACACTTCGTTCACTATTATTCACACTTCATTCACTATTATTCACACTTCGTTCACTATTATTCACACTTCGTTTACTATTATCACACTTTGTTCACTATTATTCACACTTCGTTCAGTATTATTCACACTTTGTTCACTATTATTCACACTTCGTTCACTATTATTCACACTTCGTTCACTATTATTCACACTTCGTTCACTATTATTCACACTTCGTTCACTATTATTCACACTTCGTTCACTATTATTCACATTTCACACTTGTACGACTTTGTGAAATATTTCTCTTTGCTCACAACCATAGCGCATTTTAAAAATTTTTGAGGCGCCATCTGTTCCTATTTTATGTAACTATAAAATCGCCCATAGAAAAATTATCTTTCAACTATAAATAATGATAAGTTTTTTATCTGACATCAGATTTCAATGAAACAAAGTCTATATGTTGCTCAGGGATGAGCTTAATCTTTTAGTGAAAACCGCGTAAATATCTGTTCAGTAGTTTTAAAGATTAGCGAGTACATACAGACAGACAGACAAAAAATCTTTTTTTGTGTTCTGTTACTCTTTTTTATCGCCGCCACCCATTTTTTGATAATTTTATCAAATGTACAGACACGCGGTTCCTACTGTTTTATTATATGTATTGATTCCTGCAATTACTAAGAATGTCATGGCCAATAATTGATGACTACGTACATTTCACACGAGCTTCGGCATGATAATCGGAAACAATCCATGACCAACTGATATCTTTGTGACTGCTCAAAACCATTGCAAGCTCATTTTAATACGTTCTCAAACCATTGTTAAAACAATTTCTAAATAGACTTGTATTAATTTGCAATAAAAACTTAGAATGTACTGTTTCTCTTCCCGCGCAGATCATAAAAGCCCATCGAGAAATCGGGCGAAAATGCGATTAACCATCTCTCCTTCCATCATTCTAAAAAAAGGCCTTTGTGTCTTTCGGCCCTGGGCTCTGTCTGCTTAGAGCCGTAAGCCCCAAAATGCTCTGTCTACCCCGCTAGAGATACAGACATGATAGTATGTATGTACGCTTCTGTTACACCCCTGGTGTTGCAGTTGTCTATGGGCAGCGGTGATCACTTACCATCAGGTGACCCGCTTGCTCGATTGCCGCCCTATGACAAAAAAAATGAGTTTAGTTTAAGTTGGAATATAATTGATTAAAAAAAACTCTTCTTATTTTTGCACCAGATGAACCTTGACTGATGATCGATCATTTATAACCGACTTCCAAAAAAAGAGGAAGTTATCAATTCGTCCCGATCTTTAATTCTTTTTTCATGTATTTTCACTGATTATTCGAAAACGCCTGGACCGATTAAATTTTTTAAAGGGTAAACTTATCATTTGGTCCCATAAAAATTTTATAAAAATCGGTTGTGTGGTTTGCGGGTGAAGTCGGTTTTTGGATTTGAAAAATATATTTTACAATGCCTATATTGCCGATGAGAAGCAAGTTTATTTGCCACGCAAATTAAAAATCCCCCAAACTTTCAAGAACGCCATCTATAGATGAGAAGCGGAACTACATATTATAATTGATATCCGTAGCGCCATCGAAAATTTTTAAACCAACTTTCAAGCTTTAACCCCAAATAACTTTAAAACGGGTGAACCGATTCTCATCAAACAAAACTAAGAACCACCGCAAAGAAACGTAAAAGACGGCACTGAAATCGGTCCATTCGTTCGAGAGCTACGATGCCGCAGACAGACAGACATTAATGTCAAACTTATAACCCTTCTTTTTTGTCGGGGGTAATTAAAGAAAAATATCGTGGTAACCGTTCTTTATTCATAGACATCAATTCATAAAATAGGTAACTGTTGATTCAAAATTTTAGTGCCATAAATCTTTGCGCTACATTCTATAGAATTATTTTGTTTATTACATAAAATAGACATTAAAATGATAGACTCATCCTTAAAACCTACTTAGATATACATATAAATATTATATATTACAGAGAGCTTTCATTTGATGAAAGCTTTTAAAAGTACACACCTTTGGCGTGAAGCACGCAACGCAACATCGTCAACTTAAAATAAAGCGTCCTTTTGGTGTAAGCTTAACTTAAAATTAAATAAACAACAATAAGAAAAACATTTCAAAACTTAACTCCATACTTTTTTTATTCAAGGCTTTCATGGTGATTTTGTGATGCAAAAAATAATGTAACGTTTTTTTTTTTAATATTTAAAATTACTGAATAATGTAAACACCGTGTAGCGGCTGGCAACACCGTAATGCAGCGGGCAACCCTATCAGATGGGTAGCGGTACGATATTGCGCACGCGCGGTCAACGGTCTTCTGGATTCAAAGCTTGCCACCTAAGGTTGTGTCAATCCATATATTATAACTTATTGAAGTAGGTAATTGTAGATATTTCATAAAGTTCTAGTGATCAATGCATTAAGCTTAACGGTTTACCTAGCAAAATAAATATGTATTACGTATAACTGTGTCTAGTATTTATTTTGCTCACAGTTTATGGTTTAAACACGTAAACGAGTGCAGAGAGCGAAACTATCGAGTCGCCGCTCCTTACACTCACCCTTATGTTGATCAACTAAATCAATCCGGGTTGCCTTTTCAACAATATTACGTAAGTAAACCGTTTAACAAAATTCATAATGAGCTGTTTATCTCACGTTACAAACTATATGATTTGAATTACTTTGTGCAATTCCGCCATCAGTTAGTTCAGTTATTTCATGAAAACTATTGCCGGTCGGCGCCCATCCACTGCTGTTAGTCCGAGCATACCTGCCACCAACAGCCCGTGTGCACCGGCCACCAACAGCTGATACATACTTTCTCCCATGCTGCTGCATCTGCTGCGGCTGCAGCAACATCGGACACCGCAAACGCGACACGTGTTTCGCCTCTCTGAGGCATCTTCAGGCACCGAACAAGTTGATCGTTCGGCTGAATGAACATTCGACGCTTGACCGCGTCTAACAGTAGTTGGTGGGCGCCGACCGGCAATAGTTTGCATGAACTAAATGGTGGCGGAATTGCACAAAGTAATTCAAATCATGTAGTATGTAACTTTGACTTCCGCGAAGTAACACCTGAATCTATTCACTATCTCACGTTACTTTTAATAGAATACCTCATTTGAAATCACTGTCGCTTCTATACTTGCAAAGTTACAAAAGTATGCTAAATTAGTGTACTTATGATCAAAAAGATCAAGGAGCAAATATCTTTACTTGGTCCAACACAATAGATAAAAATTACTTGTAAATAATTCAACAAAAATATTTCATTCTTTTCATTTCAACAAATAATGTGATAATTAAATTGGTTTATGCCTTTAGTTCTGGATCCTTTTTTTTTGCATAATTTGTTTTGTCCTAATGTTTTTGGCATACTGGTTTTGGCATAAAATATTTTTGCATAATAGTTCATAGGCACAATTGTTTTTTGGCATACGGGTAATATTGACATAATTAACTTTTACGCTAATTTCTTTTGGCATAATGTTAAATCGCATGAACTCCGTAGACGTAATAACTATAAGACTAGTAGTGTTTAGGCATAATATTTTTAGGAATAACAGAAACAAAATTAAGCTATTTTAACTGCTTATTTATTTAATTATCATGCAAAAAATTTATGACCACCCGAAACAACTGTAAGGGCTGAAGAGGAGCTAGGTTCAATTTTTTTTATTACCCGGAACAAGAGTAAGGGCATAAGGGAAGTTAGGTTCAAGTTATTTTTTATGACCATCTGGAACAATTGTAAGGTCAGAAGAGAATATAGGTTTAAGTTATTTTTTTATAACCACCCTGTACTACTGTGGGGGTATTTTCTACCCACTATGTTAAGTGCCTACATATTTATTAGAGCAATAATGTTTTTAACACTTTAGGAGTCAGATATTTATTCGGCGTATTATGCCTATAAAACTTATGCCTAAATATCATTTGCCTAAATATCATTATGCATAAGCATATTTAGGCTTTAGAATAGTATACTTAATAAAAAATATGCTTATAGCTGTTATGCTTTAAAAAATTGTGTCTAAAAAGTTATGCCAAACGAACATTGTGCGTAACTATTATTAGGATAAGTAAAAGTATGCCATTTTAAATTATGACAAAATTTTATACAAAAAAAATAGGGAACCCTTCAATTACTAATAAACAATTGGATTTTAAATCCATATCTACAACTACAAATGTGTTGCTACACTATTTTACATTTCGTTCGTGACTAACTGATGTCTCATCTTTAACTTATACTTAACAGCTAAATCCATATTTCAGACCACTTTAATCATTGATCCACGAGTCGACATACCTACAATAGCATGATATATTGTAAGCAATTTCAAGGCATTGACTGCTGGGAGTAAAACTGCCACATCGTTTTTAATAGCTCTTGCTTTTTTTCTTTACTTTGCACAATTCGTTTTTAAATATCATAATCAAATACTTTTTTAAACGTTAAAACAAACATTATCTATGGGATTTGTTTGAAATATAGACTAATGACGTCATAGTTCCTTGGAGTCAAATAGCGCTCATAATTTGGTACTTTCCTGTATCAAAAATAAATTATTTGGTACTGTTAAGAAAATAAAATGTCACAAAATAATGTCATGTCATGAACACATCCATTTTCAACGTTTTTTTAGATTTATTATTGCAAAAAAACTGATAGTTTCGGCACCCTTGGTACGAATCTTCTGAGACAAAAAATATAGTGCGCGCGCCTCGAATACCGAACCAACACAGCTAACGATGCTAGCGGGAATCGTATAAGATGATAAGACATGGACAGCTTTGTGTTAGAGCCGAAATATCTATGGTATTCAGAAACACTGATCTGAAGAACGAACATGTCGACCATATACTTAGGGGTTGGGCTTCCGTCACTCTCTTTCGCTCCAGCAAATGACGGGTTTGAGCGACTGAAAAGGATGGCAGTATGCGAAAGTGCTGTCCCGTGCCAGATGTTGCCCAATCTTTTCTCACAATCAGATACTCTTTTCTAAACGTCAAAACAAACATTTTGTATGAAATATAAGCAGATGACGTCATAGCTTCTTGGAGTCAAATAGCGCTCCTGTTATCAGTTTTTCTGCAATAATAAATCTAAAATCACGTTAAAATGGATGTGTCCAAAGACAAATGCATTATTTTGTGACGTTTTGTTTTCAGTACAAAATAAAATATTTTTGACCCAGGAACAGCGTAGCTACCGCCGTATCTGCCGTATCAATTATACGAGGCCCCCGGGCCACGGGGGCCCCCAAACGTGCGTAAGCAAAAATTAATAAAAACTCCCCAATTTTTTTTTTATTTCAGTAATGACAAAAGTAAAAAAAAGCAATTTCTTTTTTCTCCGAGTAAAGCGTGCGTTCAAAAGTTGGCAACATCCTACATTGGTTATCGCGGGCTTCGGGATTTCCAAGTCATTTACTTCACCGGGTAAAGTCGGGAATTTCCAAAATTTTGGAAAAACAACAGATAGATAATTTAATAAATATTTCTTTTAATTTTATGCATTTTTTTTTTCTTTTGTGCGTAATCTTTACCCTTCCTAAAGGCCCCCAAGCATTTTTATATACGGGGCCCCGGCAAGCCACGCTACGCCACTGCCCAGGAAATACCCCATTCAGCTACACTTACTTAGGTCTCAAGTGCAGTTTTCTACTGCTGAAATGATGTGATGATGGCAACCAAAAGTACAAGCTGCATGTCTGCCTTATAGTCTAGCATCACGAGAGCTACGATCATTATATATGCAGGAAATTCACTGCTGCTGGGTCCCAAGGATTTCCGCGAGTTATTGGAAGCGGCCAGGAGTCTTCGTACAGTGGGCCACATAGAAAAGTATACTACCTCTATACTTTCGGCACTACGGAATTGTTCTATTTGTGGTTCTATGAGGCCCACTGTACATACGTATAGCTAAGTGTACGCGTTTCACTCTCAAGTAACACAGAGCGGTGATATACTGATAATCTAATCTAAATTAGTGTTGCCACTCGGTAGTCTACTATCGATAGCCTATCGATAAATTATAGGTATTTTAAATAAAACCGATACTATCGATCCTTCGACGAAAAAACTATCCATAGTATCGATAGTATTGCTATTTATAATACATAAACTCAATAGACATAGTATTGCTCTAAAACAGCTATCTATTTTATAGGCCTATATATATATATATATATATATATATATATATACAATGTCCTTTTTAATTAAGTACAAATATTTTAAGGGGTTATTCAGTCCATCATTTTGAACAACTTTGCCCAATAAATATATATCGAAATACGAAAAAAAATATTTAGGTTCTCATACAGATCGAAGTAGTCACGTGATATCGTTACTGTGAAAAATGCAAAAAAATTTTTCGTATTTCGATATATATTTATTGGGAAAAGTTGTTTAAAATGATGGACTGAATCACCTTTTAAAATATTTGTACTTAATTAAAAAGAACATTGTATATATAGATAGGCCTATCGATAACTTGGCATTTTTCGATTGAAACTATCAATTGTAAAACTATAGATTTTTCGGCAACACATTCTAGATTGACTTAAAAATAGGGCGATATAACGACGAAAAAAGGACGACTATCGTGTTATTTTATGAAATAAGGTCCTTCGTCAATCGCTTTCCTGCAACCTCGCTCAAGCCTTCTGACAAACTGACGGCTGGAGCGGAACGTGGTCACCGCTACAGAACCTGTCTGCTGCATCTATCCGTCGCGCTCTGTGCCACTTCAATAAACAAATCGGTGGAAGATGTCGTGTTTTCCTGAGTAAAGCCTACATACGAGCGGAGCTAGTCCGCTAGACGTGCGCGGGCGCGGGCGCGGGCCGCGCGGGCGCCGCGTGTCACAGGAAGGCCACGAACAGCAGCATGGACAGCAGCAGCAGCGACGCGCCCGACACGCCCAGCCGCGTCGACTTCGACAGGAGGCTCTTCCCTGGAAATTAAACATTCATGTGGTTACAATCATGATATTTTTACAGGTCGGCATTAGACTAGCTGCATAAAGGCATCTAACGTAGCTCAATCAAAATGAATGTCATCTAGTTACAGCAGTGTTTGTTGTTTTTCGTGTGTGTAAATGGAAAAACACTGGTGTCAGATTTTTTAGAATGATGACAGCCTTATACGTGCCTTCCGTCGAGAATTTTTTATGCCACTTGCGGTCACCCATCCTAGTGCGGAACACACTCGGTGTTGCTTTACTTGCGAAAGCGCTAGTAATGCGCACTCCCACTGGGCCACCGAGCTCCGAGAAAGGCGTCACTTACATCTTTCAGCGAGTTTTCTGGCGCAACAGTAGTCCTTCAACCTCTCATACTGTGCACAATCGTGAGCTATCGGCTTGCAGCGATGTGGGCCCATGTAGCAGGTGTGAGACAGCCAGAGAAGCGGCTCGGAGAACACCTACCGGTCGAAGCAGCACTGGTCTCCAAGGAAGACTTCAGAGAAAGGCGTAACTTACATCTTTCAGCCAGTTTTCTGGCGCAACAGCAGTCCCTCAACCTCTCATACTGTGCACAGTCGTGAGCCAACGGCTTGCAGCGATGCGGGCCCATGTAGCAGGTGTGGGGCAGCCAGGGGAACGGCTCAGGCAGCACCTGCCGGTCGCAGCAGCAGTGGTCGGCCAGCACGCGGGTCTCGCAGTAATCAAGCTCGCGGCGGCTGCACACGCCGCAGCCCAGCTGGGTCACTGGAACTGAACAAAGTAGTAATGTTTACTTTATTTTAACAAATGCACTTCAGTATACGTAATACCTACGTTTAAAATCGTGCCGAGTGGTTACTGCACTGAAAAATGTAACCCATCACGCCGTTATCAAATGAGGCAGACAAAGCATTGGGTATTGCAGCTCTAAGCAGACAGAGCCCAGGGCCACAAGACCCAAAGGCATGATAAAAAGTGAAAAAAGGAATAAAGGAATAGTGATAGGTATTGCCGCCCATTATAGCTATAGGGCAAATTCAAATTCTTAGGGCCGTGTTGATCAATGGTTATTTCTTTTTGATACGCATTTTTGCCAATTCCCTCGAAAAGTACCCCATCCTTTCAAATGGTAGTTGTAAGAAAAGCTGCCTAGCCAGATGTAAAATCATAGGCGAAATCGTGTACCTATATGGTTCCGATTTTAGTGGTTGGGTACCCAATGGCATAGGTATATGATATCGTTGAAGAAGAAAAAGTTTGAAAGTAAGTACCTACACCCCGAAGCAGCACAGCCAAGGATGAAACCAAGCAGGTTGAAGAATAAAAGCTTCTCAGGAAATTCCTCATTGTATGTCGACCATAATAGTGTACAAATAAAAGTTTTGTCAGCGTCAATTCTGGTTGCAGAACTAACATGAAACCCATCATTACAGTTAAATAATAAACGAATAATATCAAAATATTATAAAGTCCGAAGGCTTTTCTTTCTGTATTAAGCTTTGCCCTATGTAAATTGTCGTTCCGCAAAACGATCTATTACTATTACTTCAACTATTTAGTTTCTTTATATTTGCGTAACAACATTCAATACGACTTATAATAAAGGGAACTGAAATAAAACAACAAAATACATGAAACGCAATAAGTCAACATTGCGGAGTGAAAACTAGATGGCGCTTGTTAAAACTCGCAAATGGTTTGTTTTATGCTTCCTATACCAAATTACAGCTGATGCCAATACTAATACCAGTTTAAGTAATAATTTCCAAATGTATATGTTATTTAGCAAGTCCATCAGACTTTGCCGGAATTGGCCGGAAGCGTAGCTAGGCTATACCAGGCCTGGTTTAGCCTAGCTACCTAAACGCGGGTTTAGGTATCGAAAATATACCTACATTATTACTATGAGCGCGGCGACCACTCCTGAGGGGAAAATTCAGTTACATGAATCGTTTGTCTAGACTAATAATAATGAAATTGACTTGGAATGGATGTCTAAGTATCTAAATAATTTTTCAAAACTAACAACCGACTTCACCCCCAAACTACACAACCGATTTTGATAAAATTTCCATGGTACCACCTGGAAAGTATACCCTTTCAAACAAAAAAAGATTTTTTTACGTAGGTCCACGCGTCTTTGAATAATCGGTGAACATACATAAAAAAATAGAGGATTGCGACGTATTGATAACCTCCTCCTTTTTTGGAAGTCGGTTAACAAAGGGGTGGGGAGTTTTGACGCGAGCTAAATTAAACCATAGCGCTAACCACATAAAGTAGATTATATTTCTTTGAATTTCTTTTCTGAGTAAGAATTCTGTACTACAGAATTCTTGTACTGTTCTGTAGTACAGACTGTACGTGAGTACAAGTACTTATTCTGTGGCTTACTACCGCTCGTTCCTCTATCCGCCACCTTAGGGACGTTCGACGCTCCCCATGCACGCCAGATGGGCCAGCGCGGGAAACTAAATAATTTGATTGTAAAAAAATAACTTCCATAAAATACTATCTACAATCAATAAAGTTTCTGTTAGTCTGTAGGTCCTTACTATGCCGAGCCGACCCTGATTAATTGGAAAAGGGCGGCAGCCTTCGTGCCCGTGACAAATGCCATTTAAATTGCGTGAAGCGGGTTACGCATATTGATTTTACATTTCTTATAGGTTTCCCTGTGTTACTGTTAAAGATAACAAAATGCTTAACTAAACGCAATCTCTACGCGGGCCGGACACCGAGGAATTACTTAAATATATTCAAACTATGATTTCCTTTATTCCCACATTCACACACGCGTCATTAAGGGGCTACCTGAATTTTTGGGGGTCCAGTGCTGCCCCCATTTGAAATAAATAATTTGAAAAGAAACGGAGATATCATTTAAAATTTGGTGTTGATCAGACCCTTGATAACCCTTCAAACTATTTTAAAAACTACTGTTTACAGTTTAAAGTAATAACGTGAAGCTTTTCTACGCACAATGGCGAAAAACGGCCACTTTTGGCGTATGTGCGCAGAAAATCTTCACGTTCTCATTTTAAAATGTAAACAGTAGTTCATAAAATAGTTTGAAGGATTATCCAGGGTCTGAACAAGACCAAATTTTAAATGATGTCTCCGTTTATCTTCAAATGATTTTATTTTAAATGGGGGCAGCACTGGACCCCGAAAAATTCATGTAGCCCCTTAACGGCTTAGACACCAGACAGTTTTTGTAATATTCCTTCTTACATTATATAACTCCTATGTATTACAGTAATTTTATCGAGATACTTCCCAGTATACTTAACCCATATAAATAGTTAGCAGATAGAGAAGTACCTTTTTTAGGGTTCAGTACCCAAAAGGCAAAATGGGACCCTAATACTAAGACTCCGCTGTCCGTCCGTCCGTCTATCTGTCTGTCCGTCTATTATCACTAGGCTGTATCATGAACCGTGATAAATATACAGTTGATTTTTTTTCTGTTGCCGCTCTAACAACAAATACTAAAAACAGAATAAAATAAATATTTAAGGGGGGCTCCCGTACGACAAACGTGTTTTTTGTTGAGGTTTTTTGCTCGATATTATTAAGGGCAACATGTACCTAATCAATCACAGAGTACTTATTTAGTTGTATATTCACTTCAAAAATAAATAATTAAATTAAAATAAAATAAATATTTAAGGACAAGGAACGTAATTTTTTGTAGATAATATTACGGTGCCCTCCGTGCGCGAGTCAGACCCGCACTTGGCTGGTAATTTTTTCTAATTACCAAAAAAGTGTTTTTCTTTTTCCTTTTGAGGTTTTAATTATTATTATTTAGAGCAACTTTATCCCATTTTTGAGCAAAGAACACTCAATCCTAGAAAAACAAATTTACAATATAAATCACGGAAAATATATAGCGAGTTATTCAATTATATATTCATGCATATATGTAGGTATGTAGTAGGTATATTGTACAAGCGTCATATCTTATATTTATCTGTAGGACATCTATGTAATGGAATACCCCGAGCAGAGCCGGCTCGAGTTACCTATTATTCTGTTTACATACGAAATAGGCTATTTCGCCATAAGTACCTACCCTATTTACCCAGGAACTTTTCTGGGTCAAAATTATTTTGTACCTGTTAGAAAATAAAATATCACAAATGAATGTCACTTGCCATCACAGAGCAACGTGGAACTTTCCGTTACTTGCCATTGATCATATACATTTTCAACGTGATCTTAATTATAGAATTATACACACATACATACTATCGTCTTTATCTAATATTTTAGATTTATGAATGCACAAAAACTGATCTAGAGCGTGCTATTGACTCCACGAAACCAAAATGTTTGTAATTTCAGATAAATTCAGAGTCAAAAGAAAACTTAATCGTAAAATCATATATGGAGGTTAAGGGGCTACATGAATTTTCCGGGGTCCAGTGCTGCCCCCATTTTAAATAAATCATTTGAAAGAAAACGGAGATATCATTTAAAATTTTGTCTTGATCAGACCCTAGATAACACTTCAAACTATTTTATGAACTACTGTTTACTGTTTGTAGTGAAAACATGATGCTTTTCTACGCACATACGCCAAAAGTGGCCGTTTTTCGCAATTGTGCGTAGAAAAGCTTACGCATTTTGTATTGATCAGACCCTAGATAAGCCTTCAAACTATTTTATGGACTACTGTTTGCAGTTTATAGTAGGAACGTGAAGCTTTTCTACGCACATTAGCGAAAAACGGCCACTTTTGGCTAATTTGCGTAGAAAAGCTTTTCGTTCTCGCAACTGTACTACTACTAATTTTGATACAGCACGCTCGAAATTATTGTCACATTCAGATCACAAAATAAGTTTCTTACAATTTATCTACCATAAAATCATTCATCCATCAATGATACCACTTTCTACCAATTCTACCAATGTCAACTAAAACGTGCACATTTATACGAAGTAGTAAAAAAGTATTGTATTGGGTAAACCGTGCGTTTTTTGGTGACTGTGACAGTCATGACGTGACCAATCGAAGGCTGGCTCGGACGGCAAAAACTTGGCTCCGCGGTGCATGGCCAATTGCGTAGCGTAACCCTGGACTCCGGCCCTGACAGCGGAACTACCTAGCTACCTACCCTGAGTGCTAAATCTCAGGTTTTTCTTTTATACCTCCTACAAATAGATACTCGTATGTACCGTCATCGATGTTTAAATATTTATGATATCTGCAGGCAGAAGTCATGTCGTTTATGAAGATTTATTTATTACTAGCTGATGCCCGCGACTTCGTTCGCGTGGACTTTATGACTCCGGCGTATTAGTATAAATAACAACTAATGAGAGAGAAAGATAGAGAGAGATAAGAAAGTACTTGTAACAGTGTCAGGAGTTAAAAGTCAATATTATTTTAATTCTTTCCTTCGGGAGCCAATATGAAAAGAGCTGAAGTGTTACTAACCCTGGAGAAAGCCACATTAAGTTGGCCATGCGAAAAACCAGTCCTTAGATCGACATCAGCAGCTTTAAGCCTCTAAAACTGTGACTTATTTTCATAGGAAAGCAAGTAAACACTGTGTATTTGTAAAACTGTGTATTTTCAAAAGGAAAATTGTTATACGCGGAATAAATACAGTTTCACTGGCACCACTCACAGTAAACTTAAAGTGTCTCAGCAGACTATGCCGAAGTTTAGCGGCTAAAGTTCAGTGTTTAAAGTTCGGTGGGGATGACACACTAAATAAGCTGAAGTTCGGTGGAAACGCCGAACTGTAGTGATGTGACGATATGAGAATTTAATCTTCCGTCTTTGGCGCGTCTGCGGCTAACGGACACGGGAGCGGAAGAGGGAACGGAAGTGGAAAAGGGAACGGAAGCGGAAGCGGAAGCGGGAGCGGGAGCGGGAGCGGAAGTGGCAGCGGCGGCAGAGGCGTCGGCGGCGGCGGCGGCGGCAGCGGCGGGAGCGGCGGCGGGAGCGGAAGAGGGAGTACGGGTACAGGTACGGGTACGGATACAGGTACGGGTACGGGTACGGGTACGGGTACGGGTACGGGTACGGGTACGGGTACGGGTACGGGTACGGGTACGGGTACGGGTACGGGTACGGGTACGTGGAAGAGGAAACGGGAGCGGAAGCGGGAGCGGGAGCAGAAACGGCAGCGGCGGTGGCGGCGGAAGCGGCGGCGGCAGTGGCGGCGGCGGTGGCAGCGGCGGTAGCGGCGGCGGCGAGAGCGGGAGCAGCGGCGGCAGTGGCGGCGGCGGTGGCGGCGGCGAGAGCGGCGGCGGCGGCGGTGGTGGGAGTGGCGGCGGCGGCGGCGGCGGCGGGAGCGGCGGCGGCGGCGGCAGCGGCGGGAGCGGCGGCGGGAGCGGAAGAGGGAGTACGGGTACAGGTACGGGTACGGATACAGGTACGGGTACGGGTACGGGTACGGGTACGGGTACGGGTACGGGTACGGGTACGGGTACGGGTACGGGTACGGGTACGGGTACGGGTACGGGTACGGGTACGGGTACGGGTACGGGTACGGGTACGGGTACGGGTACGGGTACGGGTACGGGTACGGGTACGGGTACGGGTACGGGTACGGGCACGGGTACGGGTCCGATTCAGGCAAAACATCGGAAGTTCGGCATTATGTGTTGCTAGTAATGCAAATAACATTGCTGGCATGCATTGGCAGAAATTCAGCCGCTGAACTTCGGCATACAGTGCTGAGACACTAAGTTGGGTTCCGTTACACAGTTTCGGCGGAGTCAAATTGCGCATTCGCATTATTGGCCCTCCGACATTAAGACTTATTTTGTGAGCCGAGAGTCCATTTGCTGCAAGTGAATTAAGAAACTCAACTGGATAATTGGTGGTGTCGTTAACAACTCTATCCAAGAAATTAACAATAATTTGCGTCATAAGTTCTATAATAATTGATTTTTAATTTTTTGGTGTCAATATGGCGCGTTCACATATCCAAGAATTTTTCTGGTGTGTTATGCTCTGAAGGTCCGCAAATTCTGAACTTATAAGTATATCTTCGGACGAAACAACTTTTTTTTGAAAAATTTTCAATGTACAGTCACATTTTTTTACTCTTTTATTTGTTGTATAGATTTAGTATGTTTTTGTTCAACGACAACAAAAAAACATCATCTATAAAAATTTCAACTGTCTAGCTATAATGGTTCATGAGATACAGCCTGGTGACAGACAGACAGACTGACTAACAGTCGGACGGTCTAAGTAATAGGGTCCCGTTTCTACCCATTTGGGTAAGGAACCCTAAAAATCGAATAAAATAAGTATTTATGGGGGGCTCCCATAATACAAACGTGATTTTTCATAGATTATGGTACGGAACCCTTCGCGCGCGTCCGACTCGCGCTTGGCCAGTTGTATTATAACTCAACAAAAAGTTCTCATCAGACTTAACAACTTTTGCTAAGGCGGCATTTTAATATTATTTATAGTTTAGCTGGACCATTATAGTTCTGCATCATGTGTTCCATTTTCCAAAATCAATTATAGCCTATATGTTGCCCAGGCTTCACAGCTATATAACAAAAAAAGTTTCATTCGAATCCGTCCAGTATTTCCGGAGATTAGCGTGTACAAACAGACAAACAGACAAACAGACAGACATTTTTTTTTATTTTCTTACTCTATTACTATATCTCCATCGCCACAAATATTTTTTTTTTGAAAAATTTTCAATGTACAGACACATTTTTTTTACTCTTTTATTATAGTATAGATAACATTTTTTTATTATTATTTTATTTTCTTAGGAAGACTTTAAATCTAAATATTTCTTATTTAGATTTTTATGTACTTAGTAGTAATACTTTAAATTTTAGACTTTTTATCATTAGTTAAAACCAGGCAATATTGTAAGGTGACGAGTAAGCCACTTTGCTTGTGGGACTGTCCCAGGATCGTGAAAATGACACGAAAGACTGGATAGAATGGCGTGGGCTGAAAATTAATTAAATAAAATGCTGTTATGTAATCTAAAATCTGTATAAAAATATCATGCTGTGAAATACACATTCTGCAAAAGCCCCAACACAATTCCAATTCTATAACTGACTCTTCCAATTCAGTCGAACTAAAGGGGACCCTAGAGGAAAAAATGCCTGCAAGGGATATGATCATCGAAGTATATCTGTAAATATCATCATAGCCTTGAATCTAAAAAGGAAATTGATTGACATCAAATCAACCGGAAATTGTATTCGGGCAGATTAGATAAAAAAGATCGACAAAATAGAAGTCATTTTGTGCATCGTTGTATTCAAGTAACATATGGCTAAATTATTATTTTTACTACTATGATGGTGTGTCATAAAATAGTTGTTTCGAAATCGTGTTGAAAACAAATTAATCGTTTAAATATGTAAGATTTAACGTTAATGTAATATTTCGTTTATGATACAACTGGCAATCCGCCCCGGCACGGGTATGTATTTTACATACCTACCTATTTTTGAATCAGTTTTTCTATTGATGAAAACCGCATCAAAATCTGACAATCAAAGCCCACAATACAGAGAGACGGCGAGAAGCGACTTCGTTATATACGTATATATACTTATTGATGTTATAACAAAATCTCAATAAAAGGAAAATAAGTACCTTTGAATATTTTAGGCGCAAATTGGTTTGAATTTGATTCGACGCTGAGCTCTATATTATGTATTTGTCAGCAAATTCTCCGCTTAAAAATAACTTAAGAATATTGAATATGATTTCTTTACATCGAAATAAAATTGTCATGTTTCGTAAACACACGAGACCTCGACAATTTTGACAATAACCGATCCTCCCGCGGGCCTTGGTCGAGGGGCAGGACCGCCCCCTGACCTCCACCGTTGCCAAACAAAACACATGTAATTAGGGAGGTATATGTGTAATGTATAGCTTAACGGGAGAACGCTTTGTTAACACATCACAGATGATCTAGTTTTTTTAGAGAAATCTTATTTACTTAAGAAAATAATAAAGAGATTCCGTGGCAAGAGTCGGTCGTTTAAATTATTATTCAGTACATTTTTTTAATTAACCTATACTGCCCCACTGCTAGGCAATGATCTGTCCCATTTTCCTCCACTTTTGTCTATCCAGAGCAGCCTCTGACCAATCAAGCTGGAAAGCGTCCAAGTCATCACGCCAACGCTTTCTAGGCGTGTGACGCCGCGACTGCCCCTGTGACGCCGACAGTACATAGTAAGTTTTTTTTAGATCAAACATATACAATTCTGTTTATTCTACGGTTGATTAGGAGCATAACTCGAAGAGAAAATACGGCATTTGCGTGAAGTTCGCCAATTATTTAACAATAGAGGTTTTACTTTATTAATAAATTAGTTATTTAATTAATCAAGCCCGGGAGGCCCGGAAGAGCTAGAGGGACGAACTTGAGTCCTACTGCAGGAATTGGGCCTCAAAGGCCCTCTACCGAGAGAGTCGGAATGCTGGAAGCGAGACCTTTGCCTGCAGTGGGACATTATGGGCTGAAATAGGAACAGAATATTTAAATCATTTATTTTATTCCTTTGGGTGGAAAATGTCCACCAATAGACTTCCTGCGGCGGAATGATGAATCGTCAAATATATTTTTATTGGTCTTAACTTTTGAAGATCGACCTTCCACCCCCCCATTTGGCCTAATTGTCAGCATCGCTGCAGCCTGCCCGTGACCTCGCGACCGCGAGGTTGAAGGGGCTTCAAAACTTATATTGCTATTATCTGCCTAAATAATAGTGCGTATGTAAGAACACTCTGTATATATACATTTATTTAGGTACATCGTCTTATTTATGTGCTTTACTTTGTCTTGCAAGTCTTACAACCCACATTTAGACTATCTGTATAACCCAAAGGTTGACTTTTAGACAACGCTTTTAGCGTTAAGTTTGCCTATTGTTCTGTACAATTTGTATTTGATGAACATTATAGATTAAATAAAAAAAAAAATAATAACACAGGTCTACTTCTATTTTTCTCTATTATTCATTTATAGACTGCATACTTTCATTTGTCATCTCGACTGGTTATGTTTTTAGTAGAACACCTGTGTTTAGTTTGAATCCATCTTAAACAAAACGAGGCGATCATGGAATAGTTCAATACAGATACATTTTCCCGTCTTACCCTGACAGGGTAGACAGAGCCAGGGCCGTAAGATGCAAAGGCTGCGTTTAGCATGATTAAAAAAAGCGTTAAGATGAAAAAAAGAATAAGAATTCTGATGGCGTCTAGCAAAGCCGCATCGCCTATTAACAGGACTCAAAGATTCAAAGATTCAAATGTTTATTCAGCAATTAGACCTTTACAGGCACTTTTACACGTCAATCAAATTCAAATCTCGCCTTTGTCCAGCAGTGGACGGTATGCGGCTGAAATGATAATGATGAAATCTCGCCCATTCCCTCCATCGGCTCATACAATCTGTACGGGTAGAGAAGCAGCTGATACATTTTACGTTTTTTCCTTCTCCCAGACCAGCATGAAGAGTCAATATAAATACAATTGCTATATAAGTGTGAGTCACACTGCGTCAACATGGGGGGTGGTGTGACGTCATTCTCCATTGCCTTTAACGTAATACACGGGGCAGGCTGGCTCTGACACGTAGGGAGTTTATAGCTGCTCTGATTTAATCAGGTATACGAGAATAATGGCCTAGTTAACGCAAACAATGAGGAACTATAAAAGAAATATAAAGTGTGTCGTCGCGAAGTTACATTATAGGTACACTTATTAGTTGCTGCAAAACTTGGTGTAGATCAGTCTTTCCCAAAGTGGGCGATAACGCCCCCTTGTGGGCGCTGGAGGCTTTAAGGGGGGCGGTAACGGGCCCAGAATAAAGTTGGGGGGCGGTGATGTGATTTAAGCAATGAGTGATTTATAACTTCAGCTATTTCATATTTTAAATTTCACTTAAAATTAAAATCCTCTTACTACACAACATCCATTTATTAGTTCATATTTATATCCTTTTTTATTGTACAAATATAAACTAAAAATGTAATTAATATTTATTATTTTAATGCGTTCACAACGCTATTTATATCGTTAAAGGAATCAAACACTGAAAAAATTTCGTGTTTTAAAGTTTCGCAGGTGAGGTCCCCACCTCCGATACTCTTTATTATTGTAAAATTGTATTATTATTGCTATTTTTTTTATTTAAAATTAACAATGTTGATTATTGTTATTTTTTATAAAAGATACTCTAATGTACTGGTGTATGTATATTATTGCTCTCTCTTGTAAAAAAGTCTAGTTTAGAATATAGGTTGAATTAAACTACAGGCAAGACAAATATGTGATTCAGGTTTTATGGTGAAAAAAATGGGGGGCGCTACAAAATAACAGATTTTTTAAAGTGGGCGTTTGACAAAGTAAGTTTGGGAACCTCTGGCTGTAGATCAACAACTAAGTGGGTGGTCCTGAAACTTAGATCATATGATATAAGTTCTGAAATGATGATGATGGCGCTACGTACTAGTACTTATTCTGTGGTATCCATACATTTTGTAGGAAAAAATTGTCATTTATTCCTTCGAATGTGGTGGTAACATGTTTTACTGAATATAACTACGATGATAGAATATAGGGCAAATACATTGTACCATAATAGGTTGTTATATTTTAATTTGTGTTATATGGCTGTGTCCAACTTATATTCAACTTATTCGTTAATTAACCTACTTTCAAAAAAGGAGTAGGTTACCAATTCGTCGCGATTTTTTTTATATATGTATGTTCACTGATTATTTTAAAACGAGTAGATCGATTTGAACTTTTTTCTTTATTCTTTTGTTCAAAGGGGTATATTTGTCAATTTTATAATTCGGTTGTATAGTTTGGGGTGAGGTCGGCTTTAGTTTTGAAAATTATTATTGTTAAAGATTAATCTGTTCATTTCTAACCCCTTGAAGGGTCCGGGTAGTAGGGTTCTGTATTTTTGTATGTACAAAAAGGGCGCATGCTAGGGCCACAGAATAAGTACAAGAGCCCAGATACTAGGGCTCTATGTTTTCATTTAATGCTAAAATGTACGTAAGAAACGCACCATAATGTCACTTTTGTCACTATTTCCTCTGGTTGTAGGGTTGACTGGAAGAGATTACGTTTTTTGTATTTTAATTGTCAAAGTCAAAGTCAAAATTTTTTATTCAATGTAGGATAAATTTATCTCTTATTGAAGGTCATTTTTTTTTAAATATTATTTTAGTGCAAAAGCTAAAAACTACTAGCGTTTCGGAACGACCACTGCTGCGAAGATTACGCCGAAAGAAACCCAGTTCAGTATTGTTGTGGCTTTTTATGTACAATAAAGAATTGATCTATCAATCATAATGTAAAATATAGTATCAGATCCCGCCCAGGGATATTAATGAGTAAAAATCTAATTGTACGTGTTCCCTTTTAACATTTTAGTGATTATCTTTTTAACATTTTAGTGATCGCAAGTTGCGATTCGCAACTTGCGAGCCCGCACAGCAGAGTTGGGCAAAATGTAATTAAACTACTAATTACTAACTACAATTACATTTTGTAGTAAGTAATCGCAACTACAAAATTACAAAAAGTTATTGAAAAAGTAGTTGAACTATAAACTACAAAAAAGTAATTGTAATCACAATTACAAACGACTTTTTGAAACTACATATTTTATAAAGATTTACTTACTTATAAATTTTCGTATCTTGCTTGCAACTTTTTACACTTACAATTTCGAAATACAACACCTTTAACACACGCCCGCGGTAATAAATTCTTATTGTAATTTGTAGTTATAACTACTTAATTACAATTACAACTACAGTAGTTTCAATTGTTGTAGTTAAATTTAATGTAATTTCAACTACTTGTAGTTAACTACATGTAATTGTAATTTGTAATCAAACTACACAATACATAGTAGTTATAAGACAGACTAAGACCCGGCTAGCAAAGCCATCTCGAATCTATGCCCAGTCCGATACTGGGACTAGCATTAGCAACCTGCTATCCCATCGCTAAGTAAAGACTTCTGATTGAGATAGAGTTTCTCATTTTCAATTTCAATGCCCACAAACCTGTACTACCTTTACCAAATCTCACGGCACGGTGTGAGATGCACACACGCGAAGGAAAATTAATAAAATAAATTACCTTATTACTTCAACCACAATGCTCAGGTTAATTCGTCGGCCTTGCATGGCAGTGGTGTCGCGATACTGCCTCCTAATTAAACCATTGTGTGACATGTGGCGGATGCATTCGGTTGCACTCTGCCATTACTCGACACATGCCACTTTATGGCATTATTCTTTTAATTACAATCCGCCTAGGCTATGTTTACAAACGTCACTGAAAATGTACCTCACCTCGGAATCTACGCTTCAGTTATTTTAAAAAACGGCCAAGGGTAAACTTGGACTCGCACAAGGGAAATGCTTCTAACAACTTGCAATAAACAATAAAAACCCGTTCCTAGCGTGAGGACTATTTATTTTTTATTTAAATTTAATTTTAACATTGTATTATGGCATTATACACGCACAGAAATCACGCTCTGCGAAAACTAATTTACGGCAGTCCTTGATAGTTTAATAAATTCTTTTTTCAGGATATGCTAGCAACATTTACTTTCTTTGTAGCCAAATATTTTATATGTATCTAATATAGAATTTAACGTATGTCATCTCTGTTCAAGTAAGTAATAAAAAATATAAAAAATATATTTTATTCCTTCTAAGAACGCTACAAATTCAACAGAAGCGTGTCTAGAATCCATCAACAATCAAGATAAGCCTACGCGGTGGTCCTCCAATATACAAGCGCCGAGCACTTCGATCGACCGGACAATTTAATGACTCATTGAACTATGTTTGAGGAGGCTCGCAGACACGTGTGGGACATCACTGATGGCCAGACATTCCCAGGAGGCTCTTATCAGTTTTATAGCTGCCAAAACTTAGCCTAGCGACAAATAACGGCTGCTTAGAAAACAGCAAATTTCCCACATTTCCAATCGATTGAAGATTATTCAAAATGGGCTATTGCTTTATTCAAGAACCATCCAAAATCAAACTAGAAAACGCTTTTTGAAATGTAGCACTCCAGCTCGCGCGGAAATTAAATTTTGAAAATATATACCAAACATTAGTCACTTCGTCATAAAAACGTAAATGACGCTTATAAATAAATGGTTTTCAAATTTTTACTCTTAGGTACCTAATCAGTATTTTTAGGTCTTGCATCAGACTGCAAGAGATTTGATCAATAAATAACTAACAATATTAAGATAGATTAGATTGATAATACGTTTTTTACGAACGCTGAATTGACCTACGATTTACATTATACCCAGCTGAAGCTAGATCACGCCTGAAACCAAGGCGGCTTCAATTAAGATTCCACGGACCCTGTGATTGGAACAATTAGAGAAATATTAATGAGGAAAGTCACGGCTATAAATACTATGCTTACTCATTGTCGCACTTCTCTATTGGACGCTCTGTAAATTGACCGCCTACAAGTCG
Source organism: Acrobasis suavella (assembly GCA_943193695.1). Classification (NCBI taxonomy): domain Eukaryota; kingdom Metazoa; phylum Arthropoda; class Insecta; order Lepidoptera; family Pyralidae; genus Acrobasis; species Acrobasis suavella. Next base: position 414,592 of record OW971947.1, read on the forward strand.
CAAGGCGCAAGCTAGTTTGCAACTGCCTGATCTTATAGGAAATGTTCACTGAAATCGTTTTATGAAATAGTTACTTGGAACAATGCAGACTTAACTCCCGTATAATGTAATTTAGAATTCAAATTCAAATTAATTTAGTATAATGATATATTTATTGAACACACAAAAATATAAATAAATAAATATAAACTTAGGGACAAATTACAATGATTGAACTAGCCCCAAAGTAAGTTCGAGACTTGTGTTATGGGATGCTAACACAAAGATACACAAATATAGATAAACATCCACGGACATGTTGAAAAAGGGCATTTGCCAACTTGCCCTGACCGGGAATCGAACCCGGAACCTCTTGCATGCACTAGGCCAGAGGTTCCCAAACTTATTTTGTCAAACGCCCACTTTAAAAAATCTGTTATTTTGTAGCGCCCCCCATTTTTTTCACCATAAAACCCTGAATCACATATTTGTCTTGCCTGTAGTTTAATTCAACCTATATTCTAAACTAGACTTTTTTACAAGAGAGAGCAATAATAATACATACACCAGTACATTAGAGTATCTTTTATAAAAAATAACAATAATCAACATTGTTAATTTTAAATAAAAAAAATAGCAATAATAATACAATTTTACAATAATAAAGAGTATCGGAAGTGGGGACCTCACCTGCGAAACTTTAAAACACGAAATTTAAAAAAAAAAATTTCAGTGTTTGATTCCTTTAACGATATAAATAGATATAAATAGCGTTGTGAACGCATTAAAATAATAAATATTAATTACATTTTTAGTTTATATTTGTACAATGAAAAAGGATTTAAATATGAACTAATAAATGGATGTTGTGTAGTAAGAGGATTTTAATTTCAGTGAATTTAAAAATATGAAATAGCTGAAGTTTTAAATCACTCATTGCTTAAATCACATCAGCGCCCCCAACTTTATTCTGGGCCCGTTACCGCCCCCCTTAAAGCCTCCAGCGCCCACAAGGGGGCGTTATCGCCCACTTTGGGAAAGACTGCACTAGGCGGACTAGCATGGTGACCACTTCGCCACGGAGGTCGTCAAATATGTATAATTAGTTTATCCTTGCCATTCAACTCAGCAAAAAATAATAATTTCTTAAAATTATGGCTCTTGTCTTGACGCTGACAATGTTTTAAAAGACATCCAGACCCTAATTAAATGATTGAGCCCAATTTGACTTGACTTTATTTGAAAAATATTACGTTTATCTACCTGATTCAAGTAAACATCGTTATGAAGTAAAACTGTATGAAACAAGAATTAAGACAAATCTTCCCTATGTTAGTCCTGAGTTCTAAACTCAATACTTCATATTCGCAAGGACTGGGTACCTGCTGCGTAATTCGTCATAGTTAAAATCTAAAGTAATCCGACACCATTGTTGACGGAGGCTGTTAATTTGATAATTGTCGTACAGAAGACGACGGGCCTCGTCCCAATTTGAGGATTGGGTTAATTAGACGCGGCGGCTCAGCAATTGTCCGCACAAACACTGCCGCGAGTTTGTGTCTTATCCACTCGAGAGGCTGATCTATTGTTTGCTCGGAGAAAAAAACAGGGCCTACATGGAGATCAGCATGCTAGAGTAAAACTTCACGCGATTGGAAGTGCAAACTAGAATAGTGAATGAATAGTGATAGAATGTATGTAATGATTTATTACTATCCGATAAAGAACCAGATGACAGTGAGAATAAAGTTCTTTTGGTACTATATTGTTTGATTCTAAAGCAGATGTTGATGTGAAACATTCACTACTAGTATAATAGGCACTTTGCTTCATATCGTCTGAATATCAAGGTGATGTTAAAAAGATTTAAAGTAAAAGCCATACCTGATGCCGTAAGGTTAATTTTCTCGAAGGACGTGAACGAAAATTTGAGTGATATCTATATTTTACTTTATGCCAAAGAAAATTCGGAGTTTATACTTATGATGAGGCAATAAAATGAGCATTCAGACAAGACCTATTTTTAAACATCGTTTCATTTGCAGTGGCATCAATTACATAGTAAATAGACATAATTGGCCACAATTTGCACTGAAGTCTTGGAGAAGTCATTGAATTTCATATGTTTTTCATTTCATTCGTCGATCTTGTGATCGGCTCAATCTATGAAATTCGTTTATTTTCATAAACGAATTTCATAGATTGAGCCAGCACCAAAGTTAGTTTCCTTGCGTTATGTGATACTGTTAGTACTTAAATTAATTTGTGATAAGTAATAAAAAGGTAAAGGTAATTTTTTGGTACACGACACACAGGTGAAAGGAGCATCAAAGACAGGATCTAACACAAGTCCCTATGGATTCGTAGCAAGAACAAATAACACAAGTCTCGAACTTACTTTGAAGCGAGCTCAATCTGTGTGATTTGTCCGTATATATTTATTAATTTAACTTAGTTACATCCTCAACTGTACTCCTTCAAAGAGCTTGAGATCCACCTTTTAGTTTTTCTTCTCCAAGGATAATACGTGTATCTCGTCCAAGGATGTGTAAGACCACCACGGACAGAGGAAGTAGTCAAATACTAATATGATATCATATTAGTCTTGAATTTAAAACTATAGTTAAAAGAACGACTCGAAATGGTTACTCACCATCTTCTACTCTGAGCGCCCTGGCAGCCCGCCTGGCGTTCACCGTGGAGACATCGTGTTCCACGAAGTACTCCTCGTAGCGGAGCTCGATGAGAGCGTCGTCCGTGCGCCACTGCTCGGAGTCATTGGCTCTGCTGGCGTTGATGCGGCCGGTGCCGACCGGCTTCGAAGCTGCCGCGTGTTGGACCTGTCAAGGTAATGAATTATTAGCTGGTATTTGTTCGAAGAAGATTTTTCTTATGAAGTTTTCTATAAACAATCCACAAAATATCTTGGGGAACCCAGAAGCTGATGATATGCGCAGATGCTACCAATGCCAGCGGCTAGACCGCCACTACCAGATATCAACAATACTCCACCAGATCCCCTTCCCACCACCACGACCCATAGCACTAGGTGCATCTTGAAGTATAAAGAAAGTCCTCACCATCACTTCAGGCACCCTGAAGATGATATCCGCGGATGCCGCCACTTGCAGCATTGCAGCGACTGTCGCCACCCAGCACAGCCCCTCCCGCGCACCTTTCCCCCGCCGCCGCATCCCATTGCACCACGACGCACCCACCGCGTCAGCTGTAACAAACAAGACATAGGTTAGGAAAATTCGATATTAACTTTAGAAGTGAAGCTTTGATGAACGTGTCAGTCCCGCTGTGAAGGGCAAAGCGCTTTAACTTCTAAAATGTCACTAAAAGAAATCACAGATTGTTAATGCACCTGAAGCGCACTCTATGCCCATCATAACAAACAAGTCAAGCTAGCATCTAGGCAAGGTCTATATAAAATAAAGGTATACACTGCCTGCAGATTGAAAATTATTTTTTGGTTTGTCTTTGATCATCGCCATTATTTTATCTGCACGAAGTATACTGTTGGATGTAAGCCTGACCTGTTGTAGATTTCAAAAATTACCGAGAGTTGTCTGTGTGATCTAAATAAGCATAAAATTCTAGGTCTGAGATATAAATTTTTCGCCTCAAATACCTGATCAAGAATACTAATCAAAAGCTGTTTAGGAACGTAAGGTTTAAATTAGATCCTCCAAACGGAAGCCAATACCAATCAATAGCATCAATCGTTAGTCATCCAACACCCTGGTTCGCATTGCACTTGACCACTGCAATGTGACCGCAGACACGTAGACACTCCAATGGTAATGGCTCTTTGTGGCATTCCAACACGAGCGAATGCAGTGCATCCTCTAACGAGGTGTTAGTATGGAATCCACGTCTGTGTCCAGCTGTGTAAAAGCCGATGGCACGAAAAGTATCTGTCGGGAAAGTTGCCTGGAATATAAAACATTTTAAAAGGAGACAGAGAAGTTATCCCTCGTGTAATGGATCTTTTTGGCATGTGCCATTAAGTGCATCCTCCAAAGATTAGTATGCAGTCCACGATTGTGTCCACCTGCAACAACCAACTGCATGATGCGAAATGGTAGCTATAATCGAGGAAGTTGATTCCAATACGCACCATTCCGAAAACGAATAAGTTTTTAGCTATCCCTCATATAATGAACACTTTCCGACACAAGTGAAGGTAGTGTATGCTCCAATGATAATTAGAATGCGGTACAAGTTGGTTCACCTGTGTTGCAACTGGAGGATGCGAAATGGTGACTAGGAATCGATTGAGAATCGGGAAGTTGATAGCAAATAATATGGTTACGTACAGAGAATTCGGAAATGTGGTAGGCCAATACAGATGAAGTGTATGTAGCTTACTAGTAACATTTGTGTGGCGACGACGAATGCGAAAATTGGGTTCAATCGAAATAAGTACGAAGCATTTCGAAAAGTATTAGGCATCTCAGAATCTTTGAGTTATTCGGACATGACCTCTCCGAGAGCTAGCATTGGGAATCTCCTTACCTTAGACTTTTTCATACAAACGTAGTCTAGCTTTTATTTTGAATTGGCATGTGAGATTTCGGCAGTTTTTTTTCAGAAAGTGCATATGTCTAGGCATCTAACTAGTTAATATATAAAAATGGTTTTACTTATGTAGTGTAGTCGGAAAGGGCCGACCGATTTTTATATATTTAGTTATGTCATCTCACGTTACTTATAATAATGTTATATACTTAACTAGTTTTCGACAGTCAAATATGAACTTGAAAGAAAATATGAGAGGGGAGAAGTTTTCCATACTGATGGTCAAATATGACATGATACACTTTATTCTCTTTGAAGTTCATATTTTGAGTGTGAAAACTAATTATATGCCTTAATATATGGAATTTCTTTGAAATTACATAATTTGGGGAATATCAGTCATGCCGTTTCAAAATAAAAGCAAGATGGTTTGTATGGGAAAGTCTAAATCTGTCTAGGGTCAAGGGTCTCTTAATTTCTTCAAAAATAGGGCAAAAATATTGTTAAGTATTTAGATTGAAGTCCATAATCCTCGGACAAAAACGGTGTCAATCAAAACGGTTCGTAGGGCCCGTCTTGCGTATTAAGTAGCTACAATTGGGCCTTCTAGGGCAGTGGGTCCGAAGGGCCGGAGCGTGCGAACGGACGACGCATTTGCATCACAAAGCCGTTACGCTTGAATCTTGATGAAAGGATCAAGTCACGTGTCTGTCTTTGGTCAAGACTCGAGGTAGGCAGATGGAGATCTTTTTTAGGGTTCTGTACCCAAAGGGTAAAAACGGGATCCCATGTTACTAAGACACCGCTGTCCATCTGTCTGTCTGTCACCAGGCTGTATCTCACGAATCGTGATAGCTAGACAGTTGAAATCTTCACAACAAATATAAAAAACAGAATATAATAAATATTTAAAAAAGCGTATTTTTTATGCCGTTTTTTGCTCTATTATTAATAACGGCAGCAGATAGACGCTTGAAATAATCACAGAATATTTAAATTTTCACAGATGTTTGAAACACACGCATTTCTGTTGCCGCTATAACAACAAATACTAAATACAGAATAAAATAAATACTTCAAAAAATATTCCCATAAAACAAATATGATTTTTTATGGTACGGAACCCTTCGTTTGCGAGTCCGACTCGCACTTGGCCGGCTATTTTTTTACATTCAAATATGCTAGTGTATATACATGCATGTGTATATATACATGCATGTGTATATACATGCATGTGTATATACATGCATGTGTATATACATGCATGTGTATATACATACGAGACTAGATAGAATCAAGATTTGCATTAATCCGGGTTTAGACTGCACCCAACGGTGCATTATTCGCGCTAATGCAACAATTCTATCACACCGCTGAGCTATTGAACTCCTTTAGTAAAATTAGTGTCGGATTATTCAAGTTTCCTAAATGCATCTGATATGACTTCGAAAGATGTAATGTTTATAAATCTTAGATGTGTTATAGATATCTCACTTTTAAGATCGAAGAAAAATAAACTCCTATATCAACATTGTTCTCACGGATTGTGCTACATTTGTGATAATCAAGGATTTCAAGGCGGATTCAGTGCTTTGCAAGAAAACCTCCATAAATATTGTTTATGAACGACATAAAAATATTTTCTAGTAAAACAATAAAGAATATTTTCACGCATAGGTCATGTACAAAATATTTGGAGAACAGAAATAGCACTGCGCACCTTTAATCTAGCAAAGTAAATAAAAACTTATTACTTTTATATAAATGATCAATAACGGTGTAGGATTCCGTAGTTGTGAATGCCTACTTTGAGTTCACGCCACTAAAAACGTCTAAAAACTAATTATCTATTGAATTTGTATGAATTTTTCCTTTGCCGTGTACATTTTATAAGTTGGTCGCCAATAACTTTTTAATTTGTAAACCCTACTAAGCCCTGATAGTTTTCTTTTGAACTTCGTAATACCTATTTATACTACTGCTGTGATTTTTTCACATGTCCATGTATAACTGTTTAATAGATAGAGGGGACACTTGACTCTAATAAAAATTTGCTATATAAAACCAAATTCCGCTCGGAAACGGATCCCTAAATCGAAAAATGATGTTTATAAGCTCACAATATTTTTGAAAGACCTATTCAACCATACCCCTCACGATGGGTTAGTCGAGAAAAAAGATTGTCTCCTACTAAATACTCGTAAAATCAAACATCAGTCGTGTCGCTTTTGTTTGAAGTAAAGTCCTAGACTTTCACAGAAGAGGAGTTATCAATTCAACGAAATCGTGTTTTTGGAACGAAGTTCCTTACGGCAGGCTTGGAGGAGATAGGGATTTTGCTGCGCGACCGAACTGAAAAAAATTTAATAGTAAAACCGTAAGGATGACCTCGTTAAATAAAACCGTTAAATGAGACGTGCGCAGGCGCGACAGTAGTATACACAAGCGAGTAGTGTAAAATACCTTTCTCTTCCTTTGAGCACGATTTTTCTTTTGCAAATTGTGTCGATTCTACATTAGCCGAAGGAACTTCGTTCCTGCCTGGTGTCCCACGACACCACATTTCTTTTTTATATATGTTCAACGATTAATCGAAGATTCCTAGACCGAATTGGAAAACACTTCTTTGTTTGAAAGGGTACACTTGTCAGATAGTCCCATAGAAAATTTATTAAAATCGGTTGTGTAGTTTGGTGGAGAAAACGGTTTTTAGTTTTGAAAAAGTATACTTTTTCGAGCAGAAATTACTCGTAATTTTGAAGACAAGTAAGGGTACACACGGAAAGTAGCTTCTCTTCTGTACTCTCCATATTTCACAACTCACCCAAAATAGTCGCAATCGATGTCCACTCACTCCGTTACTCAGTTTTATAACTATCAGGAGTTACGACCCGATAACCGGCACTCGGGTTTAACTGCATAATGTAGTGCCAAGGACACCTCTTTTAGTGGAGTCGGCTGGTCGTCACCGCCGACGATTGAGATGTGTTTTTACAGCTGCGGTTATGAGTTTATGGAAGGTTAGAGTTGCAAGAGCTTTGATGATTCACGGAGTTAAAAGTAAATATTTTCACTTATTAAAATTCTTGGTAAACGTATATTTTGCTCACGCTAAAGGTGGCCTTTGTGTCTTGCGGCCCTGGGTTCTGTCTTTTTAGGCCCTCAAAATATTCTTTGAAATACCTACCGAAAACAATTCTTAAGAGAAAATATAAAGAAGCGGCCTAGTGCGAGTCGGAATCGCCCACGGAGGGTTCCGTAGCAGCAAGTAACATAATAATAATAATAAAATAAATAAAGTAACGTTTATTTGTTTAAAGAGTGCATACATACTACAACGAATTTTTTATAAGTGAAACCGAAAATTAAATTTAAAGTAACAATAAAGCAAGCAGTTTGTAAAGCAACCATACATTTTTAGAGTAAATGAGTAACACTTAAGCTAGATACCTACGGCCGTTTTTTCCTATTAGAGGAATAACATTAAATAAAGTTTTTTTTTTCAGAGTTTGTACAAATTACTACAGTATTTGTATGAGTAAAGCCGATAATTAAAGCATCAAAGTAACCAGTTTGAGAACATAACCACTAATTTTTAGATTAAATGGGTGTTATTATATAATATAAAATATATATTATATAATATAAAAGTTCTTGTAGTTCGTTGTAACTTTGATCGATGTTTTAATAAACGTATTAAAAAAAAAACTACTTATTAGATCTCGTTCAAACCAATTTTCGGTGAAAGTTTGCATAGTAATGTAAATCATATTTTTTTTTAGTTTTATCATTCTCTTATTTTAGAAGTTACAGGGGGAGGGGAAACAGTATAATTTCTTATAGTTTCGGAAGGACGGAACCCTAAAAATGACTAATCGACGAAAATGTATATAGTGTCAAAGAGTCATTATAATGATTTGCATGCTATCAGGATTAGCAAAACATGTGCTCTATATTATTTTTATTTATCAATATATAATTTACCATGTTTTTAAGCAAAAAAAGATCTTGTCTTACACTCCATCCAAATGTTCTTTAACTTTTCGACTACATCTACACGTAAAATTCTATATAAAAAAATTCCATCTTTTGTTATGATAAGGGTATATTTTAGGGTCAGTATACATTCAGCGTCTTTGAGGAGACGTCCTTCATCTTCAGAAAACAAACAGTGGCGTCTAATAAAGACGTGCGTTTGTTTGTGCGCGCATAACACAAGACGAATGCGGCTTTGCGAGATCATAGGCAGAAATATCTCATCGTTTTTCTACTGCTGACGTCAGAGCCGGAGATAGTTCTCGTACCAATAACCATAGACCTAGAACTTTTAAATCAATGCCAATAACTACTCGTACAAGGTATTTCGTTTAAGAACAAACTAGACATAAGTATACATCACTACATACGTTAATAAAATTGCTTTTCAAAAAGAAATTGGTAACAAAAGAGAGAGAACGAAAATAAAAGTTACCGGACCAAAACCCTAATCATTAGATTGCCACAATTGAGAAGGGTTCGACGTTCCATTTCAATAGAAATGTCCGTAATAAAATTTCCACTATTGACATTGGGGACATCGAAACATTATTAAGTAAAATGACTATAAAAAGTTCTCATTTAATGAAGCTGTAATTATTGGCAGAATATCCAAACGACAAAAAATATAACAAAGATATAAGTATATCGAAACTGATATTTTTAACAAAATTACATCTTCTTATAGGTTCGAAACAAAAGTAGTTTAAGTGACATCTATGTATTTTTAGTAGTATATTATTTATAATATATGACTGCCTCCGTAGTCCAGTGGTCAAGGCGTTCGCCTTGTGACCCGGAGGTCATGGGTTCGATTCCCACTGGGAAGCATACTTTGTTAAAAGTTGTTTCCAGTCTGGATAGGATATTGCAGGCTTGAATCACCTGATTATCCGAAAAGAAAGATGATTCCGTGTTTCGGAAGGCACGTAAAACTGTGGGTCCCGAACGCCACCTAGCGTTTGATCATCAAACTATCCAAGGATTGGTTCCTAGTTTGCCCTTTGGGTTGTGGAGGTCAGACGGCAGTCGCTCTGTGTAAAAACCAGTAACCTCGTCAAATCTGCTTGGTTAGGTAGCGGACCCCGGGCTCTGAAGCGTTACTGCTGAGGATGCAACCGGGAATACGCTCGGATGATGATGATTATTTATAATATATATTTGTTAATATACCAAATATATGTATTTATTTAAGTAAGTGGTGTACAAATCTACACCTACAGTAGTTTATGTTATGGAGTAATTGTAAATATTAGGTTAGGGAAAAAGTCTTTTCGCATATAGTATGTATGAACTTGTAATAAAACCACTTTGGCTATACTATTTGTACCTGGCTGGTTTTGGTATCATTTAAAAGTTTAAATTTTAAAGAAGATAATATTGAGGAAAATTTAATTATAGGTTTACTGCTTTTTCTATGATAAAAAAATAAATGGCTGTCACTAGTGTGTTGATATGGTGTTGCTTTTGATTGTACTGTCTCAGATGTGAAGAAATAAAGTCACTTATTATCCCATATCCATATCTTCAATAGATAATTCCAAATTCAAATTAGGAAAATGCGTGATTTTCATTTGTTTTTCTTACTGTCAAGATGAGTGAATCTAATGAAGAAATTAGGTACATTTTAAAATTTTACTACCAAAAAGGTAAAAATGCAACGCAAGCCGCGAAAAAACTTTGCGATGTTTATGGACCTAGTGCAGTGTCTGTGAGAGTAGCACAAATTTGGTTTAAGCGTTTTCAATCCGGAAATTTTGATGTCAAATATGCACGTCGCTCTGGTCGTTACTGGTCTGGTCGGTCCTGTTACGAATAAAACGGATGTTTTTTTTTTTAAAGTGTTTAATTTTGGGTTTTGCTGTTCTAAGCTGATAGAATCCAGATCCGCAAGACTCAAAGGCCTCTTTTAGCGGTATGGTAGGCGAGAAGGTAGAAAAAGGAATCAAAATACTCATGGTTTGGCAGCCGCATCGCCTATTAACGTGCATTTTTCAGGGTCGTGCTGCCCGCATTTGAAATAAATCATTTGAAAGAAAACGTAGAAATAATTTAAAATTTTGTCTTGATCAGACCCTAGATAGAACTACTGTTCATAGTGTAAAGTAAGAAAGTGAAGGTTTTCTTCGCACATTAGCGAAAACGGCTACTTTTGGCTCGTGTACGAAGAAAAGCTTCACGTTATCACTTAAAACTATAAACAGTAGTTCATATAGTAGTTTGAAGGGTTATTTAGGTCTCGATCAAGAGAATTTTTTAATGATATCTCCGTTTACTTTCAAATGATTTATTTTAAATGGGGGCAGCACTGGACCCCGAAAATGCATGTCTTTAGATAATATGACGACCTCCTTGGCGTAGTGGTCACCATGCTAGTTCGCCACCCAGGGCGTTCGATCCCCGATCAGGGCAAGTTGGAAAATGACCTTTTCCAAATTGTCATGGGTCTTGGATGTTTATCTATATATGTATATGTTATAAAATATAGTATCGTTGAGTTAGTACCCCATATCACAAGTCTCGAACTTACTTTGCGGCTAGCTCAATCAGTGTTATTTGACCATATAATAATATATTTAAGTTTACTCGTAAATCAACAAAGTGTAACATCATATAGACTTAACACTTTTGAAATAGTTTTCACAGCAATCGACGGAAGAGGAACTGGGATGCTTCCTTGTCATTTACATTTCAATAGTAGAGCTGTATGGTGGAGTCGCTGTGTAGCCGAGTGTAGTTTGCCTTTGTTCTGAGATAGCTAACAAGTAGACAGCCGACGCGATATGAGTAGCTTTGCTGCTAAAGTTTATAGATGCAAAGATAAAAGCTATATTGTTCGGAAGGAACTTCGGAAGGTCGTATTATACAACGTGAAAGGGACATATCCGTAATAAATGCTCATTCACTAGCTTTCCTCAACAGATATTTTTTTTCTTTTGTCTTTCCGCTGAAAAATAACTAAGCTATAATATGTATCAAAGTTTACCTACTCTTAACATACTATCCAAATAACTGTTACCCTTATTTTTTGTGTTTTCTCCTTTTTAGTAAGGCACTTAATGCTCATTCGCTTCTGCTACAGTAGATTCTTACAAAAATTAATATTGTTAAAATACCGAAATTACTGGCACTGTTTAGGTCTATTATGTAAACATTTTTTTATTTATATTGTTATAATCTGTATATGACTGTTTGTTGCCATTAATAAAAAATTTTAAAAAAAATATATCGAACCACGGACTATGGGACCGCTACTTGATCACTATAGTATTGTAGACATACCATATGCCTAGCTATTTATAACTTAGACTAATGTATACCTATGTCTTATTGATGAGTTAATATACAGAATGATTTTGAATCTTCTACATCCTACGAGTAGCTATATTCAAGGAACGTACTCACTCTGTGTGCGAAGTTAAGAATACATATTCTGTTACTAAATATTGTCTGGTTTCATAGTAAGATCCAAATATATTAGACGACAAATGTAACACAAAAAGTGCCTGCCTACTACCGGGCAACTGGCGGCCTGGAATCTTGGAAAAAAATTCACAAAAAATATATATCATTTTAATGCGGTTTTATATCATTACAATTTAATTCAAGAAACTATACCTGTCACATACAATTCAATTGAAGCAATGAATGATTTGTATGGTTGACGTTTACCACACAAGTCGTATATTGCTTTAATATAATCGTGTGCGACAGGCAAGTGTGGTGTGCGAGAAACTCGCACTGTGTAAATGGGCCTACGAGGATTTTTCTATGAATGTAATTATATTAAGTAAACGCTTAGTTCGCTAAGGTGAGGTTTCCTAACCAATCTTATCTAGGCATGCGATGTCCTCAAACACCCTGCACCATGAATAGTATGACTGTGAACTGCACAAACATGAAGGATAAATATTGGCGCGACACACTGATACTACAAAGATATTTATGTGAAGTGGTTTCTTTCGAATAAGTACCTATCATAGACGTAGACTTGTGGTACTTACCTATATGTTTGTTTGTTTGAAAAATCTTTATTTTACATAAGCACAGGATGAAAATACAGGTTAGATACAAATAGAGCCGATCTCCGTAGCGTAGTGGTCACCATGCTAGTCCGCCACCCAGAGGTAATGAGTTCAATCCCCGGTCAGGGCAAGCTGGAAAATGGTCTTTTTCAAATTGTCCTGGGTCTTGGGTGTTTATCAATATACGTATTTGTTATAAAATATAGTATCGTTGAGTTAGTATCCCATAACACAAGCCTCGAACTTACTTTGGGGCTAGCTCAATCAGTGTTATTTGTCCCTAAATATTTATTTAAAAAAAAAAAGAGAACAGCACAAAGGCGCACTCATCCCACATAGTGATCTCTTGCAGTTGTAATGTTCGTGATGGTAAACTTGACGTCCGTTTGCAAGATAGACCGAGGAATCATGCTGGGGGGGGATTCTTTTAAGTTAACTGTGAGTAACCAGGCCTGGCCGTGCCTGCTGTCTGGTGATAAGCTGTCCAAACATGGAGTTATCAGCGGGTGTCACAACGTGTGGGGACAGCGATAGGGAACATTACCACAGCTGCTTTAGCCATTGAATACATAGAAAATCTGCACTCAGCTTAAAGTACAACGCTACTATAATTTAATTTAAGAAGGATTGTTTTTCTGTTAGTTGCATAAAGTTTGTTCTCCTTAAATTGGCAGCACATTTTCTATATATGACTGATTAGGATAGCAGATTTTCATAATTTTATTAAATTACTTATATATAGACTAAGTAGCTGCGCCCCGCGGTGTACCCGCGGTATATATAAAAAGTAGCCTATGTGTTAATCTGGGGTGTTAGCTTCCTGCATACCAAATTTTATCAAAACTGAACAAGTAACAAACATACACACTCACAATCTTTCTCCTTTATTATTATTAGTGTGTGTTGTATTCTGATAATCATGTTAAGTAAAAATAATAAGGCAGAATCAGTTGAGTAAATTATGACATATGTAAGTTGAATGTATTATTTAATTATTTTTGCATGCTGGAAACAGCTAGGTGTATTGCACCTATGCAAAATAAATGATTTGATTTGATTTGAGGGTGAATAAAACTTTTTAAAGGAATTTAACAAAAAGTTAAAAAATTGTATATTTATTTATTTATTTAAACTTTATTGCACTAAAAGTGTATCAATGGCGGACAGTCAACTATTGAAACATGTAGAATTGTAGATAAATAATTCGGGTGGTGCGACAGAATGTGTAAAAAAAAGAAATGTGGTGTCGTGGGACACCAGGTAGGAACGAAGTTCCTTCGGCTAATGTAGAATCGACACAATTTGCAAAAGAATTTCTGTCGCGCCTGCGCACGTCTCATTTAACGGTTTTATTTAACGAGGTCATCCTTACGGTTTTACTATCATATTTTTTTCAGTTCGGTCGCGCTGCAAAATCCCTATCTCCTCCAAGCCTGCCGTAAGGAACTTCGTTCCAAAAATGAAAGTATACGCCATTCATATAAGATAACATAAGTACCACGTTGACATTTAACTTATTAGTTAAAGTATTTTAACCCACTTATACTACGTCTAACACACACACTCAGTGTAGTTCTCGTAAATCTAAGATATCGAGGGAACCAATTTGTCAAATGTCAATTACGAGTGGTGTGGCCGCACTTAACGCCGCTTACTGTTAGTTTGTAACTCTTAACTCTGTTTTCGACTTCGTCAATAATTTTGTTTTTGGTACGGCAAAGTTTAGATTTATAAATTTTCGATATCGGCGTGGAAAAAAAAAGCAGCCAAGTGCGAGTTGAACTCGCCCATTAAGGGTTCCGTAGCAGCAAGTAACATATATAAAAGTTCTTGTATGTTAGTTGTAACTTTGATCGATCGATCATATTAAAAAAGAACTACTTACTATATCTCGTTCAAACCAATTTTCGATGGAATTTTGCGTGGTAATGATAAACATCATATATTTTTTTAGTTTTATCATTCTCTTATTTTAGAAGTTACAAGGACACAAATTTTACCACTTTGGAAGTGTCTCTCGCGCAATCTATTCAGTTTAGAAAAAAATGATTTTAGAAACCTCAATATCATTTTTGAAGACCTATCCATAGATAGCCCACAAGTATGCCGGTTCAATGAAAAAAATGAGTTTCAGTTCCAAGTATGAGGAGCCCCAAAATGTATTTTTTTTTTCTATTTTTGTGAAAAAATCTTAATGCGGTTCACAGAGTACATCATGGGATCGTCATAATGGATATTATAAAGTGAGAAGAAAGCCAATGAATGATCCATCTTTAAAGGTCCATTAAGACGGAGCAAGTTTCTTGCTTGTTGCATCCTATTTTATTGAAGCAAAAAAATGATTTGTATCGTGGCTGATGACGTTTCGTTTAGACCATGCAAGTTATTTCTATTGCTTCAATAACTTGTTTTTTTTTATAAATTAAATATATATTAATATTTTTTTAGTTTATGTAATTAAATACATTGTAATTTATTCCTTACGATATAGGTATTTATCTAATTAAATGTGCACCCCATCTACAATTTTGTTCTGTTATTTCCCAAAGGTGAACTGGTCGACACAATGCTTAACATAAGGTACCTTTATAACTATAATTCAAAGATTTTAAGTGAAATAAATTAGTAAAATATATAAATAAAATGGTAAGAATTTGCATCGTCTAAGTGGGCCTTAAAATATGAAAATGATACTTACTTAGTTGTTACTAAACTCATAGATCGAAACTGACAGATTTCACGGCGCTGTCCCGCTAGCTGATCTAGATTGAATCTATCTAAAATGCTGTTTTTTTGCATCGGCTGCGGTCGCAGTTTTTCAACACGTTCCATAGAACGTCTCGAGGTTGTAACGGGAGCTTGCAACGCTTGTAACTGGATACTTAATATGCTTCATTTGAGTAAACTTGCATAAAAACAGTGAAGTTAATCGTTTCTACATTGTTAACCTGACTAACGTTGGGGATCTATTACTTACAAGTTTCTTGGCGAAAGTTGATTACCTAGTGTCAAGGAGTAAAATCAGCCTTAACAAGTAAATAATTCAATTTTTTTTTTAAAAACAAGCTTTTTTCTAAAGTGCTCCTCAAGACGAATCGAACGAGCCCAAACTCGATGGGGTTGCGTCGTTTCATAACAGAGTTCCTATGGCCATCCTTCCGCTTTTATCATCAGATCAGCTCCATGTCATCATAATGTAGCATTAAACGTGATATACGATTGTACATAATTTCAGCTCAATCGGAAACCGGAAAGTAGGTCAAATTTAACAGATAAGCCCCGAATACTATAATTGTACATACAAACTAGTCTCAAAAAAATAACAATTAAAAATTTCCAGAAACATAACCAGTATTTGTGAAAGAAGTGAATCAACTTTAGTAAGTAGATTTAAACGAGCGATTCTTGTATACATACATAATGAAGATCTCGGAAAAGGCTCCAACGATTTTTGATGAAACTCGGTATTTAGGAAGTGACGAGGCTAAAAAATAGTTTCATAAAAAAGTAACCGAACAAAGCTTGGTCACCCAGCTAGTGACTCATCGTCGGAGAGGCTGTAACAGTGCAACATATATATATCTGAGCACGGTTGAGTGAGGAAGGTGTGTCTGCAAGGGTCAAAGAATAGGAGCATTGGACCGCGACACTGGCCGACTGATTGGACTACGACAGAAATGCAATACTATGACTCATATGATGTTGTACTCTTGTGAAAACAAAGATATTAAAGTACCTAATTTGTGATTAAAACACATTCTCTGCATATAAGGGGGCTTTCATCACCTTGTACATTTCAAAATTAGAGGAATAAATCACAAATCACATATTCACAAAATTAATTTATAACTATTTTTAAATTTTTATAACCATTTTATTTTACAATTAATTTTTAACTTTTAAATTATCGCTTTGCTTACTTAATTAAAAAAAACACGGGAGCGTATTTTTTTATTTATTTACTGAAGTTTCAAAACGATTTTTAGGATATTAATTTAATCGGATTAGAGTAAGATTCTCTAAGAAATAACGAAAACTTGAAATCCTATATTTATAGTCAAAGGGCTAATTAATATAAAGTGACCCTGAAAGATGAAAAGTGATACTGTTAAAAAATCATCACATGCTTATTGCAGCTGTGCAAACTTTTGTTATCTCGTCGTCACTAATATTAAATTACCGGAAAGCCTTTTACACGGCTGTTAGCGCAGTTACGCGAGCACTAACGACTTATAACAAGCACTCTACTCACTATTTATGCTCTTTATTAGCTTAAGTGCCGCAACAGACGGGGCGCAAGTTGCGTCGCGTAACAGCTAGAGATGGGCAGTGGATAGTACTCAATCTACCCATTTGAGTATTTACTCACTAGATTTAATAAAAATAGAGTAAATAGAGCGTGCTCAAGTATTGAAATCGAATTTGATGTCTGTTTACTTATTTTTACGTAAAATTACGTCTATACACACCTCCCACCAAAATATGATAATTAGTCAGAGAAGTCTACTTTCAGTGTATGATTAGTATGGTATTTTCATATAATTTAGCGTCGCATATAACGTTTACCTACATTTTAAGCATATTATGACGTACGCACACACTTTCCGACAAGAATTGCAAGTGTATACTAGATTTAAGTTTCAAAATTGTCATGAATACATGAAATAATGAATGTGAATATAAATATAAGTCGCAACTCATATAAATCAATCTACTCACCAAATGAATAAATTAGGATATTTATCGGGTATTTACTCAATCTACTGAGTAAATACTCAAATGGGTTGATTGAGTATTTATGCATCGCCCATCACCAGACGCGGCGCAACTTGCGCCGCGTCTGGTACGGCCCTAATACTCATATTGACCGTGACGACAATTTATAACAAGATTTACGCTTATTTACGATTTTAAAAAATAATACTCCTATTACGGGAGGCACGGGAGCTACCTATTTACAGCTAAAAATGTATATTTTTGAAATTTACTAATTAAGACCTTTCATTTGATACCCCACTCGACATATTAATAAAAAATTTTTTTTTTGCTCGCTCTCTTTTGTATGTAACATTAATTATATACCTTTATTGCATACGAATTGTAGCTTTTGTCACCCGGTCAGTAATCTAATGATGAATGATTGACATCTCATTTGACAAAATTGGATAAGCGATTCAGACAGACATAAATACCTACATTGATAGACTGCTCAAATCATTACCCTTCCTCTTGGCTTTCCGGTAGTTGGGTAAAAACTAAAACACGACTAACGGACAGCGAAGATGCTTCCAATGCAACGATACCTCATTTGTTAAGGTACCGTGGATATTATAGAAGATACGAGAGAAAAGATGAACATACATACAATAACCAGCACGTAAGTTGAACAAAAATGGTGGTCGTCGTTGTACGTTGTTTGTCCGTTTAGAATCACATTTCTATAACATTTCTATCAGAACTTCAGATAGAAATTCTTTGGCTTTGAAGAAAGACCACACTTTTATCTCCATTTAAACATGCGCCGACAGCCGCCATTTTTGTTCAACTTACGTGCCGGGTATTGTACATACCGGCGAAATGCATACATAACATAACCCTTCTTTGGGTTTTGTCTTAGTAGGGAAAAAATATACTGCTAATCTGCTAATATCATAAAACGTGGCAGGGACATACCCGTAATAAATCGAACCACGGGCTAGACTATATCATCATCATCATCATCATATCAGCCACGGGAAGTCCACTGCTGGACATAGGCCTCCCCCAAGGATTTCCAAAACGACCGATCGAAAGCGGCCTGCATTCAGCGCCTCCCTGCAACCTTGCTCAGGTCATCTGACCATCTAGCAGGTGGGTGTCCTACGCTGCGCTTGCCGGTACGTGGCCGCTATTCGAGAACCTTTCTGCCCCATCGGCCATCGGTTCTTCGCGCCATGTGCCCCGCCCACTGCCACTTTAATGAGCTAATCCGCTTGGCTATGTCGGTGACCTTCGTTCTCCTACGAATCTCCTTATTTGTGATTCGATCGCGTAGAGAAACACCGAGCATAATTCTCTCCATAGACTAGATCACTACAGTATAATTAAATTAAAATTCAAGTCAAAAGAAAAAAAAACGGATATCTCCCTTTTACGTTGTATAAACAGTATGACATGTACTAGACCAGAAATCATCATTATCAGTTTCAGCCCCCATCAACCCACTGTGGGGCATCAACTAGTTCTTATTCTGTTGCATAAGAACTAGTTGACGCCCATCGCCCCCATCAACCCACTGTGGGGCATCAACTAGTTCTTATTCTGTTGCATAAGAACTAGTTGACGCCCATCGCCCCCATCAACCCACTGTGGGGCATCAACTAGTTCTTATTCTGTTGCATAAGAACTAGTTGATGCCCATCGCCCCCATCAACCCACTGTGGGGCATCAACTAGTTCTTATTCTGTTGCATAGGCCTTCCTTTCTTGCGCCATTCTCTACGACAATAACAAAAATATTTTATTTAAAAAGTCATATTTCAGTATTAATACATTAAAATTAATAATAAAAACATTACCCAAACTTCCCTTTCGTTTATAGACCTTGACAGTTCGTCGACCTCGGCACCCCTGTCTCAAACAGAGGGTCCAAGGCAGGTGTCCCGTCCCGTCGCAAGGATCTGGGTCACGAAGTACCGAAGTCTTTACAATCAAAAGACGTACTAGAAGTCGTAGTGATGCGAAGTTATTGTGATTCGTAATGAGGCCGCGCCGTTCGTATTAAACTGTTGAGTAACAGCTTGATGGCGATGCCAATTGACCCTAGGGTTAATTTTAATAGAAATTTGACGACATATTTTTATTTTTAAAACTAACAAAGTTTAAATACCTAGTTATTCACTAGGTATATAAACTTTTCCGACTACACAACGCGAGTTAATATAAACCAAAACCGTCCTAAAATACCTAGACATTATTTTTTTCGAGTCGAAAGGGTAAAAGTGCCTGTAAAGGTCTAATTACTTAATAAACATTTGAAATGGTTCCTTTTTTGATAGTATTTTATCTCATCGTGCGACACGTGTCTACACCTAATAGAGAGAACTTAAATATATTTCATTAATTATTTTATTTATTAGATTTTATTGTATGAAATTTAAATCGACGGACGTTTAATTAACGGACGGACTTTTACGAGAAAACTCTTTGAGTGCCGACTTATTTTGCGACCAACTTTTGGATTGACTTAGTTTTCATCCTAGAATGCATTAATTTTATCCCAGAATGCAATATATGCATTATTATTTCACAGCATTTTTCTAAAACAAGTCAAAAAATATATCGCTCGCTCGACTATATGCGATGTGATACTAAATAATTAAACGAAACCAAATTCAAAAAGGTCGCCGACAGAGCCATATGAAGTAGATTTTTAATTTAATTAAGAACTTAGTGACTTATTAGTATTCGTGTACATGCTTGCAAAAGTTAGCATGATAATAAAGCGAGTGAGTCACTTTTGTGCCGCCCCCATACGATGTCCGGTCAGCTGTCCGAGCTGTCTCCCTACAAATAGAAAAAGGAGCTTATGGCAAACAAGGTGTGGATGTGGAAACCTACCTCGTCATACAGTCAAGGGGAGATATTCCTGGCTCCCATAATAAGGTATTTTAATCAATATTTTTTTATTTTTCATAAGTAGTGTATAATCCAAAACCGAAAACAAAATTAAATAAGTAACTCGCTTTAAGAATCTGATAGAAGAGGAACTTTAAGTGACAGTAAAAGGTTGCACGCACAGCGCTCTTGACGTCACTGCTGTTAGGTTTCACGCGTACGAAAGAGATAGATAGTGAGATGACCCCGCCACGCTCCCACTCTTATATTTGAAATGCTAGTTATGTACTTCTTCAGAAATTAACCAATGCTCATGCTGTTTTCAAAAAAAATATTTCTAGTCCTTGGTACTTGTTGTTTTGTATAAAATATTAACCAAAAACATACACAGTAAAATAGCCTATTATATGTACATAGCTGAGGTAGGGAAACCACCGGCCCATAGGTCGGATGATATTGTGAGGTTGTCGGGTAAGCAGTGGATGAGAATGACACACAAAAGGGAGGCTTATGCTCACCAGTGGGTTAATGTAGGCTGGAAATGAGAGGTGAGGAAGAAGGAGGTCTAATTATGTTAATAATAATGATGAAGAATGAACAAAGAAGAATAGAACAAAAGGTGGATGGAATGCGAGGATATTGGGTAA
Organism: Acrobasis suavella; assembly: GCA_943193695.1. Taxonomy (NCBI): domain Eukaryota; kingdom Metazoa; phylum Arthropoda; class Insecta; order Lepidoptera; family Pyralidae; genus Acrobasis; species Acrobasis suavella. The sequence continues at coordinate 435,400 of OW971947.1, forward strand.
AATGAATGTGAAAATTCATTATGTAATGGAAAAGTAGCCAAGTAACTAACTAGAGCGATCCGGGGGAGAGTAGGTTTAGTCGGAGAGTAAAGTAAGTAAAGAAGAAAGATCATGATATTGACTGCTTCCGTAGTCCAGTGGTCAATGCGTTCGCCTTGTGATCCGGAGGTCTTAGGTTCGAATCCCACTGGCAACTATAATGTGTTAAACGTTGTTTTCAGTCTGGTTAGGATATTGCAGGCTTAAATAACCTGATATTTCGAAAAGAAAGATGATTCCATGTTTCGAAAGGCAAGTATAAACTGTGAGTCACGAACGCCATCTAGTTTTGCTCAAACCTATCCAGGGATTGGATCTGGTCTACTCTTTGGGTTGCGGAGGTAGGATGGTAGTCGCTCTGTGTAAAAATCAGTAACCTCGTCAAATCTTCTGGGTTAAGTATCGAACACCAAGCTCAGCAGCGTTACCGCTGAGAATGCAACAAGGAATACGCTCGGATGATGATAATCATGAAGTTTATATCTGTTGACACTCTACGAGATTTTCTTTGTTTCAGTATGTGATTAGCTAAAAATTCGAATAGGAATATTTACTAAAATTGACCCTTATTTAAATTTAGCTCAAATGTAATGAGCGCAAGTAACAATGCGCCTGTTCATTACCGACGGCACCTCGCTCCAGATGATCAGATTATCTAACGTTACTGCACTTTCCCGGCGGAAACGCGCAGCACACTGCAAACTGCATGCATGCATTATGCACGAGCTCGCAGGCCGAGGGTACAGATGTAACAATGTTGCAGTAAACCCTATTCTTTATGTCCTACATAACTCCTTACTCCGTTATTTCATTCTGTTCAACGTTTTTCAAATTTCATTTTTAAATTCAATTTATAAATTTTAGACACATTCTTTCCTGATCATTCTGACTCATTCATCCACCACCTCTCATACAAGCAACTTATAATTGTTGAATTATATAACTTTATCAGTTCTGAAAAATAAATGTATAAACCCTTGTCGTGTCTCTCTCTTGCTCTACGATGATTTTGGATCTGCATATTTCATATGAGAGCACACCTACTAGCTGGAACAGGTGGAGTTCCCACACAGATATAGAGCTATTTCGGTTTCATTCTATTCAATATGACTAGAAAAAAATGGAGGGTTTTTGGTATTTGCTTTGTAAATAATGGTTAAAATCAAAAACCGACTTCAATCCTGTGGCAGCCACAGAAAAGCTTAGCAGTACGGTAAATACCACAGCACGCATCAGTTGTTTACTTAGATGACATATTTTTTGTTAGTTATTTTGGTTATAAACCAAACTACTGAACAGATTTTGATAATATTTGTATGGGGTACAACAGGAAGTCTTATACAAAAATGTAATCGCTTTATAAATGACGGAGTTTTGAGGTAACAAACATAAAAATAAATACAGCCGCATTAATAACAAACGATATATCACTGATTAACCAGTTAAAAAATATTTTTTTCTTTCAGTGAATATTATGTAAAATATGTAATTTCTCAAAGTATTATGAAATTAACTTGAAAAATTGTCAATTATCATGAAGGCTACGGAGATCTCGACATCAAGGCGCGAGCAGTCACGACCAAAAGCATTATCTTGACAAATTGTCATACTTATTTTTTTTTTATTGACTTTATGGGTTATATAGTGATGAAGGAAATTATGGAGAAGGTTATGATAGTTATGTTTAATTCTGGTATAGCAAAGGAACAAAAAAAAAATTATATCTTTGGGTATAACCGTTTCTTCACTTATTGTCATTGCTTAATGGCATTCCAAAAAATGTTACCATTCGCGTGGCAGCCATACTCCTTTTAACTGACTTTCAAAAAAGAGGAGGTTATCGATCGGTATGTTCACCGATTATTCGAAAACACCTGAATCGATTTAAATTATTATTTTTTTGTTTAAAAGGGTATACCATAGAAATTTTACAAAATTGGTTGTGTAGTTTCGGGCAGAAGTCACTTTTTTGTTTTGGAAAATTATAGCAAGTTTGAATCTAAATCTGGCACGAATGTTGGCTAGTAATGGCATGGACCTAATATCAATGGTCAGAACCTCATTCGAAATAAGGGAAAAAATATGGTCTGTCCGTAAGCACTATTTATTTATTTTATTTATTTATCTATTTATGTACACGGTAAATGTATACAGAGGATACATCAAATAAAAGTTGTACAAAGGCACTACTTATCTCAAAAGAGATATCTTCCAGTAGGGCTGTGAGAGGAGATGTTAATGTTAGAGAGGCATACAGGCGTGTTTATACATAATTTAAAATTAAAATTACATAAAACTACACTAACTACTAATAAACATACATATATCACACATTTAGCTGAAGATCGGCATGGAAAATACTCCACCGACAAAAACATGGTTCTTAAATAAATTGATGATGAGGATAATATAAACAATATTAATTACAATTAAGATAATTCTAATAAATAATGGTCTTTTGAATACAAAAATCGTTTTAGATTCATATAAATCAGTTGGTAATGAGTTCTATAGTCTGACTGCATGTACCTACCGAGAAGGAGTAGGAAAAGGTAGCGGTGTTGTGAGGAGGGAATTTAAGGACAGTTCTTAGGTGGTCACTATAGTTCCAATGGTTTAGTTACAGAAGGGATAGTTACAGTACGATATATTTTTTCGATGCTAATGGTGTGCCACGTGGATAAAAGAAAAGTCAAATAGGTACCAATTGTCTGTGAGGCGTTGGCTGTCAGACATACGCTGGAACCCTGATGACGCAACCCATTTCCACACAATGGCACAGGTTCGCTTCAAATGCTACAATTCGATGACTCGTGACGACACGCGGTGCATACGACGAACGTTACTTATATAATCGAAAACTTATTTCGATAGGTATTCCTTAAAAAGGATATCCAGGAGTTCTTTCAGACGGCCAAAAATTAAGAAAATTTTGCACCATTTTTTTCATGTTATGTACATGTACTATACATTTCATTGCAAGTAGCCAAGAAGCCGGCGGCGGGCCATGATTAAAAAATCTGATACTAACAGCAATTTTTTTAGATTAATTTATTGTTTTAGTTAAATAAAACACAAATTATAAAGCATTTAGTTTAAATTATCATAATGACGTAACTTATACACATATATGTGTTCAACGTTTGACTCCACAAACATGTTGAATACTTTTAATTTTTTTAAAGCAATTTACATAAGAAAAAAGAAAGATCTCAAATTTGGCTTGTTGACAATTAAAGTCGTAAAAACGACGCAATGCCAATTTTCTCAAAACCCGGTAAGTAGCAAATTGGTGTAAAATTAGGAAATCCTCTTTACGTGGACTGGTAAAAGGCCGGATTTTTCTGGCGTCTGATTACCTGATGAGGTGATGAGTGTGGGAGGTCACCTTCAGCCACTTTGTCTTAATCATAACTACCTACTTGTTACTGCTAGAGGTCTGCCTACGAGTGTGATTACGTTAATGAAGTCATAAATTCAGAGTGTTGATGTTGTGCATCACAGGCTGGACTCACACTGTCTGAAATTCGTCATATACATTGATTGTTTTGTGATGATGAAGTAGTAATATGCCGTTCCCGGGCATTTTTGAAACATTGGGCAATATTCCCGTAAACATTCCCAGCAATATTGCTAAAAATTGAAATTTTGGGAAATTAAATTCTGGAAATATTCCTGTAATTTTACAACAGGAATATTCTCGTAAATTTGGAAAATCTCCTGTGACACATTTCTAATTGCAAAACTGGCAGTGTATGATGAATAAACCCACAATACGTCCGGCCGAACAAACAGTTGGGCTGTGTTTTTCTGTTAAATAAACTTTACAAAATGATACTCAACGCGGTTCGTAATACTTATTATGAAATATTGTAAGACATGTCATGATCACCAACATATTGTGCACACAAACAAAAAACTTCCAATTCATGTTATGTTTTTCTTTATTCGTAAAAGTCACAGCTTTTCGTCGACTTTCTTACGAAGTTGTTAAGAAATATTGATTATGAGTATGAGATTAGATGGGAAGATAAAATTAAGAAAACAGCTTGAGGATGTTGAAGAAAATCTAGAAACAGAATATCATGGAGATAGGTAAGAAAGAAATTAGCTATAGGACTAACTCTGTCCAAGAAAACAAGCTGTATTCTTGACAAAAAAAAAGAATAACCTACGCTAGAAGTAGGTATTTAAAAGTTAAAAGTCTGTTGTTTGTGAGCACAATAAGCGGGTAATCTTGTCTTTAAATATTTAACATTTCATAATAAGTGTTACGCATCTCCTTGAGTATTGTAAAGTTTTCAGAGACGCGGACCAACTGGCGGCTAGTTTTAGAGTGTAGATAAGTACTTCAAACAGATGCAAATAACATAAAGCTACCCAAAATGCACGCTCGGGTGTGATAGGTCGAGGAATGTTGCAATCTTCAGTTTGGTACGTAATGTACTGCAATAACTGGGTGCAAGTTTTCTGGGTCCGACGTCTGACTTCCGAACTTTATTTCTACAAATTCCTGAGATAATTACTTCGCATATACATAATTCTTAGCAACATAGACCCAGCATTTCCACCTCTTCTACCGTAAGTATTCTCTGCAAATATCTTAAGAGGATACATCAATTATTCAGGGTCCAGTACTGTCCTCATTTGAAATTAAATTTTGAAGGAGACGGATACATCATTTAAAATTTTGTCTTCTCGGTGCTCTTGATAACCCTTCAAACTATTTCATGAACTAGTGTTACAAAGTGAAAACTTAAAAATTTTCTTCGCAAATTAGCTTAAAGTGGCCGTTTTTACGCTTTTTGTTTCTTCGTTCTTTTAATAATTACGAGACTGTTGAATCTACGTCAAGAATTGTAAATATACTAAGTGTAAGTTTTATAATTACGTATTTAGTGAAAAAAATCTCGTTATTTGTTTTGTTTTTAAGTACTTCCATATAAAATAAACGTGCAAAGTAGCTACAGCTTAGCTTCACGCATTGTCTTATCAAAATTCATCACAGGTTCCCTCATCAGACGACTAAAATCTAAGCAAAGCGTGCTAGAATTATTAAAGACTATGTCACCAACAAGAGATATAATGGCTGATTAGCAAACAATGGAGGAAAAACTGTCGATGGCTCGTCGATATTGAGGCAACGCCTCGCAGGCGGCGGCTTTCTCACGGCAGCTACAAGCCAAGTACTTTCAGGATTACATTGTTCTAATTGCATAATCATAGGTTCTTCTATCGGGTTTACATGTCTACCTGGTGATTAGGTACAGGAGGTTTTAGTCATCATAGTAGTAGGGATAACTAAAATGGATAAGATCCTAGAGTATTTTAAAGTGGCGCCAATAGTTAGTCGACAAATTGAAAAGCCGTCTCGCCTGATTTGGTATGGCCTCGTAATGAGAAGGGATGCTGAACACCTAGTAAAAAAATGTCGAGTTGAAAGTAGACGGGCAGGAGAAAAGGCCGAAAAAGACGTGGGAAGAATGCGCGTCGGATATGGGGGAACGGGGGGTTAGTACAGAGTTGGCGAAGGACAATAATTTATGGAGGGAGTTGACATACAGAAACGACCCCAAATAGGGAAAAAGCGAGGAAAGAAGAAGTTTAGCAGTCGTCAAGCTATGTCGGATACGTTTCGGCAGCTTGAACAACCTGGCACTAGTGTTGGCCACTTACACACCGATAAACAATAACAAATAACAGGACGTTTTAGAAGCGAGAAAAGTAGCCAGTGGCGTAGCATAGGTCACTAGCACCCGGTGCGGATTCCAAATTTGCCGCCCTCTTATTTTTGTAATCCATTATAAAAAATATGGGCATGGTAAAAAAAAAGAGTACTTTTATTAGTTTTATTGAATGATTTATTGAATTGAAAAGTGAAATTAACATTTTTTATTGAGAAACCTTGCGCTTGCATCACCCATGCATAGAACCTGCATAGGTACCTGGGTATTTGGTAACATAAAAAAAATGACGAAAAAAACACTGAAAGAAATTAACTTTTTCTAAATTTTAATTTTTTTTTCTAAATTTTAATTTTTTTTTCTAACTGCCACCTCCGCAGCGCCGCCCCTGGCAAAGTGCCTCCCGGTGCGGACCGCACCCTCCGCCCCCCCCATGCTACGCCACTGGCTGAGGCACAACATTTTTAGCTTTGGATTTTTATTTTTTTAACATGTCCCGTTCTACGACTGGACGAAGTCCCTATTTATTGTTAATTTTAACTAGTGCTGCCAAACATTTTACATACTAGAAAGAAGAGCTAAGAATAGAATGTTTGTTTGTTTGTAATACTTTTAGTGTACCAAAAACAAAAATATTATACAAAATTCGATGGCTGACTTATTCCATATAAAATTCTCGTGTCACAGTTTTCGTTGCCATACTCCTACGAAACGGCTTGACCGATTTTGATGAAATTTTTTGTGCATATCCGGTATCTATGAGAATCGGCCAACATCTATTTTTCATCCCCCTAAATGTTATGGGTAGTCCACCGCTAAATTTTTTATTTTATTTTTTAGACAAATATTTTAATTTCTATTTTTTATGATACAACATACAAAAATACATACAATCCTCAATTTTGGCAAAACAACGTTTGCCGGGTCAGCTAGTACAGTAATAAAGTAGAATATTGTTGAATAGCTGCCACTACTCCCATGTAAACAGGGATTTAAATTTGAAAAGAACATCATTTAAAAAAGATGAAATAATATGCGTCACTTGAAAAGAAACAAGTAACAGTATAAACAAAAGAGCTAATACAAACTTACATTGTATTGAATTGACTCTTTGATATTGAAGTTTTAGTTACCTAATAAAACAATACAAATGAGAGGAAACTATAGAGGAAGTTTACGATCCAAATTCGTCAATTAACTCTACCTACAACCTGATCCTTTGGGTTCCGTACCTAAAGGGTAAAAACGGGACCCTGTTACTAAGACTCCACTGTCCGTCTGTCTGTCTGTCACCAGAATGTGTCACGAACCGTGATAGCTAGAGAGTTGACATTTTCACAGATGATGTATTTCTAAGCTGTTGTCGCTATAACAACAAGTACTAAAAACAGAATAAAATATTTTAAAGTGGGGCTCCCATACAATAAACGTGATTTTTTATAGATAATTTGGTACGGAACCCTTCGTGTGCGTGTCCGACTCGCACTTGACCGGTTTTATTTGAACAAATAAAGTATTTATTGCTTTAATTAGACCCTTATCAATAACATACCTACGTAGGTAAATTAGATTATTGATAGCTATTAGGTACCTACTCCTTTCACAGATCATGAACTAATAATGTGCGTACTTACATACATTACATACTCATAACGTTTTTACTGCTTGCGGGGTAGGCAGTATCTAGCCACATAACCTGAAGGCCTCAAAGGCCACGTTCAAAGTCATAGAAGAAAAGAGATTTTGGTTAGTCTGCATCATATAGGTACTGATATGATTTCTCATGTTGTCTTTTATTCTCTCGATGACTTTTGCACGCCTCATAAGCGGAGCGTTGAGGTTGTGCTCTACTCTCATTTGTGCTCTATTAATATTGCACTGACACAATAATATAAATCTTTATAAACACATTTAATACCTAAATTATTGGTTTTTAACAGCATTACATTTGATGAAAAATTTCGCCACGAGTGGGATTCGAACCCGCGTCCCTCACGTTTTAATATGGATATTTAATACCTAGTTAAAGAAAATATTTTTCAATCAATAAATATAAAAAAAAAATATAACAAAAAAATTCGTGGATGTCCGGATGTTGTATCGTATGGAGTGAACGAATGTGGCACGATAACGCTCGAAATACCCATTTTTTTAAATAGCTTTATCACGTCACGTGATTGGTTCCTATTGAAAGATCCTATCTAATTTAGTGTCGTTAATTATAAATATTATAATTAATCCAGGTGATTGAGAATACCTTGAAGAAATAACTGCATAGTATTCTCAGTTATCTACATACATACACATACACACCCTCTCTCACACACACACACACACACACACACACACACACACACCCTCACACACACACACACACACACACACACACACACACACACACACACACCTTTCTCCACCTATTAGACGCTGTCCTTTATTGTATTTAATTTTTGCTCTGTAAAATAATATTTGCATAGTATAATAATGTTTGTTGTGTATTTAAGAATAAACTAAAAAATGTAAATCCGTTATTGGCTGTCAGTGCTGTACTTATTAAGATTAATATTGTAAATTATTTAAGAGCTGTGGATTTTGTGAAAATAAATAAATCAAATCTAAATAAATCTAAATTAATAATATGTTTTTTCTTTTTTAAATGAGCGTTATGTTTATGAGGCGTTCTTTATCACCACCTGCAGTGGAGAGAAGCAGCTGTACATTCTCCGCTTATTCTTTTCTCTCAGACCCTAGTAATCTCTCTGATTACATTACCTACGTAAGTAAGTTGTGCGAGTGTTACTTAAATTTTTTTTTATTTTAGTATATATATTACAAGGCTTAGGTACAAACGTTTCTTTAGTAGTGCGATCCTAAAGTATATATAATTAAATACTAAAGTTGTAGAAATGGGATTTAAGTGGCATAAGGAGACTAGTGAGGCAGGCAGCAGATTTAAAAAAAAATAAAGAAATCCTTATTCCGCTCTTAAGGCACAGAATTAATATTAGTATTACACACAGAACAGAATCTCCTAAGGTCCCGCGCAATATGCGTCCCCTTACCCCGTCCTCACACACACCTCTCCCCCGTTCTCGCCTTGTCGAGGCGGCTGCAGGCGCCCGCAGCCGCTTGCCTAACACCCTACACACGGCGCGAGCGCGACGGGGAGCGGGGACGCATATTGTGCGGGGCCTTGGATATTCTATTCTGTATGTTACACTTAAATTAATCCTGTGCTTAGAGGAGAAAGACCTAAGGGTCTTCCTATAGTCTTCCGTCTAACTCTATGTTGACACGTTTATCGTTTATGGATCTATGCTAATCTATCGACAGTGATACTGATTGATTCGGGCCACGCTTCACTGGACACAGAGGACAGTTCACGGCACGGTAATTCGACAGATTACCGATTACTGATCAAATTAAATTACTAACTACTGCAACCAAAGATACTGTCGGTCAGATTTATTATTTCTCTGATCTCATTGTCAGGTAAAACTGGAATAGTGGCAATTCTTCTTCATCTGAAAAATCCGCCTGCCGTTCCATTGTTTTCTGTAGCAATGCCTATGAGGGTTCATGTTGTACGTACTAATTTAAGAAGTGACTATGTTGTAAAGTGTACTTTACTACATAGTAATACATACATAGTGTGTATGTACTTTATTTACAAATTGACATTAATTTAAAATTTTACATCATTCTTAATTAATAATTATGGCTTTATGACATAACAATGCATTCTCAGTTCACATATCTAACTTTAATGTCAGTATAATTGTAAGGTTGACGTTTTTGGAGAAAATGCTGCAGTACAGTTTGTTGCCGCTTCTTCTGTACTTGCGCTTAGGAGGCGGCATTAAACTTAGTTGTAAGTAAATGATCTGACGTCAACCACTACCTATTAAGAAATCGAAAGAAAAAAGAATGACGATTATCAAGTGATATAAAATCAAATAGGTCGTGTGGTTTCCGGCAGAGTAGAATAGGGCCACTTCAAGTCCTCACTTGAATGTCGTAGAAGGCGACTTAGGGAATACAAGCTAAACAAAGCTTGTAAACACCAATGAGACCTCTCTAACCCGTCTGGCCAGCGTGGAGAGTGTAGGCCATATCCTCTGGCTGTTCTACCAAGTATGGCTCTGGTAGTACAGAGAGCGTCGTGCTCATGCAATGGAGACTAAAAGATCTGATGATGATGATGGTGATGATGACAAATATCCAAAGATAAATAAATGATTTTTGACTTTTGTAATATAATATGTAAAATGTGACGAGCGGTAAATAATTTGAAGTGAATCTACGCGCGTTCTCAGTCGCATACTCAGCTGTGCTGCTTCGGAGCCCGGGGTGCGCTATCAAATCCCGCTTTTTCTTCTCCAAATATAATAAACATGTGAATAGTCAAGGATACCGAAGACCTTGCGAAATCGAGAGAATAGATATAGTGAAAATTGTGTGCAATGGAACGTGCAATGGCAGGGAGCTCTGTGGCCCTTGAGAGTACGCGTTGATAGCGCTTATTCAAGTTAAGCAACCCCGTGCGTGGTCTGCACTTGGATGGGTGACCAGTGGCAAGTCGCACAAAAAATTCTCGACCTCCTTTTTGGAAAGCACGTCGGTCCCGGCTGTCATCATTTAAAGCAGTTATCAAGCTATCTCAGATGCCTTTAGGCAGCTTGAAAAGTCTGACACCAGTAAACCACTTACACACAAAAAAGGGCAAGGCTATGAGACCTGCTACACTGAGTAAGGTACATGCTGGAGCGACCCTGAAACATTATTTTCACACCCTTCTTGAAGGTTAAGTATCAATATCAAGTAAACAATAAATTGCACAAAAGCGAAGTTTCATGACCGACGGCTGAAACTTGTAATGACCAAGTCACGAGCTGCGGCGAGGACAGGGTCACTTCACGACATTGCGACACTGTTTTTTTATTTCATTGGAACTTGTTATCGTCAAATATTGAGTACTAGAGGAAACAGATTTCCCGGAAATAATTTACTGCATCTGAAGCTTCAAATTATTGTTTTATAATATTTAGTTTTCTCCATATCGACGACTTTATCAAATGTTAGCTCAGTGTATGTAGATATAATAAGATCAAAAGTTCTGACGCTATGACGACCTTCGTGGCGTAGTGGTCACCATGCTAGTCCACCACCCAGAGGTCCCGGGATCGATCCCCTGTCAGGACAATTTGAAAAAGGCCATTTTCCAACTTGCCCTGACCGGGGATCGAATCCGGGACCTCTGGGTGGCGGACTAGCATGGTGACCACTACGCCACGGAGGTCGATCGCTAAAGTAATGTACTCATCTTCGTATACCTATAATCAAGGAAGCCAGAGACAGTACGAAGTGGAGCGAATAAAAGCCGGAAAGCAGACTCCAGGTATGTAATACTTTTATTAATTCTGTGCCCCAGGCTTCACAACATTACAGTTGAGGACGCAAATGGGAATACGTTGAGATAAGAGAGAGAAATTAATGAATCTCTCTTTCATCTCTTTTTATTGGTTCATGAAGGTACACTTAAAAATTAACAAAAGTAAACATATAGTACATAGGTGCTACTTATAGTCAACCTACACTAAGGCATACCTACCTTTATCCATAGTGTTTGGGTGATCAACCAAGACTACAGGAAATGATAAACGATTCCGTATTAACCGCTTCAAACATCTAATGTTACCACAACTATACAATAGATCATAAGAATAATGATAGTACTTGGACAATCTAGAATTTAAGATGTCTCTGGAATGTAGAGACACTTCGTTTACCTTCATACAAATCACTTGCCATCAAATCCTATCCAACAAGCAATCATTTTCTATAGAAACAGTGAATAGTTAGCTAGGTAACAAACGACAGGGAAATTCATCTCGTGGAGCCTTCGTTTTGTCATCGCGTGGTAATCGCTACAGATTAGTTTTCTTGTTCCGCGATACGCTGCATCTGCTGGTATTATTCGAGACAATCTCTATTTATTTTCACAGTTACGAATCACAATTGTAACAATACATTAAAATTTGTTCATTTTATTAATAGATTTTTATCTTTTTTTACCGTTTTCCGATTAGTTATTGAATTCCATTAGGAATTTCGGGTCGGTGCAAAATGACTTCTCTCCGAACAATTATGTCTACTAAGTATTATTACTACTTAATTCCCCATCACTGTTTTCTATACAATATGTAACAAAAACCCTATCCGATCTTTGTAGGAGCAGCTCAGACCGTCAAAATGAACAACTTTTCCTAAGGGACCAATGCTTGAAACTCGAAAAAAAACGACATTTTCATACAAAACTGTTCGGCTAGCCCGGCAATTTGTATGAAAATGACGATTTTTTCTTAGAGTTTCAAGCTTTGGTATCATAGGAAAAGTTGTTCATATTGACGGTCTGAGTTGCTCTTACAAGGATCGGACCTTTCGGGTTTTTGTTACATATTGTATGAGCGAGGTTGTCTGGAATAAATTAGTTAGCGAAAAGGCCGCCTCGCATTTTCTAATTTTTGAAATTATGACCTGTATTAATTTTACCTGTATTATACACGTTACGGGACTTACCGCGACCACAGAATAAGTACTAGTGCTCACGTACCGCGACTACTTTTATTTTAAATCATATATTTCAACAACCTTACTACCTTCATGGTCGCTGGTAGACTGGTTATGTCATTGCGAAAGAATAAAATCAGTTAGGTATGTCTTTATTCCAAAATTCCATACTAATCTACTTCTGAATTTCATAATAAGTATGACTTCATTTCTTCAATATTTCGTCCATTCATTGATATACACTGGTCTCTCCACTCTTCTTATCATGATATATAAGAACACAGAGCGATGCTAAAATCACGTTTTAATCCATTTCTCTTTTAGAATTTTAACAGCGTCGTTGGAATTCCTTTGTTGTGTCATTTCATTGCATGACTTTTTTAATTCAGATACCTTAAAGCTGCGGACTCAGTTATAGCAATTTAGCCAGTGAAATACGGGCTCGCTTAAGTGCTACTTGCCACCCTGTGGGGACTTAGGAGCTATAAAAGTAATGTAACGCTCTCTTCGACCTCCCTATATAACGTATAAATTAAACTGCAATAGCCGAAGCTACGTATAGCAAACTGATAGGAAAAATAATATTTTTGTCTTATAACGAAGAACTTATTTCTTAATTTTTCATGTGAAAACTTCTTTAGATGCGTTGGGCATGCACAGAAAGCATTTTTATGAGATGAAAAAAAAAAAACAATAAACTCGCCACACTGTTACTATTGCCCTTAACGTAACCGAAACCAAGTTTTCACTTATGTCCGCACTCCCGGAGTGCCAGTTTTTTTTCTGTAGAATCTACCAGGTGTTTCTCATCCCGCGCATATCATAAGAGCCGATTAAAGGAATAGCAAGAATATGGACCATGTGAGAGGCTATGCAGCTAGCAGAGCGTCACTATTTTTATTCACTTTTCCCTGCTCATCATCAATACTTTGAACGTAGTCTTTAGGTCTTACAGTCCAAGTCTTGTCTACCTCGTAACGGGTAAAGATGTGTTTGTCTAGTATATTCCTAGCCATGACATCCAAGTGATGATGACAGAGTAGAGTACAAGAACTGGTAAATTAACCTTCTGTGCAAGGCCACTACCACCAGCTGCAATCACCGACCCACGCCCAGCCTAGGAGAGTCCTTTACTCCAGAAGTAGACTTAATTGATTTCTGTTTTCTGATTTATTTCCTCTGTATGTTGTACCCACTCTCCACTCTGCGTTGTAAATTGTCCTCTTACTTCACGGTTGACTGTCTAGGATAAGTCCGTCGTTGTACTGTTCTCTCTAACTTGTATGTTTTTCTTGTGTTTAACCTCTTTATATATAATAAAAAAATCACGTTTGTTGTATGGGAGCCCCACTTAAATATTTATTTTATTCTATTTTTAGTATATAGTTTGTTGTTATAGCGGCAACAGAAATACATAATCTGTGAACATTTCAACTGTCTAATTATCACGGTTCATGAGATATATACAGCCAGCCTGGTGACAGACAGACATAGAGACGGACGGACGGACAGACAGCGGAGTCCTAGTAATAGGGTCCCGATTTTATCCTTTAGGTACGGAACCCTAACAATGAATTACTGTTCATAAGTCTCGCTAAAACTCGAGAACGGCTAGACTTATAAATTGGCTAATTTTTGTTTTAAAATATTTGTGGAAGTCCAGGGAAGGTTTATAAGGTGGAAAAATAGTGATAAATGGAACGGGTGAAACGAAGTTCGCTGGGACAGCTAATATACAATAAAAGATTAAGACTCCATTCGAACAGCTCCTAGTCTATGCATATGTATATAGGTAATCTAATATATAAAATTCTCGTGTCACAGTTTTTGTTGCCATACTCCTCCGAAACGGCTTGACCGATTTTGATGAAATTTTTTGTGCTTATCCGGTATCTATGAGAATCGGCCAACATCTATTTTTCATCCCCCTAAATGTTAGGGGTAGTCCACCCCTAAATTTTTTTTTTATTTTTTAGACAAAATTTTTAATTTCTATTTTTTTATGATACAACATACAAAAATACATACAATCTATTTATATGGCAAAACAACGTTTGCTGGGTCAGCTAGTATTATATAATATTATTGTATTTATCCGTATATAATTATTTATTTACATCGTTTTTTATGTGCTTTGCTTTTGTCTTGCAACCCACATTTAGACTATCTGCATAACCCAAAGGTTGACTGGTAGACAACGCTTTTAGCGTTAAGTTACTTAAGGGGGGGCATTTGTATCGAATTTGTATGGGGGTTTTTTAATCGAAAATCAAAAAAATACCGCTCTGGTAATTGATCGGGAACCTCATCCATTTTGTCTATGGGGTGAAATCTCCAAGTCCAACCGTTTAGCCAAGCCGAACGCCTTCCACGTCAGGTTTCTCAAAATCTTCAATTTTTTTGTATGTGCTTTACTTTTGTCCTGCAACCCACATTTAGACTATCTGTATAACCCAGAGGTTCCCAAACTTATTTTGTCAGACGCCCACTTTAAAAAGTCAGTTATTTTGTAGCGCCCCCCATTTTTTTCACCATAAAAACCTGAATCACATATTTGTCTTGCCTGTAGTTTAATTCAACCTATATTTTAAACGAGAGAGCAATAATAATACATACACCAGTACATTAGAGTATCTTTTATAAAAAATAACAATAATCAACATTGTTAATTTTAAATAAAAAAATAGCAATAATAATACAATTTTACAATAATAAAGAGTATCGGAGGTGGGGACCTCACCTGCGAAACTTTAAAACACGAAATTTTTTCAGTGTTTGATTCCTTTAACGATATAAATAGCGTTGTGAACGCTTTAAAATAATAAATATTAATTACATTTTTAGTTTATATTTGTACAATAAAAAAGGATATAAATATGAACTAATAAATGGATGTTGTGTAGTAAGAGGATTTTAATTTCAGTGAAATTTAAAATATGAAATAGCTGAAGTTATAAATCACTCATTGCTTAAATCACATCAGCGCCCCCCAACTTTATTCTGGGCCCGTTACCGCCCCCCTTAAAGCCTCCAGCGCCCACAAGGGGGCGTTATCGCCCACTTTGGAAAAGACTGGATAACCCAAAGGCTGACTGGTATAGAACGATTTTAGCGTTAAGTTCGCCTATTGTTCTGTATAATTTGTATTTGATGAACAATAAAGATTGAATAAATAAATAAGATTTTATATAGTTGATCTGATATAAGCTGGTAAGTACGTATGCTTCGTTACCTACTTGTTTTGCTGCGTGACGGCCTGAGCTGGAGTAGCCTGAGTCACACCAAGTCGACCAACACGCGACTGCTTTGATTGTCGGCACGAACCCAGGCAGCCAGTCTGACCTAATGTTCTTTATTTTCGAGTCAATGGCCAAAGCTTTTGTTCAAAACAAAAACTACCAAATCGATGGCTAGGTAGACCTACCCACGAAAGTAATTAGGTTTCATGAATTTCACATTACGCGCTTGTCTTTACAGCGCGCCGGTCGAAAGTAGTAATGCGATCTACACGTAGTATGTGAAAGCAATAATTGAATCCCTATCCTAATGGGATTCAATTTCAATTAAATATCCATATGAGTGGACTTTTTCACCAGTCAACCCGCAGAGTGAAAGCCAAAATTAAAAAATATTTATCTTCTTTGCGCTTATATTCAATGCAAAAGCTACGAACCAACTAAAACTGAAACACTATTAGCGTTTCCGAACAGCACTGCTGCGATGATACGCAGAAAGAAGCTCAATTTAAGTCGTTGTTTAAGGTGGTGTAGAGTAGAGAGAACGGCAGAGGCAGTGTTTTATAGTAATTATAACTTAGAAATGCTGTTTTAGTTTGTATTTACCCGACTGCGTCAGAAGGGGTTATGTTTTTCGAGAGTATGTATGTGTATAATTGTTCGGCACGCTCTGCAGCCTGAACGGCTCGATGGATTTTAGCTCGAGAGGTGTCGTTAGATTCGTATTTACTGTGAGAGTGACACTGGGTATACTTATCGAAATAAATAATAATAAATCAAAATAAAACAGACAGTCGGAGTTTTTTGTAATAATTACTTGTTTGTATCTAAGTTAAGTACTTACCTATATGTAATCGTTAACTTTTATGAAACTTATCAAAATTTTAATAGATAATTTTTTTTTTAATTTTACTTACTAATAGAGTAAGAGAATATTTTTACTGTGCTTTAATTTTTTTATTTGAAGTATACCACTACGCCACTAATTTCTATACTTTGTATTTACAGATACCATAAAAAAATTCCGTGTCCTTAATCTTCACTAAAACTGTTAGTTATTAATAAATCCTGAAAAACTGAATGTCATGACGTCTTAAAGATATAACTAAATCAAACTATGCAATTAACATTCAAACAACTGATTAACTAATCAATGAAAACTACAAGTTACCGGTACTTATTCTACTATACGTACATTACAGGGTCCTCTCGAACCAGGGCAATCCTCAAGCACTCACAATTCACTGGGTAACTTAAACACTGCGTAATAAACACCGGGTGGTTTTTTTTAAAATTATTTTTATAGTGTCTGTGCGTGTTCGCGTTGCGACGTGCGGGTGTAAACAAAAGGCGTGCGGAGCGACATCGCGCATGCGTCGCGACGGGCGGCCGGCCGCGGAGTGGCGGCGGACGGGAGCCCTAAGTGGCGCCGACGAAGTTGCGACAAACTTGGGACTAGATCTTGAGGAGTCATCATCATCCTCACGTATTCCCGGTTGCATCCTCAGCAGTAACGCTTCAGAGCCCGGGGCCGCTACCTAACCAAGGAGATTTGACGAGGTTACTGGTTTTTACACAGAGCGACTGCCGTCTGACCTCCGCAACCCAAAGGGCAAACCAGGAACCAATCCTTGGATAGGTTGATGATCAAACGCTAGGTGGCGTTCGGGACCCACAGTTTTACGTGCCTTCCGAAACACGGAATCATCTTTCTTTTCGGATAATCAGGTGATTCAAGCCTGCAATATCCTATCCAGACTGGAAACAACTTTGCACAAAGTATGTTTCCCAGTGGGAATCGAACCCATGACCTCCGGGTCACAAGGCGAACGCCTTGACCACTAGACCACGGAGGCAGTCAACTAGATCAGGACTAGATCTTGAATGTGGGCACAGAATTTATTTATTTATTTTTAAAACTTTATTGAGCCAAAAGACACAATAGGTGGACTTAATGCTAAGGCATTCTCCCCTGTCAACCTTTAGGACAAGATAACAAGAAAGTTGGCGTCTAAATAACAGATAAAACATATAAATGAAGATCATCATTACTTTAAAATTACCATATGATAATTAACATATTTAATACATAATATACAATATGTAACAAAACCACTGTCCAATTCTTGTAGGAGCAACTCAGACCGTCAATATGAACAACTTTTCCTATGGAACCAATGCTTGAAACTCGAAGAAAAAATCGTTATTTTCATACAAATTACATATTGTATTCATAAATAAAATTCTTCTCCATCCACGTTGTGTGGAGGTGTTGGTCGGGCGGCTGCGGGCGCCTGTAGCCGCCTCGACAAGGCGAGAACAGGGGACAGTGCGGGGACGCATTTGCGCCGGACGCTAGGAGATTCCGTTCTCTGTATGTAATAGTTATATAAATTCTGTTCTGTGGGTTTGGTTGTCTGATACCCGGTTGAAAGGACCTACAGGAACCTTACAGGATCTTTGTAATATTTCCGAAACTTGTTATGTACTGGTGGGACTTAAATGTAGACTTTATTTTATTTATCAAAAAACCTTTATTAGGGAATATAGAACTACTTAAATACATTGCCCATTAACATTTTTCAAAAGGCAAAACACTTCTCAGCAGCTTTCATCTGTTTTGGTATAGAAGAAATTATCCACTTTTCCATACAAATATGTTCGATGATAAAAAATAAAATTCCAGCTGCAGGAATAGTTTCTCATTTCAACTGGCTCAGTAACTACTCCAAGTATGTGTAGAACTTTAGAACGGTATGTTCGAAATCGTGTAATAAAAAACTGTTACATAATCACAATTGTTTATTAAACAAAATAATGCAAATTCAAACAACTTTACATCCACATTTAACACAAAAGACAACAGTCATGCATGAATAAAAAACGACTTTTCTGTCAACAAATCCAAACGCTCTACGAGCCACATAAAAAACTCATTAAAAATATATACTAACAATACTTATCCATTAAAAAGTCTTGTCAAGGCTATTACTACAAGGTTCAAGATAAAACAAAGAAAAAATAACTATTTTTAACAAAAAAAAATTCTTGCCTTATAGATTTTGAAATTAGAGATAATGTTTGCAATTGTTTGATTTCAATGAATTGAAACAAAATGATCACTTGTATACAGATGTACTTTTTAGCCACAAGCCAATTTAAAAGCTTCTTCAGTCCATGAACAAAATTTATTGGAATGATGATGATATATGAAACCTACATAAATTACACGGAACATTTAAGACACTAGTTAATAGATTCAGGTGTTACTTTGTGTAAGTCAAAGTTACATACCATGTGATTTTAATCGCACAAAGTAATTCAAATCACATAGTATATCTAAATACGGTATAGTTTAGATATTAGAGGAAAATCACACTAGTTTTTATTATTACACTACACACAATTATTACATTAACTATGGATTATAATGTTCATCATCATCCAGCCCTTCCACCCACTGCTGGGCATAGGCATGTGGATAATACTTGTTCAAATACGATGGTCAGAGGCGCATTGGCTAATCTGTGTTAAAGTTAATATAAGAAAAAAAAATCAGTTTTAGGTTTTCGTGATTTCGAATCAATATGCTTTCTTCGTTTTTAGGGTTCGGTAGTAAACAAGGAACCCTATAGTTCGCCATGTCTGTCCGTCCGCGGTTTTATTCAGATACTATAAGTACTAGAAAGTTGTAATTTGGTATAGGTATATATATTAATTATGCCAAAAAAGTGGTAAAAGTAAATATTGGAAAATTTTTCTTAAGTGTATATAGATAAAAGTTGGAACCAATTTTTTTTTCTCGACTAACTCATCGTGTGTTGTATCGTTGAATAGGTCTTTCAAAAATATTATGAGCTTGTGAACATAATTTTTCGATGTAGGGATCCGTTTCTGAAATATTTGGTTTTATATTGTAAATTTTTGTTAGAGTCAAGTGTCCCTCTATCTATTGAAGGTTATATATGGACTTGTAAAAAAATTAACAGCAATAGTATATATATAACGAAGTTTAAAAGAAAACTATCAAAGCTAAGTAGGGTTTACAAATTTAAAAATTATAAGTAGGGTTTATAAATTTAAAAATAATAATAAAATTATACTTATAAAATGTACTCAGAAAAGGAAAATTTTCATAGAAATTCAATAGAAAATAAATTTTTAGACGTTTTTAGTGGCGTGAACTCAAAGTGGGCACTCGTAACTACGGAACCCTACACAGCGCGTGGCCCGACACGCATATTTTAAGTAACACTTTACATTTTAAAAGTAACAGGAAAACCTATAAGAATACTATCAATTGAAAATAAAGTAGTAAACTCATGGTTCACTTAAACACCACGAGATAGCGCTATTATTAGTTAACTCGCGTCTTACTATGAATGATGATTTCAAAAGTGATATTTAAAAATTTGACATTGTACCGAACCCTCTCCATGCGAGTTCAACTCGCACTTGGCCAGTTTTATTTTAAGTAGGACTTTACATGTTGATAAAAGTAATAAGATAAAAGTTACGTAGATAAGTTTTAGTTAATGAATGAATGAATGAATGAAATTGTTTATTTCAGACTGCACAGGTATTCAATACAGATCCATATTTTGTTAGTAGGAAACTTAAGGGGCTACATGAATTTTTCGGGGTCCAGTGCTGCTGTTTACATTTTAAAGTGAGAACGTGAAGTTTTTCTACGCACATACGCCAAAAGTGGCCTTTTTTCGCAATTGTGCGTAGAAAAGCTTCACGTTCTCACTTTAAACTGTAAACAGTAGTTTATAAAATAGTTTGAAGGGTTATCCAGGGTCTGATCAAGACCAAATTTTAAATTATATCTCTGTTTCTTTTCAAATGATTTATTTCAAATGGGGGCAGCACTGGACCCCGAAAAATTCATGTAGCCCCTTAATAACTATGTTAATAAAATTTAAGTTCCTTATGTTATGTTTACTTATCCCACTCATCCTTGCATCCTCAAAACTAGTACATATTCCTTGCATACTTCAAAGATTCTCAAAACGGATTTGTGGGCATGCCCTTCAGTTTAGAGAACCCACGACTTGTCCCACATACTACCCTAAGGACTACTCTAAACTTACATCTAAATCAGTCTGGCTGAACAATCGAATGGTGAGTTCGCTTTTACTTAAAATTACAAGTATTCTGAAGTCTCTGTTCGCCGAGAGTTGATAAATATTATAATTCGTCTCCGACTAGCAAAGTCAAAAATCATTTATTTATCTTTGGATATTTGTATCACTTGATAATTGTAATTTTTTTTCTTTCGATTTCTTAATAGTTGTTGACGTCAGATCATTTACTTACAACTAAGTTTACTGCCGCCTCCAAAGCGCAAGTACAGAAGAAGCGGTAACAAACTGTATTGCAGCATTTTCTGTAAAAAAGTCAACCTTACAATTATACTGATATTAAAGTTAGATATTATGTGGACTGAGAATACATTGTTATGTCAGAATTATCGACTGTCGCTTAATTATCGTAAACTGTATGGTGGCCGCCGCTAGTAAATAAATATATATGGAAAAATCACGCTCATTTAGTAAGCCCCAAAGTAAGTTCGAGACTTGTGTTATGGGATACTAACTCAACGATACTATATTTTATAACAAATACATATATAGACAAACATCCAAGACCCAGGACAATTTGAAAAAGGCCATTTTACAACTTGCCCTGACCGGGGATCGATCCCGGGACCTCTGGGTGGCGGACTAGCATGGTGACCACTACGCCACGGAGGTCGTCCAAGTCTCATGTTTGCGTGGCACAAAGCACACAGTTGATGTCAACCGCGGCCTGAACAGGCGAGCGGACGCGGCCATTCTGTTCTGGAATGCGCTTCGAATGAGTCGTTTGTGTGTTTGCATGTTGTTTTTGTTTTATAAAGTAAATAATTCTTTGTAATTGTATAAGTTTTTCAATAATTAGCGGGCCTCAATTTGTTATGAGTTAAGCCGCCCTGACTTTATCAACTCTCCGCAAACAGACTTTACATTAAACTTTGTTTTTTTTTTTGTTTGACAGATCAGTCATTCAAAATCCTAAAAATCGGTGTTCTGAAATAAGTGAAATAGTTGGTATGCTACCAATTTACATAGTAGAGGCTTTAAATAAAGACAGAAAATTAAGCGCTCCTAAAATTGGTAGCATTGTAATATAAATAGCTGATTGATGGAGTGTCGATTTTTTATGAATTTAAAGGTAATTATTTAATAGCAAATTATATGTATGGCCATGACAATTTTCAGAGGTTAAATAACTTTCAATGTAAAATAACCACACGTGTATCTGCCATTTTCTTTTTCATATTACTAGCTTCTTCTAAATTAACAGTTCTCCAAATTTCTGAGCGACACTGTTTAAATTCGAGGAATAAGAAAAGGTACACTTTTAAGGTTAAAATGACACAATTTTGCGCATTGTTTCTGGTCTACAAATACCAAAAAGTGATTTTTAAACACCAGCTAAATTTCTTGGAAAACTCCAGTTGATAATTTTTTTTTATAATACAATATATGTTTTTTTAAACACACATAAAAGGAAATTGTTTTAAATTCGTTCAACTGAATGTCTATTAAAGTTAAAAATGTACGGAAAGCACGTTCTCAAACAATCGGCTTGTTTTTAAAAGTCACCGTTTTAATGGGCTCCTGTTACTCTACTTAACATTACTATTTTTTTTTCACGTTTTCAGATATTTTATTACAAAACCCGTATTCTATCACTTAAAAACTATCAGATTATTTTTAACTCAATGTTGCTAAATAAAACTGGTATAGTTTGTCTAGCCAAAAAATGAACTCCCTTCCACTAATGATGATTCTTTAAATATGTCATTCTGACACAGTGCGTGCGAAAAATTTACTGTGGATTGGACTCGTTCGCATTTTATTCTGTCAACTAATCGTGCGATCAATCCAGGTACTGTCATTGTAGGGAGAATGTATGTAGGCATTGAATGATAAATAGCAAAAAAAATATTATTGAACACCTATTTTGCTTGTGAACATCAACCGAATAGTAGTAGGGGCGAGCAGTTCTACGTTTAAAGATTCTTTATTTCTCAAAAGAATTAACATTCACTTACAGAGAAACTTAAATAACATAATTACAAAAAATATAATATGACGGCGAGCGAAATCAAATAACACGTATTTATTGGATAGGTAGGGTAGATTGAGAACAAAAATCGTCTGCGCTTGCGGCGTCTCTTCATAGATAATGTTTATTTAGGCCCGTACTAAGTTAGTAGCGCTGAGCGGAAAGCGATTTAATGTTACGTTGGTAAGTCTTTTAAATTTTGATTATTTTTCGATTTATTATTTTAATATTTTAACGTTGGTGAATTGTATTTATTTGTTAATAATATTAGATTTAATTTATTATTTTTGTAAATATTAAAATTTAGATAACAGGAGTGCATTTTGTTTTATATTCTAAATTAGACAATGTATAAATTTATTATACTTTCATGGACGAGTTGTCTTATGAGTAAGAATCAAAATAATTTATTCGTATGATTTTTGACAATTTGGTTAGACCACATTTGCAATTGTAGTGAGACTGAACTGGACACTATTATTTTTAATTTAGTAAAATTATTTAATTCCATGACTTTGAACCACTTTTCTTAATAAATGTATATGGAGATTCGATTTTTTTTAAATACAGGAAAGAACCACATTTTTTGTTATTTCATTGAGAAATGTCATTTAAAATTTGGGCTGGATTATGTCTTAAAATATTAGTTCTGAATGAAACCATTTCTAGTCGGCGTGCAGGTTGTGCATGCACTCGTAGCCGTACTTGAGGATGAAGTGGAAGCGGGCGTCGGACACGAGCTCGGCCAGCTCGGGCGCCGTCAGCACGTCCTCCAGCGGCGGCAGCAGCAGCTCCAGGTCGCCGCCTGGGGGGGAGTGTCTGTGCTCAGCTGTGCTTCATTTCAACAAGATTATCTTTTCGGCTTAGTTAAAAAAAGCTTGTAAAAACGAGCCATTTCAAAATTTGCAAACCATTTTTCACCCCTTGGGTTGAAATCAACAGGATAAGCGGTATCTCGGTACTGCAGCCAAGTTAGTGCAAGCAAGAGGAGCTCGGTGACCCGGGGGGAGTGCGCATTACTAGCGCTTCCCCAAGTAAAGTGACACCAGGCGTGGTCCGCACTTGGATGGGTGACCACAAGTGGCATAAAAAGTTCTAGGATGTAGTTCTCCGTGCTTCGGAAGGCACTGATGACAGTGACAGCCAGAATCAACGCCTATAAGCAGTTGGTTCCGGTCAGTCATCATTGTATGGCAGTCGTAAATATATGTTAGATGCCTTTAGGCAGCCTGAAAAATCTGACACAAGTGTTGGCCATTTAGGAGATACCGGACGAGATCCTGCACCTATATGTTGCATTTCGTCTTTTATCACAAGAGACAGTGCGCTCACCCATGACGTGCACGAGGTCGATGAGCCGGAAGAACATCTTGTGCTGCAGCTCGTCTGCCGGCGCCTCCACGCGACACGACGACCAGTCGTCGGCCAGGATGCACGCACACCACACCTGACACACACACACCATTGTACAATATCACTTAAGAATCCCCTTACCCTAGACTTCTATACAAACGTAGTCTACGTTTTATTTTTGTAAGTAATAATTAGTTTTAAACTTATTTTTTCCCCGCCGCTCGTCCTAAACTGTAAGTGCTTTATGTTTTTGTTAATCTTTCTGATTGCCCGCGATACAAGCTTGTACCTAGTGCGGGAATCTTTGATAAACATGGAGTATAGTGTTCTCTCGTTAAATAAATGATTTTGTATTTTTTTTTGTATTTTGTAACGAAATGTCAGATTTCGGTAAAAAAAATAATTTTAAAGTAATTGCAATTATCTAGGGTTATAATTGGAAAGAAAATATAAGGGTGTAGAAGTTTTCCATACTGATGGTAAAAAAA
Organism: Acrobasis suavella; assembly: GCA_943193695.1. Classification (NCBI taxonomy): domain Eukaryota; kingdom Metazoa; phylum Arthropoda; class Insecta; order Lepidoptera; family Pyralidae; genus Acrobasis; species Acrobasis suavella. The sequence continues at coordinate 459,889 of OW971947.1, forward strand.
ATAATTTTAAAGTAATTGCAATTATCTAGGGTTATAATTGGAAAGAAAATATAAGGGTGTAGAAGTTTTCCATACTGATGGTTAAATACGTCTCTGTTAAGTTCATAATTTTACTGTAGGAAACCAATTATAACCCTAGATAATTGCAATTTCTTTAAAATTACATAATTTTGACCATATCTGACATGTCGTTTCAAAATAAAACGTAACTACGTTTGTATGAGAAAGTCTGATTCTATCCAGGGTAAGGGGACTCTTAAACCCCCTCTTTTTTCTTCTTCAAATATACTAATGGCTCTGTAAGCTGTAGACCTCGCGAGTCACCCCCAGTGCATCGAATTAAGAACTTGTTCAAACAAAACAGTTGCCTCTTAATAAGGGTAACAAATGACGCTGACATGGCTCTGGAACGTGGTCCCTTACTATGGGTCCCATAAGAAGGCTCAAGGTCATTCAACGCGCTATGGAGAGGGCTATGCTCGATGTTTCCCTACGTGATCGAATCAGAAATGAGGAAATTCGTAGAACAAAAGTCACTGACATAGCCCAGCGGATTAGCTCGTTGAAGTGACAATGGGCGGGACACTTAGCGCGAAGAACCGATGGGGTAAAACGGTTCTTGAATGGCGCCCGCGTAGGACGCCCACCCACAAGGTGGTCAGACGACCTGACCAAGGTCGCTGGAAAGCGTTGGATGAGGGCCGCTCTAGATTGGTCAATTGGGAAATCCTTGCGAGAGGCCTATGTCCAGCAGTGGACGTTGTGCGGCTGAAATGATGATGATGAAGGGTAACAAAAAAGACACTTTGTTCGAAACTTTTGATCAATTTTCGAAATGGCTAAAACATGACTTTTTTAAGTTTTCAACACCTTATTTATTCCGAGAAATTTCAAAAACTAAATAAATAAATCCTATAAGCGACCTGCAGGTGAAAACAGCCGAAATACTGAAATTCGGACATCCGGAATTCGGACTCATGAATTTTTTTTGCCAAAACTGACTTTTCGGCCACTCGGTCAAATATTTCATGTCAATAGTCACCCAAGGACAAGGACACCAAAGACCTTGCAAATTGGAGAATAAACAGCTAATTTGTGCAAAAGGCGGTAAACAACTCACCCTCAGCCTGAGTTCGTCTCGTCTCTCCATATCGCTGACGTAATCTGTGAGGTCGAGCGCCTTCTTGAAGTCGTACTCCGAGAGGGATCGGCTTTCGCTTTCTATGTACATCTGAAACAACAGTATAAAGTTACGATTTTTATCGCCAGATGGCAGTAGTTTTAAATTTAAATGATTGCCAGCCAGCCAATCCGCTAGTTCCCAACAAGTCTTTAGATACTTTTTTCAACGTCAACACATACATTATTTGTGGCATTGGTATGAAATATCAATTTGTGATCACATAGATTATTAGTCACATTGCGCTCATAAAATCAGTTTTTCTGCATTAATAAATCTGCAACACCAGAGTCGGACTCGCGCACAGAGTTCCCTACCATGCTAGTCCGCCACCCAGAGGTCCCGGATTCGATCCCCAGTCAGGGCAAGTTGGAAAATGGTCTTTTTCCAATTGTCCTGGGTCTTGGCTGTTTATCTATTTATGTATTTGCTATAAAATATAGTACCGTTGAGTTAGTATCCCATAACACAAGTCTCTAACTTACTTGGGGCTAGCTCAATCTGTATTATTTGTACCTATATATTTATTTATTTATTACTTATAAAAAATCACGTTTGTTGTTTGGGAGCCCCACTTAAATGAAATTTGTTGACAATAACAATAAATTATCTGTGAAAATTTCAACTCTCTTGCTATCACAGTTCATGAGATACAGCCTGGTGACAGACAGACGAACAAACGGACAGTGGAGTCTTAGTTCCCGTTAGGATCCCGTTTGTACCCCTTGGGTACTGAACCCTGAAAATCGATATGATCAAACTAAAGACAAGCGATATTATTTTGTGGCGTTTCATTCTCATTACAGTACAAAATAATTTATTTTGACCCAGGACAACTACCCTAATCTCGACCTTACTGCACACGCGCTTAAGTTGCAAATTACCTGCACTAAGTCTTCAGGCGGCAGCACCCTAGTATCTTCAGCATCCAAACCGTTGTGTACTCGTATATCGCGAGGCAAAGCCGTATGTTGCTCGCTCAGCGCCAGCCGACTTTCGATCTTATTCCACAGCTCCGTAGGTTGATCGTCGTCTGACGCGATGAGGCACAATTTAGCAAGGGATGCCATCGTCTGAAAGTAAAAAAGTTGCTATAGAAAATATCTTGATAGCGGTCGATTAAGACGTTACAAGTAAACGCTTTCTACTCACGGGTGTATGTGACTTTTATAGCGACCTCTATGTTACAAATCATACGCGAAATTTTAATATACAATATGTAACAAAAACCCTGTCCGATCCTTGTAGGACCAACTCAGACCGTCAATATGAACAACTTTTCCTAGGGGACTAATGCTTGAAACTCGAAAAAAAATCGACATTTTCATACAAACTGCCGGGCCAGCCGAACATGAAAATGTCGATTTTTTTTCGAGTTTAGGCATTGGTCCGATAGGAAAAGTTGTTGATATTGACGTTCTGAGCTGCTCCTACATAGATCGGACAGGAACGAATAAATATTCCTGCTCTTGAAATAGATTTGATAAATAAACGAATGGTTTCATTCTTGAATTTATAAGATATTCCTAATTAAATTTCATGATACATAATAAACATCCTGAATATACATATAGCTGATAAATGTAAACTTCTATTAAATGTAATTAGTGTGTGATTGGGAAGATTTCCGAGACGGTCGCAGAATACCTCTCTTTTCTTCACTTTTCTTCATCTTGAGTCTTGTATTTTTTTTTAAATAATGTGGCTTTTTCATTAGATAAGATAAAATAAAATAAGATGAAAATTTATTCGAAAGATTTAAAACACACAGTTTTACGGATTAATCCTTATTTTCATTAAAATTAAGTATAGTATGCTTAACCTATTCCATTTTAATTAAAACATGTATTGTCCCTTTCCCTCTTTTCAATATTTGACAGTGAAAGAGCAAGATAAACTATATTTTAATTAAAATAAGTTTTGCAAACGTTTGTTAATTTTTATTAAAAAAAAAATATTTTTATTTCAGATAATTAAAATCCATAGTCACATACGTAATATTTTTATGAATATTAGTAAAAATATAAAATAATATAAAATACTAGTGCCGTCGACCCTCCAAATTAACCTTCAACTAATCATATGCTGGTGTTTGTAAACGAAGCACCAGCGCTGGTCTTCTGTTGGAGCGAAGTTAGTGTTTCCACGGACATTCATACAAAAACAAATTGAAAAAAAATTAAGACTCAAAATGGCAGCTGACACTGTTGACTGAAAGAGATTTTCTGATTTGTATGTGTTCTTTTTTATGTACAATAAAGGTTTGTAAACAAACAAACAAACAAACATTTTTCTGTATATTCAAATCAAATTAGTTGTATCATTATTTGTATAGTAAGTATTGCAAGGATTAAATGTTAATATTTCAACATTGTATTATATTATAAGTATTTATTAATTAAAATACTATAATAATAATATGACAAAGCCCTTCTGGCGGGTAGGCGACCAATACTGTAAAAATAAGTTTCTTTTGGCCTTTCTTCTCAGTAGTGGTCGTTACGAAGCGATGGTATCGGTAGCTTTTCTTAAAAAAAAAATATTAATTTATACGTAACGTAAATTATATTTATTGACGTGTAATAGTTATTTATGTAACTGTAGTATAATGAATGTCGGTATATCACATACAAAAGTATCACATGAGTGTTTTAATACCTAATTATTACAGTTGCGTATAAAACTTTATTTAAACTCATAGGGTGTTGTATAGTGTTGTAAGAACTCCATGTAAATTCCTGGTAAATTTATTGCTGCGTATTTAATACAAAGTAACGATGTATGTATAGGTAATAATGAAATTATTTATTGTAATAATTATTTAAATTTTGGATTTAACAATTATTGGAATGCAAATTATTTTTGTTGGATATTAGTAAATAACGAACTAAAATAGTGGGATACCACGTAAATTCGAATAATCATTAAGTTCCTTTTCTAAATTATGGAGTTGTAGTAATGAAAGGCGCGTACATGACTATGTTCTTTTTTTGAAATTCATATATAATGTAGTTGTTTGATAAGTAAGGGATTGAGTTTGCGTTGCATAATGAAATTTAGTACGACATTATAACACTCGTTTGGGTGATATAATGGTTACTATGACACTGGGTGTTTTAATGTTGGCAATAAGGTAACTGCTTCGGAAACCTTTATAGAGGATTTATAGCATGGGCGTAGATAAAAGTCGTTGTGAGCTAGCTCGGCGAACGCGTCCAACCCTGAAAATCTCGCGAGTTTTACTCACCGTCATCCTAGCCAGCGAGTCAATCTCGTTGTCAGCCAGCTTGTTCACGGGGACAACACTAAAAATCCCTTGGTTACACAGGGTGGGATTCATTCACCGTTATCCTGGCCAGCTGAGTCGGTCTCGCCAGCCAGCGCGGCGTACGCGTCCAATTCTAAAAATCCCGCGGGACTGACTCACCGTCATCCTGGCCAGCGAGTCGGTCTCGCTGTCGGCCAGCGCGGCGTACGCGTCCGCGGCGTGTCGGTGCCGGCCGGCGGCCAGCTGGTGCAGCGCGCGCAGCGCGGGCCGCGGCGGCTGCGGCGCGGCGCACAGCCAGCGCGCCAGCCGCGCGCCGCACCGCGCGCCCAGCGCCCGCACTAACAGCGCGCGGTGCCGCCCGCCGCGGGAGCACAGCCACGCGAACGCCGTCTCGCACATGCCCTGCACAGCAACACGTCACACGTACTGAACACCTCTGTGGCACGTCGTCACGTGACGTCCAAAAGATGACAACCGTCAGTGCTGTGTGCAGGAGACGCGACCCTAGTGATGCTGAGATTCGACAGATTTTATTATGCTCATTCAGATAACCTTTGAAAGTAATATTGGTAGTCCGTCTAGTTTTAAAACAGTTTTTCGCCAAAAGTGGCCACTTTTGGCGAAAAACAGTTTTAAAACTAGACAGACTATTAGTAATAATTTCAAAGTTTACTCATAAAATAGTTTAAAGATCTTTCTAGACATTTATACGAATCAAATTTTTAATTATCACCTTATTTAGTTTTATACAATTTATTTCAAATGAGGGCGCCACTTGAGCTACCACTTCGTCTTAAAAACTCACCGAAACACAAAACGTGTAATTTTCTAACTCGCCATTCGCGAAAAAAAACCATTTGGCCATATTTATAAAACCATCGTGTCAGCTAAAAACAATATTGCTTTACGCAGTAAAAACAACATGAATCGAAACGGATTCTACATGAACGGTTTCTTTGACATATCTACGCCACAAATGTCAAAATTACGAGTAATTGTTACAAATCTTACGCAATACGATCATTTCAAAAATGCACCCGTTTGGAAACGCCCGCGTTAACCATTCCTAAAGTGACAAGTGATTTCAAAAATGCGTCGCCAGGACTTATGCAACAAACAACGAAAAAAGAGAGTAGACCGATATAGGTACCCTTGACAGCCAAACATCTATTGGAGTTCCTCAGTCTGCCAACGACCATGACAGCAGAAGAGTCGTCGAAATATCCGGCTAAAAATTATATTAACCGCGATAAGTCCCGTAATACTAATAATAATGATTCGGATTTTCCCCCACTCCCTCGATCAACTTTCACAATCTACGTGAGAAAGAAGCAGCTGATACATTCTAAGTTTTTTTTTTTTTCTCCCAAACCTATAAGGAAAAAACAACAAGTTTCTTTCCAAGCAAACAAAAAAAACTCAAACTTTCAAACGTTCATCTCCAATAACTTGAACGACTAAATCGATTTACAATCTCAATTTTTCCTTTTCTCCCAGACCAGCATAGAAGAAATAGAGAAGTTTATTTGGCAGTCCAATTTAAAAAAAAAAACACCGACTCGGTAGTTTTATATGTAAACGCAATCTAGTGATGAGCGGAATAACTAAAAAATGGAATTAATATCCGTAACGCCATCTATTATTTGCCAGGCAAACTACAACAACTCCAACTTTCAAGCGTTAGCCCCCAATAATTTAAACAGCTAAACCTTTACATTAAACATAGCTATAAAAAGACCGCAAAGGAACTTTCACATAAAAACTGCATCGAAATTGCTCTACCCGTTCAAACGCGACGATGCCACAAACAGACCGAAATTAGCATCAAACTTATAACACTCCTTTTTTGTTAGGGGTTAGTTAAAGATAATAAAATGTTACAAGAGTGTGCCTCACCTCATTCGTGTATTTATCGATGTACGCATACAACCTGTCGGTGTCCCCGCTCTTGACGCACATCTCTATGAGCAGCTCGAAGTCTTTGAACTTCTCCGCTAGAGCTGCCGCGCGCTCGATTTGACCCTCCTCCACTGTTAAAATAAACCATTAAAATGTATTACTTTTTTAATTGACGACCTCCGTGGCGTAGTGGTCACCATGCTAGTCCGCCACCCAGAGGTCTCGGGTTCGATCCCCGGTCAGGGCAAGTTGGAAAATGGAATTTTCAAATTGTCCTGGGTCTTGGATGTTTATTTATATGTCGCAGACGGATAAATAAAAGGGGGCAGAGCGTGGCGTGATCGGCATCTGATATCTCAAGTGACGTAAACTACCCACTTAGTTACTTACAGTACGAGAACAAACTGATGTCAGGATGAAAACTTACTTACAGTCACGTCACCTTACCGATGCCGCCACATGAGAGATCTTACGTGAGCCTTATAAAAATGTGACGGAAATCCAGTGCCCCGCCTCCGCACTGAATCATGAATCGCAACCACCATGTCTGGATTCCCTGGCCCCACAGAATTGAATACTGTGTATACACCTGGGCTTTCCGTCTTGCTTAAACAAACTGTCATTGTAATAAATCGGTTCACCAATCCACATCTATTACAATAATCACAATTAAACGAGTCATGGCCAAGCTACAGCAAACTACACAAACGAGTTGTGCACGATACGGCCGCCTGAACAAGACTGTCCCTGTCTTTTTTTTTTTTTTTTTTGGCGTGACAGACATAGGTTGCCTCGGACGGCATTTCCTATTTCACCCGGACAAGGTTTGAGGAGCGGGCCAGAGGCCCGGCTTCCTATATTTTTATACTACTAGCAGCAGCGCAAAGGGCTCCCAAGGGGGAAACCTCGGCTTTGGGCGCGCTAGGGATTATGGCAAATTTTGGGGTGCTGCAACACCCATGTTTTGCCGGAAGGGCCGAAGCTACGGTGCCAGAAGGGCCTACTTAGGACGCAAATCGTCCAGGTACCGCCGGGCGGTACCTAGTGAACGAGCTAATGTTCCTACGCCTACGTATTCGATTACGACGAATGCGGGGGGGTCGGACCGCGAGGTTCCTCTGGCTACTCGGAGCCGCAGAGGTATCGAATTACTGTCCCTGTCGCTAGGTCGACCGGTCTTATAACTTGTTGCTAACGAATATTGCCATTTCAAATCCAACCGTTGCATTTTGTAGTAAACAACTTTCTCTCTGCGCGTGTAAAATCATAAAAACGGGAATTTTACATTGAACTCATACCGCGTCCTCTATTCTTTCTTCGTCAACTCTAAAATGACATTGACACGGAATTACTGCCAAACGTCATCGAATTATTCAAAGTAAAGGAATCTAGTTTTATACAGCCATTGCATATTACGCTCCGACATATATATGTATATGTTATAAAATATAGTGTCGTTGAGTTAGTATTTCATAACACAACTCTCGAACTTACTTCGGGGCTAGCTAAATCAGTGTTATTTGTCCCTATAGATTTATTTATTATTTATTTTAATTCAAAAAGTTCTGAAGAGCTCGATGGCCCGGTGGAAGTGCTTATTACTAGCGCTTTCGCAAGTAAAGCGACACTGGGCGCAGTCCGCACTTGAATTGGTGACCATAAGTGGCATGAAAATTTCTCGAGCTCCTTCGTGCTTCGGAACGCACGTATAAGCCGTTTGTCCCGGCTATCATCATTGTATGGCAGGCGTCAAGCTATGTCAGATGCCTGTAGACAGCTTGAAAAATCTGACACTAGTGTTGGCAACTTACACAAAGCAAGCAAGCAAAGCAAATGATACCAATCGAACTAAAATGGCGGGATACGAGCGACGTGAATTCGAATAACAATATAAGTTACTTTTTTAAATTACGGAGTTGTGGTAGTGAACAGTACATGACAATGTTCTTTCTTTGAAATTCATTTTATGTGGTTGTTTGATGAGTAGGGAAGGGATTGAGTTTGCGTTGCATAGTGAAATTTTGTACAACATTATAACACTCGTTTGGGTGATATAATTATTGTCACTATGACACTGGTACTAGTAAAATGTCACAGAATACAAGTATTACATACAGAGCGGAATATCCTAGGGTCCCTCGCAATATGCGTCCCCGTCCCCCGTCTTCACACTTCTTCCCCGTTAGCGCAGTGTGGAGGGTTTTGAGTGAGCGCCTGCCGCCGCCTCCACAAGTTGAGAACGTGGGAGAGGTGCGGGGACGGGGAACGGGAACGCATATTGCGCGGGTTCTTAGGAGATTCTATTCATTATTACTTGTATTAATATGCATGAAAAAAAAAATTTTTGCTATCCAACCATTTTTTCCATAAATATTAAAAAGTAAATCACTAACAGTGAAAACAAAATAAGAATCGGTTAACAAACTAACGAGATATAACAATTTTACGAAAATATGTCTATCTCACTCGCAAAAACGCTATTTTCTATGACAAATGTATAGGTGGACTTTGACGTCACCAGTGCATATCGGACTTCTCTTTCTAATTGAAACTTTAAAGTATCACATGTTGGTCGCTGATTAAGATATTTTATAAATTCTTTCATAGTTCACTGTGGTAAATAGGGATTTTATGAAACAAATAAAAATATTTCGTATTCAGTGAGAATGTTATGACAGTGAAGCTTTCCTCACCGAAGGGCTGTATGAGCTGGTGGCGCACCCGCTCGAACTGGTGCGGCGGCAGGCCGGCGCCGTCGGCCAGCAGCAGCTCCGCCAGCGTCGCCGAGCTCTCCAGCAGCGACGCGCGGGACGTGGCGTCCGGGCAGCTGGGCAAATATTGTCTGCACACAAACATGCACTTTTTACCCGACTGCGCAGAAAGGAGGGTTATGTTTTTCGAGAGTATGTATGTATAATTGTTTGGCACGCTCTGCAGCCTGAACGGTTCGATGGATTTTAGCTTGAGAGGTGTCGTTAGATTCGTATTTACTATAAGTGACACTGGGTATATCAAAATAAAAACAAAATGGCGGATTTTGGGCGCCAAATTCAAATGTTTGGCGCGCTCTGCAGCCTGAACGGTTCGATGGATTTTAGCTTGAGAGGTGTCGTTAGATTCGTATTTACTGTGAGAGTGACACTGGGTATATCAAAATAATAAAAAACAAAATGGCGGATTTTGGGCGCCAAATTCAAATGTTTGGCACGCTCTGCAGCCTGAACGGTTCGATGGATTTTAGCTTGAGAGGTGTCGTTAGATTCGTATTTACTGTGAGAGTGACACTGGGTATATCAAAATAATAAAAAACAAAATGGCGGATTTTGGGCGCCAAATTCAAATGTTTGGCACGCTCTGCAGCCTGAACGGTTCGATGGATTTTAGCTTGAGAGGTGTCGTTAGATTCGTATTTACTGTGAGAGTGACACTGGGTATATCAAAATAATAAAAAACAAAATGGCGGATTTTGGGCGCCAAATTCAAATGTTTGGCACGCTCTGCAGCCTGAACGGTTCGATGGATTTTAGCTTAAGAGGTGTCGTTAGATTCGTATTTACAGTGAGAGTGACACTGGGTATATCAAAATAATAAAAAACAAAATGGCGGATTTTGGGCGCCAAATTCAAATGTTTGGCACGCTCTGCAGCCTGAACGGTTCGATGGATTTTAGCTTGAGAGGTGTCGTTAGATTCGTATTTACTGTGAGAGTGACACTGGGTATATCAAAATAATAAAAAACAAAATGGCGGATTTTGGGCGCCAAATTCAAATGTTTGGCACGCTCTGCAGCCTGAACGGCTCGATGGATTATAGACTGAGGGGTGACGTTAGATTCGTATTTACTGTGAGAGTGAAACAGGGTATATAAAAAGGCAGTCGTTTTTTTTTTTTAATAATTGACGACCTCCGTGGCGTAGTGGTCACCATGCTAGTCTGCCACCCAGAGGTCCCGGGGTCGATCCCCGGTCATGGCAAGTGGGGAAAATGGTCTTTTCGTGCAAAGACAAGTTCTTTAAGACATAGATTGATTATTTTTTACAAAACATTAAACCGTATGGACACAGAACATCTCGTGTGTGTTGGATAGTGGTGATGTGGTCACAAGGTGCTGGCCTTACCGTCATTTTAAATAAAAATCATATAAGGCCTCTCGCAGCGGCATTGATGAGTAAGGCGATTGGCACACTACTCCGCATCCCGCTGCGTAGCGCGAAGTCGCCATACAAAAACGACGCGCGTAGACGCGTGTTACGGGATTGTCCTATATGAAGACCGCTGACCTGTCATATCGTTGCACACGGCACCGATGTTTAGAATTGCACAAGTGAAGTAAAGCGCCGACGCAGCAGCACGCGCAAGACTCGACGCCCGCGCGGTCACCGGACGCCTCGGCCACTTGGGCTTCACACTTCGACCCATGCACTCTAATTGTAATTAGTCGTAGTTCTATTTTTAGATTCATTTGTAATTTCTATATTTCAATAAATTAGTCTTTTAGATTTTGGTTTTTTTGAGACCTCCGACTCGCTGGACCATAATTCTGTCAGTGTTTATTTATTTTATTTAAATTGAGAGACCAACAGCTACAAGTATATACAATACAAACAGAAAATATAGCAATAATAGAGCCAATTAAAGGTCCTCATCGCTAAAAACAGCATTGAAGTATGGAACTGAACATCAATATTAACACACGCTAATAAAAAGAGACAATAAATCTCTTTAAAAGAAAATTGAGTAAGAGTAAGTGGTACCAAGTAACTTGTAAATATTCACAAGAAAACATGATCAGTGAAACAAACACAAAACCAATATACACAATAATCGGAAATGAAATCACTATGTTACTGGAGCAAATGTTCGTAAAATAACCGTTTAGCTTTCGTTATGCTTGAAGTAAGTCAATGTCGACAGTTTTGGAAATAATAGGTTGGGGAAAAAGTCTTTTCGCATTTTATATGAAAATTCAAAACATTTTTGGAACGAAGTTCCTTACGGCAGGCTTGGAGGAGATAGGGATTTTGCTGCGCGACCGAACTGAAAAAAATGTGATAGTAAAACCGTAAGGATGACCTCGTTAAATAAAACCGTTAAATGAGACGTGCGCAGGCGCGACAGTCGTATACACAATTCTTTTGCAAATTGTGTCGATTCTACATTAGCCGAAGGAACTTCGTTCCTACCTGGTGTCCCACGACACCACATTTCTTTTTTTATATTATTTAATATCGTTTATTTACATTTAACTAAAGTATGTAGGTACCGTTTTGTTCGATAACTTTTGCCATCTTATAGGTAGGGACATGATCCCATTGCTATAGAAATTCTGGGGCTTCTGATCAAAAAACTGCGTCAAGTAGTTTTGGCAGTCCTCTCGTGATGTTAACCTGACACTGCCTAAAGAATTCTGAAGAGACCGAAACAGGTTGAAATCTGAAGGTGCCAGGTCAGGACTATACGGCGAATGCATTAACACTTCCCAGCCAAATTCTCTTAATTTTTGCTGAGTGGTTAAAGATGGGTGAGGTCTAGCGTTATCATGATGAAAAACCACACCCCTTCTGTTGATTAATTCCGGCCACTTTCTCTCAACTTCTTGCTTTAATCTTATTAGTTGTTCGCAGTAGAGTTCTGAATCGATGGTCCTGCCTGGTGGTAACAGCTCATAATGAATAATGCCCTTCCAATCCCACCACACACACAGCATCACCTTGTTGCGAGTTAACCCGGGTTTCGCCACAGTCTGTAAAGCCTTTGACCATGACCTTTTTCGCACGTTCTTGTCGTACGTGATCCACTTTTCATCACGAGTTATCATTTTTTTCAAAAATGGTTCGGTCTCATTACGTCGTAATAAAGAATCACAAATGAGTACACGGTTCATTAGGTTTCTTTCAGAGAGATGTAAATAAAACTATATTAAAACTTTGTTTGTTATTTAAAATGTCCTTTATTCATATGAGCAACGGTTAAATTTCATAGAGATGAGTCCCGAGTATGTAAACTTGTATTAGATGGGTCGTACCCCAGACAACTTTGGGAACCACTGGGTTAAGCAAACGTTTGATATTTTTTATGAATTAGAGTAAGACTTTCTTTACGAAAATAAATAAGCGAAAGCATATTTATTAGCAACTCAATGACGACTATGTGGAAATAAATAACTAAAAGTAGACATACGTGAACGCCCGCTTGTGCAAGTCCAGCAGCGCCGGCAGCAGCGTCCGCGTACACGCGGACGAAGTCTGCAGCTGCCACTGAGCACGGCACGACACCATCTCTGACAGCACCGTCTGGGGAATCAAAATTACAACCAGTCATCTCTCTGTGAGCTGTATATCTCTAAGTCACCCCCGACCTGTTGAAGTTTAATGGATAAAAAAGTTGTTTAGACAAAAAAGTTGCGTCTTGATAATAGTAACAAATAATTGGCCAAGTGCGTGTCGGGCCACGCGCAGTGTAGGGTTCCGTAGTTACTGATGCCCACTTTGAGTTCATGCCACTAAAACGTCTAAAAACAAATTTTCTATTGATTTGTGTGACATTTTCATATTGCGAGTACATTTTATAAGTTGATCGTCTATAACTTTATAAATTGTAAACTGTACTTAGCTCTGATAGTTTTCCTTTAAATTTCGTTATATATACTATAGCTGTGAATTTTTTAACGTGTTTACATATAACCGTTTAGCAGATAGACGGGGGGGACACTTGACTCAAACTAAAATTTTCACTTTAAAACCAAATATTTCAGAAACGTATCACTAAATCGAAAAACGGTGTTCATACCCTCATAATATTTTTGAAAGACCTATTCAACGATACCCAACATGACTGGTTAGACGAGAAAAAAAAATTGCCTTTTCACTTTACTTGTGAGAGCTACCCTAAAAAAATATTTTTCAATATTTTATTTTACCACTTTTTCCGCCTAATTAATATACATATCCGTGCCAAGTCACAGCTTTCTAGTATTAATAGTCGCTGAGTAAAACCGAGGACGGACAAACAGACAGACAGACATGGCGAAACTATAAGGGTTCCTTGTTTACTAAACTAAAAAGGTTTGTAATTAAAAAAAATCGGAATTATTAAAATATGATATTTATAAAGTTTTCAAACCCAATATTTCCGCCATTTTGAAAATTTTCAAAAGACTGTCGACAAAAATCTATAAAAAAAATCGACAAAAAGAAAGTTTCGAACCTCATCAAAAAATCCACGAGAATCGGTTGAGAAATGCGGCCTGTAGGCGCGAACAGCCGGACAAACGGAGTGACGGACAAGACTACGCGTAAAACATTTTTTGGCGATCTCGATACTGTCTCAGTTCACTTCGCTGGCTCGGTCAATGCGCTTGTCAAGTAATTTGAAAAAAAAACTGGCCAAGTGCGAGTTACACTCGCGTGGAGAGGGTTCCGTACAATATCAAAGATTTTTCGTAAGTGAACGTATTATATTGAGTGTTCCACTTTATTTTCAAAACTTAACATTGGAGTTAAAAAATATGTTCTCCCACACATTCCACCTGCAAATGTAAGTTGGTACGCACAATATTGAGTGATTTACCATGTTATTTTAATATCATGGACTTCTTATAGGTTTTCCTATAATCTATAAGGAGAAAACTAATTTCTGTATTTTTTTCAAAATTTTAGGTTCATTAGTTTCGGAGATAAGGGGGGGGGAATGGTCAATTTTCGTCTATTTTCTTGAATAACTCGGAAACTATTTATTTTAAAATTACAAAAAAATACATTAAGATCTTCTCGACAAGACCTTTCATTTGATATGCCACACGGTGCAGTTTTCAGATTTTTTTTTTTAATTTTCCCCTTCCCCCCCAAAAATGACCCCCCATATACAGATTTCATCTGCTCACGTCACACCTCTGTGTTTGGGTCACAGGAATTGATATGTGTACCAAATTTCAACTTAATCGGTCTAATAGATTCGGAGATAATTGACTGTAAGCGACGGACGGACAGACACACGAGTGATCCTATAAGGGTTCCGTTTTTGTATTCAGACGTACGGAACCCTAAAAAAGATCTAATTCGCAAACCTTTTCGAGGAATAGCCTCTAGGAGAAGCTTTCTCTAATCAGATTTTAAAATAAGGTCTTAGTTATTAAGATATTTGCAAAACTCCAAATGACCTTCATTTTCAAGCAAGGTCAACCTATTTGAGGAAGTGAAGTCACAATGAAGATTGGCAATTTCTGCTTTCAGTACTGTACTGGCTAATGAAGTACATATAATTCCATGGTACTGTCACTGTCACTGTCATCTCCCTATAACAATATATGTCAAACGACTACAACCAACATAACAAAAATAATTTAAACAGGTGACATTGACAGATGACCGTTGTCATTGTATTTTTTTTGTGCAGGCATAGGAAAAATGTAAACTTTGATTGCTGTGTGTCGTCACTTCCGGTGCAAATTTTAAAATGATATAAAAAATCCTGATAACACGTAGAATTTTTTTATTCAAATTACCTTCTTAAAATGGTCTATATTTTCTATTAAAACCAACTACAAAAATTTTAATTATTTAGTTGACAAGCTAATTAGGGGTCAAGTACAAATAGGTATTATTACATCACGCAAAATTTCGACACAATAACCCCTCCCCGCCCTCCTTGTCACGCTTGTTTTCTGTCCCTTTAATACGTACTGAATAAGCCTGAACTGCATAGTGTCACATTTGATATGATTCCTTCCACCTCTTTCGCTGTGATTTAATATGTGAATGACCTTAGCTTAGGAGATAAATATCATGAGCAATCCGTTACTCTCCAACCTCTCAAATCAGATATTTTTTTCTTAACGTCAAAACAAACATTTTCTTTACGGTTATGAAATACTGGCTAATGACGTCATAGTTTCTTGAGAGACAAATAGCGCTCTTAATATCAGTTTTTCTGCACTAATAAATTTTTTATCACCTTGAAAATAGATATGATTAATGACAAGTGACATTATTTTGTTACGATTTATTTTCTTAACAGTACAGGAAAGTAACATATTGAGCAAGTTTTATTCAAAATAACAAGGAAATTGCGCTTTTGAAACTCATTCTCGATTTACGAAATACATCACTCGTTCAATTAGATGATTCAAAATTCAATGCCTTGAGTCAGCTTGTAAAGATATTAAAGCATCTTTATAAGCGTACGTAATGTGCACAAGGCTATATATTTAATTAATAAGCAATTAATTTATTTTGTTAATTTAGCACATTACGTAATAACTAAACGTTTAGATTCAATATAACGCTGTACAATGTATTAATATAAATATTCTGCAATAATCAATAAATTATTAACTATCCCGTCGCCACTCTTGGCCTTTTAACTGTAAACAGATCCAGTGGATTTCATTAAGGGGCTACATGAATTTTCCGGAGTCCAGTGCTGCCCCCATTTGAAATAAATCATTTAAAAGGAAACGGAGATATCATTTAAAATTTGGCCTTGATCAGACCCTAGATAACCCTTCAAACTATTTTATAAACTACTGTTTACAGTTTAAAGTGACAACGTGAAGCTTTTCTACGCATAATTGCGAAAAACGGCCACTTTTGGCGTATGTGCGTACTTTAATATATCAGTGGTCGCCCTTAATACCTCAGTGGTCGCTATAAAAGACAAAAAGTGAAGGTGAAATGAAAATGCTCGGTTCTTATTTACGATTCCGGACTCGTATCTCCCCTGATGGCTTCCCTTGGGGAGACATCAGGATTCTTTTTAGTCCTCGTGTGTTCCCTAGGTCAGGGAGACATCAGACCTTACTATTTAATAATATTTTGAGCACTCATGTATCCCTTGTGAACAAAGATTAACCCTCATATTCATAAAAGTTAAACACCGTTTGCTAAACCCATTTCAGTTAAAGCATGTTTTGTCCCTTTCCCTCTTTTCATTATTTGACATTGAAAAAACGTGACAAAACATATTAGTGAGGGGGTGGGGGGGGGGGATCGAGCATGCCCGACGTTAACCCTCCGTACCGTGACGATGTCGAGCGTGTTCCCCTTGGCCAGGGCCCGCAGCACGCGCGAGACGCGCGACACGCGGCGGTAGCACACGTCGGCGGGGGCCAGCGCGCCCGACGCCAGCGCCGCCTCCGTCTCCGGCTCCTCCAGCCCCGCCGACTCGCCGCCGCACACCACCTGGCATTGTCGTTATTCATTTACTTACATAAGGCACGTTAGTTTCAGTAATAGTACATTTATGCAGAGGCCGGGAAGTAGAGCATTGCCGGACGAGTAGTTTTAGATGGCGGGCAATATATGTAAAAGGCGCCGGCTAGCACTCCGCACGCAGTTTGCTATCGGATGCCGGCCGGGTCGGACGTGCGCACGCGTCCGTCCTAGGCTTTGGGACTCTAAAAGTTGTGTTTTACTATTTACCTTATGGGTAAACAACTTTTTTTCAAACATGAAAATGTAAGCGTTGTTGCGGTAAAAAGAAGATACGAAGTTTGTAATTCTTGGGCATTACTTTACCGGACAAGGCCAGGAAAGTAGTGTGAAAATTAATTCCTGGCCGCTGCTCAAAACAAGATGACGAAGAAATGTACTCAGAATGACAAGACAGTGACATTGACGTATCAGATGACAGTTTTGTTTATACATTTGGCAAAGACATTTAGCGTTTAATTCCATCACTTGTCATACAGCCAATGCTACCACATTTTAAAAAATGCACTCTTCGAGATATGAATATGTACACAATTTGATTAAAATGTTGGGATAAAATTACACGAAATAAGTTTAATTTTCATTGTGAGAAATAAAACAACGGTATAATTTTTTTTGCGTTAAATGACTGGGCTGTATGGTCTGTGTTTTCTTTGCACTAAAAGACATAGGAAAGAAGTTTCTTTTAAACCACGTAGTGATTGGTTATATATTCTGGACAGTAAACATTATTTGCTATTGGTTAATATTAGCATAATTCGTTATTTCCTTAATTTGCTCACATTTATTTGGAAAAGCACTATACACGCGTCGGCGGGAATGGGATTGCTGTATTCGTAATTATTGTACTCGTCCGGCAGTGGCCGACTTCCCGCCCTCTGCAATAGAATGCTATAGCTGACCTGGTAGATGGCGTTGTCGATGTCCCGCTGGTGCGGCCCGCGCTGCAGCCGCCGCAGCGCGCGCGCCGCCGCCAGCTGCTCCGCCAGCCGGCACAGCGCGCTCTCCGTGCGGACCACCGACCCGTCCGACTCTGCACCACACACCACACACCACACACCCAGCCACACAATTAATTAATGACACTTCGCTAAACGTTACCTTAACGTAAAGGTAAAGGTAAACATTAACTTTTCTAAATAGAAAAGTCACCTAAACAACATCAGTCAATGTCATTGGACAATGTCATTTAAATTTTGTTGTATGAAGCAGCAAACAGAATACTTTTGACGTTTCGTAAATTCCCAAAAGAGGAAAAGAGACACAAGATGGGTTTTATGTCAAATTATCTCTACCTATTTTTTTTTCACTTTGCTTGGATCCTCAGCGGTAACACTTCAAAGCCCGGGCCCGCTACCTAAGCCAAATGATAATGACCCCAGAGAGTTTCGGCCGGGCCGACGGCCGATAGGAGTGTGAGTTTCAACTTCAAATGCTTGTATTTATCCAGGTCGAAATATCATAATATCACAATTTCGATTTAATAGTAATTCGTAAATTTAAATAATTTGTGACATATAACCAAAAATTACAAGTACATAGGGCAAACTTCCAGTTATTGGGCGCTAATAGTCATTGGACAAAACACTAAAACCTTATTTATTAAGGTATAGCTTTTTACACTCCTGCCGTGTTTCCATTTCGAAAGCAACGGTAATAAAGAAGGTTTTATTGTGTAATAATATCACCAATAACTGTTACTGTTCGGTGCAATAAATGCAACCAAACACTTTTGTTATTTTACCTAACTCGCCAACCGCGAGCCACACTATGTAACACGTAATCAGTGCACAACTAAACGCCGGCAAATCCAGGTGCATTTTAACATTTAACATTTTCACTATAACATAACAATATCTATCAACATTTATATAACATTGTCTATTCATGAAGTAAACTTCAGTTTAAAATATAACTAGCTGTGTGTGTACATCTAAACATAACATTTTATACCGGACTTACTTGTAGAACTTTAAATAAATATATTTTTAACTAACTTTCGGCATTTCCCTACCACCGCAACCTTGCACCCCAACAGTTACCGTCCAATGACTGGAAGTTTACCCTACGCGCTTTTGTATGAACAACATTATGTGTCGATATTTTGTGTGTTTCCATGTGCCGCAATGTGTCTCACCGTCAGTGACCTGCTGCAAGCTGTGGCTGAGCCCGGTGGCCCGCAGGAACTCCACGAACAAGGAGAACGCTCTCTGCTTGTCTCTCAGCTGCGCTGCGATCTGCAGAGCTGCTGAGCTGCCCAGAGCTATGTTGGCAGATTGGCCGGTGACGCGTTGCTTCCATCTGTCAACACATCAAAATTTCATTTTTGAACTTAACAATTTTTGAGAAGCCTTGACTTTCAAGCGTTAACATCAATAAGTTTTAAACGGCTCAACCGTTTTTGAACGAACATGTCTAAGGACCACCACAAAGAAACTTGCTTTCACGTAAAAAAACCGCATTGAAATCGGTCCATTCGTTCGCGCGCTACGATGCCAAAGACAAGTAGACAGACATTAGCGTTAAACTTATAACACCCCTCTTTTCGTGGAGGTCGAAAAAGTTTTTTTATTTTTTACTTCCACAAACTTGTATCTATCTTTACAGGTTACTCTAATACGACAGGTGTTGCTAATAATTATTATAACATGCATCTGCCTCCCTTAAGAATTCATTCAGAGAACAACTGAATAAGTAGATAGATAGATAAACACTTTATTTGTCTCACTGAGGCACACACATGTACATGTTTGTTTACACAAAAACATTGACAATCAGTTGTAAAAATAAGGTGAACCGCAGTGATACAAAAAGGCAATAACTCAGCGTTGAAATTGCTCAGGGAGCAAACACTGATTTTCAGTCATCACCATCAAATGAGAGAACATGAGCTTGTCGGAAGAGCGATAAATTATGATTAATTATACCTAGTATTAAATTGCTTTGGATATATTATTCACTACAAAGTGCCGACGTGTTGGAATGAAAACGTGTGACAAGAATATGAAGGAAGAAATAAAGAAGTGAGAGAGAAAGGTCCAAACGTGAGTTTAACGATGGCTGATCCGTGCGTCAACTCGTGAACAGGTGCTGCCGGGAGGGACTGGTCAGCTCGGCTTCGCTTTTTTTGACTACTTTATATTTTTTATTACGCAATTTATGTTTGTTTACTTGTTCGTAAGCATTACATGTTATAATGTGTGAACATTGTATTATATTATAAGTATTTATAAATTAAAAGACAATTATAATAATATGACAAAGCCCTTCTGGCGAGTAGGCGACCAATACTGTGAAAATGAGTTTCTTTCGGCGTTTCTTCTCAGCAGTGGTCGTTACGAAGCGCTAGTATCGGTAGCTTTTCTTTGAAAATAAATTAATTTTTAATATCCTTTACACGTAACATAAATTATACTTATTGACGTGTAAAAGTGCCTGTGAAGGTTTAATTACTGATTAAACATTTGAATCTTTGAATCTTTGAACGACTTGCGATAAATGTGAATGCGTTACCTGGGATCCCCCGCGGGAATGTCGTCGAGTATCTCGGTGGCGATCCTGAGCACGGTCCGGTCGAGCGGGGCGTCGACGTCGGCGCGGTCGCCGCCGCGCGCGGGCGGCGGCAGCAGCGCGCGGCAGGCGGCCGCGTCGCGCCGCGCGTGGAACAGGAACGCCGCCTTCAGCTGCCCGCACAGGTCGCTGCTCAGCGCGCTCACCTGCACCACACGATAACTACTGGTACTCACGTTCAGAACTCTCACTCAGAAAATACACGGAAATATCTACTCAATGTGGTTAGCGCTATGGTCTAATTTAGCTCGCGTCAGAATTTCTCATCTTAAATACATAAATAAATATATACGGACAAATCACACAGAATGAGCTAGCCCCAAAGTAAGCTTAAGCTTGTGTTATGAGATACCAACGCAACGATACTATAGTTTATGATAAATACATACATATATAGATAAACACCCAAGACCCAAGACAATTTGCAAAAGGCCATTTTCCAACTTGCCCTGGCGGTCTAACGCGTTGACCATTACGCCACGGAGATCGCCACTCTAAACTAAACTGTTCGTTTAGATACATCCATTGCAAGCCAATTTCGTTCTTATTGTTCTGGACAAACGACTCATGCAACTGAATTTTCCCCTTCGAAGTGGTCGCCACGCGCATAGTAATAATGTAGGTATATTTTCGATACCTAAACTGGGAGTGACACAGGCCTGCCTGCACATACCCTCTCATGTACTCGGCATATTGTAAGACTTATGGCCGGCGCAAGCATCATCTTCACAGCCGTACGTGATGTGAACTAGAATATATATTTAATTAACTAGCTTTTGCCCGCGGCTTCGCTCGCGTAGGGGTGTAATTTATCAAAATTCTTTCTTAGGGGATGCCTACGTCATAGTAGCTTTATGCGTGCAAGTCTCAACCCGAACGGTTCAAAATTGACAAAGTTTCATGCAAACTTTCATCCCCTATTTTATCCCCTTGGGGGTAGAATTGATCAAAATCCTTTCTTAGCGAATGCCTACGTCATAACATCTACCTGCATGCCAAATTTCAGCCCGATCCGTCCAGTGGTTTGGGCTGTGCGTTGATAGATCACTGTCAGTCAATCAGTCACCTTTGAGTTTTATTTAGATATATAAGCACATAATTTATTTTGTCACTGATCGTGTAGATTCAATATAACACTACAATGTTTTCATATAAATACTCTGCTATATTCAAGTAAATTATCCATTATCCCGTCGCCACTCCTGGCCTGTAAACGGTAATGGATCAAACCAGATCCAGTGGGTTTCATTAGTACCTCAATGGTCGCTATATGGTATGTGATTTTGGATATTATTTCAAAAAGGACAATGTCGATAATAGTTTAACAGTGAAAAAAGTTGTACAAAAAAGCTATGCTTCGCCAAATGTGTGTCCCTTAGAATGGAATTTAAGTACGGGTTTCAGTTTTTTTAACCCCAATAAAGCGGTTTCTATTCTCGTATTCAAAATACCTCAAAAACAATTTTTTTCATAAACATTCAAAGCCTTGCGTAAATAATGGTCAGTAATAAGCGTTTTCTAAAATATTGTTTGTTTATGCGGCTTTCATCACAAAACTTTTAGCCACATTGGCAAACGCAGCCTCCCCCTTCCAGATGAACAGGCGCATCATATTTAAATTTTGCACCTTCTTAAAAAAGTCTATGGGAGATACCAAACCGGTACGATTTTTATGGCTGGGTCGTGTGGAGAGGATGAAGGAGGAACGTGACATCAAGAAAGCGTAAAGTTAGAGCAATCGGTAAAGCCTAGCGTCGCCCTAAGTACCGCTGGAGAAACGAAGCCTACAAAGGCGTTGATCAAGGACATCTGCAGATGGCGCAAGTTAGAGAACACTGGCGTCTTCTGGTGTCGGAGACCACTTTGGGTCGCTGAGACAACGCAGTAAGTAAGAAAAGTACAGATCCGGTATAAACCTAACTCATCTGGATATTCTTACAATTGGATATTCTTACAATACGTGCCCGCGCACGCGCAGCACGCCGTGCTTGTACAGACCGGGTGCGGATCCTTACCTCGTGCGGGTCGATCTCGTACAGCGACAGGCTGTCGGTGTACATGTCCACACTAGACAGCGGGCTGTCGCAGGCGGGCGGCGCGCGGCCGTCGTCGTGCCCGCGCACGCGCAGCACGCCGTGCTTGTACAGACCGGGTGCGGATCCTTACCTCGTGCGGGTCGATCTCGTACAGCGACAGGCTGTCGGTGTACATGTCCACACTAGACAGCGGGCTGTCGCAGGCGGGCGGCGCGCGGCCGTCGTCGTGCCCGCGCACGCGCAGCACGCCGTGCTTGTACAGACCGGGTGCGGATCCTTACCTCGTGCGGGTCGATCTCGTACAGCGACAGGCTGTCGGTGTACATGTCCACACTAGACAGCGGGCTGTCGCAGGCGGGCGGCGCGCGGCCGTCGTCGTGCCCGCGCACGCGCAGCACGCCGTGCTTGTACAGACCGGGTGCGGATCCTTACCTCGTGCGGGTCGATCTCGTACAGCGACAGGCTGTCGGTGTACATGTCCACACTAGACAGCGGGCTGTCGCAGGCGGGCGGCGCGCGGCCGTCGTCGTGCCCGCGCACGCGCAGCACGCCGTGCTTGTACAGACCGGGTGCGGATCCTTACCTCGTGCGGGTCGATCTCGTACAGCGACAGGCTGTCGGTGTACATGTCCACACTAGACAGCGGGCTGTCGCAGGCGGGCGGCGCGCGGCCGTCGTCGTGCCCGCGCACGCGCAGCACGCCGTGCTTGTACAGACCGGGTGCGGATCCTTACCTCGTGCGGGTCGATCTCGTACAGCGACAGGCTGTCGGTGTACATGTCCACACTAGACAGCGGGCTGTCGCAGGCGGGCGGCGCGCGGCCGTCGTCGTGCCCGCGCACGCGCAGCACGCCGTGCTTGTACAGACCGGGTGCGGATCCTTACCTCGTGCGGGTCGATCTCGTACAGCGACAGGCTGTCGGTGTACATGTCCACACTAGACAGCGGGCTGTCGCAGGCGGGCGGCGCGCGGCCGTCGTCGTGCCCGCGCACGCGCAGCACGCCGTGCTTGTACAGACCGGGTGCGGATCCTTACCTCGTGCGGGTCGATCTCGTACAGCGACAGGCTGTCGGTGTACATGTCCACACTAGACAGCGGGCTGTCGCAGGCGGGCGGCGCGCGGCCGTCGTCGTGCCCGCGCACGCGCAGCACGCCGTGCTTGTACAGACCGGGTGCGGATCCTTACCTCGTGCGGGTCGATCTCGTACAGCGACAGGCTGTCGGTGTACATGTCCACACTAGACAGCGGGCTGTCGCAGGCGGGCGGCGCGCGGCCGTCGTCGTGCCCGCGCACGCGCAGCACGCCGTGCTTGTACAGACCGGGTGCGGATCCTTACCTCGTGCGGGTCGATCTCGTACAGCGACAGGCTGTCGGTGTACATGTCCACACTAGACAGCGGGCTGTCGCAGGCGGGCGGCGCGCGGCCGTCGTCGTGCCCGCGCACGCGCAGCACGCCGTGCTTGTACAGACCGGGTGCGGATCCTTACCTCGTGCGGGTCGATCTCGTACAGCGACAGGCTGTCGGTGTACATGTCCACACTAGACAGCGGGCTGTCGCAGGCGGGCGGCGCGCGGCCGTCGTCGTGCCCGCGCACGCGCAGCACGCCGTGCTTGTAC
Source organism: Acrobasis suavella (assembly GCA_943193695.1). Taxonomy (NCBI): domain Eukaryota; kingdom Metazoa; phylum Arthropoda; class Insecta; order Lepidoptera; family Pyralidae; genus Acrobasis; species Acrobasis suavella. The sequence continues at coordinate 483,669 of OW971947.1, forward strand.
AGACCGGGTGCGGATCCTTACCTCGTGCGGGTCGATCTCGTACAGCGACAGGCTGTCGGTGTACATGTCCACACTAGACAGCGGGCTGTCGCAGGCGGGCGGCGCGCGGCCGTCGTCGTGCCCGCGCACGCGCAGCACGCCGTGCTTGTACAGACCGGGTGCGGATCCTTACCTCGTGCGGGTCGATCTCGTACAGCGACAGGCTGTCGGTGTACATGTCCACACTAGACAGCGGGCTGTCGCAGGCGGGCGGCGCGCGGCCGTCGTCGTGCCCGCGCACGCGCAGCACGCCGTGCTTGTACAGACCGGGTGCGGATCCTTACCTCGTGCGGGTCGATCTCGTACAGCGACAGGCTGTCGGTGTACATGTCCACACTAGACAGCGGGCTGTCGCAGGCGGGCGGCGCGCGGCCGTCGTCGTGCCCGCGCACGCGCAGCACGCCGTGCTTGTACAGACCGGGTGCGGATCCTTACCTCGTGCGGGTCGATCTCGTACAGCGACAGGCTGTCGGTGTACATGTCCACACTAGACAGCGGGCTGTCGCAGGCGGGCGGCGCGCGGCCGTCGTCGTGCCCGCGCACGCGCAGCACACCGTGCTTGTACAGACCGGGTGCGGATCCTTACCTCGTGCGGGTCGATCTCGTACAGCGACAGGCTGTCGGTGTACATGTCCACACTAGACAGCGGGCTGTCGCAGGCGGGCGGCGCGCGGCCGTCGTCGTGCCCGCGCACGCGCAGCACGCCGTGCTTGTACAGACCGGGTGCGGATCCTTACCTCGTGCGGGTCGATCTCGTACAGCGACAGGCTGTCGGTGTACATGTCCACACTAGACAGCGGGCTGTCGCAGGCGGGCGGCGCGCGGCCGTCGTCGTGCCCGCGCACGCGCAGCACGCCGTGCTTGTACAGACCGGGTGCGGATCCTTACCTCGTGCGGGTCGATCTCGTACAGCGACAGGCTGTCGGTGTACATGTCCACACTAGACAGCGGGCTGTCGCAGGCGGGCGGCGCGCGGCCGTCGTCGTGCCCGCGCACGCGCAGCACGCCGTGCTTGTACAGACCGGGTGCGGATCCTTACCTCGTGCGGGTCGATCTCGTACAGCGACAGGCTGTCGGTGTACATGTCCACACTAGACAGCGGGCTGTCGCAGGCGGGCGGCGCGCGGCCGTCGTCGTGCCCGCGCACGCGCAGCACGCCGTGCTTGTACAGACCGGGTGCGGATCCTTACCTCGTGCGGGTCGATCTCGTACAGCGACAGGCTGTCGGTGTACATGTCCACACTAGACAGCGGGCTGTCGCAGGCGGGCGGCGCGCGGCCGTCGTCGTGCCCGCGCACGCGCAGCACGCCGTGCGCGCGGCTGAACACCAGCGGCACCCCGCCGCACAGCTCCGCGCCCAGGATGCGGTCGTTTTCCGACGCTACATCTATGTATTCCGATTTCTCGTTGGCACCTGTGCCTACGAATAATAAAAGTACATGAGACTGCCAACTTTATCGCTACGACATATGACAGACACGAAACATAACAAACGACCTGACGCTTGCGTAAGGCATTTCGGTGCCTTATAGGTCAGCAATCGTTTTCTGATGCTACATCTATGTATTCTAATATATCTTTCGCACCTATGCCTGAAAATTACATCACGGTCTACAATTGACACAGTGGATTTATCTTGTGTCAGTTACGAGTTCCTTTGCCCTCTGTCCGGCTCCATCCTCAGACCCTGGACATCATGCTGTACCAAAGTACTTGCAAAAACAAAACTGAATGACCCCAAACACGGTGAATTTATCTTGTTTAGTTTACGAGTTCTTTTGACCATCTTCCGGCTTCATCTTTAGACCCTTGATATCATGTAGCATCCAAGAGCTTGCCAGGACAAATTATATGAACTCAAAAACTGTGTTTGTGTAGTTAAATCTTCGATTTTTCATTTTCTTGTATGTAATATAAATACAGTTAAATCAAATTAAAATGGTTTTTCTTTTTAAAGAAAACGTTAAAGTTGAGGGTATGCTTCTTTAAAAACAAGATTTTTTGTTTCTCACTTAGTAATAATTATTGATGTAGGATTACTTCAACAATTTTTAAAACTAAAATCCGATTTCACCCCCAATCTACACAACTGATTTTGATAAAATTTCCATGGTACCACCTGGAAAGTATACCCTTTCAAACAAAAAAAGAATTTTCCAAAGCGGTCCAGGTGTCTTCGATAAATTGGTGAACATACATAAAAAAAAACATAAAAGATCGCGACGAATTGATTACCTCCTCCTTTTTTGGAAGTCGGTTAAAAATAGGTCTTTAAAAGTCATCAAGTTCCTCAACTATACATTTGGAACATATTTTTTTAAGGCCAAATTAAATAAAAATGTATGATAATTAATTATTGAAGGCAAAATAAGCTAAAAAGATAAATTATGTGTTTTCAGCCTTACAGAAACTCCCGAAATCTCAATTTACTTATGCAAAAAGCGAATACGCCTTTAAAAAGGAACTTTGCACGTCACTGGTCAGACATAAGGTTGAACTCACTGGACACCAGGGCGATGTAGTTGGTGGAGTACAAGAGCACGCGTCCGTCGAGCGGCAGGAAGTGGTGCGCGCGCTCGGGGTCGGCGGGGGGCGCGGGGGGCGCGCGCAGAGGGGACAGCCGCGTCACGCGGGGCGCAGAGGGGTCCTCCAGCGACACGTGCGCTGCCCAGGGGGGAGTATGCCACTTAACATTATTACATAATACAAAGGAATTTACACTTAAGTTACATTAGTTTTGTTGTTTTTCTTTACCATAATTGGTATTAAAAGATTTAAAGATTCAAATGTTTATTCAGTAATTAGACCTGTACGGATATAGAAGAGTACAATACAAAGCCATTAAAAAGTTATAAGCCATCAAAGATTAGTTTTTTTATTGCTTATTTATACTTACGACGTAATAAGTAATAAAAGAATATAAAATCTCCAAAACAAAGTCCACACCGACACGGCTTACTTATCGAATATTTTAAAAAACTTTCTTTGTAATTGATTAACGCAGTCTTTTTTACATAAAACCCCTTTTGCCAAAGGACTTAACGTATATTTTTATGCGTTCGGTATACTATGAATTTATCGTGCGTTTCACGTCACTGCTTCGCTCCAACACAATGTTAGGTGAGACAGCATGCTTTTAAGCCGCGCCCACCTGTGAGTTCGAGTCCGCGACTAGTTCAACCTTCTAGACTGTATGAAGCTAGCTAATCCCATAAAAGAATGTTTGTTTAGTGGTTTACCGATGGCGTACCGCAGGTCGGCGGGGCGGGCGGCGCCGTGCGCGGCCAGCAGCAGCAGCAGCCCGCGCGGGCCGGCGCCGCGCACGCTCAGCGGCACGATCTCCACGCTGCTCACGTCGCCTGCACACACCACGACGGACACATTTTACTCGTAATCACTAAAACAGTTGCCACAACAATTATCAACAAATTTGCTTAAAAGACCACCTGAATTTTTCGGGGTCCAGTAGTGTTCCCGAAGACTATAGACTTTTAGCCCTAAACTTAAGCCTAAAAAAGGACCGACACCTTTTTTAGGGCTATATCATTTTAAAAGCCTATGAGCCTAAAAAGCCTTTTTTATGACTGTAAGTTTTTTACAGTAATAGGCTTATGTTAAGACATAACCATTTTTTTAGTATCAGCCTAAGTAAGCCATCATATTTATGATTAAACGATTTATTTTATTTAAATTAATTTTGAAAAAAGAAGGTTTATATTTTACTTAAATATCACCAAAACAACATCGACCCAAAAGCCTATAAAAACTTAGTCCTTTAGGTTCGGCCTATTTAACAGGCTTAGCCTAAAGGACTAAAGCCTTTATAGACTTTGAGCCTGTCAAGCCCCTTAATTAAGAGTCTAGGCTTCAAAAAAGGCTAAAAGCCTATAGTCCTCCGGATCATTAGGGTCCAGTGCTGTGCCCCATTTGAAATAAATCATTTAAAAAGAAACGGAGATATCTTTTAAAATTTTGTCTAGATCAGGCCCTAGATAACCCTTCAAACTATTTTGTGAACAAATGTTTAGCTTTTCTAAATACATTTGCCAAAAGTCAGTTTTTCGCAAATGTGCGTAGAAAAGCTTCACGTTCTCACTGTAAACTGTATCACATTAAAGGGAACCGCAGAAAATAAACAATGGCACTCCGCAGAGCCGTGCATTCCTGTGGCCGTGCAGCTCGGCGCCGCGCCACAGCTGCAGCAGCTGCAGTGTGACGTCACCTGTGGCTGTACCTTGCGCGGGCAGGCTGGCGTGCGCCTGCAGCGCGCGGCGCAGGCTGTGGCCGTGCAGCTCGGCGCCGCGCCACAGCTGCAGCAGCTGCAGTGTGACGTCACCTGTGGCTGTACCTTGCGCGGGCAGGCTGGCGTGCGCCTGCAGCGCGCGGCGCAGGCTGTGGCCGTGCAGCTCGGCGCCGCGCCACAGCTGCAGCAGCTGCAGTGTGACGTCACCTGTGGCTGTACCTTGCGCGGGCAGGCTGGCGTGCGCCTGCAGCGCGCGGCGCAGGCTGTGGCCGTGCAGCTCGGCGCCGCGCCACAGCTGCAGCAGCTGCAGTGTGACGTCACCTGTGGCTGTACCTTGCGCGGGCAGGCTGGCGTGCGCCTGCAGCGCGCGGCGCAGGCTGTGGCCGTGCAGCTCGGCGCCGCGCCACAGCTGCAGCAGCTGCAGTGTGACGTCACCTGTGGCTGTACCTTGCGCGGGCAGGCTGGCGTGCGCCTGCAGCGCGCGGCGCAGGCTGTGGCCGTGCAGCTCGGCGCCGCGCCACAGCTGCAGCAGCTGCAGTGTGACGTCAGCTGTGGCTGTACCTTGCGCGGGCAGGCTGGCGTGCGCCTGCAGCGCGCGGCGCAGGCTGTGGCCGTGCAGCTCGGCGCCGCGCCACAGCTGCAGCAGCTGCAGTGTGACGTCACCTGTGGCTGTACCTTGCGCGGGCAGGCTGGCGTGCGCCTGCAGCGCGCGGCGCAGGCTGTGGCCGTGCAGCTCGGCGCCGCGCCACAGCTGCAGCAGCTGCAGTGTGACGTCAGCTGTGGCTGTACCTTGCGCGGGCAGGCTGGCGTGCGCCTGCAGCGCGCGGCGCAGGCTGTGGCCGTGCAGCTCGGCGCCGCGCCACAGCTGCAGCAGCTGCAGTGTGACGTCAGCTGTGGCTGTACCTTGCGCGGGCAGGCTGGCGTGCGCCTGCAGCGCGCGGCGCAGGCTGTGGCCGTGCAGCTCGGCGCCGCGCCACAGCTGCAGCAGCTGCAGTGTGACGTCAGCTGTGGCTGTACCTTGCGCGGGCAGGCTGGCGTGCGCCTGCAGCGCGCGGCGCAGGCTGTGGCCGTGCAGCTCGGCGCCGCGCCACAGCTGCAGCAGCTGCAGTGTGACGTCAGCTGTGGCTGTACCTTGCGCGGGCAGGCTGGCGTGCGCCTGCAGCGCGCGGCGCAGGCTGTGGCCGTGCAGCTCGGCGCCGCGCCACAGCTGCAGCAGCGGCCCGCCGCTGCCGCCCGCCACCAGCGCCACGCACGGCGGCGACGTGTCGTCATCATCGCTGTCCTCGTCCAGCACCACCACTCCCACTAGTTTCTGCAGGGACACGATAAGAAATAATTTCGTTACAAGTTTATTTACTGGTTAAATTAAAAAACCCCGTCTTTCTATTTTCAACGCCACCTGGTGATGAGTAGCAGAACTACATATTTCAATTGATATTCAGATCCGTCTACTTAAGCAACTTACAGTGTCCGCCTGTGCAGGCATAGACCCGAAGAAGAGCAGAGACACGCGGCGTCCGATGCCGCCCAGCCAGCCGCTAGGAGGCCGCAGTGTGCGGCAGTTCACAGTCGCTCGACCCTCTGAAATCCAGAACCAACTAACAACAATCTTGCACTCTATCATAGGATTCCACAACCTGATAACGTAAAGCAGATTCTCAATGAAATTGGTATGCTTCTTAATTTCAATCATCATCATCATTTCAGCCGCATAACGTCCACTGCCAGACATAGGCCTCTCCCAAGGATTTCCAAAATGACCGATCAAGAGCGGCCTGCATCCAGCGCTTTCTAGAGACCTTGACCACGTGGTCTGACCACCTACGTGGGTGTCCTACGCTTCGCTTGCCAGTACGCGGTCACCATTCGAGGACCTTTTTGCCCCATCGGCCATTGGACTTCATTTCAATAGGAGTGTGTAGTTTTTCTTTTCACTGATTAGCAAATAATGACGAAGATACCTCACATTTCAATTTCGCGTGACGTCTCAATCACCTATGATTTTAACTAAAGGTGACGTAAATAACCTCCATTTCCGAAAGATCTTTGTGAATTTATACTACTTTGCAAACGAAAACATGTGGGTCCTTTATTTTTGGATAATCTACTTGACAGACTAAATAAATGATATATTTTTATCCAGTCCATATCCCTATTTGATTCCTTATCGAATCAAGCCTCTCATAATGTGAATTATAGTCATTGTGATAAGTAAATGAAGAAGTTAAATTTGCAAAAAATATACCACAATTTTGTGGACTATCTTTTCTTATGGTTAACAACTGTCATCATCTTGCATAATATGCATTGTAAACTGACAATAACGTATCTATGAAGCCGACCTACAGAGGCTGAAATAAAGCTGTGCAAGAGAATAAAGAACTATACATATTAGAAACCAATTTAAGATTATCTTACCAACAACAGCAGGGTTCAGCAGCACAACAGTACAAGTGGTAGTGGCCAACACAAGTCCAACTCGGGAGTACTCTCCCAGCCGCTCACACTCCTGGCCTGCAAGTTCTGCTGATACATCTGCATACACTCCTTCCTGGCCTACAGATGGCCAGTAGCGCACTATGCCTTCTGGAGACACGCCAATGCATGATGGCATCTAGGACAAATTATTAATCCTTACTTTTGGTAAGTTAATCTCATATTCTAAATTCTTTATTTCAGGCTACTTAGAAGTATAACAGAATGAGCTTATGTATGTAATGCAAGTTAGCTGGGCGATGCAGTTATGTTTTTTATGAAAATCATATTTTTAGCATCCTCAATCCCTAAATACTGAGTTTCATTAAAATCATTGGAAATTGCTTGTGTAGGGACACAGGTAATGTACACACATGTTATAGAATGCAAGATTGCATATTTTACTGCGTGGCGACGTCGCCTGTGGAACCTTCCTGTAGTCAACCCCGCCTTCCAAGAGAGTAAATACTTTTCTGTCATCCCGTTTTTGTTGTCTGTGTTATTGTGTAAAATTTCATGTAAAGTGTGTGCGGATAAATAACCAGTGTGTGAGAGACATTTTCCTCTTATGACTCTTAACTTCCAGTAAGATACACCCTGATATAATTACAACCCCTAGTAACACCACTCCTTACACTTGTTTAAAGTATAGGATGATAGCTTATTTTTCAAACAAACCTGAGCACCATCCTCATAGAAGATGACCACCAAATCAGCCTTATGTGCCAGATCTGTCTGCGGCAATGTCAGCTCTCTCGCTGCAGCCGGGGCAGCAGGAGCAGGCGACGAGACCCCTGATGGAGCCATAGGCTCTCGCGGCCACGCCAGTATCCGCCGCCCTGCCACTAACCAGCACCACCCACATGCTGACAACCGGACGCTCACATCTCCACTTGCTGTCACATCAAATAAAATAAAATAAATATATAGGGACAAATAACACTGACTGAGCTAGCCCCAAAGTAAGTTCGAGACTTGTGTTATAAGATACTAACTCAACGATACTATATTTTTATAACAAATACATTTATAGATAAACATCCAAGACCCAGGACAATTTTAAAAAGGTAATTTTCCAACTTGTCCTGACCGGGGATCGAACCCGGAACCTCCGGATGGCGGACTAGCATGGCAACTACGCCACGGAGGTCGTCAAATTGCAAAATAACTAAAGACTATTGAAAAAAAACATGCACTAAATTAGTAAGAAGTACAAAATATTAAATACGATATTAATAAACCGAAAACATTAAATAAATTAAGAAAATATTTACCGAATGTAAGGGTTTCTGTGACCATAACGGGTAGAGGCAACCCATAAGTTTCCACCGAACATAATGGTGTTTTGTAGATGACATCCCCACTGGGAGCATCTTGGGACTGCAGGAACTTGCTGCAATTAAAATTCATATTTAGAAATACAGTTCGAGAAACCGAAATACATACAAACATTTTATTTGTAGGTTAGGATACCTTTGGTTCTTCTTAGCCGAGCCAATGGGTCGTCTTCCTGAGATCGATTGTCTAACTCTTGGGGAAAACGGGCTTCTTATTCCGCTAGTATTACTGAATTCCATTCTAAATCGAAAATAATTACAATTAAATCGAATAACGGCCAACGCCTTGCGAAAAACTAAAATCAACAAAAAAAATGACAAATGAAATTTTTTAATGACAAGTATGACAACATTGTCAATGACAACTGACGGTAACCGTCAACTGTTTTTTTTTATATAATTATTTTACGGCCATGGATACTAAGTCCTATAGAGCCTATCTTTATTTTTTCACTTCTTTCGGACCTGCGCCTATCGTCACGAAGCTTCGTGCTATTACACGATACACGCAAATGTGACCGGCCGTTATCGGGTATCGTCCCGGATATTCGGACTTCGTCTTCGTTATCGCGCGGGTGGCGACACAAGGATTTAAGCACGCTAACAATTCGCTTTGCGTGGTCGCACTTGCGTTGTTCATTTTGACGTCTGTTTTCAACTTGTTCAGACGCATGCTGTGCGACGGTGCCACGGTTGTTAATGCGTAAAAATGGAGTGGAACAATAAAATGGTGTTAAAATTTTTAGCTTTTTCTTTCTAGGTTTCTTTTTAGGTTTCAATAAATGAAACTTGTATATTTAATATGAATAGCATTAGTGATTTTTAATCCTTGTTATTTTTTCTTTGAGATATATTAATTTATTTATACATAACATAACCTTTTTACATGATTCGAGGACTCGCACTCATTTTTTTAATTAATATCAGTAGATAGTTTTTGGGCATTCTGAGCCAAGTGGCTCAGAATGCCCAAAAACATGGCCAAAAACAACAAATCAGTGTAATTTTAACCATCTAAACATTATTCAGCCTCACCTGATTCCATTCTATTAGAAGCACAAGCGAAAGCATTCACAGTCAGTTTGTTACACTTTTAGTCAGGACTACTATATTTACATTCATTTAGGCTTCCAGTCACATTTTATGTTGATGAGCGTATTTGGAAACGCATCTTCCACTTCAGTCATTTCTACTTCTTTTCCATTTATTCGGGTGACTTCCAATCGAATTTTAGACCATAATGTAGTGTATTTTTGCGAAGGTATTAGAATAGCATTATATTGCTCATAATTTATAATTTTAACTATGTGAAGACCAAGTAGTTTCTCAGAAGTAATTATTATATCCACGTAATCTCCAATATTCAAAAATGTGTCAACTGATCCAGTGATAATCATTTTTACTGTGCGAATATCAAATATTTTTCTCCTATAAAAGAATACTATATCTACGTAATTTCCAATATTTAATGACATCTCAACTGATTTGACCAACAGGAAAATATTTTAGAATAGCTGATACCCTGTTCCCCGGACAACTTTGCAATAACTGATCATAATTGTAATTGAATCACTTATATATGTCGCTCGGGTATAAGTGTTTTCAAAATTACATATACACAGAGTCAGTTCGTTTCGGATTTATATATATATATATATATATATATATATATATATATATAAATCATTGCTTTACAAATGAAAAACATTCAATCAAAAACAGCCTTACTGGTAAAAAGGATGAAATTTGTAAAACAATCTCAAACTTTACAATTGAGTAAAATATGTCCAGATGAAAAAGTAGATGTTTCCCGACATGGTGACCTTCTACCTAATACTATTCGATGTATTATTTGCGGTCCCTCGAATTGTGGGAAAACTAATGTAATCATAGGTCTCCTATTACACGAAAATGGTTTACGTTTTAAAAACGTTTATCTTTATTCAAAGACATTGTATCAACCGAAATATGTGTTTTTAGAAAATGTTCTTAATTTAGTGCCGGGTGTATCGTTTGTAAAATATAAAGATAATGAACTTGTTTTAAGTCCTCACGATGCAAAACCCCACTCCATAATAATATTTGACGACGTTGCATGTGAGAACCAGTCTAATATGAGGGATTATTTTGCAATGGGTAGACATAAATTTATCGATTGTTTTTACTTGAATCAAACGTACAGTAAGATACCTAAACAGCTAGTAAGAGACAACGCAAACCTTCTAATATTATTCAAACAGGATGAAGTGAATCTCCATCATGTATATGATGAACACGTTAATACCGACATGTCGTGGTCTAAGTTTCGAGAAATGTGTTCAAAAGTATGGAGCGAACCCTATAACTATTTGATAATCAATAAAGATTGTAGAAAGAACAAAGGCTGTTACAGGAAGAATTTCGATACTTTTATCTTGTTTGATGAGAATTAAAATATGTACGAGCATATAAGAAGATTTATTCGATAATCATCTTCAGTTTAACTACTACCATACTAAGAAAATAACGTATATTCATCAAGTTCAAAATGGAAAGAGAGTTGAAAACTCAGATAGTTAAAATAGCAGAAGTTGTTAAAAAGAAAATCAAAGATATGAAAACCATGGAGTCATACAATGAAAATATTTTAAATACAGTTTTTAGACCTGTTACTGATTCAATGCATCAGTTAATTAAGGATGAAAATCATAAAATTAAATCGAAAGACGCAAAAGATGATCCCATGAAAAATAATTTTGTAAAAGACCAAATTCCATCGCCTGAACCACATTTCAACAAAACTCTTCAAAAAAATATTTCCCTACAAAGTTGTTCTGAAGATAATTCTGGTGAAGACAATTCTGATGAAGATATTAGTTTAGACAAATTGGGTGACTGTACCAATACCAGTGATACATCGTATAAAACCATTGAGTCAATACCTAGTCCTAGTCAAAATACTTCGTCTTGGTCACTTTCCTCCGAAATATATAATGATGTACCTTTTGGCGTTAGACTAGAACGAGGTAAATTAATGATGGGTTCAGCACGTGTGCATATAAATGATCAAATTATATCTGTAGCAGGACGTGATTATCGGATAACACCAGGGTTGCAAGAGTTATTGTTAAAAAAAGTACCTAATTTGAAAGTGGTGACTGAAAATGATTGTCAAGAATATAAAGCCATGTTAATAGACACAAACGCTCACCGGCGAGACTTTGATCCCAGTAAACCAATTAAGTCTAATAAAGGACGGAAGTACTTGAACATCATTAAACCACTTTTTAGACTGCGAAAGCCTTCAACATCTTCTATCAGTAACGTTGATGATGTTAGCGCAGGAGAAGGTTTGATGCTTAAAAAGAAATTAAAAAAAAATACTGATTACATTTACTGGGATGACCCTAATGAACTAGTGGAAAGGCTGAAATTATTAATAGCATCTAAAGATGCAGGCAACACTGGTCTGGATAACGAAATAATTTCAATAATAGAAGAACTACGTGAAAATGGTAGTATAAATTAAAAACCACAGATCCTATGTAGATCATTTATTACTTCACTGCGACCGACTTCAATCCAAAATGAATGTTGATAAATTCGGTCACCATGTTCATAAAAGACTACGTTTGTCAGAATTACTAAATTGTACAACTAATCACCTAATTAGATCAGAAACCGGAGATTTTAATTTACAATCATCTCGATTAAGAGGAGTTCAAGAACCTGTAGCACATGATGATGCGGTGAACAAAAAATATGTAGATGAAAAGATAGCTGATGAGATGGCTGCTCTTATAAATACAATAAAAGAGGATGTGAAAAATAATCTCAATCAGTTCGAAAAAAAGTTTTATACTAAAGACTACATCGATAAAATTATTAAAGTACAAAATGGCGAAACAACAAGTGGTAAACGAAATTCACAGATCAGCACGCAGAAATTTTGATCGTCGCAATGTGATCTTGAAAGGAATGGATGACTTATGGCAAGCGGACCTTATCGATTTTCAATCTTTAAAAAAGTATAATAATGGGTGCGCTTATATTTTAACTGTTATTGATGGTTTTTCAAAGTATGCCTGGATGATTTCTTTAAAAACGAAATCAAAGAAAGATGTTCTTTACGCATTTACTCAAATTATAAGGGAAAGTGGACGTATTCCTAAAAATCTACAAACTGACAGAGGTACAGAGTTTTATAACGATGTATTTAAAAAACAAATGCAGTTAATGAAGATTAATCACTATTCATCGTATTCAACAAAAAAAGCTTCAATTGTAGAAAGGCTTATCAAAACATTGAAGATTAATATGTATAAATGTTTCAGTTATAATGGTAACTATAAATGGTTAGGAAAAACTTTAAATGATGTTTTGTCTTCATATAACAATCAAAAACATAGCGTTACTAAGTTTAAACCAGTAGATGTAAATACAAAAAATGAAAATTTAGTTAAACAAAACATTAAAAAATTCCAAGCGAAACGATGTAAATTAACTAAAAATAAATTTAAAATAGGTGACCACGTTAGAATAAGTAAATATAAGAGTAGTTTTACAAAAGGTTATACACCTAATTGGTCTACAGAAATTTTCACAGTTAAAACGGTTAATAGAACTAAACCAGTTACATATTTAATACAAGATCAACGAAAACAAAATATATTGGGTTCATTCTATCAAGAAGAGTTACAAAAAACTAAGTACCCAAATATATACTTAATTGAAAAAGTTATAAGGAAAAAAGGTGATAAATTGTTTGTCAAATGGTTAGGACTTCCTGACTACGAAAACAGTTGGGTAGATATAAATTCAGTTGTATCATAATATACATAAGTCTTAGCATCTTATATTTTGCTCATTATATAACAAGAAATGAAAGGAGGTGGACTTGTTAATAATTTGATAAACAATATCCCGTTTGAGCTTCACTTGCCAGGTTACAACTATTGCGGACCAGGCACTAGGCTACAAGAAAGATTATTGAGAGGTGACAAAGGTGTTAACAAATTAGACGAAGCTTGTAAATACCACGATATTGCATATAACAATCCAGACCTCTCCGTTCGTCATAAAGCCGATTTACAGCTTATGAAAATGGCTAAGAAGCGATTACATTCTAAAGACGCTGGCAAAAGAGAAAAGTTAGCATCATGGATAGTAAACAAGGTTATGAAGGCAAAATTAAAAACAGGTACTGGAATAAAAAAATTTAAATCCATTGTGTCAAAAATACGTTCACAAATAAAGAAACTGAAATCAAAAGATAACAAAACTGCTATTAAGTATGCTTATGAAGCGGCAAAAAAAATGTTTCCTAAAACATGTCGCGTTCGTTTACCAAGAATTATACCAATCCCTAAAACAGGAGGGATTTTACCTTTGATACCAATTTTTGCGGGATTATCAGCACTAGGCGCTTTAGCAGGAGGTGCTGCTGGTATAGCTAAAACCATAAATGATTGTAAAACTGCTCAACAAAATTTTAAAGAATCTGAACGTCATAACAAAGCTATTGAGGCTATTGCGCTTGGAAAAGGATTTTATCTTAAACCATATAAAAAGGGAAGTGGGTTATTTTTGAAATCTACAAAAAACTAATAAGTAGGCTACCTAAACGTGCTCTTATGAATATCGATATAATTAAATACGCTAAAAATATTCCCTACTTTCGTGGTGTGTATATGAGAGATAGATTGCCACGTAAACCAAAACAGATAGAGTGTGGAATATTAAACTTAGACAGTCACAATAATAATGGAACACACTGGGTAGCCTATGCAAAAATTAATAATTATTGTGAATATTTCGATAGTTTTGGTAATTTAAGACCACCCAATGAATTGGTGAAATATTTGAATGTTATTGATATAAATTATAATTATACTAGGTTTCAAAACTTTGATACTGTGAACTGTGGTCATTTGTGTTTAAAATTTTTGCAAGACTTTTGGTGTCAATATTGTATATATTAGTTATTACATTTGAATAAAACATCATTTCAAAAATGTCTTTCACTCTGTCTATAGCTGGAAACAGCTCAATACTAACAACGAACTATACCCCTCCATTGGAACTCGATGGTCAATACGAGTGCTCTCTTTTACATTTCTCTACTTTTAATTCTATACCAAATGTAACAAATACAAATAATAAATTTTATTATGGCATTGATGAGGTGGTTGAAATTCCTGAAGGAGCGTATGAACTCCAAGACATCAGCGAGTTCATACAATCAAAAGTAAAGAATTGTGTTTTCAAGTTATTGTGCAACAATAATACATTGAAGCTCTCGATATTATGTTCTAAGGATATTCACTTTGAAAAACAAAATTCTATTGGACCTTTACTGGGTTACGGTAAGACTTTACTGATGAAGGATATATGGCACAAGTCTTTACTGCCAGTGAACATTCTACCTACAACTGTGCTCCGGGTTGAATGTGATATTACTAGAGGTTCCTACATTAATGGAAAATCAAGTCATATAATACATGAATTTGCTTTAAATGTTCCTCCAGGCTACCGAATAATAGAAATTCCAAAAAATACGATTTATTTTCCGGTAAATAGAAGCACAGTTAATAGTATAAATATTAGAATATTGGACATAAATAACGATTTAATCAACTTTTGTGGAGAGCAAATTCAACTGTACCTACATTTGAAGAAAATATGATTGACTACAATAAATACACTACTACATGTATTCAAAAGATTAGTACGCATCGGGCAATCAAGAAGACTACACATATTCGTGATAAAAAGAAGAAATTGACAGCTACCAATATACATTTTCTCAGATCGATTGGATTACTAAAATGAGTATTTTAAATATAACTAACCCACCCGCTTATGATAACTCCATAGACGGCATAGAAATTCATTCTTACAAGCCATATACCACAACATTCAATATAAATGATGAAATTCGGATACCTATAAACCAACAAGATTTATATGTGCTTCCATGTGCAAGTACCTTGTATGTTGAAGCTGTAGTTAATGTTATCAAAGTTGAGAAGAAAGAAGCAGTTCAAGCAGTACAATTTACCAACAACCCGCTTCTTTTCCTTTTTCAAGATATAAGATATGAATTGAACGGTATTGAAATAGACAAAGTAAAGAATGCTGGTATAACTACTACTATGAAAGCACTGGTGTCTATGAACGCAGACGAGGCGAAGGTATCCAAAGCATGGGGTTGGGATATACACGGTACAAAAAATGAAATTGCAGGTCATTTTGCTGCGTCAATACCCCTCAGCAATATACTAGGTTTTGCAGAAGATTATAAAAAAATAATTGTCAATTGCAAACACGAACTTGTGTTGCTACGAAGTAACACTAACCTTAATGCTTTAAAGCTAAACACTGGCGAAGAGGTTGAAAGTATTGACATAAAAAAGATAGTATGGCGAGTTCCTCACGTTAAAGTATCAGATAGAGAAAGAATTAATTTACTTAAAATACTTGAAAAAGATAGACCCATTCAATTAGTGTATAGAAACTGGGACCTTTATGAGTACCCTTTGTTACCAAAGACTACAAAACACACTTGGTCAATTAAAACTTCTTCACAAATTGAAAAACCAAGATATGTCATTTTAGGTTTACAAACAAACAGAAAGAACAACGGTATGAATGATATGTCTCGGTTCGATCACTGCAATGTTCGAGATGTTAAAGTTTTTTTAAACTCTACATATTATCCGTACGAAAGTTACAACACCAACTTTTCATATCACAACTATGCTTTAATATACGAGCAATATGTAAATTTTCAGCAGTCCTATTACAACCGCCCATGCAACGCATTGTTGACAGCACAAGAGTTTAAAAATTTTGCACCATTATTCGTGATAGACTGTTCTAGACAGAACGATAATATTAAATCAGGACCGGTGATCAACATTCGCCTCGAACTAGAGTGTGATAAAGAGATACCAGATAAGACATCAGCATATTGTCTAATTTTGAATGACTGTATAGTCGAATACAGACCTCTGAGCAACATTGTTCGTAAAATATCATGAACTCGATAATTTTCGTTGATGTGCAAGGATTTAAGGATCGCTGTAATAAATTTATAATCAAAGAGTTTGCATTATCTACTAAAGATTTCACTCAGGTTTTTCTAATTAAACCTCCATATGCATATACTACATTATCTCTGGAAGAAAAGAAGACTGTTCGATACCTCGAACGACAGAGAGGAATCACTTGGAGTGAAGGTCACATTGACTTCAGAGAATTTAAGAGAATTATTACACCAATAATGCAAAATAAAACTATAGTAATGAAAGGTCTCGAAAAACAGAAATGGATAACGGAACTGTGCGAAAATTCTACTCTAATAGACATAGAAGACAGAGGGAGCCCTAACTTTATGATATTATATAAACGTTATTGCAAAAATGAATGTAACTTCAATTGCTTAAGTCATAAAAACTTTTGTGCACTAAAAAATGTTATTTGTATCAAGAAATGGTATTTAGAAAATATTTCGTTGTGTATTTAAAATAAATATCATCATATCAATATTTGTTCTTTCTTTATTCATATCCTTTATTAGTTCAACCCTAACATGCATTATAATCAGTAAAAAAACTAAATATTTTATTTATCACCTAAATGAATTTTTCTTGTGAAAGAAAACAAGATATGATTTTTATTTTTACTTTTATTAAATATTAAAAATACTTGAAATAAATATTAAACAATGAAAATAACATAGGTACACAAAGAAATGAATGTTACATCAGAGTTAAAATATTTACATTTATTTCCTAACATACATTACTTAATAACAAAATATTAAAAACAATTAGTATAACTATAATTACAGATTTTTTTTGAAATATTACTGATAATTTTTTCAGTCTGGTCCATAATTTCATCACCAATGTCTTTTACCACGTATTGTGAGCTCAATAGGACCCTGTCATCATGAACACAGTCACTTATTAGTTGATCACACTCTAAGTCCAGCACTTGAATCTTAATCAGTCGGAGACCTCTGTGTGGAGCACTATTTATCACAAATGAATGATGAGGAACGCGTGAATTAATTCTTTTTTTGGAAATATCTTTCCTACTGCGACTTCCTTTTAACTTCAATTTTCGTTGACGAGCATTTGTTTTTACTTCTTGAGGACTTTGCATCTTGAAAAATTCTTCATAGAATCCTAAAGAATCTCGAGCGAATTGAAACGAACCTGGCATCTTTTCTTCGCTTTCTGAAACGATGGGGTCCACATCACTTACACGTTGTGTTGTCTGTAACAAAAACAAAAAATACTTCAATAAATTATTAATTTCAATAACAACAAACATAACAACTAATTTAAAAAAACGGTAAAAAATTAAGTTACCTTCCGTTCATGAGTCTTCGTTTTAGATTTTTGATAAGCACGCATTGGAAATAATTCTTCGGTTAATCCTTCCGACAATCGTTGAGCGTGCTCAAAAGAATCGGGAATGAATATTTCGCTATCCGAAACAGTAATAAAATCATCCACTTGTTTCGCTGTCTGTAACAAACCAAAAACATTTTAAAGTAAAAACAGTCAATTAAATATAATCTAATTAATATAGAAGTATGTAAAGATCAATAACTTACCATTGTTAAATATTTAAAAATCCAAAATTCAGAAAAGCTACGAGCTATTGTGTATGCTGATGTCAGTACAAGAATGAATTAAAATAATATTTATTTCTCCTATTGTGTTTGTTATTGCCTTTTCAATATATGTCATCGTATTCACTCGCTCTTACTACAGTTTGCAAATTCACGACTCAAGTTACACTAACACTTACAGTTACACTCAAATTACCATACAAGTTTGAACATGTTTACCCTGTTATTGCCGTCATTTTAATTGAGTAATAATATCTGGTTTTATCCATAATTATTTTCCATGGCTTAGGGAAACCTTTATGTATATCTAAGATTATAAATAAAACAATTCATCTTTTAGCTTCACCCATTTTATTTAAATTTATATTTATGTATACACATAAAACCTTAACTAAAACGATCTTAATTTTAAATTTTACAAAATATTGATAATATATATCAATAATACATAAACAAGTACCTTATAACAATTGTTGTTTTACAGATTTAGTACACTATTTTCAAAAACCTGTTAAAAGTTAAAAATACTAGTATGCCCCCATGCCCTAGTAGAAATCTTATTTTTAGCTATGATCCGCTTATCGTCATCAGCCGACAAAGCAATTTTATTTACAGCACATGTAAACAATTCATGTTTAATTGTTTTAAATAAAATATTAGTTTTTCTAACAATATCACCTTCGTAAAGAGATTTTTCATAATCTGATACATTAAAATCACGTACAATGTTTTTCTTAATGCCTTTAGCTTTTTTTATTGTGTTTTCGGTCGTCTTAATGCAATATAACTTTGAACGAAGTCCTACAAATTCGCTTATGATTTTAGTCCCCAATTCAAGCTTAAATAAGCCAGGAACTTTTTTATTCTGAATTGGTAAATTATATTGATTATTTTCACAATTACTAGTATCGAAATATGACAAAAAATATTGTTTTACATCACAATAAAAATTATTTGTTTGTATATGATATATAAAACTATCTGTATCTGTGTAACACATCTGTATATTATTTTTATAAAAAGGTTGCATGATTGAATAATGGAAGTCATACATATGGCTTTTTGAAAGTTCTAAAACAGTAAAACCAATGTAAATTGGTTTGTTCAAAATTATTTCTTCGGTGTTTAATTGAACCGCTACTAAATTATCACTAAAAACCGTTGCGCTGTGAAAATTTGGACGAGCGATAAGTTTTTGAGCACATTTTCTTTTTTTAGTCACATTTTTACTGTCAATCCACTGATTAACCAAATGCACGTTAACTCTTTTCTCATTATTTTCTAAAGTTTTTCCAAACACACTGTTGTTCAAGAGTTTGAAAAAATCTTGTTCAAAAGCTGATGAACTTTTTTGTCTCAATGCAGTATTTAAATCGATATATTGTTTTAAATACGGACTTTGTCTGAAAGTTATTACGCGATGAATTTTCTTTAAAATCAAACCATGTTTTAAACATGTTTGTAAATGAATATAGTGAATGACATAATTAAATTTATCATATAAATTCGGAATTAATTTGTGATTCTTTCCGCCAGGTGGAATACATTTTTCTGGGCAAAATGGTAAATCATTATGTAAATCATGCAAATGCTTAGGGTATACCAAATCAACTTCTAGTATAAAACCATAGTCAGCATCAATACCTACATTAGTTATATCTAATTTACTGATTTCGTGTTGATTTAGAAACCTAAAATTGGATAATGGTAAATATTGACACATACTGAACCCATATAAATTGTTACAATCAATATAAGCGATAAAAGAAGTAGGCTCTGAGGGTTTGTGATCGGGTAGGTAAGTATTATTTGCTCTTGCATGCCTATGGGAACATAAGCACACACCTCCACGAATACCTTTTTGTAACATTCTTATCATAGTCAAATCATTAATAAGTTCTAATTGAATTCCTGTTTTTAACAACATTGCATCGAAAGAAAGACTAGGCGCTGTTAAATAATATGATGGATCTAACTGATAATGTT
This sequence comes from Acrobasis suavella, assembly GCA_943193695.1. Lineage (NCBI taxonomy): Eukaryota > Metazoa > Arthropoda > Insecta > Lepidoptera > Pyralidae > Acrobasis > Acrobasis suavella. The sequence continues at coordinate 503,374 of OW971947.1, forward strand.
CTTTGCAAGTACGTCGAAAATTTTCAAATATATCTGACAATAACAGGACATCTGTTTTCAAATATAAATCTGTATAAGATCCTAGATCCGAAATTTTAAAAGTTGACCAAACTAAATTCGCGTGCCTGTATTCCTCGTCCGAGATATTCTGCCCGGTCAGAGAACTGTAAAAACAGTCTTTTGATGGGAGTTTATTTTCCTGATACCGTTCCCATGAGTTCATATATTCGTATGGATATACACCTTTATGAATGAGCAACTGAAATTTTTCTTTACTTGGGTAAAAACTTTTCAGGTGTTTAAAATCTTCTGGCTTTAAAGTTTCTGATAATTTACTTAAACTTGTTGCCAGAAACTTAAACGAATCAATGAAACGAAGTTGATAATATTGATCATGCGAAACCTGTACAAATTTTGTAAACGATATATAATTTTCCTTAGTTTTAGGTATAATTTTTATGTAGCCAGGGACCTCAGCTAATGCTTTAATGAATAAGTGACAGTCGTAACCGGCTAAGTTATGAAAAAAAATGGGTACAAACGAAGGACGTTTATATTGTAAATTGCAGTACGGGTGAGCAGCGCCGCGGTAACGGCCGGTTAGGTGACAATGGTCGCGGACTTTGTCTGAAAATACGAAGTTCTCACAAATATGACAATGAGTTGCTTTGACAAAATTTGTTTGGTCCTCATCAGTAAATATCATCGGAGCTGTAGCGCTAACTATTTCAAATATATTTTGTACGTCTTTAACAATTGAATCTACGAACTGCTTATCGCAATTGGGTCCTCGGTATGATACATAACGATTATACTTAGGGTCATCACAACAAACGATATAATAAGCAAACGCTACAGGCAAATGGTGGTTTAAAATAGTCGTGTTTTGAGAAGTGTCCGTGCCAACGTTAGTTTGAAGCATTGATTCAAAATCAGCATAAATACAGAAGGGCATATTTTGCTTGCGGTCATAATTTTTAAATTGTATTAGTGACCCCTTGTCCGGCAAAATCGTGACGACACCTCCACATTGATGACTGTCAACTTCTTCTAAAGTATTAAAATATAATAAACAAAAATCACAAAAATAAACCTTACCGTGGTGGGACGTTACTTGACCCCGGAAAAGTCTGGAACAGTCTTTGATTAAACAATAATGGGAGGAGTTTTGATTTTCTAGAAATAATAAATGTATAATTTTGTGGTTGCTTTTTTCATAAATTTCTGATTTGTATAAAGGACCTACAATAGTTTTGTTGTTTTTCAAACCATAAATTATAAACTTTATGTTCGAGTTATTTTTCTCAAATATTTTTATATCATGAAAAGTAACAGGAAATGACATACCCCTTGTATCGAAAAGTTCACGAAAATGTGGATAAGACGATGTCCTACTCGGATGTTTTTTGGCTGGATACAAAGCAGCTGTCACACACCATAAAAAACAATAATTATCCTTATTTACAATATTTAAGCATGCTTTTTTCGACTGAATTGATTTAGGTAATTTTACAAAACTGGAACCAGCTAGAGGTTGGTATTTGTTAAGATTGACTTCAATATACAAATTGTTTAAAAAAGACCACCCACTGTCACGATGTTCAAATTCCTCGATACATTTTTTCAATTGTGTAACTGTCTCAAAATACAGTTTTTCGAAGTCATAATTAAAATATAATATTTTGTTTTTAGTAATAAAGGATTTGACTGATTGTGAATTATCTTTAAATTGTATAAATGTACCGAATAATTCAAAATTAACTTTCCCACATGTGTGTTTAATAAGGTATTCATCTAAAAGCGATTTTAACTTATCATGAATTTCAGTAAAGAAAATATCTATAGAAGCTGATTGAGACGGAGTATTAGCTATTATTTTGTACGTTAAAATTCGATTACGAAATGCAGTGGTGACAATTTCTATACCATCACTATGTTTTATAGTACGATTATTATTTTTATGAAAATTGCTTCTCAAATGACCCACCCATGATTTATTCTCTACAGATGTGTTACACACACTACAGAAAGGCATAATAAATGTCTATAAAAACCAACTTAAAACAATGTTTATCTTTTATTAGGTAATAAGATCAAATTAAAAAATACAAAATAAAGTATGACCGACCTATTCACTTAAAATTAACTTTGTCACTATAATGTACCGGTTCTGAGTCCTCAAACAAAGTCCAAGTTCGTCCTAGGAACCCTTGCAGCGCCTCCCAAGACGATGACGCTTCGTCGCACTGCAGCTTCACCGTCACCATCGCCTTTTTGTAGCGAACATCAGCAGCGTTGTTCGCATAGTCCGACGTTTTGTAAATCTTGAGGTCTATGAAGAAGTCGCCGCTGGTCTTGAGAGCGCGACGGGAGGTCCCCGTCGACACTCTGCTGGAGAAGCTCGACGTCAGGCCTCCGTCGCAGCGCTTTGGTTTGCTGCAACTGGCTTCCTCACTTTGCAAAATGTTAAAAATTTCGCTTCTTTTTGACCTGTAAAGAAAAATATAATATTTTTAATAAATGCAAAAAAATATTTATGATTTTGTGACAAGAATATTTTTTGTTGTGAAAAACGTAAACTAACTTCAATTAAATAATTGTGGAACCACTTTTGAGACTTATCCTTCCTATTTAAAAAGGATTTTGAAAATCGATGGAGTTATGAAGTACCAATCATATAGTCAATAATTGAGAACCTCTTTAGTCGAAGTCGGTTGAAAAATTATAAATATTATTTACCTGTTAGTCTTAGTCGAGATAGAATCAGGCGGCGGTGAGGTGGCTTTGCGCTTTGAGCCACGGACGAAATCGAGACAAGGCGATGTATCTCGAGGCTGCTTCCCAGCGGTGGTCTTGCGCTTGCTCGGTTTCTTGACCGCTTTCTTTGGAGGTGTTGCAGCAGACACCACTGATGAGACTTCCAACTCTGAATCAGACCTGGAAAAATATAAGTTAGCTTTTAGTCTAAAATGGAATGTAACCAGCCTCTGGGTCGTACGATCCTAGGCTGTGTCTACTCTGTTAGGGATAAAGATCTATGTATGAAATGTTGGTTAGGCACCTGGGTAAAATAAAAACATAAATTTATAAAAAGTGGTACATTATAAATATAAAAATTATACTTACTAACATTTTTTGATTTTTTGAAGTAAATGAAGTAATTATTCACAGCAGTTCTTGCGCAGCGATTCCGGAGCACTCTCGAACAATAATTGAATTTTCTTTATTACCGGCCTTTTTAAACAATAAGTATCGCTTACTCGTCACAAAAATCAGTCATGTGCGAATTGATTTCGCTCACCAAGGGTTCCGTAGTTGTGGGTAGGTAGTTGAGAAAGAAAAACTTTACTACTTATTGCCTAATACTAAGATACGGAATCATGAAAATTGGTCAACAAATATTTCAAAATTTAAATTATAATATAGGTATTAATACGTCATATCATAGTATAATAGTAAGGTTCCTATTATACTGTGATAATATTATGTATTAACAATAATTATGGTACTTTTATAATATTTATGCTAAAACGATCATTTTCTACACCTATATATTGGTGGTAAAAAATCGACTTCATAATATTATTTAAAGTTTTAGTTTAACCATTTACTATTTCTTATTTATTTAGTAGGCTTTAGTTTAATTTAATTGTAGCAGTTGTAATAGGTAATTCATACATTATGATTTTTCTTGCCTTTCTCAAATAATACTGAATAGATTTCGATAATTTTTATATGGTACTACCTCGAAAGTATCTACCAAAGAAATAAGTCATCAAAATCAATTGATGACTTGGCAGAGTATCGCGTAACATGCATAAAAAACAACATACGATTCGACGAACCCCTCTTTTTTGGAAGTGGGTTGAAATACTTAGTAATTTAATCACCATCGCTTTTCAAAGAACAGTCCACAAATGCTTACGTAGCTTACTCATCATAGGTTCTCAAACTAATGACGACCAAAATGGTGTAATTGGTCAACACGCTAGTCCACCAATCCGGAGGTTCTGGGTTCGATACCCAGCCAGGGCAAGTTGGGAAATAGACTTTTACAAATTGTCGTGGGTCTTGAAGGTTTATCTATATATGTATTTATTATAAATATAGTATCTATTTGTTTATTTATTATTATTAAAAGGCAAAAGCGAGCGTTCAGCAGAAAACACCGTTTTAGTCTAAAAAAATATCATTTAATTAGATATAGGAATCTTTACAAATTAAGCAATGGTTTAAATTTTATCAGAATCTGCTCTAAGAATATTTTGATTGCCTAATATTTTCTTATAAATATTTTACTGACTATGGTCATTAAATCTAAAATTTTCGTTTATTGAAATTTAAATTAATCTTGTTTTGTTACTTTTTCATACAAAACGCCTTTTTTTTAATAATGTTAGCAACTTCATACAGTTTGAGATTCTCTCATTCGAAGTATGCAAGTCAGCTTTATAATAAGTTAGGGCCGCTGCATACATATTGTTCGTACTAATCTATTCAGGATAGTTTTATAAAAACGATTTACAAGAAGTTTATTATTGTAAATAATTATTAAAAAACAGGTTGATTTTAATCAATTTAATCAACCAGTTGGGTGGGGAGAATTTGTGATTTTCCATCATTAATATTTAAGTAGACTACTAACCGAAACAGTGCTTGTCCTAATAAGATTAACCACATGATAACCAAAAAAGTTTTGAGTCCTGGTCCCTACCCTACATTCGGTTTGTTTTGTAATTCATCAAAATACAGTGCATGAATATGCTGACGCAACTTGTGTGCGGACACCCTATCAGCGTGTACTTCGTGTTTTACACTCGTTCCCACATTCTACCATTTTGTTGAGACTTGTGTCCTATTTAGGTATCTAACTTGCTACGTAGTGCGTGAAGAAAACCCCAAACAAAAATGGAAATAAAATGTAAGTACTTTAATCATTTCAATAAATACAATTACATTAACAGATAAAACAATATATTTTTTGTAGAAATTCTCAAAATAAGTTTATTTAAATGTTGTACTATAAAATAAATACATAAATTTAGAATTTGACGACCTCTGTGGCGTAGTGGTCACCATGCTAGTTCGCTACCCAGAGGTCCCGGGTTTGATCCCCGGTCAGGGCAAGTTGGAAAATGGTCTTTTTCAAATTGTCTTGGGTCTTGGATATTTATCTATATATGTATTAGTTATAAAATATAGTATTATCGTTGAGTTAGTATCCCATAACACAAGTCTCGAACTTACTTTAGGGCTAGCTCAATCATTGTTATTTGTCCCTATATATTTATTTATAATTTAGAATCTTTATTATTTAAAGTAATCCAAGTTTAAAAATTATTTGTTTTCTTTTTCTAAAGTCATTATTTATAAATATAGACATAACCAATTAATTAATAATTGAAAAAGACCACTTTAGTATTTCAAAAACGTAATACTCGTAAATAAGTTCAAATTAATCGAACTTAAAGTTTTAACTTTTTTTTCTTTTTCAGATTTATTTGTTCTGGAGTGTCACTCGAGAAATGGAAATACCAAATTGGGAAGATGTCCATAATGTAAGTAATTTGCAATTTTTCTTCATACTAAAAAAAATGCCCTTACCCTTGAACGAGTATATAGTTTAAAAAGTGCTAAACCTAAATTTTTAAAAAACATTTATCAAATTGTAGTTAATTAAGTTTAAAATGTAAAATGGATAAATATAAAGTACGATATGTATATGTATATGTATGATAACCGTATTATGACAATTATTGTTTGATTTTTTGTGTTAATTTGATTTGGGTACGATTGATATGTATACTTAGCTAGAAAGAAAAAAGGTAAAAATCTCTGAAACCACTAGTCGATTTTTGTGTTTTACAACTAAGTTCATTCAAAAGAAAGGTATTAGGGTATGTCTAGATAGTCCCCGTGCGTACCGTGCTTGGTAGTCAAAATATATCTTATTTTTGTTTATTTCAGGTGAAGGTGTCTTATAGGTGCCGTACGAAGAGTTGGTTGAAGAGTATTTCGCTAAGTTGTGATAGTGTATGCTGTTTTAAAGTTAATAAATACAATCCTTCTCTTAAAAATCGGAGTTTCCACACACTTATTTTAACAAATGAATTTATGTATTACCTGAATTAAAAGTAACGTACATAATTATTATACGAAAGATAATATTATTATTAGATACTACTCTTTTATCTTGATAATTAGTAGCTTGACTTATTAGAAGTTAGGAAGTATGATCGGTGCGTGATCTTACCCACGGGCTCGCAGGGAGTTACTTACCATGGTGCTCCCAGCCGACCATCAGTTAGGATAAGGAAGCATGGTTGGTGCGTGATCTTACCCACGGGCTCGCAGGGAGTTACTTACCATGGTGCTCCCAGCCGACCATCAGTTAGGATTAGGAAGCATGGTTGGTGCGTGATCTTACCCACGGGCTCGCAGGGAGTTACTTACCATGGTGCTCCCAGCCAATCGTCAGTTAGGTTTAGGAAGTATGATTGGTGCGTGATCTTACACACGGGCTCGCAGGGAGTTACTTACCATGGTGCTCCCAACCAATCGTCAGTTAGGTTTATTAAGTATGATTGGTGCATGATCTTACCCACGGGCTCGCAGAGAGTTACTTACCATGGTGCTTCCCGCCGATCATCAGTTAAGATTAGGAAGTGTGATTAGTGAATAATCTTATTCACGGACTCGCAGGGAGTTGTTTACGACGGTGCTTCTAATAGAATGGAATCAGGTAAGGCTGAATAATGTTTAGATGGTTAAAATTACACTGATTTGTTGTTTTTGGGCATGTTTTTGGGCATTCTGAGCCACTTGGCTCAGAATGCCCAAAAACTATCTACTAATATCCCAATCTACCTACCTAAACGGGTAAATATGGGTATTTACCCGGTGCATATCGGGTAAATACCCAAGCGTGAAAAAATATCCGGGTACATCTCTAGGCGGGGTGTCACAAACGATAAGTCTTATTCACATTACGGGGACATATCGGGTAAATACCCAAGCGTGAAAAAATATCCGGGTACATCTCTAGGCGGGGTGTCACAAACGATAAGTCTTATTCACATTACGGGGACATACCGCGAGTAATGTGAACTATAGTCAGTGTGACCACGAAAGTCTAAAATCAGTTAAGCGAATTAAGCGATTCACCGACCGAACATTGCACGCACATGCCCGTCCCGCTCCCGCCCGCTCTTTCACTCCGTCAGGTACCAAAACTAGCAAAATTTTAGTAGGAAATAGAAAGAATAAATATACGCCAGCATTAACGCGCGCTGTCATATGTTACATAATAAATACGCGCAAAAAGCATGATCCTTTAGCAGTCGGTTAATATTATTTTGACGAAAATGTAAAGTTTTGTATTATTTAATCGATAAATATAATTGAATTAGTCATGTTTTACGTTTAGAGTAAAGGCCCAGTGAAATGGACATTTACTGGACGTTTATTGTTTTCGCCCTTTAGCCAGGGCCGAAACCCATTTCTAAGTCTGACACACGTAAACAAAATTTGTTGAAATCGGTTCATCCATTCGAGAGCTACGATACAGAGACAGACAGACAGAGAGACAGACATCGGCGTCAAAATAACAGCCGTTTTTTTGCGTCCAGTCGGTTTTTATTGAACTTGAATTTATATGGCAGCACTGTAATATTGACATTGACATTTCAAAAAAAAAAAATGGTAAACCAACCAACGGTCAGTTCCCGTTGGACATAGTATATAATTTGTGAGTTCCCGCTTTTTGAGATTTAAAGAATTTGTTTGTTTATTAGTGATAATTGTTTATTTGGATTAGCGTTATATTTTGATGAATTCCTCGTTTCCGAGATGTACATCAAGAGTATAGTGTTGGACGGTTTCAAGTCGTACGGCAACCGAGTGGAAATCACCGGTTTCGATCCTGAATTCAATGCTATTACCGGCCTGAACGGCACGGGGAAATCTAACATTTTGGATTCAATATGTTTCGTGTTAGGAATCACCAATTTGTCCAACGTAAGTTTGCGTTTTTAGTTTTTTTGCCCAATAAGTTTGCTGAGGAATGTTCCTGCCTAAGTGTTTTTGTAAAAGTACTACACTTGTAATTACTTACACATTCACCTTACGGTAAAAGATTGTTTCAACAGTAAGACCTCATTTTGCAGCTTTTGTATGTATTAGTTACATGTGTGAATATGAAATGTTGATGCCATAAAATTATTTACTTATCTTGTTATTTTAGGTGAGAGCAGGGAGCCTTCAAGAGCTGATCTACAAGCACGGCCAGGCTGGCATCACAAAGGCTACAGTCAGCATCACATTCGACAACAAGGACAAGAAGCAGTGCCCAATCGGTTATGAGAACCATGATGAAATTACTGTTACTCGACAGGTACCCCACTATGTTATGGATTAATAACATGTTGTTTTGATGTTGGGACTTGGTGGAAGAATTAAATGTAATTTAGTTTTTGTTTTAATGCTCTTGTCATATACTGTGTTGAGAAAGAAATCGAGACTTAAGACTGAATTAAACTCTGGCTACCTCCATAGATATTTGACATGAGTATGTGTCTTGAGATATCCACTTCATTACCTACTCAACAGCTGTACAGCACACAGCTTGATAATGCCATATAGGAAAAGCACTGGTTTTCCAGACATCTTTTGAGTTGAATCGCAGCTGCACTTGACATAGACCTAGAGACAGTTTTTAAAACAAACTGATTAACTAAAAGCACAAATCAATTCAACTACTTCATGCTATTTGGTATTGAATCTTTGGGTCCATGGGGTGCTGCAGCAAAGAAATTTGAAGAAAAAAATTACAACATGCGTCATCCAGACAACTGGAGACCCAAGCAGTTTTTAGCCCAAGAAATTAGCTTAACTATCTAGCAGGGAAATGCTGCCAGCATTTTGGGCACATTGCCTTAATGTGGTGCTTTTGATGAAAGTTTCTATGTTTAAGTTTTGATATACTATAGTTTGTTTTTTCTTTATTCTTGTTTATAATATTCAAATTACAAAGATGTACAGGAGTTGACTTTGGACAGAGAGAGATGGACAGCATTGGTTGCTTCGCAGACAAGAGCTAAGCTTTTTAATAAAAAGAGGAAGAAGCTACATGTACGAATCGGCTTCATGACAACAAGTCAAATTAGTCACATTTTTCTAAATGTCAAAGCAAATATTTTGTATGAAATACAAACGTATGACTTCATACTTCTTTGGAGTCATATGGGGCTGTTAATATCAGTTTTTCTGCATTAATAAATGTAAAATCTTGTTGAAAATGGATATGATCAATGAAAAGTGACATTATTTAGTGACATTTTATTTTAGAACTGTACTGAATAATTTATTTTTGACCCAGTCATCTACCTTATCTATTTATTAAAAAGTTATTTTTAGGTGGTAATGGGTGGCAAGAACAAGTACCTGATAAATGGCATCAACGTGCAGAACAAGCGGGTCAGTGACCTGTTCTGCTCGGTGCAGCTCAATGTGAACAACCCCCACTTCCTCATCATGCAGGGACGCATCACCAAAGTGCTGAATATGAAGCCTCCAGAGGTACTCAAATAATAAAAGAATTAAAATTAGTTTAAATGATTTGAAGGAATGGGGTTATAACTGATAGATTGGTCGCACCTTCTCATATGTCCATCGAGGGTGTGGTGCTGAGTGCGCGACAGGAGGCAGCCGGTAGTACTGCACATTCAAGCCATCGACAATCCGACACGTTCCTGTGTGTCTTACACACGAGGTGTATGCCTGCTAATTTATGTGTTACTCATACTACTCATTACTACTTCTACAAAATACAAAAATTCTGATATTTTGAATTTTTTTTTAAATAGGTGAGATTTTTTAAGTTTGGAAACCCCATTTTCCGCCCATTTTTAAAAATTTCGAGAAATTGGCTCGACAAAAAAAAAAACAATATAATTACCAAACCTGCTCCCAAAATTTCATGAGAATCGGTTTAGAAATGCAACCTGTGGGCGAGAACAGACAGTCAGACAGACAAAAGATTTTTCGGCCAGTTGAAACTGAGGCGCTTTGCTCAAGAGAATATCTTGTGTGTACATTTAGTGTGAGGGCTAGTCATCTTCCATTGAACAAGTTCCTCTTATTGATGAGAGTAACCTGCTCAGACTTGCGTAATTATTGTGGTAAATTAGAGGACTTGATACATGTTTAGCTGAAATGTAACCAGTGTACCGCCCTACGTGACCTGTTTATAGCGGGACTACCAATGTACAATGGTGAGCTTAAGATAATGTTAAGCCATCTACTGTTGCTCATGGCAAAAGCCATCTACCTTTTTTGCGAGCTGTGATGTACTAAATTGAAGTCACCCATGAGGCTGGCATAGTCACAGCAAGTGAACTGAATCCTCGGTAAAATAAACTTTAGTAAAAATTTTGCTAATCTTGTGTACTCATTAACAGCAACATTTATTGCTGTTCCGTTTTGGATACTCCTTACAAACGGTCATCCTTATTACCCCTTTATCAGTCTGCATATGTAATGAACAGAGATCGGAATCACGGGTGCTGTTGCTATCAAATTATTTAGGTATTATCAATAGGTATTTAATTTAATAAACTTACTCACTTATTCTTAATAAATTATATTCCTGTATCAATCATTCATTACGTAATAAATTTATCTTTCACACATCTTAATACACCATTCCACCCGAGGTACACCTACAGGCTAAAACTGAAAACCAGTGTGCCGCCTTTTAGGCCAACCACGCTGAGTTTTGGCCTACTTTGCGCTACTGCAGCACATACATGTGCAGTATCACTGTTTTCTACTGTTATTGTTGCATGTTTATTGTTTATGTACTGTTCTGTTCTTGTGTCTACTATAAGTGTGTGTATGTGATGCAGTTTTCGTAAATAAACGTATTATCTATCTATCTATCTATCAAAAGTATGGATATGACTATGAAATCATAATTATGTGATTTCAGGGTATATGTTAATCGAAAAAAATATACTTATCCTAAAATCACAGAATTATGATTGTTTTATTTACTTAGTACCCAATTAGATTCTCGAGAAATCATGGAACTTTTAGTCATATCCATACTTTTGATAGCAATAGCACTCGTGATTCCGATCTCTGGTAATGAAGCACCCCGTCACAAGAAGGACCTTCAGCTGTGCTAAAGAAAATGTTAGTATAATACAAACTTTGAGTATGGGTTTTACTATTTTTCAGATATTATCAATGGTAGAAGAAGCCGCTGGTACTAGGATGTATGAGGCTAAGAAACAAGCTGCAGAGAAGACCATAGAGAAGAAGGACGCCAAGCTGAGAGAGCTGAATGATGTGAGCATTTTGAAATAAATATAGCATATTTATTTATAAATTACACAGAATGAGCAAGCCTCCGAACAAAATAAGTACTAGTACTCACATACAAAAGTCTTGCTCAGAAAATAAACTCACAAATAAATATAATATCCACTTAATGTGGTTAGCGCTTTGGTTTAATTTAGCTCAGAGCTCCTAACTTCTTCGTTTTGATACCTTCACATCCATTGCAAGTCAATTTCATTATTTTTACACACACACTCTTACTTATTACAAACGATTCATGTTATTGCATTTTCAACTTCAATACAATTCAAATTGCATATCTCGCCTTCCTTCCGCCATGCGCCCGCCCTGCGCTCGCCTCGCCTGGGCTTCGGAAAATGCAATTCGAGTTGTATTGACGTTTGATAGAACTCAAATTATATGCAACAAATTTCAAAGCGTGCTAGGCGTTAGATAGGCCTTTCGCGTGCGCTTATCGTCTGAACGCGCTTATTGTTCTTCCTTACCTTTTCCCATTTATTTGTATGGAGTCGGCGCAAAATGTCTTTTCTTTTGAATTTTCTCTATGGCAGTCATGCCTTCATTTATGTATCTATCTTGCAGATCATCAAGGAAGACATAGCGCCCAAGCTGCAGAAGCTGCAAGACGAGCGCTCGCAGTTCCAGGAGTACCAGAAGGTGGTGCGCGAGCTGGAGAACCTCACGAGGCTCTACATCGCTTACAAGTATGTCTCTTCCCATCAGCTAGTCTTGCCAACCGCCGTACTGCCTTTTTTTCTGGAATTCAGTGATTATATGATATTAGTATCTATCTTGTACCAACTACCCTCGAATCTGGAGAAAATGCCAGGGTATGTGTGAGCGCAACGAATAAAAAAACCAGACAAACATCTTTAGACTTTATCCGTCTTATTATAAAAACAAGACTAACTTTGTTACTAGGTTTTTAAACCATTATCCGTCCAAAATAAAGTTGACATTGACAGGTGAGATAGTGTGATATTACTAGATGTCAACTTGATTTGGTCAGATAATGGTTTAAACCTAGTAACAAATTTAGTCTGGGTTTTTTTAATAAGACGGTATGTTTTGTAACATAAGGCCTACTTTCGCTTGTAACGTCCTAACGTGCTTGTCTTGTATCTGTATAGGTATGTGTCAGCAGAAGACAACGCCAAAGAGGCCGAGGCGAAGGTGACGGAGGTGCAGGACGACATCCGCAGCAAAAGGGATGCCATCGGCAACAACAAGAAGGAGGCCGGCGACCTGGACCGGCAGGTCGCCGAGCTCAACAAGAAACTCGACGAGGTGAGGAGATCATACACTTCTAGTACTTCTTCCTCGTCTTAATACAATTTAAGTGGGGTCGGGACAGCATGCGAGTCTTTTCCATTTTCCTCCCTCCTTTGCCAATGTCAATAAACTATGAGTGTCGTAATATTATAAAAACTAACGTGAGTAGACTGTCCCCTGTCCCCTGTTCCCGTTTCTGTAATTTGCTAGACCGAAAGAGAGCGACGGAACGCTTCAAAATGGTCAAACTAATCTTGCTTGTTCATACAAACTTTGGACCCCCGTTTCAATCCTGTGGGGGGAATTTTGCAAAATTCTAAAATACGTATTCACTTATTTACCGTAGTACTCTTGCGAAGTTTCGAATAAAATGGTCAAAACTAATCTTTTTTCTCCACACAAACTTTGGACCCCCGTTTCAACCCCGTAGGGATGAAATTTGCAAAATTCTTAAATACGTATTCACTTATTTACCGTAGTACTCTTGCGAAGTTTCGAATAAAATGGTCTAAACTTTTTTTTCTCCATACAAACTTTGGACCCCCATTTCAACCCCGTGGGGGATGAATTTTTAAAAATCCTAAAATATATATTACTTATTTAGAGCCGGGAACACTTTTGCGAAGTTTCGAATAAAATGATCAAACTAATCTTATTTCTCCATAAAAAATTTGGACCCCTATTACACCCCCTTAAGACATAAATTTTGAAAAATCCTTAAAACACGTATTTAGTTATTTACCGCCGGGAGTACTCTTGCTAAGTTTCGTATCAAATGGTCAAACCTAATCTTGTTTGTCCATACAAACTATGGAAATGAAAAAAACTTAAGTTTTTTTATTATTTTTTGCTAATTTTTTAATGTTATTTTGTAGGAGAGCGGCAGTGTGCTAAAGCAGTTGGAGTCAGAACTGCAAGGGTTGGAGAAGACGGAGGCGACGACGAATGCGGCGCTACGAGCCGCCAAGGAGGCCGTCACGCAGCAGCAGAGCCGCGGCCGCCTGCTGAGGCGCGCGCTGCACGACGACGAGGCGGCGCTAGCGGCCAAGCAGAAAGTCCTCGACAATGTCAGTACTCATACAATACTATATATCAGCGTTTCCCAACCTTTTTCAGTCCACGGACCCCTACGAAATCAAGCACAGCTTTCACGGACCCTCTTATTTAAAATAAACAGCAAAAAAAATCGGATTAGGTATTTATTTTAGTTATTACAGATACAAAATAGGTACTCATAACTGTTTATTATGAAAAATATGAAAAAATTTAATGTGAAGGTTGGTATGTATGGGGGTCCGCGGTGTCATCTGTAGACTCTAGAGATGACACCGCGGACCCCAATACATATACTCACGGACCCCCAGGGGGCCGCGGACCACAGGTTGGGAAACGCGGCTATATATAATAGTAATAATGTAGGTATATTTTCGATACACGGAAAAAGACACAGGCTTGCCCAAAGTAGGTTTGATACTTGTGTTATGGGATACTATGATCACGTTACATATCACGTTGAGTGAGTACTTATACAATACCCGGCGTATGACTTGACCTATGCGCAAAACGGAGTTTTCAGGTATTAACCCGACGACCTCCGTGATGTAATGGTCAACACTACAGTCCATTTGTTTAGGTATTTAAATAAATGTAAACAATATTGAAGTGTCTTTTTATTGAAATATACACTTCACAAATTGACATCTTTACACATTACATATTAACCCTTTCACCGCAAGACTTTAAATCAGTTGTCGTGGCCCCGCCGGAGGGGTAGTAAATCTAAAATAAATACCTACAACCAAAAAGGGATGTGGATACTTCAGTTATGTGCAAAACGGGCATGTTTTTTGTCGGAAATATTCGACGCTCGCGGAATGGGCACGACAATGTTTATCGGATAAATCCGACGTTCGCGATGAAAGGGTTAAAAGTGTAATTCATAATTTATGCATTCATTGATTTGTAATTTGCAAAGGTATTGATTTTATAGTGTATATTTTCATAAAAAGACATGTCAAGATTGTTTACCTTTATTTAAGTACCTAAACAAATGGACTATAGTACGCCAATCTCGAGGTTCTGGGTTCGATCCCCAGCCAACGCAAGTTGGAAAATGGCCCTTATCAAATTGTCCTGGGTCTTAGGTGTTTATCTATTATGTGTATTTATTATACAATATGGTATCGTTGAGTTAGTATCCCAAAACACAAGTCTCGAACTTACTTTGGGGCTAGCTCAATCAGTATGATTTTTCCGTATATATTTATTTATTATTCTTTTTTGCGAGCCCAGCATGGAAGAGGTGTTTTTTAAAACTTTCCTTTCACCTTGTTTCCTCATTGCAGGTGTCGTCCACGTTTGAGGGCCTCCGCTCGGCGAGCGAAGCCAGCGAGGCAGCGCTGGCTGAAGCGCAGCAGAAGTTCCTGGCGGTCAGTACCGGGCTGGAGGGAGCCTCGGAGTCACTGCAGGACCAGCTCATGGGTGAGTCAGCAGTGTACCTAAGCATAACACTGATTGAGCTAGCTTCAAAATAAGTTCGAGAACTAATTCGTTTTGAATGTCAGTTCTTGATCGGTATCCCACCAGGAGCTATTGCTGGCTCTCTGGCTGCGGAGCACCGCTGAAAGAGCTTGCTGTGGTAGCCATAGTTTAATGTGAGAATCAAAAACACATCTTATGATGACGACCTTCATGGTAAATAAATAAATATATACAAATTACACTGACTGAGTTAGCCCCAAAGTGAGTTTTAAACTTGTGTTATGGGATACTAAATCAACGATACTATATTATATAACAAATACATATATAGCCAAGACCCAGGACAATTTTAAAAAACCATTTTCCAAATTCCCCTGACTGGGGATCGAAACCTGAACGTCTGGGTGGCGGACTAACATTGTGACCACTACACTAGTACAAATTAAACTGAGTGAGTTAGCCCCAAAGTGAGTTTTAAACTTGTGTTATGGGATACTAAATCAACGATACTATATTATATAACAAATACATATATAGCCAAGACCCAGGACAATTTTAAAAAACCATTTTCCAACTTCCCCTGACTGGGGATCAAAACGTAGGTCGTCAAAAAATTTTTTTTTTTTTTTTTACAATTTATTGGTTTAGGCATTTGTCCTCAATCTCACCTGATGGAAAGCGACGATGAAGACTAGGATGAAGCATGCCTATCCAAAAGATACCCATTCAATCTACTTTTGAATGTCCCGGGGCTGTACTTCTCTGGGAATATAGACGCAGGCAGTTCATTCCACACCTTAGCTACTCGAACCAAAAAGGAATTGTCAAAGCGTTTAGTTCGAGACTTAGGTATTTCAACGACAAAGGGGTGAAACCCCTGTCCGCGCCTCGTAGTCCGATAGAGAAATGGTGAGGGTTTCACGAGATCAAAAAGAGCCTTCGAACACTCTCCAAAATGCATCCTATAGAAAACCGATAAGCAGGCTACTTTGCGACGATGCTCTAGGGACTGCAATTTTCTATTCGAAAGCTCATCGCTGTTTATAAGCCTGCGGGCTCTTCGGTCAACAGAGTCTAGTGCCTCAAGTTGGTATTTAGCGGAGCCATTCCACAAGTGACTGCAGTACTCCATGCAGGAGCGAACCTGGGCTGTATAAAGATTAAGTAGCCGTTCAGGGCTGAAGTACCGCCGGACCCTAGAAATGACGCCCAACTTCCTGGAAGCAGTCAATGCCATCGACTCTATCTGTTGGCCGAAGTTGAGTTTGGCCGTAACGCTGATGCCTAAAAGCCCAAGATGGTCAACTATCGGCAAGGAAACACCTTGGAAAGTGGGTGTAAGTTGGAAGTTACTCTTTTTTGCAGAAAAGAGACACGCCTGGGTTTTGGACGGGTTGAACTTCACAAGATTGGCGTCACCCCAATCCGACACCCCCTGTAATTTCAAGTTAACTCGTTCAATCATAGACTCTCTCAGTGACTGGATTTCTTGTGGACTTGTACGGGCATTGGACATATAACTCTCTACAACGGTGCTGTCATCGGCGTAGCCAATAATGCCTGATGTCAGAAGGTCATTAATGTGCAGTAGGAACAAGGTTGCAGAGAGAACAGATCCCTGAGGTACCCCGGCATTAATAGCCATTAGGTCAGAAGAGCAGCCTTCTACAACCACTCGAATCGACCGTTCCCTCAGGAAATCGGATATCCAGCTACATAGGTTTGCTGATATACCATACGCTAGAAGCTTACTTAAGAGAGCTTCGTGCCAGACCCGGTCAAAAGCCTTGGACATATCGAGTGAAACGGCAATTGCCTCACCGTGACCCTCTAAGGCTTCGCTCCATAGGTGCGTGGCCTCACCGTGACCCTCTAAGGCTTCGCTCCATAGGTGCGTGACATATATCAATAAGTCACCGGTTGAGCGACCCTTCCGAAACCCATATTGACTGTCACTAAGGAGCTCGTTGGTTTCCAGATATGCCAGGAGACGATTGTTCAATACACGTTCCATAATCTTGCATAATATTGACGTGATTGCTATAGGTCGATAATTGGCCGGGTCGGAGCGGCTTCCCTTTTTAGGAACAGGTTGTACGTTGGCAAGCTTCCAGGAACTCGGGACCATGCCAGTCTCCAGAGAAAGTCGGTAGAGGCGTGTCAGAATAGGGGACAACTCGGGTGCGCAGCGCTTTAGAACCACTGCTGGAATACCATCAGGTCCACTAGCCTTGTTCACGTCCAGACTTAGCATGCATTTAAGAACCTCTTTTTGGTGGATTTGAACGTCTTGCATCTTGGGGCCGAACGGAGGTAACTGAGGTGGACTTTTACCTTTACTATCTAGACGCGAACAATCTGCAAAAAGATTAGCAAACAAGTCTGCTTTCTCTTTTGCGCTATGAGCCAGAGAACCGTCAGGCTTTTGCAGAGGTGGCAGTATTGGGCGACAGAAGTTCATCTCAACCGACTTAGCAAGAGACCAGAATGCTTTACTTCCTGAGGGACAAGAAGCAATCCTGTCTCCAATACGGCCAACGTGATCGAAACGAGCCTTTCTGAACACTTTTTTGCAAGACTTGGCAGCAGCGTTATATGCTTTCTTCGTGTCGTGTAGATCAGCAGCTTTGCTTTTGCGAGCATCAGCCCAGGCCAAGTATGCTTCCCGCTTACGCTTCTCAGCTGAGAGGCAGTCGGCATTGAACCATGGGCGAGCTTTAGTTTCAAGGGATACGTCCGCGAAAGGAATAATTAAAACATCATTCAAATATTTAGCATTGCTGTCTACTTTTTGGAACGAAGTTCCTTTCGAACGGTACGGACCCGGCGGATGGGGGCTATCCAAAAAAAAATGTAAGACTTTTTCGTCACTTTTCCGTCACGTTTAGTTTTTAAACTTCGTTTCAACCGCGTGTTTCACGACACACGCGCGTTTTTGTTTTTATTTTTTTAATAACTAAATTCATGTACACAAAATAAAAACACAGAAGCAAACAAAGTAAGATCATTGTGAGTATATAGGTACTGCTTATTTCTTCCATATGTTGAAATCACTTCCAGCAGACCCAGGACAGGAACAGAGAAGGAAACAGGTTTTAGTTGAGACTTTCTTCGCTCTCAATGTAAAAAGTACTGTTTTTATATATGTCATGGTTTTATTAGGCAAAGTTCTGAACCCAGGACCGCAAGATGCAAAGACCATTTTAAACGTGATGGTGGGCGAGATAATTCTATTCTATTTTTAGGCTATACTGTCCCACTGCAGGGCAAAGGCCTCTCTCCCAGCTCTCCAACTCTCTCGGTAGAGGGCATTCGAGGCCCAATCCCTTTGAGGGCGAGATAATTGGAAAAGAAATCAAAATATTGAAAGAGTTGCTAGCTGCATCATTAACCTGATTCGCATTTCCGCACATTCCCTCGATCGGCTTCAACGATCTGCGCGGGAGAGTAGCAGCTAGGACATTCTAAGTTTGTTTCTTTTCTCCCAGACCAACTTACTCGTACAAGGTTTTTAACCTCAGACAAAAAAGAAGGGTGTTACAATTTTGACGTTATTATTTTCTCCCAGACCAAACTACTCGTACAAGGTTTTTTAACCTCAGACAAAAAAGAAGGGTGTTTCAATTTTGACGTTACTGTCTATCTCTCAGTCTGTCTGTGCGTGTCTGTGGCATCGTAACGCTTGAAGGGATTGACCGATTTCAATGTGGTTTGTTTTACGTAAAAGCCAAGTTCCCTTGCCGTGGTTCTTAGCTGTGTTTGAGGGAAATCAGTTCAGCCGATTAAAAGTTATTGGGGATTTCAGATTGAAAGTCACGGCTTTCCCTAAAAAATTATAGGTGGCGCTATAATAGCGGAACTACCGATACGACATCCAATAATATCGTTAGTTCGGCTATTCATCACTAGATGGCGTTATTGACATTTTCGGTCGGTTCTTTTTTAATTTGCCTATCAAATAAACTTCTTTTCTTCATATACTTATTTTCTTTTCGTCACAGCTGCTAAAGCCAAAGCGTCAGAAGCGTCGACCCGTATCTCGCAGAGCATGATGGAGAAGAAGCACGCAGAAGACCGGCTCAAGACCTTGGAGAAGGAATTCAAGTCCAGCAGCGCGCAGTTCCAGAAAGACCAGGATGCTATCGGGAGGCAACAGGCGCAAGTGGACAAATTGCAGGTAAGGATTTAAAATTACCTTTAAAATAACCAGCCAAGTGCGAGAAGAGTTCCGTACCATTATCTATGAAAAATCACGTTTTAAGGAGTCACTCTTAAATATTTATATTCTGTTTTTAGTATTTTATTTGTTATAGGTATTTATTGTTAGTAGCGGCAACAGTAATACATCATCTGTGAAATTTCAACTGTCTAGCTATTACGGTTCATGAGATACAGCCTGGTGACTGACAGACGGACGGACGGACTAAAAATCTACGAAATATCGCTTGAAATCTAGCCTTTATTGGGATACTAATGGCAAATGGCGTTAGTGCTCTTTCCATATCTTGCTATAGAATTCGAAGGATCCCGTGGCCTGACTTCCTGATTCTATTTTTTAATCTTATATCTGCTTCACATTTTATTTTATTTGTTAGCACGTTTATCGACTACAACGACGTATGAATAACATTAAATTGAAAAAAAAAAACATTAAGTCTATTATAAATCTCCACTTAAAACAGTTACATAAGCAATAAAATGCATTTTATGTAAAGTTGTTTACCTATTTTGACGAGTAGTCTTTAAATTACAATGTATTTTGTCGTCTTTGAATATCATTAATCCACTCTTTGGGTGTTTGTGTTGTGCCATATCAGTCAAGCTGTCCATTTGTTTCATTTTTGCCGTGTGGTTTCAGGCAGAGTAGAATAGGACCACTAGTCTTCCCGGGTAAAGCTGTTCATCTATTTTGACAAGTAGTCTTTAAATTACACTATGTTTTGTCCTCTGTGAATGTCGTTAATCCACTCTTTGGATGTTTGCATTGTGTCTGATCAACCAAGCTCTCCATTTGTTCATTTTTGCCGTGTGGTTTCCAGTATAGTAGAATAGGACCATCCGTGAATGTTGTTTTTGTTTTTTTGTTTTTCGTTTCTAAATAGTCATCACTTTGGTCAGATTTTTCTTGCTGATTTGCTTGATGCTTGCTAATTGCCCCACAATGATGACAGCCGGGACAAACGGCTTATACATGCCTTCCGAAGCACGGAATGACGTAGTAGGCGGCTTAGAAAATACAAGCGAAACAAAGCTCCAGACCTCCAACCCAGGCCAGTGTGGAGAATGTAGGCCACGTCCTCTGGCTGCTCGCACCAAGTTTGGCTCCGGTGGTACAGTGCGTCGTGCTCCTGCAGTTAAATAAAACTGGCCAAGTGCGAGTCAGACTCGGGCACCAAGGGTTCCGTACCATTATCTAAAAAAAAAAAACACGTATGTTGTATGGAGCCCCACTTAAATATTTATTTTATTTCATTTTTAGTCTTTGCTGTTATAGCGGCAACAGAAATATATAATCAGTGAAAATTTCAACTGTGTAGCTATCATAAGATACAGCCTGGTGAGAAACAGACAGTTTTAGAATTGGATCTCACTTGTCAGCACGGAACAGGACTTCTCTATGCTGCTATCCTTTTCTGTCGCTTAGAACCGTCATTTGCCAGAGCGAGAGAGAGCGACGGAACGCTATAGTATGGCGGGTTATAGCGACAGAAAAGGATATCAGCATAGAAGAGTGCTGTTCTGTGCTGACAAGTGAGATCCAAACCTTATAGGGTCCGTTTTTAGTCTGTTTTTGTAGTCCGTCCGTACAAGGAACCCTTATAGTTTTTTTTTTGGGTTGCTTCCATACAAGTAAAGTGAAATTTCATTTTTTTCGCGACTAACCAATTATATGGCGTATCGTTGAATAGGTCTTTCAAAAATATTAGATTATGAGTTTGTGAACACCGTTTTTCGATTTAGGTATCCGTTTTTGAAATATTTGGTTTTAAAGTGAACATTTTTGTTAGAGTCAACAAAGTCCCCCCCCCCGCTCTGTCTGCTAAACGGTTATATATGGACACGTGAAAAAATCACAGCTATATATAACGAATTTTAAAGGAAAACTATCAGAGCCAAGTTGGGTTTACAAATTAAAAAGTTATAGGCGATCAACTTATTAAAATGTACTCGAAAAAGGAAAACTTCGTACAAATTCAATAGAAAAATAGTTTTTATACTCTTTGGGAACGGAACCCAAAAATTACCTGAAGGTAATTTGTTCCAGGCGGAACTGTCGCAAATGAACTTCAGCGAGGAGCGCAACGCGCAGCTGAAGCAGGCGGTGCGCGCGCTGCAGGGCACGGTGCGGCAACAGCGCGACACCGTCGACGGGCTGGCCGCGAGGTTGCAACGCTGCGACTTCGCCTACACCGACCCGCAGCCCAACTTCCAGCGGTCCAGAGTCGCAGGTGTGTTCGCAGGGAGGGCGTTACAGAGAACTATTATTATTTATTTATTTTTGGCCAAAAGCGCTCTCTTATGCTAATGGTGAAAAAGCGTAAAATGTTATACCTCGGTCATGTTCTACGGCATCAGATATACAATCTCCTTCAGCTTATGATGATAGGCCTTTGCCTATCATCATAAGGTTGAAAGGAGAAAGAAATCTTGGATAAGACACATCCGAGAGTCGACCGGGATAGCGAGCACTGCTGTTCCGCCGAGCTAAGAACAAAGAAGACTTCACCAAGCTGATTGCCAACCTTCACTAGTTGGAGAGAGAAGAGAGAAGAACAAGATTTATTTATAGTTAACTTTCGACAAATCCGATTCGGCTGGGCAGCGTTCGGGAAATTATGCAATGTTTTATCGTCAAAAATACCTCAGTGCATCAAGACGAAAGGGTTTAATCCTTAGATCATTTAATACAGGATGAGTTACGCAGATAAATCTTCTTACAAAACTTTCTGCCGCTCTTGGTGCGGGGGTGAGCTACTACTACATCTAAACAAAATCACACACTCACTCAAATAAAATGTGTCGCTATAAATGCACACTACAAAAAACTCAAACACTAGCTTATTTTCTGCACACCAATAAAGCTCACACTGAAAAAAATGTGTAAATACACATAATAATACACTCTTGGCAAGAAAGAGAGAGAAGAGAAAAAATATATTCAACTCTAATGCACAGGGAATAAATACGAAGGTTGTAAATCATAAATACACAGTCACGTGAGTGCGCTATAGTCTTTGGGATGGAAGGAAATCAGTGGTGTGATTTTTCAAACGCGGAGTCACTAAACATATGATTTTTGTATGGAAAAACAATTCGTTTAGGTGACGCCGCGTTTGAAAAATGGCACTTCAGTTGCAAACGTGATTCGATTATTTTTTTCGTAATCTATACTAATACATATTCCTTCGATTTTTCAGAAATTACATTTAAATAGAAAACTACGTTAATAAATTTACTAATGAAAGGTTATTCCATCTTTTGGAAGATTAAATGTGTTTGACCGCTTTCTACACGAGAAAATTACATAACATGGCATTTTTAACGGAGCACTTTTAGACGTCTTTTCGATGCCTTACCGATTCACATAATGATCATAATCGATTACGCAACTAGTTTTTATGAACGTATTAGATTTTTGTTCTTATACTTTGGCAGAGGGGAACGCGCAGGTAAGGCTTATCCTGTATTAAATGATCTAAGGTTTAATCAATGTGTGTTACCAGTGATGACTCGTGGCTCTGAAACATGGTCCGACGTCGTGTTTCGACGATCGAATCAAAAATGAGGAGACTCGTAGGTGAACGAAGGTTACTGACATAGCCCAACGGATTATCTCATTGAAGTGGCAGTGGGCGGGGCACATAGCGCGAAGAACTGATGGCCGATGGGTTAGAAAGGTTCTCGAATGGCGGCCACGTACCGGCAAGCGCGGCGTAGGACACCCATCTGCTAGATGGTCAGACGACCTGCGCAAGGTTGCAGGAAAGTGCTGGATGTAGGCCGCTTCCGATCGGTCGTTTTGGAAATCCTTGGGGGAAGCCTATGTCCATTAGTGGACTTCAGTGGCTGATACGATGATGATGATGATTTATTGTAGAACACACTAGAAGCTTATTAAGCTGATGCGTGTGCGTCTTGATGTTCGGAGATCTGTTTTTGTCTAGTTTGTTATCGAAGCTGTTCACTGAAGGCGCAGTCACAATATTTAACAATGTGACGAAACGGTATCAAAATTACCTAACATTTATTGTATTTTTTACACAGGTACTATATGTAGACTGATCGATGTCCAAGACCCCATTTATTGTACGGCGCTGGAAACTGCGGCGGGTGGTAAAGTAAGTATTTTTATTATGGCATATAAAAATTACTGCTTTTTAAATAAATATGATCAGAACAATTTAAGTTCGAACGTTATACCCGTTTTAAGCAGTAAATACCCGTCTTAAGCAGTAAACTAAGCCTTAAATAAAAAAAATACAAGTATTAAGAACTTTGTAAGGTGCTCAGTGTAATAAATAAATATATGCGGACAAATCACCCGTATGTTCTTAAAGTATGTTCGAGACTTGTGTAATAGTATACTAAACTTTACGATACAATCTTTTATAACACATACATATATAGATAAACATCCCAGACCCAGGCCAATCTGACAGAGATCATTTTCCATCTTGACCTGAGCCATGCCTACCCATCGCCTTATAAACATAATTATATCTTTTCCTTGTCCTAGATGGCGCTATAAGTATTCATTAAAACATTAAAATCTTTTGTTTAAATATATCAGTTAAATATAACATAAATTATATGCAATAAATATTTTTAAATACACTGCATGCTTATACAACACTTTCGTTGTGACTTTTGCTAGTCGTGTGTGCTGCCATCTCTGTGTGCCTACCCGCAACTCCAGTTTTGCCTACTTACGGGCCCTCCAAAAGTTTCTATGGCGTTGGGTATCCGTTACGTTAGTAATTATTGACGTGACAACGTCTTATAAATTGGTTTGCCGGGTGACACTTTAAGAAACTGCGTTACGCTCCGCTCACGTTATGCGCTCACAATGAGAGCGAGTGAGAGGCACGCGTCCCTTCCACTCGGGCATTCAAAGTCGTTGTCACGTAAAACTTTCGCCCGTATACCGACTTTACAGGCAACCAATTTTTTTTTTATCTTTGCCTGAGCTTTGTGTTCAATGTTTTAAAATGAAACTCCCACAGCTATACAACGTAGTCGTGGACACAGAAGTGACGAGCAAGCTGCTCCTGCAGAAAGGCAACCTCCAGTCTCGGACCACCATCATCCCACTGAACAAGATCAGTAGTCACGTGATAGACAGCAAGACGTTAAGGCTGGCGCAGGACGTGGGCGGCGGCCCGGATAACGTGCAGCTAGCGTTAGATCTCATCTCATACCCCCCTCACGTCAGGTATGTGCAATGAACTAAAGTTTTACCCTCATATTCATAAAAATTAACAAACGTTTGCTAAGCCTATTTTTATTAAAATATGTTTTGTATCGTTCTTTCAATGAGTTTCTTTCGGCGTTTCTTCTCAGCTTCTCTTTAAAAATAAATTAAATTTTAATTTACTTTACACGTAATGTGTAAAGTAAATTAAACTCTCTGTGTGCTTAGACTGCCTCCGTAGTCCAGTGACGGAGCGTTCGCCTTCTGATTTGGAGGTCGTGGGTTCGAATCCCACTGATTATCCGAAAAGAAAGACGATTCCGTGTTTCGCAAGGCTCACATAAACTGTTTGTTCTGAACGCCATCTAGCGTTTGCTCATCAAACCTATTTCAATTTTACTGGTTTACCCTTTGGGTTGCGTAGGTCAGACGGCAGTCGCTCTTTGTAAGTACCAGTAACCTCACGTAGGTTAGGTAGTGGATCCCGGGCTCTGAAGCATTACCGGGAATACGCTCGGATGATGATGATCTATCTGTTTGGATCATCGACATAATATATCTAGACCAGCTGTCTTCAATAACGGCCATGTTGTTTTTGGTAATGGACACATAACGCGCTGCAGCGCTAAGTCCGCTTTTAAGTCGTTCTTCTTAAGCACAGCGCTAGATTCGCTAAGTGTCATTTTCATTCACTCTATCTATTGACAGATTATAGACTCAAGCACTAATTTCATTCATTATGGTGGCGGGAATTTCGCGAATCGTATTTAATTTTTCAGATGAAGAAATCTAGGTACTTACCGATGGAAAATTATGCCTTTATATTTTGCCTTGTTCTTTGAATTATTAGTGCAGTATCTTAACACACTCCAAGGCATTTTTGATTATGTTGACAGTGTTTTCTTTTATCTACTTGGAGTGTACTTGGTGCGTAAATGCTAGCAAGCGACTAATGTGAGGTGAACAGTGATAGCATATGATGAACGGAACAAAATTCTTATTCTATTGGGACTCCAAATTAAAACATGTGATGAAAAATTTCGCCACGAGAGGGATTCGACCCCCGTCCGTCACGTTAATGCCGATTTTCATCATATGTTTTAGTTTGGATAATAATACGAGCATTGTAATGCTGTTAAAAAACCAATAATTTATTGGCACTTTTAAGAAAAAATACAAAAATCATCTTTGGAACATTTAATTGTTTAATCTTCGGTAGAAAGTTAGTTCTGTGCTCATATATATTTATAAGTATATATATTTTTTATTGTTTAGTTGATTATTATTTATTTAATTTGGCAGTATCACTTAAATATGTATTATTATTATCGGCAATAGTAGGTTTTGACTTGATCATTGTCAATGGATATCTGGTAGTGCTTTTTCTCATATCTCTTTGTACCACGGAAGACTAGCGACATGATGTAAAGGCACATCATTGCCCTATGCTGAGTGGTGCCATTTCTGTGTAAAACTAATTTCAGTTATCCAGTAATGTAACTGATGTAAATTTGCATTGAACAAAAGAGATAAAAATATTACCGTACCCAAGTAGCACACTCTATTTTACCGTACTCGAGTACTATTCGGGTACGGTAATATTTTTATCTCGGGCGATATACATGAATCCCTCGCTTCATTCAGGATTTAATTGTGGAATCCTTCGTTTCGCTCTGGATTCAAAGTAGCGCCCTCGCCTTCGAAATATTACCTTATCCCCTTGTAGCACAATCTTCTATTACTTTCTTCTTTCTTTCAAAACTGTGATATGTGTACATAATAGTTGGTCGGTGTTACAGGAGGGCCATGGAGTGGGTGTTCGGCAACACGCTGGTGTGCCGCGACATGGACACGGCGCGGAAGGTGACGTTCCACCCCGGCGTGCGGCGGCGCGCCGTCACCGCGGACGGCGACGTGTTCGACCCCGCCGGCACGCTGTCCGGCGGGGCCCGCCTCAAGGTGGCCACTCCTTACCTTGCATGCTTTGACAGAGTACTCCTCGACACTGGCCCTTATAATAAGGGGTATTAAAACACGAATCGAGGTTTATCAGACGAAGTGAAGCCGAGTGTGATAATAGTATCACACCATTATTTTAATACCTAATCATTACAGTTGCATACAAAACTTTATCTACACCCATGATATGAATCCTCTATAAAAGGTTCTAAATCCATAGGGTGTTGCGAAGTGTTGTAAGAACTCTAAGTAAATTCCTGGTAAGTTTAATTGCTGAGTATCTAATACAAACTAACTATGTATCTATATAGGAAATAATGAAGTTATTTATTGTAATAATTAAATAAATTTTGAATTGTACAATTATTGGAATGCAAATTATTTTCGTTAGATATTAGTAAATATCGAACAAAAATGGCGGGATACGACTTGAATTCGAATAACCAATAAGTTCCTTTTTTAAATTACGGAGCTGTGGTAATGAACAACGCGTACATGATAATTTTCTTTTTTGAAATTCATAAAGAATGTGGCTATTTGCTGAGTAAGGAAGGAATCGTGTTCGCGTTGCATAATAAAATTTACTATAACATTATAACACTCGTTTGGATGATATTATGGTTACTATAACACTGGGTGTTTTAATGTTGGCATTAAGCTGTTTCAGAAACTTTTATAGAAGATAGGTACAAATGAAGTATAGTATGCAATTCTTGAATAAAACGCATTTATATCGAGGATCATGAATCACTCGCGTCGCTCAAGATCTAACTCTTGAATCACTCGCTAACGTCGTTAGAATCCTTCACTTGCTCGTGATTCATATACGGTCCTCGCTTTGAGTCCGTCCTTTATACACTTATTGCATAATATACATTTAGTTGAATAATAGAAAATAAATTAAAAAAAATACAGAATAACAGACAAAATAGGCAATTATTTAATTAAAAAATTTAAAGGAATTTTATGGAGCAATGCAAGTGTGAATGTCCGTTCGATCCAAGATGCGCAGCGTAACAGGGCGCAAGAGCCGGTCCGCACGACGCAAGCCACCTCCCGCTCTCTTTCTAACAGAGTCGATGACGCGGGTAGGTTTTGCCGACTTCAGGATCTTTTTCAGCTAATCATAAAATGTTGTCTACGTCAGGGCGGGTCGGTGCTGGTGCAGGTGTCGCAGCTGCGGGCCGCGGAGCAGCAGCTGCGGGCGGCCGAGCAGCAGCTGGCGGCGCACAGCGCCGAGCTGGCCGACACGCAGCACCTCGCCGACACGTACACCGCCACGCAACAGAGGTCGCTTCACCACTACACTGTCTAAACTCTAACCCTCAAATTCATAAAAAATAACAAACGTTTGCTAAACCTATTTTAGATAAAACATGTTTTGTCCCTTGCCCTCTTTTTAATATTTGACATAGTGAGAACGAGACAAAACATATTTTAACTAAAAGAGGTTTAGCTAACGTTTGTAATTTTTTATAAATAAGAGGGTAACTCAACAATCATTTATTTATCTTAGGATACTTATATACTATGTGACATGAATTATTTTGTGCGATTCCGCCACCAGTTAGTTCATGCCAACTATTCCCGGCCGGCGCCCACCCACTAACGTCAGTCCCGGCATACCTGGCACCAACAGCCGATGCATGCTTCCTCCCATGCTGCTGCATCCGCTGCGGGCGCAGCAAAATCTGAATCATCAAAGAATGTATTGTTATGTCGTAATTATTAATTAAGAATTATGTCAAATTTGAAATTAACGTCATTTGAAGCTAAAACAAAGGTTTTAAGTACATCAAACGTTCTAGAATCACTTAGACTGGTTTCATACGTAGTGCCTCGTATTTTCCATTCCCTCAATCCGGCGCGAAGGACCAAGAAATTAAAATATGTTCGATGCGAATGTCCGAACTTGTATGATTTCCAGATACGAGATGATGAGTCACGAACTGGAAGTGATCAAGGCTCGTCTCGCGACGACCTCGCACGCGCAGCTGCACGCCGAGATCGAGGCGCTCAGGGCGCGGGTGGAGGAGTTATCTGCTACCGTGGCCAGCGACCAGCAGCTGCAGAAAGAAACCGCGGACAAGGCCAGGGAGCTGGAGCTGAAGGTCAAGGACATCAAGGGTCACAGGGAGAGGTCAGTAAACCCGTGGGAGCTCCACCTGTCCCAGCTTATTAGGTGTGCAGCTGCACGCTGAAGGCCTGGGTGGCAGAGCCGGCTGCTACCGTGGCCGGGAACCAACTGCTGCAGCAGGATACCGTCGTCAAGGCCAGGGAGCTGGAGCTGAAGGTCAAGAACATCAAGGGTCACAAGGAGAGGTCAGTACACCTATGGAAACTTCACCTAGCCCAGCTAGTTAAGTACTCCCACATGAGTACAGGAAGGTAGCGGAGAGCGAGAGATAGTAATACAAAGATCAGAGACTAAAAAGATCAGCACAGAGTTAAAAACGTTTCTTGCCGGATTTACTCATTCAGTCTTATTATAAAAACAGGACTAACTTTGTTACTAGGTTTAAACCATTATCCGCCCAAAATGAAGTTGACATTGACAGGTTAGATAGTGTGATATTACTAGATGTCGACTTGATTTGGTCGGATAATGGTTTAAACCTAGTAACAAAGTTAGTCTGGGATTTATAATAAGACGGATTATGTTTACAGCACTGAATAGGTAAGAGGTAATAATTTTAGCCCATCAGTTAGATTATTAAAAAATATTGTACACGTATTTTTTCTTATCTCTGAGAAACAAAAAATGACAAAGATACAGCGTATTGAAACTTCGCATGACTTCACGGCTACGTACGATTTTTACATAGAGGTAACGTGAATGCTTCATATCTTTGTGAATTTTTACTTTTTTGGCAAAGTGAAAATATGGGTCCGTTATATTTGGATAATCTAAAAGACGGACTTATTACTATTATACTTTTCTAACCCTATCGTCATCCCTATTCAGTTAATAAGAATTCTGGATGTGCTATCCGTGCGAAAGGTGGTAAAGGAATGAGTCAAACAAAAAGAGTAAATTTTAAGGATGTAATTAATGTGTCGAAAAAATAGAAATTGAATTTAAAAATGAAATTTGAAAAGGTGGACAGGATGAAATGATGGAGAAAGGAAGTATGTAAAGAGATAAAGGATAGGGTTTATTGCAACATCGTTACACACCTTAGCGTGTTCCTGGTTGTATCCTCGGCTGTGATGCTTTGGGTTTGCCTTTGCTGTCGTTCGTCTTCGAATATAACATATAATGCATATGTAAAACATGACAGTGGTCACCCCAGGATGTTGAAGATCATGCGAAATCTAATCTTAAAATGACTGAGGGCATTTTATCCTTTGTGCATGCTATGTTCGTTCTAAGTAGGTTTGCAACTTATATGCTCTAATTTGTATTTATATAAACACTAGCTGCGCCCCGCGGTGTTCCGCGGAAAAAATAGCCTATGTCCAGGATGTCAGCTTCCTGCATACCAAATTTTGACAAAATTGGTCCAGCCGTTTCCGCGTGAAGAACTAACACACACACACTCACAAACTTTCGCCTTTATAATATTAGTGTGATGTGTGTTACTCAGCAAGTTAGCGAACCAAATAAAAAAAAAACAGAACTTACTGACACTCTCTCACTGTTCTCAACTACTCTGTTTGGGTGTCAGGAGGACTTTTGCATTTATTGATCATGTATGTGGAAGCGAGATGGTATGCTCGACCCCTCAAAGGGATGATCTTACCGCTAGCCATGGTGCTCCGCGATTCCGACAGTGTATTGTCGGAGGTGGTATATATGCAACCAATCGCAGGAACTCTCATACCGAGATGTCTCAGTTGTTCATGTATTTGACGTAGATGTCGCCACAATGTCATATACAGATTGTACGTTTTAGGTACATTGATAGCGCGAGGGCACGGTTATCATTTCGTTGCCTCGCCCGATTTAATTAATTTTGATTCTTTTCTGAGTCAGAACGCCTCCAACTTTCTTACCATTTGCGAGTTCTTGTAAACCATAAACATTTACCCTCCGACAAAAAAGAGTGATGTTATAAGTTTGACGCTAATATCTCTCAGTCTGTCTGTGGCATCGGAGCGCTCAAAAGGATGGACTGGTTGAACTGTGAAAGCAAGTTCTCTTGCGGTAGTTCTTAGCTATGTTTGATTAAAATCGGATGAGCCGTTTAAAAGTTATTAATGTTAACTGTTGAAAGGCTTTCTCTACCAAAATCATAGATGGCAGTACTGATATCCATCTAGTGATGAGTACGGAACTACCGATACGACTTCGGTAGTTCCGCTACTCACCACGGATGGTGTTCTTGACGGGGGATTTTTTAAATTAATACAGAGAGTTCAAAAAAGCAGAAGAAGCGCTGAAGAAAGCGAAGAAAGCCGCGGAGCAGCACAGCAGCTCGTGGAAGCAGCGCGAGCAGGAGTTCGAGACGCTGCGGCTGGAGGTGGCGGAGCTGGGCGCCGCGGTGGACAGCAGCAGGGCTGCGCTGAAGGACACGGAGGACGGCGCCGCCGCGTTACAGGACGCCCTGCGGGGCTGCGGCGCCGACCACGCCGCCGCTGAGGTCAGTGCAGGGGTTTTAGGGTTCCGTATTCAAAGGGTAAATACGGGACCCTATTACTAAGATTCCACTATCCGTCTGCCTGTCTGTAATCAAATCTTGCAAGTTTAATTTGACCCGCTTCTCGGTTTCCGATTGAGCTAAAGTTTTTCACGCCAACGTATATCGCGTGTCGATGCAATATTATGATAACATGGAGCTGATCTGATGGAGCCGGAAGGTGGCCATTGGATTTCTGTAATAAAACGACGCTACCTCATTTAGTTCGGGCTGATTTGATTCGTCTTGAGGAGCACTGTTCACTGTTTTTTTAGATAAAAACTTTTCTTAAAAATATTTTTGAATTACTTGTTTTTTACGTATGTATCCCCAATTACTCGAAGACGCCTGGAGCAATTGGAAAAATAAGTAATAGTTAAAACAGCATATTTGTCAGGTTGTCCCATAGAAATATCAAATCGGTTTAGTATTGAAGTCGATTTTTAGTTCGTTCAAAATATTATTGATTTCATGCATTAGTGTATAAAACCTGTCTACTATAACGTTTCCCAACAGAAAGCAGTGAAAGAGATGCAAAGCCGTATCAAAAAGCAGAAGGCGGAGATCGCGGGCCGCAGCAGCGACATCGCGAAGCTGCTGCAGCGGAAGGAGCAGCTCGGCAAAGAGAACAACGACATGGAGCTGAAGATCAAGGAGCTAGAGTACAAAATTAAGGAGCTGCAGACGGAGGCCCAGGACTGCGCTAAGAAGGTGAGGTTTTATGGCATTTTATGGCATTTTATAGGTTAAAATAGGTTAAGTCAATCATGGTATAGACCGACCGCTGTAAGGAGTAATCGCTTTTGAGGTGCAGGGGCGCGGGGGGTTTGTTGACAAAGGGAACGGAGTGGTGCGGGGCGTGTATCACGCTATTCACGCCCACCGCAGCGGAACTTGCAGCTCGGCAAATGGAACAACGACATGGAGCTAAAGATCAAGAAGTTGGAGTACAAGATCACGGAGCTGCAAATAGAGGCCCAGGACTGCGCCAAGGTGAGGTTTTATAGCTATTGCTATATGGTCAAAGAGTGTAAACTCGAGAAGTTTACATCTCTCTGTGAAGACATTTGCCACTCCAGACTCGACTATGGAGACACTTGAAACTCCAGACTCTCTGCTGTGAAGACATTTGCCATTCCAGACCTTTGTGGAGACACTTGACACTTTAGACTCGAATGTGGAGACACTTGGAACTCCAAAATTTCGACTGTGGAGACACTTGACACTTCAGACTCGAATGTGGAGATACTTGAAATTCCAGACTCTCGACTGTGGAGACATTCGCTACTCCAGATTCGACTTTGGAGACACTTGACACTTCAGACTCGAATGTGGAGACATTTGAAACTCCAGACTCTCTCGTTTGTGGAGACATTTACCACTTCCGACTCGATTGAGGAGACATTTGCTATTCTAGACTCTCTCGTTTGTGGAGACACTTGACAGTCCAGACTAGAATGCAGAGAAACATACCACTCTAGACTCAATTGTGAAGACGTTTGCCGTGCCAGATTTGACTGTGGAGACACTTGCTATTCCAGACTCTCAACTGTGGAGAAGCTTGCCACTCCAGATTCTCAAATGTGTAGACACTTGCCACTCCAGACTCTCAACTGTGACACTTGAGAGACAAACATATTTGTATCTGCTTGTATGTCTCTCATCCGAATGCCACGGGTGCAGATAAAGTCGCTGGAGTCGGAGCACCCGTGGATCCCCGGCGAGCGGCAGTACTTCGGGTGCGCGGGCGGGCTGTACGACTTCGCGGCGCGGCAGGCGGCCGTGGCGGGGCAGCGCCGCGCGCAGCTCGCCGAGCGCCGCGACCGCCTCGCGCGGGGACTCAACGCCCGGGCGCACACGCTGCTCGGCAAGGAGGAGGAACAGGTTACATACATACCTTCTATACCTGCTTTCTATTTTATCCACCCGCGACTAAAAAGAGGGGTCTCTCTGTGTCAATCGACTGATTTCGATGCGGTTTTTTTGCGTGAAAGCAAGTTCCCTTGCGGTGGTTCTTAGCTATTGATAAAAATCTTTGTAATTTTTTTTCTTTGAAGAAAGAAAAAATACGTGAACAATATTTTTTAATAATCTAACCGATGGGCTTAATGATAGCAATCTACCATTAAGCCCATCGAGTAGCACAATTGCTACAAGAAGGATAAGGTAATATTTTGAAGTCGATGGCGCTACTTTGAATCCAGAGCGAAACGAAGGATTCTACGGTGGAATCCTAAGTGTAGCAAGGGATTCATGTATATCTCCCGAGATAAAAATATTACTGTACCCGAGTAGCACACTCTTCTTTTCATCTCCATCTATGAGAAAAACTAGTACGTACAAAACAGAATAGTCCTTCATTTATTTTTATAAGAAAACTTGATACCTATTAACTATTGACTTAAAGTTACGAAAAAGTATTCACATTCACACAAATAATGACATGTCAATACATTTGTATTGACACCAAACACTTCTGTAATTACTTGAATAAAAGATATAAATGGCGCTTTTTTAATTATATATTTATTTCTTTTTCCGAAGCCAAGAACATAAAATATTTCCCTACATTCATCCATGTTGACGACGATATGTATTCCAAACTTAAAAAAATCTCGACGTTTGTGCCAATTATTTTATATTTTAAAACAAAAATATTTTGTTTTTGTGGACTACTAACATTATTTAGGATTCTACATAGATTACACTCGTGTTCAGATTTCAAATTGGTTTTAATCCTTAGAGATTGTCTTTTTCACGTTTTAGTCCCGAGAGAATAACCAGTAACTTTAGCTCCAAATGTTTTGGGATAAAAACATCGTTTTGCGAGTAGATAAGATGAAAAATAAAACCATGCGTCATGTCTATTATTGAAAGCGATTTGAGATGATTCTCTTCCAACAGTACCAAGACGTGATGCGCAAGAAGAAGATCGTAGAAGCGGACCGCGCGAAACTGGTGCAGGTGATGGCGGAGCTGGACGAGAAGAAGCGGCGCACGCTGGTGACGGCGTGCGAGCAGGTGAACCGCGACTTCGGGTCCATCTTCAGCACGCTGCTGCCGGGCGCGCAGGCCAGGCTGGCGCCGCCGCCGGGGCGGACTGTGCTGGACGGCCTGGAGGTATGTGCTGGTGTTGGCAGACCACGGAGCTGCAGGTGAACCGCGACTTCGGGTCCATCTTCAGCACGCTGCTGCCGGGCGCGCAGGCCAGGCTGGCGCCGCCGCCGGGGCGGACTGTGCTGGACGGCCTGGAGGTATGTGCTGGTGTTGGCAGACCACGGAGCTGCAGGTGAACCGCGACTTCGGGTCCATCTTCAGCACGCTGCTGCCGGGCGCGCAGGCCAGGCTGGCGCCGCCGCCGGGGCGGACTGTGCTGGACGGCCTGGAGGTATGTGCTGGTGTTGGTAGACCACGGAGCTGCAGGTGAACCGCGTCTTCGGGTCCATCTTCAGCACGCTGCTGCCGGGCGCGCAGGCCAGGCTGGCGCCGCCGCCGGGGCGGACTGTGCTGGACGGCCTGGAGGTATGTGCTGGTGTTGGTAGACCACGGAGCTGCAGGTGAACCGCGTCTTCGGGTCCATCTTCAGCACGCTGCTGCCGGGCGCGCAGGCCAGGCTGGCGCCGCCGCCGGGGCGGACTGTGCTGGACGGCCTGGAGGTATGTGCTGGTGTTGGTAGACCACGGAGCTGCAGGTGAACCGCGACTTCGGGTCCATCTTCAGCACGCTGCTGCCGGGCGCGCAGGCCAGGCTGGCGCCGCCGCCGGGGCGGACTGTGCTGGACGGCCTGGAGGTATGTGCTGGTGTTGGTAGACCACGGAGCTGCAGGTGAACCGCGTCTTCGGGTCCATCTTCAGCACGCTGCTGCCGGGCGCGCAGGCCAGGCTGGCGCCGCCGCCGGGGCGGACTGTGCTGGACGGCCTGGAGGTATGTGCTGGTGTTGGTAGACCACGGAGCTGCAGGTGAACCGCGTCTTCGGGTCCATCTTCAGCACGCTGCTGCCGGGCGCGCAGGCCAGGCTGGCGCCGCCGCCGGGGCGGACTGTGCTGGACGGCCTGGAGGTATGTGCTGGTGTTGGTAGACCACGGAGCTGCAGGTGAACCGCGACTTCGGGTCCATCTTCAGCACGCTGCTGCCGGGCGCGCAGGCCAGGCTGGCGCCGCCGCCGGGGCGGACTGTGCTGGACGGCCTGGAGGTATGTGCTGGTGTTGGTAGACCACGGAGCTGCAGGTGAACCGCGTCTTCGGGTCCATCTTCAGCACGCTGCTGCCGGGCGCGCAGGCCAGGCTGGCGCCGCCGCCGGGGCGGACTGTGCTGGACGGCCTGGAGGTATGTGCTGGTGTTGGTAGACCACGGAGCTGCAGGTGAACCGCGTCTTCGGGTCCATCTTCAGCACGCTGCTGCCGGGCGCGCAGGCCAGGCTGGCGCCGCCGCCGGGGCGGACTGTGCTGGACGGCCTGGAGGTATGTGCTGGTGTTGGTAGACCACGGAGCTGCAGGTGAACCGCGTCTTCGGGTCCATCTTCAGCACGCTGCTGCCGGGCGCGCAGGCCAGGCTGGCGCCGCCGCCGGGGCGGACTGTGCTGGACGGCCTGGAGGTATGTGCTGGTGTTGGTAGACCACAAAGCTGCAGGTGAACCGCGACTTCGGGTCCATCCTCAGCACGCTGCTGCCGGGCGCGCAGGCCAGGCTGGCGCCGCCGCCGGGGCGGACTGTGCTGGACGGCCTGGAGGTATGTGCTGGTGTTGGTAGACCACGGAGCTGCAGGTGAACCGCGTCTTCGGGTCCATCTTCAGCACGCTGCTGCCGGGCGCGCAGGCCAGGCTGGCGCCGCCGCCGGGGCGGACTGTGCTGGACGGCCTGGAGGTATGTGCTGGTGTTGGTAGACCACGGAGCTGCAGGTGAACCGCGTCTTCGGGTCCATCTTCAGCACGCTGCTGCCGGGCGCGCAGGCCAGGCTGGCGCCGCCGCCGGGGCGGACTGTGCTGGACGGCCTGGAGGTATGTGCTGGTGTTGGTAGACCACGGAGCTGCAGGTGAACCGCGTCTTCGGGTCCATCTTCAGCACGCTGCTGCCGGGCGCGCAGGCCAGGCTGGCGCCGCCGCCGGGGCGGACTGTGCTGGACGGCCTGGAGGTATGTGCTGGTGTTGGTAGACCACGGAGCTGCAGGTGAACC
The DNA here is from genome assembly GCA_943193695.1 of Acrobasis suavella. Taxonomy (NCBI): domain Eukaryota; kingdom Metazoa; phylum Arthropoda; class Insecta; order Lepidoptera; family Pyralidae; genus Acrobasis; species Acrobasis suavella. The sequence goes on from OW971947.1 coordinate 539,650, forward strand.
GCGACTTCGGGTCCATCTTCAGCACGCTGCTGCCGGGCGCGCAGGCCAGGCTGGCGCCGCCGCCGGGGCGGACTGTGCTGGACGGCCTGGAGGTATGTGCTGGTGTTGGTAGACCACGGAGCTGCAGGTGAACCGCGTCTTCGGGTCCATCTTCAGCACGCTGCTGCCGGGCGCGCAGGCCAGGCTGGCGCCGCCGCCGAGGCGGACTGTGCTGGACGGCCTGGAGGTATGTGCTGGTGTTGGTAGACCACGGAGCTGCAGGTGAACCGCGTCTTCGGGTCCATCTTCAGCACGCTGCTGCCGGGCGCGCAGGCCAGGCTGGCGCCGCCGCCGGGGCGGACTGTGCTGGACGGCCTGGAGGTATGTGCTGGTGTTGGTAGACCACGGAGCTGCAGGTGAACCGCGTCTTCGGGTCCATCTTCAGCACGCTGCTGCCGGGCGCGCAGGCCAGGCTGGCGCCGCCGCCGGGGCGGACTGTGCTGGACGGCCTGGAGGTATGTGCTGGTGTTGGTAGACCACAAAGCTGCAGGTGAACCGCGACTTCGGGTCCATCCTCAGCACGCTGCTGCCGGGCGCGCAGGCCAGGCTGGCGCCGCCGCCGGGGCGGACTGTGCTGGACGGCCTGGAGGTATGTGCTGGTGTTGGTAGACCACGGAGCTGCAGGTGAACCGCGTCTTCGGGTCCATCTTCAGCACGCTGCTGCCGGGCGCGCAGGCCAGGCTGGCGCCGCCGCCGGGGCGGACTGTGCTGGACGGCCTGGAGGTATGTGCTGGTGTTGGTAGACCACGGAGCTGCAGGTGAACCGCGTCTTCGGGTCCATCTTCAGCACGCTGCTGCCGGGCGCGCAGGCCAGGCTGGCGCCGCCGCCGGGGCGGACTGTGCTGGACGGCCTGGAGGTATGTGCTGGTGTTGGTAGACCACGGAGCTGCAGGTGAACCGCGTCTTCGGGTCTATCTTCAGCACGCTGCTGCCGGGCGCGCAGGCCAGGCTGGCGCCGCCGCCGGGGCGGACTGTGCTGGACGGCCTGGAGGTATGTGCTGGTGTTGGTAGACCACGGAGCTGCAGGTGAACCGCGTCTTCGGGTCCATCTTCAGCACGCTGCTGCCGGGCGCGCAGGCCAGGCTGGCGCCGCCGCCGGGGCGGACTGTGCTGGACGGCCTGGAGGTATGTGCTGGTGTTGGTAGACCACGGAGCTGCAGGTGAACCGCGTCTTCGGGTCCATCTTCAGCACGCTGCTGCCGGGCGCGCAGGCCAGGCTGGCGCCGCCGCCGGGGCGGACTGTGCTGGACGGCCTGGAGGTATGTGCTGGTGTTGGTAGACCACGGAGCTGCAGGTGAACCGCGTCTTCGGGTCCATCCTCAGCACGCTGCTGCCGGGCGCGCAGGCCAGGCTGGCGCCGCCGCCGGGGCGGACTGTGCTGGACGGCCTGGAGGTATGTGCTGGTGTTGGTAGACCACAAAGCTGCAGGTGAACCGCGACTTCGGGTCCATCCTCAGCACGCTGCTGCCGGGCGCGCAGGCCAGGCTGGCGCCGCCGCCGGGGCGGACTGTGCTGGACGGCCTGGAGGTATGTGCTGGTGTTGGTAGACCACGGAGCTGCAGGTGAACCGCGTCTTCGGGTCCATCTTCAGCACGCTGCTGCCGGGCGCGCAGGCCAGGCTGGCGCCGCCGCCGGGGCGGACTGTGCTGGACGGCCTGGAGGTATGTGCTGGTGTTGGTAGACCACGGAGCTGCAGGTGAACCGCGTCTTCGGGTCCATCTTCAGCACGCTGCTGCCGGGCGCGCAGGCCAGGCTGGCGCCGCCGCCTGGGCGGACTGTGCTGGACGGCCTGGAGGTATGTGCTGGTGTTGGTAGACCACGGAGCTGCAGGTGAACCGCGTCTTCGGGTCCATCTTCAGCACGCTGCTGCCGGGCGCGCAGGCCAGGCTGGCGCCGCCGCCGGGGCGGACTGTGCTGGACGGCCTGGAGGTATGTGCTGGTGTTGGTAGACCACGGAGCTGCAGGTGAACCGCGTCTTCGGGTCCATCTTCAGCACGCTGCTGCCGGGCGCGCAGGCCAGGCTGGCGCCGCCGCCGGGGCGGACTGTGCTGGACGGCCTGGAGGTATGTGCTGGTGTTGGTAGACCACGGAGCTGCAGGTGAACCGCGTCTTCGGGTCCATCTTCAGCACGCTGCTGCCGGGCGCGCAGGCCAGGCTGGCGCCGCCGCCGGGGCGGACTGTGCTGGACGGCCTGGAGGTATGTGCTGGTGTTGGTAGACCACGGAGCTGCAGGTGAACCGCGTCTTCGGGTCCATCTTCAGCACGCTGCTGCCGGGCGCGCAGGCCAGGCTGGCGCCGCCGCCGGGGCGGACTGTGCTGGACGGCCTGGAGGTATGTGCTGGTGTTGGTAGACCACGGAGCTGCAGGTGAACCGCGACTTCGGGTCCATCCTCAGCACGCTGCTGCCGGGCGCGCAGGCCAGGCTGGCGCCGCCGCCGGGGCGGACTGTGCTGGACGGCCTGGAGGTATGTGCTGGTGTTGGTAGACCACGGAGCTGCAGGTGAACCGCGACTTCGGGTCCATCTTCAGCACGCTGCTGCCGGGCGCGCAGGCCAGGCTGGCGCCGCCGCCGGGGCGGACTGTGCTGGACGGCCTGGAGGTATGTGCTGGTGTTGGTAGACCACGGAGCTGCAGGTGAACCGCGTCTTCGGGTCCATCTTCAGCACGCTGCTGCCGGGCGCGCAGGCCAGGCTGGCGCCGCCGCCGGGGCGGACTGTGCTGGACGGCCTGGAGGTATGTGCTGGTGTTGGTAGACCACGGAGCTGCAGGTGAACCGCGTCTTCGGGTCCATCTTCAGCACGCTGCTGCCGGGCGCGCAGGCCAGGCTGGCGCCGCCGCCGGGGCGGACTGTGCTGGACGGCCTGGAGGTATGTGCTGGTGTTGGTAGACCACGGAGCTGCAGGTGAACCGCGACTTCGGGTCCATCCTCAGCACGCTGCTGCCGGGCGCGCAGGCCAGGCTGGCGCCGCCGCCGGGGCGGACTGTGCTGGACGGCCTGGAGGTATGTGCTGGTGTTGGCAGACCACGGAGCTGCAGGTGAACCGCGACTTCGGGTCCATCTTCAGCACGCTGCTGCCGGGCGCGCAGGCCAGGCTGGCGCCGCCGCCGGGGCGGACTGTGCTGGACGGCCTGGAGGTATGTAGCTCGTTTGTCGTTGCTTTTCGTGTGAAAGTGGCCACCACTGGCACAGAATTAATATAAGAATTACAGACGGAACGGAATCTCTCACTGGACACTTAGAAAAGACGTAAGACGCAGACGGCACGGACAAGGCACAGACGGGACGGGGTGCAAATATATAGAAAAGATGAGGCACGGACGTACAGATACAAACAAATCCTTATCTATGGTAACATAGGGACACGCGAATCCCGCCAACCCGCCCACAACCCTGTTTCGCCCGCTCGCGCCTGTGCTCCGCCTGTTCTTTATGTTATACCATAAGACCCAGACGCGTACGCGTCATATCTGCGCCCTGTCGGTGCCCCGTCTTTCCTGGGTGTTCTGTTTTGCAACGCTTCTATACATTTTGTATGAAACGGACGTAGTTCGAGCAATGCTCGCACATTTAGGCTGCACGCGGCCCCATATGACAACTATAAACAGTAAATTTATAAAAGCGAAAATAAAAAGTACTGTACAAGTTTTTTTTTTCTCTGAGAAACAAAAAATGACGATGATACATTGCATTGAAATTTTGCATGACGTTACGGCCACGGTGACGTCGCAAGCCCCCATTCCGGAACTTTGATGCTTTGTATTCTTGTACTTTTTTTAATAAACTGAAAAATATTGGTTTATTTTGTTTGATAATAAAAGACGGACTGATTGTGACCCTGTACTCACCGTAATTAATGACCTCCGTGGCGTAGTGGCCGTCATGATGTGTGTGTGCTCTGAGGGCCACTCTGTCAGAATTCTTTGAAAACATGCTCAGGATTTTGTGGACATTCCCAAAGAATTGTGAAAGTTGGTACCGGATTTTGTGAAAATAAATAAGCGAGTTATGGGATTTAAAGTTCGACCCTCGGTTCACACATAGAGGACTGAGGGTCCACCTGTACCGGATAAACTAAGGGCACTAAAGAAAAAGTCTTTACGCTAAAATGTAAGATAATGCCGAACAAAAATTGTGGAAACAAGATATTATAGCAAAACATTGTATTATTTTCAATGTCTCCGTTCAAAATGGAGCTTAAGTGGAAAGTTTATTATGCTAATAATAACAAAAGCATTTACATTTGGCTACTTTTTGAAATCCTTTATTATAGTAAATAAATTGTGAAATTTTGTGAAAGCCATAACAGATCACGATATCACGTTGGTAAAAAATTATCACCTTATAAAAATTCGGACCCTCAATCCTCCACTTTTTTGTTTTCGTTTTGCTCCGCTTCCTCGAACTTACTTTGGGACTAGCGCAATCGGTGATATTGTCCCTATATTTTTTGTGGTGGCAGGTGAAGGTGGGGTTCAACAACACGTGGAAGGAGTCGCTGGGCGAGCTGTCGGGCGGGCAGCGCTCGCTGGTGGCGCTGTCGCTGGTGCTGGCCATGCTGCTGTTCAAGCCCGCGCCGCTCTACATCCTGGACGAGGTGGACGCCGCGCTCGACCTCTCGCACACGCAGAACATCGGCCACATGCTCAAGGACCACTTCAAGCACTCGCAGGTGACACTTTCTAACCCACGACGCAAAAAGAGGGGAGTTAGAATAATTATTTCTCTTCCTTGGCACTAGATGGCGCTCTAGGTACAAATAAACCTTTCGTGAGTGACCGCCGCTCGGGTGTCAAATTACGCCAGACCTGACACTAACAGTTTTTTTAGCGCGTAAGCGCGTTATCGCATTGTTTACATAATTGAGACCAGATGTTTACACTTCAGAGCCCGGGAGTGGCAATTGTGAGAAGTTATTGTAATAAACTATCAACTTAAGCTAAATGGACAGCTTTATGATGTTTACATTATATTTTATCGGCGCCTGAAGTGGCCATTGTGATAAAAAAAATTGGTTCGAAATAAACAATCGTAATTCAAATTTAGAACTCGTAAAGTATTAACACCTTATGTATTTATATTCTGCAATATATAAGCTTTATAATGAGGGTTAAATATAGGTATCCGCCGATAGTTTTTTATTTTATAAAATCACGCAAATACAATCGGGATTTTTTTTTTGCTCCGTACGGTCGGCTCCTATGTTTGTAAATTTATTATGGGGAGATTATAACATCTAACTATGTCGTGTTATTTTTTTTTACATAGTTTAGTTATTCAACGATATAAAAACATATATTTTTTTCATATAATAATAAGTTTAGGTAGGTAGAAAATAAAAAACCGGGACCTATGTTAATGGTAAGGCATCGGTTATATACTAGAATTTACAAAAATGTTACAATTTATTATTTAAAATTCTAAAAACATCTTAATTATCTACATAAAATTACCTTTCTGAAAATATATAACTCGATAGGTCTCTTCTTTCGAAAAGAAACGAAAAACAAATCGAAATCTGAAACATATATATGTGTTCCTGAGATATGCAAAGGCCGAGCCGTTTGTTCGTTTTTAAAATCGAATTTATTGGGTAAAAGTTATCTAAAAACAAAAGTTATGTGCACAAATGGTTTTGAGGAATAATTATCCTTGTGATTATTGACAATTTTAGTAGTTATAATAATAGTAAATAAAGAACGAAAAAAGAAACCATAAAAATACGTACATGAAAAAATGGCGGCGCTGTAGTCGCGGTACCCATTACGTGAAAAAGTTGATTTATACACTTAATACACTACAAAACACAGGTGTTGTACTTTTAAACACTAAAAACACTATAACACAAACACATAATATCACTTCACTTAGTTTTTTCAAGGATATCATCCTTGAGAACCCACTTAAAACTCTTGAGCACGGCACTTACACCCGTAATGGCCGGCCACTTCCGCGAACTGGGAAAGGCAAATTTTGAAGTGGTATTGTGTTAGTTTTTATTGGACAAATGTTCTGGTTGGCTGTCGAATGAATTGCTGCTAAATTCAGGTTATTGCCAAAAAAATTACAAGCCAAACAGAGCCGTAAGTATTACTAGATAAGGATGATAATCGGCTGACGGACGGAGGACATTTATAAATGTCCTCGGGTCTCGACGGTGCAAAAGTGACGACATTTATAAATGTCGTCGGTTTTCTAAAGGTTAAAACATCAAAATCTTTTATTACTATTATTTAAATACAGTATTACTCTAATTAAATATGACTTATATAAAATACCTTTGCAAATTACAAATTATTTATTTTATAAATTTTAAATTAAATATACTTTTTCGTAATTTGCAAAAGAATTGATTTATAAAATGTATATTTCAATAATAAAACATGTCAAGATTGTTTATGTTGCAGTCAAAACTTAACCAGTCAAAAGTACTATTGACTAGCAAAATCAGTCAAAAGTACTTTTGACTGAACAGGTTGGTCAAAAGTGGTTTTGACTGAAAATTATTGGTTATTAGTACTTTGACTGCAAATTTGCGGTTAAAAGTACTTTTTACTGACGCTCTTCGTCAAAAGTAGTTTTAACTGCAATAAAGCTAATAGTGCTTTATTGCACTATCTCGTCAGATGTAAATAATGAAGATATTTATTAAATGTGAAATCGTTTATTACAAAAAATTTGGCATAACATTTTTGTCTAATATCAGCACGTTATCCACTAATAATGAGTAATATAAAAGTTTATATGTGCGTTTGTCGTTATTTTTATCGACCTTAACTTTAATCTTAACTTTTTAAGAGTTTTGACTGATACAACTAGTCAAAACCACTTTTGACGGAACACTAGTCAAAAGTAATTTTAACCAGCTCCATTGGGCAAAAGTACTTTTAACTGTTATTTTAGTCAAAAATATTATTGACTAAAGCATACGGTTAAAAGTACTTTTGACTGATTTTTGCTAGTCAATAGTACTTTTGACTGCAACATTTACATTCTTTTAAATACGTAACCAAATGAACTATAGACTGCCTTGTCCGACTACACTACGTGAGTAAAATCGTGTTAACCCTTTCACCGCGAGGTTATATCAGTGGTCGTGCCCACAGCGCGAGGTGGGGCCCTCGCGCTGGGGGCACGATAACAATAAATCTAAAATAAATACCAACTGTACAATCAACTAGCTATTTATTAGTTTTTTTTTTGTTAAGTATATGTAGTGTGAATCAAAGTGTATCTGTGTAGTAATGTTCTGTGCTGTATTAGCTAGCTAACTGTACATGAACTTATTATTTAGAGGGATAACTATTACCTACAAACAACCCTAGCACCTAACACCTAACACCCTAGCCCTAACCATAAGTCAAGAATATATACGTAAATAGATAGGCAAGGAAGTCTAATACCGTGAGACCTAAGATATTAGACGGACAGTGGGTAGGAACAAGGTGTAGTGCACGGGGTGCAATGTGCACTGGCCAGGATTTTCCTACCACCAGTCAAGCAGACTCACAAGACTGATCAGTAAACTGACGGCTAAGGGTGTCTTGGCCGTAGTAGGAGGAAAGTATTGGTAGATGGATCCGTCAAGATCCCAGACAAGAAAACACGTCGATTGTCTGATACCAAAGAGAATTTATTTACAAAATTACAAAGTTCTTATACTAAATGTATTTACATTGGTGTGAGTGAATCATAACAATATTTGTTTGTATGAAACCTGAATTTTCTTGACTGCGCTGCAAGTATGCGCTTTGGGTCGGTCACTGCACTGCTGAGTTGCATGTTCTATGCGTGAACACCAACAATTAAAAATGGATGTGGATACTTAAGTAACGTGCGATACGAGCATTTTTTTCTTGTCGGAAATATCCAACGCTCGCGGCATGGGCACGACAATGTTTGTCGGATAAATCCGAAGATCGAGGGATCTTAAAAAAAAAATTCACGTCCATACAAAATTAAATACCTACCGTGCCAAAATGTATGGATCTGCAGATGTTTTTACGATTTCAGGGATGGTTCCATAGTAAAAGTTGTTCACATTGATTAGTATGTTTACTCCCTTTCGGGTTGGTACCCCCTTTCCGTGACACTTTGTATATAGAGTGGATTCGCAAGAGCAGAACACACGCTCCAGGGTGGAAGTGTATTGCACGTAATGGCGTAATAACGGGGAAACCCGCTCTCGGGGGTAAGCCCCGTGATGGTGAAACCGGAGCCGCACCTCTCGACACCCTCAGCTGCTCACATTGTGTTGCGTCCTGGCCGCATTTTCGTGGCTAGTTAGGGTGCCCACAGGCAGTGTAGCCAACGAGCAGCGAGTCACCATCTACCACGCTAAAATTGTTGTGAGAGATTTTTGGGTAGATGTCCGTATCTCACTCCATAACCCAGTTATCCGGTCCACTAACATCACATCCATTAAGCCCAAACCAAGTAAATCCCTCCCTGGCAATAGTTCGGCAGCTGTGGAGGACTGTCCGTTAGTGCATTTCAATGGTACATTAAGGGATAGACCTCCATAGATGCAACCATCTCACTTTTTAGATAAAAAGGTACTAAAAGGCCTCTTCATGTTGGCTTTGGCCCCATGAACGCCTCAAAGGACCGGGTCCCCATGGACCCGAGGCTGAAAAGCGTACCAACATAATAATAATCATTTATTCACAACAAACATATTTACAAGATAAATGTAGCCCTGGCTCTCGGACTAGGATAACCTGTATCCCAAGAACCAGTTCTTCCCTATTATAAGTTGTAGATACAAAAAAAGAAAATTGTTGTAAAGATAAAATTTTGAATTGAATATAGATGATTACAAAATAATATATATTTTTTTTATATAAAGGGACAAATAACACTGATTGAGCTAGCCCCAAAGTAAGTTATAGACTTGTGTTATGTGATACTAACTCAACGATACTATATTTTATAACAAATATATATACAGATAAACATCCAAGACCCAGGACAATTTGAAAAAGGCCATTTTCCAACTTGCCCTGACCGGGGATCGAACCCGGGACCTCTGGGTGGCGGACTAGCATGGTGACCACTACGTACTGCATAAATTTGATTTGGTTGGTGTTTGTCCCCAGTTTATCATCGTGTCGCTGAAGGACGGCATGTTCAACAACGCCAACGTGCTGTTCCGCACCAAGTTCGTGGACGGCATGTCGTCGGTGCAGCGCACGCGCAACGCGAGGTGATGACGCACCGGACTACTGTTACAGTTAACAAAGTACAATATTTTATGATCCTAGAAGTGTTTTTTTTTCTACTCCTGTATTGTTGTCTTTAAAATTGTCACGAACATTAATGAACATGAACATGGATAATTTATTGTTTCAGGAAAGTCTATATATGTACAGTCTATTATTCCCCATAACAGCATATGTGTCGTAATTTCGCCAAAAAAATACGCCTAGCCATGGACCTAAAACTTTTGTTACATATTGCCAACATAAGATGTTTTTTTAACAAAAATAACAAGAAATACTGTTTACCATAGATACCTAATATCTGCCAAGCACATGTCAAACATTTTCTTATTTCGCTTCGATTATTTTTGTATTTTATTTAGTTAATGTAGTCGTTGAAAAAGTACGTTAAAAAAATGTTCGATGGAGTCTTCTTACGATGCTCGCTAAAGTGCGCATCGTCACCTTTGCTACTTTCGTTTTTTTGACCCGTCTTATACAACTGTTGCATAAAATTATTGATTAAACGAACTTAACTGCAGTAAACACAAAGCATAGAGGAAAATATGTAAATGTTAAAATCGAGAATGAATAAACGAGGCACAATACTATTGTTGAGGCGGCCCTTCCCGGCCGCTCTGACGTCAGCGCGAGCATAGTTTGAAAAGCTTGTTATTTCATTGAGGGCAATTCTAGAAAAGGAAGCAAAGCAAAAAGGGAGAGGTAGCGCCGAGGGCTCGGTTTATGATGATGATGATGAAATAAAAGTTTTTTATTTAGATTTTCATTACATTTGCAAGGTTTCTAACGAAATAATTTTAACAATTTACTTTACAAAGTACTTTATAAAGGGTCGAAGTTCAACTAAAATTTGTGCAAAAACGCTGATTTTTAGAGGCTTATACTGAATTTTTTTCTCCAAAATTTAAATTTTTTATTTCGATAGAAACCTAGAAATAGCGCACAAGATACCTGTGAATTCAAAAAATTTTAAGAAAGTGCCTGGTCAAGACAAAATTTTAAATGATGTCTCCGTTTTCTATCGAACGATTTATTTCAAATGGTGGCAGCACTGGATCCCGAAAAATTCAGGTGGCCTCTTAAGGGAAAAATGTGATAGTGTATATATACAATATGTAACAAAAACCATATCCGATCCTTGTGGGAGCTATTCAGACCGTCAATATGAACAACATTCTTATGTGACCAATGCTTGAAACTCGACATTTTCATACAAATTGCCGGGCCGGCCGAACACTACGTACGAACGTATGAAAATGTCGACTTTTTTCGAGTTTCAAGCAATGCCCCATAGAAAAAGTTGTTCATATTGACGGTCTGAGTTGCTCCTACAAGGATCGGACAGGGTTTTTGTTACATATTATATATACAACGTGGAAATTGGACTACGGGCTATAATAGATCACTACAGTATAATGAAATTAAAATAACAGTAAAAAATATCGGCAATTCTATACGAAAGTGTCTAGCCGCCCGGGCAATTTGTTGTTGAATGTCGTTTTTCTTTTTCCGTATTTTAATTTCATTAGGTATACTATACTGATTTAGTATAGCCCGTAAATATGTCTTAGCTTTTATGACATAACATTGTATTCTCAGTCCACATGTCTAATGTTAATATCAGTTTTGTTTGTTTTGTTTTTCGTGTGTGTAAGTGGCCAACACTGGTGTCAGATTCAACCTGCCTAAAAGCATCTAACTTAGCTTGATGGCTGCCATTTAATGATGACAGCCGAGACCAACGGCTTATACGTGCCTTCCGAAGCTCGAGAATTTACATGCCACTCGTGGTCACCCATCTAAGTGTGGACCACGCCCGGTATCGCTTTACTTGCGAAAGCGCAAGTTGAGGTTTTTGGAGAAAATTTTGCGGTACAGTTTGTTCCGCTTCTTCTGTACTTGCGCTTAGGGCGGCAGTAAACTTATGGTTTTGACTTTGCCTGCTGCAGCTTCACCTGCTTACCGTGTTAACGTGATAGTATGACGTCGTCAGCAGCGACTCGCGCCGAATCGCGCCGAGTCGCGCCACGTCGCGTCGGTTCGCTTGACTTCGGCACTTCACGCGCGGCTCCGGCGACTTCGCCAGATCCGCCGCTTGACGCGCGACGATATTTTAACCGCCTTAAAAACTTATGATATTCATAGTATTAACACTAGAAATAAAATAAACTAGCTATCTTCAGCTTTTCATTTAGAAAAAACAAAACTTTGACTTGTCTTTGTATAATATAATGTATACTGAGCTTAAGACGAAGTGGTAGCTAAAGTGGCGCCCTCATTTGAAATAAATTGTTTAAAACTAAATATGGTAATAATTCAAAATTCGATTCGTATCACTGTCACAAAAGACCTTTAAACTATTTTATGAATAACCTTTGAAATTATTACTAATAGTCCGTCTAGTTTTAAAACGGGTTTTCGCCAAAAGTGGCCACTTTTAGCAAAAACCCGTTTTAAAACTAGACGTACTACCAATACTACTTTCAAAGGTTATTCATAAAATAGTTTAAAGGTCTTTCTAGACAGTGATACAAATCAAATTTATAATTATCACCCTATTTAGTTTTAAACAGTTTATTTCAAATGAGGGCGCCACTTTAGCTACCACTTCGTCTTAAATATAAATCTATATTGTAACTGAAACATAGCCTATCAGGCTGGGTAGAGACCAATACTGAACTGGGTTTCTTTCGGCGTAATCTTTCCAGCAGTGGTCGTTCCGAAACGCTAGTAGATTTTAGCTTTTGCACTAGATAATATTAAAAAAAATGACCTAGTTATGCTACATTGAATAAAAATTTTTGACTTTGACTTTTAAACCGTGGACCGATTTTGATGATTCTTTTTTTATTTGAAAGCCTTTACTACCAAGTTGGTCCCATATTTATTTGGTGAAGATATGATGAAGAACTTTGGAGATATGGAAGAAACTCCTGAAAGAAAATGAATTCGGTTTTTTTTGTTAAAATTGAATTCAAATTTAGTTTGAACATTATCCGATTGACATAAAGTTCATTATGTACGATTTAATTCCAAAAAGTCACTGCGCTTCGATTCCGCCGCTGTGTAAATTGAGCCTTACCAACTATGTACCTCAGCAGTTAAATGTAATATCCATTTGCGAAGTCGGCGTTCTCACCTGGCCGTAAGGAAATAAAACTTTTACTATTCTCAGTTCCGTATCCGATAACTATCCCGCGGCAGTTTTATTACTACCTACTGTTGTTTGTTTTCGTATGTGTAAGTGGCCAACGATGGTGTCAGATTTCAGCTGCCTTAAAGCGTCTGACATTAATTGACGACTGCTATACATACAATACAATGATGTCAGCCGGGACCAACGGATTAACGTGCTTCCCAAAGCACGGAGATTGAAATTTTATTATGCCACTAGGTCACCCGACGTGAATTCTTTGACAATGCAGTCGTAGCAGCACGAAGTATGTGCTCATGCAGTCATTCTGTCATACGACATCCACAGGAAGAGGAGTGGTACATAGTAAAAAGTGACCTGTTCTCACTTTCTTTATTTACAAGGTAAATGGAAAGTTAAGGTTAAACTAGTCGATACTTTATCAATACAAATTTCGGTGGAGATTACCTCCACTGTTTGACATTGTACATCCAAAGTTTAACATGATATCGTTTTGTCTCATAAATTTTGTCTGTACGGATACAGAATAGTAAAATAAAACGCTATTAAAAAGTTATGAGCCATCAAAGATTCGTTTTTTTTTGCTTATGTTTACGCAACTTTTGGCGTAAATAAGTAATAAAAGAAGTATAAAATCTCCAAAATAAAGTCGGCACCGACCAGGCTTAATTATCAAAGATTAAAAAAAAACTTTATGTGTAGGTAATCGATTACTTTTTCCCAAAGGACTACGTATTTTTTACGCGCTCGGTTTACTATGTATTTATCGTGTATTTCACCTCACTGCTTCGCCCAAACACTATGTTAAGTGAGACAGCTGGCTTTTAGGCCACGCCCACCTGTGAGTTCGAGCCCGCGACTAGTTCAACCTTAAGGGGATACAGTAAATTTACGAAGACCAGTGCTGCCCCCATTTTAAAATAAAATAATCCGCTAGTTTCCAACAAGCCAAATCCGATTTTTTTCTAAACGTTAAAACAAACATCGTCTTTGGGATTTGTATGAAATAGCACGGCGTGACGTCATACTTTCTTGGAGTCAAATAGCGCTCCTATATCGGATTTTCTGCAATAATAAATCTAAAATCACGTTGAAAAAGGAATATGATCAATGACAAGTGATATTATTTTGTGGCGTTTTATTTTGTTATCAGTACAAAATAATTTATTATTGACCCTCGATACTAACCTATTGAAAGGAAACTCAGGTATTTTGTCTTGAGTATGCCCTAGATAACCTTTCAAACTATTTTATGAACTACTGTTTACAGTTTAAAGTGAGAACGTGAAGCTTTTCTTCGCATATTTGCCAAAAGTGGCCGTTTTTCGCAAATGTGCAAAGAAAAACTTACTCAAAACAAAATTTTAAATTAATTTCCTTTTAAATAATTTATTTCAAATGGGAGCATTGGACCCCGAAAAGTTCATGAACTTATCCCTTTAAATAATGCAAATGTCAATGTTGACGTCAGATTATTTACAACTAAGTTTACTGCCGCCTCCTAAGCGCAAGTACAGAAGAAGCGGCAACAAACTGTACTGCAGCATTTTCTCCAAAAACGTCAACTTACAATTATAATGATTTTAAAATTAGATATGTGGACTGAGAATACATAATGTCATATCATAATTATGCCAGACATACCTCTGTATAGTATATACCTCCAGATACCTGCAGGACCAAGTATAAGCAGATAGCAGCAGGTGCCTAAATCAGGTACCTGTACTTTTAAGGAGTACCGGTACCCATCTAGAACAGGTACCCAGGTACCGAAATAAAAAGAACTTTTAAATACCGGTACAGAACCTGTACTTTTAGTACCGGTTCCAAGCCCTGGTCTATTGTACTCAGACTAAATTTAGGACTTTGTTTAAACCATTATCCTCCCATAACAAAAAAACCCACATTAATATATCACCTTTATTGGCCCTGTCAACTTCATCTGGGTGAATAATGGTTGGAACCAAGTTTAAAGTTACATACTCTGCGTTTAAAATACGTCGGATTCCGTCTTATTGTAAAAGCAGACTACCTTAAGGTGAATACTACGCAGAAGTGGCGCCCTCATTTGAAATTGGATAACATTTTGCTACCCTATCCTGTAAAGACCTCCAAATTATTTTATGAGCAACCATTGAAAGTCATTGCGTTAGTCCATCTATTTTGAAACGAGTTTTCGCCAAAAGTGGCCACTTTTAGCAGAAACGCATTTTAAAGCTAGACTCCAATGATACTCTCAAAAGTTATTCAAGCAATAATTTATATCTATAAAGGTAATCTATTCAATGCCTAAGGGCTAGTAAAAATGTTAACATAATAATAAATTATCACCATTTTTATGATTTAAAGAAGTTTTTTTTTTTTTTTTCAAATAAGAGCGCCACTTTTGCTCTGTACTTATTCGCCTTAAGGACCTGGGTTAAACCATCTTTCACCTAATAAACTTGACAGTGACAAAACAGAAAACTAGGTAACATGTTGGTTTTTCTCAAATAAATATTTTAAACCAAGTACTTACCAACTAAAAAGTCAATCTACGTTTTATAACAAGACGGATTATTGTGAATGACAATCTGAATGACATATTAACTTAACGCGCAATATATGTGATGGATAACAGTTATAGCTTTGATACTATCTTCCCGTTGTTAAGTAATTACCTACATTATTTAAAGGGATAAGTTCATGAACTTTTCGGGGTCCAATGCTCCGAATGTCAATGTTGACGTCAACAAGCTATTAAGAAATCGAAAGAAAAAATTTACAATTATCAAGTGATACAAAATATCCAACGAACGACTGCCTCCGTAGTCCAGTGGTCAAGGCGTTCGCCTTGTGACCCGGAGGTCATGGGTTCGATTCCCACTGGGAAACATACTTCGTGAAAAGTTGTTTCCAGTCTGGATAGGATATTGCAGGCTTGAATCACCTAATTATCCGAAAAGAAAGATAATTCCGTGTTTCGGAAGGCACGTTAAACTGAGGGTCCCGAACGCCACCTAGCGTTTGATCATCAAACTATCCAAGGATTGGGTCCTGGTTTGCCTTTTGGGTTGTGGAGGTCAGACGGCAGTCGCTCTGTGTAAAAACCAGTAACCTCGTCAAATCTCCCTGGTTAGGTAGCGGACCCCGGGCTCTGAAGCGTTACTGCTGAGGATGCAACCGGGAATACGTGAGGATGATGATGATGATGATGATGACAAAATATCCAACGATAAATAAATGATTCTTCGACTTTGACTTTGGCACCGGTTCCGCACCAAGGTCACACCGTATTCAACGCAGACATACGCCAAGTCTTTCTCAGCCAAGGCGGCTAGACTATGGAACTCTCTTCCTGGTAATGTGAAAGTGGCTACGTCGCTCAACTCTTTCAAATCTAAACTCCTTAGATTTGTTGCTTCGGACATTTAAGCTTACATTTCGGTATTTTTATGCAAGTACAATATGTATGGTGGTTTATATAGACATATATATGTATATACGACTGTGTATGTTTATTTATATTTATGTATGTTAATGTTTATTTATAAATGTTTATGTAAGTATATGTCTTGTTGTAAGTATACATGTGTAGTTATTTTAGTTAGACTTAATGCAAGTTTCATTTATCCTATGTAAGTACGAACTTCTATTACCCTTCTCATGAATTGTCCTATCTTCTTATTCGCCGGTTGACTGGAAGAGATTCCATTATGGGATAAGTCCGCCGTTGTCAATTTACTCTTTATGTTGTTATTTTATAAAATTGTGTGTTTTCATAGTACAATAAAGTTACTACAAACAAACAATCAAACAAGATCAATTGTACCGGTTTCCATAAACACCGGTATTTCAAGCCATGCAATAGATTGAATAAGTATACGTGTGATAGCTACTAGCGTTCATGTGATTTATTTCCGTTCCCACCCTGCTGCATGATCTCTCATTATTTCGGGGTATGCCTTGCTGAAATAATCGATGATGGAGAGCGCTCGCGTGATCGGCATCCGCGTAGACAGGAATTGGGTGTTCGGGTACGGGTAGGAGTCAATGTATCTACGGCAGTAACCCTTGTACACGATCAGCCAACCTAAAAACAAATTAAACAAGTTTATTTGAGAGGTTCCCATGGGGGGCCCCTCTTTTATGGAAGCCCCGCGGCTGGAGCCGCGGTTGCCCTCCCCTATCCGATCCCCGGATCCGGCTCCCCTTTTTGTGTACAGTAGGGGGCAGAAAAACCTGACCCCTTGGCTTGGAGCAGATAAAAGTGACCCCTACCGTACGGCTTTAAAGGCCGTACGGTAGGGGTCACTTTTATCTGCCCCCGACTGTACATGAGAAATAGTAGGTTGTGTCACCTTGCTTGCCGCGACAGTCGAAGGTCTTCATCGCACAGATGCTGGTAAAGTTGCGGTAGGTCCCGTTGACGTTCCTAGCACACACGGGCCCATAGCTGGAACGGGAGGAAACATTACTAAGGTGAGTGTTAGGAGGGACCCGGACGTGCGTTGAGGACAGCGAAACCGTCGGGTCGCCGTCCCTCCTAACACACGCCCTGATGATCGTCTAAACCAATCGAAAATAGTAAATTGAACCAAAGTGGTGGTCGTCGGCGCATTATTTGTACTTGTGCCGATAACCGTCATTTTGGTTCAACCTACGTGCCGGGAATTTGTACAAAAATGCTTAGAGTTCAGTTTTTGTTCAACTTATTTGTGTTGCATTGTACTTTTTGAATTTTATTTTTCTGATTTTCTGATTTTTTAAAAAATAAATTAGTTCGATATTTGTTGATTAATCGGAATACTTATATTTAAACAAAATTGAACAAACTAAGGCCTATAAACTGTATTTTTTTCATAATTCTACTACTAACAGTTTTCGAGATATGGAAAATTGCAAAACGTTACCCCAGCAAAATATTGACTATCTCAAAAAGTATAAGATGAACAAATTTTGCTATCGGTATACATTTACAACCCATTAAGAGCTGTCTTTTCATATACTTGATTCTAGGCTAAATGCTTTTTTTGAAAAACATCTTGCTGGGGTAACGTTACTCCAGCAAAATCAGTTTTTCTCGAATAACTTCGAAAATACAACATGAGCGAATTTTGCTATATTTTAACATATTGAGGCTTACTATGAACTAAGTATCTATAATACTCTCATTTCTCTAAGGCGCAACATTTTGCTGGGTTTACGCATTCACCAAAGTCAGCGACGCCATCCGAGCTGCAAAGCACAGAACTAAATGGCGGGACATAGTACACAATAGCGTTGCAAGCAATAGTATAAAATATGGATAGGCTATCGATACTATCGTGACCTTGAAAACCAGTAACAATATCGATAGGACTATCGATAGTTCTTAATTTATACAATCGATACTATCGACGATAGTATCTATAGTAAAGGTACTATTTGAATTAAAAACTATCGATACTATCGATTGTATCAATACTATCTAAATTCAATAGTATCGATACTATCGATAGCCTTTCATCAATAGTATTGAAAACTATTGACAACCGATACTATCTATAGTATCGATACTATCGATAGTTTTGCCTTTCATCAATAGTATTTAAAAATTATTGACAACCGATACTATCTATAGTATCGATACTATCGATAGTTTTGCCTTTCATCAATAGTATTGAAAACTATTGACAACCGATATTATCTATAGTATCGATACTATCGATAGTCCTATCGATATTGTGACAGTTTTTCGAGGTCAACTATCGATTGTTATGCAACGCTAGTACACAAGAAGGTGATTCATAGAGATTACGACCCTCAGCAATGAGGATCACGACGCAAGGAGGAGTATTTGGACATACGCTAAGAACGCATTGAAGCACTTCTCGCCGCAGTTGCTGTCTGCCTCGCCAGTGCCGTTCGGCCGCTTCCGCCGCTCGAACACCCAGTCGCCGGTCTTCCAGTACGGCTCGTACCCGTACGTTGGGTTATAGAGCACATTGCGCGGCGGGCCCCTGTACTCTGCTTCTTTGTTACCAAACACCTTCGCATTGAAAGACCTGAAATTTTTGGATTAACAGGTTTAGTTGCCAAGTAAATTGAAAAAAAAAATGTAATATGTATGAATTTATCGTTATTAAGATAGCATATAGTGTTGCAAGCAATAGTATAAAATATCGATAGTCTATCGATACTATCGTGACCTTGAAAGACAGTCACATAATCGATAGTATCGATTGTCAATAGTTTGCAATAGTATGGATGTAAGGTAAAACTATCTATAGTATCGATACTTCTTATCTATATATAAAACAATTTTTGAAGTTGTCCCAGTAAAATCTTAATTTTACGTATAAATTTTGTTGTACCGTGTTATTTCGCAATGATAAAAACTATATTTTGACGAAAGTGAATTTTAAAGGAGGCTATATTCTCATTCTTATACATAGCAAGAATAATTAAAATTGCTGACAAACATCAATGTACATTCCTTGGATGAAGAATTGGTCCTAGGTACATTCAAAGCAAGCGTTGGGTTAGGTTTTGGTACTTTGTGCTCAAATTTGTGACCCGTTTTGTCTGGTTAGTATTTATATTAGGACTAGCTGTAACCCGCGACTTCGTCCGCGTTAAAGTCGAAAATGGTTCTAATAGGATCTTTAATTAATTGTCGTTGCCACCACCGGGTCCCGAGAGGAACCAGCGCGACGAAGAGGGCTTCATCAAAGTGGAAAGGTAGAAGAGGAAGCCCGCGATCCGCAACCACGCGCCGACCGGACCGGATTCTCCGCTGCGTCCTGCCGTACCATCGACGCAGCTGTACGTGTCCCGGCTGCACTGGTCTACGAGGGTAGAGGAGGTCGTGGACTACGTTCGAAAGAAGTCCACCTTCACCTTGAGGGTTGAACGTCTGCATTCTCGCCACAAAGCGAATTTCAATTCTTATGTGGTGAGAGTGCCGACGCATCATCTGCCAACCTTCATGAAGGAGGACTTTTGGCCGCAGGGAGTTGTATTTCGGAGGTTCCGAGGTCGGCTACCTGACGTCACTGCGCGTCACACGGCGCCGGCACTACGTGTGATATAGCCGATATAGGATAGGTAGGATATTTAATATGTATGCTAGTAATAAGGTATTTATTTTTGTATGAAATCTATGTATGTTAGTCTGTAAGGTATTTATAATATGGGTCTCGGGTATTGTACTTAATTGTAAGTACAATAGTATTGCCTGAAATAAATGAATTATTATTTATATTATTATTATTATTTAATTGTTTTTTTACGTTATAAATTGTGTAACAATTTATAATATCCCATTCCCGTTTTCGTTACCGTCATTTGCTAGAGCAAAAGAGAACAAATGATCTATTTGTCTCATTTTTTGTCCCTCACTCAATAAATGTCGAAGTTTCATAATAATATTTTGCAACCCCTAATGCATCCCAGGGGATGCAATTTTTTAAAATGTAATTCCTGTATTTTTATTTTTTGTTGACCACTAATTAAAAAATGTCTCGCTTCAAAAATGACCAAGATTCATATAAACTTGCAACCCCTATTTCACCCCTATAGGGATGTAATTTTTAAAATCTAATAAACGCATTATTATTTTCTGCTAACTATTAAAATAAATTTAAGTGTCTCACTTTAAAAATAACGAAGTTCCATACAAATTGGCAACCCCTATTTCACCCCCTTAGGGATCGAATTTCCAAAAATCCTTTATTAGCGGACGTCTCCTAGTCACAATCTAACTTCCTGCCAAATTTCATCTTCATTGGCTAAGTAGTTTTCGAGATTTCGTGAAGAGTGAGGGAGTGAGTGAATGATTTTCGCTTTTATATATATAGATGAGTGTACCAGTCCCAAACCAGGTAGGTGTCAGTGGTTGACCACTCGATGTTCAATTGAAAAAATTAATAAATAGCGGGCATTTTTGAAGAATCTAATTGATTTGTTGTTGCCTAGACTGTTACTGACCATCCAAAAATATTTTTTGCGAGAGTGAACAAAAAATATCGCTACCTTGCCCTATTTGACAGACCAGTGTCTTGTTCACTTGCCTTCCAGCCGCCTTATAGTTAGTAAGAATGCACGTCAACGTGGTAAGTTATATCTTAGTTAATCACCTATTATTTCGTTACCTTTATCATGAAGTTGTATTATTTTTAAAAAATTGTATTTAAGTAAGTGAAAAAAACTAATTATTTTTATAAAAAATGACACTATCAAGTATTTTTAAAGATGGTTAACTACTGGAACACCCCTTGTACTGGGTTCCTATTCTTGACCAACTGGTTTGCAACTGGTATTTTTAGTAATTTCTTTTTTATTTTTCCTTTTATTTCATAGCGAAGCTTTGGTTTATAATTTAGAGCTTTAAGCTTATTACCTAACATTAAAATCGTTTGCAGTGTGCCAGTAATTGACCACTGGTTTGCTATTGGTACAATGAAGTGATCCTTAGGATGACCAGATTACAGTTTAACTTCGTTTCTCATTGTTTTAGTTAGATGAAAGATGCCGCCTAAAAAGCCATTTTTTTAATATACGGAGGAAGATTTACTGAAGTATGTCGGTGAAATTAGTAAAGGCGCTAAAATAAGTCCAATATGTCGACAATAGCATATTCATCCGACTGGTATGAATAAACTGAAAATGAGAAATCCTTTACATCGTAAAATGGGACCAACAACGATCTTGACCCACAAGAAGAATTGCTATTGACCAGATGGATTAATGATACGCTAAAAAGAGAATCCCTTTAACAAAGGAACTTTTATTGAAAACAGTTAGCCAATTTATACAAGAGGACGGCCAAAAAAATCCTTTTAACAATGGAAAATGGTTAAAGTTAAAATAAACTTTTAGATGTGTAAAATTTTGTTTAACATACCTAATAGTGTTTTATTTTCAATTAGATAGTAGGTATCTTTTCTTTATTGGTTTTTCAGTGGTCATTAATTGGAGCGCACTGGTCAAACTGAGGGGGTTTTTTGTAGAGATGGTGGTGCCATCTATTGTTTCTCAATACAATTAACTTGAATGGTATTAGAATGGAAACCTAGATAGCGCCATCTAGCGGAACAGGCGACTGAAGGTCAGTTTAGCCAGAGGACGCTCGAAACTTAAATTTAAACTATTGGCATATACTGCAACACGCGAGCGAGCTCGCACGGTCTCGAGACCGCGCGAGCGTTTTGTCTCATTTAAACGTTTATACACTTTAAACTATGGTAATACGGTTTTTCCTCTCTGTGTGAACCTGAACTGACCCTATTTATTATTTCCGTGCGTGTAAGTGGCCAACACTGGTGTCAGATTTTTCATGCTACCTAAAGGCATCTGACAGCTTAACGACTGCCATACAATGATGATAGCCGGGACCAACGGCTTATACGTGCTTTCCGAAGCACGGAGGAGCTCGAGAATTTTTTATGCCACTTGTGGTCACCCATCCAAGTGTGGACCACGCCCAGTGTCTCTTAACCTTTGAAAGCGCTAGTGATGCGCACTCCCGCCGGGTCACCGAGCTCCTCACTGACCCTAACCGTCTTATTATAAAATCCAGACTAACATTGTTACTACTTAGGTTAGGTTTAAACCATAATCCTACCAAATCAAGTTGACATCTAGTAATATCACACTATCTCACCTGTACGACTTCATCTTGGTCGGATAATGGTTTAAACCTAGTAACAAAGTTAGTCTGGGTTTTATAATAAGACGGTATAGGACTAAAAAGCACATACTTGTACATCGCGTACTTCAAATGCATTCCTGAGGGTCAAGCGACGAATCGCTGTCGTCGGAAACCGTTGTCAAAAAGCTAATGTTTATTAAAGTCGCTGTGCCTGAGAAATAATACTCGTAATTGTAAAGTGTTACCCTAATCCGCTTTGTTGCTGCCGCAGGGCCTTTGCCTGCAGGTACTCTGGGTAGTGGTTGAACTGACGCCGCTCGTCGCTCCAGCATTCCACTGAAACGTTCGGAATTAAGAATCAAATATTTTTCAGTTTTTTAGGGTCCGTACAAAAAAATAAAACGGAACCCTTATAGAAAGGACTCACTCGTGCGTCTTCATCTGACTACATCGCTTTTTAGTTGTAGGTATTAGGGTTTCGTAGAAAAAATGAAAAAACGGTACCCTTTTAGGCTAACTAGTGCGTCTGTCTGACCGTCCGTCTGTCACAGCCAATTTGCTCTAAATCTACTGGACTGAATCAGGTAAAATTTGGTAGGATGATGTAATCCTAAGACCCAAACACAGATGTACAAAGTAAATAAATAAGTTTTTTAAATAAGGGTCATTTTCGGTGCTCAAATAAGGGAATTAAAAAAAAATTGCTAACTTTACTGTGTCATGTATCAAATGAAAGGGCTCGTTCTGAGGATCTCAAATATATTTTTTTATTGTAAAATAAATAGTTTTGATTTTATGCACGACAGAAAACGAAAATTTACCATTCCCGCACCCTGATCTCCGAAACTACCTACTAAGTTTAAAATTAAGAAAAAATATAAAATGTAGTTCATTGCTTGTAGATTAGAGGAAAACCTCAAAGAACTCTTTCAAATGAAAATAAAGTGGTAAACTCAATATAATATCTTCTCGTCTTTGGAATGCCCTTCCGACCCACATCCGCTATGCTCAAACATTGGAAAGTTTCAAGAACCAGGTAAAGTTGCATTTTCTTTCAACTTTACAATAACTTGAATAATATTTTCACTATCCTCGTTCTTATTTCCGTTGTGTGCTGTGTATGACATGTATTCCTTATTGTTAGTATGTACTTTTATGTAGATATGTATTAAACTTTGTATGTATGTATATGTGTATATATATTTATATATATTACGTATTGAGAATCAATATTTATTTATTATTTTAATTTATATTACCTAAATAAGTTTATCTTACTTATCCTTCATATATTTTTTGCTGTTTGATATCACAATATAATTTAAGTTAGTATTATTTTCACTATCGCACCACTTATTTATTATTATTTTTACTGTTCAATCCTGTCACCCAAAGGTAGCCTGTAAGAGATTGTCTTGGCGATAAGGCCGCCTATTGTACTTCTGATTTACTGTATTCAAATGTAATTTTCATGTGTTTTGGTGCAATAAAGTGTGTAACTTTTTTCAGAAAATAGTTACCTAAAACACCATTAGAAAGCGCTAGAAGCAGTTAACTCTCGTCTTACTGTGAGGATTTCAAATTTCTTATTTTGTATGAATTTAAGAACTTTGGCAATGTACAGAACCCTCTCCACGCGAGTTCAACTCGCACTTGGCTTGTTTTTGTCTCTCAAGTTCAAGTACAATATAGAGATTGTTACAAAAGTCGCATTTGCAGGCTGACTTACACATTTCTAGTTGACACGGCGTGCCCTACAATTCAACAGATTTTAAATACGCTATGAAAAAAATATATGCATGTCAAGAATGCCGAAGACTAAGTGGAAATAAGTACTTTTGAACACACTTGCTCGTGTGAGTGACACGACGTCCACAGGAAGAGATAGATAGATAGATAGATAGATAGATAAAGTGATCCTGTCGTAGGCCGGAAACCACACTACCAATCTAATAATTCTCCTTCTATATTAGACATTAACTGTTATGAAATGGTACTTACATGTAAAAATAAGTATAATGATCGATTTTTTTAACATTTATTTTAATTTTTATAGGTGATATAACTGTTTTTCTAAATATGCACGCTGACTTTTCATTGGTTTTCTAAAAAAGAATATCGTGTAGAAAATAAATTTCTCTATCCAAATTTGTGTATATCATAAGATAAAAAAGTTGCGAAAATTATTTTCGATCGAGACCACGTAGTTACGCTCGTTCATAACTGACGCGTGACCCCGATGAACTCGAAATCTAGCCGGCCGGCGGTACTACTTGATCTCACGATTTTACTCTCGAGTTTAAGTCAACATATTTTGTTTCTGAATTTTTTTTGACTAGCAAATTAGGTCTTGCTATAGATCTTTATGAAGTGGCTTTCGGCTCCAAAACCAATGAAAAATCACCGTGTATAAACGTCGGTGGTTTGGTACCTAAGTATTGTGTTACTACACAATACTTACCTAACCACCGACTGTGCATGTGCAGATTTATTGTATAATGTAATGTGAATTCTCCGTCACGTGCGCTTTAATTGGAATATTGAAGTCACATGGATGAGCCACGGTATGCCACGTGAGACTTCAACGTCTGTGGCTAGTAGTCACCATGCCAGGCTGCCATTCCTGAGGTCCCGGGTTCGATCCCCCTGACCTCGACCTGAGTCTTGGATGTTTATCTATATAATATATTTGTTATAAAATATATTTGTCAAGTCTCTTCAAGCAACGATTAACCCGATCGGGTCAAAAGAACAATTGAATTCAATTGTGTCTGCGATTTATGTGCTTGAAGGATTAAGGCTAGCTCAATCTGTGTGATTTGTCCGTGTTTATTTATTTATTTATTCAAGTAATAGAGATGCGCAAGTTAGCAGGGATGTATGCTCGGCCGGCTGGCACTGACGGGATGCGGGGGTTACTTCAAAAGCGATACGCAAGACAGACGTCACTGCGTATCCGCGTTTGAGCATATACATGTATATGATGATAAAATCTTATTTGGTTTGACAAAGAAATATGCCGTTACTATCGGACGACTATCGTATTATTTAATGGAGTAACCCCCAGTGACTCAAGGGGCGATCGATTGCCTTGATTAGTGGATAATATTGCAGGCTTGAATCACCTGATTATCCGAAAAGAAAGATGACTCCGTGTTTTGGAAGGCACGTATAAACAACATCTAGCGTTTGCGCATCAAACCTATCCAAAGATTGGTTCTGATCTACCCTTTGGGTTGCGGAGGTCAGACGGCAGTCGCTCTGTGTAAAAACCAGTAACCTCGTCCAATCACTTAGGTTAGGTAGCGGACCCCGGGCTCTGAAGCGTTACCGCTGAGGATGCAACCGCGAATATGTTCGGATGATGATGTTGAATAGCTAACACTGGTGTTAGATTTCATCACCAGGCAGTGGTGGCTACTCGCCAAAACAATGTACCTTCCTATTAACTTAGCTATCGAGCGCATGCTCTTACCATCCTCCCCCTGGACCCTGGATCCGCCCTTAGTAGCTTCTTCTCCATCTACCTTTTAGACACGTTGAGCCACGCCACACGTGATTTCAGTAAAGTTAATTTTAGATTTACGATTATTAAAATTCCTCCGAAATGCTAATCAATCTTTTATCACTCTTTAGATTGTAGAACACCAGTCTCATTGTTATTCTAACTCTTGTGGCACTAAGTTATTTCATTTCTCATGAGGAAGTACGTTTTCTTTTCGATGGGAGCAGCTGTTATTCTGTTTTGTAAGTTTTACAACTGGCGAATTTTTTGCGCCAAATTATATGCATTCAAATATTTTTTTATTCAAAACCGATTCATTTGTACTAGAGAGTATATTAAAATAAAGGACTTTGTAAAAGCATTACAAAAATAGTACTGGGGAGCTGACGAGGCTAAAACTCGAGCGCCGTGGGGACCTCTTTAATTTTGAAGATTAGATAGCTATGTATATGAAAAGAAGGTTATGTAATGTGTGCCCTTTCAATGGTGGACAGGTTTACATATTTTAAAAATTGTAAGAAACAACAACATTCAATGAAAATATTCGAGCGCGTCAGATATAGAAAACTTAAATGCTCCCCACGTGTCTTCAGAGACACGTTCGTTATCAGTACTGAAGGCATGTTAATCTGCTGACTTGCATGGTGGAGATGGCTTGGAGGAGGCCATACGTAAGGGTTGAAAATAAGAAAAAAATATTCAAGCGCGTCAGATTTTCAGACGGGGTGTTATTTGAGCCTAAAAAGTTTCCATTTAAAAAACTGACTAATGATAAAAAAGTCATATTGAACTAGATAATAAGGCTGGATGGGGACATACAGGAATGGAAAAAAATCCACCGACAAGAGAGTCTCTCTTTTTGTATGAATGAAATACTCGAGCGCGTCAGATTATTATATCACAAGATTCGGTTAGGTGACCTGATAGTGCTAGCCCAAAAATTTTTTAATCTGACAATTTTAAATTACCTTTGTATGGCGGCCATCTTGAATTTAAAAAAGGTTAAATATTGTTTGTTGTCTGCCGTCAAATTGCTTGAACTTTTTCTTATTTCGGTAATACATTTATTGGGAAAAGTTGGTCAAAATGATGAACTGAATTAAGTGGGAGTGCAACAGGGAGACCCATTGGGCCCATTGCTGTTTAGCTTGGCAATACAAAAAGTTGTCTCTTCACTTAAATCGCCATTGAATATTTGGTATCTTGATGATGGTACTATTGGGGGAAGTCCTGTAGAAGTAGAAAACGATCTTCACATAATTATATCTAAGTTTAAAGAGCTAGGCCTCGAGGTTAACACAAACAAATGTGAGCTCTTTTCGTGTAATAACAATCCTTCGCATTTTGGCAACCTTCTTTCATTGCTTCCGGGTATTAGGGTAGTAAGTAAGGCAGATTTAAATTTATTGGGTGCTCCCATATTTCCGGAAGCGGTACCATCCGCCATTCTTCTTAAAAACGACTTATTGAAGAAGTCTGAGTCTACTTTGAGAGAACTGCCGGCTCATGTTGCTTTGACTCTTTTTAAAAGCTGTTTGTCAATGCCTAGGTTGACATATGCACTAAGGACTGCCCCAGTTTGGCTTTTTCCTAACGAAGTATCTACTATTGATACTTCTATAAAGGAGATACTCGAGAGCATTTTGAATGTTAGCTTGAATGACAGTCAGTGGCGACAAGCATCGCTGCCAGTCAGGCATGGGGGTCTAGGTATCCGGCGAGTACAAGATACTGGTCTTCCAGCTTTCTTGGCCTCATCGCATGGGGTAGTTGAGCTCGTCACTTGTATATTGCCCTCACACGGTGACGACTTTTCCTTGCCCTTTGTAGATGGAGCCCTTGTTGAATGGCAAGTCCGAAACACTCGTCATAATCTTCCTGACCTGCCACGGATTCAAAGACAGTGGGATGACATTCTAGCCAAGAGAAGCATTGAAGATCTTGTAAACAACAGTTCTGGTGTAGCTTTGGCAAGATTAAAATCAGTATTAACTCCAGAATCGGGTGCCTGGCTTCATGCTTTGCCGTCGCCGCAATTAGGCACTTTCATGGACGACAACTCTTTACGTATAGCGGCAGCTCTCAGAATTGGGTGTAACATATGTGAGCAGCATCAATGTACCTGTGGCGCGCTTGTAGATGCCAAAGGTCTTCACGGTTTGAGTTGCATCAGGTGTGCTGGCAGGTTCCCTAGACATCACGCGCTAAATGATGTCATTCGTAGGGCTATGGTAAGCGCCAATATCCCATGTGTACTAGAACCACCCGGGTTAAGTCGTACAGATGGCAAAAGGCCTGATGGCCTGACCTTAATTCCTTGGCAAAGGGGTCGCTGTCTATTGTGGGACGCAACCTGTGTCAGTACGTTCGACGCCTCCCACCTTAAGGACACTGTCAGGAATGAAAGAGCAGCTGCTGAGAATGCTGCGAAACAAAAACATGCCAAATATGCTCCCCTTGAATCAACCTACATTTTTGTGCCAGTAGCTTTTGAGACCACGGGTGCTTGGGGGACTGAGGCTCGAACATTTATTAGGGATTTAGGCCGACGCATTTTTGAAAAGACAAAAGATAATCGCTCCGTATCGTTTCTTGCTCAGAGGATTTCTATCGCTATACAACGTGGAAATGCTGCTAGTATTATGGGAACCTTTGAGCCGGGGACGATTAGGGGCGGTTTATTAGATTGATAATTTTGACGAAGCATGTTGCGGATATTTATTTGTAACTAGGTAAGTAGAACTTTTGACGAAGCATGTTGCGGATACTTATTTGTAAATTTTTTGACGAAGCTTGTAGTATTTACCCCTTAAAATATTTTTACTTAATAAAAAAGGACATTGTATTGTATACAACGATATTTGGGAATAATAAATGCTAAAAGACTAATTGAGAAGCTCCTTTAATTCGCCGAATGTTTATTTTCAGTGGCTTGTAACGGACAAAGGTATTATAATTTATTATATTACTTATAATAGATATTATTTTATAAGAAATATAAATACACCTCCGTTGTCCAAACTGCAAGTCTGCCAGAGAGACAATTGTGCAAAATTGGCAGAAAATGTCATGAATATCCGTTTTATTTATTTTGCAATTAATTTCTAATTCACCAACGTAGGTACCTAAGTTTTTTTTTGAGTTTTTTTTTCCATTACATTCATAACCGTCGCTGAAATCAACATCAGTTCCTCTGACGACACGGTGCGATATTGTCGAAGACTGACAACGTTGTTAAACAAAAGTTCTGTAGGTCTGTATGCTGTATGCGTAGAGACAATATATAGTACGAGACGTTAGAAGAAAAATATACCCTCATCTGTTATTTATTAATGATAATAAATAAATGATAGATAATATA
This sequence comes from Acrobasis suavella, assembly GCA_943193695.1. NCBI lineage: Eukaryota > Metazoa > Arthropoda > Insecta > Lepidoptera > Pyralidae > Acrobasis > Acrobasis suavella. The sequence goes on from OW971947.1 coordinate 568,541, forward strand.
CACCTTGACACATCGCGTATAGGTTGCCTAGTCAAATCCCGTACGGACAATATTAAATAATTACATTTTAATTAAATTTATTGAATCTACTGCCCTCATTGGTTATTTAAAAAAATCGTACACTAGTAAAAAGAATATACTCAACAATATTGAAAATGTAAAGTTTGCCTGCTTTCTCTCCTGCGCAACTGTGGATTTGCCCGGTAAAAACAGGTGAGTACAGTGTACGTCAATGATTTGCCTTACGCCGCGCCGGCTTACGCGGTTGAGAAACAAGCTGGTATTGTGTTGTTCGCCGATGACACGTTTCTTATTTTTGAAATAGACCGTCATAGCGAAGATGCTGCTGCGGTGAATGACACATTTTATAATTAGTTTTCAGCCAGTAACCTATTGTTGAATGCAAACAATACCCAATGCATTCGATTTAGTATAACTAACGTGAGGCAGGCCAATGTTGATGTGCTACTGGACGGTCAAAAATTATGAATAAAAATGTATATTATCCATAATTTATTGATCATCATTAATAAATAACAGATGAGGGTATATGTTTCTTATACCGGATCTTAGGCCAAAACCGGAAAAGAAGCCAAAAGGGCACGAAGACCCGCTGCGGCACAAGATGTTCTACAACCCCAATAACGGGTACGAGGCTTACTGGGCGGACGGCGAGTGGCACATCCGGAACCCTGGCGACTGGGACAGGTCCAACCAGACCACCACGCGGGTCCCCACCGTGTGCGGGGACGAGTGTCCGTACCTCTACACCGGGTGAGTTAGTTCAAATTGAACCCGTTAATGTCAAAGTTTATTAGTTTTGTCTAGATTTACTGTTACATAGCTATACTACATTATATAATTGCAATAAATATCAATAAAATAATGGTCTTCTTCGTTTCGTGTCGTTGGCTCAAACATTATTTTTTTCCCTCCAGAATGATGCCACTCTTATAGCGTTGTCTGAAGCCTCATAAAGGTCACGTTTACTGCAGCTGGTTAGGCACGAATTGGTAATTCTAATTTATGGCAAAAATATTGGCATTATTAACAAAGATACTGTTTACGATCTATTAGTTAGTTTATATTATTTCCTTCAAAACTTCTTCAGACAACAGAGAAAATGATGCCACATTTGTGGTTGTGACAGACAGACAGACGGACGGTTCCTTTTGACCACGCAATATAAATATTAGTTCATGTATGGGAAAGCAACATTTTGGTAAAGGCTTATTTTAGGAAAACTGGCATTACAAATACAAATCAGAGAAGCATTACCACTTTTCTAGCAAATAAACTAAGATAGTTAATAGATTCAGGTGTTACTTTGCGGAAGTCAAAGTTACATACTACATGATTTGAATTACTTTGTGCAATTTGTTGTACTGGTGGCGAAATTGCACAAAGTAATTCAAATCATGTAGTATGTAAATAAACTATGATTTGATTTGATTAAAATTTTGTTGTTTCTTGCAGTGTTGGTCCAATATGTACTAGAATTATTGGTAACAATTCGTATAGATCTTGTTATAATTTACCTGCCGACTACTGTGGTTATAAGGAAGACTTTCTCTGGATTCAGAACAATTATATCACCTACAAATCATATTGCGCGTACCTAGACGCAAAATGTAAAGCGACGATTGATGAGAGTAAGTAAAGCATTTTCTCTCTTCTTAGGGTGGGATTGTAGTATGGTCTCAGTGGAAAACCTGATAGGTACCTATAGTGAGTCAGGTATATAAAATGCCGAGTATCCTCTAGAAACATCGGGAAGAATTTAATAGGAGGAGGCTTTTGGCCAGCAGTGGGACTCAAACAGTTAACTAATAGTAGTTTATGATACAAGTGTGGTAAGTTGTTCATTACAGTCGAAGCGGGCTTCGCCCGCTTGTGAGTCTATGGAGCCGAGACTATTGATGAACAATACACACGTGTGCCATACTACGTTTTTCAACACATTAGTGAGGAAAAAATTCACTTTAATAATAAAACACTTCACATAAACTTACAATAAATCTTGTTAAACAAAATTAGAAATATAGCGCGCTTAGATTTTCTTTTTTAGGCGCACTTCGCGCATGCGCGAATCTGTAGTGATACGAGAGACACAGAAATCAACCTACCAACAGCCAAACGAAAATTCAAAAAAAAGCTTTTTTTTAAAGGGGACAGATTTATAAATTCATTTTAGTGTTGTTATAAGTATTTCAATAAAATTGAATAATTTGAGTAAAACAAGGTTTTGGTATGAGTCCAAGCTGGCTGCATGCAGAGAGTATATGTTTCAAAAATAATATTCGATATTTTGGATTTAAAAAATCTCATTCCTAAAACATTTAAAACACTTTACCGCACTATTTCGAATGTTTGTGTAATGAATGGCATTACATAAGTAAAATCAGTGTGGTAAATAGCACTTTCCGAGCTGAGTGTTGAAAAAAAACTTAAATTATTATCGAACTATGGTATTTAGCAGTCTTTGTATGTATAAATGAAAAATTCAATATTCAGTAATTAGACCTTTACATGCACTTTTACTTGTCAATAAGTATAATTTACATTTTATGTAGTGTATATTAACTGCATGTATGTGGGTATTGGGTCATAAAAAATATATTTATTGTTAAAAACGTGTCCGTCTGATATAATCTAAGTCTAGACACACGGAGGCTTGTCAGAACCAAGTTCAAATAACCGGCCAAGTGTGAGACGGACTCGCGCACAAAGAGTTCCGTACCATTACTTTATTCTTTTTTAGTATTTGATATAGCGGCAACAGAAATACATCATCTGTGAAAATTTTAACCGTCTAACTATCACGGTTTATGAGATGCTGCGTAGTGACAGACAGGACAGACCTAGACGGTCGGGTCGGACAGTGAAGTTTTAGTAATACCCGTTTTTACTCTTACGGAACCCTAAAAACTTTGAGGGTTTCGGAATTTTCTTAAAATTAAGTTTTTTGGTCACCTATAGATGGCGCTGTTCAAAAATCTTAAATTTAAGTGCAGCTCTGGGCTTAGTACTTCTGCAGACAATGCCTAGGGCCGCAAGTCTCAACGTCGTCCAACAGCCATTCATAGCGTGATTTTGGACTAGAAGATGGAAAAAGGGATCAAAATAGGAACTGATAGGTTAGGTTAGGCGCCGGACCCCCGGCCGAGTTCCTATCTTGAAGTGATAGTACCTGATACTGCGGCCTTGCCACTCGTAGGGAAGGGTGAGGCCTCGACCGCCCCGGGCCAGGAGGCCATTCAAGGTGACAAGTCGCCTGGCTGTGAGGAAAGTGTGAACTCCCTTCTTCACAGCCTCGGTAGGAGTCGCGGGGGAAGAGGAGGGTTGGTGTTACGTTTCTACGCTGCTTACTATCCTTTGCGACCAAGAGTGGCCGTGGCGCTTGGCACGGTGTCGGGGGGGCTGCAGGGGAAGAGGAGTCAGTGTTACGCAGCCGCTCTACCTGTCCTCTGCGTCCGGCTTGGTGGGCTCCGGTCACTGTCAGGCGGACTTGGGACAGGGCTTACTTTTGCAGGCCCCAAATCATGAGCCTGTCTGACAGGCTCTTTAAATCTAGGTTCTTAGTAAACGTCAACAAGAATTAGCCATTGATTTAAAAGCACACCAACCTTCTGCCACTCTTGAAGCTATTCGGGGATGGCGTGCCGAAGCACTCGGGATAAAGTCAAACCCGATGGGGCTCCGCGTTACTCGAGGAACGCCGTCATCCTTACGGTACGGACTTAAAGTTGAAGGAACGCTTATTTCTCGACTTTCACCCCCGCCTAACGAAGGACATGTATGAAAAGGCTTTTAATCAATAAAAAAGTCGTCTTTATGGTGTACTTAATATGTTTTATTCATTAAAATTTCTTTCAATTTATTTATGAATTCAGAATTTTTTTCTTTGTTTTGTAGGCCGTCGGGAATTATAATTTTTTATGATTAAAACAGTGATATGTGGTGTCTCCACTAGTACTTTGTAGTACATAATATCTCTTTTAAACTGATTTCCAAAAAGAATTAGGTTATCAAATTCGTCGCGACCTTTTTTTATGTATGTTCACCGTTTATTCGAAAATGCCTAAACCTTTTTGTTTTTTTTTTTGTTTTGAAGGGTATACTTGTCAGGTGGTCCTATAATTTTTTTATCAAAATCGGTTGTGTAGTACGGGGGTTAAGATGGTTTTTAGTTTTGTTAACTATCCGTCTTATTATAGAACCCAGACTAACTTTGTTACTAGGTTTAAACCATTATCCGACCAAATCAAGTTGACATTTAATAATATGACACTATCTCTACCGTCAATGTCAACTTAATTTCGGGCGGATAATGGTTTAAACCTAGTAACAAAGTTAGTCCTGCTTTTATAATAAGACGGCCTACATACTAAAAAAATAATAATTGAATAAGTACGCTTATATTATAACAATGTAGCTTATTAACTTATACTAATTAGTAATTTTACATTGACCTAGTTTGATAAACAATAGTAAAATAATGTGTCCATCGGCACTTCTCTTGCTGCCACTATCAAGGGGAAGGCACTTTGTTCGTGTGTCTTTAGTAATGTAGTCTTGTATGTAAGTAATGTTTATAAATTGTGGTTTCAGAGCCGTTGTTCGTCCACGTCGGGGCGTGCATCGATGACTTCTTGGAGCTGTACAAGCCGCTATCGCTGGGCAAGTACCCGGTGTCTAGAATGGTCCACTATCTAGACGAGTTGAATAAAGTGACGCGCCTCAAGTACTTACCTTCCAATTATACCAATATGACCACGAGGGAGAGGATAGTGGGATAGATATGGGGATCTCTAATTGCAGGAGATCGCGGTAATAACACTTTCCTTCTTATTATAAAAGCAGGACTAACTTTGTTACTAGGTTTAAACCATTACCCGCCCAAATCAAGTTGACATTGACAGGTGAGATAGTGTGTGATACTACATGTCAACTTGATTTGGGCGGATAATGGTTTAAACCTAGTAACAAAGTTAGTCTGGGTTTTATAATAAGACGGTTTATGTTTGTATTTACTACTTGTACTTGTGATGCTGCCCTCGAGGAAAACTTAGTGAAGGTTCAATACACTTTTGTTCACTTTCTACCACAGTATCTTCCATATAGTTTGGGTTTTACAAGTTGTATTAGTATAAGAAATTTTCTTTTCACGGATACATTTTATAAGCTGGTCGACTATAACTCTTTAAATTGTAAACCCTACTTAGTTTTGATAGTTTTCTTTTTTACCTGACTGCGCCAAAAGGAGGGTTATGTTTTTGAGTGTGTGTGTGTGTGTATGTTTATATGTATGTATGTATGTATGATTGTTTGGCACACTCTGCAGTCTGAACGGCTCGATGGATTTAAGCTTGAGAGGTGTCGTTAGTTCGCTAAGTGACGCGGGCGCACGCGACGGATTCAGTCTACCTCTGTCACAAACTCTGCGTGCGACGGAGACAGGTGACCCGCGACGGGTTCTGCTATCTCTTTCGCACTTAAAGTTTGTGACAGAGATAGGCTGAAACCCGCCGCGTGCGCCCTCGTCACTTAGCGAACGCCCTTAGATTTGTATTTACTGTGAGATTGACACTGGGTATATAAAAAAAAAACAAGATAGTATACTTTTTTGTTTTTGTAATAATTATTTGTTCGTTACAGATACTATTGCCCTGAATTTTTTACGTATCTATATACCACCAACTTGTCATAAATGTATATACATGTGTTTAGCTTGTATATAGTTACTCGCAGCAGCCCAGGCAACTACTGATTATTTTGTGAATACTGTTGTAAGCTACGTTATTAATAAGTCTTTTTATGTAAAATTGTAAATTGTATTTATATTTATAATGTAGCTGTTTATTGTTCCCATTAAATGAAATGAAATAAAACCGTTTAGTTGATAGAAGGGACACTTGAAGGGAAGGGAAGGGAAGAACACTTGACTGTTGCAAACATTTAGAAATATTTTACAAACGGATGCCTAAATCGAAATATTGTGTTTGCAAACTCACAATGTTCTTGAAAGACCTATTAATCCTTCATGCACATAAATCGCAGACACAATTGAATTCAATTGTTCTTTTGACCCGATCGGGCCAATCGGTGCTTGAAGGGAACGATGCTCCACACCATGTGTTAGTACAGAAAAAAAAAATGGTTCCCACTTTATATCTTTGGTAGTGCCCCTCAAAAAAAATAGTCTACCTAGATGCCAAATATCAACTTTCTAGGTCATATATTGCTCGTGGATAAGTGAGTCAATGATTTTTTAAAAGTTATTATAGCAATAACTGTCTGAGCTACATTATGTACCTACATAAATCGATTATAGATCAAGATAAGCTAGAGGATTGAAATGTATGTGTAAATTTCATGTTTTTAGGTTGTGAAGGAGTCAAATACCGAATTATATGTAAAATAAATTAACATTAATAAAAAAATAACCCAAAATGGTGTTTTTTTTTTAATAATCAAAAAGGTTTATTTCTTTCTAAGACTGAATCTACTTTTGGCGCTTACTAACACTAAAGCGAATGACGACCTCCGTGGTGTAATGATCAACACGCTAGTCCGCCAATCCGGAGGTTCTGGGTTCGATCCCCAGCCCTGTCAAGTTGGAAAATGACCTTTTTGAAATTTGTTCTGGGGTTTGAGTGTTTATCTATGTATGTATTTATCACAAAATATAGTATCATTGGGTTAGTATCCCATAATACAAGTTTTAGATTACTTTGGTGCTAGCGAATATGTGTGATTTGTCTCTAATATTTATTTATTTATAAAGCAAAGCTGAGCTTATGCCTCGAGGACTGCACTTTAAAGTAGGTATACCTACTAATTTGTATCATTTCCGCTTTAACGGTGTCACCATCAAGAAAGTGGAAGGGAGTTCGAATACTTACATGGAACTAGTAAAAAACTCATGACATTTCCGACCTGACGTTAACCCAAAGATATAAGATTTTTTTGCTCTTTGCGTAAACCTTGGATTCCCTCTAATATGGTTGAGTTTAACGATGGCTGATCCGTGCGTCAACTCGTGAACGGGTGCTGCCGGGAGGGACTGGTCAGCTCGGCTTCGCTTTTTTTGACTACTTAATATTTTTTATTACGCAATTTATGTTTGTTTACTTGTTCGCAAGCATTACATGTTATAATTTGTCAACATTGTATTATATTATAAGTATTTATTAATTAAAAGACAATTATAATAATATGACAAAGCCCTTCTGGCGAGTAGGCGACCAATACTGTGAAAATGAGTTTCTTTCGGCGTTTCTTCTCAGCAGTGGTCGTTACGAAGCGCTGGTATCGGTAGCTTTTCTTTAAAAATAAATTAAATTTTAATATACTTTACACGTAACATAAATTATACTTATTGACGTGTAAAAGTGCCTGTAAAGGTCTAATTACTGAATTAACATTTGAATCTTTGAATTTTTGAATTTGAATCTTTAACCTTCCTAAGACAAGCAGGCTGATAATGAACCCCTGAGCTAGGTATATTAAGGAAAGTACTAGAAAATGTGTTTTATTAGTTATTTCTATCGAACATTTCAATATAAGGTGGGTGTACCATGGAAGGCCACTCTAAGAAATAAACAGTTATTATTCGTTTATTTGCTCAATAAATAAAACTAACAAATATTTAAGTAATACTTTGTTTTATTACGTAACATATAAACCACTTCTTTTTATTGTAGATTTAATCAATATTGATTGAACTTAAGTTATATTGAACTCTTCCAAATAGCCTTGCTAGGAACAAGGCTCCTTAGAAGGCCATTATAATAAATCAGTCATTCAACACTAAAAGTTACTAAATAGCGATAAAATCTGCAATTAAAAAAGTAAAGTATTACTTAAATATTTGTTAGATTCATTTATTCAGTAAATAAACGAATAATAACTGTTTATTTGTTAGAGTGGCCTTCCATGGTACACCCACCTTATTTTAACGTCGTCGATTCCCGATATCGAAGAAGCGAGGGACCGTACTGCCAAAATAGTAGCGCGAGTGATTCGCCGCCGCGTCTGTGATTTCCAGTTCGATGGGTGTTTGTGTAAATAGAAGGAATTTGTCATCGCATGGCAATAACTACGAAATTTTAATAATTGGCCTTCGAAGGAGCATGGCCTTCCATGGTCCACCCACCTTATCAGCTGTTAAGAAAATTTTTAACTCCGGAAAAACGAGCCTCGATGTAAAAACAACTGGCTATTAGCTTAGGATCGGCAGGAGGATTATATATGACCACAAGCGGCATAAAAATTTCTCAAGCTCCTCCGTGCTTCAGAAGGCACGTATAAATCGTTGGTCCCGGCTGTCATCATTGCATGGCAGTCGTCAAGCTACGTCAGATGCCTTCAGGCAACCTGAAAAATCTGACACCAGTGTTGGCCACTTACACACACGAAAAACAAACGGGTATGTAGTATAAATTTGCTCGGTGTTTCTCTGCGTGATCGAATCAGAAATGAGTAAATTCTTAGGAGAACAAAAGCCACTGACATAGCCCAGCGGAATAGGTCGAAGTGGTCCAGTGGGCGGGACACATAGCGCGATGAACCGATGGCCGACCTGACTAAGGTCACTGGAAAGCGCTGGATGCAAGCCGCTCTTGACCGGTCATCTTGGAAATCCTTGGGAGAGGCCTACGTCCTGCAGTGGACGTTTTGCGGCTGAAATGATGAATGATGATAGTATATTATCGCAAGGTCTGTAAATTAGAAATAGATCCATTGAAAATAAAAATTCTCACCATATCCAATGATCAGGGGCCGTACCATGAACTTATACAAAACCATAATGGATTAGTTCCGTTTTGATTCAAGCTTATAATAATATTGTTTCAAATCGCACCATGAGCTCTTGAAACAAGATTTTTATATTCCTGCTTAGTGATGTGACAGAACGAATGAATAACAGTGAGATAACGCTATATGTTTTGTATAAGTCCATCACGTTCTTGAGCCCGATGGGCGTCTGTTAGCAATATTAATACAATATTACTTTAATATTGTACGGATAATTGAACGGACCTAAACTGTCATGATTTTTCTGTTAAGTTTATGATAAAGCCCCAGACAAAAACATTCCCTCGATCGCCTTTTACAATTCCATATTTTTTTCGTCTCTTACACGTCCAATTTTTGTTTATATTATGAATACCGCTACTCAATCGACTATAAAAAGTAGTGGACTCGTATAGATTTGTCGCCAGAAGCTCCCTTGAAGCAATCAAAGGACCTACACCAACCTTTGATTGAAACTAGTTCGGATTAGGATTAGGAATAAAGAAACAAAGAAATAAAGATAGGCTCTAAAGGACTTGTATCCAGAGTCGTAAAAAAAACCAATTGCCATTTTATTTGCTACTTTGACGTTTAAACAATAATGCTAATCATGCCTTCGTAGCATGACACCGTTGAGAAACCCAGATAAAGAAATGTCGCCCGACAGACAAGTGCCATCCCGCTCGTTATTATTGCGTAGAGCAAGATAGTGATGAATGATAGTGCTCCATAAACGCTGTCGCCGGAGATCGTACTCCTGCTGGTACCGATTGAGCGAATGATTGTGTGTGACGTCACAAAATTGCTAGCATAATCAACATTAAAGTAATATTACTTTAACGTTGTTTCTATTGGTCGTGGTATGAATTGACAAAGTAATATTAAAATAAGACTGCTATAAGAGGTCATAGTAAGGCCCCAGATCTAAAGAGGCTTCATCCATAATGTCTGACTTAATCCATAATAGATCTTGTTAAATACACTGTGAATAATGAAAAATTAAAATTTATTGACCATTAATACGAGTAGACCAGTTAGAATAAATTGCCAGAATCGGTAATTGATATGCCAGATAGAAAATTTAAAGCTTATGTAAAGAAAGTACTTTGTGAGAAGGCTTATTACGGAACCGATGATTATCTTAAAGACAAGAACGTCTGGCTTGAGCTTGGTGCGGGTCCCTCTTAAAGGTTTGTATTTGTACACTCACAAATGTCATAATTTGAGTACAATCGGTACATGTACTTTGTTTACAATTTGACATTATTTTAAATTTGTCATTATTCTTAATTAATAATTATGACATAGCAATGTATTCTCAGTCCACATATTAACTTAATATCAGTATAATTGTAAGGTTGACGTTTTCGGAGAAAATGCTGCAGTACAGTTTGTTACCGCTTCTTCTGTACTTGCGCTTAGGAGGTGGCAGTAAATTTAGTTGTAAGTAAATGATCTGACGTCAACAAGTAGCTATTAAGAAATCGAACGAAATAAAAAAATTATAATTATAAAGGTGATACAAATATCCAAAGATAAATAAATGATTTTTAATAAAACAAATTTTATGGTAATGTTTCTTGGGGAAAGTTGGTTAGTATCATAGATTGAATTTACCCTTAAAAGTTAAAATACAAACATACATACTTATGTTCACGCCTATTCCCCATGGCAGAGACTACGGATTTCCACTTGCCACGATCCTTGTAAAATAGAAGTAATTTTATAGTTTAGTTTTTCATACCATCACCCTTCACTATTTCTTGAATTTTTCACCCGTAAAATAATTTCAGTATACATATTTTGTATTTGTGTTTGTCACAACCATGGGGGATTTACTCATTTTATTTTCGGTATATATTAATAATAAGTTTGGAAAATCCAATAGTCATAACCCCTCATAACATTCATAAAAAAAAATATTAATAAACTACACTGAATTAGATGGTAATTTTCAATAGAAAACAATCCCGAGACGTGATGAAGCTATTAAAAAAAAGGTAAAAACAAATTAAGAACCTATTTTTAGCAGTAATCGTGACTGGCACATACGTCCATACCGACATCCGGACATCCACGATCAATTTTTTTTATATCATTATTTGCTTGACAAATATTTTCTTCTAGTATTAAATGTGTTTATAAAAGTTTTGTCCTTCATAGCTCTGTACTTATGTCATTGTATAAATGCAATATGAATATACAAGAGACAGGTAAAGACCAGAAAAATGCTTAACCCTGACATGTTGAGAACTTGAGAGTAGAGTACTACCTCAGCGCTTATGTGTCGTCACTTAAGCCGAATATAAGTACATGTATTAGGTAGTTTTAATGAAAATCCATGTTCCAAACAAGTACCAGTAATAAGTATGCATAATCTTTTAAACATTATTTTCCGAACAACGTTTCAAATAAGGTTTAATTTAATTAATTAATGGTATTTATGTGTGCAGGCTATCACGCACAAGAAAAGAGTGATAGTAAAGGACAAGACGTATACGATTTGGACAGTCGATTGGTTTGAACGATAGATTTGGGTATCGATTCTCACTTAACGATGCACGGGCTATCTGTAAGTTAAAGGACTACCTGGTACATTTACGTGGAATCAAACCACTGGCTGTACTAGATCACTATAATATTATAATGAAATTATAATAACAGCAAAAGTTAAAAACAAATTTCGGCATTTCCATACGAAAGTGTGCAGTCGCCCGGGCAATTTGTATGCGTATGTCGAATTTCTGTTTTGTTTTTGAATGTTATTTTAATTTAATTATACTATAGTGATCTAGTATAGGCCGTGGTATGATTTATTACAGGTATCCCATACTCTTCCACATTGTATACGAAGACTAAAGTGACGAGATATAATTTAAGTAAGTGCCTACTTAAAAGTGTAATTAACGAAAATAGTAACAATAAACTGTTTATTTTGAACTGTCCGTTTCAAATCTCCTGGCAATGCTAGCGTCCCTGTCCACATTGACGCCCCGCAGCACCCAGCCCTGCCCCGGGCGCGCGGGCTGCGCCCCCCGCGGTACGTCCCGCGCGTCCGCGAGCTGCGCCAGCAGCATGCGCCGCGGCCGCGCCGAGCTGTTGGCAGAGCTGCCGTGGATCAGCAGGTACGAGAAGATGACCACGTCTCCGCGCTCGGCGACCACGGGCGTTGCTTTCTCCAGAGGAAATTTTGACTGGAAATTAGTAAAACCAACAATTAAATATTTATTCAGAAATTCGACCTGTTTGACAATTTATTCGCGAGCTAAATTAAACCATAGCGCTCACCACATTGAGAAGATACTTATTACTTAACTGAGTTTGACTTCTGTAAGTGAGTGTTAGTATTTATTCTGTGCCACCATATCAATTCTCCAAAAAAATGGAGAAAATATATATAATTGGGTACTTTTCTTCAAAAATAAATTATTTAGTATCTACTGTTTAAGATAATAAAACGTCACAATATAAAGTCAGTTGTCATGAATCCATTCTCAATGTGATTTTAGATTTATTATTGCAGAAAAAGATGAGATGATGATATTAAGAGCGTTATTTGACTCCAATTAACGATGACGTCATTAGTCTTTTGTGATTGATTGAAAATGTTTGTTTTGACGTTTAGAAAAAATATCTGTGGTGCGATTTTTCAAACGCGGAGTCACTAAACGAACGGTTTTTTGTATGGAAAAACCATTCGTTTAGCTGACTCCGCGTTTGAAAAATGGCACTTCTGATTTGAGTTGTTGAAAGTAACGAATTTGGTAAAAATATAGCAAACCTGGTCAACATAGTGAAACTCGCCCTCCTTGGCGCCCACGTCCTCCTGCGGTCCCAGTTTATGTGAGCCAGGGTACACGAACAGGCCGCCGTTGTGGGGGTCGGCCGCGTCCAGGTGGACGAACGCCGCTACCATGGAGTCATGCTCATACGGGAAGTAATGGTAGTCCTGTAAACCAAAAAATCCTTGCTTGATAAATTTGACATCAGTTTAGGCACAGAATACGTTATAGTACCAGAGGCCGCATTTTTGAAATCACTTGTCACATTACGAATGGTTTGCGCGAGCGTTTTCAAACGGGCACATTTTTGAATCGATCGTATGCGAAGGATTTGCAACGAGTGGTCTGGACCACTCGTTATTTTGACATTTGTGACGTAAATATGTCAAAGAAACCCTTTATAGAGAATCCGTTCCGATTCAAGCTGCTTTTTTATTCATGGTAAAATTCTTAGAAAACCATAGACATATTTTCGATATTTTCTGCGTAAAGCAATACTGATTTTAGCTGACACGACACGCCGCTTTTAAAAATACGGCCAAATGGTTTTTTACGCGAGCGGTGAGTTGGAAAACTACACGTTTTGGGTTTCAGTGAGTCCTTAAATGAAAAATAGCACTCAAGGCCTGTGTCACTCCCTGTTTAGGTATCGAAAATATACCTACATTTATATATTACTATGCGCGCAACGACCACTTCGAAGGGGAAAATTCAGATACATGAATCGTTTGTCCATAGTAATAAGAATTAAATTGGCTTGCAATTGATGTCAAGAGGTGAGGAGTTCTGACGCGAGCTAAATTAAACCATAGCGCTAATCACATTAAGTAGATATTTATTTTAATTTCTTTTCTGAGTAAGACTTCTGTACGTGAGTACTAGTACTTATTCTGTGATAGTACAGAAGAATCACTCTGAGATAGAAAGTTTGCAAAATTAAACCTAATTACAGCGCACTAATTGGCTTTGCCTATCAAAAAAAGGAAGCATTAAATAAGTTTAATTTTTAATGAGAATTGCTGAAATAGAAGTACGATGCGACACAAATAAGGTGATCAAAAATGGCGGACTTCAAAGCATTTTTGTACAAATTCCCGGCACGTAGGTTGAACCAAAATGGTGGTTATCGGCGCAGGTACAAATAATGCGCCGTTGACGTGCCTTTACACCGTGCACATATTACCTCTCTCATCTGAGCGTGTTCCTGCCTGGTAACATAGCTAGGCAAACTGCTGTAGTATAATGCAGTTGGTCTTATTTTTATAATGACTTGTTGAAAGAAACCTTTAGTCCAGCTTTATAAGTCAGGCACATAAAAGAAACCCTGACTTTCAATGGTTTACCCTAATAACTTTTGAATGATTGAACCGATTTTCTGAATCTACAAATTTTACCTTTTCATTTGATACCCCACTCAGGGATATTTGCATACCTCATTTTGCTCACCACCACTTTCACCTCCCATTAAAAAACAGACCTGATGCATAGGATAGGCGGCGCCCTTCTCGGGCGGTTTCAGATGCGCCTTGGTGTGGTGGAGGACGATGTTCCTAGTGCCCATGACGTCTTCCAGGGCGTCCAGCAGGTTCTTGTTGTACAGGAACTGTCCGAACACGCCCGCGTGGTACTGCAGGTTGTGTATGCCTTTAACCTTTAAAAAATTAACTTTCACTATCACGACTTTATCTCTAATGGTGCAATGTTGCTGGCAACATTGATGCTCCAGCGACAGACAACCAGAATCAAGGTCTGGACCATAACAAACCACCGTTTCCTCAGGGGTCCAAAGATGTTACATACTTACATGAGTGACTAAAGCCTCCACGAAAATAGAGATGCAGCCAGTGGAAGGGTTAGAAATGTTTAGCTTTTGTTCCCAACTTTTCCGTTATTGGATTTTAGTTTATAGGGTTCCGTATTTAAAGGGTAAAAACGGGACCCTATTACTAAGACTCCGCTGTCAGTCTGTTTATCAGAACCACGGTAGCTAGGCAGTTGAAATTTTCACAGATGTTGTACTTCTGTTGCCGCTGTAATAACAAATACTAAAAAACAGAATAAAATAAATATTTAAGTGGGGCTCCCATGCAACAAACGTGATTTTTTATAGATAATGGTACGGAACCCTTCGTGCGCGAGTCCGACTAGCACTTGGCCGGTTATTAAAACTATATCTTGTGGCATATCTGGTGAATGCAAATTTTTAGTTTTTCCTGTTGTCCCCTACTTTTTGTTTTATTGTCCCCTAAATACATTTTTTAATTTGCGAAGCTATTGATTTATAAAGTGAATATTTCAATTAAGAGCTTGTCAAGGTTGTTTACATTCTTTTAAATACCTAACCAAATGGACTATAGTATTATGTAAAGTAACCTTTTGACCAATGCGATAAATAATAGAATACTTGTTGCCCATATCACGGAGGAATAGTTTTTAATTTAGTATCTTTTTCTTATCTCTTCCAATTATAGACGTAATTTGATTATATGCTTTATTACCTTACATCAAGTAGGTAGGGGGCACCCCTACCTACTTGATGACATCAAAAGTGACAAAGCATTTCAAACTCAGATAGGTACTTTAAATCTAGAATGCAGGACACACAGTCCCACTTTTGTTTGTATTTGTGTGTGTAAGTGGCCAACACTGGTGTCAGCTTTTCAAAGCGGCCTAAAGGCATCTGACATAGCTTGACGACTGCTAAACAATGATGACAGCCGAGACAAACGGCTTATACGTGCCTTCCGAAGCACGGAGGAGTTCGAGATTTTTTTTATGCCACTTGTGGTCACCCATCCAAATGCGTCCCACTAGTCAGACGATCTGAACAAGCTAGTCTTGTCGCTTCCGACACATTTCGAAACATAATTTTTGAAAACTAAAAACTGATTTCGAGACAAAATTTGACAGACGATTCGAATAACATTTCTATGGGACCAAATTACAAATAGGTACCTATGCACTTTCAAACATACAAATAAAGAATTTTTCCAATTGGTCCAGGCTTCTTCGAGTAATCGGGTAACATACATAAAAAATACATACACATTAGAAATCGAATTGATAACTTCTTTCTTTTTTTGAAGTCGGTTAAAAAAGAGAAACAAATTTTGAAATAAAAATATAATAAGAATAAGCGGATATAAAATCGAAAATCGACGACCTCCGTGGCGTAGTGGTCACCACGCAAGTCCGCCGCCCAGAGGTTCCAGGTTTGATCCCCGGTCAGGGCAAATCGGAAAGTGGCCTTTTTCAATTTGTCCTGGGTCTTGGGTGTTTATCTATAATGTATTTGTTATAAAATATAGTATCGTTGAGTTAGTATCCCATAACACAAGTCTCGAACTTACTTTGGGGCTAGCTCAGTCTGTGTGATTTATCCATGTATATTTATTATAGAATGAGAGGCTACTCACCGTGAAGGCGCTGTTACTTTTCCTGTCATTCGCGTCGCTTCCCACCCACGAGCTCTCCATCTTCTCCTGGTTCTTCCTGCGGAACAGCTCATCATATTCCTTGGAGATCAGATCCAACTCCTCCTCCGAAAACAAATTCTTCAGCAGAATATAGCCGTTCTCTTCGTAGAACTTCTTCTGGTCCGACGTTAGTCTCGTCATTACGAAAATAAAATTCTATTTGTGACTCTGCCACAACTTGGTGTGGTCACTAAGTTATATGTTACGTTACTGAATGATATTCGAAACTATTTTGATCTCGGCGTTTTATCGTGTTAGTTTGGATTACAGTGCCAACTGAGGTCATGTTTTTAACTTGTTTATGTTATGGACGAAGTGATTAATTGGGGAAATATTCACAATGACTTTTGAGCTGCCGATATGATTCAGCATCTTCGGAGGTCTGCGGCGGCCTTGATCGTCGCTCTGCCATTAAGTCTAGGGTCTGAACAGAGATTGTTTGAGGTTTTCGTTTACAGAACATTCGTTTAGTACTCGAGTAACAGAAGTCTTACTCAGAAAATAAATTCAAAGAAATATCTACTTAACGTGGTTAGCACTATGGTTTAATTTAGCTCGCTTCTGGGGGTTTACTTCATAAAATAATGCGTTAGTCGTACGATAGCGACGTCCTATTTTTTTGTCAAACCAAATAAGACTTTATCATCATACGTTAGTGCTCAATGTTCCTTGACACTGAACCGCGGATATGCAGTGACGTCTTGCGTACTGCTTTTGGAGTAACCCGTCAGAACTCCTCACCTCTTCGTTTAGAAACCTAGACATCAATTGCAAGCCAATTTCATTCTTATTAATCTGGACAAACGATTCATGTAACTTGAATTTTTCCGGAGTGGTCGCCGCGCGCATAGTTATAATGTAGTGACACAGGGCTGATCGCGGTAAGTCCCGCAGTACTAATAAAAGTCAAATTCATTGTGACCGCGAAACTACTAAAATCTTATATTGGCAGAAGAAAGTTGAAGTCAGGGCCGTGAGGAAGGATAAGGGTGGTATTTCTGCCCAGGAGTGACCAATAAAAATTGTGAAGCTAAATTTTTGCCCCAAACCTGTAACCTAATCCGTAAAAACGGCCATTTTTCGCAGAAGAGAAGCTTCACGTTCTCACTCTAAACTGTAAAATGTAGTTCATAAAATAGTTTGAAGGGTTAAAAAGTCGCGCTCGTTTCAGAGGCGCTAAGCCGGATTGCGTAGAAATCTGAGCAATAATGAGATACGAGGGTGATAAAGTGCCGTCTCGGCTTACGTACACACACCTTAAATTGCAAGTTTTATGCTTTTTTGCATACTGAAGGGAATATGAAATCTCCAAGAGGCTTTATGGCGGTAGCAACAAAAACTGGTGAAGTAAACAGTATTTTACCGCAATTTTGCAAAACTCAAATACCTTTTCTATGCTGATCTTCGAAATGAATAAAAAACCGGACAAGTGTTAAACCGTGTGTTAAATTTGCGCGGAGAGGGTTCCGTTCTTTGACTAAGTTCTTCCACGAGGATGTGAAGTTTTTTATTTAAATAGCTAAGATAGGATAATTTACATATTTACAATTAAAAAGAAAAAGTGAAATACCTACTATAAATTTAATCTAAAAAATCGTGCCCATGCGGCATAGTGCCAAGAACGGTGGCCGCATTTCCCCTTTGGATCCCAATACTGATTCGTTGGGCGAAAAAGGAGATCTCTTTAAGGAGACCTCTAGTATCGGGGCCCCAAGGTCCGAAAGTCTCAACGCCAAACGGCACCAAAATATAGTCATCATTTAACGAACTATATTTGCGCCGTTTGGCGATCTCAGCGTTTTCAGCAGCCGAACCAGCTTTTGAGACTGATCCCCTGAGATGGAAGAATGCCAGTGTGTCAACGAGGTGTTTTTAATGTGACACAAATTTGCTTTTGGCTAAAAATAATGAAATTTTTAACAAAAAGAAAAAACCGACTTCGTTTTCTTTCAGGGGTTTCTTGCATGTCTCCAAAGTTATTCTTCATCATATCTCCACCAAATTAATATAGGACCAAATTGGTATTAGAAGCTTTTAAATAAAAAAGAATCATTAAAATAGGTTCAAAACAGGCTAAGGTATCGCGTTATATACATACAAGTAAAAAAAAAACATGCAGGTCGAACGGATAACCTCCTCTTTTTTCGAAATCTGTTATAAATGCTGAAAGTTGCTGAATTTTGTCTGTTGTTGAATTCTGTGTTGCAGTGATTCTTGAATACGAAGACTAAGCACCAAGTGATAAAAGGTAGATATTCATCGTGATCCGATTTTCTACCTGCAAAGATCGTTAAGCCGAATAAGGGAATTGGTAAAAATAAATAAATAAAATAATAAATATATACGGACAAATCACACAGATTGAGCTAGGCCCAAAGTAAGTTCGAGACTTGTGTTGTGGGATACTAACTCAACGGAACTATATAACAAATACATATTAGGTTGGGGAAAAAGTCTTTTCGCATATAGTATGTATGAACTTGTAATAAAACCACTTTGGCTATACTATTTGTACCTGGCTGGTTTTGGTATCATTTAAAAGTTTAAATTTTAAAGAAGATAATTCCAAATTCAAATTAGGAAAATGCGTGATTTTCATTTGTTTTTCTTACCGTCATGATGAGTGAATCTAATGAAGAATTTAGATACATTTTAAAACTTTACTATCAAAAAGGTAAAAATACAACGCAAGCCGCGAAAAAACTTTGCGATGTTTATGGACCTAGTGCAGTGTCTGTGAGAGTAGCACAAATTTGGTTTAAGCGTTTTCAATCCGGAAATTTTGATGTCAAAGATGCACGTCGCTCTGGTTGCCCTGTTACGGATAAAATGGATGCTATTTTTGAAAAAGTGGAGCAAGATCGGCATATCAGTTACGACGTAGCTGAAGAACTGGGAATTTACCACAAAACAGTTTCGGCGCATTTGAAAAAAAATGGGTACACAAAAAAAGCTCGATATTTGGGTACCTCACGAGCTCTCTGAAATAAACCTAATGAACCGTGTACTCATTTGTGATTCTTTATTACGATGTAATGAGACCGAACCATTTTTGAAGAAATTGATAACTGGTGATGAAAAGTGGATCACGTACGACAAGAACGTGCGAAAAAGGTCATGGTCAAAGGCCGGTTAGGCTTCACAGACTGTGGCGAAACCCGGGTTAACTCGCAACAAGGTGATGTTGTGTGTGTGGTGGGATTGGAAGGACATTATTCATTATGAGCTATTACCACCAGGCAGGACCATCGATTCAGAACTCTACTGCGAACAATTGATAAGATCAAAGCAAGAAGTTGAGAGAAAGCGGCCGGAATTAATCAACAGAAGGGGTGTGGTTTTTCATCATGATAACGCTAGACTTCACACATCTTTAACCACTCAGCAAAAATTAAGAGAGCTTGGCTGGGAGGTGTTAATGCATCCGCCGTATAGTCCTGACCTGGCACCTTCAGATTTCCACCTGTTTCGGTCTCTTCAGAATTCTTTAGGCAGTGTCAGGTTAACATCACGAGAGGACTGCCAAAATTACTTGACGCAGGTTTTTGATCAGAAGCCCCAAAATTTCTATAGCAATGGGATCATGTCCCTACCTATAAGATGGCAAAAAGTTATCGAACAAAATGGTACCTACATACTTTAGTTAAATGTAAATAAACTATATAAAAATGTTTTGAATTTTCATATAAAATGCGAAAAGACTTTTTCTCCAACCTATTATATAGATAAACACCCAAGATCCAGGACAATTTGAAAAAGGCCATTTTCAAACTCTCCCTGACCGGGGATCAACCCCGGAACCTCTGGGTGGCGGACTAGCATGGTGACCACTACACCACAGAGGTCGTCAAATCTCGAGGCATTATGTAATGTCAAACAGGTTGAAAATGATGTAATTTCCTCCTACATGAATTACAAGAAGAATTGCAATGTGATCTGTAATTAGCTGGCGACGGACGTGACGTCATTTGTCAAGCGACGACTCAAGTACCTATATCATCACCACCAGCCGACAATCACACCGTCGCAATGTCGACTAACACTAATTTTTATTTATTTATAATGAGATGTACTTATACTTCCAAAATTGTTTAATCGTTTTTTAAGTTTCACAATGAAATACACAAAAGGCACACCTCCACATTGTGTTAATGGTAGTAGACTACGAAATTTCGCTCGCCTCGCTCGTTCAAATATCATCTCGTGTTACAAATATGTGTGAGAAACAGCCTCTTTTTCCTCGTTTTTGTGGCAGAACACGAGGTCTTTTATAGAATTACAAGTGACGGGCGTTGCTCGGCAGTCGGCTGCTATCCGACGCTGGCAAAAAGGTATACCTACCTACTTACATTAGATTAGAAGGGGCTCGTTTAAAGGAGACCCTTAGGGTATTAAATTAACCGAGTACCTGGCAATTTAACAAAATAGACTCCGTGGGTAGAGGTTGAACGACAGTCTGACGATGTCTGAGAAGAAATTGAGAACGAAAATAGTTGATCCGTTTCAGTTGGTCGGAGTGGAAGTCCAGCTGGCGAACTGCCACTGGCAGAGATAATAAGAAGAGAGAAAAGAGTGGAGGTCTTTGCCCAACACTGAGATCCAATAGACTAGTTTAAAAAATCCTAGAACTTGGTTCATCTGGGGTATGAACTTTGAAGTTTTCTTGATGACTACTAAGGGTCAAACGACACACAGCGTATGACGCGCGCGCGAAGCATCTTGCGTAATTCGCGTGCGGTGTGAGGAGGATCTTGCGGAAAGGGGGGGGGGGGGGGCTTCACCCTTACCAAGCGGTTCGGCCTACAGCCTCGCTTTTTACTTAACGTGGTCTCGCGGTACACACTTGGCACGCATCATTATGCGATTCGACAATAAGTTTACTTTTCTAAACTCAACAATTCACAAGCTAATAGAAAACCAGTTGAACAAACAACAGGACATAAATTGCGCATTGCTTTTTACGTATTCACGAGTGAACGAATTTCGCTCGGCCAGTATCGCGTATAAATCAAACCGGGCGTTCCGATAACCAATTGCGTGCTCCAATCAATATTTAAACGATTTTAGACCTTCTATTTAAGGTATTTTAGGTCTACTCGTACGCTGAGTTTTTGGCGGATCGCACAGACTTTGTAAACATTTAGACACTATTATAAATAAAGAAAATTGAATTGGGGAAGCGTAGACTTAGGTACATATTAATTTTTGTATTGAATCATAGCTATAAGACAATGCTTTTAATAATTAAAACCATGGATTATTATTATTATTCGGACCACGTGTCTACGTTAGTCTATGTAGGTATACAACCACAACGTGTAACTGAAAGGGGGTACCAACCCGAAAGGGAGTAAACATACTAATCAATGTGAACAATTTTAACTATGGGATCATCCCTGAAATCGTAAAAAAAAAATCTGCAGCTCCATACATTTTGATACGGTAGATAATTAATTTTGCATAAAAGTAAAGATTTTTTAAAATGTTTTTCAGGGATGGTCTCATAGTAAAATTTGTTCACATTGATTAGTATGTTTACTTCCTTTCGGGTTGATACCCCATTTCCGTGACACGTTGTATATTTGTGGCATCGTATTTTTACCGTTTTCATTTATTTTGTACAACATATACATTATTATTTCAACCGCATAACGTCCATTGCAACATAAGCCTCTCCCAAGGATTTCCAAAATTACCGATCTAGAGCGGCCTGCACCTTGATGATTTACACCAGGGATCTCCAAACTATTTTGGACAAGTGACCCCTTTTCCAAAATTAACTGTTATCTCAAACCCCCATGGCCAAATTACCTACTTTTAAGATAAAACCCATTATTCATAATGGTCTGCTAACTTAAAACAGCTGCTACAGAGTGTTATTTTTCATTCTGACTTAGGTCAATAGAAGAAGACAGTGTGAGAATTAGCTATGCTTTAAGTTAGCAGACTATTATAAATAACGGGGCCTATCTTTAGTTTTTTTCCTATTGATACAAAATACCTAGGTACTCGTACTAAGATAAGCGTTAAATAGAGAGCAAGTCAAAACGCGCCTGAAAGACGTACGCTCGAACTCATTATCTTGCACAAACTTGTCCACACAGACTTGCTGAGTTTTTCATCTTGTACGAACTTGAGAGTTTACATTACTACAAAAATGCTATTTCCTGCAAAAATATTAATTATTCTTAGTACACGTAACACAACATAAACAATACAGTACCTACCTATCTTGAAAGTTTTAAATAAGAACTTGTGTGAATTTAATAGGGGTCGATTTTTAGACCGATGTCGACCCCTAGGAAACCGATATCTACCCCAAGGGGTCGATATCGACCACTTTGGGAATCCCTGATTTACACATTCTATCAAAATGTAGTATTAAATACGCATTACAGAGAAGCAACATACTACGTAAAATAATAATTAAGAACCCAAGACATTTCAGAGTAGGTACCTAAGGTAAATAAATAAAATATTATATAAATATTTATTTTTTCAGGATGTTTTTTTTGCCATGACCTATTTCCTCGATGTTGGGAATGTCTAGTCTATTTGTAAGTAAGTCTGCAGCGGATATAAACAATATCTTCTTCGGAAACAAATCGTTCGGATTCAATTATCGGAATGCTCGATCCGGACGTGTTGAGGTTTGTGATCGATGCTGTAATGCTTTCCGGACATTTCAGAGCTCGGACCGAATAGCAACGTCATTTAAAAACATTCGTATTCTTCTCAATCATTAAAGAAAAAGCTTTTCGTTCCGCTTAGGTCATAAAAGTTGGTCAAGGGAATCGACGCCTCATTTAGGGCTGCCATCAATTAAAATAAAATAAAAACCTATTTGTACGCTGAATAAGACCAGACATTTACCTAGCCCAAAAGCCAGATGCAGAAACAGTGACCAGGCGTAGCTAGGCGCCTCGCGCGTAAAGCGGACCAGCTTTTTTTAGAGATCTAACCTAAAAGCCGGACGGGGATACGGTGAAGATTTTTGTAAGACAGTTGTGGTGCGGCCTATAAAAAGAAACATAACAGATGGCAAACCTAGCCTGATAACCTACTACAAGATGCCTGGATGTGTTTTTGCTCAGCGATAAACCACAGGTATTTACTAAGAAATTATGAATACCAAGACTGAATTAAAAAGACAATAGCGAGCCCCCACATACACCAACATGGTTGCCACTATACTAATGAATTTAGCTAACTGGATAAACATCAAGTTGTTTGTGCTGAGGCTGTGGTTACTGGAATCTGGATAATGAATATCCATTACTTGTACTCACGTAAGCATTATATTTAGAAAAAAGGGAACTTCCCTATATGCTAACTATTTATATAACAACTATACTGGGAGGTAAATAAAAGAACTGTAAATACATAGGACTGATATAGATTACAAAGTGTGTCTGAGCCGTTAATGATGTGAATGTTTTAACAAAAGCATTGCAGATTTGAATATTTTAAGTGTTGCCCGCGTAGGAATTGCGTTTTGTTTTGTGCGTTTTGTTATCTTAAACAATATTATCTTTTCTTGTAATTACTAAAAGGATCTACAAAGCAAAAGCAAGAAGAGTGGGTCAGGTTCGTCCTCGACGAACGTACTGCGATCAGATTGCAGACGTTCTTAAATAACCGGCCTAGTGCGGGTCGGACTCAAGCACGAAGGGTTCCGTACCATTATCTTTAAAAATCATGTTTTTTTTGTATAGGAATCCCCTTAATATTTATTTTATACTGTTTTAAGTATTTGTTGTTATAGCGGCAACAGAAATACATCTGTAAAAAGTTCAACTGTCTAGCAGTCAGACGGAAGGACGGACGGACAACGAAATCTTAGTAATAGGGTCCAGTTTTCACCCTTTGGGTACGGAACCCTAAAAAGGAGAGGTCTGAACTACCCGCAACCGGTGGGCATGCATGAAGAGAGTGATAAGTGTACACAGAACAAGTGGAATTTCACAGTATCTCTGCCTACCCCTGTGGGAAACAGGCGTGATAATATGTATGTATGCATGTATGTATTTATCCTTGTACTTACAGAATATTTACCAACATATATTTCTACAACTTCTTATTCTTAAATCTTTACAGAAAAGTTAAAAGAACGTTCAGAAACATATTGAATGGCATTGCTTAGAAATGTGTGATTTCAAATCTGTTTTCGGTGAAACAGACTGCGTTGAAATTTTGCGAGAATGGCATTCCCAAGTATTGTTTTAGAGGTGTTACCTACTATCTTAATAGAGAAATCTCTTTGAAGAGACCCATCGAACCAAGGCCCGGGGTCGGGAAGTCTCCAAACGGCACCAAAACATTAAAGATAAAGATAAAGATGATTTATTTGCCAAACATATGTTACAAGATATTACATTCAGTTTCGTCCAATCATGTTTACCATCACCGGTGTGCAAATGTTCCGTAGTTACGAACGCCAACTTTGAGTTCACGCCACTAAAAACGTCTAAAAACTAATTTTCTATTGAATTGGTATGAAATTTTTCTTTTCCGAGTACATTTTATAAGTTAATCGCCTATAACTTTTTAATTTGTAAATCTTACTTAGCTCTGATAGTTTCCTTTAAATTTTTTTATATATCCTATAGCTGAATTTTTCCACGTGTCCATATATAACAGTTTAGCAGATAGAGGGGGGGGGGGGGGACACTTGACTCTAACAATTTTTTTTTCACTTTAAAAGCAAATATTTCAGAAACGGATCCCAAAAACAATGTTTACAAACTCACAATTTTTTTAAAAGATCTTTTCAACGAGACCCAACATGATTGGTTAGTCGAGAAAAAAAAATTGACTTTTCACTTTACTTGTATGGGAGCTACCCTAAAAAAAATGTTTTTCGATATTTTATTTTACCGTTTTCTCCGCCTAATTGATATACATATTCATGCCAAATTACAGCTTTTTAGTACTTATAGTCGCTGAGTAAAACCGCAGACGGACAGACAGACAGACATGGCGAAACTATAAGGGTTCCTTGTTTACTACAGAACCTAAAAATGTAAATGTGTTGTCTTTGGCATGACGTTGCTGCCTCTTTATAAAGAAGCGGCTCTATGTCGCACTCTCTCTTCTCGCTGTCTCTACTCTCAACTAGCACCGAAGAATACTTGTAATTTTAGTGCTATGGATCCAGAAATACAGTGTTGCAGTGGTATACCATCTTTCAATCAGCACCCAGCAGGCTTCCCACCTTCTTCAGCACCTATATAACAGTCCACTAGGAATTTAAAAAAGCCAACCTATATAACAGTCCACTCAAACATACGAGTTTTGCGAAAAGTTTAATATTTTTGACGATAGCCAAAACGGGTTTAGAAAAAATCTGTCTACGACACTAACGACATTCAAATATGTACAAAAAATACTTGACTTATTGAACGAAAAAAAATACGCAATAGGTACTAAGCTTGATATGACCAAAGCATATGACAAAGTCCAGAATAATATTCTACTAGATAAACTTCACGGGGAAGGCATCAGAGGCATCGCTCACTCCTGGTATAAGTCGTACTTGGAGAATCGGGAACAATATGTGGAAATAGAACATTATGACCACGACACCGGAACTATAGCCACCGTAAGGTCAGATGTTCAGCTCATGAACTGTTCTATTCCCCAGGGAAGCGTTGTCGGGTGTTTACTATTTTTAATTTACATAAACGACCTACCACAAACCTCTACCCAGACTTGCGTACTATTTGCGGATGACATTTCACTACTAACCTTACACAAATCATGACAATTTAAATCAACTACTAACCCAAAATATTGACTCTGTTGTATCGTGGCTATCTGACCATAATCTCGAGGTAAACTTCACAAAAACCAAATTGATACAATTTAGACCATACCAGAAAAAGGCCCTTGACATAAATCTTAACTACGGTGGAATCAAACTTTAAAGGGTCAATACATTCTAACTGCTAGGAATAGTTCCAGATACGCATATGGACTGGAGCCCACGTTTGATAAGATAGCCATAAAATTGTCGAGATTTACCTATGCACTTCAAGAATTGAAAAAACGTCTAACGAAAAACCGGCAGTAGTGGCATACTACGCGTATGCATTCTCGTGGCTAACCTATGGTATCATTCTCTGGGGAAACAGTACTGACGCCAATAGACTACTCCTCCTACAAAAGAAATGTATAAGAATAATCGCTAATATTAAAAGTAGAGAGAGCTGCAAGCCATATTTTAGGAACCTTGAAATATTGACTGTACCATCAATTTATATTTTGGAGGCCTGCAAGTTTGTCCGCAAATATCCCCAATTTTATACAAAAAAGGAAGACTTATCGCGACGTTATCCATTAAGGAAAAAAAAATCAATTAATATTACCGTCTATAAAAATGGAAATATTTAATTCTGGGCCATTTGCAATGACTACTAAAATTTATAACACCTTACCTGACAGCCTAAGGGCAGAGCAAAAGGATTTTTTATTTGTAAAAAGATTAAAACAGATACAGAAAAGATTTATTATACGGTAAAAAGTTTTTACACCTAGACTGCCTCCGTGGTCCAGTGGTCAAGGCGTTCGCCTTGTGACCCGTAGGTCATGGGTTCGATTCCCACTGGGAAGCATACTTTGTTAAAAGTTGTTTCCAGTCTGGATAGCATATTGCAGGCTTGAATCACCTGATTATCCGAAAAGAAAGATGATTCCGTGTTTCGGAAGGCACGTAAAACTGTGGGTCCCGAACGCCACCTAGCGTTTGATCATCAAACTATCCAAGGATTGGTTCCTGGTTTGCCCTTTGGGTTGCGGAGGTCAGACGGCAGTCGCTTTGTGTAAAAACCAGTAACCTCGTCAAATCTCCTTGGTTAGGTAGCGGACCCCGGGCTCTGAAGCGTTACTGCTGAGGATGCAACCGGGTATACGCTCGGATGATGATGAAACGAGTTTTTAAACGATAAAGGAATATCTAACTGACTATAACTAACATTTAAAATATTAATTAACTCAATTCCATATCCAATTTAATAAAATTTAATAAATTAACATTTAATAATCTTTTTTTAACTGACTTAAGTAAAACTGACTGAACTAAGTAGATCTAAACTTGACATTAACACTTTAAATGGACTTGATAAATTGACGCAGTAAAATCAAATAAATAAATAAAAAAGTGCATGGTAAATTAAAATTGCATGTAATAAAAAAATGATTTATGCGATAATATGTCAAAAAGAAAAAAATTAAAATATAAAAAAAAGCCTCTGCTTACAATGCTCATAAATATTAATGAATAGTTTTGAATAGTATTTTATTAATTTATTTGTTTGTAATTAATTTTTCTGTCTCTAGAACACTCGCTTGCCGTTCCATCTTATCTTTGCAATACCCAACAGGGTTCATATTGTACCTAATTATAAACAGTGGTAATATTAGTAAAACTAAGAACTGATGTATTATATGAATGCAATAAATGAATAGAATTGAATTGAAACAACTACATGGACAAAGCGCAAGCGGCGTCCAGCATTATATGTTTTGGTACAATAAAGATTTTAACTAACTAAAGACTAAACTACATCTTTCCATAGAAATTAAGGCTTGTCGTGTTTCTATGGAAAATGGACAGCAGATTTTAATGTACCATACTAACTGTATTAATGTAATGCACATGAATATACATTATAGCTGCCGTGTGAGAAGCCCTTTACCCTGAGTGTGATTTTCATTATAATACATTGATGATAATCCCCTGTCTACAATTAGACTAGACATGTACCTTCAATTTATTGTAATTATATAGCGCAACGCACATGATAATTAGAACGTCGGGTGTAGGTCGCGTCATCCGTAACGAATTTCGAATTATTCATCATTTAGGAGACGCAGAACTTTTTTTATCGATATATCGATATATCGATACAAATTTCAATAAAATACTAGTATTTAATAAAAAAATTGGATATAATACCAGTATTTTATACAAAATAACGATATAATACCAGTACTTAATATCGATATACCGAAAATTGTATCGATTCAATTCAATTCATTTATTCAAATATTCCAGACAATTTTAGTCCATCATTTGTTAGTAATAAAATTATATGACTTAGAAACTAAATGTTAGTACATATCAGCATTTTTGGTTGTTATTAAATTTCTATCAAATATTTTAAATTCCTTATCTAAATTTATAAAATTTTAAATTTAATATTTTCTTTCCTCGCGGATTACTGGGGCATGCAAGGCGACCCAACTAGACATAAAGGGTCCGTCCATGCGATCCCCAACAACTGCCAGGAGGCTGTTGCTGCTGTCACGTGTCCGTTGCATCATGGAAGCTGCGCGTTTTCGCATAGTAGCATGAAAGCCATCCACGTGTGCTTCGGCAAACATGTTTGATGCACTGCAGAAGCGGGGCAGCCACAGCAATCTCCTAAACGCGTTGTTGTATTGAACGCGAAAGGAGTTTAGAGAACGTTGGGAGTACCTTACCCACAGGCTGCAGGTATAAAATGACGTACAGTATGCTCTAAAAAGAGTTATTTTTACCGACCTCGAACATCGAGCAAACCTGCGGGCTATCATATTGGCCCTCACCGACAGCGCCCTCCGTTCACGCTCAACATTCGCATTGTCGTTCAATTCATCGTCCACTATGTGACCGAGATCGTCCACTATGTATCGATATATTCATATATCGATAAAGTAGAGATATCGGGTATCGATATATCGATAAAAAAATATCGGTATTGCTATCCCTGGTTGTCAGATATATTTGTTGTTTACTATTCTAGAATAGACCATTCCATCTCTTCCTGTAATGTAAAGTGACGAACGAACGTCGGACATTGTCGGATGGGTGATCACAAGTGGTATAAAAAATTCTTGAGCTCCTGCGTGCTTCAGTAGCCCTTGGTCCCGGCTGTCATCATTGTATGGCAATCGTTAAGCTACGTCAGATACCTTTAGGCAGCTTGAAAAATCTGCTATGTTGGCCACTTACACACACGAATAACAAAGAAAAACAAAGTAAGAGGCTACAAAGGACTAAGCACAAACTTATTCTCGTGTGTCAGTCCAGACGATCGTTATGCGTTTAAATTATTCCTGCAATTTTTTTCTGATTCAAAGAATCAAATGTTTATTCAGTATTTAGACCTTTACAGGCACTTTTACACGTCAATAAGTATAATTTAAGTTACGTGTAAAGCATACTAAAATATAATTTATTTTTAAAGAAAAGCTACCGATACCAGCGCTTCGTAACGACCACTGCTGAGAAGAAACGCCGAAAAAAACTCATTTTCACTGATTTCTTCAGCATCCTTGGTGTGAAATTTCCGTGCATAATATGCTTTTTTTACTTTTAAACAGTGACCAAAAAAGAATATACTCGTAATATAGTATAGTATTAAGAAAGGAATGTTGAGATGGTTCGGACAAGTAGAAAGGATGGATGAAAGGAGATTTACTAAAAGGGTCTACAAAGCGAATTTGAGTGGAAGAGTGTGTCAGGGTCGTCCTCGACGAACGAATCGCGATCAAATCGCAAACGTTCTTAAAAAAGGAGAGGTCAGAAGTAGCCGTAACCGGCGGGCATGCATGAAGAGAGTGATCAGTGTAGATGAAGGGAAAGTGGTCTGTCAGGATCGTAGCAAGTGGAGGTCCTTAGTCTCTGCCTACCCGTGTGAGAAACAGGCGTGATAATATGTATGTATGTATAAAAAAATTGCCAATTTCCAATCGAAACAAGAAGAAAAGGTGAGGCGGCTACGCGAATGCGGCTAGCTACGCCATTGTTTTGATTTCTTTTTCCACCTTCTCGCCCGTCAAAAGTGGCCATTGAGTTTGCGGCCTTGAGCTCTGTATACCTCGAGCTGCATGACCCAAAATGCTCGGTTTGCGTCATTACGAATAAAGACGTCACGGTGTAAGTGTGTAAGTAAAACGGTAGGTAAAGGAATAATGAATACATCCCGCTCGTACTTTACTGAATCGGTTGTCTTGCCAACCGGAACGTAACAGATAAAACCTCGACAACGTAGAAAATGTATGGTTTGAATTATGACGAGAGGGACATACGAGTCCGCGGGGATGCGGGATATTCATAAGTCTCAAAGTGACACCATCGATTATTCTAATGGAGCAAGATCTGTGTGGTACAGACGCGGGAAGAAAGTTTATCTCAGATTTTATTATCTACTATAAATCAGTTTGTCATTAAAAACTCGATGCGAGCCTTGGCGAGCATCGTAAATTGACGCTATGGAGCATTTTTTGACATACTCATACAACGTCGCATACAATACTTTTTCTACGACTACATTTACTAAAATAAATACAAAAATGAACAAAGAAAAGTACGAAATACTACCATATGTTTGGTAGATACTAGTTATCTATGGAAGACTTAATTTTTTTTTATTGACGTCTTCCTAGTGACCAAAAGTGCCATTTTTTGAAACATGGAGTCACTTAAACGAATGTTTTTCATACAAATAACCGTTTGTTCAAACTCCACGTTTGAAAAATGGCACCATATGTTAAAATAACGATTTTATTATGTTGGCAGTATGGTAGATCTAAAGAAAAAACATTATAGGTCTATGGCTAGGAGTATCGTTTTGGCGAAATAACAACACATGTGCTATTATATTAGGAATAGACTATAGAATTTTCTGAAATCATATAATCTATGTTCTTATATTATTGTTCGGGACTATTTAAAAGACAGATAACAGTACAGGAGTTGAAAAAAATAATAACATATTTGAGACTAGTTCATTAACCCCCGTTTTAAATGTATCAATTATATTCATAAGGTTCTGTAATTAGGTTCAAATTTGAAAAACGATTAATTAATGACGTAGGCGCACTCCCCACGAGACTATTGCGCACTCCTCACGAGACTGTATATTTTTGATTTACAACCTTCGTTTTTATTCCCTGTACATTAGACTTGAATATATTTTTTTGTTTTTTCTCCCTTTCTTGCCGAGAATGTATTATTATGTGTATTTACACATTTTATTCAGTGTGAGCTTTATTGGTATGCAGAAAATAAGCTAGTATTTGAATTTTTGGTAAGTGTGCAGCGACACAAATTATTTTTGTGAATGTGTGATTTTTTTTAGATGTAGTAGTAGCTTACCCCCGCACCAAAAGCGGCAGAAAGTTTTATAAGAAGATTTGTCTGCGTAACTCATCCTGTATTAAATGATCTAAGTTCAAAGCCGTTAGTTCCCAGTGTAATATTAGATGCAATCTCTAGGCCAACTCGACAAAAGTGTTGGTCACTTACTTAGAAACAAAAGATAATGTAGAATTCCTCTTTCGTGCCCGAGTGTCCATAATTTTCATTTCCTCTTTCGCCGGTGCCGCCTCGTCTTGGCAAAAAGAGTCATCAGACTTCTGTTTTGATTTCCTTCACAATTCATTGTATAGCCAAAGAAGTTATGTAAGCCCCTCTTCCATATAGTTTGCCTCATAAGTTTGCCTCTTTCTTTGATGCTAGTCTGGGGGAAAATAAATTACTAATAAATCTACCAGCTCTTTGTTTTCTGAAAGTAGTGACGGGTTGCTAGCCGTATCGCCTATTACCATGAATGCTCTGATTTTACCATGATTCGCATTGATGTCCATTCCTGATAAACTTTTACGATCTGCGAGGGAAGAAGCATGATGGGACATTCTAAGTTTTTTTTAGGGCTCCGTACCTCGTAAGGGAAAAACGGAACCCTTATCACTTTGTCGTCCGTCCCTCCGTCTGTCTGTCAAGACCTTATTCTCAGAAAAGCGTGGAGGTATCAAGTTGGAATTAATATAAAAATAATTAGTTACAACATATAATAAAAATATTTTTAATAATTTTAAACTTACTATCCCTACAGGTTTGTACGGAACCCTCGGTGCGCGAATCCGACTCCTACTAAACCGGTTTTTTTTTCGAGGCAAACCTAAAAGAATTAAAAAAAAATGTAGGTGATATAGTGCTCGTTAACTAATTTTTTATTTCAATTGATAGTTAATAATAATACTAATTTCGCTCAATAGAATGCAAAGCGAGCCCTCAGGCGGTATCTCTCCCTTTTTGGTTTGCACATTCTTCTAGCATTGCCCTGGACAAAACAACAAGCTTTTCAAACTATGCTCGCGTTGACGACAGAGCCACCAGAAAGGGTTGCCTTTAGAGAAGATCTATGGATTATTAAGAGATATTATAAATATCCTATGATAATAAAGATATATATTATTTGAATTGAATTAATAGCAAAAGTAGGATGAAGTACATTTCAATAGAGAAGGTAGGTATCTAGTTGTCCATGTTTCGTGTGTGTAAGTGACCAACGCTGGTGAAAAGTTTTTTTAACTGCAGAAAGACATCTGACATAGCTTAACGATTGTCACAGTCGTTTGTTTGTAATAACTTGATTGTACTATGAAAACACACAATTATATAAAATAACAACATAAAAATTAAATTGACAACGGCGGACTTATCCCATAATGGAATCTCTTCCAGTCAACCGGCGAATAAGACGATAGGACAATTCACGAGAAGGGTAATAGAAGTTCGTACTTACATAGGATAAATGAAACTTGCATTAAATCTAACTAAAATAATACACATATAGGTATACTTAAAACAAGACATATACTTACATAAACATTCATAGATATACCTACATAAATCTAAATAAACATACATAGTCATATATACATATATATGTCTATATAAACCACCATACATATTGTACTTGCATGAAAATACCGAAATGTAACCTTAAATGTCCGAAGCAAAAACAGATCTAAGAATTTTAGATTTGAAAGAGTTGAGCGACGTAGCCACTTTCACATTACCAGGAAGAGTGTGTCAGATGCCTTAAAGAAGGCGATCCCAAAAAAAAAAAAGAATGTGGTGTCGTGGGACACCAGGTAGGAACGAAGTTCCTTCGGCTAATGTAGAATCGAAACAATGTGTATACGACTGTCGCGCCTGCGCACGTCTCATTTAACGAGGTCATCCTTACGGTTTTACTATCACATTTTTTTCAGTTCGGTCGCGCAGCAAAATCCCTATCTCCTCCAAGCCTGCCGTAAGGAACTTCGTTCCAAAAAACAAAATAGAACAGTTTCAATGTCAAAACTTCATGTGTATGATTCCATTTAGAAACACTTTTCATAATACACATACGAACACCTAAATCAATATAACACGAGACAATTTATGTCTCAACTCAAGGCAACGTTTCTAATTTCATATTACAAACTGGTGTGGGTCAGAACTGTTACTTGTTTCAAATATGTCCTCGTCTATCTCGCGTATATTTCAAACGACCACCAAACTCAAACATTACCGTCTTTATACAAATTTAACTAACAATGTAGATTTCAAACCTATTGGCTTTAGATTCGGGGTGAGAAATAAGAAAGATAACAGTGTGTGTAGACTGCGTGTGCAGAACTTGACAGATGATGTGTTTGAAGAGAGTATAGACCTTCTTATAAATTATTTTGTAAAGGAAGAAATTGCCGGTTTACCTTCAGGTAAGAAGGTAATTTTTATTAAATGTTTATACATATTTTACCAGTAAAAGATTCTTTTTTCCCAGTATATAATAATTACGAAATAAGTTTTCTTTTTTTAATTTGATATCGACAATTTATTTTCGTATTTCACCATATACACACATTTTTCCAAAAAATCTACTAAGTACTTAAAAAACTTGTTATACTATGTAACTAATATTTAAGCAAATATATTGTTTATAATAAGTCACTATTGCATGCTAGAAAGAGAATTTTGAAATATAATGATGTATTATATTTGTTGAAATCAGCTCATAAAGCCCTTTCATTTGATAACCCACACGAAAGGTAAAAAAAATACTACATACAAAAAATTGGTGACATCATTACTTCCATTGTACAAAAATCCAAGATGTTTTAGTCATAAGGATCAACTCAGCCATATTTATGTCGTGTAGACACGCTACTACAATACAATACAATGCATTGCAATGCAATACAATACCCTTTATTGTATAGCATTAAAAGCAATACAATAAAGTAAATACAATACAAAAAAATAAATTTACAAAAAATAAACACTACTAACGTTTTTTGTGTTTTAAATTCTACTCGTATTTCCTTTCTCCCCCGTTTGTACTCTCTCTTTCTCCGATACTTTTCCACTGCAGGCTTCTATCAGTATAACGTTGCTTTTCAGTATTTTTTATGTTTTAGGCGTCAACGACAACCCTGAAGCTCTGCTGGAGTACAGAAAATTGTTGTCAGACGAGCGACGAGTACCGAAAATGTATACCCTCGTCTACCTCACCGACGAAGACTCGAAGCAGAGCTCAAAAGTGGTGGGAGTGTGCTCCATGATGTTGGTGTCGAAAGGCGACCCAAAAACGGCATATACGGTATACCCATCAATTTTATTAAAAAAAAACAGGCCAAGTACTATTTGAACTCGCGTGGAGAGGGTTCCGTGCAATGCCGACGAGTTTTTGTAAGTGAACATATACTAGGGGTTCTGTGAGAACAGTAGACCTCGCCAGCTCTTGTAACCACGAAATAAACGATATTTTCCCTGGCTTAGCAAAACCATTTAAGAGTTTTGGAACCAACCTACCAATACTAGAAAGAAAGTAGCAAAACCCATCCTTTATCCTTAGGCCCCACCGTTGTGTAATATCCCTTCTTACGGAACTCTTTCCCCACCCCTTACATGCAAGCTTTTTTAATCGTTTTCCCCTCTAAAAAGAAGAAGTTTCATTGTACAAAATCTGGTGAGGCGGTCTAAATTAAAAGGCTCCAAGACTATTCCGCTAGCCGGCGAGAGCGAGAGAGGGCACCTCTCGAGGGAACTCACGAGTTCCTAAATCTACAACAACCCTTGGCAGTGTCAAACCCTGCGATTTGTGGATGGTCACTGCCCATGCTTATAGGTATGAGAGGAAACTGTGTTCTCTAGCAAATGATCTCCCCAGAACGCCAACTTCGAGTAACGGCCGCTATAGGCACTAAATTGTTATTATTGGATTTTTTTGTGAACTATATCGTATGAGAATTTAAAATATATGGATTTATTACCCGTTTTATTCAATCTCACTATGTAGGCAGTTTTGGAGCTTGGAGCTTAGAAATTGGTCAAGCTTGATTTTTAAGAATTTCTTTTTCTCTGCGATTATTTATTTTATTTTTAATAGGACGCTAATTTCAACTACATCATCATCATATCAGCCACAAGAAGTCCACTGCTGGACATAGGCCTCCCCTAAGGATTTCCAAAACGACCGATCGGAAGCGGTCTGCATCCAGCGCCTCCCTGCAACCTTGATCATTTTATCTGACCATCTAGCAGGTGGGTGTCTTACACTGCGCTTGCCGCGGTACGTGGCCGCCATTCGAGAACCTTTCTGCCCAATCGGTCATCGGTTCTTCGCACTATGTGCCCCACCCACTGCCACTTCAATGAGCTAATCCGCTTGGCTATGTCGGTGACCTTCGTTCTCCTACGAATCTCCTCATTTCTGATTCGATCGCGTAGAGAAACACCGAGCATAGTCCTCTCCATAGCCCGTTGAGCGACCTTGAACCTTCTTATGAGACTCATACTAAGGGACCACGTTTCAGAGCCATATAAGTCATCACTGGTAACACACATTTCAACTACGATGGCAGACAAACATTCGCACTTTCTGTAAAGAAGTGGCCGGCACCTGCAAGTCCCGGGTTCAAGTCACAGGATAGAATGTGAATATTTTTTATTTTTATTGCAGGATTCCAAGTTAATTCAGTGTTTTCAGACATAAAAGTGATTCGCAGTATCATGCTTAAGTAAAAGCAAAAAAATATATTTTATATTTCGATATACCCTATCCCTACCCTATGTTCCCAAGGAAAAGTTGTTCAATTTCACTCCCTCCCACTTTACACACTTCAACTTGTTTTATTTAAATTTATATTTAACTTTTGTACTACATATAGTCTGTGGATTTGACCAATATGGGAATGAAGTTTATTACTGTGAATCTACTCATAAAGCCCTTTCTTTTGATTCCGCACATGGTATGTTTATAATAAAATACATTTTTCCTCTGTATCGCTGACAGTTACTACCCACCATTTTCTTACTTGTAATCCCATAGATTTGTATTTACGACATCATACTGAATGCACTAATACAAAATATACAGAAAATTGATTTCTAGACAACTTTTGGGCGAATTACCGACTATAACCACGTTTAAGTTTATCGTATAAAAAAGTGCGGCCAAGTGCGAGTGCGGAGTCGCCCATGAAGGGTTCCGTAGTAGCAAGTAACATAATATAAAAGTTCTTGTAGTTCGTTGTAACTTTGGACGATGTTTTAATAAACGTATTAAAAAAAAAAACTACTCACTAGATCTCGTTCGTCCAATCACCGTCCATCGTCGACCAAGTTTGCATGGTAATTTTCATCATATTTTTTTTAGTTTGTCGTATTTTTTATTTTAGAAGTTACAGGGGAGACACTTTTTACCACTTTGGAAGTGTCTCTCGCGCAAACTATTCAGTTTAGAAAAAAATAATATTAAAACCTTAATATCATTTTTGAAGACCTATCCATAAATACGCACGAATGTATAGGACTGATAAAAAAAAATTGAGTTTCATCAGTTCTAAGTATGGGGCCCCATTTACTTTTTATTTTTTTGTAAAAATCTTAGTGCGGTTCACAGAATACATCTACTTACCAAATTACAACGGTATAGTTCTTATAGTTTCGGAAAAAAAAAGTAGCTTTGACATACGAACGGACAGACCGACGGACATGACGCATCCATAAAGGTTCCTTTTTTGCCATTTGGCTAGGGAACCCTAAAAAGTTGTGTCTTAATACTTACTTACTTACTACGGTGGCGCAGCGACCGAAGTGGATTTTGGCCTCCGACACTAGATGGCGCCATTTGTTGCGGTCTTGTGAGCGTTGCTACCAGTCGTCCACTCCGAGGCTTCGCAGGTCTTTCTTTACCTCGTCGGCCCATCTGTACCTGGGGCGACCAACAGATCGGCAGCCATTCGGCCGACCCAAGTAGGCTCTCTTCAACGCCCGATCCTCTCCCATTCTTTCTACGTGTCCGAGCCAGCGAAGCCTGGCTGCTTTCGTTTCACCGATGATATTTAGTTCGGACACTAGATCTTCAATCTCCTGGTTCTCCAGCTTCCATCTTCCCTTTGCGTTGGTCCTATCTTACGGAGGATCTTCCTCTCCGCTACTAGCAGCTTGTTCTCTTCCTTTTAAGTCAGCGTCCAAGCTTCACACCCGTACATCAAAATCAGTCTGATAACAGTTTTGTAGACTCGTATCTTGGTTCTGCGTAATAGCTTGGACACTAAGACTTTGTGGAGTGCGGCTGTACACCTGAGGGCATTGTGGATTCGGATATCTATTTCCTTACCTCTTTGGTTGATATCTGTAACGGTGCAGCCTAAGTGTTTAAATTTGCTGACACTTTTGACTTTGCGCTCTGCTTACAATGGCTTAGGCATTTGGAAAGAATCAAGGAGGATCGTGGCGTCAAGACAGCATATATGGAAAAGGTATCATAGTAGGTCGACCCAGAGATCAGTGGAGCGATACGGTGCAGGCTGATCTGCGGGAGATGAAAGTTGTCAGCTGGCAAGATATCGCTCAGAACAGCAAATTGTGGCGCTCTTTCGTCTCGGAGGCCATGATACACTTCGGGTCGCTGAGCCAGCGGAGGAAATAAATTTGGAATAAGAAATACTTCCCTCATAGATCCCAGTTGCAACCTTATTGCTGTTGTATTACACCGACGGGATTTTTATATTTTTTTTATTTTATTGATGACTTGTTTACTCTCCTTTTACAGGGCCAAACTAAAGAAATGAAACAGTATCATAAAATATTCAGGACTTTGGTTGGGTGCTATCCACCCAAACGAGTCCTGCAGCGCTATGG
This sequence comes from Acrobasis suavella, assembly GCA_943193695.1. Lineage (NCBI taxonomy): Eukaryota > Metazoa > Arthropoda > Insecta > Lepidoptera > Pyralidae > Acrobasis > Acrobasis suavella. Next base: position 606,565 of record OW971947.1, read on the forward strand.
AGTGAACTCCTGCTTCCAAGACATTGGCCTGGTAGTGCACCCCGATTATCGGCATTTGGGCATTGCTATGTACGATTTAAATATCTTCGGGTACTTACAGCTTCATTTTTCCAATCGTTATCATTGGTCAAACTAACATCATTTAATATTTAAACAATTAGAAATGCCTTCACAAGATTTTATAACTTTTTCAAGTCTATATCCGTAAAAACAGACAGAGAATTTTGCACTTGCAGCAGTAACCTGACAGAGTCTAGAACCGTAAGACCCAAATAACATTTAGCGTAAGTTGGCGAAGTGGAAAAAAATATCAAAATAGTGACGGGTTGCTAGCTGCGTCATATTTTGACATAATTCGCATTATCACACATATCAAAAAAATCACGTTTGTTGTATAGGAGCCCCTCTTAAATATTTATTTTGTTCTGTTTTAAGTAGGTATTTGTTATAGTTTTCTAGGTTCAAATTGTAGTAAATAAAACTCACGTTTCAAGGAAATATAATCTTGTCTTGTACGAGTTTTTGTTCTATGTCATGTGTCATCTTTTATTTTTAGTCGTAAGTCAGTCAGTCCGTAACTACTAGTATATTCTCAATCTTTGGTCTGTAAGGAGGCTGGACGCCCGGACACTTCTGTTTGTCCTTAAACAAAAATAGTAATATGAATTGAATAGGTTCTATAAATACTAAATAGAAATTGAAATAATAATAACAAAGATATTATTATATCGCTGCGATATCACAATTCTTAAAAAATATTTTTTTTTCATTGTTTTAAAATTTAGACAGTTTCTAAAAGGAGATGGGATGTTATTCCAACAGCTTGTTGCAGCGTATCAGAAACTGCCTCTAAATGCAGTAGTCCTATGTCTTGGGCAGATTAAGCGGTCAGGTTGTCGTAATAAGTTGCGAATTTGCAACTTTTTATACAGTTATAATAGACTTGTATTTTTTAATAACACCAAAAAGTAATGAAGCAATGTGAAAAGTGCATCTAGACTCCTAGTTACGAAGATTGCTTCAGATAGAGTGTTATACGCGCTCTTCGAGGAATGGTGAAACAGTATCGAGCACAAGAATTTTGCATACGCTGAATTAGAATTTTAGTTCGTCCCAGTAAACATTTTCCAATCACCACATCTGCATAGTTGGGTTAAGATAATATAAGCAACTCTCACGAGTAAATTCGGGATTCAAAATGCTTAAGTTCTCACGGATTTGATATAAGATTAGTTTTTTTTAATTATAGCAGATTCCTTTGCCCAGGAGTGAGTCATAATTGCTTAAACTATAAAAAAGGCGCTATCCACTAACTGCCTTATATGATATATGAAAATGTTTGTCTAGAAATAAATAAATAGATAATAAATATATACGGACAAATCACACAGATTGAGCTAGCCCCAAAGTAAGCTTAAGCTTGTACACAGAAAAAAAAAAGAATTTTTATTTCAAGACAATTGATTTTCTTGGTATATTTGCTATACTTAAGTAATTTTTACTTAAACTTAGTAATATTTATTTTAACCAAAAATTTGAAGCCTTTAAAAGAAAACTGCCGTTTTACTTGAATTTGAATAATATATCTTTTTGGTTTACAAAAATATTTTCAATTAAAGAAAGATCAAATTCTAAATTCAAGAAGACAGTATTTTCTTAAACAAATTCAATAAAATGCTAAGATTAATAACTTGTGGATGTTAAATTAATGAAATCTTTTCTTGAACAATCGTTATCATTCAAAAAAGAAATTATTTTTTTGAATTGAAAACGTATTTAATTACTCAAACAGAAGTTTCTTGTTTTTTAATAAAAAATGTTTGTAATTTGTTTTAAGAAATGCATTTCCTTTTTTTAAGGTAACTACTTTGAATTAAAAGTTATTTTACTTCAGTAGAAAATTATTTTTCTTGACTGCCTGCTTGTTTTGACATGCATTTGGTCTGTGCTCCGCGCCGCGTCCGTCCCAACTTTAAAAGTTCAAAAGTATTGTGTTGTTTTGTAGTTAAGTCGTTGTTTAAAATAGACCACCACCAGTTGATAATCAACATCTTATAAATAAACACATTATAATGTCAGCTACTGTGATGGTGTAGGTACTTATCTTGTGAGAAACTTTGTTTTTATTGTCCGTGACTTAGTTAACCCAGAAGAACCTATTTGGAAATATTACCTTTTATTATTTGAAATCAGAGTCACATGTCAATCTTTTACTGCAGAATTATTAGACTATATGCAGTGTCTCATTAGTGAACATCATTAGCAACATCTGAGCCTGTTTCAAGGGAAATTAAAACCAAAACATCATTTCCTGGCGCACTATCCATCAATGAGGATCAACGAGGTTTTTAGTTAAAAATGTAGAATTACAGTCACATCAATCTGACATTGTTATGAATATTCACAGGATGAGTATTAGTAAAAAAAATTGTGATAATGTTAATTATTCAAATAATTCGAATGATAGAATCGGAATATTATTAGGTGTTATTATTTTAATTCGGCGAGGTTAAATTAAGGTTTCTTCTTGGTTGTCTTCTTTATTCCCATACTCCCCCACTTGTATTGTCCCTGGGGAAGTATGGAAACAAAGAAGACAAACCTTCTCTCCCTCAGTGACCACTCGTGTTCAGCGTACATTGCTCTTGTCGTCTTCAGAATGATTTGTTTCTTAAATAACTTTGTTGTTTTAAAGTAAAAGTGAACCTGATAAAATATTTGTTTTACTTGATAATCTTAATTTTCTTCTTCAAATAAAACTCTTCTTTACAGTACGGTTCAGTCTACAGTGTATTAGGGTAAACACTGTTTTCCTTCAAGGAGGTAACTCGATGCCGTCTAGGTCTACTCACATCTACGGGACACATGCTGTAATCTCAAAAAGAAAATAGCCTTCCCATACAAAATCTAGTCAGTTAATATAGTGTGGTTGAGTTAATATCCCATAACACAAGTTTCGAACTTTCTTTGGGGCTAACTCAATCTGTGTGATTTGTCCCCTTATATTTATATTGTGTGTGAAGTCCAAATTATTTTTTTTTAATATTTCAGCATAGATCCTTATGGAAAGTAGTTAAATAGACAGCACTGAAATACCTTCTTGAAGAAAAACAGTGTTTACTCTTACATACTGTAGCTCGAACCATACTGTAAAGAAGAGTTTTATTTGAAGATGAAAATATAATCCTTTAAAAAAAATAATACATTTTATGAAGAATTTCAATATAAGGTCAAGAAGTATTTCTTTTAATCCATTATGATAACATTTTCAAGCAAGTATATATTATCTTGACTTTAGTTATAATTTCTTTAAAATAAGAAATAAAACTAATAGCTGAAGAATAAAGAAGACATTGCATGCATATTGAATTAAGAATCATATACTTAAAGAAAACAGTTTTAATTTGCTTCCTCCAAAATACAATATTTCTTTTAAACAATAAATCAAAAGAGCTTTCGTTTAAGATGTTGATTTTCTTAAATCTATGAAACATGTTCGTCTTGACGGAAAACTTATTTTATTCTTTCTAATAACACTTATCTTCTTTTAAAAAATGCATTCAAAAGAATCTCTTAGCTATATCCACGAAAATATTAGTTTCAGTATATATGAGTAAACCATATTCTTGGTTAAATGCAATTTGCTTTCTATTAAGTATTTTTGTCTTATTTTAAGAAGGTCTTTTTTTCTGTGTATTATGAGATACCAACCCAACGATACTATATTTTATGATAAATACATATATATAAATAAACACCCAAGACCCAGGACACTTTGAAAAAGGCCATTTTTCAACTTGCCCTGGCTGGGGATCGAACCCAGAACCTCTAGATTGGCGAACGCCATGGAGATCGAGGGAATTGATGGTCGCTGGGTCAAACTACCCAAACAGACGCAGAACATTCCTTCGCTCGCTTCTTCAAAACTCGGAAAATGTTGTTGCTTTATTTCAGACGCCTGGTATGCAGCCTCCACGGAGTACCCTTGACCTTTGCTTGGTGTACTAACGCCAGCACCCAGCGGATCTGTGAGCTTAGCGGCTGGGATACTCTGTGCGAGGTATCCTACCAAGAACTTGGAAGCAAACTCGGAATCCGCTTCGAGAACGCGCCTGCGCATATCAAACTCTTGGCCACTGCAAATTCTTTTATCGGAACTCCACAGTCAGCGAGCAAGTTATATTAACTTTTGGGTAACGTCTTTAAGGTGAACTACCAAGAAGCTCGGAAATCGCCTCAGTGCCCCCGATCCTTCATCATGACACTAGCACAAAATGTTATCAAAAAAATAAATTCCATAAGTCATGCTCCGGCATGACTCGAACTCTCGAATCATTAGTAAACATCAGAGTACACGGTGTTACAAACAGCTGCGCCTGTCTGCTATAGTGCTGATACATTCTACCTTGGAGCTAACCCTTCTTCTTTAGGTGCCGCTTCAAAGTCAAAGTCATTCCTGAAGATTAGCAGTCAGCTCTTGATTCGTTCATGGCAAGCCTAAACAGTTATTCTAGCGTTTTGATACCAATCCATTATCGGATGTTCCTCAAACATGACATTTGGCGACATACCACCTTGTCATTGAAGCAATTTTACCAATCATTATGTCCAGAGTAGATGATATTGTGGGTTTCTCGACACGTGACCAAGATGTGTGATGTTTCTTATTTTAATGGTTTGAACGAGATCTACTTTTTTGCCCATGTGCTCCAGAAACTCAACATCAGTAATGTGATCCATCCCAATACTCGTATTAAAGCGGACCATCTTCATTTTTACCGTAAACTCATCATCTTCATCATAATTCGGGCGTATTCCCGGTTGCATCTTCATAGAGGATTTTAAAAAACGACTCAGTGATAACGTTTCAAAGCCCGGAGTCCGTTACGTCAGTCTGACCTGCGCAACCCAAAGGATAGACCAGGACTAATGCTTCGATAGGTCTGATGACCAATCGCTAGAAAGCGTTCGGGACCCACAGTTTATAAGTTCCGAAACACGGAATCATCTTTCTTTTTCGAATAATCAGGTGATTTAAGCCTGCAATATCCTAAGCAGACTAGAAGCAATTTTTCACAAAGTATGCTTCCCAGTGGGATTCAAAGCCCTTGTGAACCGGAGTTCACAAGGCCAACGCCTTGCCCTAATCAAGCTTCACCAAATCTTGAATACTTTTCGCGTTCCACGCCGCAATTTTCACTCCTTCGTTCTTTTTCCACCCAGAGATTCTTTGCACCCCTGTTTCATCTGATGGACGCTGGGAACTCAGGGCCATATACTTTCTGGACTTTCTGACATCTTCCGGTCAAAGCTGGCCCAACTAGGGATGATATCAGTGGTAGTTTCCCGTTGTTTTCCACCGGAAACCACCACCACACTCAACTAACAAAGTGGCAGGCAAATACTGGCTATCGAAATAATTTTAAAAGAAAAGTTTTTTCTGGGTTTTCTGGTCCAAGATCCGATCGGTTTATCTGTGTATAGTGCCCGGAATTAATTCAGTGCTTTGTGTGCCAAAGACCGCTTTGCAAAAGTCACATGAATATTTTTGAAAGCCATCGTTGCAATTTATAAGGTGAACCTATTGTATATATTTGTTTATTATTTATTCCCTAGCATTATTTAAAGATAACAAACACAGAATGACGTAGACACCTCTATATGTAAAAAATATATATAAATAAAAGAACTGGATTGGGTCATTGGATACATCATTCTGATTTTGATATTTTCACATAGCAGTAAATTAGAAAAGATCTTTCATTCTTCTGCTTGATTAAAAGTGTACGATATATTCATAAGTAACCAGATGAGCGATCTAGAGGACAGAAGACGGCAATTCATCCCGAAACAACTAGAAATATTACAATGACCGACCATCCATCATGTTCTGCTCCGACTAACGAGCTCCTTTACAAACTCATCGGAACAAATGCCTTCTACTGAGTTCAATTCGCTGAATTATTTAGTTTTAATTAGGTTTATTTTATACTTAAGTTATATACATTCAAACTTTTTTGTTTACTTAAGTTTGTATTAAATGTAACTTAATTGTACATATTACCTTACTCTTAATAAACCTTCTTTAATTGGCTAAATATTGGATTATTTTGTTTTAAATCTTTAAGGTGTTTTTTTTTAATATTTGTGTAAGTGTAATTGAAGGATCTTTATTTTTATTTTTAACTAACTTAAAAAAAGAGGTGGTTGTCAATTTGAATTTATAAAAATCGGTCGTGTAGTTTGGTAAAAAATTGTGTCTGCGACTAATCTACAACCGACATTGTTGGAATCAATACAATCCTACATCTTTTTGATGAATTCGAAAAATCAGGTCATGGTGTGGAGACCTATTTTTTATGTGCAATAGTTTTGCTTATAGTCATGAAAGAAGACGAAAATTAGCCACACACGTTCATAATATCACGCCTATTTCCCACAGGGGTAGACAGAGACTATGGAGTAAGACTATTGGTTATACACAACACAAAAATAATGTAGCATTCCACTTTCGTGCCCGAGTATCCATAATTTTCATTTCCCCTTTCGCCGGATGCCGCCTCGACTTGACAAAAAGTGTCATCAGACATTTCTTTTGATTTCCTTCACAATTCATTGTGTTGCCAAAAAGTTACGTAAGCCCCTCTTCCACATACGAGTAGTTTGCCTCATGAGTCATAACTAAGACTTTTGACCACAACGCCATTTCTTTCTTCGATGCTAGTCTGGGAGAAAAGAAATGACTTAGAATTTACCAGCTACTTGTTTTTCCGCGCAGACTTAATATTTTTTTTTAAAAGTCAAAAAAAGTCAAAAGTCAAAAATCATTTATTTATCTTTGGATATTTATATCACTTGATAATTGTCATTTCGTTTTTCTTTCGATTTCTTAATAGTTAGTTGTTGACGTCAGATCATTTACTTACAACTAAGTTTACTGCCGCCTCCTAAGCGCAAGTACAGAAGAAGCGGTAACAAACTGTACTGCAGCATTTTCTCCAAAAACGTCAACCTTATAATTATACTGTTATTAAAATTAGATGTGTGGACTGAGAATACATTGCTATGTCATAATTATTAATTAAAAATGTCAAATTTGAAATTAATGTCAATTTGTAAAAAATTCATGTACTGATTGTACTCAAATTATGTCATTTGTGAGTGTACAAATATAAACCTTTAAAAGGGACCCGCGCCAAGCACAAGCCAGACGTTTTTGTCTTTAAGATAATCATCGGTTCCGTAATAAGCCTTCTCACAAAGTACTTTCTGTTACGAAAAATAGTAATGGGTTGCTAGCTGCATCGCTTATAACCTTGATTCGCACTGTCCCCCAATCCTGTCCGGCTTCTACAATTTGCGCGTGAAGGGTTTCATATTACAAATTCTAAGTTCTTCCTTTTCTCCCAGACCAAAGAGGAAAGAGAAATCTCAGACACGATTCTGATTCCTTTTTTCATCTTTACGCCTACACCATCACGCTAAGCGTGGCTTTTGGGTCTTACGACCCCGGGCTTTGTCTGCCCCATCCCATCAGAGACAATGTACCTGTATAACCATGAAAAAAAATATAAAAAAACTAGCTAGTCCAAAATGATTCTTACTGGATTTTAACTGGATTTTATAGGTTATACATATCAACTATTGTAATGACATGTTTGAATACTTATGAAATATAACAATCTTTATTATAGTGTAGAGATTCAAAATCCTGGCGAAATTTGTTCCTTTTCCGTCATTTGCTAGAGCGAGAAAGAGCGGTGGATCGCTTCAGCATGGCTAGGTCACCCTATTAAATCCCTCTATCTCCCTCTCACTTATTTACCGCCAGGAGTACTCCTGCGAAATTTTGACTAAAAAATGGTCAAATTAATCTTGTTTCTTCATACAAACTTTGAATCCCCGTTTCACCCCTTTAAGGGTTAGTTTCCAAAAATCCTTTCCTCGTTCTCACCTGGACCTCATAAGGAACCTATGTGCCAAATTTGGTGTCTCAAGGCCCAGCGGTTTAGGCTGTGCGTTGATCGATCATTCACTATCATCTATCTATCTATCTCTATCCGCCAATCAGTTTCCTCTTTTATATATATGTATAGAAGATAAGTAGATGAAATAGTGATCAGTAGCTAATTGTAAATGGTGGTACTCTATATTCGATGGATTGTTGGCTAACTGCTGAGCAAACATACACTTTTCCGTCCGAACTTCGACGGCCGACAGACAACATACTCTACTGATAAAATCACGTGTTAGATAAAGTTCAATGTTAAATAAAGTAGTTATCTAGTTTGTTATTCGTGTGTGTAAGAGGCCAACACTTGTGTCAGATTTTTCAAGCTGCCTAGAGGCATGTGACATAGGATGCCTTTAAGGATTACGATTTCAAAAAAAAAAACTCTTTGAATGTCACAAATTAATGTGTATGATTTCTGTTTAAAAACACAATTCACCTTACACATACGAACACCTAAGTCAACACTAGACAATTTGACGTCTCAACTCAAGGCAACGTATATTATTTCATATTACAAACTGGTGTCGGTCAGACAGAACTGTTACTCGTTTCAAATATGTCCATGCCTATCGCGCGTGAATTTCAAGCGGCCTCCAAACATGTAGATACAACTTTTACTAACAATGAACATTTCAAACCGATTGGCCTTCAATTCGGGGTAAGAAATAAGAAAGATAACAGTGTGTGTAGGCTGCGTGTGCAGAACTTGACAGATGATGTGTTTGAAGAGAGTATAGACCTTCTTATGAACTATTATGTGAAGGAAGAAATTGCCGGTTTATCTTTAGGTAAGAAGCTTATTCTTATTGAATTTTTAAACACCTCTTACCTACAAGAAGATAGACACACATTTTTTCTCAGTAAATAATAATTACGTAATAAGTTTTTTTGTAAGTTTCATATCGACATTTTCGCTTCTACGTAGGCACTTATAAAACTTGTTATACTATGTTCCCACTTAAGCAAATATATGTATTGTTTATAATAAGTCACTATTGCGTGCTAGATAGGGCAAACTGTATAATTATTTTGCAATAAAAAAATTTGAGTTTGAGTTTGTACAACTGAAATGTAAAGATGTAGTACAATTTTTAACCAGTTCATAAAGCCCTTTTTTTACACCCTACACGGAAGGTAAGAAAAAATCACTACATACAAAAAAATTATGATAATATCATTATCCCTCATTGTACAAAAATCCAAGATGGCTCCCCTTCTTAAATCAATATTTGTGTCATAAGCATCAACTCAGCCATATTTATGTCGTGTAGACACGCTACTAACATTTTTTGTGTTTTTAAATTCTACTCGTATTTCTTCTCTCTCTGGTGTGCAGGCTTCCCTTCCAGCACTCCAACTCTCTTGTTTAAGTTTTTTAGTATTTTTATGTCTTAGGTGTCAAGGACAACCCTGAAGCTCTGCAGGAGTGCAGAAAGTGGTTGTCAGACACACGACGATCACCGACGAGTTATACCCTCGTCTACCTCACCGACGAAGACGAGAAGCGGAGACCAGAAGTGGTGGGAGTGAGCTCCATGAAGTTGATGTCGAAAGACGACCCAGAACCTCAATTTACGGTATACCCATCACTTTTTTTTTTTAAAACTGGCCGGTTGCGTTTTAAACTCGTGGAGAGGATTCCGAACAATGCCGAAGATTTTTCGTAAGAAAACTTATTATATTGGAGGTTACCACTTTATGTTCAATTAATAAAATTCTTATATTATTTTTCCTGTAATTTACAAGTAATGAACTATATAATTTTTTTTTCAAAATTAGCTTTTACTATTTTCGGAGATCAGGGGGGAGGAATGATCAATTTACGTTTTCTTTCATAAACAAAATCAAAACTATTTATTTTACATTAATAACCAAAATATTTGAGATCCTCATAACGAGTACTTCCATTTTATATATGACGCAGTAAGGTTTGCAAAACTTTTTTTTAAATTTCCTAAATTTAATGAAGATATACTGAACAGGTATAGAAATACAAAATTTCGTTAAGGGTTGTCACCCACATTATTCCCTTACTATAGGGGTTAGGGGTGTGAGATTAAGTGTATGGCTATTATAGATGAAAAACAATAAAAACAAGGTAAAAATTTCTTATCAGACGTGAGTGCAGTTTTAATATGCTTAACCGGCTAGATTTAGTCCAGTAGATTCGGAGCAAATGGGCTGTGACAGACGGACGGAAAGACAGACGGACGGAAAGACAGACGGACGGAAAGACAGACGGACGGAAAGACAGACGGACGGAAAGACAGACGCACGAGTGATCCAATAAGGGTTCCGTTTTTTTTCATATTTTGTACGGAACCCTAAAAACAAAAAAAAGCCTGTCTGTGGGATAACAGCAGTTAAGTTGCATCTGGGATCACGCTGGGATGAACAAAGTTTTAAGTTGCTTTTTAGTATTTCTTATTCCAAATTTATTTACTCGGCTGGCTCAGTGACCCGAAGTGTATATTGGCTTCCGAGACGAAAGAGCGCCACAATTTGCAATTCTTAGCGATATCTTGTCAGCAGCCGAATACAAAATAAAGTTAATTGCTTCTGAATTCCAGGAAAAATAAGTTAATAAATATTTTTTTAAATAATGGTCACTTTGGAGTGTGAATGGTCAAATTTTAATAAAAATTCGCAAACCTTACTGGGTCATACATCAAATGAAAGGGCTAGTTTATACACTGGCTGGGCTGGACGAATAGTTATGATTTCATTCATGAAAGAAGACGAAAATTGACCATTCCCCCCCCCGCCCGTCTCTCTCCCCGCCCTGATCGCTGAAACTACTGAGACCAGAATTTAAAAAATTATATAAAATATAGGTCATTGCTTATAGATTACAGAAAAAATATATAAGAATTCTATCAATCAAAAATAAAGTGGTAAACTCTAATACAATACGTTCACTTACGAAATATCTTCGGCATGGTACGGAACCCTCTCCACGCGCGTTCAACAAGCACTTAACCGGTTTTTCTTTTAAATAATTACTTGTTTACTCTTCTTTTTACAGGCCGAAACTAAAGAAATGGACCAGTATTATGAAATATTAAGCACTTTGGTTGGGTGCTACGCACCCAAGCGTATCCTGCAGCGCTATGGAGTGAACTCCTGCTTCCAAGCCGTGGGCCTGGTAGTGCACCCCAATTATCGGCATTTAGGCATTGCTATGTACGACATAAATATCTTCAGGTACTTCATGCTGGTTTTTCTAATCATCAATATTTCAAATCATCATCATTTCAGCCGCATAACGTCCACCGCTGGACATAGGCCTCTCCCTAAGATTTTCAAAACGACCGATCAAGAGCGGCCTGCATCCAGCGTTTTCCAGCGACCTTGGTCAAGACGTCTGACCACCTTGTGTGGGGTGGGATTCCTACGCTTCGTTTGCCAGTGCGTGGTCGCCATTCGAGAAACTTTTTGCCCCATCGGAGATCGGTTCTTCGCGCTATGTGTCCCGCCCTCTGTCACTTCAAATAATTTAAGTATTTTTGACCCATCAAAGTATTTTTTACCTAATTTTATGAGTAAAAAATAAATATTTTGGTACTGATAACTATGGATTATAATTCTATGACAGATTAGAAAATAAACCGTTACAAAATAATGTCTCTTGTTATGAACATAACCTTTTTCTAGATTTTTAATGTGATTTTAGATTTATTATTGCAGATGAACTGATAATAAGAGCACTATTTGACTCCAAGAAACTATGACGTCAGTATTCTATATATCATACCAATTTCATAGAAAATGGTTGTTTTGACCTTTAGAATCTGATTTAAGTTATTGGATAATAGCGATTCAGAAAGGCTTTTCCAAGAATTAGGAACAGTTTCAAGTTTTCATCCCTAATAGTGAGACGTTAAATTTATTTAACGGAAACAATATTATGGAAACCAAAATCTTTAGTTCGAATTTTAACAATTTAGGTACTGAAATAAGAAAAATGCCACAAATAGGTCGTAGGTTCGAAGGGCACGAGATTCGTTGATTCAGGGAAATGGAAGTACTCAGCTTTGGTGTACAGCCCGGCTTCCGAATAGCGGAAAGAGAACGAGGTCTCTCTATTGTACATCTCACACACCGCCTTTCGGCGGGAGTGGGGATGCTGCTCAGGGCTGTGGCCCTCTCCAGCGGAATGCTGCCGCCGCCTGCAACGACAGGCGGGTCACAGGGTGGTGGCCGTGGCGGCCACGTCAGGTTTCTTCGGCCCTAGGGGTTCAGTTCTGGCGCTGCTGGTGCTGCGCCTGGATCGGCTGGCAACGAGATGATGGCGTCGCGGGGTGAGGGCTTGTATTTGCGGTCCGGTGGGCGCGATCCCCCTAAGGTGGGGGTGCGCCGAGCGGTCCGCCTTGTCATACAAGCCGAGAACGAGGTCCAGCTCGCTGCCGCTTTTATATGGTCAGCGCGGGGTGCGGTGCGGTGAGGTGCGGCGCGGAGCAAGAGGGCCGTCGTTACAATAGGACTAACATTTTGGGTCTTGCAGCTCTCAGCAGACAGAGTCACGGTATATACAGTAATGTGTCTTCATACAATCGATCGGACCAAGTCTTACCTACGCGCCTCGAAGGTCAGTCCTTAATAATACACTTGGTCCGTGATTCGGCGTACAAACAGTCGCGGATGCCACACACTGGCGAATGGTGATTTGTTGTATACTTATTTATTATAAATTCTTACTCGTGGGCTAATAATATTTCAAAACATAGACAATATTATGCTGTTTTTGGTTGTTTGAATTCATCAGTAAAGCAGTACTATTCACCACCTCCTCTTGATCAAAATTACACAAACCCTTTTCGCGCTTGCGCTAGCAATCATTCGAAAGATGAAAACCTTTTGAAGTTTAATTTACAATATGATGGCAAAACTTGTGTGCGTGATTTTTTCTTCCGGGTAGAAGAAGAAGGTGTTGCACGTAATGTAAATCCGTCTTTTGTTGTACGTCGTTTTCATTAATTACTATCTGACAGTGCACTTAAATACTTTAGGGCAATTAGAATCCCACAGTTGTCTTTCGCCGAGCTTAAATCGGCATTTTTTTGTACTTTCGATGTAGCCGATTACGATTCTAAGATTGATCGTGAGCTGCGGAATTTGAAACAGGGTAGTTCACAATCTGTTGTCGATTTCGTGATTCAGATTAGAGATTTAAATTCTAAACTCCATTCTCCCATTAAAGAAGACAGTCTATTCACGATTGTGAAATATGGTTTAAATTCTAGGTTTCATTCCTGCCTGGCAACAAATGTGATTCGTGATATGGACAATCTCCTTGAAGTAGCCCGAAATTTTGAAGGTTTCACGCACTCTTCCTATTCGTTGAATTTCGCTCCAGTACAGGCAGATAAAGCTCCTAAATGTCTTAAATGTAACACATTCGGTCACAATTACCGAATGTGCCCGAACATTTCCGAAGCCGTATGCTTTAATCACAAGCGAGTCGGTTTTGTTACTCGCGACGGTCTTTCATGTAATTCCTCTCTTCAAAAAAAACTAAGTGCTGGCTATCGTACACACCAACGAAATCGCCAGTCTTACTTAACAAAATCACTGATAATAGGTTATTTATAGAAATTACGATCGCGGGAACACCAGTCAAGGCTTTCCTTGATTCTGGTGCACAGACTTCATTAATAGATGTCACATTACTAAATGGGTTAGGGATAGTGGTGGCGCGCTAGCGCCCTCTGTTTTTTTTATAAACATTAGTTACGCTAATTAATAGCAGATCATAATTTTTCACTGCTTTCAATAACTATGTGTGCTGTGCTGGCCTCTGGTTTTGTTGGAGTTCTAGATGAAACCGAGAGATGGTACTAGGAGTGACAGTTGAGGTCACTCTCTTAGAAGGCTTCTCGGAGAAGCCATCCGTCAGTCTCTAGTCTTCGCTTGTTCACCGCACGGCACTTGTGCCAATCGCTGGAGTGTGCTTCCCGTTTGCACATTTTTCCTTGTTATTCCCAATTTCGGGATACGCCGCCCGTCCGACGCTGTGGGGTTCGTCCTCATTTCTTTTTGTAAACTGGCGTTAGTGGGGACTCATTTTTTCGTGAACTATAGACTTTTGTGTGACGCTGACCGCGTGCTAACCGACCCACGCCTCCGAAGGTTCCAGAAGTGCCTGCAGCAGATCCTGGGAGTATTCGGGGACGAAGACAAAATTCCAGGTCAGTGCTAGCCTTCACATTAGTAAATTGAAAGCAGTTCTCACTTCCCTTTACAAACGCTGTGAGATACTTTTAGGTATTTTACTTTCAGTGAGCAATCACAGCCCCCCGTAGGGACTAATTACACGTCCCTACCAGATAGGTTTAGACCATCTGTTGTTTCGGCTGATAATTCTCAAATTACTATTTTAGGTACGGTAGACATACCGATTTTTTCAACGATTAGAATGTCAAACATTCTTGTTTAGTTGGGAAATGTTTACCCACCTCTTTTATTCTTGGAATTGAGTTTTGGCATCACTTCTCTTTTGAGTGAAGCATTAGAAATCGTTTAAAAGATATATTTTTTTTATTCCTGTTTAGAAAAAAAAGGACTTCCCTATCTGCTAACTATTTATATGTTAACTATACTGGGAAGTAAATAAAAGAACTGTAAATACATAGGACTGATATAATGTAAGAAAGAAGATTACAAAGTGTCGTTGAGCCGTTAATGATGTGAATGTGTAAGAACAAAGGAATTGTAGATTTGAATATTCAAGTAATTCCCCCGGTGTTGCCCGCGTAGGAATTGCGTTTTGTTTATTTTAGTTTTGCGTTTTGCTTTCTTTAACATTCTGCCCCCCTTGAAGAGTCTTGATCTTCAACGCTGGTTATAGGTAGAGGACATAATATATTGTTGTAGGCGCGCCTCAGGATTCCCTTCCTGGTGCGGATGTCAGCGACTCTGGACACGCCCTCGTTGCCTGGGATGGTGCGAACTACGCGGCCCAGCAGCCACATGAGAGGACGTAGCGTCTTGTCCTTGATGACCACAAGTGCCCCTCGCTTCAGCTGCCCGTTGGATGTCTTCCATTTTGTCATTTTGTGAAGTGGGTTTTAAGTGCCTTTGCTATCTGGAACCGCCGCAACAAAGTTAAACTTCTGGCGTAGTTGGATAGGGCACACTAACCAGAGACCGGCCTAAAAGGAAATGAGCTGGAGTGATAGGATATAGATCAAAAGGATTATCAGGTACGGGGAACTGGGAATTTTGAATTAAAAATAGCTTCGATCTGACATAGCAACGTCATTTCCTCAAAAGTTAGGTGAGTCTTGGAGTGGTATGCAAGGTACGTCTTAATAGGTGGTGCTGAATTTCAAGATCTGCAAGATTTGTGTTGTCAATGAATGACTCAGCAGTCGACCTGATGCTTCTGGGCTTGCCTACCGCGAAAGCTAACAAAGTGATTAAGCGCATCTAAATAAACATCAGTCGAAATATCTGAAACAAGCTCCAAGTGCACAGCCTTTGTCATCAGACATACAAAGGCACACAATATGTATGATTTTGTGAGTCTACCACTTCTAATTTTGTATCCAATACCACTATTGCAAAAACAATTGAGACGCTGGGTGCATGTGTGTTTTGTATAAGATGTAAAAGATGTTTATGTTGCATGTTGTATTTTAGTTTGTGTGATATGTGTTGAGTAATTTTGGTTAATCTGTTTTGTTGTCGAATGTATTAAGTTCTGTGGCCATTGTTTTTCACTCAATTGAAGAAACTTGGGACCATTCTTTACAACCGAAGAACCTTATCTTTCTGTATTTAAACCTCGAGACAATAGATAAGCTCGTGTGTATTGCTTTTCGAGTTTTGGTTCACGTTCTTACCACCGCTCCAAGGATAAAACTCGCCTTTTTGCAATAAGTTGCAAATTACCTAATACTTCAGGTGATTCCTTTAAGGGCAAGGTGACAACGAATCGCCTGTCAGAATTACGCACCGTTTTGTTTTTAACGATTTCTCACAGACACGTTCACCTGATGATAATTCGCATTTTTTCGGAATGGTGTCTAATTCACAAGATCGTGTTAAGTTTGTGTCATTAAAGTCGTATGTGTTGTGAGAAAACATACACATACTGTCATCATGAACCTTCGTGACTCCGCCAGAAACCAACCAACCGAATTTGGTTTCTACGAGTGAAGGTTGGTGTTTGCCTAAGTTGATTTTATTTGTACCTATCACATCCCAGAACGTTTCAGCTCCCACCAATATGTCAATACTCGAGGGTACGTTAAACGTTGGATCCGCTAAGAATAGTGAGGAGGGTAGTTGAATATTCTCGATGTTGACGTAAGTGGCAGGTAACTGTGATGTAATATTAGGCAATATATGACAGTTGATAGCAGTTTTGTAGTCACTATTTTTAGATTTTATTGTAAGTTGGCAGACCTTTGATGATGTGGACATTTGACCATTAATACCGGTAATGTTGGATTTCGTTGATAACGGTTGTATGGAAAGTTTATTGCAAAAATCCTGCGTTATAAAGTTAGATGTACTACCGTTATCAAGTAATATCCGTGCGGTGTGAGTTACGCTCTTATTATCTAATACATCTACAATAGCGGTGGATAGAAAAACATGATTTGTGTATGGCATTTGATTGCTTGCAGTTAATGCAACTGTTTGCGATTCGTTTGAATTGAGGTTAGATATATCTTGTGTCTCTGTATGTAGTAATGTGTGATGTTTTGTTGTGCAATATTTACAGTGAGATAAACGACAATTGGAATCTATGTGTCCTCGGCGAAGACAGTTCAAACAGACCTTGAGTGCCTTGGCCTTTTGCATACGAGAACCTGGCGAAAGTTTCCTAAAAATAGGGCATTGATAAAGGAAATGGTCTTTTTTACATAACGAACACTTGTAAGTTGAGTTTTCATTTGTTTGTGATTGTGTTACTATAAAACTTTTCGATTTGTTAGGATAAATTTGTTCTGATTTTGTATTTTGTTTAAATGACATTGATTTTTGTTCTTCTATCGATTCCAGGAAGATGGCGCGATTTACAAGGAATTTCAAAAAGGTTTGCAGTGTTGGAAAATCAGACTGTGTATTTTTACTCTCTTCCCACTCTCTGTTAGTGACACTATCCAGTTTTTTGGACATTATATAAATGATTTAAGTGTCCCAATGATCTGTGGGCTGGCCTAAGGAATTCAATGCCCGTAAGTTTTTATTTGCCACATCTACAATGCTACGTAACGCTTTACTTGACTCGCGTTGCACTTGTTCTAGTGAAAATAATGCATGTAAATGATTATTTATTAGCAGTCATATCGTTCTGACAGCAATTGCCAAGCTATTTGGTAATTATTTTCACTAAAATCAAGGCTTTCTATGACAAGTGCCGCACTACCCTTCAGAACAGCGCGTAGATAGTGAAATTTGTTAATATTGCTGATGCTGTTGTTGTTGTGTATGAGAGAGAGATAGAGATCTCTCCACCCCAGCCAAGAATTATGATCTCCTTCATATTGGGGTAAATCTATCTTTGGAAGTCTCACAAAATCATTAGAATTATTATGTGCATTGGAACTTACTTCAGATGCGCTGTCTCGAGGCTGAAGTTGAGCACGATGAGCCTGGATTAAATTTTGAGCAGCTGTTATGAGGAAAAGTACTCATTTTCAAACCCGCTTCGCTCGTTGAGCTGTTCATCGGCGGCTGAGTCATCCATCAAGCCATCTAGCTCTGTCTGCAACACATCAAATTCTTCATAAAGACCCTCTATTTTATTGAATCTATTTTGCAACTCGTCAAGCTGCAGTTTGCTTAAAGTAGTGCACGACTGTTGGAGTTCCAAGTGATTTTTAAATATTTTTAATTTACCTTTTAGAGATGCTCTTTTCTTAATTAATAATGTAATTTCTTTAGACATTATGATAATTGACTATGCTAAATTATAAGCAATAAGTTTTATGACAGAATTGCTATTCAACTTGAACAGGAGATGTTTTGGCTGTATTTATTATATGGAGCAGGTAATAGAAAAATAAATGTACTACACAATGTTATTTACCAAGACGCACTTGCAATGTAAAATGGAGACTGATATTTATGATATGCTATTTAATTGATTTTATAGGGATTCAACTGGTCTTTATGTGATTTGTGTGACTAAACATTTGTGAAAAAGTGCTATGAGTAGGAAGGGAATGAAGTGACTATCGAAATAATAAAGATTTGTGAGAAATTGCAGGAAATATGTAATAACAGTAGCCAGCTGTTATATATGTGACTATGTAAACGCTCAGTAAGTAATGACACTTATGTATGAGCAATGAATGGTCGTTGATGATGACAGCTCAACTATTTGAAAAATGTATGTGAGAGACTTAAATTTAAATTTCTGTGAAATGAACTGAGATTAGAAAATATGAAATGAGATGAATGTATGATGAATGTTGAAAGATGATTTGTGTGAAAGAAAGGAAATAGGCGGTCTCACGGTTTGTGCGATATAGATACCAGATCCGCTTCTTTCATTAGCTTCTTTGCATAGATATGTGTGTGGCTCGTTGTTGTAGACCCCCTTGGATGTGTTTCAGCTGTGTATGGGTACTCCCGCGACTGACTGCTGGCCGCTGACGAAGACCTCGTTGGTTGCTCGGCTCCCTGCTTGAACCTCTCGTCGATTGCGATGCGAGTGGCTACACCTGGGTAGCTTGAAGCCGATGTATGTGCCGAAGTGCAGAGGATCTTGCTTTTAGTCTTCACAATCTTCGTCCTTACGGTTGACGGATTTGAAGGACCATAGAAAAAAAGGACTTCCCTATCTGCTAACTATTTATATGTTAACTATACTGGGAAGTAAATAAAAGAACTGTAAATACATAGGACTGATATAATGTAAGAAAGAAGATTACAAAGTGTCGTTGAGCCGTTAATGATGTGAATGTGTAAGAACAAAGGAATTGTAGATTTGAATATTCAAGTAATTCCCCCGGTGTTGCCCGCGTAGGAATTGCGTTTTGTTTATTTTAGTTTTGCGTTTTGCTATCTTTAACACTGTTAACAAATCTTGTACTGTGAAGAATCACGCAATTGCGGAAGCTCGCTATGTTCACCCGCGTAGGGTCCTTACTCCTCTGCGAGAGTCTCAACTACAGGGTGTCATTGATGACTGATGACACTATTGGCTTAGGGTGTATACTACCAGGCTTTCACATAAGATTGAGACGCATGGACCGCCTTTTCGTCAAAGGTATTATAACTCTCTTTCTCCCGTACAGTTAAAAATCTTAAACGAGGAGATTGATAAAATGCTAGAGCTTGGTGTTATACGTCCTTCGCGTTCTTCTTGGGCTAGTCCGGTGGTTATGGTTACGAAGAGTGATGGGTTTATTAGGTTTTGCGTCGACAGCCGCAAGCTTCAAGCAAGCCAAAATGAAAATGTCCAGTGAGCACGCGGTGTTTTAGAACTTTTGTTTAACAAAATAATTAAAATTTTAAACCATAATGATTCCACGAATTTTGTTTGTAATAAAATTCGTGGAATCATTTTTGTTCAATAATGAAAATGTCCGATGAGCACGCGGTGTTTTAGCATTTCGATTATAATTTAAAATTTAAAAAAAAATGATTCCACGAATTTTGTTTAAATAAAATTCGTAAATTCATTTTTGTTTCAAAATTTTTATTATTTTCATTTTGGATGTTATATTCGGCACCTTTTATTTATATTTAAATTAATTTAAAATAACATTTGTCAACCCTATTTCTATTTTTTTTTTTAAATATTCGTGGTACTTTTAGTTGAAAAAAGTACTGCAGTACCTAATGGTACGTAATTTGTTTCTTTTTTTAATACTTAGGTATTTTCCATTTTCTGTAGAGTAAAATACCTGGATTAAAAAATAAATTGGTGGATAAGTTGGAAGACAGTTACACACGAGTGACCCATCTTACCTACGTTAGTAATTTCTTAGGCTACATATCTACTAACATATATAATTGAAATAGAATATCATTACAAATTATAAATTATTACAATGTTATTATAATATTAATACCTACCTTAAAATTACAAAACTAGATTCAAAGATTCAAATGTTTATTCAGTAATTAGACCTTTACAGGCACTTTTACACGTCAATAGGAATAAAATATACGTTACTTGTAAAGTATATTAAAATTTAATTTATTTTTAAAGAAAAGCTACCGATACCAGCGCTTCGTAACTGCTCAGAAGAAACGCCGAAAGAAACTCATTTTCACAGTATTGGTCGCCTTCTCGCCAGAAGGGAACTGTCATTGAAGTATGTAGATGAAATTTAAATACTGCAAGCGGGCAGCCCTAGCGCACGCGTTGCTAGGTATATTTTTCAAGGACAGCGCCGAGTTCCAATATTGTAGACATCTGTACCGTGACAAAGTCTAAGACTAAAGACCCAAAAGCCATAGCACGGTGGTTGGCAAAGTGGAGAAATGCATTCCGGCTTGTACGATCTTCGCAGGAAGAGAAGCAGCTGGTTCATTCAAAGGTTTTTATTTTCTCCTAAATAAGTGGAATTGATACCGTAGCACCATCTATTATTTGCCAGATGAATTTAAAAAAAAACCCGACTTTAAAACGTTAACCCCCAATAACTTTTAAAAGGTTGTACCGATTTACATCAAGCTAAGAACCACCGCATGGAAACTTCCTTTCACGTGAAAAAACCGCATCGAATTCAGTTTATCCGTTCATGAGCTACGATGCCACAGACAGATAAACAGATAGAAAAACATTAGCGTCAGACTTAAAACACCCCTCTCTTTTGTTGGGCGTTAAAAAAGCTCGTTATCACTGCCTTCGCACTATTTGCCTTAATGAGATATTTAAATCGTATATATATTTATAGACGCAGAGCTTTCGTTTTCCTTCACTCGCTCCATCAAAATCTCTGACAAAATTGTTGCTTTATTTCAGACGCCTGGTATGCAGCCTCCACGGAGTACCCTTGACCTTCGCGTGGTGCACTGCGGCCAGCACCCAGCGGACCTGTGAGCTTAGCGGCTGGGACACCCTGTGCGAGGTGTCCTACAAAGAATTTGGGAGCAAGCTCGGAATCCGCTTTGAGAACACGCCATCGCATATCAAACTCTATGCCACTGCAAATTCTTTTATCGGAATTCCACAGTCAGCGAACCAATAATGTTAACTTTTGGGTTAACAAGCGTTTTTAAGGTGAACTACCAAGAAGCTCGGTGCCCCGGAATATTCATCATGACATTAGCACAAGATTTTAAACAAAAAAACAAATTCCGTAAGTCATACCCCGGCATGACTCGAACTCTCGAATCAATAGACCTGATACCAAAATACCTGACCAGGCCCTTTACTTATATTTGAAATTTTCTCTTAAACTAAAAATAATATTAACATGAAAATTTATATTCAGAAAGACCTAATTAAAATCTGTCTGAAAAGATTTTTTTATGTTAATATCATTTTTAGTATATCAGAAAATTCAAGATATAAGTAGAGGGCCTGGTCAGGTATCTTGGTACTTGACTGTATGTACATCAGAGTGCACGATGTTACAAACAGCTGCGCCTATCTGCTATAGTGCTGACACATTTTAACTTGGAGCTAGCCCTTCTTCTCTAGGTCCTCTTCATTCCTGAAGATTGGCAGTCAACTCTTAAAACTGATTCGTCCATGCCAAGCCTAAACAGTTGTTCTACCGTTTTGATACTAATCCATTGATTTTCGTCAGCCATTTTGCGACGTCCCACCTTACGTTATAAGTAATTTTACTCATCATTATGGTCTGGAGTAGATGATATTGTAGGTTTCTCAACACGTGGCCAAATTGTGTGATTTTTCTTATTTTAATGGTTTGAACGAGACCCACAGACGACAAATCAGATTGCGTTCGGGACCCACAGTTTATACGTACCTTCCGAAACATGGATTCATCTTTCTTTTTTTTAAATCAGGTGATTTAAGCCTGAAATATCCTAACCAGACTGGATACAACTTTTCACAAAGTATGCTTCCCAGTGGGATTCGAACTCACGACCTTCGGATCACAAGGCGAACGCCTTGCCCACTGAACCACGAAGGCAGTCCATTTCTACGTCAAACTGCGTCGCCAAGTCTTGAATACTTTTCGCGGTCCCCTTTACAATTTTCATTCCTTCGTTTTTTTCCTCCCAGCAATTCTTAGCATCCCTGTCCCATCTAAGGGACGCTGGGAACTGGAAGCCATACTTTTTGGACTTTCTGTCATGATGCAGTCAGAGCTGATCAAACTAGGGATGATATCAGCGGTAGTTTCCCTTTTCTTTCCACCGAAAGTGGCCCACCATCACGCTAAATAAACATAGTGGCAGGCAAATACTGGCTATCAAAATAATTTTACAAAAAAAGTTTATCTAAGGGTTTTCTGGACAAAGACGGTCGGTTTTATCAGTGTGTTTTAAACTTAAGGCCTCTACGTGCCCGGAATTAATGCAAAGCTTTGTGTATCAAAGACCGCTTTGCAAAAGTCACATAAATATTTTCGAAAGCAATCGTTGTAATTTATAATATATCTATTGTATATTTGTTTATTATTCTCTAGCATCATGGTACATTTAAAGATGGAAAAACACAGAGACGTAGAAACCTCTATATTTAAAAAAAAACATAGTAATAAAAGTACTTACTGAATTGGATCATTACATACATCAGTCTGATTTTAATATTTTCACATAGCAGTAAATTAGCATAGATTTCTTATTCTACTGCTTGATTAAAAGTGTACAATTTATTTCATAAGTAACCAGATAAGCGATCTAGAGGACAGAAGATGGCAATTCATCCCGAAACAACTAGAAATATTACAATGACCGACCATCCTTCATGTTGTGCTCCGACTAACGAGCTCCTTTACAAACTCATCGGAACAAATGCCTTCTACTGAGTTTAATTGGCTGAATTATTTATTTAATTTTTATTTTATTTGTTTGGAAGATTATCGAATACAACAACAGTAAAGCATTGCAATTTAAAAAACATGAAGTCATTTATAAATCTCCACATATAACAGTTACATAAGCAATAATTGGTCAATAGCGTGTCGGGTTCCGTAGTTGCGAATGTCAACTTCGAGTTCATGCCACTAAAAACGTTTAAAAACGGATTTTCTATTGAATTTGTACGAAATTTTAATTTTACGAGTACAATTTTAACTCGTACTAGCTCTGATAGTTTTCCTTTAAACTTAGTTATATACACTACAGCTGTATTTTATCATGATTCTGTATAACCGTTCAGCAGATAGAGGGGGAGACACTTGGCTCTAACAGAAATTTGCACTATAAAACCAAATATTTCAGAAACGAATCCCTGATTTTTTTTTTAAAGACCCATTCAACGATAACCCACACGATGGGTCAGTAAATAAAAAAAAAACGTGTGGCACGCGGGGACTGCCGCGGTAAAGCTATTTGCATAGCATTTTTTTAATCAACTTATGCAATTTAATTATTTTTTTATTTTATATATACAGTAATTTTTTTTATTTGATATTAATTCAAGTTACACTTTTTGAGCGTGGTGAAAATTTTTTTTTCTTTTATTGAATAAATGAGAAGTTAATATCGTTTAAAATATTTTTATTATCTTACAATACATGTAGGTTATTCAGGAATTTTTATTATGAGCAGTTAGCAGCTAGTCTCACGCATTCGTCTAGTCGCACGAACTCAAACACCGTGCTAAAGTCTGCCGAACTGAAACAACGCTAGACAATGCGCGGTTTTTAACGCCGCGCAGCTGTGCCGGTCGCCGGTTGCCGAGTAACGTTTAGGCGGAGTGGGGGGTGTTAGGATTTTTTCTCGTTATGGAATTTCTTGATTCGGTCGCCGCGCTCAAAGCCCGCGATAAAAGCTATGCAATAGCTTAAAAATGACTTCTACATAACTTGTATGGGAGCTACCCTAATAAAAAGAAATTCTAGATTTTAATTTACCACTTTTTTGGCATGATTAATATACATATTCGTGTCAAATTACAGCTTTCTAGTAATTATAGTCTCTAAGTAATACCGCGGACGGACAGACAGACAGACAGATAGACATGGTGAAACTATAAAAGTTCCTTGTTTACTATGGAACCCTAATAAAGGACCTTAAAACTTATTAATGCGAAAACACAACATATTATTTACTTATAAGTTATAACACAATGCTCCAGTTAGATAGGTGAGCGGTGAAGCTGGGAAAAAGCATTACTGATTAATAATAATGTACATAACGGTATAAGCGGAAAGCACTAATCCTGGTCAGAAAATGATTTATTAATGAAGGTTTTTTTTAATGCAACTGTCTGTAAACTTAGGATGTCCGTATCTGTATCAGAGAAGAACCTATTATAATTATTGCAAGCTCAAAGTAAGAAAGAATTTGTCGATAATTAGTAGCTGCTACGGGCGTAACGAATGTGGGAATGTTTCTGAACATTCTCTGAGGAACATATATTCCGATGAGTTCGATAAGCTGAGGGCAGTCAGTATGGGAATTTACGACACGGTGCAGAAAAACAAGATCCAATAGTTCACGTCGATTGACCAAAGGTGCTTTGAATGATAACTTGATAAGTTATAGACTGTAATACTAGATTTTGTGCGATAGTAAATTATACTTCATAAACATCCTTTGAATATTTTCTAGGCGGTCGATATAACATTTGTATAACGAATTCCATACTTGTGATCCATATTGCAAGTGGGTTCTCACATTATGTGCAATAAAGAATTTTTAGTGTCTTCACTTGGTTAAAATCTTAAGAGTTTCAACATGTTCACTGAAAGTAAACATACTGTCTAGTATCACTTCTGAGTCCCGAAAGTTATTGCATTTCTTTAGTGGTTGGTTATTAAGAGTGTAGTTAATAGATTCAGGAGTTACTTTGCGGAAGTCAAAGTTACATACTATATATATGATTTGAATTACTTTGTGCAATTCCGCCACCAGTTATTAGTTGCGTATGCGGTGTCCGATGTTGCTGCAGCCGCAGTGGAGCAGTATCGGAGGGAGCATGCATCAGCTGTTGGTGGCGGGTGCACACGGGCTGTTGGTGGCAGGTATGCCGGGACTGACAGTAGTGGGTGGCAAAAGTTTGCATGAACTAAATGGTGGCGGAATTGCACAAAGTAATTCAAATCATATAGTATACTAGCTTTTGCCCACGGCTTCGCTCACGTAGGGGTGTAATTTATCAAAAGACTTTCTTAGGGGATGTCTGCGTCATAGTAGCTTTATGCATGCAAAGTCTTAGCCCGATCGGTTCAAAATTGAGAAAGTTTCATACAAACTTTCATCCCCTATTTTATCCCCTTGGAGGTAGAATTGATCAAAATCCTTTCTTAGCGGATGTCTACGTCAGAACATCTACCTCCATGCCAAATTTCAGCCCGATCCGTCCAGTGGTTTGGGCTGTGCGTTGATAGATCACTATGTCAGTCAGTCAGTCACCTTTGAGTTATATATATTTATATAATTAAGAGTGTATTAAAGTTAATGATAGTAAAAGTAATAGTAGAACATTTTAAAGCGTTAAGGTCCAATTAATTGTTTTTGCAGTAATTTTCAAGACGATTTAGATCATTCTGCAACTCCTCATCATTAATTGTAGGAACAGCTCTGAAAATTTAGTTAAAATAAGGTTTATATTATAAATAAGTTGAATATTTAAGTTTTATACATTTCACTTTTTGTTTTACTTAAGTTTTTATTCAATTTAATTTAATTTATTTTTATTTCTTTATTCTCAATAAACCTTCTATAATTGGATATCACTGGATTATTTTGTTTTAAATTTTTTAGGTATTTTTTTTAATATATGAGTACAATTGAAGGTCCTTTATTTTTATATTTTCTTAACCAACTTAAAATAAAACAGGAGGGTGTGAATTTAAATGTATAAAAATCGGTCGTGTACTTTGGTAAAAAATATTGTCTGCAACTTTACAACCGACTTTGTTGGTGATCAATACAATCCTACAACTATTTGATGAATTCGATAAATCAGGTCGTGGTGTGGAGATTTTTTTTGAAGGGAGTCACGTACACACCCAACCAGATATCTATAGATCAAGCTTGCGCACCAGGCACCTGGGTCAGCTTCTTGCTTGGCAGTGTGTACTTACAACAAATGATTTGCGAGAGCATTCCTAAAGTGCCACATTTTGAAAAGTTCACGCGGAAAGGATTTGCAACGAGTGGCTTTGACCACTTGACCAGGAAAATAAATTATAAATCAAAAGATTTTTCTAAACCCGCCAAACTCCAATGGGAAAATTAATGATATGAGGAGCTTGTACCGTTTCATGCCATACATACTAAGAATAGGGATGTGAACTAAACAAAGAATATTTTAGTTAATCCGTCAACTTCAACCAAAAAAGCGGCCAAGTGCGAGTCGGACTCGCCCACCAAAGGTTCCGTAGCAGCAAGTAACATATATAAAAGTTCTTGTAGTTCGTTGTAACTTTGATCGATGTTTTAATAAACGTATTAAAAAAAACTACTTACTAGATCTCGTTCAAACCAATTTTCGGTTGAAGTTTGCATGGTAATGTACATCATATATTTTTTTAAGTTTTATCATTCTCTGATTTTAGAAGTTACAGGGCACCCTTTACCCTTACCCTTTTACCACACATTTTACCACTTTGGAAGTGTCTCTCGCGCAAACTATTCAGATTAGAAATAAAAATTATATTATAAACTTCAATATCATTTTGGAAGACCTATCCATAGATACCCGTTACGTAAAACGTATGGGTTTGATGAAAAAAAAGTGTGTTTTTTTTCTACTATTGTGTGAAAATCATAATGCGGTTCACATAATACATCTACTCACCAAGTTTGAACAGTATAGTTCTTATAGTTTCGAAAAAAGTGGCTGTGACATACGGACGAACAGACAGACAGACATGACGACTCCATAAGGGTTCCGTTTTTTGACATTTGGCTACGGAACCCTAAAAAAAGGACACTAATTTTTTCGTTAAGCGAATTAGTAAAAAATTACAAAGACAAGCGCTTCGCAGTTTCGGGGTGGGGTGATTTACGACACCATTGGAGAAAAAGCTTATCGTGATATCACGCGTTCAAATGCGCTACATCTTCGTTCTTATTTGCTTATCAAAGAAAAGAAAAAATACGTTTATTACACTTTTTAGGGTTCCGTACAAAAAATGAAAAAAACTGAACCCTTATAGGATCACTCTTGCGTACAATCAGGTGAAATTTGGTAGGATGATGTAATCGTATTACCCAAATATACATGTAAGAAGTAATTTTTTTATGAAAGAAGACGTAAATTGTCCACCCCCCCCCACGTGATCTCCGAAACTTCTTTGTCTAAAATTTTGAAAACATAAAAAATATAGTTTGATGCTCGTAGATCGCACTCGGGCGGTAATTTTTTTTTATCCACATGCCTTATAGTCCGACTTCGGGCCGCCACTTTGACAGGAGGGCCCTAAAATATTAGACGCCAGAATAATCTATTACACTCTGTATCCATAAACCTATGTATCTCAATACAATATCTTTATTCAGCTTGTAAGATTAATTTGCAAATTCAGTAAAGTGATGTTATTTCAACAAATACTCAATTAATCATATGGAACGGATTGTTTATAAAAGCGGTGTCATTTCATTTAAGTAATGGTGATTCTGCACATATTATTATACTTACGAGTTCCCTACGGTTTTTTTACGAAAGTTTCAGACTGTAATTTAAGAAGGTAATGTTATTTTAAAGTAATGAACATTTTCCCAGTGCGGATGATTAAATTGAAATATACATACTTACTTACTTAGTTCGCTGGCTCAGCGACCCGAAGTGTATCTTGGCCTCCGACATTAAAGGGCGCCATTCCTCCCTATTCTGTGCCAAATTGAAATATAGTCATATAATAAGGGCTACACTATATTCTATTAATGGTGTATTGCGACAAAGGAAGTAACAGCAACAACTTCGGCGTGTAACCTGGACCTCAGCTGCTACGCGAATTGGACCTTCGACATCAGGGAGACCATCTTCACGTGCCAACCTTGGATTCTGTAATGAATACAAACCCGTTAGCGTTATTCTCCAAATTTTGATCCCCAGTTTCACAATAGTATTTTACTCTGTTGTCACCTTACAGCCAAACACAAGCAAGCGTAAGTCCAACTTAATAATAAGTGGTTACCGCTTAGTGACGTGCCATTCTTGAAAATTTCGAGAAATTTTCGAAACGGTTTAAAAAGTTTCCGAGAAATTTCTAGTAAAGTATTTTGTTCCGGTAATTTTTCAACTAAAATTCTCGAGAAATGTTGAAAATTTCTGGAAATTTCAATAAAAGAAATTTCCGGATATTTTCAATGAAAGAAATTTCCGAGAACATGGTACTTGACACATTTTTTTATCCAACTTCCTTGTGTAGACTGCTACACCTATACTCCCCTGTCTACGAATGTATGTTTACTACGAGAACGTCTACGTACAGGCTACGAGGTACGAGCAACGATCCGTCCTGTACGGCTATAAATTAAAGGTAGTAACAGATGTAACCACTGACTGGTAAATTTTAGATGCACTAGTAGATCCCCTAAATGTGAACTCCGGATCTATTTACAATCCCTTGCCGATTTGTCTCACGGTGTTATTAAATGGTCAAAACAGGTGTCAAATTTTTCAAGCTGCCTAAAGGCATCTAACATAGCCTAAAGACTGCCTTCCGCTTATTTACGCGATGCTCGCGTACCTAGTAGCGATGTATTGTTCCTTGTATACTTGTACAAAATATTATAATAATTGACGAATATTTTATGCGCAGTGTCAAGCAAAATTAAGCAGTGTAGTTACGAAATGATAATAAAGTCTCATTTGGTTTGACATTCAAGTATGACAATGTTATTGGACCACTATTGTGTTTATTTATTTATTTATGAGATTGTATGGAGAGCAATAAATAGATTTTTATCTTTTATTTCTCTAACCAATAGTTAATTAATTATTATATAATATAATGTATAGGTACTTATATAATAAGTTATTTATTTACCAATTTATGTACACCGAAAATTAATACAGAGAATACACCAAATAAATGTTGAACAAAGGCACTACTTACCTCAAAAGAGATCTCTTCCAGTAGGCCTGTTTTTATCGAGAAACGAAATTTCTGCTGTCGTCATTAGACACCCGTAATATTTATGTTATAAATAAATACAAAAATATTGTCATCATGTTCCTCTCCTATGCGTTCCTAAACTTTTGATCAGATTATGATGAAACTCCTCAATTATGAAGCAATACAAAAGAAAATGAAGAATTATAGCCCGCGAGAGTTTCTGTGGTATCACAACGCACGCCGGGTGCAGCTTTTAGTTATAAGAAAGCAATTTCTGTCGCCTCGTTATTTGTGGGCACGGCATATGTGCCTATCATCAGTCTCATATCAAATGAGCACATAAAACGACGTGTTCTCGGAATATCGCCGAATTAGATACCGAATGCGGTCATAAATGTGACATTCTGATTTAATATGGGAATCGTTTATATATTTGAGCACTTTTACAATTTTAATTTCTTGGCAAGCTAATTTTACCCGACTACAGCAAAGCCTAGAGGAAGGGTAATGATTTAAACAGTCTATTTATGTATGTATGTGGGTATGTTATGTATGTCTGTTCCACCGTATCATCCGAATCGCTTGTCCAACTTTGACAAAAGATATTTCAATCAATTCTGCATTTTAGTCCGAGTAACGTAGACTGCGTTTCCACCAGTGATTTGCGAGGAAAGTGTGCTTACGAGGATGTGTAGCTGTGCTTTGAAAATGTATGGGGTTTCCACTAAAGCTGTGTAAGGAAAATGTGTCGTACGAGGATGTGTAGCGGAGCTGGGAAAATGCGCTTTAATGTGCGGTGCGTGCGAGGGTGTGTTGCGAAACTGTGTAATGTGTTGGGGCGGGGGTGCGGTGTACTACACCGCACCCCGGAGCGGTGCGGCGTAAACGCAAAACGTTAGAAAAACAAAAGCATCTTCTTTTTCCAATTATCTATTTTGCGCACATCTACTTCCAACAAATACCGTCTATGGACTGGCTGATACAGTATAACACAAACATCGCAACGCATTCCTCGCAGCACATTCCTGGCAACACATTCCTCGCAACACATTCCTCGCACACTCTCTCGCTTGTTTTGCACGTACAAAAACCTCGCTCCGCTAAGCCGTTTCCGCCAGAGCTGTGCTAAGCGAGGCTAGGTAAATGAAGCAATTCTATTGGTTCTTCAAAAACACAAGCATCGCTACGCATCCTCCCACATCTCTGGTGGAAACGCAACCATACGCTAAAATTTGTCGAACTCTATCTGGGTGACTGACTATGATTACTCCGTTAGGAATAAAAATGTGACAGTACATCAGTATTTTAATTAGTTGATGAACTAATTCCTCACTTGCTTAATCTATCAAGCACACACCCACTCGCAATCAATGCCCATTGTAATTACATCAGTGTCCAGCCGTAATAGGGACAATTAGGCTATTGCGTGTCGGCTTTCTTTGCGACCTCAAGTAGACATCACAGAAGGCCGACACAAGGACGATTCGATTAGTTAATGGTAATTAGTTTTGACGACCTCTGTGGCGTAGTGGTCACCATGCTAGTCCGCCACCCAGAGATCCCGGGTTCGATCCCCGGTCAGGGTAA
Source organism: Acrobasis suavella (assembly GCA_943193695.1). NCBI lineage: Eukaryota > Metazoa > Arthropoda > Insecta > Lepidoptera > Pyralidae > Acrobasis > Acrobasis suavella. The sequence continues at coordinate 637,291 of OW971947.1, forward strand.
GTTGGAAAATGGTCTTTTTCAAATTGTACTGGGTCTTGGATGTTTATCTATAATGTTATAAAATATACGTTGGAGATTAAATTTCAACATAATACGTTTGGCTGTTTGCGAATTAATTTCAATGTTACTAGTTTATAGTTTTAATTTTTGTTCATGAAAGTTACGGTAGAGAGCGCCGTACTACATCCGTTTTCTTGTTTTGCTATGGAAGTACATCTAGTGCGAAATAAAATCCATACAAAGAAATTTTCGGCGATTTCATTACGAAACTCCTAACCTCAATAGGTTATGGTCCCAGTCAACGCTGGAAATAGAAATCATCGCCGAAGAACAGTTATAACAAAGAAAGAAGCGATCACATTTTTGCCGGCACTCGTGACATCGTATAACAATACGATTGGTCAAGAAAAATGGAGACGCGAATGAGTGTAGAGAAATTTGAAGGAAACCATTTTCGTTAATGGAAGTTTAAAATCAAATGTGCATAACGTGCTAAGGGGTTCGATTTGAACAAGCCGAAACCCGAAGTGAATAGTGAGCAATGGATGAAAAATGATGGTATGGCCATGTTCATTATAACCTCTTCGATGGATTTAAAATTAATGAAACTTGTCGAGAATTGTGACACCGCAAAAGAAATCATGGAGAAACTCGAATCCATACACGAACAAAAAAGTGAAATTAATGTCAAGATAATTCATGAAAAATTCTACAATTACAAGATGTCACTTAGTGACAGCATAGCACAACATATATCAAATGTGGAAAATTTGGCTCAACAGCTTCGAGAAAGTAGTGAAAAGTTGAAATCCTCGGTACATTGCCCTCTAAGTATAGATTTCTACGACAAGCGTAGCTGTCAATGGATTCCAACAAACAATAACAAATTTGACAGCTAGGTTGCTGGACGATGAAGCTTCCCTATCGTGCGAAGATGAGAAAGAGACGGCTCTTGTAATATCGAAGAATGCTCCTAAAGGTGAAAAGCAAACGAGGAATTTTAATAGCAATAAAAAACATAGATTTGATTGTTACAACTGCGGAAAAAGAGGACACTTTGCTAGAGAACGCCGTGCACCGAAGAAGGAGAGAAAACCACGATCAGATCAAGGCATGTTTACATTCAATGTGACTGAACCTGAGAACTATATTAGAATAGATGATAAGTGGATAATGGATAGTGGTACATCGGCGCATATGACTTTTATGAAGGAATGGTTTTTTGAGCTTGAAAAATATTCGACATCTTTGTGTTTGGGAAATAAAGAACCTATAGAAGTCAAAGGAAAAGGAAGCATCGAGATAGAACGCCTCGTGAATGGTAGATAGGAGAGAAGCAGACTGGATGATGTCCTGTATGTACCCCAATTAGGTAGGAATTTGTTCTCCAAGGGAGCTGTCATGCGAAAAGGTTATGTTATTGTGGAGAAAAACTGTAGTGCTACCATATACAATGACAATGCAGTGGTAATGTGTGCGGAAATAAAAAAAAAATGTATGAACTGAACATTAGAACTGTAGTTAATAGTTATAATATTGTTCAAAGTAATCTTAAAATTTGGCATGAGCGGTTAGGACATGTGAACTTAAGGGAAATAAGAAATATGTCCAGCGCGTGTGTATGGAATCCGTATCATGTCACATATACACGGATGCTTGAAAAAGTACAAAAAGCGTTCCTAAGGGCCTTATATAAAAATCATATGGCTACTACCCATACTTGTACCCAACTAAGTTCTTGCTTGGTCAGCTAGGATATAACTCATTGGAGTTGCGGAGAATGCTACAACTAATCACCACCTGCCTAAAGGTTCTAAGAGGTTCGGTCGACTGTCTTCTTTTACACAATCTTCTGTGCGTGCTGTCGGTGCCTAACGAACTGGAGATCCCGGTGGACAGACGCGGTCGCAGTCTGCCACGTGACATCTTCTATGTGGACAGTGGCCACACGAAATCTCGCGCAATGTCGCCATTAGTACGGTCACTGGACAATCTCAAAGCACTCCGTCGCGCCAACACTGAATTTGATTTTAGTTATAACAACTGGTCATCCATTGTAAAGGCTGTATTTATTTATTGTGAAAGTTTGTGTGACCAATGGTATAACACCAATAGTAGTGATAGTGAGGACGATGAATAAGTGACATTAAGTACGGATGGACGGACGTGTTTTTTTTTTTTGTTTTTTTTTTTTTTATTTGACGTAAGTAATTATTTTTTTGACATACATTTATTTTAAATAGATTTTTCTTAGATAAAAGTAATAGTCTATTGTGCATATAATTGTAATGTGTGATAAATGTTATTGGTTCATATCGTTTTTATCACAATGTAACTGTTTTTAACACAATAACAATAAACAATATGTGTTCCAAAGGTATAGTGGAAGGGCTGAAGATTGTTGGAGCTCAAGATAGTGAGTTTGTATGTGAAGCATGCTGCTATGGTAAGGAAACTCGTTTGCCATTTAAGAAGTCCGTGCATGAGAATGTGCAGCGGGAGGATCTTTTGAACAGCGATGAGCGTAATTTCAGTTCAAGGTATGCGATATTTTGTGTTATTTAAAGATACTGCATCTAATTACCGCCATGTATATTTTATGAAAAATAAGTCAGATGTTTTTGAGTATATTAAGAAATATAATGCTATAGTAAATAATAATATTAATAGGAATATTAAGAAATTACACACAGACATTTGTAGAGAATATTTGAACAAACCGTTAAGGGATTTCTTGGATCAAAAGGGCGTGGAACAGGAGTGTAGTTCACCATACACGCCCGTATATAACGGTCGCTCAGAACGTGAGCTTAGGACAATTGTGGAGAGTGCACGTTTTATGTTGTATGGTAGAGATTTGCCTCTATATCTGTGGGCAGAAGCAGTCAACTGTGCTGTGTACATTTTAAATAGAACATCTTCGAGTCAGATACTCCTTTTGAAATATGGACAAGGGTAAAACCAAGCTTATAAGACATTAGAGCAGAGGTTCCCAAACTTATTTTGTCAAACGCCCACTTTAAAAAATCTGTTATTTTGTAGCGCCCCCCATTTTTTTCACCATAAAAACCTGAATCACATATTTGTCTTGCCTGTAGTTTAATTCAACCTATATTCTAAACTAGACTTTTTTACGAGAGAGAGCAATAATAATACATACACCAGTACATTAGAGTATCTTTTATAAAAAATAACAATAATCAACATTGTTAATTTTAAATAAAAAAAAAAAATAATAATACAATTTTACAATAATAAAGAGTATCGGAAGTGGGGAACCTCACCTGCAAAACTTTAAAACACGAATTTTTTTTTAGTGTTTGATTCCTTTAACGATATAAATAGCGTTGTGAACGCATTAAAATAATAAATATAAATTACATTTTTAGTTTATATTTGTACAATAAAAAAGGATATAAATATGAACTAATAAATGGATGATGTGTAGTAAGAGAATTTTAATTTCAGTGAATTTTAAAATATGAAATAGCTGAAGTTATAAATCACTCATTGCTTAAATCACATCAGCGCCCCCCAACTTTATTCTGGGCCCGTTACCGCCCCCCTTAAAGCCTCCAGCGCCCACAAGGGGGCGTTATCGGCCCACTTTAGCCCACTTTAGGAATGACTGCATTAGAGTATTTGGTAGTGAAAGATATGTTCACATCCCTAACTAATTTAGAATGAAATTGGATAAAAAGAGTGAACAATTAATTTTAGTTGGGTATGATAATTTAAATAACAAAATGTTTAACCCTAAGACAAAGTTGATTAAAATATCTAGAAATGTTATTTTCAATGAAAAAAAAGTAAAAATGAAAAATGACAAGTGAAAAATGTCGCCACGAGCAATTACCGATTGGGCTGAAATGTTGCATACTTGTGTAAGACGGGTGATAATACACTATTATGTAATTAATGAGCTATTCTGATGATGGAGCTAGGAGATATTCGACACAGTTATGGAACAACATAACCTCGTTAAGGAGGACTCGTTTGATTTGTCTTAACGAACACTTTATGGTAGACTATGTCTCGGGTCTGGTCTCGGGGAGGTCTGGCAAGGTAAAAAAGGCTGACAAATGGGTGCCCCACGAACTCAATGATCGCCAGCGCGAAGTACGCGTCGAGATGTGCCTTGCACTGCTCAACAGACACACAAATGTAGGAATTTTGAACCTCATTGTTACCTGCGATGAAAAATGGATTCTTTTTGATAACCGCAAGCGCTCAGCATGTTGGTTGGATCCTGGTTCAGCACCTAAACAATGCCCTGAATACCCCTAGAAAAGTGATGGTCACTGTTTGGTGGTCTAGCGCCGGTGTGATTCATCACAGCTTCTTACCAAACGGGGTGAGCATTACTGTAGATGTGTACGGTGAAGAACTAAACACAATGATGGAGAAGCTGGCACATTTCCAACCAGCATTGGTCAATCGCTCCTCTCCGCTGCTCCTGCACGAGACGCGCGACCTTATACTGCACAGCAGACGGTCTCCAAGTTGCAAGTACTGGGGTCGGAAGCTCTCCATCATCCGACCTACTCACCAGACCTTGCGCCTACAGACTACTACTTTTTCTAGAATTTGGATAACTTCTTGGCGGGGAATAAATTCAATACCCGAGAGGCAGTACAAAATGCCTTTGAAGAATTTGTTGCCTTCCGTCCAGCTGATTTCTTTAAGAAGGACATCTATAAACTGCCACTGCGTTGGCAAAGATGCGGTGAATACTTCGATTAATACAAATAAAAAATACATGGAAAAAAGTTTTTATACAAAACGGCAATTTCATAGGTAGTTCACCTTAATAATATAGTCATAGAAATTTAATTTAATTATGTAATGAATGCAGATGTCTGTAAGACTGCAGGTACACAAAGGCCGGGCTCATATAGAATGTTATGTTACTAGTATTACCTAGTATCGGAGCGTGGCCGGTAAATGTATTGTTATTGGGAAGAGATTGCAAACGTGAGGTTTCATTACGTAAGTGGGTGTAATCAAATTGGCCGTATGACTCAAGGGCCTATGGGCAAAAATAAACCCTTTAGAATTAATTACTTTCTGTTCATATAGGAGTGTCTACGTGCCTCTTACGAAACGGCTAGGCCGCACAATCCACACATTTTGGCTAACATGTAGGGTTTGCAGAGAAATTAAGACTAGGGTTCACGCAGATCTACAAGCTATGATGAGAGTTGGTGGGAGTTAGATAAGAGCGTGTAGAGTTAAGAGCCTAGCACTCCATGAAATATGAGAACGTTTTAACAATGCAAGCAATATATACTTAAGTAATCGTCTTGGCATTATACTTTTGGTAGGACAAGACAATTCGGAGCTAATGCAATCTCGTTCATGCTCGGTGCGTTAAAAAAATGCATATTTTAGAAGATTTAAGGAAATCCTGGAGGAAATGATAAAAAGGCTTCGAGACTTATAAGTGTTTTTTTAATTTGCCAAAACTGTTATTATCACATGAAAATATAAGTTTTACATAGAATAGTTAATTTAATTCGTAATGAATACCAGTTCCTGATCGGTGTCCCACCAGGAGCTACTGCTGGCTCTCTGGCTGCGGAGCACCGCTGAAAGAGCTTACTGTGGTAGCCATGAGTTTAATATGAGAAGAGGCGTTCTCGAAGCGGACTCCTAGGCGGCTGCCGAGCTCGTGGTAGGGCACCTCGCACAGGGTGTCCCAGCCGCCTTGCTCGCAGGCGCGTTGCGTGGCGGGTGAAGTGAGCCACGCGGCAATCAGAGGCACACCTTGTTCGTAGCATACCTGGCGCCTGCAATCAAAAACACACCTTATGATGAAGACCTTCATAGTAAGTAAATAAATAAATACAAATTACACATCTCCTTATACATACTAAGTTTTAAATTTGTGTTATGGGATAACTAACTGAATCGTCGTGGTGTAATGGTTAACAGACTAGTACGACATTCTAGAGGCTCTGGGTTCGATCCCGGGGCAAGTTGTAGAATGCCTTTTCAAATCATCCTGGCTGTTTATTATGCCTAATATCATCTATGTGTCCATATTGGCTCACATAAAATCATCACACATATAATAAAATCGTAACCGATCGCTGTCTGTAAATGGAAGATATATGAGAAAAAATATTGTTGGGGGCTTTTATCAACGCAATAGAATACAAAATAATGATTTATCTGTGCGTTTGTGCACGCTAATTTCAGAAACGGCTGAACCGATTTTGTTCCGGTTTCCACTAATGTATTTGGATAAGTTTCACTTAACATTTAGTGCCGGAACAAACGCAAGTTGCGTCGCGTAACAGCTAGAGATGGGCAGTGGAGAGTAAGTAATCAATCTACCCATTTGAGTATTTAATCACTAGGTTTAATAAATAGAGTAAATAGAGCGTGCTCATATATTGACATCGCATTTGATGTCTGTTTACTTATTTTAACATATAATTATGTATTTGCACACCTCCCAGCAAAAAATGATGATAATTCAAGGCATTCGCATTTGACGTTTACCTACATTTTAAGCATATTATAGCGTATGCACACACTTTCCGACAAGAATTGCAAGTGTAAAATAGATTTAAGTTTAAAATTCTCATGAAAACATGAAATAATTAAAATAAATATAAATATGAGTCGCCACTCATATAAATCAGTCTAGTTACCAAATGGATAAATACGGATATTTGTCGGGTATTTACTCAATCTACTGAGTAAATATTCAATTTACTCAATCTACTGAGTAAATATTCAAATGGCTTGATTTAGTGATTATGCACAGCACATCACTTGATTGTTTCATTTAAATCCGTTTATAAATAAAAAAGTTATATCAATTTAAAGAATCACGGCCTACATTTTTGTTCGAAAAATTGATTTTAAAGTAACCAATGCAACCTCAAAAAAATATAAACTCAAAGTACGCCGCAAAGAACCTCCAGACAGCCCAGAGGTTCTTAGTGTACCTCAACAAGAAGTAAACATTGATCTCAGAGAACACCAACCTCCTGCCATCCTTGAAGCTCTTCGGGGAAGATGTGCCGAGGCACCGCACGTCAATTACCTGGGAGTACCCAAAGTTCGGCAGATGCCTCATAGCGTGATGATGGACGTTAGGATGAAAAAGGGAATCCAAATAGTGATGGGCTGCTACTAATGCTACCCAACATGAAAAAAATCTCGCCCATTCTCTCGGTCTTTTACAATCAGCGTGGAAAAAGGAGCTGCTGGCACATTCTAAGTTTTGGCCTTTATCCCAGTATGGAAGATAAATAAAATTATTTAAATTAAATAATAAAATTAATTAATTATTTTTAACTTTATAATTTTAACTTATCGGCATTTGCAACTACGTAACAAAGATTCAAAGATTCAAATGTTTATTCAGTAATTAGACCTTTACAGGCACTTTTACACGTCAATAAGTATAATTTATGTTACGTGTAAAGTATATTAAAATTTAATTTATTTTTTAAAGAAAAGCTACCGATACCAGCGCTTCGTAACGACCACTGCTGAGAAGAAACGCCGAAAGAAACTCATTTTCACAGTATTGGTCGCCTACTCGCCAGAAGGGCTTTGTCATATTATTATAATTGTCTTTTAATTAATAAATACTTATAATATAATACAATGTTGACACATTATAACATGTTATGCTTGCGAACAAGTAAACTAACATAAATTGCGTAATAAAAAATATTAAGTAGTCAAAAAAAGCGAAGCCGAGCTGACCAGTCCCTCCCGGCAGCACCCGTTCACGAGTTGACGCACGGATCAGCCATCGTTAAACTCAACCATATTAGAGGGAATCCAACGACCCGACCAGCGACGCCACCACCGGATTGGACATTTTAGTGAGCATGAAAAACCCGAACTCGCAGACCTTGTCAAGAGAAAATATTAATTATATGTTGGTCACTTATTGATCGCAGAGCATTTACATGTTTTTACAGTAAGCTTATTATGGTAACAGAAAATGCAGCTATTTATGTTTCATGTGTGGAGTGTAATGGAAAATGTTTAGGAAGTATCCACGCGTTTTTATCTCTTAAATAATCATTGATAGTATAGTATGCATTGTTCAATAAAACTTTTTTAACATGTGTTTTAAATTTTGCCATTGGTAGGTTAACGATCGCTTCGGGAAGTTTATTAAATAATGTTATACCTAGACCTAAGAGTGACTTTCTAGTTTTAGCAAGTCGAAATTTAGGCGTATGAAGCTGATTTTTGTTGCGAGTATTATAACTGTGAACATCACTATTTTTCTTGAAATTATTTAACCTAGATTTTACAAATAGAAGATTTTCGTAAATAAATTGAGATGTCACAGTAAGAATATTTATAGATTTAAATAACTCTCTTAAGGAATCGCGTGATTTTAGTCCGTAGATCGACCGAATTGCTCTCTTTTGTAGCACAGAGATAGCATGTATGTTAGCCGCTTTACCCCATAAGAGCAAGCCATATGACATTATGCTGTGAAAATAACTAAAGTATACTAGCCTAGCAGTTTCAACGTTAGTACACCGTCTGACCCTCCTCACAGCATATGCTGCCGAACTAAGTTTCTTGGCAGTGGCCTCAATATGTTTATCCCATTTTAAGTTCCAGTCTACAGTTATGCCTAAAAATTTGGTGTTGGGTACCCATTCTAGAACTTGACCATTAAGACTCAAAGGTATGTGAGTATTAGGTTTATTCAATAGTGAAAAATTAACGCACTTAGTCTTTTGTGTGTTTAAGGCCAGATTATTAGTCGTAAACCAACTAAGTACTTGTGACATAGTATTGCTTACATCGTCATAGTTTGTGCATTTTCTGTCAACCTTAAAAAGTAAAGATGTATCATCAGCAAACAATACTACTTCACACAACTTTTCTGCAAGACAGGGGAGGTCATTAATATAAATCAAAAACAAAAATGGACCAATTATTGAACCCTGAGGCACACCCATGCTCACAGGTGCACTATCTGAGGATACTCTGTTGATTTCAACTCTTTGAGTTCTATTATCAAGATAAGATGAAATAACAGAGAGTGCAGTATCAGTAACGCCATAAAATTTTAGTTTATTTTTTAATATTATGTGATCGACACAATCGAATGCCTTCGACAGATCGCAAAAGATACCTATAACGTCTTGTCGATTCTCCCAGGCTTCGTAAATAATTTAAACTAAGGTCGCTGCTGCATCAGTGGTAGAGCGCCCTTTTGTAAATCCATATTGGCGACAGTGAAGTAATTTATTAATATTAAAATACGATACTAGCTGGTCTAATATAATTTTTTCAAATATTTTACTTAAAGCCGGTAATATTGAAATTGGTCTATAATTGTTCGGATCATCTTTGGATCCCTGTTTAAACAGTGGTATAACTTTACTTGCTTTCATTAAGTCAGGGAAAACACCTTCTGAAATACATTTATTAAATATTAAAGTTAAGTGAGGAGCAATCAGGTCGATGATACTGCTCAAAACGGAAACCGAAATACCCCATAGGTCCTCAGTTTTTTTAGTATTAAGAGCCTTGTAAGCCGAGATAATGTCATATGGAGTTGTGCTAGTAAAGGTAAAAGTTGTTTTGGGCGTAGATGAATTACTTTTCAATAGTTCATCGGCGGCGTTCGGACATGAAAGCAATGACTGGGTGATATCTTTGGAAATGTTAGCAAAAAAAAGTATTGAATTCATTAGCTACTTCGATATCCGAGTCAGCGGTTTTATCTCCAATTTTTAATGTGAATGTTGAGTCCCTAGTATTGGTTTTTCCTGTCTCATTATTAATAATTGACCATGTTGTCTTAACTTTATCTTTAGAATTTTTAATTTTGTTCGTTAGATGTAATGCTTTCGCAGCCAAACACACCTTTTTGAACAATTTAGAATATTTTTTAACATATGCCAAAAAATCCGCATTAAAATTATATCTTTTTTCACCATATAGTTCATATAATTTCCTCCTACTAGTGTAAATACCTTTAGTAGCCCAATCACAAAATTTTGGTTTATTATCAGCTTTAAGAGTTTTTAGTGGGAAGCTTTTGCTAAACTCTCCTTCCACCGTGTTAAAAATATTTTTGTAATGGTCGTTAGGGTTTGCAATAAAATCTAATCTAGGTAAATTATTTTGTATACATTCCCGAAAATGCACTCTACGATTGGTAGTAATAGGCCTGCAAGTGATAGGTCGTGGGGTGTGATCTTTTGGAGATACAAGTGATACTTGTTGGCCGAGGTGGTCAGAGCCAAGACAATCAAAGATTTTTTTATCAATGACTGGGCAATCACAAAAAATATTATCAATGCACTTGGCAGATGTTTCAGTTATTCGAGTGGGCTCAAAGAATGTATACCTCAAATTAAATGAATTAAATAAGTTAATGAACCTAATACTTTCTGTGTCCGAAACTAAAATATCTACATTAAAGTCGCCGCATACAATAATATGTTTATTTTGAGAGCTAACTCGGGTTAGGACGTCTTCCATAACGTTTTCAAAAGTGTTATAACAAGCTGAAGGAGGTCTGTAAGCACAAATAATAATGTATTTATCTAACTCCACACATGATAGTTCAATGGTACATTCAAGAGACAACCCTACTATGTCTTTTCTTTCTTTGAATTTAATATTATTATTTAAAAGAATTAAGGAACCTTCATGTTCTATATTTTCTCTTATATATGCACTACCTACTGCAAATTTGTTCGGAAACACTAATTGATTATCATTTTGGAAAAAGTGTTCCGTGACACAAAAAATATCAACATTGTTACTTTCTAGGAACAGGCAAGTTTCTAGATATTTGCTGGTGAGGCCCTGTATGTTCTGATGTACAAAATTAATGTTAGAGGACTTCACCATTGTCTTATTATCTAGTTTTTTAAGTTTTTAGTACTTGTACTAATGTTGGTCGAGTCTTTAAGATACTGCGTTATATTACTTATAACGGGTTTAAAAATATGATATGCTAACAATTTAGCAAACGTCGTCTTAAGCCTAGTTCGCAGGTACACTGTACCATTGTATATATAGAAGTTATTAAAAAATCTATTTATATCAATGACATTAATTTTTTTGTGATGCCACACCAAGTTACACAGATATATATTCAACATATGAATATGCTTGTTCATATAACTATTAATAATTAATAATAATAACTATTAATAATAATAAATAACCATTCAGTGTGCGTGACTCGACATGCACTTGGCCAGTTTTATTGAAAATACCAAAATCACAGTGCTCACAAACTAAAGTCCACGCTGACGAAGTCGCGGGCAACAGCTAGTTAATAATATAATACATATTAAAAAGAAAAAAATCGTCATTTTTATACAAATTGCCGGGCCGGCCGAACACTTTTGTATGTAAATGTCGATTTTGTTTTTCGAGTTTCCAGCATTGGTCCGATAGGAAAAGTTGTTCATATTGACAGTCTGAGTTGCTCCTACAAGGATCGGACAGGGTTGTTGCATACTGTATAACTAGGTATAAAAAGAAAAAAAAATGTTTTTTGCTATTAAATTATTGTGATTATATGTAATACTGCCACCAGATAGTGCGGTAAATATTTTCAACCAAATGGCACCGGCTTCGACCCCGCCTGGACGAATTGTAATACACGGTCAATACCATGAGTGTCATTCTGTCTGAATTTCGACAGTTACTTATCGGGTTATTCCTCGAAGCGCAACCGTTTTGGAGCACACCTAATGAGGCGCACCTTACGAGTAATTATTCCTCGGAGCGCACCTTTTTAATATTGGTGCGCTTCGAGGTATAAAATATTAATGTATTTAATTGCTGTCGCCAAGCACTACCTAATTTCCCATTACTATTTTCTATATAGCGAGGTTGCCTAAAAGAAATTGCTTAGCAATAAGGCCTCCTTTTGCGCATTTTCTAGTTTTTAAGATAATTTTTTCTGTACTTATTTATTTTGTGCAAGAAAGGGTATTGTATTGTAAAAGGTGCGCCTCGAGGAATACCTCATAAATATAAAAAAATATTCCTCGAAGCGCACCCACGTTAAAAAAGGTGCGCTCCGAGAAATAATTTAGGTGCGCTTCATTAGGTGCGCCCCAAAATGGTTGTGTTTCGAGAAATACCCCATAATTTCGACTGAGTCCCAATTTCAAAAAACAACTTCTTATTGCGTCCGGTCACATCGTGAGGAAACCTGCACACTAATTCACTAGAGTTACAAAATAACAGTAGTCACTAGAAGACAGTCACTGAACTACGCCAGATGCCTTAAGGCAGTTCAAACGAATCTGATAGTGTTAGCTATTAAAACGATAAGAAAGACTGGCAAATTCCTCTTACCTTACAACATTGAGATGGTACGTCGCAATGCCCATCCCCCGATATCTGGGATGCACACCCATGCCAATGCCGAAATAGAAGCAGTCCACTCCATATCGCTTCAGGATTTCGGCCGGCGGATAAAACTCGAACAGAGTATCGAAGATCTCTGTGTATCGTCTCATTTCCTCTGTCCGCGCCTGTGTGAGTTAATTCAATGATTTTAACAAGCTTATTGTATATATGTATCTTTCCGTTCGCTGAGACTTGATAAATATTACAATTAGTATCTGAATAGCGAGTATCGCTTAAGTATCGCGCACAATACGGCGGTCGCTTATCTTCCGCTTTCGTCGTTTTGGTGGTACGAGGCTCGCAGTTCTTGACAAGCGCGGTCCGAACGTGCGAGCCGACACGGCGGTCTGTGAGTGAATCGTTGGGTGTTTGCGTACAGTTTTCTGATTTATATAGTTAATAATGTTGCGAACGAGAAAAGCGCAGAATGTTTGCGAGCAAAAATTCGCGGAACGTTATGTCCTTATGTGTAAGTCAAGAGATGTTTGGCAAGTTCCACTCACGCACACACATACTGGCGCCTCGACGTTTCAGCGACATCTTCTTCTTCTTATCGAGTCGAAATGGCTCATATTAGATATTGTTAGACCAGAACCTAGCCACGGCAACCGCCCTGTCATTAGCCATATTCAGATCTGCCTTAGTACAAGGAATCGGGCAGTTGGAACATGACAAAAGATGGTCCATGGATTGTGTGACCCCACAGTCACACAAACTGTTGCCAGAGTTCCAACCCCATTTGGCTCTGCTCTCCCGGCATCGCCCTGTACCAGAGCGGAGTCTGTTTAAAGATTTCCAAACAGCCCAGGGGAGATCCTTCCCCGGGGGCAGCTTCTCGTCAGGTGGAATGTCAGATGGTGAGGACGGGTACATATTTTGCCACAGTGTGAGTTTAGTCTTCGAGGCTTCTTTAGGTGGTAAGCTACGCTGTCTCAAAAAGCTGTTGTGGCTTTTAAGACGCGGTGGGGCAGGTTCTTGCCCATATAGCAGATGTTTGCTGTCATGTGTCTGTTTGTATTTTTCTCCTTCATAGGCAGTACGCCGAACGCTAGGTGGGGCTGTTCCACATAGCGTATATAACTGGCATAATGGGGTAGGCTTTAAAGTTCCAGTGATAATTCTGCACGTAACATTGAGGGCAACATCTACATTTTTGGCGTATGCTGAGCGTGCCCACACTGGGCTTGCATATTCGCCAGCTGAATAGCATAAGGCTAAACCACTAGTTCGGAGTATAAGAGGCAAGGCGCCCCATCTGGTGGAAGTTAGGCGTCGCAGAATGCAGTTAGTCAGCGACATCGAAATACATTTATCAAGTGTGGGCAATATTCGAGAATAATGTAGACCTGTATATCTGCGCATATAAAAAGGCGAACGAGTGCACACCACGGCATACGAGCTACGGAAGCGATCACTTGGAAGCGAACCGAAGCGAAGGAAGCCTACTCTAGTGCGACAAGTGGAAGTAGCTGAGACAACCTCGGCGAGATACCTGGACCTCAGCTGCTACGCGACTTGGACTTAGACATCAGAAAGACCATCTGCACGTGTCAAATTAGGGTTCCGTAGTGAATAAAGACCCTCATACGAAGTTTGGCCTTTTTCTCCAAATCTCGAACCCCAGTTTCGTAACAAAATTATTAAATTTTATTAACAAAATTCTATTCGTTTTTGAATAATTAGCGGGCCGCAATTTGTAATGAGATATCAACTCACGGCAAACATACTTTAGGTCAAATCTTGCAACTCAATTTTGAACCAGACATCATCAACGGATTGAAATAAAATTTTGACATACAATATTATGGAGTCAATGAGCTGTTCTGATGATGGTGTCGGGAATAAATCGATAAATCTCTTAAAAAAACATAAACCTATGAGTTTGGACTCGTTTGATTCGCCTTGACAATCACTTCATCAAAGATGATGTCTAGGGTCTAATCGCGGAGACTGAAGGTTGTCGACGGCACTAGGTAATATAACAACATTGAGTAATAAAAAAAACCTATTGAGTGTGGACTCGTTTAATTTTTCTGGCCTTTGCCAACGAAACTACGTAAGTTATTAAACCAACTCATGTTGGTTTTAATAATATACTAGCTTTTCGGGCGTTGCGCGGGCTGCAAGCAGCCCGCGGTTTTTCGTGCAGCTGTTGAGGTAAACTAAATCACATGTTGAGAAAATGCGTAAAAACTGCAGTTATCCCCTACATTTTGGAAAAAAAATCACGCCCCTAACCCCAACCGTTTTTGCAGGCCATACCCCATCCACATCAGGATCTGGTGATCTTCAACATGTCAGATTTTTCTGGTACTCCATTTAACACCTTTTATACGATGGTATTTCATTCATTACCCCTGTCACCCGGGAACAGACTAAACAACTCTGTCAATGAGTCAGTGAGTGAATGGTATTGTAGGTTTATAGTCTAATATATAAAATTCTCGTGTCACAGTTTTCGTTGCCATACTCCTCCGAAACGGCTTGACCGATTTTGATAAAAAATTTTGTGCTTATCCAGTATCTATGAGAATCGGCCAACATCTATTTTTCATCCCCCTAAATGTTAGGGGTAGTCCACCCCTAAATTTTTTATTTTATTTTTTAGACAAAATTTTTGATTTCTTTTTTTTTATGATACAACATACAAAAATACATACAATCCTCAATTTTGGCAAAACAACGTTTGCCGGGTCAACTAGTATAATAATAAAAAAGAATAATCAAGTCTTATAAGTAAAGGTGCTCCTACACAGCAGTTATATAATGTTAGAAAATGTTGCATAACTTTGTTGTCTAATATTTCATAACAAATTATAACAAAAGTTATGAACTGTTAGTGATGTTATATAACTTCATACAACAGAATGTTATACAACTAATTACAACATGATGAAACAAATGATAACTTTTGTTGTATAAAATCATCCGAGCCTCAGAGGAACGTAAGCGGAAGGGCGCGGGGAGGTTGCTCGCGCGCTTCATTTAAGTGTGCTTACTCTGTCACGTGCACAGCTCTAGTTCTTTCACTGTTCATGTTCATTAAGTCACTATCACTACCAGCTTTCTCGAAAGACAGACCCAAACTGATTGTTACAGAATGTTATATTATGTTATACTACGAGTTCAATCAGTGTGGGAGCGTTTATAACATATAACATTGTATAACATGTTGTAGTAAAATGTTACACATTGTTATAGAATGTTATCGTGTTACACAATGTTTTATAACGCTATATAATAATATCCCAATCCACTCCTGTGTGCGAAGTGTGCAGCGCACACAGGCGCCAAGGCAATAGGGGCGCCATATTTGAAACACTTGACAATTATAACCAATAATTTGATCTCTTAGCTTAGTAATTTGAGATTTGTAATAATAAACACTTCATCACGCGGGTTTTACTTTCGCCATATTAAGATCGAGCAAAACGACACAATAATGTCAAGTAGGGCATTGTTCGTCTATGCTCAAATGCTGCCAAATTGGCTTGTCAACTAAATAATATAAAGTTTTATAGATGGTTTTAATCGAAAATATAGACAATTTTGAGAAGGTAATTTGAATAATAAAATTCTAAGTGTAATCAGGAGTTTAATATAATTTTAAACTTTCCATCGGAAGTGACGACTCATAGCAAAAGCAGAAGATTACATTTTTCCTATGCCTGCACAAAAAACAACAATGACAACGGTCATCTGTCAATGTCACCTGTTTAAATTACTTTTGTTGTGCTAGTTGTAGTCCTTTGACATATATTGTTGTAGGGACATGACAGTGACAGTGACAGTACAGTACAGAAAGCGGAAATTGCCAATCTTCATCGTGACTTCACTTCCTCAATAAGCTTGACTTTGATTGAAAATGAAGGTCATTTGGATTTTTGCAAAATATCTAAATAAATAAATAAGACCGTATTTTAAAATCTGATGCGAGAAAGCTCCTCCTAGAGGCTATTCCTCGAAAAGGTTCGTGAATTAGATTTTTTTTAAATTAAATTACTTGACAAGCAAATTCAGATCGAGCGCTTATTTTTTAATTTTTGAAGTAGACACTTCTTTAGCGGCGTTGTACACTTTTGTTGTAATGGGTAAAATATGTTAAACTCGCGTCAGGGCGTCAGGGCGTCAGGGTATCAGGACACGTGACCTGATCGAAAATTCGTAAGACAGCCGGCGCGGCGCGGTGTAGGAGAGGAAGTATTCCCCTCTCTTCCTACGGCGCGACGAAAATGTATGCCTGCGCCTGCTGTTTCGTTTAGGCGGCGCAGGGCGCTTGCGCGAATGTTTGTGTATTTATGTTACAGTGTGCCACGCGCATCCATGGAAATGCACAACGTTAATATTCAAGTTTTCACTTCTGCCGGTACTCCCGGAGTGCAACCCGTCGTTTTATTTTCTCTCTCTCTTGCTGGGGTCTTGCACATACTTGGATACAGTAGCATGCATTTCATACAGTCACATACTATTTGTCTACCCAGTACCACCCTAATATAATCTCGGATACTAGCGAAAATGTATTTAGCTTCATATGCAGCCGTTCTCGTGATTTAGATAGCATTAGTGCCTACCCTGTCAAAAATATTTGTGCACGTCACTGCTAGGGTTCAATTCAATTGGGTATTTTCCTAGGTCAAAAATAAATTATTTTGTACTGTTAAAAAATAAAGCGTAGCAAAATAATGTCACTTGTCATTGAACATATACATTTTAACGTGATATAGATTTATTATCCCAGAAAAACTGATAAATAGAGCGCTATTTGTCTCCAAGAAACTGTGACGTCATCTGCCAGTATTTCATACAAATCCCATAGAAAATATTTGTTTTGACGTTTAGAAAAAAGTATCTGATTTGACTTGTTGGCAAATAGCGGATTCAAATGTTTATTGCTTCCTTATTAATAAATACAGGTGTTAAGTAATAGATGTGTAACAATTAGGGACCCTGACGGGTGCTGTAATGTGAGAGGGGCTATATTTTGTGTAAAATATTTTCTGTGAATTTCCTATCGTCATCATCATTTCAGCCACATAATGTCCACTGCTGGACCACGTTTCAGATCCATAAGTTACACTGGTAACACACATTGATTAAGCATTTTCGTCTTGAGGCACTGAGGTATCTTGGACGAGAAGACACTGCGTAGCTTCCCGAACGCTGCCCAGCCGAGTCGGATTCGTCGACATACCTCTTCCTCGAAGCTGGAACTTCCTGCCTGGATCAACTGACCCAGGTAGATGTACTGGTCTACAACTTCGAGGGTGGAGCTCCCAACACAAACAGGTAGTGGCGCGACATGGGCATTCAACATTATTTTCGTTTTGTCCATGTTCATTTTAAAGCCCACTTGTTGGAAAACTCGATTTGGGTCTCCGAGCATAGTACTTAAGTCGTCCATCGATTCTGGCATGACAACGATATCGTCGGCAAATCGAAGGCGAGTGATATACTCGCCATTGATGTTGATTCCAAATGCTTCCCAGTCCAGAAGCTTGAAGGCATCTTCCAGTGCAACGGTGAACAGTTTCGGAGATATAACGTCTCCCTGTCTTACCCCTCTTTGCAGTGGAATAGCTCTCGTGCACTGCTCCTGTACTCGGACTAACATAGTGGCGTTACTGTATAAGCACTTTAACACTTTGATATACCGATAGTCAATACGGCATCGCTGGAGAGACTGAAGCACGGCTCACGTTTCGATCGAATCAAAGGCTTTTTCATAGTCCACGAACCCTAAGTATAACGGCCGGTTCTACTCCCTCGTCTTCTCTATAACCTGCCGCAGCGTGTAAATGTGGTCCGTCGTACTAAAGCCCTTACGGAAACCGGCTTGTTCTGGGGGCTGGAAGGCATCAAACCTGTTTGCGAGGCGATTCGTAATGAATTTCCTATATTTTTATCTTTTTCCGAGTGTAGTATGTATATTTACCTATCTTTTGCGTTAATAAAGCTAAGCTTTTTTTATTCATTGTTAATAATTAGACTTATAATTGTTTTTTGTTGTTATATAGCGAGCAAGTTGTTTGTATTTCTTATTATTGTTATTTATAACGATTATCTATACTTTATTTATTTACTGAACGAAGTTGATATGTTGGTCTTCTAAGTATTCATTTATATATATATATATACTTTATACATACTATATATAAACGTATAATAATTTTTAGCTATCAATAATTCTTTTAAATGTTTGGAGAATTTTTTATCATTTTTAAAGGCTTTCAAGGCTTCCGGGAGTTTATTATATATTTTTATCGACAATACCAGAGGACTAGATGATTGAAGTTGGAGGAGAGACATTGGTAACAGTAACCGGCTGTGGTGTCTAAAGTTGTACCTTATAGCCTTATTTTCCCGTTTTTTTTTCTTTTTAAATGTGTATTTGCGAGCAGATTTGCACGCTTGCATAATGTAGAAACATGGTATAGTCAAGCTGTTATATTTTTTGAAAAATGGTTTGCAGCGTACTCTTTGTTTAATGTTGGCTATAATTCTAATCAGCCTTTTCTGCAAGGTGAAAGGTTTCTTACCTCCCACACCGTAAATTTTTTCTCCTGGTCAGCCTTTGATATCAAAATCGCTGAAGAAACTCCAGCTATCTCCGTCTTCGGCTTTGGTTTCGTCTCATCCTCCACGAGGTACACCATTTTGAGAACCGTCGGCATCCTCCACAAGTCTGACTTCATTTCTCTGCACTCCTGCGTAGCTTCAGGGTTCTCGAAGACGCCTAGACACAAAGTGTAAGGGTCGAACCAAACGTAGCGCAAGATGCGCATACATTTTCTACCCGCGCAACTTTCACGTGGTGTGAACGGTGGATAGAAGTTGTTTGCATGCAACGCGTTACGCGACGCAAGTTGCGTGGCACATCTTGCACTGCGTGTGGTTCGACACTTAGTTTCAATCGTGTTACGTACCATACTAGACGACATTTTACCCAACAAATTTTTTAAAACAAGTTCTGTGTATTATACTGAACTCATTTCTATAAAAAAGTTATTAAAATTGCATTCTAAGAAAGCTACTGATATCAGCGCTTTGTAACAACCACTCTGAGAAGAAATACCGAAAGAAATTTTCACAGTATTGGTCTCTATCTCGCCAGAAAGGTCACCTATTCTTTATTCATAAAAATTACCCCGTGCACTAACAATTACCCAAAACGTGCACGTGAGTTAAAAATTTAAATACTTAATACTGAATTGACAAATAACATTACAAATATTATCAATTTTTTAAATTTGTCATCTAAGCTGACTTCATTCTCTTTCGAGCAATTAAGTCATTGAGCAAAGTAACAGCTTAACTATATTTAGTATACAACTTGATAGGAAAACGGGCAAACCACCCTCGTGTTTGTAATTGAAATGAAATGAAGAAATTCTATTAAATCTCTACCTGAATTTTCTGGGGCCCAGTGCTGCCCCCATTTGAAATAAATCATTTAAAAGGAAACGAAGATATTATTTAAAATTTGGCCTTGATCAGACCCTAGATAACCGTTTAAACTAGTTTATGAACTACTGTTTACAGTTTAAAGTGAGAACGTGAAGCTTTTCTACGCACATACGCCAAAAGTGGCCGTTTTTCGCAATTGTGCGTAGAAAGGCTTCACGTTCTTACTTTAAACTATAAACATTAGTTTATAAAATAGTTTAAAGGGTTATCTAGGGTCTAATCAAGACCAAATTTTAAATTATATCTCGGTTTCCTATTAAATGATTTAATTCAAATGGGGGCAGCACTGGACCCCGAAAAATTCAGGTAGCCTCTAAAATAACTACACGGAAGACCAGCGGCATGATGTAAAGGCACATCATTGCCATATGCTAAGTGGTGCCATTTTGGTGTAGAACTAATTTTAGTTATTTAGTAATGCAACTGATGTAAAGCACTGAATAAAATATTTTTCTTTCTTTCTTTTACTCACCCGAAGGAATGCCGGCTACATCATCTTTCACGTAATGTTTCATGTAAAAATCTAGACATTCTTCAAATAGATCATCCGTCAATTTCTGAACACTCACTTTTATCGCTCTTTTATCTTTCTTATCTTGTACAACGAATTGAGACCAAGTTGGCTTTTTAGACATTTTGATTTTAATTCTATACAATCTGTTATTTTTCTTGGAATGTTCGAAATTCTAGCGCAAACAACTTTTTCATGTAACCAGAGAACTGAAAGTGAACAAAACCCTACAAAGACATAACTACTGAAACAGAGTTCTTGAAGCATGCATGTCTAATATTGTCTTGGCTGTTAACACAGGTGTACATTTTTATTTAGCTAACTGCATGGCAAAAATATGACTCATGCGTATGGTTACTTTGCATGACAGCATCTTAACGAGCAGCAGTAGCGCTCTCATTTGAAATAATTGGTTCACTCTGATATATACCTAGTAATAAAATTTTGTTAACCGTATCTGGCCTGTGTTACCACCTGTTTAAATATCTAAAATATTATTACTATTATTACACTTACACACCTTCCACTATCACACTTATAATATGTTGCAGTTCAAACCCGTCTTTAGATAGGATGCGTTTTCCCTAGTTAAAACTAGTTCTTATTAAAGCATTTGTTAAAACTAGAAAAATTTATCTCTGATATATTTGATTTTCAGATAAAACTAGTTGTCACTCCGAGCTTTAGTTAAAACTAATTTGGAATTGAAAACAAGATAAAGTTTTAAAAATATTTATTAAAAGATGAAGGACACAGAGTCTAGGAACATTTAATGTTTATTATATTACATATAATTAAATATTTATTTTATTCTGTTTCTAGTAATTGTTGTTATAGCGGCAACAGAAATACATCACCTGTGAAAATTGAAACTGTCTAGCTATCACGGTTTATGAGATACAACCTGGTGACTGACGGACAGACAGACAGATAGACGGACAGACAGACAGACGGACGGTTTCAACATTTGTTGGAAGGCAGGCAGGCCGCTCTAGATCGGTCATTTCGGAAATCTTCGGAAGAGGCCTATGTCCAGCAGTGGACGTTATGCGGCTGAAATGATGGTGATGATGAAGATGATTTTGAGTTACAAAGGTAACGATTTTTTTTGCAAAGACACCTTTTTGACATAATCCTTTCTCGCATACGTACGGTACGATGAATTTTAACCTCGGTTGGAACAGTTTTAACTGATTCGCTGCGCAAAACGCGTATTGTCTATTAAGTGCTAGTTTTATCTGATATAAAATATTGAGCATTAGTTAATTCTAGTTTTAACAAAGGTATTAAGTAAAAACTAGTTCTTACTAGGGAAAACTGTAACTGGTTTTAACTGTAACATATACACTGCAGTGCACTTTATTCTTTAATTTTGTACCTAGTTACAAGTTCTTTTTTATAGTCAAAAATCAAAAAAATATGTCAAAAATAATTTATTTATCTTTGATATTTGTATTACATACTTGAAAATTGTCATTTTTTTCTTTCGATATCTTAATAGGTGGTTGTTGACGTCAGATCATTAACTTGCAACTAAGTTTACTGCCGCCTCCTAAGCGCAAGTACAGAAGAAGCGGTAACAAACTGTACTGCAGCATTTTCTCCAAAAACGTCAACCTTACAATTATACTGATATTAAAGTTAGATATGTGGACTGAGAATACATTGTTATTATGTCAAAGACTCATAATTATTAATTAAGAATGATTTCAAATCTGAAAGTAATGTCAATTTGTAAATAAAGTACTTACATGGACTGGTTGCACTCAAATTATGATATTTGTGAGTTTATAACTATAAACCTTTAAGATGGACCTGCGCCAAGCTCAAGCCAGACGTTTTTGCCTTTAAATTACGAGTATATATTATCTTTAAACTATATATATAAAAATCAAAATATGTAAATCAATTCAGTTTGTAATCCGTGTAAATAATATGATATTATGTAAATCTATGTACTTTATACGCAAATTGCTCGTCACTTTCGCCACTCTGGCGACAAGCTGTCTCCGAGAGACAGACCGATGACGTCTAGTTCGGAGATGGACAGTTGTGTGATGGTACAGGTAACTGATAATGTTGCTGTGATATGAAACTGTACTTTTAATGTTACTTTTGGCTAAATAAACTAATGTTTATGTAGCTACACCGATGACAGCACCGTTGTAGAGAGTTATATGTCCAATGCCCGTACAAGTCCACAATAAATCCAGTCACTAAGAGAGTCTATGATTGAACGAGTTAACTTGAAATTACAAGGGGTGTCGGATTGGGGTGACGCCAATCTTGTGAAGTTTAACCCGTCCAAAACCCAGGCTTGTCTCTTTTCTGCAAAAAAGGTGGTGTTTCCTTGCCGATAGTTGACCATCTTGGGCTTTTAGGCATCAGCATTACGGCCAAACTCAACTTCGGCCAATAGATAGAGTCGATGGCACTGACTGCTTCCAGGAAGTTGGGCGTCATTTCTAGGGTCCGGCGGTACTTCAGCCCTGAACGGCTACTTAATCTTTATACAGCCCAGGTTCGCTCCTGCATGGAGTACTGCAGTCACTTGTGGAATGGCTCCGCTAAATACCAACTTGAGGCACTAGACTCTGTTGACCGATCAGCTTATAAACAGCGATGAACCTTTGAATAGAAAATTTCAGTCCCTAGAGCATCGTCGCAAAGTAGCCTGCTTATCGGTTTTTTATAGAATACATTTTGGAGAGTGTTCGAAGGCTCTTTTAGATCTCGTGAAACCCTTTTCTCTATCGGACTACGAGGCGCGGACAGGGGTTTCATCCCTTTGTCGTTGAAATACCTAAGTCTCGAACTAAACGCTTCGACAATTCCTTTTTGGTTCGAGTACTTAGCTAAGGTGTGGAATGAACTGCCTGCGTCTATATTCCCAGAGAAGTACAGCCCCGAGACATTCAAAAGTAGATTGAATGGGTCTTTTGGATAGGCATGCTTCATCCTAGTCTTCATCGTCGCTTACCATCAGGTGAGATTAAGGACAAATGCCTAAACCAATAAACTGTAAAAAAAAAAGAAAAAATGTTACTACGCGCGGTGACCGCTCCGTAAGTATAGAGTGGGAAATTCAGTACTAAAACCACGGCTCACTGAATAATTAAAAACACCGACTAACATTTTGAAAAAAAAAAACTAAATACTGTTAATTGCTTGTAAACTACAGGAAATAAGGGCTCGTTATGAGGATCTCTTTATATTTTTGTTATTATTGTTAAATAAAAAGTTTTGATTATGTTCACGAAAGAAGACGAAAATGTACCCTTTGGCATTGTTCGGAACACTCTCCACGCGAGTTCAAATCGCACTTGTCGGGTATTTTCTTATATTCCTAAAAAATTTATCGCTTAGCGTTTTTAGCTGAAATAATAAGTTTCCAATGGCTGGTAGAATTGTCTTGTAGCCATAGGGAAAATTACTTATATATATAAAATTACTTACCACTTACCACCGGGAAAATTCATTTGTGATATACGAGATTCCATTATGGGATAAGTCCGCCGTTGTCAATTTACTCTTTATGTTGTTATTTTATATAATTGTGTGTTTTTATAGTACAATAAAGTTATTACAAACAAACAAACAAACAAGTATACTACCAAAGTGACCGGTAATACCTTGGGGCGCTTTTTGACAGCTGCAAAACATTATCTCTGCAACTGGAAAGATGAGGGGAAGGTTGAAAATAAAACAATATTTTGACACGTTAGTCTCATTATAAAAAACTAGGAGTATACCGGACCTAAGAGCTTATGATATACAAAAAATACAAGATATGGAGTGTACTATACAAGAGCTAAAAAATAAATTAGACTCGGCAAACATGGAAGTAGACAACATAAATACGGAGAATACAAAGTTAAGAAAAATAATAATAAGTAAAGATCAAAAAATTACCCAACTTTTAGAAATCTGTGGTTCAACTAAAAAACTTCCGAAGCAGAAATCTCGCAAAAGCACTGATATAAAGCAATCAATCAAGGAACAGCCGCAGCCGCAGTCTCCATCGCCACACATAGATGGACAGAAATATTTGAATATGCGATTGACAGTGACAGTGACAGAAGACAAATGAAATCAGATAGTAAACAAACTAGTACAACAGAGGAAAAAAACATTTCAAATAATAGATTTATGCATTTAAATAGCAAAATATTAAGTTCCAAACCAATTTCGACTTCAAGGATTTTTGGATCAACACCTAAACAACATAAAGTTATGATATTCTCAGACGAACGAGGAAAAGGTATGAGGAAAATATTGCAAAATCTATTAGGAACAAACTTCATTGTTACTAGTGTTATTAAACCTTTTGCTACTACTGATCAAATATTGTGCTCATGCAGATTGTTTTGTGGGGATTTCACCAATGATGATTTCATAATTATACTAACCGGTTCTCATGACCGAAACCCTTTGAAACTTCAGTCATATCTTTACTATAATTTACACAACATAATAAACACTAATGTACTAGTTGGTGAAGTACTCAGGAATAATTATTTAAATGTAACTACTCTTAATGGTATGATCAAAAAGATATGTAATAATTTCAATAATGTTCATTTAATTGATATAGTTGACATAGACACAGAGAAACAATATTTATGCATGTAGGCTAATACTTAGACAGATATTGCAAGTAAATTATAAAAATAATTATTTAAACTATAAAAATAACGCATATTTAATTTCATTTAAAAAAAAGCTATACAGTGAGCGGAGTATTAGCACACAAACTGAGGATTTCTTGTTTGTGATAAACAGATCAACTCAAACAGACAATGTAATAAATTGTAAAAAGCAGTTTTTTCGTGAGCAATCAGTGTAATACAGATTCTAGAGTGAGTGTAAATATATTTCACCAAAATTTGAATGGAATAAATAATAAGGAATATGAGTTAGAGTTATATCTGGAATCGTTGAACACGGAGCAACATTATGTATGTGTAACCGAACACTGTTTAAAAAAAAATACAGTTCAATTATTTAATATGGATGGTTACCAATTGGCATCATATAATGTAAGAGCTAAAAAAAAGAAGGGGGGTGCTCTTATATTGGGACTTAAAAATAGGGAATGTATTGACTTACCCATTTGTAAAAATATGTAAGCTGAGTCCTTTGAAATATGTGGTATAAGGGATATCGAAACAAATCTCAACATATTCTGTGTGTATAGAAATCCTCTTACAGGAAATTTTGACGGCTTCATACAATGTTTGGAAAGACTGTTAGATTATAATTTTGAGAAGAAATGCATTATCTGTGGAGACTTCAATGTAGATATACTTAAAGATAGTAAACAAAAACATCTCTTTGAGAATCTGTTAAAAAGTTATAATTTTAAAGCTCTCATACATGAATATACTTACTCACGTGGGCTTTCCTGTTTAGACAACTTTTTGTCAAATTTACCTGAGGAGCAAATTTTGGCAAGTAAAGTTGATCATAATAATATAGCAGATGGTCATGCTGCCATTTTTTGCAATTTATTGTTAAATAAAGGTATTGAACATAAAAACAGGGGACAATATTATTATACAGTACGAAGGCTTTTTAATGAAAATAATAATAATTTATTCCGAGAAAAAATAAAAAGGTGTAATTGGACCAATAAGGGGATAAACGGGTTTTTAAATACATTTATGGATATTTTTACGCAATGCTTCAAAAAGAATAAAATAAGGGTATACTATAGAAAAATAAATAAAATGTCATGGACTACAAAAGGAATAAAAGTTGCAAGTAAAACAAAGAAATTTTTGTGTAATTTTACTAAGAAAGATTGCCATGAGTCTGTTCAAAGATATAAATTAAAATATATAAGAATCTACAGAAGAGTAATTAAAATGGCTAAAAAAAAAGCAGTTAATTTAGAAATAGAAAGGGAAAAAAATCTGAACAAGGGCATATGGAAGATAGTAAATAGACACAGACAGAAAGCAAGTAAAAATGGACATAATAAAATAATTCTTAAAATCAACAATAAAAATGTTAATAATCAACAGGAAGTATCAGATGCCTTATGTAGTCATTTTACAGAGCAATTTGCTGCAACAAGTGTAAACGTAGATCCCATAGACATGTTAAAGGCCAACGTAGGAAGGGTGAGAAAGGACATGCAGTGGAAAAATGTGACGCCTAGCGAGATAGAAAAAATTCTTAAAAAAATGGATAGTAAAAAAGCCTGTGGGTATGATGACATACCTACAAAATTAATAAAAGACCATATTGATATACTGGCATTACCTTTAACCCATTTTTTTAACCTCTGTGTAGAGAAGCATACCTTTCCAGACCAACTAAAAATTGCAAGAATCGTTCCCATTCATAAAAAAGGATCAAAAAAGGATCCTTGCAATTTTAGGCCCGTTTCGGTACTCTCGGTCTTTTCAAAGATTTTCGGAATGCTTATTAAAACTAGGCTAATAGAACATCGAAACGAGAATTTGATATTGGTAAACGAACAGTATGGATATCGAAATAACATAGGAACTAGAGAGGCAATAGATGCACTAGTGAATGAAATTGTTAAGAATTTAAATAATAAGAAAAAAGTAGCTAGCCTCTTTCTTGACTTGAGTTCTGCGTTTGATTTGGTCGACCAGGACATCCTGTTAAATAAGCTGGAGCATTTCGGAATACGCGGTAAAATACTTTTGTTATTCAAATCTTACTTTGACAATAGAAAACAGTTTGTAGAACTTAAGACAATCGAGGGCGAGAGTGATAATAAGATCAGATCAAAATCACTTGCAGTAAAGAGAGGAGTCCCTCAAGGATCTATTTTAGGACCTATTCTTTTTCTTATATTCACAAATGACCTGGTATCATATATTAAAAATCTCCACCCTGACACAAAAATAGTCTTATTTGCGGACGACACAAATGCGGTAATATCTGACGAAAATATCAATAATCTAAATTTTAAAATCAATAAAATTCTAAGTGCATTCAATGATTGGTTTAGTGCCAATAATTTAAAATTGAATTATAAAAAAACCAAAGTTATTCTTTTCAAATCGACATCACGTAATTCCGAAACACTTGACATCAAATTAAATGGAAATAAGGTTGACATAGTAAATAATACAAAATTTTTAGGTATATATATAGACGAATTATTAAACTGGAAGAAAGAGCTAGAAGCATTGGACGATTCTATTTCGTCGGCTTGTTATGCAATCAGAAGTCTCCGAAATGAAATTTCTACAAACAATTTGAACAAAGTATATCACGCTTTAGTAGAATCCAAATTACGGTATAGCATCAAACTGTGGGGGAAAAGTTACCTTTATAATCAAAACAGAGCCTTCGCTATTCAAAAAAGAGCTATACGGGCTATGGTTGGTATTCCGCCTTGGAAATCATGTGAAGAGCATTTCGTTAAATTAGGTATTTTGACTGTTCCGTGTTTGTACCTGTTTGTCCTACTGACTGATTTCAAGAAACAATTGCCTACGATAGAGACAAATAAAGAGAAACAGTCACGCGAAGAAACTCGGAGAATGGATCTCAAGCATGATACCATTCCCAAGTTGGAAATTATGAAACACAGTGCTCAGTACCAAGCGTATAAGGCTTACAACAAATTGCCTAAAGAAATTAAATGTATTAATGGCCTTAAGCCTTTTAAAAGGAAACTTAAAACATATCTGTTGGACAAAGCCTTTTACTCCCTTGACGAATTTTTCAAGTGATGCTTTAAAATTATAATTTTATTTTTATATGTTGACCATTTTAGTTTTTTTTTTTTCGACATTGTTTAAAGTATATAGTTAAAATTATTAAATTATACATAGACAGAGTAAATGTAATTAATGAGTAGTATAATAATGTTAGTTTTAAGTAATTCCAACACAATGTAAAAATTGTTAAATGGAAATAAATGAATGAATGAAAATAAAAATTATTTGTATGTTTTTTGTTTTTTTGTTTTGGAATAACATTGGATGGCGCTACATATATTTGCAGCTTAGACGTTAAAATATAAATAGATTATTATCCGTCCATCAGACAGAAAACAAACAATTTTTGCTGTCTCAAGCCCTTGGTACATCGACATTTTTAAAACGTTTAGTTCTTACTTTGTAAAAAACATTTAGTTTAAGATTTGAATAAAAATGTTTTTGCCCAGTTATTCGAACGGGTTTACTCACGATACGACCTTGCCTTGCATTGAGACTGAACGAGAATGTGATATCCTTTTCTTTTCTCACCCGAGACACCCTTTGACTCGGGCCAAAATACCGCCACCGATCGGAGAACAGGTGAGCGCGAGAGCGAGACGGGAGGGTGTTCACGGGAGTTCTTGCCGTGAATCTGGATGCGGCTTCAAGCCAATCTAGCAGTGACGTGCACAAATATTTTTACAAACTATATGATTTGAATTACTTTGTGCAATTCGGTCACCACTTAGTTCATGCAAACTATTGCCGGCCGGCGCCCACCCACTACTGTCAGTCCCAGCATACCTGCCACCAACAGCCCGTGTGCATCCGCCACCAACAGCTGATGCCACCCACCGATACTGCTGCATCCGCTGCGGCTGCAGGACCTTACCAGCGTACTACCAGACCAGCTACTCTTGCAGTTTGTCTGCTATGTCACTGACATGAAATCATACGACTAATTACCATTAACTAATCGAATCGTCCTTGTGTCGGCCTTCTGTGATGTCTACTTGAGGTCGCAAAGAAAGCCGACACGCAATAGCCTAATTGTCCCTATTACGGCTGGACACTGATGTAATTACAATGGGCATTGATTGCGAGTGGGTGTGTGCTTGATAGATTAAGCAAGTGAGTAATTAGTTCATCAACAAATTAAAATACTGATGTACTGTCACATTTTTATTCCTAACGGAGTAATCATAGTCAGTCACCCAGATAGAGTTCGAAAAATTTTAGCCTATGGCTGCGTTTCTACCAGAGATGTGCGAGGATGCGTAGCGAGGAATATGTTTTTGAAGAACCGATAGAATTGCTTCATTTACCTAGCCTCGCTTAGCACAGCTCTGGCGGAAACGGCTTAGCGGAGCGAGGTTTTGGTACGTACAAAACAAGCGAGAGAGTGTGCAGAAATGTGTTACAAGGGATGTGTTGCGAGGAATGCGTTGCGATGTTTGAGTCATACTGTATCTATCAGCCAGTCCATAGACGGTATTTGTTGAAAGTAGATGTGCGCAAAATAGATAATTGGAAAAAGAAGATGCTTTTGTTTTTCTAACGTTTTGCGTTCACGCCGCACCGCTCCGGGGTGCGGTGTAGTACACCGCACCCCCGCCCCAACACATTACACAGTTTCGCAACACACCCTCGCACGCACCGCACAATAAAGCGCATTTTCACAGCTCCGCTACACATCCTCATACGACACATTTTCCTTACACAGCTTTAGTGGAAACCCCATACATTTTCAAAGCACAGCTACACATCCTCGTAAGCACACTTCCCTCGCAAATCACTGGTGGAAACGCAGTCTAAGTTACTCGGACTACAATGCAGAATTGATTGAAATATCTTTTGTCAAAGTTGGACAAGCGATTCGGATGATACGGTGGAACAGTCATACATAACATACCCACATACATACACAAATAAACTATTTAAATCATTACCCTTCCTCTAGGCTTTGCTGTAGTCGGGTAAAATTATCTTGCCAAGAATAATTGTAAAAGTGCTCAAATATATAAACGATTCCCATATTAAATCAGAATGTCACATTTATGACCGCATTCGGTATCTAATTCGGCGATATTCCGAGAACACGTGGTTTTATGTGCTCATTTGATATGCGACGGATGATAGGCACATATGCCGTGCCCACAAATAACGAGGCGACAGAAGTTTCTTATAACTAGGTGCACCCGGCGTGCGTTGTGATAACCCTCGCGGGCTACTATTCTTCATTTTTTTTTGCATTAAAAATTGGTGTTACGTCATAAACAAATCAAAGGTTTAGGAACTCATCATGTTAACAATATTTTTCGTCATAATCTGATCTAAAGTTTAGGAACCTACGAGAAACATGTAAACAATATGTTTTTATTTATTTAAAACATACTTATTTTGTGTATCTAGTGAAGACAGCTGAAATTTCGTTTCTCGATAAAATAACACAATAGTAGTCCAATACTGTCGACATACTTGAATATCAAACCAAATGAGACGTTTTTATCATTTCGTACCGCTTAATTTCGCTTGACACTGCGCATAACTATGATATTTTTGTACAAGTTTACAAGGAACAATACAACGCGACTACGCGATCATGCGCGTAAACAAGCGGAAAACAGTTTTCAAAATATGTTAGATGCCTTTAGGCAGCTTGAAAAAATTAACACCAGTTTTGACCATTTAATAACAACGGGAGACAAATCGGCAAAGGAATAAGAGATTGTAAATAGATCCCGAGTTCACATTTAGGGGATCTACTAGTGCATCTAAAATTTACCAGTCAGTGGTTACATCTGTTACTACCTTTAATTTATAGCCGTACAGGACGGATCGTAGCTCGTACCTCGTAGCCTGTAGACGTACTCGTAGCAAACATACATTCGTAGACAGGGGAGTGTAGGTGTAGCAGTCTACACAAGGTAGATGGATAAAAAAATGTGTCAAGTACCATGACCAAAGTACCAAGTTCTCGGAAATTTCTTTCATAGAAAAAAAACGGAAATTTCTTTTATTGAAATTTCCAGAAATTTCGGAAATTTTCAACATTTTTTGAAAATTTTAGTTGAAAAATTACCGGAAGAAATTCTTTACTAGAAATTTCTCGGAAACTTTTTAAAACGTTTCAAAAAATTTCTCGAAATTTTCAAGAATGGCACGTCACTAAGCGGTAACCACTTATTATTAAGTTGGACTTACGCTTGCTTGTGTTTGGCTGTAAGGTGACAACAGAGTAAAATACTGTTATGAAACTGGGGATCAAAATTTGGAGAATCACAGGTTGGCACGTGAAGATGGTCTCCCTGATGTCGCTGGTCCGATTCGCGTAGCAGCTGAGGTCCAGGTTACACGCCGAAGTTGTCGCTGTTACTTCCTTTGACGCAATACACCATTGATAGAATATAGTGTAGCCCTTATTATATGACTATATTTCAATTTGGCACAGTAAAGGGAAGAATGGCACACTTTAATGTTTGAGGCCAAGATCCACTTCGGGTCGCTGAGCCAGCGAAGTAAGTAAGTATGTATAATTCAATTTAATCATCCGCATTGGGAAAAAGTTCATCACTTTAAAATAACATTACCTTCTTAAAATACAGTCTGAAACATTCTTTCGTAAAAAAACCGTACTCGTAAGTATATGTATAATAATATGTGCAGAATCACCATTACTTAAATGAAATGACACCGCGTTTATAAACAATCCGTTCCATATGATTAATTAAGTATTTGTTGAAATAACATCACTTTACTGAATTTGCAAATTAATCTTACAAACTGAATAAAGATATTGTATTGAGATACATAGGTTTATGGATACAGAGTGTAATAGATTATTCAGGCGTCTAATATTTTAGGGCCCTCCTGTCAAAGTGGCGGTTAAAAAAATTACCGGCCAAGTGCGATCTACGAGCATCAAACTATATTTTTTATGTTTTCAAAATTTTAGACATATAAGTTTCGGAGATCACATGGGGGGGGGGGGGGGGGATAGACAATTTACGTCTTCTTTCATAAAAAAATTACTTCCCACATGTATGTTTGGGTAATACAATTACATCATCCTACCAAATTTCACCTGATTGTGGATATGGACGGACAGACATACGCACGAGTGATCCTATAAGGGTTCAGTTTTTTTCATTTTCTGTACGGAACCCTAAAAAGTGTAATAAACGTATTTTTTCTTTTCTTTGATAAGTAAATAAGAACGAAGATGTAGCGCATGTAAACGCGTGATATCACGATCAGCTTTGTCTCCAATGGTAACGTAAATCACCCCACTCCGAAACTTCGAAGCGCTGTATCTTTGTAATATTTTACTACTTTGCTTAAGGAAAAAATTTGTGTCCTTTTTTTAGGGTTACGTAGCCAAATGTGAAAAAACGGAACCCTTATGGAGTCGACATGTCTGTCTGTTCATCCGTATGTCACAGCCACTTTTTCCGAAACTATAAGAACTATACTGTTCAAACTTGGTGAGTAGATGTATTATGTGAACCGCATTATGATTTTCACACAATAGTAGAAAAAAAACACACTTTTTTTTCATCAAACCCATACGTTTTACGTAACGGGTATCTATGGATAGGTCTTCCAAAATGATATTGAAGTTTATAATATAATTTTTATTTCTAATCTGAATAGTTTGCGCGAGAGACACTTCCAAAGTGGTAAAATGTGTGGTAAAAGGGTAAAGGTAAAGGGTGCCCTGTAACTTCTAAAATCAGAGAACGATAAAGATAAAAATAAAAAAAAATATATGATGTACGTTACCATGCAAACTTCAACCGAAAATTGGTTTCAACGAGATCTAGTAAGGAGTTTTTTAATACGTTTATTAAAACATCGATCAAAGTTACAACGAACTACAAGAACTTTCATATATGTTACTTGCTGCTACGGAACCCTTCGTGGGAGAGTCCGACTCGCACTTGGCTGCTTTTTTGGTTGAAGTTGACGGATTAAATGAAATATTCTTTGTTTAGTCCACATCCCTATTCTTTCTATGTATGGCATGAAACGGTACAAGCTCCTCATATCATCAATTTTGCCATCGGACTTTTGGCGGGCTCAGAAAAATCTTTTGATTTATAATTTATTTTCCTGGTCAAGTGGTCAAAGCC
The DNA here is from genome assembly GCA_943193695.1 of Acrobasis suavella. Taxonomy (NCBI): domain Eukaryota; kingdom Metazoa; phylum Arthropoda; class Insecta; order Lepidoptera; family Pyralidae; genus Acrobasis; species Acrobasis suavella. The sequence goes on from OW971947.1 coordinate 670,470, forward strand.
ACTCGTTGCAAATCCTTTCCGCGTGAACTTTTCAAAATGTGGCACTTTAGGAATGCTCTCGCAAATCATTTGTTGTAAGTACAGACTGCCAAGCAAGAAGCTGACCCAGGTGCCTGGTGCGCAAGCTTAATCTATAGATATCTGGTTGGGTGTGTACCTATGACTCCCTTCATTAATAAATCTCCACACCACGACCTGATTTATCGAATTCATCAAATAGTTGTAGGATTGTATTGATTACCAACAAAGTTGGTTGTAAAGTTGCAGACAATATTTTTGACCAAACTCCACGACCGAATTTTATACATTCAAATTCACAACCTCCTGTTTTATTTAAAGTTGGTTGAAAATAAAAATAAAGGTCCTTCAATTATACTCATATATTAAAAAAAATACCTAAAAGATTTAAAACCAAATAATCCAGTGATATTCAATTATAGAAGGTTTATTGAGAATAAAGAAATAAATATAATTAATTTAATTATTTTTATTTCTTTATTGAATAAAAACTTTAATTATTGAATAAAAACTTAAGTAAAACAAAAAGTGAAATGTATAAAACTTAAGAATTCAACTTATTTATAATATAAACCTTATTTTAACTAAATTTTCAGAGCTGTCCCTACAATTAATGATGAGGAGTTGCAGAATGATCTAAATCGCCTTGAAAATTACTGCAAAAACAATTAATTGGACCTTAACGCTTTAAAATGTTCTACTATTACTTTTACTATCATTAACTTTAATTACACTCTTAATTAAATTAAATATATATAACTCAAAGGTGACTGACTGACTGACATAGTGATCTATCAACGCACAGCCCAAAACACTGGACGGATCGGGCTGAAATTTGGCATGGAGGTAGATGTTCTGACGTAGACATCCGCTAAGAAAGGATTTTGATCAATTCTACCTCCAAGGGGATAAAATAGGGGATGAAAGTTTATATGAAACTTTGTAAATTTTAAACCGATCGGGCTGAGACTTTGCATGCATAAAGCTACTATGACGTAGAGATCCCCTAAGAAAGTCTTTTGATAAATTACACCCCTTCGTGAGCGAAGCCGCGGGCAAAAGCTAGTATACTATATGATTTGAATTACTTTGTGCAATTCCGCCACCATTTAGTTCATGCAAACTTTTGCCACCCACTACTGTTAGTCCCGGCATACCTGCCACCAACAGCCCGTGTGCACCCGCCACCAACAGCTGATGCATGCTCCCTCCGATACTGCTCCACTGCGGCTGCAGCAACATCGGACACTGCATACGCAACTAATAACTGGTGGCGGAATTGCACAAAGTAATTCAAATCATATAGTATGTAACTTTGACTTCCGCAAAGTAACTCCTGAATCTATTAACTACACTCTTAATAACCAACCACTAAAGAAATGCAGTAACGTTCGGGACTCAGGAGTGATACTAGACAGTATGTTTACTTCCAGTGACCATGTTGATTCTGTCATTAAAAAAGCTTTTATAGGTCTTGGATTTATTCTAAGAAACTCTTAAGATTTTAACCAAGTGAAGACACTAAAAATTCTTTATTGCACATAATGTGAGAACCCACTTGCAATACGGATCACAAGTATGGAATTCGTTATACAAATGTTATATCGACCGCCTAGAAAATATTCAAAGGATGTTTATGAAGTATAATTTAGTATCACACAAAATCTAGTATTACAGTCTATAACTTATCAAGTTATCATTCAAAGCAACTTTGGTCAATTGACGTGAACTATTGGATCTTGTTTTTCTGCACCGTGTCGTAAATTCCCATACTGACTGCCCTCAGCTTATCGAACTCATCGGAATATATGTTCCTCAGAGAATGTTCAGAAACATTCCCACATTCGTTACGCCCGTAGCAGCTACTAATTATCGACAAATTCTTTCTTACTTTGAGCTTGCAATAATTATAATAGGTTCTTCTCTGATACAGATACGGACATCCTAAGTTTACAGACAGTTGCATTAAAAAAAACCTTCATTAATAAATCATTTTTTGACCAGGATTAGTGCTTTCCGCTTATACCGTTATGTACATTATTATTAATCAGTAATACTTTTTCCCAGCTTCACCGCTCACCTATCTAACTGGAGCATTGTGTTATAACTTATAAGTAAATAATATGTTGTGTTTTCGCATTAATAAGTTTTAAGGTCCTTTATTAGGGTTCCATAGTAAACAAGGAACTTTTATAGTTTCACCATGTCTATCTGTCTGTCTGTCTGTCCGTCCGCGGTTTTATTTAGAGACTACAAGTACTACAAAGCTGTAATTTGACACGAATATGTATATTAATCATGCCAAAAAAGTGGTAAAATAAAATCTAGAATTTCTTTTTATTAGGGTAGCTCCCATACAAGTAAAGTAGGAGTCATTTTTAAGCTATTGCATAGCTTTTATCGCGGGCTTTGAGCGCGGAGACCGAATCAAGAAATTCCAAAACGAAAACAAATCTTAACTCAGCCTAAACGTTACTCGGCAACCGGCGACCGGCACAGCTTCGCGGCGTTGAAAACCGTGCATCGTCTAGCGTCGCTTCAGTTCGGCAGACTTCGGCACGGTGTTTGTGTGCGTGCGGCTAGACGAATGCGTGAGACTAGCTGCTAACTGCTCATAATAAAAATTCCTGAATAAACATGTATTGTAAGATAATAAAAATATTTTAAACGATATTAACTTCTCATTTATTCTATAAAAGAAAAAAAAAATGTTTTCTTATCGGTCACCACGCTCAAAAAGTGTAACTTGAATTAATATAAAAAAAAATACTGTATAAATAAAAAATAGCATAAGTTGATAAAAAAAAGCAATGCAATAGCTTTACCGCGGCAGTCCCCGAGTGCCACACGTTTTTTTTTCTTTACTGACCCATCGTGAGGGGTATCGTTGAATGGGTCTTTAAAAAACGATTTAGGGATTCGTTTCTGAAATATTTGGTTTTATAGTGCAAATTTCTGTTAGAGCCAAATGTGTCTCCCCCTCTATCTGCTGAACGGTTATATATAGAAACATGAAAAAATTCACAGCTGTAGTGTATATAACTAAGTTTAAAGGAAAACTATCAGAGCTAGTACGAGTTACAATTGTACTCGGAAAATTAAAATTTCGTATAAATTCAATAAAATTCCGTTTTTAAACGTTTTTAGTGGCATGAACTCGAAGTTGACATTCGCAACTACGGAACCCGACACGCTATTGACTAATTATTGCTTATGTAACTGTTATATGTGGAGATTTATAAATGACTTCATGTTTTTTAAATTGCAATGCTTTACTGTTGTTGTATTCGATAATCTTCCAAACAAATAATATAAAAATTAAATAAATAATTCAGCCAATTAAACTCAGTAGAAGGCATTTGTTCCGATGAGTTTGTAAAGGAGCTCGTTAGTCGGAGCACAACATGATGGATGGTCGGTCATTGTAATATTTCTAGTTGTTTCGGGATGAATTGCCATCTTCTGTCCTCTAGATCGCTTATCTGGTTACTTATGAAATAAATTGTACACTTTTAATCAAGCAGAAGAATAAGAGATCTATGCTAATTTACTGCTTTGTGAAAATATTAAAATCAGAATGATGTATGTAATGATCCAATTCAGTAAGTACTTTTATCTCTATGATTTTTTAAAATATAGAGGTTTCTATGTCCCTCTATGTTTTTCCATCTTTAAATGTACTATGATGCTAGGGAATAATAAACAAATATACAATAGAAACGTATATATTATTTAAATTACAACGATGGCTTTCGAAAATATTTATGTGACTTTTGCAAAGCGGTCTTTGATACACAAAGCTTTGCATTAATTCCGGACACGTAGAGGCCTTAAGTTTAAAACACACTGATAAAACCGACCGTCTTTGTCCAGAAAACCCTTAGATAAACTTTTCTTGTAAAATTATTTTGAGAGCCAGTATTTGCCTGCCACTTTGTTTATTAAGCGTGAAGTTGGGCCACTTCCGGTGGAAAGAAACGGGAAACTACCGCTGATAGCATCCCTAGTTTGATCAGCTCTGACTGCATCATGACAGAAAGTCCAAAAAGTATGGCTTCCAGTTCCCAGCGTCCCTTAGATGGGACAGGGATGCTAAGAATTGCTGGGAGGAAAAAAACGAAGGAATGAAAATTGTAAAGGGGACCGCGAAAAGTATTCAAGATTTGGCGACGCAGTTTGACGTAGAAATGGACTGCCTTCGTGGTTCAGTGGGCAAGGCGTTCGCCTTGTGATCCGAAGGTCGTGAGTTCGAATCCCACTGGGAAGCATACTTTGTGAAAAGTTGTTTCCAGTCTGGTTAGGATATTTCAGGCTTAAATCACCTGATTTAAAAAAAGAAAGATGAATCCATGTTTCGGAAGGTACGTATAAACTGTGGGTCCCGAACGCAATCTGATTTGTCGTCTGTGGGTCTCGTTCAAAACATTAAAATAAGAAAAATCACACAATTTGGCCACCTACAATATCATCTACTCCAGACCATAATGATGGGTAAAATTACTTAAAACGTAAGGTGGGACGTCGCAAAATGGCTGACGAAAATCAATGGATTAGTATCAGAACGGTAGAACAACTGTCTAGGCTTGGCATGGACGAATCAATTTTTAGAGTTGACTGCCAATCTTCAGGAATGAAGAGGACCTAGAGAAGAAGGGCTAGCTCCAAGTTAAAATGTGTCAGCACTATAGCAGATAGGCGCAGCTGTTTGTAACACCGTGCACTCTGATGTACAGTCAAGTACCAAGATACCTGACCAGGCCCTCTACTTATATCTTGAATTTTCTCATATACTAAAAATGATATTAACATGAAAAAATCTTTTCAGACAGATTTTAATTAGGTCTTTCTGAATATAAATTTTCATGTTAATATTATTTTTAGTTTAAGAGAAAATTGCAAATATAAGTAAAGGGCCTGGTCAGGTATTTTGGTATCACGTCTATTGATTCGAGAGTTCGAGTCATGCCGGGGAATGACTTACGGAATTTGTTTGTTTGTTTAAAATCTTGTGCTAGTGTCATGATGAATATTCGGAGGCACCGAGCTTCTTGGTAGTTAGTTCACCTTAAAAACGCTTGTTAACCCAAAAGTTAACATTATTGGTTCGCTGACTGTGGAGTTCCGATAAGAGAATTTGCAGTGGCATAGAGTTTGATATGCGAAGGCGCGTTCTCAAAGCGGATTCCGAGCTTGCTCCCAAATTCTTTGTAGGACACCTCGCACAGGGTGTCCCAGCCGCTAAGCTCACAGGTCCGCTGGGTGCTGGCCGCAGTGCACCACGCGAAGGTCAAGGGTACTCCGTGGAGGCTGCATACCAGGCGTCTGAAATAAAGCAACAATTTTGTCAGAGTTTTTGATGGAGTGAGTGAAGGAGAACGAAAACTCTGCGTCTATTTGGGTAGTTCGACCCAGCGATCATCAATTCCTAGATAATTATGCAATTTACATATATCATCAGTGATAGCGAGTGTTTTTAACCTCCGACAAAAAAGACGGGTGTTTTAAGTTTGACGCTAATGTCTTTCTGTCTGTGGCGACGTAGCTCATGAACGGATAAACTGATTTCGATGCGGTTTTTTCACGTGAAAGCAAGTTCCTTTGCGGTGGTTCTTAGCTTGATGTAAATCGGTTTTTAAAGTTATCGGGGGTTAACTTAGATCATTTAATACAGGATAAGCCTTACCTGCGCGTTCCCCTCTGCCAAAGTATAAGAACAAAATCTAAAACGTTCATAAAAACTAGTTGCGTAATCGATTATGATCATTATGTGGATCAGTAAGGCATCGAAAAGAAGTCTAAAAGTGCTCCGTTTAAAATGCCATGTTATGCAATTTTCTCGTGTAAAAAGTGGTCAAAACATTTGATCTTCCAAAAGATGGCATAACCTTTCATTAGTAAGTTTTTATTTTATTTTATTAACGTTGTTTTCTATTTAAATGTAATTTCTGAAAAATCGAAGAAATTCTATTAATATCGATTACGGAAAAATAATCGAATCACGTTTGCAACTGATTTCCTACCAGTCCATAAAATAATCTAAGATCGCATACGAGACTAGTTCATTTACCCCCGTTTAAAATGTATCAATTACATTCTTAAGGTTCTGTAATAAGGTTCCAATTTGAAAAACGATTAGTTGATAACGTAGGCGCACTCCCCACGAGACTATAGCGCACTGCTGCGCACTCCTCACGAGACTAAGGCGCTCTCCTCACGAGACTATATATTTATGATTAAAAACCTTCGTCTTTATTCCCTGTGCATTAGAGTTGATATATTTTTTGTCTTCTCTCTCATTCTTGCCAAGAGTGTATTATTATGTGTATTTACACATTTTTTCAGTGTGAGTTTTATTGGTGTGCAGAAAATAAGCTAGTGTTTGAGTTTTTTGGAGTGTGTATTTATAGCGACACAAATTATTTCTGTGAATGTGTGATTTTGTTTAGATGTAGTAGTAGCTCACCCCCGCACCAAAAGCGGCAGATAGTTTTGTAAGAAGATTTGTTCATCCTTCCAACGTCCTTGGTGTACCCCTCAGGTAATAAGTTAAAAGGATTTTATGAATGGTAGCCTACTCGATGGTAAGATTAACAGTTCAAGGTTTTAGGAGAATGCTGAATGGAGGTCACTACAGCAAGACACAAATAAACAATAAATTAAATATTTAAATAAAGCTATAATGCTGATTTAGGAGGAAATAAAAACCTTTAAATGAACCAGCAGCTTCTCTTCCTGCGAAGATCGTACAAGCCGGAATGCCTTTCTCCACTTTGCCAACCACCATACTATGGCTTTTGGGTCTTTAGTCTTAGACTTTGTCACGGTACAGATGTCTACAATATTGGAACTCGGCGCTGTCCTTGAAAAATATACCTAGCAACGCGTGCGCTAGGGCTGCCCGCTTACAGTATTTAAATTTCATCTACATACTTCAATGACAGTTCCCTTCTGGCGAGAAGGCGACCAATACTGTGAAAATGAGTTTCTTTCGGCGTTTCTTCTCAGCAGTTACGAAGCGCTGGTATCGGTAGCTTTTCTTTAAAAATAAATCAAATTTTAATATACTTTACAAGTAACGTATATATTATTCCTATTGACGTGTAAAAGTGACTGTAAAGGTCTAATTACTAAATAAACATTTGAATCTTTGAATCTAGTTTTGTGATTTTAAGGTAGGTATTAATATTATAATAACATTGTAATAATTAATAATTTGTAATGATATTCTATTTCAATTATATATGTAAGTAGATATATAGCCTAAGAAATTACGAACGTAGGTAAGATGGGTCACTCGTGTGTAACTGTCTTCCACCTTATTCACCTATTTATTTTTAATCCAGGTATTTTACTCTGCAGAAAATGGAAAATACCTAAGTATTAAAAAAAGAAACAAATTACGTACCAATAGGTACAGCAGCACTTTTTTCAACTAAAAGTACCACGAATTATTTAGAAAAAAAATAGAATATAGGGTTGACAAATGTTATTTTAAATTTATTCAAATATAAATAACAGGTGCCGAATATAATATCCAAAATGAAAATAATTAAAATTTTGAAACAAAAATGATTTTACGAATTTTATTTAAACAAAATTCGTGGAATCATTTTTGTTTAAAATTATTAATTATAATCGAAATTCTAAAACAGCCAGGTAGTATACACCCTAAGCCAATAGTGTCATCAGTCATCAATGACACCCTGTAGTTGAGACTCTTGCAAAGGAGTAAGGACCCTACGCGGGTGAACATAGTGAGCTTCCGCAATTGCGTGATTCTTCACAGTACAAGATTTGTTAACAGGAATAAAAAAATATATCTTTTAAACGATTTCTAATGCTTCACTCAAAAGAGAAGTGATACCAAACCTCAGTTCCAAGAATGAAAGAGGTGGGTAAACATTTCCCAACTAAACAAGCATGTTTGACATCCGAATCGTTAAAAAAATCGGTATGTCTACCGTACCTAAAATAGTAATTTGAGAATTATCAGCCGAAACAACAGATGGTCTAAACCTATCTGGTAGGGACGTGTAAATAGTCCCTACGGGGGGGTGTGATTGCTCACAGAAAGTAAAATACCTAAAGGTATCTCACAGCGTTTGTAAAGGGAAGTGAGAACTGCTTTCAATTTACTAATGTGTAGGCTAGCACTGACCTGGAATTTTGTCTTCGTCCCCGAATACTCCCAGGATCTGCTGCAGGCACTTCTGGAACCTTCGGAGGCGTGGGTCGGTTAGCACGCGGTCAGCGTCACACAAAAGTCTATAGTTCACGAAAAAATTTGTCCTCAATAACGCCAGTTTACAAAAAGAAATGAGGACGAACCCCACAGCGTCGGACGGGCGGCGTATCCCGAAATTGGGAATAACAAGGAAACATGTGCAAAAGGGAAGCACTCTCCGGCGATTGGCACAAGTGCCGTGCGGAGAACAAGCGAAGACTGGAGACTGACGGATGGCTTCTCCGAGAAGCCTTCTAAAAGAGTGACCTCAACTGTCACTCCTAGTACCATCTCTCGGTATCATCGAGAACTCCAACAAAACCAGAGGCCAGCACAGAACACATAGTTATTGAAAGCAGTGATAAAATTATGATCTGCTATTATTTGCGTAACTAATGTTTATAAAAAAAACAGAGGGCGCTAGCGCGCCACCACTATCCCTGACCTATTTAGTAATGTGACATCTATTAATGAAGCCTGTGCACCAGAATCAAGGAAAGCCTTGACTGGTGTTCCCGCGATCGTAATTTCTATAAATAACCTGTTATCAGTGATTTTGTTAAGTAAGACTGGCGATTTCGTTGGTGTGTACGATATGCCAGCACTTAGTTTTTTTTGAAGAGAGGAATTACATGAAAGGCAGTCGCGAGTAACAAAACCGACTCGCTTGTGATTAAAGCATACGGCTTCGGAAATGTTCGGGCACATTCAGTAATTGTGACCGAATGTGTTACATTTAAGACATTTAGGACCTTTATCTGCCTGTACAGGAGCGAAATTCAACGAATCGGAAGAGAGCGTGAAACCTTCAAAATTTCGGGGTACTTCAAGGAGATTGTCCATATCACGAATCACGTTTGTTGCCAGGCAGGAATGATACCTAGAATTTAAACCATATTTTACAATCGTGAATAGACTGTCTTCTTTAATGGGAGAATGGAGTTTAGAATTTAAATCTCTAATCTGAATCACGAAATCGACAACAGATTGTGAACTACCCTGTTTCAAATTCCGCAGCTCACGATCAATCTTAGAATCGTAATCGGCTACATCGAAAGTACGAAAAAATGCCGATTTAAGCTCGGCGAAAGACAACTGTGGGATTCTAATTGCCCTAAAGTATTTAAGTGCACTGTCAGTAATTCATGAAAACGACTTACAACAAAAGACGGATTTACATTACGTGCAACACCTTCTTCTTCTACCCGGAAGAAAAAATCACGCACACAAGTTTTGCCATCATATCGTAAATTAAACTTCGAAAGGTTTTCATCTTTCGAATGATTACTGGCGCAAGGGCGAAACGGGTTTGTGTAATTTTGATCATGAGGAGGTGGTGAATAGTACTGCTTTACTGATGAATTCAAACAACCAAAAACAGCATAATATTGTCTATATTTTGAAATATTATTAGCCCACGAGTAAGAATGTATAATAAATAAGTATATACAAATCGCACGTTTACTGCTTACAACAAATCACCATTCGCCAGTGTGTGGCATCCGCGACTGTTTGTACGCCGAATCACGGACCAAGTGTATGCTGACCTTCGAGGCGCGTAGGTAAGACTTGGTCCGATCGATTGTATGAAGACACATTACTGTATTTACCGTGACTCTGTCTGCTGAGAGCTGCAAGACCAAAAATGTTAGTCCTATTGTAACGACGGCCCTCTTGCTCCGCGCCGCACCTCACCGCACCGCACCCCGCGCTGACCATCTAAAAGCGGCAGCGAGCTGGACCTCGTTCTCGGCTTGTATGACAAGGCGGACCGCTCGGCGCACCCCCACCTTAGGGGGATCGCGCCCACCGGACCGCAAATACAAGCCCTCACCCCGCGACGCCATCATCTCGTTGCCAGCCGATCCAGGCGCAGCACCAGCAGCGCCAGAACTGAACCCCTAGGGCCGAAGAAACCTGACGTGGCCGCCACGGCCACCATCCTGTGACCCGCCTGTCGTTGCAGGCGGCGGCATCATTCCGCTGGAGAGGGCCACAGCCCTGAGCAGCATCCCCACCTCACCTCTCGCCGCAAGGCGAGAGGTAAGACGTACAATAGAGAGACCTCGTTCTCTTTCCGCTATTCGGAAGCCGGGCTGTACACCAAAGCTGAGTACTTCCATTTCCCTGAATCTACGAATCTCGTACCCATCGAACCTACGACCCCTATCTGTGGTATTTTTCTTATTTCAGTACCTAAATTGTTAAAATTCGAACTAAAGATTTTGGTTTCCATAATATTGTTTCCGTTAAATAAATTTAACGTCACACTATCAGGGATGAAAACTTGAAACTGTTCCTAATTCTTGGAAAAGCCTTTCTGAATCGCTATTCTCCAATAACTTAAATCAGATTCTAAACGTCAAAACAACCATTTTCTATGAAATTGGTATGATATATAGAATACTGACGTCATAGTTTCTTGGAGTCAAATAGTGCTCTTATTATCAGTTCATCTGCAATAATAAATCTAAAATCATATTAAAAATCTAGAAAAAGGTTATGTTCATAACAAGAGACATTATTTTGTGACTGTTTATTTTCTTTTCTGTCATAGAATTATAATCCATAGTTATCAGTACCAAAATATTTATTTTTTACTCATAAAATTAGGTAAAAAATACGTTGATGGGTCAAAACTACTTAAATTATTTGAAGTGACAGAGGGCGGGACACATAGCGCGAAGAACCGATCTCCGATGGGGCAAAAAGTTTCTCGAATGGCGACCACGCACTGGCAAACGAAGCGTAGGACACCCACCCCACACAAGGTGGTCAGACGTCCTGACCAAGGTCGCTGGAAAGCGCTGGATGCAGGCCGCTCTTGATCGGTCGTTTTGAAAATCTTAGGGAGAGGCCTATGTCCAGCGGTGGACGTTATGCGGCTGAAATGATGATGATTTGAAATATTGATGATTAGAAAACCAGCTTGAAGTACCTGAAGATATTTAAATCGTACATAGCAATGCCCAAATGCCGATAATCGGGGTGCACTACCAGGCCCATGTCTAGGAAGCAGGAGTTCACTCCATAGCGCTGCAGGACTTGCTGGGGTGGGTAGCACCCAACCAAAGTGCTTATTATTTCATAATACTGGTTCATTTCTTTAGTTTCGGCCTGTAAAAAGTAGAGTAAACAAGTAATTATTTAAAAGAAAAACCGGTTAAGTGCTTGTTGAACGTGCGTGGAGAGGGTTCCGTACCATGCCGAAGATATTTCGTAAGTGAACGTATTGTATTAGAGTTTACCACTTTGTTTTTGATTGATAGAGTTCTTTTATATTTTTTTCTGTAATCTATAAGCAATGACCTATATTTTATATATTTTTTTTAATTCTGGGCTCAGTAGTTTCAGAGATCAGGGCGGGGGAGAGGCGGGGGGGGGGATGGTCAATTTTCGTCTTCTTTCATGAATGAAATCATAAGTATTTGTCCAGCCCAGCCAGTGTATAAACTAGCCCTTTCATTTGATATATGACCCAGTAAGGTTTGCGAATTTTTATTAAATTTTCTAATTTGTCCCTCGAAAGTGACCTTTATTTTAAAAAATATTTATTAACTTATTTTTCCTGGAATTCAGAAGCAATTAACTTTATTTTGTATTCGGCTGCTGACAAGATATCGCTAAGAATTGCAAATTGTGGCGCTCTTTCGTCTCGGAAGCCAAGATACACTTCGGGTCACTGAGCCAGCGGAGTAAATAAATTTGGAATAAGAAATACTAAAAAGCAATTTATAACTTTGCTCATCCCAACGTGATCCCAGATGCAATCTAACTGCTACTATCCCACAGACAGGCTTTTTTTTTGTTTATAGGGTTCCGTACAAAATATGAAAAAAAAAAACGGAACCCTTATACCCGGAAAGACAGACGCACGAGTGATCCATCACTCGTGCGTCTGTCTTTCCGTCCTTCTGTCACAGCCAATTTGCGCCGAATCTACTGGACTAAATCGGGTGAAAGGGTCTAGCCGGTTAAGCATATTAAAACTGTACTCGCGTCTGATAAGGAATTTTGTACCTTGTTTTTATTGTTTTTCATCTATAATAGCCATACACTTTATATCGCACCCCTAACCCCTATAGTAAGGGAATAATGTGGGTGACAACCCTTAACGAAATTTTTTTCAGTACCTGTTCAGTATATCTTCATTAAATTTAGGAAATTAAAAAAAAAGTTTTGCAAACCTTACTGCGTCATATATAAAATGGAAGTACTCGTTATGAGGATCTCAAATATTTTGGTTATTAATGTAAAAATAAATTGTTTTGAGTTTGTTCATGAAAGAAAACGTAAATTGATCATTCCTCCCCCCCTGATCTACGAAAATAGTAAAAGCTAATTTTGAAAAAAAATATAGTTCATTGCTTGTAAATTACAGGAAAAATAATATAAGGATTTTATTAATTGAAAATAAAGTGGTAACCTCCAATATAATAAGTTTACTTACGAAAAATCTTCGGCATTGCACTGAACCCTCTCCACGAGTTGAAATCGCAACCGGCCAGTTTTAAAAAAAGTGATCGGTATACCGTAAATAGAGGTTTTGGGTCGTCTTTCGACTTCAAAATCATGGAGCTCACTCCCACCACTTCTGGTCTCCGCTTCTCGTCTTCGTCGGTGAGGTAGACGAGGGTATAAGTCGTCGGTAATCGTCGTCTGTCTGAAAACCACTTTCTGCACTCCTGCATAGCTTCAGGGTTGTCCTTGACACCTAAGACATAAAAATACTAAAAAACTTAAACAAGAGAGTTGGAGTGCTGGAAAGGAAGCCTGCACACCAGAGAGAGAAGAAATACGAGTAGAATTTAAAAACACAAAAATGTTAGTATTGTGTCTACACGACATAAATATGGCTGAGTTGATCCTTATGACACAAATATGGATTCGAGAAAGGAAGCCATTTTGGATTTTTGTACAATGAGGGATAATGATATTATCTTATTTTTTTTTGTATGTAGTGTATTTTTTTTACCTTTCGTGTAGGGTGTCAAAAAAGGGCTTTATGAACTGGTTTAAAAATTATACTACATCTTTACATTTCAGTTGCTCAAATTCAAACTAAATTTTTTTTTATTGCAAAATAATTATACAGTTTGCCCTATCTAGCATGCAATAGTGACTTATTAAAACAATACATATATTTGCTTAAGTGGGAACATAGTATAACAAGTTTTATAAGTGCCTACGTAGAAGCGAAAATGTCGATATCAAACTTACAAATAAACTTATTACGTAATTATTATTTACTGAGAAAAAAATCTTCTTGTAGGTAAGAGGTGTTTAAAAATTAAAAAAATTCAATAAGAATAAGCTTCTTACCTGAAGGTAAACCGGCAATTTCTTCCTTCGCATAATAGTTCATAAGAAGGTCTATACTCTCTTCAAACACATCATCTGTCAAGTTCTGCACACGCAGCCTACACACACTGTTATCTTTCTTATTTCTTACCCCGAATTGAAGGCCAATCGGTTTGAAATGTTCATTGTTAGTAAAAGTTGTATCTTCATGTTTGGTGGCCGCTTGAAATTCACGCGCGATAGGCATGGACATATTTGAAACGAGTAACAGGTCTGTCTGACCGACACCAGTTTGTAATATGAAATAATATACGTTGCCTTGAGTTGAGACGTCAAATTGTCTAGTGTTGACTTAGGTGTTCGTATGTGTAAGGTGAATTGTGTTTTTAAACAGAAATCATACACATTAATTTGTGACATTCAAAGAGTTTTTTTTTGAAATCGTAGTAGACCTTTAGGCAGCTTGAAAAATCTGACACAAGTGTTGGCCTCTTACACACACGAATAATAAACTAGATAACTACTTACTCTACTTATTTAACATTGAATTTTATCTAACACGTGATTTTATCAGTAGAGTATGTTGTCTGTCGGCCGTCGAAGTTCGGACGGAAAAGTGTATGTTTGCTCAGCAGTGACCCAACAGTCCATCGAATATAGAGTACCACCATTTACAATTAGCTACTGATCACTATTTCATCAACTTATCTTCTATATATATATATATAAAAGAGGAAACTGATTGGCGGATATAGATAGATAGATAGATGATAGTGACTGATCGATCAACGCACAGCCTAAACCGCTGGGCCTAGAGACACCAAATTTGGCACATAGATTCCTTATGAGGTCCAGGTGAGAAAGAGGAAAGGATTTTAAAAAAATCACCCCTTAAAGGGGTGAAACGGGGATTCAAAGTTTGTATGAAGAAACAAGATTAATTTGACCATTTTTAGTCAAAATTTCGCAGGAGTACTCCTGGCGGTAAATAAGTGAGAGAGAGATAGATGGATTTAATGGGGTGACCTAGCCATGCTGAAGCGATCCGCCGCTCTTTCTCGCTCTAGCAAATGACGGGAAAGGTTACGGTAATGAGAACAGGCGGAACAAATTTCGCCAGGCCTTTGAATCTCTACACTATAATAAAGATTGTTATATTTCATAAGTATTCAAACATGTCATTACAATAGTTGATATGTATAACCTATAAAATCCAGTTAAAATCCAATAAGAATCATTTTGAACTAGCTAGTTTTTTTATATTTTTTATATTGTCTCTGATGGGGCAGACAGAGCCCGGGGTCGTAAGACCCAAAAGCCACGCTTAGCGTGATGGTGTAGGCGTAAAGATGAAAAAAGGAATCAGAATCGTGTCTGAGATTTCTCTTTCCTCTTTGGTCTGGGAGAAAAGGAAGAACTTAGAATTTGTAATATGAAACCCTTCACGCGCAAATTGTAGAAGCCGGACAGGATTGGGGGACAGTGCGAATCAAGGTTATAAGCGATGCAGCTAGCAACCCATTACTATTTTTCGTAATATTAAGTCTGCGCGGAAAAACAAGTAGCTGGTAAATTCTAAGTCATTTCTTTTCTCCCAGACTAGCATCGAAGAAAGAAATGGCGTTGTGGTCAAAAGTCTTAGTTATGACTCATGAGGCAAACTACTCGTATGTGGAAGAGGGGCTTACGTAACTTTTTGGCAACACAATGAATTGTGAAGGAAATCAAAAGAAATGTCTGATGACACTTTTTGTCAAGTCGAGGCGGCATCCGGCGAAAGGGGAAATGAAAATTATGGATACTCGGGCACGAAAGTGGAATGCTACATTATTTTTGTGTTGTGTATAACCAATAGTCTTACTCCATAGTCTCTGTCTACCCCTGTGGAAAATAGGCGTGATATTATGAACGTGTGTGGCTAATTTTCGTCTTCTTTCATGACTATAAGCAAAACTATTGCACATAAAAAATAGGTCTCCACACCATGACCTGATTTTTCGAATTCATCAAAAAGATGAAGGATTGTATTGATTCCAACAATGTCGGTTGTAAATTAGTCGCAGACACAATTTTTTACTAAACTACACGACCGATTTTTATAAATTCAAATTGACAACCACCTCTTTTTTTAAGTTGGTTAAAAATAAAAATAAAGATCCTTCATTTACATTTACACAAATATTTAAAAAAAAAAAAACACCTTAAAGATTTAAAACAAAATAATCCAATATTCAGCCAATTATAGAAGGTTTATTAAGAGTAAGGTAATATGTACAATTAAGTTACATTTAATACAAACTTAAGTTTACAGTTACTTAAGTAAACAAAAAAGTTTGAATGTATATAACTTAAGTATAAAATAAACCTAATTAAAACTAAATAATTCAGCGAATTGAACTCAGTAGAAGGCATTTGTTCCGATGAGTTTGTAAAGGAGCTCGTTAGTCGGAGCAGAACATGGTCATTGTAATATTACTAGTTGTTTCGGGATAAATTGCCGTCTTTTGTCCTCTACATCGCTCATCTGGTTACTTATGAATATATCGTACACTTTTAATCAAGCAGAAGAATGAAAGATCTATTCTAATTTACTGCTATGTGAAAATATTAAAATCAGAATGATGTATCCAATAACCCAATCCAGTTCTTTTATTTATATATATTTTTTACATATAGAGGTGTCTACGTCATTCTGTGTTTGTTATCTTTAAATAATGCTAGGGAATAAATAATAAACAAATATATACAATAGGTTCACCTTATAAATTGCAACGATGGCTTTCAAAAATATTCATGTGACTTTTGCAAAGCGGTCTTTGGCACACAAAGCACTGAATTAATTCCGGGCACTATACACAGATAAACCGATCGGATCTTGGACCAGAAAACCCAGAAAAAACTTTTCTTTTAAAATTATTTTGATAGCCAGTATTTGCCTGCCACTTTGTTAATTGAGTGTGGTGGTGGGCCACTTCCGGTGGAAAGCGACGGGAAACTACCACTGATATCATCCCTAGTTGGGCCAGCTTTGACCGGAAGATGACGGTAAGTCCAGAAAGTATATGGCCCTGAGTTCCCAGCGTCCATCAGATGAAACAGGGGTGCAAAGAATCCCTGGGTGGAAAAAGAACGAAGGAGTGAAAATTGCGGCGTGGAACGCGAAAAGTATTCAAGATTTGGTGAAGCGTGATTAGGTCAAGGCGTTGGCCTTGTGAACTCCGGTTCACAAGGGCTTTGAATCCCACTGGGAAGCATACTTTGTGAAAAATTGCTTCTAGTCTGGTTAGGATATTGCAGCCTTAAATCACCTGATTATTCAAAAAGAAAGATGATTCCGTGTTTCGGAACTTATAAACTGTGGGTCCGGAACGCCTTCTAGCGATTGGTCATCAGACCTATCCAAGCGTTAGTTCTGGTCTATCCTTTGGGTTGCGGAGGTCAGACGGACCCTCATCAATTCACCTAGGTAACGGACCCCGGGCTTTGAAGCGTTATCACTGAGGATGCAACCGGGAATACGCCCGAATTATGATGAAGATGATGAGTTTAACGTTAAAATGGAGATGGTCCGCTTTAATATTGGGACGGATCACATTACTGATGTTGAGTTTCTGGAGCACATGGGCAAAAAAGTAGATCTCGTTCAAACCATTAAAATAAGGAACATCACACATCTTGGTCACGTGTCGAGAAACCCACAATATCATCTACTCTGGACATAATGATAGGTAAAATTGCTTCAAGGACAAGGTGGTATGTCGCCAAATGTCATGTTTGAGGAATATCCGATAATGGATTGGTATCAAAACGCTAGAATAACTGTTTAGGCTTGCCATGAACGAATCAAGAGCTGACTGCTAATCTTCAGGAATGACTTTGACTTTGAAGCGGCACCTAAAGAAGAAGGGTTAGCTCCAAGTTAGAATGTATCAGCACTATAGCAGATAGGCGCAGCTGTTTGTAACACCGTGTACTCTGATGTTTACTAATGATTCGAGAGTTCGAGTCATGCCGGAGCATGACTTATGCAATTTATTTTTTTGATAACATTTTGTGCTAGTGTCATGATCAAGGATCGGGGGCACTGAGGCGATTTTTTATTTATTTAAATGAGGTACACATAACAAATTTTCACCAAAGTAAAACATTATATACATTTATGTTTAAACATAATAGCAGGGCAACAATTCAAAACAAGTGCATACAGTAAGTTTAAGTATTAAAACAGTTGAGAACTTCGTTTGAAAAAAATATTGGGAAGTAAATTGCTGCCAAAGTCTTAAAACATATAAAAGTAGTTAGTAGTAAAACATATAAAAAAGTTAGTAAGTACACATAAAAGTTTAGAAATGGAGAAGTCGATAGCAACCTCTCCATAAACACTACCAAGAAAGTCACAGTGCAATTTTACACAGTGACACAAACAATAGCACAGTACCTACAAGTAAAAATAAACAGTCAAATATCTAAAATCTGACGAATTTTGTTTTTGAAGGAGTACAAAGTGACTCCAAGAATACCAATGGATTTGTGGTTAAGAACAAGATCATTATATGCTCTGCTCATGCGAACCAGAGGATTATAGTATAAAGTGTTATTTTTATATACCTCGAGAGCGAACAACATATGCGTGGGATTACGTGGCCTGTGTCTAGTATTGAAATTGATAAGGGACAAAAGTGAGGGAGCGTCAATAAGAGCATTAACTATTTTATATAAGCATATTAAATCATAACAGCTGCGTCGAGTAGCCAAAGAAGATATGTCAAATTGTTTAAGTCTGTCAGTATACGTAGTCAACTTGCTATGTTTACCTATTCTAAATGCAACTATTTTTAAGCATCTATTTTGAACTTGTTCGATACGATCAATGTGGACCTTATAATATGGAGACCAGATAACTGAGTTGTACTCAAGGGTACTACGAACAAGTGCAAAATATAGGTATATGAAACAACGAATATTTTTAAAGTCTTTAGTGCTTCGAGAAATAAAACCCAACAATCTGTTGCTTTTTGCAACAATATAATAATAGTGATTTCGAAATGAAAAATCACTGTCAAAGATCACTCCAAGGTCTTTGACTGATTCAGTACGTTCAAGTTTGTGGTTACCAATTTTATAATCAAACAAAAACTTATTGTGTTTACGCGTAAAAGAAATCACAAAACATTTTTTTACATTCAAAGACATACCATTTCTGGTACACCAATCGGACACAAAATCCAGGTTTTTTTCCGATTTCCGAGCTTCTTGGTAGTTCACCATAAAGACGCTTGTTTACCCAAAAGTGAATATTACTTGCTCGCTGACTGTGGAGCTCCGATAAAAGAATTTGCAGTGGCCAAGAGTTTGATATGCGCAGGCGCGTTCTCGAAGCGGACTCCGAGTCTGCTTCCAAGTTCTTGGTAGGATACCTCGCACAGAGTATCCCAGCCGCTAAGCTCACAGATCCGCTGGGTGCTGGCGTTAGTGCACCAAGCAAAGGTCAAGGGTACTCCGTGGAGGCTGCATACCAGGCGTCTGAAATAAAGCAAAAACTTTTTCCAAGTTTTTGAAGAAGCGAGCGAAGGAATGTTCTGCGTCTGTTTGGGTAGTTTGACCCCGTCAATTCAAAAAAACAAAGCGACCATCAATTCCCTCGACTTCTGTGGCGTAATGGTTAACACGCTAGACCGCCAATCTAGAGGTTCTGGGTTCGATCCCCAGCCAGGGCAAGTTGGAAAATGGCCTTTTTCAAAGTGTCCTGGGTCTTGGGTGTTTATTTATATATATGTATTTATCATAAAATATAGTATCGTTGGGTTGGTATCTCATAATACAAGCTTAAGCTTACTTTGGGGCTAGCTCAATCTGTGTGATTTTTCCGTATATATTTATTTCTAGACAAACATTTTCATATATCATAAAAGGCAGATAGTGGATAGCGCCTTTTTTTATAGTTTAAGCAATTTTGACTCACTCCTGGGTAAAGGAATCCGCTATATTTTAAAAAAACTAATCTTATATCAAATCTGTGAGAACTTAAGCATTTTGAATCCCGAATTTACTCGTGAGAGTCGCTTATATTATCTAAACCCAACTATGCAGATGTGGTGATTGGAAAATGTTTACTAGGACGAACTAAAATTCTAATTCAGCGTATGCAAAATTCTTGTGCTCGATATTGTTTCACTATTCCTCGAAAAGCGCGTATAACACTCTATCTGAAGCAATCTTCCTAACTAGGAGTCTAGATGCACTTTTCACATTGCTTCATTACTTTTTGGTGTTATTAAAAAATACAAGTCCATTATAACTGTATAAAAAGTTGCAAATTCGCAAGTTACCACGACAACCTGACCGCTTAATCTGCCCAAGACATAGGACTACTGCATTTAGAGGCAGTTTCTGATACACTGCAACAAGCTGTTGGAATAACATCCCATCTTTTAGAAACTGTCAAAATTTTAAAACCAGTAAAAAAAATCAAAGAATATTTTTTAAGAATTAAGATATTGCAGCGATATAATATCTTTGTTATTATTATTTCAATTTCTATTTAGTATTTATAGAACCTATTCAATTCATATTACTATTTTTGTTTAAGCACAAACAGTGTCCGGGCGTCCAGCCTCCTTACAGACCAAAGATTTAGAACATACAAGTAGTTACAGACTGACTGACTTATGACTAAAAATAAAAGATGACACATGACATAGAACAAAAACTCGTACAAGACAAGATTATATTTCCTTGAAACGTGAGTTTTATTTACTACAATTTGAACCTAGAAAACTATAACAAATACCTACTTAAAACAGAACAAAATAAATATTTAAGAGGGGCTCCTATACAACAAACGTGATTTTTTTGATATGTGTGATAATGCGAATTATGTCAAAAGGCGATGCAGCTAGCAACCCGTCACTGTTTTGATAGTTTTTTCCACTTCGCCAACTTACGCTAAATGTTATTTGGGTCTTACGGTTCTAGACTCTGTCAGGTTACTGCTGCAAGTGCAAATTTCTCTGTCTGTTTTTACGGATTTAGACTTGAAAAAGTTATAAAATCTTGTGGAGGCATTTCTAATTTTTTTAATATTAAAGATGATGATGTTAGTTTGACCAATGATAACGATTGGAAAATGAAGCTGTAAGTACCTGAAGATATTAGCATCGTACATAGCAATGCCCAAATGCCGATAATCTGGGTGCACTACCAGGCCAAAGTCTTGGAAGCAGGAGTTCACTCCATAGCGCTGCAGGACTCGTTTGGGTGAGTAGCACCCAACCAAAGTCCTGAATATTTTATGATACTGTTTCATTTCTTCAGTTTGGCCCTGTAAAAGGAGAGTAAACAAGTCATCAATAAAATAAAAAAAATATAAAAATCCCGTCGGCGTAATACAACAGCAATAAGGTTGCAACTGGGATCTATGAGGGAAGTATTTCTTATTCCAAATTAATTTCCTCCGCTGGCTTAGCGACCCGAAGTGTATCATGGCCTCCGAGACGAAAGAGCGCCACAATTTGCTGTTCTGAGTGATATCTTGCCAGCTGACAACTTCCATCTCCCGCAGATCAGCCTGCACCGTATCGCTCCACTGATCTCTGGGTCGACCTACTATGATACCTTTCCCATATATGCTGTCTTGACGCCACGATCCTCCTTGATTCTTTCCAGATGCCCAAGCCATTGTAAGCAGAGCGCAAAGTCAAAAGTCAAAAGCCAAAAATCATTTATTTATCTTTATCTTATTCTAATTTCCTTTTCTTTCGATTTCTTAATAGTTAGTTGTTGATGTCAGATCAATTACTTACAGCTAAGTTTACTGCCGCCTGCGTTTTACTAACACCAATCATATTTGTCTCTTTTAACAGCTCCTCCGTCTTCATATTTTTCCGGACTATTCAGCTTCCGTCAGCATTTTTAGCCGGTTAAGATTTTACGAAATATTTTGGCGCTCTGCTACCAGTAGTTGGTTTTCCTTCTTTAGTGTTAGCGTCCAGGCCTCACAGCCATATGCCAGTATGGGCGTTATGACCGTTTGATATATATTATATTTTGTTCTTCTACTAAGAAGCCTGGACGCTTAAAACCTTGTGTAGTGCCTCGCTACTCATATATCTGCATTTTGAATGCGAGTGCTTATTTCTTCACTTCGGGTGTTTGTATCTGTTACTGTACACCCAAGATGTTTATTTTCGCTACTGCTTTGTACTTAATACCTTCAACAGTTAGGTCAGAATGGCATAGGTATGTTTTTTTAACCGACTTCCAAAAAGGAGGAGGTTATCAATTCTAGACGGATTTGGAAAATTGATTTTTGTTTGAAAGAGTATACTTATCAGATAGTCCTATAGAAATTTAATTAAAATCGGTTTTTAGTTTCATGTGAAGGTACTCAGTTTTATCGTGGTTCGGCCTCAGACTGATTATTCTTAAGCTTCCTTCCAAATTACATTTCAGCATATAAGTTTTAATAGGTTGGGGAAAAAGTCTTTTCACATTTTATATGAAACTTCAAAACATTTTTTAAAATAGTTTATTTACATTTAACTAAAGTATGTAGGTACCATTTTGTTCGATAACTTTTTGCCATCTTATAGGTAGGGACATGATCCCATTGCTATAGAAATTTTGGGGCTTCTGATCAAAAAACTGCGTCAAGTAGTTTTGGCAGTCTTCTCGTGATGTTAACCTGACACTGCCTAAAGAATTCTGAAGAGACCGAAACAGGTGGAAATCTGAAGGTACCAGGTCAGCACTATACGGCGGATGCATTAACACCTCCCAGCCAAACTCTCTTGATTTTTGCTGAGTAGTTAAAGATGTGTGAGGTCTAGCGTTATCATGATGAAAACCCACACCCCTTCTGTTGATTAATTCTGGCCGCTTCCTCTCAACTTCTTGCTTTAATCTTATCAGTTGTTCGCAGTAGAGTTCTGAATCGATGGTCCTGCCTGGTGGTAACAGCTCATAATGAATAATGCCCTTCCAATCCCACCACACTTACAGCATCACCTTGTTACGAGTTAACCCGGGTTTCGCCACAGTCTGTGAAGCCTGACCGGCCTTTGACCATGACCTTTTTCGCACGTTCTTGTCGTACGTGATCCACTTTTCATCACCAGGTATCAATTTCTTCAAAAATGGTTCGGTCTCATTACGTCGTAATAAAGAATCACAAATGAGTACACGGTTCATTAGGTTTCTTTCAGAGAGCTCGTGAGGTACCCAAATATCGAGCTTTTTTGTGTACCCATTTTTTTCAAATGCGCCAAAACTGTTTTAAGGTCAATTCCCAGTTCTTCAGCTACGTCGTAACTACTGATATGCCGAACTTGCTCCACTTTTTCAAAAATAGCATCCATTTTATCCGTCCGTAACAGGGCGACCAGAGCGACGTGCATCTTTGACATCAAAATTTCCGGATTAAAAACGCTTAAACCAAATTTGTGCTACTCTCACAGACACTGCACTAGGTCCATAAACATCGCAAATATTTTTCGAGGCTTGCGTTGCATTTTTACCTTTTTTATTTTATCCATGAAAGAAGACGAAAATTGACCATTCCCCGACTGATATCCAAAATTATTAAGACTAAAATTTAAAAAAAAATCTAATTCATAGCTTATAAGTTACAGGAAAAATAAAATAAGAATTCTATCAATTGAAAGTAAAGTGGTAATCTCTAATTGACCGAGCGTGCGAAGCGACTCAGTTTCGAACGGCCGAAAATTCTTTTGTCCGTCTGTTTGTTGTTGCATACAGGTCGCATTTCTTAACCGATTCTTATGAAATTTTGTGCGCAGATTCGGTATTATAAAGAATTTTTCTGTAGAGGCGTAGTTCAAAATTTTTAAAAATTGCGGTAATAAGGGGTTCGAAACTTAAAAAAATCTCATATAACAAAAATTAAATTAAAAATTAAAAACAAATTGTCATAAGACTTTTTTGTTATGCTTATTAAAACGCATCTGACTGAAGCATTTGACGTGGTTACTGGACTCAAACAAGGAGACGCGCTGTCCCCGATGCTGTTCAACATAGTACTCGAACACGTCATCAGGAAAGTTCTAGAGGTTGACGGCGGGGTGCAGTTGAATGGCATCCACAAAATCATTCGATTTGCTGATAACCTGGCGTTACTTGGCCAAAATCAGCGTGAAATCCAAGAAATGGCAGACGTCGTGGAAAATGAAGGGAAGAAGGTTGGTCTCAGGATAAGTCCAGAAAAGACCGAGTACTTTCACATGAAGATACAAAGACACAAGACAAAAGAGAAAAGACCTCAATGTGAAAGAAACAATCTATAAAGGTTTCAGCAAATTTAAATACTTAGGCTACACCGTTACAGATACTAACCAAAGAGGTAAGGAAATAGATATCCGAATCCACAATGCCCTCAGGTGTACAGCCGCACTCCACAAAGTCTTAGTGTCCAAGCTATTACGCAGAACAAAGATACGAGTCTACAAAACTGTTATCAGACTGATTTTGATGTACGGGTGTGAAGCTTGGACGCTGACTTAAAAGGAAGAGAACAAGCTGCTAGTAGCGGAGAGGAAGATCCTCCGTAAGATTCTGGGACCAACGCAAAGGGAAGATGGAAGCTGGAGAATTAGAAGGAACCAGGAGATTGAAGATCTAGTGTCCGAACCAAATATCATCGGTGAAACGAAAGCAGCCAGGCTTCGCTGGCTCGGACACGTAGAAAGAATGGGAGAGGATCGGGCGTTAAAGAGAACCTTCTTGGGTCGGCCGAATGGCCGCCGACCTGTTGGTCGCCCCAGATACAGATGTGCCGACGAGGTAAAGAAAGACATGCGAAGCGTCGGAGTGGACGACTGGCAGCAACGCTCACAAGACCGCAACAAATGGCGCCATCTAGTGTCGGAGGCCAAAATCCACTTCGGGTCGCTGCGCCACCGTAGTAAGTAAGTAAGTATTAAGACACAACTTTTTAGGGTTCCCTAGCCAAATGGCAAAAAAGAAACCTTTATGGATTCGTCATGTCCGTCGGTCTGTCCGTTCGTATGACACAGCTACTTTTTTTTTCGAAACTATAAGAACTATGCTGTTGTAACTTGGTAAGTAGATGTATTCTGTGAACCGCACTAAGATTTTTACAATAAAAATAAAAAATAAATGGGCCCCATACTTAGAACTGATGAAACTCAATTTTTTTTTATCAGTCCTATACATTCGTGCATATTTATGGATAGGTCTCCAAAAATGATATTGATGTTTCTAATATTATTTTTTTTCTAAACTGAATAGTTTGCGCGAGAGACATTTCCAAAGTGGTAAAAAGTGTCTCCCCTGTAACTTCTAAAATAAAAAATACGACAAACTAAAAAAAAATATGATGAAAATTACCATGCAAACTTGGTCGACGATGGACGGTGATTGGACGAACAAGATCTAGTGAGTAGTTTTTTTTTATTAATACTTTTATTAAAACATCGTCCAAAGTTACAACGAACTACAAGAACTTTTATATTATGTTACTTGCTACTACGGAACCCTTCATTTCGTGACCCACCCTTCATTTCCACCCGTTTTATTCAATCTCACTATGTAGGCAGTTTTGGAGCTTGGAGCTTAGAAATTGGTCAAGCTTGATTTTTAAGAATTTCTTTTTCTCTGCGATTATTTATTTTTTAATAGGACGCTAATTTCAACTACATCATCATCATCATCATATCAGCCACAGGAAGTCCACTGCTGGACATAGGCCTCCCCTAAGGATTTCCAAAACGACCGATCGGAAGCGGCCTGCATCCAGCGCCTCCCTGCAACCTTGATCAGGTCATCTGACCATCTAGCAGGTGGGTGTCCTACACTGCGCTTGCTGCGGTACGTGGCCGCCATTCGAGAACCTTTCTGCCCCATCGGCCATCGGTTCTTCGCGCTATGTGCCCCATCCACTGCCACTTCAATGAGCTAATCCGCTTGGCCATGTCGGTGACCTTCGTTCTCCTACGAATCTCCTCATTTCTGATTCGATCGCGTAGAGAAACACCGAGCATAGTCCTCTCCATAGCCCGTTGAGCGACCTTGAACCTTCTTATGAGACTCATACTAAGGGACCACGTTTCAGAGCCATAAGTCATCACTGGTAACACACATTTCAACTACGATGGCAGACAAACATTCGCACTTTCTGTAAAGAAGTGGCCGGCACCTGCAAGTCCCGGGTTCAAGTCACAGGATAGCGTGTGAATATTTTTTATTTTTATTGCAGGATTCCAAGTTAATTCAGTGTTTTCAGACATAAAAGTGATTCGCAGTATCATGCTTTAGTAAAAGCCAAAAAATATATTTCATATTTCGATATACCTATGTTCCCAAGGGAAAGTTGTTCAATTTCACTCCCTCCCACTTTACACACTTCAATTTGTTTTATTTAAATTTATATTTAACTTTTGTACTACATATAGTCTGTGGATATTTTGACCAATATAGGAGTGAAGTTTATTACTGTGAATCTACTCATAAAGCCCTTTCATTTGATACTGCACATGGTATGTTTATAATAAAATACATTTTTCCTCTGTATCGCTGACAGTTACTACCCACCATTTTAGTACTTGTCATCCCATAGATTTGTATTTACGACATCATACTGAATGCACTAATACAAAATATACAGAAAATTGATTTCTAGACAACTTTTGGGCGAATTACCGACTATAAACACGTTTAAGTTTATCGTATAAAAAAGTGCGGCCAAGTGCGAGTGCGGACATATGTGGGTTTGTGCGTAAAATCTAAAATGTGACTTAATATACAAGTGTGTATCCAAGTTTGTGAGGTTTTAACCTCCGAAAAAAAGAGGGGTAGTATAAGTTTGACGCTAATGTCTTTCAGTCTGTTCGTCTGTCTCTCTGTTTGCCGGTCTGTGGCATCTTAGCGCTCGAACAGATGGACCGATTTCAATGCGGCTTTGCGGTTGTTTATTTATTTAACTTTAATAGATGAAAATGTAATTGATGGACTTAAGGCCGTAGGCCTTTCTACCAGTCAACTTACAAGTGGTGCTGACAGGTGGTGCAAAATCTCCAAAATTAAAAACTCAGAGCACTTATATTATAACAATATACTAACCTACGTGCATATCTACGTTACCACAGAATAATAAATAATATAATAATAGGTGGTTCTTAGCTATGATTGATAAACATCGGTTGGACCGTTTTGTAGTTTTCCTGTCAAATATTGGATGTTGCTACGGATATTCATTCTACTATATAGTTCCTTCACCCATCACTAGATAGCTTTTACATATGAAACTATTGAAAGTCAGGATATTTTTTAATTTTCCTGGCAAATAAAATTGAGTATATGTACGTATACCTAAACAAGTTTGTATAGGTTCATTGTCAAAAATAAACAGGAAGAACTGCATTTGATAGCTTGGTTGAATGAAACCCATGCTTATAATAAATAACCAAAATTGTGAACATCCGCCCTATTTTTTTAATGCCGATTGATACAGTCAACCATAACAATCAATTTTTTTCAAATAAACGTAGCATTTTGTACAAATCTTACACAAGAAGATTTTCGCGTTCTCAGAAGCAGCACATAAGAACCCACTCGTGCTAAGGTTACAGTATTGCCGGTCATCATCGTTAGGTAGAACAGACACACGGAGAACAAACAATATCGACCTATACCTATAAATCAAACATACTTACTAACATAAAAGACACGTGAAAATAATGGCCACTGACACATACGGAAAAAATAATCAAAATACTTCGAAATGAAGCTTTTGTTAGAAGCTATAAAATAACAAGATATAAGTTTAAAAATCTAATACCCAAATACGCGAGATGTGTTACAGGTAACACATTGATGTTTAATTAGCAGTCATTATTTTGTATCTTGATTACTTGATTATGTTTTGGGTACAGTAGTGACATTTTTGCTGGGTACGGTTGTGACAAAGGTAAAATTTGATTTTGTATTTTATTTCAAATTACCGAAAACTGATTCGTGTACGTGCTAATTCAACTTGTAGGCCTGGCGAGAAATGGATTTAATATCAAGGACTTTGGTCACACTTAGAGTGCACAAGTGATGGTCGCCTTACATTTGTAGAATCTAACTTATGCTGCAATATTTTAATTATTACGTTAAATTAAAGTGATTTATGACAATTTCGGTATATTTTTGTACCTGTCAATACCTAGCATGTGGTCGGTTGTGACATTTACCCGATTTTTTCTAATTTGTTCCCACGTCTTAACCATTCCACTAAGGGAACATTTTTTTACATTTATAAGTAGACAAATGTCCAGTTTACTATGAAAAACACCTTTTATATAGTTAACTACATATTAACAAAATTATAGGCGTTCAAGTGAAAATTGCCACAACTGTACCCAGTCTACCCCATGTCTGTGAGTCTTTTTACGTCACTAGTCACTACAGCTCCTTAACGGTTGTACCCTTTTTGGTGAAGCTATTTGGCTTGAAAAGTGCAATTTTATTTTGTTTTTGAAAAGTGACAATGGTGACCTACCTACCTAAATTGTAAAAGTTTGCTTCTGATTACGTAACTTGCACCACTTACGCATCAGAATAATGACACCATGTGTGTCGAAGAGGCTCTTGATAGACACGCGTCGCTCCGGCGTGTCTCTCTTGTAAGTGGCCACCTGCAGCAGCCGCATGCACCAGTACAGCACAGGCAACTCATAGGGGTTCTCTGAATACCACTCGATGTACCACAGAATCCTTCAAGGGCGTGTTCGCAAATTTGGAAAAAAAAAACGAACAGATAAAGCAACGGGTGTGAAAAAAACAAAGTTCTTAAGCGATTCGTACCGCGTGGCATAAGTATTCTGAATGAGCCCTTGGGCAATTCGCACCGCGGTCCGAACCGCTTCCGATGCGAAACAATTATTTTCCCACAAAAATCACCGTTCTAGTGATTACTAACATTATATATACCAATCATTTAGTTGATTGTCAGATAGTCTTTACATAATTTTTTTTTAATATATATAATTTATATAGGGACATATCACACAGATTGAGCTAGCCACAAAGTAAGTTTAAGCTTGTGTTATGGGATACTAACCCAACAATACTAGAAAATGTTCATGTTTATAATAAGTCTATATATTACTTAAAATCGTTGCGTTATTCTATTAAATTATACCTGAAATTTTGATTTATATTATCGACAAAATCCGCATCTGACTCGACTACATCACTAATCGAGTAGCGAAGTTCATCGACAGTACATCACTAATCGAATAGCAAAATCTGTACATCACTAATCGAGTAGCGACAACTTACGGGAACGAACTTTCTAGAACTTCCTAGTTAATATGATCTTACCAGAATGATTTTCGTAATTTTTTAAAAGAAAATGCATGTTATCGTACATACTGATGGAAAGAAATACCTACATTGCTTTTATTTTTGTTCTTACTGCTATTTTTACATTTGCAAGATGTGTACTTAGTTTGTGCGAGTGGTCTCCAATTCAATGTTTTGAGTGGTATTTCTTTGTAGATTCTTTTTAGTTAGTTGTGAAGAAAGGTTACTGGTCAAAGAAAGAAAATAACTAAGAATGTAACAACTGCTCTTCTCTCTCAGAGAAAAGTCAATGTAAAGAATGGGTGAAAGTGTGAATCACTTTACAGCCGATGTGTCTATGAATATAACTATTTTAATTCCTTTTTCTTGAAGCCTTTTAATTTAGACCGCCTCACCAGATTTTGTACAATGAAACTTCTTCTTTTTAGAGGGGAAAACGATTAAAAAAGCTTGCATGTAAGGGGTGGGGAAAGAGTTCCGTAAGAAGGGGTATTACACAACGGTGGGGCCTAAGGATAAAGGATGGGTTTTGCTACTTTCTTTCTAGTATTGGTAGGTTGGTTCCAAAACTCTTAAATGGTTTTGCTAAGCCAGGGAAAATATCGTTTATTTCGTGGTTACAAGAGCTGGCGAGGTCTACTGTTCTCACAGAACCCCTAGTATATGTTCACTTACAAAAACTTGTCGGTATTGTACGGTACCCTCTCCACGCGAGTTCAAATCGTACTTGGCCTGTTTTTTTGGAACGAAGTTCCTTACGGCAGGCTTGGAGGAGATAGGGATTTTCCTGCGCGACCGAACTGAAAAAAATGTGATAGTAAAACCGTAAGGATGACCTCGTTAAATAAAACCGTTAAATGAGACGTGTGCAGGCGCGACAGTCGTATACACAAGCGAGTAGTGTATAATACCTTTCTCTTCCTTTGAGCACGATTTTTCTTTTGCAAATTGTGTCGATTCTACATTAGCCGAAGGAACTTCGTTCCTACCTGGTGTCCCACGACACCACATTTCTTTTTTAAAATAAAATTGATGGGTATACCGTATATGCCGTCTTTGGGTCGTCTTTCGACACCAACATCATGGAGCACACTCCCACCACTTTTGAGCTCTGCTTCGAGTCTTCGTCGGTGAGGTAGACGAGGGTATACATTTTCGGTACTCGTCGCTCGTCTGACAACAATTTTCTGTACTCCAGCAGAGCTTCAGGGTTGTCGTTGACGCCTAACACATAAAATAATAAAAAGCAACGTTACACTGATAGAAGGGAAGCTTGCAGTGGAAAAGTATCGGAGAAAGAGAGAGTACAAACCGGGGAGAAAGGAAATACGAGTAGAATTTAAAAAAACAAAAAATGTTAGTAGTATTTATTTTTTGCAATAAAGGGTATTGTATTGCATTGCAATGCATTGTATTGTATTGTAGTGCGTGTCTACACGACATATATATGGCTGAGTTGATCCTTATGACTCAAATATGGGTTTAAGAAGGGACCATTTTGGATTTTTGTACAATGGAAGTAATGATGTCACCAATTTTTTGTATGTTTGTATTTTTTTTTTTTTTTGTATGTTTGTATTTTTTTTTTTTACTTTTCGTGTGGGGTTTCAAACGAAAGGGCTTTATGAGCTGATTCCAAAAAATATGCTACATCATTACATTTCAGTTACTCAAACTCAAAATTATTTATAGCCAAATAATAATACAATTTTCCCTTTCTAGCATGCAATAGTGACTTAATATGTCACTATTACATGCTAGAATATATTTGCTTAAGTAGGTACATAGTATAGCAAGTTTTTTAAGTACTTAAGAGATTTTTAAGAAAAAAGTATGTATATGGTGAAATCCGAAAAGAAATTGTCGATATCAAATTAAAAAAAGAAAACTTATTTCGTAATTATTATATACTGGGAAAAAAGAATCTTGTATTGGTAAAATATGTATAAACATTTAATAAAAATTGCCTTCTTACCTGAAGGTAAACCGGCAATTTCTTCCTTCACATAATAGTTCATAAGAAGGTCTATACTCTCTTCAAACACATCATCTGTCAAGTTCTGCACACGCAGTCTACACACACTGTTATCTTTCTTATTTCTCACCCCGAATCTAAAGCCAATTGGTTTGAAATCTACATTGTTAGTAAAAGTTGTATAAAGACGGTAATATTTGAGTTTGGTGGTCGTTTGAAATATACGCGAGATAGACGAGGACATATTTGAAACAAGTAACAGTTCTGACCCAGTTTGTAATATGAAATTATAAACGTTGCCTTGAGTTGAGACATAAATTGTCTCGTGTTATATTGATTTAGGTGTTCGTATGTGTAATATGAAAAGTGTATCTAAATGGAATCATACACATGCATTTTTGACATTGAAACTGTTTTATTTTGTTTTTTTTTTTTGGAATCGCCGTCTTTAAAGGCGTCTGACACTTCCTGGTAATGTGAAAGTGGCTACGTCGCTCAGCTCTTTCCAATCTAAACTTTTTAGATCTGTTTTTTCTTCGGACATTTAAGCTTACATTTCGGTATTTTCATGCAAGTACAATATGTATGGTGGTTTTTATGGACATATATATATATGTATATACGACTATGTATGTTTATTTATATTTATGTATATCTATGAATGTTTATGTAAGTGTATGTCTTGTTGTAAGTATACCTACATGTGTAGTAATTTTAGTTAGATTTAATGTAAGTTTCATTTATACTATGTAAGTACGAACTTCTATTACCCTTCTCGTAAATCGTCCTATCTTCTTATTCGCCGGTTGACTGGAAGAGATTCCATTATAGGATAAGTCCGCCGTTGTCAATTTAATTTTTATGTTGTTATTTTATATAATTGTGTGTTTTCATAGTACAATAAAGTTATTACAAACAAACAAACAAACGACTGTGGCAATCGTTAAGCTATGTCAGATGTCTTTTGGCAGCTAAAAACTTTTCACCAGCGTTGGTCACTTACACACACGAAAAATGGACAACTAGATACCTACCTTCTCTATTGAAATGTACTTCATCCTACTTTTGCTATTAATTCAATTCAAATAATATATATCTTTATTATCCTAGGATATTTATAATATCTCTGAATAATCCATAGATCTTCTCTAAAGGCAACCGTTTCTGGTGGCTCTGTCGTCAACGCGAGCATAGTTTAAAAGCTTGTTGTTTCGTCCAGGGCAATGCTAGAAGAATGTGCAAACCAAAAAGGGAGAGATACCGCCTGAGGGCTCGCTTTGCATTCTATTGAGCGAAATTAGTATTATTATTAACTATCAATTGAACTAAAAAATTAGCTAACGAGCACTATATCACCTACATATTTTTCTTTAATTCTTTTAGGTTTGCCTGGAACAAAAAAAAACGGTTTAGTAGGAGTCGGATTCGCGCACCGAGGGTTCCGTACAAACCTGTAGGGATAGTAAGTTTAAAATTATTAAAAATATTTTTATTATATGTTGTAATTAATAATTTTGATATTAATTCCAACTTGATACCTCCACGCTTTCCTGAGAAAAAGGTCTTGACAGACAGACGGAGGGACGGACGACAAAGTGATAAGGGTTCCGTTTTTCCCTTACGAGGTACGGAGCCCTAAAAAAAACTTAGAATGTCCCATCATGCTTCTTCCCTCGCAGATCGTAAAAGCTTATCAGGAATGGGCATCAATGCGAATCATGGTAAAATCAGAGCATTCATGGTAGTAGGCGATGCGGCTAGCAACCCGTCACTACTTTCAGAAAACAAAGAGCTGGTAGATTTATTAGTAATTTATTTTCCCCCAGACAAGCATCAAAGAAAGAGGCTAACTCATGAGGCAAACTATATGGAAGAGGGGCACATAACTTTTTTGGCTATACAATAAATTGTGAAGGAAATCAAAAGAGAAGTCTGATGACTCTTTTTGCCAAGACGCGGCGGCATCCGGTGAAAGGGGAAATGAAAATTATGGACACTCGGGCACGAAAGGAAATTCTTATTTTTTGTTTCTAAGTAAGTGACCAACACTTGTGTCGAGTTGGCCTAGAGATTGCATCTAATAATTACACCACGTCAGTGGTGGATTTACACATTTGACGCCAGTAGGCTATTCAAATTATGCCGCTCTTAAGCTGCGTTCCATGAAATATCATAATAAAAGCACTCTTCTAACGAACGGGAAGAAGAGGGGGGGGGGGGGGGGTGCAATTAGCCTCAAATTTGCCGTTCTATCTATATTATAATAAAAAAAATGTGTCTGTTTGTCTGTTTGTACACGTTAATCTCCGGAAATACTGGACGGATTCGAATGAAACTTTTTTTTGTTATATAGCTATGAAGCCTGGGCAACATATAGGCTATAATTGATTTTGGAAAATGGGACAAATAATGCAGAACTATAATGGTCCAGCTAAACTATAAGAAATATTAAAATGCCGCCTTCGCAAAACTTGTTAAGTCTGATGAGAACTTTTTGTTGAGGTATAATAAAACTGGCCAAGCGCGAGTCGGACGCGCGCGAAGGGTTCCGTACCATAATCTATGAAAAATCACGTTTGTAGTATGGGAGCCCCCCATAAATATTTACTTTATTCTGTATTTAGTATGTTTTTGTTCAGTGGCAACAAAAAAACAACATCTATAAAAATTTCAACTGTCTAGCTATAATGGTTCATGAGATACAGCCTGGCGACAGACAGACAAACAGACGGATGGTCTTAGTAATAGGGTCCCGTTTTTACCCTTTGGGTACGGAACTCTAAAAATCGAAGATTTGGAACACCTGATGTAGAACCAAATTAAATTTATTTGCATAAATATTTGTTTACTAAAATCGATGATCATCTGATGTGGAAATCTAAGATATCATGTTAAAGTTGTTTAGCATAATATAATAACATAAGCTGGGAGTAACTCCATGTGGTGAAGGCGGCATCAGTTTGGGCCTGATTTTTTATATCGACTTGCCTCAACTCGCTAAACCTCTCATTTGCTGTCTAATCGTTTGGGATGAATGCACAATGACCAACAAAAAGGCAGTGGAAGCTGTAGATAGAACGTTGCGAGACATTCGTCGAGATGACAGGCCAATAAACAATGTCACATTTTTGTTGGCGGGAGATTTTCGACAAACCCTTCCAGTTTTATGTCTGGGCTCTAGGGCAGATGAGATTAACTCCTCATTAAAACAGTCTTATCTGTAGCTTTAAATACAAAAGTTCAGATTGACAATTAATATGAGAGCCCAGCTTGGCGATATTAGTTCACATGAATGAAAAAGATGTGTGAACTAAAAGGACAACCACATATTACGTCACAGGAATGGGGTAAAGGGGGGGGGGGACAGTCATACCAAATGTGACAGTACGTGTTAAGGGGAGTGTTGTTGGTGTTTAAGTTAGACAACCTGCGGAAATAATGAAACGAATGTCATTCATGAAACGTACTTTTGGTTTACTTAAATCCTTACTTCATTACAATAAATGCGAAAGTAACTCTTGTGACGATAAGATTTATTTATAAGAAACAATATTAAGAATACCAAACTCTTTAATTCAAATTTCAACAATTTAGGTAATGAACACTGAAAATAGTCACAGATAGGGGTCGTAGGTTAGCAGGCCACGAGATTCGTTGATCGAGGATTATAGGAATTACTCAGCTTTGGTGTACTGCTGCCCGGCTTCACGAGTAGTGGAAAGAGGCCGCGGTCCAACTCGCTACCACTTTATATGGGCGGCGCGGAGCAAGAGGGCCGTTGTCACACTCTGTCTGTCTCTCTGTTACTCTTTACGCTTCAACATGATCCGATTTAGATGACAGTATGAATGGATATAATTTGACACGCTCGGAAGGACATATGTTACTTTTTATCCTGGTATGAGGTTCCCATGGGACTATTAAAACTTAAGGGCACGCAGGCATCAGCTAGTAAATAACAATTTCAAGGTATCAATAATTCGTAGGGGATTGTTAAGAATCCCCTTACACTAGACTTTTCCATACAAACGTAGTCCAGCTTTTATTTTGAAATGACATGTGCGATTTCGGCAGTATTTTGTAATTTTAAAGAAATTGCATTTATCTAGGCATATAACTAGTTTTTGACAATCAAATATGAACTTGAAAGAAAATATGAGAGTTTAGAAGTTTTCCATACTGATGGTCAAATATGATATGATACACTATATTCTCTTTTAGGTTCATATTTTAACTGTGAAAACTAGTTATATGCCTTAATATATAGACAGGAATATTTCATTTATTTTTTAAGATATTCGGGGATTAATGTAGGTACTGTGTAGTATCGTACTGCCGATGTTATATGTTAATTTGATGTTTTAAAAGCTATCGAACCTCTGAATCACATGGTAACAGCTGAAAATCAGCGCTGTGGTTCACACCACAGCACAAAGCTGAGCTGGCCGCCTTTTCGGAACACTTAATAGAGATAAGTGTAGTACATAAGATTTTTGTTTGCCGAAAAAAGATTTTCTTTCTTTCTTTATGTAATTTCTTTAAAATGACATAATTTCTGTCAGTCACAAAATAAAAGCCTGACTACGTTTGTATGGGAAAGTCTAATTCTGTCTAGGGCAGAGGTTCCCAAACTTATTTTGTCAAACGCCCACTTTAAAAAATCTGTTATTTTGTAGCGCCCCCCATTTTTTTCACCATAAAATCCTGAATCACATATTTGTCTTGCCTGTAGTTTAATTCAACCTATATTCTAAACGAGAGAGCAATAATAATACATACACCAGTACATTAGAGTATCTTTTATAAAAAATAACAATAATCAACATTGTTAATTTTAAATAAAAAAATAGCAATAATAATACAATTTTACAATAATAAAGAGTATTGGAAGTGGGGACCTCACCTGCGAAACTTTAAAACACGAAATTTTTTCAGTGTTTGATTCCTTTAACGATATAAATAGCGTTGTGAACGCATTAAAATAATAAATATTAATTACATTTTTAGTTTATATTTGTACAATAAAAAAGGATATAAATATGAACTAATAAATGGATGTTGTGTAGTAAGAGGATTTTAATTTCAGTGAAATTTAAAATATGAAATAGCTGAAGTTATAAATCACTCATTGCTTAAATCACATCAGCGCCCCCTATTCTGGGCTCGTTACCGCCCCCCTTAAAGCCTCCAGCGCCTACATGGGGGCGTTATCGCCCACTTTGGGAAAGACTGGTCTAGGGTAAGAGGACTTTTAAGAAATGAGTTTTTAATAACAAACTGATTTATAGTAGATAATAAAATCTGAGATAAACTTTGTTCCCGCGTCTGTACCACACAGATCTTGCTCCATTAGAATAATCGATGGTGTCACTTTGAGACTTATGAATATCCCACATCCCGCGTACTCGTATGTCCCTCTCGTCATAATTCAAACCATACATTTTCTTTACGTTGTCGAGGTTTTATCTGTTACGTTCCGGTTGGCAAGACAACCGATTCAGTCAAGTACGAGCGGGATGTATTCATTATTCCTTTACCTACCGTTTTAGTTACACACTTACACCGTGACGTCTTTATTCCTAATGACGCAAACCGAGCATTTTGGGTCATGCAGCTCTAGGTATACAGAGCTCAAGGCCGCAAACTCAATGGCCACTTTTGACGTAGCTAGCCGCGTAACGTAGCTAGCCGCATTCGCGTAGCCTTCTTGTTTCGATTGGAAAATTGGCAATTTTTTTATACATACATACATATCATCACGCCTGTTTCTCACACGGGTAGGCACAGACTAAGGACCTCCACTTGCTACGATCCTGACAGACCTCTTTCCCTTCATCTACACTGATTACTCTTTTCATGCATGCCCGCCGGTTACGGCTACTTCTGACCTCTCCTTTTTTAAGAACGTTTGCGATCTGATCGCGGTACGTTCGTCGAGGACGACCCTGACACACTCTTCCACTCACATTCGCTTTGTAGACCCTTTTAGTAAATCTCCTTTCATCCATCCTTTCTACAGTTCCGACTTATCTCAACATTCCTTTCTCAATACTATACTATATTACGAGTATATTCTTTTTTGTACACTGGTCAAAAGTAAAAAATATAATGCATGGAAATTTCCAACCAAGGATGCTGAAGAAATCAGTGAAAATGAGTTTCTTTCGGCGTTTCTTCTCAGCAGTGGTCGTTACGAAGCGCTGGTATCGGTAGCTTTCCTTTAAAAATAAATTAAATTTAAATATACTTTACACGTAACATAGATTATGCTTATTGACGTGTAAAAGTGCCTGTAAAGGTCTAATTACTGAATAAACATTTGATTCTTTGAATCAGAAAAAAAATTGCAGGAATAGTTTAAACGCATAACGATCGTCTGGACTGACACACGAGAATATGTTTGTGCTTAGTCCTTTGTGGCCTCTTACTTTGTTTTTGTTTGTTTTTCGTGTGTGTAAGTGGCCAACACTGGTGTCAGATTTTTCAAGCTGCCTAAAGGCATCTGACATAGCTTAACGACTGCCATGCAATGATGACAGCCGGGACCAAGGACTACTTCAGCACGCAGGAGCTCAAGAATTTTTTATACCACTTGTGATCACCCATCCGACAATGCCCGACGTTCGTTCGTCACTTTACATTGAGAAGAGATGGAATGGTCTATTCTAGAATAGTAAACAACAAATATATCTGACAACAAAGTTCTGCGTCGCCGAAATGATGAATAATTCGAAATTCGTTACGGATGACGCGACCTACACCCGACGTTCTAATTATCATCTGCGCTGAGCCAAATAATTACAATAAATTGAAGGTACATGTCTTGTCTAATTGTAGACAGGGGATTATCATCAATGTATTATAATGAAAATCACACTCAGGGTAAAGGGCTTCTCACACGGCAGCTATAATGTATATTCATGTGCATTACATTAATACAGTTAGTATGGTACATTTAAAGCTGCTGTCGTGTGTGAAGCCTTATTTCTACGGAAAGATGTAATGAGATGTATCGTGCTATACTGTACATCTTTAGTTAGTTAGTTATAGTACTTTATACAACAGTTGTATAAGGAGGGTTAAAAAAAGCGAGTGGCGCAGGTAACGATGCGAGGCTTGGCGAGCATCGTAAATTGACGCCATCGAGCATTTTTTGACATACTTATACAACGTTGCATACAATACTTTTTCTACGACTTCATTTACTAAAATAAATACAAAAATAAACAAAGAAAAGTACGAAATACTACCATATGTTTGGTAGATACTAGGTATCTATGGAAGACTTAATTTTTGTTATTGACGTCTTCCTAGTGACTAAAAGTGCCATTTTTGAAACATGGAGTCACTTAAACGAATGGTTTTCGTACAAAAAACCGTTTGTTCAGTGACTCCACGTTTGGAAAATGGCACCATATGTTAAAATAACGATTTTATTATGTTGGCAGTATGGTAGATCTAAAAAAAAGGTTATAGGTCTATGGCTAGGAGTATCGTTTTGGCGAAATAACGACACATGTGCTATTATATTAGGAATAGACTATAGACTTTTGTGAAATCATATAATCTATGTTCTTATATTAGTGTTCGGGACCATTTAAAATACAGATAACAGTACAGGAGTAGAAAAAAATCTTTATTGCACCAAAACATATAATGTTGGACGTCGCTTGCGCTTTGTCCATGTGGTTGTTCCTAGTGGACTGTTATATAGGTGCTGAAGAAGGTGAGAAGCCTGCTGGGAGCTGATTGAAAGATGGTATACCACTGCAACACTGTATTTCTGGATCCATAGCACTAAAATTACAAGTATTCTTTGGTGCTAGTTGAGAGTAGAGACAGTGAGAAGAGAGAGTGCGTAAAGTGCGAACATGAAACGTTCTCACTTTAAACTGTAAACAATTGTTCATAAAATAGTTTAAAGAGTTATCTAGGGTCTGATCAAGACAAAATTTTAAATGAAATATCCGTTTCCTTTTTGTAGATTTATTTCAAATGGGGGCAGCACTAGACCCCGGAAAATTCAGGTAGCTCCTTAAGTTGGAAAATGGCTTTGTCATGTGTCTTGTATATTACCAGAAAAATAACAGCAACAGAATTTCCTAATGTCCCGAGCAATATGCGTCCCCGTCTCTGTACTCACACCTCTCCCCTGTTCGCGCCGTGTGGAGATGTTTAGTGGGTGCGGCCGCCTGCAGCCTCGACAACCTTGTCGAACCCCGTACCTCTTACCCCATTCTCACCTGAGAATGGGGTAGAGGTACGAGGACGGGGAACGGGGATGCATATTGCGCGGGACCTTAGGAGATTCCGTTTCAATGTAGTAATACTAATATTAATTCTATGACATTACCGCGACGCTTAAATCGTTTTCGAGTTTCTTGTAGGGACTTCGGAACTTTAAAAACAAATCAGTTCTTAGTTGACAAATTTTAAATTTCGTTATATATACTATGGCTGTCAATTTTTTCACGTGTCTATATAAAACCGTTTAGCAGATAGAGAGGGGCGGGGGGACACTCGACTCAAACCAAAATTTCAGAAACGGATCCCTAAATCGAAAACCGGTATTCACAACCTGAAAAACCTATTCGGCGTTACCCAACATGACTGGTTAGTCTAGAAAAAAAAATGCCTTTTCACTTTACTTGTATGGGAGCTATCGTAAATAAATTTTTTTCAATATTTTATTTTACCAATTTTTTTTTCTAATTATTATACATATTCATGCCAAATCACAGCTTACTAGTACTAATAGTCGCTGAGTAAAATCGCGGACGGGCAGACAGACAGACAGACAGACATGACCAAACTATAAGGGTTCCTTGTTGACTACGGAACCCGAAAAATAGACTAATACCCATTGCATGATAGCTAACTGATTGAGTGAAACTGATAAACTTTTGATAGCTTCTGGAAACTATTAACTAACTTAACGAATTAATATTATAATGAGAGTTCCGGACGTAAGTTCAGTTAATGTGTTTGTTACAATCGACCGTTCGTGTTTATTATGAGCCATTAATGTTTTTATGTTTAGACGCATTACATTTATCATGACTTTTAAAAATAGTCACATTATTTTGCTCATTTTTAATTATGGCAATGGTATTTTAAAAAGTGGCGCCCCTATGGGTTATAAGTCTATGGTGGCGCCATGTTATATAACAATAATAATCAAATGACATTGACATGTTGACATTGACACATGAAGTGTATTACCATCGCCATACTTAAATAATTTGCCAAGTGCGTGTCGGGCCACGCGCAGTGTAGGGTTCCGTAGTTACGAATGCCAACTTTGAGTTGGCCACTAAAAACGTCTAAAAATCAATTTCTATTGAATTTGTATGAAATTTTCCTTTTCGGAGTACATTTTATAAGTTGATCGCCTATAACTTTTTAATTTGTAACCTACATAGCTCTGATAGTTTTCCTTTAAATTTCGTTATATTTACTATACCTGTGAATTTTTTCACGTGTCCATATATAACCGTTTATCAGATAGAGGGGGGGGAGGGGACACTTGACTATAACAAAATTTTTCACTTTAAAACCAAATATTTCTGAAACGGATCCCTTTATCTAACAACGGTGTTTACAAGCTCATAATATTTTTGAAAGACCTATTCAACGATATCCCACGTGATTGGTTAGTCGAGAAAATAAAATTGACTTTTGACTTTACTTGTATGGGAGCAGCCCTAAAAAAAATTTGTTTATAATATTTTATTTTACCACTTTTTCCGCATAGTTAATATACATACCTATACCAAATTACAGCTTTCTAGTAGTTATAGTCGCTGCGTAAAACCGCGGACGGAGAGACAGAGAGACATGGCGAAACTATAAGGGTTCCTTGCTTACTACGGAACCCTAAAAAAGTTAATATCCGGTGTAATGGCGGAGGCGATGATTGGTACTCTCGGTCGGAACTGGGGGCATTCTTACAGAAATTGAGAAAAGAAAGAAGCTGAGAAAAGTACGATTCTACATTGTACCAGCTCCTTCTCTTCCCGCTATCGTAAAAGGTGGTCGGGGGAATGGGCGAGATGCGAATCGGCTAGCAACCCATTACTATTTTGATTCCTTTTCCCACCATCACGCTAAAAGTTGCTTATGTCTTGCGGCCCTGAGCTCTGTCTGCAAGCCCCAAAATGCTCTGTTGGAATTGAATCGGCGGCGGCGGAATTGAATCGAAGCGACGAAATCGTACATAGCATAATGAACTTTAGGTCAAGCGTATAATGTTCAAACTATGGCGTTTTGTTTTGTTTTTCGAGTGTTTAAGTGGCTAACACTGGTGTCAGATTTTTCAGGCTGACTAAAGGCATCTGACATAGCTTGACGACTGCCATACAATGATGACAGCCGGGACCAACGGCTTATACGTGCCTTCCGAAGCACGGAGGGGCTCTAGAAATTTTTGTGCCACTTGTGGTCACCCATCCAAGTGCGGACCACGCCCGGTTTCGCTTAACTTGCGAAAGCGCTAGTAATGCGCACTCCCGCCGGGCCACCGAGCTCCTCAAACAAAACAAACTATGGCGTTGCCGGCGGGGTCGCGCGCATTTAAGCGAATCGGCGCGACTCGGCGCGATAGGTAATTGTCCTAGCGAGCGAAGCGAGTGAAGTGTCTCAGTTTCGAGATTGGCCAAAAATGCTTTCAAAGTCAAAAACTATTTATTTATCATTGGTTATTTGTATCACTATATAATTGTCATTTTGTATTTCTTTCGATTTCTCAAAACGGTAGTTGTTGACGTCAGATAATTTACTTACAACTAAGTTTACTGCCGCCCCCTAAGCGCAAGTACAGAAGAAGCGGTAACAAACTGTACTGCAGCATTTTCTCCAAAAACGTCAACCTTACAATTATACTGATATTTAAGTAAGATATGTGGACTGAGAATAACGCCCGTACGACTGAACTGTGCACCTCGCGGCCATACTTGTTATATGGCTGCGAGGTGCACAGTTAAGGCCCCTCGCCCACTGCGACTTTTAGTAGTGATGCAGTCGCGCGTTTATGAAACGCGCGACTGCATCACTACTAACGCGCATTAGTCGCATTTGCAACGCGATACTGTAGTGATGCTAACGCGCTACAGCATCGCGAGTCGTGAATGCATACATGCTGACGCGCGACCGTGTGTAACATTATATCGGCCAAGTAAACTCTCTTTATTAAATGAGTGCATCCAATATTGATGCTGCTTCCGTTTCCCAAGCTTCGGTTGTCTACTCTTCGGCTAATTACGTAAAAGCAGTTCCAAAGAGAACGTGACTAATGAGCCTCAACGGAGTCCATTTTGCAATTGTGACGATCGCAAGCATTTTTGTGCCGTTAGTGAATCGCGTTTGCATCGCGACAGTATCGCGTTTGCATCGCGACGGTATCGTGTTCAGGTGGGCGAGGACACACATCTAGCGACTGTATCGCGACTGTATCTATGCAAATACGCGACAGTATCGCGACTGCATCACTACAAAAAGTCGCGGTGGGCGAGGGGCCTAAGTCGTACGGGTTATACTGGTTATACATTTCTACTTTTACTTATACAATGTTAATTTTATTTAGTACTTTTGTCCGGCTGTCTGATGTCTGTCCGACTGTTCTCGCCTATGATGCATTTCTCAACCGATTCCCGTAAAATATTGTGAGAAGGTTCGAAAATTACATAGAATTTTGTGTCGATTAAGTTTTCGACATTTTTCTAAATGGTGGAAATATGGGGGTTAATTTTTTTTAAAAATATCATATTTCAGCCTTTTTAAATATTTTTTTTAAAAGCGCTATATAATTATTTATTTTTTTACCCTTATTAAGACGCAACTTTTTTGTCTGAACATCTTTTTAATCCGATAAACTTCAAGATGTTGGGTTTGGTGGTGACTCGCGAGGTTTACAGATACTACCACTAGTATTTAGTTTGGTTTTATAGCGTTCTTAATTTCCGTTATTCAAATTTAATTGAGGCCATTAGAGTACCAAAAGCTACTTTTTCGAAAGTTCTTATCATGGGTTTTTCGCTAATTACCACTATAAAGCTGTAGCCTGATATATTTGCGTTTCGGACCTAACAGAATTACTTATATAATTGGTTTGCTCCTCATTTGCTAGGGTTTTGATTCGCCACGTTATAATCTGGAAAACATCTACACAGTGTCTGTCTATAGCAAAGGCATAATTGAA
The DNA here is from genome assembly GCA_943193695.1 of Acrobasis suavella. Taxonomy (NCBI): domain Eukaryota; kingdom Metazoa; phylum Arthropoda; class Insecta; order Lepidoptera; family Pyralidae; genus Acrobasis; species Acrobasis suavella. The sequence continues at coordinate 713,508 of OW971947.1, forward strand.
ATCCCATTTGAACGTTTACAGCAAATGTTGTAGACCGGATAAAGACAAAAAGTTGTGGCTTTTCTTTCTATTGACATTGTGATAATTGGATGTTTGTTAATTAATTATGCACAAACTAAACAAACGTAATACGATATATTATAAAGTGGTATTTATAATAACATACATATAGTGCTTTTTAACTTAGTCTTTTTATTTGTCAGAATCATCAAAAAACAATCCCGGAGAGATTGAAGAGAAGAGAGGATATTATGAAATTGAATTTTTATTGAGTGCGATGTTAGTTATTAACAGCTAACGTCAGAGTTGGATTTCTGGTCAAGTCGAGCTGCCTTTAATAGCAAGCAATGTCCGCAATAATCGCATCGGCATATGACGTGGACAATGATTGTTATCTAGCGTCAACAGTTGTTTTTAATACTACTGAACTTATGTGCAGGTGCAAACTTTAACCGAACTAGTAGTTTAATCAATGTAAATCGAAACTGTAACGTATCGAGACCAAGCCGAATAAGGAATAACTGTCTACTCTACACTTATTGCAGGGTGATTTAGGACCCGCGCGAGGATAACGTTAAGGAAACTGTTCATCTGCATACGGTTAGGTGTTTGTTCAAGCATGCAAAGGGTTCGTTATTCTACCTAAACCGTTTCTAAGTGTCGAATTCCATGTACCGAATGTGTCGACTTTATAGGTAATTGCCTGTGTTCATCACCTGAGTTTTCTGATGTCTTTTGCACTTCGCTCGCGGCATTCAAAAGGAAACGCCTAATTGTCATCAGTGTCAGTCATCACAGATACATAATTCATTCATTCAATTTTCTTTTTACTTACTAGTTTATTTGTTTTAACTTTGTTTATGCTATAATAGACATAAATAAATATAAAGGGACAAATAACACTGATTGAGCTAGCCTCAAAGTAAGTTCGAGACTTGTGTTATGGGATACCAGCTCAACGATAACATATTTTATAACAAATAAATATATAGATAAACATCCAAGACTCAGGACAATTTGAAGAAGGCCATTTTCCAGCTTGCCGATTTTCGAATCCGGGACCTCTGAGAGGCGGACTAGCATGGTAACCACTACGCCACGGACGTCATCAAAATTACGACATGTTCGTTCTTACATTAGTTAGGTTATCTAGTTGTATTTCTTGTTCTTATAATTTGTGATTTCATGCACATACATTTTAAATATTGTCCATGAGCATAAGCATTTATAACATTAAACTTCACCAATTTCATGTAATAAAGTCCACTAGAATCAATTTGCAAAACAATTAAAAGCAAACTCCAACGGAACCCCTTGACTTCCCGCCAAAAACTCTAACTGCAGTATCGGAACACACGTCATTGTCAATTCGACATATGTCAATGTCACGGCCTTTGTCGATTGTTATATAAGTAACCTGTGCAATTCGCTGATCTTTCACTGTCTCATATGTATCTCGCAAGCTTACATTGTAAAATACGTAATAAAATTAAAGTCTTATCGTGCCCCGCTGTTTTAATTAAAATACAAACATCACAATCAAGTTTTACTTTTCTGCCAGACCAGCATTAAGATTACCTTATTAACACTAGTTTCTATATGACTTTTTCTGTACAAGGCACTGGAGCGCAAGTACCATCCGAAAGCCCATTTACCAAGCTTTGATAAAGCTGCGACCGAAATAAATGAGCGCGATCTATTTAACGTTCATTCGTGATATGATAATGTATGCTCCTCTATATTCATTACGTACGATTCATGAAGCATATATTCTTGCTGGAATTATTTAGAAAAGTGCTACTTTATTCCGCGAGTAGAAATCGGAACGTTACTTGTAAGGGAGGAATAAGATTTATTCTTTGTTGCATGTACTATGGCGTGTTGGATATGTTATTACGTTATTTATTTACAAGGCTTGGAACCGGTACCTAAAGTACAGGTTCTGTACCGGTATATAGAGGTTCATTTCGGTACCTGAGTACCTGTTCTGGATGGGTACCGGTACTCCGCCTTAAAAGTACAGGCACCAAATTTAGATACCTGCTGCGATCTGCTTGTACTTGTACCTGCTGGTATCTGCTTTCTCACTCTGACGTGATTTGTACCGGTACTGTAGTACTGGTACTGACGGAAATATAATACCGGTACAGATAGTACAGGTACTATGTCTGGCACCTGCACCGGTACCGCACCAAGGTCAATGATACCGGTTCCCATAAACACCGGTATTTCAAGCCTTGTTTATGAAGAACCTGAATGTGTTATAATAAAAAATACAATATAACTATCTGACTTCTACCCAACCACTTTCCCTTTACGTGTCCCATTATTTTGCACCAACCTAAACTCTTACAACCCAAAGGTTGGCTGTTAGATAACGCTTTTAACATTAAATCCGCCTATTGTGCTACAGAAATTGTATTTTGTACAATAAAGGTTGAATAAATAAATATGAATAAAGAAAAATGTAAGAAAGGTAGTAAGATTGTATTTCTTAATAATATTTACTTTAAACGAGCACTTCCTTTATATATTCGATTTATATAATGCAGATCTCGGAAACGTGTCCAACGAATTTAATGAAACTCGGTATGGAAGTGACGAGGCTAAAAAATGATTTTCATTAAAAAAATTACCGAGCCCAGCTTGGTCGCTTATACATACATACATATTATCACGCCTGTTTCCCACAGGGGTAGGCTGAGACTATGGACCTCCCACTTGCTACGATCCTGACAGACTTCTTTCGCTTCATCTACACTCATCGCTCTCTTCAGCATGCCCTATGCCCGCTGGTTATTGTTACTTCTGACCTCTCTCTTTTTAAGAACGTCTGCAATCTGATCGCGGTACGTTGGTAAGTGGTTGGTTGGTTATTTTGTTATTGGTCGCCCAGCAAGTTATTATGAATTAATTAGACAAGGTTACAGTTTTATTTGTACTATATTAGAACTATTATAAATTAATAAGTTAAGATTCTATTTTTTATCTTCTATTAATACTTTTCTGAAAAGATTTATATGAAATCATCAAAACTAAGAAAGTTTCAGAGCGGATGTATAATATACAGAAACTCAGTCTAAGTAATATTTTATATATCTAAAATCGATCTTTGTCGAGTCCCGAATGTTGCCGGGATACTGGCGACAGGTGGTTGTCAGAAACTATGATTAACTTTATATAAGGGTACTCGTATAATCATGGGTCAAATATAAATTATTCGGTACTGTTAAGAAAACAAACCGTCACGAAATAACGTTACTTGTCATGATCATATTTATTTTTGTAATTTTAGATTTGTTATGGCAAAAAACGAGCGCTATTTGACTCCAATAAACTATGACGTCATTAGTCTATATTTCATACAAACACATAGATTTTTTTGTTGCAAAGTGGCAAATTGTTTTTAGGGGATACCTGAATTTTCCGGGGTCCAGTGCTGCCCCCATTTGAAATAAATCATTTAATAGGAAACGGAGATATCATTTAAAATTTGTCTTGACCAGCCACTAGATGACCCTTCAAACTATTTTATGAACTACTGTTTGCAGTTTAAAGTGAGAACGTGAAGCTTTTCTACGCACATTAGTTAAAAGAGGCCGATTTTCGCAAGTTTTGTGCGTAGAAAAGCTACACTTCAAATTGTAAATAGTAGTTCATAAAATAGTTTGAAGCGTTGTTTAGTGCCTGGTCAAGGCAAAATTTTAAATGATGTTTCCGTTTTCTATCAAATGATTTATTTCAAACTAGCTGATGCCCGCGACTTCGTTCGCGTGGACTTTATGACTCCGGCGTATTAATTATAAATAAAAACTAATGAGAGAGAGAGAGAGAGAGAAAGAGAGAGAGAGAGAGAGAGATAAAAAAATGTACTTGTTGCAGTGTTGGAAATTAAAAGTTAATATTATTTTAATTCTTTATAAATTATGTTGGGAGTCTTTCCTTCGGGAGCTTTCTAAAGTTCGGTGGGGATGACACACTAAATAAGCTGAAGTTCGGTGGAAACGCCGGACAGTAGTGATGCGTGGAACGGGAGCGGGAGCGGGCGTGGGAGTGGGAGCGGGAGCGGGAGCGGGAGCGGGAGTGGGAGAGGGAGCGGGAGCGGAAGCGGAAGCGGGTTCGAGTACGGATACGGGTCCGAAGTTCCAATTCAGGCAAAAGCATCGGAAGTTCGGCATTATGTGTTGCTAGTAATGCAAATAACATTGCAGGCATGCTTTGGCTGAAATTCAGCCGCTGAACTTCGGCATACTGTGCTGAGACACTAAGTCGGGTTCCCTTACACAGTTTCGGCGGAGTCAAATTTCGCATCAGCATTATTGGCCCTCCGACATTAAGACTTATTTTGTGAGCCGTGAGTCCATTTGCTGCAATTGAATTAAAAAACTCAACTGGATAATTGGTGGCGTCGTCAATAACACTATCCAAGAAAGTATAAACCACTTCATTACCAATAATTTGCGTCATAAGTTCTTCATTAATTGATTTGTATTGTTCATTTTTCGGTCTCAATATGGCGCGTTCACATAACTAAGAATTTTCCTGGTGTGTTATGCTCTGAAGGTCCGCAAATACTGAACTTAAAAGTTGTTCTTCGGACGAAAGACTCACCTGACCATTCTCTTTAACAAAGAGACCTTCCCCCACTTTTAACAATATTCTTGAAAACTCTTGGGCATGTGAACTAATACCGTCAAGCTGGGCTCTCATATTAATTGTCAATCTGAACTTTTGTATTTGAGGCCACAGATAAGACTGTTTTAATGAGGAGTTAATCTCATCTGCCCTAGAGCCCCGACATAAAACTGGAAGGGTTTGTCGAAAATCTCCCGACAACAAAAATGTGACATTGTCTATTGGCCTGTCATCTCGACGAATGTCTCGCAACTTTCTATCTACAGCTTCCACTGCCTTTTTGTTGGCCATTGTGCATTTATCCCAAACGATTAGACAGCAAATGAGAAGTTTAGCCAGTTGAGGCAAGTCGATATCAAAAATTAGGCCCAAACTGATACCGCCTTAACCACATGGAGTTACTCCCAGCTTATGTTATTATATTATGCTAAACAACTTTAACCTGATATCTTAGATTTCCACATCAGATGATCATCGATTTTAGTAAACAAATATTTATGCAAATAAATTTAACTTGGTTCTGCGACAGGTGTACCAAATCTTCGATTTTTAGGGTTCCGTACCCAAATGGGTATATAGAAAGGGACCCTTATTACTAAGACTGTCCGTCTGTTTGTCTGTCAATTTGAACAATAAGTTGAACATGAAATTATTTTTAAAAAGGTGGACAGTATGAAATGGAGAAATGAGGTAAACGGGAACATGAAGGATGAGGTTTATTGTAACATCGTTACTTACACATTTTATACATACTGACAAAACGCAACCTATCTTTGCCTTCGCCAGAGGCGGTTAAAAACCGGTATTTAACCCATTATAATTCTCTTGTTCTAAAAGGGTTTAAACGGCTTACAATACGGTTGTGAACGCACAATTGATTGACTCGACCCTTCCGTACAGAAAGTCCAATAACGAACTTAACAGATTAATATTGTTACGACCCTAAGGACCGCGTATTTTAAGGCATGGCATTTTATAATTGGCTTGAACTTAAAAGTAAATAAATCAAGTATAAAAAATACACATTGTATATGTGTATTTTTTATACTTGATCAAACGAAGTGGAAACAGAAATCGTTATGATAATCATTTAAAAAAACCAGGCACTTTAATTTTTTCATTAATTATTTTTTAACTAATTTCCTGTTCGGTATTGTTTATTATTTTTTACTTTCTTAGCTTTTTAAACTATGTAGGTTTCAAATAAGACCACTTTTAAGAAAATACGCCGTTTACTTAAAGAGATAAAAATCAAAATCAAAAAATGACCTTTACAAAAAAATTATAATAATTAACGTGTTAATAACGATATTTTTCCGGTTTTTTTATCGATAATATTTTGTCTAATATCCGCACATTTCGTTTTATCAAGCATAAGGAATACACATTGTATAGGGACAAATAACACTGATTGAGCTAGCTCCAAAGTAAGTTCGAGACTTGTGTTATGGAATACTAACTCAACGATACTATATTTTATAACAAAACGTATATAGATAAACATCCAAGATCCAGGGCAATTTGAAACAGGTCATTTTCCAACTTGCCCCGACCGGGGATCGAACCCGGAACCTCTGGGTGGTGGACCACGGAACAGAGAAATAGATGGAAGTGCCAAGTGGGCGTGGCGCGCGTGTCATAATCCGGTAAAACTACACAAGATCGACCGACTCCGTACATCAGTCGTATTCTAGCTACGTGTTGAGATCGTTTTGTCCGCCCGACCAACATTTTTTTCGCTAAATATGCCGTGTTGTAGTGTTTTTAGTATGTAAAAATGGCAGTAAGAACAAAAATAGAAGCAATGCAGGTGTTTCTTTCCATCAGCATGTACGATAACATGCATTTTCTTTTTAAAAAACACAAAAATCATTCTGGTACGATCATATTAAATAGGTAGTTCTAGAAAGTTCGTTACCGTAAGTTGTCGCTACTCGATTAGTGATGTACAGATTTTGCTATTCGATTAGTGATGTACAAATTTTGTCGATGAAATCTCGCTACTGGATTAGTGATGTAGTCGAGTCGAATGCGGATTTTGTCGATAAAATAAATCAAGATTTTAGGTATAATTTAATAGAATAACGCAACGATTTTAAGTAATATATAGACATATTATAAACATGAACATTTTCTAGTACTTTTATTGCAATAAAAAAAATTTATATTAGTCTAACCTTTTGAAATATTTTTAGGCCCAAATGTAAAAGAAAAGTGGATAGATGCAACAGGTAGGGTTAACAAGATGCCAACTAAATCAAGCACCATATGTTCGGAGCGTTTTGAAGAAAATAATTTACTTATATCTAATTTACTTATTTATAATAATTTTATTTTCTTATAAAGGTTGTTCTTTTTGTCAATTTTTTTCAGCTCTAGCTCCTGCCGCTGCTCCCAAATTTATATGTAACTAGCTTTAACCCAAGACTTCGTTAACGTAATATAAGTAATTTGAAAAAGTCTCCATTTGTATGGCAAAATAAGATTCACCATGCCAAGTTCCATCACTCTTTTTTGGGGATAAACCTGTCCTTTTCCGGGACTCTTAAACTATATACCTTCATATTCAATTTCAATTAAATTGGTTAAGTAGTTGAATCGTTAAGAAGTAACAGACAGACGGATTTACTTGAATATCACTGTAATACTAGTAATGGATCTACAAAGTTATTGACACAATTCTCTGTATTTTAAGCTCACCATGCTGGTTTGGGTGAAAGGGACAAAAGAAAATAAATAGAATGTACCAACTTCCCGCATACCCGCGCAGATTGTAAAACCTGATCGAGAGAATGGGCAAAATGGCAGAAGAGAAATTCCTCTGCCATTTCGACCATGCGGGTAGCAACCCATCACTATTTTGATTCCCTTTCCCACTTTCTCGCCCGCCGTCACGCTAAAAGTAGCCTTTGGATCTTGCGGCCCTGGGCGATTTCAGCTTAAAACCGCAAGACTCAAAATGTTCTGTATGCTCCATTCCATTTGGGATTTAGATCGCTACAGGGATAAAGACGGATTTTTCATGTTCTTAAAATAATAGATCTTTAATTATTTGAGACTGGCTTCGCCCACGATTTAATCTGCACATCCATACTAATATTATAAATAAGAAAGTTACGCAGACGAAGTCGCGAGTGAAAGTTAGTGTTAAATAAAGATAAGAAAATTCGAAAAAAATGCCTTTGCGTCGAATGATATCGATACTGTTAATCAATATTAAATAATATGGACATCACTATTCGAGTAGCGCACCTGTCGGCAAGTAGCAGAATTATTTCGTAGCTTGGGATTCAAGTGACGAAAAAATTCTGCTTCTCAACGATAGATGGCGCAATTATCAGACTTTTTAATTTGAGTTAGACATTAAATAGCAAAACGTCGTAAGTACTTTTTGAACCGTAGGAAAATAAACGTTATGCTTGAGACTTAATGTCGTTTTTAAAATGTAGGGTCTATTGACTTAGGCCAATATTAAAATAAATATATTCGACCAATCAAACGAATTTTTCGTATGTGTGCAATATGTGATTATTGGTTTATTTGTGTGAGTTTGGCGACGCTTGTTTCTTAACTAATTTAGGCCCAAGGCACTTCCACCTATTTCTCTGTTCCGTGTGGTGGACTAGCATGGTGACCACTACGCCACGGAGGTCGTTTAGTTACAAATCATTTTTCAAAGCTGAAAACCGACTTCATTCCCAAACTACACAACCGATTTTGATAAAACTTCTACCAAACTACCTGAAAAGTACACCCTTTTAAACAAAAGAGTCGCCCCTTCAAATAATCAAATAAATAAATAAATATATTCGGACGTATCGCTTGATACACTACGCATCCAATATAATAATATTTTTGGGACGATGTTGAAACTCCCTCGTTTTTGCAGCGCCTCCGAAATGTTTGCTCAGGCCCAAACAGACGAGTTTCACGCCATCTTTCGAAAGAAAGTGGCGTCTTTGGTAAGGCGGGTGCAAGGGAGTGACAACGGCATCATGAAAATTATAGCTGAGGACGTACACGCACCTCTGATGACACACTTCGTCCGGACGATGACGGGAAGATAAGATTGTCGTCTGGAAGTACGGTCTCATTTGCAATGAGTGCCTCGGAGGTATATGATCTATTAATGTTAAATGACATTAATAGATAAAAACGTTTATGTATAATTTTAATTTTATAACTAATATAAAATTAATAGGTATAAGTAATTTTGTCACAAATGGATCTTGTTATCCGATAATAAAGAAAATTTGAATTTTGAATTTGTATAAGACAGATTGAGCTAGCCCAAAGTAAGTTCGAGACTTGTGTTATGGAATACTAATTCAACGATACTGTAATTTATAACAAATACATATATACATAAACATTTAAGACCCAGGTCAATCTGAAAAAGATCATTCCCATCTTGACCTGACCGGGGATCGAACTGGTGTGACAGCGTGGCATGATGACCGCTAGGCCACAGAGGTCAGTATGCGGGGAACACACTCAAAAAAAAAAAGAACGCGACGAATGGATAACCTCCTCCTTTTAGAAAGTCGCTTAAATACAATAAAAGCCCATTTACATGGTAAATGGCACACAATGAGGGAATTTCCAGGTAACGTTCCTTAAAAATAAAATAGATGGCGCTGTGTAACGCTGTCGGTCTTTAAGCGTCGTCCACCACTCAATCGGCTATGAAAACCAGTGAACTCGATTAGATTTGTCACCAGAAGCTCCCTTGAAGCAATCAAAAGACCTGCACAAACCTTTGATTGTATATTTAGGGTTAGATTAGGAATAAAGAAGTGAAAAAATAAAGGACTAGTATCCAGAGCCGAAAAATAATTTAAAAAATGCTATGGTTTTCCTGGTTCTGCTGTTGTTTCGATAGTTTTTGTGGTGATCGTGCGTGATAAATTTTTTTTCTATTGACTTTGGACCCCTTTCTTTGGACTCTGATTCCCGCTTTATATGGCTATTATATTTTGATTCTGCTGCACTCTGACGACTTGGTTTCAATATTTCAACTTCAATTAATTGGACAATATTTAGGCTAAGGTTCATAATCATACTGCCAGCGCCATCTATGATTTTTTTAATGGAACGTGGTCTGAAAAGTCTCTTATAACTTGCATGGTCTAAACGAAACGTCACCAGGCCTGTGTCACTCCCCGTTTAGGTATCGAAAATATACCTACATTACTACTATGCGCGCGGCGACCACTTCGAATGGAAAAATTCAGTTACACGAATCGTTTGTCTAGAGTAATAAGAATTAAAATTGGCTTGCAATGGATGTCTAGGTATATAAACGAAAAGGTGAGAAGTTCTGCATCGAGCTGAATTGAACTATAGCGCTAATCACATTAAGTAGATATTCTTTTGAATTTCTTTTCTGAGTTCTGTACGTGAGTACTTATTCTGTGACGTCAGCCATACAAATCATTTATTGGTTCAGTATTATAGTACATAATAGGCAAGAAACTAGCTCTGTAACTTTTGTTCTGTCAGATAGAAGCCGGTCCAGGGTGGCTTGGCTAGGAATTCATCACTATTTTGATCCTTCCACCTTCTCGCCCACCATCACACTAAAAGTGCCCATTGGTTCTTTCGGCCCTGGACTCTGTCTGCCCTATTAGGGGTTAAGATCAGATTGTGTATGTATGTACAGTCGGGGGCAGATAAACCTGACCCTCTTAATTGTAAAGGCAATCTTCGCAAAGATACTATTCCTTTGCGAAGTTTTACCGTCTTATCACAGTATAAACCAGCGCCCCCTATTTATTGCATATGTGCACGTCATGTTTAATATTGCCTCCGATAGAAGGCGCTAAAAGCGAAATAGAACTCGTTATGGTTTGTTTCCGATTCGACAACCATACAATCCAAAGTCACAAGTAACGTTTTTGTTTTTCTGTCTTTTTATTTAATGGCTTTTGTAATCTTATTTGATAAATTCAAGCCTTAATACAAACACAATTTTAAAAAATATTTGGAGTTTCTGTGAGGTTTGAACTCGTATCTTTTACCACAAAATCTGTTCAATTGACCATTGCGCCACGAGAGCTATTAACAGCATTGACGAATTTGCCCATTGGTTCCGTAAGAATAAGTTATATACTCATCATTTTACCGTGTCGTGTCGGACGATACTATTGAAGGCATTTATTTATATTGTAGGGTAGGGTAGTTAAAACCAATCTCAAACACTTTTATTAGCTTACTTTGTGTGACGCTGTGCTATTTACTTTTCTTTTTGATTTATCAGTTTTCTTTTTTACATTAATACTTTAATTATGGTTCGATTAAATAATTTTATGAAAACTAAAATAATAGTTTTGTGGGAACAGAACAAAAGTATTAAAGAAATCGCCCGTCAATTGGCTATAGCTGTAAGTATTTATTAGGTTACTTAAATTCTTGATATGTGATAAGTATTTTATACTAAGATATTTTACAATAAGTGTGACACACATAATACTTAAGACTTTTACTTTTATCAATGTTTTAGAGAAATACGGTTCGTCTTTGGATAAGAAGGTATCAGGAAACTGGTGATGTGAAGTGTGATCGTCAAGGCCGCCGTCCTGTAGTTTATACAGACGAATCCCAACGGCATCGTGATATTGTAAAAACTCACACTGAATCTCCCTTTGCATCTACACGTGTGAGTGCTCAAGCTCATGGAGTATCACTCAAAACAGTCCGAAGACATTTACATGCCGCTGGAATCCACAACTATAGAGCGGCACGAAAAATTCAATTAACGGAAGCTCATCGCCAAACCAGAACGACATTTGCCAGACAGTATTTGAATTTTGACTGGGAAAATGAAATCGTTATTTTCACTGACGAAAAGAGCTTCAAATCGGATAAACATGGTCGGCAGATTTTGTGGAGAAAGCCAAATGAACGCTACGAACCACAAAATCTAGTAAATAACAGAATGAGCGGCAGAATAACACTATGTAAGTATAGTTATATTTCCTTTTAAAATTAGGGACTAAAATACAATATGATAGTTTTAACAATAATTGAAATTAAAGGTTTAAATAATTATAATAAATAACTTAAATTATAATATATAAACGTGTTTTTAATTGCATGTTTTTGTTTTAGCTTACTGGGGATGGATGTCGTCTATGGGGCCAGGAGAACTGATCGAGGTTGGTGGCCGCATGAACAGCCAATCATATTTGGAGATTTTAAGAGACGTCATGCTGCCTACCGTCCGTGTTGCATATCCAGAAGGCCGTATATTTTTGGTTCAAGACAATTGTGCAGTGCATCGCTCGCGCCTCGTGATGGAATGGCTCAATTCGCAGAATGAAATAGTTGTAATAAATTGGCCCTCGAAAAGTCCAGATATAAATGTAATAGAAAACTTGTGGGGTCAAATGGTCCTTAATTGGGACACTAGTGAAGTAAGGTCTAGAGAAAATTTTGACAAGGAAGTTTTTTCCAGTTGGGAAATGATGCGAGGCAAAGATGCGTGTTATAATATGGTAAAGGGTATGAGAAACAGATTACAACAAATTATAGATAACGAAGGTTTTCCGTTGCGTTATTAATCTATTAAAAACCCATAATAATTACCTATATATCCATACCATTTATTACCAATACCATTTTTTCCCACAAGTTTTCTGATAAATTTAATAAGTAGTTGTAGAAGACGGAAAGAGATGTAAATTGTTATCCTAGCTAGACTAAGATAACATGTTGGTTCTCTTATGTCAAAAACTATAACTACTTAGTAAAAAACTTGTTACCTTTTATTGATGTCTGGTTAAATACATATATTGTTAATAGTCTCTGTAAAAAAAAAAAAACATTTTGTTTCTCTGAATTATCTACCTATATATTATTTACAATAAATGTTTACTAAATGTTGTAAGTTTATTTGTAATAAAAAATACATATTTTCAGTAATGTAATTATTTCAATCCAATAAGTTAAACTGTTAACTATTATAAGGATCCAAATACAGAAATATACTTTATACGAAAAAATAAAAATATAGTCTATATTGAGAATCGAACCTAGACCTAAATAGCTCTCTGCTATCAACACTAAGGAAGACGACACATTACTCTGTCTTACTAGCTATTTGATCATTGTTGAAAACAATCGAAATAAGGGTATACTTGTTCGAGCAACATTTCCGAAAGCATAAATCACACACAATATTTATTGGTAGTTTTGCGAGAGATGGCGTTAGTTTCTATGGACAGATATATGGCTCACTTCTATCTGCTCATACTAAACATAATAGTTTATTTGTAATTTTGCGAGTTGGCTAGGGATGGCGTTGGTTTATATGGATTGGTAGGGGGTCAGTTTTATCTGTCCCCGACTGTACGTAGTCATCATTCATCATCATTATTTCAGCCGCATAACGTCTACTGCAGGACATAGGCCTCTCCCAAGGATTTCCAAAATGACCGATCTAGAGCGGCCTGCGTCCAGCGCTTTTTAGCGACCTAAGGCAGGTCAGATCACCTTGTGGGTGGGTGTCCTACGCTTCGCTTGCCAGTACGCGGTCGCCGTTCGAGAACCCTTTTGCACCATCGGCTATTTACGTAGTATATCCAACCAATATAATATAATAAGACATAGATTTGTGGACAAAAAAAAAAAAAGAAATAAACGAAATATCGTCCAGAAAATACAAAGAAATAAACGGAATTGTTTTTCCTGTATCGTTCTATTATTCACGGACCCGGCGACGGACGCGATTCAATTTTAGTGGATTCAATGAATAACCAACGAGTGGACGTAATAGGGGGGGACTACCACGTGTACCTACTAATCAAGTCACACTGACGTTCCAGATTCTCGCCCATTCCCAGCCCTCGCCCAGAGAACTCGTATACAGGGTTACTGGTAACTAACGCAAAACCTCTTAACATCGTAATCAGAATCCTAACATAATATAGCTCTGCAAGAAAAAAATAAAAAAAATCTAAGAAAAAAAATGGACTTTTCATAGAAACTCGACCAGGTGATCAGTGAATTTGTACGGGAGGCCAATTTTTTTCTGCAATTTTCGCCTTTTTTCTTGCAGATCTATAATGTGCTGGGGAGTCTGATTTCGATGTTAAGAGGTTATGAGTTAGTTACCAGTAACCCTGTATATGTAGTTTTTTGTGTGAGTGTATTATAGAATATATGTGTAGTGTAATAAGTAATTTAAAAAGTAGCCTTAGCTATTGATTTAACTGATAGTTTTCTTTGCTCCACCGTTATTTCTGACGCGCCTACATTCCTCTCCCTCCACCGGTTGTCTGGAAGAGATCGCTTTAAGCGATAAGACCGCCCATTGTACCTATGTATTTTAAATTTTAAATCTTTTGTTTTTGGAACGAAGTTCCTTACGGCAGGCTTGGAGGAGATAGGGATTTTGCTGCGCGACCGAACTGAAAAAAATGTGATAGTAAAACCGTAAGGATGACCTCGTTAAATGAGACGTGCGCAGGCGCGACAGTCGTATACACATTGTTTCGATTCTACATTAGCCGAAGGAACTTCGTTCCTACCTGGTGTCCCACGACACCACATTCTTTTTTTTGCTATTTTTTTTGTATTGGTGCAATAAAGAGTTTTTCATTCATTCATTCATTCAACTCGTATATAGAAGCTCGTACATTTTTTTTATACAGCAGTGTATACTCCCCGTGATGGTATACGGCGCAGAAACCTGGACTCTTACGAAGCAGTCCATCCATAAGCTGCAAGTCGAACAAAGAGCTATGGAACGAGCAATATTGGGTGTATCTCTCCGGGATAGAATAAAGAACACAGAGATCCGTAGAAGGACGAGACTCACCGACATAGCTCAGGTGGTAGCGCATATGAAGTGGCGATGGGCGGGCCATATATGCCGAACCAGAAACGAACGTTGGGGAGACCTAGAAATGGCCGCAGGGGCTTGGGTAGACCAGTCACTAGGTGGACCGACGATCTGGTCAAGGTTGCCGGAAGGACATGGATGAGGAAAGCTAAAGATCGAAAGGAATGGCGTGCATTGCTAGAGGCCTACACTCAGAATTGGGTGATAATGGGCTGAAGAAGAGAGAGAGAGAGACATTTTTTTTACAAGTTTTTCTTTTCTCGTATAAAATGATGCTAGTGGTCCGTGCTCCGTGCTTCGGAAAGCACGTATAAGCCGTTGGTCCCGGCTGTCATCATTGTATGACATTCGTCAAGCTATATCAGATGCCTTTAGGCAGCTTGAAAAATCTGACTCTAGTGTTGGCCACTTACACACAAGAAAATGTTTTCAGACTGGTTACTCTAATGCTTTAATTTTCGGCTGTACTCAAATATTGTGTGAAGTTTGTACAAACCGTGATAATGTAAACTTTATTTATTGTTATTCGTTAAAATGGGACAAAAAAACTGATGTATCGGGTCTAAGTGTTAATATAATAATACCCATTTAATCTAAAAATGAGTGGTTATGTTCTCAAACTGGTTACTTTGATGCTTTAATTATCGGCTTTACTCATACAAATACTGTAGTAATTTGTACAAACTCTGAAAAAAAAAACTTTATTTAATGTTATTCCTCAAATAGGAAAATAAACGGCCGTAGGTATCTAGTTTAAGTGTTACTCATTTACTCTAAAAATGTATGGTTGCTTTACAAACTGCTTGCTTTGTTACTTTAAATTTAATTTTCGGTTTCACTTATAAAAAAATCGTTGTAGTATGTATGCACTCTTTAAATAAATAAACGTTTTTTTTTTTTTATTATTAGTGATAATTTATCTCCAGCTTCCCCGTCACCATCATCCTCACGTATTCCCGGTTGCATCCTCAGCAGCAACGCTTCAGAGCCCGGGGTCCGCTACCTAACCAAGGAGATTTGACGAGGTTACTGGTTTTTACACAGAGCGAGCCGTATGACCTCCGCAACCCAAAGGGCAAACCAGGAACCAATCCTTGGATAGTTTGATGATCAAACGCTAGGTGGCGTTCGGGACCCACAGTTTTACGTACCTTCGAAACACGGAATCATCTATCTTTTCGGATAATCAAGTGATTCAAGCCTGCAATATCCTATCCTGACGGGAAACAACTTTTCACAAAGTATGCTACCCAGTGGGAATCGAACCCATGACCTTCGGGTCACAAGGCGAACGCCTTGACCACTGGACCACGGAGGCAGTCAACCAGCTTCCGTGTGCTTAAGATAAAGTACCACGGACATTAAGGCACGTTAATCCGCCATCTTTTGCAATCGTTAGATTTGTTATTGGAATTCTTAACTAGGCAGGTCTATTATAGTGCCTTTCAGGCTGCAGATGTACTGTCACTATAGTAGGCAGAAAGTGTTGAAAAATTTAATAAAAGATTTATGAATTCTACATTTAAGGGGCTACTTGAATTTTTCGGGGTCCAGTGCTGCCCCCATTTGAAATAAATCATGTGAGAGGAAACAGAGACATTATTTAAAATTTTATCTTGATCAGACCCTAGATAACCCTTTAAATTATTGTATGAACTACTGTTTACGGTTTAAAGTAAGAACGTGAAGCTTTTCTACGCACATTAGCCTTAGGAGCCCCTTAACCTAGATAGAATCAAAATTTCCCATACAAACGTAGTCTACGTTTTATTTTGAGACGACATGTCAGATTCGGGCGAAATTATGTCATTTCAAATAAATTGCATATATTTAGGCATATAACTAGTTTTCACAGTGAAAATATGAATTTAAAAGAGAATATAAAGTATCATATTATACTTGACCATCAGTATGGAAAACTTCTACGCCCTTATATTTTCTTTCCAGTTCCTAATTTTAGTGTAGGGAACAACCAATATAACCCTGGATAACTGAAATTTCTTTAAAATTACAAATTTTTACCGAAATCTGACATGTCATTTCAAAATAAAACGTAGACTACGTTTGTATGGAAAAGTCTAGGGTGAGGGGATTCTTGAGTGGCCGTTTTTTGCAAACAGTAGTGCATAAAATAGTTTGAAATCTAGGGCTTGATCAAGGCTTGTTTAAAGTAAGGATATAAATTTTTAAATCCGTGATTATTCGCTGAAGTTTACGAGGTTTCAGCCTGATTGCGAAAGTTGCTTTGTGATAGTTTGAAAGAAGTTAAAGAAGAAACCCTGCTGAATAAACGACAGGAATTTGAACGACAAAGTTTTATTTGACGTTAATTCAATGCCGAAGGTTTCGTAAGTTTTCTTTGTAAAGTCACACACAAATTTCTGCTCTTTTAGCTCTACCTAATAAGTATTACCTAAATGGTTTTGGGGAAGGCTAAGGCCATTTCAAATTATTCCAGAGTAAATCTAAAGCTTAATTTCTATTTATAAAAAATTTAGTTTGTATTTTCGGACGAAGGTCTTGAAGGCTACGGAAAATTCAATAAACCGTTAAACACGTTTATTACACGGTAGCGTTTCCAGAAAAGTATTTTTCATAAAATGCGCTCTAACTTTATTTTTAACCGACTTCCAAAAAAGGAGGAGGTTATCAATTCGTCGCGATCCTTTATTTTTTTTATGTATGTTCACCGATTATTCAAAGACGCCTGGACCGATTTAAAAAATTCTTTTTTTGTTTGAAAGGGTATACTTTCCAGGTGGTACCGTGGAAATTTTATCAAAATCGGTTAAGCAGTTTGGGGGAGAAGTCGGTTTTTAGTTTTGAAAAATTATACGCTAGTCGTGTGGACACACTACATTACTGACTAAATCTGACGCGACTGTAACTGGCCGTAGCCACGAAAAACTAAAAAAAAAGAATTTTCAATTTTCGAATTCCGACTCCTGCAGGAAAACGCGTTGGCTGTGGGATTATGGGATTCCGATCAGTGCGCCTCGGGGCTTCGCTACGCACGCACGCGTTGCGTCACCTAATAGAAGGGATTGTTTACTTTCAGAAACGTGTTTTCAGGATTCTTAGAAGTGAAGTTAAACGTATGTGATTTTTGTGTGGACTTATTTTGTGGAAGTGAAGTGTCATGGAGTTACTTGGAAGTGTGTGGGGCAGGATGGCTTTGGAAAGGGCTGGTCTGTCAGCCATTCTGGTGTTGGGGGTTTTGGCTGAAGTGCTGGGAGGCTATTTGGTGGAAGACCTCCTTAGCGACTTAGACAAACCGGGTAAGTAAAGTGAACCGTAGTTAATTACTTTTTACAGACTGATTTTTAGTGGCGCGCGGAGAGTTAAAATTTCTCATGTCGGATTTTATTTCTTTTTTTATAGTTTATAGTATTATTTTATGTTAAGACATAGTTACAGAAAGTAAAATTAGACAATAATGAAACATATAATATTTATTTAATTTATTTAAATTTAACGTAACTTTTTAAATTGATTTTATTCTATTTGCTTTTTAGGGTCCCATACCCAAAGGGTAAAAACGGGATCCTAATACTAGACTACGCTGTCCATCTATCTGTCTGTCACCAGTCTGTATCTCATAAACAGTGATAGCTACACAGCTGAAATTTTTACAGATGATTTATTTCTCTTGCCGCTATAACAACAAATATAAAAACTAGAATATAATAAATATTTAAGTAGACTCAACTAGTTGTATTCAACAGAGTAGTAGAATACAACGAACTAAACCGTTTAAACTAGTAAATATATAGTGACAAATAACACAGATTGAGCTAGCCCCAAAGTAAGTTCGAGACTTGTGTATATGTGTGGGATACTCACTCAATGATACTATATTTTATAACAAATACATACATAGATAAACATCCAAGGACAATGTGAAAAAGACCATTTTTCAAATTGCCCTGACCGGGGATGGAACCCGGTACCTCTGGGTGGCGGACTAGCATGGTGACCACTACGCCACGGAGGTCGTCGAACAACAAACGTGATTTTTGTAGATAATGGTACGGAACCCTTTGTGCGCGAGTCTGTCTAGCACTTGGCCGGTTATATAAAACATTAAGATAACAATTATCATTTAAAACTAACATAAATAATGTTATAATAATAACATAAACCATCATATCCCTAATTAAAAGTAAACACTGTAAATCCTCAATTTTGGAGGGGGTGCGATGTAAATAAATAAACAAAGCATTATTGTCTTCTTATTTTATTAATATTTATATTAGGAGTTTTTTTATATAGTTATATTAGGAGTTAAGTAAATATATTTTTTTAAATGAATTACTTTACTACCTGAATTTTGCGGGGTCCAGTGCTGCCCCCATTTGAAATAAATCATTTGAAAAGAAACGGAGATATTATTTAAAATTTGGCTTTGTAATAGCTCTAGATAACCTTTCTTACTAGCTTATGAACTACTGTTTATATTTTAAAGTGAGAACGTGTAGCTATTTATGGCATTTTTGCGAAAAACGGCCACTTTTAGCATGCTATGCGTGAAGCTTTTTATAGCTATGCATGCTATAAAAAGCTTCACGTTCTCACTTTCAAATATAAACAGTATAGTTTATTAAATATTTTGAAGGATTATCTAGGGTTATATCAAAGCCAAATTTTAAATCATATCTCCGTTTCTTTTAAAATGATTTATTTAAAATGGCGGCAGCACTGGACCTCGAAAAACTCAGGTAGTATTTAAGAGCGAAATAAATAACATGCCTAAATAAACTATGACTAACCTAAATATAACTATGAATAAAATCTAAACTAGATATAATTACTATAAATAACATCAAGTGATGTATAAAATTGAGCTCAAGTAGGGTACCCAAGAGACTGGCGGCATTTCAGCGCTTAATAAATAAATAAATAAATAAATAAATAGGGACATATAACACTGATTGAGCTAGCCCCAAAGTAAGTTCGAGACTTGTGTTATGGGATACTAACTCAACGATACTATATTTTATAACAAATACATATATAGATAAACATCCAAGACCCAGGACAATTTAAATAAGGCCATTTTCCAACTTGCCCAGACCGAGGATCGAACCCGGGACCTCCGGGTGGCGGACTAGCATGGTGACCACTACGCCACGGAGGTCGTCCAAATAATGGAAAAGCAAAATAATTTATAAATATGCTTAATCTTGCCTGATAAAAAGTGTAGGTAGGTTGTCATTGTCACGAGGGTCATGCGCTTATATGTATAAACTATATTATATGTTGTTTGATGACCTCTGTGGCCTAGTTGTCACCATGCTAGTCGGCCACCCAGAGGTTCGAGGTTCGATCCCCGGTCTAGGCAAGTTGGAAAATGGCCTTTTTCGAATTGTCCTGGGTGTTGGATGTTTATCTATATATGTATTTGTTGTAAAATATAGTATCGTTAAGTTAGTCTTATTTTTGAAATCAGAAATGAGAAAATTCGTAGGAAAACAAAAATCCCTGACATTGCCCAGCGGATTAGTTCGTTGAAGTGGCAGTGGGCGGGACACATAGCGCGACGAGCCGATGGCCGATGGGGCAAAAAGGTTCTTGAATGGCGACCACATACTGGCAAACGAAGCGTAGGACACCCGGACACCAGCGTAGTTTATTGTGGAACGATTGTCAGATATTAGCGAAAGGCATATAACTAGTTTTCACAGTCAAAATATGAACCTAAAAGAGAATATAGTGTATCATATCATCTTCTAAACTCTCATATTTTCTTTCAAGTTCATATTTGACTGTCGAAAACTAGTTATATGCCTAGATAAATGCAATTTCTTTAAAATTACAAAATACTGCGAAATCTCACATGTTATTTCAAAAAAAAAGCTAGACTACGTTTGTATGGAAAAGTCTAGGGTAAAGGGATTCTTAATGTGGTGAGCGCTAAGGTTTAATTTAGCTCGCGTCAGAACTCCTCACCTCTTCGTTTAGATACCTAGACATCTATTGCAAGCCAATTTCATTCTTATTACTCTTCATGTAACTAAATTTTCCCCTTCGAAGTGGTCGCCGCGCACAAAGTATTAATGTAGGTATATTTTCGATACCTAAAGGGGAGTGACACAGGCCTGAGTGTGGTGATATTTGTTTAGCGAACTGCGGGGTCTTCGGGCGCCGCCGTCCACCGCTCAATCGGCTGAAAAACAGTGGATTCGTAAATATTTGTCGTCAAAAGCTCCCTTGTAAGGATTAAAGAAACTAAAAATAATTGGCCAAGTGCATGTCGGGCCACACGCAGTGTAGGGTTCCGTAGTTACGAATGCCCACTTTGAGTTCATGCCACTGAAAACGTCTAAAAACTAATTTTCTATTCAATTTGTGTGAAATTTTCATTTTGCAAGTACATTTTATAAGTTTATGGCCTGTGACTTTTAAATTGTAAATCATACTTAGCTCTGATAGTTTTCTTTTAAATTTCGTTATATATACTATAGCTGTGAATTTTTATATAACCGTTTAGCAGATAAAGGGGGGGAGTGGGGCACTTCACACAATCTAAATTTTTCACTTTAAAACCAAATGTTTCAGAAACGGATCCCTAAATTAAAAATCGGTTTTTACAAACTCAACGACACACAATATGACTGGTTAATCGAGAAAAAAATTGCCTTTTCACATTACTTGTATGGGAGCTACCCTAAAAATATTTTTTTTTCAATGTTTTATTTTACCACTTTTTCCACCTAATCAATATACATATCCATGCCAAATCACAGTTTTCTAGTACTAATAGTCGCTGAGTAAAACCGCGGACGGATAGACAGACAGACATGGCGAAACTATATGGGTTCCTTGTTTACTACGAAACCCTAAAAAAAGAGAGATAAGCTGTAAATAACAAACATATAGAGCAAAAAGTTAATTCTTAAATAAAAGAAAAACAAGTTATAGCATGCATGATTGAGCCTCAGGTAAAACAAGTTTTATTTATTGCGTATTAAGTAAAGTGGATTTAATAAAAATTGTTACATAACAGCAATGATTTTGTTTTTCAAGTGTGTAAGTGGCCAACACCGGTGTCAGATATTTTAAGCTACCGAAAGGCTTCCGACATAGCTTGACGACTGCCATACAATGATGACAGCCGGGACCAACGACTTACACGTGCTTCACGAAGTGAAGAGGAGCTCGAGAGATTATTATGCCACTTGCACCCATCTAATTGAGGACAACGCGCGGGATCGCTTGACTTCCGAAACATTTATTTCAATTTATAGAAACAAGTCATTATTTAAAAAAAAACGACTGCATTTTTTATATACCCTGTGTCACTCTAAGAATTAAGACAAATATAACGACACCTCTCAAGCTAAAATCCATCGAACCGTTCAGGCTGCAGGGCGTGCCAAACAATTATACATACATACTTTTGTTATTGTCAATTTTTTTTATCGATATTCAATTACTTTTTTATAGAAACTAGTTCAGTATCACGGGCTCAACTCGCTATAGAAATTATGCTGGTATTCAAAAAAGCCAGTATAATATAAAGCAATGTAAGACAATAGATGCTAACGAGCTGAAATCAGTTTGCCTTCGCCCTTCAATAAAAAAGATAAGAGAAAGCCCGCTAAATCCCAGCGACCATATATTATTCAGTCATTTACATGCCGTACTGCGGTATGGTTTAAATACTCAAAACAATACGCGTATACAGGCTGTTTTAAGGCGAAATAATATTTGAGGGTGTCATCTCAGCCTATCAAGGTTATACGAAAAATTTTTGCGACGTATTATAAAACTCAATTTTAGGGTTGGTTGCCGTTAATAGGATCAGAAAACTATGATTACAAATAGTCTGATTATCAAAAAATAATGGACCCATATTTTTAGTTTAACCAAAAAAGTAAAAAACAAAGATACGCAGCATCAAAATCCGGAGTTGTGGACTTGCGACAGTTGCGACGTCACAGACAATGGGCCAAAAGTAATTTTCTATTTGTCATGCCTATTGACCAAATGAAGATGACAGTGACGAAAGAGGAGGTGAAATTTTACGGGTGGTCTTCTTGTTTTGGGCGGACAATAGTAAATGTTTAGATTCTCAAAATAACTTTCCTGTGCCATATCATGGACATGCCTTTTAAATATTATTAGTTGTTTTGCAAACATCCTATACTTATACCGTCTTATTATAAAACCCAGACTAACTTTGTTACTAGGTTTAAACCATTATCCGAACAAATCAAGTTGACATTTAGTAATATCACACTATCTCACCTGTTAATGTCAACTTCATTTTGGGCGGATAATGGTTTAAACCTAGTAACAAAGTTAGTCCTGTTTTTATAATAAGAAGGCTAAGGTTTAACAAGTGTACTGTGGGTAGGTTAAGCCTCCGTCCAATTGTATACAAAAAAAAAACAGAAGAAGTACAAGGAAGAGCTGGTAAAATGAGGCATTGAATCATAAAATATTGATATTTTTTTTTAGTTTAGCCTATTTTGTGTCTCTTTCATATTCCAAGCGTTTATATACTGCGTATTCATCGTTGACCGTATTTCTCCACATTTTGTTGATAACATAAATTGTGAATAAATATAAAGTCAAAATATATTAATATTTTGTCAGATCTCATATTTATTCTAGTTGAAGAGAGACGGACATTCAAAGCAGAAAGGGAGGCGTTGCCATAACTTCAGTTCAGTGTTCAGTATGTTTGGCACGGCAGCGTTATGGGCAGTTATAATTGACGACATAATATAATCCGGATCTACAACGGAAGGAATAAAATGGCTGTAACATTTATTTTAAAGTATTTTTTCAAGAGAAATTACTTTGGCAAATTTCGGCTCTACAGCTGTCAAAATATTAGGGACGCACAGCCATAATCCTTCAGTTCAGTGTTCAGTATGTTTGGCACGGTAGCGTTATGGGCAGTTATTACTGATGACACGTAAGCCGGATCTACAACTGGTTGTAACATTCATTTTAAATTGTTATTCCTAGGGATTAAGGAACCTTTGACAAATCTGGGCTCTACAGCTGTTAAAATATTAGGGACGGACATTCAAAGCAGAAAGGGAGGCAGCCATAACCCTTCAGTTTAGTGTTCAGTATGTTTGGCACGGCAGCGTTATGGGCAGTTATTATTGACGACATTCAGGCCGGATCTACAATGGAGGGAATAAAATCGTCATTTATATGCCTATTTCCCGACTTTTCTTATGTATAGGAAAAGTGCTGGAAAATTTGGCATACCTGCCCGCATGCCTGACGTCAACCCTGTTTGGAAATTAGCGTTGCCTATCTATCGATAATTTGACTTTCGATAGGTGACCTCGAAAAACAGTCACAATATCGATAGTAGATAGTGTCGATTGTTAATAGTTTACAATACTATTGATGAAAGGTAAAACTATTGATAGTATTGTAGCGGGAGCGAGGTGATATGCTCGACAGCCACAAAGGGAAGATCTTCCTGCCAGGCTGGTGTTACGCCTGGGGAACCGCGGCTCCGACGGTTTTTTTTTTTTCGAACGAAGATTACGCTGTATGCTGGAAGCATTCTACAGCTCATCGGACGCGACGGAATTTAAAAGACGGGACCAACATTTGCCAGAATGGCAAGATGTCCACACCGGAAAAAGTGACAGGGCTCCGACGGTGTATCGTCGGAAGTTTTATATATGCAGCGAATCGGGCGAACTCTGAGATCGAGATGTAGGATACCGCTGGCGTCATCTCATATGCTTCTTGTGAACTATAATGTCGGTTGTCTCTTGATTGTAGTACCTCATAGTGGCCGTAGAGGTCGCCACAGTATCGATACTAATGAATTTAAATACTATCGATAGTGTTACAATATCGATATTCGCAACAATACTATCGATTGTATAAATAAAAAAATATCGATACTATCGATAGTATTGATACTATCGATACTGATGGTCCGATCGATACTGTTACTGTTTTTCGAGGTCAATATCGATAGACTATCAATATTTTATACTATTGCTTGCAAAGCTACTCCGCAGTACCGCGCGTGTTTTTATATAGGACGTTAGCAAGAGAGCGTCCCGCGCGCAGATTCTGCCAATCTGCGCGGGGCCGTCTTAGACTGCTGATCCGCGCAGGGAAGTAGATCGAACCGGTAGGTGACTGGTGAAGCAGATCTACGCCTCCGTTGCCGCGCGCAGAATGTGCCGGGCCGCGCACCGCGGGGGGCGCGTTGCCAGTGGGGGAATCGCCTTATTGGGTGAGATATGCAAACTTAGTTATTTTCTCGTCTCTTGGATCCAGTGGAAGAAATAAAGTGGTTCTATTCTATACCAGAAACCACGGCACATAATGGGTAAATCGTACCTTTGGTGAAAATCGAATTTCCCGCAACTATGAAACTCCCGCCATAAAATTATTTATCCTCTTTTTACGACTGCCCAAGTGTGTGCTAGGCTTTACGACGCCTTACCTAGGCATTTAGATAAGTAGATCGACCTTTGCGATTCCACGTGAATAGTTCGAGGTTCGACGTTGTAACGATCGATTTAATGCTCTTTTGATGGTTGGTTTGTTGATAAAGGTGAAATTGTTGTAATGACACTGAGCTAGTGATGAGTCGAGGGCAAAAACAAATTGGCTAAACATGGGCATAAGCAGAGGATCTAAATAGTATGGGATCTTCATATAATCCCCCAAGAATAAAAAGAAATGTGGTGTTGTGGGACACCAGGTAGGAACGAAGTTCCTTCGGCTAATGTAGAATCGACACAATTTGCAAAAGAAAAATCGTGCTCAAAGGAAGAGAAAGGTATTATACACTACTCGCTTGTGTATACGATTGTCGCCCTGCGCACGTCTCATTTAACGGTTTTATTTAACGAGGTCATCCTTACGGTTTTACTATCACATTTTTTTCAGTTCGGTCGCGCAGCAAAATCCCTATCTCCTCCAAGCCTGCCGTAAGGAACTTCGTTCCAATTAAAATAGACAAATAAAAAAATAAAATATACACTTCGTCGCATGTAACGGACATCGGGCTTTAGTGATTTTGGAAACTCTCCGAGGCACCTGTAATCTTTGTGCGGCTAAAATGATGACAAAAAAGAAACAAAAGTACAGACAGTAGTCAACTATTATTACAATATCGACGGGTGGTTTTCTGACAAATTCTAAAATCTGAACTGATTAAAAAGTACCAGATTTTTTTAATTCAAAACACAAAATTACATTAAAACTAACGTGAGACTCAGACATCTAAATATATATAACTCAAAGGTGACTGACTGACTGTTATAGTGATCTATTAACGCACAGCCCAAACCACTGGACGGATCGGGCTGAAATTTGGCATGCAGGTAGATGTTATGACGTAGGCATCCGCTAAGAAAGGATTTTGATCAATTCTACCCCCAAGGGGATAAAATAGGGGATGAAAGTTTGTATGAAACTTTGCCAATTTTAAACCGATCGGGCTGAGACTTTGCATGCATAAAGCTACTATGACGTAGGCATCCACTTAGAAAGGATTTTGATAAATTACACCCCTACGCGAGCGAAGCCGCGGGCGACAGCCAAAAAAAAAAGTCAAAAAAAGTCAAAAATCATTTTTTATCTTTGGATATTTATATCACTTGATAATTGTCATTTCTTTTTTCTTTCGATTTCTTAATAGTTAGTTGTTGACGTCAGATCATTTACTTACAACTAAGTTTACTGCCGCCTCCAAAGCGCAAAGTACAGAAGAAGCGGTAACAAACTGTACTGCAGCATTTTCTCCAAAAACGTCAACCTTACAATTATACTGATATTAAAATTAGATATGTGGACTGAGAATACATTGCTATGTCATAATTATTAATTAAAAATATCAAATTTGAAATTAATGTCAATTTGTATAAAATTCATGTACTGATTGTACTCAAATTATGTCATTTGTGAGTGTACAAATATAAACCTTTAAAAGGGACCCGCGCCAAGCTCAAGCCAGACGTTTTTGTCTTTAAGACAATCAGCATATTAGGTACGCTGCCTTGTTGTGGTGCGTTGGAAGAAATATTTTATTTATAAGCCGTTGTATTTTAATAATGTAATTTTGTTATTAATAAAGCACGGGTTACTCACGTAGAGAGTCAGCTACTGGACGCTGCACGTCACACCAGTGTGTCGTGCAGCGGCTTTGTGCATGAGCGCGTCACATTC
Source organism: Acrobasis suavella (assembly GCA_943193695.1). Classification (NCBI taxonomy): domain Eukaryota; kingdom Metazoa; phylum Arthropoda; class Insecta; order Lepidoptera; family Pyralidae; genus Acrobasis; species Acrobasis suavella. Next base: position 740,158 of record OW971947.1, read on the forward strand.
GCCCTGATGAAGACCTCTGGATGAGGTCGACACATGTCGGCCTGTAGCTGACTCTCTACATAAGTAACCCGTGCTTTATTACTAACAAAATTACATTATTAAAATACAACCGCTTATAAATAAAATATTTCTTCCAACGCACCACGACAAGGTAACGTACCTAATATGCTGTCAGCATTCCCTCGCTGGATAGCGATACTTAATCTCTGAGCTAGAAGCTACCAGCCCTCTGGTCACCAGTTGCCTCGATGAGACGCGTTGTAATGTCCTTAACCCTCGAATCGTCGCGTGGGGTCTTTGAAAGCCTAGGTTTTAAAAAAATACAAATATTTCACACTTCGGTTTGTGCCACAACTTTGAACGTTTAGGTACCTTCGCAAAAATAATTATTGGTGCATTGTTGTCTATCAGCTATTTGTTTGCGCGCATGCGCCGTGTGATACAGACGTGTTATTGCGCGCGAGGCTCCCAGCGACCCCACGCGACGGATGGCGTAAGTAAAAACTTGCGTATTTTATTTTGGTATTTTTTACTTTTGAGTGTTTTTCGATGCTTATTTGTGAATATTTACATTTTACTTTGTAGAAATATATAACTGGATCTCATAACAATGAATGAACGTCAGCAGCAGCGTATTTTAGGCTAGTTAGAAAAAGCTGACGAGGAGAGCTTGGGTGGTTGTATCCTCTGAATTTAGTAAACACGACACCGATTCAGATTTGTCACTTTTCTAAGGGTAAACGTGTCCGATCCAAACCAAATCTGTCTGTACTACCGAATGTATCGCAAATGATAATCAGCGCTATTTCAAATTAAAGAAGTTTATGTTTATTTTCGTTGATCTCTCTCAGTTTTCTAGTTTTCAAGTTCCTTACCTCATTGCCATTTGTTTAGTTTAGAAAAAAAACGTTAAAAGTTTTTAATTTTTTAGAATATTGAAGTTTTTGTTTGGGATGATTGAATCCAAATAAAAATGGTTCCTGAACTTAAATTTTACTTCTGTTTTGTTTTTTTTTTTTTTAATAACTGCAATAAATCTTATCAGAGATCAAAACGTATGATCAAAATAGCCTTACAAACTTTGGGGTCTTTAGAGACCCCATGTGACGAATCTCGTATATGAAAAGTGTGCGACGGGCCGAGGGTTAAGAAACAACTCAGCTTCAGAGCCCTAAGGACCCATTGTCTCCACTGCGAATGGAAGAAAAACTATCTCCCAGACCTGCGTATTTCTGGTATTTGGCAGCCTCGCAGCATAGGCGGCCTATGCTGCGAGGCTGCCAAATACCAGAACCAAGTTGAGATGTTGTTGGGTAGGTCTCTTGTAAAAACTATTTTTATTTATATCCTACAAAACCATGGATTGAAAGTTTACGATGTTTGTTCAGATTCTGTCTTATACAGCGATCATTAAGCTAAGCTGGCTGTGAAAACTTTGGTCCTTCGCAATAAGAATGTAGTAAAAGACAAAATTGGACATGGGGCTTGGAGCCGTATCGTAAGGACAAACTTGTATTTTACTCGACTTTTTTTTCATATCAAAAAGTAACATAATACAAAACCGAAAACATAAATAGTAATTTTACTCTGCTTAAAAATAACCTTACCTGCATTCCCATCATATCGCTCTCGCCTTGTGCCTAGTAACCCAAGTATGCCAGTATCTAGTGTGCGACAAGTTTATTCGCTTGGCAAATAAATAAAAAATTCCCCCCCACCGAAAATGTGAAAAACGCCATCTAGTGATGAATAGCGAAACTATCGATACAATTTGATATCATAGCGGTAGTTCCGTTAAATATAATATACATATATATTTTTTTTAGGCAAAACCCTGACTGTCAAGCTGTAACCTCCAATAACTTATAAACGACCGAAAATATTTTCCTCAAACATGAATACCACCTCAAGGAAACTTGCTTTCACGTAAACAAAACTGCATCGGAATCGGTCTATCCGTTCGTGCGCTACGATGGGATAACACACACAGACATTAGCGTCAAATTTATAACTCTCCTTTTTTTGTCGGGGGTTAAAAAGGTGAGATAACGTAAACTGTAACTCAGGCTTAGTGACAGTCCTATACAAAACATGTAGTGTAATTGAATTTGGAGAAAAAAGTGCTTCCAAGTGAAAGAGGATTATGCAGGCCTGACCGTCCTTATGATAATTTATGGCGCTGTGTTTAGTTGGCATGCGTGATATGGGAACCCACTGAATAATGTTTCTGCTTCGGTGCTTTTTTTTTTTTTTTTTTTTTTTGATATGACAGACATAGGTTGCCTCGGACGGCATTTCCTATTTCACCCGGACAAGGTTTGAGGAGCGGGCCAGAGGCCCGGCTTCCTATATTTTTATACTACTAGCAGCAGCGCAAAGGGCTCCCAAGGGGGAAACCTCGGCTTTGGGCGCGCTAGGGATTATGGCAAATTTTGGGGTGCTGCAACACCCATGTTTTGCCGGAAGGGCCGAAGCTACGGTGCCAGAAGGGCCTACTTAGGACGCAAATCGTCCAGGTACCGCCGGGCGGTACCTAGTGAACGGGCTAATGTTCCTACGCCTACGTATTCGATTACGACGAATGCGGGGGGGTCGGACCGCGAGGTTCCTCTGGCTACTCGGAGCCGCAGAGGTATCGAATTGGACCATGTCAGCCATAATCTGGTCATCGGAATCAGAGAGAACATGCCTCGGACGTCTGCCGGTGAGTCGGCGAGGGTTGTGCTCCGGGATGTAGTTAGCTGCCTCTCTAACTAGTCGGTTCGGGTGGTCGGCGGCTTTATCAAAGAAGCGTTCGGACGCTTCTTTCATAAAGTGCTTAATGGACGGGAGTTCGAGATCGCGGTGTAGGTCGCAGTTTCTCGCTATCCTTGGAGCGTTGGTAGCTCTGCGGATGAATCGGTTCTGTACTCTTTGAAGCCTAAGCATGTGAGTTGGGGCTGCGTGTGCGAAGACAACGCTTGCGTAGGTCAGGACTGGGCGAATGCAAAGTTTGAAAAGAGTTAACTTGTTGCCAAGAGATGCTTCGGTGCTGGAAAAATCCTGCTTACATTGATTTGCACCAATGCCCATGTCGAAACAATTTTCTTTTTGTTTTATTTAGTCTCTTGATCCGTGCGTCAACTCGTGAACGGGTGCTGCCGGGAGGGACTGGTCAGCTCGGCTTCGCTTTTTTTGACTACTTAATATTTTTTATTACGCAATTTATGTTAGTTTACTTGTTCGCAAGCATAACATGTTATAATGTGTCAACATTGTATTATATTATAAGTATTTATTAATTAAAAGACAATTATAATAATATGACAAAGCCCTTCTGGCGAGTAGGCGACCAATACTGTGAAAATGAGTTTCTTTCGGCGTTTCTTCTCAGCAGTGGTCGTTACGAAGCGCTGGTATCGGTAGCTTTTCTTTAAAAAATAAATTAAATTTTAATATACTTTACACGTAACATAAATTATACTTATTGACGTGTAAAAGTGCCTGTAAAGGTCTAATTACTGAATAAACATTTGAATCTTTGAATCTTTGAATCTTTAGTCTTTGAAGTGTTGTTTCTCTTCCTAAGGATGTCATAGAGGCCGCTTAAAGGACCAAATAAGCGAAATACCTCGTGATACAATTCATTTCGAAGGAGGGTTGAAGGCAGGCGAGGAGTTGAAGAAAAACTTTTGATGTGACGCTTCAGGGTTGGGATTTGCAAGCACAGTTCTACGGAATAGTATGGTCGGTGCTGTCCGGTTCTGTCGCTCTCTCGCTCTGGCAAATGACGGTTCTGAGAGACAGAAAAGGATAGCAGCATAGAAATGTGCTGTTCCGTGCTGACAAGTGAGATCCAACCTTTATACAGCGGGGAAAGGACATGCCTGTAATAAATCAAACCAGGGGCTATACTAGATCACTAATAATACAATAAAATTAAAATAACAGTCAAAAAACAAAAAAAAAATCGGCATTGCCATACAAAAGTGTGCAGCCGCCCGGGCAATTTGTATGGGAATATCGTTATTTTTGTTGTCTTTTTTTTTACAATATATTGGTTTAGGCATTTGTGCTCAATCTCACCTGATGGTAAGCGACGATGAAGACTAGGATGAAGCATGCCTATCCAAAAGATACCCATTCAATCTACTTTTGAATGTCCCGGGACTGTACTTCTCAGGGAATATAGACGCAGGCAGTTCATTCCACACCTTATCTTTAAACTGGCATTTTAATTTCATTATGCTATTGTGACCTATAGTATAGCCTGTGGTTTGATTTATTGTCTTTTCACGTCGTATATACAAAGAGTCAAATGTTCGTTTAGAAAGTGCGAAACATTATCAAATAAATATATTTAATGGAGAGGGCAATGCTTGGTGTTTCTCTACCTACGTGATCGAAATAGCTCAATATCCGCGTTGCAGGTTGTAGTATCAGCAAAATTGAGCGCTACGAAAATAAAGTCTAATTTAGTTTTACCACAGAATAAGTAGAGGAAGTGCAGCATATTTGGAATAGAGCAGAAAATTTGGGATAGTCGTGTTTACAAATTTGTACAGATGACATCTGTGTTTTTTCGTGGTAAATTTAACATAACATGACGTATCAACTGATTGAGATCTAATGACAGGGCGCCATATTAACATTTCGGCTGACAGCCCCTCGAAAGCAAAACGCTTTAATCTACATATTCTTTAAAAACAAACTTGGATTCTAAATATATAATACTTACTGCCCTTCCTATACTTCTGTTTTATATAGAAATATGACGAGACTATCGCATGAATTTCGTGTTATTTTTAACCGGCTCCCAAAAAGGAGGAGGTTATGAGTTCGTCGCGATCTTTTTTTATGTATGTTTACCAATTATTATTCGAAAACGCATGGAACAATTTAAAAAATTGCTTGAATAAGTATACTTGTCATGTGGTCCCATTAAAACTTTATCAAAATCGGTTGTGTATTCCAAAATACACAATGAGTAAAAACCTACTTCACCCCAAGGATGAAGTGGGTTTCTAGTTTTGAAAAAATATCTCGAGTAAAGTGCAGTAGTATTTAAGGGGATACCTGAATTTTCCGGGGTCCAGTGCCCCCATTTGAGAAGAAGAATTGAGGAAATTCGTAGAAGAACAAAAGTCACTGACATAGCACAGCGGATTAGTTCGTTGAAGTGGCAGTGGGTAGGGCACATAGCGCGAAGAACCGATGGCCGATGGGGCAAAAAGGTTCTCGAATGGCGACCGCGTACTGGCAAGCGAAGCGTAGGACACCCACCCACAAGGTGGTCAGACGATCTGACCAAGGTCGCTGGAAAGCGCTGCATGCAGGCCGCTCTTGATCGGTCATTTTGGAAATGGGAGAGGCCTATGTCCAGCAGTGGACGTAATGCGGCTGAAATGATGATGGTGATGAATTAATATTTTTGTAAAGGCAAAGATTAATCGATATTAAATGATATTTGTATGAGAACTAGCCCGCGGGTTCCGCTCCCCATAGGAATTTCGGGAAAAAGCTTGTCGATGTCCTTTCTTGGGTCTCATACAAATACAACACAATATCCATGACTTTCATCTAGATAGGTTCGGTGGTTTGAGCGTGAAGAGGTCACAAACAAACAAATATACAAACTCACTTTCACATTAATAATATAAGTTGATATTTTTGGAAAAATACCAGTAACCTCGTCAAATCTCCTTAGGTAGGTAGCAGACCCCGGGCACTGAAGCGTTACTGCTGAGGATACAACTGGGAAAATATGCTCGGATGATGAGGATTTTTGGAAAAAATCCTCCAACTAGTAGCGTTAGGGCTGGAACAGACGGGGCGCAAGTTGCGCCGCGTAACAGCTAGTGATGGGAGTTGCATAAATACTCAATCAACCCATTTGAATATTTACTCAGTAGATTGAGTAAATACCCGATAAATATCCTAATTTATCCATTTGCTGAGTAGATTGATTTATATGAGTTGCGACTTATATTTATATTTATATTCATATTCATTATTTCATGTTTTCATGACAATTTTGAAACTGAAATCTAGTATACACTTGCAATTCTTGTCAGAAAGTGTGTGCATACGCCATCATATGCTTAAAATGTAGGTTAACGTTATATGCAACGCTAAATTATATGAAAATACCATACTAATCATACACTGAAAGTAGGCTTCTTTGACTAATTATAATTTTTTGGTGGGAGGTGTGCATAGACTTAATTTTGCATTAAAATAAGTAAACAGACATCAAATGCGATGTCAACACATGAGCATGCTCTATTTACTCTAGTTATTAAATCTAGTGAGTAAATACTCAAATGGGTAGATTGAGTACTATCCACTGCCTATCTCTAGCTGTTACGCGACGCAACTTGCGCCCCGTCTATTGCGGCACTAAACAATCATTGCTGAGATGAATTGCAATGAAAACTCATCAAAACAGCAAAGCTGGGAGGCTTAGCTAGTTTCACAACAAACGCATCGTCGGCTGCCAACAACAAAGTTCTGGACGCCAGATGAGTTCCCGACCCTAAAATATATCCCAAGTTATTGTTTCGCAAAGATATTGTACTGTTTTTTTTTCATGCTAGAAATTAATTGTTTTACTTTTTTGATTGTTAAAATCCATATTCTTGGAAATGTATTTTACTGAACAATTTTGCTTTTTTAGCTCTGCGGCTTATGCTGTTAGGAGAATAAGACAATTGACAAATGTAGCAACTGCTAGACTAGTGTACTTTAGTTACTTTCATAGTTTAATGTCATACGGCATACTGCTATGGGGGAGTGCAGCCGATATTCAGACTATTTTCATTTTACAAAAAAGGGCAATTCGTGCTTTCTACGGCTTAGGATCTAGAGACTCACTCAGAGAATCATTCAAGGAAATAGGTATACTAACCTTACCATCACAGTATATATTTGAAAACATACTGTATGTAAGAAAAAATATTTCCTCATACAATAAAGTAAGCGATTTTACCGTTAGAAACTTACGCAATAAGAGTGACTTAGTTGCCCCGTATTATAGGCTCAAAACAGTTGGTAAAACGTTTATGGGGAACGGTATACTTTTTTATAATAAACTGCCACAATCGGTCCTTGATATGCCTGACAAAAAATTTAAAGCTTATGTAAAGAAGGTACTCTGTGAGAAGGCTTATTATAGGACCGATGACTATCTTAAAGACAACAAAGTCTGGCTTGAGCTTGGCGCGGGTCCCTCTTAAAGGTTTGTATACTCAGAAATGGTCATAATCTGGTACATTAGGCACATATTATAAATATCCTATGATAATAAAGATATATTTGAATTTTGAATTTTTTGAATTTGTATTTGTTTTTTCTTTTCCCCGACTTTTTTTACGAGGAATATTAGGTAACGACGGAAAATCAAAATTAGATTATGTGTAATGTGTAGATAGACATTTTTCAATTCAGATTAATTTTTTGGGATGAAATCATCGTTTTTGGAGTAGATACTCCAAAAACGATGTTTTCATCCCAAAAAATTTAGAGCTAAAGTTGCTGCTGATTCTATCGGGAATGAAAAGTGAAAAAAAAATTCTAGGGATTAAAAACAACTTGAAAACTGAACACGAGTGTAATCTGTGTATAATTAAAAATAATACTGGAAGTCCGGCAAAAAAAAATATTAAAACAATAAATAATAAGCACAGGCGTCGTAATTTTTAGGCATTGTCCTCAATATGGATGAATGTTGGTTAACATTTATAGTACTTCACTTTGGAAAAATAAATAAAAAGCACTATTTTTGTCTTTGATTCAAAGTACCAATTGCAGAAGTATTATGTTATATTGCATTGACATCTAATTATTTGTGTTTTGAATACATTTTCGTAAGTTTAAGCCGATAGTGGATATCGAGTTTACTGATACGACGACATACGACGTCTGCATGTTTACATATAAAAACATATCCTCTTTTAAAACGGTATCGGCCACACATGATATAAATACCAGACATAAAGAAAGACTACACCTACCTGCGTCTAGAATAAAAATGCTAGGCAATAGCCCATACCACATGGCAGTTAAAATATTTAATGAATTACCCGCCTCTATACGACAAGAAAAACCATTTAAAAAATTCTCAAATGCTCTAAAATCCTACCTTATTTCAAAATGCTATTACGCTGTCAAAGACTATTTAATGTAAATAAATATAGAATTTTTTTTTGATTGTTGAAGTTGACATATTATGCATGAAATTTATTTTAACACTTAATATTATTTTAATTGTGTTTAGTTTTAAATTAATTGATTGACATCTACCCATTGTATTTGCAATGCTCCTTCAGTTGCTATGATGAGATTCATAGTTAGCAAATAAATGTTTGAATCTTGAATCTTTGAATCTTGAAAATGAAAAATAGCTGGCCAGGTGCGTGTCAGGCCACACGCAGTGTAGGGTTCCGTAGTCGCACTAAAAACGTGCATAGTAGCACTAAAAACGGCTAAAAACGATTTTTCTTTTAATCATCCATCATCCTAACGTCAGATTAAACCTTTCTAATCAAAATCTCTCCAAATAACCAGCCAAGAGATCTCCGCAGTATTGATCTGCCATAACAGTGGTATCTTGTTGATCTGACGATCAAGCAGGAAATGCCCTAAATGCCTAAACGAGGTACGAGGTTATTGAAGACGCCCGACTACGCGACAATAGGTGCGCAGTTTAGATTACTTTAGTTAAACAGCTCTGGACGTGCGTCTTAGTTACAGATAAAGATATCATGTCCGTGACATTGCAGATAAACTGCAAGAGAGTCACCTACGCTGGTAGGGTTTAAGGTCATGTTTTGCGGAAATCGGCAGGTTACAGCAGAAACAAATGTATAGCCATGCCGCCTCTGTCAGGCCCCGGCAGAAAACTTCTTTCGATGACCTCCGTAGCCTAGAAGTTATCAAGCCAGTCTGTCACACTGGAGGACCCGGGTTCGATCTCCGGTCAAGTCTAGTCTAAGTCTCAATCACACAGATTGAGCTAGTCCTAACGTTTTGAGACTTGTGTTAAGGGATATTAACTCAACGATACTATATTTAATGACAACTACATATTGTGACATCGCGCGGGCTCCAGCACTCCTCCGCCCCTCTTCGGCGCAGCGGGGGGGGGGGGGGGCATGCCCATATATAAGGCGCGGCGGCCGGCGCTCGTCCTCTTTTTCTTCGGCTGCATCTCAAGCTAAGTAGTTCTTCTACCTAGAAGGGCTACTCAACGGATCTAGTGCCTATAACTCACGACCCTGACTACCTAATCTGTTCCTAGTGTTCTTGTGAATCTTTGTAACTAATGTAATGTAATAGTTGTTCATTATACCTATCTCATTTGCCAATATCTAGTCTTTCCTTTATCTCATCTATCCTCCTAGATCCTAAATTTAGTATTTACTAACCAAAACGGTACAATATATAGATAAACATCCAAGACCCAGGTCGATCTGATAAAGATTATTTTCCATCTTGACCTGACCGGGAATCGAACCCAAGACCTCCGGTGTAACAGCGTGGCATGATGTCCTCCAGGCCAAAGAGGTCGTCGGAAGGTTATAAAAGTAACAAACGTAACCAAATGTGTACAGAGCCCGCTGTGCTGAGAAATTTTCTTATTTATTTTTCCTTTCATCTGTCGGCGTCCGGCAGCAAATTAAATTGCAGAACGCAGAACAAAAATCATCTCTTTCTCCGAGATTTGTTTTTTTTTTTTACTGAATTAAGTGTTAGCCTTAATGCTTTCTTTTTCTCATACTATTTATTTTACTTTTCTTTATTATTTACTGTTTTATAGTATATCAGTTTGCTGAGCTATAATTACCTAGATAAACAATACTTTTCATCCCGGAAAAATGTGAGGTTTCCGTGGGATTTAAATACTAAAATAAAAAAATATATGTTGGCGCCTTTCTGGCGCTGACACTTGCAACACCGTGTAGCGGCTGGCAACATCGTAATGCAGCGGGCAATCCTATCAGATGGATAGCGGTGCGATATTGCGCATGCGCGGTCAACGGTCTTCTGGATTCAAAGCTTGCCACGTAAGGTTGTGTCAAACCATATATTATAACTTATTGAAGTAATTGTAGATATTTCATAAAGTTCTAGTGATCAATGTATTAAGCTTAACGATTTACCTAGCAAAATGAATATGTATTACGTATAACTGTGTCTAGTATTTATTTTGCTCACATATAGGGACAAAACACACACATTGAGCCTAAAAGTAAGCTTAAGCTTTTGTTCTGGAATACCAACCCAACGATACTTTATTTTATGTTAAATACATATACAATATGTAACAAAAACCTTGTCCCATCCTTGTAGGAGTATCTCAGACCGTCAATATAAACAACTTTTCCTATTTGACCAATGCTTGAAACTCGAAGAAAAAATCGACATGTTCATACAAATTGCCGGGCCAGCCGAACACTTTTGTATGAAAATGTCGATTTTTTTCGAATTGATGGTCTGAGCTGCTCCTGTAAGGATCGGACAGGGTTTTTGTTACAAATTGTATAGATAAACACCCAAGACTCAGAACAATTTTAAAAATTACATTTTCCAGCTTCTCCTGGCTGGGGATTGAACCCAGATCCTCCGGATTGACAAATTAGCGTGTTGACTACGCGGGCAGCGCTGCAAGCAACAGTTAGTTATAAAAACTTTTAAACCTTGCTGCATCAAAACTGTTTGAATCCGTTCACGTTTTGAAACTTGAAAAGAGCAATAAAACATACTTGAATGTCAAGTTATACTTACTTTGAAAGTTAATCCCAGGAGACTCTTTCACGGAAACCCTTGTCTTTTACGGAGCATTTCACACGCTATTGTAAGGGTAAATGTATTTTACATACGGGAAGAATTTTTCCCAGTACCTGCGCATTCGTTTATAGCAAATTCAGTCCATGGTATTGTATTAAGACCACGCTTAATAGGCTGGATACGGTGGGCTTTTGAAAAAAGTTCGATATACAAATATACTTAACGGGTACCCAACATATGGGTCAGAAGATGTGATCTGTAAACAGATGAAGATGGGGGAGTGAGTAACTCAGTCTTGTTCGGACCGCCATACTGTTTGTATAGTATGCTGTGGGCTTGGCTCTTTTAACTGTGATTATTGTAAGAGGTGTGGAGTGGTAAACTGATTTATTACTATGATAGTTTTGTTTCAGCTGGACGATAAGCCCAGGTGGATACAGAATAACTGTGTGGGCTAGAGGGTTTTACTGATGTGGTTGAAACAAATGGACCAGCGCGAGGTGGGGCGCTGACTTATTATCACTTTAATAAGGCCCACGTAAGGCATCTTTTGCTGCAACAAATATATTCTTCAAACTTCTAATTAAATTTAAGTTTACTTAGCTGTTTAAAGAGCTAAGTCTTGAATTGTTTATAATGAGATAGAGGCTGCCTTAAGCAGGCTTAGCGTCCTTTCTCGGGTCGAGTTCCGTTTAATTTCTCTCTCATAATAATATTCAAAAGCCATTCAAGGTATTTTAATGTAATGTAAGTCATCATCATGCCAAGCCGTTACCTGGTCACGGTCCCGGGTTAGCTCCCCTGATTTATATTTATAGATATTTAAGCTTAATTCCGTATATAACGTGGAAGGCACATACCCGTAATAAATAAATCTAACGTCGTTTCAGTTCGGCAGACTTCGGCACGGTGTATGTGTGCGTGCGACTAGACGTATGCGTGTAGACTAGCTGCTAACTGCTCATAATAAAAAATCCTGAATAACCTATATGTATTGCAAGATAACAAAAATATTTTAAACGATAATTAACTTCTCATTTATTCAATAAAAAAAAAAAAAATGTTTACTCATCTGTTTTTTTATACCATACTGTTTTTTTATACCATTCCCCCTCTCAAAAGTTTATTTTATTCACTGAAAACAGTGAATAAAATGCACTTTTACTCACTATTTTGATGTTTGAATTTAGAACAATTTACTCTTAATTTTGGTAATTGTTCCAGTTTTAATGTCCATTTTAATTAATTTAAACTCCTTTTTTTTTCATTAAATGTCTATTTTCACTTAAATTTTTCTTTTTAACCGACTTCCAAAAAAGTGGGTTATCAATTCGTCGGAATCTTATGTTTTATATATGTTGACCGATTTATTCGAAGACGTTTGTACCGATTTAGAATATTCTTTTTTTTTCAAGGGAGTACCCGTCAGGTTGTCCCATAATTTTTTTATTAAAACCGGTTGTGTAGTTTGGTTGTGAACGGTTTTTAGTTTTGAAAAATTATTCTCATAGTCATGGTATAAAGTATAGTATGCAATTCTTGAATAAAGCGGATTTACATCGAGGGCCATGAATCACTCGCATTGCTCAGGATTCTAACACTTGAATCACGAGCGTAGCGAGTGATTCAATCATCATGAATCACTCCCTACGGTCGTGATTCAGTCGTTAGAATCCTTCACCTGCTCGTGATTCATCTATGGCCCTCGAAGTAAATCCGTCCTTTATTCACTAATTGCGTAATATACTATTTATTGTTATTATTGACTGTTATTTTAATTTCATTATACTATAGTGATCTACTACAGCCCGTGGTTTGATTTATTAAGGGTATGTTCCTTACACGTTGTATATTAATATATATTTAAGTTTTTTATTCAGCCATAACTTGTGGGGTTATTGACCGTTATTTGAAAGAATCATTGCATCATCCTAAATCTTCCATGCTGGTCTGAAAATTTAGTGATTCCTGTAGGTTACTTGTTGACAGATTTTGCGATGTAGGTAATCTGCCTTTTTCACTCTCTATCACGTAATATATTATTTGTGGTAAATGTTAATAATTGCATTTATACGACATTGAAACCTTCAAAAAACGAGTCTATATCTTCCTGACAGGCCGGCAACGCTTCTGTTACACCCCTGGTGTTGCAGTTGTCTATGGGCAGCGGTGATCACTTACCATCAGGTGATCCGCTTGTCCGTTTGCCGCCATATAACAAATAAAAAATAAATTATTTTACCTTTTGGCTAGTAAACTTTTGTGCTTTGCAGTTTAATATAATTTAATGCCATTTCGCAAATTCAATTTAATTTAATTTAACGCAATTTAAGTTTAATCTAGTTTATAATATTTTCACAAAACACATTTTTATTTCTTAAAATTGTAGATATCAAATTCTGATTACATTCAGCTGTTTATCATATTATATTTTACTAATACCTAAATGTCTATAAGTCAGATCCTACAAGTGGTGCGCCAGAATATCAGTGCTTTACTTATATTTTGTATAAGTAAACTATACACTGAGCCACAGCCTATTTGCTCTGCTAAAGCGTACATAAAAAAAAAAAAAACTATTTTATTTGTTCTTTGTTTATAATGTTTTTTATTGTGTATTATGTGTGTTTTAGATCAAATAAATCTATGTCTATGAAAGAAAAGAAAAAGCGTAGAATATACCAGCTGCTTCTCTTCCCAGGCAGATAGTAAAAGTCGGAACTGATTGTACACTGTGAATAGTTTAGTTCATAAGAATATTGTGGTGAGAAAATATTCATATTTCGTATCTCTTTTAGAATCAGGGGTCTTTTCACCCCGGTTTTTTGGGAGGCTTGCGTGGGGATACAGATCCAACACGTAGAGGTCCTTTGGAAAAGTTAACATAATGTAGTGCTCTCGCCAAAACCCATTCCTGAAAGGTGTACCCTTGAATAGGTTTCGGCAGGAGAAAAATCTATTGCAAGAAAAAGGGAAACGTTTATGAGCTATAGAATGACATTGGGATGGACTGACGCTGGGATATTGCAATAGCAACGTCACCTGCCATAATCATAATTACTGACTATTGAAGACAGTTGGTGGCTTGCCACCCACTAGATGGGCCCCTCAAACGCGCCGACAATATTTGCCGTTGTCGAGAGGATTGCTGCGCTTCTCCGAAGTTACTCGCAGCTTTATGCCCTTTAACATTTCCACCTCTGGAGCAACATCTTTAACGACTCCTCTCTACACGGCCAATTAAGGCAATGCAGAGCTGAGAGTCCTGCGAGCCCTCTTAGGTCTCCACCCCGACCGATGAAGACACGTCGGGGATGAAGGCTTTGACCGACTTTCTGGAGCACTCGGGTCCGTGGTGTCGTTACTCACCAACATCTCTCCACAAGCTGCCCTGCGGGTATTATTATTATGCTGGTAGGAAGCGTAGGACATCCACCCATAAGGTGGTCAGACGATCTGACCAAGATTGCTGGAAAGCGCTCATTTTGGAAATCCTTGGGAGAGACCTATGTCCAGCAGTTATGCGGCTGAAATGATGATGATGATCATGATGCTTTTCAGCCACAGGTCCATGGGGACCCGTTCCTTTAATACGATTATTAAACTTATAACACCTATTTTGTTCGTCGGGGGTTGAAAATATCTTTTGGGTCTTATTACCTCATGCTATGTTTACCCCGTTAAGTAAAAAGACGTAATAATATATCGGCATGACGTAGGGTAAATCTAAACTGATTGACATTGATCAATGTCGCCAATAGATTGCGTTAATCGGGAGCATTCAGAACTGTTCAAGTTCATGTTTGTTTACTCGAGGTTATCTTAAGTGCTCTGTGCGTCAGAGTGGTTATTTCGATTCATCTGTTTATTTCACTGGCAGCGGTGGAGGGTTGATACCATAATTACTTTAAGAGTAGTACGGTAATCATCACACTAATATTATAAAAGCGCAAGTTTGTGAGAGTATACCAATTTTGACAAAATTTGGTATGCAGGAAGCTGACACTATGGACTACTTTTTCCGCGGGTAACACAGCGGGGTGCAGCTAGTATTCAGAATAACGCTGAAAAAGAATTGTTAGAATTTTATCTGCGTTTTTTTCTTTTCCCGCATTTTTTGAGTTTTTATAGCAAAATAATTGCTAATAATCAATTACTACAAAACAGATTACGTATAATGATCAGTCATTGAATTTATGAGAATATTATGCTTACAAATAAAGAAATAAACAAATGTTCTTCTTTCTCTTCAACTTCAGCTTTCAAGACCAATATTTCCCTGACCAAAAAATGTATCTATAAATATCTATAAATGTAAATAAATAGTAAAAGTAGGTTTGTATGTATAGGTTCGTATTCGTCCTCTTCACATGGCCCAGTTTTGCCAAACAACGCAGATAACTTTCCCAAACAAAACTCCACATCGTGATGTCTACAATGTCGTATGTTAACTGAAGGTCGTAACTTGAGAGTTGTAAACTCAAAGTTGTTCTTTACGGGGCGTAATGTTGAGGATTATGTCTGCTGTAATTGAATTAGAGAGTCTGTAAATTTTATTTTATGACAAGCTACGATTATTTCAAAAAGGAGATTCAAGGTTCGGCTGTGTGTGTTTTTTTTTTGTCACCGTAAATGTTTATGGCTAACTATTGACTACAAAGTTAAGTACTTCGTGCTTTTTATGTTGTAGGGCGGCAAACGAACAAGCGGTTCACCTGATGGTAAGTGATCACCGCTGCCCATAGACAACTGCAACACCAGGGGTGTAACAGACGCGTTACCGGTATTTCAGGAAGATATAGACTCGTTTTTTGAAGGTTTCAATGTCGTATCGGTCCGGGAACACTGCTGCAGGAAGTTGATTTCACAAATCGGTCGTACGTGGTAAAAAGTTCCTTTTAAAACGTACGGTGGTTGATTGCCAACTATACAAGTGGTGTGGATAAAATTTTAAATCATCATCTCGCTCTTCATTTATTTCTCAATGTTGAGAATTGTGGCTATTTGAGTACTGTTCTCTAGCCTGTGGAGGCGATGCCTTCTGAAGCAGTACTGACAATTACACGGCTTGGTATCTCGTATTTTGCGTTTTTTCCCGTTGAGTCACACCGAGATTAGTAACACTGCTACTCATTCGGAAAAAATTGCCAATGAGTAACAGTGATACACATTGCAACTGACATTTTTCCCAATGAGTTACTGTTACTAATCGGCACTCTCTATTCCCATTGATTCACAGTAATTAAGCAAATAAATTTCATAAAAATAAATCTTAAGTTTATTTTTAACCTTTATTACTGTGACTGAACGGGAATACAGAGTGTTAATTAGTAACAGTGTGACTCATTCCCCAATGAGTAGCAGTGTTACTAATCTTGGTGTGTCTTAACGGGACCAAACGCAAAATACGAGATAGCAAGCTGTGTGATTGTCAGTACTGCTTCAAAAGAATTTTTCAAGTGATGCTTTAAAATTATAATTTTATTTTATGTTAAGTTGACCATTTTCGTTATTCTTTATTTTTTATTTTTTGACATTGTTTAAGGTATATAGTTAAATTATTAAATTATACATAGACAAAGTAGATGCAATTAATGAGTATTATAGTAATGTTAGTAATTCCAACACAGTGTAAAAATTGTTAAATGGAAATAAATGAATGAAATGAATGAAATGTATGAAATGAATGAAATGAATGAAATGAATGAAATGAATGAATGACCAAGGTGACCTCCACGGGCCAGATTATTGCCTCGAGTGTAGTGACAATATGTTAAATCACTACTGGAGCAAATCGTCAATATAGAATAACCCTTTGGTTGTGGGATGTATTGGCACAACGACGACACGGCGATAATAAATATTCGGCTCTCGCTCGGGGGCGTTGTTTTATTAGAAATAGAATGCGAATGCGCGATGATAGCAAGTTAGCGCGAATACATTCCCGAATATGTACAATGAACACACATATTGATCTTGAATAAATCTTATTTGGCAATGATCCGACTGCATCGCATGTCATAGGTCAATTATTTATTTTAATAGCACTAAAATGCTCGGATTATCGGTAGTCATGTATTAATAGGTCGTGGGTTCGAATCTCACTCGTGGCGAAATTTTTTATCACATGTTTGAATTTAAAATTCAAAATTCAAATGTTTATTCAGTAATAGACCTTTACAGGCACTTTTACACGTCAATATGTATAATTTATACTGAAATTTAATTTATTTTATTTTAAAGAAAAGCTACCGATACCAGCGCTTCGTAACCACTGCTGAGAAGAAACGCCGAAAGAAACTCATTTTCACAGTATTGGTCGCCTATTCGCCAGAAGGGCTTTGTCATATTATTTTTTTTTTTTAAATAATAAATACTTTTAATATAATACAATGTTGATACATCATAACATTGTAATGCTTGCTTGCTTAATAATTTAGTAACGACACTGAAAAAAATATATTTAAACACCATTAGATGCGTGATCGCTTTTAATAAGGACGATGCCTTATAGCTAAATTTTATATGTGAATATTTTGTATATTTTAATATAGCAACTAATAGAACAACTTTGCTACCTAATAAGTAATAAACGGGACTTGTTTTCACTTTGTGTCTGCAAAATGCTCAATTTCCTTATTTCTCGTACATATTATGTGAGAGTAGCTCTGTGACAATTTTACGTCCCGGGGGAAACTTAGCGAAGGTTGTCAACTTGGCGTAATTGAAACTAAGCATGTTTTCAGAGATTAACATCCAACTTTGTTAAATATTAAGGCTTGGTAGGCCCTGTTTTTTAGTTTTTAAACCCATCTGAGGCAAAGAAAATGATTGACGACCTCCGTGGCGTAGTGGTCACCATGCTAGCCCGCCACCCAGAGGTCCGGGTTCGAACCCCGGTCAGGGCAAGTTGAAAAAAGGCCTTTTTCAAATTGTCCTGGGTCTTGGATGTTTATCTATATATGTATTTGTTATAAAATCGTTGAGTTAGTATCCCATAACACAAGTCTCGAACTTACTTTGGGGCTAGCTCAATCTGTGTGATTTCTCCCTATATATTTATTTATTTATTTATTCATTTATTTATTATTATTAATAGCCATCGATGTCCCAGTATTGGGCAAAAGCCTCTCTCTCACTTTTCCATGACTCTCGATTTTGTGCTATTGATTGCCTATTTTGATTGTATTGGCGCTTGTCATTTGGGATCCAGTTGGTAACCCTTTTTGCCCATTGGTCTTGGCACATCCTGATTAAAGCTCAGCCAGCTCAGAAAGAAAATACTGTTATAAAATCTGAAAAAAAAGGTGTATCCTAGTTATGGAACTAGTTTATTGAAATTCACATACAGTAATGATCACATGATCTAACAAACTTTACTCGATAAAAAAAAAACAAAGTGGGTAACCCCTTTTTGTAATATTTTTTCAATACTAAGACTAAACTACTAATATTTACATTTTATTTTCGCGCTTAAATAATGCCACTAAAAATAAAAATAAAAAATCGCAGAGTTCCCTTTTACCTTTTAAAAAACAAAAAACCGATATTAACATTCCCCAGTCAGAAGTAATGTATAAAAGTCTAAGGGCTGCCCCGCAGACCGCCCCGCTCCTCATCCGACAGGGCCGGTGGAGTACAGGGCCTTAAGTTAAAAAGTTATAAAAAGTAACAAGTCTATTAAATTGAAAAGTAATCACGTTTGCTGCGATAATATTAAGAGGTAAGGGTGGATAACCGGAGAATGATGTAGATGGCTTTGTATATTGATTCAAACGGGCGGTGACATTCCAATTAAAGATATTTTTTGCACAACCCCCCACACCCCTAAATCCTTGTTCTCCAAAAGCATCTCAGTCCCTTTAAGAAAAAAATTAAATAAACGCTGAATACTATGTAGTAACGAGCCCTTAGAGTGTAATTCTAACCCCCTTATTCATAAAAAATACAAACTCTAGACCTATTTTAACTAAAATAAGTTTAGCAAACGGTTGTTATTTTTTATGAATATGAGGGTAGATATAAAACCTACCTTTATTGAGTTCAAGTCCCAAATCAAAATTCTGAATCCACAGTAACCAGTTCGTTATTAGGTACGGACTGAGCATGCCCTTATAAATATTATTTCGCCTTTCTGAAAAAACAGTAAAAAAGAAAATTCAGATTTATTATACTTTATGAAAAAAAAAATAGGTTGTGACAGCGGTTACGTAGCACATCGCGTGTCCGCTATCGAATACAAGCAACGCTGCAGCATAAACTATATCAGCGGCTTCCGATCGCACTTTATGTCTATATACGCTGGATATGCCACGTCATGCCGCTACATTAATGCTTGTAAAAGCTGCTTTAGGAACTCACGGGGTGATAAGCGAAACTTTTTTATTTTCTTCCTTTTTCACCTCCTGTATACTGGCATATTATTTCATGTATGTGTGTGACTTTTTCTAAGATTATTACATACATTTCCACTTGTCCCATTAATGCTGGATATGCCACGTCATGCCGCTAGATTAACGCCTGTAAAAAGTTGCTTTAAGACCTCACGGCCGAATATCGGAACTTTTTTATTTTCTTCCTTTTTCACCTCCTCTATACTAGCGTATTAATTTTTGCATGTTTGTGACTTTTTCTTAGATTATTACATACATTTCCAGTTGTCCATGAATGCTGGATATGCCACATCATGCCGCTACATTAATGCCTGTAAAAAGCTGCTTTAAGACCTCACGGGGCGATTATCGGAACTTTTTTATTTTCTTTCCTTTTCACCTCATTTATACTGGCGTATTATTTTTTGCATGTTTATGACTTTTTCTTAGATTATTACATACTATTCCAATTGTCCATGAATGCTGGATATGCCACGTCATGCCGCTGAATTAATGCTCGTAAAAAGCTGCTTTACGAACTGACGGGGCAATAAGCGGAATTTTTTTATTTTCTTCCTTTTTGACCTCCTGTATTCTTGCACATTATTTTATGTATGTGTGTGACTTTTTCTTAGTTATTTCATATAAGTCCAATTGTCCATACACAGTGAATAAGCCACGCCATGCCGCTAAGTTAATGCTTTTACTCACGGGGCGATAAATAGAACTTTTTTATTTTCTTCCCTTTTCACCTTCTCGCTCACCGTTACGTTAAAAGCCTTAGGTAGGTAGGTACCTTTATTGGATCGTAGATTTTGTACCTGGGGTTGATAGTGTCGTTTAAAAATAGAAGTTTTTGTACCATTTAATAGATGAATTAAGTTATGACAAAGATAGACGTCTTAATCTAAACTTAGAGTTTCTGTAAGTTTAGGTTAAGACGTCTATCTTTACCAATACGTTTAATGGTTAAAAGTATTTAATAACAAAGGCAAGTTATAAAATATATTGATGGGTGGCTTATCTGAAAAAAGCTGCACAAAATGAGTTTTTGTAAATAATTCAATGCTCCTCGGATTCTTTATATGCATTATGATGGCATATTATTTGATATTTCATGTATGTGTGACTTTTTTCTAGTAATAGGCTATTTGACTTAGTTTGTTTTTGGACAATATTTTATACGAAAAACAAATAACACTAACAAGAAGCCGTTTTCCGAAAATAGAAAGTAAATTGGTTATTAAATGAGGCAGCAATTATCATTTTAAACATAAGAGTGGGAGCGTGGTGAAGACATCTCGCTATCTCTTTCGCAAGCGTGACATCTAATGACAGTGAGGTCACATGCGTGTATGTGCATTCTTTTTCTGTTATTTGACAGTTTCCCCTTCCACCGGATTTGAAAGGTTTATAACTTGCTGATTTTTGAGCGGTGTGAAATTATTATTTATGTTTTCGGTTTCGTATCATGTTACTTTTTGATATGACTTAGAAAAAAAAAAGACCGAGTCAAATACTGAATTTTCGTACATGTCCTGGATTTGCCACGTCATGCCGCTAAATGAATGCTTTTAAAAAACTCCCTAAGAACTTACGGTGCGATAAGCGGCACTATTATTTCTTATCCCACCTACTCGCCCACCATCCATCACGATGCGGACTTAGGGTCTTATAGTTCTGTCTACCTCGTAAGGGATAAAGATGTAATTAGTATTTTGATACAATTACTATATGACCTGACGAGTTTCTACAAACTTCGAAACATAAAAAAAAATTGAAATCCGTCCAAGCGTTTTCGAATAATCAGTGAACATACATAAAAAAATGCGACGAATTGATAACCTTTTCCTTTTTGGAAGTAGGTTAAAAACTTTAAAGGTCCGAGACTGGTTTGCAAATAAGTAATTTTATTATCATCATCATTTCAGCCGCATAACGTCCACTGCAGGACACATGCCTCTCCCAAGGATTTCCAAAACGACCGATCTAGAGCGGCCTTCATCCAGCGCTTTCCAGCGACCTTAGTCAGATCGTCAGACCATCTTGTGGGTGGGTGTCCTACGCTTCGCTTGCTAGAAAGTGATCGCCATTCGAGAACCTTTTTGCCCCTCGGCCAACGGTTCGTTGCAAATATAATTTATTTCGATAGAATAACATTACTTTTTACATATTATATAACATACTGAGTATAACAACATACATACATACATATTTTCACGCCTGTTTCCCATGGGGATAGGCAGAGACTATACAGGGTTACTGGTAACTAATGCAAAACCTCCTTACATCAGAATCAAACTCCCCAACACATTATAGATCTAGAAGAAAAAAGGCAAAATTGCAGAAAATAAAATGGGCCTCCCATAAAAATTCACTGATCACCTGGTCGAGTTTCTATGGGGATTCCAATTTTTTTTCTTAGTTTTTTTTTTCTTGCAAATCTATATTATGTTAGGATTTTGATTCCGATGTTAAAAGGTTTTGCGTTAGTTACCAGTAACCCTGTATAGACTATATATTGTGTTAGTAAAAATATACAATACTAGCTGTGACACAGTACCGGATATAGGTTTTTTTTTAAGGCGAGGCAAATTTTTTGCACATCTTTGAGTAGTAAACAACTGCTATACTTCCAAAGTAACCAGACACCGCCCCTATTCCGTATCGGTAGTATGGGAGTGGTGCATATTTTCGATTTTGCCGCCCCTCTGACATCGCCGCCCGGGGCTTGCCCACCTAGATCTGGGGCTGCTGTGACATGGGGAATTTTGGGATAAAAATTATCCTACGTTCCTTCCCTGGGTCACAAACTATATTCATACCAAATTTCATCTAAATAGGTTTAGTAGTTAAAGCGTTACAAACAAACAAATAAACAAACTCACTTTCGCATTTATAATATTAGTTAGGATTACGATAATGAATGTAAAAAAAACTGCGGGTCGAATTTGGAAACAATAATTCGTTACAATTTTGGTTAAGCCTATTAATCACATAAATGAAAATTAAATGTTTTAAAAGCTTTGTCAACTCCACACATTGGAGCTTTCGGTATATTACGTAAACATTTACATAAAAGGATTTAAATTATTTATTACGACTGTTCAAATGTCAAAATGAAATAAGTTATATTATAAATAATTGATAAATAAGTAATGCTTAGGCTGCCATCAAACTGACTGCATCAAAGCAACCGCACGAAGTCGATATATACAACTGCATGCAGTTGTACGTTCGACTTCGTTTAGTCATGATATTAATCATGATATTAACTTCACGCGGTCGGCTGCAGTCGTGCGCACTGCGTACTAATACTTCGGCCGCACTTGTGCCTATCGTCCCGAAGCAATTCCCGGCGAATCTTCGTACGTTTTGTACACTAAAAAGTTATCGCGATAAAGCGCTGGCGGCTTTTTCACGAACTATCTGGCAATAATCCAAGATGGCGTCATCTACGTGTTTTAAATATGCACAACAACTTTCTTTTCTTAAACATGTGTGTAAAAATAACATAATGCATTTATTGAAACCTAAAAAGAAACCTATAAAGAAAAAGCTAAAAATTTTAACACCATTTTATCGTTCCACTCCATTTTTACGCATTAACAACCGTGGCACCGTCGCACAGCACGCGTCTGAACAAGTTGAAAACTAACGTCAAAATGAATAACGCAAGTGCGACCACGCAGTGCGAATGGTTAGAGTGCTTAAATCCTTTGATGTATCGCTACCCGCGCGTTAACCAACATGAAGTTCGAATATTCGGGACGATACCCGATAACGGCCGGTCACATTTGCGTGTATCGTGTAATAGCACGAAGCTTCGTATGCAGTTAGCGATGGCAGCGTGCGTCGACACTACAACTGTGGCCGACCGTGCAAAGTTGAAGTCACAACTGTATGCAGTTAATATCGACTTCACACGACTGCAGCCCACCGCGTGAAGTTGACATCATGACTAAACGAAGTCGAACGCACAACTGCACGCAGTTGTACATATATATCGACTACGTGCAGTTGCTGCGATGCAGTCCGTCTGATGGCAGCCTTGTGCTTATTTAATGTAATGTTTTTCTATTGTATTGGTGACAAACTTATGAAAATGGAATAAATGGGGAGTAATAAAAACATTGATCAAGGGTAGTAAATCACTCCTTGATCAATGTTTTGTTTTTATTTCAATCGAAGTAAAAATATTACCGTACCTTTGTAGCACACTCTACTTTTTATGTTCATCGACGAGAAATAACCAGTCAAGTGCGTGTCGGACTCGCGCACGAAGGGTTCCGTACGATTATCAGTAAAAATCACGTTTTTTGTATGGGATACCTCACTTATATATTTATTCTGTTTTTAGTATTTGTTGTTAAAGTGGCAACAGAAATACATTATATGTGTAAATTTCAACTGTCCAGCTGAAACTGTTCATGAGATACAGCCCGATGACAGATAGTTTTGATGACCTCCGTGGCGTAGTGGTCACCATGCTAGTCCGCTACCCAGAGGTTCTGGGTTCGATCCCCGGTCAGGGCAAGTTGGAAAATGGTCTTTTTCAAATTGTCCTAGGTCTCGGATGTTTATCTATATATGTATTCGTTTAAAATATAGTATCGTTGAGTTAGTATCCCATAACACAAGTCTCGAACTTACTTTGGGGCTAGCTCAATCTGTGTGATTTGTGCCTATATATTTATTTATTTAGACGGATAGACGGACAGACAGACTGGCAGCGGAGTCTTAGTAATAGTCATCATCATCACCGAGCGTATTCCCGGTTGCTTCCTCAGCCGTAACGCTTCAGAGCCCGGGGTCCGCTATCTTACCAAGAAGATTTGACGAGGTTGCTGGTTTTTACACAGAGCGACTGCCGTCTGATCTCCACAACCCAAAGGACAAACCAGGAACCAATCCTTGGATAGTTTGATGATCAAACGCTAGGTGGCGTTCGGGACCCACAGTTTTACGTGCCTTCCGAAACACGGAATCATCTTTCTTTTTGGATAATCAGGTGATTCAAGCTTGCAATCCTATCCAGACTGGAAACAACTTTTCACAAAGTATGCTTCCCAGTGGGAATCGAACCCATGACCTCCGGGTCACAAGGCGAACGCCTTGACCACTGGACCACGGAGGCAGTCTTAGTAATAGTGTGTCGTTTATATCCTTCGGGTGCGGAACCCTAAAAAGTATCTCTCAGTTGGCTAATCAAAAACATAACAACTGCGTTGATAAAATAATACAAACATACTATCATGTCTTTATCCTTAAGAATCTTTACCTTAGACTTTTCCATACAAACGTAGTCTACGTTTTATTTAGAAACGACATGTCAGATTTCAGTAAAAAAAAATATTTTTAAAGTAATAGCAATTATCTAGTGTTATAATCGGTCTACAGTAAAATTATGAACTTGAAAGAAAATATAAGGGTGTAGAAGTTTTCCATACTGATGGTCAAATATGATATAATACACTATATTCTCTTTTAAGTTCATAATTTTACTGTCGGGACCAATAATAACCCTAGATAATTGCAATTGCTTTAAAATTTCATAATTTTGCCCATATCTGATATGTCGTTTCAAAATAAAACGTAGGCTACGTTTGTATGGGAAAGTCTGATTCTATCCAGGGTAAGGGGACTCTTAATAGGACAGACAGATTGTTCTAGGTCTTTTAACTCTAAGCAGACAGCGCCCAAGGCATCAAGACTCAAAGGCCACTTTTAGCGAGGTACCGCTAAAAATATAATAATAAAACATTAATCATGTTAAATCTCATTACGTCAGCCCATAATTACGCGTTTAGGCGCCATAAACAGCCAAACAAACGATGTAACATGGGACAATTTATGAGCGGCTCTGCCATTTTTTGCGGCAGAGGGTCCGAGGTTTGAAAAGGTAGCCTTTATTTTGATGAATTATAACGATTTACCGCCCTTTTACGAAAGAGCCTATTTCCGATAAATGGTGGCATAATACATGATGCATCTTTGACCCGTACCGCAAGGTCAGAAGACCTCTAGATTTGCATGCTTCACCTGTTACTCTAAGTTTTAGAGGGTAAACTTAATAATTACACCTGTTATAAGACCTCAGGGGCAGAGTTGGGCAAAATGTAATTAAACAACTAATTACTAACTACAATCACATTTTGTAGTTAGTAATCGCCACTACATAATTACAAAAAGTAATTGAAAAAGTTGTTGAACTATAAACTACAAAAAGTGGTTGTAATTACAATTACAAACTACTTTTTTAAACTACATATTTTATAAAGATTTACTTCCTTATAAATTTTCGTTTCTTGCTTACAACTTTTTACACTTACAATTTCGAAATGCAACAACTTTAACACACGCCCGCGATTACAAATTCTTATTGTAATTTGTAGTTATAACTACTTACTTGCAATTACAAATTATAACTACAGTAGTTTCAATTGTTGTAGTTAAATTTAATGTAATTTCAACTACTTGTAGCTAACTACATGTAATTGTAATTTGTAATCAAACTACACAATAGTAGTTAACTACGCCCAACTCTATTTTTGAAATCACTTGTCACATTACGAATGGTTTGTGCGAGCGTTTGCCAGACAAAAAGTTTAAAGCTTATGTAAAGAAGGTAATCTGTGAGATGGCTTTTTATAGGAGCGATTACTAAAAGACAACAATGTCTGGCTTGAGCTTGGAGCGGGTCCCTCTTCAAGGTTTGTTTTAGTGTTCTCGAGGACTACAGGCTTTTAGCCCTAAATTTAAGCCTGTCGGTCCCTTTTTAGGGCTATGTCATTTTAAAAGCCTATGAGGATAAAAAGCCGTTTTTGTGACTGTAGGTTTTTTATAGTAAATAGGCTTATGTTTAGGCTAAAGCCATTTTTAAGTATCAGCCTGATCAAGCCATCATAATTATGAATAAAGGATTCAGTTTATTTTTAATTTATTTTAAAAAAAGGAAAGAAAATGTATATTTTACTTAAATATTGCCGAGACAACACCAGACCAAAAGCCTATAAAGCCTTATAGTCCTTTAGGCTCGGCCTATTCAACAGGCCTAGCCTGAAGGGCTAAAAGCCTTTGTAGGCTTTTAGCCTGTCAAGCCTCTTAATTAAGAGTCTAGGCTTCAAAAAAAGGCTAAAAGCCTATAGTCCTCGGGATCACTAGTTTGTATACTCAGAAATGTCATAATTTGGTACATAAGGTACATACTGAATTTACAACTTGATTAGACATTATTTTAAAATTTCGATATTTAAAACAATTAATTTAAATTATGACAACAAACAAAGCATTCTCTGTTCACATATCAACTATAAATATTAATTTAATTGTGAGTTGACGTTCTTGGAGAAAATGCTGCAGTGCAGTTTGTTACCGCTTCTTCTGCACTAGCGCTTTGGAGGCGGCAGTAAACTTAGCTCTAAGTAACTTTTTGACGTCAACAATTGTGCTACAAAACAAAGGGCCGATTATTAAGAGATATTATAAATATCCTATGAAAATAAAGATGTATTTGAATTCGAATTTGTTTCCGAACGGGCGCATTTTTGAAATGATCGTATGCGAAGGATTGCAACGAGTAGTCTTGACCACTCGTAATTTGACATTTGTGGTGTAGATATGTCAAAGAAACCTTTCATGGAGAATTTGTTTCGATCATGCTGCCTTTTTATTAATGGTAAGATGTTTAGCTGACACGACGGTTTCAAAATGGCATTTAACGCGAGTGGTGAGTTAAAAAACTACACGTTTTGTGTTTCGGTGAGTCCTTAAATGAAAAATAGCACCCCTGATCATACAATACAAAAAACCTTGTTGCATCAAAAGACATTTACATTTTCGGAATACTTATAAAATAAGGATAACATTTCAGAAGGAACAAGAGGCGGCCTTATCGCCGAAGTAACCTCCAGGCAACCAAAAAAAAATGAAGTGCAAATCTATATATATAAAACTCAAAGGTGACTGACTGACTGACATAGTGATCTATCAACGCACAGCCCAAACCACTAGACGGATCAGGCTGAAATTTGGCATGCAGGTAGATGTTATGACGTAGGCAACCGCTAAGAAAGGATTTTGATCAATTCTACCCCAAGGGGATAAAATAGGGGATGAAACTTTGTATGAAACTTTGTCAATTTTAAACCGATCGGGCTAAGATTTTGCATGCATAAAGCTACTATGACGTAGGCATCCCCTAAGAAAGGATTTTGATAAATTACACCCCTACGCGAGCGAAGCCGCGGGCAAAAGCTAGTATATAATAATCATATTTTGTGTTCTGAGTATTAGACCGAATCAACACTAGTACATTTGCCAGGCAAATTAAAAAAAAAAACCCCGACACCATCTAGTGACGAGCGGCAGCAACAACCGATGTTATGTGGAATTGATATCCGTAGTGCCATCTTTTATTTGCCAGTTAAAAACCCTGACCTTCAAGAATTTAACCCTTTATAACTATTAAATAGCTAAATCGATTTTTATTAAAAGTAAAAAAGTTGAGTTCGAGAGCTACGATGCCAGGCCACATACAGACAGGCATATAGAAAAACATAGCGTCTAACTTATAACACTCCTCTTTTTTGTTGGGGGTTAAAAATCCGGAACGAATACGTAAGAGGAAGTTTGAAGATTGCTTAAATAGTGGACAAACTGAAAAGCCATCGTTTGACCTGGGGGGTTACTCCAAAAGCGGGACGCAAGACGGACGTTACTGCGTATCCGCGTTTCAGTGTCCAGCAACATTGAGCATTCATGTTTGATGATAAAGTCTAATTTGACACAAAAATAACACGTCACTACCGGACGACGTCGTATTATTTTATGGAGTAACTCCCCTCGTATGGTCACGTAGTGAAGAGAGATGCCGAACATCCTGTTTAAGAGAATGTTTTATCGGGAGGTAGACGGCTATAGAGAAAAAGGTAGGCCATGAAAGAATGTCTGAAGAGATTACAGATATGTAGGAACAACGGGCTAGTGCAAATATGGTACATGAAAGAGAGAAATGGAGATAATAAGGGTGATGACAGGGTTAGAAAAAGTATAAATGTATTTGGTTCGTCTTTTAGATTATCCAAAAATAATGGACCCATATTTTTCAGTTTGCCAAAAAAGTGAAAATTCACAAAGATACGAAGCCTCAAAGTTCCGGAGTGGGGGCTTGCGACGTCACCTCACTAAAAATCGTACGTAGCCGTGATGTCATGCGAAATTTCAATGCGCTGTATCTTTGTCTTTTTTTTTTGTTTCTCAGAGAAAAGAAAAAATACGTGTACACTATTTTTTAATAATCTAACCGATGGGCTAAAAATATAATTCCATTCGTCACGCCTATTGACATACAGAGCCGATCCCAAAAACGGAAAAGGCGAGGAAGATGATTAGACCTAAACTCCACAGATAGACAGACATTGGCGTCAAAATAATAACAACAACTTTTTGTAAGGGGTTTAACATAAAAGTACGAGTAGTTATGAAAAACGTTATAGCAATATTTCTATATCAGACGAAATAAGTTAAAATTAAACAAAACTACAGAAGCTTTGGTGTAGTGATGTGCCGCTACCAAATTACAGTTACAAGAAATATTCCCAGTAAGTTTTTATATCGTTACCGATAACATTCCCAAATGCTGGTAAAATTGTTTAATAGGTATTATCTTGATGATTTCTCTATGCAATATTGTTTAAAATTCGCACGTACACTCTTAAAACCTTAAAGGAAAACTATCAGAGTTCAGTAGGGTTAACAAATTAAAAAGTTATAGGCGATCAACTTATAAAATGTACTCGGAAAAGGAAAATTTCGTTCAAATTCAATAGGAAATTCGTTTTCAGGCGTTTTTAGTGGCGTGAACTCAAAGTTGGCATTTGTAACTACCTAACCCTAGACTGTGCGTGGCCCGCACAGTCTGAGATTTCATAGGTTCCATAGTGGCTGGAATAGTAATAAAAATACTAATAGTAGAGAGATGTTTTTACTTTCGCCAAAATACATTAAAAAAAAATTGATGACTAACAAAAAGAGAGAGAGTGTGTGAGAGAGAGAGTAAACTTACTATTTATATTTACAAACAGAAACTTGTCAAGAAATTTACTAAATGACTTGATAGTAACATTGAGAAACCCAGAAAGTTACTGTATGGTAAGCTACTAAGCAAGTTTCTAGAAACTTACTTAGTAAGTTACTAGGAAACTTACTGTTTGGTAAGTTACTCAGTAAGTTTCTCGGTAAAAACTTACTTGGTAAGTTACTAGTTATATTGGGAAAATAATGTTTAGAATTATAATTTTGGTTGTATTTAAACTAGAAGTGGTAGAAGTCGTATCGGATCACTCATAATCACAAATGATATTTAAGAAAAAAAAAAATTTTTGCTATGTTACCCTATATTATTTTATTACTTTTTGGGAATGTTACCGGTAACGTTACTGGGAAAATACTCCACTCGAGTAAGTAACCGGTAACGGCACATCACTACTTTGGTGTAATTTCAGTCACGTGTGCTATCCGTACGTCAAAGTTGTGAAAGCTCGCGGTAACTTTTATGATACTACGCTCTGGAGCTTTGGTGGGAATAATCTCTGACAATAACTTGACAAGCTAAGTTTGGTACTTGAACAGTTTTTGGCGGGAAGTCAAGGGGTTCAGTTGGAGTTTGCTTTAAATTGTTTTGCAAAATGATTCTAGTGGACTTTATAATATGAAATTGATGTAGTTTAGTGTTATAAATGCTCGTGCTCATGGACAATATGTAAACTGTTTAAGGTGGACACTCATAGTGCGGCTGTAGTGATATTTATTTGCGGACTGTGGTGGGCGTCTTAAGGCGCCGTTCGCCACTCAATCCGCTATGAAAACCAGTGGGCTCGTATAGATTTGTTGCCAGTAGCTCTCTTGAAGCAATCAAACCCTTTTTTTTTTTTTTTGTCGCGGAGAAAATCCCTTCGGATACCTTACCAGTCACGGGAAACCGGTAAGGTTATGTGGTGTTACCACTAAAAACTCCGCGGTGTCACCTCTCAGCCGCTATGTGCCGGGGCCGTGTGCTATTCTCGCTCCATAGCCCCGGCGCGGCGACCGCTGTGGCGGTCCTTGTTCGCTCTGGGGGTCCCTCACTCACCTCACTAAGAGAGGGTATCAGAGCGAACCTGAGGGGGGGGGGCCTTTCGGCCGCCAACTCCACCCAAAAGGGTTAAGGCGTGGTGACACCCGACGCCTTACAACCCGGAGGGCCGTTAAGTCGAGCAGCAGAATCCCGTTTCCACCACTCGACCGGCCCTTACTGTGGGGTCTGCTGGTGCAGGCCATAGGCCCGCCTCCTGCGCCCAGTGCGCCGGCGGCGGATTGCGTGGTCAGTGGTGTCCTCACGCTCTCGCTCCGCCGCCTCCTTGCGGAGCATCACTTGCTCCGCAAAGGCCTGCACCGCATTCCACGACGTCTCACTGTCGACCATGACCTGAATCAAGGTCGGCAGAGAAAGGTCGTCCCCCACGAGCGCACACATGTCGGCGCGCTCTTCCGCCCAGGCTGGGCAGCTCTCCAGTGTGTGTTGGGCGTCCTCGTCCGCACACCCGTCACAGTGGTGGCATATGGCAGTCGGCTCCCTACCCGCTCTGCGACACAGGTACCCTCCGAAACAACCGTGTCCGGATAGCACCTGCGTCAAGCGGAAGGTGAGATGGCCATGTTGCCTCGCCAACCACTGGCTTAAGACTGGGCGGACAGCCTCAACCGTTCGGATTCCGAAACTGGGCTGCTCCAGCCTATAGGCCCACTCCTCGATAGAGCGCTGACGCAGCTCACTGCGACGTCCCTCTACTTCCCTCGGTGCCGGTCGGTGACCCCGGGCCAGCGCCTCCTCACGCCAATAAAATAGAGACGCGAGGGCACTCGCTTCTATGTCCCAGGGTAACGAACCGGCAAGCAGACTGGCAGCCTCAAAGGAGATCGAAGCAATCAAACCCTACACCAACCTTTGATTGTATAGTTAGGGTTAGCGTTAGGAATAAAGAAGTGAACAAATAAAGATAGGCTCTAAAGGAATAGTATCCAGAGCCGTAAAATAATTATAAAAAAAAGTGTGGCACTCGGGGACTGCCGCGATAAAGCTATTGCATAGCATTTTTTATCAACTTATGCAATTATAATTACTTATTTATTTTTTACTTATGCAGTATTTTTTTTCTTTGATTCAAGTTTTTTTTTATATTAACTCAAGTTACACTTTTTGGGCGTGGTGACCGATAAGAAAAAAATTTTTCTTCTTTTATTGAATAAATGAGAACTTTATCATTTAAAATATTTTAATTATCTAACAGTACAATCTTATGAGCAGTTAGCAGCTAGTCTACACGCATACATCTAGTCGCGCGCACACAAACACCGTGCCGAAGTTTGCCGAACTGAAACGACGTTAGACGATACCGGTCGTTGGTTGCCGAGAAACGTTTAGGCGGAGAAATTCCGTAACGAAAATAAAACGTAACACCGTTCCGTAACGTGTTAGGTTTTATTTTCGTGACGGAATTTCTTGATTCGGTAAAAGCTCAAAGCCCGCGATAAAAGCAATGCAATAGCTTAAAAATTTGATTGTTACTTCACATGTTAGCCGCTTTCGCAGTTGCATTGTTATTTTCTGTCACTGGTCGCTGACTAGATAGACTATTAAGAATAAATAGAAGAGTAGTATCATTTATGACTACTACAGCTACAAACGAAACTAGACATCCACACACGTCAATGTTTGTGTGTTCGCTTTCCAACACTCGATAAGGCGAGACGGGGGACAGGTGCGGGGACGGGGAATGGGAACGCATATTGCGCGGGACCCTAGGAGTTTCCGTTCTTTATGTAATACTTCATATTACTTCTGTGGCGAAGTGTTGCCAAAACAGTGAACTCTGGAATGTTATATTTGTCAAGTTAATTGCTCTTTTGAATCTGAACTGATTATAATGGTAAAATTGTAGATTTTAAAACGGGTAAAAAAAAAATTCGATTTTCCACTTCCATTTGACTGACATTGAAATTTGGCAACATTATTCCGGATTCGAGAACGACGAAATGAACAAGTTTCCATAACCTACAGAATTGGATAATCAAAACGTGATTGTACCCTAGCTGTATGGCGCTGGACATATAGAAAAGACAAATGAAATTAAAGAAAAAGACAGGGCACAATTGGGGCGCCGTCGCGACTTTTGAAAACACAGAAAAGACGAGGCACGGACATGACAAATACAAAGAAACCCGTACCTATGGCAACCACGACGCGCGAGTCTCCCCCACACCCCCCCACAAACCCGAATCGCCCGCTCGCACCTGTACCCCGTCCGCTCTGTATGTTCTACCATAGGGCACAGACGCGTAAGCGTCATATCTGCGCCCCGTCCCCGTCAGTGCAACGTCTTTTCTGTTTTCTGCTTTGCGAAGCTTCTATACATTTGAAACGGACGCGGAGCAGACATATGTCTGCGCCCGTCCACCTCTTACGTCTTTTTTGTGAGTCCAGTGCCTAACGATGTTGCAATAAATGTCCATACTGCATATTGGTACTAATTTCCTTCTATCCATCATTTCATTCAGTCCACCTTTCAAAATTTTATTTCTAAATTCAATTTTTAAATATATAGGTAGTATTATTTTGTAACTATGTATATTTCTTTGAATAAATTAATGCCCGGAATTTTTTTTTAAAATTCTTGTCACATTCCTTCCTCATGATTCTGACTCATTCCTCACCTTATTATATGATTAACAATAATAAATACGTTGCCTAGTACTTACTTACTTATTATTGTTAATCGTATAATATAAACAATTCTATAAATATATTAACCCTTGTCGTTTCTCTCTTCTCTCGATCTCTTGCTCTGCGACTACATATATCTGCATATTTCATGTACCTATTTCATAGTACAATTTATTGTACTATGAAAACACACAATTATATAAAATAACAACATAAAGAGTAAATTGACAACGGCGGACTTATCCCATAATGGAATCTCTTCCAGTCAACCGGCGAATAAGACGATAGGACAATTCACGAGAAGGGTAATAGAAGTTCGTACTTACATAGGATAAATGAAACTTACATTAAATCTACCTGTGACCTGTGTTACTCCCCGTTTAAGTATCAAAAATATATCTACATTATTACTATGCGTGCGGTGACCACTTCGAAGGGGAAAATTCAGTTACATGAATCGTTTGTCCAGAGTAATAAGAATAAAATTGGCTTGCAATGAATGAGGTATCTAAACGAAGAGGTGAGGATTTCTGAAACAAGCAAAAATAAGCTATTGCGCAAACAACATTAAGTAGATATTTCTTTGAATTTCTTTTCTGAGTAAGACTTCTGTACGTAAGTACTAATACTTATTCTGTGCCTGAACTGAGCTGAGACAGGTGAAGTTCTCACATAGCTACAAATAAAAACAGGATTCTGTAACAGTTTAAAATAAATATCATGTCCACTCACTACACGTCGGCAACAAACTGATTACTTTAACTGCTCGTTAACTGTCCAGTAACTGTTTTATATCGTAGTTAACTGTATTTTTAAGCAGATTAGCGGGTTGTTTGATCGTTTTCCGCATTTCATATTTGGGTTCGTTTTTAGGAGAATTACTAGAACTATTGTGTAACCTTTCTATAGTTATCTGCTGAACACAGATTTTTGTTTGTTTGTATAATTCTGTTGTACTAAGAAATCACATATTTAAAATCTAAGTCAGTGGGTACGTAAGTATATATTAGCCGACTTCCGAAAAGTAGGAGGTTTTCAATTCGTCGCGATCTTGGGATACATACTACCCTAATTTTGAAAACTTCATCAAAGTCGAAGTAATTTTATTAATTTATCTTTGGATATTTATCATCATCATCTGAGCATATTTTCCCGGTTGCATCCTCAGCATTAACGCTTCAGAGCCCGGGGTCCGCTACCTAACCTAGGTGATTTGACGAGGTTACTGGTTTTTACAAAGAGCGACTGCCGTTTGACCTCCGCAACCTAAAAGGTTAACCAGAACCAACCCTTGGATAGTTTGATGATCAGACGCTAGATGGCGTTCGGGACCCACAGTTTATACGTGCCTTCCGAAACACGGAATCATCTTTCTTTTCGGATAGTCAGGTGATGCAAACCTACAATATCCTAACCAGACTATAAACAACTTTTTACAAAGATTGATTCCTAGTGGAATTTGAACCTATGACCTTCCGGGCCATAAGGCGAACGCCTTGACCGTTCGACCACGGAGGCAGTCCCTTATCTTTGGATATATTTATCACTTGATTAACAATTTTTCTTTCGATTTCATAATAATTTTTGACGTGAGATCATTTACTTACAGCTAATTTTACTGCCGCTTCCTAAGCGTAAGTGCAGAAGAAGCGGTAACAAACTGCATCATCATTTGCAGGTGGAGTATATTCCATATCGCTTTATTTTCGTCTAAATGCTTGAGACCTCATTCGAAAATATGGCACCAATTATTATTTACTTAAGTCATTTATAATAATAATATAATTTTACAAAACTAAAAACCGACTTCACCCCCAAACTAAACAACAGATTTTGATAAAATTTCCATGGTACCACCTGGACAGTATACCCTTTCATACAAAAAAAGAATACTTCAAATCGGTCCTGGCGTCTTTGAATAATCGGTGAACATACATAAAAAAATAAATTCGCGACGAATTGATAACCTTCTCCTTTTTTGGAAGTCGGATAAAAATAGATTAAATATTTTTTTTTTTTTTTTCTAATATACAACTAAAAGTTACAATCCACTCCTTAGCGTTTCCGGTGCAAAGGTATCTAAAAAACTAGCTTCGTTACCGCGCTGTATTGCTATGGCCATCAGGGACAGAAATACTGATATTTTTTATCGATATATCGATACAAAATATCGATATAATACCAGTATTAGTATCGATATATCGGGTATCGATATATTCCCGTCCCTGATGGCCATCCTTTGCACCAGAAACGAGCTAGAGCGGGCGTCACCGGATTTCTCCGCTATGACCATATAGCGGAGAAATCCTTATTAGAAAGATCGGACACCGGCCCGATCGTTAGGCGATTTCCTTATTACTTATTTATATGTAAATCGAAGTAATTTATTGTCGTAAGGAAATACAATAAAAAAAAAATTACAAATAAGTATCCGCAACGTGCTTCGTCAAAAGTTGTACGTACCTAAATACAAATAAGTATCCGCAACATGCTTCGTCAAAAGTTGTACGTACCTAAATACAAATAAGTATCCGCAACATGCTTCGTCAAAAGTTCTGCTTACCTAGTTACAAATAAATATCCGCAACATTTATATGTATATATTGTTTGAACTTAATTATATCAATTCTGTGACCATGAAGAAATTAGATTGAAACATTTATTTCTTGAGTTATTCCGGTCGGATTTACTATAAAATTGACTATTCCGGTCTGATCCCCTACCAGATTAAAAAAATATTTTTCAGTAGATCAACAAACATTTTGTTGCTGATTGTACCAAAAATATGTTTGGGTAGCCGACCGGGATACAATATTTAATTTTAATTTCTTATACCCTAGACGGGGGATCAGACCTGAATAAAAACAATAAAAATGAAACGGATCCACTAGGGTATCAGATTTTAGGGATCAGACCGGAATAACTCGATTTCTTGGGTAAAGTTAATAATATTGGTAGGATGAGTTCCCTTACAAATAAAGTTTGATATACGATTATTTGCACTCTATTAATTATAACAAATAGCCGAAATTACCAAGTTATATAAAATTAATTTTAAAGGTAAAGTCGATCTTTTGTTCCGGTTTGTTGGCAACCCATCGTGTGCGATGACCTGATAAGTTGTCTTGTTGGGAAAGTCTTACAGCCGACGGTAAATT
This sequence comes from Acrobasis suavella, assembly GCA_943193695.1. Lineage (NCBI taxonomy): Eukaryota > Metazoa > Arthropoda > Insecta > Lepidoptera > Pyralidae > Acrobasis > Acrobasis suavella. The sequence goes on from OW971947.1 coordinate 776,217, forward strand.
TAACACAAAAGTTTATTCAGGGTCTAATAGGGTAGAACTAGGGTTGGATCATCGACTTCTTGAGTTGTTTCTCAATTATTGGGGGCTCTGAGGGCTGTGACCGTCTGAAAGTCTAATTATTACCTAGTTGTAAGTACATTTATAATTTTTCTAACTTTCATTGGTCTAAACTGAATAATATCTATTCGAAAAAACATGTTTTTAACACATGGGCTAAAGTCACTTGTTGATTCCGCGAGATCGAAAAGTGTAAAAGAAGACATGCTGATATTTTTTTAAAACTATATTTTTTAAACCTTTCTAGAATCAAAAATATGAAATCTCATTGAATCCATAATATTATTAACATATTATTTACTTATTAATCAAAAATATGAAATGTCATTGAATCCATAATATTGTATTGATATCCTACTTACACAAGTTTGCAAAATTTCAACTCAATCGGTTAATGCTAACTAGTTGAAAATTGTGTTGCAAGTTTGACCTTAACAAACATTTATACATATAAGAAAGCTTGTAAAATACTTTACTTCTTTACTCAATAATTTCATGACGTTTTGCCTATATTTCTATCTAGCTGTACCGTCATTTGCTAGAGCAAAAGAGAACAAATGATCTATTTCTCTCAATTTTTCTCACTCATAAAATGACGAAGTTTCATAATAATATAAATTCGCAACCCCTATTTTTTTTTCCAAAAATCCTTTCTTAGCGGACGTCTCCTAGTCACAACCTACCTTCCTGCCAAATTTCATCTTCATTGGCTTAGTAGTTTTAGAGATTTCGTGATGAGTGAGTGAGTGATTTTCGCTTTTATATATTTAGAAGATAATAATATGAGAACTACTCTCAACGGAAACGTCATGAAATGATTGAGTAAAGTAGGTGCTCCACGAAAAAGGTTTTCTTAGTATTTCTTTAGTGAAAACGACACCAAATAAAGGTTAGTTACTGTAGCGGGAGCGAGGTTACTGCCTGTGTAACCCTGTTTAAGTATATGTAGGTGTTCTATTTATTTTTAATTATATTTGTGCTATTTTTCTTAAAAATAGCTATGAAAAGTAGAATGTGCTACTCGAAGGACGGTAATATTTTTTCTTCGGACGATATTCATGAATTCCTCACTTTACCCAGGATTCAAAATAGTGCCCTCGTCTTTAAATTATTACTTATGCTCCTTGTAGTACAAACTACCTACTATATCTCACGTTACTTGTAAGTAAAACATTGGAAAAAAATTTAATAACTTTTTTTCCCATTCATTGCCTTTATCCCCGATCTTTTAGTAGTGCGAATAGACATGAAGAATGGAAAAATATGTTAAACTCATCGGTAAGATTATTAAAAAATAAGATTATTAGAAACTTTTCACGTATTTTTCTTTTTACTGAGAAACAAAAATTGCAAAAATACAGCGCATTGAAATTTCGAATGACGTCACGGCTAGGTATGATTTTAACTTAGCCGTAACTTCACAAGCGGAACTCCGGAACTTTGATTCTCCATATTGTGAATTTTTACTTTTTTTGGTAAACTTAAAAGTATGTGTCCATTATTTTTGGATAATCCAAAAGACGGACTAATTACAGTCATACTTTGTATATTTGCTCTGCAACAAAAATTGATATACTTTATGTTGCATGAAATCAAATCGGTATTTCCAGTAGACTTTTGTATGATGTTTATCAACCAACTTTTGTTTTTTTCTAGTTTGCTCAAATTTGTGGAAATATTCTTTCTTAAAACTTGAAATTCAGTTATTTTATATATATTCTGAAGGAGTGCTATTTATTAAAAAAATTGTAAATAGTCAGTTTTATGTTGCAAAATTAAGTTCCACGTTTGTCTATAAAACCAAATTTGATTCATGTTCCTACCTTTTTTTTTCAAAGATACGTAAAGTTGAATTTGCCGTGCCATTTTCAATACAAAAATTAAAATACAAATAGTATGGGGAAATTCAGTCTTCAGCAAAATCTTCTTTATCTCCTTACTGACATTAAATTTGCTAATGATTGAAACGCTGTAGCAAGGAGCAAGACTTTTACTGTATGTATCACACGCGTATTTATGAAACGGACATTTAAAAAATTTTTTTTTAATATAAATAAATAAATACATAGGGACAAATAACACTGATTGAGCTAGCCCCAAAGTAAGTTCGAGACTTGTGTTATGGGATACTAACTCAACGATACTATATTTTATAACAAATACATATATACTCGTAGATAAACATCCAAGACCCAGGACAATTTAAAAAAGGCCATTTTCCAACTTGCGGTAATTATTGTTTTATAATTATAAAATTTGCAGTTTTCTATATCAAATATCATAAAATTGAGATTAGGCATATTTTAGTACTGGGTTCGTATTATACATACGGAATTTAGTAAAAAACAGCTTTTAGTTTCATTGCAACAAAAACCTTGTTGCCCTGTGTTATCTTTGTAATGTATTTTTTGGTATAATAAAGTTATTAAAAACAAACAAACAAACCTTGCTGACCCTGTCGTCACCTCTATTGTTCCCACAATGTAAGTGTTCTACGTAGTCTACTTTTTATTCTTTGAAATAACTATTTCCAAGTAGGATTTTCAATCCCGAGCGCCCCGACCTCATTTCAATGTCTCGGTATGCCTATGTTGTCATACCAATATTGCTTATTTCTTTCGCTCCAATAACAATAACAGAACCAATAAAATATTTGGTACACATAATATACCTACTCCCCGCGCATTTTACCATCACAGAAAACCTAAGACTACACGTAGCGTATGATACGCGTCGCATTTGCGTTGCGTTACGTATGCGTGTATTACGTTTTGCAGAAGTTTTACTACACCTCTTCCATGTTGCTCTGGGAGAAAGGAAAAACTTAGAATGTACCACCTGCTTCCCTTTCCGTGCAGATTGTTACCGATTAAGGGTATGGGCGAGATTTGAATCATGTTAATAGGCGATGCATAGCAACTCATTATTTTCCTTCCTTTTTCTTTCACCATTATGCTAAGTGTGGCCTTTGGGTCTTACGGCCTTGGGCTCTGTCTGCCCCGTTAAGACGTGAACGGTACCGCGGTGAAATTCTATAGACGACGCAATATGCGTCGCGCATCATACGCCATACGCCGCGTGTGGATCGACGCTTAATGCTCTAGATTCTCCTCTGTGAGGCTTAAAAGCGTGGGGTTGCTTGCTGGATTGACATTTAGTATTATTTTTCTATATTTTCATCCATTTACTCGATCAGCTTAGATCTGCGTGAAAAGAGAAGAACAAGATTCTACACTTCTTTTATGACTATGGACGACTATACGTATGATCGAAGGTATGGAAACTCAGAACAATCGGAGATCAAGTAGATCGTATTAAATTTTATTTATATTGTATGGATTAGGATTAGATTAAATCTAGGATCCTGTTATTCAAAGACAAGAATAACGAAAAGGGGGTATCAATATCTATGTATATGTATGTATGTGCGTAGTGATGTAAGTGCGATGTTATAGTTAAATTTGTACGTACTTGCTTCTACCTTTTAATTGAGTAAATATCCTCTCAATCTATCGCAGGTTGACTGGAAGAGATCCCTACATGGGATAAGTCCGCCTTTGTATGTTTTGCTCTTTCGTATGTTGTCTTTTTAATGTTTTTTTTTTGTACAATAAAGTTATTACAAACAAACAAACAAATAATACCCAAAATGAAGTAAACGTATGGAGCTGCACATTTGTTTTTGCGATTTCAGGTATGCTTCCGTAGTAAAAGTTGTTCACATTGATTAGTAAGTTTACTCCCTTTTATCACCTATTATTATAGGGTATCGATTATTCGTCACATTGTAAAGTCCCTTAATTCATATAACTTATACGACTAAAGTACTATGGTAATCCTGTCAGTTAAGAATCCATTAACGCTTAGCCTCTGACTTAACCCTCCGAGACAACTGCCGTCTCATCCATTGTCCAGGAAAGCCGTCCTACAGTTGATACAGGGTTAAGCGGCACACTTAGATCTTATTTAACGACATTAGGCCAAAGAAGGGTTAACTGGATAAACAGCATCTTTGCAAAGTTCATATAATACAGTCAAATAGATTCAAAGATTCAAATGTTTATTCAGTAATTAAACCTTTACAGGCACTTTTACACGTCAATAAGTATTTTATGTTACGTGTAAAGTATATTAAAATTTAATTTATTTTAAAGAAAAGCTACCAGCGCTTCGCAACGATCACTGCTGAGAAGAAACGCCGAAAGAAACTCATTTTCACAGTATTGGTCGCCTACTCGCCAGAAGGGCTTTGTCATATTATTATTGTCTTTTAATTAATAAATACTTATAATATAATACAATGTTGACACATTATAACATGTAATGCTTGCGAACAAGTAAACAAACATAAATTGCGTGATAAAAAATATTAAGTTGTCAAAAAAGCGAAGCTAAGCAATATCATTACATACAATAAAATAAAGTATAAATGGGCGAAAATGCGAATCATGGTAATAGGCTAGGCGATGCGGCTGACAACCCATCACTATTTTGTTTCTTTTTCGACCTTCTCGCCCAAAAGTTCATTGAAAAAAACAACAGCCCGTTGCCCGACATCAACCGTCCTTGCGAATGCAGTTGTAGCGTCACTTTTCTATGCAGCTATCCGTGACTAGACTTTTTAGTGCCGCAACAGACGAGGCGCAAGTTGCGTCGCGTAACAGCTAGAGATTTGCAGTGGATAGTACTCAATCTACTCATTTGAGTATTTACTCACTAGATTTAACAAATAGAGTAAATAGAGCGTGCTCATGTATTGATATCGCATTTGATGTCTGTTTACTTATTTTTTACGTAAAATTACGTCTATCCACACCTCCTACCAAAAAATGATACTTAATTAGTCAAAGAAGTCTACTTTTAGTGTATGATTAGTATGGTATTTTCATATAATTTAGCGTCGCATATAACGTTTACCTACATTTTAAGCATATTATGGCGTACGCACACACTTTCCGACAAGAATTGCAAGTGTATACTAGATTTAAGTTTCAAAATTATCATAAAAACATGAAATAATGAATATGAATATAAATATGAGTCGCAACTCATATAAATCAATCTACTCACCAAATGGATAAATAAGGATATTTGTCGGGTATTTACTCAATCTACTGAGTAAATACTTAATTTGGATAGTTGAGTATTTATGCATCGCCCATCACTAGCTGTTACGCGGCGCAACTTGCGCCGCGTCTGTTACGGCCCTTAATCTTCCGTGCTGACAAGTGAGATCCAACCCTAATATCTTACTATCCACAGAAAGGATTAAAGTGTTAATAGATTCAGGTGTTACATTGCGGAAGTCAAAGTAATATACTACATGATTTGAATTACTTTGTGCAATTCCGCCACCAGTTAGTTCATGCAAACTATTGCCGGCCGTCACCCGCCCACTACTGTTAGTCCCAGCATACCTGCCACCAACAGCCCGTGTGCACCCGCCACCAACAGCTGATGCATGCTCCCTCGTATACTGCTGCATCCACTGCGGCTGCAGCAACATCGCACACGCGACACATGTTTCGCCTCTTCACGATAAAGTGCTCCCATCTACACCACAAATACATAAAAATTCTACAATATTATACTACACCAAACAAATAATAGTAGCACGGCACCTAAAAACGTATCATACATAAACATGTCCCTATATCTGGTCCAATCTCGTTCAACTCCAACAAATTAAGCAACGATAAGGGCGGGAAGTTCCCGAATGAAGGCAATTGTTTTCCGAGCTCATTCCACTCAGATTGTTGAACAACTTGTTCCGCTGTTATGCATATTTGATCAGTTTTCAAGTTGCTCTTGTTTAAGGATGAGAGAAAGTGTTTGGATTTAAGGAATTCAAAGAAGGAGTAATTTTCACTTTCATCATCATCATTCATTGTTTATATATTATTGTGTGTATGTTTACATATGTCATCATCATCCGAGCGTATTCCCGGTTGCAGAGTCCGGGGTCCGCTACCTAACCAAGGAGATTTGACGAGGTGACTGGTTTTTACACAGACTGCCGTCTGACCTCCGCAACCCAAAGGGCAAACCAGGAACCAATCCTTGAATAGTTTGATGATCAAACGCTAGGAGGCGTTCGGGACCCACAGTTTTACGTGCCTTCCGAAACACGGAATCATCTTTCTTTTCGGATAATCAGGTGATTCAAGCCTGCAATATCCTATCCAGACTGGAAACAACTTTTCACAAAATATGCTTCCCAGTGGGAATCGAACCCATGACCTCCGGGTCTCAAGACGAACACCTTGACCACTGGACTACGGAGGCAGTGTATGTTTACATATGTATATTGTTATAATAAATGTAGTAATAGTCCTTAGGTATGTGTTGGATTTATTAAGGTACTTATTATTAATAATTATTTAGGTAAAAATTAAATACTCTGTTAATTCTTATGGTTGACTGAGAGTCCCACGCTTTCAGATTCCGCCAATTAAAAACTTTTTTTTTTGTTTATTGTGGATCAATAAAGATTTTATTAATAAACTTGCTGCGTCTCGCGATGTTTCCCGCGGGAAAAGTGTTAGTAGCCTATGTGTTAATTCAGAGTGTTAGCTTCCTGTACACTTTTTATCAACATTGACTCAACCGTTTGCGCGTGAAGAAGTAACAAACATACACTCACAAACTTTCGCCTTTATAATATTAGTGTGATAAATTGTAATCTTTTAGAATAAGACGTAAGAATGAATTGATACGATAACATTTATATATTTCATTAAATATGTTGCCTATTAAATATAAAAGTTTATTTCTATGATTAGAGATTTATAAATTATCTTTGAATGATGAAACCTCAACAAGCTCAAATGGATCTCTCAAAAAATGTGTCGATCTTTTCTTCTCAATATTTTATAACTTAAATGATTGTGAATGAAACAAAAACGGTAATATTCCTATTTGTTATCAAATGTTTCTGCCATCTTCAAAGCAACGTTTACCCAGAGATACCTAAAACTATCGGAAGAGTGTAGAAACTAGACTAGACTTCACCCCTAAACTACACAACCGATTTAAATAAAATTTATATGGGACCACCTGATAAGTATGCCCTTTTAAAAAAAAAAAGAATTACTAAATCGGTCTAGGCGTTTTCTAATAATCGGTAAACATAAAAAAAAATGCGACGAATTCATAACCTTTTCGGAATTCGGTTAAAAATGGAAACCATAACGTTTTGACAACTGCAACGCTAGAGGTAGCTGCTGCATTTTAAACATCTCTTTTTGGATAAAAACCACTCTTACTTATAAACGAGTCTTACACGTTCTTTGATTAAAGGATTCCAGCTAAAGTAATTCACCACCTTTCAAGTCGCCGCTAGTGAGAAACCAAGAGAATCACAGTAATAAGAAACAGTGACCAACAGCTGGTTACCTTCACATAGAGAATAAATAGAGAGACCAACTGTGCTTATAAGAAATGGGGTTGTTTGCTTGGATTGGTGTGGCGCAAGGGAAGAGATTGAGCGATAAACATTTTGGTATTTTTTTCTAGAATATACTTTTATCATCAATACGTTTATTAAAAAAATTTTTTCGAAACTAAATACCGACTTCACCCCTAAACTTCACAACTGATTTTGATAAAATGTCTACGGGACCATTTGGAAAGTATACCCATTCAAACAAAAAAAAAAAGAATTTTCCAAATCAGTCCAGGCGTCCTCGAATAATCGGTGAACATACATAAAAAAAAGATCGCGACGAATTGATAACTTCCTTTTTTAGAAGTCGGTTAAAAAATGGATTGTCGTAGAAGTCACACTGACGTGACTTTCATAAGTCATCACAGCAGTCATGTATTTGGTACTTCTTACGTCGAGGCGGACTCGCGCACTAAGGGTCCCGTATCATAATTTATAAAAAAAATGTTGTTTGTTGTATGGGAGCCCAACTTAAATATTTATTTCTTTCTGTTTTTAGTTTTTGTTGTTATAGCGGCAACAGAAATACATCATCTAAGAACAACTGTCTAGATATCCCGGTTCATGAGAAACAGCCTGGTGACCCTGGTGAGAGACGGCAAAGTCTTAGTTATAGGGGCCCATTTTTACCCTTTGGGTACGGAACCCTAACTTTTTTAGGGTTACTGATTACACTAATTAATCTAGCCCCAAACTAAGTTTAACTATAGCTTTATAAGTAATCATCTCATCTATATATAAGAGCTAGGCTCTTGTCGGCGTAGTATGAATTTGCTTTAATTTGTCGCTCTCGGTCGCCAGTTAAAATTACATAATTTTAAATACCCAAGACCCAAGAGAATTAGAAAAACACCAGTGTCTAACCTTCTCTGGCTGGGTATTGAACCCAGAACCTTCAGAGTGGCGGCTCATCGTGACCGCCAATATGCCACGGAGGTCGTCGTGAAAAAAGAATCAAGCAAAATCGCTTTCGCTCGTAACATGGACCACGCTGAAGCATTGTTTACACGCGCGACCCCAAGCACTGCAGGAATACATTACTGGAGTCGAGAACGGACGGTTTCAGTGTATTCACATTAAAATAATTATGTTTACGATAGGAAATTAGTTGTCTAAGCGTATTCGATGTTTATTCTTACGGTTTTATTAAAAAAGCGGCCCCAACTGCGAGTCGGACTCGCCCATGAAGGGTTCCGGAGCAGCAAGTAACATAATATAAAAGTTCTTTTAACGTTGTAACTTTGATCGATGTTTTAATAAACGTATTAAAAAAAGTACTTACTAGATCTCATTCAAACCAATTTTCGGTGGAAGTTCGCATAGTAATGTACATCATATATTTTTTTTAGTTTTATCATTCTTTTATTTTAGAAATTACACACACATTTTACCACTTTGGAAGTGTCTCTCGCACAAACTATTCAGTTTAGAAAAAAAATATTTTAGAAACTTCAATATAATTTTTGATTGGTTTGATGAAAAAAAAAATTTTGAGTTTGAATTCTAAGAAAGTGTGGGGAACCCCAATACTTTTTTTTTCTATTTTCGTTTGAAATTATTAATGCAGTTTACAGAATACATCTACTTACCAAGTTTCAACAGTTCTTAAAGTTTATAGACAGACATGACGAATCCATAAGGGATCCGATTTTTGCCATTTGGCTACGGAACCCCAAAAACGCGGACTGTATTTAGCACTTCCTTACTAGCTCAAAAATAAATTATTCGGTACAGTTCATTAAATAAAATGTCACAAAATAGTGTCACTTTTCATTGATCATATCCATTTTCAATGTGATTCTAGATTTATTATTGCAAAAAAACTGATTCTAAGAGCGCTATTTGACTCAAAGCAAGACGTCACACACTGAGTTTTTGGCGGGAAGTCAAGGAGTCTGTTTAAATTGTTTTGCAAATTGATTCTAGTGGACTTTATAATATGAAATTGGTGTAGTTTAGTGTTAAAAATGCTCATGCTCATGGGCAATATGTAAAATTTTTAAAGTGGACACTCATAGTGCGGTTGTAGTAATATTTATTTGCGGACTGTGGTCTTAAGGCACCGTCCGCCACTCAATCAGCTATGAAAACCAGTGGGCTCGTACAGATTTGTCGCCAGAAGCTCCCTTGAAACAATCAAAGGACCTACACCAACCTTTGATTGTATAGTTAGGGTTAGGGTTAGGAATAAAGAGGTAATAAAGATAGGCTCTAAAGGACTAGTATCCAGCGCTGTAAAATAATTAAAAAAAAGACGTCACACTTCATCTCATAGAAAAAGTTTGCTTTGACGTTTAGAAAATTGTCTGATTTGACTAGTGGTCCCAGTTTCGAGATTGGCCATAAATGCTTCTGTTTGTCTCTCAGGCTATGTGTCTGTTCTCGCAAACTGGCGAATAATGTTTTAATTCGTCTTCAGGTCGCATTTCTAAACCGATTTTCGTGAAAATTTGTGAGCAGGTTCGATTAATATATAGAATCTTTTGGAAATCAAGTTTTTCTAACTTTTTATAAATGGCAGAACGTGAGGTTGAAAACTTAAAAATGACATATTTCAAAAATTTCGAAAAATAAAGGTTTTCTTCTAAATCAAAAATGTATTTATTTAAGTATATGTGTATATTTATTTGTAGTTAGTGTAGTTTTATGTCATTTTAATTTTCTTCCTCCTTTATTTCATGTATAAACACGCCTGTATACCTCTCTTACATAAACATCTCCTCTCACAGGCCTACTGGAAGAGATCTCTTTTGAGATAAGTAGTGCCTTTGTACAACTTTTATTTGATGTCATGTATTCTGTGTATAAATTTATGTACCCGTAGGAACATAAATTGATAAATAAAAAAAATTACAGATGTCTAAGAAATTTTTTGTTTGCTAATATAAGACGCAACTTTTTTGTCCATACAACTTTTTATCCGATAAAATTCAACGGCTTAAGGGAGATTCGTGAGGCCTTAAGCTCACAGAGCCACTATAGTATCATAATCCGCCTAAAACACGAAAACTTCCCGCAACATGTCAACTCTTCTTTTGTCACTGTCAATTTTATTTGGGGAATGATGGTTTGAACCAAGCCCACAGAAAAGCAGCTAGTATAGTCTTGTGTTTTAGGGTTCCGTACCTAAATTGTAAAAAGGGACCCTGATACTAAGACTCCGCTGGCCGTCCGTCTGTCTGTTTGTCACCAGGTTGTATCTCATGAACCGTGATAGCTAGACAGTAGAAATTTTCACAGATGATGTATTTCAACAAATAAAAATTTAAACAGAATAAAATAAATATTAAAGTGGCGCTCCCATACAACAAACGTGATTTTTTATAGAAAATGGTACGGAACCGAGCCAGACTCGCACTTGGCTGGTTATTTTCTTTTAAAGAAATCCGAATGCAATCAAAAGATTCAAAAGATTCAAATGTTTATTCAGTAATTAGACCTTTACAGGCACTTTTACACGTCAATAAGTATAATTTATGTTACGTGTAAAGTATATTAAAATTTAATTTATTTTTAAAGAAAAGCTACCGATACCAGCGCTTCGTAACGACCACTGCTGAGAAGAAACGCCGAAAGAAACTCATTTTCACAGTATTGGTCGCCTACTCGCCAGAAGGGCTTTGTCATATTGTTATAATTGTCTTTTAATTAATAAATACTTATAATATAATACAATGTTGACACATTATAACATGTAACTCGACACCAAATTGAATCGACTTACCAGTTCTGTTGTGCTTATCAGCTGATCTGTCTACCCCGCAAGGGCAAAGACGTGACCAACCTATATCTGATTTAAAGTATTTGGCTTACGGCTGCTATAAAACGTACCAGTTTCCTAATTGAGTTAGTTGTGTTATGTACGATACTCTATAAACTTGTAGTTGCCAAACTAACAAATTAGTTTTGTTGTTATGAGGGACTAAGGGTATTATAGTTTGTACTACGTGAGATGAACAGGACAGGTAATATGTTATTTTTTGTATATCTTTATTGTACATAAACAGTTTACAATTATAGGAACAGTTGCAAACCATATAATGTGTAAGTACAAAGGCGGGCTTATCCCATAATGAGATCTATTCCAGTCAACCAAGTATTAGCGAAAGGATACATACAATAAATGGGCAGAACAGGTAGAGGTCAAAGTGTACAGATCAAAAATCTTATCTTTACTACATAAATTAGAATATAGATATACATATCGAAAACATACTACATTTTTAAATACTATAACTACCTTAATCTATATACTATAATAAAAGAGTAAAAAAAATGTGTCTGTACATTGAAAATTTTTCAAAAAAAAATATTTGGGGCGATGGAGATATAGTAATAGAGTAAGAAAATAAAAAAAAATGTCTGTCTGTTTGTCTGTTTGTCTGTTTGTCTGTTTGTACACGCTAATCTCCGGAAATACTGGACAGATTCGAATGAAACTTTTTTTGTTATATAGCTGTGAAGCCTGGGCAACATATAGGATATAATTGGAAAATGGAACACATGATGCAGAACTATAATGGTCCAGCTAAACTATAAGAAATATTAAAATGCCGCCTTAGCAAAAGTTGTTAAGTCTGATGAGAACTTTTTGTTGAGTTATAATACAACTGGCCAAGCGCGAGTCGGACGCGCGCGAAGGGTTCCGTACCATAATCTATGAAAAATCACGTTTGTAGTATGGGAGCCCCCCATCAATACTTATTTTATTCGATTTTTAGGGTTCCATAGGGTAGGGTAGAAACGGGACCCTATTACTTAGACCGTCCGACTGTTTGTCTGTCTGTCTGTCACCAGGCTGTATCTCATGAACCATTATAGCTAGACAGTTGAAATTTTTGTAGATGATGTTTTTGTTGCCGCTGAACAAAAACATACTAAATGTATACTATAATAAAAGAGTAAAAAAAATGTTTCTGTACATTGAAATTTTTTCAAAAAAAAAGTTGTTTCGTCCGAAGTTGAACTTATAAGTTCAGTATTTGCGGACCTTCAGAGCATAACACACCAGAAAATTCTTGGTTATGTGAACGCGCCATATTGACACCAAAAAATTAAAAATCAATTAATTAAGAACTTATGACGCAAATTATTGTTAACTAGCTTGTGCCCGCGGCTTCGCTCGCGTAGGGGTGTAATTTATCAAAATCCTTTCTTAGGGGATGCCTACGTCATAGTAGCTTTATGCATGCAAAGTCTCAGCCCGATCGGTTTAAAATTGACAAAGTTTCATACAAACTTTCATCCCCTATTTTATCCCCTTGGGGGTAGAATTGATCAAAATCCTTTCTTAGCGGATGCCTACGTCATAACATCTACCTGCATGCCAAATTTCAGCCCGATCCGTCCAGTGGTTTGGGCTGTGCGTTGATAGATCACTATGTCAGTCAGTCAGTCACCTTTGAGTTATATATATTTAGATATATATTTAGATTTCTTGAATAGTGTTGTTGACGACGCCACCAATTATCCAGTTGAGTTTCTTAATTCACTTGCAGCAAATGGACTCACGGCTCACAAAATAAGTCTTAATGTCGGAGGGCCAATAATGCTGATGCGAAATTTGACTCCGCCGAAACTGTGTAACGGAACCCAACTTAATGTCTCAGCACTGTATGCCGAAGTTCAGCGGCTGAATTTCAGCCAATGCATGCCTGCAATGTTATTTGCATTACTAGCAATACATAACGCCGAACTTCCGATGCTTTTGCCTGAATCGGACCCGTACCCGTACCCGTACCCGTACCCGTACCCGTACCCGTATCCGTACCCGTACCCGTACCCGTACCCGTACCCGTACCCGTACCCGTACCCGTACCCGTACCCGTACCCGTACCCGTACCCGTACCCGTACCCGTACCCGTACCCGTACCCGTACCCGTACCTGTACCCGTACCTGTACCCGTGCCGCTCCCGCTCCCACTTCCGCTCCCACTCCTGCTCCCGCTCCCGCCGCCGCCGCCGCCGCCGACGCCGCCGCCACCGCTTCCGCCGACGCCGCCGCCGCCGCTTCCGCCGCCGCCGCCGCTGCCGCCGCCGCCGCCGACGCCGCGGCCGCCGCTGCCGATGCCTCCGCCACCGCCGACGCCGCCGCCGCCGCCGCCGCCGCCGCCGCCGCCGCCGCCGCCGCTGCCGCCGCCGCTGCCGCCGCCACCGCTCCCGCCGACGTCGCCGCCGCCGCTTCCGCCGCCGCCGCCGCCGCCGCCGCCGCCGCCGCCGACTCCTCCGCCGCCGCTGCCGACGCCTCCGCCACCGCCGACGCCGCCGCCGCCGCCGCCGCCGCTGCTGCCGCCACCGCTGCCGCTTCCGCTCTCGCTCCCGCTCCCGCTTCCGCTTCCGCTCCCGTTCCTGTTCCCTCTTCCACTTCCGTTCCTTCTTCCGCTCCCGTTTCCGTTCGCCGCAGACGCGCCAAAGACGGAAGATTAAATTCTCATATCGGCACATCACTACAGTCCGGCGTTTCCACCGAACTTCAGCAGCTGAACTTCAGCTTATTTAGTGTGTCATCCCCACCGAACTTTAGACACTGAACTTTAGCCACTAAACTTCGGCATAGTCTGCTGAGACACTTAAAGCTCACAGTAAGTGAGTGATGCCAGTGAAACTGTATTTATTCCGCGTATGCCACTCATCCCCAACAATTTTCCTTTTGAAAATACACAGTTCCATATGTTAACTTGCTTTGCTATGAAAATTAGTCACAGTTTTAGAGGCTTAAAGCTGCTGATGTCGATCTAAGGACTGGTTTTTCGCATGGCCTACTTATTGTGTCTTTCTCCAGGGTTAGTCACACTTCAGCTCTTTTCATATTGGCTCCCGAAGGAAAGAATTAAAATAATATTGACTTTTAACTCCTAACACTGTTACAAGTACTTTCTCCCTCTGTCTCGCTCTCTCTCTCTCATTAGTTTTTATTTATATTTATACGCCGGAGTCATAAAGTCCACGCGAACGAAGTCGCGGGCATCAGCTAGTAATAAATAAAATACACTACAATAATAGCTCTACATCTCTAAGGAATTGCCATAATATCTTCTAAGTCTGTAACGTAACGTATCTCTCAACGAACAAAACCCAGTACAGAAGCCATCTGTACCACCTAGTACCATTAATTGGACAAGTTATCGAGGGTTTCGTCTCCGGGGAGTAGTTTCACGTAATGGGTTGTTTTTTGGTCCCTTTTGTTCTCAGGGCTGACGGCTTACAGGTTCTGAATATGCATTCTGATGTTCAAATGCCGTGACTAACCCTCATATTTATAAAAACTAACAATCGTTTGCCGTATTTTAGTTAAATTATGTTTTGTCCCTTTTCCTCTTTTGAATATTTGATATCGTAAGAACGAGACAAAACATATTTTAATTAAAACAGGTTCAGCAAACTTTTAAAATTTTTATAAATAGAAAGGTAAGACTATACAATATGTAACCAAAACCCTGTCCGATCCGTGTAGGAGCAACTCAGACCATCAATATGAACAACTTTTGCTATGGGACCAATGCTTGAAACTCGAAGAAAAAATAATTGGCCAAGCGCATGTCGGGGCACGCGTAGTGTAGGGTTCCGTAGTATGAATGCCAACTTTAAAGTTGAACTTAAGTTCATGCCACTAAAAACGTCTAATAACTAATTTTCTATTGAATTTGTATGAAATTTTCCTTTTCCGAGTAATTTTATAAGTTGATCGTCTATAACTTTTTAATTTGTAAACCCTACTTAGCTCTGATAGTTTTCCTTTAAATTTTGTTATAAATTCTCTAGCTGTGAATACTTTCACATGTCCATTTATAACCGTTTAGCAGATAGAGGGGGGGGGGGGGACACTTGACTATAGCAAAATTTTTAATATTTTTGAAAGACCTATTCAACGATACCCCGATACCCCACATGATTAGTCGAGAAAATAAAATTGACTTTTGACTTTACTTGTATGGGAGCTACCGTAACAAAAATTGTTTTCAATATTTTATTTTACCACTTTTTCTGCATGATTAATATACATACCTACCAAATTACAGCTTTCTAGTACTTATAGTCGCTGAGTAATACCGCGGACGGACAGACAGACAGACAGACACGGCGAAACTATAAGGGTTCCTTGTTTATTACGAAACCCTAAAAATCGACATTTTCATACAAATTGCCGGGCCGGCCGAACACTTTTGTATGAAAATGTCGATTTCTTTTTCGAGTTTCGAGCATTGGTCCCATAAAAAAAAGTTGTTCATATTGACGGTCTGAGTTGCTCTTACAAGGATCGGACAGGGTTTTTGTTACATATGTATATAATAAACTCGAAGTGGCTTGTCAATCTACTGTGATCTCCTAAGCGCCTATTCAGCATGGATATAACAAGCAAATGCTCCATTTATTGGTAAAGGCTATAAGGTCAGTAGTGAATTGACTCTATTTATAGACAAGTCCAAACTGGTCGCGGAGTCGAGGCCGTGGGTCGGTCCATAGTAAAAAAAATTAAGTCTATGATCGGGTCATTGCATTCCGCTTTTTTAACCCCCGACAAAAAGAGGGATGTTATAAGTTTGACGCTAACGTCTGTTTGTCTGTGTCATCGTAGCGCTCGAACGGATGGACCGATTTTGATGCGTTTTTTTGCGGTGGCAAGAGAACTTGCTTTCACGTTCTTAGCTATATTTAATGAAAATTGGATGAGCCGAAATGAAATTTCATTCATTTGAATGAGCATATGGGCGTTTTGTTCATTCAATTGAATGGAATTTCATGTTTTCTAACAATGTTATGTTAGAAATAGAGCTTATATTATTAAAGTTAATGTATTTTATTTATTATATAGGTAGTTATATATTATTAAAAGATGTAGTATGTTTTTGATATGTATTAGTTTATGTATAATACGTGTGTATACATGCTAATTTTTGTAGTAAAAATAAAATTTCTTTTGATCTGTACACTTTGACCTCTACCCGTTCTGCCCATTTAGTGTATCCTTTCGCTAATACTTGGTTGACTGGAAGAGATCCCATTATGGGATAAGTCCGCCTTTGTACACATTATATGATTTGTAACTGTTCCTATAATCGTAAACTGTTTATGTACAATAAAGATATACAACAACAAAATCAAGTAAATAGTTCAAACAAAAAAATAATAATCTTATCGGTCCATGCGTAATAATCAGTGAACATTCATAAAAAAAAAGTGTGGCACTCAGGGACTGCCGCGGTAAGCTATTGCATAGCATTTGTTATCAACTTATGCAATATAATTCTTTATATATTTTTATTTATGCAGTATTTTTTTTCTTTGATATTAATTAAAGTTTTTTGTTTGATATTAATTCAAGTTACACTTTTTGAGCGTGGATACCGATAAGAAAACATTTTTTTTATTGAATAAATGAGAAATGAATATCGTTTAAAATATTTTTATTATCTTACAATACATGTAGGTTATTGAAAAAATTTATTATGAGCAGTTAGCAGCTAGTCTCAGAGTTGGGCAAAATTGGCCATTTTTTTCAATTTCGAGCATAAATTCTTTATAAGGCTACCTCTTTCAAATTCGAGCATAGATTCATAAGAAAAGACCACAGGGCCGTCCAGATATCGATTTTGAAGGCAATTGGTCCAGTGAAAAAAAAATTCAAAATGGCTACAATGTTTTTTTGATGCAATCGGTTAAAAAGAGAACACTCGTACACTCCAAAATGTAACTCTTCCCGACGCAATCGGTTAGCAAGAGAAGGGTAAGTTTTTTTATTCGAATAATGTCAAACTCTCTACAGTCTCTAGTCGCACGCACACAAACACCGTGCCGAAGTCTTCCGAACTGAAACGACGTTAGACGAGTGTTGGGTATAATTTTTGTTACGAAATTTCTTGATTCGGTCGCGCCGCGCTCAAGGTCCGCGATAAAAGCTATACAATAGCTTAAAAGATTGCGACGAACTGATATGCTTCATTTTGGAAGTCGGTTAAAAATAACTTTATTATAAATAAATATTAAATTAATAAATACTTAACTTATAAATTTTTAAAGGCCACCTACTTGCAAAGGTCCAATTATCTTTTAAATATTCGATTCTTAAATTCTTGATTCTACTCGTATTATTTTGTTGGTAACTCATAGTTGCCAGCCCTACTATTTCTGCTCAAATAAATCCGTTCACAAGAAACAACATCTCACTTTTAAAGAAAAGAGCAAATTTCTCAATTTACCTACACGATTCATTAAATCGATTAACTAATTTTTTGTTGTTATATTATTATTTAAGTGCCTTTGCCTCTTCCTCTCTAGTTTTGCCTTTGTATATTTTATTAATATTTCTGATGATGAGCATACATCTTGAGCATTTCCTCGCACATTTGCGAAAAACGGCCACTTTTAGTTAATGTGCGTGGAAAAGCTTCACATTTTCACTTTAAACTGTAAACAGTAGTTTATAAAATTGTTCGAAGGGTTGCCAAGGGTCTGATCAAGACATCATTTTAAATGATATGTCTTCTTTTCCTTTTAAATGATTTATTTCCAATGGGGGCAGTATTTGACTCCATGCAATTCATATATCCCCTTAAATTACTAGAATAGTCTCAAGGTTTAATGCCCGCCAAGTTTCGACAGCCACCGAAAGGTGACACCGTGCGATCATCGTCTCAGTGGACGCACGTCACGCCTCACGACCCCGGACGTTCACTCGCGACATTCGATATTCTTTGTCGTTTATTTTTGATATTACTGCCTACGAAGGAACTTCACACGAGTTCACCTCTGACGAAACAAAACACGATCGATCATCAATATTGTAATAAATGATGAAGGATCTCTCTGCTCTTCGAGCCGTAATATGTAATTTCTGTGAACAAACGTGTTGCTGAAAATAATAAAATATTGGTGGGTGAAACGAAAGTTGAGATGGGTATAGGGCGCTCAGGAACATCAATGAGTAGGAGTTGAATTGTATTTGTGTCTAATATGATCGATCGTCAAAATGTACAGTACAATGGTTAAAAAGTTAATTATCAAGTAATTGTTGTAATGATGAACAAAATATGAGGATATACAAGGACAAAAAAAAATATTTTTACATGCTTTTTTTATTTAGTTTAGGCAAGCGAAGCGTAGGACACCCACCCGAAAGGTGGTCTGACGACCTGACTAAGGTCGCTGGAAAGCGCTGGATGCAGGCCGCTCTAGCTCGGTCATTTTGGAAATCTTTGGGAGAGGCCTATGTCCTGCAATGGACGTTATGCGGCTGAGATGATGATGATGATGGATAAAAGGCATTTGTTTTGTTTCAGTTCCCATGGCCCACATGCAAGGTGTGCTGGGCAAAAAGGCAGCCTTGCCGTGCGACACACAGCCTTTGGCTGCCGACGATCAAGTGTCTATGGTGCTATGGTTCAAGGAGAACGACGGGGGGCAGCCGATTTACAGGTATTATTGTTTTGGAACGAGGAAGGAAAAAATTGGTGTAGGGTTGAATTGTCTACAGAAGCGATGGAAGCACCGCAACGGAAACTGGTACTACTTCTTCACGTGTTACAGTTGACTAACTTTTTAACCACATTCAGACACACAGACAGACAAACTAACTTATGACACCCCTCTTTTTTTGTCGTGTGTAAAAAAACATGAAACTTTTAAATAATTATTAAGTAAAGCAGAGAAGCTATATTTTTAAAATGCTAAAATTCATGTTCACGCTAGAATCGCTCATGAATATCCAATGCTAGAGCCCAAGTTACCTCAAATAGGATCAAGTTAAATAATTTATCGGCCACTTTCACCTGTTAGCAAAAAGGTCTTATTCATATTTACAGACTGTGGATCCCGCACTTTATTACTGTTCAAACATTCAGGTAACTGAATACCAGAGATATTGGCTCAGCGTACCTCGCGTATAATACTTTTTCACAACTAAAAACCGGGTTCGTTACCAAGAGGTAACATTCTTAACTCAATACAATCTTATTTAAGCAACAGAACTCAAGTTACACAAATAAAAAGGTTATGTCATAGGACTAAGTGTGAGATAACATATACGTCAGAAGAAAAAGAAATAAAATATGGAGTTCTTCAGGGGAGTGTTCTGGGCCCGCTTCTATTTCTTATCTCATATAATATTTGAATGTAATAATCCCCTGACATATATAGATGAAATGAATATGACATTGAATAAAGTAATTGAATTGTTAAAAAATAATAATCTGCTTATAAATCTTAAAAAAACTAAATATATGGCATTTAGCCAAAGACCAAATAAAAGACCTAACAAACTTGACATTGCCCATTCAGGGATTGATATTAAAGAATCAGAGGTAACTAAGTTTCTAGGATTATACATAGAGAAAGACATGACGTGGAAAAGCCACATTGAAAATATTTGTAAACGGCTTAATACCTTCTCATACGCTCTATATATGTTAAGGAATGTAAATCAAGATGCTCTTTTAACTGCTTACCATGGCTATGTCGCATCGACGTTAAGATATGGCCTGATTTTCTGGGATAATGTAAAAGGAAAAGAAGAACCATTCAAAGCACAGAAGAAGTGCATTCGTTCATTGTGTGAAATACGTACTAGAGATTCATGTGTACCTCATTTAAAAAAAAACTAAAAGTATTAACATTGCCAGGAATGTATATATATGAACTAGCCCTTTTTGTGAAATTCAACATACACCGTTTCCAATTCCTCAGTTCCACTCGCATCAACGACAGAATTTGGCCGATGAAACACAAGACAGCTATGTTCTGTGCTGGTGTGTTTGGAATGGCTTTTATAGTATATAACAAGGTCCCAAAACTGACAAGGTCCCAAGACAGACTGCTTCCGTGGTCCAGTGGTCAAGGCGTTCGCCTTGTGACCCGGAGTCATGGGTTCGATTCCCACTGGGAAACATACTTTGTGCAAAGTTGTTTCCAGTCTGGATAGGATATTGCAGGCTTGATTCACCTGATTATCCGAAAAGAAAGATGATTCCATGTTTCGGAAGGCACGTAAAACTGTGGGTCCCGAACGCCACCTAGCGTTTGATCATCAAACTATCCAAGGATTGGTTCCTGGTTTGCCATTCGGGTTGTGGAGGTCAGACGGCAGTCGCTCTGTGTAAAAACCAGTAACCTCGTCAAATCTCCTTGGTTAGGTAGCAGACCCCGGGCTCTGAAGCGTTACTGCTGAGGATGCAACCGGGAATACGTGAGGATGATGATGATGAACAAGGTCCCAAAAAAAAGGAACTTAAGTTTGAATTTATTTAAGAGACACCTAATGGAATTATTAATTGACAAATGCTATTATACAGTTAATGAGTTTTTAGATGATAAAATATAAATGTTTATAAAATACAATATTATAATATATGTACTTAACTATTCAAAAATATGACATAGTACCTACTAACCTTATTTTTAACGTTTGAGTGCGATCTCCCCTTGTCTACCCAAATTGCCAAACCCTATTTCTCTGTTCCGTGGCTGCGCCCGACAGGGTCCATAAATGATCTTATATTGTATTGATAACATCTCATGTACTTTGTGGTTTGCAATAAAATATTGAGTATTGAGTATTAATCTATAGAACCTCTTTTGATAAAATTTCCATGGGACCACCTGACACGACTATCTTAAAATCAAAGTCTGGTTTGAGCTTGGAGCGGATCCCTCTTAAAGGTTTGTATATATAGACTTGTCATAATTTGGTACATTAGGTACATACTGAATCTACAACTTGATTTGACATTATTTTAAAATTTCGATATTAAAAATAAATAAATTATGACAGCAAACAATGTATTCTCTGTCTACATATCTAATATAAATATTAATTTCATTGTGAGTTGACGTTCTTGGAGAAAATGCTGCAGTGCAGTTTGTTACCGCTTCTTCTGCACTAGCGCTTTGGAGGCGGCAGTAAACTTAGCTCTAAGTAACTCTTTGACGTCAACAATTATTGTGCAACAAAACAAAGTGATGATTATTAAGAGATATTATAAATGTCCTATGATAAATAAGATATATTTGAATTGAATCGAATTGACATGTATACTCTTTAAATAGAGACAGTTTAAGTCCAGAAACTCCTTTCAGAACCTTTGACGACCTCCGTGGCGTAGTGGTCATGCTATTCCGCCACCCAGAGGTCCCGGGTTCGATCACCGGTCAGGGCAAGTTGGAAAATTGCCTTTTTCAAATTGTCCTGGGTCTTGGATGTTTATCTATATATGTATTTGTTATAAAATATTGTATCGTTGAGTTAGTATCCCATAACAAAAGTCTCGAACTTACTTTGGGGCTAGCTCAATCTGTGTGATTTGTCCAAAAAAAAATGTTATGTTTGACCCTGACATGTCAAGAGTAATGCATCACCTCATCGCTCCGCTTATAAGGTGTGCAAAAAATAATTTTCCAAATCGGTTTAGACGTCTTCGAATAATCGGTGAACATACATAAAATATTTTTTCAAAACTAAAAACCGACTTCACCCTCAAACTACACAACCGATTTTGATAAAATTTCCATGGTACCATCTGGAAAGTATATGCTTTAAAAAAAAAAAGAATTATTCAAAGCGGTTCAGGCGTCTTCAAATAATCGGTGAACATACATAAAATAATTTTTCAAAACTAAAAACCGACTTCACCCTCAAACTACACAACCGATTTTGATAAAATTTCCATGGTACCATCTGGAAAGTATATGCTTTAAAAAAAAAAGAATTATTCAAAGCGGTCCAGGCGTCTTTGAATAATCGGTGAACATAAATAAAAAAGATCGCGACGAATTGATAACCTCCGCCTTTTTAGGAAGGCGGTTAAAAAGAAGAATGTAAAGTAGGAACGTGAAAGAAAAAATGGCATTGATCAAAAGTAACCAGTGACCAAACGATCCATATTAATAAGGTTTCATTATCATCATTATTTTAGTTATAGGAAAGTAAGTCCACTGGACATAGGCCAAAGGTTTCATCGATACTTAAAATTTTTATACGGAACCCTAAAAAGAGTATAACATTTAAAATATTATACTCTTTTGAAGGGTTCCGTACTCAATACGTAAAAACGGGACCCTATTACTCAGACTCGGCTGTCCGTTTTTCTGTCTGTCACCAGGCTGTATCTATAAGGGCCAGAACAGACGGGGCGCAAGTTGCGCCGCGTAACAGCTAGTGTCGGGCGGTGCATAATTACTAAATCAACCCATTTGAAATACTCAGTAGATTGAGTAAATACCCGACAAATATCCGTATTTATCCATTTGGTGACTAGACTGATTTATATGAGTCGCGACTCAAATTTTATATTTATATTCATTATTTCATGTTTTCATGACAATTTTTAAACTTAAATCTAGTTTACACTTGCAGTTCTTGTCGGAAAGTGTGTGCATATGCTATAATATGCTTAAAATGTAGGTAAACGTCAAATGCGATGCTAAAATATATGAAAATACCATACTAATTATACACTGAAAGTAGGCTTCTTTGACTTATTATAATTTTTTGCTGGGAGATGTGCAAAGACGTAATTATATGTTAAAATAAGTAAACAGACATCAAATGCGATGTCAATATATGAGCACGCTCTATTTGTTAAATCTAGTGAGTAAATACTCAAATGGGTAGATTGAGTACTATACACTGCCCATCTCTAGCTGTTACGTGACGCAACTTGCGCCCCGTCTGTTCCGGCACTAAATCGTGCTGGCTAGACAGTTGAAATTTTCACAGATGATGTATTTCTGTTGCCGCTATAACAACAAATACTAAAAAAGAATAAAATAAATATTTACGTGGGGCTCTTGGAGAACAAACAATATTTTTTATAGATAACTAGCTGACCCGGCAAACGTTGTTTTGCCAAAATTGAGGATTGTATGTATTTTTGTATGTTGTATCATAAAAAAATAGAAATTAAAAATTTTGTCTAAAAAATAAAAAATAAAAATTTGGGGTGCACTACCCCTAACATTTAGGGGGATGAAAAATAGATGTTGGCCGATTCTCATAGATACCGGATAAGCACAAAAAATTTCATCAAAATCGGTCAAGCCGTTTCGGAGGAGTATGGCAACTAAAACTGTGACACGAGAATTTTATATATTAGATAGATGGTACGGAACCCTTTGTGCGCAAGTCCAACGTGCACTTGGCCGGTTATTTTCATATCTTGAAGTCATTTAATATTGTGCCAAGAAACAATTAAAATGAAAATAATATTGTTTTCAAATATATTTTAGTGCAAAAGTACTCGTAATATAATTGGATCATAAGGCTATTCAATTGGAAGCCACATCGGGCCACGGACGGAGGAAATACTCAATTTCCTTAGCAACAATATTTTCAATGGCACATAGAGCGAAGAACCGATTGCAGATGGGACAGGAGGGCAAGCGCACCCATCAATTAGGTGGTCGGACGACCTTAGCGCGGTTACAGGAAAACGCTGGTTGCAGGCCGCTTTTAATCGGTCGTTTAGAAAAACCTTAGTTGAGGCCTAAAGTCAAAAGTCAAGTCAAAGTCAAAATTTTTTATTCAGAGTAGAATAAATTTATCTTGTTGAAGGTCATTTTTTTTTTAAATATTATTTTAGTGCAAATGCTAAAAACTGCTAGCGTTTCGGAACGACCACTGCTGGGAAGATTACGCCGAAAGAAACCCAGTTCAGTATTGGTCCCTACCCAGCCTGATGGGCTATATTACAGTTAGAATACAGATTTACACTTTAGCTAGGTATACATTATACTTTATATTTAAACAATACAATTAAAATTTGCAGTCATCTATTTCCAAGAATTGTGATCAGACGATGATAAATAGTCATTTACATGATAATACGCATTTTTGATTAAATGATTTTTAATGGCAGTCTTAAACTTAGATAATGGTAACGCTACTACATTATCTGAAATCTTATTATAGAGGCGTAAGCCAAGACCCACAAAAGATTTTTTTGTGTTTTGCAACCGAAAAGCTGAGATAGCTAATTTATTTTTATTTCTAGTGTTTATACTATGAATATCACTATTTTTCTTATATAAATGTATATTTTGACGCATGTACATAATGTTCGCATAGATGAATTGCGAAGGGAGAGTCAAAATATTAATGTCTTCAAAAAGTTCCCTTAAAGACTCTCTAGCACCTATGTCTAGCAGTGAATTTCCTGTGGCTGATATGATGTTAATGATAAATATTTTCAATCGAGAATATCATCATTATCATTTCAGCCGCATAACGTCCACTATAGGCCATAAGCCTCTCCCAAAGATTTCCAAAATGATCGATCTAAAGCGGCCTGCATTATAAAGTAAGAAAGTAAAGCTTTTCTACGAGCATTTGCGAAAAACGTCCACTTTCGGCTAATTTTTAAATATATCCGTATCGGTTCGAATCATTTTTTTCCAATGGGGGCAGCACTGGACCCAGAGAATTTCAAGCATCCCCTTAAATACAATATGAAATTGTTTTGATTTTATCTATTTTTATTTGTTTACAGTTTCGACGTTCGCGGCCGTCATTCTTCCCAGCCGAGGCTGTGGTCTGAAGCCTCGGGCTTCGGCCCGCGAGCCTTTTTCCGTGCTGCAGCCGCCCCGTCGGTGCTGTTCGTGGATAACGTACAGGCCACAGATGCCAGTATATACCGATGTAGGGTAGACTTCAAGAACTCACCCACCAGGAACCTAAGGGTCAACTTTACTGTGATAAGTGAGTATGATGAAACCAGGCTTCTTGCCCCCTATCTATGTTTCTGAAACATGAAGGCTCAGGCTTCGACCCATGAGTCTTTTTCTTACAGTCTACAGATGCCAGTATTCGAGGTAGGATAAACTTCAAGAACTCCCCCACCAGGAACCTAAGGGTCAACTTTACTGTGATAACTGATAAGTGAGTATGATGAAACCAGGATTTTTGCCTTCTATCTATGTTCCAGTTTTAAGTCTCAGGTTTCGGCCCGTGCCTTTTTCCGCGCAGAAGCATCGGTGCTGTTCGTGGATAACGTACAATCCATAGATGCCAATATATACTGATGTAGGGTGGACTTCAAGAATTCTCCCACCAGGAAACTAAGGGTCAACTTTACTGTGAAAAGTGAGTATGATGAAACCAGACTTTTTGCCTTATGCCAGTATATACCGATGTAGGGTAGACTTCAAGAATTCTCCCACCAGGAACCTAAGGGTCAACTTTACTGTGATAAGTGAGTATGATGAAACCAGACTTTTTGCCTTCTATCTTTGTTCCTGAAACTTGAAGTCTTAAGCTTCGGCCCTTATTCTGCGCAGCAGCATCGGTGCTGTTTGTGGGTAAAGTATAGACCACAGATGCCGTATATACCGCTGTAGCGTGGACTTTAAGAATTCTCCCACTAGGGATTTAAAGGTCAACTTTACTGTGATAAGCAGAGATCGGATATTCCAGTGCATATGCACCTAAACTTCGAGGTAGTACGTAACATATAGTGGGATCACACTACCTCAAAATTTTTTTTGAAAACATTATTTTAATTGTAAGCCATGAATTATGAATTATCATTGGATTTTACAGAAATAATAAATAGTCAGGTACAAATTACTGATTCGAAAAATATTATTCCATTTTTAGAGTTCCGTACTAAAATTGTGTCAAATTAAAATGTTTTATTTTAATCACGGAAAATGAAACTAAGATGGCTCTGTTTAGTCAATATTAGGTAAATTTTAACATCTGCTTCAAATAGGTACACACGTTAAATAGTACTGTATCTATTTGTGGTGGTTCCTATTGTTTCAAAGTATTTTTTGTTTCTTTTTGGTTGTGTATAATTTACTATCTCTATATTAGAAATATATAGTAGCAATTGTTTGCTATCCCTTTCACTCAATACAAAGCTGTGTAAGAATATTATATTCGAAATAACTTGTTAGTAATTAGCCGTGTGGTTTCCGGCAGAGAAGAATAGAACTACTCCAAGTCTTCCTGTGGATGTTGTAAAAGGCGACTAAAGGGTATCCTTTAGTCGCCTTTTACGACATCCACATTCTGTTTTGGTATTCGTGATAAATGTATTTTCATCACGAACACCAAAACAGGATTCCGATGGGCAGCAGCGTCGGAAGCTAAATCGTGACACAACACTGCGCTCGCCAACCCGCCTGCCAAGCGTGGCGAGTATGGCAAAACCCCCCAATGAAGGTACAAAAATTGACCAGGCCGCCAGTACCCGGCGGCCCCGCTATTCCTGACTCCGGTAGCTGTCATGGTAACGGCGGGGCAGTGGGTGCTAAGAATCTCCGGATGAGATCGGGCTACCACCCACAGCGGAAACTGGCCCTGGTAACACACAACGTCCGCACTTTGAGGTTGGACGAAAAACTGGCTGCGGTGGAAGTGGAAATGAGTAGGTTACGTTGGGACATTGTGGGGTTGTCTGAAGTCCGAAGAGAGGGCGAGGGCACGACAACCCTAGAGTCCGGTAACCTACCATATTACCCGGAGGGAGACGAAATAAAGTCTCAGCATGGTGTCGGGTTTCTCGTTCACAGGTCCCTCGTAAATAATTTAGTTTCCAGCAGGTTAATATACCTGATACTCAGAGTATCAAAAAGATATATACTTGCTGAAGCTTATACAGGTGTACTGTGTACATGCCGACCGGAAAACAGATACAGAGGTTGAGGTTGTGTATGAGGACATTAGTAGGCAATACACGCTTCCAAAACCCAGTTTACCGTTATTATGGGGGACTTCAACGCAAAACTGGGCAAGGGATGCGATGGAGAGATAGGGTGGGGCAATTTGGATATGGCGAACGTAACGACAGGGGGCATAGGTTGGCTGATTTTCTGGAGGAAAAGGGACTCTTTGCGATGAACTCTTTCTTCAAAAAGCCACCACACAGAAAGTGGACTTGGATGGTTCCTAGTAAAAACGACCAGCCTCCAGTCAAGAATGAGATAGACTTCTTCCTGACGATGAAGAAGCAGATATTCAATCATGTCTCCGTGATCAACAGGATTAAAACCGGCAGCGATCACCGAATTTTAAGAGGCATCATGAATATCAGACTCTAACTCGAAAGGTCGAAACTGATGAAGTCAACGCTCCGACCATCGCAGAGCCACGTCCAAAACCCCGAGAGCTTTCAAGTCGAGCTCTCCAATCGCTTCGAAGGCCTCCAGGATTGCGTTTCAGTGGACGAGTTAAACAACGGGTTTGTAGAAACTGTCCAAGCAAGTAGGATCCGAGTTTTGTAAATCTCTGCTCAGACCCTAGATTTGATGGCAGAACGACGATCCATGACGCTGCAAACCTCTGAAGACGCTGAGTCGTATCGGCGGCTCAACAGAAGAATTCAAAAGTCCTTGCGACACGACATTCGCTCCCTTAATACGAATTGTATTGAGGGGACGATAGAACGAAACAAAGGTTCAAAAGTGTTTGCAAGGACTATGTCTACTGGGCAAAGCCGACTGACTAAGCTGAAGACGGAGGGCGGTAACATGGTATCGACCAAAGATGGGGTGCTGGCAGAGATCGAGAGGTTTTATGGGCAGTAATATACATCCGTTGCAAAACTTAGCGTAGATATGGCTGCAGATCCAAGAGCCAAGCTAACCCGACACTATACCGACGATATCCCTCAAACAGCTCAAAAACAACAAGGCGCCGGGTGAGGATGGCATCACAGCAGAGCTTCTGAAAGCGGGCGGAACGCCAGTACTGTAAGTTCTTCAGAGGCTCTTTAATTCCGTTCTGCTCGAGGGCGTAACGCCGGAGGCGTGGAAAAGAGGGGTGGTGGTCCTTTTCTTTAAAAAGGGTAACAATATTCTATTACAGAATTATAGGCCCATCACGCTTCTGAGTCACGTCTATAAGTTGTTTTCGAGGGTCATCACGAATCGTCTTGCTAACAGATTTGATGCCTTCCAACCTCCCGAACAAGCCGGATTCCGAAAAGGCTACAGTACCATTGACCACATCCATACTTTTCGGCAGGTTATAGAGAAGACGAGGGAGTATAACCAGCCGCTGTGCTTGGGGTTCGTGGACTACGAAAAAGCCTTCGATTCGATCGAAACATGGGCCGTGCTTCAGTCTCTCCAGCGGTGCCGCATTGACTGTCGGTATATCGAGGTGGTGAAGTGCCTATATAACAGAGCCACTATGTTGGTCCGAGTACAGGAGCACATTACGAAGGATATTCCATTGAATAGAGGCGTGAGACAGGGACATGTCATATCTTCAAAACTGTTCACCGCCGCTCTGGAAGATGCCTTCAAGCTCCTGGAATGGGAAGGACTGGGCATCAACATCAATGGCGAGTATATTACTCACCTTCGATTTGCCGACGATATCGTTGTCATGGCAGAATCGATGGAGGACTTAAGTACGATGCTTGAAGACCTAAATCGAGTCTCCCAACAGGTCGGCCTAAAAATGAATATTGACAAGACAAAGGTCATGTCAAATATGCACGTTGCGCCTTTACCTGTTTCTGTTGGGAGCTCCACCCTCGAAGTTGTAGACCAGTATGTCTACCTGGGTCAATTGATCCAGGTAGGAAGTTCCAGCTTCGAGGAAGAAGTCTTTCGGCGAATCCGACTCGGCTGGGCAGCGTTCGGGAAATTACGCAGTGTTTTATCGTCTAAAATACCTCAGTGCCTCAAGACGAAAGTGTGTAATCAATGTGTGTTACCAGTGATGACTTATGGCTCTGAAACGTGGTCCCTTACTATGGGTCTCATAAGAAGGCTCAAGGTCGCTCAACGGGCTATGGAGAGGACTATGCTCGGTGTTTCTCTACGCGATCGAATCAGAAATAAGGAGATTCGTAGGAGAACGAAGGTCACCGACATAGCCAAGCGGATTAGCTCATTGAAGTGGCAGTGGGCGAGGCATACAGTGCGAAGAACCGATAGCCGATGGGGCAGAAATGTTCTCGAATGGCGGCCACGTATCGGCAAGCGCAGCGTAGGACACCCACCTGCTAGATGGTCAGATGACCTGAGCAAGGTTGCAGGGAGGCGCTGGATGCAGGCCGTCCAATCGGTCGTTTTGGAAATCCTTAGAGGAGGCCTATGTCCAGCAGAGGACTTCCTGTGGCTGATATGATGATGATGATGATGATGATGTTAATAAGTATTTACGACTTTCCTTTAAAAAAATCAAAAAATTTTAAATGTATTAACCAACTTCAGTCGATTTGATACTATCATATCTTTAAAGTATTAATTTGTCGTTTATTGGTTTAGAAAAAATATTAGCCTAGGCCGATACGAGGCACATAAATGGACGAATTTTGGACGCCAGTGGCCGATCTTAGGGAAATTGGGTGTGTTCGAACAAAAACATTAATACAAAAAAATATTATTCAAATTTCAAATATTTTATCACATCATAGGAGAGTCAAATAATTATAGTTTATTAAGAAATACCCCCTAGGAAGCCAGGTTAATAAATGTGAGAATGAGAAGCACATTAATGTCAAATTTGGTTGACATGGCCGATACAAGGTGGTTTTACCCTACTGTAATATGTGGAGCCCAGTTAAGATTTTTATCCATCAGAATACATATAAATATATTTGGCGACCTCCGTGGCGTAGCCGTCACCAAGCCGCCACCCAGAGGTCCCGGGTTCGATCCCTGTCAGGGAAAGGAAAATGGCCTTTTTCAAATTGTCCTGGGTCTTGGATGTTTATCTATATATGTATTTGTTATGAAATATAGTATCGTTGAGTTAGTATCCCATAACACAAGTCTCGAACTTACTTTGGGGCTAGCTCAATCAGTGTGATTTGTCCGTATATATTTATTTATCAAATCAAGAAATATAAGCAATTTGTAAGTGTGCGAATAAGACAGCAAATTTTTCCTGCTTGTGTGCAAGTAGCTTGCCTGCTTGTGTGCAAAAATATATATTTTTTCTTGATAGCATGATTTTTAAATCTCGGTATCAAAAATATATATTTTTATTTTTTAGAGGTGGTATTATCCCACTTTATGTTACGTACTACCTCGATTTAGATAAATATGCTCTGGAATATCCGATCTCTGGTGATAAGTAAGCACCTTAACACCGGGTTTTATTTATTATTTAACTCTATTTCTTTTTCATAAGTATTTACAAAATAATTTTCCCAAGGTATCGTTAAATTAACATCGATTGACGTATCTCTTTGATGTCGAAAATTAAATATTAGTTTACCTTCCTGCAGCAGTAACGTGTTCCCGGACCGATACGACATTGAAACCTTCTAAAACGAGTCTATATCTTCCGATAGGCCGGCAACGCCCCTGGTGTTGCAGTTGTCCATGGGCAGCGGTGATCACTTACTTGCGTTATGAAAATGCAATTCATCGTACCACATTCGTTCAGCCAAACCGACCGTTTTAGGATTCCGTAACCGAAAAATGAAAATGGGACCCTATTACTAAGATTCCGCTGTCCGTTTATTTATTTATTTAACTCCATTACAATACACGTAAATGGCGGACTCAAGGCCAGGGGCCTTTTCTACCAGTCAACCAAGAAGTGATGCTGAAAAAGTATTCTTTTGGGGTATTAATAACGTGACCATTTATTTTTTTTATCAGCGCGGGACATCTGCGAAATTTTTATTTTTTAGTTTTAGGTTGTTTTTTGAAATAAATAAAGAAAGTATAAAAATAGGAGTAAACTTATTATTATAATGTAAGTACATATACTCATATATATCGTGAATAAATCTATCCAAAAATATACATAAATAATTGTTTAAAAATTAAACTACATAAATTCTACTTATATAGCTGCTGACAGTTTTCGGAGATAACGTGCACGCACTGCTCTCTTAAACGCAAGACGAGATTAAGCTTTTCGGATACTGTCTGTCTTTCCGTTTGTCTGTCACCAGGCTATACTTCATGATCCGTCAAAGCTAAACAGTTGAAATTTCCATAGATGATGTATTTCTATTGCAGCTATAACATCAAATACAAAAACAGTATAAAATAATTATTTAAGTGGGGATCCCGTACAACAAACGTGATTTTTTACTTTTACTTTTAGATAATGGTACGGAACCCTTCGTGCGCAAGTCCCACTACCACTTGGCTGGTTATTTCTAACCAATATTGTCTCACTGCAGGGCAAAAGTCATTTCCTTTCTGGTATTCGAGTAATAGGTAAGGAGTAAATTATGTGTTCTTCAAATAACAATACAAAAAAAAGTTATTAAAATATAAAAATAATCTGATTACAAAACGAGGGAGAGTTTTTACTCGGTTTAAACCATTGTCCATATCAAACAAAATTAATATATTTGGGTACCAATACCTTACCTTCTCATCTTGACTGCTCTGTGGTCAAGTGGTCAAGGCGTTCTCCTTGTGATCTGGGGATCGTGGTCGTTGAATCCCACTGGGAAGCACACTTTGTGAAAAATTGTTTCCCATCTGCTTAGGATATTGCAGGCTTGAATCACCAGACTATCCAAAAAGAAAGATGATTCCGTTTTTCGAAAGACACGTATAAACTGTGGGTCTAAACGCCATTTAGCGTTTGCTTATCAAATCTATCCAACGATTGGTTCTGGTGTATCCTTTGGGTTGTGGAGGTCAGACTGCAGTCGGTCTGTGTAAAAACCAGCAACCTCGTCAAATCAGCTAGGTTACGTAGCGGACCCCGGGTCCTGAAGCGTTACCTCTAAGAATGCAACCGGGAATACGCTCGGATGATGAGGATCTTACGTTCTCATCTGTCTATAACAACTTGTTTTGATAACTTGTACCTAATACAATAAACCAAATAATAAAAATAATCCACTTTTTGTGGTACGACGTACAGTATAATTCTTCTTTTTAAACCCCGACAAAAAAAAAATGGTTGTTATAAGTATGACGCCAATGTCTGTCTGTTTCCGTGCGGTGGTTCTTAGCTATGTTTGATGGAAATCTTTTCAGCGGTACGAAAGTTATGGTGGGTGAACTCTTGAATGTTGGGGTTTTTCTAATTTGCCTGGCAAAAACTTGTTGTCGTGATAGTTCATCGGACTTGACTGGACCCGTATCAGGCAATCTCAATAGCACTATTTGAAGATGAAACCGCTTCTGTCACTCCCCGTTTAGATATCAAAAATATACCTACATTATTACTATGCGCGCGGCGACCACTTTGAAGGGGAAAATTCAGTTACATGAATCGTTTGTCCAGAGTCCAGAGTAATAAGAATGAAATTGACTTGCACTGGATGTCTGGGTATCTAAATGAAGAGGTGAGGAGTTCTGACGCGAGCTATTCTAAACCATAGCACATTAAGTAGATAATTCTTTGAATTTCTTTTCTGAGCAAGACTTCTTTACGTGAGTACTAGTACTTATTCTGCGGTGAAACATAAGTTACTTAATCTAGTGTACATTTATTTGGTCACCTTTACCTATTAAATACTAAATTTTATATATATTTGGAAGGAAGTTCCTTTTCGGAATTAAAGTGAAATGTAATTTCACAAGTTTGATTATGTCGTCTATAGCTCCGTTGGGAGAGTGAATGCCTGAGATGATCGATGTTCCCATTTCAACACCAGCACTCCATTATGTTAAAAAATATTGTTATTTTATTATCATTATTAATGATTAAAAAGTGTGTAAAATTTCAGTCACTTTTTGCCGTCACGAATTAATTATTTACTGAGAAACTAACTTCGCTCCAACCGAGTGTTCCATCACACTTACGATCTTTTTTAATGCTCCAAAGTTCCATGACATTCAATATCTTAAAACAGCACAGTCTCCTGAGACCTTGCGTTTGCAGATATAAATTACTCTAACACTCATGCCAGAGAATAAACACGAAAGACTCCGTGAATATTTTATCAGGAGAAGTGGAGTTCCATTACAGCAGTCCCTTAATTCCCCAATTAGTCGCAACATTGGCAGTTAGTACGGCAATTAATACTGAGTATTTTGAAGAAAAAAAAAAACAAATTTATTTGCCAGGAAAAGTAAAAATAATCCTCAAAAAAAGTGATGAGTTGCAGAACTACATATTTTAACCGATGTTAAGAACTTAAGAGGAATTGATATCGTAGCGACATCTATTATTTGTCAGGTAAAGTTAAAAATACCGGCTTTAAAGCGTTAGCTCCCAATAACTTTTAAACGGCTAAACCGATTTTCACCAAACATATCTAAGAACCACAGGAAACTTGCGTTCAATTAAAAAAAGTTTATCGAAATCGGTCCATCCGTTCGAGACCTACGATGCCACAGACAGACCGACGGACATTGCCGTCAAACTTATATTATAAAACTCTTCTTTTTGTCAGGGGTTATAAAAAAAATCAAATCCTAAAAAAAAATATCCATGATGATAAAAAGAAAATAATCGTACAGATGTCTTAGCTGCTTCTTTTTTAGCACGTAAAAAAACAGGTAATATGGCAAGTAATTGCAATTAAAAGAGGTAATGTGGCAAGTAATGGCTTGCACAACGCCTTATAAACATAATTATCTCTCTTCCTTGTCACTAGATGACGCTATAGGTATATTTACTCAAACACTAAAATCTTCTTTTACTATTATTCAAATAAAGTAGTAATGTAATTAATGAAATATGACTTACATAAAATGCAATAAATATTTTTAAATTTCATATTATTAACATTTCTTTGTCAGTTTTTGATAGTCGTCTGTGCTGCCATCTCTGTGTGCCTACCCGCAACTCCAGTTTTGCCTAGTTACGGGCCCTCCAATACTTTCTATGGCGTTGGGTATTTGTTACGTTACGTTAGAATTATATTATCTTTAATAATAAGTACCTTTAACCCAGGTATATTTTTATTCAGAGTGATATTTTCACTGATTTCTTTCATATATTAATTTTGTATGCTTTTTCGTCAATGAATACGGAACACATTAAATTGTCAAAATCCTGTCCAAACGCCATAGTCTCGAGGAAATCATTGTGAAGCTACATTATGAATGTTTAAGAGGCCGATGCCAAACGGCTGAATCCTGACTTTATTATCTCCATCTTACAGCTGCTATAGAACCTTTATAACTTTGGAAACGCTACGGCATAAATTGCCAGCGTTGACACTTCAGGTAGCCGTTCTGGCGAAGGAAAAACTTGAGATAAAATTTGAATACTAAATGGGGTTTGTGTTGGGTATCTTCCCCGCAAAGTTTGTAGGATTATATTTTATAATATTGCATAAAAAGTGCATATTATACAAAGCTCTTTGTAACCCCCGACAAAAAGAGGGGTTTTGTAAGTTTGACGCTAACGTTTGTCTCTCTGTCTGTCTGTGGCATTGAGCTCTCGAACGGATGGAAAGATTTCAATGTGTTTTTTTTTTCACGTGAAAGCAAAGCGTGTTTTTATTACGTTGGTTCTTAGCTATGTTTGATGAAAATTGATTTAGGCGTTTAAAAGGTAATGGGCATTAACGCTTGAAACTCGGTTTTTAATTTACTTGCCAAATAATAGACGGGATACCTTTTTTTCGCATAATTCGTTTTGTCCTACCGGTTTTCTTTGGCATACCGGTTTTGGCATAAAATATTTCGGCATAATAGTTCTTAGGTATAATTGTTTTTTAGCATACGGGTAATTTTGGCATAATTAACTTTTAGGCTATTTTGTTTTGGCATTATGTTCATTCGCATAATCTCCGAATTAGTCGTGAAAGGTAGGTTAAATTATGGTTGTGCAGTAACCATCACAGGAGCGAGCAAGCGAAGCAAGCGAGCGTCGACAAAGTGATAGAAGTGACCAATTTGGCGTAAATCATTTTATGCTTAAGAGTATTATGTTAAATAGTGTTATGCTTAGATACATTATGCTTCAAATAATTATGCGTGAACTGTTATGCGTAATAACAATAAGCTTATAAACAATTGTGCCAAAAAACAGTATGCCATGTTATATTATGACTTAATTTTTTGTGATTATGCATAGGCGCTACGGATTTAAATTTCACTTAACATCGGTTGGAATATGTAGTTCCGGCACGCATCACAAGGTGGTGTCATCAGGATTTTTTAATTTGCCTGCAAATATTCTTGTAATTAAGGCAAATACTGCCAGAGATACTCACTTTACACTATCACGTTTTTTCCCTGATAGCGTAGACAGGGCATTTTGGGTCTTGCGACTCTAAGCATACAGACCATAGTGCCGTAATACCTAAAGGCTACTTTTAGCGTGATGGTGGGCGAAAGGATGAAAAAAGGATTATAAATAATGATGGTCAGCTCGGCTTCGCTTTTTTGACTACTTAATATTTTTTATTACGCAATTTATGTTAGTTTACTTGTTCGCAAGCATAACATGTTATAATGTGTCAACATTGTATTATATTATAAGTATTTATTAATTAAAAGACAATTATAATAATATGACAAAGCCCTTCTGGCGAGTAGGCGACCAATACTGTGAAAATGAGTTTCTTTCGGCGTTTCTTCTCAGCAGTGGTCGTTACGAAGCGCTGGTATCGGTAGCTTTTCTTTAAAAAATAAATTAAATTTTAATATACTTTACACGTAACATAAATTATACTTATTGACGTGTAAAAGTGCCTGTAAAGGTCTAATTACTGAATAAACATTTGAATCTTTGAATCTTTGATGCGTTATTAATTGAGGTGAGACGAAAGAGGAAGAAGTCCATTCTAAGTCAAACTAGTGTTGCAAGCAATAGTATAAAATATTAATAGTCTATCGATACTCTCGTGACCTCGAAAACCAGTCACAATATCGATAGGACTATAAATAGTATTGAATGTTTTTGTTTTTCGGGGCCAACACTGTTATCAGATTTTTCAGGCCGCCTAAAGGCATCTGACATAGCTTGACGACAGCCATGCGATGATGACAGCCAGGAACAAAGGCTTATACGTCTTCCGAAGCACGGTGGAGCTTGAGAAATTTTTGTTCCACTTGTGGTTACCCATCCAAGTCTATTTAATTGCCAATAGTTTGCAATACTATTGATGAAAAGTAAACTATCGATAGTATCGATACTTTTGAATTTAAATACTATCGGACTGTACTATCGATAGTTATGCAAAGCAAATTGAAACAAGTGCGGTACTGCGCTCAGCGGCCCGAATATGCTCCTGCGTGCTGCCGTGCCTACAACCTTGCTCTATGTGTCTGTCCTACATTACTCCTCTAAGAACGAGGAGTTGGTGGAATACATAAGAGTAAGACTCATTTCACCGTAAGAGTGGTAAAATTGGAATCGCGTTACAGCGTGAATTTTAATTCATATGTGGTGCGAGTTCCAATTGCTCAGCTGGAGACCTTCACAAAGGAAGACTTCTGGCCGAAGGGTGTCATGTTCCGGAGATATCGCGGACGATTACCTGACACCAGTACACAGTGCAATGCGTCACAAAAACAATAAATAGTTAATTAATATTATATAAATTTTAGGTTAATGTATATAATATATAATCATATTTATGCTAGTCTCTAAGGTATTTATTCTATGGGCCTTGTTGCCTGAAATAAAACGACTTGATAAGATCATTATTTATTTAATCATCTCAATTGTAATTTATATTGTTAAAATTAAGTATATATTATATTTTCTTCTAAATAGACATATGTATGTATTTATTTAAGTATATGTGTAATATATGTTAATTGATCTATAATTAACAAATAAAAACGACACCAAACATACATCAATCAGATAAGTACTAAGTAAAAAACTTAAATTAAAAATACTAATCTAAAATGCCACTCCAAATTGTATCCGGCTCAAAGGTACCCGTTATACTGGCTGCATTTCCTCTTTCGATAGCGATGGATATCCTTTGAACCCAATACCATCCGGAGCGGTGGTGGTATGTATGTACTTGTATGTTTGTTTGTAGTTAGTGTAGTTTTATGTCATTTTAATTTTCTTCCGCCTTTATTTTATTTATAAACACGCTTGTGTGCCTCTCTTACATAAACATCTCCTCTCACAGGCCTACTGGAAGAGATCGCTTTTGAGATAAGTAATGCCTTTGTACAACTTTTATTTGATGTATTCTCTGTATACATTTTCTGTGTATATAAATTGGTAAATAAATAATTGATTTGATTGATTGATTAGCCGTATCGCCTACATTGCGATTCACAATCGTACATTTGTCACACATTGTCTTGATTAGCTTATACGATTTGCGCGATTAGAAGCAATTATTAATATTGTAAGATTAGCATAATATTCTGTTTAATCAAGTAATAGTTTTCAAAATTAAAAACCGATTTCCCCCCAAACTACACAACCGATTTTGATAAAATTTGTATAAGTCTACCTGACGAGAATACACTTTCGGTCCAAGCGTTTTCAAATAACCGGTGAACATACATTAAATAATTGGTCAAGTGCGTGTCGGGCCACGCGCAGTGTACGGTTCCGTAGTTACAAATGCCCACTTTGAGTTCATGCCACTAAAAACGTGTAAAAACTAATTTTAGTGAAATTTTCATTTTTCGAGTACATTTTATTAGTTGATCGCCTATATTTTTTTTAAATTGTAAACCCTACTTTGCTTTGATAGTTTTCCTTTAAATTTTGTTATATATACTATGGGTGTTAATTTTTCCACTTGTTTATATATAACCGTTTAGCAGATAGAGGGGGGGACACTAGACTCAAACAAAAATTTTCACTTTAAAACCAAATATTTCAGAAACGGATCCCTAAATCGAAAAACGGTATTCACAACCTTATAATATTTTTAAAAGATCTATTCCATGATACCAAACATGATTGGTGAGTCCAGAAAAAAAAAATGCCTTTTCACTTTAAACTAAAAACTTAAAGCTAAACTAAAAAAATTTTATTCAATGTTTTATTTTACCACTTTTTCCACCTAAGTAATATACATATCCATGCTAAATCACAGCTTTCTAGTACTAATAGTCGCTGAGTAAAACCGCGGACGGACAGACAGACAGACATGGCGAAACTATTAGGGTTCCTCGTTTACTACGGAACCCTAAAAAGATCGCAACTAATTGATAATCGCCTATTTGGAAGTGGATTAAAAAGAAGTTTATCGAATGTTACCAGCCGAAAGAACTTTTCTTTTACCGCCTTTTTCATTGTAAGATATTGAAATACTTTTTTAGCAGTAGTATTATTCTTTCGGATTTAATTTTCAGAGTTGAGACAACTGGCAGTTCCCGAAGTAAAATTACGCGTTGGATTGGAAGTTTTACATTCAATATAGAGATTTACTTTTGCTCTTGTGAAGTGACATTTATCGTATTATTTGTCGCACTCGTCTATGGTGGTCTTTATACAATATGTAACAAAAACCCTGTCCGATCCTTGTAGGAGCAACTCAGACCGTCATATGAACAACTTTTCCTACGGGACCAATGCTTGAAACTCGAAAAAGAAATCGTCGTTTTCATACAAAAATTGTTTGGACGGCCCGGCAATTTGTACGAAAATGTGCATTGGTCCCATAGGAAAAGTGATTCATATTGACGGTCTGAGTTGCTCCTACAAGGATCAGACAGGGTTTTTATTACATATTGTATTGTATAAAAAAAACTAGATTGCAAAATATGTGCAATCTGATCGCGTACAGATACAGATACATTTTCACGTTTTTGTCCCTGACGGGGTAGAGAGAATCCAGGGCCGTAAGATCCAAATGCCACGCTTAGCGTGATGGTGGGCGTTTAGATCTGATTGCGTATACCAAAGATTTAGAATATAAATATAAGTAGTGTAGATTTGCCACCAAGACATAGGTACAATTCGACACATTTAAGTTGAACAAAAATGCCTGACTTCAAAGTATTTTGTACAAAATCCCGGCACTTAAATTGAAACAAAATGGTGGTTGTCGGCGCATTATTTGTACCTGCAATCGCACATATTTTGTCATCTAGATTTTTTTGTACAAAAAGATACTTGTGCCGCATTATATTAATGATTCTACGTAGGTACCTATATTTTTTAAGTAATAGGCACACTTCAAGTATATACAATTTGCACAGCAGTGTGCCTATAACCCGACCATGAAAAAATGCTCGGTCGGTGATGAAGACGAAACACGGCACTTTTTTCTTTTTCTTCTTTTAGAAATCGCAATAAGACTACTATTAAAGCGTGTGTCAGGCCATTGGCTTAAAATTCCGTGTATTGCTCTAATTTGGGTAAACAAGGCTTGTGAAACTGTTTTCGATCAGTAAAATTAAGTGAAATTTGTGTGAAAAGTGTGTTTTAATTTCGATACGTCAGGGTTTGTTAACATTATGTTTATTTGTAGTTTTACTGTATAACAAGAAAATAAGGGTACTTGAATGTTTTATTAAATAATAATAAACATTTTTAATTGATCTTGTTTCGCTTATAATTAATTAAGTATCGTTTTCAGCTAGAAATGAGTAAAATTATTAATATCGGCTTTGTAGGCCGGCGGGAGTATCACTCTCAATATAAGATTCCAACCAACAGTGGATCAAATGCAAATTGGTGATAAAACTTGAATTGACTATTTCAATAAATAAATAAATAAATATATAGGGACAAATAACACTGATTGAGCTAGCCCCAAAGTAAGTTATAGACTTGTGTTATGGGATACTAACTCAACGATACTATATTTTATAACAAATACATGTATAGATAAACATCCAAGACCCAGGACAATTTGAAAAAGGCCATTTTCCAACTTGGCCTGACCGGGGATCGAACCCGGGACCACTGGGTGGCGGACTAGCATGGTGACCACTACGCCACAGAGGTCGTTGCAATTTACAACACAAAAACTATAGAAACCCATTTTTGTTTGCCATAAATCGTCTAAAAAATTTCCATCACAATCTCCATACCTACATTTGTTTGACAGAATTGGTACATCTGCGAATTATTACGACTTTCGGCCACCATGGGCGCTGCGATAGATTATATTATATTACCTCCACCACCTACTTCGCACGGAGCGAATACAAACACAAGTTTAACATTAGACAAACGCTGCTGTCTTATTTTAGGTCAAAATGTGCTATTTGACAAATTAGGAGAATCGTTTTTAATAAGTAATTAATTATTTATTAAGTACTATAGTCAAGGAAACGACACTCTGTAATTAAATGACGCAAAGGCTCATTTAATTTGTCTTAATAAGTACTTTGACCTTACAGTAAAAACTTGTACCTTTTTTTTTCTTGTGAAATATGTTTATATACACTCTTATCTGACGACAAATTATGGTTTATTTTAAATGTCGTCCAACAGCCTAAAAATGGCTCGAAACAAAGAGGCTGATTAATGGAGACGTTTCCAGAATGACAGCTTATGAATCTTATGATCCCGACATCGCAGATCAGACGCATGTGCTCGCTCATTTGTTACTGTCATTTGTTTATGACCGAAAATCTAACGTTTAAGTTTATTTGAAAGTGTATTTATTTCTAACCGACTTCGATCTTTTTTTTAGGGTTCAGTAGTAAACAAGGAACCCTTATAGTTTCGCCATGTCTGTCTGTCTGTCCGTCCGCGGTTTTACTCAGCGACTATATGTAATAGAAAGCTCCGATTTGGCATGGGTATGTATAGGAATTATGCGGAAAAAGTGGTAAAACTAAATATTGAAAAATAGTTTTTTAGGTAGGTATACAAGTAAAGTGAAAAGTCATTTTTTTTCATGTGGGGTATCGTTGTATAGTACGTTAAAAAATATTATGAACTTGTGAATACCGTTCTTCGATTTAGAGATCCATTTCTGAAATATATAGTTTTAAAGTGAATTTTTTTTAAGAATCAAGTGTCCCCCCTCTGTCTCCTAAATGGTTATATATGGGACACGTGAAAAAATTCACAGCTATAGAATATATAACGAAATTTAAACGAAAAAAGAAATGTAGTGTCGTGGGACACCAGGTAGGAACGAAGTTCCTTCGGCTAATGTAGAATCGACACAATTTGCAAAAGAAAAATCGTGCTCAAAGGTATTATACACTACTCGCTTGTGTATACGACTGTCGCGCCTGCGCACGTCTCATTTAACGGTTTTATTTAACGAGGTCATCCTTACGGTTTTACTATCACATTTTTTTCAGTACGGTCGCGCAGCAAAATCCCTATCTCCTCCAAGCCTGCCGTAAGGAACTTCGTTCCAAAACTATCAAAGCTATGTAGAGATTATAAATTATATAGTAATAGGCGATCAACTTGGAAAAGTACTCGGAAGAGGAAAATTTCATACAAATTCAATATTAAATTCGTTTTTAGACGTTTTTAGTGGCATGAACTGAAAGTTGGCGTTCGTAACTACGGAACACTACTACGCGTGGCCCGACACGCACTTGGCCAATTATTTAATTAATGATTTTTAACGGCAGTCTTAAACTTAGATAATGGTAACGCTACTACATTATCTGGAATTTTATTATAGAGACGCAAACTGAGACCCACAAAAGACTTTTTTTTAACCGAACAGCTGAGATAGCTAATTTTGTTTTATTTCTAGTGTTAATACTATGAATATTATATTTTTTCTTATATGTATGTTTATTCTGACGCACGTACAGAATGTTCGCATAGATGAATTGCGAAGGGAGACTCAAAATATTTATGTTTTTGAAAAGTTCCCTCAGAGACTTTATAGCACCTAGTTTATATGTAGACCTAACAGCGCGTTTTTATAAAACAAATTTGGGATTTATTTCTGCAGCATTACTCCATAGGACATAACACTATGGAAGTAACTAAAATATACCAAACGCGTTGTATCATCGTTCGTCATCTGCCTAATTCTTCTAACCGCGTAGGCTGCAGAGCTAAGTTTATCAGCAAATTTTTTTAATATTTTTTTTTTGACAAATAACTCTGATTGTGCTAGCGTCAAAGTAAGTTCGAGACTTGTGTTATGGGACACTAACTCAACGATACTAAGTATATTTTATAACAAATACATATATAGATAAACATCCAAGACCCAGGACAATTTGAAAAAGGCGATTTTCCAACTTGCCCTGACCGGGGATCGAACCCTGGACCGGGTGGCGGACTAGCATGGTGACCACTACGTCACGGAGGTCGTCAGGGCACCCCATTGCATTCATTCAGAGAACAACCGAATAGGTCCAAACGATAACATTGCCAGTTATTTGGACCTAGTCAAAGATAATATAATTACTAACGTTATAGACACCCAACGCCATAGAAACTATTGGAGGGCCCGTAAGTAGGCAAAACTGGAGTTGCTGGTAGGCACACAGAGATGGCAGCACACACGACTAGCAAAAAAATGACACAATGAAATTGTTGAATATGCTATAAAATATTTATTGCGTTACATATACATAAGTCAAATTGAATTAATTAGAGTACTGACTACTTTATTTAAATAAAAGTAATAAATTTTTTTAATGTTTTAATAAATACTTATAGCGCCATCTAGTGATAAGGAAGAGAAACGATTATGTTTATAAGGCGATGGGTAGCCATGACCTACGAGTAGTTGAGAAATTGTTGATTTAACTACATAAACTCATCTGTTTGGTTGTTACAGCGCCGCCCGGCAGACCGATTATAGTGGACGCAAAGACCAGGGATCACACGCGTCTTCTGGAGCCTTACAGCGAAGGAGACACCCTCGAGTTGAGCTGTGAGGTGTCTGGTGGTAAGAAATTTACTTTAAAATTTTGTGGGGTTTTACCCAACTACGGCACGTAAATTGTACCTGCGTCGATAAACGCCATTTTGGTTCAACCTACGTGCCGGGAATTTGTACAAAAATGCTTTGAAGTCCGCCATTTTTGTTCAACTTATTTGTGTCGCATTGTACGTGGTTCATCAAAGTCAAAGTCAAAGTCAAAAATTTTTATTCAATGTAGGATAAATTTATCTCTTATTGAAGGTCATTTTTTTTAAATATTATTTTAGTGCAAAAGCTAAAA
This sequence comes from Acrobasis suavella, assembly GCA_943193695.1. Classification (NCBI taxonomy): domain Eukaryota; kingdom Metazoa; phylum Arthropoda; class Insecta; order Lepidoptera; family Pyralidae; genus Acrobasis; species Acrobasis suavella. Next base: position 819,580 of record OW971947.1, read on the forward strand.
ACTACTAGCGTTTCGGAACGACCACTGTTGGGAAGATTACGCCGAAAGAAATCCAGTAAAGTATTGGTCCCCACCCAGCCTAATGGGCTATGTTTCAGTTACAATACAGATTTACACTTAAGCTCAGTATAAATTATATTATACATCTAAATAATACAATTAAAATTTGAACTCAACTATTTTCAAAAATTTTGATCAGATAAATAGTCATTTACATGATAATTAGCATTTTTTAATAAAGATTTTTAACGGCAGTCTTAAACTTAGATAATGGTAACGCTACTACATTATCTAGAATTTTATTATAGAGACGCAAGCTGAGATCCACAAAAGACTTTTTGTTTTTTCTAACCGAAAAGCTAATTTATTTTTATTTCTAGTGTTAATACTATTAATGTCATAATTTTTCTTATATGTATGTTTATTCTGACGCACGTACCTAATGTTCGCATAGATGTCGCTTTATACGATCGTCCCTATATACATAACTAGCTTTTGCCCGCCTGCTGCTGCTGCCCGGATGCCTACGTCATAGTAGCTTTATGCATGCAAAGTCTCAGCCCGATCGGTTTTAAATTGGCAAAGTTTCATACAAGTTTCATCCCCTATTTTATCCCCTTGAGGGTAGAATTGATTAAAATCCTTTCTTAGCGGATGCCTACGTCATAACATCTACCGGCATGCCAAATTTCAGCCCGATCGGTCCAGTGGTTTGGGCTGTGCGTTGATAGATCACTATATCAATCAGTCAGTCACCTTTGAGTTATATATATTTAGATATGTATGTCTCCTCATCTGCTCCCATGTACCTTCAATGAAATTCATGATATGCTGACCCGTGATCTTGACACGGAAAAGAAAAAACTAGTAAAAGTGCTACTTGACCAAATTAGTATGGGAACCGTTGTTTGACATATGAGGTGTCGTTGGTAGCGTCTTGGCATAGATAAGTTACGTAGCGTCACATAAATTGAATTTGGCACACTTTATATAGCTGTTTATTTATTTATTTTTATCAAACTTTATTGTTCCAAACTACAAATATACTTTTAACAAATGGCGGACTTAATGCTAAGAGCATTTCCTCCCAGTCAACCATAGGGATAAACAGAGAAAATTATGCGGCACAAAAAAGCAATACAAAATAGTTACATAATTAAAATATTACTATATAATATACAATTACATTATATACCTATTATATATAAATTTCAGAATTCATATCTACCTATACAATACTTACATATACACCTACATACACTAACATATAAATAGCTATGAAGAAAAGAACTAAATAATGATGACATTATGAAGAAAGGGAGTTTGAAAGGTGGGCGTTATCTTTTGTTTTAAGAGAGTATTTGGTAGAGATTTCTCTGATGTCAACGTGTAAAGCATTCTAGCTTCTGCTGCAGCTGCTGTTCAGCCTGGGCAACATTTATAAGGCATAATTGATTTTGGAAAATGAAACTCCTAATGCAGAACCATAATGGTCCAGCTAAACTATAAGAAATATAAAAATTACGCCTTGGCAAAAGTTGTCCAGCCTGACCTGATGAGCATTTTTTGTGGAAGTATAAAAAAGAAAGATCTGGAACACCTGATGCAGATACGCCGGAATCATATATTCCACGCAAACGAAGTGGCGGACATCAGCTAGTAAATAATAAATTAAGGACAAATCATGTTAAGAAAAAGATAAATAGGTCGATATTAGAAAAAAGATGTAGGTAAGTATGTAATTGAGTTAACTTTCTTTACTTATCAACAACGAACCCGTTTTTTTTTTAGAATATTCATAGTTTTTATTTGGTAGTATAACCGTCAAAAATCTAAATGTGACTTCTTGTAGATAATAAAGTTAACAAAAGCAAAAGCTATTTAGTTTGAAGGAACAACCTTCAAACCTTTTAAAGGTACAAGAAACGACACCAAAATGAAATCATTTTTTAAACTAAGCCATATTAAACGAGCAAAGTTAAACCAAGCGCCATTTTACTTTAACACGATTTCACAAAAACAAAAGGTGGCATTTTTGGCGCGTATCTAGCTTTTGGGTCATTAGTTTCTTTTTGCTCCTAGTACTCAAATGAGGGTTCAGAACGACTTATAAAAGAGTTTTGCAATTTAAAATACGAAAGAGTGAGTAGAGGTAATAAGAATCAAGATAGTGAGCTAAATGCTAGAATCGGTACATAGTTAATTAAAATCATGTCTTTCTAACATAGTTTTAAGGTTCAATGTTACTAAAATATTATAGAGAAATCTGAAAATAATATTAATATATGTATCTCCTTTAGATTCACGGGTCTTTTTACCCCGGTCTTTTGAGAGGCTTACGTGGGGATACAGACTTTACACGTAGAGGCCCATTGGAGAAGTTAATGTAATGTGGAGCTCCCGTCAAAACCCATTCCTGAATATAGAAGGTGTACCCTTGAATAGGTTTCGGCAGGAGAAAGATCTGTGGCAAGAAAAATGGAAAGGTCTATGGGTTATATGGAATGAAATTGGGATGGACTGATGCAATAGCAATGTCACCTGCCATAATCATGATTACTGACTATTGTAGGCAGGAGTGGCTTGTCGCCCACAAGATGGGTCCCTCAAACGCGCCGACAATAATTGCCAGCAAAGGAGCAACACCTGTGCAGGCGATTTAGGGGTGTAGAGAGGTGTGCTGCGCTTTCTCCGAAGTTACTCGTGGCGTTATGCCCTTTAACACTTACACCCCTGGAGCAACAGCTCCAACGACTCCTCTCTGTACGGCCAATTAAGGATATGTAGAGCTGAGAGCCCAGCAAGCCGTCTTGGGTCTCCTTCCGGCCGCCGCGCCGAAGACACGTAGGGGACGAGTGCTTTGGCGGCTCTCTGGAGCACTCGGGTCCGTGGTGTCGTTACTCACCAATAGCTCGCCACAAGCTGCCCTTTATTATTATTATTGCAGATTACTTTTTAAATAATTAATAATTTAAATATAAATAAACAACATGCATGTAAACAAGACTTATTGACGTGTAAAAGTACCTGCTGTTGGAGGAACTAGGGCAGCTATCGAGTAGATCGATTTGTGACTGGTATCAAAATGTCTATTCGGCAAGCTAGTTAAGGGAATACCTGAATTTTCCGGCGTCCAGTGCTGCCCCCATTTGAAATAAATAATTCGATAGGAAACGGGGACATCATTTAAAATTCTGTCTTGATCAGACCCTAGATAATCCTTCAAACTATTTTATGAACTACTTTTTATAGTTTAAAGTGAAAACGTGAAGCTTTTATTATAAAGCACAATTGCGAAAAACGGCCACTTTTGGCGTATGTGCGTAGAAAAGCTTCACGTTCTCACTTTTAACTGTAAACAGTAGTCATAAAATAGTTTAAAGAGTTATCTAGGGTCTGGTCAAGACAAAACTTTAAATGATGTCTCCGTTTCCTTTTAAATGATTTATTTCAAATGGGGGTAGCACTGGACCCCGGAAAATTTAGGTAGCCCTTTAATAGGCATGACGAATGGAAAAATATCTTTCACCCATCGGTTCGCTCTGAGACACAAAAATATTACAAAGATGCAGCGCATTGAAATTTCGCATGACGTCACGGCTAGGTACAATTTTTACTTAGCGAAGACGTCGCAAGCCCCAACTCCGGAATTGTGATGCTCCTTATCGTTGTGAATTTCACCTTTTTTGGTTAACTGAAAAATATAGGTCCATTATATTTGGATAATCAAAAAGACGAGCTGACTTTTCTGGCCCTGTCGTCACTCCTATTCACCGAGATCGCACTACAGAAAAAAGACAAGCCAGTGAAGTAGATTTGCTAAAAATGGAAAACTAAGAGAAAACATAACAAAAATAATAAGGGTGCGTTCTTTCTTTTTAACACCTGCAAATATTTAATTTAATAATAATGTGACAAAGCCCATCTGGCGAGTAGGCGACCAATACTGTGAAAATGAGTTTCTTTCGGCATTTCTTCTCAGCAGTGGTCGTTACGAAGCGCTGGTATCGGTAGCTTTTCATTAAAAATAAATTAAATTTAAATATACTTTATACGTAACGTACATTATACTTATTGACGCGTAAAAATGCTTGTATAAGTCTTATTACTGAATAAACATTTCAATCATTGAATCTTTGAATCTTTGAGTTCTTTGATTTGAGTCAAAACAATTTCAATTTTATTCTATTTTGTATAAAACTTTGTAGACATATAAGCGCTCGGTGGCTCGGCTGGAGTACGCATTACAAGCGCTTTCTAATGAGGCTGACACAAAAGTTTAATTTCTAATGGGCCTTGAGGAGTTGAGGCTACGAGCAGATGGAGCCCGGAGATGCAAGAAACAAAGGCCACGCCGCGTGATGGCCAGAGATCGGAACCACGGGTGCTACTGCTAGCAAAAGTATGGATATGACTATATAATCTATAAATAAAACAATCATAATTATGCGATTTCAGGATATATTTTAATCGAAACATTTATTTATCCTGAAATCACATAATTATGATTATTTTATTTACTTAGTACCCAATTTTATTCTCGAGAAATCCTGGAACTTTTAATCATATCCATACTTTTGATAGCAATAGCATCCGTGATTCCGATCTCTGGTGATGGCTGGCGCGAAAATATAATTTTTCAAAACTAAAAACCGACTCACCCATGAACTACACAACCGATTTTGATAAAATGTCTGTGGGACTACCTGAAAAGTAAATATATATAAAGATATAACGTTTCAAAAAAAAATCTGTTCTATCCAGGCGTATTCGAATAATCGGTCATCATCATCCGAGCGTATTCCCGGTTGCATCCTCAGCAGCAACGCTTCAGAGCCCGGGGTCTGCTACCTAACCAAGGAGATTTGACGAGGTTACTGGTTTTTACACAGAGCGACTGCCATCTGACCTCCACAACCCAAAGGGTAAACCAGGAACCAATCCTTATTCGAATAATCGGTGAACATACATAAAAACATTAAAAATGAAATATGGCGACAGATGGATAAACTTATCTTTTTTGGAAGTCGTTTAAACAGGAATTAAAATAGTGACAAGCTGTTCGCATCGCCTACTTACATTGTTCGCATTTTCGCCTATTCCCTACCCTACATCGGCTTTACAATCTGCGCTAAAAGAGAACCAGCTTATTTAACCTTTTAGGTTATGTCCCAGACCAGTATCATCATCGGTATACATAGGGCGCACTATAAGTTTTCGGAACTGGCCACTTACATAAACAATATTTAAAAATTTATTGCAACATTTGAAAATAGAACTCTTTGGCTGTAGAATGCAGTTTGTTTCATCTGACTGTCTTTTGTTTTTACCCTGTGGCGCCATTTAAAAAATTGTGTGTCTGCATCAACATGGATTTAACTCGGGAAAATTTTCGTAGTATGATTTTCTACGATTTTAAGTGTAATTTGACAGCTCAACAGAGCATCGCTCGGCTTGAAACAGCTTTTGGCAATGAAGCACCATGCAAGACAACTGTTTATAGCTGGTTTGCAGAATTCAAGCGTGGTCGTATCAATCTCAGTGACGAATCTCGCGATGGTCGGCCGTCCACCGCTGTGACCAACAAAAACATCGATGCTGTGCGCCGTATGATTGAAACAGACAGGCATGTGACCTACCATGAAATTCGCGCATCCTTAGAAATAGGCATGAGTCAAATACAATTAATCCTATACAAACATTTGGGTGTGAGAAAGCTGTGCTCGCGGTGGATCCCACACAACTTGACCGAGGCTCAAAAAACGGACCGCGTCACTTGGTGCAGTGCCATGCTTACCAGATTCAACGAAGGTGCGTCAAATTTGGTGTGGGACATAGTAACAGGTGACGAAACATGGATTTATTGCTACGATCCCAAAACAAAGCAGCAATCGAGCGTATGGGTCTTTCAAGATGAGCCGAAACCAACCAAAGTGGCGCGCGTGAAAAGTGCATCTAAGCGGATGATTGCTTCTTTTTTTAATAAAACTGGACACGTGGCTACTGTTGCTTTAGAGAATCGTCGTACAGTGAATAGTGACTGGTACACGACCATTTGTTTGCCGGAAGTTATTGACGAACTCCGTAAAAATAACCGTAAACGCCGTATCATCCTGCACCACGACAATGCTAGTTCTCACACGGCCAGACAGACAAACGACTTTTTGAAGGCGAAAAATGTAGAACTCATGAGTCATCCTGCATACAGTTCCGACCTGGCACCTTGTGACTTTTTTCTGTTCCCAAAAATTAAGAACCAATTACGCGGTCAACGATTTTCATCACCAGAAGAGGCTGTCGAGGAGTATGAAAAACACGTTTCAGAGGTCACCACAGAGGAGTGGCACAAAAGTTTTCAAAACTGGTTTCATCGAATGAAAAAGTGCATAGACGCCAAGGGAGATTATTTTGAAAAACAATAAATTAATTTTGTACCTTTAATAGTATTTTTTCATATTCATTCCGGAAACTTATAGTGCGCCCCACGTATTAGCCTCAGGAAGTCCGCTGCTGGACATAGGCGTCGATAGGACCGATCGGAAGCGGCCTGCATCTAGCGCTTTCCTGCAACATTTCTCAGGTCATTTGACTATCTAGCAGGTGGGTGTCCTACGCTGCGCTTGCCGGTACGTGGCCGCCATTCGAGAACCTATCTGCCCCATCGGCCATTGGTTCTTTGCGCTATGTGCCCCGCCCACTGCTACTTCAATGAGCTAATCCGCTTGGCTATGTCAGTGACCTTCGTTCTCCTACGAATCTCCTCATTTCTGATTCGATCGCGTAGAGAAACACCGAGCATAGCCCTCTCCATAGCCTGTTGAGCGACCTTGAGCCTTCTTACGACCAAGGGACTACGTCTCAGAGCCAAAGTCATCACTGACAGACCAGTATGATAAAAACAAATAATTATGTATTTATTCTTTGCGTGAATATAAATAACACTATCAGTAGATATCGTTACATCCCACTGCAAGAGGATGATATGTAACATTGTGATGCACGTCACGTAGGTGAAGGACGCCGTCGGGAGGCTGATATGGAATGATCGTAGTGTTGAATATAAGATGGATGTTTTTAGGGCTCCAACGATAATTTAGGGTGGGGCTACATTTGTCAGCCCGGAGCAGCACTGTTCTATGCTGCTTTTCTTTTCACTCGATCAGAACCGTCATTCGCTAGAGCAAGAGAGACCGTAGGAACGCCTCAGTACCTGCTATGCTGAAGCGTCCCGTGGCTCTCTCTCGATGTAACCCAAGCGAACGAAGCGACCTAAGTCAGCCCAGGCCTGTGTCACTCACTCCCCGTTTAGGTATAAAAAATTTACCTACATTATTGCTATGCGCGCGGTGACCACTCCGCAGGGAAATATTCAGTTACATGAATCGTTTGTTGATAAGAATGAAATTGGCTTGCAATGGATATCCAGGTTGACTAACGAAGAGGTGAAGAGTTCTGACGCGCGCGAGATAAATATTTCTTTGAATTACTTTTCCGAATAAGACTTCTGTACGTGAATACTTATTCTGTCCCTAAGTCCCCCAAGTGTACAGTCAGCAGCGAAAATATATCTATCTAAATATATATAACTCAAAGGTGACTGACTGACTGACATAGTGATCTATCAACGCACAGCTCAAACCACTGGACGGATCGGGCTGAAATTTGGCATGCAGGTAGATGTTATGACGTAGGCATCCGCTAAGAAAGGATTTTGATCAATTTTACCCACAAGGGGATAAAATAGTGGATGTAAGTTTGTATGAAACTTTGTCAATTTTAAACCGATCGGGCTGAGACTTTGCATGCATAAAGCTACTATGACGTAGGCATGCTCTAAGAAAGAATTTTGATAAATACACCCCTACGCGAGCGAAGCCGCGGGCAAAAGCTACTCAAAAAATAAAAGTGGTTAAGCACGCTTCGTTTTTAGCTTGAGCGCTTATCACTTTTAGAGACGCAGGCGGCGTCTTGCTGAATACGTTGGTGCATTGAACCGACTGTTTAACTTCAAAAAAGGAAGAGGTTTTCAATTCGTATTTTTTTTAAATGTAGATATGTTTACCGATTTTTCAAAGACGCCTGGATAGGAGAATTTGAAAGGGCATACTTGTCAGGTGGTCGCATAGAGAATTTTGATCAAAAACGGTTATGTAGTTTATGGATTAGGTCGTTTTTTAGTTTTAAAAATTATTGTACTCGTTCTAAACATTGACCTCAAAAGCTAAACCTCGTAATCATTAATGTATGCCATAAAGTCAGGCCCTTAAGTCTGAAAATCTACTTATTAAGCTTTAGTTAGCTTTTGTAAAATAGTTGCTTAGGTGAAACTTAAAGCTTTTTATGCTCTACTAACCTCTACACTGAAACTGACACACTAAATTGATAAACAATTTTGTCAAAGATAAATCAAAAAGTTTGGACACTTATCTGAACAAAATATCTAGTTTGAAGCTCGAAGGCTTATCTTAAGTTTCGTAGTTTTCTTAAATCTAGGATGATTTATGGGCTATAAAAGTCAGCATGATTAGAAGAAATTAATTGAATATTCAAAATTTTTAAAGATCTTGATTGAAACTTAGCGCCGCTAAAAATCCCTTCTAATTCATTTTACATCTTATTTATTTAATACCTGAATTTTCCGAGGTCCATTGCTGCCCCCATTTGAAATAAATCATTTGAAAGGAAACGGAGATATCATTTAAAATTTGGCCTTGATCAGACCCTAGATAACCCTTTAAATTATTTTATGAACTACTGTTTACAGTTTAAAGTGCGAAAGTGGAGCTTTTCTACGCACATACGCCAAAAGTGGCCGTTTTTCGCAATTGTAATTGTAATTTCGTTGATGTCAAAATTCAAGTATCCCCTTAAGCGCGTTCCTGGTTGCATCATTTGTGCTGTTTTTGAAACCGGGGTGCGCTTCTCCGCTTTTTCTTCTCAAATCTTCGTCAATGGTCACCTCAGAAAGCTGCAGACCTTGCAAAATCGAGAAGAAATCGCCGGAATAGTTAAATCTTCTGCACACCAGTGCTTGTCAATGTGATATTTTTACCGTCGACATTTGGCCTAGGAAAAATAATTTTACTATAATAAAGGCAGTCGCCGAAGTAGGAGTCAACTTTGAAATCAAAGCACCAGGCATTATTGCTTACCGTCCGTGTGATAGTATGCTATAGCATTTCCGCGCTCTCTCTCGCTCTAGCAAATGACGGTTCTGAGCGACAGAAAAGAATAGCAGCATAGAAAAGTGCTGTTCCGGGCTGACAAGTGAGATCCAACCCTTGGCGCTACTTGCGACATCCACGGGAAGAGATATATGGTTGATTCTGTTCTAGGATTTCTAGATCGGAAGCTACACGGCATATTTCATTCCACATCTTAAAAATTAAGGTTTTATTTTAAATATAAGTGCGACGCGTTTTTAACCGACTTCCAAATAGGAGGTGGTTATCAGTTCGTCGCGATCGATTTTTTATGTACTTATTGTTCACCTATTATTCGAAGACGTCTGACGGACTGATTGGGAAAAAAAATTTTTGTTTGAAATTCTTGTTAGGTTATCCTATAGAAATTTTATTAAAATTGGTTGTGTAGTTTGAGGGTAAAGTCAGTTTTTAGTTTTAAAGAATTATATCAATTATTTATCTATCTACTCTAGAATATCTTCTATGATTAGTACAGGGTCTAATGTGTAAAAATGTGTTTTCGTTTTTTTTAGATGGAGGCCTCTCCCAGAATTTTTTAAATTTATTATCGAAACGCAGCCTTAATACTACTTCGTCTTTTTGTCCAGGTGACCCAAAGCCTAACGTGACGTGGTACCTCGAGAACACCATCATCGACGATTCGTTTGACCTGCGAGCCGACGGGGTCACCGTCAACAACCTGACCTTCCCCAACATCGGGAGGCAGCATCTGAACGCGCGGCTGGTCTGCCAAGCGGCGAACAATAAATTGGCTCCGCCTGAGACCAGGCTGCTTATACTGGACATGAATTGTGAGTCGACCCTGTTCACCATGATAATCTTGAGTATTTGACTAAGTTTGTTTATGGGAAATATCTTTATACAAAGAACCGATGGCTGACAGGGCAGAAAGTGCAGCGTAGGGACACCCACCTGCTAGATGTTCAGATGACCTGCGCAAGGTTGTAAGGAAAGCGCTGGATTGCAGGCCACTTCCGCTCCAAGTGAGCTATTGAAAGCCGACGAACCCTGTTCCTCATTTGACGACCTCCGTGGCGAAGTGGTCACGATGTATTATTTATTTAGTTGACTAGTTCCTACTAGAATAGTTTGTTGCAGTAAGGCCGCTGACAGTCCAGATCTTAAACAAGAATCTGCAGCTATCTGCAGACAGGAGCTACGAGATCGAATGCAAGACCACGGGCTCAAAGCCGGAGGCGCAGGTCTCCTGGTGGAAGGGGGGCCGGCAGCTGAAGAGGAGTGTTAAAAATGTGAGTCACTTTTTTAAGGTGCCCTAGTAAACAAGGAGCCCTTATAGTTTCGCCATGTCTGTCTGCCTGTCCAAGGTTCTACTCAGAGACTATAAGTACTAGAAAGCTGTTATTTGGCATGGGTATGTGTATTTATCACGCCAACAAAGTGGTGAAATAAAATAATGACAAATAAATTTTTTCGTACCCATACACGTAAAGTGGGAGACTTTTTTTGTCTCGATTAACCCATCGTATGGGGTATCGTTGAATAGGTCTTTCAGAAATATAATGAGTTTGCGAAACCATTTTTCAATTTATTTGTTTTGTTTTGTTTTTTCTTTATTAGGGAAAACAAACAGTAGTACTGATTAGCATACAGTTTTCTTAAATATAACTTATCTATATATACTATCAATACCGTTAACCACAGCTTACTAAGTACCTACATATATCTTAGTTGAGGGACAACATACATACAGTTTAAAAACATATTAGTTTACATTATTATTCTTATAAATAAGTACAGATGTAAATGTGTAGGCGTAAAATTCTAATTGTAGGCGTACAATTCTAAAACATGTATATAATTATAATTGTAAGTAAGTAGGTACTATCTTTAGATCAGTTACTTTGGCACGTTCTGCAATTGGCAGCGAATAGCTCCACTAGTTTATCCGTAACCATGCTTCTGAAAGTAGATGCAGAAGTAGCAAATATATCAATTTCGTTAAATTTTGTATTGTATGATTTAACGATTCGGTTTAGAGGAGATCGGGAACCTGCATTTGTACGACTTCTGTTGATGGCAAAATGTTCATGATTCCGAGAAATCCAAAATTATTGATTTTATAGTGCAATTTTTGTTAGAGTCAGGTGTCCCCGTCCCTACCCCGTCCATCTATTAATTGGTTGTATACGGAGAAGTAAAAAAATCAAAATAGTATATATAACAAAGTTTAAAGAAAAACTATCAGAGCTATTTATAATTTACAAATAAAAGAGTTATAAATAACTAATTTATAAAATGTACTCGGAGTAGTAAAATTTCATTCAAATTCAATAGGAACTTAGTTTCTTAGACGTTTTTAAAAGTCCCGAAAGTAAAATTTCGTACAAATTCAATAGAAAATTAGTTACTTAGACGTTTTTAGGTCCGTGAACTTAAGGGCTACCTGAGTTTTTCGGGGTCCAGTGCTGCCCCCATTTGAAATAAATGTATTGAAAGGAAACGGAGATATCATTTAAAATTTTGTCTTGATCAGACCTTAGATAACCCTTTAAACTATTTTATGAACTATTGTTTACAGTTTGAAGTAAGAACGTGAACCTTTATACGCACAATTGCGAAAAACGGCTACTTTTGGCGTATGTGCGTAGAAAAGCTTCATGTTCTCGCTTTAAACAGTAAACAGTAGTTCATAAAATACTTTGAAGGGTTATCTAGGGTCTGATCAAGACAAAATTTTAAATAATATCTCTATTTTCTTAAAAATGATTTATTTTAAATAGGGTCAGCACTGGACCCCGGAAAATTCAGGTAGCCCCTTAAGGCCTGCATTCGCAACTATGAAACCCTACACTGCGCATGGGTATACACACATGAACTTATTGTTTATTCTTTATTGATAATAATTACCCCGTTCATTTACAGTTACCCAAAACGTGCACGTGTGTCAAAAACTAAAACACTTAAACTTAACTAAAATAAACACTAAATACTTGTCTGATTATGCTTTTTTTTTACCAGTACACATAAAAATAAATGCAGTAGTAGGCAAGCGGTTTAGGCACTAAATTTGCGGATTCGATCCTCACTAAGCGCAAATTGTACCTCTCTAATCTGAATATGACCGTACAATATTTTTTAACTACCACTACGTAATGAAACCTGCACACTGCATGAATATGTGTGAAATGGAGAAGGCCATACGTTATTATTATTTTTTATTATTTATTAACTTTATTGCACTTAATAATAAACATAAATTATAATTACGTTGCTATTGCAATATCCCAGCATCAGTCCATCCCAATCTCATTCCATAGCTCATAGACGTTTCCCTTTTTCTTGCAATAGATCTTTCTCCTGCTGAAACCTATTCAAAGGTACACCTTTCATAGGTATATTCAGGAATAGGTTTTATTGGTAGCGCCACATTACATCAACTTCTCCAAAGGGACTCTACGTGTTCGATCTGTATCCCCACGCAAGCCTCTCAAATGACCGGAGTGAAAAGACCCGTGAATCTAAAGGAGAAACATATAATAATATATTTATTTTCAGATTTCTCCATAATATGTTAGTCTCTCCATAATTATAGAACGACACATAATTTTAAACACAGTGTTAGAAATTGGAAGATCCTTTCTGGGATAAGTCCACCATTATGGTGGACTTATCCGAGAAGGGATCTTCAAGTCGATCAGAAGAATTACACAGGTTATTTCTTCCAAACATGCACGAACAAAAAAACTTTAATACAATATGTAACAAAAACCCTGTCCGATCCTTGTAGGAGCAACTCAGACCGTCAACATGAACAACTTTTCTTATGGGAAGGGACCAATGCTTGAAACTCGAAAAAATGAACATTTTCATACAAAAATGTTTGGCCAGCAATTTTGTATGAAAAGGCCGTTTTTTTACACTCGGGGAGGTAGCACAAAAGTACACGGCCGTAACAAGGCGAATGGAGCAGGAAAACGGTTTAGCTACGCAACATTGTTATTCGGATAATTTCCGGAGGTCGGCGGGTTGAAGCATATTTATATTGTGGCCCGATAACTTTGTCACATTTTTATCTGAGCACAGACTGATAATATTATAGTATGGTATACGCTATACTTTATTTTTTTAAATCAAAGTCTTTTTCTTAAATAATAACAATTGCATAGCCGCAATTGGTGCGACTACGAGTCCGGTGGGAAAAAATTATTAAAATTACTACCTCTTATTACAATCCCATCGTTAGAATGTGTCGCCAATATAATGAAATCTTGGTTTCTAATAGAGATATAGACATTTACCACCTCTCGTTACACAAGTTCCGGCGGCAAATAATTATTCACTTAACCAGATGACCTAATTGATTGATGATTTTAATTTTTTACTATTTTTTTTGTACCTACGTAACTACTACTACTAACTTAATACCTAAATTTTTCAGTTTATCTTTTAATATTTTAATTTTATTTATAAATTGTGTCATTCTCTAGCGCATTACCTAGTGATTTGAATTGTATTTAGACTTTTTAGGCATACATATGTAAGGAAAACAATCTAGATCGACGCTAAAAATGTATTGTACTTATTTAACAAAATATTATTGTTATCTGTTTTGTGTGCTTATAAAGAAATGAAATGAAAAAATAAATGAAATGACCATGAGTCAAAAATGCAATAAGCGCGTATTAAGAATCAAAACGGTTTCGATTACATTGTTATTTGAAAATTTTTCGGGTTGTATGTAGTCTATTTATGTTATGGCCTAATAATTTTTAGCGGATAATCCTATTTTTTGCGGAATAGTAAACTCATTACGATACCTAGGTAAATATTTTTTACCGTCATATCTTAAATCAATACCTCTTTTTAGAAATCTCACTTACTGTCACATGTAATAAATACCATAGAGAATTTCATTCAATGGTAATAACAATAGTAGCTTCCGAACATATATTTTTCTTTCCATATCATCAAGAGGAAAGTTAATACTTAGGTCCCGTATATTCGTCTCTTTTGAAGTAATCAAAAAAAAATATTTCGAGTGCATGCTTCACGAACCTGTGGTTTTTGTTAAATGGCCAAGTTTGTTCGAGCGATCCGTTTTCTTTACATCTATTATATAATTATGTTTGTGAAACTGCGATCAGTCAAAGATATTTTTTTTCTCACGATGATTTTTCCCAATAATAAAACAAAAAAGACCTTAAGAAAAGTAATGTGACTCCTAAGGTTTTGTACAATACAATTCACCCCTTTATTGCACAATAAATTGGAATGCTCTCCTTGTTGAAATTCGGACTACTAAGACTAAAACAATCTTTAAAAATCGCCTTTATAAATATTACCTGACGATATAATCAGTTCTGTTCAGTGTTACTATATGTATTTATGTAAATATTTTTATGTATCATATAAGTATGTATTATTTATGCTTATATATATATATATATATATATATATATATATATATATATATATATTTATTTATTTATTATTTATTATATACGTGTGTATATGTATTTAGGTATATATTCATATGTAAGTAGGTAAAATAGAATTAGTACTGCGCCCACCTTGTTTCAAATAAATTTTTCCTCCACCCAAAGGTTAACCTGGAAGAGATTGCATTTATAGCGATAAGTCCGCCTTTGTGCCTATATTGTTTCTTGTTGTTTTGTAATTTTTGTGTGTCTATTATGGTGCAATAAAGTTGATTTGTATTGTATTGTATTGTAAATTAACGCAAAATTTGTTGTTAGGATTCAACTAATCAAGAATAGTTTTTTAGGACGTGTCTTTAATTCAGGCCAAGAAATTTTAAGGACATGATGTAAATAAAGTTTGTTGCTACGCAACGCAATCTAATAGTTGGTAGAACGGTGGAAATTTTGGGTTACTTTACTACGTAACAACTACCCATAAGGGCTCGCGATAATGATATTAGAATCTGAAAGTATTAAGGTTTTTATATTACACACGGCGATGTAGAAAATGTGTATATGGTTTATTTGATGTAGGGGAATTTTAATTCGTAATATTACGTATATGGAAAAAGGGTTTTGTAGGAAAAACTGGTTATGGCGTATAAGGAGAAAGTTCAAATTGGGCCCAAAGTCAAAGTTTTAGCTTACAGGTGATTATGACTTCTATTGTTGGTACTACGGTGATCGTTTGTTAGTATGGCATGAAACCTTTGGGGTTATTCTACAACTTTTTATCTCTGACAAATATGTAGCCTGGATTACATCGGGAATCGGGATACCACAGGAGCACAGTAAAAACATGTCCGTTCGCTAGTTTAGTTTATTTGGGGACAAAACTACCTTACAATGATAAATAATAATTGAGTGAACTCTACCCGCATGCTTAGGTACATACCTACATCACAATTTCTCTATAAAGATTTGGTTTTTTCATACTTTTTTCCTAAGCGCCGGCCAGATTCCGGCGATGCAGCAGATGATTAGCACTAGTGACGGTGAGTAATTGTTAGTATGGTTTTAAACCTGTGGGGTTATTCCACAACTTTTTATTTTCTTTTAAAGATTTGTTTTTTCATACTTTTTTCTAAGTGCCGCTTGCGAGATTCCGGCGATACAGCACAAGTGACGGCAAGCCATTGTTAGTATGGCATTAAACATGCAGGTTTATTCCACACTCATTTATGGGCATCTGAAAAGTGCATTCATTAGTGCTGCATAGCCGGAATCGGGACAGCGCTGAGAAAAAAATGTACGAAAAAAACAAATCTTTGAATTTAAATAAGAAAGTTGTGGAATAACTCTACACAATGGCGATAATTTGTTAGTATGGCATGAAACATGCCATACTAACAAATTATCACAGAATAAATATAACATAACATTACACAACATTTCTATAAACCACTGAGGTTTGTAGTGAAATGCTTAAAAGTTATTGTACGTACAATATACAGGTCTTAACACGATCATACAAACCGAATTCATTATAATTTTTAGAACTAAAAATCGACTTCACCCCCAAACTACCCAACCGATTTTGATAAAATTTCCATGGTACCACCTGGAAAGTATACCCTTTCAAACAAAAAAATATATTTTTAAATCGGTCCAGGCGTCATCGAAAAATCGATGAACATACATATAAAAAAAATAAAGGATCGCGACGAATTGATAACTTCTTCCTTTTTTGGAAGTCGGTTAAAAACAAATACTCAACTCAACAAATACATACCTACCCAACTTAACAAATTATAATAAGACAGTAATTTTTCATGATTTCTCGTTACTATTAGACCAAGTCGCCAAAGTTATGTCTGTCACACAATTTTATCTTGAAAATTTGTTTATACTCTCTAGGTCGTTTCATCTAAAACGTCTCGTAAACTTTCAAGTTTTCAACAGCTAAGTTTTATATCTAATTAGTTATTAAAACAATGTCTTAATCTCATTCTGTTGAGTCAGTAAAGCACTTTTGCTATCTTCAGCTATAATAAATCCTTTTAGCCGTGACCAAGTTTTGTTCACTTTACGATCTGGGCTAGCAACCGTAACAATTTTGAGGGGCGAACTTTTTCTGTTTATCCAAAACTTTTGAGGGCAAAATTCATCCATATTTTGTTTTATCTTCCACTGTGTACTTTTTACTACCTTTTTCATGGCTGGATTTACCTGAATTCATTAGGGAACAGCATATTTCAAGTTTTTTTAGGTGTGTCAACATTGTATTATATTATAAGTATTTATTAATTAAAAGACAATTATAATAATATGAGAAAGCCCTTCTGGCGAGTAGGCGACCAATACTGTGAAAATGAGTTTCTTTCGGCGTTTATTCTCAGCAGTGGTCATTACGAAGCGCTGGTATCGGTAGCTTTTCTATAAAAATAAATTAAATTTTAATATACTTTACACGTAACATAAATTATACTTATTGACGTGTAAAAGTGCCTAATTACTAAATAAACATTTGAATCTTTTGGTGGTGTTTGAAAATAGAAGTTTTTTTTTATTGCAGTAACCGTCTGTGTCCAACTTCTCATTGTACCACTAAAAACCTGCCAATTGAAGTCTTTTTAGTTTTTGTTTTTATAACGGCGATAGCAATACATAATTATTAAAATTTTCAACTGTCTAGCTATCACGGTTTATAAGATACAGTCTGGTTTCGGACAGACAGACAGATGGACAATGGAGTCTTAGTAATAGGTTCCCGATTTTACCCTTTGGGTACGGAACCCCAAAAAGCGGTGTTCTCCTATAAGTGCTCACAATAACTATATTGGAGAGTACCTATCAAGGTTTATAAAACAGGACATGGTGATGTAAAATTTGTGTTAGTTTGATTTATTTGATGAATATTATTATTTATTTATTGTTTATTGTTTACTGTTTACTGTATACTGTTTACTGTTTACTGTTTACTTTTTCTTTTTTATTATTTATTTATTAGCACACTTAACAGATACAAACACAAAAAGAGAAACAAATTAATCATACAAATATAAGAGCCGGTCTAGTCTGCAATCCTAAAACAAGTATGCCTAAAAGCCACATTACAGCTTTGTAACATTTATATGGAAAAGGGTTTTTGAGGGAAAACTGTACTTACTTGTACTTATGAATTTCACAAAAGTTATGTTTCTCTGTCTTTCAATACATTTACTTTAACTGAACAGTAAAAACTAGACCGTAAAATACAATTTTAAGTGAAAGCCACATGTTCTTTAACTTAATACTAAAAAGCCGTAATATACAATACAATCGCATAATTGTGATTGTTTTATTTATAGATTATATAGTCATATCCATACTTTTGCTAGCAATAGCACCCGTGATTCCGATCTCTGATTATTAGGGTTGGATCTCACTTGTCAGCACGGAACAGCACTTTTCTGTGGTGCTATCCTTTTCTGTCACTCAGAACCGTCGTTTGTCAGAGCGAGAGAAAGCGACGGATCGCTATGGACGGGCCCTTCTATAGCGTTATAGCTAATTACGCAAGCACAACTGAATGCAACAGCTAGTAATGTTTATAGTTTTGAAATGTGTTTATTGAGCCCATCATTTGATATCAAACAAATTATGATTCGATTTATTTTATATTTTAGTTACTTTTTAGCGTATAGAGGGCGCCATTTTGAATTTATTGTAACGTCACAAGTCGCCAGCGTCAAGACGCTTTAAACGATACGTCATTTGTTAAGGTAATTACCAGTGATATGACACAAGATATATCCATAGCGGCGAAACATATAACCCTCCTTTTGACTTCACCGTTTAGTCGGGTAAAAGCCTAGCTTCTAATAAAAATTATTCACGAATCCTTCAGCATTTTCCTTTACAACGCCGTTTTCAATTTGTAATCCCAATTTAATTAAGAAATCCAAATGTTTGGACGCTCCCCGCATATTAAAATAATACGTTAGGCGATTTGTTTTTGTTCAAGATACGGCGTTTGGCTCTGGGCGGGCTCATTATTTATAGATAGGGATTTGAATATGTAATGGTATTTATCTACCATGTCAGTCTCGGAGCAAAGCTTAGAATTTACAATCGTAGAAATTGATCAAGAGAATGGGCACAAATCTGGAGTGCTAATTTTCATACTATTATTACATAAAAAACAATCAAAAAGAATTACAAATAGTAAACTTCTTCCAACGCACTGCATTGAGGCAACGTTCCCAGAATACTAATTATTAATTTTCATTGATGGACTCACCGAAACACAAAATGTGTAGTTTTTCAACACAGTGTTGGCGTAAAATACTATTTGATCGTAACTTTGAATCCATCGTGACAACGAAAGACAATATTCGAAAACTTCGAAATTTTATCTACGATTTTCTAAAAATTTCACCATGAATAAAAAAGGTGCCGATCGAAACGGATTCTCCATGAAAGATTTCTTTGACATATTTACGCTACAAACATAGAGTACTATAATATAACTGAAATAGAGAGCCATCTCGTGTAATTTTTCTTTCAACAATTTAAGCTGCAAACCTGCAAACGAGGTGTCATCTATTAATGTTATTCCAAAATAAAATATAATATCAAATATAAAATTTATTTGCAGTGAGGTGGGATTTGAACATGAGATTCCTGAGATCTCAATGACTTTAAGTCTATTGCGTTAACCGCTACGCCAATCAGGCTTAGTACTAAGTGCACGAAATTATCGCTTATACTTTAAATCCAAATGAAAAAAAAAACATTTATAAGATTTTTAATAGTAGGTATGTTTAGCCTTTGTGGAAATTTGATCCTGTAAACTCCTGATTAGTTTCGACCGCGTAAACCGTTATACCAAACAGACTAAGCGCGCGAAATTATTGGTTATGGTACCGTAAAACCGTAAAATGAGAAAGCATGTAGTGCGACATATTTAATTCAGAATAAGATTAATAGATAACGTACTTCAAAACATGGCTACAAATCTAAAAAATACGTGTGGTCAAGATCACTCGTTGCGCTCGTTTGGAAACGTTCGCGCAAACCATTCGTAATGTGACAAGTGATTTCAAAAATGCGTTCCCTGACTATTTTACAGTGCGTCTTCTTAAAGTCAGTCGCTTGAAGTCACTCGCAATCATTAGAATCAATACGAAGTTTGGCTCTGGGCGGGCTCATTATTTATAAATAGAGATTTGAATATGTAATGGTATTTATCTACCTTGTAATCCTCTGAGCAAAACGTAGAATATACAATCGTAGAAATTGATCAAGAGAATGGGCGCAAATCTGGAGTGCTATTTTTGATTGACGGACTCACCGAAATACAAAATTTGTAGTTTTCCAACTCACCATTGGCGTAAAATATCATTAGGTCGGATTTTTAAACCGTCATGTCAGCGAAAGAAAACTTCGATTTCTTTTTACGATTTTCTAAAAATTCACCACGAATAAAAAAGCAGCCAATGGGTACCGATCCTCCATGAAAGGTTTCTTTGACACAGAGATAAGAGAAATGGCTTATAATTATATGCTTTGACATATCTATGCTACAAATGTCACGATTACGAATGGTCAAGACCATAGAATAATAACCCATAGAGGCAGTCAAGATCACTCGTTGCAAATCCTTTGCATACGACCGATTAAAAAATTGCGCTCGTTTGGAAACGTTCGCGCAAACCATTAGAATGTAACAAGTGATTTCAAAAATGCGTCCGCTGAGTATTATACAGAGCGTCTTCTTGATGTCACTTGCAATCATTGGAATAAATCAGAAATGTAGGGAAAGCGATGACAGTCGAGTGACACCAATATATGAAGCACTGTACTAAATAGGCGATGGGTATTGTCTATCTTTACTCAATTTTCGGATTCCTGTTCTGCTTTAACAGGAAGATTGTTTTTTAGTTACTTCCATAGTGTTATGTCCTATGAAATATTACTATGGGGTAATGCTGAAGACATCTATATATAAACTAGGTGCTAAAAAGTCTCTAAGGGAACTTTTTTAAGACATAAATATTTTGACGCTCCCTTCGCAATTCATCTTTGCGAACATTAAGCACGCGTCAGAATTTAGGTATAAAAATAAAAATAAATTAACTATCTCAGCTTTGCGCTTAGAATCAGAAAAATGTTTTGTGGGTCTCGGCTTACGCCTTATAATAAGATTCCAGATAATGTTATAGCGTTACCATTATCTAAGTTAACTGCCGTTAAAAACCATTTATAAAAAAATGCGTATTATCATGTAAATGCTATTTATAATTTTCTGATCAAAATTCTCGGAAATAGATGACTACAAATTGTAACTGTATTATTTAAATGTATAATATAATATTTACCTAGCTTCAGTGTATATCTGTATTAAAACTGTAGGACAGCCCGCATAGCATAGCATCAGGCTGAGTAAGGACCAATACTGAACTGGGTTTCTTTCGGCGTAATCTTTCCAGCAGTGGTCGTTCCGAAACGCTAGTAGATTTTAGCTTTTGCACTAAAATTTTATTCAAAATAATTGAATGTAATGACCTTCAATAAGAGATAAATTTATCCTACATTGAATAAAAAAAATGACTTTGACTTTGACAGCGCGAAAATTTTGACAGCAAGTTCAGTTTATGATATTTCTAACCTTTAATAATATACCCTTTCCAATATGTGCATAGATTATACCATGTAAATTAGTTTCTTTCGGGTTATCTTATGAGCAGTGGTCGTTGCGAAGTTACCGGTAGCTTTTCTTTAAAACAATTTAAATTAAAATAAACCTTAAACGTGATGAAAACTATACAGTAAAAGTGGCTGCAAGGGTCGTAATTACTGAATGAATATTTGGAATTTAAATTTTATAGAATAGAATAGGATAGGATAGGATAGGATAGAATAGGATAGGATAGGATAGGATAGGATAGGATAGGATAGGATAGGATAGGATAGGATAGGATATCTTTATTAACAAATTTGACGAACGTACATTTTCATATATCTATTACATATATATTGCATGCTGTACAAAAATGTTTTGTCTTAATTTTTTACAATTTTGAATATACATATTAATTACATTGTAATATAATAGTCATAAAATAAAGACATAGTTAAAACATTTATAGAAGTAGTGTTAGCCAAGCAAGCAAGCAAGCTTAATATCATGCGAAGTGAATAGAGATTCAGGTGTTACTTCGCGGAAGACAAAGTTAATACTTTGTTATTTGAATTACTTTGTGCGATTCCGCCACCAGTTAGTTCATGCAAACTATTGCCGGCCGGCGCCCACCCACTACTGTTAGTCCCAGCATACCTGCCACCAACAGCCCGTGTGCACCCGCATGATCGATCGATCCGTGCTTCAACTCGTGAACGGGTGCTGCCGGGAGGGACTGGTCAGCTCGGAGTCGATTTTTTTACTACTTAGTATTTTTTCTTAGTACGTAATTTATGTTTGTTAACTCGTTCGCAAGCATTACATGTTATAATGTATTAAGGGGCTACCTGAATTTTCCGGGGTATAGTGCTGCCCCCATTTTAAATAAACCAATTGATAGGAAACAGAGACATCATTTAAAATGTTGTCTTGACTAGGCTCTAGATAACCCTTCAAAGTATTTTATAAACTACTGTATACAGCTTAGAGTGAAAACGTGAAGCTTTTCTACGCACAATTGCGAAAAACGGCCACTTTTGGCGTATGTGCGTAGAAAAGCTTCACGTTCTAACATAAAACTGTAAACTGTAGTTTATAAAATAGTTTGAAGGGTTATCTAGAGCCTGGTCAAGACAAAAAATTAAATTATATCTCCGTTTCCTTTTAAATGATTTAATTCAAATGGGGGCAGCACTGGACCCCATTGTATTATATTAAAAGTATTTATTATTTAAAAAAAGACATAATTATAATATGTCGAAGCCCTTCTGGCGAGTAGGCGACCAATATTGTGAAAATAAGTTCTAATCTTTCGGCGTTTCTTCTCAGCAGTGGTCGTTACGTAGCGCTGGTATCGGTAGCTTTTCTTTAAAATAAATTAAATTTCACGTAATGTAAATTATACTTATTGACGCGTGAAAGTGAACGTAAAGGTCTAATTACTGAATAAAAATCAGATTTTTTTGAATTTTGAACTAACTGGTGGAGTTGTAAAGTAATTCAAACCACATAGTATGAACAAGATAAGTAGTATTATTATAATTTAGGGAAGTAACGATTATAATAAGTATGAGAGGACATATTTCAGCAAAACTTTCCCCAGCCAGCGCCTACCAGAGCCTCGGAAACAATAGCATTGTCCTCTTATCGCAGGCGACGCTGAAAAGACTGGTAATTAATAAACATGATCAAGTGGTGGCACTGAGTGGAAAGTCATGGAGACGACACGAGTACGTTATTGGTACTATGGAACTTAGATTCAAAGATTCAAATGTTTATTCAGTAATTAGACCTTTACAGGCACTTTTACACGTCAATAAGTATAATTTATGTTACGTGTAAAGTATATTAAAATTTAATTTATTTTTAAAGAAAAGCTACCGATCCCAGCGCTTTGTAACGACTACTGCTGAGAAGAAACGCCAAAAGAAACTCATTTTTACAGTATTGGTCGCCTACTCGCCAGAAGGGCTTTGTCATATTATTATAATTGTCTTTTAATTAATAAATACTTATAATATAATACAATGTTGACACATTATAACATGTAATGTTTGCGACTTCCCGAGATTATTATCATTGTAAGAAAGACGGTAGACCGATATGGTTACCCTTGATAGCCGATCATCCATCGCAGTTTCTCAGTCTGCCAGCGACCATGACGGCAGAAGGGTCATCGAAATATCTGGCTAAAATTGATAGTAATCGCGGTAAGTCCCGCAGTACCAATAACAGTTATTGTTATCGCGAAACTCTAAAATCAGACACGAGTACGGATTCCAATTTAATTCGAACATACGTCTTGAGATATTTGATAAGATCTCTTAATAATTACTTCTTAAAATGTCAAATTGTTTCTTACAGTTGAGTTTAGTGCCGCTTACTAATTTATAGGTGGTAGTGCAGAAGAAGCAGCACATAATAGGTATAATATTAATAAGTGACGTGACACGAGTGACATTGATTACGCTTGCGGTGGTAAATAGTGACAAGATTATGTTTGGTTGTATAAAACGAAACAAAAATATCAAAAGATGCATTTTGCGGTTGGTAATTAGCTTATTTTATGATATTTACTTATTTGTTCGTGATATTATTGTCTTAAAAAAATAAAATCTTCGTACGGTAAGGATTTTCTTTCCTGTTTTGTATGCTTCAAATATCACTTACATAGTTGACTTACACCGATTGTCTCGTCTTCCAATAAATGTTGTTTTGACTCGACTTGAATATAGGTATTGTGTAAAATTACTCTGGTCAAACATTTTTTTGGCAAAATTTATATATTTTACTAAGTTGCAGTTAAATAAGTTTTATTCTTTATGTAATGGGACTTGTATATGGCGATGTTAACTTTATATATTTCGATTCTTCAGACTTCAGAAGTTATTACATTTTTAAGTAAGTCTAGTCATACAGATCAAAGATTATTAAAAACTAAATACCTTCTTATATGCAAACAATTTCAACTTAAAAAGGAAAAAGGTATTTCTTAAAAAGTAATGGCTACCCTAATTATATAACTATATTTCAATTTGATCACTCGCATTGGAAAAAAGTTACCCGCTGGCTGTATGATTCTTTTTAAAAGCAAATGAATTTGAAAATAGTACAGATCAAATTCCATTTGTGTCACCATTGATAGCCTTAATTATATAGATCTATTTCACGGAAAGACCTTTTACAAAATACCAGGTTTGCCCGCTGAGTATAGGGACATAAGTTCACGTCGGGGCTTCGAGAAGGTACTGCTTACTTGAATGTCAATTCTAGCAGTTATCCCTCTCTTGGCAACAGAAGAGGATTAAATAACATGACGCACCATAATTTATTGATGAGCAGGCCTCGGAGGCCGCGCTGTCTCGGAAATTGGTAATATGTCTCCAACAATGCAGTATTGATGTAGACCGCGAGCGCCAACTAATCCAGCTATGCCTGGGAGTCTTTTTGCTGAAAATCAGATTGGCGTTGCATAACTATCGAAAGTTTGACTATCGATAGGTGACCTTGAAAAGCAGTCCCAATATCGATAGGACTATCGATACTATTGAATTTCGATACTATCGATAGTATCGATTGTCAATAGTTTGCTATTGATGTCAAAGATTCAAATGTTTATTCAGTAATTAGACCTTTACAGGCACTTTTACACGTCAATAAGTATAATTTATGTTACGTGTAAAGCATATTAAAATTTAATTTATTTTTAAAGAAAAGCTACCGATACCAGCGCTTCGTAATGACCACTGCCATGAGTACATCACTGACCATGTAAGGTAAAACTATCGATAGTTTTGAATTTAGATACTATCGATACTATTGATAGTAAAGAATACTGTCGATAGTATCGACAGTATATTCGCCAGTATACAGTATATAAATCGAAATTCAATAGTGTCGATACTATGATAGTTTTACTTTATATTAATAGTATTGCAAACTATTGACAATCGATACTATCAATAGGATCGATAGCATCGGTTATTCGATACTATCGATAGTCTTATCGATATTGTGACTGTTTTTCAAGGCCTCAATAGTATCGATAGGCTATCGATATTCTATACTATTGCTTGCAACACTAAATCAGATATTTACTATCACTTATTTATCCATAACGGTTCAGACAGAGCAGTTTTAGTCTTGCGGCTACAAGCGGACAAAGCCCAAGATCGCAAAACTCAAAAAACCACTTTTAGCGTGGGAGAGAAGTTAGAAAAAGAAATCAAATAGTAATGGGTTGCTAGACGCATCGCTTATTAAAATGATTCGCATTCCGCCCAGTACCAACAACAATTGGAATAAGTAATTAACTTATTCCACTCTCTTGCCCACCATGGAGCTAAACTCTAACGCTGGTCTTTGAGTCTTGCGGCCCTAGGCTCTTCTGCTTAGAGCTGCAAGATCCTAAATACTCTGTGCACCCCAACAATAATAAATAAACATATACGGACAAATAACACTGATTGAGCTAGCCCCAAAGTAAGTTCAAGACTTGTGTTATGGGATACTAACTTAACGATACTATATTTTATAACAAATTCATATATAGATAAACATCCAAGACCCAGGACAATTTGAAAAAGGCTATTTTTCAACTTGCCCTGACCGGGGATCGAACCTGGACCTCTGGGTGGCGGACTAGCATGGTGACCACTACGCCACGGAGGTCGTCACCCCATGGATAAAGATTTTAGTATGTATACATATGATTTAAGTATGCATACGTACGAACAGGATTGGTAAATAATACCAAAGACTTACCCTCAAATTCATAAAAAATAACAACTGTCTGCTAAATCTATTTTAGTTAAAACATGTTTTGTCCCTTTCCCTCTTTTCAATATTTGACATTGAAAGAACGAGACAAAATATATTTAAATTAAAATAGGTTTAGCAAACGGTTGTGATTCTTTAGGGAAAGGGTTTGGGAAGAAAAGAGGGGAGGCTTCTTCTTCGAGAGAATCTTAAAATTTAAAAATGGTACATATACTGATATTGTTAAATTTTATTCAATGTTTGCATCGCCACACCCAAAATGGGTACATGTATACTGCACTTATATTTTGTCACCTTAAGCAACATGTTAGCGAATAATAAATGAGTATATAATGAGGCGTTTGCCCAGCTGTGGGAAAAAAACCATATGATTTTTTATCATCATCGTCATTTCAGCCGCATAACGTCCACTGCTGGACATAAAAATAATTGAATTAATTTCAACGCTAATTTAAACTACGTTTTCCAAGAGTTTGGTTGACTGGGAAACAACGCTTTTAGCGTTAAGTCCGCCAATTGTAAACAATTTTTAATTGTGGATCAATAAAGTTTTATGAATGAATGAATGAATGAATTAGACCGAAATAACCTTGGCCGAGCAACTTTTTAACCCAAAATCATTCTTCATCGCCAATGTTCATTATTTTATTTTAACAATAAACGGAAATTTGATTTTGCTTTCCGACAAACTACTGCGGTCGCTTCCGATTATTTCGTAGAAATTAATTCCTAAAAATCCACATTACTTTTTTTTTTCATTCTCATTCTTATATTCTTAATAAATAATTACAGGAAAAGTGCCATCGTATTTTACAAATTATTATGTACTAGCTGATGCCCGCGACTTCGTTCGCGTGGACTTTATGACTCCGGCGTATAAATATAAATAAAAACTAATGAGAGAGAGAGAGAGAGACAGAGGGAGAAAGTACTTGTAACAGTGTTAGGAGTTAAAAGTCAATATTATTTTAATTCTTTGAGAGCCAATATGAAAAGAGCTGAAGTGTTACTAACCCTGGAGAAAGCCACAATAAGTAGGCCATAGATAAGAAATAAAAACCAGTCCTTAGATCGACATCAGCAGCTTTAAGCCTCTAAAACTGTGACTTATTTTCATAGCAAAGCAAGTTAACATATGGAACTGTGTATTTTCAAAAGGAAAATTGTTGGGGATGAGTGGCATACGCGGAATAAATACAGTTTCACTGGCATCACTCACTTACTGTGAGCTTTAAGTGTTTCAGCAGACTATGCCGAAGTTTAGTGACTAAAGTTCGGTGGGGATGACACACTAAATAAGCTGAAGTTCGGTGGAAACGCCGGACAGTAGTGATGTGCCGATATGAGAATTTAATCTTCCGTCTTTGGCGCGTCTGCGGCGAACGGAAACGGGAGCGGAAGAGGGAACGGAAGTGGAAGAGGGAACGGGAACGGGAACGGGAACGGGAGCGGAAGCGGGAGCGGGAGCGGGAGCGGAAGCGGCAGCGGTGGCGGCAGCAGCGGTGGCGGCGGCGGCGGCGGCGGCGGCGGCGGCGGCGGATGCGTCGGCAGCGGCGGCGGAGGAGTCGGCAGCGGAGGAGTCGGCAGCGGCGGCGGCGGCAGCGGCGGCAGCAGCGGCGGCGGCGGCGGCGGAAGCGGCGGCGGCGAAGTCGGCGGAAGCCGTGGCGGCGGCAGCGGCGGCGGCAGCGGCGGCGGCAGCGGCGGCGGCAGCGGCGGCGGCGGCGGCGGCGGCGGCGGTGGCGGAGCCGGTGGCGGAGCCGGTGGCGGAGGCGGCGGAAGCGGCGGCGGCGACGTCGGCAGCGGCGGCAGCGGCGGCGGCGTAAGCGGCGGCCGCGACGTCGGCGGAAGCGATGGCTGGGGCGGCGGCGGCGTCGGCGTCGGCGGCGACGGCGGCGGCGGGAGCGGGAGAGGGAGCGGGAGCGGGAGCAGGAGTGGGAGCGGAAGTGGGAGCGGGAGCGGAACGGGTACGGGTACGGGTACAGGTACGGGTACGGGTACGGGTACGGGTACGGGTACGGGTACGGGTCTGATTCAGGCAAAAGCATCGGAAGTTCGGCGTTATGTGTTGCTAGTAATGCAAATAACATTGCAGGCATGCATTGGCTGAAATTCAGCCGCTGAACTTCGGCATACAGTGCTGAGACATTAAGTTGGGTTCCGTTACACAGTTTCGGCGGAGTCAAATTTCGCATCAGCATTATTGGCCCTCTGACATTAAGACTTATTTTGTGAGCCGTGAGTCCATTTGCTGCAAGTGAATTAAGAAACTCAACTGGATAATTGGTGGCGTCGTCAACAACACTATCCAAGAAATCTAAATATATATCTAAATATGTATAACTCAAAGGTGACTGACTGACTGACATAGTGATCTATCAACGCATAGCCCAAATCACTGGACGGATCGGGCTGAAATTTGGCATGCAGGTAGATGTTATGACGTAGGCATCCGCTAAGAAAGGATTTTGATCAATTCTACCCCCAAGGGTTTAAAATAGGGGATGAAAGTTTGTATGAAACTTTGTCAATTTTAAACCGATCGGGCTGAGACTTTGCATGCTAAAGCTAAAAAGCTACTATGACGTAGGCATCCCCTAAAAAAGGATTTTGATAAATTACACCCCTACGCGAGCGAAGCCGCGGGCACAAGCTAGTTAACAATAATTTGCGTCAGAAGTTCTTTATTAATTGATTTTTAATTTTTTGGTGTCAATATGGCGCGTTCACATAACCAAGAATTTTCTGGTGTGTTATGCTCTGAAGGTCCGCAAATACTGAACTTATAAGTTCTACTTCGGACGAAACAACTTTTTTTTTTGAAAAAATTTCAATGTACAGACACATTTTTTTTACTCTTTTATTATAGTATACATTTAGTATGTTTTTGTTCAGCGGCAACAAAAAACATCATCTATAAAAATTTCAACTGTCTAGCTATAATGGTTCATGAGATACAGCCTGGTGACAGACAGACAGACAAACAGTCGGACGGTCTAAGTAATAGGGTCCCGTTTCTATCCTACCCTATGGAACCCTAAAAATCGAATAAAATAAGTATTGATGGGGGGCTCCCATACTACAAACGTGATTTTTCATAGATAATGGTACGGAACCCTTCGCTGGCGTCCGACTCGCGCTTGGCCAGTTGTATTATAACTCAACAAAAAGTTCTCATCAGACTTAACAACTTTTGCTAAGGCGGCATTTTAATATTTCTTATAGTTTAGCTGGACCATTATAGTTCTGCATCATGTGTTCCATTTTCCAAAATCAATTATAGCCTATATGTTGCCCAGGCTTCACAGCTATATAACAAAAAAAGTTTCATTCGAATCCGTCCAGTATTTCCGGAGATTAGCGTGTACAAACAGACAAAAAGACAAACAGACAAACAGACAAACAGACAGACATTTTTTTTATTTTCTTACTCTATTACTATATCTCCATCGCCCCAAATTTTTTTTTGAAAAATTTTCAATGTACAGACTCATTTTTTTTACTCTTTTATTATAGTATATAGATTTCTTACTCTATTACTATATCTCCATCGCCCCAAATTTTTTTTTTGAAAAATTTTCAATGTACAGACACATTTTTTTTACTCTTTTATTATAGTATAGATTTAATTTGTGATTTATTTAAATTTCTGTGAAATTAGTATTTAAACTCGGTAATGACCAAAGCCGCTTTGTTTTACAATGGCTTTAACAGAAAATATTTATCGTCCTTTTAAATTATTAAATTTCAACAAATATCACCTTTTATGAAAGGCTCCTATATTGTTTTATTAAAATGTAATAAAACCGGCCAAGTGCGAGTGCGACTCGCGCACCAAGGGTCTATCCATTATCTATAAAAAAACAGGTTTTTTGTATGGGTGCCCCACTTAAAGGTCTTAAATATTTATTTCTGTTTTTAGTATTTGTTGTTTTAGTAGCAACATTGTCTAGCTATCGCGGGTTCATGAGATAGAGCCTGGTGACAGACAGACAGACGGACAGTGGAGACTTAGTTATAGGGTCCCGTTTTTACGGAACGGGTGCTTTGGGTACGGAACCCAAAACGTTATAATTTTTAAGTTATAACACAAGTGAGTAAAGCAAGTGAAACGCGGCAGGTTTTCAATGGTCGTTGTCGCAAGTTCAAAATTTCGTAGAACTTTATACTTACTAACTTACACCCCAACTTCTGGGAATAGTAGTTTAAGAGTAATAATAACATTGGTAAAGAAAATAATTCAAAGTTGTAGCGAGCGTAGAATAATAAACGTTGGGATCCTTCCATATCCCCTTCGGAAAATCAAGAAAGTACAGAAATATAGCTCATTGACCAAATGTTTTATGGTATACCTTATTATTCTTATATTTAAGGGGATACCTGAATTTTACGGGGTCCAGTGCTGCCCCCATTTGAAATAAATCATTTGATAGGAAACATAGACATCATTTAAAATGTTGTCTTGACCAGGCACTAAATAACCCTTCAAACTATTTTATGAACTACTGTTTACAGTTTTAAGTGAGAGCACGAAGCAATTGTGCGTAGAAATGGTTCACGTTCTCACTTTATACTATAAACAGTAGTTCAAAAGGGTTATCTAGAGCCTGGTCAAGAGAAAATTATAAATGATGTCTCCGTTTTCTATCTAATGGGGGCAGCACTGGACCCGGAAAATTCGTGTATCCCCTTAACCTCCTTTTATGTACTTTAACTCGACAAATCCTACCCTCATTGGGATCAATTGTACTGAGGCGTGACGTAGTGCTAACTTGAAATTTTTTTATGTTATAGGGCGGCAATCGAACAAGCGGGTATTGTATTGTATGTTACTTACACACACTTTTTTTAAGTGTCATATCCGTATCCTTTCTATTCTCAGCACTTTCTCTGAATGTAAGGATTACTTCGGTTAATGCTATTACTTGCTTCTAAAAATATACATCTTTCTTCAGGTCTTTTATTTAAATGGTAGTGTATATAGGGTAGTGAAGATTAATCCCTCTGGTGAATCTTCCATGCTGGTGTGGGAGGAAAGAAAAATGGACCAGCTCTTTTCCTGCAGCTCGTAAACCGATCGAGAGATATACCCAACTTCTCGCCCACCATCACAATAATAACTGGCCAAGTGCGTGTCGGGCCACGCGCAGTGTAGGGTTCCGTAGTTGCGAATGCCGACTTTGAGTTCACGCCACTACGTGACGTCCATAAACTAATTTTCTATTAAATTTGTATGAACTTTTCTTTTTAAGAGCACATTTTATAAGTTGGTCGCATATAACTTTTTTATTTGTAAATCTTACTTAGCTCTGATAGTTTTCCTTTAAACTTCGTTATATGTTATACAGGGTGGATTTGAATTCATTAGCATCCTTTTAACTATCTATTATGGATGTTTATCTATATATGTATTTGTTATAAATTATAGTATCGTTGAGTTAGTATCCCATAACACAAGTCTCGAACTTACTTTGGGGCTAGCTCAATCAGTGTAATTCGTCCCCGTATATTTATTTATTATTTATTTATTTATTTATTATACGTATGATACAAAGTAATTTAAGACTACTAAAACGTCAATCAAAAGTTATCATTTTCATATTAAAGACAACCTCTAAAAATGCGTAAGACTCTTTGATACATTACTGCAATTATAAATAAAAAAAAACAAATCGTCATTAAACTCACGAAAAAGAAATTAATTATAATAGTACCAATTTCGTCTCGCCGTAGTATACTACCATGCGTTCCTACTTTAAACGTAACCTACTACCCTCAAGCGGTCGTGTGACCCCACCCGTCCGCGTATTGCCACACTGTGTATCTGTACAGACACCCATAGTCTGTTCTCGATCACTTTTTGCACATTAGTGCCGCAACAGACGGGACGCAAGTTGCGTCGCGTAACAGCTAGAGATGGGGAGTGGATAGTACTCAATCTACTCATTTGAGTATTTACTCACTAGATTTAATAGATAGAGTAAATAGAGCGTGGTCATATATTGACACCGCATTTGATGTCTGTTTACTTATTTTAACATAAAATGACGTCTTTGCACACCTCCCAGCAAAAAATGATAATTAGTCAAAGAAGCCTACTTTCAGTGTATGATTAGTATGGTATTTTCATATATTTTAGCGTCGCATTGAACGTTTACCGACATTTTGAGCATATTAAGGCATATGCACACACTTTACGACAAGAATTGCAGGTGTATACTAGATTTAAGTTTCAAAATTGTCATGAAAACATGAAATAATGAACATGAATATAAATATAAGTCGCAACTCATAAAAATCAATCTACTCACCAAATGGATAAATTAGGATATTTATCAGGTATTTACTCAATCTACTGAGTAAATATTCAAATGGGTTGATTGAGTATTTATGCAACTCCCATCACTAGCTGTTACGCGGCGCAACTTGCGCCCCGTCTGTTACGGCCCATAAAATAACGAATATTCTAAAGCAAACTGCGTATGAATACAGACAATCTGTATAAATATATAGTTTGCTCGCATATTCCTAAAGCAAAATATGACCTTTTTATTTACATTGTAGGTAGCTAAGGTTCAAGGTTGCCTAATATTTTAATTGAACGCAATATATATGCCTGTGTCCAGCAGTGGACTTTCTGTGGTGATGTGATGATGATGATGAATATAATGACTATTGAAAAAATAAAATGAAGTAGGTAAATAAAACGTTATTTAAAATTGAAAGAGTATTTATTTATTTAAGAAAGTACAATAGGAAATGTATTGTAATATATGGTATTTAGATAAAATAAGAAATAGTGAAAAAAGGTAAATTACTAAGTAGTTAAATCAATTACTATAGAAAATCTAATGTTTCTTTGCATTTGGTCGATTCTTCGATATATTTTCAGATAAATTATGTTTTCTTTTTTGACACGTGACAATGTTTACAATATTTTCCATTCGCACCTTGAGGACATTCACAGCATGCAATGTATACAAACACAGTATAAAAATGCACAGGGTCACTTTCTGATTGAATTTTGGCCCCTGGTTCTGTCTGCTTTGAGCCGCAAGATATTTGTGTCTTGCGGCTGAAAGCAGACAAACTGCTCAGTCTGTCCAGTTCCATTAGGATAATACGATAGTTAAAATTGACCGAGCGAGCGAAGCGTTTCAGTTTCGAGATCGGCCAGAAATGCTTTTGTCTGGCTGTCAGATAGTCTGTCCCTCTGTTCTCGCCTACAGGTCGCATTTCTCAACCGATTCTCGCGATATTTTGTAAGAGGGTTCAAAAAGTACGTAGATTTTTCTTGACGACCCTGTTTTCGATTTTCTTTTTTAAATGGCTGAAATATGGGCTTTGACAAATCAAAAATATCATACTTTAGCCATTTCAAAAAAAAAACAACATTTCTTAAAAGTAACGTGAGATGATATTACTAAATATTTAAAAACAGTATTACTCACGTAGTGTAGTCGGAAAATGCCGACTAGCTTCAATCGGTTTAGACGATCATTGTATGAGCTATCATCTCATACATTTTAGCAAACAATTAATATCTACATAGGTAACAATATTTTAACCTACTTTTTAACTATATGCACAACTTAGCGATTAAGTAATCTGGGTCAATATGTCAATCAAATAGTGATCTTAGCGTTTAAGTGAAATCAATAAAACTAGTGTGAAGAAATCACTCGACGGGTTCGGTTATATTCTCTTCGGAGTTCCTCCCGCCTAGCTAGCAACCCTTCAGCTTAACTTAGCTTAACTTTCTGTGTGGTTAGCCCATACATATGGTCCTTCGAGCTAACGGTTAGCGGGACTTTTTGCGAGTTTACTCCTTCGGTCTCGCGTACTGTGAACTAGCGCGTGTGGACTAATTCGAGTTCATACGCTTTCCGCGTGACGTGACAGTTTTCTTGAACTTTCGTTCCGTGGGACACTAGCATACTTCCGGGGCACGTGTTCGCGAATCTAGGAACACTCCTCGCAGCTTCAGCTACAGCAATTAGCTTCAGGAACTTTCATCGTGTTTGCGTGGGTTGTAAGACGCGCAAGCTGCAGATAACAAGTAAGATCTTTCCTGTATATTACTAACCAAGCTATTACAATGTCGAACGTCCAAGCGGTATTTGACCGCCAGAGCGAGCTCGTTGCCAAAATCCAGCAAATTGGCACCAACTTCAACAAGGACTCAACTCATAGAAAAACCTCAGAGTATTTACAGCTACGTCTAGAGACCTTAGATAGCCTCTGGGGAGAGTTCGAACTTAATCATGTACGGTTAGAATCGTTAGGTACCAAAGATCAAAGGTATTTTCAGGAATCTATCTTTGAGCGAACTAAACAATATTATACTGAGTTTCGTGCGAAAATAGCTAAGCACGAACCGTACAAACAGCCCTCTGGATCGCGCCCAGAGGAAAAAGATAATGTGGGTAAAATTGATGAGCTTTTATCACGTCAAAGAACTAATTTCCGAGCATTCCAGCGTATGATATCTAGTATTGAGATTAGTGAAATTACCGAAAAATGGGAATTAGATGACGAGCTTAATAACTTTCAATCTATCTGGAAGAACATTGACAAATTACATTTAGATATAGATAATATTCTGGGAGGTGAAGATGAAGTGTATCTTAATGAGTTTTTAAAATATGAAACAGAATTTAAGCGGATGAAAAGAGAATTAAATCAAAAACTAGCTGCAACCTCTCATTTACAACATGCTACTCCTTTGTTAGAAGTTCCCGTTTTTACAGGCAGGTACAATTTTTGGCCCACTTTTTTTGATCTTTTCTCTGAATCAATTCATAACAATAAATTCCTGCCAAAAGCGCAAAAAATGCAACATCTGAAAGGCAAGTTAAAAGGAGAGCCTGAGCGTCTAATTCAACATTTAAATATTTCAGCTGAGAATTATGATATAGCATGGGAAATACTGACCCATCGTTATAATAATACGCACTTATTATTCACAAACCAAATAGAAACTTTCCTTAATCAACCTATAAGCAAGCCGACATCTCAGTATATCAAACGACTTTATGATACCTCAACTGAATGTATTCATGCAATTCATAATCTTGGAGTGGATACAACAACCTGGGACCCGATTCTCGCTCATCTTGTTGCTAAGAAATTGGACAGCGAGACTTTAATTGATTATAAGGCAGCGCGCAAGTCCCCTAGGGATCTAGCTTCACTAGACGAATTAATGCAGTTTCTCGAGAGCAAATACATCGCACTTGAACCTAGTACACAAAGATTTGAAAAACAACACTCGTTTAATCCCTCGAGACAAGCAACCAATTCTTCTAAACAACATTTTAGGAGTTCATATAACAATAACAGGTCACCGTTCAGAGGATTTCAAGCTGCCCATGCGGCGCCACGCATTAGATGTCCTTTATGTAATTCGGATCATGAGCTCTACAAGTGTTCTAGATTTATCAATATGTCCGCTGACCTCAAATTGAAAACGATTGCGCAATTGAAACTCTGTAAAAACTGTTTATTTAAACATAATGATAAATGTATGTCAATAAAAAAATGCAAATACTGCAACAACGCGCATCACACAAGCATACATGATTGTTATTCTGGGTCACCGGTACAAGGTGCGTCTTTCACAGCTGAGCAACCTCTACCAAACACTTTAACTTCGTCGAATCGTGTCGTCACCAATAAATCCTTTGTCTCCAACAATGTCTGCGCGACTGATGAAGAAGTCCTATTAGCTACAGTCTTACTAAATGTCAAAGCAATTGACGGGAATTATGTAACCTTACGTTGTCAATTGGATCAAGGTTCCCAGTTAACTCTAATCTCCGAAAATGCAGCTCAACGATTAGGATCACCTCGGCGTAGGTTTAGCGCATCATTAGCAGGTGTCGGCGTCAGTCCTAAACATAGCAGAAGTATAGTTACTCTAGAATGTCATTCAATCTACGGCGACTACAGCTTCATTACCGAAGCAGCTGTTCTCCCTCGTTTAGTAACGGATTTACCAAATGTCTCATTTTTAAAACAATCATGGCCTCATCTCCAACACATGAGGTTAGCTGATCCCGATTACAACATCTCAAAGCCAATCGATCTGTTATTAGACGCTAGCGTATACTCCGACATTATTTTGAGTGGATTAGTCAAAGGTGCTCCAAATATGCCGATAGCTCAGCAAACAAAACCTGGTTGGATCCTGTCAGGTACCGTGAAGACTTTCACCTGTAGTGTAGTCATTAACGATTTGGAGGAAATAGCTAAATATTGGGAGATGGAGGAAGTTCCCAGCACAGCATCCGAACTTAGTGAAGCAGATAAATACTGCGAAGAGTATTATCAGGCCACTACTAGACGCCTAGAAAATGGTAGGTACGAAGTAGCCTTGCCTATGAAAAGGAATTATAAAGAGTTTCTCGGCTTGTCAAAGGGAAAAGCTATAGCACAATTCAAGCACTTAGAAAGCAAGCTAATTACAGATAAAACATATTCAGAAAGCTATATACAATTTATGAACGATTTTCTACAGTTAAATCATATGCGCCTAGCGGGCCCTGACGAAACCCCTAAATGTTATCTTCCTCACCACGGAGTAGTAAAAGCCAATTCAACAACTACGAAATTACGAGAGGTCTTCAACGCGTCGTCAAAGACTAGCTCTGGGTTTAGCCTAAATGATCTTATGGAATGCGGTCCCAATCTACAGAAAGATCTACCAACTTTATTGTTAAACTGGAGGAAATTCAAATATGTCTCCAGTTGTGACATTCAAATGATGTTCCGTCAGATTATGATGAGACTTAGTGATCAACGTCTTCAATCCGTTATTTGGAGGGAGCATCCCCTTGAACCACTACAGGAATATCTTCTGACTACGGTTGTATACGGGACAAAAGCAGCTCCGTTTTTAGCTATGCGAACTCTAAGGCAGATCGCCAACGACGAAGCAGATAAATATCCTATGGCAGCCTCAGCTTTAAAAAATAATTGTTATATGGACGATATTCTGTGCGGAGAAGATACAATTTCAGCCACAAAGGAATTACAAAACCAACTTATTGCAATTTTAAAAGGAGCAGGGATGAACCTACGAAAATGGTCCGCCAATGATCCTCAGTTATTAGAAGATTTACCATCTGAACAGCTAGATAAGCCATTCAACTTTAAACATCCCGAAACTAGAAAAACATTAGGTCTGCGGTGGATACCTACCAACGACTCATTCGTATTTTCTTACGACATTGGTACGCCAAATAAAATTAATTCCAAACGACAGCTCCTCTCAGCTATATCTAAAATATTGTTACCTATGTAGATATTAATTGTTTGCTAAAATGTATGAGATGATAGCTCATACAATCATCATCAAGGCGAGTGTTGTTAATTAGGACGGGGCGACGCGACGGTTTCGCTGTCCTCAACGCACTCAACAACCCAACTCAACTCAGTGCGTTGAATCAACAACACCGTCCCAATTAACAACACTCGCCCTGATGATGATCATTCAAACCGATCGAAACTAGTCGGCATTTTCCGACTACATTACGTGAGTAATACCGTTTTTAGGGTTCCGTAGTAAACAAGGAACCCTTATAGTTTCGCCATGTCTGTCTGTCTGTCCGTCCGCGGTTTTACTCAGCGACTATAAGTACTAGAAAGCTGTGATTTGGCATGAATATGTATATTAATTAGGCGGAAAAAACAGTAAAATAAAATATAGAAAAAAAATTTTTTTTAGGGTTGCTCCCTTACATGTAAAGTGAAAAGTCAATTTTTTTTTCTTAGCTAACCAATCATGTTGGGTATCGTTGAATAGGTCTTTGAACAATATTGTGAGTTTGTGAACACCGTATTTCGATATTGGGATACATTTCTGAAATATTTGCTTTTAAAGTGAAAAAAATTGTTAGAGTCAAGTGTCCCCCCTCGATCTGCTAAAGGGTTATTTATGGACACGTGAAAAAATTCACAGCAATAGGATATATAACGAAATTTAAAGGAAAACTATCAGAGCTAAGTAGGGTTTACAAATTAAAAACTTATAGGCGATTAACTTATAAAATGTACTCGGAAAAGGAAATTCAATAGAAAATTAGTTTTTAGACGTTTTTAGTGGCATGAACTCAAAGTTGGCGTTCGTTACTATGGAACCCTATTGCGCGTGACCCGACACGCACTTTGCCAATTATTAAATATTTAGTAATGTCAATTCTTTTTTGTTATCCCTAGACGCAACTTTTCGCTTATATAATGGGTCGGAGTGACTTGCGAGGTCTGCAGCTCTAAAGCCAGTAGTATGTATGCACTTACTAAACCTATCTGTTCGATTCCTTAGTTCTCGGAGACCAACGCAACCGTCAGCGTCTTGACCCTGGTGCCAGAGGCGGAGGACCATGATTCAGAGCTGGTCTGCCGCGCGGAGAACTCTCAAGTTCCTGACGCAGCCATCGAAGACCGTTGGACTCTGAATGTACACTGTAAGTCAGATTAATACCTACTTATCCATACATAGTAATAAAATAAAGTCGCCTGGCACGTATAACAAAAAAAACTAGTGGACGGATTTTGATATAGTTTTCACAATTAGATAGATCGTTTATTCTGGAAGGATTATGTTAATAATTTTTAGGTATTTTGTTTATATTAACTGTATTATGTATGATTAAGTTATTGACAAAAAAAGGTAATTTCTGCCAGGCACTTTCACGGCTAACGCTAAATGCACCTCTTTAGTTAATCTGAAAATTATTAGAAAAGGTCTACCTATATCTATGCACATAAACTGACCATCGCAGAATAGGTGCCCACTTATAAATGACACATAAAAATTATGATTGCGGGCGAAGTCCAGGCACCTTTACACGTACTGTTAATTCCAGACGTGCCCATCGTGACGTTGAAGCTGGGGGCCGGCCTTAACCCTGGCTACATCAAGGAAGGCGATGACGTCTATTTCGAGTGCAGCGTGAAGGCAAACCCGAAGGCGCTTCGACTGTCTTGGTACAAAGAGGTATAAATTATTTGGTACAGTCAAAGATAATATAATTACTTACGTAACAGGTACCCAACGCCATAGAAACTATTGGAGAGCCCGAAAGTAAATAAACAAAACTAGAGTTGCCGGTTGGCACACAGAGATGGCAGCACACATGACTAGCAAAAAAGTGACAAAGAAAGTGTTGAATATGCTTTAAAAATATTTATTGCATTTCATATAAGTCATATGTATTTAATTAAAGTATTTATATAACAGTAATAAAATATTTTATTGTTTTAATAAATAGCTATAGCGCCATCTAGTGACAAGGAAGAGAAATAATTCTGTTTATAAGGCGATGGGCAGGCATGGTACAGTTAATAAAATAAAACTTCAAAATAAGGTTCCTTTTTATTGAAAATATCCATTTTCAACATGATTTTAGATTTATTAAAGCAGAAAAAGTGATATTAAGAGCGCTATTTGTCTCCAAAAAAAGTATGACGTCTTTCGAGGCATTGCAGACAGGAACATTGCAAGTACTTATTCAAATGTTTTATTAAGGAAATAGAAATCCAGCACAATGCGAGTGCTGGTGTGATCCTGAGCGACCAGACCCTGGTGCTGCAGAGCGTGACGCGAGCGACGACGGGGGATTACACTTGTCTTGCGTACAACAGTGAGGGAAGCGTTACTAGCAACGCTGTGTCGCTGCAAGTCAGATGTAAGCATATTCTTATCTATGGATGTAAGTACGTTTTTAATCAACGTGTAAATTTATTGTTCTTCTCAATGTGCCTCTTCAACTTGTGAAGGTTGGCAAGCAGCTTGGTGTAGTCTTTTTTGTTCTTAGCTCGGCGGTAAAGCTCTGCAACGCTCGCTTTCCCAGATGTTTCGTAGCCTATTACATTTTTCTCCCAATCTTTATTTTTCCTGTTAAAGTTACCTATTATTATAATGAATATATTATTTACGCTTTTCAGCGTAGTACGTTTGAAACAGCTCTGGACATAGACAAGTGAAAGGAAACAGGAGAGACTTTAGCCTAGCAATGGAAAAAATAGGTTCATTTACATAAAATTAATAATAAATTGACTAGTGAAGTCATAAGACCGCTTTATAAGCATTTTCTTATTTTTGCAGTCTTTATTGAAGTGAAAACTTCTTAAGCGGCGTTGTACACATTTTTTGTAATGGATAAAAAATGTTAAACTCGCGTTAGGGCCTCAGATCGAAAATTCGTAAGACAGATGGAGAGTAGACAGCCGGCGCGGCGCGGCGCGGCGTAGGAAAGGAAGTATCCCCCTCTTTTTCTACGGCGCGGCGAAAATGTATGCCTGCGCCTGCTGTTTCGTTTAGGCGGCGCAGGGCGCTTGCGCGAATGTTCATGTGTGTTTATGTAACAGCGTGCCACGCGCATCCATGGAAATGCACAACGTTAATATTCAAGTTTTTACTTCTGCCAGCACTCCCGGAGTGCAAACCGTCGTTTTTTTTTGTGCCATCATCATCGACAGCCTTCCACATCCCACTGTTGGGACTAGGCCTCTCTCAGTGTATCATCACCTTGTCTTGCCAGGCCCTGCCCAACTCCACTTGATCCTTATCACGCTTTCCGGCATCCTGAACTTTAGTGTTTTGTCAGATCACTATATAGGGATTCGGTCTTATAATTTAATGCCGAGCATGGCTTGTTCCATGGCTATTTGTGCAACTCTGATTCCATGCACCACTGTGCGAAAAGTAGTATTGTATCACTTCGTATTTACCTACGCCTTTTGTTTCGACAGATGCTCCAATATGTAAGACTCAGAACGAGGGAGAGGTGTACGGAGCCCTAAAACAGGAGACCATACAGCTGCTGTGTACCGTGGACAGCAGCCCGCCTCCGACCAGCTTCTCCTGGACCTTCAATAGCTCCGGGGAACAGAAGGAAATCTCGCCCAGGTGAGCTCAAGGCAAAATTGTCTTTTTTTCTGGTAATATCCGGACCGTCACATCTTTTGCAAAGACAACTTTTCGATTAGTGAACGCAAGTCACGCACGCGGCCAAATGTATGTAAGTATGTATTTATGTATTGCTCAACGATAACTCGAGTATCTTTAATCAGAGCTTAATCCTACCTGAATTTTTTGGGGTCCAGTGCTGCCCCCATTTTAATTAAATCATTTAAAAGGAAAAGGAGATATAATTTAAAATTTTGTCTTGACCAGGCTCTAGATAACCCTTTAAACTATTTTATGAACTACTTTTTACAGTTTAAAGTGAGAATATGAAGCTTTTCTACGCATATACGCCAAAAGTGGCCGTTTTTGGCAATTGTGCGTAGAAAAGCTTCACGTTCTCACTTTAATCTGTAAAGAGTAGTTCATTAAAGGGTTATCTAGATCCTGATCAAGACAAAATTTTAAATTATGTCTCCGTTTCCTTTTAAATGATTTAATTCAAATGGGGGCAGCACTGGACCCCGGTAGTGTGTCCATGTTGCCAATAGACTGTCTGCAGTGCAGTTTGTTACCGCTTCTTCTGCACTAGCGCTTTGGAGGCGGCAGTAAACTTAGCTCTAAGTAACTTTTTGTCGTCAACAACTATGCAACAAGACAAAGTGACGATTATTGAAAGATATTATAATTATCCTATGATAATAAACATATATTTGAATTGAAATGAATTTTTAAGTTCTAAAATAAGCCAGGTGGGTCGATGATATCAACGGATTGCTAAAAAAACTGGATAGCTAAGGCTAGGGATAGAATTCAATGGCGCAGACTAAAGGAGGCTTATGCCCAGCAGTGGGTCGTTGAGAGCTGACGATGATGATGATGAACATAAGCCAAATTGGTCAATGGGTTGTCGAGATATGGGGTCCTTGATTTTACAATTCGAAGTGAACTACTAGTGATATCATGATTTGTGTCCACAACAGCTTATTCACCAAATCCGGCTTCACGTCCACCCTGAACTACACTCCAGTGACTGACATGGACTATGGCACCATCTTCTGTTCGGCTACCAACATTGTGGGCAATCAGGATGCCCCGTGTCTCTTCAGGCTGATAGCTGCTGGTATGCTCTTTCTTTATTGGTTATCTACCTACTAATTTGACACACAGTCATTGACTGCCTGCGAGGTCCTGTGGTCAAGGCGTTCGCCTTGTGACAAGGAGGTCATGGGCTCGAATCCCACTAGGAAGCATACTTTGTGAAAAGTTGTTTCCACTTTGGTAAGGATATTGCAGGCTTGAATCACCTGATTATCTGATAAGAAAGATGACTCCATGTTTCGGAAGGCACGTATAAACCGTGGTATGATGACGTGAGACACAGACATTATAATCAAGCACGGGTTACCCACGTAGAGTCATGTTTCGACCTCATCCGGAGGTCTTTGCCAGGATGAATGTGACGCGCGTACACGAGGCCCGCTACGCGACACACTAAAGTTAGTGGTGCGTAGCGATCGGTCGCTTTGCTCGTAGCGACAACAGTGTAACCGGTGCTTGGTTTATTATAATATGCTTTTTCTTCTCTTTCTCTACCTACCTTGGGGTCATCCAATAATTACGTGAACTTTTTAACACTAGTAAATTGTGGTGATGATTCAGTCTAAATTTAATTTTATATCTAAAAAAAATTACGTGATAAATATTTTTTTTCAGTCGATATTAAATATATTTTTTATGATGACATCATATTATTTCTGTTTATTTATTTATTCCGTTTTTGTCTATTTCCTTTTGTTTAAGGTGTAATAAAGAGAATTTGTATTGTACATA
This sequence comes from Acrobasis suavella, assembly GCA_943193695.1. Lineage (NCBI taxonomy): Eukaryota > Metazoa > Arthropoda > Insecta > Lepidoptera > Pyralidae > Acrobasis > Acrobasis suavella. The sequence continues at coordinate 862,351 of OW971947.1, forward strand.
GATATAGGAGTAGGAGGTATCTAAATATATATAACTCAAAGGTGACTGACTGACTGACATAGTGATCTATCAACGCACAGCCCAAACCACTGGACGGATCGGGCTGAAATTTGGCATGAAGGTAGATGTTATGACGTAGGCATCCGCTAAGAAAGGATTTTCATCAATTCTACCCCCAAGGGGATAAAATAGGGGATGAAAGTTTGTATGAAACTTTTTCAATTTTAAACCGATCTGGCTGAGACTTTGCATGCATAAAACTACTATGAAGTAGGCATCCCCTAAGAAAGGATTTTGATAAATTCCACCCCTACGCGAGCGAAACCGCGGGCAAAAGCTAGTATTATATAAATTCCGCGTTGAAGCCTCAAATGTTTAACCTGTTTTTAAAATGTAGTGGCGTATTTTTTGTATTAAATACGCCATGATGTGTATGTTTCTACTAAATAGAAAAGTCAATTTAATATAAGACAATGTTATTAGACAACAACAATTATAAATAAATAAATATAAAGGGACAAATTAAACTGATTGAGCTAGCCCCAAAGTAAGTTTAAGACTTGTGTTATGGGATACTAACTCAACGATACTATATTATATAACAAATACATATATAAACATCCAAGACCCAGGACCATTTTGAAAAAGACCATTTTCCAACTTACTCTGACCGGGGATCGAACCCGGAACCTCTGAGTGGCGGACTAGCATGGTGACCACTACGCCACGGAGGTCGTCAATTAACAAAATACAAGAAGTTAGACAAAGTCATTTAAATTTTGTCGTATTAAACTGCATTCCGGATACTTTTTAATTTTGACGCTAACCGAAGTCTCACTCTTGCAACAGCAAATTCCCATAAGAGGGAATGACACATCAGAGGGGTTTTTTTAATGTCATAGGGTGGCAAACGAATAGGTAAGCGGGTCACCTGATGGTAAGTGATCACTGCTGCCCATGGACAACTGCAACACCAGGGGTGTAGCAGAAGCGTTACCGGTCTTTTAGGAAGGGAAGATGTAGGGAGGGGGAGGGGAGGGAGGGGGGTCTCCGGCTCTCTCACTCACCAAACGAAGCATAGAAGCGGTGACGCTACTACTCAGACGTCGATTTTCTGTGAGAGTGTGGTACTTCCCTGGAGCAGCTGGCCCATTCATACTAGCAAAACAGAGTTTTGCCGGTAGCGTGGCTCTACCGGCACGAGTAAAATTATGATTATGTCAGATTATCTCTTTAAGGTCATAAAAAATTTGTTCGTATCTTTGGTTTTATATTTTCTTTTAATAGTTTTGTAAACTGGCACAGAATCATTGTTGTTGCCAACATAAAGCGAAGTTCAAGGTTATATAAATAATATTTTCATATTGACTGTAAAATGATTTTATTTTCGGGACAACATCTTACCTAGATGTTGTCCCGAAAATAAAATCATTTTTTTAATCGTAAACAGCTTAGATTTTCCATGAAAAACAAAAAAATTATCCGGCTAATTGGGAATAAAAAGTACATTTACGTGGAACTTTATACACGTAAAATATTTATCCAAGGTAATATTTAAATGGTAAACATTTGTTTGAGCAGAAAACGTTCAGTTAAAAATATAAACTGTTGAAATAATCTGAAAAAGCGTAAAAACAACAGAAAAATTATGCAAAAGGTTATTTAGGTATAAAACTTTAATTTGAATCAAGAGAACTTTGATAAAACTGAATATTAAATTGTAAGTCAAATATAAAAAAATAAAATTGGCCCAGTGCGGTTCTTTACATAAGAGTTCCGTATCTCGGTACACTTTTACAAAATTAATTTTTGGTTTACACCGACGGTTATCCATAAAAATTTCAGGTAGGTACGTATTTAGCGCCATTAAAGATGTCAGGTTAAAAACGCAAAAACTTGTACGACGACCCCCTTTAATTCGGTATTTGACTCGATTTTTTTTTCTTATTCATATCAAAAAGTAACATGATACGAAAACGAAAACATAAATAATAATTTTACTCCGCTCAAAAATAAGCAAGTTATAAGCCTTTCAAATCAGGTAGAAGGGGAAACTGTCAAATAACAGAAAAAGGATGCACATACACCCGCGTGACGTCAATGTCATTAGACGTCACGCTTACGAAAGAGATAGCGAGATGTCCCCACCACGGTCCGACTCTTATATTTAAAATGGTAATTGCTGCCCCAATTAATAACCAATTTACTTTCTTTTTCGGAAACATCTTTTTGTTAGTGTTATTTGTTATTCTTATAAAATATTTTCCAGAAACAAACTAAATCAAATAGCCTATTTTATCTTTTTTTTTCAGTATTTGTTGTTATAACGGCCACATTAATGCATAATCGAAGAAAACTTTATAATATCTTATTGATTTTGTAATATCTCAGCGGTCAAACAAATTTGTTCATTTTATCCGATCGCAAGCGGTATTTTTTTTATGTCATAGGGCGGCAAACCAACAAGCGGGTCACCTGATGGCAAGTGATCACCGCTGCCCATGGACAAAACAAACACGCGATACATAAAAAAAAATGATTTTGTTTTCTGATACACGTAAGAAAGAAAGATCGTATATTTAGTTCTCTCGCTTCCAATTGGGCGGCTTATTACTGCGATAAAATCATTTTTTACACCAGTCCTTTAGCGGTACCTAATTGAAATGTAATATTTTGCTCTTGGCAGGTCGTCCCATGGCTCTTCAAAACTGTACTGTGTTGAACCAGAGCGCCAACGGTCTTCTGGTAGAATGCCTTGAAGGTTTCGACGGTGGGTTGGCGCAGAATTTCCACATGGAGGTGCTGGAACTGCCGTCTATGATTGTAAGTGTATTAAAAAATTTTAGCTATTTTCCAACATGTCAAATCAGATACTTTTTTCTAAACGACATAACAAACATTCTGTGGGACTGATTGAGCTAGCTCCAAAGTAAGTTCTACTATACTAGTGATACTATATTTTTTTAACAAATACATATATAGATAAACATCCAAGACCCAGGACAAATTCAAAAAGGCAATTTTTCAACTTGCCCTGACCGGGCGGCCCTCTGGGTGGCGGACTAGCATTGTGACAACTACGCCACGGAGATCGTCTAAAAGAGACTAAGGTCGCTAGAAAGCGCTGGATGCAGGCTGCTATGGATCGGTCATTTCGGAAATCCTTGGGAGAGGCCTATGTCCAGCAGTGGACGTTATGCGGCTCGAATGGTGAAAAGGATGACGTCAGATCATTTACTTAGTAAAAAAATCTTGAACACTTTTTGTTCTTGAGTTTCTTTTAGGCTTCTTCTGTACTTGCGCTTAGGAAGCGGCAATAAACTTAGCTGAAGTTTATTGGCGCTTCCTAAGCGCCAGTACAGAAGAAGCCGAAAGAAAATCAAGAACAAAAAGCGTTCAAAATTTTTTTACTGTTGCTAAATTTCCACAGATGCTAGCTAACGTCACGGCTGACCACGCCCCAACCTTCGAAGTGCCAGGCCTTAACAGCTTCACTGCCAGCTATGCCTTACTGCTTTATGCTGCTAATGCTAAAGGGAGGGGGGAGGAAGTAACTCTTTACACAGTAGCTGTCAGCCCTCCCGACAAATATACTGGTGAGTAAACTCTTAATTTGCGGAAGTCCGTAAAATTTTTTTAAGGAAATTTCCACACGCCTTATCAATGTCTCGGAGGACCCAAGGACCGGCGTGCATTTCAGACAGCGTTTAAGTATAGCTATCCATCGTGGAAATGCCGCCAGCCTCTTGGGTACTTTGCCCTGTGACGGTAGCAACTTGGCCTCATTTTCTTTTTGTAAATTAACTCTTCATCTATTGCTAATAATAAAACAATAGATAAACAATTGACCTGGGAGGAATTCCTCCCAGTGACAGGTAAGGGGATAATATAAGTTATTTTTAGTTTGATGAGATACAGTTTGGTGATAGACAGACAGACGGACAGTGGAGAGTTAGTACAAGGGTCACGTTCTTACCTTCTTAGTACGGAACCCTAAAAAGTAAAAGTAGAATAAAGATAAATAGAATGGGGGAAAACTGACCTCATGTGAGCTGTTAAGCGACGAATATATAGGTCTTTTACACAGTAGCTGTCAGCCCTCCCCACGTTTAAATTTATTTAAGAAAAGATTTAAGTTATTGTTGACTGAAAATTATTATTATAGTGTAAAAGATTTTTTATCTGATAATTTGTAAGACTTTGATATTAGTAAGTAATGTATTATATTATGGTAGATTGCTAGATTCATTATAAGTGATATATTTTTCTAGTATTCTGATAGGACAGCCTCTCTGAAAATTTGCACACCTGTGATGGTGAAACATGATTGGATGAACTTAAATGTAAATACCTTGCTTGTAACTCATGTTTAGCAAAATAAATTTATCTTTATCTTATCTTTTACTTAAAGCAAAAAAGGTAATACAAGAGTAAGCCTTTTTTATGCGCTAAATTAGATAGATACCGAAAACACAACACGAGTTCGCCACAAAAGGTGTATTTGTTATTTCAAGAGCCTTTATCCCTTGTCCGTAACAATGACAGACATAGGCATTGATCCATTTATTCTAACGTCGTGTTTAGTTTAGAACAAAATTTTCAAAATAATATTCAGTTGTGCATTGACATCTCAATGATTTTTTAAAATCTTTATTTATTCATGAGGGGTTTATCTTAAAAGAATCAAACATAAGTTCTTTGCAAGTTTGTTAAATAATTGTGTTTGTGTTGTTTGTGTAAATAATTTGGTTGTGCTTATAATATTACTTTGCATTTACGTTTTTGGTTAGCGATCAAGACTAGTACAATACCCGGCACGTAAGTTGAACAAAAATGGCGGCCGTCGGCGCATGTTTAGTTGGAGATAAAAGTGTTAAAAGAGATTTTTTGGTCTTTCTTCAAAGCCGAAATCATTTCTATCTGAAGTTCGGATTGAAATGTTATAGAAATGTGATTCTAAACGGACAAACAACATACAACAACGACCGCCATTTTTGTTCAACTTACGTGCCGGGTATCGTACCCACCTATATATAACATTTTGTTGAATTTGTAACGAAACTGTATGCGATTAATAACTGTTATGTTTTCTTAATGAATAAAAAAAAAAGAATATGCCACCCTCCAAGCTGCATTTAAACAAAGAATCATCTACGACTGAGTAATAATTTGAGTTATAATTAATTCTTCCTCAGATGTGTTGCTATTTAGCACTCCAACATATCTCGATTAATTTTGTGTAAATTTTCCTGAAGAACCACAGAACTATGAGCTCTTACGTAAAATAATTGTAACCAGTATTTTTTTGTGCAAGCTCTTTTGACCCGGTTTTATTTTGTACTAGCTGAAGCGCGCGGCGTTATCCGCTTGGTGAATTTTTGGCTCTTACGGTAACCTCACATATTTCGGGATAAAGTATCCTATGTTATTCCAGACAATAAACTATCTACATCATCATCATTATTTCAGCTGCTGGACATAAGCCTCTCCCAAGGATTTCCAAACTGACCGATCCATAGCGGCTTGCATCCAGCGCTTTCCAGCAACCTTGGTGAGGACGTCTGACTACCTTGTGAGTGGGTGTCCTACGTTTGTCCACGAACGAACAGTGCGTAGTCGCCATTCGAGAATCGTCGCCATCGGCAATCGGTTCATCGCGATGTGTTCCGCCCACTGCCACCTTAACGATAGCTATCTAGATGTCAAATCATTCCAAACTGTTCAACAGGTTTGGCATTTAAGTAAAACCAATATTAACACAAGCATTTGTAATATGATAAAAAGATGTGATTTTACTTTGTTCCCAGCCAATGCCTCACTGTCTCTGTCCCCTGTGCTAATGACACTGTTGGTGGTAGCAGCGCTGCTGTGCACAGGCGTGTGTGCTGTTATCACAGCGCTGTACCGTCGATATAGCGCCAGGAGACTAGATATTCACAAGCAACCGCCGTCCAAGTAAGATTTTTCATATTTTAGTTTTAATAGAAAAAAGGAATTGCTTCGCCTCGTTTCCTGAAGAGTTAGACTGTAGGATGATTCTTTATATTCTCCTTGATATTGTATTCCTGCTCGCCCACCTTCACGCTAAAAGTGACCTTTGAGTCTTGCGGCTCCAGCCCTAGGCGCTATTTGCTGAGAGCCGCAGGATCCAAAATGCTCTGTCTGCCCCGTGAGACGTGTATAAGAAGGACTCATCGATATGAGCTATTCTGATGATAGGGCTAGAAACTGGCCATATTAGAAATAATCCGTGGCGTTTTGAGTTATTACGTACACTTTGATTATAAAGGATTAAACTAACAATTTTTCAACAAATTTGAACAATGACGTCTTTCAATTTGAACAATCTTTGAAAAGGAACTTATTATTTTTGAAATTATTTAGTCATAAATATTTAAGTGTCTTCTATTATTACGAGTATAAAATCTTCCTTTATAATTATTTTATTTGCTTATTAATATTTAATATTTCTAGCAACGAGTTGTATACAGAGCCGAGCCTCGAATCCCTTACCAAGTCAGATAATTTGAACGCGTACTGCGCGTCTCCGAAATTGGCTTTCAACAGCCAGTACGAGCTGAAAATGGACCCTGGGGAGGCGGACACCGACCCTGACATCATTCCGTGTCATTTTGGTAAAGTGCTTGTCCATATTGATATTATAAATATGTAAGTACATCCTGAGAGAACAAACCATTAATTAGTAAATTTTGGTGTACCGCAGGGCTGCATACTGGGACCAATATTATTTGTTTTACCTATATGATATCTAATGATATTTTGAAAACTATATTGAAGAAAAAAAACGAAGCAATGGATTGGTGTGACATACAGATACTTTATTACTAGATTTTCAAAGGATAGTTTAAACAATTTGGTTGTGCTGGATGATCTTCGTAGTGTTCTGGGTTCGATAACCAGCCAAGGCAATTTGGGAAATGTCTTTCTTTCAAATTGTCTTGGGTTTATCAAAATTTGTATTTATTATAAAATTAAGTATCGTTGAGTTAGTATCCCATTACACAAGTTTAAAACTTACATTGGGGATAGCTCAATCATTGTAAATTGTCCCTATATTATTATTACATTTGAAACCTATTGTACTATAATAGTAACTTTTTTATACTATTTTGTTCTATGGTTTTCATATTGAGTTATATTAATATAACAATTTTTTTTTTTTTTGCAGAAAGAAAACCTTTAGACTGTAACAGAGCACCGCCTGACTACAAACCCAAACTGTACGAAAAACGTAATTTTCCACCTAGCTCGGTAAGTTAGCCTAATTTATAATTGTAAGAGGGTTCCGCTATTTCGTTTTTCTTCCCCAAGTATAATCTAGATACCAATGTTCTTACATCAAAGGATATTGAAGACCTTGTAAAATGGAAAAAAGCTGATTGATACTTTTAATACGTATCGCCGCCTGACGTCAGCTCTCCTTGGGAATGCAGTTGTTACACGAGATTTGTGTGCTAAGTCCTTTATTTGCCTCTTATATCTGCGACAGATGGAGTGGTTCCAAGCCGAAAATCATAAAAATAAGGATCCTTATTATAATCACATCTAAATAATGCCAAAAATCATAGCAAGAAGAGAAGGAAAACCCTTAAGGGTTGGATCTTACTTTTCAGCACGGAGTAGCACTTTTCTATGCTGCCATCCTTTTCTGTCACTCAGAAACGTTATTTGCCGACAGAACGCTATAGCAAGGCTGGTGCTATAGCGTCCGTCTCTCTCGTGTGAGATCCAACCCTTCAATCTTCGATCTAAATCCTAAGCGGAATAGCCCCTCAGCCAAAGAACATGCTTATATGATACTAAATTAGCCTTATCTGTTCACAGTCTTCAACAAGCATATCAGTGATGAATCGCGGGGTGTGCGCGCGCAGCACCGACATCGTCGCGGCCACGCGGGCGCGCGCAGAGGTCGTCACCACCTCCGGCAACGTTAAGGAGAGCTGCATATAGACTAATACATTCATTTGTTTAGATTTAACGTGAGGTGAAGATGTAACAGATAACAGTGATGAACTGCAGGCGTGTGCGGGCAGAACCGACTCCGGGATTGTCAAGAAGAACTGCATATAGACTTACACATTCATTTGTTACAATACAATACAAATACTCTTTATTACATCATAAACAAAAGGTAAAACAAAAAACTAGAGATGCGCTAATGTTCGGCCGAATATTCGTATTCTACCGAATACGAATTTTCGGCATATTTTTTCATGATGGTATTCGGCCGAATATTTGGTTACTTTGTAGAATAATTACCAAATATTTAAATTATTATTAATATTTATAAGAACATTTTATTAAACAGTAAATTACCTAATTACTAATAAGTCAGGTTTATTTCAAAAGTTTTACATAGGTTTTTGGAAATGAGAGAACCACAACTTTTTGTACCAATTATTTATTAACAAATTAAAAAGATTAACTTTAACAATCAATTTAAATAAAATTTTAATCAAAAATTCTTCTCTTTTTTTCCAAAAGATACATTAAACAAAATTAATTTCTATGAAATTAAGAACACTGCTTTGAGTAACAACTTTTTCACAAAATATTTTTTTAGAATATAATATAATAACTATCTTTAGGAATCAACACTTAAATATGTATATAATCAAATTAAGCTTTTTGCAGAACTGAACCGAATTATTCGGCCGAATATTCGGTTCGGTTTACTTTAAACCGAATATTCGGCCGAACATACATTTTTGGTTAAACCAACATTCGGCGCATATCTACAAAAAGAAAAACAGAAAAAAAGAAGACAGAATTATGATACAAAGGCGGACTCATCGCATATCAATCTCTTCCAGTCAACCTTTGGATAGAGGGAGAAGTGAATATTTATGATACAGATGAAGATATACAAGTATATCAGTAATGAACCGCAGGAGTGTGCGAGCAGCACTGACACCGGGATGGTCAATGAGGTTGGTTTCACAGCTGTGCGAGAGACCCGTACGTTTCGGCCGTAATACGTGCGACCCGTACGGGAAGCGCCCGCAGTACTGTGAAACGAGAGTTCGGTACGATTGAGAGGAAAGCGTTGTACGGGCGCTACCCGGAGCGTGTTTCCGTACGGAACAATCCGCGTCGCTGCGAAACGATGTTCTAGAACATCGCGTGTGTCTCCACACCGGGAGCCCGTACGGGCAACTCGCACGGATCGCCCGCATAGCTGTGAAACGAGCCTGAGAGTTGCATATAGACTAACACATTCATTTGTTTAGAACTAACCTGAGATGAAGACTTCGGGATTGTTAATAAAAACTGCGTTTAAACATCATCATCAATAGTTGAAATATCATCATCATCATATCAGCTACAGGAAGTCCACTGCTGGACATAGGCCTCCCCGAAGGATTTCTAAAACGACCGACCGGAAGCGGCCTGCTTCCAGCGCCTCCCTGCAAACCTTGCACAGGTCATCTGACCATCTAGCAGCAAGCTCACGTTACACTGCCGGTACGTGGCCGCCATTCGAGAACCTTTTTTCCCCATCGGTTCTTCGCGCTATGTGCCCCGCCCACTGCCACTTCAGTGAGCTAGTTGAAACATGTATCTCATTACGAAACGCAGTATAACGTAAGGACTCTGTTGAAACGATTATTCACCCAAACTAAATTGCCAGTGACAAAAGTAAAGGAAGTACTGCGGAAGGTGTTTTTTTTTTGGGCGGGTAATTGTTGATACCAACTTTTTAAGTTAGTTTTATAAAAAGATTGTTTGTTCGTTAGACATATTTCAAGGGCTTAACAACTTTCCATCTTGCAAATATATTGAAAATGAAAAATATCATGACTGCTCGTTTGGACAGTCATGAGACATGAAAGTGAAATCATTGGAAGAAGAATAAATATCTTACAAAGTTGAGAAAAAAATTCGTAAAAATTCTAGCTATAAAAATTTGGCCCTAAATTTAAGACATCTTAATTCCGTTCAGAAAGTTATTGTAGAATTATTATATTTTATATGTAAATAGATATAAAAAAATTGCAAAGTAGTTAGCCAATTTAAACACAGTTTGATAATAATGCGTGCATGTCTGTACGTACTCCAGTATAAGAAAGTTTGACGATTTTATCTGCAGGAATATAGTAGAATATCAGTGTCAAAGTATGTATATAATTTTATTACTAAATCAGGGTTGTTAACTACACCTACCTACTACCTACCTCCTCCTATCAACCCGTTTAAATGTTCAAAAAATGCGTACTGTACATAAATACGAAATAAATTGGCTCTTGAGAATTTTACCTGTCCAATAACTTTAGATTTAAAAATAAAAATATATAAAGTATAATATTATTAAGGTAAGTATTATAAGTACAGTTTATATCAATTATTGTATTACAAAAACACATTCTAATGTGATATCCTAGTACGTTCCATGCTGGTCTGGAACAGGGACAGGAATACTGATATTTTTTATGGATATATCGATACCCGATATCGGTATTTTATCGAAATTTCTATCGATATATGAATATATCGATATTATACAATGTCCTTTTTAATTAAGTACAAATATTTTAAGGGGTGATTCAGAACATCATTTTGAAGAACTTTTACCAATAGGTGTTTATCGAAATGAGCAATTTTTTTTGCATTTTTCATACTAACTATATCACGTGACTACTTTGATTTGTATGAGAATCTAAAATTTTTTTTTCGTTTTTCTGTATACATTTATTGGGAAAAGTTGTTCAAAATAATGGACTGAATCGCCTCTTAAAATATTAATTACAAAGGACATTGTATATCGATATATAAAAGACCACTATTTTCTACGAAATATCGATATCATATCAGTATTTTATACAAAATATCGGTATTCCTGTCCCTGGTCTGGAAGAAAAGAAAAACATAGAATGTACCAACTGCTTCTCTTCTCGCAGCTCTTAAAAGCCGATCGAGGAACTGTCAACAGGCGATGCAGCTAGCAACCCATCACTATTTTAATTCTTTTTCCACCTTCTCCCCCACCACTTAAAGTTGAATTAGAGTCTTGTGGCCCTAGGCTTCGTCTGCTTGGAGCCGCAAGAACCAAAGTGCTCTGTCCGCCGCATTAGGTATAAAGACGTGATAAAATAGGTAAATATTATAAGTATATAAATTTAAATTTATAATTAATAATAATTATTGTTAAAACAATCGAGAAAAAATAGTTTAAACAGAAATAAATTTTAACCCTTTCAAAGTCAAAATTTTTTATTCAATGTAGGATAAATTTATCTCTTATTGAATGTCATTTTATTTTTAAATATTATTTCAGTGCAAAAGCTAAAAACTAGTAGCGATTCGGAACGACCACTGCTGGGAAGATTACGCCGAAAGAAACCCAGTTCAGTATTCGTCCCTACCCAGCCTGATGGGCTATGTTTCAGTTACAATACAGATTTACACTTAACTCTAAATAATACATTTAAAAATATTTTTTTCATCGCGAGCGTCCGATTTTTCCGACAAATAATTTTCTTACTGTAATAACAAGAAGATCTTGGATTCTTTGAGCCAATCTCGAAAGAAGCACGGAAGTTTTTGTCGGAAAATTCCGACGTTCGCGTTTGAAGGGTTAGATGAGATTTCTTACGTTGCAATCCAAAATTCGGTTCTGTAAAATGACGTCACATTTTAATTTTTATTTAGCTCGTAATAATTATAATGAAATGATTTCTCATGTCTGCAACGTATTACCTAAATTAAAATGTCTAAATTAACGTTGGTTGTTATCGAAATTTATGATAAGTGTTATTTATGACCAGACTGATTGTAGTGATATCGAAACGAGGTTTGTGAACATTTTAATAAAATAAACAAACAAGTTAAACCTATTTCATTCGTGTATTTTTCTTCCTAAACGTCATGAGTGTAGGCGACAGTAACTCGGGACCCTGGAAAAAATAACATTCATTGAAAAAGGGAGCATACTATATTGAAGGGTGGAAATGATAGCAAAATATAATCCTAGTAAGTTTATATTTTGATTTTAATCTATACAATTTGTAACAAAACCCTGCCCGATCCTTGTGGGAGCAACTCAGACCGTCAATATGAACAACTTTTCCTTGGGCCAATGCTTGAAACTCGAAAAAAAATTGACCTTTTCATACAAATTGCCGGGCCGGCCGAACACTTTTGTATAAAAATGTGTTTATTTTTTGAGTTTCAAGCATTGGTCCGATAGGAAAAGTTGTCCATATTGACGGTCTGAGTTGCTCCCACGAGGATCGAACAGGGTTTTTGTTACCTACATATTGTATAGATTTATGTATGAATGTTTGTTACGTTTTTACGCTAAAACAGCTAGACGGATTGGAATGAAATTTAGGTGGCCAACACTATTTTGTCAGACTTTTCAAGTTGCTTCAAGGCATTTGACATAAGCCTAATGTCTGCCATACGACAGCCGGGACCAATGGCTTAAACGTGCCTTCCGAAGCATGGAGTTCGAGAAATTTGTATGCCACTTGTGGTCACCTATCTAAGTGTGGACCACGCCCGGTGTCACTTGCGAAAGCGTAGTAATGCGCAGTCCCGCCGGGATACCGAGCTCCTAGATTTACCTGTGGGATTAACACATCGGATTTCTTATCCCGAAGAAAGGTGAGATTCATATTAAGGGTCAGTTCAGACAGAGGAAAAATGCTCGAGCAATTTATGAGCTCAATTGAAAATAAGGCCGTATTACCATAGCCTAAAGTATATAAACGTTTTAACATAACAAAATGCTCGCGCGGTCTCGCTCGCGTCTTGCACTATATGCCAATAGTTTAAAGTTTATTAACGAGTGTCTTAAATAAGTCCTCTCCGCTGAGTTCCTTTCCATCTGAACTGACCTGAACTCCCATCGAATATTACACTACGTGATCTACGGCTGGTGAACAATTTATATAAAACCTCTGACAGTAGGAATTTAATTAATATCATAGAGTGACGAAACAACATTCTTAATTGAAATGGTTGAAATTATTAGGCATCACTGGGACCTACTAGTGATATAAAATGTGTATTTTTTATACTTGATCAAACGAAATGTGCGGATATTAGACGAAAAAAAAATTAAATATGTTAGTTACTTAAAAAATCCAGGCACTTTAATTTTTTCGTCAATTATTTTTTAACTAATTTCCTGTTTGGTATTGTAAATTATTTTTTACTTTCTTAGCTTCTTAAACTTTGTAGTTTTCAAATAAGACAACTTTGAAGAAAATACGCCGCTTACTTAGGGCCGTAACAGACGCGGCGCAAGTTGCGCCGCGTAATAGCTAGTGATGGGCGATGCATAAATACTCAATTAACCCATTTGAGTATTTACTCAGTAGATTGAGTAAATACCCGATAAATATCCTTATTAATCCATTTGGTGAGTAAATTGCTATAAATGAGTTGCGACTCATATTTATGTTCATATTCATTATTTCATGATATCATGACAATTTTTAAAATTAAATCTAGTATACACTTGCAATTCTTGTCAGAAAGTGTGTGCATACGCCATAATATGCTTAAAATGTAGGTAAACGTTATATGCGACGCTATATTATATGAAAATACCATACTAATCATACACTGAAAGTAGGCTTCTTTGACTAATTATAATTTTTTGCTGGGAGGTGTGCATAGACGTAATTTTACGTTAAAATAAGTAAACAGACATCAAATGCGATGTCAATATATGAGTACGCTCTATTTACTCTATTTATTAAATCTAGTGAGTAAATACTTAAATGGGTAGATTGAGTACTATCCACTACCCATCTCTAGCTGTTACGCGATGCAACTTGCGCCCCGTCTGTTGCGGCACTTAAAGAGAAAAAAATAAAAATAGAAAAACAACACTTAGAAAAAAAAATAAGCTTTTATAATTTTTTTTTTCGTATTTTTTATCGATAATATTTCGTCTAATATCCGTAGATTTCGTTTGATAAAGTATAAAAAATACACATTGTATAAACAGAGTCGAGGGAAGTATGTTTCAAAGGTAACAATTAGCAAGTTAGTTGTAGTGTTGCCGAAACATCGATAGTTTTACAATCCATAAGTAGTCTCTATCCAAAAATGCCAAACTGTCGATAGGCCTATCGATTGTTTATTCAAATTCAAATATATCTTTATTATCATAGGATATTTATAATATCTCTTAATAATCGTTACTTTGTTTTATTGCACAATAATTGTTGACGTCAAAAATTTACTTAGAGCTAAGTTTACTGCCGCCTCCAAAGCGCTAGTGCAGAAGAAGCGGTAACAAACTGCACTGCAGCATTTTCTCCAAGAACGTCAACTCACAATGAAATTAATATTTATAGTTGATATGTGGACAGAGTATACATTGTTTGTTGTCATAATTTAAATTAATTTTTTTAGTGTCGAAATTTTGAAATAATGTCAAATCAAGTTGTAAATTCAGTATTTACTTAATGTACCAGATTATGACCATTTCTGAGTATACAAACCTAGCTCAAGCCAGACTTTGTTGTCTTTAAGATAGTCATCGGTCCTATAATAAGCCTTCTCACAGAGTACTTTCTTTACATAAGCCTTAAACTTTTATTAAGTTTATGTACTATCGATACTTAGTTTGTTGGCAGGATCGATACTATCGATAGTATCGGTTTTATTTAAAATATCCATATTCTTTAATACTCGTTTTAGGTCTCGAAATCGTAACTATAATACATTCACCCTACAGGTTTACTCGAATAACACATCTTTTTATAATCCCATGGTCAGAATGTGTCGCCAATACAATGAAGTCCTAGTCTCTAACAGGGACGTTGATATCTTTCACTTTTCGCTGTACAAGTTTCGGCGGCAAATACTAATACACCTAGAAGTAAGTAACTAACATGCTTTTGTAATTCTTTAATTTCTGTTTTGATTTGTTTTGTTGCAATTATCTATCACTTTTTATTCTTGTATTTACAGTGTACCCTAGCTTCTGATTCTGTAACTAATGTAGCTTTTAGGCATACTTGTTTTAGGATTGCACCGGCTCTTATATTTGTATGATTAATTTATTTCTCTTTTTGTGTTTGTAATCTGTTAAGTGTGCTAATAAATAAATAATAATAATAATAATATTCTAGCGATAGGCTACAGGTTTTGGGCTCTCAAGGAATTAGATCGAACGCTAGTTAGTTGGCTTGTATGTGGTAAAAATTAATCAAACTCATGATAAATTAACGGATAAAATGGATGCTATTTTTGAAAAAGTGGAGCAAGATCGGCATATCAGTAGTTACGACGTAGCTGAAGAACTGGGAATTGACCACAAAACAGTTTTGGCGCATTTGAAAAAAAATGGGTACACAAAAAAGCTAGATATTTGGGTACCTCACGAGCTCTCTGATAGAAATATAGAATTGTAAATAATATAATATTATATTATATCAACCAAACTTAATTACATAAATTGGAAATTAAAATTGCGTCTGCAATTTAATTGCAGGTGCCGAGAGGAACAAAGGGCCGCTATTAAGCTCTCATTTAAAAAATAATCTCAGTTAAAAAAGTGGGCTTGCCTTCGCGATGACGGGTTAAGACGGATAGGGCAGCTCAACCATCCTATTAACGAGTATTAAACCGGCGTAAGCCCATGCTGAAGTAGGAGAAAATAAAAATAAAACTTTGAATATATAAGTTATTGGTTCTTAACAGCATTACAATGCTCAGATTATACTTCAAATTAAAAAAAAGTGATGAAAAATTTCGCCGTGAGTGGGATTCGAACCCGCGTCCCTCACGTTAACGCCGTGAGTGCACTACCAATTGTGCTACCGTGACTTCGAATCATTCTGACGAATTTTCTCATCACATAGTACACACGCATTTGAAGCATGCGCTATTCTACACTACTACCTACTATTAAGAAGTGTGGTATTCAACTTAATTCAATTTAGATCAATTGAAAGTTGATTAAAGTGAAGAAGGCTTTTGTTTAATTTATTAGTTTTTAACATGACGACCTCCGTGGCGTAGTGGTCAGCATGCTAGTCCGACACTCAGGGTTCCCGGGTTCGATCCCCGGTCAGGGCAATTTGGAAAATGGTTTTTTCAATTCAGGTCCTGGGTCTTGGATGTTTATCTATATATCTATATGTTATAAAATATAGTATCGTTGAGTTAGTATCCCATAACACAAGTTTCGAACTTACTTTGGGGCTAGCTCAATCTGTGTAGTAACACAGATTGAGCTAGCCCATCGGTGTTTTTTTTTTATAGGGACAAGTATGTCCCTATAAAAAAAAAACAGCATTACAATGCTCGGATATTACCCAAATTAAAAAAAAAAAAATATAATTTAGAATATATACTAATAAACTGCTAAATAAACTCGCGCCGATATTAAAAGCCGATTGAGAGAATTGGCGATGTATCTAGCAACCCATCACAAGTTTGATTGATTTTTCCACCTTACCATGCTTAGGGTCTCGCGGCCCTGGGCTTAAATGCTCTTGTAGCGGGAGCGAGGTGATATGTTCTACCACCACAAAGGGAAGATTTTCCCGCCAGGCTGGTGTTACGCCTGGGGAACCGCGGCTCCGACGGTGTATCGTCGGAAGTTGTATATATGCAGCGAATCGGGCGAACTCTGAGATCGAGAAGTAGGATACTGCTGGCGCCATCTCATATGCTTCTTGTGAACTATATTGTCGGTTGTCTCTTGATTGGTTAGTTGTTGCAGTTTCTAGTAGTGGCCGTAGAGGTCGCCACACTCTGTCTGCTATGCAAGTGATAAAGATGTAAAAGTTTAATAACATAACCATTTTATGAACTAACCAGTAAAAAACAGTAATCTCTTCAAATCACCTTGACTACCTAGCGGACCCCGGCTCTGAAGCGTTACTGCTGAGGATGTAACCGGGAATACGCTCGGATGATGATGATGAGTTTATAAACATAGAATTTCGCTCCTTTCACTTAAAAGCATTGGTCTTTGTCTTCTAATATTACAGAATCAAATACAAGAAACTTAAAAAGGCAAACGAATCGTTTCCATTTATTAATTCAATTTTCTGTTTCTGTTTTTAATTTTCTTTCTAACTATCCGCCGCTCTCACAAAAGATTTTTTCGTTCGGCAAAAAAACAGTGAACGAAAATTGAGTGTTCTTAGGAAATTAACAGTTTTTATCTGTTCATTGTTCGATGGAAAATGGAAAAAACATCGTTGGCTGTCCGTTATTTTAGGGCTTGTTCAAAATGGAATGAGTGTTTGGAATATTCAATCGCTGGGCGACATTTTGTAAACGATTATTTGAAGCATGCTACTTTATGAATAGAATGGGGAGCTAGCGTAAAAAAATTTTCGACAAATGATTAGAAATTATCGAAAATAGGTTCCAAACGCACAAGCCTAAAACCTTCTTAGGTAGTAGTGTGTGAATTATGATTTTTTTTAGTTTAACGTTAGAAAAGCGAATTTCTTTTTAGTTTTATCAGAACGCTTAACAGAAGTCTTTATATTTAGGTAAGTAACACATACTTCAACCTCAACCTCTATGATTTAAACGTGATTTATTTTGTTTTTTTTTTTTTTATGTGATACACATTACAAATTGTCACCAAGGTAATACATCATATAAATATGTTTAAATTTAATAAATTTAATTTAGTTTTGTCCTTCTTCTACGAAGGATATAGAGTAATTTGTAAGACATTCAAATCTTAAGGTTCCACTTAGCAAGAGAATAAAATTGAGTTTTGTACCAAAAGTGGAAAATGGTAATCATAAATTAATAATGACATAACAATATGTCACTATTTATGATTGCCCATCGCTTATTTATTTATTTAAACTTTATTGCACGTAAAAAGTACCAAATAGAGAAATAAATTCGGGTGGTGCGACAGAAAGCGTAAACATAATTGAAAAGTTTTAAAATACTTGTTTAGTCCTTATTTAGTTTTAGATAAAATTTCATTAAGTATAGATTTTACAAAAAAAAAATACGTCCACAAGGTCTACGCTTATTCCCCGATCGACTTTTGATCCCAGGTCAGCATAGAATTTTATGGACATTAATAAAATATCTCTTCGTATCCAATATAAACTTTCGCTCCAATTCTTTCCTCTGAGAGCAATCAAGGGTTAATTTTCAGCTCGCTGTCACCTCGGGCGGGAAGGGTGACGAGTAACGGCCCATTTCCTAGCCGATGAAAACGTAAGGTCAAGTTTATTTAGATAACAGTAAGGTTCCGTACAAATGATTAAACTTTGCTGGTGCTCGGAGAAAGCTGTATAAGAAAGATCCCAACCTCTAAGGGTCAGTATAGACAGAGGAAAAATGCTCAAGACTTAGTTAAAAATAAGACCATATTACCATAGCCTAAGGTGTATTCAGTCAAACATTGGTCGAACAATATTGATGTCGAGCAATAGTAGTACCGACCAAATGTTATGTCGGTCAAAGGTCTGCCGGGCAACGGTTTGTCGCACAACTGAGGTACTTTCGTGTATAGAAAAACGTTTAAACGTAACAACGCAAGCGAGCCCGCGCGGTCTCAAGACTGCGCGTTCTCGCTTGCGTCTTGAACTACATGACAATAGTTTAAAGTAATAAGAGAATGTTATTAGCATTAAGTCCGCCTTTTGTACCATTTATGATTGGTAAATAAAGTCTGATATAAATAAATAAAATTTATTTTCGAGTGTAGAAAAAAATCTTCTCCGCTGCGCTCCTCTCTGTCTGAATGGCTGCTCAATGTTAAGAATTGATTTATACAATACAAATTTTTTTGATCCAATATCAATAATTTGTTTATTTTCTTATGTAATTATTTCATTCATTTATTCAAACTGTCGTAGATCTCGGAGGACCTCGGTAGCCCGGTGGAAGTACGCATTGCTAGATAAACGCGTTTTCGCAAGATAAGCAATCCACGGGTTGGGTGACAAGGAGCGCGTTTCGAAACTGTGGGTCCCGAACGCCATCTAGCGTCTGCTCAAACCTATCCAAGCATTGATTTTGGTATACCCTTTGGGTTGCGTAGGTCGATGGCAGTCGCTCTGTGTAAAAACTAGTAAACTTGTCATGGTAGCGGGCCCCAAGCTTTGCAACCGGGAATACGCTTGGATGATAATGCACAACCACTAGCGTGGCATAACTATCGATAGTGAGGAGCTCGGTGGCCCGGCGGAAGCGCGCATTACTAGCGCTTTCGCAAGTAAAGCGATACCGGGCGTGGTCCGCATATGGATTAGTGACCACCAGTGGCATGAAAATTTCTCAAGATCCTCAGTGCTTCGGAAGGCACGTATTAGCTGTTGGTCCCGGCTGGCATCATTGTATGACAGTCGTCAAGCTATGTCAGATGCCTTTAGGCAGCTTGAAAAATCTGACACTAGTGTTCTGCCGTCGTAAGGAAAAAAAGGCCTATCTGCTTAATTTTTTTAGATTTTTTATCGCTAAGCTTTCCAAAGATACAATAAGCCCAAAAGGCACACTTGATACAAATATTCATAAGATAAAAAGGCTTATCTTGCTATTATTACAATGAAAGGACCTAACTATGCAGATAAAGAAAAAAAAAATGCTTTAGATCCTCTTCCTCACATTAAATTAAAAAGGCACATTTGGGTCATTTGGGTCAATAGGCATAAAGAACTAAATGAGTCACTTCAATCATTCAAAATTTTAAAAGAACAGTCACAACTATCCAGTTATGCCTTTACTATGTTTTAAACATATTTTTAAGATCTCTAATGATTTTAGAACAAAAAGGCACATAAAGTTAAAAATGACTTTTCATTGTAAAACTCCATATTTTTTTCATTAAATAATACAAAGAAAGGGCCTTTGTGTTTTTGTAATTTTATTACATTTATTTTACTAAGTTGAAACAAAAAATGTTTATTATAATAAATAAATATACAAACCGTAACGAGATGGAACATTTGTCGATCTTTTGACATCATTACATTTTTTGTTAGCATACGCCAACTGTGATTTTTTAAATAAATCTAAAAATATCTTTAACCTCAATTTTCTCGACTTTTAGAAAATGTTAGATGTGTACTTTTTTGTTACGACGGCAGTGTTGGCCACTTACACACGAAAAGTAAAGCACTATCGATAGTTGACCTTGAAAAACAGTCATAATATAGATAGTACTATCGATACTATTAAATCAAGATACTATCGATACTAAATAAATAAAATAAAATAAATAAATATATAGGGACAAATCACACAGATTGAGCTAGCCCCAAAGTAAGCTTAAGCTTGTGTTATGGGACTACTGTTACTGATGTTGCTACTATTTATATAAAATCTATCGGAAGCCAAATTACTATCAAATAGTATTATAATATCGATTTACTATCGATAGTTTTTTTATACAAATAGCATATTTACTATCAATACTATCGATTGTATTAATAAGAAACTATCGAATATAATATATCGATAGTATTGATACTATCCGTGCGTCAACTCGTGAACGGGTGCAGCTGGGAGGGACTGGTCAGCTCGGCTTCGCTTTTTTTGACTACTTAATATTTTTTATTACGCAATTTATGTCTGTTTACTTGTTCGCAAGCATTACATGTTATAATGTGTCAACATTGTATTATATTATAAGTATTTATTAATTAAAAGACAATTTTAATAATATGACAAAGCCCTTCTGGCGAGTAGGCGACCAATACTGTGAAAATGAGTTTCTTTCGGCGTTTCTTCTCAGCAGTGGTCGTTACGAAGCGCTGGTATCGGTAGCTTTTCTTTAAAAATAAATGAAATTTTAATATACTTTACACGTAACATAAATTATACTTATTGACGTGTAAAAATGCCTGTAAAGGTCTAATTACTGAATAAACATTTGAATCTTTGAATTTTTATCGATAGTCCTATAGATATTGTTCCTGTTTTTCGAGGTCACGATAGACGATATTTTATACTATTGCTTGCCACGCTACTAACCACTAGTACCATAATGAGAAAAATATAGCAGCATTTCCAATATTCTTAAGGTTTCTCCCAGCTAAATAGGAAACCCCAAAAGCCCATTTCGTATGGAGATTTGTTTGGGTCAGATGCCCAATCTCCAGGTTGTCCTAATTCAATTAGAAAGATTGTAACTTCGTTCGCAACCCCTACAACGCTCTGAATTTTTAATTTGAAAGGGTTAACTTGAAAAATTATTGCTTAAGCACCCCCGGGTAATGACGTTATGTGCCTGTTTAACATTTTCAAAGAGAGTTAAAACTTTTGAAAGTTACGATCTGATTTTACGTGAAACTTCTTAGACTCATAAATTAATGTGAGCAAAATAAATACTAGACACAGTTATACGTAATACATATTTATTTTGCTAGGTAAATCGTTAAGCTAACTAAGCATTAATTACATTAATTAAGCTAATACATTGATCACTAGAACTTTATGAAATATCTACAATTACTTCAATAAGTTATAATATATGGATTGGCACAACCTTACGTGGCAAGCTTTGAATCTAGAAGACCGTTGACGGCGCGTGCGGAATATCGTACCGCTATCCATCTGATTGGGTTGCCCGCTGCATTACGATGTTGCCAGCCGCTACACGGTGTTGCAAGTGTCAGCGCCAGAAAGGCGCTAACATTAATATAATCTATATTTTTGTGCCCTTCGCGGTTGAGACAATGGGTCCGTGAGGCTCAGAAGCAAAAACCCTGGTGACTGAGATTTCAGCGCGCCTCCGGGAGGTTACGGGCGATCCAAGGGCTGGCAGTTACTTCGCCCAAAGAATTTCTATTGCAGTGCAGAGAGGCAATGCTGCTAGCTTACTGGGCACCCTGCCTCGCGGCGACGCGTTGGAATCTCTATTTTATTTGTAAATTTTGTATATTTTTTATTAATAATTGTATTTGAAATGTATTTTTATAATGAAATAAAGAGTTTTCATATATTAATGTAAAGTCTACTTTAATGTTAATGAACTTTGTTTTTTTTTTATGTTATAGGGTGGCAAATGTACAAGCGAGTAACCTGATGGTAAGTGATCACCACTGCCTATGGACAACTACAACACCAGGGGTGTAACACTAGCGTTGCCGGCCTTTCAGGAAGATATAGACTCGTTTTTTGAAGGTATCAACGTCGTATTGGTCCGGGAACACTGCTGAAAGAAGTTAATTCCACAGTTCGGTCGTATGTGGTAAAAAGTTTCTTTGAAAAGTACGGTGGCTGATTGCCAAAAATGTTATGAGTGTCTACTTTTTAACCAATTTAAAAAAAGAGCAGGTTATGTATTCGATTGTATTCTTTTATGTTTGTTACCTCACAACTCCGTTATTTATAAAACAATTAGTAAAGTTGTTTTAAAAATATTTTTATTTGAGAATCATTTTTTAATATAATATACTTAGTTTCCATATAAAATCTATAAATGCTTTAAAGAACAACATTAACGACCATGATCTGGGTTATCCGAGGTTGTTTCCGGTTGCATTGTTTAACATTCATAAGCGCTGGTAATGTCACAAAAAAGTACTAGTACTCACGTACAGAAGTTTTACTAAGAAAATGGCATAGTGGTCACCATGCTAGTCCGCTACCCAAAGGTCCAGGGTTCGATCTCCGGTCAGGGCAAGTTGGAAAATCGCCTTTTTCAAATTGTCCTGGGACTGGATGTTTATCTATATATGTATTTGTTATAAAATATAATATCGTTGAGTTAGTATCCCATAACACAAGTCTTGAACTTACTTTGGGGCTAGCTCAATCAGTGTAATCTGTCCCTATATATTTATTTATTTATTTATTTAAAGAAATATTTACTCGATGCTATGGTTTAATTTATCTCGCGTCAGAAGTCCTCAAGTCTAAATACCTAGACATCCATTGCAAGCTAATTTTATTCTTATTACTCTGGACCAACGATTCATTTATTTATTTACCAATTTATGTACACGGAAAATTTGTACAGAGAATAATCAAACAAAAGTTGTACAAAGGCACTACTTATCTGAAAATAGATCTCTTCCAGTAGGCCTGTGAGAGGAGATGTTTATTCATGTGACTGAATTTTCCACTTCGAAGTGGTCACCGCGCGTATAGTAATAATGTAGGTATATTTTCTATACCTAAACGGGAAGTGACACAGGCCTGGTAATGCTTAGTTGCACACGATAGTTGATCTCAATCTTATCTCATAGCTCCTCCGTCATGAAGTCACATAAACCAATCACCATCATTATTAGCCACAGCAAATCTACTGCCAAATACGCCTCCCCAAGCATTTTCAAAAACCACCACCAATATCAAATAAAAAACAAAAGCTGAAGGAAAATTAAATGACACTTAACCTTTGCATTTCGAACGGGGTCGGTCCATCAGGCCGTATAATTGCACCTCAATAAGATCCCGGAATGGCCCGCAGCCCGGTCCAATTAGTTCACCCAGATTCATGATGCCAGTGAAGTTCAGGGTTTTAATAGGCCGCGCAGATTTAAACGGGTTGAAGGTAAATGTCAATAAGAAGTTAGAAACAGCGGGTTGTATTAGATAGGCAGGTCTGATGTGCATAATGCTGCCATTCACCCTATCCATGATATGGATCACGTTCCATTTTTCTGTTGCAATGCCCTATCAGGGTTCATGTAGTTCCTACTCATTTAAGAAGTGACTATGTAGAAAGTGTAATATGTACAGTTAGGCTTCAAAAATGAAGTCATAATTTCTCATTGTTTAGTAGTTTTACTAAACAATGTATGAGAGATTATGACTCCATTTTTGAAGCGTACCGACAATGAAAAACATATTAAATAAATTGAAATTAAAATCGAAATATCTTTTGTGGATTGGTGGGCCTCGGTCAGCTTCAGGATCTGGCGTAAGTCAAATCATAAGGGCTGGTTGGCCGGTGGAAACGGTATTCCATCGTCCAACAGGCGCCCTCCGGAGTGGAAGGCGCGTGTAGTTTCAGCGCACCCGTTCTTGTAGCGCCCTCTGACGAAAGCAGGAGTTTCGTGAGCGAGTAGGGGCCGCTGCCTTCGTAAAAAAAATAAATAAATCACAAACTTAGTGCTAAACATTACATACATACTTTCAGTCTCGGTTGAACGCCCCAGTACAACATGCAAATCACCGTTTGATGGAGTGTCCTCGTTTGAAGGAAATTCTGTAGCAGCTGTGTGTACTGTAACCATATTTTTATATATTTTCGGACAAATTTTCCGTAGATGAGTTGAGACTACCTTGTTCTAAGATAGTTATTAGATTCAGGTGTTACTTTGCGGAAGTCAAATTTACATATTATGTGATTTGAATTACTTTGTGCGATTCCGCCACCATATCGCACGAAGAAATTCAAATCACATACAACGAAATACTTTGGTTAGAGTAGAGCTGATGTTAAACATGCTTATTGTTACGATTCTCAATAAAATATTCTTCTTTCAAAGTAATAAAAAACAAAAGCGATGGTGGCCAAGCGGTTTAGGCACTGGCTGTGCGTCTGTAAGGCACGAATTCGATCCTTAAAAAGCGCAACTTGTAGTTGGAATCCCCAAGGAAAGCGTAAAGTCGGCCGCCCTAAACAGACCTGGCGGCGTACCGTGCTTGAGGAAATTAAGAAAATCGGCCAGACCTGGAGTGAAGTTAAGCCTGATTAGTGACTCCGCATTTGAAAAATCGCACCACTGATCATTTACTTATAGGCAAGTGCAGAAAAAACGGCAACAAACCATACTGCAGCATTTTTTTCAAAAACGTCAAGTCACAATTAAAATATATAGTCGAAGAGACGCGCTTACCTACTCATAACGAAATACCTAACAATAGCGTTAAGTCCGCAAATTTTAAACATTTGTATATTGTGGATCAATAAAGTAATATAAATAAATTGGTTCAAAATGATCCTGCTAAGGCCTTGTTCCTAAATAATTTAGATTTTTATTTTTTTGATGATACTCGTACCTTCCCGATAAAGTATGGTCACCCCACGTGCGTCGTCATAATTATAATGTCGTTAAAATGACTGAATTCCGTAAAACAAAGGACAAAAGGAGCGCTATATTCCTGTGGGCCCCTAGATATCTTTATTACTTAGTCGACTAACTAAAGAAAATACTTGAAAGTTAGGTATTTAAAGTGTGTCATGCAAAATTCAGAGATCAAGCAGGAAAAGCAAGAAAGCTACCAGAATTTTCCGGGGTTCGTGCTGCACGCATTTGAAATAAATCATTTGAAAGAAAACGGAGATATTATTTAAAATTTTGTCTTGATCAGACCCTAGACAACGCTTAAAACTATTTTATGAACTACTGTTTACAGTTGAAAGTGAGAACGTGAAGCTTTTCTACGCACATTAGCCAAAAGTGGATTATTATTAGGTATAAACTAATTTCGGAACTTCTGCCTCTGACCAAGTTCTTCTTCATTCATAAATTAATCTTCAAAGTTTCGGAACGTGACCTTGACGCTTGATCTTTTCAGTTTTTACAATCTTTTATTTAGTTTAACCTGTCCCATTGTCTGTCGGTCTGTCTGTCTCAAATCTTGCAAGTTAAATTTGACCCACTTTCGAGTTTCCGATCGAGCTGAAATTTTGCACGCATACGCATATCGCGTGATTATGCAATATTATTATGACTTGGAGCTGATCTGATGATGGAGCTGGACGGTGGCCATAGGAACTCTGTAATGAAACGACGCAACCGCATCGAGTTTGGGCTTGTTTGATTCGTCTTGAGGAGCACATTAGATAAAAGCTTGTTTTAAAACATATATATTTTTAATAATTACTTGTTATAAAAGTAGGATAAATGGTGGATTCAGCTAGCCAAATGTGTTATTTTACAAAATCGTATAAACTGTGCTAGTAAGGTTTTTGCTGGTGCTTTGATATCTTCAAACAGTTTTAACCGACATCAAAAAAGAGGTTATTAATTCTTCTCTAAAGATCTTTTTTATGTAAGTTCACCGATTATTCTTAGACGCATGGACCGAACTGCATTTTTTTTTTGTTTGAAAAGGTATACTTGTCCGATGGAAATTTGATCAAAATCGTTTGTGTAGCTTGAATGAAGACGGTTTTGAAAAATTATGTTGAATGTCTTTGCTATGGCTATATTTCCCAAGAGACCAGAATATCCTCGTCAGAGAAGTCCTATCTTTTGGAGTTTTTGGCATCTTCAAACGCATATTCCACGTCAGGACTTTAAACCATTCGCAGGAGCACTAATATGTTTTTGTGTTTCAAGCAAGGTACCGTGGCTTTAAACTAGGATCCAGAATCTGAGCGGTACTTTAACAATAATCTTTTTTTACTACTCGTACAATACTTGTACTCTTCTGGTTATCTGAACGAGATCGCCTTAAGGTACGAATCAGACCGACCTGCTCGCATTGGCCCGGCCCGGAAGACATTTCACAATGCGGTAAAGGAAATTGAAACTTGTAAAAAGAAGTTTAAGTTCATATTTCTGCCACATATACATTCTGCGACGGCCGTACGGCTCCGTTCGGCTTCGGTCAGCTCCGGTCAGCGCCGGTCAGCTCCGGTCGGCTCCAAGCTGCTCCCGATGGATACCGCGACATGTGTCCGCATCCGTTTCTGCCCGAGCCGATGCGCGCCGGTGAACGCGCGTACGTGATTATGGCGTTGTAACTGATCCTTCTTTAAAATTTTTAAACTCACAGGTATCATGTGCGTTATTTCTAGGTTTCTATCAAAATAAAATAATAATTAATAAAGTCTCGAAATATCTGCTCTTTTGCACAATTTGTACCTGAACTTCGACCGTTCATAAATTAGGTACTAATAAATTGTAAAGGCAAGAAAATATTTCGATACAAATCTCGCAAATGTAATAAAAATTATAGATAAAAAAACATTTGTTGCACATACTTCTAAGGCTTACTGATAAACACGTATCACCTGGAACAAGTTTTGTGAAAATTCCGCACCCTATGAATAGTTAATATTCGTTTAATGGATAGTTAATATAATACTAATTTCATTCAATAGAATAAAAACCGTGCCCTTAAGCGATATTTCTTTCTTTTTAGCTTGCCTTCTTTTTGTAGCATCGCCCTCGATGAAACAACAAACTTTTCAAACTATGCTCGCGTTGACGACAGAGCGGCCGGGAAGGGCCGCCTTAAGCGATAAGACCGCCCATTGTGTTACATTTTTCTTTTGATGTACATAGAGTTATCTATCTGTGTCTGATGTGTCAACAAAAAAAAAGGTCGGGAAGAGCCTTAAATGCTCCAAGCGCCTGCCTGACTCGTAAAATTGAAACGTTGCGGTTTCTTTTTAACAATTTACGTTTTTCCCTTCTTGATTTACACAGACTGCCTCAGTGACGTGGTTCTGACGTCACATTGAAATAAAATATGATGTGAAACGAAGAATTGCTCAAACAAGCCTTTAATGTAGCCTTCAAGAGCATTAGTCCACTTTTTGCAGCGCTCGGGATAACGATCCTACTTATTTTTGTTGCGGCCCAGAAATATGTCCCGCTTTTTATTTGTACCAAATTCATTGTTATTCTGGTATTGTAGTACTGGTAAGCGGAGCGTAGGACATCCACCCACAAGGTGGTCAGACATCCTGACCAAGGCCGGACGGAAAGCACTAGATGTAGGTCGCTTTACATAAGCCATTATGAAATTTTTTGGGAGAGGCCTATGTCTGAAATGATGCATTACTAGTCGCGCTTTTGAATTGTCACACTGCTCTATTGTGATCAGCAATCCTACCATTATCTCTTATAGCATTTGAACTGCCTTGCATTACATTTATATTTTTTAGTGCAACTCCAGTGGCATGTGATATGTCAGTCCAGTAACATAATCTATCACTCCACTGATACGTAATTTGTCACTCTAGTGGCATGTGGCCTGTCACGGCAGTGATATTTGACTTGTCACTCTAGTGACTGGTGACCTGTATTCTAAATCTTTGCGTGTGACCAGGCCTGTGTCACTCCCCGTTTAGGTATCGAAAATACACTTCGAAGGGGAAAATTCAGTTCATGAATCGTTTGTCCAGAGTAATAAGAATGAAATTGGCTTACAATGGATGTAAGCTAATTCAGTCTAGGTATCTAAACAAAGAGGTGAGAAGTTCTGACGCGAGCTAAATTAAACCATAGCGCTAACAACATTAAGTAGATATTCTTTTGAATTTATTTTCTGAGTAAGACTTCTTTCTGTAAGTGAGTACTAGTAATTATTCTGTGGTGTGACCTGGCACACAGTTAAACGTAATCTGTCAAACTTATGTGACACATTTATTATTTGATACCAGTAACCTGTCTTTCGGCTGACTGAAAATCGCGTTAGGACAAGAACAGAAAAAGCGGAAAGAATCGCGGGCGGGCCATATCCTAAATTCGCCATAAACCCATACGTTGAGGTTTTTACTGAGGGTCCCAACTGTTAGTTGTAAGGGCCTTCAATTATCTGTTTTATACTCTTCTGTCTGTATACTCTGTGAATGACGTTTATAGAGCGGATACGGTGTGAGAGGTATTTTATTGTTTCATCTCGGGTAAATTGTTTTCGGAGGGTTTTACAGCTTTTGGATATATAACTTTAGATTTATTTCTTTCACACACCCACAAACACACTATTACTGTACTGAGATAATATGTACCTACCTGATGCATATAGCTTATTTTCATCATTAATTAGAAAGAAATGAAGTATATAAGTAGATCAGTTAAGAATAGGATATGATGTATAATTTAAGTGTTATATGGAGCAATAAAGAATATTTTACTGTCGTTTTTTTACCGTTAGATACCTTAGATAAGATCCAGGCTTAGATAGCTTTTGTTTGCAAAGAAAAATAACGTAAGGTACACATTAGAAGTGGGTATTTCATACCCATACAAATAGGAACATCTTGGAAATAGGTAAATAACACTTAAAACATACATGGATCTAAGGAAATAGGTTTGTATGATCGCCACGATGCACGCATGTCTAGCATGCAGTAAATCCTTCAACGAATGCGATTTTGCAAACCCATTGATATCAATTGTTCTCTCGATCGGATTCGACCGTCTGGAAGTTGGCGGGTTAAAGGACCCTCGCTAGCGGGGTGCGGGGCGCTTATTTATGGCTGTGAGTTTTCCTCGGAAAATAAAAGCGGAAAATACAAATATAGAAATGGATAGAAAGATACATAAGCTATACGCTAGTATAAGTCTCATATAACTACTTGTTTGTACCCTAATGTGGTAGACATATCATTTTGGGTCTGGCAGCTCTAAGCTGGAAGGTGGGAAAAGGAATCCATATAGTAATATACTGCTAGCTGCATTGCCTATTGACATGATTAGATTTTTGCTCAAAATATATTTATTTATCAAAATTAAAAATTCTAAAATCATTTATTTATCTTTGGATATTTGTGTCACTTGATAATTGCCAATTTTTTTGTTCGATTTTATTATAGGTACCTATCATAATCATATCATATTACGCGGCGCAACTTGCGCCGCGTAACAGCTAGTGATGGGCGATGCATAAATACTCAATCAACCCATTTGAGTATTTACTCAGTAGATTGAATAAATATCCAATAAATATCCTTATTTATCCATTTGGTGAGTAGATTGATTTATATTAGTTGCGACTCATATTTTTATTCATATTCATTATTTCATGTTTTCATGACAATTTTGAAACTTAAATCTAGTATACACTTGCAATTATTATCGGAAAGTGTGTGCGTATGCCATAATATGCCTAAAATGTAGGTAAACGTAATATGCGACGCTAAATTATATGAAAATACCATACTAATCATACACTGAAAGTAGACTTCTTTGACTAATTATCATTTTTTGGTGGGAGGTGTGCATAGACGTAATTTTACGTAAAAATAAGTAAACAGACATCAAATGCGATGTCAATATATGAGCACGCTCTATTTACTCTATTTATTAAATCTAGTGAGTAAATACTCAAATGGGTAGATTGAGTACTATCCACTGCCCATCTCTAGCTGTTACGCGACGCAACTTGCGCCCCGTCTGTTGCGGCACTTAAGGGGGTAAATCTTTGTTTAATAAAGTCACAAGGAAGACGTCAATTAAAAAAAAAAGGTTTACCAGAGTTACCCAGTATCAAAAATAGCTCTATGTCAATCATTTCATATTTTTCTTTGTTTATTTTTGTATTTTATACCTAAATTTGGTGTCAACTGTAAACAGTAGATCATAAAATAGTTTGAAAGGTTATCTAGGGTCTCATCAAGACAAACTTTTAAATGATATCTCCTTTTCCTTTCAAATGATTTATTTCAAATAGAGGCAGCACTGGACTCCGGGAAAATTCAGGTAAACCCTTAATTCTACAAAAACTGTTGACGTCAAACGTTACAGCCAAGTTTCGTGCCGCTTTAGAACTCGCGTCTAAAAAGTCATTTTACTCTTATAATTTAAATTTCCTCCCAGTAATCTGTCTGAAGGCCGGGTATCGGTCCAGTCTCATCAATTTTGCCATGACACGAGACGTGAGCTTCGCCGCAGTGAATAATTAGGTAGGTTGGATTTTAGACTCAGCATTATAAAATCAAAGAGCAATTCAGTATTAGAGAAGGCTAATTTTATTTGCAGTATCAACGTCAGCTTTGGTCTAAAAGATATTATACTTACTTAGCATAATACTTATGAGATAAAAAAATATAGTTATTAGATTACATACAATTTTTCGTCTATTTTCAAATTTGTGAACTTAAAATTTTCATAAAAAAGCGAAAACTTTCAATTTTATCAATTTTTGAACATGTAGTAGATAAGTATTATAAAAAAAACTAGGACGGCACGTTTTAATTTTTTCGAATTTGCTCATCGGAATTAGAACCAACAGTTTTATTTGAAGGCGATATATATCTGAAACAAAAAAAAAATACATATGAAATATTCCTTTATTGCGAAGCGTTGGGTTTTCATGCGGGGTTGATATAAAATCATGTAATTTGTGCAGCATTTTCGTGCTTTTGGAAGGCTTTTGGGTAACGCTACGCTTTTCGTAGTTCTAAGTAACGATAATAGATGGCGTGAATTAATTTAAACCGTTCGGCACAGTTTTGTAGATTATACAGGTAAATTAATTATAAATTAATGCCTATACAAAATATACCCTCTTTTTTGCACCTTAGCAATATAGCACCTATCTAAATGTGTCTTAAATGAAATATTGTTGCAATTTTTTTCTCGTTGAAAGAAATATCTTTTATAAAAACCCGTTTAAAAATATGTAAGTACCTGAACAATAATGAGTAAGTAGTTGACACTGAGGTCTATGAGGTCCACGGGCAGGGCTAAGTCTATAGACAGCACCAACCCGCTTAGGTAGCGAGGCCTTTGTGACTTCAGGCAAGAGAGAAGCTGGCGGGTCGCGCGGTGCTGTGCTGTCTTCTCACCTGAAATCATTTATCAATTCAGCCTAACATCAGTGTGTCGCGTAGCGGCTTCGTGTACGCGCATCGCATTCGCCTGACGAAGATCTCCGGATGAGGTCGACACATATCGACTAGCTGACACTCTACGTGAGTAACACGTGCTTGTTAATAAAACATTTCAGCTTCATAATGTCCACAGCTGGACATAGGCCGAACCTTCAATTATCAAGAGGACATGGAGAGACCAAAATGACCAAGCTAAACCTACAAGGTCCTTTGCTTCACTTGTCAGAACGTGGCGCCGTTCGAGATCCTTCTTGCCCTATAATGGCTGTAGTCGCGCTATGTGGCTCGCCCACTGCCACTTCAACAAGCTAATCCACTAGCCTATATCAGTGTCTTTCGTTTTCCTACAAATTCCCTCAATTCAACAATTTGTATTTCAATATAAACACACACAATCATGGCTTGGAAGCGCTCGTGCAATAAAATGTTTGTACCAAGCTTCAATCTTGGTATGAGAGTAAATACTCATTGTGACATTTTGATCGAGTACGTGTGGCAATTTGGCTGTGGAATGGACTCGTCCGCACTATAATCTATCAACTAATCGGGCGATCAATCTGGCGGAGTTTGCGCGCTATTTATAGGGTGGCACGTCTGTTCTGACACGTACTCTTGATATTTACTGGCCAATAAAATTAACTTAGCTCTAAGTAAATGATCTGACGTCAACAACTACCTATGGGGTATTCCTCGAAGCACACCCACGTTTAAAAAGGAATGCTCCGAGGGAATTGTTAAGGTGCGCCTATTAGATGCGCCTCGAAATGGTTGCGCGCTTCGACGAATAACAGTAAGAGATTTGACGACCTCCGTGGCGTAGTGGTCACCGTAATAGTCCGCCACCGAGGTCCCGGGTTCGATCCCCGGCCAGGGCAGGGTGAAAATTGGCCTTTTTCAAATTGTCCTAGGTCTTGGATGTTTATCTATATAAGTATTTGTTATACAATATAGTATCGTTGAGTTAGTATCCCATAACACAAGTCTTGTACTTACTTTGGGGCTAGCTCAATTAGTGTAATTTGTCCCTTATATTTAAATCGAAAAAAAAATGACAATTATCAAGTGATACAAAGATCCAAAGATAAATGAAAAGAGCTGAAGTGTTACTAACCCTGGAGAAAGCCACAATAAGTAGGCCATGCGAAAAACCAGTCCTTAGATCGACATCAGCAGCTTTAAGCCTCTAAAACTGTGACTTATTTTCATAGCAAAGCAAGTTAACATATGGAACTGTGTATTTTCAAAAGGAAAATTGTTGGGGATGAGTGGCATACGCGGAATAAATACAGTTTCACTGGCATCACTCACTTACTGTGAGCTTTAAGTGTCTCAGCAGACTATGCCGAAGTTTAGTGGCTAAAGTTCAGTGTCTAAAGTTCGGTGGGGATGACACACTAAATAAGCTGAAGTTCAGCTGCTGAAGTTCGGTGGAAACGCCGGACAGTAGTGATGTGCCGATATGAGAATTTAATCTTCCGTCTTTGGCGCGTCTGCGGCGAACGGTAACGGGAGCGGAAGAGGGAACGGAAGTGGAAGAGGGAACGGGAACGGGAACGGGAGCGGAAGCGGAAGCGGGAGCGGGAGTGGGAGCGGAAGCGGCAGCGGTGGCGGCAGCAGCGGCGGCGGCGGCGGCGGCGGCGGTGGCGGCGGTGGCGGCGGCGTCGGCGGTGGCGGAGGCGTCGGCAGCGGCGGCGGAAGAGTCTGCGGTGGCGGCGGCGGCGGCGGAAGCGGCGGCGGCGACGTCGGCGGAAGCGGTGGCGGCGGCGGCGGCAGCGGCGGCGGCGGCGTCGGTGGCGGCGGCGGCAGCGGCGGCGGCGGCGAAAGCGGGAGAGGGAGCGGGAGCGGGAGCAGGAGTGGGAGCGGAAGTGGGAGCGGGAGCGGAACAGGTACGGGTACGGGTACGGGTACGGGTACGGGTACGGGTACGGGTACGGGTACGGGTACGGGTACGGGTACGGGTACGGGTACGGGTACGGGTACGGGTACGGGTACGGGTACGGGTACGGGTACGGGTACGGGTACGGGTACGGGTACGGGTACGGGTACGGGTACGGGTACGGGTACGGGTACGGGTACGGGTACGGGTACGGGTACGGGCACGGGTACGGGTACGGGTACGGGTACGGGTACGGGTACGGGTACGGGTACGGGTACGGGTACGGGTACAGGTACGGGTACGGGTACGGGTACGGGTACGGGTACGGGTACGGCTACGGGTACGGGTACGGGTACGGGTACGGGTACGATTCAGGCAAAAGCATCGGAAGTTCGGCGTTATGTGTTGCTAGTAATGCAAATAACATTGCAGGCATGCATTGGCTGAAATTCAGCCGCTGAACTTCGGCATACAGTGCTGAGACATTAAGTTGGGTTCCGTTACACAGTTTCGGCGGAGTCAAATTTCGCATCAGCATTATTGGCCCTCCGACATTAAGACTTATTTTGTGAGCCGTGAGTCCATTTGCTGCAAGTGAATTAAGAAACTCAACTGGATAATTGGTGGCGTCGTCAACAACACTATCCAAGAAATCTAAATATATATCTAAGTATATTTAACTCAAAGGTGACTGACTGACTGACATAGTGATCTATCAACGCACAGCCCAAACCACTGGACGGATCGGGCTGAAATTTGGCATGCAGGTAGATGTTATGACGTAGGCATCCGCTCAGAAAGGATTTTGATCAATTCTACCCCCAAGGGGATAAAATAGGGGATGAAAGTTTGTATGAAACTTTGTCAATTTTAAACCGATCGGGCTGAGACTTTGCATGCATAAAGCTACTATGACGTAGGCATCCCCTAAGAAAGGATTTTGATAAATACACCCCTACGCGAGCGAAGCCGCGGGCACAAGCTAGTTAACAATAATTTGAGTCATAAGTTCTTTATTAATTGATTTTTAATTTTTTGGCGTCAATATGGCGCGTTCACATAACCAAGAATTTTCTGGTGTGTTATGCTCTGAAGGTCCGCAAATACTGAACTTATAAGTTCTACTTCGGACAAAAACAACTTTTTTTTTGAAAAAATTTCATTGTACAGACACATTTTTTTTACTCTTTTATTATAGTATACATTTAGTATGTTTTTGTTCAGCGGCAACAAAAAACATCATCTATAAAAATTTCAACTGTCTAGCTATAATGGTTCATGAGATACAGCCTGGTGACAGATAGACAGACAAACAGTCGGACGGTCTAAGTAATAGGGTCCCGTTTCTACCCTACCCTATGGAACCCTAAAAATCGAATAAAATAAGTATTGATGGGGGGCTCCCATACTACAAACGTGATTTTTCATAGATTATGGTACGGAACCCTTCGCGCGTGTCCGACTCGCGCTTGGCCAGTTGTATTATAACTCAACAAAAAGTTCTCATCAGACTTAACAACTTTTGCTAAGGCGGCATTTTAATATTTCTTATAGTTTAGCTGGACCATTATAGTTCTGCATCATGTGTTCCATTTTCCAAAATCAATTATAGCCTATATGTTGCCCAGGCTTCACAGCTATATAACAAAAAAAGTTTCATTCGAATCCGTCCAGTATTTCCGGAGATTAGCGTGTACAAACAGACAAACAGACAAACAGACAAACAGACAGACATTTTTTTTATTTTCTTACTCTATTACTATATCTCCATCGCCACAAATATTTTTTTTTGAAAAATTTTCAATGTACAGACACATTTTTTTTACTCTTTTATTATAGTATAGTATAGATGACCATTATTTCCCGGGTTCGATCCTCGGTCATGGCAACTTGTAAAATGGCCTTTTTCGAATTGTCCTGGGTCTTGAATGTTTATCTATAATATATGTATTTGTTATAAAATATAGTATCGTTGAATTAGTATCCCATAACACAAGTCTCGAACCTACTTTGGGGCTAGCTCAATCAGTGTAATTTGTCCCTATCTTTATTTATTTATTTTATCACTAGTTCATTTCCGAATACACTGTCTAGTACATAACTACCTTTGGAATACAGAGCCAGCCTGCTCGCCAATACGAACGACAAGTTGTCGCAGATAGCTTTAGTCTCAGCTGCAGTGGAGCACAACGCCCACAATGAGTATAGGGCTTTTAGCTCGCGCCATATTAACACCACGGCGAGACGGGGTACCTGAAACATTAGGTAGTAGTTTTATAAGGAATCCACTGACGGTGGTCTAAGGACCGGAACAGACGGAGCGCCGGTTTCGCCGCGTAACAACTAGAGATGGGCGGTGGTAAATACTCAATCTACCCATTTGACTTAATGGATTGGATAAAAGTCACTGATATAGCGCAGCGGATTAGTTCGTTGAAGTGGCAGTGGGCAGGACACATAGCGCGAAGAACCGATGGCCGATGGGGCAAAAAGGTTCTCGAATGGCAACCACGTACTGGCAAGCGAGGCGTAGGACACCCACCCACAAGGTGGTCAGACCACCTGACTACCCAAGTAACAAAAGTATTTATAACCAAGGCGTTTTATCACAACAAATGTAACTGCTTGTACTATAAAAGTTTACAACAGAGCGTTTTGGTTTTATAAGTTAAAGAGCATTTAAGTTCTGTAATTTCGCTCTTAGAACGCTTACAGGACCTTACAAAAAAATCTTTAAAGTGTTGCACTGTAATAGATATGAAAAAAGCGAAAATGGTACTATTTAGAACCATAACCGCCCTTACTGACCCTTTTACGTACTTACTTTGCACTAATAATGCGTCAAGATAACTTTTACAGTACTAGTATTGTAACAGTATAGTAAACACTGTTATAGGATCAATCTGCACTATAAAAGTACCTTGCACCACCTTTATGTAACTTTTTACATACTTAAAAGCTCCCTTAACATCGCTATGGAGCTAGTTCTGTAAAAGTCATGTGAACTCTTAGACAGTAATAAATAGTATCATAATGTCACCTGGTGCAGTTGCTAAAAACTTAAATTCTAAATAGCTCTTAAAGGGAGTTTGTGTTTCTGCTACAGGACTAAAGTGTGACATGAAAGCAATAAAATGAATAATTAATGGACTAATTTGATCTATACTAGCATTTCAGTATCAATTATATCCCTAAATCGTTTTCGGTGAAAATATGGCTGCTGTTTTCTGCTATGATAGCACATTAGCGGCACGGTTAGAGCCAATGTGAACTATAGCAGCCATAGTCGGGATTATTTTAAATTAAATTAAAAACACCAATATTATGAGGGCGCTTCTCAAAGAATGACGGCGAAAATTTATTTGTTAGTTTGCTAAAGCGTCTTATGGGTAAATCGTATTAATATATTTTTGTTCAATTTTACTCATAAACCATAATAAGGAACAGACTCTTATCAATTTTAGATATTTTCCATATGTAGACGCTGGCGATTTAAGTCAACTATTTTGATGTATGGAAGTCTGCCGTCAAATTTGAAAACAGCATTTTGATTTTATCGATGCAATTGTTTTTGCAAGTACAATTTACGACAAAATTACGGTCCATGAACGTTTTGTAGTATGTCCTTTACGTTAAGCAACATTGAGATAAGTTTAACTTATACCAATACCTCATTGGAACATACACAACAGGAACAAGTGTGATAAAAAAGATCACCTGGAATTGTTTACGGTGCAAAGAAGCACTAAAAACATGTTTTCGTTACTTTTAGTGTGCAAATTTGTGATTTTTACGTTGCGTACAGCACTATTTTAGTACTAAAAAGCGTTTCTCGGCGCTTTTATGTTTAAATTATAGCGCTGATTTATTACCGTGTAAGCCTTAATGTAATGTTTATGAAATAAATCAGTGATAAAACTAGGGCCTAATTGGGGGTCTGTAAACGTTTACAACACCATTATAGTGCTTATCATGAACACTTATTAGTAATTTCCAAATCGTTCTCAGTACTTTTAAAGTACCAAATTTTGCTACTTGGGTAAGGTCGCTGGAAAGCGCTGGATGCAGGCCGCTCTTGATCCGTCGTTTTGGAAATCTTTGGGAGAGGCCTATGTCCAGTAGTGGACGTTATGCGGCTGAAATAATGATGATGATAATTAGATAAATATCCGTATCTATTCATTTGGTGAGTAGATTGATTTATATGAGTACTCGTAGTAACTTACATTTTATTTATTTAATGTTTTCATGACAATTTAAAACTTCAATCTAGTTTACAATGGGCATTCTTCACAGAATGTGTGCATACGCTATAAAATGCTTAAAATATAGGTAGATGTTAAATGCGACGCAAAAATATATGAAAATACCATACTAATTATACACTGAAACTTCTTTGACTTATTAGATTTTTTTTTGCTGGGTGGTGTGCAGAGACGTAATTATTTGTTAAAATAAGAAAGCAGACATCAATTGCGATGTACATATGAGCACGCTCTATTTACTCTATTTACTCAATCTGCTCAGTAAATACTCAAATGGGTAGATTGAGTATTTATCACCGCCCATCTCTAGCTGTTACGCGACGCAACTTGCGCCCCTTCTGTTCCGGCACTAAAAAGTTGATACGAAACGTAGGACATAGAATATACATACATATAAGCATGGTTATCAGTACTTTGATATTTTTTCAAAACTAAAAACCGACTTCATAACTAAACTACACGAGTGATTTTGATAAAAAATTAAAAAAAATCTATGGGACCACCGGACAAATAAACCATTTAGAAATAAAAAAAAAATGACGGGTTGCACTCCGGGAGTGCTGGCAGAAGTGAAAACTTGAATATTAACGTTGTGCATTTCCATGGATGCGCGTGGCATGCTGTAACATAAACACACACGAACATTCGCGCAAGCGCCCTGCGCCGCCTAAGCAAAACAGCAGGCGCAGGCATACATTTTTGCCGCGCCGTAGAAAGAGAGGGGGATACTTCCTCTCCTACGCCGCGCCACGCGCCGGCTGTCTACTCTCCATTCGTCTTACAAATTATCGATCAGGTCACGTGTCCTGAAGCCTTGACGCCCTGACGCTCTGACGCGAGTTTAACATTTTTTTCCCATTACAAAAAAGTGTACAACGCCGCTAAAGAAGTTTTCACTTCAAAAATAGTTTTCAAATTGGTCCAGACGTCGTCAACTAATCGAGGAATATACGCTAAAAAATATACATTTGAATTGATAACATAAAACACGAACAAACATATTACTTAAAGTATTAGTTTTTTTAACAGCATTACAATGCTCGGATTATTATACAAATTAAGACATGTGATGAAAAAATTCTCCACGAGTGGAGTTTAATTCGGATCATAATCCGAACATTGTAATGCTGTTAAAAAACCAATAATTTAAACAAAAGCCTTCTTTATTTTAATCAACTTTCAATCCATCTAAATTGAATTAAGTTGAATACCACACTTCTAAAAAGAGAGTAGTAGTGAAGAATAACGCATGCTTCAAATGAGTGCACCTACTATGCGATGAGAAAGTTCGTCAGGAAGATTCAAAGCCACGGTAGCACAATTGGTAGTGCACTCACGGCGTTAACGTGATCTCTCACGTTAACGCCGTGAGTGCACTAATTGCATGCGAGTTCGAATTCCACTCGTGGTGAAATTTTTCATCTCATGTTTTAATTTGGATGCATATTACTTTACTAAATAACTTCATCATGCAAAAGCATGGGTTGATTTGTATTAATTATTTAGCGATCATAAAGTAAGTATTGGAAGTGTAGTATTAAGTAAGTATTTAATGTGTTGTATATTTTGTTGATATACCTATTACTCTAGTCACTAGAATTTACTGTTAAAGTATCTTACTTTTGCTCCTACTAGAAATCTAGAAGATTTCTATTTATCCCGAAGGTTGACTGGTAGAGAATGCAATAAGCATTAGGTAAGTCCGCCTTTTGTACTATTAATTATTGGTAAATAGAGTTTTTAATTAATAATTTATAAATAAAGTCTGGACTATGTCCGGAGTAGGTCATGTTTTAACTCAATAGTCTTCGTCAGTCTTTTTAGGAATTTGTTGCATTTAAATAGCAAATCCAGGACTGTCCATGTTTATAATTGGCACAAAATAAGTTTTTTCCGCTTGCCGTTCCATTTTATTGTTTGTTTGCAATAACTTTATTGTACTATGAAAACACACAATTATATAAAATAACAACAAAGAGTAAATTGACAACGGCGGACTTATCCCATAATGGAATCTCTTCCAGTCAACCGGCGAATAAGAAGATAGGACAATTCACGAGAAGGGTAATAGAAGTTCGTACTTACATAGGATAAATGAAACTTACATTAAGTCTAACTAAAATAACTACACATGTATACTTACAACAAGACATATACTTACATAAAATTCAAAAAAAATATCTTTTTTTGCATTACCCAATAGGGTTCATATTGTGCTTAAGAACAGTGGTAATATTAGTAAGAATGCAATAAATGTATTGAAAAGAATTGTTACGCCTAAACAAAACAATAATGTTTTGTTAATGTACTTACAATTTCTGGATCAGCCAAGATGAAAACAACGGAGTAAACCACTGTAGTTACCAATGTTGACATAAGCATAAGTAATATCTGTAAAGTAGACAAACCAGCTACAATAAGTACTTTTCTTCTTTTTCTTATTTAAGATTTTAGTGGTTCTTGTTGATGGAGTATGCGCCAAGCCTTAAGGTCTTCAGCCTTACTCTTTAGAGCTTGATACGACATGACCCCCTTCTTTCGATTTAAGTTGGTCTATATAGCTCGTTCTTGGTCTTCCTGCACGAGTATTCTACCTGTTATCTATCCGTACAGTAAATTTTTAAATAATGAGTCATGTCTTATAAAATGACCAATAATTTTTTCTTTCCTATTTTCTTTTTCGCAGTCTAAATCAACACTTTAATCAACTATAAAATAAACATCTAATACAGATAGCCTTACCCTTGCAGTAAACTCCTCACTCAAATTCAAAGCAGTAATCAAAACATGCCTATAAACCTTCCATCCATAGTGTATCGGCAATTTATCAATAACAGCTAATCTTAAATTGATTCCTTCAAACAAAATATTATAGAACGCCATTTCTGCATCATGTGCCGCAGTTGCTATACACAATGTAATAACTACACTAGCTTTAGATACGATCAACATTGCTCCTGCAACATCTAAAATAGACGACAAGACACCTATTGCAACAGTTTTGGATACTGAAGATTCAATATTTTTCAAATATTCTTCATCGACACAACACTTCTCATCGAGTCTTGTTAAGGAATTCAAAGCATTCTTATTTCTCGCCGCTAACGATAGGTAGAAGACTTCAAAACCTAACACAATTTGGAAACATAATATACTCGGATTCATTTCTGTTGTATAAAAGTAAAAATCGTAAACTGTCGTCGCTAAAACTATTAATAACACGGAGGAGAAGATTAATTTGCAGTAGAATCGTCCTTTCGGACAATCAATTAAGTACGAGCGATTGATGCTAAAGAAACTTTCTAAAATAATTAACTTCTTTAAACTAGTTATTGTGGTTCTGTGTAGTTTCAACAGATGTTTAGGATACATTTTGAATTTTATTTTAGCATGAACACAACGTTTAGTTTTAGCTGTAGTAGTTTAATTTATAAGTAAAAGTTTAGTTTTTCGTTCTAGATTTAATTTTCAATTTTTGGTTTGTTTAAACTTAAATATCCTATCATTTTAAATGAAAACGTTTCGATTTGTGAAAATTTACAGCGTTTTGAGGTAATCTGTTTGAGTTGTTGTTGAATTTACCATTAAATCAATAAAGTATCATTATCAGCCTCTGGGGAAAGGAAATTTAATTTACAAAGTAATACAAAATAACGTTTAATGGCGAGCTATGAATAACGGATTCTTTAACCCCTGCTTAAAAACAGGGGGTTTTTACTACTACATTTATAGTGTTTCCAAAACCATTTTCTTTATATCGTTTTCTTTCATTGCTTTTACTACCTCCTCCTATCTTACCCTTTTTACGGGGAGATAGTTTTTAGGGTTCCGTGCCCAAAGGGTATAAAACGGGACCCTATAACTAAGGCTCCGCTATCCGTCCGTCCATCTGTCTTTCTGTCACCAGGCTGTATCTCATGAATCATGATAGTTCGATGGTTTAAATTTTCACAGATGATGTATTTCTGTTGGCAATATAACAACAAGAACTAAAAACAGAAAAAAAAATGAGGCTCCCATACAATACATAAAAACGTGATATTTTAAAGATAATAAGTACTTACGTGGCATGTTATTTTACCGTCTTTAGATGACCTATAATATCTTTGCAACATGGAAACAAAAACACGCGAAGATGAAGTAAAGTACGGTTGGCAGAAAGAAACAGAAAGCGCAGGTAACGACGGAAACGCAAACACGCGAAGATGAAGTGAAATACAGATGGCAAAAATCATTATAATATCGTTAACCGGCTGCACAAAGAACACAATACATAAACAAAGCCTCGCTGACAAAGTCCCAGCAAATATCCTCCCCTCGCTCTTTTCCAACTGTGGACTCTGGAAGCAGATTTACATGTCAAAGGCTGTTTGGCTGACTTTGCTCGCCTGTTCTAGCTGTAAAAGAGGTGATTTTTGTGTATGTTTCCGTGGTAACTTTCCGAGAAACTGCGCAAAAAGTAAATCGATTAGGTGTTTGATTGAATGTTGCTGATACATGCATACGTAGTATCACGCCTGTTGTTACCCACAGGGGTAGCCAGGAACTGTGGACTTCCACTAGGTACGATCGTGATAAACCTTAGGTAGCAACTACGTGTTAAATATTTACAGATATAAGGCTTTATTTTTTATTTTTTATGGCAGATTTTACCCATGAATATCTTCAAAAATTTGAGAAAAAAAATGGTAGTGAGAGTAAACATAACTTTAAGTCGTTTTCAGGGTTCCGCATCCAAAAGTTAAAACGGTCTTATTACTAAGACTCCGCTGTCCGTCTATTCGTCTGTCTGTCACTAAGCTGTATCTCACGAACCGTGATAACAAGACAGTTGACATTTTCACAGATGATGTATTTCTGATACCCCTATAACTTGAAATATATAAAAGCAAATACTTAAGAGCCTCATACAACAAACTTGTTTTTTTTATATACAACGTGAAAAGGGACATATCCATAATAAATCAAACCACGGTATTATCTAATACAGTTCAGTTTCACCAGCACCGATACCCAGCCGACACGGAGCCGTGTGCCAGGAGTGGTCAGTTTCTTTGCCACAGCCACGCAACACCGCACGCAAGCCATCCTTGTGCCGGAGTAGTCCGCCTTTACCTCTCCGACCCTCACGACACTCGCATTACACTGCCCGACCCGCGCTATAGCTGCCTGCACCAGTTCACTGGTAGCAGAGTCACACAACCCCAGCACTCGCAACTCTGCACACTTCTGAGGCCTGGACACAGTGATGATCCCGGGACTCAGTGCCTCCTTTAGTTTATCAGCTAGCAAGCTGGTCGTCTCTTCTAACTATAGTATTAATAGTATTTTTAATGTCATCATACTAAAGTGATCTATTATAGCCCGTGGTTCTATTTATTACGGGTATATCCCTTCTACGTTGTATAATGGTACGGAACCCTTCAAGCGCGAGTCAGACTCGCACTTGGCCGGTACAATACAATACAATACCCTTTATTGCACAAAATAAATAAATCAGGACATAATTATCTTAAAAACTAGGAAATGCGCAAAAGGCGGCCTTATCGCTAAGCAATTTCTTCCAGGCAACCTCGTTATATAGAAAATAGTAATGGGAAATTAGGTAGTGCGGGGCGGTCAATATAAACATACTTACATTACAATATTAAAAATAAACATACATATACATCTTACATAAATACATACAACTTACACTGAAAAATGATATTAACAGTACGAGATGAAGAGCAATAGAAACAAGGGAAAGATATTTATTTACCTTTCACAAGGATAGAAAATAAGATTTGACTTGGGATTTGAATATGGCTAACGTTTCGGCGCGTCGGATAGTAAGTGGTAGTGAGTTCCATAGGCGTACGGCTCGAACAGAGAAAGAACGTGAGGAAAAGTCAGTGGAGTGAAAAGGAATTCTTAAAGAAAGATTTTTAGAACTGCGTAGAAGACGAACTTGAGACTCACTGAAGAATGTAAATAATTCTCGTAAATAGTTAGGGGAGGTAGGATTAAAAAGAATTGTGTACAACATAGATTACAATAAGTGATTCGATTAGCCGCCACTAGATGTCATATTATATGAACAACATATTTGATTTATTTTTAAATTAAATTATATTACGCAGTTAGTATTAAGCAAATTTTATCTTTTCCCTTATTTATCAACATTTATTTGAATTTCCTGTTACTTCGATTGATTAAAATTGTAACGGTGGACCAATAATTCATTTGCCATTGGTAGGTATGTAATGCTGGTGTTTTCAACCAGGCAAACTGCACCAACGAAACTTCAGCGCAATGCCAGAATAATATCTGCTATAAATAAAGCTAAACGTCACTCTAAACCAGTTTTAACTGGTCTGGACTGGGTAAACGTGACTTCTAAAAACCAGTTTCAGCCAGTATACTGCGGTAATGTATGTTTTGTTGTGACAATTAGGCAACTTTGCTCAACTACAGTTTCATACTGTTTTAGAAGTTTTAATCCGACGTAACTGATGGCAGTCATGGTTTTTGCAAGCTTTTTTATAACTTCCAATGTCCGTATAGCACAATAAATCTACTGAAACTATTTTAAAGATGAATTCAGTCTATGTTACAAAACAACTTTCCCCATGGATAATAAATCAATATATAGACGACCTCCGTGGCGTAGTGGTCACCATGCTAGTCCGCCACCCAGAGGTCCCGGGTTCGATCCCCGGTCAGGGCAAGTTGGAAAATGGTCTTTTTCAAATTGTCCTGAGTCTTGGATGTTTATCTATACAAGGTGATTGGTAAAAGGTATATAAAGCCATCTCCAGGCCATACCCCAAGGGTTATGTAAATTATATGGCGATGGAAAAAAAGCAATATCTTAATAAAATATTTTCCATACAAAAGTAAAAATAATTTTATTTTTTACTTTTACTGACACCCCTAACATTCGAATGGAAAGAAAGAGAAAGAAAGGCTCATTCATAAATTTTACATTACTTACTACGAACTCTTGTAAAGTCATATTTTTCTAGTTCTTTCGTTGACACGTGCTAATAATAGTAGCACTTTAGGGTCGAAACAAACGAGACGCAAGTTGCGTCGCGTAACAGCGCAAGTTGCGCCGCGCAACTCGCGCTCCGTGTGGCCG
The DNA here is from genome assembly GCA_943193695.1 of Acrobasis suavella. Classification (NCBI taxonomy): domain Eukaryota; kingdom Metazoa; phylum Arthropoda; class Insecta; order Lepidoptera; family Pyralidae; genus Acrobasis; species Acrobasis suavella. The sequence goes on from OW971947.1 coordinate 907,059, forward strand.
CTCTACCCGCGCAAGATGCGCTAAGTACATAATGTCGCACACAGATTATTTGATCAGTTTAGCTGGCCAAAAGACAGTATTGTCTTAGGATTGTCATGTCAATGACTTCGTCTGAATGACGACAATCACTATCTTAGTGTATTTTCCTGTCAATGGCTTCGTTTGAATGAAGACCATGAATTGTCTTAGTGGATTGTCATGACAATGGAGATGTCTAAATAAAAACAATCACTGTCTTAGTGGATTCCACTAAGACACTGATAGACTTAGACAATGATTGTATTCATTCAGACGAAACCATTAACAGGACAATCCACTAAGACAGTTCAGTGTCATAGTGGATTGTCCTGTCAGTGGCTTTGTCTGAATGAAGGCAATAATTGTCTTAGTGGAGTGTCCTGTCAATGGCTTCGCCTGAATGAAGATACTTAATTGCCTAAGTGGATTTTCATGTAAATGGATTCGTCGGAATGAAGGCAATCACCGTCCAAATGAATTATTCTGTTAATGACTTCGTCAGAACGAGTAAAATCATTGTCTTAGTTGATTGACCTGTCAATGGTTACGTCTGAATAAAAACAATGAACTATCTTTTTAGATTGTTTTGTCTATAGCTTCGTCTTAGTGAAGACAATAAATTATCTCAGTATATACTCTCCTGTCAATGGGGTCATATAAGTAAAGGCAATCATTGTCTTCGTGGATTGTCCTGTCAATGGCATTGTCTAATTTTAGACAGTCCACTAAGAAAATGAATTCCTACAGTGGGTTGTCCGGTCAATGGCTTTGTCTGAATGAAAAAAAATCCACTGTAATTTTTTTCTGAGGACGAAATTCCAATGTCATTTTTTTCAGACACCCGATTTGAGATGGTATATTAGAGAGCGGGACAAAAATGTTTTGCAAGACTTATTTTTAAATACAATACAGGCGTTGTCCTATGGAAATTCTAGCAAAATGGTGCCTTTTTTCCATATTCTCTCCATCCATCGTTTGTGTGGAAGAAATCGTTTTAGCGATAAGACCGCCCATTTTACTTTTTTTTGTATGTACATTTTACCTTTTATTATTTTTTGGTATAAATTAAAGTATTACTTACGATGATTATGCTGGGTTCCATAAAAAAGTAGTTTTTTTATAAACGAAAATCGTTGACCCACAGAGAAAACAATAATCATAATCGACATGGGAAATGATAATTGGTTATGACAGAGGAAATGACAAAATCTCAAAGTTAAAATCAAAAAATATAAATTTGCTTACCTATACCAATAAATTGCTTACTTAATTATTATGTTGGGCTCTATATAAAAAAAATATATTTTTTGTAATGATTATCTGAATTAATTCATCTGAATGAAGACAATCCACTGTCATCATTATCTTGAGGATAGTCTAAGCAAAAGCAAAGCAAAAAACACTTTATTGCACCAAAACACAAGAAATTTACATTTGAATACATAGGTAAATCAGATGTACAATAGGTGGCCTTATCGCCAAGGCAATCTCTTACAGGCTACCTTTGGGTGACAGGATTGAGAAGTAAAAATAATAATAAATAAGTGGTGCGATAGTGAAAATTAACTAACTTAAATTATATTGTGATATTAAACAGTAAATAATATATACATATATAAAGGATAAGTAAGATAACTTATTTAGGATAAAAATAGTAATAAATATTGATTTTTAATGCGTAATATATAAGTATATATATACATACAAACATCAATACATATCCAGATAAAACTACTAACAATATAAAATACATGTCATACACATAACACAACATACAACGGAAATAAGAACGAGGATAATGATGATATTATTTAAGTTATTGTATAGTTGAATTAATCTACTGCAATGGATTATCTTCATTCATGCAAAGCCATTTTAGTCACGAAATTTATTGGTTAGGTAGGTTTACATTTACAATTTTCGGTTTGAAATGCTGAGAGTTTCTCTCTTATGTCGATTATGACTATAATTTTCTCTGTGGGTCAACGACTTTAAAGAACATACATCTTTCTCGCTCTTGCCTCGTGTCGCCGCCGCACAGTGGTTTGAGAATCAGCCTGCACATACATAGAAATTAAAGTGTGGTTTTTGTTTTGATTTTTTGCTGATCATATTCATACATTAAAAGCAACAGCTTTTATATAAGTGTGACTACCATATTATAAGTTACGAGAAAAAAGAACTATTTCTTTGTATAGACCCTAACATATTAAGTAACACTTTATTGCATACCAAAAATGTATAATAGTTAAAATGTACATAGAAAAAATGTATCTTTTCTAAGATCTTTTGATAGAAGTCATAGACAAGGTCTGCTTTGCGTATAAAAAATAATTCTAAACATTTTTGTCCAGCTCTCTAACACTTTACCACCTCTGTGCGGGCCCGTGCGAGCACGCGTAACGCAGCGCAAGTTGCGTTGAGGCGCAACTTGCGCGTCGTGTGAACGATTGGTAGAAATTGTATGAAATGCTGTGTAAGCGCGTAACGCGACGCAACTTGCGTGTCGTCTGGTCCGGCACTTAAACTTTAATCAAAACACAAATAGCCGCGCTCGCGCGCATTTCGACCTCCTGATATGTTCTATCATCCTAGTACAATTCAGACACCTACCTCTCTTTGTTCTTTGTTGACACCGCCGCGCCGCCGCGCTATCAAAGGAGCCGCCTCGCCTTTCGGCAAATCGCTTAGCGGAACGTAGTATCAATGTTTTTTTACTAATTTGACACTTGTATTCTAAACTTGAAGGTTGAAAATCAGTTGCGTTCTAAAAAAAGCTTATTTCGGTTTTTGAAATTAAAGAATCACAAACGCGGTATCACTTGTCTTATCACTAATTACCACACACAATGCAACACAGTTTAGTTTAGTTTTGGTTCAATGTGGCCTCCATCTCGATCAATGCACAATTGCGTCCGCTCTTGGATTGACCTTACGACCTTTAATAGCATATCTGCCGGCACGGATTGGAACGCCGCAAGTATCCGCACACGCTCGCGCATTCCACCGAATAAACTTGTGTTTTTATGTAACCCCACAAGAAAAAATCAAGTGGGGTTAAGTCAGGTGATCGCGGCGGCCACGCCACTGGTCCCCTCCGCCCTATCCATACGTCAAACCGCCGGTCCAGGTACTCACGGCACTCGCGGGCGAAGTGAGCGGGAGCGCCATCATGCTGGAAAACCATGCGCCTGTAGGTTGTTATCGGAAGGTCTTCCAACATTTCTTCCAATTCAGCCGTCAGAAAATTGTAATAATTTTCGGCATTTAGGGAATCTGGCAGAAAAATTGGACCAATCAGCCTGTCTCCAATTATGCCTGCCCAGACATTGATCCGCCACCTGTGCTGAAAACTTGCCACGCGGGAAGCCTTCGGGTTTTCGTGCGCCCAGACATGTTCGTTGTGGCAATTAAACAGTCCCCTTCTTGTGAACGACGCCTCGTCAGTCCACAGAATGTTGGTTGCCACCGATGGGTCTCTCCTTACTTCGTGAACGTACCACGTGCAGAACTGCACACGAGACGCACAGTCACGGGTCAGGAGGTCTTGGGTTTTTCGGTAGTGGTAAGGGTGCTGACCATCAGTGTTCAGTGTCTTCCACACCTTCCACTGCGAAGCTCCTAACATAGCTCCACACCGACGTGTGCTGCTCGTAGGGTCCGCCGAAAAATGGTCCAGGATCTCGTCTTCCAGATCGTTTCGCCCGCTCGGTGGGCCCTCGCCAGGGCTTGGTTGTAGCCTGCCTGTGACGTGCAGCCGGTTCACTAAATTTCTAAAGCACGCGTAGGAAGGAAGCTGACGAGCGTTGGGCATATCCAACACGTAGCGCTCTTGATACAAACGACGAGCACCTGCTAGATTACCGCCGCAAGCCCCAACACACATAATCATATCATAATACTCCGAATTTGAGTAATTCATATTCAAAAAGTCGTTAACAGATTACGAGATACGCAAACACGTGAGATACTTGGGCACTCTTATCACTTCGAATTTTACCAATCGACTGACTTCCGACGTCCGAATTCCGATGCAAGCGCAAGCGGTGACATCAAAGTGAAAACATTTCTGTACGCCTAGTACCTAGTAATAGTTCCGCATGTAATGAATTAAAACCTTTAAAAGTAATTTATTAAGGGAGACAAAAGGCTAACGGTCTATCTGCTGGTAAGTGTTTATGTTTACGGTAGTTTATTTATGGACAGCTGCAATACTTTTAGTTTATTTCAGTTCAGTTTATTTGCCAGGCAAAATCAAAAACCCCCGACTTTCAAGCATTCAGGCCCAATAGGTAACTTTTGAACGGCTGAACAGATATTCATGAAACATGACTAAGAACACCCGGGATAAAATTATCTATGACACAAAAAAAAACTAAACGAAAATCGGTTCATCCGTTTGGGAGCTGCGATACCACAGACACCCCATCGTTTTTGCGTCGGGGGTAAAAATGCCATACGCGCGTTGCCAACCTGTTTACGTAGTACAAAATCGTACTACTGTACGCAATTTTTTGGATATGAGGTATCAGTGACCCAGATTTGTGAATCAATATTCTTATTTAAAGTAAAAAACACAATATTTTACTCAAAAATAAAACTAAAACTTTAGTCTTGCGGCCCGAAAAATGCAAAAGAAATCTGTTTTAATCACTTTGAAAAGCAGCCATACATGCTTTTCAAAACAGATTTTGTTATTAAAATTTATTCATAATTAATTAACAAATAATTTTTTACAAAGCGTAAGTAAAACAAAACATTTTATTTCTGTTAGCAAAATAATAATGAATACGGAACCAAGACTTAAAATATCAAAAATTAAAACGAAGGATGAGGGAGTGAGTCGGATAATTAGGTCAATAAAGATGAATAAAATTCACAGAAGAGATTATGTAACTAAGTTGTTAACATTGACCATAACATTTTTTTTTCATCAGAAGTAATTTAATTTTATCTAATGATAAAATTAATTTGTTTTTTGCTAATTCAATTGTAATTAATTTGTATTAAGTTTTTTCATACGATTTGAGTTGACGAGATATTTCGACTTACACGATCTGATGTAAGACGGTTTTTTATCTGTACGGATACCAGTAACGTGACATTATGCGGATATTTTTTTTATTGATAATTGCAAAACCAGAAATCCATGCAAAATCAACCGAACTTTACGCTAAAATCCAATTGCTTGAAATTCTGGTTAAAATTATTGTAAAAATTTACGATTGCAGTTTGTTAAATGTGTTTTACTTAATTGAATTAATTTATTCAGTTTTTTTCTTATTGTGTGGGTAGTAAGGTCCAGCGACACCACAAACCCTAGTGTCAGAGCGTCACTGTCATTAGGTGTCATCTTTACGAAAGTGTAAAAAGACAGCGAGATGTCCCCACCACGCTCCCACTCTTATATTTAAAATGATAATTGCTGCCTCATTTAATTACCAATTTACTTTCTATTTTCGGGAAACGGCTTCTTGTTAGTGTTATTTGTAGTATAAGATATTGTCCAAGAACAAACTAAGTCAAATAGCTTATTGTGTGTTTATAAGACCTGAAGAATAAGACGATATTCGAAACACAGATAATAATTAGACAGGTTATTAAAAAGCAAATTATGACGAAGATTAATTAAATTTCACGCGACTTTACAATCAGTTACGATTTTTAACCAAAGGTGACGTAAATCATCCCCACTTTGAAGCGCTGTATCTTTGTGAAATTTTACTACTTTGTTAAGCGATAAAATATGGGTTCTTTATATTGTCTATATCTATACCATAGCATACATGTGTGGAAAATAGGAAATGATAAATTAAATTTCGCGTGACGTCACAATCAGCTACGATATAACCAAAAGTGACGTTGACGTTGGGGATGATTTATCCCCACTTCGAAACTTCGAAGCGCTGTATCTTTGTGAGTTTTCACTACTTTGCTAAGCCAACATGGGTCCTTTATTATCTGATGATGGAATAAATTAAAAAAAAATACCCATTCCACATCTCTACTGTCTATATCTATCCCGTAAGGTATGTGTGGAGAGAAGGAAATATAAGTGAAATAATTTTTGACTTAAAAGGTAACGTGATATCCTCATTCTTAACATATTACCCTATAAAGCTCATCATATATCATATTAATACAAACCCAGGCTCCGTAGCCAAAACATGCATACAATATTTCCCCATGGAAAACAAAAACCAGTCTAGCATGACCTTCTCTGCCTTCTGAAATGTTAACCCTTGATTTGGGCACTTTTTACATCGAGTACGCTCGTATTAAGTAATCTACAGTAAAAAAATGTTATTTTATTTTACTTGCCGAATAAGGGTTTTAAGAGAATAATAATAAAAAGTATTGTGTTGAATGATCAAAAAAAAAACACCTTTTTTATTTTGCTGAAATACATAATGCAAGAAAACCATTGACTTTTTAAAACTTTTTGTTTTAAGATATGTTATGAATGCAAATACCCGCTAACTTGTACTTATATACAAGTGGGAGAAGATGGGAGACACTTTTGCCCAAAAATAGGACAGAATAGGACACGAACAAAAAAAAAATGCGAAGTAAGATTTTTTGATTTTGTTTACTGCAATGGTACTTTTTTTATATATCTTTAGAGGATCTTGGTGGCTCGGCAGATGTGCGCATTACTTGCGCTTTCGCAAGAAAGCAACACCGGGCGTGGTCCGCACTTAGATGGGTGGTCACCCATCCAAGTGCGGACCAAGCCCGGACCACAAGAGGCGTGAAAATTTCTCGAGCTCCTCCGTGCTCCGGTCATCATTGTATAGCAGTCGTCAAGCTATGTCAGATGTCTTTAGGCAGCCTGAAAAATCTGATACCAGTGTTGGCCCCTTACACAAACCAAAAACGAAACAAATTTTATTTGTTAAAATCATAAGAAAAAAAAATAAAGGACGGTCCAATTGACCCTGTAGCGAGTTCTGTTGTGAAAGTGTTTTTATATATAAAAGGGTTAACTCAGTGGATAACTTGAGGGTCACGGTTTGTTGGTCTTTCTGGCCCTAGTAAGTTTGGTTGATATGTAAATATGAGGCTTTTTGTTGAGTGTTTTAGATGTTGGCTTGGCAATAAATTGTATGTGCGTCAGCTTTATTAGTTGAATCTGAATGTTACAGAAAGATACATACATACATATTATTAAGCCTGTTTCCCACAGGGGAAGCCAAAGACTAAGGACCTCCACTTGCTACGATCCTGACAGACCTCTGTCGCTTCATCTACACTCATCACTCTCTTCATGCATGCCTGTCGGTTACGGGTACTTCTGACCTCTCCTTTTTTAAAGAACGTCTGCAATCTGATCGCGTACCTTCATCGAGGACGACCCTGATCCACTCTTCCACTCACATTGTAGACCCTTTTAGTAGTTACAGAAAGATATATTTTCAAAAATCAAAGCCGACTTTGACACCAAATTACACAACCAATTTTGATAAAAAATTTATGAGACCTGAGGAGTATTCCAAGAATTTTCCAAATTGATATAAAAAAAAAACATTAAAACGTATATATACATTTGAATTGCTAACCTGCTCCTATTTTGAAGTCGGTTAAATAATACTATACTAAAAGATGAAGTACTATACTAAGCTGATGTATAGGTACAAATTACACAGGTTGAGTTAGCACCAAAGTAAGCTTAAGCTTGTGTTATGGGATACTAACCCAACGATACTATATTTTATATATACATATAGATAAACATCCAAGACCCAGGACAATTTAAAAAAGGCCATTTTCCGACTTGCCCTGGCTGGGGAAAGAACCCAGAACCTCCGGATTGGCGGAGTAGCGTGTTGACCATTACACCAAAGAGATCATCAAAAGTTAAAGATTAAAAAAAAAAAACAATTTTTGTTCTATTGGTTTGCGCGTATAACGATGAGCAAAGAACCTGCGGATTGGCGGAATAGCGTGTTGACCATTACACCAAAGAGGTCATCAAAAGTCAAAGATTAAAAAAAAAAAAACAATGTTTGTTCTATTGGTTTGCGGGTATAACGATGAGCAAAAAGGAGATTTAAATATTTTCGTTACTCTACCAATAGCAACGGCATAGTAATAAAGTATTTAGTTAAAAGAGCATATAACTTTGGCTTCCGACTTTCGACTCACTTTTTTAGATCTTTTGAATTTGGAGTAGTTCAATTAAAACATTGTTATTTACACCAATAGATAAAATGACTTGAGGGTTATAAATCGCAAATAAAGGCACTCTCTTCAATAGAGCCCTCCCTTGTAGGTGGAAGTACCACTTCGACATCCGTCATCCCTTTGACTTCAATCGACGAAAACCGTTAACTTATTGAGTTATAACGATGGATATAACGCTATAGATATAGTTTGGTGAAGGGCGTTTGTATCACACAGGTGGAAAGAATACATAAAAAAACTACTTTTTCTTCTTAATTAAGGAGCTGGGCTTTTGTCAGGAGAATGCTCTCCGTGACTCTCTTTCTTCCGCTAAGTTCTTCACCTCTCTACAGGGTTACTGGTAAATCACGTTACATATTGAAAGGGGTGACTGAGTACTCGATTCTCGTTCCAATTATATATAAAAAATAGGTGCTTGAAATTTGACAAAATTATCCAATAAAAACAAGATGTGTGGACACTTTTGCCGTTCCATACAATGTGCGCGCGTTCACGTGTCGGTCGCGGCCCGCGGGAAGTGTAGCGCTTAGCGAGCGCGCGGTGTCCAGACATTTCGAGAATTTTCGCACTAATGTGATTCAGTTTTTCTTTTTAATTAATAAGTATTTTGTTGGTTTTATATTTTAATAAATAATAAATAAATAAATATATACGGATATATCACACTGATTGAGCTAGCCCCAAAGTAAGTTCGAGACTTGTTATGGGATACTAACTCAACGATACTATATTTTATAACAAATACATATATAGATAAACATCCAAGACCCAGGTCAATCTGAAAAAGATCATTTTCTATCTTGACCTGACCGGGAATCGAACCCGGGACCTCTAGGTGACAGCCTGGCATGATGTCCATTAGGCCACAGAGGTCGTCAATATTTTTTTACATTTGGTGTGACCATGATTTATTATGTCCTTAAGTATGAAACGTGATTTACCAGTCACCCTGCATAAGTTTTCACGTTTAATTTTTATTTTATTTGATCGAAAATTTCCTTCTGTGCTTTCCTACTCCTCTTTTTCCTTCTATTTTTCCTTCGATTATTGCTTTGAAGAACTCATCGTGACGCAGTAGATGACCGAACATTTTTCTTCTTCTGTTTTCTATAATTTGTAGTATTTGACTTTACTAAACAAGTACTTATGCTACCTGTAATACTAAAATTTAGAAAAGAGCCCAACATCAATCCGAATGTCCTCTAAGAAAGGTAAAAATTACAACAATAACGGAGAAAAAAGTGTGAAAAAAAAAGAAATGTGGTGTCGTGGGACACCAGGTAGGAACGAAGTTCCTTCGGCTAATGTAGAATCGACACAATTTGCAAAAGAAGAGAAAGGTATTATACACTACGCGCTTGTGTATACGACTGTCGCGCCTGCGCACGTCTCATTTAACGAGGTCATCCTTACGGTTTTACTATCACATTTTTTTCAGTTCGGTCGCGCAGCAAAATCCTTATCTCCTCCAAGCCTGCCGTAAGGAACTTCGTTCCAATTACACTTTGGGAAAATATTTCAAAATCTATGCAAGCAAGTTTTTCTTTCAGGTATTCAAAAATCAAAGCCGACTTTGACACCAAATTACTCAACCGATTTTGATAAAAAATTTATGAGACCTGAGGAGTATTCCAAGAATTTTCCAAATTGATATAAAAAAAAAAACAAAAAAAAATATACATTTGAATTGCTAACCTGCTCCTATTCTGAAGTCGGTTAAATAATACTATACTAAAAGATGAAGTACTGTACTAAGCTGATGTATAGGTACAAATTACACAGATTGAGTTAGCACCAAAGTAAGCTTAAGCTTGTGTTATGGGATACTAACGCAACGATACTATATTTTATTTGATCGACCGAACATTTTTCTTCTTCTGTTTTCTATAATTTGTAGTATTTGACTTTACTAAACAAGTACTTATGCTACCTGTAATACTAAAATTTAGAAAAGAGCCCAACATCAATCCGAATGTCCTCTAAGAAAGGTAAAAATTACAACAATAACGGAGAAAAAAGTGTGAAATTGCACTTTGGGAAAATATTTCAAAATCTATGCAAGCAAGTTTTTCCTTCAGGTATTAAAAAAATACTTAAAATTAATTTCCAAAAAAAACAATTTTTGTTTTTCTTTTTATTTTGGTACTAACCTATTTGTTCCGTTTTATTTCGGTACTAATCTAATCGAATTTGCGTTGTTTTAGTAGCTTTTGTGCATCTTTTATGAAATTTACTGGGGGTAAAAACATCCCCGTATGTTATAGGTAGTCTCTTATCTCTGTTCTCCGCTCGAATGAGCACTTGTGATGACGTCATTCACACGACACGTGTCCATACTTTATTTATCGTTGCCATTCAGTTCTTCTTTCAAGTATTTTTGGATGGGATGGGGTCGATTTGACCCCTTTTCAAACAAGTGTTATGTGAGGTTATTTTGATTAGTTACCATAATTTACTCTAACGTGCGTGATTCCAAGTAAAGTGTTAGTAATTTACCCTCTTACTACCAGAGTGAGCTGCAAGTAGTATAGACTTTTTTTTTCTTTCTCATTTTGCACCATTTAACGTGTGGTTGGCTCAGCATTTTTCCTATTTCCCTCTTTTTAGGGTTCCGTAGTAAACAAGGAACCGTATGCGGTGTGCGTTGCTGCAGCCGCAGCAGTATCGGAGGGAGCATGCATCAGCTGTTGGTGGCGGGTGCACACGGGCTGTTGGTGGCAGGTATGCTGGGACTAACAGCAGTGGATGGGCGCCTACCGGCAATAGTTTGCATGAACTAACTGGTGGCGGAATTGTACAAAGTAATTCAAATCATATAGTATGAAACAAGGAACCCTTATATTATAGTTTTACCATGTCTGTCTGCCTGTCCGCATTTTTACTCAGAGACGTATTCCTACTGGAAAGCTGTAATTTGGCATGGGTATATATGTATATCAATCACGCCGATAAAGTGAAAATTTTATACAAATTCAATAAAATTGGTAATCGCAACAATGGAACTCTCTACTTCGCGTGGCCGGACAGGCCTGTGTCACTCTCCGTTTAGGTATCGAAAATATACCTAGATTATTACTATGCGCGCGGCGACCACTTAGAAGGAGAAAATTCAGTTACATGAATCGTTTGTCCAGAGTAATAAGAATGAAATTGGCTTGCTATGGATGTCTAGGTATCTAAACGAAGAGGAGACGTCCTAACCTCACCGAGTAGATATTATTTTGAATTTCTTTTCTAAGTAAGACTTCTGTACGTGAGTACTAGTACTTATTCTGTGTCGACATGCACTTGGCCGGTAATTTTAAATGACACTTATATAGATATACAATTTATTAAAGGTTACTAATTCAATTTGAAACACACAAAAATATATACAATATAAGAAAAAAAACTTAATTATATAATAAAGCTATAATAACTTATATTCATATCATCTTTCGCAATCCATCTACCTTTTTTTGGCTCTCATCTGTTCCTAGTAATATGAATCTCTCTCCTCTCTTCTTGTTACATGTCCTTGCTATGCAAGTCAATTAATTCTCAGCATTTCCGATGAAGGGCCAGTCAATAAATCGTCATCATCATCATTTCGACGACCTCCGTGGCGTAGTGGTCACCATGCTAGTCCGCCACCCAGAGGTCCCGGGTTCGATCCCCGGTCAGGGCAAGTTGGAAAATGGCCTTTTTCAAATTGTCCTGGGTCTTGGATGTTTATGTATATATGTATTTGTTATAAAATATAGTATCGTTGAGTTAGTATCCCATAACACAAGTCTCGAACTTACTTTGGGGCTAACTCAATCAGTGTTATTTGTCCCTATATATTTATTTATTTATTTATTTCAGCCGCATAACGTCCACTGCAGGACATAGGCCTCTCCCAAGGATTTCCGAAATGACCGATCTAGCGGCCTGCATTCCGCGCTCTCCAGCGACCCTACGCTTCGCTTGCCAGTACGTGGTCGCCATTCGAGAACCTTTTTGCCCCATCGGCCATCGGTTTGTCGAGCTATGTGTCCTGCCCACTGCTACTTCAATGAACTAATCCGCTGGGCAATGCCAGTGACTTTTCAAGTCAAGAAATGCTGTAGAAGAAAAGTAAATCGGAATAAACTCAAGCAGTGGGCCAGTATAGGTTAACTAAAGAAAAAAAAACTCAAGCGAGATAAAATGATTTCCGTTTATCCTAAAGGGTGACTGGTACATAATACATTAGCAATAAGTCCACCTTGTGCCGTGTGGTTTCCGGCAGAATAGAATAGGACCACTCCAAATCTTCCCGTGGATGTCGTAGAAGGCGACTTAGGGAATACAAGCTAAACAAAGCCTATGAACATCAATGAGACCTCTCCAACCCGTCTGGGTAGCGTGAAGAGTGTAGGTCAAGTCCTCTGGCTGCTCTGCCCAAGTATGACTCCGGTAGTACACAGAGGGTTGTGCTCCTGCAGTGGAGACAGAAAGACCAAATGATGATGATGATAAGTCCACCTTATGTAACATTGTACTCAATAAAGATTTAAAAAAAAACCAGTGGCACTCCGGGAGTGGCGACAGAAGTGAAAAGTTGAGGTTACGGTAAAAGTGTCGAGAGTTCAATGGTTTTTTTCCCATTTCAAAAAATGCTTTCTGTGCATACCAAACTCTCATAAAGTAGTTTTCTAAAGAAGAAAATATGTGTTTTAGAAATAACCATAATAAATTGTCTATTGTGTTTAGACAGTAAGAGTTAGACAATAAACTTCAGAGAAGATTCGAATTAAATTCAGCAAAGCAACCCCAACTTTTTCCACCCTTTTAAACGCCGCAGTTAATTTCCACAATAGAGGGCTCAATCCGGCCTAATTGCAAAGAAAGGGCTTCACTATATTTAAACACCCCGCAATTTAAGGGACGAATTGCCCAGCAAAAGTACCAAGGTTGTAAAGGGTTTTTTGTTATTTCGTTCCAACCGAAAAATGTGAATGTTTGCAATAACCACATTTGTTTAACCTATGTTATCCTACTGCTAGACAATCAACTTCTATTTCAAAGTCTAAATTATTATTAAATTGATTTATTATTGAAATTAAATTAAAAATTACACAAAACTAAAATTATGTCAATAGGTGACCATCACTATTCTTATTCCCTTTTCACTCACGCTAAAATAAATAAATAAACAAATAAAAATCATTTATTTTCAGACAATAGGAGTATGGACATACAAAATTTAGTTTTGACAAAAATAATAAATAAATGAAAGTTACATCGACCGAAGATTCACTGATTGTCATGTAAAACATGCTATTCAGTGAACTTCCTGAAGATGGCTGCATCCATCATATCTGCTATCATAATCAGGACTTTGTTTCTGCTCCCGCGCGCTAAGAGTGGCTTAGAATCGTTACAGATAAATATGTGATAGTGTATTATTAAGGGGATACCTAAATTTTCCGGGGTCCAGTGCTGCCCCCATTTGAAATAAATCTGTTGAAAGAGAACGTGAAGCTTTTCTACGCACAATTGCGAAAAACGGCCACTTTTGGCGTATGTGCGTAGAAAACCTTCACGTTCTCACTTTAAACTGTAAACAGTAGTTCATAAAATAGTTTGAAGGATTATCTAGGGTCTGATCAAGACAACATTTTAAATGATATCTCCGTTTCCTTTCAAATGATTTATTTCAAATGGGGGCATACATAAAAACATGGACAATCGCGTTAATACCTAAGTATCACAAAAATTAATAATTTCTAATGTTACGAAAATAAAACGTGTCAAAATAATGTCACTTGTCACAATCATATCCATTTTTATTCTGATTTAAGGCAGAAAAACTGAAATGAGATCGTTATTTGATTCCAAGAAACTTTGACGTCATTAGTCTACAAACATTCCGACAAATCCCATAGAAAATTATTTTTTCTGTTTGAAGTTTTAAAAAAAAAGAAGAAAACACCCTACGGAAGAATAATGTAGAAAATAAAAGCTCTTAAGATTTTAAAGTCAGTATAAAGGTAACTACTCCAAACCACTTTGTTTAGAACCTCGAAAGGACGAAGGACGTTTTGGGTGGAAAATGTTGTTGTTGCTTGATGTTTTCCAATGTGCGTAGAAGTTCAAATGCGAGAGTGAAGATGGCGCTGTACAAATAAAAGGATGTTTTCGATGCAGTAAGAAAATTCTAGGCCTATGTTTTCGATGATACCTACCTACTCTTTAACCGACTTCCAGAAAGGATAACGTTATAAATTCGTCGCGAAATTTAATATGTGATTTTTTGATTTTTTTTTAACCGATTATTCAAAGACGCCTTAACCAATTAGGAAAATTCTTTGTTTGAAAGAGTATACTTGTATAGTGGTTCTATAGAAATTTTATTAGAATTGGTAGTTTAGGGGTGAAGTTGGTTTTCAGTTTTGAACAATTATTTGTCTAGGAATCTAGGACGTACAAAACTTTAGAAAAAGAAAAATATTTCGCAAGATATTGCGAAATATTTTTTGATGGCCAATAAATTTTTTTGATGGCCCAACTTTTTAACCGACTTGCAAAAAAGGAGGATCTTTAATGTTTTTTTGTTAAAGTATGTTCACCGATTATTTAAAGACGCCTGGACCGATTTGAAAAATTTTGTTTGAAAGGGTATACATTCCAGGTTGTACCATGGAAATTTTATTAAAATCGGTTGTGTAGTTTGGGAATGAAGTCGGTTTTTAGTTTTGATAAATTATTTTCTTTGAATTTGCGTTTCCTCGTATCACGGCAACCTCTTGTTCATTTTATGATTCAAGATCAAATACACATGGGTACTATAGAGTTTAAGTTTTGCAAACTACTATATACCTACTTAGGTATGTAATTTGCAATGGAATTATTCGTCCGCTATATTAGCTACAAAAAGCATATGCTAAAAGGACTAATTTTCACTTAAAAAACGCTACAATTGCTAGTAAGCATCTTTTGTAAAAAGAATGACATACAATCAAAGTCATAATCAAAGACTAATGTAGATCTAAATAAGAACAAAAAATCTTTAATCATTTTTTATATATTTACGAGTATTTTATTAAACTTTATTGTTCCAAAGTCAAAATACACTTCTAACAAATGGCGGAATGTTAAAAGCATTTTCTCCCAGTCAACCATAGAGATAAACAGAGAAAATTATGCGGCACATAAAGCAATACAATATACTTACTTACATTATAAAATATTACTATATAATATACATAGGGCGCACTATAAGTTTCCGAAACTGGCCACTTACATAAACAATATTTAAAAATTTATTGCAACATTTGAAAATAGAACTCATTGGCTGTAGAATGCAGTTTATTTCATCTGACTGTCTTTAGTTTTTACCTTGTGGCGCCATTTAAAAAATTGTGTGTCTGCATCAACATGGATTTAACTCGGGAAAATTTTCGTAGTATGATTTTCTACGATTTTAAGTGTAATTTGACAGCTCAACAGAGCATCGCTCGGCTTGAAACAGCTTTTGGCAATGAAGCACCATGCAAGACAACTGTTTATAGCTGGTTTGCAGAATTCAAGCGTGGTCGTATCAATCTCAGTGACGAATCTCGCGATGGTCGGCCGTCCACCGCTGTGACCAACAAAAACATCGATGCTGTGCGCCGTATGATTGAAACAGACAGGCATGTGACCTACCATGAAATTCGCGCATCCTTAGAAATAGGCATGAGTCAAATACAATTAATCCTACACAAACATTTGGGTGTGAGAAAGCTGTGCTCGCGGTGGATCCCACACAACTTGACCGAGGCTCAAAAAACGGACCGCGTCACTTGGTGCAGTGCCATGCTTACCAGATTCAACGAAGGTGCGTCAAATTTGGTGTGGGACATAGTAACAGGTGACGAAACATGGATTTATTGCTACGATCCCAAAACAAAGCAGCAATCGAGCGTATGGGTCTTTCAAGATGAGCCGAAACCAACCAAAGTGGCGCGCGTGAAAAGTGCACCTAAGCGGATGATTGCTTCTTTTTTAATAAAACTGGACACGTGGCTACTGTTGCTTTAGAGAATCGTCGTACAGTGAAAAGTGACTGGTACACGACCATTTGTTTGCCGGAAGTTATTGACGAACTCCGTAAAATAACCGTAAGCGCCGTATCATCCTGCACCACGACAATGCTAGTTCTCACACGGCCAGACAGACAAACGACTTTTTGAAGGCGAAAAATGTAGAACTCATGAGTCATCCTGCATACAGTCCCGACCTGGCACCTTGTGACTTTTTTCTGTTCCCAAAAATTAAGAACCAATTACGCGGTCAACGATTTTCATCACCAGAAGAGGCTGTCGAGGAGTATGAAAAACACGTTTCAGAGGTCACCACAGAGAAGTGGCACAAAAGTTTTCAAAACTGGTTTCATCGAATGAAAAAGTGCATAGACGCCAAGGGAGATTATTTTGAAAAACAATAAATTAATTTTGTACCTTTAATAGTATTTTTTCATATTCATTCCGGAAACTTATAGTGCGCCCCACGTACAATTACATGATATACCCATTATGATTATTAGAATGAATATATACTTATAAAATACACACATATATATTTACATGCCTTTTAATTATTATATTCCACAAAAGAAAATTAAAATTACAAGGTACAAGAATAATAAATTATTTTTTATCCAGTTTTTTTTATTTTCAAAGCTTTTTAAGAGTTTGTGACATCGCGCGGGATCCAGCACTCCGCCCCTCTTCGGCGCAGCGGGGGGGGGCCCATGCCCATATATAAGGCGCGGCGGCCGGCGCTCGTCCTCTTTTTCTTCGGCTGCATCTCAAGCTAAGTAGTTCTTCTACCTAGAAGGGCTACTCAACGGATCTAGTGCCTATAACTCACGACCCTGACTACCTAATCTGTACCTAGTGTTCTTGTGAATCTTTGTAACTAATGTAATGTAATAGTTGTTCATTATACCTATCTCATTTGCCAATATCTAGTCTTTCCTTTATCTCATCTATCCTCCTAGATCCTAAATCTAGGTTTTACTAACCAAAACGGTACAAGGTCATATTATAAGAATACATATTGTAGGTCATACGGTCCAATTTTGTGAGCTGTAATTGATCAGTTCAGTTATTGAAAGCTGCTTCAATTCCGCGCCGACTGCCGCTGTGCGGCCGTTGTGTGGTAGGTAGCTGTTACTTTAAGTTTTACTGTCTTTTATTAAAGGGATTCTTTAATTTTTCGGGGTCCAGTGCTGTCTCCATTTAAAATAAATCACTTGAAAGTAAACGGAGACATCGTTTAAAATTTTCTCTTGACCAGATCCTAGATAACCCTTTAAGCTATTTCATGAACTACCGTTTACCGTTTCAAGTGAGAATGTGAAGCTTTTCTACGCACATTTGCCAAAAGTGGCCGTTTTTCGCAATGTGCGTAGAAAAACTTCACGTTCTTACTTTAAGACGAAGTGGTAGCTAAAGTGGCGCCCTCATTTTAAATAAATTGTTTAAAAATAAATATGGTGATAATTAAAAATTTGATTTGTATAAATGTCTAGAAAGACCTTTAAACTATTTTATGAATAACCTTTGAAAGTAATATTGGTGTCCGTCTTGTTTTAAAACTGTTTTTCGCCAAAAGTGGCCACTTTTGGCGAAAAACAGTTTTAAAACTAGACGGACTATTAGTAATAATTTCAAAGGTTATTCATAAAATAGTTTGAAGGATTATCTAGGGCCTGGTCAGGACAAAAAATTTAATGCTGTCTGCGTTACCTTTCAAATGATTTATTTCAAGTGGGGGCAGCACTAGACTCCGAAAAATTAATGTATGCATATTATATTTGAAGAAAAATAACTGATACATCATCTATGAAAATTTCAACTGTCTAGCTATCACAGTTCATGAGATACAGCCTGGTTACAGACAGACGGAACGCGGCGACTTAATAATAGGGTCTCATTTTTACCCGTTTGGGTATAGAACAATAAATAAATAAATATAGAAGGACCAATAACACTGATTGAGCTAGTCCCAAAGTAAGTTCGAGACTTGTGTTACGGGATACTAACTCAAAGATACTATATTTTATAACAAATACATATATAGATAAACATCCGAGACCCAGGACATTTTAAAAAAGGCCATTTTCCAACTTGCCTTGACCGGTGATCAAACCCGGGACTTCTGGGTGGTGGACTAGCATGGTGGCCACTACGCCACGGAGGTCATCCAAGCAATAAAAATGAGTAAATTCCAAAGCAGCTACATACATCCAAGCGTTCGCTTGGACGTAGAGCAGTTATCGAAAGTTTAATTAAAGCGAAACGAATAAGGTGTAATATTTCTTGCGATATCGCTGGCACTGGCAGTTCGCGAATACACTGCAATATCGCGATTATATTGACGTTAGAGATGGAATTCTTTAATGTTTTGTATATTTAATGTACCTAACAAAGAGTGTGATATAGTAAGATATAATATTTCTAGCGATATCGCTATCAATATTGTGACAATATCGTGATAATGTGACGATAACGTGACTATGACGTTATTAATGCAATCAACTAAATATTGTTGAAATTAAAATTTCATTCCACCAAAAACATGAATGTGAAAATGGGAGCCAAGTTCAAAATCCGTCAAGGCTGCCAAGTTCTATAGAGAATGTTGAAATTTATTTAGAATAATCTTAACATTTGAACTGGCTAGTTTTTTTTTGCCAACAATTGTGTTATTTAGATGAACAGGACATTGCAATGTAATAACAATAACGTATAACGTAAAGATGATAGGTTAATTAACCAACAACTAACTATTAAGAAATCGAAAGAAAAAAGAAATGACAATTATCAAGTGATATAAATATCAAACGATAAATAAATGATTTTTGACTTGACTTTGAAAACCAAATAGATAGAGGTGTGTTATAAGTTTGATTCTTATGTCTGTCTGTTTGTGGCATCGTAGCTCTCGAGCGGAAGAACCAATTTCGATGTGTTCTTTTTTTCACGTGAAAGAAAGTTTTCTAACCTACGTTTGATAACAATCGGTTTAGCTGTTATACAAGGTTAAGCTTAAAAGACGGGGCTTTTTAATTTACCTGGCAAATAATAGATGGCGCTATATCAATTCCACTAAACGGCGCTATATATATATATATCAATTCCACTAAACATAGGTTGGATTATGTAGTTCCGCCACATATCTATTCGAGCAATGCTCGCACATTGGGAAAAGGATGGATATTTTAAAAACGCCTGAAACTTTTTTTGTTGTTAGCAATAACACTCTTCTTTATCGTAAGTAAATATCAGATTTTTTGGTCCAGTCAATTTATTTAAAAGAAATATTTTTAATCGCTATTTCGTACACCAATCAGCTTAACCCAGCCATTTCTTTTGCCCGTCCCGTCTGACGTGTAAATAATATGATGTCATATGACAGTTGACAACTGAACTGTCATTGCGGTAAAATAGGGAAACTATTTTGACAACTGTGACAGGTAAATGACAGTTAAGTTGTCAACTGTCATGTGACAGTGGCTGTTAAGTTGTGAAAAGTCATGAAATATTTTTTTTCACGTCAGATGAGAAAAGGTAAAAGAAATGGCGGCGTTAAAAGGAATAGTGTACGAAATTGTGATATAAAATATTTTTATTTTTTATAATAAATTGACTGGACCGAAAACTCTGAGATTTATTGACGATAAATAGGAATGTTATTCCTAACAACAAAAAAGTTTCAGGCGTTTTTAAAATGTTCATCCTTTCCCCATTCGGCTGCACGCGGCCACATACTATGTAGTAATGTAGGTCGCGTATCAGCTGTTTTTACCTTACGTTTTACACCAATTAAATAGCAATAATTGAGACACTATCAAGCGGCGATCGAGAAAGAACCCGTCACAACCAACTCTACAATGTAACTAATATAAGCAATAAATAGTTTCTACGTGACGTGGTCTTGTGTCTCCACACAAACATCAACCACAATATCAACATCTCTTTGTTTATAGTGTGGGCCTAGGTGACAACTGAAGCCTGCACCGTACACATCACTAGATGGTGTTGTTGGTTCTTTTTTTTAAATTTGCCTGCCAAACAAATCTGTTATTAAAAAGGTACCGTATAGATTTATGATTATGATTGGTTTGTCTCGAACGGTTAACTCGTGTCTTATTTTCTAAAACTCCTGACCAATTTGGCTCATCTTCAAACTTAAAATGTATCTCTTTGACCACCATCCCCTCGCTTAAAGAGCCGAAAAAGTTTCCTAAGGTAGCCAACCATTCAGATCAGAGAATAAATAAATAAATATATAGGGACAAAGAACACTAATTGAGCTAGCCTCAAAGTAAGTTCGAGACTTGTGTTATGGGATAGTAACTCAACGATACTATATTTTATAACAATTAAATATATAGATAAACATTCAAGACCCAGGACAATTTGGAAAAGGACATTTTCCAACTTGCCCTGACCGGGGATCGGGCCCGGGACCTCTGGGTGGCGGACTAGCATTGTGACCACTACGCTACAGAGGTCGTAGAAGCCACAAACACTAGATTATCATGGTGAAAAAATAAATATCCTCCTTCACCATCTCATATTCCACCTGCTAAGAAACTTCCACTAGGTGGCGATCTCCGATGAGCAGTCTGGAAGTTCCTAAACGGGCTCCGGGCAGGCGTTGGGAGATGTCACGAAGCAAGTGGGATTTCCAAACAACGATCGTTGTGACTGTGGAGAAGTTCAAACCATGGCCCAACTGCCCAACCCCCCGTACAATAGAAGACCTTAACTCGGCTAATGACAGAGGCGTAAATGTGACCACGCATTGGTCCACGCTCCTATAATATTATGTTTTAGTCCATTCCGACTCACTAAGAAGAAGATCTTCTTTGGTCTTATCAACTTATTATGACTTTCTGATCAAACGATCAAGTTATCATCGAACATACATACATACAAAAACGTAATTATTCAATCAGAAAAACTGTGCTCGCATCGCTCGCTCGTTCAAGCACATTTAAGACGAAATGGTAGCTAAAGTAGCGCCCTCATTTGAAATAAATTGTTTAAAACTAAATAAGGTGATAATTAAAAATTTGATTTGTATAAATGTCTAGAAAGACCTTTAAACTATTTTATGAATAACCTTTGAAAGTAATATTGGTAGTCCGTCTAGTTTTAAAACTGTTTTTCGCCAAAAGTGGCCACTTTTGGCGAAAAACAGTTTTAAAACTAGACGGACTATTAGTAATAATTTCAAAGGTTACTCATAAAATAGTTTAAAGGTCTTTCTAGACATTTATACAAATCAAATTTTTAATTATCACCTTATTTAGTTTTAAACAATTTATTTCAAATGAGGGCGCCACTTGAGCTACCACTTCGTCTTAAAATCTTTTCTTACACCAACCTACCTCCACAAAAATTTTTTTGAAACCAAACCTTTCAGAACTCTCTAAAACCATGTTACCGATATCGAATCGAAAAAAAACAAGTGCTCCACCGGTGTATTATTTTAAAAGGGGTCGTTTCCACCCGTGGGAGTAATTTGCATCCAGTTCGAACGTTTAACCCTTTCTCGGCGGGTTTACATTGATTTTTTTTCTGTTTGCATACTCCGATAATAGCGTTGAAAGTTTTTAAGTGTTTCAGATAGTATAAGAAAATGTAGAAGTAATTCAGCAGCTAAGTACGGTCCAACTGCTATTTTATTTATAAGTTTGAGATCTTTTTTCGATTTTTAGCAGCACAGTTCATTTATTCATGAATTCGTGCTAAGTGCTTCTTAACTGGTAGTGATTTATATTCATGTCTGTAGCATGTTGTGCATGTTTAATTAAAATAAAAAAAGAATGAGGTTTTTAGAGTTTATGTGCAAGGTGACGTCTTTTATCTACTAGCCTAACTTTTAAGCCAGTATTTTTGTATAGTAAAGCACTAAGGTACCTGACCAGGCCCTATACTTATATCTTAAATTTTCTCTTAGACTAAAAATAATATTAACATGAAAACTTATATTCAGAAAGACTTTATTAAAATCTGTCTGAATATAAATTTTCATGTTAATATCATTTTTAGTTTAAGAGAAAATTCAAGATATATGTAGAGGGCCCGGTCAGGTATCTTGGTATCTGACTGCACAATATAATGTTTTAATTTTTATAATTAAGGAATAAATAATGAATATGAATAATTTTTCAAAACTAATAACGTACTTCACTTCCATAATACACAACAGATTTTGATAAAAAAATTATAGGGCCACCTGTCAATTAATTATTATTTTACGGAAAATATAAGTAATGGACTAAATTTGCTTCAAAAACTCAATGAATTGATAGAAAGTCACACTGTGAATATGGCTGAGAGCCTTGCAAATTAATTTAATTTTTTTTAACTTAATTACAAGCCAAGTAAGTAGATGAAAATGGTTTGCAAATTCATAAACTAACAAATTGAAAAAAAAAAACAGTTATTAAAAATTTTCTCATTATGTAAGCACATAGATGAAATGTAAGCACATAGGTAAAATATTTAATCTTGTCATTGACTACAACTGCGAAGTCAATTTATATTTTATCTTTAAGAACCTCCCATTTTTCTAGGGACTTAGTACTTTTACTACACGTAAAAATATAACCGCTATCTGTGTTTAAAATCTGTCATGAAAATTGCAAAGCACATTCCCACTTCATAACATAATTACAAAATCGTTTGAAGCTGAAAATCTACAATTTCGCCCTCTTCCAAAAACGTGAATAATTCGTCACCTCACCGCGACAACGGCCGATTGTGATGCTTATGGCGCGCGGACCGCGGCCGTCGACGGATTAAAGTAATGGCGTTGAATACTAAATGAAACGGACAGAGACCGCCTAAGCTGCAGAGTAGACACTTCTTGATATTAGCTGCCGCGGCAATAGATGCCTATTTTATGTCAGTCGCCGTGCCTATATACGCCTCTTTGATTTTAATCGCTGCTCGGTGGCCTGGTGGGAGTACGCGCTTCCTAATTATCTTTTCCTTAAAGTTAACAGGGAGATAATGCTGTGGCGACCTCTATGGCCAATACGAGGAACTACAACAACTAACCAATCAAAAGACAACCGACAATATAGTTCACAAGAAGCATATGAGATGGCGCCAGCAGTATCCTACATCTCGACCTCAGAGTTCGCCCGATTCGCTGCATATATACAACTTCCGTCGATACACCTTCGGAGCCGCGGTTCCCCAGGCGCAACAACATGCCTGGCGGGAAGATCTTCGCTTTGTGGCGGTCGAGCATATCACCTCGCTCCCGCTACAGTCAGCATTAAGTCCACCTATTTATTGTAGCTGTTGGCTCAAAAAAGTTTTTAAATAAAATAAACAAACACCGCTGTGCGGCGCGAACGGATCGATGCATTTGGCAATATCTCATAAGTATTTCAATACTTAAAATAACAGCTAGAGATTTAACTAAGTTTCTGGGGAGCGACTAATTCCACAGCTCAAAAGTATCATCTGAAACAGTACGTACTGCATGACAGGGTATAGCTACCTCGGAACCGTAATCAAAATGTGAGAATAGATTTCCTATCAATGGCGTTAGGTACAATGATTGAAATTTATTACCCCTCGATGATCAGACTGACGACACCGATTTTATATATGTCCACAGATATTACCATGCTCGTCTTTGCTGGCTCATATTTGTCTTCAGAAAAACTGTGGGCCTCACATTTCCAGCTTAAAAATAGGCAGGATAACATCGACGCCAAGCTTCATAGATGACACCATGCGTAGGCATTAACCTAGAAATATTTCTTCTTTGCTGGCTCATCATTGTCCTGAACAAAGCACTGTGAGTCACGTCTCTAGCTGAAGAATAAACAGAATTATGTCGACGCAGACCGTCTGCCTTCTCAGATGACACCATGCATAGGCATTAAACTAGAAATGTCGCTTCTTCTCTGGCTCATCGTTGCCCTGAGCAAAGCGCCGTGGGCCTTACTTATCCGGCTGTGGAATAAACAGGATTGTGTCGATGCCGACCTTTTGTCTTCACAGACGACACCTTGCACAGCCATTAAACTAGAAAAGTCGCTTCTTTGCTGGCTCATCATTGCCCTGAGCATTACTTGGGCCGTTACTTCCATGGGCGTTACTTCTCCGGCTGAAGAATAAACAGGATTATGTCGACTGACCTTCTGTCTTCACAGATGACACCATGCATAGGCATTAAACTAGAAATGTCGCTTCTTCGCCATCTCATCATTGACATGAGCAAAGCGCCGTGGGCCTCACGTCTCCAGCTGAAGAATAAACAGGATTATGTCGACGCCGACCTTCTGTCTTCTGGCTCTGCGTATATTGTGATGTGTGTTTTCTACTCCTATATACTCGTAGTGTTATCTTAATCGGAGTAGTTTCTTTTAAATTTGTTTGTTTTTGTTGTATGTAGAACCGAAAAACTATTATTTTTTAACAGAAAAACGTGATTATTTCTAACGTTTAAGGGGCTATCTGAATTTTTCGGGGTCCAGTGCTGCCCTCATTTGAAATAAATTATTTGAAAGGAAACCGAGATATCATTTAAAATTTTGTCTAAACCAAGCCCTAGATAGCCCTTCAAACTATTTTATGATCTACTGTTTATAGTTTAAAGTGAGAACATGAAACCTTTTTTTTGCACATTTGCTAAAACTGGCCACTTACGGCAAATGTGCAAAGAAAAGCTTCGCGTTCTTTTTCAAACTGTAAACAGTAGTTCACGTTATTTGTACACCGTACAAGTTTATTTGCTAGACAGACGTTAGCGTCAAACTTATAACACCCTTCTTTTTCCCTCTGGGGTTAAAAATAATTTGAAGGGTTATCTAGGACATGATGCGACCAACATTTTAAATGATATCACCGTTTTCTTTAAAATAATTTATTTCTAATGGGTGCAGCACTGGACCCCAATAAATTCATATATCCCCTTAGCAGTAGAAGTTTAAAATCGTAAGATCATTAAACGTGATTCTGGGCGTGACGATAAAAAAGGGAATCAAAATAGTTATGGATATTTTTAAGCTATTGCATAGCTTTTATCGCGGGCTTTGAGCGCGGCGACTGAATCTAGACATTCCGTCACGAAAATAAAACCTAACACCCCCCACTCCGCCTAAATGTTTCTCGGCAACCAGCGACCGGCACAGTGGCGCGGCGTTGAAAGCCGTGCATCGTCTAACGTCGTTTAAGTTCGGCAGACTCCGGCACGGTGTTTGTGTGCGTGCGATCAGACGTATGCGTGTAGACTAGCTGCTAACTGCTCATATTTTTAAATTATTTAATCACGTCTTTGTCTCTGTCACCTTCTTCTTCTTATTATTAAAGAGATCTTGTCTGTGGAGAAACCAATGCCTTCCATCTTTCTCTGCCTTAAAGTCAACTCCCTTACATCCTTGTAGGTGAAAACATTGACATTAAAAACATTGTCTATCTTATTAGGTGCAAAATTATCTAGGGCCTTAAGATCGTAGCCTTATGGCCTATGATTTGTAAAGGCCACGTTTAGCGTAAAAATATTTTTTTAGTTAAAAAGAATTTCGGGTTGTTAGCCACATCGACTATTAACCAGATTTTTCTAAATTTTAGCGTTTTTCTTTGATCTATTTTCACAAACGGACCATGAAAAGAAAGTGGTAAATACAACGTTTATTCTTTTCTCCAAGACCAGCATGAAAGGAATTAAACTCTAAATAAATACAAAATCTAGATCGTAACTGAATTCTCTTGACATAATCAGACAATTACGAGAAATCTTCGATGTCTCAGCTCGTTATCCTGTTTGATATAATGAGATTGCCCTGGAACGTCGAGAGGAAGTAATAATTTTAGAATTTTCCATACATTTGTTCATATTTTATTTCGAATCGTGTTAGGAAACGTCGGCGACTTGTATCCCTATAGACTGCACTGTGTACATTGCGCTATGGAGAGGACTATGCTCAGTATTTCCCTACGTGTTTGAATCAGAAATGAGGAAATTAGTAGGAGAACAAAAGCCACTGACATAGCCCAGCGGATTAGTTCGTTGAAATTACAGTGGGCGGGAAACATAGAGCGATGAACCGATGGCCGATGGGGCAAAAAGGTTCTCGATCGGTGACCACGTACTGGAAAGCGAAGCGTAGGACACCCATCCTCAAGGTGGTGTGACGACCTGACTAAGGTCGCTGGAAAGCGCTGGATGCAGGCCGCTCTAGATCAGTCATTTTGGAAATCCTTGGGGGAGGCCTATGTCCTGCAGTGGACGTTATGCGGCTGAAATTATAATGCTGATGATAACGATAACACTACATTGTAATCGAATGAATGAAACTTATGATTTTGTAAAGGGTTTCACACACTGCAGCTATAATGTGTATTTTTACATGCTCTACAAACACACTGTCGCTGGTCTGTCTGAGCCCTTAGATTTAACTTGATGTTTTGATTTTTACTTAAAAGTTTTTTGGCGAGATAATTTTGAATTGAGATTGAATGTGTTGGTCTTTCATCAAGCTAGTAGGCGAAATTCATACTGCATCTGACGGCGTGACTTTTGATTTCATCCAAATTTCGAACAGTGTGGCTTTCGCCTGATTGCATGACAAGATGGCTGCCAAACTAAAAAATTTAGTATATTTGGCATCAATATAAACTTACTACCTAGAAGTTTTGCTAAAATTGAATTGTGTAATCACGACTCTTAAATAATACATACCTAAATAAATATATATACGGACAAGTCACACAGATTGAGCAAGCTCCAAAGTAAGTTCGAGACTTGTGTCATGGGATAATATAACTCAACGTTATTTTATATTATATAACAGATATATATAAATAAACATTCAAACCTAGGTCAATCTCCTAAAAATCCCCAAATCTCGGTAACCCATTGATCGATTAGGCTCATGCTCAGATGTTCGCTTCGTTTGCTCCTTCAAATATAACTAACCTCGTCATTCTTTATGTATGTGTATATTGGTTTATACACACAGAGAGAAAAGAATGATTGATAAAATGATTAGGTTATTTGTTGTGTGGTGCCAACACTGGTGTCAGTTTCTTCGACGTAGCTTGACGACTACCATCTCATAATAAAATTCGGGACTTTACCATAGCATTATAAAACCCATAGAGGCAGACTTTGCGTCCCTATCTAGCGACCCATTACAAGTCATTGTCAAATGATACACGTGCTTCCAACATGGCGGCACGGTCTTGGTAAATTGGAATAGCAAGGGTATGGAGCGAATGCCATTCTGCCGTGAAAACACAAATATGGACCATTTAGAAGTAACTCCTTGATGCAAGAATTCAATTCCATTAAAATATATCATTATTATCATAGGATATTTATAATATCTCTTTATAATCGTCACTTTGTTTTGTTGCACAATTGTTGGTGTCAAAAAGTTACTTAGAGCTAAGTTTACTGCCACCTCCAAAGCGCTAGATCAGAAGTAGCTGTAACAAACTGCACTGCAGCATTTTCTCCAAGGACGTCAACTTACAATGAAATTAATATTTAAAGTTGTTTTGTGAATAGAGAATACATTATTTGTTATTTCATAATGATTGGTAAAAGCAAAAAAAAACATGCATTTAGTAGCTGGTAAAAGAATTTGAAAAAGTAAAAAAACTTATTCAAAGCAATCGACACTAGAAAATTAAATTGTTTGGTCATTATATGCGATAAAAGTATTTAAAACTTAAAAGATGTTAAAGTCATATTAAGAAGATGGAAGGAAAGATCGAAAAGAGCATATATAGATCATGTTAAGGAGAAATATTACGTTGTGTTGTACAGGGAAGTCAAAAAAATGGCTTAAGAAAGGTAAACTTGTAAATTACTACACGTATAAGAACGCAGTTTTTAAACTATAGGTATACTAAAGTACTTGAACAATAAGAAGAGTCTTTTGAGCAAAGCCACTCCTATTTTTAATACAATTCAAATTTATTATCCATTCTGATAGCTAGTTCAATGTACAAAAATTTTACGTGGGCTTTTGGATACAGTCGTTCTTCTGAACTTTTTATATTTTGTAATGAAAAGCTTCCCATGGAATGCAGGGACATTTAAAATGTAAAACAGAGGATGGTATGCGCATTTTGAAAATTCAAATATTTCTATGAAACGGTGGGTTGATGGAAATATTTTCAGTGGGAACTTTAACAAAGAATGACCAAGTCTGAATTTTACAGAAATAATAAATTCAAGTTATGACTACCGTCACGCTTAATGTGGCCCTTGGATCTTTAGGAGTGTTCCCGAGGACTATAGGCTTAAAAAAGCCTTTCTTGTGACTTTAGGTTTTTTAGAGAAATAGGCTTATGTTTAGGCTAGAGCCATTTTTTAGTATCAGCCTGAATAAGACATAATAATTATGAATAATGAATTTATTTTATTTTTAATTAATATTAAGAAAAGAAGATTTATATTTTACTTAAATATCGCCAAAACAACATCGAAAAAGACTTATAGTCCTTTAGGCTCGGCTTTTCAACAGCCCTAGCCTAAAGGACTAAAAGCCTTTATAGGCTTTTAGCCTGTCAAGCCCCTTTATGAGTAGTCTAGGCTTCAAAAAAAGGCTAAAAGCCTATAGTCCTCGGGATCACTAGTCTTTAGGCTTTATCTACATCGTAAGGGATGAAGATGTGATAGTGTAGCGCCCACCTTGTTTCAAATAAATTTTTCCTCCACCCAAAGGTTGGCTGGAAGAGATTGCATTTATAGCGATAAGTCCGCCTTTGTGCCTACATTGTTTCTTGATGTTTTTTAATTTTTGTGTGTCTATTATGGTGCAATAAAGTTGATTTATGTTGTATTTGGAATAAAAGTTTTTAATTCATTTAAAGCATCATAGAATGGAACACTAAATTACCGGCCAAGCGCAAGTCGGACTCGCGCACAAAGGGTTCCGTACCATTATCTATTAAAAATCACGTTTCTTGTATGGGAGCCTCACTTAAATATTATTTTATTCTGTTTTAGTATTTGTTGTTATAGCGGCAAAAGAAATACATCATCTGTAAAAATTTCAGCAGTCTGGCTATCACGGTTTATGAGTGACAAACATACGGACAGACGAACGGACGGACAGCGAAGTCTTAGTAATAGGGTCCCGTTTTTACCCTCTGGGTACGAAACCGTAAAAAATGATACTTTTAAAGTAATTGCTTTATAATACCAAAACTAAAATAAGTTTGAAATTTAAATTTAAATTAATCATCATTGTGTGTCAGTCGCTAAGCCTCCTTAGAAACCAGTTCCCATCGAATACCCTTAGGCGTTTCTAATATTTACGCATTTAATACCAACTACTATTAACATACGTATAAAGGCGCACCGCGCATTAAAATGTCAATTTACGATTTAAAACCAGCAGCTCGACTGGATAGCACACATCCACATATTCAAAATACAATTTTTTTCTCTTGTTATCCAAATACACTCACAATGATAAATCTAAGAACTAGCTTAGAGACATATCACTCACACTAAGTCAATAAAACTATAAATATACGAATTATAAGCCGAACATTGAATAGCTTATCAACCTTTAGTTATTATTTAGTTCGTTCATTGTTTTATAGATGTACTAGTCCAAATTCTTACCCAACGCCACTGTTTTGTGTGTCTCTTTCCACACAAAAAAAAAAACCAATCAAAGTAGAATAAGAAGTAGTGCGTCCTAACATTATTATAGACTTAGAGTCTATATCAATAACCATTGGTCCAAAACCAACAATTCATTGATTTAGGTTGGCACTACGGAACCCGTATGATCCAATTACACCAGATGACGTCGATCCTAACTCACACATCTTACCGACGATGTTATGTGCGAAATAAAACCTCACGAAGACCCCGACTTTAATGGAGACTGTCATTTACACCGTGTTGTAATCTGCGGACGCCTCGAGAAAGTTCGGCAAACATATATCTCCTTTGAAAATAATAAATCAATGAATACTTTGATCACTTAATCATTTTCAATTTTGTTTCGATAACAATCCTTAATGACAAATCATTTACATTTACTTCAGTGCCGCTTCTTGAAGTGCAGAACAATCAATCAACAAATAGCGAAAACGCGGAGAATATTCAAGTTGAACAACATTAAATAAAGCCACACAAAAATGTACCAACTCACTGCTGACTTAAGTATTTGCCCATTTTATAAGCAATTACTGAAGAAAATACCGTTTGGGCTTAACGCGCTTTGTGCACGGTGTGGGATGCGTCCTTTGTGTCTCCAAGTGCTTTCAGGGGGAGGGTTTGCGAGCGTCTGAGAGCAGTTGCTAGAGGTAAACCTTTTGCTCTAGATAATATAGTGATGCTATAGTACGGTGTGAGACGCGTCCTTTGTGTCTCCCAAGACCTCCAAGTGTTCTCAGGGCGAGTGTTTGCGAGCGTCCAAGACCAGCTGCTGCTAAAGGACAACATTTTGCTCTAGATAATGTTGTGATGCTACACTACGGTGTGAGACGCGTCTTTTGTGTCTCCCAAGAGCTCCAAGTGTTCTCAGGGCGAGTGTTTGCGAGCGTCCGAGAGCAGCTGCTAAAGGAAAACCTTTTGCTTTAGATAATGTTGATTGCACAACATCCAACCGGTTCCGATTATCTTTGAAAAAGCTTGGAAATTCATGCTATTGAAAAAAAATATATACTATGGGATATACGGGTTTTTCATACAAATATTTGAAGAGGTGATTCAGTCTATAATTTTTTCCAACTTTTATTTCTTGGTGTTTTTTTAATCGAGCGGATCTCAGTCGCTGAGGTACTAAATAAATAACAAACATTTGTTTATTTACATAAACGTATGAATATATAGATCCGCCCTCCGGTCCTCGTCCCGCGAGGTCCGACCCTCGATTTTTCTTGAGGACGCGTTTAGGACCATCTTGATTGTAATATCGAAAGTTTGCGATAAATCTTTGCTCCCGAGGGATTTTAGGTAGGTATTTCATTTGTGAACTTTGTTGAGTTTCGTTTTGAGTAAGGAATATTTATGACATGAGGAATAAAATATTTTTAGAAAAAAAATTGAACCGATTTCAAATACATAACGAATTCACTAAGGAGTAAAAAATAATCAAACTAAGATTTTAAATAACTAAACTATTTACAAAAAGAAATGTGGTGTCGTGGGACACCAGGTAGGAACGAAGTTCCTTCGGCTAATGTAGAATCGACACAATTTGCAAAAGAAAAATCGTGCTCAAAGGAATTTTACACTACTCGCTTGTGTATACGACTGTCGCGCCTGCGCACGTCTCATTTAACGGTTTTATTTAACGAGGTCATCCTTACGGTTTTACTATCACATTTTTTTCAGTTCGGTCGCGCAGCAAACTCCCTATCTCCTCCAAGCCTGCCGTAAGGAACTTCGTTCCAAAAATTATTTTAACTACTACCAACTGATCAGATTGAAGTCGATGCCGAGCCAAATAGAACAGGTACCTACTCGCATAATCATCTCGCGCTTTGATTGCCGCTCGCCAACATACTGTCTATCGTGGTAGCAGAAGCACAGTCGGGCTCGATTTTAAATAATACATAGGTATCTTTATCAGCATGAATCGTTGCCACTGAAGTGGCTTTGGGAAGTTATAAATAAATGGATATAAAAGGACCAATCACAGTGATTAAGCTAGCCTAAAAGTAACTTGTGTTACGGGGTACTAACTCAACGATACTGAATTTTATAATATCTAATAAACATCCTACAATAATAATCGCAGGTCAATCTGAAAGAGGTCATTTTCCGTCTTGACTCATTTGGAAGTAGTTAAAATAATATTGTAAATAGATAAATAGGTTTAATTATTTAAAATCTTGATTTTGATTATTTTTTACTTTTTAGTGAGTTCCTTATGTATCTGAAGTCGGTTCAATTTTTTTTCTAAACATATTTCATTTTTCTCTTTTTAGTATAAGATATTTACTCAATAAATTACGCAGTTATTTTATCACTTATAACAATGGCTAGCCCAAGTTAAGGTGCAGTCCGTATGAGGAAAAATAGGAATAAAGAAACAATGATTTATTCAAATTATTAGAAATACAAATAAATAAAATAAAATTCTTTTGATAACTAAATATAAGAAATACATTGTACGTATTCAAAAAATATTCTTTATAATATACCCATCATCATTATCCGAACGTATTCTCGGTTGCTTCCTCAACGGTGACGCTTCAAGCCCCGGGGTCCGCTACCTAGCCTAAGCGATTAGACAAATGTTCTAACCAAACAGAACAACAACAGAAGTCGTTGGCCCCGCCGGGAATCGAACCTGCAACTTCCGCGTGTAAGCTGAAAGCTCTAACCACTACACCATATACATACAGCTTAAATACCTACATCTCACGAACCCTACGCGCATACAAGAGATTGGTAACATCCGACGTATTCAAATAACAATCTTTGTAATAAACTCATCCTCATCATCTTAGCGTATTCCTGGTTGCATCCTTAACGGTAAAACCTTACTAAGAACTCCTCAAAAACTCCTGAAGGATAAAGCGGGCCGGTCCCTGCTTGCATCATCAGCTTACTTAAATAACTTCTAAGTTTAAAATTAGTTGTCTGTACGTCCCCATAATATTTAAAGAACTATCATCTAACTCCTAACCATTGAGGAGTTGTCTTTGCCGTCACATCAGCTCAGCAACAACATTACACACAAAAATCTGATAATAGATAATAAAGTGTACGTGCCTTTGAAATCTGAGGTGAGGGTGACCACCTCGGAAGTGCACTCTTTCGAATAAAAAAAGAATTTTGAAAATCGGTCTACAATTGACGGAGAAATCGGCGAACATACATAAAAAAAATATACAGTCGAACATACAACCTCCTCCTTTTTCGAAGTCGGTTAAAAAGTGAGAGCTCTTTGGCTCGGTGGGAGTACACATTCTAGCTTTTGCAATTTAAGTAGCCCTGGGCGTAATCTGTTATTGGATGGGTATAAAAGTGGCACCATGTCATTATCATCATCATTTCAACCGCATAACGTCCAGTGCTGGACATAGGCCTCTCCCAAGGATTTCCAAAATCTCTCCCAGCGACCTTGGTCAGGTGGTCTGACCACACTGTGGGTGGGTGTCCTAAGCTTCGCTTGCCAGTACGTGGTCACCATTTGAGAACCTTTTTGACTTATCGGTTCGCCGCGCTATGTGTCCCGCCCACTGTCACTTCAACGAACTAATCCGCTGGGCTATGTCAGTGACTTTTGTTCTCCTACGTATTTCCTTATTTTTGATTCGATCACGGAGGGAAAAACCGAGCATAGCCCTCTCCATAGCGCGTTGAGCGACCTTGAGCCTTCTTATGAAACCCATAGTAAGGGACCACGTTTCAGAGCCATCGCCGGGTATGGTAGCCGGATCACAATAAGTGGTATAAATAATTTTTCAAAGTAAAAACCAACGTCACCTTAAAACTACACAACCGATTTTGATAAAACAATGGGTCCACCAGACATTTTGTCTTTCAAACAAAAAAAAAAGATTTTTTTAAATCTGTGTTGGCGTCTTCTTTTGGTGAAGATACATAAAACAAAAACATAAAAGATTGCGACGAATATGATAACTTCCTCCTTTTTGGAAGTCGGTTAAAAATATTAAAAGAGCTTGAACTCCCCATGCTTAGGAAAACTTATTCAGCCGTTGCTCTTGGCTGTCATTATGTCATTATTATATGGCAGTCGTCATGTTAAGTAACAATGGCATGTCAGGTCGCCGCTCCTAACACTTGCTTTGATGATGATCGTTTAAATCGATCGAAACTTTTTTTGCAGAAAACTCAATGTTCCTAATCTCATCATCTCATCATTTCAGACGCATAGCGTCCACTGCTGGACATAGGCCTCTCTCAAGGACTTCCAAACTGACCGATCAAGAGCCTGCTCCAGCGCTTTCCAGCGAACCTTGGTCAGATCGTCTGACCATCTTGTGGGTGAGTTCTTAATTTGCTTGTCAAGTAATAAAAAAAAAATCCAATTCGTACACCTTTTAGAGGAATAGCCTCTAGTAGAAGCTTTTTCTAATCCGATTTTAAAATAAGGTCTTACACGATGAAGATTTTGAGTAAAGTTGCCAATTTCCGCTTTCAGTATTGTACTGTCACTGTCATCTCCTTACAACAATACCTAATAAGTCATTTTTGGTGTAAAGTTTAAATTAAAAAAAAATCCTGATAACACTTACAATTTTTTTGTTTAAATTACCTTCTTAAAATTGTTTATATTTTCGATTAAAACTATCTACAACACTTTTATATTATTTAGTTGTCAAGCCAATTAAGTGAGGCAATTTGGAAACTACTATGTCCCAGTTAGACACACAGGCACACAAATTAACATAATAAACATAATGGTCAAACTAAATAAATATATAGGGACAAATAACACTGATTGAGCTAGCCTCAAAGTAAGTTCGAGACTTGTGTTATGGGATACTAACTCAACGATACTATATTTTATAACAAATACATATACCTATAGATAAACATCCAAGACCCAGGAAAATTTGAAAAAGGCCATTTTCCAAATTGCCCTGACCGGGGATCGAATCCGGGACCTCCGGGTGGCGGACTAGCATGGTGACCACTACGCCACGGAGGTCATCAAAACTAATGACACCCCTCTTTTTGTTTTAGGGGCTAAAACCTATCAGACCGTGTAAACATGTACCACAAATCAACATGCAGCAGATATTTGGCCATAAAGAACGCAAAAACAGTTTTCCGTCGTCTGGCCAGTTTCATCAAGTCTAATATTGCTACACATAAATCCACGTTGAGTAGGTGTGGGTGCTTTTACATGTTGCGGAGGGAGTGATATTATCATTTATTATCAGAATTGTTTTATTATGTTAAAAATCGAGTGTAACAAAATACTTATAAACTAAATAAATGACGGCCTCCGTGGCGTGGTGGTCACCATGCTAGTCCGCCTTCGTCCGAAAATGGCATTTTCAAATTATCCTGGGTCTTGGATGTTTATCTATATATGTATTTGTTACAAAATATAGTATCGTTGAGTTAGTATCCCATAACACAAGTCTCGAACTTTGGGGCTAGCTCAATTAGTGTTATTTGTCCCTATATATTTATTTATTTATATCAAACAACATTACGTCTTTACTCTAAGGAGAGCCCAAGGCCGTAAGACAGAGATGGACAAAAAGAAGGAAATACCCGGCCAAGTGCGAGTCGCACCCGCGCACGAAGGGTTCCGTAACTTTATCTATGACATTAAAAAAACACAAAAGTTTACTTTTTAACCCCAAATCGCTAGTAGACGAAGACAAGACCCAGCTAGTGT
The DNA here is from genome assembly GCA_943193695.1 of Acrobasis suavella. Classification (NCBI taxonomy): domain Eukaryota; kingdom Metazoa; phylum Arthropoda; class Insecta; order Lepidoptera; family Pyralidae; genus Acrobasis; species Acrobasis suavella. Next base: position 942,598 of record OW971947.1, read on the forward strand.
CCCCTTTGCTAAGACTGAATTCGCGAAAATTCAATATAAAATTCGCTCTGCTATAATATATAATAAAGTAAATAAAGAACTAAACATATATAATAAAACATCCCATGAGTGTAAATCGCTAATAACTACTTGGCTTAAGGAACTCACCTATGATGAATTGGAGAGTTTTGACACTATACTTATTCACACACAATCTCTCAAATACCACCACCCTGCGCGCAAACGCGCAAACGCCTGCACGCACGCACGCACACACAACCCACATACAAAAAGGAACACAAACACAGACTCACACACGCACGAACCCCCGTCACACACACACACACATAAACACAAGCACGCACACACTTTTTTGTTTGTATTGAATTTTTGTTTTATATTGACTCTTCTTTTTATTCTTAACTTTTTTTCCCCGTTCTACTAGGTAGATTAAACTTTTTTATAGATACGAAGAACGGAGCTTACTAGTACAAGTATTTCATTACTTAAAAGTAGGTTCCAACACCTGTTTATTGATAATGTAAACACAATTTACCTGAATAAATTATTTTATTTTATTTTTATCTATAAAAAATGGCGTTTATTGTATGGGAGCCCCCTTAACTATTTATTTCATTTTTATTATTTATTTTTAAAGTGAATAAATAACTAGATATTCTGTGGATGTTTCAAGCGCCTTCCTTTTGCAGTTATTAATATAGAGCAAAAACGGCAAAAAAGTCACGTTTGTTGAAATATTTATTTTATTATATTTTAGTATTTGTTGTTATAGCGGCAACAGAAATAAAATTCAACTGTCTAGCTATCACGGTTCTAGAAAGCTGTAATTTGATATAAGTATTAGAAAGCTGTAATTTGGTATAGGTATGTATTTTAATCATGCCAAAAACGTAGTAAAATATTTTTACGTTAGCTTCCCACAAGTAGGTGTCAATTTTTTTTTCGACTAGCCCACCATGTGCAGCACACATAAAATAATTATTTCTTATTTCCGTATTTTCTTTGCCTTCGTCACGTAATGTCGTAACCGTCCCGTCACGTGCGTGTAACGCGTCCCGCCCGTGACGAACCCCAAATATATCACCGGCCGACCAATTCCTTGACCGAAAAATTTATAACGGTCGCGCTTTCTGATTTATCGCCCGAGACATCCGCATCGGTAGTAAGTGAATAGGCAATACCGTTCATACTGCCTGACTATTTGTTACGTTTTTGAAGAGGCGATGGATGAGGTATTTACCCAACTGCTCCAAAAAGAGGGCTATGATTTTCCAGTGCATGTATGTTTGTATGTATATTTCTGTGGCCGCTCTGCACTGCAGCCCGAGACATCCACATCAGTAGTAAGTGAATGGGAAATGCCGTTCATACTGCCTGACTATTTGTTACGTTTTTAAAGAGGTGATGAATGAGGTATTTAGGCTCCAAAAGGAGGGCTATGTTTTTTCAGAGTATGTATGCTCTGCCGCCCGAGATATCCGCTTCGGTATTAGTATGTGAATGGGCAATATCGTTCATACTGCCTGACTATTTGTTATGTTTTTGAAGAGGTGATGGATGAGGTATTTACCCGACTACTACTGGAGAAGGAGGGTTATGTTTTTTTAAGTTTATGTATATTTATTTAGTACGCTCTAGATTTTAGCTGAAAGGTGTCGTTTGTCCTAACTGTCAAAGTGACACTGGGTTTATAAAAAATTAAAAAAGGACTTAAAAAAAAAAGTACCAGTTCGAATGTATTTATGTTGGTTACCCGATAACTCAAAGATGCCTGGGCCAATGTGGAAAATTCCTTTTTCGTTTGAAAGGGCATACTTGATATATGTGGTGTCAAATTTTATCAAAATCGATAGTGTAGTTTGATGTCAATTTTTAGTTTTGAAAAATTATTGGTTTCACCTGTTCGATATTTCTTGTTTTATTGTATTCTATTTGTCGGGTTATAAAAGTGTTACAGATAGGCGAAATAATTCTTAACATCGACTGTGTTAATAGCTTATACTGGTGTCAAATTTTGACACATGCGAGCTGCCCATTCTACGTTTTCTACCTTTCTCCCAGACCAGCATGAATAATGGTATGTTTTTTTAATCTGCGGTATTAGAATATCATTCGAGCGGTGCGTGCAATGGGGCCCGGCACGAATCCTTCCCAGAGCCGTCTAGCTAGGCTTCCAGACAAGACGTGTTCTGATACTTATTTACCTACCTGTGACGTATCGTGTGTGTGTCTACGTAATAAATAATACTAGTAATTCCAAATAATAGTTTCATTATCGCTTTATAGTGCTAACACTGAATCAATATAGTATTGTTTATTTATTTATTTATAAATCTTTATTGATCCACAATTTACATTGTTTACAATTGCGGACTTAACGCTAAAAGCGTTCTCTCCCAGTCAACCATAAGGATAAACAGAGATCTAGTTGCGGCGCAAAATAATTACTAAATAAATCTTAATAAATATACATACCTACATTTATTATATGTATAAACATACATAAACATACATACAATATATAAATAATGAATGACGATGGTACACGTAAAAATGAAATATACATTATTTTAGAAAATGAGAGTGTACTTTTCTTTTAAAAAAAAATTTTGTTGAAATGTCCTTAATGTCAACGGGTAAAGCATTCCAGAGCCGTAAAGCTTGTAGGATAAAAGAGTCTGCCATAAAATTTGTGCGATGTAGAGGAATAGAAAGAAGACGAGTATCGGCAAAGCGAAGTTGCCGATCATGAGTGTTGCAAAGAAATTGAAATTGCATTTATTGGGTATTTAGGTATTGAGGAGAATTTGGATTTGAACTAGGAAACACAAAAAGCCGTCGTTTGCAAGCCTCTGCTCTCCATGTTCGATGGTAAATATGTAAATACTGTTCTGTCGGCGACACGCTGCTATTTAATATACAGGGTGCGCTGCGTGCGTACAGGGCGCGAATAGAATAATATCGGAGGGTGGCGAGAGACTCTCTGAGAGCATTGGAGTCATTTTAACCTCAGATAAAAAGAGGGTTATTTTAAGTTTGACCCTTACGTCTGTCTGTCTGTCAATCTATGGCGCTCGAACCGATGGACCGATTTCGATGCGGTATTTTATACGGTTCGTAGCCATGTTTTATAAAAATCTGTTAAGTCTTTTAAAAGTTATTGGGAGTTAACGCTTGAAAGTCGGGGTTTTTCTTAATTGTTCTGGCGAATAGTAGACTAATAGCAACGATTCTTAGCAACCCATCACTATTTTGACTTTTCCACCTACACGAGCATTATCATCATTCATCATCATCCGAGCGGGTTTTCCCGGTTGCATCCTCAGCAGTAACGCTTCAGAGCCCGGGGTCCGCTACCTAACCAAGGAGATTTGACAAGGTAAACCAAAACCAATCCTTGGATAGGATTGAGTAAACGCTAGATGGCATTTGGGATCCACAGTTTATACGTGCCTTCCGAAACACGGAGCCATCTTTCTTTTTGGATAATCAGGTTAATCAAGCCTGCAATATCCTAACTAGACTGGAAACAACTTTTCACAAAGTATGCTTCCCAGTGGAATTCGAACCCACGACCGGGTCACAAGGCAAATGCCTTGACCACTGGACCACGGAAGAAGTCGAACGAGCATCATCAAGCTAAAAGTGGCAAGTAGGCCTTACGGCTTTGGGCGCTGTGATCAGCAGCATCTACAATTTGTAACAAAAACCCTATCCAATCCTTGTAGAAGCAACTCAGACCGTCAATATGAACTGCTTTTCCTATGAGACTAATGCTTGAAACTCGAAAAAAAAGTGTTTTTTTTTTTTATACAAAATTGGTCAGCCGGCCCCGCAATTTGTATGAAAAATGTCGATGTTTCATCAAGTTTGAAACTTGATGAAAAAATTGAGCATTGTTCCCATAGGAAAAGTTGTTCATATTGACGGTCTGTGTTGCTCCTACAAGGACAGGACAGGACAGGGTTTTTGTTACATATTATATACACGTATAAAACAAGTTTTTAAATGACAAGCGCAGTAAAAAAAAAAACACTGATACGGAAATCGCGGAAATACAAATTTTTCATGATTTAATAAGTTAGTAGGCAATAACTCAGTTGGCAAAATATATGACCGGGGAACAAAGTTTATCTTCAAACTGTAGGGGCCAAGTTATAAGACTAAGCGAGTAGGATTAACTTGTGGCTCTGTAAGCTGTCTTCGTATTGTCGCGTAAGGAGATGAATGACATTGTAAACGTCACGAATTCGAACAAAACGAATTCAAATGAAGGAAAATTTCGTCAATAGCATCAGAACACGATTGGCCTAGTGGTCTAAGCAATGGACTGTGAATCTAGAGACCGCTGGTTGGTGGTATAGTGTTTTTGAAGTTTTGAAAGAAGTTTCTAGATAATACTAGACTAAATGGAAAAGAAAATACGGGACAGAGAATGAGTGAGAGAGAAGGCGATAGAAAATTAGTAATTTGAGTTTGGAACGTTGATGCGATTTTGTTCGAATTCGGTGGGTATATATACGGAACAAGGCGCCGCCTGAGGCAGTCTTAGTTGGAAAGTGAAATCTGAAGAAGGAAGAAAAGAGAAAAGAAGAAGAAAAAAATATTAGTGCGTAAAGTGAAGTAGTGAGTAAAGTGAAGTGTTCAGTGCAGTGAATTCCGCGCGCGTGACAGTGTAGTGACGTTTACGCGCGCGTGACAGTTCAGTGAAGTTTCCGCGCGCGAATGTGCAGTGACGTTTCCACGCGCCTGACAGTGAAGTGACAGTTGTGAGTACGCTTGTGTTGTAAATAAAAGCACTATTCCATAGGATAGTTGTTTCCTTTCCTATCCCCAACCCACTCTCGTGACAGTATCTAATACATACATTTCATGCCTGTTTCCCATGGGGGTAGGCCGTAGGCAGATACTATGGATCACTTGCTACGATCCTTGCAAAACTCTTTCGCTTCGTCAACACTCATTACTCCCTTCACCGGAATAATTATTTATGACTGATGATGACACATCACATTCACATTGACTCACATTGTACTACAAACTCAGAGACAGGTTTGAGATTGTGACCTAAAACACTCTTTCTGTTGTTAAAATAATTTAGCATCTTAGTGCTCCCAAAGGGTAAAAATGAAACCCTATTACTAAGAACCCGCTGTCCGTGTGTCCGTCCGTCTGTCTGTCACCAGGGTGTATCTCATGAACCGTGATAGCTATACTGTTGAAATTTTCACAGATGATGTGTTTCTGTTGCCGCTGTAACAACAAATGATAAAAACAATAAAATAAATAGTTGAATGGGGTTTCCATACAACAAACAATTTTTATAGATAATGGTACGGAACCCTTCATGCGCAAGTCCGACTTGCACTTGGTCGGTTATTCTGTCTTCATGCCCTTCATGCCAAAAGTGGCCTTTAAGTCTTACGGCCTCAGGAGGTTCTGTCTACCCTGTTAAGGATAAAGTAGTGAGTTATCACTTCACATTTCTGTTTAGATTTGGGTGGTTGTAAACTCACCACCGAACATCTTATGACTTCCACCACACCGCACCACCAGCCCCACAGTTCCGTCGATATTAGCATACAAATTGCTCTACACTCACTTCACTACTCTTGAGCGCGATTATAAATTGTCGATATGCATACTAACATCACTATTAATTCATTGTTCAGGGTTGTCTCTGGAATTTCGTTGTCTTATTTTTAATTAATCTCATCATTCTTAATTTTAAGGGTTCTGTAGTGCCAACGGGACCCTATGAGACTCCGCTGTCTATCTGTCCGTCTGTCACAGGGCTTTATCTCATAAACCGTTAAAATGAAATTCAAATAAATTAATAAAACAAATTTTCAATATATTGTACGGCAGTACGAGACCCTTTATGTTCGAGTTTTTGCACTTGATCGGTTTATTTCATAATCTTTAATCAATCATCCACTGCTAGGCAACTTTATCTTAGTTAACTTTTTTGTCCAAAGCATAATGATGATATAGACACTATTTGTTTTAGGACACTGTAAAAACCATCCGAATTTATTTCTCTACTTGGTCCTTCGCCTTCGAGCTTGGTCCAATAGTTAACAGCAGCAGCCAGGTATATGCATGTTTCGGACAATCGTACGGATACAAAGTGTACTGTCGGCCAGGTGTCGAAATGAGAAATGTTAAGCCGGTGGATGATTCACGGGACAAATTAAAGTCGGAAAATGGCGCTATAATCCAAATTTTAATATGTCTAACCTATTTTACCTTGGCTCTCTCTACTCCATAACGAGTATAAGTATATTTATTATATGCATTTATATACATGTAAGTTTATAATGAGCATTAATTACTAAAACATATTTATGGTAAAGTTTATGTAATTAAATACATCCTAATTTATTCCTTTCGATATACTTATTTATTTTATTGATTCATGTACTTAATTACACTTGAAAATTTACAAATAAAACCTTTAAAAAGTAAACAGAGTACATACGTGCTACTTATTTCCAAAGAAATTTCGTCCAGCAGACCCGCGAGGGGAAATGGGAAGAAAGAGGTAATTGGTATGTACTGTTACGCGGAGGAGTTTAGAAGTCTTTTTAAAAAAACTATTTTAACACCGCGCAGTTTATTTTCATCAAAATAGCCACTTTATATAAAATCACTAATAAATGGATAAAGATTTGGTTAAATGATAGAGTGATCTTTAGGCAACCGGACTGCCTGCCGGAGCTTCCTCTGAGACTTATTAAGGAAGAAGGGTTGTTGAGTAAACCCGAAGGGTTGCTCAGTCAGCATTTTAACTAGCATACGGAGGATGTAACAGTACGTACAATACAAAAATAAATAATACTTATTATTTTATTATAAAATTTTACAGGAAATATAAATAAATTAATAAACATACCTACATAAACTTACTATAAATAATTTTATACTTAACTAATTAAATTTGCACCCCATCTACCATTTTTTCTGCTGCGTCCCAAAGGTGACCTGGTAGACAATGCTTAGCATTCAGTTGAACCTTTTGTACTATAATCTTAAGATTTTAAGTGCAATCATTTAAATTAAAAATATATAGACGTGAAAGGGCGTCGGTATCAGCATGTGAGAACTCCACCTGTCCCAGCTAGTGGGTGTGTTCCCACATGAATTATGTAGATTCAAAACAGTCGTAGAGCAAGAGAGAGACACGACAAGGGCTAAGGGCCAGAATAGACGGGGCGCAAGTTGCGCCGCGTAGCAGCTAGTGATGGGCGGTGTATAATTACTAAATCAACTCATTTGAATATTTTCTTAGTAGATTGAGTAAATACCCGACATAAATCCTTATTTATCCATTTGGTGACTAGACTGGTTTATATGAGTTGCGACTCATATTTATATTTATATTCATTATTTCATGTTTTCATGACAATTTTTAAACTTAAATGTAGTTTACACTTGCAATTCTTGTCGGAAAGTATGTGCATACGCTATAACATGATTAAAATGTAGGTAAACGTCAAATGCGACGCTAAAAATATGAAAATACCATACTAATCATACACTGAAAGTAGGCTTTTTTGACTTATTATCATTTTTTGCTGGGAGGTGTGCAAATACATAATTATATGTTAAAATAAGTAAACAGACATCAAATGCGATGTCAATATATGAGCACGCTCTATTTACTCTATTTATTAAATCTAGTGAGTAAATAATCAAATGGATAGATTGAGTACTATCCACTGACCATCTCTAGCTCTTACGCGACGCAACTTGCGCCCCGTTTGTTCCGGCACTAATACATTTATTTGTCAGCACTGATAAAAATATACAATAGGCATGACGAATCGAAAAATATGTTTTGCCAACCGGTTAGATTAATAAAAATATTGTACACGTGTTTTTTCTTTTCTCTGAGAAACAAAATATAAATATAAAGGGACAAATAACACTGATTGAGCTATCCCCAAAGGCTAGCTCAATCAGTGTAATTTGTCCCCATATATTTATCTATTTATTGTGGTAGTCAATAGTCTGGCTCTCGGAATCCGGTTGGACGTAGGGGTAGGGGAAGACCGAGAACCAGACCGAGATGGTTTTTGATTTATACCGGAATGTTGTGAATCCGGAGCGTGGAGAATCCAGATAAAGGAACGACGTGTGGATGGATAAAGAAGAGGTCTACGCCCAACAATGGGGACACTACAAATACAGTCTTGTAAAATATTCGAACTTATTTTCACAAAAGCTACGGTTTGTTTGATTCGGTGAGGATACAGTATATCCTTATTATAAATATAAATAAATAAATATATAGGGACAAATAACACTGATTGAGCTATCCCCAAAGTCAGTTCGAGACTTGTGTTATGGGATACTAACTCAACGATACTATATTTTATAACAAAAACATATATAGATAGACATCCAAGATCCAGGACAGTTTGAAAAAGGCCATTTTCCAACTTGCCCTGACCGGGGATCGAACCCGGGACCTCTGGGTGGCGGACTACCATGTTGACCACTACGCCACGGGAACGTCAAAAAATGACAAAGAAACAGCGCATTGAAATTTAGCATGACGTCACGGCTACGTAAGATACTTAAGACATAGAGGTGACGTCGCAAGCCCCACTCCGGAACGTCGATGCTTCGTTTTTTTGTGAATTTTTACTTATTCGGCATACTGAAAAATATAAGTCCATTATTTTTGGATAATCTAAAAGACGGACTAATTACAATTATACTTTTCTTACCCTGTCGTCACCCCTATTCAACAATTGTAAGCTGCTTGTATTAGAGTTAGGGCCGTACCAGACGCGGCGCAAGTTGCGCCGCGTAACAGCTACTGATGGGCGATGCATAAATACTCAGTCAACCCATTTGAGTATTTACTCAGTAGATTGAGTAAATACCCGATAAATATCCTTATTTATCCATTTGGTGAGTAGATTGATATATATGAGTTGCGACTCATGTTTATATTCATATTCATTATTTCATGTTTTCATGACAATTTTGAAACTTAAATCTAGTATACACTTGCAATTCTTATCGGAAAGTGTGTGCAAACGCCTATAATATGCTTAAAATGTAGATAAACGTTATATGCGACGCTAAATTATATGAAAATACCATACTAATCATACACTGAAAGTAGACTTCTTTGACTAATTATCATTTTTTGGTGGGAGGTGTGCATAGACGTAATTTTACGTAAAAATAAGTAAACAGATATCAAATTCGATTTCAATATTTGAGCACGCTCTATTTACTCTATTATTAAATCTAGTGAGTAAATACTCAAATGGGTAGATTGAGTACTATACACAGCCCATCTCTAGCTGTTACGCGACGCAACTTGCGCCTCGTCTGTTGCGGCACTTAGTAGAGGAATGAGTCAGAATGATGAGGATGGAATGAATATGTCAATTTAAAAATGAAATTTGAAAAGGTGAACCGAATGAAATGATGGAGGAAGGAGGTATGTCAGGACATGAAGGATAGGTTGTACTTACCCCAAAAAAATCACTTTCTCAGCATCACCTATTGGTTGACTGGCAGAAAAGGCCCCTGGCCTTAAGTCCGCCATTTTCATGTATTGTAATGAAGTTAAATAAATAGGGTTTATTGCAACATCGTTACAAGTACAAAAAACTACTCACAAAATAAGTCTTAATGTCGGAGTGTCCATTATGCTGATGCGGAATTTGAGTCCGTCGAAATTGTGCTTCCGTCCGCTGTCCGTCGAAACGGAACCAAACTTAAAAGTCAATGCTTTGCAGAAAATATAATTGAAGCTGAGATTCTCACTGTGAGCGGTGCCAGTGAAACTGTTTTTATTCCGCGCATACCATTGATCCCCAACAATTTCCTTTTGAGCAGTCCACTTGCTTTTCTATGACAATACATAAGACGCAGTGTCAGACGCTTAAAGCCACTGTTGTCGACCTTAGCATTGGTTTTTCGCATAGCCAACTTTATGTGGCTTTCTCCAGGGTTAGTAACGCTTCAGGTCTATTCATATTGGTTTTCGAAGGAAATACTCCCAACATAATTTATAAAGAACATTTTTAATGTTTACAATATGAAAAAAAAAATAGTATAATATTGAATTTTAACTACAAGTACTTTCTTTCTATACATTAGTTCGTATTTCTATTAATACGCCGGAGTCATAACGTCCACGCGAACGAAGTCACGGGCATCAGCTAGTAAATAATATAAATAAATAGGGTTTATTGCAACATCGTTACAAATATAACAAACTGAACTGATTTAAATCCGCAAACTTGAAGACGTCTCGGGGGAATGTTCTAGTGTTTGCATCCGTTCCTTTACACGCGTAATGTGATCCGGAAGGTGTGCTCCGACGGAAGGTTCTCAATAAGATCAGCCTCCGTGGTGTTCGGAAAGATGTTTCAATTTCTTTGAGCTGAAACTGAGTAGGATTTTGGTAAAGATTCTGCGCTGAAAGTTTGTTTCATAGTCTAGCACATTCATTCTGTATTCTGTTTGTTTGTTTGTAAATTCTTTATTGTACATATAATTGTCCATATAATTAGGTACGTTTTAGTTTATTTATATAAATTAGGTATTATATAATATGTATATATATCTCCCTGAAAGGCCGGCATCGCTTCTGTTACACCCCAGGTGTTGCAGTTGTCCATGGGCAGTTACCAGGTGACCCGCTTTTTCGTTTGCCGCCTTCTAACATTTAAAAAAATGTATATTTGTGTTTAAACTTTTAGATAAGTACCTATATGTATTTATATTTACCTTTAGTCTATTTTGTACACGCCTACTTCTACCTGTTATCTTCTCTTTTCCCCTCCTGGGTCTGTTGGAAGAGATTTTTTATGAAATAAGCAATACCTATGTACTCAATGTTCTTACTTTGTTTCTATGTTTGTATTTTGTGTTCATGAATTTTGTTACTAAATAAATATGATAAACACGAAACAAAAAACAAGTTAGAGAAAGCGAACAGTACAAAGGCGGACTTATCCCAGATAGGGATATCTTCCAGTCAACTTTGAAATAGGAGGATAATTTACAATACAGCGTTGGGAGTGGGTACAATACGATATTTAGAAGACATAAACAGGAAACAGAATTAAATTACACCTAACTACTTACTATACTAAAAACGATTTAAAATTGATACTTGTAAATACTTAACTAACACATCTAAATATATATAACTCAAAGGTGACTGACTGACTGACATAGTGATCTATCAACGCACAGCCCAAACCACTGGACGGATCGGGCTGAAATTTGGCATGCAGGTAGATGTTTGACGTAGGCATCCGCTAAGAAAGGATTTTGATTAATTCTACCCCCAAGGGGATAAAATAGGGGACGAAACTTTGTATGAAACTTTGTCAATTTTAAACCGATCGGGCTGAGACTTTGCATGCATAAAGCTACTGTGACGTAGGCATTCCCTAAGAAAGGATTTTGATAAATCCCACCTCTACGTGAGCGAAGCCGCGGGCAAAAGAATATATACTAATATACACAGAGCGACGGAACGCATCAGAATGTCTGGTTCCGTGGCGACCATCGCCTTTTCTCGCTCTAGCAAACGACTGTTTTGAACGACAGAAAAGGATAGCAGCATAGAAAAGTGCTGCTCCATGCTGACAGATGAGTCCCGACAAAGTGCACATGGTAAGCGAGTGCACATGGTAAGCGAGTGCACATGGTAAGCGAGTGCACATGGTAAGCGAGTGCACATGGTAAGCGAGTGCACATGGTAAGCGAGTGCACATGGTAAGCGAGTGCACATGGTAAGCGAGTGCACATGGTAAGCGAGTGCACATGGTAAGCGAGTGCACATGGTAAGCGAGTGCACATGGTAAGCGAGTGCACATGGTAAGCGTTTGCCGGTCGACAGAACATAGTATCGTGCATAGTGAGGAGAGGAAATTCAAAATAACTCAACGTTCGCACTGCACTTCTGAACTCCAAGAACTTGCATCCGAAAAACTTGTTGAGACGCCCTCCGACCAAACTAAAAGATGACAGAGATGCAACACTCTGAACCATGTCACCCATGTGCTCTTACTTAATTCGCTAGTGTGGCGAACTCTACGGCCACTACGAGGAACTACAATAAGAAACCAATCAAGAGACAACCGACAATATAGTTCACAAGAAGCATATGAGATGGCGCCAGCAGTATCCTACATCTCGATCTTAGAGTTCGCCCAATTCGCTGCATATATACAACTTTCGAAGATACACTGTCGGAGCCGCGGTTCCCCAGGCGCAACAACATGCCTGGCGGGAAGATCTTCCCTTTGTGGCGGTCGAGCATATCACCTCGCTCCCGCTACAGCTAGATTCCCTCTAAGGCCCTCTAATGAAAGGTAAAATCCTTTATAGATAAATTTATCCTACATATATAAAAAAAATGACTTTGACTGTGGGCTCTTACAGATTACAGACAAGCGACAGAATGCCCGCGACACCTGTTTGTGATCGTTGACATCAGTCCAACCGCCAGTAACTGTCGCCGACGATTGCGTGACAGTTCTTAACAAGAGTGACAGGAATGACACTGACATAGGTCGAGGCTTGGGTGATCCGTGCGTCAACTCGTGAATGGGTGCTACCAGGAGGAATTGGTCAGCTCGGCTTCGCTTTTTAACTCCTGAATATTATTATTTTTACTAGCCTGTAGTATAGTGTCCCATTGCTGGGCAAAGGCCTCCCCTTATCCTTCCACACGTCCCTATCTTCATCGGTATTTCTTATAAGGTACATAATTAATGTTCGTTCGCTCGTACGCAAGCATTACATTTTGTAATTATTTGTAAATTATTGACAATCATACAAAAAGTTGTATGTAGAAATAAAAAGAACTAAACTCAGTTTAATTACAGAGCCACAGCTAGGTTTTTAAATCATAGTATGCTAATGCGTAGGTTTACAAGTTATTGTTCCGTCACTGTCTTTAATTTGTTTTCTCGTTTTGTGTTGCCACTAGACAGCACTTCTGTCAAATATCACTCATGTGTAGTTTTCTTGTCTACTATGCAGTCTCGGCGAGTTAGTGACAACTTTCTAAGTGTGATGTTAACTAAAAGTTTTCGTATGATAAAATCATGCATATAAACATGATATATACCTACGCAGTAACAGCAAATCGTGCTAATCATATTCTCTGTGTGTTTCATGTTATATGTTACTTATACTAATACCATAGGTATCTGCTAAACTATTAATAATTTTACATACTAAAAATAAAATTATCATATATCATATCATTTATTGCTTCCTTAATGTATCATACAGGTCTTTATTAACAAAATAAGTAACAATTAAGGACCCTGACGGGCGCTGCAATGGGGAAGGGCCACATTTTTGTCAAATCTATGTTATTGAATTATTTTATGATATATTTCAATTTATGTACCTATATAATATCCATGCAAGTTATATTTTATTCGTCGTATTATAAGTTTATTCATTAATAATAAGTTAATAGATGTCAAACTTTTACATTGATAATAGTTAATATATGTAAAAAAAATTTATATATGTCAGGAATTATTATTAATTTAATATATTGCCTTTACGGTGTAATTTTGTCTTCCAAATATTCGTTTATTGTGTAATAGCATTTATTAGTCAATAGTTCTTTGAGTTTGTGTAGAAACGTTTTATTATTCTCTATGTCTTTGATGGCGGTTGGGAGTTTGTCGTAGAGCTTAATAGACATGACTAGAGGGCTAGATGAGTGGAGCTGGAGACGCGAAGTAGGTAGTTGTAGCTTATTTTGATGCCTGAGTGTATATTTTGTTACTAAGTCTCTTCGTTTTTTGAAAAATTCAGCATATTTTTGGACAAATTTGCATGCATGTAGGATGTAGATGCATGGCAAAGTTAAAATTTTGTATCTTATAAAATAAGGTTTGCAGCTGTCTCTTTTTTTTATATTTGCTATTATACGCAACAATCTTTTTTGCACGGTAAATACTTCATCGCAATCGGTTCCGTTGCCCCACAAAAAAAAATATTAGTTCCTACGTACAATTATAACTTGTATATCGGCGTATCGCACATTTAAATGACCATTTACTATTTTCATAAGCCTTAAACTAGCAGCATACGAAAATTTTCGCTGGTTATACAATTACACTAAATTTTGTATAAACAGGCTCAGAGACTTAATAATTCACACTAAGTCTATAAAAATTAAAATACGCGAATTATAAGCCGGTCATTGAACGGCTTATTAACATTTATAGAACCTAATTAGGTATTTATTTAGTTGTTCCATAGGTTTGAAGCTGAACTAGCCCAAATTCCCACTCAACGCCACTGATTAATAGTAAGACTAAGTCTGCAAAGACATCGAAGGCCTCCAAGGAGATCTGCAAATGGGGAACAGGAACAGTGGCGTCTTCTGGTATCGGAGGCGAAGACTCTGGCAACAGTTTGTGTGACTGTGGGGTCACACAATCCATGGACCATCTTTTGTCATGTCCCAACTTCCCGACTCCTTGTACTAAGGCAGATCTAAATATGGCTAATGACAGGGCGGTTGCCATGGCTAGGTTCTGGTCTAACAATATCTAATTTAAGCCATTTCGACTCGATAAGAAGAACAGGCTTAGACCCACTTCGGGTCGCTAAGTCATCGGCTTAACTCAGTAAGTAAGAGGTAAACGGGTTACTCCCGCCCGTTGAGAATCGGCCGAAATGTTTTAACCTCATCCGAAGGTCTTTACCAGCGCGAATGTGTCGAAGCGTACACGATGTCGCCTCGAGTCGCATTGATGTAATGTCTGTCTCACGTTAGTTTTATATCCAAAACAATATAATCAAATAAATAATGGGTTCTTTGCAAAATATTGTAAAATAAGTGCTCGAGTGAAAGAGGGAAATCGGTATCTATCGATTTATTTCGATGTAACTGCTTATTGCTAAAGGGCGTTAAGACGAAGTAGTAGCTAAAGTGGCGCCCTCATTTGAAATAAATTGTTTAAAACTAAATAAGGTGATAATTAAAAATTTGATTTGTATCAATGTCTAGAATGACCTTTAAACTATTTTATAAATAACCTTTGAAAGTAATATTGGTAGTCCGTCTAGTTTTAAAACTGTTTTTTGCCAAAAGTGGCCACTTTTAGCGAAAAACAGTTTTAAAACTAGACGGACTATTCGTAATAATTTCAAAGGTTACTCATAAAATAGTTTAAAGGTCTTTCTAGACATTTATACAAATCACATTTTTAATTATCACCTTATTTAGTTTTAAACAATTTATTTCAAATGAGGGCGCCACTTGAGCTACCACTTCGTCATATGACATCTAGTGGCCGCTAATCGAATCACTTAATGAAAATCCCACCGGCTGCGCCATGTTAAATTATGTGATGCGTCAATGAAACACCGGGATGCGAGATAGACCGACTTTATTTAAAAAGTATTACGTGTACCCTACACAATTGACATTTATTTTATAAAAAATCATATATCTACAGCTTATACCATTAAGTATGATAGAACTAGGTACATAATGCAATGCAAGCATATAGATGGCGCTTGTGTCTAACAAATATATTGTCATCAATTCAGTTTATGAAAATAGGTAGATAGAAAATACGTGAATAAACGTATTGTCTAACTATCATTCGTATGAAGTTATGGGGTGTATGTTATTTGGTATACTTTTTATGTTATTAAGTGGCGGTTGCTAAGACATTTAGTCACTATGGCCCTGCGTATCTAAGGTATACAAACCTTAAAATGTAAAAATTTTCCATAACATACGCTTCACGTTGGCTACTTCAAAGGTAGGCATGGGAGGGTGCTCTACGTGCGCAGGACGCTAATTAGACACTCAAAGTAACGATACGGCTGCTGAATAGTTGGTCTGTGGGTGGTGACGTCACAGAAAGAAAAGTTTTCGCACATGACATCAGTTTTTGTTCTTATCGTCTAAATACGTAAGATATTTGAGTAGTGAAAAATATCTCCTTGTCTGGAAGTAAAGAAAAGAAATAGAAAATATAAAATGATTCACGTCTCATATCGTAAAACCGAAGAAATGCAAATATAGGGACCTTTCAAGATTCGTAACAATTTTTTAAGACTAGAAAACAAAAGTAAGAACTGAGACAGATGCAGATATACTATCTTTATTCCTAACAAGATAGACAGAGATTAGGGTATAAAACATGCCACTTTTGATGAGATAGTGGGCGTGATGATGGTTTAAAGTAAATCAAAAATAGTGACGGTTAACTAGCCGCAATGCTTTACCTTATTTTAACTCCTTAGAAGAGAGGCAGTTGCTATATTCTACTTTTTTATTTCTCCCAAACCAGCATGATAAAAGATTGTTATGGAAGAGAAATAAATATTGTTATGGGCGGAAACCAAGATGGTTATAAGCAGGAAACAAAGATTGTTATGGGCGAGAAACAAAAATTGTTTTGGGCGAGTAACTAGATTGATATGGTCAGGAAACAAAGATTGTTATGGGCGAGTAACAAAATTGATATGGGCTGTAAACAAACATTGTTAAGGGTGAAAAACAGATTGTTATGGGCGGAAAACAAAGATCATTATGGGTAGGAAACAAAGAATTCATAAGGGTAGCATATTTTGCATTTGAACTAAGTAACGAGTATCTAAGCCGAGCAACTTTTATAGCATTAGGTTTGTTTGTTGTATTTCATGTGTGTAAGTGGCCAACACTGGTGTCAGATTGTTCAAGCTTCTACAGGCATCTGACATAGGAGGAGCAATGAGGAGCATCTGAAATCTGACAGCCAGGACCAATGGATTATAAGCTTGGGCTATGGATATGCTCTTAGCATTAAGTCCGCCATTCGTTAAAAGTATACTTGTACTTTGGAACAATAAAGTTAAATAAAATAAATATAAATAAATAAATAAGAGCTTTCCAAAGCACGGAGGAGGTTACTTTGTAAACGTAGATAAAAGATTGAGGAAATAAGTAATAAATAACCGACAAAGTGCACACGGGTTCACACACAAAGGGTTCCGTTCATTTTCTATTAAACGTACACGTTTGTTGTATGGGCAATATTAACTTGATTTTATTTCAATTATTTAAATAAATATATAGGGACAAATTACACTGATTGAGCTAGCCCCAAAGTTAGTTCGAGACTTGTGTTACGGGATACTCACTCAACGATACTATATCATATAACAAATACATATATGGATAAACATCCAACACCCAGGACAATTTGAATAAGGCCATTTTCCAACTTGCCCTGACCGGGGTCGAACCCAGAACCTCTGGATGGCGGACTAGCATGGTAACCACTACTACTTGGTCCTCAAAATTTATGTTTAAAGCGAAGCGTTTGCTGTTATTAATATCGAGCATAAAACAGCAAAAAAATCTTGTTTGTTTTTTGGGTGCCTCTCTGAAATATTTATTTAATTCTGTTCTTAGTATTTGTTGTTATAGCGGCAACAGAAGTACATCATCTGTGAAAATTTCAACTGTCTAGCTATCACGGTTCATGAAATACAGCTTGGTAACAAATAGACAGACGGACGAACGGACGGACAGCGGAGTCTCAGTAATAGGGTCCCGTTTTTAACCTTTGGGTACGGAACCCTAAAAAAGGGAGGTTTTTGCCAAAACATTTTATTTATATTTTCCTCGGGAAACCGCGAGATCCGAGCCACTTGAGTAGCAGTAAGCTGACAGAACTTGTTCCGCTCGTCGCCATCGCGTCTTATGTTTTCACACTTTACAAATAAAATGCTGAGCTTTGCTTCTAAAAATAAACTGTATTTAATATTTTTGCAGAAAGTTACCATTAAAGCTTTTAGTCAAGAAAGTGTTATTTAATTGGTTAAATACAGTTGTAAATTGTCACAGGCACCAAGCGCACGCCTCGCCAACGCCTCACCTGACGTGCTTTGAAATTTGTTGCATATAATTTGAGTCCGATCACACATTAATACAACTCAAATTGCATTTACCGAAGTCCAGTCGGAGCGAGCGCCCCGGGCGGGCGCAACACAGGGGCAAGGCGGAGGAAAGGGAAGCGCGTGGCGTAGGCGAGGCGTGCTCGCCTTTCTGTAAATGCAATTTGAGTTGTATTGATTTGTGATAGGAAACAAAATATGCTACTAATTTCAAAAAATTTAAAATGCGCTACTGGTCTTCCGAACACGCCCTCAGGACAAAGTCCTTAACTTTCACAAGCTTATTTAACTTGCAATGTATCTAACTCTAACCTTATTTTAACCGGTTGTCCTCAACCGATTGAGTTAACATTTTGCATACTCGTGTTAGTCAGATGACAATACAATATTATGGAGTCAACGAGCTGTTCTGATGATGGAGCCCAAGATTCTGTCGGAATTCTGTTATAAAACTTATTAGTGTTCACGAACACTTTATCGTGGACGATGCCTAAGGTCTTACGGAGTCGGAAGATTCAGATTC
Source organism: Acrobasis suavella (assembly GCA_943193695.1). Lineage (NCBI taxonomy): Eukaryota > Metazoa > Arthropoda > Insecta > Lepidoptera > Pyralidae > Acrobasis > Acrobasis suavella. Next base: position 961,040 of record OW971947.1, read on the forward strand.
AGATTTTTATTGCAAGTCACAGTTTTCAACGTGTTACATTAATTAAATAGGTACAAGTAACGCCCTGCTAGGGCGTCGATGGTCGATGGAACTCAGCAATAAAACGACGCAATCTCATCTAGTTAGCTCATAATCTAGCTTATTTCATTTGTCTTAATTTGCACTTTGGTCTCACAATTAAAGCTTCTAAAAAAAATTTTTTTTTGGTTTCCTAAAAACTTATTCAAATTATTTTCTTGCGAATGTTGTAGACCAACTTTCTTGTAGCTTCTGGTCCTTGATGAGCACTGAGCTGTAGCTGTGGACATCAGCTGTTACTCCAGCTTTTGTGCACAACACAAATGTATTATAATTTCTCAAAACTAAAAATCGACTTCACCTACAAACTACACGACCGATTTTGATAAAATTTACTATAGGACCACCTGACAAGTATGCCTTTTTAAACAAAAAAAGAATTTTCCTAATCGGTTTAGTAGTGTTTGAATAATCGGTAAACATACATAAAAAAAGTAAAATAATCCGACGAATTGATAAACTCCTCCTTTTCGGAAGTCGGTTAAAATATTTACTTATGTATGTACCTTATATATTATGAATTTTGTGTATTACAAAATAAAAATAAATTATTATGAATCTATATATCTTTCACTGAATTTATATTGCAAAAGTACCTTCGTTCAATTACTGAATTAAGTATTTTAATAGTTGATTCAACAGTAAACCCAAAACAATTCCAAAAATATAGAATTCTACGGTACTAATATTTTTAGGGCGAAATATTTTAACTCTTACAATCGCTGCACATTAATTTTGAATCTAAAACAGAAATTTACGAACCCGACCGGATATTACGGGTTTTTCAACTCTCGTTTCATAATCTCCTTGAATTGAATAGTAGAAACGGGATCATCGACTTAGTCTCTGGAATATTACCTCGCAATCAGATTTTATTTTACTCAAAAAGTAAAGTGTTACATATTTAGTGAATTCATATGTAAAAGGCTTTTTTTTCTTAATTTAACTTCTCCGCTGATTTATTTTAGGTATATAAGTTGCTTTTAAGTCATATACAAACATTTAAACTTTTCATTTATCATTTTGAACAACATTATCTATGGGAAATTATTTTACATTTTCATATTTCGATAATCATTTATTGTGAAAAGTTGTTTAAAATGATAGACAGAATCATTTCTTCAAATATTTGTAGTTAATAAAAATTAACCTTTGATAAAACCTTTTAAAAATAAAAACCTATTTCATTCTCTGACCACTGCTTAATTTGTGCTCTAATATAGATCACACAATCTGGTTGCGTTGCCACTTATCAGGAAATTACAGGCTTGAATCACCTGATTATCCAAAAATAAAGATAATTCCGAGTGTCAAAAGGCACGTATAAACTGTTTGACCATCAAATCTATTCAAGGATGAGTTCTGGTTTACCCTTTGAGTTGCGGAGTTCAGACGGCGGCAGTCGCTCTTTGTAAAAACCAGTAATCTCGTCAAATCTCTTTGGTTAGGTAGCGGACCCTGGGCTCTGAAGCGTTACTGCTGAGAATGCAATCGGGAAAATACGCTCGGATGATGATGATACATTGCCCCTAATTATAAACTAAACGTATGTATCTAATACTTATGACTTTTCATTTGTCATTAATTGATTTTAAGAGACTGATTTGTTTCCTTTGTCTTGGATCAAAGAGTCCGAGTGGACCAATCCCAAATTAAGGACGAAAAATTTACGCGCTATTAAAAGACAGCTTCGAAAGTCGTTTGCAGAAATTAAATTGAGTCGTAAAGTCGCATTGAAATTTGACTCCCGCCATGAAGTTACAGTTTTATTAATTTCAAAACCTAATAAAGTCAAAATTATAAATATGTAAAAAAAAACTACAGTTAAATTTACATTCTCCTCCCTGCTTAAGGTTGGTTAAAAACTGCACTAAAACACTTTTGAAACAACGCCTTCCGTCCGGACGTGACGTAGTAGCCTTTGACCTATATCCCTATTCAGAATTCAAATGCGCTTTGACCTTAGGCCTCTCATTACAGCGCTGCTAGCGGCTTGACCGACAAGTTATGACCATAACAAATTCGCTTCAGAAGGTAAACTCACACAATAAAACTAGTGGTTCTATGAGCTTTAGCGATGATTATATAATATTTTTTTACGTTTTCAACCCAATGACTCCGCCATTAAGGGGCTACCTGAATTTTCCGGGGTCCAGTGCTGCCCCCATTTAAAATAAATCATTTGAAAGAAAACAGAGATATCATTTAAAATTTTGTCTTTATCAGACCCTAGATAACCCTTTAAACTATTCTATGAACTACTGTTTAAAGTGACAACATGAAGCTTTTCTACGCACATACGCCAAAAGTGGCCATTTTTCGCAATTGTGCGTAAAAAGCTTCACGTTCTCACTTCAAACTGTAAACAGTAGTTCATAAAAAGTTAAAAGGGTTATCTAGGGTCTGATCAAGACAAAATTTTAAATGAATTCTCCCTTTCCTTTCAATACATTTATTTCAAATGGCTGGACTGGTTGAACTCGCTGGTTGCGGTTTTATCATGCTGTAGATAACCCTTCAAACTAGTTAATGTATTACTTTTTACAGTTTAAAATGATAACGTGAAGCTTTTCTTCGCATTTGCCAAAAGAGGCCGTTTTCACATTTGCCGCAAATTTGCGAAGAAAAGCTTCACGTTCTCTCTTTAAACTGTGAACAGCAGTTCATATAATGGTTTGTAGTCTCACCATGCTCCCGATATCGAGACCCATGGTGAGACCAAAATTTGAAGTTATATCTCCGTTTCCTTTCGAATTATTTCAAATGGACCCCGAAAAATCATGTATTCCCTTAAGGCCTAGCTACAAACATAGAGAAATAGCCTACTGTTCAATATAAGGTACAAAGTTGCTTGCGGCCTGACCTGCGTAATTGCAGCAGTCAACATGAGAAGCTCATTAAGCCACAAGGTGTTCGTGAATGCGTTTTATACCGCCTTAACATAGTATGCACCTTATTACAGAACGTAGAAGGGACGTACCCGTATATGCTAGATCACTTGATAATGAAATTAAAATGACAGTAAAAAACCATAAAAATCGAAATTCCTATACAACTCCAAGTTTATGCCAGGCAAATTAAAAAACCCCGGTTACATCAAAACACTTATACATCGCTTTTAACTTAATACCTAAAAATCAATAAAAAATAATAATAGTAATTACAATAATAGAAACCCTAATCCCACCCCGAATTGTACCCGGCTCAAAAGTGCCCATTACGCTTGCTGCGTTTCCTCTTTGAATGGCTATGGATATCCTTTGAGCCAGGTACCACCCAGAGCGTTGGTCATACCCTCGATCCCGCAAGCGGCGCCCTATCTCATTAACTAAGTCTTAAACTTCGGGACACCAAGGACCAGCTGTCTCGACAGCGACTGGCACAAATTCATACTGCGAGGACAGAACAGAGTATTTAAGACATTTCTGAGCAGCCGCCGCCCGCGCAGCCGATCCAGGCACACGTATGCTGCTACTGAGATAGGACGCTGCGTAGGTACTGACACATGTCGCATCCCACATCAAACTGCGTCCTCTCTGCCATGGAATTAAAGTAATCCCATCCGGTCGCTTACCATCCGTTCGTGAGAGTCCTGGTGGTTCCAGCTGACATGGAATATTTGCTGATATTAGTGCTCTGCGTATGATGTCACTGATGGCGTTATGGTGAGATAAACGACAACTTGCCCGGTCGGCTGCATTCTTTAATAGGGAAATACTGATTTTTTATTTTTATTTTTGATAGCAAGTGGAGGTACCTAGTCTCTGCCTACCATTATGGGAAACAGGCGTGATAATACGAATGTATGTAACTTTAATTTCATTATTCTATACTCGACGACCTCCGTGGCGTAGTGGTCACCATGCTAATTCGCCACCCAGAGGTTCTGGGTTCGATCTACGGTCAGGGCAAGTTGGAAAATGGCCTTTTTTAAATTGTCCTTGGTCTTGGGTGTTTATCTATATGTGTATTTGTTATAAAATATGGTATCGTTGAGTTAGTATCCCATAACTCTTGTCTATCTCGATCTCGATAGTCTCGAACTTACTTTGGGGCTAGCTCAATCAGTTAAATTTGTCCCTGTATATTTATGTATATTTTATTCTGATTTAGTTAATAGCCCATGGTTCGATTTATTACGGGTATGTCCTTTCCATGTTGATGTAGATGTTGACTGGAATTGCATAAAAACTACTTAACTTAGGAACTTAAGTTCCTTGTCTGTTTATGAGACAAGCAAAATAAGATCAATGGAACAGGATTTTTACTTCATAAAATGGCGCGACAGTCGTCTGATAGCATAGTGTCGTTTTTTTTCAACAGGTACCAACACAAATGAGCCTTTATCGTAATTTCGTAGCATTATGAATGCACTTAAGAGTCCCTACACTTGCACTTAAGATACCCTGGACAGAATCAGACTTTTCCATACAAACGTAGTCTAGCTTTTATTTTGAAATGGCCTGTCAGATATTGCCGAAATTATGTACTTTCAAAGAAATTGCATATATTAAGGCATATAACTAGTCCTCACAGTCAAAATGTGTACTTAAAAGAGAATATAGTGTATCATATCATATTTGACCGTCAGTATGGAAAACTTCTAAACTCTCATATTTTCTTTCAAGTTCATATTTGACTGTCGAAAACTAGTTGTATGCCTAGATATATGCAATTTCTTTAAAATTACTAAATACTGCCTACATCTGACATGCCATTTTCAAAATAAAAGCACGACTACGTTTGTATGGAAAAGTCTAGGGTAAAATTCTTCATCTTTTTGGTGGAGAATAAAAACTCTCCTATAAGCTTTTTTTTTATTTTAACTGCAATATATCTTGAATGTATGTATCTTTGTTTAGGACAAATCTTACAACTAAATTTTGAACCAGTAACCTTAAACGGATTGAGCTGAAATTTTGCATACTTGTTTCAAAGATTCAAATGTTTATTCAGTAATTAGACCTTTACAGGCACTTTTACACGTCAATAAGTATAATTTATGTTACGTGTAAAGTATATTAAAATTTAATTTATTTTTAAAGAAAAGCTACCGCTTCGTAACGACCACTGCTGAGAAGAAACGCCGAAAGAAACTCATTTTCACAGCATAGGTCGCCTTCTCGCCAGAAGGGCTTTGTCATATTATTATTATTATCTTTTAATTGACAAATACTTATAATATAATACAATGTTGACGAACAAGTAAACAAACATGAATTGCGTTATAAAAAATATTAAGTAGTCAAAAATCGACTCCGAGCTGACCACTCCCTCCCGGCAGCACCCGTTCACGAGTTGACGCACGGATCAAGTTGTGTAAGTCGAATGACAATACAATATTATGGAGTCAATGAGGTGTTCTGATGATGGAGCCGGGAGATATTCAACGGAACTCAGTTATAAAAGAACATTATCTCATTGAGAAGGACCCGTTTGATTTGTCTTGACGAGCACTTTGTTATTTCGAGTCTGATCACGGAGACGGAAAGTGGTCAATGGAAACCAGTAATCGTCATCATCATCATTTCAGCCGCATAACGTCCACTGCTGGACATAGGCCTCTCCCAAGGATTTCCAAAAAAACCGATCAAAAGCGGCCTGCATCCAGCGCTTTCCAGCGACCTTGGTCAGATCGTCTGACCACGTTGTGGGTGGATGTCCTACGCTTCGCTTGCCAGTACGCGGTCGCCATTTGAGAACCTTTTTGCCCCATCGGCCATCGGTTCTTTGCGCTATGTGTCCCGCCCACTGCCACTTCCGAGAACTAATCCGCTGGGCTATGTCAGTGACTTTTGTTCTTTTATGAATTTCCTAATTTCTGATTCGATCACGTAGAGAAACGAGCATTGCCCTCTCCATAGCGCGCTGAGCGACCTTGAGCCTTCTTATAAAACCCATAGTAAGGGACCACGTTTCAGATCCATGAGGGGATATTGCCATACTCCCCACGCTTGGCAGGCGGGTTGGCGAGCGCAGTGGGAGTCACTATCGTACTTCCGACGCTGCTGTCCATCTAAAGTCTGTTCATCTTCAGTGACGCAAATATCCTTTAGTCGCCTTTTACGACATCCACAGGAGGAAATGGAGTGGTTCTATTCTAGGCCGGAAGCCACACGGCAAACAAATTCAGTAATAAAACTGAACTCCATCGAATTTGGGCTTATTTCATTTGTCTTGATAAGTAGTTTTGTAACACAAAAAAGCTTCACCAAAGATTTTTTTTAAACTTAATATATTATTAATCCAGTTAAATATGAAAAAGAACAACCGCACACAAAAGTGTTTCGAATAAATTGACGCAGCAAAATGAAAGATCGCACTCATATTTCTGCGTCATTGGCCCTCGACCGAATATAAATTTGAATAACCGTGGAACAGGATTTGTTCTAAATTTGAAATTCAAATGCGAGAGAATGTGCGCGAAAACAGAGAAAAATGTACCCATCCAAATATAATTAACATAAAAAACGGTGGAAGAAACACGTTTCATTCGTATCAAACGTTTCTGAATTAGTTGTTTCAATTTATTTTGTGTCTGAAACAGATAAGTAAAAAGTAATTACGAGTTTCCATTACAGAGTTTTTGAAGAAAATAATTCAAGTTTTATCACATCTATTCCATCGCGCTGTGCTTCGCTTTTTTTTTTGCAATTTTTTTACGCAATTTATGTTTGTTTACTTGTTCGCAAGCATTCAATTCAATTCAATTCAATTCAAATATATCTTTATTATCATAGGATATTTATAATGTCTCTTAATAATCATCACTTTGTTTTATAGTACAATATTGTTGACGTCAAAAAGTTACTTAGAGCTAAGTTTACTGCCGCCTCCAAAGCGCCAGTGCAGAAGAAGCGGTAACAAACTGCACTGCAGCATTTTCTCCAAGAACGTCAACTCACAATAAAATTTATATTTATAGTTGATATGTGGACAGAGTTTACATTGTTTGTTGTCATAATTTAAATTATTTTTTTTAATGTCGACATTTTTAAAATAATGTCAAAGCAAGTTGTAGATTCAGTATGTACCTAATGTACCAAATTATGACCATTTCTGAGTATACAAGCCTTTAAGAGGGACCCGCGCCAAGCTCAAGCCAGATTTTGCTGTCCTTAAGATAGTCATCGGTCCTATAATAAGCCTTCTCACAGAATTACATTACATGTTATAATGTGTCAACATTGTATTATATTATAAGTATTTATTATTTAAAAGACATTAATAATAATATGACAAAGCCCTTCTGGCGAGTAGGCGACCAATACTGTGAAAATGAGTGTCTTTCGGCGTTTCTTCTCAGCAGTGGTCGTTACGAAGCGCTGGTATCGGTAGCTTTTCTTTAAAAATGAAATTATTAAATTAAATTTTAATATACTTTACACGTAACGTAAACTATACCTATTGACGTGTAACTGAAAAAACATTTAAATCTTTGAATCTTTGCTAAAAGAGGATTTGAGTCTTGCAACCCTGGGCTCTGTCTGCTTAGAGACGCAAGACCCAAAGTGCTCTGTCTGTCTCGTTAGGGGTAAGGACGTGATAGTGTGTATGTATGCTATGAAAGGTTTTCAAATCTTTTATAGTATTTTTTTACTCCTGTACTGTTATCTGTCTTTTAAATGGTCCCGAACACTAAATAATATAAGAACATAGATTATATGATTTCAGAAAAGTCTATAGTCTATTCCTAATATAATAGCACATGTGTCGTTATTTCGTCAAAACGATACTCCTAGCCATAGACCTATAACTGTTTTTCTTTAGATCTACCATACTGCCAACATAATAAAATAGTTATTTTAACATATGGTGCCATTTTTCAAACGTGGAGTCACTGAACAAACGGTTTTTTGTATGAAAAACATTCGTTTAAGTGACTCCATGTTTCAAGAATGGCACTTTTAGTCACTAGGAAGACGTCAATAAAAAAAAATTAAGTCTTCCATAGATTCCTAGTATCTACCAAACATATGGTAGTATTTCGTACTTTTCTTCGTTTATTTTTGTATTTATTTTAGTAAATGTAGTCGTAGAAAAAGTATTGAATACAACGTTGTATAAGTATGTCAAAAAATGCTCGATGGCGTCTCCTTACGATGCTCGCCAAGACTCGCATCGTAACTTGCGCCACTCGCATTTTATGAAACTTCTTATACAACTATTGCATAAAATACTATTATGCAACAGAGGAGAGTCAATAATGCGAGTGCGAGCCTTGGCGAGCATCGTAAGGAGACGCCATTGAGCATTTTTTGTCGTACTTATACAACTTTTTCTACGACTGTATTTACTAAATAAAATATAAAAATAAACAAAGAAAAATATAAATGCTTGACATAATATGTTTGGTAGATACTAGCCCCCTTATTCATAAAACATTACAAACGTATGCTAAACCTCTGTTAGTTAAAATATGTTTTGTCTTTCAATGTTTAATATCGAAAAGAGGGAAAGGGACCAAAAATATTTTAACTAAAATGGGTTTAGCAAACGGAATTTATTTTTTATGAATATGAGGGTAGGTATCTATGGTATAACTTTATTTTTTGATTGACGTTATTCTAGTGACTATGTCTAAAAAACGTTTTTATTGTGTTGGCAGTATGGTGGATCTAAAGAAAAAAAGTTTTAGGTCTATGGCTAGGAGTATCTTTTTGTGCAAATAACGACACATGTGCTGTAATGGTGAATAGCATATAGTCTTTTTTTAGATCATATATTATCAATATTCTAATAATAGCGTTCGTGACTATTTAACCCTTCAGCCACCATGAATTATATGTCAAATTTCATGAACTGTCACCTAAGGAATTGCGAAAATTAAATGTTGACACTTGTGATACAGAAAAATAGATTAAAAACACCGCTGACGTAATACAATTGCATTTCACTATGTAGCAAATTTAATAAAGTTTCTCTATGGTAAAACTAGTTCATACAAAAGTTGCCTCTGAATTGCAAAATTATGAAAATAGTGAGACGGTGGAACGCGGTCGGATCCGGCCGATTGATGCTTGAAAGGTTAAAAGACAGATAACAGTACATTAGTAGAAAAAATGTATTATTACATACACTAAATTATGACAGTAAGTTTCTAGACGCATCGTTTAAAGAATTGCGCTAACGCCCATTCCCACGATCGGCTTTTACTATCTCCAAGGGAAAAGAATCAGCTGGTATATACTAAGTTTTTTCTTTTATCCAACTAGCTTAAAAGAAAATAGTAGGTAATAAAAAATGTTTTCCACTAAGTAAAACCCAGCAAGCGACACCTGCCGGTGTTTATCGTAACTTACAGACCGTTTGCTCCGTTGTCGGTATCGGATAGTTGTCTGTTCGTCTGTTTATGCAAATGTCTTGACAAACGATTGAGCGCCTTATGGCTTTGTTCAACGTACTATCTGTTACATGAATTGGCACCAAAATGTTTAACGTAAATATTACATGGAAACGATCACCGGTTTTGGTTGTTTTATGACATAGTTAAAATAAAAATTTACAAAGTAAATTACGAAAAATTTTTTTACTTTGGAAAAAATATGCGGTCTGATTTAATTAGTCTTTATTCGTTTTTGCCCTTTACTGTTATTTGTTAAGTTAAACTTTTACTTACAATGTAAATAACAAGAAAAAAGAGAGGCCTATGCTCAGCAGTAAGCGGAAATATCATTAAGAAAAATCATAAATTGATTGAGTTATTTTGGGCGTTTCTTCTCAGCTCAAGGCACGGATATGTATACCTATACTAAACTTATTGATGTGTAAAAGTGCCTGCACAGTCCTTAAATATTCTTCTTCTTTTACAGCCTATTCTATCCACTGCAGGATATAGGCCTCTTCCATTGCAAGCCATTCCTTACGATGTTGCGCCTTTCTTTTCCATAGTGGACCAGCTGCTTTGACGATGTCGTCTCTCCATCATGTCATTGGTCTTTCGCGACTTCTGAGACCCATACACGGTCGCCAGTCCAATGGTTTTTGGCTCCATCTTCCGTCCTCTCTACGACTGATATGACCTGTCCATTTCCACTTTAGTGTGGCTATTCTTTTGATTATATCGACAACCTTGGACTGCTTTCATATCTCCTTGTCCCGGATACGATCTCTAAGGGAAATTCCCAACATAGCCCTTTCCATTGCTGGTTGTGCCACTTTAAACTGATTTACAGTATCCACTGTGAGGGTCCAGGTCTCACAGCCATAGGTCATCACAGGCAGGACGCATTGGTCGAACACTCGTGAGACACATGGGTAACTTCCTTTTGAGGACATTGTCTAATTTCGCAAAAGCAGCCCATCTTAGACCAATCCTCCTTCCAATCTCCGCTTTCTGGGAGTCTTTGCTCATTGAAAGTGTTTGACCGAGATATTTATATTGTGACACTCGCTGAATTCTGTGCCTATTCACTGTGATGTGCTCCACATCCTCGTTACTCATGAACTGTGTTTTGCTTATTTGTTCATTTTCAGACCGATATGACTTGAGGCTTGCTCCAGATTTTCGAGCATAGTTTTTAGCCTTAAAAATTACTCAATTAATATTTAGTAAGTAGTTTAATAATAATAATAATAATGCTTTATTGCAGACACAAAAAGATCCATAGTTTGTAAAATTAAAATTGTTTACAATAAAAATTAAATATATAGTAAAATTAAATTAACCTAGCGGCAATAGCCAACCAGTGTCTGTAGGTATCGGTAGATACAAGTCTCTCTGCCAAATTCTGTACAATGCTGTTTTTACACATGGCAACCCTGGACATAAAATTTCCTACACGATGACGGTGTATGGCGCTAAAAGTATTGACACGTCCCTCTGTGAACATCCCAGAGGCACTACACCAAGATTTCAACCCCATAAGGTGCCTAAAGATGTTATTATATGCTACCCTTATACCATCATAGGATTTTTGCGTATAATCTGTCCAAAGTTGACACGTGTAAAAGAGCATGTTTAGATCAAAGAGCATGAAATATTCTTTTTATTTTACCCGACTACGGCTAAGCCAAGAGGAAGGGTAATAATTTTAGCAGTCTGTGTATGAATGTATGTATGTATGTGGGTATTTATGTCTGTTCCACCATAGTATCCGAACGCTTTATCCAATTTTGACAAATGAGATGTCAATCAATTCGAAATTACTGTCCGGATGACATGGGCTACAATTTGTATGCAATAAATGTATAATAACAAAGTTACATACAAGAAAGTGTGAGTCAAAAAATAATTCTGTTTCTATGTCGAGTGGGGTATCAAATGAAATGCCTTAATTAGCACATTTCAAAAATATATATAACAATGTGTATTTTTTATACTTGATCAAACGAAATCTGCGGATATAAGACGAAATATGATCGATCACATATCGGAAAAAAAATCGTTATTAACACTTAAATTTTATTTTATATTCTAAGGGTCGTGTTTCGATTTTTTTTTTCTTCAAGAAAACGGCGTATTTTCTTCAAAGTTATCTCATTTGAAAACTACAAAGTTTAAGAAGCTAAAAAAGTAAAAAAAAGGAAATAAGTAAAAAATAATTGACAAAAAAATTTAGGTGCCTGGATTTTTTAAATAACTAACATAAAGATTTTTACTTTCGTTTTTTTTTTTCGATAATATTTCGTCTAATATCCGCACATTTCGTATGATCAAGTATAAAAAATACACATTGTATACGTTGTTAACCAGTTTAAAAAACTAATTAAAAAATACGTTTAAAAAACTAATGCCTGACTTACGACAGCCATTAGTTTTTTAAACGAAAATCTTGTTGAATCATGATGCAGGAAGAATAGTGGGATTTAAACGCCATTTCAAGCAAGCCGGACTGTAACTGCCATCTGTGCTCACAATTTTGTCGGCGAAAATATTCTAAGTTTGTCCTCATAGCGCACACCGAGTTTCGCATCAAATTACCATTTTTCTAGCGACTGTACATTATACTACTTAAATGAAAATTAAATGTACTATGAAGAATGATTCGTTCACTGCCAAGTAATGCTGCAGACCATTTCCATATATTTAAGGATATTTTTCAAGGAACAGATTTTCTTTTAAACAGCAAACGACATCTTTGAAATTGGATGCTTAAAATGTTTCTTGTATTTTTATGTGTTACGCTGAAAGACTGAAAACGCTCATTGCGAAAAAATCACTCACAACGCGTTGAGGCCAATGTTAAAAGGTTACAACGCGAAATTCATGTTACTGCTTTTATGAAATCGCTCACGACGCATTGTGGCAATCGCACTAAGATCACAACGCGAAATTCGTGTTACTGCTCTTATGAAATCGCTCACGACGCATTGCGGCAATCGCAGTAAGATCACAACGCGAAATTTGTGTCGTGGTTTTCCAGCCACATAGATAGCCCGTTTATATCACAAATATCATTTATTTATATTTGGATATTTCACTTGATAATTGTCAACTTTTTTTCGATTTCATAATACATACCTACTAGATTTTTAATTTACTTTTGTTTATTGTCTTAATTAGTTGGTGCAATAAAGAAGTTTTATCTTATCTTATCTTACGTAGTTTGAGCAGACAGAGACTTGGGTTACAAGACCAAAAACCTTTGAGCCTGTCTGATTAGAGACTGGCCTGGGCGAGAATTAGATTTATGTTAATCCACAACCCATCAGTATTTTAATTTCCTTTTACTGCCCGCTAAACGTGACCATGGGTCTTACAGACCGGCTCTGCCCCGTTAAAGACAAACGGCACGGCAAACAAAACACCGAATCATAAAGCAATGTCTCTATTTGGCAATCAAATAGCTTAGAGACAGGTGTATACTCAATTTAGTCGTGTTATCGACCGTGCGACGGCGATAGTGGGCAGATGCTACAAATGCCCACCTGTTTTCTCGGAGGACTATAAAAGCTGGTCGTTTGCTCAAAACTACTGTTCGAAGCATTTTAAACGTCAGTTCCAGATGCACGTGAATCGTAGCTGTTATTTTTATCTTGAAGAAAAATTTATAAAGTATACTTATAGCATACTATAAGTGCACTCTCACGTGCCAAATCAGAGTATTTTGGGTCTTACGGTTTTAAGTAGACAGAGCCTAGGCAGGCCTGTGTCACTCCCCGTTTAGGAATCGAAAATATACGTACATTATTACTATGCGCGCGGCGACCACTTGGAAGGGGAAATTCAGTTATATGAATAACTAGCTTTTGGCCGCGGCTTCGCTCGCGTAGGGGTGGAATTTATCAAAATCCTTTCTTGGGGGATGCCTACGTCATAGTAGCTTTATGCATGCGAAGTCTCAGCCCGATCGGTTCAAATTGACAAACTTTCAACCGCTATTTTATCCCCTTGGGGGTAGAATTGATCAAAATCCTTTCTTAGCGGATGCCTACGTCATAACATCTACCTGCATGCCAAATTTCAGCCCGATCCGTCCAGTGGTTTGAGCTGTGCGTTGATAGATCACTATGTCAGTCAGTCAGTCACCTTTGAGTTATATATATTAAGAATAAGAATATATAAGAATGACATCTTCATAATAATAGTTTTAATAGGTTAACTAGGGCTTGGTAGAGACTAATTTTAAATAACATCTCCGTTTCCGATTAAATAGTTTATTTAGAATGGATCAGCCATGCATCTTCAAAGATTCAGTAAAGAGAGCAGTATTTAGTAAACATGGTCTGTCTATCTATTCAACACTAGTGTTGCAAGCAATAGTATAAAATATCAATACTCTATCGATACTATCGTGGCCTTGAAAAGAGTAATAATGTCGATAGGACTATCGTTAGAATAAACCGATACTATAGATAGCATCGATTATCAATAGTTTGTAATATTATTTATGAAAGGTAAAACTATCGACAGTATTCGATACTATCGATGGAACCTTCTGAAAGTAGGTATCTAAATGTAGTAGTATCGATACTATCGATAGTTTACTTTTTACCAAATAGTCATCATCATCATCATCCTCACGTATTCCCGGTTGCATCCTCAGCAGTAACGCTTCAGAGCCCGGGGTCCGCTACCTAACCAAGGAGATTTGACGAGGTTACTGGTTTTTACACAGAGCGACTGCCGTCTGACCTCCACAACCCAAAGGGCAAACCAGGAACCAATCCTTGGATAGTTTGATGATCAAACGCTAGGTGGCGTTCGGGAACCATAGTTTTACGTTCCTTCCGAAATACGGAATCATCTTTCTTTTCGGATAATCAGGTGATTCAAGCCTGCAATATCCTATCCAGACTGGAAACAACTTTTCACAAAGTATGCTTCCCAGTGGGAATCGAACCCATGACCTCCGGGTCTCAAGGCGAACGCCTTGACCACTGGACTACGGAGGCAGTCAACTTTTTATCAAATAGTATTGCTAAGTATTGACAATCGATCGATCGATGTTTAGGATTCTTGCAGTGACATGCCATACGACATTATGATGTGATACCATACTATAAGTACTAAGTTTATAAAGTTCCTTAAACGTCCATACAAAAAAGGTATGGAGACAAGGAACTATCAAAAAGTAGTGCAAATATTACTGCACATCAGGTTATGGGCCCGTTCACGCATAGTAATAAAAGTCTTCTAGCTAGATAAGGTAAAAGAAAAAAAAAACTTAATACCGCGATTGATGAAAAGCAAAGAATGTACAGCGACATCTATTGATTTATTTTCACACTACAAAAATCGTACTTAAAAGATTGCGTGATTCTTTTTTTTGTTATTATTGTCAGATGTTATTTATTTATTTAAACTTTCTTGCACAAAAAAACTATACAAATGGCGGACTTAACGCCATATGGCGTTTTCTGCCAGTCAACCATTCGACAAAGTGGAAAATAATTTGGGTCGTGCGACAGAATGTGTTTAATAAATAAAAAAAGTATAAATTAAATATCTACAAGAATAAAATAAGATTATAACATATGTATATATATGTATACCAATACGATAAAATCAACATATAATAAATATGAAATAATACATAAATACCTAAAATAATAATTTTGGGTACTTATCTCCACGCCACTTTTGCTTGAATATCATTCAAAAGTGGCGTGGCGGCCATACTTTGTTTTTTACAAGCTTATATTTTAACATGCAGTTCAAGATTCAAAGATTCAAATGTAGTAATTAGACCGTTACAGGCACTTTTACACGTCAATAGGTATATATTGATCGCAGAGCATTTACATGTTTTTACAGTAACCTATAATGTTAACAGAAAATACAATCTTATGTTTCATGTGTGGAGTTTAATGGAAAATTTTTAGAAAGTGTTCACGCTTTTTTTTTATTATTAAATAATTAATGACAGTATGCATTATTCAATAAAAAAAATTTAACATGTATTTTAAATCTTACCATTGGTAGGTTTACGACCGTTTCGGAAAGTTTATTAAATAATGTAATACCTAGACCTAATAGTGACTTTCTGGTTTTAGCAAGTCGTAATTTAGGCGTATGAAGCTGATTTTTGTTGCGTGTATTATAACTGTGAACATCACTATTTTTCTTGAAACTATTTTACCTATATTTAACAAACAAAAGATTATCGTGTATAAATTTTGGTGTAAAAGTTTTAGGGAATCGCGTGATTTTTGTCCATAGATCGACCGAATTGCTCTCTTTTGTAGCACAAAACCGCTATGTTAGCCGCTTTACCCCATAAGAGCAATCCACAGGACATTATGCTATGAAAATAACTAAAATATACTAGCCTAGCAGTTTCAACGTTAGTACACCGTCTGATCCTCCTCACAGATACTCTCTTTAGCATTAGTAATTCCAGCACTCCGAAGGTTCTGGGTTCGATCTCCAGCTAAGGCAATCTAAGGTTATCCAATTTGTGGTAATGTGTGCCTATCTTTCAGAATGCATGCGGCAGACGTCTCCCATCCAGTCCCACTTAAATTGGCTGCTCATACTTCTACATCGGTTATCTTAGTCATGGAATGCAGTGTAGTGTTTCTTACGCGATTAATTTGCCTAAAAAAAAGCTTGTGTAAAAAATATATAAAAAAAATGCTTGTTACTTGCAAAGATGCATTCCAATGGTTATCTAAGGACGCTAGAAACCATGCGTCGTAAAGATGAAAAGGCGGTACCCAATAAAACGATTGGTTGTCGTTTTTGACGACCTCCGTGGAATAGTGGTCACAATGCTAGTCCGCCACCCAGAGGTCCCAGGTTCGATCCCCGGTCAAGTTGGAAAATGGCCTTTTTCAAAATGTCCTGGATCTAGGATGTTTATTCATGTATGTATTTGTTATAAAATATAGTATCGTTGAGTTAGTATCCCATAATACAAGTCTCGAACTTACTTTGGGGCTAGCTCAATCAGTGTTATTTGTCCTTATATATTTATTTCTTTAACCAACCTCAAAAGTCTTAGCTAACGTCATCTCTCTATGGGGAGCCATTTCTTAACCGATCTTACTCTTTTATTTATTAACCAGCCAAATGCGAGTCGGTGTCGTGCACGAAGGGTTCCATACCCCTATCTATAAAAATTCGTCGTATGACAACCCCACTATTTTTTTTCTGTTTTTAATATTTGTTGTTTTAACGGCAACAGAAATACATCATCTATGAAAATTTCAACTGTCAAGCTATCAAGATTCATGAGACACAGTCAGACGGACGGACGCACGGACGGCGAAGTCTTGTAGGAGGTCCTAGTAGGTAGATAGCCGCGGACTAGCTGGGGCAGTTGGAGCTCCTACATGAAGAAATAGGTAAGGTACGTAGTGGAGAGCTTGAGAGAAATAGACAACAGAGTTATTTTATTTATTATAACTTCACAATACTGAAAATGTCAAGTTCATAACATATTTATTATAATTAGTACTCGAACGATTCAACGAATAATGATGGCGGTAATTAGTTCGACAGATGGGCAAGTTAAAAGTAACTCTATTATGTAAGCGACTGCTTTGGACTAGGGACTTTCGGTACAGATAAGGGCCGTAACAGACGTGGCGCAAGTTGCGCCGCGTAACAGCTAGTGATGGGAGTTGCATAAATACTCAATCAACCCATTTGAATATTTACTCAGTAGATTGAGTAAATACCCGATAAATATCCTTATTTATCCATTTGGTGAGTAGATTGATTTATATGAGTTGCGACTTATATTTATAATCATATTCATTATTTCATGTTGACGTGACAACGTCTTATAAATTGGTTTGCCGGGTGACACTTCAAGAAACTGCGTTACGCTCCGCTCACGTTATGCGCTCACAATGAGAGCGAGTGAGAGGCACGCGTCCCTTCCACTCGGGCATTCAAAGTCGTTGTCACGTAAAACTTTCGCCCGTATACCGACTTTACAGGCAACCAATTTTTTTCATGCCAATTTTGAAACTTAAATCTAGTATACACTTGCAATTCTTGTCGAAAAGTGTATGCATACACCATACTATGCTTAAATGTCGGTAAACGTTAAATGCGACGCTAAAATATATGAAAATACCATACTAATCATTAATCATTTACTGAAAGTAGGCTTCTTTGACTAATTATCATTTTTTGCTGGGAGGTGTACAAAGACGTAATTTTATGTTAAAATAAGTAAACAGACATCAAATGCGATGTCAATATATGAGCACTCTATTTATTAAATCTAGTGAGTAAATACTCAAATGGGTAGATTGAGTACTATTCACTGCACATCTCTAGCTGTTACGCGACGCAACATGCGTCCTGTCTGTTGCGGCACTAAGACGATTCTTCGGAGCAGGGCTGTCAATTTCGCCTTGAATAATTTTGTGCAAGAATGTTGTATCAGCAACCTGTCGCCTACGTTTTAAGGGGACTATTTTGAACTGATTAAGTCTTGATTCGTAAGATGTTAAGTTCCGACAGCTATTAACGAAGATGGTATAAAAATCTTTATTGTATGCTTTCAATCCTCTTGATGTGAATGGCATAGGATGAATTCCAAACGGTATGTTAAGATGGACACTATATATCGATACTTTCGGTAGTCCTATCGATATTGTGACTGTTTTTTCGAGCTCAACTATCGATAATCAAACTATCGATTGTTTAGCAACGCTGGTTAGATTATAAATAAAGTCACATTTCCTTCCATACGAATAAAAGGTACGGAGGTATGCAACCATCAAAAATCAAGATCCAGAAGTCATCCAGGTTTAAGTATTGTAGTTATAAATACCGTAGCTATATAAGGTTAAAGCAAAAAATATTCATACCGTGACTGAAGATAAGTGAGAAATGTACAACGCCATCTTTTGATAAAAGAAATAAACTTTGGACAACGAAATCTCGCGTGATAGATTATTATTAAAATATTCTCCCCAAATATGTTAATTAAGGTGATTTTGATAATGTTTCCTTATCTTGCCTGGAAATATGGCAACACGCGGAGAAATTAAAGATAGATACTGAATTGTTGCATTTTAAATTTAAGTCTGTGGAACTATTAAATGTATCAACCTCGTTTCACGTTCATAAATATTTCTTGAAATATCGCCATTATTAAAAGACATTGTTTCGAAATATTGAATGCCGGAAGTTACTATTTTATAATTAATGTTAATTAGGTTACTTTTCTATTATGTATAATTGTATTTTTATTTAGTAATAAATGTTTAAAATATTACTACATATTTAAATGCTAGTTTTGTGACTAAATCTGTAATTAGTTGTTAAATTGACAAACTACTTAAATATTTTCTTGCAAATATAATTAACACAGTCTTAATTTTAGCATTTGTTTAATTTATATAGAATATTATTATTACAAATATTATTTGTAGAAGTTTTATATTTTTATTAAGACGTTTCGGCAAAAATTGTATTATTTAGTTGTTAAAACGAAAATGACACGTGGGCTCGAAGCATTACTATAAAAGGGCTGCGCCACAGCCATTCGTCCTCTTTTCTGCTGGAGAACTTGTATAGTGTGGAAGTGCTTCGAGGTCACGATTTTGGAAATGTGAGTAAAATTTTGTAATTATACTGTAGTGATCAAGTGCTGTTAGAATTTTAAAAGTATACCATGCCTTTTGTTTAAGCTGTCCTTTTTGTTGAAACACCGGTTTCAACGTAATTGTAGTTAACGGTTTTAATTTTAAGAAGAAAGCCTTATATCTAGTACTGTTGAGAAATAAATAAGTTAAATCTTTATTTGATCGTTGCTTTTTATTAAGAAATTTATTACTAAATGTATGGTTTGGAATGTTATTCGAAATATTTAAAGTTTTCTTTAAGAACATAATTATAAGGTAATGTGACTTAGTGCCTATTATTTACTTAAATCCTTTCTATATCAAGATATTAATATAATGAGCTAGAGTTACTACTATGTTTTATTTTCTTAGCCTTTTAAACATATAATTAAATACCCACTTTAATTTACCTTAAGCTTTGATCTGTCCGTTTGAGATAGTAGTAATCTTAGAGTATTTCATTGACTGAACTATATAACTTACTTAGCTTTTCATAGATAAGTACAAGTACAATTTATTTTTATTTTAATTAAGCTTTAATTTAGTTGTAGATAAATAGTATTTTATGTCTAGTAAAACCAGTTGATGCAATAAATAAATTTATGTGGTATTTGTGTTTTCCTTATAAGATCCTATATTTAGTTTTTCCCTATAATTTAATCGATACATAGGTTAACTACATTGTTTAATTGAGGCTATTTAATTAGGGATTCTATTATCAGAAGTGGGATTCGAACTGCTTTTCAATTTTATGAAAACTGATACTTCTGAAATTTTCAGATCCTGTGAACGTGGGTATCCATGGACCCGAATCTCGTCGAGAGCCTGCTTAAGGCTATAAAGGATGCAGTTGCTGTCAAGTCACGAGGAGATGACGTGGTTTTGCCGCCCTTTGACCCTGAAAAAAACGACAACGGTGCTGAAAGGTGGTGTGTCGCTATTGGGGATATTGCCAGCGAGCTGGGATGGAGCGGCATCACGACAATTGCGAAAGCAGGTAAGGCCTTAAAAGGCTCTGCATTAGTGTGGTACGAAACTTGGGATCCTGAAGAGGGTAGATCGTGGGAACTTTTCAAACGTACAATTATAGACTTGTATCCAGAAAAAAAGAACTTGTCGGAAAAGTTAACTAAAGCAGTGTTGTTAACGTCTGAAACGTCTGATTCTTATTGTGAATACGCGAGAGAAAAATTGCGATTGCTTAGAAATACTAAAGTGTCTTTTTCGGAAAAACAACTGGTTGAGCTTGTATGCGGGGGCATAACGGATGTAAATGTTAAAATGGCCTCTCACAACAGTCGTGTTAGTACAACTGCGGAACTTATTTCTTTATTTACTACATATGCCAAACAACCAAAAAAACGGCCTCTTGAAGTTAGTACTAAATTAGTAGAGACACAGCCCACGAATAATAAGCGATTTAAAGTAGATGTACAACGGCCTAACTGTTATAATTGCGGTAGATGGGGTCATGTCAAAGCGCAATGTCGATTTTTGCAAAACGGTTTTCAAAAACCTTTTGCTCCTTCCAGTGGCTCCAAAGCTTTGCCCAACGTAATTCAATGTTCTATTTGTAAAAAATATGGGCATGGTGACTCCACTTGTTTTTACAAGCCAAACTCTAAGGAAAACACAAAAAACACTAAAGACAGCGTTAATTGTTTTACGAAAACTAGCCTTAAATTAACGGAAGTATCTATAAAAGACACTAAAATACATGCTTTAATCGACACTGGTGCTAGTTGTAGTATTATAAAGGAGTCTATTGCCCGTAAGCTGGATTGTCATTTCGAACCATACTCAATGTTAATTGAAGGAATTGGTAATGGTAAACTACACACATTTGCAAAAATAATAGTGCCTGTAAGATTTAATGATATTTGTTTGGAAATACTATTTCATGTTGTCAAAAATAACGAATTTCATTACGATTGCTTGATTGGTAGAAATGCTATCCAGTACCCAGATGTTGCCTTAGTATTTGACTCTGCGGGTTGTAAACTTACTCGTGTTCCTTTACCTGAACCTTCTAATGTAGTAAACCAATGTCATGATTTTAGTGATCAACTTGTTGAGCTGAAGGAAGCAATTAATCATTTAGGACAAGATTTACAAGATAAAATTGTACAACTTTTTCATAAATATTCTTCTGTGCTACCGTCTTTTAATAATATTGGAACGGTTAAAACTGGGGAGATGAAAATACGTCTAAAAAAAGATGAAATTGTACATTATAGACCATATAGGTTGGCCCCTGTTGAGAGAGAGAAAATAAAGGAAATTATTGAAGATTTATTGCAAAAAAATATAGTACGTGAAAGCGACTCTTCCTACGCCAGTCCAGTACTACTTGTAAAAAAAAAAGATGGTAGCGATAGGATGTGTGTCGATTTCAGGGCTTTAAATAAAATTATTGAAAAAGAAAGATACCCTCTACCATTAATTGACGATCAAATAGATAAGTTAGGTAATGCCAATTTTTTTATTTCCATTGATATGAAAAATGGATTCTACCAGATACCAATAGAAAAAGATTCAATTAAATACACTGGGTTCGTAACACCAGACGGCCATTTTGAATTTTTAAAATTACCTTTTGGAATCTGTAACGGCCCGTCTGTTTTTCAGAGAGCCATTTGCAAAGCGGTAAAACATTTAGATTTTTTGTTAGTATATATAGATGATTTATTGATTCCATTTAAGACTGAAACTGAGGGATTACATTATCTAGAACAAACATTGGACGCCTTAAGCGCTGCTGGTTTTACTATAAATTTAAAAAAGTGTAAATTTTTCGTTAAGGAAATAGAATATCTAGGTAGGCACATTTCAGAAGAAGGTATAAGGCCTAGTGATATTAAAGTGTCTGCTCTTAGTAAATCTCCGGCTCCTAGCAATATAAAAGAAGTGCGCCAGTTTATGGGGCTGGCTAGTTATTTTCGGAAATTTATCCCAGAATTCTCGGCTCGTACAATAGCTATAACTAGGCTTTTAAAGAATAATCAAAAATGGGAATGGGGATCGGAACAGGAAGAGGCTAGGGATTATGTTATAAAACACCTAATATCTAAACCTTTATTAACATTATATTATGTATTCGATCCTAGTGCGCCTACCGAATTACACACTGATGCTAGTTCCCTTGGCTATGGCGCTGTTCTCATGCAAAAAGTAAATAATCAGAATAAGGTTGTAGCATACTACAGTAAACGCACAACACCTGCAGAAGCTAATTATTGTTCTTATGATCTAGAAACGTTGGCAATCTATAATGCATTAAAACACTTTAGAGTCTATTTATTAGGAATCAAATTTGTGATAATAACAGACTGTAATGCCATTAAGCCCACCATGACAAAAAAAGATCTCTCTCCCCGCATAGCTAGATGGTGGACTTTTATGCAGGACTTTCAGTTCGAAATAGTTTATAAAAACTGGCCAAGTGCGAGTTAAACTCGCGTGGAGAGGGTTCCGTACAATATCAAAGATTTTTCGTAAGTGAACGTATTATATTGAGTGTTCCACTTTATTTTCAAAACTTAACATTGGAGTTAAAAAATATGTTCTCCCACACATTCCACCTGCAAATGTAAGTTGGTACGCACAATATTGAGTGATTTACCATGTTATTTTAATATCATGGACTTCTTATAGGTTTTCCTATAATCTATAAGGAGAAAACTAATTTCTGTATTTTTTTCAAAATTTTAGGTTCAGTAGTTTCGGAGATAAGGGGGCTATAACTCGGAAACTATTTATTTTAAAATTACAAAAAAATACATTTAAGATCTTCTCGACAAGACCTCACAGTGATATGCCACACGATGCAGTTTTCAGAATTTTTTTTTTAATTTTCCCCTTCCCCCCCAAAAATGACCCCCCATATACAGATTTCATTTGCTCACGTCACACCTCTGTATTTGGATCACAGGAATTGATATGTGTACCAAATTTCAACTTAATCGGTCTAATAGATTCGGAGATAATTGACTGTAAGCGACGGACGGACAGACACACGAGTGATCCTATAAGGGTTCCATTTTTGTATTCAGACGTACGGAACCCTAAAAAGGGTAAATTTGTTGGGCATGTTGATTATCTTAGCCGTAATCCAGTTAAACAAACTAGAGTTTCACCTGTAATAAACGTAATACATGAGGATAGGGGCAACCCACCATCTTGGCTTAAAGTTGCTCAAGAAAACGATGACGAAACCCAAAATTTGATGGGTAGAGTACAGACAGGTGAAGTGGATGGTAATCGGTATGTAATTGTTAATGATTTGCTTTGCTATAAACCGGACTCTGAAGGTCCGCCTAAATTTTATATTCCAAAGGGTTATAGACTTAGTATATTGAGACTCTTTCATGATGATAATTGTCATGTTGGTTACGAAAAGACATTGCACAAAATAAAAGAGAATTTCTGGTTCCCAAGCTTA
Source organism: Acrobasis suavella (assembly GCA_943193695.1). Classification (NCBI taxonomy): domain Eukaryota; kingdom Metazoa; phylum Arthropoda; class Insecta; order Lepidoptera; family Pyralidae; genus Acrobasis; species Acrobasis suavella. The sequence goes on from OW971947.1 coordinate 984,531, forward strand.
GCATATTTCACTAGAAAGTATATTACACATTGTCTTATATGCACATCAAGAAAAGGTCATACTGGACCAAAACAAGGTTTGCTACATCCTATTGTAAAATCCATTCCTTTTCACACACTGCACCTGGACTGTACTGGACCTTTTAAAATATCAGCTGAAGGTTTCAAGCATGTGTTATTAGTAGTAGACGGTTTCACGAAGTTTTGTCTATTAAAGCCGCTCAAAACTTTGAACGGTCAAGAAATGCTTTCTACAATTCGTGAAACAATCACGTTGTTTGGTACTCCCTCGGTAGTCGTTACTGACAGAGGTACAAATTTTACATCTCAAGATGTGCAATCATTATTGAGAAATATGCAAATTGAACATCATATGATCTCAACCGGGACGCCCCGTAGTAACGGACAGGTAGAGAGATATGTCCGTACTATAATGAACATGTTAGTAACCACAGTTAATGAAGCATCAGAATGGCCAAACGTTATTTGGAAAGTTCAACAGTCTCTTAACACAACTGTTCAGAAATCAACAGGATTTTCTCCAATACGGCTATTAATCGGTAAAGAAGGAAATATGCCTTCCGCACAAGCTCGACTGGATGATATTATTGATCAATCTGCACAATCCGTAATTGATGTTACCGCTGATCGTAATTTAGCTAGACAACGGCTTTTGAACAATGCAGAATTCTTTAAGAAACGTTTTGATTCAACCAGATGTACTGGTAAAACTTACAATATTGGTGATACAGTTTACGTAAACCAAGATCACTGACGTCATGAGAAGTTAAGCCCTAAATTTAAAGGGCCATATGAAATATTGGAAGTGCTACCAAATGACAGATTTTCATTGAAAGGTTTAAATAATTTAAGAAACATTACGATTGCTAAAGAAAAGATTCGCGTTTGGCCCGGTGAATGGATCGAACAAAACGCTTCTTTTGAAGAATAATATGTATGCCGTGATAGATTATTTGTAATTCATTTTTATATTTTTTTCACTTAGAATAAATGATGTTTTTTTTTAAATAGTAATCAAAGATATATTGTTTTACATATCTTGTGCTAGTAGCTGTATAATTATGCTAAGTCTTTCAAGATATAAAATTATGCAACAATAGGTATACTGTTTTAAGTTCATACATTTAAATAATAATGTTTTTTTTTTGTATGTGTAACGAGCCAGTGGCACGGTAATTACGCATTGCCTAATTAAGAAGATATGGAAGTAGCAAAGTTTTTTTTTTGACCATTTATTCTATTCATATGTCTTGGCAAAGTAGTTTTAAAGAATGATGATTTTGATATTGTGTTTTGATGCTGGCTCTGCCCTAGTACTACGCTGCTAAGCCACGACAGCACGTGGATAAGTTTAGTACATATTGGCTAGAGGTAAAGAAAAAAAGAGTTGTAGTCACTGCTGCAGTAGGTGAATGCTGGCTCTGCCCTAGTGCTACGCTGCTAAGCCACGACAGCACGTGGATAAGTTTAGTACATAATGGCCAGAGGTAAAAAAATAAAAAAAATTGTGGTCACAGCTGCAGTAGGTGAATGCTGGCTCTGCCACTGTACTACTCTGCAAAGCCACGACAGCACGTGGATAGGTGTAATACAAAAGAGTGGCAGAAAGATGAAAAAAAAAAAAACCAAGAGTGTGCTTTGAGAGCAAAGCACAATATCAGAATGGCCGTGATAGATTATTATTAAAATATTCTCCCCAAATATGTTAATTAAGGTGATTTTGATAATGTTTCCTTATCTTGCCTGGAAATATGGCAACACGCGGAGAAATTATAGATACTGAATTGTTGCATTTTAAATTTAAGTCTGTGGAACTATTAAATGTATCAACCTCGTTTCACGTTCATAAATATTTCTTGAAATATCGCCATTATTAAAAGACATTGTTTCGAAATATTGAATGCCGGAAGTTACTATTTTATAATTAATGTTAATTAGGTTACTTTTCTATTATGTATAATTGTATTTTTATTTAGTAATAAATGTTTAAAATATTACTACATATTTAAATGCTAGTTTTGTGACTAAATCTGTAATTAGTTGTTAAATTGACAAACTACTTAAATATTTTCTTGCAAATATAATTAACACAGTCTTAATTTTAGCACTTGTTTAATTTATATAGAATATTATTATTACAAATATTATTTGTAGAAGTTTTATATTTTTATTAAGACGTTTCGGCAAAAATTGTATTATTTAGTTGTTAAAACGAAAATGACACGTGGGCTCGAAGCATTACTATAAAAGGGCTGCGCCACAGCCATTCGTCCTCTTTTCTGCTGGAGAACTTGTATAGTGTGGAAGTGCTTCGAGGTCACGATTTTGGAAATGTGAGTAAAATTTTGTAATTATACTGTAGTGATCAAGTGCTGTTAGAATTTTAAAAGTATACCATGCCTTTTGTTTAAGCTGTCCTTTTTGCTGAAACACCGGTTTCAACGTAATTGTAGTTAACGGTTTTAATTTTAAGAAGAAAGCCTTATATCTAGTACTGTTGAGAAATAAATAAGTTAAATCTTTATTTGATCGTTGCTTTTTATTAACAAATTTATTACTAAATGTATGGTTTGGAATGTTATTCGAAATATTTAAAGTTTTCTATAAGAACATAATTATAAGGTAATGTGACTTAGTGCCTATTATTTACTTAAATCCTTTCTATATCAAGATATTAATATAATGAGCTAGAGTTACTACTATGTTTTATTTTCTTAGCCTTTTAAACATATAATTAAATACCCACTTTAATTTACCTTAAGCTTTGATCTGTCCGTTTGAGATAGTAGTAATCTTAGGCTGGAGTTCACCGACTTTGTCTAAAGAGCCGATTTCGTAAACTGGCATCAAATTGTAACGCCTGTTTAAACGGCCGTTAAGAAAACGAGTGTTCACCACGCAAACTGAATCATTGATTAACAAATTGAACGTTATTGAATGAAAAGATTGAACAATATACGACTATCACATTGTGAAGACAAGCAAACGCTTACATATAACAGTGGCCGGAGAAACTACACAATATGGTCGGGTAGTGTTGGGGTCAGGTCGGCTACCTGGCCTGGGATAGTACAATGATACAAAATAAAAAAGCTTTCAATGGTACCAAACTCAATGTCTTGTATTGCATTCTCTATTTAGCATCATTATTGGTTTCAGCTTTTGGGAGTGGAGAATCCTAGTATGGTGATTTTGTTACTTGTTTTGTTTGATCTCGAAAGATAGAGCGCAAATGGTGTTTCTAAAATGTTATTTGTAAATGTCTAGGGTAAATGTGGTGAAATCTTTAAGGTGTACCTATCAACAATTATCAAGTGATACAAATAAGAAGTGGAAACAGTTGACATACAGAGCCGACCCCAAATAGGGAAGTGGCGTGGAAAATGAATGATGATGACAAATATCCAAAGATAAATAAATAATTTTTGACTTTTGGACTGACTCTATTGTGTTGTGTGAACTTGTGTGTGTCAAACTAGATAATTAATAAACATCTCTAAAACACTCTCATACCCAATAAAATATTAAATTATGTATGCCTTTCATTGCCAAAGTAGACTATGAAAGGCCGCTAATATTAATTACACTAGACTAGAAACGCATCGCGTCTGGTTAGGTCTTGAAATTGTTTTGAAGTAAAAATGAGTGATGTTTTTGAAGAGTGTGATGGTGACTGAAGAGTGATGAAATAAGAATGCATGAAATCACATTATTCAAAATTAAATTATTTGTAATATTTTCGTCCAACCCCTTGCGCAACCAAATTTTCGAGTTCAAATGATTTTGTCATAAAATAAAATACATGTTTTATTTTCAAGGCATCATCATCATATCAGCCATAGGAAGTCCACTGCTGGACATAGGTCTCCTCAAAGGATTTATAGTAGTTTGTATTAAATAACTATAAAACTATCAAATGCAAAGAATACAATCAATACTTGTCAAATCTTTCGTAAATCGGGCGTAATCAAGAGATAATCGACGAAGGAAAGCTCCGTTAACTTAACGGCTGATTAACCGAACGTTATCGCCGTTTAGGTGCTGGTGAACACTATATAAACTATAACGGACTGTTAAATCACTTTAACGGCTTGTTAACAGTTAAAAACATGTTGGTGAACTCCAGCCTTAGAGTATTTCATTGACTGAACTATATAACTTACTTAGCTTTTCATAGATAAGTACAAGTACAATTTATTTTTATTTTAATTAAGCTTTAATTTAGTTGTAGATAAATAGTATTTTATGTCTAGTAAAAACCAGTTGATGCAATAAATAAATTTATGTGGTATTTGTGTTTTCCTTATAAGATCCTATATTTAGTTTTTCCCTATAATTTAATCGATACATAGGTTAACTACATTGTTTAATTGAGGCTATTTAATTAGGGATTCTATTACGCGCAATATTTATCAATGTATTTCCAGCAATCACCACCAAACTGAATCCGCAGCAAGTCTTTTAATTGCCCCACGTCTCGCGAGAGGCACATTGGACCCATCTAAAGTTTTTCGATTTGCCCTCAGACGTGTCTGCTTATTCCCGATACAAAATACTGTGACTATAGACATGTAACTTCTACAAGTCTTCCTATCGCATTATAAACATAATTATTTCTCTTCTTTGTCACTAGATGGCGCTATAGGTATAGGTATAAAAATATACGGACAAATTACACTGATTATGCTGGCCCCAAAGTAAGTTCGAGACTTGTGTTATGAGATACTCAACGATACTATATTTTATAATAAATACACATATAGATGAACACCCAAGACCCAGGACAATTTGAAAAAGGTCATTTTCCAACTTACCCTGACCGGGGATCGAACCCGGAACCTCTGGGTGGCAGACTAGCATGGTGCCCACTACGCCACGGAGATCGACATCCTCCATTAAAATCGTCAATTAAAAGATTATTATTAGAAGATTATTATTTATGACTGTTATTTAAATAAAGTAGTACTCTAATTAATTAAATATGACATATGTGAAACGCAATAAATATTTTGACACTTTTTTCCTAGTCGTGTGTGCTGCCATCTCTGTGTGCCTAACCGCAACTTCCAGTTTTGCCTACTTACGGGCCCTCCAATAGTTTCTATGGCGTTGGGTATCTATTACTTTTGTAATCATATTATCTTTGTTCATAAGTTTGGCTTTGTCTATACCGTTAGAGATTCTTTTAATTGCTTTTCTAAGAATGTACCAGCTGCTCTTCCCGTGCAGATTATTAAAATCGGTAGAGAAGAGCGAAAATGCGTTAGATTACTCATAGACCTGTGATTAATCTAAGCCCATTACTAATTTTGATTCCTCTCTAACGCCCGACACAAACAGAGGGGTGTTAGAAGTTTGACGCTAACATCTGTCTGTCTGTGGCATCGTATATAATATCGATTCGGTTCTTTTTAACCACCGACAAAAAAGAGAGGTTTGACGCTAATGTCTGTCTGTCTGTGGCATCGTAGCGCTCGAACGGATCGACCGATTTCGATTTCGAACCGGAAATCGGTTGAGCCGCTTAAAAGTTATAGGTGGTTACAGCTTGAAAGTCAGGGCTATCCCTAAAAAATTAAAGATGGCGCTATAATAAATGTAATGAATAGTATATATCTTTATTCTTAATATATATATAATTTTATATATTTACATTTATAGTTAGGTATATTTTAGTTTATGTATTATATAATATGTATGTTTATGTTTAAACTTTTAGATAAGTACCTGTATTATATATTTGTATTTAAATTGAGTCGATTTTGTACACGCCTACTACTACCTGTTTTCTTCTCTTTTCCTGTCCTGGGTCTGCTGGAAGAGATTTCTTATGAAATAAGCAGTACCTATGTACTTAATGTTCTTACTTTGTTCGTTCCTATATTTTTGTATTTTGTGTACATGAATTTTGTAAATAAATAATAACGGAACTAGTCAGTAGTTCCACTATTTATCACTAGATGGCGTTCTTAACATATTAGGTCATTTTAGGTTTCTTTAACATTTTAGGTTTCTTAACTCTTTAATTTGACTTTTAAATAAACTTGTTTAGGGAGAGAAAAGGCTAAAAAAATATTTTCATTAAAAAGTAACCAGTCGCCCAGCTAGTTATACTATGCGCGCGGCGACCACTCCGGAGTGGTAAATTCAGTTATATGAATCGTTGCTCTAGAGTAATAAGAATAAAATTGGCTTACAATCGATGTCTAGGTATTACCTAAAAATCGATGTCTAGGTATTATTAATTACGTTAATATAGTTAACGAAGGCGGTGCTGAATTCTGAAGTGAGCTAAATTTAACCATAGCGCTAACGACATTGCGTGTATATTTCTTTGAATTTCTTTTTGGAAAGACTTCTGTAGGTGAGTACTTATTCTGTGCAAGCATCAACTAAAACAGACTAAGAGAAGCCTCCCATCTGTACTTCTGCTGATAAGTAAATCGCTCCCAAGAGCTGTTGTTGTAAAGATTAAGGGTTAAGTTATTTACTGCTTATTAAAACGATGGTTTGGGAATGTTTGAAACTTTAAACGATGATCAATATGAAAGCTTTTGTCTTATTCGCTAATAAAAAAAACCAAATAAGTTATAAAAAATAGCAAAATGGTGAAACGGTGAAACGGTGTCAGTGCTTGACAACTTTAATTCTCAAAGCTTAAAGGGATACATAAATTTTTCGGAGTTCAGTGCTGTACCAATTTAAAATAAATTATTTGAAAGGAAACCGAGACATTATTTAAAAATTTTGTCTTGATCAGACCCTAGATAACCCTTCAAACTATTTTATGAACTACTGTTTACAGTTTAATAATAATAAATATAAAGGGACAAATTACACTGATTGAGCTAGCCCCAAAGTAAGTTCGAGACTTGTGTTATGGGATACTAACTCAACCATACTATATTTGAAAAAGGCCATTTTCCAACTTGCCCTGACCGAACCCGGGACCTTTTGGTGGCGACTAGCATGGTGACCACTACGCCACAGAGGTCGTCTAGTTTAAAGTGAGAACGTGAAGCGTTTCTTCGCATATTTACCGAAAGTGGCCGTTTTTCGCAAATATGCGAAAAAAGGCTTCACGTTCTCACTTTACACCGTAATTAATTCATAAAATATGACTGTTATGTACTCGAACAGAGCGAAGAGTTTTAACTCTCTCGCTAGATGACTGGGTCAAGGGACTCAAGGGTCAGATTCAGCAGGCATTCATCTTAGTTACGGCACTCATTTTCAGGAGGTTTCTCTCCCTGTGGCCCTAACTGCCGGTAGCTTGGGTCAGCGGGCATCTAGGTTAGGTTTAACAGAAGCGTTGCCGGCCTTTCAGGAAAGGAAGATGTAGGGGGAGAAGGGGAGGGGATGGAGGGGGGGGGGGACTCCGGCTCTCTCACTCACCGAACGAAGCATAGAAGCGGTGACGCTACTACTCAGACGTCGATTTTCTGTGAGAGTGTGGTACTTCCCCGGACGAGCCGCCCATTCATGCTACTAGAAAAACAGAGTTTTGCCGGTAGCGTGGCTCTATCACAAGATATGTATTTTGTAGTGTGTTCTACATTTAACTTTAATATACATTTTACAAAAATCTCCCTTAGTGTTAAAATGCATAAAGGGTATATAAATATATATGAAGGGATATGTCACACAGATTGAGCTTGTTAGAAATGAAATACTAGGGTAAGGGAGGAAAAACAATTTATTTCAAGTAATAATAAATTTTCCTTAAAACAACTATTTTCTTAAAATAATTCTTAAAACTTTTTAAAGCAAAGCTACAACTATTTCAATTCATAATATTCCACTATTGTCATAATATGTATCACATTAATTTACTTGGAAAAAATTTAGTACATCTGTATTTTACTTATCAAATAGTATATTGGTTATTCTATCATGGTTCACAAAAGAATAATCTTTACAATATTATCACAAACATATTATCAATATTATTATCACAAATGTGGTACAGGATATCTGTAACGGTTACAATAATATCACATCATTACAATTTATTAATAAGTTACTCAGATAACCGTTAATAAAACAATTCAAGAGAAAACAGTAATTGTTACTTCAAGAGATACAATATATGAGAAATGAAACTAACCTTTACTACGCCGATGCCGAATTAAAAGTGAAGACCATTTGATTATCACAAAATAAGTAAGCTTCGTATCCGCCATTTTGGTATTACACTTATTTTAAAATATCTCGGCCAATCACCGCCAATCTTGCCACAAGAAATGTTGCCATAAGTAATATATTGTTTTAACATTTGAAAATATAAAGTAACTTGTGTAAAAGAAATATTTAGTATTATTCAAAGAAATATCATTTTATTTATTTTATTATAATATCTAACAAGCTCGTATCAAAGAAGTTTTTAAAATTGTATTGTTGGATATCAAATACCGTATCTTAACACCGTTTTTCACCTTTTCGCTTACAATCACATTAAGGGGCTACCTGTATTTTCTGGGTCCAGTGCTGCCCCCATTTGAATTAAAACATTTAAAAGGTAACGGAGATTTAATTTAAAATTTTGTCTTGACCAGGCTCGATGAAGCTTTTACGCACATACGCCAAAAGTGGCTGTTTTTGGCAATTGCGCGTAGAAAAGCTTCACGTTCTCACTTTAAAGTGTAAACAGTAGTTAATAAAATAGTTTAAAGGGTTATCTAGAGCCTGATCAAGACAAAATTTTAAATTATATCTCCGTTACCTTTTAAATGATTTAATTCAAATGGGGGCAGCACTGGACCCCGAAAAATTCAGGTAGCCCCTTAAAGGTGGCCTTTGAGTCTTGCGGCCCTGGGCTCCGTCTGCCCCATCAGGGATAAAGGCGTGGGGCCGTACCATGAACTTTTACAAAACCATAATGGATTAGTTCCGTTTTGATTCAAGCTTACAATAATATTGTTTCAAATCGCACCATGAGCTCTTGAAACAAGATTTTTATATTCCTGCTTAGTGACGTGACAGAACGAATGAATAACAGTGAGATAACGCTATATGTTTTGTATAAGTCCATCATGTTCTTGAGCCCGATGGGCGTCTGTTAGCAATATTAATACAATATTACTAAAATGTTGTATTTGCTAGCAGTTTTGTTGACGTCACTGTATCATTCACTCTAATGTGCACTATTAGCTCCTATGCAGTATTGTTTTACTGTCAAATTAGCAGTCTTGAAAACGTTGGTCGGTTGCCGCGGAAACAAAACTTTTATTAAGAAACCGAGTCTTATAATCCAAATGTAGAAGAAAAGAAAAAATCAATAATTTACCCAAACACTTACAATTTTTATTTTATTATAACTTTAAATTACCTACCACCTATTTTTTTTTCGCACAGAACAGCCGGTTGAGGGAATGGACGAAACCCTACATTAAATATACACGGACAAATCACACAGATTGAGCTAGCCCCAAAGTAAATAAAATAATAAGTATGTATGTAATCTGAATCATGCCAATAGACGATGTGGGCAGCACGCATCATTATTAGATTCCCTCATTCCACCATCAACACTGGTCTTTGGGTAATGCGACACCATAATAAAGAAAAAAAATCTCCCAAACGAGCACTAGACCCTGTCTACCCCGTTGGGCATGAAGAAGTGAGGTATTTGCATATATTTACTACTAGCTGATGCCCGCGACTTCGTTCGCGTGGACTTTATGACTCTGGCGTATTAATATAAATAAAAACTAATGAGAGAGAGAGAGAGAGAGAGAGAGAGAGAGAGAGACAGAGGGAGAAAGTACTTGTAACAGTGTTAGGAGTTAAAAGTCAATATTATTTTAATTCTTTCCTTCGGGAGCCAATATGAAAAGAGCTGAAGTGTTACTAACCCTGGAGAAAGCCACAATAAGTAGGCCATGCGAAAAACCAGTCCTTAGATCGACATCAGCAGCTTTAAGCCTCTAAAACTGTGACTTATTTTCATAGCAAAGCAAGTTAACATATGGAACTGTGTATTTTCCAAAGGAAAATTGTTGGGGATGAGTGGCATACGCGGAATAAATACAGTTTCACTGGCATCACTCACTTACTGTGAGCTTTAAGTGTCTCAGCAGACTATGCCGAAGTTTACTTGCTAAAGTTCAGTGTCTAAAGTTCGGTGGGGATGACACACTAAATAAGCTGAAGTTCAGCTGCTGAAGTTCGGTGGAAACGCCGGACAGTAGTGATGTGCCGATATGAGAATTTAATCTTCCGTCTTTGGCGCGTCTGCGGCGAACGGAAACGGGAGCGGAAGAGGGAACGGAAGTGGAAGAGGGAACGGGAACGGGAACGGGAGCGGAAGCGGGAGCGGGAGCGGGAGCGGAAGCGGCAGCGGTGGCGGCAGCAGCGGTGGCGGCGGCGGCGGCGGCGGCGGCGGCGGCGGCGGCGGCGGCGGCGGCGGCGGCGGTGGCGGAGGCGTCGGCAGCGGCGGCGGAGGAGTCGGTGGAAGCGGTGGCGGCGGCGTCGGCGGCGGCGGCGGCGGCGGGAGCGGGAGAGGGAGCGGGAGCGGGAGCAGGAGTGGGAGCGGGAGCGGAACGGGTACGGGTACGGGTACAGGTACGGGTACGGGTACGGGTACGGGTACGGGTACGGGTACGGGTACGGGTACGGGTACGGGTACGGGTACGGGTACGGGTACGGGTACGGGTACGGGTACGGGTACGGGTACGGGTACGGGTACGGGTACGGGTACGGGTACGGGTACGGGTACGGGTACGGGTACGGGTACGGGTACGGGTACGGGTACGGGTACGGGTACGGGTACGGGTACGGGTACGGGTACGGGTACGGGTACGGGTACGGGTACGGGTACGGGTACGGGTACGGGTACGGCTACGGGTACGGGTACGGGTACGGGTACGGGTACGGGTACGGGTACGGGTACGGGTACGGGTCCGATTCAGGCAAAAGCATCGGAAGTTCGGCGTTATGTGTTGCTAGTAATGCAAATAACATTGCAGGCATGCATTGGCTGAAATTCAGCCGCTGAACTTCGGCATACAGTGCTGAGACATTAAGTTGGGTTCCGTTACACAGTTTCGGCGGAGTCAAATTTCGCATCAGCATTATTGGCCCTCCGACATTAAGACTTATTTTGTGAGCCGTGAGTCCATTTGCTGCAAGTGAATTAAGAAACTCAACTGGATAATTGGTGGCGTCGTCAACAACACTATCCAAGAAATCTTAATATATAAAACTCAAAGGTGACTGACTGACTGACATAGTGATCTATCAACGCAGAGCCCAAACCACTGGACGGATCGGGCTGAAATTTGGCATGCAGGTAGAAGTTATAACGTAGGCATCCGCTAAGAAAGGGTTTTGATCAATTCTACCCCCAAGGGGATAAAATAGGGGATGAAAGTTTGTATGAAACTTTGTCAATTTTAAACCGATCGGGCTGAGACTTTGCATGCTAAAGCTAAAAAGCTACTATGACGTAGGCATCCCCTAAGAAAGGATTTTGATAAATTACACCTCTACGCGAGCGAAGCTGCGGGCACAAGCTAGTTAACAATAATTTGCGTCATAAGTTCTTTATTAATTGATTTTTAATTTTTTGGTGTCAATATGGCGCGTTCACATAACCAAGAATTTTCATGTGTGTTATGCTCTGAAGGTCCGCAAATACTGAACTTATAAGTTTTACTTCGGACGAAACAACTTTTTTTTTGAAAAAATTTCAATGCACAGACACATTTTTTTTACTCTTTTATTATAGTATACATTTAGTATATTTTTGTTCAGCGGCAACAAAAAACATCATCTATAAAAATTTCAACTGTCTAGCTATAATGGTTCATGAGATACAGCCTTGTGACAGACAGACAGACAAACAGTCGGACGGTCCTATGGAACCCTAAAAATCGAATAAAATAAGTATTGATGGGAGGCTCTTATACTACAAACGTGATTTTTCATAGATTATGGTACGGAACCCTTCGCGCGCGTCCGACTCGCGCTTGGCCAGTTGTATATAACTCAACAAAAAGTTCTCATCAGACTTAACAACTTTTGCTAAGGCGGCATTTTAATATTTCTTATAGTTTAGCTGGACCATAATAGTTCTGCATCATGTGTTCCATTTTCCAAAATCAATTATAGCCTATATGTTGCCCAGGCTTCACAGCTATATAACAAAAAAAGTTTCATTCGAATCCGTCCAGTATTTCCGGAGATTAGCGTGTACAAACAGACAAACAGACAAACAGACAGACATTTTTTTTTATTTTCTTACTCTATTACTATATCTCCATCGCCCCAAATATTTTTTTTTTGAAAAATTTTCAATGTACTGACACATTTTTTTTACTCTTTTATTATAGTATAGATTTTCTGTCAATTCTACGGGGATCTTTTGTTTCGAGATAAAAATACCCTATGCGTTATTTCTCCTAAACACACCTAGAATAGTTTAATTTAGGAGTGTGACAATTTAATAAAATCTAAATTTCATTAATTACTAACCCTAGAATAAGTTGAGTGCTATACTAACATAATATGGATGTATCTGTCTGAAATAAAAATTTTATTATTATCATAAACTGCAATGGACCACTTGGAAGAGCTTGAATCGCCTCCAAACTGAGGTAGGTCGATGTAGACACAATCTGAAGACCTAAACCGTCATGATTTTTCTGTTAAGCGCTGGCGCTACATTGACCATGCAGAAGCACAGTGCCAGTGTGGTCACGATGTGCAGACTATGCAGCACCTCCTCTCATGCCCTTTGTGCCCTACCAGCTGTACCATGCTTGACCTATACTCTGCCTCGGAGGAAGGCGTAAAAGTGGCAACGTATTGGAAGAACAAAATTTGAAGTTTGAGCCAGCGACACGATAAGAAGAAGACATGGAATAGTTTAATTATGTAATTTCATAAACTAACAAGAACCTGTCTCATAAAAGGATAGAAAAACACGATCTTTTTAAGTATTTTTATTAAAAGCAATGGTAATAGTATGTACGTTTTTTATTTACAAAAGAACTTTACCAAAATGTACAGAAGAAAACAAAACAAATGATTTTCTACCACATAAAATTATTGACCTATACAAGTGAAAACTTTCTTATTGATATTATTGCATAGGTATACAATTTTTTATAACACTTTCTCTTGCTCGACGAATCCGGAAAGCAATTGACGAAGTCCTGAAAAAAGAAACAAATATTAAATACTTACTTATTGCACTTCGTCATGAAATTGTTATTTTTTTACAGAAGGGTTTCATTCTAAGAGCAAATCAATTGTGGTTCCTTATAAATAAGAGAATAATGTAATTCTTAAAATGTTTTGATTATCTTTTGTTGGGTATCCCATACACTCTCACTACTGGTTATGTTATGATTCCCAAGCTTTGTTCCGAAGAGAACGGTTAGAAGCTATACACATCTTCATTAGTATGTAGGAATTCCTGCAGAAAATCCACCTGCCTCATATTTTTTTCGTTCCGCTGCAAAAAATAAACCAATCACATGAAATTTCTGCGGGAGCGTCAAGAAGATCTATCACTACAAATCACTAGTAAAATTTCACATCAATAATGTTAACACAAAGAAATATGTAAAACTTACTTGGTATTGTAAATTATTAGCCATATTCATGGAAAAATATGATTTACTTTTTATACAAACAAAACAAAGAGAATTCAAATAACAAAATAAATAAATGTCGAAATGACATTTTAAATGGCTGCGGATACCAAAAAGAATATTATATCCAAAGATCACAAAAAATTTTTTAGATTTTATCACTACCATAGAATTAAAACCCATAGAGATAACTACCTTCATGGTTTGATAAAAAACTATTCCATATCACGCTCGCGAATGCAATACAGTTTCAAATTATAATTTCAAGTTTTTTTTTTCTTAAATATAATAGCGAATATTTTATAAGACATTACATTACATTACATTACATTACATTGTGTAACATAATACAATGCTCTATCACATTTTGTTTTCTAATAAAATGAATATTTTACAAGACATACATCATAATAAAATGGAACGCAACGCACCGGTGATGGAGCTATACGAAATAATTATAACATTATCTCACTCTCACAATTGCTTGGGAATAGACATATCATTCGTTCCTTCAAATCACTTGGCAAGAAAGAAACAATCTTGTTTTAAAAGCTCGTGGTACGCTTTGAAACAATTTTATTATAAGCTTGAAACAAAACGGACCTAAACTGTCATGATTTTTCTGTTAAGTTTATGATAAAGCCCCAGACAAAAACATTCCCTCGATCGCCTTTTACGATTGCATCATTTTTTCGTCTCTTCCAATCCAATTCATGTTTATATTATGAATACCGCTACTCAATCGACTATAAAAAGTAGTGGACTCGTATAGATTTGTCGCCAGAAGCTCCCTTGAAGCAATCAAAGGATCTACACCAACCTTTGACTGAAACTAGTTCGGATTAGGATTAGGAATAAAAAAACAAAGAAATAAAGATAGGCTCTAAAGGACTTGTATCCAGAGTCGTAAAAAAAACCCAATAGCCATTTTAATTGCTACTTTGACGTTTAAACAACAATGCTACTAATCATGCTTTCGTAGCATGACACCGTTGAGAAACCCACATAAAGTAATGTCGCCCGACAGACAAGTGCCATTCCGCTCGTTATTATTGCGTAGAGCATGATAGTGATGAATGATAGGGCTCCATAAACGCTGTCTTCGGAGATCGTACTCCTGCTGGTACCGATTGAGCGAATGATTGTGTGTGACGTCACAAAATTGCTAGCAAAATCAACATTAAAGTAATATTACTTTAATGTTGTTTTCTATTGGTCGTGGTACGAATTGACAAAGTAATATTGAAATAAGACTGCTATAAAAGGCTAGTGCTCATCCTGCCACGCTGTCACACCGGAAATCCCGGATTCGATCCCCGATCAAGTCAAGATGGAAAATTAACTTTTTTAGATTGATCTGGGTCTTGGATAAATTTATTATGGGTATGTTTCTTTGTTTTGTTTATCATCATTGGCGTAGTCATTACCGCCACCCATAGGTACCGGGTATGATTCCCGGTCAGCGCAAGTTGGAAAATGGCCTTTTTCAAATTGTCCTGGGTCTTGGGTGTTTATCTATATATGTCTTTGTTATAAATTATAGTATCGTTGAGTTAGTATTCCATAACACAAGTCTTGAACTTACTTTCGGACTAACTCAATCTGTGGGATATGTCAAAAAAAAATAAACTAAAAGTCTTCGCTAGTCTGTATCGACGACCCATAACTTAATCAAGTCGGTATTAGCAAACTGAACGAAACAAGAATCTAATAACGTCGTTCGTTACCTTCGTTTGTTCACTAATTTGCATACAAATACACGGTTTAGAGTGAGATTTAGTGTTATACGTAGTGTAAAGTAATTAGAAGATCGGTGTTTTGTAGATCATCGGTTAATATTCATAAAATACTCTCCTTCCTTTCTTCTATAATGATCTGGGCGAAAACGAAAACTTAGGCCGCATTTTGAATACATCTTGACTTGATCTAGACTTCCAAGAAGCATAAGGTTATCGATTCGTCGGAATCTTTTACCATTGAACATTGAAAATAGTTTAATCAGATGCAAGCGCCTGAGACATATTTTTGGCCACAGCTCCGAGGATTTTTAGAAGATCGAGATGAAAATAGGACCAAGATTTGAGGAATTTATCGAGATACGTGTGAGCATTTGAATTTTGAAAATCGGCTAGTAACTTGATTTGAAATTTTTAAAATTTAATAAAGGTCGGGTTTTTTTGCGGGATGTTTATTTGCTAAATTGTAAATATTACAGAAAAATAAACGACTTAAGAAAAAATGAAAAAAATAATATATATGTATCCTAGGGTATTAGTTAAGCTACAAAATGGCGAACAAAATTTTAAAATCGGTCAGTACATGTGATCCTTTTAGATTTGGAATTGTAGAAAAACTGGTATTTCCGTATATAAGAGCGATGTAGATTCTATGATTTACTGACCGATCGTCATGGTTATGATGTTAAAAGATGCGGAAGTAGACGAGAAGTGCATACCAGCTGGAATTTTGAAAAAAAATCTCAAATTTTTGTATTCATTTTCAATGCTCCGATTCTGGCAGGGACTGCGAAATCTGTGATTTTTTTATGTTTGTTTACCGATTATTCGAAAACGTCTGGTCCGATTTGAAAACCCTTTTTTTGTTTGAAATAGCGTACTTGCCAGATGCTCCCATAGAAATTTTATAAAAATTTGTTGTTTAGTTCGGTGATGAAGACGGTTTTTAATTTTTTAAAATTATTTGTTGAACTGTTTGCAATAAAGTGTCAAATAAAACAAATAAATAGAATTAACCAGTTGCTTTTCTTCCAGTGCATACCATAAAAGCCAATCCCGACAAAAACATACCTGTTAAAAAGGGGGCCAAGTTCCTATCGGCTAATTGGTCGCCTAAAAAAGGGTTGAAATCCAATCCAATGCTAAGTTTAGATGCACTTTAAAATCGATTATAATCATCTTCATCAACATACTGATCCATTGGTAAACATTTGCGATTCCCAAGATTCGCCATCACACCCAGTCCTCCGCCTTCCACATCCAGCCACTACCCGTCACCTTATTCACGTGAACGGTCCATCTGGCCGAAATTCACTTTACCATACACCCAACTTAAAATATGGTATAGTTGTGAAAATACGTAGGTACTTGGTTAAAAAATCTAAAATTATAATACTTCTAAATTTGAACTTGGCAGGTTTTCGTGATGTACGTAACACTTGATTATTGTATAATTAAATTTATTATTTATATAATTAAATACCTGCCAAGTTCAAATTTAGAAGTATTATTATTTTAGATTTTTAAGAATTTTAGGTACATTTATAATTTTGTTAAAAATTTGATATTCGATTGAGCCAACTCACGCTTGACCGATTTCCTAAAATTCTTAATTTTTTGTTAATCTACATATAAAACACGACCTGCGTGCCAAATTTCATAACGCTAGTACAATTGGAAGTGGCTTGGTTTTGATTACTGGTCAGTGAGTCAGTCAGTCAGTGCCAAAATTTGCTATTTTCTTAGGGTCATATTTCAGGATCTACTGAAGCTATATCTATGAAATTTGACATACTGCTTTAGTACTAGTATAAGATTACGTAGTTTCAATTTTATCTCTGTACTTGCAATAGGCACTGAGTTACAGGGGGTCAAAAGTGGGTCGAAACGGTTCGTGTAAATAGTGCACGGCATGCGCGCGGCCTGTTGCTGGAACTTGGCCTGCGCACGACCGTGCGCTTAGATAGAAGGAATAGGCTAAAATAAAGCTAGGAATCCATCACTATTTTGATGAATAATTTTGGCAAAAAAGAAGTGAAATAATTACAAGACAAACACGAGCTATTATCATGAACAGATTGTATCAAACTGTATGTCACAAAGACATATACAAAAAGAATGTTTTTAATATGTGTATATATTTATTTAATATGTTACCTGAAAATATTAAAACACTAAAAGGCACAGCGTTTAAGACGACACTAACGAATTGGCTGATGGAACAATGTTTTTACTCCATTAGTGAATTTGTAACCTATTGCAAATCAAAACGAAATATTAAGCTTTGATATTATTGTAACTTATATACCTAACTTGTATTTCTTAGCTAATTACTACGAGTTTAAATTAATCTTAAACGATAAAAATGTTTGCATGCCTGTCTGCAGGTTTATACAATGTACACACTAATATTTACTAACATCTCAGAAATCGATTGTATAATGCAAATAAACGATTCTTGATTCTTGATTCTTGAATTTACCACAAAACTATACAACAGATTTCAATAAAATTCACCAAGACCCAAAATGCTGTGTCTGCTCCGTTAGGAATAAAGTCGTGAAAGTATTTTTTTAAATAAAATCATTCTCTCCTCCGTTTAAGCCGTAGACTAACTAGGTGCGTGTCGAACTCGTGCACAAAGTGTTCCGTACCATAATCTATAAAAATGTTTGTTGTATGGGAGCCCGACTTCAAGATTTATTTTATTCTTTTTTTAGTATTTATTGTTATAGCGGCAACAGAAATATATTATCTGTGAATACTTTAACTGTCTTGCTATTACTGTTCATGATATACAGCCTGTTGACAGACAGGCAGTGGAGTCTTAGTAGTAGAGTCCCGTTTTTACCCTTTCGGTACGGAACCCTAATTATTCTCTCCTGTGTTTTAATCGTAGACTAACCAAGTGCGGGTAAGATTCGGGCACGAAGCGTTCCATACTATTTATATAAAATCTATAAAAAAAAAATTGTTTTTTAGAAACCCTACTAAAATATTTATTTTATTCTGTTTTTAGTATTTGTTATAGCGACAACAAAAATACATCATCTGTGAAAATGTAAACTGTCTAGCTATCACGGTTCATGCAATACAACCTGTTGACAGACAGACAGATGGACAGACGGGCAGTGGAGTCTTAGTAGTAAAGTCCCGTTTTACCCTTTGGTTACGGAACCCTAAAAACACAATGCAAATTTAAATTACGTATCTCCTTTCGCTCAGATTTTCAGACGCAATCACGGACTGCATTCGTCCGAGTTAAAAATTTACACTTTATTTCAGCACCGACGGACGATCGCACATGTACATGGATTCTCTTTTTAAATAGTTCTATTTTTTTTTCTTTATTCAACCATTTCCATTAAATTACGAACTTTTTAAAACCGGCTTGGGATGCTCGTAATCACGTACGTACATGGATTCTGTTTTTAGCCGACTTCTAAAAGGAGCAGGGTATCACTTCGTCGCAATCTTTTTTAGGGTACCGAAGTAAACAAGGAACCCTTATAGTTTCGCCATGTCTGTCTGTCTGTCTGTTCATCCGCGGTATCTTTTTTAGGGTTCCATAGTAAACAAGGAACCCTTATAGTTTCGCCATGTCTGTCTGTCTGTCCGTCCGCGGTTTTACTCAGAGACTATAGGTACTAGAAAGCCGTAATTTGGTATTGGTATATATATTAATCATGCTAAAAAAGTGGTAAAATAAAATATACAAAAAAAAATTAGTTTAGCTCCCATACAAGTAAAGTAAAAGTATTTTTTTTCTCAACTAACTCATCGTTCGGGGTATCATTAAATAGGTCTTTTAAAAATATTGTAAGTTTGTGAACATCATTTTTCGATTAAGGGATCCGTTTCTAAAATGTTTGTTTTTAGAGTCAATTGTCAAACCCAAAGTTTTTATGTGTATGTTCATCGATTATTCAATTGTCTGGATTGATAAATGATTAAAATTCAATTTGCCTGGATTGAACTTCAACACCTGGCTTAATAAGGAAAATTATTTTTTCTTTGAAATATATACTTGTCAGGTGTTCCCATACAAATTGTATCAAAATTTTATCAAGTTCGATTGTATAGTAAAGCTGGAATTTAGTTTTTACTCGACATGCACTTAGGTAGTTATTATTAGTCTGAAGTTGGTGCTAGTCTACGTAAGTGAAGTTGCAGCATTCTACGTCCTCTGGGACCGGTGTGGCCTAGGTCATAATGCCACGCTGTCACACCAGAGGTCCCTGGTTCGATCTACGCTCAGGTCAAGATGGCAAATGATCTCTTTCAGATTGACCTGGGTCTTGAGTGTTCAACTATGTATGTATTTGTTATAAAATATAGTTTATCGTTAACTCCTCGTCGTTATCGTTGACAACCTCCGTGGCGTAGTCGTCACCATGCTAGTCCGCCACCCAGAGGTCCCGGGTTCGATCCCCGGTCAGGGCAAGTTGGAAAATGGCCTTTTTCAAATTGTCCTGGGTCTTGGATGTTTATCTATATATGTATTCGTTATGAAATATAGTATCGTTGAGTTAGTATCCCATAACACAAGTCTCGAACTTACTTTGGGGCTAGCTCAATCAGTGTGATTTGTCCCTATATATTTATTTATTTATTTAACTTAGTCCCATAACACGAATCTCGAACTTACTTTGGGTCTAGCTCAATTTGTTTGATTTGTCTGTGTCTATTTGTTAACCGACTTCCAAAAAAGAGGAAGTTATCAATTCTTCGGAGTCTTTTTTTATGCATGTTCACCGTTTATTGAAAGACGCTTGGACCGACTTAGAAAATTTCTTTTTTTTTTAATGTTATTGTACTAGTCCATACTTGACAGGTGATTCCATAGAAGTTTTATCAAAATCAGTTTTTTTTTAAAAAGCCGTTCATGTCCCACTGCTGGACAAAGGCCTCCCCTCTTTCCTTCCATAACTTTCTGTCTTAGACTTAACTTTCCAATCCTGTTCGAATGCTTTTAAGTCGTCTGTCCATCTTGTCTTCGGTCTACCTCTCTTTCTACGTCCGTCCGTTGGAATCCAGCCTGTGGCTATGTGCGCCCATCTTTCTGGGTGCATACGGCCGACGTGGCCCGCCCGCATCCGTAACTTAGTTTTTAGTTTTGAAAAATGATTTATTTGTTATTTATTTCCTATCCTTATAAATTATATCCATGCAGATGAAGTCACGAGTAAAGCTTGTAGTAACAAAAAAATATATTGATCAAAAATGCGAAATATAAATTTAATCAGACCCTCTCAAACGTTTTATTGCATAGTACTGTATATTAATATTGGCAATTTACAGTTCTTTTGTGTGTGAATATGAGATCACGAACTCTAAATAACAATAATGTTATTTTTTTAACCTATGGGGTACGGCCTAAAGTCATGAGAGATGACGATATTCTGAACGTGACAGGTATGTACGGAGTCCGCGAAGGTGGTAGAAGTATAATATATACATTAGAAGACGATATATTCATAAATCAGTCTTCAAATCGCGATATTTTACAAACTTATATCGCAAACCGACGCTGAATCTTAATTCATATGAGACAAATAATAAAAAGTATTTTTATATATTATGTATGTATAACTGATATTGTAAGTATATATGTATATATATTATGTATGTGTATATCTATATGTATTATGAAATTATGATTAGTATTAAGTGTTTTAGCGTGTTAGTATTGTACAATGTTCCACCCCACTTTTGTAGTTATCTCCTCTGGTTGTAGGGTTGATTGGAAGAGATCCCTGATAGGGATAAGTCCGCCTTTGAACTATTGTTTTTTTTTTTACTGTATTTTAATTATGTCTTTCTATATACAATAAAGAATTTATCTATCTATCTATCTATCTAGTATTACAGTAAAAAAGGCTTGGCTTTATACTGATTCATATTTAGCATTACTATGCTTAAAATATCTTAATCTAAATAATGTTTTGAAAAATTATCTTTCTTCTTCTATAATATATTAATCTATACTATAATAAAAGAGTAAAAAAAATGTGTCTGTACATTGAAAATTTTTCAAAAAAAAAATATTTGGGGCGATGGAGATATAGTAATAGAGTAAGAAAATAAAAAAAAATGTCTGTCTGTTTGTCTGTTTGTCTGTTTGTCTGTTTGTCTGTTTGTAAACGCTAATCTCCGGAAATACTGGACGGATTCGAATGAAACTTTTTTTGTTATATAGCTGTGAAGCCTGGGCAACATATAGGCTATAATTGATTTTGGAAAATGGAACACATGATGCAGAACTATAATGGTCCAGCTAAACTATAAGAAATATTAAAATGCCGCCTTAGCAAAAGTTGTTAAGTCTGATGAGAACTTTTTGTTGAGTTATAATACAACTGGCCAAGCGCGAGTCGGACGCGCGCGAAGGGTTCCGTACCATAATCTATGAAAAATCACGTTTGTAGTATGGGAGCCCCCCATCAATACTTATTTTATTCGATTTTTAGGGTTCCATAGGGTAGGGTAGAAACGGGACCCTATTACTTAGACCGTCCGACTGTTTGTCTGTCTGTCTGTCACCAGGCTGTATCTCATGAACCATTATAGCTAGACAGTTGAAATTTTTATAGATGATGTTTTTTGTTGCCGCTGAACAAAAACATACTAAATGTATACTATAATAAAAGAGTAAAAAAAATGTGCCTGTACATTGAAATTTTTTCAAAAAAATAGTTGTTTCGTCCGAAGTAGAACTTATAAGTTCAGTATTTGCGGACCTTCAGAGCATAACACACCAGCAAATTCTTGGTTATGTGAACGCGCCATATTGACACCAAAAAATTAAAAATCAATTAATAAAGAACTTATGACGCAAATTATTGTTAACTAGCTTGTGCCCGCGGCTTCGCTCGCGTAGGGGTGTAATTTATCAAAATCCTTTCTTAGGGGATGCCTACGTCATAGTAGCTTTATGCATGCAAAGTCTCAGCCCGATCGGTTTAAAATTGACAAAGTTTTATACAAACTTTCATCCCCTATTTTATCCCCTTGGGGGTAGAATTGATCAAAATCCTTTCTTAGCGGATGCCTACGTTATAACATCTACCTGCATGCCAAATTTCAGCCCGATCCGTCCAGTGGTTTGGGCTGTGCGTTGATAGATCACTATGTCAGTCAGTCAGTCACCTTTGAGTTATATATATTTAGATTTCTTGGATAGTGTTGTTGACGACGCCACCAATTATCCAGTTGAGTTTCGTAATTCACTTGCAGCAAATGGACTCACGGCTCACAAAATAAGTCTTAATGTCGGAGGGCCAATAATGCTGATGCGAAATTTGACTCCGCCGAAACTGTGTAACGGAACCCAACGTAATGTCTCAGCACTGTATGCCGAAGTTCAGCGGCTGAATTTCAGCCAATGCATGCCTGCAATGTTATTTGCATTACTAGCAACACATAACGCCGAACTTCCGATGCTTTTGCCTGAATCGGACCCGTACCCGTACCCGTACCCGTACCCGTACCCGTACCCGTACCCGTACCCGTACCCTTACCCGTACCCGTACCCGTACCCGTACCCGTACCCGTACCCGTACCCGTACCCGTACCCGTACCCGTACCCGTACCCGTACCCGTACCCGTACCCGTACCCGTACCCGTACCCGTACCCGTACCCGTACCCGTACCCGTACCCGTACCCGTACCCGTACCCGTACCCGTTCCGCTCCCGCTCCCACTTCCGCTCCCACTCCTGCTCCCGCTCCCGCTCCCTCTCCCGCCGCCGCCACCGCCACCGCTGCCGCCGCCGCTGCCGCAGCCGCTGCCGCCGCCGCTGCCGCCACCACCGTTTCCGCTGACGTCGCCGCCGCCACTTCCGCCGCCGCCGCCGCCGCCGCCGCCGCAGCCGCCGCTGCCGCCACCACCGCTTCAGCTGACGTCGCCGCCGCCGCTTCCGCCGCCACGCGCAAGTTACGCGGGCAGAAATAACGAACGACGCAATATGCGTCGCTATCAGATGAGTGTGATTTTTTCATAACGAACTTAGTGTTATTCTTTCATAACTTGACCCAAACCCAAAAACGTGCTCTCGTGAATTTAAACAGCGTGTTAAAAAGGCGAATTCTCTTATAGAGTATAAAAAAACGTAAACTAGGCAGCTTTATACCCAATTCGGGGCTGATTATGGTCCTTTGTAGTAACGGCTGTACTCCAAATTGGATTTTCGGCGATGACCGTACAGTTATTTTCGGATATTGCACTCTTTATTAGTTTTGTTCTAATAAAGTAGGTTTTAATGCGATTTTCAATTGTGTTGAGAGTTTCAAAAGAGTATGATAAGACTTGTTTGCTGTTATATTTTTAGGAACTTTATCGGACCGGCTTTGGCACCAGGATTTATTTTTTCAAACTGGATTTGTTCTATTTCTCATGGTATATGCAAATAAGAACTTTTATTTCATAATAAGGTACAAATTGTTTTTTTTTTTACAAGCTTTCATTCAGTTTCACTTGTCCCGTTGTCTGTCGGTCTGTCTGTCTGTCTGTAATCAAATCTTGCAAGTTAAATTTGACCCACTTCTAGGTTTCCGATTGAGCTGAAATTTTGCACGCGTACGTATATCGCGTGACAATGCAATATTATGATGACATGGAGCTGATCTGATGATGGAGCTGGAAGGTGGCCATAGAAATTCGGCAATGAAACGACGCAACCCCATCGAGTTTGGGTTAGTTTGATTCATATTAATATTAAATAATGCCTTATTTTTATTTAAGACAAGAAATATATAAAAAAAATATATTTTAAACCATAGTATGTGGGAATCCTTATCGTTCTAAATATTGCTTATTTTAGTGCTTTTGGAAAATCTATTCAAAGGAAAATGTTACTGTATCTCTCGAACGAATACATAAATAGGAAATATGCACGTATTTTTTATTTGCTTAGTAAATGCCTTATTAAGAGTAAACAAATATGAAAGAATGTATAGTCTCCAATCAGCGACGAACATGTGATACTTTAAATAATAATAATAATCCATTTATTTCAGGTAATAGTATTGTACTTACAATTAAGTACAATACCAGAGACCCATATTATAAATACCTTACAGACTAACATACATGAATTTCATATAAAAATAAATACCTTATAACTAGCATACATATTGAATATCCTATTCATTATCAATATCCTATATAAAGTTTCAATTAGAAAGAGTAGTCCAATATGGACTGGTGACGTCAAAGTCCATATCATCTATACATTTGCCATAGAAAATAGCGATTTTGCGAGTGAGATAGTTATATCAAGTTCGTTTTTCAACCAACTTTTATTCTGTTTTCACTTTTTGTACTTTGCTTTTGAATATTTCTGGATAAAATGATTAGATAACAATATTTTTTAACATAACTTTCTTCACGTACAGAAGTGACTATGATAAAATTGCTACGATGCTACGTTGCTACGAGTCTCGTAGACTTCGTAGAGCTTACGTAGAACGTTTGAAGGCTCATTTAGTGAGTATGTAGCTTCCACATTTTGAGTCTAAACACGCAAACTGTATGGTATTGCGGATCTCTTATGATATCTTGTACATAATTTTGTGATAATTTTTATTACGTGTCGTAATGGAACGCACCCCGCTTTACTTCTTAGTAAATAATATATTTCTTAATAAGTACTTTTTAATACCTGGCAAAAAAGAGGGATGTAATAAGTTTGACGCTAATGTTTTTCTGTCTGTGTGTCTGTATGTGTCATCGTAGCGCTCGAACGCAAGGACTGATTTCGATGCAGTTTTTTTTCACGTGAAAGCAAGTTCCCTTGCGGTGGTTCTTAATATCAAATCGTATCGGTAGTTCCGCTATTATAGCGCAGCCTATAAATTTTTTGGCAAAGCCCTGACTTTCAAGCTGTAACCCCCAATAACTTTAAGTGGCTGAATCGTTTTTCCTCAAACATAACTAAGAACCACTGCAACGAAACTGATGATGGTGATGATGTCCGACCGCTTTCGGTCATGGCGACTGCTTCATAGTTGTGGAACTCGCTCATGTGCTCGCATGTGACTTATGTGGCCAATCTTATGGGTGAAAGTCCTCGCGCATTGCGGGCATGTGAGCACACCGTCAATAAAGTTATAGTGAGTAAGCGCAGGTGGTCGGGCCTTTAACTCATCGTGCTTGGTGTCGAGCTCAGCGCGTCGGTGGATTTCAAAGTCACGGACTTTGGTTTTAACCAAAGCCCTCCACTCCGGTCTCGAAGGCAGCATGCTTCTCCCACTGAGAAGGCTCTATGCCGCTTAAGCACATCTTTGTATCTGAGGAGTTGTCCGCCATGCATGCGCTTGTCCTTCTCTAGTTCTGAGTAGAAGATGCGCTTAGCGACCCTCTGTCCTTGCATCCTTGAGATGTATCCGCACCACCGAAGTTGTCGCCGCATCAGATAAGCCTGAATGCCACTCACATTGGCTCTACTTCGGTGTTCCGTATGCGATCGGACCATTTGATCTTCATGATCTTACGCAGACGTTTGAGGTGGAAACGATATAACATGCGGATGTTTCGGTGGTATATTGTTCAAGTTTCTGCTGCATACAAGAGATTTGGCAGAACGTTTGCCATGTACACTGAGATCTTCGTACCTAACTTTATGTCGTGTGAACAGAACACCTTGGAATTCAGCTTGCCAAATGCTGCAGCTCCGATCCTGCTGTTGACTTCTGAACCCAGGTCGCATTTAGATGTTAAAGTGCTCCCCAAGTATCGAAACTTATCGACCTGCTTCAGCTCGTCCTTGCCAAGTTTGATATTCAGCGTTTTATGACCATCTGTGTATAAAGCCACGACCACCAAAGACTTTCGTCTTTTTACGCTGATTTTCAGGCCGTATTTACGACAAACCTTGTCAAAATCGGACATAAGCTGTTGCAAGCCGTCTGAGGATTCTGTCACTAAACACAAGTCATCTGCGTAGATGATTTCAGTCATCATTTTGTGTGTCACTTTTGAGCGGGCTTTAAGACTCGCCGGATTAAAAATGCTACCATCCAAATATGTATCTATGTAAAAAATGCAAGAAACTAAGCTTTACGTAAAAGAAACCGCATTAAATTCGGTCCCTCCGTTCGAGAGCTACGATGCCACAACAGACGGAAATTAGCGTTCCAGATTAGTATAAAATATGAATAGTCTATCGATACTATCGCGGCCTTGAAAAACAGTAATAATATCGATAGTATTGATACTATTGAATTTAGACTCTATCGACAGTATCGAATACTGTCGATAGAGTATTCGATACTGTGTAATACCGATAGTATCTAAATATCTATTTAATTTAGATACTATCGACAATATTCGATAGTACCGATAGTATCTAAATTCGACAATATTGATAGTTTTACCTTTCATCAATAGTATTGCAAACTATTGATCGATACTATCGATGGTCAAACTATTGATAGTTATGCAACGCTAGCATAACCATCACAAGATGGCGGCTTGGCAGCGAACACTAGCTATACAATAGATCTTGAAAGAAATCCAAAATCAAGACTACGACGTATATCCATTATACAAGGTGGAAGGGACAAACCACAGGCTTTACTAGATCACTATAGTATAATAAAATTAAAATAACAGCGAAAGCACAAAAAAAATTTCGCCATTTTCATACAAAAGTGTGCAGCCGCTCGGGCAATTTGTATGAGAGTGTCGAAATTTTTTTTGGTTATTAGGTTGTTATTTTAATTTCATTATACTAAAGTGATCTGGTATAGCCCGTGGTTTGATTTATTACGGGTATGTTCCGTCCACGTTTTCACACACGTCACACTTTTATGTTAAACAAAATCACAAAACAAATCATAGCGAGTTTTAAGACTAGTACAACGCCATCTATTGATATATAAATCAAACTGCTTTGGAAAATTCAACGATTAAACGTTAGCATCTTACATATTTAGGCAGCATCAATTTTTATTCACATGTGCTTATCTCTACAAACAAACTTCTACCTACCAAAAACAATGAAGAAACCCTAATTCTGTGACATCACTTGCAGCCCCGGCCCGTACTATTGAACTGTTTACGATATCGTCGAACACGATCCACGATCTCTATCACGATTTAGGATAGGATCACCTCCAGGTGCAGACCGCACCCAGAGTCACTTAACTTGCGAAAGCGCTAACAATGCGTACTCAACACTGGGCCAGCGAACTCTTCTTTGCCTTTTTATGTGCCTTGTGTTCTTAGTACTACATGACATTACAGATATAGCATCAAGAAAAAATAAATAATAAATTGATATATCTTTTTGTGGTTATTTTGAATGCTTTCACCCTTTTTTTCTTTAACGACCTCCGTGGCGTAGTGGTCACCATGCCAGTCCACCACCCAGAGGTCCCGGTTTCGATCCCTGGTCAGGGCAAGTTGTCAAATGGCCTTTTACAAATTGTCCTGGGTCTTGGATGTTTATCTATATGTATTTGTTATAAAATATAGTATCGTTGAGTTAGTATCCCATAACACAAGTCTCGAACTTACTTTGGGGCTAGCTCAATCAGTGTTATTCGTCCCTATATATATTTATTTATTTCATCACGAAAAAAAAATTGCAATACATTGTAAGTGGTATATTTTTCTTCCAGTTAGCTCTAATGTTGTACAACTTTTTATCTTTCAAGTAATTATTACAAAAACAAAAACCCGACAGCCTTTTTTATTTTGTTTTCCTTTTTTTGTTATTTTCAGACTGCGGAGCGTGCCAAACATTTGAATTTGGCGCCAAAAATCCGCTATTTGGTTTTTATTTTTATTTTGATATACATAGTGTCACTTTCACAATAAATACGAATCTAACGACACCTCTCAAGCTTAAATCCATCGACCCGTTCAGGCTGCAGATCATGCCAAACAATTATATATACATACGTACATACTCTCGAAAAACATAACCCTCCTTCGGGCGCAGTCGGGTAAAAAATAGCAATACATTGTAAGTAGTAGGTATGTTTTTCTTTGAGTCAGCTCTAATGTTGAACAACTTTTTATGATAAAATTGTAAAGCGAAAGACGTGCCGTCGTTATCGTATCGTGTGGTTTCGGGGTACGGACCCAGATAACGACCTCTCTTATTATACATGGGGTTTATGAAGAACCCTAATGGGTACTTAAGTGGACCCCGAGTTAAATCAGTTATTATTCTTTAATTGCTCGCTTAATTTCAGACCCCTTTTTATCACTTAATGCTGACGGTCACACTTATTTCTTGATTTTAAACCTTTTAAGCGCACTGAAAGTCTTTAAAAAAAATAATTGGATACATGCTTGGGTCAAATAAATTATTTGACACTGTTTAGAGCATTGTCACCTTTGGTCGGCTGTCTCGCGCGCACAATCAAACATTTTTAAAGATTATTAAAAAATGTGACTCATTTGATGAAAAGTGTTTCATAAACTTTTTAATATATTATATGTTAGATATTGTAGACATGTTTCGTTATTGTTTCTGTACACAAATGAGTCACATTTTTTAATAATCTTTAAAAATGTTTGATTGTGCGAGCGAGACAGCCAACCAAAAGTGAAAAGGCTCTTAAGAAGATAAAACGTCACGAAATAATATCACTTGTCATGATCACATGCCAGCCATTTTCAACGTAATTCTATATTTATTATTGCAGAAAAACTGATACCAAGAGCGCTGTATGACCGAGAAACTATGACGTTATTAGTCTATATTTTATACAAATCCCATAGGATATTTTTGTTTTGACGTTTAGTAAAGTAACTGATTTGAGTTGTTGGAAAGTAGCAATTCCATGCCCCGTGACGTATTTCTTTCTCATCAAAGGTGAGTAATAAAGAGTTTTTTATTCTATCATTCATTTCATTCATTCTCTATGTGAGTGTGTGAATGGTGCGACTAATATTGGTATAAGACTATTGAACTAGTGTGCTAGAAAAAACACATCAACTTACACATATTTTTGCCGCAAGTTGAACTACTCGCCGCACACGAACAAAGCACGATAAATAACACAGTGGTTACTCTGTTAAGCAGTGTATGACAAATTCCGCCATATATCAGCGCCGCGGTCGCCTTATTACTGCGTCGAATAAAATAACAAATTGCGGAAGGATATAACGTACTTCTCTTTAAGAAAAAGACGGTAAATGTACTTCTATTCTTGCGCAGAGCGTAAAAGCCGGAGTAGGGAATTGAAGAGCTCGGTGGCTCGGTGCACGTTACAAGCACTTTCGCAAGTAAATGATGGGTGACCATACGTGGCATAAAAATTCTCGAGCCGTGCTTCGAAAAAGCCGTGGTCCCAGCTTTTATCATTGTATGGCTGTCGTCAAGCTATGTCAGATACGTTTAGGCAGCTTGAAAAACCTGATACCAGTATTGGCCACTTACACACACGAAAAAGTAACAAAAGGAACCGAGAATCTGATTAAGATGACCTCCGTTGCGTAGTGATCACCATGCTAGTCCGCCACTCAGAGGTTCCGGGTTGAATTCCCGGTCAGGGCAAGTTGGAAAATGGCCTTTTTCAAATTGTTCTGGGTCTTGGATGTTTATCTATATATGTATTTGTTATATTATATAGTATCGTTGAGTTAGTATCCCATAACACAAGTCTCGAACTTACTTTGGGGCAAGCTCAATCAGGATAACTTGGCCCTTTATATTTATTTATTTATTATTTATTTATGTTGATTGCAATGGGCATGGACAGTGCGGCTACCAACCAAACACTATTTTTATTCGCTATCTCTAGCGCTATGCCCACCATCACGCCAAGATTGGCCTTTGGGTCTTGCGGCCCTATAAGCCCTCTCTACTCCGTTAGGAATATAGGTGTTATAATATATGCCTGGGAGCCACACAACTATTTAGCTATCATGTATCAAGAGCCAGACAGATGGAAAGACGGAGAGTCGGAGTCACCTTTGTGTACGGAACCTTGAAAAGAATAAAAGTGTGGCTATGTTACCCCACTTTTTAAGCTACTACGAGGAGTACAATACAAGTCATTACGACTTGTATTTACCTCTTCTGTAACCTCTGTAGTTAAGGACATAGTGTACATTCTGCATGTGCATGTTAAATTGCATATGTTGTGGTTTTAATGTAGTAAATTATTATTCTTGTGAATTATGGTGTTTACAGATATCTATTTACTAGGTTTTTTTACGAGCTGCATCTAGTGGCAACAGTCATTATTACATTCAACTTTAGTACTGTGAGGGTGCGTTTAGGTGACACAAGCACGCTAAGCCCACGCCTAGCGCACGACAAGTGCTGTTTGAATTTGTTGCATATAATTTTAGTAATATCCAGAGATCAGGTGCTATTAGGTATATGACTAAAAGTTTCGGGATTTCTCGATAATTTACAAAAACTTATGATTGATTTATAATTTCAAAAACAAAATCGTATTTTTATTGTCTGTATGTCACGTGATCATAAACGTCGACCGCCATTTTATTTTCATAAGTGACGTCAAAAAAGCAGACATGAGCTGCAGGGCCTGCGGTCTTAGTATGATGTTTTATCTGAGAGGTCTTTACGTATCTTCCCTCTGTAACGACAAGATAAAATTCATGAATGGGCTCGTAGTAAAATGAGTCGTCACACGCAGGCAGATTTTAAACAGTGTTTCTAATGTCTGCTAAGAAAATATAATAATTTTAAATAGAAACACGCGTTTTGTAAAACAATCACCATAGATAAAAGAATGATATAAGTATGTAATAATTCCTAGAAAAATATTGCAACCAAAGGGTATTTAAAATTATTAAATTAAATGTTATAAAAATGAATGTGCAACGTAACGTTTCAACTCATTTCGTACAACCAACATAAAGGAAAATACCACCGCCGAGTACGTATGCATTCACCGCCGCCGGAGTGGTTGTAGGATTCATCATAAGATGGCGCTATAGTTTCGTAATTAAATATATTTTTTTAAGTTTTTAAGATAAAGATAAAGATAAAGATAAAAGATAAAGATAATTTATTTGCCAAACATGTGTTAAAACTTCAAGAAATACATTGTTTAAAGATGTCTGCCTACATTTAAATATGTAAATATACATTTCATATTAGTTCAATGCAAAAACTGTTTAAATTACGATTAAAAATGGTTTAATTGAGTCTTATGTGGGTCTAGCAAATCGGCGACAAATTTACACGATTTCACGTTACCAACCGTCGATATATCTACTTTGTTCTGCCAAAACCATGCTCGCACGGGAGTTAGGCATGAGATAAAATACGTTTTATGAATGAAAGTTATTTTATCGTTCAATTTTGTCTATGTTTGTTGCGGTAAATTACGCGAAATGCGACAAATTAGAAGGATAAAATTTGTCGCCGTAAGCATGCTTGCCTCGCTGCAGGTAAACAGTGATTAAATGATAAATCTTCATATTGTGACTTCAAAGTATATTTAGTGGCATTGCACACAATAATTAATAATAGTCGTCGGTTATTTATAAGTGGAAAGTAAAAATCTTCCGAGGATAGACACGGTGATATTAGCAAAGTTTTGTGCTCATAATACTGACTTCTTTTCTACTGAATGCAGAAATATTTAATAGAAGTAAGTACCTACTTTTATTCCATTTCATTTGCAAAGACAGCTATTAATACAATAGACATAGTACTGTGCATTATTGATGAAAGGTTTATAATCTAGCAATTGTAACTGCTGATATGACGTCACCATTATGTCGGTTGTCGTTTCAGCGCCAGTTTGTTTTGCGTAATTTTTAAATTGTATTTTTAGCATTTAGCGCCTTAATTTTAAGAAAATAAAAATACGAGGTGTCATAATCATAACGTCACATTAAAGTAAAGTTGTAAAAAATCACAAAGATACTGACATTCGGCGTTTCAGAGATTAAAGTCACCTTTGGCATACCTTTCGGTTAAAAATCTTAACTGATCGTGACGTCACGCGAAATTTAAATGCTCTGTATCATCGTCATTATTGGCTAATAAGAGAAAAAAAAAACGTAAACCATATTTTTTAATAATCTGTCTAATGAGGCAAAACAATGTTTTAGTCCACATCCGTCTTTAATTGAAGCAATAATAGGTTATTTGACTTGATTTGTTTTTGGACAATATTTTATACGAATAACAAATAATACTATCAAGAAGCCGTTTTCCAAAAACAGAAAGTAAATTGGTTATTGAATGAGGCAGCAATTATCATTTTAAATTTAAGAGTGGAGCATGGTGGGGACATCTCGCTATCTCTTTCGTTAGCGTGACACTTAATGACAGTGACGTCACGCAGGTGTATGTGCATCCTCTTTCTGTTATTTGACAGCTTCCCCTTCCACCGGATTTGAAAGGCTTATAATTTGCTTATTTTTAAGCGGAGTAAAATTATTATTTATGTTTTCGGTTTCATGTCATGTTACTTTTTGATACGAATAAAAAAAATATTGAGTAAAGTTTCGAATAGATTTCCGTGGCTAACGTTTCATTTCGACCATGCAAATCATCTATTCCTTCAATTTAATAGGGAATGTGCGCGTATTATTTTTATTTGCTTAATATAATCCTTATTAATCACAGTAAACAAATATGAAAGAATTTATAAAATACCTTAATCAGCGATGAACATGTGATACTTTAAAGTTTCAGTTAGAGAAAGAAATCCTATATGGACTGGTGACGTCAAAGTCCACACCATCTATACATTTGCCATAGAAAATAGCGTATTTGCGAGTGAGATAGACTAAATCTTTGTCTCAATACCTGCTGCAAAATTTCACCACCACACCACCTGCCTGGAATCAAAATTTCATCCACACCACTTGGATATTTGGCAGTCAACCACCGTACGTTTTAAAAGGAACTTTTTACCACGTACGACCAAACTGTGGACTCAACTTCCTGCAGCAGTGTTCCCGGACCAATACGACATTGAAACCTTCAAAAAACGAGTCTACATCTCCTTGAAAGGTCGGCAACGCTTCTGTTACACCCCTGGTGTTGCAGTTGTCCATGGACAGCGATGATCACTTTCTATCAGGTGATCCGCTTGTTCGTTTGCCGCCCTATGACATAAAAAAAATCTCGTTCGTTTTTTCCTTTTATTCTATTTTCACTATTAATACTTTACTTTTGAATATTTATGTGTAAATTGGTAAGATTTTTCATGCATATTCCCTATTTTATTCAACAATCAACACAACACACTTGTACCGTGTAAATACACCTTAACTCTGTTAAGATTCACACTCACTTCAGCAACTTATTCTTTTATCGACGTTAAACGGAGCGAAACTGACAGATAACGTTATTATGACGGGTATGGAGAAGAAAGAGATGATATGTTACACTCATATAGGCAGCCGAGGGTCTTAATGTTCTGATATTTTGACCTCTATTGTATGAGTGAAAAATTGGGCCATAAGCCAAGATGTTCGAATTGATAAGGAGAGACCGCTGTCTATAACTTCGCTATCATCATCATTTCAGCCGCATAATGTCCAATTTTTATCTGTTACTTAAGAGTCCTCTTACCCTGGACAGAAACAGACTTTCCCATACAAACGTAGTCTACGTTTTATTTTGAAACGACATGTCTGATATGAGAGAAATTATGAAATTTTAAAGCAATTGCATTTATCTAGGGTTATTATTGGTCCCGACAGTAAAATTATAAACTTAAAAGGGAATATAGTGTATATCATATTTGACCATCGGTATGGAAAACTTCTACACCCTTATATTTTCTTTCAAGTTCATAATTTTACTGTAGACCGATTATAACACTAGATAATTGCAATTTCTTTAAAATTATTTTTTTTTTTACCGAAATCTGTCATGTCGTTTCAAAATAAAACGCTGACTACGTTTGTATGGAAAAGTCTATGGTAAGGGAATTATTATTTTTAATAACTAGGTGAATTGGCAAGTTATTGATTGTGCGAGCGAAGCGAGCAAAGTCTCTCAATCGAGTTGGGAGCGAAAACACATTGTATTGTTGTATGTATGTATGTTTGTACCGCGATTACTGCCGAACCGATGGTCCGATTTTGATGAAATTTGGTAAGCATATAGAAAATATCAATAGAATTTTCAAGTTTGTTGGGCATCAAAATCGGCTTAGTGGTTTTTGAAATATGAATAAAAATGTCGGCGATTATGTAGCAAACGAAACCATAGCGCGTTCTAACTTTGGATAGCGCAATCTAAGTGTTGCTTAGGGAACTGAATTAGTTTAAGGCTTCCATGCTGGTCTGGGAGAACTGAAATAAAACCGGTCAAGTTTAAGTTGAACTCATATATGAAGTTCACACACGTTCATTTGCGTTCATTGTATGACTACCCCTTTAATTTTTAACTTTATCTCATTTTAGTAGGTAATTTTTGTTATAACGGCTTAATTATAATTAGTTATACATTAATCGATGAATATTTCAAGTGTTTAGCTATTACGATTCAAGAGATAAAGCCATAGACAAACAGCGGAGTTTCTGTGATTGGGTCCCGTTGGCACCCTTTAGGCACGGAACCATAAAAAGGAATGCACAGGTCCAGATTTGTTTATAAAATCAGGGAATAAGTCGTAAATACTGTAGTGCATTAGACCTAAGAGGTGTTACTTTACGCGGTTGTAAACATAGGACTGGTCTTTTCTAGACAGCATATAACACTAGCGTGGTATTTATGTCTCAACGTGGATCCCCGAGCTCCGGCAGAGCACACGTGCGTTAAACATCACGGTTTTTCCCATCCGGTACATGGGATTGGGACATACGGGTGTATATTTGTTAAAGAAACGCCTGAATCGGTCGTGTCACCATACATTCATGACGTGGGATGGAATTTTTTGAACGGATTGACGAACGGAAGCAAAAATATGATACTAAACGATTGTGTGCGAGTGAGAAGATGAATAAGTGAAAGAGATACGACTAGCCGAAGCGTTATTCGACATTTCTTATTAGAGCTTGAAGCTTGAACTCCAAGATTCAAAGATTCAAATGTTTATTCAGTAATTAGACCTTTACAGGCACTTTTACACGTCAATAAGTATAATTTATGTTACGCTACCGATACCAGCGCTTCGTAACGACCACTGCTGAGAAGAAACGCCGAAAGAAACTCATTTTCACAGTATTGGTCGCCTACTCGCCAGAAGGGCTTTGTCATATTATTATAATTGTCTTTTAATTAATAAATACTTATAACATAATACAATGTTGACACATTATAACATGTAATGCTTACGAACAAGTAAACAAACAAAAATTGCATAATAAAAAATATTAAGTAGTCAAAAAAGCGAAGCCGAGCTGACCAGTCCCTCCCGGCAGCACCCGTTCACGAGTTGACGCACGGATCAGCCATTGTTA
The DNA here is from genome assembly GCA_943193695.1 of Acrobasis suavella. Classification (NCBI taxonomy): domain Eukaryota; kingdom Metazoa; phylum Arthropoda; class Insecta; order Lepidoptera; family Pyralidae; genus Acrobasis; species Acrobasis suavella. The sequence goes on from OW971947.1 coordinate 1,020,249, forward strand.
AACTCAACCATATTAGAGGGAATCCAACGACCCGACCAGCGACGCCACCACCGGATTGGACATTTTAGTGAGCATGAAAAACCCGAACTCGCAGACCTTGTCAAGAGAAAATATTAATTATATGTTGATCACTTATTGATCGCAGAGCATTTACATGTTTTTACAGTAAGCTTATTATGGTAACAGAAAATGCAGCTATTTATGTTTCATGTGTGGAGTGTAATGGAAAATGTTTAGGAAGTATCTACGCGTTTTTATCTCTTAAATAATCATTGATAGTATAGTATGAATAAATTTTCTGGCTGTTTATTCTCATTCCCTACATACATATTTTCACGCCTGTTGTCCATTGGGATAGACAGAGACTATTTCGGTTATTTCTTCTCGATTTCGCAAAGTTGTCATCATCATGCATATTATAATTAAGAGAAGAAAAGCGGGATAGCACACCCCGTGCTCTGAAGCAGATCAGTTGAGGATACAACCGGGAACGCGCCAAGATGAAGAAGACAAATAATTCAAAGCAACACAAACGCACAATGTAAGTAAACTAAACTTATTGACGTGCAAAACTGCCTGCAAAGATCTAGTCACTGAAAAATCATTTGAATTTTATCTTACACTAGTTTTTGCCCGCGGCTTCGCTCGCGTAGGGGTTGAATTTATCGAAATCCTTTCTTCGGGGATGCCTACGTCATAATAGCTTTATGCGTGTAAAGTCTCAGCCCGATCGGTTTAAAATTAACAAAGTTTCATACATACTTTTATCCCCTATTTTATCCCTTTGGGGGTAGAATTGATTAAAATCGTTTTTTAGCGGATACCTACATCATAACATCTACCTGCATGCCAAATTTCAGACCGATACGTCCAGTGGTTTGGGCTGTGCGTTGATAGATCACTATGTCAGTCAGTCAGTCACCTTTGAGTTATAATATATATATTTCGATTGCAACAGCTGCATTTGTGTGCAAACTACAATCCAGTATTGAGCTGTAGCAAGAATGTTTGTAATTTATACTGTATTTGCGGAGTACGGATCGGGTTTTCGGTCAATTGTCACCGATCAACTGGCATTCGATATACTGTCATTCGATATGGCGTTGAAAACCCACCATAGTTTTTTATCCTATTTTGCAACAGCTGCGTTTGTACGCAACTCCAGTCACGTGTTTTCTAGTACAGTTGTATGTTTGTGTTTGTAATTCTTACTGTATGTGCGAGGTACAGGCGTGATACTATAAATCGTTTTTTATCCTATATTGCAACAGCTGCGTTTGTGTACGAACTACAATCTCGTGTGTTCCAGTATAGTGCTACAGGACCGAGCATCCATACTGTATTTACGAGGTCCGCGCGTGACGCGCTAGTTTTTTTCGATGAGTAACGCGCTCTGAGACTCTTGCCCCTACTACCGACCTCCCTGTAAAAAAAAAAACTTGTAATACTTAGCTGCTAACTATGGAAAGGCCTCAAAATGTTTATTAAATGATTAATACACGTAATATAGCCCATCGAATAGTCGATAGATGATCAAAGAGAGGTCAAACATTTAGTCAATAATTTTTCAAAACTCAAAACCTGCTTCAATGCCAAACTTCACATCTGATTTCAATAAACTTTCTACCGGATCACTTGACCAGCTTTTAAAGGGCTTATAAACAAGCTTTGAAAGGGCTTCCAACAAAAAAAAGAATTTTACAAATTAGTCCAGGCGTCTTCAAGTAATCGGGGAATATAAAAAAAATATATATACATTTGAATTGTTAACCTCCTCTTTTTTGAAGTTGGTTAAAATTAGCGAGACATGGTAACTATTCCATCGACAAGAAAACTGACTGTTATTACGCGCACTAATTTGGTTCAATGAAATCCGTCCATGTATTAAGCTGGTAGAGTCACGCGTTCGCACGCGCGGGCGGCCCGATTTGCCATACTTCACACGCGCAGTTGATTTGTAACGATGCAAAAGTGCGATTTCTGAAACGCGGAGTCACCTAAACGTTTGGTTTTTGTATGGAAAAACCATTCGATTAGGTGACTCCGCGTTTCAGAAATCGCACTTCAAGAGGCTCAAAGAGCGTCGCCCGCATCGATGGCCGCCCGCGCGTGCGAACGCGTGACTCTGAAACCAGCCTTACGCTACAACAACCAGAAAACTTCCTCTTTTCTATCTCTCTATTCCCCCTTTTAGAAATTTTAATAAGAAACTTGTGTGCAAATTTTAGCCAAAATCGGTAAAAATTGTGATCTGCAGGCGAGAACAGACAGACGGATAAAGGTATTTGTACAGTCTTCATGATTTGAATTACTTTGTGCAATTCCGCCACCAGTTAGTTCATGCAAACTATTGCCGGCCGGCGCCCACCCAGTACTGTTAGTCCCAGCATACCTGCCACCAACAGCTGATGCATGCTCCCTCCGATACTGCTGCATCCGCTGCGGCTGCAGCAACATCGGACACCGCATTGAAAAACAGTTTATTTTGTTTTTGACTGTTATTTTAATTTACATATCCCTTCTATGTTTTTTATTTTTACTAGGAAAAGGAGAGTCAGTGGTAAGGGCGTATAAAATGGAGTCACGCCTGTGCTAGGGGAGAGCGGGCGTGAATGGACGTGACGGCAAAGGTAACGCTGCGGCTTGTCACGGGGCTATTACGACCCCTTATCATTTACTGCAGATGATAAAGCGGTTACGTTTATGAAAACAGTTCAAATAACGTAAATCTTATTTTAATGCAAAGGTTGTTGAAAGGAACGTACTGCGCCCCCTTGAGTTCTTCACAAAATGCTGGCCACTAAGAATTTTTTTTAGGAAAAAGCTTGTTTTTGTAATATTTTGAAAACCATTTTTTACAGACTTCAAAAAAGAAGGAGGTTATCAGTTCGTCGCGGTTTGTTTTTTATGTATGTTCACCGATTATTCGAAAACGCCTGTATCGAAATAAAAAATGTTTTTGAAAATACCCTTATTCGTTGTGTCGTTTTGGGGTGATACAGTTTTTAGTTTTAAAAAATTATTATTAAGAAATAAAGCGAGTTGTAAGAACGCGTAAAATGGAGTCACGCCTGTGCTAGGAGAGATCATGCGTGAAATGCTGGCCACTAACAAAATCTTTAGTTGTTTTTAATTATTTTTTTGCATTTTAACGTTATATTATTGTTTTTACTTATCTTTAAAATACAAGTCACACTTTATTATCAATACTATTTTAGCATATTTATTTCTAGTAGACTAATTCGTTTGCTCAGTAGTCGGATATAACATCAACAGGCTAGGGAAAAAGACTAGTTAGTTGTACAATGCATGGAATGCAGACAACACAACTTTCATTTTTAAAACACCAAAAGATATTTTTAAATTTAAACAGGTTTAGGCATTGTAGCATATTTCTGTCCGACGTATTGGAAATTATAATGTTGTAATTATTTGTTCCATCAATCATATAGGTATTAACATATATGTGTCGCCAGTACAATGATATTCACAGAGACATAGGTATCTTCCGTTTGAATTTGTTCCAATTTCTCAGAGCAATTATAAACGCACTGGGGTCGGAGGACCCTTAACAATTATTCTCAACAATTTGTAACACATATTGTTTGTTAGATTTATTTATGTTTATTCTCATTATCTTTTAATGTTTGTGTAGTATTCAATGCACTTATTGATTAGTTAGTTAATTCAATGATTATATAAAGTAGGTAAGTAATAAAAAAAACCAACTTACGTTTAAACATGCTGTAAACACAGTTTGGAGTACAGTCTAGCACAGATATGTAGAAATTAGGTACCTTGATCCTGATGTGATCGTATTCTGTTTGTGTTTTTAATGAAGTAAAAAAAAATAACAAATCAATTGTTTTACTACTGTTGCAAAGATTCAAAGATTCAAATGTTTATTCAGCAATTAGACCTTTACAGGCACTTTTACACGTCAATAAGTATAATTTATGTTACGTGTAAAGTATATTAAAATTTAATTTATTTTTAAAGAAAAGCTACCGATACCAGCGCTTCGTAACGACCACTGCTGAGATGAAACGCCGAAAGAAACTCATTTTCACAGTATTTTACCATTTCTCCTAACCGCCTGGGTATCACTTACTTCCTCGTTCGGGAACTTTTAAATAAAACTTGGGAGCTCTTTAGATCTTCTATATCCTACATTGGTACCATTAATTACACGTAAGTACATTTACAAAATCATTTTCACTTCCCGTTAGAAGCGCGCCAAAGCGTAGCATATCTCTTAATGTCAGTCTTGAAAGCTGACAGTAGCGTGGCCGGTGTTACCATTTTTTACATTGAAGGTTGCCAGTATTAATACAATTACGGCTGATTTACGGAAATGCTAAGAATAGTCTTAGCGTTTCCAATCCATTCAGTCGATGGACCACCTTCTATCGTGTCCGAATTGCCCTACGTCGTGTACCATCGAGGACTTAAATGAGGCTAACGACAGAGGGATCGCCGTGGCCACATACTGGTCAAATGTCATTTGAATTAGAAACTGTACTGGAACCATTTTGACTCTACAAGAAGAAGCCGTAATTTTATAATTTATTTTCTGTCCTTATATGATATCAATAGAAAATAAATTAAAGCAGAAAATAATTAAAGTTTGCTCACGGCATCACTGAAACCAAACAGGCTATGGGCCCAGCCCCACCATTATAATGCCAACGACAATTAAAAAGTGAACTACCACCCGAAACGGAAGTGCAATTTTAAATTCGCAATGGTGGCCGGCTTAATAAACATTTATATTTTTATGAGCCAACTCAATTCTGACGGAAATTAAACTGTTCTGCAATCGACATTAATGTGGATTTACTGGAGAAATACATACGTATGAGTTTTAATTAATTTGTAGGACTAGACTCCACTGGAGGTGAGTGGAGTTGAGCTATCAAACCAATAGTTTTTCAGCATTACTTAATTACTCTTTACATGAATACATAAATTTTTCGGGGCCCAGTGCTGCTCCCATTTGAAATAAATTATTTGAAAGGAAATGGAGGTAACATTTAAAATTTTGACTTGATCAGACTCTAGATAACACTTCAAACTATTTTATGAACTACTGTTTACATGTTTACAGTTTAAAGTGAGAAGTTAAGCTTTTCTACGAACATTTGCGTAAAACGGCCACTTTTGGCTAGAGAGAAGATTAGAGAGAAAAGAATACATAATACACTAGCTGCCTTGCTTTTGCGTAAATCGTAAAACTTAATTGAACGATATTTAGAAGTGTGTCATGCTCTTTGAACGACCTCCGTGGCCTAGTGGTCATGTGCCATGCAGTCACACTGGAGGTCCCAGATTCGATCCCCGGTCAGGTCAAGATGTAAAATGATACTTTTCAGATTGACCTGGGTCTTGGATGTTTATCTTTATATGTACTTGTTATCAAATATAGTATAATTGAGTTGTGATCCCATAACACAAGTCTCGAACTTACTTTGCTGCTAGCTCAATCTGTGTGATTGGTCCGTATATATTGGAACGAAGTTCCTTATCGCGCGTTGCGAAAGGGAGCTAGACGGAAAAAATTAAGACCAAAAGCTGTAACGACACTTTTTGTTCATTCAAATTTATGAAGATATTAAAAACTTGATTTTAGAACGCAGAAATGTGTTTGAATGTAATTTAGACCTATTTATATTTATATTTTACTTCGTTCCATCCGGGTGTCCCTTGACACCTCTCAAGTTTTTCTACTTAATTACATTAAAGACACGTTCACAAATTCACAAATCAGAACATTCCAGAAGCGGTCTATTCCACTATAACAATGGTGTCGAGTTACTATCTACAAATTCTGCGATATTACCGCACATAACGAGGTGTCATTGTACCAAGATTGATCGTCGAGGTGATGAATGATCGTGTAGTAAAATTTGCTAGGTGTACAACCTTTAATGGAATTGTACAGATTTTGCCTAGAGTAGTGATTATGGGCAAATCCTCTCTAAGGATAATTCTTAATTTCTTTATTTATCGCTTACATGCACTCATACAGAATCAAAAGATAAGATAAGATAAATTTTCTTTATTGCAGCAACTAAGTATGACAATCTATCTAAATATACATAACTCAAAGGTGACTGACTGACTGACATAGTGATCTATCACCGCACAGCCCAAACCACTGGACGGATCGGGCTGAAATTTGGCATGCAGGTAGATGTTATGACGAAGGCATCCGCTATGAAAGGATTTTTATCAATTCTACCCCCAAAGGGATATAATAGGGGATGAAAGTTTGTATGAAATTTTGTCAATTTTAAACCGATCGGGCTGAGACTTTGCATGAATAAAGCTACTATGACGTAGGCTTCCCTTAAGAAAGGATTTAGATAAATTACATCGCTACGCGAGCGAAGCCGCCGGCAAAAGCTAGTAATTCCATATGACAGAGAGGAGTGTTATGAGTTTGATGCTTATATCTGTCTGTGGCATTGTAGCTCTCGAACGGATGGACAAATTTAAATGCGGTTTTTTAAATGAAAGCAAGTTCCCTTGCGCTGGATATATATTTTATGAAAATCGGTTCAGTGATTGAGAATTTACGTTAAAAAATCGAAGTTTTTTCTTTTTTTAATTTCCCTGGTTAAATAAACTTGTATTACTTGTGTTTAACTTTAAACCATGTTTACATAAACGTCGTTACACCCAAACTCCTCGATCCAAACAAGACAATGTTCCTATTAATACCCAGCACATCTAATAATGAAACTTTACTCGTTGGACAAGATTGTCTTCAGCCGTTGACTATGGTTAAGTCCATAGAGCTAATAACGTAAATAGGCTGGCAATCAAAATTTGAGACTATAGTCGTATTTTAATTAGACGAAATCAACTGACGTTTACTGTGTTGTCAGTTTTTGATGAAATAAAAATAGTGTTGTGACAAAGTGAATGATTGAAAAAACTCCTGAATGAATGAAATTGCCTCGATTGTCTAGTGAATAGTAATTTAGTGTGCCGAACTGCCAATATCGGGTACGGGGTTCGAATTTTAGTCGTGCTTTGTACATACCAACGAGTTTTCGACGACTATGTTCCTATAGTATCTACCTATACTGAATACCGAGAGTTTTAAACATTAAGGAAAACATTGCGAGGAAACTTGTAAGACTGTCCTATTTTCAACACATAATGCAGTTAAAACTATAGATGTATAAAATATAACAATTATAGGCAGGTAATGAAAATAAAAAACATCGCTTATTACATCTGTTCATTCATCTGATTGAACGAGAACTGAACGCATCACTATTACTTTAAATATGGCAACATTATTTTACAAAGTGACATTAGCTACTGTCAGTTGGCTTCGTCTAATTAAAAATACGACTTTAGGTACTAAACTACTTGTTAATAAATAAGCCTTATAAAGCAGCCTCACCTTTTTACTAACTAGCGTTGCATAACTATTGATAGTTGACCTTGAAAAACAGTCACAATATCGATAGGACTATCGATAGTATTGAATAATCGATACTATCGATTGTCAATAGTTTGCAATACTATTGATGTAAGGTAAAACTATCGATAGTATCGATACTATTGAATTTAGATACCATCGATAGTATTGAATACAGTACTAGATCGATAATCGATATTGTGACTGTTTTTCAAGGCCTCATTAGTATCGATAGGCTATTGATATTTTATACTATTGCTTGCACTAATATTACTAACCCATCATACATATTATGTATCTCCTACCAACCTACAACTCAAGTCCAATCTGGCAGCTGTTAATTTGGGAGCCATCGGACCTAATTTATCCCGTTGTTGGGCAAAAAATGAAAAAGAAAAAGATAAAAAGCCACGCACAAGGCAACCAAAAACACAAATCAAATTAGGAAAATTGCGTGATTTTCATTTGTTATTCTTACTGTCAAGATGAGTGAATCTAATGAAGAATTAGATGCGTTTTAAAATTTTACTACCAAAAAGGTAAAAATGCTAGTTAATAGATTCAGGTGTTACTTTGCGGAAGTCAAAGTTACATACTACATGATTTGAATTACTTTGTGCAATTCCCCCACCTCTTAGTTCATGCAAACTATTGCCGGCCGGCGCCCACCCACTACTGTTAGTCCCAGCATACCTGCCACCAACAGCCCGTGTGCACCCGCCACCAGCAGCTGATGCATGCTCCCTCCGATACTGCTGCATCCGCTGCGGCTGCAGCAATAGGGGAATGAATTCGTTCGACGCTTGACTGCGCAACGATCAACAACTTGTTTGGTGCCTGAAGATGCCTCGTGGAGAGGCGAAACACGTGTCGCGTATGCGGTGTCCGATATTGCTGCAGCCGCAGCGGATGCAGCAGTATCGGAGGGAGCATGCATCAGCTGTTGGTGGCGGGTGCACACGGGCTGTTGGTGGCAGGTATGCTGGGACTAACAGTAGTGGGTGGGCGCCGGCCGGCAATAGTTTGCATGAACTAACTGGTGGCGGAATTGCACAAAGTAATTCAAATCATGTAGTATGTAAAAATGCTACGCAAGCCGTAAAAAAAAATTGCGATGTTTATGGACCTAGTGCAGTGTCTGTGAGAGTAGCACAAATTTGGTTTAAGCGTTTTCAATCCGGAAATTTTGATGTCAAAAAGATGCACGTCGCTCTGGTCGCCCTGTTACAGATAAAATGGATGCTACTTTTGAAAAAGTGGAGCAAGATCGGCATATTAGTATAGTTACGACGTAGCTGAAGAACTGGGAATTGACCAAAAAACAGTTTTGGCGCATTTGAAAAAAAATGGGTAAACAAAAAAGCTCGATATTTGGGTACCTCACGAGCTCTCTGAAAGAAACCTAATGAACCTTGTACTCATTTGTGATTCTTTATTACGACGTAATGAGGCCGAACCATTTTTAAAGAAATTGATAACTGGTGATGAAAAGTGCATCACGTACGACAAGAACGTGCGAAAAAGGTCATGGTTAAAGGTCGGTCAGGCTTCACAGACTGTGGCAAACCCGGGTTAACTCGCAACAAGGTGATGCTGTGTGTGTGGTGGGATTGGAAGGGCATTATTCATTATGAGCTGTTACCACCAGGCAGGACCATCGATTCAGAACTCTACTGCGAACAACTGATAAGATTAAAGCAAGAAGTTGAGAGAAAGCGGCCGGAATTAATTAACAGAAATGGTGTGGTTTTTATCATGATAACGCTAGACCTCACACATCTTTAACCACTCAGCAAAAATTAAGAGAGTTTGGCTGGGAGATGGTAATGCATCCGCCGTATAGTCCTTACCTGGCACCTTCAGATTTCCACCTGTTTCGGTCTCTTCAGAATTCTTTAGGCAGTGTCAGGTTAACATCACAAGAGGACTGCCAAAACTACTTGACGTAGATTTTTGATCAAAAGCCCCAAAATTTCTATAGCAATGGGATCATGTCTCTACCTATAAGATGGCAAAAGATTATTGAACAAAATGGTACCTGAATGAATTTTCATATAAAATGCGAAAAGACTTTTTCCCCAACCTATTATTTGACATTTGTATTTGGAAAAACAAACAGTTTAAATATTTAACATAGGCTTATGATTTATAAAATTCACATCGATAAAAAGTTTCTACTATTAGCTTATTCCTATATTAATGTTGAAAGTTAAACTAGTAAATACAACAAAATCTAACAAAAAATCACTTGTAACTGTTACCTACTTTTTCACACTACTAATGTTACTTATAACGTAAGTATGAGATGGAATGTGTTCTCTATTTAAATATTGGTCAATGCTGTCCTCAGTGTGGCGAACTCAAACTCCATAACTGCATTACAGAGTCAGTAAAGAGCGTGTAACGTGCGACTGAGATAGCACGACTTCGCTAAACTGCGTGAGTGAGATAAAACGAGTTTTGCAAACTCCTAATTCGATTCGGTGACGCGGTTTTGGCGAAAAATGAGTTAGGCGTTGCGGCTCCCGGGCGTGCTTGGAGTTAACGTGTTGGAAAGTCGGGTAATTGATACTTTAAGAGTTTGGCGATGGACGTGATGAACAATATGGACAATTTGTTAGGTGTATTTTGAGACCTGATGGAACATTTTCATGTTATTTGAAAGCAAGGAAAATCTTAATACATTGTCAATAAAAAAAAAATTTAACCTACTTCTAAAACGAACGAGTTTACCAATTCGTCAGAATCTTTTTTTTTTCAAATATATTTTCACCGATTATTTGAAAACGCCTGGACCGATTTGAAATAATCTTATTTTGTTTGAAAGAGTATACTTTTCAAGTGGTCTCATACAAATTTTATTAAAATCGGTTGTGTAGTTTGGGGGTGAAGTAGCTTTTAGTTTTGAAAAATTATTTCAATGTAGGTTATAGAAGACTCAAGAAGGGTAAGCTTAAATAAGTTTTATTTATTTTTCTACTCCTGTACTGTTACTTGTCTTTTAAATAGTCACAAAAACTAATATGATTTCAGGAAAGTCTTTTGTCTAATCCTTATAATAGCACATGTGACGTTATTTCGCCAAAAAGATACTCCTAGCCATAGACCTAGAATTTTTTTCTTTAAATCTACATACAGCAGACATAAGACAAACGTTATTTTAACATGTGGTGTCATTTTTCAAACGCGGAGTCACTAAACCAACAGTTTTTGAATGAAAAACCATTCGTTTACACGACTCCATGTTTCAAAAATGGCACGTTTAGTCACTAGGAAAACGTCAATTAAAAAAATAAAGTCTACCACAGATTCCTAGAATCAACCAAACTAGTAGTATTTCATTCTTTACTTTTTTTTTTTTGTATTTAATTTAGTAAATGTAGTCGTAGAAAAAGAATTGTATGCAACGTTGTATAAGTACGTCAAAAAATGCTCGATAGCGTCTCCTTACGATGCGCGCTAAAGCGCGTCGTGACATCGTGCCATTCGCCTTTTTTTGACACGTCTTATACTAATGTTGCATAAAATACTATTACCTACATCTGGGGAGGGTTCAATAAAAATATAAATTAAGCACACTTACTCTATTAATATTTTTCATTGGTACTAACACACACAATGACCCAGACAATGATAGTGAAGTTCGGCAGATCTTTTTTCTGCAATACTATAAGAAGCGGTCTCATTTATTCTTTATTTTATTTATTTAACTTCATACACAAACACAAGTGTAATGGCGGACTTAAAGCCTGTAGGGGTGTACATACACTCACGCTTTCGCACTAAATCAGCGTTTTTGCGGTCTAGGGAATTGAAGCCAGTCGCCTCGTGTCCGCCTACCGATTAGCGCCCACATAGTTATATTTCCTTAGAACTTTTGATTTGACTATTCAGATGTTGTGTGTTAAATTTAAGTCTGGTATCAATATATTCGGACATTTGTGAACTGCATTGTGTTGTTTTACTGGAGCACTACCCTTCTGAACATTACTGATCAGTGATTTACTCAAGGACAGGTTAGAGAAAAGACATTAGCAATAAAACCTTACAAGCCTAAGGCCTTATCTACCAGTCAACCAAACGGGTGATGTAGAGAATGACAGGGGTAGTGCAAAACTTGAAAAGGTACATGGCGAAAAGAAAGACTATATTATGTCAAAACAATAAACTACATACAAAAAAGTACACGCTATTAAGTATATACTATGATTAACAATACCTACATAAATACACTATGATCTATCTGACAGTTTTTGAAGAAAGTGTGCCTTCACCTGTTTCCTAAATGAAAAGCGGGTTTTAGCCTTCCGGACATCAACTGGTAAATCGTTCCATAGTTTGATAGCCTGTCCGTGACATAGCTGACAAACTGCAAGAAAGTCGCCTACGCTGGTACGGTCAGCCGGTAAGTTACGTGGGAAACAAATGTATAGCCATGCCGCCTCCGCCGGGGCCCGGCAGGCGGGGTAGACCCAAGAAGCGCAGGCTTGACGTCGTCAAGGATGATATGCGTGCTAATCGTCTTACAACCAAGGATGCTCAAGACCGTGCAAAGGGGAGAAGAAAAAGTCTGAAAGCGGACCCGGGGCTTCTCAGCATTGCAGCTGAGGACACAACTGGGAAAGTGCTGAGATGAGAGAGTTGAGGGAGACTATAAGAAGCGGTCGTATGAAATTTTCAGGTGCCCTTTTAAATTTCATCCTACAAACCTACTCATTCTTTGTACCTCGTTTTCTACCTGCCTTTTTTACGAAAATTGTATTCATGTTGCAAGCTACCCAAAGAATCTATGGTTTAAGTGTTAACGCGGCTAGAATATGAAACCCAACTAAGATCGTATGTCTTTTCAAGTCCTAATTAACAACCAAAGACGCCAAATAACAGCTGCGAGTGCACAGACTCAAAGATGAAGTTCTGAACTCTGTGGAACTCGCTCAAAGAGATCAGCTATTGCTTGCGCCGGGTCTAATTAACACTAAGTGTGTATTATAGTTTGTGAAAGATGGTATGGTTTCTTAGAATGGCGGTTGAATCTATTACTTACAGATAATAGATTGCTTGGAGGATATGCATGCTTTATCCCCATGTTGTACTTACCCAGTTGTAAGTTACATCAGAGTTGTGCTCTCCGATTTTTTTATTAACCTTTAATGTCCCACTGCTGGGCAAAGTTCTCCCTATATCTTTCCACTTATCCCGTTTTAGTGCGACCTGTGACCAATTCTTCTCAAAATGTCTGATGTCATCACTCCAACGTTTGCTAGGCCTGTCCGGCTTCCTGTGACCATCTGCAGGAATCCATCCCGTCATTAATTTGGTCCACCTATCTGGGTGCATCCGGTGTACGTGGCCTGCCCAATCCCACTTCAACTTGGCGGCTTCGAGCCCCACATTTACAACTTCCATTTTCGAACGGAGTTCGATGTTCGACACTCTATCCAGCCTCGTGACGCCTAAGATACTTCTCTCCATCGCTCTTTGGCAAATCCTGAGCTTGGACTTCTGTTCCTCGGTAAATGACCAACTCTGAGCACCATAAGTTAGAATGGGCAAGATGCACATGTCAATGAGTTTACGCTTTAGTGAAATGAATTTCAATTAAAATTTTAGTTTTATGCTTTCCGATTTAATGATGATATTGCGCAGTCTTGCCAGTGCGGTGTTTTATGGCCACTTTTGTCCAAATGTAAAACATGATGGTGCAGAAAATAAATTTTCAAACCTAAAAACCGACCCCAACACTCCACAACTGATTTCGATAAAAATTTTATGAGACTGGCGGACATGTATACCATTGTAAATAAAAAAAAAAATCCATATTGGTCCCGGTGTCTTCGAGTATTGGGTGAACAAACAAAAAAAAAGCAAAAGATTTCGATGAATTGATGATAACTTTCTTTTTTGAACTCGGTTGAAAAGAGGCATGATTGAGGCATTGGTTTATAATAGATGCTGATGATGATTATGCAGTCAATTTTCATTCACCCAAGGATGCCGAAAACCGTGCAAAGTGGATAAGTAATAGTAGATTGATAAACAACGGTAGTGTGATCAATTACACCCGAGACACTTAAGCTCACGAGCAAGCGAAGCGAGCGAGAGAGCTTATAGTTCGAGGGTATCATTGATCACTTACACTCAAGTTGAACACTCTACTTTTCATCATGAAAGCATGGAAATAATGAAAAAACTGTTTTAACAGATTTGGTTATTTAAGAAGTATCAACTTACACAATTCAATGAAATTTCCTTTGAAATCGGAGGTAATAAGTTGTATATGACTGCCTATGTCTCTATTTTTACCGATTCTGGTGTCAAATTCTTCTTCACTTGAATTGGTATTTTTTTTAAAGTATATTTTTTCAGTTTTTGCAACAAAAATTTCAACAAAAATATTTAGAGCGCCAAGCCTTATTTTTTTTTATTGGCCTTGCGCTCTTGATGTTTGCAGCAATTCATGGTGGCCTTATTTTAAAAATTTCTTATTTTAACTATATGAGCCTTAGGGGCCGCCTGGCCGTCTTCGATTTTCAAATTTACTTACCTTCCTGAGGATGTAAGTCGAACTTACAACCCGGTTTTGAGTTAAATAAACCTCCTTTCGGAGCATGAATAATGAAAAAAAGATTTACGAGTAAGAATTGGAGTCAAAGGATCTTAAAATGCAGTTATTGCAGATGTGCTTAGATTATTTCAGAAAGAGATAGATTGATCCTATTATACGGATGACAAATCAGTCTTTTAGACATTTTTACTGATCATTAAGGCATTATATTAACTTATATTTTCATTTAAACACACCAGTTTGCAAAATTTTAAATCCAATTTACTAAGCAACTAAACGTCGATGGAAGCACATAAAGACACATAATTTAATGCAAAAGATGCAATTTATTCAAGACAGCGTCCATCTCCCAAATCAAGTGAACTGCTAAGACATGCAAGATGCAATTTGGCGACTATTAAGCAAAATGGACATTTACATAATTGCAGTACTGGGAGCTTCAAGAAACCAGTTTCAGATGAATTGAGTTACTGTACTGAATCCTCGTCTGTGACCCATGACTATTACGTTCTCGTCCAAATCTGAATTCCTAGTTGCGTATTCTTTTTTCTTTGCGAATATTTATTAGGTACATTTTAGAAAGACTTACAGCTTTAAATACAATTTATATAGAAACAATAAGAAATAGAAAGCCATTTAAAAGTCTCCACAAGTAAGATATAAAGAAGCATAAACACAGTAGCCAGTTATATACAATAATTACATTATTACAATTAGCATAAGTATATAGAAGAAGTAGCAGGAAACTAAAGTATGCACAAAAAATATATTTAGGGCCAAGAGAAATCAAAATACATAACTAGAAGATACACCGCGAAGATAGTTACGTATTACTTAATATAAGTAGGTTTAACTTAGTAAAGAAAAGAGAAATACCTCAAAGAATTGCAAAATACCCATGTGCTTATATTTGACGACCTTCGTGGCGTAGTGGTCACCATGCTAGTCCGCCACCCAGAGGTCCCGGGTTCGATCCCCGGTCAGGGCAAGATGGAAAATGACCTTTTTCAAATTGTGTCAATTAGGTCTTGGATGTTTATCTATATATGTATATCGTTGAGTTAGTATCCCATTACACAAGTCTCGAACTTACTTTGGGGCCAGCTCAATTAGTGTTATTTGTCCCTACTCGTATATATTTATATTTATTTAGTCAATTTTTTTTTTCAAAAAACGTGTTTGAAAAAAAAAAAAAATTTTTTTGTACAAGCTTTTATTGTGAGGCAAAGGTAAATACGCCTAAACTTAATGGAGTTGCGTCGTTTCATTACTGAGTTCCATCAACCACCTTCTGTCTCCATGATCAGACCCAAGGTCGTCTACTATAAAGTGCTCGTCAAGACAAATCAAACTGAGTTCCGTCGAATATCTCCCGCTCCATCATCAGAACAACTCATTGACCATAATATTGTATTGTCATCCGACTTATATAAGTATGAAAAATTACAGCTCAATCGGTTGAGAATAACTAGTTGAAAATGGACTTGCAAGATTTGACCTAAACAAACATTCATAAATACATACAAGTTATATAAAAGTTTGTAAAAAAGGCATTACTGATTCGACGCCGTGCCGCAGGAATAGACGTAGTGAATGTCGATGTCGTAGTCATCACAATTATATTATTGAAGACATTAGCCACTTGCCACACCTACACATACCACACCTTCGGGTTTTTCATGCTCACTAAAATGTCCAATCCGGTGGTGGCGTCGCTGGTCGGGTCGTTGGATTCCCTCTAATATGGTTGAGTTTAATGATGGCTGATCCGTGCGTCAACTCGTGAACGGGTGCTGCCGGGAGGGACTGGTCAGCTCGGCTTCGCTTTTTTTGACTACTTAATATTTTTTATTACGCAATTTATGTTTGTTTACTTGTTCGCAAGCATTACATGTTATTATGTGTCAACATTATATTATATTATAAGTATTTATTAATTAAAAGACAATTATAATAATATGACAAAGCCCTTCTGGCGAGTAGGCGACCAATACTGTGAAAATGAGTTTCTTTCGGCGTTTCTTCTCAGCAGTGGTCGTTACGAAGCGCTGGTATCGGTAGCTTTTCTTTAAAAATAAATTAAATTTTAATATAATTTACACGTAACATAAATTATACTTATTGACGTGTAAAAGTGCCTGTAAAGGTCTAATTACTGAATAAACATTTGAATCTTTGAACCTACGTATGAGTTTTGTCGGTAATTGGTTGCAACAGGAATGGAATTAAATGGTCAATTTTCATCTTCTTGAATGAAAAAAAGCAAATCTTTTTATTTTAAAAGAATAACGACAATATATTTGAGATCTCCATAACGAGGTTGTTGCATTTTTTTTAATTTTCTAATTTGTCCCCCGAAATTTTTTTTTGTACTAGCTTTGGCCCGCGGCTTCGCTCGCGTAGGGGTGTAATTTATCAAAATCCTTTCTTAGGGGATGCCTACGTCATAGTAGCTTTATGCATGCAAAGTCTCAGCCCGATCGGTTTAAAATTGACAAAGTTTCATACAAACTTTCATCCCCTATTTTATCCCCTTGGGGGTAGAATTGATCAAAATCCTTTCTTAGCGGATGCCTACGTCATAACATCTACCTACATGCCAAATTTCAGCCCGACCCGTCCAGTGGTTTGGGCTGTGCGTTGATAGATTACTATGTCAGTCGGTCAGTCACCTTTGAGTTATATATATTTAGATTTGTGTCATATTGACAACATTTTTTGTGCGGAACCTAAAAAAGAAAAATATTATAAGATTTTAAAAAATAACGTAAACAAAAACAACGCAGTGCCATCACCTACCCGACATGTTTCGTAATTTTAACAAAGGACATACCACTGAACTTAATGCCATTGATAACTTAGACGAAATTAAAATGGATTTAATTGACTGTCCCTTCCACATGTTTGGTTCACAAAAAATATTTAAGTAGAAAAGTAAAATTTGAAAGAAGGTAATAACTACATTTACCTTTTACTAAAAGGTTGTTAAAGTGTAAAAAATTACATTATTTTGTTAATTAATTGTTGTTGAATCTTATTTGACGAAAATGGGTGGCATTGCAGATGCAGAGCAATTTATTTTATTGAAACCTTCAGTAAAATTTTTAAAACCACAAAAAAGACGCCATTTCTATAATTATAGATTAAAAATTTATCGTAGATTTTTAGTAAATGAATGCGTAAAGTTTGAATAAAAATAATTTAAGTCTATTCATTTACAAAACATTAATTACAACCATTATTGGTTGTATTATATTTTTTATTACATTGAACATTGATAGATTTGTATTATATTTCGTAGCTTTTGGCTCAATACAGATTTTAAATAAATAAAATAAAGAAATTTGTATGTTATCAAATTTTTCGTAAGTAGGAAATAAAAAGTGGTAATTTCATAGCAAATATTTACATTGAACGTCTATTTTTCTAGCATATCACCTTAATCCGACCGCAGAGAAACCAGTCTTCCTTTTAATTATTGTGTACACTTTGAACTTGCGAATTTCCGCGACTTCGCATTGCTTGTTCCAGCTAGCTTTATTTTATTTTGTTCTTGGAAATAAAACTGGCACGTGAAAGTTTTTGCTTGTTTTGACTTAGGTTGTATTGTGGTACTTAGTAAATAGGAATTCATATTTATATCAGATTGCAGACGTTCTTAAAAAAGGAGAAGTTAGAAGTACCCGTAACCGGCGGGCATGCTTGAAGAGAGTGATGAGTGTAGATGAAGCGAAAGAGGTTTGTCAGGATCGTAGCAAGTGGAGGTCCATAGTCTCTGCCTACCTCTGTGGGAAACAGGCGTGATAATATGTATGTATGTATAAAAGCAAATTTTAGCAAAATCTGTCATTTGGGAGATTGTATTTCTTAGAATGATTTTGGAACTAGTGATTTGTGGACTGGATTCTAAAACAAAATATGAGCACAGGTCAAAATAAAAGAAAGGAGAAAAAAGATTCAAATTCGTCCAGGCGTCTTGGAGTAAATGGTCATCATCCGAGCGTATTCCCGGTTGCATCCTCAGCAGTAACGCTTCAGAGCCCGGGGTCCGCTACCTAACCAAGGAGATTTGACGAGGTTACTGGTTTTTACACAGAGCGACTCCCGTCTGACCTCCACAACCCAAAGGGCAAACCAGGAACCAATCCTTGGATAGTTTGATGATCAAACGCTAGGTGGCGTTCGGGACCCACAGTTACGTGCCTTCCGAAACACGGAATCATCTTTCTTTTCGGATAATCAGGTGATTCAAGCCTGCAATATCCTATCCAGACTGGAAACAACTTTGCACAAAGTATGTTTCCCAGTGGGAATCGAACCCATGACCTCCGGGTCACAAGGCGAACGCCTTGACCACTGGACCACGGAGGCAGTCAGAGTAAATGGTGAACATACATAAAAATAACATAAAAGATTCCGATGAATCGATAACCTCCTCCATTTTTGAAGTCGGTTTAAAATTATGGCAAAATTCTCAGAAAGAAAAAGTAGTTGTTCAAAATT
Organism: Acrobasis suavella; assembly: GCA_943193695.1. Lineage (NCBI taxonomy): Eukaryota > Metazoa > Arthropoda > Insecta > Lepidoptera > Pyralidae > Acrobasis > Acrobasis suavella. The sequence goes on from OW971947.1 coordinate 1,038,752, forward strand.
CGGAGCTATCGTCGAACTATTCGCTAAGATTTCGCCAATTTTTATGGAATATTATTTGTATTATGAACTGGGTTTGCTTTAGAAATTGCAAACTGGATAAATATTAAATATTTTGTAAGTGTAACAGAGTTTTCAAGTAATTATTTCAGTAGCGCTCGTCTCAAGAATGCACTCGCAAGTCTGAATTCGTTTCGGAAGTCACACTCGCAAAATGACAACTACACGGGCCAGCGTTATTAAAGGTGGAGCGAAATACTAGATTCCACATCAACACATGATATAGTGTCGTGTGGTTTCCGGGCCACTCCACCTGTTCCTGTAGAAGACTTGGGAGGTGACAGCACTAACCAAAAGCCGGGATAAAAATAAATTTCGCCTGCTATACTCCAAACTTCCGTATGAAAATGGCAATGATGATGTTGACGAATGATTACTTATTTGTTTGTATATATTTATTCTAATTTGTAGCTTTTACCTATAAATTAGATCAAGTTATATAACATGACTTTACATAATACATAACAGAGCACTCAAATATTGAAATAATTCAGTAGCGCTCGTCTCAGGAATGCACTCGCAAGTCTGAATCGTTTCGGAAGTCTCACTCGCTAAGTGACAATTACACGGTCCAACAATTACTAAAGGCGGTGCGAAATACTAGTTTCTACATGATATAGTGTCTCTCTGTAGAACATCTATAGAAGACATATGTAAGACGCGAAAAGACTGACAAAAAATCGGGATAGAAAGAAATTTTGCCAGCTGACTTCAAAACTTCGGTATGACGATGGCAATGATATTGTTTACTATTATTTATCCGTGTCTTTATATCCTATTTTACAACCTTGTCGTGTGGTTTCTGGGCCACTCTATCTCTTCTCGTAGAAAACGTAAAAAGCGACAGGACTAACCAAATGCCAGGATAAATAGAAATTTCGCCTGCTGGCTTCCAAACTTTAATATGAAGATGGCAATGATGATGTTGACGAATTATTACTGATTTGCCCGTATTATCTTATTCTGATTTATAGCTTATCTACCATAAAATAGTGATCAAGGCATAAACCAGGGCTCTACATCTAACAGAGTACTCAAATATCGAAATAATTCAGAAGCGCTCGTCTTGGGAATGCACTCGCAAGGCTGAGTTCGCTTCGGATGTCACACTCGCAAAGCGACAATTACACGGGCCAACAATTACTAAAGGCGGAGCGAAATACTAGTCTCATCGACACATGATATAGTGTCTCTCTGTAGTCTCTGTAGAAGATGAAAGAGGTGACAAGACTGATCAAAATCGGGATGGAGAGAAAATTCGCCTGCTGACCTCAAAACTTCGGTGTGACGATGGCAGTTATTATGTTGACGAATGATTACTAAGTTCGTATTTATTTATTTTAATTTATAGCTTTTCTACCATAAAATAGATCATGGCATCGCCTGCTTTTCTTAAAATTTTACAACCTTGAGCTTTTATATCATTAAATGGATCTAGGTGTATAACAGGGCTGTACATATTTTAAACACTGAAATAATTCAGTAGCGCTCGTCTTGGGAATGCACTCGCAAGTCTGAATTTGCTTCGGATGTCACTGTCGCAAAGCGTCAATTACACGGGCTAGCAATTACTAAAGGCGATATACTAGTTTCCACATCGACACACGATTAAGTGTCGTGTGGTTTCCAGAGAAGTAACAGACCAACTCCATCTCTAGTTAATAGATTCAGGTGTTACTTTGCGGAAGTCAAAGTTGCATACTACATGATTTGAATTTCTTTGTGCTGCTGGTGGTGGGTGCACACGGGCTGTTGGTGGCAGGTATGCTGGGACTAACAGTAGTGGGTGGGCGCCGGCCGGCAATAGTTTGCATGAACTAACTGGTGGCGGAATTGCACAAAATAATTCAAATCATGTAGTATGCACTCCATCCCTCCCTGTGGGTATCGTAAGACTGAAGGACTAAGTACCAATATTTCGCGCTAAGGCGGTCGAATGTCAAACTTTTCTCACAAATGCATCGGCAGGAAGGGTTGGCGACAGGCAGGCTGGTGGTGAAAAGCTAAATCTTAGAAGCTGCTGCTTTTTTCTCTACTTTGCATGGTCTTTTGCACCTTTACTTCATATCATTTTTGATGGAGAAGAAACCAAACAAATAGTTGTGTATTGTATACATCCATTGGATCGATTATTTTACCATTAAATATTAATAATTAACCTTGTCCATTCCATATCTATAATTTTTCTAAACTAAAAATGGACTTCACTCCCTAACCACACAACCGATTTTGATGAAACCTCTGTAGGACTACCTGACAAGTATGCTGTTTCAAACAGAGACAGAATTTTTCAAATCGGTCCAGGTCATGAACATATAGGGCAAAATCTTCATGGTCCAGGCGTCTTCGAATAATCGGTAAACACAAAAAAAAGGTCGCGACGAATTGATAGCATTCTCTTTCTCTTAAAATGTTCAGTGAAGTTTTTTTACTAAAGCATTTGCTTCCATTGAAAATGCTTTAAGGAAATCTTCATTATTTCAATGTTGCATCCAAATTCCACGGACCAACAATTAAAGCCCAAGACGAATCTGAATACGGTCGCCTGAAATGTTCCGGTGAGTTTAAACGCTCGCAGTCATTTGCTGGGATTTATTCATCTTTTGTAATTTGTTTTACGATTTTGTCGTGACTGATTGCGAGGTGGGAACTGCAATTAATGTTGAACTTTGTGATAGAAGTTATTTATTTATAGTGTTCTACTTTTAGTGTCATTGGCTCAAACATTAAAAATGTTCTCTCCAGAATGATGGCACTCTCACAGTGTCACGTATAGTGCAGCTGGTGAGGCTCGCTGGGCAAGATAGGTGTGACATAGTCTGGTTGCTGTGGCTACATTGGCACTGTATTGTTGATTTTATTTATAGTGTTGCGTAGGGAGATGAAATGACAATGTCGACGTCACGAATTCGAACAAAAAGATTTCACCTAAAGGAAAATTTCGTCATTTACGTTAGAACACGATTGGCCTAGTGGTCTACGTGATGGACTGGTATTCTAGAGACCGCTGGTTCAAATCACAGTCACGTATAATGTTTTCGAAGTTTTAAAAGAAGTTTCTAGATAATACTAGACTAAATGGAAAGGAAAATACGGGACAGAAAATGAGTGAGAGAGAAGGCGATAGGAAATTAGTATTTTAAGTTTGGAAAATTGATGCGATTTTGTTCGAATTCGGGGGGTATATAAACAAGACGCCGCCGAAGGCAGTTTTAGTTGGAAAGTGAAATCCTAAGAAGGAAAAAGAGAGAAAAGAAGGAAAAAAAATAGCACCTAGTAGAACTGAGTAAAATGAAGTGTTCAGTGAATTGTTCAGTGCAGTGAATTCTGTGCGAGTGACAAAGTAGTGACAGTTCCGCGCGTTAGTGACAGTGTAGTAACGTTTCTGCGTGCAAGACAGTGCAGTGACGTTTCCACGCGCGTGACAGTGAAGTGACATTCCGCGTACATACTAGTGCAGTGATACGTGTGAGAAGACGGTTCGCGTGGAAAGAGGACTAACGCTGTCAGTTGTGAGTACCGTTTAAGTTGTAAATAAAGGCACTATTCTATAGGATTATCGTTTCCTTTCCTATCCCCAACCCACTCTCGTGACAATAGTAAAGCTTACTTAACCCAAGAAAAATGCATTCCCAAACAAAATTTATGTCAGTTAGGCCATTTTGCGACCTTGCGCATTTTGGCAATTTTACTCATCATGAGAATAAATGGAATAACACGTGACCAAGATAGCAATGTTGAGTCTCGTGACAATAGTAAAGCTTACTTAACCCAAGAAAAATGCATTCCCAAACAAGATTTATGTCAGTTAGGCCATTTTGCGACCTTGCGCATTTTGGCAATTTTACTCATCATGAGAATAAATGGAATAACATGTGACCAAGATGGCAATGTTTAGTTCCGCGTGGGCGTTACGGGTCAACGCGTGATCCGTTCTCGGACGGAACTCTAATTGCGTTTGTAGACGGCAATTGGTTGCCAATATCAAGTAAGCTGTATAATGTCTTCATGCCTGTTTTTTAAGGTTCTACTAAGAGTCCGCTGCACGTTTGTCTGTTCGTCTGTCCTTCTGTCTGTCCGTCCGTCTGTCTGTATATCACAAGGCTGTATCTCATGAACCGTTAAAGCTAGACAGTTTAATTTTCACAAATGATGTATTTCTGTTGCTGCTATAACAACAAATACTAACAAATATTTCAGTGGAGCTCACATACAAAAACATGATTTTTTATAAGTAATGGACTCGCACTTGGCTGGTTATTATTGTATTATGTCGTTCAAAAAGCCATATTTCAATTTTTCTGACAGTAAAAATGAAAGCTTTGCAAAACACTAGAGCAGAAGAGTGTGTTAAAAACACGTTTCCCCGACCGGCACTAAATTCACTTAATTCGGTGTCTTAGCGTACTGCTGTATATTAGATTAACCGACTGCGCTAAAGTGGTTAACTAGCGCCGAGTGGAGTCAAACGCGAAGTGCAGCGGGAGACAGCGCTGCGACGAGAATTTTCATTAGTTCTTTTAATTCAAAGCCTTTAGTGGACCTTTTAGGGTGAATTCGACCAAAATAGTTTAAAATTTATTCTGAGAGTAAATGGAAACATACTCTAGAATAACTCGATTTTGCGTTTGGCCAGTCACTATCCAAGCTACCAAAAATAGATAGAGAAAAAATATACATCTTACTATTCTAGAGTAAGCTATTTACGCCGCCAATTTTCTAGAAATAGTAAAGTTATCTGGGAATTTTTAATGGCGTACTATTAACAGCTGATGAGATGGCATCTGTGCTGATATGGCATTTAATTTTGTGATGACATCGATCCTTGAGGTTTGACGATTCTTTTAAAGCCGTCCACGCGGACGAAGCCGCCGGCAACAGTTATGTCTCTAATGACAAAAACATTCGAAACTAACGTGTCAATTAAAATTCACGAAAACGTGTCACATTTCATAGCAAAAACATCAATGCTTCGTATTTTAACAAAATGGCCGTTGCTTAAATTACGGAGTGTCAATGCAAAAGCATTCAATTCGTTTGTAATTGCTTTGTAATATTCCTGTGTACATTTGAAAAACAATGAATTTATATTCTTTTAAATGTATGTTTCTTATATTTTACAATCAATCCAAAAACGATGCATATCGTTTTGTCCTTTGTTGTTTTAGTTGTAGAAAATTCTTTATTGTACATGAAAAACCACAATTAAAATACAAAAAAAAACACAATACTACAAAAGCGGCCTTATTCCTGTCAGGGATATCTTCCAGTCAACCCTACAACCAGATTAGATAATGTCAAAAGTGGAGTGGAACCTTAGATCATTTAATACAGGATAAGCCTTACCTGCGCGTTCCCCTCTGCCAAAGTATAAGAACAAAAATCTAATACGTTCATAAAAACTAGTTGCGTAATCGATTATGATCATTATGCGAATCGGTAAGGCATCGAAAAGACGTCTAAAAGTGTTCCGTTAAAAATGCCATGTTATGTAATTTTCTCGTGTAGAAAGAGGTCAAACACATTTAATCTTCCAAAAGATGGCATAACCTTTAATTAGTAAGTATTTTTTTTATTTTATTAACTTTGTTTCCTACTTAAATGTAATTTCTGAAAAATCGAAGGAATTAGTATCGATTACGAAAAAAATTATCGAATAACGTTTGCAACTGATTTCCTTCCATCCCAGAGACTATAGCGCACTCACGAGACTATGTATTTATGATTTACAACCTTCGTCTTTATTCCCTGTGCATTAGAGTTGAATATATTTTTGTCTTCTCTCTCTTTCTTGCCAGAGTGTATTATTATGTGTATTTACACATTTTTTTCAGTGTGAGCTTTATTGGCGTGCATAAAATAAGCTAGTGTTTAAGTTTTTAGTAGTGTGCATTTATAGCGACACAAATTATTTGTGTGAATGTGTGATTTTGTTTAGATGTAGTAGTAGCTTACCCCCGCACCAAAAGCGGCAGAAAGTTTTGTGTGAAGATTTGTTTGCGTAACTCATCCTGTATTAAATGATCTAAGGGTGGAACTTTGTACAATACTACCCCCCTTATTCACAAAAAAATACAAACGTTTGCTAAACCTATTTCAGTTAAAATATGTTTTGTCTCGTTCTTTCAATGTCCAATATTCAAAAGAGGGAAAGGGACAAATCATGTTTTAGCTAAAATAGGTTTAGCAAACGGACGTTAATTTTTATCACTTAATTCTAATCGTAATTTCATAATACAGTGAGATATACACATACATAATATACACGTATGTACTTACAATACCAGTTATACAAGCATAAAATATCTAAAACATATTTTATTCAAACCAAGTCAGGAACTTTGATAAAACAATTTAATCCTATTATTGAAGAAATTCAGAGTACGCGACTCCCTAGAAAGATTGATATCCTTAGGAAGTCAGTTTGAATGTTGTGCAGCCATAAAAGAAAAGATTAGAAAAAGTATGAGAGGAGTGATTGGGAATATCTAAAAGAAGGCTATTGCTTGAACGAAGACGGGGAAATATCGAAATAAACATAATCATTTCTCTTCGTTGTCACTAGATGGCGCTATAGTTATTTATTAAAACATTAAAATCCTATATTACTTTATTTTTAAATGAAGTAGTACTTTAAGTAATTGTACATGACTTATATAAACTGCAATAAGTATTTAAAAAGCATATTCAACACTCTCTTTGCCACTTTTTTGCTAGTCGTGTGTGCTGCCATCTCTGTGTGCCTACCCCCAACTCCAGTTTTGCCTACTTTCGGGCCCTCCAATAGTTTCTATGGCGTTGGGCATCTGTTACGTTAGTAATTACATTATCTTTGATAGAGGTGTTTTTGTATTTTTAAACTTACATAGGTAAATTTCCATTACTTGAATTAATTTGCGACCCTGGGCTCTGTCTGTTAGAGCTACAAGACCCAAAAGGCTGTGTGTAAAAGGTCAAAGTCGCAGTCAAAGTCAAAGTCAAAATTTTTTTATTCAATGTAGGATAAATTTATCTCCGAAGGTATTTTTTTTAAATATTATTTTAGTGCAAAAGCTGAACACTGCTAGCGTTTCAGAACGACCACTGCTGGGAAGATTACGCCGAAAGAAACCCAGTTCAGTATTGGTCCCTACCCAGTCTGATGGGCTATGTTTCAGTTACAATACAGATTTACACTTAAGCTCAGTATACATTATATTATACATCTAAATAATACAATTAAAATTTGCAGTCAACTTTTTCCGGTAATATTGATGAAGAAGATAGTATGTATCCAGTTGGTAAAAATGGGACCCTATTCCTAAAACTCTGCTGTGCGGAACCGTTAGTGCGTGAGTCCACTTGCACTTAGCCGGTTATTTTTAAAGAGGTTCTTATTTTGTTTAACTTTCAATAGCAATGAATTAGAACTTGTAAATCTCTTCTCACCTAAGTGCATTTGTAAGTTCTAAGTCCCATCCTTAGTTGTTCCTTCCCCCAAAGCCACTTCAATGAGCAGCTTGTACATTCCAAATGTACTGTGTGCTGTGAATACTGTGAAAATGATTTTCTTTCGGCGTTTCTTCTCAGCAGTGTTCGTTACAAAGCGCTGGTATCGGTAGCTTTTCTTTAAAAATAAATTATATTTTAATATACTTTACACGTAACGTAAATTATACTCACGTGTAAAAGTGTCTGTAAAGGTCTAATACTGCATAAAAATTTGAATCTTTGAATCTTTGAAATTTTACTTTTGATACAAGATCAGATGAGATGTTAACTAATTTTAGTAATGGAGATGTCTTATAGCTAGTTAAGAGAGGGTTTAGCGTTATTTTACGACAATGCGTTAGTGAAACGCCTTAATAAAACTCTAAGTCTGTAGCATTCGGTAGCCAAGAGACAAGTCTCATTTCTTAGAACTTTCAACGTCTTAAAATTTTTTTAGGGGCCAATAGATCGTTGACGACCTCCGTAGCGTAGTGGTTACCTTGCTAGTCCGCCACCCAGAGGTTACGGGTTCGGTCTCCGGTCAGGGCAAGTTGGAAAATAGCCTTTTTCAAATTGTCCTGTGTCTTGGATGTTTATCTAAATATGTATTTGTCATAAAATATAGTACCAGTGAGTTAGTATCCCATAGCACAAGTCTCGAACTTACTTTGGGGCTAGCTCTATCAGTGTAATTTGTCCATATCCTCTGGGTGGCGGACTAGCATGGTGACCACTACGCCACGGAGGTCGTCAGGTCGGGATGAGACTGGGAACGCTATAAGATAAAGAACTTAATATACTCACCGACTGTCAACAAGTGATAACAGCCAAAACGAAAAATTGGCTTAAGGTGAACATAAAGTTTTCGAGGTTCAGTGCTACCCCCATTTATAATAAATATTTAAAAGGAAACAGAGATATCATTTCAAATTTTGGTTTCATAATGCTCTAGATAACAATTCAAACTATTTTATGAACTATTTTTTACAGTTTAAAGAGAGATCGTGAAGCTTTTATCCGCAAATTTGTGAAAAACGGCCACTTTTGGCTATAATATATCATACCATACATGAATTTTTCGGTTTCGGTACTGCCAACCCGACCTCTTGAAAAAATATATTTGAAAGGAAATAGAGATATCATTTAAAATTTTTGTTGCCTAATGATCACGATAACCCTTCAAACTATTTGATGAACTATTTTTGACAGTTTAAAGTGAGAACGTGAAGATTTTCCTCGCTTATTTGCGAAAAACGGTTATTTCTCGCAAATGTGCGAAATAAACTTCACGTTCTCACTTTAAACTGTAAAAAGTAGTATGTGTGTAAAATAGATTGAAGGGTTATCTAGTGCTACTCAAGATAAAATTTAAATGATATCTCCGATTCCCTTCAAATTTATTTTAAAAGGCAGCACTGGACCTCGACAAATTTATGTATCCTCTTAACTTGCTTTTACTCAAGATATTTACACAATGTCAGTTGGAGAACAAAGGTGCTTCGTGAAGCATGAACATCTGACTGAATGCTTTACTTAGCAGCAATACTACTCAATGATTAAATACTTGGTCAGCGTCGGACACAGGCGTTTGGAGAGGATTCTAACGGGAAGACTCCGGGATTCCTGTCTTAGATTGAATTGCGGTAATTCTTGTACTTTAAGCTCAAAGTTTAGAATCTACAACTTGATTTGACATTATTTTAAAAATTTCGACATTAAAAAAACTAGTTTAAATTTTGACAACAAACAATGTATACTCTGTCCACATATCAACTATAAATAGTAATTTCATTGTGAGTTGACGCTCTTGGAGAAAATGCTGCAGTGCAGTTTGTTCCGCTTCTTCTGCACTGGCGCTTTGGAGGCGGCAGTAAACTTAGCTCTAAGTAACTTTTTGACGTCAAAATTATTGTGCAACAAAACAAAGTGACGATTATTAAGAGATATTATAAATATCCTATGATAATGAAGATATATTTGAATTGAATTTGATTGTTTGAATTGTTTCACTGCATCTTTTCTTAATTTTTAACCACCGACAAAAAAAGGGTATTATAAGTTTGACGCTGATGTCTGTCGGATTGTCTGTTTGTCTGTGGCATCGTAGCGCTCGAACAGATGGACCAATATCGATGGATATTTATAACGTTAAAGCAAGTTTTCTTTCGGTGGTTCTTAGCTATGTATGGTAAAAATCGGTCTAGGCGTTTATTGTTAGCCCTTAATCCGTTACTACTCGAAAGTCATGGCCTAGCGAATAATAGATAGCGTTACAGATATCAAATTGGTTGTTCCATTCATAATCATCATTATCGACAGCTCTGAACGACCCACTGCTGGGCATAAACCTCCTTTTGTCTGCACAATTAAATCCTATCCCTAGCCCTAGCTATCCAGTTTTTTCCAGCAATCCGTTTGATATCATCGACCCACTTGGTTGCCGGACGCTCAACACTCCGTTTTCCATTCCTAGGATACCACACGGTGATAGCCTTACTCCATCTTCCATCGTTCCTTCTAGCCAGGTGTCCTGCCTAGTTCCATTTTAGGTTCGCAACCCTAGAGAGCACGTCGTGAACTTTCGTTCGACGCCGGATCTCCACATTGCGAACCTGGTCTTGCAATTTGATACCGAGCATGTCTCGCTCCATGGCCCTTTGCGCAACTGCGATCTTGTGCATGGTTCCCTTCGTCAGAGTCCATGTCTCGGCACCATACATTAACGTAGGCAGAACACACTGGTTGAAGAGACGTGTCTGTAAGCATTGTGGTATTTTCCTATTTTTTAATATGTCCGTTAGTTCCACTACTCGTCACTAAGTGGCGTTCTTACCAGTCTTACTTACTTACTATCCTGGCTCAGCGACCCAAAGTGAGTCTTGGCCTCCAGCACAAGAGCACGCCAGCGCTCTCGGTCCTGTGCTAGCTCTTGCCAGCTGTCGCCAACTTGAAGCTCGGGCAGGTCCGACATCACCACGTCGCTCCAGCGATACCTGGGACGGCCCACTGGCCTGCGACCGATCGGCCGACCCTGGTATGCTCTCTTCACCCTCCGATCCTCTTCCATTCTTTCGACGTGTCCGAGCCAGCGAAGTCGGTCCGCTTTAACTTCACCCATGATGTTAGTTCTTAACAGTCTTTTTAATTTGCCTGGCAAATAATTTTTCTAGTTTTCTGCTTTCGTGTATCCGTCCAGCCACTGTCCGACTATCTCGCTATTCTCATCTACAGGTTGCATTTCTCAATCATCATCATCATCGTCATCATCATCATTACCATCATTTCAGCCGCATAACGTCCACTGCTGGACATAGGCCTCTCCCAAAGATTTTCAAAACGACCAATCACGAGCGGCCTGCATCCAGCGCTTTCCAGCGACCTTGGTCAGATCGTCTGACTACCTTGTGGGTGAGTGTCCTACGCTTCGCCTGCCAGTACGTCGCTATTCGAGAACATTTTTGCCACATCGGCCATCGGTTTTTCGCGCTATGTTCGTTTCTCAACCGATTCATATGATTTTTTTAAGCAGGTTTTGTTTGTTTGCTATTCGTGTGTGTAAATTTGTAAATGGCCAAATTCAAATTCAAATTCAAATGTTTATTCAGTAATTAGACCTTTACAGGCACTTTTACACGTCAATAAGTATTTTATGTTACGTGTAAAGTATATTGAATTTAATTTATTTTTAAAGAAAAGCTACCGATACCAGCGCTTCGTAACGACCACTGCTGAGAAGAAACGCCGAAAGAAACTCATTTTCACAGTATTGGTCGCCTACTCGCCAGAAGGGCTTTGTCATATTATTATAATTGTCTTTTAATTAATAAATACTTATAATATAATACAATGTTGACACATTATAACATTGCTTGCGAACAAGTAAACAAACATAAATTGCGTAATAAAAAATATTAAGTAGTCAAAAAAAGCGAAGCCGAGCTGACCAGTCCCTCCCAGCAGCACCCATTCACGAGTTGACGCACGGATCAGCCATCGTTAAACTCAACCATATTAGAGGTAATCCAACGACCCGACCAGCGACGCCACCACCGGATTGGACATTTTAGTGAGCATGAAAAACCCGAACCAACAGTGTTATCAGATTTTTCAGGCTGCCTAAAGGCATCTGACATAGCTTGATGACTGCTATGCAATGATGTCAGCCTGGACCAAGGGCTTATATTAGCATGGAGGAGCTCAAGAAATTTTTAAGAAACTTGTGGACACTAGTGTTGCAAGCAATAGTATAAAATATCGATAGCCTATCGATACTATCGTGGCCTTGAAAACAGGCACAATATCGATAGGACTATCGATAGTAACGAATAACCGATACTATCGATAGTATCGGTTATTCAATACTATTGACAGTCCTATCGATAGTATCGATAGTATCGGTTATTCGATACTATCTAGTTAAGCCATTATTAGCCGAAAACGCTGAAAAAAAAACACTTTTCATGTATGACGACCCCCTTTACATTTTTAAGTTTATCATATTTTTAATAGGTATTTGTTGTTAAAGCGGTCACAGTATTAGGTGGCTCTGAAGGCTGTAAATCTCGCGAGCCGTCCAAACCCGTTGAAGTTTATCTGATAAAAAAGTTGTTCAAAGGAAAAAAATTGCGTCTTAAACTCTTAATAATGATAACAAAAAGATTTTATATCATTTTCAAAAAAAAAAACTTAAAATTCCTGAAATATGATATTTTCAAAGTTACGTATCAACCCCTAAATTTCAGCCAATTTGAAAAATTTCTAAAAAGAGAATCGGAAATCAAATTCTATATAATTCTCAAACCTTCTCACATAATTTCACAAGAATCGATTGGGAAATGCTACCTGTAAGCAAGACCAGCTAGACAGTCAGACATCCGCCTGATAAAAGCATTTTTGGCAAACCTCGAAACTAACACTTTTCGCTCGCTCGGTAAATAATCGACAGAAATTTCAAGTTTCTTGCTATAACGGTTCACGAGATAGGGCCCTGAGATATACGGACGGACAGACAGACAGCGGAGTCTCAGTAATAGGGCCCCGTTGGGACCCTTTGGGTACGGAACCCTAATAATAATTGCGGAGGCCTCATACTTCCGCTTCCAGCGTCCGTTCATGCTGATTTATAATGTGATTTGTCGCGGCGCCAAACCGCCGGTGATTTACACTCCGCTGTGCTGTTATCGTGTGCACACGGCCTTTTATGGCTTGTATAAGTAGTAAATACGCGTAGTTCATTTTAGATTATTTATATTATCACAAAAACGCGGCCAAACGCGAGCCGGAATCGCCCATGAATGGTCCCGTAGCAGCAAGTAACATAATATAAAAGTTCTTGTAGTTCGTTGTAACTTTGGTCGATGTTTTAATAAACGTATTAAAAAAACTACTAACTAGATCTCGTTCAAATTTTTGGTGGAAGTTTGCATGGTAATTTATATCATATATTTGTTTTAGTTTTATCATTCTCTTATGTTTGGAGTTACAGGGGGGGGGGGGGCGACACACATTTAACCACTTTGGAAGTGTCTCTCGCGCAAACTATTCAGTTTAAGAAAAAAATGATATTAGAAACCTCAATATCATTTTGAAATTCGAAAATATAATATATGTGAGGAAAAATATTGCCTTATATAATAAAACAGGTGATATTACGGGTAGAAACTTACGTAACATAAATGTTTTAGTTACCCCGTATTATAGGCTGAAAACAGTCAGTAAATCGTTTAAGGGAAACTGTATAAAGTTTTATAATAAATTGCCAGAATCGGTCCTTGATATGCCAGGTAGAAAATTTAAAGCTTATGTAAAGAAAGTACTTTGTGAGAAGGCTTATTACGGAACCGATGATTATCTTAAAGACAAAAACGTCTGGCTAGAGCTTTATGCGGGTCCCTTTTAAAGGTTTATGTGTACACTCACAAATTACATAATTTGAGTACAATCAGTACATGACTTTTATACAAATTGACATTAATTTCAATTGGAGAAAATGCTGCAGTACAGTTTGTTACCGCTTCTTCTGTACTTGCGCTTTGGAGGCGGCAGTAAACTTAGTTGTAAGTAAATGATCTGACGTCAACAACTAACTATTAAGAAATCGAAAGAAAAAAGAAATGACAATTATCAAGTGATATAAATATCCAAAGATAAATAAATGATTTTTGACTTTTTTTGACTTTGACTTTAAACTGTAAACAGTAGTCCATTAAATAGTTTGAAGGGTTATCAAGAGCCAGGCCTGTGTCATCCCTGTTTATATAACGAAAATATACCTACATTATTACATGCATGCGGCTAACACGTTGAAGGAGCAAATTCAGTTACATGAATCGTTTGTCAAGAGTAATAAGAATGAAATTAGCTTGCAATGGATGTCTAGGTATCTAAACGAAGAGGTGAGGGGTTCTGACGCAAGCTAAATGAAACCATAGCGCTAACCACATTAAGTAGATATATCTTTGAATTTCTTTTCTGAGTAAGACTTCTGTACGTGAGTACTAGTACTTATTCTGTGCTAGAGCCGTATGAGACAATTATTTCAATGAATACCTCCGTTTTGTTTCAAATAATTTATTTGAAATGAGGACAGTACTGGACCCCAAAAAAACGATCACTATTTTGATCCCTTTTTCCACCATGACGCTCAAAGTGGCCTTTGAGTCTTGGCCCTGGGCTTTACCTGCTCCATTAGCCATAAAGATAATTATGTTTGTATGTATGTTAAACCAATTACAGTAATGGAGATGTGGTCTCACAGAGGGTTTTGTCTTACAACGATTCGTTAGCGAGACGCCTTAATAAAACTCTAGTGCGCATTAAGTTGCACTTCGGTGTCATCCGGTGACTGAGACAACGAGTCAATGACCTCTTTATATGACCGATAGCAAATTTATTGTTGATGTTACTCGTATTACTCTGAAAGCCGTTTTTCGACGAGCGGCTGCAAACTTATAGATCATAATTACAAATAATCATTATTTCAATAAATAACTTTTAAGAAAAGAAAAGGTGACTGGAGTAATTATGTCAATCAGGATAAATAATAAAGCTGTAAGATATATATGACTGTTTGGGTTTTAGCTGTTAGTGGACTGTTTTTCTTTGGCTGGGATAGTTGGAAATGAAAGAGGCGCTCCAAGACGATGATGTGTATTTGCGGTCAAAAACGGAAGAGAGATTTGACAAATAAGGCAATGTTGCCATAAACTAAAATTAACAACCATATTGTTGCTAGTTGCAACAATGACTAATAATAAATATGACTATATATGACTAAAGACTATGATGATAGATTCCCAATATTTCCGTAAATGATCCCCTAAATTGTGATTTCTAGCGATATTCCCGGGAATGTTGTCTACATTTCTCTCCACCCACCGGTTGTTTTGGAAGAGATCGCTCTAAGCCAGAGGTTCCCAAACTTATTTTGTCAAACGCCCACTTTAAAAAATCTGTTATTTTGTAGCGCCCCCCATTTTTTTCACCATAAAAACCTGAATCACATATTTGTCTTGCCTGTAGTTTAATTCAACCTATATTCTAAACTAGACTTTTTTACAAGAGAGAGCAATAATAATACATACACCAGTACATTAGAGTATCTTTTATAAAAAATAACAATAATAAACATTGTTAATTTTAAATAAAAAAATAGCAATAATAATACAATTTTACAATAATAAAGAGTATCGGAAGTGGGGACCTCACCTGCGAAACTTTAAAACACGAAATTTTTTCCGTGTTTGATTCCTTTAACGATATAAATAGCGTTGTGAACGCATTAAAATAATAAATATTAATTACATTTTTAGTTTATATTTGTACAATAAAAAAGGATATAAATATGAACTAATAAATGGATGTTGTGTAGTAAGAGGATTTTAATTTCAGTGAACTTTTAAATATGAAATAGCTGAAGTTATAAATCACTCATTGCTTAAATCACATCAGCGCCCCCCAACGTTATTCTGGGCCCGTTACCGCCCCCCTTAAAGCCTCCAACGCCCACAAGGGGGCGTTGTCGTCCACTTTGGGAAAGACTGCTCTAAGCGATATGACCGCCTATTGTACTTATGTATTTTAAATTGTATAACTTCCTGTTTAAGTATTTTTTTTTTGTATTGGTGCAACTTAGATTTTTTCATTCATTCAATGTTTACAGGAATATTGCCCAAAGTTTCCAAAATTCTCGAGAACAGCACATCACTATATAATGAGTGACATACTAGCTAGATAGTTTAGTTGTACACCAACTGCATCATTGCATTGTGAATTGAAATACTCATTGAACAAAGCTGTGGCCTAATGGTCGTCATGCCAGACAGTCACCTAGAGGACCCGGGTTCGATCCCCGGTCAGGTCAAAATCGAAAATGATCTTTTTCAGATTGACTTGGGTCTTGGATGTTTATCTATGTTATAAAATATAGTATCGTTGAGTTAGTATCCCATAACACAAGTCTCGAACTTACTTTGGAGCTTGCTCAATCAGTGTTATTTGTCCCTATATATTTATTTATTTAACTGAATATTACTCAATGATTAAAAACTTAGCCGGCGCCGGGCATAGACGATCACATTTGGAGAGGATTCCTAAGGGAAGGCTCCGGGACCTGTCTTAGATTGAATTGCGGAGTCTACTTGAACAATTCAGCTTTTGTATGCAAGTCCGTATGTTTGTTCGACGATAACTCGAGAGTTTTAATCACAGCATCATGACAGGCTTATTTGGTAGGCGTGTAAAAATAGCAAATGGAATTTTTATGTTTTAACATGAGCCAAATCGGTCGAGTGGTTTGCGAGTTCACAGTTCAGCACATACTACAGTACCTTTGAGCTCAAGGTGTGTTCATTGGAGCCTCGTTTGTTTTAAGTCGCTAAGGACTTTACAAAACTAACAATGAACAATTTCAAATTCAAAATTGGTTGATTACTAGTTTACCCCGAACTACTTCTTATAAACCTCTTGTTTGTCATCTCATCTCATCACCGTCATATTTCTCAAACTTATTTTTGGAATTTAAATGACGTCTGGATTTTATTTATTTTACTTCATTACAATGCACGTAAAGGACGGACTTAAGGCCAGGGGCCTTTTCTACCAGTCAACCAACGAATTTTAATTTAGTTCGTTCATAACGTCCTACTGGATTATCTCAGAGATCTGACATTTTCTACACTGGGGTAAATCGCCGTGTGGAGCTCGAAACTGCTTATAGATTTTGAATTCAAGATGGCAGCCCACACATTTTTTTTTTTTTTTTTACTGACTGCAGTTTTACCCATTTTCTCAACTGGAAACATACTTTCGTCAACCTCAACAGCTGCACTAATTATCGCGGGTTGCTTGCAGCCCGCTCAACGCCCGATAATTTCAATTTATTTATTGCTTTTACATTATACATGTCTTAGATTACAATACACAGTCGCTTCTTAAAATATTAGGTACAATATGAACCCTGATAGGGCATTGCAACATAAAACAACAAAGCTAGTTTCTTAAAAATAGGTTGGCTCTAATGCTACTCGACGACCTCCGTGGTGTAGTGGTAACCATGATAGTCCGCCACCCAGAGGTCCCGGGTTCGATCCCCGGTCAGGGCAAGTTGGAAAATGCCCTTTTTCAAATCGTTCTGGGTCTTGGATGTTTATCTATATATGTATTTGTTATAAAATATAATATCGTTGAGTTAGTATCCCATAACACAAGTCTCGAACTTACTTTGTGGCTAGCTCAATCAGTGTTATTTGTCCCTATATATTTATTTATTTATTTACTCCCCACCGACAGTGGGGTATGAATTTCCTTCTTCCATTTGTCTCTCTCGTCCGCCATTTGTTTTACTGCTTAGTTCGTCATAACGTGGTAAACTTTTAGTTTGTATATCGGCAAAATTAAATACACCTTCCGACATCTTGTGCGCTTTTTGCCGACTAATTTGCTAGCTACTAAGTGCATGTAAACAAGATGTAAGTAGTGGTAACACATTACTGGCGTAGTCTTTTGCTTATAATGAGTTACGAGAATTGAGACATTGTCCGCGTGGAACAATCTCCGTACAAACTTAATGGCTACTCAGAATATTTGTTACTAGTTCGTTTTCGCGAGTAAACGTAATTATCTATATTTTCTTGTCCAAAGACGATATGCAATTTGATAAACGCAGAGAACCAGAGATATTGAGGACCATGCAAAGCTGAAAAAAAAACCGAAATATTTCAACGATTTGGCTGTGGTTTTACAACCAGTTGCCTAGCTTTTTGATGACCTCCGTGGCGTAGTGGTCACAATGTTAGTCCACCACCCAGAGGTCCCGGGTTCGATCCCCGGCCAGGACAAGTTAGAAAATGGCCTTTTTCAAATGGTCCTGGGTCTTGAATATTTGTTATAAAATATAGTATCGTTGAGCTAGTATTTCATAACACAAGTCTCGAATTTACTTTAGGGCTAGCTCAATCAGTGTTATTTATCCCTATATATTTGGTTCCTTTATTTGGTACTTTTGGGTGATACGCGTCTGCTAACGTTTTATTGTATTGTAAAAAAATCGCGTTTAGCAATAAGATGATTTTTTTTTTGTGTACAATAAAGTATTACTTACTTACTTACTTGGCCCTCTTTAAGAGAGGTCCTATTTTAGTCGTCTTTACTGTCTATATCAGTCCACTGCTGGTCTAAATGCCCCCCAATAATATGTAAGATTTGCCGATAACCACCACGCTTGGCAGGCTGGTTGGTGATCGCAGTATTGGTAAAATGAATTTCACAGAGGACGCTACTGCTCGTTCTATTAATTGTCCACTCAAACCCTCTAAATAATCTCTAATCCCCATTTCCGCACATTACAGCAGAAACACGACAAATCGCGCTAAAATACGGCCGCTTCTGATTTATGTGTTTACACTTCATTACGTTATGGCGTACAACTACATGGCACGTGGTGTGGACGCCTTTGTTGAGGTCAATGGCCCAGTAAGAGACGCGTTACTAGTGCTTTCTCATGGTAAGTGAGCCATACTTAGTCGTTAAATAAGTTGGGGTCATATAGGAGCCTTAAATTTTCTCGAAAATGTTTTTCATGGCTGTCATCATTAAATAAAAGTCGTCGCGTTATATTATTTTGCTTCAGGCCGGAATGTTGATCGATTATACCACATTTTGACTACCTAATATTTTTTATTACGCAATTTATGTTTGTTTGCTTGTTTGCAAGCATTACATGTTATAATGTGTCAACATTGTATTAAATTATAAGTATTTATTAATTAAAAGACAATTATAATAATATGACAAAGCCCTTCTGGCGAGTAGGCGACCAATACTGTGAAAATGAGTTTCTTTCGGCGTTTCTTCTCAGCAGTGGTCGTTACGAAGCGCTGCTATCGGTAGCTTTTGTTTAAAAATAAATTAAATTGTAATATACTTTACACGAAACATAAATTATACTTATTGACTTGTAAAAGTGCCTGTAAAGGTCTAATTACTGAATAAACATTTGAATCTTTGAATCTTTGAACAGAATACGTACTAGTACTAGTATTCACGAGAGAAGTCTCACTCAGAAAATAAATTCAAAGAAATATCTAAATATCTACTCAATGTGGTAACAATGGGAACTATAGTTTAATTTAGCTAGCGTCAAATCTCAGAACCTCTTCGTTTAGATGCCTAGACATCCATAACAAGCCAATTTCATTCTTATTACTCTGTACAAACGATTCAAGTAACTGAATTTACCACTCCGGAGAGGTCACCGCGCGCATGGTACATATAGTAATAATGTAGGTATATTTTCGATACCTTAATGGGGTGTGACACCGGCCTGCTTACACACACGAAAACAAACAAATTTAAGAGTGTAATAAAGTTGACGTTTATCTTAATTGTAAACTTATGTCTCAGCTAAGAATCTTTAATCGTATTTAAAGTAAATCCTCTAAATAATACCCATTTCCGCATATTACAGCAGAAACACGACAAATCGCGCTAAAATACGGCCGCGTCTAATTTATGTGTTTACACTTCATTACGTTATGGCGTACAACTACATGGCACGTGGTGTGGAAGCCTTTGTTCAAATATGAGCTTAGATTTCAACAGAATAAACAATTTAATTATAATTGAAAATCAGTAAATACTTATTTCTTCTTCTTTCGTGGCGTTGGCTCAAACAATAAAAAAAAAAACAGAATGATGCCACTTTAATAGCGTTGTTCAAAGCCTCATAAAGGCTACGCTTAGCAGCTGGTCGGGGACGGTAGGCAAGAACGGAGGTGGGACATAATCTGGTTGCTAAGTAAGCACTGACATTTCGAAGAAGATTGGTTGCCCAGCGCTTTTGTAAGCGCCATGGTTCGTCAAGCTATATTCCGCGCACTGTCAATTCAACAAAATAATCCAAAGGGCTGTGAGTGACTTTTGTTCTAAGAGTTTCATCTTTTCTTCGATCGCGTAGAGAAACATCAAGCATAGCCCTTTCCATAGCCCGTTGGACGACCTTGAGCCTTATTTTGAGGCCCAACTGTTGTTGGTGCTTCAATATATTAAATAACATATCAATCATCCCTAAATGTATCTTTGGAAATTTTCAGTTAAAACACTTTAAAATGATAACAGTCCCACCAAAATATTTTTTCCATAGTACTTTCGTCGATGTATTTCGTATTCCGTTTGCTTTGCGGATGCAATATGGCCGCCATGCCAATCTAACTATCACCAACCACTCCATATTGCGTTTGAGTCCGACACGACGATCGAAAAAGCAATTTACACCCATTTTTTACACCACACGAATTTTGTGCGCAATTTTTGAACGAGAAAGTTCTTGAAGACTTTGTTTTTATTTTTACCTATTTATGAACACGGAAATGTATACAGAGAATAAATACATCAAATAAAAGTTTTACAAAGGCACTACTTATCTCAAAAGAGATCTCATCCAGTAGGCCTGTGAGAGGAGATGTTTATGTAAGAGAGGCATACATGTGGTTTATACATAGGTAAAGGAGGAAGAAAATTAAAATGACATGAAACTACACTAACTGGTAATAAACATACACATGCAAACATATATTACGCATATACTTAAATAAATACATATGTCTATTTAGAAATTTTAATGTTGCTGCGCGCGGCCGCGTACTTTGTAGGTCGTGTGTCAGCCGAAATGTGCGAGCATTGCTCGAACATTAACAGTATAAATTACAATTAAGATGATTCCAGTAAATAATGATCTTGAAACTCGTCTTTTAATACAGAAATCGTTTTAGATTCACATATAGTAGGTGGTAATGAGTTCTATAGTCTGACTGCATGTACCGAGAAAGAATAGAAAAAGGTAGCAGTGTTGTGAGGAGGGAATTTAGGGATCTGCAAGGAGGATTTGGAGGATATAAAAAGGAGAAACGCTCTCACAGATAGGAGGGGAAATAAGAATAGTGTAGCATGTTGAAAAGAAGATAAAGAATTCAACTGTCTCTACGGAGGCGTATAGGCAACCATTTCAGCTGAGCACGGTGCTCGGAAACATGGTCGAACTTCCTCAATCCAAATATGAAACGGATGCACAGATTTTGCAAACGTTCCAGTTTTTCTCATAGATCTTCTGTGGCATCCAAGAAGCAAGTATCAGCGTAATTCAACATTGATTGAATAAGGGATTCGGCAAGAGAAATCCAGTATTAGAGAGATCTAAGACCGTAGAAGGAAAGTCCAGGTGGAACGAACAGCCAGGACTTCCTAGCTTGGAGGAGCATAAAAAAACATATTGTCACTAGTCTTGTGGTTGACCTAGTCTTGGTTGCTTAACTTTCGAAAGCGATAGCATGCTGGCGCTAGCCAACTTCTCAGCTTATAGATTAACTAAGATTTAGCTCATGTTCGAATTTAAAATTTCACTTAAATTTTTCGTGTATTAAACAAATATTTCGTCTATCAAGTATAAAGCCCCGATGAAAGTCATTCAAGATATGATAGAAATAACAACCACTGTCAAGTTATACATACGCATCCAATTACGAGTACATACAAATGCTTGAGAAAAAAGTAGCTTCACTCGTTCGTCCCAAAAAAATGTACTCATGAAAAAAGAACATTTCTTTTATTTCATTATTTTACAGCTACGAGTCCTGGGGGGTTACTCTATTAAATAATACGTAAGTCGTGCGAAAGTGACGACCTATTTCTTGTCAAACCATCATCGTCATCATCAGGTCTTTTGTCTCCACTGCAGGAGCATGACCCTCTCTGTACTACCAGAGCCATACCTGGCCAGAGCAGCCAGAGGACTTGGCCTACACTCTTCACGCTGGCCAGACGGGTTGGAGAGGTCTCATTGATGTTTATAAGCTTTGTTTAGCTTATATTTCCTAAGTCGCTTTCTACGACATCCACGCGAGGACTTGGAGTGACCTTATTCTACTCAACCGGAAACCACACGGCCTGCTTCGTCCGGCTTGCGTACCGTTTATGGAGTAACTTCCTTGTAAAGCCTATATTTATATCTTTGTTTCTTAATAATCCTAATCCCAACTAGGCAAGAGGCTATTTGACTTAGTTTGTTTTAAGACAATATTTTATACGAATAACAAATAACACTAACAAGAAGCAGTTTTCCGAAAGTAGAAAGTAAATTGGTTATTAAATGAGGCAGCAATTATCATTTTAAATATAAGAGTGAGAGCATGGTGGGGACATCTATCTCTTTCGCAAGCGTAACACCTAATGACAGTGACGTCATGCGGGTGTATGTGCATCCTTTTTCTGTTATTTGACAGTTTCCCCTTCTATTGATTTGAAAGGCTTATAACTTGCTTATTTTTAGGCAGAATAAAATTATTATTTATGTTTTAGGTTTCGTATCATGTTACTTTTTGATATGAATAAGAATAAAAATCGAGTCAAATACCGAATTCAAGGATCTACATCAACTTTTGATTGAAAAAACAAATCAGATACTTTCAAATCTGTCAAACTTTATCAAACCAAAGTGGTAAACAACCGGGATCCTTATAATACTTCGATTACACCGTATTAATTCTGAAGCAAATATTTGCCCCAACAACAGGTTATAAATGAGCCAACCCCATCGTTATCAGCAAAAGAACAGTAAATCGACCAAGTTTTTAACGAGAAAAACAACAATTTCGAAACTCATCTCGCATTGTAGAACTGAAGTATAAAAAAGTAACGACAGCCTAAAATAAAACCGGCAAAGTTCATTTACTAACTGGTTACATTGGTAAAATTTGTATGGAGTTTTGCTACGCTGTGGTTTATGTGTAAGGATATTTCGAAAAGGTTCCAAAACAAACCAAACGAGCAGGCATTTGTTACTAATTACGACTTTTTCTTTTTTATATCGGGTTTACAGCTCAACTGAGGGACTCTTAAGATAATGTACCGCATTTATTGGGTTGAGAGGAGATCATTTGAGGTAAAACAGGTGCTGCTCATGACCTTCGCTTTTATTTTATGAGTTTTGAAGCACCTACATTTTGTAGGGCAAACGGCGTTGTAGGGCAAACGGCGGCTTTTTGTTGACTTCGGCCTAAATTTTATACTCGATTTGGATAAGTAAAGTAAGAAGGTAAAACTTTGTTGCCAAACAGTCGGATTCACGCATAAAGAGTTACGTCATGTTTGTTGTATGGGAGACCAACATAAATATTAATTTGATTCTGTTGTTAGCATTTGTTCTTTTAGCAGCCACAGAAACATAATCTACAAAATTTTCAACTGTCAAGCTATCACGGAATAGGGCCTGGTGACAGACAGACAGAGGGACATTGGAGTCTTAGTATTAGGGTCCTATTTTTACCCTTTGGGTAAAAATGGAAATGAAAGCGATATAGAGAGAAGGGTGGTTGCTGGTAATCGTGTGAATGGGGCATCACATTCTTTTATGAACAGTAGGAAGGTGTCTAAAAAAGCACGTCTTGCTGCTCATCAGGGAGTGTTGATACCTACTCTTATGTATGGTAGTGAAAGCTGGGTATGGCAGAAGAAGGATGAAAGCCGGATAAATGCAGTTGAAATGCGAGCTTTAATAAGTATGTGTGGTGTAACTTTGAAAGACCGGATAAGAAATGATGTAATACGTGAAAGGTGTGGGGTGAAAGAGAATATAGTGACAAAAATTGAGAAAGGATTGTTAAGGTGGATTCAAAGATTCAAATGTTTATTCAGTAATTAGACCTGTACAGGCACTTTTACACGTCAATAAGTATAATTTATGTTACGTGTAAAGTATATTAAAATTTAATTTATTTTTAAAGAAAAGCTACCGATACCAGCGCTTCGTAACGACCACTGCTGAGAAGAAACGCCGAAAGAAACTCATTTTCACAGTATTGGTCGCCTACTCTCCAGAAGGGCTTTGTCATATCATTATAATTGTCTTTTAATTAATAAACACTTATTATATAATACAATGTTGACACATTATAACATGTAATGCTTGCGAACAAGTAAACAAACATAAATTGCGTAAAAAAAATATTAAGTAGTCAAAAAAAGCGAAGCCGAGCTGACCAGTCCCTCCCGGCAGCCCCGTTCACGAGTTGACGCACGGATCAGCCATCGTTAAACTCAACCATATTAGAGGGAATCCAACGACCTGACCAGCGACGCCACCACCGGATTGGACATTTTAGTGAGCATGAAAAACCCGAACTCGCAGACCTTGTCAAGAGAAAATATTAATTATATGATGGTCACTTATTGATCGCAGAGAATTTACATGTTTTTACAGCAAGCTTATTATGGTAACAGAAAATGCAGCTATTTATGTTTCATGTGTGGAGTGTAATGGAAAATGTTTAGGAAGTATCCACGCGTTTTTATCTCTTAAATAATCTTTGATAGTATAGTACGCATTGTTCAATAAAACTTTTTTAACATGTGTTTTAAATGTTGCCATTGGTACATGGTTTGGACATGTTGAGAAGATGGATGAAAGAAGACTAACTAAAAATATTTATCGTACGGATGTGGATGTGAAAACTGGACCGAGTTGACCTCGAAGAACGTTCTGCGACCAAATTGCAGACGTTCTGAAAAAAGGTGATGTAAGGAGCACTTATAACCGGAGAGCATGTATGAAAAGAGTAATGAGTGTTGACGAAGGAAAAAAGAGGTTTGCAAGGATCGTAGCAAGTGGAAATCTATAGTCTCTGCCTACCCCCATGAGAAACAGGCGTGAAAATATATATGTATGTATGTATGGGTACGGAACCCTCAAAAGCTCTAAGGAAACCGTTGTACTTTTTTCAAAACTTTTGAACTAACAGGTATCTTGTGCGCTATTTCTAGGTTTCTATCGAAATAAAAAAATAAAATGTGAAAAAACAAATTCAGTATACGCCTTCAAAAATCTAATTTTTTGCACAAATTTTACCTGAAGTTCGACCGTTCATAAAGTACTTATAAATTGTAAAGGTGAAACAATATCTTGATACAAATCTCGCTAATGTCATAAATTTTTTTTAATAAAAAACATTTATTTCAAACAATTGTAAGGCTTTCTGATAAACACGTATTAGGTGGAACAAGTTTTAAGAAGTTTCCGCACCCTATGAATAGTTAATATTCGTTCAATTGATAGTAAATAATAATACTAATTTCGCTCAATAGTATGCAAACCGAACCCTCAGAGCCCTCTCTCTTTTCGCTTTGCTTCTTTTTCTAGCATTGCCCTGGATGAAACAACAAGCTTTTCAAACCATGCTTGCGTTGACGATTGAGCGGTCAGGAAGGGCCGCCTTAAGGAGCTACCTGAATTTTTCGGGGTCCAGTGCTGCCCCCATTTGAAATAAATCATTTGAAAAGAAACGGAGATATCATTTAAAATTTGGTCTTCATCAGACCCTGGACAACCCTTCAAACTATTTTATGAACTACTTAATACATTTTAAAGTGAGAACGTGAAGCTTTTCTACGCACATACGCCAAAAGTGGCCGTTTTTCGCAATCGTGCGAAGAAAAGCTTCACGTTCTCACTTTAAACTGTAAACAATAGTTTATAAAACAGTTCGAAGGGTTATCTAGGGTCTGATCAAGACCAAATATGAAATGATATCTCAGTTTCTTTTCAAATGATTTATTTAAAATGGAGGCAGCACTGGACCCCGAAAAATTTAGGTAGCCCCTTAAGTAACCCTTGTCGTGTCTCTCTCTTGCTCTACAACTGTTTTGAATTTACATAATTCATGTGGGAACGTGAATTATGTAGATTCAACTAGCTGGGACAGGTGGAGTTCCCACACCTTAGAAGGGCAGACATACCAAATTGGGTCATGCAGCTCTAAGCAGACCCTAGGGTAGGCCCGTGTCACTCCTCGTTCAGGTATTGAAAATATACCTACATTTTACAATGCGCGCGGTGACCACTCCGGAGGGGAAAAATCACTTACAAGAATTGTTTGTCCAGAGTAATAAAATAGAAATTAGCTTGCAATGGATTTCTAGTATCTAAACGAAGAAGTGAGGAGTTCTGACGTGAGCTAAATTAAACCATAGTGCGAACCACATAAATTTATAGATATTAATATGAATTTCTTTTCTGAGTAAGACTTCTGTACGTGAGTACTTACTCTGTGCCTAGGGCCACAAGACCTATAAGCCATTTTTAGCGTAATGGTGGGCAATAAGGTATAAAAAGGAATAAACATATGAGTTAGAACATGATACGTATTTTCGTCTATTCACTCGAAATTGGCTTCTATTTACTGCGTGGGAAGAGACGCAGCTGTTAAGTTGTTAGTGTTTTCCTTGCTCCCAGATGAGCATGCTTTTATAATATTCATGAATGTATTTGCACGTCAAACAACACAAATAATGATATTGTCATGAGATCTTCGTAATCCCATATCAAATCACGAGTGGGTGCCCAAATTGAATCTCTTCGATCGTCTTCGAGTTATTTATACAATACAAATTATCCTTATTGGTACAGAAACACAAGGAATTACAAAAACAAAAAAAAAAGACGAAAATATAATACAAAGGCGGACTTTAATGCATAGCAATCTCTTCCAGTCAACCTTTGGTTAAAGGAGAAGTGAATATTTAAGAGATAGGCGGTGCATCATGTCAGATTTACTGTAGATAGACACAAATATTTAAATACATACAAATACTAACATTACATACATACCTATGAATTAAGAAACATACATAAAATACAATGTGTTTGGACATGAACTATGGATAATTTAAGGCCATGCTGTCGTCATCTATACAAACAACTTTTACTAAGGGAAAACTTACGAAATAGCAAAAAAAAAATTCGCTGCTCCATACATTTTGGCACGGTAGATATTTTTATTTTGTATGAAGCTGCAGATTTTATTTTTGGATTTCGTAATTTTTCCCTTAGTAAAAGTTGTTTGTATAGCTGACGACAGCATGTCCTTAAATTATCTGTAGTTCATGTCCAAACACATTGTATATATTATAATTATAACAAACTAGCTTTTGCCCGCAGCTTCACTCGCGTAGGGGTGTAATTTATCAAAATCCTTTCTTAGGGGATGCCTACGTCATAGTAGCTTTATGCATGCAAAGTCTCAACCCGATCGGTTTAAATTGACAAAGTTTCATACAAACTTTCAACCCCTATTGTATCCCCTTGGGGGTAGAATTGATCAAAATCCTTTCATAGCGGATGCCTATGCCTATTCAGCCCGATCCGTCCAGTGGTTTGGGCTGTGCGTTGATAGATCACTATGTCAGTCAGTCAGTCACCTTTGAGTTATATATATTTAGATAATGATATATGAGCATAATGCGAAAGAATTGACTACAAAATAATTCATAACTTGAACAGATAGTGAACTTTTAACTGACTTTTGAAACTGCACAAAGTTTGAGCGCTTCGGATATTATATGTTGGTCGGTGCTTTACGTTTTGCCCAAAACTTAAGTAAAAATGATCGGGCAGTTGCCGTAGCCAAGCACTGGTCAAATTTGTTATGAAAATATTTTGATTTTGTATAGCCATTCGACTCGAAAGAAGATTAATCCATTTATTTATTGTCTCCATAGTTACATATTAATATAGATCCTAATTAAGGAACCCTGGTAGGGCACCAAAATAATAATAATAGTATTCAAAACTAAATAAATAAAGACAAAATAAGGTAATTTAAAAAATATGTCAAAAATAAAACATTAATGTGAGTAATTTGTCAATCATAATAAATATAGACTAAATAAAAAAATAATAACTATCCGTTTTTTTTTAAATAAAAAACCAGAAAAATAACGTATTATTTACATGAGAACTACTCCAAAAACTCTTCTAGAGTAATTTTTCTAAATGGAAGTTTTTAAGTTTTCTCAAAAAAATTCTGTATTTTTTTTCATATTTTATAGTTGCGTGTAGTTTATTATATATTTTTGCAGACATAGACAATGGACCGGTATTGAATAGCTCAAATCAGCTAGTGGTAAAACTTGTGTTTATTTTAGTTTCTCGCATTTGTACCTTGCTTTTTTTTTATTATTTACAAATTTCCATATTTCTAAAATGTCTCTATCAATGTGAGTGTTCCTAGTTTTATGAAGCGGAGACGACAGCTTCCGGTCTGATCTTTAGCATTAACTAACACGACTTAAGACGAAGTGGTAGCTAAAGTGGCGCCCTCATTTGAAATAAATTGTTTAAAAGTAAATATGGTGATAATTAAAAATTTGATTTGTATCAGTGTCTAGAAAGACCTTTAAACTATTTAATGAATAACCTTTGAAAGTAATATTGGTAGTCCGTCTAGTTTTAAAACGGGTTTTTGCCAAAAGTGGCCACTTTTGGCGAAAACCCGTTTTAAGAATAAGTACTAGTACTCACGTACAGAAGTCTTACTTAGAAAAGAAAATTTAAGAAATATCTACTCAATGTGGTTAGAGCTATGGTTTAATTCAGCTCGCGTCAGAACTTCTCACCTCTTCGTTTTCATACCTAGACAGATATCCATTGCAAGCCAATTTCATTCTTATAACTCTGGACAAACTATTCATGTCACTGAATTTTCCCCTTCAAAGTGGTCGCCGCGCGCATAGTAATAATGTAGGTATATTTTCGATACCTAAACGGGGAGTGACACAGGCCTACCCATAACTCAGAATTCTGTTGTGCAAAAAAAATTACGCAATCAAAATTACATTTGTCATCTCCTTTTCCGCCAATACCGTTACTGAAAAGCCGCGAAAAACATCTAGTTTTATATAAATTTTGTGGGTATTAAGTTGCTTTTCCACACTACTATTAATATTATTACTCGTACTATTTTGACCTAATATTGAAGATGCCTTTGTCTAAGCAATATAGGTCTGTAGGTTAATCCCTGAGGTTAAACCGGATTAAGAAAGTCACTAGCACAATACATATAGGATATAATACAAGCTCGTCTGAAGCTCTCTAATTCTGTTAGACGGATTACGCGACGGCCGTTAAAGCTCATCATAATTTAGTGCTTTTGAATTGGGACTTTTGTCTAATTGATGTAGGTATATCAATATTTTTTCATTGTGAGTTGACGTTCTTGGACAAAATGCTGCAGTGCAGTTTGTTACCGCTTCTTCTGCACTAGCGCTTTGGAGGCGGCAGTAAACTTAGCTCTAAGTAACTTTTTGACGTCAACAATTATTGTGCAATAAAACAAAGTGACGATTATTAAGAGATATTATAAATATCCTATTATAATAAAGATATATTTGAATTGAATTGAATTGAATATACTTTTACGTATTATTTCATGCTAGTTTAGGAAAACAGAAAAAACTAAAAATGTAACAGTAACTTTTTAATTTATTTAAATTTATTACATAAGATGTAACAGGCAGACTTAAGAATCGTTACCCTAGACTTTTCCATACAAACGTAGTCTAGCTTTTATTTTGAACTGACATGTGAGATTTCGGCAGTATTTTGTAATTTTAAATAAATTGCGTATATCTAGGCATATAACTAGTTTTCGACAGTTAAATTTGAACTTGAAAGAAAATATGAGAGTGTAGAAGCTTTCTTTACTGCAGTTCAAATATGATGTGATCCACTATATTATTTTGTAAGTTCATATTTTGACTGTAAAAACTGGTTATATGGCTTAATATATGCAATTTCTTTGAAATTACATAATTTCGCCAATATCTGACATGCCGTTTCAAAATAAAAGGTAGACTAGATTTGTGTGGCAAACTCTAATTCTGTCTAGGGTAAGTGGACTCTTAAGGAACGGGCCTTTTCTACCAGTCAACCTACAGGTGATGCCGACAATAGCTAATTTTTTACCGACTTCCAAAGAAGGAGGAGGTTATTAATTTGCCGCTATCATTTTTTTTTTGTATATGTTCAGCGATTATTCAAAGACGCCTGGACCGATTTAAAAAATTCTTGTTTGAAAGGGTATACCTTCCAGGTGGTACCATGCAAAAATTATCAAATTCGGTTGTCTAGTTTGGGGGTGAAGTCGGTTTTAAGTTTTGAAAAATTATGGACGCTTCTCTTTTCCAGCGGTTCGTAAAAGCCAATCGAGAGGCGAAAATGCAAATCATGTTAATAGGCGATGCTGCTTGCAACCTATCACTTTTTCGATTCCTTTTTCAACCATCAAATTAAAAGGGTTTTTTGAGTTGAAGGCAACACTAAAAATACTTCGTCTGTCCCATTAGGGATCAAGTCGGTGAGTGCGCGAAAAGATAGAATAACCGGCCAAGTGCGTGTTGGGGCACGCGCAGTGTAGGGTTCCGTAGTTGCGAATGCCAACTTTGAGTTTACGCCGTTAAAAACGCTCTAATAGCTAATTTTTATTGAATTTGTATGAACTTTTCCTTTTCCGAGTACATTTTATAAGTTGGTTGCTTATAACTTTTTAATTGGTAAACTGTACTTAGCTCTGGTTGTTTTTTTTTTAACTTCGTTATATTTACTACCTGCTGTGAATTTTTTCTTTTGACTTTTTGACTAGACACTTGACCAATATTTCAGAAACGGATCCCTACATCGAAAAATGATGTTCACTTACAATATTTTTAAAGACCTATTCAACGATACCCCATCCGATAGGGTTGTCGATAAAAAAATTACTCCTACGTTACTTGTATGGAAGCTACCCTAAAACTGTTTTTTTTTTCAATATTTAATTATACCACTTTTTTGGCATGATTAATACACTTACCTTTACCAAATTATAGTTTTCTAGTACATATAGTCTCTATAAGGCGAAACTAGAAGGGTTCCTTTTTTACTAAGAACCCTAAAAAGGAATCGAAATAGTCATGGGTAGCAGCATCACCTATTAATATGGTTCGCATTTTCACATTTCTCATTTCAAATGCTCAGTGTTGTATCTACATATGCATATGCTCTCCTTTTTCATGAAATCCATTAAAATTCACGTGAATTTAGTGTGAATATATCACTTAAACAATTTGACGAAGCTCTGTAAATATTTTTTTTAAAATCCCTTTGTAAGCTATATGGACTAAACCATTTATGAATTGGATCAAGGACCTACATACTCTGCATACTAGATTGCTTACAAATAATATTTCTAATATCACTAGCTGCTCATGACTTCGTCTGCGGAAAATTCAAGTGACGATCACCTTTTTCAGTGATCTGATATCACTGAAAAAGGTGATCGTCACTTGAAAATTTGAATGACACAAAGCTTAAATTTTGCTCCAAGTCGAGTTTAATCTGTTTACGAAAACCGCAAAACATCCTTTTGGTAGTTTTGGAGTAAAACGTCTAAATACAGACAGACCGACCTCAAACGCCTGTTTATACGATCTGCGCGGGAAAAGAAGATGGTATTTTTTTTTTTTTTTTAATTTTAAATATTTTCGTTTCCTCAGACCAGAAAGGAAGAAACTTTAAATAAATATATACGGACAAATCACACAGATTGAGCTAGCCCCGAAGTAAGTTCGAGACTTGTGTTATGGGATACTAACTCAACGATACTTTATTTTATAACAGATACATATATAGATAAACATCCAAGAGCCAGGTCAATCTGAAAAAGGTCATTTTCCATCTTGACTTCACCAACTCAGGACCTCTGGTGTGACTGCGCGGCATGATGATCACTAGACCACAGAGGTCGCCTAATTAAATAAGCGTTCCTAATTTTTCCTTAATTCTACAGTTAACTATTTCAAAAATCTAACATTACGTCTAGTATAGTGAAACCATTAGGAAAAGTCGTCGATAGAAACAGTTAAAAACTGCCACTCAAAAATATTTTAGTGCCTAACGCAATTAGCAGACAAAGCGAATGGCTTTCAAAATGGACACGTCACTGATATCGACGATTAAAGCTTGCATTTTAAGCTCTATCCCAAACGCATAGGGTTTGAAATTGTCTGGATGGTTATAGTGCTTCAAAACAGCTTCAAAGCTGGCCAGAGAGACAAATGACAGTGATATTGGGCGTCGATTTTGAGTTGCATAGCGACAGTTGGTATTATGACGATGGAAGCTCAATTGACTTGGTATTGTACAAGTCTTTTCACGGCGTAGTTTGCCCCATTCAGATCTTTAAGTGAAATTAATATCACAATGTTTTCGTTACTTATTTGTTTATTATTTTATTTAAGAGGCATTTCACATTTGGTTAGCTGTCTCGCTCGCACAATCAAACATTTTTAAAGATTATTAAAAAATATTGTGGATATTTAGACATGTTTGTGTATTGTGTAGACATTGGCTACATCAAAAATTAGGTCAACAAAATTTTAAATTTTTGAAATTCTCTGTAAACACACACATAAACAATAAAAAAAAACATGTCTACAATATTTAATAATTATATTGAAAGTTAATGAAACACACAGTTGTAGAAAAACAAATGAGTCACATTTTTCAATAATCTTTAAAAATGTTTGATTGTGTGAGCGAGACAGCCAACCTTAGTGTTAAATCTCCATAGAATACAAATTGTACAGAAATAGGATAGGTCAATAACGAGCGTCAATGGCCGATACTGTTGTCAGATTTTTAAACTGTCCAAATACTCACGTTGCAATATTGTAAAAACAACACTCAAGATAAAATAGGGGTGTGAAAAAAAATTGTTTGGCTTTTTGGATAGATTATTAAAAAGTATAGTATAGGTTATTCTTTTTTCTGATTTGCGAATATTGACGAAGATATAGCGCATTTTAATTTCGTGTGACGTCACGATCAGCTTCGATTTTTATTTACCAAAGGTGACGTAAATCACCCCCACTCCAAAACTTCGAAGCGCTGTATCTTTGTAAACGTTTACTACTTTGCTAAACGAAAACATATGACTCCTTTATTTTTGTATAATCTAATTGACGAACTAAAAATAAAAAAGAATAATTTTTACCCTGTTCGCTTCCCTATTCTTCTTCTTATCGACTCTAAAATGATTAGAATTAAATGTGTTTAATTTGCTATGCAGCACGAAGGATATTCCATTGAATAGAGGCGTGAGAAAGGGAGATGT
This sequence comes from Acrobasis suavella, assembly GCA_943193695.1. NCBI lineage: Eukaryota > Metazoa > Arthropoda > Insecta > Lepidoptera > Pyralidae > Acrobasis > Acrobasis suavella. The sequence continues at coordinate 1,071,754 of OW971947.1, forward strand.
CTTATCTCCAAAACTGTTCACCGCCGCTCTGGAAGATGCCTTCAAGCTCCTGGAATGGGAAGGACTGGGCATCAACATCAATGGCGAGTAAATCACTGACCTTCGATTTGCCGACGATATCGTTGTCATGGCAGAATCGATGGAGGACTTAAGTACGATGCTTGAAGACCTAAATCGAGTCTCCCAACAGGTCGGCCTAAAAATGAATATTGACAAGACGAAGGTCATGTCAAATATGCACGTTGCGCCTTTACCGGTTTCTGTTGGGAGCTCCACCCTCGAAGTTGTAGACCAGTATGTCTACCGGGGTCAATTGATCCAGGCAGGAAGTTCTAGCTTCGAGGAAGAAGTCTTTCGGCGAATCCGACGCGGCTGGGCAGCGTTCGGGAAATTACGCAGTGTTTTATCGTCTAAAATACCTTAGTGCCTCAAGATAAAAGTGTTAAATCAATGTGTGTTACCAGTGATGACTTATGGTTCTGAAACGTGGTTCCTTACTATGGGTCTCATGAGAAGGCTCAAGGTCGCTCAACGGGCTATGGAGAGGACCATGCTCGGTGTTTCTCTACGCGATCGAATCAGAAATAAGGAGATTCGTAGGAAAACGAAGGTCACTGACATAGCCAAGTGGATTAGCTCATTGATGTGGCAGTGGGCGGGGCACATAGCGCAAAGAACCGATGGCCGATGGGGAAGAAAGGTTCTAAAATGGCGGCCACGTACCTGCAAGCGCAGCGTAGGACACCCACCTGCTAGATGGTCAGATGACCTGAGCAAGGTTGCAGGGAGGTGCTGGATGCAGGCTGCTTCCGATCGGTCGTTTTGGAAATCTTTGGCGAAGGCCTATGTCCAGCAGTGGACTTCCTGTGGCTGATATGATGATGATGATTAATTTGCTATGTTATTAAATCTAAATTTGGGCCTCTAGGTATGTAATATTAAATGATAGGAATAAGAATAGATAAAACAAATACATTTTAATAAAGACTGTTGATAGAGAAGTTGCCACAGTGGAACGTGGCCCGTCTTACGGTTCAAATTATAACCTCTCAGCCATTATAACTGCAGTCACTTTATGTCGTTTTTCATCACATCTCGTTATAATAATCAGTCACTTAACAACCTTGTCCGCGGGCGTTTATAAATAACTCTTTAAGTCCGCTTCCAATTTGCCGGCCGTAATGACGGGGTGTCAGCAAATTGCAGTGTTCTGAGAACTGGTTCTGAGTGATCAGCATTCGATAAAATAGTGTTCGCTTTACCAAGTTTCATAGCGTGTCGATGGTATTAAAATTCAAAAAGTTAACCGGGCCTGGTGTAACTTCACGGAAATCAAAGTTGCTCACTTCAAAGAATGGGGTGTTCTCCAGGGATTTCAGGGTCAAAAAAAAATTATTTGGTACTCTAATAAAACATCACAAAATTATGTCACTTGTTATTTATTAATCATATCCATTTACAAAATAATTTTAGATTTATTATTGCAAAAAATTACCTCATCATCATCAGCTTTCAAAAACACACTCCTGGGCATAAACCTCGCTTTGTCTGAAATGACAAAAATGACCTCATTCATACAAATCCCATATAAAATGTTTGTTTTGAAGTTTCGAATAAAGTATCTGAATTGAGTTGTTAGAAATTATGAGATCTAAATGGCCGCCAAGTTCTGTAGAGAATACTGGAATTTATTTGTAAAAATCTTAACATTTGACTTGGCTAGTTTTAGCTACTTGTAGTAGAGCCACGCTACCGGCAAAATTCTGTTTTGCTAGTAGCATGAATGGGCCGGCTCGTCCGGGGAAGTACCACACTCTCACAGGAAATCGACGTCTAAGTAGTGGCGTCACCGCTTCTATGCTTCGTTCGGTGAGTGAGAGAGCCGGAGCCCCCTCCCTCACCCCCTCTCATCTCTCCCTATATCTTCCTGAAAGGCCGGCAACGCTTCTGTTACGTGCTACACCACTGGTGTTGCAGTTGTCCATGGGCAGCGGTGATCACTTACCATCAGGTGACCCGCTTGTTTGTTTGCCGCCCTATGACGTAAAAAAAATAGCTTGCCTACTCTTTGGCTAATAAACTTATCATTTTTATGTTACATGTTTTTGTTTGATATTTAGAAGAATACTTTTCATTCGGAATTGCGGGTAAAAAATTATATTATATAGTTTTTCCTCTACACGCATCTACAACAAATTGATTGTGTCTGAAAATGCACACAACGAGAAAGACAAACGATATCCCTGTTGGGGTGACAGGGCTCAGGGCCGTAAGGCCCAAAGGTGACGGTGGGCGTAAATATGGTAAAAGGGAATGAAAACAGTGATGGGTTGCTAGCTGCATCGCTATGTACGTTGCAAAAAAAATAACGAGACTTTCTATCCGCTAACGAAAGGAACTTCAGTTACTATGTACTTTTTTTCTATTCTTACAAATCCTGACTACTCTGAATATTTTAAATATAAATTCAATTATCTTTTAGACTATCATTATCAACAACTTCGTTCTAATGAGACACGTCAACTCTTTATCCCAATTTTCCGGACAAATTTTATGGAATGCTTCACCCGTTGACATCAGAGTATCAACCAAATTCTTTTTTAAAAGAAAAGTTCACGCCCATTTTTTTAACTTCTTTTCCTCAGGAAGTCATCATTATTTAGTTCTCCTCTTCGTATTTATGTATATGTTAATATATGTAGATGTTTTATGTAAGTATTGTTAAAATAGGTATTCATTCTGAAAATTATATATAATAAACTAGTATATAATGCAATTGTATATTATATAGTAATATTTTAATTATGTAACTATATTGTATTGTTTTTTTGTGCCGCATAATTTTCTCTGTTTATCTCTATGATTGACTGGGAGAAAATGCTCTGAGTTAAGTCCGCAATTTGTCAAAAGTATATTTGTACTTTGGGACAATGAAGTATGATAAAATAAATAAATTTTGGCGACCTCTGTGGCATAGTGGTCACCATGCTAGTCCGCAACCCAGAACCCGGGTTCAATGCCCGGTCAGGGCAATTTGGAAAAAGGCATTTTTCGAATTGTCCTGAGTATTGGATGTTTATCTATTTATGTAATTGTTATAAAATATAGTATCGTTGAGTCAGTATCCCATAACACAAGTCTCGAACTTACTTTGGAGCTAGCTCAATCAGTGTTATTTGTTCCTATATATTTATTTATTAATAAATAAAGTTAAAAGCTCGCAATGTAAACCGTCGTATGGTCCTTACTTATTAGATATTTATCGTCGAGGTGTGAATAGGCTTGTTTAAGTGCCATCATAAACGTCACATGACACCTACTTAGCGATACGGTTGAAACCGGATCATAATGATTGAATACCATATAAGATAAATTGATGCGGCGTTTCATGTAGCGAAGCTTTTAATTTTTGCTGTCTGGGAGAGAGGAACAAACTTAGATTACATCTGTGTACTAGCGTTGCACAACTATCGATAGTAGAACCTTGAAAAACAGTCACAATATCGATAGGACTATTGATAGTATCGATACTATTGATAGTATCGATTGTCAATAGTTTGCAATGCTATTGAAAAATGATGAAACTATCGATACTATCTATATTGTGACTGTTTTTCGAGGTCAGGATAGTATCGATAGACTTGCAACGCTAATCTGTACGGCGAAGGCTTTGGTTGTCACCTAGGCCCACGCCATGCATGAATAGATGATGATGTAGTATGCTTATTGAAGGCATGGAGACACAAGACCACGTCACTCACAAACTGTTTATTGTTGTAGTTAAGTTACATTTTGTACAATGCAACACTAATTAGTTGAACAATAATGGCGGACTTCAAAGCATTTTTGTTCAGATTCCCGGCACGTAGTTTGAACCAAAATGGCGGTTATCGGCGCAGGTACGAATAATGCGCCGACGACCGCCATTTTGGGCCAATTTACGTGTCGGGAATTGAGAAGATGCATAGTGTGTAGATTTTTATAAATGTCTCTGATTTTGTAAGCATTTACGTAAAATAGGCCTTTAAGCACAATTATATTTTTTTATCGATTCATTAAATTTGGTTTTCAGTTGATTGAAAAAGTCAATTTAAGAATCAATAAAAAGTTTAAATAGTTTATTTTCAGTGAATAAAATAAACTTTTTAGAGGGGGAATGGTATATAAATATTATTACCATAGAATTTTCTTAAAAAAAATTATAGCTTCTTTTGTTAGACGCCAATCCTGTAAACGCAATATTTGACATAGCACCCGAACAAATGTTCTTACATCACGCCTACAAATGCGACATAATTGACGTCACTCTTGTCCGGTCTTTCTAAGGCGCTCCGAGACGCTGTCCAAAGGCGGACGTGACTTTGTATCTTTTATATCTTAAAGAGATTTTGGGTTAGCAAGGTAGTTTTTTCTTGGATGTACCTATTTTTAAAGAACTCTTTCCATAGCACAATGAAAAACAAATTATGCATCTTCTCTATTTATACAAAAATGCTTTGAAGTCCGCCATTTTTGTTCAACTTATTTGCGTCGCATTGTAGTTGGGTGAGTCGGGTCCTTTCTCGATCGTACCTCAATGATTATTATTATTAGATTTAGAAGGTAAGGTAAAACAGCTGATATGCGACCAACATCGTATGTGGCTGCGTGCAGCCGAAATGTGCGAGCATTGCTCGAACAACGTCAGCTGTTGTTCTTCTCGGCGAAATTGCGAACCATGTGTTAGCGCCTTTCTGGCGCGACACTTCATCACCGTGTAGCGGCTGGCAACATCGTAATGCAGCGGGCAACCCTATCAGATGGATAGCGGTACGATATTGCGCATGCGCGGTCAACGGTCTCTTGGATTCAAAGCTTGTCACGTAAGGTTGTGTCAATCCATATATTATAACTTATTGAAGTAATTATAGATATCTCATAAAGTCCTAGTGATCAATGTATGAAGCTTAACGGTTTACCTAGCAAAATAAATATGTATTACGTATAACTGTGTCTAGTATTTATTTTGCTCGCACATGTTGGGCCTCTGTCATAGAAAATATCTGATACCTATGTGGCGACCTCTACGGCCACTACGAGGAACTATAATCAAGAGACAATCGTCAATATAGTTCACAAGAAGCATATGAGATGGCACCAGCAGTATCCTACATCTCGATCTCATCGCCCGATTCGCTGCATATATACAACTTCCGACGATACACCGGAGCCGTGGTTCCCCAGGCGTAACACCATGTCTGGCGGGAAGATCTTCCCTTTGTGGCGGTCGAGCATACCACCTAGCTCCCGCTACACCTTTGTCACAGACTAAGTACTAGTACTCACGTACAGAAGTCTTACTCAGAAAATAACTTCAAAGAAATATCTTAATGTGGTGAGCGCTATGATTTAATTTAGCTTGCGTCACAACTCCTCACCTCTTCGTTTAGATACCTAGACATCCATTGCAAGCCAATTTCATTCATATTACTCCGGACAAACGATTCATGTAGCTGAATTTTCCCCTTTGAAGTGGTCGCCGCGCGCATAGTAATAATGTAGGTATATTTTCGATACGCTATCTATTGATTAATGTGAAAGGAACAGTAGGGAAGGGTCGGCCTCGGCGAACATCTGCGACCAGATTGCAGACGTTCTGAAAAGAGGTAAAAAGTACCCGTAACCGAAGGGCATGTATGAAGAGATTGATGAGTATAGATGAAGCGAAAGAGGTTTGTCAGGATCGTAGCAAGTGGAGGTCCATAGTCTCTGCCTACCCCTGTGGGAAATAGGCGTGATATTATGTATGTATGTATGTATCTATTGATGAGTAGTAGAACTACATATTATAATTAATATCTCTAGCGCCATCTATGATTTGCAACAGAAAACCCTGACTTTCAAGCGTTAACCCCCAATATTTTTTAAACGGCTCAATCGATTTTCATCAAACATTGCTAAGAACTACCTAAAAGGAAATAGGTTTCACGTGAAAACAGCGCACTGAAATTTGTTCATCCGTTCGAGCGCTACGATGCCACAGCCATACATTAGCGTCACTTATAACACCCTTCTTTTTAGACGGGGGTTCAATGGTATAAAGCACCCAAAATTAGCATGTAAGGAGAAAGGAATACTTATATAGTCATACTTACAGTTAAGTCTCCTAAACCTACCAAGTTTCCTTTATAAGTACGGTCAGCAGCACGCATTTGCTCAATGTATTTGATTAACTGGCCGGCCAAGTTTTATGAGCCAGTGCGGGGAAGCAATGTTGCTGATTGTTTGAAAGATACACTTTGGAATGCCTTACCATTACATTTTTTTTTAGGATTCCCTACCCAAGGGTAAAAACGACCTTATTACTAAGAGTCCATTGTCCGTCCTTCTGTCTATCACTAGGCTGTATCTCATGACATGGGCCGTGACAGCTAGACAGTTGAAATTTACACAGATGATGTATTTCTGTTGCCGCTATGATAACAAATAGGTACTTAAAACAGAATAAAATATAAATGTAAGTGGAGCTCCCATACAACAAACGTGATTTCGTATAGATCATGATAAAGAATGTTTAAAAATATTTACACAATGTGCATGTGATATGCAAAAAGAAACTTTTCTACAAACAAAACGCATATCACTACTCATCGAAACCGGCGGGTCGATGTAAACCGAATGAAGTCCGTTAACAAAACAGATACTTTGTATCAACTAGTTTGAGCTCCTTCGAAGTTGGTAACGCGAGCTAACTCCACCGACACTGATAGTTAATACACAGTTGTGCCTAAACTATCAGTTTTGAGTATAAATCTGAAAGTGCTAACACAGCGTTTGGTATACGTCAGTGAAAATATGACACTTTTTTCATATTTTATTTATTTATCTACAAATATGACATACAAATATAGAAATTTGCAAGCAATCACATGAACAATTAGGCATCTTATTAAAACAGACAAAATCAAAAAAGAATTTGTCGTAAAATAAGTAATGTTTTAAAATTAATTAATTAACAGTTAACTTTTCTACAAACAAAACGCACATCCCTATCCATTAAAACCGGCGGTTCGAAGTAAACCAAATGAAGTCCGTTAACAAAACAGATACTTTGTATCAACTAGTTTGAGCTCCTTCGAAGTTGGTAACGCGAGCTAACTCCACCGACACTGATAGTTTATACACAGTTGTGTCTAAACTATCAGTGTCGAGTATATTCTGCGGCACTTACGTTGTAGACGTTAATCAATTGTGATATTTATTGTGTCTGGCTGAGTGTCACGGAATTTGTTAAATCTGGTTATGTTTTTGGTGAATTTAAAGCTGTCAATAAATCTGAAAGTGCTAACACAGCGTTTGGTATACGCCAGTGAAAATATGAAACTTTTTTCATTTATCTATTTTATTTATTTATCTACAAATATGACATACAAAAATAGAAATTTGCTAGCAGTCACATGAACAACTTATCAAAACAGACAAAATCAAAAAAGAATTTGTCGTAAAATAAGTAATGTCTCAAAATTAATTAATTAACAGTTAACTTTTCTACAAACAAAACGCACATCCCTATCCATTAAAACCGGCGGTTCGATGTAAACCGAATGAAGTCCGTTAACAAAACAGATACTTTGTATCAACTAGTTTGAGCTCCTCTGAAGTTGGTAATGGGAGATAACTCCACCAACACTGATAGTTTATACACAGCTGTGTCCTTAGATCTATTTCCTCGGTTCCAATGCTCAACTAATGTAGTGAGAATTTGAAATTGTTTTCTTTCAATTAATACTACGTATCTGACTTAGAATTGGCAGTGGGTGGGGCACATAGCGAGAAAAACTGATGGCAAATGGATCTCGAATAGCGGCCACGTACCGGCAAGCGCAGTGTAGGACACCCACCTGTTAGGTGGTCGGACGACCTAAGCAAGGTTGCAAGAAGATTGAAAGCAGGCCGTTTCTAATCAGTCGTTTTGGAAAACCTTGGGGGAGGCCTGTGTCCAGCAGTGGACTTCCTGTGGCTGATATGAATACGTAAGACTACCCGTGTTTGCTGGTTTGTACTTATAAGTGACTAAATCTGGAAATACACTATGCCGAATTTAAAATCCTGATTTTTATATATTTTGCGTGTTTTGCGATTATCGGTCAATATTTAGCATAACAAAACCAGTAAGTAATAATGTAATAAAATAATAAATCCTTGAAGCTTTTCGGGGAAGATGTGCCGAGGCACCGCACGTCAAATACCTGTTAGGATGAAAAAGGGAATCCAAATAATGATGGGCTGCTAACAGAGTTGGGCAAAATGTAATTAAACTACTAACTACAATTACATTTTGTACATAATTAAAAAAAGTAATTGAAGAAGTAGTTGAACTATAAAATACAAAAAGTAGTTGTAGTCAAAATAACAAACTACTTTTTAAAACTACATACTTAATAAAGATTTACTTATAAATTTTCGTTTCTTGCTTACAACTTTTTACACTTACAATTTCGAAATACAACACCTTTAACACACGCCCGCGGTAATAAATTCTTTTTGTAATTTGTATTTATTACTACTTATTTACAATTACAAATTACAACTACAGTAGTTTCAATTGTTGTAGTTAAATTTAATGTAATTTCAACTACTTGTAGCTAACTACATGTAATTGTAATTTGTAATCAAACTACACAATAGTAGTTAACTACACCCAACTCTGGCTGTTAAACGCATCATTAATGCTACGCAACATGAATCAAATCTCGCCCATTCTCTCAATCTTTTACAATCTGCGTGGAAAAAGGAGCAGCTGGTACATTCTAAGTTTTTGACTTTCTCCCAGACCAGTATAAAATATAAATAAAACTATTTGAATTAAATAATAAAATTTATTAATTATTTTAACTAATCGGCATTTGCAACTACGTAACCCTTCACTGCGCGTGGCCCGACATGCACTTGGCCAGTTTTATTGAAAATACCAAATCACAGTGCTCACAAACTAAAGTCCACGCTGACCAAGTCGCGGGCAACAGCTAGTAATGTAATAAATTAATAAATAGTTTAATTTTAAGACACGCTTTTACAAGCTTTTATTACTGGTAAGTAGAATTTTATGTTAAAGTGGTCATTGGATGTTACGGTTCTGGGTTCAAAGTCAAAGTCAATTTTTTTTATTCAATGTAGGATCAATTTATTCTTATTGAAGGTATTTTTTTTAAATATTATTTTAGTGCAAAAGCTAAAAACTACCACTGCTGGGAATATTACGCCGAAAGAAACCAAGTTCAGTAATGGTCCCTACCCAAAAAAAGCAAATCTGTATTGTAACTGAAACATAGCCCATGTTTCAGTTACAATACAGATTTACTTTTTATTTTTACCTCTATCCAACCCGATATTGATGGTAACAAGCTTATTTGGTAGGCAAACTATTAAACCCCCGATTTTCAAGTAAGCCATCTTATTACGAGTAGCGGAACCACATATTCCAATTAACCCCTTACCTGTCACTGGGAGGAATTCCTCCCAGGATTGACCTGGGAGGAATTCCTCCCTGGTCAATCCTGTTTATCTATTGTTTTATTATTTGCAACAGATGAAGAGTTAATATCCATAGCGCCATCTATTATTTGCTAGGCAAACTGAAAACTACGACTTTCAAGCGTTGACACCCAATAATTTTTAAACGGCTAAACCAAATTTCATCAAACATACATGTTTTCCAAGTTTTCATTGTTTAGCAAGTTCCCCTGCGGCGGTTCTTAGGTGGTTATAACCACCGCAAGGGAATTTACTTTCACGTAAAAGAATCCGCATCGAAATCGGTCCATCTGTTCGAGAGTTACTATGCCACAGACATACAGACAGACATCAGCGTCAAACATAAAATGCCCCTCTTTTTTTCTGGAGTGAGAAATCATTGTATTATATTATAAGTATTTATTAATTAAAAGACAATAATAATAATATGACAAAGCCCTTCTGGCGAGTAGGCGACCAATACTGTGAAAATGTCGCGTGGTTTCCGGCAGAGTAGAATAGGACCACTCCAAGTCTTCCTTTGGATGTCGTAAAAGGCGACTAAAGGATTCATTCATCACGAACACCAAAACAGCCTATATCGTGACACAATTCTGCGCTCGCCAACCCGTCTGCCAAGCGTGGCGAGTATGGCAAAAACCCCCCCAATGGAAGTACAAAAATTGACCAGGCCCCCAGTCCCCGGCAGCTCCGCTATTCCTGGCTCCGGTAGCGGTCATGGTAATGGCGGGGTAGGGGGTACTAAGAATCTCCGGCAGAGATCCGGCTACCACTCAGTCGACGATTGGCCCTGGTAACACACAATGTCCGCACATTGAGGACTGACGAGAAACTAGCTGAGGTGGCAGAAGAAATGAGTAGGTTACGGTGGGACATTGTGGGGTTGTCTGAAGTCCGAAGAGAGGGCGAGGGCACGACAACCCTAGAGTCCGGTAACCTACTTTATCGCTGGGAAGGAGACAAAAAGAAATCCCAGCATGGTGTTGTGTTTCTCGTCCAAAAGTCCCTCATTAACAACGTCACAACCATCGAGAGTGTTTCTAGCAGGGTAATATACCTGATACTCAGAGTATCTAAAAGATACTCGCTGAAGATCATACAGGTGTATATGCCATCTGAAACCTATTTTACGGTTGTTATGGGGGATTTTAAGGCAAAACTGGGCAAGCGAGGCGATGGAGAGTTTAGGCTGGGAAACTTCGGATACGGAGTGCGAAATAACAGGGGACGTGTAGGTTGGCTGATTTTTTGGAGCAAGAGGGACTTTTTGCGATGAAATCTTTCTTCAAGAAGCCACTGCACAGAAAGTAGACCTAGAAAGGTCCAGAGAAGAAGAACCAGCCTACTGTTAAAAACGAAATCGACCTCATCCTTACGACAAAGAGACGAATATTCAACGATGTCTCAGTGATCAATCAGATCAAAACCGGGGTTCTAGCGGAGATCGAGAGGTTTTATGGACAGCTTTATACCTCAGTTTCTCAACCCAGCGAACAAATGGCTGAAGACCCAAGAGCCAAGCTGACCCGACACTATACAGATGATATCCCGGACATCAGTCTGTACGAGATTAGGATGGCCCTTAAAGACCTAAAAAACAACAAGGCGCTGGGCGAGGATGGAATAACAGCAGAGCTTCTGAAAGCGAGCAAAACGCCGGTACTGAAAGTTCTTCAGAGGCTCTTTAATTCCATTCTGCTCGAGGGCGTAACGCCAGAAGCGTGGATGTCCTGTTCTTCAAAAAGGGTGATAATACTCTATTGAAGAACTAAAGGCCTATTACATATATAAGTTGTTTTTAAGGGTCATCACGAATCGTCTCGCAAACAGGTTTGATGCGTTCCAGCCTCCCGAAACAGCCGGTTTCCGTAAAGGCTTTAGCACCACGGACCACATTCACACGCTGCGGCAGGTTATAGAGAAGACGAGGGAGTATAACCGGCCGGTTTAGGGTTCGTGGATTATGAAAAAGCCTTCGATTCGATCGAGACATGGGCCGTGCTTCAGTCTCTCCAGCGATGCCATATTGACTATGGGTATATCGAAGTGTTGAAGTGCTTATACAGTAACGCCACTATGTCAGTCCGAGTACAGGAGCAGTGCACGAGGGCTATTCCACTGCAAAGAGATGTAAGACAGGGAGACGTTATATCTCCGAAACTGTTCACCGTTGCACTGGAAGATGCCTTTAAGTTTCTGGAATGGGAAGGATTTGGCATCAACATCAATGGCGAGTATATCACTCACCTTCGATTCGCCGACGATATCGTTGTCATGGCAGAATCGATGGAAGACTTAAGTACTATGCTCGGAGACCTAAATCGAGTTTCCCAACAGGTGGGCCTGAAAATGAACATGGACAAAACGAAAGTAATGTCGAATGTCTATGTCGCGCCTCTACCTGTATGTGTCGGGAGCTCCACACTCGAAGTTGTAGACCAGTATATCTACCTGGGTCAATTGATCCAGGCCGGAAGTTCCAGCTTCGAGAAAGAGGTCTTTCGACGAATCCGACTCGGCTGGGCAGCGTTCGGGAAGCTACGCAGTGTCTTCTCGTAAAAATTCCTCAGTGCCTCAAGACGAAAGTGTTTAAATCAATATGTGTTACCAGTGATGACTTATAGCTCTGAAACGTGGTCCCTTACAATGGGTCTCATAAGAAGACTCAAGGTCACTCAACGCTTTATGTAGAGGGCTATGCTCGTTGTTTCTCTACGTGATCGAATCAAAAATTAGGAAATTCGTAGGAGAACATAAGCCACTGACATAGCCCAGCGGATTTTTTCGTTGAAGTGGCAGTAGGCGAGACACATAGCGCGAAGAACCGATGGCCGATGGCGTAAAAAGGTTCTCGAATGGCGACCACGTACTGGCAAGCGAAGCGTAGGATAGCCACCCACAAGGTGGTCTGACGACCTGAACAAGGTCGCTGGAAAGCGCTGGATGCAGGCCGCTCTAGATCGGTCATTTTGGAAATCGTTGGGAGAGGCCTATGTCCTGCAGTAGACGTTATGCGGCTGAAATGATGACTGTGAAAATGAGTTTCTTTCGGCGTTTCTTCTCAGCAGTGGTCGTTACGAAGAGCTGGTATAGGTAGCTTTTCTTTAAAAATAAATTAAATTTTAATATACTTTACTTATTGACCGGTAAAGGTCTAATTACTGAATAAACATCTGATACTTTGAATCTTTGAAATAAAACCAACCAGTTTTATGTCCATACTCTGACTTCAGCACCTAGATGTAATCATTCCCGTCTCAAAACACGTCCAAACCATCGTAATAATTTATTTACAAGTAAAACACTATCCGCCATACCCCGCTTCGCGCAATTTCGTTTGATGTCCGGCCCGTGGAGGTTGAATGCGTAATTTTTCTCTGGGAGTAATCTCGCTTCTGATTTTTTCAGCGCTTTGATCTATCTATAAAAAAATCCCATTTGTTGCATGGTAGCTCTTCTTGAATATTAATTTTATTCTGTTTTTAGTCGTTTTTAGTATTTGTTGTTATAGCGGCAACAGAAATACATCATCTGTGAAAATTTTAACTTTTTAGCTTTCACGGTTCATGAGGTACAGTCTGGTGACAGACAGACGGACGGACCGTGGAGTCTTAGTTATAGGATCCTGTTTTTACCCTTTGAATACGAAACCCTGATAAGTGAATTTATTAGACAACACCTAAAAAATTGTTACCAAACCTCCATAGCATAGTACCGGCGACAGCGTATATCGAGCGCTGTCATCTATTACTTTCTGGCTCTGCGTAATTTCGTCGCGCGATATATACTTTATATGAGTTTATCAACGTCCTATGCTACGGTGGCAAGAACACAATTATACATAATACATTACATGACATATGTATTTCTTTAAGAATAATGATTATTTATTTACACACTGGTATACAGTTTAAAAACTACATAAAAAGTCTAAATTAAAATCCTAATTAAGTATATGTGTGATATGTGTATGTACATATGTTTATTTGTAGTATGTGTAGTTTTATGTAATACTAATTTTATTCTCCCTTTACTTGCATCCTATGTATAAACACGCCTGTATTAGGGTGCTTCTTATTTTTTGACTTTTCTCTTATTTTACTGACTGACTTATCTCTTATCTTAATTCTCTTAGCTAGAGTTACTGAATAAGGTGTTGCTAAATAAATATAAATAAATAAATATATAGGGACAAAAAACACTGATTGAGCTAGTCCCAAAGTAAGTTATAGACTTGTGTTATGGGATACTAACTCAACGATACTATATTTTATAACAAATACATATATAGATAAACATCCAAGACCCAGGACAATTTGAAAAAGGCCATTTTCCAACTTGCCCTGACCGGGGATCGAACCCGGGACCTCTGGGTGGCGGACTAGCATGGTGACCACTACGCCACGGAGGTCGTCTTACTGGTGCTGGTGATCTGCTGGACCATCCTGATGTACATACATAGCAGAAACCTAATATTAAGATATTTTTGTCCCGTTTTAAATATTATTTTGAATCGACAAAACCGAAAAAGATATCTGTGAAAGAAATATACTTTTTCGATGAGATGGTATGGTAAAAATTTTGGTTACAAGCCTCTACTTGATAGTAAGCACCAGTAAATAACCTTAAGTTATGCAACCTTTAAAAAACTAATAAACACTGGCTACTAATTTCTTAAATTAATAGCTAGTGTATTTCATAGTTCTTAACAATTACATTTCAGTTTTTCTAAATTGTATTTACTAATCATAGGCTAGAATACAAAAATAAATAAGTATTATCAAACATATCAAATACATAAGACAAAACACTGCAGACTTTTTTACTAGCAAATACTTCCATTTTTGTTATATTCTGGGTTACTCATCAACATTTTTGAATGACTATTTACAAACTTGAAACAATGATGTATTTTATAGGTACTTATATTATATATAAACATAACCATTTTTTATTTTTGACTGGTAAACCTCAGGAAGGTTTTGCGAAAAGAAGAATATAATAACTTAATATATTGCTGATATTTACAATTTTGAAAGAGCAAAAGCAAGATTTGTTCTTGATGATTACGGAGTATTATTGAAAATACCCTATATTAATTCAAACTATCCCTTGTATCTTTCAATAAATGATTTCAGGATTTTAGTAATAAATATTTATTTGAAATAATATCACTTATTTCGTATTTAAATGCCCTGTGTCATGAGAAAATAAATCTAAGCTCTGCAGTGATTTTAAGCTTTTAACTAAAATTTGAATATTGGTAGCGACCCATAAATGTAACTTTAAAAATTTGAAAATAATACTAAAATAGTTTCTTAAGGGGCTACCTGAATTTTTCGGGGTCCAGTGCTGCCCCCATTTTAAATTAAATCATTTAAAAGGAAACGGAGATATCATTTAAAATTTGGTCTTGATCAGACCCTGGATAACCCTTCAAACTATTTTATAAACTACTGTTTACAGTTTAAAGTGATTACATGAATGCTTTTCTACGCACAACTGCGAAAAACGGCCACTTTTGGCGTATGTGCTTAGAAAAGCTTCACGTTCTCACTTTAAACTGTAAACAGTAGTTCATAAAATAGTTTGAAAAGTTATCCAGGGTCGGATCAAGACCAAATTTTAAATGATATCTCCGTTTATTTTCAAATGATGTGCTTAGAAAAGCTTCACGTTCTCACTTTAAACTGTAAACAGTAGTTCATAAAATAGTTTGAAAAGTTATCCAGGGTCGGATCAAGACCAAATTTTAAATGATATCTCCGTTTCTTTTCAAATGATTTATTACAAATGGGGGCAGCACTAGACCCCGAAAAATTCAGGAAGCCCCTTAAGGTATAGTATCAAATGACGGGGTGACCCGTGGAAAAATCGAAAGAAATAAAATTTTTTCATCGTAATAAGATGCACCCTAGCCTGTATGTATGCATCTCTTACGTAAACATATACTCTCACAGGCCTACTGGAAGAGATTTTCTTTTGAGATAAGTAGTGCCTTTGTACAACTTTTATTTTATTTATTCTCGGTATACATTTTCCTTAAAAATAAATTTATAGATAAACAAATAATATCTTTAAACTACTATGCGTGCAAGAAGCAGTAATGGTAGTGAAAATGCCCTAATTAATATAATCTTAAATCAAAAAATTACCGACATTTATCAAAATTACTTAAAACTAATCGCCTCTAATATAGATTACAATTAAGGAAACGCTCAGTAGCAAATGTTTAGTATAAAAATTTGAATATTTAATGGTGATATATTTGAGCGGCGCGGTGCGTCGCGATACGAATCTCAGAGAAATTAGACTTCCTTCCTTATTGTGGCGGCGTGAAATACTGCGCACAAGGCACGGAACCCTAAAGTACGAGTAGATACACTTAGAGGATAAGCTATTTGATAAAGGTAGTGCCTCATTAGTGCGTTGCGTTGCGTCGTCGCAACGGTTCGACACATTGTATGCTACACCTGCGCTGGGAAAATAAGCTAGTCATCGTCTTAGAGCATTTAATAAAGATGGTGCCTCATTATTACGTTGCGTTGCGTCGTCGCAACGGACCAACGCATAGTATGCTGCACCTGCGCTGCAAGAATAAGCTACTTCATCGTCTAAGCGCATTTCATAAAGGTGGTGCCTCATTAATGCGTTGCGTTGCGTCGTCGCAACGAACCAACGCATCGTATGCTGCACCTGCGCTGCGAGGATAAGCTACTTCATCGTCTAAGCGCATTTCATAAAGGTGGTGCCTCATTAATGCGTTGCGTTGCGTCGTCGTAATCAACGCATTGCATGCCATACCTGCGCTGCTAGGACAAACGGCGTCGCATTTCAAAAGGCACCAGAGTTCTGACAGCGTAGCGCTTCGTACGTTTAAAACGTCGCTTGCGGCGAAGCAACATTTTAAGGGGCTACCTGAATTTTCCGGGGTCCAGTGCCGCCCCCATTTGAAATAAATCATTGGAAAGGAAACGGAGTGACAACGTGAAGCTTTTCTACGCACAATTGCGAAAAACGGCCACTTTTGGCGTATGTGCGTAGAAAAGTTTCATGTTCTCACTTTAAACTGAAAACAGTAGTTCATAAAATAGTTTAAAGGGTTATCTAGGGTGATCAAGGCCAAATTTTAAATGATATCTTCGTTTCCTTTCTTTATTTCAAATGGGGGCAGCACTAACTATAAGATTTTAGGCTAAGAATAATGAAAAAAAAAACTACTGATATCAGCGCTTCGCAATGACCACAGCTGAGAAGAAACGCCGAAAGAAACTAATTTTTACAGTATTGGTCGCCTTCTCGCTGGAAGGGCTTTGTCATACATTTATTATGTCTTTAGATTAGTTTATACTAATGTATAATATACTATAATAAGTATAGCTTGTACTTAATTTGTTAATTAAGTTGACACATTATAACATGTTATGTTTGCGAATGAAATAACAAACATAAATAAGATTTACTAAGTCATCAAAAAAGCGATCAGTCCCTCCCGGCAGCACCCGTTCCTGATTGCATCCTCAGCTGTGGTGTTTTAATTCAAGGGCCTATCTGAATTTTCCGGGGTCCAGTGCTGCCCCCATTTGAAATAAATCATTAGAAAGGAAACGGAGACGTCATTTAAAATTTTGTCTTGACCAAGCACTAGATAACCCTTCAAACTATTTTATGAATTATTGTTTACAGTTTAAAGTGAGAATGTGAAGCTCTTCTACGCACATGCGCCAAAAGTGGCCGTTTTTCGCAATTGTGCATAGAAAAGCTTCACACTTTCACTTTAGACCGTTAACAGTAGTTCGTAAAATAGTTTGAAGGGTTATCTAGTGCCTGGTTAAGACAACATTTTAAATAATGTGTCCGTTTCCTATCAAATGATTGATTTAAAATGGGGGCAGCACTGGACCCCGGAAAATTCAGGTATCCCCTTAATAAAGAATAAAGATTTTATTTTTTTTGTTTTCAAATATAATAGCTACACATATCAATGGTCGGTCACCTAAGGATGCCAAGGCCATGAAAAATTGACACACAACGTTTTGGATTACTTGAAATTTGTAGGGGGACGATTATGTATTGTAAGTTTGAATGGCTAATTGCAAAATGAACAAAGATCACATACAGAAAATCTTAAATCATCATCATCCGAGCGTATTCCCGGTTGAATCCTCAGCGGTAACGCTTCAGAGCCCGGGTCGGCTACTTAACCAAGGAGATTTGACGAGGTTACTGGTTTTTATACAGAGCGGCTGCTGTCTGACTTCTGTAATCCAAAGGTACCATAACCAATCTTTGGATGGGATTAATGAGCAAACTCTAAATGGCGTTAGGGACCCACAGTTTATACGTGCCTTCCGAAATACGGAATCATCTTTCTTTTCGGATAATCTGGTGACTCAATCCTGCAATATCCATACCAGACTCAAAACAACTTTTACAAAGTATGCTATCCACGATCTCCGGATCACATGGCATTGTCTTCACCATGGACTACGGAGGCAATCGAAAAATCACAGAAAATTTTACATATTTATCAACGAAAAGTTATTAGTTATTTTTAAATTATATTTAGCTTAGTTTCTGCTTCTTATAATCTGTGATGCAATGAGAAGTAGCCGTGTTTTGGAACAACGCCTATGAGAAAATTGTGTAAAATAAAAATTTAAAACATCCTTAAATACATTTGGAATTCTACTGAAAGGTCCTACCTATCTCATTTTAATAATAATTTAAATAGAAGCCAATTCAGTACCACCTACCTACCTACTTGACTATCAAAAAACACCGACTCGTTTCAGGCAATATTTGTTCGTGTGCTATTGGCAAATACTTAGCCCCTTATTCATAAAAAAAATATAAGCGTTTGCTAAACCTATTTTAGTTAAAATACGTTTTGACTCGTTCTTTCAACGTCAAATATTCAAAAAAGGGAAAGGGACAAACATGTTTCAACTAAAAAAGGTTTACCAAACGCTTGTTATTTTTCATGAATTTGTGGGTTGCTCTTCAGTTTAGTACTGCAATTAGGTCTTATGACGTCTAAAGGAAGTGATTGTTTGGTCCTAACCTAGACCGAAGAGTACACGTTAATTACCTATTTCATAATACAGTATACTACAATGCGAGACAAATAAGTTGAACAAAAATGGCGGACTTCAAACCATTTTGTACAAATTCCCGGCACGTAGGTTGTACCAAAATGGCGGTTATAGGCGCAGGTACAAATAATGCGCCGACGACTGTCATTTTGGTTCAATTTACGTGTCGGAAATTTGTACATAAATGCTTTGAAGTCCGCCATTTTAGTTTAACTTATTTGTGTCACATTGTGCTACTGTTTTGCTGACGTAACAGTTATCCAATCTGCGAACCGAACACAGAGTACAAGTCAGCCATTATGATTCACATTATAATAATGCTCCCCTACTTTATTTTATTATAATTTCATAAAACAGAATGACTACTACTGTTTCGCTGACGTATACAGCTATCCATTCTACCAACCGACCACAGAAAACAAGTCAGCCAATAAATTTCACTCGATGCTGTATATCATTAAAATTGTATATTCCAGCACGACTACTGTTTTGCTGACGTAAACAGCTATCCATTCTACCAACTCAACACAAAACACAAGTCGGCCATTAAGTTCCACTCGATGCCGTATATCATTAAAATTGTATAATACAGTACGACTACTGTTTTGCTGACGTAAACAGCTATCCATTCTACCAACCCACCAAAAAACACAAGTTAGCCATTAAGTTTCACTCGATGCTGTATATCATTAAAATTTCATAATACAGTACGACTACTGTTTTGCTGACGTAAACAGCTATCCATTCTACCAACCCACCAAAAAACACAAGTTAGCCATTAAGTTTCACTAGATGCTTTATATCATTAAAATTGTATAATACAGTACGACTACTGTGTTGCTGACGTAAACAGCTATCCATTCTGGCAACTCAACACAAAACACAAGTCGGCCATTAAGTTCCACTCGATGCCGTATATCATTAAAATTGTATAATACAGTACGACTACTGTTTTGCTGACGTAAACAGCTATCTATTCTACCAACTCAACACAAAACACAAGTTAGCCATTAAGTTTCACTCGATGCTGTATATCATTAAAATTTTATAATACAGTACGACTACTGTTTTGCTGACGTAAACAGCTATCCATTCTACCAACCCACCAAAAAACACAAGTTAGCCATTAAGTTTCACTAGATGCTTTATATCATTAAAATTGTATAATACAGTACGACTACTGTTTTGCTGACGTAAACAGCTATCCATTCTACCAACCGACCACAAAACACAAGTCAGCTATTAAGTTTCACTCGATGCTTTATATCATTAAAATTGTATAATACAGTACGACTACTGTTTTGCTGACGTAAACAGCTATCCATTCTACCAACCGACCACAAAACACAAGTCAGCTATTAAGTTTAACTCGATGCTTTATATCATTAAAATTGTATAATACAGTACGACTACTATTTTGCTGACGTAAACAGCTATCCATTCTATCAACCAACCATAAAACACAAGTCAGTCATTATGTTTCACTCGATACTGTATATAATTAAAATTATATAATACAGTACGACTACTATTTGCTAACGTAAACAGCTATCCATTCTACCAACCGACCACAGAACACAAGTCAGCCATTAAGTTTCACTCGATGCTGTTTATCATTAAAATTGTATAATACAGTACGACTACTGTTTTGCTGAAGTAAACAGCTATCCAATCTGCCAACCAACCACAGAGCACAAGTCAGCCATTCAGTTCCACTCGATGCTGTTTATCATTAAAATTGTATAATACAGTACGACTACTGTTTTGCTGACGTAAACAGCTATCCATTCTACCAACCCACCACAAAACACAAGTTAGCCATTAAGTTTCACTTGATGCTGTATATCATTCAAATTGTATAATACAGCACGACTACTGTTTTGCTGACATAAACAGCTATCCATTCTACCAACCGACCACAGAACACAAGTCAGGCATTAAGTTTCACTCGATGCTGTATATCATTAAAATTGTATAATACAGTACGACTACTGTTTTGGTGACGTAAACAGCTATCCATTCTACCAACCGACCACAAAACACAAGTCAGCTATTAAGTTTCACTCGATGCTTTATATCATTAAAATTGTATAATACAGCACGACTACTGTTTTGCTGACATAAACAGCTATCCATTCTACCAACCGACCACAGAACACAAGTCAGGCATTAAGTTTCACTCGATGCTGTATATCATTAAAATTGTATAATACAGTACGACTACTGTTTTGGTGACGTAAACAGCTATCCATTCTACCAACCGACCACAGAACACAAGTCAGCCATTACGATTAAAACAACGAAGAGCAATTTTCCGGGCGCGGGCAATGACTATTTTATGAAGTAGATACGCCGATATGCTGTTACTTAAATATGTGTATGTTTTACTTTTATTATTACAGGATTTTATTTAGTTTCACCTGTCCAGTGTCTGTCTGTCTGTCTGTAATCAAATTTTGCAAGTTAAATTTGACTCACTTCCCGGTTTCTGATTGAGCTGAAATTATTGCACGTATATTGCGTGATGATAAAATATTATGATGACATGGAGCTGATCTGATGATGGAGCTGGAAGGTGGCCATAGGAACTCTGTAATGAAACGACGCAAGGTCATCGAGTTTGGGCTCGTTTAATTCGTCTTAAGGAGCACTTTAGATAAAAGCTTGTTTAAAAATATTGTTTTTCAATAATTACTCGTTAATGGTTTTTTTTTTCAAGTTTGTTAAATAATCTGTTGTAAGTTAAATAAATAATCTGAGGCTTGATTTCTTCTGGTGGTTAAGGCCTTCGGGTATTGCAGTTCTGGGCGAGAAGGTAAAAAGGGAATCAGAATAGTAATGGGTTCCTTGGTTAAGAGCGGCCAACCCGTCTTACTTTTCATAAAAACGCTCGTACCTGATTCTGGCGTTGTAACTAATATGTCTTGAAAACTTTTGAACTAACAGGTATCTTGTGCGCTAGTTTTAGGTTTCCATCGAAATAAAAATAAAAATTTTGAAAGTGAGATTCAGTATAAGCCTCCGAACATCTGTTTTTTTTTTGCACAAATTTTACCTGAACTTCGACCGGTCATAAAGTACGCAAAAATTCCAAATAAGAAACATTTATTTCACACACTTGTAAGGCTTACTAATAAACATGCTTAATGACAAACCTGGTACAAGTTTTATAAAATTTATGCACCCTATGAATAGTAACTATTCATTGAATTGATAGTTAAAAATTCTACTTATTTCGCTCAATAGGCCCTCGGTCTCAGGCGCTATCTTTCTCTTTTTGCCTTGCTTCTTTCTCTAGCATTTCCCTTGATGATACAAAAAACTTTTCAAACCATGCTCGCGTTGACGATAAAGCGGCCGGGAAGGGTCGTCTTAATTGCTTATTAAAATGATTAGCATTTTCGCACATTTCCTTGATCACCTTATACGATAGTAGTACTTATGTAATGATACAAATCTTACTGAAATTTACTCCAGTGTACATTAATGCATCAAAGAATATATATGTACACGGTTTTAATTTACGTATGCGTATCTTTAGAACAAACATCATGGCGCTCAGTCAGTTATCTTAATTCAAATAGATTCATTTACATTTGATCTCGTTTCTTTATTTACCGTCCCTAGATAGCGCCTTTGTGTCGGCGACTAAAAGCTGACACTAAAAGAAATGGCTTCATTTAAAATAGTTGACTTTTTACATGATTGTAGATGAAGCTTATATTGTTACTAAGTACTTCATATTATTTAGTTGTAATGTGGTAGTAGTAGCTAGTATTTTGAAAGCCATTTAGTAGCGAAAGAAATCGATTCGATAGGAAGCTAGTATTTTTAACCGACCTACAAAAAAAGAGGAGGTTATCAATTCTTCGTAATCTTTTTTTAATGTATGTTTACCGATTACTCGAAAACGCCTGGACCTCAATTTTTTTTCAGATTTTGTTTCAAATTCGTTTGTGTAGTTTGGAGGCGAAGTCGGTTTTTACTTTTGAAAAATTATTAAATAAATTAATTTTATGTTTACACGTCATATAATATTTGCACGGATACAACTTCGCCGTGAAGTTCAGTTCAGTTCTTTTAAATCAGCTAATTTAAATCAAGGATCGTAGCAAATGGAAATCTTTAGTCTCTGCCTAACCCCATGGGAAACAGACGTGAAAATATGTATGTATGTTTGTAATTCAGATCAAATTAGTCCAATAAAACTTGTGTTAGTTTCATATTTATAATCATCTTTTCGCCCACCATCACTTTAAAAGTTTTAGCGTAATAGTCAGCGAGATGATGGAAAAGGGAATTTAAATAGTGATGGGTTGCTAGCCGCATCGCCTACATCATTCGCTTTTTCATCAATACCCTTACTATCTACGTACGAAAGCAGCTGGTACATTCTAAGTTATTCCTTTTTTCAGACCAGCATGGAACACTTTTTTTTTTGTCATAGGGCGGCAAACGTACAACCGGGTCACCTGATGGTAAGTGATCACCGCTGCCCATGGACAACTGCAACACCAAGGGTGTAACAGAAGCATTGCCGGGCTTTCAGGAAGGGAAGATGTAGGGGGAGGGGGGGGGCTCCGGCTCTCTCACCGAACGAAACATAGAAGCGATGACGCTACTACTCAGACGTCGATTTTCTGTGAGAGTGTGGTACTTCCCCGGACGAGCTGGCCCATTCATGCTACCGGCAAAACAGAGTTTTGCCGGTAGCGTGGCTCTACCACAACTAAGCTTCAGTTCTGTCTAAAAATCTTTGCTCAGGAAGGCACATAAAGCTTCTATCATCATTACTTACCCCACTGGTGTTGGCCACTTGGAAAAACGAAAAGCTAAAATTAAATTAAAATAAAATAAACTAACTCTCAAGAGATTGGTCAACACAGTTTCATTTCAAAAACAAATAGACGTTAGTTTGAGATCGCGCACATGTGCCAGTTCTAAGTTACGGGTCGCGTAGATGGAATACAAAACGCGGGTCGCTTGCAGTGCGCTCAAATGAATTGGCTCCGTATTGCAATATTGTTCTGTGTCAAAAACAAATGGGGTGTCAGTTTGACATCGCGCACATGTGCAAGTACTAAAATACGGATCGAGCTGATAGAATACAAAACGTGGGTCGCTTGCAGTGCGCTCAAATGAATTGGCTCTGTATTACTATATTGTTTTGTGTCAAAAACAAATGAGTGTCAGTTTGAAATCTCGCACATGAGCCAATAGGCACTCAGTTACGAGTAGCGCAGATGGAATACAAAACGCGGGATGCTTGCAGTGCGTTCAAATGAATTTGCTTCGATTTAGTAAATTGTGCATGTTGCTTTATCAGCCTACATTATCTATTTCGGGCTAAAAGTCTCTCGAAAAGAAAAAGAGGTTTTCCTAAAATTATCAAGCCAGTCAGGTGGGTTGGAGATTGCAGAAGATGATATAAAATCGCTGCACAATATTTGTTGTATTAAAATTTTTAGCCCAGCATTTTGGCACAAAAGATTAAATGTAAAATAACAAGTTTTTTTGCTAGAAAAATTGAAAACATTCCTGTCTTTCGAGTACGCCATCAGTCAGTAGCGGAACTACATATTACAATTGATATCCTTAGGGCCATCTATTATTTGATAAGCAAATCAAATAACCCAACTTTCAAAAGTAAGATCCAATAACTTCTAAACAGCTAAATAGATTTTCATCAAACATTGCTAAGAACCACTGCAAGGGAACTCGCTTTTACGTAAAAAAACTACATCGAAATTGGTCCATCCATTCGCGAGCTACGATGCCATAGGCAGGCACAAAAACATAATTTTATTCTTACTCTAATTCTAATTCAAACTCTTTTTTGTTGGGGGTTAAAACAGACACTTTCAATCCTAAGAACAGTTACAAGAAACGTGCCAATTCACACGAGACAGATTGTAGCAGGCATCTCTAGGGGTCACTGGGTGACGATATGTTACGCAAAGGGTTGCAAGTTTCAAATTTAATTATTCTTGAGACTCCTTCTGAATAACATACTGTGTTTGTTCTTTGTAGCATGAGCGAAATTTTGTTAGTTAATATTTAATTTTGTCGTAAAGTAGGCCAATGACATACCTGGGCCGGCCAGATGAATTTTGTCTTAAACTCAAAAGAAGATTAGCATGAAAATGTATTTTCTGTAAGATTTTACTGAAGCCTTTTCAATATACATTTTCATGTTAATATTATTTTGAGTTTAAGAGAAAATTCAAGATCAGGGGTTTAAGAGAAAATTCAGGATCAGATTCAAGAAGGCAGAGGGCCAGCCCAGGTATCTCTCTTGCCGTCACCTTATTACCGCCGAGAATGTTAAGATGGTTCGGGCATGTAGAAAGGATGGATCTTCTCTTCTTATCGAGACGAAATGGCTCGAATTAGATATTGTCAGACCAGGACGGATGAAAGGATATTTGATGAGAAGGGCCTACAAAGCGAATGTGAGTGGAAGAGTGCGTCAGGGTCGTCCTCAACGAAGAAGAGGTAAGAAGTACCCGTAACCGGCGGGCATGCATGAAGAGAGTGATGAGTGTAGATGAAGCGAAAGAGGTCTGTCAGGATCGTAGCAAGTGGAGGTCCTTAGTCTCTGCCTACCCCTGTGGGAAACAGGCGAAATCATATATATGTACAGAAAAAGTTCTTGGAGTCTATTTTAACCATCCAGTCGTATGTATGAGTGTGTAAGTGAGTATGTATGTCTGTTTGACGATAGCTTGAGTAATCTTGATTGGAGCATTTAATTTTAAATTTGATTTTAGTGTATAAATGTAGCGAATAGGATCTTTAAGTTCGAAGACGAGTCATGGTACGCAAGTACACAGTTTGTGGCGAACTACTGGTATATATATGTAGGTATGTATGTCCTCACTATACTACCAACTGTTTAGACTAGTTTAATTCAGTAAACTAGCAAAACAGCTGGTGAGATAACGTCATTACAAGATAATTTCGCAGTGCACCTTAATCCAGCTAGATTTATCTGCAAAAAGGCCACAAATTGATACTGGTCTTGAATTAATTCTCTCGCCCGTATTTTGTTTTGATTTAACACGTTTTTACCACTACCACTTTCTTCAGATTGCTTGCTTTTCGTGTGTGCAAGTGATTAACTTCTAAGGCGATTCGCACATTGCTTTGCACCCCGCTGAATAGCGCGGGGCCAGACTGTATGCGAGTTATTTAAAAGACAATAAGATTAATATGACAAAGCCCTTATGGCGAGTAGGCGACCAATAATGTGAAAATGAGTTTCTTTCGGCGTTTCTTCTCAGCAGTGGTCGTTACGAAGCGCTGGTATCGGTAGCGTAACATAAATTATACTTATTGACGTGTAAAAGTGCCTGTAAAGGTCTAATTACTGAATAAACATTTGAATCTTTGAATCTTTGAGCATCTCAATTTGTATAGAAAACACTCATAGGACAACACACTGACACTGCGTCTACGCGCGTCGTTTTTGTATGGCGGCCCCGGGCTACGCAGCAGGATTGCGACTGCTATACAATGATGACAGCCGAGATCAATGGCTTATACGTCCAAAGGAGCTCGAGAAATTTATGTGTCACTTGTGCTCACCCATCCAAGTTCGGAACACGCCCGTTGTCGCTTTACTCGCGAGAGCACTCACGCAGAACCACCGAGCTCCTAAGTGTAAGTGAAAATACGATTTGTCACCTCTACTTTCTATTTCCATGGATATCGTAGGAGGGAACTAAGGCGATATAGGTATCAGAGAACGAGCAGAAGCATCCTCTGAACAAAGACTTTATGCCATCTTCAGTGATGACCAACTTAGCTGTAAGTAAATGATCTGACATCAACAACTACCTATTGTGAAATATCAAGTGATACAAATATTCAAAGATAATTAATGATTTTTTACTTTTGTCTGTCCAACGTGGTGATCATGGGCAAATCTTTCTTTTGTTAGAACGGATTCTTATCTCTTTAATATTCACTTCTCCCTATACCTAAATGTTGACTGTGGACTTTTTGTATAGCAATCTGTTCGATTGCTATACAAAAAGTCCACCGTTGTATTATATTTTTGTTTTCTTTTTTTCTGTTTTTAGAGTTTCGTAGTAAACAAGAAAGCCTTATAGTTTCGCCATGTCTGTCTGTCTCTGTCTGTCTGTCTCTGTCTGTCTGTCTGTCTGTCTGTCTGTCTGTCTGTCTGTCTGTCTGTCTGTCTGTCTGTCTGTCTGTCTGTCTGTCCGTCCACGGTATAACTCGGAGACTACAAGTACTAGAAAGCTGTAATTTTATATAAGTATGTATATTGACGACCTCCGTGGCGTAGTGGTCACCATGCTTGTCCGCCACCCAGAGGTCCCAGGTTCGATCCCCGGTCAGGGCAAGTTGGAAAATAGCCTTTTTCAAATTGTCCTGGGACTTGGATGTTTATCTATATATGTATTTGTTATAAAATACAGTATCGTTGAGTTAATATCCCATAACATAAGTCTTGAACTTACTTTGGGGCTAGCTCAATCAGTGTTATTTGGCCCTGTATATTTATTTATTTATTTATATTAAACATACCCAAAAAGTAGTAAGTAGGAGTACATTTTTTTCTCGACTAACCCATCGTGTGGCGTATCATTGAATACGTCTTTTAAAAATATTGTGAGCTTCTGAACATCATTTTTCGATTTAGGCATCCATTTCTGAAACATTTGGTTTTATATTGCAAATTTTGTTAGAGTTAAGTGTCCCCCCCCCCCTATATCTATTAAACGGTCATACAATAAACGAAAATAAATCATATACTGTAGCTTTTTATAGCATTTTTGCGATAACCGTTTTTCGCAAAAATGCTATAAAAAGCTACACGTTCTCACTTTAAAATATAAACAGTAGTTCATAAACTAGTAAGAAGAGTTATCTAGAGTTATATCAAGGCCAATTTTCAAATAATATCTCCGTTTCTTTTTGTATGATTTATTTCAAATGAGGGCAGCACTGGACCCCGAAAAATTCAGGTAGCCCCTTAAGAAAACAAAACATCACAAAATAAGGTCACTTGTCATAATCATATCCATTGTCATTGTGATTTTTAACCGACTTCCAAAAAAGGAGGAGGTTATCAATTCGTCGCGATCTTTTATGTTTTTTTTTTATGTATGTTTATCGATTATTCGAAGACGCCTGAACCGATTTAAAAATTTTTTTGTTTGAAAGGGTATACTTTCCAGGTGATACCATACAAATTTTATCAAAATCGGTTGTGTAGTTTAGGGGTGAAGTCGGTTTTTAGTTTTGAAAAATTATAAATTTATCATTACAGAAAAACTGATATTTGAAACGCTATTTGACTCTACGAAACGATGACGTCATAAGTCTATATTTCATACAAATCCAATAGAAAATGTTTGTTATGACTTTTAAAAAAAGTATCTGATGGATGAAAGGCCTTTAGTCTAGCACAGAGGTTCCCAAACTTATTTTGTCAAACGCCCACTTTAAAAAATCTGTTATTTTGTAGCGCCCCCCATTTTTTTCACCATAAAAACCTGAATCACATATTTGTCTTGCCTGTAGTTTAATTCAACCTATATTCTAAACTAGACTTTTTTACAAGAGAGAGCAATAATAATACATACACCAGTACATTAGAGTATCTTTTATAAAAAATAACAATAATCAACATTGTTAATTTTAAATAAAAAAATAGCAATAATAATACAATTTTACAATAATAAAGAGTATCGGAAGTGGGGACCTCACCTGCGAAACTTTAAAACACGAAATTTTTTCAGTGTTTGATTCCTTTAACGATATAAATAGCGTTGTGAACGCATTAAAATAATAAATATTTATCACATTTTTAGTTTATATTTGTACAATAAAAAATGATATAAATATGAACTAATAAATGGATGTTGTGTAGTAAGAGGATTTTAATTTCAGTTAAATTTAAAATATGAAATAGCTGAAGTTATAAATCACTCATTGCTTAAATCACATCAGCGCCCCCCAACTTTATTCTGGGCCCGTTACCGCCCACCCGTTACCTTAAAGCCTCCAGCGCCCACAAGGGGGCGTTATCGCCCACTTTGGGAAAGACTGGTCTAGCAGTTGATTTATATACGCTTTAAAGCAGAAGAAAAGTGAAAATCGAGTGAGAAACTAGTGAGAACTCCCAGTAGCACTGAGCCACGACCACCCACGTGGCGATGCACGACACGATAAATTGTCTCTCAATAAATTCGCGAGCGCCATTACTTGACGTCACGACGGAACCGCCCCTTAAGTGAAACCCGACATTAGCCATGACTTATTGTTAGCGTTTGTTTATTTTTGTTATTCTCAGTAAACATGTGTTTGGGTGGTGGGTTGTTTGTTATTTTGAGGTTATTTGTTATTTTGTTGATGCTAAAAATAGAGTCCGACAAGCAAAAGGGCAATAGTTCATTTGTGTTTAATTTGAAGGATTTAAACTTTATGTATAGGAAATTCTAAAAAAATGTTTCCATTTAGCTTGCATGATTTGACCTAATATGCAAATATACAAAGTTAAAAAAAAAACCTTGATAAGATGGTTTGCCAAAATTGAGTTTCGGACTCATTAAAAACCCTAAAATTATTTTATAGTAAAACTAGCTTTTGCCCGCAGCTTCGCTCGCGTAGGGGTGTAATTTATCAAAATCCTTTCTTAGGGGATGCCTACGTCATAGTAGCTATATGCATACAAAGTCTCAGCCCGATCGCTTAAAAATTGACAAAGTTTCATACAAACTTTCATCCCCTATTTTATCCCCTTGGGGGTAGAATTGATCAAAATCCTTTCTTAGCACGTAGGCATCCACGTCATAACATCTACCTGCTTGCCAAATTTCAGCCCGATCCGTCCAGTGGTTTGGGCTGTGCGTTGATAGATCACTATGTCAGTCAGTCAGTCACCTTTGAGTTATATATATTTAGATTAACAACACAATACGAATTTCTAAATGTTTATTTTCATTTTTCATCTGTTTCAAATAGATGACATACCTCTATCCAGATTGTTTATATTATTTTAAATAGGTACCCAAACAAATGTACTATAAAGAGGGTTAAAATAAAACATAACTTTTATCCGATAATTCCATTCTCAGATTAATATTGATGCTCCAGGTCCAAGCCCCATGGCATCAGTTAATCGTATTAACTCACGTTTATGGGTGCTGGATTAACGTTCACAAGCATATATTTTAATGGTTTTGTTTAATAGAGTTAAATTAGATGAGTGTGCCGAGTGCTACGACCTGTTCAACGATAATCAACTTGTATTTCAATAAATTTAACTTTTTAACCTACTGTCCCACAGCTTGGCAAAGGTCACATTTAAAAGTAAAATGTAAACAAATTAAGAATTCTATTTGTTTTTGACGACCTCCGTGGCGTAGTAGTCACCATGCTAGTCCGCCATCCAGAGGTTCCGGGTTCGATCCCCGGTCAAGGCAAGTTGAAAATTGTCCCGGATCTTGGATGTTCGTCTATATATGTATTTGTTACAAAATATAGTATCGTTGAGTTAGTACCCAATAACACAAGTCTCGAACTTACTTTGGGGCTAGCTCAATCAGTGTTATTTGTCCCTATAAGTATATTTATTTATAACTAACCATTTTTTTTATTGTCATTATGTTCTACAAATATTCATCAGCAACATGCTTGGTCCAAAAAGTACAAGATAATATCTCAAATTAATGCTCTGCGTTGCACTTCTGTTTTTCGGTCACCAACTTACATAGGTTGTTTAGCAATTTGGTTGTGACGGACGTAAAGATAGACAAGCGATCCTTTAGGGTTTCAGTTTTTCCTATTGTCATACAGAACCCTAAAAACTACAAAGGAAGCTTCCAATTACCATCAAAAACATCAAGTATAGACTCAAACAGCATCTACTAAATACACCATCCTTTTAATGGGCGCACATCGGCACACTTAACAATATATCATTTATCGCCTATCTTACGTATTGCACAGAATTGCATCTGTATGCAGACGGTCCTTATCGGCTTTATGTAGTAAATTAACATTAAAATTTATTATTTGATAACCCACATAAATTGATTTTGTGAAGTGCATTGCAGTTGGTATTGCCTTGTATAAGTAGGTATATTTGTTGAGTTATTGCTTTGACAAAAAATGTATACAAAACAGTACTGTACCGAAGGTACTTATGTATGTTTGTTTAGTGAGTGTGAATAAATTTTTTCGAGTTGGATGTGCGTACAAACCTTGAATGGTTTTTGCACATCATTATCGTAAGCTCTCAACAACCCACTGCTGGGCATAAGTCTCCTTTTGTTTGCACCATTAAAACCTATCCCTTGCCTTAGCTATCCAGTTTTTTCAAGCAATCCGTTTGATATCATCGACCCACCTAGCTGCCGGACGCCCAACACTCCGTTTTCCATTCCTAGGATACCACTCGGTGATAGCCTTACTCCACCTTCCATCGTTCCTTCTAACCAGGTGTCTCACCCAGTTCCATTTCAGGTTCACAACCCTCTAGAGCACGTCGTGAACTTTCGTTTTTCGTTTTCTGCTCTTATAAATTATTTTCTAAGAATAAAAAAAAGTTAAATTAACAAAAGACCTTCTAAACTGGAAGCGGCTGTAAATACGTTCTCGCCACTCCACTTTAATCAGCAAGAAATGCATTGAAGGATTTATTTCAACGGCCTGTTCCAATTTACCTTTCAAGCCCACATACGGACAATGCATAGAGTAAATATAACACAGTTAAAGAAGAACAGTAATTACAAACTACCTGAACTTCGATTTTAATGATAAGATTAAAACTTGATTGAATCAAAATAACGTGATTTATTGCTTCAAATTTACAATCTATACTTATATTAGTAAGTGAAAGACTCCCATATTATGATGACAACCGGGATCAAACGGCTTAATAACGTGCCTTTCGAAACACGAAGTGGTTCAAGAAAACCGCGATTTTCCAACAAGTTAAATTAGATCTTTTTTTCTAAACGTCGCAACAAATCATTTTCTATAGAATTTGTATGAAAAACAGGCAGATGACGTCATAGTTTCTTGGAGTCCAATAGCGCTCTTATTACCGGACAGTTTGGTCTCAGTACATTTAAATGATGCAGATATCAGGAGGGCACGGTATGTTCGGGAAGTTGGATGCAGGAGTCAAGGACGTCAATATAATTAAAACCCGACCGGTACCACGGAATGCGTTTATTGCACTAGTAAGACAAAGTTAACTTATAAAATATGCAGTATGTAGGTTACACGCGCCGGCCCGCGTGACGTCATAGACCTAAGGTAATACTGTACGCTAGCTCGTACATTATCAGTTTCTATGCAATAACAAATCTAAAACCACGTTGAAATTTGCGACATTATTTTGCAATGTTTTATTTACTTAACAGTACTAAATAATTTATTTTTGAAACAGGAAAATACCCAATTTCAACGCCACTTGTCAAAGTGACCCATTCGAGGGCGGACCACACCTAAGGTTGTAAAATCAATAATAATAAATGGCGTTAAATAAAAAAAAACGACGGGTTGCACTCCGGGAGTGCCGGCAAAAGTGAAAACTTGAATATTAACGTTGTGCATTTTTGATATTTTGGAATGGTTGTTCAATTTCCATATTTTAAACACTTTACGTACACGAATTTTACGAATACACAGCAGTGTGGCCACTACACAGACGGTCGAGCCATCAGCTGTCACCATCCATGGATGTGCGTGGCACGCTGTAACATAAACACACACGAACATTCGCGCAAGCGCCCTGCGCACGAAACAGCAGGCGCAGGCATACATTTTCGCCACGCCGTAGAAAGAGAGATACCTCCTCTCCTACGCCGCGCCGGCGATATCTACTCTCCATCCGTCTTACGAATTCTCGATCAGGTCACGTGTCCTGATGCGAGTTTCCTGACGCGAGTTTAACATTTTTTACCCATTACAAAAAAAGTGTACAACGCTGCTAAAGAAGTTTTCACTTCAAAAACTAGCTAGGTAGGCGTTTACGAGTATGTGTTTTTTTTTAACTATATTAGAACAACTGTGTAGGTATATACCTATTTAGTTTTTTAATTTAGAGAAAAAAAATTACTGTTGTATATCCAATTCGATTGGTGGTTTAGTTGTTCTAAGAAGTTAGTAGAAAAAACTTCTCCCTTCAGCATGATTCTTTCAACATGAATAGATCCTAAGATATAGGTATTCACGTGGAAATAGGACAAAAAAAAGACATAAAAAAACTGTTCGTCTATCACAGTTATATCTCACCTTCAGCTAGAATAATCGCAGCGTGCAATAATCAATGAAAGCCTTAGCGCCGGAACCGCGTACATTAAGTGTGAAAACATTACAATGCGAACTTTTTAAGGTTAGAGGAAGCAACATGCAGACAAACAAATGTGTGAATTGATAAAGCCTGATAGTTGAGATTTCACAAATGTGTCTACAGGTCTATTAGTTTTTCTGCCCGGTGAATTAAAAAATACTGACGTTCAAGCGTTTACGTGGTGGAAAGATAAAAACCAACCTTACCACAAAATTTTCCACCCGATGAGAAACACCCATCAGGTGGTGATCTCCCCTGGGCAGTCTGGAAATTCTTAAACAGACTCCGGGCGGGTGTTGGGAGATGCCACGAGAACCGAGTCAAGTGGGGTTTCTCAAACAAAGACTTTTATGTATGTGGAGCTGTTCAAAGCATGGCCCACCTCCTGTCATGCCCCACCTGCCCAACCTCTTGTACATCAGAAGATTTAAACTTAGATAAAACTTAAAATTTGTATAAAAACGTCCCTTTAGACAACTCCATAGAAAAAGTCAGAAGCTGTGAAATCTTGAAATTCTTGGGGGCCAATCAATGTTACCGTTTCTCGAAATTAATCGACCCGAAAACATTATTTTCAGTGTCTTGATTTGGATCATTATTTTCAGTGTACAAATTAAATCTCCTCGTTATGTCAGAAGGGCTAATATGGAGCAGACTTTTGAAGTTTATCGTCAAAGTGTGGAACCCACTACCTAATTTCCCATTACTATTTTCTATATAGCAAGGTTGCCTGGAAGAAATTGCTTAGCGACAAGGCCGCCTTTTGCGCATTTCCTAGATTTTAAGATAAGTATGTTCTGTATTTATTTATTTTGTGCAATAAAGGGTATTGTATTGTATTGTAACCCACATTGTCCAAAAGGCGATGTTTTCAACAACTTTGAATTAAGAGAACTTCTCTAAGGACAATTTCGAAGAGAGACCTTGATTTATTGCCATTTTGGCCCAAAAATCCCCGGATTTCGCAGCTCCTAACTTTTTCTGTCGTGCTATCTAAGGAATGGGACACGTCTATATTAACAAGCCAATGAAAAAAAAAAATATCTGAGACACAGAAATAGCGCGGGAAATGTGTGCAAAATATAATGAAGAACGCAACGAAACATC
The DNA here is from genome assembly GCA_943193695.1 of Acrobasis suavella. NCBI lineage: Eukaryota > Metazoa > Arthropoda > Insecta > Lepidoptera > Pyralidae > Acrobasis > Acrobasis suavella. Next base: position 1,105,804 of record OW971947.1, read on the forward strand.
TGCCATGCTGTTAGTTGGAAATTTGTCTCACATTATTTTCCATAACCAATCCCTAAATAGGAAAATATTTCATAGAATTAAATTTTCTTTATTTAATCTTTATTGTTCATCAAATACAAATTATACAGAACAATAGGCGAACTTAACGCTAAAAGCGTTGTCTACCAGTCAACCTTTGGATTATACAGATAGTCTAAATGTGGGTTGCAAGACAAAAGTAAAGCACATAAAAAAACAATGTAAAACCCGCCGCTGATGTGTGTGCCCAGCGCTCGCACCGAGCTGCTCAGAAAAGCCCCGCTGACGCGCGCGCTGCGCAACCTCTACCAGATTGCCGACAGAATAGATCTGTTTGCTTGTTCTCTGAAATAAATAAATAAATGTGTACCTGTTATTTGCCCATCCTGTATCTCATGCTACAACTGGGGAGTTACTTCATAAAATAATCCGTTAATTGTCCGATAGTGACATCTTACTTCTATGTCAAACCAAATCAGACTTTATCATCATACGTCAGTGCTCAATGTTGCTTGACACTAAAACGCGGATACGCAGTAACGTCCGTCTTGCGTACCGCTTTTGGAGTAACCCTGCTTTCCCAAAAAGGGTTGACGTCAGGAAGGCGGCCGGTTGTAAAACTATAGGGAAATCGCATAAACTGAACCAGCTATTTCTTCTCGATTTTGCCTGGTGTTCAGCACTCTTGGGTGAGCATTTTATGACCCAAGCAATTAAGATTATTTTCATAAATAACTATAAAAGGGATACTATAATTTTTACGGTACAGTGCTGTCCCCATCACACTAATTACACTAATATTATCAAGGCGAAGTGAGTGTGTGTGTGAGTGTGTATGTTTATTACTTCTTCACGCGCAAACGGCTGAACGACGTAGAAAGAGGAAGCTGACACCTTGGATTAACACCACAAATTACACTGATTGAGCTAGTCCCAAAGTACGTTCAAGACTTGTGTTATGGGATACTAACTTAACGATACTTATATTTTATAACAAATAGATAAACATCCCAGACCCAGGATAATTTCATGAAGGCCATTTTACAACTGACCCTGACCGGGGATCGAACCTGGCACTTTACGCGTGGATAACACTGAGGGGCGCAGCTAGTATATTATATATCACACTATTCACACTAATATTCTAAAGGCGAAAGTTTGTGAGTAAGTGTGTGTGTGTGTATATTTGATACTTCTTGACGCGCAAACGGCTGGACCAATTTTGATAAAATTTGGTATGCAGGTAGCTGACACCTTGGATTAACACATACTTAAACTACATATGAACAGTAGATCATTAAATAGTTTTAAGATAAGCCTTAAAACTATTTTATAAACTACTGTTTAAATTTTAATGATAAAAATTTAAATGATATCTTCGTTTCATTTCAAATAATTTATTTTCTAAAGGGGTAGCAAGGGACCTCGAAAAAGTTATGTATCCTTAAAAAATATAAAAAAAAAACACAATGTGTCCTTAAATATTATTTAAAAAAAAGTTCTGTTATATTTTTGCTAGAATTCTATTTTTAATTTTTTATACGCAATCTATAGCAGACGAATAAATATACAATTTATATACAGCCGTACTCAGCTTTATGTTAGTTTTATGCGAGATGAGCAATTATGTTTTATATCATATTTGTGTAATCTATTCGAGAAGACACAGGCTGACGCCTTACTTCCGGCGGTAAGAGTTAGCGGCGCTGTTACTATCGTTGCATAACTATCGATAGTTTGACTATCGACAGTTGACCTCGAAAAACAGTCACAATATCGATAGTATCAGTAATTCGATACGATTGATGAAAGGTAAAACTATCGAAAGTATCGATACTTTCAAATTTAGATCGAATACTGTCGATAGTATCTAAATTCAATAGAATCGATACTATCAATAGTTTTACCTTTCATCAATAGTATTGCAAACTATTGACCATCGATACTATCGATAGTCCTATCGATATTGTGACCGATTTTAGAGGTCACGATAGTATCGGCACACTATCGATATAATATACTATTGCTTGCAACACTAGCTGTCACCATTAGTTGTCATTACTTGCTATCTAATCTGCATGTACTTATTTGTCATTTAAGGAAGCAATAAATTATTGAGTATTGAAATTATTGAGTATTTTTTGGTTGCCCAAATACAGGACAGCTCTGCCCAGTTTTAGTAGAGCAGCCCAACTTTGGGCACCCAAAACCATTATTACTAAACTTAAATGAAATCAGTGGAAATGAGTTGAATGCAATAAATAAATTGAATTGAATTATAATTTTCACTATTCCAGATAAAGATTTGATTTAACTCCTTGTATGCTGGAATATCAGAAACAATAGTTAAATAATGCATTCTCACGCATTCCTGCGCAGCCGCAGAGATGCGCTCAACGAAAGTAAAAAAAAGTAACATACCAATTAAAGTGACATTTTTTCCTCAAATCATCAAATGGATGTAAATAAAAACTTTAAAAAATGATAAAATTGAGAAACGGGAAACAAAGTAATATATGTATAGATTTTCGTCCATTTAGACTCTGGTAAATTTTACGTTTTTAGTTTTCTGTCTCAGCATGGAAATGCAGTAAAACAAAAAATAAGCGTAAAAGCTAAGTCGCTGTCAATCAGACCCGAGCCTCAGGCGTCAGATGTTGGTCGTAATGACTGAGATAGTGATATTCTAAGCTTTATGGCTCCAGTAACGTCTGAATATTATTAATTTAAGAGCATCTTATACAGGGTGACATTGAGACGATATGAAAAATATTTCTTGCGAATGTAGCTCAATATCTGAGAATCATATGCGATACATCATACGATTATGTTTAGGGATGGACTATTATAGTATCGATATGGACGAAAAACGTGCGTGCTATTCTCAAGAGCTACGTGGAAAGCCGTGCGAAGTGGAAAGGAAAAAGGCGGTATAAGTTATCAACGGTTAAAGATATATTTTTGAAAACTAAAAACCGATTCACCTCCTAACTACACAACCGATTATCATAAATTTTATTGTACATCTTGATTGCGCTATGGTACGGACCATTCCTATACATTTCTAAGTCTTTTCCTTTAGATTTACTTACCGGTAACGCTAGTCTGTCTTTGTGCTGTATGTTTATTGTGTGAGTGTCTTTTACTAGTTTAAAGAGGGACACATTTTTTTTTTTATTTCTGTAAGGACTATGAATTTGTAACATGAGTATTTTTTCGATGTACTCGCAGGTAGTCGAAATTTTCTTTACTTATCAAATTATATTTTTGATGACATAATAAGATTAAAACAAAAAACCATTTGGGATGGATTTGACATTTACATATTTATGAAAAAAAATTTGTATTTTTTTTTATTCCATTTATCGATAAACAAAAGTAAGTAGATATCGATAACTTTCTTAAAACTATCCCCTTTCAGTATCATTATGATTTGATATTGCAAGTACAATATACATTTTTATTTACATAAAAACTATATTTGATATTTAATTATTCTATTGAATGAACATCACGTTAATGCGATACGGTTTCTTAGAAATACGAATTGATATTTATATGGTTTCTCTTAGGTATGTATCGTATTACTAATAATGTTATATTTCAGTTGCACAGCTAACTCTAATATTCTCTTTATGACTTCAGTTTCATATTTTTTTAGTTCTTTGTCACATTCGATTAGTAGATGATTATAGGGCGCCAAATTTATTTATTTTTTATGCTATCTGGATTATGACTAACTGTTTCTTAAAGTTTTTAGTGTACTGTCCATCAAATGGACATTTTTTATATTTGTTTCTTGTACATTAGGATTGGTAGTAATGATATATCAGAAATACGATTTCTACCATTTTTATATACTCTTATTATATTTATTGTAAACTAGCTAGCGGCTTCGCTCGCGTAGGGGTGTAATTTATGAAAATCCTTTCTTAGGGGATGCCTACGTCATAGTAGCTTTATGCATGCAAAGTCTCAGCCCGATCGGTTTAAAATTGACAAAGTTTCATACAAACTTTCATCCCCTATTTTATCCCCTTGGGGGTAGAATTGATCAAAATCCTTTCTTAGCGGATGCCTACGTCATAACATCTACCTGCATGCCAAATTTCAGCCCGACCCGTCAAGTGATTTGGGCTGTGCGTTGATAGATCACTATGTCAGTCAGTCAGTCACCTTTGAGTTATATATATTTAGATATATATACTATTGTGTAGATTACTTAATTTTATTACTAGTACTCTCGTAAAGAAATCTTATTCAAAAAAAAAATTGAAAGAAATATCTACCTAATGTGGTCAGCGCTATGGTTTAATTTAGCTCCGGTCAGAACTCCTCACCTTTTCGTTTAGATATCTAGACATCCATTGCAAGCCAATTTAAATTTTATTAATCTAGACAAACAATTCATGTAATTGAATTTCCGCCTTTAAAGTCGCCGCGCGCATAGTAATAATGTAGGTATATCTTCGATGCTTAAACAGGCAGTGACATAGGCCTGCCGCGGTAGCTTTATGTGTAACCGCTCTAACCGCCCCACGTTCTGTGCGTGGTAATCCTAATTCGCTACTTTCTAACCAGACAAACATTTTCCATGAAATTTGTTTGAAATTTGTGTATAACTTAATACAATAAGCAACAATAGTTTCTTGGAGTCAAATAGCGCTCTTAATATCAATTTTCTGCCATCCTATCTTATCTTGCTTTGGGGTCCATATTTGGAAGCACGTCGAACCTTTGGGTTGTATTGCACTTAGTTTTCTACCATAATATATCTAAAATTACGTTAAAAAGGACATGATCATAACAAGTGACATTATTTTCCACAACACTACCAAATAACTTATCTTTGACCCATGAAATTACCCAAAGTTCGGAAAGATGTAAATCACCATGTATATCTCCAGCAACCCACCTTTTAGTGTTACCATAAGTCGTTACAGTTGACATAAACTGGGTTTAATTGTATTAATAATGCAGATTTACCCCCTTTTGCATGCGCCCTGCCATTTTGTGTGATTATATTGACACTTAATGTAGTTGTTTATGTACTAGCTATTGCCTGAATGTAAAGGCTCTTACAGACGAGCGACATACCAACGACAACTGTGTCGACATATTGTCGCTCGTCTATCTTACGACGCCCTAAGCCCTGATATTTACGACATGTCTTAAAAAAATATTTTTTTTTAAAATCAAAGATGATAGGATGTATCAAAGAGAAAAGAACGTCGATGAAGACAATCGATCTTAGAGAAAGGAAAAATGTTTGGACAACCGAACAAGACACGATAATTTCATCAAAATATCATGGTAGGAAACATAAGGGCGAGGAAAGGAAAAGGAAGGTCTAGAAGGATGTTCATGAAATGAAGTCGTGGTGTATAGGGCATTTAATCATTTAGCTGAAGATCGGGAGGCATGGAAAATATTCCACCGACAAGATAATTAGTTCTTAACTACATTGATTGATTGATTGTTTATTAAATATTACATACAGTCTTACAGTTTTACACCAAGACACATGCATGCTAGATCTTACATAAATAAAAATAATTTTCTAATTATTTATTACATACATTTGTACAGTCAAGTACCAAGATATCTGACCAGGCCCTCTACTTATATCTTCAATTTTCTCTTAAACTAAAAATCATTTTAACATGAAAATTTATATTCAGAAAGACTTAATTAAAATCTGTCTGAATATAAATTTTCATGTTTATATTATTTTTAGTTTAAGAGAAAATTGAAAATAGAAGTATAGGGCCTGGTCAGGTATATTAGTACTTGACTTTACGTAAAATATCATTAATGTTCATTACGAGTAGTTATACTTTAGGTAAACGTCCAATACTATCACTTGCCAGCGCATGCCTAGCACATGCCGACCGCTTTTTTTTTTTTTTTTGTATATATAGGTAATTTGAGTCCGATCACACATCAATATGACTCAAATTGCATTAACTTAAGGCTCTACGCCACGCGCTCGCCTTAACTTCGCTTTGCTTACGTCTTGCCTGCGCCTTACCCTGCGCTCGCCCCGACAGTTTTCCACTCGTAATTAATCCGAAAAAATGAAAATTGACATGAATAAATATTTGAATATGACGAAATTGTTATACAAAATTCTGAGAAAACAGTAATTGAGAAGCCATTAAGTGCCAGTGATGAGAATGATGTCCCGGGGCACTCGCTTCGAATAAAACGCGGATCGACCTTTTGTCTGCCCCGAGCGGACCAGTAAGATTCAATTTGTCACCAATCTGTTTTTGGACCAAGTCATAAATTGTCAGCGATTCGATACTTATGCTTTAAAGTATGTTTTAGACGTAAATTACTTAATACGAGTAGCGTTTGGTCAAATTTAGACCTCATTTAATAGTAGGAATAAAACGCGGATCGATTTTTTTTCTGCCCGAGCGGCCCAGTAAAATTCAATTTGTCACCAATCTGTTTTTCGACCAAGTTATAACCTGTCAGTGATTTGATACTTATGCTTTAAAATATTAGAATTCTCTCACAAACGTTTGCGTAAATTTTTAAGTTACTTATTATGGTAGTAATAAAACGCCGATTCATATATTTTCTGCCCCAAGCGGACCAGTAAGATTCAATTTGTCACCGATCTGTGTTTGGACCAACTCTTAAGCTACCAGTGATTAGATACTTATGCTTTACGAGTAATATATTAAAATTCTCTCACAAAAGTATGTATGCAAAATATAAATGACTTGATGGCGTTTCGTCAAATTTAGAGCTCATTTTATAGTAAGAATAGAACGTGAATCGATTTTTTTCTACCCGAGTTCACCAGTAAGATTCAATTTGTCACCAATCTTTTTTTGGGCCATGTCTAAAGCTCTCAGCGATTGGATATTTACGCTTTAAATATTTCCTGCAGCAGTGTTCTCGGACCGATACGACATTGAAACCTTCAAAAAACGAGTCTATATTTTCCTAAAAGGCCGGCAACGCTTCTGTTACACCCCTGGTGTTGCAGTTGTCCATGGGCAGCGGTGATCACTTACCATCAGGTGACGCGCTTGTTCGTTTGCCGCTCTATAATATTTAAAAAAAATCTTATAAAAAAGTGTAGCAAATTCATTTTACTTGACAAAATTTTGCCAAATTTTTACGCATGAATGACATCACAAAATTGATTTCCATTAAAATTTTCATAAACTTCAACCGATTTTGTTGGAATTTTAACATATTTTTCGTTCCATCGAGCAATAAAGCGAGTGCTTCTGTTTGTACATACATTCTAGCACTAAAATAGCTCCTGCGTATACAACTGGCATTTTTTTTAACAAAATCGATATCTCGTACCTGCCTACGATACGACATGCATCGGGACATCTTCTAAAAAAATATGGGCTTATTACATAGATTTATTAAGAAGTATGGTTTACGTATTTTTTTTCTTTTCTGTGATTATTAGAAAATAATGGTGAAGATACAGCGCATTTAAATTACGCGTGACGTCACGATCAGCTACGATTCATAACCAAAGGTGACGTAATTCACCCCCACTCCGAAAATTTGCGCTGTATCTTTGTGAATTTTTACTACTTTGCTAAAAAAAAGGAGATTTTTTTTCTAACCTTTCAGGTCCCATACTTGGACAAAGGCCTCCCCTTGTTGTTTCCAGCTATTTCGATTTTTATCTGGTATATTTTATACTATGCCCATATTCTTCTGCGCCGCCAAGACCGTGCCTCGCGATCAATGTTATGTGTCTGCTTATACCTACTTACTGCTAGATCCGCTTTCAATCCATGACTTGGACACGCGGCACAGAGGAGCGCCCCAGGGAGCCGGCTTGTCGTCCGACACCTGCCAAAAGATCCAGTTTCTTGTTTGTGAATTCTTATTGGCGACTGATAAGCGCCGCTTTACAACACCAGATTTACAAGAAAGAAGAAAAAAACAATTTATTTCTAATTGTTGTTTTGTTTTCGATCTCAATTTGGTGTAACACAGAAAGTATGTTATACGTATAGCTACTTACGCTATACCTTATCAGGAGTTTGGTGACTCGGCGGGAGTGCGCATTACTAGCGCTTACGTTAGTAAAACGACATCGGGCGTGGTCCGCACTTTGATGGGTGACCACAAGGGGCGTAAAAATTTTTCGAGCTCCTCCGTGTTTTGGAAGGCACGTAAAAGGCGGTGGTCTCGGCTGTTATCATTGATGGCAGTTGTAAAGCTAAATCAGAATCCTTTAGGCAGCTTGAAAAAATCTGACTCCAGTGGTGGCCACTCACACACACGATAAACAAAAAAACAAACAAATTACGTCTTTATCCCTAATTGGGCAAGCCAGACAAAAGCAAATTTGGGTTTCTTGGCTTGTAAGCTGGTAGGTAGAACACAAGGCCGCAAGACTCAAATTGATGATAAGTGATTCGCAATATCGCTTTTCCCTCGATTTGCGTTAAAAAAAAAAGTATATGGTACATAAATTTTTTCTCCTGACACGCATGACAGTTTTTGGTAAAAAAGTTGGTGAGTGAAGAGAAGTTACTTTGTTGGTAAATTGTTAATTCGTGAAGGAAAAATCTTACACTTTTTTAATATTGATAATATTAGAAAATATAACAACAAAATAAAATAAAAAAATTGGCGTGTGCTGGTTTTGAACCGGGAACATCGACCATCTCAGGCACCGCTCTCGCGACTGAGCTATCGAGCAAGAGAGTAAAACTTGTGAAATTTATTTTCACTTTAATTCGTGACAGCAAAAATGACTGAAAAAACTTTTTTCTGCCTAGACCTCATCCGTCAAATTCGAACTTCGTTCTTTAAACTTTTTGAAATACTATCGTTCCTTGTAAACTATCCCTACATACGGCCCAGAAGGGAAATCTATTAGCCTGCAGACCCTCGGTTCCCAATCGCCAACCTTCGATGTATCGCGACATTGGATGTCGCCAATCGCATGCAACAAGGGTATTTGTGTTTTGATACGATCTTATCTGTTTCCCTCGCTTTGCGAATGGTTTGTTTATGTATGCGAAGTATTGTGGATTTATTTCACACTCGGTGTGAATGTACCGTTGACACGTGCTTGTATGGTTAACTTCGCCTGCCACTTAGCAACTGTTTGTTTATTTTAACTCTTTATTTCGCATCTTCCATCTACACGTATTTACTACATATTTAAAAGAAGAAACTGACTGGCTGACACAGATAGTGACTGATCGATCAACGCACAGCCCAAACTGCTGGGTCTAGAAACTCTAAATTCGGCACATAGGTTCCTTATGAGGTCTAAGGGTGCACAAAGAAAGGATTTTTTAAAACTCACCCACTAAGGAGGCTGAACGGGGGTTCAAAGTTTGTATAAAGAAACAAGATTAGTAAGACCATTTTATTTCAAATTTCGCACGAGTACTCCTGGCGGTAAATGAGTAAGTACGTGTATCAGGACTTTTCAAAATTGATGAAGTGGAAGGAGAAGGGGAACAGGCGGAACAAAGTTTGCCCGGTGTGCTAGGCCTTTAAATCCCTACACTATAACAAAGATTGTTGTATTTAAAAAGTATACAAACAATTTACCATAATAATTCGTATGTTATCTTATGACAAAATTAATGACGTTCAAAACCAATTAAAATTTCATTATAACCATTTTCTACTTCTACGCGGACGAAGTCGCGGGTTAAAGCTAGTCTAAATATAAACTTCTTTGTCCTCGCCTTTTTCCGTAACACGGGGTCGGCTATCTTAATCATGTGGCGCCATTTGCTATGCTCACAGGCATTGTCGTTGTTCAGGCCAAGCTGCATCCTTTCGGATGTTTGACATCCACGTCGTCGGCGGTCTACCTCTCCCTCTCCTTTTCGTTGCCATGGAAAGACACTTTTTCACTTTATGGTCATTGGGTTGTCGCATTACTCAACATCTCAACATTGATTTTGAGAGTTTTTTCTACTAATAGGCAATGAATACCGTATGAAATCGTTACGCACTTTGTCACAATTTCTTTTTACAAATTCTAGGCCTAGTTTACAAGAACACTGCACAATCACATGAAATATTAGATACAGGGCAAATCCAAGAAGTTCGTCATAAATATGTAACGATGTTGCAATAAATATCCATCCTGCATATTACTACTCCTACTACCCATCCATCCACAATTATTCAATTCCAAATTTTAAATTCTAGACACAGTTCTTCTTCGTCATAATTGTTAATTGTGTAATTTTAACAGTTCTGTCATAATAATAACAAATACATTTATTAACCCTTGTCCTTTCTCTCTTCTCTTAATATTTTGCTTAACGAATACTTAAAACTGCATACTTCACGTGGAAGCACATTTACTGAGCTGGGACAGGTGGAGATCTCACAAATATAAAGGAATGGATTACACTAATTGATGATAAATAATACTATCTCTCTTTCAACGTCTACGATTCTTAGCGACCGACCTCCTGAAGAAGTACCGTGCATTAAATCCCTTAACGCCCAAAACTTGCAAAGATTAAACCGTAGATTCGGTTTGTTCGGCGACGAGCGACAAGTGAACTAGTATAAAAAGTTAGTGAAACTTCTTGGACTGTATGACGACTGATAGCGAAGTGAGAAATGGCGCGAGTTAGGAGCGAGTTTGGGTGCGGAGTGATGTGAGATGACGTCTAGAGGTAGGGCTGGGTGTACATTTACCTTTTGAGCGCTATTGACCACTTTAGTCGCAACACGGTCGCGTTACTGAGACGGCATTCACGACTAAAGTGATTAAAATCGCACTAGTTTCACTAGGCTTGGCGTCGCCTACTAAGGATCGAACTAGTGCTTCATAGACGCTCAGTCAACTTCTTAACCACTAGGCCCACAAAAAGAGACTCAAAATACTCTATCTACTCCATTAAAGGTTTAATTGTATGGTTGTAATAATTATTTATGCAACTGTTGTATAATAAGGGGTATTAAAACACGAACGTGGGTTTATCACATGAGGCGAAGCCGAGTGTGATAACAGTATCACGTGAGTGTTGTAATACCTAATTATGTACAGTTGCATACAAGACTTACTATCTACACTCATGATAAAATATGAGTCCTTTATATAAAGGTTCTGAAACCATAGGGTATTTTACAGTGTTGTAAGAACTCTATATAAATTCCTGGTAAGTATTACTGAGTATCTAATATAAACAAATTATGTTAACGTAATAACAGAATTATTTATAGTAATAATTATTTACAATTTGCATCGTAATTTTTTGGTTGTCTGTAAAGGCGGTTTACGGACGATAATTTTACGTGACAACATCATGATAGATACGTAACAAGTCAAACGCTTAGGCCGATCGTGCCTCTCTATCGCTCGTTCCGCGCTCTCGCTTGCACGCTCGGCTCAGGCGGATCGTGACAATTTTTCGAGCGTGCAGCCGGCGTTCATAGATTTATATGACATTATCGCGTCAAAAGGTTCTTTTATAGGTAAATTACTTGTAATAATGGTCCGATTGTATATAAGGGGACGTTTCTTAAACACTTCTTTACTCACGCGTAAAACTTTCGACATAAACTTGCTCCTACCTCTTGAATATTTCATTAAGACGGACATTTTTTCTCCCAGTACTTCAATTTGCATGTTATGAGTTAGGCATGGGCTCTTTTGTGCCTTATATATCATATTCCTCTTAGTTACTTTCCTGAAGGCCCTTTCAAATGCCATTGTGTGATGCTGACGCTTATTTCTTGAGTGTATATTATTATTCAATATTTCTCCCTATAATCGTCTCATAACCAAGGATGCTCAAGACCGTGCAAAGTGGAGAAGAAAAAGTCTGAAAGCGGACCCGGGGCTTCTCAGCATTGCAGCTGAGGACGCAACTGGGAAAACGCTGAGATAAGAGAGATGAGAGAGATTTCTCCCTATAAGTGCACACAAATTGTTTTTTTTTTTCATGTTCTTCTTAAGGTGACTACAGAGCAAAAGTGGCGCCTTCAATTGAAATAAATTGTTTTATCTTAAGTATGGTGACAATTAACAGTTTAATAATAACCTTTAAAATATTATATGAACAGCCTTAAAAGTAGCATTGATAGTTGGTCTAGGTGAGAATGAGGGTGCCACTTCTGCATTGTATTCACCTATTTAATAGGAATGTGGACTGGGTAATAAATATGATTTTATTTAGTATAAACAATCAGGCTTCAAAAATGGAGTCATAATTTTTCTTACTGGTTGTATGAAAAATTTTGACTCCATTTTTGAAGCGTACCGTACATCAACTAAATCATCCAAAAATTAAAGACCCAATTTTTTTTTTGTTTAGCAATAGTAAAAATTCACCAAGATATTACAGCGCTTCGAAGTTTTGGAGTGGGGGTGATTTACGTCACCTTTGGTTAAAAATCGTAGCTGATCGTGACGTCACGCGAATTTTATATCCACGTCCTTATATTCCTGTAGTTAAAACTGTGATGGTGCGTTTACTCGTATTTCAATTTCTCTTTCCTTCTTTCTTTGTTTTAAACTTCTTCATATCCAAACAGAAATGATAAAATACCCGAGTAAATCTCAGCAAAAAGATATTTCGCATCCATCTCATGCTCTCTGAGAGGTGAGAGGTGAGAAGTTATTATTTTACACCCGCCTGACTGTTGAAGCTTTGTTTGTGAGTTATTTCAAGCTTAGTTTGGTTCATGGAAGTAACTTGAGTTAGATGTTGGTATACTTACGTTTTAGTATGACAATCTCTACAATATCCCGAAATTCTTTGTTTTCGAGTTGAAATAATAAAAAATTCAAGGCAATCTAGGTTAGTTCATCGAGTTATCTTTATCTTATCTTAATATATATATAACTCAAAGGTGACTGACTGACTGACATAGTGATCTATCAACGCACAGCCCAAACCACTGGACGGATCGGGCTGGAATTTGGCATGCAGGTAGATGTTATGACGTAGGCATCCGCTAATAAAGGGTTTTGATCAATTCTACCCCCAAGGGGATAAAATAGGGGATGAAAATTTGTATGAAACATTGACAATTTTAAACCGATCGGGCTGAGACTTTGCATGCATAAAGCTACTATGACGTAGGCATCCCCTAAGAAAGGATTTTGATAAATTACACCCCTGCGCGAGCGAAGCCGCGGGCAAAAGCTAGTACTATTATAAAACAGACAATTTGCATCCATCTCCTGCTCTCTAAGAGGTAAGAAGTTAATATTTAACATCCACTTCACGGTTAAAGCTTTCTTTGTGTTAGAGTTATTTCATCATTAGTTCCGTTCAATGGAAGTTAGTAATGTATCTATATTATTAACTTCCCCTGCTTTCTTTTAAACAATTCCTTTAATTTTTCTAAAATTCTTTATTCCTTATTCCCCATAGTACGCCAGAAATAATTAAAGTGTTACAAAAATGGTAGCCAAATGAAAAATAACACATAAATTAACTTTATTGCAATATCATAAACACACAAAAATTGCTAAACAACAAGTAACAATAAAGGCACAAAGGCTATAAATGCAATCTCTATCAGCCAACCAATTATAATAATAAAAAAAAATTAAATTAAAAAAAAATAATACTACTCATTTGTAATTTAAGACTGTTAATTAATTCTTGTAGGCTACGTATAATTTTAATCGAATCCTAACGATTAGAGGCTAGATCTTCTAACTGCGAGTTTAATCAAAGGGCTCGAGCTGGAACTTCATCCACCAGGTGTTGCCTTCCTTGCAGCTGCTGTTAGTTTCATAACTTCTATATGAGTTTCTTGAATTATTACTAGAACATCCTTAAATAAGTTTTTCTTTTAACTAGCTAGGAGCATTGTCGTATAATTTAATAAATTCTAACTACTAGAGACTAGATATTCAAACTACGTTTGATCAAGCAGCTCGAGTTGGAACTTCATTGTTTAGATGTTGCGATCCTTGCAGCTGCTGTTAGTTTCATAACTTTTATGAGTTACTTGAATTATATACCCAAATAAACCTTATATAAGATTCTCTTATAAATAGCTAGGAGTAGGAGAATATCGTATTATTGTAATCAAATTCTTAATACTAGAAACTCTCGATCTCTAGAGCCGCTCGATCAAACTGCGTTTGATCGAGCGGCTCTAGTTAGAACTTCAAAATTCAGGTGTTGCGATCCTTGCAGCTGCCGTTAGTTAAATAACTTCCATATGAGGCCCTTAAAATATAACCAGAGTATCCTTAAAGATTCTATTTATAACTAGCTCGGAGCATATGTCGTATTATTTTAATCAAATTCTCACTACAGTTACTAGAGACTAGATCTTCAAACTGCAAATTTAATCAAGCGGCTCGAGTTGGAACTTCAATGTTCAGGTATTACGATCCTTGGTAGCTGCCGTTAGTTTCATAACTTCTATATGAGACACTTGTAATTTAAACAGAGTATCCTTAAAGGTTCTATTTATAACTAGCTAGGAGCATATGTTGTATAATTTAATCAAATTCTAACTACTAGAGACTAGATCTTCAAATTGCGAGTTTAATCAAGCGGCTCGAGTCGGAACTTCAATGTTCAGGTGTTACAATCTTTGCAGCTGCCGTTAGTTTCATAACTTCTATGAGTTACTTGAATTATATAACCAGAGTAACCTTATATAAGGTTCTCTTCATAACTAGCTAGGAGTAGGAGAATATATTATGTCGTATAATTTTAATCAAATTCTAACTACTAGAGACTAGATCTTCAAACTGTGAGCTTAATCAAGCAGCTCGAGTCGGAACTTCACCTTCAGGTGTTGCGATCCTTGGAGGTACTGTTAGTTTCATAACTTCTCTGAAATTACTCAAACTATAACAAGCATGGGTATGTCATAAATGTCTTAATTGATATTGTACATGAAAGAACGAGTATCAAATTCGAAAAGTAAAATATAATTTTTCAAAACTAAAAACTGACTTCGCACAGCTTAACTACAAAACTGATTTTAATAAAACTTCAGTGGAACCCGACAAGTTACCTTTCAAACAAAAAAATAATATCCGAAATTTCAGTCAGATAGTTTTATTCCAGGCGTCTTCGAGTAATCAGGGAACATATACAAAAAATATTTTATAATTCGAATAGGTAACCTCCTTCTTTTTGAAGTCGGTTGAAAAGAGGAGTGTCCCTAAAGAAGACAAAATGTATTAAAAATTAGAAAAGCTTTGATTTAAATGAAATAATAGTTTACCTGAAAATCGAAATTAAAAAGAACCATTACCATACCATTACCTAAAAATAAAACCTATAGGGCTCTGTTTACTAAATAAGAGATAAAGATTACTGATTAGTTTGTATGTATGTATGAGCTTCCGGGTTCGATCCCCGGTCAGGGCAAGTTGGAAAAGGGCCTTTTTTAAATTATCCGGGGTCTTGTGTGTTTATCTATATAATATACATGTATTTATAATAAAATATAGTATCATTGGGTTGCGATGTTTATCTGTAGTATTTGTTATAAAATATTGTATCGTTAAGTTTCGAAGTACTCTGGGGCTAGCTCAATCAGTGTAATTTGTCCCTATATATTTATTTATTATTTATTTACTATTATGTAGGTGTATACATACCAATCTCTCAAATACTGAAATCTATGTTTGAAAACTATGAAAACTTTCAAAGAAAACATGTAGTCGGTTTCTTATTTATTTAACTATCAATCAACTTTCAGCAGTATTTATATCTCCTAAATCATTGGAAGAAAAGATACTTGAGTCCCCACTCATTTAAGTACAGAAGTCGCATAATAGCGAAACTATACATACAGTCCCCTCAAAAACCACCACTTAAAAACCTCAAACATCTCAAAATAGGCTCTCTCATTCGAAAACCACGAGCACTTTCGACAAACACTCACAGAGGCGTATCGTGCAATTTGCAGCGGAAACCCTCCTTATTCGGAGCTAGTTCGGCTATATGTGCACGGAGATCGGCGCTCATTTTCTTTCAGGCCCTTTTCATGCGGTATGAAAGGGGTTGTCAATATTTTGAGCGTATGAAAGGTGGTGTGGAAGTCAATGGCTGGAGCGTTCTCCAGTGGCTTGATAAAGTGCGTGGCGATAATTTTTCTTGGGCTTTGCAACGAATTGAAATAAACAGGATTTTATAGTTTTTAATTGTGGCTTTTGAGTTTTTCCGCTGTGAACTCTGTCTGCTTAGAGCCGCAAGACCCTAAATGCTCCGTCTGTTCCATTGGAAATAAAGACGCGATAGAGTGTATATTTTTGGGAGATGATTCCATGCTGATCTGGTGAAAAAGAAAACGAATATTATATTGTATACCAGTTGATTTTCTATCTGTGATTTTTAAAAAAACCGAACGAAATATCATATATTAGCGTATCATCTCATATTAGCATTTTTTCAGTCGCATCCTCAGCATTGCAGCATTGCTGTGAAACCTGGGGTCCGGCTTTTACTCCTCCATTTCACACTGCCTTGAGCATCCTTGGTTGTCAGTCTTTTATCTACATTATACGTCCTCTTCTAGCAGCAGTCAGAGCCCAGAGCCTCAAGAACCGAAAATCACTTTAAGCTAGATTTTTTTTAAAGTTGCTAACATGATTCGCATTTACTCTTGATCGTCTCTTATGATCTGCGCGGCAAGACAAGCAGCTGCTATTTCTCCGGATCAGCTTGGCAGATTTCCCCTAAAAAACAAATAAAAATATGCGTGCACTGTGGAAAACCGCACGTATCCAGCCTAAGAACCTTTTGAGATAGCTCAAAGCCAATTAGATGCGGCGACAGCCCGAGTGGTAGATAGGCCCGTCAATGGACTGCTTTACAACCGCGTCTATGGGAAACTTTATTAAAAGACCTTAAAAAGAGGGTAGTTTTAAAATGTTGTTCTACTCAAAGGATTTCTATCCTATGTTAGCTCTGTGTTAGACCATTATTGAGCCAAAACTTTATGATTAGGTTATTTTAGCCAAAACTTTTATGTAACTTACAACTTTGCATGGAAAGTAGTCCATTTCAAAATACCCGAGCAGTAGATTGGCCCATCAATGGTCTGCTTAACATCCGCATCTATGGGAAACTTTATTAAGGCTTCAAAGCCCGAGGTCCACTACCTAATTAAGGAGATTTGACGAGGTTACTGGTTTTTGGGTAATTACATTTAAGAATATACGGCGTATATTTTGGGAACCCTTTCATAAAAATCTTTATTTGATACCACACACGATAAATTTTGAATAAACAAAAAATAAGACATGTTAATAACCGACAAAATCTAACGACATTCACCTATCAAGGTAAAATTTATTGAGCCGTTAAAACCTCAATGCAATTTATTTATTGCACTCATATCATCTTGCATCTCATTACTATTAGTTCTTGGTCTCAAAGCCTCAGATAATATCGTAGAGTAAGTACGTATGTATATAATTATACTATATAATTAAAAATTAAAAAAATATGTGTATAGTCGTAATTATACACTCTTAAGTAGAACTTTTCTTCTGAAGCACTTGGGTTATAATAAGAATGAATACGGTTTTAGTAAAAGTCTTATAAAACACTTCATAATGGATTGAGACTCCCGGCGGGTCCAGAACTACGTAATTAAGATTAAGTCTGGCTGCCTCAGCGACTAATTTCACATTGACTGATTGTTTTAATTACTACGCTTTAGAGATTTCGCGTTATCTTCATTGCAAACATAACTTAAGTATAATTTTATTTTAAAGAATAGTTTTATGTCATAGTAGGTATAGATTAAATAATTTTTTTAACCTTTGATGTCCCACTGCTGGGCAAAGGCTTCTATTCTCTGTTTTCATCATTTGCGGTCCCCAGACGTGCCATCTGCCATTCTTTTTTAAACTGTTTAAGGTCATCCGGCACCTCTTTCTTGGTCTTAAAAAAATAATACAGATACATTTTTACCTCTTTATCCCTGACGGGGTAGGCAGAGCCCAAGGCCGTAAGACCCAAAGGCCTAAAAAAATCTAAATACTGATATAACTTTAAGTTTCAGGAAAGTTAAATGAAGCCGTATAAGTATAGATTAAGTCATAAAATTCTATACTAAAATTACCATGTCTTTATTTCTAACGAGCCAGGCACAGAGCCTTACACATAGAGCCTTAGCCCTAAACATAACCCCAAAAGCTATGTTTAATGTTATAGTTATTTTAATCTATAAAAATTCACGTTTGTTGTATGGGAGCCCCACTTAAATGTTTATTTTATTAGACGGACAGACGGACAGACGGACAGACGGACAGACGGACAGACGGACAGACGGACAGACGGACAGACGGACAGACGGACAGACGGACAGACGGACAGACGGACAGACGGACAGACGGACAGACGGACAGACGGACAGACGGACAGACGGACAGACGGACAGACGGACAGACGGACAGACGGACAGACGGACAGACGGACAGACGGACAGACGGACAGACGGACAGACGGACAGACGGACAGACGGACAGACGGACAGACGGACAGACGGACAGACGGACAGACGGACAGACGGACAGACGGACAGACGGACAGACGGACAGACGGACAGACGGACAGACGGACAGACGGACAGACGGACAGACGGACAGACGGACAGACGGACAGACGGACAGACGGACAGACGGACAGACGGACAGACGGACAGACGGACAGACGGACGGACGGACGGACGGACGGACGGACGGACGGACGGACGGACGGACGGACGGACGGACGGACGGACGGACGGACAGACGGACGGACGGACGACGGACAGACGGACGGACGGACAGACGGACAGATGGACAGACGGATAGTGAAGTATTAATAATAGGGTCCCGTCTTTATTATTTGGGTACGGAACCCTAAAAAAAGCTTGTAAAATTCAATACTTATCACTATTTAAACGTAAAAAATTACATACAAACAGCACCTACATACAGACACAAATCCGCTAGTACTGGACAGATAAAAGCGTTTGCAAGCGGCATTGTCATAAATCATGCTCTAATAGCGTTGTTATACAGCGTTGTTACAACTGCCGTTTTATTAAGGCGCTAAATAACCTCCGGGCTGCAGTTAGAATGCACTGAATCTGTTGGCAGCACCCGATTTCAAGATATTCGGATAAGAATTCATACCATGGGCGACGATCTCGATGGTTACTCACTGCGTTTAGCTATTTACCCACCTGCACCAGAAGGGGATTATGTTTTTATATGTATGAGTGTATAATACATGCTCGAATTCGACATGCTCTGCAGCTTAAACAGCTTGATGGAATTTAGCTAGAGAGGTGGCGTTATTTTTTTATTTTTTTTGGAATGTTTTACGGCTCTGGTCAAAAAAGTCAAAAAGTCAAAAATCATTTATTTATCTTTGGATATTTATATCACTTGATAATTGTCATTTCTTTTTTCTTTCGATTTCTTAATAGTTAGTTGTTCACGTCAGATCATTTACTTACATCTAAGTTTACTGCCGCCTCCAAAGCGCAAGTACAGAAGAAGCGGTAACAAACTGTACTGCAGCATTTTCTCCAAAAACGTCAACCTTAGAATTATACTGATATTAAAATTAGATGTGTGGACTGAGAATAGATTGCTATGTCATAATTATTAATTAAAAATGTCAAATTTGAAATTAATGACAATTTCTGTCTGGATTCATCTTATTTGTCAGAGTGACACTGGGTACCTCTATAAAAAAAACGGCGGGATTTTTGCGTCAAATAATATGTCTTCTAATTCAAAACGGTAGAGCCATGAGTATAGAAAACCTAAATGTAACTCGGCTATTAAAAAAATTAAAAAAAAGAATTCAAAACTTTTTTGTCCGAAAAACTTTTTCATTCGATAGGCTTTAAGGAGTCTGAAGTGTGAATGATAAGCAAAGTCATTTCATCTACAGCTTACAGATGTTCTAGTGGTAAGAGGTCGGTGGCCCGTTGAGAGTACGCTTTTGCAAGTAAAGCAACCCGCAATGGGCATGGTCCGCACTTGGATGGGTTTTAAGAAGGCACGTAAAGCCTGATCCTGGCTGTATGGAAGTCGTCAAGCTATTCAGATGTTTTTCGGTAGCTTATGATATAATAATGTATTATCAGTCCACATATCCAATTTTAACATTAATTGTAAGTTAACGTTTTAGAAGAATATGCTGCAGTACAGTTTGTTGACGCTTCTTCTGCACTAGCGCTTAGGAGGCCGCAGTAAATGATCTGACGTCAACAACTACCTATTATGAAATCGAAAGAAAACTTGACCATTATCAAGTGATACAAATATCCGAAGACCTCCGCGGCGTAGTGGTCACCATGCTAGTCTGCCACCCAGAGGTCCTGGGTTCGATTCCCGGTCAGGGCAAATTGGAAAATGGCCTTTTTTAAATTGTTCTGGGTCTTGAATGTTAATCTATAAATGTATTTGTTGTAAAATATAGTATCGTTGAGTTAGTATCCATAACACAAGTCTCGAAATTACTTTCTTACTCAATCAGTGTTATTTGTTCCTATATATTTACTTATTATAGAGACGTTGATTATGCAATAAAAAGACAAAAATGGAAGTGGACAGGATACATAGCAAGAATGGACTCAAGACGGTGGACCAGAAGGGTAATGGAGTGGCGACCATGGGCCAACAAGCGAAGTAGAGGACACCCAGCAATGCGTTGGGTGGACGATATTAAGCGTCACGCAGGCGTCAACTAGATGCAGGTGGCAAGGGAGAGACAAAGATAGAAAGATATGGAGGAGGCCTATGTCCTGAAAGGATAACATAAAGGCTGCTATGGATGGATGGATTTACTTATTATTCATTTATAAATGGTTTTTGAAGGTTTGACTTTTTTGGAAGCAGCAATAAACTTAGCTGTAAGCACGAAGATATAGATATTTTCATGGCTACTACCTAATGAAATCGAAAGAAAACATTGACAATTGGGTATTTTCGTGACTCTATAGTTTTTCAAAACTAAAAACCGACTTCACCCCCAAACTACACAGCCGATTTTGATAAAATTTCCATGGTACCACCTGGAAAGGATGCCCTTTCAAACAAAAAAAGAATTTTTTAAATCGGTCGAGGTGTCTTTGAATAATCGGTGAACATACATAAAAAAAAGGATCGCGACGAATTGATAACCTGCTCCTTTTTTTGGAAGTCGGTTAAAAATTAATTATTTTTAATGCTGTTAAGAAAAGAAAACGTCGCAATGATGTCAATTGTCATTGAACATATCCATTTTAACTTGATTTTGGATTTATTATTGCAGAAAAAGAGAGCTATTTGACTTCAAGAAACGATGACGTCATCTGCCTGTATTTTATACAAATTCCATAGCAAATGTTTGTCTTGACATTTAGGAAAAATTATCTGATTTGACTTGTTAGAAAATAACGGATTATCAAGTGATACAAATATCGAAAGATAAATAATTGATTTTGGAACGAAATTCCTTATCGCGCGTTGCGAAAGGGGGCTGGATGGCAAAAATTAAGACCAAAAGTTGTAACGACACTTTTTGTTTTTGAATTTATGAAGATATTAAAAACTTGATTTTAGAACGCAGAAAAGAGTTTGAATGTAATTTAGACCTTTTTATATTTTACTTCGTTCCATCCAGGTGTCTTTTGACACACCTCAAGTTTATGTTTTTTTTTTTTTTGACATTGCTGGCCACTTCCACTTACGGAAAACAAATAAATGGTAAGAGTAGAGACTCGTAGTAGCTGAAGCTCGGAGATTAGGTCGTCTAGACAGTTTCATTTGGCTCCGTGACAGCTGAATAGAAGTGCGATGTCCGCCTGAAGACCTGCAGTTATTTATGAACACGTCCTAATTGTTAGTTCGGCTTTTTGGATTCATATTGAAAACTTACAGGAAGCCGGTAACATAAAATGAGGACAAAAACATTTGGCTTACTTGCTAGATTATTAAAAGTATGGTTTACGTATTTTTTCTTTTCTCTGATCAGCAAAATATTTACGAAGATACAATGCGACTAGGGTTGCCAAATCACCAAACCTAATAGCCGGACAGACCAGCCAATTTTCCCGGACATTTGGTTAAAATGGCCGGACACTCTACATAATTGGGAATTTTGTCTGTCAGTATTAAAAGGTACGTACGACAATTCTTTTTATTAAAAACTAGCTGATGCCCGCGACTTCGTTCGCGTGGACTTTATGACTCCGGCGTATAAATATAAATAAAAACTAATGAGAGAGAGAGAGAGGGAGAAAGTACTTGTAACAGTGTTAGGAGTTAAAAGTCAATATTATTTTAATTCTTTGAGAGCCAATATGAAAAGAGCTGAAGTTTACTAACCCTGGAGAAAGCCACAATAAGTAGGCCATGCGAAAATCCAGTCCTTAGATCGACATCAGCAGCTTTAAGCCTCTAAAACTGTGACTTATTTTCATAGCAAAGCAAGTTAACATATGGAACTGTGTATTTTCCAAAGGAAAATTGTTGGGGATGAGTGGCATACGCGGAATAAATACAGTTTCACTGGCATCACTCACTTACTGTGAGCTTTAAGTGTCTCAGCAGACTATGCCGAAGTTTAGTTGCTAAAGTTCAGTGTCTAAAGTTCGGTGGGGATGACACACTAAATAAGCTGAAGTTCAGCTGCTGAAGTTCGGTGGAAACGCCGGACAGTAGTGATGTGCCGATATGAGAATTTAATTTTCCGTCTTTGGCGCGTCTGCGGCGAATGGAAACGGGAGCGGAAGAGGGAACGGAAGTGGAAGAGGGAACGGGAACGGAAACGGAAACGGGAGCGGAAGCGGGAGCGGGAGCGGGAGCGGAAGCGGCAGCGGAAGCGGCAGCGGTGGCGGCAGCAGCGGTGGCGGCGGCGGCGGCGGCGGTGGCGGCGGCGGCGGCGGCGGCGGCGGCGGCGGCGGCGGTGGTGGCGGAGGCGTCGGCAGCGGCAGCGGAGGAGTCGGCGGCGGCGGCGGCAGCGGTGGCGGCGGCGCCAGCGGCGGCGGCGGCGTCGGTGGAAGCGGTGGCGGCGGCGTCGGCGGCGGCGGCGGTGGCGGGAGCGGGAGAGGGAGCGGGAGCGGGAGCAGGAGTGGGAGCGGGAGCGGAACGGGTACGGGTACGGGTACAGGTACGGGTACGGGTACGGGTACGGGTACGGGTACGGGTACGTGTACGGGTACGGGTACGGGTACGGGTACGGGTACAGGTACGGGTACGGGTACGGGTACGGGTACGGGTACGGGTACGGGTACGGGTACGGGTACGGGTACGGGTACGGGTACGGGTACGGGTACGGGTCCGATTCAGGCAAAAGCATCGGAAGTTCGGCGTTATGTGTTGCTAGTAATGCAAATAACATTGCAGGCATGCATTGGCTGAAATTCAGCCGCTGAACTTCGGCATACAGTGCTGAGACATTAAGTTGGGTTCCGTTACACAGTTCCGGCGGAGTCAAATTTCGCATCAGCATTATTGGCCCTCCGACATTAAGACTTATTTTGTGAGCCGTGAGTCCATTTGCTGCAAGTGAATTAAGAAACTCAACTGGATAATTGGTGGCGTCGTCAACAACACTATCCAAGAAATCTAAATATATATCTATAAATATGTATAACTCAAAGGTGACTGACTGACTGACATACTGATCTATCAACGCACAGCCCAAACCACTGGACGGATCGGGCTGAAATTTGGCATGCAGGTAGATGTTATGACGTAGGCATCCGCTAAGAAAGGGTTTTGATCAATTCTACCCCCAAGGGGATAAAATAGGGGATAAAAGTTTGTATGAAACTTTGTCAATTTTAAACCGATCGGGCTGAGACTTTGCATGCTAAAGCTAAAAAGCTACTATGACGTAGGCATCCCCTAAGAAAGAATTTTGATAAATTACACCCCTACGCGAGCGAAGCCGCGGGCACAAGCTAGTTAACAATAATTTGCGTCATAAGTTCTTTATTAATTGATTTTTAATTTTTTGGTGTCAATATGGCGCGTTCACATAACCAAGAATTTTCTGGTGTGTTATGCTCTGAAGGTCCGCAAATACTGAACTTATAAGTTCTACTTCGGACGAAACAACTTTTTTTTTGAAAAAATTTCAATGTACAGACTCATTTTTTTTACTCTTTTATTATAGTATACATTTAGTATGTTTTTGTTCAGCGGCAACAAAAAACATCATCTATAAAAATTTCAACTGTCTAGCTATAATGGTTCATGAGATACAGCCTTGTGACAGACAGACAGATAAACAGTCGGACGGTCTAAGTAATAGGGTCCCGTTTCTACCCTACCCTATGGAACCCTAAAAATCGAATAAAATAAGTATTGATGGGAGGCTCTTATACTACAAACGTGATTTTTCATAGATTATGGTACGGAACCCTTCGCGCGCGTCCGACTCGCGCTTGGCCAGTTGTATATAACTCAACAAAAAGTTCTCATCAGACTTAACAACTTTTGCTAAGGCGGCATTTTAATATTTCTTATAGTTTAGCTGGACCATTATAGTTCTGCATCATGTGTTCCATTTTCCAAAATCATATTATAGCCTATATGTTGCCCAGGCTTTACAGCTATATAACAAAAAAAGTTTCATTCGAATCCGTCCAGTATTTCCGGAGATTAGCGTGTACAAACAGACAAACAGACAAACAGACAAAAAAAATGGAGCCGTCACGGGACGCCTGGTAGATGTGAAACATCGACGTTATTTCGTAAAAGTAGTATGCAGAAAAGAACAGATTGTGGTAGGAACTAAAAATGTCAATAAAATAAAAATATTTACCAGAAAAACACAGGTTATGAGTACTGTAATAAACAGAGTATACATTATAGGTATCCGAGCTCAGTGGAGCGAAAGAGATGGCTTAACGCCGGATCGAGTGAGAGAGAAACGCACAGTCGATTGCGCGTGGCGACGCGTCGCCACGCCAGAAATCGGTCTCACGTGCGCCTATAGATGTTTCACATCAACAGACAAACAGACAAACAGACATACAGACAAACAGACAGACATTTTTTTTTATTTTCTTACTCTATTACTATATCTCCATCGCCCCAAATATTTTTTTTGAAAAATTTTCAATGTACAGACACATTTTTTTTACTCTTTTATTATAGTATAGATCATGCTTTTTGATTGTAACATAAAACATGTTAACTTCTAATTAAAATTTTATTATTTTTTCTTAAATTCGGAGCGACCGACATTCGACTCGCTCGCGCTTGGACTCGGCGCTCGCTCGTTTCCAAATTTGAAAAGCCCAACAAAAGCCGGACAAGCCGGATATAAAAAGCCTAACTATGTCCGGCTTTATCCGGACGCCTGGCAACGCTAAATGCAACACACATAAGTTGAAAAAAAAATGGCGGACTTCAAAGCATATTTGTACAAATTGCCGACACATAAATTGAACTAAAATGGCAGTCGTCGGCGCATTACTGGTACCTGCGCCGACCATCATTTTGGTTCAACCTACGCGCTGGGAATTTGTAAATGCTTTGAAGTCCGCCATTTTTGTTCAACTTATTCGTGTCACATTGTACAGCGTATTTCACGTGACGTCACGATCAGCTACGATTTTAACCAAAAGTTAATCACCCCTACTCCAAAACTTAGAAGTGCTGTATCTTTGTGAATTTTTATACTACTTTGCTAAACGAAATATATAGGTCCTTTATTTTTGGATAAACTAGTTTATGGACTAATGATTATAAAATAGTTTTCACCCAGTTTACATCTCTATTGGAGTAGATTTAAGCATGTTTTCGTGTTATTTTAGTAAAATTGTGGTCATAGTCATATATATGCTTGAAGAGTACATTTTTAGGGTTTCGTAGTAAACAAGGAACCCTTATAGTTTCGCCATGTCTGTCTGTCTGTCCGTCCGCGGTTTTACTCAGCGACTATAAGTACTAGAAAGCTGTAATTTGGTATAGGTATGTATATTAATTATGCGGAAAAATGGTAAAATAAAATATAGAAAAAAAATTTTTTTTAGTGTAGCTCCCATGTAAAGTCAAAAGTTAATTTTATTTTGTCGACTAACCAATCGTGTGGGGTATCGTTGAATAGGTCTTTCAAAAATATTATGAGCTTGTAAACACCGTTTTTCGATTATAGATCCGTTTCTGAATTATTTGGTTTTAAAGTAAAAATTGAACACTAACCATCGTAATATAAAACCCAGACTAACTTTGTTACTAAGTTTTAACCATTATCCGCCCAAAATGAAGTTGACATTGACAGGTGAGATTACTAAGACGGTAAATGTCTTTGCCAAATGTAAAAACAGAACTGGCATCTTGAACGTCAATGTCACTGTCTTGTCATTCTGAATACCTCATCCTTCTTGTCTTTTTGTTTTGAGTAGCGCAGTGGCCAGGACTGAATTTTCATACTATTTTTCTGGCCTAATTCAGGCAGTCAAAGAAGTGCTTGAGCCGAGATTTACAAACTCCGAGTCTTCTTTTTACTACTATAATGTCTACTTTTCCGAGCATGTTTGAGAAAAATAATGTAACAATTATTCTATGTTCACGTATCTCTCAAGTATATAATTATATTTAAAAGCTGAATCCAAGTTGAATAAAGCTACAACCTCCATGGTTCTGAATGCATTATGAGTTTATTATGATTTCATTGAGTTACGTGCTTCAGAAAGCTGCCTGAACTCGCAACGTTGTGAGAGCTGGAAATGTTTTATTCCTTCTCTATTGATACTGTAATGAAATTTTTCAGCAGATGCTGTGAGAGTTTTGTTACGAGTGGATTTTTGTAGCTTTTTAGCCGACTACGGCAAATCCAAATGGTAGGGTAATGATTTTAGCGGTCTTTGTATGTATGTGGGAAAATACCCACATACATACATACACTGATGTCAATTTCGTCGTTATTATTGTCCCGGTGACATAGGCTTATGCGATGATAGTATTTTATGCAACAGTTGTAGAATAAAACGCGAATGTGGGTTTATCACACATGAGTGTTTTAATACCTAATTATTACAGTTGCATATAAAACTTTATCTACTCTACACCCATGATATGAATCCTCTATAAAAGGTTCTAAATCCATAGGGTGTTGTACAGTGTTGTAAGAATTCCATGCAAATTCCTGGTAAGTTTATTGCTGAGTATCTAATTCAAACTAACTATGTATGTATTGGTAATAATGAAATTATTTATTGTTATAATTATTTAAATGTTGGATCGAACAATTATTGGAATGCAAAAATATCTTTGTTCGATATTAGTAAATATCGAATAAAAATGGTGGGATACGTTGTGAATTCGAATATCCTTTTTTGAATTACGCAGCTGTGGTAGTGAACGGCGTGCACATGACAATGATCTTTTTTTGAAATTCAAAAAGAATGTGGCTGTTTGATGAGTGAGGAAGGGATCGAGTTTGAGTTGCATAATAAAATTTAGAACAACATTATAACACTCGTTTAGGTGATATAATGGTTACTATGACACTGGATGTTTTAATGTTGACAATAAGCTAACTGCTTCAGAAACTTTTATAGAGGATTTATAGCATGGGTGTAGATAAATGAATAAAAGTTATACAAAAAGTGCGAGACATAAAGATACTTTCTTTTTGTTTTCATATCGAGTAGGATATCAAATGAAAGGTTTTAAGAAACTACCTGAATTTCCCGGGGTCCAGTGCTGCCCCCATTTGAAATAAATCATTTAATAAGAAGCTCAATATTAGGATGATATGGAGCTGATCTCATGATGGAGCTAGAAGGTGGCCATGGGAACTCTAAAGAAAGCTTGTTTGAATTGTCTTGCTTAAGGAGCACTTTGACCTTTTCAGTTCATAATTTTAGATAAAAGCTTGTTTGTAAATAAAATGTAAATAACTACTAGTTTTATCTTGCCTATCCTAACATACGGTGCCCAGACTTGGTCACTAACAAAACAGCAAAAGTCCAAACTGAAGGTTTGCCAAAGAGCATGGAGCGCAGTATTTTAGGTATTAAACTGACTGATAAGGTGAGAAACACCACACTGCGCTCCATCAAAAAAGTCATGGATGTAAGTAAGAAAGCAGCATAACTTAAATGGGATTTGGCGGGTCACGTTGGTCGTATGCGTGAAGAAAGACGACCTCCTATTTTGACGACCTCCGTGGCGTAGTGGTCACCATGCTAGTCCGCCACCCAGAGGTCCCGGGTTCGATCCCCGGTCAGGGCAAGTTGGAAAATGGTCTTTTTTCAAATTGTCCTGGGTCTTGGATGTTTATCTATATATGTATATGTTATAAAATATAGTATCGTTGAGTTAGTATCCCATAACACAAGTCTCGAACTTACTTTGGGGCTAGCTCAATTCTGTGTAATTTGTCCCTATATATATATTTATTTATTTATTTAAAGATGGGCTCACAAATCGACAAACTGGGTTCCATCAGATGGCCACAGGAAGCGAGGAAGACCAAGGACGAGATGGGCTGACGAACTGAAAGTGTTCGAGAAGAATTGGAGAGAAAAGACCAAAGATAGAGAATTTTGGAAGGAAAGAAGGGAGGCCTTTGCCCAGCAGTGGGACATAAATGGCTAATAAAAAAACTACTAGTTTATTCTAAGAAAATGTTGAAGTATTAAGTACTCATAATCTCACCGCTTTCTTAAGACGAAGTGGTAGCTAAAGTGGCGCCCTCATTTGAAATAAATTGTTTAAAACTAAATAAGATGATAATTAAAAATTTTATTTGTATAAATGACTAGAAAGACCTTTAAACTATTTTATGAGTAACCTTTGAAATTATTACTAATAGTCCGTCTAGTTTTAAAACTGTTTTTCGCCAAAAGTGGCCAATTTTGGCGAAAAACTGTTTTAAAACTAGACGCACTACCAATATTACTTTCAAAGGTTATTCATAAAATAGTTTAAAGGTCTTTCTAGACATTTATACAAATAAAATTTTTATTATCTACTTATTTAGTTTTAAACAATTTATTTCAAATGAGGGCGCCACTTTAACTACCACTTCGTCTTAAGAGATAAATGCTCAACTAAAACATATAAATGCTAATGCCTGTCGCTCCATCGTTGTTATCGAGGTAATTCGGAGAGAATGGTAGCAGCCATTGCTTAATAACTGGCTGTTTGGTTTTATAATCTACTATAAAGTTTTAGAGAGCACTTGTTAGTTTCATTAAGTTTTGTTGTTTTAAGTTTAAGATTTTTATTAAACCCTGATAAAAAAACTGCTCTCTTTCAGGATATTTTTTTTTGGGTTGAAATGAAATGAAATGAAATTTTTTATTTGCATAAGTGACGTACAATATCGGTGTTATAAGTACATTATAACAGGATCGTACACTTGCTGTTTCCATCATGCAAAAATATAATATGTTTTTGCAACAGACAAAATAGTACGTAGTCAAATAAATGCCAAGATAACAGTCCAGTGCCAGTTATATGTATATAGAAAATTTACAGACTCAAATTTGTTACAGTTAAATTCTAAACGTATATAGAAAATTTACGGACTAAAATTTGTTACAATTAGATTCATGTATACAGAAAATTTGCAGACTAAAATTTGTTACAAATAAATTCTAATTTATACTAAAAAAAAAACCAAATATGTTGTAAAACCATATATTTTGTCACGCCAAGGCGTCAAAAGGCTGGCTGAGGACAGACAGGAAAGGGAGAAACTCCACCGAAAATAGCGCCATCTTAAATTTAAATGAATGAAACTGTACATAAATAACTTTAATACTTTCTTCAGAAACTGTCATAGTGTATTTTTGTTGTTTATGTATGTAGGTATCGTTTAACATAGTATATACTTAATAGTGTGTATTATTTGTATTTTTACATGTCTTTCTCATCACATATGCCTTTTAAATTATTACACTACCCTTGTCATTCTCTCGTTACTTGCACTAAACGTTTGGTTGACTGGTAGATAAGGCCTTAAGCTTTAAGTCCATCATTACACTTGTATTGATGTATGGAGTTAAATTGGTCACGCCGATCAGACCATGCAGCACCTTCTCTCGTGTCCATTGTACCCGACCAGCTGTACAAAGTTCGACCTTTACGCGGCGTCGGAGAGAGGCATAAGAGTGGCAACCTACTGGAGGGACAAAATTTAGTGTAATTTGAGCCAATCGACACGAAAAAAAGAAGAAGATAGAGTTAAATAAATGAATGCTTTCTTTTTCAAACATGGCTAGGAACCACTGCAAGAGAACTTGCTTTCACGTATGAAAAACCGCATTGGAATCGGTCCATCCATTCGAGAGCTACAACCCACAAACAGACACACAACAGATATACAGAAAGTCCGACGTCAAAAGAAGCAGAAGTGATCAAGAATAACTCCAAACTCTATCTCCAAAAGTATAAAACAGCTCAATCTTCTTAGCACAAAACATCCACTCTATCAGCTCCTCAACTTCAACCAGTCAAAACTACTCAATCCCAAATCAAACATCCCCGCTAACGTATGCAAATACATTTAAAAAGCTATGTACTTACATCGCGATAAAAGGATCTTCGGGTACAAAATGAATAGAGCTACAGAAATGTAACTCTTTGACAGAATAAGTACTAGTACTCACGTACAGAAGTGTCATTCAGATAAAAAAAAAACGTGTAGCACTCGGGGACTGCCGTGGTAAAGCTATTGCATAGCATTTTATATTTACTAATGCAATTATAATTATTTATTTATTTTTTATTTATGCAGTATTTTTTTTAATACTAGGTTGGGGAAAAAGTCTTTTCGCATATAGTATGTATGAACTTGTAATAAAACATTTTTGGTATCATTTAAAAGTTTAAATTTTAAAGAAGATAATTCCAAATTCAAATTAGGAAAATGCGTGATTTTCATTTGTTTTTCTTACCGTCAAGATGAGTGAATCTAATGAAGAAATTAGATACATTTTAAAATTTTACTACCAAAAAGGCAAAAATGCAACGCAAGCTGCGAAAAAAAAATTTGCGATGTTTATGGACCTAGTGCAGTGTCTGTGAGAGTAGCACAAATTTGGTTTAAGCGTTTTCAATCCGGAAATTTTGATGTCAAAGATGCACGTCGCTCTGGTCTCCCTGTTACGGATAAAATGGATGCTATTTTTGAAAAAGTGGAGCAAGATCGGCATATTAGTAGTTACGACGTAGCTGAAGAACTGGGAATTGACCACAAAACAGTTTTGACGCATTTGAAAAAAAATGGGTACACAAAAAAGCTCGATATTTGGGTACCTCACAAGCTCTCTGAAAGAAACCTTATGAACCGTGTACTCATTTGTAATTCTTTATTACGACGTAATGAGACCGAACTATTTTTGAAGAAATTGATAACTGGTGATGAAAAGTGGATCACGTACGACAAGAACATGCGAAAAAGGTCATGGTCAAAGGCCGGTCAGCCTTCACAGACTGTGGCGAATCCCGGGTTAACTCGCAACAAGGTGATGCTGTGTGTTCAGAACTCTACTGCGAACAACTGATAAGATTAAAGCAAGAAGTTCAGAGAAATCGGCCGGAATTAATAAACAGAAGGGGTGTGGTTTTTCATCATGATAACGCTAGACCTCACACATCTTTAACCACTCAGCAAAAATTAAGAGAGTTTGGCTGGGAGGTGTTAATGCATCCGCCGTATAGTCCTGACCTGGCACCTTCAGATTTCCACCTGTTTCGGTCTCTTCAGAATTCTTTAGGCAGTGTCAGGTTAACACACGAGAGGACTGCCAAAACTACTTGACGCAGTTTTTTGATCAGAAGCCCCAAAATTTCTATAGCAATGGGATCATGTCCCTACCTATAAGGTGGCAAAAAGTTGTCGAACAAAATGGTATCTACATACTTTAGTTAAATGTAAATAAACTATATTAAAAAATGTTTTGAATTTTCATATAAAATGCGAAAAGACTTTTTCCCCAATCTATTATTAATTCAAGTTTCACTTTTTGACAGTGGTGACAGATAAGAAAAATTTTATTTTCTTTTATTAAATAATTGAGAAGTTAATGTCGTTTAAATTATTTTTATTATCTTACAATATATGTAGATTATTCAGGAATTTTTATTATGAGCAGTTAGCAGCTAGTCTACACGCATACGTCTAGTCATACGCACACAAACACCGTGCCGAAGTCTGCCGAACTAAAACGACATTTTTTTTTAAATGACAAACATAGGTTGCCTCGGACGGCATTTCCTACTTCACCCGGACAAGGTTTGAGGAGCGGGCCAGAGGCCCGGCTTCCTATGTTTATATACTACTAGCAGCAGCCCAAAGGGTTCCCAAGGGGAAACCTCGGCTTTGGGCGCGCTAGGGATTATGGCAAATTTTGGGATGCTGCAACACCCATGTTTTGCCGGAAGGGCCGAATAAAACGACATTAGACAATGCACGGCTTTTAACGCCGCGCCGCTGTGCCCGTTGCCGGTTGCCGAGAAACGATTAGGCGGAGTGGGGGGTGTAAGGTTTTATTTTCGTTACGAAATTTCTTGATTCGGTCGCCGCGCTCAAAGCCCGCGATAGAAGCTATGCAATAGCTTAAGAATCAAATAAATATCTACTCAATATCTTTACATGGAAAATACTCCATCGACAAGAACCTAGTTCTTATTTTTAGATTAGATTAAATAAAAATAAGTATATAAATATATAAGTACATTAATAAGTATATCAATACTCCGCGATTAAAAATGTTGTACTTTAAGCATAACTACACCCGAACGCACATGCACTCACACTCAAACACAGACACTCTCAGACATGCACACACACAAACACACGCACACACCCTCACACACGCACACTTACACACCCTTGCACGCAGACGCATATATACTCCTAGCACGTTTGTTCTCTTTAGTGTAGTCTACTTATTATTATTTTTTATGTAACTAAGTTAAATACGCACATGTGACATACTAGCTTGTTATGGGAGAAGACGCTGGTTTTCGAAACACAGTGAAAACTATCTCGGAAACCAGAGGCTTCATATATACTGTGTCAAATAATTGTGTCAATAAAGTGTTTATTATTATTATTATTATTTTTGATGATGATGATGATGATTTACTCAATGTGGCTTAGCACTATAATTAGCAAATGACTAATAAAATTATTATATGGAATTACTCGTATCATTTATTCCGTAGACACTCACGATACGTCACTTACGTACCTGTGACGTATCGTGAGTGTTCTGATACCTATCAGAACCTATCAGTCTTATCTGGAAGCCATGCTGGAGGCGGCTCTGCTATGAGGAGAGATCCTGCCGAGTCCTATTGCAGGCTTTGCAATCTTCAGCCTGCTATGATCTTATAATGCTGCAGATCACTGTATAAACACTCTCTGGTTTAATTTAGCTCGCGTCAAAACTCAGCTCCATATCGCTTAGACACATAGAAATCCATTGCAAGCCAATTTCATTTTTATTACTCTGGACAAACGATTCCTATAACTGAATTTACCACTCCGGAGAGTCCGGAGTGGTCGCCGTGCGCATAGTAATAATGTAGGTATATTTTCGATACCTAAACGGGGAGTGACACAGGCCGTGTGCGCCTATTAACGCCAATTCACACTGAAAGTGCAGTGACTTGCAAGAGACTACAGTCAAACCTTATATCCTTGAAATTAATAGAATAAATTATCATCCGAGCGTATTTTCTCGGTTGCATCCTCAGCAGTACCGCTTCAGAGCCCGAGGTCCGCTACCTAACCAAGGAGATTTGACGAGGTTACTGGGTTTTACACAGAGCGACTGCCACCTAACCTCCGCGACCCAAAGGGTAAACCAGAACCAATCCTTCGATAGCTTGATCATCAAACGCTAGACGGCGTTCGGGATCCACCGTTAATACGTGCCTTTCGAAACACGGGCTTATCTTTCTTTTCAGATAATCAGGTGATTTAAGCCTGCAATATCCTAACCAGACTGGAAACAACTTTTCACAAAGTATGCTCTGAACAAGTGGGATTCGAACCCATGAGCTCCGGATCACTAGGCGAACGCCTTGACCACTGGACCACGGAGGCAGTCGTGAACTTAATAAATACTTTTCTACTTGTGGACGTGCGACGGCTCGAGCCATTGCGACTTTTGTGTTTCTCAAGCTATTATATGGATATGGCATTGAATATGGCTTGAACTGTCACACAAATGGTTTCATATCTGTAGTTATTTTTATTTTAGGGTTAGGGTTAGAGACCTCTACGTCGTAGCACTAGCTACGAGAGTTCGTAGCGATGCTACGAAGTGCTACGAGATCGGTTTAATAACATCGGAGCGGAGTTGGCAAACATGGAGGCTTCTTGGGAAATCTTGAACGTTTTTCAATATTGGCTTTTGTGTGTGGAAAGTTAACTAGTTGTTGACATTAGTTTGGAAATTGGATGTGAGATTGGTTAAAAACATGTTGTTTTTGAAGCGACTTCGAAAACAGGAGGAGCTTCTTAAATAATATTTTTACATAATGTTCGTCAAAAACTTCTTAGCCTTAGATTTAAAAATATACTCGTATACGCTATATGCATTTATCGAAGTCCTCAATACTCAATGCTCAATATTTTACTGCAAACCATAAAGAACTTACATTAGATGTTACCAATATAATTATATTTCATTTATGGACCCTATCGGGCACAGCAATTTGGTTAGATAAGAGGAGATCGCACTCAAACATTAAAATTAAGGTTAATACTAACAATTCTTTTTTTAATAATCTATTACATATTTTGGAACCTTGATTCTCATTAAAAGTGTATTTAGAACGTACCTGAAACGAATGTTTGTTGTTGTCAAACATTTTTGGTATTTTAGTACAGTCGGGTAAAGCGTTGGGCGGCCCAAGGCGGAGGCAAGGCGGAACAAGAACGGAGGCAAGGCGAGCGCGTGGCGTAAGCGAAGCGTGCGCGTGTTGACTTCGGTTAATGCAATTTGGGTTGTATTGATGTGTGGTAGGACTCAAATTATATGCAACATAAAATTTTAAAGCGCGCTAGGCGTGCCCTAGGCGTGCGTGCGCGTGTCATCCGAACACGCCCTTACAGTTTGATGAACTCTGAAATATTCTAGGCACACATATACTAGTAATAATTTTGATGGTTTTGTCAGTTAATAAAGCATTTCCATTCTGAAAGTGTGATTTTTTGAAGTGGAACTGATGAAAGAGCACAGAAATTAAAGTTTATTTTTTTGTTTTTTATCAAATATTTATGTCCGCCATTTACATGGATTTAAATGAAATGAAATTAATAAAAAAAAATACGAATGTTATCCAACGTTTTTAAAAAAAGTTCTTTTTTAATATTTTTTTTGTAAAAACTTTTATTATGAGAAAGTACTTATCAAGACAATTGTATTAAGGCCACACTCGATAGGGTTGCGTCCTTTCATTACGAAGTTCTTATGGCCATGAGGCCATGACCACCTTTCAGGTCATCTTCATATGGAGCTTGCAAAAATTCAGCACAATCGAAAAACTAGAAGTGGGTCAAATTTTACTTGCAAAGTTTATTACAGATAGACAGACAGGCAGACAACGAAACAGGTAAAACTAAATAAAAGTTTGTAAACAAGTTTATTTTTAAAAAATATCTTTAAAACAAGCTTTTATCTAAAGTGCTCCTTAAGACAAATCAAGCGAGCCCAAACTCGATGGGGTTGAGTCGTTTCATTACAGAGTTCCTATGGCCACCTTCCGGCCCTATCATCAGATCAGCTCCATGCCCATCATAATATTGTATTGTCACACGATATACGTATGCCTGCAAAATTTCAGCTCAATCGGAAACCGGGAAGTGAGGCAAATTTAACTTGCAAGATTTAATTACAGACAGACAGACAACGGGAGAGGTGACACTTAATAAAAGCTTGTAAAAAACATTGCTATCTTTGACGTAAATATTGTGCCGTTTCGGGACGATGTAACAAATCGTCAATTATATACATTTTACAGATGATTTCTATCTTCATATAGAAAAATTCAGGTATATTCCTTAATTTTACCAAAATAAAGATAGGATAGGTAGTATTTTTTCAATAAAATAACAAATAAATATATAGGGACAAATAACACTGATTGAGCTAGCCCCAAAGTAAGTTCAAGACTTGTGTTATGGGATACTTAACTCAACGATACTATATTTTATAACAACAAGACCCAGGGCAATTTGAAAAAGGCCATTTTCCAACTTGCCCTGACCGGGGATCGAACCCGGGACCTCTAGGTCGCGGACTAGCATGGTGACCACTACGCCACGGAGGTCGTCAATATACCTAACGTGTAAAATACTAAAATAATACGTGAAAAATATATCTTACGTGTAAGTATCTACTGACTAGTTGTTCGCCCGGAACTATGAACTCATGACCTCCATCTCGGCAACCCCTTAACATATTTGACTTATGTTTGAACTTAAAAAATCTTTTGACTTCTGCTATATACAACAAAAAAAAAAACAGACAATGGAAGTCCATACATGCAAAATTTAGTTTTGACAAAAATAATAAATTAATGAAAGTTACATCGACTGAAGATTCACTGATTGTCATGTAAAACATGTAATTCAGTGAACCTCCTGAAGATGGCTGCATCCATCATATCTACTATCATAATCAGGACTTTGTTTCTGCTCCCTCGCACTCTGCGCACCAATGATGACATTTTCTTGCGCATAATAGCAAAAAGTCGTCTACTGCTGTATCAGCGAACATGCCTGCAGAAACGAGGGAGCCGAAACAATGCCTTTGTTTTTGTTCTGGTGTCAGCTTTTTCAGGCTGCCTGAAGGCATCTGACACAGCTTGACGACTGCCATACACTGATGACAGCCGGGACCAACGGCTTATACGTGACTTCCGAAGCACGGAGGAGCTCGAGAAATTTATGGTCACCCATCCAAGTGCGAACCACGCCCGGTGTCGCTTAACTTGCGAAAGCGCTAGTAATGCGCACTCCCGCCGGGCCACCGAGCTCCTCAAAATGCCCTAAAGGTATTATTGTATTGCACCCGTAAGATACCGTATGCCGCTTGAGTAAATCTTGACCATAACGCACAAGTATAAAAACTTTGACAATATGCTTTAAACTATGCACGTTTCACTTCTGCGGTACACCGCATGAATCTAAAATCGTATTTTTAATTAGACGAAGCCAACTGACAGTAGCTAATGTCACTTTGTAAAATAATGTTGCCATATTTAAAGTAATAGTGATGCGTTCAGTTCTCGTTCAATCAAATGAATGAACAAATGTAATAAGCGATGTTTTTTATTTTCATTACCTACCTATAATTGTTATATTTTATACATTTATAGTTTTAACTGCATGATGTGTTGAAAATAGGACAGTTTTACAAGTTTCCTCGCAATGTTTTCCTTAATGTTTAAAACTCTCGGTATTCAGTATAGGTAGATACTATAGGAACATAGTCATCGAAAACTCATTGGTATGTACAAAGCACGACTAAAATTCGAACCCCGTACCCGATATCGGCAGTTCGGCACACTTACTATTCACTAAACAATCGAGGCAATTTCATTCATTCAGGAGTTTTTTCAATCATTCACTTTGTCACAACACTATTTTTATTTCATCAAAAACTGACAACACAGTAAACGTCAGTTGACTTCGTCTAATTAAAAATACGACTATATACGCTAACTTTTTACCATGAATGGCCAGTGCCCTACGTTCTCTTTGTATATCAGTGGCCTGGCGGGAGTGCGCATTACTAACGCTTTCACATGTTAAGTGACACCGGGCGTGGCCCGCACTTGGATGGGTGACCACAAGTGGCACAAAAATTTCTCGATCTCCTCCGTGCTTCGGAAGGCACGTATAAGCTGTTGGTCCCGGCTGTCATTATTGTATGGCAGTCGTCAAGCTATGTCAGATGCCTTTAGGCAGCCTGAAAAATCTGACACCAGTGTTGGCCACTTACACACACGAAAAACAACAAACAAACATGGTCATCTTTAAAATCTTCTGTCACTATATAATCGAGATATTTAAACTGCTTGAAATGATCTAAAAATACTCCATTTAGTTTAATATATGCCTGTCGAATTTCATGAAGCCCAGCTTTCTGATCAAAATTACTGGAGTTATCATCGAACAAACATACATGCATAGAGAACTTCGGTCGTTCGTTAAATTAATTTATGCGAATGTATGAATTATTCTTTGAAAAAAGACAATTTTGTAAGTGACCTCTTGTGACAATTTTGTAAGTCTCATCGAAGCAACTCGTGACCCAAGGACTGGTAGCTTTTTGGCAGAGAATAAGTATTGCTATTCAGCGAGGGAATGCTGCCAGCATATTGGGTACGTTGTCTCGATGTGGTGTGTTGGAAGAAAGTTTTTATTTATAATACCTTTTGACGACCTCCGTTGCGTAGTGATCACCATGCTAGTTCGCCACCCAGAGGTCCCGGGTTCGATCCCCGGCCAGGGCAAGTTGGAAAATGGCCTTTTTCAAATTGTCTTGGGTCTTGGATGTTTATCTATATATGTATTTATTATAAATTATAGTATCGTTGAGTTAGTATCCCATAACACAAGTCTTGAACTTACTTTGGGGCTAGCTCAATCAGTGTAATTTGTCCCTATATATTTATTTATTATTTATTTATTTACCAAATTTTTGTTTTGAATAAGGAGGAATTTACAATTAAGACCTCGGTGTGACTTTAAAAAGGTCAAACAAACCCTTAGTTTACCAAAAAAACTTTAAAACTAAAAATTTACCCTAAAAAACCTACCTTAGTCGCAAAGCAACAGTAATAAAAGTAAACAAACGTCACCACAAGAGTCATCAAGATTTACACGAAAAGTTGTCGATGTCACCGAAGGAGCTATTATTACGGTTCTGAAAACCATTGTTTGGTTTGTTGCCGTTGTATCCACAGAATAAGCTCTGGCTTGGATAATGGGTTCTTAAAGTTTATATACCTACTAGCTTTTGCCCGCGGCTTCGCTCGCGTAGGGGTGTAATTTATCAAAATCCTTTCTTAGAGGATGCCTACGTCATAGTAGCTTTATGCATGCAAAGTCTCAGCCCGATAGAATTAAAATTGACAAAGTTTCATACAAAGTTTTATCCCCTTGGGGGTAGAATTGATCAAAATCCTTTCTTAGCGGATGCCTACGTCATAACATCTACCTGCATGCCAAATTTCAGCCCGATCCGTCCAGTGGTTT
Source organism: Acrobasis suavella (assembly GCA_943193695.1). Classification (NCBI taxonomy): domain Eukaryota; kingdom Metazoa; phylum Arthropoda; class Insecta; order Lepidoptera; family Pyralidae; genus Acrobasis; species Acrobasis suavella. The sequence continues at coordinate 1,144,977 of OW971947.1, forward strand.
GGGCTGTGCGTTGATAGATCACTATGTCAGTCAGTCAGTCACCTTTGAGTTATATATATTTAGATTTCCATTTTGAATCCAATCTTAAAATTATTCGTTGATGTCCGGACGTATGCGCCACGATAACGCTCAAATTACTTAACCTGCTGATTTTTTCTGACGCACGTTAACCAAAAGCCACACTAGACGCATAAGTCAAAAGAGGCCGTTTTTCGCTAATTTACGTAAAAAATCTTCACGTACTCAATTTAAACTGTAAACAGTAGTTCATAAATAGTTTGAAGGGATTTCTAGGGTCTGATCACGACAAAATTTTAAATGATATCTCAATTTCCTTTTTAAATGATTTATTTCAAATGGGGGCAGCACTAGACCTCAAAACATTCAAGTAGCTTAATGTTTGTACCATTTTTCAATAGCTTTATGACGTCACGGGATTATTTCCTTTTGAAAATTACTATCTAATGCAGTATCGTTTAATTATTATTAATGAAATACTCAAATTACCTTTTGCATACAACAAAAACATGCAAGACCAATGTCGTCCATCTTTTTTAAATTTTACGGATCTGTATACAAGTCCTTTGAGACTATTTTTTGGTCAGCGCGTGACTTGTTACGCGTTTGTTCTGTGTATTTATCAGATGGCCCGTAAGCTCCATGACATTTTATTTTTTGAATGAGCTTTATGAAGTGTGCACTTTTGGATTTTCCCAACTTATTTTTATTTTTTAGAATTTGACGAGTGGATTAAAAAATCTTATCAAATTCTAGCAATAATAAAAAAAGTAATAAAATGCATTTATTTTCTTCAAAAAATATAGTTGCAATTTTATAAAACGAATATTTACAAAAAAAAACTTAATCTAATGATATTATGTATAACATATGTGTTAGCGGAAGACTGGTGCCCATGATAGGTTTCCGAAGAACCTGTAATAACGGGTCACCAGGACTCGCTATCTGGTACAAAGGAGATGAAACCAGTGAGAGCACAGGTACCACCGTCGCGTGTTACGACGAAGACTGCCTCAAAATAGCGCCTCATCTACATAATTGCATAACTCGAGCGGGCGTTTCATAAAAAAATGTTAAAGGACACCTGCGAAGGGATAACTTTTGCCCCTAAAAATTATTTATTTCAAACTTCTTTCATAAATCTGGCTAAACTTGTTTACAAAGTAATTTTGGGCGCGACCCGTTTCTCAGCGCGAATATACGATGTCGTTTGGTGTTGTTACATCAGGATATCGCTGAACGATCGTCGTATAAATGTTGGAAGTAATTATAACCATTACATACTTTTTTACCATCCTTTTAAACCATTACACCCACCCACAAGGTGGTCTGACGACCTGAATAAGGTCGCTGGAAAGCGCTGGATGCAGGCCGCTCTAGATCGGTCATTTTGGAAATCGTTGGGAGAGGCATATATCCTGCAATGGACGTTATGCGAATAAAATGATGAATCATGATGACATCCTTTAAGTCCCCACAAAAAGAAAAACAAAATTCAATGGTTTTTAACCGACTTCCAAAAAAGAGGTTATCAATTCCTCGCGATCTTTTATGTTTTTTTTTTTATGTATGTTCACCGATTATTCGAAGACGTCTGGACTATTTTGGAAAATTGTATTAAAGGAATTTTGTTTTAAAGGATATACTCGTACTTTCCAGATGGTCATATAGAAATTTTATCAAAATCAATTGAGTAGTTGGGGGGTGAAGTCGGTTTTTAGTTTTGGAAAATTAGACCTTTACTGACACTTTTACACGTCAATAAGTATGATTTACATTACGTGTCAATTGATCCAGGCAGGAAGTTCCAGCTTCGAGGAAGACGTCTTTTGACGAATCCGACTCGGCTGGGCAGTGTTCGGGAAGCTACGCAGTGTCTTCTCGTCCAAAATACCTCAGTGCCTCAAGACAAAAGTGTTTAAGGGGCTACCTGAGGTCCAGTGCTGCCCCCATTTAAAATAAATCATTTGAAAAGAAACGGAGATATTATTAAAAATTTGGCTTTGATATAATCCTAGATAACCCTTCAAACTATTTTATGAACTACTGTTTATATTTTGAAATGAGAACGTGTAGCTTTTTATAGCATTTTTGCTAAAAGTGGCCTTTTTCGCAAAAATGATATATAAAGCTACACGTCCTCACTTTAAAATATAAACAGTAGTTCATAAATTAGTTTGAAGGGTTATCTAGGATTATATCAAAGCCAAATTTTAAATAATACCTCCGTTTCTTTTCAAATGATTTATTTCAAATGGGGGCAGCACTGGACCTCAGGTAGCCCCTTAATCAATGTGTGTTACCAGTGATGACTTATGTTTCTGAAACGTGGTCCCTTACTATGGGTCTCATAAGAAGGCTCAAGGTCGTTCAGAGCGCTATGGAGAGGGCTATGCTCGGTGTTTCCCTACGTGATTGAATCAGAAACGAGGAAATTCGTAGGAGAACAAAAGTCACTGACATAGCCCAACGGATTAGTTCGTTGAAGTGGCAGTGGGCGGGACACCTAGCGCGAAGAACCGATGGCCGATGGGGCAAAAAGGTTCTCGAATGGCGACCACGTACTGGCAAACGAAGCGTAGGACACCCACCCACAAGGTGGTCAGACGACCTGACCAAGGTCGCTTAAAAGCGCTGGATGCAGGCCGCTCGGTGATCGGTCGTTTTGGAAATCTTTGGGAGAGGCATATGTCCAGCAGTGGACGTTATGCGGCTGAAATGATGATATTGATATTACGTGTAGTTTATTTTATTATTTAAATGAATTAAAAAAAAATTTAAAAAAAGATTAAACACCGAAAGAATCAAATTTTTACAGTATTGGTCGCCTACTCGCCAGAAGAGCTTTGTCATATTATTATTATGTCTGCAAAATTTCAGCTTAATCGGCCGGGATTAACGATTTGAAAAATGAGTTGCAAGATTTGATCTAAACGAACATACATACATACATACAAGATACATTGCAAGTTAAGAGGCATTTCACATTGTCTGGCTGTCTCGCTCGCACAATCAAACTTTTTAAAAGATTAAAAAATGTGACTCATTTGTAGAAAAGTGTTTCATTAACTGTTAATATAATTATATTTTGGATATTTTAGACATGTTTGTATATAGTGTAGACATTGACTACATCGAAAATTAGGTCATCAAAATGTAAGATTCTTGATGACCTAATTCTCGATACACACGCACATAAATAATAAAAAAACATGTCTACAATATCTAACATATAATTATATTGAAAGTTAATGAAACACTTTTCTACAAATGAGACACATTTTTTTAAAATCTTTAAAAATGTTTGATTGTGCGAGCGAGACAGCCAATCAAATGTGAAATGCCTCTTGAATGAAAGCTTGTTAATAAAAATATCATGTAAAAAGCTGGCACAAAATCATGAAATTTTAGTCAAAATCTACATATATAAAAGCGAAAATCACTCACGCACTCATCACGAAATCTCGAAAACTACTTAGCCAATGAAGATGAAATTTGGCAAATAGGTAGATTATGTCTAGAAAATGTCCGCTAAGAAAGGATTTTTGGAAACTCTTTCTCTAAGAGGGTGAAATAAGGGTTGCCAGTTTGTAGGAAACTTCGTAATTTTTAAAGTGAGAGACACGATTTTTTATTTTATTTTAGATGTTAGTAGAAAATAATAAAGCATTCATTAGATTTTGTAAATAACATCCCTATAGGGGTGAAATAGGGGTTCAAAGCTTGTATGAATTTTCGACATTTTTGAAGCGAGAAACATGACGTGTTTGAGCGGAGCGGGAGTGGGAGTGGTAGCGGGAGCGGGAGCGGGCGCGGGAGCGGGAGTGAGAGCAGGAGCTCGACAAGGTTCATCGGGTCCGCTCGCTAGGCCTTTAAATCCCTACATTTTTATAAATATTGTTATATTGAAGAAGTATTTAAAAATTTTAAATAACATAACAAAACCAAATAAAAATCATATTACAAACATTTTCTAGACTTCTACGCGGAAAAGAAGTCGCGGGTTACAGCTAATATTTATATAATTTTTTTTCTTTATTACATATCAAAATATATATAGATATAAAAAAGGAGCAACACGCATTACTCCCCAACGTATGTTTAAATCGAGGCGGGTATGACAGCTCGGGGAGTTCCCTTATTGGCGGTCATTACACGGGTGTGGGCAGTCTCTTGGTAGCCATTCTTGTTTTCCCGTTTTATATGTTGCATTTTTACATTTGGTAAAATAATTTTGGTACAAAAAAATGTACTATGTACAGACTTAGTGATGGTTTGTCTAGAAAAGAGTTTTTAGGGTTCCGTACCCAACGGGTAAAAACGGTACCCTATTACTAAGCCTTCACTTTCCGCCTGCCTGTCTGTCACCAGGCTGTATTAGTATCTCATAAACTATGATAGCTAGACAGTTGAAATTTTTACAGATGATGTTTGCTGTTGCCGTTATAACAAAAAATACTAAAAACAGAATAAAATATAAATTTAAGTGGGGTTCTCATACAAAAAACGTAATGTTTTCACTCAAACAAACAAACTAACTTTCTTATCTGTTTATCTTTTCCTAAAGGTTGACAGGGAGAGAATGCTTTAGCATTAAATCCAGTAGCTTTTGGCTCAATAAAGTTTTTAAATATTTTTTTTTTCATAGATAATGTTACAGAACGATTCGTCTGCAAGTCTGACTTACACTTAGCTGGTTTTTTATTTTTAAATAAATATTGTAAATCAATCGAATAAACTTTGCTTGTGATATAAATAAAATACTTCTGGGTCTCTCAAACGAATAGAACGATCAACTCATTAACGTTTTACTTAGGTAGTTATTTTCATCTTTTTACATGAACTGAAAGTTGTAAAAGTGACCGTGAAATACCTCGGAAAGCAGACTACAAAAAAAAAATCATATATATTAATACGTTAAGGTTAAGATGTTTGCCTCCATTTTTAGAAAAAACCTCACAATTTGCTCCATATAAATTTTATATCATTTTATAGATAATTGCTTTTTCTACCGGCAACTACTAAAAAAATTATAATAGCTTTTGTTTTTGTTAATTAATTATTAAAAATATGTATGTATAGATATACATTAAGACACGATACGACAATGCTGCCATCTGACGGCTTTAATTTTGAAACAACGTCAACATGATTGACGGTTGGTAATTTTTTTTCAATTTCACATTTACTCACGTATAAATACTTTTTATTAAAGTGATAAATTTAGTGCAAATTATTCGCACGGGTACCGCTAGTTATTAAATTAATTTAACATTCCTTTCCAACTGATTTTTTTCATACTCGTGTAATATACCTATTCGTATGTATTGAAGAAATATATTATATATGCTACTCCTTCTGCCAAAATTGATACTTTACTCATAATTTTATTTAATACACATCTTCATTTTGTATTGCCATAAACAGTTCTTCTTATAGTAATCTATCTTCTATCTAAATATATATAACTCAAAGGTGACTGACTGACTGACATAGTGATCTATCAACGCACAGCCCAAACCACTGGACGGATCGGGCTGAAATTTGGCATGCAGGTAGATATTATGACATAGGAATCCGCTAAGAAAGGATTTTGATCAATTCTATCCCCAAGGGGATAAAATAGGGGATGAAAGTTTGTATGAAACTTTGTCAATTTTAAACCGATCGGGATGAGACTTTGCATGCATAAAGCTACTATGACGTAGGCATCCCCTAAGAAAGGATTTTGAAAAATTACACCCCTACGCGAGCGAAGCCTCGGGCAAAAGCTAGTAAGAAAATAAAATTCACATCACATTCGAGTATGCATTAGGTATATTTTATTTCTCAACGAATCCACAAAAAATATTCTTCCAATGAAAATAAGCTACTCACGAAGTTCCAACTACTATTGTTACTTCAAAAAATTTCATCTTCACTGGGTTTATTTGCAAAAAATGTTCAAAGTTTCCCGATATCTTAATATTATTCAGAGGGCAATATCATATGAAATTTACGATTATTCGGAAAGTAATCCGAGAGGGCCGGGTTAAGTAACAGCTCTCAGTTATTCGTCCCTGAGGACGTTTACAAGGAATAAGTCGAACCCTGATCTTCTCGTACTTAGTTCAAACGCTCTTTTGTATGAGAATTGTAGAAAAAAGAGAATATTTGAGGTTCTGTTGAAAGTTACACATACATGAATTACGGAGTAAGCAGTGTCTGCGATATTAGACCAAAAGGCCACGTTTAGTGTTATTATAGAAAGTAAGTCCACGTAAGTAATAAAAGTCAAACCTTGAGTTTTTCTGTAATTGACCGAGCGAGCGAAGATTGCGAAGCGTCTCAAATTCGACTGGCCGAAAATTCTATTGTCCGTCTGTCTGTCTGTTCTCGCCTACAGGTCGCAGTTCTTAACCGATTTTCATAAAATTTTGTAAGCAGGTTTAGTATTGTATAGAATTTATTTGTCGAGTCAGTATTTTGAAATTTAAAATTTTCTGTATATTTTGTATTAGTGCATTCAGTTTGATGTCATAAATACAAATCTTTGCATCATTATAAGCACGAAAATGGTGGATAGTAACTGTGACGTCGGAGATAAATAGAAAAAAAAAATGTTTTTTTTTTTAAACATACCATGTGCGGTAGGTATCAAATAAAAGGGAAAGGCTTTATGAGTAAATTACGTAGTAATAAACTTCACTCCCATATTGATCAAACCCATGGACTATATTTAATACAAAAGTTAAATAGTTGTAAGGGCTCGTGAGGTCTACTGTTCTTACAGAACTACTAGTTAGTTTAAATTTTAAAACGCACTTTTAACCCCCGACAAAAAGAGGGGTGTTATAAGTTTGACGCTTATATCTGTCTATCTATGGCATTGTAGCTCTTGAACGAACGGACCGATTTCGATGTAGTTTTTTCACATGAAAGCAAGTTCCTTTGAGGTGGTTCGTAGCTATGTTTGATGGAAATCGGCTTAACCGTTCAAAAGTTATTGAGGATTAACGTTTGTAAGTCTGGGATTTTTTAATTAACCTGGCAAATCATAGACGGCGAAAAGGATATCAATTCCAATTAACATCGGTTGGAATATTTAGTTTCACCACTCATTAGGATAAGATAAGATAAGATAAAATTTCTTTATTGCACCAACTAAGTATGACAACAATCAAAAGTACATTTAAAATCTAGTAGGTACAAAGGCGGGCTTATCACTAAAGTGATTTCTTCCAGCCAACCTTTGGGAAGAGAAAACTATAAGAGATGTGGGGGAGTTGGCGCAGTTACAGTATTACAGATTAAATTTACTTTTAGGACCAACTCGATAAATCTTTGGACAACCTCGCAACAAATGGTTTTAAATTCTCACATAGGATGCATACTGTATCTCAGAAACACTAGAACTTTACACCGTAGATTCGGTAAATTACACCCACCATTAGGCTAGTCACCCACCAATGTTGCAAACTGCAATACGCCTGCATCCGCAGGCGTAATATAGTGGGCGTTAAGAGTGCGCGCGCTAAAGTATGCGGCTAAATGCCGCTGTAAATTCAGAGGGTGTGCTGTACATTGGCAACGGTTTGTCCTGAAACACACTGGTGTAAGCGATGAAAATCAGAAGAGATCTATTTAAAATTGTACATTACTGGCTGTATAGAAAAATGCTATGATGAGCTTGAAATTTCTGCTAAAATATGCGGCTAAATGCCGCTGTAAATTCAAAGGGTGTGCTGTACATTGGCAACGGTTTGTCCTGAAACACACTGGTGTAAGCGATGGAAATCAGAAGAGATCTATTTAAAATTGTACATTACTGGCTGTATTGGAGAATGCTATGATGAGCTTGAATATTCTATGTTTAAAATTTATTAAAAATAAAAGTTATTAATATAGTGGGCGTCAAAAGTGCGCGCTCTAAATGCCGCTGTAAATTCAGAGGGTGTGCTGTAAATTGACAACGATTTGTCCTGAAACACTCTGGTGTTAGCGATGGAAATCAGAAGAGACCTATTTTACAATTGTGCAATACTAGCTGTAAAGAAAAATGCCGTGATGAGCTTGAATATTCTATGTTTAAAATTTATTAAAAATTAAAGTTATTAATATAGTGGGCGTTAAGAGTGCGCACGCTAAAGTATGAGGCTAAATTTCGCTGTAATTCAGAGGGTGTGCTGTACATTGGCAATGGATTGTCCTTAAACACACTGGTATAAGCGATGGAAATCAGAAGAGAACTGTGTCTACTATGCTGATCATATGAATGTAGAAGAATGCCGTGATCTGTTGTAAGATTAATTTTGAAATTTGATGAAAATAAAAGTGAGTATTATAGTAAGCGATCAGATTGCGCGCGCTAATGTATGCAGCTAAATGCCGCTGTAAATTCAGAGGGCGTGCTGTACATTAGCAACGGTTTGTCCTAAAACACACTGACAAAAACGAAATTAGAAGGAACCCACGTCAAAATGTAAAATGCTGGCTATATAAAAGTATGCCGTGATCAGTTGGTAGATTCTAATTTTGAAATTTGATAAAAAAGATAGTATTAGTACTATAGTGGACGATAAGAGTGCACGCGCTAAATGCCGCCTTAAATTCAGAGGGTGTGCTGTACATTGGCAACAGTTTGTCCTGAAACACACTTAAGAAAACGATAGAAATCACAAGAAATCTACACGTCATATTGTACAAGCTGGCTGTAAGAAAAATGCCGTAACGAACTTGGATATTAATCTTTAAAAATTGATATCAATAAAAGTTAGTAATATAGTGGTAAGTATATTAGTAACTTTTATTAAGTATGTAGCTAGATGCCGCTGTAAATTCAGAGGGTGTGCTGTCCATTGGCAACGGTTTGTCCTGAGACACATTGGTAAAAACGACGGAAATCAGAAGTAACCTACTTCAAAATGTTGGCTATATAGAAGAATGACGTGAAGAGCTAGAACATTCTAAGTTTGAAATTTGAAAAAAATAAATCATAGTAGGTAATAATGCGCTCAAGTATGCGTTTAAATGCCCTTGTAAATTTAAAGGTATATCGTACATTGGCAACGGTTTGTAGTGAAACACAGTGGCAAAAAGGTTAGAAAACATCAGGGACCTCCTTCAAACTGAACGATGCTTGTCATTAAGAATTAATTTATGAATAGATGAAAAACTCCTTATTACAATAATAATAAGAATTCTATGATCAGCTATATCTATGTAATTTTAGAAAGAAATTAAAACTCTAGTAATATAGTAATACTGGTTTTGAAATGAGATAGTTGGCCAATTGTTTGCAAAAGCCACAAAATGTATCTAAACGTTGTCTGTCTACGCTAACCGTGTGTATCGCTATAATACTACAAAATTTGGATTGCACTGCGTTAATTAATATAAACGCTACTGGTTTTTAGACGCAGCGAAAGTTGGCCCACTGTTTTGACAAAGTTAAAAAATGTAACTAAACGTTGTCTGTCTGTGCTAACCGTGTGTATCGCTATAATACTACAAAATTTGGATTGCACTGCGTTAATTAATATAAACGCTACTGGTTTTTAGACGCAGCGGAAGTTGGCCCACTGTTTTGACAAAGTTAAAAAATGTAACTAAACGTTGTCTGTCTGTGCTAACCGTGTGTATCGCTATAATACTACAAAATTTGGATTGCACTGCGTTAATTAATATAAACGCTACTGGTTTTTAGACGCAGCGGAAGTTGGCCCACTGTTTTGACAAAGTTAAAAAATATAACTAAACGTTGTCTGTCTGTGCTAACCGTGTGTATCGCTATAATACTACAAAATTTGGATTGCACTGCGGTAAATAATGCAAACGCTACCGGTTTTTAGACGCAGCGGAAGTTGGCCCACTGTTTTGACAAAGTTAAAAAATGTGACTAAACGTTGTCTGTCTGTACTAACCGTGTGTATCGCTATAATACTACAAAATTTGGATTACACTGCGGTAATTAATGTAAACGCTACCGGTTTTTAGACGCAGCGGAAGTTGGCCGACTGTTTGACAAAGCAAGGGTAATGTTAAATGATTGCGTTTTAAATACTTTGGCGTGTAGGATTAATAAGCTTTAGATGTTCAGTTTAATTAAAGAGGAGTTTGATGGCTTGGCGGGAGTGCGCATTACTAGCGCTTTCGCAAGTAAAGCGACATCGGGCTCGGTCCGCATTTGGATGGGTGACGAAAAGTGGCATAAAAATGTCTCAAGTTCCTCTGTGCTTCAGAAGTCACGTATAAGCCATTGGTCTCGGCTGTCATCATTATATGACAGTCGTCAAGCTATGTCAGATGCCTTTAGGCAGCCTGAAAAATCTGACACCAGTGTTGGCCACTTACAAACACGAAAAACAAACATTACAAGCTCGGCAACTGGCAAGTGGTCCTTTAAGGTTGAACAAGTCGCGGGTCTGTACTTACAGGTGGGAGCGGCCTAAAAGCATGCTATCTCACATAGTGTTCGGGTGAAATGCACGATAAATTCATAGTAAACCGAGCGCATAAAAAATACGTAAAGTTCTTTGGGAACAGGGTTTTTATTCAGTTGGAGTTTGCTTTAAATTATTTTGCAAATTGATTCTAGTGGACTTTATAATATAAAATCGGTGTAGTTTAGTGTTATAAATGCTCATGCTTATGGACAATATGTAAAATGGTTAAAATGGACACTCATAGTGCGGCTGTAGTGATATTTATTTGTGGACTGTGGTGGGCGTCTTTAGACGCCGTCCGCCACTCATTCGGCTATGAAAACCAGTGGACTAGTATAGATTTGTTGCCAGAAGCTCCCTTGAAGCAATCAAAGAACCTACACCAACCTTTGATTGTAAAGTTAGGTTAGGGTTAGGAATAAAGAAATTGGCGCCATGGGCTAACTAGACACTGGCAAAATAAGCTTCAACGAAGTTTAATAGCCAACAAGAAAAAAAAAAAAACTTTTAATGGCATTTTTATTTTACTATTCTGTATCCATACAGACAATATTTATAATCAGACAAACCGACATCATGTTAAACTTTGAATGTACAATGTCAATCAGTGGAGAAAATACCCTCCGAAATTTGTATAGAAAATGTATCTACTAGTTCGCTCTTAAGTACTATACGGAATAACCGCCATTATGTGTGCTCTTTAGAAGTTTTTGGATTTTATATTTATTTCATGGCACAATTAAATTATTACAAACAAACAAACATACAATGATGGGTCTCATTAGAAGCTCAAGGTCACTCAACGGGCTATGGAGAGCCCCCTCCCTGATCGAATCAGAAATGAGGAAACGATCTGACCAAGGCCACTGGAAGACGCGGATAAATAATGGTTTAAATCAAGTCCGAAACTTTGAATCAGACAATTTCACAAGAAACCCAAATTCTACTCTTTCCGTGTAGAAATCCCATTGTAACACAACTGTCATTTATTTGTATGTCCCAGTTTCCAAGGTTCATTTGCTTTGCAAATCTGTTCTTGATCGCCGCCCGGAAAATGTTTTATTTAGTGTACTAATTAGCTATTCAAATTTAGGGAGTCCTATTTATAGGAGACTTGATTGTTTTTGTTACTTCATTTTGTCCAAGCAGTGGATATACTTCAGTCGTGCTACAAACCCTTAGATCATTTAATACAGGATAAGCCTTACCTGCGCGTTCCCCTCTGCCGAAGTATAAGAACAAAAATCTAATACGTTCATAAAAACTGGTTGCGTAATCGATTATGATCATTATGTGAATCGGTAAGGCATCGAAAAGACGTCTAAAAGTGCTCCGTTAAAAATGCCATGTTATGTAATTTTCTCGTGTAGAAAGAGGTCAAACACATTTAATCTTCCAAAAGATGGCATAACCTTTTATTAGTAAGTATTTTTTAATTTATTAACGTTGTTTTCTATTTAAATGTAATTTCTGAAAAATATAAGGAATATCAATTAGCATCGATTACGAAAAAAATAATCGAATCACGTTTGCAACTGAATTGCCATTTTTCAAACGTGGAGTCACCTAAACGAATGGTTTTTCCATACAAAAAAACCATACGTTTAGTGACTCTGCGTTTGAAAAGTCTCACCACTGATTTCCTTCCATCCCAGAGACTATAGCGCACTCACGTGACTATGTATTTATGATTTACAACCTTCGTCTTTATTCCCTGTGCATTAGAGTTGAATATATTTTTTTCTCTTCTCTCTCTTTCTTGCCAAGAGTGTATTATTATGTGTATTTACACATTTTTTTCAGTGTGAGCTTTATTGGTGTGCAGAAAATAAGCTAGTGTTTAAGTTTTTTGTAGTGTGCATTAGCGACACAAATTATTTGTGTGAATGTGTGATTAGTTAAGATGTAGTAGTAGCTTACCCCCGCACCAAAAGCAGCAGAAAGTTTTGTAAGAAGATTTGTCTGCGTAACTCATCCTGTATTAAATGATCTAAGGACAAACCGTTGCCTGGCGGACCATTAAACTACATAACATTTGATCGGTATGAACTACTATTGCTCGACATCAATTATGTTCGACAAATGTTTGACTGACATATTATTCATTGAGCTAAATTGATATCGTAGATCAAAAGCTATCTCAGTCAAACATTCGTCGAACAAAATTGATGTCGACCAATACTAGTGCGATCAAAAGCTGTGTCAGTCAAACATTGGTGGAACACAATTGATGTCGAGCAATAGAAGTACCAATCAAATTTTTATGTCGGTCAAACATTGGTCGGACCAAATTGATGTTGAGCATATAGTACTGCTGATCAAATGTTATGTCATTCAAACATTGGTGGCACAAATTTGGTGTCGAGTCGAGATCAGATTCGATACAAGTACATATTTGACTCTACCTCATTCCGACCTCTGATAATCAACATAATCACTTTAGCAAATAATCTCACTTCATGGTATAAAGGCGGCATTTTTCAAAATGGCAAACATTGACAGCTGTCAGCAGCGTGGCCGGAGTTACCATTTTCTCACATTTTGGGTGCTAAAGTGCACTACACACTAAAACCGCCAACCCGCCGATACAGCCCGCCGACACAACCCGGCGGACTATGTCGAAAGAAGCATGTCGGCAACCTGCGCCCGCGGCGTCGTCGGGACGTCGGCGGCTTGCGTACGCAAGCGCTCAGTTGCCCGGTGACATTTGAGCTGTAGCACGCTAATTACTAACTGCCAGCCAAATAAGTTCCTGATGTCGAGCCGCCGACATAGTTTTCCGACTTGCAATGAGTGAAGCCGCCATCCTAGCCCGCCGGCAAAAAGTTGCCGACATATATCGACGGATAGGCGGCTTTGGTGTGTAGTGCGCTTCATCATCATCCAAGCGTATTTTCGGTTGCATCCTCAGCAGTAACGCTTCAGAGCCCGGGGTCCGCTACCTAACCAAGGAGATTTGACGAGGTTACTGGTTTTTACACAGAGCGACTGCCGTCTGACCTCCATAACCCAAAGGGCGAACCAGGAACCAATCCTTGGATAGTTTGATGATCAAACGCTAGGTGATTCAAGCCTGCAATATCCTATCCAGAATGGAAACAACGTTTCTCAAAGTATGCTTCCCAGTGGGAATCGAACCCATGAACTCCGGGTCACAAGGCGAACGCCTTGACCACTGGACCACGGAGGCAGTCCAAGACCACCGCTGTCACTACACAAGGTGTGTAGTGCGCTTGACACTATGAAACGATGACAGCGGTGGTCAATAATTTAACATGCATACAATCAAAAAAGCTGTTATGAGTTTGACACCAATGTCTATCTGTCTTTTTGTCTCCGTCTCTGTCTTGAACGGAAGAACCGATTTCAATCCGGTTTTTTAACGAAAATCAATTCAGCTGTTCAAAATTTGAGGTTTTTTTATTTTGTCTGGCAAATAAACTTGTAATAGAGAAATAGCCAAATCCTTAGTGGAATTTGTAATCTTATACAGCCTTTGTCCGCAATTTTCTTTATCCGAGAAACAAATAAATCGCGATTGAGATTTAGGTACACCGATCTTCGATTCAAACGGATTACTTGTCCGCCAATGATGTTTCAAACTGAAGATACGTTAAAACATAATGTTTTAATATGCGATGAGACTAGCAACCCAACACTATTTTGACAAATTTTTACAGATGTACCGAGTAGTCGGCGAATAGTCGGTAAAGCCGACTATCCGGCCACTATCGTAGTCGGCGACTAGTCGCCGAATATTCGGCAAAGAGCGCCGAATATCTGGCTACTATCGTAGTCGGCGAATATTTGGCGAAGAGCGCCGACCATCTTATAGGAGGAGGTACATTAAATAAAAACCTTGATTATTTATTAATATTTTTATTTTATAATCAGTCTAAAACATTTTGAAATGAAAATCAAAGCAAGTTTTCCATTGCTAATCAGTTTATAAAATAACTTGCTTGTAAAGAAAACAAAAAATTGCGAAGTAAACAAAACAGGTTCCGACACGATCACAGGCGGCGCGGCGTTTGCGACTAGTGTCAAAATCAGCTGTAAACGAAGCGTTACGGAAATCCCCGAAACCGTAATCAGCTTGGCCGAATTGTCAGTCAGTCGACTAGTCCGTGATCCGTGCGTCAACTCGTGAACGAGTGCTGCCGGGAGGAACTGGTCAGCTCGGCTTCGCTTTTTAGACTACTTAATGTTTTTTACTACGCAATTTATGTTTGTTTACTTGTTCGCAAGCATTACATGTTATAATGTGTCAACATTGTATTATATTATAAGTATTTATTAATTAAAAGACAATTATAATAATATGACAAAGCCATTCTGGCGAGTAGGAGACCAATACTGTGAAAATGAGTTTCTTTCGGCGTTTCTTCTCAGCAGTGGTCGTTACGAAGCGCTGGTATCAGTAGCTTTTCTTTAAAAATAAATTAAATTTTAATATACTTTACACGTAACATAAATTATACTTATTGACGTGTAAAAGTGCCTGTAAAGGTCTAATTACTGAATATTTGAATCTTTGAATCTTTGAATCTAAAGTTTAGAACTCTTTTACCCTCAGTCGTTAGATTCTGTAGATGCGCACTCGCACCTGACAGGCCGTAGCTGAAAATCAGTGAGCTACTCCCTTAGCAGCACAAAGCACTGAGTTATGACCTTTTATGATTGCTGTAGCACACAGATACAAGGAAATTGAATGTTCTCAGTGCGATATTTTATCATGTGTTTTTTTTTTTGTATTTTTTAATTATTTCTTCTGTATCTTTGTGACTATAGCACCCAATAAACATCTTATCTATCTTTCTAAAGCGAGCGCGACATATGGTGTACAGGACCATAAGGCACACCGTTTTCCTTTTTTTTTTTGAAGTTGATTAAAAAGTTTTCTTTCAGGTCTACAGAAAGAGATATCTTTTAAGATAAGTAGTGCATTTATACCACGTTTATTTTTATGTTTGCTCTGTATATCGTGTATGTGAGTTGGTAAATAGATAAATAACAATTTTAATTATATCGAAAGAAGAATCGATGATCACAACAATTAGCCACAATAAAACAACTTCCGTGGCGTAGGGGTCACCATGCTAGTCCGCCACCCAGAGTCCCGGGTTCGATCCCCGGTCAGGGACAAGTAGGAAAATGGCCTTTTTTAAATTGTCCTAAATATATGTATTTGTTATAAAATATTTATAGTATCGTTGAGTTAGTATCCTATAATATAAGTCTCGAACTTACTTTGGGCTAGCTCAATCAGTGTTATTTGTTCCTATATATTTATTTATTAGCTAATCCATCTATTCCCTTTTTTCATCATTGGCCTTTCATTCCAAGCCTACGCGACTAGCGTACGCAAGATGGCCGGCCTCAGATAAACGATCTTTTATCGCGAATTGATGTATGTCCGACCTAATGCCGGCTCGTGTGGTGCCCCAAAATTGATTAGCATTGATAAATAAAACGGGCCAAGGACGATTTGGACGTACGTCAATGATTCCGTGCATTGGAGACTTTATTGACCGGGCAAGCGAAGCGAGGGTGGTGTCTCTGTTTCAGTTTTGGCAAAAACTCTTTGATGATGTCCAGTTTTCCGGCACTTTTTTCCGTCACGAACTAAAGGAAAAGGTAATTTCACAAGTTTGACTATCTCGTCGATAGCTCTGTTGGGAGAGCGTGTGCCTGAGATGGTCGATGTTCCCGGTTCAAATCCAGCACACGCCATATTTCATTGTTTAATTTATTATTATGTTGGTACGGTATTTAGCCACGGGTCCATAGAGACCCGGTCCTTTGAGGCGTTCTTGGGGCCAAAGCCAACGTTACATAAAGAAGAGGCCTTTAGTATTTTTTAATCTAAAAAGTGAGATGGCTGCATCTATTGAGGTCTACTCCAAAATGTACTTAATTATTACTAATAAAAAAGCTTTAGATTTTTTTGAATTAGAATTTTTTTAATATGGAACTTCGTTCCAACCGAGTTTTCTTGCACAAATGCATGACGTCAGGTCAGGTTAGGCGGCTGGTCGTAAAACTTAAGTTCTATTTTAGGCTATTTCAACTCAATTAGGTAAAATTTTTGGTGTTCTTGGTCGATAGCTGAATTTGAATAAGAGAAATGACGAAACCGAGATCAGCAAGGTAATGGCTAAAATAGGGTAGGGTAGGTGAAAGACGTGCACCAACCTTTCAGATCTTCGGTCAGCGAGCTCCCTCACCTGGACCTCCAGTTCAGCCAGCCGCGTGGATTTCACCAGTTCAGAATCACGTCACACTGGCATTATACAAGCCAACGTTCGTCAAGTTCTCATTGTCCACTCGCGAAAAACACCATTTTGTAACAGCGGGACATTTTGTTGTTGCTTATATCATTAGCAGAAGAAGCTGGAACAGCTAATGATGTCGCGGCGGTTGAGTTAATACTGTCTTGCGGATTGCGGCGCATAGAGGGCGCCTCGTTGCATAGGTACACGTCAAAGTAGGAGTATGGAACAAGTAATTATTACAAAAACAATAAATCCGGCTGCCTTTTTATTGTTTTCTTTTATTTTGATAATCCTTTCTGTAAATACGAATCTAACGACACCTCTCAAGCTAAAATCCATCGAGCCGTTCACGCTGCAGAGCGTGCTAAACATTTGAATTTAGCGCCAAAATTTTGCCATTTTGTTATATTTTTAGTAAATATTTTTTTAAAATAAGGGTCATTTTCGAGAGATAAATTAGGAAAATAAAAAAAAAATTGCAAACCTTACTGCGTCATGATTATATCAAATAAAAGGGCTCGTTATGAGGATCTCATATACATTTTTGTTATTATTGTGTAGTTTTGATTTTACCCCCCACCCCCCGATCTCTGAAACTACTGTACCTGAAGTTTAGAAAAAAAAAATAAAAAATATAGTTCATTGCTTTCAGATTACAGAAAAATTATTAAAAATTCTATCAATTGAAAATAAAGTGGTAAACTCAATAAAATACGTTCACCCACGGAAATAGTTCAATAAAACACCACAAGAAGGCGCTATTATTAGTTAATTCGCGTCTTACTATGAAGATTTTTAATGTAATATTTTACATTTACATATTTTTTAAAGTATAGCAGTTTTAATTCAACTAAATTTTTATTCTTTTAAGATAAAATGAATAAAGAACAATATTTGTACTAGCAAATCAAATGTGGCCAACCGTTCCCGCAATTATTTCTCATATAACAAAATTGCTTCCATATCTTAAGAGCATGCAGTACCGTCAGCATATATATCAAACTGTTCATTAACAGCTAGACGACGGGATATTTAATTAAATTAAATTATACCTGAATATGAGGCTATCTGCATTGCAGTTGATGTCGCACTTTTTAATGCGTGCTTTTGGGTGAGACGTCATTGTGGAAGGATGAGCGGAATGTAATAATTTGTTTTTTGATTCAGTTTTCATTACAATACAATACAAATGAACTTTAAAGCACCATAATAGATACACAAAAATTACAAAACAACAAGAAACAATATAGGCACAAAGGCGGACTTATCGCTATAAATGCAATCTCTTCCAGCCAACCTTTGGGTGGAGGAAAAATTTATTTGAAACAAGGTGAGCGCAGTACCAATTTCTATAATTTATTATTATTAGTGTACAGAAAAAGCTTGCTGATTTTTCAACACACTTGCTCGTAAATTGTATCTAATTTAACCGGTTTCAGCTGCTTTGTATAAACTAAGGCTTAACTTACTTTACTGACAAACCTGACTATGGTTTATAGTAAAGTAAGTTATTTTATTTTTATCTCCGAAATGCATAGAATGTCTTGAAAAACACGGTCGATTGGCGCTGCAGACAGTCGCGAGAAATCGCGAGGCTTTTGTTTTGTTCAAGCGAAACTGTGCATTGCACTAATAGAAATCAAGGTGAATATGGATTGACAATGAAATTGTGCTGTTCGACGTAGTTGGAACTTTGTGATTAAAGCCTGATGTACAAGTCGCGCCAGTGAGGATTGAACTCGAGTCTCATAGACTTACAACTTATGTCTAAACCGCTTGACCACCACTTCTTCAACATTTTTGGCTTAAACTGGCGAGACATTGATTGTCTTCCCTCACGAATACCAGTTAAAACGTGTATCAAACTCTTTGTAAAGAAGAAAAATAACTACGTGTGTGTTTTGTGTGTAGAAGTGACGCACAATAACACTTTTTTAAGACTTATCAAGCTGTTCAAGATATCTTACATAGCTTGACCACTAGACAAGACTAGACATCTGCCATACGATTTATTTATTATTTATAAAACTTTATTGATCTACAATACACAATTGTTTACAATATACATAAAGCGTTCTCTCCCAGTCAACCATAGGAATAAACAGAGATCTAGTTGCGGCGCAGAATAATTACTAAATATACCTACATATACCTACATTTATTATATGTATATACATACATAAACATACATGCTATATATAATTATTGAATGATGATGGTGAATATGAAATATACATTATTTTAGAAGATGAGAGTGTACTTTTCTTTTAAAAGAATTTAGTTAAAAAGGTCCTAGATGTCAACGAGTAAAGCATTCCAGAGCCATGAAGCTTGTAGGATAAAGGAGTTTGCTATTAAATTTGTGCGATGTAGAGGAATAGGAAAAAGATGAGTATCGACAGAGCGAAGTTACCGATCATGAGTGCCGGAAAGAAATTGAAACTTGCATTTTAGGTATTAAGGAGAATTAGGATTCGAAAGAATTGAAAAGAGAGTGAAGAATTCGCATTTGTCTGCGTTTACGGATAGGAAGCCATTTAATATATATTACAATACAATACAAATCAACTTTAATGCACCATAATAGACACACAAAACTTACAAAACAACAAGAAACAATAAAGGCACAAAGGCGGACTTATCGCTATAAATGCAATCTCTTCCAGCCAACCTTTGGGTGGAGGAAAAATTTATTAGAAACAAGGTGGGCAAGGTGGGAATTTATACGATGATGAATGTCGAGACCACGCCCGGTGTCACTTAACTCGCGAAAGCGCTAGAAAAGCATTCTCATAAGAATTTTATAAGCCAGGCAAATAAAAAAGACCCCCTCAAAATTATCTAGTGATGAGTGACCAAACTTCATATTCTAACCGATGTTCTTCTTTTTCTCGAGTCGAAAGGCTATGATAAATTTGACCAGTTTTAGGCCACGGCAACTCCCTGGTCATTTGCCTCATTAAGATCCTGCAATGTGCAGGAAGTGGGGCTTTGTTAATTGAAATGATATTCGTAGCGCCATCTACTATTTGCCAGGTAAATTAAAAACCCCCAACTTTATGTGAACTGATTTTCATCAAACAAAGCTAAGAACAAGGAAACTTGCTTTCACAAAAAGAAACCGCAATGAAATCGGTCCATCCTTTCGAGAGCTACGATGAGACACAGACAAACAGCCAGACACACAGTCAGGCAGACAGACATGAGCGTCAGACTTATAACACCACATTTCGATGTCGGGGGTTAAAAAGGTAATCTCTTTCTGACGTCACTATATCCCATCCCCTACCCCCACCCCCGGTTCCGGCTGAATTATCAACTGCGACCCGCTAATTGGTAGCCCTGTTAATGTTAACGATCCAAAATATTTATTCCCTTATTACGAACAGTTTATAACCGTTTATGTTTTAAAGTAGTTACTTATATAGTTTATTAACGTTATTTTTTATTAATTTGGATGCCGAAGACTATGGAAAACTGAGAAGAAATAGCTGATAAAATACATACATACAATCACGCCTATCTCCCACGGGGGCAGGCAGAGACTAAAGACCTCCAATTGCTACGATCCTGACAGAGCTCTTTCGCTTCATCTACACTCATCACTCTCTTCATACATGCCCGCCGGTTACGGGTAGTTCTGACCTCTCCTTTTGTAAGAACGTCTGCAATCTGATAGCTGAGACAGTTGTT
The DNA here is from genome assembly GCA_943193695.1 of Acrobasis suavella. Lineage (NCBI taxonomy): Eukaryota > Metazoa > Arthropoda > Insecta > Lepidoptera > Pyralidae > Acrobasis > Acrobasis suavella. The sequence goes on from OW971947.1 coordinate 1,165,387, forward strand.
AAATGTGTTTGTATTCGTTTTTATTAAGAAAAAAGGAGTGTTATGTGTTTCGCCGCTATATATGTATGTATGTATATTCATTCACCTTTTCACTTGACGCTATTTACGACCTCCGTGGCGTAGTGGTCACCATACTAGTCCGCCACCCAGCGGTTCCGGATTTAAACCCCGGGCAGGGCAAGTTGGAATTTCTTTTTCAAGTTGTCCTGGGTCTTGAATGTTTATCTATGAGTTAGTACCCCGTAACACAAGTCTCAAACTTACTTTAGGGCTAGCTAAATCAGTGTTATTTGTCAATATATATTTATTTATAATTTATTTACCTTTTCCCTCGTAACTTCTATGATATCCATGGCACATTCTTGCCCATCTCTGATGGAGTTTCGCCCTAACTCTTAGCATAGCACCGTTGATAAACCCAGATAAAATTTATATCGCGCAACGGACTAACTCCATACCGTTCCTTATTATTACGTAGAGCGAGATTGTGATGATATCGCTCAATTAACGCTGTCGCCGTGGCATGCTGGGGGTTTAAATAGTAAGGTACTTATTTTTAAACAACAATGACGTAATGTATCTGTCCGTCTCAGAAACCGAAGCTGAAGATCATAAACCCTGTTTAAACCTAAAAATTTTCAAGAGAAAATGTCATAATTATAATCTTCGAGACGCTTTCAAAGGCTTTGAGCGTTTATTTTGTTTTATTTCTAGTGGAGATTTTCATTAACTTCAAACGGTCTAAGTGTTTGCTTAATGTCAAATTAACACTTAACGTTTTTGGAAAAAATCATTTTTATTTTAATAAAGCTTTTATCTTGGTTCGTTTGATCCTCTTCGCAATCAGAATAATTGTGGGGGTAATAGAAGAACGATTTGAAAATTTATAAAAATATGATAATTATTTTTGAATTCTGAAGTTCTGACTAAAAAAACGGTGCTTTAAGTTTGACGCTGACACAGAATAAGTACTAGTACTCACGTACAGAAGTCTTATTGAGAAAGGAAATTCAAAGGAATATCTACTTCATGTGGTAAGCGCTATGGTTTACTTTAGTTCGCGTCAGAACTTTTCACCTCTTCGTTTAGATACCTAGACATCCATTGCAAGCCAATTTTATTCTTATTACCCTGGACAAACGATTTATGTAACTGAATTTTCCCCATCAAAATGGTCACCACGCGCATAGTAATAATGTAGGTATATTTTTATTACCTAGACGGGGAGTGACACAGGCCTGACGCTGATGTCTGTCTGTCTGTGGCGTCACATCCTTCGAACGGATGGGCCAATTTCGATGCGGTTTTCTTACATGAAATCAAGTTCCCTTACGGTGGTTTATAGCCATGTTTCAAGAAAATCGGCTCAGCCGTTTAAAGGCTGAAAGTCAGAGTTTTTTAATTTATCTGGAAAATAAAAGATGGCGCTACGAATATCAATTCCACTTAACATCGGTTGGGATATGTATTTGAGCCACTCATCACTAAATCCACAACTTGCTTTTCTTGAGCGTAAGCAATAAATAACAGCTTTATTTTTAGAAACATGCACAGAAGTACAGAAGTAGGGAAGGGTCGGCCTCAACGAACATTCTGCGACCACATTGCAGACGTTCTGAAAAAAGGAGAGGTAAAAAGTACCCGTAACCGAAGGGCATGTATGAAAAGATTGATGAGTATAGATGAAGCGAAAGAGGTTTGTCAGGATCGTAGCAAGTGGAGGTCCATAGTCTCTGCCTACCCCTGTGGGAAATAGGCGTGATATTATGAATGTATGTATGCACAGAATATTTAAAAGGCACAAGCTTAATAATTGCACAGAAATTTGCAAAAACTAACGCACTTTTTTACAATACCAGCGGCGACGCGACTGTGCGAGCTTCAAAAAGGCTTCAAACCATAATCACGGCCGCGCTCTCCCCGCTTTTGTTTTCGCTATTCACATTTTTTGTGTATTTTCACGATATTTCTTTAAAAGTAACACCTACAACTATTAATTAAACGAATACGCGAAAAAATCGAGTTGGTACCGAATGGCCTTTAACGCAAATATTCTATGCAACAATTCATCTAAAACGTAACTCGGAACTTGTTAAATAGCAACGCGTGGTGTACGGTAAGCCTCAAAAACGGAGTCTCAATTCCTGATACAATTAGTATGAGAAATTGGGACTCCACTTCTGAGGCCTACCGTATATTCTACTTTTGAACTGCCTTCTACCAACTAAGTGGAAGATGTATCACTCTATCTTTCACTTGGTTCTTGTGGGTGAAACTACACTTCAAAATAGAACTCTTAATTTCTTCCTGACAAGAAGTGACGTCTAAGAATCAATCTATCAAATATCTCACACGGCAGTAAACTTAGCTATAAGTAAAAAAGAAGTGCCTTTTTTGAAACACGGAGTCGCCTAAATGGTTGCTTTTTTATACAGAAAACCATTCGTTTAGCGACTTCGCGTTTGAAAAATGGCACCACTAACGTCAACCTATTATGAAATCGGAGTAAATTGACAATTATCAAGTGATACAAATATCCTAATAAAAATAAATGGTTTTAACTTTTGACATTTCGTGCAAGAACTGCGTTCCCGAGGAATTGAAGTCAGGTAGGTCTAAAAAAAACAATATCCATATAGTTTTGCACAATCTTTTGCATCCAGAAACTGTAGACGTAAATATCATTTTTGGGGACGAAAAAGTCAGAAAAGCAATCCGAGTTAGGTTTGGGATGGGACTCATATATTAGCATGGAACGGAACTTTCACATGCTGCTCAAAATTGTTATTTGCCAGAGCGAGAGAGCGACGGAATGCCCTTTTTTGCTCTAGCAAATGACGGTTCAGAGCAACAAAAAAGTATAGCACCATAGAATGAGTCCCAACCCTTACAAAGCATATATAATCATAATCATAATCATAATCATTCTTTATTGCTTCATTTGGTGTACAATAAGGTCTTAAATAATGATGTATTAGCGCACAAATGAGCCCTGTCAGGGCATTGCAATTTGATCAAGGTTGTATTACAATATAACATTATTATCAAGTTATTACATACATTAAGCCAACTTTTATTATACATATTATTAAATATTAATAAAATTTGTAAAATTATTAAAATATTTTTGGAAAATCATCTAAATTAAGTAAAATAAAAATTCGTTTATATCCGATAAAACACATATATATAAGGATCCAAGTGTTTTTTTGGCTTCTAAGTCACTGCATTTCTAGGGTCCACAAACGAAAACCCTAGCTCCAGTATCATCATCGTCATCATCATATCAGCCACAGGAAGTCCACTGCTAGACATAGGCCTCCCCCGAGGATTTCCAAAACGACCAATTGGAAGCGGCCTGCATCCAGCGCCTCCCTGCAACCTTGCTCAGGTCATCTGACCATCTAGCAGGTGGATGTCCTACGCTGCGCTTGTTAGTACGTGGCCGCCATTCGAGAACCTTTTTGCCCCATCGGCCATCGGTTCTTCTCGCTATATGCCCCGCCCACTGCCACTTCAATGAGCTAATCCGCTTGGCTATGTCGGTGACCTTCGTTCTCCTACGAATCTCCTCATTTCTGATTCGATCGCGTAGAGAAACACCGAGCATAGTCCTCTCCATAGCCCGTTGAGTGATCTTGAGCCTTCTTATGAGACATATAGTAAGGGACCACGTTTCAGAGCCATAAGTCATCACTGGTAACACACATTGATTAAACACTTTCGTCTTGAGGCACTAAGGTATTTTAGCCGATAAAACACTGCGTAATTTCCCGAACGCTGCCCAGCCGAGTCGGAATCGCTGAAAGACTTCTTCCTCAAAGCTGGAACTTTCTGCCTGTATCAATTGACCCCGGTAGACATACTGGTCTACAACTTCGAGGGAGGAGCTTCCAACAGAAACAGGTAAAAGCGCAACGTGCATATTTAACATGACCTTCGTCTTGTCAATATTCATTTTTAGGCCGACCTGTTGGGAGACTCGATTTAGGTCTTCAAGCATCGTACTTAAGTCCTCCATCGATTTTGCCATGACAACGATATCGTCGGCAAATCGAAGGTGAGTAATATACTCGCCATTAATGTTGATGCCCAGTTCTTCCCATTCCAGGAGCTTGAAGGCATCTTCCAGAGAATAGTTTTGGAGATATGACATCTCCCTGTCTCACGCCTCTATTCAATGGAATATCTATCGTACTGTGCTCCTGTACTTGGACCGACATAGTGGCTTTGTTATATAGATACTTCCCTCCTCGTCCCTCGACATAAATCCGTCCTTTATTCACTAATTGCATAATATACTATTTCAGTCCGAGCTGCAGAATGTTTCTATCGCACATTGCTACAGGTGGTTTGGGCACTGATTTTAAAACCTATTTTTCAATTCTTTCAACCTTAGTATTTTCTTTTAAGTAAAGCCTTGTTCAACGATTAGAAGTTTTGTTGAAGTCCGACAAAAACTGATGACGATACATACCTATAAGGAAGCGCATTCAGACGCTATGCGCATGCCAAGCCAATTTAAGTCCTATCACATATCAATACAATTACTCAAATTGCATTGAGCGCCGGGCGGGCGCAAGGCGGCGGCAAGGTGAAAGCAAAGCGGAGACGAGGTGAGCACGTAGTGTAGGCGAGATGTGCGCATGTTGACTTCGGTTAATGCAATTTGAGTTGTATTTATTTGCGATAGGACTCAAATTATATGCAACAAAAAATTAAAAATTTCAAAGCGCGCTGGGCTCTCGCTATGCGTGGCCTTGGCGTGCGCGTGTCGTCCGAACACGCCCCGCTCGCTCGTTTGATAATTCACATTTTTCAAACATAGCAAAATTATCTCGAATCCTGAAAATCGACAAAATGTACAATTTCATGTCTACCTTATAAAAACATTTTTATAAAATAATTTAATTAAGGGTCCGCCTAATTAGTTATGTGGGGGCTCGTTAAATATCCAATTTCAATTAGCAGGAAACCATTCAATGGAAACCAGGTACAAGACAATGCTATGTAATTAAAAATACAGATCTTGGGACCCGCAGACGTAGCAGACGGGCGTCATTTGTTCTTTAACAACCCTCTAGTTTCCAACGAGTCAAAAAAATCGTGATAGTCATAGGTTTTTTAGGGTTAAATAGCGCCCTTAATATAATTTTTCGTTGAAATGAATACTATGATTGATTAATCAATCATTTAATCATTTATTGGTCAAACATCAGCATATTTACAACCCTATAGTCTCCAACAAGTCAAACAAATCGTGATACTCATAGGTTTTTAGGGTCAAATAGCCCTCTTAATACCATTTTTTCGTTGAAAATGAATATAATGATTAATCAATCAATCATTTAATAATTTATTAGTCAAACATCGGTATATTAACAACCATCTAGTTTTCAACAAGTCAAATAAATCTTTATTGTCACAGTTTTTTCAGGGTCAAATAGCGCTCTTAACAACAAAACTTAAATAATCAATCATTAATTCTTTTATTTGTCAAACGTCGGTACAATGATACAGCTGTTATATTATGACAAGTGACGTTATTTTGTGCCTATGCCGCGATTGCTGGTACCCTTGGCGATACTGCTGCCACTGCTGGCACTAAAGGTGAAATTGCACTATCGCGCCAACGTCAATCCAAGCGGAGGAAGCAGCAAAAATTCGAGGGAGAAAATGGAACCGAGTTTCGTCGGTTCCCAGGAAAGTTCCTCCGGTTCCTAAAAAAGGACACGAAGATAACCCGGGCTTTATAAGAGTAGAGAGAAGGAAAAAGAAGCCTTCCTGTCAGAATCAATGTGGGACTGCATCGACAGGACCGAATCATCTGCTGCGCCCCACCATCCCGACGACGCAGCTGTATCACGACACGTACAGCCGGGTCCACATTTGTAGCATTTCGGTGTATCGTATCCCTGTTGCGTGGCTTCGGCGCGTATCATGATCGCTAGTATGGACGCAAGATGATACCCGTTAATGATACATGCCGTGTCTGATACAGCCTGATCCGCACTAACCGCGTATCTTGATACACCTCGTATCCGATACGCGTATCACGATCGGTGGTATGGACGTATTTTGATACTGTATCACGATACGATACGTGCTACACCACGAACCATCCTGTATGGTTCGCGGTGTATCATACGGCAATACCGATACGCTGACACGATACAACATTTGGTAAGTATGGACGCGATTTTTGACACGATACGGCAGTCATACGGTGTGGTCAAAATTGGCGTCCATACTTAGGATACAAATACTCGATACGATACACCTGATCTGGATACGCCAAAATGCTACAAATGTGGACCCGGCTTACAGCTGCGTGCTGTACTCTTCTACTTCACAAAAGCGGAGGAAGTAGTGGAGTACGTCCGCGTGAAGACCAACATCACGCTGAGGGTCGTGAAGTTGGTGTCGCGCCACAGTGTGAAATTCGCCAACCCCTGCGTAATCCGCTCTTGGATGAGTGACCACAAGAGGCATTATATTTTCTCGTACTTTTCCGTGCTTCTTAAGGTACGTTAAGGCGTTGATAACCTCATCAAACTTATATCATCATTGTATGCAAGCTATGTCAGATACCTTTGGGCGGCTTGAAAAATCTTAAAAAAAACAGAAAACAAACCAATATGCACTGTATTGATGGATTCGTTTTGTGTCAGACTTAAGGGGCTACATGAATTTTCCGGGGTCCAGTGCTGCCCCCATTTGAAATAAATCTATAGATAGGAAACGGAGATTTCATTTTAAAATGGGGGCAGCACTGGACCCCGGAAAATTCATGTAGCCCCTTAAGCAAATATTATACGAGTATTATAACTATAAAACAAAAACGTTGGTCTACATCTCCACAATAAGTCAAACCGACTTTGTTTTACCAATTTAGTACGGAGAAACATCTACAAAATTAATATTTCATTCCAAGAACGTTGCGGACCAGACTTTGGGCTCAAACGCCAAGGGCAGATCCAGTGTCAAACATATAGGGGGGGACGTTTTGCTTTTATAACAATTTTCGGTAACGACGATTTGATCTTTGGACTGGACTTTTTTCCGTCTGGATTTTTTTCATTCAAAGGACGTTATAGTTTGCGGACTAAATGCCGATAATGAACATTTTGCTCTGAGAGCTACTCCGTATTGTAACAGAGTAGCCAAAAATTTATTTACTTATTTAAACATTATTGCATAGTTAAAAATAAAACCGACCGAACTCGCACACGAAGGGTTCCGTACGATTACTTATACAAATCACGTTTGTTGTAAAGGAGCCCCTTAATTATTTATTTTATTCTAGTTTACATTGTTATAGCGGCAACAGAAATACATTATCTGTGAAAATGTCAACGGTCTAGCTGTCATGGTTCATGAGATAGAGCCTGGTGACACACAGACGGATAGAGGGACAGCGGAGTCTTAGTAGTAGAGTCCGTTTTTAGGGTTCCGTAGTAAACAAGAAACCCTTATAGTTTCGCCATGTCTGTCTGTCTGTCCGTCCGCGGTTTTACTCAGCGACTATAAGTACTATATTAATAAGCGGGAAAAACATTAAAATAAAATATTGAAAAAAAAATTTTAGGTTAGCTCCCATACAGGTAAGGTGAAAACTAAAACCCAACTACGACAAAAAACGACGCTGAAAAGTATAAAACAAGATTTTCAGAATACTGAACTGAACAAAGTTGCTAATGTAGTTGCAAGTAAATGGACACAGTAGACTCTACCAAGATGCCTTCGTTGTAAATTGACAATAATGTCATACAATACTATTCTGAAGTATGCAATATTCACTATGTAGAGATAAATTTTCACGTTGTCAAAGTGCTACGGTAGGTAGGTATATGTAACGTGTGACTACGCTTTTCCAAACATGACAAACATTTTATATTAACATAGAACTTTTTGTCCGCTAGAGGGCGCAATACTAAATTTGGTGACAAGCTTTATAGCTCATAACCAACAGAATATCAAGGCCCTTCTAATGGTACTGCAGTGGTCTTATTCTGATAAGTAGTAAAAAAGCTATGAACGAAAAGATGTGAATTATATGCAATCAGCCCATGTATACAGGTAAAGTCACAAGCAAATGCTAGTAATACATATATATTCAAAATTTTCAAGTAAAGCGCTTTCAAATGATACCAAACACGGCATATTTATCTTAACTTTATTTTTTTACTCTGAATGTTTTGTCCGCTAGAGGGCGCCACATTAGATTTTGTGAAACTCCATATAGCCTATAACCAGCGGACAATTAAGGTGCTTCTAATGATATGTGATTTGTCGAATTCTGATAAGTAGTTTAGAAGTTACGAGGGAACAGATGAACATACATACATACATAGATACATACATAGCCTGTCAAAATCATAACTATGGCAAAGCGCCATAGTCGGGTAAAAAGTCAAGTCAAATGTTGGGTATCATTGAATAGGTCTTTTAAAAATATTGTAAGTTTGTGAAAACCGTTTTTCGATTTTTAGATACGTTTCTGAAATATTTGCTTTTAAAGTGAAAAAAAATATTAGAGTCAAGTGTTCCCCCCTCTATCTGCTAAACGGTTACATATGGACACGTGAAAAAATTCACAGCCATAGGATATATATCGAAATTTAAAGGAAAACTATCAAAGCTAAGTAGGATTTACAAATTAAAAAGTTATAGGCGATTAACTTATAAAATGTACTCAGAAAAGGAAATTCAACAGAAAATTAGTTTTTAGACGTTTTTAGTGGCATGAACTCAAAGTTGGCGTTCGTAACTACGGAACCCTACTGTGCGTGGCCCGACACATACATGGCCAATTTTATTCTTTGGGTAAGCAACCCTAAAATAAAAAGGAATATTTTCTTTCCCAACATTGCAATGTAGGTACTTTTTTCCCTCGGTTCTATTATAAATAATAAGGGCTTAAATGTTTTCGCTTGATGGTCTACTATCGATAGCCTATAGTTATCTAAATATATATAACTCAAAGGTGACTGACTGACTGACATAGTGATCTATCAACGCACAGCCCAAACCACTGGACGGATCGGGCTGAAATTTGGCATGCAGGTAGATGTTATGACGTAGGCATCCGCTAAGAAAGGATTTTGATCAATTCTACCCCCAAGGGGATAAAATAGGGGATGAAAGTTTGTATGAAACTTTGTCAATTTTAACCGATCGGGCTTAGACTTTGCATGCATAAAGCTACCATGACGTAGGCATCCCCTAAAAAAGGATTTTGATAAATTATACCCCTACGCGAGCGAAGCCGCGGGCAAAAGCTAGTTTAAAATAAAACCAATACTATCGATAGACTATTGATATTGATAATATCGATTCTGACGTCAAACAAACTATCGATACTATCAATAGTATCGGATACCAACCGAATACTATCGGCCTACCGCTAGTTTGGCATTATTCGAATGAAACTAACGATTTTTTTTAAATATATATAGGGACAAATTACCTACACTGATTTAGCTAGCCCCAAAGTAAGTTCGAGACTTGTGTTATGGGATACTAACTCAACGATACTGTATTTTATAACAAATACATATATAGATAAACATCCAAGACCCAGGACAATTTGGAAAAGGCCATTTTCCAACTTGCCCTGACCGGGGATCGAACCCGGGACCTCTGGGTGGCGGACTAGCATGGTGACCACTACGCCACGGAGGTCGTCAAAACGATTGTAAAACTATCGATTTTTTGCAACACTAAAGCGCTTTTTATGCACAGACACAGGGGGGGACAAACGTGGCTTTAAACAGCAATGGGTTCCTCACCCCAATGAAACCCTGGATCCGCCCTTGGTGTACAATAGAAATATTTCAGGCCATATTACTAGATCTACAGGGAGCGTTTACTTTGCTAGATACTACATCATAAATATTTATAGTTTTAATCAAACACCGACCTATTTTGAAATTCTCTTGAGATTTGAGGCTTATTGCTGATTTTCTACAAAGATAGAACTAAAATAAATCATAAAATCCAAAAATTGTATATAATATTTTCATACAAGTTCATGTGCGGTACGCTTCAAAAGTTGAGTAATAATCTCTCATACTAATTGTATTGGAAAATCTAACTCTATTTTGGAATCCTGACTGTGTACATGTGTACGCAATTTGCATATTCTCACTACTCTATTCTCCATACTCTTCGACCCAAAAACTCCGATGTATCTCAAAAACAAGTTCACTTTTCAGGGTGATACCCATTTCAGAGTTCTTCGTTCTTCCAACAATCTTCTTCTCGATGTGCCTCGCTGCCGGAGTGGGTTTTTCGATCAATCATTCACCAAGCAAGCCGTGATGCTTTGGAACGCCCTTCCCTTTGACGTCCTCAAAGCCCCTAGTCGTCAGGCGTTTAAGGGGGCTGTGCACGTTCATTATCTTCACCAATTGTCATAGAGAATTATAAATATTTATGTAGTCTATGTAGGGTTTATGAATTTATGCAATATTTGTGTATTTTTATATGTATGTTTATGAATATATAGATAAGTATATAAATGAATAAAATTATCGTTAAATGTATTTTCGGTAAAACTTGAAGATAGTAATTAAATTATTGTTAAATTAGAATGTACCATGTCTTCCAAAATTAGCTTTTATCCGCATCACCTGTAGGTTGACTGGTAGAAAAGGCCCTGGGCCTTAAGTCCCCCTGTTACAATTTTTGTAATAAAGTTAAATAAATAAATAAATAAAAATACATGTAAGTACATAATTTGCTTGATTTAAAGTTCTAAATTAGGATTGGGCTACATTTGTCACATGCGAAACACTATAACACCGGCCACGTTGAAGCGTTCCGTCGTTCTCTCTCACTCGAGCGAATGACGGTTCTGAGTGACAGAAAAGGATAGAAGCATAAAAAAGTGGTGTAACGTGCTGCCAGATGTAGCCCATACTTTCAGGTTCTTACGTAGAGCAGAGGACTTAAACAGTGTTGCGCCATTTGGCTTTATTTTGGGTCAGGTCAGCCCGATTGTCTTCATCTCCGGAGCAACAGTGCATTGCTAGGTTTGCCTAGCCTTCGCTTATCCTAGAGAGCACACCTAGGGCATGTGTGTGTGTAAGATCTCTACCATGCCTACCCATTGCCTTATAAACATAATAATTTCTCTCCCTTGTCACTAGATGGCGCTATATGTATTTAATAAAACATAAAAATCTTTTATTACTATTATTTAAATAAGGTAGTAGTCTAATTCAGAGGTTCCCAAACTTATTTTGTCAAACGCCCACTTTAAAAAATCAGTTATTTTGTAGCTACCCCCCATTTTTTCACCATAAAAACCTGAATCACATATTTGTCTTGCCTGTAGTTTAATTCAACCTATATTCTAAACTAGACTTTTTTACAAGAGAGAGCAATAATAATACATACACCAGTACATTAGAGTATCTTTTATAAAAAATAACAATAATCAACATTGTTAATTTTAAATAAAAAAATAGCAATAAATCATACAATTTTACAATAATAAAGAGTATTGGAAGTGGGGACCTCACCTGCGAAACTTTAAAACACGAAATTTTTTCAGTGTTTGATTCCTTTAACGATATAAATAGCGTTGTGAACGCATTAAAATAATAAATATTAATTGCATTTTTAGTTTATATTTGTACAATAAAAAAGGATATAAATATGAACTAATAAATGGATGTTGTGTAGTAAGAGGATTTTAATTTCAGTGAATTTTAAAATATGAAATAGCTGAAGTTATAAATCACTCATTGCTTAAATCACATCAGCGCCCCCCAACTTTATTCTGGGCCCGTTAAAGCCTCCAGAGCCAACTAGGGGGCGTTATCGCCCACTTTGGGAAAGACTGGTCTAATTAATGAAATACGACTTGTACGAAATACAATACATATTTTTAAAGCATATTCAACACTTTCTTTGTCACTTTTTTGCTGCCATCTTTTTGTGCCTACCCGCAACTCCAGTTTTGCCAACTCACGGGCCCTACAATAGTTTTTATAACGGTTGTAATTATATTATATTTGTCTCTACTGAGAGAGAATCATAACAACACGATTACCATCTGTTTTTTTTATCTACCATTTGTGACGGTATTCATTCTTTCCATGCTGGAAGCAAAATAAACACGAGAAAGCACTGAGAATGTGTCGTTTTTGCGTATTCCATTGACTTGATGTACGTAAGTATAGTAACGTATACGAGACAACAGTCGCACGTTACCTTATACCTAGTTATTTAAACGAACTTCCCACAGATTCACAAAATATGTATAAAGAAAATCCCAAAAAAAATTGTAAGATTGTTAAAGCAGTATTATTTACCACCATGTCAAAGCGACTCACCGAAACACAGATAAACCCCGCGAGAGTTTCGTGGTTTGGTATCATTTCATTGTACCTATATTATTTTATGAATTTTGAGTAAAAACATTACAATGACCAATTTGTTACCACAATCTCTCCAAACGTAGGTCCCAGTCTCACCCTGTGTGTTAATCTGCTACGTCAGTGTCTACGTCATGTGCAGGTGCTGTCTGTTAGATTAATAGGTTTAATCTGTCAGACTGCGGACGAGTTGACGACATTGGGACTAGTTGCGGACGGGCTGAAGCTGTCAAAATCCGCCGTCAGGCCTTTCATTAGTGTGGTGACACTAGGGTCGAGCTTCATCTAGGCATTGCTTTGAGAAACTGAAACCATTAACTTTTCTTCCAGAGAACTTTTCACCAACAGATTTAAAGATTCAAATGTTTATTCAGTAATTAGACTTTTACAGGCACTTTTACACGTCGATAGGTATAATTTTCGTTACGTGTAAAGTATATAAAAATGTTATTTATTTTTTAAGAAAAGCTACCGATACCAGCGCTTCTTATCGACCACTGCTGAGAAGAAACGCCACCTTCTCGCCAGCAGGGCTTTGTCATTTTTTTATTATAGTCTTTTAATTAATCAATACTTATAATATGATATAATGTTTACACAGTATAACATGTAATTATGGCAAACAAGTAAACAAACATAAATTACGTAAAAGTAGTAAAAAAAGCGAAGCCGAGCTGACCAGTCCCTCCCGGCAGCACCCGTTCACAAGTTGACGCACGGATCAGCCATCGTTAAACTCAACCATATTAGAGGGAATCCAACGACCCGACCAGCGACGCCACCACCGGATTGGACATTTTAGTGAGCATGAAAAACCCGAACTCGCAGACCTTGATAATATTCCAACATAATGGGTCATAACATTCTGTTTTTCAAACACTTCCTGACTTGAAGTTATGTTAGCGAAACATTCGTGGGTGAAAATTCCTGTGGTGGAAAAGTTAATGGTTAAGATAAGGTGCAAGAACCGTTCAAGGACCAATCGGGTGTTGGTAAACCGTTTCAGTTTCTTGCTGTGAAGGATCCGCTTTCTGGCTTTTCCTTTTGCACTTTGCACGGTCTTGAACATCCTTGGTTGTAAGACCTTGACAGTAAACTCGTATCATCCTTGACGACGTCAAGCTTACGTCGTAACGCTAAAATACTCTGTATGCTTTTTAGGGTTCCGTAGTAAACAAGGAACTCTTATAGTTTCGCCATGTCTGTCTGTCTGTCCGTCCGCGGTTTTACTCAGCGACTATAAGTACTAGAAAGCTGTTATTTGGTATAGGTATGTATATTAATTATGCGGAAAAAGTGGTAGTAGGTAGTAAAGTAGTGGTTTTAAAGTGATAATTTTTGTTAGAGTCAAGTGTCCCTCCCCCCCCCTCTATCTGCTAAACGGTTATATATGGACACGAGAAAAAATTCACCGCTATAGTTAATATAACAAATTTAAAGGAAAACTATCAGAGTTAAGTAGGGCTTACAAATTATAAAGTTATAGGCGATCAACTTATAAAATGTACTCGCCGAAGGAAAATTTCATATAAATTCAATACAAAATTAGTTTTTAGACGTTTTTACTGGCATGAACTCAAAATTGGCATTCGTAACTACGGAACTCTACACTGCGCGTGGCCCGACACGCACTTGGCCAATTTTTTCTATCTTGAATAACCCGCACTCCCCTAACTAAATCTAACCATCTCAGTTCCACTCACTGTCGCACACTTCGCTCCTCTAGCATTTTCATCTTTAATATCTCCTATTACCTCATCGTACTTTTCTCATGGGCAAGTCTTTCCAAGTCCAAGCTATCTTGCTATGGAATGCCCTTTCGGAGTCTATAAGAAGAGCTCCTAGTCGTTTGGTTTCTACAGCAGCCCTAGTCCCAGTCATCTTGATATATGTATTCATTTGTATTTATATAACATATATATATGTATTAATATGTATTGATATTTAAATTGTATTTTATGTATGTTGATATACAATTATTATGTACTAATGTCGATATTTATATTTGTTTACTTATTTACAAATTTCATCACGCCAGCCACACATATTTTCCGTTTGGTCTAATGGTTGACCGGGAGAGGTTCGCCATTGTATTTTTTTTTAATTGGTGCTGTAAGCCTTAAATAAATAAATTAATAAGCTTTCATTTAAGATGAACGAGACTGACAATCAATGGCATTTCTTTATTACGAGATAGCGATAGTATATCTGTCTAGATATACGAGAAAAGAATCTTTTGGTTGTCAAAACACTGAACCGATTCGCTCATTATTTAATCTCCACTATTTACATCTAGTCCCAGAAAGCTAATGGAAATCTAACACTAATGTACGCCCTACTTACACGCGAAAAATAAACAATATCTGAGTAAGAATGAAACATAGATACCTACGTACGTATAGCTAGTAACATCGTCTGTACTAATTCTGCGTCAGACTGTCACATGTCTTGCACAGGTGCCGCTAGTCAGATTAATGGGTTTAATGCTGAGTTGACCGTCGACTTGCTGACATGGTGGCTAGTTGTGACGAGTTGTTATCAACCAAATTATAGCTATTCATGAATGAAACACAGAAACACAGAATAATTCATTGATATACCTTCACACAGAATAGCAAATATATATAACAACAGGACGTGTCTGTACTAATTCTGCGTCAGACTGTCGCATGTCTTGCACAGGTGCCGCTAGTCAGATTAATGGATTTAATGCTGAGTTGAGCGTCGACTTGCTGACATGGTGGCCAGTTGCGACGAGTTGTTATCAACAAAATTATAGCTATTCATGAATGAAACACAGAATAACTCATTGATATACCTCTACACAGATTAGCAAATATATATAACAAGAGGACGTGTCTTTACTAATTGGCTTAATGTAAGTAAAAGCAAAAAACACTTTATTGCACCAAAACACATATAAATTACATTTGAATACATAGGTAAATCAGATGTACAATAGTAATAGATGTATGTAATGCTAAGCTGACCAACTACTTGCTGACATACTGGCTAGTTGCGATGAGTTATTATTATTAATAACCAAATTACATTTAATGCTAGCCCTTTCGCTAGTTAAGCGACATCGGGCGTGGATCGCACTTAGATGGGTAACCACAAGTGGCATAAAAATGTACACAACTCCTCCTTGCTTCGGAAGGCACCGTAAATTCTGGCTATCATAATTGAATGGAAGTCGTCAAGCTATGTCAGATGCATTTAGGCAGCTTGAAATATCTTACACCAGTATTACTGGTAACACTTATGGATGTAGGTATGTAATGTACTTACAATACAATACAAATCAATTTTATTGCACCATAATAGACACACAAAAATTACTCAACAACAGGAAACAATATAGGCACAAAGGCGGACTTATCGCTATAAATGCAATCTCTTCCAGCCAACCTTTGGGTGGAGGAAAAATTTATTAGAAACAAGGTGGGCGCACACTTATACCTATAATTAATTTATGTACATGACTGTCTTTTGGAAACTCTCAAAATCAATGGGTTTAATTCCTAACAGTAACAAATAGAAAATACTACAAATGAATAATGCGATTTGTATTGTCCTCACAAAATAAATCATACAATCTGCAGAGCGCTGCGCCGACTCGCATCTCGTTTAAAATCGGCGCCGTAACTCATCGCGCTGGGATTTGAACCGAAAACCAGCTGTGTTGACGTCAATCTCGCCGACGTTTGATTTCACTACAATTTGGTTTGTCCACGTATGCTTTTGATTGGGATTTTCGTCAAAATGTTGATTTTATTCGTCTTTTTGAAGCCATATACCTAAAATATTTGTTACATAGGCAAGGCAACTGATTTTGCACAAAGACATGTTATTTCATGGCTTTTTTACGTAAATAAATATAAGTGAAGGTAATAACTGCTCTTTTTTTCATAACTGAGAAACCAGTATTTTTTGCAATTTTGCAAAAGAATACAATAATAATAAAATAATAATAATAATAAAATAATAATAAAAGTAAAGACTTTACAAAGCACTGAGTCAACTCGCATCTCGTTTAAACTCGGCGCCGTCATTCATCGCGCTGCGATTTGAACCAAAAACCAGCTCTGTTGACGTCAATCTCGCCGACGTTTGATTTCACTGCAATTTGGTCTGTCCACGTATGCTTTTGATTGGGATTCTCAGCTAAATCTAGATTTTATTTTTCTTTTTTAAAGCTATACCTAGAAATGTTTTTTTATAAGAAAGACATTTTGAACAAAATTATGATATTTATAGCTTTTTTCACCCCAGATAAAAAAAGAGGGTTGTTATCAGTTTGACGTTAATGTCTGTCAGTATGTTTATCCGTGTGTGTGTCTGTCTGTAGCATTGTAGCGCTCGAATGGATGGACCAATTAAGATTTAGTTTACTTACATGAAAAAATGTTTTCTTGCGGTGGTTTTTAGCTATGTTTGATGAAAATCGCTTTGGCCGTTTAAAAGTTATTGGGGATTAATGCTTCAAATTCGGGGATTTTGTAGTTTACCTCAGATTAAAATTCTACTATTTAGTTCCTCCGCCCATCAATGGCCTTTTCAAATTGTCCTGGGTCTTGGATATTTATCTATATATGTATTTTTTACAAAATATAGTATCGTTGAGTTAGTATCCAATAACACAAGTCTCGAACTTACTTTGGGGCTAGCTCAATCAATGTTGTTTGTCCCTATATATTTATTTATTTATTATCACTGGATGGCATATATGAAACTATTGGAAGTGGGGGATTTACTAATTTGTCTGGCAAATCAACCTGTTAGTTTGATATTAATTATTCATTTACAATATTTATAAAATAATACAAAAATATTTATTTTATTGATATCAAAAACAAACACATATGTCAATTATTATTCTTTTATGTCATAAGGCGGCAAACGATCAAGCGGATCACCTGATGGTAAGTTATCACCGCTGCCCATGGACAACTGCAACACCAGGGGTGTAACAGAAGCTTTGCCGGACTTTCAGGAAGATAAAGGAAGATGGGGAGAGGAGGGGGGGTTCCGGCTCTCTCACTCACCAAACAAAGCATAGAAGCGGTGACGCTACTACTCAGACGTCGATTATCTGTGAGATTACAGTTATAAGTCAAAAAAGATATAAATAACAAATACAAAATAAAATTCAACCCACTTAGCGTTTTAGGTGCCAAGAACTTGAAGGGTAAATAAATATTAGTGAAGGTAATATCTGCTCTTTATTTTCATAAAAAAAAACCTCAATACGGAGAAAGCAATATTTTTTACTAGTTAGTGTAAAAGAATATAATAAACACTTTACAAAGCACTGCGTCAACTCGCTCGTTTAAATCCGACATTGTCACTCATCGCGCTGGGATTTGAATCGAAAACCAGCTCTGTGGACGTCAATCTCGCCAACGTGTGATTTCACTGCAATTTGATTTGTCCACGCCAATTTTTTTTTATTTGGATTTTTCGTGATTCAACTTTTTAACCCCCTACAAAAGAGAGGGGTGTTGTAAGTTTAACGCTAACGTCTATCTGTGTCATAGACTTAAATTTTATTTTACTACGTGTCTGTGTTCTGGTATACTTAAATTCTTCTACACTTTTTTTTTTTTACGGAGGAAAGATCCCTGTTACGGATACCCGTCAGCCTGCGGGGGAGGCCTGAAGCGCCGGGAGGGCAATGAAACATTCCCCTCCCGGCGGCCCCACCCCGGGTGGGGGGAGAACTTCCCACTCCCCCGCCGCCCCATTGGGCGCATCCCTACAGGCTCAAGGCCGAAGCCGAGCCCGCGGGAGCGCCCCTCCTCGGGTGGGGGGAGAACTTCCCACTCCCCCGCCGCCCCAATGTGGGCGCTCTCTGCTGGTGGACGACAGCAGGACCGCCCCCTCGCGGGTTCCTCTTAGCTTCCCCGTGGCCACCGACTACCACGGGTACTGAGCCCCCCCGGTACGACAAACCGGGAACCCATTGGGGGGGGAAATTCTTCTACACTTACTCTAACTGCGCCAACTCCCCCACATCTTTTATAGTCTTCTTTACCCAAAGTTTGGCTGATAAGCCCGCCTTTGTACCTACTATATTTTGCCAATGTCAAAAGTAGACACAGGTTTGAATGGAGAGATATTAGTGGACACAGCCACTACAAGGAGACACTTGATGAAGACAAGAAGTGACAAGTGGCACAAACGGTTATACCAATATAACAGAAAACAGACAAGAACTCTTCTGGGAGCCCTGACTGAACACTTTCATAATCACAGTCATCTCTTCAAAATGAGACTTGTTGAGAGCCCTAAATGTAGGGCATGTGAGGAACTAGAGGAAACAATAAAAAACATCCTGTGTAGCTGCGACTCAATGGCCGGAAAGCATATGGACCTCTTTGAATTAGTATATCCTAAGTTAGAGGACTACAGGCACTACTCACCAGGTAACATTCTGAAGCTTATGCAGTCCTTAAAGGTTCGACGTGCTTCCAAATATGGACCCAAAAGCAAGATAAGATAAGACCAACTACTATATTTTAAATGTACTTTGATTGTCGTAATTTGTTGGTGCAATAAAGAAATTTTATGCTATCTATGGCATCGTAGCGCTAGAATGGATGGACTGATTTAAATACGGTTTTTTTACGTGAGGGTAAGTTTCCTTGCGGTGGTTTTTAGCTATGTTTGATAAAAATCGGTTCAGTTGTTTAAAAGTTATTAGGATTTAACGCTTGAAAACTGGGTTTGTAATTCACCTGGAAAATAATAGATGGCGCTAGGGATTAGAATATTATGTAGTTCCGCCACTTATCACTAGATGGTGTGGTTGGGGTTTTTTAATTTGCCTGCAAATCAACTTGTATGTAGAAAGGTTTTGTGTTTAGTCCGGGAATAAAGAGCAAAGCTTGTCATTAATTAATTTATTTATTTCGGATAACCGGTTACTAGACGTTTAATAACCAGTTTCTAAAATGTAGCAATCAGAAAAAAAATGAGAGACCTTGACAATATTTTTTTACATATCATCATCAATTTATTAAAGAACTATGTTCTTGTCGATGGAGTATTTTCCATGCCTCCCGATCTTCAGCTAAATGCTTGACCTCCCTATACAACACGACTTCTGCCTTTTCCTTTACTTCATCCATGAACATTCTTCTTGGTCTTCCCTTGCCTCTCCTCGCCTCTATTTTTTTTCCATGATGTTTCTGATGAAATACATATTACATATTAGAGAGAGATATATTCCAAAATAACTGTTGTATATAATCCGGTCTCTTTTCTTTAAATTCTTTCTTTATATTTACTGAAACTATAGATTGGCTTCAAATCTCAAGTAAATCTTATTTTTCATCCTTATGAAAGGGAAATAAATATCCTTCCCTTGTTTCCTTTTCTCTTCATCTCGTACTGTGATTTTTTTTCTGTGTATTTCTGTTGTAAGATGTATAATATGTATGTTTAATAATTATTGTGTATAAGTATGTTTATCAAGTATTAACAATCTCATTACTATTTTCTAATTTCGCGAGGTTGCCTGGAAGAAATTACTTAACGATAAGGCCGCCTTTTGCGTATTTCCTAGTTTTTTAGATAATTATGTCCTGTATTAATTTATTTTGTGCAATAAAGGGTATTGTATTGTAAACAAATAAATAAATAATAGATCGGTCATTTTGGAAATCCTTAGGAGAGGCCGATGTCCAGCAGTGAACGTTATGCGGCTGAGATGATGATAGGTAAATTTGCGTTCCATAAGTATCGATAGGATACGACGATAGTATTATAATATCTATGTTAGTCACAATACTATCAATAGTTTTTAATACAAATAGTGCCTTTACTATTGATACTATAGATAGTACTAATTAAAAACTCCTATCCAAATTGTTACTGTTTTTAGAGGCCACAATAATATCGATAGACTACATTTTATCTATGCTAGAAATGCAGCCACTGCGTGCATCCACCCAGCATTACTGCATAATATAATCTCCAACGCAGGGTTCAAACAACGCGGTTTGGCGGTATGACAAATCGCGGTATAAATCAGCCGGTGTCACCTGTGTTGGGTGACCGGCTTGCACACAGTGACCTGCATTGTTAGTATGTATGTAACAGTTTAAAACACAAACAGAAAGCTAAAGATGTGGCGGATAAAGTGCTCGAAATATATTGGTAATATGTTTTTAAGGTCCATTTAGACGATACCATTTTCTTGCACATTCAAGTTCAATAATGGATTGAATTCATTGAAACGCAATAATTCATCATCATCATCTGAGCGTATTCCCGGTTGCATCCTTAGCAGTAACGCTTCAGAGCCCGGGGTCCGCTACCTAACCAAGGAGATTTGACGAGGTTACTGGTTTTTACACAGAGTGACTGCCGCCTGACCTCCACAACCTAAAGGGCAAACCAGGAACCAATCCTTGGATAGTTTGATGATCAAACGCTAGGTGGCGTTCGGGACCCACAGTTTTACGTGCCTTCCGAAACACGGAATCATCTTTCTTTTCAGATAATAAGGTGATTCAAGCCTGCAATGTCCTATCCAGACTGGAAACAACTTTTCACAAAGTATGCTTCCCAGTGGGAATCGAACCTATGACCTCCGGGTCACAAGGCGAACACCTTGACCACTGGACCACGGAGGCAGTCGTTGAAATTTGTGAAAAATGTTGAAATTGAAACGCAATAATTGCCTTTCGAGAATTGTCAGCATCGGTTTACATGATGACATAGCTACAAAACTTGAATGCAAGTCTTTAAAAGCAATAATTTCTTGCATCTAGCGTTTATACCAATACCATTATTGCCAGGCGATAATTTCTTTTAAATGCCTTGTCTAGACTGTGTCTTGCACGTTTCGTAGATTGTAAAATCGTTACATAGATTGTTAGATGCTCCGAGAACATCTCTTCTTGATACCTATTAATTTTTTACCCAACACTTTATTTACGCAGCTTTTTCTTAATAATCCTTACCTAAGAAGAGCAGCAACTATCAACACACCCTCTCTCAGTACATTCATGCTGAAGATCGAATGCAACAGAACAACAAAACTTGAATACCAACAACAATTGCATACCATTATTGTATCATGTCATTTACACCAACGAAAGTATTGCAACAAAACTTGTAAGATCGATTCAAGAATAGCACGTGTTGTGTAGATCATGCAAGTAATTTATTGCTTTAATAAAATGGTATGCAACAGGCAAAAAAAAGACGGTTTGCAATCCGGGAGTGCCGGCAGAAGTGAAAACTTGAATAATATCCATGGATGCGCGTGGTAAGCTGTAACATAAACACACACGAAGCGCAAGCGCCCTGCGCCGCCTAATCGAAACAGCAGGCGCAGGCATACATTTTTGCCGCGCCGTAGAAAGAGAGGGGGATACTTCCTCTCCTACGCCGCGCCGTGCGTCTTACGAATTTTCGATCAGGTTGCGCGTCCTGACGCCCTGACGCCCTGACGCGAGTTTAACATTTTCTACCCATACCAAAAACAGTGTACAACGCCGCTAAAGAAGTTTTCACTTCAAAAACTTGCACCATCTAAATGGGCCTTTAGAAATAATTACATTTTTTGTAGAAGCTTTATTGTGAGGCCAAAGTTTCTTATTAAGATAAATGAAATAAGCCCAAACTCGATAGAATGCGTCATTTTATTACTGAGTTCAATTGACCACCTTCCGTCTCCGTGATCAGACTCTAGTTATCGTCTACCATAAAGTACTCGTGAAGACGAATCAAATGAATCCTACTCAATGAGTTTATGTTGTTTTATAACTGAGTAACCGTCCCTAGTTTGTATATACTGGTTGTTCTAACTGATTTAAAAAAAAAGATGCTACTTAATAAAACTGATCTGGAAAGACAAACACGCGAGAGCACCAGGAGAAAAGACTTTGTTGATGATCTTAGACCTAGATTAGAGGTAGTTAAGCATGGCTCGAGGTATCAGGCAACTAAGCTCTTCAACAGATTGCCATTGGAGCTGAAAACCATACGCAGTCAAAATTTATTAAAGACCAGGTTGCGTAATTTTCTGTTGGAAAAGTGTTTCTATACAATTGAGGAATTTTTAGATAATTAATGTGCAATTTGTTCAGATATATTTTAATTTGATTTCAATGAATAGAATTTGTAATAGAAGAAATAGATTGCTTTCCCCTTTGATATTTGTTATAACATAGTATTATCAGTTTTTTTTTTTGATATATTTTTTCAGGTACATATTTCAACACAAATGTAATTGTTTTTTTTTTAATAAATTAATTGAATTGAATATCTCCCGACTCCATCATCAGTACAGCTAATTGACCCAATAATATTGTATTGTCACCAGACTTACACAAATATGCCAAATTTCAACTCAATTAATTGAGAATAACTGGTTGAAAACTGAGTTGCAAGATTTGACCTAAACAAACATTCATAAATACATACAAGATACATTGCAAGTTAAATAAAACTTGTAATAAAAACAATTATTATTTATAAAAAATATCTATAAAACAAGCTTTTATCTAAAGTGCTCCTCAAAACCAATCAAACGAGCTGAAACTCGATTGAGTTGCGTCATTTCATTATGGCCACCTTCCAGCTCCATCATCAGATCAGCCCCATGTCACCGTAATATTGCATTGTCAAGCTATATAGTCTCCATGAACTGAATTAGAATTTAATATATAAAAGTAATATGTCAGATTTTGCCATATTAGTTTAGATACATAATTTTTTGAATTAAAATATATTTCAATCTTAAACATATGAAAAATAAAAATATTACAAAGACAATTTACCTATTTAAAACTATCGATTAGTCGCTATTTTACCAGTAAAAAAAATAGAATTGTACAATCGAAGCTACGAATGAGAAGCTTAAAAAAATCCAGTCACATACATGACACTTGGCGCTGCGCCAAACTTGGTGTTTACGAAGTGACTCGCGCTGGAGGATGCTGTATTTTGCATATAAACAGATATACTAAACATTTTCTAACTTCGAAGTTGCTGGAAGATAGGGGTGTCGGGTCGGCATAATAACTAGATCAGTCGAGCGTCTTCGGAATGAAAATTGAAGATGTTTATAAAAGATAATATAAAGAAATAAAACGCCTTTAAAATAAATTAACGGAATGAAAATTGAAGATGTTTATAAAAGATAATATAAAAAAATAAAACGCCTTTAAAATAAATTAAAACTTTTTTATATATTAAGTTCATGTTAAGAAAAATATATCGAAATATGAAAAAAAAAAATTGCTTTTCATTCAAACACGGATCAGCTGATCGGTCAATTTGTATGGGGAGTTTAACATTATTTTTGATATTTCGTTAAATTTTCTTTGCGAAAAGTTGTTAAGTGTTAAACCTAGTGTTAATTTATCGTTTAACTAGCTTCAGTATTTCTTTTTACATTATATTGGTTTAGGCATTTGTCCTCAATCTCACCTGATGGGAAGCGACGATGAAGACTAGGATGAAGCATGCCTATCCAAAAGATACCCATTCAATCTACTTTTGAATGTCCCGGGACTGTACTTCTCAGGGAATATAGACGCAGGCAGTTCATTCCACACCTTAGCTACTCGAACCAAACAGGAATTGTATATTTTGTTATCTTTATTTAACACTAGCTTTTGCCCGCGGCTTCGCTCGCGTAGGGGTGTAATTTATCAAAATCCTTTCTTAGGGTATGCCTACCTCATAGTAGCTTTATGCATGCAAAGTCTCAGCCCGATCGGTTTAAAATTGGCAAAGTTTCATACAAACTTTCATCCCCTATTTTATCCCCTTGGGGGTAGAATTGATCAAAATCCTTTCTTAGCGGATGCCTACGTCATAACATCTACCTGCATGCCAAATTTCGGCCCGATCCGTCCAGTAGTTTGGGCTGTGCGTTGATAGATCACTATGTCAGTCAGTCAGTCACCTTTGAGTTATATATATTTAGATAGATGTATTGCTCAATAATATAAACATTATACTACAAAAGGTAAAACTAAGGGGATATCAATCCGACAATAAGTACCTAAACATACTCGTACTAATCAATTTGAACAACTTTTACTATGGGACCATTCCCTGAAATCGCAAAAAAAATCTTCAGCTGCATGCATTTTGGTACGGTGGCCACGGCAGGTATTCAATTTTGCATGGAGCTGCAAGTTTTTCTTTTGCGATTTCAGGAATGGCCCCATGGTAAAAGTTGTTCATATTGATAGTACGTTTAGAAAAGGTAGTAAATGTGCAAGATAGTGTTCACCAATTAGGGACTTAGTAAGACTTACAAAGACGTGAAAGACGTTTTTTTTATAAAAAAATATATAGGGGGACAAATTACACTGATTGAGCTAGCCCCAAAGTAAGTTCGAGACTTGTGTTATGGGATACTAACTCAACGGTACTATATCTTATAACAAATACATATATAGATAAACATCCAAGACCCAGGACAATTTGAAAAAGGCCATTTTTCAAGTTGCCCTGACCGGGGATCGAATCCGGGCCTCTGGGTGGCGGACTAGCATGGTGACCACTACGCCAGGGAGGCCGTCTTTATGTATCTTCTTGTTCATAATTATATATAAGATGGGCTCTTGTCGGTGGAGTCTTTGTTTGTTTGTTTGTAAATTCTTTATAGTACATAAACACAAGTTAGAACAAGAGAACAGTACAAAGGCAGACTTACCCCAGATAGGGATCTCTTCCAGTCAGTCTTGAAATATAGGGACAATTTACAACATAGGGTAGAGAGTGGGTACAATATACAGAAGACACACAAATGAAAACAGAATTAAATTAGGTACACTTATCCACTTACTACACTAAAAACTATTGGAACGAAGTTCCTTACGGCAGGCTTGGAGGAGATAGGGATTTTGCTGCGCGACCGAACTGAAAAAAATGTGATAGTAAAACCGTAAGGATGACCTCGTTAAATAAAACCGTTAAATGAGACGTGCGCAGGCGCGACAGTCGTATACACAAGCGAGTAGTGTATAATACCTTTGAGCACGATTTTTCTTTTGCAAATTGTGTCGATTCTACATTAGTCGAAGGAACTTCGTTCCTACCTGGTGTCCCACGACACCACATTTCTTTTTTTAAAAATAAATATATACCTATTACCTAATCAATATAGAATGTGATTTCCATCTCTCTCTTTCCTCCGCCAAGTTCTCAACCACTTTGTATGTTTCCACGTTTACTTTTTCTTTTGTTTGATCGAAACATTTTCTTCTGGTTTTTTCTACTCCCTTTTTTCCGGGTCCGGTCGTTAAGCCCACAGTCCTTGAGGCACCAGGCCGGGAAGCACCCGAATTTTAAAATTTGTTTGTCCGCGAAGCCCCTTTCGCGAAGCCCCCGAATATTTTAATGAAAGTTAGGGATCCTTACTAAAACTCCAATAATGTAACCAACGTATAAAAAAATTACTTAAAACAGTTCTTACATCCCGTGCGCTGCGGAAACTATTGATGATAGAACAAAAATTTTATCACAGTAAATTACTTCATATTCAAGACTGCTTCAGTACCTTTATATAATTTTTTGAATTATTCAATTTGGACATTCCATTGAAAAGATATCACGAGTTTATATATGTAAGTAAAAAATTCGCGTGGTCGCCGCTAACCCCGCTCGCAGCACCGTGATATGCAAATCAATGTAAGCGCCAAGGGCTGGGGTACGCGAGGCGAGTCAAAAACAAATAACAAAAAAAAATCATTTAAATAACGCAATAAGAAGGGTGTATGTGTGAGTGTTTTAAAATTTATAATTTTTGAATTTTGTTAAATACCTGTGCGCAGCCGGGGAGGGGGGCGCTAGTTGTCAATAATTTATGGTATATGTCTAGAGCTAGATAAGAAGCGTTTGAAATATGGAGCTAGAGGAGAGTGTAAAAAATAAGTAGGACATAAAAAGTTACAGACAAAAAGGTATTAAAGAATATGAGAGAGAAAAGACAAATGAATGTATCAAATGAATATAAATATGAAAGATAAATATGAATACACATTAGCATTACCCATTACCGTAAATGGGCTCTAAGCCCCGCTGGCCGGGTTTGCGGATAGTTTTTGCCACATGTTGTACATATTTTGCGGGGTGCGGATTAAGGGGTGATTAATTACTACGCTATGCGCCAATTATACATAAATACGATGTTTTTAACCCCCGACGCAAAAAGAGATTCCCTCTAATATGGTTGAGTTTAACGATAGCTGATCCGTGCGTCAACTCGTGAACGGGTGCTGCCGGGAAAGACTGGTCAGCTCGGCTTCGCTTTTTTGACTACTTAATATTTTTTATTACGCAATTTATGTTTGTTTACTTGTTCGCAAGCATTACATGTTATAATGTGTCAAAATTGTATTATATTATAAGTATTTATTAATTAAAAGATAATAATAATATGACAAAGCCCTTCTGGCGAGTAGGCGACCAATACTGTGAAAATGAGTTTCTTTCAGCGTTTCCTCTCAGCAGTGGTCGTTACGAAGCGCTGGTATCGGTAGATTTTCTTTGAAAATAAATTATAATTATTTTAATATACTTAACACGTAACGTAAATTATACCTATTGACGTGTAAAAGTGTCTGTAAAGATTTAATTAGTAAATAAAAATTGAATCTTTGAATCTTGAAGAGAGGGTTTTATAAGTTTAACGTGTCTGTCTGTGTATCTGTCTGTGGTATCGTAGCGCCCAAACGGATGAATCGATATTCGTTTAGTTTTTTTTTGTGTCATAGATAATTTTATCCCGAATGTTCGAAGCTGTTCAGCGGTTTGAAGATCATCAGCTATTTTCTAGTTGATGATCTGGCTAACTTCCCTATGTCTGATCGATTCGAAATTTGGTACCGTGATACTTCAAAAATATTGAAAGGTAACGATGACCTGATCAGCCGTTTGAAGATCATCATCTCTTTAATAGTTGATTTATTTGTTAGTTTTCTGAGATTATTTCTTCTGTAGGGGGTTTTAAAAATGTTGAATTTTACTTTTATTATCAGTGACATCGTTAAAATTAAACCTCTCGTAGCCCTTGCGTGGATCTACGCGAGAACGCATTTAACTTTACGTCAGTGAATGCATATTATGTTGGCGAAACGATCGTGGGTGAAAAGTCCTTTGGATGAAAAGTTAATTGTTTAAAGATTCTGTTGAGCAATGGTTCATAGATCAATCGAATGTTGGTAAGCCGTCAGTTTCAGCGGCAACACTTTCGATATCAGATAGATATAATCGTATCGAAAGTATTGATTGTATCGCACTATCCATAGCCTATCGATAGTTTATGTATTATGAGTAGAAATACTATCGATATTATCGATAGTTCGTCATTTTTTTAATTGAAACTATTAATTGTAAAACTATCGATTGTTTGGCAACACTAATAATAATATATTATGTATGTTTGTATGTATGTATGTATGATTATACAAAGATGCCAAAACGTACAAGAAGAAAAAGCTGGATAATTGGCATGACGAATGTTATATAAAATAAAAATAAAAAGTTTAAGCCCATCGGTTAGATTATTAAAAAATAGTGTACACATATTTTTTTTATTTTGACTGAGAGAAATAAAATGACAAAGATACAGCGCATTGAAAAGCATGCGGTTACGGCTACGTAAGAATTTTACATAGAGGCGACGTCACAAGCCCTTACTCGGGAACTTTGAGCTTCGTATCTTTGTAAAATTTTACATTTTTGGCAAACTAAAAAATATGGGTCCATTCATCGTCATCATCAGGTCTTTTTGTCTCCACTGCAGGAGCACGACCCTCACTTGGCCAGAGCAGCCAGAGGATTTGGCCACACTCCACGCTGGCCAGACGGGTTGAAGAGGTCTTATTGACATTTATAAGCTTTGTTTAGCTTGTAATCCCTAAGTCACCTTCTACTACATCTCCGGGAGGACTTGAAGTGGCCCTATTTTACTCTGCCAGAAACCATACGGCCAATGGGTCCATTATTTTTGGCTAATCTAAAAGACGGACTAATTACAATTATAATTTTCTAACCCTGTCGACACCCTATTCCTTTGCTGATAGCTGATTCCTGATAAGACGGAAGCTTGAAAGCTAACACGTCGTAACACGTGGTAATTGTGATATTAATCACGCGCGGTCACGTCATCTGCACTCCCAGCACTGCATCATAAACAAGATCCAATTATATCATACGACACGATTTACTTATTGCATCTATAAACATGCTACCATGTTACTTTGGGACTAACTCAGTCAGTGTAATTTGTAACTACATATTTATTTGGCGACTTTCGTGGCGTAGTGGTTACCATGCTAGTCCGCCACTCAGAGGTCCCGGGTTCAATCTCCGGTGAGGGCAAGTTGGAAAATGGCCTTTTTCAAATTGTCCTGGGTCTTGGATGTTTATCTATCTATGTATTTGTTATAAAATATAGTATCGTTGAGTTAGTATCCCATAACACAAGTCTCGAACTTACTGTGGGGCTAGCTCAATCAGTGTAATTTGTTACTACTATTTGTTATTATGTTATGTTCGTCTGTCTGTCACCAGGCTGTATCTCATGAACTGTGATAGCTAGACAGTTCCACTCACAGAAATTTTCACAGATGATGTATTTCTATTGCCGCTATAGTAATAAATACTAAAAATAGAATAAAGTAAATATTTAAGGTGGCTCCCATACAACAAACGTCGTTTTTTAAAGATAATGTTACGGATTTTTTCGTGCGTAACTCCGATTTTCAATATTTGACATATGTAGTAAAAACAAAACAAAATATATTTAATTCAAATAGGTTTGGTAAAAGTTGGTATAATTTATGGATAAGTACGAGAGAAAGTAGTCGTACCGTATAAATGTCACATCATAAATAGTACTAGCGTCCATTTTCAGCGTGCATAGTTCTCGCCGTGCTGGAATATTAGAGGAAAAATATATGGCTGTGTGTATTCTCGTGTTTTAGCATATAAGATTGCATTGTACTGAATAATACGTTCAAAAATATTATTACCATCAAAAATATAAATATATTATATAGGACAATGTAGCTGTATTTACCAAGCGAGCGATGTGAGCAAGTGTCTAAGTTTCGAGATTGGCCAAAAATGCTTTTGTACGGTTTTCAGTTTGTCCGGCTGTTCTCGCCTACAGGTAGTGATGTACAAGGCTCGAGTCTTCGAGTTCTGATTTTGAAGATTTGAGTCGGTTTTGCAGGGCTCTATGAGCTCGATAGGCTCGGAGTGCGAGGCTAGGCGAGCGCGAGGTCTCTGCCGATTCAGTTTTTCATGAACTCAATATTATATTTCAGCAATTTCTATAAAAAATTCAAAAATGTCTTAAAACTTTTTGTTACGCTTACTAAGACGCAACTTTTTTGGTAGAACAATTTTTATTCGGTAAACTTCATCGAGTTGGGTGACTCGCGAGGTCTACGATTCAAAGAGCTATTTAGTATATGTTTGTTCAGCATAACGCTAGTCATCATCATCACCATCATCAGGTCTTTTAGTCTCCACTACAGGAACACGACCCTCTCTGTACTACCAGAGCCATACTTGGCCAGAGCAGCCAGAGGACTTGGCCTTCACTCTCCTCTCTAGCCAGACGGGTTGGAACGGTCTCATTGATATTTATTAGCTTTGTTTATCTTGTATTCCCTATGACGCCTTCTACGACATCCAAAGGAGGACTTGGAGTGGCCCTATTCTACTCTGCTGGAAACCACACGGTCTTTTAACACTAGTATTTTAATCCAATTTACGCAAAAATTGTACCGGCCATCATTTCTGAAGAAATGCGCCCTTGAAAACAAAAAAATATATATTGTCTGAAACTATATGATTAGGCATTAATATTAACTTTCATTGCCAAAAGATATTATATTAAATTATTTGTGGTAGAGCCACGCTACCGGCAAAACTCTGTTTCGCTAAAATCGACGTCTGAGTAGTAGCGTCACCGCTTCTATGCTTCGTTCGGTGAGTGAGAGAACCGGAGCCCCCCTCCCTCCCCTCCTCCTCCTCCCTCCTCCCCTCCTCCCCCTTCCCTTCCCCCACATCTTCCCTTCCTGAAAGGCCGGCAACGCTTCTGTTACACCCCTGGTGTTACAGTTGTCCATGGGCAGCGGTGATCACTTACCATCAGGTGACCCGCTTGTTCTTTTGCCACCCTATGACATAAAAAAAAGAAACAAATATTTAAATAGCGTTTAATAGCCGGCGCATAGCGTTGTAATTAATCACGCCATAATCCAGCAAAATATGTACAGATAGCGGCAAAAACTAGCTGGCGCGGATTTAGAGGCAATTTGGGATAATGTATGCATTCATATTAAGGAAATTTTAAAGATACTCTACCAATAAACTACCGAATACACGCAAACTTTTAGACTACAAGAATTTTATCGCAACAAAAGAAAAAATGTATAAACAACATCTTTGATTAAAGGTACCTATAAGGATCAAACAAAAACCGACTTCTATCGAAATGCTTTAGGACGTTAAGAAGTTTCTTTTATATCTCCAAAGTTCTTCATCCATACGACCTCCGTGGCGTAATGGTCACCTTGCTAGTCCGCCACCCAGAGGTCCCGGGTTCGATCCCCGGTCAGGGCAAGTAGGAAAATGGCCTTTTTCAAATTGTCCTGGGTCTTGGATGTTTATCTATATATGTATTTGTTATAAAATATAGTATCGTTGAGTTAGTTTCCCATAATACAAGTCTCAAACTTAATTTGGGGCTAGCTCAATCAGTGTTATCCGTCCCTATATATATTTATATTTACATTTTATATTTATATCTTCACCAAATTATTATGCAACTAAGAAAAAAGAAAGGTTTTTTACAACAGTGCACTGAATATACTCGCATAGCTCCTCAAACATTTCTATTCCCTTATTTGCTCACCCGATGGCCTTTAATTGCTTCATGATACGTTACGTTCGTCAATGCAATGTAGGTGACTTGACGTAACGTGCCATGTGGAATTGCTCCGGCAGTGTGTCTGCGAGTTTGTAACACCTGTCGCCGACCGGCGGTGACTATCGCCGAACATTGCCAACCCAGGTTGCGGGCATACTGTCGCTCTTCTGTTGTGACGTTAAATTTATTTAAAGAAAACAATATTAAGGAAACCAAACTCTTTATTTCGAATTTTAACAATTTAGGTACTGAAATAAGAAAAATGCCACAGATAGGTCGTAGGTTCGAAGGGCACGGGATTCGTTGATTCAGGGAAATGGAAGTACTCAGCTTTGGTGTACAGCCCGGCTTCCGAATAGCGGAAAGAGAGTGAGGTCCAGCTCGCTGCCGCTTTTATATGGTACGGTGAGGTGCGGCGCGGAGCAGGAAGGTCGTCGTTACACTGTAAAACCCTAACCGTCTTATTATAGAACCCAGACTAACTTTGTTACTAGGTTTAAACCATTATCCGACCAAATCAAGTTGACATCTAGTAATATGACACTATCTCACCTGTCAATGTCAACTTCATTTTGGGTGGATAATGGTTTAAACCTAGTAACAAAGTTAGTCCTGTTTTTATAATAAGACGGTAAGTCGCTTCCATTTATTTCGATCCTTAGTAGTTATCTACTGCCACACTTTTGCTGAACTATATCAGCTTCTGGTTGGACGAAAATACATTTTTTTACAGTATTTAGTTCAAAGATAAAGAACTAGTGGCTCTGTAAGCTGAAGACCTCGCAAGCCACCTCCATACAATTAAAGTTTATTAGATAAAAAAGTTGTTTAGACAAAAAAGTTGCGATAAGGGTAGTTAACAAAAAAGACCTATGGCATTTTTCGAAATGGCTAAGAAATGAAGTTTTCAACTCCCATATTTCTGTAATGCAAAAATTAAAAAAAAAATCTGAATCGACAAAAAAAATCTATTTCATTTTCGCACCTTCTATCAAAAATTCACTATAGACAAGAACAGCCAGACAAATTGACGTGTCTGTCAGTTTGTTCGGCTGTTCTCGACTATATGTCCCCAGACAAAAGCGTTTTCGGCCAAGCTTGAAACTGAGACGCTTCGCTTTCTCGGTCAATAATTGCAAACATTTTAAAATATCACGAGACCTATAAATAAAGTTTTCATTTCCTCCTAATGTTTATTGCAAAAATACTTGTAAAAGCAGTTATTTCTACAAAAACAACAGCCCACTGGTATAGCTCCTCAAACATTTCTATTCCCTTATTTGCTCGCCCGATGGCCTTTAATTGAAAGAAAACAGCTCCGGGATCGGTTACGTTTGTCGATACGATGTGGGCTTGCTTTAATTGCGTTTCAATTGTAGGGAATCTAGTGTAAAGAATTGAATGTAGGTTGTTTATTTTTAACATTGAATTTCATGGAGCAAGTATGCGGTTTTGGGAGAGCCGTATATTTTTGCCCTTTTGCCGTGGAGACCTTGGGGCCTTGGGGTGCGGAAGCCCGTCAGTTGTTTAAAGAGATTTCCGCGCGCCTAATCGACGCCTCAGGGGATCCAAGGGCTGGTGCGCTTGGAGCTTGGCCATTCAGCGCGGAAATGCCGCCAGTCTCTTGGGTACCCTACCCTGCGAGTGCAGCGATTTAAGTTCTATTTTTTTTATATAATTTGATGGTATTTATAGTACTTATATCTAGTATATTTTTTTATTGATAGTTATATGTAGTTTAGTCATAGTTTATTTATGTTATTTAAATTCTTTATGTATTTAAAATTATTTATGACTGGTATTCCTCTCGATTGGTAATTGACTATCTTTTGGTTAGTCGGACATGACAGTTGCCAAATTTGCTTCCGTATATAGAATGAATTTGTGTATCAACGCGCGGTGAAAGAGACGTGCGGGTAAACGATGCCAGGGCAAGATACAGAGGATATATTATCAGTGGCGTGCATTCCATACAGACAAATAGCAGTTTGACTACCTTGCGCCACCCTAATAATGACGGCAAAGTGAGAAATGTACCTATTTTCTTCGATATGGAGCCGTTTTTGTAATTTAGGTAATCATGCCTAATTTACAAGAACAGCTCCATATTTTATAGGGTAGGCACTGATCACAGAGCCTTTCCTATAAAAAAAGCAATGCACGTTCTTGTATATTATATACCTTGCTTACTATTTCTAGAGATTTTTCATCATCACTGAAGAGGAAAAATCCAGAATATATACTACTTTAAGAAGGGAAATATTTCCATAGTTTATAGTTATTTGATTTTGATTTTGGGCTTATGAGTAAGTATTTTATATTCATAAAAGTAGTCAAATTATAGGTAAAAACTGGTCAAGTGTGAGTCGGCCTCGCGAACGAAGGGTTCCGTACCATTATCTATAAAAAATCGCGTTTTTGTTTAGAATAAATATTTATTTTATTACAAAAAATTTAAGAAATACATAATTAGTTAAATATTCCACTGTCTAGCTAACACGGTTCATGAGATATAGCCTGATGACAAATAGACGGTCCATAATTGGCCTTTGTATCATAATTCTTTCTGTTCTTGTTTTTGTTTTTCCTTTTGTTTATGGTGCAATAAAGAGTATTTATATTGTATTGTATTGTAGACGGACGGATAGACAGAGGGACAGACAGACGGACACTTAGTAGACGGAGTCTTAGTAATAGGGCCCCTTTTTTACCCTTTGGGTACGGAACCCTAAACATCAAGACAGAAGGAAGAAAAAGACGGAAGAAATTAAGAATTTTCAAAATATTTCAAGCAAAATATCAGTGACAGATATCAAAAGTTAAACCAATTATTTTAAAAACTACCGTTAAATTTACCGCCTACACTTAAAAATTATGGCGTAAATAACACCTTCGCTTCGCAATCTTTAAAGTACCTGATTCGATCGATTCATGAAACTTTAAAGGCGTAATGATGACTGAAGACGACATGATTGATACAGCAACCTTAATAATTGTTACCCATATTTGGCAGCATTGGACGCATCTGTGTTTATTGGATACTTCAAATTTATAAATTTGAAATTTTATCGCAATTATGAATGATAAATGAAGATGGGATGGGATTACACTGCGAAAGATGATGAGTGGGTGGTATTTAACGTTTTATGATAACCAAATTATCCCCAAGAATGAAGAGGTTATTTAACAAAAATTTTATAAACT
The DNA here is from genome assembly GCA_943193695.1 of Acrobasis suavella. Taxonomy (NCBI): domain Eukaryota; kingdom Metazoa; phylum Arthropoda; class Insecta; order Lepidoptera; family Pyralidae; genus Acrobasis; species Acrobasis suavella. Next base: position 1,199,899 of record OW971947.1, read on the forward strand.
TCTGTATAATTTTACTGGTGTAATTTTGCAACGTCAAGAGTCGCCTTACTCTAGACAGAATCAGACTGTTTTGTTGTTCGAGAGTGTAAGTGGCTAACACTAGTGTCAGATTTTTCAGGCTGCCTAAAATCTGACATAGCCTGACGACTACCATACAATGATGACAGAATCAGACTTTCACATAGAAACGTAGGCTAGCTTTTATTTTGAAAAGGGCTTGTCAGATATTGGCGAAATTATGTAATTTAAAAAAATATATATTAAGGCATATAACTAGTTTTCATAGTCAAAATATGAACGTTAAAGATAATATAGTGTATCATATCATATTTGACCATCAGTATAGAAAACATCTACAGTCTCATATTTTATTTCAAGTTCATATTTGACCGTCGAAAATTTGTTAAATGCAATTTCCTTTAAATGGAAAATTACTGCCGACATCTCACATATGATTTCCATATAAAAGTGTAACTACGTTTGTATGGAAAAGTCTAGGGTAGATAGAGAAGGGGATTCTTAATAAGTTCATTTTAATAATTTTATTTTATTTTATTGGAACAACAAACAGCTACATTATAAGTACAAATACATTAAACATTTTACATAAAGAGACTTATTAATAACGTAGCCCACAACGTTATTCACATAATAACAAATGGTAATCAGGACTATTAACTACATATAAGCTAACTACTTAATTAATTAAATTAAATTGAAAAAACGCATGCGTACTTACTTAAATTTTATGAAACAAATTACATATGAGAATGTTTTATAGAAAATTAAAGGATTTTAATGTAAATAATAAATAACATGTACCAAAATAAAAGTAAAAAGTAAAATAAAATAAAAACATAACAAAACGCGGAAGGCCAGTTATGAAGGAGTTAGTTTGGACATAAATTGGACAATGTTTCCAGCAGTTAAAAGTCATAGTTGATTTTACTCTTTCCGCTCTTCTGTTTTTTTTTTAATCAAATGAAATCAAATCAAATTGTTTCATTTCAGGCAACAAGGTCCATAGAAATTTTATCTTACATACTAGCATAAATTTAATATTAACCTTAACCTAAAATATAACGTGGAAAGGACACGCCCGTAATAAATCGAATCACGGGCTATACTAGATCACTATTATATACTATATCACTATTATATACTATAATGAAATTAAAATAATAGACAAAATACAAAAAAAACGTCGGGTTGCACTCCGGGAGTGCTGGCAGAAGTGAAAACTTGAATATTAACGTTGTGCATTTCCATGGATGCGCGTGGCACGCTGTAACAAACGAATATTCCCGCAAGCGCCCTGCGCCGCCTAAACGAAACAGCAGGCGCAGGCATACATTTTCGCCGCGCCGTAGAAAGAGAGGGGGATACATCCTCTCCTACGCCGCGCCGCGCCAGCTGTCTACTCTCCATCCGTTTTTCGATTTATCGATCAGGTCACGTGTCTTGACGCCCTGAAGCCCTGACGCGACTTTAACATTTTTTCTTCAAAAAATCAACATTTCCGTACAAAAGTGTGCAACAGCCCGGGCAATTTTTTATGGTTATTGATCAAGTGTAGCTCGTGATTCGATATATTTTATTACATAACAATACTCGCTCAAAATAACTTTACCCTACTTGCCTACTGTACACGAGTAGAGTAATTTTGAGTAGTATTAAAGAACAGCAAAATGATATTTCTTGCACCACAACAAACTCATGGTTGTGTCTGTTCCGTGAAGTTTAAGACTAAGATTTTACACATTCTCGTTACATTTCACAATATATACGCGTAAACTATAGCTATTCGCTCCACAGAAATAATTTCTACATAAGGGAGAAATGAATATCCATTTCCAGGCGGTACTACCGCGACCGTCATTATCCAATCCACTGATTACTTCAATTAGCAAATTATAAATTGTAAAATACAGCGTAATGTGCCATCGGGCGCCATCTGGCACATTTCTTGATTAACTCCGGTCTCTTTGGTCACGAGTTAAAGTTAGTACAGAGGTGACACATCTTAAAAAATATACAAAACAGTCGAGTTCAACGAAGTTTTACATGTGGCATATTTCTTGATTAACTGCGGTCTCTTTGACCACGACTCATTGTTAGTACAGAGTTGACCCTTTTTAAGTAAGGTACTAAATATTCAAACACAACGTATTTCTGCATGTGGCACATTCCTCGATTGACTGTGGTCTCTTTGGCCATAATTTACAGTTATCACAGAGCCACCAATGAAAGCAAAATACTTTGCCGACGCAAACAATCGTTTTGTGTGTCGCTAAAGATGCACCCGTGAAGAACTGTGAACATAAGAATCGAAGAACATTTGATACAAAATAATATTCAATACAAAGTCTTTTTATATTTAAGAGAGACAAAATAAAAGTAAATTACATTAGGAAAAAAAGCGATTAAAAGAATTGGTAACATTATCAAAAATAACTAATCAAATATTGAAGAGAAAATATGTGTAAACGACTCACTTAAGTAGTAATGTATATTTTAATCCTTCCTTGAAAAATATCTAACTTTTATTTATTTATTCTCAACTTATTCTATTTTAATAAGGTTGTTCCCAATACAGTAGAAAGCAGTTACATAGTTCTCAATTATTTACACCATGACTTATTATGTAAACCTTTATTGCAAAATCTATTAATGTTACTAGTCTACTTATTTACAACTAAATACTCGTATGTTTCTGTACTTTTGTATTTTGAACTTGGGTTTCCCAATCATTTAGCGTTCAGGTTTACGGATCTAGATAGGATTGGGTGATTTTAATTTGTGATCTGGGACGCTGGTTTTGTTAATGTATTAATTATTAGAGGCATGATTCGTTTTTGTGTGTTTTACATAAAATGTTGCTAAATACTCTATTCTTTGAAAGAAATGATTTCAACATCAGTATACTGATGTTATATTTGTTTATTTTTCGTATGTGCAAGTGGCCAACACTGGTGATACATTTTTCAAACTCCCTGAAGGCATCTGACATAGCTTGACGGCAGTCGTCAAGCTATGTCAGATGCAATGATGATAGGAGATAAATTATACGTGCCTTTCTGAAGCTCGGAGAAGCCCGAGAAACATTTATACTACTTTTAGGAACACATCCAAGTGCGGACCACGCCCAGTGTTTCTTTACTTGCGAAAGCACTAGTAATGCGCACTCCCGCCAAGCCACCAAGCTCCAGATACGTATTTTCGTTGTGCCTACTACTTCTACAAACGAAGCTTTACATCCGTGCACACGTCAATGTGTGTTCCTTGTGCCTACTACTTCTACAAAAGAAGCTATACATCCGTGCACACGTCAATGTGTGTTCCTTGTGCCTACTACTTCTACAAAAGAAGCTATACATCCGTGCACACGTCAATGTGTGTTCCTTGTGACTACTACTTCTACAAAAGAAGCTATACATCCGTGCACACGTCAATGTGTGTTTGTTTTATTATTATTATTTTCGTTCCCTTATCCACTTTTAGCAAGGAAGTGGATAAAGGGACGAAAATAATAAATGCTGCTTCTCTTCTCATGTATATCGTAGAAGCCGATAGATGGGATGGGCGCGAATCTGATATATACGTAGTAAGAAGGTAGACAGAGCCTGAGCCCCTAAGACCCATGACACGTGCAGGTGGAAATAGAATCAGAATAGTAATTGTTTGCTAGCTGCAACTACTATTCATTTGCAGAAAAATCAATTGTGTCTATCATAAATATCAAACTATCGATAAGTCTATCCGTAGCTGTTTTAATACTTTTGATAACCAGAGGTCGGAATTAGTTGAGATATTTATGTACTTGCATCGAAATTTTGATATTAATATGGATCTTACCGGGATTTCTAATGAACAATCTTTTGTTTCGCCAACAATATTACAAGTAAATAACAATAAAAACCTTAGAGACAGATGGGAGAAATAAAACAAAGTTAAGTACCTAACATACAAATTTTATTAGTATATACATTAGTATTTTTATTGGTTTTTACACATTGGTAACATCGTGCGTGCAATGGTTTAAATTGTGTAATAGTAAAAAACTTTTTTATTTAATAAATTACGTGATTTTTCTGCTCTCTGAAATTAATCCCGGGATTTGAGGCATATCCATTTTATTCTTTCGTTATATGAAATTAGTGTAAGTACATTTATAACTCTACCTAATTCCGACCTCTATTGATACCGACAATACTATTAAAAAACTATCCATCTATAGTATCGGTTTTATTTTAAATACCGATAGTCTATCGATAGTGAACTATCGAATGGCAACATTACTGTTCGTATAATTCAGATTCTCGCCCATCCCATCTATCAGCTTCTACGATCTACATGAGAAGAGAAGCAGCATTTATTATTTTCGTTCCTTTATACACTTTCTTGCTAAAAGTGGATAAGGGAACGAAAATAATAATAATAAAACGAACACACATTGACGTTTGCACGGATGTATAGCTTCGTTTGTAGAAGTATTAGGCACAACGAACACATATTGACGTGTGCACGGATGTATAGCTTCGTTTGTAGAAGTAGTAGGCAAAACGAACACACATTGCCGTGTGCACGGATGTATAGCTTCGTTTGTAGAAGTAGTAGGCGCAACAAACACATATTGACGTGTGCACGGATGTATAGCTTCGTTTGTAGAGGTAGTAGGCACAACGAACACACATTGACGTGTGCACGGATGTATAGCTTTGTTTGACACTCCGCTTCTATGATGTGGCATACTTGTGCGCACGTGTAACTTCAAAATATGATTATGGCATTTTATCCTTTCTGTTTGATGTTTGAATAACGCGTCATCAATTTCATATTTCGGAGCAATGGAAGATTAGCTGTGTGAAATACGTGGCGAACTGTGTATATTCTAGAAATAATAATGTACGTGAGGCGTAATCTTTACCTTTTCAAAATAAAAGAAAAGCCTAATGGCCGACGACTACAAAAAGATAGTAGTCTAATTGTTGATTATAAAAGATTATGCTTGTCAAAAAAACTACCAAACCTAACTTGTTGGTTTATTTACCCTATGTTTTCACAGAACGCGCTTGCTAGCTTGAGTACAGGCAGAGAACAAGGGTTCTTTGTTTTTATTTCTCAGAGCTGTTTTGATGAAATCATAATCTATGGAATGGAACTGGACTATAAAATTGTCTGGTTCAGCTTGTTCCCCGCTCACCTCCGTGGTGTGAAGTTTTATGTACCTTTCGTTCCTTGTTTAATTTTGATAACTAAATATATGGGTACAATTTTTCATCACAGTGAAAGTTCAAATAGCTCAAGTGAAATTTCAAAAGTTTTATTTCAATACTTATAAGACATAGGAAATCCTTGCACTTAATTTAAAATTACCTTATACTTAACATTCATATTCATAAAAAATTAAAAACATTTGCTAAACCCATCTTAGTTAAAATAGCTTGTCTCAATAATAATTAATCAAAAATATTTTTTAATATTTTTTAACTAAAATAGGTTTAGCGAACGTTTGTAAATTTTTATGTTTACAAGGGTTAAGGTTGAACTAGTCGCGGGCTCGAACTCATACGTGGGCGCGTCTTAAAGCATGCTATTGTATTCGGACAAAGCAGTGAGGTGAAATGCACTATAATTCATAGTAAACCGAGCGCGTTAAAAATACGTTTAGTCCTTTGGGAAAAGGTGTTTTATGCCAAAACTACTGCATTAATCAACTACAAATAAAGTTTAATAAAATCTTCGATAATTAAGCCGTGTCGGTGTGGACTTTGTTTTGGCGATTGTACAGTTCTTTTATTACTTATTTACGCCGAAAGTTGCGTAAAAATAAGAAATAACCTAACCTAACCAAAAATAAAAGGTCCGCTATTATATAACAAATTACCGGAATCAGTTAGATCAATCACTAGTGATCAAGCTTTCAGGAAGAAAGTAATTGATTTATTACTAAACGTTTACTAGATACTTTTTACTAATTTGTATGTTTTTATTATGTATTTATATTATGACTATTACATTCATAGAGCAACACCGAACTTCACTGCTCTAAGATTATATTACAATGTAATTAAGTATATCCGAAATTGTAAAAATTTAAGACGAAAGATTTTTGTACAACATATAACTATATGTAATAGATATATGAAAATGTACGTTACTCAAATTTGTTAATAAAGATATTCTATTCTATTAAACTTTTATATGGGCTGTATTTTTTTTAAATATTGTACCTCTACAGTGCTGTGTACTTTGATGACACTTTTTTGTTGACCGAGCGAGCGAAGTGTCTCAGTTTCGAGATTGGCCAAAAATTCTTTCGTCCTATTGTCTGTCTGGCTGTTCTCGTCTACAGGTCGCATATCTTAACCGATTCTCGTGAAATTTTGTAAGAAAGGCTGAAAATTAAATTTTTTCTTCCTAAATCAGTTTTTTTTCAATTTCCAAAAATGATTGAATAATGGGGGTTGAGAACTTTAAAAATTTTCTATTCGATTATGATTCGATCATATGTCAAGTTCTATTTTTTCGATTTTGTTACCCATAATAGGACGAAAATTCTGCGACCAAATTGCAGATGTTCAGAAGAAAGGCGAAGTAAAGAGTACCTATAACCGGAGAGCATGTATGAAAAGAGAGCAAAAAAGGTTTGCAAGGATGGTAGCAAGTGGAAATTTATAGTCTCTGCCTACCCCCATGGGAAACAGGCGTGTAAATATGGCATGTATGTATAGGAAAATAATAAATAAAAAAATATACAGGGACAAATTACATTGATTGAGCTGGTCCCAAAGTATGTTCGAGACTTGTATTATGGAATACTACGAGTAGCTCAACGATACTATATTTTATAACAAATACATATATAGATAAACACCCAAAACCCAGGACAATTTGAAAAAGGCCATTTTCCAACTTGCCCTGATCGGGGATCGAACCCGGAACCTCTGGGTGGCGGACGAGCATGGTGACCACTACGCCACGGAGGTCGACAAATATATAATATATGTATAATAGGACATTTTCTTTTTGTCTAAACTACTTTTTTATCCGATTAACCTCAATGGATCGGACTCCAAGGTCTACAGCTCACAGAGCCTCTAGTTATTAGTTGTTTGTTGCTAGATTAGGTCAATCTACCTACATGGAAATACTTTAACCAAATAAATGGCTAAGTTAGTGACCTGGTTACGCTCAGAGTAGATTTCCTCCTGTACTATCTGTTAATTATATAGACATAAGCACTAACTATATATATTTATGAACACAGATAATATGACTTTAGAAAGGTCCTATATTCCCCAAAAATTCTCTTGTATCGTAATGTGGCCAAAAAGATACGCCTAGCTGTCACAGATATACTAAAAGTTACATTTAGGTTAATGTGTTATTCGATTAACACTAACTTTAAAAACAAAAGCACATGTACCAATTTAAAAACAATTGAATTTATGTGGTTTTTATTTAAATTAAATTTTACCGCCAACAGAAGCATACTTTTTAGTATCGGAAATAGGAAAGTACGTCAATAAAAAAAAAGTTTTCCATAAACCACATAGTCGCTAAGAGTAAACGGAAATTTTAAAAAAATACCACAGATACTTATCTAGTATCTACCAAAGATATGTCAAACATTTGACATTTTCTATTTATATTTCGTAAATATAGTCGTAGAAAAAGTGTTGTACGCAACGTTGTATAAGTACGTCAAAAAAATGCTTGATGGCGTCACCTTACGATGCTCGCCAAGTCTCGCTTCGTAACCTACGCATCTCGCATTTTTTGATCCTATTTATAGAACTGTTGCATAAAATACTATTATTTTCCATAATTTTACATGTTAACTGCCTAGTTTAAATAAGTTACAAATTCATCTTAGTAATTATTTTCTAAGGATTGTGTATTTTGTATGAAACTTTCCAAGTACTATATTTGATAAGTTGTTGTTTATGAAAGGCTTTTTCGACAGTGTGAAATGAGTTAAATATATATTTTTGTTATTAACTAGTCGATTTGTCAGATTGATTACAAACACCAAATTAATTGATTGTATTTTGAATACATTTAGTCCCAACTACGAGTAACTCATCAAATTAACGAATAATGTTTCAGTTAGGTATGTTTAAGTGAAACTCAGTCTATTATCGACAAAGTTAGTGAGAGACGGATAGTTCCAAAGGGACCATCTGCGATGCTGTGATACAACTTCGGCAGCACTTTCTTTCAGGGGTCATTAATAATTACGGGAAATGGAACCTCGTTACACGCGATTAGATCTTATTTATTTACTTATCGTCCTATGTCCCCTGTTGAGGCACAAGGCTGCTACGGGTATTTCTCTGTCTTGTCCAAATCAAAGATATTTGTATCTTTTGATAATTGTCAATTTTTTCTTTCGATTTCATAATAGGTAAGTAGTTTTTGACGTCAGATCATTACTTACAGCTAAGTCTACTGCCGCTTCGCAAGTACAATACAAAAGAAGCGGTAACAAACTGTACTGCAGCATTTTCTTCAAAAAAGTCAACTTATAATTATACTAATATTAAAATTAGATATGTGGACTGATAATACATTGTTTTGTCAAAATTAATAATTAACCTGTCTAGGCGAAGGCAAAAAATTGCCTGAAAAATTGAAACTTTATGTCAATGTAATGAGGTTGAAATTCGTCTGTGTCGATTTTCCCCATGGGTCCGGGATTGAGAGGTGATGATGCCAAATTTGAATTTATGTCAATTAGTAAATTTAGTACTTATAAATGTACCGATTGTACTCAAATTATAACATTTGTGAGTGTACAAATACGAGTACAAACCTTTAAGAGGGACCCGCGCCAGACGTTGTTCTCTTTGCTTCACTTGTTAATTTAATTATTTAACTTTATACACAAATACGAGTGAAATAGGAGACTTTTAAAGCCTTAGGCCTTATCTACCAGTCAACTTAACGGGTGATGTGGAAAATGAGCGGGGTAAGACAAAGATAAAATTTTAAATGATGTTCCCGTTTCATTTTACATAATTTATTTCAAATGGGGGCAGCGCTGGACCCCAGAAAATTTAGGTATCCCCTTAAGACGAAGTGGTAGCTAAAGTGGCGCCCTCATTTGAAATAAATTGTTTAAAACTAAATAAGATCATAATTAAAAATTTGATTTGTATAAACGTCTAGAAAGACCTTTAAACTATTTTATGAGTAACCTTTGAAATTATTACTAATAGTCCGTCTAGTTTTAAAACTGTTTTTCGCCAAAAAGGCCACTTTTGGCGAAAAACAGTTTTAAAACCAGACGTACTACCAATATTACTTTCAAAGGTTATTCATAAAATAGTTTAAAGGTCTTTCTAGACAGTGATACAAATCAAATTTTTAATTATCACCATATTTAGTTTTAAACAATTTATTTCAAATGAGGGCGCCACTTGAAATAAATTGTTTAAAACTAAATATGGTGATAATTAAAAATTTGATTTGTATAAACGTCTAGAAAGACCTTTAAACTATTTTATGAATAACCTTTGAAAGTAATATTGGTAGTCCGTCTTATTTTAAAACTAGACGGACTATTAGTAATAATTTCAAAGGTTATTCATAAAATAGTTCAAAGGTCTTTCTAGACATTTATACAAATCAAATTTTTAATTATCACCATATTTAGTTTTTAACAATTTATTTCTAATGAGGGCGCCACTTTAGCTACCACTTCGTCTTAACATCGGTTAGAATATGTAGTTCCGCCTCTCACCACTAGATGGTGTCGTCTTGGGTTTTTTATTTATCTGACTAAGATTCAAGATTCAAATGTTTATTCAGTAATTAGACCTTTACAGGCACTTTTACACGTCAATAAGTAGAATTTACGTTACGTGTAAGTTATATTAAAATATAATTTATTTTTTAAAGAACAGCTACCGATATAGATTTGTACATCATTCTGAATATATACATACCTATAGTGCGTTTGTTTAGGTATTTAAAAGAATGTTAACAATCTTGACATATCTTTTTACTGAAATATACACTTTATAAATCAATACCTTTGCAAATTACAACTCAATGATGTAATTTACAATTATTACAATAAATAAATTGTAATTTGCGAAAATATAAAAGACATGTCAAGATTGTTTACATTCTTTTAAATACCTAAACAAATGGACTATAATACAGTTTACGGGCACAATTAACACATCCCCAGCCCCAAGCGATGTTAATTTGAACGGGATAAAATTATTTCTCAATTTTCCATCGCTTTATGTTCCCGATTTACCATGATATTGCAATTAACAATGCTAATTAGGTACGATGACGATAATTATCACGATTTTAAAATAATTTAAGTAAAACCACGTAATTGTTGCATTATATCGTTTTGAAATTTTTATGGGGTTTGGACTTTACGGCCTCAGATCCGTTGGGGGTTAAGGGTTGTTGTAAAGGGTTTTTGATATGCGTGTATTACCTAATTAGTGCAATTACTAATAATACAATACAATGTAATATCCTTTATTGCACAAAATAAATAAATACAAGACATAATCTTCATCATCAAGAATTATCTTCAAAACTAGGAAATGCGCAAAAGGCGGCCTAATCGCTAAGCAATTTCTTCCAAGCAATCAAAAGATTCAAAGATTCAAATGTTTATTCAGTAATTAGACCTTTACAGGCACTTTGCGTCAATAAATATAATTTACGTTACGTGTAAAGTATATTAAGATTTAATTTATTTTTAAAGAAAAGCTACGGATACCAGCGCTTCGTAACGACCACTGCTGAGAAGAAACGCCGAAAGAAACTCATTTTTATAGTATTAGTCGCCTACTCGCCAGAAGGACTTTGTCATCTCGCTGAGGTAAAAAAAGTGATGGAAAATTAGGTAGTTGATATATTATAGTATAGTTGATTCAAGCTCCGATATACGGGTTAGGTACGAGGGTAGGTTGGCAATGCTATGTAGGTTTATTTATCTATCAGGGTGATGAAATGTTGGTTTTACCAGTACATATTCACAGTGACACAGAAATAAAAGCGAAATACGTTTTTATTCTTTTTACCTCCAATAAAATAAGAGTGTTATAAGTTCGACGTTTACACAGGTGTCTGTGGCATCATAGCGCCTAAATGAATACGCCGATTGTGGTGCGGTTTTCTTGTTTGAAAGCTGACTTCATCGAAATGGTTCTTGGCTATTTTGGATAGAAATCGGTTTGGCAATTTGATAGTTATGGCCAAAATGATAGTTATGGAATCACGGGTGCTAACATAATTATGGATCCGTGTTATCTGAAATAAACGATTTTTATTTTTATTTTATTATTTATTTATTATTGATATCAAAAGTATGGACATGACTAAAAGTACCGGGATTTCTTGAGACCTTAGTGGCTAATAAAATATCTTGATAAAATATATAAAAAAATTAAAATATGTGCTGAAATCACATAATTATGATAATTTTATGTACATGGTTTAATAAATATTTCTTTTGATAAAAAATATTACCTGAAATAACATAATTGTGATTGTTTTGTTTACTCACTTTCCCAATTTGCTATTATTCATTTAAAGGGAAACATTGTGTATTCTACAAGCAGTAGAATAATCTTCATTCGAAATCTTAGTAATGTATTTACAACCGTTATTAAAGTCTCGAAAAGACCCGGGACTTGTAGTCGTATCCATACTTTTGATAGCATTAGCATCCGTGATTCCGATTTCTGGTTATGGTGAACGCTTGGAAGTTGGGGTGTTTTTAATTTGTCTAGTAAATAAACTTGTTTATAGAAACTGACAGCAGATTGCAAATGTAAAAAAAGTGTTTAGTTTTCTCTTTGTATTTCAAAATTTCTCTATCTAATATAATTTAAATAAAAAAGAAATGTGGTGTCGTGGGACACCAGGTAGGAACGAAGTTCCTTCGGCTAATGTAGAATCGACACAATTTGCAAAAGAAAAATCGTGCTCAAAGGAAGAGAAAGGTATTATACACTACTCGCTTGTGTATACGACTGTCGCGCCTGCGCACGTCTCATTTAACGGTTTTATTTAACGAGGTCATCCTTACGGTTTTACTATCACATTTTTTTCAGTTCGGTCGCGCAGCAAAATCCCTATCTCCTCCAAGCCTGCCGTAAGGAACTTCGTTCTAAAAAGGATTATTTCAAACACTAACACTGCACTGAACTTTTTAAATTTGGCTTCTAGAAAGAAAGTGATTTTTTATTTAACAAAAAATACTGAATGTTTGTTGGAGTGGGTCATAGTTTGACTGTTTATTCATGAAAACTTAAATAAAAAAAGAGATTTAAATTACAAAACTAAAACCTAAATAAAAAATTATAAGTACCTAATAAATTTAAATCTAACTTAAACAAAAAAAAAATTAAAAGAAAAACTTATAACTCACTGTCACATAGGACTATTAACAAGACAAAAGACAACATATAAATATCTAAAAAGGAAAAAAATACTGGAAAACGCCATGCAATTACACCCCTTGAAAACTCCGTGCGAGCCGGCATTAGGCCGAACGTAATAAGTAAATAACCCAGAAAAAGGCACGAGGAAAGGAAATAATTCTTGGCGATTATCCGAGGGTCTCCCCAGGTGATCGTTGAACGAGTGAACGAATGAGTGAACGGGACGAACGATGGGGCCAGCTAATGGGGTAGAGGAAATAATATATGGAGATACAGTTATATACTTTCAATTGATTAATATATGTAATGCCTTGTCTTTAGAAAATATATACTTATTTTTCCGAATAAAGTCCTTAAAATCAGTTTATACAGAGACGCGACGTGATGCAACGTGGCGATAGATTTGGCTTTTTTTTATAGTGTTTGTATTTATAAGGGTTCATTCAGACAGATACGACGCGACATGACAAGGCGTGTATTTCTGAAGAAATAATCTTACTTTCAGTGTAACGTTTAGTGCAGCGCGGCGCAGCAAGCTCTCGTTGAAAATAGTATCTTTGTAAAAAAGTTCTTCATTTTGTCAGTAAGTGCGCGCCTCGTTGCGTTGCGTCGTGTCTGTCTGAATTAACCCTTACAAAAACGAAAATTACCAAATCAATGCGAATATACATTTTTGTACTTGTAATGCCTTAATATATAATGGCTTTTCTTTAAAAAATATTCCAAATCAGTCATTGCGAATATACTTCTATTGGTAAAGCTAAATTACACATACTAGGCGACTTTTGCTCACCAGCCAAATTTATTAAGCAAGTTCTGTTCATGATACTAAACTAAAAAATAAATTTTATAAAAATCATTAAAAAAAAATTTGTCCTCCCATACTAATTCCTTTTCACCGAGCGCTGATTTGTATGGGAAGCCGAATACTTATTTTTATTTAATTATTTTAACTTGAATAATATCATGAACACTAATAATAAACTACATTGCTCCAAAAAGTTGACTTATGGTTAAAAAGTCACCCTGTATTAGAGCATTTAAAGAAGTCTCCGATTTTTTTTTTATGTTATTTTGCGGCAAACGAACAAGCGGTTCACCTGATGGTAAGTGATCACCGCTACCCATGGACAACTGCAACACCAGGGGTGTAACAGAAGCGTTGCCGGCCTTTCAGGAAGATATAGACTCGTTTTTGAAGGTTTCAATGTCGTATTGGTCCGGGAACACTGCTGCAAGAAGTTGACTCCACAGTTCGGTCGTACGTGGTAAAAAGTTTCTTTTAAAACGTACGGTGGTTTATTGCCAACTATCCAAGTGCTGTGGATGAAATTTTAATTTCAAGCGGGTGGTGCAGTGGTAAAATTTTGCAGCAGGTATTAAGTCGAACAATTCTCCAGAGTATTCCCCATGATAAATGCGATAAAAAATGCACAAGGATGCAACATCCCTACGTAGAGCCAGAGGATCAAGACGACGTCAAATATCAATATTGCTTATTATTAAAGTTAAAATTTGTGCGTCTACCTGACGATAAGCAGTTACCTCACATATTACTGCCCTTTTTCTGCACGCGCACGTAAATATAGCTTGGTCTCTACATGCGATCTACTTTGTGCTAATGGGCCACGTCAAGAGTGTAGTAGCAAGCGTAGGATTATTGCTGTAGTACTAATTAATCATTGGGCTCCCAGGGAGTCATTTTTTATGTAGTACTGTTACAGGATAGCGATTTTATGTTTATAATGGTGGATGGACCCTCCGATAGAGCTAACTGGACCCGACGTATATATGTTACACACACGCTAATAAGTAAAAATGGTTTGTTTCATTTTTAACCGACTTCCGTACAATTAGGGCTCCGTACTATTATCTGTTAAAAAACCAGTAAACTCGTCAAATCTCCTTGGTTAGGTAGCGGACCCCGGGTTTTGAAGCGTTGCTGCTGAGGATGCAACCGGGAATACGCTCGGATGATGATGATGATGATGATGACTATTATCTGTAAAAAATTATGTTTGTTGTATGCCCTAGTTAAATATCAATTTAATACTGTTATTCGTAGGTGTTGTTATAGTGACAACAGAAATTCATCTCCATGAAATTTCAACTGTCTAGGTATCACGGTTCATGAGATACAGCCTGGTGACAGACAAATAGACAGACAACACTTCGCTTAAGATGCATTCTATAAAAACTTTTGGCTAAAGGTCGAAAAGGCTATTGCGTGTTCATAGATCTGGAAAAGGCCTATGACAGAGTGGTGAGGAATGAGTTGTGGTCGACACTGTCTGAGTATGGGCTGAACGGTCAGCTGGTACGAGCACTGAAATCACTTTATAACGATTCCAGTGCTTGTGTCAGACTTGGTGGCGAATACACAGACTGGTTTAATATTGAAAAGAGTGTTAGACAGGGATGTGTAGCGTCACCTTGGATGTTTAACCTATTCATGGACAGTTGTTTGACAAATCTGAAAGATGTTGAATGTGGTGTTAGAATGGATGAGTTACTTATAAAGTACCTCCTTTATGCTGATGATCAAGTATTACTTGCAGACTCAGAGGAGGAATTACAGAAAATAGTGACTGTTTTGAATGAAGGTTTGGAGAAAAAGGGAATGATAATTAATGTGAGTAAAACGAAAGTAATGGTATTCGAGAGGGATGAATGTATAACAGAATGCAATATTGTGGTAAATGGGTGTACAGTGGAGCAAGTGGAAGAGTTTGTTTATTTGGGATGTAAGTTTACAAGAGATGGAAAGCACGAGAGTGATATAGAAAGAAGAGTGAATGCGGGAAATCAAGTGAATGGGGCACTACACTCCTTTATGAACAGCACGAAAATGTCAAACATAGCACGTTTGGCTGTTCATAATAGAGTACTGATACCGACGCTGGTGTATGGAAGTGAGAGTTGGGTATGGCAGAAAAGGCACGAAAGAAGAATAAATGCAGTTGAAATGAGAGCGCTCAGTTGTATGTGTGGTGTTACTTTGAAAGATCGGATTAGAAATGATGTCATAAGGGAGCAGTGTGGACTGAAAGAAGATGTAGTAACAAAAATTGAGAAAGGAATGTTGAGATGGTTCGGACATGTAGAAAGGATGGATGAAAGGAGATTCACTAAAAGAGTCTATAAAGCGAACGTGAGTGGAAAAGTGGGTCAGGGTCGTCCTCGACGAACGTACCGCGATCAAACTGCAGACGTTCTTAAAAAAGGAGAGGTTAGAAGTACCCGTAACCGGCGGGCATGCATGAAGAGAGTGATGAGTGTAGATGAAGCGAAAGAGGTCTGTCAGAATCGTAGCAAGTGTAGTCCTTAGTCCTTAGTCTCTGCCTACTCCTGTGGGAAACAGGCGTGATAATATGTATGTACCTATGTATGTAACACTTCGCGCGCCAAGCCGACTCGCACTTAGCCGGCTATTTTAATATGTTGTGCTTGACAAATATTTTCTACAAGTATTTATTGTGTTTATAAAAGGATTGTTTTTAACCGACTTTAAAAAAGGAGGTTATCAATTCGAGTGTATGTTTTTTTTAGTACGTATGTTACGCGATTTCTTCGTCAACCGTGGACCGATTTTGATGTTTTTTTTTTTTTGAAATCCTTTACAACCCAGCGTTAGTTAGTCCCATATTAATTTGGTGAAGACATGATGAAGAACTGTGGAGATATAAAAGAAACTCCTGAAAGAAAATTAAGTCAATTGTTTTTTTTTTTTAATTGAATTAATATTTACACTATCTCTTTACTTATATTATTGTATAAGTGCAATATGAATACAATAGAGACAGTTTAAGTCCAGAAAAATGCTTGCCCATGACATTTTAAGGGTAGAACTCTACCTCAACGCTCCGCTTATGAGGCGTGCAAAATAATAGTCAATTTCAAGTTAATTCACTTCATGTACATCAAAAACCACCAAATTACTGACAAAGCTGCGTCGGAATGCGAACAATGAACGAATGAACGAACGATTATTTTATGATGAATGATTGTACCAATCAATACGAGTCCCACTACTAATTTGACACGTCGACAGTGACAAATTGAGAATCTTTTTTGTTCAATTCACATTTTCCTTTTCATATCTCACAAAAGTTGCTATGGCGACCGCGGATGAGAGATAATGAGAGCTTTCCAACTTATTTCGAGGCGTGAAGATTAGGATTTTTGTTTTGATGATTTGCCGTTTTTATTAGAATAGAATTGAACATATTTTATTGGAACGAAGTTCCTTACGGCAGGCTTGGAGGAGATAGGGATTTTGCTGCGCGACCGAACTGAAAAAAATGTGATAGTAAAACCGTAAGGATGACCTCGTTAAATGAGACGTGCGCAGGCGCGACAGTCGTATACACATTGTTTCGATTCTACATTAGCCGAAGGAACTTCGTTCCTACCTGGTGTCCCACGACACCACATTCTTTTTTGCAAATGAAAAGGGTATTTACATACGGAAGTCTCAATACTTATCACAAAGTAACAAATTATAAGTCATTAACTCTTATAGCATGCAAATCTTTATAAACCATGGGAAATAGGCGTGAAAATATGTATGTATGTTTGTATGTATCTTTATAAACAGTTTTTCAAATTAACTATTAAACTATGTCACAAATACAATCCAAAATGGTATGGAAGAGACATACCCGTAATAAATTGAACCACTGGCTGTACTAGATGACTATATGTAGTATAATGAAATTGAAATAATAACAAAAAAACCAGAAAAATCGATATTCCCAAACAATTGGCCCAGACTGCTGCATACTTTTGTATAATTTTTTTGGAACGAAATTCCTTACGGCAGGCTTGGAGGAGATAGAAATTTTGCTGCGCGACCGAACTGAAAATAATGTGATAGTAAAACCGTAAGGATGACCTCGTTAAATAAAACCGTTAAATGAGACGTGCGCAGGCGCGACAGTCGTATACACAAGCGAGTAGTGTATAATACCTTTCTCTTCCTCCCTCTTTCTTTTCGTTCTCTCATCTCTTCTCTCTCTATTACCACTCCACCCCTCCAATGCATAGTATATACTTATGGATTCATGAACAAGCACGTGGCGAATACTCACATTATAGATACATTTTACTCGTGAGTAGCCATGTTTATTTCTAAATTAGCCGAAGGAACTTCGTTCCTACCTGGTGTCCCACGACACCACATTTCTTTTTTTTTTTTTCACTTTCTTAACGTACCTACATACTGTTCAATAAGTACGCTAATATTATTACAATCTAGCCTATTAATCTAAGACTTAATAATTTTATATTGACCTAGTTTTATAAGCAATAGTATAAGAATGTGTCCATCGGCACTTTTCTTACTGTCTCTATTAAGGGGAAGGCACGTTGTTCGTGTGTCTTTAATTATTGCACTATGACCGCACTAAGTATTATTTTTTTTATTGTCACTACACTACACTAATTCGAACGGTTTAGTTCGTTTAAGTCTTCTCACTGTGTCCGTGTTGTCGAGGAGCTGGATTGCCTCAACGTTCACATGATGAAGCAATCGATACTCGTGTGCTTCTGTATATTTTTTAATAACTTTATCGACGAACTGCATGTTAAAGTCCCGGTGCAGGTCAGCATTTCTAATGTACCAGGGTGCATTGACAATGCTCCTGAGTACTTTATTCTGAAATGTTTGGATCATACTGATATTGCTCTGTTTGGTACAGCCCCTCAGCTGTATACCATAAGTCCATACTGGCATCAGTTTGTATGGAAATGACCAATTTTTTTTGTGTTTTTAGCTGATATTTTAATTTCATTATACTGAAGTGATCTTATGATCTAGTATAGCCCGTGGTTTGATTTATTAAGGGGATACCTGAATTTTCAGGGGGCCAATGCTGCCCCCATTTGAAATAAATCATTTGATAGGAAACGGAGACATCATTTAAAATTTTGTCTTGACCAGGCTCTAGATAACCCTTCAGACTAATTTATGAACTACTGTTTACTGTTTGAAGTGAGAACATGAAGCTTTTCTACGCACATACGCCGTTTTTCGCAATTGTGCGTAGAAAAGCTTCACGTTCTCACTTTAAACTGTAAACAATAGTTCATAAAATAGTTTGAAGGGTTACCTAGGGTCTGATCAAGACAAAATTTTTAATTATATCTCCGTTTCCTTTTAAATGATTTAATTCAAACAGGGGCAGCACTGGACCCCGGAAAATTCAGGTAGCCCCTTAAGGGTGTGTCCCTTCCAAGTTGTATAGGATTATGAATTTCTTTGCTTCTCATTGAAACTATGATCCGCTGATCGACTAAGTAGACTACATGCAACTTAGACGAGTTGCCATTTAAATAAATAATAAATATATACGGACATATTACACTGATTGAGCTAGCCCCAAAGTAAGTTCGAGACTTGTGATTCGGGATTCTAACTCAACGATACTATATTTTATAACAAATACATATATAGATAAACATCCAAGATTCAGGACAATTTGAAAAAGGCGATTTCCAACTTGCCCTGCCCGGGGATCGAACCTGGGACCTCTGGGTGGCGGATTAGCATGGTGACCACTACGTGACGGAGGTCGTCATAAATGAATTCAATAAATAAATTCCGTGTTGCGTTTTAGACGAGTAGCTGCATAGACTAATTTTATTAAACACTATTCGATACTAACTCTGATCACTCGTAGTTGGATGCCTATTTTAGCCCCCTACAAAAGAGAGGGGTGTTATCAATTTGACTTTAATGTCTGTCTGTCTATCTATCTGTCTATCTGTCTGTCTGTGGCATCGTAGCGCTCTAACGGAGGGACTAATTTCGACGCAGTTTTTTTATGTGATAGCAAGTTCTTTTGCGGTGGTCCTAAGCTATGTTCGATGAAAATAAGCCGTTTAAAAGTAATTGATATTAAGGTGGCTCTTCCCGGCCGCTCTGTCGTCAACGCGAGCATAGTTTGAAAAGCTTTTTATTTTATCCAGAACAATGCTAGAAAAAGAGGCGAAGCGAAAAGAGAGAGATAGCGCTTGAGGGCTCGGTTTGCATTCTATTAAGAGAAATTAGTATTATTATTAACTATAATGGAACAAATATTAACTATTAAACTTATTTATTTTGCTATATGTTTCATCGAGAACATTGTTTAGTTAATGATGGTAAAATTGTTTTAGTACACTTTTAGACACTTTATGAACGAGTATCAATTTGCTTTTGTTACAATAAAAATTATCTTTTTTATTTAAGTATTTAACTTTATTACATTAAATTGTAATCAGCGGACTTAAGGCCGTAGGCTTTTTCTACCAGTCAACCTACAGGTGGTGCTGAAATCAGGAACAGGAATATCGATATTTTTTATGGCTATATCGATTATCGGTAGTTTATCGATATTTTTATCGATATATCAATGAATCGCTACAAATTTAGATAAAATACCCGTATTTTATACGAAATATGGATATAATTGTGGGAGAAATATGTGGAAGAAACATATATATTTACATTTTTAAAATATTGTATTTTTATTCAAAAAAACAAAGAACAAGTAACAAATATCTGGCTGAATAAACAAGCGTTGTTTATTTCGTCATCGCCCCACTCTCCCCACTACGACCACTCGACACAGCACTATAAATAGGCGGAGTCGGCTAGCAAGGGCGCACTTTGCTTCCAACTGCGCTCCGAGTCAGGTAAAGAACCGTTATTATTTGAAATATTTGCTGTTAAGATTAATATTGTTTATTGATTACGACGTATTTGCTGTGTTTATGAATGAAGTACTTAACTCTTCTTTTTCTTTCAAATTAATTAATTAAATCAGTTGATGATTTGTCATATTGTTTTTATTTAAATTAAAGTTATTTATTTCCAAACATTTATTTTGAAATTGAATATATAATTAGTCTCCTATATTTATTCTTTTATTTCTTCACTCCCACATAATATCAGTATTTTACACAAAATATCGATTTAATACGAGCATGTATCGGTATATTGATATATCGATAAAAAATATCGGTATATGGCTTAAATGCAAACATTTCGAGAATATGCGCAAAAACTCTAAAATTAAAAATTGAGAACACATACCTACTCATATTATAACACATACTTATTGTCAGTTCTATCTAATTCAAACACAGTACTTTACTGCACGTCAATGAAAACAAACAGTAGAATGTTAGCAAGGACGCGCCACCGGAAGCTCCCCCCTCAGACAAACTTCCGGAACGAGCGCCGGAAACCGGATGTAGTCTGCCATTCGGAAAAACTCGCGAAGAAACCTCTGCTATTATCGGGGATACTGGCATTAATAATATTGTACGTACAATTTCTAGGAAAAGTTAAATTACCATTCACTTCCTTCCTTTCAAATGTGTTAGTGACCATCACTGTCTGTACAGTCAGCTTAAGAGATAATTGACAAGACCCTCTACCTGTACATCTTGAATTTTCTCTTAAACTGAATACAATATTTACATGAAAAAAAATATTTAATAATTAATAAATATACGGACGAATTTCACTGATTGAGCTAGCCCCAAAGTAAGTTCGAGACTTATGTTATGGAATACTAACTCAACGATACTATATTTTATAACAAATACATATATAGATAAACATCCAAGACCCAGGACAATTTGAAAAAGACCATTTTCCAACTTGCTCTGACCAGGGATTGAACCTCTGGTGGCGGACTAGCATGGTGACCACTGCGCCACGGAGATCGTCAAGGAATAGCAATATTTAGGAAAATTTTTATAAATTCTTTTTAAATGTGTCCGGTCAGCGGTATCGGAGACTTTGGGGGGATGAAATACGGTATTTTTTATCGACAAATCATCCCTCATAAGTAGTTTTTCTCCTACCATAATAAAATGGCAGCCATTTTGTTTTTTTTTTAATCGAAGCACGAGTTTTGTACTAAATTAGCCATAGCTCCCTATGTAGAGGTCCTAGAAACACAAAATAAGACTCATTCGAAAGCGAAACATGTAGACCATAAAATATTGGTAAAAAAAATGCTAATTTTATTTATAAAAAGAACCAAAAAAATTGCTAAAAGAAAATAATTAAGTAATTATTTTGCATTTTTTTTTTACAATATTACGTTTAAAAAAAATCTAAGTTGTTGGCCTACATTTTTTTTATGTCTAAACGATAGAACAGTATGTCCCCTAAATAAAACAGCATACATCTTAGCCCTAAGTTACATAGTTCAGAAGCTATGATGGTTTGAATAGACCCCTTATTGTCTAATCCGGCAGTTGAGAAAGAAATAAAACAAAATACTTAGTCTTCACGACATTCATTTTGGCAATAAAAAAAAAACAATGTTTTAATCATTGTTGTAGAGACTAATTAGGACCTGGTGATGAAGATGATGATGATAACCATTGTTCGAAATGTCCTCCGTGGTGTTGCAGACATGCGATTGTTCCACCGCGTTCACCGGACTTGACCCTACTTGATTTTTTCTTGTGGGGTACAATGAAACAGAAAGTCTATGTCGACGTGCCAAATACACGCGAGGAGCTAATTAACAAAATTATTCAAGTCGGAAATGAATTAAAGAATGACAAAGCGATGATAAGACGCTCTACGCAACATGTGGCAGTAAGAGCAACAGCATGTCTGCAACACCACGGAGGACATTTCGAACAATGGTTATCATCATCATCTTCATCACCAGGTCCTAATTAGTCTCTACAACAATGGTTAAAACATTGTTTTTTTTTTATTGCCAAAATGAATGTCGTGAAGACTAAGTATTTTGTTTTATTTCTTTCTCAACTGCCGGATTAGACAATAAGGGGTCTTTTCAAACCATCATAGCTTCTGAACTATGTAACTTAGGGCTAAGATGTATGCTGTTTTATTTAGGGGACATACTGTTCTATCGTTTAGACATAAAAAAAATGTAGGCCAACAGCTTAGATTTTTTTTTAAACCTAATATTGTAAAAAAAATGCAAAATAATTACTTAATTATTTTCTTTTAGCAATTTTTTTGGTTCTTTTTATAAATAAAATTAGCATTTTTTTTACCAATATTTTATGGTCTACATGTTTCGCTTTCGAATGAGACTTATTTTGTGTTTCTAGGACCTC
Organism: Acrobasis suavella; assembly: GCA_943193695.1. NCBI lineage: Eukaryota > Metazoa > Arthropoda > Insecta > Lepidoptera > Pyralidae > Acrobasis > Acrobasis suavella. Next base: position 1,222,422 of record OW971947.1, read on the forward strand.
TACACAGGGAGCTATGGCTAATTTAGTACAAAACTCGTGCTTCGATTAAAAAAAAACAAAATGGCTGCCATTTTATTATGGTAGGAGAAAAACTACTTATGAGGGGTGATTTGTCGATAAAAAATACCGTATTTCATCCCCCCAAAGTCTCCGACACCGCTGACCGGACACATGTATACGTTAACATGTTAATATTATATTCAGTTTAAGAACATTTGGGTATTGTACTTCACAAAACACTTTCTTTCAAGCATCACATTGAAATCCTAAATGGCAGAATCCGTAAGTTAATATTTATCTTCAAAAAATTACGCTCTATTGCGGACTCAAAAACAATCAGACAAGTTTATTTTGCCCCTTGTCAGTCAGTATTAACTTATTGTATTACGTCATGGGGTGGCACAGTTAAACATCCCTACTAACTATTGAGAGAGCTCAGCGAGCCATTCTTAAGGTGTCTACTTTCCGTCCTTTCCTTTTTCCCACAGACCTGCTCTATCAATCCTGTAAGGTATTAACAGTTAGACAATCTAAATATATATAACTCAAAGGAGACTGACTGACTGACATAGTGATCTATCAACACACAGCGCAAACCACTGGACGGATCGGGCTGAAATTTGGCATGCAGGTAGATGTTATGACGTAGGCATCCGCTAAGAAAGGATTTGATCAAAATCAAATCTACCCCCAAGGGGATAAAATAGGGGATGAAAGTTTGTATGAAACTTTGTCAATTTTAAACCGATCGGGCTGAGACTTTGCATGCATAAAGCTACTATGAGGTAGGCATTCCCTAAGAAAGGTGTTTGAAAAATTACACCCCTACGCGAGCAAAGTCGCGGGCAAAAGCTAGTTATTTATATTAAGCACAATCCTCAAACAGCACGCCGTACTGCCATTCAGCACTCAACTAACGAACAAAAGATATTTATTTTTATTTTTTAATTTTTTTCCTAACGATAATAATATCATTGTAAGTGTAATTGTTTATCAAGTTGATTATAAGTATATAATACGTGTGTCTTGTGTAACGCCTGAAATACAGGATGATTTTCATCCTAGCTCAGGTACCGTTAGATTATAATATATCCTTAATGTATCAATAATGTGTTCCTTATAAAATGTCTAGCTCCTAATTATTTGAATAAACATTTTATTAGTATTACATTATTATAAGACAAAATTTCATCTACATATAGAGGATATTGAGAGGGGCCTGGTCAATATCTATCTGTACATTTTGATACTAAAAATACTAGGATAGAATAATTTCTGGGTAAGCTTAACAAATACGTTCACAGAGTTAATTCCTCCATGATGGGATGACCCTTGTGCCTTGGAGATTGGGACGGCTCCTTGTGTGGGACGCTACTTGTGTCGACACTCTGGCGCCGTCTCATCTCTCGGTCACAGGGTCTGAAGCCGCAGCTGCAGCAGATAACCTCAAACGGCGCAAATATGGTAGCCTCGGCAATAATTACTTATTTCAGCCGTTTGGGGCTGAAACGTTGGGCCGTGGGGACCATCGGCGCATAAATTATATAACACTGCCGCCCGAAAATTGGACCAGAGGGCTGGCCTTTATCTGGCTCAAAAGATAAGCATTGCCATACAACGTGGCAATGCTGCCAGCCTTCTGGGCACATTACCACGGGGCAGCGATTTGCCAGGGCTTTTTATTTATAAGTAAGTAATTTAAGTTATTAGTTTAGTTCTAGTTTTTTTTAATTTTATATTATTAAGTCAATGTGGAAATAAATATTGATTTTAAAAGTGTATATTTTAATAAAAAGAAATCGATTGTATAATGCAAATAAATAATTCTTGATTCTTGAGTCTAGGATATTTATCTAATTAAATCTATTAATATCCTTTAGTAATTTTCACTATTTTTACAATAATTGTCGACGTCAAATGGTTACTCACAGGTAAGAGGCATTCCACATTGGTTAGCTGCCTCGCTCGCACAATCAAAATTTTTTAAAGATTATTAAAAAATATGCCTCATTTGTAAAAAAGTGTTTCATAAACTTTCAATATAATTATGTGTTAGATATTGTAGACATGTTTTTTTATTGTTTATGTGTGTGTATCGAGAATTAGGTCATCAAAAATTTAAAATTTTGATGATATAATTTTCGAAGTATTTAATGTCTTCACAATATACAAATATGTCTAAAATATCCACAATATAATTATAATATTGAATGTCTATGAAACACTTTTTTACAAATGAGACAAATGTTTTAATAATCTTTAAAAATGTTTGATTGTGCGATCGAGACAGTCAACCAAATGTGAAATGCCTCGTAAGTTTACTGCCGCTTCCAAAGCTAGCGCTTTGGAAGCAGAAGAAGTGGTAACAACTGCACTGCAGCATTTTCTCCAAGGACGTCAACTCACTAGTAAGTGGCCAACACTAGTATTCGATTTTTTCAAGCTGCCTATAAAAGCATCTGATATATATAGCTCGGGTTTCCCAGCTAGGCTTTTTATAAATAATGGTACGGAACCCTTCGTGCGTGAATCTGACTCGCACTTGTTATTATGTTCTTTTAAAGAATTTGTTTGTCATCTTTATAAATACTGGTACTACATCGATCAACTACTAAAATACCCGACTACAATACGTCGAAAGCAATGGAACGTCTAATTCTGTATCGCTAGTCCAAAATGTAATTACGTGGAAACATCCTACATGTTTACATGGGGTCCGTCGTAGCGCTAGTGATGGGGCAAGTGATAATAATTTGAAGAACCATTATCGGTAATTTATATCATCAGATGATTTAAATAGAAATTAAAATTCAATCACTCAGTAGTATTGATTTTAAAATCACTACAATTTAAACATTGTTACTAGATCTTCGTGAAAATTCTTTATAACATAAAATATAACAGAAAAACATTTTACTGAATTGTATAAAATTTACCGCCTTTAATGTTTCCATGCAAAATAAATCATAGTAGAAATCTCTCGTGTTTATAATGTCTTACCTATAACATTTTTAGATAAACTGATAATCGTAAAAATATGATAAGCTTATTACGTATAAAATTAAAATTGCATAAACACTCTAGTATAGTATCTATTTCTTAAAATACACTAAAGCATTTATGTAAGAAATGCATGATTTTATAATTAATTGACCAAACGAGCGAAGCAAGCGACAATTCAAGTTGGGGCGAAAAAACATTGCATATATGTATGTATATAAGTATGTATGTATGTGTATGTTCTGCGATAAGTCTCAAACCAGTGACTTAATTCTGATGATATTACGAATAAGCATAGCAACAATTCATAGATTTTTCAAATTCGTTGGGCATCAAATTGGTTTATCCGGTTTTGATATATACGAATTTTGGTGAAAATAAATATTGCTCTATAACTTAACAATTCACGAGATAATATTGCTATATAACTATCTATATTGGATAACAGAATTGTAGTACCAATTTTTAGAGATATTGAGAGAAACCTGGAATTAACGAAAAATTACTGTAGTGGTTAAAACAGTACGTAGGCGCACTATAAGTTTCCGGAATGAATATGAAAAAATACTATTAAAGGTACAAAATTAATTTATTGTTTTTCAAAATAATCTCCCTTGGCGTCTATGCACTTTTTCATTCGATGAAACCAGTTTTTAAAAATTTTGTGCCACTCCTCTGTGGTGACCTCTGAAACGTGTTTTTCATACTCCTCGACAGCCTCTTCTGATGATGAAAATCGTTGCCCGCGTAATTGGTTCTTAATTTTTGGGAACAGAAAAAAGTCACAAGGTGCCAGGTCGGGACTGTATGCAGGATGACTCATAAGTTCTACATTTTTCGCCTTCAAAAAGTCGTTTGTCTGTCTGGCCGTGTGAGAACTAGCATTGTCGTGGTGCAGGATGATACGGCGTTTACGGTTATTTTTACGGAGTTCGTCAATAACTTCCGGCAAACAAATGGTCGTGTACCAGTCACTATTCACTGTACGACGATTCTCTAAAGCAACAGTAGCCACGTGTCCAGTTTTATTAAAAAAAGAAGCAATCATCCGCTTAGATGCACTTTTCACGCGCGCCACTTTGGTTGGTTTCGGCTCATCTTGAAAGACCCATACGCTCGATTGCTGCTTTGTTGTGGGATCGTAGCAATAAATCCATGTTTCGTCACCTGTTACTATGTCCCACACCAAATTTGACTCACCTTCGTTGAATCTGGTAAGCATGGCACTGCACCAAGTGACGCGGTCCGTTTTTTGAGCCTCGGTCAAGTTGTGTGGGATCCACCGCGAGCACAGCTTTCTCACACCCAAATGTTTGTGTAGGATTAATTGTATTTGACTCATGCCTATTTCTAAGGATGCGCGAATTTCATGGTAGGTCACATGCCTGTCTGTTTCAATCATACGGCGCACAGCATCGATGTTTTTGTTGGTCACAGCGGTGGACGGCCGACCATCGCGAGATTCATCACTGAGATTGATACTACCACGCTTGAATTCTGCAAACCAGCTATAAACAGTTGTCTTGCATGGTGCTTCATTGCCAAAAGCTATTTCAAGCCGAGCGATGCTCTGTTTAGCTGTCAAATTACACTTAAAATCGTAGAAAATCATACTACGAAAATTTTCCCGAGTTAAATCCATGTTGATGCAGACACACAATTTTTTAAATGGCGCCACAAGGTAAAAACAAAAGACAGTCAGATGAAACAAATTGCATTCTACAGCCAAAGAGTTCTATTTTCAAATGTTGCAATAAATTTTTAAATATTGTTTATGTAAGTGGCCAGTTCCGGAAACTTATAGTGCGCCCTATGTATATCTCCTTAGATGATTATTTGGTGGATGAAGATTTGATACTAAATTAATATCACCAAGCAACAAAAACTTCTAATGGAAGGTACCTTTAAGTTACTTTTAAACATCAATCACATATATATTTTACAAATATGTCACACTAGATATTGCTGATATGGTAGTGATTTATCTGAATCACGTTATGGTCGTATTTTAGAATAATATTATAATCGTGAGATCTTAGTTCGCGGCAAACCACTAGTATATTAAAAAAAAAAATGTTTTACAGAGAACATACCATCCCATCGCACCCATCTCTATCGCACCTGTAATTTAACAAATCTCAATTATCGACCATTCGATAAACGCCCAATAAATCTACGAACAAATTACCCCATCACTATACGATCGACGAAATTAGGTGTTACATTATAATAAGTCGACACTCGCAGTTAATATTCCGTAAAAATATTCCGTGCAGGCTGATGGATGTGTTAAGCGGTTTATGCGAAATTACCGGTATAATGGCGCCCAGCGGCATTTTAACGCTTTATGCCGGCTTTTTTGTACTTTTTCGGGTTTTTGAAAGGGTTATTGGAGTAGAGTCTATTTAATGCGGACGGAACGCGTCGGTGGAATGTTACGAGTGCAATTTGTTTTTGTTTTGTTTTTTGAAACGTTATTTTGGATATATTGATATTATTCTGTTCAAAGATGAATCAGTACAAACTTCACGTCACGCAAGGCAAAGGTGTGGAGCGAACTCTATGTACATATATTATGTATATACACATTCATATTTATTCTCCTCCAGTATGTTTGCTGAAAACCGTACGAATGGCTTCTTTGCCATCATTCAAAGAAAGCTGCTTCAGTTGTCAGCTCGAATTTTCACGTAGGTTCATGATTTAGTTTTCTAATGTTTTGTTTTATTAGGCTAAGATAAGAAAATGGACTCTAACCTTAAGTGCTGCAACAGACGGGGCGCAAGTTGCGCGTAACAGCTAGAGATGGGCAGCGTATCCACTGTACTCAATCTACCCATTTTCTACCCATTTGAGTATTTACTCATTAGATTTAATAAATAGAGTAAATAAAGCGTGCTCATATATTGACATCGCATTTGATGTCGTTTACTTATTTTAACGTAAAATTACGTCTATGCACACCTCACACCAAAAAATGATAATTGGTCAAAGAAGCCTACTTTCAATGTATGATTAGTATGGTATTTTCATATAATTTAGCGTCGCATATAACGTTTACTTACATTTTAAGCATATTATGGCGTATGCACACACATTCTGACAAGAATTGCAAGTGTATACTAGATTTAAGTTTCAAAATTGTCATGAAAACATGAAGTAATGAATATGAACATAAATATGAGTCGCAACTCATATAAATCAATTTACTCACCAAATGGATAAATAAGGATATTTATCGGGTATTTACTCAATCTACTGAGTAAATACTCAAATGGGTTGATTGAGTATTTATGCATCGCCCATCACTAGCCGTTACGCTACGCAACTTGCGCCGCGTCTGTTACGGCCCTAAATGGTCAGCCCACATTAACGAAGTCAGTCGTAAGATCCACTTTTTATTCCACACTCTTAGATCTCTCCAATACTTCTTGCCCTTTAAGACTAGGATTTCTTTTGCCCAATCCCTTATTCAACCAATTTTGGATGACGCTGATACGTGTTTCTTGGATGCAACAGAAGATCTATTAGAAAAACTGGAACGTTTGCAAAATCTGTGCATCCGTTTCATATTTGGATTGAGGAAGTTCGACCATGTTTCAGAGCACCGTGCTCAGCTGAAATGGTTGCCTATACGCCTCCGTAGAGACAGTCGCATTCTTTATCTATTATTCAACGTGCTACACTATCCTACTTTTCCCTCCTATCTGCGAGAGCGTTTCTCCTTTTTATATCCTCCGAATTCTCCTTGCAGATCCCACCTAAGAACTTTCCTTAAATTCCCTCCTCACAACACTGCTACCTTTTCCTACTCCTTCTCGGTACATGCAGTCAGACTATGGAACTCATTACCACCTGCTATATGTGAGTCTAAATCGATTTCTGTATTTAAAAGACGAGTTAAAGGTCATAATTTATTGGAATCATCTTAATTGTAACTTATAATGTTCATATTAAGTATATATTGTATTTCATTCTTAATAGACATATGTATTTATTTAAGTATATGTGTAATAATATATGTATGTTTATTTGTAGTTTGTGTAGTTTTATGTCATTTCAATTTTCTTCCTCCTTTATTTCATGTATAAACACGCCTGTATACCTCTCTTACATAAACATCTCCTCTCTCAGGCCTACTGGAAGAGATCTCTTTTGAGATAAGTAGTGCCTTTGTACAACTTTTATTTGATGTATTCTCTGTATAAATTTTCCGTGTACATAAATTGGTAAATAAAATAATAACAAGTTATTTATGGTAAAGTTGCCTGAAATCAAGACTTATTATTATTGTTATATTTGAGGCTGGTCTAAGAGAAAATAAAAAGCGTTAATCACAATAGCTCATCAACGGAATGAGTGAAAATCTGAAACATATAAATTATTTTAGATTTCCCTGTGCCACTTTCATGCGCACCATCACTTTATAAAAAAAAAATTAAGTGATGGTGCGCTAATTAAAAAAAACTCCGATCGTCAAGAACGCCATCTAGTGATGAGTAGCGAAACTAGATCGATAGTTACGCTACTGATCACTAGATGGATATCCATAGTGCCATCTATTATTTTTTAGAGAAAGCCTAGACTTTCAAGCGTTAACATCAATAACTTTTAAATAGCTAAGCCCATTTTCATCAAACAAAGCTAGGAACCACGGTAAGGAAACATGCTTTCGCAAAAAAAGAAACATACAGAAATCGGTCCATCCGTTCGAGCACTACGATGCCACACAGACAGACAGACTGACCGACAGACAATAGCGTCAAACTTCTAATATCCCTCTTTTTGTAGGGGGTTAAAATAAAATGATACAATTTAAATTCAAGTTATAACCAGATAACACCAGTTTTATCTGCCCTCGACCGACCAATCAGAAAAGTTCGCGGCGCCAAAGGAAGCCGGCAATCAAAAGAAAATTAGCGCGAACCACCTCTTACAATTTGAAATGGAAAAAGTTGGGGTTCGGGACCGATTGCCACTCGGGGGACACACTCGCTTAATTAAAAGCGAGTCGAACTGAGCAGCGTGACGCTGGAAATTCCATTAACTGTCTACCTGATTAGTATTTTTTTAATTGCAGTCAGTTTGTTTTTTTAAATTGATGATGTATCGGAAAAGATGTTCTTTTATGTTAAGGAATTTTTAAGATTCGACTTTACAATACATAAATTCGACCTCCGTGGCGTAGTGGTCACCATGCTAGTCTGCCACCCAAAGGTTCCGGGTTCGGTCCCTGGTCAGGGCAAGTTAGAAAATGGCCATTTTGAAATTGTCCTGGGTCTTGGGTGTTTATCTATATATGTATCTGTTATAAAGTATAGTATCGTTGAGTTAGTATCGCATAACACAAGTCTCCAACTTAATTTAGGGCTAGCTCAATCAGTGTTATTTGTCTCTACCTTTATATTTTTTTTTTAATTAAAGACCCGCTTTTATTTCGTGACCTAAATTCTAAATAAATATTACTAAAGTATATTTCTAATTGTAAAATAAACCAACACTTACGACGTGCTTTTATATCCGACACAAGGGTGTAAACAAGATTTGAACTATGGAACTTTGCGCCATAAACCCTGGTAGGATCATTAAAAACCAATATTGAGGTAATAACAGGGTTCCCTCGTTCCTGTGCAAGTATTTTATTAGTTTTAGTTGGTTAACAATGTTTGAAGAGTTACTTTATGGACCAACAGGTTTCTGAAACAAAAAATATGTCGGAGACTTTTCCATGGTGTGGTTTCCATAGCCTATGGAAGCTTCAGTTGAACCCTTAGTGAAAAAAGTTTTTTATTTATTATTATTCACAAAACTGACATTACACAGTAACATAATTATATAGGTATCACACTTATATTATAAAGGCAAAAGTTTGTGTGTATGTTTGTTAAATCTTCACGCGCAAACGGCTGGACCAATTTTGATAAAATTTTGTATGAAAATAAGTGGCAATGGGCGGGGTACATAGCGAAGAAGCGAAGGTCGATGGGGCAGAATGGTTCCCGACGGTCACGTACCGGTAAGCGCAGCGTAGGACACCCACCTACTAGATGGTCGGATGACCTGAGCAAGGTTGCAGGGAGGCGCTGGATGCAGGCCGCTTCTGATCGGTCGTTTTGGAAATCCCTGGGGGAGGCCTATGTACAGCAGTGGACTTCCTGTGGCTGATATGATGATGGGTATGCAAATAAAATATATTCTAGTTTATTCTATTTTATGCAGGAAGCAGACACCCTATATTAACACATACGCTACTTTTCCGCGGGTAACACCGCGGGGCGCAGTTAGTCTAAAATATTCAGAAACATGTGAAAGTGCAACGTCTTCTTGATATGAACAACGCATGCATATACACAAACCTATATAAGTAAGTATTCATTTACCTACACTGTTATTAAACAATATGAACGAACTATGATAAGAAATTATAATATAAGACTCGGCTGATGCACTAAATACATAAAAATTTAATTCGCAGAACATGCGAACAGTTGGTGAATTCTCCAATATCCATTTACAGTTTACAGGTAAGGGTCTTTTTTCTTAAGTAAGATCCATATAAACCATACTTTGTGGCCTTTTTCTATGTAGCCCATGGGATAGTGTATACTTTATCCTCCCCATAAACTTGCAATATCTTCAATAAATACCATCACTAGTTACGAATGGATTTCCCCCATCGTAACTCCTCCCAATATAAGGTACGGTTGCGATCGTAACTTACTTCAAGTAAAGCAGTAAAAGCGAAGGACATAGGGGTGCATAAAATGATACTCCCAATGAAAGGAACGCGGATAAATCGAAGAAACGATGAATTTTTATGTAGCTTTTATGATATACGGGAATTTAGGTGCTCTCTTTTGAGATATAAGCGGTGGCGGGTAATGTACGCTGGGCCGCTATTTTTGAAAGTCAAATCTCGCTCATCTTATACTTTAAACGAGCAATTCTTGTATATATATAAAAAAAAGAAAAAAAAACTTTATTTGGTACAAAACATGTAGTAACATCACCAAAATGGTGTCCACTCCGAAAAAGATGTACAAATTTAATGGATTAACGTTAATTTTTCAAAACTAAAAACCGACTTCACCCCCAAACTACACAACCGATTTTGATAAAATTTCCATGGTACCACCTAAAAAGTATACCCTTTCAAACAAAAAAAGATTTTTTTAAATCGGTCCAGGCGTCTTTGAATAGTCGGTGAACATACATAAAAAAAAATAAAGGATCGCGACGAATTGATAACCTCCTCCTTTTTTGGAAGTCGGTTAAAAATAAATATTAAATTAAATTCAAAAGTAAAATTAAAATTTTGGGCTAGGTAACATTATTTATCAACGACAGCTTTATATTTCAATTATTATACAATTTTGATTAACAAGGCTAAAAATGATTTTCTTAATAAAAGTCGCGCAGCTGGTCTTTCATTATAAGTAGATATTTATTCTGATATTTATCCTCATCATCATCATTTCATACATAGGCATAGGCCTTTCCCAAGGATTTCCAAAATGACTGATCAAGAGCGGCCTGCATCCAGCGCTTTCCAGCGACCCTGGTCGGGTAGTCTAACCACCTTGTGGGCGGGTTTCCTACGCTTCGCTTGTAAGTACGCGATCGCCATTTGAGAACATTTTTGCCGCATCAACCATCGGTTCGTCGCGCTATGTGTCCCGCGCAAGAAAATGTAAAAGCCATAAAAAAAAACTTGCGAAAAAACCAAATCTCGCAACTCAGTTGATCGACCATAAAGGTTGTAAGATCCATGCAATACCACCAAGTAGGTTAATTTATTCAGTCCCTACTTGAGGGACCTACTACCTGAAGTTATTACGTAATTAGCTAACCTAACAACATCTTATTCTTTTATGTTTTAAATAATAAAATGACTCGGCCATCGCATGAAAACACAACGAAAACAAACATATTAAATTGTATTGTTTAGTGTCATGGTCAAGTCAATCTATCTAATATAAATCTAACGTTGTTTTTGTTTTTTAGGGATCCATTATCCGATGCCCTTAACGTTACGTGCAGAATTATCACTGGAACTTTAAAGCCTACCCCATTATGCCAGTTATATACGCTATGTGGAACAGCCCCACCTAGCGTTCGGCGTACTGTTGCCTGTGAAGGAGAAAAATACAAACAGACACATGACAGCAAACATCTGCTATATGGGCAAGAACCTCCCCCACCGCGTCTTAAAAGCCGCAACAGCTTTTTGAGACAGCGTAGCTTACCACCTAAAGAAGCCTCGAAGACTAAACTCACACTGTGGCAAAATATGTACCCGTCCTCACCATCTGACATTCCACCTGACGAGAAGCTGCCCCCGGGGAAGGATCTCCCCTGGGCTGTTTGGAAATCTTTAAACAGACTCCGCTCTGGTACAGGGCGATGCCGGGAGAGCAGAGCCAAATGGGGTTGGAACTCTGGCAACAGTTTGTGTGACTGTGGGGTCACAAAATCCATGGACCATCTTTTGTCATGTTCCAACTGCCCTATTCCTTGTACTAAGGCAGATCTGAATATGGCTAATGACAGGGCGGTTGCCGTGGCTAGATTCTGGTCTAACAATATCTAATATGAGCCATTTCGACTCGATAAGAAGAAGGGATCCATACAAAGATGAAAATACGGAACCCTCAGAGGATCACTCGTGCGTCTGTTTGTCCGTCCGTCTGTCACAGACAATTTGCTTCGAATATAATGGACCAAATGAGGTGAAATTTGGTAGGATGGTGTAATCGTATGACCCAAATACAGATGTGCAAAGTAAATATTTTGTTTTAATAAATCATTTTTGAGGGACAAATTAGGAAATTGTAAAAAAAGTTTTGCAAACATTACCGTGTCTTAAATCAAATGAAAAGGCTAATTATGAAGATCTTGAATATATTTTTGTTATTATTGTAAAATAAATAGTTTTGATTTTAATCATGAAGGAAGACGAAAATTGACTATCCCCCCTCCCCCTTTCCCCCATTTATAGCTTGTAAATTACAGGAAAACCTATAAAATTTCTATCAATTGAAATCAAAGTGGTAAAATCAATATAGCACGCATATACACCACTAGATAGCGCTAGTAGTAATTAGCTCGCGTCTTACTTTGAGGATATTAAATGTGATACTTTGTATTAATTTAAAAATTTTCGCATTGTACGGAACCCTCACTCTACGTGAGTTCAACTCGCACTTGGCCGATGTTTTTATAAAACAGCAAACTAAAACTACCAGTCGCGTGAGTACTGTGTAGTGTTGGCTGTCGATTAATTTCTGTAATTCCGCCTCAATCGGTTGAATCGAGTGCAGCACAGCGTGGTACGGGCTTCACACCTAGAACTGTGTAATTTACCTAGGTATGTTTAGAATTGTGAACATACACCTCTGTTGCCTTATGTAATTTGAATAATTATAACAACTAGCTGCGCCCCGCGGTGTTACCCGTGGAAAAGTAGCCTAAGTGTTAATTCAGGGTGTCCGCTTCTTGCATACCATTTCTTATTAAAATTGGTCCAGCCGTTTGCGCGTGAAGAAGTAACAAACATACACACACACACACACGCACACGCACACGCACACTCATAGGCACACGCAAACGCACACGCACACTCACACGCACACACTCACGCACACGTACACGCACACGCATACGCACACGCACACGCACACGCACACACATATTCGCCTTTATAATATTAGTATGATAGTGTGATAATTTTTCTAAACTAAAAACCGACTTCACACCCAAACTACCTATCCGACTTTGATAAAATTTCTATGGGACCACTTGACAAATATACCCTTTCAAACAAAAAAAGAATTTACCAAATCAGTCCAGGCGTCTTCGATTAACCGGTGAACAAACCCAAAAAAATCCCGACGAATTGATTACCTCCTTATTGGAAATTAGTCAATGAAGCAAAACAGACGCAAACATCAGTGTGTCTCGATACGACATCGTGTACGCGCGTCCTGTAAATATAATGTAACGATGTTACAATAAACCTTATCTTTCATGTTCCCGTTTACCTCCTTTCTCCATTTTACACTGTCCACATTTCTAAAAATAATTTCGATTTTAAATTCAATTTTTAAATTTTAGATTCCTTCCTCATTATTCTACAATAATTCCACTACTATCTCTAGAGCTGATTACATCTATATAAATAAATAAATAGGGACAAATTACACTGACTGAGCTAGCCCCAAAGTAAGTTTGGAACTTGTACTACGGGATACTAACTCAACGATACTATATTTCATAACAAATACATATAAAGATAAACACCCAAGATCCAGGACAATTTGAAAAAGGCCATTTTCCAACTTGCCCTGACCGGGGTCGAACCCGGGACCGCTGGGTGGCGGACTAGCATTGTGACCACTACGCCACGGAGGTCATATATCAGTATTGTAAAGTTATAATAAACAAAAATAACTCTTATGCTGTTTCTCTCAAGCTCTCCACTACGTACCTTACCTACCTCTTCATGTAGGAGCTCCAACTGCCCCAGCTAGTCCGCGGCTGCCGACCTACTAGGAGTTCCTATATATATTCGCCAAGAAGAAGACCTTTGGACAAGGTGGAAACTTTTCGGCCAGTAGCATGACTCTCTACGTGAGTAACCCATTTAATTCATGCTAATGAAGCGAAATAGGTCTGTCATGACCTTTGCAAGTGAAGCTCTACAGTCTCTGACTACCCCTACTATCAAAGAATCACATATTTATTCATTTATTAATTTAACACGTTAATAAGTTAAGTATAGGTACATTTAGGTGTAAAGTCTATATAAATTTAAGTTATTATAAAGAAATGCTATTGATTCTAGTACTTTGCAACGACCACCGCTGAGAATAAATCCCCGAAGAAACAGTGTTGGTCGTCTTTGTGTCAAAATGGCTTTGTCAGTTCAAATATTTTTATTTTATTTTCTTAAACTTTATTGTTTTAAAGTAAAGATACTATTTTAACAAATGGCGGACTTAATGCTAAAAGCATTGTCTCCCAGTTAACCATAGGGTTAAACAGAGAAAATTATGCGGCACAAAAAGTAATACAATATAAGTATATAGTATTTGTATAATTAAGTACTTATATTATAAAATTTAACTTTATAATGACTGCCTCCGTGGTCCAGTGGTCAAGGCGTTCGCCTTGTGACCCGGAGGTCATGGGTTCGATTCCCACTGGGAAGCATACTTTGTGAAAAGTTGTTTCCAGTCTGGATAGGATATTGCAGGCTTGAATCACCTGATTATCCGAAAAAAAAAAATGATTCCGTGTTTCGGAAGGCACGTAAAACTGTGGGTCCCAAACGCCACCTAGCGTTTGATCATCAACCTATCCAAGGATTGGTCCCTGGTTTGCCCTTTGGGTTGTGGAGGTCAGACGGCAGTCGCTCTGTGTAAAAACCAGCAACCTCGTCAAATGGTTAGGTAGCGGCCCCGGGCTCTGAAGCGTTACTGCTGAGGAAGCAACCGGGAATACGCTCGGATGATGATGATTATAAAATTTAACTTTATAATATACAATTACATTATATACCCACTATATGTGAATATCAGAATGACCTTCAATAAGAGATAAATTTAACCTACATTGAATAAAATTTTTTGACTTTGAATATGTTTATTTTACATAATATAGACATAAATAGTTTTACATAATGTAAGTAGGTATGAATAAATATATTTAATTAACTCATTTAATGTATCTATTTTGTAATCTCAACAAAGCAATTAATATACTTATTTGTGCTAAAGCTAATACAAACCTCCCATTGTATTTTCTGCTCAATTTCTCAAGAACCAGACAGAAACGATGCATTTTTCATGAGTTTTTTCCAAGATATTCTTTTAGAAACTCGACTCCGAAGCAAAATGTTTAGATTTCAAGAACTCGACTTGTTTTAATTAAATTATAAAGTTTTTTGCTTACACTTAACCCTTTAGTAATAAAATAAATTCAACAAATATTATTGTTTAAATGACGACCTTCGTGGTGTAGTAGTCACCATGCTAGTCCGGTACCCAGAGGTTCCGGCTTCGATTCCCGGTCAGGGCAAGTTGGAAAATGGCCTTTTCCAAATATTCCTGGGTCTTGCATTTTTATCGGTTTATGTATTTGTTATATAATATATTATCGTTGAGTTAGTATCCCATAACACAAGTCTCGAACTTACTTTGGGGCTAGCTCAATCTGTGTGATTTGTCCCTATACATTTATTTATTATATTGAGGTAAGGTAACATAAATATAAATAAATATATAGGGACAAATAACATTAATTGAGCTAGCCCCAAAGAAAGTTCGAGACTTGTGTTATGGGATACTAACTCAACGATACTATATTTTATTACAAATACATATACTATATGTTGTATATGTTGTGTAAACATAATGATATAAATACAAATTACAAATGTAAAAATACATATAGTATACTATATGTTGCTTGGATGACCACAAGTGGCATTAAGAATGCTCAAGCTCCTCCGTGCTTCGGAAGGTACGTAGAAGCCGTTGGTTCCGGCTGTCATCATTGTATGGCAGCTGTCAAGCTTTGTCATTATCGGCAACGTTTAAATTTTATAAATACCAGTTTTATAGATGTGTGGATGTATTAATGTTTGGAATAGCTGGATTAACACAAACAATAATTTAATTAAATTAAACTAAAACCTATACTATAAATAACACTGGTCAACAAGGTTTTTACCCAGTGATAATGAGTTGTAATATCAAGAAGTACGCGGTGACTATTCATCAACTATAGACGTTTCACAGCTGGCTTAGTTCGATTTTCTGAGTTATGCTCATGGTGTGCTTGTTGTAATACTCGTACGTATTGAGTGATAACGACGCGCAATGCGCATACCCACGAACGTGTTTTGTTTTATTCAATGGCACATATCTAATCAGTATGATATACAGAAACAAACTTGTGTACAGTATTCAATCAGAATCTACTGAACGTGTAGAGTGTTAAATCTGTAGCTAACAAATATTTTGAATACTCGTAGTGTATTTTTTATTAAGTGAATTTTTAGTTTATTAATTGAGTTTTACGTGTTTGTTTTTATTTACATCGATTTATATCTAAGTGTTTTATCATTGATCAATTGAAGAAAGAAGAAAGCAAGGCTTGGAAATCCATGGTACATGTTTTTACTAATTTTATCGGAAATGTGAGAGCTGAGAACTATAATCTCTCTTATGGGTGTAGAAGACTACCAGAAAACACTTGTAAAAGATATGATTGAAGCCTTGTTCGTTATTGGCTGTAAAATGTCTCTCAAAATACATATTCTGAACTCACATTTAAATTTTCTACCTCAATGTATGGGAGACGTTAATGATGAGCACGGTGAGCGTTTCCGGCAGAATATAGAAGGCATAGAACAGCGTTATCAGGGGAAGTGGAGCCCAGCTATGCTAGCAGACTATTGTTGGACGTTAAGAAGAGAAGCAGATCTCGATTATAGAAGAAAAAGTAGTTCAACTTTACACTTTTAAAATTAATAAATGTGTATTAATATAAGTCAACATTTAACGAGCTGCAAGTTTTATTGATACCTATCCACGGTAAACCCGAGCTAACTAAGGGATAAAATTATTCCCACGGTGAACGTTTTTTAATGTTCTCTTAAAATCTGTTGAATTCCTTTCATGGGTTTGCAAAAGTTGTTTTTTTGTTGACCAGTGTAATCATAATTATATCTTTATTTGCTAAAACATGGTAATATAGGTCTTACAATAAATATTAAAGAACAAACATGTTTTGCTAGTAGTAATAGCATGCAAATATTAGTAGTCCAAGAATTGTCCGAGGCTATAAAAGTTTTTGTCACCAAGCCATTTATAATTTTTTTTCTTAAAGAGCCTGACACTTAAAATCTTTAGTTCTTCTGGCACTGAAAATTAATATACACATATATAAACAACTACTTCTGTATTTTTCAAATTTAGGAGCAACGTCTAAAACCAGTCTATTCGGATTTCTAGTATTACGGTGATATAAATCTCTAGCTTTTTTAAACAGTAATTAATGCTTATACACAAACACGCAGACTTCATAAACAACGTGAAAAAAAAAACGAATACATACTAAAAATATAAACATAAATTTACTCGTGTAACTTGATCTCTGCCTACCCCTGTGGAAAACATACGTGATAATATGTATGTTTGTATGTAAACATAAATGTATATAAAAAATTGTTCTCAAGTCGTCATCGTCAATGGGCAATGTCCCCAAGAGGCTGGCGACATTTCCATGTTGTATGGCCAAACTTACACACAGAATACTTTTTATCCCGGAAAATTTGAGTCAAAGTCAAAAAAGTCAAAAATCATTTATTTATCTTTGGATATTTATATCACTTGATAATTGTCATTTCTTTTTTCTTTCGATTTCTTAATAGTTAGTTGTTGACGTCAGATCAACAGAGGTTCAAGAATTGAGTTTTGAGGAAAAATTATACCATGGCCCAAATATTTATGAAGACACCACTGAAAGCAAAGCCTTCATTTACTTTTCCTTTACTTACTATGCTAATAAAAATTTCTCACCTCGACCGGTGCGAAAACAAAAAATAAACCTAACAAGCCACCCTCTTACCCATTTACCCATTAACGGGTTTTTGCAGACCAGCGCCGTTTTTGCCCACTTCATTAAGTGGCTAGGTTTTTATAAACTTGAAGACTTTATTTTTGTGTAATACAGGGTGGCTTTCAAAACACCAGCAACATCCTCATTCATTCCTTTCGATACAATTAAATAATTAAATTTGCACCCCATCTACCATTTTTTCTGCTACGTCCCAAAGGTGAACTGGTAGACATGATCGGCGACCTCCGTGGCGTAGTGGTCACCATGCTAGTCCGCCACCGCCGTCCCGGGTTCGATCCCCGGTCAGGGCAAGTTAGGAAATGGCCATTTTCAAATTGTCCTGGGTCTTGGATGTTTATTTATATTTTTTGTAAAATATAGTATCGATGAGTTAGTATCCCATAACACAAGTCTCGAACTTACTTTGGGGCTAGCTCAATCAGTGTTATTTGTCCCTATATATTTATTTATTTGTTTTTGGAGCAAGATCAGTCCATAATACTGTAATAACACCTTTTATAAAAACAATAATAGAAGAATAAAAAATAAATTCATCTTTCAGTACAAATCAGCTCTCAGCCCTTTGCGTGGGAGGACGAAATTTGTTGAGTGACTTTCAATATATTTTTTTTGAAAAAAGTTTGGTATAATGGGCTGAACTTGCTCGTCATCATTTCAGCCGCATAACGTCCACTGCAGGACATAGGCCTCTCCCAAGGATTTCCAAAATGACCGATCTAGAGCGGCCTGCATCCAGCGCTTTCCAGCGACCTTATTCAGATCGTCGTCCACCTTGTACGGTGTCCTACGCTTCGCTTGCCAGTACGTGGTCGCCATTCGAGAACCTTTTAGTCCGATCGGCCATCGGTTCGTCGCGCTATGTGTCCCGTCCACTGCCACTTCAACGAACTAATCAGCTGGGCAATGTCAGTGATTTTTGTTACTAATTTCCTCATTTCTGATTCGAGACCTCTCCATAGCGTTGAGTGACCTTGACCCTTCTTTTGAGACCATAGTAAGGGACCACGTTTCAGAGCCAAAAGTCATCACTAGTAATTCACATTGATTAAACACTTTTGCCTTTAAATATTAACCCTTTATAATAATGATATCTCGATGGCTCAGCGGTTTATGTGCTCTGGAAACAGAGTATGGGGTGGAGTTGAATGCTACTGCTTGAATAACTACCTTAATTTTTTTAAATCCCCCAGTCCATATGTATGTAAGCTTATAATTAAAAACACTTAAACCTAATTTGATGCGGTTTTCATTATCAGGTGGGGTGTTTATTTCGGAAGGTTTATGTTTGTGTTTCTGTGTTTAATTTGTAGGTATTTTTCAAAAATAGTAAAATGTTTAAATAATCTAATTTCGGCCGCTGCGCAAGCCACTTTCATGGCAACCGCTGGCTCAGTTTTACGAGAAACATAAAAACAATGTACCAGAAAATTGAACGTAATAAATAAATAATTTAGAATCTTCTTAAAACGTCTGTTAAAACGCCATAGCTTTCTAACAATCCCATAATTCCGTGTAACAAGAAAATTACCTAGCGGAGCTCCCGAAATAAACGGCGATTCCCTCGTGTTATTACTTTCTAATCTTCATAACTTCGGCAAAAATTACTTTTCGTGTTACGTAAAGGGTGCCATTTTTCATGCCTCACTAATCGGGTTAGTGGGCCTCCATTTTGGGAATTACTTAAGTTTTTGTTTTGCCTAGGTAACGTGATAAATTAGGCGCGGAAATTTTTTGTTTTTTTACCGTCGTCATACCTACCCAACGCCTTATGGGCATAATTATTTTTCTTCCCTCGTCACTAGATGGCATAGACCTTGAATTTTTTTACTGATCTGTGCTAGATGGCGCTATAGATATACAATGTTTAAATCTATTATCATGAATATATAATTAAAGTAGAACTCTAATTACTTAAATATGACTTACATGAAATACAATAAATATTTTTAAAGCATATACAACACTTCTTTGTCACTTTTTTGCTAGTTGTGTGTGCTGCCATCTCTGTAAGAGCAGCTGGTACTAATTCCACCTACTAGTTTTGCCTACTTACGGGCCCTCCAATAGTTTTAATGGCGTTGGGTATCTATTACGTTAGTAATTATATTATCTTTGCCATCGTCCTCATCATGTGAAAATGTCAACTGTTGAAATTTTCACACATGATGTCAAGCTCAAAGATTTAGAATATCCAAGTAGTGTAAATTTGTCACCGAGCGTCCAGGAGTAAGAAAAAGACATATTAATGATATTGCGTATATTTTTTTTCATGGTCGGGTTATAGGCACACTTTAAATATATGCAATTTGAAGTGTGCCTATAACCCGACCATAAAAAAATGTTCGGTCGGTGACAGAGACAAAACACGGTACTCTTTTCTTTTTCTTCTTTTAGAAATCTCAATAAGACTATCGCGCTCCATCAGCATGTCAGGCCCTTGGTCAAGCTAGACTGTTAAAATTTTCACAGATGGTGCATTTCTGTTGCCGCTATAACAACAAATACTAAAAACTGAATAAAATAAATATGTAAGTGGGTCTCTCATACAACAAACGTGATAATAATGGTGAACCCTCTGAGCGCGAATCCGACTCGCATTTGGCTGGTTTCTCTACTGTAACTTAAACTCCTACTTGAAAATTTAAAAGCGCAGTAAATAGCCCGCTAAAC
The DNA here is from genome assembly GCA_943193695.1 of Acrobasis suavella. Classification (NCBI taxonomy): domain Eukaryota; kingdom Metazoa; phylum Arthropoda; class Insecta; order Lepidoptera; family Pyralidae; genus Acrobasis; species Acrobasis suavella. Next base: position 1,242,738 of record OW971947.1, read on the forward strand.
GCTAAGGATGTGAACTGTACGAAAGAAAAAAGAAAATCACAACTAAACGAAACAGGACTACTATAAAAGTGTTCGAGTTGGTTGGGATAATGAAAAAAGTTGGTCAAATGATCACCCGCCTTCCGCCCAACTAGGGCGCGTAGCTGCAAACTGATACAGCTCAGTTTTAACGGAGTTTAAATTGTTGCGCTGAAGTAGAGTAGCATTTTTAACCGACTTTCAAAAAAGGAAGAGGTTATCAATTCGTCGCGATACCTTATTTTTTTTATGTATGTTAACCGATTATTCAAAGACGCCTGGACCGATTTAAAAATATCTTTTTTTGTTCGAAAGGGTACACTTTCCAGGTGGTACCATGGAAATTTTATCAAAATCGGTTGTGTAGTTTGGGGGTGAAATCGGTTTTTAGTTTTGAAAAATTATGTTAGTAACGGTAAGCAGCTTTTTTTAAATACTTGATTTTGTTATTAAAATCTTTAATTTAAAATCTTAGATGTAGGCTTTAAATCGGTTGTTATAAAATTCCTTAGGATGTCACACGTCCAGATGCTTCCTGTGACTGATAATTAAGACACGAAAACCACGTTTATTTTATGTTTTTCTACCTTTCTAACTTTCAAAAAGGAGGGGGCTATCAATTAGTCGCGTTCTTTTTTATGCATGTTCACGGATTATTCGAAGACTGATATGGAAAAATATTTTTTTGGTTTGAATGAGAATATAATGGGTAGGGTGGTATACAAATGTTATCAAAATTGGTTTTGTAAACATAGACATGGATTTATTTGATCTAAAAACACACATATACACAGTAAAAAAACATTAAACACAAAGAGGAAATAACATAGTTTTCTAAACATGCGCTTTAGAAGATTTTGTAGTTTGGGGGCGAAGTCAGTTTTTAGTTTTAAAAATTATGTATCGAACAGAAAGCCATCTAAGAGTGTTTTAAGTGCTTTATCTATTTGTTAGTGTTTCTCCCTTGCAAACAACATTTTGCATTCATACCATATGTACCAAAAACCCTGTCCGATCCTTGTAGGAGCCACTCTAACTGTCAATATGAACAACTTTTACTATGGGACCAATGCTTGAAACTGAAAGAAAAAATTGACATTTTCATACAAATTGGTAGGCCAGCCGAACACTTTTGTATGAAAATGTCGATTTTTTTGAGTTTCATGCATTGGTCCTATAGGAAAAGTTGTTCATATTGACGGTCCAAGTTGCTCCTTCAAGGATCGGTGAGGATTTTTGTTACATATTGTAAACTTATTGTCAGTTATGGCATTTAACATTACTTCTCAAACCAACAATAATATATGTAAATGGATACTTTATTCAAGCAAATAGACTTTTATTTTAGGATAGCTTAGCTCTTGTAGTTTTTAAAGTATTAATGATAATAAATTTGCTACAAGAATTTAATCAGCATGAGACATATCCTTTTAAACTGTAGACATTGTTATTACGCGGCTCAACGTCCCTATTCCCGATTCTTTACAACTTTGAGAGATAATTACTTCCTAGATGTAAAACTGTATCTTTACGCCTTGGGCTTCTTTATATACTTTAATATAGCAGATTTCCACTGATTAAGCTTACGAGAATAATATATAGCCGCTTGAAAACTTTTTGAATTCTATAAACTTTTTCTTAGACGAGTAGTATGGATCCGGAAAGGAATCAAATACTATATCAGTCACGGCAGATCTAGTTACACAAATTCAAACTAACATCGACGGTAAAAAAGATGCACTCGGGGTGTTCATTGATCTGAAAAAGGCTTTTGACAAAGTCAGTCGTGCCATGTTACTGGGAAAGCTAGAATCCATAGGAATAAGAGGGATGACACTCAAATTTAATGAATCTTACCTCACCAATAAGTATCAAAGGGTTGTGATAGAAAATAGCATAAGTAATCTGGCCTTGATTAGCTGTGACGTGCCACAAGGATATATCCCTGGTCCTTTGCTTTTAATAATTTATATTATCTAGCAAATCACATTTAGAATATCTCATTGAAATCTGGGGATGTGCAGCAGAAAGAGTTTAGAAAAAACTAGAAACAAACTGTTTAAATACTTTTCAATTACGATTATCTAACAGTAACACCAACGACAAAAATATACTAGTGGTTTTGTGAGAGCAGTAGACCTCGCGAGCACTAACAACCACAAAATAATCGATATAATATATTACCGTTTGCCTGGCTTAGCAAAGCCATTTAAGAGTTTTGAAACCAACCTACCAGTGAATACACTGAACAAACTTTGAATCCTGAAATAAAAAAAAACAGATTCGCAGTATTTAATATTTTTCATATTTCGATATATGTTCTTTGGGGAAAGTTGTTCAATTTCACTCCCTTTCACACTTTACGTGCTTCAACTTCTTTCATTTCAATTTATATTTAACTTTTGTACTACAATTATAGTATGTGGGTTTGACTAATATGGGAGTGAAGTTTATTACTCTGTAATCTACTCATAAAGCTCTTTCATTTGATACCGCACATAGTTAGTTTTTATAAAAAAAAAAAAAAAAATCATTTTATTCTCTGTATCGCCGACGTCACAGTTACTACCCACCATTTTCGTACTTGTCATCCCATAGATTTTTATTTACGACATCATACTGAATGCACTAATACAAAATATACAGAAAATCGATTTCTAGACAACTTTTGGGCGAATTGCCGTCTATAACCACGTTCAAGTTTATCGTATAAAAAAATTGGTCAGACAAAAAAGTTGCGTATTAATAAGAATAACAAACAAGTCTAATGACACTTTTTTTTAAATAGCTGAGATATGACATTTTCTAAGTTTCCTACATCCGTCATTTTTTAAAATTTTGTAACCTCACAAAATTTCATGAGAATCGGTTTAGAAATGCGACCTGTAAGCGAGAACAGACAGACAGATGGACAAAAGAATTTTCGGTCAGTCAAAACTGAGACGCTATGCTCGCTCGGTCAATAAAGAAACTAAGATAATAAAAACAAAACAGTTATACACTTTCAGAAGAACTAATTTGTTCAAACTTTACATTCAGAATGAAAAGTCACAAATATTCCAGTAGGAAAAAACATCAAATACAATTAAATATTACCTAAAGAGAGAGCACAATTTTTCAATGATCTACCAACAGAATTATAAATGGCAAAGAGTTTCAAAATTTTCAAAAAGTGTCTTAAGGCGGCCCTTCCCGGCGGCTCTCTCGTCAACGTGAGCATAGTTCTAAAAGCTTGTTGTTTTATCCAGGGCAATGCTATAAATAAGGCAAACCAAAAAGAGAGAGATAGCGCCTTAGGGCACGGTTTGCATTCTATTGAATGAAATTAGTATTATTATTAACTATCCATTGAACGAATATTAACTATTCATAGGGTGCAAAAATATTATAAAACTTGTTCCAGTATGTACGTTTTTGTCAGTCAGCCTTACAAGTGTGTGAAAAAAATCTTTTTATTTAAAATCTTCATTACATTTGCTAGGTTTTTATCGAAATATTTTTTTTATTTTTACAATTTATGAGGACTCTATGAACGGTCGAAGTTCAGGTAAAATTTGTGCAAAAAAGCAGATTTTTGGAGGCGTATACTGGTCATGTTTTTCCAAATTAAAAAAATTAATTTCGGTAGAAACCTAGAAATAGTGCACAAGATATCTGTTTGATCAAAAAATTTTCAAGAAAGATCACTTACAACGCCATAATCACGTACGAGAGTTTGTATGTAAATAAGACGGGAAGGCTGCTCTTAAGTCTTACATACAAGACACTATGGAACGTGATTATTTAATCATATTTATAGAAGTACCAGATATTTAATATTTAGAAACATGAAAATGATGTCTATTCTTATTACTAAAACAATTAAAATATCTTTTGATGTGTTATTAATAAATAAATAGATTTTACTCGTTTATTATTTAAAGAAGTTATTGCAAATATAAATTGGTAAGTTGTCATTCAAGCTTAGATCATTTAATACAGGATAAGCCTTACCTGCGCGTTCCCCTCTGCCGAAGTATAAGAACAAAAATCTAATACGTTCTTAAAAACTGGTTGCGTAATCGATTATGATCATTATGTGACTCGGTTAAGCATCGAAAAGACGTCTACAAGTGCTCCGTTAAGAATGCCATGTTATGCAATTTTCTTGTGTAGAAAGAGGTTAAACAAATTAATTCTTCTAAAAGATGGCATAATCTTTGTTTTCTGTTTAAATTTTATTTCTGAAAAATCAATGGAATATCTATTAGTATCGATTACGAAAAAAATAATCGAATCACGTTTGCTACTGATTTCCTTCCATCATATAAAATTATCTAAGATCCCATACGATTTTCTCCTTTATTAACTGCCAAACCTTGGCAAAAAGATCTATAATCGCATAACACAAACTTGAGATAATTCATTTTTAGATGTTATTATTTTTACACTTTACCATGACACGAGACTAGTTCATTAACCCCCGTTTTAAATGTATCAATTACATGCTTGAGGTTCGGTAATTAGGTTCAAAGTTGAAAAACGATTAGTTGATGACGTAGGCGCACTCCGCACGAAACTCGCGCACTCCCTACGAGATTATTGTATTTTTGATTCACAACCTTCGTCTTTATTCCCTGTGCATTAGACTTGAATATAGTATCTCTTTCTTGCCAAGAGTGTGTTAATATGTGTATTTACACATTAATTTCAGTGTGAGCTTTACATGTGTGCAGAAAATAAGCTAGTTGTTGAAAATTTTTTAAGTGTACGTTTATAGTGACACAAATTCATTTTTCATCTCATCTACTCAAAAAATGATGTTTTCATCCCAAAACATTTGGAGCTCAAGTTACTGGTTATTCTTTCGGGAATAAAACGTGAAAAAGAAGATCTCTAGGGATTAAAACCAATTTGAAAACAGAACACGAGTGTAATCTATGTAGAATCAAAAATAATGTTGGCAGTCCAGCAAAAAAAAGAAGAATTTTATTTTAAAATAAAAAATTATTGGCACAGACTTCGTGATTTTTGGAATACATATCGTCTTCAACATGGATGAATGTAGGTTGAAATTTTTATGTTCTTTACTTCGGAAAAAGAAATAAGTATAATTAAAAAGCGCATTTTTTTCCCTTTGATTCAAGTAATTACAGAGTTTTACGAGTAGGTTATTTGTATTGAAATGTAAATGTGAATAATTTTCCGTGAGTTTAAGCCAATAGTGAATAGTTATCAAGATTACTTATAAAAATAATAAGATATAAAGGACCACGCAAACAAAGTTATGAGTGAACATTTTATCTTAAGTTGGTGGTCTTGGAAAAAATATTTCTAAGTATTTATTGTATGAAAACGACACCAACCAATGGTTAGTATTAAATTGTCGGTTGAAGTCTGTTAGGTATTGTAGGTGTTCTACTGTTCTTTATATTCTATACGTTTTTATGTGCTAGTTTTTCTCATAGATGGAGATGAAAAGTAGAGTGTTCTACTCGGGTACGGTAATATTTTTATCTCGGGCGATATACATGAATCCCTCGCTACACTCAGGATTCCACCGTAGAATCACTTGCTCCGCTCGTGATTCAACTGTGGAATCCTTCGTTTCGCTCTGGATTCAAAGTAGCGCCCTCGCCTTCAAAATATTACCTTATCCCCTTGTAGCACAATCTACTATTGTGATTGTGTGATTTTTTTAGATGTAGTAGTAGCTTACCCCCGCAACAAAAGCGGAAAAAGTTTTGTAAGAAGATTTGTCTGCGTAACATATCCTGTATTAAATGATCTAAGCATTCAAGCGAACAATGTATCTTATGAGAAATTAATGCTTTAAACCTAAGATTATGTTCTGTTGTTTTAAGGTAAGGTTCTATCTATTTTAGGGTTTGGAAAGTCTCAACAGTTTCAAAGTCCTGGGATCCAAAACTATTCAATTCACAATAAGTCCCGGGACTTTGAGGCACGAGACGTTACAGGGCCCAAACCCTAGTTTGTGAAGTCTCGACAGTTTCAAAGTACGTATTCTCATTATTAATTTATTAGTACATTTGTCTCATCAACCCGACTGGCTCCGTGGTCCGATGGTCAAGGCTTTCGCCTTGTGATCCGAAGGTCGTGGCTTCGAATCCCACTGGGAAGCATACTTATTGTGAAAAGTTATTTCCAGTCTGTTTAGGATACTGCACGCTTAAATTTAACTATCAGCCTTAAAATAAACTGATAATTATGTCCACTATCGTTTTTTATCATTAAACGACTCCAATGCAATATAATTTGGTCTTAAATTACTTTTACACGGAAAATAGGAATCAAAATTAAGAAATGAAGAAAGAAGAAAAGGGACTGCCTATTTGTACATTCAAGATGCGATTCAATCCAAAGCTGGTTTCTTAATTCGGCAGCTGTCCAATAAATGTCGCCGGTGCCTTTTGTTGCGGATTTAAGGAAAACAGAACGAAATATTGGTACAGGTAGTTAAAAATAGTATAGTAGTATTAACAAGATATACTACTATACTATTTTTTTTATTCAGGTCGCTGATTACTGGGCCCAGAGAAATATCTAATCACATGAACATCGACACGCTAAGAAGAAGAACAAGATATAGTTTTAAAAAATAAAAGCCGACTATGGGTAGATTATTGCTGAAAAGCGCGTTTATCCAGTGAATGCAAGCACAGTAGGGACAATCAGCTAGTATCGTATATTATATATTTTTGAAATGTTTGGTGATCGAGCTCTTTTATTGTATACCAAACACGGTATGAGTTGATTTATTAATTTTTTTGTTACTTACTTTTTAGCTTAAAGATAACGCCATATTACATTTATTTTAACCAGCGTAAAGTTATGACGCTTTCAACAATACGTGTGTCGGCGAGTCTTGGGAATGGATATGTTTACCAGTAGATTAGGCTGTTGATGAAGATGATTATGATCGATTGTAAAGTGCATCTAAACTTGGCATTGGATTGGATTTCAACCCTTTTTTAGGCGAACAATTAACCGATAGGAACTTGGCCCCCTTTTTAACAGGTATGTTTTTGGTGGGATATACTTAGCCGGAGTTGTGTCAATTATGATTTTCATGACACGAATGCATATGTCTCACTTCTCTGGCATCTAAAATACCTATGTATCTGTAACTATTCATATTTTTAACGAAAATATGCAAAATACATGTTCCGATTAAAATCAAATTACGCCTAACTAATGGGGGTCGAATAGGGTTGCGCAGGGCTGCGTAGAAACGCTTGCTTCCTTTGACTGATTAATGGCTGATGATATTGTGTACACGTTATAATAAATTAATATACAGGAACAAATTACACTGATTAAGTTAACCCCAAAGTAAGTTCAAGACTTGTGTGTTATGGGATACTAACTCAACGATACTATATTTTAAAACAAATACATATAGACAAACATCCAAGACCCAGGACATTTTGAAAAAGGCCATTTTCAACTTACCCTGACCGGGGATCGAACCTGGAACCTCTGGGTGGCGGATTAGCATGGTGACCAACGCCATGATCTATCAGTAAATAATACCTAAAGATTCTTATGAGTGTTTTCTTAACTAATGCCAACCTTTTAAACAATATCCTATCTGCAGTGCCAAGAAAAATATTTTGTACAGACGTTCGAACAAAAATCTACGGAAAAAATCGTAGTCGCCACTACGGTACAGAAGCCGAACTACGACTATTGCCGTTGTTAGCACGGAAAGGATTAAATTAGCGCGGTAGACCAATAGATAAGAGATAGATTTAAAACTATCTTCTATGCTAACCTGGGACAAAAGAAAAACTTAGAATGTACCGGCTGCTTCTCTTACCGCACAGATCCTAAAAGCCAATCGATCAACTCGTGAACGGGTGCTGCCGGGAGGGACTGGTCAGCTCGGCTTCGCTTTTTTGACTACTTAATATTTTTTATTACGCAATTTATGTTTGTTTATTTGTTCGCAAGCATTACATGTCATAATGTGTCAACATTGTATTATATTATAAGTATTTATTAATTAAAAGAAAATTATAATAATATGACAAAGCCCTTCTGGCGAGTAGGCGACCAATACTGTGAAAATGAGTTTCTTTCAGCGTTTCTTCTCAGCAGTGGTCGTTACGAAGCGCTGGTATCGGTAGCTTTTCTTTAAAAATAAATAAAAATTTAATATACTTTACACGTAACATAAATTATACTTATTGACGTGTAAAAGTGCCTGTGAAGGTCTAATTACTGAATAAACATTTGAATCTTTGAATCTTGAGGGAATGGACGAAAATGGAAACCATGTTAATAGGCGATGAGACTAGTAATCCATCATTGTTTTGATTTATTTTTCCATCTTCTTTCCAAGATCTATCTCTCTTTCTTATCTCAGCGCTTTCCCCAGTTGCGTCATCAGCTGCAGAGAAGCTCGGAGTCCGATTTTCGACTCGTTTTTAGGGTTCCGTAGTAAACAAGGAACCCTTATAGTTTCGCCATGTCTGTCTGTCTGTCCGTCCGCGGCTTTACTCAGCGACTATATGAAGTAGAAAGCTGTAATTTGGTAAAGGTATGTTTATTAGTCATGCGGAAAAATTGGTAAAGTAAAACATTGAAATAATTTTTTTTTTAGGGTGGCTTCCATACAAGTAAATTCAAAAGTCAATTTTATTTGGTCGACTAACCAATCATGTGGGGTATCGTTGAATAGGTCTTTCAAAAATATTATGAGCTTGCGAACATCGTTTTTTGATTTAGGGATCCGTTTCTGAAATATTTGGTTTTAATGTGAAAATTTTTGTTAGAGTCAAGTGTCCCCCCCCCCCCTATCTGCTAAACGGTTATGGACATGTCAAAAAATTCACAGTTATAGAAAATATAATGAAATTTAAAGGAAAACTATCAGAGCTAAGTAGGGTTTACAAATTAAAAAGTTATAGGCTATCAACTTATAAAATGTATTCGGAAAAGGAAAATTTTATACAAATTCAATAGAAAATTAGTTTTTAGAGGTTTTTAGTGGCATGAACTCAAAGTTGGCATTTGTTTCTACGAAACCCTACACTGCGCGTGGCCCGACACGCACTTGGCCAATTATTAATACTTACTTTTAGTTTTTTTCTTGTTAACCTTTGTGTTATAATTAAATACAGATAGGAATCATTATGCATCCTCGTTCCCCGTCCCCGCACCTCTCTCCCGTTTCACGTTGTCGTGTGTGAGGGCGAACACACACATTGACGTGTGCACGAATGTATAGTTTCGTTTGTAGTAGTAGAGATAAATGATACTTCGCTTCTCTGAAGTTCCATACTTGTGCCTAAAGTAAGTTTAATAATATGTAGCCGTTTATACAACTGTTTTCTTTTTATTATGTTATTTTCGTTCAATTTTTCTGCTTTTGCGCTTACCGAACTTGAGTTTTTATTTAGTGGCCCTATGCTTTGTCTATTTTCTGGTTCTGTACAAAAATGAAAAATTGAACCCTTATAGGATCACTCGTGCGTCTGTTTGTACGTCCGTCTTGCACAGCCAATTTGCTTCGAATCTACTGGACCAAATCAGGTGATATTTGGTAGGACGGTGTAATCCTATGACCCAATAACAGATTTGCAAGGATTTTTTTTTTTAAATAAGCGTTGTTGAGTTACAAATTAGGAAGTTTAAACAACAACGTTTTTTCAAACCTTACTGTGTCGTAAACAACGTTGTATCAAACCAAAGGGCTCATTATGAGGATCTCAATTATATTTCTGTTATTAATGTAAAATAAATAGTTTTGATTTTATTCATGAAAGAAGACCATAATTTTGAAAAAAAATAAAAAATATAGTTCATTGCTTGTAGATTATTTTTTGTTGGAAAAATAATATCAGAATTCTATCAATTGAAAATAAAGTGGTAAACTCACTCTTAATGTATAAACCTACTAAGGTACAATTTGCATCGCCTCAATATTGGTTCAGGCGCACCGTCTGATTGTAAACTATCTAGTAAAATAAAAATATCTTCCTGAGAAAGAAAATGCGGCGATTCGCCATCGGCATCCCGTCGGTCCGGTAAATCGGGCGGAAAATCGACGACAGTTATTGGACGGCCGGCTCAAATTAAGCCGATTGCACATGGAGGACGGGCTCACGTACATTTTCTACGGACGGCACTGGCTTACTTGCATTGAAATAATCTTTATCTATACCCATGCTATAAATACTCTATAAAAGTTTTTGAAACAGTTAGCTTATTGCCAACATTAAAACAACCAGTGTCATAGTAAACATAATATCACCCAAACGAGTGTTATAATGTTGTACTAAATTTCATTATACAACGCTAACTCAACCCCTAACTCACGAAACAGCCACATTCTTTATGAATTTAAAAAAAAAAGAACATTGTCATGAACGCGCGGTTCACTACCACAGCTCCGTAATTTTAAAAAGGAACCTATTTGTTATTCGAATTCACGAGGTATACCGCCATTTTCGTTCAATAATTGCTAATATCGAACTAAAATAATTTGCATTCCAATAATTGTAATCCAAAATGTAAATAATTATTACAATAAATAGTTTCATCATTACACATACGAATTTATTACCACTTGCTCAAAAAAGTCACATTCTATGGCACAAAAAGCGAACATAACAATAGTCATTTTTAATCTGTTAAAAACAGGGAAAGGAAAATGAACTGAATTTCATTCATCCTCTAGACTCTAGAGGGAGAATGTGGTTTAAGTTTGGAATACTTGCCAAAATTTATACTGAACTGAAATCATTTCTATATTGTTAAGCGTAAAAAAATAACGATTTTGAATCGACAACATGTATCCGAAAAATCCGCAAAACCACTTAAATTTCATAAAATAAAAAAAACTAAATCAACTCATGTCATTGTTTGTTTACACCAGCTGTTTAGTTTTCCAAAAAGAAAAAGCAAAGGGTCGTTTACGTCTCACACATACAGACAAGTTTTCTACGTACCTATATTTATTTACAACGTGAAACATTTTGTATTTTTTATGTAATTGGATAAAAAATAATTTTAGTATTATAAATTTTTTAATAAACGCTTATCAAAATCGGTCAAGGCGTCTTTGAATAATCGGTTAACATACATAAAAAAAAGATCACGATGTATTGATAACCTATTCAATTTTGGAAAACGGTTAGAAATCACAGAACCTTTAACAAGACGGTGGGCCTTAAAACATTTTGGAAAGTAGAATTAAACGAGACAAAAATGATTTTTAAGTCATTCTCCAGTCGACCGTTCTTACTTTCAAAAGCAATTTTATTCATCAAACTCGTTAAAATTCTTCATCACTTGACCTAAAAACCAAACCGCCATCCCGAAGCCAAAATACCGCACGAAAATGAGACAAAACGATAGGAATAATTGCGGATGTTCTCCGGCCAGCAAATGGGAGAATCCACATCCGGCGGAAGGAGGCTTCGGCGGAAGTTTACTTAGCACCGCGAAACCGCCGGCGACCCGCGTCAGTGCCCTCTAAGGCTTGGGACACGGTGTGTGACTTTTTGTTGCGTGACAGTTAAGATAGATGGATAGAAGTAAAAAGCTGACAAACTGCCGTGACATAGAGAAACTGCAAGAGAGTCGCCTACGCTGATACACCTACGCTGGTACGAGTACGTCACCGACGGTCACGTCTTGCGGAAGCTGCCAAATTACGTGGGCAACAAATGAATAGCCATACCGCCTCTGTACTCACACTGTAAACCCACAATATCATCTGCTCCAGACCTTATTAATGGGTAAAATTGCCGGAAAGCGCAAGGTGGGACGTCGCTAAATGTCATGGCTGAGGAATATCCGACAATGGACTGGTATCAAAACGGTAGAACAACTGTTGCCATGGACAAATCAAGATTTAAGGAGCTCACTGCCAATCTTCAGGAATGAAACGGCACCTAAAGAAGAAGAAGACCGCCTCTGCCGGGGCCCGGCAGGCGTGGTAGACCCACAAATTTTGTGAGAAGGTTCGTTAGTTCTTCGAAATTTTTCAAAATGGCTGAAATACGAGGTTCGGAACCTTTGAATATATCATATTAAAAACATTTCAAAACGGTATAATGGTTCAAATGAATAGCGCCAAAAAGCAAGGGCCTTCAGTCCCCAGCAACCCCGCTATTCCTAATCACGGCAGCGGTTAAGGTAACGGTGGGGCAGGGTGCAAAGAATTCCTGGGTTCGATTAGGCTGCCAGATGACGACCTTACGATATCAAGCAAGCCGCTGGATAGCAGCGTTCGCGGACAGAACGGGATGGCGCAGACAAAGGGCGGCTTATGCTCAGCAGTGGGATTTTGAAAGTTGATGATCATCATCATCATCATATCAGCCACAGGAAGTCCACTGCTGGACATAGGCCTCCCCCAGGGATTTCCAAAACGACCGATCGGAAGCGGCCTGCATCCAGCGCCTCCCTGCAACCTTGCTCAGGTCATCTGACCATCTAGCAGGTGGGTGTCCTACGCTGCGCTTGCCGTTGATGATGATGAAAACCATTACGATTTGTCTTTACCACTTTTTTACCCGATAAACTTCAACGGGTGGGGAGTAACTAGTCCATGCTGCTATCCTTTTCTGTCGCTCAGAAACGTCATTTGCTAGAGCGAAAGAGAGAGACGGAACGCATAAGTATTGGCTATTCTGCGGCGTTCGGAGAGCGGCATAAGAGTGACAACCTACTGGAGAGGCAAAATACAACGTAAAAGAGACATACCCGTAATAAAAAGAACAATACAATACAATACAAATCAACTTTATTGCACCATAATAGACACACAAAAATTACAAAACAACAAGAAACAATATAGGCACAAAGGCGGACTTATCGCTATAAATGCAATCTCTTCCAGCCAACCTTTGGGTGGAGGAAAAATTTATTTGAAACAAGGTGGGCGCAGTACTAATTCTATTTTACCTACTTACATATGAATATATACCTAAATACATATACACACATATATAATACATAATAAATATATATATACATAAGCATAAATAATACATACTTTTAATGATACATAAAAATATTTACATAAATACATATAGTAACACTGAACAGAACTGATTATATCGTCAGGTAATATTCATAAAGGCGATTTTTAAAGATTGTTTTAGTCTTAGCAGTCCGAATTTCAACAGGGAGAGCATTCCAGAGATAGACAGCTTGTACTGTAAAAGATTTGGAGTAGAATCCGGTCGAATGAATAGGAATGTTTAAACGTAAGGCATTAATACTCCGCGTGGGACGGTTATTATCCTGATGGAGAAACGTAAAACGCTCCTTTAGATAAGGAGGAGAAGATGGCATAAAAAGTACGGAGTATAAAAGTGTGAGAACGTGATAGTTACGTCGAAGTCGGATTGGGAGCCACTTGAGCTGTGCACGGAAGATGGAAACGTGGTCATATTTGCGTAGTCCAAATATAAACCTGATACAAAAGTTTTGAAGGCGCTCAAGCTTATCCAATTGCTCCTCCGTGATATTGAGGTAGCAAGAGTCGGCGTAATCTAGGATGGGAAGAAGTAATGACTGTGCAAGCGAAATTTTAGTTGCAACAGGTAAGAAATTTTTGAGTCTTCTAAGAGATGCAGCGGACGCAAATAACTTTCGACTTACTTCGGCAATTTGCGGAATCCAAGATAAATTTCTATCAAAGAATACTCCAAGATTTTTTACTTTCTCACTATAGTCTACTTTAACACCATCAAAGACAATGGGTGGTAAGGACTGCCAATCTATTCGAGATATATACCATCGACTCCCTATTATTATGGCTTGCGTTTTAGCAGGATTAACTATAAGCCCATGGGCTCTGCTCCAGTTAGATATTAGAGACAAATCACTGTTAATTGTGCTAATACTATTAGGCAGATCATCCAATGTTGCGTGACTGTAAATTTGCAGATCATCTGCATATAAATGATAGGAAGTGCGGAGCTGAAGAGTTATGGAATTTATAAATAGTGCGAATAACATTGGGGATAGCACACCACCTTGTGGTACACCAGAAGACGTGTGGCACCAAGAAGAAAAATCATTCTCAATGCGCACTCGCTGCCGGCGACCATGTAGATAAGAATGAAACCAGTTAATGACTGAAGGAGATATGTTCAAAGAGTGCATCAGGCCTAAGAGGACGTCGAAATCCACAGTATTGAAGGCGTTACTAAAGTCAAGAAGACCCACAACCGTAACTTTCGAATCGTCCATTCCATGACGGATATCATCTGTGATTTTTACTAATGCGGTAGTCGTACTATGTCCTTCCCGGAATCCGGATTGGATTGGATCGTGTGTAGAACCACGGGCTATAGTAGATCGCAATAATATAATGAAATTAAAATAACAGCCCATGGCGAAATTATTTTTTGATTTTTTGACTGATATTTTGGCAAATGTGAAAGGAACAGTAGGGAAGGGACGGCCTCGGCGAACATTCTGCGACCAGATTGCAGACGTTCTGAAAAAAGGAGAGGTAAAAAGTACCCGTAACCGAAGGGCATGTATGAAGAGATTGATGAGTATAGATGAAGCGAAAGAGGTTTGTCAGGATCGTAGCAAGTGGAGGTCCATAGTCTCTGCCTACCCCTGTGGGAAATAGGCGTGGTATTATGTATGTATGTCTTTTAATTTCATTATACTGAAACTGAAACGGTTCACCAACATCCGATTGTTACATCCGCAATAGAATCTTTAAGCAATTGACTTTTCATCCAAAAGACTTTCCACCCACGAACGTTTCGCCAACATAACATGCATTGACTGACGTAAAGTTATGTTGGCGAAACGTTCGTGGGTGAAAAGTCCTTTGGATGAAAGTTAATTGTTTAAAGATTCTGTTGACCAACGATTCATGGACCAATCGAATGTTGGTTAACCGTTTTAGTTTCCATTAAACTATATTGATCTGGTATAGCCTGTGGTTCGATTTATTACGATTAAGTCCCTTCCACATTGTAAAGTATTATTTTTGCCAATAGACACAAAAAAAGAGGAAGAAACCAACTCTTAAGGTGAACGCACACTTATCCGAGCCGAATGCGTCGAACGAGCCGAACGAAACGAATTTAAGAATTCTTTATATGAAATCCTATAAAACCTCGCACACCTGACCGCGTCCAATCGTCCAAATCTGGAAGAAACACAGAAGTCCTAGACGAATTCGGATGACGTCAACAAATTCGGCGCGGGTGATGCGATCGAATCGATCATGACAGTGACAATGACAGTGTGTGCGTAAGAGCAAGGAGAGTTATGCGATCGAATGACTACTTCGATTTATGTCAAATGTTACAAATATGAGTGATTCTAACATAATGGATTAATAATAAAGCACTGAAAATAAAAATCTCGTCAAGATTCATCACAATTCACATATAATTACAGTGCGACAGGTGTCAAAACTGTTCATCACAATTCACATATAATTACAGTGCGACAGGTAATTACAGTGCGACAGGTGAAAAGGGCGCGGTCGTTTTTTTGGTGCGGATAGATATGTGAGGCCTTAAAAACTTCGATTGATTCGACGCGTCCGATTTGGATAAATGTGCGTTCACCATTCAACAGACAATCTCTCTGTTGCCATGTGTGGACGGGCCGTTAACACACAAGCGGCCGTTCGCGTGCCTCTACTTAGTTACTGTTAAGTGAAACACACAAAAGAAACGATAAGCCGCTGCATTAGGCATCCTTTCTTATGCTCTATATAATTATACGTGTGTATATATAATTATACGCCGAGCCATTTAGAGGAGAGAGGAATGTGAGCCCAAATGGAGTTTGCTTCACAATGAGGATGTGTATTGTTTGTTTATATTTGTGTTACAATGTATTTTGGTAAATATGTTACGATTTGGGCTTCGAAGGAGACAGAAGCACTTCAATGATTTGAATTTATTTAAATATCAGGAGTAAAATATTTATTTTGTTATAAAATTACAACCAGATGATAATCGGGAATTCTGTGGTATTGGTGTGAAGTTGGTTGGATACGGGGAGGGCGGCGCTTGCACGGTTGCATAGCCAACGTCAATACGCTCGTGTATGTTGGCGGTTCCGCTAGATGGCGCTAGAACAGTATGATATTATAACAAGGTTCGTATAATGTTAATACTTGAGGAGCTCGGTGGCCCGGTGGGAGTATGCTTTACTAGCGCTTTTGCAAGCGACAATGGACGTGGTCCGCACTTGGATGGGTGACCACAAATGGCATAAAAAATTCTCGAGTTCCTCCGTGCTTCGGAGGGGACGTAAAGCCGTTGACGAGATCAGAGGGTAGAGCTTCCATACAACAAACGTAATTTTTTATAAATAATGGTACGGAACCCTTTGTGCGCAAGTCCAACTCGCACTTGGCTGGCTATTTAAATAATGTTTGTTTGTTTGTTTATAAAGCTTTATTGTACATAGGAAAGAACACAGTTACAATTCAGAAAAGTAAACATACAACGGCGGACTTATCCCTTATAGGCATCTCTTCCAGTCAACAGGTCAGTAATTGAGAGGAATGTTTACTTATTAAGCGTTTGGGGCAGATTGGGAACAGTGTTATAAATAAAGTAGATAAAATAGTATAGTTTTTATTCAAAGTTAAACAACTTGGCCCCTCGGACATCAACATAACTGTACGAGGCGAGAGGCTAGAGGTAGTTGATAGGTACACGTATCTGGGACATTGTTTATCCTTCGACAAGGATCTTAAAAATTAAGGAGGTTGATCGACGAATCAAGCTGGGATTGGTGGCATTTGTCAAGCTGGTGGATGTTTTTAAGAGCCGGAAAATACCACAATGCCTGAAGACACGCCTCTTCAACCAGTGCGTTCTGCCCACAATAACTTATAGTGCCGAGACATAGACTCTTACAAAAGGTACCATGTATAAGGTAGCGGTTGCGCAACTTGCGCAGAGAGCCATGGAGCGAGGCATGCTCGGCATCAAATTGCAAGACCGAGTTCGCAAATTGGAGATCCGACGTCGAACGTAAAATGGAACTGAGCGGGACGCCTGGCTCGAAGGAACGATGGTACGTGGAGTAAGGCCGTCATCGAGTGGTATCCCAGAATTGGTAAACATAGTGTGGGACGTCCGGCGGCTAGGTGACGATCTCAGGCAGGTTGCTGGAAGAAACTGGTTTGCGATGGCAAGGGATAGAACAAGATGGCTCAGGCAGAAGGAGGCTTATGCCCAGCAGTGGGTTCCCGAAAGCTGACGATGATGAAGCAATTTCTAAACAAGAAGTAGTATTTGTACATCGACTTTCAAACCATTTGCAGCAAAAAGAAACAGTTTTAACAAGCAAGGTTTTTATCCATTAGCTTTTGCAATCCAACACCTTTTCCTCGCTAATATGGTAATAATGCCTGTTATCGTAAACTGTTAGTGCAGGAAGCAATGGACGTAGACACGAGAGGGGTAAGGGGTTTTTAGACGAACACTTTTGAAATATAAAAGGTTGCCCATAAGGCCCAACGCAAACAACCGAGCCGCACTTTTTAGTCTGTGAAAATAGATCCCATGGAATCACATGCAGTCTTAGATCATTTAATACAGGATAAGCCTTACCTGTGCGTTCCCCTCTGCCGAAGTATAAGAACAAAAATCTAAAACGTTCATAAAAACTAGTTGCGTAATCGATTATGATCATTATGTGAATCGGTAAAGCATCGAAAAGACGTCTACAAGTGTAAAAAGAGGTCAAACACATTTAATCGTTCAAAAGATGGCATAACATTTAATTACCAAGTATTTTTTATTTTATTAACGTTGTTTCTATTTAAATGTAATTTCTGAAAAATCAAAGAAATATCTATTAGTATCGATTACGGAAAAAATAATCGAATCACGTTTGGAACTGATTTCTTTCCAGCCCATAAAATAATCTAAGATCGCATACGAGACTAGTTCATTAACCCCCGTTTTAAATGTATCAATTACATTCTTAAGGTTCTGTAATAAGCTTTCAATTTAAAAAACGATTAGGTGATTACGTAGGCGCACTCTCCACGAGACTATAGCGCACTGCTTCGCACTCCTCACGAGACTAAGGCGCACTCCTCACGAGACTATGTATTTATGATTTACAACCTTCGTCTTTATTCCTTGTGCATTAGAGTTGGTATATTTTTTTGTCTTCTTTCTCTTTCTTGCCAAGAGTGTATTATTATGTGTATTTACACATTTTTTTCAGTGTGAGTTTTATTGGTGTGCAGAAAATAAACTAGTGTTTGAGTTTTTTGTAGTGTGCATTTATAGCGACACAAATTATTTCTGTGAATGTGTGATTTAGTTTAGATGTAGTAGTAGCTTACCCCCGCACCAAAAGCGGCAGAAAGTTTTGTAAGAAGATTTGTCTGCGTAACTTATCCTGTATTAAATGATCTAAGCATGCAGTTCGTTAAATCACACGCGCGCCGGACTTTTTGCGCATCGTGTGCGTTACGAGTACTGCATAAGATTCCATGGGTTCTATTTTCACAGACTATCACAGACTAAAAAGTGCGTCACGGATAGTCTGTCGTCTGCGTTGGGCCTAAGTGTTTGAAAAATTAGGAGCCCTTCTGTAGTTGTTTTGTTTAATTAAAAATAACTGACATAAATATTTTACCAACTGATTTTTCATCATCATCATCTCCCTTGCCTTTTCATACTTTAAATGAGCAATTCTTGTATTGTACGTAATGAAGATCTCGAAAACGGCTCCAACGATTTTGATGAAATTGGGTATTTAGGCAAAGAGGAGGCTAAAAAAGCCGACTGCCTCCGTGGTCCAGTGGTCAAGGCGTTCGCCTTGTGACCCGGAGGTCATGGGTTCGATTCCCACTAGGAAGCATACTTTGTGAAAAGTTGTTTCCAGTTTGGATAGGATATTGCAGGCTTGAATCACTTGATTATCCGAAAAGAAAGATGATTTCGTGTTTCGGAAGGCACGTAAAACTGTGAGTCCCGAACGCCACCTACCGTTTGATCATCAAACTATCCAAGGATTGGTTCCTGGTTTGCCCTTTGGGTTGTGGAGGTCAGACGGCAGTCGCTCTGTGTAAGAACCAGTAACCTCGTCAAATCTCCTTGGTTAGGTAGCGGACTCCGGGCTCTGAAGCGTTACTGCTGAGGATGCAACCGGGAATACGCTCGGATGATGATGAGGCAATAAAAATTGATTTTTATAAAAAAAGTAGCCGATCAATCACGGTAGTCCAGCTAGTGCATATTAATAGACGTTTCAATTATTGAAAATGCTCGGATTATTATCCAAATTAAAACATGTGACGAAAAATTTCGCCGCGAGTGGGTTCAAACCCACAACCCTTAAATCGTTTGCAATAAATTGTTTAAAAGGAAACGGAGACTCATTTTGTTTTAAGTAGGCCCTAGATAACCCTATAAACTATGTTATGAACTTCTTTTTAAAAACTTCATGTTTCCCCTCCTGTGATAAAGCTATGTATACGCCCAGGCTGCAAAGTAATGGGCTAAAAGATAGACTGTTTCAGCAAACCGTTTCGGATGCAGTAAATAGTTCAGTTTTAGTATTCCTAGACTTGACTCGGGCGGGTTGGTGCTTTATTTCCGACTTTGATAGTTGCATCTGTTTTATTGACTCTAGTTATTTGTTTAAATCCACACAAACGTATAACATCGAATAGTCTACTAATAAACTTTTATATTAAGCAAAAGATTAAGATTTATTAATATATTGATTTAAATTGATTGCACAAAATATTGTAATCGCCTTTGAGACACGTCAAGAAATATGTTGCAGGGGTGCAAGTGAAGCGATTTATTTGTAAGTAAATTGTATTTATAATGAGAAAATAAATCTATCTATTTTATAAATACATAATTATCACGCCTGTTTTCCTCAGTATGAGTAGTTAGGGACTATGGACCTCCACTTGCTACAATCCTGACCTCTTTTGCTTCATCTATACTCATACATTCCGTGTGGTTACGGAGCCTCTCGCTCTCGCTCTCGCTCTCCCTACCCCTCTTCGGCCCTCTTTAAACTTATCTTTTTTCTCCGTACAAACTTTGGACCTCCGTTTCACCCCCTTTGGGGATGAATTTTTAAAAATCCTGAAACATGTGTCACTTATTTACCACCGGAAATACTTTTGCGAAGTTTCGAATAAAATAGTAAAATTTTGTTTCTCCATAAAAACTTTGGACCCCCGTTTCACTCCCTTGGGGGATGAATTTTGAAAAATCCTTTCTTAGGCAATCCCTAGATCTAATAAGGAACCTATGTGCCAAATTGGAGTCTTTAGACTCAGCGGTTTGGGCGTACATTGATATGTCAGTCAGTCAGTCAGTTTCTTCTTTTATATACATAGATAAAATAAAAGCTATACATTTGGTTTTTATTATTCAGATATAATTATATGATTATGAGATTCAGATATGATTTAAGCAATGTATAGAAATTTTAAAAAATCATAGAATCCAAATTAACGGACCACGCCCGGTATCGCCTAACTTGCGAAATCGCTAGTGCAGTCCTGCCGGGCCACCGGATTCACCTCAACCAGATTGTTAAAATTAGTTTTCTTTTAACTATTTCGGGGTTTTTGTATTCCTTGACGACTTGCTCAAAAAATAAATCTTGAAATCACTACATACCTAGAGTAGAGTAGACAGCGTCTAAGACTGTAAGACCCAAAGTGTGATGGTGGCCGTTAAGGTAGAAAAAGAGTATCTAAATAGTGATGAGTTGGTAGCCAATTGTTTTTTTTTTGCGATTTTCACCTTTTAAGTGTGCATTAAAAGCAAAACAATTGGTAAAATCTATGTTTTTCCTTTTCTTTCAGCACAGCATGGAAAATTAGAAGTAAAGTAAATACTCTATAAAATGGCTTCGTAAAGTTGAATCGTGCTATCCAATCACAATGACACGACACACGCTGAAGAGCGGTATAAATCAGTAAGTGCCACTTTCTGTGTTACACCGCCCTTAATTGCCACGGCCGCATTGAATCCGCCGGGGGTTCTAGCACGCAACCGAGGTAACCATGCGTCAGTTTACACTAGGACAGGGATTTAACCCTTGAAATTTGAAAGGGAATAGATTCAATTGTTTGTTTCTAACGGATAAACTCAAAAACTATTGGTCTGATTTTAAAATATTCTTTCATCATTTGAAAGCTGCATTAACATTGAGTAACCTAGGCTATATTTTGTCTTTCAAAGTGCGGACAATACAGCAGGGAAACAGCTCGTCTAAGATAAATTATATAGAAAGATAAATATGATACTCACTAAGCGAGCACCAAAGGAAATTCTTTGTATTATAGGTTGCAAACTTTATTAAAAATTGTATACTACTCAATAAGTCTCTATCCATAACGAGGTAAACAGGGCTAAATGCCTCAAAACCGAAAGGCCACTTAACATGATTAAGGGCATAAAAATGGTCATACCAATACGTATCCGAAAATTCAATTATTTTTTTGTAATTTCTCATATGATATGGTCACCCCACACGCACTTTACCGAGTGACCGTTGAAAATAGCTAAACCACATGTAAAAATCACGCCTTTCATGTTGTGTTGCGTTAGATTTGAGTGGCAGGCTTTTTGTTATATGTGTTTTAGATTTTATTTTGTTTATATCAATATATAATTGAATATAACTTGCTATTCAGCGAGGCAACGCTGCGAGTGTTTTGGGTACTTTGCCTCAATCAGATTAATTTATGGAAGTATTTAATATTTAGTTTCTTTTATTTTCTTTTTTTTTAGGTTTTAGTTTAGATTTAATTAATTTAAAATATTTATTTACATCCTCTGTATATTACCTTTTTTTATTAATTAATAAATGATTCTCACTGAACATATATTTTATTTTCTTTAGTGCTAGCTTAATGAGTATCATATTTATATCAATATATCAGGTTCTCGAATAGCGGTCACCTACCGGCAAGCACAGCATAGGACACCCATTTGCTGGATGGTCGGATGACCTGAGTAAGGTTGCAGGGAGGCGCTGAATGCAAGCCGCTTCCGATTGGTCGTTTTGGAAATCCTTGAAGGAGGCCTATGTCCAGCAGTGGACTTCCTGTGGCTGATATGATGATGTGGTTCCGTACCCAAAAGGTCCATCCGTTAAAATTCAAATGTTTATTCAGTAATTAGACCTTTTCAGGTACTTTTACACATCAATAAGTATAATTCACTGTCTGGCCGTCCACCTGTCTGTCTTTCTGGCACCAGGCTGTATCTCATGAGCTGTGATAGCTAGACAGTTAAAGTTTTCACAGATGATGTATTTCTGTTGCCGCTATAACAACAAATATTAAAAACAGAATAAAATTATATTTAATTAGGGTCCATACGACAAACGAGTTTTTTATATGAATTATGGTACGGAAACCTTCGTGCGCGAGTCCGACTGGCACTTGACCAGTTATTTTTTATTCTGGCTATGTGACATCGCGCACTCCTCCGCCTCTCTTCGGCGCAGCGGGGGGGGCCCATGCCCATATATAAGGCGCGGCGGCCGGCGCTCGGGCCCCCCTTCCGGCAAAACATGGGTGTTGCAGCACCCCAAAATTTGCCATAATCCCTAGCGCGCCCAAAGCCGAGGTTTCCCCCTTGGGAGCCCTTTGCGCTGCTGCTAGTAGTATAAAAATATAGGAAGCCGGGCCTCTGGCCCGCTCCTCAAACCTTGTCCGGGTGAAATAGGAAATGCCGTCCGAGGCAACCTATGTCTGTCATATCAAAAAAAAAAAAAAAAAAAAAAAAAAAAAAAAAAAAAAAAAAAAAAAAAAAAAAACGCTCGGGCCCTCTTTTTCTTCGGCTGCATCTCCAGCTAAGTAGTCCTTCTACCTAGAAGGGCTACTCAACGGATCTAGTGCCTATAACTCACGACCCTGACTACCTAATCTGTACCTAGTATTCTTGTGAATTTTTGTAACTAATGTAATGTTCATTATACCTATCTCATTTGCCAATATCTAGTCTTTCCTTTATCTCATCTATCCTCCTAGATCCTAAATCTAGGTTTTATTTACCTAAACGGTACAGCTATAGAGTCTGAATAATAAGTTTTTATTAATTTTTAGGGTTCCGTAGTAAACAAGGAACCCTTATAGTTTCGCCATGACAGACAGACGTCTGTCCGTCCTCGGTTTTACTCAGCGACTATTAATCCTAGAAATCTGTAACTTGGCACGGATATGTATATTAATTAGGCGGAAAAAGTGGTCAAATAAAATATTGAATAATATTTTTTTTTAGGGTAGCTCTCATACAAGTAAAGTGAAAAGGCAATTTTTTTACTCGTCTAACCAGTCATGTAGGGTATCGTTGAATAGGTCTTTCAAAAATATTGAGGTTATGAACACCGTTTTTCGATTTAGGGATCCGTTTCTGAAATATTTGGTTTTAAAGTGAACATTTTAGTTTGAGTCAAGTGTCCCCCCCCTCTATCTGCTAAATGGTTATATATAAACACGTGAAAAAATTCACAGCTATAGTATATATAACGAAATTTAAAGGAAAACTATCTGAGCTAAGAAGGGTTTACAATTTAAAAACTTATAGACGATCAACTTATAAAATGTACTCGCAATATGAAAATTTCACACAAATCAATAGAAAAAAAAGAAATGTGGTGTCGTGGGACACCAGGTAGGAACGAAGTTCAAAAGTTCTTGTGTATACGACTGTCGCGCCTGCGCACGTCTCATTTAACGAGGTCATCCTTACGGTTTTTCTATCACATTTTTTTCAGTTCGGTCGCGCAGCAAAATCCCTATCTCCTCCAAGCCTGCCGTAAGGAACTTCGTTCCAATTAGTTTTGAGACGTTTTTACTGACATGAACACAAAGTGGGCATAAGTAACTACGGAACCCTACACTGCGCGTGGCCCGACACGCACTTGGCCAATTATTAAGGCAACACAACGGTTTGTTTTTTGTCTCATTTATCCAAGTGTAAGTGGCCAACACTAGTGTCAGTTACACTTGGATAAATTTTTCAAGCTGCCTAGAGGCATCTGATATAGCATCGTTGTAAGACGACTGTCATACAACGATGACAGCCGGGATCTACGGCTACCAAAGCAAGGAAGAGCTCCAGAATTTATTACCATCCAAATGCGGACCACGCCTGGTGTCGCTTTTCTTGTGATTCAAAGATTCAAATGTTTATTCAGTAATTAGACCTTTACAGGCACTTTTACATGTCAATAAGTATAATTTATGTTACGTGTAAAGGATATTAAAATTTAATTTATTTAAAAAAAAACTACCTATGCCAGCGCTTCGTAACGACCGCCGCTGAAAAGAAACGCCGAAAGAAACTCATTTTAACAGTGGAAGTAGTAACGAAAGCGCTAGTAAGGCGCCGGATCACCGAGCTCTTCAACAAAGGTTATGAACGAAGATATAATAAATAAATATATTAGGACCAATTACATAGATTGAGCTAGCCTTGAAGTAAGTAAGGGACTTGTGATATGGGATACCAACTCAACGATAGTACCTTTATTTTATAAGAAAAACATATAAACATCCAAGACTCAGGTCAATCTGAAAAAGATTATTTTCCATTTTGACCTGACCGAGAATCGAATCCGGGACCTCCGGTGTAACAGCGTAGCATGATGACCACTCGGCCACAGAGGTCAGCAAAGTCAGTTTACATAAGTATGAAGGTGAAGTATGACGCATGAAAAAAATATATGTTATCTAACCAGTTTATTAATAAACTAGCTGATGCCCGCGACTTCGTTCGCGTGGACTTTATGACTCCGGCGTATAAATATAAATAAAAACTAATGAAAGAGAGAGAGAGAGAGAGAGAGAGAGAGAGACAGAGGGAGAAAGTACTTGTAACAGTGTTAGGAGTTCAAAGTCAATATTATTTTAATTCTTTCCTTCGGGAGCCAATATGAAAAGAGCTGAAGTGTTACTAACCCTGGAGAAAGCCACAATAAGTAGGCCATGCGAAAAACCAGTCCTTGGATCGACATCAGCAGCTTTAAGCCTCTAAAACTGTGACTTATTTTCATAGCAAAGCAAGTTAACATATGGAACTGTGTATTTTCAAAAGGAAAATTGTTGGGGATGAGTGGCATACGCGGAATAAATACAGTTTCACTGGCATCACTCACTTACTGTGAGCTTTAAGTGTCTCAGCAGACTATGCCGAAGTTTAGTGGCTAAAGTTCAGTGTCTAAAGTTCGGTGGGGATGACACACTAAATAAGCTGCAGTTCAGCTGCTGAAGTTCGGTGGAAACGCCGGACAGTAGTGATGTGCCGATATGAGAATTTAATCGTCCGTCTTTGGCGCGTCTGCGGCGAACGGAAACGGGAGCGGAAGAGGGAACGGAAGTGGAAGAGGGAACGGGAACGGGAACGGGAGTGAAAGCGGAAGCGGGAGCGGGGGCGGGATCGGAAGCGGCAGCGGTGGCGGCAGCAGCGGCGGCGGCGGCGGTGGTGGCGGAGGCGTCGGCATTGGCGGCGGAGGAGTCGGCGGCGGCGGCGGCGGCGGCAGCGGCGGCGGCGGCGGCGGCGGAAGCGGCGGCGGCGACGTCGGTGGAAGCGGTGGCGGCGGCAGCGTCGGCGGCAGCGTCGGCGGCAGCGGTGGCGGCGGCGGCGGCGGCGGCGGCGGCGGCGGCGGCGGCGGCGGCGGCGTCGGCGGCGGCGGCGGCGGCGGCGGTGGCGGAAGCGGCGGCGGCGGCGTCGGCGGAAGCGGTGGCGGCGGCGTCGTCGGCGGCGGGAGCGGGAGAGGGAGCGGGAGCGGGAGCAGGAGTGGGAGCGGAAGTGGGAGCGGGAGCGGAACGGGTACGGGTACGGGTACAGGTACGGGTACGGGTACAGGTACGGGTACGGGTACGGGTACGGGTACGGGTACGGGTACGGGTACGGGTACGGGTACGGGTACGGGTACGGGTACGGTACAGGTACGGGTACGGGTACGGGTACGGATACGGGTACGGATACGGGTACGGGTACGGGTACGGGTACGGGTACGGGTACGGGTACGGGTACTGGTACGGGTACGGGTACGGGTACGGGTACGGATACGGGTACGGGTACGGGTACGGGTACGGGTACGGGTACGGGTCCGATTCAGGCATAAGCATCGGAAGTTCGGCGTTATGTGTTGCTAGTAATGCAAATAACATTGCAGGCATGCATTGGCTGAAATTCAGCCGCTGAACTTCGGCATACAGTGCTGAGACATTAAGTTGGGTTCCGTTACACAGTTTCGGCGGAGTCAAATTTCGCATCAGCATTATTGGCCCTCCGACATTAAGACTTATTTTGTGAGCCGTGAGTCCATTTGCTGCAAGTGAATTAAGAAACTCAACTGGATAATTGGTGGCGTCGTCAACAACACTATCCAAGAAATCTAAATATATATCTTATATGTATCTATATCTAAATATATATAACTCAAAGGTGACTGACTGATTGACATAGTGATCTATCAACGCACAGCCCAAACCACTGGACGGATCGGGCTGAAATTTGGCATGCAGGTAGATGTTATGACGTAGGCATCCGCTAAGAAAGGATTTTGATCAATTCTACCCCTAAGGGGATAAAATAGGGGATGAAAGTTTGTATGAAACTTTGTCAATTTTAAACCGATCGGGCTGAGACTTTGCATGCATAAAGCTACTATGACGTAGGCATCCCCTAAGAAAGGATTTTGATAAATTACACCCCTACGCGAGCGAAGCCGCGGGCACAAGCTAGTTAACAATAATTTGCGTCATAAGTTCTTTATTAATTGATTTTTAATTTTTTGGTGTCAATATGGCGCGTTCACATAACCAAGAATTTTCTGGTGTGTTATGCTCTGAAGGTCCGCAAATACTGAACTTATAAGTTCTACTACGGACGGCATTTTAATATTTCTTATAGTTTAGCTGGACCATTATAGTTCTGCATCATGTGTTCCATTTTCCAAAATCAATTATAGCCTATATGTTGCCCAGGCTTCACAGCTATATAACAAAAAAAGTTTCATTCGAATCCGTCCAGTATTTCCGGAGATTAGCGTGTACAAACAGACAAACAGACAAACAGACAAACAGACAAACAGACAAACAGACAAACAGACAAACAGACAAACAGACAGACATTTTTAGGGTTCCGTACGTCTGAATACAAAAACGGAACCCTTATAGGATCACTCGTGTGTCTGTCCGTCCGTCGCTTACAGTCAATTATCTCCGAATCTATTAGACCGATTAAGTTGAAATTTGGTACACATATCAATTCCTGTGACCCAAATACAGAGGTGTGACGTGAGCAGATGAAATCTGTATATGGGGGGTCATTTTTGGGGGGGAAGGGGAAAATTAAAAAAAAAATTTCTGAAAACTGCATCGTGTGGCATATCAAATGAAAGGTCTTGTTGAGAAGATCTTAAGTGTATTTTTTTGTAATTTTAAAATAAATAGTTTCCGAGTTATTCAAGAAAATAGACGAAAATTGACCATTCCCCCCCCCTTATCTCCGAAACTACTGAACCTAAAATTTTGAAAAAAATACAGAAATTAGTTTTCTCCTTATAGATTATAGGAAAACCTATAAGAAGTCCATGATATTAAAATAACATGGTAAATCACTCAATATTGTGCGTACCAACTTACATTTGCAGGTGGAATGTGTGGGAGAACATATTTTTTAACTCCAATGTTAAGTTTTGAAAATAAAGTGGAACACTCAATATAATACGTTCACTTACGAAAAATCTTTGATATTGTACGGAACCCTCTCCACGCGAGTTTAACTCGCACTTGGCCAGTTTTTTTTTTATTTTCTTACTCTATTACTATATCTCCATCGCCCCAAATATATATTTTTTTTTAATTTTCAATGTACAGACACATTTTTTTTACTCTTTTATTATAGTATAGATATTCAAAAGTAAATTACTAACAGTGAAAACAGAATAAAAATGGTTTGAAAAACGAACGAGATATAACGATTTTACGAAAATATGTCTATCTCACTCGGAAAATCGCTATTTTCTATGGCAAATGTATAGATGGTATGAACTTTGACGTCACCAGTCCATATCGGACTTCTCTTTCTAATTGAAATTTTAACGTATCACAGGTTCGTCGCTAATTAAGATATTTTATAAATTCTTTCATCCTTGTTTTCTGTGGATAATAAGGATTTTATTAAGCCAATAAAAAAACTTGCATATTCCTTATTTTTCAGAATGGCAACAGCCGACTTATAGTCTCAAATTCTTGACTTCATACCTTGACCAGCATGTAAGTTAAACAATAAATAAAAGTACCAGCGATAACTTGGATAAATGAGACAAATAAATCTTTAAACCTCTCAACGACAAATCTGTAGCCGCTCCGACCAGATCGAACCAAATTAAACCAGATCTCGCCGGTTAGCGCCGGCTTAATCCAGTTTGTTTTGCTCGTTACAGCTGAAATGATCCGGATTTTTGAGCACTGATTGGCGGATGTGTTTGCGAATTAATTAATTTGCGGTTGCACTGAAATTTTCAATTTAGAATGACTGTAATAAAGCATAGTTGGCGGCTACAAATAGAATTTTATTAATTAAGTATAAATAATTATGTTTAAATGGTCTACTAAATCTGCTCTATAAAACAGTTTCAGTATATTTTGTTATATAACATAATATATCTGTCCGTCTGTCCGTCTGTCGGTCTGTCCGTCTGTCGGTCTGTCCGTCTGTCGGTCTGTCCGTCTGTCGGTCTGTCCGTCTGTCGGTCTGTCCGTCTGTCGGTCTGTCCGTCTGTCGGTCTGTCCGTCTGTCCGTCTGTCCGTCTGTCCGTCTGTCCGTCTGTCCGTCTGTCCGTCTGTCCGTCTGTCCGTCTGTCCGTCTGTCCGTCTGTCCGTCTGTCCGTCTGTCCGTCTGTCCGTCTGTCCGTCTGTCCGTCTGTCCGTCTGTCCGTCTGTCCGTCTGTCGGTCTGTCGGTCTGTCCGTCTGTCGGTCTGTCGGTCTGTCCGTCTGTCCGTCTGTCCGTCTGTCCGTCTGTCCGTCTGTCCGTCTGTCCGTCTGTCCGTCTGTCCGTCTGTCCGTCTGTCCGTCTGTCCGTCTGTCCGTCTGTCCGTCTGTCCGTCTGTCCGTCTGTCCGTCTGTCCGTCTGTCCGTCTGTCCGTCTGTCCGTCTGTCCGTCTGTCCGTCTGTCCGTCTGTCCGTCTGTCCGTCTGTCCGTCTGTCCGTCTGTCCGTCTGTCCGTCTGTCCGTCTGTCCGTCTGTCCGTCTGTCCGTCTGTCCGTCTGTCCGTCTGTCCGTCTGTCCGTCTGTCCGTCTGTCCGTCTGTCCGTCTGTCCGTCTGTCCGTCTGTCCGTCTGTCCGTCTGTCCGTCTGTCCGTCTGTCCGTCTGTCCGTCTGTCCGTCTGTCCGTCTGTCCGTCTGTCCGTCTGTCCGTCTGTCCGTCTGTCCGTCTGTCCGTCTGTCCGTCTGTCCGTCTGTCCGTCTGTCCGTCTGTCCGTCTGTCCGTCTGTCCGTCTGTCCGTCTGTCCGTCTGTCCGTCTGTCCGTCTGTCCGTCTGTCCGTCTGTCCGTCTGTCCGTCTGTCCGTCTGTCCGTCTGTCCGTCTGTCCGTCTGTCCGTCTGTCCGTCTGTCCGTCTGTCCGTCTGTCCGTCTGTCCGTCTGTCCGTCTGTCCGTCTGTCCGTCTGTCCGTCTGTCCGTCTGTCCGTCTGTCCGTCTGTCCGTCTGTCCGTCTGTCCGTCTGTCCGTCTGTCCGTCTGTCCGTCTGTCCGTCTGTCCGTCTGTCCGTCTGTCCGTCTGTCCGTCTGTCCGTCTGTCCGTCTGTCCGTCTGTCCGTCTGTCCGTCTGTCCGTCTGTCCGTCTGTCCGTCTGTCCGTCTGTCCGTCTGTCCGTCTGTCCGTCTGTCCGTCTGTCCGTCTGTCCGTCTGTCCGTCTGTCCGTCTGTCCGTCTGTCCGTCTGTCCGTCTGTCCGTCTGTCCGTCTGTCCGTCTGTCCGTCTGTCCGTCTGTCCGTCTGTCCGTCTGTCCGTCTGTCCGTCTGTCCGTCTGTCCGTCTGTCCGTCTGTCCGTCTGTCCGTCTGTCCGTCTGTCCGTCTGTCCGTCTGTCCGTCTGTCCGTCTGTCCGTCTGTCCGTCTGTCCGTCTGTCCGTCTGTCCGTCTGTCCGTCTGTCCGTCTGTCCGTCTGTCCGTCTGTCCGTCTTTCCGTCTGTCCGTTGGTCCGTGACCAGGCTGTATCACATGAACCTTGGTAGTTAGATGACGACCTCTGTGGCGTAATGGTCAACACGCTAGACCGCCAATCCGGAGATTCTTGGTTCGATCCCCAGCCAGGGCAAGTTGGAAAACGACCTTTTTCTGGGTCTTGGATGTTTATCTATATATGTATTTAATATAAAATAAAATATCGTTGGGTTAGTATCACATAACACAAGCTTAACTTTTGAGCTAGTTCAACCTGTGTGATTTGTCCCTATATATATTTATTTAGATAGTTTAAATTTTCACAGATGATGTACTTTTGTTGCCGCTATTATTACAAATACTAAAATCAGAATTAAATGAATATTTGAGCAGGGTTCCCGTACAACAAACATGATTTTTTTATAAATAATGGTACCAGAACCCTTCGTGCGCGAGTCCGACTCACACTTGACCAGATATTAAGTCTTCATTGCAGGGAAACCACCATCTCTACCACTAGAACCATACCAGCCATAGAGAGGATTTAGCGTACACTCTCCACGCTGGCCAGACAGGTTGGAGAGGTCTCATTGATGTTTATACTATTTACTTCGCTTGTATTTCCTAAGGTACGATTCAGACCGACCGGCCCGCATTCGGCTGCCGCAGAAGCCGTACGGGTGCCGCGAGAGCCGGTATGCGTGCTGCGGCAGCCGACAGCGCCCGCGGCATGCGTAAACGACCCGAGCGCCCAGAAGTGCTGCTTGCATTGCGCTGTGTAGACGCCATAGAGTTTTGTGTAAAAATGGAGGAATAGGACGTGGTATTACTTGCTTTTTAAAGTTATTACGTCCTTATCCTTTAGTGTGCAAAACTTCGATTGATGATTGAAGATGATTCGCTCGGAGCCGACCGGCGCTGACCGGAGTCGACCGGAGCCGACCGGAGCCGTACGGCCGTCGCGTAATGTATATGTGGCAGAAATATGAACTTTAATTTCTTGTTACAGGTTTCAATTTCCTTTACTGCATTGTGAAATGCCTTCCGGGCCGGGCCGATGCGAGCTTATAGAAGACTTAGGTACGATTCAGACCGACCGCTGAATCGTACCTAAGTCTTTTACGACATCCACGGAATGACATGGATTAGTTCTATTCTACTCTGCTGCAAACCACTCGGTGAAGTTCCATAATACTTGAGTACTTTTCAAAACTTATTTTGACGTATATGTACAGTCAGCAAAAGAGATACCTGACCGGACCTATATTAACATGAAAATTTATATTCAGAAAGATATTAATGAAGTTTTTTAAATTTACATTTTCATGTTAATACTATTTTCAGTTTAAGAGAAAATTCAAGATATAAATAAAGGGCCTGATCAGGTATATCTTTGGCTGACTGTACGTATGTGAAAGTGCAGTACACCTCTTCGAGAAGTTGCATGAACTAATCAAGTCGAGGTTCCTGTGACTCGATTCTGTCGAACAACTTTTAATGAGCAGTCGCTGCGGAACAGTAAATAAATCGATAGCTGTATGAAGTATAAACTATATTTGAATAGATAATAATAGGTCATTACCGTTTTTCTTCAATATAATATTTGACGTTTCAACCGATTCTCGTGTTGTAAGCAGTAAAATTACATGTTTTTGAAGTGAAAACTTCTTTAACGGCGTTGTACACATTTTTGTAATGGGAAAAAAATGTTAAACTCGCGTCAGGGCGTCAGGGCGCTAGGACACGTGACCTGATCGAAAATTCGTAAGACGGATGGAGACAGCCGGCGCAGCGTAGGAGAAGAAGTATCCCCCTTTCCTTCTACGGCGCGGCGAAAATGTATGCCTGCGCCTGCTGTTTCGTTAAGGCGGCGCAGGGCGCTTGCGCGAATGTTCGTGAGTGTTTATGTTACAGCGTGCCACGCGCATCCATGGAAATCCACAATGTTAATATTCAAGTTTTCACTGCTGCCGGCACAGCCAGAGTGCAACCCTTCGTTTTTTTTTGTCACTTGGGTACTTTCTTAAAAATAAACTATTTGGTACTGTTAAGAAAATGAAACATCACAAAATAATGTCACTTGTCATGATTATATCCATTTTCGACGGGATTTTAGATTTATTATTGCCGAAAATCTAATATTAAAGCGCTATTTGACTCCTGGAATCTATGACGTCATTTAAAATTAAATTTATGGAACCTATCCAAAGTGGTCTACATTTCAGGACTTCATCCAAATAAAAATGCAAAAGATTGCAATCTTCATATTTGAAAACAAAACTTAAACCTTCATTTCAGTTTCAAGAAATAAGTTTAAGCAATTTGGAAGCACCTTGCACGTTCCATTTCAAGTAAGTCTTCTGCCTAGTCTCTTCCAAGCGCACATTAAATTTTAATTAAGTCAGTAATACTCTCAGTTTAGCAGCATATTGCGTGAAACGAGACGTGCAATATAATTATTCTGCCAGTTAAGCAATTTCGGGAATGTCATGACAAGTTTACGATGGGTGTTTATACAACTATTATATTATTTCTTACAATGTTGTTACATCTAGTAATTTAGAATTTACTAAATAGTTCACATAATACATGTTTTATTTATTTACTAGCTTTTGCCCGTGGCTTCGCTCGCGTAGGGGTATAATTTATCAAAATCCTTTCTTAGCGGATGCCTACGTCATAACATCTACCTGCATGCCAAATTTCAGCCCGATCCGTCCAGTGGTTTGGGCTGTGCGTTGATAGATCACTATGTCAGTCAGTCACTATGTATTAAGGGTGTAAATCTGTTGCCATATTTACGAATGTTCCTGTAATGATCATACTGAACAATTTCCCCCAAGGCACATTAATAAGGCATTGTACGAAGTGGGGAAGTATGGTACAAAAAAATATACTTAAAAATCCCCTTACCCCAGACTTTTCCATTCAAACGTAGTCTAGCTTTAAAATTTTTGGAATGACATGTGAGATTTCGGCAGTATTTTGTAATTTTAAAGAAATTGCATATATCTAGGCATATGGGTTACTAGTTTTCGACAGTCAAATATGAACTTGAAAGAAAATATGAGTGTAGAAGTTTTCCATACTGATGGTCAATTATGATATAATCGAGTATATTCTCTTTTAAGTTCTTGACTGCCTCCGTGGTCCAGTGGTCAAGGCGTTCGCCTTGTGACCCGGAGGTCATGGGTTCGATTCCCAATGGGAAGCATACTTTGTGAAAAGTTGTTTCCAGTCTGGATAGGATATTGCAGGCTTGAATCACCTGATTATCCGAAAAGAAAGATGATTCCGTGTTTCGGAAGGCACGTAAAACTGTGGGTCCCGAACGCCACCTAGCGTGTGATCATCAAACTATCCAAGGATTGGTTCCTGGTTTGCCCTTTGGGTTGTGGAGGTCAGACGGCAGTCGCTCTGTGTAAAAACCAGTAACCTCGTCAAATCTCCTTGGTTAGGTAGCGGACCCCGGGCTCTGAAGCGTTACTGCTGAGGAAGCAACCGGGAATAAGCTCGGATTATGATGATTCTCTTTTAAGTTCATATTTTCACTGTGAAAACTATAAGCTTTGATATAAGCATTTTCTTTGAAATAACATAATTTCGCCAATATCTAACATGCCGTTTCAAAATAAGAGCTAGACTACGTTTGTATGGGAAAGTCTGATTCTCTCTAGGGTGAGGGGATTTTTAAGTCCTCATATTTTTTTTGGAACGAAGTTCCTTACGGCAGGCTTGGAGGAGATAGGGATTTTGCTGCGCGACCGAACTGAAAAAAATGTGATAGTAAAACCGTAAGGATGACCTCGTTAAATAAAACCGTTAAATGAGACGTGCGCAGGCGCGACAGTCATATTTTCTTTTGCAAATTGTGTCGATTCTACATTAGCCGAAGGAACTTCGTTCCTACCTGGTGTCCCACGACACCACATTTCTTTTTTTAAACTTTCAAATGTAAACTTATAAAGCATTTAAAAGATTATATGTTATTTAATAAAGAGGTATCGGTTCTTCTTATTTTATACTTAATGATAAAAAAGTGTTACCTTGTAAAATTAAATCTAAGGTCTCCCTTCCCCAAGGTTCTGTATACCTCATTTATATGATCATTACTCAATACCAGAGAACGTAATAAACTAGAGAAACACCGAAATAAACAAAATCCTGTCTGGTAACAGTCGTCATTTGTCGGTATTCGCTCCTTATCCGGGTATTTGTCCTGATAATCCTCCCGGAATTGGTTTACAACGTACGCCTATGTTTTGTGTTCCTTCAGGGACACCCGGGAAGGGATAAACTTTGGTTACATACCGAAAGTAAAACTTTTTACTGGTTCAAAAACCGACCTGAATTTTGGTTTAGTTAATTGATAAAATCCTGTTATTTTACTTATATTTTTTAGTGATGACGTGTCTTTTTGCTTGTTTGTTTGTTTGTAAAATCTTTATTGTACACTGTTCAAGACAAAAATACAAGTTAGAATGTCATAATATCATTAAGCTCTTCAAATGCATGTCATAATATCTGGGATACAAGATTTTTTCGGAGTCTAGTGCTGCCCCTATTTAAAATTAATTATTTGAAAGGAAACGGAGACATTACAAAAATTTACTTAAATGTGCCCTAGATAACCGTTCAAACTATTCACTTTTAATGTTAAATATGCGAAGAAAAGCGTCACGTCCTCTCTTTGAACTATAAACAAATCAAAATTTAAATCAAATATACGTATATGAGCTAGCCTCAAAGAAAGTACGAGAGTTGTGTATTGGGATACTAAATTAATGATACTATCATCACCATCATCATCGTCAGCTCTCATCGACCCACTGCTGGGCATAAGCCTCCTTTTGTCTGCGCCATTGAATTCTATCCCTAGCCTTAGCTATCAAGTTTTTTCCAGCAATCCGTTTGATATCATCGACCCACCTAGCTGCCGGACGCCCAACACTCCGTTTTCCATTCCTAGGGTACCACTCGGTGATACCTTACTCCACCTTCCATCGTTGCTTCTAGCCAGGTGTCCTGCATAGTTCCATTTTAGATTCGCAACTCTAGCGAGCACGTCGTGAACTTTCGTTCGATGCCGGATCTCCACATTGCGAACCTGATCTTGCATTTTGATACCGAGAATGTCTCGCTCCATGGCCCTTTGCGCAACTGCGATCTTATGCATAGTTCCCTTCGTCAGACTCCATGTCTCGGCACCATAAGTTAATGTAGGCAGAACACACTGGTTGAAGAGGCGTGTCTTTAGGCATTGTGGTATGATACTATATTTTGTAACAAATACATGTATAGATAAACATCCAAGACCCAGGACAATCTGGAAAAGACCATTTTCCATCTTACTTTAACCGGGGATCGAACCCAGACCTATGGTGTGACAGCCTGGCATGATGACTACTAGGCCACAGGGGTCGTCTGTAATTTTTATTAACTACTGGTCGAAACAGTTCACAAAATAGTTTGAAGGGTTATCTAAGTCATACTCAAGGCAAAATTTTAAATGATGTATTCATTTTCTTTCAAATAAAATCAGACATACCAATGGAAGGGAAAAAAAAGCATTTCCTTTATATGTCTGAGCAACTAATTTCAAATAGGGGCAGCATTGTACCTGAAAAAATGAATACCATTTAGGACATGCACTTGAGGAGCTTAAGGATATTATGAAATGAATTTGAGGTAGCCTGGCAGAAGTACGCATTGCTAGAACTTTTGCAAGTAAAGCGACACCGGGCGTGGTCCGCACTAGGATGGGTGACTACAAGTGGCATACAAATTTATCGACCTCCTATGTACTTTGAAAGGGACGTAGAGCACTTTATCTTGTTATCATTGTATGGTAGTCGTTGTATTATATCTATATAGAAAAATCTGACACTATGATGACCACTAAAACAACCCCGACTGTCAAAAACGTCATCTAGTGTAGAGTAGCGGAACTACCGATACGACTTGATATCCGTAACGCCATCTATTATTTTCTAGAGAAAGCCCTGACTTTCAAGCGTTAACCCCCAATAACTTTTAAACAGCTGAACCGATTTCCATCAAACATGGCTAATAACCACCGCAAGGAAACTTGCTTTTACGTGAAAGAAACCACATTGATATCGGTCCATCCCTTCAAGATGCCACAGACAGACCTTGACGTCAAATTTATAACACTCCTCTTTTGTTTGTTTGTAATAACTTTATTGTACAAATTTTTTTTTTTATTATTACAAAGACTACATGCAAAAAAGGATATATACAAAGGCCGAGTGTTGGAATATCTGTTCGGTATGGGCTAAATTAAAATACTATTTATTTCGTGAAGTATGAAATTATATTGTTTTAACTTTTACTTGGCAGTATTTTGTCTAACACTTAGCACACAGTATGGAGAAGAAATAAAATAAGTGGGGGTTGCCAACAGCACAATAGTATTGCCAGCCATAGTACAAAAATAAAGATTAATTTTTGCAATTAAAATAATATAAATCAACGCAGACTTATCCCATGTAGGGATCTCTTCCAGCTAACCTGCGATAGATTGAGAGGATATTTACTCAATTAAAAGAAGCAAGTACGTACAAATTCTCTTCTATGTTTAGGTTTAAGAAATAAATAGTCTAGAACTAATCCAATAAAATGTATCTTTATGAATATTCAGACTCTTCCCTCCAAAGATTCAAAGATTCAAAGATTCAAATGTTTATTCAGTAATTAGACCTTTACAGGCACTTTTACACGTCAATAAGTATAATTTATGTTACGTGTAAAGTATATTAAAATTTAATTTATTTTTTAAAGAAAAGCTACCGATACCAGCGCTTCGTAACGACCACTGCTGAGAAGAAACGCCGAAAGAAACTCATTTTCACAGTATTGGTCGCCTACTCGCCAGAAGGGCTTTGTCATATTATTATAATTGTCTTTTAATTAATAAATACTTATAATATAATACAATGTTGACACATTATAACATGTTATGCTTGCGAACAAGTAAACTAACATAAATTGCGTAATAAAAAATATTAAGTAGTCAAAAAAAGCGAAGCCGAGCTGACCAGTCCCTCCCGGCAGCACCCGTTCACGAGTTGACGCACGGATCAGCCATCGTTAAACTCAACCATATTAGAGGGAATCCAACGACCCGACCAGCGACGCCACCACCGGATTGAACATTTTAGTGAGCATGAAAAACCCGAACTCGCAGACCTTGTCAAGAGAAAATATTAATTATATGTTGGTCACTTATTGATCGCAGAGCATTTACATGTTTTTACAGTAAGCTTATTATGGTAACAGAAAATGCAGCTATTTATGTTTCATGTGTGGAGTGTAATGGAAAATGTTTAGGAAGTATCCACGCGTTTTTATCTCTTAAATAATCATTGATAGTATAGTATGCATTGTTCAATAAAACTTTTTTAACATGTGTTTTAAATTTTGCCATTGGTAGGTTAACGATCGCTTCGGGAAGTTTATTAAATAATGTTATACCTAGACCTAAGAGTGACTTTCTAGTTTTAGCAAGTCGAAATTTAGGCGTATGAAGCTGATTTTTGTTGCGAGTATTATAACTGTGAACATCACTATTTTTCTTGAAATTATTTAACCTAGATTTAACAAATAGAAGATTTTCGTAAATAAATTGAGATGTCACAGTAAGAATATTTATAGATTTAAATAACTCTCTTAAGGAATCGCGTGATTTTAGTCCGTAGATCGACCGAATTGCTCTCTTTTGTAGCACAGAGATAGCATGTATGTTAGCCGCTTTACCCCATAAGAGCAAGCCATATGACATTATGCTGTGAAAATAACTAAAGTATACTAGCCTAGCAGTTTCAACGTTAGTACACCGTCTGACCCTCCTCACAGCATATGCTGCCGAACTAAGTTTCTTGGCAGTGGCCTCAATATGTTTATCCCATTTTAAGTTCCAGTCTACAGTTATGCCTAAAAATTTGGTGTTGGGTGCCCATTCTAGAACTTGACCATTAAGACTCAAAGGTATGTGAGTATTAGGTTTATTCAATAGTGAAAAATTAACGCTCTTAGTCTTTTGTGTGTTTAAGGCCAGATTATTAGTCGTAAACCAACTAAGTACTTGAGACATAGTATTGCTTACATCGTCATAGTTTGTGCATTTTCTGTCAACCTTAAAAAGTAAAGATGTATCATCAGCAAACAATACTACTTCACACAACTTTTCTGCAAGACAGGGGAGGTCATTAATATAAATCAAAAACAAAAATGGACCAATTATTGAACCCTGAGGCACACCCATGCTCACAGGTGCACTATCTGAGGATACTCTGTTGATTTCAACTCTTTGAGTTCTATTATCAAGATAAGATGAAATAACAGAGAGTGCAGTATCAGTAACGCCATAAAATTTTAGTTTATTTTTTAATATTATGTGATCGACACAATCGAATGCCTTCGACAGATCGCAAAAGATACCTATAACGTCTTGTCGATTCTCCCAGGCTTCGTAAATAATTTTAACTAAGGTCGCTGCTGCATCAGTGGTAGAGCGCCCTTTTGTAAATCCATATTGGCGACAGTGAAGTAATTTATTAATATTAAAATACGATACTAGCTGGTCTAATATAATTTTTTCAAATATTTTACTTAAAGCCGGTAATATTGAAATTGGTCTATAATTGTTCGGATCATCTTTGGATCCCTGTTTAAACAGTGGTATAACTTTACTTGCTTTCATTAAGTCAGGGAAAACACCTTCTGAAATACATTTATTAAATATTAAAGTTAAGTGAGGAGCAATCAGGTCGATGATACTGCTCAAAACGGAAACCGAAATACCCCATAGGTCCTCAGTTTTTTTAGTATTAAGAGCCTTGTAAGCCGAGATAATGTCATATGGAGTTGTGCTAGTAAAGGTAAAAGTTGTTTTGGGCGTAGATGAATTACTTTTCAATAGTTCATCGGCGGCGTTCGGACATGAAAGCAATGACTGGGTGATATCTTTGGAAATGTTAGCAAAAAAAGTATTGAATTCATTAGCTACTTCGATATCCGAGTCAGCGGTTTTATCTCCAATTTTTAATGTGAATGTTGAGTCCCTAGTATTGGTTTTTCCTGTCTCATTATTAATAATTGACCATGTTGTCTTAACTTTATCTTTAGAATTTTTAATTTTGTTCGTTAGATGTAATGCTTTCGCAGCCAAACACACCTTTTTGAACAATTTAGAATATTTTTTAACATATGCCAAAAAATCCGCATTAAAATTATATCTTTTTTCACCATATAGTTCATATAATTTCCTCCTACTAGTGTAAATACCTTTAGTAGCCCAATCACAAAATTTTGGTTTATTATCAGCTTTAAGAGTTTTTAGTGGGAAGCTTTTGCTAAACTCTCCTTCCACCGTGTTAAAAATATTTTTGTAATGGTCGTTAGGGTTTGCAATAAAATCTAATCTAGGTAAATTATTTTGTATACATTCCCGAAAATGCACTCTACGATTGGTAGTAATAGGCCTGCAAGTGATAGGTCGTGGGGTGTGATCTTTTGGAGATACAAGTGATACTTGTTGGCCGAGGTGGTCAGAGCCAAGACAATCAAAGATTTTTTTATCAATGACTGGGCAATCACAAAAAATATTATCAATGCACTTGGCAGATGTTTCAGTTATTCGAGTGGGCTCAAAGAATGTATACCTCAAATTAAATGAATTAAATAAGTTAATGAACCTAATACTTTCTGTGTCCGAAACTAAAATATCTACATTAAAGTCGCCACATACAATAATATGTTTATTTTGAGAGCTAACTCGGGTTAGGACGTCTTCCATAACGTTTTCAAAAGTGTTATAACAAGCTGAAGGAGGTCTGTAAGCACAAATAATAATGTATTTATCTAACTCCACACATGATAGTTCAATGGTACATTCAAGAGACAACCCTACTATGTCTTTTCTTTCTTTGAATTTAATATTATTATTTAAAAGAATTAAGGAACCTCCATGTTCTATATTTTCTCTTATATATGCACTACCTACTGCAAATTTGTTCGGAAACACTAATTGATTATCATTTTGGAAAAAGTGTTCCGTGACACAAAAAATATCAACATTGTTACTTTCTAGGAACAGGCAAGTTTCTAGATATTTGCTGGTGAGGCCCTGTATGTTCTGATGTACAAAATTAATGTTAGAGGACTTCACCATTGTCTTATTATCTAGTTTTTTAAGTTTTTAGTACTTGTACTAATGTTGGTCGAGTCTTTAAAATACTGCGTTATATTACTTATAACGGGTTTAAAAATATGATATGCTAACAATTTAGCAAACGTCGTCTTAAGCCTAGTTCGCAGGTACACTGTACCATTGTATATATAGAAGTTATTAAAAAATCTATTTATATCAATGACATTAATTTTTTTGTGATGCCACACCAAGTTACACAGATATATATTCAACATATGAATATGCTTGTTCATATAACTATTATTAAGATAGGGGAAAAGACAAATCACTATCTTGCCTACACCCAACTCCTCTATACCTGAGAGAACTTTAATACAAGAAAGTATATTGTCGCGAGTTACATTTAAACTATTTCCTACAGCTAAAATTAAGGTTGTGTTACAGTCATATTTTTCAGATTTTAATTTTGACACTAACTGGCTAATGTGTGCCCCTGGCATGCATATATTGGTAACATTTTGATTAGTGTAGTTTGACAAAATAGGACCCATATTTACTCCAAGATTGTCCGAGAAGATAATAGTTCTAGGGGTCTTGCAGTCAGTGGAGCCTGACCTAACCAAAGAACTGTTTTCAACAACTGACTGTGTTGTGACTGGAGGAGCCTGTAAAGGGGGCGGAGTCTCCAGTGGCAACACACTCAAAGAGCTGGTGGAGGCATCCAGAGCCGGTGCCTCCCCATCAGGGACAGGTATAAGGGAATCGCTTTTCTTACACCCATTGCCCGAGCAATCCTCGACTAACTTTTTTAATGCGACTGAATATTCAGCAATGACTTTACTCGATAAGTTATATTTGTTAGTCATTGACTGTAATTCAGACTGTAGGGAAACAATTTTATTTTGTAACTGTTCTAACTCATCATTATTACGCTCTATAGTATCTTGACATGATGATAATTGTGTCCTTAAGTCTAAATTTTGCTGCTTAGTTGGTAAAGTTTTTCCTAATTTTTGCCTTGCGTTTTCAGATTTCTTTATAAATTTATTAATTCCAGTGTATTTTTTAATTTTATTTGAGCCAATAATTGATTTCCGCTTATTATTTTTAGGAGTGGGTGTGTTAGTAAGATCTACTGTAATTAAATTGTTCTCTAAAGTGACATTTTCATCGCCCGCATGGCAAGATCCACTCATAAGCTCGTTGTATAAAGTCGAGGTGGTGTTGAACTCTGCAAGTTGTTTTTCGGTCTGGAGGGATATTATTTCTTCTTTGGCCTCGGCCAGCCGAGATTCGAGGAATGAGGAACGACGTAGAGTATCCTCAAAGGTAGCCCGACATCGGTCTG
This sequence comes from Acrobasis suavella, assembly GCA_943193695.1. NCBI lineage: Eukaryota > Metazoa > Arthropoda > Insecta > Lepidoptera > Pyralidae > Acrobasis > Acrobasis suavella. The sequence goes on from OW971947.1 coordinate 1,284,412, forward strand.
AAGAGTCCACTGCGAATTGAAGATGGTCACGTTCAATGGTAGTTTCCGCCAGGCGTGTACTCATTGCAACAAGCTCATTTTTCAATGTCGAGTTCCTTTTTATTAGGTGGTGGAACTCATCCTCGCTGTCCTCCTTCTCTTGTCTGAGCTGGCCGCACTCCTCTCTGACTTTTTTGAGCTCGAGGAGGGCTGCCTTGAGCTTGGCATCCAGCTCACTTGCTTTACGGGTCAACATTGCCATTTTAGTCTGAAAATAGTTGAATGATATTATAATTTTGTAAAAAAAAAACAAAATTATTATTTTATTTTATAAAGTACTCAGTTGGAAAATTATAATAATTACTGGGGATGATAATTACTTATAACAAAATGTGTGTGTACACTGACTTAACTTATTAATAGGTATGTGAAAGTCTATTTACTAGTTATTTACATCTCAATATAGTGCTGAGACGTCAGAAAACAGACTTAGTAGGTACTGTACATAAAATCATATGTGTAACTATAGTGTGTTATTCAAACAACATTCGTGTGAATACTGTGAAAACAAACTGCAGATACTAATGGCAAAATATTGATTATGCCTACAAACTAAGAATTAGATCTATTAATATGTCGTTGTGAAAAACATATTATAAATTCGTGAATTTACTCAATACTACTTATGTAGGCAGCATCCAGAAAACAGATGATTGGTGAGTATAGGTTATGATAGTTTTAGAATGAATGTAAATTAATCACTGTATTTACGATTTGTATATTAAAACCTAGATAATAAAAGGTACTAAAAGCTAATACTCATCTGGTTTTCGTAGTAATCCGTCCGCAATTATAGGGATTTTTAAACAACCATCGTTGCTTGTAGCCGGTGAGCTGTCAAACCTTTTCTTCATATATGAACGATTTATCGAAGACTTTTTGTCACAAACACTTTTACGAATTAATTATAGTATAGACATTGTATTTATTGGTAAATTTACTAGATATTTATTGAAATAATTATAATTTAAATTTAATTTATTACACAGCAGTTTTTTGACGTCTGCCGATCAGTGTTGCCCGCGCGGGAAAGCCAAAGCATAAAAGCCAGGAAGCTGCTTACAAATGATACATTACAAAGACAACATACAAAAGAGCAAATAAACAATGGCGGACTTATCCCATGTAGGGATCTCTTCCAGTCAACCTGCGATAGATTGAGAGGATATTTACTCAATTAAAAGATAGAAGCAAGTACGTAAAAATTCTCTTCTACTCGTACGTTGAGGTTTAAGAAAGAAATAATCTAGAACTACTCGAATAAAAAATATCTTTAAGAATATTCAGACTCTTCCCTCCAAAGCATTAAAGCCAGGAAGTTACTTACAAATGAATACATAAGTTTGGGGTGCATAAGTTATTTCTTGCTATTACTTCCGATTGGCCCGTTTATAAGATTATTGCCATTTAGAATAGCTGATTCCGCTATATTATTTGATAGAGTACTTATTTATTTAACCTTTATTGTACAAAATACATTTTGTAAAGCATTATCTAACAGCCAACCTTTGGGTTGTAAAAGAAACTTAGATGGTTGTAAAATAATAGGATATGTAAAAAGGAAAGTGATTGGTTATAATAAAATTAATATAATAAGATAGGTAAAAGGGAAAGTGATTGGGTATAATTAATTAGATAAATATTTAAATTTACTAAACTTTACATAAAATAAACTGCTGTGGGTGTAGACATGTACACTACTTACTAAAATAAATACATATATTTGGTACATATGAACAAATATATAATATACTACTCAAACAATACATAGATATTTCTGCAGCAATTTCACACTTAATTGGACTCAGCAAGCAAATGCTTAAAAAGCGAAGTTTTAAAACTAGCACGAATAGTGACTGTCTTCAGTGTCACGAAGCGCGTTCCAGAGTCTTACGGCCGTTACAGCGACAGACGGTGGAAAGGAAGTACTAATGTAATTTTTTTTTTTAATATCTTACAAGCACTAATCATTACAGGTTATAAACCTAATGCGATAGTGCTGACATTTAAAAAATAACTTGCCTAATAGACAACAATTATCAAGAAAAAACACATTACTAGATACTTACTTCAAAATACATTCAATAAATTCAAATTAATTAAATTATTTACAAATCTTATATGAAAGTACATAAAAGGCAACCTTTGCAAATTCACTCAGAGGACCCGAAAATATATCGACTCGTTCGTGTACTTCGTTTATAACACGAATGGCGTGCACGAGTGGCATTTTTGGTAAGAGATTGGTCCGAGCGGCCGACACTGCCAGCAGTGGCGGGCGCCTTCTCCGTCGCACATATCCATTTGGTACACAAAAATTCAAAAACTTGAGCAATCCCAGTTCTTGTACTGCTCCTGATCTTTAAAAGGTACTCCACCAGTACAAATTCTCTCCTCACCCTGAACTCATTATACCCAACCATACCCAGGACGAATAGTGTTGGGTACATGAGAGGGTAAAATGGGTAAACCCCATTAAGTTTTCAATATTTTATGGGAATAGCGATTCAATGTTTCTTTTTTAGAGCTACTTATTTTCAATGCCCGACAAAAAGAGGGCTGTTATAAGTTTGACGCTGATGTCTGATTGTGGCATCGTAGCTCCCGAACGGTTGGACTGATTTTGATACAGTTATTTTTTACGTGAAAGCAAGTTTCTTCGCGGTGGTTCTTAGTTGTTAAATGAAAATCGTTTCAGCCGTTTAAAAGTTATTAGGGTTAACCCTTGAAAGTCGGGGTTTTTCTGGCAAATAAAGGTTGTTGTGTAACAGTTTTGTATTTTATTTTAAAACTCCACCGCTGGAAGGTTTTTGACATTTGTCTGTCTGTGTTCGCTTACAAAGTTAATAAAATATTAGTTATCATAATAAGTATAACGCGTAATGATTACGAATAATTGAAAAAAAAAATGCAATGAACAAACTAAATTGGCAAAACTGCCAAGTTGACCAGTCTCTCCTTGCCCATCTCATTTCCAAGTTGACGCATGAATCAGACATCCAGTACATCCATCCTTAAAAGCTTGCAATTTTGACAAAAGTATGATTAATTCATATCATCGCTGCCGGAGTGGGTTTTTCGATCAATCATTCACCAAGGAAGTGGCTTTGGAACACCCTTCCTGTTGATATCCTCAAAGCCCGTAGTCACTAAGCGTTTAAGAGTGCTGTGCGCGCTCATTATCTTCACCAATTATTATAGAGTATTATAAATATTTATGTAAGCTATGTAAGGTTTATGAATTTATGCAATATTTGTGTATTTTTTACATGTTTAGGTTGGGGAAAAAGTCTTTTCGCATATAGTTTGTATGAACTTGTAATAAAACCACTTTGGCAATACTATTTGTACCTGGCTGGTTTTGGTATCATTTAAAAGTTTAAATTTTAAAGAAGATAATTCCAATTTCAAATTAGGAAAATGCGTGATTTTCATTTGTTTTTCTTACCGTCAAGATGAGTGAATCTAATGAAGAAATTAGATACATTTTAAAATTTTACTACCAAAAAGGTAAAAATGCAACGCAAGCCGCGAAAAAATTTGCGATGTTTATGGACCTAGTGCAGTGTCTGTGAGAGTAGCACAAATTTGGTTTAAGCGTTTTAAATCCAGAAATTTTGATGTCAAAGATGCACGTCGCTCTGGTCGCCCTGTTACGGATAAAATGGATGCTATTTTTGAAAAAGTAGAGCAAGATCGGCATATCAGTAGTTACGACGTAGCTGAAGAACTGGGAATTGACCACAAAACAGTTTAGGCGCATTTGAAAAAAAATGGGTACACAAAAAAGCTCGATATTTGGGTACCTCACGAGCTCTCTGAAAGAAACCTAATGAACCGTGTACTCATTTGTGATTCTTTATTACGACGTAATGAGACCGAACCATTTTTGAAGAAATTGATAACTGGTGATGATACGTGGATCACATACGACAAGAACGTGCGAAAAAGGTCATGGTCAAAGGCCGGTCAGGCTTCACAGACTGTGGCGAAACCCGGGTTAACTCGCAACAAGGTGATGCTGTGTGTGTGGTGGGATTGGAAGGGCATTATTCATTACGAGCTGTTATCACCAGGCAGGACCATCGATTCAGAACTCTACTGCGAAACACCTGATAAGATTAAAGCAAGAAGTTGAGAGAAAGCGGCCGGAATTAATCATCAGAAGGCGGGGGGTGTGGTTTTTCATCATGATAACTCTAGACCTCACTCATCTTTAACCACTCAGCTAAAATTAAGAGAGTTTGGCTGGGAGGTGTAAATGCATCCGCCGTATAGTCCTGACCTGGCACCTTCAGATTTCTACCTGTTTCGGTCTCTTCAGAATTCTTTAGGCAGTGTCAGGTTAACATCACGAGAGGACTGCCAAAACTACTTGAAGCAGTTTTTTGATCAGAAGCCCCAAAATTTCTATAGCAATGGAATTATGTCCCTACCTATAAGATGGCAAAAAGTTATCAAAAAAAATGGTATCTACATACTTTAGTTAAATGTAAATAAACTATTTAATTATAATAATAAAATGTTTTGAATTTTCATATAAAATGCGAAATACTTTTCCCCCAACCTATTATGTTTATGATTAAGTATATAGTAAAGTATTGATAAATAAAATTATTATTAATTCAATTATATTTATGTTATATATTTTCGGTAAAATTTGAAGATAGTAATTAAATTATAGTTAAATTAGAATGTACCATGTAGTCCAAAATTAGTTTTTATTGTCATCACCTGAAGGTAACTGGTAGAAAAGGCCCTGGGCCTTAAGTCTGTCTGTTACATACCTAAATCTTACATACCTAATATCTTTACATTATGTTAGTTTTCATCAAATTAAAAATCATTAAGAGGAAATTGTTTGATGTCCTCAAAGCCCCTAGTCGTCAAGCGTTTAAGAGAGCTGTGCGCGCTCATTATCTTCACCAATTGTCATAGAGTATTATAAATATTTATGTAGTCTATGTAGGGTTTACGAATTTATGCAATATTTGTGTATTTTTCCATGTATGTTTATGAATATATAGATAAGTATATAAGTGAATAAAATTATCGTTAAATGTATTTTTTGTAAAACTTGAAGATAGTAATTAAATTATTGTTAAATTAGAATGTACCATGTCGTCCAAAATTAGCTTTTATCCGCATCACCTGTAGGTTGACTGGTAGAAAAGGCCCTGGACCTTAAGTCCGCCTGTTACAATTTTTGTAATAAAGTTAAATAAATAAAAAAAAATTATAATTGTTTAGTCGTATTTCCATTTAGACTTAAACCCCTGATTCCTCACCAGATAGTGCGAGTAGAGCAATGGATATATTAGCATGTCTCTATGTGTAAGTTTTTTTTAGATAATTTTATTATTAAAAGAGACACGAACCTCCATAAACCTAAAAAAAATGGTAAGATTTTCCGCTGTGTTCTAATATCTGATAAACATATTTGATGAAATTATATTATAAAGAGAAAATATAGGAACACAGCCGTAGCTTTTCTTCAATTTTTTATACAAATATAAAGCGGCCAAGAGTATGTCGGACTCGCCCATGAAGGGGTTTTCGTGAAAATCTTAATGCGGTTCACAGAATACATCTACTTACCAAGTTTCAACGATATAGTGCTTATAGTTTCGGAAAAATGTGGCTGTGACCTACAGACGGACAGACATGACGACATGATATAACATGACGAATCCATAGTGGTTCTGTTTATTTGCCATTTGGCTACGGAACCCTAAAAAGAAATTCAATCATCATCATCATCATTTCAGCCGCATAACGTCCACTGCTGGACATAGGCCTCTCCCAAGGATTTCCAAAATGACCGATCAAGAGCGGCCTGTATCCAGCGCTTTCCAGCGACCTTGGTCAGATCGTCTGACCACTTGTGGGTGGGTGTCCTACGCTTTGCTTGCCAGTACGCGGTCGCCATTCGAGAACCTTTTTGCTCCATTGGCCATCGGTTCTTAGCGCTATGTTCGGACACAGCGCGACAGCAATACATTTTACTTCTCTATTTAACTTTCTTCATTATATTGTACTAAAAGTTTGGAAGGAATGAAGGTTTCTTAATATTTTTGTTAACAAATAACAATCGGATATCTGTACTGTTCCTTTAAACACGGTCAGTAAAAATAAAATTCTGTAAAGATTGCGTGTTCACATCGTAACATGGTTCCGAATTAATACTAACAATTACTCGCAATGCACGCACCAAAATATACAAATTGCTGGTATGCGTGTGGTCACAGGGAGCAGACTTATTGGGAAGAGAAGCGACAAGGATTTATAGCTTACCTAGTTCATTATAAAACTTTAATAATGATGATATTAACAGTTACAATAAATATAAACTAAATTAAACTTAAATACTAATAATTATTATATAAAAAAAAACGATTTTTTATTTTATTTACTGTGATATACTTAGATATTAAAACATTTTAATTTGGCGCCAAAAATCCGCTATTTTTTATTTTTGTTTATTTTGATATACCCAGTGTTACTCTCACAGTTAATACAAATCTAACGACACCTCTCAAGCTAAATCCATCGAGCCGTTCAGGCTGCACAGCGTGCCAAACACTTATACATACTCTCGAAAAACATAACCCTCCGTCTGGCGCAGTCGGGTAAAAATAAATTACGTCAAACATATACAATTTTAAATAAAAATATCCCTTAATCCTTCCCCTTCGGAAGAGTGCCCAGCAGGCTGGCAGCTTTGCCACGTTGTATGGCAATGCTAATTATTTTGTATAATTAGCATTGCCATATATGCCTTTTTGGTAGTAAAATTTTAAAATGTATCTAATTTCTTCATTAGATTCACTCATCTTGACGGTAAGAAAAACAAATGAAAATCACGCATTTTCCTAATTTGAATTTAGAATTATCTTCTTTAAAATTTAAATTTTTAAATGATACCAAAACCAGCCAGGTACGAATAGTATAGCCAAAGTGGTTTTATTACAAGTTTATACATACTATATGCGAAAAGACTTTTTCCCCAACCTAATATAAGGGTTCCTTGTTTACTACGGAACATTTCAGCCCGATCCGTCGAGTGGTTTGGGCTGTGCGTTGATAGATCACTATGTCAGTCAGTCAGTCACCTTTGAGTTATATATATTTAGATTTTATTTGTTATGGGGAGTCAGAATATTCAGAAGAGGAAACTTTGGGTGCAAATTATTAATATTTATTAATGCAAATTATTACTAATAGTCCGTCTAGTTTTAAAACGGGTTTTCACCAAAAGTGGCCACTTTTGGCAAAAACTCGTTTTAAAACTAGACGGACTACCAATATTACTTTCAAAGGTTATTCATAAAATAGTTTAAAGGTCTTTCTAGACAGTGATACAAATCTAATTTTTAAATATCACCATATTTAGTTTTAAACAATTTATTTCAAATAAGGGCGCCACTTTAGCTACCACTTCGTCTTAAGGGGCTTCATGAATTTTCCGGGTTCTAGTGCTGCCCCCATTTAAAATAAATCATTTGAAAGAAAACGGAGATATAATTTAAAAATTTATTTTGATCAGACCCTAGATAACCCTTCAAACTATATTTTGAAATACTGTTTACAGTTTTAAGTGAGTATATGAAGCTTATCTACGCACATACGTCAAAAGTGGCCGTTTTTAGTAATTGTGCGTAGAAAAGCTTCACGTTCTCACTTTAAACTGTAAACAATAGTTCATAAAATAGTTTAAATGGTTATCTAGGGTCTGATCAAGACAAAAATTTTAATGATATCTCCGTTTCCTATCAATTGATTTATTTCAAATGGGGGCAGAACTGGACCCCGGAAAATTCAGGTAGCCCCTTAATAACGATTCTTTTATCCGGTTTTTTTATCGATAATATTTCGTCTAATATCCGCAGATTTCATTTGATCAAGTATAAAAAATACATATTGTATACATACAATCATGATTAAAACATGGTTCCGAATACTGCATCCACAAATATACAAATTGCTGGTATGCGTGCGCTAATTAGGGAGGGGAAGTTTTGGAGAGAAACGGGCAAAGGATTTTACTTTGCAGTTGCTACTTATTAAGATCTCCCTGCTAAGGAATAATAAGATAAGAAAAGGCAGATGACACGAGTATGTGTGACTATATACATAGTACAACAATTACTAGCACTACATATACTAAAATATACAAATTGCTTGTATGCGTGCGATCATAGGAGGGGATTTGTTGAAGAGAGAAGCGGAATAGAATTTTCTAATGGAATGAGCGGGCAAGTCAACCAAACAGGTTTGTGTCTACTTTAACAATCTTGCCTTTGTGCATATAAATAAATAAAATATAAATATGTATAGGGACAAACGACACTGATTGAGCTAGCCCCAAAGTAAGTTCGAGACTTGTTGTTATGGGATACTAACTCAACGATACTATACCTTATAACAAATACATTTAAAGATAAACATCCAAGACCCAGGACAATTTGAAAATGCCATTTTCCTACTTGCTCTGACCGAGGATCGAACCCGGGACCTCTGGGTGGCGAACTAGCATGGTGACCACTACGCCACGGAGGTCGTCAAATATGTACAAGTACATTCGACGATAATTCAAGAAGTTCTGATTGGAACTTTATTATAAGAAAGACGTGTAGCTAAAAAATAATACCTAAAGTTCAATCGCACCAAAATATACAAATTGATATTTAAGCGTGTGGTAATAGAGGAGATTTTTATGAGAAAAAGAGAATAAAACGGTCTAATTGAATCAGCGAGCGAGACATATTAAAATCTCTATTTTTATTATTGGATACAGTGAGTTTAGGTCTTTTAGAAAAGTCATCACTTTCGTACCAGTGTGGAATAAAAAAAAAACATCGTCCACCGTACCTCCACCACTATATAGGTTTGTGTTTCACAGTGTTGAGTGCTCTTTTCCTCAATTTTCTGATACAGCTTGACGACTGGTCATCTGGAAGAGATCGCTTTAAGCGATAAGACCACCCATTGTATATGTATTTGTTATAAAAAATAGTATCGTTGAGTTAGTATCCCATAACACAAGTCTCGAACTTACTTTGGGGCTAGTTCAATCAGTGTTTGTCCATATATATTTATATTTATTTATTTATTGTACTAATTTAACGTGAAATTGTTTCTTTGTGTTGCATTTTTACCCAATTGCGCCAGAAGGGGGATATGTTTTTCGGGAGTATTTATGTATGTATAATTGTTTGGCACACTCTGCATCCTGAACGGCTAGATGGATTTTAGTTTGAGAGGTGTCGTTAGATTTGTATTTACTATGAGAGTGACCGTGGCTATATAAAAAGGTAGTCGGGGATCTTGTTTTTTTCTTTTTTTTAAATAATGGCTTGTTCTTTTGGTGTACAAGAAAGAGTTATCACTTAATTAATAAATTAACATGATGACAGCCAGGAAAAATGGCTCAACGTACCATCCGAACAGTGGTTCAGAAATTAAGAAGTTTTATTTTTTTCCCCTTTGTGGTCACCATCCCAATCCGCACTGGGATGGTGACCACAAAGGTGAACGATGTTAACAACGCCCAGGGTTGTTTAACTTATAAAAGCGTACTCCCTGCAGGCCATCGCCATCGAGCGAGCTCCTAACGGGCCATCGAGCTCCGAATGTATTTGCAATTTAAAATGCCATTATTTAAACAATCATTTTTGAATTTCGATAATCGCTACCGCCTGTCGCTGTATCCACACAATAATGTTAAACAAGTCCTAAAATACCTTTAACAAATATAAGAACAATTTATTTTAGAAACTCAGGAGTAAATTAAATATAGTGCTTTCTCACTTTCTCAAGTTGAGCGACACTGGGCGTGGTCCGCACTTGAATGGGTGACCACAAGTGGCATAATTTGCAGAATTCTTTCGTGCTTCAAAAGGCACGTAAAACCGTTGGTCCCGGCTATAATCTGTAGTGTGGTAGCATATATATATAAGTGTGTGTATGTGTAAGAACTAGTTGAATAAATAAGGAGTATCAAAGTAAAGGCACGAAAGAAGAATAAATGCAGTTGAAATGAGAGCGCTGAGGAGTATGTGTGGTGTTACTTTGAAAGATCGGATTAGAAATGATATCATAAGGGAGCAGTGTGGACTGAAAGAAGATGTAGTAACAAAAATTGAGAAAGGAATGTTGATATGGTTCGGACATGTAAAAAGGATGGATGAAAGGAGATTCCCTAAAGAGTCTACAAAGCAAACGTGAGTGGAAGAGCGGGTCAGGGTCGTCCTCGACGAACGTACCGCGATCAGATTGCAGACGTTCTTAAAAAAGCAGAGGTCAGAAGTACCCGTAACCGGCGGGCATGCATGAAGAGAGTGATGAGTGTAGATGAAGCGAAAGAGGTCTGTCAGGATCGTAGCAAGTGGAGGTCCTTAGTCTCTGCCTACCCCTGTGGGAAACAGGCGTGATAATATGTATGTATGTATGTATCAAAGTAACTCTCGTTTCATTAAGTCGCTTCATCTCTATATAGTAACGAGACGCGCATCGTCATGTAGGTGCTATTGTATGCTATTCGTATGTCACATACCTTTTGGCAGCTTGAAAAATCTGACACCAGTGTTCACCACTTAGACATATTAAAAAAAAAACGAAACAAAGTAACGATTTATGCCCCCAAGATTTTCGATTGGAAAACAAGAAAGAAAAAAATTATCGTAGGTTGACTGGAAGAGATCCCTATATGGGATAAGTACATTGTGTAATTGCTCTTTTGAATTTTTGTGTACTTTATTTTGCTCTTTGGACAAACAAGTTATTAGGTTGGGGAAAAAGTCTTTTCGCATATGTATGAACTTGTAATAAAACCACTTTGGCTATACTATTTGTACCTGGCTGGTTTTGGTATCATTTAAAAGTTTAAATTTTAAAGAAGATTATTCCAAATTCAAATTAGGAAAATGCGTGATTTTCATTTGTTTTTCTTATCGTCAAGATGAGTGAATCTAATGAAGAAATTAGATACATTTTAAAATTTTACTACTAAAAAGGTAAAAATGCAACGCAAGCCGCGAAAAAAATTTGAGATGTTTATGGACCTAGTGCAGTGTCTGTGAGAGTAGCACAAATTTAGTTTAAGCGTTTTCAATCCGGAAATTTTGATGTCAAAGATGCACGTCGCTCTGGTCGCCCTATTACGAATAAAATGGATGCTATTTTTGAAAAAGTGGAGCAACTTTCATGACTGCTAAGTTTTGCCTTTATAGAACGTGGAGGGACATACCTGTAATAAATAGAACCACGGGCTATACTAGATCACTTCAGTATAATGAAATTAAAATGACAACCAAAACACATGAAAAATTTTCGCTATTTCCATACAAACGTGTGCAGCCGCCCGGGCAATTTGTAAGGGAATGTCGAATTTTTATTTTATTTTTGGTTGTTATTTCAATTTCAATATACTATAGTGTACTATAGGGTAGGTCCCTTTCACGTTGTATAAGTACAGCATACATTCATATATCTCTATGACGATGATATGACGATATGACGATCTCTGTCTACTTAGCCACAAGCACGGTGATATGCAATCCAAGCTGGATGACCTCCAACGCGAAGCGGGGAACGTGGGACTTAAAGTTTACACGCGTAAGACCCAGGAGATGAGTATAAAGGGAAAGAATCTGCTGCCATTAACGCTCGGAGAAGAACAAATACAACGCGTGCAGCAGTTCACGTACCTTGGAATGTCGTGTCGTAATGTGGAAGAACTGAAGAGGATATCACATCGCAAGCTGCTAAAGCTCGAGCCACCTTCGCTCAACTACGCCCCATATGGCGGACTAGGAAACTCACACGTAGAGTAAAGCTCAAAATCTTCCGTTCCAACGTAAAAACAGTCCTACTATATGGATGCGAAACGTGGAAGGTCACCAAAGACATCACGCAGCAAATTCAAGTCTTTGTAAATCGCTGTCTTCCACAGATATTAGTTATCTTTTGGCCTGAGAAGATTTCTAATGAACGCTTGTGGCAGCTCTGTAGTGAAACACCAATCGATCACCAAATAGCTCGTCGCAAATGGACATGGATCGGCCACCCGCTTAGGAGGGATCCCACTCATATTCCAAGGCAGGCACTGGAATGGACTCCTCAGGGTAAGAGGAAGCGTGGTCGACCAAAGCAGACCTGGCGACGGTCGGTAACAGCGGAAATGAAGACAATCGGGCTATCATGGCCTGAAGTAAAGCGCGTTGTCAAGACAGAACGAGATGGAGAAGTACTGTAGCAGCCCTCTGCCCCACCCAGGGGACATAGGACAATAAGTCAAGTAACTCAATATTCATATATCATAAATAAAAGTAAACTCCATTTTTTTTTCGTGCTCCCAAACTAAAATGGAAGTTTTCAATACCATTAGTGACCTACTTTTATTCCCTATGACACACCTGAGAGCAGTGACACAAAAAAATGTCATTTTCCCAAACAACTTGGGAAATGGGAGAATGACAAGATAAGACCATAATCATACAAACCTTTGATGTCCCGGGCATCCACCATACAGGCAGTCCCATGGTTGGTTAGAACAGAGGTGAATGAATAGAACAGACAACATTTTATTTTAAGTCTTAAAATAATATGTTGCAAAATTTTACCGCAGACCTTAAATCATTTAAATATATATGTAGACTATGTTGCTGACGACACAAAATTTTATATTTCTTTTAGTTTTAGCTATATTGTCATTCATATTTGAACGATTGTATGATTCTCTTCTACACAAGATCTCTGTAATATGCAAACGTGTCCGTGTCCTTGGTGAGGAATAAATACAAGAATAGCAAGCTCGGAGGCTTATTCACATCCAGCTCCAACATCAACAGTCTGCTGCTAAAAGACTAAAGTAGCCATTTTTGGCGAGAACGCATTTTAAAGTTAGATGATAAGGAGAACACAGCGTGAATTCACAGATGGTGAGTATCATACATGACTGCAAAAACGCAACTGCGATGAACTTGAATCCAATTTTTCGTACTGGAGACGTATTTTTACGTTTCAAAAATACGGCTAATTCGTTTTTTACGCGAGCGGTGAGTTGGGAAACTACACGATTTGTGTTTCGGTGAGTCCTTAAATGAAAAATAGCACTCATGCTCCGAGCTTAGGCTCCGATTCACCATTGTTTTAACGCTACTGCGACTACCGCCCATCAAATTGGTGTTTAAATAAGAATTTAATTGTTTATCATCTTTCCGGTCATGGGCTAAACAAAAACGTGTGGGAGGCATAGGCCGCTAAGCGATGTTAAAAAAAAATAACATCGCGTATGTCAATTCTACGTTAATAACTCAATGCCTTTAATAACGTTCTTTTGTATCGCCTGCGCAGATTAGGAACTTCTTTATAAAGGAGAATTTATTAACATCGGCTGAAATTCAAGGATGCCTTGACGAGGGTCCGGGAACCACCAGCCTAATTGAATGTGGGACGTTTATGGTAATACGAATATAATTTTATTCCACGTACACAAACATCGGAATGGAATGGCCGGTTTCAATGGATATTAATATGAAAAGTTATCTTTTGGGGACAAAGTAATTGTGGATAGGACTTTGGGTAGGGACGCACATGTTATGGTGGATTTGCTAATAATTTATTATAAGGATGTAAAGAAGTTTGTAACCCAAGCTTTTCCGATGGGAGGGCCTAGTTACCTGTACCACAGATCCCACAGAGATCTATTTCAGGGACTAGTCTCTTCACAAGGACTAGAATGTCAATATGTACTATTTACCTTAGTGAATTATCAAGTACCTACCTTTGTATGTACATTTTGTTGTGAAGAGAAGAACAAAGTTTATTATTATTATTAAATTTCTTCTCAAATCTCGTCTAGGTGAAAAGAAATACATAGAATGTATCAGTTGCTTCTGTTCCAGCGCTGATCTGAGCTGAATGGGAGAAAAGCGAATATATGTATGTAAAGATTTTTGATTACTACAATGAATTCAAACAAAAAAAAAACATATTTTTTTATATTTTCCTGCTAACAAAAGTTACATTTTATACTGAAGGGGCTACATGATTTTACCGGGGTTCAGAGCTGCCCTATTTGAAATAAATCACTTGAAAAGAAACGGAGACATCATTTAAAATTTTGTCTTGACCAGGCACTAGATAACCCTTCAAACTATTTTTATGAACTACTGTCTATAGTCTAAAGTGAGAACATGAAGCTTTTCTCCGCAGAATTGTGAAAAACGGCCACTTTTGGCGTAAGTGCGTAGAAAAGATTCACGTTCTCACTTTGAAGTTGTTAAAGATAGCAAAACGCAAAACTAAAATAAACAAAACGCAATTCCTACGCGGGCAACACCGGGGGAATTACTTGAATATTCAAATCTACAATTCCTTTGTTCTTACACATTCACATCATTAACGGCTCAACGACACTTTGTAATCTTCTTTCTTACATTATATCAGTCCTATGTATTTACAGTTCTTTTATTTGCTTCCGAGTATAGTTAACATATAAATAGTTAGCAGATAGGGAAGTCCTTTTTTTCTAAAGTGTAAACAGTAGGGTATAAAATAGTTTAAAGAGTTATCTAGTGCCTGGTCAAGACGAAATATTAAATGATGTCTCCGTTTCTTTTCAAATGATTTATTTCAAATGGGGGCAGCACTGGACCCCGAAAATTCAGGTATCACCGTAATCCAACAAAGATTAAAGAATATACTTACTTTAATACGTAACTAATAACTTACGTATTCAATTAGTTAGGTATAGTTTTAACGATTAAATGAGTTAAAACCATAGACCTAAGATTTATGGTTGAAACTATACCTAAATACATGATCTAGTGTGTACAATGATTAAAGTCGCTTGAAAAATATGACACCTATGATTTTATTATTTTATTTATTACAATACATTTGAAAATCAGAATTAAAGCAAGTAGCCTTAGAAAAAAGTCTAATGGTAAATTTTAATGGTTGTTTTTTACGTGACCTATATCTTTCCACTAGGTATTGGGCAAAGGTCTTTTCCTTCCAAGTGTCTTTCTTCTTTGTCTTTTTTTACGTTATAGGGCGGCAAACGAACAAGCGGGTCACCTGATGGTAAGTGAACACCGCTGCCCAGGGACAACTGCTACACCAGGGGTGTAACAGAAGCGTTACTGGCCTTTCAGGAGGATATAGACTCGTTTTTTGAAGGTTTCAATGTCGTATCGGTCCGGGAACACTGCTGCAGGAAGTTGGTTCCACAGTTCGGTCGTACGTCTTCGCTGACTTTCCAGACTGGAAGGCATTGAGGTAATCGCGCCTTCTCTTTTTTATTGTCAAAATATTGACATGTAACATACAAAAAGACTTGCAGAAGGTGAAACCACCATGAATATTTTTGAGCTTAGGTTTATATTGACATGGGTTTACAAAAGATGTTATATGTAAACTCTTTTATATAGATTCTTCATAGAATTTATAATTTAAAAGCATTTCATGACAAAATTTTAAACGCCCTGCAACTTGTGTGTTTGTTGCAAGTTTTTTTTTTTTTTTAATTTAAAATGCAAGAAAAAAAAATATACTGAAACTATTTTAAATATACGATTCTGCCGCTCCTATCTTGCCTCCGCCCCCCTAAATGCGCAGCTGGAAGGTTACTCCAAAAGTAGTACGCAACGCAAGACGTACGTACAGGTAAATGCGGCGTTCGGAGGCGCATTATTTGTACCTGCCCCGATAACCGCCATTTTTGTTCAACTTATTTGTGTCGGATTGTACGCTGTGTTTCAGTATCAAGCAACATTGAGTAAGTTTAATTTGATTTGACATAGAAATAGAAATGCGACGTCACTATCGGACGACCATCGTATTATTTTATGGAGTAACCCCCTGGTCACATACTGAATCTTCTATTAAAATAATTACAGTATATCATACTAGACCTTAAAGCTTTAAACCATAGTTACTACAAGTTTAGAATAAATTAATTAACGATCCGATGCTTCTGAGAAGCAAAAAATAAAGGACAACATCGTAGACAATATTCTCAATGAACATTTATCCACTCTTTAAAATACATTCTCTCAGACTTACTATTGTCAAGTTATGTGGTCGTTGAATAACAATGAATTTATAAGCGTAAATTAAAACCCCGATGTCAAAGGTGTTGTCAGGTTGACATGACATGTGTCTGTTTTTGGCATTGTAGTATTTGGCATTGTACCAAACAGGTGAATTGATTTCGATTTAATATAAATAACAAATAATTTTGATAAAAATGAAGTTCTCGAAGTTGCGATGGCCTCTGCTCACACAGTTTAGCCCGCACTGCCGGTGTTTGAACAACAGTTTGTTGACTCGCTCGCTGCAGTCTTTGCTCACTCGTCGCCTAGTTATACGGGTGATAAATGCCTCATTATCAATGTTTTGTAATATTTTTTTTTATTTTTTTTATGGAACCTGTGATGGCGTTCCCTAATATTTTAGCCTGCACTGCCGGTGTTTGAAACTTTGAACAGCTAGTTTGTTGACTCGCTCGCTGCAGTCTTTGCTCACTCGTCGCCTAGTTATACGGGTGATAAATGCCTCATTATCAATGTTTTGTAATTTTTTTTTTTATTGTGGAACCTGTGATGGCGTTCCCTAATATTTTAGCCTGCACTGCCGGTGTTTGAAACTTTGAACAGCTAGTTTGTTGACTCGCTCGCTGCGGTCTTTGCTCACTCGTCGCCTAGTCATACGGGTGATAAATGCCTCATTATCAATGTTTTGTAATATATTTTTTTATTATGGAACCTGTTATGGCGTTCCCTAATATTTTAGCCTGCACTGCCGGTGTTTGAAGCTTTGAACAGCTAGTTTGTTGACTCGCTCGCTGCAGTCTTTGCTCACTCGTCACCTAGTTATACGGGTGATAAATGCCTCATTATCAATGTTTTGTAATATGTTTTTTTTTTTTATTATGGAACCTGTTATCGCGTTCCCTAATATTTTAGCCTGCACTGCCGGTGTTTGAAACTTTGAACAGCTAGTTTGTTGACTCGCTCGCTGCAGTCTTTGCTCACTCGTCGCCTAGTTATACGGGTGATAAATGCCTCATTATCAATTTTTTGTAATATTTTTTTTTTTATTATGGAACCTGTTATCGCGTTCCCTAATATTTTAGCCTGCACTGCCGGTGTTTGAAACTTTGAACAGCTAGTTTGTTGACTCGCTCGCTGCAGTCTTTGCTCAATCGTGGTCTAGTTAAACAAGTGATAAATACCTTAATATCAATGTTTTGTGATAGAAAGTTTTATTGCAAAACCTACAACGGCGTCCCCTCACAATTTAGTCCGCACTGCCGTGTCGGTGTTTGAACAACAGTATGTTGACTCGCTCGCTGCAGTCATTATTCACTCGTCGCCTAGTGAAACGGGTGATAAATGCCTCATTGGCAATGTTTTGTGATAGAAAGTTTTATTGTGAAACCTACAACGGCGTCCCCTTACAGTTTAGCACGCACTGCCAGTGATTGAACAACTATACGTATAGTTTGTTGACCCACTCGCTGCAATCTTTGCTTACTCTTTGCCTAGTTAAACAAGTGAGAAATGTCCCATTGTCAATGTTTTGTGATAATAAGTTTTATTGTGGAACCTGTGATGGCGTTTCCTCCCAGTTTAGCCTGCACGGACGGTGTTTGAACAACAGTTTGTTGACTCACTCGCTTCAGTCTTTGCTCACTCGTCGCCTAGTTATACGGGTGATAAATGCTCCATTATCAGGATTTGTGTTATAAGTAATTTTATCGTATTTGTCTAAGATATCCAGAAAACGTTAACTCACTTGTCAACTAGTTACTTACTCGTCGCCTAGTTAAATGGGTAATAAATGCCTTATTATTAATGTTTTGTTTGGTGTTATAAAGTTTTATTGTGGAACCTGCAAAGGCTTCCCCTTACAGTTTTGACTAAACTGCCGGTTTCTAAACAACTAGTTTGTTGACTCGCTCGCTGAGTCTTTGCTCACTCGTGGTCTAGTTAAACAAGTAATAAATGCCTCATTATCAATGTTTTGTGATAGAAAATTATATTGTAAAACCTACAACGGCGTTCCCTCACAATTTAGCCCGCACTGCCGTGTCGGTGTTTGAACAACAGTATGTTGACTCGCTCGCTGCAGTCATTATTCACTCGTCGCCTAGCGAACCGGGTGATAAATGCCTCATTAGAAATATTTTGTGATAAAAAGTTTTATTGTAAAACCTACAACGGCGTCCCCTTACGTTAAGCACGCACTGCCAGTGATTGAAAAACTATATGTATAGTTTACTGACTCACTCGCTGCAATCTTTGCTTACTCTTTGCCTAGTTAATCAAGTGATAAATGTCCCACTGTCAATGTTTTGTGATAATAAGTTTTATTGTGGAACCTGTGATGGCGTTCCCTCCCAGTTTAGCCTGCACGGACGGTGTTTGAACAACAGTTTGTTAACTCACTCACTGCAGTCTTTGCTTACTCGTCGTTTAGACAAACGGGTTGTGACGAATCGCAAATTAGCTCTCGACATTTATATTCTCAAATACTAATAAATACATATCAATTTCATAAGATTCAACATTTGGAGTACATAATGCACGTGTTATTTAAATTGCAGTCTTGCACGGCAAACATATTTATCAATGAAACCCTATTACGGTACACGGAATTCGGTGCGGTCATAACAGTAATAAATATTTCATATCGCCTGGCTAGAAGGTTCCAGGTATTTGTTGAACAAGCTTTCTTTGTTTGTATACAATTGGCTGAATTAGTAAAAAATTACTAGTTTGTTAATGAATTTTGATCTCTATTAGTGTAAGTGATGGTTTAATATTGAGAAATGGGCTTAAATGCAGGCTGAGATTTTGTTTTTTTTTTAATATATATAGTTTTCTCTGTCTGACCCATTAATATTGTTTTTAATTAACCGTCTCGAACGCTTACGTCTCGAACGATGAAGTGTGGTATGGCACTTTTGTCAATTAGCAGAAATTTAATAAATCTCCGACAAGCATCAAAATCCGTGAGAATGGAATTTCTAAACATTAGTAACTTTTAGGTACATATATACCTATTTATTTAGTTATTTATTCAAAGACCAATCTACCATTTGACTAGTTTATTGATTGAAAATGCTATATTGAATTTTAGTCTATGTGGTGTATCGAAAGGTCTGAGGATAATATCTAGATTCATTTGAGTTCTATTCTCAATACGGAAAATACATCAACAATTTGTGAAGGAGATTACATCTTTAATTTGTAGAAATAATGATAATCAAGTCTATCTAGGAAATCTAGATTGTCTGGATTCAGTTCCAGTAATATAATAACAGACTGAATAAACTTTGAGCTTAACTTTAACCATAATCAATCTATTTTGGACATTTATCTTAGACGTCATAAGATAAATTCATATTCAAGTATATTATCCTATTGTGACACTCTATTTTACTTCATAAAGTGATTTTAAAATCATTACATGATTATTTTATATAATTTCACATGCAAAATTAATATTTCTTCATTTTGGAGGCCAGTTGGGGGCATGTCGGGTTTCGGGGATGCGCGGGGAGATTGCCACGCTGACTCAGGTAGAGGAAATATCATTGGGCCAATGCATGGACAGGAGGCGTGACCTTTTTTTTTTGACAGTGAGTTTTTATAGAGTCTTCGCCCTGGTTCGTGGTCATTGCGGCTACATCCTTCGAAGCATCAACAACGTAAGAAGTTCGTTGGGAAATTTCGTCAAAGTTTTATTTTAATTCAAGAAATGAAGAAGTTTTCAAGAAATTTGTGTTTTGTGGGGTACGTTGGTTTGACACATAGGTCGTTTAATTATCTCGCGGTCCCTTGCTTAAATAAATTTTAATTAGGAATTTGTGGTAAAAAATTCTGAAATTTAAGTTTTGTAAATTTTGGAATAATTTCATATTTTAGTTTGTCCCAAGTAAATTTTAATAAATTAAATTAATAGTTTTAATGTAAGTTCATTTAATTTAGTTTCATAGTTGAGTTTAATTAATTATTTGGTTCAGTGTTAATTTAATTTAGTGCCAATCTTATGATTTCCGGGATGAACTGGTTCGGGCCTTGAATTTCTAAAGATTCAATGTTCGTTCAATTTTATCTTGGGCATCTAAGATCTAGTGTTTAATATTTTTAATAATTTTAAATTTTTGTGTCGAATTGGGGCTTAATGATCAAACCTTCGTTAGTTTCTGTTCCTTTGGCCTGCAGAGATGGAGGGATCTCCAAAGGGATAGAGACGTTAGGTAAATAAGCTGAGTTGTAGCGGCTTGGCGGGCTAATAATAAGTTATTAGTCTTGTTAGCTACCTATATTTGTGTCAATGTTTCCTTTGGAATTAGAGAGCCAACGGTCCGAACGGCGTGAGTAGTATTACTCGCACTAAGGCTAAGGAAATGGACATAAATATAGTCCCATTAGATTTGTTAGATAGCCTGTTTGTGGTCTTCCCATCCCTATAAGATCACAATCAGAATTCGACGGGCTATAGGTAGAATTCGGTCAACCCAGACCAGCTCCGTATTGTTGTAGCAGCTAGGGGAATATGACTTTGTCATAGTCCATACACACCAGAGTAGGATTTTCAAATAGGCATTTATAGGCGGGTTTTTGTTTGTAGTTAGGTAACCTTTAGATTAGGGCGAGAGAGGCTCTCTCAAAACTCTAGCTAGCTCTAGGCGGATATTTTCTTACACCGGAAAATATCCACGTTAGGAATTGTTCCCTTACACCGGGGTTCAATTTAGTCATACACACTTTGCTGAATTGGGTTGTAACTTAACACAGTAGAATCATTTTCTGTAATAGGGATTTAGGACATTTATAGGAGAATAGGAATAAAAAATAGCTAGGAATATACTTTTTTATATGTTTGATTGGTTTGTTAATTCAGTTTTGGTTTAAACATTAGAAAAGCCATTTCTTTATTTATATTAAAATAGAATTATTCAGTGGAAATTAGATTTGTTCCATAAATTTATTTCTTAGTCATGTTTGAAATATATCTTTTTGATTACAAGAAGTTCTTTAGTAAAACAATAGTTATTAGATTTAACTGAATTGCTTTATAGTCAAGGCAAATTTATAACAAAGAAGACAAATGTCTGTTGAACAAACTAGATCTCAATATTTTTATAATTATACATTTTTAATTAAATTTATTCTTTGGGACCGGATTCTTGTTGTGAATTCAGATTCCTTTCATTTATTTCAATTTAACTATAGAATCTGAGGTTTACGTTTGATATATTTATCATTCATTTATCTGAGATTTTATGCACCATTCTAGATTCTTTGTCTGACCTATAATGACAGACAAGACAGACTGTGGAATATATTTTAGTATGCTCTTTAAGCATTTTAGATATCAGCTATTTGAAGTAAAGGATATTAGTTTTAGCTCAGTCCAGAATCAGATAAAATATATCGGTTCTGAAGTGGCTGATATCGCTTTGCAAAACTTATTTGCTCCTCTCAACTATCTCTTGCTTATATTAAATTTATTAAATTTAATACTTTCATATTACTATTAAACTGAGCAATTTGGAGTCCCTTGGCTGGGAGGTACATCCAAGTAAGGAGTCGAATACCTACAGAATCGGAGCGGGGAGTGGGCTCCTTTTCCCTCTCACAAGGGCCAAACAAATTTAAATCTGAGCTTTTTAAAAAAATATATAAGTATATATAAATATACCTGATTTTACATAGGACGAAACATACTACAGGTCAACTTTAATCATATTACAATTAAGGACAAAATTTAATAATATTTTATCTACAAAATTAAATAGCTTCTTTTATAGATTTTCAGTTGTTTTATACATAACTAAAAATTGATTAAAATAACTTAATAAATACGTATAAAACATCTAATATAATTAATTGATCTGACTCAATTTAATTATTCTAATTATAAAACTTACTTCATTTACAATAAAACTTAAAATCAACTAAAATCATTAACTGCATAACTTTAAATTTTCTAGTATTTCTCAAATACTTAAATGACTAAATAACAAATTTCTAAATTATGTTAAAGTACTCTCTGTCTTTAAAAATTTAATTTCAATTCAAATAAAAATTAAATAGTAGATTTTTCTATAAACGTAAAATAAATTTAAATTAAATAAACACATATGATAATTTATCTCATATATCTCAATCTTTTTATTACTATATTGATTGAACTCAACGTCTGACAAAGTCTTTATTCGGAGTTAAACTTAGTAAGATAGGTAATTTAGAATGTAGGGAAAATAACTATGACATAAATACTGAACGTGTTACGCTAGAATTTGAGTTACTATAAAATACAACTTGGGTCCACTACTAGATGATCACTGCCAATTCGTCAATTCAAATACAGCGAGTGGAAGATAAATAATGCATTTGATAGTGTAATAGGGTTGGATAAGTTAGCGTATAAAAATAATTAGAAAATAATTAATTCGATAGGTAGGTAGGTTACAGGGTGATAAATGCTTAGTTATCAGGATTGGTGTTATAAGTACTTTTATCGTATTTGTCTAAGATATCGAGAAAATAGTCACGGATCTTGCCATATGACCTAAAAACCTATGTTTTTCATGTTTGAGTCAGACCAAGTGAATTTTAAGGTCTCTATTGATATTCCCAAATGATACAGTTTTATGAAACTTGCTTGAAAAATCTGACATTAGTTTTGGTTACCAATATAATAAAAGACTACAAATCTTCATCAATGATTCTACACGTAGAATAATGTAGATCATTTATTATTTAATGGAAGAAACGAAAAGGTTTTTGTTAAACCTGCAAAAGCATCCCACTTACAGTTTAGCCCGCACTGCCGGTGTTTGAACAATCGTTTGTTGACTCGCTCGTTGCAGTCTTTGCTCACTCGTCGCTTAGTTATACGGGTGATAAATGCTCCATTATCAGGATTGAAGTTATAAGTACCCTTGTCATTTCAACGTTGCCCTTAGAGCGTTTACACATTAAATTAACGACAAAGTGTTCCTTCTTTTAAATCAAATCAAATATCTTTTTTGTTGAACACATGTTACAACGTTCTTATATGTATTAAATCATCACTGTGATCTATCTTAGCTGACAGTTTGTAATTTTTGTGATTATTATGTATATGGGTTGAAGATACTATTTCGCATGCACTAGCAAAACCACCAGACTAGGTTCCGTCTATTCAGTAAGAAATCAAAAAATGAAAATAGCTCTTAAGAGGCATTTCACATTTGGTTGGCCGTCTCGCTCCCACATTTTTAAAGATTATAAAAAAAATGACTCATTTGTAGAAAAGTGTTTCATTAACTTTTAATATAATTATATGTTAGATATTGTAGACATGTTTTTTTATTGTTTATGTGTGTGTATCGAGAATAAGGTCATCAAAAATTTAAAATTTTGAATGTAGTCAATGTTTACACAATATACAAACATGTCTAAAATATCCACAATATAATTTAATTGAATGTTAATGAAACACTTTTTTACAAATGAGACACATTTTTTAATAATCTTTAAAAATGTTTGATTAAAAAGACAGCCAACCAAATGTGAAATGCCTCTTAAGTTTATTTGCGTAAAATTTTGCTGTCAATATATCCTATCAACCCTGCACGCCGTTCGCGTGTTTACTGTTACGCTTCTTGTGGCGTTCTGAGTTCTGAAGGAAGCGAACGAAAAGACGCGATGGACGTAAGTAGGTGTGAAAGAGAGGGCGATACTGATTGATTGTTCGGCGGTCATTCGACGCTTGACCGCCGAGCAATCAACAACAATATCGGGTGGGCGCTGACCGGAACTAAATTTGAAGTAAATTTGCATGAACTAATTGGTGACGGAATCGCACAAAGTAATTGAAATCACATAATATTTAATTTTTAAATAAGGTAGAATTTAGAGCATTTGAGAATTTTTAATTATTTTTTGTCGTATAGTTGCGGGTAATTCAACAAATATTTTGACTGCCACGTGGAAGCACTATTGCTTAGCATAGTCAGAGTACATTGGAAAAACTAACGAGCTTATTATCCTAAATAAACAGTTTAAAATGCAGGACTTTGCGCCGAAAAGAGGTCGTAAAAACAATCCTTAAAATCCGGAGCGACGAAAGTTTTCTACAAAAAACAAAATTAAATCGATGCCGGCAGATCAAAGCGCCCACTTTTCAAATTCCGAAGTTTCCCGAACTCAAAATGGCCACGCATCCAATACAAGCCTCTCGTTTCGCAATAAAAACTTTAAAACAGCCTGTAAAGGTACGTCCATATCATTGTGACTGTTTAACTTTGGTTCTTTGAAAATACCGAAAAGGTTTATTAAAGGACAGCTGGCAGGTTGGCTTGGTTTTTAACCAACTTTCCAAAAAGAGGAGCTTATCAATTCGTCGCGATCTTATTTTTTATGTATGTTCACCGATTATTTGAAGGCGCCTGGGTTGATTTATGAAATTATTTTCAAGGTTCCGTACCCAAAGCAAAAACACGGGACCCTAATACTAAAATTCTGTCCGATTTCGTCTGTCTGCCTGTCTGTCTGACACCAGGCAGTATCTCATGATTCGTGATAGCTAGACAGTAAAATTTTTCACAGATTATGTACTTCTGTTACCGCTATAACAACAAATACTAAAAACAGAATAAAATAAATATTCAAGGGGCTCCCACACAACAAACGTGACTTTTTACAGATAATGGCACGGAACCATTGGTGTGTCAAGAAGTCAGGTGCCAGGAACCAGAGCCATGGAGTCAGGAGCCAAGAGTCAAACATCAAGAAGTCAGGAGCCAGGAACCAGGGCCAAGGATTCGGAAGCCAAGAGTCAAACATCAAGAAGTCAGGAACTAAGAACCAGGGCCAAGGAGTCGGGAAGCTAGGAGGGTCAAACATCAAGATGTCAGGAGCCGCACAGCTAGAAGCAGGAGCTAGGAGCCAGGTATCAGGAAGTCCGGAGCCAGGTACCAGGGCTAAGGAGTCAGAAGCCAAAAGTCAAACATCAAGAGGTCAGGAGCTGGGAACCGAGGCCGGGGAGTTAGGAGTCAAACATCAAGAATTCAGAAGCTGGCAGTCGAGAGTTAGGAATCGGGGTCAGTGGTCACAAGCCTGGACTCGACTCAGGAGTCAGAAATCAGAAGAATGAAATTGTCGGAAGTTTGAGGACTCAGAGGACAGAAGCCAAGGATATCGGAGATAATAAATCTAATATTAGGACTAAAGTATCAGCATAAGAGGGAATACTGAAATCGGAAATAAGAATCAGGCAATCGGAACTCAGAAGCTACAAGCTAGAAGCCTAAATTCCTGGACAAATGCTGCTCCACCACGTCAGTAATCGATAATCTAAGCATCTTACAAAGAAGATCCGAAGAGCACCCCGACGGACGCATAATAATAAAGCAGTCTATTATCCTTCCAAGTATATATTATACACCAAGTATAATATCTATCCTGCCCATACTGATTTGATGCAAGTATTCGGTCGGTTCTTACAACTCCCTCTCTCTCCTTCTTCCTGACTGCGAATATCTCTTATACTCTCTATCCGTATCTACGAATCCAACTGGTTCCTCGAGCTATGAGAGTGGTATAACGAGGTTTGGCATCGCCAAGCTGGACGAACTGAAGACGGTACACATACCGGCTTTGGTCTGCAAGCGTGATGATGCACTTTTCAAGGTAGACCTCATTCATAAACTCTTGCAGCGTAACTGCTGGCTGGGCGGACTCAGAACAGAACAGATAATGGCACGAAACCATTGGTATGCGAGTCCAACTCGCTCTTGGCCGGAGGGTATAAGCGGGATCCTATTACTAAGACTGCGCTCACAATGCCTCTTAAAAATAGAAAGAAAGAAAGGAAGAATAAATCTTTATTTGGTACAAAATAAAAATACAAATTATGTACTAAACAAAACAAAACATTATACTAAATGCACCAAAATGGTGTCCGCTCAGCAAATGTTGTAGTGTCAACCACAACGCTGGTCTTCCGCGGATGCCACGTTCAAATTTAATGATTAAAAGAAAAAAATAAATTCATAAGTAAAATTAAAATTTGGGGCTCTAGGTATAATCATTTATTAACGATATCTTTATATTTCTTAAATAATTATTTTTTGGTAGCTTTCTATTTCTAAAATAAAGTATTCTTAGTAGATATTTTACCTATAATAAAATATTTTACTTATAAGAAAATAAACTATGTAACTTAATATTATCAATCTTAACTTTTTATTGAATTCATTAATTATAAAATTTTGTAAATAATTTTTATTTTGCACACCTTTTCAAGGTAAAATGTATACAAATATAATATTGTCACAAACTACAATATTTGTTAACATCACATGTATTTTTATCTACATTTATGCAAGTAAATAATTTGATTCGATTTGATTTAAAGTGGCCTTTGAGTCTAGCGGCCCGCTCTATCTGCTTAGAGCTGCAAGACCCAAATTGTTCTGTCTACCCTATTAAATATAAAGACGCGATAGCATGATACCAGAACCCAGAATGGTCTATAAAACAAGCAGCCCTTATTAATCCTTCAGTGAATGATAAAACGCACCTGGACCAAAATTCAGCTGATTGAACTCTTTACGAGCCAAACTTTGCCTGTCTATGGAGCTTTAAAGCTTTGAGGAACTTGAACAAGTATTCTGTAGTTAGATAAATTATAAAAATCTAGGTTATAAAGAATATTAAAGGTAGGCGAAATTACCATTTTGCCAGGCATGCTATTTAGAGTCATGTGGTTCCAAAAAATTTTAATAATTTAAACGTCATGAACTATGACGTTTAAATTATTAAAATTTTTTGTTGGTTGTATCAAGACTAAGGTCGCAGGTTCAATTTCCGCACACGTGGTATTTTTAAAAAAAATGTTGATTCCGTGTTTCTGCTTGTAAGTATAAGCGTTTGCTTAAAGGGATCCCTTTTTGTCGCTCGATAATTGGTTTTGTACTAATGTTCTTTGGCATACCGGTTTTGGCATAAAATATTTTGGCATTATAGTTCTTAGGCATCATTGTTTTTTGGCACACGGATAATTTTGCCAAAATTAACTTTTAGGCTAATTTATTTTGGCATAATGTTTATTTGCATAATCTCCGTAGGTATAATAACTATAAGACTAATACTATTTAGGCATAATATAGGAATAACAGAAACAAAATTAAATTTTTATGAGTGTTTATTTTTAATAATTGGAGCAACTGTGAGGGCAGAAGGGAAGTTAGGTTCAAGTTATTTTTTTATGACCACCTGGAACAACTGTCAAGGCAGAAAGAAAGTTAGGTTCAAGTTAGTTTATATGACTACCCGGAGCAACTGTGAGGGCAGAAAAAAAGTTAGGTTTAAGTTATTTTTTATGACCACCTGGAACAACTATAAGGGCAGAAAGAAAGTTAGGTTCAAGTATTTTTTTTTATGACCACATGGAACAAATGTGAGGGCAGAAAGAAAGTTAGGTTCAAGTTAGTTTATATGACTACCCGGAGCAACTGTGAGGGCAGAAAGAAAGTTAGGTTTAAGTTATTTTTTATGACTACCCGGAACAAATGTGAGAGCAGAAAGGAAGTTAGGTTCCAGTCAATTTTTAAAATT
This sequence comes from Acrobasis suavella, assembly GCA_943193695.1. Classification (NCBI taxonomy): domain Eukaryota; kingdom Metazoa; phylum Arthropoda; class Insecta; order Lepidoptera; family Pyralidae; genus Acrobasis; species Acrobasis suavella. The sequence goes on from OW971947.1 coordinate 1,312,083, forward strand.
TTAATCATCATATTTCATTAAAATAAGTATGAGTGTTTAACATTTTAGGAGCTAACTGTTTTGCGTATTTATCTGTAAAAACTTGTGGTTTTGTATAATTTTGCTTTAATAAATTTATGATTAATAATTTTTATGCTTAGAGAAATGTTATGTCTTGATAAGTTATGGTTTGATATCATTATATTTCAATACATTCATGCTTCATAATGTTATGCCTAAATATGATTAGGCTTAGACACATAATGCTTCTAATAATTATGCTAAACTTTTATACGCAAGAACGTTATGCTTAAAAATCATTATGCCAAAAAACAGTATGCCATGTTACATTATGGCTTAAATTATTATGCTTATGGATAGTGAACCTTGCTTAAACCTATCCAAGGATTGGTTCTGGTCTACCCTTTGGGTTGCGGAGGTCAGACGGCAGTCGCTCTGTGTAAAAACCTCGTCAAATCACCTAGGTTAGGTAGCGGACCCCGGGCTCTGAAGCGTTACCGCTGAGGATGCAACCGGGAATACGCTTACACTCGTCGCTTTCAATATGCCCTTAGGTGCTGTCTAGTTCTTAAAACAAAGAGATGATTAATATGTATGAATATGCTATACTACATAGGTCACTCAACGCGCTATGGAGAGGGCTATGCTCCCTACGTAATCAAATCAGAAACTAGGTAATTCGTAGGAGAACAAAAGCCACTGACATAGCCCAGCGGATTAGTTCGTTAAAGTGCCAGTGGGCGGGACACATAGCGTGACGAACCGATGGCCGATGAGGCAGAAAGGTTCTCGAATGGCGGCCACGCACCGGCAAGGGCAGCGTAGGACACCCACCTGCTAGATGGTCGGATGACCTAAGCAAGGTTGCAAGGAGGTGCTGGATACAGGCCACTTCCGATCGGTCGTTTTGGAAATCCTTGGGGGAGGCCTTTGTCCAGCAGTGGACTTCCTGTGGCTAATATGATGAAGATTATGTTTCTTCCACGATGTATATAAAGAAAATACTGAAAATAATATCCTAGGAAGAAAAACTTTGTTTAAATAAATAAAACAAAATACCTATCCTAACAACATGAGAATAAGTTTAATCGCGGAAAAGGTTTTAAGTTCCCAATTATTCTTTTATATTGAATCCTGAGGCCGCGGTGTATATAATTCCGTACATCCAATTACCTCCGACTTTTTGCTCTCTTTAAATAAATAATTTGAATACGTAACTGAAATTACGGGATTGCTAATACTGAAGTCCTAGGCTTATTATTATATTATTAATTACAAAATATAACCAGTTTTGAGCCCCCAAATCAATATTTATAATTTTTTTTATTTACTAACATATTACAGAATAAATATAACATAACATTACACAACATTTCTATAAACCACTGAGGTTTGTAGTGAAATGCTTAAAAGTTATTCTACGTACAATATACAGGTCTTAACACGATCATACAAATCGAAACTCATTAAAACAAATACTCAACTCAACAAATACATACCTACCCAACTTAACAAGTTATGATAAGACAGCAATTGTATAGTTAGCTGGGCAACCACATCAAAAGTCAAAAGTTAATTTGTCAATATTTTCTAAAAAGTAACGTCTTAATTTGAACTTTATGTTTTTTTCGGAAAGTTGTTTCTTGATGTCACCTGGCAATGAGTTGATTAATACGCGCGGGCCGTACGCCGTAGACGTTGTTTGCGCGCTCCGTGCACAACCGGTTTTGAGCGATGGCGCGCGTAAACACAGCATGTTAAATTTTAGTTTGCAACTCGTTGTTAAAGAAGTTCTGTTTTAATAAAGTGAATTTAACGTTTAACTGAATTGGTAAGACTCCACAATGTTTAAAAAGGCCCAGCTCATCGTCATGGTATTTTAATTTTATTTTATTAGATACAATTGTTTTCATTAGTACAAATATCCCACTGAAAACATAAATGTGATAATGGAAGCCAAGTTCAAAATCAGACATAAGAATCGAGATCTAAATAGCCGCAAAGTTTCGTAGATCCTTATTTTTATTTATAAGAATCTTAACATCTGGATTCAAGATAAGTTAGAGGACTGAAATGAAAATGCTAAATTTCGTGTTTTTAAGTTAAATTGATTTCGAGTTGTAAAGGAGTCAAAAGTATATAAACACATTTAATACTTTTAGAAACTATGTTTCAAGCATCACGTATAAAAAATGTTTTAAAAAAGTTGTTCGTGTATGTTTGGATGTCTGTATTACAGTATGTGCCACGATAACGCTCGATGTTTTTGTTCCATTTTTTAACCGACTTCCAAAAAAGGAGGAGGTTATCAATTCGTCGCGATCCTTTATTTTATTTTTTTAATGTATGTTCACTGATTATTTAAGGACGCCTGGACTGATTTAAAAAAAATCTTTTCTTTTGTTTGAAATGGTATACTTTCCAGGTGGTACCCCAAACTACACAACCGAATTTTATCAAAATCGGTTGTGTAGTTTGGGGGAGAAGTCGGTTTTTAGTGTTGAAATATTATTAATAGCTCCATCACGCAATGGTATTGTTTCCTATTGAAAATTACTATCTAATTTAAAAAAAAATATATTTTTTTTTACTTCTCTAATTCTTTTTTTAGTATCTATAACTTTGAAATCCAAGACTCAAAAAAAGGGGTGTTATGAGTTTGACGCTAACGTTTTTCGGTCTGTCTGGTTGTCTGTGGCATTGTAGCGCTCGAGCAGTTGGACCGATTTTGATGCCGTTCATGAAAACAAATTCCCTTGCGGTGGTTCTTAGTTATGAATTATGAAAATCGGTTTATCGTTTATAAGTAATTGGGGTTGGGTTAGCGAGGTCTACAGAATTACAGAGCTACTAAATCTATTGAGATTTGGTTTTCTGTATTACCTACTCGTCTAAAGCTTGAACCTAACAATTTAATCTAGAGTAAATGGAAGCAATAAAATTAAACCCTTTTTAGAATCCAACTGGGAAAAGTTACCGTTATAAATATTTTAGGCAAATGACCTAGCCTTTTAGAAATGCTTTGTTTTTAGGCAACAAATGGTCCTACATTTTCTAATAAAAGGTTTCACTAAATTCAAATAAGTACAATCAACATTTTTTAAATTAAAATTTATGTTAACCTCTCAATGCTGGACTCCGTTTTTCTGCTCAAGGATTATAGATCATTGGTAATAATAATACTAAAGTTGAGATTCCTTTGTGTTAATAAAAAAACCATGAGTCTGTCCAAATTACACAAATTGAGCTAGCCCCCAAGTTCGAGACTTATGTTATGGGATACTACCTCAACTATACTATATTTTATAATAAATACATATATAGATAAACACCCAAGACAGGACAATTTGAAAAAGGCCATTTTCCAACTTGTCCTGACCGGGGATCGAATCAGGAACCCTAAGTGGCGGACTAGCAAGGAGACCACTACGCCACGCAGGTCGTCAAATGAAGGATGAATTATAAAAAATAAGGTCAGATGTGAATATGATGCAAGTCGCTTTAAATCGATTATTTTGGAATTTTAGCAGGCTTTTCTTGATTATACAAAAAGAAAATTCTTCGGCAGAAGGGATGATGATGATAATGTCAATTAATGTCATGTGACTTCTATCACTCGCAACTTATTTCGTTTTTCATACCAATTTCGTTCTTTAATTTAAAATATCATTTCCACTCTGTAGCCTAAAAGAGATAACAGTTGCGATAAGGCCGCCTTATAATGTTTTGTATGCAACTGTAATAATTAGGTATTAAATCACTTATGTGATACTATTATTACACTCGGCTTCGCCTCATGCGTGTATTAACATAAAATTATATTATTGTACTACAATTGCATAAATATCTAATTAATAATAAATTATTATTATTCTGTATCATATTGTTAAATTTTCTTACATACAAGGAAAAAATAAAAATATTATTTAAATTTCCATCCTCCGACAAAAAGATATCAGTTTGACGCTAATGTCTGTCGCGACGTAGCGATCGAATGGACGAACCGATTTCGATGCGTTTTTGACGTGAAAGCAAGTTTCCATGCGGTGGTTCTCAGCTATGTTTAATGAAAATCGCTTTAGCCGTAAAAATGTTATTGGGGGTTAACGCTTGAAAGTAAAAGCTTTCTCTAGCAAATAAAAGATGGCGGTTCAAATATCAAGTCGTATCTGCAGTTCAGCTACTGATCACTAGATGGCGTTTTTGTCAGTCCGAGGTTTTTTAATTTGCCTAGCAAATGTACTAGTGTATCTTATTTTACAAACAAATACACACGAAAACGTAGGAATAAAGTAAACAGGTAAACATTATTATGTCTAGACACGGTTTTTCTCCGATATCATTTATATTTGCTTTTGTATCGTACTTATAAGATTAAGGTTGTGGTTGCCAAGGAAAATTGTTATATCAAATCGTATTATCATACGACTATCTCAAAAAACAGATGTAATGTTTTCAGACTACAGTGTGTAAGTGACCTCTAGAATATAAACAGACGTCTTTTTCATGCTTGTCTGGGAGGAGAAACTTAGCATGTACCGGCTGCTTCTCCTCCCGTGTATCTTTGAAGCCGATCGAGGAATGGGCGATGATATAAGCGATGCGGCTAATATAACTATTTTGGTTCCACCATCACGCTGAAAATAGCTTTTAGGTCTTGTGGCCATCCATCATCATGTGGATCATCCAACATGATCCGTGTGGAGGTGGTGTTAAGGTGACAGTAACAAAACTTGTTTAAAAAAATATTTTATTTATTACTACTAGTTGGCTTACAGAATCATAAATCTTAACTAACTAAAAGGTTATTGGAATTGGGTTTATGTAGGAAGGTTAGGTCAGGAGTGGGAATGGTACACAAGTACTTAACAAACTACCTAACAAATAAGATAATCTAAATATATATAACTCAAAGGTGACTGACTGACTGACATAGTGATCTATCAACGCACAGCCCAAACCACTGGACGGATCGGGCTGAAATTTGGCAAGCACGTAGATGTTATGACGTAGGCATCCGCTAAGAAAGGGTTTTGATCAATTCTACCCCCAAGGGGATAAAGTAGGGGATGAAATTTTGTATGAAACTTTGTCAATTTTAAACCAATCGGGCTGAGACTTTGCATGCATAACGCTACTATGACGTAGGCATCCTTTAAGAAAGGATTTTGATAAATTACAACCCCTATGCGAGCGAAGCCGCGGGCAAAAGCTAGTTACAATATAAAAGGGAACTTACGGTCTAAGACATCAAAACAAAGTATTTCATGAATGAGTTTACAAATAAAACAACAAAATTACAAGAAAGGAAAAATGGATGACAGATCAGACAGATGTTATGATGCCCTAAGCTACTAGGGCATCATAACATCTGTCTGCCCCATTTTGGGGTAAAGTGAGGGTGATTTAAAAAAAAATTCGCTTCGTTTTCGTGGGCGCACTGGTCATCCCCACCAGTGGGGTGACGAAGACTTTCCAGTACTGATCGCTTGACATAAGGGCTTAAAAGAAAGAAAAAAAATTGTGAAATCTTTTCTTATGATTATAAAGTACTTGTTAAGACAAATTAAAAAATCCCAAACGCGATGGTGGGTGCGTTGTTTTATTACTGAGTTATTTCGACCACTATCGGTCTTAAGATCTTAAAAGAAAGAAAAAAAATTGTGCAATCTTTTATTATCAGGATAAAGTACTTGTTAAGACAAATTAAGAAATCCCAAATTCGATGGTGTTGCGTTGTTTTATTAAGAGTTCTATCGACCACCTTCGGTCTCTATGATCGGACTCTGGACATCGTCTACCAACAGACGGGACACAAGTTGCGTCGCGTAACAGCTAGAGATGGGCACTGGATGGTACTCAATCTACCCTTTTGAGTATTTACTCACTAGATTTAATAAATAGAGTAAATACAGCGTGCTCGTATATTGACATCGCATTTGATGTCTGGTTACTTATTTTAACATAAAATTACGTCTTTGCACACCTCTCAGTAAAAAATGATAATTAGTCAAAGAAGCCTACTTTCAGTGTACGATTAGTATGGTATTTTCATATATTTTAGCGTCGCATTTAACGTTTATTGACATTTTAAACATATTATGGCGTATGCACATACTTTTCGACAAGAATTGCAAGTGTATACTAGATTTTAGTTTCAAAATTGTCATGAAAACATGAAATAATGAATATGAATATAAATATAAGTCGCAACTCATATAAATCAATCTACTCACCAAATGGATAAATTAGGATATTTATCGGGTGTTTACTCAATCTACTGAATATTCAAATGGGTTGCTTGAGTATTTATGCAACTCCCATCACAGCTGTTACGCGGCGCAACTTGCGCCCCGTCTGTTACGGCCCTAAAGTGCTTGTAAAGACGAATCTAACGAGTCCTTCCCAATGAGGTTATGTTGTTCTATAACTGAGTTCCGTCGAATATCTCCTGGCTCCATCATCAGAACAGCTCATTGACTTCACAGTTTGTATTGTCATCCGACTTAAACAAGTTTGCAAAATTTCAGTTCAATCGCTTGATGATAACTGGTTGAAAATTTAGTTGCAATATTTGACCTTAACAAACAAACGTACATAAATAAATAAATAAATATATAGGCACAATAACACTGATTAAGCTAGCCCCAAAGTAAGTTGAGACTTGTGTTATGGGATACTAACTCAACAATGCTCTATTTTATAACAAATACATATATAGATAAACATCCAAGACTCAGGACAATTTGAAAAAGGCCATTTTTCAACTTGCCCTGACCAGGGATCGAACCCGGGACCTCTGGGAGGCGGGAATACATATATAGGGACAAATTATACTGATTGAGCTAGCCCCAAAGTAAGTTCGAGTCTTGTGTTATGGGATACTAACTCAACGATACTATATTTTATAACAATACAAATACGGATTAACGCCCAGGACTATTTGAAAAAGGACATTTTTCTATTGCCCTGACACCCAACTGCCCTGACACCTGTCATTTTTCAATTGCCCCGGCCTATCGAACCCGGAACCCTCTGGCTGGCGGACTAGCATGGGGACCACGATGGTGAGGTATTCATACATACAAGATTCATTGCAAGTAATTTAAAAGTTAATAAAAAAGTAGGTAATCAAGTTTTTTTTTTTTTTTCATATTGTTTTCACACCGCGTGCAGAAGTGATGTTGATTGATAGTCTTGTAGCAGTCGTAGGTCGGAACCACCCACACCAACACATACCAGCATCCAACCACATAAATATGCATCGCACACGGCGTTGTGACATCGTACACACGACACGACATTGCTTGCGTTTTTCATTCAATTTCGTCTCGGTTATCAGTGCACAGTTATTTCTATGTAGCGTTAACAAAAAAAGAAACTATAGTCTATTTCTTTAGGTATTAAAAATAATGTTAACAATCTTGATATGGTTTTTATTGAAATATACACTTTATAAATCAATACTTTTGCTAAGAATCAGCATTGCCATATAACGTGGCAATGCTGCCAGCCTTTTGGCCACGCTGCCGAAGGGTGATATTTTAGTGGGACTACATAATTTGCAATATTTTTTTTATTTATTTTTTAGTTTTAGATTGATTTAGTACTTATTTAGTTTTAATTTAAATTTTACTACTCATAATTTTTTATTTAATTTAAATTGTATTAAGAAGAAAAAAATAGCTTATACCTATAGATATTTGCCAAAAAAAAACATTAATTTACAAAATAAATAATTAGTAATTTGCAAAGGTATTAAGTTATATTTCAATAAAAAGATATGTCAAGATTGTTTACATTCTTTTAAATACCTAACCAAATCGACATACAGGTCACTCCAAAAGCGGTACGCAAGACGGACGTTACTGCGTATCCGCGTTTCAGTGTCTATGAACATTGAGTACTGACGTACGACGATAAAGTCTAATTTGGTTTGACATAAAAATAAGACGTCACTATCGTACGACTTGCGTATTATTCTATGGAGTAACCTATTCTGTCATCTTTTCATTTTATGTATACCTGGTATACATTAAATGAAAAGATGTAGTAAACTTAGCTCTAAGTAACTTTTTGACGTCAACAATTATTGTGCAATAAAACAAAGTGACGATTATTAAGAGATATTATAAATATCCTATGATAATAAAGATATATTTGAATTGAATTGAATTGAACATTAAATGAAAAGATGACAGAACAATTTACGCAGCAGTGAGACAACTGGTTCACAGTAAGTAAATACACAAAAATGCGCATTTAAAAAAAGAAGAGGTTTGTAATTAGAGACAGAAGAAGTTTAGACAATCAGGCAAATCATTGTCAAAATTATTTATTCATCTTAGGAAGTATTACGAGCATCTCTTGATGATTCTCTTCTCTAACCAAATTGCTGTGCACAGGGTCCATAAATTATCTTAAATTGTATGATTAACATCTGATGTACTTTATGGTTTGTAATAAAAAAAATCCTTCGGCTAATGTAGAAATAAACGTGGCTACTCACGAGTAAAATGTATCTATAATGTGAGTATTCGCCACGTGCTTGTCTATGAATTCATGAGTATATACTATGCATTGGAGGGGTGGAGTGGTAATAGAGAGAGAAGAGATGAGAGAACGAAAAGAAAGAGGGAGGAAGAGAAAGGTATTATACACTACTCGCTTGTGTATACGACTGTCACGCCTGCGCACGTCTCATTTAACGGTTTTATTTAACGAGGTCATCCTTACGGTTTTACTATCACATTTTTTTCAGTTCGGTCGCGCATCAAAATCCCTATCTCCTCCAAGCCTGCCGTAAGGAACTTCGTTCCAATATTGACTATTGAGTATTGTCAATTTTTCTTTCGATTTCATAATATTGAGTGTTGACTTTTGATAATTTACTTACCACTTAGTTAAGTTAACCAAAGCAGACAATTACCAATAACGAAGATGAATACTCTCATAATCATAAAATTTTGAATCTTTAGAACATTTTTAACCTCCCACAAAAAAGGTTGTAGAAAGTTTGATGCTAACGTCTGTCGGTCTGTCTGTCTGTGGCATCGTATGAATGGATAAACCGATTTTTATGCAGTTTTTTAACTTTAAAGGAAGTTCGCTGGCGGTGGGTCTAAGCTGTGTTTGATGAATATTTTTTTTCCTAGCCAATAAACATTTATGATTCCTAAGACAAATTTGGATATAATTAGAAAAATATGAAAACTTAATAATCCTGAGAGTAAATTATGGCGGTGGACAAAACATCTATCACTATCATATTCTTAATGAAAATCACCTCCGTGCTTCGGAAGGCACGTAATGCCGTTGGTCCCGGCTGTCATCACCATGTTAGTTGCCTTTAAGCAGCTTGAAAAATCTGACACTAATGTTGGGCACTTACGCACACAAAAATCATCACTCATCATCACCATAACAAACAATTAGTCATCAGGATATACTTATTTTGGTAACACCAGTGATGAGCGTAGTGTTTGCACAGAATAAGTACTAGTACTCACGTACAGAAGTCTCACTCAGAAAAGAAATTTAAAGAATTGTTATGCTATGGTTTAATCTAGCTCGAGTCAGAACTCCTCACCTCTTCGTTTAGATACTTAGACATCCATTGCAAGCCAATTTCATTGTTACTACTCTAGACAAATGATTTTAGCACTCCGGAGTGGTCGCTGTGCGCATGGTATTAATGTAGGTATATTTTCGATACCTACACGGAGAGTGACAGGTGCCTGGCGTTTGGAGCAGTCGATCCTTGGATCTGGGTCCCCTGTAAGATATTGTAATAAATTATTTAAAGTAATATTGAAGCGATAGTCTTTTTTTCTAAGAACCAAAAATTCTACTCAATTATGTTTATTTTCTTGTTAACGGTACTACCAACCTCACGCATTGTGCGTCTGATACATCAATTGAACAATTGGATTGCATTGAATAGTGTAACTTTATCTCACGATCCAACATAACATAATAAAATGGACGCAGAACTAAATTGATATGTATGTTATGATTTGATGCGTTCATAAATCGTCATTGCATATCTCAATCTTAAATATGAATTTTCTAAAGTAGAGTTCTTAAGACGAAGTAGTAGCTAAAGTGGCGCCCTCATTTGAAATAAATTGTTTAAAAATAATTATGGTGATAATTAAAAAAAATATTTGTATCAATGTCTAGAAATACCTTTAAACTATTTTATGAATAATCTTTAAAAGTAATATTGGTAGTCCGTCTAGTTTTAAAACTGTTTTTCGCTTAAAACAGTTTTAAAAGTAGACGGACTATTAGTAATAATTTCAAAGGTTATTCATAAAATAATTAAAAGGTCTTTCTAGACATTCATACAAATCAAATTTTAAATAATCACCATATTTAGTTTTAAACAATTTATTTCAAATGAGGGCGCCACTTTAGCTACCACTTTGTCTTAAGGGGATACCTGAGTTTTCCGGGGTCCAGTGCTGCCCCCATTTGAATAAAATCATTTCAAAGGAAACAGAGATATAATTTGAATTTTTGTCTTGACCAGGCTCTAGATAACCCTTCAAACTATTTTATGAACTACTGTTAACAGTTTAAAGTGAAAACGTGAAGCTTTTCTACTCACAATTGCGAAAAACGGCCACTTTTGACATGTGTGCGTAGAAAAGCTTCACGTTCTCACTTTAAACTGTAAAAAGTAGGTTATAAAATAGTTTTAAGGGTTATCTAGAGCCTAGTCAAGATAAAATTTTAAATTATCAGTTTCCTTTTGAATGATTTAGTTCAAATGGAAACAGCACTGGTCCCCGGAAAATTCAGGTAGCCCCTTAATACTTTTTTAATTAGTGTTCCAAACATTGCCAGGTTATTGAAATCACTAATTAAATTATTCTCCCTGTTGTTGTTTAAACCTGATTGTTAGGTAAGTGTAATTCATAGGCCTTCATGGTGTTTTCATTTGACTTCGTTTCTCCTTCTGTCTGCATCCAGATTCACGCTTTTTATTTCCAACTTTCCTCCATATTAACATTCTACAATTTTGTATTATCTTTCGTATACATTTAAAAAATTTATATATCATCGGGTAAATAATTATTTATAACATCAGTAATTTTTTTGAAATAAATATCGACAGAATCATATCAGCCACAAGTATTCCCATAATAGACAATAAAGGATTTTACGCATACCTTTGATAAATTTTTCCGTCTTTTCGTATTAGAATTCTTCGATAGCGAGATATTGGCATATTTAAAGTTTTTTCTTTGTTCCTAATTTATCGACAAAAAGTAATAAAAAAAAAAAACTTTTTTATTTTTCATATTTTGGACGTAAACAAATGTAAGGTATCATCCAATCAAACTGAACTAATTCCATTAATGGCGGACAAATCGCCGTGGCATTTAACAAATCGTTTTCACTAATGCGGGCTTCAATGGATCACTTCATATAAATAATGTATTACCTCGGTGTTTGATTTGTCCAAATTGCTTTTGGGCTGGAAAGCAATTTTAATTTGGAAAATTAATTATTCATTATTTCTTAAGGAGAGTTGACGTCAGACTCCTGTCTGAAGTGTTCCGGGTTTTTCATCTCACCCTTTTACACTTAGAGAAGAGCACATTGTGGTAGAGATTGTAAGTAAGTAAGGCCACTTTTTGTACCATAATTGTCAATAAAGATTTAATAAATAAATAAAAAGGTTCACAATGCAGCAGATTTAAAGATACAAATGAATATTTTGATAAAAATAGAATACTTTTTCATCAAAATTTATACCACTCTTACTTTTACATTTTATAAATTGAATCGGGTGAGTTATTCGCCGTTCAGTTATTTCAAATATATATTTCTTTAATTGCAAGTAGGGTCAAATTACTTCTATTAATTCGTAAAATCATAAGGCCTGAAACTTAACGTAATGAAACAATTTAATTCCTTTACATCCCTTAAAACTTTTCCCGTTCCCAAGGTGGCAAAATTGACATTTCGCATGCCACCTCCATCAGAAATTAGTGAGAAAGCGATCAATCAACCGCTGCCGTGTCAATAAGTTTGTTTGCCTCGGTGACAGGGATTAATATACTGATTGATTTTCTAGTTACTTTACGATACTATACGATACTATCTTCGGATTTTTACGTCTGTGTGTGACCAATACTGGTAGGTATTAGATTTTTGAAGCATCTTACATACTTGACGATAATCATCTACTTCGATATTTTTATGATGCGTATGGCCAATACAGGTATCAGATTTTTAAAGCTACCTACTTAAAGGTATCTTACATACTTGACGAATGACATCTATTGATGACAGTCAAATTCAACGGCTTAGCTTGACTTCCAAAGCATGGAGGAGCTCGAGAAAATGTAAACCACTTTTACTTATACATTTTATGAATTAAATCGGGTAAATTTATACCGGTTGCCGTTCAATTATTTAAAATATGTTTTTTAATTGAAAGAAGCGTCAAATTACTTCTATTAATTCGTAAAATCGTAACGCCCAAAGCTTAACTTAATTCCTTTACATCCCTCAAATTTTTTCTCCTTCCCGAGGTGGTAAAATTGTCATTTCTATCAGAAATGAGTGAGAAAGCGATCAATCAACCGCTGCCGTGTCAATAAGTTTGTAGGCCTCGGCGACGGGGATTAATGTACCGATTGATTTTCCAGTTATCTTACCATAACTACTTTGTTTTTTTTTTGTGTGTATGGCCTGTACTGGTCTTAAGGTTGAACAAGTCGCGGGCTTGAACTCACAGGTGGGCGCGGCAAAGCATGCTGCTTCACCCAACATTGTGTTTGGGCGAAGCAGTGAGGTGAAATGCACGATAATACATAGTAAACCGAGCGCGTAAACAAATACGTGAAGTCCTTTAGGATAATGGGGTTTTATGCAAAAACTTCTGCATTAATTAATTACAAATAACGTTTATTAAAACCTTTGATAATAAGGCGGTGTTGGCCCCGACTTTGTTTTTGAGATTGAGTAAAAAAAAACTTATCTTTGATGGCTCATAACTTTTTATAACACAAAACGATATCATGTTAAACTTTGGATTTACAATGTCAAAAAGTGGAGGAAATCCCCCCAAAAATTTATATAGAAAAAGTATCGACTAGTTCAACCTTAAGGCAGACTCGACCAATGACATCTAAAGGGTGGAGCTACATCTGCCTTTCAATCTTTTTGTGCGTATTCTATTTAAACAATGTTAATTATTGCCATGTATGCTCACAGGAGAACATTTTTGTAAACAACATTTTGTGTTTGTGTTAAGTGCGTAGTGTATTTTAACAATGTTAATTAATGTCGTGTATGCTCACAGAAGATCACTTTGTAATTAAAATTTTGTAAGTACATTATTATAAGGATTATTCTCAGTAAGTTAAATGAAATATTTGTTAATATAAAAAAAACGGTATTACTCATGTAGTGTAGTCGGAAAATGCCGACTAGCTTCGATCGGTTTAGACGATCATCATCAGGGCGAGTGTTGATAAGTGGGACGGCGACGCGACGGTCTCGCTGTCCTCAACGCACTGAGCGTAGCCTCGCGTGGCAATATAACGTGAGTAATACCGTTTTTTTTTTTGAAATATTTTTTTATGTCATCTCACATCAATTTTAATAATATTGTATTATTTCTTTATGAAAATGATTAAGACGAAGTGGTAGCTAAAGTGGCGCCCTCATTTGAAATAAATTGTTTAAAACTAAATATGGTGATAATTAAAAATTTGATTTGTATAAATGTCTAGAAAGACCTTTAAACTATTTTATTAATAACCTTTGAAATTATTACTAATAGTCCGTCTAGTTTTAAAACTGTTTTTCGCCAAAAGAAGCCACTTTTGGACGGACGGACTACCAATATTATTTTCAAAGGTTATTCATAAAATAGTTTAAAATTCTTTCTAGTCATTTATACCAATCAAATTTTTAATTATCGTCCTATTTAGTTTAAACAATTTATTTCAAATGAGGGCGCACTTTAGCTACCACTTCGTCTTAAAGATTTCAAACCTAAAACTTAGTCGTGGAAAACTGTGTTCAGTACTCATACAATTTAACTCAGAATTAACCAATATCATAAACAGTTCCGTTCCACACATCCAGTTAGAATTCATTACAGTTCACACAGTAAAACAAGGCAGTCTCGTTAAGAAACGCAATAAATTCGGTCACAACTATTTTATCGCGCTGTAGCCGGTGTGGTCCAGTTTGTCCAGGTTATTTATGATTTTACTATAAATCACCAAGTTGTTGGTAATAACGGGTTGTTGCGCGTTTCGAACCGCGAGTGTTACGTACCGCGGTCCGAATCGCCCAAGTACTGTTTCTGAAGGGGATCATTCGGACCGCAATGTTTGAAGCGGTCCGAATAGCCCAAGGTAGGTATTTCTACTAATATACACATATATGGGATACTTGTGGTAGAGCCTGGGTTCGATTCCCGGTCAGGGCAAGTTGGAAAATGGTCTTTTTCAAATTGTCCTGGGTCTTGGATGTTTGTCTATATATGTATTTGTTATAAAATATGGTATCGTTGAGTTAATATCCCATAACACAAGTCTCGAACTTACTTTGGGGCTAGCTCAATCAGTGTTATTTGTCCCTATATATTTATTTATTTATTTATAGCTACTAATATACACATATATGGGATACTTGTGGTAGAGCCACGTTTCTGGCAAAACTCTGTTTTACTAGTAGCATGAATGGGCCGGCTCGTCCGGGGAAGTACCACACTCTCACAGAAAATCGACGTCTGAGTAGTGACGTCACCGCTTCTATGCTTCGTTTGGTGAGTGAGGGGGCCGGAGGCCCCCCCTCCCTACCCTTCCCCCTCCCCTACACCTTCCCTTCCTGAAAGGCCGGCAACGCTTCTATTACACCCCTCGTGTTGCAGTTGTCCCTGGGCAGCGGTGATCACTTACCATCAGGTGACCCGCTTGTTCGTTTGCCGCCCTATGATATAAAAAAATGTGTATATTAGTGTAGGTATATATTTAAATTGTATTTACAAATACATTGTGTATTTTAAAGAAAGCAAAAAAAGTATTGCCGTCATACCAGGCTGTCACACCGGAGGTCCCGTGTTCGATTTCCGGTCAGGATAAGATTAAAAATTACGTTTTTCATATTGACCTGGGTCTTGAATGGTGTATATATTTGTTATAAAATAAAGATAATAATAATTTATTTAAAAAAAATTAAACACAGAACAATACATACAATTAATAAATTAAACTAAAAACTATAATATAACCTACATCTACATTTAATTTTTAATTGAAAGTATTATATCAAGTTTACCTTTTTTTATTATTACTTAGTTATATTTAGTTTCATAATAGTATAGTACAGTTTATTTATGTTATTTCAGTTTATTTTTAACACTTACATTAACGAAGACTATAAACTAAAAATATATCGAATTAAAAATAAAACATTATTCTATAAAAAAAAGACCCCAGATTGCTGCGGTCGCAGGGCAGAATAAAGTATCATTGAGTTATAGATATAATATCGTTTAGTATCCCATAAAACAAGGCTCGACTTTACTTTGGGGCTAGCCAATCAGTGTGACTTGTCCTCCATATTTATTTATTTATAGGTACGATACCCGGCACGTAAGTTGAACAAAAATGACGGCCGTCGGCGCATGTTTAAGACGAAGTGGTAGCTAAAGTGGCGCCCTCATTTGAAATAAATTGTTTAAAACTAAATAAGATGATAATTAAAAATTTGATTTGTATAAATTTAGTTATTCATAGTATAGTTTAAAGGTCTTTCTAGACATTTATACAAATCAAATTTTTAATAATCATCTTATTTAGTTTTAAACAATTTATTTCAAATGAGGGCGCCACTTTAGCCACCACTTCGTCTTAATTGGAGATAAAAGTGTTAAAAGAGATTTTTTGGTCTTTCTTCAAAGCCGAAATCATTTCTATCTGAAATTCGGATAGAAATGTTATAGAAATGTGATTCTAAACGAACAAATAACAAATATTTCATTTCATTTTCACAGGAGTAGCATCAATACGGCTCTATGAAACAAATGCAATTATGCAGTTTCGAATGCCTCGCAATTTTTCAACTCGCTCGCTCAGAGTTTGTGAAACATGGCTGGAACTTGTAATTACGATTTGATGTGTTGCCGTCACATTCAGAATATATTGGTTACTATCAAAATTCAAAAAAGGGTAAGTTATGAAATTAATATTATAAAATGAATATAAAAAAAATTGTCTACACTGATTATTGTCTGCCAGACCCGTGGGTCTGGCAGCCAATAATATTTTCTCACCTTTCGCGGTGGAAACGATGGGTCCTTCTGGCCCGGAGGCTAAAGTGTTTTTGAAAGACATCACGACGCGTCTTGTCCAGGCAACGGGAGACCCCAGAGCTGGCAGTTATTTTGCTCAGCGTATAAGTCTCGCAATTCAGCGAGGGAACATTGCCAGTATTCTCGGCACGTTGCTTCGATGTGAAGCGTTGGAAGAATATTTTATATTTAATTTAATGTAGGTATTAGTGTAATTATTTCAAGTTCGAAAAATATATACATTAAATATAATGCACCAAAATAAAATTAAAGAGACATGGAATTTTATTTAGATAAAAATCTAACACTCAGGACAATTTGAAAAAGGCCATTTTCCAAGTTGGTCTGGCTGGGGATCGAACCCAGAACGTCCAGATGCTGGAAAAGGGTTGATAATTACGCCACGGAGGTTTAAAAACAAAACGCGATGTGCCCAAGCCACTTGTATTTGTGATAAGAGCGCCCTTATAACAATACAGGTACTCGTTAGCGGAAGAGGAGCAGTCTCCGAGCTCGGTTTCGAGACGCTTTTTAAACCATTCCCCTGCATTATTGAGAGTGCTCACTGTTCTATCGAGCTACAGAGTAATCTGATAAACATAGATCCGGCCTTTCTCAATCCTTAGTGAGTTCTTTTTTACAGTCCGAAACATCTAGACTAAGTAGTAGGTGTTTTGGACTGTAAAAAAGAACTGACTGTGTCCTAAAGTTGTTCTCTCGTCTATAATATTATGAAATTTTCTCCATTGAATAGATAGTAGTCTAGCTATTCTATGGTAAATGTGTTTTGGCAAGCTTTACATAACTATCGATAGCTTGAGTATCGATAGTTGACCTTGAAAAACAGTCAAATATCGATAGTATTGAATAACCGATACTATCGATAGTATCGATAGTATACTGAGCGGTCATCACCCAGTAATTGACACTTCATTAGGCCTGGGTGTGAACTTAACGCCCTGCCGCTTCAAAGACTATTTAATTACGTTTCTTCTGTTTATACATTTCATTACCCACAGTGTTGTTAGAACGGTTGCGAGACACGAATGTTATCTCTGTAGGCACATACTCTATGTTGCGGATCAGCTGAGCGTCAATTACTGGGTCATCACCCAGTAATTGACACCTCATTAGGCCTGCGTGTGAACTTAACGCCCTGCCGCTTCTAAGACTATTCTTTTACATTTCGGTATCTTATGTTTACACATTTTCATTACACACACTACATTACACACAGTGTTGTTAGAACGGTAGGGAGACATGGATGTTATCTCTGTAGGCACATACTCTATGTTGCGGAACAGCTGAGCGGCTATCGTCCAGTAATTGACACCTCATTAGGCCTGAGTGTGAACGTAACTCCCTGCCGCTTCAAAGACTGTGTATTTTTACATATCAGTATTTTCTGTTTACACATTTTTACTCCACACATAATGTTTTAAGAACCGTCGCGAGACATTGATGTTTTTCTGTGCGCACATACTCTATGTTGCGGATCAGCTGATGGGCTATCGTCCAGTAATTGACACCTCATTAGTGAAAACGTAACACCCTGCCGCTTCAAAGACTGTGTATTTTTACATTTCAGTATTTTCTGTTTTCACATTTTCACTACACAAAATGTCTTTAGATCCGTCGCCAGACACTGACTTTTTTCTGTAGGCTCATACCCTATGTCGCGGATCAGCTGATTGGCTATCGTGCAGTTATTGACACCTCATTAGGCCTGAGTGTGAACGTAACACCCTGTCGCTTCAAAGACTGTGTATTTTTACATTTCAGTATTTTCTGTTTACACATTTTCACTACACACAATGTCTTTAGAACCGTCGCGAGACATTGATGTTTTTTCTGTAGGCACATACCCTATGTTGCGGATCAGCTGATTGGCTATCGTCCAGTAATTGACACCTCATTAGGCCTGAGTGTGAACGTAACACCCTGTCGCTTCAAAGACTGTGTATTTTTACATTTCAGTATTTTCTGTTTACACATTTTCACTACACACAGTGTTGTTAGAACGGTCGCGAGACATTGATGTTTTCTCTGTAGGCACATACTCTATGTTATGGATCAGCTGAGCGGTCATCACCTAGTAATTGACACCTCATTAAGCCTGGGTGTGAACGTAACGCCCTGTCGCTTTTAAGACTGTATGTTTACATATCTTTATTTACTATTTATACATTTTTCTTCCTCGTTTCTATCTTTTTGTAGGTTTTTCTATATCAGTGAAGTAAAAAAGTATTACTGATGGGGTTTTTATTAATTACTTATATTATTTTCGAAGCTTTCCCACATTAGATCTGATAATATGTTACGGCATCAAAATTTGTCATTTTATTCCATTATTTGTATTTTACCTCCGTCGCGTAGTGGTCACCATGCTAGGCCGCCACTTAGAGGTGCCGGGTTCGATTCCCGGTCAGGGCAAGTTGGAAAATGATCTTTTTCAAATTGTCCTGGGTCTTAGATGTTTATCTATACATGTATTTGTTATGAAATATAGTATCGTTGAGTTGTTTTGTAATTTTTGTGTGTCTATTATGGTGCAATAAAGTTGATTTGTATTGATTTATATTTGTAATAGTATCCCATAACAAAAGTCTCGAACATACTTTGGGACTAGCTCAATCAGTGTTATTAGTCCCTATATATTTATTTATTTATTATTGATTTACTTACACGTTATGGTCTAACTACAATTAACGAACGGATGGAGCGATCTCGATGCGATTTTTTTTTACGTGAAAGCAAGTTTCCTTGAGGTGGTTCTTAGCTATATTTATTGAAAATTTGTTCGGACGTTTAAAAGTTATTGGTGTTATTTCTTGAATAAAGCAGGGTTTTTTAATTTACCTGGCAAATAATAGATGACGGCTATGGATATCAATTTTACTTAACATCGGTTAGTATATATACGAGGGGGGGTCAAAAAGTTCGCGGAATGGAGGGGATAGCGGGGGGTGGGGGACCTGCCGCAGGTAGTAACTAATGAGCAACTCTTTGTGAGTATATATGCCAAGTTTGAACCTGATTGTGTCAATAACCTTTGACCTGTCGTCGATCAAACAAGTGAATCCGGAAGAAAAACTTGAACATGGAAAAAATCGAGTTTCGTGCCGTCATAAAGTTCCTCACTAAGCAAGGAAAACCACCTCAGAAAATTTTGGAAGAAATGTTATCAGTATACGGGGACTCTTGCCCTGGGAAAACCATGGTGTACAAGTGGAATAGCCTTTTCAAGCAAGGCAGAGAGTCTCTTGAAGACGACCCTCGCTCAGGACGGCCGATTGAGGCCACCACCTCAAACATCGTTGAAAAAGTGGAGAATCTTATACTGGAGGATACTCGTTTGAAGAAGAAACAACTTGCAGAAATGGTTGGAGTATCACCTACAACCATTTTAAATATTCTACACGACAATCTTGGGATGTCAAAAGTCAGCGCAAGATGGGTGCCAAGAATGCTCACACCACCACAGAAACAGCTGCGCGTCGAGTATTCAAAGGAGTTTTTAGACCTCTGTAGCGCCGACAAGGAAGGAATTTTTGCAAGACTTGTTACTGCAGATGAAACTTGGGTTCATCATTATGAGCCTGAGTCGAAGCAAGAGTCTATGCAGTGGCATAAAAAGGGTCAGCCCCCCCCTAAGAAATACAGGGTGTCACAATCGGCTGGAAAAATCATGGCAACTGTTTTTTGGGATACAGAGGGTATTTTATTAATAGATTATAAAGATAAGGGTGTTTCTATAACGGGAGAATACTACGCTAATCTACTAAGACAATTAAAAGAAGCAATCAAGGAGAAAAGGCGGGGAAAGTTGACAAAGGGTGTGCTGCTTTTGCATGACAACGCACCGGTACACAAGAGCCGCGTTGCGATGGCTGCCCTTCATCACTGTGGCTTCGAAATGTTAAACCATCCTCCCTATAGTCCAGACTTAGCCCCCTGTGATTATTTTTTATTTCCCAAATTAAAAAAAGAGCTTCGGGGGAAGAAATTTTCCGATGATGAAGAAGTCAAGTCGGCGATTTCGGCCTATTTTGAGGACAAAGACAAATCATTTTTTTTCGACGGTATTAATAAGTTAATAGAGAGATCTGAAAAATGTATTCGACTTAAGGGGGAATATATTGAAAAAGAAAAATAGTACAGTATTTTATTTCACCCCCCTTCCCCTCCGTTCCGCGAACTTTTTGACCCCCCCTCGTAGTTACACTACTCGTCACTAGATGGCGTCGTCGGAGGTTTTTTTTTAAATTTGCCTGGCAA
Source organism: Acrobasis suavella (assembly GCA_943193695.1). NCBI lineage: Eukaryota > Metazoa > Arthropoda > Insecta > Lepidoptera > Pyralidae > Acrobasis > Acrobasis suavella. Next base: position 1,332,688 of record OW971947.1, read on the forward strand.
ATTAACTTGTTGTAAATGCTCTTACGTGCTAGCCCCCCTAGATGGCCTTAGCGTTATAGTAATATACACTTTATGTGCTGACTTGGATGTCGTTTTATACGCTGTCATGCTATTGTGGGCAGGTTTAACTCGCTCATCTATATCACTCTTTCGCTGATCGAGTAGGTATTTCCTTAGAGTTGTATCAACCCACCTCTATTTTTTCAATTTCTATTTTTTATTTATTTTTTGTGTTTCACATTGTATATATTACACTTTACTACATAGCCACTTTTTTCATTAGTAGGTACAATATGGACCCCGATAGGACATTGCAACAGAAATCAATGGAATCCTATCTATCTATCTCCTGGCCTCTGTCCTTTGTCCTCCTGATACATTTTCTCCACTCTTAGCGATTCTGTGTTAGCTTTGGCTTAATACCCAGTGTCCTCATATCTTCGGTGACAGTTCTGATCCAGGTGGTGGGGGTCTTCCTCTTCCACGTCTTTCCTCGTCTATGGCCAGGACTTCTTTAGTGATGTGGTCACTACTTCGGCGCATTACGTGTCCATACCAGCGCAAACGATTTTCACGCATCTTGTCCTGTATTTCTGCCACCTTAAATGTACCCCGTACGTACTGATTTCTGATTTTATCCAGTCTCGTAACTCCACCAGACCAACGCAGCATTTTCATTTCTGCAACATGCATTCCTTTTTCTTCGCTCTTTCTAACTGCCCAACACTCGGACCCATAGAGTAAGGCTGGTCTAACTGCTCGCTTTTATACTGTGCCCTTGGTTCTTATAGGCATGTTTGCATCACAGAGTATCCCAGATAGAGACCTCCATAACAGCCATCCTACTTTGGAATCCACCAGTAATAATATCGAGGCGGGTAGCATTTACGCAGTTCCGACAGTTGCAGTTCATTACTCCTGAATTCTTTTTAATGTGTCTCTGATATAAAGCAGTGTAATGTTGAATATTTTCGTAATGTTGCCATATGAGAGTAATAAGAGTCATGTTGGCGAACTATAAAAACGTGTTAAAGTAAACAAACGGGCGTTTAAAGTTTATTTAGTTCAGATGTTCAGGTTAGGAGCGGAAGCGAATTTTTGAAACTTATTTCTGAGATATCGCTTGAGCGAGAAATTGTCAAGCGATTAGACATTGCAAGTTTCTTGCGTATCAAATTGCGAGACGGATAACTTAGTATGGTCTAGAAAAGGCAACTATTAAAAATAATTTATTACGTTAATAAAAAATAAATTCAGCAACAAATGGGCTTCAAAAGTTTGGCGCTCATGCAAAATCTTTAAAGCAAGTAATTATTATGTCAATATAATATAAAAATGTTTCTTTGATAAATAACATTAGAAATACCGTAATAATGTAAAAAGATATAAAGTTTTAAAAAAAAAACACGTTTACAAGATTTTACCACTTTGTTCTTGTTTTTCCAATCTATTCTAGTTTGGGTGGAATAAAAAATTTAAGTTTCACAAGGTTTTTAAAAAGCTGACAGAGAGAAGAATGGAGGCATATTTACTTAACTTCTTCGACAAGAGCAATTAAGTTCTTTAATAAAAAGTAAAGGAGATATACAAACAATTACAAAGGACATGACACCAAAAATTACTCGCCTTATTCTATGCAGTCAGTACAGTTTTATATTCCCTAGTTACTTTCACCTAAACTTTTAAAGTAAGTTAAGTGGCAGTGAGTGGGACACATAGCGCGAAGAACCGATGGCCGATGGGGCAAGAAGGTTCTCGAATGACGCACGCGTACTGGCAAGCGAAGCGTAGGACACCCACCCACAAGGTGGTCAGACGATCTGACCAAGGTCGCTGGAAAGCGCTGGATGCATGCCGCTCTTGATCGGTCATTTTGGAAATCCTTCGGAGAGGCCTATGTCCAGCAGTGGACGTTATGCGGCTGAAATGATGATGGTGATGATGATACTTTTAAAGTAATTTACTCCGTTTAAAATCGCTTCCAATTGTCGCTTGTCCCAACCTTCATTGTTACAAAGGGATGTTTGTAACATGACAACGAGTAGAATTGCTTTTTTAATAGTCTGCTAACTTCATAAAAGCGGGATACAGCTGTTAACTGAAAGATTAACTTGTCAAGCGCTGTATTTGGGTCATTTTAGACATTGTATTCTTTGGCAAATTTATTTTTTTATGGATTGAAGCGAAGCCCATAACAAAGGTATTATGTGATTGATACAGTTACAGAACGACGAATGCATTTTTATTGTTTATCTACCTACACCTATGATATAAATCCTCTATAAACGTTTCTGAAATAGTTATCTTATTGCCAACATTAAAACAACCATACCATTATATCACATAAAAGAGTGTTATAATGTTGTACTGAATTTCATTATGCAACGCAAACTTGATCCCTAAATTTTGGTCCCTGTCCGTCGCTGGGCGAAAATATCCGGTGTGGCTCTAGGCCGATTATTCTGGGCTTTGTCTGCCCCGCCATAGACAGAGACGTGATATTATAAAAATTGCTCGTGCAATGATTTTTCAAAGAGGGTATCATCCCGATATACTAGATTAAAAATTGAAAATCTTCGATTTGGCCTGTCATAGTTGCTAAAATTATGGTTTCGGAGGGCATGTGACTGTACAAAAAAATTTCGATCCAAAATGTAAATAAATAAAATTCTATTATTACGTATACATATTTTGTATATATTAGATACTCAGCAATACTTACTACGAATTTACATAGAGTTTTTACAGCACGGTAAAACACCCTATGGTTCCAGAACCTTTTATAGAGGATTCATATCATGGGTGTAGATAAAGTCTTGTATGCAACTGTCAAAATTATGTATTAAAACATACTATTATCACACTCAGCTTCGCCTCGGGTGATAAACCCACATTCGTGTTTTAATACCCTTTATTATACAACAGTTGCATAAATAACTTTTATTTGATTATTTTATATTCAATTTGGCAGTATCACTTAAATATGTATTATTATTATTGGCAATAGTATTATACATCACATGGTTTCGACTTGATCATTGTCAGTGGATATCTGGTAGTGCTTTCTCTCTTATCTCTTGGTACCACGGAAGACCAGCGGCATGATGTAAAGGCCCTCACATCATTGCCCTATGCTGAGTGGTGTCATTTTGGTGTAAAACTAATTTTAGTTAATTATTAATGCAACTGATGTAAATTTACACTGAATAAAATATTTTTCTTTCTTTCTTCTTTCAAATAAAATTAAAAATTTGTAGAGCATTCATGAATAGTCCCTTTATGTTTGTTAAATGCTCTGCGTTAAATATCGTGCGGAGTACAGAAATAATCGTTTTTTTTTAACTCTAAAAACAACTAATTATTTTAGTAAGAAAATTTAAAAGAAAATCTAAATGTCCTTCCTTTTTTTAAGATTCTTCCAAACTCCTTCAAGAAGTATGGTTACAGAATAAAATGTCTTTAAAAAAGTCAAAACCCGTGTCTGTTTAGAGGGTCGATAGTATCGAATAACCGATACTATCGATAGTATCGATTGTCAATAGTTTACAATACTATTGATGTAAGGTAAAACTATCGGTAGTATTGATTTTATTGAATTTAGATAGTATCGATACTATCGATACTATCGATACTATCGATACTATCGATACTATCGAATACTGTCGATAGTATCTAAATTCAATAGTATCGATAGTATCAATACTATTGAATTTAGATACTATCGATACTATCGATAGTTTTACCTTACATCAATAGTATTGACAACTATTGACAATCGATACTTTCAATAGATAGTCCTTTCGATATTGTGACTGTTTTTCAAGGGCACGATAGTATCGTTAGGCTATCAATATTTTATACTATCGCTTGCAACACTAGTCTGTACGCGCCCATACTCAAGACTAGTGAACAAATAATTTGTTAGGCAAATTGAAAATCCTCCGACTCTCAAGAATGCCATCTAGTGATTAGTAGCAGAACTATCGATGCGACTTGCTATCCCTAGCACCATCTATTATTTACTAAAGAAAGCCCTGACATTCAGGCGTTAACCCCCAATAACTTTCAAACGGTTAAACCGTTTTTCATAAAAGATAGCTAAGAACTACCGAAAGGAAACTTGCTTTAACGTGAAAAAGGAACCGCTTCGAAATTGGTCCATCCGTTCGAGAGCTACGATGATACAGACCGACACACAGACAGACATATAGAGATTGGCGTATAATTTATTCTTAAGAGGCATTTCACATTTGGTTAACTGTTTTGCTCGCACAATCAAACATTTTTAAATATTATTAAAAAAATGTGTCTCATTTGCAGAAAAGTGTTTCATTAACATTTACTTATAATTTTATATATTATCGTATATAGATATTTTGGACATGTTTTTTAATTGTTTATGTGTGTGTATATCGAGAATAAGGTCATCAAAAATTTAAAATTTTGATGACCTAATTCTCGACGTATTCAATGTCTACACAATATACAAACATGTCTAAAATATCCAAAATATAATTATATTGAATGTTAATGAAACCCTTTTCAACAAATGAGGCACATTTTTGAATAATCTTTAAAAATGTTTGATTGTGCGAGCGAGACAGCCAACCAAATGTGAAATGCCTCTTCATCATATCAGCCACAGGAAGTCCACTGTTGGACATAGGCCTCCCCCAAGGATTTCCAAAACGACCGATCGAAAGCGGCCTGCATCCAGCGCCTCCCTGCAACCTTGCTCAGGTCATCTGACCATCTAGCAGGTGGGTGTCCTACGCTGCGCTTGCCGGTACGTGGCCGCCATTCGAGAACCTTTCTGCCCCATCGGCCATCGGTTCTTCGCGCTATGTGGCCGCCCACTGCCACTTCAATGAGCTAATCTGCTTGGCTATGTCGGTGACCTTCGTTCTCGTACGAATTTCCTCATTTCTGATTCGATCGCGTAGAGAAACACCGAAATGCCTCTTAACACTCCTCTTTTTTGTCAGGGGTTAAAACTGTTTCTCTCTAATCAGTACTGAGTACAAGACCAAATGTATGACAACTCATCAATTAGAGTTAACTCTAGTAATAGAAACGTCACGGTGACGTTAAATTTATCAAGGTATTAGTGTTAGTTTGGGACTTGTTTTGTAAGAAAAGGTATTTGGAGCCACTAAATACTTGAACGAGTGTTTCAGCGAATAAAATTTACCATCTAAAAAAAAAAGTGTGGCACTCGAGGACTGCCGCGATAAAGCTATTGCATAGCATTTTTTATCAACTTATGCAATTATAAATATTTATTTATTTTTAATTTATGTTAGGTTAGCGTAAGGTTTTATTTTCGTTACTGAATTTTTTGATTCGGTCGCCGCGCTTAAAGCCCGGGATAAAAGCTATGAAATAGCTTAAAAACTAATAGCTACAAATGATACTCTTTCATAAAAAATACTGTGAGGAAGGTTGGCGTTTTTGAGCACTAAATAAATTAGTCATTATTTGGGTTGATATTAAAACTATATTGCTATCATAAATAGGATTCCGTTTGTAACTTGTCTCTTTATTTTTATAGATAGAACAGATAATACTGTTCACAGAGGTATTTGGTGGAGAAGAGCAGTAGACGTTTCAGTGCATTTTTTGTTATTCCTTCCTAGGCTTCCATATATTGTAAAGAGAATCCTTTTTAAAAATGAGAATACTCCAAATTTGGCACATAGGTTCAACATAGGTTCCTTCTAAGGTTTAGCGGTGCATTTAGAAAGGAGTTTTCAAAACTCACCCTCTAAGGAGTCCAAAGTTTGTATGGAGAAACAAAATAAGTTAGACTATTTTATTCGAAACTTTGTAATGAGTGTTTTATAATATTAATGATTTTCTTAGTTAGATAAATTTTATAGAAGATATTTGATCGATTTTATATACAATTTTATGATATATGCTCTAATTTAATTTTATATAATATTTAATTTTATGATTTATTATTATGTGACTAGTATCTGTTTCACTTTGACCAAAATTATGACATAAGTTGAATGTATTATTAAATTATTTTTGCATGCTGGAAACAGCTAGGTGTATTGCACCTATGCAAAATAAATGATTTGATTTGAGTAAGTGCGTGTTTCAGGATTTTTCAAAATTGGGTCAGGGGAACAAAGTTCGCTGGGTACACGATAATAAAGATTGTTATATTTAATAAGTATTTAAACACTTTAACATAATAATTCGTATGTTATAACAAAATTAATAACGTAAAAAACCAATAAAATTCCCATAAGAAACATTTTTTACTTCTACGCGAACGAAGTCGCGGGTCAAAGCTTGTCTTGTATAAAACGACGCGACAAATAATCGGGTATGTTGAGGCTCTTACGAATATCGTATCTCACGGCCGCTCCAATAAACGCCAAATTAATGGCCCAACTTAAGGTGACGCAGTAATTTATGTGCCAGATAGCCGGTAAGTGCTCAATATATTAAAAATAAGTTTGTCGGCTTGTTCGACACGATTAATGATAACTTTCTGATAATTAACGCCCACGGTCGTAATTGTTGACAAATGTTCATGTTATAATAGTTTTATTTGTTCAATTAATGTCAAAGTTTCAAATTTAACTATTTGTTATATCCGTTAGTTGCATGAATTGCTTTTTTTTGTACTTAAACGCCCATTTTGTATTTTTTGATTAAAACTAACTTGAGACATAGAAATTATTAACTTCGTCTTTTCGTGTCAATTGGCTCAAATTACACTAAATTTTGTCCCTCCAGTAGGTTGCCACTCTTATGCCTCTCTCCAACGCCGCGTAAAGGTCGAACTTTGTTCAGGTGGTAGGGCACAGTGGACACGAGAGAAGGTGCTGCATGGTCTGATCGGCGTGACCACATTGGCAACGGGCTCCCAATTTTTTAATATGTCGCCACTTCGCGAGCTCATGACCGCATCTGCCCTTCTCAGTACGTAGACGATTTAGACCAAGTTGCCCAAGGTAGGTTTTGGCCTGGAGGCAGCTCTTCCGACAGAGACAAAGAATCATTAACAAGCACGGGTTACTCACGTAGAGTCAGCTACTTTCGACATGTTTCGACCTCATCCGGAGGTCTTCATCAGGGCGAATATGACGCGCGTACACGAAGCGCTACGCGACACAGAGAGAGCGTGTCGCGTAACCCGTGCTTGTTAAGAATGCCCATTTTATATTTCGTTTTCAGGCTAAATACAGTCAGGTACCAAAATACCTGACCACACGCCCTTTACTTATATCTCAAATTTTCTCTTAAACTAAAAATGATTTTGACATGAAAATGTATATTCAGACAAATTTTAATTAAGACGGCCCTTCCCGGACGCTCTGTCGTCAACGCGAGTATAGTTTTAAAAGCTTGTTATTCCACCCAGGGCAATGCTAGAAAAAGAGGTAAAGCAAAAATGGAGAGATGGGCTCGGTTTACATTCTATTGAATGAATATATTATTATTATTAACTATCCGTTGAACGAATATTCACTTTTCATTGGGTGCGGAAATTTTCTAAATATTGTTCTAGGTGATACGTGTTTTTAGTAAGCCTTACAAGTGTGTGAAATAAATGTATTTTTATTTAAAATTTTCATTACATTTGCAAGGTTTCTAGGTCGAAGATCAAGTAAAATTTGTGCAAATAAGCAGATTTTTGGAGGCTTATACTAAATTTGTTTCTCCAAATTTTAATTTTTTATTTGGATAGAACCCCAGAAATAATGCACAAGATACCTGTTAGTTCAAAATAAATCAAGAAAGATCTGTTACAACGTCATAATCACGTACGAGCGTTTGTATGATAAGTAAGACGGGAAGGCCGCTCGATAGTCTTACTAAATATAAAATGTAATTTTAATACTATTTTTAGTTAATGAGAAAATTGAAGATATAAATAGAGGGCCTGGTTAGGTATCTCTGTACTTGACCGTACTTATATGTCAACAAATAAGTTGAAAACTTCACAAGCTTCTTTCCCTTGTCGACTGGATTTTCGGGATAAATGTTAGGTGCAGATGTTGCGTACACCAACAAAAATGATGAAATCGTGAATTTACTTCAGAAAAAAAAATATTTATTTGAAATACTTATAGTCTGATCATGATATTTAGACACAATTTAATGAACAAAGTTAACCTAGTTTTTACACTGGCTCTTCGTTTTTTAAGCTCGGTTAGCTGTTCTAATTCTCTATTAGGGAAAGGAACCCTTAATTGTCCACCTTCTTTATTAGCCATTTTGGGGAACTATATGAGATGATAAGTCTACTTACAAACTGGACCCCGTCCTAGCACCGTAGTAGATGATACTGATAGAATGACACCGATTGTATGCTGAAAAGCCAAAATCAAAGATCGATATTAGTACAGATCGCTGTGCTGGTTCTGAAGCGAAGATGCGGCTCGCATGGACCATGCCTTTAATAAAGATATCACAGCAAGTTTTCAACCCACAATGAAAAAAGAAGGGCGTCTGTGTCGTTATATCTCTCGAACGGATAGACTGATTTCGGTAAAGTTACTATTACATGAAAGAAAGTTTCCTTGCTGTGGTTTTTAGCTGAATTTGATGAAAATTGGTTTAGTTTAGTTCATTCAAAATTTAATGGGGGTGAACGATTCGCGGGAAATTTTTTTTCTAGCAAATATACTTGTTTTACATATTATAGGCGGTGTCAAGTAAAATTTATGTTAGTTTATGCAACTTACCAACTTATTTGTAAAGAAGCAACTGTAAATATAGTGGGCTAAATGGCAGAATATAATTGTTATACGCTTACATTTGGCAAAAAAAGTATGCTCTTTATTTCAAACGTGCCATTAGCTAATCAAAAGAATCTGTTGTTTTGATGTTTTCCTAGTTTATCAATAACATATTGGCATTGTCGTAATTCTGTCGTCGACATTCAGGTCGTAGGAACATTATGAGTATAGCATAATTGTACATTGAGCGTATTAACCCAAGTACAGACTTCAACTGATTGATGTTCCTGGGCGTATATTACTTGGGAATTTAAATGACTTAGGCACAAGGTCTAAACATTTACGCCCTAGAGAAACTATATTCTTGATATAAAGGATAAAAGTGAAAATGCGGCGCGTACGGTGCGGCAAAAAATACGTTCCGTTTAACATGATTTGCAAGATCCTCGTGCCATCAATACTGTGAGGCGTTGGTTTGCAGTATATAAGATAATATGGTCGTCATGGTGATATTATATTATGGGGATTGTAACGAGGAACGCGAAATTATGTAAGGTACTTACATAGGGCGCACTATAAGTTTCCGGAACTGGCCACTTAAATAAACAATATTTAAAAATTTATTGCAACATTTGAAAATAGAACTCTTTGACTGTAGAATGCAGTTTGTTTCATCTGACTGTCTTTTGTTTTTACCTTGTGGCGCCATTTAAAAAATTGTGTGTCTGCATCAACATGGATTTAACTCGGGAAAATTTTCGTAGTATGATTTTCTACGATTTTAAGTGTAATTTGACAGCTCAAGAGAGCCTCGCTCGGCTTGAAACAGCTTTTGGCAATGAAGCACCATGCAAGACAACTGTTTATAGCTGGTTTGCAGAATTCAAGCGTGGTCGTATCAATCTCAGTGACGAATCTCGCGATGGTCGGCCGTCCACCGCTGTGACCAACAAAAACATCGATGCTGTGCGCCGTATGATTGAAACAGACAGGCATGTGACCTACTATGAAATTCGCGCATCCTTAGAAATAGGCATGAGTCAAATACAATTAATCCTACACAAACATTTGGGTGTGAGAAAGCTGTGCTCGCGGTGGATCCCACACAACTTGACCGAGGCTCAAAAAACGAACCGCGTCACTTGGTGCAGTGCCATGCTTACCAGATTCAACGAAGGTGCGTCAAATTTGGTGTGGGACATAGTAACAGGTGACGAAACATGGATTTATTGCTACGATCCCAAAACAAAGCAGCAATCGAGCGTATAGGTCTTTCAAGATGAGCCGAAACCAACCAAAGTGGCGCGCGTGAAAAGTGCATCTAAGCGGATGATTGCTTCTTTTTTTAATAAAACTGGACACGTGGCTACTGTTGCTTTAGAGAATCGTCGTACAGTGAATAGTGACTGGTATACGACCATTTGTTTGCCGGAAGTTATTGACGAACTCCGTAAAAATAACCGTAAACGCCGTATCATCCTGCACCACGACAATGCTAGTTCTCACACGGCCAGACAGACAAACGACTTTTTGAAGGCGAAAAATGTAGAACTCATGAGTCATCCTGCATACAGTCCCGACCTGGCACCTTGTGACTTTTTTCTGTTCCCAAAAATTAAGAACCAATTACGCGGTCAACGATTTTCATCACCAGCAGAGGCTGTCGAGGAGTATGAAAAACACGTTTCAGAGGTCACCACAGAGGAGTGGCACAAAAGTTTTCAAAACTGGTTTCATCGAATGAAAAAGTGCATAGACGCCAAGGGAGATTATTTTGAAAAACAATAAATTAATTTTGTACCTTTCATATTCATTCCTACTTATAGTGCGCCCCACGTATTATAAGACACGATCAATCAAAATGTGATCATAAAAGAAAGTCAGTAATTAACGCGTTTACGGCAAAAAGGTTCTCGAATGGCGACCGCGTACTGGCAAGCGAAGCGTAGGACACCCACCCACAAGGTGGTCTGACGACCTGACTAAGGTCGCTGAAAAGCGCTGGATGCAGGCCGCTCTACATTGGTCATTTTGGAAATCCTTGGGAGAGGCCTATGTCCTGCAGTGGACGTTATGCGGCTGAAATGATGATGATGGTGCTAAATTTACTTAACTTTTCCATCGTAAACTAAAGTGTAATAAGTATATGAAAACAATACATTTTTGGAACGAAGTTCCTTACGGCAGGCTTGGAGGAGATAGGGATTTTGCTGCGCGACCAAACTAAAAAAAATGTGATAGTAAAACCGTAAGGATGACCTCATTAAATAAAACCGTTAAATGAGACGTGCGCAGGCGCGACAGTCGTATACACAAGCGAGTAGTGTATAATAATACCTTTCTCTTCTTTTGCAAATTGTGTCGATTCTACATTAGCCGAAGGAACTTCGTTCCTACCTGGTGTCCCACGACACCACATTTCTTTTTTTGTACAAGCTTTTACTCTGAGGCCAAAGATCTTTTTGATACAAATAAAATAAAACCCAACTCCATGGAATAGCGTCATTTTATAGAGTTCTATCGTCCAAATTAAAACATGCGATGAAAAATTTCGCCACGAGTATTAACGCTGTGAATGCACTACCTATTGTGCTACAGTGGAATCTTTCTGACAAAATTTCTCAACATAGTACACACGCATTTGAAGCATGCGTTATTCTTCACTACTACCTTCCGTCTTCGTGATCAGACCCTAGACATCGCTTGCTTCATTGCTTCGCGTGTGTGTAAGTAACCAACACTTGTGTCAGATTTTTCAATCTGCCTAAACGCATCTGACATAGCTTGAAGACTGCCATACAATGATGACAGCTGGGACCAACGGCTTATACGTGCCTTCCAAAGCACGGAGAAGCTCGATTAATTTCTATGCCAAAAAGTTTAAGTGGCTGGGTGTCCTACGCTTCGTTTGCCACTTGTGTATGGCCACCCATCCAAGTGCGGACTACGCCCGGTGTCGCTTTCCTTGCGAGAGCGCTAGTAATGCGCACTCCCACAGGGCTACCGAGCTCTTCAATACATCTTTCATAAACTAGACATCCCTAAACAAATCAAATGAATTCTGTCGAATATCTCCTGGCTCTATCATCAGAACAGCTCATTGACTCCATAATATTGGTCTAGTATTGTCATCTCACTTAAAAAAGTAAGCAAAATTTCAGCTTCAATAGGTAAGATCACGGTTCATAAGATACAGCCTGGTGACAGACAAACGGACAGCAAACTCTTAGTAATAGGGTCCCGTTTTACCCTCTGGGTACGGCACTTTAAAATAAACAAATTCTAATAATATCTTATTTATTCTAATAATATCTATTATTCTATTAATAAATAAATAAAATAAATAAATATTAATATTATAATATAACTGCCATTTTTGTTCAACTTATTTGTGTCGCATTGTAATAGTCTACGTATCAGTAATTTAAGATAGGGATGTGGATTGCAAACACTTTTTTGGCTCATTAGATAGATAAAAAAAGTATGATATACGTATTTGCTCTTTCGTCTTATTAGCAAATATTTACGAAAATACAGTGCATTTAAATTTTCTGTGACGTCACTATCAGTTACGAGTTTTAACCAAAAGTGACGTAGCCACCTCCACTCCGAAACTTTGAATTTTTACTACTTGCTGATTTTGCTGAACAAAAAAATATGAGGCCTTTATTTTTGGATAATCTAATTAACGGACTAAATAACATTATTTTTTTTTTACCCATCTACATCCCTATTGTACAATTGCAGTGCGCATTGTACAGTCGCGGATTTTTGGCATTAACAAATAAATAAAATAAATAAATATATAGAGACAAATAACACTGATTGAGCTAGCCCCAAAGTAAGTTATAGACTTGTGTTATGGAATACTAACTCAACGATACTATATTTTATAACAAAAACATATATAGATAAACATCCAAGACCCAGGACAATTTAAAAAAAGGCCATTTTCCAACTTGCCCTGACCGGGGATTGAACCCGGGACCTCTGGGTGGCGGACTAGCATGGTGACCACTACGCCACGGAGGTCATCGTATATATATATATATATATTAATATCTTGTATCACTTGATATTACGCAGACTTATCTCTCGTACGGTAAATTAAAAGTAAGAAACTCAATTAACCTAATATATACTTCATAAAGCTCACAGACTGAAGTGGAAAAATCCTAGATCTAATAAAAGCATGTCATCGACCTTATTAGACCATAAGTAGGCGTTAGATAAAATTGTTATTAGGCGTAACTTATAATTTCTCATTGACGATCTTATTCTCAAGTAGTAAAGTTCAAAATCAATTGAATGTACTATTTTTTGAAATAGATCATTTTGTCGCTAAAAAGGACATAAATACAAATAACATGGCGGGATATGAAATAAGGTTTTCCTATGTCTATGAATCTGAATAGCTTGACAACTGACATACAATAACGGAATACAATACAAGACATAAGATAAACCATTGACCATAATATGACGACCTCCGTGGCGCAGTGGTCACCATGCTAGTCCGCCACCCAGAGGTCCCGGGTTCGATCCCCGGTCAGGGCAAGTTGGAAAATGGCCTTTTCCAAATTATCCTGGGTCTCGGATGTTTATCTATACATGTATTTGTTATAAAATATAGTATCGTTGAGTTAGTATATATAACACAAGTGTCGAACTTGCTTGCGAGCTAAAAAAACAATTGTAAATAAATAAAGTAAATAAATATATAGGGACATATAACACTGATTGAGCTAGCCCCAAAGTAAGTTCGAGACTTGTGTAATGGGATACTTACTCAACAATACTATATTATATACCAAATACATATAAAGATAAACATCCAAGATCCAGAACAAATTGAAAAAGGCCATTTTTCAACTTGCCCTGACCGGGATCGAACCTGGGACCTCTGGCTGGCGGACTAGTATGGTACTATTACGCCACGGATGTTGTCAAAAAGACTGCTAAAATCATTACCCTTTCTTGCCGTAGTCGGATAAACATTGTTTACTTTGTAATATAAAGCACAGTTCTTACAACTTATCCTAAGCACAATTCTTACAACTAAGCTTAATATATACCTAATTAAAATCAACTACAGTCCATTTGTTGCTATTTAAAAGAATGTAAAATATCTCGATATGTATTTTTATTAAAATATACACTTTATAAATTAATACTTTTGCAAATTACAACTTAAGGGGTTACCTAAATTTTCCGGGGTCCAATGCCCCCATTTGAAATAAATCATTTGATAGGAAACGGAGTCATCATTTAAAATTTTGTCTAGACCAGGCACAAGATAACCCTTTAAACCTTTCTATAAAATGATTTTTTTCAAATAGGGCAGCATTGGACCTCGGAAAATTCACGTATCCCCCCCTTAACCAAATGGACTTGAAACGCCTAAATATGTGTAACAATTTTGTTAAACATAAGGGCCGTAACAGACGCGGCGCAAGTTGCGCCGCGTAACAGCTAGTGATGGGCGATGCATAAATACTCAATCAACCCATTTGAGTATTTACTCAGTAGATTGAGTGAATACCCAGTAAAGATCCTTATTTATCTATTTGGTGAGTAGATTGATTTATATGAGTTGCGACTCATATTTATATTCATATTCGATAATTCATGTTTTCATGACAATTTTGAAACTTACTTACACTAGCAATTCTTGTCGGAAAGTGTGTGCGTACGCCATAATATGCTTAAAATGTAGGTAAACGTTATATGCGACGCTAAATTATATGAAAATACCATACTAATCATACACTGAAAGTAGACTTCTTTGACTAATTATCATTTTTTGGTGGGAGGTATGCATAGACGTAATTTTACGTAAAAATAAGTAAACAGACATCAAATGCGATGTCAATACTTAAGCACGCTCTATTTAGTAAGTCTAGTGAGTAAATACTCAAATGGGTAGATTGAGTATTATCCACTGCCCATCTCTAGCTGTTACGCGACGCAACTTGCGCCCCGTCTGTTACGGCATTAAAGGTTTTTAAAAATAATTGCCGTAAACTGATATTTTCAAAGAGGTTTTTGCCAGCACCGAACAATGCGTTTTTCTTTACCTTTACATCGCTAATTAGTGAGGAATTTCACCAGCGCCAATTAGGTGCCTTGTAATATGACCCGCCTCAATGAGCCTAATTAACAGCGTCCTTTTGAAGGTTACATTTGATAATACTTTAACAATTTATAAAAAAATTACTAACATTTTATTTTTATAAAATTTTTAATTGCAAGTCCTTCAAATTCTATATATTAAAGCATTAAGAACATTTGACGACCTCCGTGGCGTGTTCACCATGCTTGTCCGCCACCCAAAGATTCAAAGATTCAAAGATTCAAATGTTTATTCAGTAATTAGACCTTTACAGGCACTTTTACACGTCAATAAGTATAATTTATGTTACGTATAAAGTATATTAAATTTTAATTTATTTTTAAAGAAAAGCTACCGATACCAGCGCTTCGTAACGACCACTGCTGAGAAGAAACGCCGAAAGAAACTCATTTTCACAGTATTGGTCGCCTACTCGCCAGAAGGGCTTTGTCATATTATTATAATTGTCTTTTAATTAATAAATACTTATAATATAATACAATGTTGACACATTATAACATGTAATGCTTGCGAACCAGTAAACAAACATAAATTGCGTAATACAAAATATTAAGTAGTCAAAAAAGCGAAGCCGAGCTGACCAGTCCCTCCCGGCAGCACCCGTTCACGAGTTGACGCACGGATCAGCCATCGTTAAACTCAACCATATTAGAGGGAATCCAACGACCCGACCAGCGACGCCACCACCGGATTGGACATTTTAGTGAACCCAGAGGTTTCAGGTTCGATCCCCGGTCAGGGCAAGTTGGAAAATGGCCTTTTCAAATTGTCCTAGGTCTTGGGTGTCTATCTATACAATGTGTATTTTTTTATACTTCATCAAACGAAGTGTGCGGATAATAGACGAAATAGTATCGATAAAAAAAACTGAAAAAAAATATCGGTATGTCAGTTATTATTTATAATTTTTAACTAAATTTCTGTTTGGTATTTTTAGTTATTTTTTACTTTCTTAGCTCTTTAAACTTTGTAGCTTTCAAATGAGACCACTTTGAAGAAAATACACTGTTTACTTAAAAAGAAAAAAAAAATCCTAAACACGACATTTACATTAAAAAAAAAATTGGTGTTAATAACGATTTTTTTTTGCCGGTTTTTAGGGTTCCGTAGTAAACAAGGAATCCTTATAGTTTCGCAATGTCTGTCTGTCCGTTCTCAGTTTTACTCAGCGACTATTAATACTAGAAAGCTGTGACTTGGCATGCATATGTATACTAATTAGGCGGAAAAAGTGGTACAAAAAAATATTGATAAATATTTTTTTTTAGGGTAGCTCTCATACAAGTGAAAAGGCATTTTTTTTGTCTAACCAGTCATGTTGGGTATCGTTGAATAGGTCTTCCAAAAATATTATGAGGTTGTGAACACCGTTTTTCGATTTAGGGATCCGTTTCTGAAATATTTGGTTTTAAAGTGAACATTTTAGTTTGAGTCAAGTGTCCCCCGCCCCCCCGCTCTATCTGCTAATCGTTTATATATAAACACGTGAAAAAAATCACAGTTATAGTATATATACCGAAACTTAAAGGAAAACTATCAGAGCTAAGTAGGGTTTACAATTTAAAAAGTTATAGACGATCAACTTATAAAATGTACTCGCAATATGAAAATTTCACACAAATCAATAGAAAATTAGTTTTTAGACGTTTTTAGTGGCATGAACTCAAAGTTGGCATTAGTAACTACGGAACCCTACACTGCGCGTGGCCCGACACGCACTTGGCCAATTATTTATCCATAATATTTCGTCTAATATCCGCACATTTCATCATCAAGTATAAAAAATACACATTGTATAGGCATATGTATTCGTTATTAAATATAGTATCGCTGAGTTAGTATCCCATAACACAAGTCTCGAACTTCTTTGGGGCTAGCTCAATCAGTGTTATATGTCCCTATATATTTATTTATTTATTAACACTACTGCGATGCGTTTAGCAAGCTATCACTATTGGCCTCCTAAGAAGCTAATTCCCATCGAAGTTCTCTTTAAAGGTTTCAAATATATACGCATTTATTACTAACAACAATTATAACCTATGCATATCGGCACTTACATTAAAATGACCATTTACTTTTTTTACAAGCCGTAAACTAGAAGCATGACTAGATTGCACACACCACACCCACACATTCAAAAATCGTTGGATATTCAAATACACACACAATGATACACTTTGTATAAACACGTTCAGAGACATCACACCAACTCAATAAAAAATATGCGAATTATAAGCCAGACATTGAACGTCTTATTAACGTTTATAGAACCTAATTAGGTTGATATTCGTTTCATAGTTTTATAGCTGTACTGGCCCAAATTCTCACCCAACGCCACTGCTGTTTAGATTCCTTTTTCCACCTTCTCGCCCACCGTCACGCTAAAAGTGGCCTATGGGTCTTGTGGCCCTGGGCTCTCTTTGCTCAGAGACTCAAGACCCAAAATCCTCAGTCTGTCCTATTTGGAATAAAGACGTGATGTATGTATTTTGTATGGACAATGACAGTTAACAACTATCAATTGTTTTTTTTAAGTATGTCAAATGCATGAGTAAGGACAAATGACACTGCTTGAGCTAGCTAAATAGCTTGACGACTACCATAAAATGACCACTGCTGGGAAGATCACGCCGAAAGAAACCCAGTTCAGTTATTGATCCTTACCCATTCTGATGGGCTATGTTTCAGTTAGAATACAGATTTACACTCAAGCTCAGTATAAATTATATTACACATCTAAATAATACACTTAAAATTTGCAGTTAACTATTTCCAAGAATCTTGATCAGATAAATACCCACTACCATGATAATACGCATTTTTAATAAATGGTTTTTAAAGGCAGTCTTAAACCTAGATAATGGTAACGCTACTACATTCATTATCTGGAATGTTATTTTAGAGACGCAAGCTGAGATCCACAAAACATTTTTTTGTTTTGTTTTTTTTCTAACCGAAAAGTTGTGATAGCTAATTTATTTTTATTTCTAGTCTTAATACTATGAATATCATATTTTTTTTGTTGTAAAATGGCCCTTTTTCAAATTTTCCTGGGTCTTGGATATTTATCTATATAAGTTTTGTTATAAAATAGAGTATCGTTGGGTTAGTATCCCATAACACAAGTCACGAACTTACTTTAGGATAGCTCAATCAGTGTAATTTGTCCCTACATATTTATATTTATTTATTTATAAAAATTCCTCAGCTTAGTGTTTTTACAGCCAATAAGCTGTCCCTCCTCTGATTGACAGCCCCCACTAATAAGTTTAAATATGTTTACTTACCGCATACCAATGTTTATGATTACTTTACGACACACTATTAAATTAAAATAAAGACGTACATTTTTATCAATTTTAACGAGGGCTCTAAAGCTGAGTATAAAAATCATAGTAAATCCCGTCCGTCATAAAATATACTCGGCTTCGACAGCGGGGGGCATTGTAAAGTTCCACGTCCAAATATACGACAGATATCGTCCACATAACCTCAAGGAAGAAGTATTAAAATCTCAACTTTAATCCCTAAACTTTAAGGCTCAAATTTTAAATTTCTAACTAAACAATTGAAATAACTTACAAAGTAAGTAACAACTACAAATTATTCAAAATTAAACTTTATTTTCTTTCTCGTACCGTATCTAAGCTATGAACTTTTCTCAGTGTCCTAAAGTACAGTCGGAAACATAAAGATAATTCGATTTATTTAAATTCAAGATTGAAATGTACCTAATCGTGTTCCGTTGCGTGTTTTGATATTTTGTTTTACAATAGGTACCTATTTATTATGTTAGGACGTTAATCAAATTATGGGAGGAAATAAAATGTTATGGTCTCGTGATATGTGGCTGAGAGTGCACATTCTCGTAAACTAGTGGTGTAACGATACGGTAAAATGGCAGTGGGCGGGATGCTGACGTGGGCAAGATCCAGTTAGAATTATAACAATTTTTTTTTTGACGAAATCATAAAATTTGCCTAAAGTGTTAGAACCTGACAGTTAGAAAATTGTGTGTCGATAAAATTTATATATTTCAAGCGTGAAATATCTGATTATCCAAAAAGAACGATGATTCCTTGTTTCGAAAGGCACGTATAAACTATGGATCACGAACACCATCTACAGTTTGCTCAAACCTTTCCAAGGATTGGTTCTGGTCTATCCTTTGGGTTGCGGAGGTCAGACGGCAGTCGCTCTGTGTAAAAAATAATTCTAACCTTTGTTATTTTAATTATAGAAATAAAGACTATGCCTTGATATGGATTCAGAACAATTTAAAGCGACTACTGAAAAGAAGTCAATAAAGCATACTTGTATTCAAAGCTTATTTAGCTTCAAGTTATTGTCCTACAAAGTAATTTAAACAAAAAAAAAACATAAAAATCATTTTTTAATTTCAATGTTTCTCCGACTTACAAAAATTGAATTCTGAACTCGTCACATAAAATATAGGGTTCTCAAATGGCTAAAACAAATCATTCCATCAAAATTGGAGTAACACAAGAAAGGCTCATCAATTTTTTATCCGACACCGGATACCCCGGTGCGGGGAAATTACACAATTTGCCACCCACACAATTAAATTTGCTGGATCGGAACATAGACCTCTAGTAATTCGACTAGAATCAGGACCAGCTTGATGGCGCAGTTAGAGAACGCTTTATAAGCGCTTACGCATGTTAAGCAAAACTGGGTGTGTTTGCTAATTGGGTAGGTGACTGTGATTTCCACACATTTAGAAAAAAATTAGCCAGATCTGAACGTAATTACATAATAGCTCGATGATCTGAACCGTTCTCATGGTGAACCAAGTAGTTTTTTTTTTTTTTTACAAAAAAGACTTCCTAATTCATGTATCTTAAGTTCTTTATCTTCCCTAAATTAATACAGAACCAAGTCTTTTATAAAGCCATAATTTTTTTATCAAAAATCACGAGGAAGTTTGTTGCGGACACTTATTTGTACGCGTAACTAGGCAAGTACAACTTTTTGACGAAGCTTGTAGCTGATGAATCTTCTTTGTAAAGTATTAAATAAATAATTCAATAAATTATCAAAATCGGTTCGCAATTGGCGAAGATACTCGTATCACATAAAATACATAAAACAAACCCTAGATAATCCTTCAAACTGTTTTATGAACTACTGTTTAAATTTTAAAGTGAAAACGTGAAGCTTTTTATATAATTTTTGGGAAACACGAATGGCTAATTTAAAGTAATAACTTAAATTTTTTTAAGGTCAAATTATGTCAAACGAAATGTCCGTGTTAAATCTGAATGCCATATCTACAAATACTGTAATAAATAAATATAAATATACAACAAACAAATTACACAGATTGAACTAGCCCCAAGATAAGTTTGAGACAAGTGCTATGGGATAGTCATCATCATTTCATTATTGATTAGACCGTGGTTTGATTATTACAAGTAATAACTTAACCCTCTTCTACGTTGTATAATAATAAATAAAACATCCTTTCCACTTTCGTTTTTGTTTAAAAATTTCTTATCTAATATAAATATAGGGACAAATTACACTGATTGAGCTAGCCCCAAAGAAAGTTCCAGACTTTTGTTATGGGAAACTAACTCAACGATGAAACGAATACATATATAGATAAACTTATCACATATAGATAAACATCCAAACCACAGAGCAATTTGAAAAGGGCCATTTCCCAACTTGCCCTGACCGGGGATCGAACCCGCAACCCGGAACCTCTGACCGACCGAGGTCGTCAAATCTAAATCTATCTATATCCATTAGAAGTCTATTTCACACAAAGAATTAAATTAGCCAGATCAGATCCGAACCGTTTCCGGCGTAAATCAATTAGGCATCGTTGTCACGAAGTGTTCGTTACTTCCAATTAAAACGGGGATAAACAAAACATGGTGGACGTAATTTGATTTGTTAACCGACTTCTAAAAAGAGGGTGTTCAGATCAAGTTTTTACGGAAATTTAAAAGTAGCTTTAAAGAATAAACAAATAAAATAAATATATAGGGACAAATAACACTGATCAAGCTAGCCCCAAAGTTCGAGACTTCTGTTATAGGATACTAACTCAACGATACTATATTTTATGACAAATACATATATAGATAAACATCCAAGACCCAGGACAATTTGAAAAAAGCCAATTTCCAACTTGCCCTGACCGGGGATCGAACCCGGCACCTCTAGGTGGCGGACTAGCATGGTAAGCACTACGCCACGGAGGTCGTCGAAAAATGCTGTATGATTTTAAATATTGGTTTGATCAAAACGGTTTTGAGTTATCCGTACCCAAAAGCTTAATTGTATTGGTCACCCGTAAACGTAAAATTCCTGCTTTTATGGTTATTCTCTATGAACAGACTCTCCCTGAGAAAAAGGAGGTCGAATTTTTAGGAGCAGTTTTAGATCCTAAACTTACGTTGCTCATTGCAATAGGTATATTTTTAGCCCATCGGTTAGATTATCAAAAATTGTACACGTATTTTTTCTTTTCTCTGAAAACCAAAAAATGACAAAGATACAGCGCATTGAAATTTGCATGACGTCACGGCTACGTACGATTTTTACATAGAGGTGACGACGCAAGCCCCCACTCCGGAACTTTGATGCTTCGTATCTTTGTGAATTTTTACTTTTTTTGCAAACTGAAAAATACGGGTCCATTATTTTTGGATAATCTTAAAGACGGAATAATTACAATTATAATTTTCTAACCCTGTCGTCACCCCTATTATGTGAACATTCTGGCCTGATAGGGTTTACTTGTAGAATAGCCTCTTTTTAATGAAAAACAGACGAAAATGCGTTAAGAATATAAATAAAGACCCCATATAATATATTCATTGAAGTGTTAAATTATTTCATTGTATAATACTAATACAGTAGACACAAACTAATACGTCATGCATTATAGATTGCTTGTGACGTACATGCTTTTACAATACCCGGTACGTAAGTTGAACAAAATTGGCGGCCGTCGGTGCATGTTTAATCAGAGATAAAAGAGTTAAAAGAGATCTTTTGGTCTTCAAAGCCGAAATCATTTTTATCTGAAGTTCGGACAGAAATATTATAGAAATGTGATTCTAAACAGATAAACAACGTACAAATACGCCCGCCATTTTGTTCAACTTACGTGCCGGGTATTGTAGATTGTTTTAACAATAAGAAAATGAGTTTTCAGTACGTAAGGTTTCTGGAGGGTATGCATAGGCCAAACGTTACTTCGTAAAAATGATGATGAAAAAACAACCATGTTTTATTATACGAGTATTTACCAAAAAATAAATACTTATTCAGTAATCGATTAGGCTTTTGGTGCAGTGGTCATTCTGATAATGGGACATTTTAAAGTGGCCATTCTGATAATGTTGTCACCATGCTAGTACGCCACCCAGAGGTACCGGGTTCGATCCCCGGTCAGTGCGTGTTGGAAAATGGCTTTTTTTCAAATTGTCCTGGTTCTTGGATGTTAATCTATATATGCATTTGTTATAAAATAGAGTATCGTTGAGTTAGTATCCCATAACACAAGTCTCGAACTTACTTCGGGGCTAGCTCAATCAGTTTATTTGTCCCTATATATTTATTATTATTTTCGAAATTCTGATATAGAGGACTTTCTGCGATTGAAAGTTTTGCATGCACTTTTATAAATCAACTAGCTTTTGCCCGCGGCTTCGCTCGCGTAGGGGTGTAATTTATCAAAATCCTTTCTTAGGGGATGCCTACGTCATAGTAGCTTTATGCATGCAAAGTCTCAGCCCGATCGGTTTAAAATTGACAAAGTTTCATACAAACTTTCATCCCCTATTTTATCCCCTTGGGGGTAGAATTGATCAAAATCTTTTCTTAGCGGATGCCTACGTCATAACATCTACCGGCATGCCAAATTTCAGCCCAATCCGTCCAGTGGTGTGCGTTGATAGATCACTATGTCAGTCAGTCAGTCACCTTTGAGTTATATATATTTAGATCAGATGATATATGCATGCAAATTTTAAGGGAAGTTGGGTAAAAAAGTAACTTGCATGGACGGGACATGGAAGGGACATAACCGTCATAAATCGAACCACGGGCCATTATACTAGATCACTTTAGTATAATGAAATTAATATAACAGTCAAAAAGATAAAAAAAATTGCCATTTCCATACAAAAGTGTGCAGCCGCTCGGGCAATTTATATGGGAATGTCGATTTTCGAACAGTAGTCTTATTTAATATAATAAATTGCCTAATCATAAAAAGGTAGTACGAAAACTTTCAAAATTTAAAAGTAAATTGAGTACTCTGCTTCTGAAGAAGTGCTGCTATAGTGATGATGACTTTTAATTTCGCATTGAATATTAAATTTCAATTTGGAACTGATATTATATTATTTGCATAGATTAAAATGTATTATCGAAATGTACTGATTAAGTAATTTTATAGGACACTAGCTTTTGCCCGCGGCTTCGCTCGCGTAGGGGTGGAATTTATCAAAATCCTTTCTTAGGGGATGCCTACGTCATGCATGCAAAGTCTCAGCCCGATCGGTTTAAAATTGACAAAGTTTCATACAAACTTTCATCCCCTATTTTATCCCCTTGGGAGTAGAATTGATCAAAATCCTTTCTTAGCGGATGCCTACGTCATAACATCTACCTGCATGCCAAATTTCAGCCCGATCCGTCTAGTGGTTTGGGCTGTGCGTTGATAGATCACTATGTCAGTCAGTCAGTCACCTTTGAGTTATATATATTTAGATTTAGATATGCATGCATTTAAAATGAATTTTAATTTTGTAATTTTTTTTTTTTTTGTAATTTTGTTATATTCGAATGCAATGTATTATTGTTTATAAATAAATTGAATTGAATTTTTTTGCTCTTTGTCTGTTATTTAAATTTCATTATACTATAGTGATCTAGTACAGCCCGTGGTTTGATTTATTACGGGTGTGTTCTTTCCGCGTTGTATTTGCATATATAAGAAAAATTTTCCTGTATTTATCTGTTGATGGGGTAGAATTAAAACAAAAAAAAATCATAAACGCTTGACATTGTATTTGGAAACATTTACAAGAAACATCATATTAACAGTAGTTAGATCCCATACTTAGTATAGGTTACCGGCAATTGACAATACACTAGTTATGACATACAGTACTTAGCACCGTTAGACCTAAATTAGACTAGATTTTTAATTTCGTTAAAGAATTCATATTTACAATTTACATACGTACACTTATTTAGTGATGTACAAGACTCGAGTCCTCCGAGTCCTCTTACTTAGAACTCGGAGTCGTTTACAGGGCTCGACTCTTTTAACGAAAGGCTCGACGACTGCGAGCTTACGAGTAAGTGAGCCTCGGAGCGTGAGATTAGAGCTCAAGTCTCCTTTTGCATTCGGATGCAAAAGGAGACTCGAGCTTTAGCGAGATAGGTTAAAGAGACGCGGGCGGAGAAAAAGGCTCGGGCCTTTTTCTCCACCCGCGTCTTTTTAACCGACTGCGAAAAGAAAAGGTTATGTTTTTCGAATGTGTTTAAAAGCAATGATTTTTCATTTATAAAACTGATCTGTCAATTAGAAATAAAATAGGACTGATTACAATACTAGTCGAAAGATGTTTGCTTGCATACCTTGGATAACTAAAAATAATCTAAAATCACGCCTCGAGTCCTTATAAGCTTTCAAGTACAGCTCACGTTCATTTTAAGACTAGAGTTCTTTCGAGTCGTTGCTCAGAGAACTCGCGCTCGCCTATCGAGCTCATAGAGCCCTGAAAGACCGACTTGAGTCTTCAAAATTTGAACTCGAAGACTCGAGTCTCGTACATCACTACGCTTATTGACGTCAAAGACTAAGGATGGATTACAACAGAACAGAGATGACAAAAGATTCTTGTATATTAATTTATTACATATGATATTTGGATAAATTATACATTTTATAAGTAACATTTTTATACATAATCTACAATTATTCATTTTTAATTTTCTCGGCATCACCAGTGGGTTGACTGGTATTAAAACCCATAGCTTAAAGTCCGCCTTATTATGCCATAAAGTGAAATTGATATACATATATGTGACATGGAGTTGTTTTGTACTCACATTGTATTACATTCAGATGCAAATTTCATATGTTTATTTCCCGTTTTTAATAGTCAAAGAGAATTTAATTAAAATTTTATTAAAATTTAACTCGACAAGCAATATTAAAATATAAACTTCGCATCTGAATTTCCGACGTTATGAGTCCTGTCTCAAAGTAACTAAACTTTATATTTCAGTCTTTTTTATATGTTATAGGGTAGCAAACAAACAAGCCAGTCACCTGATGGTAAGTGATCACAGCTGCCCATAGACAACTGCAACACCAGGGGTGTAACAGAAGCGTTGCTGGCCTTTCAGAAAGATATAAAATCGTTTTTTGAAGGTTTCAATGTCGTTTCAGTATAGTCTATTCTGACCTTCACTAAATTCATATTTAACATAAACAAATACAAAAGGTTGTTACTAAAATATGGTAAGCTTGACATCAAAGTATAATATTTCACACAAACCAATGTCCGTTAAAACGTAACATAAATCAATTCCCGTTAAAATTGGATAATGACAACTTACAATTTATCCATATTTGCTCATTTAAATGCGATATTGGATACCATATGTAAGCAGGGTGACAATCAAATGTGTGTGAAAATTGGAAAATGCGAAATTAATAATGTCCCTATTTTGCTGATAAAACAGATTTTCATGTCACTCGACAATTGTGATCACTTAGTTTGAACGGCATTATGTCATGGAAATATTTTCGTAATTATTAAATCGACCGCTCTTTAATGCGGTCGCTGTTATGTTTTTCTCTTTGATAGGGTTAATGAGGTTATTATCTTAACAAAATAGTGATTTACAGCTTAAAATTGGGACAAATAACTTAAATCAAAATTAATTTTGAGGCATTTAATTAATGAATATTATAGATAAATGTAATTTTTACCATCAATTTTGAACCAGGTATATATTTTTAATTAAATAGAAAAAAAAGTTCAATAAAATTTATTTTTAAAACTATTTAAAAAATATTTATGCTCCTTTACTGTTATCTGTCTTGTTACGACACATGTGCTGTTATGGGGAAGTGGCTATAGACTTTTCTGAAATCATAAAATATCTACGTTCTTATAGTATTGTTCGTGACTATTTAAAAGACAGATAACAGTACAGAAATAGAAAAATACTAGTATGAAACTTTCTTTAAAGACAACAATAAATGGCAGGTAATAGGTATTATAAAGATTCTCCATCACTCTTGACTTCGTCTTTGACGTCGACATAATAAATCACAACTATTTTACAATTCAAATAATTTGAGCGATTCGTTCAGTTAATTCGAAGACAGAAAATAAGATTTCTATTTGTATTACAACTCCAAGGCGGAGTGAAGTATTCAATTTACTTAATTAAATATGAACTTTTGTAGCAATTTAAGATTACTGTTGTTTAAACAGACGAAGTATTTGACGAATGGTTCATTAGGCTTTAGATCCAATAATTTTTACAAAACATTTCATCTAAATAAAAAATATGTGACGAACAATTTTCGACACGTTTAGTGTTTTTACACTAAGGTATTTTAGTAAGTCTAGAGTCCATCAAATTGATAGTTTTTTTTTAAAAATTTGCAAAAAAAAAACTATATTAACACATTTAGTACTCGTAGGGTTTGATATGTAGGTATAGGAAGATATTTCTTTATTTGCATTGTGTCCATTGCCCATGCCCATTGCCGTGGAGACAATGGGCAGCTGGGCCTCGCCAAGACGCCAAGCGCCTGATCAGGGAGATCGGGCAGTGACGCCCGATCTAGCTCGTTTCTGGTGAAAAGGATGTAAAGCGGGTAGTGTTTTAGGCACCTTTGCACCAGAAACGCTAAAGAGTGGCTAGTATTTTTTAGTTTAGTATTTTAGAATAATGGCAAAAATAATAATAATGTATTTAGACAATTTTATTATTATGAATAAATAAATTTGCACTGTGTTCAATTATATTCCATAATACCAAAAAAAAAACTAACATTGTTATTTTTTTCACTAAGCATTTTTTTACATAAAAGATATGTTTAAACTATGCATATGCCTTAAAATTTTGTATACAAAATCAATTTTGATAATAAACAATTTCGAAAACCAATTTACACTTTTCTGGATCACAAAGGCGTTTTTGACCATTTTCGACAGTTTAGTGTAATGTAAAGGCGTCGTTTACACTGTAACCTGACAGTTGAACGAGTGTAATGACCAATTTGGGTGTCAAATTGTCAGAAAGTAATATACATCTTGAGGTCTGCGTATAAAGGCGACGTCACACAAAAAGTCAGTTTGATTGATATTCTATTTTATTAAGGATGGTGAAATTTGCTAGATAACAAGTAAATTCTATCAATATTCAAATTAGGAGGTATTACGGATTAGATATTAGAGTATTTCAAAGGATATAGTAGTAGGTACCTTACGTTACGTAAGTACATCCATTCATATTTAGGTACTTGGATTACTACCTAAGTACCTACTGCACCTAAGTATGTATAAATGAATTTAAAAGATCTTCTGTTTGGCCTTAGGCCGACTGATTCAGCAAACTAAATATTTAAAACTCAAAACCAACAACGTTATTTTATAGCTGTCATGAAAACACTATATATTTCCATTTAGTTCTCTTTCTTCTTCACATGTTAAAAGCTTTTTTACATCACTATAATATAATTAAGGTATAAGGATGTATACTTATCACAATAAGTATTTAGATAAATTGTCAGGTGATTTATCATCTAAAATAAACATTTGCTGATTATTTCTTGAGACCTTTTCATGGAGAATGTTGTGGACTTGTTTCCTGTGACCTTTTTAAAAATAATATTGCGGGTTTCTTACTATTTTTATTTTGGTATTGAAATACAAAACAAAAACAAAAAATACTAAATCTAAAAAATAAAAAAAAATATTTGATTTCTTAGCCCGTGAATTGCGAATACAAATAAAATAAAAAATTACCAAGGTCAACGGACCCAGGAGGCCAGGAACTCAGAGGTTAAAAGAAGGTATAATATTGATAATATAACACCGCCCTTACCGTCGATTGACTACAATCCGTCGCTATCTCCGCTTTAACTGTAGATAAACGTTGTCGTTCAAGTTAACGACACTTCGCGTGTGGTCGCGATGGCGGAAGGAGGCCATGAAACCGGCGGGTAGTCATACTTAATAGACAGAGTTAAAATTGACAACCCTCTAGAAAAATTTAAATGTTATGTAAATTCATTATTGTAAAAAATGACATAACACAAATAAAAAAGAAAACAATACAAAGGCGGACTTATCCCTTTCAGGGATCTCTTCCAATCAAACCAAAACCAGGAAAGAATGACATTTAGTGGGGTAAAATATTAGAGATAAGATATTTTGCATTACCTGTCAATATTTGCTAATAATATTGTCAATTTTCTGAACACTTACATCTGTACATATATTTTTTAGAATTATTACACAACACACGAAAGAAAAATAGGCTAGCAAAAACTAAATGGATAAGCTATTGCGCAATTTCTTCTGATTGTTTGTACTTTTGATGAAAGAGTGCTAAATAAAACATCTTTACGCTTTTAAATTGCTACAACTACAATTAATTTATTAAATTTGTGTTATTTTGATACAATCTTTATTAACAAGATCGTTAAATAATTATTTTTAATTAAGCATACAAATAAACAAACAAAATTGCGAGCTGTTTTAATGTGGAAAAATCGGTATTTTAACTTTTTCATAAAATCTTCTTGATAAAAAGTCGTACAAGTAAAGTAGCTACAAAAATCGCTTCAAAAATCTCTGTTTTCGTAGCCCCAAAAACATCACAGAGGGAAAGACAAAAGCGTCCGAGTTCCTTCCACTCGAGTTCCCGGTATCAATCAAGGATAGATGTTCAACATTTGTTCCTCATACTTCTAAAGCATTTCCGACTTTTGTATACTAATGTTAGATCTGACAAGTACCAAATTGGTCATTACAAGTTACATGGCAGTGTTAGTAATTTTAACAACTGTGTGATTGTGTAGGTTATAGTTTTTATTTTTACAGGGCTTTTAGGCCTTCAAGATGCAGTACATAAATACTCAAAATTAACAATGAAATAAGCAATGGTTAAAAAATATCACGTGAACGAGGATTGAACCAGCGACCTTGGTCTTGATACGACCCTACTCTAACTGAACTATCACGATACGGTGGAGAAATTTGGCGTGCGGTGTTGAACACGTTATCGCTCAGTTGGGAAGAGCATGTTTGTATTAAGACCAAGGTCGCTGGTTCAATCCCCGCTCACGTGGTTATTTCCACCATTGCTTATTTCATTATTTAGTTTAGGTAATACATAGTTACCAAGGACAAGGAGGATTTACTAATCGTGTAAAATGGATAACAAAGTTTTGTGGAAAAAGTTATCTGGTGTAAAATGGATAACAAAGTTTTGTGGAAAAAATGATGTGTATTTGGAACACTTTTTGTTTCACAGATATGTTATGGGGATATTTTGTGGTATCTAATGATGTAGGTAAAAGTTTAATAATTTTACAAATTATATGGAAAAATAATAAAAAGTACAGACGGAGCATAAATATATCCAAGTTTCACTGATGAAATTTATTTTGTAATGGAAGTATTATATTTTATACAATTTTATAAAGAATAAATAATCAATACCTTAACATATTTTTTCGTCATAAAATTATGTACAAGTATTGTAAAATTGTTCGTAATGTTTTGGTATACAATTATATGTTTTCGGAACATTTGTTTTATTGTAAGGGATTTAATTTCCTGAGAGGTCATGTAATATTTCTAAACCCATAAGAGTAGGTTGTTGGAATTGAGAGCTCTTAAATTATGAGTACTTACCTTCTTTTTCAAATGATTTACAGTAATTATGTATACTTCCAATCATTATCATTTCAGCTACCATAAGTCTGGTGCTGAACTTAAGAGTCCGCTCACCCTAGACAGAATTCGACTTTCCAATACAAACGTAGTCTAGCTTTTATTTTGGAACGGCATGTCAGATATTCACAAAATTATGTAATTTTAAAGAAATTGTAAATATTAAGGCATATAACTAGTTTTCACAGTCAAAATACGAAATAAAAAGAGAATTTGACCATCAGTGTGGAAAACTTCTACGCTCCCATATTTTCTTTTAAGTTCATATTTGATTGTCGAAAACTAGTTATATGCCTAGATACTCGTATATGCAATTTCTTTATAATTACAAAAAACTTCCGAAATCTCACATGTAATTTTGAAATAAAAACTAGACTACGTTTGTATGGAAAAGTCTAGGGTAAGGGGATTCTTAAGTTGTTAACTTGTCACCATTCAAGCATCTTTGTTAATAATTAAAGATATATAAAGTTAGTCAGATGGCATTTGAAAAATCAGTATAATAAAATCTTATTTTTCTAAACAAAATCTTGGATCAGTCATGTTTTATTTCAAAGGACCAATGAATATTTAAAATCAACTATTTTATTTTTTTTAGCAACTCTTAAATTAAACCTAGTTAACTTAACTATTGTTGACTGATTGGTATTATAGAATTTGTTGACTGAATAGCGTTAAGTCAAACACATAATAAAAGAGAATTTCTTCTTTATTTTATTTAACAAGACATAGCAGAAGTGTTAAAAATAACCACGTTAGAAATAAATTATGTAATCGTAAATGTGGTGATAATTAACATCTTGTAATTTAAGGCATTCAGTTAGATAGGTCTTTCAATTATCTAATGAATAACCTTTGAAAGTATAATTAGTAATCTAGCTATAAAACGCGTTTCTCTAGTTTATAATTTCTTTTCGCCAAAAGTGGCCACTTTTGGCGAAAAGAAATTATAAACTAGGCGGACTAAACAATCAACGATTGTTCGTTAAAAACATTTAAAGATCTATCTGATGCCTAACAATTATTACAACATTTGCAATTCTTCTTAGCGAGTCCGAATTACTTTTTCATACGGTTGAGGACCAGTGTGTGGTCACACTTACTCCCCTGTCTTTGCGAATTTTAAATCATCTAATGTACAAGAGACTGGGCAAGTAACAAGAAAAACCTAGCTGTAAAGTCAATCAAGGCTTGTTAAAAAAAGTGATATGTAAGTTTTTAATAAAACAATTTTAAAATCTCTCACACCCAGAATGAATCAATCAGTCAACAATACTCTATTTGAAACATTTTAGGCCGTTTAAGATGACATGGCAGTAAGGAATGTACATTTTAATTACAGTATTTTACATTTCGAAATCCGTTGTAGTAGAAAGTAGGCCTTATCGTGTAGGTAGAAGTAATCATGACACCGAACCTTAAATTAGTAAGTAAGTATTAACATCTTTTATAAATTTTTCTTTGCTTCGACTCACATATTTTTTCTTTTTATTAGCTGTTTGTGTCCCAGTGCTGGGCAAAAGCCTCCCTCACTTACTGTTATATAAAAAGATTTTTAACTACCAACCAAATTTTTGAAGAAAGTCCTGTCTATGGAACTGACCTACTTTTCATGAAAACAGTTATCGAAAAACGAAAAAAAGGTTTTGTTAGCTTGGCCAAACGGATTTCGTATTGAAGGATGGAACTTTTTTTAGAGTTTTAATAACTTTTGCCCAGCAATGGCACAGTATAGGCTAATAAAAACAAAAAAAAACTTTTTATATAGATTGTAAATGAATATTATAGACTAAACTTTCTCCAAAAATTTTGTTGGTGGGTGAACAAAATGTCACCTAGTATATGTACAGGTAGTTGATAAAACCAAGGCCAAAGCCTGAAGTTCTTAAAAAACCAAAAATTGTAGGTCAATTCAGTTCGTTCTTTTTGTGTAAAAATTATTTTTATATTTTTTCTTTGTCGCGTTTCCTAGATTTTAAGATAATTATGTCCACAATTTTTTTTATTATAGAGTATTTCCGCCAGATTGAAATGGAACTGGGCGGGTCACGTTTGCCGAATAGCGCCGAACAGATATAACGACTATGTGGATTTCAGGAGACGGGAAACGATCAAGAGGAAGGCCTAAAACAACAAGGGGAGGCCTTTGCCCAACTATTAGATCTGAATGGCTATAGTAAAAAAAGTGGGTATTGTATCGTTTTGTATTTTAATATGGCACATAATGTATCTATTAACTTTTTTTTTTATAAAACATTAGAATTAAACTTACGATTAAAACCTAAAAACCCATTTAACTGATGAAATGTCATGATTACCTTACCAAATATTGGACGTTACCCAAGCATATCACATACATTAAGATAAATTTACAAAAGGTTACTCTATAAAGGAACACAGTCAATACTTAGGGTATATTTACATCGGAGGGTTTATATACAGGACTCCTGAACTCTATGGGAGGTAGTGACGACCTCGGGCCGTAGTCTATGGGCAGTGAGTGATGACGTCACGCCCGATACGGAACTTGGGCTGCATGCGTTGACTCCTTTGTTGGCTCGTCCTAAACTATGATATGACTGTAACAAAAATAAATAGTGTTAAACTAACAGAATAAGTACTAGTACTCACGTACAGAAGTCTCACTCAGAAAAGAAATTCAAAGAAATATCTACTCAATTTGGTTAACACTATGGTTTGGTTTAGCTCGTTAAAAGTTAGCACGCCTCCGTTTAGACACCTAGACATCCGTTGCAATCCAATTTCATTATTATTACTCTGGACAAACGATTAATATAACTGGATTTACCACTCCGGAGTGGTCGCCACGCGCATTGTAATTATGTAGGTATATTTTCGATACCTAAACGGGGAGTGACACAGACCTGGTTTAACTTACATTCTTTAACAACCTCGTCCCTCCCAAGAATCCTCCCTTCTCCCTCAAAATCTGCTGATTCTCAATGAAATGATTACTATTCCTCAAAAAGTACTTAACTACTTTGGCCACAGCGTTCAATGAAATAACATAGAAACGCTCAACATAGGCTTTTTCTTGTGCTCACCACAGTAAACCAAAATAACCTCGGCTGATAAACTGTTTAACATAAAATCATTGCTTTGTTCAATACTACACTTCAACGAGTAACGGTTGGTCGAGACCAATGTTTTTCCCTTGAGCTTCTCAAAAATGAAGTCAAATTTTTCCCTCCAGTTGCCACTTTCACAGCGTTACCTGAGGCCTCACACATAGGTCATGCTTTGTGTACTCACTTTAGCTGGTGATGCACGATGGGTAGGAGAGGTGTGACATACGTCTGGTCGTTATGACCACAATGCAGGCAGAGAGCCAACTAAGCAGACGCTAATTATAGTCGTATTTTTAATTAGACGAAGTCAACTGACGTTTACTGTGTTGTCAGTTTTTGATGAAATAAAAATAGTGTTGTGACAATGTGAATGATTGAAAAAACTCCTGAATGAATGAAATTGCCTCGATTGTCTAGTAAATAGTTAGTGAGCAGAACTGCCGATATCGGGTACGGGTTTGGAATTTTAGTCGTGCTTTGTACATACCAACGAGTTTTCGATGACTATGTTCCTATAGTATCTACCTATACTGAATACCAAGAGTTTCAAACATTAAGGAAAACATTGCGAGGAAACTTGTAAGACTGTCCTATTTTCAACACATCATGCAGTTAAAACTATAGATGTATAAAATATAACAATTATGGGTAGGTAATGAAAATAAAAAACATCGCTTATTACATTTGTTCATTCATCTAATTGAACGAGAACTAAACGCATCACTATTACTTTAAATATGGCAACATTATTTTACAAAGTGACATTAGCTACTGTCAGTTGGCTTTGTCTAATTAAAAATACGACTTTGGTTCAAAGATTCAAAGATTCAAATGTTTATTCAGTAATTAGACCTTTACAGGCACTTTTACACGTCAATAAGTATAATTTATGTTACGTGTAAAGTATATTAAAATTTAATTTATTTTTTAAAGAAAAGCTACCGATACCAGCGCTTCGTAACGACCACTGCTGAGAAGAAACGCCGAAAGAAACTCATTTTCATAGTATTGGTCGCCTACTCGCCAGAAGGGCTTTGTCATATTATTATAATTGTCTTTTAATTAATAAATACTTATAATATAATACAATGTTGACACATTATAACATGTTATGCTTGCGAACAAGTAAACTAACATAAATTGCGTAATAAAAAATATTAAGTAGTCAAAAAAAGCGAAGCCGAGCTGACCAGTCCCTCCCGGCAGCACCCGTTCACGAGTTGACGCACGGATCAGCCATCGTTAAACTCAACCATATTAGAGGGAATCCAACGACCCGACCAGCGACGCCACCACCGGATTGGACATTTTAGTGAGCATGAAAAACCCGAACTCGCAGACCTTGTCAAGAGAAAATATTAATTATATGTTGGTCACTTATTGATCGCAGAGCATTTACATGTTTTTACAGTAAGCTTATTATGGTAACAGAAAATGCAGCTATTTATGTTTCATGTGTGGAGTGTAATGGAAAATGATTAGGAAGTATCCACGCGTTTTTATCTCTTAAATAATCATTGATAGTATAGTATGCATTGTTCAATAAAACTTTTTTAACATGTGTTTTAAATTTTGCCATTGGTAGGTTAACGATCGTTTCGGGAAGTTTATTAAATAATGTTATACCTAGACCTAAGAGTGACTTTCTAGTTTTAGCAAGTCGAAATTTAGGCGTATGAAGCTGATTTTTGTTGCGAGTATTATAACTGTGAACATCACTATTTTGGATTTTGGATAGATAAACCATATAAGAAATGTGTCAGGAACTCAGGAATGACGTTGACGCACGGTATGATTTTCTAATATGTGTCAGAGCGTCTAGTATCATTCCTGTGACGTAATAAGCAACGCTCTAACGCTTTATAAAGTATTTACGAAATATAAGTAGGTATTTTAACAAGTTTGCTAAATACTTATACTCATATGTCTGATAAAAAGGTCTCACATTTTCTAATTCATAAAGTTCGTAACTTAGATACTTGAAATGTTTCAAAGTTTTGAGACTTCTTGAACTTATTTTACATGTCGTTGACGAGACACCTAGGATATTTGAAAACAATCATTTTCCCCTTTTTAAGGGTAGTCATAGTAGGAGCCTTGGTCCTGCGAGCGGACATCTCCCCCCCCGCCAAATAAGTAATCAGAAGGTTACTTACGCTAGTTAAAGGTATTTTATAGTCCTTCTTTCTATAATCAGTGTAGTAAGAGCCTCCGTCCGGCTCCGAGCGGACGTCATCTCCACTCAACTTGGTAATCTTGGTGTTTGAAGGCGGCCGCTGCAAGCTCATGTACCCGTTGGATACCGGCCTCCGCTCTGAAAGAAAATTATCTTTTAATAAACTACCAACAAAGGGAGGCCTTTGCTCAATCATCAGACGACCTCCGTGGCGTCGTGGTCACCATGCTAGTCCGCCACCTAGAGGTCCCGGGTTCGATCCCCGGTCAGGGCAAGTTGGAAAATGGCCTTTTTCAAATTGTCCTGGGTCTTGGATGTTTATCTATATACGTATTTGTTATAAAATATAGTATCGTTGAGTTAGTATCCCATAACACAAGTCTATAACTTACTTTGGGGCTAACTCAATCAGTGTTATTTGTCCCTATATATTTGTTTATTATTTATTTATTTATGGTATCGAAACGGTTAAAATAGCCAGCCAAGTAACAATATTTAAAAAAAAATTGTGGCAACCGAAAAATACATCATACGGACGGACAGTGGAGTCTTAGTAATAGGATCCCATTTTTACCCTTTGGGTACGGAACCCTAAAAAGTAACAGGGACGCGCATGTTAGCAGAATGCCTTCTGAGAAATAGGCGAATAAAGTGCCTGTTCCCTGGATACGGGTGATCGCTGTCACATGGTAAGTCCGATAAAGAAATTGACTCTTTCAACGTGGTTAGTCGGCAAAGACAAGACAGGTAGATGGAAGGACATGGGAGAGACCTTTGCTCAGCAGTGGGACAAAATAGGTTAATCTTATGATAATGCATTTTTTTATTTTTGTTCAGCCTTTCTCGGCCGCTAGGGCGTAGCCATCCTTAAATAACGTCATCCAACTTTTAGTTATGACAATTTGTAAAGAGAGCTTTATGCATTAAGAGTTAAAATGGATTGAAATAATGTAAAAACAACGCGAAGTTTTGAGCGTATAACAAAAAGAGTGGCAATTCAGATGTTATCGACGTCCGGTGGCTACTTTACTTTACTTGGGACGTCTGCCTGTTTCTTTGCTAAGATGTACGTCAAAAAATCTGTAAAAGAATTCCTTAAGCAAAATGAACTCTGCAGTGAGGCAACTCACCATACAAACAAGGAATGATGTCAGGGTCTGCATCATCTTCTCTAGGATCAGGCGCGTGCAGCAACGCTCCACGCGCACCCATTCGCTCTCTGGGTTCAGCACTGCTTGCCCGTGACTCCACTTCTTGCTTCACTGGAGTGGGGCAGTGCCCAGCGCGTTCGACATACACCGCTTCACTGGTAGGAAAATATAGTCTTTTGAGTTCTGCGTACGTGAATGGAATTTTTCCAAAATATACAGTTAGCTTAAATGTGAGTTTTGACTTTAAAAAATTTCACAATACAAAATACGGTCCCAGCACCGCTGCCACGGTATAAAGATTTTAGTACAGTAGTTTAATGGTTCTTCTTCACTTTGCGTGGTCGTCTGAAATTCTTGGATGTCCGTTGACATACTTATAGATTTTGAAGCGGAAATGACTGAACAGGGTACCTTGACTGAAAACGAGTTAAAACGCCAAATGGCACGACACGACGAGATATGGATTGTCATTAATATAGTAACAGGGAAAACTTAAGCGAGAAAAAATATTTGTGAAATTAAATATGACAATTAAGACATAGTAAATGTACTCGATAATTATTTTACTAATGTTCCCTTGGTACTTACTGCTGGTGTCAATTCAAGTCCTCAACATGCTGAAGCCTTAATTAAAGATAATATAGCTCCATGTAATCATAAGTTTCAATTTAAACATATTACCCCCAAAGATACAGTCGATGAATTTAAACAGCTAAATTTAAAAAAATCTGATGTTCACTGGGGTATGCCCGTAAATGTAGTAAGCAACATGATAAATATCATTGCTGCAGACCTAGCTCTTATTTTTAATGAATGCATCGATGAAGGTATTTTTCCAAATTTAATAATAATAATAAATCGTTTATTTCGGACAACCAAAACCATACAAAGGGTTAGTAACAATTGATCTTAAAAAACTAGGGTGTTAGTAACAATAAAATAAAATAAAAACAGCAGACGGACATGCACGCAGATACATAGTACTCAGCGATGCTAGCTGGACGGCCTACTTAACTGCATGCAGTTGTATCCATCGAGCGAGCATCGGTGAGTCCCAGCGGTCTGCCAGCGCGTGCAGGATAGTGTTGGGGCTGTCGCGCATGCGCCTGAGATGAGAAGCGCAACGCTTACGCATGATCGCAGCGAACCCGTCTACGTTAGCCTCAGCAAACACGCCAGAGGCACTGCAGTAACGCGGCAACCCCATCCACACCAATGCAGTAAATTGATTCCTTTACATTTTGGCTGTTTTAGAAAATGTTATAGAGGATTTATAGCATGGGTGTAGATAAAGAAATTTACCTTAGAGGTGCGTGCTTCGCTGGCAAATGCCGATGCCTGTTAGAATGCCGTTTGTACAACACTGCTAACACTCCACATACGGCAGTAGCTAGCAACGCTGACATTGCTGCTATGGACGCTAGCACTGGAGACATGCCAAGAGTATTGCTTTCACCTGGAAAAGAAAAAGTTTTGAAGAAAAATATTTAACAAATATTCTTTCTGGAAATTAATATTTCACTTAATTGGGGAAAGTTGTTCAGAATAATTTCCAAAACTTTTTGTCAAGTTTATATGTTATCTTTCGTTGTACAAACATTTGACTATTTGCCGTATACACTTTGACTTTTGTGCTTGATTGCAGGTCATTTGGTCGGAATACCTTTTCTCGCAGTCTACCAAATGCTGCCAAAGCAGCACCAATCCGGCTTTTGATTTCGTCCAGGTCACTTTCACAGATATTTGAACTTATCTTCCTGGCCCCGTCAAGTCATAGATTTAAAGGGACGTGATCTGAGGAGTCGGTAGCCATAACTTCCGTCTTAGTTATGTTTATTTTGAGACCGTATCTACGACATCACTGATCAAGGTTAGCCAGCATCTCTTGCTTTTGAGATAACTCATTATTGCATCTATTAAATCGGATAGGAGGGCGAAAATTATTGAATAGATAGGTACGATTTACTGGGTAGGTTTAATTATCATTTTGATTTTTAAAATGGATTTTTACAAGAAGGCAACAATGTTCGACTTCATATAATGTGGAAAATATATTGTTAATTTAACATTAAAACTAAAATTAAAAAAGTGAGTCTTTCTTTTGTCTAGATTCAGATTTTTAAAAGAGTCACTTGCTCCCTAATTGAGCGTTAAATAACGGGGTTTGTACCGAGGTTATGGCACACTTAAATCTATGTTGCCACACTAAAAAGTACATCAGGTCTACTTATTTAAATGTTATTTTCATGTATTTTGTGCTGTAAAGTGTTTTTTTCTTTTACTGTTTTTGGAACGAAGTTCCTTACGGCAGGCTTGGAGGAGATAGGGATTTTGCTGCGCGACCGAACTGAAAAAAATGTGATAGTAAAACCGTAAGGATGACCTCGTTAAATAAAACCGTTAAATGAGACGTGCGCAGGCGCGACAGTCGTATACACAAGCGAGTAGTGTATAATACCTTTGAGCACGATTTTTCTTTTGCAAATTGTGTCGATTCTACATTAGCCGAAGGAACTTCGTTCCTACCTGGTGTCCCACAACACCACATTTCTTTTTGTTTTTACTTTATAAGGACTAAATTTGCTTTAAAATTAGCTGAATGGAAAATATATCGTATGCATATACTCGTACTTATTTAAATTCAAAATCTGCTTCCGTCTCACAACTCCAAACAGTGAATACAAGCATCCCAAAAGCAGCATTCATTCGTGTGGCTATCTGCTCCTAAATCAGAGCAAACTAAATCGCTTGAAAGCGGAACCAAGCCCAATTACCTACAATCGTACCCCCTTTATACTCGGCTTATTACGAAAATGTTCTGTAATAACCGAGCCACGCCACGCGAACGACTTCATTCGAAACCTGATTCTAGGTTCTAGGTGGCGAGAAAATATTGGCACTTGCATTCTTAATAAAGGTGGGTTATAATTTTCAGTCTAAACTGAAACACGTAGCAAGTCTCAAGAAATTAATATGCAGGTGGGTTAAATTAACTCTCAACGTAAAAAGAGAGGTATTCAGAATTTGTCGTGTCAGTCTGTGATGGTCTTTACAAGCATGTGCTCTTTGAATCCAACCATTGCTTATTTGTTTCCACTTACAACTACTTTACGTAAACTTTTCCAACTTATTAGTGACGTTAAATCTATTTTATCCTGCTAGGATCATAACTTACGAGTACATAGTGCTACCTTAATAGATATACAACAGAACAGATCAATTTTCTGATCTATAACATTGTGGCGCATGCTTCAACAAATTGGTTCGCGATCGCGACATAACTAGCACCTGCGGTTGGTGA
The DNA here is from genome assembly GCA_943193695.1 of Acrobasis suavella. NCBI lineage: Eukaryota > Metazoa > Arthropoda > Insecta > Lepidoptera > Pyralidae > Acrobasis > Acrobasis suavella. Next base: position 1,372,224 of record OW971947.1, read on the forward strand.
AGCCTAAATACGTACTTATTTGTAACAAATAACCCTATAAGTTCCACAAGGCTTGAGTTATTCAGCCTTCCTCTTAACATTTTAAATAAGGTGGGTGGACTATGAAAGGCCATGCTCCTTCGAAGGCTAATTATAAAAATTTCGTAGTTATTGCCATGTGATGACAAATTCCTTCTATTTAAACAAACATCCATCGAACTGGAAACCACAGACGCGGCGGCGAATCGCTCGCGCTACTATTTTGGCAGTACGGTTCCTCGCTTTTTTGATATCAGGAATCGACGACGTAAAAATAAGGTGAGTGTACCATGGAAGGCCACTCTAACAAATAAACAGTTATTATTCGTTTATTTACTGGATAAATGAAACTAACAAATATTTAAGTAATACTTTGTTTTATTACGTAACATATAAACCACTTCTTTTTATTATAGATTTAATCGCTATTCAGTCTACCAAATGCTGCCAAAGCAGCACCAATCCGGCTTTTGATTTCGTCCAGGTCACTTTCACAGATATTTGAACTTATCTTCCTGGCCCCGTCAAGTCATAGATTTAAAGGGACGTGATCTGAGGAGTCGGTAGCCATAACTTCCGTCTTAGTTATGTTTATTTTGAGACCGTATCTACGACATCACTGATCAAGGTTAGCCAGCATCTCTTGCTTTTGAGATAACTCATTATTGCATCTATTAAATCGGATAGGAGGGCGAAAATTATTGAATAGATAGGTACGATTTACTGGGTAGGTTTAATTATCATTTTGATTTTTAAAATGGATTTTTACAAGAAGGCAACAATGTTCGACTTCATATAATGTGGAAAATATATTGTTAATTTAACATTAAAACTAAAATTAAAAAAGTGAGTCTTTCTTTTGTCTAGATTCAGATTTTTAAAAGAGTCACTTGCTCCCTAATTGAGCGTTAAATAACGGGGTTTGTACCGAGGTTATGGCACACTTAAATCTATGTTGCCACACTAAAAAGTACATCAGGTCTACTTATTTAAATGTTATTTTCATGTATTTTGTGCTGTAAAGTGTTTTTTTCTTTTACTGTTTTTGGAACGAAGTTCCTTACGGCAGGCTTGGAGGAGATAGGGATTTTGCTGCGCGACCGAACTGAAAAAAATGTGATAGTAAAACCGTAAGGATGACCTCGTTAAATAAAACCGTTAAATGAGACGTGCGCAGGCGCGACAGTCGTATACACAAGCGAGTAGTGTATAATACCTTTGAGCACGATTTTTCTTTTGCAAATTGTGTCGATTCTACATTAGCCGAAGGAACTTCGTTCCTACCTGGTGTCCCACAACACCACATTTCTTTTTGTTTTTACTTTATAAGGACTAAATTTGCTTTAAAATTAGCTGAATGGAAAATATATCGTATGCATATACTCGTACTTATTTAAATTCAAAATCTGCTTCCGTCTCACAACTCCAAACAGTGAATACAAGCATCCCAAAAGCAGCATTCATTCGTGTGGCTATCTGCTCCTAAATCAGAGCAAACTAAATCGCTTGAAAGCGGAACCAAGCCCAATTACCTACAATCGTACCCCCTTTATACTCGGCTTATTACGAAAATGTTCTGTAATAACCGAGCCACGCCACGCGAACGACTTCATTCGAAACCTGATTCTAGGTTCTAGGTGGCGAGAAAATATTGGCACTTGCATTCTTAATAAAGGTGGGTTATAATTTTCAGTCTAAACTGAAACACGTAGCAAGTCTCAAGAAATTAATATGCAGGTGGGTTAAATTAACTCTCAACGTAAAAAGAGAGGTATTCAGAATTTGTCGTGTCAGTCTGTGATGGTCTTTACAAGCATGTGCTCTTTGAATCCAACCATTGCTTATTTGTTTCCACTTACAACTACTTTACGTAAACTTTTCCAACTTATTAGTGACGTTAAATCTATTTTATCCTGCTAGGATCATAACTTACGAGTACATAGTGCTACCTTAATAGATATACAACAGAACAGATCAATTTTCTGATCTATAACATTGTGGCGCATGCTTCAACAAATTGGTTCGCGATCGCGACATAACTAGCACCTGCGGTTGGTGAAGCCTAAATACGTACTTATTTGTAACAAATAACCCTATAAGTTCCACAAGGCTTGAGTTATTCAGCCTTCCTCTTAACATTTTAAATAAGGTGGGTGGACTATGAAAGGCCATGCTCCTTCGAAGGCTAATTATAAAAATTTCGTAGTTATTGCCATGTGATGACAAATTCCTTCTATTTAAACAAACATCCATCGAACTGGAAACCACAGACGCGGCGGCGAATCGCTCGCGCTACTATTTTGGCAGTACGGTTCCTCGCTTTTTTGATATCAGGAATCGACGACGTAAAAATAAGGTGAGTGTACCATGGAAGGCCACTCTAACAAATAAACAGTTATTATTCGTTTATTTACTGGATAAATGAAACTAACAAATATTTAAGTAATACTTTGTTTTATTACGTAACATATAAACCACTTCTTTTTATTATAGATTTAATCGCTATTCGGTAACTTTTAGTGTTAAATGACTGATTTATTATGATGGCCTTCTAAGGAGCCTTGTTCTTAGCAAGGCTATTTGGAAGAGATCAATGAAACTTAAGTTCAATCAATATTGTTTAATCTGCAATTCAAAAAAGTGGTTTATATGTTACGTAATAATCACTTAAATATTTATTATTCGTTTATCCAGTAAATAAACGAATAATTACTGTTTATTTGTTTGAGTGGCCTTCCATGGTACACCCACCTTACATACGAACGGAGTGCGAGTTCCCATCCTGACCCTCAATTCAATATATCCTACAATACCTAATACGATAGTTGGATTGGAAAGACATCATTCAAATTTCTCTACCATATCATATTCCTTATACAAGCATTAGGCAGACTTGCGTCACCTAACACTACTACTAACTATTACAAGTGAGGTGTCTGATCTAAATCTTAAATCTCCAAGTACCACGGTTGCTTGGAAGAGATTGCAGCTGCGATACGGCCGCCTTTTGACATCTATTTTATGTTATCTATTATTTTGTTACATTATATTTTGCTACAATAAATATTTTTACTAACTTACCCATTTAAAAATGAAGTTGAAATTCTAAATTTCGGAAGCCATACATTTAGAATTTTTTAAGAAAGTCGCTGGTTCATTTCCTCACGTGCGGTATTTTTCCACTATTTAATTATTTAGTTGTATAAAAGACGAAGGCAGTTGGGAAAGATCAATAGTTTTAAATACTTAGATGGCATTTTTAACCTCCCCAAAAATGAGGGTTGATATAAGTTTGACGCTAATGTCTGCTCTGTGTGTCTGTCTGTGGCATCGTAGCTCTCGAACGGATGAACTGAAAGCAAGTTCCCTCGTGGCTAATGTTTGATGAAAATCACCGTTTAAAAGTTATTGGGTCGCTTAAAAGTCGAGTTTTTTTTTAATTTACCTGGTAAAAATAAATGTTGTTACGAATATCAATTCCACCTAACATCGGTTAGAATATGTAATTCCGCCTTCATCACTCGATGGTCTCGGCAAAGAAACTTGTTTGAAAGCATTCGTTCGATAATAAACTCTGGCATGTACGCTGTTATACAAAGTGTAAGGGACATACCCGTAATAGATCGAACCACGAGCTATACTAGTACACTATAGTATAATGAAATTAAAATACATACATACATATTATCACGCCTGTTTCCCACAGGGGTAGGCAGAAACTAAGGACCTCCACTTGCTACGATCCTGACAGACCTCTTTCGCTTCATCTACACTCATCACTCTCTTCATGCATGCCCGCCGGTTACGGGTACTTCTAACCTCTCCTTTTTTAAGAACGTCTGCAATTTCCCCTCACGTTTGCTTTGAAAACTCTTTTAGTGAATCTCCTTTTAAATTAAATTAAAATACAAAAAGCAAAAAAAATTGCCCATTCAAAAGTGTGCAACCGCTTGAGCAATTTATATGGGAACGTCGATTTTTTTTACCTTTTTGACTGTTATTTTAATTTCATTATAGTACAGTAATAGTATAGTATAAAAGTATAGCCTGTGGTTCGATTTATTACAGGTATGTCCCTTCCACTTGGTATAACATTAACTTTTACCTTAAACTGGTAAAAGTTAATGTTATACCAAGTGGAGACCAACGGGAGACAGTACGGAGTGTACCCTTTGTATCCTCTTATGTATCCCACATTGTTCGTGTTAGGTATGGTGGGATATTACGAGCTAAGGGTAAGAAGGGAGCTTAGTATGGTGACCTACATTTTTAAGTTGATTCGTGGTATCATAAATAACTCGGAAATGCTTAAAGTGGTGGAGTTTTGCGTTCCGAATAGATACGTGGAGCGCCGAAGGCAGCCGTGCCTTTTCGTGGTACCTCACGGGCGGACCAACTTGGTGAACAAGTCTCCGCTGGCACGCGCGATACACACTCTGAATTTGATCGCGGGCAGGATACACTGAGTACACTGGAAGATGTCTATCTTCCAGTGTACTCTGTGTGAATTTACAAAGGTTGCCGTGTGTATAATAAGTTATAAATAATGTAAATAATCGAAAAATGTGGAATGTTTTGCTATTCTATTGTATTGGGTACAAACCTGTAAATGGAGTGAGCGTGGAGAATAAGTGGAGAATAAATAAATAAACAAATAAATAAAAACTCAAGTTTCAATCACCAAATCGAAAATATACAACAGTACTTCAAGTTAAGTATAAACGACAAAACAAAATTCGCGTGCATAATACCTCTGCTCGTAACAAGGGATTTCAACGGACGTTTTTACGTTTTTATGCAGTTATTGCCGTAAGCAACTAATGGTTATTGCACTGCAAAGGGGCTTATAAAGCTTTTTCATACTAATTTAACTTTGGAAGTTATAAAGTAGCACAGTTCTTGAACGAATTAATATCAGTAATTGATGCTTATGTTTTTGTTTCGGATTTTTATATTTGTTATGAATGCTTGTGTTTTCCAGTTTTGCGTTATTGTTATTGTTTTGTTTAGTGTAATAGCCACTTTACACGGTACGGTAAATCGTAGCGATTTAACTACGATTTATCGTGCCACAAGTCTATAGATTTATTTGGCAGTTTGGTTTCATAATTATATTGCTTAATTTTTTCGTTATAGCTGTATTAGGATGAGATAATCTCGTCGGCTGTCACCTTATTTGGAAAGTGTATTTTTTTTAATTTCCGTAAAAATATTAATAGTTCTTTTTTATTAGCCTGTATGTTTCTCACTGCAGGCAAAAGGCCTCCCCTTTATTTTTTCAGGGTAGGCCTAGGACAAGATGGCGCGAAGAGCTAGATAGATTTTTTTGCGGTGCCACCCACAGGTCACATAAGAAAATTGAAAGTCAAAGAGAAAATATACCAAAGACTAAAATTAGCATTTTCATAGTAGTTTTGTTTTAGCTGTAAACTAAATATATCAAATTCAAATTCAAATTCAAATATATCTTTATTATCATAGGATATTTATAATATCTCTTAATAATCGTCACTTTGTTTTATTGCACAATAATTGTTGACGTGAAAAAGTTACTTAGAGCTAAGTTTACTGCCGCCTCCAAAGCGCTAGTGCAGAAGAAGCGGTAACAAACTGCACTGCAGCATTTTCTCCAAGAACGTCAACTCACAATGAAATTAATATTTATAGTTGATATAATGTGGACAGAGTATACATTGTTTGTTGTCATAATTTAAATTAATTTTTTTAATGTCGAAATTTTGAAATAATGTCAAATCAAGTTGTAAATTCAGTATGTACTTAATGTACCAGATTATGACCATTTCTGAGTATACAAACCTTTAAGTATAAAAACCTTAAATCAAAACAAGCATGCGTTTTATCTAAAATCTTGCTAGTCACCCATAGTGTCATAGCGTAAAATTGTCGGTAGATAGTCCGTGGATAACATCACTTGGAAAGGGCCGGTTGTCTTATCTGATCCATGATTGTATGACTAAACATTTGAACTATGAGGCACCGTCACCCTTTGCACGATTGGTGCAATTTACATCATGCATTATTATAATGTCTTTAGTTCTCTGGTCCAGAACCAGGTCCCACCTACCTACATATTGGTGTTAATTTAAATATTATGAACGTTCTGATAACGGACTGCCTCCGTAGTCCAATGGTCAAGGCGTTCGCCTTGTGACCCGGAGGTCATGGGTTCGATTCCCACTGGGAAGCATACTTTGTGAAAAGTTGTTTCCAGTCTGGATAGGATATTGCAGGCTTGAATCACCTGATTATCCGAAAAGAAAGATGATTCCGTGTTTCGGAAGGCACGTAAAACTGTGGGTCCCGAACGCCACCTAGCGTTTGATCATCAAACTATCCAAGGATTGGTTCCTGGTTTGCCCTTTGGGTTGTGGAGGTCAGACGGCAGTCGCTCTGTGTAAAAACCAGTAACCTCGTTAAATCTCCTTGGTTAGGTAGCGGACCCCGGGGCTCTGAAGCGTTACTGCTGAGGATGCGACCGGGAATAGGCCCGGATGATGATAATGATGATGATGAACGTTCTGATAAGTAACTCTTAAAATGACTGGTATTATGTCTAGCTTCAATACCCCGTTCAACAAAAATTTGTCATTTGCGAACCCATGTTAAAGGCTCGATGTCAATTTAACTTGAATTTATACATTTATAAGCTATTAATTAACTTTATTTATGAAAATTATCATGTCTTTAAAGCGTGTGTGTGTTTTTTTAGTTATTTTTGTACAATAAATATTTAAAAACCAAGGTTAAGATTTTTACCTTCGTTCGAGACAATAATATTTTTAATAAGGGAAGCACTTTCATTCATCCAAAGACTGTACAAAAAAAAAAATTATCTATTATTACAAGAACCTCTATGACTCTAACTTACCAGTAAACTTAGCCTGCCCTTTCAGCGTTACAGTTTCTATCGTTGTGACGTCACTCCTCCCCTTGGCATTGACGGCGTATAAGTCGATCCTGTAGCTCACACCTGGAGTAAGGCCCCTGATCTCGAAGTACGGAGGCGTCCGGTTTGTTGATACGTTGTAGCGGACCTGGTGAAGAAATAATACTTATCATTATTGACATTCGAAGACTAATCTGAGTGGTTCTGGCCTAGAATAAGGCCATTTCATCTATCTTGTCACGTAAGAATGGTGTATGGAGAATAAAAACCACTACCGAAATAGTAGACCTAGTGGGCGAGCTAACATCATGAGTGAAATTAGCACACCGTCTTTGCTGGCTCGAGCACGTCGAAAGAATGGAAGAGGGTCGGGGGGTAAAGAAAAGAGGTCTGTCAGGATCGTAGCAAGTGGAGGTCCATAGTCTCTGCATACCCCTGTGGGAAACAGGCGTGATAATATGTATATATATGAGCATACAGGGCCGATCAGTCGTAGGCCGGTGGGCTGCCCCAAGTATCGCTGGAGCGACGTGGTGACGCAGGATAGTAAGTAATGGTGGAAATGAGCAGTGGGCCCGCCAGTCCTTACGGAGTGTCTGTCTTGTAGTAAGTGTCGCAAGAAGCATAATCTGCTGTATGAACTTACTAATTGGTGGCACACAAAGTAGTTGAGAATCTAAACTACTTTTACTTTCGCAAAGTTACATCTGAATCCAATAAATGGCGTTTTCTTTTTCAGTTGGTTTGTTTTTCGGTATCCTTCTATCCTCGTAGTGTATTGACAAGCATAATCTTTGGATGAAACTTCGAACGCCCTAAAACGAAGGCATTGAGTACATATAAATACTTTCAGTATCTGTATTATTTAGTAGCCATGCTCTTATCGGTGGAGTATTATTTTTATTTCCAATTATCGAGGGAAGTAAAACGGCTAGTGGACGAGAGATCGTTCGCTAGCCGTTTTACTTCGCCGTACGGCACGCCGTTCGCCTTCTCCATTATTTGTTTCATGAATGACGACCTCCGTGGCGTAGAGGTCATCATGCTAGTCCGCCACCCAGAGGTTCCGGGTTCGATCCCCGGTCAGGGCAAGTTGGAAAATTGCCTTTTTCAAATTGTCCTGGGTCTTGGGTGTTTATCTATGTATGTATTTGCTATCTATTATAGTATCGTTGAGTTAGTATCCCATAACACAAGCCTCGAACTTACTTTGGGGCTAGCTCAATCAGTGTAATTTGTCCCTATAAGTTTATTTATTTATGAAGCTACGCCTGGGTTTAAACTTACAGTCAATGATGGCAATTCCAACAGCTCCATGAGGAAGGTCTGTGGCAGGCCTCCATCGAAGTTCTCCACGCAATCCACGTACAAGGAGTCCAGGCTTTGATTGGCCACGGTGCAGTTCTGGAGGTGGAATGGACGGCCTGGACAGACGACCAAACTTATTAATAAACAGAACGATAGTTAGCTTAGTTTAGCATTCGTATTTTTATTATTAGGCTAAAAACTTTGTTCTACTAAAACTTTTAAATTTTTCATCCCGTCGCTCGCCCTTTCTCGCTCTCGCAAATGATGGTTCTGAGCGAGAGAAAAGGATAGGAGTATTGGAATGTAATGTTTCATGATAGTTCATAGCCCAACCCTTCATTGTTCACGTTTATTTATGCCAGTGTTTGCTAAATGCCAGCATCAGTTCGCCAAACTAGTCGATGACGTTCGGCAACCATCGCCGACTAGCTCTCGCTGGTACGTTGTCGCTCGTCTGAGCCCTGAGATAAACTTTTTGCACGCCAGCGCTTGTAAAGAGGCATTTCACATTTGGTTGGCTGTCTCGCTCGCACAAACAAACATTTATAAAGATTATTAAAAAATGTGAATCATTTGTAGAAAAGTGTTTCATTTACTTTCAATATAATTATATGTTAGATATTGTAGACATCTTTTTTATTGTTTATGTGTGTGTGTGTATCGACAATTAGGTGATCAGAAATTTAAAATTTTGATGATCTGATTTTCGATGTAGTGAATGTTAATAATGAAACACTTTTTTACAAATGAGACACATTTTTTAATAATCTTTAAAAATGTTTGATTGTGCGAGCGACACAGCCAACCAAATTTGAAATGCCTCTTAACATTAGTTTACGCCCGGCGCCAAGCTTTTAAAAATAGTACAATTCGCCCACTTTAGTCTCGGTTACATGTGCAACTAAAGCGCTCTAAAGATTAATGGGTATGAAATCAAAAATGGTATCCCGTGAGGAATTAAAAAATCGTTAGTCTAACGTTACCTGCAGCGACCAGCTGGAAGACACATGGTACTTTCTGCTGCCCAACCATGTTCTCTCCGTAGCACGCCAGCGTTCCATACTCCATGTCCGTGGTTGGTGTGTAGTTCAGGGTCGAAGTGTGTCCGTAATTGGTGTATAATCTGGTTTGAAGAATATTATTTTCTTAATACATTGACTGCCAGCATTGCAGACACAATAGTTTTTATAATTGTGTGACGGATACCAGCTGACCGTCGTGGCTTTTAAAGACTTAACTACCTAAATTTCTCGAACAACCCAAAGGTTGGCTGTAAGATAATGCATCAAGTCTACGAGTAAGCAATAATAAATGTTAAATAAAAAAAACTTTGAAAGTATAAACATTAATCACTAGTTAATTGCCCCAAATGTTTTACAGACCCATCCTTCTGCAAACCCTCAACTGATGTGTCTCATGTTTGAAATAAAAAAAATAGGTGTCTCTTCTATAAGATACGTCTACAAAATTTCATCAAGATATCTAAATCTCGGGTGAGATACTCGTATTGTCGAAAATACTTACATTCATACACACATATACGAAATCTTAAAAAAATTACATAAATACATATAAACCTTGGATTGTGAAAATGAAAAAAAAAGGACGTCTTTCCTACCTTGGTGGGAGTTCAGTTTGCTCTCCAGAGTTATTGAAGGTCCAGTGGAAGGAGACCAGCGCAGGGTTGGCGTCCACAGAGCAGTGTAGCGAGACAGTCTCATGCTTCAGAGCTCCGAAGAGCTCACCATCTCTCCTCTCCGCGCAGACTGGAGCATCTACAAAAAGGGGTCAACAATGTACTAAAAGTAGTAGGTAATGAAACAATCAAAGTAGGAAACTTGAGAACATCTTAACCCTTATAGTCTACTTATAAAATATATGTATGCCTGATATAAGAAAATTTCGGGACAGAAGGTTTCTTCTCCCTAACAGGGTAGAGCGAAACACACCAAGGGCGTTTGTCAGGGTCCATATAATGACTTACGGTCTTTCGCTGCAGCCCAATCCCTGCCAGTCGTACCGGTCTACCGGTCCATTGGGTAACAGAGGGAGGGTCGAGAGAGTGGATTTGCACCCGCGCAACCGTTCATCCACTTAAAATAATTTCACGCGCAGATGACCTCGGCAACTATCTAATGAACAAAATTTGGTCTAGCGAGTCACATTAGGGCTCACGCTAGAAACTGCTCTACCCACCATTAATATTCTTGTCCGTGGTCGCCGTTATCGAAAACGATAAGGAGGACTATTCATATTCATTTATTTATTCTCCCTTATAATAAATAAATAATAATTATCATTATAAATCATTTTTTTTTAAGTCGTAGTATATATTTATTTATTGTGTATCTATATGTCCTGCAGTTTATTCTTGTTTTTTATTTAGTCTTTAACACTTAACTTAATAATCTTCACAATTGATCGCACTTGCACCTACCCAAGGTTTTAGCTGAAAATCAGCGCATTGCTCTTCGAGCAATATTTTCGCTGAGTCTACGACCTTTTTGTGCTGCTGCAGCATACATACACACATCACATCGCTAAAAACCTGTGTTTAATATACAAAAAGTCATTCGTGTATTTCCTTGTGTGTGAGTGTGTGTGCAGTTTTCACAAATAAACGATTTATCTAACTATCTATCTTAATAAATAGGTATATAGGGACAAATAACACTGATTGAGCTAGCCCCAAAGTAAGTTCGAGACTTGTGTTATAGGATACCAATTCAGCGATACTATATTTTATAACAAATACTTATATAGATAAACAACCAAGACCGATCCTACTTTAAGTTGGGTTTTCACAGTATGTATGACTACTATGCGTACGGTCCATACCATTATTACGCATTTCAGCCTATTTTTCTTTAGCCTTTCTCCATATGTTTTTATCACGGAGGTCATTTATAAGATACTAGCTTTTGCCCGCGGCTTCGCTCGCGTAGGGGTGTTATTTATCGAAATTCTTTCTTAGGGGATGCCTACGTCATAGTAGCTTTATGCATTCAAAGTCTCAGCCCGATCGGTTTAAAATTTACAAAGTTTCATACAAACTTTTATCCCCTATTTTATCCCCTTGGGGGTAGAATTGATCAAAATCCTTTCTTAGCGGATGCCTACGTCATAACATCTACCTGCATGCCAAATTTCAGCCCGATCCGTCCAGTGGTTTGGTCTGTGCGTTAATAGATCACTATGTCAGTCAGTCAGTCACCTTTGAGTTATATATATTTAGATTTAAGATTTACTAAACTAAGCGACTGTTATAAAGAATTTCAGCGTAATTATCTCAAGTTGCCAGATTCGTAAAGTTAGCGGATATCAATCTCAACGTTGATAGTTGTTAACAAGCCTAGGGCCATAAAAAACAAAGAAAAAAAAAATTGAATTGAAATTGTGATAGTTTGGCTAGCCGGAACGCCTATTCATTTGATTCAGATTCTTGCCCATTCCTTAGATCAGCTTCTACAATCTGCGGAAAGAGCAGGTACACTTTATCACATATTTACTTTACTCACAAACCAGCATGGAAATATTCAAAGAGATAATTTTAAATAAATATATAGGGACAAATAACACTGATTGAGCTAGCCCCAAAGTAAGTTCGAGACTTGTGTTATGGGATACTAACTCAACGATACTATATTTTATAACATATACATATATAAATAAACATCCAAGACCCAGGACAATTTGAAAAAGACTATTTTCCAACTTGCCCTGACCGGGGATAGAACCCGGGACCTCTGGGTGGCGAACTAGCATGGTGACCACTACGCCACGGAGGTCGTCGAATAATGAAACAATCAAAGTAAGAAACTTAAGCACATAGTGTTTATTTCTTATGAAACATCTTAAATCAGACCAAGGAGGTCATCTATAATAATAAAAATTTGCTCTCAATGGTACACTAAGGGATAGACCTCCATAGATCCAGTCATCTCACTTTTTAGATAAAAAACTAAAAGGCCTCTCATGTTGGCTTTGGCCCCATGAACGCCTCAAAGAACCGGGTCCCAATGGACCTGTGGCTGAAAAGCGTACCAACGTAATAATAAAATCGTTGAGCCAAAACGAAATAACTTGCAAATGCCAATTAGCCTCCTATTCTTTTTCTATTTTTAGCCTATACTGTCCCACTGCAGGGTAAAGGCCTCCCTTCCAGCACTCCAACTATCTCGGTCGAGGGCGTTTGACGCCCAATCCCTGCACTAGGAGTCAAGCTCGTCCCTCTATCTCTTTCCGGGTCTACCAGGCTTCCGCTTTCCGTTGTGAGGAATATATTGGGTCGCTGTTTTGGCTCAGAGTTCGTCGGGCATACGGCAAACATGTCCTGCCCAGTTCCACTGTAGGGATGCAGCTTTTCGGCCAACGTCCACGATCTGTGTTTTGGAGCGTAGTATCGTGTTTCTTATGTGGTCTGAAAGTCTGACTCCCAAGATACTACGCTCCATGGCTCGTTGACAAACCCCGAGTCCGGACCTTTGGTTGACAGTCAGGGACCAAGTCTGCGCGCCATATGTGAGGATGGGGAGGATGCACACGTCCATGAGATTTCTTTTGAGTTTTAGTGGTAACTCGCCCTTCATGAGTTCTTTCATTGACCAATAGCGCTTCCAGGCATTTTCGGTGCGTCTAGCTACTTCTGTTTCTTGACTGTTCTGGAAAGACACTATCTGGCCAAGGTAGATGTACTTCTGGACGTATTCAACCTCCACACCCAACCTTTATCAGACGCTTAGAGCGGTTCGTCATAAGTTTAGTCTTTGACATGTTCATCATCAGTCCCACCTCGAGGCTTGATGCCGTGTTAAGTTGTTGGATCATGTCACTCAAATCTTGAGCTGTGGAAGCAAACAACACGATATCATCGGCGAATCGAAGATTAGTTAGTCTCCGATTGCCGACGACAACGCCCTTCTCCTTCCATTTGTCTGCCAAAGTCTTAAATACCTCTTCTAGAGTGGCTGTAAAAAGTTTTGGGAATAGCGGGTCGCCTTGCTTGACGCCTTTTTGGATATTAAAGGAAGAGCCTGATGTGTGTAGTTTGACAGCGGCAGTACTTTCGGAGAAAATAATTTTAATAGGCTAATATAGATATTTGGTATATCTTGATTCTGAAGAGCTTGAAATATAGAAGGATAATTAAGGCTGTCGAAAGCTTTGGAGTAGTCTATAAATCCTAAGTATAAAGGTCGGTTGTATTGTTTATATCTTTCTATTATTTGATTGATTCTATTAATTGAATAAGCCTCCTATTATACAATATGTAACAAAAATCGTCTGATCCTTGTAGGAGCAACTCAGACCGTCAATATGAATAACTTTTCCTATGGGACCGATGATTGAAATTCGAAAAAAAAAAAAAACGTCATTTTCATACAAATTGCCAGTCCGGCCGAACACTTTTGTGTGAAAATGTCGATTTTTTTTCGAGTTTCAAGCATTGGTCCCATACGAAAAGTTGTTCATATTGACGGTCTGAGTTGCTCTTATAAGGATCGGACAAGGTTTTTGTAACATATTGTATAAGAAAGCGACTGTCATAAAATAACAAACTTATGCGTAATTACTCGTATATTAAGTTGTCAGATTCGCAAAGTCGGCACATATCAATTTCAACTTAGATAGTTGGAGTTCTAGCCGAGTCGTTAAATCTTTCGGTTCTGTGCAGTTTTATAACGATGTCGACTCTTTGTTACCGGCACAGTGCTATCTGTAGACACTTTTGTTAGAAATACTTTTGACAAATGCAGGAGTCAAGTTTTACTTCATCATATTAGCTTTTTTGGTATTATACGGAAAAAGAAAATGTAGTGAAACAGTGTCTTTCCATGGCAACGAGAAAGATAGGGAGAGGTAGGCCGCCATCTAGCGTTTTAAAATGAAACTACCCAAGGATTGGCTCTGGTTTGCTCTTTGGGTTGTGGAGGTCAGACGGCAGTCGCTCTGTGTAAAAACCAGTAACCTCGTCAAATCTCCTTGGTTAGGTAGCGGACCCCGGGCTCTGAAGCGGTTCTGCTGAGGATGCAACCGGGAATACGCTCGGATGATGATGATGAGGTAGGCCGACGACGTGGATGTCAAACATCCGATAAGATATGAATCAGCTTGGTCTGTACAACGACAATGCCTGTGATCGCAAGTGTGTTCCCATGTAAAGAAGAAGATAATCAAAGATAAAACGAGGAATGCATGAGTTCAATACCGTGCAGATTATGAAAGCCGATCGAGGGAATGGGCGAATCACGTTTATAGGTGATGCGGCTACTAACTGGTATTGCTATAAAATCGATAGATTTACAATCGAAAATGCCAGACTATCGAAAGGCCTATCGATAGTATTGATAGCTGTTTTAGAGCAATACTTACGATAGTATCGATTGTTTATTAATTATGAATAAACATATGTATTTATTTAAGTATATATGTAATATATGTATGTATATGTGTGTCTATTTATAGTTAGTGTAGTTTATTTTCATTTAAATTTTGTCCTCCTTTATCCTATGTATAAACACGCCTGAAAGCTCTCTTACATAAACATCTCCTCTCACAGGCCTACTAGAAAAGATCTCTTTTGAAATAAGTAGTGTCTTTGTACAAAATTTAGTTGACGTAAATTTTCCGTGTATATAAATTTGTAAATAAATAAATATAATAATTGGCCAAGTGCGTGTCGGAACACGCGCAGAGTAGGGTTCCGTTGTTACGAATGCCAACTTTGAGTTCATGCCACTAAAAACGTCTAAAAACTAATTTTCTATTGAATTTATATGAAATTTTCCTTTGGCGAGTACATTTTGTAAGTTGATCGCCTATAACATTTTAATTTGTAAACCCTATTTATTTTTGATAGTTTTTCTTTAAATTTCGTTATTTTAACTATAGCTGTGTTTTTTTCACGTGTCCATATATAACCGTTTAGCAGATAGAGCGGGGGGGGGACACTTGACTCTAACAAAAATCTTCACTTTAAAACCAAATAATTCAGAAACGGATCCCTAAATCGAAAAACGGTGTTCACAAGCTCATAATATTTTTAAAAGACCTATTCAACGATACCCCACATGATTGGTTAGTCGACAAAATAAAATTGACTTTTGACTTTACTTGTACGGGATCTACACTAAAAAAAAAATTTTCAATATTTTATTTTACCACTTCTTCCGCATAATTAATATACATACTTATACCAAATTACAGCTTTCTAGTACTTATAGTCGCTGAGTAAAACCGCGGACGGACAGACAGACAGACAGACATGGTGAAACTATAAGGGTTCCTTGTTTACTACGGAACCCTAAAAAGCAATACTATCGATAGTATCGATAGTTTTCAGTATGCCTATCAATAGTGGACTATCGAGCGGCAACACTACTTGCAACCATCACTATTTTATTTCCTTGTTTCATCTTTACGTCCACCATCACGGTTAACGTGGCCTTTGGTTCTAAGGCTCTGGAGCCATTAGAGCCTTTTCTATCTACCTCTTTCGGGATAAGGATGTGATATTAGTAATATATTATACGTTCACTGGCTACATAAATTCTTCTGCTGCATTCTCACTAAGATTACCTAAAATAGTTGGTGTGCTTTATTTATTCGCAAAACTGAATATCATAATGTAAAATGCATACATATCATCAGCTTGTAATTTTCCTATTTTAATGTCGCACCAAAATCTTTTTAAAATATAAGTCGCTAAAATATCACTAAAAACGTAAACACTGTAGTTAATCCTAGACTTACAATGATTTACATATTTTCAAAGAAAGCTTAGTTTTCTTCTTTCACAAAAAATAACAATAGTAAATCCTCTTTCACCTGAATGCGCTAGCAGGAGAATTATGATTTTTTGTGCAATAATTTATATATTTCCACAGAAAAGCCAAGTTTCCGTGTAAGTGAGTGTCAGCAAAAATCCACGTCGTGTCAGCTAGCGTCGCATTACAAAGGAAATGTCTGCTTTTCACGGATAGCTTACAAGTTTAGAATATTTCTAGCGTAGCGTTTATTTTTATAATATATTCAGCTGTAGTTCACCCGCATAAAATATCCTTCCACGCTGGTCTAGAAGAATAAAAAATTATATAAATATTCATCATCATCATTCGAGCGTATTTTCCCGGTTGCATCCTCAGCAGTAACGCTTCAGAGCCCGGGGTTCGCTACCTAAGCAAGGAGATTTAACTAGGTTACTAGTTTTTACACAGAGCGACTGCCGTCTGACCTCCACAACCCAAAGGGTAAACCGGAACCAATCCTTGGATAGTTTGATGATCAAACGCTAGATGGCGTTCGCGACACAGTTGATACGTGCCATCCGAAACCTGATTATCTGAAAAGAAAGATGATCCCGTATCTTTCTTTTCAGATAATCAGGTGATTCAAGCCTGCAATATCTTAACTAGATTGGAAATAACTTTTCACAAAGTATGCTTCCCAATGGGATTCGAACCCATGAGCTCCGGGTTAAAAGGCGAACGTCTTGACTACTGGACCACGGAGGCAGTCAAAAAGAATGATTAAATGTTTATTCCGTAGCCACCTGATGTCCGCGACTTCGTTCGCGTAGACTTTACGACTCCGGCGTATTATAAATACGAACTAATGTGGATACGTAAAAATACTTGTAGCAGTGTTATTATAAATAAATAAAAATAAATAGGGACAAATAACACTGATTGAGCTAGCCCTAAAGTAAGTTCGAGACTTGTGTTATGGGATACTAACTCAACGATACTTATATATATATATTTTATAACAAATACATACATAGATAAACATCCAAGACCCAGGACATTTTGAAAAAGCCATTTTCCAACTTGCCCTGACCGGGGATTGAACCTGAGACCTGTGGGTAGCGGAGTAGCATGGTGACCACTATGCCACGGAGGTCGTTATTAAATTATTTTTATTTCATATTAACTTGGTAATGCATCAGGTGTTCCCGATCTTGATTTTCATACCTCAACAAAAAATGTTCGTCAGGCGGAACATCAGCTGGTCTATTATTGTTCTGTATTAGGTACTCCATCTTTCAAAGTCAATTATATCCTTTATGTTGCCTGGATTTAACAGCTATATAACAATAAAGTTTCATTCGAATCTGTTCGGTATATCCGGAGATTAGCGTGTACAAATTAACAAAAATTCTTTATAACTCTGTCTCCATCGTTGCAAATGTTTTTTTTTTGTAAATATATTCAATGTACAGACACACTTTTAACTATTTTATTATAGGTATGTATTGATAAGAATTACTAAGTAGTGATAAAGAAAAGTTAGTATCCCGTAACACAAATCTCGAACTTAATTTGGGGCTAGCTAAATTTGTGTGATTTGTCCGTACATATTTATTTATATATTTATTAATAAACGAAGCCTAGCTGACCAGCACCTGCACACGAGTTGACACCCGAACCAAACAAACAAACAAACATGGCAAGTATATATAATAAAAGCTTTTAAAATAATATTTTAAGAAATAAATACTGCAGTAGGGTATTAAGACGTCATATCCTCCAATTTAACGAAGCGTCTGAGGGGATTCCGGTATCGGAGCTCGAAAAGACTTATACTGTCAGCTTACTCACACTTGAGGAATTCGCGTTGAAAGGAAATATAAATATACGCACTAAAAGTATATTTCTTCCGTATTCTTAAATCTTGAGACGCAAAAAGAAACGTAAATACATAAAATACTTCATTGTTATTGCCGGTTTAAGGTCGCCGGCGATCGAGGCTAATCTGGTGACAAAAATTCGTTCTTTGTTATATTTAAGTATTTATTTTATTTTTATTCCTTAGTACAGTTCGTTATAACAGGCTTAACCTAATACAACACAGCTATAGATTATTTAACAAACAAGGTATATATGTATAAATGCCTCATTTGTAAATATAGTTTCAGTAAATGACATTAAGGTGTTAAGGTGCTCCCACACAGCAGTTATATAACATTATAAAATATTGTGTAACACGTTAACATTCTATAACAATGTGTAACATTTTGCTACAATATGTTGTACAATGTTATATGTTATAAACGCTCCCACACTGGTTGAACTCGTTGTGTAACATAATTCTGTTGTATGAAGTTATATAACATCACTAACAATTTATAACTTTTGTTATAATTTGTTATTAAATGTTATACAACATTCTCTAACATTATATAACTGCTGTGTGGGAGCACCTTAACAAACAAGTTCGTGGGCTTCGGCCATATTGCGAAAAATATCGGAACTAAGTTTGATCGATACCATTCGTTACCAAACGATACAATTAATAGTATCGGTATGGGTCTTGGATGTGTAGTTGAAGTATAAAAAACACATCTATACAATGTGTTTTTTTATACTTGATCGTACGAAATCTGCTGAAAAAAACCGGAAAAAATCGTTATTAACACTTTAATTTTTATTTTCTTCAAAGTTGTCTCAAAAACTACAAAGTTTAAGAAGCTAAGAAAGTAAAAAATAATTAAAAATACCAAACAGGAAATTTGTTAAAAATTATTGACTAAAAATTAAAGTGCCTGGATTTTTTATTTAACTATCAAAACGTTTATATTTTTCGTTTCTTGTCGTTAATATTTCGTCTAATATCCGCACATTTCGTTTGAAACTTGCCCTAACCGGGGATCGAACCCGGAACCTCTGGGTGGCGGACTAACATGGTGACCACTACGCCACGGAGGTCGTCAAATATCAGTCCATCTTGTTCTTGTTTGTGTTTTTTTTACCTCTGCATTTCTGGGACAAACTCATTAAACAGTTTATTTTTCTCAACAGAACAACGAAATTTACCACAACGAAGCAGCAGGCATCATTCTCAGCGCTCAAAGCCTTCATCATCATCATCAGACCGTATTTTCGGTTGCATCCTCAGCAGTAACGCTTCAGAGCCCGGGGTCCGCTACCTAACCAAGGAGATTTGACGAGGTTACTGGTTTTTACACAGAGCGACAGCCGTCTGACCTCCACAACCCAAAGGGCAAACCAGGTACCAATTCAAGCCTACAATATCCTATCCAGACTGGAAACAACTTTTCACAAAGTATGCTTCCCAGTGGGAATCGAACCCATGACCTCCGGGTCACAAGGCGAACGCTTGACCACTAGACTACGGAGGCAGTCCGCTCAAAGCCTTGTCAAAGCTCAAAGCCTTTCCTTAGATCAAGTATAAAAAACGCATTGTATATGTTTTTGTTATAAAATTTAGTATCATTAAAATAGTATCCCATAACACAAGTCTCGAACTTACTTTGGGGCTAGCTCAATCTGAGTAGGAACAATTTGTCCGTACATTTTTAAATTTAATCATGAATTTAATTTTTCCGTTTATACATTAAATTTGAACGTGGCATCCGCGGAAGACCAGCGTTGTGGTTGACACTACAACATTTGCTGAGCGGACACCATTTTGGTGCATTTCGTATAATGTTTTGTTTTGTTTAGTACATAATGTATTTTTTTTGTACCAAATAAAGATTTTTCTTTCTTTTATAGTTTATCCATAGTGGACTATCGAGTGGCAACACTACATTAAAGAAGTAGACTTACATCTGACGAGCAATGACACAGGGTTGCTGGTGCCTTTTCCCTCAGAGTTGGCAGCCATGCAGGTGTAGTCTCCCGCGGCTGCCCTTGTGACGCTTTGGAGGACCAGGCTTTGTGCGCTGAGAATGATGCCTGCTGCTTCGTTGTGGAAAATTTCGTTGTTCTGTTGAGAAAAATAAACTGTTTAATGAGTATGTCCCAGGATGCAGAGGCACTAAATTAATATTAGTGTTACACACAGAACGTAGATGTCACCCACCGTCTAAATCTATACATACATATATAACTCAAAGGTGACTGACTGACTGACATAGTGATCTATCAACGCACAGCCCAAACCACTGGACCGATCGGGCTGAAATTTGGCATGCAGGTAGATGTTATAACGTAGGCATTCGCTAAGAAAGGATTTTGATCAATTCTACCCCTAACGGGATAAAAGTTTGTATGAAACTTTGTCAATTTTAAACCGATCGGGCTGAGACTTTGCATGCATAAAGCTACTATGACGTATGCATCCTCCTAAGAAAGGATTTTGATAAATTACACCACTACGCTAGCGAAGCCGCGGGCAAAAGCTAGTCTTATTATAAAACCCAGACTAACTTTGTTACTAAGTTTAAACCATTATCCGCCCAAAATGAAGTTGACTTTGACAGGTGCGATAGTGTGATATTACTAGATGTCAACTTGATTTGGTTGGATAATGGTTTTAAGCTAGTAACAAAGTTAGTCTGGATTTTATAAAGCGCACTACACACGAAAGCCGCCGACCCGCCGACACAACCTGGCGGCCTACGAGTATGTCGAATGAAGCATGTCGGCAACCTGCGCCCGCGTGTGTTGCTCGCCGACACATCGGCGGCTTGCGAACACAAGCGCTCAGTTGCCCAGCGACTATTGAGCTGTAGTACAAGCTCTTTCGACGCACGGCAATCACTTACTGCCAGCCAAATAAATTCCTGATGTCGAGCCGCCGACATGTCGCCGACATAGATTTCCGACTTGCAATCAGTGAAGCTGCCAACCTAGCCCGCCGACAAAAAGTTGTCGACATATGTCGGCGGGTCGGCGGGTTTGGTGTGTAGTGAGCTTAATAAGACGGCTAGGGTCCCGCGCAATATGCGCCCCCATTCAACGTCCCCACACTTCTCGCCTTGTTGCATATGTTGGGGGGCCAACACACACATATTTGACATGTGCACGGATGTATAGTGTCGTTTGTAGTAGTTGTAGGCATAATGATATTCCGCTTTTACAATAAACTTCATCCTTCATGTTCCCGTTTACCTCCTTTCTCCATTTCATACTGTCCACCTTTCCAAAATTAATTTCATTTCCAAATTCAATTTTTAAATTTTAGATTCCTTCATCATTCTGATTCATTCCACTACCATCTCTCGAGCTGATTACATTTCTTAACTATATATATCATTATTCTGTGCTATTTGATTTCTCTCAAGCTCTCCTCTACCTATCTACGTACCTACCTACCTTTTCATGTACATGACATTAGCTGCGCACTAGCTGGGGCAGTTGGAGCTCCTACAGGTGTAGGGTAAAGCAAACATTCAAAAGACTATACACCTTACACCTGGTGTAAGACCGTGCAGTGTTGAAATCAAGGTGAAAGGAGCTACTCCAGATCGTCACGACCCTTATGATTATAAAGAAGAAGAGTGTTTACCATTTATGACGTCACTATAGATGATATTTAATATGTGCTTTGTACCCAATGGTCTCACTATAAGATGTTAAATACCATGAAAAGGTTACGAATTAAATAAAGTAGGTATGTTTTCAAAAAGAATTATCCAAACTCTAGATGCGCCTAGAAAATCTAATTCTGTAAGACAGAATTGGTGGCAAGAATAAATTATTGGGTACTGATAAGTCACAAAATAATGTCACTTATTATTCACCATATCATTCTAACGTAATTTTAGATTTATTATTGCAGAAAAATGATGTAAAGAGCGCTTTTTGACTCCTAGAATCTATGACGTCATTAGTCTGTATTTCATAAAAATCCAATAGAATACGTTTGTTTTGACGTTGGGAAAAAAGTATCTGATTCAGTTGTTGAAAAGTAACAAATTATGAAGTAGACGGTACTTTATGAAAGATTTCTGGATCAAATTGGTAAGAATTGAAGAGGAAAGTTTATTAATTGATAATGATTCAACAAGAAAGTCTCCGCCTTAATAAACAAGTGCAGTTATTTTTAGAACATGAGTGTAAACTACCCTTCATTATAACATTTTGTACTTGACTCATTCACTGAGTTTTGCTGTTCATAGTTTTATCTATAGATGCTTTAACTTGATGATTTTTTTTGTAGTAAAAGATGTAAATAGTCCTTATTATTATTATAAAATGTAATGTGTAAGCAGTGTATGTGCAGTGTATGTTCACAAAGTGCAAATTCCCTTAATGGCATGCACATAATAATCTTGGAATTAACGAAAGGTACGTAAGTTAGTTTTAATTACTTTATTTATACCGATGTATTTTCTCTGTAAGTGAATTATGTAAAATTCTTTTGAGAAAATAAATTCTTTAAACCTTTAAAGAATGTAAAGGAGTTGACTTTGGACAGAGAGAGAGAGAGAGAGAGAGGAATGGAAGGATTAGTTGCTTCACAGACTAGCTTACATTTTAAATAGTAAGAAGTAGAGGCAAAAAACACTGCGCCAAAAATTAATAAATGGTACTGACTTAACCCTAATGGACACACAGAAAATTTTGTATACTGCCGCTTTAAGCAGTTTCCCACTGTTCTTGAATGAGTCCTGTTGTTAATACATCATTAAAGATTTTTGTGAGTATTGGAACTATATCATCCAGTGTACCCTTGAGTACCTCATTAGTGATTTTATCTGGGCCCGGAGCTTTTTCGTTTCTTTGACTCAGAGTCCAGGGCCATAAGAATCTGCCACTTTTAGCGATGGTAGGCGAGAAGATAGAAAAACAATCAATATAGTAATGGGTTGCTAGTAGTGTTATACAAGTCTCGAGTACTCGTGTTCGAATTTTGAAGACTTGAGTCGGTTTTGCAGGGCTCTGTGAGTCCAATAGTTTACAAATTCCGAGGCTAGGCGAGCGTGAGTGCTTTGAGAAACAACTCGAGTCTTTAGAAGAGCTCGAGTCTTAAAATGAACGTGAGCTGTTCTTGAAAGCTTACAAGGTCTTGAGGCGTCATTTCAGATGAATTTTGATTATCCAAGGTATGCAAGCAACATTCTTCTAACTGCTATTGTAATCAATCATATTTAATTTCTCATTGATATATAAGTTTTATAAAGGAAAATCATTGCTTTAAACACACTCGCAAAACATAACCATCCCTCTTCGCAGTCGGGTAAAAAGACGCGGTCGCAGAAAAAGAGACTTGAGCTATAATCTCACGCTTCGAGGCTCACTTAAGCTCGCGGTCGTCGAGCCTCCCGATAAGATTCGAGCCCTGTAAACGACACCGCGACTCCTAAGTAAGGCGAATCGAAGGACTTGAGTCTTGTACATCACTGCTTGTGTGAGAACGTGAAGCTTTTCTACGCACAATTGCGAAAAACGGCCACTTTTGGCGTATGTGCGTGGAAAAGCTTCACGTTTTCACTTTAAATTGTGAACAGTAGTTCATAAAATAGTTTGAAGGGTTTTCCAGGGTCTGATCAAGACCAAATTTTAAATGATATCTCCGCTTCTTTTCAAATGATTTATTTCATATGGGGGCAGCACTGGACCCCAAAAAATTCAGGTAGCCCCTTAACATGATTCGTATTTTCACCCGTTCTCTCGATCGGCTTTTACGATCTGCACGGGAAGAGAAGTAACTGGTACATTAAAAGTTTTTTTCTTCCAAACCATAGAAGAGCAAAAAGACCAAAAATTAAAGCTTACTCCATGAAACCACGCAAGTCTGTGAGTCTTGGGGTTGGCTTTCACGGCACACTCGAAGTAAACATCATCGCCTTCCTTTATCTCGTCTGGGTTAAGCTTGGACCCCATCCTCAGGTCCACAACAGGAACATCTGTGAAAAAGCACTTTGTTATCAAAATGTCTAAGTCCACGAGTCAAGTAACCTTTAGTTTTATCTTTACGAATTGGGAATTTGCCTATAATCATCCTGATGAGCTGTAAGGTGATATATACCTTCTTGAATCACATTTTACGACATCCGTGGAAGAGCAAACAAGTGGTAGCAAATTTCTTTCTTTTTTTACGTGTAAAATGAAGCTATCATCATAATTTCAGCCGTCCAATGCTGGACATAGGCCTTTCCCTAGGATTTCCAAAATGACCAATCAAGAGCGGCCTGCCTTGGTGAGGTCGTCTGACCATCTTGTAGGTGTCCTACGCTTCGCTTGCCAGTACGCGGTCGCCATTCGAGAACCTTTTCGCCCCATCGACCATCGGCTCTTCGCGCTATGTATCCCGCCCAATGCCACTTCAATGAGCTAATCGGCTGGGCTATGTTGTTAAAATGAATTTCCTCATTTCTGATTCGATCACGTAGAGAAACACCGAGCATTGCCCTCTCCATAGCGCGCTGAGCGACCTTGAGCCTTTTCATGAGACCCATAGTGTTGGAAAATGGCCTTTTTCAAATTGTCCTGGGTTTTGGATGTTTATCTATATATGTATTTGTTATGAAATATAGTATCGTTGAGTTAGTATCCCATAACACAAGTCTCGAACTTACTTTGGGGTTAGCTCAATCAGTGTTATTTGTCCCTATGTATTTATATATACTTTAAGCAGCTTGAAACATCTGATAGTAGTGTTAGCCACTTACACACACGAATATCAAAAAAAATACTGCCACATTTAACCTACAATCAATTTTTTCCGATAACAACTTCAGGCGTAAATTACTCCGTTCAATAACACCCCTTACTTTCCAATTACGTACATCAATTAACTGTATCACTTAGACTTGGAAATAATTCGACATAATAAAAGCAATCAAAGTATAGAAGATCGATAAATAAATAATTTATGTTCAATATATGGCACACCAATTAGTGATATAATTGATGTGTGGGTTTGGAAATTTGGAATAGATTGCTTGTCGCTGATTGAATTGAAATAATGTAATAGGTTCTTTAAATACATCGATCGTAAACCTTATTCCTACAACTTAAAGTCTACTTTTGTATGGGAAGGGCTGTTACTTGCATTGCACACTGAGTCGTCACTTATCCTCGATGGCGGAGTTGACTATGTGTTTATTTTCCGCGTGACACGTTAGAAACTTCCCGTCGTCCACGGTCGGGACTCAGCGTTTATTTTTATTTCACAATAATTAACCTTATTTTCTAAACTTAAAGTCTACTTTTATATGGCAAAGGCTGCTACTTACAATGCATACTGAGCCGCCACTTTTCCTCGATGGCGGAGTCAACTATGTGTATTTTTTCCGCCCGACACGTCCGGAACTTCCCGTCGTCCTTTCACGCTCAGCACGTAGCTAATCACGCTCAGCGTTTTTATTTCACGATAGTAAACCTTATTTCTACAACTTAAAGTCTAAATTTGTATGGGGAAGGCTGCTGGTTACAACGCACATTGATGCGCCATTGATCCTCGATGCTGGAGTCGACTATGATACGATTCAGACCGTCCGGTTCGCATCGGCCCGGAAGGCATTTCGCAATGTGGTAAAGGAAATTGAAACTTGTAACTAAAAAACTAAAGTTCATATTTCTGCCACAGATACATTCCGCGACGGCCGTACGGCTCCGGTCGGTTCCGGTTGGCGCCGGTCGGCTCCGAGCGGCTCCCGACGGATACCGCGACAGATAACCGGCTCCATAGGTATGCGTCGAGTCAGTCCGGCGTCGTACGGCTGTCGCAGAATGCGAACGGCAGTGCACCGAGACGAGTCATTTGAAGTTGTGTACACTAAAGGATAAGGACGTAATAATTTAATAAGCAAGTAATACCACGTCTCATTCCACCATTTTTTTAATAAAATTCTTTGGCGTCTACACAGCGCAATGTAAGCAGCACTTCTGGGCACTTGGAGTGTTTACGCATGCCGCGGGCCGCTGTCTGCTGTCGTAACACGCGGCACGCGTACGGCTCCAGCGGCACGCGTACGGCTCCAGCGGCACGCGTACGTCTCCCGCGGCATGTTACAGCTCCGACGCACATGGCCGACTGCCGCGGCATGCGCCCGCATCCGTTCCGGTCCAAGCTGACACGGGCCGGTCGGTCTGAATCGTACCTAAGTGTTTATTTTCCGCACGACACGTCCAAAACTTCCCGTCGACCTCCACGCTCGGCACTAAGCTTAGCCCGCTCAGCGTTTATTTTTATTTCACGATAACAAACCTTATTTTAAAACTAAAAGACTACTTCAATATGGCGAGGGCTGCTACTTACAATGCACATTGAGCCGCCACTTATCCTCGATGGCGGAGTCGACTATGTGTTTATTTTCCGCGCGACACGTCAAAAACTTCCCGTCGTCTTCAACGCTCGGCACTAAGCTTAACACGCTCAGCGTCTCGTTGTTTTCTGAGAACTGTGGACAAGGTAATGCGGAGAATAACAAGTTTGTTTATATTTTGCACTAAAAGATTTTTAGCGTGTAGAACTAAAAAGTACTTAAACTAAAGGTAAATTTTAAAGGCTAGTTCACCCGAATTGTGGACTAGCTCCGGCTCTCACCGAACTCCGCATAGAATTCGAACGAAGCATAGAAGCGGTGACGCTACTACTCAGACGTCGATTTTCTGTGAGAGTGTGGTACTTCCCCGGACGAGCCGCCCATTCATGCTACGCAAAACAGAGTTTTGCCGGTAGCATGGCTCTATTACAACTAAACATTAAATTAAACGGTTAACAGTCTGTCAATAAAGAACAATAGTAAAACAATGCACAATGGCGTGTAACCGCTATACGGTTATAGACAGTTCAAGGGACAACAGCTAATAGCCCATTTACATAATATAGTTTTGCCTATAACCATTTTCATATTAAATGTTCATCGAAACAAGCGAGTAGTCCTTAAGGGTTCCGTGTTTTTCCTTTAAAGGTATGTTATCCCTAAAAATGGCGAGCATCTGGCCCGCACATTAAACAATATCAACAAAAACTCCCTCTGCCTTAATTAAAGGAAAAACGGACTGTCATCTGCTTGCTATCCATCAGCGGCCTTCTCAACGATTCACAATAGCCAGTCGTCATAAAAAACAGGGGAGGATACAGATGCTCTGGGTGACGAATTAAATCGTTGAATTTTACTGAATCTAATCTATTTATTCTATGCTGGTCTGGAAGAGAAAAAAAACTTAGAATGTTTGGGTATGAATTTCTTGTGCTGTACTGTCTGAACTGTTTTCTTTTATGTACGGTACGCTTCAAAAATAGAATCATAATCTTTTGTACTAAAATCTTTTATATATATAACTCAAAGGTGACTGACTGACTGACATAGTGATCTATCAACGCACAGCCAAAACCACTGGACGGATCGGGCTGAAATTTGGCATGCAGGTAGATGTTATGAAGTAGGCATCCGCTAAGAAAGGATTTTGATCAATTCTACCCCCAAGGGGATAAAATAGGGGATGAAAGTTTGTATAAAACTTTGTCAATTTTAAACCGATCGGACTGAGACTTTGCATGCATAAATCTGCTATGACGTAGGCATCCCCTAAGAAAGGATTTTGATAAATTACACCCCTACGCGAGCGAAGCCGCGGCAAAAGCTAGTTTCATAATGAAAGATTTAAATTTTTAAATTTTTAAAAATCGACTCTGACAACTTGCAGATAAATCGTACTATTATGTTCAAGAATTTTTGACGACAAGCTTTAATTTTGCCATCAATGATTTCATAGACTTAATTACAGACTACCCTTTTATTATATGACATTACTATTATTATACCAATTTTCTTGACGTTTAAGTAAAGTTAATACCCATTTGACGACCTCCGTGGCGTAGTGGTCACCATGCCAGTCCGCCACCCAGAGGTCCCGGGTTCGATCCCCGGTCAGGGCAAGTTGGAAAATGGCCTTTTTCAAATTGTCCTGGGTCTTGGATGTTTATCTATATATGTATTTGTTATAAAATATAGTATCGTTGAGTTAGTATCCCATAACACAAGTCTCGAACTTACTTTGGGGGGCTAGCTCAATCAGTGTTATTTGTCCGCATATATTTATTTATTTTATATTTTTAATTCCGAAATTATTGTATGCGAAAAACGCGCAAGACTTAGCGAACTATTTTATATTGTAACATCTTATCTATTTGTACGAATGTTTGACAAATAAATACGATTGATTGATTGATACTAATAGGCATGACGAATGAAAAAATATTATATTTTTTTTTACTCTTAGAAACAAAAAATGACAAAAATACAGCATTGAAATTTCGCATGAAGACGATTTTTACATACAGAAGCCCCGTCGCAAGCCCCCACTCCGGAACTTTGATGGCTTGTACCTTTGTGATTTTTGACAAACTGAATAATATAGGTCCATTATTTTTGAATCTAAAAGACGTACTAATAAATGAAACTTTTCTAAATCTGTCGTCGCCCTTATTGTATGAGAAATTATGATTCCATTTTTGAAGTCTGATCTTACCTCTTTTACTTATACAATATACTTAATTTGCTTTATTTATCGGCGTGATCATTTAACCGCTTCCCTCAAATAAACTGCTTTGCCTCGCAGATCGCAGAAACCCATCGAGAGAATAGGTGCAAATGCAAATCCAAGAAAAAATTCGCCAGCATTCAATATGAGAAGCGTTCATCACTTCTATACAGTAAAATAAATAATCAAATACCAATATACTCCAGTACACTATATGAATGCAAAGGAAAGATACAAGATTGGCTTAAACCTTTTAGTTACGAGGAAATTGAAGATTTTATTCAGTAGACCAAGCACAGAGGCAGGCAGTCCGACTGACTGATTGACTTACAGATACAAACAACAGACCGACTAATAAATAAACCGAGAGACCAATAGACCAACAGATCGACGGACAGACTGACCGACATACAGATTAGATCGAGAGACTTATAGTCAGACAGATAACGGAGGCACATTCTGCACAAGTTTAGAATTGTATTTATCTAGTTTTAAGAACCAAATTATCTCCAGGCATATTTATTTTTATACCCATGTTTGCATTTTTATCTATGCTTACATTTATATAATACAGATTTATACCTATAAGTTATAGTGGAAGAGCGGAGGCTCCTGGCACAGGCATTTTTAAGCTTAAAAGGAGGCTCCAATCAACTACAGAGTTTATGTAAGAAACTTGAATGAAAATAAATTTATTATTATTATTATTATGTTGGTACGCTTTTCAGCCACGGGTCCATGGGGACCCGGTCCTTTGAGGCGTTCATGGGGCCAAAGCCAACATGAAGAGGCCTTTTAGTACCTTTTTATCTAAAAAGTGAGATGGCTGCATCTATGGAGGTCTATCCCTTAATGTACCATTGAGATGCATTAACGGGCAGTCCTCCACAGCTGCCGAACTATTGCCAGGGAGGGATTTACTTGGTTTGGGCTTTATGGATGGGATGTTAATTGACCGGTTAACTGGGTTATGGAGTGAGATACGGACATCTACCTAAAAATCTCTCACAACAATTTTAGCCTGGTAGATGGTGACTTGCTGCTCGTTGGCTACACTGCCTGTGGGCATCCTAACTAGCCACGAAAATGCAGCCAGGGCGCAACACTATGTGAGCAGCTAAGAGTGTCGAGAGGTGCGGCTCCGGTTTCACCATCACGGGGCTTACCCCCGAGAGCGGGTTTCCCCGTTATTACGCCATTACGTGCAATACACTTCCACCCTGGAGCGTATGTTCTGCTCTTGCGACTCCACTCTGGCCGGCCAGTTAAGGCAAGACAGAGGCGGGGGGTGTGTAACTGTGTGTATGTGTGTGTGTAAGCGCATGTGTGTATGGTCCCCCTGGAGGTAGGGTACGTGGTGTCGCCACTCACCATCAGCTCGCCACAAGCTGCCCTGCGTTGACTGACTGCACTGGGAATCCAGCGGGCGATGGGGTCGTCACGTCCCGACGCCTTTATTATTATTATTATAAATCCTGTGCCGCAAAACTTATTCCCTCATTAACTTATCGAGACAATTCTGAATCAATGTTTAAAAATACATACTCAAGTACCAACAGATGATAGAGGGTGATAACATATGATATGGTCTTAAAATTCAAAAATTTACAATTCAAATGCAAATTTTTATTCAGTAGGGAAATAAAGACCTTTACAGGCACTTTTACACGTCAATAAGTGTAATTTACATTACGTGTAAAGTATATTAAAATTCAATTTATTTTTAAAGAAAAACTACCAGTCCAGCACTTCGCAACGATCACTGCTGAGAAGAAACGCTAACAGCAACTCATTTTTACAGTACTGGTCGCCTACTCGTCAGAAGGACTTCGTCATATTATGAACATTTGAATTTTGAATTAAGTAGTCAAAAAAAGCGAATCCGCGCTGACCAGTCCCTCAAGAATGGCAAGTTTTAAAAATGTCTACTATTCTTGACAACAAAATAAGGTCAGTCAAACAATTGCCACACAGGCCTTAAGGAAAGTTTTTAAAGATAAATCTTACATTATACCTCAAAAAATTGTGGCTATGGTCAAATAAACCAAAGCTCGTGAAATACACGAGTAATTAAATTTCAAAAAAACCGCGTCACCAAAAGAGACGTTTTTAATTCTCACTCAGAGGCCTCAGAATGCGAAACAATAGGGCACATTATTACACGAACTGCAAAAATACTGGGCGAATCTAATAAATTAAAGTACAATGAGACGCTCAGAATGAAAGAAGACCCGTCAGCGGAAAGAAATATTATGACAAAAGATTCACAAAGCTATGAATTGTTTGAGGAAGTTATTTGGAAGGGAACTTAATTATTATAGAAGGAAAGACAGTGTTAAGGAAACTAGAGAGAATTTCTTTATTATTTGCTGTTATGCTTCGGACACGTTGTTTTTAATTTTGTTCTGTCCTCTTAGCATATACAGAGCCATTGTTTGCAAATGCTGGGAGGAAATTGAGGCGGTAAATTATCTTTATTTCAAGAAAATTCTTAGAAAACAGAACACTTTAGTCTTCTACACACTTCATATTTAGATTTAGTTAGACATTTTTTTAAATGATAGACCACAGATATGAAAAATAATAATTGTTAGACTAATCGATTTTTTTTTAAGTTATTTGAAGGAGTTATTAGTTTAATTGCCTCCTATTTTTCAGTAAAATAGTTTTACATCGCGTCGTTACCATCATTAGTATCCAATTATTTTAACTCTAGTTCGTGTATTTTAAAAAACATAAATAATAAATTTTGAAGAGGTTTAGGCAAAAATATAAATGTTATTTTGCCGCAGGCAACATTTTCATATTTAAATGATAATTTTATTGAGTGTTTTCATATTAATTCTGCAACAGTTCTTTCTTATGGACTGTTCAGATTGTATTGTATATAGCAGTTTTGCTTATGAACCTTTTACCTATGAACCATTATTTTAAGTGGCAGCATTGTGTTGTCATAGTACATAATATTTAGTATTTTCTCATTAATACGTTTTTAAATTATTGCTAACATGTTGGTTCCTTTATTATGTAACTGTTATAAGTAGAGATTTATAAATGACTCCATGTTTTTTAAATTGTAATGCTATACTGTTGTTGTAGTCGATAATCTTCCAAACAAATAAATCAAATAAAGTTAAGTAATCCTCCGAAAAAAATAACAACAATTAAAAAAAATACACAAAAAAGGCATTTAAGGGGCTACATGAATTTTTTTCGCAATTGTGCGAAGAAAAGCTTCACGTTCTCACTTTAAACTGTAAACAGTAGTTTATAAAATAGTTTGAAGGGTTATCCAGGGTCTGATCAAGACCAAATTTTAAATGATATCTCCGTTTCTTTTCAAATGATTTATTTCAAATGGGGGCAGCACTGGACCCTGAAAAATTCATGTAGCCCCTTAAATGTAATAGGGCGGTCTTATCTTTACATTCTAAAGGCGAATATACTTCAACTGTTTACTGCCAAGCAACAATCCTCGAAATTTAACTTACTTTTGTATCAATAAGCTCAAAATTTGTGTGCAAGGGATTATTACTTACATTTTTCGCCATCCTCTTCAACTGCCGGTTGTTTTTCCACCACGTCACGTACGCCTCCGGTCTTGAGCCGGTTGTCTTACATTCGATCTCGTACCTTCTGTCAGCTGACACTTGCTTCTCTTTGGTTAATATCGACACTGTTATTGGTTTTACTGTAACAAACATATTTATTTCAACAATTTGCATACGAGACATAAAATCAGATTAGCTCATAACACCTGGGTTAGCCATTTACACACGTGAAAATGTGGAAAGTTAAGTTCCATTAAAATCTTATCTAGATACGTGGAAGCGTGTTAAGTCACTTACAAGTCAAAAAAAGACGAAGAAATACGAACGTTCTGGAGCCATTTTTGACCCCATTATTATCAAAAATCTTTTTTATCATTATCATCATCAAATGTTGAGGTTCAACAAATCATAATTTATTTGATCAGCTACTTCAACAACGAAAATTTAAATATCATAGGTATGTGTAATTAAATAGCAAACATGGTCTAGGCAGATCAAATACAAGAAATTGTTTTCTAAATTTACGAAAATTATAATAAAGTAGCATATAAAGTATTTTTAAACAATTCTCAAACTTATGCTTATTATTCAACCCAATCATCCAAACTCTTAAAACACAAAACTAATTTGTATGTTTTAAAGTTTACATCTCTGATTTTCAAAAGTTCCTATTCAAAGAAACTGCAAAATCTTGTTTCAGAATGTCATCAATTTGGCCTGAAAAGTTTTAAGTAAGCCTTTGTGATAGGAACTATCGAGTAGAACTTTCGTTTGATAAATTAGAGTGGGCGATCCCTAGAATTATTTATTCTGGGGTGTTTTGAAATTACCATTTCAAGATAGGCGTAGTTATTCGACAGTTTCCAATATTAATTTCAAAACTTGCCAACTTTGAAGAACATTGAAGATTTGTTCGTCGAGATTATAGTTTTGAAAGATGGAATTCGATAAATCTTACAATTTGAGAACAGTATTATTTTACGTTTAGGTTTCGAACGTTGTAAGACTAAATTGCCGAAGTGTAGTAAGGTGTCTTACAGTGATGGAAGTTATAGATTTTTGTTTTTACTAGTCATGTATGTCCTGTAGTGTATGCGGAGAGTAAGACACACGCCCTAACTATTGTCTCACTGATACCTTGTAATCTTCTATGTAAAACACCTAGATTACTCATCGCAGATCTAGATAAACATACCTTATGACGACTTGTGCTCTATTGTCAATTTTTATATAAACCCTGTTTAACCAACAATAAATGAGCAGTTACCTACGAACCTGCTCGGAGTGACTTTAATTTAATATACATCCTCCCCCTACATCATAGTCCTACTGCTGGCCTTTTAATACTTAGTAGGTAGGTAGTCTTTGCTGTCCAATCCTTCTCAAACGCTTTCAGTTTGTCAGCTCAGCTCATCCTTGTTTTTCCTCGTTTCCTATGGCCATCTGATGGAACCAGGTTTGTAGATTTAGGAACCTATCTTATCACATGCATACGACTAACGTAACCTGTCCAATCTCACTTAAGTTGTGCTGCTTTTTTACCTTCATCCGTGACTTTTGTAATCGAACGCAGTGTGGTGTTTCTCACCTTATCAGTCAGTTTGACATTAAAATACTGCGCTTCATGGCTCTCTGGAGTACCTTCAGTTTATCAATCGCAAGATAGAAAATGCGTAGGAAAGATTCTGGACTATGAAATAGCTACTTATAGGCAACCTTCCTTGTCTTAAAAAGAAACTCTTCGATATGTATATCTTGCCTATCCTAACCTCCGGTGCCTAGACTTGGCAAAAGTTATAGAATCACAGTCACAAAATCAATAAGACTATCGATATTTTCGATACCATCGATTGTCAATAGCTCGCAATACTATAAATGAGAGGTAAAACTATTGACAATATCGATACAATTGAATTTAGATACTATCGATAGTATCAATACTGTAACTATTTTTTGTATGAAAAGTATCGATAATTTTATATAAAGATATGCTTCTTAGCTGAATATTGAAATTACATTACTATCGATAGTTCTTGATACAAATAGTACCTTTAATCTCGATACTATCGATAGTCCTATTAATATTACTGTTTTGAAAGGCTACGATAGTATCAATAGACTATTCATATTTAATACTATTGCTTGCAACACTATAGAATACTTACGGTTAATATCTAGTATCAAAACTTTGGTTTCAGGTGGCGCCAGGTTGGTATTGGCAGCTTGGCAGATCAGACGCGCGTTGAGGTGCTGTCTGCCAACGTTTGGGAACGTCAATGTGTTGACGGTGATCCCATCTGGACGCTGCTCGTAAGAATCGTCTATGACGACGTTCTCGAGATACCAGGTCACTCGGGGGCGAGGTTTGCCTGTGAAGTATAGTTAGAATATAGTAAAAATACTGCCATAGCGCTTTGCAAGTGACACTGGGCGAGTTTCGCAATTAAATTGGTGACCACAAGGGGCATAAAAAATTCTCCGTGCTTTGGAAGGCACATTAAGAAGGTGGTCGGGGTTGTCATCATTGTATGGCAGTCGGAAAACTAAATCAGATGACTTAAGGCAACTTGAAATATCTGTCACTAGTGTTGGCCACAAAAAACAATCGTAAATATTTAGATATTAACTAAAAAAACTGTATTAACTATCTTAAATATCCTGTACATGGATATCAGCTATTGTAACGACGACCTTCCTGCTCCGCGCCGCACCTCACCGCACCGCACCCCGCGCTGACCATATAAAAGCGGCAGCGAGCTGGACCTCGTCCTTCCTCTCTGATTCCGATGACCAAATTATGGCTGACATGGTCCAATTCGATACCTCTGCGGCTCCGAGCAGCCAGAGGAACCTCGCGGCCCGACCCCCCGTATTCGTCGAAATCGAATACGTAGGCGT
The DNA here is from genome assembly GCA_943193695.1 of Acrobasis suavella. Lineage (NCBI taxonomy): Eukaryota > Metazoa > Arthropoda > Insecta > Lepidoptera > Pyralidae > Acrobasis > Acrobasis suavella. The sequence goes on from OW971947.1 coordinate 1,407,092, forward strand.
AGGAACATTAGCTCGTTCACTAGGTACCGCCCGGCGGTACCTGGACGATTTGCGTCCTAAGTAGGCCCTTCTGGCACCGTAGCTTCGGCCCTTCCGGCAAAACATGGGTGCTGTTTTTGGGGTGCTGCAACACCCCAAAATTTGCCATAATCCCTAGCGCGCCCAAAGCCGAGGTTTCCCCCTTGGGAGCCCTTTGCGCTGCTGCTAGTAGTATATGAATATAGGAAGCCGGGCCTCTGGCCCGCTCCTCAAACCTTGTCCGGGTGAAGTAGGAAATGCCGTCCGAGGCAACCTATGTCTGTCAATTCAAAAAAAATAGACCTCGCTAACCGATTTATCCACAGAGCTACCAACGCTCCAACGATAGCGAGAAACTGTGACCTACACCGCGATCTCGAACTCCCGTCCATAAAGCACTTTATGAAAGAAGCGTCCGAACGCTTCTTTCATAAAGCCGCCGACCACCCGAACCGACTAGTTAGAGAGGCAGCTAACTACATCCCGGAGCACGAATCTCGTGCCTTTCGAACCTTCGACCCCTATCTGTGGCATTTTTCTTATTTCAGTACCTAAATTGTTAAAATTCGAAATAAAGAGTTTGATTTCCTTAATATTGTTTCCTTTAAATAAATTTAACGTCACACTATATATATTTATATATCTATGGGGGCCATCAGCTCGTAAATTATTCGACTCTCAAGGAAACTTATTAAAGTTTCCCTAATCTGGGTAAAAACATAAGCGCCATACAACGTGGCAATGCTGCCAGCGTTTCGGGCACGTTCCCGCAGGGTAAAGAATTACCGGGCCTTCTTTATCTGTAAACATTAGTGTGTTTTATTTTTATTACTTTTATTTTAGTTTAAGAAAAGGAGTTTGTATATAATATATACAAACTCCTTTTTCTTAAATAGAAAAAAAATATAAAAATATTTCTTCGTTTTAATAATACTAATTTAAAAAATCCTGTAGGTACATTGTTTTACTAGGAAAAGTTAGAATTTTAATGTTTCGATTTTGAAATGTAAATAATATGGATTAATTTTATAAGCTTTGTTCCATTATCTAGATTAATGTACATACTTTGATTTCAGTTTATTAAATCTGAAATAAACTTCGCATTTCAGCTTCTGTAAAAATGAAATTTCTCTGGAACCCACGTCAAACCAAAACTTTTTGCGTCGGTGGCTGATGTACTTAAACCTACCTACTCGTGTTTTCGACAATTCATTATGTTACTTTATTATAACTTACTTTAAAATAATTTAGTTTTGTTAAAATGAACATACGAAGAATTTAATTTAGTATTCTTAAAACTAACATTACAATAATTTTGACATTTGACGTCGATTCGACATTTGTTCGATTTTACATTGACTTGACCATTCTTTTGATGGAATAATACACAATGTCTTCATTTATTTATTTATTTTTTACAAATTATAGTAATTTATTTTTATTAAAGCTAACTTTAAATGTGTTATTTATGTAAATGATTCTATTTAGATTTTAATTTAGTTCTTAGTTTAATTATTTGTATTTTGATGTTGATAAGCATAAATTCAATAATCTATAATAAATCAATAAATATATAGGGACCAATTACACTGATTGAGTTAGCCCCAAAGTAAGTTCGAAACTTGTGTTAAGAGATACTAACTCAACGATACTATATTTTATAACAAATACATATATAGATAAACATCCAAGACCCAGGACAATTTGAAAACTACCATTTTCCAACTTGCCCTGACCGGGGATCGAACCCGGGACCTCTAGGTGACGGACTAGCTTGGTAACCACTACGCCACGGAGGTCGTCGAACGTTTAAAACTTATTTTAAACGTTTTTAGTTTTAAACGTTTTAAATTAATATAATATGAATTGACACGGTTAACTCGTGTAATATACGTTGGAAATATCTACCAGGTTTCGATCGATTTGAAATAGGGACCCGAGAGAAAAAGCACAATTGGTATCCATCGATATTATACGACCTCCGTGGCGTAATGGTAAACACGCTAGTCTGCCAATCCGGAAGTTCTGGGTTTGAGCCCCAGCCAGGCCAAGTTGAAAAACGACTTTTTTCGAATTATCCTGGGTCTTGTGTGTTTATCTATATATGTATTTACTCGTATCATAAAATAGAGTCACATCTACACAAGTTTAAGCTTCCTTTGGGGCTAGCTCAATCCGTATGATTTGTACCTATATTTATTTACTATAGAATTAGTTTGAAGTAAGTGCTTATAGCTAAAACGCGTTGAGACTAAGGACAAAAATTATAAAAATTGGTGAATCGGTTGAGTAATGCGATCTGTAGGCGAGAACAGCCGGACAAAACCTGACGGATAGCCGGACAAAAGCATTTTTGGCCAATCTCGAAAATGAGACACTCGCAGGGTCAATTCTACTCTTATCTATAGCTTCATAAAAATTTTACGCGATGAAATATTTACACAAAGTTTAAAGCTTATGTAAAGAAGATACTCTGTGATAACTTATTATATTATTGTGATAGCTTATTAAAAACCGATGAAAGACAACAAAGTTTGGCTTGAGCTTGGCGCGGGCCCCTCTTTAAGGGTTGTATACTCAGAAATGGTAATAATTTGGTACATTAGGTACATACTGAATGTACAACTTTATTTGAAATTATTTCAAAATTTCGATATTAAAAAACATTTTTTTTAATTATGACAACAAAAAATGTATACTCTGTTGACATATCAACTATAAATATTAATTTCATTGTGAGTTGACGTTCTTAGAGAAAATGCTGCAGTGCAGTTTGTTACCGCTTCTTCTGCACTAGCGATTTGGAGGTGGCAGTAAACTTAGGTCTAAGTAACTTTTTGACGTCGACAATTCTTGTGAAACAAAACAAAGTGACAATAATTATTAAGAGATATTATAAATATCCTATGATAATAAAGATATATTTGAATTGAATTGAATTGAAAACACGTGGGAACGCGACAAAAAATTGTCCTTAGACTGAATTATTTCACAAAGGTTGTAATGATATAACAACATCATTATTCGTGATAATGATAACAACATCATACAAACATGCACCTACATACCTTCGGGAATTACGAATTAATGTGACCTTTCAAACATCTCAATTCTCATTCGTGTGTTTATATCATTACGCTTTTATATGTGAGACAATGGGACACACATTAGAAATTATCGTAGGCTCACCACAGCTATAATTAAAGCTTAGACGCGTCGTAAAACAATATTAACCCCATTCTGTAAATCTTTATTGTCATTCCGACGGCCTGTGATGGAAAGTTGGTACGTGATTTTGTGGTAAATGAGTTCTTCATTTATTTTTTTCAAATATTTATTTTTTGTGGCCGCCCCAAATTCTTCTGTTCCGGAATCCCCGCTCCCTCATCACATCTTTTCAAAAGTACTTATAGTACTGCATTGACTAAGATATTATTCATATGATAAATTAGCTCTCCCTTTGTGGTTTGGATACCTAATAGAAAAAGGTTCATCATTTTGAAAAAAAAAAGAAACTTGAGTGTCGTGAAACACTCGGTTTGAACAAAGTTACTTTTCTAGTAAATCATCAATACGTGACGGAAAAATCTTACACTTTTTTATAATAATAAATTATTAGGTATATTTAGGAATGGGTTTTGGCGGGAGCGCCACATTACATCAACTTCTCTAAAGGGCCTCTACGTATTAGATCTGTATCTTTACGCAAGCCTCCCAAAGAACCGGGCTGAAAAGACCCGTGAATCTAAAAGAGATAATAAATTTAAAAATATATTTTCTCAGGCATACGCTCTCCCAACTGAGCTAGCAACGAGATAGTCAAATTGTGAAATAACCTTTCACTTTAATTAGTGATGAAAAAAACCTTATACTTTTTTTCGCCATACCCCGTCCGCCAACTCCGTACCGTCCGAAAAAGAACTTTGTTCCAAAAATACGTACGCTCAAATGTATGTGCATGCAAAAATCTGTTGGCTGCATTTTTATTTATTGATTAGAAGATTTCTTCTTCAGAAGAAAGAACGTTCAACGTAAGGTATCGATTCGGATTGTATGAAGTTAAAGTACAGAAAAACTACAACGAATTTCTAGCCCATCGACTAAAGTGATAACTGTAATTAGCAGGCAGACATGGGTTAGAAAAAAATACACATGTCAGAAATGCAAAAGACTCTTAATGACCCTTGAATCAACACTGCACTACAAATTACTATTGACAAAATGTTCAGATACCGCATTTTTTATCTTCACCGACCATAATTTCTATTGACAATATAGAACAACCGATGTAGGTGTTTAATGACGGAAAATACTCGACAATCCCACTCGATTATGATGGCAGCGATAACACAATCGATTTTATACGTGTCGATTGCTCGATTCCGGTGAATCGATTCCTATTGGGTATTCCACGGACGCTCGATGGTCGGATTTGAAATCGAATGACAGTAATATTGCTATAGTAGAGTATTTTATAAGCTGTGAATTTGTAGTGGAATAAGTTTCGAGATCGGTTAAGAGGATTGTGTTTGAATTGAGAGCTATAATACTTTGCGGAGTCTGAACTCAGTGGATAGTTGGCATTTATTTCGAATTATATTTTTCAAAGGAGAATTATTTTTGTATCTTCAATGCATATTTGGAAATAAATGAAAGAAAAAAAATTACAACCGACCAAATGCGAGTTGAACTCGCGTGGAGAGGGTTCCGTATGATGCGAAAGATTTTCTGTAAGTGAACGTATTATCTTGAGTTTACCACTTTATTTTCAATTGATAATTTTTTTATAGGTTTTCCTGTCATTTCATAATGTTGTTGTTGAAAGCACTTCAGTTGTGCGACAAACCGTTGCCCGGCAGACCTTTGACCGACATAACATTTATTATGCGGCTCTCGTTGCATCTTCAGAGATTTTAATTCACTAAGTAAGTAGTTTCGCTGTTCATTGTATTGGGCATAGTACAATTTCAGAGTCAAAAGATTTAAATTCAAAAAACTTACCCCTAGTTCCTGTTTCTCCCGACAGAGGCGCTCCACGCCATGCCCGCGCGCATCTGCCTCATAGACTCATTCGCTTTTGTTGTACGGGCATAGAAGTACAGTATCCTAATAATTTTTACCGTTTTCTTCATAGTTCGTATAATTTTAGTATTATTTTAGGTTACGGTATTAATAACAGTATTACTTAACGTATATTCAGTGAAGTGCCATGGGTAAAAGAAAGCATAAAGATTCCTCCGAATATATTTTAGCATAAATAAGGAAATTGGAGAAACGTTTGCGGCGACGCAATCACCGTCGTGAATCTTCGTACACTAGTGATGCATGTAAGTTTTTTAGTTTTGCTACGTTATAAGAAAACATTGATTGATGACCAGTTTATACAAAAGTTTGGTAAATATCGAATATTCAGCTTATATACACAGTGAAAATAACTAAGTAGGTACGAAAGCCTTTTTGGTACCTTTAACTAATTTACGTTTCAACGATGTTGACTAGTTATAACAGAATGCTTCTATTCAATAGATTATCTATGTAGGTACCTACATGTACAAACATAAGTCTAGATTACGTTACTACCTTTCGATCGATACTTACGTATTCTCAACTTAGTATTCGATTCTCTGTGAGTATCGTAGGTATGAGGTACTTAATTACCTACCCACTTTTAACTTTATTTTTCACATAGGTAATTCTATTTTGTTTTGCGTCGTAAATTATTTCGAGATGTGATTAGCTAGAAGATTGGTTGTACCTACGTGTGACTCCCTAAGTATACTTTGGTGATATTAAGTACTCTGGATTTTTATGACACCTGAGCAAAATTTTTTTTCGAACGTAGTGCATAGAACTATAATGCGGTTATAGTCAAGCACATTTTGTACTACGATGCGGTCGTAGTCTCGTTCAGTTTTGGTCTGCTATCGTGATGCGGTCGCGATGAGACCTATAAATACTAACATGAGCATTTAGAGTCACGACGCGATCATGACCGTTGCTTATTTTATTTCCAGCGGGCCCCGTTGACTGGGACAGGGCCCCAAGTATTGAACCTAGCGATGAAATAATACAATTGGATGATGAAAATTTAGACAAAAGATCGGCTGATGGAAGTGTAACTATGAAATCAATAGTTAATCCTGTGCCATCAACTAGCCAGGATGAATGTGTCCCTGTGATAACTTCTGGCGACCAAATTCCTGCTGATAGTATCCCCATTGACATACTTGATATGTTGGGAGACTCTAAGAAAAAACAGGAAGTTTTTGGACCGAGAATCCAGGAAGAAATATCTAAACGTTGGGGGCGAATCTTGTGCGAGGGATTGAAGAAAGAGCAGAAGAAGGAAATGATTGAGAAAATTATGATACCAGAAAATTTTCAGTTACTGAAGGCTCCAAAATTAAATCCTGAAATCGCGGTTATAATAAATGAATCTATAAGAAATCGAGATAAACGTCTAGAAAATACTCAAAATTATCTTGGCCTTGGAATCTCAGTTTTAACTAACGTAATATCGTCTCTCATAGATAAAGATATGTCCAAGATGGACCTAATAAAACACCTTTCCGAAGCCAATCAGATCTTATTAGACCTTCATTTTGAAAATACGTTACATCGACGAAAATTGATTTCTTATTCATTAGATAAAAAATTTCCGGATATAGTCCAGGAGGCAGAAAGAGATTCCCTTCTCTTTGGTGAAAACCTGACTGAAAAGATCAAAGCTTCAAAATCAGCCGAAAAATCTGGTTTGGAAACTAAGAAAGCCATTCCCTCGGTAAATTCCACCACAAAAAAATCCACAGTGCAACAGGGAAACTGGAGAGGCCCTCCCCGTCAATCCCAGCGCGGGAATCGACGAGGTGGGGCCAGGACTCGTCAGAACTATCGCTCAGCAAGGACGTCGGTGCCTCAAATGGATCGTCGCAAGGATACTACGAGGCTTCGCGCGAGACCTGGCTCCAGGACCCGATAGAGGTACAACATGCTGGTAGATTAAGACATTTTGTAAATAGATGGAAATACATCTCAAATGATAATTTTATCATCAATATTGTATCAGGTTATAAAATTCCTCTTTTGAAACCAGTATACCAGTCATCAGAGCCCAAGACCGCCGTTTTCTCGAAATTCGAAATTCAGGCATTACATTTAGAATTGGATAAATTAATTCAAATAGGAGCCATAAGTCTTTGTAACGATGAACCGGGACAGTTCATATCCAAATTTTTTTAGTGCCAAAACCTGACGGCAAGTACAGGTTCATTCTAAACCTCAAATCTTTCAATAAATTTGTTGACACTCAACATTTTAAAATGGAAGACTATAGAACTGCCACTAAACTTATGTCTAAATGTTGTTACATGGCCACCATTGATTTAAAAGATGCCTATTTTTTAATTAGCATACAAGAATCATCAAAAAAAATATCTTAGATTCAGATTTGAAGGTAGTACATACCAGTTTCAATGCTTACCATTTGGGCTCTCATCTGCACCGTACATTTTTACAAAACTGATTAAACCGGTGGTATCGTTTGTAAGGAGTAAAGGCTTTTATATAGTTAACTATTTGAATGATTTTCTTTGCATTGGGGCGTCCTATGAAGACTGTTATAATTGTGTAACAGAAACACGAAATTTACTATCACAGCTGGGGTTCGTAATAAATTACGACAAGAGCCAACTAATACCTACTCAATTTATAAAATTTCTAGGATTTGAACTTAATTCGTCAAGTATGACTTTAAGCCTTCCTTTAGAAAAACAAAAAATATATTAAAGTTAACTCGTAATATATCTCAGAAAAGAAAAATTACGATTCGAGATTTTGCAAAATATCTCGGTGTCTTAACATCAGCTTGTCCAGCTATAGCTTACGGCTGGATGTATACGAAGAATTTAGAAAGAGAAAAATTTTTAGCTTTAAGATCTTCCAATGACAACTATGACGGTTACATGACTATAAGTAGGAATTTAAAGCATGATTTTGATTGGTGGAAAAATCACATTCTAAACTCTCACAACCCAATTCGAAGTGGTAGATTCATACTGGAAATATTTTCTGATGCATCTCTTACTGGATGGGGCATAATGTGCAATGGGGAACGTTCCAACGGATTCTGGGATTCAAACGAATCCAAGTGTCACATTTATTTATTAGAACTTAAAGCAGCTTTCATAGGACTCCAATGTTTTGCAAGTAAGATACTTAATGCCGACATCTTACTACGCATCGACAATACAGTTGCTATTTCATACATAAATCCGATGGGTGGCGTTCAATTCGTCCATTTGAATAAAACAACTCGTCAGATATGGGAATGATGCGAAGAAAGACAAATATTTATATTTGCTTCTTATATTAAATCACGTGAAAACGTTGAAGCAGATGAAGAGTCCAGACGAACTAACATCGATACAGAGTGGGATCTATCTTCCCCGGCATACAATGTTATTAAAGCTGAATTTGGCGAACCAGAAATCGACTTATTCACATCTCGACTAAATGCAAAATGTAAAAAATATGTTTCGTGGAAGAGAGATCCCTCTGCTTTTAATGTAGATGCGTTTACGTTGGACTGGTCTACCTTTTTTTCTTATATATTCCCACTATTTTCTTTAATTTTAAAATGTCTTCGGAAGATAGTGAATGACGAAGCGATGTGTATAATAGTAGCACCGCACTGGCCTAGTCAGCCGTGGTACCCGTTACTACAGTCACTTATGATACGTGAACCAATGTATTTTCAAGCTGATAAAGATCTATTATTGTCTTCTTCCAGAGAGCCTCACCCTCGATGGAGAACACTTACCCTGGTATCATGTCTGTTGTCGAGTCAGCCTTCGCACGCCAATCACTTCATCCGGACACAATCCATATAATTATCTCATCCTTGTCTAAAAATTCTCTTAAGCAGTATAATGTCGCGTTGAAGAAATGGTGGCAATTCTGTATTACAAAAAGCTGTAATCCAAATCTTTATAATTTACCATTTTTGTTAGAATTTTTAACTTCGGAATATAACCATGGTGCTAGTTATTCCAGCTTAAATACGTATCGGTCAGCTTTAGGATTAGTGTTTGGTAAGACTTTCAGCGAAAATGACACAGTAGTTTGTTTTTTAAGAGGAGTTTTTAGAGCAAGACCTAGCTTTCCTAGATATCAATCTACTTGGGATCCTAATATTGTGCTAGATTTTGTTGCTCGACTCTATCCCAACGAAGAGTTAACATTAGTGCAACTCACTAAAAAAGTGACAATCTTACTCGCATTGTCTTCAGGACAACGAGTTCAGACATTGTCTCTTATACGATTGTCAAATATTTTGATCAGTGGTTCCAAAATTGATATAATAATCAATGACATGATTAAAACCTCAAGGCTTAATCACCCAATGCCTAAGTTAACAATTCCTTTTTTCCCAAATAAGATTGAAATATGTCCCGCGAGAGCACTTTTGTCATATATTGACGCTACAAAATCGTATCGCTCAATCTCTAACACAGAGCGACTTTTCCTGACCACTAAAAAACCAAATAATAATGCTAGTGCATCAACGATCAGTAGGTGGATCAAAGAAATTATGTCCGAGAGCGGGCTAAACACTGAAATATTTTCAGCGCATAGTACCCGCCATGCATCCACGTCTGCAGCACGTCGCCAAGGTGTGTCGATAGAGCTGATTAAAAAGTCTGCTGGCTGGCCTGGGAACAGCTTGACGTTCGCTAGATTTTATAATCAACCGTTACATCTAGATAACGATGAAAGCATATTCGCGGAAGCGGTATACAAATGATTATATTCTCTATAATTAACCCATTGTTAATTATTATTTGAAGATATTAAAACTAATTAATAAAATACTTTGTGATTCTTTAAGACTTACTAATTGGATCAATTAGTAAGTCTTAAAGAATCACAATGTTTGACCATTTGACCACGACGTTTGACCATAATGATGCAACGAATAGCATAATTATGGTCAAACGTCGCTAAGGTAAGTTTGTTTAACCATAAATTCTTATTCTTATTCATCTACAAACAATGAACAATTTTTTTTTAATTTCCTTATTTGTCTCCCGAAAACAAAGCTTAGTTAAAAAAAATATTTAATATGCACATCTGTATTTGGACTCCGCTACTGAATTTCGAAGTATGAAATTCCGCAGTTTGCGAGATCAAAAGTTTACGATTACGATGTACGTGAGTTCGAAAGTACACTGTCACGAAGTACAAAATTTCGTTTACTGTCACGAGGTATGGAATTCCGCAGTTTGCGGGATCGAAAGTATACGATTAAGATGTACCAGTTGGAAAGTTCACTGTCGCGAGGTATGAAATTCCGTAGTTTGTGGGTTTGAAAATAAACGATGATTTGCAAGATCGGAAGTATGTACATCAGTTCGAAATTCCAATAAAGCAATGTACGAAACCACGACATAAGTTGGTTTGATACATATAAAAAGGACAATTAATGTGTTTTATTTATTCCTGCAGACTACGTTACGATAAATAGTTAACACAGTTTTACTCACGTTGTAGTTGGAAAAGGCAAACTAGTTCCGATCTGATAAACCGTGTTAAATAGCCATGTCATCTCACATTACTTTTAATAATATTGAGAAGCTAGAACTTTAGAAATTGAAAAAATAACATCTAATAAAAAAAAAGTAAAAACAAGAAATTTAACCTTCTTCAAAAAATCAAAGAACATAATATATATAACAAAAGAAAGGGATTTGAAGGAATTTTGTACGAAACCCTCAAAACTTATAATTACGCTAAAATTAAATATTAATTATAATAACACTCATGTTTGAAAGGAATATTATGATGCATGATAAATCAAACCACTTCACGGGCAATAGCTGATCACTATATTATAATGAAATTAAAAATGGTCAAAAGCGACAAAAATCGGCATTTCGATATAAAAGTGTGCAGCATGTGTGAGGGAAGGTCGCCTTTTTTTGTTGTTTTTAAACTGATAATTTAATTTCATTCAAATAAAGTGTAGCTCGTGGTTCGATTTATTACGGATATGTCCCTTCCATGTTGTATATAACTAAGTACGTTTCGTCCGTCTGTGCGTCCATCAATCTTGCTGACATGTCATCTAGATATACAAACGTGGATTGTATTAACGACGCGATTATAGCTCCTGATATTTCGTTCGAAGGGTTTTTATTTAACTCAATATGCCTATATTATTAACGTTTTTAGCTCTTTGAAACATTTCCCTTTATTTTTCCGTATTCATAGTCTCTTAATCGGTTTTATCTTTATTACATGTAATTTTTGATTTCTATTATTACTTGAATTTGATATATGTCTAATATGACAGAGAACAAATTATTAAATGATGACAATATTTTTGTGCCGTTTGGCGTGAAGAATTTTACGTCTTAGAGCCCCAGTGTCTCCTTAACACTTTTAACGTCATGGAGGTTATCGGTGACTAGTTTACTATTGTGTCTGCAATGATAGGAGTCAAGGTCTTCATTTTCTATCTACCTGAATTTTTCGGGGGCCAGTGCTGCCCCCATTTGAATTAAATCATTTAAAAAGAAAATGAAGATTATAATTTACAATTTTGTCTTGACCAGGCTCTAGATAACCCTTTAAACTATTTTATGAACTACTGTTTACAGTTTAAATTGAGAATATGAAGCTTTTCTACGCACATATGCCAAAAGTAGCCGTTTTTGGCAATTGTGCGTAGAAAAACTTCAAGTTCTCACTTAGACTGGATTGGAGTAACTTTGTAAGTCTTCTTTTTAATAGGTATATGACTTATTTTATCTTTTTATTTAAATAAACTCTTACCCGTTGCAAAAGAGTCTAATTTCTGCAGATTTAAGGGTCAGAAGAATGTTTTCTTAATATTTACAAACCTCCTTCCACTTCACAGCTGAGCAACACATTGGATCCCTCGTTGTATGGCTCCACCAGTTTCGTCCGGTCTCTTCGGTCCGTGTCGTATATTGTCGGTCGACTTGGAGGGACTGAAACAAGACATACTTTTTATTGAAGAATCACAAAAAGAAACGAAAGAATCACATTTGTATCGAGAGCGATTTGAAATGCGCGTCCGCCACAAAGGTAAGATCTTTCCGCCAGGCATGGAATTGCACCTGGGGAACCGCGACTCCAACGATGTACTGTCGGAGATATGCACATAATCGCAGGAACTCTGATATCGAGATGCAGAATCTGTCAGAGCCATCTCGTATGCTTCTTGAGAACTATTTTAGTATCTTCATTATTGTTTCAGACTGTCATCAACTATTTACTTTACCAACTGAAGCTGGACTTAAGTGTGGTGGAAAGATTGCTATGACATTTTTTTTTGTAAAAACAAGTGAATTTGAGTTTGAACACAACAGATGCTCATGTAATAATTATGAAGAAGGATTCACTTTATTCTCCTTAATATCTTTCAGTGCTTTGTTTCTTCGATGTTCTATTACAAAACATAACCAGATACAAAAAAAAACAATTGTTATTAAAAGAACTCACAGTTCTTCTGGTGGGCGGTATGTTCTGTTTGTAGCTGTGGATATGGATCTATACTGATTTTGTTTTGTGTTTCACCCAACCCGTGTTATAAGAATTGTTGTTTGTATGTATCAGATCAGATCAGTCGCAACAATACATTCATACAGAACACATAATGTTTTACTAAGAAAAATCTCCAAACGAAAGTAAACATTACGCACCATATCAAATGATGAAAACTCAATCGTTTGGCCAACTTTTCATAAAAACAGTAACCTAAAAATAACCATAACCTAATCAAGTAAGAAATTAATAAAACAAAACAATAAACAAAGGAATCCGATACGAGCGGACGATGTTATCGTCGTAATAGTACTAATTAGTAAACGCCACGGCATGTAACGTACAGACGATAGTACTATATGTATCGTAGTAACATGCAAGGAAATAGGACAATGACACGGAAGTTCACCTTTATTCTCGCATTCTTCGGAATAGATTTTTTCGTTGCCTATTTTTCCTTTTCGTGCATTTGTGCTCTCATTTTGTTATGCAGAAAAAAGTGACTGTACTTTATTCGTTCTGTTGTCTTCTAGAACTTTGCTTTTAGTGATTTTGCTTCTGAACAACTCAATGGAGAGATATTTATGTGGTATATTTACAGTATATCGAAATTATGTCGCGTTGACAATTCCAACCTACCAATCTCGAATTATAAAATACTTTTTGACGTGACAACGTCTTATAAATTGGTTTGCCGGGTGACACTTCAAGAAACTGCGTTACGCTCCGCTCACGTTATGCGCTCACAATGAGAGCGAGTGAGAGGCACGCGTCCCTTCCACTCGGGCATTCAAAGTCATTGTCACGTAAAACTTTCGCCCGTATACCGACTTTACAGGCAACCAATTTTTTGTTGAATTTTTCGATTAAATAATTTTTTTTGAAAGCAACATTCTTCGTGGTCGCTAAAAGAAAGGTTAGTGCGAAATCCCGGTTTTAATACATAAATTTTGTGATAAAGCGTTTTTTTTTTCAGGCGTTGTATGTTTGTTTCTGTTTCGCGGTGTCCGAACCAACGGAAAAGACGAGCTTCGTCTTACTTCAGGTCAAAATCTTCCTTCTTCTTTTTTCTACTTAAATCTATTATTCTAAGTAGTCTGCTGCCATTTTCTCATGAAGATTTACATATCATCCCGCATTTTTTTTTCAGGGCTTAGCTATGTGGCTGTGTCATTCCAGTAAGTCCCAGTAAGTTATCATTTGGGCCCACTTATTTGACTGAATGTGGCACAATGACGCAAATACTCACTTTCATCTTACAAATTTTGCCTTTCGATAGAAATAAAGTTAGATTTTATAACGTGGTACCTTTTGAAACACAGATGTCCTTCGAAAGGCTTGTTAAACTGATGATTTCTACTGTTATCATTGTACCTATGTCAGTAGTCAATGTATGTCGCCTTTAGACAATAAACCGCGGGGTTGGATAGAAATTCGTCTCAATTGGAGATAGTTTCCAGATTCAGAGAGAAAGAGTTCGCTGACTTGGTAGAAGTATACATTGGCAGAGCTTTCGCAAGTTAATTAACCCTGAGTCGTCAGTCGTCAGCCAGATTTTGTACCGGCATCATTAGATGACTGCATTAGTAGTGCTTTCGCAAACAATTGCTATATAATGATGAATACTTACTTATAACAGTGAAGTTAACGTCGGAGTTCCTGGTGCCATATTGTCTATCATAAGCGCGGCAGAGTTGGCGCCGCCTCGGAAGAAGAGATTCCCGAACACTTACGAGAAACAGAGCTTCGGCTCTGTGTAGTCTCTATTGATGACAGTACTAGCGCTTTCGCAACTTAAGCCACCCCGATTTATTAGCACTTCGATAGGTGACATACAACAATTTCGAGATCCTTGCTTTGGCAGGCACAATAAACCGTTGCATCATTAGATGACGGCATTACTAGCGCTTTCGCAAACTACTAACAATGAATACTTACTTATGACAGTGAAGTTAACTTTGAGGTTCCTAGTGGGCGAGTTCTTGAAGTCAACTCTGCACCTGTAGACGCCCGCGTCGACGGCTGCCACATTGTCTATCATGAGCACGGCGGGGTTGGCGCCGCCGCGGAAAAAGGCGCGGTTCCCGAACACCAGCGGGGAAGACCAGAGCTTGGGTTGAGCCATGGAGCGACCCCGGATGTCATAGCTGAAAAAGAGTGCTGTGGTTAGTTTGGATATCCATATGTTCCTTCTATAATTGTATGGGATTTGGAATGTATCAGCTGTATTTCATTGTTCGCAGATTGTTGAAACCCATAAGCGATTCGTCAAGTTTTTGTTATTATTTTTCTTTGTTATATTAATTGCATTTTGGGAGGACCTGAGCTTTGGTGGCGCTAAAAAGAAAACCTGGATGTCATTGATGAAAAAAAAAATGGTTACATGATAAATGAAAAAAAAAATGAAAAGTTAGGAGTAAGGTCCTACCAGGACATTTAAAGGATGGCAGAGAGAAGAAAGGAATGGTGGCATGTTCACTTAACTCGACGAGAGCAAGAGAGAGACGTCAAACTGGAGACTTTTTGAAAATTTTTCTTACATGCTACTCTGAAATTAAAAAAATCTACACGCCGATCGAGAGAATGGGTGAAAATATAAACGCACATGTGAATCCCTTATGTTGGAATACAGATACGTCAAAATCCCTGATAACGCCGACAGGGCTGAGGCAGAACCCAAAGGTCACTTTAGTGTGATGGCGATCAATCACTATTTTACTTCCTTTTGATAAAAGGATGGAGAAACACTTGTGTTGTCTTGCGAAAAATAGACAGAAAGTCATGATTCTTACCTGTAAAGTGGTTCTCCATCGAGATCTTTGAACCACAGCACCATGACAACGTCATCCTCTGCGTTCAGGGGCTGGATGTCGCACGGCAGGGATGCTTTCTTGCCCAGGACCCCTTGGACGTCGGATGTTGGCACTGCAAACAAAAAAAAACGTTAGTGTCATGAAACACTCGTCGGTTTGAACGAAATTACTTTCGTAGTAAATTATTAATTCGTGACGGAAAAATCTGACACTTTTTAGTAACAATTAAAATTTAACTAAACGACCCCATCGCCCACTCGATTCTCAGTCAACGCAGGGCAGCTTGTAGCGAGCTGATGGTGAGTGGCGACACCATGTACCCTACCTCTAGGGGGACCATACACACGTGCGCTTACACATACACATAGTTACACACCGCCTCTATCTTGCCTAAACTGCCTAAAGTGGAGTCGCAAGAGCAGAACATATGATCCAGGGTGGAAGTGTTTTGCACGTAATGGCGTAATAACGGGGAAACCCGCTCTCGGGGGTAAGCCCCGTGATGGTGAAACCGAAGCCGCACCTCTCGACACTCTCAGCTGCTCATATTGTGATGCGCTCTGGCTGCATCTAAGTGGCTAGTTAGGGTGCCCACAGGCAGTGTAGCCAACGAGCAGCAAGTCACCATCTTTAGTTTTGAAAAATTATCAAAAATTTTTTTTCTCCAACTATAGTATTTTTTTTCAATGTTTACCCGAAAAAAAATTTACCGCTGAAAAGACATGCAACATTTCGCATTTTGTTAATAATTCTATATTTTAATAGACTTTATTTATGCATTTGCATGCAAACAAAGGTTGATGCTACCGTCTCATTAAGGTTAAAAGAAAGGCGTCGTGGCCGCAACACGCCAAGTCGGTTTTCTTTGCAAATTAAGCCTTTTGTTTCACACTAATTACCTTGTGTGATGCTAATTTTTAGTAATTAAGTCACCATTTGCTGGCCTACTAGTTCGCTTAGCACTAAAGGCGATAGAACCATTAGTTATATTTTTTAAGCCTCAACAAAAAAGCGTAGTTTTAAAAATCCTTCTTCTCGAGTCGAAAGGCTATCAGTATAATTTAATTTTAATAAATTTGACCAGTGTTCGGCTACGGTAACTCCCCGGTCATTTCCCTCATTAAGGTCCTGCAATGTGCAGGAAGTGGGCTTTTAAGGCGGCCCTTCCCGATAGCTCTGTCGTCAACGCGAGCATAGTTCGAAAAGCTTGTTTTTTCATCCAGGGCAATGCTAGAAAAAAAAGCAAACCATTAAAGAGAGAGATAGCGCCTTAGGGCACGGTTTGCACTATATTGAATGGAATTCATAATTATTATTAACTATCCATTGAACGAATATTAACTACTAGCTTTTGCCCGCGGCTTCACTCGCGTAGGGGTGGAATTTTTAAAATCCTTTCTTACGGGATGCCTACGTTATAGTAGCTTTATGCATGCAAAGTCTCAGCCCGATCCGTTGAAAATTGACAAAGTTTCATACAAACTTTCATCCCCTATTTTATCCCCTTGGGGGTAGAATGGGGGTAGAATTGATCAAAATCCTTTCTTAGCGGATGCCTACGTCATATCATCTACCTGCATGCCAAATTTCAGCCTGATCCGTCCAATGGTTTGGGCTGTGCGTTGATAGATCACTATGTCAGTCAGTCAGTCACCTTTGAGTTATATATATTTAGATAGAAGATAGATTGCAAACAAGGAATGTAAATGTGTATGCTCCTTTATATTACATCGTGACACAATACATATATGAACTGTGAGTGCTGATTTTTTTATTTTCACAACTACCCTACAGAACTTATTTTTTATATAACCTAGTGGGATCATCTTAATTTTATCGATATAGTTAAAACCGTTTCTCAGATCCTCAATATATTAACAATATTTTCTCTTTTAATGATTAAGACGAAGTGGTAGCTAAAGTGGCGCCCTCATGTGAAATAAATTGTTTAAAACTAAATATAGTGATAATTAAAAATTTGATTTGTATAAATGTCTAGAAAGACCTTTAAACTATTTTATGAATAACCTTTAGTTTTAAACAATTTATTTCAAATGAGGGCGCCACTTTAGCTACCACTTCGTCTTAAAACCGTTTCTCAGATCCTCAATATATTAACAATATTTTCTCTTTTAATGATTAAACCGTTTCCTGCTCCATCCTTGTTTTTTTTTTTGTTTCACCCGCACTTTTTTGTATGTAACATTACTTATTTATCTATTTTGCATTTTGAAAGTAGCCTATGTCTCCCTGAATAGAATGACGAATCGATTGACATCTCATTTGTGAATAAGCTTAAAAAATTGCATTTTTTTTGTTTGGCCAAACTTACTAAGACAAATCAAATGAGCTCAAACTCAATGGAGTTGGTTCGTTTTTTTTTTAGTGAGTTCCATCGACCAACTTCCTTCTCCATGATCAGACCCTAGGCATCGTCTAATATAAAGTGCTCGCCAAGACAAATCAAACGGGTTCTACTCAATGAGGTAATGTTTTTAATTGAGATCTGTCGAATATCTCCAGGCTTCATAAAATTTCAAAGATTCAAAGATTCAAAGATTCAAATGATTATTCAGTAATTAGACCTTTACAGGCACTTTTACACGTCAATAAGTATAATTTATGTTACGTGTAAAGTTTATTAAAATTTAATTTATTTTTAAAGAAAAGCTACCGATACCAGCGCTTCGTAACGACCACTGCAGAGAAGAAACGCCGAAAGAAACTCATTTTCACAGTATTGGTCGCCTACTCGCTAGAAGGGCTTTGTCATATTATTATAATTATCTTTTAATTAATAAATACTTATAATATAATACAATGTTGACACATTATAACATGTAATGCTTGCGAACAAGTAAACAAACATAAATTGCGTAATAAAAAATATTAAGGAGTCAAAAAAGCGAAACCGAGCTGACCAGTCCCTCCCGGCAGCACCCGTTCACGAGTTGACGCACGGATCAGCCATCGTTAAACTCAACCATATTAGAGGGAATCCAACGACCCGACCAGCGACGCCACCACCGGATTGGACATTTTAGTGAGCATGAAAAACCCGAACTCGCAGACCAGACGAACATCAACAGAACAACACATTGAATCTATAATACTGTATTGTCATCTGACTTACATAAGTATACAAAATTACAGCTAAATCGGTTGATGATAACTGGTTGAAGATTATATAAATAATACATATATAGGGATAAATAACACTGATTGAGCTAGCCCCAAAGTAAGTTCGAGATTTGTGTTATGGGATACTAACTCAACGATACTATATTTTATAACAAATACATAAATAGATAAACACCCAAGATTCAGGATAATTTGAAAAAGGACATTTTCCAACTTGCCCTGACCGGGGATCGAACCCGGGACCTCTGGGTGCCGGACTAGCATGGTGACCACTACGCCACGGAGGTCGTCATTTTTTTTTCATTGAATATTGAGTTGCAAGATTTGACCTAAAGTCAAAAGTCAAAGTCAAAAATCATATAATTATCTTTGGGTATTTGCATCTTTTAATAATTGTCAATTTTTTCTTTCGATTTCATAATAGGTACTTGTTGACGTCAGATCAGTTACTTACAACAAAACAAACATACATAAATAAAAGCTAGTAAAGTTGGATCACTTTGAATACTAGTAGCAATCAAGTGATATAAATATCCAAAGATAAATAAATGATTTTTGACTTTGACTTTGACTTTGACTTTGCTATGGTGGAACCAACATAAATATCCACATACTAACAAACATATACTGTGAAACATAAAGTGACGATTATTAAGAGATATTATAAATATCCTATGATAATAAAGATATATTTAAATTGAATTGAACTACTAAAATCAATACCCTTCCTTTTGGCTTTGCTGTAGTCGGGTAAAAAGGCTATGAGCTTTCAAATCTATTTTCGATATACGAGAAAGATGTCTTACTTACAAGTCCTGTGACAAAAGATACTTCTACTAACCGAAGTAAAAATATATCATTTACTTTCAAAAGATCTCTTCGTCGAGTATCTTATATAGCGAATTTAATTAAATCTTATGAAAAGCGGAAGCCCAGCTTTTAATTCCAAGAATATTTCTATTTTCGACACAAAAATAAAGAAAATTAGTCAGAAATATTTTCCAATTACTTTTATTAACGTCATGAAATATCTGAAGCTATCTAAGTAAAGCTTGGAAGTCGTTTAATTGGACAAAAGCACAAATATTGATTTTGCGGTCATTTGTGTCCGGACATCGAAAGCTTGCGAGCTTTCTTCGGGATTGTGGTCAAGTTGACCTACATTTGTGCTTGCTTACTTGTTAGGATGTATTAAGGGGCTACCTGAATTTTCCGGGGTCCAGTGCTGCCCCCATTTTAAATAAATCATTCGAAAATAAACGGAGATATCATTTAAAATTTTGTCTTGACCAAGCATTAGATAACCCTTCAAACTATTTAAAGAACTACTGTTTACAGTTTAAAGTGAGAACGTGAAGTTTTTCTATGCAAATACGCCAATAGTGGCCGTTTTTTGCAATTCTGCGTAGATAAGATTCACGTTCTCACTTTAAACTTTAAATAATAGTTCATAAAAAATAGTTTGAAGGGTTATATCTAGGGTCTGATCGAGACAAAATTTTAAGTGATGTCTCCGTTACCTATCAAATGATTTATTTCAAATGGGGGCAGCACTGGACCCCGGAAAATTCATGTATCCCCGTTAATACGTTGTACCTACTGTAACTTTTAGGGTCGAACCACATGCATAGCGCGTGATTGCAACTAGTGTCGTACATAGAAATTAAACCGACCTCTGCGGCCTAGTGGTCCCGGATTCGATCCCCAGTCAGGTCAAAATGGAAAATGATCTTTTTAAGATTGACCTGGATCTTAGATGTGTATCTTTATACGTATTTGTTATAAAATATAGTATTGTTCTTAATTTAGGGCTAGGTTGATCTGTGTAATTTGTCTGTATATAGATGTATTTATTTATTCACGCATTTTGGTACCGCGACTCAAGATCCGTTTGTACAGCGCTTTATTATGCGGGATAATTTTTGGATCCTCTTAGCCAGATGTTCGGCGGGAGGGATGCCGAACATCTGGCTAAGAGGATTTTCCATTTGAAGGTAGAAGGCTGCAGAGGGATAAGAAGACCGAGAAAGACGTGTGTTAGCGACGAGCTCAATTAATTATCTTTATATTATCTTAGGGCCTTGGGGTGCGGAAGCTCGTCAAATTTTTAAGGAAATTTCCGCACGCCTGATCGACGTTTCGGGGGACCCAAGGGCCGGCGCGCATTTCGGACAGCGTCTAAGTATTGCTATTCAATGCGGAAATGCCGCCAGTCTCTTGGGTACTTTGCCCTGTGACGGCAGCGATTTGGCCTCAATTTTTCATATAATTGAATATAAGTTTTTATTATTTAATTATTTTTATTTTATTTAGTTTTAATTGAAGTAGGTAGTATTTTAGTTTGTTTAGTTTTAATTAAGTTTTTTTTTCTTCTTATATTGTATATATTTTTGTGTGTTTAATAAAATTATGACTTTCTTTATATTTTTATTGTACCTATTTTTAATAGACACATGTGTAGCTGTCACCGGGAGAGAGTGTGAAACTTGCACATTGTAAATGTCATTGTTTGTGGAATAATCTTCCCGCCTTTTTGAATGTCAAAATGTTCTAAAGTCAAAAGTTTTCTTGTATTGATTATCAATTGTTTTTTCGTATGGAAAAAAATGTTTTATGCCGCGGTTTTCAATTGTAAAAACTCGTTTTTAAAGTTCCGAAATATATAGTTTATCGGCGTCCCGGTGTTTTTCTCGCTGCTTCTGTAAATATCAAGTACAACGTGGAAAGAATGTGTAAGGACAAGTATAGTGAATGACAGAAAGAAGTGGAAACAGTTGACATACAGAGCCGACCCCAAATAGAGAAGTGGCGAGGAAAATTAATATAAAGATACGCAGTAACTTTTGCGAACTTCAAGTGAGTCTCAATAAATAGTCCCAATTTTGTGGGAAAAGAACCCATAATTACCTAAATCAAAAGTGTCAGGGTAAACACATTCGGGCCGTCGGCAGTCACCCCGCTCGATCGTGACTCGCGTACAAACGTGCGGTTTCATTTATAATCGCTTAATGTTTGCCGATTTCCGTCGTTCATTACCGCAGGAATATTTTATCGGAAATACCGATTCTTTGTCGTTCGGTTGTTTCCGATGAGTAAATTGTATATTAATGTAACTGTTATAGAAAGTATAAAGAGCGATTTTTGGAACGCTGAGTCACTAATGTTTTTTCATTTATGTATTAATCATAAAATATAGTATCTTTGGGTTAGTATCCCATAACACAAGCTTAAGCTTACGTTGGGGTTAGCTGGATCTGTGTGATTTGTACCTACATATTTATTTATTTATGTATGATTAAATACAAGACGCCGTATTTCAGTAGTAAGATCGTTCTTTACAGAAACCGTGGTTCTCCCAAAACCAAATATTGGAGAAAATATATAACTTAACCGACATAGAAACTAAAATCTTTGGCCATACATGAAAATGGTGACGTATGGTAAAATAAATAAATAAATAAATATATAGGGACAAATTACACTGATTGAGCTAGCCCCAAAGTAAGTTCGAGACTTGTGTTATGGGATACTAACTCAACGATACTATATTTTATAACAAATACATAGGGCGCACTATAAGTTTCCGGAACTGGCCACTTACATAAACAATATTTAAAAATTTATTGCAACATTTGAAAATAGAACTCTTTGGCTGTAGAATGCAGTTTGTTTCATCTAACTGTCTTTTGTTTTTACCTTGTGGCGCCATTTAAAAAATTGTGTGTCTGCATCAACATGGATTTAACTCGGGAAAATTTTCGTAGTATGATTTTCTACGATTTTAAGTGTAATTTGACAGCTCAACAGAGCATCGCTCGGCTTGAAACAGCTTTTGGCAATGAAGCACCATACAAGACAACTGTTTATAGCTGGTTTGCAGAATTCAAGCGTGGTCGTATCAATCTCAGTGACGAATCTCGCGATGGTCGGCCGTCCACCGCTGTGACCAACAAAAACATCGATGCTGTGCGCCGTATGATTGAAACAGACAGGCATGTGACCTACCATGAAATTCGCGCATCCTTAGAAATAGGCATGAGTCAAATACAATTAATCCTACACAAACATTTGGGTGTGAGAAAGCTGTGCTCGCGGTGGATCCCACACAACTTGACCGAGGCTCAAAAAACGGACTGCGTCACTTGGTGCAGTGCCATGCTTACCAGATTCAACGAAGGTGCGTCAAATTTGGTGTGGGACATAGTAATAGGTGACGAAACATGGATTTATTGCTACGATCCCAAAACAAAGCAGCAATCGAGCGTGGGAGCCGAAATCAACCAAAGTGGCGCGCGTGAAAAGTGCATCTAAGCGGATGATTGCTTCTTTTTTTAATAAAACTGGACACGTGGCTACTGTTGCTTTAGAGAATCGTCGTACAGTGAATAGTGACTGGTACCCGACCATTTGTTTGCCGGAAGTTATTGACGAACTCCGTAAAAATAACCGTAAACGCCGTATCATCCTGCACCACGACAATGCTAGTTCTCACACGGCCAGACAGACAAACGACTTTTTGAAGGCGAAAATTGTAGAACTCATGAGTCATCCTGCATACAGTCCCGACCTGGAACCTTGTAAATTTTTTCTGTTCCCAAAAATTAAGAACCAATTACGCGGTCAACGATTTTCATCACCCGAAGAGGCTGTCGAGGAGTATGAAAAACACGTTTCAGAGGTCACCACAGAGGAGTGACACAAAAGTTTTCAAAACTGGTTTCATCGAATGAAAAAGTGCATAGACGCCAAGGGAGATTATTTTGAAAAACAATTAATTAATTTTGTACCTTTAATAGTATTTTTTCATATTCATTCCGGAAACTTATAGTGCGCCCCACGTACATATATAGATAAACATCCAAGACCCAGGACAATTTGAAAAAGGCCATTTTTCAACTTGCCCTGACCGGGGATCGAACCCGGAACCTCTGGGTGGCGGACTAGCATGGTGACCACTACGCCACGGAGGCCTCAAAGAAATGAGTAGTGTACGAAATTACAGTAAACTACAATGTAAGCCAGTTTATATCGATAATATGTTATTTTTATTTATATATCTTGTACTCTAAAACTTTAATAATATAATCTAAAACTAACTAACTTAACACTTTGGCCATAAACAAAAAAGGCGTCGTATGACGGCTTTAAGGAACTGAGTGGTGTAGAAAATTGCGGAAAACTACAATGCGCCAGTTAAGGGGCTACATGAATTTTCCGGGGTCCAGTGCTGCCCCCATTTGAAATAAATCATTTGATAGGAAACGGCGACATCATTTAAAATTTGGCCTTGATCAGACCCTAGATAACCCTTTAAACTATTTTATGAAGTACTGTTTACAATTTAAAGTGAGAACGTGAAGCTTTTCTACGCACAATTGCGAAAAACGGCCACTTCTGGCGTATGTGCGTAGAAAAGCTTGACGTTCTCACTTTAAACTGTAAACAATAGTTCTTAAAATAGCTTGAAGGGTTATCTAGAGCCTGGTCAAAACAAAATTTTAAATTATGTCTCTGTTTCTTTTAAAATGATTTATTTAAAATGGGGGCAGCACTGGACCGCGGAAAATTCAGGTAGCCCCTTAAACTGACGATATATTACTACTTATTGGATTTATATATCTTATGCCTAAAAACTAAATAATAAGACCTAAAACCTTACTAAAAAACTAAAAACTTTGGCCATAAACAAAAATGGCGTTGTTTGGGGGCTTCAAGGAAATATGTAGTGTGGAAAACTGCGAAAAACTGCATTGTTGGGCCAGTTTATATCGACCATATGTAATTTTGATTTATTCGCATATCTTGTGTCTTAAAATCTAAAACCTAACCTACTAAAAACCTAAAAACTTTGGCCATAAACAAAAATAGCTTCGTATGGCGGCTTCAAGGAAATTAGTGGTGTAGAAAATTGCCGAGCACCGATATTTTTGTGAGGCCTGTATAATTCGACATGGGGTGCGTTCTGATTTATCGCGGCAACCCCTCTTATCGGCCAGTTTATAATTCCACCGATTCATAAAGTTTGCTCTTGTTGGATCGTTTGTGTTGCGTCTACACTGGGTACTAAGAAAAAAAAATATATAAACACAGAGTATAAGATTGTAAATTAATCAAAATAGGAAATGTTTTCCCATAATGCTGGGAATTTTGTCATCTATAATAGTTTTGAGTTGCAAGAATAATAAGTTACAATAGTAAGGATTAAATAAAAATAAAACATAATAATTATTAGTGTGTTTGGTTTACAAGCTATACCTAATAGTTCTCTGTATTTATGTGTAAGTAACCAAATCTGTTTTCAGATTATCCCCTCTGACGTAGCTTGAAACTAAAACATAATATTTAATGTCGCATAGATTCACATTCCATGATAAATGATAAAAATTAATAACATAATATGTTATATAACTAAAAAACATACAAGTGTTTTTATTTCAAGTTTTTTTTTAGTATAGTTAATTATATAAGTGGCCAGTAGGTACTTATAACATATTTGCGTGGAGCTAACTGAGCACAGATGACTTAATGAATGTAGTAAGAGTGAAAAAAAAAAACAGATTTCATTCTCCACAAATTTCAAAAATACAAATTATCACACAATTTTTCTATAGATCCTTTATTATAAACGGCTGAAACCAAGACAGTATAAATATAAATATACAGAGCTAGCCCCAAAGTAAGTTCGAGACTTCTGTTATGGGATACTAATTCAACGCTACCATATTTTATAACAGATACATATTATGTAGATAAACATCCAAAGACCCAGATCAATCTGAAAAAGATCATTTTCCATCTTGACCTGACTGGGGATCGAACCCGGGACGGTGTAACTGCGTGGCTTAATGACTACTAGGTCACAGAGGTCGTCAAAAATAACTTCAAGGGGAGCCCACCGGTTGTAACAAAGGCTAACACACGCGATTTCGCTTTTATTTCAAGCTACATGCTTGACGCACGTTTGATAAGCGCTATCGGTTATAAGTGTACTACAGAGGTTTCAGTTCCAAATTAGAAATAGCCAATAAATCCTGATGGTAACCCGATACAAGGAATTAAATGAGCTGGCTATTGGGATTTATGGAGTTTTTGTTCTACGTAAAGAGGCTTTCTGAGAAATACAAATTAATTTTATAAAATACTAACCCTCAAATTATTAAACCTATTTTAAATAAAACATGTTTTGTCCTTTTCCCTCTTTTTAATATTTAGTATAGTGAGAACGAGACCAAACATATTTTAACTAAAAGAGGTCTAGCTAACGTTTGTGTTTTTTTATGAATAAGGGGTTATATCTATATCTTTTAAAATATCTTACTAATATTATAAACGCGAAAGTTTGTGTGTATGAAAGTTTGTTATTCTTGCGCGCAAAAACGGGTGTACGGATTAGAATGAAATTTAGTACGTAGATAGCTTATTACCACGATTAATACATAGGATACTTTGTATCCCGGAAAAATTTTAGGTTCCTGTGGGATTGTCAAAAATGTTCCACGGGCAACGCCGCGGGTATCAGATAGTAATAAATAATAATTTAGACATAGTCAATATGGATCTTATAGTCTTTTTACGTACTTGCTTCTACCTTTTAATTGAGTAAATATCCTCTCAATCTATCGCAGGTTCACTGGAAGAGATCCCTACATGGGATAAGTCCGCCTTTGTATATGTATATTTGCTCGCTGGTCGTCGCTGGTCGGGTCGTTGGATTCCCTCTAATATGGTTGAGTTTAACGATGGCTGATCCGTGCGTCAACTCGTGAACGGGTGCTGCCGGGAGGGACTGGTCAGCTCGGCTTCGCTTTTTTTGACTACTTAATATTTTTTATTACGCAATTTATGTTAGTTTACTTGTTCGCAAGCATAACATGTTATAATGTGTCAACATTGTATTATATTATAAGTATTTATTAATTAAAAGACAATTATAATAATATGACAAAGCCCTTCTGGCGAGTAGGCGACCAATACTGTGAAAATGAGTTTCTTTCGGCGTTTCTTCTCAGCAGTGGTCGTTACGAAGCGCTGGTATCGGTAGCTTTTCTTTAAAAAATAAATTAAATTTTAATATACTTTACACGTAACATAAATTATACTTATTGACGTGTAAAAGTGCCTGTAAAGGTCTAATTACTGAATAAACATTTGAATCTTTGAATCTTTGAATCTCTTTCGTATGTTGTTTTTGTATATGTTTTTGTTTTGGTACAATAAAGTTATTACAAATAAACAAATCGGTCCTTGTTATGCCTGACAAAAAGTTTAAAGCTTATGTAAAGAAGGTACTCTGTGAGAAGGCTTATTATAGGACCGATGACTATCTTAAAGACAACAAAGTCTGGCTTGAGCTTGGCGCGGGTCCCTCTTAAAGGTTTGTATACTCTGAAATGGTCATAATCTGGTACATTAAGTACATACTGAATTTACAACTTGATTTGACATTATTTCAAAATTTCGACATTAAAAAAATTTATTTAAATTATGACAACAAAAAATGTATACTCTGTCCACATATTAACTATAAATATTAATTTCATTGTGAGTTGACGTTTTTGGAGAAAATGCTGCAGTGCAGTTTGTTACCGCTTCTTCTGCACTAGCGCTTTGGAGGCGGCAGTAAACTTAGCTCTAAGTAACTTTTTGACGTCAACAATTATTTTGAAGTGACGATTATTAAGAGATATTATAAATATCCTATGATAATAAAGATATATTTGAATTGAATTGAATTTACAAAGAAATAGATATGGACTAAAAGTTTAGGCTCATAGGTTGATAAAAAATTAATTATGAACGTATTTTTTTCAGATTGGTGAATAATAAAGAATGGTGACGATACAGCGCATTTAAATTTCGCATGACGCCACTATCTACTTCAACTTTCACTAGACGGTGAATTTAATTGCCCCCCTCCTAAACTTCGATGCAGTGGTATCTTTGAGAATTTTAAGTAATTTGATAAATTTGGGTCAATTATTTTTAGAATCTAATAAATAAAATAATCATTTTTCGGTCTCAGACAATTTGCACACTCGTAATGATAAATTCCAGAGGAATTTTTTCAATGAATTCAAATAAAAGAAAAATTAAAAGTGAAAAGTTATAAAGAGGTTAGAATTAGCGGAGGACTCTTTCCTCAGACATGGATAGCACTCTACTGATAAGAGCCCAGCTCCTAAATATAAGAAGAATTAGAAGATGGTGAAACATATTGGATGAAACTATAGGTAAATTTCTAAAAAGAACACATGTTTATCAAATAAATGTATATTTATCCAAGTCCACTTCCCTATCTATCTTCTATCTTCTATATAAATATATATAACTCAAAGGTGACTGACTGACTGACATAGTGATCTATCAACGCACAGCCCAAACCACTGGACGGATCGGGCTGAAATTTGGCATGCAGGTAAATGTTATGACGTAGGCATCCGCTAAGAAAGGATTTTGACCAATTCTACCCCCAAGGGGATAAAAGTTTGTATGAAACTTTGTCAGTTTTAAACCGATCGGGCTGAGACTTTGCATGCATAAAGCTACTATGACGTAGGCATCCCCTAAGAAAAGATTTTGATAAATTACACCCCTACGCGAGCGAAGCCGCGGGCAAAAGCTAGTAGCACTATAATCCGCTATTTTCCAACAAGTCAAATTAGATACTTTTTTCAAAAACAAACAGTTTCTTTGGGATTGGTATGAAATACTGGGTAATTACGTCACAATTTCTTGGAGTCAAACAGCGCTCTTATTACCAGTTTTTCTGCAATAATAAATCTAAAATCGCGTCAAAATGGATATGTTCAAAGACAAGTGACATTATTTTGCGACGTTTTATCAGATCAAAATAATTTAATTTCGACCTAGGAAAATACCCAATTCCAAAGACCCACCGACTTCCAATATATGTTTACCGATTATTCGAAGACGCCGGGACCGATTTGAAAAATTCCTTTTTTGTTTAAAAGGGAATACTTGTCAGGTGGTCCTATAGAAAATTTAATAAAATCGGTTGTGTAGGTTAGAGTGAAGTCGGTTTTTAGTTTTGAAAAATTATATCTGAAGACACGATTTAGTTTCGAATAATCAGATGTATTCTTCTTCTTTGTCCTGCCCATGTTCCCATTTTATTTGGGGTTGGGCCTCCTTGTAATCCTGCGCCAGGATACACGATCCTGGGTTGTCGTAGATATGAGTTTAAGGGCCTTCATGTCACGTTCTGAAAGGCTCTGTGGTTTCCAGCAGAGTAGAATAGGGCAGCTCCAAGTCCTCCCGTGGATGTCGTAGAAAGCGACTTAGGGAATACAAGCTAAACAAAGCTTATAAACATCAATGAGACCTCTCCAACCCATCTGGCCAGCGTGGAGAGTGTAGGCCAAGTCCTCTTTCTGCTCAGACCATGTATGGCTCTGGTAGTACAGAGAGGGTCGTGCTCCTGCAGTGGAGACTTAAAGACCTGATGTTGTTGATGTTGATGTCACGTTCTACCGTGGATCACCATGTCGAGACCGGTCTTCCTCGGGGCTGAGATAGAATATTCACTACAGTTCTAACGGAGTAGTTTCCGTCCCTTCTCATTATATGGCCGTACCATCGAAGCCTTGATTCTTTAAGTTTTTCCCCTATAGGCACTACCTTAAACAATCCTCTTACATACTCATTGCGAACCCTGTCCAAACGAGTCACTCCCCCTGCCCAGCGTAACATTTTCATTTCATTGGTATGTAATTTTTGTTCGTGCTTCTTAAGCGTGATCCAGCACTCAGCTCCGTAAAGCATTGGTCTCACAGCGGTCTTGTAAATTTTCGAATAATCAGATGTGGCAGTCGCAAATCCCCACTACACTATCTGGGAAGAAACAAATAACAAAACCTAATCCTCGAATATTAAAGTCCTTAATTACAATGAAGACTGTCAAATCCCCGAACAACATCCAAGAGTTGCTAATCCAATTTGAGAGTTCACCGCAACAACCCTGTTCCCATTTCGGTTACAAACGGCCAATCAGCTTTATTGGAAAGTTATAAATCTTAAATTGCTATTTCGTAATGGATTTGTAAGGAAGTTTTATAATTATGTAAGTAGCTTGACTAATCTGTAGAGCTCGCTGGCCCAGTGGGCGTACGAATCATTTAATTTTTTTGTTTGTTTTCGAATGAGAAAGTAGTCAACATTATGAATTACTTACGGCTTACTATAAAGAAGTAATATTTTTGAAAAAAATAGGTCTAATTTTCATTGAGAGTCTAAAGACCTTACTTATCAAGACAAATGCCATGAGCCTAAACTCGATGGGCGTGTGTCGGGCTTCATCGTCAGATCAGCTTCTTGGAATAATAGTATTGCATTGTCATCCAATTTATACAAATATGCAAAATTCCAATTGTAATAATAGTATTGCATTGTCATCCAATTTATACAAATATACAAAATTCAAATTGTAATAATAGTATTGCATTGTCATCCAATTTATACAAATATGCAAAATTCCAATTGTAATAATAGTTTTGCATTGTCATCCAATTTATACAAAAATGCAGCTCAATCGGTTGATGATAACTGGTTTAAAATTGAGTTGCAAATTTAACCCAAACAAGCGTAACAAGATATATTTGCCAAAAGTGGTCGTTTTCAGCAAATGTGCGAAGACAAGTTTAACATTCTCACTTTAAACTATAAACAGTAGTTCATTCAATAGTTTGAAAGGTCATCTATGCCTAAGAAACCAAACTTTTATATGATGACTTCGTTTCCTTTTGAAATAATTTATTTCAAATGGGGGCAGCACTGGACCCCGAAAAATCATCCTTAACTTAAGCTTGTAAAACAGGAAAGGCCGATCTTGTTTCAATTGATTGACAGTTCAACCAGTGCAGCAAAACCATCGGGTCGCCGCTCTTAACACTCGCCTTGATGATGATTGTCTTAATCGATCGAAACCTGGTTAGTCTTTCTGACTGTACTACGCGAATAAGCCGTATATTCATAATGAACATTGCCAAAATAAACAATTGGATATAAATTAAAATTAATAACGAGAAATGTGACCGAGTGTGGTTAATCCGTTCCCAAATACCGTGCGGATTATTGGAATTTTTGTTGTAAATGATTTATTATTATGGACTTTAATTATTGTTTTCGGGCATTGTTACTCGTACCGGGTTGTGTTACACAATAATGGATTTATGTAGTTAAAGTAATGCAGGGCTGTATTTTAACAGGTTCCCCTGTTCCATGGATCAAATATGATTCATGACCATTGTTTGATTACAAGCTTTTATTTGGTTTCACCTGTCTCGTTATCTGTCTGTAATCAAATCTTGCAATTAATTCAACCCACTTTCCGGTTTCCGATTAGGCTGAGATATTGAACGCATACGTATATCGCGTGACAATGCAATATTATGATGACATGGAGCTGATCTGATGATGGAGCTGGAAGGTGGCCATAGAAACACTGTAATGAAACGACGCAACCCCATCGAGTTTGGGCTCGTTTGATTCGTTTTGAGGAGCGCTTTATATAAAAGCTTGTTTTTAAAAATATTTTTTAAGTAATTAATTGTTTGATGTGTCTAAGCTGTCTGTCTGTAATCAAATTTTGCGAGTTAAATTCAACCCACTTACCGGTTTTCGATTAGGCTGAGATTTTGCACACATACGTATATCGCGTGACGACTGCCTTCGTGGTCCAGTGGTCAAGGCGTTCGCCTTGTGACCCGGAGGTCATGGGTTCGATTCCCACAGGGAAGCATACTTTGTGAAAAGTTGTTTCCAGTCTGGATAGGATATTGCAGGCTTGAATCACCTGATTATCCGAAAAGAAAGATGAATCCGTATTTCGGAAGGCACGTAAAACTGTGGGTCCCAAACGCCACCTAGCGTTTGAACATCAAACTATCCAAGGATTGGTTCCTGGTTTGCCCTTTGGGTTGCGGAGGTCAGACGGCAGTCGCTCTGTGTAAAAACCAGCAACCTCGTCAAATCTCCTAGGTTAGGTAGCGGACCCCGAGCTCCGAAGCGTTACCGCTGAGGATGCAACCGGGAATACGCTCGGATGATGATGACGTATATCGCGTGACAATGCAATATTATGATGACATGGAGCTGATCTGATGATGGTCATAATATCTCTGTGAGTAAACAACATAACTCCACCGAGTGTGGGCTCAATTGATTTGTTTTGACGAACACGATTCGTTTATCTAAATAGGCTATAATGAAAATGATTATTTTATTTACTTGTTAACAGCGAATAGGTTAAGGATTCTCAACAAATAACTTAAGAGGCATTTCACATTTGGTTGGCTGTCTCGCTCGCTCGCAGTTTAAAAAAAATGAATAGCATGGTTGTAATTCAATTCAAAATACAACATTCAAATGTTTACGCAATAATTACACCTTTACAGGCACTTTCACATCAATAAGTATAAATTACATTGCGTGTAATGTATATTAAAATTTAAGAGGCATTTCACATTTGGTTAGCTGTCTCGCTCGCACAATCAAACATTTTTGAAGATTATTAAAAAATGTGTCTTATTTGTAGAAAAGTGTTTCATTAACATTCAATATAATTATATAGTGGATATTTTAGACATGTTTGTATATTGTGTAGACATTGACTACATCGAAAATTAGGTTATTAAAATAAAAACATGTCTACAATATCTAACATATTATTATATTGAAAGTTAATGAAACACTTTTCTACATATGAGTCACATTTTTTAATAATCTTTAAAAATGCCCATGCCCTTGCCTAGCTGACGCTCGCGGCTTTGCTCGCGTGGTCATGTTTTGGACAACCCCACGGGAACTTCACATATTCCTGTGTATAAGTGTCGAACTTCACACAGCGCAAGACAACTTGCGTCGCGTTACGCGACTATATGGCGTTCTGTACAATTTCTTCCCACCGTTCACACCACGCGCAAGTTGCGCGGGTAGAAATTGTATAAACGCATCTTGCGCTGTGTCTGATTTGATCCTTAAACCAGGCTATAAACTACAACAATCTGCTTAGATGTTTTGGTGTGAAAGCAAAACAGACAACCGTACATCCAGTCATACACAAATCCATACATATATGTTAATAAACGTTCTTATTAAATTTCAATAATAATAGGATGAAATATTATGAACACAATCATGACAGTGACAGCACAAAGAAGAAGAAAAAATCATACATATAATAAATAATAATAATAAATAAATATATACGGACAAATTACACTGATTGAGCTAGCCCCAAAGTAAGTTCGAGACTTGTGTTATGGGATACTAACTTAACGATACTATATTTTATAACAAATACATATATGAATAAACACCCAAGACCCAGGACAATTTGAAAAAGGCCATTTTCCAACTTGCACTGACCGGGGAACGAACCCGGAACCTCTGGGTGGCGGACTAGCATGATGACCACTACGCCACGGAGGTCGTCAACATATATATATTTTCATGTCTTTATCTCTCAAAGTCAAAAAACATTTATTTATGTATCACTTGCTGTGTTTTTTTTAATTTTTATATTGTCCATATATAACCGTTTAAAAGATAGAGGGGGACGACACATGACCTTAAAAAAATTTTCAATATAAAACGAAATATTTCAGAAACGGATTCTCAAATCGAAAAATGATGTACACAAGCTCACAATATTTTAAAAGACCCAACGATGGGTTAGTCAAGTAAAAAAAAATGACTACTACTTCTTGTATGGGAGCTACACTAAATATTTTTTTTTCCAATATTTCATTTCACCGCTTTTTTGGCATGATTAATACACATACCTATACCAAATTATAGCTTTCTAGTAGTTGTAGTCTCTGAGTAAAACCGCGGACAGGCAGACAGACAGACATGGCGAAACTTTATGGGTTCCTTGTTTGCTACGGAACCCTAAAAAGGCGCGGATAAACCCAATAAATGACAAACAGACATTCCAGACACAATCATCGTTCGCCAAACGCGGCCATCTTGTATAGGAATGTGGGCACTTCAAACAGCACGGCGGCCTTAAATAGCAGTTTTCCGTCTGAGTTCACCCTTTACAGAAATAATTGTGTCACGACAGCAGCAGGAACCGTTTTATTTATAATGTCAGCTTTGAGCCAGGTTTGTTTACACCGAGCTTAATTTATTTAAACCGAATTCATTTAACACCGAGTTCTTAAAAAAGTTCATCTGCTTTCTTGGCCCTCTTCTCTACAAGGAAATTAACTACAAAGTGCTTATATTTCCACTGAATACATATGATTGCAAAAAGATTGTAAGTGAGTGGTTACAAAAAATGACATACGAGGAGACCGAACGATTGATGGAAACTGTGCGCTGACTGTTTGAAGATTTAACTTTTTTTTTTTGTTTATACTTTCAATAAAGTACGTTATAGGTAAAACTTATTTTGTTAAGATTTTAATTTATTTGTTGTTGTTTAGAGGTATATTTAGTTTTTTTTTTATGTCATAGGGCGGCAAACGAACAAGCGGGTCTCCTGATGGTAAGTGATCACCGCTGCCCATGGACAACTGCAAGACCAGGGGTGTAACAGAAGCGTTGCCTTTCAGGAAGGTAAGATGTAGGAGGAGGGGAGAGGGGAAGGGGGGGGGGGCTCCGGTTCTCTCACTCACCGAACGAGGCATAGAAGCGGTGACGCTACTACTCAGACGTTGATTTTCTGTGAGAGTGTGGTACTTCCACGGACGAGCCGCCCATTCATGCTACTAGCAAAACAGAGTTTTGCCGGCAGCGTGGCTCTACCACAACTACATATATTTTCTACATATTTTTTTTATTGCTGAATTAATTTTGTTAAAGAAAGCGAGTCCTGGTGAGCCATAATTACAGGTTCTTTGGAAACCTAGCATGGGCACCAGTCCTCTAAAAACATCTAAGTTAGAACCTATGCATATTAGTTGAATAAGTTTTTATTTCTTGTGTATTTTGTATAAAACTGTAATATAATGGAGGAAAATAAATACATTTTATTTATTTATTTAATTTTGAGACGTCTTGGAATAAGTTTTGATCTCTTTATTTAATTTAAATTCTAAGGTTTTTTCGGGTGGGTATAGAAAGAAGGTTATTCCGAAAGCGACACGCAAGACGATCGTAACTGCGTATCCGCGTTTCAATGATATCTCTCTCTCTATGCGTAGAAAAACTTCACGTTCTCACTTTAAACTGTAAACAGTAGTTCAATAAATAGTTTGAAGGGTTATCTAGTGCTTGGTCGAGACAAAATTTTAAATGATATCTCCGTTTACTTTCGAATGATTTATTTCAAATGGGGGCAGCACTGGACCCCGGAAAAATCAGATATCTCCTTTAATAACTCTGTTTTTAAAAGTGAGTAATTTTGGTTTAAATTACGTATAAAAATTAAATAAAGTCTATTTTTAGGTATGAAACAAACAACCAAGTCATGATCTAACACCATAACGTCACATCCGGGTACAGTAATACCGCAGACATTTGGTATTTCCTGTCACTAATGATGGTGCATTTTATATGCGAAGTGAAACCAGTTTTTTAAATATCGTTTCTAAATGTTTAGGTTACACGTTTTTATTGAAATAATAGAGAAGGTATTTAGGTAGACTTTTTAACTATAGAAAAAAAAGAGAGTTGTTATAAATATGACGCTAATGTGTGTTTTTCTGTGGCATCGTAGTGCTTGAACGAATGGACCGATTTATATGCGTTTTTTTACGTGAAAGCAAGTTCCCTTGCAGTGATTCTTAGCTATGTTTACATATGTTATATTTAGGTTATGTTTAAGGAAAATCGGTTCGGCCTAGCGCAGGTACATTTTTAATGTCTAAACGGGGAGTGACACAAACACAGAATTAATATACAATATGTAACAAACACCCTGTCCGAAAAAAATCGTTATTTTCAAACAAATTGCCGGTTATGGCCGAACACTTGTATGAAACTGTCGATTTTTTTCGAGTTTCAAGCGTTGGTTTCATAGAAAAAGTTGTTCATATTGACAGTCAGAGTTGCACCTACAAGGATCGGACAGGGTTTTTGTTAATTAATGTAATTTAACCGACTTCCAAAAAAAGTGGAGGTTATCAATTCGTCGCGATCCTTTATTTTTTTTTTATGTATGTGCGCAGATTATTCAAAGACACCTGGACCGATTTAAAAAATTCTTTTTTTGTTTGAAAGGGTATACTTTCCAGGTGGTACCATGGAAATTTTATCAAAATCGGTTGTGTAGTTTGGGGATGAAGTCGGTTTTTAGTTTTGAAAAATTATTAATGTCTAAAAGGAGAGTGACACGAGCACAGAATTATTATAGGTGAGAAGTGCGGGGACGGGGAAAAGGGACGAATATTGCGCAGGACCATTGTATGTAACACTAATATTAATTCTGTTGCACAAGCCTGCTACTGATGAAATCGTGCCTCATAGATGCACAACTAGTGCCTTAACCGCTCTAACACCATTACTTGAAGGAAACGCAGATCATCAATATAAAAAACATTTTTAATTTCATAAGTGATGGTATAACTACATTTCTTTTGATCATCGCATTCAAAATTGATCATTAGACCGGACAGACAAACTGAAATTTTGTTTGGGAATTTTAAAGTTATTTTTAACATCTCAGTGTCTAAGCCTTGACCCTTTGTAGTACATTTTTACAACAAAAAGGTGTTTTGTTGAAAGTTGTTTATAATGACGTCACAGGTGTACTGCGTACAATGTGACACAAATAAGTTGAACAAAAATGGCGGACATCAAAGCATTTTTGTATAAACTTCCGATGTGTAGGTTGAACCAAAATGGCGGTTATCGGCGCAAGTACAATTATTGCGCCGACGACCGCTATTTTGGTTCGATTAACGTGCCGCGAATTTGTACATAAAATGCTTTGAAGTCCGCCATTTTTGTTCAACTTATCTGTGTCGCATTGTAACTCTTGTAAATTCCGTTACCTCACAAATTAACAACAATCCTTGCTCATTAAAAAATGTCATCTAACGAGTCCTTGTCACGTCATCCGCTGTCAACCCACTCTGACAGTTTGACCACGTGACCTCGTCATTATCGTGAACTCACCTTGACTGAGTCAATCTTTCGCGGACAATGCCCACTGTGATCAGTAATTATAGTGCTTACGAAAACGGATCTTGTGGTACAAGTCATAGGTAGATGAAAAAATGCATGAGTCACATGGATAGTGACATCCGTACTGATGATATTCTTTTTTAACCCCTGACAAAAAAGAGGTGTATTATAATCTGAGGTCGGAAGTAGGTAGAGTTATTTATGTACTTACAAATCCCGTGTTGCCAACAATATTACAAATAAATAATAATAAAAACCTTTGAGACAGATAAGACAAATAAAACAAAATTAATTAACATACAATTTTTATTAATATAAAATTAGTATATTCATTAGTATTTTTATTCGTTTTTATATATTTGCAACGTTGCGCGTGCAGTGGTTTAAATTGTTTAAAAGTAAATATAAATCACGTGATTTTTCTGCTCCTTAAAATTAATCCCGGAATTTGAGGCATAGCCACTTTATTCTTTCGCTGTATGAAATCAGTGTAAGTACATAAATAACTCTACCTAATTCCGACCTCTGATTATAATAGGTTTGACGCTAACGTCTGTCTGTCTGTCGGTCTGTCTGTGTGTCTGTCTATGGCATCGTAGCGCTCGAACGAATGTACGAATTTTAATGCGGTTTTTTGACGAGAAAGCAACTTCCCTTGCGGTGGTTCTTAACCATGTTTGATGAAAATCAGTACATTACTTTAAAAGTTATTAGGTGTTTGCGGTGTTTGTTCACGGTTTGTAATTTATTTTATTTATTTTTATTTACCAATTTATGTACACGGAAAATGTATGCAAAGAATACGTCAAATAAAAGTTGTACAAAGGCACTACTTATCTCAAAGAGATCTCTTCCAGTAGGCCTGTGAGAGGAGATGTTTATGTAAGAGAGGCATTCAGGCGTAATTTACCCGGAAAATAATAGATAGTTCTACAGATTAGAATTTTATGTAGTTTCACTACTGATCACTGGATGGTGTCGTCAGGGGTTTTTAATTTGTCTGCAAATCAACTTGTTGTGAGAGGGTTTTGGATCAAAGTTCCTTATCGCGCGTTGCGAAAGGGAGCTAGCTAGACGGAAAAAATTAAGACCAAAAGTTGTAACGACACTTTTTGTTCATTCAAATTTATGAAGATAATAAAAA
The DNA here is from genome assembly GCA_943193695.1 of Acrobasis suavella. Lineage (NCBI taxonomy): Eukaryota > Metazoa > Arthropoda > Insecta > Lepidoptera > Pyralidae > Acrobasis > Acrobasis suavella. Next base: position 1,444,868 of record OW971947.1, read on the forward strand.
CTTGATTTTAGAACGCAGAAAAGAGTTTGAATGATAGACCTATTTATATTTATATTTTACTTCGTTCCATCCGGGTGTCCCTTGACACCTCTCAAGATTTTTAACACAGATTATCTATTTTTATTTTTGCCCATGGTTCTAAATATTGTCTTTGATTACGACGCAAATGCTCTCATCTAAGTTCAACCGAAGGCGTGTATATCGTCAACCTTACTCAATCAATTGGAAGTTTAATGGATCCACTATCAGATATTTCAAATAGATTAGAAATAAGTTGAAATAACATGGGGCCGTAAAATCCAAAGTCAACGTTTATACTGGACTAGCTTTTGCCCGCGGCTTCGCTCGCGTAGGGGTGTAATTTATCAAAATCCTTTCTTAGGGGATGCCTACGTTATAGTAGCTTTATGCATGCAAAGTCTCAGCCCGATCGGTTTAAAATTGACAAAGTTCCATACAAACTTTCATCCTATTTTATCCCCTTGGGGGTAGAATTGATCAAAATCCTTTCTTAGCGGATGCCTACGTCATAACATATACCTGCATGCCAAATTTCAGCCCGATCCGTCCAGTGGTTTGGGCTGTGCGTTGATAGATCACTATGTCAGTCAGTCAGTCACCTATAAGTTATATATATTTAAATAGTGTATGTAGTGGTGACCCTGACAGTGGAACATAGTAATCAAAAAAGTGATGAGTTGCAAGTTGCATCACTTGATTTCTGAAACACCCATTCCATCGATCGGCTTTTACGATTTACACGAGAAGAGAAGCCGCTGGTACTTTCTCCATTTCCTTAACCAAAAATATTTGCATTTAATAAAAATGGTCAATAGAAAAAAATTTTGAATTAGATAGACCCTATAATACTCCCAACACACAAAGGTGGTTAAATGACCTGACGAGGGTCGCTGGATGCAAGCCGCTCTAGATTGGTAATTTTGAAAATCCTTCATTAAGTCCTATGACCAGCAGTGGACTTTATGCGGCTGAAATGACGGAGAACATGTTATATTGCTAAAAAAATAAAAAAAAATAAATATACACGGGCAAATCACACAGATTGAGCTAACACCAAAGTAAGTTCGAGACTTTCGAATTCGTTCGTTGTGTAATGGGATACCAACTCAACGATACTATATTTTTAACTGACTTCCAAAAAAATAAATGATCGTGACAAATTGATAACCTCTTCGGTTATCAATTTGTCGCGATCCTTAATTATTTTTAAATATGTTCACCGATTATTCAGAGACGCCTGAAAAGGTATACTTTCCAGGTGGTACCATGGAAAATGTATCAAAATCAATTGTGTAGTTTGGGGGTGAAGTCGGTTTTTAGTTTTGAAAAATTATATAACAAATGCATATATATAGATAAACATCCAAGACCCAGGACAATTTGAAAAAGATCATTTTCCATCTTGCCCTGACCAGGGATCGAAACCGGGAACTACGCCACGGAGGTCGGCAAAAACTTGTAATATCGCTGAAAGTCTATAACTTACGTCTCTCCCGTACTATAACAGCGTGGGTTTCTTTACATAACTTATGAAGTGGCAGCCATGATCGATTTCCCAGTCGGCCGTGGATTAGCTCAGACAATAACGAATTAAATCCATCTTGTTCTTACGTAACTGACAGATGCTGGCGACTACAATTTACCAAATAATATGTAGTAATTCTTATTGGACCAAACGTTAAGTTTCACCAGTATTACTATTCTTGAGATTACTTTAATCTTTGAATTTAATCTCGAATAACTTCGTTGACGGTTTACCATTACATTCCTGAGTAAGCAATCCTTGGTATTGTTAATCTATGGTTAAGGAAGTGAATGTATAAACCGGCCAAAATCCGTATAATACTCTTTCCATAGATTGACTTGGATTGCGTGGTCATTTAATTTAGCATGAGATAAATGTCAAATACAAAAAGAAAATAGACCCGTCACAGATGTCATCTATCAGCTGTTAACAGGTTGCCATTAAAAATCTCTTACGTAAATATTCCTAGAAAATTGGCGGTATAAATAGCTTACTCTGGAATAGACATCTTAATCTTAGATTAGTAATTGGTTTAATGCAGAATCGAGTTACTCTAGAGACTCTATCATCTCAGCGTTTTCCTAGTTCCGTCCTCAGCTGCAAGACAGAAAAGCCCGGAGTCCGCTTTCCGACCTTTTCTTCTCCACTTTGCACGGTCTTGAGCATCCTTGGTTGTAAGTGGAGTATTTTGCCATTTTATTCTCTTAATTCTTTTTAAACTAGTTTGGTCGAATCCGTCCTTAGAGATTTTAATGACGTAAGAAACTTTAATTTAGTAAGCGTGTGCAAGCAATCCTCATCATCATTATATTTTTTTCCGTATGAAATACACTAATGCAGGCCGCTTTAATAGGATACCTGAATTTTCTGGGGTCCAGTGCGGCCCCTATTTGAAAAAAATAATTTGATAGGAAACGGCGACATCATTTAAAAATTTTGTCCTGACGGGGCACTAGATAACTCTTCAAACTATTTTATGAACTACTGTTTACAGTTTAAAGTGAGGACATACGCCAAAAGTGGCCGTTTTTCGCAATTGTGCATAAAAAAGCTTTACGTTCTCACTTTAAACTGTAAACACTAGTTCATAAAATAGTATGAAGGGTTATTTAGTGTCTGGTTAAGACAAAATTTTAAATGATGTCTCCGTTTCCTATCAAATGATTTATTTCAAATGGGGGCAGCACTGGACCCCGGAAAATTCAGGTATCCTCTTAAATGGATCATTTGGGAAATTCTTTGGAGAGGCCTATGTCCAGTACAAGCGATGTTGTGTTTTTATTATGTTTCATTGTCGAATAGTATGCAAATGAAGATAACTCTTATAATATGACTTTTTACCCACAAGCCAAATTTTTGTAGCAAATTAAGTTCATGATACTGAACTACTGACTATAAAAGAAGTTATTAAAAAACGAAAAACATCTCATCCTGTAATACAAAATCCGTTATATTACAAAATCAACTCGTCAACTCGTGAACGGGTGCTGCCGGGATGACTGGTCAGCTCGGCTTCGCTTTTTTGACTACTTAGTATTATTTATCTTTTATTACGTAATTTCTGTTTGTTTACTTGTTCGCAAACATTACATGTTATAATGTGTCAACATTGTATTATATTCTAAGTATTTATTAATTAAAAGACAATTATAATAATATGCTAGCCGTGTGGTTTCCGGCAGAGTAGAATAGGGCCACTCCAAGTCCTTCCGTGGATGTCGTAGAAGGCGACTTAGGGAATACAAGCTAAACAAAGCTTGTAAACATCAATGAGACCTCTCCAACCCGTCTGGCCAGCGTGGAGAGTGTAGGCCAAGTCCTCTGGCTGCTCTGGCCAAGTATGGCTCTGGTAGTTCAGAGAGGGTCGAGCTCCTGCAGTGGAAACAAAAAGATCTGATGATGAATAATAATATGACCAAGCCCTACTGGCGAGTAGGCGATCAATACTGTAAAAATAAGTTTCTTTTGACGTTTCTTCTCAGCAGTGGTCGTAACGAAGCGCTGCACTGGTATCAGTAGCTTTTCTTTAAAAATAAATTTATTTTTAATATGTTTTACACGTAACGTAAATTATACTTATTGACGTGTAAAAGTGCCTGTAAAGGTCTAATTACTGAATAAACATTTGAATCTTTGAATCTTTGTTTCTCCGAGTGATGATTTGTATCGGACGCTGACTATTTTTTTCTTTTTGCGTTTATTGTTTTTAAAGAAAGAATCATGGACAGATCTTGCTCCAAAAATTTGGCTGGCGATTAAAAGAAATGCCAGCCTGTAGAAAGCTAGCAATGATTGAAGGTCAAACACAATAGTGCGTAGGCGTCACATCCGTCAACATCATACTTGTCTGAACAATGAGGCTTTGACGGCTCTAGTGTCAAGTGAATGAGTGATGTTATCAATATCATCTTTAAATTGGATTTGTGGTGGGCCTTTATGACATATGTTTTTGATTTATGAGGCCTATAAATTGAGTATTACAGTAGTAAAAGTGTCATCTGTTTGTGGAGTACGATACAATAATGATAAGATAGGTATCTACAAAAAATTGTAGGCGTTATGATAGACTTCATCTTGTTTGCTTTATGGGCAACGGAGGTTCTTTTAACACGTTTACTGTGGAAAAATATAACGTTTGTCTGGCACAAGAGCACTCCTGGCAGTAAATGACTAAAGACGTGTTCCAGGATTTTTCAAAATTCAACTACTGGTTTAAATGGGGTGACCTAACTACCAAGGCCATGCCGAACCGTTTCGTCGCTCTCTCGCTTAAGCAAATGATGGGAACTGGAACGGAAACGGAAACGGGAACGGGAACGAGAACGGGATATAATAATTCATATGATTTAACAACATGAATAAAGTAAAAAGCTAATTAGAAATCCTATTAGAACCATTTTCGACTTCTACGCGGAGGAAGCCGCGGGTCAAAGCTAGTAATGTCCCTTCCCTTCCTTATAGGAAAAGATCCCTTCTGGGATAAGTCCACTTTTTGTACCACTGTGTTCAAAATTACATGTAATTTATGTCTGTTTTATTTTATGTACAATAAAGTTTTTAAATAAATAAATAATATCATTATTATGATATGTATAAAAACACAAACCGTGTGTCTTTCCGCGGTGAAAGTAAACAAAATACTGGTTGCAACATAGAATAATTGAAGCTTATTGCTTTGGAAGACACAATTAACTGTTTCCAGCTACCTACTTTTAGGAAACTTGAAAAATCTTTGTGTAGGCAACTTATTAAAACTAAATAAAACTGTTGACCTATAATCTTTTTAAATAAAAAACTGACTTCACCCCCAAACTATACAACCGATTTTGATAAAAATTTTATGGGACCACCGGACAATAATACCCTTTCAAACAAGGAATTTTTCAAATCGGTTTAGGCGTCTTTGAACAATCAGTAAACATACATAAATATAAAAAATCGCGACGAATTTATAACCTCCTCCTTTTTCAAAGTTGGTTAAAAATTACACGAAAAATCTGAAATACCCTGAACGCACATTACAATCTGAGCAAAAATGAGGAAAAATCGTCCTCCCATGAATACCCTTCGCACAATGTAACAGTTTTGTGAGTAGGTGTCCTTCAGACGAAGTGGTAGCTAAAGTGGCGCCCTCATTTGTAATAAATTGTTTAAAACTAAATATGGTGATAATTAAAAATTTGGTTTGTATAAATGTCTAGAAAGACCTTTAAACTATTTTATGAATAACCTTTGAAAGTAATATTGGTAGTGGAAAGTAATATCGCCAAAAGTGGCCACTTTTGGCGAAAAACAGTTTTAAAACTAGACGGACTATTAGTAATAATTTCAAAGGTTATTCATAAAATAGTTTAAAGGTCTTTCTAGACATTTATATAAATCAAATTTTTAATTATCACCATATTTAGTTTAAAACAATTTATTACAAATGAGGGCGCCACTTTAGCTACCACTTCGTCTTCAGTACGATAAATACATCGATCCGCCTCCGAGCCCGTATTTTTCACTGTAATCACTGTCATAAACTCCGGGTTTCATTTCAATCAAAATCCCCAATACATACTCGTATTAAATATGGAGGCTCAACGAGTGTGTTTTATTTGTACAAATTTTGCATGCCAGTATCGCCGTTGCCATTTAAATAAAGTAGTACTATAATTATTTAAATATGACTTATACGAAATGCAATAAATATTTTTTAAGCATATTCAACACTTTTTTATTCACTTTTTTGCTAGTCGTGATTCAAAGATTCAAATGTTTATTCAGTAATTAGACATTAACAGGCACTTTTACACGTCAATAAGTATAATTTATGTTACGTGTAAAGTATATTAAAATGTAATTTATTTTTAAAGAAAAGCTACCGTTACCAGCGCTTCGTAACGACCACTGCTGAGAAGAAACGCCGAAAGTAACTCATTTTCACAGTATTGGTCGCCTACTCGCCAGAAGGGCTTTGTCATATTATTATAATTGTCTTTTAATTAATAAATACTTATAATATAATACAATGTTGACACATCATAACATGTAATGCTTGCGAACAAGTAAACAAACATAAATTGCGTAATAAAAAATATTAGTGTAATATTAGTGAGTACTGCCACTCCAGTTTTGCCTGCTTTTGAGCCTTCCAATCGTTTCTATGGTGTTGGGTATCTGTTACGTAAATAATTATATTATCTTTGGTACGAGTATGTAATACTGGTACTTACCTACAAATTGTTAGGTTGTTAAAAAACTTAAAATGTTTCTTGTCGTAGGATATAAAAAAGATTTGAGATATTAAAATAGTCATATCAGTTTATACCTACAAAATATCATCAGTTTTGATACACGTCGTATGTTGAATTACCTGAAAAAAAATGAGAAATAGCGTTAATGACACGTTATAAAATCAATCACTACTTAAAACAAAACAACTGCGCATAGCTTACAATACGTAAGCATAGTATATTTGATACGGGTAAATGGTCTTAGGTTATACGTCTTTTAAATATGAAAATTGACCGTTACGACTTCGGTAGTTCCGCTACTAATCACTAGATGGTATTCTTGACAATAGGAGTTTTTTTTATTTGTCTAGCATATAAAATTGTCCCGAAATTCCTACGGGGCGCTAATCCCACGTGCATAGCTAGTTGAATATTAATAATTATATTTAACGAAACTAAAAACCTAGTTCTAACTTAATCTAAATAGGATACACCTAAGTTTAATCACTTGTGACCGGATGCACCTAGTTCTAGCTTGTTAAAATTAGGCAAAGCCGTATTTCGTAGTTTAGCCGTAACAAATTCATATCACATCAAACCAGAGACAAAATATTCATATAATTAAAAGATCTGTACTTTTAAGTTGGTCCAAAGTGATAAATATTATCGAAAAATAAACGAATACCAATTTATATTTCAACAGCAACTATCACCCTTAACACTCTGAAGATGAAAAAGCCTCTAAGCCCTCTTGAAATTCCTAATCCCACCAAACTATGCTAAGTCTTATTTAGAGAGCTCGACAATAACCTTTTGAGCGCTGTAACAATGAGGGCTTTGCGTCACAGATTCCCTTCTTGTCTCCATCAAACCCTTCCTTATTCCATTACGTCTTAGACATTCAGTATATACATATATTTCTGCAGTGACTACAGTTCCCTCATTTGAAATAATATCTTTAATGACTTAGATAGCAAGTTCTTTTTGCCTGTCTACGGCGAAACCTAAAGTAGGGTTAGGTATGTCATAATCATAATCATTTATTTGTCATGCTGCGCCGTCAGGCATACAAAATTGTTTTTTAAAAGTTAGTTATACGTTCTGTCAATTTTATTGTCGTTACAATTTTATAAAATTTTATGAATTAGAAATTATTACATATTATTTTTGTCTTATTATAAACCAATTCTTACATTATATTTAGTTCTGGGCTTAATAAAAGATTCAAGTTTAGTCAGAGTTTGTCAGATAAGAATTCATCCACAGAATAGCATGCTTTGTCAATTAAAAAAATTATGTACAAGTCTCTTAAAATTATATTTTGTTTCCTGGCAAGATCGAATATGAAATTGCAGTTTGTTGAATACTTTTGGTACCATAGCGTATACACTTTTGTGTAGGAACTTACTTTTGGTACAAATAAGTTGCAAATTACTGGAGCGACGTTGACTTTCCACTCGACTAAATAAGTTGTATTTATGTATGTGTTTCGCTGATATGTATATTATGTATGTTCATCTATTTCTCGTACCTTCAAAGATATCCATGATACCTTGACCAAAACATGGTGGTCATATTCAAAGACAGATTATTCAAGTAACGTCGAAAGTGGTAATAAATAAACTGCGATTAATATATTCGTTCTAAAAATTTGCTTATCAAAAATCCACAAGATCAATGTTGCTCCTAGTGCAAAGTACTGCTCTAGTGACTGCAGCTAACATAATAAATCTCAGAGTGAACCGAGTTGGCAGGGAGAAATGTCGGCACTCGGGCTAGAGGCGAGTTCATGTTGTACATTTGTTTACAAAAGTGTGTGTACTATCAAGAATTCAGACACTAGTTTTCCTTATAAAAGCGCACGCAGTTCGTCGAACATCGAACGTGTAAAATTGTTCCTAACTTGAAACAAACCAGCGTTTGTATGAAATCTTTAGGATTCCCTTAGATTTCAGAAAAACGCCGGATTGTGGAATGGAATGGAATGCATAGAAGTCGATGAAACGAACATACTATATGCATATAATTTTGAGGAAATCGTGCACAAAAACGGTGTTTGTAATATCAGTCAAGCGAAACTTTAGTCGTCCAACAGTTAGATGGGATGATCATATTAGAAAAATCACGGGTCAAACTGTTCTAAAACAAAATGATAAATTTTCAAAGCTGACTTGATTCTTAAACTACACAACCAATTGTGATTAAATTCCTATAGAACCACCTCACAAGTATGCTTTATCAAACAAAAAAATAATTTTTCAAATAGTTCCAGGCGTCTTCGAATAATCGGTGAACATACATTGAAAAAAGATTCCGACAAATTGATAAATTCCTTATTTTTGGAAGTCGGTTAAAAACCGCATTCAAATAGTTTCTGGGTTTATGAAAGTTTGACAGATATGTGTGCAGGAGAAGTAATTACTTAATACACAATAAATTCTCGTTATTTCTCAACAATTACTGTATTAGGCACGCTCACTGAAACACCGACATCCTACATAATTTTCCGCATAATCGACTGACGAAGCCCGACCCTATTAAGCCATTTCCTATAAACCGTAGCGAAATCCTCATTACAAATTAAATTGTAGTTCCTGTAGCCACGCTAAATACTACGTAATCCAGACGTAATCGTATTAAATTGATACCAAATCGTATTGATGTATTAGATACTAGTAGTGATGGGGAAAGGTCGATGATTTATGACTTACATATGGATCAGTTCACTTCAGCTAAGACGAAGTGGTAGCTAAAGTGGCGCCCTCATTTGAAATAAATTGTTTAAAACTAAATATGGTGATAATTAAAAATTTGATTTGTATCACTGTCTAGAAAGACCTTTAAACTATTTTATGAATAACCTTTGAAAGTAATATTGGTAGTCCGTCTAGTTTTAAAACGGGTTTTTGCCAAAAGTGGCCACTTTTGGCCAAAACCCGTATTAAAACTAGACGGACTATTAGTAAAAATTATTACTAATAGTCCGTCTAGTTTTAAAACGGGTTATTCATAAAATAGTTTAAAGGTCTTTCTAGACAGTGATACGTATCAAATTTTTAATTATCACCATATTTAGTTTTAAACAATTTATTTCAAATGAGGGCGCCACTTTAGCTACCACTTCGTCTTAATAATACTACTTACGAGTATTACATTTAAACAAGTCATCTATGTCCCAATGTTGGGCAAAGGCCATTTATTTTTTTATGCATTCAGGAATGTTGACAGCGGTTTTTTCAATTGACTGAGCGAGCGAGGCGTCTTAGTTTTGAAATTGCCCAAATATTTTTTGTCCGGCTGTCAATTTGTCTGGCTGTTTTCGCCTATAGGTCGCATTTCTTAACCAGTTCTCGAGAAATTTTGCGAGAAGGTTTGAAAATTATATAGATTTTCTTTTGTAGATTCCAAAATGGTGGAAATATGGGGGTTGGAATCTTTAAAAATATCATATTTTAGACATTTCAATTTTATTTTAAATATGTCGTTAAGAGCATTCTTCACCTTTGGTTGGCTGTCTCGCTCGCACAATCAAACATTTTTAAGATTATTAAAAAATGTGACTCATTTGAAGATAAGTGTTTCATAATCTTTTTAATATATTATACGAGTATGTTAGATATTGTAGACATGTTTCTGGAACGAAGTTCCTTACGGCAGGCTTGGAGTAGATAGGGATTTTGCTTTCGAACTGAAAAAAATGTGATAGTAAAACCGTAAGGATGACCTCGTTAAATGAGACGTGCGCAGGCGCGACAGTCGTATACACAATTCTTTTGCAAATTGTGTCGATTCTACATTAGCCGAAGGAACTTCGTTCCTACCTGGTGTCCCACGACACCACATTTCTTTTTTATTGTTTATGTGTGTGTATCGAGAATAAGGTCATCATAATTTTAAATTTTTGATGACCTTATTCTATTAAGGAGCGAGACAGCCAACCAAAGGTGAAAAGGGTCTTAAGCTTTTTTGTCACCCTTATTAAGACTCAACGGTTTAGGGTGATTCGCGAGGTCTACAGCTCACAGAGCCACTAACTACTTTATTCTTTTATAAAACACATTGTCTGAATTTAAAAATTATCAAAAAAAAATGTGGTGTCGTGGGACACCAGGTAGGAACGAATTCCTTCGGCTAATGTAGAATCGACACAATTTGCAAAAGAATTGTGTATTCGACTGTCGCGCCTGCGCACGTCTCATTTAACGAGGTCATCCTTACGGTTTTACTATCACATTTTTTTCAGTTCGGTCGCGCAGCAAAATCCCTATCTCCTCCAAGCCTGCCGTAAGGAACTTCGTTCCAAAAATATGGATTGAAAGAACAAAGCTTATGTGCATGCAATATCATTGATACATATGACATCACGGCTTTATAACTTGTTTTAATTGTGATTGATCTTAATATCATTTCACCCATAGGTTTTGTTCAATACAATGGTATGATCTTAAAAGTGATTCAAATTATTATTGATGATATTCACATTTTGGCCCATTCCCTAAATCTCTTACTTTTTTGAGAATAAAAGCAATTGGTATCTTTTAGGTTTGTGGATAGTCGTTTTCGTTCAGCCGGCAGCCTCATTTTGGACATTCCACGGTTTTCGCCTCAGTCGTACTCCAAATCTTTCACAGTCTTGGCGGCAAGGCTTTGGAACTCGCTTTCTGCTTAAGTAAAGATGGCACCTTCACTAGATACTTTTAAAATTAGGTTATTAAAGTCCTCTCTGGTTGCGTCACACTTGGACTGAATAGGTACTTATCTGTAAATCTGTTTCATGTATTTTATATGTATGTATGTAGGATATGTATATATACAATGAGTATATGTGTAGATATGTATTGCTATAATTTATTTATGTGTATAATTTAAATATATTAAATTTGTACGTACTCAATTCTACCTTTTAACTGAGTAAATTTCCTCTCAATCTATCGCAGGTTGACTGGAAGAGATCCCTACATGGGATAAGTCCATCTTTGTATATTTGCTCTTTCGTATGTTGTCTTTTAATGTATTTTTTTTGAACAATAAAATTATTACAAAGGAACAAACAAACAAATCCTCTTATTCATCTTAGTGTGTTGCTGGTTGCATCCCCAGTTGTGCTGCTTTAGAGACCAGGGTGCGGTTAACCGTTTTTTCTTCACAAATTATAACAATGGTCACTCAACTATGTCGAAGACCATGGGACATGGAGAAAAAAATAACATGAATATATTGTAAAGATGTTGCAATAAATCTCCATCCTTCATGTTCTTACTTACCTCCTTCTTCAATCATTTCATTCTGTCCACCTTTTCAAATTTCATTTCTAAATTCGTTTTGAACTCCAGATACATATTCTCCTTCCACATCACTTTGACTTACTCCTCTCCCACCTCTCATACAAACAACTTACTTATAATTGTTGAATCACCTATATACTTTATCAGTTCTGACAAATAAATGTATTAACCCTTGTCGTGTCTCTCTTCTCTCTATCTCTTACTCTACGACTACTTAAATCTGCAATATTCATGTGGGAGAACACCTATTAGCTGGGACAGGTGGAGTTCCCAAAAGTTTAAATGTTTTGGCTTTAATATCATCGGTTCATCGATATTGCCAGCCCATCCCTACGTAATATGGCATTGAGCCGGCAACGAGCGTGTAATTGATCAGCGAAGCGTTCGACTGCAGAGAATAAGCACGTCCCGTGATTTACTGGCTTGCTTTGTCTTAGCATGGTCAGGTGCCCAAGAAAGGCATACTATAGCACAATGTTTATATTATGGGCTGTCGACAAACCTTATGAGATAAATCAACAAAATTTTGTGCATAGGGCTTTCTTCAAGAAAGGTATACTATATATAGTCTGCTAACAAACCATATGACATAGATGATAATAATTAATAACGATAAAATTTTGTGCGTAAGGCTTGCTTTGATTTAGCGTGGTCATAGTCAGGTGCCCACAGAAAGGCAGTATGCCTTTCTTGGGCACAAAGTTGATATTTTATGGTCTGTCGACAAATCATATGGGATAGATGATATTAATAACGATGGAATTTGCGTAAGGTTTGTTTGTCTTAGCACGGTCAGATGCCAAAAGAAGGCACACTATTCACACGAAATTAGAATTATAAATGGTTTGTCGACAAATCATATGGCATAGATGACAATAATCATAATTTTGTGCGTAAGGCTTTTTTTGACTGAGCATTGTCAGGTTCCCAAGAAAAGCATACTATTAACATATAGTTACTACCTCTGGAAAATGATTTAATAAAACATTATCAAATCTTTTCTATCACTAAGTAGTTCAGCAAAAGACCATAAAATCCTCATGTTGCTAACAAGTTAATGAAAAATGTTTTTACAGTTTATGTGGAGTAATTAATGAGGCTTGCTTTGTTTTACATAAACTTTTGGAGCTGTCAACAAATCTATAACAGGAAACGAGGTACGATGTTAGAAATAGAGATAAAAACTAAATTTGTCAAATCTTTTTGATCTAGATTAGAAATAAACTGACAAATACACTTGTTTCCCTCTTTACCTGTCAAAGATCTTCCAAGATCTCTAATCCTCAGAATATTTAATTGGCGTTAACAAATTGGGCACGCCTGTATTCTTGCAAGTAGAGGTTAATTAAGCCACCCGATACCCCTTGACATAACAGAAATTAATTGCAGCCAGAAATTTATATAAAGCGATTCTTCTTGTTAAGTGACAGGCATTAGTCTTGCGGGGAGATAAGGCAGAGGATGTAGCGGTCAGGAAATCTTTTGTAACTCGCTCTAACGAGTAACTATCGAATGGTCATTAGTTTACGTAGAAACTCGTTTAAAACGCTCCTTGTCTAAATCTTGTAACGTCATCAATGGAAGTGGTCTAGAGCTTAAACTTGTCTAAAATGAGGTTTTCCAACACATTCGAGTAATGTCTGAGGGTAAGTCTCAGTATGCCTGTTGTGCATGGTGGTTTTTGGTTTAGAATGAGTTAGTAAATTCTTCATTTAGATGTTCTAGAAAGCAACTGAAGAAAGTCAGAAGAAAGTCCTGGGCAGTCTGGAAGTCTCTCAATAGACTCCGAGCTGGTGTTGGGAGGTATCGAGAAAACCGAGTTCGGATAAGGTCCTTTGCAACTGCAGTGCTATTCAGTCGATGGACCACCTTCTATCGTGTCCGAATTGCCCTACGTCGTGTACCATTGAGGACTTAAATGAGGCTAACGACAGAGGAATCGCCGTGGCCACGTACTGGTCAAATGTCTGACACGACATACTTGTGGTGTGGCTATTCTTTAGCCACACCACAAGTATGTCGTGTAACTGCATTTTCAAGGAAGGTTGACGTCAGATGTGTGACCTGTGGGACAACCACATCCACATTATTATTTTTGGGCATGTTTTCCTGTTTCCCATTGTTTCTTTTCGGAATGCATCAAGGTCGTCTCGCCAGCGCTTTCATTGGCCTACCCGGACGACGGTAACAATCTTTCAGCATCCACTCTGTTGCGATTCTAGTCCATCTCTCGCCGTGCATCCTACCGACATGCCCTGCCAAATTAGACTTTAGAATTGCGGTTTTACTATATCTCCGCTGTCCCTCATGCCCTGCTTCATGTTCAATGGCCGATTTGATGCAGTGCACAGACAATGCTGTTGCTGTGGCCTCCTACTGGTCAAATGTAATTTGAAGAAGTTCAGTCATCGACACGACGAAGAAGAAGACTATGTGGGACAATTCTTATAAAGGAATAAAATCTTCATTTTCCTTTAACTTGCACTAAACCCTAAGATATTGGATGCCAAAACCTTCTGTCAGCGTTTCGATAAAGACAGGAGAGTTATGGCGAGAGCTCACTACTGGCAAAGTTTGCTTGAAAAATTACCGACGGGCACGGTCCTTGACACTATAAATCAAAAGTGAAGAATTTGGGTAGCAGGTAAGTTTGGTACTTTAAAATATCCCCAATATCCCCTTGTGACGTAACTGTTCCATTTATTTCTTCTCGGTTTCCTAGTCTTCGGCAACCATTACACACTTTATGTTTGAAAACTGCAACGTTGAAACTTATGTCCAACAATGGAAGCCATATATGGCTAATGTGCTAATCAAGATCTTTCATACCCCACTCGGTAAAGGAACAACAAAAAATATTTTCGACCGTCACTTTTTTGTATTTTATATTTCTCATACAAATGAAGAATCGACTTTATATCATTTGTGAAAATTGGACAAGCACATCGGATGCTACGGTGGAACAGACATACATAAATATCCATATACCCACATACATACATAGACTGCAAAAAACACTACCCTTCCTCTTGGTTTTGCCGTAGTAGGGTAAAAAGCGGAAAAGCGCACCCCGAGCTCTGAAGTAGCACAGCTGTTAGATGCTTTGGCTACAATGCTCGTTCGTCCCCCGAAAGTCCTGGACTCCTAGGTTCGATTCAACATACATAGCAGCGCACCACATAACTCTCCTTTCAGCTTCGCCGGGGTTGGGTAAAGATATATTGCAAGCCGCTGAAGACCTGGATGCCGTGACCAGATACAGATCAAGATAGCGTTGATAAAATGAGGTCAAAGAGTCAAGCAGTGAGACCATGAAAGATGCCAATGCCTGGAAGAAACCACTTTTAGCGAAAAGACCGCCAATTGTACATACAAATGTGTTTCCTGTGTGTATTTTTTTATATTTTTTTTGGTATACAATAAAGTATTGTTTAACTTAATGATAATTAATTATTTATTACGAGCCATTAATATTCTTATGCTGTGATAAGGCCTACACTCTCTTTTTCGTTTCCATTCCATTTGGTCTTTTCCTCTTGATCTCCTTTTACTATTGTAGGTCTTAAGGCGCTAAATACGATTTTTGACATTTTGTGAAGCCTCTAGATGACATTTTTATATAAAAATAAGACTTTTGAATCACACAGTTGTTTTAAAAAAATAACCATAAACGTATTTAAACAACTGAGGGCAGATAAAAAACAAAGACCTCTATATCTCAGAATTGTGACGTGATACGAAAAATAAAAATTTTTTTTTTTTAATTAACTTCCATAGCCTACATAAATAATATATGTTTTATTCCATGGACAAAAAAAAATATTTTGTTTTGTAAACTAGTGTTATTTATTACGAGCCATTAATATTCTTATGCTGTGATAAGGCCTACACTCTCTTTTTCGTTTCTCTCTTAAGGCGCTAAATACGATTATCCTCGTAAAATTGACATTTTGTGAAGCCGAGTTATAGGCTTCACAAAATGTCAATTTAAAAAAGTTAAAAAAAATGTTTAGTGGCACATCAGTTCAAGGACTACATTTTAGATTTTTGCTTTGCTTGCTTTTGCTCTATGTCTTTGTACGGTATATTAAAAAAAAAATAACAACGGGACATCGATTTTTGACTTGAATTCCCTACCTCCTAAACGGCAGTGAGACATGAAAATATTTTTACTCTAATAAATAAAGAATCCTTTATTCTTTAAATTAGATTTTTGAATCAAACAATAGTTTCTTTTAAAAAATATCAATCAGTGACTATCTTTCCCCTGTCATTATCAGAGATTCAAGTGATGATGACGAGGATGGTGATGATGACTTGAAGTTTATCATATAAAAAAGTTGTTCACACAAAAAGTTGCCTTTAAAGTGTAAGACAACAGATATGTAAAATTTTAGTTTTTTTTTCGACATGGCTGAAAAATTACATTTATAAAGATTTTAATCCCATTTTTTTTGAAAAATTTCTAAAAACTGAATTAACCAATAAATGCCATATACTTTTTCAACCTTCTCACAAAATCTCATGAGAATTGGTTGAGAAATGAGGCCTGTAGGCGAGAACAGTCGGACAGACAGACAACTGGACAAAAGCATTTTTGGCCAATCTTGATAAGACGCTTCGCCAGCTCGGTCAAAAAAAATTCAATTAGCAGATACTGTTTGCTGTTTTCTCCATAGTCTCTGCCTACCATTGTGGGAAATAGGCGTGTTATTATTGACCGAGCGAGAGAAGCAAGCGAAGCGTCTCAGTTTCGACTAGCTGAAAATTCTTTTGTCTGTCTGTCTGTTCTCGCCTACAGGTCGCATTTTTTAACCGATTCACATGAAATTTTGTGACCAGGTTTGGTAATTATATAGAATTTTTTTGTCAAGCCAGTTTTATGAAATTTTTAAAAATAGCAGAAACATGGGGGGTCCGTAACATAAAAAAATCTCAAATCCAAGTTATTTAAAAAAAAAACGTCAAATTTTTTAATACGATAAACTTGAAGTGTTTATCGGTCGGAAATTCGCCCAAAAGTTATTCTGAATATTTTGTATTAGTTAGTGCATTCAGTTTGATAACGTAAATACAAATCTATGGGATGACAATTACCGACTGTGACGTCGGCGATACAGAGAAAAAATGTTTTTTATATAAACATACCATGTGCGGTGTTAAATGAAAGGGCTTTATGAGTAGATTACACAGTAATAAATTTCACTCCCATATTGTTCAAACCCCACAGATGATATTTAATACAAAAGTTAAATAGTTGTAAGGGCGCGTGAGCCTACTGTTCTCACAGAAGCACTAGTGTGTGTATGTATGTTTACTCATATGAAAACATCGAATAAAGCCTTTCATAGCAAACACTTAAAACAAAATTCATTGCACACTAACAATTTATATCAATGAAACATAAATTTCACTTTATAACCAATTGCCGGGAATAAAATTGCAATATTTTGACTCTGTTGGCTGCATCTCCAATAAAAATGTCATTTTTCAAAGCACCCATTGTGGAATTTAGCCTATAAGCCATTCAGACGGCCACCCGATGGGATCCATACGGTTCAATAAGGTATGATTTATGGCGACTTCAATTGAGAACACATTTCTTTAAGTAAGTTTGAGTTATATTTAATGGATTGTAGGCATTAAAATTTGACTACATAGTCAAATTTTAATGCTTACAATCCATAAGGTTTTGAGACTGTCTGACGTCAGTCTTCCTGCGGAAAATATTCATGCAAAAAAGTTTGCAGCCGACTCCTGCTTTTTTATGTTATAGTGCGGCAAAAGAACAAGCGGGTCACCTGATGGTAAGTCATCACTGCTGCCCATGGACAACTGCAACACCAGGGGTGTAACAGAAGCGTTGCCGGCCTTTCAGGAAAATATAGACGTTTTTTGAAGGTTTCAATGTCGTATCGGTCCGGGAACACTGGTGCAGGAAGTTGATTCCACAGTTCGGTCGTACGTGGTAAAAAGTTCTTTTTAAAACGTACGATGGTTGATTGACAACTATCCAAGTGGTGTGGATGAAATTTTAATTGCCTGACTTCAAATCTCCTTGACTTATGGATCTGAAACGTGGTCCCTTACTATGGGTCTCATAAGAAGGCTTAAGGTCGCTCAGCGCGCTATGGAGAGGGCAATGCTCGGTGTTTCTCTACGTGATCGAATCAGAAATGAGAAAATTCGTAGAAGAACTAAAGTCACTGACATAGCCCAGCGGATTGGTTCGTTGAAGTGGCAGTGGGCGGGATACATAGCGCGAAGAACCGATGGCCGATGGGGCAAAAAGGTGTTCAGACGATCTGACCAAGGTGGCTGGAAAGCGCTGCAGGCCGCTCTTGATCGGTCATTTTGGAAATCCTTGGAAGAGGCCTATGTACAGCAGTGGACGTTATGCGGCAGTTGTAGTACGAGATAGTTGTACCGCAGATTAAATGTAGGTAGTAACTCACTTGTTGGGCGAACTTTAGTCGCCACTTACGACATCCATAGTAAAAGATGTAGTGGTATTTTTCTGGCTGGAAGATTTCAAACCCCGGACATAAAAGAGGGGTCTTATAAGTTTGAAGCTAATGTCTGTCGGTCTCTCCTCTGTCTGTCTGTTTGTGGTATCGTAGCGCTCGAACTGATGGAATGATTTCGATGGGGTTTCTCACATGAAAGCAAGTTCCTTTGCGTTATTTTTTAGCTATGTATGGTGAAAATCGGTTTAACTTTTTAAAAGTTATTGGGGATTAACGCTTGAAAGTCAGGGCTTTTTCTAGCAGATAATAAAAGACGCTACAGATATCAAGTCGTATTGGTAGTTCTGCTACTCATCACTAGATGGCGTTCTTGACGTTGACTAGGTTTATTTGTTGATTATTTACGTGATTTTAGGTTCTATGGGATTTTTATGAAAAAGTACGTCGTGACTTACTTCTTATCATAATTTCTTGGGGTCAAATATAAGTATAGCGCTCTTAAGTCACGTTCAAAGGCAAAGATTTACCCTCAAATTCATAAAAAAATACAACCGTTTGCTAAACCTATTTTAGCTAAAACATGTTTTGTCCCTTTTCCTCTTTTCAATATTTGACATTGAAAAAAACGAGCCAAACCATATTTTAACTAAAAATAGTTTAGCAAGCGATTGTATTTTTTTATGAATAAGGGGGTTAAAATATACAAGTAGTGTAGATTTGCCAACGAGCGTCCAGGGGTAAGTGAAAGACATATTAATGATTCTTCGTATATTTTTTTCATAGTCGGGTTATAGGCACACTTTAAATATATGCAATTTGAAGTGTGCCTATAACCCGATCATGAAAAAATGTTCGTTCGGTGATAGAGACAAAACATGGCATCCTTTTCTTTTTCTTCTTTTAGAAATCTCAATAAGACTATCTCGCTCTATCAAAGCGTGTCAGGCCCTTGTTCAAAGTAGTATCAATGACAAGTGACAATAATTTGTGATGTTTTATTTTCTTATCATAACGAAATAATGTATTGTTGGCTCTGGATACTAAAAGGCAATAACTCAGCGTTAAAATTGCTCAGGGAGCTAACACTGATTTTTCACTCGACGGTGATGACTGAAAATCAGTGTTTGCTCCCTGAGCAATTTTAACGCTGAGTTATTGCCTTTTTGTATCACTGCGGTTCACCTTATTTCTAAAACTTATTGTCAATGATTTTATGTTGAATTGTGTAAACATGTATATGTGTGTGCCTCAGTGAGACAAATAAAGTCTTTATCTATCTATCTATCTATCTACCTTGTTGTTGTGTTTTTCGTGTGTGTAAGTGGCCAAGTGTCAGATTTTTTCAGGCTGCCTAAAGGCATCTGACATAGCTTGACGACTGCCATACAATGATGACAGCCGGGACCAACGGCTTATACGTGTCTTCCAAAGCACGGAGGAGCACGAGAATTTTTAATGCCGCTTGCGATCACTCATCCAGAGACAGACTACGCCCGGTGTCGCTTTACTTGCGAAAGCGCTAGTTACGAGCACTCCTGCCGGGCCACCGAGCTCCTCATATTATCCTACTCCCTATCATACCACCCAAAGATTCAAATGTTTACTTAGTAATTAGACCTTTACAGGCACTTTTACACGTCAATAAGTATAATTTATGTTACGTGTAAAGTATAATAAAATTTAATTTATTTTTAATGAAAAGCTTCCAGCTATAATCAGCGCTTCGTAACGACCACTGCTGGGAAGAAACGCCGAAAGAAACTCATTTTCACAGTATTGGTCGCGTACTCGCCAGAAGGACTTTGCCATATTATTATTATTGTCTTTTAATTAATAAATAATTATAATACAATACAATATTCACACATTATAACATGTAATACTAGCGAAAAAGTAAATCAACATAAATTACGTAACCAAAAATAATAAGTAGTCAAAAAAGCGAAGCCGAGCTGTCCAGTCCCTCCCGGCAGCATCCGCTCACAAGTTGACGAACGGATCCCCCATCGTTAAACTCAACCGTAGTAGAGGGATTCCAACGACCCTAAACCCAACTATCAGTTCAGATAATGTTTAATAAGTTGATCCTTGCTTTCAATCTCATTACAGACTTTTACAACCCTCTACAAGTAACCCTAAAATTTCAAGTCGAGCTGTGTTTCCAGCTTATTTACACTTTGTTTCGAAACTACGTCGCCTGCAATATTCCGAATACTTTGGAAATTCCGTATTCGAGTCTCGTGTAGTCTGCTTCGGCGGCCATCTTGGCGTAGATTCAAGAAATTCTAGCTTAACGTCAAAATTGAAGATAAGATAAAATCGATGTCCGCACTTCCTTTCAACAGAAGGTTTCACACGTACCGTAGACATATAGAAAAGTTAAATAACCAGCCAAGTGCGAGTCGGACTCCCGCACGTAGGGTTACTTACATCTAAATCTAAATCTTCTAAATATATATAACTCAAAGGTGACTGACTGACTGACACAGTGATCTATCAACGCACAGCCCAAACCACTGGACGGATCGGGTTGAAATTTGGCATGCAGGTAGATGTTATGACGTAGGCATCAGCTAAGAAAGGATTTTGATCGATTCTACCCCCAAGGGATAAAATAGGGGATGAAAGTTTGTATGAAACTTTGCCAATATTAAACCGATCGGGCTGAGACTTTGCATGCATAAAGCTACTATGACGAAGGCATCCCCTAAGAAAGGATTTTGATAAATTACACCCCTACGCGAGCGAAGCCGCGGGCAAAAGCTAGTTAATATTATAAAGGTAAAAGTTTGTGAGTATGTATGTTTGTTACTTCTTCACGCGCAAACGGCTGGACCAATTGTCTATCGCGTGACGATGCAATATTGTGATGACATGGAGCTGATCTAATGATGGAGCTAGAAGATGGTCATGGCATCTCTGTGATAAAACAACATAACCCCACCGAGTTTAGGCTCAATTGATTCGTGTTGAGGAGCACTTTAACTTTCTTGGGCATTATTAAAGATACAACAGGTTTTTTGTTTTATTTTTTAATGGACTTATTTCTTGTTTCTGAATTAGATCTACAAGTACCTAAAAAAGTAATGTTGCTTCTTAAGGGGCTACCTGAATTTTCCGGGGTCCAGTGCTGCCCCCATTTAAAATAAATCAGTTGAAAGGAAACGGAGACATCATTTAAAATTTTGCCTTGATCAGACCCTAGATAACCCATCAAACTATTTTATAAACTACTGTTTAAAGTTTAAAGTGAGAACGTGAAGCTTTTCTACGCACAATTGCGAAAAACGGCCACTTTTGGCGTATGTGCGTAGAAAAGCTTCACGTTCTCACTTTAAACTGTAAACGGTAGTTCATAAAATAGTTTGAAGGGTTATCTAGAGCCGGGTCAAGAAAAAAAATTAAATTATATCTCCGTTTCCTTTCAAATGAATTAATTCAAATGGGGACAGCACTGGACCTCGGAAAATTCAGGAAGCCCCTTAAATATTAGTATTTGATTTTCTTTCGTCAAATTTTCTCGATGGTAATCGAGACGATACAAAAGTAACGATAATTTAATACGAAAAGCAAATGTATTTCCTAATTGTTTGTAGAAGTTTATTACCTGTGTTTCATAAAAACATTAGCAAAATTTCTTGAAATCAAATACGATACAATACAAAGAAAAACACAGTTTATTTGAGTTCAAGTAAATATAATAAAATGTAACCAAAAATAAACTTTATATGAAGTGAAGCAAACAAATTATTTTTATTCCTATTCTTTTGTGTTGTTTGTACCTACCTTCTAACCTAAACTAGCTGCTGCCCGCGACTTCCACCACGTGGATATTATAGCATTTTATCGAACAAATGTTCGACGTGATTATATTATATATTAAAATTAGTATTATAATTAACCGTTGAACGAATATAAGCTATTTATAGGGTGCGGAAATTTCGTAAAACTTATTCCAGGTGATATGTGTTTATCAGAAAGCCTTACAAGTATGTAAAATAAATGTTTTGTATTCAAAATTTTCATTACATTTGCGATGTTTGTATTGAAATATTTTCTTTACTTTTACAATTTATGAATGCTTTATGAACGGTCGAAGTTCAGCTAAAATTTGTGTAAAAAAGCAGATTTTTGGAGGCTTATACTGACTTTGTTTTTTTTTTAACTTCCTTTTTTTATTTCGATGGAAACCTAGAAATTGCGCCCAAGATACCTGTGAGTTCAAAAGTTTTCAAGAAAGATCAGATACAACGCCATAATCACGTACGAGCGTCTGTATAAACCGCCGCCCGCGATAAGTTCGTACACCGCTAGGTTTTTTTTTTTTTTACAAATTATGGGTTAGGCTTTTGTCCTCAATCTCACCTGATAGTAAGCGACGATGAAGACTAGGATGAAGCATGCCTATCCAAAAGATACCCATTCAATCTACTTTTGAATGTCCCGGGACTGTAGATGGACTTCTCTGACTTCTCTGGGAATATAGATGCAGGCAGTTCATTCCACACCTTAGCTACTCGAACCAAAAAGGAATTGTCGAAGCGTTTAGTTCGAGACTTAGGTATTTCAACGACAAAGGGGTGAAACCCCTGTCCGTGCCTCGTAGTCCGATAGAGAAATGGTGAGGGTTTCACGAGATCAAAAAGAGCCTTCGAACACTCTCCAAAATGTATCCTATAGAAAACCGATAAGCAGGCTACTTTGCGACGATGCTCTAGGGACTGCAATTAATGGTACGCGCCCACTAGCCAAGCTGTTACTTTGCTCAACGCCTTGATTGCTCGAATGCCAAATATACTTAGACATTTTTAACGAAAATTAAAAAAAAATATGTTAAGATTTATTGTGATATATTTAGTGATAAGTATTTAAGTTTAAGACTCACGTGCACGTTTTGGGTAACTGTAAGTGCACGGGGTAAATTTTATCAATAAAGAATAAAGTATGAAAAATTAGACGGGAAGCCCGCTCCTAATGCTAAAAAGCATTGTATACCAGTCAACCTTTACAGTGCTATTAATAGAAATAACCTGTGTAATCCAGGTTATTTCTATAACTACACCAACCATGTAATTCATCAAAATCATTGACGCATCTAAATATATATAACTCAAAGGTGACTGACTGACTGACATAGTGATCTATCAACGCACAGCCCAAACCACTGGACGGATCGGGCTGAAATTTGGCATGCAGGTAGATGTTATGACTTAGGCATCCGCTAAGAAAGGATTTTGATCAATTCTACCCCCAAGGGGATAAAATAGGGGATGAAAGTTTGTATGAAACTTGTCAATTTTAAACCGATCGGGCTGAGACTTTGCATGCATAAAGCTACTATGACGTAGGCATCCCCTAAGAAAGGATTTTGATAAATTACACCCCTACGCGAGCGAAGCCGCGGGCAAAAGCTAGTTCATGTATAAAATTACAAAACTCAGCATAGATATATCACCGCAGTCATATCGTATAATTTACAATGCAAAAGGTCGAAGTGTCCCAGACGATATTTAGAGATTACATTATGTAAAGAATAAAATATTATGCCTTCGTATCACCAAGGATAGGACGAGCGTATTTCGTTTTATTTTTAACCGTCTTCCAAAAAAGAGGAGGTTATCAATTCGTAGCGATAATTTTTTATTTATTTTCACCGATTATTCAAAAACGCCTGGACTGAAAAGAATTTTTTTTTTGTGTTAATGGGTATTCTTGTCATGTAGTTTTAATTTTATCAAAATCGGTTGCGTAGTTTGAAGTTGGTTTTTATTTAATAAAATTAAATATTATTATTATTTTGGTTTCAGATAAAAAAGAGATTATTCATAGACGTTGTTGGACCAATTTTTTAGATTTATAGAGTGAGTTGTAATCACACTATCACACTAATTTTGTAAAGGCGCAAGTTTGTGAGTGTGTATGTATTTGTTACTTCTTCACGCGCAAACGGCTGGACCTATTTTGATAAAATTTGGTATGCAGGAAGCTGACACCCTGGATTAACACATAGGTTACTTTTTTATATATACAGCGGGTAAAACCGCGGGGCGCAGCTAGTAATCAATAACTGAAGATTGTGATTAGCTGAGGTTTCAATAGGCTAGTAAAAAAATTGCAATAGGCAAGCAAAAAAAATGATTTTTGGTTTTGCAGTCCTTGGATTTTCTCTAAGTTAAGATGTAGTGTCCGAACCAAATATCATCGGTGAAATGAAAGCAACTAGGCTTTGCCACAGAATAGGTACTAAAAAGAAGTCTTAGTAAGCAAAGAAATATCTACTTAATGTGGTTAGCTATATGGTTTAATTTAGCGCGCCTCTGAACACAGCACCTATTCGTTTAGATACCTAGAAATCCATTGCAAGCCAATTTCATTCTTATAACAATGGACACACGATTCATAATAGGTAGGTACCTACACAAAATCGATTCAACGAGCGGCGGATTTTGTACTGAATTTCCCACTCCCGAGCGGTCGCAGCGCGTAGGTTTATTTTCGATATCTAAACGGGGAGTGACACAGGCCTGGTTTTGAAAGCAAGAAAAATATTTTAATCAGTGCAAATTAGTTTACATCAGTAGGATTACTTAATAACTAAAATTAGTTTTACACCGAAATTGCTGGCTCAAGCACGTCGGTCAGT
The DNA here is from genome assembly GCA_943193695.1 of Acrobasis suavella. NCBI lineage: Eukaryota > Metazoa > Arthropoda > Insecta > Lepidoptera > Pyralidae > Acrobasis > Acrobasis suavella. The sequence continues at coordinate 1,469,527 of OW971947.1, forward strand.
AAAAAGAGACTACTTGGGTCGGCCAAATGTTCATTGGCCTGTAGGTCGCCCCAGTACAGATGGGCCGACGAAGTGCGGAAAGAACTACGGTGGAAGTAAGGGTGAGGCCAGACGGGCGTAATTTTGAGAGTTTTGAGTTGCAGAATTTTTGCTGCATTCGGTTTCATCCTGTTTTGCCATATAGCGACCGAAAATGAGTTTTCACTTTCTATACAAAAGAAATTGCGCAACTCATTTACTGCAACTTACAACTCAAAAACTTACGCTCGTTTGGCTTCACCCTAAATTTCACGCGTACTTTCAATGATCGCGCGTTTGAGTTCTGACAGTATAAAGTCTAAATGCCAACCAGGCCAAGTGCGAGTCGGAATAGCGCACGCGTTCCGTACCAAATCACGTTTGTATACAACAAAGAGCCCCGTTTAAATAGTTATTTTATTCGGTTTTTAGTATTTGTTGTTATAGTGGCAACAGAAACACATCATCTTTGAATATTTCAGATGTCTATCTATCACGGTTCATGACATACAGCCTGGTGACAGACAGACAGAGGGACGGACAAGCGGACAGCGGAGTCTTAGTAATAGGATCTCGTTTTTACAAAAAATAGAATGTCATCAAAAAATTACAACTTCTTAATCCTTAGAAAATCAATTATTTAGCTAAAACTTTTCCTCCTAATATGGAACCATAAGAAAGCCATTCAACACAATTTATCCTACAAAACGTACGTTAAAACTCACCATCCGTGACGCTCGTTATTTAAGCAGACAACAGAGTGGATCCAAACATGTCGCAGACACGTGTTTACTGAGCCGGGTGCACCTGGCGACGGCAAATTGTGAGTTGGGACATTTTTACTTATGGAACTCACTAAATTCTCACCTAAATTCATTAAATAAATATATAGGGACCGATCACACTGATTGAGCTAGTCCCAAAGTTAGTTGGAGACTTGTGTTATGGGATACTAACTCAACGATATTATATTTTATAACAAATACATATACAGATAAACTAGAGACTAAACTAGATTACTATAGTATAATGAAATTAGTATAACAACCAAAAGACCAAAAAACATTTCGACCTTCCCATACAAATTTCCCGGGCGGTTGCACACTTTTGTATGAACCTTTTTTGTTTTTGTTTTGGCTGTTATATTAATTTTATTACACTATAGTGATTTAGTGTAGCCTGTGGTTCGATTTATTACGGGTATGTCGCTTCCAAGTTGTATATTTCTATAGTGGCATGCAAACTTTCATAATGTAGATGCCTTAATTTTGAGTAGATGTGAAATACTTTCGAGTTACAATCGAGAGCTCCTAGTACGTCATGTTTGCGTCACTCAGTTTTTGAATAGCGCCGTCTGCTTTTTGATTCCCAAATAAGATACGGTTTCAAATCTCATGTCAGTTTATTGAATGCTTTTTTGTAAATCTACCCTCGGGAGGTCGTGAAATGGGACGTAGCGGGACTCTTTGAGTGTGATTCTCTTCCGGCAATCACTGAGCACGAAGGATCGGGATTTATTTCAATATTTCTGAGGTATTCGTTTGCGAAGGCTTCGAGGTAAATATTTTGTGAGGAAATTTTGATTGGTGATGGTTTATATTTGTGGTCCTAAAGTTTAAAAAAATACATGTAAAAAAAACTACCTACCTAAATTTCTTCAATTCGAATTATGCCGCGCTATCCAAGCGTCGGTAAAGTAGTGTTTTGTTTTATCGACCCCTTACTGCTATGTGGCGTCCAATACTGTCGATAAAGTACAAATAGATCTAACATAATCTCAGAACAATATGGCTTCGTTATTACTCTGAGAACATAATGTACATTTCGGAAGGCATTTTGATTTCATAAATGATTATAACGAAAATAATTATATTTAAAAGGAATTGACGATTGGATAACAAACTTTAAATGTCGTTTGTCTGTTTTCGGGTAGGATAGTGTGCTTTAAGTTAACAGTGTCAATTTTATAGTTATGTGAAAATGTTAGTACTAAAATAAAATCTCTTTTTCAGAACAACACAAATTGTTTATTTGAAAATTAACAAATTCATGAAATGCGACCGTTTCATGAAATTCTCGAGCACTCCATGAAATGTGCAAATCTACGACATGGCCACGATATGTGCATGTTCTAAGCTACGCATACACATACTGGCTTTTTACCCACCAGCCAAATTTTTAGACCAAGTTCAGTCTATGACACTGAACTACTTACTATGAAGAAATTCACATTCAATTCAACTATTGTATTTGAGATAACTAGGATCCAAGTTAGTGTACAGTCACTTAAAACCAGTGTTAGTTGTTACAGCTACTTCAGTGTGACACGACTGTTTTGCTGCGCGTACTCGCGTAAACCCTCAGGTGTGAGCTGAAAATCAGTGCCTTGCTCTTGTAGTGAGATAGAGCTGCTGCCTATTTGTATCACTGTGACACAATCACTGCCTGACTGGTTTTTTGTGTTAATATAAATAAATATACAGGGACAAATCACACTGATTGAGCTAGCCCCAAAGTAAGTTCAAGACTTGTGTTATGGGATACTAACTAAACGATACCATATTTTATAACAAACACATATATAGATAAACACCCAAGACCCAGGACAATTTGAAAAAGGCCATTTTCCAACTTGCCCTGACCGGGAATCGAACCCGGAACCTCTGGGTGGCGGACTACCATGGTGACCACTACGCCACTACGTCGTCTGTGTTAATTTTGATGCTTTTAATTGTATTGTGTTGTGTGTCTTTGTTGGTACAAATAAAGTATTTATCTATCTATCTATCTATATGTAATATTGTGCATACAGTAAAATGAAACCTCTTTACACAGGGGTTTCATTTTACTGTAAGATATAAGTACTTTGAGATTGCCTTTTAGTTTGACTATACTCGTACTATACTTGGCCTGTGACGTTTAAGGCAGGTAAACTAACCTTTAGGGTCCAACTAGTTTGGAGATTTAAAATAAACACTAGGAACCAGAACTAATGAGAAGTATAATGAATGAGTAAAAACAGTACACACACAGATTCGAACAGGGATCTAGATAGGGTCGTGGGCCTTGCACTAGGTCACCAGCCGCGTGATGTGTTGATTGTGATGGAACTCCGGAGGTTTTTTAGTGGGTAGGCACGTCATTCTGGCGTGGAGTCCCACATAACCCGACAGCCTCCCCCGCAGGCTGACGGGTATCCATAACAGGGATCTTACCTCCGTAAAAAAAAAAAAAAAAGGTCTGTTGAGTAGCCAACCAGTGCTACTTAGCTTGGTGTTGAGTCCGCCGCGTGTGGAGTCGCAAGAGACTGACTTTTTTTTTTCTTTTTTGAAATGACATACATATGTTGCCTCGGACAGCATTTCCTACTTCACCGGACAAAGTTTGAGGAGCGAGCCAGGGGCTCGGCTTCCTATATTTATTTATAAGTCAAGTCAAAGTCAAAGTTTTTTATTCAATGTAGGATAAATTTATCTCTTGTTGAAGGTCATTTTTTTAAAATATTATTTTAGTGCAAACGCTAAAAACTACTAGCGTTTCGGAACGACCACTGCTGGGAAGATTACGCCGAAAGAAACCCAGTTCAGTATTGGTCCCTACCCAGCTTGATGGGCTATATTACAGTTACAATACAGATTTACACTTTAGCTAGGTATACATTATAGTATATATTTAAACAATACAATTAAAATTTGCAGTCATCTATTTCCAAGAATTGTGATCAGACGACGATAAATAGTCATTTACATGATAATACGCATTTTTGATGAAATGATTTTTAATGGCAGTCTTAAACTTAGATAATGGTAACGCTACTACATTATCTGGAATCTTATTATAGAGGCGTAAGCCAAGACCCACAAAAGATTTTTTTGTTTTTTGCAACCGAAAAGCTGAGATAGCTAATTTATTTTTATTTCTAGTGTTTATACTACGAATATCACTATTTTTCTTATATAAATGTATATTTTGACGCATGTACATAATGTTTGCATAGATGAATTGCGAAGGGAGAGTCAAAATATTAATGTCTTTAAAAAGTTCCCTTAGAGACTCTCTAGCATCTAATTTATATATGGATCTAACAGCGCCTTATATACTACGGACTGCAGCTGCTCTGGGCCTTATATCTGGCCCGGCGGAGGAGCGCCGGCGCAGGGTAGAATTGCGACCACGCTACAGGCCACCGGCATAGTCCCCTGCAAAAGGTGTCTCATTTGAGGCGAATCCAGTCTATTCGCCACTGTTTTTAGGATGCTGTTGTGACATTGGCCTGTACAAAATCCGTTTGGTCGAACGCTGATTTGTAATCTGAAGCCGAATATTTTTTTTTCATTTTACGTTAATTGTTTTCATGGAAAGTGGTTCAGTATTATGGACAGGAGTTGCTCCGAAAATTTACCAGGTGGTTAAAAAGTCACACTGTATATTCTCCCTATTTTGACGACCTCCGTGGCATAGTGGTCACCATGCCAGTCCGCCACCTAGAGGTCCCGGGTTCGATCCCCGGTCAGGGAAAGTTAGCAAATGGCCTTTTTCAAATTGTCCTGGGTCTTGGATGTTTATCTATATATGTATTTGTTATAAAATATAGTATCGTTGAGTTAGCATCCCATAATACAGGTCTCTAACTTACTTTGGAGCTAGCTCAATCACTGTTTTTTATCCCTATATATTTATGCATTTATTTGTAAAGGCCCATCAATACTTAGCAAGTTTCTTAGCTGTTGCATAGGATTGAATTGAAGCAATCAATGATTTTGTCTGGTTAACGTTTTGTTTAGAGTATAAAAGTCATCTTTTGCTTCAATTTTATGACTAAGCGATTAGCATTGCATCACTATTTAATTTACTTTTTCTACTTCTAAAGATTGGCTGTAAGATATTGCATTTAGCGATAAGTCTGTCTTTGTGCCCATATTGTCTCTTGTAGCTGTAAGTATTGTGTGTTTATTAGGCGCAATAAAGTAATTAGTATTTTTATAAACTCTTACGGCCGTATATAGGCTCTGTCCAACTCGTCAGGTTTAAAGACATAGGGTTATCATTTATAAGTCAATATAAGTTATACTCGTAAGTCTAGCCCTAACAGACTTTACGTCCTATCCAATATACAGTCCCAGACATCCTACCTCTAAGGCCATACGTCAGCATTCCATTAGCCATATCCAGTATTCAGCAGAGAATCGGACACGTCTACCTGCAAAACAGGAGCTACGTCCAATTTATAGGTTAACTGGATTATTAGTTAGTACCTATGTGTCGAGTTTGAACTTAATTTGTGACCTTAGTTTGTGACTGGCATAGGCATGGCACTCCGTAGAAGCGGAATACCATTTATGCCTACTACTACTAACAAAACTATGAATCCGTGCACACGTCAATGTGTGTGTGCGTTCGCCCCCAACACACTTGATAACGCGAGAACGGAGAAGTACGGGAATAGAGAACAGGGATGCATTTTGCGCGGAACCCCTAGGGTTCCGCGCAAAGTTTCCATTCTGTAAGTAACACTTATATTAATTCTGTCTCTTAGGCACAGACAATAACCAAGCTAAACAATCCAGTAGATATTATAGTCTAACCCCCATATTCATAAACGTTAACAAACGTTTGCTAAAGCTATTTTAACTAAAATATGTTTTGTCTCGTTCTTACTATGTCGAATATTTGAAAGAGGGAAAAGGAAAAAAGATATTTTAACTAAAACAAACAAAAGGTTTGGCAAACGGCTGTCAATTTTTATGAATATGAGGGTAAGATTACAGTATTTTCTAGTATAGGAATCAGACTTTAATATTATCCACAAAAGAATTGAGATCTAAATGGCTTCCGTGGGAATACAAATCCAACACGAAGAAGATGTTATGTGGCGCTCCTGCCAAAACTCATGCTTAAATTGGATATACCAATGAACCTTCCAGCTCAGTGTAATAGGTTTCGACAGAAGAAAGATCTATTAAGAAAATAGAACGGTTTATGGATGATGGCATGAAGCATAGTTTTGTAGAGAATCCTGAAATCTTTTGTAATCTTTCTTTTTCTTTAGATAGAATAGTTCCATATCGCACACTGAACTTGCTCCAAAATTTGACTGGTAGTTCAAATTCACCCTGTTAAATATAAAAATAACCACTGAAATCTTTGCTACAAAATATTTGCTGCATGAAGAGATGTATAACACACTGGTTCGTAGCCAGTTGGAGGAGAACTCAATTGTTTGGGATATACGCTCATGTTGGAAAAAGTACAGAATAACTTTATTACGTACATCTATATGAGATTATATGGAGTTTATCCCTTCTACCCGTCAATGTTCCAAACATTGTTTATTTTTGGCATGGTTGGGTACAACGAACTGAGGGTTAGAAGCCAGTTGGCAATGGTAGTATACTTGTTTAAATTGTTAAGGGGGAAAATTGTGAATCCAGATATGTTGAGACAGATCAGTCTGTGTGTACCAAACAAGTACATGTGGCGCCGCCTACAGCCGCCGCTCCTGGCGGTGCCGGCGAAACGGTCCAAGCGGTGGCAGGAGGCTCCGCAGACGCGAACGTTGCGCACACTAAACCAAGTAGCTAACGAAACCGACCTATTTTGTTGCAGTCTGAGTGAGTTCACAAAGGTATCTCTAAATATAATTTGTAAAAAATATAATTAACTGTAAGGCAAGTATGTTGCATTAGGCTAAAACCTGTAAAGACAGCTGTTTATGAAATAAATAAATACTAAATACTAATACTAAATACCAGTTGACAGCATCGTGTCGCCAGGTCCAATCAACTGTTGCTATTGGACCATCAGTTGCCTGGTTCTTTTGGTCCGTCAAAGTCTTATTGGATGTAACTTTACTGTGCTGCCATATGAAGTGCCATTTTTAAAACGTGGAGTCCCCTGTACGAATGGTTTACCCATACAAAAAACCGTACGTTTAGTGACTCCGCGTTTAAAAATTGGCACCACTGGTGTCCCACATTTTTGTAAACTTTCGTTGTCGAGATGCAGCCCTACTTTATGTTCCATTACAATAAGATAGAAATATATTGAGTAGAGCGAGAGGGCACGGACGTCGTCCACCTGCGTCGGTCTAAAGAGAAGTTATTTGTTCAATTTCGTTCCCTTAGGGTATAGTGGCATGTAAGATTGACGGGCGATTTTGGCGTCATAGTAGAAGTTCGATTTATGGCATAGAATGTGCAGGAAAGTCACAAATTCCGTATTGGAAATTTTATTTTAGAAAAGCGTCGGGGTTTTATAAACACATTGGTATGGTTTCTATTGAAAGCCGCATATCACATGGTTCACTAATATCAAATCGTTTAGAGTTATCACTTAATGCCGTTGATTCATCAATCAACTCAATCAACGCTTGGAAGTCGGGTGATTTTAATGATTTTGAAAAATAATAAATGGCGCTACGAATATCAATTGGAAGATGTAGTTCCGCTACTCATCACTAAAGGGCGTTCTTGAATTAACTTTTTGCATCAAAAATATTAAAACAGGCAGAAATACATCTCCATAAGTGGCTAAAACTGGTGTTATTTTTTTCTAGCTGCTAATAATGTATATGCCACTTATGGTCACCCACCCAATTGCGGACCACACACTGTGTCGTTTAATTTTAAGCGCTAGTAACGAGTACTCCGATATTTGCTACAGTTCGGTTTTATACATACACAAACATACATTTTTTCAAGCCTATTTCCCATGGAGGTAGGCCAAAACTATGAATCTCCACTTACTAAGATCCTTGCAAACCTCTTTTGCTTCGTCAACACTCATTACTCTTTTCATGCATGCTCTCCACTTATAGGTACTTCTTACTTCACTTTTCTTCAGAACATTTGCTGTTTGGTAGCAGAACGTTCGTCGAGGTCGACCCAATTCGGTTCTCGGATCCACATCCACACGATAAATATTTTTAGTAAGTCTTCTTTAATCTAAATTCTCCTCTCCTCCCTGCGGAGTAACGCAGAGCTACCGAGCTCCGTCATGCTACAGTTTCAGTTCTATACAAACATATTTTCACGCCTGTTTACCATGGGGCTAGGCAGATACTATGGATCTCCACTTGCTACGATCCTTGCAAACCTCTATTGCTTCTTGAACAGTCCTTACTGTTTTCATGCATGCTCCCTGGTTATTGATACTCCTTCCAACACCTTTTTTCAGATCATCTGCTATTTGGTCGCAGAACGTTCGTCGAGGCTACCCAGTCTGGTTCTCGCATTCACATCCGCACGATAAATATCTTTAGTGAGTCTTCTTTCATCTATCATATCAACATATCTAAACCAAATATTTGTTCTTTACAATGGAATCAAACCAGGTCTAATTAAACCATGTTTGACAGCGGATTGATGTTAAGTTGTTAGCTGACAATCGACAGACAACCGATTAGTGATCTCGTGTTTTAATGATTGTTGATGTTGGTGAAACAGGTTCTTTGAAGTTTGAAGTGTTAACTACTCATCTGGTTAGGTTTGAACAATTTATGAGATCATAAATTCGTTAGCAAGTGGAGAATAAAAGACCGGAAAACGGATGCAGCCAGATACACTTGTAGTCTCTTGTAGACGACCTCCGTGGCGTAGTGGTCACCATGCTAGTCCGCCACCCAGAGGTTCCGGGTTCGATCCACGGTCAGGGCAAGTTGGAAAATGTTCAAATTGTCCTGGGTCTTGGATGTTTATATATGTGTTTGTTATAAAATAAAGTATTGTTGAGTTAGTATCCCATAACAGTCTCGAACTTACTTTGGGACTAGCTCAATCAGTGTAATTTGTCCCTATATATAAATTTATATTTACTTGTCAAGTGGTCTATTAAAATTTTATCAAAATCGGTTGTGTAGTTAGGGGTCGGATGTTTTGAAAAATTATATCAGCCTATGTATGTTTGTAGGGCTACTTATTCTTTTACTAATGGTCAATTTTAATAACTGGCCAATTGCGTGCCATGCGCAGTGTAGTGTTCCGTAGTTGTGAATGCAAACTTTGAGTTTACGGGACTTAAATAACAAAAAAAAATTCAAACAAACCAAATATTTCTGAAATGGATACCTAAATCGAAAAATAATGTTCACAAGCTTTCATATATTTTTGAAAGATCTATTCAACGATACATCACATGATAAGTGAGTCGAATTATTTTTTTTTCAAAATTTTATTTTGCCTCTTTTTTGCATGATGTACATATCCATACCAAATTACAGCTTTCTTATATTTATAGAACCACGGACAGTCAGACGGACAGATAGACATAGCAAAACTATATGAGTTCCTTTATTACTACGGAACCCATAAAACGGACTCTCTAAGTACAAAAGACAGTGCAGCCAGTGCTTTTATGCCTCAGTGCCGCAACAGATGGGGCGCAAGTTGCATCGCGTAACAGCTAGAGATGGGCAGTGGATAGTACTCAATCTACCCATTTGAGTATTTACTCACTAGATTTAATAAATAGAGTAAATAGAGCGTGCTCATATATTGACATCGCATTTGATGTCTGTTTACTTATTTTTACGTAAAATTACGTCTATGCACACCTCCCACCAAAAAATGATAATTAGTCAAAGAAGTCTTCTTTCAGTGTATGATTAGTATGGTATTTTTATATAATTTAGCATCGCATATAACGTTTACCTACATTTTAAGCATATTATGGCGTACGCACACACTTTCCGACAAGAATTGCAAGTGTATACTAGATTTAAGTTTCGAAATTGTCATGAAAACATTAAATAATGAATATGAATATAAATATGAGTCGCAACTCATATAAATCAATCTACTCACCAAATGGATAAATAAGGATATTTATCGGGTATTTACTCAATCTCAAATGGGTTGATTGAGTATTTATGCATCGCCCATCACTAGCTGTTACGCGGCGCAACTTGCGCCGCGTCTGTTGCGGCCCTTAAACCTCCCATAAGTTTCTAATACACGGGTAGAGTAATTTTGGGTATGGACAGTAGCGTTGCACTGGTGGTTTCATTGTTACTATTCTTAGTGTGCACAGCTCCGAAACGCAATGTAACACTAGAGTTGTAACCGCTTGGCCAGGAATGCTTCTACGAAATGGTTTTAGAGTTTCGCGGTCACAATGACTCTTATTAGTACTATGGGACTCCTTAATATCGCTTTTAACTAGAAATTTCGACGACCTTACTGCTGTCATCTTCGCTGGTTGACTGAGAAACTTCGATGGATATTCGGCTGTCAAGGCCGGTCTGTGTCACTCCCCGTTTAGGTATCCAAAATATACCTACATTATTACTTTACGCGCGGCGACCACTTCGAAGGGGAAAATTCAGTTACATGAATCGTTTGTCTAGAGTAATAAGAAAGAAATTTGCTTGCAATGGATGTCTAGGTATCTAAACGAAGAGGTGAGGATTTCTGACGCAAGCTAAATTTAACCAAAGCGCTAACCACATTGAGTAGATATTTCTTTGAATTTCTTTTCTAAGTGAGACAGAAGTCTAAAAAGAAATTCTACTTAGAAAAGAAATTCAAAGAAGTACTCACGTAAAGAAGTACGTGAGTACTAGTACTTATTCTGTGGTCACGGGTAACCATATCAGTCTACCCTCTAACTTTGTCGATATTAATTTACTACTAAAATATTACGGGAATTTATTATAAACAATTCATCACAAACAACAAAACCGGGCAATCTTTAATATAATTTATAGCAGCGGTCGAGGAGAATGTTTATCCGTACAAAATGAAATTTTTAAGAGACCAGAAGAGCGTGGGGAATTTGAATCTCTTGCAAGAGTAAATTTCCGAGATCACTACTATAAGATTCACAAGGGAATTAAAGAGACCGAGCCAAATTTTGTCGGTCACATACGGGCGGTAAAATTGGTAAATATTGGTTAGGAAATTGTATTACTAGATCTTTTCTTTTACTTGGCTTAGGTCTAAAGCCATAAGACTATAAAAACCGTTTAGCGTGATGGTAGACATAAAGTTTAAAAAATCATAAAAATAATGCGTCGCTAGCCGTTATTCCTAACTGGGTAGACCCGTCAGGAACTCATCAAAATATACTAATAGACCTTAACATGACTTAACAACTTTCACCAAGGAAAAAACAATTGACAGTTTTTTGTGTAACATGAAACTCAAGTCTTTTTTCAAACAAAACAATTTTTTTATTCAATTTTTTTCATGTTTTGCTATATCCACGGGATCATGGACTTGATTCATCTTTAATTTAATAGTTTTAGTAAGTTTCGTTAGACCTTTTAGGTCTACTAACTAAGCAATGCTAGAGAAATCTGCTATTGATAAGTACTGTATTCCACAGATAATGCATTTTGTGCTCGTCAAACAACGCGTCTGTAAGTATCGCACTTCACAGAAATATCATTATTTAGTTAAGACGAGCCCTCGTAGATTTGCAACGCTGATAATACAGAAACTAAAATCATTTTTATTACTTCTTTTTATTAAAAATCTAAGACCTTATCCGAGCAACCAATGCCTTCCATCTCTCTCTGTCCAAAGTCAACTCCTTTACGTCCTTGTAGGTTGAAACCTTGATATGATCTTTCAATTGTTTTATGAAACTATCTCTAGGTCTAGATTTTTCCCTTTAATATTACTTTTAAAAACTTATCATGTCTTATACATAAGGTGCCTGACATTTTCCCTCTCTTAGAATATTATAACTACAGAAATAAAAAGTGATATTTTATTGTTGGTTACATGATCCTATGTCGCGTGTGTAGCTTTCATTTGAAGACGCAAGAAGCCCTTACAAATGAACACCACGCCGAACCATAAAGGATTTTTTTTTATACCTGTAGTCAGTCACACTATAAGATGACCTTGCTCATCCAAAAATGAATTTAACATCAAAAGTATCCCTTTTTTCCCAGGTAAAGATAGTAATAGGTAAAGACCCGCGAATAACGTTAAAAGATACCAATTTGTTGGAAAGCTTGCAAAACCAGACATTGTCCAAATCGGTTCTAAATCGCCTATACTTGCCAATCGCGTTAGCCGCGCCTTGCGGGCTCACTCGCAGCCAAGGAGCGTAGAATAAAAGCATAAACACTGCATTCTTTAGATCTGTCATAAATCAGATTTTAGTTGGTAATGATGAAAGTGGCTTGTTTTATATTGAAATATTATTAAATTTTATCGGTTCATTTACACTTGAAAATTTACAAATAAAACATTTATAAATGTAAACAACATCCCCATAGCTGCTGCTTATTTCTGTTTTTTTTTTCCAGCAGACCAGATTATTGCATTAAAAACATAAATAACAGTAAATATAAACCAATAAAGCCCTTTTTTTTTATACAATATCTGAGAGGGTCTTATTGTATTTGGTTAAAGCAAATCATAAGTTTAAGTAAGTAAAAGACTTGAAATAAGTACTCGTTGACGAAGTGAGCGAAGTGTCTTTTGGCCAAAAATACTTTTGTCCGTCTGTCATTCAGTCTCTTCTCGCTTGGTCGCCATTCTCAATCGATGCTCGTGAAATTTTGTGAGCAGATTTGATTTTTTTTGTTGATTCCGGTTTTATTGATTTTTAAAATGGCTGAAATATAGAAATTGAAAATTTAAAAAAAAATCATATTTGAGCTAGGTATTTTCAAAAGTTTTTAAAACGACATAATTTTTTTGTCTATTAGACGCAAATTTTGTCCAGACAACTTATAATCTGATAAGACTTCAATGAGTTGGAGGTGACTCGCGAGGTCAGTTTAGGGAGTCACCAGTTGTTAACTAACATTAAGATACATTAATTATTCGGCGTCCAGTGATGACTCCATTTTAAATAAATTATTTGAAACTGAAATATCATTTAAAATGTTGGTCTCATAATGCTTTGAACTTTAAACTCCAGTCCCTTTTAACTATTTCATGAAGTACTTTTTCAGTTTAAAGTGAGAACGTAAAGTTTTCCATCGCCCATTCTCATTTATTTCAAATAGGGGGCAGCACTGGACCCCAAAACGTTAATGTATCTTCTTAATGCAATCTCCATTCCTTTCTTCGCTCCTCGTTGCATATAACGAGCTTCTACTAGATCGGCTGGCGCCTGATTAGAGAGAGGCTTGCTAAGGAGAAACTCTTTGAATGCGACACACAGACTGCATACACTACAAAATAAATTATCAAATGAGACAATTATACTGCCGAATAACTGAATCCTATTATGATTCTGTTTTATGCTCCACGCTGCACCTAACGGATTTCTAGTAGATCAGCTGCATCGTCTGATTAGAGGCTTGCTAAGGAAACTCTTTGGACGCGAGACACAGATTTCGTACACTACAACATAAATTAGTTAATGCTTGCTCTCATATATTATTAAATGATCTGGATAATAAAATTATATTATGATTATGTTCTGCGCTCCACGCTGCATTGTAACGAACTGGAGAACTCTATGGACGCGAGGCACCAATACTTCGTACACTACTACATAATTTATCAAATTAGTTAATGCTTTCTCTCGTATATTATTAAATAACTGAGTAACTGGATCATAGTAACTGATTCTGTTTTATGGTCCACGCTGCATATGCTCTCCGGACACGAAACATTTGAGAGAAAGCTTTCGTATACTACAGAATAAATTATTCTCTAATACACTATCTATTGAATAACTAGGTAACTGAATCATATAATGATTCTGTTCTGCGCTCCATGCTGCACATGCTGTTAGAACGGGCGACGTTTCAGAGAGAGCCTTTATATAATACAACACAATTTTTTCTTATCATATATTGAGTAACTAAATCATATCATAATTCCATTCTATGCTCAAAACAAAGCATCGCCGTTTTAGACGGAGAATATTTTTGTCATATTTTTATTTAAACAACCTTGGATTTGGTCCGCACTTGGATGGGTGACTCTATGTGGCATCAAAATGTCTTAAGCTTCTCCGTGGTTTGAATGAGCCTCCTAGCTTAAAAAATATGGCAACAATGATTGTGACTTACAAACTCCAAAACAAAAAAAGAATAAACACATAAAGAAGTAATCAAAAAAATTAGATTTTATATATTACGATGATAAAGGTTCAAATGCTCCTCATGACATCAATCAAGCATAAACTCGGTGGTGTTATGTTGTTTTTTCACAGAGATACCGTACCCTCCAGCTTTATCACCAGATCAACTCCAGATTGTCATAATATTGCATTGTCACGCAATATACGTATGCGCGCAAAATTTCAGATCAATCGGAAACCAGGAAGTGGGTCAAATTTAATTTGTAATATTTCATTACAGACAGACAACGGGACAAGTGAAACTTAATAAAAACTTGTAACAAAACAAGTAATTATTAAAAAATATTACTTGTAATAACTTTTATATAAACCAGTTTAAAGTGCAGTTCCTCAAGACGAATCAAAGGAGCACATACTCTATGGGTTTAATTACAGAGTTCTTATGGCCATCTTCCGGTTCCATTATAAGATTAGGTCCATATCCTCATAATATTGTATTGTCACGCGATATACCCATGCATGCAAAATTTTAGCTCAATTATTGGAAGCCGCATTATTCAAATCTAACTTGCTTTTGATTACACGGGACAGGTGAAACTAAATAAAAGCTTATAACAAAATAATGCAAATTCACGATGCGCCACGGTATCTTAGGCAATCTTATACCTAAGTATCAATCTCTCAATGAGTCTCTATCCCATTGAGTTAACTTCGCCCTGCGGCTCGATCTGTTTTATAACAAGTCGGCGATCTCTTGATTACAGACTGTCTAGTTCTGGTAGTCAAAGAGACTCTTAAATGCGTCTTAAGGAGTTTGAGACACACGGAAAACGAGTTTGTCTCTTAAACTAGGAAAATTAAAAATCTTTCAATTATATCGTAAAATTCGAATTATTTGTTGTATTTGTGAACTGTTGAATGTTACAGAAGTTAATATTAGAGAAAATATTGGTATTAATAAATTTAAAAGTCGAGTTAGTACCTCATAATTAATATAAGTATTACAGACGGAACGTTAACTCCTAGTGTCCCGCGCAATATGCGTCCCCGTTTCCCGTCCCCGCACCTCTCCCCCGTAATTCTCGCCTTGTCGTGTGTGTTGAGGAGCGAACACACACACATTGCCTTGTGCACGGATGTATACTTTTGTTTGTAGTAGTAGGCATAACTGATACTCCGCTTCTATGAAGTACCGTACCTGTGGTAATAACCATATCTGGTTATGGTAAATATTAGACAGCAATGGATTAAGACGTTATTTTGTATCTGTATGTGTGATATAAAGGAGTGAATTATACTGTCCACAGGATTTAAAATATTAGTGTGCCAAGTAACAATCGTTGTTTATTATTGTAACAAACAACTTGTTTATTTGCCAGGCAAACTAAAAAATCCCCCAACATCACCACCTAGTGATGAGTAGCAGAACTGCATTTCCAACTGATGTTAGGTTGAATTGATATCCGTACTGTATTTTTTTTGGCGGGTAAATAATAAAGCAAACAGACACACAGACAGACAGATATACAGACCGACAGATAGACAGACATTAGCGTCGAACTTAAAACACTTCTCTTTTTGTCGGGTTAATAACAAGTGACAATAAAAATACTCACAATAGCTAAATAATAATATAACATAGTTAATAAATTCAGGTGTTACTTGGCAGAAGTCAAATTTACATACTACATGATTTGAATTACTTTGAGTAATTCCGCCACCAGTTAGTTCATGCAAACTATTGCCGGCCGGCGCCCACCCACTACTGTTAGTCCCAGCATACCTGCCACCAACATGCTTCGATGTTGCTGCAGCCGCAGCGGATGCAGCAGTATCGGAGGGAGCATGCATCAGCTGTTGGTGGCGGGTGCACACGGGCTGTCGGTGGCAGGTATGCTGGGACTAACAATAGTGGGTGGGCGCCGGCCGGCAATAGTTTGCATGAACTAACTGGTGGCGGAATTGCACAAAGTAATTCAAATCATGTAGTAAATAATATAACAGTAAAATATATTTTATAGTACTGAGAGACTAATATAATAATAACAAAGCGCTTTGATTTTTTAGGAGTTCAATCCTAATTGATGCCATCTGATGCCACAAGTATTACATCGGTAATTCTCTTTTATCATGTTTCCTTTGATGTTTTACCTCCATTAACAGATTCATTGAACATACCTTTCATTTATTTGTATCCAAACAAGTTTATTCGCCAGGCAAAATAAAATATTAAAAAAACCCGACAACACGATCTAGTGATGAGAAGTCGAAATGATATCCGTAGCGCCATCTATTATTTGTAAATGAAAAAACCACGACTTTCAAGGGTTGACTTCCAATCCTGGTAAATAAAAAAAAACCTGACTTTCAAGTTCTTCTTTAGCGGCGTTGTGCACTTTTTTTGTGTAGTTTGATGGTGAAGGGTATATGCATGAAAAAAAAATTGTTATCTAACCAGTTTTTCCATAAATATTCAATAGTAAATTACTAACAGTGAAAACAAAATAAGAATTGGTTAAAAAACGAACGAGATATAAATTTTACGAAAATATGTGTATCTAATTCGCAAAAACGCTATTTTCTATGACAAATGTATAGATGATGTGGACTTTGACGTCACCAGTGCATATCGGACTTCTCTTTCTAATTGAAACTATAAAGTATCACATGTTCGTCGCTGATTAAGATATTTTATAAATTCTTTCATATTTGTTTACTGTGGTAAGTAAGGATTTTATTAAACAAATAAAAAAATTATTTTTATTTTAAGTGTTCTCTCTTCTCCCCTGACCAGCATGGAAGTTATCATAAATATTACGCAAAAACATTAAAATGGAATGACAAAGACTCACGCCTCCGTTATACCCACTTTTAGGTCAGGAAACCTTTTCTAAAGACCCAGCGCCCGTGAAATTAAATCCTTATTTATTCTTACTTCAATTATAATACTATTTTTAAGAGTCGCTCTGGCGTGAGACCTCGAGAGACTTGCTGTAAGGTTTTCTTGGTAAAGAAGCGGTTTTTACAAAACCTTTTTCATTGAAACTAACGTAAGAACGTAATGTTATTTATGGATATTGTTAAACGGTTTACTCATAGAATATAGTCGGAGAGGCCGACCAGGTTTTGATTTAGATTTCTACAGGCCGACTAGTAAATCACATTACATATTGAAAGGCACTTAGTGCTCGATTTTCCTTTCAAATATAAAAAGGGGTGTTTAAAAGTTGACTAAATTATCCAATAAAAGCAAGAAGTGTGGACACTAGCTCAGCGCGTGATGATATGAACCGGTTAGCCGAGTTAGTTAGGTTTCCAAATAATCCGAGACTGCACACATATTTTTTGTTAATGACATTAAGGACTTGGCTGATGTGGCTGGGCGAAAATAGTGAAAGATTTTTCCATCACGAATGTTTCTGCGTATAATAATATACCTTACAACCCAAAAAGTTCTTTAAGTTCCTCTTACAACCCAAAGGTTGGCTGTTAGATAATGCTTTTAGTATTAAGTCCGCCTATTGTGCTTAACAAAATGTATTTGGTACAATAAAGGTTAAATAATTAAATAAATACCTACTAAGGAAGTAACTTCGTTCCAAGTTCCAACCGAGTATGCCACAACACTCACTTATTTTTATTTTGTAATTAATGACGTTACTTGTGATCATGATTAATTATGTCCTTACACGTGATTTACTAGTCAGCCTGTATATTTTCCAGGGAACAGGCGGAATTCTGAATCATGTCAATAGGCGGGTAACCCATCACTATGAAAAGGCTATGCTTTTGTATATAAGTATGTTTAAATGTATTGACCACCACGCACTACCTAATTTCCCATTACTATTTTTTATAAAGCGAGGTTGCCTGGAAGAAATTGCTAAGCGATAAGGCCGCCTTTTGCGCATTTCCTAGTTTTTAAGATAATTATGTCCTGTATTTATTTATTTATTTTGTGCAATAAAGGGTATTGTTTTGTATTGTTATTATGTTTCATATTCTTTAAATAGAACAATTACTAAAGATACACGTAAAAGCACCTGTAAAAAGGTAGGTAAAAATATTTCCGGTCAGAACATAATATGGTACCAAATAAAAATGTTGAATTTTGCCCTAACATGGAATGTCAGAAAATGCTGAATATTCATAAATGTACTGAGATTTTTAGAATGTTAGGAACGTTGAAAATTCTAGACGGAATTTTCGGACATTTTTGCAAACGAATTTAACTTTACTTAATTAGAATGTATGATGTAACAAGAAATTATTAAATACAAAACCCAAACGCATGAAAAAAATCCGAAATTTTACTTTGGATTTTTTTTTTATATCCAGTCACCAGTGTCACTCTCAGAATTAAGACGAATCAAACTTAATCCATCAAACCGTTAAGGCTGCAGAGCATCCTATATAAACCTAAACATACTCGAAAAACACAACTTTCCTTCTGACGCAGTCAAGTAAAGATAACTAGAACAAAATATTTACTTTTTTACCGATTTTAAAAAAGGACGAGGTTATCAATTCGGCTGCATTTTTAGTCAACTATAAACCGATTTTGATGATTCTTTTTTAATTGAAAGCTTGTAGCACCAAGTTGGCCCATATTAATTTGGTGAAGATGTGATGAAGATCTTTGGAGATATGAAAAAAAACTCTTGAAATAAAATGAAGTCAGTTTATTTTTGTAGGAAATTGAGTTATTTGAACAACAAATTATTTATATATATTTCGTAAGTAACCTCTTATGAACTTAAGTGTTTCGACGAATAAGGAATAATAGACGTAGGTTCCTTATGTTGTTTACAACCTAAACAATACCCAACATTGAAAAATGGAGGGTATTACGTGTTGGTGCGATGGCGAAATCATGGCCAATCATAGTGGGTATAGTAAATTATGATAACCATGTGTGAAGTGAACGTAATAGGTCGCTAAGGCTTAATTTACATTGTGGCCAATTGTTGATTTATATTAATTTATTTGCATAGATCAATCTTTATTTTCTTACTATGGATGGCAATACTTTTGGCGCTGGCCACCCCCACTTATGTCATCTCTCTTCTCTATGCTGTGCGCTACGTGTTAGACATATTATACTTCCAAGAGTTTTAAGTAAAGGTTAAAACAATATAATTTCATACTTCACCAGAAAAATAGTATTTTAATTTAGCCCATACCGAACAGATATTCCAACACCAAGTCGCAGCGATTCAATGAAATCGTACACAGCGTAATGAACTTTATGTCAATCGTGTATTGTTCAAACTATGGTCACAGAATAAGTACTAGTACTCACGTACAGAAGTCTTGCTCAGAAAAGAAATTCAAAAAAATATCTACTTAATGTGGTTAGCGCTATGGTTTAATTTAGCTCGCGCCAGAACTCTTCACCTCTTCGTTTAGATACCTAGATATCCATTGCAAGCCAATTTCATTCTTATTACTCTGGACAAACGATTCATGTAACTGAATTAAAAAGCGCGCATAGTAATAATGTAGATATATTTTCGATACCTAAACGGGGAGTGACACAGGTCTGGTAATAGATTGCTAACATAGCTATCAAATTTTATTTATAGTCATTTATTTAAATTTATTGCAATACTTACAAGTAAATGACTGACTTAACGTCATGGGCTTTTATCCTCAGTCAACCAAGAGACATTGCTCAAAAAGTTTGTATTATGGCGAAAGAATTTAAACGCAAAAATTTTAAGGGGTACATAAAGTTTTCGGGGACTAGTGCTGCCCCCACTTGAAATAAAGTATTTAAAAGGAAACGAAGATATCATTTATATTTTGTCTCATGCGGGTTTAGATAACCCTTTAAACTATTTCATAAACTACTTTTTGCTATTTAAGTGAGAACGTGTAGCTTTTTTAGCATTAGTAAGTAGTTCATGAAACATTTTGATGGATTATCTAGAGCACGATGGATGAGGTAAAAAATTTAAATAGTAACTCCGTTAACTTTCAAATGATTTATTTCTAATGGGTTCCAAGCACTGGACCTCAAATAATTCGTCCCCTTTGTACGATCATCGCAAGTGCCCCAAAAATTGTTAAAACTCGATAAAAATTAAACAAAATTCAGCGCAATTTTCTCAACAACAAAGCTGCAAGTACTCGAAGACTAAACTCTTTTGTAATTTCCCAGCAAACCCTTTGTTGCGGACAACAGCAGCAGCGTCAGCGCACCCGACCGATCGCCGTGAGCAACTGGCGGCAGAAGTGGAGGGGAGGCCGGATAAAACGGGACGCGTAGAGCGAGACAGAAGATATTTGCGCGTCCCTATTGGTACATGGCCAAC
Organism: Acrobasis suavella; assembly: GCA_943193695.1. Classification (NCBI taxonomy): domain Eukaryota; kingdom Metazoa; phylum Arthropoda; class Insecta; order Lepidoptera; family Pyralidae; genus Acrobasis; species Acrobasis suavella. The sequence goes on from OW971947.1 coordinate 1,489,854, forward strand.
GCGAGCCGTGTACTACGATTAGTGTTAGGATTTTGTATATATAGCTGTAAGTTTAGTTAGTAAAATGTTGTTGTATTGTGTAGTGTTATCTGCGGTGTGCCAACGAACAGATCAACGAACGGAACTACAAGGAGCCTCCAGAAGAAAAGAACCATTGTGAAATAGTGATTAGGTTAATTTGTATTCAGCCAGATCGGCATAGCGAACAGTGTGTAATAAATATCTAGTACTACGAACTCTTTGTTTAATTTGAACTCAAGTCATACAGTCCACTATAGCGCGTGAGCTATCGTCAATACATGGTCCTTCGAGCCGGATCAAGAACTTTGGCGATCAAGAACTTTGGCGATCAAGATCTTTGGCGTTCAAGAATTCTGGTGCGCAAGTTCGGTGTTCAAGAGTAGGCGTTCAAAATGGTCGTAACGAGGAGCCAAGCTGGGGATGAACTACGAGCTAGCGAGAACGACGGTGCATCCGCCACCCCACAAGTGTGGCCGTCCCTTCAACGAATCGTGAAGCCGCGCCTCAACCGATCGTTGGGCTACAGCGCGGGCTTGTCTACGACCTGCCACCCGCATCACCATCGCAGACCACCGCGACTACACTGCAACCGTCGTTCAGCACAGTGACTGGACTCACTACGCCGCGCCCAACAAGCCCTCCACGATCAGTTGCGTCGAACCGGACTGGGCGGTCGAACACTAGCGCCGCCCGCATCCGACGCCTCGAGCTCGAGACGGCCGAACGGCTTTCCGAGATCAGGCAGCAACAATTGGAGCTACAAGCGGAGGCACTGCGCAGGAGGTTGCAACTCGACATTGCACAGATCGAGGAAGAAAGCAGCATGGCAGATGCGGAGGAAAGCCGATCGCGGGGCGACCAATGGTTGCAGACCGTACCGCACGATGACAACACACTTCGGCCACGGGAGGAGCGGCGAGTCGACGAGCCGGTTACGGACGGCGAGAGCGGCAGTCCGGAGCGGCGGCCCAGAACTGCGGGCCGCTCTCAACCAGCGCTACCTCTTCGCTACGAGCGACGCGGAGAGGACAACGACTGCAGGCCAGACCGGCGGCCCCGAACGGGCCATACACCGCCGGTCCCTTCCCGCTACGAAAGATGCGGGGAGAATCGCAGTCTAGAACGGCGGTCCAGAGCACCTCTTCGCTACGAGCGACGCGGAGAAGACGACGAGTGCAGCCCCAACCGGCGGCCCAGAGCGGGCCACACATCACCGACGCCATGTAGTTACGAGCGGCGTGTCGACGCGCCGGTCACGGGCAGCGTGAGTCGCAGTCCTGAGCGGCAACCCACAACTGCGGGCCGCTCTCAACCAGCGCCACTTCTTCGCCACGAGCGACGCGGAGAGGACGACTACTGCAGCCCGGACCGACGGCCCCGAACGGGCCACGTATCGCCTGTCTCTTCCCGCTACGAGCGACGCGGGGAGAATCGCAGTATCGAGCGGCGGCCCATCGTAGAAGGCCGCTCTCACCCAGCGCCATCTCTTCGCTTCAAATCACCGGTGCCTTCCCGCTACGAGCGACGCGGGGAGGATCACAGCCCACGGCGGCGGCCCAGAGCGGGCCACACATCGCCGCCACCGCTTCTCCGCTACGAGCGACGCGGAGAGGACGACGAGCGCAGCCCCGACCGGCGGCCCCGAACGGGCCACGCATCGCCGCCACCGCCTCTCCGCTACGAGCGACGCGGAGAGGACGACGAGTGCAGCCCCAACCGGCGGCCCAGAGCGGGCCACACATCACCGACGCCATGCAGTTACGAGCGGCGTGTCGACGCGCCGGTCACGGGCAGCGTGAGTCGCAGTCCTGAGCGGCAACCCACAACTGCGGGCCGCTCTCAACCAGCGCCACTTCTTCGCCACGAGCTACGCGGAGAGGACGACGAGCGCAGCCCCGACCGGCGGCCCCGAACGGGCCACGCATCGCCGCCACCGCTTCTCCGCTACGAGCGACGCGGAGAGGACGACGAGCGCAGCCCCGACCGGCGGCCCCGAACGGGCCACGCATCGCCGGTCTCTTCCCGCCACGAGCGACGCGGGGAGGATGAAGATCTCAGTCCACGACGGCGGCCCAGAGCGGGCCACGCATCAACGCCACTGCCTCTTCGCTACGAGCAACGCGAAGAGGACGCCAGCCGAGCGCGACTAGAGCGCTCGCCGACGCCGACACAGCGCCGCCGGCGCTACTCGCAGTCGCCGAACGAGACGCGGCGCACACCGACGCCGGCTCGGAGCCGCAGCCGCGGCATCGAACAACTCGCCCAGGCCCTGGAGAAGATGGCGAGGACCCGGCCGCTGCCGAGGCAAGCTACAGACCTGCCTAGCTTTTCCGGCGCGGCCACCGAATGGTTGCCCTTCAAAGCAGCGTGGCGAGACTCGGCGACCATTTACAAGTTCTCGCGCGCCGAAAACATGGCGCGCCTACGCAATTGCCTGCGCGGGGAAGCGCGGGAAGCTGTCGCCGCCCTGCTGCATTCAGCAACCGACCTGGAGATCGTCATGACGACACTACAACGAAGCTTCGGACAACCAGAGGTCATCGTGCGCAAGACACTGGACGACCTACGCCGCCTGCCCCGACCGGGCAACACCGCCAGCGACCTCAACCAACTAGCTGTGAGGTTGCAGAATATAGTCAACGTGTTGGAGAGCCTCGACCAGCGGGGCTACCTATATAACCCCATGCTGACGCAGGAAGTCTTGGAGAAGCTGAGTCCGCACTTGCAGTCACGTTGGTGCGACTACGCCGAAGTCAACTGCAGCGCGAGTGAACCGTCGATAATCACGCTGTCACACTTCCTGACGCAAGAAGCGGACCGAGCTCTCCGACACGCCTTCACATCGTCGAGCAGCATCACCAAGGCAAGGACTTCGGCGACAACCGAGCGGAGAAACCCCGTCGCCAAGTCCGGGCGACGGAACGAGCGGCCAAACCAGAGGACGCACGTTTACACCGCAACAGAGGCGAAGAAGAAGCCAGAGCAGTGTGCGTGCTGTGGCGACCAACACACCGTGGCCGCATGTCGCAAGCTGCGTGACATGCCCGTCCACGAGCGATGGACGTGGGCGAAGAACGCGAAGGTGTGTTTCCGGTGCATCGCGCAACGACACCGACGCGCCACATGCAGCGCGCCGCGATGCGGGGTCAACGGCTGCACCCGGTCACACCACCCACTGCTGCACGCCGAGGAAGCCCGGCCTGAACGAGAGGCCGCCCCAGAACGACCAGCCAGCACGGGAGGAGAGGCTGAGGCAGTCATGTCGATTGCCAACGACGATCGCACGGTGCTGCTGAAAGTCTGCAGCGTCGTGGTCAACGGTCCTGCGGGCGAAATCATAACGCACGCCCTGCTGGACGAAGGATCGACCGTCACTCTGGTCGATAAGAAGCTGGCGGACGCGATCGGCGCCGTGGGAAGCCCGGCCCCCCTGACACTTCGGGGGGTCAACTCATCAAGACAGCGAGAGAACAGCCAGCGGGTCCAGATCTCGATCCGCGGGCTGCACGAACGAGCCTACCACAAGCTGTCAGCCCGCACCGTCAGCAAGCTAGAGCTGCGCCGGCAAAGCGTACCCCGCGACGTCACGCGGCGGTACGCACACCTGCGAGGCCTCGAGACGGCCTGTGCAGAGAACACCAAGCCACTGCTTCTCATCGGTGCTGATCACTGGCACCTGATGACATCGCACGAGCTACGGGCCGGCAAGAACAACGAGCCGGCTGCATCACGCACGGACCTGGGCTGGGTCATTTACGGGACCATGCCCCGCCTCCTGCATCGATGTGACGAAGACACGGTGCTGCACATTAGGGCAGCAGAACACGACCGTGCCCCACCAACACTAGACTACAGCGACGAGCGACGACATGGCCGCGTCGCCCAAAGGAGATGGGTGCCTACGGCAGACAACGTGGCCGACGGCGCCACACGGGCGGCCAACAACACACCAAGCCGCCATGACAGGTGGTTCACCGGGCCTGCCTTTCTCCACGAGCCCGAAGACGCCTGGCCCCAAGAACGGAGGGACCAGAAAGAAGAAGAGACGCCGGTCGCACTCCACGCCGACGAGTGCGACGAGCCTGGCGTCCTGCCCGATATAAGCCGCTTCTCCTCACATGAGCGGCTCATACGAGCTACCGCAACAATCATCGCCTTTGTGGACAAGTGCAGAAAGAAGACGACCCGACTCGAAGTTCACGATCTTGAACGAGCTGAACGAATGTGGGTAGCCAAGGCCCAATGGGACAGCTTCAGCGAGGAAATCAAGAAACTACAGGCCGGCCAACCACTGCCGGCATCTAGCCGCCTCGCCAAGCTGGACCCCATGATCGAAGATGGGCTTCTACGCGTGCGCGGCCGAATCGACGCTGCCCGCATCCCCACCAACATGAAGCGACCGCTCATCCTAGACGGCCGCCACTCCCTGACTCGGCTGATCGTGCTGAGACAACACGCCGCCGCGGGACACGCCACGAACGAGCGCGTGTTGAACGACCTGCGGCAGCGCTACTGGATCCTGCGCGCACGACCCACCGTGCGCTTCATCGCCCGCGACTGCGCCCTATGCAAGGTGCAACGCTCCAGACCTCGCATACCGCCGCTGGGAGATCTGCCACCGGCCCGATTGGACCCATATTACCGACCCTTTACAAACTGCGGGGTCGACTACTTCGGGCCAATGATGGTCACCATCGGCCGCCGGCGTGAGAAGAGGTGGGGCGCACTCTTCACGTGCCTCACCACACGGGCGGTCCACATAGAAATCGTCGGGAGTCTGAACGTCGACTCCGCTATCATGGCCCTCCGGCGCATGGCAGCCCGCCGAGGATGGCCGCAGCAGATCTGGAGCGACAACGGGACCAACTTCCGTGATGCAGACACAGAGCTACGTTCCGCCTACACGGAGTGGGCCCCAGCTCTACGCAGCTACGCGCAAGTCCAACGAGTGGACTGGCGCTTCATCCCGCCGGGAGCACCCAACCAAGGGGGTGCATGGGAGTGTTTGGTGCGCTCCATCAAGGCTGCGCTGCACGCCACGCTAAAGGAACGGACGCCGAAGGAACAGACGCCGAAGGAAGAGACGCTGCACACTCTGCTACTGGAGGCGGAGCATGCAGTCAACGGACGACCCCTGAGCCACGTTTCGACGGACCCGGCCGATCCTGAGGCGCTGACCCCAAACCATTTCCTGATTGGGTCATCCTCAGGCCTGCTACCGACAGGCCCCTGTGACACGGCAGACCAAACCTGGCGGGCTGCGCAAGGATTAGCGGACCAATTTTGGAAGAGGTGGATCCGCGAATATCTCCCCAATCTGGTGCCGCGGCAAGGAGCCCAAGACCGTCGCCGGCCTATCAAAGCAGGCGACCTTGTCTTGGTGGTCGACCCAGCGATGCCCCGGAATATCTGGCCTCGCGGCATCGTGCGACGGGTACACACTGGCCCCGATGGCGACGTTCGGAGCGCCGAAGTCAAGACCGTCGGGGGCACATTCATTAAGCCGACAAAGAAGCTGGTTGTCCTCCCAATTGCGGAGGCTGCGTCGAGCGACGGATGCAGCCGGGAGGAGGATGTTGCGGACAACAGCAGCAGCGTCAGCGCACCCGACCGATCGCCGTGAGCAACTGGCGGCAGAAGTGGAGGGGAGGCCGGATAAAACGGGACGCGTAGAGCGAGACAGAAGATATTTGCGCGTCCCTATTGGTACATGGCCAACGCGAGCCGTGTACTACGATTAGTGTTAGGATTTTGTATATATAGCTGTAAGTTTAGTTAGTAAAATGTTGTTGTATTGTGTAGTGTTATCTGCGGTGTGCCAACGAACAGATCAACGAACGGAACTACAAGGAGCCTCCAGAAGAAAAGAACCATTGTGAAATAGTGATTAGGTTAATTTGTATTCAGCCAGATCGGCATAGCGAACAGTGTGTAATAAATATCTAGTACTACGAACTCTTTGTTTAATTTGAACTCAAGTCATACAGTCCACTATAGCGCGTGAGCTATCGTCAACACCCTTGTTTCTGAGATATTATCCTCGAATCACCTTTGACCCGCAATATTCCACACACATTCTCACAGCGTAATAACGTAAGAGTAGTGTCTAGAATTTATGTTTAGAATTTTATATCACGTTTTATCATAAATAAGGTTTTCATAGTCGTTCATGCTAGTCTGGGATAAATAAATAGGGTCAAATTACACTGATTGAGCTAGCCCCAAAGTAAGTTCTAGACTTATATTATGGGATACTAACTCAACGATACTATATTTTTAATAAATACTAGTATAGATAAAAATACAAGACACAGGACTATTTGAAAAGGCAATTTTACAACTTGCCCTGACCGGGGATCAAACCCGGAACCTCTGGGTGGCAAACTAGCATGGTGCCCACTACGCCACGGAGGTCGTCATCAGGATAAAAGGAAACACTAAGAATGTACCAGCTACTTCTATTCCCGCGAAGATTGAAAAAGCCGCTAGCCGTTCGAGGAAATAGGTGCGAGAATCTAAATCAACTAGTTTTCAATATGTCAAATCAGATACTTTTTATCCGACTGCGCCAAAAGGAGGGTTATGTAGGTTTGAGAGTATATATGTATGCTTGAATGTACGTATGTATAATTGTTTGGCACGCTCTGCAGCCTGAACGGCTCGATGGATTTTAGCTTGACAGGTGACGTTAGATATGTATTTTCTGTAAGAGTGACAGTGGGTATACCTATATAATTCAGTCGGGGATTTTTTGAAGTGAAAACTTCTTTAGCGGCGCTGTACACTTTTTTGTAATGAGTTAAAATGGCGTCAGGGCGTCAGGGCGTCAGGACACGTGACACTGATCGAAAATTCGTAAGACGGATGGAGCGTAGACAGCCGGCGCGGCGTAGGAGAGGAAGTGTCCCCCTCTCTTTCTACAGCGCAGCGAAAATGTATGCATGCGTCTGCTGTTTTAGCGGCGCAAGGCGCTTGCGCGTGGCACGCTGTAAATAAATAAATATTGTATTCTATCACATAAATGATAGTACCTTTATACTAATTATTAAAGCAATTCGTGCAAAATTATTCCCTAAACATTCCAAAATATCAAAAATGCACAACGTTAATATGAAAGTTTTCACTTCTGCCTCCCGGAGTGCAAACCGTCGTCTTTTTTTTCTAATGATGACTTGTTTCTAAACGTACAAAGTTGGAAACAGATAGGAACAACGACAAGTGACATTATTTTGTGACATAACGACCTCCGTGGCGTAGTGGTCACCATACTAGTCCGCCACCCAGAGGTTCCGGGTTCGATCCCCGGTCAGAACAAGTGCGAAAATAGCCTTTTTCAAATTGTCTTAGGTCTTGGATGTTTATCTACATATGTATTTGTTACAAAATATAGTATCGTTGAGTAAGTATCCCATAACACAAGTCTCGAACTTACTTTGGGGCTAGCTCAATCAGTGTTATATGTCGCCATATATTTATTTATTTTATTTACATTATTTTTCTTATTTACAAAATAATTTATTTTTGACCAAGGATAACTATTCTTATATTGACCAACTGCCAAAAAGGAGGAGGTTATCAATTCGCAGCGATCTTTTTTTTACTTATGTTCACCGATTTGATTTTTTTTTGTTTGAATGTATGTATGTACTTGTCAAATGGTCTCATATAAAATTTATCAAAATCGGTTATGTAGTTTGGGGGTGAAGTCGGTTTACCCGGTGGCCTTACGGTATTGCGGCTCTAGGATCTATCTCAGTTTACCAGCAACAACATCATCATCCGAGCGTATTCCCGGTTGCATCCTCAGCAGTAACGCTTTAGAGCCCGGGTTCCGCTACCTAACCAAGGAGATTTGACGAGGTTACTGGTTTTTACACAGAGCGACTGCCGTCTGACCTCCACAACCCAAAGGGCAAACCAGGAACCAATCCTTGGATAGTTTGATGATCAAACGCTAGGTGGCACGAAATCATCTTTCTTGTCGGATAATCAGGTGATTCAAGCCTGCAATATCCTATCCAGACTGGAAACAACTTTTCACAAAGTATGCCTCCCAGTGGGAATCGAACCCATGACCTTCGGGTCACAAGGCGAACGCCTTGACCACTGGACCACGGAGGCAGTCGTCTCAGTTTACCAGCAACATACATAACATTAATACAGATGTCATCACACCATATTCATTATGTATCGGGTCCAGGGCAAAAAAAATATTTAAGTTCTCATACAAATCGAAGTAGTCACGTGATATCGTTACTATGAAAAATGCAAAAAAAATTCGTATTTCAATATATATTTATTGGGAAAAGTTGTTCAAAATGATGGACTGAATCACCTCTTAAAATATTTGTACTTAATTAAAAAGGACATTATATACAAAATATCGTTATAATACCACTTAGTATCGATATATTGAAATTTGTATCGATAAAAAATATCGATATATCAATAAAAAAAATCGGTATTCCTGTTCCTGATACTAAATAGCAGCACATTGATGGGTTTTAGGTTCAATCAACTGTTGTCATTGAACCTGATGGACCATCAGATGACAGATTCTTTTGCTACGTCACATGTGAGCAATAACACCAGCTTATAATTGTACCTGACTTCTCTGTACTGCAATTTTGTGTGTCATATTTTTTTAAAACTCTTCATTGCATAAATAATAGGCATGATGCATGGAAAAATATTTTTAGCCCATCGGTTAGAGTATTAAAAATATTGTACACGTATTTATTCTTTTCTCTGAGAAACAAAAGATGTCAAAGATACAGCGCATTGAAATTTCGCATGACTCACGGTTTTTACATAGAGGTAACGTCGCAGCCCCCACTCCTGAACTTTAATGCTTCGTAACTTTGTGAATTTTAACTTTTTTGACAAACTAAAAAATATGGGTCCATTATTTTTGGATAATCTAAAAGATGGACTAATTACAATTATACTTTTTTAAGCCTGTCGTCACCCCTATTCCTTAGTTAGTAAACATTAAAAACCTATGAGCTTATAAAGTCACTTGTACAGTAAATAAATTGCGTTGCAAAAGTTATTAGCACCGTTCTTAGAAATTGTAACGTCTAACGTTTCAGTTTCAAAAGCCATAAACTATTCATGATAATTACACTGAAATAGTCCACTAATTTCGTGAAAAGCTCGGAGCTTTTCAGTAAAAAAGATAATTAGTACACGCCAAGACTTTTTACTTGAAGAACCATCTTTTTGTCGCATCGCTTTATTTATTCAGTATTATGAATATTTTATTATAAATTACTGCTTCTTTATTTAATAACGTTCGCAGTTGCATCTTCATTGTGCTGCTTTGGAACCCGGGGTGAGCTTTCCGGCATTTTCTTCTCCAAATACAAGTCAATGGTCACGGATGCGGAAGACCATGAGAAATTGAGGAGAAATATAGTCCGTGGTGTGATTTATTACGGGTATGCCTTTTCCACGTTGTATAAGACTGTGATACAAACTACTTTGTTGTATAGAGGGGAATGATAAGCTACGAAAAAGAAAGAAGAACAGAAGTTACAGGTAGCAGAAATGCGAATGCTTAAGTGGCTGTTTGGGGAAACATCTGGTAAATAAAATGGTTAGGCAAATGATTACCTTTAAAGACATGAGGGTAATGTATGAAGCGAGACATTTTAGTTGTGGTAGAGCCACGCTACCGGCAAAACTCTGTTTTGCTAGTATCATGAACGGGCCGGCTCGTCCGGGGAAGTACCACACTCTCACAGAAAATCGACGTCTGAGTAGTGACGTCACCGCTTCTATGCTTCGTTCGGTGAGTGAGACAGCCCCATCCTCCCCTCCCCCTCCTCCTACATCTTTTCTTCCTGAAAGGCCGGCAACGCTTCTGTTACACCCCTGGTGTTTCAGTTGTCCATGGGCAGCGGTGATCACTTACCATCAGGAGACCCGCTTGTTCGTTTGCCGCCCTATGACATTAAAAAAAATGGAGGAGACAGGATTAGTACAGATATATGAATGATACAAAAGTTTATTTGAAAAATTAAATTAAAAAACCTCCGACATAAATTTTCAAGAACGCCATCTAGTGATGTATAGCGGAACCACAAACTAGTTCCGCTATTATAGCGCCATCAATATTTTTTTAGGAAAGGCCCTGCCTTTCAAGCTGTAATCCCCTATAACGTTTAAGCGGCTTAACCGATTTCTCAAACATAGCTAAGAAGAACTTGCTTTCATGTAAAAACCAACAGACACACAAACAGACAGAAAGATATTAGCGTCACTTATTTATAACATTACTCTTTTTTGTCGGGGGTTGAAAACTATGGAGAGAGTTGACAAACAGAGCCGGCCCCTAATAGGGAGAAGGCGAGGTGGATGATGATAATGATGCTTCCTCAAGGAGAACACAGGCAGTTGGTCGAAAAAACAGTTAATAATAATCAACAAATAATAGTATTTTATGCAACAGTTGTATAAGAAGGTTCATAGAATGCGAGTGGCGCAAGTTACGATGCGAGCCTTGGCAAGCATCGTAAGGAGACGCCATCGAGCATTTTTTGACATACTTATACAACGTTGCATACAATACTTTTTCTACGACTACATTTACTAAAATAAATACAAAAATAAACAAAGAAAAATACGAAATACTACCATATGTATGGTAGATACTATGGAAGACTTATTTTTTTTTTATTGACGTCTTCCTAGTGACCAAAAGTGCCATTTTTTAAACATGAAGTCACTTAAACGAATGTTTTTCATACAAAAAACCGTTTGTTCAGTGACTCCACGTTTGAAAAATGGCACCATATGTTAAAATAACGATTTACTATTATGAAAATAACGATATACCTATTATTATGTTGGCAGTATGGTAGATCTAAAAAAAAAAATTATAGGTCTATGGCTAGGAGTATCGTTTTGGCGAAATAACGACACAACAGACTATAGACTTTTCTGAAATCATATAATCTAAAGACAGAAGTACAGGAGTAGAAAAAAATATATACTGCATTTTAAATTATCTAAGCGTTAATTAAAATTATAAAAAATCATCTTAACTTAATTTTTGGTGTATTGCACTAAAACACGTCTTGAGCATCAAGCGACCTTTAAAAATTTAATTCCCTTAGAAGTCTACATTCGAATAAGGCTTGATTTAATTTTACAATAATGGTAAAAGGCGTTCGCATTAAAAATAATGGATTCTCTAATTACCAGCTAAAAAACTTGGGCGTGCGCTAATTGTTCGTAGGTCGGAGCCTTGACTTTGATATCAATCACCTCGGCTTTTGGACATATAGATGAAATTTGTTTATTGCATCAAAAACAGGTAAATGAAAACTTAAACTAACTTCTAGCGGCTTGGTGACCTCGCGAGTCACCCCTCGCGTTGAAGTTTATCCGATAAAAAAGTTGTTCGGACAAAAAAGATGCGTTTTAATTAATGAAACAAAAAACCATGAATTATAATTTAAAAAAGAAATAAAAATTAATGGCTGAAATATGATATTTTAAAGTTTTCAAGCCATATCTTTCCGCCTTTTCAAAAAATTAAATCGTCTAAAATTTACATACATAAATTCCAAAACTTCTCGCAAAATTTCACAAGAATCGGTTGAGAAATTAGATCTGTAGGTGGGGGAGAACAGACGAACAGATAAACTGACAGCCTTTTTAATCAAGCTCGAATCCGACGCGCTTCAAGCGGTTCGCTCGCTCGGTCAAAAAACTTCCAATGCTTGAAACTCGAAGAATAAATCGACATTTTCATACAAATTCCCGGGCCGGCCGAACATTTTAGTATGAAAATGTCGATTTTCTTTCGAGTTTCAAGCGTTAGTCCGAATACGAAAAGTTGTTCATATTGACAGTCTGAGTTGCTCATACAAGGATCGGACATGTTACATACTTATACAGATATATTTTTACCTCTTTATCCATGACGGAGTAGACAGAGCCCAGGGCTGTAGGACCCAAAGGCCGTGCGTGATGGTGGGCGTTAAGATGGAAAAAAGAATCAAAATAGAGACGGCTTGCTAGTCTCATGGCCTATTAACATGATTCAAATCTCGTCCATTTCCTCGATTGGTTTTTGTGGGTTTTTTTGACGGCCTCCGTGGCGTAGTGGTCACCATGCTTGTCCGCCATCCAGAGGTTCCGGTTCGATCCCTGGGCAGGGCAAGTTGGAAAATGGCGTTTTTCAAATTGTTCTTTGTCTTGGATGTTTATCTTTATATGTATTTGTTATAAAATATAGTATCGTTGAATTAGTGTCCCATGATACAAGTCTCGAACTTTGGGGCTAGCTCAATTAGTGTTATTTGTCCCTATATGTTTATTTATTATTTATTTTTTTGTTGTAATAAAAGTACTGTGTATGCTAGCTAGCTGTATACTGCTCCAACCCACAAAATTTTCTCAATTATTTATTTACTCAAAGGTTTGCTAAAAGAAATCGCTTTGGTGATAAGCCCGCTTTTGTGTAAACTTATATTTTAAGTCTACTTTTATTTTGTCTTTATAGTTGGTCTAATGGAAGTTTAATTTTATTTTCTTACATTAAGGCTCTTATGTATGAACTAACTAATTCTTTGCTGCCCTCTCCTGTCCATACATACATTTTATCACGCCTGTTTCCCACAGGGGTAGGCAGTGACTAAGGACCTCCACTTGCTACGATCCTGACAGACCTCTTTCGCTTCATCTATACTTTTCACTCTCTTCATGCATGCCCGCTGAATACAGGTACTACTGACCTCTCCTTTTTTAAGAACGTCTGCAATCTGATCGCGGTACGTTCGTCGAAGACGACCCTGACCCTCTCTCCTGTCCAAATTTATGATTTACAGATATTCGTGTAAGTGCTAACATTTTTATTCGTTCTTCCACTTCCGACACGAACCTTAGCTCAATTTGACACAAAGAAAGACCGCCAAATCCTCCAACTACTATTAAGTAACGATGACAAAGACTTAAGCCATTTTCAATGTTACGCAAACCAATCTCGTTTGTTACAAACCTACTTAGTCAATAGACAAGTTAAGCCGATTACAGGATAAGCATCATAATGATAAATAATTATAAATATTAAGTTTGTGTTTATATATACAATGTCCTTTTTAATTAAGTACAAATATTTTAAGGGGTTATTCAGTCCATCATTTTGAACAACTTTGCCCAATAAATATATACCGAAATACGAAAAAAAAAAATTTGGTTCTCATACAGATCGAAGTAGTCACGTGATATCGTTACTATGAAAATTGCAAAAAAATTTTTCGTATTTCAATATATATTTATTGGGAAAAGTTGTTCAAAATGATGGACTGAATCACCTCTTAAAATATTTGTACTTAATTAAAAAGGACATTGTATACATAACTATACATAGATAGGCCGCTCGTTGAACATTTAAATGCCCTTTCTCTGTGTATTTTCGATTATTGTTATTTTTGATGTGCAATAAAGTATTACATAACATAACAAAATCCAACACAGATAGACTGTATAGAAAAAAGGCAGTTCCTTAATGTATTAAGCTAGAAAACTGGGTTACTTTTCTATAGCCTTACAACTAAATGTAAAATACTAGAAAGGAGTAAATAAAAGAAAGCGTTTTTAAACAGCTTTTTTTTTTCAATTTACGCCACATATTGTGAAAGAGATAATGAACAAGTAACCAGCTGAATTCACGGTAAATTTAACATAATATTTCCTTTCTTATATCTCTTTAGAAGCACAGCAATCATTCCACTACAATTAAAATTAGAAATAAAAACCATTTCTACAATTTACAAAACTATGGGGCTAGCTCAGTCAGTATGATTTGACGAAAAAAATTGCTAGTTGAAAAATGACATACGTACGTAAAGTTTTGTCGGTAGTATTATATACCTACTTACTGGCTAATATGTTCTAAAACCTTTTTACCTAGTATTAAAAGATAGTTAGTTTCGAATGGTCTTAAGGCCACTTCCCGGCCGCTCTGTTTTCAACGCGAGCATAGTTTGAAAAGCTTGTTGTTTCATCCAGGGCAATGCTAGAAAAAAAAGATAGCGTCTAAGGGCACAGTTTGCATTCTATTGAATGAAATTAATATTCTTATTAACTATCCAATTAACGAATATTAACTATTCATAATGGGCGGAAATTTCATACAACTTTTTCCAGGTGATACGTGTTTATCAATATGCCTTACAAGTGTGTGAAATAAATGTTTTGTATTCAAAATTTTTATTACATTTGCGAGGTTTGTATCGAAATATATTTTGTTTTACTATAACAATTCAAGAGTACTTTTTGAACGGTCGAAGTTCAGCTAAAATTTGTGCTAAAAGCAGATTTTTGGAGGCTTATACTGACATTTCTTTATTTAATTTTAATATTTTATTTCGATAGAAACCTAGAAATAGCGCAAAAAATATCTGATAATTCAAAAGTTTTCAAGAAAGATCAGTTACAATGCCATAATAACGTATGAGCGTTTGTATGAAAAATAAAACGGGAAGGCCGCTCTTAAAGGCCAATAGTCTATGTAGCAACTCGTCGAAAACGCTCATTGTCTAAATCGCATGTTGTCATAATAGGAAGAGGTGGTCTAAAGATAACAAAAGAAGTTCTAACATTCCTTCAAAGTTTTATATTATAGTGCAAAGATATAAAACAAGGTTTAATCAAAATCCAATAAAACATTAAAAAAAAAAAACTATAAATATGAACTACCGAATCACCGACACGCTAGGTGGCACCACTATCTTTGATCTTTGACTCGGCGGCCAGTCATCCATCATCCAAATTGATTTTGAGAAATTACTAACACCATTTTATATCCAGATTGTTGCAGTCCCGCCTACATGAACCAGTTACCTTTCAATATAGAAAATTCCATTTATAGACTTTCTTTGAGAATAGATTTTAAGACGTTTGGAAGAAAGCTTAAATTTGTTTCTATTTTGGTATAGTAATCTGATTAGTCATTAAATCAAATTTTGTCAGTAAATTTGATATTGTGTAAGTTGGTAGGAAGATATTTTAATCTAAATTACAATAAATAAATATATAAATATATATGGACAAATAACACTGATTGAGCTAACCCCAAAGTAAGTTCGAGACTTGTGTTATGGGATACTAACTCAACGATACTATATTTTATAACAAATATATATAAACCCAGGACAATTTGAAAAAGGCCATTTTCAAACTTGCCCTGACCGGGGATCGAACCCGGGACCTCTGGGTGGCGGACTAGCATGGTGACCACTACGCCACGAAGGTCGTCTAATCAATGAAAATAAACGGTGGTGACCTGGGTTTTAATTTTTATATTAAATTGGTGTTGTTTTTTTTTGGGAAGTAGCTATTTATTTTTAATTTAATTAAAAAATTTGATTCTAATATTAGAAAAAAGGAACTTCCCTATCTGCTAACTATGCTATATGTTAACTATACTGCAAAGTAAGTAAAAGAACTGTAATACATATATAGGACTGTTATAATCAAAGAAAGAAACTTACAAAGAGTGAGTCTGAGCTATTAATGATGTGAATGTGAGAACAAAGGAATTGTAAATGTTTAATATTAGAAGTAATTCCCCCAGTGTTGCCTGTGTAGTAGGGATTGCGTTTTGTTTTCTTTAATGTTGCGTTTTGTTAACTTTTGCAAATATAATTATTCTATAGTTTATTTTTAAGCATTTTCATTTTGTGTTTTTGCTTTATTGAGTAAAATCTAAATCAATTTAGAAAAATTGCACTTACTAAACACAAGTTTTAATTTAAATGCCATATCAATATTACGAATTTTCAAAAAAAAATATATATATTCCGAAAAGAAAAAACTTATACATCCGATTTGCATTCACAATTACCCGCGTCAGAAACGCGGTTATCACTGTGCGTTTTGTTTGTGTTCGACAAATACAATATTGGAACACAATTCTGTATTTCTCTGCCTGTGCAAATTTGAATTTCGTTTCATCTGAACACTCATACCAATTTGTTAATGCCGGGCTTTGTTTAAATAAAATAGAAGTAAGCAAAACATTGGATATTGATAAATATGTGTTTTGTGACTGCCGTCTGACCTCCGCAACCCAAAGTGTAGACCAGAACCAAAAAACCTATCCAAGGATTATCCTTGGATCGGCTTGAGCAAACGCTAGATCGCGCTTGGGACCCACAGTTTATACATGCCATCTGAAACACGGAATCATCTTTCTTTTCGGATAATTAGGTGATTCAAGCCTGCAATATCCTAACCAGATTGGATTTTTTTTTATGCCGTAGTAAGTGGAAGAATTTTTAAAATCGGTCCAGGCGTCTTCGAATAATCGGTGAACATACATAAAAAAAAGGTCGCTACTAATAATCTCCTTCGTTTTGGAATGCGGTTAAAAATACATTTTGTGTTACTATTGTCTTATCAGTGTACAGTTCTTTGTTTCATTTGTATTTTTATATACGACAATAAAAAAAAAACACAAAAAACTAAAAAACACCATTAGTATCTGAGTAGACTCCGTGGACTGCGCTTGCTCGCGTTCAATACGTTATTTAACTTGAATTGCATAGTGTACTTAGCACATTGGTGCCTTCAAAAACTGGGTAAGAGCGTTCCTTTGTCTGCGCCATCCCATTTTGTCCTGGCTGCTGCGATCCAGGATGTTATCTTTCATTGAGAGACTTACCAAAACACAAACGTGTAGTTTTTCACCTCACCGTTCGCATAAAAGACCATTTGGGCTTATTTTTAAAACCGTCGTGTGAGCGAAAAATATTGTTTTACGCAGAAAACATCGTATTTGTCAATGGTTTTAAAAAAAATACAATAATCAAAAATGCAGCGTGAGTCGGAACGGATTCCCCGTGAAAGGTTTCTTTGACTTATATATCTATATCTACTACAAATGTCAACATTACAAGTGGTCAAGACGACAAAATGCGCCCGTGTGAAAACTCTCGCGCAAATCATAATCGTAATGCGACAAGTGATATTAAAAATGCGTCCCAAGTTCTTTCCATTGAGTTGCTTTATATCGTCTCACTCATAGCCGCCTGACGTCCTACATTATTTAAGAACTCCATTTCCAGATTATTTAAGAACTATATGATTTTAGAGTTTCACGGTCACAATGACTGTTATTAGTACTACGGGACTTACCACGATTAGTTTCACTTTTAGTCAGATATTTTGACCCATTTTATTTTACTCATCTTTGATTATGCTGATGTGTGTTATTCTGATCTTAATCAAGATCTTCTCGATAAGCTTGATCGATTAATTAAGAACTGTTTCCGCTTCATTTTTTGTCTTCGTAAATACGATCATATTTCTGTTTTTCGATCTAAGCTCGAGTGGCTCTCTCTGTTCGTTAGCGTAGACAGCAGGTAATGCTCTGCGCTCTATTTTCTTTTATAAAGAATCATTTTGCTCCCGAACACTTGAAGAGTAAATTTCAATACCAGTCTGTGTCCCACAGTCGAGAGCTTCGCTCTAGTCATACATTTCGATTAGAAATTCATTTGTTTCGCTCTAATTTTATGTCTTCGTCTTTTACTCTTCAAGTTATACGCTTCTGGAATGCCCTGCCTGAGGACTTTTAAACTATTTCGAACAGATATCTGTTTAAGAAAAAAGTCCGTACGCGTTTACTCTCTAATTAAATGCAGCAGAAATTATTATACTGGTATTCTATAGTAATTATATTTATTTATTGTATGTATGTTAATGTATATTTTATATATTATATTTATGTATATTGAATTAAATATGTTATAAGTATGCATTTAATATGTTGTATGTTTCGAGCACACTGTTTGCGCCTAGTACGCTAAATTTCTATTTACACCGAAGGTTGACTGCTAGAGAATGCTATTAGCATTAAGACGAAGTGGTAGCTAAAGTGGCGTGTTTTTCGCCAAAAGTGGCCACTTTTGGCGAAAAACAGTTTTAAAACAAGACGGACTACCAATATTACTTTCAAAGGTTATTCATAAAATAGTTTAAAGGTCATTCTAGACGTTTATACAAATCAAATTTTTAATTATCACCATATTTAGTTTTAAACAATTTATTTCAAATGAGGGCGCCACTTTAGCTACCACTTCGTCTTAAGTCCTCTTTGTATCATTTTTACTGGTAAATAAACTCTTAAATAAATAATAATAAAATCATATCTTGCATAAAAAATCATTACCAGTTTAACTACTTTAATATCAAGTTCCAGTAGCTATTTAACTGATTCTAATCGTCCATCATCTATGAGTTAACACATACCGGCCATTCTTTTTCTTAAAAAGCACTAGGTCACGTTTATAGGCTTTTCCTGTAGCCATTTATCAACATCAGGCGTATCGCGGCATTGGAATTTTTCCCATATAAATAACTAGCCAAATAATTGTGTCAGGTTAATAAACGTAGGACGTAACTGGTCGCGTTTTTGATTAATATCAATAAAAGTATTTTTTTATACAAATAGAGAAATTATTAAATGTAATAGTTTTGACGTGAAAAATATTAACTTTGAAAGACAAAAAGATAATTAGCTACGCACTACGTACCAGTTTTTTTTTTTATATTTGAATACCGTCGAAAGAAATGCTAGAGAAATAATATTAAAGACACTGAAAAAATAGGACGTTGGCGCTATTATAAATAAATATGAAATGATGAAGAAGAATAATATAGAGTATTGAAATACAAATGTACGAGTACATGTTTGTTTATAACTTCTTGAACTTGTTATATCAAAAACATTTCACAAATTTCTATTTATCCCAAAGGTTGACTGGTAGGAAATGCTATTATATTAAGTCCGCCTTGTGTACCATTTATTATTGGTAAATAAAGTATTAAATATATTTTTTTAAATTAATAAATAAACATTTGAAAATATTTGCAAATGCTGATACCATGCTTCTGGCTATATTTGCATCAATTTGCAAAATCTAACGGTTTTGTACTTAAATATTTTCTTTTTTTTCAGTTTTATTTTATTGTTAGGGTATCAAAATATTAGAATAAGTCCCAAGAACTACACTTAATTTTTTAGCTCATTTACCCATTTATTCACTGCAAACATGTTGCATAGTATAACAACATATTGGTGCAGAAAAATCTGCCCAGCCGCAAAAAAAAAATTTTTTTTGTATTTTGTCCTAAGTTTCGTATTATTCAAAATGATTCGCTTCAAGTTACACTCTACCTACCAGAGGCGAGATTTTGACAAATGGCGGCAAGACAGCCAAAAACGAATGATCTTGGTCAAGACTACCGCGTGGGCGGACAAAGGGTCAGCTTGGCCGATGGATTGATAAAAACCAGTCATTACTTTGTTCCTGATTGGTTTTTGGGATAAAAACGGTCACATATGACTCCATCATCATCCGAGCGTATTCCCGGTCGCATCCTCAGCAGTAACGCTTCAGAGCCCGGGGTCCGCTACCTAACCAAGAAGATTTGACGAGGTTACTGGTTTTTACACAGAGCGACTGCCGTCTGACCCCATAACCCAAAGGGCAAACCAGGAACCAATCCTTGGATAGTTTGATGATCAAACGCTAGGTGGCGTTCGGGACCCACAGTTTTACGTGCCTTCCGAAACACGGAATCATCTTTCTTTTCGGATAATCAGGTGATTCAAGCCTGCAATATCCTATCCAGACTGGAAACAACTTTTCACAAAATATGCTTCCCAGTGGGAATCGAACCCATGATCTCCGGGTCACAAGTCGAACGCCTTGACCACTGGACCACGGAGGCAGTCCGGAGGCAAACGGTCACATATGACTAGGACACGCATTTGGACATTTAGTACTTAGTAATACATAGCTAGAAACCACGGCATTCATCCGTTCGAGAGCTATACTAAATAATAGTTTATATTCAAAAAATAAAATTACTAATAAATTGTATTTTTTTTCTCAAGGTAACCAATAATTATAATTACCAGTATTCATATTTAATATTGGTATATCTTTTTTTAACTTGTGACGCTTTTAAAGTTCTTGGAATGATGGTAAAATAAAAAAAAATAATGTTTAAATATTAGACTAGACATCAATTATCAAAGTTAACTCATATATGTGATCGATCATAGACAACCTGTTCAAAACATATCGCCATAAACCATTGCCTTCCAAGGTTATGTATCTATATTAGAAGAACTTTCAATGTTTAGACAAATAAACATCTACTAATGAAGATAACATGCTTTTCGTTTATTCACGATAAGACTCCAAGCTCTTAAAATGACACTATTTTAGTACATACATATTTTTATATTTTTACACTGACTCGGTCGGGTTCAGCAACTGCGACTGATTACACGATGATATATATTTAAAGCTACTAATTTATATACTTTAACAGTGGCTGACAATTTGACCTCTCCACTGTGGAAGTCCCTAGTGAGAAGAGTAATTTAAGTTTAAATCTAATAAATTGAATAATGCCGTAGAATAGAATTAATTAATTATTTGTTTATTTATTTTAAATTTGTAACTGTTACGCATTTGGCTAAGGATTTTAATTATCTGAAATAATAATTATTTTATTTATTTTTGTTTGTTTGTTTGTTTGTTTGTAATAACTTTATTGTACAAAAAAAAAATAATACATTAAAAGACAACATACGAAAGAGCAAATACACAAAGACGGACTTATCCCATGTAGGGATCTCTTCCAGTCAACCTGCGATAGATTGAGAGGATATTTACTCAATTAAAAGGTAGAAGCAAGTACGTACTTTAACTATGATCATACTTACATCATACTTACATCACTACGCACATACATAAATATATCTGTATATATATATATATATATATATATATATATATATACATATAAACATACATACATAAATTATAGCAATACATATATACACATATACTAACTATATATATATATATATATATACTTATCCTACATACATACATAATAAATACATGAAACAAATTTACAGATAGGTACCTATTCATTCCAAGTGTGACGCAACCAGAGAGGACTTTAATAGCCTAATTTTAAAAGTATCCAGTGAAGGTGACATCTTTACTTCATCAGAAAGCGAGTTCCAAAGCCTTGCCGCCAAGACTTTTATTTATTTAATTAAAAAAAATACGTTTAGAAATGGCACAATGTGAGATGAAAAACGAAACGAAGTTTTTATTAAATTTACCCCGTAGTTCAAAGTAACCCCAGTTTACGGTAACCTCTTTTTGCCAGCTTTTATTTAGTTTCACTTGATCCATTATCAGTCTGTAATCAAATCTTGCAAGTTAAATTTAACCCACTTCCCGGTTTCCTATTGACCTGAAATTATGCACGCATACGTATATCGCGTGACAATGCAATATAATGCTGATCTGATGATGAAGCTAGAAGTTGGTCTTGGAATTTCTGTGATAAAACAACCCCACCGGGTTTGGGCTCGACTGATTTGTCTTGCGGAGCAATTTAGCCATTTAAGGCCATTGTTACAGATAAAAGCTTGATTTAATTCTTTTTTGTTGAACAATTTCCGTTTTAAAATCGGTTGAAAAATTAAGTGACTATTCTTCTTTAAAACTCCAAAGATAAGAAAGCGTCACCTTTCTAAACTCATTACTCAACTTCGTCCCCGAGCGTCGTAAAGGCCGACCGTCGCAAGTTCCGACACCAGCGACACCTGGCGTTCACTTTTGCTATTTTACAACATTTTGAATTGCTTTAAACTTTTGGGCTCTGATTTTTTAAGGAGTTTTTTGGAGCTTTGATTTTTATGTGCGTCTTTTTTTTATTTGTCACGAAGGGTTTTTTGGTTGTAGGGATTATATGCATATTATATTGTTAATATTAATAATATTTACTATAATATACGTTAAAGGAACGTTAACAGGTGGGTTTTGAATGTTGACTTTGTTTGTTTTGTAAAACAATTTGGAATGTATTTAATAATAATATTTAATTTATAATACGTTATATTTATAAGATGTATTAGATAGATTGATAAAAATTATATTCAACCGGTCCAAAAAAAACTGTTAAATAAAAAAAATATTAACGTGCTGTATGTTTCTAATAAAATCTTTGGACACAATTTTTAACCTACTTTGAAGTAACATATAAAAGTTTAAGTTTGAACTTAAACTTTACAACAAAATATATTAAAGCTATTTAAGGCTAATTTCATGGAAAAAATAATCATATTTCGACATATTACATTTCTCAAACCTATAAATAGCCAATGATGATTTAATTATTATTTTTTTTTAAATAATTTATGCTTGAATAAGGAACAACAAAGATGAGACATCGTCACCTTAGTCACAGGTATTACATTTCATAGAAGCGCAGTATCATTTATGCCTACACTTCTACAAACGAAACCATACATACCTGCATACGGCAGTGTGTGTTTTTACCCGCAGCCGCCCGCTCAACACATCGAGAAGTCGAGAACGGGGAACCGGGACGAAATAATACCAAAGATAATATAATATAATTACGAACATAACAAATACCTAACGCCACGGAAAATATTGGAGGGCCCGTAAGTATGCAAAACTAGAAGTTGCGGGTAGCCACACAGAGATGGCAGCACACACAAGTAGGAAAAAAGTGACAAAGACGGTGTTGAATATGCTTTAAAAATATTTATTGCATTCATGTAAGTCATTTTTAATTAATTAGAGTACAACTTTATTTAAATAATAGTAATAAAAGATTTTAATGTTTTAATTAATACCTATAACGCCTTCTAGTGACAATGAAAAGAAATAATTATATTTATTAGGCAAAGGGTAGGCATGGTATTACTTATATCACTTCTGTGCCTTAGTTCGAAACTCATTCCCATCTTACCCGAGCGTCGTAAAGGCCGACCGTCGCAAGTTCCGACACCAGCGACACCTGGCGCGACCATTTTACGACACTTTGGATTACTTTTAACTTTGCGCACTGATTTTTAAAAGATTTGTGAAGTTTTTTTTCTTGCGGCCTCCTTTAATTTATATCTTTTTAAAATTGGGCGTTCTTTTTTGGGGTTTGTATTATAATAGGCTTGGTATTGCAAAACATAAAAACTTTTTGAAGTGAAAACCTCAAAAATATTTTTATTTGTTTAGGCACGGAAATCATTTTTTGAGATAAGAAGAACCATTGAACTCGCTACACAGTTACCGTAACCCCAAATTTCACTTCTGTCTTCACACCCAGAGTGCCATTGTTTTTTTTTTTTATAAATTCTATAATTTAATTTGTCTGGGATAGGAATAAGAAAAGATAAACATATCTTACATCTATAGTAGTATTTTTTATCTTACTTATAATAACGTGTCTATCCCTTAAGCCCGGTTTATATATTGACAAGTTTCAAGTGCGAGTGACAAGTGTTTAGTGCGTGTGAATAGGCTGTGACAAGTGGCTAGTGACAAATGAATAGAAGCCTGTTCTATTATTTGACAAGTAACTCTTTCCTGCACTACCTCGCTTTCCCCGCACTCGCCCACTACCTCTGCTGCAGCCGGCATGACTGGCACGACATAGGTACGCATACAATGAGCTTGCTGCATATCTCTGCTTGCCATTGACGTGTGATCACCTACTAGGCAAAATGTAAACCAGGCTTTATGGGAAAGACGTATTAAAAATAGATAATAAAAAGTAAAAAAACTAAAACCCAACTACGACAAAAAACGACGCTGAAAAAGTATAAAACAAGATTTTCAGAATACTGAACTGAACAAAGTTGCTAATGTAGTTGCAAGTAAATGGACACAGTAGACTCTACCAAGATGCCTTCGTTGTAAATTGACAATAATGTCATACAATACTATTCTGAAGTATGCAATATTCACTAGGCGTAGTCACACGTTACATATACCTACCTACCGTAGCACTTTGACAACGTGTGACTACGCCTTTCCAAACATGAAAATTTGGTGACAAGCTTTATAGCTCATAATCAACAGAATATCAAGGCCCTTCTAATGGTACTGCAGTGGTCTTATTCTGATAAGAAGTAAAGAAGCTATGAACGAAAAGATGTGAATTATATGCAATCAGCCCATGAATACAGGTAAAGTCACAAGCAAATGCTAGTAATATATATATATTCAAAATGTACAAGTAAAGCGCTTTCAAATGATACCAAATACGGCATATTTATCTTAACTTTATTTTTTTACTCTGTATGTTTTGTTCGCTAGAGGGCGCCACATTAATTTTTTGTAAACCCCATATAGCCTATAACCAGCGGACAATTAAGACGCTTCTAATGATATGTCATTTTTCGAATTCTGATAAGAAGTTTAGAAGTTACGAGGGAACAGATGAACATACATACATACATACATAGCCTGTCAAAATCATAACCCTCCATTTGCTTTGCCGTAGTCGGGTAAAAATCATAACCCTCCTTTTGCTTTGCCGTAGTCGGGTAAAAAGGGCTTATTTTTTGCATGTTCCATTTTCAACCTTTTACAACTACACAGAAGCTGAAGCAAGTTTTTTTTTTATTCAACAACACCGACATTCAATGCAACACAAATAAGTTGAACAAAAATGGCAGTCTTAAAAGCATTTTTGTACATTTCCCGACACGTAAATTGAACCAAAATGTACAAATAATGCGCCGACGACCAAGTCGGCGCATTATTCGTACCTGCGCCGATAACCGCCGTTTTGGTTCAACCTACGTGCCGGAATTTTGCACAAAAATGCTTTGAAGTCCGCCATTTTTGTTCAACTTATTTGTGTCGCATTGTAAAGAAGTCAGGTTGGGCACATAACAACTCAGCAAAGAGCTGCTCACTGAAGACGCTCACTGCTGAGCGTCGTGAAGCTCACTGAAAAAGGAAGCAAATTTTTTTCCCAGAGGATAAAGGTGAAATACCACAAAATTGAAATTCGTATTCCAAATCAAAACGAGCTCCGAACGATTTGGTTCGCCGCTCGTTGTTCAAAATAGGCCAGATTTGGCGGGGCCGTTTACAAACAACGCCAAAGAGTGCGCAACACAACACGCAAAAAAAGAACGAATGTATTCCGAATTCAAACAATGTCACTGGCCGAACACAAAATGGCTGCGTGGTTTAGGAGTAAATATGATTGGTACGTTATTGGCTTTAGGCAAACTTCTATTTTTGAATTTGACTGATGCTCTTTTTTAGGGTTCCGTAGTAAACAAGAAACCCTTATAGTTTCGCCATGTCTGTCTGTCTGTCCGTCCGCGGTTTTAGTCAGCGACTATAAGTACTAGAAAGCTGTGATTTGGCATGGGTATGTCAATTATTTATGCGAAAAAAGTGGTAAAATAAAACACTAAAACAATTTTTTTTAGGTAAAAAAATTGGCCTTTCACTTTACTTGTATGAGATACAAGTAAAGTGAAAGGCCAATTTTTTTATTGACTAACCAATCATATGGGGTATCGTTAAATAGGTCTTTTAAAAATATTATAAGCTTGTGAACACCGTTTTTCGATTAAGAGATCCGTTTTTGAAATAATTGATTTTAAAGAGAACATTTTTGTTAGAATCAAGTGTCCCCGCCTCTATTTGCTTAATGGTTGTATATGGACTTGTGAAAAAATTGACAGTTATAGTATACATAACTAATTTTAAAGGAGCTAAGTACAGTTTACAAATTAAAAAGTTATAGGCGATCAACTAATAAAATGTACTCGGAAAAGGAAAATTTCGTACAAATTCAATTAAAAAATTAGTTTTAGTCGTTTTCAATGGCATGAACTCAAAGTTGGCATTCGTAACTACGGAACCCTACACTAAGCGTGGCGATACGCACTTGGCCAATTATTTTTTATCTGTGAAAACGTAAAAGCGACAAATGGCTTCAGGTTCCGTCCTTAAAGATTGGCATCAAATATTTATACAAGGCCTCAGGTGTGCGCCTGTCCATCTGGCAGCGGGTTCCTTACAAATCATAATAAAAAAATATTGTCATAGCAGAATACACACTTAGAATGTTTATGCTGCTGTGATGAAATTAAAAATGTAACTTGATTCTTTAGATGTTTCTTCGACACCTTATTCTGTTCGTTCGCTTTTTCTCTCGCAATTATCAAAAACGCTGTAAAAGAGAGGTAAATGACCGAAATGGTGTTGGAACAGATGCGTTTAGTTTATACAATATGCGCTTTTGTTTAAAACAGATGCATGGGAATTGTTATTTTTAATTAAACTGTAGTGTACTCGGTAATCATATAAGCATCTTTTTTTGCACAAGATAAAAAGTCAAAGGTTTTTTTAGGGTCAATTGTAAATTCCATGGAAATGTTAATTTTTTTTTGGATACAGTTTCATGTGAGCCAAAATTTATTCCATTCCGTTTAGGTGTTTTAGAGTGAACATGTAACAAACATAACAGGGTTGTTTCGCAGGGTGGTTGAATTTGGAATTTGGTAGTAATGTAGGACATAAAATTTTGGAAGTCTTTGAAATACTCACTTAAGTAGGTACCTGCGTTTTTGTTTGATGAATATTTTGAAGTTTGGTGACTTTTCTCTTACCTGAAACAAAAAAAAATGTTACGTTCGCCAAAACTATTTTTTTAAATCTTTAAATGCCACGATGGACGCGACTTAGTGTCCGACAGATAATTAAAAATCTATTGAGTCAAAGTTTTGCGAAAAAAGTAAAAAAAAAAACAAAATGTACCAGATGGATAAAGACGTTAAGGTCAATGTATTCCATCAGATTGCTTGGGTTGCTTGGTATAGAAGCTGGAAAAAGGAAGAAGAGGATTTTTTCCACCCGCGTGTCGTCACTGTCATTAGGTGTCACGATTACGAAAGAGATAGCGAGGTGTGATGTGTAACTGAATAACCAATTGACTTTCTATTTTTTTAAACGGCTTCTTGTTAGTGTTATTCGTATAAAATATTGTCTAAAAACAAACTAAGTCAAATAGCCATATAACAAAGGACATGCTACTGACTACATTCCATTCAAGAATCCAAGTAATATTTAACGAATTTGGCAATCCGATGAAAATCCAACAGAAATACACAACAGTTTCAAGTACAGCACAAACAAATGGGAACCTCATTGAAACGATCGCACGACCGCAGTGCAAATGCTCGACCGTTGTTTAAATTTATTGAGACAGATAAACGATAGCTGACAGGGCTTTTTTACTCGAATACGGAAGGAGGGTAATGTTTTTCGGGGTTAACAGTATATTTTACCTTTTAAAAAGAATAACTACTTAAACTTGGCACATGAACAGGATCCCGTCATTTGCCAAGTTTTTGTTAAACCAAAGATATGAATTATTGGGCTTTTTCAATTGTGATATAGAAGAAAATGATATTATTTGGCATGTTATTTAAGTACCCCTGTTGAATTATCTACAGCTTTCCAAAATGGTGTCAATTCTAGACAGACAGACAGACTTGTTACATAAGTACCCCTGTTAAATTATCTACAGTTCTCAAAATGGTGTCAATTCTAGACAGACAGACAGACATGGTAAAACTATAAGGAGTCCTTGTTTACTATGCCTTTAACAGTGCACAATCACAAGAAAAAAGCCCATCCTATAGACTATATCCCATTTAAGAATCCAAGTAATATTTAATGAAGTTGGCAATCCAATGAAAATCCAACAGAAATACACAACAGTTTCAAGTACAGCACAAACAAATGGGAACCTCATTGAAACGATCGTACGACCGCAGTGCAAATGCTCGACCGTTATTTAAATTTATTGAGACAGACAAACGATAGCTGACAGGGCTTTTTTACTCGAATACAGAAGGAGGGAAATGTTTTCAGGGTTCACAGTTTATTGTACCTTTTAAATTTCCATCATTTGGCAAGTTTAAGTAGCTATTCTTATAACTACTTAAACTTGGCAAATGATGGCATTACAGAATAGGATCCCGCCATTTTACAAGTTTGATTGTGACATCGCGCGGGCTCCAGCACTCCTCCGCCCCTCTTCGGCGCAGCGGGGGGGGGCCATGCCCATATATAAGGCGCGGCGGCCGGCGCTCGTCCTCTTTTTCTTCGGCTGCATCTCCAGCTAAGTAGTTCTTCTACCTTGAAGGGCTACTCAACGGATCTAGTGCCTATAACTCACGACCCTGACTACCTAATCTGTACCTAGTGTTCTTGTGAATCTTTGTAACTAAAGTAATGTAATAGTTGTTCATTATACCTATCTCATTTGCCAATATCAAGTCTTTCCTTTATCTCATCTATCCTCCTAGATCCTAAATCTAGGTTTTACTAACCAAAACGGTACATGATAAACCGAAAGTTTAAGTAGCTATTCTTATAACTACTTAAACTTGGCAAATGATGGAATCACAAAATGGGATTCCGCCATTTTCCAAGGTTTGATAAAGCGAAAATATGGATTTTTGGGATTCTCCTATACTGGTATAGGAGAAAAAATGTACTAGTTGCTTTTTTCTCGCGCAGATCGTAGAAGTTAATCAAAGGAATTAAAGTAAATGCGAATCATGTTAAGGGGATACATAAATTTTTTGGAGTACAGTGCTGTGTCTATTTGAAACAAATTATTTGAAAGAAAACGGAGATATCATTTAAACTTGATCCAGGCCTAGATAACTCTTCAAATTATTTTATGAACCACTGTTTATTGTTTTATGTTTGACCTTCTCGCTCATCATCACGCAATAGGAGGCCTTTGGGGCAATGTCTGGGCAATGTCTGTCACATTATAGACAAAGATGTGATAGTTGGTATAACTGACAGACTAACTGACTAAATATTGGTTTGACTCAGTCGTTATCCCTATTGAAACGATTACGGATGCCAAAGGCCTGACACGCTTTGATAGAGCGAGATAGTCTTATTGAGATTTCTAAAAGCAGAAATAGAAAAGAGTGCCGTGTTTTGTCTCTATCACCAACCGAACATTTTTTCATGGTATATATAAGCACACTTAAAATTGCATATACTTAGTGTGCCTATAACCCAACCATGAAAAAAATATACGGAGTAATACATAGTCACAGTGGAAGCAAAGATATCGTAAGACTTCAAGAGAGCTTTAGAACTCTCCTGGGATTTTTAATATTCAATAAGCTCCTTATACAACTTTACAACTTTATGCTAAGATCTATTCAGTAGAAAAATAAACTTCTATTTTGATTGAACTAATAATATTAGTTGCAGACTAACGGAGAATAATTGTTAAAACTAAAAACCGATTTTAATAACATATATGGCAATTATATTTAAACAAAAAGAGATTTCCAAATTGGTCTAGCTGTCTTCAAGTAATCGGTCAACAAACATAAAAATAAGATACAAAAATATATGTACATTAGAATTTATTACCTCCTTTTTTGAAGTCGGTTAAAAAGAATGGAGAACACGATGGGCAAACGATCTAGCGTTTAAATAAAAAATAAATAAAAGATCATTAATTATTGGAATCATCTTAATTGTATTATATAATATTTTCTTCTGAATAGTTATAAAATGTATTTATTTAAGTATATGTGTAATATATGTATGTATATGTAAGTTTATTTATAGTTGGTGTAGTTTCATGTGATTTTAATTTTCTTTTTCCTTTATCCTATGTATAAACACGCTTATGCCTCTCTTACATAAAAATCTTCTCTCACAGGCTTACTGGAAGAGATCTCTTGAGAGAGAGAGATAAGTAGTGCCGATACAGAGAATACATCAAATAAATGTACAAAACATTTATTTGATGTGTTCTCTGTATACATTTTCCGTGTACATAAATTGGTAAATAAAACAAAAATAAAAATCAATTTTTTACATGAGACCTCCCCTTAAATATTTATTTTATTCTGTTTTAATTACTTGATATTATAGCGGCAAGGGAAATACATTATCTGTGAAAATTTCAACTGTCTAGCTATCAGACAGACAGACGGACGGACGGACAGCGGAGTCTTAGTATTACTAAGACTTCTAAGGAACTTATGGCTAAAAATGGAATCTGACAGAAGTCTTAGTGTTACTAAGACTTCCGTCAGATTCCATTTTTAGCCTCTGGGTACGAAACCCCAAAAATCTTTGGATTAATACGTAACTGACGGCTTCTGAAACTATCTGAAATACATAGTTAAAATTTCGGATTGTTTGGTGTTTCGGACCGCGGTCTGAATCGCCCAAGTACTGTTTCTGAAGGCGGTCATTCAGACCGCAGGGGTTGAAGCGGTCTAAATGGCCCAAGGTCTCTTTTGGAATGGGTCGATTCGGACCACTACCCAATGATCTTTTCTTAGGTCCGGACCAACTATATCGGAAAAAACACTCGAAATGCCCAACAACACAAAATTTCTCCAACGGCCAAGATCATTGCAGCACTACAGTAAAAATAAGTGCAAACAAAGTGAAGTCTGAAGTACTTACAATTTCATTTCAATGCACCGTTAACGGAACACTGGCTTTTCGATACAAAAGAAACTGGTGTACCTACTCCTTTTTATTTCATATTTCATACTCTTTGTGGGAGACTTTTGAACTTCATAAATAAACGAGAGTCGAATCATTAGTAGGGAAATTCTCATTTATTCATTTTACCGTAGCGAATTAAAACATTATATTATGTAAAAAATAGACCCCACTATTTTTTATATAATATAATGTATTATTTTTAATTGACTGCCTCCGTGGTCCAGTGGTCAAGGCGTTCGCCTTGTGACCCAGAGGTTATGGGTTCGATTCCCACTGGGAAGCATACTTTGTGAAAAGTTGTTTCCAGTCTGGATAGGATATTGCAGGCTTGAATCACTTGATTATCCGAAAAGAAAGATGATTCCGTGTTTCGGAAGGCACGTAAAACTGTGGGTCCTGAACGCAACCTAGCGTTTGATCATCAAAACTATCCAAGGATTGGTTCCTGGTTTGCCCTTTGGGTTGTGGAGGCCACACGGCAGTCGCTCTGTGTAAAAACCAGTAACCTCGTCAAATCTCCTTGGTTAGGTAGCGGACCCCGGGCTCTGAAGCGTTACTGCTGAGGATGCAACCGGGAATACGCTCGGATGATGATGATAATGTAATTATTTTTAATTAATTATATTTTAGTTTATAGGTAGGTTGTTTCGTTTTTAGTTTAATTATTTTATGTAGTGTTCTGTTTTTAATTTGTTTTAATTTAGTATTGTTCTGAAAATAAAAAATATTGTATATTGTTTACAAGGCACATAACATTAATATTATTGCGCGAAATATACTTCCCGCCGTTTTAACCTCTATAAATTTCATTGGTAGGTATACCCAAGAACGGATTTGGCGGGAGTGCCACACAACATCTTCTTCTCCAAAGGGCCTTAACGTGTTAGATCTGTATCCTCACGCAAGCCTCTCAAAAGACCGGGGTGAAAAGACCCGTGATTACCAAAGAAGATAAAAATAATAAACAAATACTTAATAAATAGATAAGGACAAATTACACTGACTGAGCTAGGCCCAACCTAAGTTTAAACTTATACAATATGTAACAAAACCCTGACCGATCCTTGTAGAAGCAACTCAGACCGTCAATATGAACAACTTTTCCTATGAGACCAATGCTAGAAACTCGAAAAAAAATCGTCATTTTCATACAAACTGCTGGACCGGCCGAGCTAGGCCCAACCTAAGTTTAAAATTATACAATATGTAACAAAACCCTGGCCGATCCTTGTAGAAGTAACTCAGACCGTCAATATGAACTTTTCCTATGAGAACAATGCGAAAAAAAATCGACATTTTCAAACAAACTGCTGGGCTGGCCGAACACTTTTGTATGAAAATGACGAGTTTCAAGCATTGGTCCCATATGAAAAGTTGTTCATATTGACGGTCTGAGTTGCTTCTACAAGCAGAGTTGGGCGTAGTTAACTTAACTATTATTGTGTAGTTTGAATACAAATTACAATTACATGTAGTTAACTACAAGTAGTTGAAATTACATTAAATTTAACTACAACAATTGAAACTACTGTAGTTGTAATTTGTAATTGTAATTAAGTAGTTATAACTACAAATTACAAGGGTGTGTGTTAAATGTGTTGTATTTCAAAATTGTGAGTGTAAAAAGTTATAGGCAAGAAACAAAAATTTATAAGTAAGTAAATCTTTATAAAATAAATAGTTTCAAAAAGTAGTTTGTAATTGTGATTACAACTACTTTTTGTAGTTTATAGTTCAACTACATTTTCAATTACTTTTTGTAATTATGTAGTTGCGATTACTAACTACAAAATGTAATTGTAGTTAGTAATTAGGAGTTTAATTACATTTTGCCCAACTCTGTCTACAAGGATCGGACAGGGTTTTTGTTACATATTACATATTGTATGCTCCGACCCGGCCAATTATCGACCTATAGCAATTACGTCAATATTATGCAAGATTATGGAACGTGTATTGAACAATCGTCTCCTGGCATATCTGGAAACCAACGAGCTCCTTAGTGACAGTCAATATGGGTTTCGGAAGGGTCGCTCAACCTGTGACTTATTGATATATGTCACGCATCTATGGAGCGAAGCCTTAGAGGGTCACGGTGAGGCAATTGCCGTTTCACTCGATATGTCCAAGGCTTTTGACCGGGTCTGGCACGAAGCTCTCTTAAGTAAGCTTCTAGCGTATGGTATATCAGCAAACCTATGTAGCTGGATATCCGATTTCCTGAGGGAACGGTCGATTCGAGTGGTTGTAGAAGGCTGCTCTTCTGACCTAATGGCTATTAATGCCGGGGTACCTCAGGGATCTGTTCTCTCTGCAACCTTGTTCCTACTGCACATTAATGACCTTCTGACATCAGGCATTATTGGCTACGCCGATGACAGCACCGTTGTAGAGAGTTATATGTCCAATGCCCGTACAAGTCCACAAGAAATCCAGTCACTGAGAGAGTCTATGATTGAACGAGTTAACTTGAAATTACAGGGGGTGTCGGATTGGGGTGACGCCAATCTTGTGAAGTTCAACCCGTCCAAAACCCAGGCGTGTCTCTTTTCTGCAAAAAAGAGTAACTTCCAACTTACACCCACTTTCCAAGGTGTTTCCTTGCCGATAGTTGACCATCTTGGGCTTTTAGGCATCAGCATTACGGCCAAACTCAACTTCGGCCAACAGATAGAGTCGATGGCACTGACTGCTTCCAGGAAGTTGGGCGTCATTTCTAGGGTCCGGCGGTACTTCAGCCCTGAACGGCTACTTAATCTTTATACAGCCCAGGTTCGCTCCTGCATGGAGTACTGCAGTCACTTGTGGAATGGCTCCGCTAAATACCAACTTGAGGCACTAGACTCTGTTGACCGAAGAGCCCGCAGGCTTATAAACAGCGATGAGCTTTCGAATAGAAAATTGCAGTCCCTAGAGCATCGTCGCAAAGTAGCCTGCTTATCGGTTTTCTATAGGATACATTTTGGAGAGTGTTCGAAGGCTCTTTTTGATCTCGTGAAACCCTCACCATTTCTCTATCGGACTACGAGGCGCGGACAGGGGTTTCACCCCTTTGTCGTTGAAATACCTAAGTCTCGAACTAAACGCTTTGACAATTCCTTTTTGGTTCGAGTAGCTAAGGTGTGGAATGAACTGCCTGCGTCTATATTCCCAGAGAAGTACAGCCCCGGGACATTCAAAAGTAGATTGAATGGGTATCTTTTGGATAGGCATGCTTCATCCTAGTCTTCATCGTCGCTTTCCATCAGGTGAGATTGAGGACAAATGCCTAAACCAATAAATTGTAAAAAAAAAAAAAAAAGATAAACATCCAAGACCCAGGGCAATTTGAATAAGACTATTTTCCTACTTGCCCTGACCGGGGATCGAACCCAGAAACTCTGGGTGGCGCACTAGCATGGTGACCACTACGCCACAGAGGTCGTCAAGTCAGGATGAATTACTGTTTATTTAAAAATAAAAAACTTTAACTTCATACATTTAATATCTAACTTATAACTTAGTCAGAGTAGACTTAGGTACGGGTTTACGGTTCCAGAGGTACTAAATATTTACCGTAAGCTCTGAAGTTAGAACAGGAAGATCAAAGCCTTGCAATGGCTTAGAATTGTTTGTTAAAGTTCAAAGAAGATTATGTTTGTATCAAAATTAAATTGATTATTGCTATAGCATTTGGTTACTTGGATTATTAATTTTGATCAAGTAAATATATGTACCAGCTAATAATTGCGTAACAAATAAGTTTCAAATACATAAGTAAATATAAATATATACGGACAAATCACACAGATTGAGCTAGCCCCAAAGTAAGTTCGAGACTTGTGTTATGGGATACTAACACAACGATACTATATTTTATAACAAATACATACATAGAAAAACATCCAAGACCCAGGTCAATCTGAAAAAGATTATTGTCCATTTTGACCTGACCGGGGATTAAACCCCGGACCGACGATGTGACAGCCTGGTATAATGACCACTAGGCCACAGAGGTCGTCTATCATACCTCACAGATCTACTCATTATGAATCTTTATGTACTATATGGCTTTTTATTCTTGCTAATTTAAGAAAATAACTAGATATACTTCAATAAATAATAAAATAAATAAAAATAAATAAGTTCGAAACTTGTGTTATAGGACACTAACTCAACGATACTATATTTTATAAAAAATATATACTTATATAGATAAACATTCAAGTCCCAGGTCATTCTTAAAAAGATATGTTTCCACCTTGACCTGACCGGGGATTGAACCCGGGACCTTTGGAGTGGCAGCCTGGCATGGTAACCACTAGGCCACAGAGGTCGTCAAATAAAACGTGCCTGATTGTCTTGTTTCTGTATAAATATTTGATAACACACTTAACTTTTATAGTCTACTAGCTTTAACCCGCGACTTTGTCCGCGTAGAAATCATAAACATATGATGCCTACGTTATCATCTTCGGCATCTTAGGGAATGCCTACGTCATAGTAGCTTTATGCATGCAAAGTCTCAGCCCGATCGGTTTAAAATTGGCAAAGTTTCATACAAACTTTCATCCCCTATTTTATCCCCTTGGGAGAAGAATTGATCAAAATCCTTTCTTAGCGGATGCCTACGTCATAACATCTACCTGCATGCCAAATTTCAGCCCGATCCGCCCAGTGGTTTGGGCTGTGCGTTGATAGACCACTATGTCAGTCAGTCAGTCACCTTTGAGTTATATATTTAGATATCTATCAATATTTCTTTTATATAAATAAAATTGATTAAAATATAGCAACAAATGTTTTTATGTTATAAAATAAGCATTGTTATATTTAAAAAAATCTAAACATTCGCAAAAGAAATAAAATTAAGCTGTAATGCAGTAATTTAATCGGTTATGTTGCAAAGCAAAGCTTTTCAGAATTTCATTTACTTTACCAAACCTCAGAAATCCTCGACTTCCATGAAAGGCATTTACTAATAAAACATTGCCAAAGCCGGGAATCTGGACGCTACAACGAATGTTAAATGAACCGTAAAATACACGTTAAAGTGAAGGAAAACTAAAGTCGTCGTGCAGGCCATAGATTTAAAATATTTTTTTTATAGCTAACATTCGAGAAAAAAATAAATAAATTAAAACGGAAGGAGTAAAGACCTTCTGTTTTGTGGGTTCCGTAGTAAACAAGGAACCCTTATAGTTTCGCCATGTCTGTCTGTCTGTCTGTTTGTCCGTCCGCGGTTTTACTCAGCGACAATAAGTACTAGAAAGCTGTGATTTGGCATGGGTGGTACAGTAAAATATTGTTTTTTTTTTAATGTAGTTTCAAATAAAGTGTCAATGTAATTTTTTTTTCTCGACGTACCTGTCATGTGGGGTGTCGTTGAATAGGTCTTTCAAAAATATTACGAGCTTGTGAACACCAATTTTCGATTTAGGGATCCGTTACTGAAATATTTGGTTTTAAAGTGAAAATTTTTGTTAGAGTCAAGTGTCTTCCTCCTCAACGTTAAAAAAATCACAGCTATAGTATATATAACGGAATTTAAAGGAAAACTCAAAGCTAAATAGGGCTTATAAATTAAAAAGTTATAAGCAACCAACTTATAAAATGTGCTCCGAAAAGGAAAATTTCATACAAATTCAGTAGAAAATTAGTTTTTAGACGTTTTTAGTGGCATGAACTCAAAGTTGGCGTTCGTAACTACGGAACCCTATACACGCTTGACCCGACACGCACTTGGCCAATTATTTTCTTCTTAAGTTTTTCTTTGCTATAGAACTAATTAGAGTACCGTTCGTATGGAAAACTTAAGAAAACATTGTTATAGAACGAATTTTTTTTTTGTCTGATTAAATGTCCCACAAAGTATTTTTTTTTCAAGCTTTTATTTAGATTTACGTCTGTATGTCTGTCTGTAATCAAATCTTGCAAGTTAAATTTGACCCACTTCCCGGTTTCCAATTGACCTGAAATTTTGCATGCATACGTATATCGCGTGACAATGAAATATTATGATGACATGGAGCTGATCTGATGATGAAGCTGGAACGTGACTATAGGAATTCTGTAATGAAAAGACGCAACCCTATCAAGTATCTACTTATCAAGACAAATGTAATACATAAATCCAAACTTGATAGGGTTGCGTTATTTTGAGTCATATATAGACCTCACTATACAGACGACCTCCGTGGCGTAGTGGTCACTATGCTATTCCGCCACCCAGAGGTCCCGGGTTCGACTCCCGGTCAGGACAAGTTGGAAAATGGCCTTTTTCAAATTTTCCTGTGTCTTGGATGTTTATCTATGTATGTACTTGTTATAACATATAATATCGTTGAGTTAGAATTCCATAACACAAGTCTCGAACATACTTTGGGGCTAGCTCAATCAGTGTTATTTATCCCTAAAAATAAAAGGATAAAAGCTTGTACGAAAAGAAACGGTTTTTTTTTTTTCAAAAACTTTTTATTTTAGAGTAAGTAGAGTAAAACTTTTATACAGCTCGTAAACTAAACAGATTTAGATTAATATCTCAAATTGCATCAAAACTTGATTGCATATTGCCAGTGTCTTTGATGAAAGTATAATTTTTTTTTAAGTTGGCAAAAAAAATTCAAAGATATCAATCCTTTTAGCTGAAACGTTTATAATAACCTAATTTCAGACATAACTTCTACAAATGATTAACTTGTATTCTGTGTCCATATCCATTTAGTACAACAATGTAATCATTTCGTCAACTCCTCAAAAAAAGTTGTGAGCACAAAAACGACAAGTAAATACGTTATCAATTAACATATTAAGTAGATACAAAAAATCGGACACGCGGCAAGCTTGTCCTAAATGTGAAAAAAGTTAAGAAAAAATGTAAATCGTTATAAAGTCCTCACTTAAGAAAATAAAGAAAAAAATCTCTACCGTTCTAAATATAAAAAGCGTAACAAAAAATGGCGTCAATGGCAACAGCTGTTCAACCGTATCCTGTTAGGATCTGTTTATTGTTGACAGCATCTGCGGTTTTGTTTAGGACGGTCTATTTAGAGTACAAAGTGTTCTTGAGAGTGAGGGTTGTTTAGATGTGTGGGATGGTTAACTTTAAACAGTTTTGAAGATTATCACTCGCAACATGGTCATGCGTGGTTCGTTTTTATACTCGTACAAAGCAAGCACTACAGAATTTGTTTTATTTTTTATTATTATTAATTATGTCATTTATATTTTTATAAAAGGAGCTGGCGAAGTATCGCCATTGATAGAAGTTTGTATAAAACTAGATGGAAGGCCTTTGGTCAAGAATGCGATACTTCAGGGTTACATTAAAAAAATATATCAAATATTTGTAATGTAAATGAGTGTTTTAGATGAATTTGAAATGTTTAGGTATTTTTAAATTTCTGCATGCAATATAAGGCGACGACGTAGAGTCACAGAATAAGTACTAGTACCAGGCCTGTGTCACTCCCCGTTATACTAAAATATACCTCCATTATAAGTTATAATGGAGGTATATTTTAGATACCTAAACGGGCTATAATATATATAAACGATATAAAAATTTCGTCCTCCCATACTAAATTCGTTTGGCCGAGCGCTGATTTGTATTGGAAGCCGAATTTTTGTTCTCGTCTTAACTATTATTTTGGAATATCATGGATGGCACGTGCTCCAAAAATTTGGCTGGTGGTGAACGTGAGTACTAGTACTTATTCTGTGTAGTGTAGTCTAGTGCTCAAGTACAGAAGTCTTACTCAGAAAATAAATTCAAAGAAATATCTGCTTAATGTGGTTAGCGCTATGGTTTAATTTAGCTTGCGTCACAACTCCTCACCTCTTCGTTTAGATACCTAGACATCCATTGCAAGCCAATTTCATTCTTATTACTCTTGACAAACGATTCATGTAACTGAATTGTCTCCTTCGAAGTGGTCGCGCGCGTAGTTACTCGTATAATGTAGGTATATTTTCGATACCTAAACGGGGAGTGACAAGACCTGGTAGAGTTTTATTATGAAGATCTAATGAAAGCCAAGTAGGGCGATGGAATATAGACAATTATATCTTATGGTGCCACCATATATTGTTTTAAAAAAATCTGCGTGTATTATAACATATAACATTTAATTTTAATGGTTCATGCACGAGTACACTTGAAATTTAATACGTCATTTATAAAAGTAAACATAGTACATAGTAGGTGCTACTTATTTCTAAAAATTTTTTTTCCCGCTAGAGTAAATTGGAAGAAAGAGATAATTGGCGTGTACAATACAAAAAAAAAATAGTCAAAATACATAAATAATTTAATTAACATACCTACAACGTACGTAAAATAAACTTACATAATTAAAAATTCTTCAATGATATTAATTCAAATTTAAATTTAAATTCAAATATATCTTTATTATCATAGGATATTTATAATATCTCTTAATAATCGTCACTTTGTTTTATTGCACAATAATTGTTGACGTCAAAAAGTTACTTAGAGCTAAGTTTACTGCCGCCTCCAAAGCGCTAGTGCAGAAGAAGCGGTAACAAACTGCACTGCAGCATTTTCTCAAAGAACGTCAACTCACAATGAAATTAATATTTATAGTTGATATGTGGACAGAGTATACATTGTTTGTTGTCATCATTCAGTATCAATTCAGTATGTACTTAATGTACCAGATTATGACCAATTCTGAGTATACAAACCTTTAAGAGGGACCCGCGCCAAGCTCAAGCCAGACTTTGTTGTCTTTAAGATAGTCATCGGTCCTATAATAAGCCTTCTCACAGAGTACCTTCTTTACATAAGCTTTAAACATTTTGTCAGGCATATAAAGGACCGATTGTGGCAGTTTATTATAAAAAAGTATACCGTTCCCCATAAGCGTTTTACTAACTGTTTTGAGCCTATAATACGGGGCAACTAAGTCAGTCTTATTGCGTAAGTTTCTATCGTAAGTTTCTATCTATAAAATCGCTTACTTTATTGTATGAGGAAATATTTTTCCTTACATACAATATGTTTTCAAATATATACTGTGATGGTAAGGTTAGTATACCTATTTCCTTGAATAATTCTCTGAGTGAGTCTCTAGATCCTAAGCCGTAGATAACACGAATTGCCCTTTTTTGTAAAATAAAAAAAGTCCGAATATCGGCTGCACTCCCCCATAGCAGTATGCCGTATGACATTAAACTATGAAAGTAACTAAAGTACACTAGTCTAGCAGTTGCTACATCTGTCAATTGTTTTATTCTCCTAACAGCATAAGCCGCAGAGCTACGGCAGAATTGCAGCTACTTATCGACTTATCAAATCGAATGATATCGAAAATACAAAATAATAGTACGAAGCTCCATAACCACAACCAACCAAGGCGTAGAAAGAAACCATTAATAATTATAAATCATCCATTACTCACAACAAATAGAAATAAATCGTAGTTCAAGCATGGCGAGTAAAACCGAGATAATAATCTCATAAGCCAGTAAGCTTGGAAAGATAAACCAACACACGTATTTATATATAGTTAGCACAGAACCGGGGTGTTCGAGATACGGACTAATCTCGTAGTGAGTTTGCTTGATATTTTTGTACGTTTCTTGGAGTTTTGGGGTAACAATAAATTTGGGGTAAGAATAATTACTGTCATATGGCAAACATATGGTTTTTGAGATCTTTTTTTGGGATTATATTTCTCAAAAAAGATAAATAACCAGCCAAGCGCGAGTCGAACTCGCTCACTGGGGGTTCTGTACCATTATCTATTAAAATCATGTTTTTTGAATAGGAGCCCCATTTTAATAAAATAAAATAAATATATACGGACAAATTACACTGATTGAGCTAGCCCCAAAGTAAGTACGAGACTTGTGTTATGGGATACTAACTCAACGATACTATATTTTATAACAAATACATATATAGATAAACATCCAAGACTCAGGACAATTTGAAAAAGGCCATTTTCCAACTTGCCTTGACCGGGGATCGAACCCGGGACCTCTGGGTGGCGGACTAGCATGATGACCACTATGCCACGGAGGTCGTCAAATATTTATTTTATTATGTTTTTAGTATTTACTGTTACAGCGGCAACAGAAATACATCATCTGTGAAAATTTCAACTGTCTAGCTATCACGGCTCATGAGATACAGCTTGGTGACAGACAGGTAGACGGACAAACGGGCGGATGGATGGACGGACAGCGGAGTCTTAGTAATAGGGTTTTTACCCTTTGGGTACGGACCCTAACTAAAACCAAGTGAAACTTCACACATTAGAATAGAGTATTTTTGAAGTAGTAATACATATCACATCTTTATGCCTAGCTGGGTAAACATAGCCCTGATGACCCAAAGGCCGTGATAGTGGAAGTCTATCAACATGATTCGTATGTTCAACTGACTTCCAAAATGGAGTAGGTTATCATT
Source organism: Acrobasis suavella (assembly GCA_943193695.1). NCBI lineage: Eukaryota > Metazoa > Arthropoda > Insecta > Lepidoptera > Pyralidae > Acrobasis > Acrobasis suavella. The sequence goes on from OW971947.1 coordinate 1,530,690, forward strand.
TCTTCGGAATCTTTTTCTTTATGCATGTTCACCGATTATTCGAAGACGCCTGGACAGATTTGGAAAAATCTTTCATTGCTTAAAAGAACATACTTGTAAGGTGGTCCAGTAAAAAAAATATCAAAATCGGTTATGAAGTTTGAGGTGAAAGTCAATTTTTAGTTTTGAAAAATTATTGCCTTTTTGCTTCATCAACTTTTCGAGCTGGTACAACCTTAAGTTTTTTCTTTTCTCCCAGACCTGTATGGAAAAGTAATGCTGTTTCAAATATAATAAAAGTAAAATAATCCTGACACAATGGTCTGAAAGAATTTCAAACACAAATAAGATAAGAATTAACGAAAGAACAATCACGGAAAACTCCAAAGTTGAAACAACATGTTCTGAAGTTGATAATTGTGAGATATGGCCTTTTTATTTCGTTTTCAGAAGTCATTTTCTTGTTTGAACGCTTTTGCTCGTTTGTGATACGTTTGTTAAGATGAGAAATTTCTGTTTCAAACAACGATTTGGGTTTTCTTTTATTTAGGAGATTAGTCATTAAACGAGCAAAGTGAGGAAAGTTTTTTGAGTGTGCTTGGACTTGCAATTGCATTATACGTATGTCTGTCATGTATCTAAATATATATATAATTCAAAGGTGACTGACTGACATAGTGATCTATCAACGCACAGCCCAAACCACTGGACGGATCGGGCTGAAATTTGGCATGCAGGTAGATGTTATGACGTAGGCATCCGCTAGGAAAGGATTTTGATCAATTCTACCCCCAAGGGTATAAAATAGGGGATGAAACTTTGTATGAAACTTTGTCAATATTAAACCGATCAGACTGAGACTTGCATGCTATTATGACGTAGGATCCGCTAAGAAAGGATTTTGATAAATTACACCCCTACGCGAGCGAAGCTGCGGGCAAAAGCTAGTTTAATTATAATTTGAAGACATGTGAGAGGATAAGAAATATGACAAAGTTTTGTTAAGATCTGATTATGAGCTACATCTTTGCAGTGCAAGTAGGGTTACTTTGACAGATTTGAACATTATTGAACCACGAAAATTGAATGGGTTTTATCTTCTTACTTATTCAATCCTATTAATAAAATGTTAGAATTGTTTGTTGAATAACCGACCAAATGCAAGTCGGACTGGCGCATGAAGTGTTCCGTACCATTATCTATGACGTGTTTTGTATGGGAATTCCATTTGAATATTTATTTTATTCGGTTTTTAGTCTTTTTTGTTATAGCTGCAACAGAAATACATCATCTGTGAAAATTTCAACTGTCTATCACGGTTGGTGATAGACAGTTGAAATTTCGACGGACAGCGGAGTCTTAGTAATAGAGTCCCGTTTTTCCCTTTTGCGTATGGAACCCTAAAAACGTCCAAAATGTATCGTTCAACATTCATATTAAACGTCAGTTTAGTTTATTCAACTAGCTAGCGTCGCTTGTACATCGCAAGCGAGCAAAGCAATTCACTTCCGTGTTGGTAATAGCCATCATTTTAAAATGTTAAAAGCATCCAAGTTTCACTGAAGATTTTGTAAAATACAGGGTCTAAAAAATATATACTGAAACTAGTCCTAGTTGTCAGATAACCATTAACCTGACAACCTTAAGTCAATGCAATTTATTATATTTTTTTAAAACTTTTCAATTTACTATATCACACTATTTTATCTAAATATGTATAACTCAAAGGTGACTGACTGACTGACATAGTGACCTATCAACGCACAGCCCAAACCACTGGACGGATCGGGCTGAAATTTGGCACGCAGGTAGATGTTATGACGTAGACATCCGCTAAGAAAGGATTTTGGTCAATTCTACCCCCAAGGGGATAAAATAGGTGATGAAAGTTTGTATGAAAATTTGTCAATTTTTAACCGATCGGGCTGAAACTTTGCATGCATAAAGCTAATATGACGTAGGCATCCCCTTAGAAAGGATTTTGATAAATTACATCCCTACGCGAGCGAAGCCGCGGGCAAAAGCTAGTTTATTTATATAAATGTACACGTAGTCTTATTTTTTCTATTTTTTTTTTAACATTTACTAAAGGATCCACACCACACATTTTCTCAGGTCACAACTGAAAATCAGTGTATTGCTCCCGGGTAATATTTCCACTGAGTTGTGGCATTTTTGTATTGTTGTAACACAAACATTTAAATTAGGCAGGTAAAAAAAAATTATAATGGATTGCAGACACAAAAAAAAGAAAAAAAATTGTATAGATACCAATACATTTTTGTTGTCTGCAATTTATTATATTTTATTTTTGTATAATTTTTATACTTATGATTGTTATAGCTGCTAATAAATGAATTTACCTATTTGTTATAACTATTTTAAGGCTGAATTCAGTCCATGATACTGAACTTTCCGAAAGGAACATATTTTGAATAATGAAAAATACTTTTTTTGCCCAATACTAGTTAACCGATCAGCTAATCTGAGTTTGTATAGAAAGAAAAAAATATTGTTCAATACTCAATAATTTATTGTTTTCTTAAATGACAAATAAGAATCCCCTTACCCTAGACTTTTCCATACAAACGTGGTCCACGTTTTATTTTAAGGACCCTGATGGGCGCTGCAATAGGAGAGAGAAGGAATCTACTATAAGTATAGTACCTTGAAGTACATTAATTAATAGTTAGTTAGTTGAAATCTTTATTGCACCGAAACAAAATAATACAATTCATAATATTCAATTTTTATTACTTTTTACATATTATTATATAAGTAAGTATATTTTATCTGTCATTTAATGGACCGGATTCATGTTTAAAATAGTTTCAATATATTTTGTTAGACGTAAGTCTCAAATTTTGACAACCTCCGTGATGTAGTGGGTCACCATGCTAGTCCAGCGCAAGTTGGAAAATGTCCTTTTTCGTTGAACTAGTATCCCATAATACAAGTCGCGAACTTACTTTGGGGCTAGCTCAATCAGTGTAATTTTTTCCTATATATTTATTGTTATCCTGTATCCAAACAGGCCCAACAAAAAAGGCAATAAAGATTAACATTACCAAAATAAACTCATCAAAAACAGCGTTTCGTTTCAAAACATTTTAACACCGAATCTAAAAAAAGAGCTCTCAAGACGTGCTTTAGTTTAATCGCCATTGTTTAATAGGAATGCTCTAATGGAACGCTGATACCGTCTGTGACTTTTTTAATAGAAACAATATTAGATTGTCACATTTTTGTTAGAATCAATTCAATACAAATTGATTTTCTTTGTGGAGGAATGTTTGATAAAATTACGCGCTTTGTTACACACAAAATACTTTGTTTTCTTTTGTTGGAGATAAAAGAGAAATGTTTTATTTAGAGCGCCGGTTTGGTAAGATCTATCGGTTAATACGATTGATTTTTTCTTTTAAATCATAGGTAAGGGTTTATGAAAACAATCATATTAGTCAAGTAGTATTAAACGTTAAATAATACTTTTTTCTTTGGCACTATTTCAATCTACCACTTACCATTTAACTTTATACTACCTTACTGTTTTACCATCCAACTTGCATAGAAGGTTATGGCACGGACACTTCCTAAAAAAATCCATTACACTCCACACATGAAATAACAGATAGCTGTATTTTCTTTTACCATAATAAGCTTACTGTAAAAACATGTAAACGCTCTGCTCAATCAATAGGTGACCAACGTATAACAATATTTCCTCTTGACAAGGTCTGAGAGATCGGGTTTTCATGCTCACTAAAATGTCCAATCTGGTGGTGGCGTCGCTGGTCGGGTCGTTAGATTCCCTTTAATATGGTTGAGTTTAACGATGGCTTATTCGTGCGTGAACCCGTGAACGGGTGCTGCGGGGGGGACTGTTCAGCTCTCTTTGACTACTTAGTATTTTTATTACTTAATTTATGTTTGTTTACTTGTTCGCAAACATTACATGTTATAATGTCTCAACATAGTATTAAATTAAGTGTAATTATTTATCAACTAGCTTTTGCCCGCGGCATCGCTCGCGAAGGGGTGTAATTTATCAAAATCCTTTCTTAGGGGATACCTACGTCATAGTAGCTTTATGCATGCAAAGTCTCAGCCCGATCGGTTTAAAATTATCAAAGTTTCATAAAAACTTTCATCCCCTATTTTATCCCCTTGGGGGTAGAATTGATCAAAATCCTTTCTTAGCGGATGCCTACGTCATAACATCTACCTGCATGCCAAATATCAACCCGATCCGTCCAGTGGTTTGGGCTGTGCGTTGATAGATCACTATGTCAGTCAGTCAGTCACCTTTGAGTTATATATATTTAGATAGATAGAAGATAGATTAAAGATTAAAAGACATTTAGTATTTAAATAATTAAGATGACAAGGTCTGACGAGTGCGCGGCCATAACTGTGAAAATGAATTTCTTCCGGCGTTTCTTCTCAGCAGTGGTCGTTACGAAACGCTGTTATCGGTAGCTTTTCTTTAAAAATAAATTAAGTTTTAATATTCTTTACACGTAAGGCATATTATACCTATTGACGTGTAAAATTGCCTGGAAAGGGCTAATTACTGAATACTTTAAACATTTGAATTTTGAATGGGAGTAGTTTCTACGCTTTTGATATGTGCATTAGGCTGAATATAACTAGCTTAATTAGGAGACCCAAAGTTTTTTTCGTACAAATATATGTTTTTTTAGGTTCTTGTAGAGATTATCTGACATTAAACCCATCTTGTGTCCATTCTTTCTTATGGGAATTTGCTGTTGCAAGAACGAGAATTCGCTAAACGTCAAAAGTAAAAGAGTAACCTGTTAGCTGCATAATACGACAAAATTTAAATGATATTGTCTATCATTAGATTGACTTATGTTTACGTGATTTTTTATTTAGTAGAGTCATACAAACTTCACTTCGTTTCAAAACAGGTTAAACTTTTGAGACTTCAACGCCTAATCTATATATCTTCTATATCTATGTTTTTGAATGAAATTGAATAAATGAAACAGTTTTTTTTAAATTTTTTTTCTTTGAGCAATATTTTTATTCACTTAATATAAAATGTCAAATTTGTATATTGGATCTTTTCGACAACTCAATTTGAAATATATAAACACCTGTGTACCCCAGCCAATATTGTGAGAGTAAACACGTAGCAAGTTTTTCGATCCAGTGAGTTTCCATTATAAATTGATGAAATTAGATTACAAAGAAAAGCATTGTTTGCTCAGTGTCAAGATGGATTTTATTTGTTTTTGGGGTGACAAATAGAAGAATTGAAATATACATTCTAGCTGATATTACAGTTCACATTGCAATAGGGATGTTACTCAAAAACTTGGACGCAGTATCTTTGTAAATTTTACTGCATAATGCTAAACGAAAAAGGCTTTCTATCTCCTGGCCTATTTCCTATAAAGGGTCGGCCTTCCTGATACATTTTCGCCACTCTTGGCGGTTCTGTGTTAGCTCTGCTTAACTAACGTGCTAAAAGAAAAAGTATAAGTCCTTTATTTTAAGATAATCTTGTGAATAGACTAAATAAAATAATATATTCTTAACCAGTCCACATCCCTATTAGACCACTTCCTTTTTATTATGACGTCATGCGATTTAGACATCGAGCGTTTAAGACGAGTTGCTACTTAGACTACTTCAGTCTTATTATAAAATCCAGACTAGCTTTGCTACTAGGTTTAAACCATTATCCGATCAAATCAAGTTGACATCTAGTAATATCATACTATCACCTATCAATTTCAACTTACTCGTAATTTTGGACGGATAATGGTTTAAACCTAGTAACAAAGTTAGTCTTGGTTTTATATGTATAAAGACGGCTTGCGTTTAAGACTATTTGATACTAACTCATCTATTTAAGTATGCATATCTCTAGTTATTGAGTTTATTAAATGTTTATGCAAGTTCAGCAAGTGTGTGTAAAGAGTTATTTTTGGCAACGATTTGACAAAATCATTCAATTTTTTACAAAAAACAAATATAATAATTAACACTTTTGATATTTTATAAACTAAAATTAATTTAATATAATATTTCAACTTCACTGCCTTCACCCCCAAACCACACTAACCGATTCTAATAAAAATTTTATGGGACCATTTGAGAAGTATGCCTTTTCATACAAAAAAAAAGATTTTTTGAAATCGTCTTAGGCGTCTTCGAATAATCAGCTAACATACATAAAAAACATTTTTGGAAGTCGATGTAAAAACCAATCGCAAACGAGTTCCTTCTAAATATTCAATTTGACATTTTTACAAGAATATGCATAAAAACGCTTACAAGAATTGCTCGTTTAATACTCATAAGTACCTACTAACAGTAAATTACTGGAAAAAATAAGTGGCTTCACATTAAAACTTCCAGGAACATTGCATGCCGTCGTAAGCAAATAAAATGAGTTGGCTGAGCATTACTGAGCATTCAACGTATGCAATTCTAAATAAGCCATTCAAGCAGAACCATAAATCTAGGCTGCTGTAAAACTTAAGCTTATTATTATTTATTTATTTTATTTTTTTATTTATTTAACTTTATTACATGAAATTGTAATTGGCGGACTTAAGGCCGTAGGCCTTTTCTACCAGTCAACCTACAGGTGATGCTGACATACGTAAATTTCGGAAATATCGTGCAAAAACTCTAAAATTTAAACTGAGAGAACTTATATTTTAACAAAATACTTACTTACATTACCACAGAATAATAAATAATATTATACGTATAAATACAAACTAACTGAAAAAAAAATATATACTAATATAGATTTATAGATACCTATATAAATATAAATTCACTACATTCTACATATTCTACATATATACAAATACTAAATATATATAAATACATATATTATATGTAAATTATACAAATCTACATAAAAATATATTCTATCCGTCTGACAGTTTGTGCAAATAATGGTCACGAACGGCTTTTTTAAACGCGAGGCGACTACAAGATTTAAGAGGGTAGTTTTAGTATTGAGTTCATAAAATTTCATCATAGTTATTTATTATGGTTTTTCTGGTATTTGTAAAAATAATGGTAAAAAATAAAACATTTTTCTTATGTTGGCAGTATGGTAGATCCATGGTAGAACTAAAGAAAAAAAGTTTTATGTTTATGGCTACGCGTACCTTATTGGCGAATTTACGGCCTATGTGCTGTTATGGTGAATAGACTATAGACTTTCCTGAAATCATATATTATTTATCAATGTTCTTATATTAGCGTTCTATTACTGTTATTTGTTTAATTTATTGCACTTGATATCTTAAGATTATAGTACAAAAGGTACAATTTAAGAGTCCTGTTACCCTGTACAGAATTTGACTTTCACATACAAACGTATTCACGTTTTATTTTGAAACGACATGTCCGATATGGGCAAAATTATGTCACTTTAAAGAAATTGCAATTATCTAGGGTTATAATTGGTTTCTGAAAGTAAAATTATGAACTTAAAAGAGAATATAGTGTATTCACTATATTTATACATCATATTTGTAAATAAGTGTGGAAAACTTCTATCTATCTTCTTTTTACAGTCGGAAACCAATTATAACCCTAGATAATTGCAATTTCTTTGAAATTACAAATTTTTATAGAAATCTGTCTGACATGTCGTTTCAAAATAAAACATAGACTACGTTTGTACGGAAAAGTCTAAGGTAAGGGGATTCTTAATGCTAAGCATTTTCTACCAGTTCACCTTTGGGACGTAGCAAAAAAAATGGTAGATGGGGTGCAATTATAAGGTCAAAAAAATATACTATCCCCCCCCCCCTATTCGTGTCTGTAAGTGGCCAACACTAGTGTCAGATTTTTCAAGCTGCCTAAAGGCATCTGACATAGCTAGACGACTGCCATACAATGATGACAGCTGGACCAACGGCTTATACGTGCCTTCCGAAGCACGGAGGAGCTCGAGAAATTTTCATGCCACTTGTTGTCATCAATCCAAGTGTAGACCACGCCCGGTGCCGCTTTACTTGCGAAAGCGCTAGTAATGCGCACTCCCGCCGGGCCACCGAGCTCCCTAAAATATTCTGAACAACTAGTGGACCGATTAGCTGATCTGAGTTTGTATTGAGAGCTAGAATTTATATTTCATATTTCGACATATGTACTTTGGGGAAAGTTGTTCACTGTCATGGACTGAATTCGACCTTAAAATATTGCACTATATTTTGTTAGACCTTGTTTATTTTATTTATGTGCTTGTAAAACTTTATTGATCGTCAATAAAAAAATGTTTACAATTTGATTGGCGGAGTTAACGCTAAAAGCGTTCTCTCCCAGTTAACCATAGATTAGTTGGTAACAAGCCAGGCTATGCTCGATGTTTCTTTACGTGATCAATCAGGAAGGAGGAAATTCGTAAGAGAACAAAAGTCACTGACACAGCCCAGCGGAATAGCTCATTAAAGTGGCAGTGGGCGAGATATAAAGCGCGACGAACCGATGGCCGTTGGCGCAAAAAGGTTCTTGAATGGCGACCACGTACTGGCAAGCGAAGTGTAAGACACCCACTTACAAGGTGGTCAGATGACCTGACCAAGGTCGCTGGAAAGCGCTCGATGCAGGCAGCTATGGATGGGTTATTTTGGAAATCCTTAGGAGAGGCCTATGTCCAACAGTAATCGTTATGCAGTTGTTATGATGATGAAAAGGCCAGGTGCACTCCGCGGTTTAGGTATGAAGATAAACTGACAATCCAACGTGGCTTATTCATAGACATAAGGTAGAAATTGTTGAAAAATTTAAAGCTTACAACACATAATAATTGTAGATTTAATAAAATTAAAATCAATAGGTACTTTACGCACTATACAACCACGACCACCAATTTACAGTCGTGGTCGTTGCAATAACCTTCATAGCAGAAAATACGGTTGAACAGAAACAAGTTTGCGGCCACTATACAAATTATACGTAGGTAGGTCGCCACGACCAGTCGTGCCGTGACCAGGACTGTGTCACTCCCTGTTAAGGTATCAAAAATTTACCTACATTATTACTATGTGTGCGGTGACCACTTCAGAGGGGAAAATTCAGTTACATGATTTTTTGTCCAGAGTAATAAGAATTTAATTGGCTTGCAATGGATGTCTAGGTATCTAAACGAAGAGGTGAGGAGTTCTGACGCGTTACTTATATAATATAATAACACAGAAGAAGACTGTAAACTCAGTACATCAAAAGTAAACAGACATCTTAAGTTCCCATCCTGCCTACTCGCTTCTACTATAAAAACGCCGTAACTCGTAAACGAAATATGAAAACTTGCTCGAAGCAGCCTCGGCAAATTGCCTGAACTTCTTTGTTGCATTCATTGCGTAGTTTTGAGATATTTATCTGATAGTTGAATATAAAATAATACATACATAATATACAATATGTAAAAAAAAAACCCTGTCCGATCTTTGTAGGAGCAACTCAGATCGTCAGTATAAACAACTTTTCCAATGGGACCAATGCTTGAAACTCGAAGAAAAAATCGACTTTTTCATACAAATTGCCGGGCCGGCCGAACTCTTTTTTATGAAAATGACGATTTTTGTCATTGGAAAAGTTGTTCATATTGACGGTCTGAGTTGCTCCTCAGGGATCGGACAGCGTTTTTGTTACATATACTAAAGTTGTATGTCAGTTATAATCAACTGATCCAAAGCTGTTTGTAGTACACTAAATATCTTAGCTGTCACTTTATACAATGGTCGAACAAAGCAACACAACAGCTAAAGGGTTTAGACGAGACAGTTTAGAGAGTAGTCGAATGAAACAACACGCTTTAGACGAGGCAAGCACATTTCCCGAATGCTCACCAAGTCTCTATCCGCGACGTCACTGTCTGCTGTCGACAGTAGATTAACTGCGTCGTAAATTACGGTCTTTGCATCGACCGGCTGCAATTACACTTGTAATTGTTCAAAGCAGCGGTACATTGTTAGGGCTGGATCTGGATCTAGATTAACGATAGACTGGATTAAAATGGATAGATACAATGTTTCACTGAGAAGATTCAGCTTGTCTTTCAGAGGCACACAGCTCAACGTAGCAAAATTTACGGGACTTGATTAGTTTTACTTATTTAAAAATGATGCAAATGGTAACCATCCACCGCGTTACTGTCTGCTGTCGACAGTAGATTTACTGCGTTGTAAATTACGGTCTTTGCATCGACCGGCTGCAATTACACTTGGAATTGTTCGGTGCTGCGATACATTGTAAGGGCTGGATCCTGATAAAGCAGAATTTAATAGATAGACTATGCATTAGACAATACAGTTCGGAATCTTAATAATAAACAAAAAATTATTTGGTGGCATTTTGGTATCACAAAACTAAACAAAAATAATTGCATAAAGTAACTTAATTGATTTTATTGTAAGGTAATGATATATTGATAATGACAAATGTTGAACTTGTATAGCAATTTAAAATAATTTCATAGTTTAAATGCCTGGATGAATCATTATAGGGAGAAATTCTATTTTTGTTCAGTATTATTAATGTGATGAATGTAATGCGGATTTTAGCATAACGTCAAAGGTGGTGGATCAACTTTTTGTCTGTTTAGTATCTCAACTGACGGTTTAAATAATAGTTAAATGAAGCAAGCCAATCTAAGCAACAGTTCCAAGCTTTAGACAAGGCAAGCACATTTCTAGCACATTTCCCGAATGCTCACCAAGTCTCCATCCGCCGCATCACTGTCTGCTGTCGACAGTAGATTTACTGCGTCGTAAATTACGGTCTTTGCATCGACCGGCTGCAATTACACTTGTAATTGTTCGAAGCAGCGTTACATTGTTAAGGCTGGATCTGGATCTAGATTAACGATTAGACAAAGTTTCACTGAGAAGGGTCAGCTTGTCTGTCAAAAGCACGCAGTTCAACGTAGCAAAACTTACGGGACTTGATTAGTTTTACTTATTTAAAAATGATGCAAATGCTCTCCATCTGCCGCGTTATTGTCTGCTGCTACATTGTTAGGGCTGGATTTGAATCTAGGTTAATGATAGACTAGACGGAATAAAGTAGATGACGATAGACAAAGATATAGGCGCTCCAGCCCTAAGACCTAGGATCTCTATATAATGTTTGAACAATTTTTGATTACACAGCATTTTAACACAGAAATCACAGAAAATAACAAAACTTTTACTGTGAAACGAAATTTAAACAAAACTGTGAGAAAATAAGCTTTAAAAAGGAAAGAAAAAAGTTTTTGATGCCAACTGTAAACTTTTAAAAAGTTACTTTCAATGTCTTCTTCGCTGAAACGCAGGGTTATTTTGGTGGTGTAAATGTTAAGGAAAAAGGACAAAGCCGTCGGAGTTTGGTGCATTCTGACAAGAATATTAAATTTTGTAACTCCACCTTGAAGTTTCAGAAAAAAAAACTTGAACAAGTTACAGATTCATTAGAAACTGTTCTTGAATGTTTTTATTTAAAAGCATCTAAAATTTGTTGTCTATCGCATGACAACACATATCATACAGGATGTTTCAAAAAAAATTAAAATTACTTAAAAAACTTTCACAGTTCTGATAATTCAACAAAATGACCTACTTTATAGTTTCACTCATAAATTATTTTCTAGCTAACAAACTCATAAATTAAAGCTACTCAGCTTTTTATTGACTTTAAAGTCTAATAAATAATAATCCCCTTGCGGCCCGATCCATTACCACGTGGTTTGGGATCCATAAACAGCTGGATTGCGGTGTAAATCAGCTGATCGTAAACATAATGACGCGCCACCGATCACACTTCACACATAGAATCGCGCCTGATGTCTTTTTTACTCACCCCCTTTATGACATCGTAGTCTGTGCCTTAAGCTATAAGCGATGTACACTCGGGGGCAGATAAACTTGACCCACATGACTTTAAAAGCTGTACCACCTTTATCTACCCTCGACTGTACCTTCAATCTCTGATGACATCTGTGGTCTAGTGGAAGTCTGGGTTTGATTCCCTGTTAGGTCAAGATGGAAAATGATATTTTCCAGATTGACCTAGGTCTCGGATGTTTATCTATATGTTTATGTTTTTGTGATAAAAATATAGTATCGTCGAGTTAGTGTCCTATAACACAAGTCTCGAATATACTTTGGGCTAACTCAATCTAGGTTTTTTCGCATATATTTATTTATTTATTTCAGCCATACTCTTTTATCACGGCATGATACAAACTGACATACCGTGCAGATCCCCCATAAATAGTGAGATAAGGATAACGCATAAGAAGGTTTATTAATTTACATTATAATAATAAAAGAGCGATTTACTTTATAATGAGTATCTTTCGGCGTGTCTTCGAAGCGCTGGCATCGGTAACTTTTCTTCAAAAATTTACACGTAACGTAAATTATTCCTATTGACGTGTAAAAGTGCCCGTAAAGGTCCAATTACTGAATAAACTTTTTAATGTTTGAATCTTTGAGCGACTAAATATTGGTCAAATATTTAAGTTTCAAATTGACCGTCTTTTGGATAGAAGATTATATTGAACACTTGCAATTTTTCTATTCATGCTGGTCCGGGAGAAAGAAAAAGCGACTTTCCCTGAGAGGATCGTTCGGAAGAATATGCTGGCATATAATTCAAGCGTGATTAATAGGCGATACGGCTAAACTAGCAACCTATCACTAATTTTACGTACATACATACAATCACGTCTTTATCGTGATGGTGGGGGAGAAGGTGGAAAAAGGAATCAAGTAGAGATGGGTTGTAAGCTACAGCGCTTATTAATATGATCCGCATTTTTACCTTCTATCGGCTTCTATGATCTAACCGGGAAGAGAAATAGATGGTACATTCGATTTGTGGGAATTCCACCTGTCGCAGTTAGTAGGTGTGCTCCCACATGAAAAATGCAGATCTAAGTAGTCGTGAGCAAGACATAGCGAGAAGAAAGAAACGAAAATAGTTTATTTATTTATATATGTATTTATTTTTATAACTTACTAGCACTAATAATAACATGTTTTTTGTCAGAACTGATAAAATTATACAGGTAATTCAATAATTACATGTAAGTTGCTTGTATGAGAGGTGGAAGAGGAATAAGTCAGAAATATAAGGAAGGAAAGTGAAGAACGTGTTAAGAATTTAAAAACTGAATTTAGAAATGAAATTTGAAAAGGTGGACACAATGAAATGGAGAAAAGAGGTGAGTCAGAACATGGAGGATGGAGATTTATTGGAACATCTTTACAACTTTTTTTTCTTTTCTTCCAGAGCAGCATGCTAGAATTCCCCTCTTCTATTATCACGGCCATCGTCACGTTGAACGTGGCCTTTGATCAGTAACGTGCATTTCAAACAGACACATAGACTTTGTCTACGCTGTGCCACCCTAACATAATATCGGTACTAACGAAAAAAAATATTCTTTATAATTTACAAATTACAGAAAAAACTAAATAAATAAAAATAAAAAACTTACAAATAAAAAATGTCGTGCAGATCATTGCCCTGCGGTAAAGTGCCCAAAAGGCTGGAAGCATTGCCAAAAATAAAATGTATTTAACTTGATATGCAGCCGTTCTCGTAATTTATGTCAGATTAGTGCCTACCCTGTCAAAAATGTTTGTGCACGTTGCCTTTAATTCTTAGGGCTCTACTCTCTGTCTGCACTGTTATTTTGATGTCGGAGTGTATATTTATCACTAAATATACACTCCGACATCAAAATAGGTTACAAGTACCTACCTCACGCCTAAAACTTCATTCGTTTGGTCCTCTAGCTATGTCTATAAAACTATATAATAAACTACCGAAAGCCATTACAGACATTGAAAACTATAAAACATTTCTAAAACATGTTAAAGAATTTTTGCTAACAAATGTTACTATTCCGTAAATGAATATTTAGAAGACAAAGAGAAATTTATTAGAAAATTGTAAAGAGTACTATTAATTCATGACAAAATAAATATTAAAATCAATACCAATATATAAGATGACAAAATTACCAATAATGACATATAATAATAATATTTATTTATATCAAATAATTACATTTTAAATTTATCAATATTTATGAAAATTTAATGAATTATAAACTGGACAAAATTAAGAAATGGCTAAAACATAATTACACCTACAAATAAATAATACATATACATAGGTACATAACGCACGTGCATACACATTAATGTAAAACTTTAAAATGAAGCGCCCGCCAGGGCCCTTAATTGATCCTTATTTTATTGTAACACCTATATTGTACATTAAGGAAGCAATAAATATTGAGTATTGAGTATTGAGTAAAGATATAGACGTAATAGATAGAGTGTATGTGCGCTGTAGCCTCTACATGCACCACACACAAAGTCGTAAAGATAATGTAGGTACGAGTCGAAACTCCCATAACATTATAATACTCCACAGTACGCCAGGAAATTTGAGTGATAATAAAATTTAAGTATGATTTATTGCAGAAGGATTCCGAATGGAGAAAAAAACTGGCCAAGTGAGAGTAAGACTCGCGCAGGAAGGTTCCGTATTATCTATGAAAAATCACGTTTGTTGTATTGGAGCCTCACTTAAATACTTATTTTGTTGTGTTTAACCGACTTCCAAAAAAGAGGAGGTTATCAATTCGTCGCGATCTTTTCTTTTTGTTTTGTTTTTGTATGTACACCGATTATTTTTTATAATAAACTGTCACAATCGGTCCTTGATATGCCTGACAAAAAGTTTAAAGCTTATGTAAAGAAGGTACTCTGTGAGATGGCTTATTATAGGACCGATGACTATCTTAAAGACAACAAAGTCTGGCTTGAGCTTGGCGCGGGTCCCTCTTAAAGGTTTGTATACTCAGAAATGGTCATAATCTGGTACATTAAGTACATACTGAATTTACAACTTGATTTGACATTATTTCAAAATTTCGACATTAAAAATATTAATTTAAGTTATGACTACAAACAATGTATACTCTGTCCACATATCAACTATAAATATTAATTTCATTGTGAGTTGACGTTCTTGGAGAAAATGCTGCAGTGCAGTTTGTTACCGCTTCTTCTGCACTAGCGCTTTGGAGGCGACAGTAAACTTAGCTCTAAGTAACTTTTTGACGTCAACAATTATTGTGCAATAAAACAAAGTGACGATTATTAAGAGATATTATAAATATCCTATGATAATAAGGATATATTTGAATTGAATTGAATTGAATTGAACGCCTGGACCGATTTAGAAAATTATTCTTTTGAGACGGTATACTTGTCAGGTGGTCCCGTTAATTTTATCAAAATCGGTTGTGTAGTTTTAAGGATAACTCGGTTTTTAGTTTTGAAAAGTTATTAGTATTTTTTGTTATAGCGGCAACAGACATACATCATCTGTGAAAATTTCAACTGTCTAGCTATCACGGTTCATGAGATACAGCAGACAGATAGACGGACAGCGGAGGCTTAGTAATAGGATCCCGTTTTTACCCTTTGGATACGGAACCCTGAAAAGTAGTAAATTTTATGACTAACGAGAGTTCCAGTAGGGTTAGTGCCGCAACAGACGGGACGCAAGTTGAGTCGCGTAACAGCTAGAGATGGGCAGTGGATAATACTCAATCTACCCATTTGAGTATTTACTCACTAGATTAAATAAATAGAGTAAATAGAGTGTGCTCATATTATTTATATTTGACATCGCATTTGATGTCTGTTTACTTATTCAAACATCAAATTACGCTAGCAAAAAATGATAAAATTAGTCAAAGAAGCCTACTTTCAGTGTATGATTACTATGATTAGTATGGTATTTCATATATTTTAGCGTCGCATTTAACGTTTACCGACATTTTAAGCATATTATGGCGTATGCACACACTTTCCGTCAAGAATTGCAAGTGTATACTAGATTTAAGTTTCAAAATTTTCATGAAAACATGAAATAATGAATATTAATATAAATATGAGTCGCAACTCATTTAAATCAATCTTCTCACCAAATGGATAAATTAGGATATTTATCGGGTATTTACTCAACCTACTGAGTAAATATTCAAATGGGTTGATTGAGTATTTATGCAACTCCCATCACTAGCTGTTACGCGGCGCAACTTGCGCCCCGTCTGTTACGGCCCTTAGGGTGACATGGCGTTCTGATTCATGGGACTGTCGCGAATAAATTTCTTTAGTTTACATGAAAATGCGATAAAGTTTGTTACACTCTTTTTGTACATATTTGATTAGATTGTGATAATTTGGAAATCTTTCACTATAAATTTAATAAATAAATATATTTTTCAATTGTTTACGCTATTTATATATATATATATATATATATATATATATATATATATATATATATATATATATATATATATATATATATATATATAAATAGCGTACTGGTCACTGGTCTATAGGAAAAGTTGTTCATATTGAAAGTCTGAGTTACTTCTACAAGGATCGGACAGGGTTTTTGTTACATATTGTTTACATATATCGATAAACACCCAAGACCAGGGCAATTTGAAAAGGCCATTTTCCAACTTGCCTTGGCTGGGGATCGAACCCAAGACCTCCGGATTGGCGGTCTAGAGTGTTGACCATTACGCCACAGAGGTCGTCAAAATAATAACTGTAGAGAGTCGTCAACTAGATGTAGTGAGAGGAAATGTTGTTTTTTTTTTACTTGTCTTTTTGTCAATAGTTTAAAAAAAAATATCAACATCTCTTTAGCTTATTATTTATTAAATACATACGCAAAAAACGCAAAAAATTACACTGATTAAACTAACCCTATATAGTAAGCTTAAACTTATGTTACGGGATACTAACTCAACTACACTATATTTTATAATTATTATAATAATACATATGTATTCACTGTCTTATAGGCGACCTCTGTGGCCTAGTGATCATGATGCCAGTCCGTCACACCGGACATCCCGGGTTCGATGCTTAGTCAGGTCAAGAAAGAAAATGATTTCTTTTTCAGATTGACCCGGTTTTTGGATGTTTACCTATAAATGTATTTGAAATAACATATAGGTATTGTTAAGTTAGTATTCTAAATCACAAGTCTCGGAACTTACTTTTGGGTTTGCTCAATCTGTGTGATTTGATCGTATATATATATATATATATATATATATATATATATATATATATATATATATATATATATATATATATATATATATATATATATATATATATATATATATATATATATATAGTTTTTATATAAACACCCAATAATGGTAATTTGTTAAATTTTCATTTTTAATTGGGTATTTTTCTGGGCAAAAAAAATTAATTATTTTGTACTGATAAGAAATTAAAACATCATCATCCGAGCGTATTCCCGGTTGCTTCCTCAGCAGTAATGCTTCAGAGCCCGGGGTCCGCTATCTTACCAAGGAGATTTGACGAGATTGCTGGTTTTTACACAGAGCGACTGCCGTCTGACCTCCACAACCCAAAGGGCAAACCAGGAACCAATCCTTGGATAGTTTGATGATCAAACGCTAGGTGGCGTTCGGGACCCACAGTTTTACGTGCCTTCCGAAACACGGAATCATCTTTCTTTTCGGATAATCTGGTGATTCAAGCCTGCAATATCCTATCCAGACTGGAAACAACTTTTCACAAAGTATGCTTCCCAGTGGGAATCGAACCCATGACCTCCGGGTCACAAGGCGAACGCCTTGACCACTGGACCACGGAGGCAGTCAAATATTGACTGATATGATAAGAAATTAAAACGTCGCAAAATAATGTCACTTGTCTTTGAACTTATCTATTTTCACGGGAGTTTAGGTTTATTATTGCAGAAAGACTGATAATAAGAGCGCTATTCGACTCCAAGAAACAATGACGCCATCTGCCTGTATTTCATACAAATCCCATAGAAAGTGTTTGTTTTAACCTTTAAAAAAGTATCTAATTCGACTTGTTGAAAAATAGCGGATTTTGAATTTTCAAATGAATTATACTGTTTATTGCTTGCAATCAGAGCTGTTTTGGTTATATTCAAACACACGTTACAAAAAAAAAAATTATAATATATCGATATCAATCATTCCACTCAAAGTTCAAAGACCCACAAAAAAAAACATCCTAAATCACATCCATTGAAATCCATAGCCTTCATAACCGTCACAGCTACACTCTATTATTTTACCTGCTGTGATGAACGTCCAAACACCGCGATCGCTCACATGTAACAAAAATAACTTTTTTTAAAACCACCGCTGCAGATAAAAAGGTTTTTTGGGCGGACGATACGTATAATGGGCCGTCGATAGCTCTATGGGAATTCGGTGGACTATACCCTATTTTTGAAGATAAAAGTGAAATATGTTTAAAATGGCGTTTGATAAAACAATGCGGTTGAAAAATACAAATAATTCAAGTAAGCTATTTGAGTTTGAATTTTTGTGTTAGAGTTTTTCATCAGTTTATATTTTTTTAAATAAATAGTACCTAATATAAAGCAATCAAAAATCTGTGCCTATCTAAAAAAAAAACTAGAATTTGTTAGCTGTTTCTCTTCCGTTAGAGAGGAAGTTCACACTGAACACGTGAATATTTTAGACTACTAAGTACGCATAATTTAGTCGATATTACAAATTTAGACTTAAATTATAGTCAAAAGTATACACCGACCGCTGAGTTTTCGCCTACGGGGTACAGAGGCGCGGGGAGCGTGTAAGGGAGCTGAGTGAGGTGCGGGCGGCGGGCGTGTATAGCGTGATACATGCCCGCACGGCGCCTATTTCAGTCTCCTTAGGGTTGTCAGTACGGAACTGATTTTCCCTAAAGGAAAAAACGCTACGTAACCGGCCATGCTGATGCGTTCATTCGCTCTCTCTTGATTTAGCAAATGACAGTTCTGAGCGACAGAAAAGGATAGCAGCGTAGAAAAGTGCTGTTCCTACTGCCAGATGTAGCCCTACGCTTATTAGCACGAGAATTCATTTTAGTTTATTAATAGGCTAAGCGTATTAAAAAAAACATATACCGACTTTGCTTTTGGAAACATTAAAAAACAATCACTTAATTCACTCATTCGATCCTCACCAACAAAAAATTGCTCTCTTTATAACATCACGTCCAAGTCGGGTATACCGATACCGTTTATACCTGTCGGGGTGACCTACGGGGTGCAATAAATTAACCCCAGAACTGATGTATTTATTCCACGGAGAGAGTTTACCCGTGTAAAGCGACCCTTGATAAATCTGTCCTTTGCATTTTGCTACACATATTTTTTGCGTAAGTTTTTGGGTTAAACTTTTGACGGTCGAAGAGGATATTAAGAACGTATAAGATTACTTCTTCCATGCTTATTAAATGAATAAATAAATATATGCGGACAAATCACAAAGATTGAGCTAGTCCCAAAGTAAGTTCGAGACTTGTGTTATGGGTACTAACTCAACGATACTATATTTTATAACAAATAAATAGTATATAATGTTAAGGTGGATGTGCGGTGTAACGACAATAGATAAGATCCGAAACGAATATATAAGAGGAAGTTTAAAAGTTGCTCCAATATTAGACAAGTTGAAAAGCCATCGTTTTAGGTCGTAAGGCCACGTCATGAGGAGGGATGCCGAACACCTGGCTAAGAGGATGGTCCATTTGGAGGTAGAGGTATAGGGAGACCGAGAAAGACGTGGAAAGAATGTGTAAGGACAGATATGAACGAACGAGGGGCTAGTGCTAGTATGGTGAATGTCAGAAAGAAGTGGAAACAGTTGACATACAGAGCCGACCCCAAATAGGGAAGTGGCGAGGAAAATTATGACATACTCGTAAATAGATCCAAGATCCAGGTCAATCTGAAAAAGATTATTTTCCATGTTGACCTGACCGGGGATCGAACCCGGGTTCTCCGTCGTAACAGCGTGGCATGATGACGACTACCGTCAAACTTGTAAAATTACTTTTCACTTTAATTCGTGACGGAGAAAGTGACAGGAAAATCTTACACTATTTTTTCGCCTAGTCCGTACCGTCCGGAAAGGAACTTCGTTTCAAAAAGTTTAATTTCAAGCATGAACAGAGTTTATTCTATTACTATATACAGTTGCTACAGAGTTTCCTAGTATAACCAGTGACATGAAAAGCACAGATTCGCACTAAGCACCTAACATTAAGGATATACATGCAGCATTGTTGAGTTCCTGAGAATTCCCGCCATGTTTGTGTCCATTGTTAACTTGGCAATGGGTTAAGACACAAGCTTATCTCTTAAAGTGACCTGGGGTCCAGTGCTGCCACAATTTGAAATAAATCATTTCATAGGAAACGGAGACATCATTTAAAAATTTTGCCTTGACCAGGCACTAGATAACCCTTCAAACTAGTATTTTATAAACTACTGTTTACAGTTTAAAGTGAGAACGTGAAGCTTTTCTACGCACATATATGCCAAAAGTGCGTAAAAAAGTTTCACGTTCTCACTTTAAACTGTAAACAGTAGTTCATAAAATATTTTGAAGGGTTATTTAGTGCCTGGTCAAGACAAAATTTTAAATGATATCTCGGTTTCTTTTCAAATGATTTATTTTAAATGGCCTCTTAATATGTAATAAAGAGGAGTTCAGTGGCCCAGTTGGAGTACACGTGGCTGGCGCTTTCGCACGCTAAGCAACCGTGGTCCGCATTTGGATGGGTGACCACAAGTGGCACAAAACATTCTCGAGCTACTCCGTGCTTCGAGGCGCGTTTATCATCATTGTATGACCGTCAAGCTATGCCAGATGCTTTTAGGTAGCTTAAATATCTTACACCAGTGTTGGCAACTTACGAAAAACAAATCTGATCCCTAATTTAGTGCGTTCCCTTTGAGTTAGACTCGAATGGTTAAAACCACTAACACCGTAGTCTATGCAGCAACTCGTCTAAAACGCTCAATGCCTAAAGCGCATTTCGTCAAAATAGGAAGTGGTCTAAAGATATATTTTGTCCAAAAATGAGAAGCAAGACGCGATCACCTGGTGCAGCAGCAAAGGCGGCAGCTGATCATAAAAATATATCAAGTATTCGTTTTTCTAACCAGTACGAATTCGTTCCGGTAGCCGTAGAACAGCTGGACCAAGGCGTTCAGAAGCGAAGCACTTTGTTAGTGAAATAGGAAGGCGGTTAAAGTCCCGTGGATATGACCACCGCTCCGGGTGATACCTGGTCCAAAGAGTTTCCATAGCAATTCAAAGAGGTAATGCGGCAAGCATAATGGGTACCTTTGAACCGGGTACAATTTGGGGTGGTATTTTTGACTGATTTCTTTCATATTATGTATTAATTTTCACGAAACTGTTGTGAATTTTGTTTTTTTTTTATTTTTTTATATATATGCTATTTCTGGTGCAAGACTGAAGTTAATGTGTGTTACCGGTAATGACTTATGGCTCTGAGAAACGTGGTTCTTTACTAGGTCTCATAAGAAGGCTCAAGGTCGTTCAACGCGCTATGGAGAGGGCTATGCTCGGTGTTTCTATAAGTAATCGAATCAGAAAAAAAGGAAATTGGCAGGAGAACTAAAGTCACTCACATAGCCCAGCGGATTAGCTCGTTGAAGTGGCAGTGGGTGGGACACATAGCGAGACGAACCGATGGCTGGTGGGGAAACAAAGGTTTCTCGAATGGTGACCACGTACTGGCAAACGAAGTGTAGGACACCCACCTACAAGGTGGTCTGAAAATCCTTTTTAGAGGCCTTTGTCCAGCAGTGGACGTTATGCGGCAGAGATGATGATGAAAAATGAGGTGGTCTCAAGTCTTAAGAGGCGATTTGTCTTGTTTGTCACAAGCAGAGATCGGAATCACGGGTGCTATTGCTCTCAAAACTATGGATATGACTAAAAGTTCCGGGATTTCTCGAGAATCCATTTGGGTACTAAGTCATCATCATCATCATCATCCTTACGTATTCCCAGTTGCATCCTCAGAAGTAACGCTTCAGAGCCCGGGGTCCGCTACCTAACCAAGGAGATTTGACGAGGTTACTGGTTTTTACACAGAGCGACTGCCGTCCGACCTCCGCAACCCAAAGGGCAAACCAGGAACCAATCCTTGGATAGTTTGATGATCAAACGCTAGGTGGCGTTCGGGACCCACAGTATTACGTGCCTTCCGAAACACGGAATCATCTTTCTTTTCGGATAATCAGGTGATTCAAGCCTGCAATATGCTATCCAGACTGGAAACAACTTTTAACAAAGTATGCTTCCCAGTGGGAATCGAACCCATGACCTCCGGGTCACAAGGCGAACGCCTTGACCACTGGACCACGGAGGCAGTCAAATTTATTTGGGTACTAAGTATGTAAAATAATCATAATTATGTGATTTCAGGATAAGTATATTTTTTTTGATTAAAATATATCCTGACATCACATAATTATGATTGTTTTATTTATAGATTTTATAGTCATATCCATACTTTTGATAGCAATAGCTCCCGTGATTCCGATCTTTGGTTATAATTCACTTATAAAACCTCTAGTAACTTACTTCTCAAGCCACCGCCTGCTACCGTATTTCTAGACTAAGTTCCCATAATACTCACGTGAAACGGACTTTGTTTTGTTCGTATAATAGATAGTGAGACATAACTCGTAAACTAAAAGCCTTCTATTTCAGTTGAATATTGGGGTTAACCATGAGTCCAAGCGAACTGAGCGAAGACTAGAAGCACAATGGAGTTCTAGTGGGTGTGAGCCCTACGCTACCACTCCCCAATCCCCATCCTCGTGGGCAGAGGTAATTTAATTACTAATGTATCAGATACCCAACGCCAGAAAAACGATTGGAAGGCCCAAAAGTAGCCAAACTGGAGTTGCGGGTAGGCACACAGAGATTAGGTAGGCACACTTTTAAATGGTCCCGAACACTAATATAAGAACATAGATTATATGATTTCAGAAAAGTCTATAGTCTATTCCTAATATAATAGCACATGTGTCGTTATTTCGCCAAAACGATACTCCTAGCTATAGACCTATAACTTTTTTTCTTTAGATCTACCATACTGCCAACATAATAAAATCGTTATTTTAACATATGGTGCCATTTTTCAAACGTGAAGTCACTGAACAAATGGTTTTTTGTATGAAAAAATATTCATTTAAGTAACTCCATGTTTCAGAAATGGCACTTTTGGTCACTAGGAAGACGTCAATAAAAAAAATTAAGTCTTCCATAGATACCTAGTATCTAGCAAACATATGGTAGTATTTCATACTTTTCTTTGTTTATTATTGGATTTATTTTAGTAAATGTAGTCGTAGAAAAAGTATTGTATGCAACGTTGTATAAGTATGTCAAAAAATGCTCGATGGCGTCTCCTTACGATAATCTGCGCCACTCGCATTTTATGAACCTTCTTATACAACTGTTGCATAAAATACTATTATTGCATTTAATTAGTCCTTGGAGAAAGTTGTTCAGTAATAAAGGTCTGAAGTCACCTACTTTATAATAGTTTGAGAATATATTTTTTAGAAGTACCCTGATTATTATAAAATTGCTTAAGCTTGGCTCAAACCAAGAGCTAATTATCTACATTATTTTTTCTGTGATTTTTGACTCTTATATTTAAAATACTTCCAAGTACAGGAAGTTACATCAACACGCCACTAAGTGTGTTAAGTAACGTAGTTCACGAGCACTCGTACCTGGTAACTTCCGGTGAGTTAGCGGATCTGAACTGTACTGAACTTCCTCAACTGTGTTTGTTCGTCAAGAGAATGTACGAGTATCTAAGCTTGAATGTACTCGTAGTGTATGAAACTACACATGACTCGGTATTAAAATAATCTTGTGATACTATTCAATATTAAATCAGACACGCACTCGTTTATAATACCTTTCATTATGCAACAGTTTCATTTAATTATTACTATAGTTTTATTGACTGAGCGAGCGAAAGGTCTCCTCGACAAGAATTCTTTTTCAAAATGGAGGATATTATGGTAGTTAAAAACTTAAAGTTTCTTTTAAATGGGCTGATATAATATAACAAATAAACCATTGACATGCAAAGAGAAGAAAAATAAGTTTAAAAAACTATTATTACTTTACGCGTGGCGACCACTCCAGAGTGGGAAATTCAATTATATGAATCGTTTGTCCAGAGTAAAAAGAATTAAATTGGCTAGCTATGGATTTCTACGAGGTCTACACGAAAAGCGCTGAGTTCTGACGCGAACTAAATCAAACTATATCGCTAACCACATTGAGTCGATATTTCTTTGAATTTCTTTGCTGAGTGAGGCTTCTGTACGTGAGTCTAGTATTTATTTTGTGGTAAAGTACGGTATATGTTAACAGAAAAACAATCAAAACAATTCCAGAAATCGATACGAAACCTCGCAACCTAATGAAAGCACTCCCCGAACCCATTACTGAATTCCAACTACAATACGCGCCTAACAATCCGCGTTTATTAACTAAAACTGCTAACATCATTCCCATACATAAATAAATTAACACGAAACAATTACTCCCCTCAGCGGCTCTTTATTGCCCCCATGCAAATTTTGGAAGGTTTGCTCCCTTTTGTACCTTGTTGGACTACTCACTTACCATGTACTTAACTTACGCTACCGGCAAAACTCTATTTTGCTAGTAGCATGAATGGGCCGGCTCGTCCGGGGAAGTACCACACTCTCACAGATAAATCGACGTCTGAGTAGTGGCGTCACCGCTTCTATGCTTCGTTCGGTGAGTGAGAGAGCCGGAGGCCCCCCCCTCCCTCCCCCCTTCCCCTCCCCCTACAACTTCCCTTCCTGAAAGGCCGGCAACACTTCTGTTACACCCCTGTCGTTGAAATTGTCCATGGGCAGCAGTGATGACTTACCATCAGGTGACTCGCTTGTTCGTTTGCCGCCCTATGACATAAAAAAAACATGTTACTAGCGTCCTTTTAAAAGGTCCGCACTTCAACAAAATTAAGGGGTTTTTGACAGCTTCCATTCTGGAAGGAAGAAAAGAAAAACTTTGAATGTACGATACGCCTCAGAAGTGGAGTCCCAATTCCTCATACTTAGAGTATAAGAAATTGAGACTCCATTTTTGAGGCTTACCGTACCAGCTAATTCTCTTACCGCGCAGATCGTAGGAGGAAAGAGATAGTGCAAAATGCTAATCATATTAATAGGCGATGCGGCTAGCAGCCCAACACCATTTTGATTCCATTTTCCATCCTTGCCCACCCTCACGTTAAAAGTTGCCTTTGGGTATTATGCCCAAAGAACCAATTATTCTGTGGATTTTGTACATGTGGCACGCAGCTGCGGCCGCGCCAGCACCGTTATGTAATAAAGTACACATACAATACAATTTTTCAAAACTAAAAACCGACTTCACCCCCAAACTACACAACCAATTTTGATAACATTTCTATGGGACCACCTGGACTTATACCATTTCAAACAAAAAAAAAAAAAAAAATTCCAAACCGATGCAGACGTTTTAGAGTAATCGGTGAACATATCAAATAAAAGATCGCGACGAATTTATAATCTTCTCCTGTTTGGAAGTCTGTAAAAAAATTATAGCAACTGTTCTTTTTGCCTTTTTTAAATTTATTATTTTTTGTTGGGTTTTTTAAAAGTCTCTCATGGGACCAAACGGGAGCATACCTAATTTAACATGGCTGAAACACGGTATAATGGGGTAGGCCAGCTATTATACGCATAATCTTAGAAACTGAACACCACTTATGATAAGACGGGACGTGGTTTGAATTAAGTTAGCATATTTGTCATCACGTTCGCCGCATGTTGCCCAAATGGGCCCACACAACAACATGGGTTCCAACAGACGGAGAGAGGTCCAAAAGAAGATCTAGAATTGAGATGGAGAGAAAAATCTAAATCGACAATTCTTTTTAAATTATATTCGAACCTTCTTACAAAATTTCACAAGAATTGGTTGAGAAATGCGACCTGTAGGCGAGAACAACCGGACAAACTGACAGCCGGGAAAAAGCAATTATCCATTTTTAAAGTGATTAAATAAAAGCTTTAAAAGCTGATAATAGGAGCGTTTTTTGATTCAAGAAACTGTGCCGTTCCGACGTGCTATTACATACAAATCACATGAACAATGTAGTTTATACCATTCCCCCTCTCAAAAGTTTATTTTATTCACTGGAAACAGTGAATAAATGCACTTTTACTCACTATTTTGATGTTTAAATTTAGGACAATTTACTCTTAATTTTAGTAATTGTTCCAATTTGAATGTCCATTTTAATTAATTTAACCTTATTTCTTCTTCATTAAATGTCTTTTTCGCTTAAATTTTTCTTTTTAACCGACTTCCAAAAGTGTAGGTTATCAATTTGTCGGAATCTTATGTTTTATATATGTTGATCGATTTATTCGAAGACGTTTGTACCGATTTCGAATATTCTTTTTTTTAAAGGGAATACCTGTCAGGTGGTCCCATATTTTATTAAAACCAGTTGTGTAGTTTGATGGTGAAGTCGGTTTTTAGTTTTGAAAAATTATTTTCGTAGTCATGGTATAAAGTATAGTATGCAATTCTTGAATAAAGCGGATTTACATCGAGGGTCATGAATCACTCGCATTGCTCAGGATTCTAACACTTGAATCAGTCCCAACGGTCGTGATTTAGTCGTTAGAATCCTTCACCTGCTCGTGATTCATCTATGGCCCTCGAAGTAAGTCCGTCCTTTATTCACTAATTGCATAATATACTATTTGACATTCGGTAAAAATTATCTCACTTGACTTGTTCTATGTGATGTGTTGTACAGACGTCATACTCCTGCAGCCAAGTGCGAGTCGGACTCGCGCACGAAGGGTTCCGTACCATTATCTATGAAAAATCACGTTTGTTATATGGGAGCCCCGCTTAAATATTTATTTAATTCTGTTTTTAGTGTTTGTTGTTATAGCAGCAACAGAATACATCATCTGTGAAAATTTCAACTGTCTAGCTATCACGGTTCATGAGATGCTTGGTGATAGACAGACGGACAGACGGACAGCGGGGTCTTAATAATAGGGTCTCGTTTTTACCCTTTAGGTACGGAACCCTAAAAAGACCTGATTATGATGAATAGCGTAGACCACCAAAGTTAGCATAAATATGTAACTTTAAGATATTAAATTGTATTTGCTCAATAAGAAATACGGGTTGCGTTTGTTCAGGTGCAGAATATGTTATGTGTACAATATTACTAGCCTTTGTTGTTGACCACACGCAGAGATCTTGATATTCGTGTGGTCTATTAATCATTAATTTATTTATTGACTAATAAAAACTTTATTGAGCCTCAATATATAATTGTTACGATTGGCGGACTTTATGCTAAAAGCGTTCTCTCCATAAGGATAAACAGAGATTTTGATGTAGCGCAAAATAATTACCTAAAAAATCCAACACATGCCTTATATATATACCTACATTTATTATAAACCTACATTTACTATGAACATACGTAAACATTTTACAATCTATAATATACTAGCTTTAACCCGCGACTTGTTCCGCGTAGAAGTTTAACCTTTAACCACGCCTGATGTTGCTTATCTTGTATAAACGCTAATAATCCCACCGATTATTCGAAAGCGCTTGGACAGATTTGAACATTTTTTGTTTAAAATGGTATACTTGTCTGGTGGTCACATAGAAATTTGAACAAAATTGCTTGTGTAGTTTGGGGGTGAAGCCGGTTTTTAGTTTTGAAAAATTTCACCCACCACTGAGCATAAGTCTCTCTCCGTCGACGCCACATCTTGGTCCTGAGCGACACTCAAGGCTCTCGTACATCCAGGTGCGACCCGTGACTTTAATGATGTCGTCAACCTATAGCAAAGGCGGACTAGGCCACCATTCAGTCATTACTTTGCTCCACCTGCCATCACTCCGACGGGTCAGAAGCCATGCCCAGTTTCACTTAAAGTACATGATCATGCATGACATTTAATGACAATCATAAACATTAAAATAAAATTGTTCAGTACAGAATGTTAATTACACTGTCCGCTTTTGTTGAAAATGTTGAAATATCAAAAGTTCCGATAGCTAGTTACCGGCTGCTTCTCATCTGGGTATCTGCCAAATTGTAGTCATTCGTATTCGAACTAAAGAGTAGATTTAATAGAGAGACCAAGTTAGGTTATAGCATCAAAGAAAAAAAATTGAGAGTTTAGGGATAAAGCCATGAAAACATTATATCTGTATGTATTTGTTTTTTCCTATTGTCGTACTCAAAGCCACTCAATTTATCGTCAAACATACATCAATGTTTAAGTGTTTTAGAACAGAAAGAGATTGGAACAGAAGGCATTGGTTGCTCCACAGACCAGAGCTTATAAGAAGAATAAGATCCATACCATATATATACAAAAACTAGATTGTTCAAATAGACTCAAAGAACATTGATTGTATGTTTAATTAAGAACTCACTAATTAATTAATAATTTAAACTAGGTTTTATTTGAAGGTTTATTTTGTATTTTAACTTACATTTTTAGATAATGTTTTCTTAAGAAATCATTTTTTATCCTGACACATCCGCCGTAGCAGCATTTTTAAATAAATTAAAATATACAGACAAATTACACTGATTGAGCTAGCCTCAATATATTTTATAAAAAATACATACATAGATAAACATTCAAGACCCAGGACAATTTAAAAAGGCATTTTTCCAACTTGCCCTGATCAGGAATCGAGCCCGGGATCTCTGGCGGACTAGTATGGTGACCACTACGCTACTGAGGTCGACACAGTATTATATATCTACTTATATAATACAAACAAAATTCAAGCGCACGTCGGTTTGTGTAAACGCTCTCAACTTAGGTATTCCTAAATTATTATAATATAACATGATATTTACGAGATATATTGGACGGACAAACTTTAGCTTTATGGATATTTTATTTCATAGTATAATATTTATAATGACATTACTTATTTAAATTAAAATTATGTATCTACCTATATTTAGTGTGAATTATGATGTAACAATAACTAGTAAAAAAGAAATGTGATGTTGTGGGACACCAGGTAGGAACGAAGTTCAAAAGTTCTTGTGTATACGACTGTCGCGCCTGCGCACGTCTCATTTAACGAGGTCATCCTTACGGTTTTACTATCACATTTTTTTCAGTTCGGTCGCGCAGCAAAATCCTTATCTCCTCCAAGCCTGCCGTAAGGAACTTCGTTCCAAAAATAATTTAGTATATGTGGTGACAAGTGAATAATTTGTAAAGATGAAATAAATTGAATTGTTGAATTGTAATTTATTATTAGTATTTCGTAAATTAATTTATAATGAAATCCGATTCCCAATGCCTGAATAGGCAATTTTGTAAATAATAAATTAAAAACGCTAATTATTAAGTGTATGATAATGAATGTGTATCTATATTGTTTACAAAATGGTGAATAAATGAAATATGAGATATAGCTTGACATCTGCATCGTATCTCCTCTACGCATGAACACCACTTACAAAGTTAGTCCAACTTCGCTTCCAGTTTATATTGAAGTGGTATTCCGCTATCTCTAAAGATCGCTAGTATTATGCTAATTTCATAGCACTTACACTACTTACCGTTCTTATCTACAGGACTGACGCAAGTAGGCACTTGGGAATCATTTTGACTACACCCAAGTGTAAATTCTCTGCTTTTATGTTAGTGATCGAAATCCGATATTTTTCAACAAGTCAAATTAGATACTTTTTTCTTAACTTCAAAAAAAATCATTTTCACACAGAAATAAACATTTGAAATACAGTCAGATTACGTGATAGTTTCTAGGAGTCAAAAGAATCTCCGTACCCTAGACTTTTCCATACAAACGTAGTATAGCTTTTATTTCGAAATGATATGTGAGATTTCGGCAGTATTTTGTAATTTTAAAGAAATTGCATATATCTAGGCATACAACTAGTTTTCGACAGTCAAATATGAACTTAAAAGAAAACATGAGAATGTAGAAGATTTCCACACTGATGGTCAAATATGATGTGATACACTGTATTCTCTTTTAAGTTCATATTTCGACTGTGAAAACTAGTTATATGCCTTAACATACCTATGCAATTTATTTGAAATTAAATAATTTCGCCAATATCTGACAGGCCGTTTCAAAATAAAAGCTAGACTACGGTTGTATGAGAAATTCTGATTCTGATTAGGATAAGGGGATTATTAGTTTTTTTTTTTGCAATAATAAATCTAAAATCACACTGAAAATGGATGTGGTAGGAGAAGTGACATTTTTCTGTGACATTTTATTTCCTTTCTACATGATTTGAATTACTTTGTGTGTGCAATTCCGCCACCAGTATTGCCGGCCGGCGCCCACCCACTACTGTTAGTCCCAGCATACCTGCCACCAACAGCCCGTGTGCACCCGCCACCAACAGCCGATGCATGCTCCCTCCGATACTGCTGCATCCGCTGCGGCTGCAGCAACATCGGACACCGCATACGCGACACGTGTTTCGCCTCTCCACGAGGCATCTTCAGGCACCAAACAAGTTGTTGATCGTTCGGCGGTCAAGTGTCGACAATAGTTTGCATGAACTAACTGGTGGCGGAATTGCACAAAGTAATTCAAATCATGTAGTATGTAACTTTGACTTCCGCAAAGTAACACCTGAATCTATTAACTATTTTATTTCCTCCATATTGAGTATTATCCTGGGGCAAAAAATTTTTACACGTTGAATTATCTAATCGTGAAAATCTGATTTTTTACAGAGCTTAAAGATATCTGACAATCCGGACACAGCTTTATGAAGAAAGTAGGAGTGGCGTCGTACCAAGATGTCAAAAGGCTGTCCCAGGACGAAAAAGGATGGAAAGAACACTAACTAGACTTTTTGTTGTGGTAGAGCCACGCTACCGGCAAAACTCTGTTTTGCCGGTAGCATGAATGGACCGGCTCGTCCGGGGAAGTACCACACTCTCACAGATAATCGACGTCTGAGTAGAAGCGTCACCGCTTCTACGCTTCGTTCGGTGAATGAGAGAGCCGGCCTTTACGTGCCTTCTGAAGTGTTAAAGGCTCTCAAGATTGATTTTTATTTCATTTTCATTACATTTTTTTAAAGCAGCTTAAAGACACCTGACCATATGTCACTCCCCGTTCAGGTATCAAAAATATACCTACATTATTCCTATGTGGGCGGCGACCACTCAGGAGGGGAAAATTCAGTTACATGAATCGTTTTCCCATCAATAAGAATGAAAGCTTGCAATGGATGTCTAAGTATCTTAACGAAGAGGTGAAGAATTCTGACGCGAGCTAAATTAAACCACAGCTCTAACCACATTAAGTAGATATTTCTTTGAATTTATTTTCTGAGTAAGACTTCTGTAATGTGAGTACTATGTAGTACTTACCTATTCTGTGACCTGACATGGCTTGATAGCTTGATGACTTCCATATAACGATGTTAGAGGGGCCACCAACGTGGCTTACCGTGCCCTCCGAAGCACGGTGAGCTCGATAAAGAGCTCATGTCACTTGTGGTCACCCATCCGTGCAGACTTCGTCCAGTGTTGCTTAACTTGCGAAGGCGCTAGTAATTTAACCATGATAAAGATTTAAAATAAAATACTTACAGTTTTACCTTTAATTCTTTACTACTTTTTATGATATTAAAATAATGCTTTGGAACTTTTTACTAAGAAATACTTCTTAAATTTTCATTTTGCAACCAACAAAAGACATAATAACTACTTTTAATAAACTGTTCTGTTCATTCACCCAGAAAGAAAAAGCTACAAAATGTTTACTGAACTTGGAAACAAAAGAACGGTGGTGGCGTATGGTAGGGCGTGGTTGGAAGAATCCCAAGGGTTCCACGCATAAACGGGAGCCGGAAAGACACATTGGGGACGCTAGGTATTTATGATGTATGGCATTGAGGGTCAGGGCATGGTTTAGTATTTTGTCAACCTAAAAGGAATTTTTGTATCTATTAAATTTATTGCACTTAAAATATTAAGATTATTGTACAAAAGGTACAACTTAATGCTAAGCATTCTTAAGAAACTCTTACTGGGTGTTTTTAGACACAAAAAGTAAGTACCAAGTTAAATTTTTTATCATAAAAATTTAACCCATATACCGAGTATCTTTCTGATAATATAAAACTTGCGTAAAATCTATAAACAAAAATAAAAAAAATATTGTTCGACCTAGGTCACATAGTCAATTCGCAGTAGCTGTTGTTATCTTATATTAAAGTACATTCAGTTCAGACCAATCAACAAATGATGACTCTGTACTAATTTTTTCTAGTGTTTCCACCGACATCTGTATTAATCAGACTTGTGATGTTATATGTAAGTACATTGAGATTTTCTCCAGATAGCCAAAGAATACCAGGATGTCCAAGAAAAAAGGATATATGATTTATCTTCATATGATTTATCTTAATTTATTAAGGCACAAAAATGATATCAAGGGGCCAGAGTGTGTGGCAAGAAAGAAGGGAGGCTTTTACCCAACAATGGGCAATAATCAGGTAACAAAAAAAGTAAAAGTATTTTGCCCAGGGGCAGTCGTAGTGCTAAAACCGGCGCTTCAAAACAACTTTGTACCACGAGGACCTCGCTACAGTCTCGCTAACTTCGAAACAGTATGAAATATAAGTTCATTTTTCTGTTTCTTTACAGCGGAAGAATATTAAGGTCTCTTGAAGCTTGTTGGAAGTGTGGTTGTATATCAAGTGTCAATGAGGAACAAAACTGCATTTATTATGGAGTCTGCTGATATTTTGTAGGTATAAACGTACTTGAGTCTTGTCAAATTGCTTCTAGTATCAGTAGTATCAGCAAAATAAAAATAATCCAAAACTATGGCCAAATATTAAGTCTGCCCCCGTAGCATGTCTTAGATAAACTAAGATAAAGTTTATAACACGCGATGGACTAGTGCCATCCCGCTCGGTATTAAAACGGAGAGCGAGACAGCAAAAGATGATAGCGCTAGAGTTATCAATGCCATGGCTATTTATTTTTACAAGAATGAATAATGTAATAAACTCCCAGACTGAATGCTATCAGCCATTAGACAGAACATTGTCTGTGCTGTTTACTGCAGCTGATAGCTTTTTTATGCTCTGTAGCTGCAGTGTTCCTTCATTAATAAATAAGGATTGATTGTGTTCTGTTCAATGACAGTCAGCGTCCAATGACTGGAAGTTTACCCTACCTAAATACTAATTAAACAAACTTCAACACTAAACTACGATACGGCAAATTGTACAAAATAGAAATAGAAAACAATTTAATACGTGTTACACTAACCTGGGTCTAGACTACTGGGCAAAGATAGTCGCTGATTGGGCATCTAATGACAAACAGGAACTTGGCCGACCCAAAGCTGGATGAGGTGAGGAACTGAAGACATACAATAGTGAATGGAGATCTGGATAAATGAACACGAGAGAGAAAGATGGCTTTGTTCAGTATTGGAACATAAAATGGCTTGTAATAAATAAAAAATAAATTAAAACCCTGATTTATACAAATTATCCGAGTAGAATAACAAAAATATGAAACAAATTTCAATGAATTTTAGGAAATTAGTTCTGGCTACTACAAAATGCATTTATGCCAAATGCGCGATTATTGGCATTCATTGGAATCCATAATTAGCGGTGATAATACGTTTATGCGCACCGGAACTCAATTATCGCAATTTTCGACATTATGGACATTTTCGACGTATGAATACTATTTTCAATTATCCTATTTGTAGTTTAGACAGATAAAACCTTCATTCACTTTAGCGGATTAAACTTTAATCATTTCTGATAAATTACCTGCGAATTACGAACATAAGTTGTTTAAAAAACTAAAACTTGTCTATGGGAAAATTCTTTCTCAAATGAGTCTAGTTATAGAAAACATTGGCTCCTGCCTATAAATGCCTATTTATCGCTGCATTATGCGTCCCCGTTCCTCGTCCTCGCACCTCTCCCCCGCTTTCGCCTTGTCGCTTATTTTGGCGCGCAAATACACACATTGACGTGTGCACGGATGTATAGTTTCGTTTGTAGTAGTAAGGCATAAATGTTACTACGCTTGTATGAAGTCCCTGTGGAATCATGTAAAAGCAATTTCAAAAAATACTAAAACTATTTTAATACAGTCTTTGTTACTGGGCATCTTTCCCCAACAAACAAACAAATCAAACTATTAAAAATAATGTTAATCTTCCCATGCATATGATCTATCAGCTGATTCAAGGGAAAGCTAAAATAATGTTTCCACATTTCGATATGTGTTTCTTGGGAAAAGTTTTTCAGTTTCATGACCTAACGTATATTTTATTTGCCGTAATATAATATTAAGGGGGCATTCTGAAATTGTGTGATGATAATGATTGAAGTTACCTACTCTTCCAATGACGAACTCTGTGGCAGCATAGCATGATGACCACAAGGGGCATTATGCCATGCTGTCGCACCAGAGGTCCAGGGTTCGATTCCCAGCAGCGACAGGAATACTGATATTTTGTGCCTATACTGATATTTTGTACAGGAATACTGATACCGATACCAAATCAAATCAAATATTGATAAAATATCGGCATTCCTGTCTCTGATCCCCACCAGGTCAAGATGGAAAATGGTGTTTTTCAGATTGAACTGGTTCTTGGATGTTTATCTATAAATGTATTTGTTACTAAATTTTTGACAATATAATGACATGTGCATAATATGTGCTTGTTACAATTTTTTTTTGTGAATAAAAGAATATGAGATATAGTATCGCTAGTAGTATCCCATAACACAAGTCTCTAACTTACTTTGGGGCTAGCTCAATCTGCGTGATTTCCGTATTTTTTTAAATATTTATTTGTTCCTAGTATTAAAGTTCGCTGCCTTTATAATTAACCCTTGAACAGCCAAAACCTCAAAATCGTAATTAAAGTAGTTTTTAACAAAAAGCTAATTGGAAAACAAATCGCGTGTTTCATTGTAAGTACACGCACTGTGATTAATTTTAAGCGACGTACAGGTACATGGCAGTGGCACGCGGCAATGGGTCTCCACCATGGCACTACCTACGAGACTTATGGTTGAATAACATCAGGCCTTCGTCACTCTCTGTTTAGGTGTTTAAAATATAACTACATTATTACTAAGCGCGCGGCGACCACTGGACAAACGATTCATGTAACTGAATTTTCCCCTTCATAGTGGTCGTCATATCTTTCTAATATATAAAATTCTCGTGTCACAGTTTTAGTTGCCATACTCCTCCGAAACGGCTTGACCGATTTTGATGAAATTTTTTGTGCTTATCCGGTATCTATGAGAATCGGCCAACATCTATTTTTCATCCCCCTAAATGTTAGGGGTAGTCCACCCCAAATTTTTTTTTTTTATTTTTTAGACAAAATTTTTAATTTCTATTTTTTTATGATACAACATACAAAAATACATACAATCCTCAATTTTGGCAAAACAACGTTTGCCGGGTCAGCTAGTAGTAATAATATATTTTTGATACCTAAACAGGGAGTGACACAGGCACCTGCTGATGTAGGCAGGTCATCACGACTAGTCTTGCCGACCCGTTAAGGAGATACCTGAATTTTCCGGGGTCCAGTGCTGCCTCCATTTGAAATAAATCATTTGATAGGAAACACAGACATAATTTAAAAAAAATGTCTTGACCAGGCACTAGAAAACCCTTTAAACTATATTATGACTATGTTTACAGTTTAAAGTGAGAACGTGAAGCTTCACGTTCTCACTTTAAATGTGAGAGTGCGTTTGTTGTATACAAACGTACTATTTTTATAGATAATGGTACGGAACCCTTCGTGTGCGAGTCCGAATTGCACTTAGCTGGTTATTTTCTTCTTGTTGTATTATGGTAAAGTAAAGATAATTTACGTTTTTTGTTGTTGTAGAGCATAAATCGTTATAAACCGTCACATGTTTTGCAACATAACCCCTTTTTAGCGTTGCAAGCAGCAAAATGACGTTGCATCAAAAAAATTGCTCGGCGAAGTGTAAAAGCCGTGTGTCACCGCTTTATTTACTCCCTAC
Source organism: Acrobasis suavella (assembly GCA_943193695.1). NCBI lineage: Eukaryota > Metazoa > Arthropoda > Insecta > Lepidoptera > Pyralidae > Acrobasis > Acrobasis suavella. The sequence goes on from OW971947.1 coordinate 1,566,755, forward strand.
GCCCTTTTATTAGCCGGCGAGGAATTTACAAAGGTCACTACGTGATGTGGACTCTTTTATTTGTTTCGGCAAAGGGTGAAACAGCTGTAGATCAGGTGGGTTTAATGTCCACGCGAGATTGGAATTTACAGCTTTGATATATGGCTTAGTTTTGAAGTGAAGTATTGGTGTTGATAAATTTTCATCACGGTATGTCTTTAATATTGAGTCACAGGATTGTTTTGTAATTTACAGACACCTTTTTTTATTTCATTAACGAATTTATTTGCCAAATAAATTAAAAAAAAAACGTTTTTCAAACGTTAACCCCAATAATTTTGGAACGGTTAAAATTATTTTTATTAAAAGACTGATTTCTTACCCCCTTATTCATAAAAAAATACAAACGTTAGTTAAACCTCTTTTAGTAAAAATATTTTTTGTCCTGTTCTTACTATGTCAAATATTAAAAAGAGGGAACGGGACATAACATGTTTTATCTAAAAGAGGTTTAGCAAATGCTTGTTATTTTTTATGAATTTGAGGGTTAATCTATAAAAACCCTTTCATTTGATACCCCACTCAGGCATATTTACCACACTTTCACCTCCCATAACTTTTAAATCTTTGAACCGATTTGCGTCGCTTCTATTTGAAAAATGTGGCCTGGAGGCGCAGGCGCAATTCTAGTTCGCTAGAACGATTTTATGCTTTTTATTAATAAGGTTTATATAGTGTTGTTTTGAGCATCCGCCTCTACCTCGTTTCCTCAATATGTTTTAGGACATTGCATGCCTTGGCGAAGAGAGCCATTGGCTTTCTTTCCTTATAGAGGTATCCCTCTTTAATAATTCGTTCGGGTTTGATTTATAATATTCAACACTAACAGTTATACAGGCTGACTGGTAAATCATATTACATATTAAAAGGGGGCGCTCAGTATTCGATTCTCATTCCAAATGTATAAAAAGAATAGGAGTTTAAAAGTTGACCAAATTATCTAATAAAACAAGAAGTGTAGTCATTCGCGCTGCGCGCGCCGATTTATATTTCATTTGTTTAGGTACTTAAAAGATTTTTATAATAATTTATTGCAATATACACTTTATAAATCTATACTTTTGCAAATTATAAAATAAATAATTTGCAAAGGTATTAATTTATAAAGTGTATATTTTATTTAAAAGACATGTCAAGATTTTTGATATTCTTTTTAATACCTAACCAAATACACTATAAGTAGGAGTTACCGAGCCGGTAGCGAGCGCTCGATAAAGACATTAATATTTTGACTCTTCCTTCGCAATTCATCTATGCAAACATTATGTACGTGCGTCATAATATTCATTTATATAAGAAAATAGTGATATTCATAGTATAAACACTAGAAATAAAAATAAATTAGATATCTCAACTTTTCGGTTGCAAAAAACAAAAAAATCTTTTGTGGGTCTTACGCCTCTATAATAAGATTCCAGATAATGTTACTACGCTACTGCGTTACCATTATCTAAGTTTAAGACTGCCATTAAAAATCATTTAATCAAAAATGCGTATTATCATGTAAATGACTATTTATCATCGTCTGATCACAATTCTTGGAAATAGATGACTGCAAATTTTAATTGTATTGTTTAAATATATTGTATAATGTATACCTAGCTAAAGTGTAAATCTGTATTGTAACTGTAATATAGCCCATCAGGCTGGGTAGGGACCAATATTGAACTGGGTTTCTTTCGGCGTAATCTTCCCAGCAGTGGTCGTTCCGAAACGCTAGTAGTTTTTAGCTTTTGCACTAAAATAATATTTAAAAAAAATGACCTTCAATAAGAGATAAATTTATCCTACATTGAATAAAAAAATTTTGACTTCGGTTTTCAAACTTGTGAGACTTTGCGCACTAATTTGATATGTTTTTTCTTCGTAATTATTTTTAAAGTATTTGGTTGGTTTTATATTTTTTGATGTTACATGTGACCATGATTTATTATGTCCTTATGTATTTACCAGTCGGCATGTAAAAATAAATTTTACAAAAAGTAAAAAAAAAATTTACATAATTTGCCTAGTAGGGAACAATAGAATCAGTACTAAACCCAACCCTTTTACGAAAGTAAATTACAGTCATAGACAACGAAAAAAAAAAAGAGCAGCAACCTCATTTTGAGACCGCACAATAAAGAACCTCGTGAAAGGGTTAGGGTTTGCGATAAATAATATATATTGTTGATAGACTCAGGTGTTTTTCTCGTGAGCACCTCGTGCGATGCATTATTTGAAGCATGTCTGAATTGAGAGCAGAGAGGGGTTAAAGTTTTTTAGGGGGACAAAAATGCGGAAAATATATGATTTTATTTTCTCGTCTAGGCCTGTTCTTGTTTGCATCCATCTATAGCTGTACAATTTTCGAGCACAAAGGGTTTATTTTTAAAGCTTACCGTCCCGCACACGCGTTATGCTCGCCTTTCAACCGCGTTCGTCACGCGCATAGTCCGTGTACGCATTGCGCACGCATTGCGCACGCATTCCACACTCATCTCGCATGCCTGGCGCCCTCTACGAGTAGTTAAGATTATACGACACTAGCCAAAGCACGGGTCAAAGTCAAAGTCAAAGTCAAAATTTTTTATTCAATGTAGGATAAATTTATCTATTATTGAAAGTCATTTTTTTAAATATTATTTTAGTGCAAAAGCTAAAAACTACTAGCGTTTTGGAACGACCACTGTTGGGAAGATTACGCCGAAAGAAACCCAGTTCAGTATTGGTCCCTACCCGGCCTGATGGGCTATATTACAGTTACAGTACAGATTTACACTTTAGCTAGGTATACATTATACTATATATTTAAACAATACAATTAAAATTTGCAGTCATCTATTTCCAAGAATTGTGATCAGACGACGATAAATAGTCATTGCAATGTATGCAGGGTGAGGGCGGGATGGTGCGAGGCGGGCACATGGCTTGCGAGTGGCGTATGCGAGGCGTGTTCGTGTGGAGTTCGGTAAATGCAATTTGAGTTGTGTTGCTGTGTGATAGGACTCAAATTATATTCAACAATTTTTTGCGAGGTAGTCTGCAGTAAAAGTACGATTTTATTTTTGACAGTAAATTTTTAATAGTCACATAAATAGAGGTTGATTTTTAAAAACGAGTGTGTGTTTAATATTCTCGTAGGCGAGGTTCTTTTTTTTAATAAGTTTTTTTATAATAATAGGTTTTTTTAAACATTTATTTCGGAGTAAGAATAAAATTAACCTTTCTTTCACCTTATAGCAGCGTCTAATCGTTGACCCATTTAAAAGCATCAAGTAAGGATCTATATTATTGCACTATTTTGCTATTACATCTAAAAAGAGGTTTTGTCTACCCCATCACCAAATGCCTTCATCCATATCCGGCCGACACGAGCATTCATTTTTTATCCGTCAAACCCGGGTAACCCGGTGTAGCCATAAACATAATGGCGGCCGTACACCCGGGCATTACCGCTTGAAGCCCTTATAAAGACGTGATGCGTTGTTTAGGCTCGAGAGGTTAACTTGTATATTAACATATTATTTTTTACGATCGCGTTATGAGACGCGAGTTTGGGGATTAAATATGGTAGGAAGTTTACATATATATATTATAATATCAAGTCTAAGTGCCGCAACAGACAGGACGCAAGTTGCGTCGCGTAACAGCTAGAGATAGGCAGTGGATAGTACTCAATCTATCCAATTGAGTATTTACTCACTAGATTTAATAAATAGAATAAATAGAACGTGCTCAAGTATTGACATCGCATTTGATGTCTTTTTACTTATTTTAACATCAAATTACGTCTTTGCACACTTGCCAGCAAAAAATGATAATTAGTCAAAGAAGTCTACTTTCAGTGTATGATTAGTATGGTATTTTCATATATTTTAGCGTCGCATTTAACGTTTATCGACATTTTAAGCATATCATGGCGTATGCACACATTTTCCGACAAGAATTGAAAGTGTATACTAGATTTAAGTTTCAAAATTGTCATGAAAACATAAAATAAACTCATATAAATCAATCTACTCACCAAAAGGATAAATTAAGATATTTTTAGGGTATTTACTCAACCTTCTGAGTAAATATTCAAATGGGTTGATTGTGTATTTATGCAACTCCCATCACTAGCTGTTACGCGGCGCAACTTGCGCCCCGTCTGTTACGGCCCTTAATCGCAATCACAGGTACGGCACTTCAAAGAAGCGGAGTTTCATTTATACAGGGTGACTTTTTACCCACCAGCCAAATTTTTGGAAGAAGTTCAGTCCATGACACTGAACTGATACTTTCGATTTTATCGATTTTTAATGCAAGTTATTAAAAATCGATAAAAAATTTTTGGTCATCTTATACAAAATTCGTTTGGCCGAGCGCTGATTAGTATGGGAAGTCGAATTTTAGTTTTCGTTTTTCATTAACTATGTTTGTGGAAAGTAGTTCAATATCAGGGACAGCACTTGCTCTAAAAATTTGCCTGGTGGGTAAAAAGTCACCCTGTATATTTACTACAAACGAAACTGTACATCCATGCACACTTCAATGTGTGTGTATCCGCCCACCAACACACACGACAAGGCTAGAACCGGGAAGAGGTGCAAAGTCAAAGCAAAGAATCAAAAAGTTTTTGAAAAAAAATATTTTTTTGTAAGTACAGGCTTTTATTGTGATGCCAAAGTACTTATTAAGACAACTGAATTAAGTCCAAACTCAATTTTATTACTGAGTTCCATCAAAATTTTCATCAAAATTTTATTACTGAGTTCCATCGACCACCTTTCGTCCCCGTGATCAGACCCTAGACATCGTCAACAATGAAGTGCTCGTTAAGACAAATCAAATTGGTTTTGATCAGACCCTGGATAACCCTTCAAACTATTTTATGAACTACTATTTACGTTTTAAAGTGAGAACGTGAAACTTTTCTACGCACAATTGCGAAAAACGGCCACTTTTGGCGTATGTGCGTAGAAAAGCTTTACGTTCTCACTTTAAAACGTAAACAGTAGTTCATAAAATAGTTTGAAGGGTTATTCAGGGTCTGATCAAGGCCAAATTTTAAATGATATCTGCGTTTCTTTTTAAATGATTGATTTCAAATGGGGGCAGCACAGGACCCCGAAAAATTCAGGTAGCCCCTTAATAATTTACGTTCTTATAATGGAATAGAACAAACTACAACAAGCTTTTTCTGATACTAAGTTATTGCCGGTTTAAGTCAGTTTACATAATAAAATCAGTTTTTTTTTATGTTAATAAGGGCTTCCACAGGACAGGCATTGTTGCCTAGTGTGGGGCCACCAGTAAACATCACTAGTTTAAGGAGTTTTTTAAATAAACGCATTTGTATTGTATTTGTAATGTTGCAAAATCACCCTCTAAAAGCCACTTATACAAATATATGTCGTGGCCATATCGCAGATTTGATCACTTAATGAAATGATCGAACATTTCATGAAATGCGACCATTTCATGAAATGTTCGATCATTTCATTAAGTATATGGCCAACTTAATTTGACCAGATCATGAAATCGTCAACGTTTCACGATTTTGTCATCCACGTTTGGCCGGATCGTATAAACAGGCTAAAAAGGTAAACAAAAACAAAAACTTGTGACAGAGCGCTATAGGTAGGTTAAGGTTGCGGCGGGGTGGCCCTTGGGTCACCCCAAGCCGCACAACATGAATGTATAGTGTAATCTAAAAATATAACAATTTTAAGATATAATTAACCATTTCATGAAGTGACACGGTAAATTCATGAAATGGTCGAAATTATTTGATCATATCGAGAAACAATTTCTTATCATTGATCCGCCCAATCCACATCACGATGTGGCCAGTAGCCAGTGCAACATTTCATGAAATGCGACCATTTCATGAAATTCTCGATCTTTCAATGAAGAGATTAAATTTACGATATGGCTACGACATATACACTATACAAGTAGTTACCTAGTAGATAAGTTGATATTTAATTTAGATCAGCATTTGCGTTAGGTTTATAGGTTTCCCCTAAATATTGGAAAGAGGTAAACATTATTATATCTGTATACGTCGATACGAGCGCGTGTGGGGCTCGTAAATCCGAAACGACTTAGCTGTCTGGTATTGAATATTCCTATATTTTCTAGCTGGGTATATTGATTATATATTATAAGATATATATACATACATAATATTGTTTCTCTTATGAAATTATGAGAAACAATATAATGTCTGTTGACCATTATCCCCTTACCTGTTACTGGGAGGAATTTTTCCCAGGTCAATTGTTTATCTATTGTTTTATTTATAGGGACAGGTAAAGGGTTATAGCAGATGAAATTATGGCAAATGAAATTCTGGTACACACTTACCAGAATTTCGTTCTATAAACGTTTTAACTTGCGACTGACAATAGTGTCAGACGTTTTCACTTGCATCTGACAATAGTGTCAGACGCAAGTTAAAACGTTTATACACTTTAGGCTATGATTATAGGGTCTTACCTAAGTTAGTAAATTGCTCGGGCCTTTTTCCTCTCTGTTTGAACTGACCCTTATGGAAGAGAATGCCACATGTCATTAGGTCTGCCACTTGCACATTTTATTTTAACTGTGCAAGAAAGTTTAAATAAATAAATAGTAAGCGGCGTCTTATCTCATAATAGCATGCTGCGAAGATAATCTGGGGATTATCTTCGCAGTATAAGTTTGTTCCAGTCGCCGTTAAGACGGCTGGCCCATGGTGTCCTGAAGCAAAGAGCTTTATTCGTGAGGTAGGATGTCGCTCGAAGGACCGAGGATATGACAACCACTCCGGATGGTATTTGGTTCAAAGAGGAAACGCAGCCAGTATAATGGGTACCTTTGAGCCGGATACAATTCGGAGTGGCATTTTAGAATAGTATTATTTATTTTAGATTTTTACTTACTAAGTACTTGATTGATATAGTGTTAGTTTTATTGTTGGTAAAGATAAATAAATACACCTGCTGTTGCTAAAAGAAAATAAGGTGAAAAAAGGACACATCTTAAAGAATACCCGATATCCTTTTAAACAAATACATATCTATCAGGTTTCGTTAAAAGCAATATATCTAGGCGATAGCACTTACCGCCAGGTGTTCAGAACACAGGCTTGTTTGGAACTATTCCCCATTCGCTATGGTTTATATTCCTTAGAATAAAGGTCCCAGGATATAAAGTGATTTTAAAAAGTGGTATCAATCTTATCTTGATATTGTTAGAGTATTTATGCTCAACCCAAAGGGTGAGTGAAAGAGATTTCTTTGCAATATGTCTATTTTTTGTTCGGTTTTTGTATTTCCATTTATTGATGATACAATAAAGCTTATTTGTATTATATTGTTCGAAACACTCAGGGATATTAAATAATATTAAATGGAGTGCGTGAAAGAGAAAGTGATCATAATTTGACAATCAATGGAACAAAGCAGACAACATCACTCACGTTGTCCACTTTGTACCCTGTGCCAGTTTCTTATATTCAATATATTTAGACATGAAAGAATAAGAAAATTTCTTTCATTCGAATAGGTATACGATTATTGGGAATAATGTTCAAAATGATGGACTGAATCACCCCTTAAAATATCTGTACCTACTTAATAAAAAAGGACATTGGATACGCAATAGACACGTAAAAATTATTATTTATATCTATGTTAATATGACAAAGCCCTTCTGGCGAGTAGGCGACAAATACTCTGAAAATGAGATTCTTTCGACGTTTCTTCTCAGCAGTGGTCGTTACGAAGCGCTAGTATCGGTAACTGTTCTTTAAAAATAAATTTAATTTTAATATACTTTACACGTAACGTAAATTATGCCTATTGACGTGTAAAAGTGCCTGTAAAGTTCTTATTACTGAATACATTTGAATCTTTGAATCCTACTTAACAGAAAAAATACTTTGTCTACCTGTACACAACAACCTGGACCAATTTTATCCGGAAAGCTTTATTTGCGTAGAAAACCCATACCGTAGCGAATGGGGAACCGGCCATTTTTTGTAGCTATGTAGTTTCCTGTAGGTAATTTTCGACACCCCACGCGAACGAAAAGCGGTGAAGATGATCGATGACGCAACAAAACAGTAACTGTATTGGGGGCTAAGGCATAAGCGGCGGCGGCGGAAATTGCTGTGTGAGAGAAGGTCATTCACTTTGTCGATGTCATAAGTGAAAGAAAGATAGGTGCAGACGTTGAAACAGTCAGCAGAGCAAGATTTGACAATTTTTTAACTGACTTCCGAAAAGAAGGAGATTATCAATTCGTCACGATCTTTTTAGGGTTCCGTAGTAAACCAAGAACCCTTATAGTTTCGCCATGTCTGTCTGTCTGTATGTTCGTCTGCGGTTTCACTCAGCGACAATAAGTACTAGAAAGTTGTGATTTGGCATGTATATTCATTATGCGGAGCAAGCGGTAAAATAAAATACTGTAAAAAAATATTTTTTCAGTATTTTATTTTAACCAAAACGCACTTGGCCAATTATTTTACGTGTGGTCAGCGAATTCGATAACGCCTGGATCGATTTGAAATTCTATCAAACTCGGATGTGTAGTTTGGGGGGAAGTCAGATTTTAGGTTTGAAAAACTGTATACTTGACACATTTATCAAGATGAAATTGTAGTCATTAATTAATTTAAGAACTATGTTCTTGTAGGTGGAGTATTTTTATTTGAATTTGTAGTAGTTTAATTTATTTCCATAGTCAATAACAAAACTATCTATTAGTTTTTATCTGTTAGTTATATAATAAACAGGAAGGATTTTTTATTTGTAATGTATAAATAAAATCAAAACCTTCCGTTACGATTTCAAAAATTCTTTTTCAGTAATTATCATATAGGCTTTTTCATCTTTCTGAACGCCACCACAGCTATTCATATAAAACATAACTTAATTCTCGAAGGACGGCCGTTTCCATGTTACAAAAACGCGAAAACCAAATATAAAAATCTGAATATCAGAAAGCTGAAGTTTTGGTATTTTAAGAATCCCCTTACCCTAGACTTCTCCATACAAACGTAATCTACGTTTTATTTTGAAACGACATGTTAGGTTTCGGTAAAAAATTGTAATTTTAAAGAAATTGCAATTATCTAGGGTTATAATTGGTTTCCGACGGTAAAATTATGAACTGGAAAGAAATTATAAGGGAGTAGAAGTTTTCCATACTGATGGTCAAATATAATATAATACACTCTATATTCTCTTTTAAGTTCATAATTTTATTGTTGGAAACGGAATAATTGCAATTTCTTTTAAATTACGTAATTTTGCCCATAGCCGGCATTTCGTTTCCAAATTAAACGTAGACTACGTTTGTATGGGAAAGTCTGATTCTGTCAAGGGGAATTTGTTCAACTTAAAAATGACACTTCTAATTTGAAACTACATTATTACATTAAAAATATCGGTTAAGGGTTAGGTTTCATCTGTTAGCACGTAGCAGCACTTTCCTATCCTTATATCTCATAACTTAAACCACACACCAAAGGCTGTCACGCGATGTTTACACCAAAATGTCGTGTTGAATATTGAATTTTGAGTTAGCTCGTGTTAAGTAAAGTTGTAGAACCGTGCTCAAACATTACTTATCTACCGTGTACGGTATCCTCTGATGTTATATTTAAACTACTGTTGTTTTTAGGTGAGTTAACAATACCATCTTAAAAAACAGAACTTAGTTTTATTAATGAGTTGTACATTTTCTTAGTAAGCATTACATGTTATGATGCATCATTATTGTATTATAATAAAAGTATTGTATAATTAAAAAAGAAAATAATAAAATGACAAATAGTTTCTTTCAGCGTTCTTCTCAGCAGGGGTCGTTGCGAAGCGCTGGTATTGGCAGCTTTTCTTGAAAATAAATCAACTTTTTAATATAAACTACATGAAAAGTAAATTATACTTATTGATGTGTAAAAGTGCCTGTAAAGATCTAATTACTGAATAAACATTGAATTTTGAATTAAAGAAAAATGGACTCATTTTTCGGATACGGAAACGGTAGTCCGATATAATATTGGATAGAAAAGCTTGTTGATGTTATACTTAATTTTTTTTTGAAAAAAAAAAACCATCTTATAATACGGAACTTTGTATTTTTTATGAATTTTATATTTTATTAGAAAAATGGACTCGTTTTTCGGATACCGAAACGATAGTCCAGTATTATAGGCTCAAAACAGTTAGTAAAACGTTTATGGGGAACGGTATACTTTTTTATAATAAACTGCCACAATCGGTCCTTGATATGCCTGACAAAAAGTTTAAAGCTTATGTAAAGAAGGTACTCTGTGAGAAGGCTTATTATAGGACCGATGACTATCTTAAAGACAACAAAGTCTGGCTTGAGCTTGGCGCGGGTCTCTCTTAAAGGTTTGTATACTCTGAAATGGTCATAATCTGGTACATTAAGTACATACTGAATTTACAACTTGATTTGACATTATTTTAAAATTTTGACATTAAAAAAAATAATTTAAATTATGACAACAAACAATGTATACTCTGTCCAGATATCAACTATAAATATTAATTTCATTGTGAGTTGACGTTCTTTGAGAAAATGCTGCAGTGCAGTTTGTTACCGCTTCTTCTGCACTAGCGCTTTGGAGGCGGCAGTAAACTTAGTTCTAAGTAAATTTTTGACGTCAACAATTATTGTGCAATAAAACAAAGTGACGATTATTAAGAGATATTATAAATATCCTATGATAATAAAGATATATTTGGATTTGAATTGAATTTGAAAAAACAAATAAACTGGCCAAGTTCGAGTCAGAATCGCACACGAAGGTTTCCCCCCTCTAATATTTGCTTTTTTCTTCCCCCTGAGCTCTTTCTCTCTCAGGTGAGCCCCCCTCTAATATTTGCTTTTTTCTGTTTTTAATATTTGATATATATAAAACTTTAACAGTCTAGCTGTCACGGTTCATGAGATACAGCCTGGTGACAGACACACGGACGAACCGACGGACGACCGGACAGCGGAGTTTTAAGGGCGCACCACATCCCAAACGTCTTAGAACGATCCTTAGTATCAATATAAACTAAATACTCACTTTGAAATAAAAAATTCAGCAACGTTCAGGATGAACTCTAGTGATTATATGACTGAAAAACACGACTGCTTAAGATTTTCTCTATAGAAAAAAAATGCGAAGTTGCCTCCAAATCACCTTCGATATTTACTATAAACGGCTAGTATTCAAGAAACACAATAAATTAGCCCTCGTTACTTTTGATTATAATTGTATCAAACATAAAGCAAACATCAAATTACTTATATTTCTAATAACTCTTAAGTCATCATCATCATCCGAGCGTATTCCCGGTTGCTTCCTCAGCAGTAACGCTTCAGAGCCCGGGGTCCGCTATCTTACTAAGGAGATTTGACGAGGTTGCTGGTTTTTACACAGAGCGACTGCCGTCTGACCTTCACAACCTAAAGGGCAAACCAGGAACCAATCCTTGGATAGTTTGATGATCAAACGCTACGTGGCGTTCGGGACCCACAGTTTTACGTGTCTTCCGAAACACGGAATCATCTTTCTTTTCACATAATCAGGTGATTCAAGCCTGCAATATCCTATCCAGACTGGAAACAACTTTTCACAAAGTATGCGTCCTAGTGGGAATCGAACCCATGTCCTCCGGATCACAAGGCGAACGCCTTGACCACTGGACCACTCTCTTAAGTATTCCTTGTAAAAAGAAAATAGCTAAAGAAATACCCACGCGTAAACCATCTGCGTTTGAGCCGCTGCGCCGACGCCGCCCGCGACCCCGCTCAGCGAGCTGTCTCGTTTTTACTAGTGTAAATTTGTGTGCGGGGAGGCGAGAGCAAAACTTAGATTCTAGCATGCGGTGCGCCCTTAATAATAGGGTCCGGTTTTTCATTTAGGTTACGAAACCCTGAAAAAAATTTATAAGGCTATCGATGGAATCGATAGTATCGGTACTATCGATAGTCCTATCGATATTCTGACGGTTTTTCGAGGTCTGCTATCGATAGTCAAACTATTGGTAGTTATGCAACGCTAGTTGTATAAACTCCCTTTTTTATTTCATGTATAAATTATTTTTCGGAATTTTCATCCTCTGTTAAACCAGCACCCAGTTCACTATAGCTAATTGCGCCGAATATGTAACGTTATTTATACCCAAATATCAATATTCCAAACGCAACCATCCGTAAAATAGCTCGCTTAATTGAGCATTCGTAACGCGATATAAACGTTACTCACAACGCTATCCACTGTATAACGTTAAAATGTTTTCAATTTATATACGCTTCTGGATAACGTATGAGGCCCGCCCTCTGCTAGTAGATGAGTTAAAATAAAAATACCAGTAGAATTTAGTTGGTACGGTCAGCACAAAAATATATTTTTTTGAAACTGAAAATTTATTTAAGAACTATGTTCTTTTCGGTGGAGTATTTTCCATGCCTCCTGATCTTCAGCTAAATGTTTGACCTCCCTGTACGATACGTCTTCTACCTTTTCCTTTACTTCATCCATGATAATCCTTCTTGGCCAGCTACACAACCGATTTTGATATTTTTATGGGAAAACCTACAAGTATGCTTCTTTCAAACAAAATATAATTTTTCAAATCAGTTCAAGCGTCTTCGAAAAATCGGTGAACATACATTAAAAAAAATCGCGACGATTTGATACCCTCCTTCTTAGAAGTCGGTTTATAAGTTCGTACGTATAAGTATCGCCATCCATCAAGGAAACGTTGCCAGTATTCTGGGCACGTTGCCTTAATGCGGTGTGTTGGAAGAAGCATAATGTAAATACATACATTGTTATAATTTTAAACAAAGATAAATTAGTACTCTACTTTTAAATTGACAGTGTATGTACTGTGAATGCTGTCATCATACTTCACTGTATTTTGATCAAGATTTGACGTCAAAAAAAAAACTGATCTGTTTGATCATCTGGCAAACTGTAATTTATTTCGTCAGAGGTATTACAAAAATGAAAATTACGTACAGGTTTTTCAAAACTTTAGGTTTTTTAAAAGCTAAGTTTAGTGCTGATTCTTAGGCGCCGATGATATGAATGCTTTACTCGTTGACATCAAGGACATTTCAATTAAATTTTATATAAAAAAAGAAAAGTACACTCTCATCTTCTAAAATAGTGTACATTATTTAAATATTGTATGTATATTTATGTATGTATACACATATATTAAATGTAGGTATATGAAGGTATATTAATTAGGATTTATTTAGTAACTATTCTACGCCTCAACTAGATCTCTATTTATCCCTATGGTTGACTGGGAGAGAACGCTTTTAGGGTTAATTCCGCCAATGTAAAACAATTGTATATTGTGGATCAATAAAGTTTTATCTAAATATATATAACTCAAAGGTGACTAACTGACTGACATAATGATCTATCAACGCACAACCCAAACCACTGGACGGATCGGGCTGGAATTTGGCATGCAGGTAGATGTTATGACGTAGGCATCCGCTAAGAAAGGATTTTGATCAATTCTACCCCTAAGGGGATAAAATAGGGGATGAAAGTTTGTATGAAACTTTGCCAATTTTAAACCGATCGGTCTGAGACTTTGCATGCATAAAGCTACTATGACGTAGGCATCCCCTAAGATAGGATTTTGATAAATTTCACCCCTACGCGAGCGAAGCCGCGGGCAAAAGCTAGTAATTAAATAAATGATCAAAATGAGGCCAAACGTGCAATATACTTAGCAGTTAATGATTTGAAGTCAAAACCTTATAATAAAAATCAATAACGTATCCACAAAAATAAAGTATCCACAGATAAATAAAGAATCTGGGTTCAACAGTTGACTGTAGCATTTTCTGTAACCCATGTTATTATTAAAATTAGACGTGCGAAATTTTGTGTTTTTATTTAAAATCTTCGCAAATTGATAACTTTATTTTCCACTTTTGCTGTCGACAGTACATGCGGGTACTTTGTCCGCGTCGGACGTAGGGCGATCTCTCGTAAATTCCCGGGCCGGCCATTTTTGGCTGTATGTAAGTTTTTTTAGCAAATCCTATGGACATTATCGCTGAGTCTGTAATTCTGCTACTGGGTTGTTGGGTTAGCGATTTTTGTTCTAGCTTCGGTATATTTTTGGAATTAGTGCCTTTTTAGGGTTCCGTAGTACCTAAAAGGAATTCTTATAGTTTTGCCATGTCTGTCTGTCTGTCCGTCCGCGGTTTTACTCAGAGACTATAAGTACTACAAAGCTGTAATTTGGTATAAGTATGAATATTAATCATGCCAAAAAAGTGGTAAAATAAAATATTGTAAAATTTTTTTGTAGGATAGCTGCCCTGCAAGTAAAGTAGGAGTCAATTTATTATTTCTTGACAAACCCATCGTGGAATAGGTTTTTTAAAAATATGGGGAGCTTGTGAACATCATTTTTTGATTTAGGGATCCGTTTTTGAAATATTTGGTTTTATATTGCAAATTTTTGTTAGAGTTAAATGCCCATCTATCCCACCCATCTATCTATTAAACGGTTAACATAGACATGTGAAAAATTCACAGCAGTTGTACCTACATATAACGAAATTTAAAGGAAAATTATCAGAGCTAAGTAGAGTATACAAATTAAAAAGTTATAGTCTACCAACTATAAGTTGGTAGACTATATTTAAAAAATGTACTGGAAAAAGGAATAGTTCATACAAATTCAATTGAAAATTAGTTTTTAGGCGTTTTTAGTGGCGTGTACTCAAAGTGGGCATTCGCAACTACGGAACCCTAGACTGTGCGTGGCCCTACACGCGCTTGACCCGTTATTTATAGTTACATTTATTCATTGTAAATGATCAAAGTGTTCTTACTTTCTTTCCGCACGCCTGAGGGGATCCAAGGGCTGGCGCGCATTTTGGCCAATACTTGAGCCCAGCCATTCAACGGGAGAAAGCTGCCAGCTTCCTGGGCTCCCTACCTTACAAGCGCAGCGATGTGGGGTCTATTTTTCATATTATTTAATTTTATTTTCAGTTCAGTTCTTATATTTCATTTAGTTACTAGTTCAAGTTTAATAATTATAGTTTTAAAATGATTTTGAATATTAATATGTATATTTGTTATACAGATTTCTAGCTGTGTTCGGGGATTTCTTTTTTTGTAAAACTTTATTTCTTCTCTGGATAAAATGAGCTCACGAGAAGAAGAAGCTGGTACATTCTATGTTTTTTTTTCTCCCAGTCCAGCAAGGTGGAATTTGGAAAGGAATTTCTCTACATGCTTGTAAAAACCGTATATGAATCGCCGCAACAAAAAATTTAACGCACCGTAGAATTTAAACTTACTAGAACTACATATTCAGGAAATCTCAGTTCTAGGCTCTTTTTATATATAATCATCATCATCATTCCAGTCGCAAGAATGCAATTGCTAAACAAAATCCTTGTATACGGATTAAAACTTTTTCAGCAACCGTATTCAAGTCGAGGGAACGGTGTGGACTGAAAGAAGATGTAGTAACAAAAATAGCGAAAGGAATATTGAGATGGTTCGGGCATGTAGAAAGGATGGATGAAGGAGATTTACTAAAGCGATTGTGAGTAGAAGAGAGGGTCAGGATCGTCCTCGATGAACCTACCGCAACCAGATTGAAGACATTCTTTAAAAAATAACAGGTAAGAAGTACCCGTAACCGGCGGGCATGCATGAAAAGAGTGGTGAGTGTAGATGAAGCGAAAGAGGTCTGTCAGGATCGTAGCAAGTGGAGGTCCATAGTCCCTGTCTACCCCTGTGTGAAACAGCCGTGACTATATGTGCCGTGTATGTTTCTCATATACATAAACATAAATTACATATACGATACATATATATATATGCAGCAATGATAAATAAATGCAGCAATTTTTATACCTTAAAGCTATAGCACAACTAGAAGCGGTTCGACTGGATTCGGGAAGCGCGTTCCAGAGTCTTATTGCCGTAATGGCAAAAGAGTGAGAAAGGCAACCAGTACAGAGAGAAGGAATGGAAAGAGTCAAACTATTATTGTATATTCAAGTCGTCTGAAAACCTAGTAAGTACATAAGTGTCCTAAGTTGTGTTCAAAAAAAATTATGTTTGTTTAAAATTTTGAAGTAAACCTATATTAGATTTGAATATTCGAGCTGAAAACATGAATATTTATATTATTAACATGTTAAAAATACTGTGAATACATGCAAGGGAAGCCATTTGCGCTGGCCGTAAACCATTAAGTTTTAATACCGGTGATCGATGGCTTAATAAACGTTGTGAATGAACTCTTGTGGAATATAACGCGTTTTATGGACTGCTCGAAATTGTGTGTTTTTAAGTTGGAAGTGGTGGTGGTCGAATACCGTAGGCATGGGCTCTGCTTCTGTGAGGATCGAATCTATAGTCTTGGGTTGGTGGGCGTTTCAGACCGCGAGCGATTCGGACCGCCGCGGTGCCAATAGCCCCAGAGCTCAGAAAAGGTCCTTCCGCACCACGGTTCGAATCCCCCAAGAACTATTTAGTAATAGGTCGATTTGGACCATGGTGGAAAACAAAACAGTTCTCTTGTGGTTAGTTCGTATTCAAGCTTTGATTATGCCAAGTTTAAATTGAATATTTAATTTGAAAGACATAATTATGATAACTGTGTTTTTAATTTTTTCATCAACCACTTTTCTATTTATATGTACAAAAAAATAATTGGTTCAATCGACCTACGAAAAGAGCATTGGGTAGTTTCGCCCTGTGGTCCGAATCGACGCATCCCAAAAGATACCTTGGGCCATTCGCACCACTTCAAACGCTGCGGTGCAAATGACCCCCTTAAGAAACAGTACTAGGGCGATTTACACCACGGTCCGAGCCGCCGCGGTGCGAAACGTCGAATAACCCAAAGTCTTTAAATTTGTTAGTCTTTTTACCGACTACGGCGTAGCCAAAATAAGGGTTATGTGTTTCGCTGCAATGTATGCATGTATGTGTCATATCGTATGTATTTATGTTTATCAGCTCTCTCGTATATTCTTTAATATTCATGGTACTTCAACAAATGAGGTATCATAGGAAGCGTTTTGGCTGTAAACTGATTGGCTATATGACGTCACAATAAATTCAATATGGCGCCCTTAGCTTTGATGCATTTAGCAAATGTCTACCAATCTTTAACATTACACCAAAATATAAACTATAAATGTCGTATTGAAATTATAAATGGATTTCTGACATTCAGCTGTACTGAAATAGGAATGGAAATTGCGATTCCACCAAATTATACTTGGAAATTGCAATTACATGAATTATTACGTGAACCATTATGACCCATTTATCTAAAGGGGTTACCACAGGCCACAGAGACAACGTATCTTCAATATGAGACTTGTGGAGAGCCAACTACTTAACTATTTTTTGAAGACCTCAAACTATTTTTATACAGAATAAGTACTAGTACTCACGTACAGAAGTCTTACACAGAAAAGAAATTCAAAGAAGTATATTCTTAATGTGGTTAGCGCTATGGTTTAATTTAGCTCGCGTCAGAACTCCTCATTTCTTCTAGACATGGATTGTAAGCCAATTTCATTCTTAGCACTCTGGACAAACCATTCATGTAACTGGCGTTATTGTTAACTACGGTTGTCTGCCACTCGGATGTTCTGGGTTCGTTCCTTGGCCAGATCAGGTTAAGAAATGGCTTTATTTTCGAATTGTCTAGACACTTGGGTAGATGGACACTGAGATGGTAAAAGGGAATCAATGTAGTTGAGCGAACGAGCGAAACGTCTCAGTTTTGAGACTGACCAAAAATAATTTTGTCCGGCTGTCCGGTTGTCTGTCAGTCTGTCCGGCTGTTCTCGGATACAGGTCGCATTTCTCAACCGATTTTTGTGAAAAGTTTTGTAAATTATATACTGTTTTGTCGATTCAGTTTTACTAAAATTTTTAAAATGACGGTTTATGGGGATGGAATAGTTTAAAAATATCATATATCAGCCATTTGGAAAAAAAAACGTCATGAAACTTTTTTGTTATCCTTGTTGAGACGCAACTTTTTGGTCTGAACAACTATTTTATCCGATAAACTTCAAAGGGTTAGGGTGACTCGCGAACTTTAAAAATATCATATCAAAGAAACGAATCGAAAAAAAAAATGTCCTATATCTTTTTTGTTAACCTTATTAAGACGCAACTTTTTTTTTTTAACAACTTTTTTGTCCGATTAACTTCAACGGGTCGGGGTGACTCGCGGGGTCTACAGCTCGAAGAGACACTAGTGTTTAGTTGTTATTACTAGCCGCATCAGATGATCTCTGTGGCATAATGTCAAAACGTTAGTCCGCCAATCCGGAAGTTCTGGGTTCGATCCCCAGCCATGGTATGTTGGAAAATGGCCTTTTTCAAATTGTCCTGGGTCTTGGGTGTTTATCTATATATGTATTTATCATAAAGTACAAGTATCGTTGGGTTAGTATCCCATAAAACAAGCTTAAGCTTACTTTGGGGCTAGCTCAATCTGTGTGATTTGTCCCTATATATTTACTTATATTGACATAATACAAGTTTACACCTTCGATTGGCTTTTTTGATATGCACGAAAAAAGAAACAGCTGATATATGTTAAGCTTTTCCTTTTTTTTCACACCACATTATGTTCATTACGTTGTCTTTTTTTAAAGACTTTAATTTCTTCTCAGTAATTAAGAGATGACGCAAAAAGAATAATAAATCTTTTCTCACTCCCACAAAACATCGTATATTTTTAATTCATTTAAATAAAGTTTCGCTTCATTATAGAACAACATTAATTTAAAATGAACACGTATTCCTCTCGAACTGAATTCCAATTTAAATTTAATAAAACAAAAAGCGAGATTATTGAAAGGTGCAACTTCTGTACAGCTTGAGGACATTTACAAGTCACGACGAAGTAATTTTCTTAATAACTGCTATATATCTGCCAACTTACAGTTCAAATTTTATTTATTTATCTTATCACAAAAAAGTGATAGGTAGACTTAAGAGTCCCCTTTCTATGGACGGAATATGACTTTCTCATACAAACGTAGTCTACGTTTTATTTTGAAACGATATGGGCAAAATTATGTAACTAAAGAAATTGCAATTATCTAGGGTTATAATTGGTTTCCGAATATAAATTATAAACTTAAAAGAGAATATAGTGTATTATATCATATTTCACCATCAGTATGGAAAACTTCTGCACCCTTATATTTTCTTTCCAGTTCATAACTAAAAAGTTGGAAACCAATTATAACCCTAGACAATTGCAATTTCTTTGAAATTACAAATTTTTGCCGAAATCTGACGCGTCGTTTCAAAATAAAACGTAGACTACGTTTGTATGGAAAAGTCTAGGGTAAGGGGATTCTTAAGGCGCAAGGCCTTGGAATCAACCTAAAGGCTGATAAAAGCACGGACGAAACGAAAGTACTGGATACAGGAAACCATACTTACCTATTTCAACTGTAAAGTCATGAATTTTGCAAAGCAATTTCTTTGAAAACATGTAGTTTGAAACAGGCGTCGAGTTTTATGGAAAAATCTAGTTTTCTGTATGGTTAAGGGGATACTAGTATAAGGCTAGTAGTTAGTCTACTATAAATTTAATACTTAATCCTTATGTTAGCCAGCTTCAAATCCCAAGTGAAATCTTATTTTCTATCCTTATGAAAGGTAAATAAATATCTTTCCCTTGTTTCCATTTCTCTTCATCTCGTACTGTAAATATCATTTTGTTTTCAGTGTAAGTTGTATGTATATATGTATGTTTATTTTTAATATTGTATTTAAGTATGTTTATATTGACCGCCCCGCACTACCTAATTTCCCATTACTATTTTCTATATGACGAGGTTGCCTGGAAGAAATTGCTAAGCGATAAGGCCGCCTTTTGCGCATTTCCTAGTTTTTAAGATAATAATGTCCTGATTTATTTATTTTGTGCAATAAAGGGTATTGTATTGTATTGTATTATTGTATGTCGGCTTACGGTCGCACCGATGTCGCGTCGGATACTTTAAAAGCACCAAAAACCCGTCTCCGATTTTAATGAGTTTCAGTATATCCGCTTAGGCGAGCTGCGGATTATTACTTTATTGTATAATATGTATACATCATTATACGAAACGTTGTTACCGTTTAGCTAAATTTGTTTAGTTCTCGTTTTGGCACGTTTAATTGTGTTGTTTTGTTACAGTTTGTTGCAGCTTCTTTGTACATACGCTTAGGAAGTGGCAATAAAATTAGATGTAAGTAAATGATCTGACGTCAACAACTACCTATTATGAACAGCAAGTGATGCAAATATCCCATATTTCATTTCATTTCATTCATTTCTTTATTAGCACACAAAACAGACAACACTTATATTTTGTTAAATAAGTACAATACATTTTTAGCGTCGATCTAGATTGTTTTCTTTACATATGTACGCCTAAAAAGTCTAAATACAATTCAAATCACTAGGTAATGCGCTAGAGAATGACACAATTTATAAATAAAATTAAAATATTAAAAGAGAAACTGAAAAAATTTAGGTATTAAGTTAGTAGTAGTAGTTACGTAGGCACAAAAAAATAGTATAAAATTAAAATCATCAATCAATTAGGTCATCTGGTTAAGTGAATAATTATTTGCCGCCGGAACTTGTGTAACGAGAAGTGGTAAATGTCTATGTCTCTATTAGAAACCAAGATTTCATTATATTGGCGGCACATTCTAACGATGGGATTGTAATAAGAGGTGTTGTTGGAATAAATCTGAAGACAAAATGCATTATAATTATACAATATAACCATTGAGCATTTTTGACGTACTTATACAACGTTGCATACAATACTTTTTCTATGACCACATTTACAAAAATAAATACAAAAATAAACAGACAAAAGTATTGAATACTACCATATGTTTGGTAGATACTAGGTAGGTATTATAGTAGACTTTAATTTTTTAATTGACGTCTTTCTAGTGACCAGAAGTGCCATTTTTGAAACATGGAGTCACCTAAACGAATGGTTTTTCATACAAAAAAAAAACATTCGTTCAGTGACTCTACGTTTGAAAAATGGCACCATATGTTAAGATAAAGTTTTTATCATGTTGGCAGTATGGTAGATCTAAAGAGAAAAAGTTCTAGGTCTATGGCTAGGAGTGTTTTTTTGGCTTATGGGTTATAGTCCTATGTTTTTGGCGAAATAACGACACAGTTGGGTAAAATGTAATTAAACTACTAATTACTAACTACAATTACATTTTGTAGTTAGTAATCGCAACTACATAATTACAAAAAGTAATTGAAAAAGTAGTTGAACTATAAACTACAAAAAGTAGTTGTAATCACAATTACAAACTACTTTTTGAAACTACATATTTTATAAACATTTACTTATAAATTTTCGTATCTTGCTTACAACTTTTTACACTTACAATTCAGAAATACATCACCTTTAACACACTCCCGCGGTAATAAATTCTTATTGTGATTTGTAGTTATAACTACTTAATTACAATTACGAATTACAACTACAGTAGTTTCAATTGTTGTAGTTAACTACATGTAATTGTGTAAATAAACAATGTTAACAAAAAAGCTTTTCTTACCTGATCATGACGTTTACATCGACTTCAATTTAATTATTTCAATTCACAATGTACGTACATACGAGTAAGTTCTAATTCCTAAAAGTCACTGTTTTATAACAGGTACAATTTTAACCCTGCCGGTACGTTTTAAGGTACTTGGTGTTTAAACAACGCTCCGTTTTGCCCATATTTTATTTAACACAAATATTTTGTAGCATTTTTTTCATTTTTCCCCGTGATTTTTTGTTACGAATTTTATGCAGTATTTTCGTCACTTGTTAACCGGAAAAAGTTAGTCCCATATTAATTTGGTAAAGATATGTTAAGAAACTTTGGAGATAAAGAAGAACAGAAACTCCTGAAAAATAGGATGTCTGTTTTTTTTGAAGTTGACAATTTACTTTATTTATTTCACGTTAAACAGTATACAGTGTAGTTTTCAATTTACAATTTTATTACATGGTACGTAAGTTCTTAAGTAGGTACATATTTGCATGCATAGTTGAACACTTAATGATTTTTCATCTACCCGCCGTAGTAGTAATAGATTTACTGTATCGCGGTCGGATAGTGAGAAGTGAAGTTATAAATTAATATTGTTTGGTTCTTACAAGATGATCTTTTTAAGAATGTAATTTAAATAAGAATTTTACTTCTTCGCTCTTGTGCTTGAAGAGCCACATAGAATGTTTTATTCTCATAAAAAAATACACACAAACAAAACTGTTTGCACAACACAGAGTGTTCTGAACAATAGCACGGAGCATAATCCCACCCTTTGTTTGTTGAGCCGATTACATTTCGCGTCATAATTGTATAACATTTTATTTTTATATTCAATTCACGTTTATTTGCTAACACACTTGAAAACTTATAAAGGCACATCTTGTAGTTTAAAAAAAGAAAAAAAATATATTTTGTTTAATTCTTTTTAGGTCTCCAAATTAAGGCTGTTGAATTATATTTATAATATAATAATATTAATAATCATTTATTTCGGTCATTGTACAACTATATTATTGTTAGTAAAAAGAAACTTAAAAGCCTAGTGTTAGTAGTGCGTTCATTCAAAATACTTATTACTTATTATTAAATATATAAATTAAATTAATCAAGAATACAAAAATATTTACAATTAGTACAATTACACACTAAATTGATTTAAGTATCTGGTGTGCACACCCCCGGCGATCCCCTTTACGTCACAGTGCATACGCGTCCAGTGCCACTGGATTGGACAATCCGGCTTATCAGTGATTACTTTCAGAATACTGTTACGGTTCCCACGAATTCTGCGCCTCAAGGAAGCCGTTCTTTTGCGTAATATGGCAAAGAAATCGTCAGTACGCGCCTCAGCAAACATTTTTGATGCGCTACAGAATCGCGGGAGCCCCATCAGCATCCTGAAAGCATTATTATGTTGTACACGAAGTACGTTGTAGGCCCTCTGCGGATATCCGACCCAAAGGCTACAGGTGTAAAAAGACTAGCAATATGCTTTAAAAAGAGTAATTTTTACCTCCTTTGTACATTTTGAAAACCTGCGGGTCAACATATTACATCGAACCGACAACGCCCTTCGTTCCCTCTCAATATCCTCATTACCAGACAAATCATCGGTGAGAACATGCCCTAGGTACTTGAACTTAGATACCAAGTTCAGGCGTTTTCCGTTAAGGTACACAGGCGGAATTACACGGGGCTTCTTTGACCCTACCCTGAAAACCATGCCTTCGCTCTTGCGACACCAGCCCATGTGACCTTGCGTACCTCTCACATACACCCAGCAATTCCTGCAAAGCGTCTGCAGAAGGAGCCAACAAAATGATATCATCAGCGTAGCTAATTCTGTTCATGGTTAGTCCATTAATGGAGCATCCGATGCCTGTTCCACTGAGTTCCTCAATCAGCTGGTTTATATAAAGACTAAAAAGTGCCGGTGAGGTCAAGCCACCCTGTCTGACTCCGCATTCCAACTCATATGGCTCTGACAGCGCACCTGACCATCTTACCTGGTTAGTCTGGTTATTGTACCAGTACTGCAGTAGGTTTACAGTTTCCCCTGGTATAGGTCATTGACGCAATACCGGCCACAGAATATCAAAATCAACCAAATCAAAATCTATTATAGTGGTACTATAATAGATTATTGTCCAAATGTAAAATATACGCTGTACGTGGAGTATTCCACATCTACGTGAAAAAAAGGCCAAATAGTGTAAGTAACATTGTAAAACTAAAACTTTTACGATGGGACCAATCCTGGAATCGTAAAAAAAATATTCCAAAAAAAAGGAAGAAATGAAAGCTGATTATTTTATCTTGTTTGTTTTAACTTTTCTCTTTTAAGATTGTAACAAAAAAAATATAATAAATAACCAAACAAAATACTTCTCAAAAGAGAGCCACCCTTCTGATACCCCTCAAACATCACTCACTGATCTCCGCTGATGAGGCGAGTAGTACAAATCCCGTTAATGGTGGATCCATGACGGGATTACGTCGGAAATTACCTGAAAAGACACAAATCAATATTAAATGTACTGTTCAATTTTAAAACTGTTTTAACCCCGACATAAAACAAGGGGTGTTATAAGTTTGGCACTTATATCTATCTGGGTCTGTGGCATCGTAGCTCTCGAACGGATGGACCAATTTCGATGCAGTTTTTCTTACGTGAAAGCAAGTTCCCTTGCGGTTTCAGAAAATCAGCCGTTTAAAATTTACTGGGGGTTAACGCTTCTTGAAAGTTGAGGTTTTTTAATTTACCTGGCAAATAATAGATGGCGCTACAGATATCAATTCCACCTAACATCGGTTAAACTTGTAATATGCTGCCTATTAATTTTTATTTAAGTAGACTGATGTTAAAACGCTGTTAAAATGTAAATATTAGTTTATCTAATCTTCCATTCTGGTCAGGGAGAAAAAGAACAAAACTTAGCTGATGAAGAAAATGGTGAAACTGCGATATGATCGAAATGCACTATGAAACCTAAAACTATGAAAGAAATCATCCCCAATCATAAGGATGGAATGAAACGAGCAATTACCTTCAAGGTGGATTAGGTTAATCAAGCAAATACATGGTTTAACGGCACGCGGGCAAATCCGTCTTAGGCTCAATTCACACTGCGGCGGAATCGAAGCGAAGCGACGAAATCGTACATAGCATAATGAACTATATGCCAAACGTATACTGTTCAAACTGTGGCGTTGCCGGCGGCGACGCGCAGAGTCGCGCCGAAGTCAAGCGAATCGGCGCGTCGCCGCCGGCAACGCCACAGTTTGAACAGTATACGTTTGGCATATAGTTCATTATGCTATGTACGATTTCGTCGCTTCGCTTCGATTCCGCCGCAGTGTGAATTGAGCCTTAACCCTTAGTTTTGGTCTTTAATCGTTTTCGTGGTAAGTACCTAACATATTCTTAACGATCACGTAGACCGAAGACGCAAGTGGCCATTCTTTGATAAGTTTTAAAATCTGCTCGTAAAGAAAAGCAGCTATAAAGCATTGTACATTTATCCGCTATCTATCTCTTCACGTTCATAAAAATCTACGTTAAATTGCAAGTGAAACCAATGTTAACTGTGCTTGTCTTATTGTTTCTCTCGTATCTATGTGGGGTATAAGAAACACGAGCAATTACCGGCGAGGCGGATTAGGTTAATCAAGCAAATACTTGGTTTAACGGCGCGCGGGCAAATCCGTCTTAACCCTCCGTTCATGGCTTTAATCTTTTTGCGGTACCTACGTAGTACTGATACAAATCACGTTTTAAGTTCGGTGGCCCGGTTGAAGAACGCATTACTAACGAATTCGTAAGTTAAGCACGGTAGTAGCCCGTGCCTGGATGGGTGCCCACAAGAGGAATAAAATTTCTCGAGCTCCTCCATGCTTGAGAAGGCACGGTATACCGTTGGTCTCGGCTTTAATTCGAATGGCAATCATAAATCTATGTCAGATGCCTTTAGATGTGAACGTACCGCTAAAAGCGTTGTCTACCAGTCAATCTTCGGGTTATATGGAGAGTATAAATGTGGGTTGCAAGATAAAGGTGCACGATTTTTGTAGCCATGTACTAATATATCCCACTGCTGGTCAAAGGCCTGCTTTCTTTCCTTCCAATACTCTCTATCTTTGATCTTTACTGTCCAATCCTTCTCCAACACTTTCAGTTTGTCAGCCCATCTTATCTTTGGTCTTCCTCGTTTTCTGTGGCCATCTGATGGACTCTAGTTTGTAGATTCGTGAGCCCATCTTTCCGCATGAATACGACCAACAAGTACTACGTACATATTATATAACAAAATAACCCTCCTTTTCTCCTTTTGAAATAATGTAAAAAACATCACCCACTGTATGAATGAAGCATAAAATATAACTGGCCAAATACAAAAGCCTCTCAAACGCGACATTTCATAAGCCTGTTGATTTCGGCCAAGAAGCACACAGGCTTTTGTAGTTAAAATTCGCACTCCAAACTCCAGAGCGTTTCGGCCGGTCCGGCTTATAGAATGTCGCCGAACTACGTACCCTCCTTTTGAAATTATGTAAAAATATCACCTACAGCATGAATGAAGCATAAAATATAACTGGCCGAGATACAAAAGCCTCTCGAACCCACCAAACAGTAACTATGTAAACAGATCGCACTTTCCACTGCGATCGTCTTCTCAAAGGGCAGTAAAACTCGGAACTATCAGGGGATAAAAAATAATCGTTACACGCAAGGGCGAACATAAACTTAACCCGCTGTTACATCTTAAATGCGTGGTGTAAGATGTTAGAATACGCGATTACAATATAATACATAAATAAACATATGTATTCTTAATAGATATATGTATATTAAAGTATATGTGTAATATATGTATAATATGTTTATTTGTAGTTAGTGTAGTTTTATGTCAATTTAATGTTCTTCCTCCTTTATTTTATGTATAAATACGCCTGTATGCCTCTCTTACATAATCATCTCCTCTCACAGGTGTACTGGAAGAGATCTCTTTTGAGATAAGTAGTGCCTATGTACTACTTTTATTTGATAAATATGTCGGCGCGGTTTATATTAGAGGCTGATTTGACTACGCCGAGACACTTTACGCGAGTTTGCCGCATCGGCGGATGGCGCTAGTGTCGCAGTGTCGTGCTAACGAAACGTCAGGGGAAACGCTTTGACGGTGGAAAGTTTTGTTCGAGCGGCCGTACTGTGCTCAGCTCGTTTGTGTAGTTCCCTGTGGCTTGGCCATAACTCATTTAACTGTGATTATTGTAATAAGATGTGGATTGGTAAACCGATCTATTACAATGACAGTTTGTTTCAGCAAGACAATTGGCCCAGGTGTATACACAGTATTCAATTCTGTGGGGCCAGAGGATTAAACATGTGTGGTTGTAATCCATGGATCAGCGCGAGGTGGGGCGCGGTCTTTCGTCACATTTCTTACTCGGCCGTCCGCGACAAATAAATAAATAAATACAATAACCTATTAGCGAACGTGCCTCTATGTTGCACGAGACAAAAATGATACGCGGTATAATATAAACGACCTTATATGACTTAAAACAAAAACATGTACAAAAGGCGGCCATACTGCTGTAGGAACTCCTAGTAGGTTGGTAGCCACGCACTAGCTGGGGCAGTTGGAGCTCTTACATGAAGAGGTAGGTAAGGTACGTAGTGGACAGCTTTAGAGAAATAATAACTTTACATTACTGATATATATAAATTTACAATACTGATATAGATGTAACCAACTCGAGAGATGGTAGTGGAATGAATTAAAATGATGAGGAAGGAATCTAAAATTTAAAAATTGAATTTAAAAATGAATATATTTTTTAGAAAACGGAAATGGAGGTAAACGGGAACATGAAAGATGGGGTTTATTGTAACATCGTTACACTGCTAAGCATTTTAATGTAATGAAATTAATAGTACAAGGATAGTTTATTTGACAACTATAATCTAAATGAGATCACGATAGGATTCCCACAGGCTCAACATTTGGTATTAATCAAAACAGACAAACTTGGTTTAATTCGCCGCTGATTGCACGTGTTTAAAGATTTCTATGAATGAACTTTGATAATATAAAAAGTTTTATATTGAGCTATGATATAGGCTATCTATGATACAAAAAGGACCTACTAGTCAATTTTCATACATACATGGTAAGTAGGTATGAAAAATGACCTAGACGCAAGCGCAGCGGCGGTTACTTAATAGTAACTACTAGTTGGCCGAACTAGGGCAAAGAAAGAAACTTAGGGAAAGATTATGTCATTGATATGAAAGTTGACTTCTTGCTGTTAAATTGTAGGGTGTAAAAAGTTACAACTTTTAATTTAGAAAATCGAAGAGTTGTCAAAATTATATTCAAATTAGTGCCCCCACAGGCCCCGCATTCTATATAAATCAAGGCAAAGCTCCGTTATCTGCAATCTCGGTTTAATCCGCCGCTGATTGCATCTGCGACGGCACGTGATAATAATATGAAACACTGCGTATGGTGTGGTTGAAAGATTTGGATTTCTGGGTATTAAATTAGATATAAAAATGAGAAAATTTAACCATGAAATGGACTATAGAGTATGTATGGAAAATTGGCTAGGTATACGAAATCTAGCAAACGCACGTTGCTTATATTAAGCGACTGAACGTCAGAAAAGACACAAACTTGAGAACGCCTATGTGATTGATATGTAAAGTTGACTTCAACGATGCGAATCTAAGGATTAGATTTGATTTTAATAGTCCAATAGTTGACAAGATTAGATTTAAATTAGGACTCCCACAGGCTCCCGCATTTGGTATAAATCAAGGAATAGCTCCGTTATATGCAGTCCCGGTTTAATCCGCCGCTAATTGCATCTGCGATGTGATGCAAATATAAAACATGGCGTATACTGTGGTTGAAAGATTAGGATTTCCGGGAATGAACTTTGATAAAATAAAAAGTTTTTATACTATGAAATAGGCTATCTCAACAGTAAGTAGGACGTATATGTCAATTTTTCATACCTACCTGGTAGATTTACAAAATGAGCTAGAAGCAAGCGCTGCGGCGGTTACTTGATAGTCACTACTAGGTGGCCGAACTAGGACAAAGAAAGAAACTTAGGGAAGGATTCATTGATATGAAAAGTTGAGTTCTTGCTGTTAAATTATAGGGTAAAAAGTTTTAATTTAGAAAATTGAATAGTTGACAAAACATATATTCAAAGTAGTGCTCCCACAAGCCTCGCATTCTATATGAATCAAGGCACAGCTCCATCTGCAATCTCGGTTTAATCCGCCGCTGATTGCATCTGCGATGTGATGCAAATATGAAACAAGGCGTATACTGTGGTTGAAATATGATTTACGTTTCTGATAATTAATTTTGATATAAAAAATAGTAAATCAGCCATGAAATAGGCCAACAAGTTATGACAAATTTGCAAAGTACACGAATCCTTGCTGTTTTCATTAATTTAATAGTTCAATTAATCATGAAAATGGTTAAGATTTCTGGAAATACAATTTGGAAATTGTGGTTGTAAATCCAACGATGTTGATCTGGCAGAGAAGGAATGAATGTACCAGTTGCTATTATTTCCGCGCAGATCGTAGCAGTTGGTCGAGGGAATGTGAAAAACGCCATGTTAATAGGTGATGTAGCTAGCAACGTGTCACAATTTTAATTGATTTCTTTTTCAACATCACGCTAAACATGGCCTTTGAATCTTGCAGCCCTGAGCTATGTCTGTTTAGAGCTGCAAGAACCAAAGTTGTCTGTCTGACAAAGACGTGATAGTATGTATAAATGTAGATCGTAATGGAAGTATTTGATGAAAGTGTAAACAACTGAAACGCACAAAAAGATCAAAGATGAAGGGTTGAGGCAAAACTTGGTGCTCAATAAACCAGTGAAAATCTAATCGTTAAGGAAACAATTGGCCGAAGGGTAACGAAGATTCCGAAAGTATCCGACAATAGCCGAACTTCTGAACTGGCACAATACCAAGGGTCGGCTACATAAATTCGGATACACCATTGTTTAATTCTAAAAGCGATTTATTGTTAGAGCGATACAATTATTGCTCTTGTGAATTGATTTTAGGCAATTAAACACTTTTCGGGTGTTTGCTTTTGGCGAAACCCGCTAAAATTTATAGGTTGGAAGTTGCGAGTATAATTTGACTTTTATGAATTGATTCCTTCATCATCATTATAACTACCATCTACTATCATTATAATACTAAAAGATATGCAATTGTTAGTAAAATTTATTTAATTTAATTTAATGAATTTAATCATTATTGTTACAAGATCTAAATCTAATTAATAATCTACTTATTATTGAATTCGTGCTTATTCTGTAATTATTATGGATCAAAGTTATCCGTTTTTTTTTTATTATATCAGCCACAGCATTCGACGACCTCTGTGGCGTAGTGGTCACCATGCTAGTTCGCCACCCAGAGGTCCCGGGTTCGATCCCCGGCCAGGGCAAGTAGGAAAATGGCCTTTTTCAAATTGTCCTGGGTCTTGGATGTTTATCTATATATGTATTTGTTATAAATTATAGTATCGTTGAGTTAGTATCCCATAACACAAGTCTCGAACTTACTTTGGGGCTAGCTCAATCAGTGTAATTTGTCCCTATATATTTATTTATTTATTTACAGCAAGTCCCTTTGAATTGATTTACTTGTTATTCTCTTGTGTGTGTGTGTATGTGGTCAACACTAATGTCAGATTTTTCAAACTGCCTAAAGGCATCTGACATAGCTTGATTAAAATCTACTTAAAATTATAATATTATCTCCGTTTCCCTTAAAATTATTTATTTCAAAAGTGGAGCAGCACTGGACGCCGAAATATTTATATATCCCCTTGACATCATTAGCATTTTCGCTCATTCCCTTGACCCACTTTTATATTCTGCGTGGGAAGAGAAGTAGCTCATTCTACGTTTTTCCTTCTCTTCTAGACCAGCTGAATTTGTTGGAACGAAGTTCCTTACGGCAGGCTTGGAGGAGATAGGGATTTTGCTGCGCGACCGAACTGAAAAAAATGTGATAGTAAAACCGTAAGGATGACCTCGTTAAATAAAACCGTTAAATGAAACGTGCGCAGGCGCGACAGTCACACATTGTGTCGATTCTACATTAGCCGAAGGAACTTCGTTCCTACCTGGTGTCCCACGACACCACATTCTTTTTTTTTCCTTCTTTGAAAAACAATGTCACAAGTACTTTTCATAGCTTTTGTGAGGAGCTCGGTGGCCCGGGCGGAGGGCGCGTTACTAGCGCTTTCGCAAGTAAAGCGACATCGGGCGTGTTTTGCACTTGGATGGGTGACCACAAGTGGCATAAAATTTTCTCGAGCTCCTCCGTGTTTCGGAAGGCACGTATAAGCCGTTAGTCCTGGCTGACGTCAAGCTATGTCAGACGCCTTAGGCAACCTAAAAAATCTAATACTTGTATTGGCCACTTACACACACGAAAAACAAACAAGGTTTTTGTCAAAAGCTTCGGAGGCATAGGAGTTTAATACCTAGTTTATGAACGGGCGAGATTCGAAAAGCACGTTAAGCCATCTGTTTAACGTGCCTTCATCGGCCTGGTATCCTTTTTAAGGTTCCGTACAAAATAGATTTTAGGGTTCCGCAAGTATTTTTTTTTTAAGTAAGTCATTTTTGAGGGACAAATTAGGAAATAAAAAAAAGTTTTGCAAACCTTACTGTGTCATATATATATCAATAGAAATAAATTAAAAAGTTTCGATTTTATTCATGAAAGAAGACAAAATTGACCATTCCCCTCTGATCTCCGAAATTACTGAGCCCAAAATTCTGAAGAAAAAAAAAACACAAACTACATTTCATTGCTTGTAGAATAAATAAAGTGGTACCCTTAATAAAACACCTTCACGCTTGGAAATAGTTCACTAAAACAGCACTAGATGGTGTTATATTAGTTAACCCACGTCTTACTATGACGATTTCAAATGTAACATTTTAAATTAATTTAAAAACTTTGACATTGCACGGAACCCTCTCCACGTGAGTTCAACTTGCACTTTCCCGGTTTTTCGGAAGTCATTAAACTGTAGCAATGCTGCATGAAGATAAAGCTCACCTTACTAACTGAGATAGGTTGAGCTTACAAAAGAAGCATCAAGTAGAAAACATAATTTATGTTAATTCTCTTTTTATACTTGAATTAATACTTTCTATGAGTTCGCAACACCCTGCCAGGGTTCATGTACTTCCCTACTAACTATCTTTTGTATGAGTGCATGAAAGCGATTAAAAAATAAATAAAGATAGAAACTATATCAGAAGCTAGAGCTTCTGATGTTTTAGATATTTTAAGATGCATTAGAATGCATCTTAAAATACCTAACACCGGTGTTGACCTTTATACACATGAAAAAGCAAACATTTTTCAAAAGACATTTACGACCGTAAATTCAATACAATTTAAATATATCTTTATTATCATAGGATATTTATAATATCTCTTAATAATCGTCACTTTGTTTTGTTGCACAATAATTGTTGACGTCAAAAAGTTACTTAGAGCTAAGTTTACTGCCGCCTCCAAAGCGCTAGTGCAGAAGAAGCGGTAACAAACTGTACTGCAGCATTTTCTCCAAAAACGTCAACCTTACAATTATACTGTTATTAAAATTAGCTGTGTGGACTGAGAATACATTGCTATGTCATAATTATTAATTAAAAATGTCAAATTTGAAATTAATGTCAATTTGTATAAAATTCATGTACTGATTGTACTCAAATTATGTCATTTGTGAGTGTACAAATATAAACCTTTAAAAGGGACCCGCGCCAAGCTCAAGCCAGACGTTTTTGTCTTTAAGATAATCATCGGTTCCGTAATAAGCCTTCTCACAAAGTACTTTCTTTACATAAGCTTTAAATTTTCTATCTGACATATCAAGGACCGATTCTGGCAATTTATCATAAAACTTTATACAGTTTCCCTTAAACGATTTACTGACTGTTTTCAGCCTATAATACGGGGTAATCAAGTTGTAAATTCAGTATGTACTTAATGTACCAGATTATGACCATTTCTGAGTATACAAACCTTTAATAGTGTCAGTAGGCGTTCATTATTACTGTCGATAATATTTGCTGAGATTTAGCCAAGTCCTTGTATGTTACAAATTGATCTAACATTTATCATCACAGTCTGGCCAATTATCTTTCATTTTCTTTTAGGAATAAGAATAAATATGACTCGATATAAAGTCGACATGAATGATGTAATGAGATTTTATTAATCTGGTCTG
The DNA here is from genome assembly GCA_943193695.1 of Acrobasis suavella. Taxonomy (NCBI): domain Eukaryota; kingdom Metazoa; phylum Arthropoda; class Insecta; order Lepidoptera; family Pyralidae; genus Acrobasis; species Acrobasis suavella. The sequence continues at coordinate 1,599,706 of OW971947.1, forward strand.
AAGCCGCAGAGGGCGGAGAAATAAGGGTTGATTCATACTGGGATGAGATGGAGCGATTAGCAACAGCTCTGTCAAGCACATTATGCGTGGAACAATTTAACATATTGGTAAATATGCTAGTCCGTCACTCGGAAGTTCTAAATTCGATTCCAAGCGGTTTAAAATAGGCCGTATTTCAAACTACCCTGGCAAGCGAAGACAAGTTGGAAAATGGATATTTTCAAATTTTCTTTAACAAAATATATTGTTGAGTTTGTTAAAACTAGTAGGTGCGCCTAACATTATCAGTCTTATTATAAAACCCAGACTTACTTTGTTACTAGGTTTAAACTATTATCCAACCAAATCAAGTTGACATCTAGTAATTCCCCACACTCGCCTATCAATGTCAACTTAATTTTGGGTGGATAATGGTTTAAACCTAGTAACAAAGTTAGTTTGGGTTTTATAATAAGACGGTATGGGTTTAATTATAGCGTTGGTACCGTCTTTGATGGCTCGGACACGGCCGAAAGAATGAAAGAGGATCGTGGGGTGAAGAGAGCATACCAGGGCCGGTCGACTGGTCGGAGATCTGTGGGCTGTCCCAGGTATCGCTGGAGCGACGTACGAGTAAAAATGGAGGACCTGTGCGTGCTTCAAGATGGCACCAACTGGCGAGAGTTGGCATAAAACTAGAGAGCGCTGAAGACCAGGTTTAAGAGTCAGTATAGTCAGTAAGTGAGAGGTTGATTTAAAAAATTTGATACAAGCGTCACTCGTATAATCGATGATGTGACTCTCGTCGGCTGTCTCGATCCTCTGACTCTACGTAGGGATGTTGCATCCTTGTGCATTTTTTATCTCATCTATCATGGGAATCTCTAAAGAATTGTTGGACTTAATACCTGCTGCAAAATTTTACCACCGCACTACCCGCCTGAAATAAAAATTTCATCCACTAAACTTGGATAGTTGGCAATCAACCACCGTACGTTTTAAAAGGAACTTTTTACCACGTACGACCGAACTGTGGGATCAACTTCCTGCAGCAGTGTTCCCAGACCGATACGACATTGAAACCTTCAAAAAACGAGTCTATATCTTCTTGAAAGGCCGGCAACGCTTCTGTTACACCCCTGGCGTTGCAGGTGTCCATGGGCAGTGATTCACTTACCATGAGTTTACCCGCTTGTTTGCTTGCCGCCCTATAACATAAAAGAAGTGCTGGCTGCTAACACACACGAAACAAAAACAAAGTTGTAGACATACGAATAGGTAGACAGTCCGTTTAGAATAATTTCGTTTGTTCAATTTTACTAAATTTTTCACGAACCTGGTGTAGACAAGCGTTACGTCCAATCTAACCGTTAAGGCCGGTGCACATATGGCGAAGCGCAGCGCAGAGCATTTTTCACTGTAAAACTATTATCGACATTGTCCTCTTTAAAATAATATTCAAAATCAATTAACACAATACTTATAGACTAGTCGAAAATAGCCATATGTGCGTAAGTGTTGCGTTAATTGATTTTGTATATTATTTCAAAGAGAACAATGTCAATAATAGTTCGACAGTGAAAAGTGCTCTGCGCCGCACTTCACCATATGTGCGCGGGCCCTTACACACTCGAAACAAAAAAGAAAATATGTAGACCTACATATAGGTAGACAGTCCGTATAGATTAATTCCGTTCGTTCAATTTACTGATTTTTTTACGAACCTGGTGTAAACAAGCGTTACGTCCAATTATCCCCCACTGCCCCTACTCGGCGGGACACGTTTCTTGCGCGTTGGAGTCACAAAGGTTGCCAGGCAACGACCCAACTTAATATACAGCGTATTAACATCTTTTTTCCGTGTAAAAGGAATATTTTATTTTAGTAATTCTTAGCATTTTGCACTGATAGATGTACAAACTATTTATATCACACGAAAATGTTAATAAGTATCCAAGTTTGTTTAGAAAAAATACTTTTTTTAAGTTTGTGAGTGAAAAAGTTAAAATCGAAGCAAATAAAACAAAGACACAGACACCATGAGTGTCGGAACTAGATATTTCAAACGATACTAAGTGTAATTGATATCCGTAGCGCCATCTATTATTTGCAAGTTAATTTTATAAAAGACCGACTCTCAAGCGTTAACTCCCAATAACTTTTAAACGGCGAAACCGATTTTCATCAAACATAACTACCGCAGGAAAACTTTTTTCTTGTAATAAAAAACCCCATCAATATTCGGTCTCCATTTTATCATACTAATAAGGATGGCACGTAATTTATGTGCATAAGTATGTTTTTAAACAGTTTTATTTAGCTTACCCTGTTTATTGTTTATTTTTCGGTGACGTTCAGTTCTGATATGTTCAAATGTCTTGATCCTCCATGGGGTAGACTGAGCTATAATATGGATCGGAGGCCTAATAAGACCCTTAAGCATTTAGTGCCATGGCGAAGCGTGAAGCTGAAATAGAAAATCAAAAGGCAAGATCTATCAACGTTTGATCTTTTCCAATCAAATTAATTTCCAACATTTCCAGCCAGTAATTCGAAAACGTCGGCTCCATAAAAGTAAAACACATAATCCTTACGTTTCAAATCGAGTTCCGCCCAAGTTCCATTTTCAAATTTCATAAACAGGCGACTATTAACGAGAACACGAACTCCTTTTGACTGTACGTCAAAGTTCCAATTTCAAATTTGGGCGAAAACGTCCATAAAAGTACAGTGGAGAGGTAAAGTTGGTACAGTCAGCGATATAACCATTACTGCGATATCGGAGACATTGTGACCTCGAGGGAGTTTGTTATGTTTGGCCAAGAAAAACGCGAGGGATTAAAAAAATAAAACTCAAGTTGTAGGTTTATTCCATTATTATCTTTATAAGTATACAACAAACGGTCCTATCAAAACATTAAGAGGATTGCAGAGAGAAGAGAGGAATGGAGGAAGCTTCATTTAACTCGACCATCAAGAGTCAGTTCATAAATTTTAATAAAAAACAATACATAACTCGTACTTATAACTTACTCCGAAAAACATGTGTAATTTAGGTTTTATGAAAAGTGAAATGAAAATAATATTTTGGTCTGGCCTGTGTCACTCCCCGTTTAGGTATTAAAAATATATGTACATTATTACTATGGAGTGGTAAATTCAGTTATATGAATAGTTTGTCCAGAGTAATAAAAATGAAATTGGCTTGCAATGGATGGCTAGGTATCTAAACGAAAAGGTGCTGAGTTCTGCCGCCGGTTAATTAAAACATAGCGCTAACCACATTAAGTAGATATTTCTTTGAATTTCTTTTTTGAGTAAGACTTCTATACAAATATACCTACATTATTACAAAGCTCGCAGCGACCTCTCCGGAGTGGCAAATTCAGTTACACGAATTATTTGTCCAGAGTAATAGGCATGAAATTTGCATGCAATGAATTTCTAGGTATCTAAACGAAAAGATGCTGAGTTCTGTCGCGAGCCAAATTAAACCATAGCGCTAACCACATTGAGTAGATATTTCTTTGTATTTCTTTTCTGAGTGAGACTTCTGTACGTAAATACTAGTACTTATTCTGTGTTTTGGCATAACTTTCTTGTTCAATATTGTAGACTAAATCAGCTACATTTTGCAATTTGCACTTTTAAAAAGTTGTAATCTTCCGCAGATGTGAACTAGAATAACCAAAGTACTTGTCTGTTTAAACCTCAAACTAGACTAGGATCTGTTATTCTTGCACTACCTACCCGCTAACTTTGAAGCCCCACGAAAGGGCAAACTTTTCTAATTTATTCATAACAGAACCCAGCTTCAGTGGAAGTTTCGCCTACAGTACGGATGAGCGTTTTAGGGAAAAATAATCCGAGTAGACATCGTTTTTCACATAGTACGAAACAGCCAAGCTGAAGCAAGACATCTTTGATTCTCTTCTCTTATTTGTTGACGACCTCTGTGGCGTAGTGGTAACCACGCTAGTCAGCCACTTAGAGGTTCCGGGTTCAATCCCCGGCCAGGGCACAGAATAAGTACTAGTACTCACATACAGAAGTCTTACTTAGGAAAGCAATTCAAGGAAATATCTAATCAATGTAGTTAACGATATAGTTTAATTTAGCTCGCATCAAAACTCCGCTTCTTTGCGTATAAATACCTAGAAATCCATTGCAAGTCACTTTCATTCTTATTATTCTGGACAAACGATTTATATAGTTACATGAATCCTTTGTCCAAAGTAATAAGAAGCACGCGGCGACCACTCCGGAGTGGGAAGTTCAGTTGAACTTCCTACTCCGGAGTGGTCACTGCGCGCATAGTAATAATATAATGTAGGTATATTTTCAATACCTAAACGGGGAGTGATACAGGCCTGCCCTGGCCAGAAAAATGCATATGTCTAACTTGCCCTGGCAAGTTGAAAAATGTGCTTTTTCAAATGTCCCAGGAACATTAAGGTAAGATGTTTATCTCTCTTGCATCTCAGCGCATTCCCCGTTGCATCCTCAGCTGCAATACTGCGAAGCCCGGGGTCCGCTTTCTGGCTTTGGTTCTCCACTTCCCACGGTCTCGAGCATTTTTGGTTGTAAGACGATTGGCATGAATATCATCATTGACCAAGTCAAGCCAGCACTTTTGGGTCCACCACTTCTTCTGGAGCCTAGCAGTGGCAGCATTTGTGTCCCACGTTGAATTGCTGGTTTCCGCAAGACATGATCGTCCAGGCGTAGGCGACTATCTTACAGTTTGTTTGCTATGTCACGGATATGAAGTCGCAAATGTGTGATGGTGATGAGACATCATTTTAAACATTTGATTGCCTCCATTGTCCTATGGTCAAGACGTTTGCTTGTGATCAGGATATCGTGGGTTCGAATCCCACTGGGAGGCATACTTTGCAAAAAGTTGTTTCGAGTCTGGTTAAGATATTGCAGGCTTGAATCTCCTGATTATGCGAAATGAAAAATGATTCCATGTTCCGGAAGGCACGTATAAACTGTGGGCCTCGAACCCATCTAGCGTTTGCTCAAACCTATCCAAAGATTAGTTCTGGTCTATCCTTTGGGTTGCGGAGGTCAGACGGCAGTCGCTCTGTGTAAAAACCAGTAACCTCGTCATATCATCTAGGTTAGGTAGCGGGTCCCGAGCTCTGAAGAGTCAACGCTCAACCGAAATCAATTTTTTTTGCCTCGTCACACCCTAAATACCGATTTTCATCAAAATCGTTGGAGCCATTTCCGGGATATCCATTCAAGCATTGCTCGTTTAAAGTATAGGATCACACACTAGTAAAACTAGTAGTGCAAGTGTTTACGATGTTTTCCAAAACCAACATAGAAGTTCTAAAATCATCATCATCATTATAATTTTAGCCGCCACGTCCACTGCTGGACATAGGCTTCTCCCAAGGATTTCAAAAATGACCGATCAAGAGCAGCCTGCATCCAGCGCTTTACAGCGACCTTGGTCTGGTTGTCTGATCACCTTGTGGGTGGTTGTCTTGTGGTCAAGACGTTTGTCTTGTGATCCGGAGGTCGTGGGATCAAATCCCACTGGGAAGCATACTTTGCAAACATTCAAGTCTGGTAAGGATATTGCAGCCTTGAATCTCCTGATTGTTACTACTACGCTCTGCTTGCCAGTACGCGGTCGCCAATTGAGAACCTTTTTACTCCATTGGCCATCGGTTCTTCGCGCTATGTGTCCCGCCCACTGCCACTTCAACGAGCTAATCTTCTGGGTTATATCAGTGACTTTTGTTCTCCTACGATTTTCCTCATTTCTGATTCGATCACGTAGAGAAACACCGAGCAAGTTCTAAAATACTCCACAATAACTCCTTGATTGTTAACAAACAGTGTACAGTTCCCACGAATAAACTGCAAACATTTAGGTACAGTTATGCAGATAGACCCGTAAAGTTGCGAACGTATGTAAAGTGAGCAAAAAGTTCCAACATAACACTGTCATAAACATACACACAATTGGGTGCTTAGCTTTCTCGTTACTGAGTTTTTGCTCGTGAAGTTCTAAGTTTGTGATAACGCTTCAAGTTATAGAATTACGTCTTTAAGTTTTACGGACTATGCAAAGATAAGTTTGCACCTCTTTGCTAATAGGATATTTCATGAGAAGCTTATTGGATAATATTCTATGAATAGCATTTGCTAGTTGTTCGAACCCTTTTGTTTAGATTGACTCTCTATTTACTTACCTGCTTTAAATACAATATTGCTTTATTTTTAGGGTTCCGTACCAAAAGGGTAAAAAAGGGACCCTATTACTAAGACTCCGCTGTCCATTCATCTGTCCGTCCGTCTATCTCATGAACCGTGATAGTTAGTTGAAATTTTCACAGATGATGTATTTCTGTTGCCGCTAAAAACAGACTAAAATAAATATTTAAGTGGGGCTCCCATACAACAAACGTGATTTTATTATTCATATCTAATGGTACGGAACCTCGCTCTCGCGAATCCGACTCGCACTTGGCCCGTTATTTCCTATTGACGAATATGTTAAGTTTTGTTACGTATTTTAATAATATTTTTTTAACCTTACACTTTCAAGTTGATAGTATAATAGTAGATTACGCTACAACGCGTAAAGTTATATTTTTACGGCGAAGGAGCGCCCTCGCCTTAAAGTTGCGTCTTTAAATCCTGAGCGAAACGTTAAAGTCTTCTTGGAAATTTTACTAAAGGCTTCGACTTTCGCCACCTTATTGTCTCTCTGTCACCTCGCTGCATCTCAAAGCTTCTGACAATATCTTGCCACCTTTTCTCAGGTAACAGCGTTTATTCTTAGGAAATGACGTCGTCTGCGTTTCTCGTTCTTGCACGGAAATGACGTGTTATCCTTTTTTTACCAAGGTTATTATGATTGTTAGGATTCGCTTATAGTTAGTACGTGACATTATGGAACAAATAATTATTAAATACTTTTCAATACTAAAAACCGACTTCACCCCCAAAGTACTCAACCGCTTTTGATAAAAATTCTATGGTATACCTTACAAGTATGCTTTTTTATTTTGAATTTTATAAATCGGTAAAGAGTATACAATACACCCAACTGCCTTTTTGTATACCCAGTGTCAGTTACAGAATAGGGAATAAGCACGTATTTTTCATTTATTTGCTTAGTAAAATCCTTATTACCAAAGAAAACAAATATGAAAGAATTTATAAAATATCTTAATCAGCGACGAACCTGTGATGCTTTAAAGTTTCAATTAAAAAGAGAAGTCCGATTTAGATTGGTGACGTCAAAGTCCATATCATCTATACATTTGCCATAGAAAATAGCGTTTATGCGAGTGAGATAGACATATTTTTGTAAAATCGTTATATCTCGTTCGTTTTTAAACCAATTTTTATTTTGTTTTCACTGTTAGTATTTGTTATATTTATGGATAAACTGGTTAAATAACATTTTTTTTTTTATGCATACTTTCTATGGAGACGAATCTAACGACACATCTCTAGCTTAAATGCATTAAGCCGTTTAGGCTGCAGACCATCATATATAAATATACATGCATTAATACTCTCAAAAAATATAACTCTCTTGACGCAGTCGGGAAATATCTATTTAAGCATAATGTCATATGGCTTGCTCTTATGGGGTAAAGCGGCTAACATACATGCTATCTCTGTGCTACAAAAGAGAGCAATTCGGTCGATCTACGGACTAAAATCACGCGATCCCTTAAGAGAGTTATTTAAATCTATAAATATTCTTACTGTGACATCTCAATTTATTTACGACAATCTTCTATTTGTTAAATCTAGGTTAAATAATTTCAAGAAAAATAGTGATGTTCACAGTTATAATACTCGCAACAAAAATCAGCTTCATATGCCTAAATTTCGACTTGCTAAAACTAGAAAGTCACTCTTAGGTCTAGGTATAACATTATTTAATAAACTTCCCGAAGCGATCGTTAACCTACCAATGGCAAAATTTAAAACACACGTTAAAAAAGTTTTATTGAACAATGCGTACTATACTATCAATGATTATTTAAGAGATAAAAACGCGTGGATACTTCCTAGACATTTTCCATTACACTCCACACATGAAACATAAATAGCTGCATTTTCTGTTACCATAATAAGCTTACTGTAAAAACATGTAAATGCTCTGCGATCAATAAGTGACCAACATATAATTAATATTTTCTCTTGACAAGGTCTGCGAGTTCGGGTTTTTCATGCTCACTAAAATGTCCAATCCGGTGGTGGCGTCGCTGGTCGGGTCGTTGGATTCCCTCTAATATGGTTGAGTTTAACGATGGCTGATCCGTGCGTCAACTCGTGAACGGGTGCTGCCGGGAGGGACTGGTCAGCGTTCGCTTTTTTTGACTACTTAATATTTTTTATTACGCAATTTATGTTTGTTTACTGGTTCGCAAGCATTACATGTTATAATGTGTCAACATTGTATTATATTATAAGTATTTATTAATTAAAAGACAATTATAATAATATGACAAAGCCCTTCTGGCGAGTAGGCGACCAATACTGTGAAAATGAGTTTCTTTCGGCGTTTCTTCTCAGCAGTGGTCGTTACGAAGCGCTGGTATCGGTAGCTTTTTTTTAAAAATAAATTAAATTTTAATATACTTTACACGTAACATAAATTATGCTTATTGACGTGTAAAAGTGCCTGTAAAGGTCTAATTACTGAATAAACATTTGAATCTTTAACCCCTCGATGGCTGTTACAGACCAGCGACAGTAAACTCGCGATATCTGTCGCCGACGGACGGTCGGCATCGGTCGGCGACGGTCGGTGACATGTGACGCACGATGGTCTCTAACTGTCGCACAGCAGTAGGTGACAGTCGGAGACCGCCGTGCTGTCACGAACTGTCACGCGACGGTCGCGCAACGGTAGGCATCAGTAGTTTTAAACTGACGCAAGCGCTAATATGCCCAAAATGTATTTTTATTTTCGACGGTCACTTATTTTTGTTTGAATACTGAACGAATTTTAAGTTATTACTTTACCTATTAGGTACGTACTAATTAAACCAAAACTTACTTACTATATACTTAAAAATAATAAGGCGTATCATTGTTAACGAGTGGTACATCTTATGATGTTATAAGTATTGCCCATTGACATATGTGACGCGAGATTTTATAATGTTATAATGTTAAAAACTTAACACTGTTATATACAGTGTTAAGTCTTTAACAGACGAGCAATAATTAAACCGAATCATTGATGTAAGTAAAGTAACGAGTTAATAAACAAAATAGATAAACAAATAATGGAGTTGCGGCGGGGATAATAGCTTCCATACTAATTAGGATGGCACGTTCATATTTATTAAATATTTGTCCAATTACGAATAGAGACATTGTGCTCACTGATTAATAAGTCTGGATCCACAAACACATCACATATTTATCCTTTATTTCTCAATTTTTTTAGACAACCTCCGTGGCGTAGTTGTCGCCACTCAGAGGTTATGGGTTCGATCCCCGGTCAGGGCAAGTTGGAAATGGCCTTTTTCAAATTGGGTCTTGGGTGTTTATCTATATGTGTGTTTGTTATAAAATATAGTATCGTTGAGTTACTATCCCATAACACTAGTCTCGAACTTACTTTGGGGCTAGCTCAATCAGTGTATTTTGTCCCTATATATATTTATATATAGGGATATTTATATATGACGACCTCCGTGGCGTAGTGGTCACCATGTTAGTCCGCCACCCAGAGATCCCGGGTTCGTTCCCCGGTCAGTTGGAAAATCGCCTTTTTCAAATGGTCCTGGGTCTTGGATGTTTATCTATAGGTATTATGTAGTTGTAAAATATAGTATCGTTGAGTTAGTATCCCATAACACAAGTCTCGAACTTACTTTAGGGCTAGCTCAATCAGTGTACTTTGTCCCTATATATACATTTATATACTTTATGGGGCAGACAGAATTTAGAACCTAGCGGCTCTAAGCTAAATAAGCTAAGATAGAGCCTAGGGTCGCAAGACTTAAAGGCCACTCCCTTTCACCGCGAGACCTTATATCAGTTGCCGTGCCCCCAACGCAAAGGGTAGTAAATCTAAAATAAATACCAACAAACAAAAGCGATGTGGATACTTAAGTTATGTTATGAATATTTTTTTTTTGGCGGAAATATCCGACGCTCGCGCATTGGGCACGACAATGTTTGTCGGACAAATCCGACGTTTGCGGTGAAAGAGTTAAGCGTGATAGTGGTTAAGAAGATGGGAAAAGGAAGTAAAATAGTTAATTTTTTTGAGTCTTCTACGATCTGTGCGGCACAGAAGCAGCAGAACATGGATTGTTTCGACTTTTTATAATACATTTGTTTGTTTATGACTGCCTCCGTGGTCCAGTGGTCAAGGCGTTCGCCTTGTGACTCGGAGGTCATGGGTTCGATTCCCACTGGGAAGCATACTTTGTTAAAAGTTGTTTCCAGTCTGGATAGGATATTGCAGGCTTGAATCACCTGATTATCCGAAAAGAAAGATGATTCCGTGTTTCGGAAGGCACGTTAAACTGTGGGTCCCGAACGCCACCTAGCGTTTGATCATCAAACTATCCAAGGATTGGTTCCTGGTTTGCCCTTTGGGTTGTGGAGGTCAGACGGCAGTCGCTCTGTGTAAAAACCAGTAACCTCGTCAAATCTCCTTGGTTAGGTAGCGGACCCCGGGCTCTGAAGCGTTACTGCTGAGGATGCAACCGGGAATACGTGAGGATGATGATGATGATGATGATTTGTTTGTTTATAAAGCTTTTTTGTACATAAGAAAGAACACAGTTACAAATCAGAAAAGTAAACATACAACGGCGGACTTATCCCTTATAGGGATCTCTTCCAGTCAACCGGCCAGTAATTGAGAGGAATGTTTACTTATTATGCGTTTGGGGCAGAGGTGGAACAGTACAATATAAAATTACGCAATGATACTGCACAAATAATATATAGATGTAAACTACATGAATACAACTAAGAATAAACATATTAATATACCTAATATATACATATCAAATATTTAAAATATAAACTAAAAAAAAGAAAATAAGTAATTAGGTAGCTCGGAGAAACTTAGGATTCTGAAAAGTTCAATATTTTGTTTTTAAAGGAAACCAAGGACGATGCCATTTTAGTATCTAAGGGGAGTGAATTCCATAGGTGTGCTGCCATCACACACACACAGCAAACATCATCATCATCAGTCCTAGCCATGGTCCCATTTCATTTGGGATCGGCTTTCCTTACCTTCTCGCGCCAGTTTTCCCTATCATAAATCATGTCCGGGGTTACACCCATCGTCTTCATGTCTTTTTTAACGGTACTGGACCAAGTCTTGGGCGGGCGTCTTCTGCCTCTTCGTCCTTCAGCTATGCTATAATACCTTCTATATTTAGTTTCCTTCCACAACAATATGAAAAAAAAATGTGATTTTCCCCAAGAGACATTATCGCCCTGAAATTGGAGGTGTTTCGCAGGTAACCAAATATCCGTGTTTGGCGGGATAATCCCGTTTTAATGAGCGCCTGTGGTGTAATAAAAATTAAATAAAGTTACCGAACAGTTACGTTAAAGTTAAAAGTGTCTCTCGAACGGATGCACCGATTTCGATGCGGTTTTTTACGTGAAATCAAGTTCCCTTGCTGTAGCTATGTTTGATGAAAAATGGCACAGCCGTTTAAAAGTTATCGGGAGTTACCGCTTAAAAGGTGAGGCTTATTAATTAACCTGGCAAATAATAGATGGCGCTACGGATATCAATGCCACTTAACATCGGTTAGAATTCCACTCATCACTAGATGGCGTCTTCGGGGATTTTTTCACTCGTCTAGCAATAAACTTTTTATCAACATTAGCTAGACTACAAATACAGTCATCGACCTTACGTTGATGTTTATAAGGATGTTTATTTATATATGTTTTTGTTATAAAATATAGTATCGTTGAGTTAGTATCCCATCATAACACAAGTCTCGAACTTACTTTGGGGCTAGCTCAATCTGTGTAATTTGTCCCTATATATTTGTTTATTTTTTACTTACTCCATGTTCACTTCAAAGGTTTTTAAACTTGAATTATCTCATCAAAGTCCCCAACATCAAGAACTAATTCTAAGAAATTACTCACGGAAAGAAATTTGCGGAACGTTAGGGTAAAAGGCATGTTTAACCCTTACATTATACATTATATTTTGGCCAAAACCGGCACCTTACAAAGTAAATTTGCTCCGCGGCCGGGCGAAATTTTAATGTGGCTTGTACTCAATTTTAACGTGGCCCGTACCCAATTTTAACGTGGCCTTTACTCAAATGGGTTATAATAACGAATTTCACCCTCTCTTGCGTCGCTCGCGGGTGTGGTACAAGATTCAATATTATTTATTGATGTTGCGTTATTTTATTAGGTTGATGGTTGAGTGGAGAGATAAACAAGGACTGATTGAGTAAATTGGAGTGGATATCACGTGCAAAAAAACGTAAAGGCTTACACTTTTTGTTTGTTTTTCGTGTGTGTTAGTGGCCAACACTGGTGTCGGATTCTCAAGCTGCCTAAAGGCATTTTTTTATTTATTTATTTAAACTTTATTGCACAATTAAAAAAAATGTACAAGAGGCGGACCTAATGCCATATGGCATTCTCTCCCGGTCAACCATTAGACCAAGCGGAAAATATGTATGGCTGGCGTGATGAAATTCATAATTTAGTAAACAAAGTATAAATATCTACATAAGTACATATAGAAAAATAAACTATTAAACATATAATATATATCAACATACATAAAATACAATATATATACATATATATGTACATATTAATAAATATATATGTAATATACATACAAATGAATACATATATCAGGATGATTGAGGCTAGGACTGCTGTAGAAACAATTTATGTACCGCTCGTTTGAAAGCCAAACGACTAGGAGCTCTTCTTATAGATAAAGGCATCTGACATAGCTTGACGACTGCCAAACAATGACAGCCGAGACCAACGGCTTATACGTGTCTTCCGAAGCACGGAGCTCGAGATTTATGCCATTTGTGGTCACCAATCCAAGTGCAGACCACACCCAGTGTCGCTTTACTTGCGAAAGCGCTAGTAATGCGCACTCCCACCGGGCCACCGAATTAAAATTTTAAATAAATTTATTGTATTAGGTATATTTTATCTACTGTAATCATTATCATCATCATTTCACCCGCACAAAGTCCACTGTTGGACATAGGCCTCTCCCAAGGATTTACAAAATGACCGATCAAAAGCGGCCTGCATTCAACGCTTTCTAGCGACTTTAGTCAGGTTGTCAGACCACCTTGCGGGTGGGTGTCCCACGCTTCGCTTACTAGTACGCGATCGCCATTCGGGTACATTTCTATCCCATCGGCCATCGGTTTATCACGCTATGTGTCCCGCCCACTGCCACTTTAATGAGCTAATCCGGTTTGCTATGTCTGTGGCTTATGTTTTTATACGAATTTCCACATTTCTGATTCGATCAAGTAGAGAAAAATCGAGCATAGCGCGATGAGCGACCTTGACCCTTCTTATAAGACCCACAGCAAGGGACCCCGTTTCAGAGATTGTCTGTTGCAAAAAAAAAAGACATTAATATTTTTGGATACCGAAAACAGCAAGTGTACGATCCTGATTTTCTGTACTTATTCCACCTAAACACGGTGATTTATCATCGGTTTGGGAGCCGAAGGCCACTTTATGAGGATCGTTAGTAAGACCTAATCAGCTAGTCAAAATAAAAATTCAGAAACAAATAAATGTTGACTAAAACTCGAAAGTAAAATCGTGAGATCAAGTAGTAGTACCGGCGCCGGCTAGATTTCGAGTTCTTCGGGGTCACGCGGCAGTTTTGGATGGGCGTAACTACGTGGTCTCGATCGAAAATCATTTTCGCAACTTTTGAACCTTCTGTTTTATAGAGGAATTTAATTTACCATACGACATTACTTTTCCAAAACCAATGAAAATTCTGCGTGTATTGTATGTCACATTTTTGAAAAATAAAAATTTTATTTAATTTCAAACATGTTACAAAGCTTGGTCTAATGGTTGACCGGGAGAGAATTCCATATGGCATAGGGTCCGCCTGTTATATTTTTTTAAATTGTGCCATAAATTTTAAATAAATAATAAATTTAAGAATATTATCATACGATTGATTGAGTTTTCTAAGATTTGAATAATATTTTAAAGACGACAAAACATCTACCTACGGTTAAGTTAAGTTTTACTATTTATTAGGATAAAAATACCCTTGAATTATTTTACGGACAACCGTGAACCGTATTAGATTAGTTTATATAGATTATAAACGAATTTAAATTATTCCTAGTCTGTACAGCGAAAAGTTAAAGATATCAACAGGGACGTTGATATCTTTAACTTTTCGCTGTACAAGTTTCGGCGGCAAATACTAATACACCTAGAAGTAAGTAACCATGCTTTTGTAATTCTTTAATTTCTGTTTTGATTTGTTTTGTTGCAATTATCTATCACTTTTTATTCTTGTATTTACAGTGTACCCTAGCTTCTGATTCTGTAACTAATGTAGCTTTTAGGCATACTTGTTTTAGGATTGCAGACTAGACCGGCTCTTATATTTGTATGATTAATTTATTTCTCTTTTTGTGTTTGTAATCTGTTAAGTGTGCTAATAAATAAATAAATAAATAAATAAATAAATTTGCACCAAAAGTGACAACTTTTTATGCAAATATAAGGCTGCGCTTAAAACATGTCTTTCGCCTTAATAAAGATAATCATGTAAATTGAAAAATAAATTTGCTCTATAAAGACAGCATCGACATAAACAATCTGATATTTACAGGCTGGAATTTATTAAAAAGAAACAAATTGTCCTCGTTGCTCATGATGGCCACGGGACAGCTAAAAAGCTAATATCTAAATACTATTTTATTATAAAATACTTTATAATTTTTATTTATTTACTTACAAAAATCCTGTACGTAATACAAACACAGAAACAAACAAAGTAAGAACATTGAGAACATCCTCTGGAATGCTCTTCCGGGATCCATTAGGCGTGCACCTAGTCGTTTAGCCTTCAAACGGGCGGTTCATAAACGGTTTCTCCGAGAAGTCTCTTCTCATGATGTCCCTGTGCAGTAACTAGTAGCCATCCATATGTTAATTATTTATGCGTATATATTATTTTAGGTATTTATGTATTATTTGATATTTATTATATGTTTATTCTTTCTGTAGTAATTGTATTGGTGTACATATATGTGTATATATATGTTATAATTTTATTGTATTCTTTTAGATATTTAATTTATGCTTTTCTATTTAGTTTACACATTCTGTCGCACCATCCAAATTATTTTCCACTTGGTCCAATGGTTGACTGGCAGAGAACACCATATGGCGTTAAGTCCGCCATTTATACACATTTTTTGTGCAATAAAGTTTAAATAAATAAATAAAAAAAAGTACATAGATACTGCTTATTTCGTAAGAAATCTCTTCCAGCAGACCCAGGAGAGAAATAAAGAAGAAATCAGGTAGTAGTAGGCGTGTACAAAAAATTAAATACAAATAGGACCTTGTTCCACTTATTTTGGTTTTAAAACCAAATTTCTGCATCGAATTTGATAAAATGCTAGCCCAAGGCAGACATACCATAAGGTAAGTATTTGAAAGCATATTCTTTTAAACAATAAAAGATTTTTCAAATCTGTTATAATGAAATCTAGGGTTATAGAGATTAT
Source organism: Acrobasis suavella (assembly GCA_943193695.1). NCBI lineage: Eukaryota > Metazoa > Arthropoda > Insecta > Lepidoptera > Pyralidae > Acrobasis > Acrobasis suavella. The sequence continues at coordinate 1,615,446 of OW971947.1, forward strand.
TTCTGGTCTAAATTTTGGGTTGTGGAGGTCAGACAGCAGTCGCTCTGTGTGAAAACCAGTAACCTCGTCAGCTAGGTAAGGTAGCGGACCCCAAGCTGAAGCTTTACCGCTGAGGATGCAACCGAGAAAACGCTCAGAAGATGATGAGATACAAGTAGAATACACAGCTCAAACGTAATATTTCTCGCAGAAAACCACTCTATTGAAAGTGCCAAGACATCATTGTATTCCACTCGTCGTTCGAGTGCGGAATTCTAAAAAGGCGTAGAACGCAGAGGTGTCGGGAAGTCTTAATACATCAACTTACCCGCATAAAATTTCAGCATTGCTTCATATCCCAGCGGAATTTAATAACAAATTTCACTCAGGCACGCTTTGACTATACAACAACTAGTTCAAGTGATGAAAGAATGGCGTGAAAAGTTTTTAATATTAAACGGAGCACTTTCACGGTATTTGTGCAAATTTAGTTGTTTAAATTAAAGTTAAAAAGTTTCTGGGATAGATCGTTTAAGGGGTACATGAATTTTCCAAGGTCCAGTGCTGCCTTCATTCGAATTAAATCATTTGTCAGTTATAGGAGATATCATTTAAAATTTTGTCTCGACCAAGCCCCAGATAACCCTTTAAACTAATTTATGAACTATTGTTTACGGCCTCCGTGGCGTAGTGGTCACCATGCTAGTCCGCCACCCAGAGGTCCCGGGTTCGATCCCCGGTCAGGGCAAGTTGAAAAATGGCCTTTTTCAAATTGTCCTGGGTCTTGGATGTTTATCTATATATGTATTTGTTATAAAATATAGTATCGTTGAGTTAGTATCCCATAACACAAGTCTCGAACTTACTTTGGGGCTAGCTCAATCAGTGTAATTTGTCCCTATATATTTATTTATTTATTTGTTTAGAGTTTAAAGTGAGAACGTAAAGCTTTTCCTTCGCACATTCGTAAAAAAGGTCACTATTGACTAATGTGTGTAGGATACTTTCATAAGATTTATTTCAAATGGTGACAGCACTGGACCCCGGAAAATTTATTTATCCTAACACATGTTAGGCAAAGCCAAAATTTCGAAGAGCTAAATACCAATCTTAGTGAAATATTCTACATATAAACGGAAATCAGAATAAGTTACAGTTCGTTACTTCGTTAGCCAATCACCTATTTACATTCTTTTTGTTAGATATATAGGTCCCATTGTATATAGGCAAAACTCTACTCACTGCTAACATCTTTCGCGGTCCCTAGACGTGATTTGCTATTCTTTTTCAGATTATGCAAGATCTTTCGCTCATCTATTCCTTGTTTTCCTCTCTTTCTTCAACCGTTCATAGTTGCATGCAACCATGCGTGTTTCATTAATAGTAAACTATCCGAATGGTCTCAAGGGGTTTCCTTGGTCAACATTGTCAAAAATAAAAATCCCCGTTTCAAGGAAAAAATTAGTCTTATCTTATTCTTCCTTTGTACTTTTTTATCAAAGCTCAGTCGTGTAATAGAGTCCTTCGTCCATAGTCAGTCAGTCTGTAAGAATGCAGGGGCACGCATTTATAAAATCACTTGGAATGGTTTACGCGAGCGTTTCCAAACGGGCGCATTTTTAAAATGATCGTATGCGAAGGATTTGCAACAAGTGGTTTCGACCACTTGTAATTTTGACGTTTGTGACGTAGATATGTCAAAGAAACCTTTCATGGAGAATCCGTTCCAATTTATGCTGCTTTTTTATTTACTGTGAAATTCTTAGAAAACCATTGACATATTTTCGATGTCTTCTGCGTAAAACAATATTATTTTTAGCTGACACGACGGTTTCAAAAATACGGCCAAATGCTTTATTAGGCGAGCACTTAGCTGGAAAACTACACGTTTTGTGTTTCGGTGAGTCCTAAAATGAAAAATAGCACTCCTGGACGCCGGACATCATCTAAGCTTTGTATTATGGCATGCCAACGTAATGGTATGTAAGTATTTTCTTAATGTAATTTCCACCAGGTGTATGACCTTTTCTTTCGTCTCTCTGCTATACATAAAAGAAAAATTGTGGGACATTTTAGCTTGGCGGAACATAAATGACATAATCACGGTTTTCACTCACTTTCGGCATCAAATCCAACTTGGCTTGTGGTACAAGTTATAAACAGAACACTCGTGATAAAAATGCAACTATAAAATTTTTCAACCTGGTAATATTAATATTAAATTAGTATCGAACGATCTACGCAAAGAGTTTGTAATAAAACCGACTGATACGTGACAACTAACTGTTTATTTGTTTTAGCTTTTTAAGAAGGTTACATAGTTGAGTATAAAAAGGAATTATAGTAAATGGTTAAAAAAGGTTTTAATCTAGGCTGCTGATTGCCAACAGAGTTTATGTAGAAATTTGTATAAATCGCAATTTGGAATCCGTTCAAATAGCAGCTCGTCTAAGTTGCAAATAGTCTGAAATGTTATTTTGACCAAAATGCGGGTAGTACCCTAAATCTAGTGTTGTAAGTGGTCTAAACTGTACTTGGTATTAACACAATAAAAAAAGTGTTTTTAAGGGTTAGTCTTTCCTTGTCTACCACAATTTGTGCTATTATGATAAAGTATCATGATGAAGAGGTACAACCACTTCAAGAAGCAATCAATTACCTTTATTCTCCTACGAATTTTGTCATTTCTTTTTCGATTTCAGAGAAAACAGCGAGCATAGCCAGCATAGCTATATACAATGGTCTTTCTTTTATACCATGTTTCAGGGCCTTTATGGCCCTGAAACATGGCGTCTTTGTTTTTAGTGTGTGAAACATAGGTCAGATTTTTCTACGACTGCCATACAATGATGACAGCCGGTACCAACGGCTTTTACGTACCTTCCAAAGCACATAAGCCCTAAGTTGTTACTGGTAACTTATACTCATTATAAACTCTCTAGAAAACTGAGTAAGGGTTAGATCTCACTTGTCAGCACGGAGCAGCTCTTTTCTACGCTGCTTTCCTATTTTGTCGCTCGTCGTCATCGACATCGTCGGCATTGTCGCGCAAACCGTCATTAGGAGACATTTCACATTTGATTGTCTGTCTCGCTCGCACAATCAAACATTTTTAAAGATTATTAAAAAATGTGTCTCATTAGTAGAAAAGTGTTTCATTAACATTCTAAAAATTAGAACTTTTAATGGCCTTATTCTCGATGTAGTCAATGTCAACACAATATACAAACATGTCTAATAACCCACAATATAATTATATTGAAAGTTAATGAAACACTCTTCTACAAATAGGACACATTTTTAATAATCTTTAAAAATGTTTGATTGTGCGAGCGAGACAGCTAACCAAATGTGAAATGCCTCTTAGCTAGAGCGAGACAGAAGGACGGAACGCTGTAGCAAGGCCAGTGTAATAGCGTTAGATCCAACCCAAAACCCTACCTATTTTCGCTTCCACCTTATACCACGCTCAGTCCAACTCAGAACTCGTGTAATTTATTCATAGTCAAGTAATGACACTCGATTACTTTAGCGCAAACCCTTTACGTTGAAAAGCGCTTTAAAAAGTGTTATTTTTATTAAACGCCGGCCAAATGACTTCGTCACGAGGAAACTTTGCATTATAAAGAGTTTGTTATTTAGACACGCCGAGATTACGTCACTTTTTGAACTGTAGTTATAAAAGTTATACGCTTAAGACCGCCCTTACTCTATACTTTTTCAATCTAAATATCACCAAAGAAAATATTGTGTGTTAAAGTTTTCAATTTCGATGGTCAAAATGTATGACTCTTGTTTATATTTTGGCAGTGTAGAAACATTTACCTACCTTAAATACGTAATTCATCTAGATAATTGCAATTAACATGATTTGAATTTTTGCCCATTTTTTGTTTATTATTCTCTTCTAGACCATTTTCTAAGTTTTTGTTTCGGTTCCAGACCAGCATGATATATATTTATTTTTCATATTTTTTGTATATAGCTATTTTTGTGTAACCGCTGAGCAAAGTCCTCTCCTTACTTAGTAATTAAAACCAAATGTTAATCGTTCTTTCTCCACAGCTAGGCAAAGGCACAGAACAAGAACTAGTACTCACTTACAGAAGTCTCACTCAGCAAATAAATTCAAAGAAATATCTACTCAATGTGATCTGAATTCTGACCCGAGTTAAATTAAACCATATCGCTATGGTTTAATTTAACTCGGGTCAGAATTCAGCACCGTTTCGTAGGTAGTATATTTTTGATACCTAAAGGGGGAGTGACATAGGCCTGGCAAAGGTGGAAAGGCTTTTTACTTACTTTAAATAATTAATAATTTATTAATATAATAATAATACTTTTTTGTAATCACGTGTCTTTTCCCCCGGTTCTTTGGGAGGCTTGCGCGGAGATACAGATCCAACACGTAGAGGCCCTATGGAGAAGTTAATGTTATGTGGCGCTCCAAAACTCACTCCTGGATATACCTATGAAAGGTATACACCCTTGAATAAGTTTCGGCAGGAGAAAGATCTATTGCAAGAAAAAGAGAAAGGGTTATGAAATGAGATTTGGATGGACTGATACCGGGATTTTGCAATAAAAAAGTCACCTGCACAAAACTAAATGTCACCTGCTATAATCATGATAACTGATTATTGTAGGCAGGTGGTGACTTGCCGCGCACTAGATGGACCTTCAAATGTGCCGAAATAAGTTCCCGGAAAAAAAGCAACACCGGTGCAGGCGACTCAGGCACTGAATAAGAACTGGTACTCACGTACAGAAAGATTTCTGTACGTGAGAGAGACTCAGAAAATAAATTCAAAGAAATATCTACTTAATATGGTTAGCGCTATGGTGTAATTTAGCTCGCGTCAGGACTCCTCACCTCTTCGTTTAGATACCTAGACATCTATTGCAAGCCAATTTCATTCTTATTACTCTAAACAAAAGATTCATGTAACTGAATTTCCCCTTCGAAGTGAAAATTCAGTTACATGTAATTTATACATTGTAATAATGTAGATATATTTTCGATAGGTACCCTCACAGTGTTATGCTTTTAACACTTCCACCCCTTTTTTTTTCTGAGGGAATGTCCCTGTTACGGATACCCGTCAGCCTGCGGGGGAGGCTGCCGGGTTATGTGGGACTCCACGCCAGAGCGACGTGCCTACCCACTAAAAAACCTCCGGAGTTCCATCTCAACCGCTTTTGCCGGGGACACGGGAACGGAACACTTCCACCCCTAGAGCAACAGTTCTAACGACTCCTTTCTGCACAGCCAATTAAGGCATTGCAGAGCTAAAAGCCCTGCGAGCGCTCTTATGTCTCCACCCCGACCAATGAAGACAGGTCGGGGACGAGGGCTTTGACCAGCCCGTTGGAGTACTCGGGTCCATGGTGTAGTTACTCACCAACAACTCGCCACATGCTGCCCTGCCTGCAGTTATTATTAAATAATAATAATAATTAAGAATATATTATTATTTAAAAAAATAAAGTTAAAAAAGTTTTCGTATTATTTGATAAAATTGTAGTAGATTTACCAAGAAAGTAGAGCGTACGAGTTCACATTGTTCGTTCGCAATATTTAGTGCTATAACATACTTTATTTTGAGACGTTGCATTTCGTTATTAAGCGTGTATTATGAAAACTCCGCGAAAGAATTCTAGTTTTAAATATTAAAATTGCATAGTTTCTGTTCATTGAACTTTGAACTATTTTCGTCATAGTTGCAGAGTGCAAAATTTAGGATACCGTGCCTTCTTTCTTATTCTTCTTTTAGCTGTCTCAAATTAATATCACTTGTGTCTCTGTGAGTTGTAGCAATTGCGATGTCTGGCGATGCAACAATCCCGACCGACCCGTCGGGTCGCCCCCTGAAGCCTTAAAATTAATCGGATAAAAAAGTTACGTCTTAATAAGGGTAAGAAAAATAATTATGACATTTTTGAAAACTTCTCTAAATGGCTGCAATTACATGTTTTTTAAGTTTTTAATCTCCTTATTTCCGACATTTTGTAAAATTTCTAAAAACTGAAAAAGCTTTATTGTTTTCGAACATTCTCACAAATTTTCACGAGAATCGGTCGAGTAATGCAACCTGTAGGCGAGAACAGCTGGACAGTTGGACAAAGCATTTTTGACCATCTCGAAGCTGAGACGTTTAGCTTTCTCGGTCAATCATATACACAAAATAGATGACGCACATACCTATTAACAAAAAACTTGAGAGGTGTCAAGGGACACCCGGATGGAACGAAGTAAAATATAAATATAAATATAAATATAAATAGGTCTTAATTACATTCAAATTCTTTTCTGCGTTCTAAAATCAAGTTTTTATTGTCTTTAAAAATTTTAATGAACAAAAAGTGTCGTTACAGCTTTTAGTCTTAATTTTTTCCGTCTAGCTCCCTTTCGCAACGCGCGATAAGAAACTTCGTTCCAAAAAACATACACACACTTTCGTTGTTATATCTTCACCTATTTCCAACGTAGCATGCACAATTGCACAAAGCTAGCACCCAAACCTGCATTAATCTGTTTACACTGTAGGGCTAACAGGTGCAACAACTTGTCATTACTCACTGTCCGTGTCTGTTACGGTTATAAATCTGTGGTCGTGTTGTTACCGAAGTGAATGCTGGTGTATTCATAGCGAGTAAATTATTTAGAATTTCAACTGTCTAGCTATCACGGTTTATGAGATACAGCCTGATAACAGCGTGAGCTTTCCATGTTAATTGGCTATCTATCATTAGTCCTAAAAATTTTGTCATGTCAACTTTTTCTATGTTTTGCCAGTTATAATTTATGTCTACATTTTGAATTGCTAATTTTTGATGGAAATGCATGATCTTTGTTTTATATAAATTAATTTTTAGGTTATTAATGTCAAGCCATTTTATTATGTCACTTAAAAAGTTATTAATGTCATTTTCATATTTATTTATATCGTCACATTGAATTATAGCAGTGCTATCGTCAGCGAAAAGGACCATTTTTTGTCTAACATATTTAGGCAAGTCATTTATGTAAATAAGGAAGAGCAAAGGCCCTAACACACTTCCTTGTGGCACGCCGAAATTGTTAACCCTACATTCTGACAAGTGTTGTTGTTCAAATTTGGTTTTAGGACGTACACTACTTATTTCCACATATTGTTTTCTATTGTCAAGGTATGATTCTATAAGACTCAATACGTTGCCGCTTATACCAATCGCATTAAGCTTGTTACTCAGTCTAACACGGTTCACATAATCAAAAGCCTGCGTCATATCTGTATATACCACTGACACAGGTTTCCTATCGTCAACATTTTTCATTACAGTATGAAGAAGGTCAAATATTGCTAAATTAATAGACTTATTTCTTCTGAATCTCGTTTGTTCGTCGCAAAGAATATTATATTTTGTCAAATAGTTGTAAATAGATTCATTTAAATATTTTTCAAAAATTTTAGTAAATATAGAACCTAGCGCTAGTGGTCTGAAGTTGTCCATATTTTCTTTATTACCTTTTTTGTGTAGTGGCTTAATGATTGTAGTTTTTACAATCATTAAGCCACTACACTTTCCTTCCATCCTTTGCCGAAAGTCGACAACTTGTAAACTTTCAAACCCTTAAACGATGAATTTTCAAAAATTCCTTCATAGTGCACACTAGACTAACCAATCAATATCCAGAAGGCTCGTACTCGAGTAGCGTTTAAAAGTGCAGTGCGTGCAAATTATCTTCGGGAACTGTCAGATAGAATACAAATAATATATATGTAGTATACGTATTGGTAATTATATCTTACATCTATGTATATTTTAAATGTAAGTTTTTTTAATACATTCTTAAATATAATACTATAATTATTAGTAATATATCTTTCAAAATTACATATTTTGCACCTCCTTCAAAAGACTTCTTAATCTCGGCATTACCAGTAGATTGACTGGTAGATAAAGCCTATGGCTTTAAGGCCGCCTATTAAATTTGTAATAAAGTTAAATAAATAAATAGACTAACGTAATTTGAGGAGCATTTGTGCAAAATTTCATGCTTTTGAGACCCAAAGAAGAAGACGCTTTGAGAAGTGCTTTGATCGATCAGTCAATATATAATAGTTGTGTAGGATACCTTTTTGTAACATGGACGCACGAATTTTGTGTTGTTTCCATAGAGCCTGCAGTTTTTGACAATTTCTTACCTGAAATAAAGAAAACCAAAAATTAATCAAATTGTTCAAGCACAAAAATATTCTTGGCTTACTTACAAGGTTATATGTTAGACTCGTATTTGCTATTGCTGACTTTTTTATGTTATAGGGCGGCAAACGAACAAGCGGGTCACCTGATGGTAAGTGATCACCGCTGCCCATGGACAACTGCAACAACAGGCACATATACACTTTCAGGAAGATATAGACTCGTTATTTGAAGGTTTCAATGTCATATCGGTCCGGGAACACTGCTGCAGTAAGTTGATTCCACAGTTCGGAGTATCAATGAGATTGAAAAATGACAAATTCGTTGCTAGGTAAATTTAAAAAAACCTCAATTGTCAAGAACACTATCTAACGATGAGCTGCGGAACTACCCAAGTCTTATTGGTAGACATGGACACTAGATGGACATCCGTAGCGCCATCTATTACCTCAATTGGCTAGAGAATACCCAGACTTTAACAGCTCACCCGATTATCAAACACCGCAAAGGAACTTGCTTTCACGCAAAAAACCGTTTGAGCGTTACGATGCCTTAGACTGATACACAGATAGACAGACCGACAGACATAAACCTTCAAACTTATAACAACCTCTCTTTTTTGACGTGGGTTATAAAAATCAGGTTATGTTAACAAATCTAAGAGTTTAAACTGGTTAAACATACAAATTTAAATTAGTGAGTTAATAAAGACATTTAACATTAGCATTGCAAAGCGACTGCGAATCTGTCTCGGTGTATCTAAAACGGACGATCGTAAATCTACCAATGGAAAGCTAGTGATTTATGTTGCGAGGCAAAAAAATAATTTACATACAGCCAAAACGACGTGGGTACAGTCGAGTTCAAATACCGGTGGCTGCAGGTACGTAAGGAATTCATCTTTGAGTTTATTTTATTTTTAGATTGACCTAAATATAGAATGGCGTTCTAAATTATTTTACAAATAAATAAAAAAATATCCGTGGTTTCGACGATCATTGTCCCGATCTGATAGTCGTATCAGTATAGTCAACGGTATTATAGCGACCTCTAGACCAATACCTCATAATAAGTATTATCTCTCAGAATAAGTATTATGTCTGGCATATATAAATTTCTTACAATAATTCTTTTATTTTATTGACTGTATAAGCAGATATAATTATTAGAAATACTTGTACCTAACTACTTACAAACGTTGAAATGCCATAATGATGTGCCATAGTCAAGGCCGCACGAATCGCCAAGTCAAGTGTTTATTGATTGACACCGTGTTCTGTTAAAACCAGCCAAGTGTGTGTCGAGCTACGCGCAATGTAGGGTTCCGTAGTTATGAATGGCAACTTTGAATTCACGCGACCAGGCCTGTGTCACTCCCCGTTTAAGTATCGAAAATATACCTACATTATTACTGTGCGCGCGGCGACCACTTCGTAGGGGAAAATTCAGTTACATGAATCGTTTGTCTAGAGTAATAAGGATGAAATTCGCTTGCAATGTATGACTAGGTATCTAAACGAAGAGGTGCTAAGTTCTGACGCGAGCTAAATGAAGCCATAGCGCTAACGACATTAAGTAGATATTTCTTTGAATTTCTTTTGTGAGTAAGACTTCCGTACGTGAGTACTAGTACTTATTCTGTAACGCGAATAAAGCATCCACAAAACCAATTTTCTATTAATGCATACTTGTGTAAATCGGATGATAAGACAATATTGCGGAGTCAATGAGCTGTTTTGATAATGGAGCCGGGAGATATTCGACGGAAATCAGTTATAAAATAACATAAACTTATTGTACGGTCTGATCACAGAGACAGAGAAAGTAAATAGTTACTTCTATCTAATATTATAAAGGCGAAAGTTTGTGAGTGTGTGTGTGTTTTTAATTTTTCACGCGCAAACGGCCAGACCAATTTTAACAAAATTTGGTATGCAATTAGCTGACGCCCTGGATTAACACATAGGTTTCTTTTTCCGCGGGTAACACCGCGGAGCGCAGTTAGTATTTAATATTATTAAATACATACTTTCTACTCCGAATTTTATTTAAACCTACACATAATATATAATATTTAAAAATAACCTGAGAAAAAAGAAAGGGAAGAGAGGTGAATTTAAATGTCATTATGTTTTTAGGGTTTCGTACCAAAAGGATAAAAACGGTACCCTATTACTAAGACTCCGCTTTCTGTCTGTATGTCTTTGCGTCACCAGACTGTATCTCATTAACCGTGATAGCTAGACAGTTAAATTTTTCATAGATGATGTATTTCTGCTGTTTATTTCATTTATATACATGGTACCATGTTACTTTGCTGAATAGCTCATTCAGTGTAATTTGTAACTACATATTTATTTGTTATTTATTTCATGTTCGTCTGTCTGTCACCAGGCTCTATTTCATTAACTGTGATAGCTAGACAGTTAAATTTTCACAGATGATGCATTTCTGTTCCTGCTTACGCAATAAATACTAAAAACAGAATAAAATAAATATTTAAGTGGGGCTCCCATACAACAATCGTGATTTTTTTAATAGATAATTGTATGGAACTCTTCGAGCGCAAGTCCAGTCCAATTTTCATACAAAAGTAAGCAGCCGCCCAGGCAATTTGTATGGGAACATCGATTTTTTTTTGTTTTTGCTTGTTATTTATTCTTACACTATGTTGATCTAGGACAGGGACATACTCGTAATAAATCGAACAATAAGCTTCTTTAGATCGATTTAATATAATGAAATTTTAATGACAGCCAAAAGACAAAAAAAGTCGCTATTTCCATACAAAAGTGTGCAGCCTCCCGGGAAATTTGTATCGGAATGTCGATAATTTTTTTAGGTTTTTTGGTTGTTATTTTAATTTCATAATACTATAGTGATCTAGTATAGTCCATGGTTCGATTTATTAAGGGTAATTCCCATCTACCTTGTATTTATTATTCAAATTCAACCGCCATTGATCACTACTACCGCTAGTTCGTAGACATATTATTTCTTAACTTTCAACACATCTATAAATTATATTGTTTATAATGCAGACGCTTAACCTCTGGTACCCCGCCCACTTGGATGCATAAGTTTATGCTTTCGCTTGTTTTTGTTGGGCTCTTATCTGGTAGATAAGGATTATCAGGTCGTGGGGTGGACGGTACTCTATATGAGATCACACAAGAAGACTGGCAAAGGTTGAGGAATACGTAAAGCTATAATATGATGAACTATGTTGATCCTTGTGCTTATTTAAGCGTGACTTATTGTTTGATTACGGTTTTTAGTACTAGGTCAAATATTTCCAATTACGATAAATAAAGCATATATTAAACAGTTTTTAGTGTTTAGGTCGATAATTTTTAATTACGATATAAATATGCGAATAACGTAGCCAATGTGTTTGCGATAGAATAATATATAGGCAAGATAAAATAAAATCAAAAAGTTTGATCGAATGAATATTTATATATTGAAATGCGTTTCAAATGATTACTAAATTACAACAAACAACAAAAGAACAAAAACAATGTATGTCAAATTATTACAAAGTTTCAACAAAAGACATAAAAAATTGGTTTAGCAAGACGTAAACGACGACGTTAAAAAATATAGATTCAGATTCAGATTTTTATTGCAAGTCACAAGTTGGAAGTTGTTGTTACATAAAGATAAGTACAAGTGACGCCCTGCAAGGGCACAGCAAACATGAGGGCAGCTAGTTGCCACTTTACTTACAAATTAAATTTTACAATTTACTGTTTTTTTCATATAATTTTCATATAGTTTTCATATAGTTTTCATATAGTAGAGAAATCAAAGTGAATTTGCAGCAAAGTTATCATCAAAAAAATCAGATATTTTGTAATAGCATTTATTTATGAGGATTCTTTTTAGACTTTTAACAAATAACGAAGATTTTTTTATATTCTTTAAATGGTTAGGGATGTGATTGTATATTTTTATAGCCATATGATGGGGGCTGGATGAGACTAGTTTCATTTTGGTGTTTGGTCTTTCTAATATGTTTAGGTCTCTATTGTTTCTTTTGTTTCTATTTATCCTTTGTGTGTAGAGAGCTTCGTTTTTCCTAACAAATTTGCATGATTCTAGAATGTAAATAGACGTTAAGGTTAGAATTTGATTTTTTACGAAATATGATCTACAGGATGTCATTTGATCAATATTGACAAGTATTCTAATAAATTGCATAACATTATAAACACCAGTAGAGCACAATCCAGTCTCATACGATAGTGTTGAGCGATCATGATTAGATCTGTGATTAGATCGTTGTTGCATTACTATGATCACGGTAATCAGCATTAAAGCTGCAGTAGCCGAGATGTTGTGCGATAGCAGGGGTTACATACATAATATCACGCCTATTTGCCACAGGGGTAGAGAGAGACTATAGACCTCCACTTGCTACGATCCTTACAAACCTCCTTCGCCACATCTACACTCATCAGTCTCTTCATACATGCCCTTCGGTTACGGGTATTTTTTACCTCTAATTTTTTAAGATATAAAATGTTTAATTAAAAAAATATACTTTTTCAACAGCAGTGGAGCACAAGCCTTTCTTTTAATACGATAGTGTTGGGCGATCACGATAAGATCGTTATCGGATCACGATGATTACGATAGTCAGCAGCAATGGCGCAGTAGCCCAGATGTTGTGCGATACCAAGAGATACGATGTTTAAATGCATTTTATTATCATTAAAAGTGTTTTGTTAACGTAAATAGGTGCTGTTTTAAAATCATTATTAAAATACAAAAATATATTTCTAGAGTTTAAAATTTAATTTAGAATAAATAGGTACTTATGTCTGTTTAGTTTAGTCGAACTGAAACGTGTTTCATTGCGTTCATACACGCATTTTTATTTTGTAGTAAACATTTTTTTTGTAAGTAGTGGATGAATCTAAAGTTTTTGTTATTAGTTAAGTTTCTTTTGATAAAATAAATTTACGTGAGGATGTTGAGATGAATGTTTAGAGTATCGCGGAAGGATAAGGTGAGAAACGTGTACATAAGAGGCAACTTGAAGGTTGCACCGAAACAGGTAAGATAAGAAATAACAGATTGGCTTGGTTTGGACACATTATGCAAAGAGAAAGGCACAAATAACGCAAAAGACAATATGAAGGTAAACGAACATGAAGGTAGAGGAAGAACAAAGAAGAGATGGAAAGAGTGCGTTAAGCATGATATGGGTATTCTTGAGGTGAATGAAGAAATGACGGGGAATAAAGGGACATGGAGGGATAAGACACACTGCGGCAACCCCAAATAAAACGGGAAAGTAAGGCAGATGATGATAAAATAAATATATACGGGCAAATTACACTGATCAAGCAAGCTAGTCCCAAAGTAAGTTCGAGACTTGTGTTATGGGATACTAACTCAACGATACTATATTTTATAACAAATACATGTATAGATAAACATCCAAGACCCAGGACAATTTGAAAAAGACCATTTTCTAACTTGCCCTGACCGGCATCGGACCCAGAACCTCTGGGTTGCGGACTAGCATGATGACCATTACGCCATGGAGGTCGACAAAGGATAGTAGACAAGTAATTGGTCTAGTTTTATTTTTAATATTTGAACAAACGGGTCAACGTTTACGTAGAGAGTAAGCTACTGGCCGAATTATTTCGACCTCATCCCGAGGTCTATCAGAGCGAATAGCGATTAGTGACTTGATGAACTATATGAGTGTGACTTAAAAATCCTCTTACCCTAATCTTCTCCATACAAACGTAGTCTACGTTTTATTTTGAAACGACATGTCAAATTTAGTAAAAAAATTGTAATTTTAAAGAAATCTAGGGTTATAATTGGTTGCCGAAAGTAAATTATGAACTGGAAAGAAAATATAAGGGTGTAGAAGTTTTCCATACCGATGGTCAAATATGATATAATACACTATATTCGCTTTTAAGTTCATAATTTAACTGGTAGGACACCAATTATAACCCTAGATAATTGCAATTTCTTTAAAGTTACACAATTTTGCCCATTTCCGACATGTCGTTTCAAAATAAAACGTAGACTACGTTTGTATGGGAAAGTCTGATTTTGAAAGTTTGTAAGGGGACTCTTAAGACGCGCACGATGAAACTTTCCGAGCCGCACGTAGATTTATGCTAAATTATTTAACATTTTTTGATAGTTTAACAATTGAATGTTTGGAACTTTAACACTAAAAACAAAAATTCTGATGCTTTCCCGCGCAAGCCATGCCTTCAAAGCTTTGAAGATTTTTTTAACTACGCACTAAACGTTGGAGGCAGCTTTACGTGGAGTCGAGTGCAGGCTTTGTGGGTTATGGCCAAAGGGCTTCAGTTCGGACGGGGCTTAGGGCGATGTTGAAGAATATGGAATTTAAAAAGTGCTGTTCTAATTCAGCTTAATCTTGTATGAAACGAAAATATCGATACCAAACAAAATTATAAGTATTGCTGGGTAAATAAAGATTGATTTCTTATGAAAAACGAATAATTAGATAAACAGGGTTAATTTTTACAAACCAGCACCATTTTTGAAGCACCAGTTTTCCATAAACATATACAACAAAAAACGCAAAAATCGGCTTTCTTAAAAATCAGCGCACGGCCAAACGGATTTAACGTATGGGAGGTCGATTTTTTTTTATCAGTTTTTATTCACTTTTTTATAGTAAGTAGTTCAGATCATGGTCTGACGTGCTGAGGTTTTGTGACTAAAATAAATGACTTATAAGTAAGATAGGATGCCGCTTCACAGACAAAGGTTTCGATCTCCGCTCCGGATGGTGTCTGGTTCAAAGAATTGCCATCGCTATACAAAGAGGAAACGCTGCTAGCGTGATGGGCACCTTTGAACCAGGTACTATCCGAGGTGGAAGTTTTGATTTCTTACTTGACTTATTTTTGTTTTAGTAAAATATATTATTTTAATTTCATAATTTGGTGTAATTTGTTATCTGTAGTTTAGTTTAATTTATCAATATTTTAAGTTTTAGCTTCTACATCCGAAACGCTAGTAGTTTCTAGGTTTTGCACTAAAATAATATTTAAAAAATTACCTTCAATAAGAGATAAATTTATCCTACATTGAATAAAAATATTATTACTATTAAAACTTTTTTCATGAATAAATGTTTTAATTCAATGACTTATCATTATTTAAACTATTACATCGTTTTTGCAAAAGCTTCATAAACGATTTAAGGGTAAGTATATTCGAAACAAAACCAGAATATTTCGTAGTAAAATGTACGCTAGCATTTTTAGCATAAATATGACTGTGCAACTTTGGACAATGACAAACTAGATGCATTTTAATAAAAAACCCTCACATTTTGGACCTACTTTAAAAACAGCCGTTTATCATGGAAACTGACACGACCAAAAGTTGGGGCCATAACTCGCGCATATTGTCACTATCCTTTCAAAGTCGGTAAAATTTGCAATGCGTATGAGCGGATACTGGCCCCACTTCAGACGTATAATGTATTATTATGGGGCCTGAATATGTATGAGTGCTTTCCAGTGTTTTTTTTAGTTTTTCTTTTTAGTATAGGTAGTTTTTTCGTGTACTTATATGGCAAACTCTGATCAGTGTTGCTACCTTACAAAGGCTAAAGCCTTAATTAACTTATTCTAAAAGGAATAACTTTATTTATTATATTTACAAAAACATTCGATAGCTATTTCTGTTTACAACAAATAGTTTAAGTATAATCCTTAGCCCTTCAGCCACCATGAATTATATGTCAAATTTCATGAACTGTCACCTAAGGAATTGCGAAAATTAAATGTTGACTCTTGTGATACAGAAAAATAGATAAAAAACACCGCTGACGTATTACAAATGCATTTTATTATGTAGCAAATTTAGTGAAGTTTCTCTATGGTCAAACTTGTTCATACAAAAGTTGCCTCTGAATTGCAAAATTATGAAAATAGTGAGACGGGGGAGCTTGGTCGGATTCGGCCGATTGGCGTTTTGCTTCACCGCGTGACTATAGTACACTCAGACGGATCCGGCCGATTAGCGTTTTGCGTCACTGCGTGACTATAGTACACTCTGTCGGATCCGGCCGATTGGCGTTTTGCTTCACCGCGTGACTATAGTACACTCGGTCATATCCGGCCGATTGGTGCTTGAAAGGTTAAAATACTAAAGTATAATGCGCTGAGTTAAAATTTTTAAAATAGGACAATCGATTTCCACGTTGTCAAGATAGGTCCTTTTCAAATAGATTTTATTTAAAGACTTTAGTATCAGATGGGAGGATTCAGCGAATCACATAAATTTTTACGACCCCCACTTAAGGGTTTTTAAGGGTTTGAAGAGGGAGGGGCATGAAATGTCTCAAATGTAGCATCTTGAGATGTGATGAAGGATCTTTATACAGGTTTTTGATCATTTTGCATGTTGTTAAATGTAAAAAACGTAAGTTTTAGTGTAAGTTTTTCTAATTTTCACGTTATTTTACAATCATATTACTAATTTAAAGTTTATTTTGTTCATTCTCACTTGCATGGTACTACTGCAACCGTTGAAGTCGTATTTGTACCATTATGCATATTGATGGAACTAGTGCGACTAGAAGAAAATGTGACCCTTAGTCTGGCAGTTATATTATTATTCAATATTTTCCAAGGAACGGGAGGGTGTATTTTTGGAATTAAATCAGGTAAATAATAACTAATTTTCCTCTTTTTTCTTTCTTTTTTTCTATAGTTCGACCATAGGCTCTGTCTGCAGAGGCTCTAAAACTCGCTTTCCGTTCCACTTTTTGGTTGCGATACCCGACAGGGTTCATAGTACACCTATTTTAAGACGGTGACTTTTAGAAGTTCGAACTGATGTTCATTATAATTCGTTTGTAAATCGTTGATAAGCCCAAAGCCGCATTTTAATTTAAAATTTTTGAACTGCGCTATCGTCCATCGACGACCAAAAAAAAAATTTATAAGAACACTGAAACCATCGAAATTGTATATTTAGGATTCCGCACCCAAAGGGTAAGAACAGGACCCTATTACTAAGACTCCACTGTCCGTCTGTCTGTCACCAGGCTGTATCTCATGAACCGTGATAGCTAGACAGTTGAAATTTGCTCAGATGATGTATTTTTGTTGCCGCTATACATAACATCAAATACTAAAACAGGATAAAATCAATATTAGTTTGGCTCTATGGTCAGGAAACATTTCTGCGCGAGTCCGCCTCGCACTTGGCCGTTTTTTTTTACTTATAACATTTTATATACTGATTAACGATTTTAGCTAATGCAACCCAACAGTTATTTTTAAAATCAATTTTTCGAACAAAATTGTATGACGTGATTCTTTACATTCATATAACTTTTTTATTTATGAACGGATTTAAATGTAACAGTTGTAAGTGAAGTTTATCCAAATACATTAGTGAAAACCGCAACCGAATCGGTTTAGCCGTTTCTGAGATTAGCGTGCACCAACTCACAGAAAAACAGTCAAAATTTTAAAAAATCATTGTTTTGTGTTCTATTGCGTTGATAAAAGCCCCTAATAGTATTCTCATTTATCATCCATGTATAGACAGTGATCGGTTATGATTTTATTATATTTATGATAATTTTTTGTTTCAAAACTAAAAACCGTCTTCACCCCTAAACTACACCACCGATTTTGATAAAATTTATGTGGAACCAGTTGACAAATATACTCTTTCAAACAAAAAAAGTTTTTATACCATTCTCCCTCTCTAAAGTTTATAAACAGTGAATAATATGCACTTTTACTCACTATTTTGATGTTTGAATTTAGAACAATATACTCTTAATTTTAGTCAATGTTCCAAATTTAACGTCCATTTTAATTAATTTAACCTTCTTTTTTCTTCATTAAATGTCTATTTTCGCTTAAATTTCTTTTTAACCACTTCCAAAAGAGGAGGTTATCAATTCGTCGGAATCGTATGTTTTATATATGTTGATCGATTAATTCGAAAACGTTGTACCGATTTAGAATATTCTTTTTTTTTAAAAGGGAATACCTGTCAGGTGGTCCCATATTTTTTTTATTAAAACCGGTTGTGTACTTTGATGGAGAAGTCGGTTTTTAGTTTTGAAAAATTATTCTCTTAGTCATGATATAAAGTATAGTATGCAATTCTTGAATAAAGCGGATTTACATCGAGGGCCATGAATCACTCGCATTGCTCAGGATTCTAACACTTGAATCACTCGTTATGCTCGTGAATCATATCATGAATCACTCCCTACGGTCGTGATTCAGTCGTTAGAATCCTTCACCTGCTCGTGATTCACATTCATTCTTCGTGATTCACAGTCAGTACGGTTTTGACGATAAATCTATAAACCTCATTCAATCATATTTAACGGATAGGCTTCAGACTGTTGATATAAATGGCATAAAGTCAAACGGATCTCTTGTCAAAATGGGTGTACCTCAAGGTTCTATCCTAGGACCGTTCCTCTTCTTAGTGTACGTCAATGATTTGCCTTACGCGGTTGAAAAACAGGCTGGTATTGTTTTGTTCGCCGATGACACGTCTCTTATTTTTGAAATAGACCGTCATAGCGAAGATGCTACTGCGGTGAATGATACATTATCGGCCATTTCTAATTGGTTCTCTGCCAATAACCTTCTGTTGAATGCAAACAAGACCCAATGCATTAGATTTAGTCTTCCTAACGTGAGGCAGGCCAATGTTGATATGCTACTAGACGGTCAAAACTTAGATCTCGTTGATAATACTACTATCTTGGGAATCAAAGTAGATTCAAAACTTCAGTGGGATGTCCATATTTCTAAACTCGCTAATAGGCTCAGCTCAGCGGCTTACGCTATTAGAAGAATCAGACAATTGACAGATGTAGCAACTGCTAGACTAGTTTACTTTAGTTACTTTCATAGTCTGATGTCCTACGGGATTCTTCTCTGGGGGAGTGCTGCTGATATACAGACTATTTTTATTTTACAGAAAAGGGCAATTCGTTTTATTTATGATTTAGGATCGAGAGACTCCCTAAGAGATTTTTTTAAGGAAATTGATATACTCACTGTACCATCCCAGTACATATTTGAAAATATAATGTATGTGAGGAAAAATATTGCCTTATTTAATAAAACAGGTGATATTACGGGTAGAAACTTACGTAACATAAATGTTTTAGTTACCCCGTATTATAGGCTGAAAACAGTCAATAAATCGTTTAAGGGAAACTGTATAAAGTTTTATAATAAATTGCCAGAATCGGTCCTTGATATGCCAGATAGAAAATTTAAAGCTTATGTAAAGAAAGTACTTTGTGAGAAGGCTTATTACGGAACCGATGATTATCTTAAAGACAAAAACGTCTGGCTTGAGCTTGGCGCGGGTCCCTTTTAAAGGTTTATATTTGTACACTCACAAATGACATAATTTGAGTACAATCAGTACATGTATTTTATACAAACTGACATTAATTTCAAATTTGACATTTTTAATTAATAATTATGACATAGCAATGTATTCTCAGTCCACACATCTAATTTTAATATCAGTATAATTGTAAGGTTGACGTTTTTGGAGAAAATGCTGCAGTACAGTTTGTTACCGCTTCTTCTGTACTTTTCTTTTCTTTCTGCGCTTTGGAGGCGGCAGTAAACTTAGTTGTAAGTAAATGATCTGACGTCAACAACTAACTATTAAGAAATCGAAAGAAAAAAGAAATGACAATTATCAAGTGATATAAATATCCAAAAATAAATAAATGATTTGACTTTGACTTTGAAAAATTCATATATGGCCCTCGAAGTAAATCCGTTCTTTATTCACTTATTGCATAATATACTATTTTCAAATCGGTCCCGGCTTTTTAAATAACCGGTGCATACATAAAAAAGATCGCGAGAGGAATAGGTTGATAACCTCCTTTTTGGAAGATGGTTTAAAAAAAGATGGTAATATTGAATTGAACAAACGATGCGATGACTTTTCTATTTTCATTAAAAAGTATTCAATTATTTTATTTTTAAGAAATAAGCAACTTCAATAATTCTGAATACGTAGACTGAATAGGGTAGATGTCACAGAAATCGAACTGTAAATATGAACAAAATCAGCTGATGTGGACCGGCCCGTAATAGCTACGGGGGGTTAACGAAGCGAGCGAAGAAATCTCGCAAATACGATTTTTTGTGAGGCCGAAAACTGAACACAGCATTTTCTTTGCTGAGTCTTGGATTCTATGTACATACAGACTTTTAAATTCATCTGCATTTTATTATCAAATTTTATTTGTTTTCGCTGTACAATATGTAACAAAAACCCTGTCCGATCCTCGTAGGAGCAACTCAGACCGTCAATATAAAAATCTTTTCCTATGGGACCAATGCTTGAAACTCGAAAAAAAAATCGACATTTTCGAAGGTTTTCACAGTTGAATCACAAGCGTAGCGAGTGATTTTACGGTGGAACCTTTGTTTCGTGTCATTTTCATACAATAAATACTAAGAAATAATTTTTCAAAGACTACCAACTTACGATAAAATGTTCACTCATATCATTACTTAGTTTGCGTGGTCTTTCATATCTTTTTATAAGTAAACATGATACCTATTCACTATTGATTTAAACATACGAAAAAGTATTTACATTTATAAAAATTATTACATGTCAATACAAATAACCTAAAACTTCTGTAATTACTTAGATCAAACAGAAAAAATTGCGCTTTTTAATTATACTTATGTCTTTTTCCGGAGCGAAGAACATGAAAATGTTTACCTGCATACGTCAATGTTGACGACGTATTTAGTAATTTTTATCTTAAAACGAAATTCTTCTTTTTTTTGCTGGACTACCAACATTATTTTTGATTCTACATAAATTACACTCGTGTTCAGTTTTGAAATTAGTTTTAATCCCTAGATATTGTATGTTTCACTTTTTAGTCCCGAGAGAAGTAGTAACTTTAGCTTTAAATGTTTTGGTATGAAAACATCGTTTTTTGAGTAGATGAGATGAAAAATATATTTACATACCTAATACAAGTCTGAAATTTTATTTCGCCCTTACCAAATTAAGTACTTAATTTATGTTTAAGGTACTCGTATTTAAGTGTTACTTCTTTACTCATAATTATTAAAAGAAAGTAATATCTAAAAACCACGGTGTTGCTCCACAAAGTCGAACAAAAAGACGTAATATTTTTTTAAAGCACTGTTAACTCTAGTGTCTCCTGTAACTTAAAAGAAACATTTTAGACTAACTTAATTTGATTCTTTATCTTTTCGATGTTTGTAATAAAATAAACAAAAAAGAAATATGTAAGATTTTTTTTTTATAATTTTTTATAGCGCGTAATGGTAGGAAGAGTTTAATGAGGTGTTCGGAATCTTAAAAAAAAAGATTGAAGAATTTTAGATTATCCTTTAATATTTAAAAATAATTGGTTATTTGATACAGATCGCTTTTTTTAACGAGAAAAGTAATGAGTTTACGTATAAAATGTTAGTCATTATTTTTCGT
The DNA here is from genome assembly GCA_943193695.1 of Acrobasis suavella. Classification (NCBI taxonomy): domain Eukaryota; kingdom Metazoa; phylum Arthropoda; class Insecta; order Lepidoptera; family Pyralidae; genus Acrobasis; species Acrobasis suavella. The sequence continues at coordinate 1,637,133 of OW971947.1, forward strand.
TTACTTTTTAATATTATAAAAAATAACCATCAAGATTTTTAACAAAGACATACTGTTCATCTGTCAAAAGTAGTAAACATAATAGGGTATTTCTTGTAGATGATAATAAGACGGGACAAAAGTCCTCATTTTGCGTTCCATGTCTCCCTTCAACTTCGGAATCGTAAAAACGGTTTCTAACGCAAACCTGAAACTTTGCGGGGTAATAAAAAGCTGTATTTATTATCGTGGGGAACATTCATACAATGTGTTGCATTACTTTTATATTTTGAGTTGGCACAGCTATTGTAAGCCAGGTATGAGTCAATACTAATAGGATACTAATTCAAATAATATATTTTATTAAAAATAAATTATATAGATAATAACCCAAGATCAAGAAGACATTCTGAAAAATACTATTTGCTAAATTTCGATTCGATTTCTATCCAATCCAGAACCTGCGAGTGGACTATGTGGTTACCAATACACCACGAAGGTCGTCAAATAACCTAAACAGAAAGTTTTCATGCATGAAAAAAAAATACAACAGACAAAAAAGCGGAAACTGTGACCTTACTTCTAAAATCAAAGAGGAAAAAACATCCTCTGCTTACCTCATATGTCTTTGTCTAAAATAAAGTTGAAAAGAAAAACCGATAACTTTATATAGAAACTGGCGGAGAGTGCGGCTAGGGTTGTCATTTCTGGACCGATATTTAGTTGCTATTATATTATTTCATTTTCATAGTTTCTTTCCCACTACGAGCTAGCTCCAGCAGTATCCTGCAAGTAATAGCAGATATTACCTCCACATGATCCAGAACCAACAGCGTCGCAGATTTAAGTCTTCTGAAGGACACAGGATTACTTCACGTAGGTATTAACATTAGTATGCAAGTTTTTTTTAAGCCCCGATAAAAATGGGAGGTGTTTTAAGTTTCACGCTTATGTCTGTCTCCCCTTTGGTCTGTTTGTGGCTTCGAATTCGTAGCTCTCAAATGGATGAACCGATTTCAATGCTATTTTTTATGTTAAAGCAAATTCCCTTGCTGTGGTTCTTAGCTATCTTTGATGAAAATCGATTAAACCGGGGATTTGACACGTGACACTGATCTTAAATTTGTAAGATTCGAAAGGAAGTATCCCCCTCTTTTTCTACGGCGCGGCGAAAATGTATGCTTGCGTCTGCTGTTTCGTTTAGGCGGCGCAGGGCGCTTGCGCGTGGCACGCTGTAAATAAATAATTTTTTTTTTCTACCACATAAATGATAGTACTTTTATACTAATAATTAAAGCAATTCGTGCAAAATTATTCCCTAACCATTCAAAAATATCAAAAATGCACAACGTTAATATTCAAGTTTTCACTTCTGCCGGCACTCCCGGAGTGCAACCCGTCGCTTTTTTTTATTTTGACTAGCATAAACTTGTTGCATACTGGTATTTATTACTCACCAATGAATTTTGTGTTACATGACCACATAATAAAAGTGAACTACTATTACTTTTGCATTATTACCATTTTTCACGTACTTTTTTATATTTTATAACACAAAAGTCGAAATTGCAAAATCATTTTTTATCTTTGGATACTTGTATCACTTAATAATTGTCAGTTTTTTCTTTTGATTTCATAATAAATAGTTGTTAATGTCGGATTATTAAGCTAAGTTTACTGCCGCTTCCCAAGCGCAAGTACAGAAAAAGCAGTAACAATCTGTATTGGCAGCATTTTTCTCCAAAAACGTCAATTTACAATTATACTGATATTAAAATTATATACTATATGTCATCATCATCATGATCATTTCAGCCGCATAACGTCCACTGCTGGACACAGGCCCAAGGATTGCCAAAATTACTGATCAATAACGGCCTGCATCTAGCGCTTTTCAGCGACCTTGGTTAGGTCGTCTGACCACCTAAGCTTCACTTGAAAGTACGCGGTCGTCTTTCGAGAACCTTTTTGCCCCATCGGCCATCGGTTTTTTGCGCTATGTGTTCCGCCCACTGCCAATTCAACGATGCTAATGTCATGATTATTAATTTAGAATGATGTCAAATTTTAAATTAATGTAAATTTGTAAATTTAGTATTTTTTTTATATTACTTCAATCTTTTTTATTTTCACAGCCCTAGCGTCCACTGAATCAACGGCTTTCTACCAGTTAGTAGCTTAATGAAGTTCGTTTTCGACCGATTGCTTCTCAAGTTAATTTTCGCTTAGAAAAATATTTTTACACTCGAAAGGAAAGGTACTCCTGAGTTGTCAAAATTTAGTAGCATTTTCATTTTATTTTGAATTGAAATTTTTGTTGAAATTTCTTGAATTAAAATATTTAATGCTGATGTGTGAGAAAAGTAAAATACTTACCCCCATATTCATAAAAATTAATAAACTTTTTTTAAACCTCTTTTAGTTAAAATAAGTTTTGTCTCATTCTTTCTTTGTCAAATATTAAGAAGATAGAAAGGGACAAAAGATGTTTTAACTAAAATAGGATTAAAAAACAGTTGTTAAGTTTTATAAATACAAGGGTAAAAATGTAAGCGCAGTAGCTCTTTCTCTTTCCATACAAATCGTAAAAACCTGAACAAGGAAAGAGATAAAATGGAAATCATATTAAAAAGTGATGTGACTTCTGACCCTGGGCAGTCTGGAAGTCGTTAAATAGACTCCGGACAGACGTTAGGAGATATCAAGAGAACCGAGTTCGGGGGCATTTCTCCAAAAACGATAAATGCGAGTGTTGGCGCCCATACTATTCGCGAACGAGGACCTACGCCGAAGACTTCCGAAAGCGCTCGAAAGCTGCCGAAGGCCGTGCCGTCCCCGGACTTTACTTCCCATATAACCGCCGGCGTATGCGCGTGCGTTCTGTGTGTGTGATCTATAAGTCTGATTTTGTACCTATTTCTCAAAGTCATTATAACCAGCATTAATCAGTACAGTCCGCCTTTTATTGAACCAAAAGAAGGATTCCGAACATGGTCCTTCGAGCCGGATGCTTCGAGTGGTGCTGTCCAATCAATGACCCACTTATTGTCCTGCCCAAGAAGCGCCACTTCCTTCACATTGTCAGGCCTGTGTCACTCCCCGTTTAGGTATCGAAAATATACCTACATTATTACTATGCGCGCGGCGACTACTTCGAAGGGAAAAATTCAGTTACATGAATAGTTTGTCAGAGTAATAAGAATGAAATTGGCTTGCAATGGATGTCTAGGTATCTAAACGAAGAGGTGGGGAGTTCTGACGCAAACTAAATTAAACTATAGCGCTAACCACATTAAGTAGATATTACTTTAAATTTATTTTCTGAGTAAGACTTCTGTACGCGAGTACCTACTAGTTGTTATTCTGTGACATTGCAGGACCTGAAAGCGGCCCTTCCCGGCCGCTCTGTTTTCAACTCGAGTATAGTTTGAAAAGCTTGGTGTTTCATCCAGGGCAATGCTAGAAAAAGAGGCAAACCAAAAAGAGAGAGATAGCGCCTAAGGGCATGGTTTGCATTCTATTAAATGAAATTAGTATTATTATTAACTATCCATTGAACGAATATTAACTATTCATAGGGTGCGGAAATTTCATAAAACTTGTTCCAGGTGATACGTGTTTATCAGTAAGACTTACAAGTAAGAGAAATAAATATTTTGTATTCAAAATTTTCATTACATTTACGAGGTTTGTATCGAAATATTTTCTTAACTTTTACAATTTATGAGTACTTTATGGACGGTCGAAGTTCAGCAAAAATTTGTGCAAAAAAACAGATTTTCGGAGGCCTATACTGTCTTTGTTTTTCTAAATTTCAATTTTATATTTCAAAAGAAACCTAGATATAGCGCAGATACAACGCCATAATCACGTACGAGCGTTTGTATGAAAAGTAAGACGGGAAGGCCGCTCTTAATGAGGCAAACGTGCCTAAACACTGGTCAAATTTATTATAGCCTATCGACTAAATAAGAAAAAGGCGATGCGACTATGCAGACTTTAGCTTTCTTTATTTATTTATTTAAACTTTATTGCACCGTTTAAAAATATGTGCCAGAGGCGGACCTTTAGCCTGATTGACATGCATATTTGGAGAAAAAAAGAGGTATGTGCAGGGTGAACAACGGGCTCCAAAGTAGCAAGCACATCTGAGGGTGCAATCGGGAATATTAATACATACATGGTTTATATAGACATATATATTTATATACGTCTATGTATGTTTATTTATATTTATGAATGTTTATGTAAGTATATGTCTTGTTGTAAGTATACATGTGTAGTTATTTTAGTAAGACTTTATGTAAGTTTCATTTATCCTATGTAAGTACGAACTTCTATTACCCTTCTCGTGAATTGTCCTATCTTCTTATTCGCCGGTTGACTGGAAGAGATTCCATTATGGGATAAGTCCGCCGTTGTCAATTTACTCTTTATGTTCTTATTTTATATAATTGTGTGTTTTCATAGTACAATAAAGTTATTACAAACAAACAAACAATTAATTTAGATTTTGTTCCGAGCATTATAATGCTATTTACTACGTGGAAAGGACATAACCGTAATAAATCGAACCACGGGTATATCATACATACTTACATACATACATATTATCAACTGCCAGTTTTAATACGGCAGGCACAGTCTCTTCCCGTTTTTAAGAAAAGGGTAGTAGATTACTATCTATCAAAAAGTAATTAATTGGAATGATCACATTATAAATTACTCTATTTTATGTAGCTATCAAGTTATCAGTAAGTCTATTTGCTATTTAATAATATGTATTGTATATGTATATGTGTTATATATAATTTATGTATTGTATATGTATATGTGTAATATATAATTTATGTATGTATATTGCCTAAACCTATTTATGTTTTAATGTATTTATAAAGGTTAAAATGTGTGTAAATTTATGTTAAATTTATTAAGTTTAAAGTTGCTTTAGATACATTTTTTTTTTTTTCCTTCTTAGTCAGTTGCACCACCGTCTTTGTCTTTCTCACATTCCTCTCCATCCACTGGTTGTCTGGAAGAGGTCGCTTTAAGCGATAAGACCGCCCATTGTACTCATTTTAATTTAAAATTATTTCTTTGTGTTACTTTTTTTCTTTTGGTGTACAATAAAGAGTTATCTATCTATCTATCTATCTATCTTTCCCACAGAGGTAGGCAGAGACCTCCACTTGCTACGATCCTGACAGATCTCTTTCGCTTCATCTACACTCATCACTCTCTTCATGCATGCCCGCCGGTTACGGGTACTTCTGACCTCTCCTTTTTTAAGAATGTCTGCAATCTGATCGCGGTACGTTCGTCGAGGACGACCCTGACTCGCTCTTCCACTCACGTTTGCTTTGTAGACTCTTTTAGTGAATCTCCTTTCATCCATCCTTTCTACATGTCCGAACCATCTCAACATTCCTTTCTCAATTTTTGTTACTACATCTTCTTTCATTCCACACCGCTCCCTTATGACATAATTTCTAATACGATCTTTCAAAGTAACACCACACATACTCCTCAGCATAGTAAAATGAGTTTAAAATAACATCCAAATAACCAAAAAACTATATTTCTATACAAATTGCCGGAGCGGCTGCACACTTTCGTATGGACATTCCGATTTTTTTTTTCTACTTTGGCTGTTAATTTTATTTCATTATATTAGAGTAATCTAGTATAGCTTGAGGTTCGATTTATTACGGGAATGTCCCTTCCACGTTGTATAAATCAATTATAAATACTACACATTAATTCAGAAACTAGGTCTTTGAAACTTTGAATTAGGTCTTTGATTACAGTTTCAAACAAACTTGCTTTAACTGGAAGGACAGCCGTAAATAGATCTTTATGCCCACGTGCTGTAAGAAAGGGTGTAATCGTTTTTCAATTACCGTTTGACATGCGTGGGTGAGGCACGATCGAAGGCTCGCATCGAAGGCTTATTAGGATTCTGTAACTAAAATCTCAAAACTTTTATAAAAAAGAGATACCACTACGAATTAACCTAATTTGATATTCATTGAACAACACTTTCATGTGTTTACTTCGTAATGTGGCAGCACAAAAGAATTTTGATGTGTTTCACATCATTATTGTAAATATTTAGAACATGTGATGAAAAATTTCTGCACGAGTAGTTCCTCACGTTAACGCCGTGAGTGCACTACCAATTGTGCTATCGTGACTTCGAATCTTCCTGATGAAATCATTCATCACATGTTTTAATTTGAATAATAATCCGAGCATTGTACCTAATGCTATTAAAAAAACTAATAATTTTTTATGCATTTTTAGTTCTATTATCCATATTGAATTTCTGGTGCTATGAAGTCTCAAAAAAATGAGTGTTTTTAGTACATGATTCTCATCTCTTCTCATCACGTGTAAAAGTCTATTTTCTAAGATAACTTGTGTGAGTACTTACGCGGTGTCCTATCTCAATGGTAGTATGCGCACACCGGGGCGGCTGCGCGTGCGGCGGCCGTACAAAAATGTATCAATTATTCTAATTTTAAATCTCAATATGAATTTGTTCCGGTCGCTGTAAAAACAGCTGGTCCTTAGTGTTCTCAAGCTAAAAGCTTCATTAGTGAGATTGGGCGCCGTTTACGGAATCGCGAGAATATGACCAACGTTCGAGATGGTACCTGGTTCAAAGGATATCCATTGCTATTCAGAGAGGCAACGCAGCTAGCGTTATTATTAATAAGCGTTACCTTTGAACTGGGGACAATCCTGGGCGGGATATTTGATTAATATTTTTGGTTTATTTTATTTTTTCTTCAATTTTTTTTATTTGTATTACTGATCTGTTATTAGATTTCTTAAGTATAGATTATTTTCTAAGATTTTTGAACTTATTTGATATGGGAGCTGATTTGATAAGAAAAGAAGGTACTTACATACTGAACCCATTTGTGTGAGTGCGGATTTTCAATTGCTGCTTGACAAACGTAGGCCAGTTGCGAACTTTAGTATTGTAGGCTTTTTGTGCATAGTAAAAGTTCGAAGCTCTAACATGTTATTTCAAGTATGGTAACGTGTAGGTTACATTTACTAAAAAACATATTTCAATTTCAAAAGGACTACCAATTATCGAATTTCAAAATTTTTATTTTCCTGTAACTTAGTTTTTACTTTCATTTAATTCTTCAATTCTAAGGTCTTAAATTATCACTCTTTCTGTAGTAATATTTTTATTTTGTATTAATAAATAATAAATAAATATATAGGGACAAATTACACTAATTGAGCTAGCCCCAAAGTAAGTTTGAGACTTGTGTTATTGGATACTAACTCAACGATACAATATTTTATAACAAACACATATATAGATAAACATCCAAGACCCAGGACAATTTGAAAAAGACCATTTTCCAACTTGCCCTCACCGGGGATCAAACCCGGAACCTCTGGGTGGCGGACTAGCATGGTGACCACTAAGCCACGGAGGTCGAGGTTTATAACCAGCTAAGTCGCTTATATACAGACCTAGACTTTTTGGGCTTCATTCAATACTTGGTAATCTACTTTACTGCAGGGGTTATCATCTATCAATGTAGCCATCCATGGAATTACTACTTGACTACCTTATTGACGTATTTTAAAAACATATATAACTATTTAAAAAAAAATCTTTTTAAATAAAAATGTAAAGGTGCTCCCACACAGCAGTTATATAATGTTAGAGAATGTTGCATTACATTTATTGTTTAACATTACAAAAGTTATAAATTGTAAGTTATGTTATATAACTTCATACAACAGAATGTTATACAACTAGTTACAACATGATGGAACAAATGATAACTTTTGTTGTATAACATCATCCGAGCTTCAGAGGGACGTTAGCGGAAGGGCGCGGTGAGGTTGCTCATACGCTTCGTTTGTAGTGTGCCTACTCTGTCACGTACACAGCTCTAGTTGGTTCTGTGGCACTGTACTATTCTCTCGCTTTTAGAGTTCGATGCTATATTATGTTATACAATGAGTTCAACTAGTGTGGGAGCGTTTATAACATATAACATTGTATAACATGTTGTAGCAAAATGTTACACCTTGGTATAGGATATTATCGTATTACACAATGTTTTATAACGTTTTATAATTGCTGTGTGGGAGCACCTTAATAAAAAATCACACTGATAGTTTCAGATTTTTTTGTTTCAAACAAGATACAGACATACGCACCGAGGCGCATTAACAATATAAGTATTATGTATAATTTAAAGTTGATTTGTAAAGAAATCTAAATTGATTCCAGAATGCGTACCGACAAACAATAAAAAATATAAAAAAAACAATTACCATTAATATTCAATATCTAATCTGTAGACATGGATACTTGTACACACTTTATTAAACATAAACCAAATAGGATGTACAGATTACAAACACACCGTCAGACAAATGTATTTAATCTTGTCTAGGCCCATTTTATTAGATTTTAATACAAGTTATCCCTACGTAAAATCAATTTCAAAAACAAACAAGCGTCTAAAATGAAGCACTCAGAGTCCTTTCATGTTGTTTGGTTCCGTATAATTTAAATGTTTGTATAAGACCCATTTCACATTTGGCTGGCTGTCTCGCTCGCACAATCAAACATTTTTAAAGATTATTAAAAAATGTGTCTCATTTGTAGAAAAGTGTTTCATTAACTGTTTATAAAATTATATGTTACATATTGTAGACATGTTTTTTTATTGTTTATGTGTGTGTATCGAGAATTAGGTCGCCAAAAATCTAAAATTTTGATGACCTAATTTTCTATGTAGTCAATGTTTACAAAATATACAAACATGTCTAGAATATCCACAATATAATTATATTGAATGTTAATGAAACACTTTTTTACAAATGAGACACATTTTTTAATAATCTTTAAAAATGTTCGATTGTGCGAGCGAGATAGCCAACCAAACGTGAAATGCCTCTTAAAGCTTAGATAAAAATGGAAAAGCAAACATTACAGTGAAAAAGTAAACATTAGTAAAAGAAGGGTGTTTTTGTTAAATACAGTATTGATTAGGTAGATAAGTAAACTACGTAGTACCTCAGAATAAGTGCTAGAACTCACGTGCAGAAGTCCTACTCAGAAAAGAAATTCAAATAAATATCTACTCAATGTGGTTAGCGCTATGGTTTAATTTAGCTCGCGTCAAAACTCCTCACCTCTTCGTTTAGATGCCTAGACATCCATTGCAAGCTAATTTCATTTTTATTACTCTGGACAAACGATCCATGTAATTAAATTTTCCCCTTCGAATTGGTCGCCGCGCGCATGTTAATAATGTAGGAATATTTTCAATACCTAAACGGGGCTGAACACACAGGCCAGAAAGTAAAAAAAAATCTAAAAAAAAAAGAGACACATAATAAAATATATTACAGTAATTGTTAAGAAACTTGCTTCGGCACGACGAATAAAAGATAAATAGAAAACAAAATATTAGAAAGAAGATAACCCTGACTCTTGTATATTCTAACCCCTTTATTCATAAATAGTTACAAGCTGTTGCTAAACTTATTTTAGTTAAAAATGTTTTGTCTCGTTCTTTCATTGTTAAATACTGAAAAGAGGGAAAGTAAGAAGGGGAAGAAAGAAAACATGTGTTAATTAAAATAGTTATAGCAAACTGTTGCTAATTTATGTAAATATGAGGGTTAATCTTTGCCCTGACTACATACTTAGCATCATCTGTCATGCCAAGTCATATAACTGTCATTCATAACATAGTTTCAAAAAACTGGCAAAATACTGAGTATGTTGTAGAAACTCCGACGACAAGATCTTTTTTATCAGCCTACATCATTCCATTGCTAATTTAAAGGAGCTCCTCTAATAAAAGTAAATATCACCAATTTAAGTAAGAAGTTTGTTAATTACAGTAGATAAATCTAAATATATATAACTCAAAGGTGACTGACATAGTGATCTATCAACGCACAGCCCAAACCACTGGACGGATCAGGCTGAAATTTGGCATGCAGGTAGATGTTATGACGTAGGCATCCGCTAAGAAAGGATTGTGATCAATTCTACCCCCAAGGGATAAAATAGGGGATGAAAGTTTGTATGAGACTTTGTCAATTTTAAACCGATTGGGCTGAGACTTTGCAAGCATAAAGCTACTATGACGTAAGCATCCCCTAAGAAAGGATTTTGATAAATTACACCCTTACGCGAGCGAAGCCGCGGGCAAAAGCTAGTAATAAATAAATATATACGAACAAATTACACAGATTGAGCTAGCGCAAAAGTAAGTCCTAGATTTGTGTTATGGGATACTAATTCAACGATACTATATTTTTACCAAGTAGATACATATATGGATAAACAAACATCCAAGACCCAAGTCAATCTGAAAATGATTATTTTCCATCTTGACCTAACTAGGGATTGAAATCGGGACCTCCACTTTGACAGCCTAGCATGATGACCACTAGACCTCAGACGTCGTCAGAGATAGTATGATATATCTTCATAATCATAAGATATTTAAAGTATCTCTTAAATTTTCTCTCTCTCTCTCTCTCTCTCTCTCTCTCTCTCTCTCTCTCTCTCTCTCTCTCTCTCTCTCTCTCTTTCTCACCCATTACAAATGGAACTCTGCTGAGTCTACCACACAATCCCGACAGACGAAATCTCGGTGAACGCTATACCGACAGTTCATTAAGTTTTCATGCACTAGGCCGACAGTAGAAGAAATCCAACAAGTTAATTCCGACTAAAGTATTTAGATAAAGAACAAATCAGTATTTGATTAATACAAAATCCACGAAAACTTATGATAAATCATTGCCTTTCGAAAACATATCTCTTCGTTAAATCAGCTTCATTAAAAATCGTTTCATGTCCAATACTCGAACTTCAAGGCCGGTGACACAAGTGAACCCTAAAAATCAATAGCACATGTAGGCACGGTTCAAAATATCATGTTTATTACGAATAAACGTCGGTTCTGTGAATAACAGTCGTAATATGTTTAGAATCGTATTATCTTCGCGTCCATACGTTAAACCTTTGACACAAAAAACAAGATTACAGAAGGAGAACTTAGTAATATTGATAATAAATATGATTTATTATCCAATGATATATTTCTTTTTAACTATACTCATTACACACTAATATTTACAAATAAAAAGGCCTGGTTATTCTTTACCCTGCGGCAACGTGCCCAGAAGGGACGTTTAATGACAATGCTTATTTTCTGACCAAGATATAGACCAGCCTTCTGCGTCGAATAATCCCTACGGTCCCAAAGTTTCGACCCCAAACGGCTCAAATATGATTAATTCCCGATATCTTCACATTAAAAAGTTACCGTGTATTATTTTCTAATCATTTTACTACTGTATGTTTTAATATCTTGAGTAGGTACTAATTCTTAGATTTATCTATCTGTGTCAAATTCGTAACGGTGTATCTCTTTCTGTGAGTAGCTCGCTTACCCGCTGCAAAAGCACGAAATTTTGTTGAATATATTATTAATTAGTTGGATATGTATATCTATATACGTATTCAACTAATAAATAAACTTGATGATGATAAAGTCGTTGCAAAGCGCTGGTATCAGTATGCTTTTATTTAAAAATTAATTTTAATTTTAATATACACCAGACATTATGTAAATACTTATTGACGTGTACAAGTGCCTGTAAACGTCTAATTATTGACTAAACATTTGAGTTCTGAATTGAATTTTGAAGTGATTCTTCTGCAATACACTTTTGTATGTCCATACGTTAAACCTTTTGACGTATTATTATCGGCTTGAATAAAAACGGAACGATATTTGTAGGGTTCTCTGGCTTAATGCGAGACCCTTTTACTGCTTTTTAATCCTGGATTGGGACTTTTTGTGGAATATTTTGTGCCCTATTTTCTTGGTATTTATTTTGCGTTCCTGAATGGGAATAATCGCTTTTATGTAGGCATTACGCAATCAGTTTTTGTTTTAGGCGATTTAAATACGAGTTTTTCATTCGCTTATGTTTTGTTTGCTCGCATACATTCAGCTAATGTGAATTAATATGGTTTTTTGATGGACGCGTGGATTTGTGTATAAAATATTTATAAACTTTATCTTTATTCATGAAAAATTACAAGCATTTACGAAACCTATTTGACCAACTTCCGAAAAGGAGGAGGTTATAAATTCATCGGAATCTTTTTTTTTTATCTTCTTCTTTCTTTTTCTTGTGCTTGTCATTCTCTTCGGTCCTGAGCTTTTCTTATCCAGGTTTTTCTCATGACTTGGGCCATTTCATCGGCCTATCTCAACGCTGCTCTTCTTACTTTATGTATGGTATACTTTCTACTTCTGGTTTTTATGTATGTTCACTGATTATTCGAAGACGGCGGGATCGATTTGGAAAACTCTTAGAAAAAAAGGCAAACTTGGTGAGGTCGGTTTATAGTATAAAAAATATTGAGTTATAATTTGTTTTGTCTTGATCTCACAAAGTGAATATAATACTACAATCCTTAACTATCTTCTGCGATCTGCGTGGAAAGAGAAGCTTTTGTTAACATTCTCAGATTTTTCTTTAACACAAAACAACTTTATTATCCATCATTTCATTTATTTACATGAATGTTCTAGCTATAAGTTAAAGTTTATACTCACGCTGCATTGTTTCTAAACATTCTTTACTTAATTTTCAAATGTATTCGAAACAAAAGGCAAAGATAATTAGAAAGTAATTAACATATAACATATTTCTAGATAGCTAGATAATTTATGGGTCTATTCTGTGAATAGCACGATAGGGTTGCCTCAGAAACGTATCAACCTGTTTTTTTTTTATTCAATTTTGATCCTTGGCCCTGTCGAATGGCATTTAAAAAGCGATAATGGTAGTATGGTAAGGAGTATCCATCTGTATCTTTTTTGTTTTATTTTTTTGTTAAAAGTCAACCGGGTTGGTAAAAAAAAGTATTCTCTCCCGTAATCCGTAACCACATCTCGCTTGGTGTGAATATTTTTCCTTATCTACTTACAACTTGTACTTATTGCTATTTGTACATACAATAATGTAACAAAAACCCTGTCCGATCCTTATAGGGGCAACTCAGACCATCAATATGAACATTTTTTCCTATGGAATCAATGCTTGAAACTTGAAAAAAATCAACGTTTTCATACAAAAGTGTTCGGCTGGTCCGGCAATTTGTATGAAAATGTCGATTTTTTCTTCGAGTTTCAAGCATTGGTCCCATAGGAAAAGTTGTTCATATTGAAGGTCTAAGTTGCTCCTACAGGGATCGGACAGGATTTTTGTTACATTTTGTATAAAAGATAAGGAAAAAATATCTGTATTCATTATTACATTTAGAGGCACATCCCTGATGGGGCTAGGACCATACGACTCAAAAGCCACTTTCAGACAGATCAGGAAAAAAAGAATCGAAATAGTGATGGGTTGCTAGCCGCTTCGCCTAATAACATACGATTCAGATTCTCGCCTATTCCATTGATGGCTTTTACGATCTACGCGGTAACAGAGGAGCTGGTACATTCTGAGTCTTTTCCTTTCTCCCAGACCAGCATCATCATCATCATATCAGCCACAGGAAGTCCACTGCTGGACATAGGCCTCCCCCAAGAATTTCCAAAACGACCGATCGGAAGCGGCCTGCATCCAGCGCCTCCCTGCAACCTTGCTCAGGTCATCTAACCATCTAGCAGGTGGGAAATTACGCAGTGTTTTATCGTTTAAAATACCTCAGTGCCTCAAGACGAAAGTGTTTAATCAATGTGTGTTACCAGTGATGACATATGACTCTGAAACGTTGTCCCTTACTATGGGTCTCATAAGAAGGCTCAACGGGCTGTGGAGAGGACTATGCTCGGTGTTTCTCTACGCGATCGAATCAAAAATGAGGAGATTCGTAGGAGAACGAAGGTCACTGACATAGCCAAGCGGATTAGCTCGTTGAAGTGGCAGTGGGCGGGGCACATAGCGCGAAGAATTGATGGCCGATGGGGTAAAAAGATTCTTGAATGGCGGCCACGTGCCGGCAAGGCCAGCGTAGACCAGCATGGAAGAAATGTTTTGTACACTTTCTCATAACCCTATAATAGACTAGCGAACCCAAGAATGTTAACGTGGCATACAGTGCGCGTGAAATTGCCACATAAAGACAGCGTGTGCCATCCCCGCTGCGGAGGATATGTACCAGTTATGGTGTACCAAACACTAAATGGATTCCCTCTAATATGGTTGAGTTTAACGATGGCTGATCCGTGCGTCAACTCGTGAACGGGTGCTGCCGGGAGGGACTGGTCAGGTCGGCTTTGCTTTTTTTTGACTACTTAATATTTTTTATTACGCAATTTATGTTTGTTTACTTGTTCGCAAGCATTACATGTTATAATGTGTCAACATTGTATTATATTATGAGTATTTATTAATTAAAAGACAATTATTATAATATGACAAAGCCCTTCTGGCGAGTAGGCGACCAATACTGTGAAAATGAGTTTCTTTCGGCGTTTCTTCTCAGCAGTGGTCGTTACGAAGCGCTGGTATCGGTAGCTTTTCTTTAAAAATAAATTAAATTTTAATATACTTTACACGTAACATAAATTATACTTATTGACGTGTAAAAGTGCCTGTAAAGGTCTAATTACTGAATAAACATTTGAATCTTGAATCTTTGAAAAATGTTGATCAAAAAATGACTGAAAATATCATACCTACCAAAAATGACGTCTACCAAAATACACCAAAACTATGTTATATATTAATTCAGTATCACAACATTTTTCAAAAGAAATATCATTTTTTTTGCTTTAGTTAAAATACCATTTATTTTTATTTATTTTATTATTTTTTACACTTTCGCATAACCCTATATTAGACTACAGAACCCAAGAATGTTAACGTGGCATACAGTGCGCGTGACAATGCCACATAAAGACGGTGTGTGCCATCCCCGCTGCGGAGGACATGCACGGCTTTGCTCCAATATGTACGGGTTATGGTGTACTATACACTATAAGTTACTATATTATAAATATGTATAAAAATATTCATTCGGAAAAGACGGCTCATATCTCTTAAATAGTATATACAATACTAGCTTTTGCCCGCGGCTTCGCTCGCGTAGGGGTGTCATTTATCAAAATCCTTTCTAAGGGAATGCCTACGTCATAGTAGCTTTATGCATGCAGTCTCAGCCCGATCGGTTTAAAATTGACAAAGTTTAATACAAACTTTCATCCCCTATTTTATCCCCTTGGGGGTAGAATTGATCAAAATCCTTTCTTAGCGGATGCCTACGTCATAACATGTACCTGCATGCCAAATTTCAGCCCGATCCGTCCAGTGGTTTGGGCTGTGCGTTGATAGATCACTATGTCAGTCAGTCAGTCACCTTTGAGTTATATATATGTAGATGGAAGGGACATACCCGTAATAAATCGAACCACAGGCTTTACCAGATCGCTGTTATATAATTAATCAAATAAAAATAACAGCCATAATTTTTTAATACTTAAACCGACTTCACCCCCAAACTACACAATCGATTTTTATAAATTTTCTATGGGATCACCTGGAAAGTAAACCTATTTAAACAAAATAAAATTAAATCGGTATACATGCATAAAAAAAAAAACATAAAAGATCGTGACGAATTGATAGCCTTCTTCTTTTTGGATTTCGGTTAAAAACATGAAAAAAATTCGTTCGATCTCCAGCTAGCAAAAGTCAAAAGGAAATGCTCTTTCTAAAATTGTCTTGGTTCTTTAGAAACTGGGCCACAATATTCAATTTTAAGAACTAACGGATTGGTTTTGAAAGCCAACTAACCAGGAAGCAATTTTACGGTACCTTGATTCAAAACGTCATAAATAATGATCATTTGCTAACCAAATGTCGCCATTAAAGTAAAACGAAAGTGTCAAGTGACAACATAATTATATACTAAATTATTATAACTTTCTTAAATTATTATTATAATACACGCATATTTCACATTAAACATCTTACGAACCTTAAGCCTATAAACATTAACTTAATACATTGTCCATTCGAAGACAATGTATCTTCTTAAACAAATGTGCGCCCACCTTTATGTTAAATATTGCTCTAAGCACCGAATCACACTGGAACGCGAACGGACGACAGCGCATTTTAACTATCAAGCTATATTCACCTTTATTTTCATCAACGAAATACATAGAATAGTTTGAGAAATACTCGCTCGTTCCGTGTGCCATATGGCTTTGGTTTAAAATACGACCATTCCAACTTTTCCTGTGGATGTCGTAAGAGGCGACTAAAAGAAATGAGATGAAAAATCTTGAGCTGCATCAAAGAGGGTTTACTTTAGGCAGGCACCTAATAGTTAGCACATGGCCCCGGCATTTTGCGGCTGAATGATGACGGCTTTTTTTTGTGGTAACACCACATAACCTTACCGGTTTCCCGTGACCGGTAAGGTATCCAAAGGGATTTTTTACCGCGAGAAAAAAAAGGCACCTTATCGTTAAATAATATCCAAATCATTTAAAGTGTTCCAGCTATCTGTTCTAGATTTTGCATGGTTTTCGGCATTCTTGGTTAACCATTGACACACATATCATGTTTGGATATAGTAATGCGGGAAAGTGTATTCCAGGCTTCAACAGCTGAGAATGCAACTGGAAATGCACTAGATGAAGAACAAAAGATTCAAAAATTAAGAAAAAAGAAACGGTGAATAATGGCATAAGAGTAAATGTACGTTGCCGCCGTCTGCTGCCGTTCCAGTCTGAATCGGCGCTTAGTTATTGGTACCTATAACTCATTAAAAACATTGTCCAACTGTCTTCAACATAGTTTCTCGTGATTTATGTCCAGTTTTTTTATTAAATAGCATTTTTAATCGATACTTTTTGTAAGATTATTTTTTTTTTAAAGAGAAACGATTAAGGTCATGAATAGTAATAGAATTTTTTTGAAAAGGACAAGCATGTTTCCAGTATAATTTATTAATGTAATCTAATTTCTTTCAAGGTTTACAAGACATAAATTTTAATATATTTTAAGCCTTATTTATGCTTTCTAGCTAATAAAATATTATTATAAAATAATGTTAATAACTAATACCTCTTAAATTTTTACTATTACGGTATTTTTAGTATTATTTTATTATTTCAAATAACAAATTATAAATTTGAATTTTGAATAAATAAGCAATATTTGTGGTATTATAAATAATATACAGTTAATTGATATTATGAATTGGGTTTATAAACAAAGTAATTTTTCAATAAATTATTAATCAAATGTGTAACATATTCTTAGAAATTAAAATAGGGTATTCTGTTTCTATTTAAGAACAATACAGCATAATATTTAGTTACAATTTTTTTTTTTAATGCAGTTATGTCAATTCAATGGTTAAATATTATTTATTAAAGCTAACTATACTTAATCACTTTAGTCTAAAGAAAATAAACCAACAGGCGAATAAAATAAAAAAATATCAATAGAAATTAGTATGGGAATGTCGTTTTTTTTTTGGTTTTTTGACTGTTATATTTTTTTTTGTTATTACTATAAAGATCTTGTATAGCCCATGGCTTGATTAATACGCATAAATCATTTTACACCTTTAAATTACCAACCGTGTTCGTCAACAACTACCTATTATGAAATCGAAAGAAAAAAAAAACAATTATCAAGTGAAATATATATATACCCAAAGAGAAATAAATGGTTTTTTACTTTTGTTATAATAGTAAAATATATATTGAAAACAAAGTCGTTTCAAACATCTCAAAATTTAATTAAAAAAGTTAACTATCGATAAAAAAATAAAACCCTCATCACTAAATGATCAATCAGCGTAGGAGGACTAGTGATGCGCAGCAATTTGAAACTGTCGATAAAATTCCGGGGAAGGTGTGCGGTCGACGATACAATTAACATTCTTTAAGCTCACCGATTTTGATTTTTTTTTTCGTTAATAAGATAAGTTTTTACGCTTAAACGCATTATTGATATAGGATCTTTTTGAAAACGATAAAAAGTTAATTGAGACTTTTTTGATTTTGATATGAATGTATGGTTCCTTGATTTGGTTTTAAATATTATAAATGAACCATAAAAATACAACACAAAACTATCAGGTAAAAGATGAGTAGCAACGCGGAATAACTAAAAACGTGTAGGTAATGCCGATGATATTCAAAGGCGAAGATTTGTGATAAAGTAGAAGAAATTTACAATCAATAGGCATGACGAATGGAAAAATATGTTCAAGCCCATCGGTTAGATTATTAAAAAATGTAGTACACGTATTTTTTTCTTTTCTCTGAAAAACAAAAAATTACAAAAATACAGCGCATCGAAATTTCGCATGACGTCACGGCTATCACGGCACGTGTGGTTTTTACATAGAGGTGACGTCCCAAGCCCCCACTCCGGAACTTTGATGCTTTGTATCTATGTGAATTTTTACATTTTTGGCAAACTGAAAAATATGGGTCCATTATTTTTAGATAATCTAAATGAAATGCTAATTACAATTATACTTTTCTAACCCTGTCGTCACCTATATTATATGAGAACAATATAGGTTGGTGCCCGTTGCTTAACCTGTATTATAACAGTTTTTGCCTGGCAACGGAATTGCTGGAGCTGTCGCAAACAATTCTAAATAAAAATGTAAAAAAAATTAAGAATAATTTAGAGACGCATTAAGCGAATATAATTTAATAAATGTGGTAGTTTATACGTAAAAAGAGATTTTATTCTATGAAATAGTAGATTGTGCTACAAGGGGATAAGGTAATATTTTGAAGGCGAGGGCGCTACTTTGAATCCAGAGCGAAACGAATTCCACCGTAGAATCACTCGCTCCGCTCGTGATTCAACTGTGGCATTCTGAGTGTAGCGAGGGATTCATGTATATCGCCCGAGATAAAAATATTACCGTACCCGAGTAGCAGACTCTACTTTTCATCTCCATCTATGAGAAAAACGAATACATATAATACTGTTTTTTATATACAAAACAGAATATAAAGAACAGTAGAACACCCAAAAATACCTAATCAGACTTCAACCAATTAATACTAACCTTTGTTTGGTGTCGTTTTCAGACAATAATACCAAGAAATAGTTTTTCGAAGATAAACTTAAGATAAAATGTTCACTCATAACTTTGTTTGCGTGGTCCTTCATATATTTTTATTTTTATAGGTTAACTTGATAATTATTCACTATTGGCTAAAACTCAAGAAAATGTATTCACATTTACACAAATAATTACATCTCAATACAAATAACCTAAAACTTCTGAAATCATTCTGATTCATGAATCAAAGAGAAAAATCGCGCTTTCTTAATTATTCCTATTTCTTTTTCCAAAGCGAAGAACATAAAATTTTTACCTACATTCATTCGTGTTGACGACGAAATGTATTCCAAATTTAAAAAATCACGACATCTGTGCTAATAATTTTTTATTTTAAAACAAAATTCTTTTTTTTTTGCTTGACTGCCAACATTATTTTTGATTCTTCATAGATTACACTGGTGTTCAGTTTTCAAATTGGTTTTAATCCCTAGAGATCCTCTTTTTCACTTTTTAGACCCGAGAGAATAACCAGTAACTTTAGCTCCGAATGTTTTGGGATGAAAACATCGTTTTTTGAGTAGATGAGATGAAAATCATATTTACAACCCTTAAATGAAAATAAAAGTATTGCCAACCATACAATGTAAGCTCAAATTGTATACAGAAAAATAAGGGACTGTTTAAAATAATTAAAATTTAGTTCAATATTTTAAAACACAGCTTCAAGATAAATCTCTAATAAAAATGTTGATAACATTAGAATAAAAACTGTTAAAACGAAAACGATTCGTAGTATAATTGAATTCATAATGAACCTTTATTTTTTTGTATAATTCATTACTAATAGAATATAAATAAAATGAGCGACATAAATATTATCGCAAAAATACAATAATCAACGCACCAGACCGTGAAATACTGTGAAAATAGGTGGAAATTTCTATTGTCTCGGGATTTTTCCCTTCGTATATTGTTGGTCTGTTGTTTTGGAAAGGCCTAAACAGATAAACTGATAATGAACAACAGTTCTTTAATTCATAAAAAAAAACTGTAATTTCTTAATTAATTATGATAACGTTGCTGATTTGAAATGCATTACTTTTGCTGTTTCATTAAAAATTTGCACTGCTTGAATTGGTAGCATACTTACTTTAAGATTGACTTCGGAATGTAGACTAACTACATTTTTTTATGAATAACATGTGAGATGTTAAGCGTAGGTATATTTTTCATATTAAGTTTTTGTAAGCAGTAATCAACTTTTTTCTTCCAAAGAAAAGAAAAAAGTAAAATGCAGTTGCTTCTTTCGAAGGAATGGGCGAGAATTTCAATCATGGTAAAAGGCAATATGTTTGCCGTGTGGATTCCGGCAGAGTAGAATAGGACCACTCGAAGTCTTCCCTTGGATGTCGTAGAAGGCGACTTAGGGAATACAAGCTAAACGAAGCTTATAAACATCAATTAGATCTCTCCAACCCGTCTGGCCAGCGTGGAGAGTGTAGGCTAAATTCTCTGGCTGCTCTGGCCAAGTATAGCTCTGGTAGTACAGAGTAATGAATGATGAATAGGCTATAAATATTTGATTTACAATAAAAAAAATCATGTTGAAAACTACTTCAACTGTCTATGGTTGTCTGGAATACATCGTTCTAAACAGAACAAAAAGTATATTTTAGAAAGTTCAAACATGAGCCAAATCAAAGAGTGGCAAGATATATGGTTCTGAGTTCACAGTTCGAGGCAAACTACTTGCTCGTTTAAATTGTAGTACATTTTAAATTCTTGTATTGGTGAAATGAAGACTATTTCGAATGAAATTAATATTTATTAAATGAATATTTATTTATTAAAAAGGTAATAAATTGAATTATTCCATGAGCAATCTCTTCCACAGGTAATTATTTAATCATTACCATTTACCAGCCCTCAGTTCTATTTCCCTGGTATCGGAAAGGCCATTAGCGGCCAATAGCGCTAGCCCTTAAAAACAATACACTGACATTATGTGAGTCGGAAAGTTCTGTAACAATGGAAAGTTCTAGATTTTTACGGTTTGGTGCGCTAGTTTTGCTTTATTTGTATTTACGATTTACGAAGGACAATTGACTTTATTAGTTTTTTTTATTTATTATTATTTTATTAGTTATTTGACAAATTCCGAGGCGTAGTGTTCACCATGCTAGTCCGCCACCCAGAGGTTTCGGGTTCGATCCTCGGTCAGGGCCAGTTGGAAAATGGCCTTTTTCAAGTTGTCCTGGGTCTTGGGTATTTATCTATGTATGTATTTATTGCAAAATGTAGTATTTTTGAGTTAGTATCCCATAACACAAGTCTCGAACTTACTTTGGGGCTAGCTCAATCAGTGTAATTTGTCCTTATATATTTATTTGCCGTTCATGTCCCACAGCTGGGCAAAAGCCTCCCTTCTTTCTTTCCATAACTCTTTGTCCTTAAAGTAAACTTTCCAATCCTGTTCAAATGCTTTTAAGTCGTCTGCCCATCTCGTTTCGGTCCACCACCTACCTACCTACTCGAATCCAGCCTGTATGGCTATGTGCGCCCATTTTTCTGGGTGCAGTGTTAGTTATCCAACTTTATTTCATACATACATAGGTACATATTTTATCACGTTTTTATCGCTAATGATGACAGACAGAGCATATTGGATCTTGTTGATCAGACAGAGCCCACGGCCGCAAACTCAAAGATCACTAGCATGATAGTGAGCCGGAAGGTGGAAAATGAAATCTAAATACTCATACAGATGGGTTGCTAGCTGCATTGCCTATTCTATTTTTCTACATTCTTAGTTTTTTTTACTCAGGCCAGCGTGGAAGAAATTTAGTCAGGGAAAAAAGAAGTGATATTGAATGTTTCACTTAAACTACGTCCACTGAACTACTAGAATGTTTAGCCTCATAATCATTATCCGAGCGTATTTCTGACTGCATCCTCAGCGGTAACACTCCAGAGCCCGGGGTCCGCTTCCTAACCTAGGTGATTTGACGAGATTACTGGTTTTTACACAGAGCAACTGCCGTCTGACCTTCGCAACCCAATGGGTAGACCCGAACCAATCCTTGGTTAGGTTTGAGGTTTAGCCTCGTGTTTATAAAAAAAAAAATACCAAACGCTTGCTAAACCTAGTAGGTACTTATAGTTGAAATTATTTTTTGCCTTTACCTCATATTAATTTTAGACATTGACGTAACATTTTGAACTAAAATAGCTTAATCAAGTTTTGTTAAGTATTTATATGAATACCTACGAGAGTTAGTGTTATATTTTCTGTAAAGAATATTCTAATTTTAGCAATAAAAATACCAGAAAGTTTGCATAGAATTGCTAATTAGGAGTTAATTAGTTAATAAAGCAAGTTTTTTTATAAAAATTCTGAATTCTAAATACAGTTTCCTGATAGATAAAAAATAAAAAATAACATCGGTCGCTCGTTAAATTATTACAAAGAACACACAAATATACAATATTTTCTTCAAATTGATCAAAGTCGCGGGTGTCACCTGGGTGAGAGCAATACAGGATCGAGATCCGCGTCGACGAAGAGAGGGCTGGGATGATTGAAGACGATGATTGAAGCGATGGTGGCCGAGTGGTTTGAGGTATTGGGTGTGCGGCTGTGAGTTGGATCAGAACAGACAAGAACTCTATTGGGAGCCCTGACTGGACACTTTAACAATCACAAGTCACAAGTATCTCTTCAAAATGATACTCCTTGAGAGCCCCTTATGTCAGGCATGTGGGGAATCAGAGGAGACAATAAGACACAAAGTCAAAGTCAAAGTCAAAGTCAAATCATTTATTTATCTTTGGATATTTATATCACTTGATAATTGTCATTTCTTTTTTCTTTCGATTTCTTAATAGTTAGTTGTTGACGTCAGATCATTTACTTACAACTAAGTTTACTGCCGCCTCCAAAGCGCAAGTACAGAAGAAGCGGTAACAAACTGTACTGCAGCATTTTCTCCAAAAACGTCAACCTTACAATTATACTGATATTAAAATTAGATGTGTGGACTGAGAATACATTGCTATGTCATAATTATTAATTAAAAATGTCAAATTTGAAATTAATGTCAGTTTGTATAAAATACATGTACTGATTGTACTCAAATTATGTCATTTGTGAGTGTACAAATATAAACCTTTAAAAGGGACCCGCGCCAAGCTCAAGCCAGACGTTTTTGTCTTTAAGATAATCATCGGTTCCGTAATAAGCCTTCTCACAAAGTACTTTCTTTACATAAGCTTTAAATTTTCTATCTGGCATATCAAGGACCGATTCTGGCAATTTATTATAAAACTTTATACAGTTTCCCTTAAACGATTTACTGACTGTTTTCAGCCTATAATACGGGGTAACTAAAACATTTATGTTACGTAAGTTTCTACCCGTAATATCACCTGTTTTATTAAATAAGGCAATATTTTTCCTCACATACATTATATTTTCAAATATGTACTGGGATGGTACAGTGAGAATATCAATTTCCTTAAAAAAATCTCTTAGGGAGTCTCTCGATCCTAAATCATAAATAAAACGAATTGCCCTTTTCTGTAAAATAAAAATAGTCTGTATATCAGCAGCACTCCCCCAGAGAAGAATCCCGTAGGATGTTGTGTAGCTGCGACTCAATGGCTGCTAAGCCTATGGACCTCTTTGGATCAGCATATCCTAAGTAAGAGAGAATATAACCCAAAATTACGACGTGTTTCCACATGTGGACCCCGAAGCAAGATAAGATATTCTATCCGCTCTAGTCGCGATTTGTACCACTAAATTTGGTACTTGTGTGCAGTCATTTACAACTGCCAACACTTGCTTTTGGTGAAGGAAATCATCGGGAATAAACTTGTACTGGCTATTGAGTTTACTGGTGTATGAGATCGAGAAAGTAATGCCGCAAATACCGAAAGCCACACCCACTCTGAATTCCTCCGCACCTCTCTAAATCTGGATCCTGATTCACCCCACCGCACTGCAACTAAAGTGACCTGTTTTATCAAAATAACATACCTGGCTTATCCAAATCGTTGAAAAAGTCGTTGGTCTCAGTATAAGCCGTGGTTCTGCCTAGAGCCGCAAGCACGTTAAACCTCTTTGTACATCTTTAAACCACCTCAACCCTGATTCACCCCTCAACCAATAGTCATACTCTTTTATAAAAATAACATACCTGGCTTATCCAAATCGCTAAGGAAGTCGTCGGTCTCCGTATAAGCCGTGGTCCTGCCCAGAGCCGCAAGCACGGAGAGCCACACCCACGCTGCACCCCTCCGCACCACTTGACCCATGATCACTTCACTTCATCACTTCACTCACTACACTACACTGACACTACACTTTGTTTTATGAGGTTACCTGTGGACAAAAATAAAATAGGTTAAGGCATTAATTTCATTACTTTCTTCAATGTAGACAACTAAATGAATAAATATATACCGACAAATCACACAGATTGAGCTAACCTCAAAGTAAGTTCGAGACTTGTGTCATGAGACTCATGAGTGAGACACTAACTCAGCGGTAGTTTATTTTATAACAAATATTATATAGATAAATATCCAAGACCCAGATCAACCTTAAACAAAATTATAAGGGTTCCTTGTTTACTACGAAACCATAAAAAAGAGCATTTTCCATCTTAAATTGGCTGGGAATCGAACCTGGGACCTCCAGTGTGACTGCGTGGCATGATGAACACTAGGCTACAGAGGTCAATACAAATATGATGTGATGTCAAACGGTTCAGGTGGTTCTTTGTGGAAATCGGAGTTACATGCTATTTGAATTAGATTACTTTGTGCGCTTCCGCAACCAGTTACTTTGTTTCATCATCATCCTCTCGTATTCCCGGTTGCTTCTTCAGCAGTAACACTTCAGAGCCCGGGGTCCGCTACCTAACCAAGGTGATTTGACGAGGTTACTGGTTTTTACTCAGAGCGACTGCCGTCTGACCTCCGCAACCCAAACTATAGAACAGAATCAATCCTTGGATAGGTTTGATAAGTAAACGCTAGATGGCGTTACTTTACACGCACGCACCAGTAACTTTGTTTATGCAAACTTTTGCTGGCTAGCGCCCCACTACTGTTAGTTCCAGCTTCCAGCCAGCAAACTTATTAATTAGGCAGTCAATAGTTTGCACGAACTAACTGATGGCAGAAGGCGGAAGCACATAAAGTAATCTAAATCAAATAACATAAAATATGATACAAATTACTATTATCACACCATAATAAACTCAAAAAGTACAAAACAATAAACTCCGTAAAGGCGGACTTCTCGCTATAAATGCAATCTCTTCCAGTCAACCTTTGGGTGGAGGAAAAATGTATTGTCGTCGAATATGTATAAATAGATACTACGTCTTAATAAATACTCAATTTAAAGTACCATTGAGTTACTTTCATGAATTTTATAGTAACCGAACTAACGAACCACAATTAAAGAAAACTACCGCTGTCTACAAATTACGCACGTTCCTTCAATATCTTTTATTTACTTTGTTCATGAAACTTTAGAATAGAAAGTAAGTCATTCATATTTGAGGAATGTAATAGAACTAATATCATATAAACCAATTTGTAGTAGATGCAAACATATCTGATATTATAAGGGTAGGAATTAAAATCGGGACCAAATTTATCGTTGATTCCAACAAAAATATGTAAATTTTATCCGCAAACGCAAAAACACATAAAAACCTAATTATTCATTCCATTACAGACAAGAGGCTATCCAAAAACAGTATACAAACCAAAGCTGAAACAGAATACATAATATTAGCCGCAATAATGAATTCAGGTGCAAAAACTTCATTCTTATTCAAGGGCCAGCGCGCGAATTTTACGCCGTTGGCGATTGTAAAGTCTGGGTCCTATAAAATGCTATGATATGAAGGATATTGCTAAATATTTATTTTGTCAGTATCTTTTTGGACTACTTGTACGGGAAATACCACAAACGGAGAAACAACTACCGAATAAACGAGCGTAAAGTCACTTCCACAATCTAGAAGTAAACAACAATACGTGCTTCTCAAATTCAAACTTCTTTGCTTGCCGATCAAAAATGACTCAGTGTTTTCGATTGAATAGTCATGTAGTATTAGGATTGTTTAAGTTCAAGTAGGTTAAGGAAAATAACAAACATTCTATAACTTATCCATTATTTATCTTTCTCTCCTTCTCTTTTTCTTTCCCTTGCTCTCTCTCTCTTTCTCTTCCTTTCTCTTTCTCTCATTTAATTTTAGAAATATATCCATTCGCATCCTCACCAACGATAAGGGTCCAAATACCTTGCCTTCATTAACATCTCCGAAAACGTCTGTTTGCCAGAAAATACTTTCTCCGTTTCCACTAAGTTAAATGAGTAAATATGATGTTTTAGCTGCAATCTATCTTTGATGTACAAGTGTCTTTATGATGGATACCCCTGTATCCATATTCATCGGATGGCCATTTTAATGAGTTATTGCGTGACATTTTCAGCTACATTTTAAATTCAAACACCAGAACTATTTAGTATGTGCATTTTAATACGGAAAAGTTTTAGATAATAAACACACACATGTGGGGTTTGTTTGGTGTATGTTACGAACTCGTGTAATTTGATTTAAGTTTTTTGTTTAAAATGTTGGCCAAAAGGTTAACTTTTTCAGACTAATTTAAGTAGGTATCAGTTATGTTGGCAATTAAATATATGTTCAATTTGAATACTTCATTAGTATAATTAAGTTACATGAGTTCCAATTTTAATTTTAGAAGGTTTGCTATTTTTGAAATGATTTTCTATAATGAATGTTGTAAAATATTGATGACTGCAACGTGACATAAGCACCCGGATCACGTTTTAGCGTTAAATACGAGCAGTTTTTAATTGTCAGTATAATTTCTACTCCTATTTACATTTTAGCTTTTTAATACAAGTACCTATTAGCTTCTAATTAAATGAATACCTATGTCTGTGTTGAATTGAATATTGAAAACTCGGACCGCACTACGATGATGTAACTCCGAATGAGCGGAGCGCAGCGTGATAGACGCTGTAGCGTTAAATACAAGTAGTTGTTTACTTTGAGTCTCTATTATATTTAAAATAATTTAATATATCATAGCTTCCATAGACCTAGAATTACGGAAATGAAAATGTCTGTGCTTAAGTTAATATTAAAAACTCGGACCATGATATGGAGACGTTGTGACCCTCTTCGGATGACTGCAGCATGACAGACGCATCCGGATCACGCTACAGCATTAAATACGAATAGTGGTACCAATATTTTAATGATTCTAATTTCAGCTTAAAATGCTTCATTAAGAAGGTATCATTTAATTTGTAAAATGTTTGCCATTTTTAAAATGAATATGTACGTCTCTGCTAAATTTAATATTGAAAACTCAGAACGTGGCATGAAGATGTAACACGTAACACGTTGTAACCCTCTTTGGATGACCGCAGCGTGACAGACGCACCCGGATCACGTTGCGGTGTGGAATACAAATAGTTGGGCGACGGCCACTTTATTCGAGACCGACATCTGGCTTTTCGAGGTACGATTTGCGAAATTGGGTGTGTAGTTTTGGGTTGAATGTTTATTTTTGGCGTGACAGCCGTCTCTCAGTATCTGCGTGTTTCGTTGGATATTTTGCGTCGAATTTTTAAAATCAAGTTGAATAATTATGGAATCAATTATTGATTTCAAAGATTCTTCACCTTTTTTCTCTATTCGAGCCGC
Organism: Acrobasis suavella; assembly: GCA_943193695.1. NCBI lineage: Eukaryota > Metazoa > Arthropoda > Insecta > Lepidoptera > Pyralidae > Acrobasis > Acrobasis suavella. The sequence goes on from OW971947.1 coordinate 1,664,967, forward strand.
ACGTCTATGAAACTCACTACCCCTTACTATCCGCCCAAATGCTAGCCAGCTTCAAATCCTGAGTAAAATCTTTCTTTCTTTCAGGTAATAAATGTCCTTCCTTTGTTTCCCCTTAGTTTATTCATCTTGTACGTTAATATCATTTTTATTTATTTGTATTTAAGTGAGATGTGTATGTATGTTTATTATAATTATTGTATTTAAATAAGTTTTTTATATTGACCACCCCGCACTACCTAATTTTCCTCCACTTTTTTCTATATAAAGATGTTGCATGGAAGAAATTGCTTAGCGATAAGGCCGCCTTTTGCGTATTTTCTAGTTTTTAATATAATTATGTCCTGTATTTATTTATTTTGTGCAATAAAGAATATTGTATTGTATTATTATTGAAATTCGTGTATTATTAACACTTAAACAAATTTCGCGTCATACATTAATTACCAGTGATCGAATAATCGGGCGCTCATTTACCTAAACTTTACGCGGCACATAACACAGCGTTGATACAACCACCACCTGATTAAAATAATTATGTTTCGCAGCATCATTCTAGCGATTTACATTAACTATATGTAGCTGTGTGATCCACTACTAGCCCGTACACAACTTGTTTAAAGCTACATGTAGTTATTGTAAATCGCTCGAATGATGCTGCGAAACATAATTATTTTTATCAGGATGGTGGTTGTATCAACACTGTGTTATGTGCCGCGTAAAAGTTTAGGCAAATAGCGCTCGATTATCCGATCACTGGTAATCACATCTTTATGCAGTGACATTCGATCGAACCTTAGACCATCATTTGCAATGTATTCCAGCTAAATAAACGAGCAGAGAAACACATGTCTACGCTCGAGACAGCTGTGTTTTGTTAAACTAATTACCATAACATAGGAGCCCTGTTTCGGTGCAGTAGGGTGGCCATGTACAAAATAAGACATTGCAAAGAATCTTGGCCAGTGTCATATTAATTTATCTGTAAGGTATACATAATAGGCAACTGCCTCGGCGTCCCACATCAGATATGTACCAATCGACATTCGCCCCAAATTATTTAATTATGTAAAAATATTGTTTGTTTTCTTTTGCCTAACAAATGAGTTATAATGTACTTTAGTAATCAATCTCGTATTATAACATTTCAAAATAAACGAAAGATTATTGAAAATAAAAATAAAACTACAGAAAAAAAAAACGTTTTATCTTGGTTATTCCAGTAGGTAATATATAAATATTCTAAAATAATAATGTAACATCATCTAATAAAATCATCGTAAAAATCACACATGTTGAGCATACGTGTGATTTTTGCGTATTTGTTTATGTTTCTTGGGTTCTGTACCCAAAGGGTAAAAACGGCCCTATTAATAACTCTCTGCTGTCCGTTAATCAGTCTGCCTGTCTGTCACCAGCCTGTATCTCATGAACCTAGACAGTTGAAATTTTCACATAATATGATGTATTTTTGTTACACTAAAAACAGAATACAATAAATATTTAAGTGGGGCTCTCATACAATATACGCATTTTTTTTTTTATATATAATGGTATGGAGCCCTTCCTGCGCGAGTCTGACTAGCACTTGGTTGGCTATTTAGTAAATGTGATAAGTATTCTCTTTACCTTTGCGACTTGTACTTTGTAACTTGTTATGTACATATTTTCTCATTTTCCGGCCATGTCCGTATAACCTCTAACGTGTAGTCACCCTTGCCGTGAGTAATGTTGACGTTACCGTGCGAGGATGGTCGTTATGTTAAGAAATTGGGAGGTGAGGACTGTTCCTGAGGTTTTAAGCTAATCATAGTAGGTACTGAAGAATTCCCAAAGAGTACTGACAATAATCAGGTGGCCAGTAGTAAACCCACTTATATATGCAGTCCTTATCCCAAACGGGAGGAGCTCGGTGGCCCGGCGGGAGTGCGCATTACCAGCGCTTTCGCAAGTAAAGTGACACCGACCGTTGCCCGTACTTGGATTGGTGACCAACCAAGTGGCATGAAAATTTCTCAAGCTCCTCCGTGCTGCGGAAGGCACGTATAAGCCGTTGGTCCCGGCTGTCATCATTGTATGGCAGTCGTCTAGCTATGTCAGATGCCTTTAGGCAGCTTAAAAAATCTGAAACTAGTGTTGGCCACTTACACGCACGAAAAGCAAGCGAGCATCCCAAGCGGGGCAGGGCATTTTGGTTCTTGCGGCTCTAAGGAAACAGAGCGCAGGGCCGCCAGACTCACAACCCACTTGTAGCGTGATGTTGGCTGAAAAGGTGGAAACGGAAACAAAATAGTGATGGGTTGCTAGCCACAAAGCCTGTTATGATTCGCATTTTCGCCCAGTCTCTCGATCAGCTTTTACGATCTGCGCGGAAAAATTAACTGGTACATTCTAAGTTTTTTCTTTTAATTATTTATTTAATTTATTGCACTTTGGATCTTAAGACGAAGTGGTAGCTAAAGTGGCGCCCTCATTTCAAATAAATTGTTTAAAACTAAATATGGTGATAATTAAAAATTCTATTTGTATAAATGTCTAGAAAGACCTTTAAACTATTTTATGAATAAACTTTGAAAGTAAAATTGGCAGTCCGTCTAGCTTTAAAACTGTTTTTCGCCAAAAGTGGCCACTTTTGGCGAAAAACAGTTTTAAAACTAGACGGACTATTAGTAATAATTGCAAAGGTTATTCATAAAATAGTTTAAAGGTCTTTCGAGACATTTATACAAATCATATTTTTAATTATCACCATATTTCTCTTTAAACAATTTATTTCAAATGAGGGCGCCATTTTAGCTACCACTTCGACTTAAGACTACTAGTTTATTTCTTTAATTCTTCTTACATTATTATTACCGGTTTCCCCAATACAACAGCATAGTCACACACATACATTTTATCTATTATTTTATTACTATTCATATTACACAAAACAGTATTTGTGTAATATGAATAGTAATAAAATAATAGATAAAATGTTACATGTAACTGTAACTGCTTCTGTGAATTCCGTCAATGAGCTAGTTAAGTACAAAATTTATAACTTAATGCTCATTGTCTACCAGTTCACCTTTGGAAATAGATGACTGCAAAGTTTTATTGTATTACTAGCTTTTGCCCGCGGCTTTGCTCGCGTAGGGGTGTAATTTATCAAAATCCTTTCTTAGGGAATGCCTACGTCATAGTAGCTTTATGCATGCAAAGTCTTAGCCCGATCGGTTTAAAATTGACAAAGTTTAATACAAACTTTCATCCCCTATTTTATCCCCTTGGGGGTAGAATTGATCAAAATCCTGTCATAACATCTACCTGCATGCCAAATTTCAGCCCGATCCGTCCAGTGGTTTGGGCTGTGCGTTGATAGATTACTATGTCAGTCAGTCAGTCACCTTTGAGTTATTTATATTTAGATATATAATATAAAGTGTAAATCTGTATTGTAACTGAAACATAGCCCATCAGGCTGGGTAGGGACCAATACTGAACTGGGTTTCTTTCGGTGTAATCTTCCGAGCAGTGGTCGTTCCGAAACGCTAGTAGTGTTTAGCTTTTGCACTAAAATAATATTTTAAAAAAAGACCTTCAATAAGAGATAAATTTATCCTACATTGAATAAAAAAAAATTGACTTTGACTTTGGGACGTAGCAGAAAAAATGGTAGATGGGGTGCACCTTTAACGATTAGGATGTATTGTGTATGTTTAAGGAATCCGCACCATTATCTATATAAACCAGGTTTGTTGTATGGAAGCCCCATTTAATATTTATTTTATTTTAATTTACTTATTTGTTTTTAAAATAAATATACAACTAAATATTCTGTGAATATTTCAAACGTCTATTTAATATCGAGCAGAAAACAGCAAAAAAAACACGTGTGTTGTATGGGAGCCCCCTTAAATATTTAATTTTCTTTTATTTTTAGTATATGTTGTTATAGCGGCAACAGAAATACGTCTATCTGTCTGTCCGTCTGTTACCAGGCTGTGAGATACAGCCTGGTAACAGACGGACAGACAGATAGACGGACAGCTAAGTCTTAGTAATACGGAACGAAGTACGGAACTCTAAAAAAAAATCAAAAAGGTTCTTCAGTGACCGACCGCCATTAGCAAGAAGAACGATCAGTGGTGCCATTTTTGAAACGCTAATACACTAACCGAACAATTTTCTGTATCAAAAAAGCCAATCGTTAGTGGACTCGGCGATTCGAAAATAGTACTTCTGATTTACAAACTAATAAAAACAGGATTCATCATCATCATCATCATTTCAGCCGCACAACATCCACTGCAGGACATAGGCCTCTCCCAACGATTTCCAAAATGACCGATCTAGAGCGGCCTGCATCCAGCGCTTTCCAGCGACCTTATTCAGGTCGTCAGACCACCTTGTGGGTGGGTGTCCTACGCTTCGCTTGCCTGTACGTGGTCGCCATTCGAAAACCTTTTTGCCCCATCGGCCATCGGTTCGTCGCACTATGTGTCCCGCCCACTGCCACTTTAACGAACTAATCCGCTGGGCTATGTCAGTGGCTTTTGTTCTCCTACGAATTTCCTCATTTCTGATTCGATCACGTAGGGAAACACCGAGCATAGCCCTCTCCATAGCGCGTTGTGTGACCTTGAGCCTTCTTATGAGACCCATAGTAAGGGACCACGTTTCAGAGCCATAAGTCATCACTGGTAACACACATTGATTAAACACTTTCGTCTTGAGGCACTGAGGTATTTTGGACGAGAAGACACTGCGTAGCTTCCCAAACGCTGCCCAACCGAGTCGAATTCGTCGAAACAAACAGGATTAAAAAAATATATATATATTTTGTAATTTAAGAGAATAAAATGTCACATAATAATGTGTATATCCTTGATCATATCCATTTTTTCGTGACTTTTGATTTAATAATATAGAAGAACTAAAATGAAGTTTGACTAGTAGACAACGCTTTAAGCTTTAAGTTCACCTATTGTTCTGTACAATTTTTATTTGATGATCAATAAATATCAAATAAAATAAATAAAGAACTTATACTAGGAGTGCTTTTTAACTTTAAAAAAAGTCACGACTTGGTACATAATAGTTATTTCATAAAAAAATATGGTTCTTATAGCACCCGATTTCACTTGTTGGAAAGAGGGTTACTCCAAAAGCGGTACGCAAGACGGACGTTACTGCGTATCCGCGTTTCAGTATCAATCAACATTGAGCTCTAACGTATGATGATAAAGTCTAATTTGGTTTGAACGACTAACGGATTATTTTATGAAGTAACCCCTCTGGTGGATTTCCTAAGTATGGATATAACACTATACAGCCAATGAAAATTAACATTACTATATTTTAACAGTATATGCCAAAGTTAATTAACAACTTTAAACTACAGTTTCTATGACGTCAGAAAACGACGGCCAGTTTGTAATATACCTAAAGGAAAAGCTAATAAAAAAGTTTTCAAATGAAACAAGATTGGAAGTGAAGTCCAGCGTAGTCTTGTTAAGAAACTTTTTATACATTTAATCGGAACTAGTTTATGCAGGTAACTCTGAGAAGCTTCGAGAAATAGCTGAGAAAGTCTTTTATTATGTTTTATCTTTGAAGCAGATTCTTTAGTTTTTTATAATAAAAAAGAATTTTTGTTTACTGCGAAAACTCTAAACGTATTTTTTTGTTCACAATCTTACACTAGACAACACAATAATAACAACATATTCTAGAATAACCGAGAAAGTCTTTTGTTATGTTTTATTTTTAAGGCGGCCCTTCCCGTCCGCTTTATCATCAACGCGAGCATAGTTTGAAAAGCTTGTTGTTTCATTCAGGGCAATGCTAGAAAAAGAGGCGAACCAAAAAGAGATAGATAGTGTCGAAGGGCCCGGTTTGCATTCTTTTGAATGAAATTAGTATTATTATTAACTATCCATTGAACGAATATTAACTATTCCTAGGGTGCAAAAATTTCATAAAACTTCTTCCAGGTAATACGTGTTTTTCAGTAAGCTTTATAAGTATGTGAGATAAATGATTTTTATTTAAAATTTTTATTACAATTGCGAGGTTTCTATCGAAATAATTTTATTTTTTACTTTTACAATTAATGAGTACTTTATAAATGTTCGAAATTAAGATAAAATTAGTGCAGAAAAGCAGATTTTTTATTGCGATAGAAACCTATAAATAGCGCACAAGATATCTGTTAGTTCAAAAGTTTTAAGAAAGATCAGTTACAACGCCATAATTACGTAAGAGCCTTTGCTTGAAAAGTAGACGGGAAGGCCGCTCTTAACGCAGACTCTTTAGTTTTTTATTATCATAAAGAATATTTATTATCTGCGAAAAATCCAACCTTTTATTACAATTTTACACTAGAAAACACTATAATAACAACAACATAAATTCTCGAAATAACCGGGAAAGTCTTTAATTATGTTTTATCTTTAAGGCAGATTCTAGTGTACTGTTTAAACAGAATTTTCTTATCATAAAGAGTATTTGTTTGATACAAAAATTTCAATCCTGTTTTCACAATCTGACGCAACATAAGTTCCGCGCATCAGGTATAGGAATGTACAGTAAGTAGTAGTAACCTACGGTGCTCAAACTTGGTCAATGACAAAAGGTCAATGGTTCAAACTAAAGGTTTGCCAAAGAGCAATGGAGCTCAGCATTTGAGGCATAAAACGTACCGACCGCGCAAGGAACACCACGCCACGCTCCATCACAAAGTCGTGGATGTTGAAAATAGCGTTGCCAGGCGTCCGGATAAAGCCGGACATAGGTTTTTTGATTGCGTGTCCGGCCAAATAAACGGTATCCGGCTGGTCCGGATTTTGTTAGGCTTTTTACTTTTTGCAAACGAGCGAGCGCTGAGTCCAAGCGCAGGCGAGTCGACTGTCGGTCGCTCCCGCAGAATTTAAGAAGAATTAATAAAATTTTAATAAATTCATTTCATTCAAATTTAAGGATAATTTAATAAAAATGTCGATAAATGTTTATCTAGAATTTTAATGTGACTGATGAATTTATTTGACTGATTAAAAGTTATTTGACTGATTTAGCATTCGATTGTATTTATATTTTATTAGAATTTAACATGATTTATGGTAATAATCAAAAAATCTTGATTTTGATACAAATTTTTTTCGTAAGTATTAATTACTGAAACACAATATCCTCAATAATTCAGGTGGCCGGCCGAGGGTGTCCGGCCATTTTCCCCGAATGTTCGGCCAAATTGGCTGGTCTGTCCGGCTATTAGGTTTGGTGACCTGGCAACCCTAGTTGGAAAGAAAGCCGCAAGACTGAAATGGCATTGGGCGGGGCACGTCTGCCGCATGCAACCGGAAAGATGGGCTCACACTCTAACTAACTGGGTTACAACTTATGGCTATAGGAAGAGAGGAAGGCTTAGAACAAGATGGTCAGACGACGTAAAAGTTACGACAGGGACTGGAGAGAAAAGACCCAGGATAGACAATTGTGGAAGGAAAGAGGGAAGGTTTTTGCCCAGCAGTGGGTCACAAATAGCTAAAAAACTGTACATCGCGTCATCATCATCCAAGCGTATTCCCGGTTGCATCCTCAGCAGCAACGCTTCAGAGCCCGGGGTCCGCTACCTAACCAAGAAGATTTGACGAGGTTACTGGTTTTTACACAGAGCGACTGCCGTCTGACCTCCACAACCCAAAGGGTAAACTAGGAACCAATCCTTGGGTAGTTTGATGATCAAACGCTAGGTGGCGTTCGGGACCCACAGTTTTAAGTGCCTTCCGAAACACGAAATCATCTTTCTTTTCGGATAATCAGGTGATTCAAGCCTGCAATATCCTATCCAGACTGGAAACAACTTTTCACAAAGTATGCTTCCCAGTGGGAATCGAACCCATGACCTCCGGGTCACAAGGATAACTCCTTGACCACTGGACTACGGAGGCAGTCAAAAAACTGTACATCGCGTATTACACATAAATAACTTTATAAATAAAAATTTACCTTTTTATGTTAAGACACAATAGACGACCATGTTTCTACCTACACCTTTGATTTTAATTGATTGCCACCTGCTTCCGCCAAACTCAAACAACATCGGAAACCTGCCATTCTGATTGCCAAAGAATTTGTGTTTCCATAAAAGACATGCAATAAACAATAAAACCCATTCAATTAAACCTCGTCCCATCGAGAAATGGAATGTACAATCAATGTAAAGATTCATTATGTCCCGTAAAATACGGTGACCAAATTAGATGCGAACACATGTAAACATACATATGCATCCGGTGCAGAATAGCTAGCGTACATAAAGATATCTAAAGAGGATATTTGTACTTAAGAATAAAATGCAAAGGGTTCAATATTTAAATTTTAACTACACGTTTAGGAAACGCATTTTGAAATCGTTTGTCACATTTCGAATCGTTTGTGCAGCGTTTTCAAACGGGTGCATTTCTGAATCGGTTGTATGCAAGGGTTATGCAAAAAGAGGTCTTAACCACTCGTAATTTCAATATTTGTAGTGTACATATGTCAAAGAAATCTTTCATGGAGAATACGTTCCGTTTACACACCCTTTTATTCATGGTGAAATTTTCGTAGACCAATTTTCGAAGTTTTTTACGTAAAATAATTGTTTTTGGCTGACACGATGTTTTTCAAAAATACAAACAAATTGTATTTCACGCGAGTGGTGATTTGGAAAACTACACGTTTCGTGTTTCGGTGAGTCCCCCAATGAAAAAAAAAGCACTCCAGTCTCCGATCGACAAGATCAATCAATTAATAAATTATAAATAAATTAGTAGACTACGTTTTTCCAGTAACCATTATGGTGGAATACAAAAAAATCAAACACCCATACCAAAAATCTGCTGATCACGCGTACGAGTACAATTGAGAGGTACAATTTTTTTTTCCGAATTACGATTTAAACTCAACTAGCTATAAATTTAACACATTGAAAAAAGTCTTCCTACCTGGATTTAAATTTGATACAAATGTCGTTTGTCAATAATTCAGGATTGTAGTTTATACTAATTTCTTATCTATGTTATTATTATTTTGTGCTCGGTGTGAACCGATGCAAACTAGCCTTAACCAGTTTGGACCGGTTAGAACTATGTCGACGTAAGAATGGGAGAAATTAAAAAATGTGGTGGCTTCATTGCAATAGGCATAGATAAATGTTTGTTTATTCCACTGCTGACAGGTAACAAATTTATGTACATTGTGATATGAAAAGAAAATAATTTGTTTATTACGTATATTATTTTAATGTTGTTCGTGGCATAGCAGACAAATTGCAAGAGAGTCGCCTACGCTGGTACCGTCAGGTCTTGCGGAAATCGGCAAGTCACGTGGGAAACAAATGTAAAGCCATACCGCCTTCGCCGAGGCACAGAATAAGTACTCACGTACAGAAGTCTCACTTAGCAAAGAAATTCAAAGAAATATCTACGCAATTTGTTTGGTTGCGTCAGAACTCAGTACCTTTTCGTTTAGATTCCTAAAAAATCCATTGCAGTTCAATTTCATATTACTCTGGATAAACGATTCAAATATCTGAATTTCCTACTCCGGAGTGGTCGCCGCGCGCATAGTAATAATGTAGGTAAATTTTCGATATCTATACGGAGAGAGACACATGCCTGATCGATGCAGACCCAAGAAATGCTGGCTTGACGTCTTGTCAAGGATGATATTCGTACCAATGGTCTTACAACCGATGCTCTAGACTAGATGCGAAGTGAAAAAGCAAAAGCCGATAAGCGGACCCCAGGCTTCGCAGCATTACAGCTGAGGATGTAACTGGGAATACGCTGAGATGAAAGAGATCATCTTTACGTAAATACTTATTAAATTGTACACAACGGATGGATATCCTGAAACGTGTACTGGCTTTGAAGATCAAGAAACCAGTAAATCCGTAGGTAAACAAAAGTCACCTACGTAAAGATGAGCACATTAACTTGTAGCAACAGCAAATTTGTATGCTCGACCGCCAGAAAGGGGAGATCTTGCCGCCTGGTATGCTGTGCTCCTGGGGAACCGTAGCTCTGACGATATTTTATTGGACATACATACATAAATTTTTTACGCCTGTTTCCCATGGGGGTAGGCAGAGACTATAGATTTCCACTTGCTACGATCTTTGCAAACCTCTTTTGCTTCGTCAACACTCATACATGCTCTCCGGTTATAAGTACTCCTTACTTCACCTTTTTTCAGAACGTCTGCAATTTCTCAGAACGTTCCTCGAGGTCGACCCGGTCCAGTTTTCACATCCACATCCGTACGATAAATATTTTTAGTTAGTCTTCTTTCATCCATCCTCTCAACATGTCCAAACCACCTTAACATTCCTTTCTCAATTTTTGTCACTATATTCTCTTTCACCCCACACCTTTCACGTATTACATCATTTCTTATCCGGTCTTTCAAAGTTACACCACACATACTTCTTAAAGCTCGCATTTCAACTGCATTTATCCGGCTTTCATTTTTCTTCTGCCATACCCAGCTTTCATTACCATACATAAGAGTAGGTATCAACACTCCCTGATGAGCAGCAAGACGTGCTTAATCAAACACCTTCCTACTGTTCATAAAAGAATGTAATGCCCTATTCACACGATTACCAGCAATTTATTGGAGATTGTATTAAAAGTAAACGAGCCGAACGTGTCGAACATGCCGAGCGAAACGAATTTTAGAATTCTTATTTGAAATGCTATGAAACCTCGCACACTTGACCGCGTCGAATCGTCCGAATCTAGAAGAAACACAGATATCCTAGAAGAATTCGGATAACGTCATCAAATTCGGGGCGGGTGATGCGATCGAATCGTTTGCATTTCGACAGTGACAAGCGTGTGCGTAAGAGCAACGAGATGACAACTTCGATTTATTTTGAATGTTACAAAAATGAGTAATCTAAATATATATAACTCAAAGATGACTGATTGACTGAAATAGTGATCTATCAACGCACAGCCCAAACCACTGGACGGATCGGGCTGAAATTTGGCATGCAGGTAGATGTTATGACGTAAGCATCCGCTAAGAAAGGATTTTGATCAATTCTACCCTCAAGGGGATAAAATAGGGGATGAAAGTTTGTATGAAACTTTGTCAATTTTAAACCGTTCGGGCTGAGACTTTGCACGCATAAAGCTACTCTGACGTAGGCATCCCATGAGAAAGAATTTTGATAAAAAAGAAATGTGGTGTCGTGGGACACCAGGTAGGAACGAAGTTCCTTCGGCTAATGTAGAATCGTCACAATTTGCAAAAGAAAAATCGTGCTCAATTCACGCCTGCGCACGTCTCATTTAACGGTTTTATTTAACGAGGTCATCCTTACGGTTTTACTATCACATTTTTTTCAGTTCGGTCGCGCAGCAAAATCCTTATCTCCTCCAAGCCTGCCGTAAGGAACTTCGTTCCAATTACACCCCTACGCGAGCGAAGCCGCAGGCAAAAGCTAGTTCTAACATAATTGATTAATTAAGCTCTGAAAATAAAAATCTCGTCAAGGTAACGTAAAATTTAAAAAACATGTAGTTTTTTTATGTTTATTTCGTTAGAATCTGGCAAATGGAATTTAAATTCGAATTAAATTATTTAGGCTAAATAAACATACATACCTACAATATGGAATGGATCTGGGTAAGGAAAATAAAATACGAATCGATCGACAAAAAAAATATCAAAGATAATTTTTATTGTTTGTATTATATGTGTTTTCTTAAACTTACTGAACTCCTCAATAATTTCTGTGAAATCGATTTCTTTGAAATTTTCTTTTTCTATTGAAAGCACGGCTGGATTAAGCAGTCACTCTTGACCCATTGTAGATCGGAGATAATTTTTAATTAGTTTATATTTCTAACAACTCCTCTCTTCTCCACTAAGCACATTTTTAAAGTCTTGTTTAGGACTTGATAAGGGAACGCGAAGGCAATTGGGGGCCCCCCAAGACCGGAGGCCCGGGGCGGGCCATCCTGTTAGTCAGCCATTGGTCGTTAGTCTATATTATTTCAAATAAATCCCACAGAAAATGTTTGTTTTGACGTTTAGAAAAAGTATTCTAATTTGAGTTCTTGGAAATTAGTGAATTTGGTCAGCAGTGGACGTCATACGGCTGAAATGATACGAGTATTACCATTACATTCTCGAGAATATTCCCAGCAATCTAAATAAAGAACTTATTCAGCTCATACATTATTAAAACGTAATTATGCACGATTGTTATTCCGCGAATAAGCTAACATTCTCCATGTTTGTAGAGTATTTTAACGTGCGTTTTAATCAAGTGGTTTATAAATGATGTGATTACAAATTACCAGAGTATTGTAATTAGACAATTGGGTACTTGACTCTGTTTGATTTTGTACAATAAAAGTCAAAAATCGTTTATTTATCTTTGGATTTATATTACTTGATAATTGTCATTTTTTTTCTTTCGATTTCTTTATAGCTAGTTGTTGACGCCAGATCATTTACTTACAACTAAGTTTACTGCCGCCTCCAAAGCGCAAGTACAGAAGGAGCGGTAACAAAATATTTTTTGTTAAACAAAAGTTTACTGGTTAAAAAAGTTATGCAGAAAATTGAGTCCGAATTATTATTATTTTATTAATGAGGGTAAAATTTTATGACATATTTGATCATTTTTAAAAAAATTTTTTACCAATTGTTAAAAAATTTGTTTTTCTTTAAAGTTATCAACCCCCTATTAATAAGCCATTTTGAATAATTACGAAGAATTGACATCCGAATCGACAAAAAGAATAAGTAATTATAATCTGCTCACAAAATTTCACGAGAATCGATTGAGAAATGCGACCTGCAGGCGAGAACAGCCGGAAAACTGGACATCGGACATCTGGACTTACGAAAGAAAGGACGTACGTAAGGTATGTTAAGAGCCTTTTCACCTTGGTTTGCTGTCTCGCTCGCACAATCAAACATTTTTAAAGATTATTAAAAAATGTGACTCATTTGAAAAAAAGTGTTTCCTAAACTTTTTAATATATTATATGTTATATATTGTAGACATGTTTTTTATTGTTTGTGTGTGTATCGAGAATAAGGTCATCAAAAATTTAAAAATTTGATGACCTTATTCTCGATACACACACACACATATAAACAATAAAAAAACATGTCGAAAATATCCACAATATAATTATATAGAAAGTTAGGGAAACACTTTTCAACAAATTAGTCACATTTTTTTAAAAATCTTTAAAAAATGTTTGATTGTGCGAGCGAGACTGCCAACCAAAAGTGTAAAGCCTCTTAAGAGATGTTTGTTAACTCAAGCTCTTGTTTTAAAAATTCTTCGAAAGTGGCAAATTAAAAAATTTACTGTAAAATTGCTACAATGCATACAACAAGGCTATCGTAGTCAATAACTACAATATGTAACAAAAACCCTGTCCGATCTTTGTAGGAGTAGCTCAGACCGTCAATATGAACAACTTTTCCTACGATACCAATGCTTGGAACTGGAAAAAAATCGTCATTTTAAACAAAAGTGTTCGGGCGGCCCGGCAATTTGTATTAAAATGTCAATTTTTTCATCAAGTTGTCGGTCTGAGTTGCTCCTACAAGGATCGGAGAGGGTTTTTGTTACATATTGTATATTCTAACTTATCTTCATAATAATTTTTAGCTTCTTGTGCCCAAAGCCTAAAGTAATAAATAAAAAACCATAAGAGGCATCGATAGGATGGCCGCAATGATTTATATGTAAGATATAGCGGAAGCTACCTCGCGAAATGGGTAAATAGGCCATAATTGAAACAGCATGATTTATACCGCTCCCGTGTTCTCAACATGGGTGAAATAGAACACGATGAATGCAGAAGTAAAGCTCAGGTGACTCAGATTTAGACTCGCGAAAAACTGATAATAAATAAATAAATACATACGAACAAACTTATTATTGTAACACAGTTTTTCTCACGTAGTTAGTTATACGAGTGTGTAATCGTACGTTAGTTTTAAAAATATTGTATACAGAAAAATCACACAGATTGAACAAAGTAAGTTATTAATTGTTACTTGATGGCTTTGTCTTCTCTGAATTGGGTTGACTGGACAAGATCCCCTATGTCCATGTTTGTATTGTTTTATTTTGTAATTTTGTTGTATCCTTTGTGTACATATAATAAAGAATTTCCATACATAAATTCAACAATGACCGACACATCAGTTTTTAGTTTACGTAAGACATAATAAGTGGCTCTATTAGCTGTAAACTTTGCGTTACGTATTCTATACACTTTGTAGTTTTCAACGTTTTCAATTCCCATTGTTTCGCTATTTAAAAAAAGAAGTCCATAATATAAAACCTGGTAGATAGAATCTAGGTCCCCATGACTGCAATTGCATTGCTAATAATTCACAGTTTTACCCAATCCCTCGACTTTTAAAAATGCGTGTAAAGGGATAACTCTTGAGAATAAATTTATTTCTCTACTCTCAGTGTTTTGCAAAACCCAGAAGGGTTTCCTTGGGGGCCTGAATTATAGCCGTTTAAATTCTTTTTTCTTTGTTATCGCAGTGACTTTTTCGCTGACGATAGAGGAGATTAGGCTATTTATCTTGCGTTGACCTGGTAAGTGGTGCATTTTATAGTTATCTGATTTTCAGAATTAGGGTCTATTGGCATTGTTTGTTTGAACTTCCGCCTTTTAGCCTTTAAGACGAAGTGGTAGCTAAAGTGGCGCCCTCATTTGAAATAAATTGTTTAAAACTAAATATGGTGATAATTAAAAATTTGATTTGTATAAATGTCTAGAAAGACCTTTAAACTATTTTATGAATAACCTTTGAAAGTAATATTGGTAGTCCGTCTTGTTTTAAAACTGTTTTTCGCCAAAAGTGGCCACTTTTGGCGAAAAACAGTTTTAAAACTAGACGGACTATTAGTAATAATTTCAAAGTTTATTCATAAAATAGTTTAAAGGTCTTTCTAGACATTTATACAAATCAAATTTTTAATTATCACCATATTTAGTTTTAAACAATTTATTTCAAATGAGGGCGCCACTTTAGCTACCACTTCGTCTTAATACAAACAAATCTAACTGCAAAATGTAAGTAAATTGTGTTTTATTATAATCCACTTGTTCTTGACGACATCCGTGACGTAGTGGTAACTACGCTAGTCCGCTACTGGGAGGTTCTCGGTTCTTGGCGTAAAAAATATTTTAATTCGCCAAAAAATTGCCTTTTTGGCGAATTAAAATATTTATTTAAAATCAAATTGGTCCTATTAATCACAGTTGTAATAAATCTATTAAGTACCTCTTTATTTATTTAATTAATTTAACTGTATTATTTTAATTTTTGTTCAGTTTCTACTACGAAAGAAATACTGCACATGGTAATTTACTTTTAAATTTAATCTCTTAATTATATTTCAGATTTCAAAAATGATCAAAAATATCACCAGCATTTTTTTTAAAGATCAAAACGATATTGAAAGAATTGGACAGTATTTTTTTTACTTGGCTAGGTTACCTACTATTTCTCAGTTGAGTTGTATGGTAATCTATTCCACAAACTATACTTGTTACAAACTTTTATTTAACTCAATTTACAACCAGTTATCCTCAACGATTGAGCTGAAATTTTGCATACTTGTGTAAGTCGGTTGACAATACAAAATTATGGAGTCAATGAGTTGTTCTAATGATGAAGCCGGGAGATATTCGACAGAACTCAGTTATAAACAGTGGTCGGATAATTGGATGTATATTTACCTAAAGTTGAGATGTTGGCAGTTATGGAGTACACTTTTATATCTGAAAAATCCCGGGATTCCGGAATCGACAAAATTTTGTGTTTTGCTTATAGAATCAAATCGGGTAGGGTGTATATTTACTTACGTTCAGGTGTTGGCTAATATATGAGTGCCTCCGTGGTCCAGTGGTCAAGGCGTTCGCCTTGTGACCCGGAGGTCATGGGTTCGATTCCCACTGGGAAGCATACTTTGTTAAAATTTGTTTCCAGTCTGGATAGGATATTGCAGGCTTGAATCACCTGATTATCCGAAAAGAAAGATGATTCCGTGTTTCGGAAGGCACGTAAAACTGTGGGTCCCGAACGCCACCTAGCGTTTGATCATCAAACTATCCAAGGATTGGTTCCTGGTTTGCCTTTTGGGTTGTGGAGGTCAGACGGCAGTCGCTCTGTGTAAAAACCAGTAACCTCGTCAAATCTCCTTGGTTAGGTAGCGGACCCCGGGTTCTGAAGCGTTACTGCTGAGGATGCAACCGGGAATACGCTCGGATGATGATGGAGGTGTTGGCTAATATAGAATGCACTTAATCGATTAGTGAGAAGTTTTTTGAATCCCAGAATTTGAATTCAAATGTTTTAAGAAGCCGCTTCCATAATTTCCTAGCCATAAATTAACTTTAGACAAATATGCATCCGATTATCCGACCACTGGTTATAAAACAACATAACCTCATTGAATAAGACTCGTTTTATTTGTCTTGACGAGCGATATATGGCTGACGATGTCTAGAAGGTGTTCGATGTTATTTAGTTATTAAACGACGCAACAACATCGACTTTAGGCTTCATTTGTCTTAATAAGTACGCTGGTCTCACAACAAAAGCTAGTACAAGAAATGAAAAATTTTCAAAAAACTTATTAATATCTTAGAAATAAATAATCTAAGAAATTTATAGACTATCGACGACCTCCGTGGCGTAGTGGTCATAATGCTAGGCCGCCACAAGTTGGAAAATGGCGTTGTTGAAATTGTCCTGGTCTTGGATGTTTATCTTTATATTTATGACGACCTCCGTGGCATAGTGGTCACCATGCTAGTTCGCCACCCAGAGATCCCGGGTTCGATCCCCGGTCAGGGCAGGTTGGAAAATGGCCTTTTTCAAATTGTCCTGGGTCTTGGATGTTTATATACATATATGTATTTGTTATAAAGTATAGTATCGTTGTGTTAGTATCCCATAACACAATTCTCGAACTTACTTTGGGGCTAGCTCAATCAGTGTTATTTGTCCATATATATTTATTTATTATATATTTATTTCTTATAAAATATAGTATCATTGAATTAGTATCTCATAAAACAAGTCTCGAACTTTTTTTGGGGCTAGCTCAATCAGTGTTATTTGTCTATATATATATATAAACATATATATTTATAGAAAAATGAATGTATAACATAAACAAATGGTATAGACATCGTATATCTAATTCTTTTTTTAATACAGCAGAACAGCAATAATTCAGGACGATGTTTATAATTGATTCATTGCCTTCTACCGGTTTCCATTCCAAGTGTGTATAGTAAAACGAACGTATAATGATATGCTAATAGAATTCCTGTTCGTATAAATATTTGATAGCAAACACTTTCTCTTAAGATATAGATTAGTTAAAGTACGGAAAAGAAGCTTCATTAAAAAGCAAGACAGCAATCATGAGCCATAATGAACAATGGTGATCTCCCGTTGGCAGTTTGGAAGTCCTTAAACAAACTCCGGGCTGGTAATGGGAGATGCCACGAGAACCGAGTCAAGTGGGGTTTTTCAAACAACGACCTTTGTGAATTTGTAGCTGTTCAAAGCATGGCACACGTTCTGTCATGTCCCAACTGCCCAACCTCTTGTACATTAGAACGTTTAAACTTGGCTAATGACACGGGGTAAGTGTGGCTACACACTGGTCCTTGACCTTATGAAAAAGCCATTCCGAACCGCTAAGAAGAAGAATGAACACAATGTTGAAGACAGTTTAAGAAACAAAAAAAAACTACAAATTAAATCGGTAGCGAATAAAAATTTTCAAATTAAATACTTGAAATTGTAAAACAAATGCGTGAGTGTCGTGAAAAACTCGGTTGGAACAAAATTTGATAAGCCTCCGTCCGCCAAGTCCGTTTTATCCAAAAAGGAACTTCGTTTCAATAAATTAATGTGATTAATTAAAAATTCGGATGCGGTTAACCGAACAATAAAATGTTTGATATTTTTGCGTGTGGTTAATGCTTAAATCATATTTGTGCGCAATTGCGTGAATATAGATATAAAAAAAGTTGTTTAGCATCTTTTAAACACACACACATATAAAAATGTCTAAATTATAACTTGGTCGTCGAGAATTTGTAGACATTTTCTTCATATCACCTGTGAGGTTGGCTGATGAGTTTCTTTCTGTACCCTGCCTAATTTATACTTGTGACCACAGTGAAAAGTTTGTCAGAATTCTCTTGGCTTCCGACCTTGAGAACCGAACTAATATTGGTCGATGAAGACTTTTTAGGAGAAAAAACATTGATTTTTATTTGCCCTCGACGTTCCATCGCGTTTCAGTCATTTTGCAAGGCACATTTCTGTCTTATAAAATTTAAATATTTTTTGCAAGCCGTTTTTTAGTTTCATCTGTCCCGTTATCTGTCTGTAATCGAATCTTGCAAGCACTTTAAAGTTTCTAATTGAGCTGAAATTTTGCACGTTTTCGTATATTGCGTGACAATGCAATAGTGTGATGACATGGAGCTGATCTGACGATGGAGCTGGTCGGTGGTCATGGCATTTCTGACATAAAACAACTTAACTCACAGAGTTTGGGCTTGATTGGTTCGTCTTGAAGAGTACTATAACCTTTTTAGGTTATTGAAAGAATGAATGAAAAACTTTTGATTACCTACACCAATACAAAAAAAAAAACATAAAATGGAAGTTTTACAATTTAAAATACAAAGGTACAATGGGCGGTCTTATCGCTTAGAGCGATCTCTTCCAGACAATCGGTGATGAGAGGAATGTAGGCTCGTCAGAAATAACGGCGGTGCAAAGAAAACTATAAGTTAAATCAATAGGTAATTAGGGTTACTTTTACACGTATAATCTATATTACACAGGTCATTATCTATTTTATACAACGTGGAAGAGACATATCTAAATATATATAACTCAAAGGGGACTGACTGACTGACATAGTGATCTATCAACGCACAGCCCAAACCACTGGACGGATCGGGCTGAAATTTGGCATGCAGGTAGATGTTATGACGTAGGCATCCGCTAAGAAAGGATTTTGATTAATTCTACCCCCAAGAGGATAAAATAGGGGATGAAAGTTTGTATGAAACTTGTCAATTTTAAACCGATCGGGCTGAGACTTTGCATGCATAAAGCTACTATGACGTAGGCATCCCCTAAGAAAGATTTTGATAAATTACACCCCTAGTGAGCGAAGCCGCGGGTAAAAGCTAGTCCGCAATAAATCGAACCACGGGCTATATACATCTCTATAGTATAATGAAATTAAAATAACCAAATAAGAAAAAAAAAGAAAAAAAACAACATACGCATACTATACATATACATATTGCCCGGGCGGCTGCACACTTTTGTATGGGAAAGCCGATTTTTTTCTGCGTTTTGGTTGTTATTTTTAACCGACTTCCAAAAAAGGAGGAGGTTATCAATTCGTCGCGATCCTTAATTTTTTTTTTTGTATGTTCACCGATTATTCAAAGACAACTGGACCGATTTAAAAAATTCTTTTTTTGTTTGAAAGGGTATACTTGCCTGGTGGTACCATGGAAATTTTATCAAAATCGGTTGTGTAGTTTGGGGGTGAAGTCGGTTTTTAGTTTTGAAAAATTGTAATTCATTATACCATGCATGGTGATCTAGCATAGCCTGTGGTTCGATTAATTACAGGTATGTCCCTTCTACTCGTACGTTGTATATAAATTCCAGTTTTTTTCCAGCTTACATTAGTCCACTGCTGGACCAAGAATACAAATACATTATCACGTCTTTATCCCTAAAGGTTCAGACAGAGCCTAGGGCGATTAGACTCAAAGGCTATGTTTAGAGAGACGGTGGAGATGGAAAAATGGAAACAATATAGTGATGGTTTGTTAACTACATCGCCTACTTACATGATTCAAATTCTCGCCTATTCCCTAAATCAGCTTTTACGATCTGCGTGGAAAGACAAGTACCAGTAAATTCTATGTTTTTTTTTTTGTTTTTCCCAAAAAATTTTCGCCACGAGTGAGATTCGAACTCACAACTCTCAAATCTGTACCTGAGTGCATTTCTAATTGTCATACCGTGACAGATATTATCTGGGCTCACTCGTGGCGAATATTTATCTTTACATATTTATATTTCATCTCATCTACTCGAAAAACGATGTTTTCATCCCAAAACATTTGGAGCTAAAGTTACTGTTAAGTTAAGGAGTTAAGAATCACTCGCTCCGCTCGTGATTAAACTGTGAAATCTTTCGTTTCGCTCTAGATTCAAAGTAGCGCCCTCGCCGTCAAAATATTACCTTATCCCCTTGTAGCACAATCTACTATTTTATTCGTGACATTTTTTTGTTGACTAAAACTATGTTTTTTTTTTGTATAGGTAAATATAGTAATTTTTCGACCAATTCCCACCAAATAACACCGCTGTTACATTTCGTCCGCCGATTTATACGACCCCGAAAACGTTTAGTACTTCGTGTTCCGAAGGTAAATGTAATTCCGTTGACAACAGGATCCCTCTTCCCGATTGAGATTAAAAAACTTTTGTCGTGAAAAAATACACTGCCAAGCGCGAACTGCATTCGTTGATCGAAAGTTCCGTATAAAATTTGGCATTTTAACTTAATATTTCTCATTGGTCTATCAAATAGATTATTAAGAAATTTTGTTCACGTATTTTTTGTGGTCTATCAGATAGATTATTAAAAATTATTGTACACGTATTTCTTTTTTTTTACTATCAAAAGATGATGAAGATAAAGGTACGTTTCAAGTTCGCGCTTTGGTACAATTTTCCCTGAGAGGTAACGTCACTTGGATTATAATATTGTGCGTATAAGTATTATCTATACTTTGATATCAAGATAATTAACAAGTTTTTATTTAAAAAAAAACAATCTTTTGCCTATAACAATGATATAAAAAGGTTAAAGCGCTCCTAAAGACGAATTAATCGAACTGTAACTTTGTGCGGTTATGTTTTGTTGCTGCCATAACCACCTTTCAGCTCCATCATCAGATCAGCTCCATGTCATCATAATATTGCATTGTCACGCGATATACGTATGTGTGCAGAATTTCAGCTCAATCGGATATCAGGAAGCGGATCAAATTTAACTTGCAAGATTTGATTTCAGACAGACAGACATCGGGTCAGGTGAAACTTAATATAAGCTTGTAAAAATGTATTGTAAAAGTTACTTATTTAAAGAATAAGAAGTTTTAAAAGGTATGAAATACAATTAATTTTCTGCAGTTCGTTTTTACAGAACGAACGTCTATACTATTTATAAGACTTTTTAAAAACTACTTTAATATTTCAATAATAAAAATAAATCCTTTTATGATTTCCTAGTCTGCTATAAGTACAATTAAGGCGGCCCTTCCCGGCGGCTCTTTCGTCAACGCGAGCATAGTTCGAAAAGCTTGTTTCTTCATCCAGGGTAATGCTAGAAAAAAAGGCAAACCAAAAAGGGACAGATAGCGCCTTAGGGCACGGTTTGCACTGTATTAAATGAAATTAGTATTATTATTAACTATCCATTAAACGAATATTAACTATTCATAGGGTGCGGAAACATAAAACTTGTTCCAGGATAAACGTTTTTGTCAGTAAGCCTTACAAGTTTGTGAAATAAATGTTTTTTATTTAAAATTTTCATTACATTTGCGACGTTTTTATTGAAATATTTTTTTTATTTTTACAATTTATGAGTACTTTATGAACGGTCGAAGTTCAGGTAAAATTTGTGCAAAAAAGCAGATTTTTGGAGGCGTATACTGAACTTGTTTTTCCAAATATTCATTTTTTATTACGATAGAAACCTAGAAATAGTACACAAGATATCTGTTAGTTAAAAAAAAATCAATAAACATCACTTACAACGTCATTATTACGTACGAGCATTTGTATGAAAAGTAAGACGGGAAGGCTGCTCTTAATTTCAACTAATGGCCTTCTTAAGATCTTGCATTTATGCCTTTTTATAAAGTAAAACTAGAGATTTTCCTGTAAGTGCAAAAAGTATGTATTAGTAACAAAGATAGCTTTTTATCAATTTTTCGTTCATAAAATCTTTATCAAAACCTCGGTCAAACAATCCACCAATTTTGAAAGCTGAAAGCCAATTTAACAGAAAAATTCAAATTGTAGCACAGTTTTTCTGTTATTCTAATAACGAACCCCAAAACTTTGCACCGAGAAGAAAATATTAATGAAATTTGAAGAAACCACCGCCGATGACCGAAAGGAAGGAACTTTGTCAAAGTATTTTCTCTTGCGGATGGCAATTAAGAAATTCAATTTTCAGTAACTCTCTCTCAGAATTCTGAGTGTCTGCTGACTTGATTAATCCTACTTCAAAGGGAAATACACTGCAAAGGCGTATAATTACTGTACACGTGTATAAGTGTTGTTTTCTGAGGAAGTGTGTGAATGTTTCGTCGATGGCGTGAGATGAGATGATAAAAGGTGGCTCTCGGCATCACGTTGAGCGATCTGCGGAACAAAACCCATTGTATAAACGGTACACACAAAGGAAGGTAAAATCTCTTAGACTTATGGGCTCAATAACGTTTGTAGTATTCGGTGTTTCGTTGTGTGGGTTTCGGTTTTCATGTAAAATAAAATCACACTTTTTTGTTGATATCGTAAGAGGCAAATAACATCTCGGAAATATATTTCGCGCCATGCTGCCTTGAATGACGTCATCTGTCGCGCCCTTTCCTCGTCCGGTGTGCCAGCAGTACTCGAACCTGCTGGCATTAATCGAGACGATGGGAAAAGAGAAAATGGCGCTCATACCTTGGAAAAATACGATGTGCCAGCAGTACTCGAAACTGCTGGTATTAATCGAGACGATGGGAAGAGAGAAAATGGCGCTCATATCTTGGAAAAATGGGTGGTCGCTAGTATGGGATGCAACTTGCGTGGATACTGTTGCCCCATCCTATTTACGAGCGACTGCCCGCAAGGCGGACGTAGCCGCGGCGACGGCAGAAGCCAATAAGAGGCGCAAGTATGCTGGCTTTGGGAGAGCCGTATATTTTTGCTCCTTTTGCCGTGGAGACCTTGGGGCCTTGGGGTGCGGAAGCCCGTCAGTTGTATAAAGAGATTTCCGCACGCCTAATCGACGCCTCAAGAGATCCATGGGCTGGTGCGCATTTTGGCCAAAGGCAGTCTCTTGGGTACCCTACCCTGCGAGCGCAGCGATTTAGGCTCAATTTTTTATATCATTTGATGTTTTTTATAGTACTTATATCTAGTTTAGTCTTATATTCATAGTTATATTTAGTTTAGTCACAGTTTACTTATGTTATTTAAGTTCTTAATGTAATAATAGCATTCCTAAGAAGTATAACGTCAGGCAACTACCGCTTGTTAAATTTTTCACACATGTTTTAGGAGGTTCGACGTGTAGCAGGTCGGTAAATCCAAAGTCCTGTGTTTAGACGATTTTGGCTTGTACTCGTATTCAGGATCCAAGGTGACGATGATCATTGACAATATTATCATTGTTTGCAAAAAAAGCTGATGATGCAGCTTCGAAGCAGCACAGTTAAGGATGCATCCGGGAATAATACAAAAAATAATAAAAAATAAAAAAGACCAGTTATTATTTCATGAGTAAGGCAGTCTAATGCAATTTTCTGCGTAGCCATGAATTAAATGTGGAAATTATTAAGTATCGAATTTAACCTTATTGCATATTTTAATTGTAAACTAATTACAACATACAAAACAATAATGATTTAATGCTTTGTCACATTAGTATCAAAGCCACAACTTTAGATATATTCATAAATTAAGTTAAGTAAGTATATTAAATTTCTCATTTTAAATTATTGACACATCATCATAATACTCACCAAGCTAAAACTACATGGATGAATTCTATGATAACAGAACCAAATATTGTATGGGCGTAAAGTTATTGTAATCTGTAGGTATCTAGAAATCCACATGATAAGCCATATATAGAGGCAAATCATACAAATTGAGCTGGCCCCATAGTTAGCTTAAGCTTCTGTTATGGGATACGAACCCAACGATACTACATTTTATGACAAACCCATATACAGATAAACCCAAAAGATTATCCGGATATTGTCTAGGGACAATTTGAAAAAGGCCATTTTTCAACATGCTGTCTATGACAACAAGTTAAAACAACACTTTAAATAGATTGAAGTCATCTGTTGCGATTTCACAAATCTTTGAAACACGTGTACTTTTATTTACCTACGCTAGCAAATGTGTTGTTGTAACTCAAAAGCTAAACGCTGTTGCTATTTGCGCTCCGCATTTGAGAAGGAAAACAAACGTATGTGTAACAAATTTGTTGACACTCTCCCGAATGTTTGTCAAAGACTCAAAGTCAAACATGTAATCAAGAAGTTGTGACAGCCAACGATGTAAAATCAACGCCACTTACAGAGCATTACGCTAAATATTATGGTCCTCGAAAAGAAGGCAGAAAAGGGTCGGATGATGTCCCCAGTTGTAGTCAAACAGAAAGGATTCCCGACTAAATCCGTTTATAGCGAGTGAAAGAGATGGCTGTATTCCACAGCCATTTCATTGAAATTCGAGTGGGACATAAAATAGAGCGTAAATTTGGGACACTAATGCTCGGACGCTGAACTGAGGCGAAGAGACGTGGATGGCTTTACTTTCATTTTTATGGCGCGCCGAATCATTCCCTCTTTACTAGGCGATTCCTAAGTGTGGCTCTGATTTAGAGATACATTTATTATCTGGTTCGAGTAAAGTTTAATCTTCGCTAAAAGGAAAGTTACTGGCAGTTTGAGTTGGGGCAATTATAGCGATGGAAAAATATGTAACAGGAAGAAAACTGGATTTTATTCGCGACGACCGGCAATATTTTGAAGATTTATTCGCGGACGCGAAATACGCTGGAGTGTTTCGATAAACTTGGGATTTAAGTGGGAGTCGGTTTTATTTTGGAATTTTCCTGAGAGAATCTTGGCTGGTAATCTAGATTGCTGTCGTTCACCTAGATTTTCAGTTTTATTACCTGTTGTTCTTTGTTTATTACCCTCTCTTTTCCTTTTCCTCGTTATTTGACTTTGGTTGGGACAGCTCACTTCTCTTACTGTGTTTACGATTGCATTATTTCCTGTGATTCTCAGAGTTCTGGCACAGAATTAATATATAAGTATGTATAAGATACAAAACGGAATCTCCTAAGGTCCCGTGCAATATGCTTCCCGATCCCCTTCCTTGCACCTTCGCGCCGTGTGGAGGGTTATGAGCGGGCAGGCATAAGCCTGTGCGTGCATCAGGCGTCTGCAGCCTCCTCGACAAGATGAAAACGGGGGAGAGGTATGAGGACGGGGAATGGGGACGCGTATTGCGCAGGTTCTTAGGAGATTCCATTCTGTATTTAATACTTATATTAATTAAGTGGTTCTGGCTTGCATCTTTTTAAGAGGTGGCTTTATTTATACGACCAGTCTTTGGGATAAGGAACGAGCTAGACTCTTATTGCAGGGTTCCAGCCTCAAAGGTCCTCCACTGAGAGAGTTGGAGTGCTCAAAGGGAAGCCTTTACCCAAGTGGGATATAGCATGGAAATAAAAAAAATTAAATGTTAATTCAGTAATTAGATCTTTACTTCCTTTAGCATATCAATAAGTTTATTGTTCATTACGTGTAGTGTATATTTTTTAAATAAAAGTCACCACCACCATCTCTTCACAATGACCACTGCTGAGAAGAAACACCGAAAGAAACTAATTTTCACAGTATTGATCGTTTATTCGCCAGAAGGGCTTTGTCATATTATTATAATGACTTTTAATTAATAAATTATTATAATATTACACAATGTTGATACGTTATAACATGTTTTGCTTGTTAAAAAGTAAACAAACAAAAATTACATAATAAGAAATACTAAGTAGTCAAAAAAGCTCTCTTAAAAGGACGGATCGCACGGATCATTTTATATGATTCAAAGATTCAAAGATTCAAATGTTTATTCAGTAATTAGACCTTTACAGGCACTTTTACACGTCAATAAGTATAATTTATGTTACGTGTAAAGTATATTAAAATTTAATTTATTTTTTAAAGAAAAGCTACCGATACCAGCGCTTCGTAACGACCACTGCTGAGAAGAAACGCCGAAAGAAACTCATTTTCACAGTATTGGTCGCCTACTCGCCAGAAGGGCTTTGTCATATTATTATAATTGTCTTTTAATTAATAAATACTTATAATATAATACAATGTTGACACATTATAACATGTTATGCTTGCGAACAAGTAAACTAACATAAATTGCGTAATAAAAAATATTAAGTAGTCAAAAAAAGCGAAGCCGAGCTGACCAGTCCCTCCCGGCAGCACCCGTTCACGAGTTGACGCACGGATCAGCCATCGTTAAACTCAACCATATTAGAGGGAATCCAACGACCCGACCAGCGACGCCACCACCGGATTGGACATTTTAGTGAGCATGAAAAACCCGAACTCGCAGACCTTGTCAAGAGAAAATATTAATTATATGTTGGTCACTTATTGATCGCAGAGCATTTACATGTTTTTACAGTAAGCTTATTATGGTAACAGAAAATGCAGCTATTTATGTTTCATGTGTGGAGTGTAATGGAAAATGTTTAGGAAGTATCCACGCGTTTTTATCTCTTAAATAATCATTGATAGTATAGTATGCATTGTTCAATAAAACTTTTTTAACATGTGTTTTAAATTTTGCCATTGGTAGGTTAACGATCGCTTCGGGAAGTTTATTAAATAATGTTATACCTAGACCTAAGAGTGACTTTCTAGTTTTAGCAAGTCGAAATTTAGGCGTATGAAGCTGATTTTTGTTGCGAGTATTATAACTGTGAACATCACTATTTTTCTTGAAATTATTTAACCTAGATTTAACAAATAGAAGATTTTCGTAAATAAATTGAGATGTCACAGTAAGAATATTTATAGATTTAAATAACTCTCTTAAGGAATCGCGTGATTTTAGTCCGTAGATCGACCGAATTGCTCTCTTTTGTAGCACAGAGATAGCATGTATGTTAGCCGCTTTACCCCATAAGAGCAAGCCATATGACATTATGCTGTGAAAATAACTAAAGTATACTAGCCTAGCAGTTTCAACGTTAGTACACCGTCTGACCCTCCTCACAGCATATGCTGCCGAACTAAGTTTCTTGGCAGTGGCCTCAATATGTTTATCCCATTTTAAGTTCCAGTCTACAGTTATGCCTAAAAATTTGGTGTTGGGTACCCATTCTAGAACTTGACCATTAAGACTCAAAGGTATGTGAGTATTAGGTTTATTCAATAGTGAAAAATTAACGCACTTAGTCTTTTGTGTGTTTAAGGCCAGATTATTAGTCGTAAACCAACTAAGTACTTGAGACATAGTATTGCTTACATCGTCATAGTTTGTGCATTTTCTGTCAACCTTAAAAAGTAAAGATGTATCATCAGCAAACAATACTACTTCACACAACTTTTCTGCAAGACAGGGGAGGTCATTAATATAAATCAAAAACAAAAATGGACCAATTATTGAACCCTGAGGCACACCCATGCTCACAGTTGCACTATCTGAGGATACTCTGTTGATTTCAACTCTTTGAGTTCTATTATCAAGATAAGATGAAATAACAGAGAGTGCAGTATCAGTAACGCCATAAAATTTTAGTTTATTTTTTAATATTATGTGATCGACACAATCGAATGCCTTCGACAGATCGCAAAAGATACCTATAACGTCTTGTCGATTCTCCCAGGCTTCGTAAATAATTTTAACTAAGGTCGCTGCTGCATCAGTGGTAGAGCGCCCTTTTGTAAATCCATATTGGCGACAGTGAAGTAATTTATTAATATTAAAATACGATACTAGCTGGTCTAATATAATTTTTTCAAATATTTTACTTAAAGCCGGTAATATTGAAATTGGTCTATAATTGTTCGGATCATCTTTGGATCCCTGTTTAAACAGTGGTATAACTTTACTTGCTTTCATTAAGTCAGGGAAAACACCTTCTGAAATACATTTATTAAATATTAAAGTTAAGTGAGGAGCAATCAAGTCGATGATACTGCTCATGGACCGTATAGGCTGTATATAAAAAAAAGAAACTGTCCTTGTAAATGCAGTTGAACAAAATTTTTACGATCGTTTCAACCCAGTTTGATATAAATGGAAAGAGATACATCAAGTAAGTAAATAGACAGGTGGTGCTTGAATCAATAAAATTAGGAAATATTTCAAATCATCATCATCATTCTCACGTATTCCTGATTGCATCGACGGCAGGCCTGTGTCACTCCCCGTTTAGGTATCGAAAATATACTTACTATGCGCGCGGCAGAGATGGGCGTAGTTAACTACTATTGTGTAGTTTGATTACAAATTACAATTACATGTAGTTAACTACAAGTAGTTGAAATTACATTAAATCTAACTACATCAATTGCAACTACTGTAGTTGTAATTTGTAATTGTAATTAAGTAGTTATAACTACAAATCACAATAAGAATTTATTGCCGCGGGCGTGTGTTAAAGGTGTTATATTTCGAAATTGTAAGTGTAAGAAGTTGTAAGCAAGAAACGAACATTTAGAAGTAAGTAAATCTTTATAAAATATGTAATTTCAAAAAGTAGTTTGTAATTGTGATTACCACTACTTTTTGTAGTTTATAGTTCAACTACTTTTTCAATTACTTTTTGTAATTATGTAGTTGCGATTACTAACTACAAAATGTAATTGTAGTTAGTAATTAGTAGTTTAATAACATTTTGCCCAACTCTGGCGCGCGGCAACCACTTTGAAGGGAGAAATTCAGTTACATGAATCGTTTGTACAGAGGAATAAGAATGAAATTCGCTTGCAATGGATATCTAGGTATTTAAACGAAGAGGTGAGGACTTCTGACGCGAGCTAAATTAAACCATAGCGCTAACCACATAGAGTAGATATTTCTTTGAATTTATTTTCTAAGTAAGACTTCTGTACGTGAGTATTAGTATTTATTTTGTGTCAGTGGTAACGCTTCAAACCCGAAATCCGCCACATTACCTAGGTGATTTGACGAGGACACTAGTTTTTTTCTTCATAAGCCTCTGCGAGTCTGCCATAAATACCAAAATACCCCAAATTTCAAATTCAAACAAAATTAATAAAACTTAATTAAAAGCGGCGAAATCAAAGTAAAACTATATTGAGTTAATTAAACGAGCAGTTCTAAACTAATAACAACCGGATGTTGTGTAGATAAATAAACTAGTTTTGTATTGATTTTGTTAAGTGATGTTGACAGAATTTTTAAAGCTTTTGAATATGCTTTAAAGTATTGAAAAAATGTACTGGGGATACAACTTATTTTATTACTGGTTGGATGTGTAATACCGGTGTAGTTGTCAGTTAGTGATAAATGTGTTGGTGTTGATAAAATTGTGTTCAGAATACGTTTTTATTATTATTTTTTTGTCCACATCTTAACTAAGTGTGAGCTGCAACCAGGCCTGTGTCACTCCCCGTTTAGTTATCGAAAATATACCTACATTAATACTATGCGTGCGGCGACCACTTCGAAGGGGAAATTCAGTTACATGAATCGTTTGTCAAGAGTAATAAGAACGAAATTGGCTTGCAATGGATGTCTAGGTATCTAAACGAAAAGGTGAGGAGTTCTGACGCGAATTAAATCAAACCATAGAGCTAACCACATTAAGTAGATATTTCCTTGAATTTCTTTTCTGAGTAAGACTTCTGTACGTGAGTGAGTACTAGTACTTATTCTGTGCTGCGACCAATTTCTCTCCATACATGTCATCACTCCAACGTTTCCTAGGCCGCGATATGTATACTGCGATGACTGGAGGGACATGTGAAAATTTTTTGACCTACTGTGGGTCAGAGTCATTGAGGCACATAAGTTTTTTGAAAAGGTAAGCACTGATCTTACCTAAATTACGAGAACAGGTGTATATTAACCAAAATATATTTTTCACTTGTATCCGATATTATATTAGGGTGGCACATGGTAGACAAAGGCGTAGGATGCAGGCCGTTCTAGGTCGGTCATTTTGGAAATCCTTAGGAGAGGCCTATGTCCAGCAGTGGACGTAACGTGGCTTAGATAATAATAATAATAATAAATAAATATACAGGGACAAATTACACTGATTGAGCTAGCCCCAAAGTAAGTTCGAGACTTGTGTTATGGGATACTAATTCAACGATACTATATTTTATAACAAATACATCTATAGATAAACATCCAAGTGCCAGGACAATTTGAAAAAGTACATTTTTCAAACATGCCCAAACCAGGGATCGAACCTGGGAACTCTGGGTGGTGGACTAGCATGGTGACCACTACGCCACGGAGGTCGTCAATGATGAGGGTTAACAAATTCTAAATCAAGCAAAATACATTTTTTCGCTAGGATCCGATACTATATTAGGGTGGCACAGGATAGACAAAGGCATAGGATGCAGGTCGCTCTAGATCGGTTATTTTGGAAATCCTTAGAAGAGGCCTATGTCCAACGGTGGACATTATGCGGCTGAGATGATAAGGGTAGACCAATTCTATATCAAGCAAAATACATTTTTTCGCTAGTATCCGATATTATATTAGATCAGTCATATTGGAAATCCTTAAGAGACGCAGAGAGATCGAAAAGCATCTATGAAAAGAGTAATGAGTGTTGACGAAGCAAAAGAGGTTTGCAAGGATCGTAGCAAGTGGAAATCCATGTCTCTGCCTATCACCCCCATGGGAAACAGGCGTGAAAATATGTATGTGTTACGAGAGGCCTATGTCCAGCCGTGGATGTAATGCGGCTGAGATGATGAGGGTAAAAAAAGTCTATGAATATGTATGAAATGCACGCTACTGGTCAGTGTAGGTTCAAACTGAGGCAAAGAGACGTTGATGGCTTCACTTTTTTATGGCGCGCCAAATCATTCCCGATTCTTGAGTGTGGCTCTAATTTAGTTAACTTTACTGACTATGTAAAAAAAATGTTAACCAAGCTTTTATCTAAAACAACGAACTAAACAGTTTAAAGTGCTCCTCCATACGAATTTGTCGAGTACACAATTGGTGGGGTTATGTTGATTTATCATAGAGTGGCCTAGCCACCTTCCCGCTAAATCATGAGATCCGGTCATTGGTACCATAATATTGTATTGTAACTCAAATTTCATAAGTATGTAAAATTTCAGCTTTATAGAAGTGGGTTTAATTTAGCTTGTAAGATTTGATTACAGACACAAAAACAACGGGAGAGGTCAAACTAAAAAAAACTTGTAACTAAAAACAAGAAAGACCAGACAATAGGTAATAAATAATTCACTTTCAACTGACTTCTTCAAATGTCGAAAGTACAAAAAAAACTCGATAAGTTCTTCGCGTAATAGAAGACATTTAGAATTGAATAGGCACTCAAATTACACCCGAGTCCTACATACTCGTAATATTTGATATCACAAAGTTTGAACAATAAATCTTCCACGATGTGAGAGCAAGATAGAAACCAGCATATTGGACCAAGACTCGTGAAGGTTCTAGCTTATTTTCTGACTAGTTATTTAGTGGTAGTAAAAAGTTAGACGTGTTTTACAGAATGTGCGTCTGGCAGGATGTTTGGCCTGTTTGATTGGTCTGGCTGCTAAGAGAAAGTATTGAAACAGCACAGAATAAGTACTCAAGTAACAGAAGCCTTACTCAGAAAAGAAATTCAAAGAAATATCAACTTAATGTGGTTAGCGCTATGGTTTAATTTAGCTCGCGTCAGATTTCCTTACTTCTTCGTTTACATACCTAGACATCCATTGCAAGACAATATCTTTCTTATTACTATTGACAAACGATTCATGTAACTGTATTTTCCTCTTCTATAAGTAGGTATATTTTCGATACCTAAACGGGGAGTGACACAGGCCTGAAAATAGTTACCAGATATAATCCGTCTTATTATAAAACCCAGACTAACTTTGTTACTAGGTTTAAACCATTATCCGCCCAAAAGATGTTGACATTGACAGGTGAGATAGTGTGATTTTACTAGAAATACTGATACGACTTAACGAGTAACGGAATGGCGTTCTTAACAGTCAGAGTTTTTTGTTTTATTTTCTCCTGCAAATAAACTTTTTTTAAAAGTTACATCGTCTTATTAAAAAATTCAGACTTACTTTGTTACTAGGTTTAAACCATTATCCAAACAAATCAAGTTGACATCTAGTAATATCACACTATCTTACCTGTCAATGTCAACTTCTTTTGGGCGGATAATGGTTTAAACCTAGTAACAAAGTTAGTCTGGATTTTATAATAAGACGAATTATGTTTTTAAATAAGTTTATTTGCGTGAGAAAATTAAAAAAAAAAACTCTGACTGTTAAGAACGCAATTCCGTTACTCGTTAAGTCGTATCAGAATTTCCGCTACTAATCACTAGATGAGTAGCGGAACTACCGATACAACTTGATGTCCGTAGCGCCATCTATTATTTGCTAGAGAAAGCCTTGACTTTCGAGCGTTAACCCCCAATAACTTATAAACTCTGAACCGATTTTCATAAAACACGGCCCACCGCATGAGAACTCGCTTTCACGTAAAAAAACCGCATCGAAATCGGTCCATCCGTTCGAGCGCTACGATGACACAGACGGACAGATATTAGCTTCAAACTTATGATACCCGTCTTTTTTGTAGGGGGTTAAAAATGTTAGATAATTACTGTTTGTGCCAAAATAAATTAAAAAAGTAAATAGTTTATTTAATTTTATAAAAGTACATAGTTTATTTGGTGAAAGGCTGATCGAGGTATTAGGTGACCAGGCTGGTAATTACATCGCTCAAAGAACAAGTATTGCCATACAACGTGGCAATGCTGCCAGCCTTCTGGGCACTCTTCCACAGGGGAAAGATTTAAGGGATATATGATAGTATATGTTTACAAGCAATTAATTTTTAGTATTTAAGTTTGTTACAGTTAATTTTAGTTGTGTGTGTATATTTTGCCTTTAAATAAATAAAAAAATAACAACAGTTATATTTTCACTCCAACAGAACGCGATTGTGTCAGAGAAAAAGGAATCGTGGACGCAATTCTACCTACCTACACAACTAGACATTACATGGTCGGTAATTATTATCTAAATATATATAACTCAAAGGTGACTGATTGACTGACATAGTGATCTATCAACGAACAGCCCAAACCATGGGACGGATCGGGCTGAAATTTGGCATGCAGGTAGATGTTATGACTTAGGCATCCGCTAAGGATTTTAATCAATTCTACCCCAAAGGGATAAAATAGGGGATGAAAGTTTGTATGAAACTTTGTCAATTTTAAACCGTTCGGGCTGAGACTTTGCACGCATAAAGCTACTATGACGTATTTTGATAAATTACGACCCTACGCGAGCGAAGCCGCGGGCAAAAGCTAGTTGTCTATATGATTGTATCTGTTTTGTATAATAATAATATTGTTACGGAACTGGGGTTCGAGATTTAGAGAAAAACGCCAAACTTCTTATGAGGGTCTTTATTCACTACGGATCCCTAATTTGACACGTGAAGATGGTCTTCCTGATGTCTAAGTCCGCGTCGCGTAGCAGCTGAGGTTCAGGTATCTCGACGAGGTTGTCGTAAGTACTTCCACTTGTCGCACTAGAGTAAGCTTCCTTCGCTTCGGTTCGCTTCGAAGTGATCGCTTTCGTAGCTCGCATGGAACTGCCGTGATGCGCACTCGATCGCCTTTTATATGCCCCGATATAGAGGTCTACATTGTTCTCGAATATTCCCCATACCTGAAAAATGTATTTCGATGGCGCCGAAACGTCGAGGCGTCGGTATGTGTGAAGTGGAACTTGCAAAACAACTATAGACTTTATGCTATAAGGACATAAGGCCTAGTTTTGCTTGCATTATACCGACGTATTTCTACGCGGTTCGTGCTCGCGAACATTCTGCGTCTATCTCGTTTGCGACAATATTCAATAACAACATTATTGAATATTGTCTTGTTGTTACATGACTAGCTTCCCCGCTAAAATCTGCTATACTTATTACTAATGACATATTCTATGAATTCTCTTGCCATGCATGAATTGTGTGTAGGCGGATTTCAGATTTTTTCGTTTTGTAGCTCGCCCACAAATACTTACTAACAATTTCCAATATCAAAAGAATTCAACAATCAACAAACGTTTCTTAAGATCTTTGAAGATATTGGTACGCGGTGAATTGTAAAATCCTATTTTATGTTACATTTACATAAAAAGGTTATTAAAATGGGAGTGGGAGTGGATCCTGTGGCGTAGCTATGGAGAGCATGCTTCAGATATTGTTGTGACACCCCAAAAGTTCCTTCTTCTTTCCTCGCCTTTTCCCTATTTGGGGTCGGCTCTGTATGTCAACTCTCTCCATAATTTTCTGTCCTTCGCCATCTCTGTACTAACCCCCCGTTCCCTCATATCCGATCTCACGCATTCTTTCCACGGCGTTCTCGGCCTCCCCTTTCCTTTTTACCCGTCTACTTTCAAGTCAACCATTTTTTAGCCAGATGTTCGCCATCTCTTCTCATTACTTGGCCATACCAGGTCATGTGATGGCTTTTTAAATCGTCGAATTTTAAATCCCTCTAATATACTCGTTTCAAATTTTAGTAAAACGCATTTCATTTACATGCATCTAATGTTCTTTTTTTTAGATTATGGTATACGATGCCTAGGTCTGATCACGGAGAAGGAAGGTGGTCGACGGAACTGAGTAATAAAACGACGCAACTCCATCAAGTTGTGGCTTATTTCATTTGTCTTAATTAATAAGTACGTCACAATAAATAATTGTACAAAAAAAAACTTTTTTATAGTTGCCAGGTAAAAAGCCCCCTTTTCTGGCTACGCCTCTGAGTGGATCAATGGGAAAAGGTTAGGTAACAGTAAAAAGGTAAGGAGGTCCGCAGCGCGGATACTTTATTGTAGTGGCGTAAGGCCTTTGTTTTGGACGCTTTTGTTCTCAATTTCACCCGAATATTTTCAATGGGGCGATTTTTCAGTTGGAAAAACAAGTTGAATTTATTTATTTTAAAATAATACCATCTGGAATTTAATTCTTGTTTTGTAGAAGAGTTTCCTACAGAGCTGCGATATAGACGAACGGTAAAACCGTGTGGATAACGCGAGTTTTTTTGTTTTTACATTTTACTTTGATAAAAACGATGAAAATGAACAAAATGAATTTGTATTTTTGTTTTCGAATATATAAGTAAATCTTATTAGTATTGAGCTGGGACAGGTGGAGTTCCCACATTCATGTGGGAGCACACCTACTGAGCTTATTAGGTATGCTCCCACATGAAGTATGCAGGTATAAGTAGTCGTAAAGCAAGAGATCGAAAGAAGAGAGAAACAACGGTTAATAAATTTATTTGTAATTGTTATAAGAGAACTGATAAAATTATACAATTAACAATTATAAGTAAGTTACTATCAGAATGAGAGGAGGTAGAGGACCGAGTCGGAATTATGAAGAAGCACACCTACTGAGCTCATTAGGTATGCTCCCACATGAAGTATGCAGGTATAAGTAGTCGTAAAGCAAGAGATCGAAAGAAGAGAGAAACAACGGTTAATAAATTTATTTGTAATTGTTATAAGAGAACTGATAAAATTATACAATTAACAATTATAAGTAAGTTACTATCAGAATGAGAGGTGGTAGAGGACCGAGTCAGAATCATAAAGAAGGAATGTGTCTAGAATTTAAAAATATATAGAAATTAAATTAGAAAAGATGAACAAAATGAAATGATTGAGGCAGGAGGTGAGTAAGAACATGAAGGATGGAGATTTATATTTTGTTAAGAGCCGCAGAATTCAAAATCATATTCTTTCCCATTAGCAAAGATATTATAATTACTAACGTAACAGATACCCAACGCTATAGAAACGATTAGAGGACCCAAAATTAGGCTAAACTGGAGTTGCGGGTAGGCACACAGAGATGGCAGCACACACGACTAGCAAAAAAAAGTGACAAAGAAGTATTAAATATGCTTTAAAATATTTATTGCATTTTGTGGAAATCATATTTAATTCATTATAGTACTACTTTCTTTTAGTAACAGTAATAAAGTATTTTAATAAATAGTTATAGCACCATCTAGTGACAAGTAAGAGAAATAATTACGTTTATAAAGCGATGGGTAGGCATGCCATTAGAAATAACGACGTGAATGAGATAGTGACCAATAGCCAGACATAATATCTATAAAAAAATTCCACGGTTTCTCTAGAAAATATGACAAGAGATGTTTCAAAAAGGGCGTTACAATATATTTTCCCGGTTTAATGTTGCAAAAACTCTGAAATATGTTTGCGTTATGAAAAATTATCTAAATATCAGACAACAAAATTTGTGACCCAAGAGTGTGGAAATATTATTGTTTTACTTCAATTTCAATTTCAATTTATTTATTAATTGCATTTCATAATGTACATCAGTTCTAACTATTAAAAGTCACAGACATATTATAGTGCACCTTGCACTATCAACCCTGTCGGGTAACGCAAAAGAAAAATGGAACGGCAAGCGGATTTTATGTTAATTTATAAATATAAACCTAGTATTTTACCTAGTATATATGTATTTAATTTAATCTTTACTGTCGTTAGGTATACAATATATGTTTTTGAAAACTTTTTATATGTGTTTTTGGTGCAAAAATAGTGTTGCCAACAAATAAAACGCATGTTTTTATTTAGAGCCGTTAAGGCGTATCTCTGTGGTGAAGTCTTTAGATACCAGCTTTTCAATTGAGGATTCTTTTAAGTCCCTTTATGTTGTTAACAATGTTATAAACGACTTCTGACTCAGTGATTTTGATTCTCTAAATTACAAATTGTTTTCGTAAAACATAGAAAATAGACGTATTTATTTGATAAAGGTTTTCTTTTAATTGTACACCACAAGCGAAGATCACTTTTAAGTATAATAAAATATGCCTTGAGTAACATTTTTTTTAATTAAATTTTATGTGTAAGATTTTAGGTTATTTTTTTTTATATTTAATTCTTTCTTTTCATTGAGATTTTCAAAATAATAAACCATTGAGATTTTCAATTTGTTTTTCAGCTCAAGAGTTTACTTTACGATGATATATAACGTCCAAAAAAGTTTTAAAAACATTTCAACTATGAAATGTCCCGACTTTGAATCTGTCTACAAATTGGTTAATATTAAGAAGAATCAAATATTTATTTAGTAATAACGACGTTTCAGGCACTTTTACATGTCAATTACACAAGTCTCGAACTTACTTTGGGGCTAGTTCAATCAGTGTTATTTGTCCCTATATATTTATTTTATTTTATAAGTTTAATATGAATAACGTTATATAATGTTTATTTACTCTTTTTCTTCATCCACAATTTTATCTTGTAAAAGTCTCATTATCTTTTGAGATAATCACTTTTGACACGATAAGATAAAATTGCACCAACTAGGTATGGCAATAATCAAAAGTAGATTTAAAATATTAACTGTACAAATCTTATTGAAGTATATATAGAACGTTTTACGAACAATTCGTTCGCAAATTAGACTATTATGCGAATTTGTTAATGGATTATGGAAAAGTGTTGTTTCTGAGAATGTTATTTCTAAGCCGAATCAGTTTCTGAGTAACAAGAAATTAATTCCTGGAATCATCGGTGTTGTGTCTGGCTTAAATAAAGTCTCATTTAAATTATTATTCTTCTTCATCTTTGCGAATCGAGTTTATAAATTCGATATACACATTTAATAGTACTACCAGACACATTAGTAGTACCACTGGCAAAAAAAATCTCCCAAGGTACTACCAGTAGGACCCCTGGTAGTACCACGGGTAAGCAGCGGTCTAGCCGCTTAGCACGGCTCATGAAATACAGCCTAGTGACAGACAGACGGACGGACGTACGGACGGACAGCTGAGTCTTAGTAATAGAGTCCCGTTTTTACCTTACAAAACCCTGAAAACAACATGATACCAAACTAAATTATTTGTATTCTAAAGAACCTTTCAGCACATATTTAGGTAGCTTGTTTTTAGTGTGTGTATGTGGCCAACATTAGTGTAAGATTTTTCAAGCTGCCTAAAGGCATCTGACATAGCTTGACGACTGCCATACAATAATGACAGCCGGGACCAACGGCTATACGCGCCTTCGAAGCACGGAGGAGCTCGAGAAATTTACATGCCGCTTGTGGTCACCAATCCAAGTGCGGACCACGCCTGGTATCGCTTTACTTGCGAAAGCGCAAGTAATACGCACTTCCGTCGGGCCATCGAGCTCCTCAAGTTAAGTAACAAAATATGAAAGACGTTACTAAACTCCCTTTGAAAATTTAAAAATGGAAGACCTGAAATTGACCTAAAGATTTTTCTCCAGACTCCGTAATCTGACTATGAACCAAAAAGGTGCAAAGGAGACCTGTAATGCTCGTCTCATAGAATATTAATAAAACATCGCTGGCTTCTTGGATCAGGTCAAAAATTCAGACTGAGTTCTCACTCAGTCAGTCTTTCGACTAGCTACTGTTTTTAACACCCGAGAAAAAAGAGCAGTGTTATAAGTTCGACGCTAATATACTTCTGTCTGTCTGTGACATCGTAGCTCTTGAACGGATGGATAGATTTCGATGCGGCTTTTTTTACGTGAAAGCAAGTTCCCTAGCCCACCCAGGCAAAATTATTGCTAAACACTTTGTCATGCCTACTCATCGCCTAATAAACAACATTCTTATTAATCTTTCTTGTCACTAGATGGCACTATAGCTATTTATTAAAACATTAAAATCATGTTATTTGAATAAAGTAGTACTATAATTGATTAAATATGACTTAAAAGAAATGCAATGAATATTATAAAAGAATATTCAACAATTAATATTGTCAGTCGTGTGTGCTGCCATCTCTGTGTGCCTACCGGCTACTCTAGTTTTGCTTACTTTGGGGGCCTTCAATCGTTTCTATGGCGTTGGATATCTGTAACGTTAGTAATTATGTTATCTTTGACTTTGTCTACCGTTGACTGGTAGATAAAGCTTTTAGCAATAATTTTCCTTGGTTATACAGATAGTCTTAATAAGTATAATTTACTACACTGATTTTTTATTAGTGTTCTCTCTTATCTATCTATCTATTTCTATATCTATGTATAAATATATATAACTCAAAGGTGACTGACTGACTGACATAGTGATCTATCAACGCACAGCGCAAACCACTAGACGGATCGGGCTGAAATTTGGCATGCAGGTAGATGTTATGACGTAGGCATCTGCTAAGAAAGGATTTTGATCAATTCTACCCCCAAGGGGATAAACTAGGGGATGAAAGTTTGTATGAAATTTTGTCACTTTTAAGCCGATCGGGCTGAGACTTTGCATGCATAAAGCTACTATGACGTAGGCATCCCCTAAGAAAGGATTTTGATAAATTACAACCCTACGCGAGCGAAGCCGCGGGCAAAAGCTAGTCTACAATAAAGCGTTAAACAAACAAAAAACAAATGCATAAACGAGGCTTTAAAATGGCCTGACAGTTAAGACTTGCCAAGGCATTGCATTCTTTTTAAAACCTAATACCGTCAAAATTTGCTAATAAGAGAAAAAAAAAAAAAACATATACTATACTTTTTAATAATCTATCGAAAGACCAAAAAAAATTTATTTTAATCTACATACAAAAAAAAATTATGCCGTAACAGTTGCGTCGCGCATTGTCTAATGTTTCACACGACGCGTAGGTTGCGTCTCAACGCAACTTGCGCTGCTAAACAAAACTCTACTTATTTATATATTACATGTCATAAAATTATTTCAAGCACACTACGTCCAAATATTACGAGAAAACCTCTTTTTACGGCGCTTCGCCTCAGTTTTTTTACTCCCTCGGTTGTAAAATACAATTTCAGCGGTTGTAAACAAGGAGTCGTGTTTCATCTCTTTTGTTTCGAGATTATGAGCGGTGCTAGGTTGCCAAAGGAACGCAGGCTTTGTCGGAAATGTTTGAAGCTCTTGTAAACAGGTGGTGTTTATTATGACCTCCTGTTTTATATGTTTTCTGTTTTCGGAAATACTTAACTATATTGGTTTACTCTTTTAGGGTTCCGTACTCAAAGGGTTTAAATGGGTCACTATTTCTTAGGAGTACCCTACGCCATTCAAAAACACTATTTATGGAATTATGTTTCCTAGATGATTTTCAACCGATAGTTTAATTTAGAGAATATTCAATTTGTCGACTGGTCATTACCATACTCATTTAACTGATGGTTCGTTTTACCGAAACATTATTCAGCGAATAAACTCCACTGTCCTTCCGTCCGTCCGTCCGTATGTCACTAAGTTGGATCCCATGAACCGTGATAGCTAGAAAATTGAAATTTTCACAGATGATGTATTTTTATTGCCGCTGTAACAGCAAATACTAAAAGCAGAAATAATATTTAACCCTTCAGCCACCATGAATTATATGTCAAATTAATTGTGAAAATTAATTGTTGACACTTGTGATACAGAAAAATAGATTAAAAACACTGCTGAAGTAATACAATTGCATTTCATAATGCAGCAAATTTAGTAAAGTTTCTCTATGGGCAAACTTGTTCTATAAAAGTTGCCTCTGAATTGCAAAATCATGAAAATAGTGAGACGGGGGAACGCGGTCGGATCCGGCCGATTGGCATTTTGCGTCACCGCGTGACTATAGTACACACGGTGGGATCCGGCCGATTGGTGCTTGAAAGGTTAAGTAGGGTCCCATAAAACAAACGTGTTTTTTTTAGATAGTGGTAGGAAATCTTTCGTGCGCGAGTCCAGCTCGCAGGTGGAAGATTTTTTTTGAGCCCGGCGGGAGATCTCGTTACTAGCGAAACCGGGCGTGGTCCGCAATTGGATGGATGACCACAAGTGGCATAAAATCACGAAAAAATCGTGATCTCCTCCGTGCTTCAATGCAATATTGGTCTCGGCAGTCATCAAGCTCTGTTAGATGCCTTTAGGCAGCTTGAAAAATCTGACACCAGTCTTAGCCACTTACACACACGAAAACAAATAAACAAACTAAACATTCGTTTACTCTTTAGACTCAAGACTTGGAATTATCCTATTCCACTTTGCCAGGCACAACACGGATATCTTCGTCCTATGAACTATTAACCTAAAATTCTTATTGCTATATTAAATATAAGTATATAGGTACATACAATCGCTAGACTTAATCAACAACTATCTATCAAGGAATCGAAAGAAAAATTGATAATTAATAAGTGATACAAATACTCACAGGCGATGTGAGCTGAAGACCTTGCGAGTAACCCTGGCCCGTTGAAGTTTTTCGGATAAAAAAGCTGCGACTTTAAAGGTAACAAAAAAGTTTTATGACATTTTCATTTTTGTTTAAATGGCTAGTAAATGGTATTTTTAAAGTTGCCAACACCCATATATCCGCCATTCTGAAAAATTTCGATAAACTGAATCGACAGCAAAATTTTATACAATTTTTGAACCCGTTCACAAACACCACGATCGTTGAGAAATGGCACCTGTTGGCAGAACAGCCGAATATACATACAAAATGACAGCTGAACATAAAAAATATTTTAGAAAAAAAATTTAACCTATTTCTAATACATAAGGAACTCACTAAAAAGTAAGAATTTAAATAATCAAACCTATTTATCTATTTACAATATTATTTTAACTACTACCAACTGATCAGATTGAAGTCAGGAATCGAATCTGCGACATCCGCGTGTAAGCTGAACGCTCTAACCACTACACCATATACATACAGACGTATTCAAATTATAATAATCTTTGTAATATACTCATCCTCATCATCTGAGCATATTCCCGGTTGCATCCTTGTCGGCGAAACCTTACTAAAAACTCCTCAAAAACCCTTAAAGACTAAAGCGGTCCAGTCCCGGCTTTCATCATCAGCTTACTTTAATAACTTCTAAGTATACAATTAGTTGTCTGTACGTCCCCATAATATGTAAAGAAATATAATCTAACTCCTTACCGTGGAGGAGCTGTCTCTTCCATCACATCAGCTCAGCAATAACATTATACACAAAATTCTGATAATAGATAATAAAAAATATGTGAAAAAACACTGTACGTGCCTTTGAAATCTCAGGGTTTCCCTCGATTTCTCCGGACTCCATCATCCGATCCTGACTTGGTACCAATGGGACTGACTCGGAAGTGCCCTGTATCGAATAAAAAAAGAATTTTGTAAATCGGTCTACAATTGACGGAGAATCGCGAAACAGACGCTTCGCTCGCTCGGTCTATACTCGAAAATGATTTTTGACTGACTTTTTTGATTGTCGCCATAGATTTGACAGCTTTTTGTAATAATTAACAGCTCATTTCCAATTTCATGTCACCACCATGATTGATTGCGAACGAACAAAGAGACACGGCCGAATATCGAAGCATAAAACAATTGACAAAGGCATTTGTTCCTTTGAGCGGAGCGCGACCCGTGCCGCGACCAAAAGGTCTTATGTCTGATCAAAAGGTCTTCTGTTTACATGTTTTATTTTTGTTTTGAACTTGTTTTACAAGCATTTATTAAACTCGCAATGTATCTTGTATGTTTGGGTGTATATATTATTATGTATGTTTGTTCAGGTCAAATCTTGCAACTCAATTTTCAACCAGTAAGGGTGACATCAGACGGACTGCATCGCAGCAATCGCGCGGTCGATATATTTAACTGCATGCAGTTGTACGTTCGACTTCGTGCAGTCATGATATCAACTGTACACGGTCGGCTGCAGTAGTGTGAAGTCAATAACAACTGCATGCAGTCCTGCCTTCAACTTCGCGCGGTCGGCTACAGTCGTGTAGTGTCGTCGCATGCTGTCCTCCGCCAAAAGCATACAGTTAGTGTGCAGTTAGTCAAGGAGCAGAAAGCGTGTAGGTTGCGTCGTACGGTTTAAAAAATGGATTTTTCTGTCTATCTGATC
Source organism: Acrobasis suavella (assembly GCA_943193695.1). Lineage (NCBI taxonomy): Eukaryota > Metazoa > Arthropoda > Insecta > Lepidoptera > Pyralidae > Acrobasis > Acrobasis suavella. Next base: position 1,708,058 of record OW971947.1, read on the forward strand.
TCAGCCTTAGGCTGCCATCAGACGGACTGCATCGCAGCAACCGCACGTAGTTGATATATACAACTGCATACAGTTGTACGTTCGACTTCGTTCAGTCATGATATAAACTTCACGCGGTCGACTGCAGTCGTGCGCACTGCGCACTAACTGTTTGCGGTTAGCGATGGCAGCGTGCGTCGACACTACACGACTGTGGCCGACCGCGTGAAGTTGAAGGCATAATTGTATGCAGTTAATATCGATTTCAGGCGACTGCAGCTGACCGCGTGATGTTGATATCATGACTGGACGAAGTCGAACGTACAACTGCATGCAGTTGTATATACCGACTACGTGGGGTTGCTGCGATGCAGTCCGTCTGATGGTAGCCTTATTCTCAACCGATCAAGCTGAAATGTTGAATACTTTTGTAAGTCAGATTACAAAACAATATTATGGAGTCAATAAGCTGTTTTGATAATGGAGCCGGGAAATATTCGAAGTAACTCAGTGTAATGAAATTAAAATAACAGTCAAAAAGCAAAAAAAAAATTACATTCCCATACTAATTTCCCAAGCGACTGCACACTTATGTATGAAAATGCCAATTTTTTTTTTTTGCTTTTTGACTGTTATTTTAATTTCATTATACTATAGAGATCTAGTTTGGTTCGATTTATTACGGGTACGTCCCTTCTACGTTGTATAATATGTATTTATTATAGAAAAAAGTATCGTTGAGTAAGTATTCCATATCTAAATCGAAAGAACCATATCTAAATCGAACCATATCTAAATCGAAATCGAAAGAAAAAAGAAATGACAATTATCAAGTGATATAAATATCCAAAGATAAATAAATGATTTTTGACATTTTGACTTTTTTTTTTTAAAAAGTCTCGAACTTACTTTGGGGCCAGCTCAATCTGTGTGAGTTGTCTTATACAAGTAGAAAGGAAATACCCTAATAATAAAACGAATCACAGGCATTAGACTTCAGATTACATTAGATCACTGTAATATCATGAAATTAAACTAACAACCAAAAACAGAAGAAGAAAAAAGAAAATGCCGACTAGTTTCGATCGGTTTAAACGATCATCATCAGGGCGAGTGTTGTTAATTGGGACGGCGACGCGACGGTTTCGCTGTCCTCAACGCACTGAGCGTAGCCTCGCGTGTCGCCGCCCGCGCTGCTGTATTGGAAACGATGACTAATGGTGGTGTGTCCGTAGTTGTTGGTGATACTCTTGTAGCTGTAGAAATCATCGTGTCATCATCGTCTTCAGCCTCGGGTATACTCAAGGCGCCTGGGTGTATCGAGCTGACTGTATCACTGCCTTTTATGATATCACTGCCAGAGCTTTTAAGAGTTTGAAGAATAGGTCTCCAGTCGGTAGGTAAATTCCATCCACCATCCCGATTAAAATTCGGATGTCTATTTATTTCAATCGCTTCTCGGATTTTTCGTGAAAGCCTTCTCTCTGGATAATACTATCGTCTTGTCAAATCGTATGAAATGCTTAACATCCGACTCAAATGTGTGCTCGACGATGGCAGACCCGTTCTTGTCCAAGTTTAAATATTTCGTTATGTCATCTCACGTTACTTTATTATTTTATATTGAAGAAAAAAGATTCAACATTCCCATATTACAAATCCATACAAAAGAGAGCCCGGGCCGGGCTCACTTTTGTATAGAAATATAATTTTTTTACGCTAATATAATTATTTTATTATAGAATAATGATATAGCCTGTGGTTCGATTTACGGGTATGTTTCCTTCTACGTTGTATATTAATTTATCACCCTTTAATTCGGCAATAAAGAGTTAGTTTTAAAGTTAAGCCATTCGACGATTCGGTTCAGTGGTCAAAGTAATAAACGAAGGTTTTGTGTAGGTACCCGTCTAGGTGGATGTTGTTTTGATTAAATTTTCATGTTCCTCGAAGAGTTTCAGGTTTCTGGAACGTATTAATGAGGTTTATTGGTATTTAGAATTCTGAAATTTAAGTTTAAACTCGCCAAAGTCAAAGTTATTTCAAATAATTAATAACACCACTAAGTTATTTAGCCGCTTTGTTAAAACTTGTTTTCAACCTTTTTTTTTAAGATTTCTGGCTTTAATTTTATTGTAAACTGATAATATGTGTAATTACTTTTACCCGACTGCGCCAGAAGGAGGGTTATGTTTTTCGAGAGTTTGTATGTATAATTGTTTGGTACGCTCTGCAGCCTAAATGTCTCGATGGATTTTAGTTTGAGAGGTGTCGTTAGAAATGTATTTATTTACTATCAGAGTAACACTGGGTATATAAAAAGGCAGAAGGGATTTTGGTTTTTTTTTTAAATAATAACTTTTTCCTTAATCGTATATTGATAGTACTTTTTCCATGTAATTCTTGCATAATAAGAGTAATCAGAATCAAAGACTAAATTAGCGCAAAAAAAACACATGTATTTAAAATATGGTTTTAGTTAAAAAATAATAATTCATTAAGTGAAAGGAGATGGGGGACTCTTTGCCCAGCAGTGGGACAACATAGGTTAAAAACCAACTAATACTTACCAACCAAATAAATTTATTTCCCAGGCAAATTAAAAAAAAAAAACCAACGAAACCATCTAGTGACGAGTGACAGAACTACATTGATATCCGTAGTGCCATCTATTGTTATTCAAGTAAATTAAAAAACCCGACTTTTAAGCGTAAATCCACAATTACTTTTAAACTAATAAACCGATTTTCATCAAACATAGCTAAGAGCCACCTCAATAAAATATTATTTCGCGTTAAAAAACCGCATCGAAATCAGTCCATCCGTTCGGGAGCTACGATGCCACAGACAGACATATAGAAAGACAGACAGTAGCGTCAAACCTATAATAGGCTTTTTGTACGGGGATAAATAAATATAACAAATAAATAAATATATAGGGACAAATCACACAGATTGAGCTAGCCCCAAAGTAATCCCGAGACTTGTGTTATAGGATACTAACTCAACGATACTATATTTTATAACAAATACATATTTACATAAACATCTAAGACCCAGGACAATTTGAAAAAGGCCGAACCCGGGACCTCTGGGTTAAAAATAAGTTTATAAATTTGTAAGTGAAACAACGATGACGTTCGAAGTCTATTTGTTCTTTGCACATACATAAAATACATGAAACTATCTCGCTCACACACAACTGTCAAACTTTCTTACATACTCTTTCATTCACACCAGTTTTGCCATACATTCTGTCACTTTCTTTCGTAATACGTTCCTTTCCCTTACATGCCCTTTGAAATTTACAAATTTTTGTTCCTAATACAATTTTTAAATTTCACACAATCCCTTCAAATTAAACGGAACATAAAAAAAAACACCGCGTTGTGATGTGACGTCTGGATAACTGAATTGAATTCACAATTTCATTGATCCGTAAACATAGACCTTTTGATCAGACATAAGACCTTTTGTTTGCGGCTCGCTCAAAGGAACAAATGCCTTTGTCAATTTTATGTTTTCTGCTTTGACATTCGGCCATGTCTCTTTTCCTTGGTCATGTCATGGTGACACCACATTGAAACTTTCAATAGGTGATGTGGATAGCTAACCATCACTATTTTGATCCCATTTTTCAATGTTCGGACCCATCAGTGCGCTAAAAGTGGCCGTCGGATCTTCTTGCAACCCTGAGCTATTTCTGCTTAAAGTTCAAGACGCTGAATACTCTGCCTATCCTATTAGGGAGTCCACAAATAAATTTATCCTTGAATAGAATAAAAACCGGCCAATTGCGAACCGGACTCGCGCACCGAGGGTTCCGTACAAACCTAATAATGTAGGTATAGTAAGTTTAAAAAGAAATGTGGTGTCGTGGGACACCAGGTAGGAACGAAGTTCCTTCGGCTAATGTAGAATCGACACAATTTGCAAAAGAAAAATCGTGCTCAAAGGTATTATACACTACTCGCTTGTGTATACGACTGTCGCGCCTGCGCACGTCTCATTTAACGGTTTTATTTAACGAGGTCATCCTTACGGTTTTACTATCACATTTTTTTCAGTTCGGTCGCGCAGCAACATCCCTATCTCCTCCAAGCCTGCCGTAAGGAACTTCGTTCCAAAATTATTTAATACATTTTTATTATATGATGTTACAAAAAATGTACGGTTTTAGTAATTTTTCCCTCTGTGCTATAAGACGTTGTTTCGTACCAAATTCCAAGATTTTGAGTTCACGGGAAGTACCCTGTAGGTTTTGATTCTCTTGCAAATGTCGAAAATTTGAGGAAATTTGCGGCATAAACAGCTGTATCTTTTGATTGCGTTGACTTAGAAGTTTGATTTTTTCACAACTCCAAGGAACAGTAGACTTGAGTATTTGATATAAATTCCAGCTTGATACCTCTACGCGTTCCTAAGAAAAAGGGTCTTGACAGCTAACAGACAGACGGACGGATGGACAACAAAGTGATCCTATAAAGGTTCCGTTTTTCCCTTTCGAGGTACGGAACCCTAAAAATGACATTTGGATTTTTTTATCCCTTTTTTTAAGGTAATTTGTAGGGTTCCGTACCCAGAGGGTTAAAACGGGACCCTATTACCAAAGAGTACCCTACGCCAATCAAGAACACTATTTATGGAATTATGTTTCCTAGATGACGTTCAACCGATAGTTTATTTTAGAGAATATTCAATTTGTCGACTGGTCATTACTATACTCATTTGGTTCGTTTTACCGAAACATTATTCAGCGAATAAACTCCGCTGTCCGTCCGTGCGTCTGTATGTTTATCTGTCACCAGGCTGTATCTCATGAACTGTGATAGCTAGACAGTTGAAATTTTCACAGATGATGTATTTCTGTTGCTGCTATATACTTAAAACAGAATAAAATAAATATTTAAGGGGCTGCCATACGACGCATGTTGTTTTTTTTATAAATAATGGTGCGGAACCCTTGTTGCGAGAGTCCGACACGCACTTGTGCGATTTTATTTTATTCAAATCATTTTTAGAGCAAAAGCTACAAACCAAAACATTAAGGAGAGGAGAGAAACCCAGTTCAGATAAAAACGAATGTATGAGAAAATTACCAATTTATAACACCACATTTTGTATCGCTCAAAGAATTACAACCAATCCAATCCAAACAAGAGCGCTCGTATCCGCGTTTCTTTAGAAAGCCCACTAAATTTTAAATGTACTGCGCACTGGTTACTTGAATGGAGGCTTGATAGGATTTTACCGAAAAGGTCAGTCCAGAAATGCTTGACAAATTACAGCGTGTTTTCTTTCACGGTGTTTGGCCAGAGAAATTGGAAATTTTCCTTCATTTTCGTGCTTGGAAATTTTCAGGTTGATAAAAAATTCGGAGCATTTTTAGGAGAAAATGTTTGCTTGTGGAGAAAGGAGAAGATAATAGTTTGATTCATGGGTTTTAGTTGATAACTTTTTCAGGGTTCCGTATTACTAAGACTCCGCTGTCCGTCCGTCCGTCTGTCTATCACCAGGCTGTATCTCATGAACTGTGATAGCTAGACAGTTGAAATTTTCACAGATTATGTATTTCTGTTCATCATCATCATCAGGTCTTTTTGTCTCCACTGCAGGAGCACAACCCTCTCTGTACTACCAGAGCCATAATTAGCCAGAGCAGCCAGAGGACATGGCCTACACTCTCCTCGCTAGCCAGACGGGTTGGAGAGGTCTCATTGATGTTTGTTTATAAGCTTTGTTTAGCTTGTATTCCCTAAGTCGCCTTCTACGACATCCACGGGAGGACTTGGAGTGGTCCTATTCTACTCTGTCGGAAACCACACGGAGTATTTCTGTTACCGCTATAAAAACAAATACTAAAAACAGTATAAAAAAAATATAAAAGTGGGGTTCCCATACAACAATCATGATTTTTTTATAGATAACGGCAAGGAACCCTTTGTCGCGGGTCCGACTTGCACTTGGTAGGTTATTTTATTTTGTTGATTTTATTAATAATAATAATAATATGAAAATTTTCAGCGTAAAGAAAAATTAAGGAGCCATACTTCACCTAACGCGTAGAGTTGAAACATACGAAATGGAGTCATTCGTCGAAACATAGTTGAGTGCTTCGTTACAGTATACTTACTTTCTTGTTTACGTAAACCGTCTTTGTTTACTTTCTAGATACTGTACATCGATGTTTTGACTTTCGACGTTCCGTAGGACAGTCAGATACCTACAAGGTTAAGAAAATTCGATTAAGTCAGTGGACCCTGGGCTTTGCAGCATTACAGCTGGAAATACGACTGCGCCAGAAGGAGGGTTATGTTTTTTGAAAGTATGTATGTATGTATAAATAGGATTTTTGGCGCCATATTCCAAGGCTTGGCACGCTCTGCAGCCTGAACGACTCGATGGAGTTTAGCTTGAGAGGTGTCGTTAGATTTGTATTTACTGTAAGAGTGACACTGAGTATATCAAAATAAAAATATGCATAAAAAAAAACATAAAAAGGGCAGTCGTGTTTTTTGTTTTTGTTATAATTACTTGTTCATTTATAATCTTAGAAGTAAGTAATATTTTATTCAATTCTTTCTTCAATAATTTCTTTAAATAATTTCTTCGGCTGTATCTACCATAACGAACAAAACAGACTGTACTGATAAACCTGTATGTTATTGAATTTTATAAAAAATCTTATGGGTTTTACATATAAACCGAAGATGGAACAAATATATATTACAGCCGTTAGGCAGCTTGAAATATCTAATATCAAAATCGATTTAAAGAACCGTGTTAAACTATCTGGAATGTCGAGCAATAGTAGTACCGATCAAATGTTATGTCAGTCAAACATTGGTCGAATAAAATTGATGTCGAGCAATAGTAGTATCCAACTAATGTTATATCAGTCAAACTTTGTTCGAACAAAATTTATGTCGAGCAACTCTTCAAATGTTATGTCAATCAAATATTGGTCGAACAAAATTTATGTCGAGCAATAGAAATAGCGATCAAATGTTATGTCGGTCAAAAGTCTGCCGGAAAACGGTTTGTCGCATAACTGTCAATATTAGTGCCAATCATATTGTTAGTCAAACATTGGTAGAATAAAATTGATGTGGAGCAATACAAGTACCGATCAAAAGTTATGTCGGTCAAAGGTCTGCCGGGCAAAGGTTTGTCGCACAACTGTTGTACTTGTAAACTCTAGTTAGTTAAACACGGTTGGTTAAATCGACTTCGAAAATAAATATTACATTCGTCACTAATGAGTGTTATAACCTTGGCTTTGGAAGGTCACGGCTATAGTGACCTTGACTGAACTTTCGGCAAAGACATGACGTCATCACGGCAATCATGGAAATTTAATAAAGAATTACAAGGTGTATATTTATCCAAACACTTTTTCTTTTTTATGCTGTCAAATTAAGGGGCTACCTGAATTTTTCGGGATCCAGTGCTGCCCTCATTTAAAATAAATTAATTGAAAGAAAACGGAGATATCATTTAAAATTTTGTCTTGATTAGACCCTAGATAACCCTTCAAACTATTTTATGAAGTACTGTTTTCAGTTTAAAGTGAGAACGTGAAGCTTTTCTACGCACAATTGCGAAAAACGGCCACTTTTGGCGTATGTGCGTAGAAAAGCTTCATGTTCTCACTTTAAACTGTAAACAGTAGTTAATAAAATAGTTTGAAGGATTATCTAGAGCCTGGTCAAAACAAAATTTTAAATGATGTCTCCGTTTCTTATCAAATGATTTATTTCAAATGGGGGCAGCACTGGACCCCCGAAAATTCAGGTATCCCCTTAAATAAATGTGGCAACTAGACTTAGGCTTGAAAAAAGTATGATAAATATTTCAAACTGTTTTACATAGTCTTAGGGCTAAAGCATCGGTTAGAAAAAGTGAACAACTTGCAAAAAAAAATGTATTGCCGAACGGACACGGTCTGTGTTGTGTGTAAAGAAAAATCACCGCTTGACGACCTCTGTGGCCTAGTGGTCATTATGCCACGTTCTCACACCGGAGGTCCCGGGTTCGAACCCCGGTAAAGACAAGATGGAAAATGATCTGTTTCAGATTGACTTGGGTTTTGGCTGTTTATCTTAAATGTATTGGTTATAAAAAAATTAGTGTCGTTGAGTTAGTATCCCATGAAACAATTCTCGAACTTACTTTGGGGCTACCTTGATCGGTGTGATTTGTCCCTATATTTTTATTATATATTATTATTATTAATTATCACCTTTGAAAGCCGTCAAGTTTGATGACAGACTTTTCTTCTTATCTTGTATTAGCCTAAAATTTATAATTTTGTTTTTCCAATGCGTTGCTACTTTTTCGCCTTTCTCCGAGGCAAAGTATGGGCTAAGCATGGTACAGCTGATGTTGCAAAAAGGCCATCAGGAGAGACTGGCAGACTGAGGAACTGCGATGGGTGTACGGTGTTACAGTACACCCATTGCCGACCTCCATGGCGTAATGGCCTCCATGCTAGTCTACCACCTAGAGGTTCCAGGTTCGATACCCGGTCAGGCAAGTTGGAAAATGGCCTTTTTCAAATTGTCGTGGGTCTTGGATGTTTACCCACCTATAACTATATATAAGTATTTATATACTACATGATTTGAATTACTTTGTGCAATTCCGCCACCAGTTAGTTCATGCAAACTATTGCCGGCCGGCGCCCACCCACTACTGTTAGTCCCAGCATACCTGCCACCAGCAGCCCGTGTGCACCCGCCACCAACAGCTGATGCATGCTCCCTCCGATACTGCTGCATCCGCTGCGGCTGCAGCAATATCGGACACCGCATACGCGACACGTGTTTCGCCTCTCCACGAGGCATCTTCAGGCACCAAACAAGTTGTTGATCGTTCGGCAGTCATTCGACGCTTGACTGCCGAACGATCAACAACGTGTCGCGTATGCGGTGTCCGATATTGCTGCAGCCGCAGCGGATGCAGCAGTATCGGAGGGAGCATGCATCAGCTGTTGGTGGCGGGTGCACACGGGCTGCTGGTGGCAGGTATGCTGGGACTAACAGTAGTGGGTGGGCGCCGGCCGGCAATACTAATGGCGGAATTGCACAAAGTAATTCAAATCATGTAGTATGTAACTTTGACTTCCGCAAAGTAACACCTGAATCTATTAACTATATAAGTATTTGTTATAAAATATAGTATCATTAAGTTAGTATCCCATAACACAAATCTCGAACTTACTTTGGGGCTAGCTCAATCACTGTAATTTGTCCCTATATATTTAATATAGCGACCATGACAAAAGTTGGATCGTCGAAAAGTCGGGAAAAAATGATCTAGACCACGGTAAGTCCCGTTGTATTGTTAAAAGTCTCTCAAATCTGACCATCATCATCATCCGAGCGTATTCCCGGTTGCATCCTCAGCAGTAACGCTTCAGAGCCCGGGGTCCGCTACCTAACCAAGGAGATCTGACGAGGTTACTGGTTTTTACACAGAGCGACTGCCGTCTGACCTTCACAACCCAAAGGGCAAACCAGGTACCAATCCTTGGATAGTTTGATGATCAAGCGCTAGGTGGCGTTCGGGACCCACAGTTTACGTGCCTTCCGAAACACGGAATTATCTTTCTTTTCGGATAATCAGGTGATTCAAGCCTGCAATATCCTATCCAGACTGGAAACAACTTTTCACAAAGTATGCTTCCCAGTGGGAATCGAACCCATGACCTCCGGGTCACAAGGCGAACGCCTTGACCACTGGACCACGGAGGCAGTCTGAAATCATACATTTACGAGTATATTAAAATCACTAGTCTTTTACCATTGACTTTAAATCTAGCCTTGGTTTGACACAAAAAATAAAAAGTATTACATTGTAATAGCACCATAGTTATGAATATTTAAAAGAATCCGCAAAGGCATCTCGGAGGAAGAGAATGGCAATTGAGAATTTAAATGAAGAAAAAATCGAGTTGTCGAGTTCACAGATAAAAATATGTTGTGAAGTTACAAAATGTGCGCTGAAATTCAGTAGGATTTATGAGTGTTCTGGTACAGGAACTGCTAAGCCTACCAGTGTAAGTTAAGGTCTGTTGTGGTCGTTTGGTACGAATTTTTTTAGCCGAAATACAATTTTCACAGGAGTAATAATGAGACTGTTAAGACGAAGTGGTAGCTAAAGTGGCGCCCTCATTTGTAATAAATTGTTTAAAACTAAATATGGTGATAATTAAAAATTCGATTTGTATCACAGTCTAGAAAGACCTTTAAACTATTTTATGAATAACCTTTAAAAGTAATATTGGCAGTCCGTCTAGTTTTAAAACGGGTTTTCGTCAAAAGTGGCCACTTTTGGCGAAAACCCGTTTTAAAACTAAACGGACTATTAGTAATAATTTCAAAGGTTATTAATAAAATAGTTAAAAGGTCTTTCTAAATTTATTTCAAATGAGGACACCACTTTAGCTACCACTTCGTCTTAAGTCAAATGTCAATATGAAAGTCAGATATGTGGTTAGCTTGTTAAATGCCTTTTTGTGCTGATAATAGTTAGTCTATATTATTTTTAATGTGGTCAATCAACATTGATATCAGATTGTTCAATTTAACTAAAGACATCTGACATAACTTAACGACATCCATGTCATAATGAAAGTCGGGAACAACGACTTAGCGAAGGTCGAATTGAAACTTGTTATTTTATGCCATCCATTACATACTACAAAAATTATGTAGTCTTACTACAGTTAGTCCCTGTATTTTTCAATCACGTAGCCCAGTCGCGCCGAGATGAAACTTCTCAATTATTTATAAAAAAGCATGAAATTTTAATAACAAATCAGTTATGCTCCTATGTCATGTCCTTGACTCTGTGTGTATTAACATTAACTGTATAGATAGATATTGTTTCTTTTATTTCTGGTATGTGTATGAGGTTAACATTGATATTATATTTTCAAGCCGACAACATCAGACATGACTTGATGACATCCATTTCATAATGAAAGCCGGGAACAACGACTTAACGAAGGTCGAATTGAAACTTGTTATTTTATGTCATCCATTAATACAAAAATCATACACAGTCTCAATCCAGTCCCAGTATTTGCAATCACGCAGCCCGCTTGCGCCGAGATGAAACTCCTCTATTATTTATAAGAAAACATGAAAATTTAATAAGAAAACAGGCGTGCTCCTTTGTCATGTCCTTGGGTCTGTGTGCATTAATATTAACTGTATAGTTAGTTTCCATTATTTGTTTGGTCGACGCTACTAGTGGTTTGTTTAAGAGCTCTCTGTCTTATTTTGCTGGATATCAAAGAAAGCTTCCTTTTACTATTGTTAGTTCAATAACAAGACGCTGTTGACAGCGTTTTGTTATTTTGAATAAGATAAAGTTGTTCTGAAGATATTTATTTTTATTTTTGTTTCATTTATGAAACCAGAAGATGATCAATATAGTTAACTTTTAGATAACTTACCAACAAATTAAAGTACAAAAAAAAAATCGACACAATATTTTATGTAATGTTTATGTCACGGAATAAAGAATTTTGTGTTTATTTGTAGATAAGAAGATGTAATATATTTTAGGTATAATTTGACATGTGTTTCGTACATCAAGTATTTTGCGTCATGAATTGAATTCACTGTAAAAAGTGTTGTCGGGGAAAAATATTTGGATTTTAAAAGTTGGAAATTAAAAAGTTTCAACATATTTTTACATAGTTGGTCTGAAAAACATGACTGACATTAATATTTGGAATTCTAAATGTATGACGAATATTTCCAAGATTTTATGATTTATATTTGGTTATCTTCGTGCTTGGCGATCATTTTTGATTAAACCAACTAGTAGACTTGAGTTTCTAAAACCTTTTACTGCAAAACAATTTCTACCAAGAAACGTCACTGCTCGCACCGTTTGAATATTTTTTCAGGGTAGTTCAAAGAGTAAAAACGGGACTCTATTACTAAGAGTCCTCTGTCCGTCTGTCTGTCACCAAGCTGTAATTTTTGCAGATGTTGTATTTTTGTTACCGCTATAACAACAAATACTAAAATCAGAATAGAGTAAATATTTAAGTTAAGCTCCCATACAACAAACGTGATTTTATACATAATGGTATGGAACCTTTCGTATGGGAGTTCACCTCGCACTTGGCCGTTTTGTTTTTCTCTTTTAGTGCCGTAACAGACGGGGCGCAAGTTGCGTCGCGTAACAGCTAGAGGGGCAGTGGATGGTACTCAATCTACCCATTTGAGTATTTACTCACTAGATTTAATAAATAGAGTAAATAGAGCGTGCTCACATATTGACATCGCATTTGATGTCTGTTTACTTATTTTAACATAAAATTACGTCTTTGTACAGCTCCTAGCAAAAAAATATAATTAGACAAAGAAGCCTACTTTCAGTGTACGATTAATATGGTATTTTTAAATATTTTAGCGTCGCATTTAACGTTTACCTACATTTTAAGCATATTATGGTGTATGCACACACTTTCCGTCAAGAATTGCAAGTGTATATTAGATTTAAGTTTCGAAATTGTCATGAAAACATGAAATAATGAATATAAATATGAGTCGCAACTCATATAAATCAATCCACTCACCAAATGGATAAATAAGGATATTTATCGGGTATTTATTTAAAGGTTGATTGAGTATTTATGCACCGCCCATCACTAGCTGTTACGCGGCGCAACTTGCGCCGCGTCTGTTACAGCCCTTATAGTGTGCGTCAGTGCCCAACATTGGTATCGGTTTTCTAGCGGCTGAAAGGCATCGGAAAAAGCTTGACGACTGCTATACAGTCCCGTCAGCTGAGACCAATGGCCTTACGTGCCTTTCGAAGCACGGAATTTTTTTCTGCCACTTCTAGTCAACCATCAAAGTGCGAATCACGCTGAGGTTGCTTCTCGCGAAACGCTGGCAATATGTACTCCACCACAAAGCTCTTCGGATGGTTTTAACTATTCTCGTTTCTCAATGTTAAATCTGACATTGACTTTGACAATCGACCACTGCACCTTTTCTACAGTTGGCTAAAGGTACTACGAAAATCATGTCATTCCGTGAGAGTAACGATTATCGTAAGAATTACGTGAGAGTCAATTTTCAATGAGAAAAACTACACACACCATTATTTGAACTCAAAAGAAGACATTATAATAACACTAGAAAGTGACGGACCCGAAAACCACGACGTTTGGTTTAGACAGTTCACAAGAAATGGCCACGATTTCCGGTACCCAATAGGTTGTAATAATAATAGACAATTTTATATAATGACATCACTTTTGTTCTTAAAATAGTGACAAAGAGTGATATAATGGGAAGCGATTATGTTTATTGTGTAAATGGAATAATGGGTTAGGAAATACTAGTCATCATCCGAGCGTATTCCCGGTTGCTTCCTCAGCAGTAACGCTTCAGAGCCCGGGGTCCGCTATCTTTACCAAGGAGATTTGACGAGGTTGCTGGTTTTTACACAGAGCGACTGCCGTCTGACCTCCACAACCCAAAGGGCAAACCAGGAACCAATCCTTGGGTTAGGAAATACTAGTAATTGTGTCTATTTTTTACCGACTTCCAAAAAGGAGGAGGTGATTAATTCATCACGATCTTTTTTTGGGAGCACACCTACTAGCTGGCACAGGTGGAGTTCTCACAAGGTGGTCAGACGTCCTGAGCAAGGTTGCAGTGCTGAATGCAGGCCGCTTTCAATTAAACTTTTTAGAAATCCTTCGGGGAGGCCTATGTCCAGCACTGCTTAACCAAAGAGAGATCACATTAAAGAGAGATAGAAGACAGGAAACAAAAATCTGAAGTAGTAATAGATTGCTAGACCCTAGCGCATTGCCTTTTTTCGGTTCACTGAAAACGAAATCCTATAATCGGCCTTAAAAACCTACACAAGAGGAGAAACAGCTTGCTCATTCTACCTTTTTTAGGGTTCCGTAGTAAACAAGGAACCCTTATAGTTTCGCCATCTATGTCTGTCTGTCCGCGGTTTTACTCAGCGACTATTAGTAATAGAAAGCTGTGATTTGGCATGGGTATGTATAATAATTAGGCGGGAAAAGCGGTGAAATAAAATTAAAATAATAATAATAATAATAATGTGGCACCAATACAAGTAAAGTGAAATGGCATTTTTTTTCTCGATTAACCAGTTTATTAGGTCTTTTAAAAATATTATGAAGTTGTAAACACCGTTTTTCGATTTAGGGATCCGTTTCTGAAATATTTGGTTTTAAAGTAAAAATTTTTGTTTGATTCAAGTGTCCCCCCTCTATCTGCTAAACGGTTATATATATAAACACGTAAAAAAATTCACAGCTATACTATATATAAAGAAATTTAAAGGAAAACTATCAGAGCTAAGTAGGATTTACAATTTAAAAAGTTATCGGCGATCAACTTATAAAATGTACTTGGAAAAGGAAAATGTCGTACAAATTTAATAGAAAATTAGTTTTTAGACGTTTTTAGTGGCATGAACACAAAGTTAGCATTCGTAACTACGGAACCCTACACTGCGCGTGGCCCAACACGCACTTGGCCAATTATTTGTTCCTGGGAAGGATAATTTTTGATGTGCCGATTGCCGAATAACAATTTTGTATTTCATTTTCATATTCCGCAAAACACGCTTGGCTCCATAGCAGTCATTCCAAATGTAAATTGCCAATTTGGGTGACACGGCGATTTCCGAATAACCGGTGTTCCGGATAATTTATTCGTCTGTTCAATATTCAATAGTCACGATCGCTCTGCGAGACGTCGGCATTAGCTGAGGGATGTTATCCTGCTAATTAATATAACATTTTTGTTGGAAGGAGTCCAATTTTATTTACAAATTGCTGGAAATTTCGATGGTTGGTTTTTGATTGAAAGAGAGTAGACTAGAGCGGCACGTCACGGTGAACGATTTAACCAATGATGAAGCCATAGCATATGTACACTGATATATTGTTTAAAATTATTTAACCAAAGAGAGACCACATTTTAGAGAAATAGAAGCCAGGAAACAAAAATCTGAAGTAGTAACAGATTGCTAGCCCCTAACGCATTGCCTTTTTACCTGACTGCGCCAGAAGGAGGGTTATGTTTTAAGAAAGTATATATGTATAATTGTTTGGCACGCTTTGCAGCCTCTGCAGATTTTAGTTAGAGAGGTCTCGTTGGATTCGTATTTACTGTGAGAGTGACACTGAGTATAAAAAACGCCGGCAGGTTTTTTTCTTAATTATGATTTGTTTCGATTCATTGAAAGGTAAATCCGATAATCAGCTTTAAAAACCTACATAAGAAGAAAATAGCTTGTGCATTCCAATTTTACTATTTTTTTTTACAATCCAGCGTAAAAGAAAAAAAATTGATGTGCCGAATAACAATTTTGATTTCATTTTCACATTTCTCAAAACACGCTTGGTCCATATCATTCATTTCAAATGTAAATTGCCAATTTGAGTGACACGGCGATTTCCGAATAACCGGTGTTCCGGATAATTTATTCGTCTGTTCAATATTCAATAGTCACGATCGCTCTGCGAGACGTCGGTATTAGCTGAGGGATGTTATCCTGCTAATTAATATTACATTTTTGTTGGAAGGAGTCCAATTTAAATTGCTGGAAACTTCAATGGTTGGCTTTTCTTTGAAGGAGAGTAGACTAGAGCCATAGCATACACTGTTAAACTGTTAAAAATTATGTAATTTTACTTAAAAGTGATATCCCAAAAAACTGGAAAGTTGATGAAACGGAATGAAATTTAACATATTTTTTTTTTCCAAATTGACGAAACATATAATATTTTTTCGTAAATTACCTATATTTTTTGTGAATTTTACAGGTTTATGTAATTTTTACAGTAAAATTACTTAATTTTCAAGTAAAATTACATAATTTTTAACAGTGTATGTATATAATAAGAATAATAAAATTTTTTTATTTCATACCATGGTTCATTCAAAAAACAAAGTACTTATGTATATGCATACATTGTTCCTAATGGCACTGAATAAGTACTAGTACTCACGTACAAAAGTCTTACTTAGAAAAGAAATTCAAAGAAATATCTACTCAATGTGGTTAGCGCTATGGTTTAATTTAGCTCGCGGCAGAACTCCTCACCTCTTCGTTTAGATACCTAGACATCCATTGCAAGCCAACTTTATTCCTATTACTCTGGACAAACGATTCCTGTAACTGAATTTTCCCCTTTGAAGTCGTCGCCGCGCGCATAGTAATAATGTATCAGTATACGGTATATGTATAATCGGTATATTTTCGATACCTAAACGGAGAGTGACACAGGCTTGCTAATGGGACAGACAGGGAATTTTAGGTCTTGCAGCTCTTGGTAGACAGAGGCCAAGAAATCAAGACCGGTCACTTTTGTGGTAAAAGTAGGCGAGGAAGTTGAAAAGGAATCAAAATAGTGATGAGTTGCTGGCTGCACACGTTTGGCATTTTCGCTGGCATTTACGATCTGCGCGGAAAGAGGAGCAGCTGGTTTATAAGATACTAGCTTTTGCCCGCGGCTTCGCTCGCGTAGGGGTGTAATTTATCAAAATCCTTTCTTAGGGGATGCCTACGTCATAGTAGCTTTATGCATGCAAAGTCTCAGCCCGATCGGTTTAAAATTGACAAAGTTTCATACAAACTTTCGTCCCCTATTTATCCCCTTGGGGGTAGAATTGATCAAAATCCTTTCTTAGCGGATGCCTACGTTATAACATCTACCTGCAAGCCAAATTTCAGCCCGATCCGTCCAGTGGTTTGGGCTGTGCGTTGATAGATCACTATGTCAGTCAGTCAGTCACCTTTGAGTTATATATATATTTAGATTTAGATTTCTTTTCTCTCAGACCAGCGTGGAAGATTACCCTCGAAACTTGGGTGTACTTAGTACGTGATGATGGCAAGATAGGAACACGACAGGGCGTTAGTGTGGGACGCCACATGCGTTGACACACTGGCACCATCCCATCTTTTTTTCTTTTTTTATAACTCGCTTTCATGCACTCCTACAGAAGATGGTTAGGAGGTAAAAACATGAACCCTGGCAGGGTGTTGCGAACTTATAGGAAGTATTTGTGTTTATATAATAATAGTATTTATATTTAAGTAGAAACGGATAATTATCAAAAATTAAGAGCAGGTTGAATCGATGTCAATACAATAGTTAGAAGACATTAATAAGATTTTAAAAACTTGTAATTCAAAAATAGTTAAAAATGCAATAACTTTATTGACAGCAAAAAGTTATTTATAGGTGTTTATAGAGTAAAGACTATAATTATAGTAAATATAATTACTGCAAGTGCGTTGGTCAGATGCAATTTGAAACTGGAACTAAAACTACGAGTACATACGTAGATATTTTGTTGTGTGTATTGAGTCTTTCATTAAAACGCTTATTATAGTTAACCGAGTAATAACCCCTTTGACAATAGTAGCCCTTTTAGTTTTTTTAAGAATTTCTTATCATTTTCATCTCAGGGGATCAGTCTCAAGAGCTGGTTCGGCTACTGTGAACGCTGAAATCGCTAAACAGCGCAAATATAGTTCGTTGGATGATGACTATATTTTTGTGCCGTTTGGCGTGGAGACTTTCGTACCTTGGGGCTGTAGTGCTAGGGGTCTTAAAGAGATCACTAAAAGACTGATCTCCGCCGCTGGTGTCACGAGGGCTGGCAGCTTTTTCGCCCAACGCATCAGTATTGCGATCTAACGGGGAAATGCGGCCGGCGCGCTTGGCACTATGCCTCATGAGCACGATTTTTTAGATTAAATTTTTAGTAGGTTTTCACTTTTTATTTTTATTTTTAAATATATAAATTATCCTTTCTTAGTTATTTAAATTAGAAAAACAAAAAACGACGGGTTGCACTCCGGGAGTGCCGGCAGAAGTGAAAACTTGAATATTAACGTTATGCATTTTTGATATTTTGGAATGGATAGGGAATAATTATGCACGAATTGCTTTAATTATCAGTATAAAAGTAATATCATTTATGTGGTAGAATACAATATTTATTTATTTACTGCGTGCCACGCGCAAGCGCCCTGCGCCGCCTTAACGAAACAGCTGGCGCAGGCATACATTTTCGCCGCGCCATGGAAAAAGAGGGGGATACTTCCTATCCTACGCCGCGCCGGCTGTCTACTCTCCATCTGTCTTACGAATTTTCGATCAGGTCAGATCAGTTTAAAATTTTTTACCCATTAGAAAAAAAGTCTACAACGCCGCTAAAGAAGTTTTCACTTCAAAAAACTATTCTTAGGACAACTTAACCTATTGAAATATTGTAGAAAACTCAATAAAACGTTTCACAACGAGGTCGCTCTACGTTTGACATAAAACAGAGAGTCATAAAAGTTTAACGGGAGACATCGAGGTCCGTAGTTTACTCTTACGGACGTTTAAGACCTAAATTGGAGATAGGTTTAGACCCGACGTTTATTGCTATTGGGTTTTGGCTCACTTTTACCGGTTTTGAAACCGTAAAGTTATATGGGTTTTAGATCGGCAATATTTTTCGTTGAAAAGTTTAATGGTTCAGATTTGGAATTTTGTGTTATGTTAAAGTTTGCTAAATGCTTATAGTTATTGATCAAGATAATGTGTCACATATCTTTCTTAAAAATTTATAATGGCATGAGAGCATGCAAAAAACTTAACGTGTCAATTATAGGTTGAGAAAATAGGTCGCTAGGCTTCTTAGTGGACTGTAGATACAATCAGGGCTTGAGGATTGAAAGACCAATTTCCTTCTTCTAGTTTTATTTCTTGATCACTGTGCAATTAACTGAACTGAACTAAAACATTTTTTTTAAATGACATACGTAGGTTGCCTCGGACGGCATTTCCTACTTCACCGGACAAGGTATGAGGACCGGGCCAGAGGCCCGGCTTCCTATATTTATATACTTCTAGCAGTAGCGCAAAGGACTCCCAAGGGGGAAACCTCGGCTTTGGGCGCGCTAGGGACTATGGCAAATTTTGGGGTGCTGCACACCCATTTTTTGCCGGAAGGGCCGAAGCTACGGTGCCAAAAGGGCCTATTTAGGACGCAAATCGTCCCGCCGGGCGGTACCTAGTGACCGAGCTAATGTTTCTACGCCTGCGTATTTGATTACGACGAATGCGGGGGGGTCGGACCGCGAGTTTCCTCTGGCTGCTCAGCCGCAGAGGTATCTAATTGGACCATTTCAGTCATAATCTGATCATCGGAATCAGAGAGAACATGCCTCGGACGTCTGCCGGTGAGTTGGCGAGGGTTGTGATTCAAAGATTCAAATGTTTATTCAGTAATTAGACCTTTACAGGCACTTTTACACGTCAATAAGTATAATTTATGTTACGTGTAAAGTATATTAAAATTTAATTTATTTTTAAAGAAAAGCTACCGATACCAGCGCTTCGTAACGACCACTGCTGAGAAGAAACGCCGAAAGAAACTCATTTTCACAGTATTGGTCGCCAACTCGCCAGAAGGGTTTTGTCATATTGGTTATTATAATTGTCTTTTAATTAATAAATACTTATAATATAATACAATGTTGACACATTATAACATGTAATGCTTGCGAACAAGTAAACAAACATAAATTGCGTAGTAAAAAAATATTAAGTAGTCAAAAAAAAAGCGAAGCCGAGCTGACCAGTCCCTCCCGGCAGCACCCATTCACGAGTTGATGCACGGATCAGCAATCGTTAAACTCAACCATATTAGAGGGAATCCAACGACCCGACCAGCGACGCCACCACCGGATTGGACATTTTAGTGAGCATGAAAAACCCGAACTCGCAGACCTTGTCAAGAGAAAATATTAATTATATGTTGATCACTTATTGATCGCAGAGCATTTACATGTTTTTACAGCTGCTTATTACTTATACATTTGCTTATTACGGTAACAGAAAATGCAGCTATTTATGTGCTCCGGGATGTACTTAGCTGCCTCTAACTGGTCGGTTCGGGTGGTCGGCGGCTTTATCAAAGAAACGTTCGGACGCTTCTTTCATAAAGTGCTTTATCGACGAGAGTTCGAGATCGCGGTATAGGTCGCAATTTCTCGCTATCGTTGGAGCGTTGGTAGCTCTGCGGATAAATCGTTTCTGTACTCTTTGAAGCCTAAGCATGTGAGTTGGAGCTGCGTGTACGAAGACAACGCTTGCGTAGGTCAGGAAAGCTAAAACTGCGGACCGTGCCGATATTTATTCAATTCCATCGGTCCTCAGTAGTATGCGATACGAACTAGTTAGTCGACCAATCACAATCTTTGAAATCATAGGGGTGAGGAAGGACTGAGGGGTATCTTTATTTGAATTGATTATTATGTACGTATTGTGATTGATCATTACAATGCAAAATTTTGTAAATTTCTTTACGTCGACGCTGCCTGTGCACGATTATGTGACTGTCGTCATAAAAAGGTCTGCAAGGATCGTATCATTGTAGTATCTGCCTACATCCATGGGAAACAGGCGTAATAATATGTATTTATGTAAGAATCTGACACTACTAAGTATTGGCCACTTACACGTAAAACATCAACATTGTTTGGTAACCAATTTTGAACTTTGCCTACTCTGAAGATATTTTTTTATGTTAAAGTATGAAAAAAAAATCTACGGAGTCGGCAAAGCTCAAAAAGTCTGTTTAAATAACCGCTCAAATGCGCAGGAAGGGTTCCGTACCAATATATATAAAAAAAATATTATTTATTTAATATTAATTGTTCATCAAATACAAAATCACGTTTGTTATATCGGAGTCCCACTTAAATATTTTTTTAGTATTTGTTGTTATACAGCAACGGAAATACATCATCTATGAAAATTTTACTGTCTAGCTATTCTGGGATCAACAAGAGAAGAAGATGGGGCATAGAGGCGTAGGTACAACCGGGAGATAGAAGAGCTATTGTCCGAGCCGAACATCATCGGAGAAATAAAATCTTCCCGACTTCGCTGCCTTGGACATGTGGAGAGGATGGGAGAGGATCGAGCCGCAAAGAAAGCTTATCATGGTCAACTCTCCGGGCGCTGTCCGGGCGGCGTCCAAGATATTGATGGAAGGATGAAGTCGCCAAAGACCTGAATGAGCTGGAAGTGATCGACTGGGCGATTTAGGACAGAAAAAGGAAGAATGGCGTAGTTTGATGTCGTAGGCCAAGATCCACTTCGGGTCGCTGAGCCAGCGAAGTAAGTAGCTATCACGGTTCGTGAGATTCAGCCTGGTGACAGACACGCGGACGGATGGACGGGCACTACGGACAACGGAGTCTTAGAATTAGGGTTTGGGTTGGAACTCTAAGAAATAGTTTTAGTCAGGAGAAAACAGTACAGTTGTGTTACAGTTCAAATCAAATAAATCACTTTATTTGCAAGAAATGTGGTACATCAAAAAAAATTGTTTGGGCTTCAATGTTACAACATCGTCGAAGAGCGATCAAAAGCATTTTGTTTGGAAGAGAAGCCGTCAAAACATCAATTCTTTCAGTTTTCATTAGAAATAATTGTTTTTGTATTTGAAGGCCTTCAAAGAAATGTTTGTGAAACAATGTTTCCATAACCGCGTTAGGAGAACAAAAGAAACTGGGGTTCGGTTTAATGATTTTTTCGATGGACCAACTCATAGAGTAGAATTTGTTGGCCTAATTTGTAACGTCTTAAGATGTGTTAAGAATTTGAAAATAAACAACTACTTTCATACCTATTATCACCAGAGGTCGGAATTAGGTAGAGTTATTTATGTACTTACACTGATTTCATACAGCGAAAGAATAAAGTGGATATGCCTCTAATCCCTTTTGGAATTAATTTTAAAGAGGAAAAGAATCCCGTGATTTTTATATAAAAAAGTTATTTACTTTTACACAATTTAAACCACTGCACGCGCGACGTTGCCAATATGTAAAAACGAATAAAAATACTAATATATATTCTAATAAAAATTGTATGTTAATTAACCTTGTTTTATTTGTCTTATCTGTCTCTAAGGTTTTTATTATTATTTGATTGTCCATTAGAAATTCCGGTAAGATCCACATTAATATCAACATTTCGGTACATTAATAACTCTACCTAATTCCGACCTCTGATTGTCACGCCTCGCCTATGCCACGTGCTCGCCTTGCTTCCGCCCAGCGCTCGCCCCCGACTGGACTTCGGTAAATTCAATTTTTATAGTATAATTGATGATTGATAGGACTCAAATTATATGCAACAAATTCGAAACGTTTATTAAAATAAACATAGTACGTAGGTGTTAATTATAAAGAAATTTCTTTCAGCAGACTTGTAAAAAGTTTTTGTTTATTTATTTGTTTCAGCAAAAAGCCTATATTAACAAATCTGATTAGTAAATAAGATAAAAAAAAATATTGCGCCAACTAAATATCAAAAAAATCAAAAGTTTATGTCCGCCTATTACATTCGTAATAAAGTTAAATAAATACATAAAAGTAGATTTAAAATATAGTCGATTTAATTTAAAATAGAAACAGTTATAAATCACGTACCAACTTTAAACAATGGGATAAGTAATAGAAATTTTAAGAAAAGAGTGTCGTATGAGTCTCATATATATTATTTTATTGGAAAGCTATTTTTGAAATGCAATAAATCTGGACCTGTATTACATAGAGTAAGAGCCGGCTGTCAGCTTGCAGTATTAAATCATATCGCGCTGGAATTGGCGGAACGTGCAGTGAAACTTTTCTGCAGTTTTTACCCGAATTCGGCGACGCCAAAAAGAGGGTTTTGTGTTACGCCGCTATGTTTGTATGTATGTATGTTCATCTGTTCCCTCGAACCTTCTATGACAGAAAATGAGCGCGGGTTGATAGCGTCTTGGCTGCGCGCTGGTTAAAGGCAATAATTATGAAGTAGCGTTGAATAACTTTCGATAGTTAACCTTGAAAAACAGTCACAATATCGATAGGACTATCTATAATATCGAATAACAGATACTATCGATAGTATTGATTGTCAATAGTTTGCAATACTGCCTCCGTGGTCCAGTGGTCAAGGCGTTCGCCTTGTGACCCGAAGGTCATGGGTTCGATTCCCACTGGGAAACATACTTTGTGCAAAGTTGTTTCCAGTCTTAAATCACCTGATTATCCAAAAAGAAAGATGATTCCGTGTTTCGGAAGGCACGTAAAACTGTGGGTCCCGAACGCCACCTAGCGTTTGATCATCAAACTATCCAAGGATTGGTTCCTGGTTTGCCCTTTGGGTTGTGGAGGTCAGACGGCAGTCGCTCTGTGTAAAAACCAGTAATCTCGTCAAATCTCCTTGTTTAGGTAGCGGACCCCGGGCTCTGAAGCGTTACTGCTGAGGATGCAACCGGGAATACGCTCGGATGATGATGACTATTGATGAAAAGTAAAACAATCGATAGTATCTATACTGATGCATTTAGATACGATCGGTACTATCGATTGTATCGAATACTGCCAAGTATCTTAATTCAATAGTATCAATACTACCGATAGTTTTACCTTTCATCAATAGAATTGCAAACTATTAACAATTGATATTTTCGATCATAACCGTTATTCGATACTATCGACAGATATTTTGAATGTTTTTCGAGGTCACGATAGTTTCGATAGACTATCGATATTAAATACTATTGATGGCTACACTAACGTAAAATCTTAATAAATTCAATATGGCGCCCTCTATAGGCCATAAAGTAAGTAACTAAAATTAAAATAAAGCGAATCATACCTTGTGGTGGCTTTAAAACACATTTCTAAAATATACAATTACCCTCATATTCCTAAAAGATATCAATCGTTTGCTAAGCCTATTTTAGCTAAAATATGTTTTGTCTCGTTCTTACTATGTTAAATATTGAAAAGAGAGACAAGGACAAAACACATTTCAACTAAAATAAGTTTAGCACACAGTCGATATTTTTTATTAATTAGGGGCTTAGTCTTTGCTATCAATTTTTCCTTATCGAGGTTTTGTTTTTGAGAATACATCTCTGCACTCTATACATTACTAACTAGGTATATAACCGATTCTGAGGGCACATTTTTTTGAATACTCTGGTTACTATACATCGAGTTGCTATCGGGCCATTGTTTTTGTATATGTGTTTATTCAGGTTTTCTATTAAACTTCACCTCTACAAACAACCTTCCCCTGCACATTTTGTATTCTATCGGTAGTTTACGCGAATTTGAACAAATAAACACAATGGAAAGGTACGTGTTTGTTTTTGGCCTAACAAAATAGAGACTTCATTATTCCACAGTATAGTAAAAAAAATCTAACAAGGCAGTGGAAGTGTAACAACAGACACTAATTTTTTGAGTAGGTTGTCGCATATTGAGTCTTATTTGTCTTAGCATTTTTCGCGCGGTCGACTCTCGTAGTTTCTTAGCACCAGGTCAGTCCGCCACTGCGCAGGCTCTGGGTTCGATCCCCAGTCTTGTATTTACAAGATTCAAAGATTCAAATGTTTATTCAGTAATTAGACCTTTACAGGTACTTTAACACGTCAATAAGTATAATTTACGTTACGTGTAAAGTATATTAAAATTTAATTTATTTTTAAAGAAAAGCTACCGATATCAGCGCTTCGTAACGACATCTGCTGAGAAGAAACGCTGAAAGAAACTCATTTTCACAGTATTGGTCGCCTACTTGCCAGAAGGGCTTTGTCATATTTGACATACTACATAAAATGTAGTACTGTGAAATAAATATCCTTTAATACAAGTTTAAACTTAGCTTGAGGCTAGCTCAATCAGTGTTTGTTCATATCTCATTCATCATCTGTCCGTATCTCGGTTGCATCCTCGTCGGTTACGCTTGAGAACCCAGGGTCCGCTACCTAACTTAGGTAATTACGTAATAAGAAAAACAAAGCAGTCAAAAAAGCTAAGCAGAGCTGACCAATCCCTCCCGGCAGCGCTCATTCACGTGTTGACGCACGGATCAGCCATCGTTAAACTCAACCATATTAGAAGGAATCCAACGGCCCGATCAGTAACCAGAATACCTCCATGGTAACAGAATTCTCATACTCAGCGTTACCGAGTGTAGCTGTTTCCAGGTGAGCCACGGAAAGGCTTCTATCACATCCTCATCCTCATCATCCGAGCGTATTTTCCCGGTTGCATCCTCAGCAGTAACGCTTCCGAGCCCGGGGTCCGCTACCTAACCAAAGGGATTTTACGAGGTTTTTGTTTTTTACACAGAGCGACGGTCGTCCGGCCTCAGCAACCCAAAGGGTAGACCAGAACCATCCCCTGGATAGGTTTAAGCAAACGCTAGACAGCGTTCGGGACCCACAGTTTATACGTGCCTTCCGAAACACGAAATCATCTTCCTTATCGGAAAATCGGGTGATTCAAGCCTGCAATATCCTAACTAGACAGGAAACAACTTTTCACAAAGTATGCTTCCCAGTAGGATTCGAACTCACTACCTCCGGATAACAAGGCGAACGCCTTGATCCCTGGACTACGGAGGCAGTTCACATCTACAACGTATTACGAAAAGGGGGTATCAACCCGAAAGGGAGTAAACATACTAATCAATGTGAACAACTTTTACTATGGGACCATCCTGAAATCGTAAAAAAAATCTGCACCTCCATACATTTTAGCATGGTAGGTATTTAATTTTGTACAAAAGTGAAAATTATTTTACGATTTCAGGTATAGTTCCATAGTAAACGTTTTTCGCATTGATTTTGTTTACTGCCTTCCAGATTGCAGACGTTCTAAAAAAAGGAGAGGTTAGAAGTACCCGTAACCGGCGGGCATGCTTAAGAGAGTGATGAGTGTAAATGAAGCGAAAGAGGTCTGTCAGGATTGTAGCAAGTGGAGGTCCTTAGTGCCGCAACAGACGGGGCGCAAGTTGCGTCGCGTAACAGCTAGAGATGGGCAGTGGATAGTACTCAATCTACCCATTTAAGTATTTACTCACTAGATTTAATAAATAGAGTAAATAGAGCGTGCTCAAGTATTGACATCGTATTTGATGTCTGTTTACTTATTTTTACGTAAAATTACCTCCCACCAAAAAATGATAATTAGTCAAAGAAGTCTACTTTCAGTGTATGATTAGCATGGTATTTTCATATAATTTAGCGTCGCATATAACGTTTATTTTAAGCATATTATAGCGTACGCACACACTTTCCAAAAAGAATTGCTAGTGTATACTAGATTTAAGTTTCAAAATTGTCATGAAAACATGAAATAATGAATATGAATATAAATATGAGTTGCAACTCATATAAATCAATCTACTCACTAAATGGATAAATAAGGATATTTATCGGGTATTTACTCAATCTACTGAGTAAATACTCAAATGGGTTGATTGAGTATTTATGTATCGCCCATTACTAGCTGTTACGGCCCTTAGCCTCGGCCGGAAACACGCGTGATAACATGTATGTATGTATGCCTTTCGGATTGATACCCCCCCCCCCCCCCTTTCCGTCAAACGTTGTAAATTTATTTAAAATTAGTGCCTATTACAAGAATACATTTTTGCGCATAAGATTAAAAAATGTATACATAAAAACACGTAAATTACAAAGATACTGTTACATACCAAAACCCACATATATTTTAATCCCAGCACAATACGGCTTGACAAAGGGATAGACCACAAAAACTGTGCGACATACTTTGTCTGGTAGTTAATTAGTGAAATTAGTTGCGGTTAGTATTAAATAGTTTGTTTGGTGTACATCGAAGGTTTACTACTGGTCTCCAGGGATGAATCTTGTAGAGATATTACGTTTGATGCGTTGGCATGTTTTACTGCCGGTGGCGGTTTTCAGATGAAGTTGTTAGATACGCGGGAATATAATATAACGTACGAAATCGCAGAAACTAAAATATTTGCAGTGCGTGAAACAAAGGATACTTGAATTTATCGGGGTCCAGTGCTGCTGAGACATTATAAAGAAAATAAATTAATCGAAAAATGGCAACTTTTGGCCAATGTGCGTAGAAAAGCTTCACGTTCTCACTTTAAACTGTAAACAGTAGTTCATAAAATAGTTTGAAGGGTTATCTTGGCTTGGCCAAGACAAAATTTTAGATAATATTTCCGTTTCCTTTTAAATAATTTGTTTCAAAAGGGGGCAGCACTGGACCTCGAAAAGTACAAGTATACCCTTAATCTCTAATGGGATGTAAGTTTGACCATTTAACAAATGTGTCTGAGCATCTATGTAGATACATACGCTTTTAGATTCACACAGATGTGTGTCTGTTTGTATTGAAGTTCCCAAACAGAAGAACTGTATCAATATTTTTATGTTTTAATAATATCTTGATCACGAGCAAGCTTAGCTCCTTTAAAAAATAAAACAGTACATAACTGGAAAAAAAATATGAAAGAAAATGACATACCTTTTCTTTTGTTTTGTATTTTTTAAATAATAAATACTTAATATTTTTACAATAACGCTTTTACCAAACAATGATTTTACTTACATCGCTGAATAGAAAATCATCACCCAAATTTCCTGTAACAAAAAAAAAAGTATTTTATAACCAACATAAACGCCTTAAGTATGAAGTCGTTTCGCACAAAAAGGATTTTTCTTTCGCATAACGAAAGTATTACGGTCCGTGAATTATTAATTTTATTCCAAGAGCGAAGAAATACGAGGCCATTGTTTAATTTTCTAAAAAAAGTTGCCCGAAGTGCCACTTGAATTTTTGTTTAGGAATGAAAAGTTTTTCTTTTTTTTTTTTGACAGATACTGTCTTTTGTTTGAGTTAAGGATCGTCTCGGTTCAGTGGATTCGTTGCTTCGCTCATTATAAATGGATGGCTGTTGAAAAAAAAACAAGAATTTGACCTATGCTTGAGATGTCGTTCTTTTGTGCGTGCGAGCTATTGGCCCAACTAGGAATGGTGTTGAAATATTTTGTGAGGTTTTATTTGCCCGAATATTTTTTTTATTAGAATAAAAACTCTGCTATGGATTTAATAATTTGAAAAAAAAAAAATAGAATGGTTTGGAAACGATTTTTGTCAATGCTATTTTAAGTGCAGATTTTATTTGCTTTTTTAATCAAGATTTTTTTTGCAATAAGATAAGTGGTTTATCTCACAAAAATTATTCTTAAACATAATAATACTGGCTTTGACAATATTTTTATTATATTTTCTTATTTCAATTTTATAACACTGTCCGGTAACATCCATTCAGAAAGAGGACTGTACAATAACTGTTATGGTTTTTACAGTCCCCTTCTTTGAAATAGGTACAACTTACAGTTTACGTAATGGAGAAATTCTATCTTCAGATTATTTCGCTCAGTACCCGCTTTCATCTTTGTCATCATCATCATCCGAGCGTATTCCCGGTTGCATCCTCAGCAGTAACGCTTCAGAGCCCGGGGTCCGCTACCTAACCAAGGAGATTTGACGAGGTTACTGGTTTTTACACAGAGCGACTGCCGTCTGACCTCCACAACCCAAAGGGCAAACCAGGAACCAATCCTTGGATAGTTTGATGATCAAACGCTAGGTGGCGTTCGGGACCCACAGTTTTACGTGCCTTCCGAAACACGGAATCATCTTTCTTTTTGGATAATCAGGTGATTCAAGCCTGCAATATCCTATCCAGACTGAAAACAACTTTGCACAAAGTATGTTTTCCAGTGGGGATCGAACCCATGACCTCCGAGTCACAAGGCGAACGCCTTGACCACTGGACCACGGAGGCAGTCTAACCTACCTACCCGCTTTCATCTTTGTATCTATACGTAAAGGTTGAATTAATTTTGCTCCGTCTTACACTTTCACAAAATACTTAAACTACAGAAGTAGCATTCACATTATACTACACTTACTATTGACACTTAAAAAGAGATGGATATTTATCAGAACTTTGTCTAAGCGTACCAGTGTTTTTGTCTAAGGGAACAGATTGAAGCATGATTGCAAGGTAAAATAAATATAAAAAACGGTACACAAGTATACTCTCAGTACAATTAAATACAATACAAATACTCTTTATTACACCATAAACAAACGAAATTATAAAAAAAAAATAGAAAAAAGAAGACAGATTATGATACATAGGCGGACTTATCGCAAAGCAATCTCTTTCATTCAACTTTTGGGTAGAGGGAGAAATGAATATTTAAGCGCTGTTACAGACAAGCGACAGTATGCTGCTGCTAGTAGTTTATAAATATAGGAATCCGGGCCTCTGGCTCGCTCCTCAAACCTTGGCCGGTGAAATAGGAAATGCCGTCTGAGGCAAGCTAGGTATGAAATTTAAAAAAAAAGTGACAGTGTGCCCGTGACACCTGTCGGCAACGGTCGGCAATAATCGCCGGTTAACGACGTCTGTAAGGCAATTCACACACTGCTCCGCACCCGACTGTATGCAAGTACCTCAATTTCTACAGAAAAGTATAGTACAACACACTGACACCGCGTCTACGCGCGTGATTTTTGTATGGCGGCCCCGTACTACGCGCGTGGCTGCAAAGCAGTGTGCCAATCGCCTAAGAGATAGGCAGTACAGCCATCATAACCAACATCATTTCAGCCTCATTACGTCCTCTGCTGGACATAGGTCTCTCCCAAGGATTTCCAAAATGACCGATCAAGAACGGCCTGCATCCAGCGCCTTCCAGCGACCTCGATCTGGTCGTCTGACGACCTTGTGGGTGAGTGTCCTACGCGGTACCGAAGGCTGTGCAGTATGACAGATTTACTGTAAAAAGATACAATATAGAACCTACCACAATAAACATAAATACATACAAATACTTATACTACATACATACTTATGTTATCTACACTATTGTTATAGGACAACGAACAAGGTATTAAATTATGTTCCCGTCTGTTTATAATGCACTGTTTCAAAGGACTTCAACTGAAAGTCTTGAATATAGTTTTCAATAATCATGAATCAACTGTACCTTTGTTAACAATATACAGCTTAATTAAGCTTTATCATGTAATGTTATTATGAACATCTGACGTGAAAACTATGTCTTATAGTTGAAATACCTAAGTCTCGATCTAAACGCTTCGACAATTCCTTTTTGGTTCGAGTAGCTAAGGTGTGGAATGAACTGCCTGCGTCTATATTCCCAGAGAAGTACAGTCCCGGGACATTCAAAAGTAGATTGAATGTCTTTTGGATTAATTAATTTTTTGGATAGGCATGCTTCATCCTAGTCTTCATCGTCGCTTACCATCAGGTGAGATTGAGGACAAATGCCTAACCCAATATATTGTAAAAAAAAAAATATACGATTTTGATTGTTAGTTTGTAGATGCTTATTTCAGACTTCAAAAGGATTCCTATTACAAAGCGACTTAAAAAAGGGAGAGTATCTTAGATTAAATATTTATTTAGAGTACAAGATAAATGCCGGTCTTTCACATCAACGATTACTCCTGGTCACGAGCGTTGGTCGGAGCGACCGAGGGACGACTGGCAAGAAGGGATTTCGTCCGTCAGTAGCTTTACAAAGGTGCAAACTCTGCATATGTCGCTACGGACTTTTACACGTCATTAAGTATAATTTACATTACTTATTATATTTCTTTAATTTAATTTATTTTAAAAGAAAAGATATAGATACCAGCACATTGCAACGACCACTGCTGAGAAGGAACGCCGAAAGAAACTCATTTTTACCATATTGGATTAGTCGCCGGAATGCCATTCAAATGTTGTTTTTTTTTTTTATTTGAATGGGTAAAAGTTAGTCCTATTTTCACTTAGAAGTAATTTTCATGGTAGCTTCATGAAAATTGATAGGCGTGTAGAAGTAGCCGATACAATATGTAACAAAAACCCTGTCCGATCCTTATAGAAGCAACTCAGCCCCTTAATATGAACAACTTTGCCTATGGGACCAATGCTTGAAACTCGAAGAAAAAATCGACAAAAATGTTCGGCCGGCCTAGCAATTTGTATGAAAATGTCGATTTTTTTTCGAGTTTCATGCATTGGTCCCATAGGAAAAGTTGTTCATATTGACAGTCTGGTACTCTGGTACTCGATACCTCTAACTCGAATCGACTCAAATGTCAAAGCTCGCTAGGCGTGTGCTAGGCATGCGCTAGGCGTGAGGTTTGCGTGCGCGTGTCGTCCAAACAAGCAGAATCGAAAATCTTCAACAACTAACCCCCTTGAAACCGATTTATTTGCACAAATATCTTTTCTGAATCGGGAAAACAGGGAATCCGCATAACACTAGTGTAACTATTCATTGCTATACAATGTATGTCAGACATGGTTCCGCATGAGCGGGCACCCTGAGGAAAACCAGCGAACATATTCGATCGGTCTCGGAACACCGAGCAAGGGCGAGAAATGTAAGCTGCTGAGAAAAATGGTCAAAATGCGGTATTGGTGATGATGTAAATACGATATTACGCTGTTATCCCCAACGGGACCATTCGTGCTAAAGGCAGCTTTGAGCGTGTTATGCTACGGCCGCACTTGCGTCTATCGTCCCGTAGCAATGCGAAGCAAAGCTTCGTACGTTTTGTACACTAAAAAGTTATCGCGATAAAGCTGTGGTCATATCGGCTTCGTTATTTCTCATGAAATATCGTACAATAATCCAATATGGCGTCATTTAAGCATTAAAATATAGACGACGACTTTCTTTACTTTAACATGTGTGCTATCAATTACTACATTTATTGAAACCCGAAAAGAAACCTAGAGAGAGAATTTATGTCTCCACTCCACTCCATTTTTACGCATTAACAACCGTGGCACCGTCGCACAGCACGCGTCTGAACAAGTTGAAAACAAACGCAAAAATGAACAACGCTAGTCCGACCACGCAGAGTGAAATGTTAGCGCGCTAAAACTCTTTGAAGTACCGCCACCCGCGCGATACCGAAGACGCAGCCCGAATATTTGGAACGATACTCACTAACGGACGATAGACGCAAGTGTGGCCTCAGCATTACTGATATTAGGCGAGAAGATAGAAAAAGGTAATATAAAAATATTGATAGGTTGCTAGTAGCATTGCCTATTTTTCAAAGGTTGTTATATAAATCCTTAGGAGAGGCCTATTTCCAAAAGTAGATACATGTTATCTGTCAAAAATGATGATGGTTTTCATCCCGCTTCGCAAGAAGAGGTGAAGTAGGTATGAACATAATTTGACAAAAAGTAATGTCAAACTGGCTTATTGAAATATCACGATAATCTCAAACTAGTGGAAGTGGTACTTGACAAAATTAGTATCGAAACCGTTGTCGCCAAACTCATACAAATATACCATAAAACACGTTTGCATTACATGAATAAAAATCTATTAGTTGATTGTTTTTACCCGACTGCGTCAGAAGGAGGGTTATGTTTTTCAAGAGCGTGTATGCATGTATGTATAATTGTTTAGCACGCTCTGTCGCCTGAACGTCTCGATGGATTTTAGCTTGAGAGGTTTCGTTAGATTTGTATTTACCGTGTAAGTTGCATTAGGTATATCAAAATATAAAAAAAAAACAAAATGGCGGATTTTTGGTGCAAAATTCAAATGTTTGTCACGCTCTGCAGCCTGAACGGCTCCATGGATTTTACCTTGAGAGGTGTCGTTAGATTTATATTTACTGTGAGAGTGACACTGGAAATATTAAAAAAATATACAAAAAATGAATAAATAAAAAAGCAGCCGGGATTTTTGTTTTTGTAATAATTACTTGTTATTATATCTACGTATATATTGGCCTTCAGGCCACATCATAAACATTTTTTAAAGAACTCACGATGTTTGGTAACCTGTAGTATAACTTTACGGAAAACTTCTGGTACTTTATCATATATGGTGTTACATTCAAAAGAAGCAATAATAAACTTAAGAACAATAAACATAAGGTCTCAGTTTACTTCAAAATATACTGTCGGCATTGAGTGCAGCTGTGCTTATTTATGACACGCGCGCCACGCCCACTTTCACCTTTTTATACTGGTACTAGCTTTTGCCCGCAGCTTCACTCGCGTAGGGGTGTAGTTTATCAAAATCCTTTTTTAGGGGATGCCTACATCATAGTAGCTTTATGCATGCAAAGTCTCAGCCCGAACGGTTTAAAATTGACAAAGTTTTATACAAACTTTCATCCCCTATTTTATCTCCTTGGGGGTAGAATTGATCAAAATCCTTTCTTAGCCTGATGCCTACGTCATAACATCTACCGGCATGCCAAATTTCAGCCCGATCCGTCCAGTGGTTTAGGCTGCGCGTTGATAGATCACTATGTCATTCAGTCAGTCACCTTTGAGTTATATATATTTAGATATTGAAATATCACGGTAATGTCAATGAAAGGAAGCACTGAATCAATTCCACATAAATTGCATCCCCGCGGTCCTATCCCACTAGACCGCCGGATTGTGATATACGAGTACTCAATAAAACCACGTCACTTTACCCAACGGCCGAAGAAGAGTTAGTGTTTTCCCGTATTTAGTTCTTCTGCGTATTATTTAAAGAAAAAGTTAGGTCGAAGATAATGATAATCGATGATTTTGGATATTTTTGAAGAGTTTATGGGTAGCAGTAATCTTCTCATTTGGTTCCTACTATTTTAAGTAGTGACTTTGTAGTGTAAATAGAAGAAAATAAAGAATCGTTCCGAAGTCCCCGCACACAAACAGGCAAGGTTCCCAAATGGCTTGCAGCATTTCTGCATTGTATGGACAGGTTTAAGCCTTTGGGCGAAAAGAGCAGCTTTTGGGTCCCCAGAGACGTTGATCAAAGGTGTGGAGACCTTACTAAACAGTTGACAGGCTTCCACACCCCAGGACCCTAAGGTCTCTACGGCGAAGGGCGCAAATATATATGGCTCGCCTAGCCCTGCGAATTTGCGATTTTTAAAACTTAGCTTCTGCTCCCGCTGCGGCCGCACCTGCTCTTAGGGCAGCCGCTTGGAGGTGGGATGAATTATTTCCTTGAAGCTTAGTTTTACTAAGAAAAATATTAGTTTGACGATCATTTGAACGCCCGAGATGTCGTGATCTGAATGAAATGATAGATTAATTTCTTCTTGTACAGAAAATGATAAACTGAAATTTTTGTAACAAAAAATACGTTTTTATACTTCATTTTTACCTTCCCAATGGCCCGAGTCCATTGAAAAGAAGACACAAAATTCACATAAAACTGACGATATTCAATGCTAGAAAATATATATTAAAAGCTGAAATTCGTGACGCATTGTTACAGTTGAATTCCATCGTCCAAAATATCAGCGAGCACGAAATCTTGCGATCAATTCGCGCATTGTCATAAAATAAGAATATCGGATGCAAGATACGAGAATCGGTAAAAAATAAACGAATCGACAACTGAGCTGATATGGTGAAAAACGAATGACCCGGGGTGATATTTCGCTACGAAAGCAAGCAATAAGTTTTGTGCTCGGCTTTATGCTTGAATGGATGTGATGCGAGAATGTTTTTTTTTTAATACATCTATGTTGCTGTTTTCTTTTTTTTATTATTTTTATTATCTGCAGTTGAGCGTTGCTTTAATTGACATTTTGGGCCGGAACAGACGGGGCGCAAGTTGTGCCGCGTAACAGCTAGTGATGGACGGTGCATAAATACTCAATCAACCTACTTGAATATTTACTTAGTAGATTGAGTAAATACCCGATAAATATCCGTATATCCATCTGGTGAGTAGATTGATTTATATGAATTGTGACTCATATTTATATTCATTATTTCATGTTTTCATGACAATTTTTATGTCTTATATCTAGTTAACACTTGCAATTCGTGTGTGCATACGCTATAATATGCATAAAATGTAGGTAAATGTCAAATGCTACGCTAAAATATTTGAAAATACCATACTAATCATACATTGAAAGTAGGCTTCTTTGACTTATTATAATTTTTTTGCTGGGAGGTGTGCAAAGACGTAATTATATGTTAAAATAAGTAAAGAGACATCAAATGCGATGTCAATATATGAGCACGTTATATTTACTCTATTTATTAAATCTAGTGAGTAAATACTCAAATTAGTAAATTTAGTAGTATCCACTGCCCATCTCTAGCTGTTACGCGATGCATCTTGCGCCCCGTCTGTTCCGGCACTTTAAAAAGAAAACTACTGAATCAGTTCAAAGACATCACAACGCGCAGCTTTTTTTGCTCATCAAATATGTCTCGCTTTCTAGCGAGGAAATGCTGCCAGCGTATTAGTAACGTTACCTCAATGTAGTGCGTTGGAAGAAATTTGGTATTTGTGACATTATTATTAGGTATATTTGGTTTTAAGTAGGTAAATATTATTCATATGTTGTTTACAGCGTGATGGTTTTTTTTAGCCTATGTTGTGTCCCATTGTTGAACAGAGGTATTGGATCGTGAATCGTGGAAGCAAGAAAGAGAAGGCTTATATTAAAGTGATCAAATCCCAGAAGTGGATCTCTACGACACTAGATAGCACCATTACTTGCGGTGTTGTAAGCGTTGCTGCCACTCGTCAACTTTGAGGCATCGCAGGACTTTCTGCACCTGGAGCGACCAACAGGAAAATGAAGGGCTATAATTATAAATAATAGCTGATAAAATTGTAAGTAACGTTGGCGGGTATTGTATAAAAACTTCCAAAGAAAGTAATCAAAACAAAATAATACCACTTCCATCAACCCTCACGTCTGGACACCTTATAGCTGCGTAAATGATTTTTATTTCACTTCGACAAGCGACCCCGAATAAATCACCGATCTCATGCCGGAGTGCTATTTACGTGCAATTTATGTGGGATTCAGGGCTGGACTCCATTCGCGTATGGTGCAGTACTGCATTCATATTAAATCATTTTTTTATAGAGCAATGAGGGTGTGATAGAAGACTGCCTCCATGGTCCAGTGATCCAGGCATTTGCCTTGTAACCTAGAGGTCATGGATTCGAATCCCTTTGGGGAGCATACTTCGTGAAAAGTTGTTTCCAGTCTCGTTAGGATATTGCAGGCTTTAATCTCCGAAAAGAAAGATGATTCCGTATTTCGGAAGGCACGAATAAACTGTGGATCCCGAACGCCATCTAACGTTTGATGATCAAACTATCCAAAAATAGGTTTTGGTTTACCCTTTGGGTTGCGGAGGTCAGACAGCAGTCACTCTGTGTAAAAAGCAGTAATCTCGTCAAATCTTCTTGGTTAGGTAGCGGACCCCGGGCTCGGAAGCGTTTCTGCTGAGGATGCAACCGGGAAAATACGCTCGGATGATGATGATGAGGGTGTGATAGAAGCCTTTCAGTGGCGCACCTGGAAACAGCTACACTCGGTAACGCTGAGTATGAGAATTCTGTTACTATGGAGGTATTCTGGTTACTGATCGGGCCGTTGGATTCCTGCTAATATGTTTGAGTTTAACGATGGCTGATCTGTGCGTCAACACGTGAATGGGTGCTGCCGGGAGGGATTGGTCAGCTCTGCTTAGCTTTTTTGACTCTTTTGTGTTTCTTATTACGTAATTTAGGTTTTTAACTCGTTAGCAAGCATTACATGTTATAATGTATCAACATTGTATTATATTATACCTACATAGATATTATAGCATAATAATGATATGATATCGGTAGCTTTTCTTTAAAAATAAATTAAATTTTGCACTTAAATTTTTATTGGAAAAAAGTACCGGAATAAAATTTAAATTAAAAGTTAATAAGAACTAAAACGTAAACTTAAAAAAATATATTTTTTTACTATTCATGAAACGTTTTAAAAGCTTCCAAGGGAACCCCACTCGGTTATAACAACCCGTTGGCGTAACACTGTCGGCTTTTAACTAAATGAGCTGTGACGCTGATTGTCGCCGAAATAAACGCCTTTTTCGTTTGTTAAGTACGTTTAATTTTATGCTCGGGGCTGCATTATTTCGGTCGTTTATCCTTTAATAGTTTCCGGAATTACTGGCCTGTAATTAAGTTTCTTTTTGGAGTACACATTCATTATTTCGCAAAGTTTCTATTTTATATGAAGTTTAAATTCCTAAATTTCAGCTCAATTGTTTATTTAATTTATTATTATAAAATTTTTTTTTGTTTATTTAGTATTTTTTTTTCATCTTAATATTTCTAATGTTTATACGAGTATACAGAGTTTGTACATGTTCTTGTGTGTTAAATAAATAAATTTTAAATTAAATTTAAACCATAGTAAAAAAAAATTAAAACTAAATAAGAACTAAAAATACCTAAAACTAAAAAGTTACAAATTGTGTAGTGTGTGACAAAAACAGACAAATCACACAGATTGAGTTCGCTTCAAAGTAAGTTCGAAACTTGTTTTTTGGGATAGTAACTCAACGATACTATATTTTATAACAAATTAATACATTAATAAACATCGAAAACACAGGTTAATCTGAAAAAGATCATTCTCCATCTTGACCTGACCGGGGATCGAACTTGGAACTCCAGTGTGACAGCCAGGCATGATAACTATTAGGCAACAGAAGACATGACAACATAAGCTTAAATTGTCAACACTCTTTCCCATTCCAATTTTCCTCAACAATTTCCAAAGAACTGAATATTATTTAGACTTCAAAGACCTTTTACAAGAATTGAGAGGCGGTAATCAAAATTTACCGACATGGCTGCTCTGGAGCTCAACATTAGAACTTGATCGAATCATAATAGCTGAAGTAAATTTGTCACGGCGTGCTCTAGGCTTTTTGATGACTGAGCCACGTGGAGAGGATGGAGGAAGATTGTGCCGAAAAAGACCGTACACGGGGAGACCAACCGGAAAAAGGCCGGTGGGTCGCCGTAGGTACCGTTGGAGACACGAAGCCTTCAAAGACGTTGAAGCTCTTCAAAGAGATCTGCAGATGGCTCAGGCTAGGAAACAGTGGCGTCTTCTGGTGTCTTCGGATAGCCGAGTCAATGCAGTAAACAGTAAGTTTTGCTAAGTAACTTTTGGGTTGCGGAACCCTAGAATTGACACCCAGAGGTGAGCTACCCAAACAAAATATATAGAATTTATATTATTAGTGACATGCAATATTACATTCTTTGTGATCTTGAGTAGAGCTAAGGACGTCAAATAAAAGGTGGTATATGACCAATCATCATCATTTCAGCCGCATAACGTCCACTGCAGGACATAAGCCTCTCCCAAGGATTTCCAAAATGACCGATCTAGAGCGGCCTACATATATAACCAATGAATATAACGAATCCAATTTTATCGTCTCGAGATTTTGTTCGACATAAAAAGTTTGAAAAAGTTTTAAAAATTTTTTCGTAATTATTTTCATTATAAATGGAGAACTTTTCCCAATAATGTGATATAAATTAACACAAAAATATTTGACAGGTAATATCAATAAGTTTTGTAAGCTAAGTGTCTATTAGACGATATTAGTTAAAAAAGCCGAGGTTATTGAATACATAAATCCCTTTTAATAAATAATGACAACAAATAATAAATACTTTTTTCAGTACTTAGGTTTACAATTTTCTGAGTGTCGATGGGAATCACTTTTAAGCATGGATATGCTTGTGTTTAAATAATAAAAAAATTAAGTAGTCAGAAAAGCGAACAGCATTGGAACCGATAAAAAAGAAGAATTTTGAATCATTGATTAACAGACATACGAATATCTATCCATCTGTCTGTTTGTCTTAAGAATCCCCTTACCCTAGACTTTCCATACAAGCATAGTCTAGCTTTTATTTTTAAATGACTTGTGAGATTTCGGCAGTATTTTATGATACCCGCTCTCTTTAAAAAAGTTTAACTATTAATGAAATTGTATTACATAACAGATTTTATACAAACATTATATTAATATTAACATTATTGTAATCTTCAATTTCATTTATTATTTCTAAGTTATTAGGATTCTAGATATAATATACTAGCTTGGTTATAAAATTCTAATCATAGGTAGCTGTTTTAGGAGACATTCATTAATTTATTTTTCTATATACTTATAGAAGACATTTAAACAAATGAAACACATAAATAGTACTGAGATAGATTATAGTATACTAAGGTACACAGCAACACTCAGGTGCAATATTTTGCTAAAATGAAAAGCAAAGCGTTTTGCTTTTCATAAGGTACGTAATTCAAAAATTGAACTCCTAGACTTTAAAATTTTTCATTTTAAGGGAAATGTCCAAGCGCTTTGAAGGTATGGAAATGAGTTGGTGACGAAGTATTTAATTAGTTCTTTTTTCTTTGAAGGGCGAAAGATATTTCGGTTATAACCTTTTAGAATAAAATGGGTTGAATTGCATTTTTTAATTTATATTTAGCGAGTTTATCATTTAGTTTTTTATATTTTTACGACCAACTCATTAAAAATCTTTGAAATAAACAAGACTTTGTTATTAAACAAAAATGACATGGATAAGATAACATGGTTGATTTTGATAAGTTGCGTGTTAAGTCTTAGCTGTATGAGATTTAATTCAATTTTTAAAGTTACATTTTTTCTTGAAAAATGTCATACAAAATACATACACAAAAGAGAAAGATTTATGGAATGAAGTCATCAGTTGTTTGAAATAGAAACCTTGTATAAACATGTCAAATTATGGAAAATAAAGTACCCATTTTGTAACGTGTCTTTGGAACTCTACTCTAAGCGTGGCCAGGACAAGCACTTTCTAAACAATTCAGTGAAAATATATCAGCCAATTTTGACGACAATCTAATAAGAACGATATTAGCCACACCAAAATAACTTTTAAAATTTGAACGTCTGTCCAGAATACTTTCCATTATCATACTAAGATCTCCGCTGAAAACATTCGAGTGAATAAAACATTATCATTGGAGGAATCTGTGAAAATTGCGAGCACTCCAGTGATAAAACACAAAGAAAGCATCTCATCCGCCATTTTCTTCGCCGTTCAGTCAAACTTCTTCAAAATGGCCGCCGTCTATTTATTTTTAAAACAGAATCTCGAGCCGCGGTTAAAATAAACAAAAGCTTCGAGTGTGTTTCCATTACACCGGTTTTTTGCGATTGTTCTTTGTGGTGTTTTTTTTTTAATTACATAAGTATTAAGATCTCAAGTTATTTTGTTTTTTCAACTCATTTCATTTCGACACACATGCCATGTAAGCAGTTTTTGCTGCGCGCTACAATGCGACAACATGACTAGCCAGTCGCTCGCTACTCTTTAGTTCCTAAACACGCGCTTGTCCCTAGAAAGCTCCCCGAAGTTAGTTTGTCTGTTCATACGTATAGCCAAAACCTGTGACAATTCGTGTAAACTGTAGTATGTGTGAACTGTGTATCGAGAATATAGACAATTACTATTGGAGAATATAGACAATCTATATATGTATTTGTTATAAAATATTGTATCGTTGAGTTAGTATCCCATAACACAAGTCTCGAACTTACTTTGGGGCTAGCTCAATCAGTGTCACTTGTACCTAAAAAAAAAAAAATTACCAATTGTTCTTGACTTTACCTTCTGAATCCCGATAGTTAGATACCTACATACTCACCTAGCTAGACACTTAGCTACAAAACATCAGATAGATTCAATTAATAAATCAGGAGTCAGATTAGTGTGTGATAGACGAGCAATAGTATCTTCAACATCATTATCGGGTTTAATAGCCTTCACTGCAGGAGCACTTCCCTCCCTGTACTACCAGAACCATACTTTGCTAGAGTAGGTAATCAGAGGACGAGGCTTACACTCTCCACGCTGGCTAGACGGGCTGGAGATGTCTCACTGGTGTTTATAAGCTTTGTTTAGCTTGTTTTTCTTAGTTGCCTTCTAAGATATCCACGGAAAGACTTAGAGAGGCCTAATGCTATTCTACCGGATAGAAGATATATATAGTTTTGATTGTAGACAATTACCTTTTTAGGTTCCTACGCTTTTTGGTAATAATTTGTATAACGTGCCTTGTTGATTGTCAATTCACAACTTTGCAGCAAATCTGTAACATATTTAAATACGTAAACAGAAAAAAGATCTCTGACAAAAGCACCTTCACAAACCAAAATAGTCTGAAAAAGTCTCCAAACGACCTCGCGTCAAATAAAGCGAGTTTATTCAAAAGCAGCGCAACTTTTTCATTTTCCATGCCGCTTGAAACAATGGATCCGCGGCGGAGTGTAAAAAAAAAGAGAGCCACTTGGCAGAACATTAGAGCGAGGGTGTAATAAAGAATTTAAGAACTGCACCGATATTTGAGGGAATTTTAGTGTCGACACTGTTTCGAAACATTGTAACGCAGAGTTTTTGAATAATAAGATTTTGTCGAGTCACTCTTTCAATGGAAGTCTCCTGGAATATTTACAATTATCCTCAGTGATCAATCTATTGAACAATACATATAGTGAGTAGGTCAGACAGATGCCGACTCAGTAGTTTTACGTCATTATACATTTTAAAGTAATCATATTCGTTCAATAAACTAGTCTAATTCAAGCACTCAACTTTGGTGGTATTATTTCAAAACCCTTCTCCACACCACCAGAGCGATAAGATCATTATCATATTATCAAGTGTTGATGTGGCGATCAGACCCTAAACTCAGTTTTGTCTGCTGCATTCATACTTAGCTATTTGATAATTCCTCGCGATTCGTGCACGTTTCAGTAAAAGTCTAAGGTGAGTTTAAGACATCTTATGTTATAATAATGACATTATATAATGCGAGTACCATCGATAACATACG
Organism: Acrobasis suavella; assembly: GCA_943193695.1. Taxonomy (NCBI): domain Eukaryota; kingdom Metazoa; phylum Arthropoda; class Insecta; order Lepidoptera; family Pyralidae; genus Acrobasis; species Acrobasis suavella. The sequence continues at coordinate 1,749,725 of OW971947.1, forward strand.
GAGCTGGTAGTTGAATCCAATCTACGATTTTTGAACATTTCATTCGCTCCCACTCAAGGCATATAATAGTCTGGAGAAGCAAATAGTGGGCCACATAGAAAGTAATCGCACCAAAGGAAAACCTCCGGCTATAGATGGGTTTGTTTGAAAGCCATTGGAGATTGGAGGTGCCATACATACTAAAGAAAGTCCATAGTACCATAGAATTAGAAGGTACAAAATGAATATCATCATTTCACACTTGGGAGAGGCCTATGTCCACTGCTGGACATAGGCCTCTTCCAAGGATTTCCAAAATGACCGATCAAGAGCGGCCTGCATCCAGTGCTTTCCAACGTCAACCATAGTCAGATCATCAGACCACCTTGTGGGTGGGTGTCCTACGCTTCGCTTGCCAGTACGTGGTCACCATTCGAGAACCTTTTTGCTCCATCGGCCATCGGTTCGTCGCTATGTGTCCCGCCATCTGCCACTTCAACAAACTAATCCGCTGGGCTATGTCAGTGACTTTTGTTCTCCTACGAATTTTCTCATTTCTGATTCGATCAAGTAGGGCGTTGAGTGAACTTGAGCCTTTTTATGAGACCCGTAGTAAGGGACCATGTTTCAGATCCATAAGTCATAACATCACAATTAATATAGCGTATTGTAAAATGTGACCACAAACGAAATATGTATGACCCTAAAAGGATTATATTTTTGCCTACTATACAAACTGTCGGTAAAAAAGTACGATACCATCTTTCTAAGGTAAGATAACTTACAAATTAACACAGTTTACAATTTGAATAATCCTATTTTCGCGTGACTATGTTCGAACTTGTCTCATTGTTAAATTGATTGCTATCTCTTTTGCTCTTATGAGGGTGATATGAGATATCTGTCGCACTCAGCTACTACTACTGAAGACCGAACATTTTGAAAACAAATATGTGGTCACGATCTTCAGATTCAAAGATTCAAATGTCTATTCAGTAATTAGACCTTTACAGGCACTTTTACACGTCAATAAGTATAATTTATGTTACGTGTAAAGTATATTAAAATTTAATTTATTTTCAAAGAAAAGCTACCGATACAGCGCTTTGTAACGACCAGTGCTGAGAAAAAACGCCGAAAGAAACTCATTTTCACAGTATTGGTCGCCTACTCGCCAGAAGGGCTTTGTCATATTATTATTATTGTCTTTTAATTAATAAATACTTATAATATAATACAATGTTGACACATTATAACATGTGATGCTTGCGAACAAGTAAACAAATATAAATTGCGTAATAAAAAAAAAAATATTAAGTAGTCAAAAAAGCGAACAGCATTGGAACCGGTAAAAAAGAAAAAGCCAATTTTGAATCATTGATTAACAGACATACGAATATCTATCCATCTGTCTGTCTGTCTTAAGAATCCCCTTACCCAAGACTTTCCATACAAATATAGTCTAGCTTTTATTTTGAAATGACTTGTAAGATTACGGCAGTATTTTGTAATTTTAAAGATATTACATTATCTAGTTTTCGACAGTCACATATGAAGTTTTCTATACTGATAGTCAAATATGATATGATACACTATTTTCTCATTTAAGTTCACATTTTTACAGTGTAAACTAGTTATATGCCTTAATAATCTTAATATGCAGTTTCTTTGAAATCATATAATTTCGCCCATATCTGACATGCCGTTTCAAAATAAATGCTAGACTACGTTTGTACGAGATAGTCTGATTATGTCTAGAGTAAGGGACTCTTAAGGTTGTATCTCATAAACCGTGATAGCTAGACAGTTGAAATTATCACAGATGATGTATGTCTGTTGCCACTGTAATAAAAATAATTACATAATAGACCAGAATATACGGACTTTGTAATAAATTTAAGAACTAAACCGATATTCAACACAAGGTAATATATGTGCCGACAGTAAGGGTTGGTTAGGAGCTGTTTCGGAAACATTGTTGCTACATTCACTGTACAGTAAAGTAGAAGAAGCACTTGTGCTTAATTTGCTAGATAGTAGCCGTAGCAAGTTAGTAACTGTACTCAGTTTGTATTTGGAGCACATATTAGCTATGTTATTATTCCTGCTTTGTATAATAAACTGGGGTTCTTTCTAGTGTTGCCGCTCGATAGTCCACTGCCGATAGCCTGTCGATAGACTATCGGTATTTTAAATAAAACTATCGATAGTATCGTTCCTGACGACGAACAAATAGTTTTAAAATCGACGACGAAACGAAGGACGACCTCCGTGGCGTAGTGGTCACCATGCTAGTCCACCACCCAGAGGCCTCGGGATCGATCCCCGATGAGGGCAAGTTGGAAAATGCTCTTTTTCAAATTGTCTTGGGTTTTGGATGTCTATCTATATATGCATATGTTATAAAATATAGTATCGTTGAGCTAGTTTCCCATAAAACAAGTCTCGAACTTACTTTGGGGCTAGCTCAATCAGTGTTATTTTTCCCTAGGAAAATAGTATTGCTCTAAAACAGCTATCTAAACAGACTACATCGATAGTAACGAAGTTTGCTCTTTGTCGCCGATAGAATCGATAGTTGTCCGTCGTTATTAATTGATACTGTCGATATAAATATCTTGGTTATCAATTGTATTGCTCTAAAACAGCTGTCGAAACTATCGATAGTATGGTATTTTTAGATAAAAACTATTGATTGTAGAACTATAGATTTTTCGCCAACACAAATTCTTACAGATGTGTGACAATTTGGCCCAGAGATAAGCCGTTATCGGTTATTTATTATTCTTTGGTATGTCCGGCACGTGTCACCTGGCGCCGACGGTCGGCGGCCGTCGCACGACACGTTTTCACTCCTGTCACGAAGTGTCACGTGACAGGAGTGACGGAACGACATGTGCCGTGTGACCTTCGGCAACAGTCGGCGACCTTCGGTAACAGTCGGCGACCGTCGCGCGTCGTCATTAACTTACCTTAGTGTAATAACTAGGGTTGGATGTTCGAATGCATATTTACATAAAGCTGAGATGTTGACTATGCTGGAAAGCACTTTTTTATGGAAAACAATCTCACAATCCTAGGAAATCTTTACCTTACATACACACATACTCAAATGGAGAATTCGGAAATATATATCCATCCGACTCATTTCGGAATCTCGGAATTTTTACGAGTAGGTAATCGTCATAAAAAAAGTTTAAAAAATCCTTCTTGAAAGTCGGATACGTACCTACTAATAGTCAAACCAAACTACTAATCCTTATCTGGGTTGGGTTGATAAAAAAGTAAATTTAAAATAAAATGGCTTCAGCAGTATTATTATATGTATTACATAACTAGTGATCTCATTCAGTTCAGCCAACATTTGGGTCATAATCCGTACTGTAATCGCAAACGTCTGAAATCTTACTAATCATTAATACCGCACGAAGGTTTCAATTAGCATCCTACCATCCTACCGTGTGGGTGTTTTCTCGTAGTAAAACACGTAATCTCCAATTGGCTCAAACTGATTTCCCCCACGTAACCATTCATTACATGACCCCCATATCTCGTGGAACGTGTGTGGTCTGCCTCACGACCGAACCTAGTATCAGATCTAGTACGAGATACTGCTGTTCGATTTCTAGATGAATTTGTATCATTTGTTTGGTTTTATTCAAGAGTTATAAGATAAATTTGGTTTTGTATCTTTATTGTACCTATAATTATTTTTATTTATTTTATCAAACTTTATTGTTCCAAAGTACACATATACTATTAACAAAAGGCGGACTTAATGCTAAGAGAATTTTCTCCCCATCAACCATAGGGATAAACAGAGCAGTACATATATACTTACATTATAAAATATTACTAATAATTAATGAAACATTTACGTACAAGACAAATGTACTAATTAAATTTAAGAAAATTCAATGGCTTATTGAAGCGCAAATTAGCAACCATTTGAGCCCTTTTTAAAATAAATTCCATACTTATTATAAATAGATTGGCCCGTATCGTATGATTACTATATTTTATAACAAAAACATATATTGATAAATATCCAAGATCTAGGTCAATCTTTCATTCATTCATATCATTTTCCATGTTGACCTGACTGGAGATCGAAACCCGGACCTCCGGAGTCGCAGCCTGGCATGGTGACCACAAGGCCACAGAGGTCGTTATGTAAAACTACTGGGCCGATATTAATACTGTTTGCACTAACATGATCAGTATTGTGCCAAGAGGTTTTTCAATTAATGTAATTATAGTAGTACCCATGCTAAACAGGGACGGATACCTTCTTTCACGTCTTTATCCCTAATAGGACAGCCAAATAATTTTGGGTCTTAGAGACCAGGGCCGCAATACTCAAAGGCCACTTTTAATTAACAATATAAAGACAGCCCCAATTCACTGACAGATAAATTAAGGAACATAATCATACAGTAAGACCCTGGTCTACAAATCTAGCATCAGAGAATCGGTAATCGTTCCCGGGCGGCATCGATTAAACGAATTAACTCGATAATCTTTATTCGATATCGATAAGGTGTGAAGTAACTTGCCTTTATTTATTTTCGGTGATTTATTACGGTAACGTGTTATTAGGTTTAATGATAAAGCTTTTATGGGTTATAATTCGGTGGTGTTATAATGTCTCACTTGGGATAGGGTGGGAAGAAATACATACATATATAAGACTTTTTCTTAGGAACTGGTAATTTTCAAATAAACGATTTGTGTTGTTCTGAAAACAGAGATTTTATTTGAGTACTTACATGTTCACATAACTATAAATGACACTATTAACCTAAATCACACTATCCTACCTGAAAACAGAGAAACGACATTTAAAGTTTATTATCCAATCGTTAATTCCTTTTAAATATAATTATTTTTGTTTTAATTCTTTATCACACCAAAATGGCTTCCGATATCTTATTTACGTTAGATCTACTTTATCGACAGTATTGGACGCCATTACATAGGGTCGATAAAGCAGAACACTATTTTACCGACGCTTGGATAGCGCGGCATAATTCGATTTGAAGAAATGTAGGTAGGTAGTTTCATTACACATATATTATTACATGTTTTCACATTTTTGCGATAAGGCCGCCATTTGTAAACTTATTATTCCTCTCTTTACATATATGTCTTATATTTTATTTACAAAATTCATGTACGCATAATACAAACATAAAAACAAACAACGTAAGAAGAACATTGAGAACATAGGTACTGCTTATTTCATAAGAAATCTCTTCCAGCAATAAAGGGGTCTTTATGTGCAATAAAGAGTAAAATGAAGAATTAATACTTCACGCCTGTTTCCCACAGTGGTAGACAGAGACTATGGACCTTGGTACAATCAAAACAGAACTCTTTCGCTTACATTTTTAATCATCACTCTCTTCATACCTATAGGGTTGAAATCCTTAGGAAATTACGTAATCAAAGAGAAAACAAGTAGATAATTGGAACGAAGTTCCTTACGGCAGGCTTGGAGGAGATAGGGATTTTGCTGCGCGACCGAACTGAAAAAAATGTGATAGTAAAACCGTAAGGATGACCTCGTTAAATAAAACCGTTAAATGAGACGTGCGCAGGCGCGACAGTCGTATACACAAGCGAGTAGTGTATAATACCTTTGAGCATGATTTTTCTTTTGCAAATTGTGTCGATTCTACATTAGCCGAAGGAACTTCGTTCCTACCTGGTGTCCCACGACACCACATTTCTTTTATCTATTTTTTTTTAAACTAGCTTTTGTTTATAACAATGACCTAAGAGGCTTCATGAATTTTTCGGGGTCCAGTGCTGCCATTTGAAATAAATCATTTGAAAAGAAACGGAGATATAATTTAAAATTTGGTCTTGATCAGACCCTGGATAACCCTTCAAACTATTTTATAAACTACTGTGCACATTTTAAAGTAAGAACGTGAAGTTTTTCTACGCACATACGCCAAAAGTGGCCGTTTTTCGCAATTGTGTTTCTCAAGAACAATCAATCGAGCACAAACTTGGTTAGGTTATGTTGTTTTATCACAGTGATACCATGGCCACTTCCAGCCCTATCATCAGATTAGCTCTATGTTATCATAATATTGGATTGTCACGCATTATAAGCACGTATGCGTGCAAAATTTGAGCTCAATCGGAAACCGGGAAGTGAGTCAAATTTAACTTGCAAGATTTGATTAAAGACAGACAGACAACGTCACAAGTAAAACTAGATAAAACCTTGTATATTTTCCGTCTTCAGAATGGACGAAGGTATATAATGTGGAAATATTCACATGTCGAACACATTTGACAGACTTCATTTCCTAACAAAAGCTTTTGAACTACGTAAGCTGTTGAAAAAAGGATAAACAGCCAAGTGCGAGTTGGATTGGATGTATAAAAATCACGTTTTATGTATAGGAGCCCCACTTAAATATTAATTTTACTCTTTTTTAAATATTTTTTTGTTATCGAGGCAACAGAAATACATCATCTGTGAAAATTTCAACTGTCTAGCTATGCAACTGCCTAGCAGTTCCGTTATAGCAAGACAGTTGAAAGCCGTCCATCTGTATGTCACCAGGCTACATCCTAGTGACAGACAGTCGGACAGACGAACAGCGGAGTCTTATTAATATGGTCCCGTTTTTACCCTTTGGGTACGGAAAATGAAACCTATAATATATACTTTAGTAGTTAAAAATCTATTATTAGCAAATAAAGTCTGTCAAATGTGGTATACCTTTGCCCATTCAAATCAAAGACGCTCAAAAACCCTTGTAAATTATGGTAGCAAAAAGAAAAATAATATTTAACAACATAACACCTGTACTTGCGAATTGAACTTCAAAGCATACCATCGTTCACGATTCACGTACAAAGCTAATAACAAAAGATAGCTTGCAGTTTAAGCTAGCAATAGCAAAAATAACACTTCTGTAGAAAATTCAACACGTCTGCATTTATACAGCAAATAAAATAAACACCAAATTGGCTTTGCTGGCAACATAGAAGTTGGCAATATTTTCAGAAAAAAAAAACGATTTGATAAATGATTCTAGTAAACTCTTAGCTTCTAATTTCACAAATAATGCAACCTTACTTATGTAGCGGGAGTAAAGCGGTATGCCACAAAGGGAAGATCTTCCCGCCAGGCATGGTGATGCGTTATAGCCCATAGGATCAGATTCCTCATATAGGACGAAGAACTGGTTAGTATTTTTTTTATCTTTCGTCACACTTATTTACTTTAGTAATATAATGTACCCATATTAGGCACTCAAGGTCAATTATATAAGATAGTTTTAAGTATTAACTTAAGTAAATAAATAAATAAATAAAAATATAAATGGACAAATAACACTGATTGAGCTAGCCCGAAAGTAAGTTCGAGACTTGTCTTATGGAATACTAACTCAACGATACTATTTTTCATAACAAATACATATATAGATAAACATCCAAGACAAATTGAAAAAGGCCATTTTTCCACTAGCGGCTGACCGGGGATCGAACCCAGGACCTCTGGGCGGCGGACTAGCATGGTGACCACTATGCCACGGAGGTCGTCATCAAAGTATATCGAAGTCATCGAAATACATAACTGTATGTTGCCAAAATAAAGTAATTTAAGATAAAAATAGAATACAATAAAAATCATATTCCGTCTTATTATAAAAACAGAACCAACTTTGTTACTAGGTTTAAACCATTATCCGCCCAAATCAAGTTGACATCTAGTAATATCGCACTATCTCACCTGTCAATGTCAACTTGATTTTGGGCGGATAATAGTTTAAACCTAGTAACAAATGTAAGTCCTGTTTTTGTAATAAGACGGAATGTGTCGGACAGTGAAGTGAGAAGCCTGAAGGATGAGAGAGATGAATGATAAACAAAATCATCTCCGCCTATAAGATCATTGACATAATTTTAGCCGCACCACATCATCATCATTTTAGCCACATAACGTCCACAGCTGGACATAGGCCTCTCCCAAAGATTTAATGAATGAATCTTATGAGCAAATTGCGATCACCGTTGAGCTATCGAGCTCCTCTATTCCATTTCTGGCACGTAAAGTCTTTATGCAGCACACCGCTGCATAGTTTCCAATTTAACTTGCTACGTAAATTCGGGCGCATCAGAGCAATTTCAAATATCTTTATCCAATTTATACGTTGCTGAAACCCGCAATAAATTCTTATTTATTGCCGGTATCTCGCTTTTATATTGCTTAGATGTTTGAGTTCGTGATCCGAGATGGTTGTATTTATAATATACGATTTTAGGCTGGTTTCACAGCTATGCGGGTACGGTACGGGTCTACGGGGTCCCGGAGAGAAGAGCTACACGAGGCCCTGCTAGGCGCTAGAAGATCGCTTCAAAGCGACGCAAATCGTTCCAAAGATACTCCGGGTTAAGCGTAAACATGCTACACGCTCGTTTTAGAGCATTGCGGTCGCTTCCCGTAAGGGTCACCTGTATTACGGCAAAACCGTCCAGGTCTCCCACACAGCTGTGAAACCAGCCTTAGGTAACAGTTACATAAGTCATTGATGACGTATGGGGGAAAGCTTTGGCATATTTGGGGATGTTGGTGTTTTATTGCTTTCCGTAATGGGTTCGTATATGTTTTCCTATTAGTCAGAGAAATGGAAAATTTGTATATTTATGAGTCTTATTCACTTCTTGCGTGCTGATTTGGGAGAATTTTCTAACTGCTTTTTTTGCACAAACTGATAAAGACAATCGAGGGAATGCGAATCCTGTTAAAAGGCGATGCGACTAGCAACACATCACTACTTTTCCATTTTTTCACCCGCCATCATTCAAAAAATGGTCTTGCGGCCCTAGACTCTGTCTACTTAGACGCAGGTCTTAAATTCTATGTCTAATCCATTAGGGACTTAGGTGTGATAGTGTAAAGTATTAACGTACGTATTTCATTTTTAAGATACGAAAATGATTAAAGTCGTTTTCGTTCAAGTTGTTCAGTTTCGGCTTACTTTTATTTTATTAACCTTTACTGTCCACTGCTAGGCAAAGGTGCCCCCCATATCTTTCCACTTCTCCAATTTAATGCAACCTGTGACCAATTCTTCTCAATTAGGTATTAAAAATGATTTTGATAAAAAATGTTCTATAATTTACCTTTTCACCATGTCTCATAGAAATGTAGAATGAAATAATACGCTAAAGTCGTGCGCCATATTTTATTCGCACGTAGTGAATTACTCGCTCGCATGATAAACTGCTCGAGTGTCTAGGGATTCGGCGATAAAATAGTGGCTAGCGTTGAAACGCGAAATGTTAAGTCATTGGATGATTTGCTGGAAAAATAATTCGTTCAAATGTCGGAAAACGGTACTACTACCGCCTAAATATCCGACAAAAAATGCAGGTTGAAGTAATACGCTAAAGTCGTGCGTCATTTTTTATTCGCACGTAGTGAATTACTCGCTCGCATGATAAACTGCTCGAGTGTCTTGGGATTCGGCGATAAAATAGTGCACAGCACTGAAATAAATTGATGTTTTACTGAACAAATATTTTTCCTAAATGTCGGGAAATGGTACTACTATCGTCGCCTAAATGTCCGACTAAACAAAATGCAAGTTGAAATAATACGCTAAAGTCATGCGCCATTTTTTATTCGCACGTAGTGAATTACTCACTCGCATGATAAACTGCTCGAGTGTCTTGGGATTCAGCGATAAAATACGAGTAGTGGCCAGAGCTGAAATGTTATGTGGGTGAATGTTTCACTGGAAAAATACTTAAATATCAGAAAACGTTCCACAATCGCCTAAATATTCGTCTTGAAAAAATGCAGGTTAAAATAATCCGCTTAAGTCGTGTGCCACTTTTTATTCGCACTTAGTAAATTACTCGCTTGCATGATAAACTGCTCGAGTGTCTATAAGGTTCTACAATCGCCTAATTATAATAAAATTATAATTTGGCGACCTCCGTGGCGTAATGGTCACCATGCTAGTCTGCCACCCAGAGTTTTCTGGTTCGATCACCGATCAGGGCAAGTTGGAAAATGGCCTATTTTAAATTGTCATGGATCTTGGATGTTTATCTATATATGTATTTAGTTGAGGTTATATCCCATAACACAAGTCTCGAACTTCCTTTGGGGCTAGCTCAATCAGTGTAATTTGTCCTTATATATTTATTTATTTAAATATCTGACCCATAAAAATGCAGTCACGCGCCATTCTTTATTCGCGGACAGTGAACTACTCGGTCGCATGATAAACTGCTCCAGATATTTGGCGGTAAAATAGTAGCGGGCGATTACATGTGACGATGGATGATGTTTTAAGAGTGCTACATGATTGGTTAACTTTTTTGACATACCTACAGTAATAAAATTTTGAGATTTCTGATTAAAACATTTTTAGGAACAAAAAGCAATTTTTTATTCACACGCACTGAAATTTCTCGCTCGCATGATAAAATGCTCGAGGGATTTTGATGACATGTGACGATGGATCATGTTTTGAGAGTGCTACAAAATTGGCTTATATTTTTGACATATTTACCTACTCATTATAAAGTTTTGAGATTTCTGATTAAAAAAAATCAGAAACAAAAAGCATTTTTTTTATTCGCACGTAGTGAACTACACGCTCGCATGATTAACTGCCCCAGGGATTTGGTGGTAAATAGTAGCGACCGATCACATGTGACGATGGATGATGTTTTGAGAGTCCTACACGATTGGTTTATATTTTTTACATACCTACTTTAAATAAAGTTTTGAGATCAAAAAATTTAAGAAACTAAAAGCTATTTTTTATTTGCACTTAGTGAATTAGTCGCTTGCATGAAAAACTGCTCGAGTCGCTAGGGATTTAGCGATAAAATAGTGGCCAGCAGCACATGTGTGTTTTCAAAGGTTTATATTGGGATTAAATACGCTTTACTTTATGAGAATAGGATTTATTATTATAAAGTAATTTGTCATAATACGAAATATTATGTAAAGCTATATTATGACAAATTATTTTATCAAAATACTATTACTTCAGAGATTAATAATATCTGAGTATTTACTTTTAGAATCTGCGCGGGAAGAAAAAGAGCTGGTGTGTTCCAATTTTCTTACTTTCTCCCTGAATAAGATGTAAGAAAATATAATATAATATTATACACACAATTTTCTACCAAATTACACGTTCGATCTATATAAATATAATCGAATATCTACTACGTATTTTCCGACAATCCATATAGAAACATTAGATGTGCCCTGTTGTAACTAACAGCTAGGCAGACAATGGAGTCTTTCTAATAGAATCCCGTTAAGATATAAAACAAATCAAGGAGCGGCCAGACCAGTCGGAACACTAAACCGCAGTAAAACCAGTAAAACTAAGTAGATTGCAGCGAATAAAAGTAAATCTGATAAAGGTACGTCCACAATAAATACTCTGTGCAGCTTACAATACGAGCGGCAAAGCTCTGCAAAGCTCCGGATTGTATTATACACTAGCCAGTTTCATATAGTCTTCTTCATCTTCTAAGCGATTCGAAATGGCTGCATAAAGGTTATATATTTATTCTTATAAAATATTTTGCGATAATATTATTAAATATAATTTAGAACCTGATGTTTATTTCTCATAATTAAAGTTATCAAATTTTAAACCTGGCGTTTACTTCTCATAATTAAAGATATCAACACAATTAAAAAAAGAAACTTGACTTCATTTCGCATAATTTTATTCAATGTAGTGATTATCACACCTAACTCATAATTTCATTTAATTCCTTGGGAGAGGCTTATGTCCAGTAGTGGACGATATGCGGCTGAAATGATGATGATGATACAGGTATATTATCACGTCTTTACTCCTAACATAGTAGACACAGCCTGAGGAGTAACAGGTACTGTCACTTTTGGCATAACCCTCCCTCCATCGATGGGACATGATACGTGGATGACCCCTAATAACCATTATATAGTGTAGTTTTATCGTTTAACGCTTGACCGCCTAACGAACAACAACTTGTTTGGTGCCTGAGGATGCCTCGTGGAGAGGCAAAACACGTGTCGCGTATGCAATGTCCAATGTTGCTGCAGCGGATACAGAGAGCAAGCATCAGTTTTTGGTAGCCGGTGCACACGGGCTGTTGGTGGCAGGTGTGCTGGGACTGACAGTAGTGCGCGGGCCGCGGCCGACAATAGTTTGCAGCGGAATCGCACAAAGTAGTTCGAATCACATAGTATGCCTTAATAACCACGCTGGGTCATTAGTAAAGCGGGTGGGGGCATCACAGATGGTATTACCACGAGGCACAGGACTGTGCTGCCACACCCAATAACATATTTATGCCCAAAGTGGCGAAAGAGCTTATAGGGCTTTGCGAAAAAGCCACCAAAGTCCACTTTAAGCGTAATGGTAGGCGAAAAGGTGGACAAAAGAAATCAAATCAATTATATAACTAGCCGCATCGCCTACTATGAACACGATTCGCATTTTCACTCAAAATTCAGCAGCGAAATATGCTTATATACATACATACATACTATCACATCTTTATCCCTAACTAATTTAATTCTTATTTCTCTGAACAAACGATTCATGTAACTGAGTTTTCCCGTTCGAAGTGGTCGCCGCGCGCATACTAATAATGTAAGTATATTTTCGATACCAAAACGGGGAGTGACACAGGCCTGACAAAGGGCCGCAAGACTCAAAGGCCACTTTTAGCGTGACGGTGGGCGTGGGGAATTGGCAGTAATTAATAGATTATAATAAGATAAAATGATAATATCATAGTAATAGTGCTGTTGATTCTGTAAAGAAAAAAAGAATTGAAATAGTGAAAGGTTGCTAGCTGCATCGCCTAAATAACATGATTCGCATTTTCCCCTATTCCTCGATCGGCTCCTACGATCTGCGCGTAAAAAAGAGAATCAGATGGTATATTCTAACCCCTTTATTCATGAAAAATTACAAACGTTTGCTAAACCTCTTTTAGTTAAAATATGTTTTGTCTCGTTCTTACAATGTCAAATATTAAAGAGAGAGAAAGTGACAAAAGATGTTTTGACTAAAATAGATTTAGAAAACGGTATTTAACTTTTATGAATATGAGGGTAAGTTTTTTCTCTTCTCTCAGACCAGCATGGAGGCAATATATCAATACAAAATATTACGTTTTTCCTCCATGGAACCTAACCCATTTTCATGTTTTTCCTCTATGCTGAGAGCTAAAACACCCTCATGTTTACATACAAACAGCCACACTTCCTCGAGGTGTTCAATATCGGGCGTCACCTGGCCCGTAGATATAAACCCTCGATAAAACTATTCCCTTTATAGCCAACCGTGTTTTATTGTTTTTGCAGTAATATGAATAATCCTGTTGGGGTTTGGGGTGTGAGTGTGAATGATAATGTTTTTGGACGCGGAGATTTCCAGGTATGGAAAAGGAAAGTCGTTTTCTTCGTTTTATTATTAAATATAAATAATAAAAATACGTTTAAATATAAAAGTGCAATAGACTATAAAGTCTTTATCATTGTTGGGCAGACAAATTTGATAAAGATTAATCATTATTGAATTTAAATTGATTATGATTAAGATTTAATCATAATCAATAATCGTTTTTTTTTACTATTTGATTAATTCTTTGCGCGCCACTAATATTTTAGAGTTTTCCGTCGCATTGCCATCATTGTTTGTTTATTTATTGTGTGTGTAAGTGACCAACACTGGTGTCAAATTTTTCAAACTTCCAAAAGAAACAAAATTGGACTTCTACATACATATACTAATGCTACACCTGTATGGATTGAAAAACGTTGCAAGTTATAACAAAAAATTACAATTACATGATTTTCCCCCGAAATCGGGAATTGTGTAATCATTATCATATCAATTATGATTATTTCAATCAAGATTAGATTGAATCGTCGTTATTTTAACTATGATTACTTTTAATCGTGATTATCTTAATTACGATTTTGTTCAATTATGATTAAAGTTCTATGATTATTTCAATCGTGATTAGATTGAATCGTCATTATTTTAATCATGATTACTTTTAATCGTGATTATCTTAATTACGATTTTGTTCAATTATGATTAAAGTTCTATGATTATTTCAATCGTGATTAGATTGAATCGTCATTATTTTTATCATGATTACTTTCAATCGGGATTATCTTAATCACAATTTTGTTCAATTATGATTACAGTTCATCAAATTGATTTATTTTTCTTTTATTTATCGATTAATGCCAACACTGCTATTTAGCATTATATATTCATAATGTATCAGAATCTGTAACGCTTCGGTGGAGGATGAACCGCCTTTAATTTATCCAAATTACAAACAACTGGTTCCTCTAAAATAGATATTTTCAGGGAGAATGTATATTGAAATTCAAAACCATTACATAAATCTATATACAATAGCTGTAGAGGCTTTTGTTTCGTACCATCGTTCATCAATGTGAAGCCTTTGAATTCCGGGAGCGCAAATTAGACAGACTTAGGGATGATTGGATGAACAATACACGTATTTTGTATACGTCATCTGTTGGACAGAAATGAGGTTGCTTTGCGAGCAAAATATATGTTTTTTCTTAGCTTGGTGTTGTATCCTATATGTCTGGTGAAATGCCTTTCTCTGTTTTTTCACGAGTATCTTTTTTGAGTCCTTTCTGTACCGAGGTGACTTTTCGAGCACATCTGTCCGTCTGATAAACTGAAATATGTGTACTGAAAGCATATCAAAAGCATACTCTTATGTAGATCGGTGACTGCCTCCGTGGTCCAGTGGTCAAGGCATTCGCCTTGTGATCTGGAGGTCGTGGTTTCGAATCCTACTGGGAAGCTTACTTTGTGAAAAGTTGTTTCCAGTCTGGATATTACAGGTTTGAATCACCTGATACCTATCTGAAAAAAAGAAAGATGATTCTGTGTCTCGGGAGGCACATATAAGTCGTTGGTACTGGCTGTCTTTATTGTACGGCAATTATAGGACAGCTCGAAAAATTTGATACCAGTTTGGTCACTTAAACATACACGAAAAAAAAAGTAGGTTCAGAAAAGCTACCGATACCAGCACTTCGCAACGACCACTGCTGATAAGAAACGCCGAAACTATTACACGGTAAAGTCAACATTTCGTGTGATATGACCATGCGATCCATAACGGCTTTAGAATTTCAGCATCTATGATATGAGTGATGTATTTGTTAGCGGTAATATCCGCTGCGGTCGGCTGTGGTCTGCGGACGGTCCGGCGGACCAGTTCCGGCCTGGCGTAGACACATTGTCTGTTCCATGTTCATTTCCAGGACGATTGCCATCTATTAATAAGACGTCTTAGTAAATGGTTGTTGTAACGTCTGGTTTCCTTCGTAGAATGGCACCATTCGATTTTCTTCGGTAGATTTTTGCCACACAATAACAAAAAGGTTGAGATTGAGACTTTGGTTGGAACTTTCACCCTATCACATTGTCAAGATTTAATATCAAGACGGCGGCTAGCAAACCGACACTATTTTGATTGTGTCCTACTTGCTAAAAATAGGATTTGGTTCTTATATATGTGATACTTTTGCTCGTCTATCACTCACTAATCTGACTCCTGATTTATTAAATGAATCTATATGATGTTTTCTAGCTAAGTGTCTGTCTAGGTGAGTGTAGAGGTATCTAGCTATCGGGATTCAGAAGGTAAAGTCAACAACACTTGGTAATTGTCCATTTTCTCGATACACAGTTTACACGAACAGTCACAGGTTTTTGTTATACTGATAAACAGACAAACTAACTTCGGGGAGCTATCTAGGGACAAGCACGTGTTTACGAACTAAAGAACAGTGAGCGACTAGCTACTCATTACATCACATTGTGGTGCGGAGTTAAAACTGCTTACATGACATATGTGACCCTAGGTTGTGTCTTTTCCGTACGGGATAAATATGTGGTCCTCGTGACCATAAATGAAACGAAAAGTAAACTCAAGGCGGCCCTTCCTGATCGCTCTGTCGTCAACGCAAGCATATTTTGAAAAGCTTGTTATTTCATCCAGGGCAATGCTAGCAAAAGAGACAAAGCAAAAATGGAAAGATAGCGCCTGAGGGCTCGGTTTACATTCTATTGAATAAAATTATTATTATTTACTATCCATTGAACGAATATTCACTTTTCATTGTGTACGGAAATTTCATAAAACTTGTTCCGGGTGATACGTGTTTTTCAGTAAGTCATTCAAGTATGTGAAATAAATGTTGTGTTTAAAAATTTTATTACATTTGCAAGGTTTCTATTGAAATATTATTTTTTACTTTTACAATTTATGAGTACTTTATAAACGGTCGAAGTTCAAGTAAAATTTGTGCAAAGAAGCAGATTTTTGGAGGCTTATACTGAATTTGTTTCTCCATATTTTAATTTTTTATTTCGATAGAAACCTAGAAATAGCGCACAAGATACCTGTTAGTTCAAAAAAATTCAAGAAAGATCAATTGCAACGTCATACGAACGAGCGTTTGTATGAAAAGTAAGACGGGAAGGCCGCTCTTAAAACGAATGCATTCTCTGATCAACGTTCTGTAAAAACAGTAATGAATTTTATTATGATAGGCTCTCAAAGATGAAAACAAAAATAATACAATATGCAAGTCTTTAATTTTATTTAACATTTCAGATTCCTTACACTGGTACTTAAGTCTAGGTCAGAGCCATATCATAGCTTCAATATCATTCCTATAGAAAAATGGTCAAGTAGTTGATCCGTACGTATTTAATTTTGTTTGATTTTTTCCAGATCAATAAATACCAATGATCTTTATTAGATGGAATTCTAAGTCATCAAACTAGTCGATAGCTTTAATCTAACATACTGCACCGCCTATTTTTTAATATTCACTTCTCCCTCTATCCAAAGGTTGACTGGAAGAGATTGCTATGCGATATATCCGCCTTTGTATCATAATTCTGTCTTCTTCTTTTTTCTGTTTATTGTTTTTCCTTTTGTTTATGGTGCAATAAAGAGTATTTGTATTGTATTGTATTGTATATCGTTCCTGTCTGTACAGTTTACATAATAAATATCACAAACAGTGGGCCGCTGGGAGTCCGCGTCATATCCGACTGTAATTGGCTCGGACTAACTTTGCTGCACTTAGTTCTATACCTTGCATAGTTATGAATTTATAGGAGTTAACTTACTCTGTTATAAATAAAAAATATAAATGGACAAACAACACAGATTGAGCTAGCTCCAACGTAAGTTCGAGACTTGCGATAAGGGATACTATCTCAACGATACTATATTTTATAACAAATGCATATATAGATAAACACCCAAGACCCAGGACAATTTGAAAAAGGCCATTTTCCAACTTGCCGGGATCGAACCCTGGACCTCTGGGCGGCGGACTAGCATGGTGACTGCTACGCTACGGAGGTCGTCAAAATGTAAATAAAAACAAGTGTTTTTTTCACTTTTTTTGCCTTACATTTAGAATTTCTTCTTTTAATTTATTAATATACTCACACTGCTAACTTTTAGGTCATATAAAGTGCATAATGATGCATTCACACTTATGTTCCTTGTTATAGAGCAAGTTAAGCAACATGGAAATCAAGATAAGTAATCTTGAAATTTAAGTTTTGATACAGAAATTAATTTTCTTTTTGTATGATTAACTTCATTAAGGGGCTACATGAATTTTCCGGAGTCCAGTGCTGCCCCCATTTTAAATAAATCATTTGAAAGAAAACGGAGATATCATTTAAAATTTTGTCTTGATCAGACCCTAGATAACCCTTCAAACTATTTTATGAACTACTGTTTACTGTTTGTAGTGCGAACATGAAGCTTTTCTATGCACATACGCCAAAAGTGGCCGTTTTTCGCAATTGTGCGTAGAAAAGCTTTACGTTCTCACTTTAAACTATAAACAATAGTTTGAAGGGTTATCTAGGGTCTGATCAAGACAAAATTTTAAATGAAATCTCCGTTTCCTTTTAATAGATTCATTTCAAATGGGGGCAGCACTGGACCCCGGAAAATTCAGGTAGCCCCTTAACACTTAAATTTCAAATGTTTCTTAGCTTAATTTTCACATTACTTATCGTAGCTCTCCAAAGGGCAACAACACCAGTAATCAATATTCACCATAAAAATCAATGTTTAAATACGGCATATATCTAACTATAATAAAAACACTAAACTAGATAGAAATACTTTAAAAAACATCAAATTAAAGA
Source organism: Acrobasis suavella (assembly GCA_943193695.1). Taxonomy (NCBI): domain Eukaryota; kingdom Metazoa; phylum Arthropoda; class Insecta; order Lepidoptera; family Pyralidae; genus Acrobasis; species Acrobasis suavella. The sequence continues at coordinate 1,767,958 of OW971947.1, forward strand.
ACGTGAAAGGGACGTACCCGTAATAAAAAAAACCACGGGCTATGCTAGATAACTATAGTATAATGAAATTAAAATAACAGTCAAAAAGCAAAAAAAAAAAAATAGTATTTCCATACAAGAGAGTGCAGCCGTTTATTTTAATTATACTATAGTGATCTAGTACAGCCCGCGGTTTTATTACGAGTATGTCTCTTCCCCTTTGTATATAAATTGGGCTTAAATCACTGCGCTCGCAGTGTAGAGTGCCCAAGAGGCTGACGATATTTCCCCGTTGAATGGTCAAGCATGGCATCTGTTTTACGAGTATACTGTAGTTTAGATAAATTACACTAGTATAATATATTTGATACTATAATATTTTTTCAAAATTAAAAACCGACTTCACCCCCAAACTACACAACCGATTTTGATAAAAATTCCATGGGACCACCTGACAAGTACACCGTTTCAAACAAAAAAGAACTGAAATCGCTCCGGGCGTTTCCGAATAATCGGTGAACATACATAAAAAAAAAAAACATGATAGATCGCGATGAATTGGTAACCTCTTTTTTGGAAGTTGGTTAACTGTGGGTCATCTGACTGTGGTCATGTATTTGATCATCAAACTATCCAAGGATTGGTTCCTAGTTTGCTCTTTGGGTTGTGGAGGTCAGACGGCAGTCGCTTTGTGTAAAAACCAGTAACCTCGTCAAATCTCCTTGGTTAGGTAGCGGACCCCGGGCTCTGAAGCGTTACTGCTGAGGATGCAACCGGGAATACGCTCGGATGATGATGATACATACATAGATCGCGACGTATTCATAACCTCTTTTTTGGAAGTCGGTTAAAAATAGCATATTATATAGCTTCGATACCCAGTTTACTTCGAAAATAGCACAAACAGTAAGCCGCTGGGAGTTCACGTCATATCCGACTGTAATTGGCCCGGACTAACTTTGTTGCAGCTAGTTCTAGAGTAGTTATGAATCTGTCTACTTGAAAACGACTTCTTGAGAAGAAAGGTTTATTTATCTTACTTATAATGTAAGTTAGTAGGTAAGTATGTCTATACAAAATTTGGAAGAATATTCGTATTGGCTTGGACAAAAAATTAATTTTTCAATACCCTTGCTCGTAAACTGGTTCTAATTTCACCGGTTTTAGATACATAAAGCAGCTCATTAAACACGCGTGCGTTATGAACGCAATTAGTGAAGTTATATTCTATAACCGCACTATTTTTTTTTTTCAAGTTTCTAACTGGCCGCCGGCCGGTACTGGTTGCCGCCAGCCGCGCGCCATACTGACGGCGGGAAAACAAACGGGCGGGCAACCGAAAAACAGTGTGCAATAGTGTGCATCACAGTTGAGTTTATTGGGTAATTTCCTCGCAAGTGTATTAAAAAACGTCGTACGATACACGTGCATATATTAATTAAACACACTCGGCTCTATTACGCCCTCGCTTGCGGCTCGGCCCGAAATTCCGCCTTGTGTGTTATAACCACCATAACGCACCCACTTATATCGTAATGTACTGTTATTTGAGTATCATCAACTCCTGTGAGATGTTTACATACAAGAGAGTAGATGTAGATGATACCTTAGGGTTCAGACAGAATAGCGACAGATCACGAACCGTGTTCGCGACGACATTTTTTTTCGCTCTTTGTTCGTGACAGTTTGCGAAAGCGGTGACAGCCGTCGACCGTTACCGACCATCGCCAACCAAATGTGCATTTTTTGAAACACAGAGTCACCTAAATGAATGGTTTTCCATACAAAAAGTGACACCACATTTGAAAAATTGCACCACAGGATCGTGGGCATACTGTAACATCTTACTGTACCAAATTATTGTTGAAAACGATACAATAACAACTTGCAACACTGCCACGTTTATAAATTACGTCAAAACAAAGACCCCACTAAAGGAACATGGAAATCGGATATTCCGTAATGGGATCGCTTCTAAACTTTTTAATTGATCTATTGATAACGACCGCCTTGGCTCAGAACTCCGCGTTCATTTGTGAACTTTGTGTGAAAAGGACCGCAACTGACATTTGATTTTGACGTGTCATCGAACTTTGGAAGGATGTGTGTCAAGTGACTGCCTCCGTGGTCCAGTGGTCAAGGCGTTCGCCTTGTGACCCGGAGGTCATAGGTTCGATTCCCACTGGGAAGCATACTTTGTAAAAAGTTGTTTCCAGTCTGGATATGATATTGCAGGCTTGAATCACCTGATTATCCGAAAAGAAAGATGATTCCGTGTTTCGGAAGGCACGTAAAACTGTGGGTCCCGAACGCCACCTAGCGTTTGATCATCAAACTATCCAAGGATTTGTTCCTGGTTTGCCCTTTGGGTTGCGGAGGTCAGACGGCAGTCGCTCTGTGTAAAAACCAGTAACCTCGTCAAATCTCCTTGGTTAGGTAGCGGACCCCGGGCTCTGAAGCGTTACTGCTGAGGATGCAACCGGGAATACGCTCGGATGATGATGATGATCGAACTTTGGAAGGAGGAAAAGTTTAAAGTCGAATCTCAGGGTCGCATTTATTTATACGTTCAAACTCGATCCCTTTCTTATCAAGCAACCACGTACATACTTTATGAATTTAAAAAAAAAGAATATTGTCACGTACGTGCTGTTCACTACCATAGTCGAGTTCACGTCGTATCCTGCCATATTTGTTCGATATTTACTAATATCGACCAAAAATAATTTGCATTCTAATAATTGTACGATACAAAATTTTTATAATTATTAAAATAATAAAGGGCAGCTTGTGGCGAGCTGTTGGTGAGTAACGACTCCGCGGAATCAGTCAATAATAGTCAGTAATCATGATTATGGCAGGTGACGTTCCTATTGCAATATACCAGCATCAGTCCATCCCAGTCTCATTCCATAACCCATATCTTTCTCCAGCCGAAACTTATTCAAGGGTACACCTTTCATAGGTATATTCAGGAATGAGTTTTGGCGGAAACGCACCATAGCATCAACTTCTTCAAAGGGCATCAACGTGTTGGATCTATATCCCCACGCAATCCTCTCAAAGGACCGGGGTGAAAAGACCCGTGAAACTAAAGGAAATTATATTAAATAATGTCATTAGTACCTATACATATATAGTTAGTTTGTATTACATTCTCAGCAATTAAATTTACCAGGAATTTACATAGAGTTCTTAGAACATTGTACAACACCCATTGATTCATATCATGGGTGTAGATAAAGTTCTGTATGCAACTGTAATAATTAGGTATTAAAACACTCATGTGATTCTATTATCACACTCGGCTTCGACTCGTGTGATAAACCCAAATTCGTGTTTAATACCGCTAATTATACTACAGTTGCATAAATAACTATTACATTTTATGTATATGTGCATATTAAAATTTAATTGATTTTAAAGAAAAACTACCGATACCAGCGCTTCGCAACGACCACTGCTGAGAACAAATAACAAAAAAAAAAACATTTTCACAGTATTGGTCGCTAACTCGCCGAAAGGGATTTGTCATTTTAAAATTAACTCTTTTAATTAACAAAATTTTAAATATAATACAATGTTAACACATTATAACATATAATGCTTGCGAAAGAGTTAACAAACATAAATTACGTAATAACAAGAAATACCAAGTAGTCAAAAAGGTGAAGCCGAGCTGACAAGTCCCTCCCGACAGCACCCGTTCACGAGTTGACACTTGAAGTACGGATCAGCAATCGATAAACTCAGCCATATTAGAGGGAATCCAATAACCCGACCAGCGACGCCACCTATCTATCTAAGCCGGTCGCCTCCCGCGCACCAGTCCCCGCAGGCAGGAATAATGGTTCTTTCTTCTTTACTTCCAACACTACATTACAGAATACGTAATAATAGTACTAAAGTACCTACATCGTGAACTAGTTGCACCCTACGTATTAAAACATTGATTAACTACCACCAGTTACATAACTAAAACACTGCAATGCGATTCCCCGCCGCTTTATAATTCAGCTATAATATTGGTGACGTACTGTTAGTAGGTAATATCCGACACGGTCTGCGGATGGTCCGGTGTGGTCTGTTGGTCCGCACCGCATCCGTATTCTGACACATTGTCTGTCCAAAGTTAATTTCCAGTAGGATATCATAAATTGTGCTCTAGGAACGATATTATGCATATTTAGAAAGATATATTTAGATGAACGAATCAAATGTTCTCGAATGGAGACTACCTTGGGAACCTACCTTGGTGGTCAGACGATCTAAACGAGATCGATGGAAAACGCTAGATGCAGGTCGCTCTATATAAATTTTGAAAATGCTTGGGAGAGGCCCATGTCGTTCTTTTTTATGACGTTATGCGGCTAAGATAGATAGATAAATTATTTATTGCATCTATAACACACTACAATAGATGAAAAAAGAATAACTAAACTTAATCTAAATCTAATATAAATAAAGTAAAGGCATGTGTGTGCTACAGTATTACAAAAGGCTGTAGCTCAGTGTGGGGAATTGCCCAATAAGCAAAACACGCAAGAAAACAAGCAAGCTAAGATGATTATGATGATTTAGATGAATTTTAAAATAGCTAATCCTCCTATAGATTCATATGCACGACAACCGCTTGACAGATATCAATTGGAATATGTAGTTTCACTAATCATGACTAGATGGCGTTATTGAAAGTTAAGGGTTTTTTAATTTGCCTGACAATTAAACTTGTTTTCGACGTGATGTTTCAAAGTAATCAGTATCATGTTCCTTTAATAAATCTCTTTCAATTAAGCACGTCTCTTTATACAGTTGCCACATTGTATCATGTATAACTACAAAACACCCTTCAGCTGTTAATTAGTTGGCAGTTCGTAAGATAAACGTTCATACTCGTCTTTTGCAGGCACAAGTTTGCCTTATGAAACTGTTTGCGTTAGTTGAGCTATCTGATACAGTTATTATGAAACTTGTATCAATTCTTCTTCTGTATTCTTTTAACAACATAGAATATTATGCTTTAGAAGAAAAAGGCAAAACGTTAGAAGAACCTGTGGCAAAAAAGGCATTTATGAAAGGAGTGTCGACTGCGCCATCATAAGATCATATGAGGCTAAATAAATAAATAAATATATATATAGGGACAAATTACACTGATTGAGCTAGCCCCGAAGTAAGTTCGAGACTTGTGTTATGGGATACTAATTCAACGATACTATATTTTATAACAAATGCATATATAGATAAACACCCAAGACCCAGGACAATTTGAAAAAGGCCATTTTCCAACTTGCCCTGAACGGGGATCGAAACCGGGACCTCTGGGTGGCGGACTAGCATGTTGGACCAAGAGCGTCCATCTCTTCCTATGGATATAGTAACAGGCGACAAAAGGCCTAAGAACAAACATTTGATACTATAACGGAATTTCTAAGAAGAGTATACATAGGTCGGGCAGCAGCCGGATGCAAAAAAAATCACACAAATGCATTCTCAAGGAGCTGGATGTAAAAATATAGAGAAGAAAATGCGTAAAAACGCAGCCCGGGTTGCAGAAAGCAGGAAATGAGATAAGATAAAAAAAAATTTATACTTACTAACAATAAAGTTATGTAATAGTTATTGGCATGAAGTTAATTTTGTTCAAAAACCTTTAATTGCTGTTTATACATTAATTTTAAACAGCCATAATAAATAAATGTTTATTAATTAGGACAGGGACAACTCACACAGATCGAGCTAGCCCCAAAGTAAGTTCGAGACTTGTATTATGGGATACTAACTCAACGATATTATATTTTATTACCATCATCAGGTCTTTTTGTCTCCACTACAGGAGCACGACCCTCTCTGTACTACCAGAGCCATACTTAGCCAGAGCAGCCAGAGGACATGGCCTACACTCTCCTCGCTGGCCAGACGGGTTGCAGAGGTCTCATTGATGTTTATCAGCTTTGTTTAGCTTGTATTCCCTAAGTCGCCTTCTACGACACTCTGACGGAAACCACACGGCCTTATATTTATTATATTTAAAAAAAAATACTTAATAATTAGATATAGACATCCAATGTACAATATTAACATATTTTTTTATTAAGAACATAAAATTAAATATTAATATTACATAAAAAAACAATAAATAAATAAATAAAAGATTGACAAATAGAAAATTTCTTCCAATGCGCCGCATTGAGGCAACGTACCCAGAATACTGGCAACATTTCCCCGCTGAATCGCTATACCTATACGCTGAGCGAAATAGCTGCCAGCTCTATGGTCGCCAGTTGCCTCAACGAGGCGCATTAATACATGATATATGGCTTTATGTAGGTAATTAACTTTAAAAGTTATTATTTGATTACCCACATAAATTGATTTTGTGAAGTGCATTGCAGTTGGTATTATAAATTGATTTTGTGAAGTGCATTGCCTTGTATAAGTAGGTATATTTGTTGAATTTTTGCTTTGACAAAAAACTTTAATGTACCCAAGGTATGTACTTATGTATCTTGGTTTAGTGAGTGTGAATAATGTTTTGCGAGTCGGATGTGCGTACAAACCTTGAATGGTTTTTGCTCATCCCATTGCCATGTAATATTTTTTTTTTGTAAATAAATAAATTAAATTATATAAAATAAATCTGTGGACTGTGTGGATGGGTGGTTCCATACAATATGAGTATTTGTTATAAAATATAATATCGTTGAGGTAGTATCCCATCCACAAGTCTCGAACTTGCTCCCTCCAGCGAGGTCCGCAGGTATTTCCGACAAGTTGTATATAAAATATTTAGTGATTCTATTATCTAATTGCAAACTCAAAAATAGGTTTCTATGCTTCTATAAAGGCAATTTATTACATCAAGATACGAGCGAGCGTTCTCGTTCCCCAACAATTTAATTTTTCCTTCTGGAATCGGGTTATGCTTGTTACAAAGTCATTTTATTGTCCTGTGGCCACGCAATACAGTGATTAGTGTTGTTTCTTGGTTACAAACTATTATCGTTAAAGAAATCAATAGACTGACGGCTAATTTGAAGCCCGATTGATATATTATTTTGCAGTTGGAAAATGTAAAGTTCTCATTTAAAAAAAAAAACGCTATCTTAATTTTCTCCTTTATTTTTCTTTCCAAAATAAATATTGCAAGTTAGATTTGCACAACAAGAGAAATTTTATAATTATTTTTGATTTTATAATAATTTTATATTTATTATGGAGATTAGATAAAAAAAAATATTTTGCCTATATGTAAATAAAACAAAATTACAATAAAATCTAAGGCATGGACTACTTTTCTGCACCATCGGGTAGTTTCTTTCGACTAAACCCATTTTTGGATCCTATTTGTTAAATATTTGCTTTTTTAAGGGCAGAAAGTTATAAATAGGTTCTAAAATATAAACAATTGTGAATTTTTTTAATATTTTGAATTTGGAATATAAAATGTGTTTTCTTTCTTTTCATAATAATCAAAAGTATTTATTTTGTTTTACTTAGGAATAACATTACTAGATGACGCTACGTTTGCAGCTTAAATAATTGGCAGAAAAATTACGCTAGATGGCGTTCTCTTTCAGTTATATAACAGTACTCTATGTTAGTTAGGTTTTAAATTAAATTTAAACCAAAGCAATTGGTTGACTGGTCTATCTTTTTTACAACTCTATGGTCGAAAGCAATAAGGCTGTGTACATACGTACGTGTCATTAAACGTCGCAACTAATTGGTATCGCCGCAAACAAAGATAAAGGGGATCGGGTAGTTTTTGTTTGACCGACCTACTGCCCGAATTGGCGATTTACGTGTTAGTGGCTGTGTGTGTTACTAGCCTAATTATTTAACACTTATTATCAACTAATCTACAAAGTTGTCCATGAAGATATTTTTTTTTCTTTTAGACGTTTGTTAACGTATACTTGAAGATGCAATTTAAAATTGTAAAAATAAATTTTTATAAGTTTTAAAATAATTAGCGAGCTGCAATTTGTCATGAGCTAAAAAGCCCTGAATTTATCACTCTCTCCGGAACCCGAAAAATGTCAAACAGAAAAGTGGTATTTTTAGGGTTCCGTAGTAAACAAAGAATCCTTATAGTTTCGCCATGTCTGTCTGTCGGTCGGTCTGTCTGTCTGTCCGCGGTGTTTTACTCGGAGACTATAAGTACTAGAAAGCTGTAATTTGGTATAGGTATAAATATTAATCATGCTAAAAAAGTGGTAAAATAAATAATAATATTTAAAAAAAAATTTTTTTCAGTGTCTCTTCCATACAAGTATAGTAGGAGTATTATTTTTTCTCGGCTAGCCCTTTGTGTGAAGTATCGTTAATAGGTCTTTCAAAAATATTGTGAGCTTGTGAACATCATTTTTCGATTTAGGGATCCGTTTCTGAAATATTTGGATTTATATTGCAAATTTTTATTAGAGCAAGTGTCCCCCCCCCTCTCCCCTCTCTATCTATTAAACGGTTATATATGGACATTTGAAAAATTCACAGCAGTAGAATATATAACGAAGTTTAAAGGAAAACTATCAGAGCTAAGTAGGGCTTACAAATTATAAAGTTATAAGCGTCCAACTTATAAAATGTACTCGGAAAAGGAAAAGTTCATACAAATTTAATAGAAAATTAGTTTTTAGACGTTTTTAATTGCGTGAACTGATAGTGAGCATTCGCAACTACGGAAACCTACACTGCGCGTGGTTTGACAAGCACTTTGCCAGTTATTTTATTTATTTATTGTAATAAAAACGCCAATTACTGCTCTTATAGACGAGCTACAGTATGTCCGCCACACCTGTCGGTGACGGTCGGCGACGGTCAAGTGACAGTGAGTAACGCGAACGTTTGTGACCGTCGCACAAACGTTCGCGTCATCATCATGTCAATCTGTCAGAAAATCCCGAGTTTGTGTCAGAGTTCGCGTCACCCACTGTCGCTCAACCGTCACCGACTGAGGCCGACAGTCACCAACCGTCGCCGACTATCGGTCATAATGTCGCTCGTCTGTAAGAGCCCTTACTTTATTACACATTACAATTTGAAATACATGTACATTCAGAATAGTCTATCATTATATAAATATATACGGACAAATTAAACAGATTGAGCTAGTTTCAAAGCAAGTATGAGACTAGTGTTATGTATGGGATACTAACTCAGCGATACTATGATTTATAACAAATATATGTATAGATAAACATCCAAGACCCAGGTCAATCTGAAAAAAATCATTTTGCATCTTGATCTGACCAGGGATCGAATCCGGGTCCTCCAGTGTAACTGCCTGGCATACAACTAGGCCACAAAGTCGACGATCGAACGATATCGTCAATATAAATAAATAAATATATAGGGACAAACAACACTGATTGAGCTAGCCTCAAATAAGTTCGAGACTTGTGTTATGGGATACTAACTCAACGATACTATATTTTATAACAAATATATGTATAGCTAAACAACCAAGATCCAGGTCAATCGGAAAAAGATAATTTTCCATCTTGATCAGACTAGGTATCGAATCCGGGACCAGTATGAGATAGCCTGGCATGATGGCCACTAGGCAGAGGTCGTCAAAAACGATATCATATAAAAGCAAATATACGTAACAAAATATTATATAATTCAAAGGAGTTGTTTCACTAATGTATGGAGCCCCGGCCTGGACATTGTACATGTATAATTTAGAAACTACACTATTAAATAAAAGTGATTTAAATAACATTTTGGCTCATTTTGGCCTAAATGATTGGTGTGAAAGCATTAAATACACTTATGATAGGCAACACAACACACTCCATAATCATTTTTCCTCTGACAGTGACATTGACAATTAAAACCTACCTTAAAAATAAAGATAGATGTTGAACTACAGAAGTGTCATTTTTGAAACGTGAAGTCATCTAAAAGAATGATTTATCCATATGAAAAACCGTTCGTTGAGTATAAGTTGTGTGACACCACGTTTGAAAAATGGTACCACAGGTGTGAAACAATGTTCACAGTGACACTTGACCACATTTGACGTTTCATTTCAAAGAGCATGTGTGCGTTCGTTCAGAAGTTACAAGTGAATACAAGATTTACTTGTAAGTTATTAAGTGTACATTATGTTATCACTGAATAAAGATTTTTCTTTTCTATTCTAGAATAAGTATTCGATATAACAAAAAAATAGATAAATAAAAAGTTGTGATTTTATTGTAATAAAGCGTATTTCCTTGCTTAAAAACCAAATCATGCTTTTTTACAAATTTATTTTGTTATTAACTTAGCATATATTATAACATTTCATTTCATCTTTCACACTTCGAATTGTATTTCGAACTAAGTTTCAGAACGGATGTGTTGTTGCCTGTTAAAAAACAAATATTGCTTTTATAATTAAATTGCAACAAAAATACTGAAAATATTATTTTTTTTGTATTTTTTTAATTATTGTTAGAGTTTTCCTCGATTTTGTAAAATATGTACAATGTGCTGGCCTGATTTAAAACATCTCCTTTGTCGGAATACAATGCATATGGCTAGACTAAACCACACTATGCTACAGTCATCTCCTACAACACAATCAATAATTGGCTCAGATCGTTAGCCTACTGTTTGTTCACTGCCCTAATTGGGTTTTCTGGTAAACACTGGTAAGCCAATACGTACTACAATTAGTAATAGTATTAATATAGCTTTATAAATTGTGTTGAATTACTTACTTACTATCCTAAAGCTGGCCGCTTTAATACGGTTTCGGAATTCAGTTTCCTGATGAAGAAAGGCACTCAAATTTGGAATTCCGTGAGACTAATGTAAACTTCTAGTGATTACTGCGTTCGTGACGACGTCATTACGTTTTTTCCGTTCTTACAACTCGACAGTTTCTTTTCCCTTCAGAATAAATCAGAACGTAAGCACCCTGTTAAATATTTTTTTAAGTAATTCCAAATCTAAATTCCTAATCAGGAAAGTATGCAGAAGGCCTAAGGTGGGACAGATAGCTTCATTAGTAGACAATTTGCAATCGTAATCGGTGAATGATCGGTCCAGTTATTCGATATTTCCATTTCTATCTAGTTCAAAGTATACGACCTCAGATATTATTATAGTTTCACTGGTCACGAGGGTAAAGTGATGGTCAAAGTTGTGACGTCACGGGTTGGGCGTTAGATCGTGTATAAAGTTTGCAAGTTCCCGCAGGAATACTGCAACTTTCACGTTCACTCAGTGTTATTTGTTTGGTCCTCCGTTAATGTCAGTGCTTAGGAGAATGCATAAATACTAAAAACAATATAGTTAATAGATTCATGTGTTACTTTGCAGAAGTCAAAGTTACATACTATATGATTTGAGTTACTTTGTGTGATTCCGCCACCAGTTAGATCATGCAAACTATTGCCGGCCAGCGCCCACTCACTACTGTTAGTCCCAGCATACCTGCCACCAACAGCTCGTGTGCACCCGCCACCAACAGTTGACGCATGCTCAATGCATATTATCATTAAAAATTTACATAATTTGTGCCTCAGGAACTCTACTGTTAGACATAGGCTTTCTCTCCCACAAGAATTTTGTGTATAACTGATTGGAAGTGCCTGCATCTAACGTTTTCCTGCAACCTTGGTTTCTTCTTTCTTTTTAGAACCTTCTTTCAAAATTTGCTTGTATCGGCACCATCTGTAGGTTGATTGGTAGAGAAGGCCTTAATTCCGCCTGTTACATCTTTGGCTTCTTCTTATCGAGTCGAAATTAGCGTTGCATAACTATCGTAGTTTGACTATCGATAGTTGACCTCAAAAAAACAGTCATAATATCGATAGGACTGTCGATAATATTGAATAACCGATAGTATCGATAATATCGATTGTCAATAGTTTGCAATATTATTGACGAAAGGTTAAACTATCAATAGCATCGACACTGTTGAATTTAGATACTATCGATATTATCGAATAGTGTCGATAGTATCTAAATGAAATATTATCGATACTATCGATAGTTTTAACTTTCATCAATACTATTGCAAACTATTGACAATCGATATTATCGTGACCTCAGAAAACAGTCACAATATCGATAGGACTATCGACAGTATCGATTGTCAAAAGTTGGCAATACTATTGATGAAAGGTAAAACTATCGATAGTATCGATACTATTGAATTTAGATACTATCGGCACTATCGATAATATCGAATACTGTCGATAGTATCTAAAATCGATAGTATCAATACTATCGATAGTTTTACATTACATCAATACTATTGCAAACTATTGACAATAGATACAATCGATAGACCTATCGATATTGTGACTGTTTTTCGAGGTCACAATAGTATCGATAAACTATCAATATTTACACTATTGCTTGCATAAATAGCCAAAATGACTCAAATTAAATATTGTCAGACTAGGACCCAGCCGCGGCGGCTGCCCTGGCCACAATTCAGATCTGCCTCAGTACAAGTGTTCAGGCATTTGTTTGCACTCATACAACTTTAAACTGAGCTTACGTCTCGAGAGCTGTACAACCTTCTAAGAGTGCACACAACATGCACAAATATATTGGATCTCAGTAAAAAATTTAGACAGCTATAAAAAAAGAAACTTGTGGTAGAGCCACGCTACCGGCAAAACTCTGTTTTGCTAGTATCATGAATTAGCCGGCTCATCCGGGGAAGTACCACAGTCTCACAGAAAATCGACGTCTGATTAGTAGCGTCACCGCTTCTATGCTTCGTTCAGTGAGTGAGAGAGCCGGAGCTCCCCCCTCCCCCTACATCTTCCCCTCCTGAAAGGCCGGCAACGCTTTTTTACACACCTGGTGTTGCAGTTGTCCATGCGGGCAGCGGTGATCACTTACCATCAGGAGACCCGCTTGTTCGTATGCCGCCCTAAAATTAGAAAAAAAAAGAAAAAAAACTTTCCAATGCACTCAACAATTACCGCTAAAATCGAGCGATGACGCGACGAAAAGCAAAAGAAGTAAAGTCAGAGTGCCGAAAAACAGTCGTCATTAATCTGAGATCAACACTTTGCAGTTAACAGTGCAAAGTTTATCGGATTGGGGTCAATAGTTCACGAGTGTTTGAGCGAGTCATTCTCAGTGTGGAAGCTTTTTACAAGCTTTAATTTGCTTTTTAGTTCTTTACCAGCCTTTATCGGACTATTGTTGGATTGAAAGCCTTTTCAAGTCTTTAAATAAAGACAGTTCATGATCACTGCTATCTGAGTTAGGCGGCTTGGTGGTCGCAGCAAATAACGGGTTTTTCATATTATTTGAGGAGCTTGGTGGCCCGGCGGGAGTGCGCATTACTAGCGCTTTCGCATGTTAAGCGACACCAGGCGTGGTCCGCACTTCGACCACAAGTGACACGAAAATTTCTCTAGCTCCTCCATGTTTCAGAAGGCACGTATAAGCCGTTGGTCTCGGTTGTCATCATTGCATGGCAGTCGTCAAGCTATGATGCCTTTAGGCAGCCTGAAAAATCTGACACCAGTGTTGGCCACTTACATACACGAAAAACAAATAAAACATTTTATATCTTTCGCCCCGTCGCGGTTGCATCTTGTAAGGGCCGGCGCACATACGGCGAAGCGCAGCGCAGAGCATTTTTCAGATTATTATCGACATTATCCGGTTTGAAATAATATCCAAAATTAATTAACACAATACTTCACATATGGCGAATTTCGACTAGGCTACAATTATTGTGTTAATTGATTTTTGAAGGCATGTTCCTCCCATGCTGCTGCATCAGCTGTTGGTGGTGGGCTCAAACGGGCTGTTGGTGGCAGTTATGCTGGGACTAACAGTAGTGGGTGGGCGCCGGCCGGCAATAGTTTGCATGAACTAACTGGTGGCAGAATCGCACAAAGTAATTCAAATCATATACTAAGAAAAGCTCTGTTCACGCCATAGAAACAAAGACGTAATCATATTCAGTATTGTTTATCGACTCCGAACTGATTCATAACATAAACTTCAACATCCCAAACTCAAACTATCACCACCCGAAACTAATATTTCAAAACGGAACTTTATCATCGACAAAATAGGAACCAATATCTCAAATGTTCGTCCGTCAAAATTAGGTTGCAAATTGAACTCTATGTGTATAGGCGGAGTGCCAATACTGTCGCCGGACAAGCGTTAATTATCGTACCGGACACGTTACAGACAAGATCATTAATAGGGATTCGTGTGGACACTCACATGCATAAGTTTTTAGGCTTGCAGATAAATACTTTTGACTAAATTAACTTATATGATCAAGATCAAAATAAAAAATGATCTTTTTCAGATTGATCTGGGTTTTGGACGTTTATCTAAATAATATGTAACAAAAACTCTGTCCGATCCTTATAGGAGCAACTCAGACCGTCATAAAAACAACTTTTCCTACGGGACCAATGCTTGAAACTCGAAGAAAAAATCGACACTTTTGTATGAAAATGTCGATTATTTTTCGAGTTTACGCATTGGTCCCATAGGAAAAGTTGTTAATATTGATGGTCTGAGTTACTCCTACATGGATCGGACAGGGTTTTTGCTACATATTGTATATGTATTTGTTATAAAATATAATATTGTTAAGTTAGTATCCCACTACACAAGACTCGAACTTATTTTGGGGCTAGCTCAATCTGTGTGATTTGTCCGTATTTCCCTATTAATTTATTTATTTGATTATGATGAAAGAATAAACGACTTCAAATGAAACTTAGTTACCCAGCTGTCGCATGTGTCAGACTAAACCATCTTTACGTAATTTCGTTATAAAATGACAATTTCCAGACCAGGGTCGCAAGCTGTTGCTGGCTGTCACAGAATAACTACTAGCACTCACGTTTGTCCGTGAGTACTAGTATTTATTCAGTGCTAGTTCTCACGTACTGTTATTTATTATTCAGCAAAGAAATTCAAGAAAATATTTACTCAATTTGGTCAGCGATATGGTTTAACTCAGCTCGCGTCAGAACTCAGCACCTATTCGTTTAGATACCTAGAAATCCACAGCAAGTCTATATCACTCTTATTACTCTGGACAAACTATAGATATTAGGTAGGCACACAAAACCGATTCAGTATGCGACAGATTTGGAACTGAATTTCCCACTCCGGAGCGGTCACCGCCTGTAGGTATATTTTCGATGTCCAAACGGGGAGTGACACAGGTCTGACACTGTAGAATCACATTGTTACTCTTCTAAACATCACAAACACACACAAATGTCCTGCCCACTTGCCACAAAGATGATTAAGTCATACTTCAGGAATCAAATTCAGTTGATGATACTCCGTGTTGTGTGTGACTGTACTAAAGTACAGTCGTCACTAATTTGTATCGGCTGGATGACGGACAAACGGCCTGATTGACGCGGCTTCATTAGTGAGAAGCGGACATTGTTTGTCGGAATTTCAATGGGCTTAGCCCATCTGTACACAAAGTTTTCGGCTAAGTGATTGTAAATTTATTGATATAATTTTTCTGAGTGGTATAACTGATTTCACTATGGTTTTATTTTATATAACGTTTCGGGAGTCATTTTCAAAATATGAGTCTTAATTTAAAAGAAAATTAGAATTTCTGTTCTGTACAATTTGTATTTGATATTCAAACTTACTTATGCTGCATTTTGGTCCATTTATGGAGCTACCTGAATTTGTCGGGGTCTAGTGCTGCCCCCGTTTGAAATAAATCATTTGAAAGAAAACTGAGATATAATTTAAATTTTTCTTTTGATCAGACCTTAGATACTTAACCATTCAATCTATTTTATGAACTTCTGTTTACAGTTTTAAGTAAGAACGTGAAGCTTTTCTTCGCACATTTGAGAAAAACGGCCACTTTTGGCTAATGTGCGTACATAAGCTTCACACTTTGAACTGTAAACAGTAGTTCGTTAAATAGTTTGATTGGTTATCTAGGGCCTGATCAAGACAAATTTTTAAATGATATCTCCGTTTCCTTTCAAATGATTTATTACAAATGAGGGCAGCACTGGGCCCCGAAAAAGTCAGGTAGCTCCTTAGAGGTAGTTCCCTCGAGCTCTCCGTCTCATCTCATCGTTTCCAATTGCATAAGCTGTGGTATAAAAGAGAGTTTTCTTGTTAAAAAATAATATTAGGGTTACTCAAAATGCCGATGACTATGCGAAATCCAAATGAAGTGGCCGAAACATTCATAGAAAAAGATGATGAGATGCCATTCTAGTCCGAAAGCTATACAAGTACTTTGTCAGCTACATGCTCGATTATAAACTTATTACCATCCTATCAGCTACAGAAAGTCCACTGCTGGACATAAGCATCCCAAAGTTTATTCAAAATGTATGTTACCAGTGATGAATATGGTTCTAAAACCTAGTCTTTTGCTATGGGTCTCATAAGAAGGCTCAAGATCAACAAGCTATGGAGAGGGCTATGCTCGGTGTTTATCAGCGTTATCGAATCAGAAATGAGGAGTCGTAGAAGAACGATGGTCACTGTCACAACCCAGCGGATTAGCTAATTGAAATGGCAGTGGGTTAGGCACAGCAAGAAGAACCAATGGCTGAATGAACAGAAGGGTTTCTAGAATGGCTGCCACATACCGATAGCGCAGCGTAGGACATCAACCAACTAGGTGGTTGGATGACCTTAGGTTGCAGGAAAACACTTGCAGGCCGCTTTCAATTATAATCAGAGGTCGGACTTAGATAAAGTTGTTTACATATATGTACTTGCACCGACATGTTGATATTAATTCGGATCTTCCCGGGATTTCTAATGGACAATGCCGTGTTTCCAACAATATATAATACAATACAAATAAATAATAATAAAAGCCTCAGAGATAGATCAGACAAATAAGACAAAGTTAATTAACATACAATTTTTATTAGTTACATTATTATTTTTATTACTTTTTACATATTGGAACGTTGCGCGTGCAGTGGTTTAAATTGTGTAAAAAAAAAACTCTATTTAACCAACCACGGGTTTTTTACTCTTTAAAATTATTTTCGGGATTTAAGGCATATTCACTTTATTCTTTCGCTGTATGACAGCAGTGTAAGTACATAAATAACTCTACCTAATTCCGACCCTTGATCATAATTATCTAAATCTAAACAAAGGTCTTCTAAATGATAAATTATTTCAAAAGTTAAAATAGAAAGCAATAATATTTAATACAAGTACGCACTATTTTTTTTAAGTTCGTGTAGTGCGTATCTACGCACAACGCGAACTTAAAAAGTCTACTAATACAAAGACCGCTCTTACTTCGTACTATGCATACGCGCACGCGTGGTTAAGTTACGGACTGATAATGTGGGGGGATAGCACGGATGTCCATGACTTGTTGGTGCTCCAGAAAAAATGTGTCCGAATACTCACCGATCTAAAGCGTCGTGACAGTTGTAGGGAGCACTTCACAAATCTCAGAATACTTACTTTGCCAAGTATTTACATATTAGAGTTGTGTAAATTTGTGAGAAAAAATTATATTCTTTATAAAAAGTTCATTGAGGTTCCGCGTCGATTTGAATCGCGCACACCAAACGACATAATACAAATATCATCTAAGTTAGAACTACATAAATCTGGACCTTACCCTATGTCTGTTAAATTATATAATAACTTTCCCAGAACATAAAAGACGAAGAGAATTACAAAACATTTTTAAAATTATTAAAATCTCATCTGCTAAAAAAATCATATTATTCAGTCGCCGAATACCTGCAGGATACGATAAAATAAAATAGAAAATGTCTACCTCCCTCTCGTCCCATTGCAATGCCTGACAAGGTGCATGTGATGTTTTTTTGTATAGAATAGATCATGTGCAATGCAATGTAATTATTAAATAAATAAATAAAAGTACACGTGTTAGTACTCTGTTGCTCATTAAAATTTCTCAGCAACTTTCTTACATAAATTATATCCTTAATTTCAAGATGCTGACAGGTGAGAAGCAAACATTTGAATAACTCGCTGTCAGAATTGAAAACAACAAATTGAGCTTTTACGACCCATTAAATCAATTTAGATTTATTCGTTTCGAAATATGTCTTTCTCTTTAATTTATATTAGAGAAGAAAGAGACAAGTTATATTCTGACTGCAAAATGGCATTTTAAAAATACTGCGCATGTTTCAATATAATTAAATCATAAAATTGTCATAAATTTTATTGAGGCATGTTATGTCCAACTTATATTGAACATCGACGATAGGACAATAGTAAATCAATAATAAAACAAGAAATGTAAATTTATTTAAAAAAAAACCATTAAGGACGTAAATGAAGCTGTTGGATATTAATTAAATACAGAATAAAAATATTCTTTTTCCCAAACATGCTCGGAAATGTAGGCATTATTGTAGTAAAAAGAAGACACGAAGTTTGTAATTCTTGGTTCGTGCATTACTTTGCTGGACTAGGCCAGGAAAGTAGTATGAAAATTCATTCCTGGCCGCTGCTCAAAACAAAAAGACGAATAAAGTGTATTCAGAATGACAAGACAGTGACATTGACGTTTCAGATGACAATTCTGTTTTTACACTTAGCAAAGACATTAAGCGTTTAGTTCCATAACTGGTCATACAGCCAATTGCTACCACATAATAATAAATGCACTCTTCGAGCATATGTACTGTTATTTATATTATAATGACCACAATTTTATTTAAAAAATGTTGTAATAAAATTACACGAAAATATGCTCAATTTTCGTTGCGATATAGAAAAATCTACGGTATTACATTTTTTACGGCGTAAAATATGACCGGGCCGTATGGGCTATGTTTCTTTTGCACTAAAAAACGCGGGAAAGCAGTTTCTTTTCTTTCAAAGTACAAAGATACTCTTTGCAGTAAACATTAATTGCTTTCGGTAAATATTTGCATATTTCTGGTTATTTCTTTAATGATTTCCTCACATTTATTGAGAAAAGCACTATACATGCGTCGGCAGGAATGGCATTGCCAGACTCGTAATTTTATTTATCGTAAAAAACTACTCGTACGCCAACGCCATATTTCCCGGCCTTAGCAGAAATGTACTATTGCTGTAAAATTAAACATAATTTCATAATTAAAGTACATATACATTTCTAAGCTTTTTAAGGTTAAGAAAAAACATTAAAAATACCAGCCGCTTCTTCAACTGCAAATCATTTGTGCTGCACAGCCGTTGTGCTCACAACCTGCATGACCTGCTTTTATATACCTAATAACTTTGTTTATCTTGATGATAGGCATTAAATTATTAAATATGAAACAACATAACAATATAATATAAACAAGATATTAATATGACTACTCATAAACTACAATAAAGACATTTAAAGACTAAACTGACATCAAACGGACATAAAAATAGAAATGAAGGCATCAAATTATATACGGAATTAAAAGCTGATAAATCAAATGGGCCAACAATAAATCCATTTTAAGCAAATAAACATCCAAATATAGAAACCAGATGTACAAAACTGATCAAAAACTGTAATAAACTAGCAGTTACTATACCTATTCAGTGTAAAAGTAGACTGAGTTAAATTAAGTGCCTATAATATAGGATATTTGTCTATCAAAGGTTAATGCCACTGTTACTGCAGTAGTTGCTACAAAGTAACGACGATCTGTAAATTTACTAGATTAAAAATGTATTTTTATATCTACAACGTGCAAAGGAAAGGTAACCCAAAAATGAGTAAATATACTAATCGATGTGAACAACTTTTAGTATTGAACCAATCCTGAAATCGTAAAAAAAATCTTCACCTTTATACAAAGTATATTTTGATACGAAGGGTATTTACGCTCCGTGTCAAAATGTACATAGCTGCAGATTTTAATTTCAAGATTTCAGGGATGGTTCCATAGTAAAAGTTGTTCACATTGATTAGTATGTGTACTCCCTTCCAGTTTGATACCCCCTTTCCATTGCACGTTGTATAGTTGAAATAGATGTGCTTGTAATTTACCTAAAATCTATGTAAGCAGTATCTATACTCAATATTCTTACTTTGTTAGTTTCTGTGGTAGAATTTTGTAAATAAATTAATAATTTTGTAGTAGTAACAGGAACTTGATGCAATCAAACAATGTTCATCCTTATGAGGGTTTCCAAAAATATGGAACAGAATGACGTCAGGTCCATTCAACTGTTGTCATAGGGCTATCAATTGACGGATTTTATCAGATAACAACAGCTTATTGGACCTGATGGCACTGTGGTGCCATCTAGTGTACCATATTTTTGATCATCATTTACCACCACGTCAATTAATAAAGTTATGAACTTTTTGTGTCTATTTCTATTCAGTATTTGACATTGGAACAAAAATAAAATTTAAGTTGATTCTAAGTAAAACAAGGTTTAACCCATACGGAGGTCGTCACATTCTCACTTTTAACTGTAAATAGTATTCATAAAATAGTTTGAAAGGTTATCTAGGGTCTGATCAAGAAAAAAAAATGATATTTTCTTTCAAACAAAATATTTTAAATGGGGGCAGCACTAGATTCCGAAAAATTAATGTATCCCCTTAATCAGTACTCCATGGAAATATCATATCCAGTTACGCAAGCCTAATAGAAGTCCTTACTACTTTGAACCAGAATATATTATAAACACCAAATGAGACACCCACGCCCGTAATTTATGTACAGTCATTACACTTAATACGTCACTTTTGTAACAGATAAAAAATGTTAACACTTTGTTTTGAAAGCTAAGTGACACTTGACACGCGATGCCTTATTTAATGTGAAAAAGCTTTTTTTCCCTAGATTATATACATTGTACAAACGTAATGATGAAATGGGATTAAATAAACATTATGTTTAAATTATATGTTCTTCTAAGGGATTTTTTTAACACATTAAAGAGTAAAGGTACGCCACGGAGGTCGTTAAATTACGTGTATATATAAGAATTAGCAAAGGTCCTAGAAAATGGAATAAGCGCTTTTTTTGCATGAAACAAACGCACTCTCAGATCGTCAATATGCCTATCGCGAGGGTATATCAACGACACAAGCAGTCCGGGGAGTAGTTCGCTCTGTACTAGATGCTCGTGAACACAAAAAATATGTCGCAGTTTTTTGTTGCGACTTGTCCAAGGCTTTCGATGTAGTGAACAATGACCTTCAGGAGGCAAAACTCCAGTACTATTGTATTGACGATAAGGCATTAAGGCTACTGATCAGTATGTTGAGGAATAGGGAACAGTTGGTGGTGGCTGATGATGTTGTGCCAAGTCTGACACCATAACCACAGTAGAAGGGGTGGCACAGGAATCGTCCGTCTCCAACATTCTGTTCAGTCCACTGATAAATGACCTTCCTGAATGTATTAGTGGTGCGGATGTGTACACCGATGTATGCCGATGACGTAGTAGCTGTGGTTACAGGTACATCGGTGGATGAACTAGTACTAAATTTAAATAGTGTAGCCAATCAGCTTGCAGATTGGTTCAGCTGTAATGGACTTGCCTTGAACAAGAATAAAACTAAGTTTGTCCACTTTTGTCTTTCGGGTCATAGTACGAGGCCACTGACTGTAACTCCTCAATAGAACACTTATTAGTCAAGTGGAGTCGATTGAGGTACTGGGATTCACAATCAATCGTTCCTCTACATGGGTACCGCACATAGATATACTGTGTAAGAAATTAAGTAAGGCATGTTTTTCATTGAGTAGGGTGACAAATCTGTTAGATGAGACAGCGGCGCGGGCATGTTACTTTGGGTGCGTGCATTCACTTCTGCAATACGGAGCCGAGTGCTGGGGACGCTCTTTTGAATGGAGACGCATATTTTGTATGCAAAAAAGAGCTGTGCGAGCGATCGCGCGGGCTCCGAGGCTATGTCATGCTAAGGACTTATTTATTTCCCTTGGGATAATGACATTCCCCGCAATAGCTATATTTCAAGTAGCAATATATGTTTATCAAAATATTCAGACGTTCCCAAAAAGAGGTGAGAATAATTTGTCAATGAGAATTCGAAACGCTAACAAACTTGCATTATTCCCATGTACACTCGAAAAATCTGGTAAATTAACGCACGTCATGGGTCCGACAGTGTATAATTGGTTGCCGCAGGAGATCAGGGCTGCTGAAAACATTAAATTTTTTAAAAACAAAGTTAAAAAATGGCTGATGACACTAGCCCCCTTCTCATTCGACGAATTTTGTCAAAGAGATGTATCATGTATTTAATTCGATGACAGTAATTGTAAAATATAATGACATTTATTCCTAATCATATGTGTACTTGTGTGATGTATGTTTCTAAGTTTAATAATATTGACCTGTAACAAAATGTTATCAATATGTAATAAACAATAAGAGTTCTAAAATACGATGAAACGCTTTGAGCTTTGAGTAAAGGTAGGTAGCGCCCTGCAATTTCTTTTCTCGTCTTGGCGGGGGAATTACCGTGCTCCCAAATCGTCTATCGGTAAATAAAATGTCTGGATGACGTTCTCGGTCGTCGCATTTAAAAATCTTTAATACGATTAATCCAAAACCAACTAAGATTGTTTAGTTTGGAAAGGAAAATAAGGGTGATGACACAATAGATCACAAAATTTTAATTTACTACCTAATTGTTTTTAAAAAGTAATTTTTTTTGAAATTTATTTTCAGTTTTTTTATGACAAAATTGTTTTTTTTTTCGTATGAAGTGTTATTGTGACGTCAATCATCATTTTTTTTAAGGAAAATTTTGTATTTTTTAATCGTATCAAGTGTTATTGTGCGTTAATAATCAATTAAAATAATATTCCCACGCTTTCATAAATTCCTTCAAAATTACCAAAAACGAAATAACATTCAAAGGGCATGCTCAGTCCGTGATATTGAACAGGTAATAGATTCCTTCTTACTATCACGACTTAATCTCTAACGGAGCAGACAGAGTATCTTGGTCTAAGCAGTGCCCTATGGCAACAAAACTCAAAGCCAGAGAAGGTAGAAAAAAGAATCAAAATATTGATGGCTGTCCGCATCGCCTATTAACATAAGTCAGATTTTTGCCAGAACAAGTTATACAGGAAAGAAATATTGAAGTACTTACGAAAAACAATTTTGATTCATCATCTTCCTCACGTATTCCCGGTTGCATCCTCAACGGTATCGCTTCAGAGCTCGTCTGCTACCTAACCTAGGTGATTTGACGAGGTAATACTGGTTTACACAGAGCGACTGCCGTCTGACCTACGCAACCCAAGGGTAGACCAGAACCAATCTTTGGAAAGGTTGGAGCAAACGCTAGATGGCGTTCGGGACCCACAGTCTATTAATTTATACGTGCCTTCCGAAACACGGAATCATCTTTTTTTCGGAGGTGATTCAAGCCTGCAATATCCTAACCAGACTGGAAACAACTTTTCACAAAGTATGCTTTTCAGTGGGATTCGAACCCACGACCTACGGATCATAAAGCAAACGCCTTGACCACTGGACCACCGAGGCAGTCAATCTATACAAATTGCGCAATAGACCGATCGAGTTTCTATGAAAAGATTAAAAACGTTTTTTTCTTATTTTATATCCTGTATTGTTCAAAGTTCAAATCACGGACTGTTCATTACAATTCCGTACAGCAAGAAACTTTACAAAACAGGAGCAACCTTGAAAAGTTTTATTTTAAACGTTGTATTAGTAGGTAGATTTATTGTGTTTTTTAATTTTATACTAGTCTGGGAGAAAAGGAAAAACTTAGAGTATACTTACCAGCTTTTTGTCCTGCGCAGATCGTAAAAGACGATCGAAGAAATGGGCAAAAATGCGAGTCATGCGGCCGGTAATCCATTACTATTTTGACTCCTTTCTACCTTTTCACCTACCATCATGCTGAAAGTGGCATTTAAGTTGTGCGGCCCTAGTCTCTGTCTGCCCCGTTAGGATAATGACGTGATAGTAGGTATACGATACAATAAATCTTTATTGCACCATAAGCAAAAGGAAACACAAAAAGAGGAAAAAAGAAAACAGAATTATGATACAAAAGCGGATTTATCGACAAGACTTAAAATACCGGTATTTATGGGAACCGGAACTACTGACCTTGGTACGGTACCGGTGCCAGACATAGTACCTGTACTGTTTGTATCGGTATTATTTTTCCGTCATAGTGGTACTATACCGGTACCAGTGCCGATATAAATCACGTCGTAGTGAGAAAGCAGATACCAGCAGGTACAATTATAAGCTAATAGCAGCAGATACCTACATTAGGTACCTGTACTTTTAAGAAGGAGTACCGGTACCAATCCAGAACAGGTACCTCTAAATACCGGTACAGAACCTTTTGGTACCGGTTACAAGCCTTGCTTATTGCATAGAAATCTCTTTGAGTCAACCTTTGGGTAGAGATAGACGTGAATATTTAAGATGTATGAATAAATTTTCTGCTACTCACACATTGCGACAAAACAGTGTTATTATATTTTACTACGACACCAATTGAGTTTATTCCTGTTATAACACGTAATAGCCATATATAAATCTCTGTCTGCCCCGTTAGGGTAATGACGTGATAGTAGGTATACGATACAATAAATCTTTATTGCACCATAAGCAAAAGGAAACACAAAAAGAGGAAAAATGAAAACAGAATTATGATACAAAAGCGGATTTATCGACAAGACTTAAAATACCGGTATTTATGGGAACCGGAACTGCTGACCTTGGTACGGTACAGGTGCCAGAAATAGTACATATAAATCAAGTCAGAGTGAGAAAGCGGATACCAGCAGGTACCGAAATTAGGTAACTGTACTTTTAAGGAGTACCGGTACCCATCTAGAACAGGTACCCAGGTGCCGAAATGAAAAGAACCTCTAAATACCGTTACAGTTTCTTTTGGTTCCTTTTCCAAGCCTTGCTTATCGCATAGAAATCTCTTTCAATCAGCCTTTGTGTAGAGGGAGAAGTGAATATTAACCTTTCAAGCACCAATCGGCCGGATCCGACCGAGTGTACTATAGTCACGCGGTGACGCAAAACGCCTATCGGCCGGGTCCGACCGCGTTCCACCGTCTCACTATTTTCATAATTTTACAATGCAGAGGCAACTTTTGTATGAACAAGTTTGACCATAGAGAAACTTTACTAAATTTGCTACATAATGAAATGCAATTGTATTACGTCAGCGGTGTTTTTAATCTATTTTTCTGTATCACAAGGGTTAACATTTAATTTTCGCAATTCCTTAGGTGACTGTTCATGAAATTTGACATATAATTCATGGTGGCTGAAGGGTTAAAGATGTATGAATAAATTTTCGTCTACTTACACATTGCGACAAAACAGTGTTATTATATTTTACTACGACACCAATTGAGTTTATTTCCGTTATAACACGTAATAGCCATATAAAGTAGCCTAACACGAGCGTAACTTAAATTGCAATCCTACATTGTAGCTTTGTTTGTGCAATTTAGTATTTTGTATAATATTCAAGTTAGTTACTGGTTATTCCATTCAGTTTCATATAGAAACCTTGAATTATGATATCAAATACTTTACAAAAAGTTATTCAATTGAATGGACGAGCGAAGCAAGCGACATTCTCCGAGTCTATTTAAACAATCAGGCGTTTTTAAGTATGTATGTGCTTTAGACGATAACTTGTGTATCTTTGATTGGAGCTTCATGAAATTTGGAAGGCGTAGAGATACGGTCTAATAGATAAAGGGTATTTTTATTAATATGCAATTTACGACATACTTACGTAGAATGTCAGCTGTTGGCCGACCACCTCATTCAAAGGTCTTCTTCAAGGCGGTTCAGTCAATGCGGTTAGGGAAGTCTTCAGGCGCGCTTGTTAAGCCACATTTACTAGAACATTTTGACGACCTCCGTGGCGTAGTGGTCACCGTGCTAGTCCGCCACCCAGAGGATCTGGGTTCAATCCCCAGTCAGGGCAAGTTGGGAGTTGTCCTTTTAAAATTTTCCTAGGTATTAGATATGTATATGTTATAAAATATAGTATCGTTGAGTTAGTATCCCATAACACAAGTCTCGCACTTACTTTGGGACCATCTCAATCAGTGTTTTTTGTCCCTATATATTTATTTGTGGGTCAGTGTTTGATTCTGTGTAGTCATGTAATTTTAAAATCAGTTACATTCAACATTTAATTAAACAGAGAACTTAAAAAAAATGTTATTTTAAGGTTTTTTTTATTAACGCTCTGAATGTATCCTCGTCCTTAGTGAAAGAAACGGGATACCACTAGTATTATCAAACAAATTTATGAAGGGCACTTACACATTCAATTCCGATATTCAGAACCGATTTCATTAATTTAGCCGTTTATCTTTACCTTACTTTGTTTATGTCTTCGATAGCTGATGTAATTATTAAGGTGTGAAACCTTAGACGATGGAAATAAATACGTTGGATTGATAAAGATATCATCGATGTATCGAGGAGTTCAAATAATAGGAACATTATTTTTTACTTATTTACCGGTGTATCAGTGGCATACTAGAGGGGAGGCCTTTGCGCAGCAGCAAAAAATCTTAGTTAAAAAAAAACAGTTTAACCATTAAAACTCACATTTAATATGTTCATATTAATTTGTATTTTACCCCCGACGAAAAAGAAGGGTGTTGTAAGTTTGACGCTAATGTCTGTATGTCTGTGTGTCTGTGGTTGTCATCGTAGTGCTTAAACGGACCGATTTCAATGCGGTTTTTTATGTGAAAGCAACTTTCCTTGCGGTCGCTCTGAGCCATGTTTTATGAAAATCAGTTTTGTCGTTAAAAAGTTATTCGGTGTTAACGCTTGAAAGCTTGGGTTTGTAATTTACCTGAAAAATAATAGATGGCGCTCCGAATGAGAAAATTACGTAGTTCCGCCACTTATCACTAGATGGCGCCGTCGGGGGTTTTCAATTTGCTTGCAAATCAACTTGTTTATAGACTCTATCCGTCTTATTATAAAACCCAGACTAATTTTATTACTAAGTTCAAACCATTATCCGACCAAGTCAAGTTGACATCTAGTAATATCACACTAGCTCACCTGTCAATGTCAACTTCATTTCGGGCGGATAATGGTTTAAACCTTGTAACAAAGTTAGTCTTGGTTTTATAATAAGACGGATAAAGTCTACTATTGGTTTATTTTTTAACGTTTTCCCAGACCGACAGGAAAGAATAATGATTTTGTTATTTGGCAAATCACTGGTTATTCGAATTGTAGGTCACTTTTTAACCGACTTAAAAAAGTAGGAAGTAATGTGTATTTTTCGGTATTTGTTAGTTGTTTGTTATTGTGCCCCGATTACTCGAAGACACCTAGACAAAATGGTCCAGGTGTCGCCTTGTCAGGTGTATAGTTTGGTGCTGGAGTCTGTTATTAGTTTTGAAAAATTATACGTCACTATGGGTGCGTATTAAACCTCCTTAGTCCAAAAATCACGTAAGTTATTAGAATTCAACCAGCAGTCATAAAAAAAATATACCTTTAGATAACGATAAAAAACCTAAACATAACCGGCCAACTGCAAGTTGGACTCGCGCACGAAGGGTGGTAGAGACGACCTCCGTGGCGTAGTGGTCACTATGCTAGTCCGCCACCCAGAGGTCCCTGGTTCGATCCCCGGTCAGGGCAAGTTGGAAAATGGTCTTTTTCAAATTGTCTTGGATCTTAGATGTTTATCTATATATGTACTTGTTATAAAATATAGTACCGTTGAGTTGGTATCCCATAACACAAGTCTCGAACTTACCTTGGGGCTAGCTCAATCCGTGTAATTTGTCCGTATATATTTATTTTATTTATTTCACTTAGTATCTATATAAAAAAACACGTTTGTTTTATGAGCCCCACTTCAATATTTATTTTGTTCTGTTTTTGGTATTTGTTGTAATAGCGACAATAGATATACATCGTTTGTGAAAAATTCAACTGTCTTACTATAACGGTTCATGAGAACCCTGGTGACAGACAGACGGACGGACGGACGGGCAGTGGAGTCTTAGTAAAATGGTCCCGTTTTTACCCTTTGGTTACGGAACCCTAAAAACCGATCGCGATCCAATCTCTCGAGATCACCGCGCCAGATTACGCGTGCTCCATAGAATTATGGCACCGAATTCACCGACAGGAATTATATTGGGGCCATAACTTCAGCGGTGTAAAGACGGAACAAAAGTTGTTAATGTTTCTAGGTATGTAGAATCGTTTGGAAGTTTGTACAACTACAGTTTGTAAACAAATAGATTTTATTTAGTTTCAATCAAAAAGATCAAGTAGTTGTGATTTTACAGACATTTAAAATTCAGATTAAAATAGAGGTAACGTCACATTCCATGCCCCGCTCTGCTTGCACCTCGGTCGTACGTCGCACGCCAGTAAAATGTGACGTCGAAGTAAAGAAGGAAGAGCCATTGTTCCTGCCTGCAGGGACTGGTGCGCGGGAGGCGACAAACTTCTCAAGGCGTTAACATTAGGGACCAGATTAGGGATTCGGAGGATGTGTTGCATGCGCTGCGCTCTTGTTTTGTATTGTCGGGTTTTTATTAAAAATATTTGTAGCAGTTCGCGTTTTTCATTTCACTTCTGATAATTTTATTCTTGACATCAAACACATCAAACGCCGGCTCGGTGGAATCTCGCGTTGTGCAAATACGCAATCTTTTTAAATTCCATATCTCGGAAACTAAACGTTAAATCAAAATATTTTATTCAGATATTTTTTATTTTTAATAGAGCTAAAAATCAAAATTTGTGAACATTCTTCATTGGACGATAGTTTCAAAATCCTAGACGTACATTTTGAAGTGATCTAGTGGATTGGATTGGAAGTCAAAAGAAAACAAATGAACCATCTGCTTTTCTTTCCGAGCAGCTCATAGAGCCGTTTGAGAAATTTGCGAGAATTAAAAAAAAGTAAAATTTTCAGCCAGCAACAAAATGAAACAGGTTCACGCTTTAAAAATATTTTTTTTTTAATTTTGATGTATCGTAGAACGCTATTCCAACGCTGTTTTCAAGGCCCCAACCTGCCAGGAGGAGGGATGTACCTAAACGCTTCGTTTAACCTTCGATCTCTGAATGGGAAATCGGCGAGGCAGAGATATGCGGGCCATGCCTAGTTATAGCCGCTAACATCTGTTTGTGTTTGGAGTTAAAGAGCTGATTCAGTTTGGAGATAACGAGGGATTCTCTCCCGAGGTTCGTAAGTTCAGTTGGGGGCTAAGTACTAGCACAGAATTAATATATGAATTACTTGCAGAAGGGAAACTCCTAGGGTCCCGCACAATTTGCGTCCCCGTCCCCGAAGTTTGTTCTACCAGTAGGACTACTGGGTACCCAATAGATCTACCGGTCGACAGCGGTGTTTGCCACTACAGCGCCGCGCGGTTTGATTTTGATAGTGTATTACGAATCCCTATCACAGTATTTCATATAGGAAGGAATCTCCTAGTGTCCCGCGCAATATGCGTCCCCGCATCTCTTCTTACCAAATTTGTTCTACCAGTAGGGTTACTGGGTCGTCCCAATAAATCTACCGGTCCGCAGCGGTGTTTGCCACAGCAGTGCCGCGCGTTCTAATTTTTAAAGTATATTACCAACCCCTATCAAAGTATTTCATATAGGAAGGAATCTCCTAGTGTCCCGCGCAATATGCGTCCCCGCATCTCTTCTTACCAAATTTGTTCTACCAGTAGGGTTACTGGGTCGTCCCAATAGATCTACCGGTCGACAGCGGTGTTTGCCACAGCAGTGCCGCGTGTTTTAATTTTGATAGTATATTACTAACCCCTATCAAAGTATTTAATATAGAAAGGAATATCCAAGTGCCCCGCGCAATATGCGTCCCCGTTCCCCGTCCCCGCACCTCTCCCCCGTATTCGCCTTGTCGAGTGTGTAAGGGGGCGGACAGACACACATTGCCGTGTGCACAGATGTTTAGTTTCTTTTGTAGTAGTGTAGGCAAAAATGATACTGCGGGTTTATGAAGTGCCATCTTGTATAATACTAGTATGAATTAGTGTGTCGACTCTAACCGTCGCGACTCTTTTAAACTCATCTTGGCAATCACTCGGCTCTCTTGGCTCACATCAAAACTTTAAATTTCGATCGTTTAGCCTTCCAGATCAAAGTAATCACTGGAGTTATTGTCGAATATTCACACGGCGTTTTATCAAAGTACTTGAAAAAGACTTGAAAAACTTCGGCTCTCGAGACCCGCATATCACGATATCAAGATACTTGCATTTGTTTTACTATTGTGTCTGGTATTACTTTAAACGAGCAATTATTGTATATATATATAATTATAAATAATGAAGATTTCGGAAAAGGCTCCAATGATTTTCATGAAACTCGGTATTTCGGGAGTGAAGAGGCTAAAAAAACCGAGCAAAGCTCGGGCGCCTAGCTAATATTACTTTAAAAGAGCAATATTTGTATTATTTTTTTACTTTCAACGAATATTTTATGTTGATTAACTTAAATACATAAATAATCTATTTTTGTACTGTACTAAGAATCACGGAAATAGCTCCAAGGAGATTGATGAAACTTAGTTTTTATGGAGAAACTATTTAGTTGCAGCTTAGATGCATTTATAAAGAAGAAAAAAAAAAACCAAAAGGCTAAAGATTCTTAGACTATCTCATGAACTTTGGCAACTCGAAAATGATAAACTGTTAAAATAAAGCCATCGTAACAAAAAAAAAACACGATCGATTAACTGTATAATTTATTATTTCATTTGTAACAGTAAAATTGAAGTTTGATTGATAGCTGGGTTGTGCTTCTCTGTTGGATACCAGTGTGCATAATGAATGTATTAATTTTCAATTGAAAAAAGGACTCTTGTTATTTTTTACTGAATTCGATTTTTTTTAAGTAAGTTCCCCGATTACTCTAAGTTGGCTGGACCAATTTGAAAAATTCTTTCTTTGTTTGAAACGGCATACTTGTGACGTAGTTCCTTATTAATTTTATTAAAATCGGCAGTGTTGGCGTTGAAGTCAGTTTTTAATTTTGAAAAATTATATTCGTGTTCAATAGTTTTGTTTTGTATGCGCAATTCTTCATACAGTGGGGTTTACGAATATTGTAGTGTTAGATTTTTAAGCAAAGTCATCTGACGTAGCTATTGAATTACCACAGAAAGAGTACTAGCACTCACGTACAGAAGTCTTACTCAGAAAAAAAATTCAAAGAAATGTCTTCTTAATCTGGTTTAGCGTTAATTTAGCTCGCGTCAGAACTCCTCACCTCTTCGTTTAGATACCTATACCCATTGAAAGCCAATTTCATTCTTATTACTCTGAACAAACGATTCATGTAACTGAATTTTCCCCTTCAAAGTGGTTGCCGCGCGCATAATAATAATGTAGGTATATTTTCGATACCTAAACGGGATTGACACAGGCACAGAATAAGTACTAATACTCACGTACAAAAGTCTTACTCAGTAAAGAAATTCAAAGAAATATCTACTCTATGTGGCTAGCGCTATGGTTTAATTTAGCTCGCGTCAGAACTCCTCACCTCTTCGTTAAGATACCTAGACGTCCATTGCGAGCCAATTTCATTCTAATTGCTCTGGACAAACGATTCATGTAACTGAATTATCCTCTTCAAAGTGGTTGCCACGCATAATATTTATTTTATCAAACTTTATTGTTCCAAAGTACAAATATACTTTTTACAAATAGCGGACTTAATGCTAGGAACATTTTCTCCCAGTCAACCATAGGGATATCTACATTTTTACATTATTTAATAATGTAGGTATATTTTCGATACCTAAACGGGGAGTGACACAGGCCTGGAATAACGCCTTTAGGCAGTTTGGAAGATAGATGACATGATAAGGTATTAGCCTCTTATCTAGTGACAATAGTAATTATTACACACCAGTGAACGAGTTTGCAGATTTCCTCACTATGTTTTTTTTTTACAAGACAAAAGTGGTGGTTTTTGAAAATAACCGTAAGTAGAAACTTAAAGGTACATGTCCCGCTAGTGAGGATCGAACTTGTTCTTCACTGATGCAGAGAGAGTACCTAAACCGATTGACCGCCTCTGGCTCAAAATTAATATACAGAACGGAAACTCCTAAGGTCAGGGTTTGGACGGGTTAGGTTAATCTAATCGAAATAATCTGTTTTTAATCCAATTGGAAATGGGTTAACATATATTTTGGTTAACCGGAATAGCCTGTTAACCTTAATTGTGGTTAACTTTAACCGAATCGACTACTACACGTTTTTCATTCCTCGTCACATGGTCACTGTACCTATTCCTACAAAAGCGCTTGCATGACTCAACCAAAAGGCTGTGCATCTCCAAAAATCGAATTAACCTATTCAGATAACGGTTACTGTTACCCTTATTGTGTGGGTTAACCGAATCAAAGGATTAACCGAAAAAGGGTTAACCGATATAACCGGGTTACCGTTATTAATGGGTTTTCTAAACACTGCCTAAGGTTCCGCGTAATATGCGTCCCCGTTCCCCGTCCGTCCTCTCTCGTTTTCAAACTGTCGCGTCTGTTGGCGGGCGAACACACACACATTGATGTGTGCACGGATGTGTAGTTTCGTTTGTAGTAGTAGGAGGCGTAAATGATACTCCGGTTATACAATGTCCTTTTTAATTAAGTACAAATATTTTAAGAGGTGATTCAGTTCATCATTTTGGACAACTTTTTCGGATAAATGTATACCGAAATATGAAAAAAAATTGATATTTTCCATAGGAACGATATCAAGTGACAACCTCGATTTGTATGAGAATCTAAATTTTTTTTTTGTATTTCGGTATACGTTTATTGGGAAAACTTGGTCAAAATAATGGACTGTTTCACCTCTTAAAATATTTGTAATTTATTAAAAAGGACATTGTATAAAGTGCTGCATCTGTGCCTCCGCTTTTAGGTTTGTAATGATGTTGACATTGTTTGTTTAGTGTATGTTAACTTTTTATATCGATAAATTTAATTAAAGTACGCTATAATAATAATAACCTGTTCCATAATTCGATTTGTTTTTGTCAAACCTTGCATACTTAGTATCATTTACTAATGTCAAAGTTCAGTTACTATGTCGCAACCTAACAACCTTCAAATTAATTGCTATAGATCCTAATGTGATGGAACAGGTCGTTATATGGAATTACATTATTTTATATTTTGCTATTGATTTATTTTTTGAGAGATATATGGATTTCCAAGTCGTGAAGTTATTAATTATTATTGATACAATATTAAAATAATATATTATTAAATATTAAAATTTATCGACACTTGTTGCTAAAATATTGATGGAACTTTTTGTAACGTTGTTTATTAGTTTTTGATGTCATTCGAGAAATTTCGATTAAAAATCTAATAGTTAGACTTATTAAAGGAGATAACTAATGACCTTATTAATGCATATTTATAGAATTCAGATAGTAGTGTAAAAGATTAATTTATTAGTTTAGTTTCTTTCTTGTTTTGTTTATATTATTTAAGTCGTTTTGTAAAATAAATTATAAATAAATGTTTTATTTATCTGTAAAATGAAACCGTGTATAACATACATACATATTTTCACTTCGTTTCACATGGGGGTAGGCTGTGAGCTGTGACTTTAGATCTCCACTTGCTACGATCCTTGCAAACCTCTTTTCCTTCATCAACACTCATTACTCTTTTTATGCATGCTCTTCAGTTAACGGTACTTCTTTCTTCATTATTACTGTGTTAAAATACGAATACCTATGCTAGAATTATGAAAAGTTATATTCTTTTTTGTGTAGTATTATCTCTATAACTTATTTATAAACTTAATTTATAATTATGACATAGCTATGTATTCTCAGTCCACATATCTAACTTTAATATCAGAATAATTGTGAGGTTGACGTTTTTGTAGAAAATGCTGCAGTATAGTTTGTTACCGCTCCTGTACTTGCGCTTAGGAAGCGGCAGTAAACTTAGCAGTAAGTAAATGATCTGACGTCAACAACTAACTATTAAGAAATCGAAAAAAAAGAAATGACAATTATCAATTCATACAAATATCCAAAGATAAATAAATGGACTGCCTCCGTGGTCTAGTGGTCAAGGCGTTCGCCTTGTGACCCGGAGGTCATGGGTTCGATTCCCACTGGGAAGCATACTTTGTGAAAAGTTGTTTCCAGTCTGGATAGGATATTGCAGGCTTGAATCATCTGATTATCCGAAAAGAAAGATGATTCCGTGTTTCGGAAGGCACGTAAAACTGTGGGTCCCGAACGCCACCTAGCGTTTGATCATCAAACTATCCAAGGGTTGGTTCCTGGTTTGCCCTTTGGGTTGTGGAGGTCAGACGGCAGTCGCTCTGTGTAAAAACCAGTAACCTCGTCAAATCTCCTTGGTTAGGTAGCGGACCCTGGGCTCTGAAGTGTTACTGCTGAGGATGCAACCGGGAATACGCTCGGATGATGATGATGATCCAAAGATAAATAAATGATTTTTTTACTTTTTTGACTTTGACTACCTGGTAGTTCTAGTACCTACTTAAACATGTATTTTTTGATTTATTTGGTTGTTCCTACAAAACCTCAGTCTATAAGTTTCTACGTATATGTTCCATTTCACAAATAGCCAACATCAAACTCTCATCGGGGCTATAGATTAACAAATATGGTAATTCCACCTTTATTTCCTCTCAAAGCCGTTGCGTGACCTCTGCTTGACCTACCAGTAGTTCGCTGTCGATGTATTAATGTAATAAAAATCACATTTTAAGCCCACGCAACTAGTTTTAATTTTTAATTTTGCGTATGATGAATGTTAGATTTTTTTTAATATCCGGCAAAAAATGTTTTAGGGTTCCGTACTCAAAGGGTGAAAACGGGACCCTATTACTAACACTTCGCTGTACGTCCGTCTGTGTATCCGTCTGTTTGTCACCAGGGTGTATCTCATGGATCGTGATAGCTAAACAGTTGAAGATTTTTTTACAAATGATGTATTTCTGTTGCCGCTATAACAACAAATACTAAAAACATAATATAACAAATTATTAAAGTCTCATACAACAAAGGTAACCTTTTTTTAGATAGTGGTACGGAACCCTTCTTGCGCAAGTCCGTCTCGCTCTTAGCCGGTTTTTTTAATGCTTAGTGCTAAGAATCATCGTGCACGATCGACATTACATACATATACCGTTGATATCTCAGGCAGATAAATACGTAAAATCCAAAATGTACATTAGACATCTATCGTCAGGTATTCATAATCGTAAATCGTTAAAAAAAAAAAATTTTGTGAGCATGAAGAATATAGGTTTTTCATGCTTACTTAAATGTCCAATCTGGTGGTGGCGTCGCTGGTCGGGTCGTTGGATTCCCTCTAATATGGTTGAGTTTAACGATGGCTGATCCGTGCGTCAACTCGTGAACGGGTGCTGCCGGGAGGGACTGGTCAGCTCGGCTTCGCTTTTTTTTTTGACTACTATCGCAATTCATGTTTGTTAACTCGTTCGCAAGCTTTACATGTTAAATGTGTCAACATTGTATTATATTATAAGTATTTCATAATTAAAAGACAATATTAATAATATGAAAAAGCCCTTCTGGCGATTAGGCGACCAATACTGTGAAAATGAGTTTCTTTCGGCATTTCTTCTCAGCAGTGGTCGTTACGAAGCGCTGGTATCGGTAGCTTTTCTTTAAAAATAAATTAAATTTCAATATACTTTACACGCAACATAAATTATACTTATTGACGTGTAAAAGTGCCTGTGAAGGTCTAATTACTGAATAAACATTTGAATCTTTAAATCTTATCTTATTATAATTTTTTTTTTAATAAGATAAGAAATACCTGACGATAAAAAACTATCCAGTCCGGATATAGCCGATAGTCACATAAGGCCTACAAAGTCACTTTTAGCAAATTTGTATATTATCTTTTGTGTTGTGTTTTTGTGGAAACATCTGTATATAATATTATCTTAACTTGTAGACAAGTAATTAAAAAAGTAAGAATATATGTTAAAACCCGGCCAAGTGCGTGCAATCTACAAAAAATCACGTTTGTTGTATTTGTTGTTGTAGCAGCAACAGAAATATATAATCTGTAAAAAAAATCAACTGTCTAGCTATCACGATACATGAGATACAGCCTGGTGACAGATGGACAGCAGAGTCTTAGTAATACGGTCCCGTTTTTACCCATGGAGTTACGAAACCCTAAAAAGTTGATCAAAATAATGGACTGAATCACCTCTTAAAATATTTGTACTTAATAAAAAAGGACATTGAATAAAGTGCTGCATCTGTGCCTCCGCTTTTAGGTTTGTAATGATGTTAAAATTGTTTTGTGTGTGTTAACTTTTTAAACCCTAAAAGTGTGTTTTATTTTAACACGCAGATTCTCTCCTTATATAAAATTAACTTCAAATTTAAATAAAAAACACTACTAGGTACTTACATGAAGTACTTTCAAATGTTTGACTTGTCACGTCATTACATGAAATGAATCGATTCATCTAACACCTGTACGTTACGCAAATTTAATCTGTAGAAACCGGCGCGTCGAATTTCATATGTGAGTTATTTGGATACGCAGACTGCGTGGAATCGGTTATTACCATTATATTAATATTTATTAAGTTGTATTTTATAAGCGAGTGACTTAATATATAAAGAGCATATCTCAGTCTAACATGGAAGCAAAAATGATCAATCAAACTTTTTTCAATTTTTTTTTATTGATGTGTGTTGATGAAGCGAAAGAGGTTTGTCAGAGTTGTAGCAAGTGGAAGTACATAGTCTGCCTACTCCTGTGGGAAATAGGCGTGATATGATGTATGTATGTAATTTTTCACCCGTATTGATTATCGTACCATTTTACCAGCTTGTATCTATATCGTTTTACCTGTCCTGTTGTCTGTCTGTAACTAAATCTTGCAATTAAATGTGACCCATTCCCGGTTTTCCATTGCGCTAAAATTTTGCACGCATGTGTATATTTTGACAATGTAATATTATGATGGAGCTGATTTGATGATGGAGCCGGAAGGTGGACATAATAACTCTGTAAATAACACAACGCAACCCCATCGAATTTAGACTCGTTCTTTAAACTTTTATGTTATTTTTTTTTTTCAGATAAAACCTTGTTTATACAAAAATATTTTTTTCATTAATTTTACTTGCTTGTGCAGGAATGTGCTAGTTATTTTGAAGTATGCATTTGAAGATACTGTAATAAGGTTGGTTGACGATATCGCCGAACAACTTCTCACCTGGAAAGCTACGAGATTGGTGGAGTCGATCAAGAGGGGCCTATGCTTTTTTGATGATGATGCCTTTTAGCTATTCGCATGTCTAAATATATTTACACGGTTTCAGCAGTAACTCACGTGGTGTAGTCAAAAAAGGCCGACAAGTTTCGATCGGACACGCGAGGCTACGCTCAGTGCGCTGAGGACAGCGCAACTGTCGGGTCGCCGTCCCTCCTAACACTCGCGCTGATGATGATCGACTAAACCGATCGAAACTAGTAGGCCTTTTCCGACTACTTCTATTACTATTTAGTTATGTCATCTCACTTTAGTTTTAATAAGATCATGAATGTTATGCAACCCCAGGCATAGTCCGCATTTGGATTGATGACACGTAGCTTACCCTCAAAACTGATCTCATTAGATGAAAGTCGTCAAGATAATATTATTATTTCTGATGCCTTTAGATATTAGCCTATAATATCCATAAGAACATTATAACCGTGTTGGAAATGATGGACTCCAGTTCTGTGGTGTAAAGGCGTTTATTCTCGAAGCGGTTGGTATGTGAGAATGATGGTAAAAAGGGCCGGTTAAACCGATCTCTACATTTATATAATGACGGGAGAGCGCCATCTGTTCGTACGTGTTAGAACTTATTAGTTACCTACAATAAAGCAGATACTTTGGGCAAATGGAAGTGCTATCGAGAGCATTATGGATTATTAATAATGTTACGGGTAACGAACAGATGTCGCCCTTTACAATTTTAACAAACCGTTTGCTAAGAACCTATTTAGTTATTTTTTACGACCTCCGTGACGACGTGACTAGTTCGCCATCCAAAGGTCCCGGGTTCGAATCCCGGTCAGGGCAAGTTGAAAAATGGCCTTTTTCAAATTGTCCTGGGACTTGGATGTTTATTTATATAAGTATTTGTTATAAAATATAGTACCTATCGGTTGAGTAAGTACCCCATAACACAAGTCTCGAACTTACTTTGGGGCTAGCTTCAATTATTTGTCTCTATATATTTTTTTATTATTTAGTTGAAATTTGTTTAGTCTCGTACTATCAATGTCAAATATTGCAAGCTTTCATTTAGTTTCACCTGTCCCGTTGTCTGTCGGTCTGTCTGTCTGTCTGTAATCAAATCTTGCAAGTTAAATTTAACCCACTTCGCAGTTTCCGATTGATCTGAAATTTTGCACGCATACATATATCGCGTCACAATACAATATTATGATGACATGGAGCAGATCTGCTGAACGAACCGGAAGGTGGCACAAGGAACTGTTTAATGAAACGACTCAACCCCATCGAGTATGGGCTCGTTTGATATGTCTTGAGGATCACTTTAAACTTTTAAATTTATTGTCTTAGATAAAAGCCTGTTTGAAAAAAAAAAATTAATAATTAATTGTTAACATTTGACCATCATGAAGTATTCATTTGTATGAAAAATAACTATTAATTAATTAAACCTACAAACATTTCCAACATCTGCTATCATTTATAATTCGTATCAAGATAACCGCAAACCGAGCCTGACCGAAATCCAATCCTAATCAACAAACAATATCTCCCAAACTAATTACAATTCAAACGTCATTTCAGATAATCGACGAAATTATAATCTTGGATACCCTGCGGTGAAGAAAACTGTAGATGTCGCAGCGCTCAAAACCGTCGTGACAACGAATGTATTTTTATTTGTCTTAAGTTGGCCTTCGATAATTACTTATGATGCATCCTACGCAGACACAAAGATTTTATTATGTTATAGTTTTAATATACGTAAAAGAGAGTAATGCGTAAGTAAAGCGTAATGTATTATAGTACACGCATTAATCTCTTGAAGTTAAAGCATAAGAGGTGTGAACAAATTATTGTAAATCTATGAAAATTTTATAAACTAGAGGTTTTCTAAAGATGTACCGAGTGGAAAATCAGTGTCTGGCTACCCGTTTAGGAAAAAGGCTTGATAATGTATTATCTATGTATGAATGTATGTTTATTAAAAGAACTATGTTATGAAATTTGATTTTAAGGATTTAAAAACGTTTAAGTGTCGTTATGTTACTGCTGTAAAAACTCAAAGATGGGTATTCAGTTTTGGCAGTCTATCAAAATTTTAAATAAGTCGTCTATTCGTGCATTGTTCTATACTTACTAAGGACAAGATTGTTATGACAAGGACGTTTAATTGACAAACTTAGGGAGTCCTCACAATTATGGACGCGATTGATGTTTTAGCCGATCCGAAAATGTTTGTGAATTTTGATAAACGTAGCATATAACTTTTCACTTTATTTTTGGACTCAAATTGAGACAACATTATTTGTTTATCTATAAGTAATAATAAATATTTCCTCTTAAAGGCAGGCCTGCTACAAAAGATCTCTATTAAGATAAGAAGTCCCTTTTTACAACTGTTATATTCTGTACCTATACATTTTTCGTATACTTAAATTCCTAAATAAATAAACAATTAAAGGAACTACCTCAGAATCATATAGAATGCTACATCTTGAGACAGTAAAATATCATGGTGGACACCCAATATTCTAATTAGATGAATCTGTATTCAGTCTATGCTTCATATTTGAAATTCCGATGGCAGAATAACATCGGAAATAAACCTGATCGTATTGGAAATTAACAATTTTAATTAAAACGTAAGATTTGGAACGTGAAGTGGTCTCAACAAATGTGTTTGCAATTTAAGAATATTGTGTATCTTAATAAAATGTTAAAGTTTTCTAATACTTAACAATGTTCTTTTTATAATATCTGTTGCCTGGTGTATCGTATTTTTGAGGTAGTCATTGTGAACAGTATTTTTAACCGACTTCCAAAAAAGGAGGAGGTTATCAATTCGTCGCGATCCTTTTTTTTTATGTATATTCACTGATTATTCAAAGACGCCTGGACCAATTTAAAAAATTCTTTTCTTTGTTTGAAAGCGTATACTTTCCAGGTGGTACCATGGAAATTTTATCAAAATCGGTTGTGTAATTTGGGGGTGAAGTCGGTTTTTAGTTTTGAAAAATTATCTATTTAAATTAGAAAGTTGCTTAATTATAATTGTATTTTAAAATTACATTTCTTCAAATGTACGAAACAAGTCAAAAACTTGCTAAAAACTCATATGAACTGCGTAGCAAAGTTTCCAAACTAAATAAAAGTAAGTAATTAAAACCTATTTTTACTAACGTTGTTGTCAGCAAGTCTTAACTTAAATAATATAAATATTATTTTAAGGTACTGACATTCAACTCTGGGTAACTTTGGACAAATTATTATGTAGTAGAAAGCCATTTTAACTAAAATAGAAGATGCTTTGGAGCTGGGGGTGCGCCTTCCCGTTTATTCTTCTCCAAACACCAAAATAATGATCACCACAGAATACCGAAGACCATGCGACATCAAGAAGGAATGATTTTCTTTCGACGTTTCTTCTCAGCAGTGGTCGTTGGGAAGTGCTGGTGACGTTAGCTTTTCTTTATAAATAAATTAAATTTTAATATACACTGTACGTAATGTAAATTATACTTATTGACGTGAAAAAGTCTCTCTCTCTCTCATCTCAGCGTTTTTCCAGTTGCGTCCTCAGCTGCAAGGCTGAGAAGCCCGGGGTCCGTTTGACGTAAAAAAGAATGTAAAGGTATAGATTTTTGAATTTTGAGAAGAAATAGCTGGATCAATTAACTTAGTAACTAGTAACTATGATTAACTTTACAACGAAATGTATGAGAACTCCAGAAGACACTATTTAGGTACAAAATTAAAACCGCATTTTAAAATTTAGAATGTTTCTATCTCATATTGTTATCAATTAGTACCTATCAAAGACTTGCAGTGACACTGAAGTCGTCTGATTTTGAAGGCGTGCCTTTACGGGGAGACATGAATTTTTCGGGGTCCATTGAACTTTTCTTCGCACATTTGCCGAAAGTGGCCGATTTTCAGCAAATTGCAAAGCAAACCTTTACGTTCTTACTTTAAACTGTACACAACAGTTCATAAAATAGTTTGTAGGTTTATCTAGAGCATGATGAAACCAAAGTTTTAAACGATATGTCCATCAAATGGGGCATCACTGGACCCTGAAAAATTCATGTTTTAAGTATACGTCTTGTCGAAAATAGCATAAAAACGGGATTTATCGAAACGCAGCGTACGAAAAAAGGTATTTAACATTCTCAAACTTTGACTTTGAATCCATGTT
Source organism: Acrobasis suavella (assembly GCA_943193695.1). Classification (NCBI taxonomy): domain Eukaryota; kingdom Metazoa; phylum Arthropoda; class Insecta; order Lepidoptera; family Pyralidae; genus Acrobasis; species Acrobasis suavella. The sequence goes on from OW971947.1 coordinate 1,809,403, forward strand.
CAATTAACTTCACCCTTAATTAAATCCGATCCAAACAGAAACAATCCATAATTAAATACGATTTACCCCATAAACACCGAACTTGATAAACTACAAACGAACGCCCTGCAAAAGTCACTCTTCATTTTCACAACTTTATAAAGTATAAAGTTGCGCAGCGAGCGACAGAATCTCATAAACACAAGTCATGTTATAAAATAAGTAATTATTAAAAAACTTGAGAGGTGTCAAGGGACACCCGGACGGAACGAAATAAAATATAAATATATGTAAATAGGTCTAAATTACATTCAAACACTTTTCTGCGTTCTAAAATCAAGTTTTTTGACTACTTAATATTTTTTATTACGCAATTTATGTTTGTTTACTTTTTCGCAAGCATTACATGTTATAATGTGTCAACATTGTATTATATTATAAGTATTTATTAATTAAAAGACAATAATAATAATATGACAAAGCCCTTCTGGCGAGTAGGCGACCAATACTGTGAAAATGAGTTTCTTTCGGCGTTTCTTCTCAGCAGTGGTCGTTACGAAGCGCTGGTATCGGTAGCTTTTCTTTAAAAATAAATTAAATTTTAATATACTTTACACGTAACATAAATTATACTTATTGACGTGTAAAAGTGCCTGTAAAGGTCTAATTACTGAATAAACATTTGAATCTTTGAATCTTTGAATCTTTATTATCTTCATAAATTTGAATGAACAAAAAGTGTCGTTACAACTTTTGGTCTTAATTTTTTCCATCTAGCCCCCTTTCGCAACGCGCGATAAGGAACTTCGTTAAAAAAAAAACAAACATAAAACCTTACTACCTTTTTATATACCCAGTGTCACTCTCAGAATTCAGACGAATCTAATGATACCTCTCAAGCTTAAATCCATCGAACCGTTCAGGCCAAACAGCGTTCCAAACTAATTATACAAACATATGTAAATACATACATTCTCTCGAAAAACATTGCCCTCCTTCTGGTGCAGTTGAGTAAATATAGGCCTTTATTTGAAGCGTTGTACTTCCAGCTTTAACCTGGCTATCATCTAAGACAAAAGGTACTCTAGGGGAATTTAGTCAAAATAACATTTGAGACTACTTGCAACTTGGACGAGTTGCTATGTATACGGGTTTCGAGTTGCGTTTTAGACAAGTTTTTACATATACTATTTGCGTTTAAGATCATTCGATACTAACCCTATGTATGTAAACCTTTATATTTTTGGGCCTAGACGGAAAAAAATTAAGACCAAAAGTTGTAACGACACTTTTTGTTCATTCAAATTTATGAAGATAATAAAAACTTGATTTTAGAACGCAGAAAAGAGTTTAAATGTAATTTAGACCTATTTATATTTTACTTCGTTCCATCCGGGTATCCCTTAACACCTCTCAAGTTTTTTTCAGGAGAAATTCAGTAAAGAAATACATACCTCTATATTAGATTAGCATTAGTCAGTCGTTTGCCGCTAAGTAACTAATATTAATGATTATTCAGTATTATATTTATTACATCAAAGAATAACGCAAAAGAGAACACAATTTAAACGGACAAGATATACCTTGTCTCCTTAAACAACGCTACAAAACCAACGCTCTACCAAAGTCACATCGCCTTTCCTCAACTTTGTATGGAGAAGTTGCGCCGCGGGCGGCCGACGCAACCTTTGTTCGACGCCTGATTGCTTTGTTCCCCAGAGGTTCGAGATTTGAATTTATCATTAGAGCGCTTCTTGTAGTTCGATGCGGTGAGGCCACTGAATATTTCAGTAGGAAGGGTTAAATTCCATTTTTGAATTCGACCTTGCGTTTTGAAAACGAGTCTTATTTCATAAGGAATTCGGGTGGAATTATCATATTTTTATGCGCGAAAATTGTTTCTCTTTTCTGACACAATAACACGGTAATGGGGTATCTACATTGCCATTTTTGTCTTTATGACAGCTGTCTATTCTAATATTGTGAGGTGTATTGACATTATGACACTTTGCGGTACAATAAAAAAAATAACAAATTTCCTTAAAACAAAAATAAAATAAAATTGTGTAACAAACTTCCGCATCGATGTGACTGCAGAGTAAACATTTTAATACTTTGGTAGGCACAGTGACGTCATTATCTCTAATGGGACAGATAGAGCTCTTTGAGTCTTCGTCCCTGAGCAGATAGAACTCATAGCCACAAAAAGGGTGCTTTTAGGGTTGGATCTCCCTTGTCAGCACGGAACAGCACCAGGGACATGACTACCGATATTTTTTTATCGATATATCGATACCCGATATCGGTATTTTACCGATATATCAATAATCCTGGCACAGGCGTTCTTTTACGCCTAAAAGGAGGCTTCAATTAACCACAGAGCTGTGTATATTGTATATAGACCTGGATGTATTTAGTGACTAAACAAATGAATTTATGAACAATTTATTGACATATCTCAATTCAATTTATTATATAATTTGACATATTGTTAGTATAGAACTCATTGATATTGTTTATTTCTAATTTTATATAAATATCGATTGATGTGCATGCTGTGTATGTTTTTATGTTGTTCAACCATATTGTCTATTAACATGTAAAATTATTGTACTTATTTATTGACTTATAGTGCAGATGCTTTGGTAAATAACTGTTAATCTGTTTGTGATTTATGAATAAAATTAAAAAAATGTATAACTTATTGAAATAAATAAATTAATATTATAATTATTATATCGATACTTTGTATAAAATACCGGTATTTTATCGAAAATTGTATCGATATATTGATAAATCGAAAGGAATCAAAATAGTGATGGGTTGCTAAACAATATAAAAAAAATCTGCCTTGATCAAGTTGTAGACGAGATAGTGTTTCTGAAATTGACGTACTAGAAGGCTTATACGTGCCTTCCAAAGCATGGGGGAGCTCGAGAAATTTATATGCCATTTTTAGTCACCCATCCAAGTGCGCAAGTCAAAAGTCAAAGTCAAAATCATTTATTTATCTTTGGATTTTGTATCACTTGATAATTGTCAATTTTACTTACAACTAAGTTTACTGCCGCTTCCTAACCGCAAGTACAGTAGAAGCGGTAACAAACTGTACTGTAGAATTTACTCCAAAAAATTTCAACTTACAATTATACTGATATTAACATCAGAACAAAATTTTAAATGATATCTCCGTTTACTTTCACATGATTTGTTTCAAATGGGGGCAGCACTGGACTCCGGAAAATTCAGGTAGCCGCTTTACTTGCGAATGGGCAGACCACCGAGCTTCTAACTAATGCGAAAGCGTTAGAAAAGTATAAAATTTCCTCTGTACTTTTGGAAAAAGCCCTAATTTGTAGGTTAACATTATCATGACAAGTACGTGTTTATGTAAACGTATAAAAGGTGTCTCAATATTGAAAAGAAGCCTTAATGTGCCTTCAGGAAGTTCCGCACGTGATCAGCGTCCGAAATAAAACACGTTTTCAATGTTTAAACATGTGACTGGGATATAAAGTGTCATATGTAATCTACGTATATAAATAACGATATAGAATTGAGGAAAATTTATACAACAAATTTTATTATGAGCACTTAAAATATTTAATTTTTTTTTTCAAATTGCTTAATTCGTAGGGTTCCGTAACCGTAAAAAGGACGGATCAAATTGCGTAAAAAATTGACTCCGATTTTACTAGTATGGAAGCTACCCTAAAAAAATATTTTTCAATATTTTATTTTACCACAATTTTAGCGTGATTAATATACATATTTTAAAAGTTACAGTTTTCTAGTACTTATAGTCTCTGAGTAAAACCGCGGACGGACAGACAGACATGGCGAAACTTGAGGGATTAACAAGGAATTATTGACTAACCTTGAACCCTAAAAACGAGACCCTATTACTAAGACTCCGCTGTCCGTTTATCCTTCTGTCACCGGTCTGTATCTCATGAACCGTGACAGACAGTTGAAATTTTCACAGATGAAGTATTTCTGTTGCCGCTAGAATAACAAATACTAAAACAGAATAAAATAAATATTAAAGGGATAATGGTACGGAATCCTTCGTGCGCGAGTCTGACTCGGCCTTTATTTAAAGCAAATTAAGTTTTTTGTAATGTCTATGGAATTCATTAACATTTCAATAAAGATATGGCGTGATAATAATACAAGTCATCATCATCTGAGCGTATTCCCGGTTGCATCCTCAGCAGTAACGCTTCAGAGCCCGGGGTCCGCTACCTAACCAAGGAGATTTGACAAGGTTACTGGTTTTTACACAGAGCGACTGCCGTCTGACCTCCACAACCCAAAGGGCAAACCAGGAACCAATCCTTGGATAGTTTGATCAAACGCTAGGTGGCGTTCGGGACCCACAGTTTTACGTGCCTTCCGAAACACGGAATCATCTTTTCGGATAATCAGGTGATTCAAGCCTGCAATATCCTATCCAGACTGGAAACAACTTTTCACAAAGTAGACTTCCCAGTGGGAATCGAATCCATGACCTCCGGGTCACAAGGCGAACGCCTTGACCACTGGACCACGGAGGCAGTCTAATAATAAAACAAGTAATTATTTTATAAAAATATATTTTTAGAGCAAGCTTTTATCTTCAGTACTTTTTGAGATGAATCAAACGAGCCCACACTTGATGGGGTTGCATCGTTTCATTACAGAGTTCCTATGGCCACCTTCCAACTCCATCAGCAGATCAGCTCCATGTCAACATAATATTGCATTGTCACGCGATATACGTATGCGTGCAAAATTTTTGCTCAATCGGAAACCGAGGAAGAGGGTTAAATTTAACTTGCCACATTTAATTACAGACAGACAGACAGACCGACCAACGGGACAGGTGAAACTAAATAAAAGCTTATAAAAAGAGTATTTTTCTGTAAGAATATGATATTCCGTAAACAAAAAGCTTGTAAATGTTTTTAAATAAGTTAAATAGTATATTTTACGTAAAATATTCGGCTTATCAAATAATTTATTATATTTAAAACGGAAATCTAAAATTACTGAAAAAGAATTTAACTTGTTTAACAGCCAGTATTAAAAATATGAATAAATTATGCAGATGCTAACCAGACATCTGCGAGATATTCCGTAAATATAATTTGAATTTCGAAGGCCGCGAATTTTATAACTGGCTGGACAAGGTCGTCAACTTCTTTCTAGGAAATTAAAGGTTAACTCTCACCTGGTATTATGGAATAAGTTTTGTACTATCACGTCTCTTTCCGTATAGGTACTGACAGAGCAGAGTAAGGTATTGAGACTCCAAGAAGACAGAGCCCAGGGCCGCAAAAACTAAAATGAACTTAAGCGTGATGATGGGCAAAGGAGGAAAAAGGAATCAAAATAATAGTCAAATTCCCGTAATCGGAGGGCATATCTGATTGGACTGATGAGTGTATAGACGGTGGCTCTGTGAGATGTAGACCTCGCGAGTCATCCCGACCTGTTGAAAATTATCGGCAAAATAAGATGTTCAGGCAAAAAAGTTGCGACTTAATAAGAGTAAAAAAAATAATGAAATAAAAATAAAAATTGAAGTGATAATATTCAAGTTCACAACCCTCATATTTCCGCCATTTTGAAAAAATTTGAAAGACTGAAACGACAAAAACTTAATCTAATTACAAACGGTTTTACTCCGACTACACTACATGTGTAAAACCGTTTTAATTTATTTAGTTATGTCTCACGTTCCTTTTAATAATATGACAAAAAACTCTTTATAATTTTCAAACCTTTTCACGTTTCACGAGAATCGGTTGAGACATGCTTCTTGTAGGCGAGAACAGTCGGATAGGTCAATCTCGAAACAAAGACGCTTCGCTCGCTTTGCTCGCTCGGTCAATGAAGCGAAAGAGGTCTGTCAGGATTGTAGAAAGTACAGGTCCATATTATTCTCTACCTACCAAAGTGAAAAATAAGCGTTATATATGTATAACGATATACTCTTGAAGTGAATTACATTATGCCAAAAAAATTTTTTTTTTATCTAAACACAGGCTAACAGCTTCGCAAATATACATACACCCACGCTATATGCATAATTTAATTTATGCATATTTTGTTTTATCAATATTTAAAAATCGTGCTTTGATCGTTGGCAAATATTTCATTAGAAACTAGGAATATTTATGTATGTATGTTAAATACACAATTATTACTCTTTAAATGAATATATATCCTTATGGCAAAAATATTGTTTTATGTAAACTCTAAACACCGGCTAACAGCTTCGCAAATATACATACACCCACGCGATACGCATAATTTAATATATGCATATTTTGTTTTATCAATATTTAAAATCGCACTTTTATCGTTGGCAAATATTTTATTAGAAACTAGGAAGATTTGTGATGATAACCACTTGACCTGCCCCTGACCGGTTATTTGTTAAATCGTTAAAATATTTACCTAACAAAATGTTTAAATAATGGTACCTACCTATAAGGGTTCCTACTGACGTAATGGCAGGCCTGTATCACTCCCCGTTAAGTATCGAAAATATACAGCTACATTATTACTATGCGCGCGGCGAAAAATCAGTTACATGAATCGCTTGTCCAGAGTAATAAAAATAAAATTAACTTGCAATGTGGCTTGCAATGGATGTATCTAAACAAAGAGGCGAGGAGTTCTGACGCAAGCTAAATTAAACCATAGCGCTAACCACATTAGGTAGATATTTTTTTGAATTACTTTTCTGTTTAAGACTTCTGTACGTGAGTATTAATACTTATTCTGTGGTAATGGTTAACATGCCTGTCCGCTACTCAGGAGGTCCTGGGTTCGATCCCCGGTCAGGTCAAGATGGAAAATGATCTTCTTCTGATTGGTCTGGGTCTTGGATGTTCATGTATACCTTTATGTATTTATTATAAAATATAGTATCACTGAGTTATTATCCCATAACACAAGTCTTGAACTTACTTTGGGGCTAGCTCAACCAGTGTTATTTTTCCGTATATATATATTTATTTTATTTACCTTGTCGGTGGGTGTCTTACGCGAAAAAGTCTTCTGTGTTAATCCATATAATAACATATCTACAAACCAAAACAAACATACATACAAGCCTAGTATGATGATTGTTGCTTTGTTGGTGAGTCTATCTAAATATATATAACTCAAAGGTGACTGACTGACTGACATAGTGATCTATCAACGAACAGCCCAAACCACTGGACGGATCGGGCTGAAATTTGGCATGCAGGTAGATGTTATGACGTAGGCATCCGCTAAGAAAGGATTTTGATCAATTTTACCCCCAAGGGGATAAAATAGGGGATGAAAGTTTGTATTGTCAATTTTAAACCGATCGGACTGAGACTTTGCATGCATAAAGCTACTATGACGTAGGCATCCCCTAAGAAAGGATTTTGATAAATTACATCCCTACGCGAGCGAAGCCGCGGGCAAAAGTTAGTGTCACATACGATTCCTGTGACTGATATCATCATCATAATTTCAGCCACATAACGTCCACTGCTGGACATAGGCCTCTAGCAAAGATTTCCAAAATGACCGATCTAGAGCGGCCTGCATCCAGCGCTTTCCAACGACTTAGTGAGGTCGTCAGACCACCTTGTGGGTAGTCCTGCACTGCGCTTGCCAGTACGTGGTCGCCATTCGAGAACCTTTTTGCCCCGTGGCTGACATGATGATGATTGTTGACCGAGCGAGCGAAGCGTCTCAGTTTCGAGCTTGGCCAAAAATGCTTTTGTCCGGCTGTCTGTCCCGCTGTTCTCGACCTACATGACGCATTTCTCAACCGATTCTAGTGAAATTTTATTGAGAAGGCTCGAAAATTATATGGAGTTATACAACGTGGAAGAAACATACCCGTAAAAAATCGAACCACATCTATACTAGATCATTATAGTGTAAGCGCGATCGACATTCTTACGTGATAAGTTTCCGGAATGAATATGAAAAAATACTATTAAAGGTACAAAATTAATTTATTGTTTTTCAAAATAATCTCCCTTGGCGTCAATGCACTTTTTCATTCGATGAAACCAGTTTTGAAAACTTTTGTGCCACTCCTCTGTGGTGACCTCTGAAACGTGTTTTTCATACTCCTCGACAGCCTCTTCTGGTGATGAAAATCGTTGACCGCGTAATTGGTTCTTAATTTTTGGGAACAGAAAAAAGTCACAAGGTGCCAGGTCGGGACTGTATGCCGGATGACTCATGAGTTCTACATTTTTCGCCTTCAAAAAGTCGTTTGTCTGTCTGGCCGTGTGAGAACTAGCATTGTCGTGGTGCAGGATGATACGGCGTTTACGGTTATTTTTACGGAGTTCGTCAATAACTTCCGGCAAACAAATGGTCGTGTACCAGTCACTATTCACTGTACGACGATTCTCTAAAGCAACAGTAGCCACGTGTCCAGTTTTATTAAAAAAAGAAGCAATCATCCGCTTAGATGCACTTTTCACACGCGCCATTTTGGTTGGTTTCGGCTCATCTTGAAAGACCCATACGCTCAATTGCTGCTTTGTTTTGGGATCGTAGCAATAAATCCATGTTTCGTCACCTGTTACTATGTCCCACACCAAATTTGACGCACTTTCGTTGAATCTGGTAAGCATGGCACTGCACCAAGTGACGCGGTCCGTTTTTTGAGCCTCGGTCAAGTTGTGTGGGATCCACTGCGAGCACAGCTTTCTCACACCCAAATGTTTGTGTAGGATTAATTGTATTTGACTCATGCCTATATCTAAGGATGCGCGAATTTCATGGTAGGTCACATGCCTGTCTGTTTCAATCATACGGCGCACAGCATCGATGTTTTTGTTGGTCACAGCGGTGGACGGCCGACCATCGCGAGATTCGTCACTGAGATTGATACGACCACGCTTGATTTCTGCAAACCAGCTATAAACAGTTGTCTTGCATGGTGCTTCATTGCCAAAAGCTGTTTCAAGCCGAGCGATGCTCTGTTGAGCTGTCAAATTACACTTAAAATCGTAGAAAATCATACTACGAAAATTTTCCCGAGTTAAATCCATGTTGATGCAGACACACAATTTTTTAAATGGCGCCACAAGGTAAAAACAAAAGACAGTCAGATGAAACAAACTGCATTCTACAGCCAAAGAGTTCTATTTTCAAATGTTGCAATAAATTTTTAAATATTGTTTATGTAAGTGGCCAGTTCCGGAAACTTATAGTGCGCCCTATGTATACAAATTGCCCGGGCGGCTACAGTTTTGTATGGAAATGGCGATTTTTTTTTGTCTTTTGGCTATTATTTCAACTTTATTATACTGTAGTGATCTAGTATAGCCAGTGGTTCGATTTATTATGGGTTTGACCCCTCTACTTTGTATAAAATTTTTGAAATGGCGGAAATATGGAGGTTGAAATCTTTAAAAATATTATATACTTTTCAAAAATTTTATAAAACTTTTTAAGACGCTTTTGTGCCTGAACAACTTTTTTAATCCGATAAAATTCAACGGCTCTGGGTGACTCGCGAGGTCTACAGCTCGCAGAGGCACTAGCTATTTTTAACCGACTTCCAAAAAAGGAGGAGGTTTGATGTATGTTCACCGAAATTATTCAAAGACGCCTGGATCGATTTAAAAAATCTATCTAAATTTGTTTGAAAGGGTATACTTTCCAGGTGGCACCATGGAAATTTTATCAAAATCGGTTGTGTAGTTTGGGGGCGAAGTCAGTTTTTAGTTTTGAAAAAATATAGTTTCCACAAAAGCTAGCAAAAGGCCTTGCAAAACATTATAACACGAGTAATCAAAAGCCGCTCGCTCCAATTTCAAAACTGTCACCGGCAACTGAACGTAATTTCGAGGGAATTTAGGTTCATTAAATTCGCTTTTTATCGACAGCTGCAAAGTAAGGGTTATTTATAACGATGACTTATTTCGGAGAAGAGAGCGTCAAGTTGCTAATGGTCATTTTACGAGATCAGCCCCCCTAGCATGGTATCATTGATAAACAGAGATCGGATAGTCGGATGTAAATTTACATAAAGTTAATTTTTGGCTGACAAATTATGGAAGCGGCTAGTTAGGATATTTTTATTTAAAATAAAATCCCGTGATTTCGGAATTGCATAACTGATCCGACGTATTTATAATTGCCCAATGTGTGTACATACACACATTGGGCAATCATAAATACATCCGATGAAATGTAGGTAATAGTTTCTAGATATAGTGGTTTTTTTTTTCTATAAAATAGTGCTTTCCCTAATAGCCAACATCTCAACTATAGGTAAATATATTCATCCAAATATCCGACGATCTCCTAATAAACTCAGATAAATTTTATATCGTACGGCGGACTAGTGCCATCCCACTCTATTACGTAAAGGGAGATAAGAATAAATATCTTACACAATTTTATAAACCCTATTACATAACACAATTTTGACATTATAATGTTAAAGATACGTATGTTCATTATTTATCCCGTATTTCTCAACGTCCACTTTCTTTGAAAAAAGCAATAATCATAAAAATCCCGCAAATATAATTGTCACACTCGGCGGAACAATAACACTTCAAGTCCTTACGACGCGGATCTCAGACGTTAAGTGCGGACGATGTTATATTTTGCGGATGTGGGTTTTCTGGCATACTGTGACTTGCTTTTATAGTTTAACTTGGTTTACTCAGTTGTCAGATAAATATAGAACCAATAGCTTATTAACTTTTAATGTTAACTTTTATTGTCCCACTGCTGGGCAAAGTTCTCCCCCATATCTTTCCACTCATCCCGATTTAGAAGAACCTGTGACCAATTCTTCTCAAAATGTCTGATGTCATCACTTCAACGTTTCCTAGGCCTGCCCGGTTTCCTGTGACCGTCTGCACGAATCCAACATTTAATGTTATAGTTTAAAAAAATGTTAGAGACACAGTATGTCCATTATATTTTATCCTGTATTTCTCAAGTCTTTAAGAAAAGCAATAATCATAACATCTGCGCGATTAACCCACTCGGCGGAACAATAACACTCCAAGTCCTTACGACGCGGATCTCAGACGTTAGTGCAGACGATGTTATATTTTGCGGATGTGGACTCTCTGGAATACTGTTTTTGTAATTTAACATGGTTTTCTTAGTTGTCAGATAAAAATAAACCCTGTAGTAAAATTTTAGAAATAAAAAAATAATATTAAAGACACATTATTTCCACCACAATTAATCTTGTATATTTCAGGTTTGAGAAAAGCAATAATCATAACATCTCCGCGACCATAATTGTCACACCACACTCGGCGGAACAATAACACTCCAAGTCCTTACGACGCGGATCTCAGACGTTAAGTGCGGACGATGTTATATTTTGCGGAAGCGGACTATCTGAAATATATGACTTCTTTTTATAGAGTTACATTTTTTTTTTCAGTTGTCAGATAAATCAATAGCTAACAAAATTTTAACATAAGTTACTTTGTTAAAGACACATTCCGCCTTATTATAAAACCCAGACTAACTTTGTTACTACGTTAAAACCATAATCCGCCCAAGTCAAGTTGACATCTAGTATCACACACTATCTCACCTGTCAATGTCAACTTGATTTGGGCGGATAATGGTTTAAACCTAGCAACAAAGTTAGTCCTGATTTTATAATACAAAAGATTATGTTCATCTTTAGGGTTCCGTAACCAAAGGGTAAAAACAGAACCCTGTCACCAGGCTGTATCTCATGAACCATGATAGCTAGTAAGATAGTTGTAATTTTCACAAATGATGTATTTCTGTTGTTGCTATAACAACAAACACTAAAAATAAGATAAAATAAATATTTAAGTACCATACCACAAACGTGATTTTTCATAGATAATGGTACGGAACCTTTAGTGCGCGAGACTGACTTGCACTTGGCCAGTTATAAGTTACTAGCTGAAAACCTCGCGAGTCTGTTTTGAGCGACTTTAAGACGAAATGGTAGCTAAAGTGGCGCCCTCATTTGAAATAAATTGTTTAAAACTAAATATGGTGATAATTCAAAATTTGATTTGTATAAATGTTTAGAAAGACTTTTAAACTATTTTATGAATAACCTTTGAAATTATTACTAATAGTCCGTCTAGTTTTAAAACTGTTTTTCGCCAAAAGTGGCCACTTTTGGTAAAAAACAGTTTTAAAACAAGACGGACTACCAATATTTCTTTCAAAGGTTATTTATAAAATAGTTTAAAGGTCTTTCTAAACTTTTATACAAATCAAATTTTGAATTATCACCATAATTAGTTTTAAACAATTTATTTCAAATAAGGGCGCCACTTTAGCTACCACTTCGTCTTAAGAAAGGAGGAGCTTTTCAATTCGAAAGTTTGTTTGTTTGTAATAACTTTATTGTATCAAAGAACAATAGGTATGAAGTACAAAAAATTCGGAAGAGCAAATATACAACGAATTTATCCAATATACGGGTCTCTTCCAGTCAACCTGCGATAAATTGAGAGGATATTTACTCAATCAAAAAGGTAGAAGTAAGTACGTACGAAATAATTTACCTACTTATATATTTTTTATGTATGCTGCACTCAAATATTTATTTAACTCTGTTTTTTGTATTTGTTGTTATAGTGGTAACAGAAATACATTACCTACAGTCAGACAGCGGAGTTTTAGCAATAGGGTTCCGTTTTTACCCTGTGGGTACGGAACTCAAAAAATCGACATCTTATATAAAGCAAAAATCTAAAAACTCAGAAATGCTAGTTATCGTTTGAAAACACAGTTTATAACAGTTCCAAAACTTTGACATTTCTCGTAAATAAAAATGAAACGAAATGAAATTAGCAACGCTGACTTTGAATACACAACGGTCACTTCGACCCAATGGCTCTTTCATTTGAAACCAAACTGTAACCCGTTACAATAAGACTGAAAATACAGTTTTTGAGTTCAAAGGGCCAATAGAATTGATTGGTCATGAGTTTTTATTAGTTTTCGTCCAATCGTCACGGACCGACAGGGTTGCCAGACGTTAAAATAAAATTACTGAAGAAAAATACCCAAAAGTTTATCGGTAATTTTAGAATATGTATTTGAGTAAATTTTTACAGTTTGCCATTTATATAAATATTTAATTCATTTCTGTTTGTTTATATATTAAATTTAATTGTGAAAAAATATGAATTTATACGTCCCCATGGCGTATTGATTTACCTCGCTAATCCGAGGTTCCAGGTTCTAGGTTCGATTTCAGATAAGGTAAGTTTATAAATGGTAATTTTTAAATTATCCTGGATTTTCGATGCTTTTCTTTATCTATAGTTTATCTGTACATTTTGGCATTTATTTTAAAATATAGTTTTGTCAAATTACATAGTCCCATAAGACAAGTTTAAACTTACTTTGGGGCTATTTCAATCAATCTAATTTGTCTTTATCTACTTTCTATATGATTAGATTTCGTGATAAATTCCCTTTTAATCTCCAATTATAGAGCGTGGATCAGCGATATCATTTACCTTAGATCAAAAAAAAATAATAAAAATGATGCATTGTACGATTATGCTTGAACGATCGATTGACTTTTGGAACGAAGTTCGTTACGGCAGGCTTGGAGGAGACAGGGATTTTGTTGCGCGACCGAACTGAAAAAAATGTGATAGTAAAACCGTAAGGATGACCTCGTTAAATAAAACCGTTAAATGAGACGTGCGCAGGCGCGACAGTCGTATACACAAGCGAGTAGTGTATAATACCTTCGAGCACGATTTTTCTTTTGCAAATTGTGTCGATTCTACATTAGCTGAAGGAACTTCGTTCCTACCTGGTGTCCCACGACACCACATTTCTTTTTTTATAATTTGAAGAAGTGCCAACCCTAAGAGCGTTGCGGTAGGTTGAGTGACGTCTGGGAGGTAAATGAATGGGTTGATGGATGGAGGGCACGTTATGAACGTGTAGTGTTAATACGAATGTTTACAGAGTAAGTGAATAGCAATAATTTGATCAAGTATTCATTAGGTGTAAATATCTACGTTTGAAAGCAAAGTTGTTGTTGGTGTCTTTACGACTGTGAAAAAGGCGTACACACAATTAAAATTCTTTTCGTAAAGAGTAGACGTTTCCTTCACCGGAAAAACAAGTGATGGCAGTTGAAAATAAACATAAATTTGTACAACTCAGAGGTGCAATACTATTTACAAAAACAATTAGTATAGGATATTTAAATCTAAAAAAGGTTATAAACTAAAAACTTGAAAATAAAACTAAAACTATAAAATAAAACGGACTAAATCAAACCAAGGAGAAAAAAAGTTATTTCGTTTCATTAGAAGCAGTAGCAATGAAACCCAATGATCCCGTAATGAAAATTGCGATGAGCGGGGATGTCCCACATTTATCGGTCAACCGTTCAGTCGGTCAATCGAATGAAACGAACGATTGAATACCTAGACGTGCGTAAATTTGAAGGAATTTTAGTGACATTTTTCAATTTGTGGGTTATAAGACGACCTCCGTGGCGTAGTAGTCATCATGCTAGTCCGCCACCCAGAGGTCCCGGGTTCGATCCCCGGTCAGGGCAAGTTGGAAAATGGCCTTTTTCAAATTGTCCTGGGTCTTGAATGTTTATCTATATATGTATTTGTTTTAAAATATAGTATCGTTGAGTTAGTATCCCATAACACAAGTCTATAACTTACTTTGGGGCTAGCTCAATCAGTGTTATTTGTCCCTATATATTTATTTATTATTATTTATTATAAGAATAAATAACCCCCGTCTTTCAAGAACGCCATCTAGTGACTAATAACTAGAAACCTAGTGAGAAATATGAGTGAATTTCATAGAAATTGATTTTAAACGGTTGAAATGAAAGTCAATAAGAAGTCAATAAGTGACTAGTCATGGAACTATATATTTCAATTGATATCCGTAGCGCCATCTCTAGTTTGCAAGGCAAATAAAAAAAAAACGTTTATCCTTCATTTTATCAGTCATTAAGCGTTTATCCTTAATAACTTGTGAACAGTTGAACCGTTTTTCATAAAAAAAAGCTAAGAACCACGGCAAGAAAACTTGCTTTCTCGTAAAAAAACCGCATCATAATCGACGACGCCACAGATAGACAGACATTAGCGTTAAACCTATAACCCTCTTTTTTGTCGGAAGTTAAACATACAAATAAGTGGATGTTTAACTGAACTTACTTTGGGGCTAGCTCAATCAGTGTCATTTGTCCCTATATATTTATTTATTTATAAAAAAAAAACTTAATTACATACAAATTCTCCGATTTAATTTTTTTAAGTAGAAATTACAAATGAGTACAATATTTTATTTCACTTACGATTTCACCATTCTTGCAGAAACAGGTCAGTTATCTGAAACAGAAAATTAAATATGAATATAAAATATAAACAGAAGACTTCGTTCAATATTGACAGAATGTGCTGAAGTTATTTGATCAAAGAATAGCTAACGCAAAATGTAAATGTATCTAAGAATATTTTTTTAAGGGGCTACCTGAATTTTCCGGGGTCCAGTGCTGCCCCCATTTGAAATAAATCTATTGAAAGGAAACGGAGATTTCATTTAAAATTTTGTTTTGACCAGACCCTAGATAACCCTTTAAACTATTTTATGAACTATTGTGTACAGTTTAAAGTGACATCGTGAAGCTTTTCTACGCACAATTGCGAAAAACGGCCACTTTTGGCGTATGTGCGTAGAAAAGCTTCACGTTCTCACTTTAAAAAGTAAACAGTAGTTCATAAAATAGTTCGAAGGGTTATCCAGGGTCTGATCAAAACCAAATTTTAAATGATATCTCTGTTTCTTTTCAAATGATTTATTTCAAATGGGGGCAGCACTGGACCCCGAAAAATTCAGGTAGCCCCTTAATGCACAGCTAGCAGTTAACAGGTCATATATTTTTGAAAAAGCCGATTAAGCTCTTTCATTCGATACTTAAGAATCTCCTACCCTAGGGTAAGGAGATTCTTACAAACGTAGTCTACGTTTTATTTTGAAACGTCATGTCAGACTTCGGTAAAAATTTGTAATTTTAAAGAAATTGCAATTATCTAGGGTTATGATTGGTTTTCTACAGTAATATTATGAACTGGAAAGAAAATATTAGAGGGTAGAAGTTTTATATTGATTGGTCAAATATTATATAATACACTATATTCTCTTTTAAGTTGATAATTTTACAGTCTAAAACCAATTATATTCCTAGATAATTGCAATTTCTTTAAAATTAAATATTTTTTCCCATATCTGACATGTCGTTTCAGAATAAAACGTAGACTACATTTGTATGAGAAAATCTGTTTCTGTCCAGGGTAAGGGTACTCTTAACGGTATACAATGTGAAAGAAACATACTTACTACATACATATATTACAGTATGTATTAATTTAATACATTTATTACGGTATGTATTAATTTACATTTATTACGGTATGTATTAATTTAATACATACCGTAATAAATTAAGTCACAATAAACTATTTCCACACCATAGTAGGTATAATGAAATTAAAATAACGGTCAAAAAACTAAAAAAATGGCACTTCTACACAAAAATGAACAGCCGCCCGTGCAATTTTTATGGGAATTTCAATTTTTTTTTTGTTATTTTAATATCATTATACTTTAGTGATATATGATAGGCCGTGGTCGATTTATTGCGAGTAATATGTCCCTTCCACATTATATAAGACTTTTATTTTTTTTACTTATGGTCTATATAGGGGCCCCATATTGAATTTACTGTGGTGACGACATACCCTCATATTTATAAAAATTAACAGACGTTTGCTAAATCTGTTTTAGTTAACACATCTTTTGTACCTTTTCCTATTTTCAGTACTTTACATAGTAAGAGCGAGACAAAACACATTTTAACTAAAAGAGGTTTAATAAATAAATAAATAAAATAGCCCTTTATTCTACTACCAGTTACAAGTCCTGTCCACTATTTTTCCAAAAAAAAAAACTATAACTTAGGTTGAAGCATGCGATGCAACATTTAGAGACTTTTTTTTGTCTGATCGGAATGTCAAATTTATACGTATGCATGTCAATATATTAGTATATAATTTAATTATAAATTAATTGTCAATTTAATTATAAGATTTATTTTAGTAATTTTAATTAACATCTTTAATATTCATCTTTCGTTTTTTTTTTGCGAAGATGACAGAATGGATCCCAAGAAACAACAAAAGAAGCAGAGGAAGGCCTAAAACGAGATGGCGAGATATGTTTAGAAAAATAGCAGGACACGACTGGGTGCATAAAACTAGAGAGCGAACATGTTGGAAAGCTTTGGGGGGGGGGCCTACGCCAAAGAGGCGACTACTACCTACGAGGAATAAAAGAGGTTTAGCAATCGTTAAATAACTTTTATGAATATGAGGGATAGTTTTTAACCAGCTGGTAGCTATGAGGCTTCAAACGATGCCTAATTTTGTCATTTACCGAGCGAAGAAGTGTCTCAATTTCGAAATTGGCCAAATATTGTATGGTCCGGCTGTCCGGTTGTCAGTCTGTCCGGCTGTTTTCCCCTACAGGTCGTATTTCACAACCGATTCTTGTAATATTTTGTGAAAATGTCCGAAAATTAAATAGAACGTTTAGTTTATTCTCCAAAATGGCGGTAAAATGGGGGCGGAATAATTTAAAAATATCATATTCCAGCCATTTCGAAATATAACTTTTTTTTACCCTTATAAGATTACGCAACTTTCTTGTCTGGACAACTTTTTTAACCAATAATCTTCAACGGGTCGGGGTAACTCGCGAAGTCAATAGATCACAGGGCCACTAGTATTATTATTAGATTTTATTTCTTAATTTTAATTTTTATTTCATTTTTCAAACTTGCTTGCTTGATTTTCGTGTGTGTAAATGGCCAACACTAGTGTCAGATTTTTCAAGCTGCCTAAAAGCATCTGATATACAATGATGACTGCCGGGACCAACAGCTTATTCGTGCCTTTCGAAGCACGGAGGAGCTCGAGAAATTTTCATGCCATTTGTGGTCACCCATCCAAGTGCGGACCACACCCGGTGTCGCTTTACTTGCAAAAGCGCTAATAATGCGCACTCCCGCCGGGCCACCGAGCTCCTCCATTTTCCAAATAGCAGTGAAACACACAACCATCCTTTTACTATTATTATTACATTGCGATTTCATTTTTCTTTTTTTTTCTTTTCTTATTTCAAATAGTAGTGAAACACACAACCCTCCTTTAGCTTCCCCGTACTCGAGTAATAACTATTAAAAATTTAAAACTAAATATATTTTCATTCTTTCATCTGACTTCAACTCCGTAATTAACTCTGTGGAATCATTTTCCAGAACACTGATCACTTAATATTCCGTTAAACATCTCAAAATTCCAATGTTGGACAAATACAATCAAATTTTACACGTCAAAGTTCTTAATTAACGCCAATTAGACTGAAATTTTGAAGTAATAAGGCTGCAAACTGCATCTATTAAAACTCTGACAAAAAAGAGCGATGTTATCTAAAATATATAATTCAAAGGTGACTGACTGACTGACATAGTGATCTATCAACGCACAGCCCAAACCACTGGATGGATCGGGCTGAAATTTGTCATGCAGGTAGATGTTATGACGTAGGCATCCGCTAAGAAAGGATTTTGATTAATTCTACCCCCAAAGGGATAAAATAAGGGATGAAAGTTTGTATTGTCAATTTTAAACCGATCGGACTGAGACTTTGCATGCATAAAGCTACTATGACGTAGGCATTCCCTAAGAAAGGATTTTGATAAATTACACCCCTACGTGAGCGAAGCCGCGGGCAAAAGCTAGTAAGTTATAAGAAGTGACGGTAATGTTTGTCTGTCTGTCTGGACGTGTATCTGTCGGTGTCATCGTAGTGCTCGAACGGATTGACCGATTTCAATGGGGTTTTTTTTAATTGAAAGCAAATTCCCTTGCAGTAGTTCTTAGCCATGTTTGATAAAAATCGTTAGAGCCGTTTAAAAGTCATTAGAGATAATAGATGGCGCTACGGTTATCCACCAAGTGATGAGAAGCGGAACTACCGATACGACTTCGGTAGTTTTGCAACTGCCGAAGTCGACGGAGGAATGTTTTTTTTTTACTTTTCTGTACGTAACCCTAAGTTCATATCTAAATTTAAAGTGAAAATATTTTTTTAAACATTTTAAACGCTAGGTACCTTTGGGAAAGGGTCTGATGATATAGTAAATAAAATACCCCACCTAATAGAGTTCGTAAACCCTCTAATTAGACGCGTTCAAAGGGACGTAACGCAATTTGCCGAGCCACACGCAGTACACTCAATATAGGTACCTGTGTACAGTCAACAACCTATCAAGCTACGTTAATTTATTGCGATTTAGTCACTATTACCACTGCGTAAGATTAACTGACAATCTTGTTGACTGTACTTTTTTAATTTCTTCAATGTATTTTTTTTCCAAACTTAGTTTTATGTCGATGTTTTTTTTTTCTGGATGAGTTTTGCGCACAACCCTGGTCTTTGACTGAAAGTCAAAAGTCCAAAGTCAAGGTCTCATCATCATCTGGGAGAGGGCTATTTCATATATGCTGGACATAGGCCTCTTCCAAGGATTTCCAAAATGACCGATCAAGAGCGGCCTACATCCAGCGCTTTCCAGCGACCTTGGTCAGGTCGTCTGACCACCTTGTGGGTGGGTGTCCTACTCTTCGCTTGCCAGTACGTGGTCGCCATTCGAGAACTGTCCGTCCGTCTACCACCAGGCTGTATTTCACGAAACGTGATAGGCATACAGTTGAAATTATCACAGATGATGTATTTACACATAATAGACACTGGAATGGAAAACGGAGTGTTGGCCGTCCGGCAGCTAGGTGGGTCGATGATATCAAATAAATTGCTGGAAAAAAACTGGATGTCTAGTGCAAGGGATAGGGATAGGATTTAATGGCGCAGACAAAAGGAGGCTTATGCCCAGCAGTGGGTCGTTGAGAGCTGACGATCATGATGGTGATGACTTACGTCATTTATGGATCGTTTGTGCAAAATGCCATGCTTCTAGACTCTAGACTTAGCCGTTTCAGCGGCGTGTTGATCCATTAGTCAATATTTTAGCCAGTCAGTTTCTTCTTTTAATTATTTAATAAAACAGTAAAAATCGTGTGTCTGTACATTTAATAAATTTATAAAAAAAAGAGTGTGGACATTAAAAAAAAATTAAAAGAATACTAAAAAATTCAAAACATTTCATTTTTTGTCTGTCTGTATGTATGTTTACGCTGTTAATCTTCGAAAATAATAGACGAATAATATTATTAAAAGTAACGTGAGATGAAATTACTAAATGTTTAAAAAGGTATTACTCACGTAGTGTAGTCGGAAAATGCAGACTAGTTTCGATCGAGATCGAGAACTACATGAGTTACTACATATTTTACTGAAACACTATATGTTGCTCCGAGATGAGCTTAATCTGTTACTGAAAACTGCGTAAATATTCGTCTATTAACTTAAGACGAACTGGTTGCTAAAGTGGCATTTAAAACTAAATATAGTGATAATTAAAAATTTGATTTGTATAAATTATTACTAGTTTTAAAACAGTTTTAAAGCTAGACGGACTACCAATATTACTTTCAAAGATTATTCATAAAATAGTTTAAAGGTCTTTCTAGACATTTATACAAATCAAATTTTTAATTATCACCATATTTGGTTTTAAACAATTTATTTCAAATGAGGGCGCCACTTTAGCTACCCGTTCGTCTTAAGTTAATAGACGAATATTCACGCGGTTTTCAGTAACAGATTAAGCTCATCTCGGAGCAACATTAGTGTTTCAGTAAAATCTGACGTCAGGAAAAAAGTTTCTTCATTTTTAAACAAGCTAGCGAAGTAGTAGGTTGTAGGTATATACATGAACGTTCTGCGACCAAATTACACATGTTCTGAACAATGGTGATGTAAGGAGTACCTATAATCAGAGAACATGCATGAAAAGAGTAATAAGTGTTGACGAAGCAAAAGAGGTTTGCAAGGATCGTAGCAAGTGGAGATCCATAGTCTCTGCCTACCTCCATGGCATAGCATGGCTACATGTTTTTACGCTTGTATTTATTAAGTAGATATTTATTTATAAATGGTTTTCGTCGAATGGTTTTTGTGGAAACGGAAATTAAAATTAAGCAAGTTAAAGTTTACCCGTGCGGTACCGAGTACAACGTTCGTAATTAAAGGCCTCGTGTTGCGGTCTGCGCGAGCTGTTGTCTGCGGTGTACCTTTGAGGAAGGGTACGTTTGCGTTACTGGCAGTACCCGACTTCGGCTGTTTCCGAAGTTTTTTCAAATATACATATAACATTTATAGACGTATCATAAAACTAAATGGAAGGAAGTAATTTTGGGCTAGATAGAAAGGAAGAAGTGGAGTGAGTTACCAAGAGTGGGATATAGGACGGCTTGAAATAGAATAAATAAAGTCTACAATTTTGTCTGACCACAAAACATCAGAATGTCGATGGCACCCAGTAATGATAGGCATACTAGATACGTCTTTATGCCTTACGAGGTAGACAGTCATTAAAGGCCTCGTGTTGCGGTCTGCGCGAGCTGTTGTCTGTGGTGTACCTTTAAGGGTACATTTACGTTACTGACAGAACCAGGCACAGAATAAGTACTCACGTACAGAAGTCTTACTCAGAGAAAAAATTCAAAGGAATATCTACTTACTGTGGTTAGCGCTATGGTTTAATTTAGCTCGCGTCGGAACTTCTTGTCTCTTCGTTTAGATATATAGACATCCATTGCAAGCCAAGTTCATTCTTATCACTATGGGCAAACGATTCATGTAACTGAATTTTCCCCTTCAAAGTTGTCGCCCCGCGCGTTGTAATTATCTATATCTATATCTATATAAATATATATAACTCAAAGGTGACTGACTGACTGACATAGTGATCTATCAACGCACAGCCCAAACTACTGGACGGATCGGGTTGAAATTTGGCATGCAGGTAGATGTTATGACGTAAGCATCAGCTAAGAAAGGATTTTGATCAATTCTACCCCCAAGGGGATAAAATAGGGGATGAAATTTTGTATGAAACTTTGCCAATTTTAAACCGATCGGGCTGAGACTTTGCATGCATAAAGCTGCTATGACGTAGGCATCCCTTAAGAAAGGTATTTTGATAAATTACACCCCTACGCGAGCGAAGCCGCGGGCAAAAGCTAGTGTAGGTATATTTTCGATACCTAAACGGGGAGTGACACATGCCTGGCTTAGGCTGTTTTTTTGGCTTAAAAATAAACATATGGAAGTAAATGCTTTATTGTGCAAATAAAGATACAGTTATGTAATACAATAACACATTATATCTTTACACAGACGTATTAAGAAAATTGAATGGAAGGAAATAACGCAAGAATGGACTGAAGAAGTAGAAAAGATCTTTGCCCAGCAGTGGGACATATGATGATGAAGTTTTTTATATTCTTCCAGTACATGAAAGAGATCAAATTCTTATGACTTTTTGAGTTTTCAGGGTTCCGTACCCAAGGGGTAAAAACGGGACCCTATTTATTAACGCGGTCCGTATGTCTGTTTGTCCACTAGGCTATAGTCCGACTCGCTCTTATCCGGTTATTTAGGTAATTGTAAGTATTCAAAATTTTACCACCATAATTTCACCTCAATTAGTGCTATCAAAGCATCAAATATTATTTTCAAAGCTAAAATAAAAAAGCTGATATCTAGCAGAAATATTAACACAATTTACATAATGGAGGGAATACCTCAGAGCTCCTCAGTAAAGGGACCGTGATAATGTCCTCCATTTGGAGGTCCCGTGGACCTCTGGAGATAAAGGAGATTAGCCACCGCTTGTTCCACTATGGACCGTGACAGAAAATATAGGGTGCCTTGAACCAGCCAAAGTTTTCGAGTAAGTTTATTCCATGATACTAATAATATAATAATAATCATTTATTTCGGTCAATGTACAACCATATTATTGTGAGTAAAAAAAACTTAAAGTAGTACGTTCATTCAAAATACTTATTAGTAATCTTTATTAATTTAATTTATATAAATTAAATTAATAAAGATTACAAAAATTCACAATTAATAAATTAATTTAAGTATCTGGTGTGCACACCCCCGGGGATCCCCTTCACGTCACAATGCATACGCGTCCAGTGCCACTAAACTACTTTAAAAAAATATATAAAATACAAAAAAAATCTAGAAATCCTTAAAAAATCCGTATCGTCGGGCGCTGATTTTTTTCGTTTCGAAATTAGTTCAGAATCAAGAACAAGACTTGCTCTGAAAATTGGGCCCGGTAGTTTAATAAGTACACATCTTTCCGTTTAAATTCGAATGAACGCCATCTTGGACACCAAATTAGATGTCGCGACGCAAAAAAAAAACAAATGCCGTGTTTCTGTCAAATCGCATGCAGTTGAGAAGTGTGCATTCCGTGTAACACTATCCAATCGTGGATTAAGTCTCTTCACGGCTCCCTGCGAGAAGGATCTTTCGTTCCATAAACTCGTAAATATAGGCTTTCTTTTAAAACACCAGTGAGTTTTTTTTAATCAAGTTCATTCGATGGTACTTGACTACTAACTATAAACACAACTATCGAAAAAGGAAAAAATCGGCTTTACATACAAATCAGTGATCAGCCAAACGTATTTTGTATGGGAGGTCGAATTTTATTTTTACCGATTTTTAATCAGTTTTTATAGAAGGTAGTTCAAGGACTGAACTTGCTTCTTAAATGTTGCTTGTGTTTAAAAAGTAACCCTGTATATGAAAGAAAAATGAATTTACAATAAAAGACAGGCTTTTGACATTGATTGGGAGGAAGTAGTTGAATCTGTCCAAAAATATATGTTTTTATTAACGACTGTATTTTAAAACTGTAGAAATCTTGCCACGATGTCTTTTACCGATGACGCCCAAGCCCATATACTATGTAGGAAATATAAGAAGTGAGCTTTTGCCGACATAGGCTTTGGGTCTGGCCTGACCTAATCGCCGGACAGGGAAATAGCAAAGAAAGTTGCCTAAATAAGAGAAATTAAAAGGCGAATGGCAGAGATATACGGGCTCTCAGTATAGTCATTATCTCATAAAATATTGCTTAATTCTTGACCTGACTATATGGACTAGATAGCTTATATGATTTATAATATATGTTGTAATTAAACCATACTTGTAAAGTTCGGAGAAAACAGTTATGTTTACTAAAATAACCTTCAAGTGCTGTAGCAGTTCCGTCGGTACATCGACATTTTTAAAACGTTTTGTTCTTACTTTGTAAGAAACATTTAGTTTAAGACTAGCTTTTGCCCGCGGCTTCGCTTGCGTAGGGGTGTAATTTATCAAAATCCTTTCTTAGGGGATGCCTGCGTCATAGTAGCTTTATGCATGCAAAGTCTCAGCTTGATTGGTGTAAAATTGACAAAGTTTCATACAAACTTTCATCGCCTATTTTATCCCCTTGGGGGTAAAATTGATCAAAATCCTTTCTTAGCGGATGCCTACGTCATAACATCTACCTGCATGCCAAATTTCAGCCCGATCCGTCCAGTGGTTTGGGGTGTGCATTGATAGATCACTATGTCAGTCAGTCAGTTACCTTTGAGTTATATATATTTAGATTTTAAACAAAATATTTTTGCAATCTTTAATAGAACAAATTTATTACTTTAAATACACGTCTTAAAATAATATGTTAAAGGGCTACCTGAGGTCCAGTGCTGCCCCCATTTGAACTAAAGCATTTGAAAAGAAACGGAGATATTATTTAAAATTTGGCTTCGATAAAACCCTAGATAGCCCTTCAAACTAATTTATGAACTACTGATTATATTTTAAAGTGAGAACGTGTAGCTTTTTATAGCATTTTGCGTAAAACGGCCACTTTTAGCAAAATTGCTATAAAAAGCTATACGTTCTCACTTTAAAATATAAACAGTAGTTCATAAAATAGTTTGAAGGGTTATCTAGGGTTATATCGAAGCCAAATTTTAATTAATATCTCCGTTTCTTTTCAAATGATTTATTTCAAATATGGGCAGCACTGGACTTCAGGTCGCCCCTTATGTGTGCAAAATTCAACACCAAACACTTCCTCTAGGCCAGATACTCATATACTTATCGTCCTTTAGCAAAATAATTAAAACAGCGGATAAGGATACTTACTACCCAAATTAAAACATGTGATAAAAATTTCGCCACTAGTAGGACTCGAACCCGCGTCCCTCACGTTAACGCCGTGAGTGCACTATTAATTGTGCTATCATGGCTTCGGATCTTCCTGACATAATTTTACAACACATAGTACACACGCATTTGAAGCATGCGTTATTCTTCACCATTTAGAAGCGTGATATTCAACTTAAGACGAAGTAGTAGCTAAAGTGGCGCCCTCATTTGAAATAAATTGTTTAAAACTAAATATGGTGATATTTAAAAATTTGACTTGTACTAATATCTAAAAAGACCTTTAAACAACATAACCTTTGAAAGTAATATTGTTAGTCCGTCTAGTTTTAAAACTGTTTTTCGCCAAAAGTGGCCACTTTTGGCGAAAAACAGTTTTAAAACTAGACGGACTATTAGTAATAATTTAAAAGGTTATTCATAAAATAGTTTAAAAGTCTTTCTAGATATTGATACAAATAAAATTTTTAATTATCACCATATTTAGTTTTGAACAATTAATTTCAAATGAGGGCGCCACTTTAGCTACCACTTCGTCTTAATTCAATTTAGATGAATTTAAAGTTGATTAAAGTAAAGAAGGCTTTTGTTTACATTATTGGTTTTTTAATAGCATTACAATCATTTAAAATTGAAATTTCATCACATGTTTTAATTTGTATAATAATCCGAGCATTGTAATGCTGTTTAAAAAAAAGAAATGTGGTGTCGTGGGACACCAGGTAGGAACGAAGTTCCTTCGGCTAATGTAGAATCGACACAATTTGCAAAAGAAAAATCGTGCTCAATTCGCGCCTGCGCACGTCTCATTTAACGGTTTTATTTAACGAGGTCATCCTTACGGTTTTACTATCACATTTTTTTCAGTTTGGTCGCGCAGCAAAATCCCTATCTCCTCCAAGCCTGCCGTAAGGAACTTCGTTCCAAAAAAAACAATAATTTGATACTTACTACCTTATCAAGGGGTCGGCGTGTCGAGAAACGAAGTGGAACAAACCCGCAAACTATATTAATAACAGCTCAGCCAGCCAAATAGTCAGGTTGGTTAATTAGTGGGACTGTTAGCCCATTTTCTTATCTGATGGATATTCCGGATTAACTGTTACCGACGTATTGCGGAGTTTGCGAACAAATTTATCTAAAATTCATATTCAAATGGATGTTGGAAATATTATTGATACCTCGTTTCGGAGTAATCCCCTTTATAAGTACCCTTTGGCTTGATAGCCAAAAACATATTTAGTTTGAAGGGTTATCTGGAGCTTGGTTGGTAAGTGATACTTCCGTTTCCTTTCAAGAATTTTATTTCAAATGGGAGCAGCTCTGGACCCCGAAAAATTCAAGTATTAAGATCGAAATCTGGTTCACTACGAGATGGCTATTTAGATGTGAGTAACCAGTTTAAAATATGTGTAATGTTTTCTTATCACGTTAGTTCATATTAGAGTATTTGACATAGAAACAAAGTCACAAACACCAAAACGAACCCCAAAAATTAGATTTCCGCCTGATTTTAGTAAAACTAACAACTACGCCACGCGGAATGGCTTACGCTATTACCACCGATGCCGAACACGTCTCTGGCGTATTTCCAACAATACGCCGCGCGGCATGGCGCACGCGTTTATGTAGTCCGACCACACGCTGGCACCGCAATACAACTAAATTCCTAGATTGATTCTTTTTTGTGTTATAGGGCGGCAAATGAACAAGCGGGGTAAATATATTTTTTTAATTTGCTGTGACTATAGCTCTTATAGACACTATCATGTCTTTCTCCTTGCGAAGAAAATATTCAAATATTCATAATGCCCAATAGTCAAGTTAAGCGTAATGATAGTGATCAGGAAGGTGAAAAATGGAATCAAAATGGTAACAGGCTGCTGGCCGCTGCTGCTGACATGATCCGATTTGCCGCTTATTTTGTAGATAAACTTTAACATTCTCGCGAACAAAAGACTAGTTTCATAGTGGAACCAAACAAAATACGTCTAGTTTAAGTAAAATTAACAAAGTACGCCACGCTTAACGGCTGGCGCTATTACCACTAATGCCGGACATGTTTCTGGCGTATTTCCAACAATACGCCGCGCGACATGGCGCACTCGGTTATGTAATCCGAGCACATGCCGACAAACATCATACTACAACTATCGCGTATTCATTCTTTACGGATAGACGCATCATAAAACCATAGGCTCTAAAGGGGAAAAAAAAAAGGGAATCAATATTGTAACAACTTGCTGACTGCAACGCCTATCAGAAGTGTTCTCTCAATCGCCATACACGCTTACAGCGCGGAAAGAAAAGCAGGTGTTAAAACATTTTTTTTTAAACAGAAGTAAAATTTACGTTCTGAGTTGTCAATATTATAAACATAAAAACAAAGACAAAAATACTAAAACGAACCCAAAACATGGTTTCCGCCTAATTTAAGTAAAACTAACAAACTACGCCACGACGAATGGTGGACGCTATTACCACCGATGTACGGAACACGTTTTTGGCGTATTTCCAACAATACGCTTTGCGGCATAGCGCTCGCTATATGTAATAAAACCACATGCCGCAAAACAACTACATTAAATTACTATTTTAAAATATATATTAATGTCATAAGTATATGTAACATACAATACAACAGCTTTCACAAGGTAATTCTATAAAATTGGCAATGCCTGTGTGATGATTTATTTATTTATAAAACTTCATCGATGCACAATCAAAAATTGTTTACAATTGGCGGACTTAACGCTAAAAGCGTTCTTTCCCAGTAAACCATAAGGAAAAACAGAACAGCTTTTCTACGCACATACGCCAAAAGGGGCCGTTTTTCGCAATTTTGCGTAAAAAAACTTCATGTTCTCACTTTAAACTGTAAACAGTAGTTCATAAAATAGTTTAAAGGGTTATCTAGGGTCTGATCAAGGCCAAATTTTAAATGATGTCTCCGTTTCCTTTCAAATGATTTATTACAAATGGGGGCAGCACTGGACCCCGGAAAATTCAGGTAGACCCTTAAAAGGTATGACTTGCTGATGACTCGGACACAATATGACCTTAGTTTTAATTTAATAATTAAACGGTTAACTGTTTCTACAAGAGGTTAGCAATAAATTGACGTCATATTTGTGTTTGTATAGTAATAATAACAAACAAGTTGAAAGTTCCCAAAACTTAGCTCCCAACTTGGAGCGCGCGGTGTTACGCACATTAAAGTTATAATCAGCTTGCTTGTTCAATTTTGTTAACTAAATCGATATTTAAGTAAACCTACATACATTATCACGAATTTACCTTTAAGGGGCTACCTGAATTTTTCGGGCTCCAGTGCTGCCCCCATTTGAATTAAATCATTTAAAAGGAAACGGAGATACAATTTAAAATTTTGTCTTGATTAGGCTCTAGATAACCCTTTGAACTATTTTATGAACTACTGTTTACAGTTTAAAGTGAGAATGTGAAGCTTATCTACGCACATACGCCAAAAGTGGCCGTTTTTCGCAATTGTGCGTAGAAAAGCTTCACGTTCTCACTTTGAACTGTAAACAGTAGTTCATAAAATAGTTAAAAGGGTTATCTGGAGCCTGGTCAAGTCAACATTTTAAATGATGTCTCCGTTTCCTATCAAATGATTTATTTCAAATGGACCCCGGAAAAATTCAGGTACTTAACGGGGAAAACAGAGCATTTTGTGTCTTGCCGCTCTAACCCTCAAATTCACAAAAAATAACAACCGTTTGTTAAACCTATTTTAGTTAAATCAGGTTTTGTCCCTTTCCCTCTTTTGAGTATTTGACATTGAAAGAACGAGACAAAACATATTTTAACTTGTAGGAGCTCCTAGTATGTAAGTAACCGCGCACTAGCTAGGGCAGTTGGAGCTCCTACATGAAGAGGTAGGTAAGGTACGTAGTGGAGAACTTGAGAGAAATAGACAGCAGAGTTATTTTATTTATTATAACTTTACAATACTGATATAGATGTAATCAGCTCGAGAGATGGTAACATATACATATATAGATAAACATCCAAGACAGGACAATTTGAAAAAGACCATTTTCCAACTTGCCCTGACCGAGAATCGACCCCGGGACCTCTGGGTGGCGGACTAGCATGGTTACCACTACGCCACGGAGGTCGTAATAATCGTGGTAAATCCCGTAGTACCGTAGTATCCAATACCGACAGTTATTTTGACCACGATACTTTAAAATCATACTCGTTTAGCATGAGGGTGGGTGAGAATATGGCAAAAACAATCAATATAGTGATGGGTTGTTAGCCGCATCACCAATTTAACATAATTCTCATTTTTGCCCATATTTTCGATCGGCTTTTACGATCAGCGCAGAAAGAGAATCAGCTGGTACATTCTAAGTTTCTTCTTTTCTACCAGACCAGCATGAAAGAGAAAGTAAAAAGAGGAATCTTGTAAAGTATACTCTCTTTAAGCATTTTAATACCTTTATGTCACTTACATAACCAGAAAAAATTATAATAGCGTACCCCAAACCAGACATCCCCACATCCATATTCAATGTTTATAGAAATTTAACCACCCGCAACGGGTCTTATAATAAATTCTAGGCATAAAACGTTTTGCCGGCAGTACCAAAACTAAAGTATCCGTTCTAATATCATCTTATATCACGAAAAGTGTCATGGTGGTGTTTCTTGCTATAGAAAGCTACGTTTTATGTTGTGTGTTAAAGAAGGAGCGAGGAGCGGTTGCTTTTAGAAATTATTATCTCTGAACAACAAGGCAACAGTGGCGCAATGTTTCAGAGAGTTTGTTTAGGTATGCAAGATGTTGTAGTAAAGTAATCAGTAGTTCGTAGTTTTAAATTATATAGTAAGTTATTAGCATGAATTAACGGGTTACTCATGTAGAGAGTCAGCTACTGGCAGTCATGTTTCGACCTCATCCGGAGGTCTTCATCAAGGCAAATGTAACTAGAGGCCGCGCGTACACGAAGTTGAAGATATACAAAGTGATTAAAAATACCATTTGAGTAGGACTTGAACCAGCGACCTGGTATTTAAACGAACATGTTACTGAGATTACACTTGTCCAACCCAGTACGCCAAATTTGTTCTCAATATCCAATATAGGTAAAACTTTATTCAATATACAATATAGGTAACAAAAAATTAGGCTTGCGTCACCACCACTACTCCTCACTATCAGCAGATGAGGTATCTGATTAAACCATGAGCATGGTCATATAAAAACCAGGTCGCTGGTTCAAGTCCCGCTCACGAGATTCATCAAAGGTTTGCATTCCTAAAATTTGTAGATTTATTACTGTGTTGACTGATTTAAGATGTCAGATTTTTATAAATATGGTAAGGCTCTGCTCTTATAACTTTAATCCTAGCGTTAATGTGTCCCTTTGAGTGAAAATTTTGCGGAAAATGATAAATAAGGGGTGTTACGGCCTCCGAATTTTGATGGGGACCCTTTTGTATCGTATCTTGTTTCAAAGTGGGCTTATCCCTGAATAGTGGACTGAAGATGAACAAGGACCGTAGGATATCGAAATAATGGACTACAGCAGAATGAAGGTATAAATAGGCTTTAGCTATATATTTAGAACATATAAAACTTGTGGGTATGTGAAATGTAGACCGCGCGGGTCTGTTTTTGATACATATGATTTTTTAAGTTTCAACCACAATATTTCCCTCACTTTAAATAATTTTATTGAACCTGCTCATGAAATTTCGTAAGAAATGGCAGTGTGGACTGTAGATGAACAAGGACCGTAGCCTCGATTTTCACATAATAGACTACAGCAGAATGGAGGTTTAAATAAGCTAAAGTTTTTTAGGACAAATTAAAGTAGTGGCTTTGTGAGATGTATACTTCGTGAGTCTGTTTTAGAAACATATGATTTTTTAAGTTTTCAACCACAATATTTCCCTCACTTTGAAGAATTATCGAAACTGCTTATAAAATTTCGTGAAAATTTGTTGAGAATGGCATAGTGGACTTTAGATGAACAAGGACCGTAGCCCCGATTTTCGAATAATATACTACAGCAGAATGGAGGTATAAATAAGCTTAAGCTATTTAGGACACATTAAAGTAGTGGCTATGTGAAATGTATAACTCGTGAGGCTGTTTTTGGAAAATATGATTTTTTAAAGTTTTCAACCACCATTTTTCTCTCATTTTGAAGAATTATCGAACGTACTCATACAATTTTGTGACAATCAGTTGAGAAATGGAATAGAGGGCTGTAGATGAACAAGGACCGTAGGTACGATTTGAAAATAATGACACTAACGTAGAATTGAGGGATAAATAGGCTTAAGCTATTTAGAACATATTATTAAACTAGTAACTATGTGAGATGTAGCAACTAGTTTAATAAAGTATATATTTAAAAAAAATGTGATTATTTTTTTAGTTTTATCCCCAAATATTATCGGATTTGATGAATTATCGAAACTGTTCA
The DNA here is from genome assembly GCA_943193695.1 of Acrobasis suavella. NCBI lineage: Eukaryota > Metazoa > Arthropoda > Insecta > Lepidoptera > Pyralidae > Acrobasis > Acrobasis suavella. The sequence continues at coordinate 1,841,082 of OW971947.1, forward strand.
TAAAGTTTTGTGAGAATTTGTTGAGAAATGCTACCTGTAGGCGAGAACAGCTAACATCCGACCATACAAAATCCGGAATACGGATACACGAAACAAAACAATTTAGCTGAAGCTGGAGCAAAGACCTTCGCTGGCTCGGTCAAAAATATAGTTCGTAGCATATTTTAATATTTTTTCAAAACTCGAAACCGACATCAAAAAAATTATGGGATCACCTGGAAAGTATACCCTTTAAAGATTCAAATGTTTATTCAGTAATTAGACTTTTACAGGCACTTAAAAATAACAATTTTACAAATCAGTCCTCACATCTTCGAGTAATCAGTGAACATGCATAAAAAAAATCCTGGTGAACTTTAAACTCCTTCTTTTTAGAAGTCGGTTAAAATCAACCAAAATGGTATGATCCTAATGAACGACCAAGTAGTTGTTTAATCGCGTTACCGGAATACGGTCCGCAAACATGAACATCAAATGGCCGAAGCGAGGCAAACAATGCCTAATCGATGTTTGCATGTGAATTTTCATAAGAACTTAATTTCTAACTGACTTCCAAAAAAGAAGAAGTTATCAATTCGTCGCGATCCTTTATTTTATTTTTTTATTTATGTTCACCGATTATTAGAAGACGTCTGGAGCGATTTGGAAAATTCATTTCTTTTTTGTTGATGACCTCCGTGGCGTAATAGTCAACACGCTAGTCCGCTAATCCGGAGGTTCTGAGTTCGATCCCCAGCCAGGGCAAGTTGGAAAATGGCCTTTTTTAATTTGTACTGGGTCTTGGGTGTTTATCTATATGTGTATTTATTATACAATAAAGTATCGTTGGGTTAGTATCCCATAACACAAGTTTAAACTTACTTTGGGGCTAACTCAATCAGTGTGATTTGTCCGATATAATTATTTATTTATTATTATTTATTTATTATTTGTTTGTATTACTTGATAGTTGGCAGGTAGTCCCATGAAAATTTTAATCAAAATCGGTTGTCTAGTTTAGGGGTGAAGTCGGTTATTAGTTTTGAAAAATGATATTATAAAATAAATAAATATATAGGGACAAATAACACTGATTGAGCTAGCTCCAAAGTAAGTTCGAGACTTGTGTTATGGGATACTAACTCAACGATACTACATTTTACAACAAACACATATTTAGATAAACATCCAAGACCCAGGGCAATTTGAAAAAGGCCATTTTCCAACTTGCCCTAACCGGGGATCGAACCCGGGACCCAGAGGTCCCGGGTTCGATCCCGGGACCCAAAGGTGGCGGACTAGCATGGTGACCACTACGCCACGGAGGTCGTCATTATAGTTTATTTTTTTATTTAGTTGGTTGCAGTATAATTTCTACTGTCATAAACAATTGCAAAATTAGTTGATATTTACAAAAAAAGGTCTACATTTTATTAACCATCGACATCAAAATTAAATAAAAAAGTGAAAAAAAAAAACAGAAATGTGGGTAACTGCAACTTTTAATATTTTTATTTAAAGTTGCAGTTACCCAGATTACTGTAGTGTTGTATCTCCATTGTAATTATGTACAGGGAAAATGCCTCCCCCCTATTTGTCTATACTGTCTACTGGTTTTATTCAGTATATAACTCGGTCCTCCACAGTAATATTATGTGAGAAATGTCGAGAAACTGGTGCTGCCGTGGCATTGCCTAGTAATTTTGTTTTTAACTAATTTGTTTCATGATTTTTCATTTTCATTACAACTGCTGGCGTTTCTTAAAAAGTATTGTTTTTTGAGAAGATCTTTCTTTCTATTGTTTTATTTATTATACCCGGGACCCAGAGGTCCCGGGTTCGATCCCGGGACCCAAAGGTGGCGGACTAGCATGGTGACCACTACGCCACGGAGGTCGTCATTATAGTTTATTTTTTTATTTAGTTGGTTGCAGTATAATTTCTACTGTCATAAACAATTGCAAAATTAGTTGATATTTACAAAAAAAGTTCTACATTTTATTAACCATCGACATCAAAATTAAATAAAAAAGTGAAAAAAAAAAACAGAAATGTGGGTAACTGCAACTTTTAATATTTTTATTTAAAGTTGCAGTTACCCAGATTACTGTAGTGTTGTATCTCCATTGTAATTATGTACAGGGAAAATGCCTCCCCCCTATTTGTCTATACTGTCTACTGGTTTTATTCAGTATATAACTCGGTCCTCCACAGTAATATTATGTGAGAAATGTCGAGAAACTGGTGCTGCCGTGGCATTGCCTAGTAATTTTGTTTTTAACTAATTTGTTTCATGATTTTTCATTTTCATTACAACTGCTGGCGTTTCTTAAAAAGTATTGTTTTTTGAGAAGATCTTTCTTTCTATTGTTTTATTTATTAGACGGAATATTTTGGGAAAGACGCAAAGGCCATTTTAGCGTCTGGGCAATAATATGGAAAAATCAGCTAAGTGCGAGTCGGACTCTTGCATGAAGATTTTGTACCATTATCTATAAAAACCACGTTTGTTGTATGGGAGGCCCACTCAAAAAATTATTTTATTATATTTTTAATTATTTGTGGTTATAGCGGCAGAAATACATCATCTGTGAAAATTTCAACTGTCTAGCTATCACGGTTCATGAGATACAGCCTAGTCACAGACAGAGATAGACAGACGGTCTTACGGACCGACGAACGGACGGACAGCGGAGTCTTAGAAATAGGAAACCCTAAAAAGGAATTAAAATAGTTATGGTTTGCTAACCGCATCGCCTGTAAACATTGATTCGAATTTTTGCTTATTCCCTCGATTAGCTTTTACAGTCGACGCGGGAAGACAAGCAGCTGGTATATTCAACGTATTTCTTTTTCTCCCAGACCAGTATAGAAGCTCCAATTTAACAAGATATGTTTTAAGCATGTTTACCTGATTCTGATTACACAGTTAATTTCACCTCTTGAACTGAACTTGAAGATGCCTGAGGCGATTGTTATAGCAACCGATCGATAGGGTGCTGTTACGGATACTTGCGAAGTTTGCTTTCTGCGAACGGCATGTTTTTAAGGAGTTTGTGGTGGCTTGTGTTCGGGAGTAATGGAGAAATACATAAAATCTTACCACGGTTTTGTTCTACAGCAGGAGCGAGATGATATGCCCGACCGCCACATAAGGAAGATCTTCCCGTCAGGCGTGGTGTTCTACCTGGAGAAAAGCGGCTGAGACGTTGTAATGTCGGAGATTGTATTTATGCAGTGAATCGGACGAACTCATATATCGAGATGTAGGATACTGCTGGCGCCATCTCATAACGCTTCTTGTGAACTATTATAAGGCTTTATTGATTGTTATTTTTGGTTCTAGTTCCTCGTAGTAGCGGGGAGGTCTCCACAGGTTTTTATACTTAGACAGACAGGCCTAGTACCATCATCATCACAAGATCTTTTTTAGTCTTCACTGCAGCAGTATGACCCTCTTTGTATTGCCAGAGCCATATTTGGTCTAAGTATACAGAGAATTTGGCTTACAATCTCCACGCTGGTCAGACGGGTTTGAGAGGTCTCATGACATTCATAAAATTTGTTTAGTTTGTTTTTCTTAAGTCGCCTTATACAGCATCTGCTAGAGGATTCTACTTTGCTGGGAACCATACGGCTTTGGAGACCCCTACGCCACTACGAGGAACCACAACTAAAAACAACGATGGAAGAAGAAGCGGAAACCACAAAAAATGATTGTTGAAGCAATAAAATTGTTCACAAGAAGCATATGAGATGGCGCCAGCAGTATCCTACATCTCGATCTCAGAGTTCTGGTTGCAACTAACTATATATACAACCTCCGACGATACACCGTCAGAGCCGCGGTTCCCCAAGCGCAACACCATGCCTGACGGGAAGATCTTTCCTTCGTGGTGGTTAAGCATACCACCTCGCTCCCGCTACATGGTCAAGACCTTATACCATTAGACCCAAAAAACAGTTATGGAATGATAATGAATGATGGTGGTTATAATGATCATGTGTGGTACCGAAATATCTATTGCAATACTTTCAATTCTACCCTGCTTTATAATATACCAAAGATCCTCCTCCTATCAATCGCCTATTCGAAAGGCTAGAAAGTTAATACCCATTTTTTTGATCAACTTTTACAATTTGAAGGAGTAAAGCATGTACTAAGTTTCATTTGTTTATTTGTTCTTGTTTGTTCAAATAACAACTAAATATAAAAGCCATCGATCAACAAAAGCAACTAGCACCTCGTATAAGTTGAAAGAACGGAACGTTTTAATAACCCAGACAAGTCTCTTTTAGTTGCAAACATGTTGTCCATTACATAAACTTTAACTTAGCAAGAAAGCTTCTGGTTCTGATACAAAAATATTTTACATTAAACCTCAAAATCACTACATCGAACTTCTTTATCGGTTTACCAACCATTCCTTTGAAACTGGGGTAGGCAAGCAGGTTAGATATGAGGGGCCTTTTCTTACAGTTGGTCCACGCAACTCCTTCGTGGTCACCCTGAACTTCTTTTTCTTTATACCAAGTAGCTAATCATTTTTCACCCAGCAGTCTTCTTTTCATTTCTACTATTTCTTACACCTCTTTCTTGATTTTCTTTCTACTTATCATTATTGATATGTGATTGACGACCTCTGTGGTCTCGTGGTCACCATGCCAGGCTGCCTCTCTGAAGATCTCTGGTTCGATTCTCTGTTAGGTCAAAATGGAAAATGATCGTTTCCAGATTGACCTGGGTCTTGGATGTTTATCTAATGTGTATTTGTTGTAAAATATAGTATTGTTAAGTTAGTATCCCATAACACAAGTCTCGAACTTATTTTGAAGCTAGCTCAATCTGTGTGATTTGCCCGTATATTTTTTTTTTAATTTTTTTTTATTAGTTAGTTTCGTAGTAGTAAACAAGGAACCGTTATAGTTTCGCGATGTATGTCTGTGTGTCTGTCTGTCCATCTGTGGTTTTACTCAACGACTATAAGTACTAGAAAGATGTAATTTGGTGTAAGTATGTAAATTAATTATGCGGAAAAAATGGTAAAATATAATATTGAAAAAAAAAATTTTAGGTTAGCTCCCATACAAGTAAGGTCAAAAGTCAATTTTATTTTGTTGACTAACCAAGTATGTGGGGTATCGTTAAATAGGTCTTTTAAAAATATTATAAGTTTAGAAGCACCGTTTTTCGATTTAAGGATCCGTTTCTGAAATATTTGGTTTTAAATTGAAAATTTTTGTTTGAGTCAAGTGTCCCCCCCCCTCTATCTGCTAAACGGTTATATATGGACTCGTGAAAAAATTTACAGCTATATTAAATATAACGAAATTTAAAGAAAAACTATCAGAGCTAAGTAGAGTTAACAAATTAAAAAGTTATAGACGATCAACTTATAAAATGTACTCGGAAAAGGAAAATTTCATACAAATTCAATAGAAAATTAGTTTTTAGACGTTTTAGTGGCATGAACTCTAAGTTGGCATTCGTAACTACGGAACCGACACGCACTTGGCCAATTATTTTCCATCTATCCGGATGCATCCTACAGACGTGACCAGCTTTACTGCTGATAATTATATTTGGAGTAACAGTAAGGCCAGTAAGTAAATTATTTTCTTTCCTACCTTACTCAAACACAAGCCACCACAAACTCCTTGCAAAGATATGGCGCTCGCAGAATAGCAAACTTTGCAAGTTTGTTCTCTTCCTGATCATAGTTGACTATTGTGTGGCCGGTGGGGATTATATTTATTTTTTATTAGCCTTTTGATGTGTCTCACTGCTGGGCAAAGGCCTCCCCTTCCTTCTTCCACTGATCCCTATTAATAGCAGCCTGCTACCATTCTTTCATTGCTTAATATGTATTTAATGTTTGTTATAATAAATTGTTCAAATCTAGGAACTTAGACAGCAGACGTAGATGAAGGTAAATACTAAGGTACGATATACCTACATTAGATCTTCATTGATATATTAGTCTGTATAACTCTGTCACGTATTATCTCTATCTAGGTACGAGGACTTCACGGACTCCGCTAACAAATATCGAAGCATGAAATTCCGCAGTTTGCGAGATCAAGTATACGATTACGATGTACGTAAGTTCGAAAGTACTCTGTCACAAAGCACGAAATTTCGCAGTTAGTGAGATTGAAAGTATGCGATTACGATATACGTCAGTTTGAAAGTTTACTGTCAAGATGTATGAATTTCCGCAGTTTGCGAGATTAAAAGTATACGAATACGATGTACGTGAGTTCCAAAGTACAATGTTACGAAGTACAAAATTTTGCAGTTAGCGAGATCGAAAGTAAACAATTATGATGAAAATAAGTTCGAAAATTCACTGTCACGAGGTATGAAATTCCGCAGTTTTGCGGGATCGAAATTATATGATTACGATGTACATAAGTTCGAAAGTTCACTATCACGAGGTATGAAATTCCGCAGTTTACGGGATAAAAAGTATACGACTACGATGTACGTCAGTTCGAAAGTTTCCTGTCACGAGGTATGAAATTCCGCAGCTTACGGGCTGTTCCTACTTAAAACTAATGTCGTTATACAATACACAATAATTCAAGAATTACAGCAGCTGAAACCCATTGATTACCAATGCCTCCTACGACCAAAGCCGCAGGGCAACACTATGAATTATTTCGTCTGACTGAATCTCTAGTAGGGTAACCAAATCTCAGATTTTGCACGGATATGTCAAATTTTTTTTTACGGAAACTGAAACATTTGGATTTGCTTTTGTTTTTTTTTTATTATACCTATTAAAAATATATTTTTTAGGATTTACACTTTTTGTAAAATTTTAAACGAATTATCTAGTAATATACCTAATTTTTAGACTATGACGTTTGAAAGTATATATGGTAAGTGTGACTTTTTTGATTATGGTTTGTTGTAAGGTTGCTAACAGATAGGGTTGTAAAAAGGTTCACGTGGATTAGTGAATCTTTTTACAGTGGTCGTGGTCCAGAGTAGTAAAACGTATGTTGTATTTATGTACGTTTATGTATGTTTTTTTTTTTCGACGATAACTATTTACAATCATTTATTTCTAATTTATAGATAAATAATTATTAACTATATTAATCAACTTAAACTTACAAAAATAAACTTAAATAGGTACTAAAAATAAATTACTTATATTATGAAAACTTGAGTATTTTCATCGGAGTTTCATGAAATTTGGTAGACGTGTAAATATAGCCAAATATAACTTAAAATTCGAACAAAAGCCAAATCGGTCAAGGAATTACTGAGTTATGCTCAGGAGTTTACAGTTTAGAGCATAACTACTAGGTAACAAACTTTCTGGCCACCCTACTCCAACCAGTGGGCATGAAACACAATAATGCGAACGGGAAACCACGGCCTATAAATATGCTACATTACATTCGATATTAATATCCAGGAATTTGATTATGCTCCAGTTACTATGGTAACTATAATAGTAGAATATCGCAGATTTTATAGTAGAATTTTGAGTAAGTAGCTGTCAACTTTCATATGACATTATTTTTTATACGTCAGACGAAACGGGCAATAGGAATGGTATTAAACTGAATGGTGTACGAAATTGCGAATAAAATATTTTTATTTACGACTAGCTGCAGCCTCGGGCTTCTATTCCCGTGGGAATTTTGGGATAAAAACTCCTATATCCTTCCCTGGGTCTCAAACTATATGCATATCAAATTTCATCTAAATAGGTTCAGTGGTTGAAGCGTTGAGAGGTAACAAAATATACAAACTCACTTTCGCATTTATAATATTGTTTGGGATAAGTAGGAGTAGGTATTATTCTGAATAATAAAGATTCAGGCGTTTTTACCCGACTGTGCCAGGAGGGTTATGTTTTTCAAGAGTATGTACGTATGTTTGTATGTATGTATGTACAATTGTTTGGCACGCTCTGCAGCCTGAACGGCTCGATGGATTTTAGCTTGAGAGGTGTCGGTAGATTTGTATTTACTGTGAAAGTGGCACCGGGTTTATCAAAATAAAATAAAAAGTACAAAAAAAAGGCAGTCGGGTTTTTTGTTTTTGTAATAATTACTTGTTTAAATCTTCATTCCTTACATATTGTGCGCTTTCGTTATCAATTTATCAGTTGTGCTGCACACAGAACTGCAAATTCGCGAAGCTTCTTCCAACCTGATTTCTCGGCAACCCCTTGTTTTGATTTTTAATCTGTGTAATTGTCCATATTGGATTAAAATCGTAAGTACCAGTTGATTTCTATCCGCGCAGGTCGTAGAAGTCGATCGAAGAAATGAGCGGAAAGATTCTTGGGTTTGCTCATTGGATTTTTAATCAAGTCAATATTCGATGTGGCAAACAACTTATTACGATGCTGATTCCTTATTTCATCTTACACGAGACCTTTGGGTCAACGTCCCCAGGCTCTGTCTACCCTTTCGGGGACGTATAAGACACAGGACGTATAACAACAATAAAACTGTAGGAACTCCTAGTAGGAAGCCACACACTAGGTGGGGCAGTTGGAGCTCCTACATTAAGAAGTAGGTAAGGTACGTAGTGGAGAGCTTGAGAGAAACAAGGAGTTATTTTATTTATTATAACTTTACAATACTGATATATATAAATTTACAATACTCTTAAAGATGTAATCAGCTAGAGAGATGGTAGTGGAATTAATCAGAATGATGAGGAAGGAATCTAAAATTTCAAAATTTAATTTCAAAATGAAATTATTTTTTAGAACACGGGAAAGGAGGTGAGGTTTGTTATAACATCGTTACAAAACTCTTTCCTACATGTTATTACTCATAAGATTTCATTCCACCTTTCAAATTTCATTTCTAAATTCAATTTTTAAATTCTTCACTCATTCCTTCCTCGTCATTCTGATGCATTCCTCTACCACCTCTCATACTGATAGCAACTTGCTTATTGATAATTGTTAATTATATATTTTTATATCAGTTCTGTTATACCTACTTATCGCCTTATAAACGCAATTATTTCTCTCCCTCGTCACTAGATGACGCTATAGCTATTTATTAAAACATTAAAATATTTTATAACTGTTATTTAAATAAAATAGTACCATAATTAATTAAATATGACTTATACGAAATACAATAAATATTTTTAAAGCATATTCAACACTTTCTCTGTCACTTTTTTACTAGTCAAGTGTGCTGCCATCTCTGTGTGCCTACCCGCAACTACAGTTTTGCCTACTTTTCGGTTCTCCAATCATTTCTATGGCGTTGGGTATCTGTTACGTTTGTAATTATATTATCTTTGATTCTGTTATAATAACGAATACATTTATAAACCTTTGTCGTTTAATCTCTTGCTCTACGACTCACCATCATGTCAGCCCTTCTTCTGCCCACTGCTGAGTACAGGCCTCTTTTTGTCTATGCCACCACTCTCGGTGCTGTGCTGCTCTCATCCAGGTGCGACCCGCGACCTTGACTATATCGTCAACCCATCTCATTACAGGACGTCCGACTCTATGTACTTGTACATATTTCATGTGGGAGCCCACCTACTGAGTTAAGACACGTGGAGTTCCCACAACTATATTCAAGATTCTCCCAAGCAGCCTAAAAACCAACCCATAACATCAAGCAACCTTTCCAACTTATACAAACTTAACATTAACTTGACCCACTTTTCTAACTATCACTTTAATTCATTTTCCCCTCATTCTGGCTTAGAAAAACTCTACACACGAAAAAGTAATTCCCAAATATATCTCTATTATCCTGTTAAAATTACAGGGTATCTCTGTCATTGGATTTAAAACTTATTACGTCATTTATGTTTGTTAACTAGACTGCCTCCGTGGTCCAGTGGTCAAAGCGTTCGCGTTGTGACCCGGAGGTCATGGGTTCGATTCCCACTGGGAAGCATACTTTGTTAAAAGTTGTTTCCAGTCTGGATAGGATATTGCAGGCTTGAATCACCTGATTATCCGAAAAGAAAGATGATTCCGTGTTTCGGAAGGCACGTAAAACTGTGGGTCCCAAACGCCACCTAGCGTTTGATCATCAAACTATCCAAGGATTGGTTCCAGGTTTGCCCTTTGGGTTGTGGAGGTCAGACGGCAGTCGCTCTGTGTAAAAACCAGTAACTACGTCAAATCTCCTTGGTTAGGTAGCGGACCCCGGGCTCTGAAGCGTTACTGCTGAGGATGCAACCGGGAATACGCTCGGATGATGATTATGTTTGTTAACTTGTTCGCAAGCATTACATGTTATGATGTAATAACATTGTATTATATTATAAGTATTTAGTAGGTAATCAAGAGACATTATACTAATATGACAAAGCCTTTCCGGCAAGTAGGCATAAATTAAATTCTAATATTAGTGTAGGTATATTAAAATTTATATGTAAACGTTATTTAAATTATACTTATTGACGTGTAAAAGTGCCTGTAAAGGTCTACTTACTGAATTAACAGACAAACAGAGAATACACTATTTATGTTAGGATACAGTTGTACACAACATATATACTTATAATAAATAGTGAAGTGGCATTGGGTGGAGCATAAAGCATGAAGAACCGATGGCCAATCATATATACTTATAATAAATAGTGAAGTGGCATTGGGTGGAGCATAAAGCATGAAGAACCGATGGCCAATGGACATAATTTTGATTTTCAAATAGCGACCACGTACTAGTAAGCGCAACGTAGGAGATCCGCCTACTAGGTGGGTCTTACGACCTGATCAGCTAGCAGGAAAAGCAGGATGCAAGCCGCTTCCAATTGGTCGTTAAAAGCATCTTCAGGGGAGGACTTTGTTCAGCTATGAACTCCTTGTGGCTTAATTAAGATGATGATATAAGCCAACCTTATAAAATCAAACAACTTTTTAAAGCAATAACATCATCATTTTATTTTATTTTATCAAACTTTATTGTTCCAAAGTACAAATATACTTTTAACAAATGGCGGACTTAATGCTAAGAGCATTATGTCCCAGTCAACCATAGGGATAAACAGAGAAAATTATATGCGGCACAAAAAAGCAATACACATATACTTCCATTATAAAATATTACTATATAATATACAATTACATTAAATACCTATTATATATAAATTTCAGAATAAATATCTACTTATGCAATACTTACATCTACTTATACTTACATATACATCTAGCTATGAAAAGAAGAACTAAATAATGATGATTTTATGAGGAAAGGGAGTTTAAAAGGTGGGCGTGAACTTTTCTTTTAAAAGAGAATTTAGTAGAAATTTCTCTGGTGTCAACGGGTAAAGCATTCCAGAGCCGTGACGCTTGAAGAGAAAAAGAGTTAGACATAAAATTTGTCCGGAAAAGGGGGATAAAGAGCTGACGTGTCTCATTAGAGCGAAGTTGTCGATCATGAGTGTCTGAAAGATATCATCATATAAGAAGTCCAGTGCTGATGATAGGTCTTCTCCAAGGTTTTCCAAAACGACCGATTGGAAGCGGCCTGCGTTCAGCGTTTTCCTGCAACCTGATCAAGTCGTTTGACCACCTAGTAGGCGGATGTCCTACGCTGCGCTTACTGGTACATGGTCGCTATTTAACAATCACAATTATGGACATTGGCCGTCGGTTAATCGTGCTAAATGCTCCACCCAATTCCATTTCCCTGTTTATTATAATACAATACAATACCCTTTATTGCACAAAATAAATAAATACAGGACATAATTATCTTAAAATATAGGAAATGCGCAAAAGGCGGCATAATCGCTAAGCAATTTCGTCCAGGCAACCTCGCCATATAGAAAATAGTAATGGGAAATTAGGTAGTGCGGGGCGGTCAGTATAAACATACTTATATACAATACTTATAATAAACATACATATACATCTTACAGAAATACTTACAACTTACACATAAAAAAATGATATTAACAGTACGAGATGAAGAGAAATAGAAACAAGGAAAGGATATTTATTTACCTTTCACAAGGATAGAAAATAAGATTTAACTTGGGATTTGAAGATGTAAATTTTAATGGATATAAGTATGCATATTGCGTTCAATTCTGGATGACCAACTAGTTAGTGGGTGTTATTAGAACACCCACCAACGCTGGTACATGGTCACCATTCGAGAAACCTTCTGCTCCGTCGACCATAAAAAAAAAAACATAAATATAAAAAAACAAACTTAACATCAACTTGACCCAGTTTTCCTACAACCACTTTAATTCATTTGCCCTCCTACTTAACTACCCTCATTCGTGCTTTGAAAAACTCCACACACGAAAAAGTAATTCTCGAAATACTCACTGCAAATCCCGGCAGGCTTCCAATCAGGCCGACATAAACAAAAAGTTGGCTGTGAGAATCCTATTTTAGAATCGAATCGATTGTAGGATTGGAATCGGGATGGTAGATTTTATTCTTTTACCGACTTAAAAAAAACGAGGACATTATCAATTTAATGTTTTTTGTTTTATTGGTTCATGTTCACTTGAAAACTTACAAACAAAATGTTATAAACATAGTATATAGGTGCTCAATTTGAATGTATATATGTTTTTAGGGTTCAGTAGCCAAATGGCAAAAAACGGAACCCTTATGGATTCGTCATGTCTGTCTGTCCGTCCGTATGTCACGAACACATTTTTTTTCGAAATTATAAGAACTATCCTGTTGAAACTTGGTAAGTAGATGTATTCTGTGAACCGAATCAAGATTTTCACACAAAAATAGATAAAAAGTAATAAATTTTCGGGGTTCGTCATACTAAGAATTGAAAGTCAAAAATTTTTTTTTTTTATCTGACCCCTACGTTTGTGGATCTATGGATAGGTCTTCAAAAATGATATTATGGTTTCTAATATAATTTTTTTTTAAACTGAATAGTTGGCGATAGCGACACTTCCAAAGTGGTAAAATGTGTGTAACTTCAAAAAAAGAGAATCATAAAAATAAAAATAAAAAATATATGATGTACATTACCATGCAAACTTCCACCGAAAATTGCTTTGAACGAGATCTAGTAAGTAGTTTTTTTTTCTAATACGTCATAAATCGTAAACCGCAATTTACCTTTCATTCAATAAATCTAAATATATATAACTCAAAGGTGACTGACTGACTGACATAGTGATCTATCAACGCACAGCCCAAACCACTGGACGGATCGGGCTGAAATTTGGCATGCAGGTAGATGTTATGTATGACGTAGGCATCCGCTAAGAAAGGATTTTGATCAATTCTACCCCCAAGGGGATAAAATAGGGGATGAAAGTTTGTATGAAACTTTGTCAATTTTAAACCGATCGGGCTTAGACTTTGCATGCATAAAGCTTCTATGACGTAGGCATCCCCTAAGAAAGGATTTTGATAAATTACACCCCTACGCGAGCGAAGCCGCGGGCAAAAGCTAGTTATTATTATAAATTAACAAAAACAATTATTCATCCTTCTAATCTTATATATTTTAATATTATATCTAAAATTCATAATCATCTATCCATTTGATGCAGTGGATATACTAAAAAGACCTGGTGATGTTTATGATGAATAAGACAATGCTCCTAAGAGTATTTATCAGATATTATGCCTCAAAAAATTTTGAAAATTTTTGTCACGAATACGATTGTGAATTTCGTGGCAAAAATTTTTAACACATGTTTTAATTTTTATAATAAATAATCCGAGGATTGTAATCCTGTTAAAAACCAATAATTGTAAGTAACTTCGTTCCAACCGAGTGTTTCTCGACACTCCCGTTCTTTTTTGTTCCGATTTTGCGCATATCCGCAAAAGCTGTTTTTATTAACATGAAAAAAGGAAACTTACTAAAACTTTCTAACCCTAAAGGACATTTTTATACGACATACTGCGGTATCTGGCCATCTGTTAGGAGGAGGGTCGGGCCTGTTTTAGTGATAATAGCTTCCAAAATATACAAGCTTGGTTATGACTACTGGACTGGCGATGTTTATACGGGTATCTTCAAACCCCTTTGGAGTTTCATCTTACGTATTTTCGTGTATAATATTTGGTATTGTTCAGAATAGGAAACTCTTGAGCAATGTGACAGTTTTTTTTTTTTACTTTGATTTTAACTAATTTTCAAAAAGTACGTTTTGGCGGGCTTCATTAACATTTAAAATCTAGCTACTTTGATATCTTTATTCCTTGAGTAGATAGAGCCTAGGATTGTATGAGTCAAAAGGTAGATAAATGGAATTCAAATAGGGTCACTACCTGAGGTCCAGTGCTGCCCCCATTTGAAATAAATCATTTGAAAAGAAACGGCAAAATTTTAAATAATATCTATTATTTAAAATTTGGCTTTGATATAATCCTAGATAACCTAAATCCTAGATATAAAAAATAGTTTGAAACTATTTTATGAACTACTGTTTATATTTTAAAGTGAGAACGTGTAGCTTTTTATAGCATTTTTGCTAAAAGTGGCCGTTTTTCGCAAAAATGCTATAAAAAGCTACACGTTCTCACTTTAAAATATAAACAGTAGTTCATAAATTAATTTGGAGGGTTATCTAGGATTAAATCAAAGCCAAATTTTAAATAATATCTCCGTTTCTTTTCAAATGATTTATTTCAAATGGGTGCAGCACTGGACCTCAGGTAGCCCCTTAAGAGCATACCTACATGGTTTTTTTGGGGTCCAGTGCTGTCCCCGTTTGATATAAATTATTTGAAAGGAAACGGAGATACCGTTTGATTTTTTGTTTCATAAGGCTCTAAATAATCCTTCAAACTATTTTAGGAACTACTGTTTACAGAAAGATCGTGAAGCTTTTATCAAAAACAGCCACCTGAAAAATCAATGTATTCCCTTCAGTTGATTCGGATTTTTGCCGATTCTCTCTAAAGGCTTTATAATTTGCGTGGAACGAGAGGCAGCACGTACTTTCTAAGTTTTTGTCTTTCATTCCTGACTAGCAAGAAATTAAAGTTCTAGTGCAATTATTAAATATACATCTATCATAAAAAGCTCAGCATTATGACAAATAATAAATACTTTTCCTCTGCAGGAATGAGGGAAAAAATTCACCATATCTATTTAAGGGGCTCAGATCAGACCCTAGATAACCCTTCAAACTATTTTATGAACTACTATTTACTGTTTGTAGTGAGAACATTAAGCTTTTCTACGCACATACGCCAAAAGTGGCCGTTTTTCGCAATTGTGCGTAGAAAAGCTTTACGTTCTCACTTTAAACTATAAACAATATAGTTCATAAAATAGTTTGAAGGGTTATCTAGGGTCTGATCAAGACAAAATTTTAAATGATATCTCCGTTTGCTTTCAAATGATTTATTTAAAATGGGGGCAGCACTGGACCCCGGGAAATTCATGTAGCCCCTTAACACGTTCGCTGCTGGTATTTCTATAATAATGCATATTTCATTGTTTAACAACTAAATACTCGTAGTTGGCAGCAAACAAGTTAAAAAGGATATTTATTCTCCTTTTCTATTTAAAATATATTCTTGGTAACTTATAAAAGAAAACCAAAAGAGATTTTATTTCAATTAGAAAACCAGCGTTCATTCTGAATGCAAAACACAATGCAGCCAAAGAAATTCAAGCTCCGATGAAAAAGGATAGTAAAATCCTTTGTTTCCATTTAATTAAAGTAAGCAACAATATAAATGACTTACACACGTCGGTAAAAACATTCACTTAATTAATCAACGCGAAGAGAAAAACTTTAGATTAATGCGAGTATAAAGATTGTGGCACACTGGTACTACTGTTTCTAGTAGTGGTCTAAGATTTAGGTTTACAGGGTGACTGGTAAATCACGTTACATATTGAAAGGGGTGACTAAATACTTGATTCTCGTTCCAACTATATAAAAAATAGAGGCTTTAAATTTGACTAAATTATCCAATAAAAACAAGAAGTGTGGACACCCGCGCCGTTACATACAATGTTCGCGCGTTCGCCGTTCACGTGTCGGTTCGGTAGCGGGCAGTGTAGCGCGTAATGACTGGCGAGCGCGCGGTGTCCAAACATTCCGAGACTTGCCGCACTAATATGATTCAATTTTTCTTTAATTATTAAGTATTTTGTTGGTTTTACATTTTTTATTATCATGAGTTATTATGTCCTTAAGAATGAAACGTGATTTACCAGTCACCCTGTAGATTTAGGCGTTCGTAGCTATGTGGGAGATCCGTACGGACTACCGGAGCGGAGACACAAGCAATGCTTGGAACCGGTACCAAAAGTACAGGTTCAGTACCGGAATTTGAAGGATCTTTACGTTTCGGTACCTGGGTACCTGTATTAGACAGGTACCGGTACTCCTCCAGGTACAGGTACAAGTACCAATGCCTTATATAGGTACCTGCTTGCTATCCTGCTTATACTTGTACCTGCTGGTATCTGCTTTCTCTCTCTAGTACCGGTATAGTACTGACGCTAACGGGAAAATAATAACGGTATAGTTAGTACAGGTACTATGTCTGGAACGGGTACCGCACCAAGGTCAATGGTACCGGTTCCCATAAATACCGGTATTTCTATCCTTGGACACAAAAGAACCACGGGCAATACATCATTATAGTATAATGATAATAAAATGACAGTTAAAAACAAAAAAAATCGACATCGGCAAACGTTCGTACGGATATCCCGTATGATTTAAAATTTTTGACTGTAAATTTAATAGCATTATTTTAAAGTGATCTAGTATAGCCCCTTTTTCGATTTATTACGGATATGTCTCTTCCACAATATATTTGAGATTCCAGAAGAGCTGTGCTCTTGTCTGTGGAGTGCTTTCCATGTTTTTTTTTCTGCCTCTAAGTTCTTAACCGCCTTATAATATGTTTTCACGTTTAATTTTTCTTATACTTGATTGAAAAATTTTCTTTTGGGTTTTCCTACTCTTCTCTTCCCTTTTATTTTTCCTTCTATTATGGTTTTAAAGCACGCATCGTGATGGTAGACGACCGAATATTTTCTTTAATATGTATGTCCTCTTCTATTTGCTTTAATATGTAGTATTTGGCTTCTCTCTCCTACATTCTCTAATACCTTCTCGTTTGTAAGTTTTTTTATCCAACTTTTTTTTTCATTTTCCTACAACACCACGTTTCACACGTTTCTAAACTATGTTTATCTATTTGGGCATCGTTTATGTTTCATTCCGTACAAAGCAGTACTCCATATGAATTTAGACCTAGACGCTATAGCATAAAATACGTTGAAGTGTGCAAATATCCTAAAGAAGGCATGAAATAAAATAAAAATAAAGTAACTAGCGCAGAAAGACAGACTAATGGCCCCTCCATTTACCGGGTTTATCCGGACACTCGCCCTTTGTAAATCATCCCGGGAACACTTTTTCCTGGACAGCCGTCGAGTTCAATTACAAGATTCCTAGTATTTCTGTTCTTTTACACCCACGGGATTAGAGTTTTCACTTTGCGTTCGTCGAAAAACTGAAGAAGATAAATGGCTAGTTTTATGACTAATTACTTGGAATTTATGGATTTTTTTTATGAGTTCTAAAATTTACTTTATAGAGTGTTTTCGTTACGAAGATTACTTCAAAGTATGTTTGATATAATATGTATAAGTTTCTGCCAATATTTTTGAGTTACATTAGCGTGTATTTGACTGCTTTTACAACCCTCAAAGAAAAAAGGTATGGTATAAGTTTGACGCCTGTCTTTCTGTCTGTGGCATTTCAATTCTCGAACGGTTTTTTTACGTGAAAGCAAGTTTCCTAACGATGGTTTAATTAACTATATTTGACGGATATCGGTTCATAGCGGTTCAAAAGTTATAAGGAGTAAACGCTTGAAAGTCCGTTTTTAGAGTTCCTTAGTAAACAAAGAACCCATATAGTTTCGCCATGTCTGTCTGTCCGTCCGCGGACTTACTCAGAGACTACAACTACTAGAAAGCTGTAATTTGGTATAGGTATATATATTAGTCAGCCAAAAAAGTGGTAAATTAATATTGAAAAATTATTTGTTTTAGTTCAGCGCCCATACAAGTAGGTGTTTTTTTTTTACTATCGTGTGGGCTATCTTTGAATAAGTATTTTAAAAATATTTTAAGCTTGTGAACATCATTTTTCGATTTAGGGATCAGTTTCTGAAATATTTGGTTTTATATTACTAATTTTTGTTAGCGTCAAGTGTTACCCTCTATCTATGAAACGGTTATATATGGACATGTGAAAAAATTCACAGCAGTAGTATACATAACGCAGTTTACAGGAAAACTACCAGAGCTTAACAGGGTTTACAAATTAAAAAATTATAAGCGGCCAACTTATAAAATGTACTGGAAAAGGAAAATTTCATACAAATTCGATAAAAAATAGTTTTAAGACGTTTTTAGTGACTTAATCTTAAAGTGGGCATTCGCAACTACGAAACTCTACAGTGCGTATGGCCCGACACTTACTTGGCTGGTTTTAAATTTTTAGGAATCCTTGGGAGAAGCCTATATCCAGCAATGGACGTTTTGCGTCTGAAATGATGATGATTATGAATGTGTTTCTGTAGCGTCAAGTCTTGCAAACAATTTACTCACCTAAGTATTCCTATTATAGTATAACTTATGCTTTTTCCCAGCGTGAAAGAAAATAATTTCGAAAACCATTGAATATTCAGCAAGCATTTTCATATTTTAAGCGAAATTGCACGCCATAACAACAAGTCAAAACGAATATTACGTGGAAAGGAAACTTTATGTCCGCAAAAGCCTTACGTAAATGGTACCTACATATGCAATTGAACTAATATCGTTCTATTTTCCTGTCATACCAGGCCTGTGTCACTCCCCGTTTAGGCATCGAAAGTATATATATATACCTACATTATTAATATGCACGCGGCGACCACTTCGAAGGGGAAATTCAGTTACATGAATCGTTGGTCCAGAGTAATAAGAATAAAATTGGTTTGCAGTCTAGGTATCATCAAAATGAAGAGGTGAGGAGTTCTGACGCGAGCTAAATTAAACCATAGCGCTAACCACATTAACTAGATATTTTTTGAATTTATTTTCTGAGTAAGACTTCTGTACGTGAGTACTAGTACTTATTCTATGGACATACCTACACTAGGTTAAGTGAGCTATGGTTATCGCGAGTCACCACCAACCAGTTGAAGGTTATCAGAAACAAGTTGCGTTTTAATAAGGATAACAAAAAAGTTTTATTACATTGTTGAATTTTTTTTTCAGTGGATGAAAAATATTTTTTTTTGTTTTCGTCCCCTATATTTCCAATATTTTGAAAATTTAAAAAAAACTGAATCTACCTAAGATTCATTAATTTTATTAGCAAACCTGCTCACAAAATTTCACGACAATCAAGAACAATAAATGCGACCAAACAGGCAGATAGACAGACAGACGGAAACGCTTTGCTTGCTTCGCTTGCGGTGGTCACAAAAATCTTTGCCCAGCTGTGGACACTAACACACTATGCTATTTTTAAATAAACAATGTGAAGGGAATTACCCGTAATAAATCAAACCACTTTATTATTTTACACAATGAAATAAAAATACAGTCAAAAAAAAATTTTCATTCCCATACAAATTACCCGGGCATAATTAATTAAAAAAAAATCATCAATTACATACAAAAGCGTGCAGCCACGCTTGCATAGACGAATTTTAGTTGCGTTTTAGACAAGTTTTTTTATAGACTATTTGCATTTAAGACAATGCGATACTGACTAACTTGAAAGCCCTATTTCAACCTCCACGCTGTCCCATTCATCCCAATTTGGTGCGTCCGCCTAATTGCCATCCCTACTAAAGAGGGTCCAGTGAGCCAGGCCTGGCCTATTACTATATCTTCATTAGGCCTAGGAATATAAGGCCCACATTTACACATCTAAGTACTAGATTTAGAAAAAACAGGTAAGAATAAGTTATCACTTACACCGTCTGCAGTACATTCTAATGTATGAAATAAGAAATTATTTAAAAAAAAATAGCTTTTACATATCTAAAACAATAATTGAAAGTATAAAGTGCTCCTTAAGACGAATAAAACGAGCCTAAACTCGATGGAGTCACGTCGTTTCATTACAGAGTTACTAGCCACCTTCTGATTCTATCATCAGATCAGCTTTATGTCATAATATAGCATTGTCAAGCGATATGCGTGTGCAAAATTTCAGCTTAATCGGAAATCGGAAAACTGGTCAAATTTAACTTGCAAGATTTTATTACAGACAGACAATGAAACTTAATAAAAGATTGTAAAAAGACAAGGTACCTGGTAGGTATAGGTAAGGTATTTAAAAACAACACCTTCTAAAATTAAATCCAATCGCCTGGTTAAAAACGCCCTTCCACCCAATCTAACAATAAACATAATCAATGTTTCAATCTCCAGAAACGCCTTTGCAAAACCAATTTCCTAAAAAAACGTGATCTGAATTTTAAATTCCGAATTTGGATGTTACAGAGATCTTAACAACGACAAACAGATAAGTGAAACAATAAACACTTTGAACATTTTAATGTAGGGAGGTTTTAAAATCCGACATAGAATAAATTCGCAGTAAAAATTCAGAAGATGTGATGTTCGGGGTGCTGGTTGTTGGTCCAAGTTATAAGAAATACCGCTCGGTGGTCTGGACGCGTTTCGTGCGTTGTCGATTTTTTACCCGACTGCGCTAGAAGGAGGGTTAAGTTTTTCGAGAGTATGTATGTGTATGTATGTATATGACACGCTCTGAAGCCTGAACGGTTCGATGGATTTTAGCTTGAGAGGTTTCGTTAGATTCATATTTACTGTGAGAGTGACACTGGGTATATAAAAATAAAAAAAAATAAACAAAATGGCGGATTTTTAGCTCCAAATTCAAATGTTTGGCACGCTTTGCAGCCTGAACCGCTCGTTGGATAGACTGAGAGATGACGTTAGATTCGTATTTACTGTGCTAGTGAAGTGAATGAATAAAAAACCCGTTTTATATACCCTGTGCTATATAAAAAGGCAGTCTTTTTTTATTTAGACATCTTGTTGTAAACAAGTAATTTAGTCGTCATCATCATCATCATTTCAGCCGCACAACGTCCACTGCAGGACATAGGCCTCTCCCAACGATTACCAAAATGACCGATCTAGAGCGGCCTGCATCCAGCGCTTTCCAGCGACCTTATTCAGGTCGTCAGACCACCTTGTGGGTGGGTGTCCTACGCTTCGCTTGCCTGTACGTGGTCGCCATTCGAGAACCTTTTTGCCCCATCGGCCATCGGTTCGTCGCGCTATGTGTCCCGCCCACTGCCACTTTAACGAATTAATCCTCTGGGCTATGTCAGTGGCTTTTGTTCTCCTACGAATTTCCTCAATTCTGATTCGATCACGTAGGGAAACACCGAGCATAGCCCTCTCCATAGCGCGTTGAGTGACCTTGAGCCTTCTTATGAGACCCATAGTAAGGGACCACGTTTCAGAGCCATAAGTCATCACTGGTAACACACATTGATTAAACACTTTCGTCTTGAGGCACTGAGGTATTTTTAACGAGAAGACACTGCGTAGCTTCCCGAACGCTGCCTAACCGAGTCGAATTCGAATTTAGTCGTGATTCGAGCGTTTTAGAATATATCAGAAAATGCCTTCATTGTGTAGTCGCGTTTCGTGCGCCGGAATGAAACGTTAATTTTTACTTTGTGTGTGACTCGAGCTTAAGACATCCATAGTTATTGCGCCATTAGTATAAGTAGGTAATAGATTCCAAAAAATAAGATCACTTTAAACAACTTTTTGTTGCAGCTTGTCCATCCATCCAATAAATATTGGATTGTTAATCGTATAATACAAAAAGACAATTCAAGCCAATTCGAAATAATGGCATCGCGTGAGATGAACCGGTTGTACATTGACCCGGACATGCAGCAAAAACTATCAACTTTTTTTATTTATACTAGGCAAATGATTTATGTAGTTGATCATACTCTGTGGTCAACTAACCTTTTTAATATACTCGTAAGAAAATTGGTTGTTTTTCTGAATTAGTGAGATAACATTTACCGTTAGGGTGAAGCCAAACGAGCGTAAGTTTTTGAGTTGTAAGTCGCAGTAAATGAGTTGCGCAATTTCTTTTCTGTAGAAAGTGACAACTAATTTTCGGTCGCCGTGTGGCAAAACAGGGCTTTTTCGATGAAACCGAATGCGGCAAAAATTCTGCAACTCATTTTCTGCAACTCAAACTCTCAAAAATACGCCCGTCTGGCCTCACTCTTAATGTATATTAAGATATACATTGAGGAATTTGCGAAATAGTACATAATTTAAGCACTTAAGACGAAGTGGTAGCTAAAGTGGCGCCCTCATTTGAAATAAATTGTTTAAAACTAAATATGGTGATAAACGGGTTTTCTTCAAAAGTGGCCACTTTTGGCATAAACCCGTTTTAAAACTAGACGGACTACCAATATTACTTTCAAAGGTTATTCATAAAATTAATTATCACCATATTTAGTTTTAAACAATTTATTTCAATGAGGGCGCCACTTTAGCTACCACTTCGTCTTAATGGATTTTTGTGGAATACTATTTATTTTAAGTAACCGAGCCAATTAAACAAGTCGACATTAGACATTATGCGTTATTGTGCGTGTTTAAAATACATTTGCCAATTCCGTCACCATTTCAGTTCTATGAAATCACTAGCTTTAACCCACGACTTCGTCCGCGCAGAATTCGAAAATAGTTTCAATAGGATTTTTAATTAGCTTTTACGTTATTAATGTTGTTATAATATAAAATATAAATTTATCGAGTCAAAATGTTTTGATACTCATAAAATAATTTATTTTAAAGTAGGGGTTTAAAGGCCTAGCAGAACCGGCAAACCTCCCTCTCTTTCTCCCAATTTCCCGTTCCCGACATTTGCTAGATCAAGAGAGAGCATCGTAACGCTTCAAAATGGTAAAAATAATCTTGTTTCTCCATACAAAATTTCAACCTCCCTTTATTCCCCTTAGGGGGTGAGCTTTAAGAAATCCTTTCTTAGTGCACCCCATAAACCTCATAAGAAACCTACGTGCCAAATTTGGAATCTCTGGACCCAGCGGTTTGGGCTGTGCGTTGATCGATCAGCCTCTATCTATCTGTGTCAGCCAGTCAGATTCTTCTTTTATATATACAAATTTGATTCCAAACAGAGTGGTTTTATTCTATTGTCATCTAAATAACATGGATGATTGATAGCAGCAGCAGATAATAGGCTTAAAATAGGTACGAGAGTTTAAAACGTCACGAAATTATGTCACTTGTCATTGATAATATCCATTTACAACGTGATATTGATTTACGAATGCAGAAAATGTGTAATATAATTTGAATGTAAAGAGCGTCTTGTGATTTTGTCTCGTTCTAAAATCGTAAGTTAATTTACATAATAAGTTTTGAACAGATTTACATAAAAAGGTGCCACGCAGGTAATGCGAGTAATATGGCCCAGTTCATAATATTAAACGCTGTTCAAATCGCAATTAATGTATGTGACTTTGCCCAGGCCATATTACAGTACGCTTTACAAATCGCAGGCTATGCGTGTAACTTGAATTAGTCTATATAAGTGTATGTTGCTTAAAGCGCTGGTAATGCATGTAACTCTGATAAATCCATATTACGGAACACTGGTCAAAGCGCAGATTATGCGTGTAACTTGGCCCAGTCCATATAACTGTACGCTGGCCAAAGCGCAGGTAATGCGTGAAACTTGGATCACTTCATATAAATGTAAGCTAGCCAAAGCACAGGTAATGCGTGTAACTTGGTCCAGGCCATATAACAATGCGAGTATGTTGGATCAGTCGATATAAATTTATACTGGCCAAAGTGCAAGTAATGCGTGTAACTTGGCCGAGGCCATATTACATAACGTTGGCCAAACCGCAGGTAATGCGTATAACTTTTTTTTTTTTTCGGAGGAAAGATCCCTGTTACGGATACCCGTCAGCCTGCGGGGGAGGCTGTCGGGTTATGTGGGACTCCACGCCAGAGCGACGTGCCTACCTACTAAAAAACCTTCCATCTCAACCGCTTTTTCCGGGGACACGGGAACGGAAATACAACCGCGAACCCCGGCGCGGCTGGCCGCCAAAGCGGCCTCTCCTCGGGGACGTCTAAGCGCCCCCCCCCCCCCCACTCACCAAGTCGGCGCGTCCGGAACTCACCATGGGTGGGGGGAGAACTTCCCACTCCCCCGCCGCCCCATTGGGCGCATCCCTACAGCCTCAAGGCCGAAGCCGAGCCCGCGGGAGCGCCCCTCCCCGGGTGGGGGGAGATCTTCCCACTCCCCCGCCGCCCCAATGTGGGCGCTCACTGCTGGTAGACGACAGCAGGAGCGCCCCCTCGCGGGTTCCTCTTAGCTTCCCCGTGGCTCGAGGCTACCACGGGTACTGAGCCCCCCCAGTACGACAAACCGGGAACCCACTGGCCAAACCGCAGGTAATGCGTATAACTTGCCTCAGCCCATGTAACTATACGCTGGCCAAACCGCAGGTACTGCGTGTCACTTGGATCAGTCCATATAAGTGTAATCTGTCCAAAGAGCAGTTAATGTGTGTAACTTGGCCCAGGCCCTATTACTGAACGCTGGCCAAACCCGGCGCCGTGATACGCATATCAATAAAGCAATGAATTTAATTAAGCGCAGTAAACTCATCTGCATTTTTATCGGTTTTTAATTAAAACACTCGTACACAGTGTAACTGTAATGGATATGGTTGATTGACGCTTTGTGATATTGTTGTCATTTTAAAAGGATACCTGCATTTTCAGGGGCCGAGGGTGCTGCCCTCATTTCAAAATTAATTATTTGAAAGGAAACGGAGATATCATTTAAAATTTGGTCTTTGCCAAGCCCTAGGTGAACCTTCAAACTATTTTTTGAACTACTATTTACAGTTTGAAGGGACGTGACGCTTTCCTACGCGCATTAGTCAAAAGTGGCCGTTTTTCGCTAATGTACGTACAACAAGCTTCACGTTCTTACTTTAAACTGTAAACTGTAGTTCATAAAATAGTAATCTAAGGCTTGGTTAAGGCAAATTTTTGTATTATATTCAGGTATCCCCTTAATGTTTCTGTTTGAAATGCCTCCGTGGTAGCTGGTAGTCGTCTCTCGGTCGTCTCGGCCAACGCTTGTGACCAGGTATAATCGTTGATGTGAGAGACCGGCATTTATCTTATACTCCCCTGTATCCCGACACCTGTACCACGACAAAATTTTTGCCAAAATTTTCAAATACACTTGTTATACATATGATATACTTATATATTTTTAAAACATATAATATTCAACTGATATTGGTCTGAAAATATCAAAGTCCAAAGCTATAATTTGGTACACTCAAAGCACATAATGATAGGTAATATCGACATCAACCTTGTTATAAAAAGCTT
The DNA here is from genome assembly GCA_943193695.1 of Acrobasis suavella. Taxonomy (NCBI): domain Eukaryota; kingdom Metazoa; phylum Arthropoda; class Insecta; order Lepidoptera; family Pyralidae; genus Acrobasis; species Acrobasis suavella. Next base: position 1,866,468 of record OW971947.1, read on the forward strand.
CGTTTTAAAAAAATGAAAATCATTTTATCTTTCGTCTATTTTTTGTTTAATATTTCAGAAAGCTTTTGTATTGTGTACTTATCATATTATTGACTTTGACGACGATCTCCGTGGCGTAGTGGTCACCGTGCTAGTCCGCCACCCAGAGGTCCCGGGTTCGATCCCCGGTCAAGGCAAGTTGGAAAAATTACCTTTTTAAATTAGCCTGGGTCTTGGGTGATTATCTATATATGTATTTGTTACAAAATATAGTATCGTTGAGTTAGTATCCCATAACACAAGTCTCGAACTTACTTTGGGGCTAGCTCAATCAGTGTTATTTGTCCATATATATTTATTTATTATAATTTTTTTTGTTATAAAATATAGTATCGTTGAGTTAGTATCTCATAAAACAAGTCTCGAACTTATTTTGGGGCTAGCTCAATCAGTGTTATTTGTCTATACATATTTATTTATTTATATTTATAGAAATATGAATGTATAACATAAACAAATGGTATAGACATTGTATTTCTAATTCTTTTTTTTTATACAGCAGAACAGCAATAATTCCTCATCCTGCCTCCGTGGTCCAGTGGTCAAGGCGTTCGCCTTGTGACTCGGAGGTCATGGGTTCGATTCCCACTGGGAAGCATACTTTGTTAAAAGTTGTTTCCAGTCTGGATAGGATATTGCAGGCTTGAATCACCTGATTATCCGAAAAGAAAGATGATTCCGTGTTTCGGAAGGCATGTTAAACTGTGGGTCCCGAACGCCACCTAGCGTTTGATCATCAAACTATCCAAGGATTGGTTCCTGGTTTGCCCTTTGGGTTGTGGAGGTCAGACGGCAGTCGCTCTGTGTAAAAACCAGTAACCTCGTCAAATCTCCTTGGTTAGGTAGCGGACCCCGGGCTCTGAAGCGTTACTGCTGAGGACGCAACCGGGAATACGTGAGGATGATGATGAACACAAGTCTCGAACTTACTTTGGGGCTAGCTCAATCAGTGTCATTGGTCCCTATATATTTGTTTACTTTAATAAAATATTATTTCCTCTTCAATGCTGATATGGGAGAAGAAAATACTAAGAAAGTCCCAGCTGCTTTTTTCCTGATCAGATCGTCAAAGCTGATCGAAGGAATAGGTGAGAATCTGAATCATATGTTCCGTATCGCAGGTGGGTTTAAGAACATACGCGCAATTTGTTACAGACTAAATAATACTTGTATTTTTGGAACGAAGTTCCTTACGGCAGGCTTGGAGGAGATAGGGATTTTGTTGCGCGACCGAACTGAAAAAAATGTGATAGTAAAACCGTAAGGATGACCTCGTTAAATAAAACCGTTAAATGAGACGTGCGCAGGCGCGACAGTCGTATACACAAGCGAGTAGTGTATAATACCTTTGAGCACGATTTTTCTTTTGCAAATTGTGTCGATTCTACATTAGCCGAAGGAACTTCGTTCCTACCTGGTGTCCCACGACACCACATTTCTTTAATATTGTTATATTATTATTTAGTAACTTAATTTAAATAATAAGATAAAAGTGTGTCGTTAGTATTCTAGAGTTAGTGCTTTTTATAACATAAAAAAAACTTCATATGAATATCTGATACATGGATTATATATTATTTGACACTTCCCGGCAATTGCTCACGAGGCTTTGGTCCTGTGACGCGAGAAAAGCGGCTTGATTTCCGAAAATCTAAGAATTGCTCCTGAAATGCTCTCTCATTTTCCACTTTCGAAGTAAATTATATCGAGAATTTGAAGTTTGCTGAAGTTTCGTATTTTGAAACCCATCCGTTGCGACTTTGCTGTCATTGAAATTTATAATGCCTTTTTATTTGGGACTTTTAATGTAGCGGATAATTTTAAGATAATTATTTTCTTTTTAAACTTCCGAAAAAAAAGTACCCCCCCTTTTTTCAAAAGTTTCAAAATAATCCTACACATTATAAGTTTGACGCCAATATCTGTCTATCTGTTTGTCTGTCTCAAGCGGATGGATGGAGCGATGCGGTTTTTTACGTGAAAACAAGTTTGCTTGCGGTGGTTTTCAGCTACGTTTAATGAAAATTGTTTCAGCCGTTTAAAAGTTATTCAGAACGAACGCTTGGAAGTCGGGGTTTTTTTAATTGCCTAGCAAATAAACTTGTAATGATATTTTTACTCGTTTGTTTGTCTTTATGACGACCATCGAGTCTGTCTGATACACTCTTCTAACCAAGAACGGATGTTTTCAAAAACGCATTAACAGAGTAACTGGGGAATCGTGCTGACGTCTGCTCGAATATGTTCTTTGAGTTGTATCACAGACTGTGATGTGACGCCGAGAAATTTTCTGTTTTCGGAAATTTCCATCCTTGAAAATTTCCGGAAATTTCAAAAATCATTATCATTTTTCGAGAATTTCAGTTGAAAAATTTCCTAAAGAATTTCTTGCGAAAAATTACTTGGAAATTTTCCAGACCGTTTCGGAAATTTCTCGAAATTTTCAAGAACGGCACATTACTCACAGTGCTCGGCACTCAATATCAGTAAATTGTACATAAATATATAACTCAAAGGTGATTGACTGACTGACATAGTAATCTATCAACGCACGGCCCAAACCACTGGACGGATCGGGCTAAAATTTGGTATGCAGGTAGATGTTATGACGTAGGCATCCGCTAAGAAAGGATTTTGATCAATTCTACCCCCAAGGGGATAAAATAGGGGATGAATGTTTGTATGAAACTTTGTCAATTTTAAACCGATCGGGCTGAGACTTTGCAAGCTACTATGACGTAGGCATCCTCTAAGAAAGGATTGATAAATTACATCCCTACGCGAGCGAAGCCGTGGGCAAAAGCTGGTTGTACATACACTAATAATATTACGATCCTTAAGAGTCCGACACTCTAGACAGAATCAGACTTACCCATACAAACGTAGTCTAGCTTATAGTTTGAAACGGCATGTCAGATATTGCCAAAAATGTGTAATTTCAAAGAAATAGCATATATTAAGGCATATACTAGTTTTCACAGTCGTATTATTAACTTAAAAGAGAATATGTCGTATCATATCAATTTGACCATCAGTATGGAAAACTTCTACACTCTAAAATTTTCTTTTAAGTTCATATTTAACTGTCAAAAACTAGTTATATGCCTAGATATATGCAATTTCTTTAAAATTACAAAATGCCGAAATCTCACATGACATTTCGAAATGAAAGCTTTACTACATGTGGATGGAAAAGTCTAGGGTAATTCTTAACTCAGACTAAGGAGCAATTTTACATTGACCTAGTTTTATAAAGTACTAGCTGTAACCCGCGACTTCGTCCGCGAACAAGTCGTGGTTTTTTAGGTTATAAATTGTGTTGTAATAACCTGTTCCCGTTTCCGTTGCCGTCATTTGCTAGAACAAAAGAGAACAAATGATCTATTTGTCTCAAATTTTTTGTCTCTCTTTCAAAAAATTACGAAGTTTGACAATAATATAAATTCGCAACCCCTAATGCACTCCGGGGTATGCAATTTTTAAAATCTAATTTCCGTATTATTCTTTTTTATTCACCACTAATTCAAAAACGTCATGTGTTTCGCTTCAAAAATGACGAAGATTCATATAAACTTGCAACCCCTATTTCACCCTATAGGGATGTAATTTTCAAAATCATATAAATGCATTATAATTTTCTACTAACTATTAAAATAAATTAAAAATTTCATGTGTCTCACTTTAAAAATTACGAAGTTCCATACAAACTGGCAACCCCTATTTCACCCCTTTAAAGATGGAATTTCCAAAAATACTTTCTTAGCGGACGTCTCCTAGTCACAGTCTACCTTTCTGCCAAATTTCATTTTCATTAGCTAACTAGTTTTAGAGATTTCGTGATGAGTGAGTGAGTGATTTTCGCTTTTATATATATATAGATCTTTTTTATAAAAAAAAAACACTTTTTAACAATTTTTTTTTTATATAAAATAAAAATTTTAATGTTGTTAAATATTTCTTTCCGAAAACATTCTCGCTAAGTTAGACCTCTTGTTTAATTTCAGATTCAATTAATTAAAATAATACAGTTCCTCTTAAACTGAACTTCTTAGTCTCTGTTTTAATTAGGATAATCTTATCTGACCAAGGAACTTTAATTTAAACGGAGAAGTCGTCAAGCTTAAGGGGCTACCTGGATTTTCCGGGGTCCAGTGCTGCCCCCATTTAAAATAAATCTTTTAAAAGAAAACGGAGATATGATTGAAAAATTTTGTCTTGACCAGGCTCTAGATAACCCTTTAAACTATTTTATGAACTAGTGTTTACAGTTTAAAATGAGAACGTGAAGCTTTTCTACGCACATAGGCCAAAAGTGGCCGTTTTTCGCAATTGTGCGTAGAAAAGCTTCACGTTCTTAATTTAAACTGTAAACAGTAGTTTATAAAATAGTTTGAAGGGTTATCTAGAGCCTGGTCAAGACAAAATATTAAATGATGTCTCCGTTTCCTATCAAATGATTTATTTAAAATGGGGGCAGCACTGGACCCCGGAAAATTCAGGTATCCCCTTAAGTCTTGTTTTATAAGAAGCAAGAATGTAAACAATTAATTATAAAAAAAAGAAAAACAAGTTTGTACCTATAATAATGACCTAAAAAGTTACAAAGCTCCTCAAGACGAATCAATCAATCGAGCCTAAACTCGGTGGGGCTTTGCTTTATCACAGAAATGCCATGACCACCTTCCAGCTACATCATCAGATCAGAATAAATTGACAATTATCAAGTGACACAAATATCCAAAGATAAATGATTTTTGACTTTTGACTTTTTCCTAGAATAGGGTAGAATGCTCCATGTCATCATAATATTGCACTGTCAAGCGATATACGTCATGCGTGCAAAATTTTAGCTCAATGGGAAACCGGAAAATGGGTCATATTTAATTTGAAAGATTTGAAGACAGAAAGACAACGGTACAGGTGAAACTAATTTTAAGCTTGTAAATAAAATCATTACATGTTACAACATTTTAAAGATTAATGTTATAAAATATTCCGATATATTAAATATAGGTTCATTAACTTACAATATACTTGTTATTCCCTCTTATTGTTATTTTTTTCCATGGCCTTAGAAACGTCATTTTTTTATTTCTTGTCATAAACTCTGTGCGTTGAAAGTGAAACCTTCAATTCCTTCTAAGCTCCCGTGTGACCCTAGGGCAAGCAAAGAAATTAGAAATACAACAAATTCAATTACGTATCTTATTGTAGCCAGCATCCTACGGCTATTATTTTAATTTAAATGAAAATTTCAGCACAACATTAATTACCAAAGCCAGCACTGGCGGAAATTCTATAAATTCGTCGACTCAATCGTTGTTTCGGTCCGTAAAATACGCAGCAAATTGTAGAAAATTAACAGTTGATTTTGTGTTTGTTTGACTGTTGTATTCAAATTGTTTTGTTTCATTATTTGACCAATAAAACTGAACTAGCGAGCCAGATTTTCCGTCAGAGTGTGTATAAATAAATGTAGGGATAGACCATACAGAAACTCTCGTCCAAAATACCTCAGTGCCTCAAGACGAAAGTGTTCAATCAGTGATGACTTATGGCTTTGAAACGTGGTCCCTTACTATGGGTCTCATAAGAAGGCTCATGATAGCTCAGCGCGCTATTGAGGGCAATGCTCGGTGTTTCTCTACGTGATCAAATCAGAAATGAGGAAATTCGTAGAAGAACAAAAGTCACTGACATAGCCCAGCGGATAAGCTCGTTGAAGTAGCAATGGGCGGGACACATAGCGCGAAGAACCGATGGCCGATGCGGCAAAAAGATAGATAGATAAATCGTTTATTTGTGAAAACTGCACACACACTCACACACAAGGAAATACACGAATGACTTTTTGTATATTAAGCACAGGTTTTTAGCGATGTGATGTGTGTATGTATGTTGCAGCAGCACGAAAAGGTCGTAGACTCAGCGAAAATATTGCTCGAAGAGCAATGCGCTGATTTTCAGCTAAAACCTTACGTAGGTGCAAGTGCGATCAATTGTAAATATTATTAAGTTACGTGTTAAAGACTAAATAAAAAACAAGAAAAAATGCAGGATATATAGATACACAATAACTAAATATATCATCATCATCATCCGAAAGTATTCCTGGTTGCATCCTCAGCAGTAACGCTTCAGAGCCCGGGGTCCGCTACCTAACCAAGGAGATTTGACGAGGTTACTGGTTTTTACACAGAGCGACTGCCGTCTGACCTCCACAACCCAAAGGGCAAACCAGGAACCAATCCTTGGATAGTTTGATGATCAAACACTAGGTGGCGTTCGGGACCCACAGTTTTACGTGCCTTCCGAAACACGGAATCATCTTTCTTTTCGGATAATCAGGTGATTCAAGCCTGCAATATCCTATCCAAACTGGAAACAACTTTTAACAAAGTATGCTTCCCAGTGGGAATCGAACCCATGACCTCCGGGTCACAAGGCGAACGCCTTGACCACTGGACCACGGTCAATAAAAAATATAAATGTGGGTAGCACTCGTGTTGTGAAATTCAAAAGTGTGCCGTTGATATTAACATCAAATTTGTGTCCCAGGATAAATAAATTGAACCATTATAATTGTTTATAATGTTGGCAGCAACCGTTACCGGCGACTTGTTGGATTGTTGAGTTTTTACTTGTCTAGCAGGTGAGTGCGCATTCCTTTTTTAAATGAATATTTAAAAAAGGTTCTCGAATGGCGACCGAGTACCGGCAAACGAAGCGTAGGACACCTATCAAGGTGGTCGGAGGATCCGACCAAGGTCGCTGGAAAGCGCTGGATGCAGGCCGCTCTTGATCGGTCATTTTGGAAATCCTTGGGAGAGGGCTATGTACAGCAGGGGACGTTATGCGGCTGAAATGCTTATGATGTTGATGATACAGATGAGTGTGAGACGATTGGAACACTGCTCCTCCACGCGGGTAGCGCGGGGCCGCCGTACAAAAATCACGCGCGTAGAAAAGCTATGCAATAGCTTAAAAAAAGGTTGTGCATGCTTTTATTGTAAAGCTAAAGTACTTATTTCAACAAATGAAATAAGGCCAAACTCGATTAAGTTGCTTCGCTTTATTACGTTCCATCGACCACCTTCTGTCTCCATGATTAGACAAGACAAATCAAACAAATCCTACTCATTGAGGTTAGGTAGGTTTTTTTTAGCTCCTTCATCATAACGGCTCAAATTACACAAGTACGCAAAATTTCAGCTCAATGGGCTGAGGATAACTGGTTGAAAATTGAGTTACAAGATTTGACCTAAACAAACATACATACATACAAGATACATTGCAAGTTAAATAAAAGCTTGTAAAATAGTGATACGTTGCTAGCGCAACATCTCCCATTAACATGAAGACCCGTGGCGTAGTGGTCACCGTACTAGTCCGCCACCCAGAGGTCCCGGGTTCGATCCCCGGTCAGGGCAAGTTGGAAAATGGCCTTTTTCAAATCGTCCTGAGTCTTGGATGTTTATCTATAAATGTATTAGTTATAAAATATAGTATCGTTGAGTTAGTATCCCATAACACAAGTCTCGAATTTACTTTGGGGCTAGCTCAATCAGTGTTATTTGTCCCTTTATATTTATTTATTTATTTAAAAAAACATGATTTGCATTTACATCGGGAAGGAAAGCATTGTGAATATTCTAAGTTTCTTGTTTCTCTCAGACCAGCATGTAAGAATTTGATACTACTCACATTCACTTTCTCTGTACCTATACATGTCTAAAATTATGTAACGCTACATTGTATGTTACTTTTTTGTACATTATTTATAATACAAACATTGGATAGAAGTTGACACGTTACCACATTGAAGTGATTACAAACGTGATTCACTCTTACTTGCATTTTTTTATTGGCGTCGCTGATTCACCGAATAACCTTTATAAATGTATGATCTATTGTGCTAATGTCATATCTTTTATTAATGTGTACATAAGCAAATTACTTGGGCGTCGTCCCTTCCATCAAACATCTTTTGTTTGGGCTTTGTTGAACCAGGGAAAAGTTTAAGGAGAAACAAATGACTACCTGAATTTTTTGGGTCCAGTGCTGCCCCCACTCGAAATCAATTATTTGAAAGGAAACGGAGATATTTATAAAAAAAATTGTCTTAATCAAGCTCTAAATAACTCTTCAAACTATTTTATGAACTACTGTTTACAGCTTAAAGTAAGAACGTGAAGCTATTCTACGCACATTTGCAAAAAACTGATACTGTTGGTTTTGGCAATTTTGGCATGTTTTAAATGATATCTCCGTTTCCTTTCAAATAATTTATTTCAAATTGGGGCAGCACTGGACCCGGAAATATAAAGTATCCCCTTGACCCTCGACACAAAGAAAGGTTTGATGTGTAGATTTGTACGTCTGTACTCGTAACTGCTTAACATACTACTATAAAATTAAATTTCTCTTTTTGGTTTACACTTTTTTTAGATAAATAAACACAGTATGATCTGCACAAAATATCGCTTTTTGGCGCTTCTTATACTATTAGTATTTAACAACTTAACTATAACATTTTTTGTTGGAAACTTCAAATGTCAAACAATGACCTGAGGCCTTTGCGGGCAAAGCTTACATAGACTTAATAAAGATATCGAACAGATAATATAACTTCCTACAAAAGTGACACTAAAATCTGACGCTTTGAGTTAAAACCTTTCAGGGTTATTAACTTCATACACATAAAATAGGCACAACTTTGTTTGATTATATAAAAACATCTAATTTTGCCATAATAAATACAATTGAATGCTAAATATTAGTCTGTCTGTTAATAAAGATATTGATCATAATATATGATTACCTACAAAATTGAAAAATAAATTTCCGATGCTTAACTTAAAACATTTAAAAGTTAACTTCATTAACAAAAAAAGGACAACTTTGTTTGATTTTCTAAAAACATCTAATTTTGCAATAAAAAACACAACTGAATGCTAAATATTGTTAGCAAAAGATTTGGCAACGCCAAAAAAGAAACAATATAACACTGGTTTAGCAGCGGGCACTAACCTAGTTCGTTCTTTTATAATTGATTGTAAACTTCTGATTCGTTTATAATCTTCGCCTTTCAATATCATCTCAATCAAATCAATTACTAACCTACGAATCAATAAATAAATAACGTCTATGTAGACGGTACTACTTAAATTACGAAAACAAACTTTATAAAAAAAAATATGCAATCGCCAAATTTACATATAAAGATTGTGAGAAAGTATAAAAATTGCCTCCTGTTAAAAAAATCACGTACCAAACAGAGATGTTTGAAAAGCTAAGCAATCAACTTCAAAAACGAGAGGCATTCCGTCAAGACAAATGCTCAAAAACCTTTTTCCTTTGACCTCTTCAGAATTTTCGACGTCACTATTAAATTCGTGACTGGTCTATATTTACATAAGTCTATATTCTGCGCCACATCATGGGAACCACGGGCCGGTGACTTAACAGTTTTCGTACAAAAACTTTACTAAATGAAGACTTTCGCGTTTTGTACCACGCGGAGCGGAAAATTGGTAAAACTTGAGGCCTATTGAACTAAGAGAAAAGAGAATTTGACGTTTTTGGGTTGATTTGAGATAGACCAAGTTTAGTAGAAATTCTAGATTTTGTTTTATATAATAAAAAAAGGGATATTTCAGCAAGGCGAAATAATAATTATTATAAAAGCATGTCCAGTCAGTTGTATTGAACAGGTTAAGATTTTTTTCTACTCCTGTACTGTTATCTGTGTTTTAAATGGTCCTGAACACTAATATAAGAACATAGATTATATGATTTCAGAAAAATCTATAGTCTATTCCACATGTGTCGTTATTTCGCCAAAACGATACTCCTAGCCATAGACCTATAACTTTTTTTCTTTAGATCTACCATACTGCCAACATAATAAAATCGTTATTTTAACATATGGTGCCATTTTTCAAACGTGGAGTCACTGAACAAACGATTTTTTGTGAAAAACACTGTTTAAGTGATTTCATGTTTCAAAAATGGCACTTGTAGTCACTAGGAAGACGTCAATAAAAAAAAATTAAGTCTTCCATAGATACCTAGTATCTACCAAACATATGGTAGTATTTCGTATTTTTCTTTGTTTATTTTTGTAAATGTAGTCGTAGAAGAAGTATTGTATGCAACGTTGTATAAGTAGTCAAAAAATGCTCGATGGCGTCAATTTACGTAACCTGCGCCACTCGCATTTTTTAACCCTCCTTATACAACTGTTGGATAAAATACTATTACCGTTCCGAACCCAGAGGGTAGAAACAGGACACTATTATTTAAGACCTTGCTGTCAGTCTGTTTGTCATCAGGCTGTATGTCATGAATCTTGATAGCTAGACAGTTGAAATTTTCACTAAAAACAGAATAAAATAAATGTTTAACAAACGTGATTTTTGATAGATAATGGTACGAAACTTTTGTGCGCGAAGCCAACTCGCAATTGGCCAGTTTTTTTTTTACTGTTTCATTAAATGTCTTGAGCGGCCAATTGCTCAATTAGTATGGGTAATAAAAATAAAACTTCGACCTCTACACAACGGCATATGTCATTTAATACGTGTCACCCTTTAGCAGGTCAAACAACTGTATCAATCAGTGAGTGAGTCAGTCAGTCAGTGGTAATGTAGGTTTATACTTACTTAAGCTTTGTATTTAATATATGTATCGAAAAAGTATCATCGGCAGAATCGATGGAGGACTTAAGTACGATGCTTGAAGACCTAAATCGAGTCTCCCAACAGGTCGGCCTAAAAATGAATATTGACAAGACGAAGGTCATGTCAAATATGCACGTTGCGCCTTTACCTGTTTCTGTTGGGAGCTCCACCCTCGAAGTTGTAGACCAGTATGTCTACCTGGGTAAATTGATCCAGGCAGGAAGTTCCAGCTTCGAGGAAGAAGTCTTTCGGCGAATCCGACTCGGCTGGGCAGCGTTCGGGAAATTACGCAGTGTTTTATCGTCTAAAATACCTCAGTGCCTCAAGACGAAAGTGTTTCATCAATGTGTGTTACCAGTGATGACTTATGGCTCTGAAACGTGGTCCCTTACTATAGGTCTCATAAGAAGGCTCAAGGTCGCTCAACGGGCTATGGAGAGGACTATGCTCGGTGTTTCTCTACGCGATCGAATCAGAAATGAGGAAATTCGTAGGAGAACGAAGGTAACCGACATAGCCAAGCGGATTAGCACATTGAAGTGGCAGTGGGCGGGGCACATAGCGCGAAGAACCGATGGCCGATGGGGCAGAAAGGTTCTCGAATGGCGGCCACGTACCGGCAAGCGCAGCGTAGGACACCCACCTGCTAGATGGTCAGATGACCTGAGCAAGGTTGCAGGGAGGCGCTGGATGCAGGCCGCTTCCGATCGGTCGTTTTGGAAATCCTCGGGGGAGGCCTATGTCCTGCTGTGGACTTCCTGTGGCTGATATGATGATGATGATGATCGAAAAAATATCGAATAGTTAGTTGATACTTTTTCTATACAACTTTCGGAGGGGATTTCCTCCACTGTTTGACATTGTACATACAAAGTTTAACATGATATAATTTTATCTCATTAAAAAATTTGATCGGAAAAATTTTTTTTTTTTTTTTGCTTATTTGTCGGCGTTAAAACTTCGACGTAAAAAAGTAATAAAAGAAGTGTAAAATCTCCAAAACAAGGTCAATCCAAATCAAACGACTACGACTACGACTGCCTCCGTAGTCCAGTGGTCAAGGAGTTATTCTTGTGACCCGGAGGTCATGGGTTCGATTCCCACTGGGAAGCAGTGGGAATCTTTGTGAAAAGTTGTTTCCAGTATGGATAAGATATTGCAGGCTTGAATCACCTGATTATCCGAAAAGAAAGATGATTCCGTGTTTCGGAAGGCAAGGTAAAACTGTGGGTCCCGAACGCCACCTAGCGTTTGATCATCAAACTATCCAAGGATTGGTTCCTGGTTTGGGTTGTGGAGGTCAGACGGCAGTCGCTCTGTGAAAAACCAGTAACCTCGTCAAATCTCCTTGGTTAGGTAGCGGACCCCGGGCTCTGAAGCGTTGCTGCTGAGGATGCAACCGGGAATACGCTCGGATGATGATGATGAAGGTCAATCCAAATCAAAAAAAAAAAAAAAAAAAAAACACCGACACAGCCTAAATGTCGAAGATTTTAATAAACTTAATTTGTAATTGATTAGTGCAGAAGTTTTTGCATAAAACCCCCTTTCCGAAAGGACTTTAAGTATCTTTTTACGCGCTCGGTTTGCCATGAATTATCGTGCATTTCACCCCACTGCTTCGCCCGAACACAATATTAGATGAGACAGCATGCTTTTAGGCCACGCCCCCCTTTGAGTTTAACCCCGCGACTAGTTCAACCTTAATTGTCATAATAGATGAGAGTGAAGTACTCATGGAAGCGTGACTCTCTGTTAATGCCTCCAGTAATGAAGCGGCACCTAAATTGGATTAATTATTAACTAATGTATGTAATGTTAACTCAATAGTAAAGGGTTCAATAAGTTTATTCGTAAAAGCCGATCGAACATCACCTTATCGTAAAAACTTATGACGTATGAGGGCATATTCATTGAAGGCAATGGTGATTGGGGCGCAGTCGTTACTTTGACGGTTTTAAATTTTTGTGTTTTAAATTATTGTATGAATACAATTTATATTTCTGAATAAGTGAGATTTTCATTTAATTGCACGGACAGTCTAACGCGGAAGGTTAATTTTTTTTTAAACTTTTTACTTACATTGAATCTACTGTTTTTCCAAGTCAAAGTAAAAAAAAAAATATGAACTTCATAATTGTTGACACCACATGATTTGTAACCGACTTTTAAAATAAGGAGGTTATTAAATAGAATGTATATTTTAATGTATATTTTAATATATATATATAGAAGAACGGCCTTCCACAAGGCAGTGTTCTTGCACCTATTCTATTTAATATCTATACCAACGATCAGCCCTGCCTTCCAGCCACTAACCGCTTCATCTATGCAGATGACCTGGCCCTCACGTGTCAGTCTAAAAGTTTCGAAGATATAGAAGCTACTCTATCTACAGCCCTAGAACAGCTAACTGAGTACTATAAAACTAATTCCTTGCGGCCAAATCCTTCAAAGACAGAGTCCTGTGTCTTTCATTTGTGCAACCAAGAGGCTAATAGAAGGCTAAAGATCTCGTGGGACGGTGTAGATATAACACACAACCCTACCCCAACATACCTAGGTGTAACTTTGGACCGCTCTTTAACGTACAGACAAAATTGCCTTAATCTTAAATCTAAGGTCAGTTCCCGCAACAGCATCTTACGTCGTCTCATAACTACTCGCTGGGGAGCATCACCTCACCTACTAAGAACAAGTTGCCTAGCCTTATGTTACTCGGCTGGCGAATACGCGTGCCCAGTATGGTCTCGCTCAACGCATGCTAAAAAGGTTGATGTAGCCCTAAACGCTTCTTGCCGTATTATAACAGGTACTTTAAAGCCTACACCGTTGCACCATCTATACGCAGTGTCTGGAATAGCCCCACCAAGTGTGCGACGCAATGTGGCTAGCGCGGTGGAGAAATCTAAACAGACGCATGACAACAGGCATCTACTATATAATCAAGTTCCACCACCCCCTCGATTAAAGAGCCGAAAAAGTTTTCTAAGACAGCCAAGCATTCCAGTCAGAGAAGCCCCAAACACTAGGTTAGCTTGGTGGAAAAATAAATATCCTCCTGCACCATCTCATATTCCACCAGCCGAGAAACTTCCACCAGGTGGCGATCTCCCCTGGGCAGTCTGGAAGTCTCTAAACAGGCTTCGGACTGGCGTTGGGAGATGTCACGAAAACCGAGCAAAGTGGGGTTTTCCAAACAACAACCGTTGTGACTGTGGAGCTGTTCAAACCATGGCCCACCTACTGTCATGTCCCAACTGCCCAACCCCCTGTACAATAGAAGACCTAAACTCCGCTAATGACAGAGGCGTAAATGTGGCCACACATTGGTCCACACTCATGTAATATATATATTAGTCCATTCCGACTCGCTAAGAAGAAGAAGAATGTATATTTCCTAATTACTCAATAACGACGCCTGGACCTATTTGGAAAATTAGGACCCAAATTACATGCAATAAATTTACAAAATTTAAAGCGCGCTAAGCATGCGCTAGCCGTACGTCTGAACACGCCCTAAGAGGTTGCTGAGACAGGACGTTAAAAGAAGAGTCACAAGTCTGTACATTTTTTGGAACTAAATCTTGAAATCGAATATTTTGTCTTAAGACTCCCCTTACCCTAGACAGAATCAGAGTTTCCCATACAAACATAGTCTAGCTTGTATTTAGAAACGGCATGACAGATATTGGCGAAATTATTGGATTTCAACGCAATTGCATATACTCAGGCATATAACTAGTTTTTTACAGTCAAAATATGAACTTAAGAGCGGCCTTCCTGTCTTAGTTTTCATACAAGCGCTCGTACGTGATTATGGCGTTGTAAATGTTCTCTTTTGAAAACTTTTGAACTAACAGGTATCTTGTGCGCTAATTCTAGGTTTCTATTGTAATAAAAAAATCAAATTCAGAAAAACAAATTCAGTATAATCCTCAAAAAATCTGCCTATTTCGTATAAATTTGAGCTAAACTTCGACCGTTTATAAAATACTCATAAAATATAAAGTTAAAAAAAATATATTTCGTTACAAACCTCGCAAATGTAAGAAAAAATTTAAATAAAAAAAAAATTTAATTTACACTTGTAAATTGGCTTACTGATAAACACGTATCACCTGGAACAAGTTTTATGAAATTTCCGCACCCTATGAATGTTTTTATTTTCGTTCAATTGATAGTTAATAATAATAGTAATATCGCTCAATAAAAAGAAAACCAAGCTTTTAGGCGCTATCTCTCTCTTTTTGCTTTGCCTCTTTTTCTAACATCGCTCTGGATGAAATAACAAGCTTTTCAAACTATGCTCGCGTTGACGATAGAGCGGCCGGGAAGAGCCGCCTTAAAAAAGAATATAGTGAATCATATCATATTTTACCTTTAGTATGGAAAACTTCTACACTCTCATTTTTCCTTTCAAGTTCAAATTTGACTGTCGAAAACTAGTTACATGCCTTAATAAATGTAATTTCTTTGAAATGTCATAATGTCGTCAATATTTGACATGCCGTTTCAAAATAAAAACGAGACTACGTTTGTATGGAAAAGTCTGATTTAGTCTATTGATAATTGGACTCTTAAGAGTTTGAGTTCTGTTTAGTAAACAAAATGTATTACTAAGTAAATAAAATAGTAACAATCAAAACCCACGAAGTCATCTAAATTCGAAACTTACTTCTTCCTTTCAATACAGGAAAATTACTAACTTTATTGTATGAGGTCCAATCTCGAACAAAGTTTTGATTTAATCTCAAAAACTCTAATGAAACCAGCTTAATCCTACTTAAATTTAACCCAATTTTAATTTTGGAATTTTACAAACACGTACCCTCCACCTGAATTGGGAACCAATTAAAATTTAACCTCGGCAGGGTATGGGCCCAGTTGAGGCCGACATTAAAATTATTGTAAACTAAGCCGCTTGCTGTGTAAATAAGGGATTATTTATATTACCCCGTTGGAATGGTTAAGCTGGGCTGAATGCTTAGTAGATCTGGGGAGATTTGGTCGCCATTTTGTAGATTTCTCAGTGATATTGTAGCGTAGAAATTGTATTAAAGTATCATTACTCGGGTTGTTAGTCAGGATGATACACAAATACACTGTCACGTCCTGAAACCTAACGGGGTAGACAGACCCCAGGGCCATAAGTGGGTGTGAAGATGGAATAACCGGTCAAGTGCTAGTCGGACTCGCGCACGAAGGGATTCCGTACCATTACGTTACGTGATTTTAGATTTATATTGCAGAAAAACTGATATCAAGCCCGCTATTTGGTCCGAAGAAACCACGAAGTCACTAGCCTGTATTTCATACAAATCCCATAAAAAAAATTGTTATGACGGTTAGCAAAAAGTATCTGATTTAATTTGCTGGAAAATAGCAAATTCTGTGTTCAATATATTATTTAATACCCATGCTAAGAACTGAGTGAACAAGTTGATTTGCTAGCAAATCAAAACCTCCCGACGAGACCATCTAGTGAAAAGTGGCAGAACTACATAATATTCTAATTTGTAGCGCCATCTATTATGATCCAGGTAAATTACAAACCCCAAATTTAAGCGTATAACCTTTCATACCTAATACTTAACTATGAAAACTTTTAAACGACAGAACCGATTTTCATCAAACATGCCTGAGAACCACCGCAAGGAAGTTGCTCTCACGTGAAAAACCGCATTGAATTCGTTTCAAAATGGTCTGTGGTTTTATCCGTTCAAACGCTATAATGATACAGGCAGATAGATAGACAAACAGACAGACAGACAGTCGGACACACAGATAGACAGACGTTAACGTCAAACTTATAACACCCCTCTCTTTTTGTTGGGGGTTAAAAATATACATATAGAAGACAAAAGTATACTTGTATTTCTTTGTTCCGTATAGAGTAACCCTACGCCCGAGGCTTAAATGTTCATCTATGCTCGTCACGCGAGGAGTGCTGCCTCTCCCTATTGTACTTATCTTAAGGGATTTTGTTCGGGCTTTCCACTGTTATTTATTTTGGTTGAAAACACGAAACATGTGAAAAGCATTGCAGCTTACAATACAAACCATCACTGTTTTGATTCCTTTTTCGCCCACCATCATCACCTTAAAAGTTGTTTCGCAGTTGTGTGCTAGGCTCCGCCTGCTTAGAGCCGTTAATAAAGTTTATAAATAATAATAATTGTTAGATATAAAGGTGCTAAAAGGCCTCTTCATTTTGCCTTTGGTACCATGAACGCCTTAAAGGACCGGGTCCCTATGAAACCCGTGGCTGAAAAGCGTACCAACATAACAATAATAGACCTCCATGGATGCAGCCATCTCACTTTTTAGATAAAAATGTACTTAAAAGGAAGGCCTCTTCATGTTGGCTTTGGCCATATGAACGCCTCAAAGGGGTCCCCATGGACCCGTGGCTGAAAAGCGTGCCAACATAATAATAATACCAAAATCCTCATTCCCCAATTAGGGTTAAAATATGTCAAAAATGTAAGTACTGCCATAAAACGCAGCACTCACGCACTACCTTGCTTGATTTTCTTTATAATTTGTCATATTGTATTTTTGGAACGAAGTTCCTTACGGCAGGCTTGGAGGAGATAGGGATTTTGCTGCGCGACCGAACTGAAAAAAATGTGATAGTAAAACCGTAAGGATGACCTCGTTAAATAAAACCGTTAAATGAGACGTGCGCAGGCGCGACAGTCGTATACACAAGCGAGTAGTGTATAATACCTTTGAGCACGATTTTTCTTTTGCAAATTGTGTCGATTCTACATTAGCCGAAGGAACTTCGTTCCTACCTGGTGTCCCACGACACCACATTTCTTATTTTTTTTTCTATGTGTAATTTAAGTGGACAGTGTGTGCTTTTTGGTACTAATAAAAATGATTATCTATCTACATGAGACTCGTAAGAGACTGGGCCTAAATGAGGTCTAAAGACGAGACAGTCACGAGGCAGTTTAAATAATCCCATATAACCGCTGGCCTACCTTTGACCCTAATTAATTAAGCAAAACGCGTGATTAAAACGTAATTGGCCCATGAAACGGGTAGTTGTAAGGGTTTGGAGTTATGGGAAGTGCATGCTATTAATAAATAAAAGTTTGGTGAAGGGATAATAAGGGAAACTAATTAACGCCCCTTAATGCTTAGCCGTGGCGGTACTTAAATAATTTTTGAAGGGATTTCTGATAGAAATGTTAAATATTTCTTTAACGATGTCTTTTCAAAAGAGTTCAAATAATTGAGACACGTTGTGGTGATCGTTACTTATCATATTTCGAATGGACACACATGTTTGAAAGCGGGAGTCATAAAACAACTTTTTCTCTCTCTTTATTTTTTAACTATTTCAGTACCTTCATTATTGTTTCAGGCTGTCATCATATATTTTCTCTAGCAACTGAATCTGGACTTAAGTGTGGTGTAAAGATTGCTACGACATTATTATTTTTTGTAAAAGCAAGTGAATTTGAGTTTAAAGACAACAGATGCTCATGTAATAATTATGAAGAAGGATTCATTTTATTCTCCTTAATATATTTCAGTGCTTTGCTTTTTCGATGTATACTTATTACAAAAAATAACCAAATAAAAATTTTTAAGGGCCCTCTTGTATCATAACCAACCCTTTCGTACCCTTGACCAAGGAATTAACGTCTGAGGAGATATAAAAATGACATAATAATTCTTGGCGATTATCGAGCCTGATTTTGACAGAATAGACTGAGCGATGGACCGATGGCAATATCACAAATTAGCTCATTTTTGAATCGCTCGTATGCAAAGGATTTGCAGCTACTGGTCTGGAGTACTCATTTCCGCTTCAAATATCAAAGGAACCTTCATTTTATATGTAATCTTTGTTTAACATGGACAATCCGTTTCGTTTAAAGCTGTTTTTTTTTATTTAAGCTAATTTTTTTACATTGACAATTTTTTTAAACTGCTTGTAAGAATATTTATTTATACTGACGCGACGTTTTCAAAAATACGGTGTAATGGTATTTTGAACGCGAGCGGTGGCTTGCAGAACTACACGCTTTGTGTTTCGCCACAGAATAAGTACTAGAATAAACCACGTACAGAATTCTTACTTAGCAAAGAAATACATAGATATATCTACTCAATGTGGTTAGCAATGTGGTTTAATATACATCACGTCTGAAATCGGCACCTATTCGTTTAAATACCTAGAAATCCAATTGATAAGGCTTTTTTTCTTATTATTCTGGAAAAACGATTCATATAATTGAATTTTCCACTTCGGATTGGTCGTCACGGGTATAGTTATAATGTGGCAAATTTTCAATATCTAAACTAGAAGTGACACAGGCCTGGTTTCGTTTATTCTCATGTTAGATAGATAGATAAACTCATTTATTTGCTGCTGTTAAACACAAACAAAATAAAAACGACGGGTTGCACTCCGGGAGTGCCGGCAGAAGTGAAAATTTGAATATTAACGTTGTGCATTTTTGATATTTTGGAATGGTTAGGGAATAATTTTGCATGAATTGCTTTAATTATAAGTATAAAAGTACTATCGTTTATGTGGTAGAATACAATATTTATTTATTGCGCTATCGTACATAAACATGTCAATTTATATTACATTAAATTAACACTTTATATACAATTTTACGAATACACAGCAGTGTGGCCACTACACAGACGGTCGAGCCATCAGCTGTCACTGTCACCATCCATGGATGAGCGTAGCATGCTGCGCCGGCTGTCTACTCTCCATCCGTCTTACGAATTTTCGATCAGGGTCACGTGTCCTGACGCCCTGACGCGATTTAACATTTTTACCCATTACAAAAGTGTACAACGCTGCTAAAGATGTTTTCACTTCAAAAATTTACACAAATCAGACATAAAAAGTAAATAAGCTCTCAATGAGTTTGCAAGATGTGTTTCAACTGAGCTGTGTCTTATTTTTATTGTTGGCTGTACATACAAATAAGCCACAGCTCAGTTGAAACACTGAAAGTCTCTTGAAAAATAGGTCTCCTGTTCGTCTCATGCCCAATAGGAAAAATGGTCTAGTATATCAACCCTCGGGAAATTATTCCTTTATAAATCTGACCAAAATTCCATCAATGTAAGTTTTACAAGAAAACATGCCGGCAAATATAAAATCACATTATTTCACATGACAAAGTTTATTAATACGTAAAGGCTTATCACAACCGAGCATAACCGAGTTATCCGGGGCCCAAAATATAACTGGATAACAAATGTTAAGTAGATTTAAAGTTGTTTCATTATTCATTTTAACTCGGCGGAAATTATTTGAAATGAGCGCAAAATATTTGGTCCCAAAATTAGCATAAGCTGAACGGTAGAAAAGGGTTAAACTCTTGGGTGTTCGTTAGTGATGTATTTGAGTTCGGGTGTTACGGATTTCTGGGTTTCGTACGTCTCTGTTTTTAAGTAGATCTTTTCGAAATGGTAATGGCAAGCGATAACAAATTTGCAAGATGTTTTTTTTTTCTTTTACAAACTTTTTTTATTTTACTTTAGATTTAACTTTAGTTACTTGCGGTGAACTAGTGAAATATATTTTTTTAAATAACCGCTAAAGTCATTTGTAAAATATACCGTCTAAAATATTTTTAACAAAAATATTTTAAGAATAACAGAAGGTTCTCAATTTGACGGAAACTTTTATTTTTTTATGTATATTCCCGTTTACTCAAAGAAATCATCAAGTTTTTTTTTTTTTTTTTTTTATTGAGAGGATATACTTTTTAGTTCCTATGATCATCAGGTCTGGATCTGTAGAAGGGATCTTGGAGAAATCAATAGAAGCCGACAGAAGAACACAACCGAGCATAACCGAGTTATCCGGGGCCCAAAATATAACTGGATAACAAATGTTAAGTAGATTTAAAGTTGTTTCATTATTCATTTTAACTCGGCGGAAATTATTTGAAATGAGCGCAAAATATTTGGTCCCAAAATTAGCATAAGCTGAACGGTAGAAAAGGGTTAAACTCTTGGGTGTTCGTTAGTGATGTATTTGAGTTCGGGTGTTACGGATTTCTGGGTTTCGTACGTCTCTGTTTTTAAGTAGATCTTTTCGAAATGGTAATGGCAAGCGATAACAAATTTGCAAGATGTTTTTTTTTTCTTTTACAAACTTTTTTTATTTTACTTTAGATTTAACTTTAGTTACTTGCGGTGAACTAGTGAAATATATTTTTTTAAATAACCGCTAAAGTCATTTGTAAAATATACCGTCTAAAATATTTTTAACAAAAATATTTTAAGAATAACAGAAGGTTCTCAATTTGACGGAAACTTTTATTTTTTTATGTATATTCCCGTTTACTCAAAGAAATCATCAAGATTTTTTTTTTTTTTTTTTTTTATTGAGAGGATATACTTTTTAGTTCCTATGATCATCAGGTCTGGATCTGTAGAAGGGATCTTGGAGAAATCAATAGAAGACAGCTTTTTTTTGAAAAGTAATCGTATGACGCTATTCTTGAAAAACGTATATAATTTCATGAAATGATTTTGCATGTAGTTGTTCAGGAGATACTTGAATTTTTCGGGATACAGTGCTGCCCCCATTTGAAATAAATTATTTGAAATGAATCGGATATATCATTCAAAATTAATCTTGACCAAGAACTTCGTTTTTAATGAACTACTGTTTACAGTCTAAAGTGAGAACGTGAAGCTTTTCTAGGCACATTAGCCAAAAGTGGCAGCTTTTCGCAGCTGTGCGTAGAAAAGCTTCACCTTCTTACTTGAACTATTTTCAAAATATTATAATACTAGCTGCGCCCCGCGGTGTTACCCGCGCCTAAAGTAGCCTATGTGTTAATCCAGGGTGTAAGCTTTCTGCATACCAAATTTCATCAAAATTGGTTCAGCTGTTTGCGCTTGAAGAAGTAACAAACATACACACTCACAAGCTTTCGCCTTTATAATATTAGTGTGATTATTTTTAATTTAAGAGATATAAAAATATGAAACAGTAGATTAGTTAAGAGGCATTTCTCATTTGGTTAGCTGTCTCGCTCGCACAATCAAACATTTTTAAAGAATTTTAAAAAATGTGACTCATTTGTAGAAAAGTGTTTCATTAACTTTCAATATAATTATATGTTAGATATTGTAGACATGTTTTTTTTTGTTTATCTGTGTGTATCGAGAATAAGGTCATCAAAAATTTAAAATTTTGATGACCTCATTTTCGGTGTAGTCAATGTCTACACAATTTACAAACGTGTCTAAAATATCCACGATTTAATTATATTGAATGTTAATGAAACGCTTTTTAACCGACTTCCAAAAAAGGAGGAGGTTATCAATTTGTCGCGATCCTTTATTTTTTTTATGTATGTTCATCGATTATTCAAAGACGCCTGGACCGATTTAAAAAATTATTTTTTGTTCGAAAGGTTATACTTTCCAGGTGGTGCCATGGAAATTTTTATCAAAATGGGTGTGTAGTTTGGGGGTGAAGTCAGTTTTTAGTTTTAAAAAATTATTTACAAAGGAGACACATTTTTTTAATAATCTTTAAAAATGTTTGATTGTGCGAGCGAGACAGCCAACCAAATGTGAAATGCCTTTTAAAAAAATAAATAAAGACTCTTGAAGAGAAATGTCAAACAAAACCCGAGAATTTGAAATAAAATACGCGAATTTGACTTCTGAGAGGAAAGTGAAGATACTTCACCGAAGAGGCTGACCTCTCATTGTTCAAGCGTTTACAAAACAATGATTTCTCAGAAACTTTTAAATTAGATGTCTTTGTAGTCGGAACGTCAAAAATATCTTCAAAACGGAGAAAGGATAAGATGGTCGGTCATTCGTCAATATTTACAAAGAAAGGGCTTAGGGCTGGTAAAGTAAAGCCGGAGCGCCATGAAACAATTAGTAGAGACTGTATTTTAATTTTAATTTCATTTACTTAGTTTTTTTAGCCTACGACTTGTCGACCTCTGTTGTCTAGTGGTAATGGTCACTATGCCAGGCTGCACTCCGGAGGTCCCGGGATTGATCCCCGGTCAGGTCATGATGGAAAATGATATTTTTCGAATTGACGTGAGTCTTGGATATTTATCTATTTTATGTATTTGTTATAAAGTATAGTATAGGTATTTGTGTTAGTATCTCATAAAACAAGCTCAAACTTACTTTGGGGCTAGCTCAATTTGTGTGATTTGTCCGTACATATTTATTTATTTATTAAAACTGTCCCACTAGACTGCTCGGCAAAGCGTTCCCCCATAACCTTCCACTCATTCCGATTTAGCAGGTCATGCAACCATTTTCAATACAATTTAATTATCTATAAAAGTCTCTTATGAAATTACTCGACTCCGTACCATAATTATAATTTAAAAATTCACCAGCAGTAGTAGTTTAGAAGTTGCATTATAAAAGCTAGCGATGTTTGCAAATCGAACAAGAGATAATTTGTACAATACGCTATAGGTATAGACTACTCAGTTCCGTACTACAATAATAATTATAATGGAAAAAATCACTACAGGTTGTAGTTTAATTGTATATATATTAGTAAGCGAAGTTCATAATCCAAAAGAGGGTTAATATTGTATTTCAAATTACTAACCAACCATCGGGTGATTTAGTGCTATACCATAAATACTTCTAAATTTCAAATCTGACGAACAAAAAATACTTTTTCTGGGTTCTTCTAAGAGTGTTTTGTGAAAGCAACATAAACTTTATCAGAAAATTGACTACTTTATTTTTCCCTGCGCTCAGTCTTAGTTTTTTGCGTGGTTTTAGAGAAAGGGTTCGTCCTTATTTTTGTGCTCCAAGTATTTTGTTTGTTCACTCAAAGGTATGTTTGACTTTAGATTTTCTTCATCAAAACTCGGAATTTTAGATGACAAAAATTTATTAAAATTCTAAAATTAAATAAAAGCTTTGGGATTTCGACAAAAATATTAATTAAGTATCTACCATTGAGAAAAGCAGAGAGACTATTTAATCACTTTAACAACTAATTCAAACATACTGACTTAATTTGAATAAAGCAGAAATCTGACTTTTACTTTCAAATATTTTAGTTCAGCAAGTTTTAATTAATGTTATAGTTTAGTTTAATTTATTAATTCTTATAGTTTAACGTAGTGTTTTTAATAATTGATTTGATGATGAGTAAGAAAGAATATAACTTTTCATTATACCATTTTTAGTAGGTAACACTATTTACTTAAGCTACAAAAAATGTTGTAATGTTTACTAGAAAAGAGCAAAAAAAAAAAAAATTATCTCCCGATAATTTGTAAGCGAAGGTAGAGGAAAACAAGTGCACTATATTCCCAAGGAAAGCACATGAGTGTCTTAAAAATAGTAAACATATATCATGCGATCTGACGAACCTTCAGTACCATTGTAATTCCAGACTAAGGGGCTACTTGAATTCTCCGGTGTCCAGTGCTGCCCTCATTTTAAATAATGTGAACGTGAAGCTTTTCTACGCACATAAGAAAAGCTTCACGTTCTTACTGTCAGCAGTCGTTCATAAAATAGTTTGAAGGGTTATCTAGGGTCTGATCAAGACAACATTTTAAATGATATCTCGGTTTCCTTTCAAATGATTTATTTCAAATGGAGGCAGCACTGGACCCCGGAAAATTCATCTAGCACCTTAAAACAGCCGGCTACATGGGCCGATAGTATAAAAAAAGTTGTTGGAGGTTCCATGCATTATGTGGTCTATAGTAATGACAACCGAACAGCCTGAGAACAAATATGTGGTCACGATCCTTAGCAGGCAGGGAGAAATCTGTAAGCTTGCTGGGCTATTTGACTCAAAATCCTTCTTTAATACGAGTATTGTTTACTAGCCGTAAGTGTCGTAACCTGCGGTTGTCTTCCTGATACACGAAGGAGCCGAAGATAATCTTTGTGCCAATAGGCGACCACACCCAGGGCATGCCTGTGTCTCTCCCCGCTAAGATATCGAAAATATAACCGTACCTACATTATTGCTATGCGCGCGGCGACTCTTCGAAGGAGAAAATTCAGTTACATGAATCGTTTGTCTAGAGTAATAAGAATGAAATTGGCTTGCAATGGATGTCTAGGTGAGGAGTTCTGACGCGAGCTAAATTAAACCATAGCGTTAACCACATTAAGCAGATATTCCTTTGAATTTATTTTCTAAGTAAGATATCTGTACGTGAGTACTAGTACTTATTCTGTGCCCAGGGTTACTTTTCTTGCAAAATTGCAGTGGGGCATACTGCTACCAGGCCGCTGCTCATTTGTAATATTATAATAGGACCAGTTTCTAGCCTGTTGCATACTAGTGTTGAACAATCGACTTTGACTATCGATAGTTGACCCCGAAAAACAGTCACAATATCGATAGGACTATCGATAGTATTGAATAACCGATACTATCGATAGTATCGATTGTCAATAGTTTGCAATATAAGATATTTTTATTAAATCAATAGTAAAATAAATAAATAAATATAAGTATACAGGGACAAATAACACTGATTGAGCTAGCCCCAAAGTAAGTTTGAGACTTGTGTTATGGGATACTAACTCAACGATACTATATTTTGTAACAAATACATATATAGATAAACATCCAAGACCCAGGACAATTTGAAGAAGATCATTTTCCAACTTGCCCTGACCGGGGATCGAACCCGGGACCTCTGGGTGGTGGACTAGCATGGTGACCACTACGCCACGGAGGTCGTCAATGGTGGAATAGTATTGCAAAATATTGACAATCAATACTATCGATAGTATCGGTTATTCGATACTATCGATAGTCCTATCGATATTGAGACTGTTTTTCAAGGCCACGATACTATCGATAGGCTGTCGATATTTTATACTATTGCTTGCAACACTATTGCATATCGTTTTATAAAAGCAATAAATAGTTTGTGTAGCTGATGTTTCGTTTAGACCATGCAAGTTATCTATTGCTTTAATACAATAAACAGGCAGGAAACTTGCATCCTCTAAATGGTCCTTTAGGAGAACTAATCCAAAAGTTTCATCATCTTCATTTTCCTCGCCGCTCCGTATGTCAACTGTTTCCATTTCTTTCTGTCATTCATCATATTTGCACTAGCCTCTCGTTCCTTCATATCTGTCCTTACACATTCGTTCCACGTCTTTCTCGGTCTCCCTATACCTCTACCTCCAAATGGACCATCCTCTTAGCCAGGTGTTCGGCATCCCTCCTCATGACGTGGTCATGCCACGTGAGATGATGGCTTTTTAGCTTGTCCACTATTGGAGCAACTTTTAAACATCCTTTTATATATTGGTTTCGGATCTTATCTAATTCTGTTACACCGCACGTCCACCTTCGCATTCTCAAAAGAGCAGAATTAAGTATTTATTGTTATTATTTGTAATCCTACTAAACCGTATTGTCGGCAGTTTTTTAACGCTAATTAGAATTCTAAACTGGCCTCCACAGGACAGGCAAGTTGCCTAGTGTGGGGCCAAAAGTGTTACATTTGTCTAACAATGAGTTAAATAAATTTCTCTACATGCATGCAAATCTTCGCTACATGCATCCTATGCTACCTTTTCTTTTTGATCGCCCAACATTCCGCCCCTCTTAAATTTAATTTTGATTGTAATTTATTTGTTCATGTACATCTGAAAATTTACACATAAAACATTTATAAGGGTAAACATAGTAAATAGGTGCTACTTATTTAAGAAATTTCTTCCAGCAGATCCTTGAGAGAAAATGTGAAGAAAGAGGTCATTGGCGTGACATCATCATCATCATTTCAGTTGCATAACGTCCACTGCTGGACAAAAGTCTCTCCCAAGGATTTCCAAAATGACCGATCAAGAGCGGCCTGCATCATCGCTTTCCAGCGACCTTGGTTAGATCGTCTGACCACCTTGTGGGTGGGTGTCCTACGCTTCGCTTGCCAGTACGCGGTCGCCATTCGAGAACCTTTTTGCCCCATCGGCCATCGGTTCTTCGCGCTATGTGTTAATTGGCGTGTACAATACAAAAATAAATAAACTAGATACGTAATACCTTAACGTTATAGAAACATACTAACACGTAGACACATAAAGATATCACAAATGAAATATTCAAAATCGAATGGCTCTGAACACAGATTCCCGCCAACTGTACTCCGAATCTAATTAGGAGTGTTTGCGAAGAGTTAAGTTTTCGATTAAATGTTCATATCGGAGAAAGTCAATCAAAGTCGTCGGATGGCCTAATTAGAGGCTTAATTATAGGCCGATCAATCAGCCCTTTTGTGATTTAAATTTGGATTTAACATGTTATTTTTGTGATAATTTAGGTATATAAGAAAGAGTAGGATGGTTTAATTTAACATCAAGAACAAGGTATGATTTGAATTTGGGAATACATTTGTAATTTGAATATGAACGAACGTAGCCTTTTGAGCACTCTATTATTATTAATTTATTTAAGGTACTGGTAGTTTTCGTCATTAAGTGACCAAATGCTGGAATAATATTCCACCCCATATTAGAATACTCACGTCAAAGCTAAATTTTAAAAGAATTATTAAAGATTTACCCTCTTATTCACAAAAAAATACAAACGTTTGCAAAACCTGTATTAGTTAAATTATGTTTTGTCTCGTTTTTTCAACGTCAAATTTTGAAAAGATGAAAAGTGACAAAACATGTTTTATCTAAATTAGGTTTAGCAAACGGTTGCTAAACCTATAAAAACTATAATAATATAATAATATGACAAAGCCCTTCTGGCGAGTAGGCCACCAATACTGTGAAAATGAGTGACTCAGCAGTGGTCGTTACGAAGCGCTGGTATTGGTAGCTTTTCTTTAAAAATAAATAAAATTTTAATATACTTTACACGTAACATAAATTATACTTATTGACGTGTAAAAGTGCCTGTAAAGGTCTAATTACTGAATAAACATTTGAATCTTTGAATCTTTGAATCTTTGTTGTTATTTTTTTATGAATTTGAGGGTTATTGTTGGAGAAACAGAAATTGGTCGCTTAGATGACGGACTACTATGAATCGTAGGTTATAATTGTAATCATCACTTTCTCTCTCACTTCTTTATTTCTTCCTTCATATTCTTTTCACACTTTTTCATTTCAACACATCGGCACTTTGTATTAAATAATATATCCAAACCAGTTTAATACTAGGTATAATTAATCTTTATTTCCGACAGGCTCGAGTTCTCTCACTCGACGGTGATGACTGAAAATCAGTGTTTGCTCCCTGAGCAATTTCAACGCTGAGTTTTTGCCTTTTTGTATCACTGCGGTTCGCCTTATTTCTACACTGATTGTCAATGTTTTCTGTGTTGATTTGTGAAAACATGTATGTGTGTGTGCCTCAGTGAGACAAATAAAGTGTTTAATGACTTTTTTGGGGTCCAGTGCTGCCCCTATTTGAAATGAATCATTTGAAAAGAAACGGAGATATCATTTAAAATTTGGTCTTGATCAGACCCTGGATAACCCTTCAAACTATTTTATAAACTACTGTTTATAGTTTAAAGTGAGAATGGGAAGCATTTCTACGCACAATTGCGGAAAACGGTTACTTTTGGCGTATGTGCGTAAAAAGCACTGGACCCCGAAAAATTCATGTAGCCCCTTAAAGTGTTTATCTACTTATTATAAGTTGTAGACTGTATTTTTATTTAGTCTTTAACGTTCTAGTTTTTATTTTTTTTAATAGTTCAATTGTAAATATTGTTTTAAATGTAAATTGAATTTAACTCTTTTAGATCAACATAAAAAATAAACAACATTTTACAAAAAGTAAGAGCCTCGAAAAAATCTGCAAGTTCTAGGTAGTCCTACCAGTAGGACCACGAGGATTTTTTTCCCAATTGTCTTACCAGTAATGTCAATCCAAACTGACCTAAATTATGTTAAATCATCATCTTGCTTTGTTCTTTATTCTTCGACGACCTCCGTGGTGTAATGGTCAACACGCTAGTTCTGGGTTCGATCCCCAGACAGGACGAGTTGGAAAATGGCCTTTTTCTAATTTTCCTGGGTCTTGGGTGTTTATCCGTAAATGTATTTATCATGAAATATAGTATCGTTGGGTTAGTATCCCATAATACAAGCTTAAGCTTACTTTGGGGTTTGGGGCTAGCTCAATCTGTGTTATTTGTTCCTATGTATTTAAATATTTATTCGATTTTGGATTAAATTGTTGCTGGATTTTATTAGCCTGTCTTATTCCAGTACGTTGACACTTGACCTGAATCACAGCCATTGAAAGTGTCTTGAAAAAAAAACGTTAGTTGATCACTTTTCATTAAAAAGTTATTGCTGTGGAAACACAAAATATAAACACTGCAGAAGTTAACCTCCGCCTACATGTATATTTTTATGACAGACAACAAAAATATGAAGAAATTGAATTTGAACTTACATCTTTCAAACAACGTAGATCAAAAAGCTTATTTTTAACCGACTTCCAATAAGGTTATCAATTCGTCGCATCTATATATATATATATATATATATATATATATATATATATATATATATATATATATATATATATATATATATATATATATATATATATATATATATATATATTACCGATTATTCGAAGACGCCTGGAGCGATCAGAATTTTATTTTTATTTTAATACATCCTTTTACATTTTTACATGTCAAAAGAAATCTGTGCGCCCAATCCAATTGTTTAACTATTATTTTATTTATGCAGGTGAATAGTTATGCTAGCATTTAGTTTACTTCTGGTTCTTTTTACCTGGTATAATTGTTTGGCATACTCTGCAGCCTAAACGGCTCAATGGATTTTAGCTTGAGAGGTGTCGTTATATTTGTAGTTACTGTAAGAGTGGCAAAATAATAAAAAAACAGTCGTTTTTTTTTGTAATAATTACTTGTTACAAGCTTTTATTTAGTTTCACCTGTTCCGTTGTCTGTCTATTTGAGTGTAACCAAATCTTGCAAGTAAATTTGAACAACTTTCCGGTTTCCGATTGAGCTGAAATTTTGCACGCATACGTATATCGCGTGACAATGCAATATTATGATGACGTAGAGTTGATTTGATAATGGAGCTGGAAGGTGGCCATAGGAACTCTGTAATGCAACGTAACCCTATCGAGCTTTTGCTCGTTTGATTTGTCTTGAGAATACTTTAAACTTATAAATTCATTGTTTTGGATAAAAGCTTATTTTAGTATATTTAATAATTACTTGTTTACTTCGTTTTTGATAAAATGGTTTTTTTTTTGATTGGGTTTTTGATTGGGATTTAGATTGGGTCAGCGCTTTTGTTCGTGGCCTCGTAGTGCTGCAGTAAATACAGATGCATTATGACATCCATATCCATAACGGAATAGACAGAGCTACTTAATAAACTAGCTTTTGGGTCTTATGAACCTGAGTTCATAAGACCTAAAAGCCAGTTTTAGCGTGAAAATGGAAAAATAGAATCAGAATAGTGATGGCTTGCTAGTTAATAATTATTACAATAGGCATTACGAATGGATAAATATGTTTAGCAAATCGATCAGATTTCAAAAAAATGTTCAAGTATTTCTTCTTTTCTCTGAGAAACAACAAATTACAAAGATACAGCGCATTGAAATTTCAGATGACGTCACGGCTACGTACGATTTTTACATAGTGGTGACGTCGCAAGCACCCATTTCGGAACTTTGATGCTTCGTATCTTTGTGAATTTTTTTTTAGCTAACCGAAATAAGTGGGTCCATTATTTTTGTATAATCTAAAAAACGGACAAATACAATCGTACTTTTCTAACCCTGTCGTCACCTCAATACTATATACCTCAGGGTTTACTTCTCTTCTCTTTGTATTTCGATGCAGAAGATCAATTTAGTTGTCAATCAACGTGTTCAATACAAAACGTGAGTTGTGTAATGAATTGTTATTAATTATTTACTGTTTTGTGCGATATTAATTTCAAAGTCGCGGCGCGGAGACTTGGATAAATAAATTACATGTCAAAGGTCAGGAGAGGTCAACATATTTGTAAAGTACAATTTTAAACAAAATTTGTCTTATTATGACAAGTTGACTAATTTTCTACGTAAATAAATAATGATTTAGGGACAAATCACACTCATTGAGTTAGGGTCAGTTCTAATTGAAAACAAGACCGTATTACCATAGCCTAAAGCAGTCTTTCCCAAAGTGGGCGATAACGCCCCCTTGTGGGCGCTGGAAGCTTTAAGGGGGGCGGTAACGGGCCCAGAATAAAGTTGGGGGGCGCTGATGTGATTTAAGCAATGAGTGATTTATAACTTCAGCTATTTCATATTTTAAATTTCACTGAAATTAAAATCCTCTTACTACACAACATCCATTTATTAGTTCATATTTATATCCTTTTTTATTGTACAAATATAAACTAAAAATATAATTATTATTTATTATTTTAATGCGTTCACAACGCTATTTATATCGTTAAAGGAATCAAACACTGAAAAAATTTCGTGTTTTAAAGTTTCGCAGGTTTTTATAAAAGATACTGTAATGTACTGGTGTATGTATTATTATTGCTCTCTTGTTTAGAATATAGGTTGAATTAAACTACAGGCAAGACAAATATGTGAGTCAGGTTTTTATGGTGAAAAAAATGGGGGGCGCTACAAAATAACTGATTTTTTAAAGTGGGCGTCTGACAAAATAAGTTTGGGAACCTCTGGCCTAAAGTGTATAAACCTTTAAACATGACAAAACGCGCGGTTTCGAGACTGCGTGAGTATACTAGCGTTTGGCAGTTTAATAGTTTAATTTCGAGTGTCAAAAAAAATCGCTCCTCTCTGTCTGAACTGACCCTTAGCCCCAAAAGTTTTAAACTTGTCTTTTTGCCCTGCCCGGGGATTGAACCCGGAACCTCTCGAGTGGTGGACTAATTTAATGACCACCACTACGCCACGGAGGTCGCCTTGCTATAAACTTATACTTGTTTTAAATATAGAACATAATATATATGTATAAACTTCTGGGTCAGACGAGTATTAAGGGTCTTGCGGCTCTAAACAGGCAGAGAACAGGGCTGCAAGACTCAAAGGCCACTATTACTGTAGAGGTGGGTGAGAAGTATTTTTTTCTTTTTTTCCTTTCTTGACGTACCTATTAAAGTAAATAAGTACGCTAATAATATTACAATCTAGCCTTAACTCAGACTAATAAGTAATTTAACATTGACCTAGTTTTATACGTTATTGTCTAAGAATGTGTCCATCGGCACTTTTCTTACTGTCTCTATTAAGGGCAAGGCACTTTGTTCTTGTGTCTCTATGGGCACATCAACGCACTATAATATCACTGTATTTTTTAAAACTACACTAGTTTAAAAGGTTTAGTTCTTTTGAGACGTCGCACTATGTCCGTGTTGTCAAGAAGCTGGATCGCCTCAACATTCACATGGTGAAGCAGTCTATAATCATGTGCTTGGCGTATTTCTTGATAACTTTATTGACGGTCTGCATGTAACGGGCCAGAAGATGAAAAAACAAAAGAATAATTATTAAAAAAAATTGTATAAATAAACGCTTTTCTTTAAAACAATGAACTTATAAGTTTAAAGTGCTCCTCAAGACGAAGTAAACGAGACCAAACTCGATAGGGTTACATCTTTTTATTGCAGAGTTTCCGATGTCAGGCTCCATCAACCTCCGTTCAACTCGTGAACGGGTGCTGCCGGGAGGGACTGGTCAGCTCGACTTCGCTTTTTGACTACTTAATATTTTTATAACGCAATTTATGTTTGTTTACTGGTTCGCTAGCATTACATTTTAAAATCTGTCAACATTGTATTATATTATAATATTTATTAATTAAAAGACAATAATAATAACATGACAAAGCCCTTCTGGCGAGTAGGCGACTAATACTGTGAAAATGAGTTTCTTTCGGCGGCGTTTCTGCTCAGCAGTGGTCGTTACGAAGCGCTGGTATCGGTAGCTTTTCTTTAATAATTTTTCGAAACTAAAAATCGACTTCATCCCCAAACTAAACAACCGATTTTGATAAAATTTCTATGGTACTACCTGGAAAGTATACCCTTTCAAACAGAAAAAGAATTTTTTAAATCGTTCCAGGCGTCTTTGAATAATCGGTGAACATACATAAAAAAAAAATAAAGGATCGCGACGAATTGATAACCTCCTCCTTTTTTGGAAGTCGGTTAAAAATAAATTATGTTTTAATATACTTTACACGTAACGTAAATTATTGACGTGTACAAGTGCCCATAAAGGTCTAATTACTGAATAAACATGAATCTTGAATCATCAGATCAGCTCCATGTCATCATAATATTGCATTGCAATTCTATATAGTACATATGCGTGCGAAATTAAAGCTCAGTCGTAAACAAGAAAGTGGGTCAAATTTAATTTGCAAGATTTGATTACAGTCAGACATCCAGACAGGTGAAACTAAATAAAAAAGAAATGTGGTGTCGTGGGACACCAGGTAGGAACGAAGTTTCTTCGGCTAATGTAGAATCGACACAATTTGCAAAAGAATTGTGTATACGACTGTCGCGCCTGCGCACGTCTCATTTAACGGTTTTATTTAACGAGGTCATCCTTACGGTTTTACTGTCACATTTTTTTCAGTTCGGTCGCGCAGCAAAATCCCTATCTCCTCCAAGCCTGCCGTAAGGAACTTCGTTCCAAAAACTTTTGTTGTGTAAAATGTTTAGTAAATGCCCCAAAACGTCGAAAACGACAAGCTTTTTCGTAGAATCGTACTGAAATCTTTATCCACGTCAGAGCTGAACATATGAGAACGACACACCTCTGTCGAAAGTTTCTGCCGTTTTATGTCGACGCCCTTGTCAAATTCTTTTTTGTGATACGATCAATTATTGCTGGGACAAAGGAAAATTTTACAGGTATTTCAGCTACTTACGTGTATAAGAATCATACGGTTTGATATGTGACATTGAACAGTCATAGATATCAGATTTTTTTTGTATCTAATTTCAGTTGAGTACTTGGCTTCCGTTTTAGACATGGTCTAGCTGAAAGGTGGCAGGAATTGGTTTTCTTATACATAAGTATGATAATTGATTGACAAACAATGCGTAGATAATTATTATTTATTTATTTATTAGTACACTTAACAGATTACAAACACAAAAAGAGAAATAAATTATAATACAAACTAGCTTTTGCCCGCGGCCTCGCTCGCGTAGGGGTATAATTTATCGAAATCCTTTCTTAAGAGATGCCTACGTCATAGTAGCTTTATGCATGCAAAGTCTCAGCCCGATCGGTTTAAAATTGGCAAAGTTTCATACAAATTTTCATCCCCTATTTTATCCCCTTGGGGGTAGAGTTGATCAAAATCCTTTCTTAGCGGATGCCTACGTCATAACATCTACCTGCATGCCAATTTCAGCCCGATCCGTCCAGTGATTTGGGCTGTGCGTTGATAGATCACTATGTCAGTCAGTCAGTCACCTTTGAGTTATATATATTTAGATATAAGAGCCGGTCTAGTCTGCAATCCTAAAACAAGTATGCCTAAAAGCTACATTAGTTACAGAATCAGAAGCTAGGGTACACTGTAAATACAAGAATAAAAAGTGATAGATAATTGCAACCAAACAAATCAAAACAGAAATTAAAGAATTACAAAAGCATGTTAGTTACTTACTTCTAGGTGTATTAGTATTTGCCGCCGAAACTTGTACAGCGAAAAGTGAAAGATATCAACGTCTCTGTTAGAGACTTACCCTCAAATTCATTAAAAATAATAAGCGTTTGCTAAACCTTTTTTCAGTTAAAACATGTTTTGTCCCGTTCCCTCTTTTGAATATATGACGTTGAAAGAACGAGACAAAACATATTTTAACTAAATAGGTTTAACAAAAGTTAATTTTTTTTATGAATAAGTGGGTAGGACTTCATTGTATTGGCGACACATTTCGCATTGTTTGTCAATCATAATCATCCGCGCGTTTTCTTGGTTGCATCTTCAGCGATAACGCGGTTACCTATAGAGTGATTTGACGAGGTTACTGGTTTTTACACTGAGCTACTGTCGTCAGACCTCCGCAACCCAAAGGGTATTTATTTATTAAAATTTATTAAAATCTTTATCGACCACAAAGGTACAAAAGGTGAACTTAATGATTATGCATTTTCTACCAGTCAACCTGTAGGAAAACAGAAAAATAGGACAGACTAGAACCAATCTTTGGATAGGTTTGATGAGCAAACGCCAGATGGCGTTCGGGGCTCACAGTTTCGTGCCTTCCGAAACACGGAATCATCCTTATTTTAGGATCATCAGGTGATTCAAGCCTCAATGTCCTAACTGGACAGGAAACAATTTTTACAAAGTATACTTTCCAGTGGGATTCGAACCCACGACCCTCGGATCACAAGGCGAACGCTTTGACCACTGGATCACGAAGGCAGTCAGACGTTGTTTGTCAATATTAACGAGTAAAAAAAGTAAACAGGTAATTGTTCGAACATCAGATACACCTTGAGAGATAACATCCAAGTTTCGGCGATCGCATCAAAGGCAAAACAAACTCGTTATTAGATTTGACGCGATAAAATTTATCGTCGTGTTTATGTAATTTTTTTAACACTTCGGTCCAGACCCCGCTGCGCTGGAGAACACTTTGATGTTAATTTTTAGTTTGCTAATGTAATGCGACTTGTTATTATGAAAATGTTTTTGACAAGTGTTTATCGTTCGAGAAACTAGGCCGTTTTGGTACTAAAACACGTTTTCGAAATTGTTGGTCTTATTTTTGGAACGAAGTCCGTACCGTACTTTTCGAACGGTAAGGCGAAAAAAAGTGTAATATTGAGGGGGACGGGGGTTAGGTGAAAAAAATGTTAATACACTACTACACTTTTTTCGTCACGTAGAAAAGTGAAAGGTAATTTTACATATTTGTGTATCTCGTCTATAGATCAGTTAGTAGCCCTGAAATGGTCGATGTTCCCGGGTCAAACCCAGCGAACGCCATCTTTTTTTAAATATTATTGTGTTTTCTTTTTGTAATTTAATTGTATTTAATTTGTAATAAAAAAGTGTAGGTTTAATAATGAATATTTTCCGGATTCTAAGTTATGATATACTTGTGTTTTAACGGACAGAGTTTTAACAGTCGAGTAAATTTTAACTCTACTTTTAAGAGTAAAGTTAATTTAAACTGAAAATTTTAAGCGACTTCCAAAAAAGAGAAGGTTATCAATTCGTCGCTATCTTTTTTATGTACGAGTATGTTTACTGATTATCCGAAAACGCCTGAATAGAATTGAAAAAAAAAATTGTTTAAAGAGGTTAACTTGTCTTTTGGTCCCACAAAATTTTTATCAATATTTATTGTGTAGTTTGGGGGTGAAGTTGATTTTGAGTTTTGCATTTTTTTTACCAACAAATCAATAACGAATTAAGCATTACGCAGCAAATTTATTGAAGTATTCACACATTAACTTGGTCTTGTATGTATATCTATATATGTATTTGTTATAAAAATATGGTATCGTTGAATTAGTATCCCAACTTTGTGCCTCTGTCAGAAGAGCTGCCTCCAGGCCAAAACCTACCTTGGGCAACTTGGAGGTGCCTAAATCGACTACGTACTGGGAAGGGCAGATGCGGTCACGAGCTCGCGAAGTGGCGATATATTGAAAAACCGGAGGCCCGCTGCCAATGTGGTCACGCCGATCAGACCATGCAGCATCTTCTCTCGTGCCCACTTTGCCCCACCAGCTGTACAAAGTTCGACCTTTACGCGGCGTCGGAGAGAGGCATAAGAGTGGCAACCTACTGGATGGACAAAATTTAGTGTAATTTGAGCCAATCGACACGAAAAGAAGAAGAAGAGTATCCCATAATACAAGTCTCGAACTTACTTTGGGGCTAGCTTAATTGTAATTTGTCCCTATATCATTTATTTATAAAATATTTTAAATCTTTTATTTATAAGCCGTTATCACAATAACTAATAACCCTTTAGTCCATAACTCCTAAAAATTCCTTTGCAGCCTAATTTTATCATTATTAACTCGTAAATCAAACCGAAGGTGAATAGAAACATAAAATTATGGGATAATGAGGCTCATCAAATATTCATAACAGTTGTTTATGTACGTCGTTATCTTGTATGGGGCAGCCTGATGATGAAACGGAATCAATTGGCTGATTAAAACAGTTTGGAAATAAGGTAGTGAGGTAGCTGATAGTATATGAATATGGGATATTGATTCATTATCACCATTACATAAAATAAAAGTTACTTTTGAAGTGAAAACTTCTTTAGCGGCGTTGTACACTTTTTTGTAATGGGTAAAATATGTTAAACTCGCGTCAGGGCGTCAGGACCCTGATCGAAAATTCGTAAGACGGATGGAGAGTAGAAAGCCGGCGCAGCGTGCTACGCTCATCCTTGGATGGTGACAGTAACAGTTGATGGCTCGACCGTCTGTGTAGTGGCCACACTGCTGTGTATTCGTAAAATTCGTGTATATAAAGTGTTTAATGAATGTAATATAAATTGTCATTTGTGTACGATAGCGCAATAAATAAATATTGTATTCTACCACATAAATGATAGTACTTTTATACTGATAATTAAAGCAATTCGTGCAAAATTATTCCTAAATATCAAAAATGCACAACGTTACTATTCAAGTTTTCACTTCTGCCGGCACTCCCGGAGTGCAACCCGTCATTTTTTTTTAGTTTCTATACGTACCTACATACTATTGAATAAGTACGATAATATTATTACAATCTAGCCTATTAATCTAAGATTAATTATTAATTTTACATTGAACTAGTTTAATAGTGTAAGAATGTGTCCATCGGCACTTTTCTTACTGTCTCTATTCAGGGGAAGGCACTTTGTTCGTGTGTCTTTAATTATTGCACTATGACCGCACTAAGTATTATTTTTTTATTGTCACTACACTACACTAGTTCGAGCGGTTTAGAATAAAAAAGTAAAAAAAATGTGTCTGTACATTGAATATATTTCCAAAAGTTTTATTTGGGGCAATGAAGACATACTAATAGGGCAAGAATTAAAAAAAAAAACTGGTCTGTTTAAACACGTTAATCTCCGGTAATACTGGACTTCAAATGCATTTTTTTTTGTTATATGTTAGGCCTGGGAATCTGTATAGAGTATAATTGATTTTAGAAAATGGAACACATATAGCACGACCATAATAGTCCAGCTAAACTATAAGAAATATTATAACGACGCCTTAGCAAAGTTGTTCAGCCTGTAAGCATTTATATAGAGGAATAAAAATCGAAGATTTATAACAACTGAATCAGCTACAAGTTTTTTTCTTATATATCTACATTGGTTCGTATTTAAATTTATACGCCGGAGTCATATCCACGAACGACGTCGCGAGCATTAGCTAGTCATAAAAAAATAACTAGATTATTGTCAGTAGAGTAATTACGTATATATAATAAACAATTTATAGGTAACATAATATATTATTATAATTTAAAAAAATGTATATTGCATGTTTGTTTATCATGAAATTAGTATGCGACATACAAAAAAAAAGATTTTAATGTTGCCTAAAAATCGATATTTTTACAATCGATAGTTTTAATCGAAAAATGCCAAATTATCTATATATCGATAGCTGTTTTAGAGCAATACTATTGATAACCAACAATACTATCCATAAAATAGATAGTAGGTATCGATAGTTATGTACTATTGATAGTATTGACAATATATAATAATAATTGGCCAAGTGCGTGTCGGGCCACGCGCAGTATAGGGTTCCGTAGTTACTAATGCCCGCATTGGGTTCATGTCACCAAAAACGTCTAAGAACTACTTTTCTATTCCGACGACCTCCGTGGCGTAGTGGTCACCATGCTTGTCCGCCACGCAGAGGTCCCGGGTTCGATCCCCGGTCAGCGCAAGTTGGAAAATGACCTTTTTCAAATTGTCCTGGGTCTTGGGTGTTTATCTATATATGTATTTGTTATAAAATATAGTATCGTTGAGTTAGTATCCCATAACACAAGTCTCGACCTTACTTTGGGGCTAGCTCAATCAGTGTTATTTGTCCCTATATATTTATTTATTTATTTCTATTGATTTGTGTGAAATTTTCATATTGCGAGTACATTTTATAAGTTGATCGTCTATAACTTTTTAAATTGTAAACCCTACTTAGCTCTGATAGCTTTCCTTCAAATTTCCTTATATATACTATAGCTGTGAATTTTTTCACGTGTTTATATATAACCGTTTAGTAGATAGAGGGGGGGGGGGGGGGACACTTGACTCAAACTAAAATTTTCACTTTAAAACCATATATTCCAGAAACGGTGTTCATAACCTCATAATATTTTTGAAAGACCTATTCAACGATACCCAACATGACTGGTTAGACGAGAAAAAAATTGCCTTTTCACTTTACTTGTATGAGAGCTACCCTAAAAAAAAATATTTTTCAATATTTTATTGTACCACTTTTTCCGCCTAATTAATATACATATCCATGCCAAGTCACAGCTTTCTAGTATTAATAGTCACTGAGTAAAACCGAGGACGGACACACAGACAGACATTCATGGCGAAACTATAAGGGTTCCTTGTTTACTACGGAACCCTAAAAAGCAATACTATCAATAGTATCGATATTTTGCTTGTTGTCGCCAGGATCAAAACTATCAATAGTGTCGGTACTATCAATAAAATTTCAATAGTAGACTGTCAAGCAGCCACACTAATTTAGATAAATAGTAAATTATATTGTTCTGTGACGACCTCTGTTGACGACCTCCGTGGCGTAGTGGTCACCATGCTAGTTCGCCACCCAGAGGTCCCGGGTTCGATCCCCGGCCAGGGCAAGTTGGAAAATGGCCTTTTTCAAATTGTCCTGGGTCTTGGATGTTTATCTATACATGTATTTGGTATAAATTATAATATCGTTAAGTTAGTATCCCATAACACAAGTCTCGAACTTACTTTGGGGCTAGCTCAGTCAGTGTAATTTGTCCCTATATATTTATTTATTTATTTTATGTGAACTCGAGAATGAATAAAAACCATCCTTTGTCCTTTCCCGGGTTTCTTAATTTTATCTAAATCGGTTCAGTGGTTAAAGCTTGAAGCGGTAACAGACGGACAGTATGGAAATATAAATAACGATCGAGCGAAGCGAGTTGTATAAAATTTGGAAGGCGTGTAAATGTGGCCAACAGAATGTTTAATATTGAACATGAGCCAAATCGGTCGAAGGGTTACCGAGATATGGGGTTTGCGAGTTCATAGTTTGGGGTGAACTAGTATCTAAGTTAGGTAAGGATACTAAAATCTATTATTCAACTACTGTTGAGTAGATTTTTCGTTAGTCTGTCAGGTTTATTTAAAACTGGAGAAAAATCTAGTCTCACCGTACACCGCGCTACTTTATCAGACACTCCGCGACACACGAGATTGATGATGCAGCATCTCCAGCTGACAACTCCATCTACATACACATTTATATACAGACAGACACTATGTGTGAGTATAAATCAAAATACAGTCTTCTCTTCCTCAACAAAGTTTCTTTTTATAAATAAAAATACCGTAAATAAATAAATATATACGGAAAAATCACACAGCTTGCTCTTGCTCCAAAGTAAGTTCGAGACTTGTGTTATGGGATACTAACTCAACGATACTATATTTTATAACAAATACATATAAAGATAAACATCGACGACCCAGGTCAAGCTGAAAAAGTTCATTTTTCATTTTGCCCTGACCGGGGATCGAACCCGGGACCTCAGGTGTGACAGCGTGGCATGATGACCACTAGGCCACAGAGGTCGTCGCCTTATTATTTTAATAATCTACCATCATATATACATCGTAACCGATCGAATCTGCTCGGTTTTTTTCGATTAATTTCACAACTTGAGTAAAATCGTGTTATTGTAAAGTTTTATTCTTATTAAAAACAAATTTATTTCGTCGTTTTACGAAATGGGGATTGGTTTCATTATTTGACATAAATCATAACTACCTAATTAAGCATAGGACACCCATCCACAAGGTGGTCAGACGACTGACCAAGGTCGCTAGAAAGCGCTGGATGTAGGTTTATGTTAGACTATATGGATAAGGCCTTTGTCCGACAATAGCACACTATCCGTCTTATTATAAAACCCATTAGGTTTAAACCATTATCCGACCAAATCAAGTTGACAACTAGTAATATCACACTATCTCACTTGTCAGCTTCATTTTGGGCGGATAATGGTTTAAACCTAGTAACAAAGTTAGTCCTGTTTATATAATAAGACGGTATGGGCTTATACAAGTTTATTTGCCTGGCAAATTAAAAAACCACCGATCATCAGTAATGAGTGTCGAAACAACATCATCATCCGAGCGTATTCCCGGTTGCTTTCTCAGCAGTAACGCTTCAGAGCCCGGGGTCCGCTATCTCACCAAGGAGATTTGACGATGTTGCTGGTTTTTACACAGAGCGACTGCCGTCTGACCTCCACAACCCAAAGGGCAAACCAGGAACCAATCCTTGGATAGTTTGATGATCAAAAGCTAGGTGGCGTTCGGGACCCACAGTTTTATGTGCGTACGGTGCCTTCCGAAACACGGAATCATCTTTCTTTTCGGATAATCAGGTGATTCAAGCCTGCAATATCCTATCCAGACTGGAAACAACTTTTCACAAAGTATGCTTCCCAGTGGGAATCGAACCCATGACCTTCGGGTCACAAGGCGAACGCCTTGACCACTGGACCACGGAGGCAGTCGAAAGAGTGTCGAAACAACATATTCCACTTGATATCCGTACCGCCATCTTTTATTTGCCAGGTAAATGAAAAAACCCCGACCAAGCTCTAAAAACTTTTAAACGACTGAACCGATTTTATGTTATGTTATGTTATGTATTAGGAAAAAAATAGTATTAGTCGTATTAGTTTTAATAAATTTCATCTAAAAAAATGTTTCGTGGGTGATTTTTTGGTTGATTCGTATTGTTGCCACTTAAATACAGTATTTAAGGGCTACCTTTTCCGGGGTCCAGTGCTGCCCTCATTTGAAATAAATCATTTAAAAGGAAACAGAGATATCAGTTAAAATTTGGCCTTGATCAGACCCTAGATAACCCTTTAAACTATTTTATGATAAACTGTTTACAGTTTTAAGTGAGAACGTGAAGCTTTTGGTTTTTCGCAATTGTGCGTAGTAAAGCTTCACGTTCTCACTTTAAACTGTAAACAATAGTTCATAAAGTAGTTTAAAGGGTTATCTAGGGTCTGATCAAGGCCAAATTTTTAAATGATATCTACGTTTCCTTTTAAATGATTTATTTCAAATGGGGGCAGCTTTGGACCCCAGAAAATTTTGGTAGCCCCTAAAGAAAACTGCATGGCAATATCCTTAAAAATAATGGAGATTTAAAATTATTAATGGGGGCAATAATTTTTAACCTATTTTATCAAAATCGGTGCGGTGGTTTGGGTTGTAGTTTTTTTTTAAGGAAGTGGCGCCATCTCTGTTCCTAAAGGATGAAACTTTCGCTGCTACGGGTGAAATTTGGTCCCCACTATTGCTGTGCAAAGCGGCTTCTTTCATCACAAAATGCAGCTTTTTTTCATAAGACGAAGTACTAAATACAGCAGAAAATACAAAGGCGGACTTATCCCTTATCCCTTTTAAGAGCGGCCTTCCCGTCTTACTTTTCATACAAACGCTCGTACGTGATTATGGCGTTGTATATGATCTTTCTTGAAAATTTTTGAACTCACAGGTATCTTGGGCGCTATTTCTAGGTTTCTATCGGAATAAAAATTTGAAATTTAGAAAAACAAAGTCTGTATATGCCTCCAAAAATCTGCTTTCTTGCACAAATTTTAGCTGAACTTCGACCGTTCATAAAGTACTCATAAATTGTAAAAGTAAAGAAAATATTTCGATACAAACCTCGCAAATATAATGAAAATTTTGAATACAAAACATTTATTTCACATACTTCTAAGGCTTACTGATAAACACGTATCTCCTGGAACAAGTTTTATGAAATTTCCGCACCCTATGAATAGTTAACATTCGTTCAATGGATAGTTAATAATAATACTAATTTCATTTAATAGAATGCAAACTATGCCCTTAGACGCTATTTCTCTCTTTTTGGTTTGCCTCTTTTTCTAGCATGGCCCTGGATGAAACACCAAGCATTTCAAACTATGCTCGCGTTGAAAACAGAGCCGCCGGGAAGGGCCGCCTTAAGGGATCTCTTTCAGTCAAACCAAAACTAAAGAATGATATTTAATAGGGTTTACATGGATTTTTAATAAACATATAACCACCGAAAGAGAATTTTTTTTCACGTAAAAAGACCTGCATCGAATTAGCTCCATCTGTTTGGGAGCTACGATGCCACAGACAAACAAAAATAAGCGTCAAATTTATAACACCCGTTTTTTCTGGGGGGGGTTAAAAATAACACAGCCACATTGAGTAACTAAGTTACATAAAATGTCCATCCACGTTGAAGATATACACTCCTTACAATGTATGAAACTATCTGTTTAAGTATGTATTTTAAGACAAAGTGGTTCTTAAGGTAAATCTCTTAAGTGCCTACAAAAACCCAAAACGACCTTTGCGAAAGGGTAGAGGTAGATTAGCTGCTTTAGTCCATTATTGGCGTTTGGGAACGTTTGTAAAGGTAAAGATGGAAAGGTTAAGGAGATACCTGAATTTACCGGGGTCCTGTGCTGCCATTATTTTAAATAAATAATTTGATATCAAACGGAGACATCATTTAAATTTTTTTTTAAGGCGCTAGGTAACCCTTCAAACTATTTTATGAACTACTGTTTACAGTTTAAAGTGAGAACGTGAAGCTTTTCTAAACGAAAATTCAGGGATCCCCTTAAGAATAATAGCGATTTAAGGTTTCAATATAATAAAAAAGGGAAATTATCGGTTTTTAACAGCGTTAAAATGCTCGGATTATTATCCAAATAAAAAAAAGAGATGAAAAATTTCGCCTCGAGTGGGACTCGAAACCGCGTCCCTCTCGTTAAGGGGCTACATGAATTTTCCGGCGTCCAGTGCTGCCCCCTTTTGAAATAAATTATTTGATAGGAAACAGAGACATCATTTAAAATTTGGCCTTGATCAGACCCTAGATAACCCTTTAAACTGTTTTATGAACTACTGTTTACAGTTTACACACAGTTTACTCATAAAATAGTTTAAAGGTCTTTCTATACATTTATACAAATCAAATTTTTAATTATCACCTTATTTAGTTTTAAACAATTTATTTCAAATGAGGGCGCCACTTTAGCTACCACTTCGTCTTAAAGCATAAGGGAATATTAGCTTATAAGTAAACTGACATTTGTTAAGTTATTTATATGAGTTAGTAAGTTTGACTTGCTATGTACATTTTGCACGTCTGCTTGCAGGCTGAATACAGTTACTATTATTATATTGAACACCTATTTTATAATGTTTTCTGGCAAAAAAAAAGATTTCTAATTTCTGATTTAAAATGGCGGACTTAAGTGCCGCAACAGACGGGACGCAAGTTGCGTCGCGTAACAGCTAGAGATGGACAGTGGAAAGAACTCAATGTACCCATTTGAGTATTTATTGACTTACGCAATAGGTTTAATAAATAGAGTAAATAGAGCGTGCTCATATATTGACATCGCATTTGATGTCTGTTTACTTATTTTAACATATAATTACGTCTTTGCACATCTTCCAGCAAAAAAATTATAAT
Organism: Acrobasis suavella; assembly: GCA_943193695.1. Classification (NCBI taxonomy): domain Eukaryota; kingdom Metazoa; phylum Arthropoda; class Insecta; order Lepidoptera; family Pyralidae; genus Acrobasis; species Acrobasis suavella. Next base: position 1,910,967 of record OW971947.1, read on the forward strand.
AAGTCAAAGAAGCCTACTTTCAGTGTATGATTAGTATATTTTCATATATTTCACCTACATTTTAAGCATATTATAGCGTATGCACACACTTTTTGACAACAATTGCAAGTGTAAACTAGATGTAAGTTTCAAAATTGTCTTCAAAACGTGAAATAATGAATATGAATATAAATATGAGTCACAACTCATATAAATCAACCTACTCACCAAATGGATAAATACGGTTATTTATAGGGTATTTAGTCAATCTACTGAGTAAATATTCAAGTGGGTTGATTGAGTATTTATGCACCGCCCATCACTAGCTGTTACGCGGCGCAACTTGCGCCCCGTCTGTTCCGGCCCTAATGCTAAGAGCATTTTATCCCAGTCAACCATAGGGATAAACGTAACCATGGAATAAATGTTCCGTAGACCTTGATTTTTTTACTGTACTTTTTAGTAGTGTTTTCGGTAATCACCGGAATCGAAATAGGATTTTTCTACTTGCAAAACGTATTTTTTCTAAACATTAGATTTTTTAGTCAATTGTCACCCAGCGTTTATCTGTCTGCTATCGGTCAAAATAAAATAAACATAGTGTTGACGCAAAGCCAGGCCTGTGTCACCCGTTTAGGTAAAAAAATATACCTACATTATTACTATGCGCGCGGCGACCACTTTGAAGGGGAAAATTCAGTCACATGAATCGTTTGTCCAGAGTAATAAGACGATTTTGACGACCTCCGTGGCGCAGTGGTCACCATGCTAGTCCGCCACCCAGAGGTCCCGGGTTCGATCCCTGGTCAGGGCAAGTTGGAAAATGGCCTTTTTCGAATTGTCCTGGGTCTTGCATGTTTATCTATAATATATGTATTTGTTATAAAATATAGTATCGTTGAGTTAGTATCCCATAACACAAGTTTCGAACTGACTTTGGGGCTAGCTCAATTAGTGTTATTCGTCTTATATATTTATTTATATTTATAAGAATATAATTCGCTATTTTCCAACAAGTCAAATCAGATACTTTTTTTTAACGTCAAAACTACAATTTTATATGGAAATTGTATGAAATACTAGAAGATGACGTCATAGTTTCTTGGAGTCAAATAGCGCTCTTATTTTCAGTTCTTTTGCAACAATAAATCTAAAATCACGTTAAAATGGATATAATTATTCAAGACAAGTGACATTATTTTGCGACGTTTTATTTAGTTATTAGTACAAAATAATTTATTTATGATCCAGGAAAATACCCAATTAGCTTGCAATAGATGTCTAGGTATCTAAACGAAGAGGTGAGGAGTTCTGACGCGAGCTAAATTAAACCATAGCGCTAACACATTAAGTAGATATCTCTTGGAATTAATTTTCTGAGTAAGACTTCTGTACGTGAGTACTAGTACTTATTTTGTGGCAATGCGAAGTTATATTCAGCGACATAACATTTATGTAGATATATCGTGTTAAACACGATTGCATGTACAATATGAGAAGGGTTGTACTGAATCCGCCGGGGGCTATAGATATGCCGTTGCGCTGTTGACGATAATGCGGAATGGTAAAATGTGATCTACATTGTATAAAATAACATAAATAATATATCAACTAAAATAATATAAATAAACTATACTTACTATGATTGAACCAAATATTAATAATTAATAAAAAAATGAAGAAAAACTAAACTAGAGAATAACATCAAATAATATAATAAATCACTGCGCAGGGTAGGGTGCGCTTTGGCCAAAAACTTTTTGGCCATTCTATGTTAAAAAAAATTAGTTAAACATACTAATCGCTAGAATGCCTCCATGGTCCAGTGGTCAAGGCGTTCGCCTTGTGACCCGGAGGTCATGGGTTCGATTCCCACTGGGAAACATACTTTGTGCAAAGTTGTTTCCAGTCTGGATAGGATATTGCAGGCTTGAATCACCTGATTATCCGAAAAGAAAGATGATTCCGTGTTTCGGAAGGCACGTAAAACTGTGGGTCCCGAACGCCACCTAGCGTTTGATAATCAAACTATCCAAGGATTGGTTCCTGGTTTGCCCTTTGGGTTGTGGAGGTCAGACGGCAGTCGCTCTGTGTAAAAACCAGTAACCTCGTCAAATCTCCTTGGTTAGGTAGCGGACCCCGGGCTCTGAAGCGTTACTGCTGAGGATGCAACCGGGAATAAGCTCGGATGATGATGACTAATCGCTAGAATCTATGTTTTATTTGCCCAAGTAAATGAAAACGGCCAACTAAATATGATTGTTGCGATTGTTCAAAACCTATTTGTCTGCAATGTTCGAAGCTTATTTGCGAAATTTGTCAACAAAAATTGTTACACTTTGAGGTTGTGTAATTTTAGATCTCACCGTTAAATTTCAAGAATTTCTATTTTCATATGTAAATTAGTAAACGCTTAACGAAAAAAATAATAAGAAATGTTTTAGTTCAAGTTTTTGGGAAGAAAACTGAAAATTATGTTCATAGTGCGCCATATGCAATAAAGGTTGTGATTTCGCAAAAGTGATTTTTATTTTGCCTTTTTTTATTTATAATATTTTATAGTTTATATAGTTTACCTCAAGACACATAAAATTGGTTTAAATGACAAATTTTAATAATTACTTTAGTGAGAAAAGGTGTCGCTAGTCTACCACGTCAGCAGAATTGGGAAAATTATACCACGTCAGTCGCAGAGGGTTAAGTGTAAATCTGTATTGTAACTGAAACATAGCCCATCGGGCTGGGTAGGGACCAATACTGAACTGGGTTTCATTCGGCGTAATCTGCCCAGCAGTGGTCGTTCTGAAACGCTAGTAGTTTTAAGCTTTAGCTCTAAAATAATATTTAAAAAAATGACCTTCAATAAGAAATAAATTTATCCTAAAATGAATAAAAAAAATATAAACAGACGCAAAAAAAGTTCCGTCTCAATAAGGGTACTAAAAAAATTATATGAAATTTTAGAAAAAACTAATTTTCAAACCTTCTCACATACGAGAATCGGTTGAAAAATGTGACCTGTAGGCGAGAACAGCCGAAAAAATTGACAGCCGGACAAAACATTTTTTTTTTCTTTTCTTGTTGTTGGCGATTAAACTTCGTTGAAGCTTATTTAACCAATGGCGCCAATCTTCTCATCCAATTATAAGGTTCAAGTGGGGAGACAAATCATTTTGGGCAAATCCCGAAACTGAGGCGCTTTGCTCGCTCGTCCAATAAATATAACATTAATCGTGAAGCAATGCGAAAATTTTATAAACAGGAAATATACGCCTACCGTGTAAAACAGTAAAACACGATTGCATGAACATTGTACAGTATGAGTAGCGCTGTACTGTAAGCCGCGGGCTATAGATTTCCTTTGCGCAGTTGACAATTAAATGTAATGGTTAAATATGATCTATATTGTATTTTATATAAGTAGTTGACGTCAACAACTAACTATTAAGAAATCGAAAGAAAAAAGAAATGACAATTATCAAGTGATATAAAATATCCAAAGATAAATAAATGGTTTTTGACTTTTCACTTTCACTTTGAGTTTACAAGATGCGCTTTAAGTTTTACACACAAAATAACTTTTTACCATAAAAAAAACATCCGAATTTATTCATGAGTTTCTTTCATATCTCCAAAGTTCTTCATGTCTTTACCAAATTAATATGGGACCTAATAAATACTTTCTTTTATTAAATCAAACCAAAATATTAAAAAATCAAAACGAGTAAATTGGTAAAATGCGTTAAGATTCAGTTGGTCCCAATTTAGTCCATCATAAGATAGTGTAAAATAATTTTAAACAAATAAAATCGGAGGTTCCGGGTTCGATCCTCGGTCAGGGCAAGATGGGAAATAGTCTTTTTCAAATTGTCCTAGGTTTCGTTGTTTATATGTGAATTTATCATAAAATATAGTATCCCATAACATAACTTTAAAACGTTATTTGGAGATAGCTGAATCAGTTTTATTCACTTAAAAGCAGAAATTAAATTGAACCTATGTTTTTATTTATTTTTTAACATTTATTGCACAACCATCAAAGTAAAATTAACCATGAAAACATATAAGGAGGTTAAGAACTTAGCGAAAGAAAGAGAGACATGGAAAGTTCTCCACCGACAAGAGTCCAGCTCCTAATTATGATAAGAAGAAGCAATCAAAAGATTATAATACAAAATAATTTTTTTATGCACTCTCTTTTCAATTCTTTCGAATCCAAACTCTCCTCAATACCTAAAATGCAAATTTCAAATTCTTTCCGACACTCATGATCGGCAACTTCGCTCTGACGATACTCGTCTTCTTTCTATTCCTCTACATCGCAAAACATTTATGGCAAACTCCTTTATCCTACAAGCTTCACGGCCACACACTCTGGCCTCAGGCAAAAGAATGCCAAATATCTGAAAAAGCAAAAAAAGTTCTCCTACCTCCTCCTATCGTGGTGGATGGTGTGGAGAACTACCAAAACTTTTATGACTTTTTGACACGAGATCAACCCGCTAGCACCTTCACAGTTAAGATGTTGCATGGCGCTAGCGTTAAGATAAATGCTTGCGACGTAGAAACATATAGAGCTATTACGAAGCTACTCACAGACAACAACTGCCTTTGGCATTCATATGAGAACAAACAGGACAGGCCAATCAGGGTGATGGCCAAAAAATTGCCTTCTACGTGTAAACCGGACAGGATTATTGAAGACCTCAAAGCAAAGGGTCTCCAAATTGAAGACGCTGTGAATAAATTAAGTTGGAAAACTAAAGAGCCCTTAAATATGTTCATGCTGATATTCAAAAACCAGGAAGAAATTGGCAAAATTTATCAGATTAAATCTATCTTGGGGTGCGTGGTTGATATACAACCTCTCAAATCTTCCAAACTTATCCCGCAATGCAAGAGATGTCAGGCTTATGGCCATACACAAATGTATTGTGCCAAAGAGCCAAGATGCGTAAAGTGCACTGGAAAACATCTGACCGTGGACTGTAAAAAACCAAGTACAGAAAAACCGAAGTGTGTGCACTGCGGAGAAAGTCATCCTGCGAACTATAGAGGTTGCATGATAGCTAAAGAGATGCAGAAGATAAGAAACAAGTCTGCTAAAAAAAATGTAGTCAGTCATGAAAATACTGCTCAGAGCAAACTGCAGAAACCTACCAATAAGCCCGTATCAAAAGTAACCACAAATATCTCTTACGCTCAGACGGTTGCGAAAAATTCTATAAGCCAACCCCAACGCAAAGATGAAAGCACTCAAAACCCACAAGAGAAAAAGTTAGATGAAATACTAAAGCTTATGTCATCATTAGACGAGCGCTTAAAAAAACTAGAAAATAGCACCAAACCCGCTATTACTACCAAGAATAAAAAATGATGAAACAACTGAAGATCATGGCATGGAACTGCAATGGGCTACTTAACCACAAAAATGAGTTACAAGTAATCCTAGATATAGAAAATATTGATGTGTGCCTGGTATCTGAAACACACTTTACAAAACAATCTTACATAAAATTAAAAGGTTACAAAGTATATAATGCATTGCACCCAGCAAACAAAGGTAGAGGTGGCAGTGCTGTTATCATCAAAGAAACTATTCAACATCAAGAACATGTTAAACATGAAATTCCTCAGGTGCAATGTGCTGCAGTCAGATTGAATACAAAAAGTTGTCCTCTTACTGTGGCTGCCATATACTGCCCACCAAGACATAAAATACAGAAAGACTTGTGGAAGAACGTACTTTACACACTTGGTGATAAATTTGTATTGGGAGGTGACTTCAATGCTAAGAACACGTATTGGGGTTCCCGACTTACGAACACAAAAGGAAGAAAACTTATGTGCGCCATCACAGAAATGAAATGTGGTGTTGCATCAACAGGTTCACCTACATACTGGCCAACGGACCCATCAAAAACCCCTGATCTCATAGACTTTTTTATTTATAAAAACATGTCGTCTAACTACATGCAAACTAATCAAAGTTATGATATGAACTCCGATCACTCAGCCATTTATTTAGAAATAAACGAAAAAGTTATATTTAAGGAAGATAATTTAACTCTAGTCAATAAATATACAGACTGGGATAGTTTTAAAATAGAATTAGACAGCCATGTAGACCTTAGAGTACCACTAAAGACTCCAGAGCAACTAAATATAGATTTAGAAAAATTTGTCAGCTTAATACAACGTACTGCTTGGAATAATACACCTAAGAGTAAGAAAAGGACAGTGAAAAACACATACCCATTAGAGATAAAAGACCTGGTAAAAGAAAAAAGAAGACAAAGAAAACTATGGCACCAAACTAGGTCGCCAGACGATAAAAAAAAGTTAAATAACCTCACAAAAAAGCTTAAAAGGGCAATCCAAAAACATAACGATGAGTGCACAAATACGTATCTCCAAAAACTGTCCAGTGACCGTAGTACAGATTATTCTCTCTGGAAAGCTACGAAGAACATGAAACGGCCAATAAACCAAATTCCTCCCTTGAAACTAGGATTTGGAAAGTGGGCGGTTAGCAACGAACAAAAAGCTGCTTTGTTTGCCGAACACCTCGAAGGGATCTTTAAACCAAATGACAGATCAGAAGGCATCGTTGAAGATATCACTGAGGAAATCAGCGAAAATTATGATGAAGAAATAAATATAAAGCTTGTAACTCCAAAAGAAGTTATGAGGGAAATAAAACAGCATATCAACCCCAGGAAATCTCCTGGCTTTGATCTTATACCAGGAGAACTGCTACACAATCTCCCGAGAAAGGCTTTAGTCAAATTAACTAATCTCATAAACGCTGCTTTGAGACTTAAATACGTGCCCGATTTATGGAAAGTAGCTGAAGTAATAATGATTCCAAAACCGGGCAAACCGCCAAATGAGACGACGTCGTACAGGCCAATTTCATTGTTACCCGTTATGTCAAAGTTATTTGAAAAAATATTACTAAAAAGACTAAAACCTATCATCGAAACCAAAAACCTTATTCCACCACATCAGTTCGGCTTCAGAGAAAAGCATTCAACTATAGATCAAGTTCACAGAATAACAAATATAATTGAAAATACCCTCGAAAATGAAAAAGTCTGTTCTACTATCTTTCTAGATGTAGCGCAAGCTTTCGATAAAGTGTGGCATGAAGGACTCATCATAAAACTTAGAAACATGTTACCCACTAACTACGTAGATATAATTACATCATATATAACCAATAGAGCTTTTAGAGTGCGACAAGAAAATGCGTATTCTAAAATTAAAGAAATAAAAGCTGGAGTGCCTCAGGGAAGTGTTTTAGGTCCGGTCCTGTACCTACTATACACCTCGGACATTCCTGATATAGATGACAATACTATGGCGACCTTTGCTGACGACACTGCTATAATGGCTGTCGGAAGTACTCATGAAGAAGCAGCAGAAAAGGTTCAAATAGCAATTAATAAAATTATTGAATGGACAAAGAAGTGGCGAATCAAGCTAAATGAATCAAAGTCAACTCATGTTAACTTTACGAATAAGCAAGAACAATTATGTCCCGTGTAAATAAATGGAAAGTAAGTTCCATTTGAAAATACAGCCAAATACTTAGATATGACTCTGGATACAAAGCTGCGCTGGAAAGCGCACGTCAAAAAGAAAAGAGAAGAGCTCGAAATACGGTTTCAAAAGATGCACTGGCTGCTTGGGAGAAACTCTGCCTTGTCAGTGCACAACAAAATACTTTTGTATAAACAAGTCCTGATGCCAGTATGGACTTATGGTATACAGCTGTGGGGCTGTACCAAACAGAGCAATATCAGTATGATCCAAACATTCCAGAACAAAGTACTCAGGAGCATTGTCAATGCACCCTGGTACATTAGAAATGCTGACCTGCACCGGGACCTTAACATGCAGTTCGTCGATAAAGTTATTAAAAAATATGCAGAAGCACACGAGTATCGATTGCTTCATCATGTGAACGTTGAGGCAATCCAGCTCCTCGACAACACGGACACAGTGAGAAGACTTAAACGAACTAAACCGTTCGAATTAGTGTAGTGTAGTGACAATAAAAAAAAAAATACTTAGTGCGGTCATAGTGCAATAATTAAAGACACACGAACAAAGTGCCTTCCCCTTAATAGAGACAGTAAGAAAAGTGCCGATGGACACATTCTTATACTATTGCTTATAAAACTAGGTCAATGTAAAATTACTAATTAGTCTTAGATTAATAGGCTAGATTGTAATAATATTAGCGTACTTATTGAACAGTATATAGGTACGTTAAGAAAGTGAAAAAAAAAAAAAAAAAAAAAAAAAAATTATTTATTATTTATATATTGTATGCATGTTTATGTCTGTATATACATATAATAAATGTAGGTTTATATAGGTATATTTATTAGGATTTATTTAGTAATTATTTTGCGCCGCAACTAGATCTCTATTTATCCTTATGGTTGACTAGGAGAGAACACTTTTAGCGTTAAGTCCGCCGATTGTAAACAATGTATATTGTGGATCAATAAAGTTTTATAAATAAATAAATAAATGCTTAACTTTTTAGTTCTCAATAAAGTTTTAAACAAATGAATTTTTGCTGCAATCAATATCTAAAAGGACAACAGATACATTTAGATGGAAACAAAACACAAACACGAAACTTTAGCCCTTTCAAGTGCCATAAATCTTTCGCCGATCGGTTCCCCGATACAGCTAATTTAGGCATTTAGATTGGATATTAATTACACTTGTTATGTTCGCAAATTATTGTCCCTTCAATTGTTCACTGAGTTACTTTTTGCACGCGGTACATATTTAATTATCAAGAAGATTTCCGATTTTTTTTTTATAGCGACAAGTTTATTAATAAAATTAAAAACAGTACAATACATAAAATAAATAATTAAACTAAAAACTAAATAACCTACCTATATACTAAAATATACCTAATAAAAAATAATTAAATTGTTTTCTAGTCTGATTTTTTTGTGAAAATATAGGGGTTGAAAAACTTTTTAAAAATCATTTTTCATCCATTTCAAAAAATTATATATTTTTTTTTTTATCTGATATACTTTTTTGCTTACTGCCCCGGAAGCGTTGGTGTGACGATTCGCGACAGTTTGAAAGGGAATGGTTGAAAGTGGCACACGATCGAGATATTTAGAAGGAGATGGGGGAGACCTTTGCCCAGCAGTGGGACAGTAGAGGTTAATTAATAAACTTCAACGGGTTGGGGATGGCGTGACGCGAGATGTACAGCTTACAGAGCCGATGACGTCTTCGACCATGGTCTCCGCATGAGAGAGTCATCCGAACCAACATCGGAGCAAATTAGCAATTAAAAAAAAACCATGTATAACATTTAATAACTATGCTATGCTATAGTTAACATTCTTCGTATGAGAAGCTTATTAGGACTGCGCATTGCTAGCGCTTCCTCAAGTCAAGCAACACCGAGCGTGGTCGGCACTTGGATGTGTGACCACAAGTGGTATAAAAATTTCTTAAGCTCCTCCGCGCTTTGGAAGGCACGCTAAGCCGTTGTTTCCGGCTGTTGTCATTGTTTGGCATTCTTCAAGCTATATCTACTACCTTTAGGACGCTTTCAGATGCTAGACAGCTTGAAAACTCTGACACTAGTGTTAGCCACTTACACGAAAAACAACAAAAGTCAAATTATCATTTATTTATCTTTGGATATTTGTATCATTTGATAATTGTTAGTTATTTCTTCCAATTTCATAGGTTATTTTCGACGTCAGATCATTCACTTATAACTAAAGAGTTTTTGGCGGGAAGTCAAGGGTTTCAGTTGGAATTCGCTTTAAATGGTTTTGCAAATTGATTCCACTGATGACTTCTGGCTCTGAAACGTGGTCCCTTACTTTGGGTCCCATAAGAAAGCTCAAGTTCGCTCAGCATGGAGAGGGCAATGCTCGGCGTTTCTCTACGTATTCGAATCAGAAATGAGAAAATTCGTAGGAGAACAAAAGCCACTGACATAGCCCAGCGGATTAGTTCGTTGAAGTGACAGTGGGCGGGACACATAGCGCGAAGAACCGATGGCCGATAGAGCAAAAAAGTTCTAAAATGGCAACCACTTACTGGCAAGCGAAGCGTAGGACACCCACCCACAAGGTGGTCAGACGACCTGACCAAGGTTGCTGAAAAGCGCTGGATGCAAGCCGCTCTTGATCGGTCGTTTTGGAAATCTTTGGGAGAGGCCTATGTCCAGCTGTGGATGTTATGCGGCTGAAATGATGATGATTCTAATGAACTTTATAATATGAAATCAGTGTATTTTAGTATTATAAATGCTCGTGCTCATTGTCAATATGAAACGGTTAAAGTGGGCACTCATAGTGCGGCTGTAGTGATATTTCTTTGCGGACTGTGGTGGGCGTCTTTAGACGCCGTCCGCCACTCAATTGGCTATGAAAACCAGTGGAGTCGTATAGATTAATAATAAAGCAGGTACACAAAAGTCACAAAAAACAATAAAATTGCAAGCAAGAGAAATTGTGAGAGAGTGGCGTCTGAGCTAAGCTACAAATGTAACCTGTAATACAGATCACCACCTGTATGATCACCCATATGTAAAACCATATGTATATGTATATATATATATATATATACATATATATATATATATATATATATATATATATATAGGCAGTAACAATGAACTTTAAAGAATATTAAGTAAGTTTAAAAGATAATTTATTGATATTATAAGTATGTAAGTGAGTGTAAGTATGTATGCAGAGATGTAAGTGAGCGAGTGTGAGAATGAATGAGTGGGTGAGTGAGAATGCCCAATACTCCCTTCATGATACACCATAATATTACGCTAGACTGTCATCAGGAGGCAGGAATGGTCCACATGTGTAATTTGCCTTGCTAAAATCGGTTCAGTAGTTTAGGCGAAATGCGAGACAGACAGACAGAGTTGTTACAGATTTGTCGCCAGAAGCTCTACACCAACCTTTGATTGTATAATTTGGGTTAGGGTTAGGAATAAGGAAATAATAAAATAAAGATAGGCTCTAAAGGACTAGTATCCAGAGCCGTAAAAAAGTGTATTTTATAGCTTAATTTACTACCGCCTCCTAAGCGCAAGTACAGAAGAAGCGGCAACAAACTAAGTGCAGCATTTTCTCCAAAAACGTTATCTTACAATTATACTCATATTAAAATTAATTATGTAGACTAAGAATACATTGTTATGTCTAAATTGTGAATTATGAATGATGTCAACAAAACTTACAAACCCCTTCGTTTTAGAGAATGATACACAATTAAAAACTTAAAGGTGGTACTCGAGCCCCAGACTCTATAAGTTTACCGAGCCATAAGCTATCTTAAGAGTCAGGGCGAATTTGAATTTCTAATCACCCTGATAACAATCTCCCGTTAAGTACTCAGTTAAATTAATATTCTAACTGTTATTCGTGTAATAAAGTATATCTGAGATAACAGAATGTTAAATCAATGTTTTTGATGCGCGCAGTCAAGGATTCTATTTGTCCAAATTAAAACATGTGATGTAGATTTTCACCACGTACATGTGATGAGAAAATTCGTCAAGATTATTCGGAGTCACGGTAGCACAACTGGTAGAGCACTCACGGCGTTAACGTGAGGGACGCGGGTTCGAATCCTACTCGTGGTGAAATTTTACATCACATGTTTTAATTTGGACAAATAGAATCCTCAATCAATTTGGATAACAATCCGAGCATTGTAATGCTGTTTAAAATTAAGGATTCTATTTGTGCCTTTAAATACGCTCAAATCTCTCCGATTATACCTATTGTAAATATTATGCTCCTTGGAATATTCTTGTCTATATGCTTTTTGGAATACTCTAACCTATTTTAGAATAATTCAGCTGCTTTTTTTTACAGCGCAGCTCATAAAGTCGACTTTACCTCGATTTTTTACAATGGCTAGTTGGATGGTTTGGTAATATACGTTACTTATGCAAAGTGTGGGTGCCGATTGGTTGGCTGACACCTAGGTGACACCCTAAGGGCATAAAATAATCAAAATTCCAAATTTAAATGTGCATATATTTATTCAGTAACTAAACCTTTACGGGCACTTTTACACGTCAATAAGTATTATTTACATTTCGTATGGTATATATTAAAATTTAATTTATTTTTAAAGAAAATCTACCGAAGCGCTTCGCAACGATCACTGCTGAGGAGAAACACCGAAAGAAACTCATTTTCAGAGTAATCTCAAGGTTCTACGTGCTTCGAAAGTCACGTTAAGTTATTTTTCTAGGCTTTCATCATGAGCTGGACGTCTTCAAGCTATGTCAGATGTCTTTGAGTAGCTTGAAAATCTGACACAAGTGTTGGTTTTTAAGGTTCCGCACCCAAAGGGTAAAAACAGGACCATATTACTAAGACTCCGCTGTCCGTCTGTCTGAGTATCTGTCACCAGGCTGTATCTATTGAACCGTGATAGCTAGACAGTTTTACATTTGATGTATTTCTGTTGCCACTATAGCAATAACTAAAAACAGAATGAAATAAATATTTAAGTGAGGCTCCCATACAACAAACGTGATTTTAAGATAATAGTACGAAACCCTTCGTGCGCTAGTCCGACTCGCACTTGGCCAGTTTTTTTCCTTACAAATGGATAATTGTTAGTAATGCTTATAGTATTATAAGTTGAACTTTAATTGAATATAGTTTTAATACGCCCAAGTTATTTAGAAACGATATAATTAATTAACCATGTAAAAATAAGCGAAAAACAAGTTTGTGTGTTATATTGGACATTAAAAACAACTATTACATAACTCTGCTTTTAATTTTAAGTCGGTTACGGAACATAAAATATTTTTGAGGTCAAATGAATGAAATTTAAACGACTGTTTTGAAGATGACATTAAGGTTCAAAGTACCTATAAAGTATTAAGTAAGTACCTAGTAATGCGAGGTTAATAAGTTATTATGATTTATGTGTGGAAATCCTTGGGAGGCCTATGGCCCAAGTCCACTGACAAAGATAAGCTTTCCTACGCACTAAACTACTCGTACGCCAAAAGTTTGTGCGTAGAAAAGCTTCACGTTCTCACTTTAAACTGTAAACGACAGTTCATAAAATAGTTTGAAGGGTTATCTATTGCTTGGTCAAGACAAATTTCAATTGATGTCTCTGTTTCCTATCACATTATTTATTTAATGGTGGCAGCACTGGTCTCCGAAAAATTCAGGTATGTCAACAAAACATCGATATATCATGCTTTCATTCCTGATGTGGTAGATAGAGCGGCCGTAGAAACCAAAGAACATATTTAAAAATTGTTTTTTTACAATTTGGCTAGGTGACTTTGCAACTACTGAGTGATGAAATATGTTTTACCTATTCTATGTTATGAATGACAAAACATAGACCAGACGAATACACATAATTGTATGTATTAGATCGTTTTTACGTAGGTTGAATGCCAGAGGATATCTAAAGTATCACTTAGTACATCATCATCTTATTTACAAGTTGTTAACAAGAATGATAGGAACAAAAACTGAAGTCACTATTATAAATTACAGTTCGCACAGAAGTGAAGCCTACTTTGTATAAAAATATTTTACCTTCAAATTTTTTTTGAAGTGAAAACTTAAGCGGCATTGTACACTTGTTTTGTAATGGGTAAAAAATGTTAAACTCGCGTCAGGACATGTGACCTGATCGTAAATTCGTAAGACGGAGAGAGAGTAGACAGCCGGCGCGGCGTAAGAGAGGAAGTATCCCCCTCTCTTTCTACGGCGCGGGGAAAATGTATGCCTACGCCTGCTGTTAATATTTAAGTTTTTACTTCTGCCGGCACTCCCGGAGAGCAACCCGTCTTTTTTTGATCTATTAGTATTTTCATTTGGTGTTGACCACTAAAATAATTAAATTACTAAAATAATGTTTAAATTATACCAAAATACAAAGATGAACCAAAAGTGCATAAACGATGTTTTAACTTTAAAAATCCAACAGTGATTCCAACATAAATTTACTAAGAGTGTGTCGTTTAAGTATTTTACCGATATATAATAACAATTTTATGTAAGAAAGTTAAATAAATAAATAAATATAAAAAATAAGTACATAATATTTTTAAAAAGCGGAGACATCACGAGAATAAATAAATTAATAATAAATAAATAAATATATAGGAACAAATTACACTGATTGAGCTAGCCCCAAAGTAAGTTCGAGACTTATGTTATGGGATACTAACTCAACGATACTATATTTTATAACAAATACATATATAGATAAACACCTAAGATCCAGAACAATTTGAAAAAGGCCATTTTCCAACTTGCCCTGACCGGGGAGCGAACCCGGGACCTCTGGGGCGCAGACTAGCATGGTGACCACTAGGTAAATTAAAGTGGTACTTCTATACTCGTACTGTTTTGTGCTTTCAGGCTCGTGTAATTACAAAGTTTAATAATGTTAGCGGTGCAGGTGGTATCAAAGGCAGCAATTTGTAAGTGATAATCACACAACACGACATAGATACAAAAAGCTAACGCTTGATTATAACGAATAGTGCGAATATGCTTCTAACAGGTCTAGATTTTATAGAAACGATTGCTTTGACTGAACGAGTATTGAAGGAAATAAAGGGATTACTTGTATAAAGACATGTTTCTATGTTGGTTTGGGAGGAACAAAGTTAACAATGAAACTGCTGTTTCACTTCCTAGTACATAACGATATAAGTGCGTTGTGGTGATTATAACACACGAGGCAGAATTTCAGCCCGAGCTGAAGGCGAGGGCGTAATCAAGCCGAGTGTGTCTAACCAATATAAGCACATATATCGTACGACGTCTTTCAAAACACTTGCTAGGAGAAATACCTCATAAACTGTTTTACTTTTTAAATAAGCGCGGCGCGCTGCTTACTGGTTAGCGCTGAGGGGCGGGCAAGTTCGAAAATTGATAAAAAAAATTGAAATATATAAATAGCAAATAGTGCGTTTATATATTTAAAACTGGTAAAATTAGATCCAGTTTAGAAGCAAATGTGTTGAAAAATAAATAAAGAAATTACCCTGATTAAGCTAGCCCCGAAATAAATTTTTAAACTTGTTTTAGGGATCTCAACGATACCATATTGAATAGTAGAAACATAAGTTTATAGTTAAATACTCAAGAGTAAGGAAAATTTAATAAAGGCCATTTTCCAACTGCCTTGACTGGTGATAGAACCCAGATCTCAAACCAAAATGATCCGTCTACCCCATTTGGATTAAAGACGTAGTAGTGAATTCATGTATAGAGATGGTCACAGTTTTAACACTTGTCACAAAAATAATATAATAATAATAAAATTTGGTTAAAAAAATAAGCGTTATATTTTTATCCAAATTTTCGACTAGGAAACTGAAAATAACTAATATTTTCAGTTTCCTAGTTTTCTATTATTTTTTTTATCAAGTCATTCTTCATCACTTATCATCAAAACCGTACGTACTCGTATCAAAACTTAAATAGTCGAATAACGATTTAATGGATTACACGCTAGCCGTTCTTACAAATTTAATCTCAATTCAAATTTTAAAATTCTATCTTTCACTCACGAAATAATCCTGCGTTCTTCTAATAGACCCCTTCTATTCCTTCTTTCTGTACTTTGTCTTTCTCCCTGTTTTGCCATTACGGCAGTAAGACTCTGGAACGCGCTTCCCAAATTCAGTCGAACCGCTCCTAGTTGTGCTAGCTTTTAGGTATAAAAATTGCTGAATTTATTTATTATTGCTGCAAATATGTAAGTATCGGATATGTAATTTATATTTATGTATATTGGAAATATCATACATACAAAAATATTATCACGCCTGTTTCCCACAGGGGTAGGCAGAGACTAAGGACCTTCACTTGCTACGATCCTGACAGACCTCTTTCGCTTCATCTACTCTCATCACTCTCTTCATACATGGCCGCCGGTTACGGGTACTTCTGACCTCCGGATGAGGTCGAAACATGGCCATAAGCAGATTTTCTATTAACCCGTTCAATGCATGCTAATAAAATCTAGTTATCCTAAAATTTAATGGAAAATATAAATTATTGTATATATATTTTTATTTACTATTCTTTTATCTTGCAACCCACATTTAGTCTATCTGTACACATAAGTCAATTGATTTTTTTTTTAAATCTTTATTGTTCATCAAATACAAATTGTACAGAACAATAGGCGAACTTAACGCTAAAAGCGTTGTCTACCAGTCAACCTTTGGG
The DNA here is from genome assembly GCA_943193695.1 of Acrobasis suavella. Classification (NCBI taxonomy): domain Eukaryota; kingdom Metazoa; phylum Arthropoda; class Insecta; order Lepidoptera; family Pyralidae; genus Acrobasis; species Acrobasis suavella. Next base: position 1,927,214 of record OW971947.1, read on the forward strand.
TTATACAGATAGTCTAAACGTGGGTTGCAAGACTTACAAGACAATTTAAAGCATTTAAAAAAAAAGAATGTAAATAAAAGTATATACAGATATTTTTTTAAAACAATAAATGGAATTCTTTGTTTTAAAAAAAATATCTGTATCAGATTGTTTTCTTTAAAACAATAAATGTAAGGAAACATAGAAGGAAAAAGAAGAGTAGGAAAGCCAAAACAAAAGTTTTCGGTCAAAAACATATGAGGTTAAGAACTTGACGGAGGAAACAGAGACATGGAAAGCACTCCACCGAAAAGAGTCCAGCTCTTTAAGAAGAGAATGAGTATAACCCGAAGGTTGACGGGTAAACAACGCTTTTAGCATTAAGTTCGCCTATTTTCTATACTACTCGTATTCGAAGAAAAATAAAATTAACGAACTTCAGAATTGTAGAAAGAATGGGCTTCGTATATACGACCATATCTCCTCTTTTCGTTCACAGTTGGCCTGGCTCCCTATCCCCCAGCGTCGCCAGAACCCTATGTATGCCTTATGCTATCCTCAATGACCCTAACTCCCCAGCTTATCTCAAGTCTCAATTTTCTCTTCTTAGCTCTACACATTCGCGAAATCTCCGACCTTCTAATCTTTTAACTTTATCTGTACCTGCTTATCATACTAATTTCATGAACAAATCCTGTCAAATTAAATCCATTCCCCTCTGGAATGCTCTTCCGGAATCCATTAGGCGTGCACCTAGTCGTTTAGCCTTCAAACGGGCGGTTCATAAACGTTTTCTCCGAGAAGTCTCTTCTCATGATGTCCCTGTGCAGTAACTGGCTACTAGTTACTGCACAGGGACATCATGAGAAGAGTTATAGAGATCCATATGTTAATTATTTATGCGTATATATAATTTCAGGTATTTATGTATTATTTGATATTTATTATATGTTTATTCTATCTATAGTAATTGTATTGGTATACATATATGTGTATATATATATGTTATAATTTTATTGTATTCTTTTAGATATTTAATTTATGCTTTTCTATTAAGTTTACACATTCTGTCGCACCTACCAAATTATTTTCCACTTGGTCCAATGGTTTTCAATGGTTGACTGGCAGAGAACGCCATTTGGCGTTAAGTCCGCCATTTGTACACTTTTTTGTGCAATAAAGTTTAAATAAATAAATAAAAAGGAACAATGTACTGACTAAAAATAAAGATTCACAAGGAACAGAGCTCTTAATAATTACCAAGGTCTTTAAAACAGGTGTCCCAGACCCCTGAAGACCAGACACGTACCTCAATTATTAAGCGAATCGCCATTTCTCAGGGCGCATAATAAAAATGTAATTAGGGTTATTCAAAGGTAATCTTGGTAGATTTATCGTGCAAATTAAAGGCCCTCTTAAATAATGGACAGTTCCGTGTAAACTAAAGAGTGATGCAGATGTATCTATGCATGTTTCCCCTACGTAGCTCCTTCCACTATCACCGCACTGTTGCTGCGGATGCAATGGGCAATCGTGCAACTCGCCGCTAATTTCAGTGTGTCTCGAGACATCATCTAGTCACATTCGCCCTGATGAAGACCTCCGGACTTTCCAGTAATCTGTTTAATTCATGGTAATAAAATCTAGTTATTATCCAAGAATTTACAAAATGGTCCAAAAAAGAGAGTTCCTGAGTTATTCATAGTGTGCATAATCTAGTAAATGCAAAAATGTAGTATATAAGTATATTTATTACTTTGTGAAACTTCAATTCGAAAACTGTTTGTATATCAAGTACCAAATGCCTATACCTATAAATAATACTCGCAATTTTAACTAGCCATGAAATAAAAATTAAATATTCGTATAGAAAACAATATGGTATGAACCAAAATAAAAAAATAATATGTACGCTTGCATAAAATATTTCCGATTATGTCTTGGTATAAGACTAAATAATATTTATCAAACTATTTTCTATAGTAAATATTGCTATATTTGCAAAACACATTTCTAGTAACTAATTAATTTATGATCGATTTTAAAGTAGTCTTAAAAAGGAACATAGAAATATTTTTTTTCTTACTAAAGAAAAACATAATATTTCTACGTCCGTTTTTTAGAACTTCTAATACTAATTTTATGCCAGTATTTTCATGTTGCACGATTTCAACTTTTATTGCGTCGAATGAATAGACGAAAATGATTAAAAGAGGGGATTTTGTGTTTTTTAAACCAAGTCCGTCTTTTCGTCTGTATGTCCGGCTATCAGTCTGTCTGTCACCAGGCTTTATCTCATGAACCTTGATAGCTAGACAGTTGAAATTTTCACAGATGATGTATTTCTATTGCCGCTGTAACAACAAATATAGAATAAAAGAAATATAAAAGAAGGGCTCTTTATACAATAAACGTGATTGTTTATAAATAATAGTACGGGAACACTTCGTGCGCGGGTCCGATTCGCACAAGGCCGGTTTTTTTATAGAACCCTGCTATTTGTTTTTGATATAAAAAGCAAAATGTATTGTGATTTGCTGATCACCTTGAATTTAATCGATTTGATTTACTTCTAATCGGGTGTCAACAGCTAACATTTGTATCAGATTTGCCCAAAGGCATCTGAAGAAGCTCCACAGCTATCATCTAGTGACAGCAATCATAGTATTTACACTCTTAGGCTTGTGTACAAAAAGAAAAAAGATTTTTTGACGATGTTTTCCATAACTTGAATACCTGAATTTTCCGGGGTCGAGTGCTGCATAAATCATTTGAAATAAATCATTTAAAATAAATCATTTGAAAGGAAACGGAGATATCATTTAAAATCAGACCCTAGATAACCCTTCAAACTATTTTATGAACTACTGTTTACAGTTTAAAGTGAGAACGTGAAGCTTTACTGCGCAGATTTGCGAAAAACGGCCACTTTTGGCGATTTTATAATGTAACTATATTGTACTCGTATTGCTCTTTTGTGCCGCATAATTTTCTCTGTTTATCCCTATGATTGACTGGGACATAATGCTCTTAGCATTAAGTCCGCCATTTATTAAAAATATATTTGTACTTTGGAACAATAAAGTTTGATAAAATAAAATTACCATTTTGTTAAGAACTTTTAATTATTATTTTTGGAACGAAGTTCCTTACGGCAGGCTTGGAGGAGATAGGGATTTTGCTGCGCGACCGAACTGAAAAAAATGTGATATTAAAACCGTAAGGATGACCTCGTTAAATAAAACCGTTAAATGAGACGTGCGCAGGCGCGACAGTCGTTTACACAATTCTTTTGCAAATTGTGTCGATTCTACATTAGCCGAAGGAACTTCGTTCCTACCTGGTGTCCCACGACACCACATTTCTTTTTTTGTTTATAGTTTTATTATGAAAACTTAATATTCTAGATGTTAATATTCAAAACTGGTTGAATAAGATAAAAAATGAAATCTGCATAAAGTTATTGACATTGATTTGAAGTTCATTCACGTTTTCAATTTCTAGTAACTATTCTCACGGCATAAATTTTTAAACCTACGGTGTAAAACGAGAAAGGAAATCTGTGACTATTTATTTTATAATATTGAATTGTTAACATTAGCTCAGAATAAGTACTATTACTCACGTACAGAAGTCTTACTCAGAAAATGAATTCAAAGAAATATCTACTTAATGTGGTTAGCGCTATAGTTTAATTTAGCTCGCGTCAGAAGTCCTCACCTCTTCGTTTAGATACCTAGACTTCCATTGCAAGCCCATTTCAGTCATATTACTCTGGACAAACAATTCATGAAACTGAATTTCCCCTTCGAAGTGGTCGCCGCGCGCATAGTAATAATGTAGGTATATTTTCGATACCTAAACGGGGAGTAACACAGGCCTGTAAAAAGTGATAATTTATAAGGATTTATTCGGAACAGGAACAGTCCTAACTATACACATAGTACATTTTACTTAGTCAGAGCTGTAATCTAACAAGTTTTTTTCTTCCAGGCAAATCAAAAATCCCCCGACTTTCACGAATTTACCTCCATCAACTTTTGAATGGTTTATTTGATTTTAATCAAACAAAAAAACTAGGCTTTCGAATTTAAAAATCCATTAGTTTAAGAGCTGCGTTGCTACAGACACACAGAGATGTAAAACTCACAACAACTATTTCTGCGTCGCAGATTAAAATGACGGATAATAAAATTTCAACCAAGTAAGCGCTTTCAATAAAAAAGTCCGTGATAAGTATATAATGTTTGAAGTCCATGAATCAATAAATAATCTCTTTTTATTTCCAATAACGGAAAGCATTTCCAATCAAAACAACGTCAGAATCTCAAAAATTCTTATAATTCGTAACATTAGGCTAACGACAAAAATTCGGAAAAACAACATGAACATTGTAAGGAGATTAGCGATTTCTCCGGAAATTCCGTCCAGATTAATTTCCGAGAATTATCGAGATCAGCGACCTTGATTCCGGCAGACGGTAACAGATATTCTAATGATAATCGCGGATATTATGATAATTATAGCAATAAACGAGAACGATAATTATGACGGTATATTCGAAGAGTTTGAGCAAAGTGCGAAAACGAATAGTTTTTGTATAACGGTAATGTTACAAGCGACTGCCTCCGTGGTCCAGTGGTCAAGGCGTTCGCCTTGTGACCCGGAGGTCATGGGTTCGATTCCCACTGGGAAGCATACTTTGTTAAAAGTTGTTTCCAGTCTGGATAGGATTTGCAGGCTTGAATCACCTGATTATCCGAAAAGAAAGATGATTCCGTGTTTCGGAAGGCACGTAAAAATGTGGGTCCCGAACGCCACCTAGCGTTTGATCATCAAACTATCCAAGGATTGGTTCCTGGTTTGCCCTTTGGGTTGCGGAGGTCAGACGGCAGTCGCTCTGTGTAAAAACCAGTAACCTCGTCAAATCTCCTTGGTTAGGTAGCGGACCCCGGGCTCTGAAGCGTTACTGCTGAGGAAGCAACCGGGATGATGATGATGATGGTAATGTTACAAGTTATTTGCTAGGTAAATTAAGAAACCTTCAACAACACAATCTAGTGATGTGTCTAAACTACAAATTCCGACCGATGTTAAGTGTAATTGATATCCGTAGCGCGATCTATTTTTTATCTATTTTTTGACGACCTCCGTGGCGTAGTGGTCACCATGCTAGTCCGCCACCCAGAGGTCCCGGGTTCGAACCCCGGTCAGGGCAAGTTGGAAAATGGCCTTTTTCAAATTGTCCTGGGTCTTGGATGTTTATCTATATATGTATTTGTTATAAAATATAGTATCGTTGAGTTAGTATCCCATAACACAAGTCTCGAACTTACTTTGGGGCTAGCTCAATCAGTGTTATTTGTTCCTATATATTTATTTATTATTTGCAAGATAATTTAAATAAAAACCCGATTTTCAAGCGTTAACCTCCAATAACTTTTACGCGACGATTTTTATCAAACACAGCTAAAAAGAGAGGGATTTGCTTTCACGTAAAACAAAACCGCATCTGGTCTAGAGCTACGATGGCACAATCAGACATACAGATAAACAGACATAAGCGTCAAACTTATAAAACCCCTTCTTTTTGTTTAGGTTAAAACTACACCTAGTCATGTCTTTATATCCCTAAAGGGCTTTTTGGGTCTTATTTATTTATTGAACTTTATTACAAAAATGTAACGGGCAGACTTAAGAGCGGCCTTCCCGCCTTACTTTTCATACAAACACTCGTACGTGATTATAGCGTTGTATCTGATCTTTTTTGAAAACTCACAGGTATTTTGTGCGCTATTTCTAAGTTTCTATCGAAATAAAAAATTAAAATTTAGAAAAACAAAGTCAGTATAACCTCCATAAAGCTGCTTTTTTGCACAAATTTTAGCCGAACTTCGACCGTTCTTAAAGTACTCATAAATTGTAAAGAAAATATTTCGATAAAAACCTCACAAATGTAATGAAAATTTTGAATACAAAACATTTACTTCACACACTTGTAAGGCTTACTGATAAACACGTGTCACCTGGAACAAGTTTTATGAAATTTCCACACCCTATGAATAGTTAATATTCGTTAAATGGATAGTTAATAATAATACTAATTTCATTCACTAGAATGCAAACCGTGCCCTAAGGCACTATCTTTCTTTTTTTGGTTTGCCTCTTTTTCTAGCATTGCCCTGGATGAAACAACGAGCTTGTTAAAATATGCTCGCGTTGACGACAGAGCGGTCGGGAAGGGCCGCCTTAAGGCCCAATTCCTTTTCTACCAGTCAACCTACAAGATGGTGCTGATAGAAGCAAAATTTTCTTGCTCTCTACATTCTTAGTTTTTTCTCTTCTCACATACTGGCATGGAATAAATATTGAAATTAGCTATTTTCCAACAAAGCCATACATTTATTTTTACGAATTGTAGCGAATTGTTAAATCATACAATACAAAATTTAACGAAATTGATATATTTGCTACTTCTGCATCTACTTTCAGAAGCATGGTTACGGATAAACTAGTGGAGCTATTCTCTGCCAATTGCAGAACGTGCCAAAGTAACTAATCTAAAGATAGTACCTACTTACTTACAATTATAATTATATACATGTTTTAGAATTTTACGCCTGCAATTTACTACACATTTACATCTGTACTTATTTACAAGAATAATAATGTAATCTAATATGTTTTTAAACTGTATGTATGTTGTCCCTCAACATATATGTACTTAGTAAGCTGTGGTTAACGGTATTGGTAGTATAAAAAGATAAGTTATATTCAAGAAAATTGGATGCTAATCTTCTCTACTACTATTTGTTTTCCCTAATAAAGAAAAAAAAGCAAATTAGATACTTTTTTTCTAAATATCAAAATAAACATCTATGGGATTTGTTTAAAGTATAGACTAGTGACGGCATAGTTTTTTTTTTGAGTATTCAAATAGCGCTCTTAATATCATTTTTTCTGCAATAATAAAACTAAAATCACATTGAAAATGGACATGACATTGGAAATGACATTATTTTGTGACGTTTTATTCCCTAACAGTATCTTTTCATTTATTTTTGACTGGTGAGATTAAAGTAACCAATTGCATGCAGTTAACATAAAAAAAATCGGAAGTGATACTTACCACTTCAATTTTTTTATAAGTTGCATGCAATGCAAATTTTTTTCTTAACCACTTTTGTCCGAATCGCGTTCTCACGTGCAGGTAATATCGATAATCATATTTACATTGATGTTATTTAATACTATAACAAGTAATTATATAGTTTTGTCGGCGAACTCTGATTATTTTGGTAGCAAACAAACAAGTTTTGTTGCTGTTATTATGTTGCTATTGTAGTTGTTAAATATTTACCAATGATGGGGCAACGATTATGTTATGTCGAAGAAACGTTTTGTCGCAGTACAGTAATACCGGACTTGAGATATTTCGAACCAATGTCGTGTTCGTTGAATGTTTATCTATATTATGTATCTGTTACAAAATATAGTATCGTTGAGTTAGTATGCCAAAACACAAGTCTCGAACTTACTTTGGGGCTAACTCAATCTGTAAGATTTGTCCGTATTTATTTATTTAATGTCGAAATCTAGACGTGTCCGAGTTACATATTGTCGAAATAAAATGTTGTCGTAATACGGTTTGTTGAAGCTCATTTATTTATATATTCATTTGCTAATTTATGTACACGGAAAATTTATACAGAGAATACATCAAATAAAAGTTGTACCAAAGCACTACTTATCTCAAAAGAGATTTCTTCCAGTAGGCCTGTCAGAGGAGATTTTTATGTAAGAGAGGCATACCGGCGTGTTTATATATAAAATAAAAGAGGAAGAAAATTAAAATGATATAAAACTACAAATAAACATACTTACATATATTACGCATACACTTAAATAAATACATATATCTATTTAGAAGAAAATACATATAATATATAAATAAATAAATAAATATATAAAGACAAATTACACAGACTGAGCTAGCCCCAAAGTAAGTTCGAAACTTGTGTTGTGGGATACTAACTCAACGATACTATATTTTATAACCAATACATATATAGATAAACACCCAAGACCAAGGACAATTTGAAAAGGGCCAATTTTTCTCTTGACCGGGGATCGAACCCGGGACTTCTGGGTGGTGGATTAGCATGGTGACTACTACGCCACAGAGGTCGCCAATATACTTAATATGAACATTTTAAGTTACAATTAAGATGATTCCAATAAATAATGATCTTTTACTCGTCACGTATAGCAGTTCAGTTTGGGACTCAACGATTAGGTATTTATTTTTTTCTCTCAAATGAAAATAGTCTAACAAAATACACTGAAATTATTTTAAGGGTTTATTCAGTTCATGATACTGAACAACTTTGACCAAGAAACATAATTGGAAATTGAAAAATATTTTTCGGTCTCCAATACAAGTTGACCGATCAGTAGATCCGAGTTTGTATGGAAGGCCAAGAAATATTTTTCATATTTCGATATATGTTCCCTGCGGAAAGGTGTTTAGTATCGTGGACTGAATTCTTCAACCTTAAATTAAATAAAAATATAATATATATAGGTACAAATAACACTGATCGAGCTAGCCCCAAAGTAAGTTTGAGACTTGTGTTATAGGATACTAACTCAACGATACTATATTTTATTACAATTACATATATAGATAAACATCCAAGACCCAGGACAATTTGAAAACGACCATTTTTCAACATGCCCTGACCGGGGATCGAACCCGGGACCTCTGGGTGGTGGATGTTGACCACGCCACGGAGATCGGAAGACAGTTTCAGTATATTTTGTGCAACGTTATAAGAATAGTGACCGGGAGTAATTTTTACTTATACCGCATGAGGTCGAAACATGACATCCAGTAGCTGACTTTTAACGTGAGTATATATTTACTGCATATTTATAAAGTACTAATCCCATTTATAATTTTTTCTATGCTGGTCTGTGATAAAAGAAAAATGCCATCAAAAACATAACTTGTATAAAAATCAAGTCTCACAACTCAGTTCATCTACCGTAAAAAGTTGTGAGATAAATGTAATACCAAGACGGTTAATTCATTCAGTCCCTACTTAAGGGACCATCTGTCTTACGTTATTAAGTAATTAGCTAACCTAACAACATCTTATAGGGACCATATCAATATTCATAATAAAATATTTTGTGTTTTTAATAAATGTAATGACTTGGCCATCGAATTAAAACACAATGTATCTCACAAGTAATACATATTATATACAATTATACCTATTGTTTAGTGCGATTGCCAAGTCAATCTATTGAAATATTTAAAACATAATAGATCTGAAAAACCGATCGAGGGAATGGGAGATAGTGAAATAAATGAAAATGAAGCAAGGTTGTCTGGACGGAGAGAATAAATTAGCGTTACGTTAAGTTATAAATAATAAATATATAGAGACAAATTACACTGATTGAGCTAGCCCCAAAGTAAGTTCAAGACTTGTGTTATGAGATACTAACTCAACGATACTATATTTTATAACAAACACATATATAGATAAACACCCAAGACAATTTGAAAAAGGCCATTTTCCAACTTGCTCTGACCGGGGATCGAACCCGGAACCTCTAGGTGGCGGACTAGCATGGTGATCACTACGCCACGGAGGTCGTCGGTCGTAGTTATGTAAGAATAGCCCGTGGTTCGATTTATTACGGGTATGTACCTTTTACGTTGTATATATAGTTCGTACTAATCCCGAAGACTACATTAGACATGTTGTCTTAACTTACATAAAAAAAAAACATGACAACACTAGTGTAGTGCACTCGAAATATCGTCCCATCCCACGCTCACCGCAAATAACAGTTATTACAATAACATACCTAATTCGACGTTTTTTACAAAGATTAGTCCAAGTCCTTGACCGAAATACGTAGGGTACAATTATTCCACAACAATTGCTTTTGAAAACTGGCCAGTCATTTGGTGACTTTGATTGATACCTACGCGTTTTTCATTATTTCTACGTATGTTTTGACTAGTTTCAAAAGTCCTTTGTTGCTCGAATTTATTTTAAATAAGTATGCAAATTTAAACTATTTTTTTTTTATATTTATACCCACTTACTAAAAGTTACTAGGTTTTTCTACAAATTCAAGAAAAGTTGGGAGTAAGGTCTTGCCAGAAACTTAAAAAAAAGACTAGAGAGGAGCCGACAAGAACAAGCTCTTAAATTAAAAGAGGGACAATCTACAATATACTTACTGGGAGTGGGAGAATGATCTAAAAAGCTCCTTTTATGATATTTTTAATAATCTTTGATCAATAAACTATTAACATTATACATACAGTACGCGTATCTTTAAAATTTGCGTTCATTTTAGCAACAGGAATTATGTAATGATGATACTGGTACGGGATATTTTTAAATTATTTGTTGTTTTTTTGCGCCTGTATATATTCCGATAAGATTCCGCCAAGAAAAAACTACTATATAAAATCGAATAGTATGGGGTAACTTTCTGGTATTATTGGAACGAAGTTCCTTTTCACGCGTTGCGAAAGAGAGCTAGACGGAAAAAATTAAGACCAAAAGTTGTAACGACACTTTTTGTTCATTCAAATTTATGAGAGTAATAAAAACTTGATTTTAGAACGCAGAAAAGAGTTTGAATGTAATTTAGACCTATTCATATTTTACTTCGTTCCATCCGGGTGACCCTTGACACCTCTCAAGTTTTTCTTTTTTTTTTCGCGACTGTATATTTTTCCAATAACATTCCGCTAAGAAAAAAATATGTGTAAGTATAAAAATATCTAACTGCATTAAATCGTTTTTTTTTTGCTTTACTTCTATCAACACTTTAAATTATATTAATGTAAATATATTAAATGAATTGTTAACACTTAGGTACTTACTTGATTATCCAAACTGAAAATAATGCTGAAAAGCTTATAACAAGCCTCACTGGAACTGTATCACTTTAATACACAATCAATCATTTATCCACTGCAATCACTAATCATCATTCATTAATCCACCAATTAGTGTCGTTACTATCACCAAATCACTAAAATCACGTGATCGAAACTGTAATTAACAGTCACAATCTGTTATTAAATCGATAATTTCACATCACTAAAATTGTCGAAAAAATGTCATTCGCAATCCCGAATGCTGCATGTTCGAAATTTGATTTCGACGGAACGTTCCGAAAGCCGTGTAAGCGAGCGGTCTGACGTAGACGCGCCGAGCTCGGCAGCCCAATTGGAACTGAGGAGGTTTCGTTTCGATACCTGCAGCGTCACGCACACTACTGCATCTCACGCGTACAAGCGACGTTAGCGCTTAAGCTCCCCCACGTGCGAGCGCTTTTTTCGCTTTTATATTTGTTTTATTTATTTAATTCTCATTGAACCAACGTTCGACACATTGTATCTGTAACGTCACCCGTTTTAATTTATACGCAGTGACGTAAAAATATAATCCCTTTACGGTTGAGTTTGCTCGTTTTGTTTTACAAATGGACGTTGTAAATCACGTTTTTCGGGAAAATAAATATGAATTCTCAGACAATGAACTCTGCTCTAATACACTTGAAACTTTTGACGGTGTAAATATTACCAGACTTATTTCATTTGGCAGATTTATGCGAGACTTATTTTTTAGACACAATTTCGAATGTAATATTAAAGCGTTGTTGCGTAGAAAATATTGGTTTGCGGTTTAATAAGATTATAATACGCATGGTTGTTTTCTCATGAAATAGCTTTTTTATTGATATTTCTGAAAATTAAGAATTTACTTTTTGATCAAGAAAAATATACTTGAGGCGTAAGCTCTATTTGCTGTCATTCAACTCGAGTGATAGCACAAAAGCAAACGCGAATAAAATATAATTTTCAAATCATTATGATCTACCGAATCAAAAAAAAAAACAATAACTGTTTCGTGTAGGTACCTATTGAATTTTTACAATAAGGCATTTTATCAGGTAATATTTTTATATACTTTAAGCATTATTTGTATAAGTTGACATTATCCATTTATATGGATAATAAAATAAATAAATAAGAAGAAAATGAAGAACTTTTTATTAAATTTTATAATTTAATAAAAAGTTCTTCTTTTTCTTCTTATTTATTTATTTTTTTGTGTAAAAATCAACAAACTACTTTTGTGTACCACTATAACACTACTTACGTACGTACATTGTGTCTAAATCTCTCAATATACATACATACTAATCAAAAATGTAGCTCACGTTGAGGTTTATTTAATAACAAACGGTTTACGAAAATTTAAACACTCGTTATTGTTAAAGTAATATGCTACAAGTAATCGTAATGTTTCTAAAACAAAATGAAACTTTGAAATACATTATGTTGTTATAAAATCATTTTAATTCTGTTTTTATGCCTTATCCAAAAGGTGGTGAGACGACCTGAGCTAGGTTACCGGAAAGCGCTGGATGCAGGTCGCTCTAGATCAGTCATTATTGAAATCCTCGGGAGCCTATCTTCAGCAGTGGACGTTATGCAGAAATGATGGTGATCATCATCATCATCAATAAATTTAAGAAGTAGTTTCGTGTCGGTAGAGTATTTTCCAAGTCTCCCTATTTTTGGCTTAACCTCCTACGAGTAGGGATGCAAAATAAAAAAAAAATGTTTTTTTTTTCACAATGTTGAAAAAAAAAACATGAGAAAAGACTTAGTACCCTTACTTTTTTTCTAAATTTTGTTTTACTTTTCATAAAAAGAAAGAGTATCTTTAGAAAATGGAATAATTTATTGATGTATGCTTTCATTGCTTATTTCTTACATTTTACTAAAATTACATATCGAATTACTTAATTTAGACTTTTTTGATTTATTTTGACTGAATTTTTGTTTCATTGGTTCATAACTAATGAGTAATGACTGTCCCTGCCTCGTGGACCGGGAAATCCGCGTTCGGTTTATGTTTGTACAAAGTTTGAATTGCGCAATTTGAATGTTACCAATATATTCATGTAAACTTGGTACTATTCCACCAAAAAAGTATGGAAGGTTCATAAATAAATAAAAAACTCTAATTATAAAGTGTTAAGTATTAATCTTTTACGGAAACTACCTTATCAATTTTGCGTTCTGTATTCTTGAAAAACAAAAACATGCTCCAGAATAAAAAAAAAAACTTTTTTTGTCATGCTTTTTTTTCAAGGTTTTTTCATGTTAGAAAAAGAACTGTTTTTTTGCAAAATTTTAGCCCCTTTTTTCACTTCATCCATGAGCGACCTTATTGGTCTTCTTTTTCCTCTCTTGGTTTCCACTTTTTCTTCCATGGTGTTTTGTATGAATTTGTCATGCCGCAAAAGATAGCCAAACCTCTTTTATTGCCTTATCTCTATTGTATACATTGACATTTTGCTCTCATTGACAAGTTTATATTCATGTTTATTTATTTCATGTTTTCATGACAATTTTGAAACTTAAATCTAGTTTATAAATGCACATGAAACCAAGTAGGGCGCTACATTTAATAAAATATTAACACTTAATAGAATCTGAAGGCATATCCTTAACAATTTAAATACTAAAAACATCTTTAAGCTAAAGTTCGTACAACAGGTACGTTTGCTTAAAAAAATTATTAACATACATCAAATGATGATGGTGATGACACTAAATCCAATTAAACCATTTCTAGGGTGAAATCTCTAAAGGCGTGAAATCTCGATTCAACTTGCAACGGAAAGCGGGTATCAACCTGGAAGGGAGTAAACATAGTAACCAATATGAACAACTTTTACTATGGGACCATCCCTGAAATCCGATAAAAAGAATCTTCACCATCATCATCCGAGCGTATTCCCGGTTGCATCCTCAGCAGTAACGCTTCAGAGCCCGGGGTCCGCTACCTAACCAAGGAGATTTGACGAGGTTACTGGTTTTTACACAGAGCGACTGCCGTCTGACCTCCGCAACCCAAAGGGCAAACCAGGAACCAATCCTTGGATAGTTTGATGATCAAACGCTAGGTGGCGTTCGGGACCCACAGTTTTACGTGCCTTCCGAAACACGGAATCATCTTTCTTTTCGGATAATCAGGTGATTCAAGCCTGCAATATCCTATCCAGACTGGAAACAACTTTTAACAAAGTATGCTCCCCAGTGGGAATCGAACCCATGACCTCCGGGTCACAAGGCGAACGCCTTGACCACTGGACCACGGAGGCAGTCCTTCACCATATGTTACTAAATATTGATTATAACTTTCGCTATAACAAAAGCATGTTCAAAATGACACCTACTTATTAGCACAGACTACGTGACAGGTACTACACAAATAAATTACTGGAGAGACCATTATGTCACTGGTAAGTACTGGAGTTCTACAGATATTAAACCAACAGAAGCTATGACAATATTTCAAAAGGCATACTCTATATTGCCCCATTACTTTTGAACCTGTTAGCTTTTTAATTTTTTACGAATTAAGATGGTAGTGGAAGAAAATATTTATTTATTGGATTAAAGATACGCAGCTTCAAACTGCCGTTTCTATTTCAGGCACTGTTGATTTTTTATTAATCACTTCACATATTCACAATGGTTAACCTGAAGGTTGATGGCACAGAGATCTATCGCTGTACTGTATCTTTCTACATAGGTCGTCTTCTGGGACGACCTATTGTTACGATCTCCGGATCGTCTGGGTATCACATACTTCCTCATTTGGGTACTTTTAAATAAAACCTGGAAGCTCTATAAATCATATATATTCTGTATTGGTATCATAGATACATTTAAAAACTTTTACTAAAATCATCTCAAGTCCTGATAAAAAACGCGGCAATCGTTCTAATGTCCAACTTGACAGTTGACAGCAGCGTAGCCCAGGTTACCATGACAGGTTGTTGACAGGTGTTACCATTTTCTCACATTTTGGGTTGCCAGTATTATTAAAATCACGGCTGATTTATGGACATGCTAACACTATGTAGAAAGACTAAATAATAGAAAACGACAGAAAGAATGGCATGACTAAGATGGCTGCAGAAGTAAAGTCAAATATTTTAGATAATGAAAAAGATGAAAGAAGTTGATTTACCGAATCAACACCAAATAGGAAGAAGGCTAGGGTGATAATAATGATTAATGTTCTTCTTGCAATATCCCAGCATCAGTCGATCCCAATCTCATTCCATAAACCATAGACCTTTCCCTTTTTCTTGCAATAGATATTTCTCCAGCCGAAACCTATTCAAGAGTACACCTTTCATAGGTATATTCAGGAATGAGTTTTGGCGGGAGCGCCACATAACATCAACTTCTCCAAAGGGCCTCTACGTGTTGGATCTGTATCCCCACGCAAGCCTCACAAAGGACCGGAGTGAAAAGACCCGTGAAACTAAAGGAAACGAATGTTAGTCATAAAATATTATTAAAAGTAACAAGAGATGACATAACTAAATAGATAAAACTTTTCCGACTACTCTACGTGAGTTAAACAGTTTTTATATATTTAATAATATTAGTCATTTATTACCGTGGCTGTGGTAGGAGATCGGTCGCGGAGGAGGAGGAGTGTCGGTGATACGTTGCCGCTCCCCCTATCCTCCGCGACCGAGCGGTGCCGCACCGCGTTTGCGGCGAGAGGCATGCGGCGGAGCCTTTCATCTTCTCCGCCGCTGGGAGCCGGTTTATCTGGCTCCCATGGGTCCACAGGCGGTGGACTGCGTGGGAGTTTGCCGCCTCTCAATTGGGCCGAGGAGGTATGGCGCGTCCGTGAGTTCCGGACGCGCCGACTTGGTGAGTGGGGGGGCGCTGTGACGCCTCCGAGGAGGGGCCGCTTTAATAGGGATAGAGGAAGAATTTCTAAAAGTAATATTGGAGGGGAAAATAGAAGGAAGAAGAGGTTAAGGAAGACCTAAAGATAGTTTTATAAAACAACTAAAGGATCAAATTAATATTCAACCTACAGGGATGTTAAGGAGATGACTTTAGACAGAGAGAGATAGAAGGCATTGGTCGCTCCACAGACAAGAGCTTAGCTCTAATAATAAGAAAAAGAGGGATAGAGGGAACAAACCTTTCAAGTGGACCTGTTTTCTCAATGGGAAAATATTTGTTCTATGGAATGCGATGTTTAAGTGACGTCAATTTGCTCGAACAAAAAATCCAGACTTGTGACCTCAAACTCGAAATGTTTGAGCACAATTTCTAGGATATTTATACAGAGATAAATGCCTGGATGGTGGAAATTTTTACCGTTTTATTTCTTTTAGAATTTTCGTCTGCTGTCTTATTGAATGGAATTTCCTTTTGTTTGTAATTGTGGATATCGAGGAGTCTTTTACATACATATATTTACACATTAATCGATTATTGGGCATACAGAGCATTTAAGGTCTCACAGCTCTAAGCAGACAGGGCCCAGGGTCTTAAAGCCCAAAAGCCACTTTGAGTGTAAAAGTGGGCGAAAAATGTGGAAAAGGTAATCAAATTAATGATGAATTGCTATGCACGTCGCCCATTTCCTCGACAGGCTTACAATCACTTATATTTATATTCTAGCCCTATATTTAGAAAAGCTTCCAAGGTCAATCTCTCAATACATTTAGACATCCACTTATCAACTTTAAAGGGACAAAAATTTTCTGAACGTAAAATAAATCTGGTCTTACAAAATTTTATTTATTTAATTTACAAAATCTTATCGATCCACGATAAAAAATTGTTTACAATTGGTGGACTTTACGCTAAAAGCATTCTCTCAACTATAGAGAAAAACAGATGACTTGTTGCGGCGCAAAAATATGTTAAAATAAAATTACAACACAATATACTTACAATTTAATATACATAATTTTGCATATAATATAATTTTATATGTCTTATATTATAATATATACCTTAGATTGCAATATTACATATAAAAAGCACTTAGAATGTTTGCTGGGTATATACCCAGCAAACATTCTAAGTGCTTTTTCCCAGGCTCTAGAATATGTTACTAATTTAAGTAAAAATTACATCATATGCACCACATAAATTCACATATCGTACATTTATACTTACGGGTAAAAATATAGAGCCATTATAACGTAAATTTTCCTTAATCAATACATCATAAGGTCAGAAACTTAAAGTTTGAGAATGAGCAAAATGTAAGGCTAATTAAAATTCGAAACTCGACCAATAGTTAATATATACTTGTTGGTGCATATTAGGTGTATATGCGACGTTGTACGAGTATAGTTTGTTAGTCAAAATTAGAAATAGGAAAGAAAAAAACTTGAGAGGACACCCGGTTGGAACGAAGTAAAATATAAATGGGTCTAAATTACATTCAAACTCTTTTCTGCGTTCTAAAATCAAGTTTTTATTATCTTCATAAATTTGAATGAACAAAAAGTGTCGTTACAACTTTTGGTCTTAATTTTTTCCGTCTAGCCCCCTTTCGCAACGCGCGATAAGGAACTTCGTTCCAATAATAAATTCTTCCTCATTTGAAACAGTAAATCAACCATACTAGATATACCCCAAAAGCCATTTAACCTTAAACTTTACGATACTATAAAGCGAAATATTAACCTCAGCATGAGATAAAAATATTTCAGCGGTCTTCATACTATATTTAGGAGCGGAGTTTTATGATAGGCATAGCCAATAAAGTACTGGGCAGTACTTGAAAGTTAGTTCCATGGTCGAAGGTAAGAAGGCGTTTAACTTTGGAGTACTATTAAGGAAGTTTGAATGGATATGTTCAAAGACAGGTGACACTATGTTGCGATATTTTATTTTCTTAAACCTACCAAGTAATTTAATTTGACTCAGGAAACTTCCTTATTGTGGATATTTTACTGTTGACGTCGTAAAAAAATGTGGCAAACTTAGAAATAAGTTGGAATCTATTAGTATTGTTCTTGTTTGATTTTAATGATTTTAGTTTATTGAATAAGCGAGCTTTGTTCTCTGAATCTACTTGAATAATCCGGCGTTTGTTTGTACGTTTGTTCGACGATTACTTGAGTATCTTTGATCGGAGATTCATGAAATTTGGTTGACGTGTAAAAGTAGCCAATAGAATGTTTAATTTCAATCATGCGGAGATATGGGATTCGTAAGTTCACAGTTTGTTGCGAACTTCTATTTTATTGAACGAGCGAGCGAAGTTCTCCGAGTCTTTTTGAACAATCAAGCGTTTGTATGTATGTTTGTTCAACGATTACCTACTTAAGTATCTTGATCGGAGCTTCATGAAATTTGGGATGCCTAATAAATATTTGAGTTGCTTCTTTTTAGCGAGTCAGAATGGAATTTTTATAAAGTGGTGGTGGTCCATATCCTTGTAAAAAACTTGAGAGGTGTCAAGGGACACCCGGATGGAACGAAGTAAAATATAAATATAAATAAGTCTAAATTACATTCAAACTCTTTTCTGCGTTCTAAAATCAAGTTTTTATTATCTTAATAAATTTGAATGAACAAGAAATGTCGTTATAACTATTGGTCTTAATTTCTTCCATCTAGCTCCCTTTCGCAACGCGCGATAAGGTACTTCGTTGCAAAAGCAATTCCGACTCGCAAAATGTGGTCACACACTTTTGGAAAACGGAATTGCGCTTCGCATTTTGATATGATTCGCATTTAAGCCTATTCCCTCGATCGGCTTCTACGATCCGGGAGGGAAGAAAGCAGCTGGTACAAAGTTTCTTTTCTCCCAGATCAGCATATAACTTGACAATCGTTTCTTTATGGAGAGACAGCATAAGAGACGGTTACAAAGACTTCAAACGAAATTGCAGATTTAAAGCAGCAAAAATAATTTCGATTCTGAATCGAGAAATTAGGGAACCTTGCAAAATAATTACGGAGCTACCTAATTATGAATGTTGACTCAACGGTCCCGAACATTAAATTAAATATTCAAATATTCTTAAAACTTGGGGTAGATAAGGCTCGTTGGAGGTACAATCGTTATCAAAATGTTTTAATGTTAAGGAAAAACAAATTGCTCTCCGTTTGCGAGAAATTCACGAGGTCACGTGTTAATTTTTGTCATTAAAACTTTTCTGTTTCATTGTACCGTACATTTTTGTTTTAATTTCGTTTATTTTTGAAATATTTTTGTTTTTTTTTTCGGCATTAAATTTTTTATTAATTAAAATGTCGCAATAGGGAATATGCACGTATTTTTTTTATTTGTTTTATAAATTCCTTATAAACCAAAGTAAACAAATATGAAAAAAATTATAATGTATCTTAAACAACGACAAACATGTGATACTTTAAAGTTTCAATTAGAAAGAGAAGTCCTATATGGACTGGTGACGTCAAAGTCCATATCATCTATACATTTGCCATAAAAAATAGTGTTTTTGCGAGTGAGATAGACATATTTTCGTAAAATCGTTATATCTTGTTCGTGTCTCAACCAATTTTTATTCTGTTTTCACTGTTAGTACTTTACTTTTGAATATTTATGGATGAACTGGTTAGATAACACATTTCTTTTTCATGAATATTCCCTATTAAGATATGGAAATATTTTAATGAAAATATATGAGTATACGAACGTACCGCGATCAGATTGCAGACGTTCTTAAAAGAGAGGTCAGAAGTACTCTTATCCAGCGGAAATGCATAAGGAGAGTGATGAGTGTAGATGAAGCGAAAGAGGTCTGTCAGGATCGTAGCAAGTGGAGGTCCTTAGTCTCTGCCTACCCCTGTGGGAAACAGGCGTGATAATATGTATGTATGTATGTATATGAGTATATTTTGTTTTCTATCAATATTATCATTCCTGTTTTTAGGGTTCCGTAACAAACAAGGCACCCTTATACTTTCGCCACGTATGTCTGTCTGTCTGTACCAAGGTCTTTACTCGGTTTTACTCAGATATTAGTTGCACTAAGAAGATTTAAATTGGGTATGCGCATAGGTACCAAATTACAGCTTCCAAGTGTTAATCACGCCGAAAAAGTAATAAAATATATTTTTTTTGTGTTCCTAAGAATCTCCTCATTTCTGATTTGATTAAATTACGTAGAGAAACACCGAGCATCGCCCTCCCCTGCCCGTTGGGCAACCTTAAGCCATCTTTAAAAATATGAAGACAGAATTCTACTTCAAAAATTACAGTTGACATATTTGCTATTTAGAAATGGCGACGTTTCCACCTCACAATTTCGTCTAAGTCGACGGACGTTATTTAGAGAAGCCTTAAAACACTTTGTTATTCCCGCTCGTAATTTTCGTCAAATCTAGGAGGACAGCGAGCCACTTAAATTAATAACCGAGCAAATTGCTGCAACGGCGGATTTCACGCTTCTTGTTGCGACATTTTTCTTATAAATTAAAAATAAAGTTTTATCTTTTGATTTGAGAAAAACTACTTAAAAGTCCTCTTACCTTGGACAGAATCAGACTTTTTATTACAAACTTAGCCTAGCTTTAATTTTGAAACGGCATGTTAGATATTGGCGATATTATGTAATTTCAAAGAAATTGCATATATTAAGGCAAATAACTAGTTTTCATAGTCAACATATAAACTTAAAAGATGATATAGTCGATCACTTCATGTTTAGTTATCAGTATGGAAAACTTCTACACTTTCATATTTTCTTTCAAGTTCATATTTGATTGTCGAAAATTAGTTAAAACGAAGTGGTAGCTAAAGTGGCGCCCTCATTTGAAATAAATTGTTTAAAACGAAATAAGGTGATAATTAAAAATTTGATTTGTATAAATGTCTAGAAAGACCTTTAAACTATTTTATGAATAACCTTTGAAAGTAATATTGGTAGTCCGTCTAGTTTTAAAACTGTTTTTCGCCAAAAGTGACCAGTAATAATTTCAAAGGTTACTCATTAAATAGTTTAAAGGTCTTTCTAGACGTTTATACAAATAGAATTTTTAATTATCATCTTATTTAGTTTTAAACAATTTATTTCAAATGAGGGTGCCACTTTAGCTACCACTTCGTCTTAAATGTCTTCTCTCAATTTCTTTAAAATACAAAATAAAAGCTAGACTATGTTTGTATGGAAAAGTCTAGGGTAAGGGGATTCTTAAATACCTTTGTTCAAGAAAAGATAAAATTACTATTTGGAATAAATCATTTAATAGGAAATGGAGACATCATTTAAAATTTTGTCTTGACCAGGCATTAGATAATCCTTCAAACTATTTTATGAACTACTGTTTACAGTAAAGTGAGAACTAGAAGCTTTTCGACGCACGATTGCGAAGAACAGCCACTTTTGGCTTATGTGCGTAGAAAAGCTTCACGTTCTCACTTAAAACTGTAAACAATAGTACATAAAATAGTTCGAAGGGTTATCTAATGCCTGGTCAAGACAAAATTTTAAATGATGTCTCCGTTTTTCAAATGATTTATTTCGAACGGGGGTAAAGTCAAAAAAGTCAAAAGTCAAAAATCATTTATTTATCTTTGGATATTTATATCACTTGATAATTGTCATTTCTTTTTTCTTTCGATTTCTTAATAGTTAGTTGTTGACGTCAGATCATTTACTTACAACTAAGTTTACTGCCGCCTCCAAAGCGCAAGTACATACTGATATTAAAATTAGGTGTGTGGGCTGAGAATACATTGCTATGTCATAATTATTAATTAAAAATGTCAAATTTGAAATTAATGTCAATTTGTATAAAATTAATGTACTGATTGTACTCAAATTATGTCATTTTTGAATGTGTACAAATATAAACCTTTAAAAGGGACCCGCGCCAAGCTCAAGCGTTTTTGTCTTTAAGATAATCATCGGAAAAGCACTGGACCCCGGAAAATTCAGGTCACCCCTGAACAGGCAAATCAAAAACACCTCCGTCTACAACATCTAGTGACGAGAGGCGGAACCACATTTTCCAAGCGATGTTAAGTGTAATTGAAACCCGTATCGCCATCTATTATTTGCTACTGTCATTACTGAAGTCTGACTTTTAAAATATCGATGTACGTTACGTCGAATGTTTCTTCATAGCAAATTTCTAAGTGCCATATAGAAACTTTCGAAGTTCCGTACATTGATATTTTGAAAGTCGGCGTTTAGTATGACAGTCATTATTTGCCAGAAAAATAAATAAAAAACCGAGTTTCAAGGGTTAACAACCAATAAATTTTAAACGACTAAGCCGATTTTCAACAAACATAGCTATAACTAAGAACCATCGCAAGGGAACTCACTTTCAAGTAAAAACCGTATCGAAATCGGTCCATCCGTTCGAAAGCTACGATGCCACTGACAGACACACAAACTGATAGCCCGAGAGACAGAAAGACTTTAGCGTTAAACTTATAACACACTTCTTTTTTGTCGGGGGTTAAAAATGTTCCAGCTGATTTTCTCTCTGCGTAGATTTTATTACGCAATTTATGTTTGTTTACTTGTTCGCAAGCATTACATGTTATAATGTGTCAACATTGTATTATATTATAAGTATTTATTAATTAAAAGTCAATTATAATAATATGACAAAGCCCTTCTGGCGAGTAGGCGACCAATACTGTGAAAATGAGTTTCTTTCGGCGTTTCTTCTCAGCAGTGGTCGTTACGAAGCGCTGGTATCGGTAGCTTTTCTTTAAAAATAAATTAAATTTTAATATACTTTACACGTAACATAAATTATACTTATTGACGTGTAAAAGTGCCTGTAAAGGTCTAATTACTGAATAAACATTTGAATCTTTGATCGTAAAAGCCGATTGCGGAAATGGGCTCTAGAAGAAAATCTGCTCGTGCATCCGTTTTTTTTTTTCTCCCATAGCAGCGTAGAAGAAAAAATATAGTAAGAAACATGAAGTTCCCATATTTAAAATAAAGCTTAAAGAAATCTTGACCTTAATTTTATCTGAGTTCCCATAAATCTAGAACTTGAGTAAATTGTTACCGTAAGTACTAGATAACTAAATTATTTCAGGATTACGAACTTTTACGAGGATTCTTTAGACACTAAGGTACGACGCATCGGTACGACCCTAAGGTACGGAAAGTTACCATCAGTTGCTTACTGCTTGTTTTTCGTGTGTGGCCAACACTAGTGTCAGATTTTTCAGGCTGCCTAAACGCATCTAACATAGCTTTACGACTGCCTAATAATGATCACAGCCGGAACCAACGGCTTATATGTGCCTCCCAAAGCACGGAGTAGCTCAAGAAAATGTTTATGCCATTTGACCCATCCACGTGTGGACCAAGCCCGGTGTCGCTTAACTTGCGAAAGCACTTGTGATGTGCACCGGCTACAGAGCTCCCTCAAAATGTATTTATATTAGCTGCTTACTAATAAATTTAAATGAGTTTTCTCATTTATTTATTTAAACTATATAGCAATGCCATATGGCATTCTCTCCCAGTCAACCATTAGACCAAGCGGAAAATATGTGTGGCTGGCGTGATGAAATTCATGATCTAGAAAACAAAATATAAATATGTATATAAGTACATACATATACAAGAAAAAACCATTTAACATATAATATATATCAACATACATAATATACAATATATATATATATATATATATATATATATATATATATTTAAATACATATCAATAGATGTATCCTTACTATAATATTATAAATGTGAAAGCGTGGATGTTTGTTACGCTTTCACGCAAAAACTACTTGACGAATAATCATGAAATTTTGTACACATATTCTGGGAGGTACTAGAAGTAACATAGGGTACTTTTTATTAAAAAATAAAAATATTAAAAAAAAAATAAAAATAAAATTGTCAACAAATATCAACATTTTGCTACTTTAGCGCCATCTAACATACAGTAATGAAGTTCAAACCCTAAATATGATGTGAAAGCGTGGATGTTTGTTACGCTTTTACGCAAAAACTACTTGACGAATAATCATGAAATTTTGTACAAATATTCTGGGAGGTACTAGAAGTAACATAGGGTAAAGTGTAAATCTACACTATCCAATTATTTAATGGATTCGATGCGAGCGAAGCCGCGGGTAAAAGCTAGTATGTAATAAACATACAAATGAATACAAACATCAGGATGATTGAGGCTAGGACTGCTGTAGAAACAATTTATGTACCGCTCGTTTGAAATACCAGACGATTAGGAGCTCTTCCTATAGACTCCGGAAGGGTATTCCATAGCATATGAGCATATCATATATATCGGAGGAAGTACAAAGACGACCTTTTTTAATAACGTTAATTATTAAAAGTTGATTGTTTTCATATGGAATCTAAATATATATAACTCAAAGGTGACTGACTGACTGACATAGTGATCTATCAACGCACAGCCCAAACCACTGGACGGATCGGGCTGGAATTTGGCATGCAGGCAGATGTTATGACGTAGGCATCCGCTAAGAAAGGATTTTGACCAATTCTACCCCCAAAGGGATAAAATAGGGGATGAAAGTTCGTATGAAACTTTGTCAATTTTAAACCGATCGGGCTGAGACTTTGCTTGCATAAAGCTACTATGACGTAGGCATTCCCTTAGAAAGGATTTTGATAAATAAATTACGCGAGCGAAGCCGCGGGCAAAAGCTAGTTTTTGTAAAATCTTCATTTAATTTGATTTGATTTCTAAAATGATTTACATGGTGTTAACACCTACCAATTAATTAAAAGTTGTGATTTCTGCAATTTAAGTCATAACCAGAGCAGAGGGTGAGCCCGGATTGCGCCCGGGCGCCACCTTGATTTTTCTCGTGAAAAAGGAGAGTTGTGTTTAAGTGGTGTGAAGCGTATATTTTGAATATTAAAGTTGAAACAAGGTGGATTCTAAAGATATTTGGTACTGAGAAAAATGAGACTGGTGTCCTGAACCCGCTGCTCAGAATGAATTCAATGGCTCTAAAATTATAAACCACAGATTGTAACAGTGAAGTGACAAAGCCTGTAATTACATGGAATAAAATTGTATGAAAAGTGATTACTTCTGTCGTTTTGTGCTCGCATATAACCCTGATATGATGGTTGACAATGTCTAAATGTCTAAGAAAATATGTTTATTCCGATATATGATGATATATGATGGTTGATAATGTCTAGGAAAATATGTATATATATATATATATTCTCATCACATATGAGGGGAAATTTGAAGTCACGGTAGCACAAATAATAATTGTACAAAGTTGAGAAAAATGAGACTGGTGTCCTGAACCCGCTGCTCAGAATTAATTCAATGGCTCTAAAATTATAAACCACAGATTGTAACAGTGAAGTGACAAAGCCTGTAATTACATGGAATAAAATTGTATGAAAAGTGATTACTTCTCTCGTTTTGTGATATAACCCTGATATGATGGTTGACAATGTCTAGGAAAATAAATATGTAGGGTTATATGCGAGCACAAAACGACAGAAGTTTTGAAGTCACGGTAGCACAAATAATATTGAACATAAAGTTTCTCTTCGCGTAGAAATGCTTAACGTTCTCACTTAAAACTGTAATCAGTAGTTCATAAAATAGTTTGAAGAGTTTCTTAGGGCTTTGTCAAGACACAATAAATGATATCTCCGTTTCCTTTCAAATAATTTATTTCCAATGGGGGCAACACTGCACCTCGAAAAATTCATGTATCTTACAATTCTCTACTACACGTTTACAACAACTTTTATTGGTACTACAGGACTTACAATACCCGGCACGTAAGTTGAACAAAAATGGCGGTCGGTGTTGTACATTGTTTGTCCGTTAAGAATCACATTTCTATAATAATTCTATCACAACTTCAGAAAAAAATGATTTCGGCTTTGAAGAAAGACTAAAAAATCTGTTTTAACACTTTTATCTCCAATCAAACATGCGCCGACGGCCGCCATTTTTGTTCAACTTACGTGCCGGGTATTGAACACACCGTCGGTGTTGTGTGTAGGGACTTATGCAACAAACGACGATGAAAGAGGGTAGATCGATATGGTTACCCTTGACAGCCGAACATCCATCGCAGTTCCTCAGTCTGCCATCGACCATGACGGCAGAAGGGTTGTCGAAATATCTGGTTAACCCTTTCACCACGAACGTCAGATTTATCCGACAAACATTGTCGGGCCGCGTCGAAAAAATGCTCGTATCCACATCCCTTTTTGGTTGTAGGCAGAGTTAGGCATAATGTAATTAAACTACTAATTACTAACTACAATTACATTTTGTAGTTAGTAATCGCAACTACATAATTACAAAAAGTAATTGAAAAAGTAGTTGAACTATAAACTACAAAAAGTAGTGGTAATCACAATTACAAACTACTTTTTGAAATTACATATTTTATAAAGATTTACTTACTTATAAATTTTCGTTTCTTGCTTACAACTTCTTACACTTACAATTTCGAAATATAACCACTTTAACACACGCCCGCGGTAATAAATTCTTATTGTAATTTGTAGTTATAACTACTTAATTACAATTACAAATTACAACTACAGTAGTTGCAATTGATGTAGTTAGATTTAACGTAATTTCAACTACTTGTTTTTGTAATTATGTAAGTTAACTACATGTAATTGTAATTTGTAATCAAACTACACAATAGTAGTTAACTACGCCCAACTGTGGTTGTAGGTATGTATTTTAGATTTACTACCCCTCGCGCTGGGGGCACGACAACTGATATAAAGTCTCGCGGTGAAAGGGTTCAATATGATACTAATCGCGGCAAGTCCCGCAGTACCAATAACAGTTATTTTGACCGCGAAACTCTGAAATCATACGTTTACAACAAATATAAAAATTAAAATTGCAATCTTATGTTCGGATTTTACAGCACTAAGTGAACCACCAGTGTCATTAAAATTCATAATACCATTCTCTTAACCAAGTCCACATTTGAATTCGCGCACTTAATTTCCCAATTGGTCTGATAAAACTTCGCCGAACAGTCGGTTTAACAGATTCGGCACTTGTACAGTTTGCAAGACAAATCCTATCTCGAACTTGCTTTAACAAAGTCCCCTTTTCATGGGTGATCGATTCTTGCAACTAGTATTATAGCCTAGTTCAGACTGGACGAGTTATTCGGCTAAGTAGGAAACTTGGATCACATTCTGACTTGTAAGTTAATTGTAAGAAAATGTGAAACTTGCCTTAACAAAGTCCCTTTTTCATGTGTGATCGATTTTTGCAACTATTACTGTGGGGTTAGTTCAGAATGGACGAGTTATTCGGTCTAGTGAGTTACTGGAATCAAATCCTAGATTTTGAGTGAAAGGTTTTATTTTCACCATTTATTAATCACTCCTCGAATTGAGTGTCATTCTGAATTTCAATAGAGTAAAAATTTCAAAAAATAATTGTTTGATGAGTTAAATTGTCTGAACACAGAGCAAATGAGGTAAGAAAAACACCAACGAGTTGTTTTTTGTTTAAAACCGGCCAGCTGTCAACCCACCTTTTAAAAGTATTTGTGCGAATAGTTTTATTAGTAAAATTGTTTGTAGTTCTTTAGTCGTCTCTTACGACATTCACAGAAAAGATTGGCATAATGTACATGTCCATTATCGGTACTCCATTTGGCAAAAATCAACAGCGAGATTGTCACGTGTCTATCCTTAGATAGGGTTCGATAGAACCTAGAGCCTTATCAAAAGGCCACGGCATCATGTATCAATAGTGAAGATGGTGATTTTAAAGATGTTTTTTTATTAACTTCATCGAGAATTGGCCACTTACATACACGAAAAACAACAACAACATCGAGAATAAGGTCTTTAAAACTTTTAAAGATTTGAAAGTTTATTAAAAAATATTTGATTGTGCGAGCGAGACAGCTAAACAGATTTATTTTCTCGATCGGCTTAACAAACTGTGACGGAGAGCAGCTGGTACACTCTTTGTTTATATTTTCTAGACCAACCTGGAAGAAGTAACTCGACTAGTGTGAGCAAAACTTATGTGCGCGTAGTGGGGTGGCAAGATGACAAATGTAAGTGTTTGAGGATATATTTCGAGGGGATGTGGTTACTGATAGCTGTGTCTACTCGGGGGTGTAGCTTCGATTCGCGAATTGTCTTGATTTATAAACTTGTTGGAATGAGGAAGTTTTGAAGAAAATCTTGCAGATGCTGTCAAGCAGTTATTTATTAACTCGCATGTTCACAAAAAAATCATTTCTCCCTAATTCAGTTACATAGTATAACGCAACGGATTTATAGAGCACTGTTTAATTTGTCAATGAAATAAAAAAGTGTAATTACCTACTAATACTCCTTAAATTGGTAGTATTCTTACTACATCACTGATTTAAGAGGGCACGTTTTTTATAATATATTTTTAATCATTATTTATTTAGGAGTTTAATCTTAAGACATGTCAGTTCCCTCTAGATAAAACTTTAATGTGCTTACATTTACCTTATAAACAACCCTAATATTAAGTAAAAACTCTAGAACCTGTGTACTTTACTGGCGGTACTCCACTAGACTGCACAAGTTCTGGGCTGCATCAGAGACAGGGTCGCTCAGAAGGCTCTGACCCTACCCCATATCCATGCTATTTACGTTAAATTTACTTAACTATAAATATGTCTGTAGTGATTATATAAGCAGAGTAGAATTACAGAGCAAACGTGTTGGGCACACTAAAATAATTACAACTAATTACAATGCATAAACCACGGAACCATTCCTTAAGTGCTTCAACAATCATTCAATTCCGCTGACCGGCGGTATCCATAGGCTGTGACCATGCATATATACATACACCATTTATGTATCTGCGAAATGTGGGAATCGACAAATTAATACCTAATCTTAACTAACATTAAATGACGTTAAGTTACCATCGGGTTACATATATCAATCTCCACGATTAAAACTTAAGGGGCTACCTGAATTTTACGGGGTCCAGTGCTGCCTCCATTTAAAATAATTTGAAAGGAAACGGAGATATCATTAATAATTTTGTCTTGATCAGACCCTAGATAACCCTTCAAACTATTTTATGAACTATTGTTTACAGTCTAAAGTGAGAACGTGAAGCATTTCTACGCACAATTGCGAAAAACGGCCACTTTAGGCGTATGTGCGTAGAAAAGCTTCATGTTCTAACTTTAAACTGTAAACAGTAGTTCATAAAATAGTTTGAAGGGTTATCTAGGGCTGATCAAGACAAATTTTTAAATAAAATCTCCATTTCCTTTCAAAAAATTTATTTCAAATGGGGGCAGCACTGGACCCCCGAAAATTCAGGTAGCACCTTAACCTCACATCGCGCGCGCAATGCGCCCGGAATATACTCAGTAGTACAGTAAGTTGTCAAACGCGAAACTGAGAGGCGCCAGCGCGCCGACTGACCTCATGCGGGCGGGGGCCGCCTCTCACCCGTTATTGTAATTAGGCCGAAATTGAAGCTACTAGCGACATCTCTGGGTGCGCATCGGCAGCTTTCGGCTTCCAAAAATATCGATCGATCTATTCGAAACAATGTCTGTCTGAGTTCGGTTTCGTTCACTTCCCATCAAGAGGTGAGGCACATCATCGATCACGCGACAATCTTCACAATTAGGGGAAATAATTTATTCATCAGAAATGCAAACTTACCTGATGGAATGTGACCATTTTAATAAATATTAGAGATGGTTTGTCTAACTTGATAAAGGATAAAAACTTTTCTATCGAAACAACAACGTTGACGTGTAAAACTGCCTGTAAAAGATTAATTACTTACTGAATAAACATTTGAATCTTTGAATCTTTGTAAATTTTTAGAGAGTCTTAAAACTTATTTCAATGTCACGGATTTCGATATTTCAATATCCATACGCCGTAAATATCTTTTTATCTCATCTACTCAAAAAACGATGTTTTCATCCCAAAACATTTGGAGCTAAAGTTACTGGTTCTCTCGGGACTAAAACGTGAAAAAGAAAATCTCTAGGGATTAAAACCAATTTGAAAACAGAACACGAGTATAATCTATGTAAAATCAAAAATAATGTTGGCAGTCCAGCAAAAAGAAGAATTTCGTTTTAAAATAAAAAATAAATGGCACAGACGTCGTGATTTTTTAAATTTGGAAAAAAATATCGTCATCAACATGGATGAATTTAGGTAAACATTTTTGTGTTCTTTGCTTCGGAAAAAAGAAATAAGTATAATTAAAAACGCGCAATTTTTCTCTTTTTAATTCAAGAAATTACAGAAATTTTAGGTTATTTGTATTGACTTGTAATTATTTGTGTAAATGTGAATACTTTTTCGTAAGTTTAAGCTGATAGTGAATAGGTATCAAGTTTACTTATAAAAAGGTATTAAGGACCACGCAAACAAAGTTATGAGTGAACATTTTATCGTAAGTAGGTGGTCTTCGAAGACTTATTTCTTAGTATTTATTGTATGAAAACGACACCAAACAAAGGTTAGTATTAAATTGTCGGTGGAAGTCTGATTAGGTATTGTAGGTGTTCTACTTTTACTTATATTCTGTATTTGCTAGTTTTTCTCATAGATGGAGATAAAAAGTAGAGTGTGCTACTCGGGTAAGGTAATATTTTTATCTCGGGCGATATACATGAATCCCTCGCTTCACTCAGGATTCAACCGTAGAATCACTCGCTACGCTCGTGATTCAACTGTGGAATCCTTCGTTTCGTTTTGGATTCAAAGTAGCGCTCTTGCCTTCAAAATATTACCTTATCCCCTTGTAGCACAATCTACTATTGCGTGATGGAAAATAGCAGAAACCTAAAATTTACTGCTTTTCTTTCTGTCGTTCCTGCTGATCGTAAAAGCGATCGAGAAAACGGGCGGGAGATGCCGACAACCCATTACTATTTCTAATTTCTGTTTTTCAACCGACTCGCAACAAGGATGAGGTTCTCAATTCGTCGCGATTTTTAAGCTATTGCATAGCTTTTATCGCGGGCTTCCGGCGCGGCGACTCAAGGCGAATCAAGGAATTTAGTAACAAAAATTATACCTAACACTCATTTAATGTCGTTTCAGTTCAGAAGACTTCGGCACGGTGTTTGTGTGCGTGCGACTAGACGTATATTTAAAACGGTATACTTATCAGGTGGACCCATAGTTCCGAATTTTATCAAAATCGGTTGTGCAGTATAGACACGAAATAAGTGATAGTACTCACGTACAGAAGTCCAACTCAGAAAAGAAATTCGAAAAAATATCTACTCAGTGTGGTAAGCTCGCGTCAAAACTTCTCACCTCTCGTTTAGATACCTAGATATCCATTGCAAGCCAATTTCATTCTTATTACTCTGGACAAACGATTCGTGTAACTAAATTTTCTCCTTCGAAGAGGTCGCCACGCGCATAGTAATGTAGGTATATTTCCAATACCTAAACGGAGAGTGAAACAGGCCTGCTATAGGGGAGAAATCAGTTTTAAGTTTTGAAAAATTGTAAAGATTATTATATTTCGACTATGCACCTTGATATGCAAACATTCGCTTTTGGCGCTTTTTCTGTTGGTTAAATACTCTCTAAGATAGTTTACCCTAAAGAGAAACGTGATATTTTTTTAAAGTAAAACGATCCTAAATAAATAAAACCTCTCAAAATAAAATCAGTAAATAAAATATCCATCAATCCCAGTTACTGCTGACGTGTGTAACCGTGAAATAAAAATAACTGGCCAAGTGAGAGTCGGACTCGCGCACTAAGGGTTCCGTATCTATAAAAAATCACGTTTGTTGTGTGGGAGCCTCACTTAAATATTTACTTTATTCTGTTTTTAGTATTTGTTGTTCAAGCGACAACAGAAATACGTCATATGTAAAAATTTCAACTGTCTAGCTATCACAGTTCATGAGATAAGCCTGGTGACAGAGAGACGGACTGTCAGACAGACGAATAGCGGAGTCTAAAATGGTCCCGTTTTTATGCGTTAGGTACGGAACCCTAAAAATGTATTAGAGGTGATTTCTTCGCGAAAGGTTGCCTGGGGCTTATAGATCAAACTATCTAGCCAATCACAAGCATCAGTAATAGAAAAGTTTCAGAGCTATGTTTACTTACTAAATGAAAGTAAGTACGCCTGTGGTGCAAGTCAGAAGCGAGTTAAAAAAGTTATTTATTTACTAGCTTATGCCCGCGGCTTCGCTCGCGTAGGGATGTAATTTATCAAAATCCTTTCTTAGGGGATGCCTACGTCATAGTAGCTTTATGCATGCAAAGTCTCAGCCCGATCGGTTTAAAATTAACAAAGTTTCATACAAATTTTCATTCCCCATTTTATCCCCTTGGGGGTAGAATTGATCAAAATCCTTTCGTAGCGGATGCCTACGTCATAACATCTACCTGCATGCCAAATTTCAGCCCGATCCGTCCAGTGGTTTGGGCTGTGCGTTGATAGATCACTATGTCAGTCAGTCAGTCACCTTTAAGTTATATATATTTAGATTTATTTTATTTATTGCACTTAAAATCTTAAGATAACAGTACAAAAGGTACAACTTAATGCTAAGCATTGTCTACCAGTTCACCTTTGGGACGAAGCAGAAAAAATGGTTGATCTTTGATTAAAATATGATATAGAAAAGACTGACCGAAATAAGACATATAGGGAAGTAGGCAGGAAAAATCAACTGGGTTACCGATGCACTTGGTTAAAATAACAACGAATAAGTTTATAGGCCAGACAAATTAAAACACTTGACTTTCAGGGGTTTACCCCTGATAACTTTTAAACAGCTTTAATGATTTTCATCAAACACAAGTAAAAACCCCCGCAAGGAACTTGCTTTCAAGTAGAAAAAACCGCATTAAAATCAGTCCATTCGTTTGACGGCGGGCGGTTGTGCAAGCCATATAGGGTTGGTGCGCTACGACTGTCTACATGGAACAGCTCTTTTCTATGCTGTTATCCTTTTCTTTCGCTCAGAATCGTCATTCGCTAGAGCGAGAGAGAGAGAGCGATGGGCCACATCAGCATCGGCACAGAATACGTACGAGTACTTCTTACAGAAGTCTTACTCAGAAAAGAAATTCAAAGGAACATCTACTTAATGTCGTTAGCGCTATGGTTTAAATTAGCTCGTGTCAGAACTTCTCACCTCTTCGTATGGATACCTAGACATCCATTGCAAGCCAATTTCATTCTTATTACTCTAGAACAACGATTCATGTAACTGAATTTTCCCCTTCAAAGTGGTCGCCGCGCGCATAGTAATAATGTAGGTATATTTTCGATACCTAAACGGGGAGTGACACAGGCCTGGCATCAGCAATTCGGCGGCGTTCCGTCGCTCTGTCTCGCTCTAGCGAATGACGATTGTGAACAACAGAAAAAGATAGCAGCATAGAACAGTGCTGTTCGGTGCTGACAGACATCAACTGCAACATCAGCCCATCTCAACCATAATTTCGGAGTTTTTGGCGGGAAATAAAATTAAGACTCCATTTTTGACGCCTAACAATATGTGAAATGTTTTAAATGACACAGTCACAATGCAGCTGTAGTGACATGTATTCGCGGACTGTGGTGGCGTCTTTAGACGCCGTTCACCACTCTATCAGCTTTGAATACCAGTGGACTTGTAAAGATTTGTCCCAAGAAGCTCCCTCAAAGCAATCAAAGGACCTACACCAATCTTTGATTGATTAGGATTAAGGGGATAGGAAGGGGTTTGGTTGACTGGTAGATTTTGCCTTTGGCTTTAAGTCCACCTTTACACTTGTATTTGTGTATGAAGTTAAATAAATAGGAATAAAGAAACGAAAAATTAAATATAGGCTCTAAAGGACTTGTATCCAGAGCCGTAAAAAAATTAAAACAATGTCTGATGACTTGCACCACCGCCCGCCATCACCCGAGCGGAGGGCTGGCGATCTATCACTGTCGCCGAAAACTCCCGTAATCGATAGCGACACGGCTAAGAAAGAAAATTCAACAGCGATTAGTAATTTACTCTGTTACCTTGATAATTGAAGTGGGCGTGCTTTTTTGGGATGACTGAAATAAGTCTGGCTTGTCTTAATCAATATGCAGATAAGTCTTACGGGGGATATTTGAATTTTAATAAAAATAGATAATAAAAAATATGTGAAAAAACATTGTGCCTTTGAAATCTGAGGGTTTCCCTCGATTTCTCCGGATTCCACCATTATATCCTGACTTGGTTCCAATGGGACCACCTCGGAAGTGCACGATTTCGAATAAAAAATAAAATTTTGAAAATCGGTCTACAATTGACGGAGAAATCGACGAACATACATAAAAAAAAACAGTCGATCCTGCTCTTTTTTTGCAGCGGGTAGGAAGGACTTTTTCATCTCCTACGGTTAAGTAGTTATATAAATACAAAGCTTCTTATTCAACTATATTAAATATAAATGGTCTTGTCCGTATCTTTGTATGCAAACAGACACACACCACGACTTCTGGCAGAGAGAATATAAACGGTCTGCCGTGAGAAATTGACGATTTGCTAGAGTAAACCTTTTGCGAAAGTGACATTCTGCAAAAGAGGCCAACTTTTGAGCGATGACCATTTGTGAAAATGACGATTAGCGTCTCAATCACAACCCTTTCCCATAAGCTAAAATACATAGCTATACGTACAATTTTCAACAGGACTTTTTGTTTTCCATATGAGAATTGGGCTAGTATAGGGTTCCGTACCCAAAAGGTAAACAAGGGATCCTATTAATTAAACTCGGCGGTCCTTCTGTTGGTCTGTCCGTATGTCCGTACATGCGTCTATCAGTCCGTCCGTCCGTCATTTTTTCGAAATTGGGACTCTGTCGAATTTCAGAATGACACTCCACCAGGATGTATTTCATGGACCCGTGATAGCTAGGCAGTTAAAACTTTCACAGATGATGTATTTCTGTTGCAGCTATAACAAAAAATTTTAATGCTAACTTAAAACAGAAAAATATTTTTTTCAGTCCCATAAAACTAACGTGTATTTTTAGAGATAATGATACGGAACCCTTACTGCACGAGTCCATTTCTCACTTGGCAGGTTATTTTTTTGAACACGTCATTTTTTCGACTGCACCGACCGCCGCCGGTAGTTTTGTCCATTCCGCTTGGAATTTGCATAAAAATTTTGGACGTACAAACTTCAGCGGAAAGTTGTTGTTTTGTATGTCACAAATTGTGTTGGCAGATATATTTTTTATGGTCATTTTTCATTTAGAATTTGAAAGGTTTTGTCAACAACACTAGGAGAATTAAATATCGTCGAAGTTTTAAGACAAGTCAATTTCCATAATTCGTCTGAAAAATTGATCATCATCATCATATCAGCCACAGGAAGTCCACTGCAGGACATAGGCCTCCCCAAGGATTTCCAAAACGACCGATTGGAAGCGGCCTGCATCCAGCGTCTCCCTGCAACTTTGCTCAGGTCATCCGTACATCTAGCAGGTGGGTGTGCTACGCTGCGCTTGCCGGTACGTGGCCGCCATTCGAGAACCTGAAAAATTGAGTTGATAAAATTTGTTTTCTTTGTTTTTCTTTGGGTGTAAGTGGCAAATACTGGTGATTGGACTCTTTTTTCAAGCTGCATAAAGGCATTTCACATTGCTTGACGACTGCCTTCCGAAGCACGGATGAGCTCAAGAAACTTGTGGTTACCCGAAAGCGCTAGTAATGAACACTCCCAGCCTGACCACCGAGCTCCTCTTATATATTTGTATGTGTGGCGACCTCTACGGCCACTACGAGGAACTACAACAACAAACCAATCAAGAGACAACCGAAAATATAGTTCACAAGAAGCATATGAGATAGCGCCAGCAGTATCCTACATCTCGATCTTAGAGTTCGCCCGTTTCGCTGCATTATACAACTTCCGACGATAACCGTCGGAGCCGCGGTTTCCCAGGCGCAACAACAAGCCTGGCGGGAAGATATAACCTTTGTGGTCGTCGAGCATATCACCTTGCTCCCGCTACATATGTCTTCTTATATTTTGAAGAGCTGCTGGGCTCTTATCGTTTTTCATGTCTCTCTTTCCGCCGCCAAGTTCTCAACCTCCTTGTATGTTTAAATGGATAAAATTATAATTATGAATGTAGTTATCGTAATTGATCGAATCAATATATACTAGGTCACTTCAGTATTATGAAATTAAAGCTACAGTGGAAAAACAAAAAAACGGCATTTTCATACAAAAGTGTCTAGCCGCCTGGGCAATTTGTATGAAAATGACGTTTTTTTTTGTTTTAAAGGTTTCTTACCTCGAAAGCAAAAACCGTCTCGTGACTAGGAAGATAATTAATTATAAACATATTAATTATCTTCCTTGTCACTAGATGGTGCTTTAGCTATTTATTAAAACATTAATATTTTTATTGCTGTTATTTAACTAAAGTAGTACTATAATTAATTAAATACGATTTATATGAAATACAATAAATAGTATAATTAAATAATTAAATTAACCGTTTTATGTAATTAAATTAACCTGCCAAGTTCAAATTTAGAAGTATTATAATTTTAGATATTTTTTAAAATGCATCTAAACTTGGCATTGGATTGGATTTCAACCCTTTTTTAGGCGAACAATTAGCCGATAGGAACTTGGCCCCCTTTTTAACAGGTATGTTTTTGGTGGGATATTTTTTACGTTACTGGCGTATGGCGTTTTAGCCACTTATCCACTACGCCACTACGTCCCTCGTTATATTTTCCAATTCGGCAGGAATTGCTCCAAGGCCGCGCCATGATCGGTGTTAAATTGCCACCACTCCGATTACCATAATAACAGCACAAACTACAATTTTCAGTAGCTCACGCCATTTCGACCTCAACCACAAAATATTAAAACTACAGAAAAATGGGCCAATATTGCAAAACGTTGATCTTTCATTGTAATTTAAATCTCAGTGTAATTTTCCCTTGTTTATTTATTTATGCTAGTCGGAACGAAAAGAATAATGTACCACATGCTTCTCTTCCCACGCAAACCGTAAACTTCGATCAGAATAATGGGCGAGAATCTGAACATGTCGTAAAGGTGATGCGATTTATTGTACGAGCGAGCGAAGTCTACTTGCAACTCGTTGCTTTTAGTAGTTAGTCGAACAAACATACATATATGTTTGTTCGACAAAAACTAAAGTAATGAAATTTGGTAGACTCTTTTAACTACATCTATCTAATAGAATTTTTAAGTTCCAATATGAGCGGTTCGCGAGGTCACAGTTCGGGCGATATAGTTGCTTGAATAAAATTAATTTACCTTTTAACTTTTTACGCCTGTGGTTTATATAATTGTTTGATGTTCAAATTGTATAAAATTAATAGGTAAGTAACTTAAGTTTTTAAAACAGATAGTAGTGATTTGTTCTTATTTATCTAAGTACGTAAATTGATTGAATTTGGTCCGGATTATTTTCTGTTATATTTTGTATCTATATCGAGGTGTGCGAGACTTTGTTATACTTCTGTACTATCAATATTTACAGTGACTCAAATTTGAAGGATTAAAACAGCTACGTAAGTTGAGTTACGTAAGTTGAGGTGCTAAAGAAAATTGCCAAATAATAGCTTTATAGCTTTACTTTTATTATTTGGACGTGAAAATTATATATTTTCGTTCTTCAGCCACACACTGTATAGTGATCAAAGTTGTCATAATAATGACAGTTATAAGGCTGATTTCAGAGTCATGCGTTACCATCGCGCCGTCCAGACGCGCGCGCTTGTAATTACACTAGATAGTAGCCGCGTTTCGTAGTAACGCAGTTCAAGACATGTTATAATTTGTCAATATAATAGATATAATATTATATTATAAGTATTCATTAATTAAAACACAATAATATTAATATGACAAAGCCCTTCTGGTGAGTAGGCAACCAATACTGTGAAAATGAGTTTCTTTCGGCGTTTCTTCTCAGCAGTGGTCGTTACGAAGCGCTGGTCTCGGAAGCTTTTCTTTAAAAATAAATTAAATTTTAATATAGATACTTAACCAAAAATTTACCCCGTTATTAATTCAAAATACTAAACGTTTGCTAAAACTCTATTAGTTAAAATATGTTTTATCTCGTACTTATAATGACAAATATTGTTAATTTTTATGAATACGAGGGTAAGGAAGAATATACAAATCACTACTTGTATCATAGACCTAGATTTTTTTACTTCTATCATAGACCTAGAATTGTATTTTCTAAATTATTTTATTTAAATGCATAAAACCGCCTTTGAGCTAATTCTAATAATTCATAAGTATGTCTGTACCTCTAGGTTATTTGTGCAATAAAATTACACTAGATGGTAACCATGTTTCATATAACGCAGTTCAAAGGCGCCGTTCGAGAAACGCGGACGGCGGTCCGCCAGCGTTGCCGAAGCGCTCGCGGTCCAAACGAAACGCGCGCTACTAAAAAGCGCGCGCTTTACAACGCGCTGGTCAACAGCGGGTCTCGCCAGCGTCACTCTGAAATCAGCCTAAGTAAATATAAATGACTACCAAAGATTTACCCCGTTATTCATTCAAATTACTGGACGTTTGCTTAAGCTCTATTAGTTAAAATATGTTTTATCTCGTACTTACTATGTCAATTATTTGAAAGAAGGAAAGGGGATGTTTTTACCAAAATAGGTTAAGCTAACTGTTGTTAATTTTTATAAATACGAGGGTTAGACAAACCACTACTCGTGTCCTAGACCAAATTTTTTTTTTCAGTTGTATTATAGACCTACAATTGTATTTTCTAAATATATAATATAAATGCATAAAACTGCCATTGTGCTAATTCTAATAATTCATAAATATGTCTCTACCTCTAGGTTATTTGTGCAATAAAAAAGTACAAACAAACAGACAAACCGTAGGACGTGATAGCAGAGGAGCTGGTGCAGGAAAAGAGTTCGCATTTTACTCCATAAAACTGATGTAGCAATTATTTATTTATTTACAAAATGCATGTAGAAAAAAATACAAACATATAAACAAAGAAAGTAAGAACATTGAGTACAAAGATATGTACTGCTTATTTCATAAGAGATCTCTTCCCGCAGACCCAGGAAAAGAGAAGAAAACAGGTAATAGTAGGCGTGTACAAAATATACTAAAGTTTAATACAAATACATATTAACCACGCTGACTTTTCATTGGTTTCGGAAAAAAGAATGTCATGTAGTAAATAAATTCCTCTATCCATATACGTAATCCAAATTTGTGTATGACATAAGATATAATTTATCTCTGCCTCCGTGGTCCAGTGGTCAAGCCGTTCGCCTTGTGACCCGGAGGTCATGGGTTCGATTCCCGCTGGGAAGCATACTTTGTGAAAAGTTGTTTCCAGTCTGGATAGGATATTGCAGGCTTGAATCACCTGATTATCCGAAAAGAAAGATGATTCCGTGTTTCGCAAGGCACTTAAAATTGTGTGTCCCGAACGCCACCTAGCGTTTGATCATCAAACTATCCAAGGATTGGTTCCTGGTTTGCCCTTTGGGTTGTGGAGGTCAGACGGCAGTCGCTCTGTGTAAAAACCAGTAACCTTGTCAAATCTCCTTGGTTAGGTAGCGGACCCCGGGCTCTGAAGCGTTACTGCTGAGGAAGCAACCGGGAATACGCTCGGATGATGATGGTGATAAGATATAATTTATCAAAACTAAAAACCGACTTCATCCCCAAACTACATAAACGATCGAGACCACGTAGTTACGCCCGTTCATAACTGATGCGTGACCCCGATGAACTCGGAATCTAGCCGGCTGGCGGTACCTACTACAATTGATCTCACGGTTTTACTTTCGAGGTTTAGTCAACATATTTTGTTTATGTATTTTTTTTTTTTTAATAATAAAATCTTTATTAAAATAATTAGGTGCTAGACATTTTAAAAGGAACACATTATTGATACATTACGGATATATATTATAATCTAAAGGTACCTGAGCTAGGATGAAAATCATCCTGTATTTCAGGCGTTACACGTATTATATGCTCATAATAAACTAAATAAACAATTACACTTACAATGATATTAAAAACGTTAGGAAAAAAGTAAAAGAAAATATATACCTATTATAAACAAACGAAACGCTTATTATTTTAAAACCATTAGCAATTCCTCTTTTCTTCGTAAGACATATTAAGTAGGGCTTCTTGAAGAATTTTCTTAGTTGTACTGTAAGTGAGGGGATGAAAACCTAGTTTTTTATTAAGTCTATTGTAGAGAAGTGGGCCAAGGAAAAGAAAAAATCGAGAGAAGGCGTGCTTTGTTTGAACATTACATTTTGACTGTTAGCTAATTAATAAGACCATGCTATATTTGAGTCTCGTATCAAAATGCGAGACTTTAAAAATACCCTGTTAGTGGCAAACCGAGGCAAAACACTACAGGGAGGGAAAAAAAAAAAAAAAAAAAATTAATAAGACCTAATTAGCTATTAGCTAATTAGGTCTTACTAACGATCCTTATGAAGTGGCCTGCGGCTCCAAAACCAATGAAAAATCACCGTGTATAATACATAATGTATTTAAAAACTAAAATATAACTAACTATAAATGTAAATATATAAATTAATTTATATTAAGAATAAATGTATATAATAAATATACAATATCTAACAAAAACACTGTCCGATCCTTGTAGGAGCAACTCAGACCGTCAATATGAACAACTTTTCCTATTGGACCAATGCTTGAAACTCGAAGAACCATACCATATCTAATATATAAAATTCTCGTGTCACAGTTTTCGTTGCCATACTCCTCCGAAACGGCTTGACCGATTTTGATGAAATTTTTTGTGCTTACCCGGTATCTATGAGAATCGGCCAACATCTATTTTTCATCCCCCTAAATGTTAGGGGTAGTCCACCCCTAAATTTTATTTTTATTTTTTAGACAAAATTTTTAATTTCTATTTTTTTATGATACAACATACAAAAATACATACATTCTATTTATATGGCAAAACAACGTTTGCCGGGTCAGCTAGTACTCGTATTGAAATCATGTTACAGGAATGTACGAGAAAAGGATTTTTTTTTTAAATGTACTCGCTTATATTCCCTAAACTACAAACTAAAGATAGGTATTTTTTTTTTATAAACAATTGAAATTATTCGGGGTAACAAGATACACGTTTAAGAATCTAATACCCAACTATGGGAACAATTTAAGGCTAATAATGTATTTATTTTTGAAATGTGCTAATTTTTGACCTTTCATTTGATATCCATTCGATAAAGAAAGAAAAAAAATGTCAGACCTTTTTTGTGTGATATATTAATTATGTACATTTTTGCATACAAATTGTAACCTAAGTCACCCAGACAGTAAAGGCAAATCGATTGACATATCATTTGTGAAAATTGGACAAGCGATTCAGATGCTCCGGTGCTTAACCGCAAACATACATACCCACATGCATATGTACATAGACTGTTAAAATCATTACCCTTCTTTTTAGCTTTGCCGTAGTCGGGTAAAAAGGGAACTCTTTTGTGCACCAGCTCTCCTGCTATGAGAGAAAATTTATATTAATATTCATATTACTCTGACAATACAAGTATTCCACATTAGTTAAAATTAAATTACAGACTATTGTTTACTCTGTGGCTACGATATTGTTCTACCAACTACGCATAAGGCATCAAAATATTTGTGGGAACCCACAGTCTGTGCCATTGAAGAACGTTTGCATTACTTACATAAATGTGTTTATCTTCGAAACAATTACATAATACTGACTGAATGAGTCAATTTAGTACTGAAGAGATTGTCATGTCTGATTAGATGTCCAGTAATCTTCTATTTATTTACCAATTTATGTACACGAAAAATGTATACAGAGAATACATCAAATAAAAGTTGTACAAAGGCACTACTTATCTCAAAAGAGATCTCTTCCAGTAGGCCTGTGAGAGGAGATGTTAATGTAAGAGAGGCATACAGGCGTGTTTGTTAGAACATATGATAAATTATATCATATCATCTTCCCTATTCTATTTTCGAAAGATTTAAAAGGCTCATTAGGCAAAAAAGTGAGTGTCTAAGAAGACGAATTTATCAAAAACATCGTTTTAAATCCATTATACCTATGTCATACTAACAAAAGTACCAGTATTTAGGTACAAAAACGGAGGGTGAATGACAATTTTCCAATTCTAAAGCCGAGATTTACACGACCGAATCGCCTGCGGAGCAAAAAATAAAAAGTGTCGCTGAAAATGCATGGTCGCCCATTTTTTAACGCCTACCAATCGATTGCACTACTGTACCTCCTGTGTTTATATTTGTGTGTTTACCAGCTTTTGGTCTGGACTTTATAGGTACAAGTGTTTCTATTTATTTTTACTCTGACCAAAAAAATGAGTGTTTGACGTGTAGGTGTGTCTGTGTGTCTGTCTGTGGCATCTTAGCGCTTAAATTTGAGACGTACAAAGATAATTGTGTGTATATGTGTATTTTTTTGCAGCCTTGCGGAGGCTTGGGATGTTCCTTCCCACTCAAAGTGGGAATGCCCACTTGTTGTTATGTGAACTTTTCCTTTAAATATATATAACTCAAAGGTGACTGACTGACTGGCATAGTGATCTATCAACGTACAGCGCAAACCACTGGACGGATCAGGTTGAAATTTGGCATGCAGGTAGATGTTATGACGTAGGCATCCGCCAAGAAAGGATTTTGATCAATTCTACCCCCAAGGGGATGAAATAGGGGATGAAAGTTTGTATGAAACTTTGCCAATTTTAAACCGATCGGGCTGAGACTTTGCATGCATAAAGCTACTATGACGTAGGCATCCCCTAAGAAAGGATTTTG
This sequence comes from Acrobasis suavella, assembly GCA_943193695.1. Lineage (NCBI taxonomy): Eukaryota > Metazoa > Arthropoda > Insecta > Lepidoptera > Pyralidae > Acrobasis > Acrobasis suavella. Next base: position 1,969,912 of record OW971947.1, read on the forward strand.
ATAAATTCTACCCCAGAGCGAAGCCGCGGGAAAAAGCTAGTGATTTTATAAGTTGGTCGCCTATTACTTTTTAATTTGTAAACCGTATCATACTTAGCACTGATAATGTTTTTTTAAAGTTCGTTATCTATTAAAATACTACTGCTGTGAATTTTTTTACATATATCCTTTTAATAGAAAGCGGGGCGAAACTTGGCTCTTACAAAAATTTGCAATATAAAACCAAACATTTCAGAAACGGATCCCTAAATCGAAAAATAATGACAGGCAGACAGACAGACAAGGTGAAACTATAAGGGTGCCTTGTTTACTACGGAACCCTAAAAACAAAAAAAAAAGACTTTGGAATCTATAATTTTCCAAAGTAAAAACCGACTCCTGAAATACAAAACCAGTTTTGATGAAATTTCCATGGGACCATCTGATAAGATAATCCTTTCACCCAAAAAAGATTTTTTTAAATACGTTCAATCGTCTTCGAATAATCGGTGAACATGCATGAATAAAAAAAAGGTCGCGACGAGTTTATAACTTATTCCTTTTAGTCGATTAAAAACGGAAAACGCCGATTTGTTTATCTCACAAAGAAGTACACTCAACTTCCAAACATTTTATTATCAGAACGAACAAGGTTATCAGAACGATTCATTAGGAACCGGATTTCGAGTTCATCTGATTTTAACTTTCAAAATTGGTATTCTAATGGTTTGTGTATGCAATTTATGTTATGTTCTTCTCATTAATAAGATATATGTTTTTTTTACAATATATTGGTTTAGGCATTTGTCCTCAATCTCACCTGATGGTAAGCGACGATGAAGACTAGGATGAAGCATGCCTATCCAAAAGATATTGTGATATTGATATTCTTTTAAGGTCAACAGTTAAGTCAATACGAGTATAAAGAGAGAGACTTTGAGTTCTACTGCCTCCATGGTTTAGTAGTCAAAGCGTTCGCCTCGTGATCCGGAGTCTTGGGTTCGAATCCCACTGGAAAGCATAGGTACTCTGTGAAAAAGTTGTTTCCAGTCTGGTTAGAATCACCTAATTAATTATCCTAAAAGTAAGACGATTCCTTGTTTCAGAAGGCACGTATAAACTGTGGGTCCCTAACGCCATCTAGCGTTTGCTCAAACCTATCCAAGGATTGGTTCTAGTCTACACTTTGGGTTGCGAAGTTCAGAGGGCAGTCGCTCTGTGTAAAAACCAGTCACCTCGTTAAATCACCCAGGTTAAGTAGCGGACCCGGGGGCTCTGAAGCGTTACCGCTGAATGCAACCGGGAATACGCTCAAATAATGTTAAAGGAGAGAGATTAGTCATGTGATTAGCTCTAGTCGAGTAGTTTCAGGCCTACAATAGGATCACTCAATCTCTTACTATAGATGTCGTAAAAGGCGGACTCCACTCAAAAAGAAACATGTTAAAAGTCTTTCAAATCTCGTGTAAAAGGAAAACTGTCAAGTAACAAATAAAGGATGCACTTATAGCTGTGTGACGTCACCTTCATTAGGTTTCACGCGTTCGAAAGAGAAAGCGAGATGTTACCATAACGCCCCGTCCTATCCTGATACAATTTTTTAAAATGCTTATTGCTGCTTCATTTAAAGTCAATTTTCTTGCTGTGTTCGTTTTTATTTTCTATTTTTAGCATTATTTGTTGTTTCGTATTAAATATTCCAAAAACAAACTTAGTCGAATACCCTATTTTGAATTTGGTTTGTTTAAAAATAGATTATCTTGTAAGAAATAGAGGTTATTGTTTATTCGTCACCGTTGTAAATTTGTCACCTAAAACTATGTGTAAATTCGATCCTCGTTGTTTTTTTATAGTAAATAAGTCACTTATTAATTTCGAGTATAGTAAGTTCGTCACCTAAGGATTTTCGTACAGACAACAACAAAAATGAAACACCCAAATAAAATAGTATAAAAAACAAATGAATATATACATCGACAACACCTGAAGTTGAGCCTAGTTGATTTGTATCAATTTTTTAAGTAAATGTGCTATTAAGATGATGCAAACACCTTGGAACGAGCCGAACTTTTTAGGGATAGCTAATTCGCAAAAAATACCCCGCGCCGATAAGGTCAATGAGTCATTGCATCCAAAGATGTTTTGCAAACCAACTAAACTATCGTATATCAAGTTATCATTGTGTTGCTCTCGCACACAATAGTGTGCACAATAAAGTGCGAGTGAAAACGCATGGTTGGTGCAGTGAAAAAGGGAAAGGTTGGAGAGCTGCGCATGATTTTTATCTGCCCCCCGCACAAAGCACCCATCAAGTCGTCGTTAGAATCATCTTTCTCTTAAAAGGATGAAAACAAAGTAATTAATAATGATTGATACTTGGCGAGTTGTAATTTTATTGCTATCCGTACTTATTACAAAAACCTTGTGTGGTAAATTTACAACAACAATTAGGTACTGGTGCCGAATCAACAAATATTTTTTTATGCATGTGACGTAATTAACCTTGATTGTATAGAATTTTAAGTAGGTGACGAATAAACTATAGTGACGAATGTGCAATAACCCGAAAAAGAATGTTAAGTGAACCTATCAATTGCTAAGATCAAACGCTCAGCGCCGCCCAACACACCGCCATATTTGTTTAGGACAAGATTTCGCGGATGCGTGCGATACGAGATACGTCACACACCCGTTTATCTCTTCAAATAAAAAGACCGCTATATGTTCTAGTATATAGAGGTTCACTCTGCAGCTAAAGGGTCATGAGTTGAGGCATCCACATTCGTATGTATAACTATGTTTAGAGCTGAGTAGGGATGTGAACAATTTTTTTTGATCATTAGATAGATGATTAAAAGTATGGTATACATATTTCTTCTTTTTTCGATTTGCAAATAATGACGAAGATGACGCGTGACGTGATGAGCAGCTACGATTTTTAACCAAAGGTGACGTAAATCGTCTCCACTCCGAATCTTTGAAGCGCTGTATTTTTGTGAATTTTTACTTCTTTGCTGAACAAAAATGAAATTGGTCCTTTTTAGGGTTCCGGGTTTGGTCTGTCTGTCTGTCCATCCACCGTTTTACTCAGCGCCTGTAATTTGGTATAGGTATGCATATTAATTATGCGGAAAAAGTGGTACAATAAAATATTATACCACTACCTACTACATTAGATTTAGGAATCCGTTTCTGAAATATTTGGTTTTAAAGTGATAATTTTTGTTAGAGTCAAGTGTCCCCCCGCCTCTCTATCTGCTAAACGGTTATACAATGTCCTTTTTAATTAAGTACAAATATTTTAAGCGGCGATTCAGTCCATCATTTTGAACAACTTTTCCCAATAAATGTATACAGAAATACGAAAAAAAAATTTTAGGTTCTCATACAAATCGTACTTCGATTTAGACACGTGATATAGTTAGTTCATAAATTGCGTATTCCGATAAACATTTATTGGGAAAAGTTGTTCAAAATGATGGACTAAATCACCCCTTAAAATATTTGTACTTAATTAAAAAGTACATTGTATATGGACACGTAAAAAAATTCACAGCTATAATATAAATAACGAAATTTAAAGGAAAACTATCAGAGCTAAGTAGGGTTTACAAATTCAAAAGTTATAGGCAACCACCTTATAAAATGTACTCGGAAAAGAAAAAAAATCCGAGTACATTTTACAAGTGTTTAGACGTTTTTAGTGGCATGAACTCAAAACTGGCGTTCGTAACTACGGAACCCTACACTGCGCGTGGCCCGACACGCACTTGACCAATTATTTGGATAATTTAGCTGACGGACTAGTCCAACGCTGCAAAAACTGTGCTTTCTTTTTTTGACGATAATTCCCATTGATTGATTATTTCTTGAATAAAATCCCCTATACAGGGTGTAACAAAATATACTAAAATTATTTGGAGGGTAGATTTAGTATCTAATAATGAACAACTTTTCCCAAGGAACACATATCAAAATATGATATCAGCTTTCCAAAAATACTCGGATTAGTCAACTTGAAAGGCCAAAATTTATTTTTCATATTTCAACATATGTTCTTCGGGGAAAGTTTCACTATCATGGACTGAAGTCACCCTTAAAATGGATTCAGTATACGTGTATTGTTTGAGTGATTCCTAATAAAAGATTTATGCAAAGATTCAAAGATTCAAATGTTTATTCAGTAATTAGACCTTTACAGGCACCTTTACACGTCAATAAGTATAATTTACGTTACGCGTAAAGTATATTAAAATATAATTTATTTTTAAAGAAAAGCTACTGATACCAGCGCTTCGTTAGTATTCCTAAGTTTCGTTAGCAATGTGACTACATAGTCAAGTAGCCTATTGTTTGAGTACTCGTACCTTGGATGTTTTAGAACTTAAGAATTTTGTCTTAGCATGCTTACCTTCTTCTTTTACCTGCATGTAACCTGCATGTCCTTGCCATATTGTAAACTTTTTTTTCCTGACAATTTTATTAAACTTTTAAACTCTAAAAAGTATATTATAATCTTGTATTTAAAAAATTAATAACGTATTTAGCGGGAACTTATATAAACGTTTATTTACTTTAAGTTTAATTTACTGATATTGTTAATTTTTTTTTTTTATTTAGCGATTAATAAATGAGTAATGAGATGAGCATATCTTCTTAAACCGTAAAGGCCTCCTATATCTAATATCAAATTTCCCTAGACAGAAACTATAAAATGTATATGTATTATGATTGGATTTTAATCCCCTTTCAATTTGATTAGGGCTGGAATTGCTCGAAAGGTCGGGTGACGATTACTACGAATCTATTTTAGGGTAGGGTAGAAAATATAATGTCAGTGTTTAGCTTTATGTTTTTTGAGAAAACATTATTAAATTAACTTGCAAGGGAAAAGGGTTTTATATTAAAAAATACAAGCAATAATATAATATACAAACATGGAAGGAACATACCCGTAATAAATCAAACCACGGGCTATTCTACATCACTATAGTATAATGAAATTAAAATAACAACCAAATAACCAAAAAAACGTCGGGTTGCACTCCGGGAGTGCCGGCAGAAGTGAAAACTTGAATATTAACGTTGTGCATTTCCATGGATACACGTCACACGCTGTAACATAAACACACACGACCATTCGCGCAAGCGCCCTGCGCCGCCTAAACGAAACAATAGGCGCAGGCATACATTTTCGCCGCGCCGTAGAAAGAGAGGGGGATACTTTCTCTCCTACGCCGCGCCAGCTGTCTACTCTCCATCCGTCTTATGACACCTCCGTGGCGTAGTGGTCACCATGCTAGTCCGCCACTCAGAGGTCCCGGGTTCGATCCCCGGTCAGGGCAAGTTGGAAAATGGCCTTTTTCAAATTGTCCTGGGACTTGGATGTTTATCTATTTAAGTATTTATTATAAAATATAAGTAGTATCGTTGAGTTAGTATCCCATAACACAAGTGTCGAACTTACTTTGGGGCTAGCTCAATCAGTGTGATTTATCCGTATATATTTATTTATTATTTACGAATTTTCGATCAGGTCACGTGTCCTGACGCCCTGACGCCCTGACGCGAGTTAAACATTTTTTACCCAGTACATAAAAGTGTACAACGGCGCTAAAGAAGTTTTCACTTCAAAAATTTCGACACTCCCATACAAATTGCACGGGCGGCTGCACACTTTTTTATGGATAGGCCGATTTTCTTGTGATTTGGCTGTTATTTTAATTTTATTATACTATAGTGATCTAGTACAGCCTGTGGTTCGATTTATTACGGGTATCCCTTCCACGTTGTGTACTGTAATATACATACAAAAGTATACTGTCACGTTATATCTCCAATGGAGCACACAGAGTTATTTGGGGCTTGCTTGCAGCTCTAAGGCAGACCTGTGTCACTCCCCGTTTAGGTATCGAAAATATACCTACATTATTACTATGACAATGACAATTGACAATTCAGTTACATTCATCGTTTGTCCAGAGTAATTAGAATGAAATTCGCTTACAATGGATGTCTAGGTATCTTAACGAAGAGACTCACCTCTTCGAAAAGGTGCGAGCTAAATTAAACCATAGCACTAACCACATTGAGCAGATATTTCTTTTCTAAGCAAGACTTCTGTACGTGAGTACTAGTACTTATTCTGTGTCTAAGTAGACAGAGCCCAGGGCCGCTAGACTCAAAGGCCACTTTTAGCCTGATGGTAGGCAAGATGGTGGAAAAAAGGATTAAAAAAAATATGTAAGGACTAATATTATTTATTTACATGAGAATCTCGGTGGCCCAGCAGAAGCGCGCATTACTAGCGCTTTCGCAAGTAAAGCAATACCGGGCGTGGTCCGAACTTGGATTGATGACCAGCACAAGTGGCATGAACATCTTTCTAGCTCCTCTCTGCTTCGGAAGGTACGTATTAGCCGTTAGTCCCGGCTGTCATCAATGTATGGCAGTCGTCAAGCTATGTCAGATGCCTTTAGGCAGCTTGAAAAATCTGACACTAGTGTTGGCCACTTACACATACGAAAAGCAAAGTAAGCAACGTGATTCACATTTTCGCCCATTCCCTCAGTCGGCTTTCACGATCTGTGCGGGAAAGTAAGCAGCTAGTATATTATTAAGTTATTTTACTTTCTCCTTTTTCCTAGACCGGCATAGAAGTAAATAAATAAACAAAATATATTTCTGTTTTTGGGAGTCAGTTGAAACTTTACCGACTTTAACTTTGTTGAGCGAGATGACACTTGACTCTCATCTTGCTCAGTAGAACTTACTGTTGTTTTGGTTCCATCGTGCGCGTGTTAATATTTCTCGGGGGAAATCAGCAGCGAAGGGTTGACAATATGACACGTTGTTTCTTTTTCTTCAAATTATGTTATTACTATGACAGCAACATTCCAAAATATTTTTAACTTGTAAGGTTCGTTATTGAATGTTTACTTTTGTGGCTCAATAGAACAAAAGATTCGACAAATCGTTACAAAAATAGTTTCATTTAATGAAAAGTAAAATGTCCAAAAATTGTTCTAAAATTAGAGTCTTTGCCAGAAAATAAGTATTATTGCACGAGCGATCATACTGAGCACAATTACCGAGTCTTAAATTATATCCTATAAAAAAGTTGTTTGAAACTTTATGAATGATTTAAAAATATCGTATTTAAGAGCGGCCTTCCCGTCTTACTTTTCATACAAACGCTCGTATGTGATTATGGCATTGTATATGAGTATGATCTTTTTTGAAAACTTTTGTTCTCACAGGTTTCTTGTGCGCTATTTCTAGGATTCTATCGAAATCAAAAATTAAAATTTAGAAAATAGAAATCTGCTTTTTTGCACAAATTTTAGCCGAATTTCGACCGTTCATAAAGTTCTCATAAATTGTTAGGGTAAAAAAATTATTTCGAAACAAAACTTGCAAATGTAATGAAATTTTTTAATACAAAACACTTATTTCAAGTGTATGAAATAAGTGTTTTATATTAAAAAATTCATTACATTTGCAAGTTTTGTATCGAAATAATTTTTGTAATGCTTACTGATAAAAACGTATTACCTGGAACAAGTTTTATGAAATTTCCGCACCCTATGAATAGTTAATATTCGTTCAATGGATATATAATAATACTACTAATTTCATTAAATATAATTCAAACCGTGCCCTCAGGCGCTATCTCTCTCTTTTTGGTTTGCCTCTTTTTCTAGCATTGCCCTGGATGTAACAACGAGCTTTTCAAACTATGCTCGCCTGGACGACAGAGCGGCCGGGAACGGCCGCCTTAAGTAAGCAAACCAATCAAATTATATTTGCCACAACCTCAGTATACTTGTCAAAAAATGCATAAACATACACAGAAAAGACGTAAGACGCCGACAGGGCCACCGTCTGCGCCCTGACCATGCCTCGTCTGCGTCTTATGTCTTATCTGTATTCAGCGCTTAAGGACTCAAGACCCAAAGGTCAATCACGGTGGAAGGGATGGTAGTAAAGGGAAATTAAAAAAGTGATAGATATGTTAGGCGATGCACCTACAAGCAAATAGCAACTGGTCACCATTTTGATACTATTTTTCCACCTTCTCGTCTATCATCATACTAAAAGTGACCTTTTGCAGCCTTTAGTTAGAGACGTGATAGAATACTGTAGGAAATGACGCAAGATAATTTTTTTTTAAACTAAAAACCGAACAGAATGTTTTCATTCTGGTTGCCAGATGGACGCAGGGGTAAGGGTAGACCGAGGATCAGATGGCAGGACGACCTTGATAAATTTATGTACGACTGGCAGATCGCTGAGGATAGGGACGTGTGGAAGGATAAGGGGGATGCCTTTGCCCAGCAGTGGGACACAATACCTACGACTTCACCCCCAGACTACACAACCGACTTTGATAAAATGATTATAGAAATACTTGACAAGTACCTATCCTTTCAAACAAAAAAAACCCTGAATCTGTCTAGGCGTCTTCAAATAATCGGTGAACAAACATAAAAAATGTTTGCGACGAATTGATAACCTCCTTTGGAAGTCGGTTAAAAAAGGAAGGGCCTACGTCCAACATTGGCTTGATGTGGGTAGAAGTGGATGAGTGTTTTATATACTTAGAATTAATTCATAGAATACCTTATATCTTGAAGAAAAAAAATTGGATTCTCGTGGGATTTGAAGATGTCTGCAAAATACGATACCGTCGCGAAAATCGGATTACATAAAATAACAAGGATTTGTTTTCACAAACGCAAATTGGAGATTAAATTCCAAATTAGTAGCAAAATCCTCACATTAGTGGATAACCGTGAACAATCAAATTTGATTGCGTCGATCCAATCATGTAATGCGATCGGATTGGCTATATCAATTATCGCACGTATAATACACGCTAATGTATTGGCGATTTGCACTGGATTACGTGCCTTTGGTTAATTATATTGAAGAGATTCTCATTTTATACATACTTGAAATTGTGGCGACCTCTACGCCACCACTACAAACAACAATGCATAAAGAACGATACCATAGTTTACAAAAAGCATACAAGATGGCGCCAGCAGTATCCTACATCTCGATGTCAGTTTTCGCCCTATCCGCTGCATAAATACTACCTCCGACAATACACCGTCGGAGCAGCGGTTCCATAGAGTACTATAATATAACTGAAAAGCGGTTCCCCGCACAACACCATGCCTGGTGGGAAGATTTTCTCTTTGCGGCGGTCGAGGATACCACCTTGTTCTCGGTAAAAATGAAATGAAATTTAACGACATACATATTTCACTAGCGATACCTGGGACGGCCGACCGTTTTGTTGGCCCTGGTATGCTATCTTCACCACCCGATTCTCTTCTATTCTTTCGACGTGTCCGAGCCAGCGAATCAGTGCGCTTTAACTTCGCCTTTGATGTAAGTTCTTATATCGCTGGAGCAACGTAGTGATGGCGGCCCTGCGCTAGCTTCAAGTTGGCGACAACTGGCAAGAGCTAGCTCAGGACCGAGAGTGCTGGCGATCTTTTGTGCTGGAGGCCAAGACTCACTATGGGTCGCCTAGCCAGGATAGTAAGTATAAATAAATATATAGGGACAAATCACACAGATTGGGCTAGAATCAAAGTAAGCTTAAGCTTGTGTTATGGGATACTAACCTAACGATACTATATTTTATGATAAATACATATATAGATATACCTACTTGCGCTAGCTGGGGATCAAACCCAGAACTTCCGGATTGGCGGACTAGCGTGTTGAGCATTATGCCACGGAGGTTTTGTTTTTTAATTTAAAACTTAGTAGCGTTTGACCGCTTCTCACTTGGTGGAAGGCGACAAAACGGTCTGGGATGGATCACGCATACTCAGGATAGTAAGTATAAATAAAATATATAGGGACAAATCACACAGATTGAGCTAGAATCAAAGTAAGCTTAAGCTTGTATGATGGGATACTAACCTAACGATACTATATTTTATGATAAATACATATTCTTTAGTTCAGTATAAAATAATTTATTTTTGACAGAGGAATATACCCAATTGTTACACTGTTGGCTGAGACACTAGTCACATGACGCGTGTCCTGTGGCAGCCAGTTTAGAAAATTATATTTGGACAATTGAAATTCACAAGGTGAATTTTGGAAAAATTATAAATAAATGAATATCTTACCTATGCATTTCTTTGCATGAATTAAACAATAAAGTCTAGTCAATAACGTATAAAACTAGGTCAATGTTAAATTACTTATTAGTCTGAGTTTAAGCTAGATTGTAGTGTTATTAGCGTACTTATTTACTTTAGTAGGTACGTTAAAAAAGGAATAAAAAGCAATTAAACGTGATAATCAAGTAAAGAGACAGCTACTAACATCATACGGATGTCATCATTGGGGTGATGGTGACTAGGGGACGCGCGTATCCGATGTCACCTCGAGACACACTCTATGTCTCTCTACCAACTATTTTTGCCGAATGGTAAAGTCGTACCTTTTGTATAAAGTGTCATGCGGCATGACAACTCGTATCAGCAGCCGGCAAGGGCCTGACACGCTTTGATAGAGCGAGATAGTCTTATTGCGATTTCTAAAAGAAGAAAAAGATAAGAGTGCCGTGTTTTGTCTCTATCACCGACCGATCATTTTTTCATGGTTGTGTTATAGGCACACTTCAAATTGCATATATTTTAAGTGTGCCTATAACCCGACCATGAAAAAAATATACGTAGTATTATTAATATGTCTTTCTCTTATCCCCGGCCGCTCAGTGGCATATCTACACTACTTGTATATACATCTTTGGCAGCCAGCAACCGTTGAGGTGACAGTTCGTGACACTTGTGACACAATAATATACCAAATATAATAATAATAATAAATTTCTTTATTAAAACCAATATAAATAAATAAGTATGCAGGTTACATCGTGTTTGTTTCTTTAGACGAAATCTGTACAGATTTTGACTGACCTAATTAACTATAAAAACATGTGATGCCGTTACAATATGTTTAACCACTATTAAAAGGTAAAAGCGGAACCCTAAGACTCCGCTGCCCATCTGTCCGTCCGTCTGTCTGTACCAGGTTGTATCTCACTAACCGTCATGTAAGACAGTTAAAATTTTTACAGATGATGTATTTCTTTTGCCGCTGACAGCTATTACTAAAAACGGAATTAAATAAATATTTAAGTGGGGCTCCCACACAACAAACGTGATTTTCTATAGATAAGGAGGAACCCTTCATACGCGAGGCCGACTCGCACTTAGCCGTTTATTTTAGTTTGAACACAAACGGGCTTGCCGAATTGTAAAATTGTCACAAGTCTACAGTTCGGAGCAAACCTCTTAACTTTCACTAAATGTCCCCTAAATGTTTCTTGAAACTTCCTCACATGATCGCTATTTAACCGTACGTCTCAAACACGCGTAGCACAAATTCGTCACGATCAAAATCTCAGTTTAATTGCTGGTTCCCGGGGGACGAGAAATTATGAAGATGTGTTGTGACATAGTTCCTTAATGAGACAACTTGTGGCGTTAGGTTGGCGACTTAATTTCGGAATGGACCATTGCTCATCAACTTTATCTTTGACCACTGATGTGTTGCACATAGAAAGGATATAACCAAAAGTTTTGTTGATGATCAAAAATATTGACGACTACCTGCGCCCCGCAGCGTTACTCGTGGAAAACGTTGCCTGTATTAATTAAGGTGTCAGTTTGAGCACAACAAATTTAATCAAAATTTATCCAGCCGTTTGCGCGTTAACAAGTAAAAGACATACACACACACTCATAAATTTTCGCCTATATAATACATACATACTATCACGGGTTTATCCCTAATATGGCAAACAGAGCACAATATTCCACCCTACTAAATATAATTCTTTCCTCTGGTTTTGGGTTGACTGGAAGAGATCCCTTAAAGGGATAAGTCCGCCTTTGTAATGTTTTCTTTTGTATTTGTATTGTGTCCTTTTTGTACAATAAAGAATTTACATAACAGTGCATTTTGGGTCTTGCGGTTCTAAGTAGAAAGAGCCCAGGGCCTATATAATATTAGCGTGATAATATAAGTGGGATATACAGTGCGATAAATGCCCAAAATGGGTGGGGTGATGTTGTTTTATCACAGAGATGCTATGACCACCATCCAACTCCATTATCAAATCAGGGAGTCATCATAATATTAAATTATCACGCGATATACGTATGCGTGCAAGATTTCAGCTCAATCGGTAATCGGTAAGTGGGTCAAACTTGCGAGATTTGATTACAGACAGACTGACAACCAGAGTTGGGCGTAGTTGACTACTATTGTGTAGTTTGATTACAAATTACAATTACATGTAGTTAACTACAAGTAGTTGAAATTACATTAAATTTAACTACAACAATTGAGACTACTGTAGTTGTAATTTGTAATTGTAATTGAGTAGTTATAACTACAAATTACAATAAGAATTTATTACCGCAGGCGTGTGATAAAGGTGTTGTATTTTGAAATTGTAAGTGTAAAAAGTTGTAAGCAAGAAACGAAAATTTATAAGTTAGTAAATCTTTATAAAATGTGTAGTTTAAAAAAGTAGTTTGTAATTGTGATTACAACTACTTTTTGTAGTTTATAGTTCAACTACTTTTTCAATTACTTTTTGTAATTATGTAGTTGCGATTACTAAGTACAAAATGTAATTGTAGTTAGTAATTAGTAGTTTAATTACATTTCGCCCAACTCTGCTGACAACGGCACAGGTGAAACGAAATAAATGCTTGTAACAAAAAGATTTTAAATCTGTTCTATACAACAGCTGAACATTCAATGTTTTTGATGAGGGTAGTTGCGATTTAGTTGCTTAATGACGGTCAAAATTTTAAACAGTTTAAGTGATGCACTTAGTGATGGGTGTTGAATGGAGTACGAGGGTAAAGTATTAAGTGGCCCAAGCTATTTAAGACGAAGTGGTAGCTAAAGTGGCGCCCTCATTTGAAATAAATTGTTTAAAACTAAATATGGTGACAATAAAAAATTTGATTTGTATCAATGTCTAGAAAGACCTTTAAACTATTTTATGAATATTCTTTGAAATTATTACTAATAGTCCGTCCAGTTTTAAAACTGCTTTTCGCCAAAAGTGGCCATTTTTGGCAAAAACAGTTTTTAAACTAGACGGACTACTAATATTACTTTCAATGGTTATTCATAAAATAGTTTAAAGGTCTTTCTAGACACTGATACAAATAAAAATTTTATTTATCTCCATATTTAGCTTTAAACAATTTATTTCAAATGATGGCGCCACTTTACCTACCACTTCGTCTTAAAAGGATATATTTTATTAAGATAATTTTTCTACAGGTTCGCTTATTTTCCATTGTTTTTCGTTTCAAAAAGAAAGAAACTCTCAAAGTGTAATTGGATAATCTAGCATTTGCATGAATCTTTGTGCCTTCAAGTACGTTTGTTCTCTGTGTATGTTGGTCTTTATATGCCTATTTTTGTGTGCATTAGACCTTAATGGTATTTAGGGGGTCAGTAAAGCCTATTCAATTTAAGCTCAAATCTATTGATGGACCCATGAAATGCTGGCCTGAATTGTAATAAAAATTTAAAAAAAAATGGCAATCCCATTCAAAAGTGTGCAACCGCCTGGTTATTTTGTATGGGAATGTCGAATTTTTTTATTTGTTTCTTGACTGTTATTTTATATTTCATTATTCTATAGTGATCTAGTATAGCTTGTTTTTGATTTATTTTACATTGTATGTGCCAATCTTACACCAAGAATGCAAATTGGAAAAAAAAGCCGAAAAGCGGACCCCACGCAGCATCAACACTGAGGATGCGATGCTGATATGAGAGAGATGAGCCAATTGAAATAAAGGGAATCACAATTTGGGGAGAACTTCTAACTTTTTTTTGTAAACAAAAGACAAAATAAATAGGTACCAGGTGCCTTAAAAAGGCTGTATTAGTACTTGCTTTATTATATGAAACTAGCTTTTGCCCGCGGCTTCGCTCGCGTAGGGGTGGAATTTATCAAAATCCTTTCTTAGGGGATGCCTACGTCATAGTAGATTTATGCATGCAAAGTCTCAGCCCGATCGGTTTAAAATTGACAAAGTTTCATACAAACTTTCATCCCCCAATCCCCATCCCCATCAAAATTCTTTCTTAGCGGATGCCTACGTCATAACATCTACCTGCATGCCAAATTTCAGCCCGATCCGTCTAGTGGTTTGGGCTGTGCGTTGATAGATCACTATGTCAGTCAGTCAGTCACCTTTGAGTTATATATATTTAGATACGTGAAGTCAATATTTTAAAATGTAGACGCAATAGCCATTGAAAATGGCCTAATGTCGGCTATAAAAAAAAAAAAACAAAGATAGTGCAACTAAATAATATAAAGTAGTTTTTTTTTTAAACTGCACATTCACTGATCCTCGTGTCTAAGCTTTCAAAAGCTCGCTCCTAATTGCAGGCTGTACCTGATGGTTCACTAATTGTTGCAGTTTGGAGTTCCGTTACGAATATTGATGTAAGACGAAGTACTGAGACCTAGATAGAACACTTACTCAGTTTCATAATCGTACAACAGACATCAGTTTCGTGTTGATATTTTAATTAATGTTCTTTTCTTTATACGTAATAAACATTTTTCTCGGACAGGATATGTGAAAGACAGTAATTCTTTGAAACAACATGAATAACTACTACGAATATTTGTAGGAAAAGAAACTGTAAGACGAGAGACAGTTCGCGACCTTTGGCGACCGGCGCGTGACAGTTGGCAACTGGCACGTGACAGTTCGCGACAGGCGCGTCACAGTCCACGACTGTTGGCGACCGGCACGTGACAGTGGGCAGCTGGCACCTGAAAGTTCACGACAGGCACGTGACAGTTCATGACGGTTGGCGACTGGCGTGTGACTTTTCGCGACCGTTGGCGACCGGCGCGTGACAGTTCATGACCGTGGGCGACCGTGGCGCGACAGTTCTAGACAGTTGGCAACCGTGGCGTGACAATTTGCGACTGCTGGTAACCGTGGCGCGACAGTTCAAGACAGTTGGTGACCGTAGCGTGACAATTTGTGACTGTTGGCGACGTAGCGCGACAGTTTGCGACTTTTGACGACCGTGGCATGACAACTTACGACAATCACTGAATGTCGCAAAGGTAATTCCGGAACGTTCATTATTTATATATTTATAGACGACCTCCGTGGCGTAGTGGTCACCATGCTAGTTAGCCACCCAGAGGTCCCGGGTTCGATCCCCGGCCAGGGTAAGTTGGAAAATGGCCTTTTTCAAATTGTCCTGGGTCTTGGATGTTTATCTATATATGTATGTTATAAATTATAGTATCGTTGAGTTAGTATCCCATAACACAAGTCTCGAACTTACTTTGGGGCTAGCTCAATCAGTGTAATTTGTCCCTATATATATGTATATAGATAAAGAAAGAAAGATCTTTTTACTCGAGTACCCATAATCCTCAAAATCATTTTTTAAACAATACCGCTGTTTTATTCTAACACACATGGTATATAAAAGCGGGAATTAAATGTAGGTTAATCTTAACCTACAGATTAGCCTCCTTATTCATAAAAATTACCAGACGTTTGCTAAACCTCTTTTTGTTAAAATATGTTTTGTCTCGTACTTACAATGTCAAATATTCAAAAGAGGGAAAGGGATAAAAGATGTTTTAACTAAAATAAGTTTAGCAAGGGTAACTCTTTGACTGGTGTTTAAATAATAAACATCGCTTGCCGGAATTTCTTTCCGTGATTAAATTTTCATAGTAAATTAAGCCGTGAGCACATCTGAATTTTAATGAGTTTTTCGAGTAAACATGTATATGTGTGGACTTCTAAGTATATTTGTGTATAACATACGTTATTTATAGATATTGTATAAAATTAGATTATTAAAAATAGCAACCATAGCCGACGAAAATATTTGCGTGTTTATGTTTAGACGTCGTTCATTGGCTTGTTTTTGTTTACATTCATTCTTTCCAGTGTTATTTTTGTATTCTTGGCTTGCTAATTATAATTTATTGTTAAGCTACTTTGAAAAAGGACGAAGTTATATTTTATTGTATAATATAAAAAAAAATCCGCCGACAAAAAGAGGGATGTTATAAGTGTGACGCTAATTTCTGTCGGATGGACCGATTTCCATGGTTTTCTTTACGTGGAAGCAAGTTCCTTTGCGGTGGTACTTAGCTACCTATGTATAATGAAAATTGGTACAACTATTTAAAAGTTATTGGGCGTTAAGGATCCCCTTACCCTAGACTTTCCCATACAAACGTAGACTATGTTTTATTTAAAAAAAAAATTTGTATTTTTCTTCCGGCGACTGGGACCACTCATTTTTTTTTCAAAATAAGTACAGTCAAACAAAAAAATGTTTAACAAATGTATAGATATTTTTTTTATATATTTTTTTATATTATATTAAAAAAAATTATTAAACATTTTGACTACCGTTCTTGTTACTTATTTAAAATACAAATAAATCATGCTAAGCATTTTTTTATGTTTTCAATCGCTTAATGCTTCCTTTTTGATATTTGGATGACGTCAGCCCTTTTTTATGCTTTAGATTACTATTTTGTATCTTTTTGGAGTCCTTTTTTCATGTTTATTGTTTAATTATAACTTGAAACATTTTTTCGTTTGTTTGTTCTATTTTGGCTTGAACAATAGACATTTTTTTAAATTTGTGTGTGGTCCTAGTTGCCGGAAGAAACATATTATACTATTTGAATCCAGCAACTGGGACCGCGATCCGAGTTAATTGCTGTCCCAGTTGCCGGTAACCCCTTATTTTTAATACAACTGAAATTTCTAAAACCCTTAACATTACCATATTGTCCTTACAAAAGAAACAGCCAAAGCATGGTATTTGCAAACGCCCCATATCTCGGGGGTCCCAAAGCGGTCGCATCTCGCTTATGAGGTCCTCACAATGAGCGATGTCTCAGAATACAGCGCTGACGATATTGTTATGCTAAAACGCTGTGATTTTGTGCGTTTGTGTCAAATCAAGGACATTCAATAAGGAAAAGTTTTCTATGTTTTCCTTATTCTCATTTAAATATATATACATAGACTATCAAGTCTTCATTTCTAATCCCCTGCAAAGTTGAAATATAAACTTGAAAAGAAATCTTGTTCTTTAGCCTTTATTAGCCCATTGTTGGGTATAGGCCTCTTCATGGAGTTTCCATTCGACCTGGTCTTCTGCAGTCCGCATCCAGGTCTTGCTCAATATTTTATAGATGTTATCGTCCCAGCGCATAAGTAGCCTCCCAACATTTCTCCGGCCAGGCCGAGGTCTCCATTCTGCAATTTTACACGCCCAACGCCCATCTTCTCTTCTATTCACATGTCCAGCCCATCTCCATTTCAACCTGGTTAATATTACTCCGATATCGGTGACTCCAGTGCGTTTCCGTATGATGCTATTTCGGATTCGATCTATGAGCGATATTCCCAACATCGCTCGCTCCATTGCTCTCTGTTCTACCTGGAGTTTGTTCACAAGCTTCTTCGTTGGTGTCTAGGTCTCGGCGCCATATGTCATCACGGGCAGAACACACTGCTCAAACACGCGTCTTGCATAAAAGAAAATATAGTGTCATTAATTTTTGTCAATCATAAAAGAAGAGACTAAAGCGGTAAACTTTGATTGCTGGTGCTACGTGGAGAGGATGCAGGGGAATTGTACCGTCAAAAGAGCGTACACGGGGAGACAAATCGGGAAAAGGCCGGTGGGTCACCCCAGGTTCTGCTGGAGAGACGAAGCCTGCAAATACGTCGGAGCCCTCCAAGGAGATCTGCAGATGGCGCAGGCTGGGGAACAGTGGCGTCTTCTGGTGTCGGAGGCCAAGACCTACTTCGGGTCGCTGAGTCAAAGGAGTAAGTAAAATGGAAATATTGTACGCACTTTTTTTTCTTACGAGTTCATATTTTGTTATAAAATACCTAGTATTAGGGTAGAAATGTCTTGATTTCCTTAATATTTATCAATATAGGTTACTTTTGGGTTTATTTATATATTTCGGACGTGTCTACATTCCTCTCCGTCCGCCGGTGGTCTGAAAGAGATGGCTCTAAGCAATAAGACCACCCATTGTATTTATGTATGTGTACATATACAATATGTAACAAAAACCCTGTCCGATCCTTGTAGGAGCATCTCAGACTGTCAATATGAACAACTTTTCCTATGGGACCAATGTTTCAAAGTCGAAAAAAATCGTCATTTTTATACAAATTGCCGGGCCGGCCTAACACTTTTGTATGAAAATGACGATTTATTCTTTGTGGAATTGATATCCGCAGCGCCATCTATTATTAACCAAGTAAATAAAAAAAACCCGACTTTCAAGCGTAACCCCCAATAACTTTTTAACTGGTGAACCGATTTTCATCAAACATAGCAAAAACATCAGCAAGAAAACTGGCTTTCACTTAAAAAAATGCATTGAACTCGGTCCATCCGTTCGAAAGCTAAGATGCCACAGATAGACGCGCAGAGAGACAAACAGACAGCCCGACCTACAGACATAAGCGTCAAACTTATAAAACCCCTCTTTTTGTCGGGATTTAAAAAAACAACGACATAATGAACTTACTTGTCGCAAAATAGACATCAGCGGTTGCTAATCAGTTCGTCAGTTGACTATATTTTTCTGAAAAATTTATTGTATGTGTATTAAGTATATAGAAACTGAATTTTCATTGTCTTGTGATATATACCGTCGGAACCGGCGTGCGACACAAAGGAGCCTGCGGTGGAATACCTCCAATATTTTATTTAAAGCCCCATATCCGGGTGCGGGGCGAGTACGGTGGCCAGGTATTATGGAACAATGGAATAAATTATAATGCAGTTAAACGTGGCCTTTTCATCTCTTTCATTTGGTTGGCTGTCTCGCTCGCACAATCAAACATTTTTAAAGATTATTAAAAAATGTGACTCATTCGTAGAAAAGTGTATCACTAACTTTCTGTATTTTGCTGTTTGATTGTGCGAGCGAGACATCCAACCAAAGTGAAAAGCCTCTTAGTACACTATTATAATCGAGTTTTTAAGAAACCAGAGATGTTATTATTATGAATTTTACCTCGCCCGCGCGACGCACCTCTAACATCAGTGTGTGCGAGACGACATATCGTGTACCTACACGCGTCACATTGGCCCTAATGAAGGCCGGATGAGGTCGAAAAATTTATGCAAGGAGCTGATTCTTTACGTGAGTAACCCGTTTAGTTCATCATAATAATAAATTGTTCCTCGTCATTGTTGACTGTTTTTATTAGTAAAAAAAAAATGGTACAAAAATCAGCGCTCCTAAAGAGGTAGCATTATACAATACACACACAATTTAGGAAGTGCAGATTTTATGAATATGACGGATAGTCTTTACTTTCATTTACTTCCGAAATATCGTACTTAATAAAAAGAGTAAAGTACTTCATATTATCATTAATTTTTTTTTAAGTAAAACCTGTGGTCACCGTACACGCGAGTCTCTGAATTATCCACCTTCCTGCAGCTAATGGCTTTAATTTCTAACTTGCGAAAAATCTCCCAAGTTAGGCCGTTAGGAGCCACGTTCGAGTGAAACTGAAATCTTTCGGAGTTACGTGAATCTTTGGACAGAGATTATGGGACGGTGCCTTAACACGCCTGTTGTTACTGCTTGGTTGAATAGCATTTTAGCAAAATTTCGCATGACGTCACTGTATTGTACGATTTTTATACGGTGGTGACATCACACGCCCCTGCTTTGAAAGCGCTGTGTATATGTGTGAAAATTAACTTATTTAATAAACCGAAAAATAGAAGTGCTGTCATTTAAGGTTGAACTAGTCGATACTTTTTCTATACAAATTCCGGAGGGGATTTCTTCCACTGTTTGACATTGTACACCCAAAGTTTAACATGATACCTCTTTGTCTCATAAATTTATATTATTAATTGTCGTTTTTGCATAAAACCCCTTTTCCCAAAGGATTTAACGTATTTTTCACGCGCTCGGTTTACTATAAATTTATCGTGCATTTCACCTCACTGCTTCGCCCGAACACAATGTTAGGTGAGACAGCATGCTTTTAGGCCGCGCCTACCTGTGAGTTCGAGCCCGCGACTAGTTCAATCTTAAGGAAGTCAAGCATTTGGCTGAAGATCAAGAGACATGGAAAATACTTGCGCCACCGAAAAGAACACAAAACATTAACTTTATTTCATTAATATAAATATAAAAGACAACAAGAAAAATGAACAAAAACTACAGAATTAATATGAGTATTACATAGAGAATGGAAACTCCTAGGATCCCGCGCAATATGCGTCCCCATTCCTCGTCTCCGCACGTCTCCCCCGTTTTCGCCTTGTCGAGTATTTTGGGGGGCAAACACCCACACATTGACGTGTGCACGGATGTAGAGTTTTGTTTGTAGTAGTAGTAGGCATAAATGATACTCCGCTTCTATGAAGTGTGTTTAAACTAAACTATAATAGGAAATTTCACCAAAATAGTGATAATAAACCACAGAGCCTAAAAACTCGCTTATCAGTGTGTCCTGCCCATCATGACTTATGATGCCGAGACTTAGACGCTCACTAACAAGACTGTGCACAAATTGAGGGTCGCACAAAGAGCCATGGAGCGTGCAATGCTTGGCGTCAGATTGCAGGATCGCATTCCTAACACCGTGATCCGACAACGTAGTTAAAGTACGCGATATCGGAAAAACGATTATGAACCTTGAATGAAACTGGGCAGGACACCTGGCACGCTGGAGTGATGGCCGGTGGTGTAAGGCACCAACAGAATGGTGGCCTAGAACGGGTAAAAGAAGCATCGGACGTCCAGTAATGAGATAGGTTGACGATATAGTCAAGGTCGCGGTCACCTGGATGAGAGCAGCACAGGACCAAAACTGGTGGCGTAGACAAAGGGAGGCCTATGCTCAACAGTGGGCGGAAGAAAGGCTGACATGACATATACATAATTACATACAGACAGGTACATAATTTTTGTTTAATCTTAATGAAGTACAGAATAATACTTTACTGACCCACATCCCTATTCCGAGACTCGCAAGTTGCCCTCAAAATACGCCATTTAAATCTGGGAAGCCATGTTAAATGAAATTTTAAGAAGGATAATAGCGGCGAATGCGTTAACACTGTAATGCCGGGGTTTGAATAAGTTATTGCCGAAATGCTTTAAGAATTCATGACCCCAGACATTTTGTGGACAATACACTGTGAAAAATTTGCAACAGAATTAAACATTACGTTTATTTTTTTTTCTTTTTAAGACGAAGTGGTAGCTAAAGTGGCGCCCTCATTTGAAATAAATTGTTTAAAACTAAATAAAGTGATAATTAAAAATATGATTTGTATAAATGTCTAGAAAGACTTTTAAACTATTTTATGAATAACCTTTGAAATTATTACTAATAGTCCGTCTAGTTTTAAAACTGTTTTTCGCCAATATTACTTTCAAAGATTATTCATAAAATAGTTAAAAGGTCTTTCTAGACATTGATACAAATAAAATTTTTAATTATCACCTTATTTAGTTTTAAACAATTTATTTCAAATGAGGGCGCCACTTTAGCTACCACTTCGTCTTAAATGAGAACCTATTTTTCACAGTGGATTAGTCATCATCATCATATAGGCAGCAGGAAGTCTACAGCTGGATATATGCCTCCCACCAAGGTTTTCCAAAACAACCGAAAGTGGATCAGTGGATTGGTTACGCATAATAGACATAGAGCTCGAGTTGATACTAGGTATCTATGGTAAACTTATTTTTTTTTAATTGACATCTTCCTATTTAGTGACTATGTTAAATAAAAAACCAGCCAAGAGCGAGTTGAACTTGCGTGGAGAGGATTCCGTAGAAAGCTAAAGATTTAGCGTTAGTTAACGTATTATATTGAGTTTACCACTTTATTTTTAATTTATTGAATTCTTATATTATTTTTCTAATAGTAATCTGAAACCAATTGATAATATGTTGTATTTTTTTTAAATTTTAGGCTTAGTAGTTTAGAAGCTTAGCAACAGCATAATAACAGAAAAGGTTTTTCTTATGTTCCCAGTATGGTAGATCTAAAGAAAAAAGTTTTAGGGCTAGGCTATCTTTCTGGCGAAATTATGACACATGTGCTCACGCGCGCACACGAGGGAATAGACTTTGTGAAGACTGATATAAAGTATAATAACTTTGAGGCTAGCTTAATCTGTACAATTTGTCCGTATTTATTTGATGACGACCTCTGTGGCGTAATGGTCACCATGCTAGTCCGCCACAAAGAGGTCCTGGGTTCGATCCCCGGTCAGGGCAAGTTGGAAAATGGCCTTTTTCAAATTGTCCTGGGTCTTGGAT
Organism: Acrobasis suavella; assembly: GCA_943193695.1. Lineage (NCBI taxonomy): Eukaryota > Metazoa > Arthropoda > Insecta > Lepidoptera > Pyralidae > Acrobasis > Acrobasis suavella. Next base: position 1,992,308 of record OW971947.1, read on the forward strand.
GTTTATCTATATATGTATTTATTAAAAAATATAGTATCGTTGAGTTAGTATCCCATAACAAAAGTTTCGAACTTACTTTGGGGCTAGCTCAATCAATGTTATTTGTCCCTATATATATATTTATTTGATGCAAACTTTTATACGTCTTTATCTCTAATAAGGCAAACAGAACCCAGGGCCGTAAACCTCAAAGGCCACATTTGGTGCGTTGTTGTTCGTGAAGGTAGTAAAGGAAATCAAAACTTCCACATGGTCTGAAAAATATACATTGATGCTCCTGACAACTTTACATAGTTCTTTGGTAAGTTAAGTTAAATCAGGCCTATGTCGCTCCCCGTTAGGGTATCAAAATATACCTACATTATTACTATGCGCGCGGCGACCACTTCGAAGGGGAAAATTCAGTTACATGAATCATTTGTCCTGAGTAATAAGAATAAAATTGGCTTGCAATGGATGTCTAAGTATCTAAACGAAGAGGTGAGGAGTTCTGACGCGAGCTACATTAAACCATAGCAATAACCACATTATAAATAAATAATAAATAAATAAATATATCGGGACAAATTACACTGATTGCGCTAGCCCCAAAGTAAGTCCGAGACTTGTGTTATGGGATACTAACTCAACGATACTATACTTTATAAAAAATACATATATAGATAAACACCCAAGACCCAGGACAATTTGAAAAAGGCCGTTATCAATTTGCCCTGACCGGGGATCGAACCCGGAACCTCTGAGTGGCGGACTAACATGGTGACCACTAAGTAAATATTTCTTTGAATTTCTTTTCTGAGTAAGACTTCTCTACGTAAGTACTTATTCTGTGGTTAAACCCATGCGTTAAATCTTGGCTCTATTTGTATACCTTATATCTTTTAAACTAATCGATATAAACTACTTCCAATTAAATATCAGAACCGCTGGCAGACGAAAACTTAATACGCCGCTATTCACAGGGGATTCAATTAGAAACGTTGCAGGTGCGAGTTCCTAGCTCGGCTTTTCTCGGTTTCACCCGGTTCCGCCCAGTTGCGGCCGGCAGAAACTGGATATTTCTAGAAATTTCTGGAAATTTTGCTCCACTACACACACGGGTTAATTTCATTTTGGATTGCAGCGTTGCAAATATTATTTCGGGACAACATTTTCCAGTTTTGACTTCTTTTGTTTAATTTCGTTGTAGCGCGTACATGGCAGCAAATAGAGGAATTCAAATAGCTGACATTTTATTTACGTTACGAAACAGCGCTTCGTAACGACCACTGTTGAGAATAAACGCCTAAAGAAACTCATTTTCACAGTATTGGTCGCCTAAATCTTCCTAGCCTAGGTCTTTTAATTAATAAATACTTATAGTCAGTAATCGGAGTAGGTAGAGCGATTTTCTGTACTTGTATGATGTCGTATATAACATGGACATGCCCTTTTTCCGACAAGTTCCAGTATTTTCCTGGATTTTCGTGTAGTTTGAATTAATTTATTGAATTAGTAACTACTTTATTCGAAATTTGAAGGTACGGAGAGTAAAACGTTTTAAATTGATTTCCCGAGTAATTAAATTAATATTTGTGAGTTTTTGTGAGTTGTCCATTGTGTTCCGATAAAATTCATCTGATTAATTTGAAACTTTGGTGATTTCAAGTTACTGTGTGCAAAGCCATGCAGGTTTCTATGAGCTTTATCGCGGGACAGCACGTTTCCCCCGAGAAAATAAGTGAATGTTAACTTGTGAAACACTGTCTTAAAATCTTCTGTGTAATCATGATATCGGTTAAGTATTTATGTTATTTAGACCCTTTCCGTAACACGTCGTGTATATCACTATTATTTTCGCCAAGCATCACGCTAAAAGTGGCCTTTTAGCCCTGGGGTCTGTCTGCTAAGAGTCGAAAGAACCATAGTGCTCTGTCTGCCCCGTCAGGGATAAAGACGTGAAAGTATGTATGTATGTATATCGCAAACATTCCCAAACATCGTAATAGTTAAGTATCACAAAGGCCTTTGAGTAATCCCTAACCTCTTTACTAATTGGGAGAAAATTGATGGACAGTAATAAATGGTGGCATTGTCCCGGAAAAGATAATTTGTTTTGTGTGAGATGAGGTTATGTTGCTTTCGTATGTGATAAATACACTTTCAAGGATTTATCCCGAACACAAAGCATCTTGGGTATTCTGTCAGTAGACAGGAGTCCAGAGCCGTATGGCCCAAAGGCCAATTTTAGCGTAACCGTGGGCGAAGTGGAACAAGGAATTGAAATTTTGATAGGTTAGCCGCATCGTCTTTCTCTTCTTAAGCACCTGTCTCCAGAGGTATACCCGACTACGATGAAATATCTAGTTAATTTTAACTCTGTAACTATTTACGCCTAATCCTATTTTGTCACTTTTTATTATGCTAAATTAAGAAAACATACATTTAAAGATGGCGGTAAAGGATCAATCACAACCCGGTCAATCTTTTGTTTGCTGCTGCTGTCACTGAAATCGTAAAAAAATCTTCACCTCTATACAAAATTAAACGCCTACCGTGCCAAAATGTATAAAGATGCAGATTTTTTACGATTTCTGGGATTATCCCATAGTAAAAGTTGTTCACATTGATTAGTATGTTTACTCCCTTAAAGTGAAAGTATGTATGTATGTATGTATATCGCAAATATTCCCAAACATCGTAATATTTAAGTATCACAAAGGCCTTTGAGTGACCCGTTTCGCTAACCTCCTTAGTAATTAGGAGAAAATTTAAGGACAGTAATAAATGGTGGCATTGTCCTGGAAAAGATAATTTGTTATGTGTGAGATGAGGTTATGTTGCTTTCGTATGTGATAAATACACTTCCAATGATTTATCCCGAATGCGGCATACAGAACATTTTTAGTATACTGTCAGCAGACAGGAGTCCAGAGCCGTATGGCTCAAAGGCCAATTTTAGCGTAATCGTGGTCGAAGTGGAACAAGGAATTGAAATTTTGATAGGTTAGCCGCATCGCCTCTCTGTTTCTCAGCACCTGTCTTCAAAGAGTATTTTAATACTTTGGAGATATAGCCAGAAAACCATCCGATTACCTGGAGAAACTAATAGTGACCGGTAGAATATAGAGTAGCTCGATACGATGCCTGACTTACTTATTGTCCTATATCCCCTGTTTGGGGCAGAGAGCGGCTATAGTAATGCTCTATCTCGTTCTATCTTGAGAAACGCGCATTACTTCAGGCCAAGCCCGATTGTCTTAATTTCCACTTCTACCTACTGTCGCCAGGTCTGCTACGGTCGACCACGCTTCCTCTTGCCCTGAGGAGTCGATACGATGCCTAATCACTGTTAGCAGCAGACTGTTGTAAATGAGAGTTCAAGCTTGCTTTATAATGGATTTATTTCTCACCAACAGGACACAGACACGTTTTTACAGTACAAATGTCGAATGTAGAAGAAGAACATACAATCGTTCAAATTATGAATGCCAACACAACAAAAGTAAAAAAAGTATAAACCTTGTGTTGCCAGCAACAATCACCAAGATCTCTAAGGCACTAGCGCAGGCAAAACATAGGAATAAGTGGAGGGAGATCGTAAAAAAGTTAGGTTGGGCACATCACGACGTTCAGCAGTGAGCAGACGACTGAAGGAAGAGGCATTGCCTCTCAACATAATTTTCATTTTCGCTCATTCACTTGATCTTGCCGGCTGATGACTGCCTCCGTGGTCCAGTGGTCAAGGCGTTCGCCTTATGACCCGGAGGTCATGGGTTCGATTCCCACTGGGAAGCATACTTTGTTAAAAGTTGTTTTCAGTCTGGATAGGATATTGCAGGCTTAAATCACCTGATTATCTGAAAAGAAAGATGATTCCGTGTTTCGGAAGGCACGTAAAACTGTGGGTCCCGAACGCCTCCTAGCGTTTGATCATCAAACTATTCAAGGATTGGTTCCTGGTTTGCCCTTTGGGTTGTGGAGGTCAGACGGCAGTCGCTCTGTGTAAAAACCAGTAACCTCGTCAAATCTCCTTGGTTAGGTAGCGGACCCCGGGCTCTGAAGCGTTACTGCTGAGGATGCAACCGAGAATACGCTCGGATGATGATGATGACTTGATCTTGCCGGCAAGTTACGTGGGAAACAAATATATAGCCATGTAGCTTCCGCCGGGGCTCGGCAGGCGTGTGAAACCCAAGAAGTGCTGGCTTGACGTCGTTAAGGATGATATGTGTGCTAATCGTCTTACGAACAAGAATGCTCAAGACCATGCGAAGTGGAGAAGAAAAAGTCGAAAAGCGGACCCTGGGCTTCTCAGCGTTATAGCTGACGATGCAACTGAGAATACGCTGAGATAAAAGAGAGAGAGAGACATGATAGGCTTTTGTGATCTTCACGGTAGGAAAAGCAGCTAGTACATTTTTCTATTCTCTCAACCCAAACCAGCATGGAAGTTACTTGAAATAAATATACTTCTTCCAAATTTCTGCTTTGTCATCATCATCATCATATCAGCCGCAGGACGTCCACTGCTAGACATACCCCTCCCCCAAGGATTTCCAAAACGACCGATCGGAAGCGGCCTGAATCTAGCGCTTTCCTGCAACCTTGCTCAGGTCATCTGACCATCTAGCAGGTGGGTGTCCTACGTACGTGGCCACTATTCGAGAACCTTTGTGCCCAATCGGGCTTCGGCTCTTTGCGCTATGTGCCCTGCCCACTGCTACTTCAATAAGCTAATCCGCTTGGCTACGTCAGTGACCTTCGTTCACCTACGAATCTTTAAATTTCTGCTTGAGGCACTTTGATTCTGAAAAGCATTGCAACTTTATCTACACAATACCGAGTCAAGCGAAACGAAACTGAAGTAAAAAAAATATCATACGACGAAAATCCGAAAGTACTTGAACAAAGAATGTTCCATATCGCAGCAATCCGCGCCGTATATCTGGCGATCAATCAGAGACACAATGAAACGTTCAATGTCACATGATTCGGAAAACTCGAACCCAAACGGACAAAGAGTATGAATTTGGATGGAACAGAAATACCACTTCTTCACGGGTTGATTATCGTTTATTAGCTTAGAACCGTCATTTGTCAGAGTGAGAGAGAGAGAGAGAGAGAGCGAAAGAACGATATCGCACCGGCCGTGCTGTAGCGTTCCTTTGCTCTCTCTCGCTCTAACTAATGACGGTTCTAAGCGACGGAAAAGGATAGCATCATAGAAAAGTGCTGTTCCGTGCTGACAAGTGAGAGAAAATGCTGCTGTACAGTTTGTTGCGGCTTCTTTTACTTGCTTGTTACTTGCGCTTAGGAAGCGGCAGTAAATAATTTACTATAATATACATAATATACATTTACTTACAGCTAAATTATTTAGCTGTAAGTAAATGTGACGTCAACAACTACCTATTATGAAATCAAAAGAAAAATTGAGAGTTATCAAGTGATAATTATATCCATAGATAAATGGTTTTTGACTTGGACATTGATGCTATTAGTTAAGTATACCTTTGTATCAAAGAGTTTAAGAGCAGCCTTCCCGTCTTACTTTTCATACAAACGTTCGTACGCAATTATGACGTTGTAAAAGATCTTTCTGAAAACTTTTGAACTAACAGATATCTTGTGCACTATTTCTAGGTTTCTATCGAAATAAAAAATTAAAATTTGAAATAACAAGTTCCGTATACGTCTCCAAAAATCTGCATTTTTGCATAAATATTACCTGAACTTCGACCGTTCATAGAGTACTCATAAAAAGTAAAATAAAAAATATTTTAATAGAAACCTCGCAAATGTAATGAAAATTTTAAATAAAAAACATTTGTTTCACACACTTGTAAACACCTGGAACAAGTTTTATGAAATTTCCGCACCCTATGAATAGTTAATAATTGTTCAATGGATAGTTAATAATAATACTAATTTCATTCAATCGAATGTAAACCGTGCCCTAAGGCTCTATCTCTCTCTTTTTGGTTTGCCTTTTAGCATTGCCCTGGATGAAAAAACAAGCTTTTCGAACTATGCTCGCGTTGACGAGAGAGCCGCCGTGAAGGGCCGCCTTAAACCTCAAGATCGGTTATTTTGGAAATGGCTCATGAACTTTGTTACCAGAATGATAAAGTGATACGTGCAAGTATAAGCAAAGAAATAATATAACTATTACATATAGAACGGAAACTCCAAGGGTCCCGTGCAATTAGCGTTCCTGTTCCCCGTCCCCGTACCTCTACCCCGTTCTCGCATTGTCGAGTGTGATTTTTTTTATGTCATGCAAACGAATAAGCGGGTCACCTGATGGTAAGTGATCACCGCTGCCCATGGACAACTGCAACACCAGGGGTGTAACAGAAGCGTTGCCGGCCTTTCAGGAACGGAAGATGTAGAGGGAAGGGTTGTGAGGGGGGGGGGGCTCCGGCTCTCTCACTCACCGAACGAAGCATAGAAGCGGTGACGCTACTACTCAGACGTCGATTTTCTGTGAGAGTGTGGTACTTCCCCGGAAATCACACGGCTTATGTTCCAATATTCGTAATATAAAATATTCGGAACAATTAGGCGGCAATGACTTAAATCGATCTGTCAATGTAAAATTCATTAATTAATTTCATGGTGTGCGTTTGTGAAACATATTTTTTATTTTAGTTTTATTTTTATACTCGTACATGAAAATATTCGGATCAATAAGGCGTTTTCTTCTAAAAAAAGTACAGTCACATAAGACGGATGCGCAGCAATCACTTAAATCCACATGACATTCACAGATCCAATGTTAAATTAATTTAAGATATTCATGGTGTGTATTTTGGAAATACATTTTTTTTATTTTAGTTTAAAATAAAATATCGTGTACTTAAGTAAATATTTAATTAAATTATAAAAAGATACAAGATTTGTTAATCAATTGCAAATTTATTATTGATTTGAACCAAACAGCCTATTCCTTTTTGACAGTTTTATTTAAAAACTACTATGCACAGTTCTGTGTACGCCACTTATTAATTTTTTTTTACCTCACTTTTTCTCTGGAAAAGAACGAAACCTGATAAATTGACAACATTTCATATTTTATGAGGCCTAAAATTAAAAATACCGTTTCTTTATTTTCCTTTCCAAATCCCGAAAAAAATATAAAAAAAAATTTTGTTGCCTATTTTTGAAGAAAAAAATAAATACTAAAAATCGTGCTGTGACGTCATTTATACGTTAGAGAAGTTAGCTCCAAGTACTTAAGTAAAGTGAGATACAAACTGCTAACGTGAATATTTCTATCAAACACTGAGTCTCAGTATCACTGTCAATATCAAATAACCGAAGTGCCATTTTTTAAACGCGGAGTCACCTAAATGAATGGTTATTCCATACAAAAAATCGTTCGTTTAGTGACTCCGCGTTTCAAAAATGGCACCAATGTAAACAAAACAGCAACTAGTTGGCTTGGCTGACACCTGTCAGTGTCAAAATTGTAAAGCGTGTTTGCTTTTTTGTTCAGTCAAATTATAGCAAAAGAATAAAACTCCGATTTTGCAGTATAAATGACGTCACGAGGCACTTACGTCTTTTTAGAATGAGCAAAATTTTAATGACGAAATTTTTGTATGAAATTTCGACTCATATTCAAAAAGAAAAAAATATGGGTATTTAAGGGTAAAGATTTATTTAAAAATAAAAAAATAATTTGCAAAAATTTTGAAATGTTGTCAATTGTAGGCATTGAACGAAAGCATACTTCATCTATGACATAATCTTTGTAAATATTTCTTCGAAGGAAGAAAACCGGGTGTTCCCGCTGCATATCGTCCGCTGACAGTTTACAAGGAATCTATATGTAAATATTGTCGGTTCGGAAGTTTCGGGAAGCTTCCTTTGAACCCTGGTATATGTGTTGCTTTGAAGATGAAAAACATAAATCGATGATCTTGTATAAACAGACATGTACAATTGTTTTTGGAAAATCTGTCGATATATTTTCATAAGTCATAAGTCATTTATTCGCAACATGTAAGCAAAAAGTTAACATTATATGATGCAGATCAACATGTACCCAGTTTGGGCGTAGCAAAAACAAATAAGAAACAATATATACACGTTATTCAAATATTTTATACCTACTTAATTTATTTTTTCCGTGGACGTGAGATTGAGGTAACACACGCTACAAACTAATTTATTTACTGAACTTGTCGTTTAAGAATTCATCTACAGAATAATAGGCCTTTGAGATCAGTAATAATTTTAAGCGTAATCTGAATATTGTGTCTTTTTGTTCTACTTTTATGCTTTCAGGAATTGTATTATATATCTTAATTGACATAACGTACGGACTATTTTGAAACATTTGCATATTTGATATCGGTAGATTTAATTTATTTTTGTGGCGCGTATTTCTGTCATGTGTACCTTTAATTTAGATAAATAGATGTTTATGTTTTCTTACAAACAAGGCTGTTTCTAAAATGTATAACGACGGGAGCGTCAGTATATTTTTTTCAATAAAGAATGGCTTGCAGCTATTTGGGACCCGAATATTCGTAAGTATGCGCACGCACTTTTCTGCATCACAAACAAATCGTGGGCATCTACACTATTTCCCCACAAAATAATCCCGTAACGTAACCACGAATGAGCGTACGCGTAATATGCCGATAATGCAGTGTCATAGTTAGTGTTTACTTTTAATATACCCAGTGCATAAACGAATATGGTTAGTTTTGTTTTTATTTTAGAGATATGATTTTTCCAGTTTATATGCGAGTCAATAGTTATTCCTAGGAGATCAAATTGATTTACTTCGTCTATGGTTATATCATCGATTTGTAGATTTAGAGTTAATGCATTTTTTTGTGGTGGTCTAAATTGAATAATTTTATTTTTTTTTTAATTTATTTCTAGGTTTTGTGAGTCTAGAAATGCTCTCAGTGTATTTACCGCGTCATTTAGCACAGCGCATGCTTCGCTTGAATTTTTGCTCTGAAACAACAATGAGACATCGTCCGCATACATAACGCATAGGCTCTTTTCATCCGGGAATAGTCGGGGCAGGTTGTTAATGTATACGAGAAACAATACACATCCAAGCACGCTTCCTTGTGGTATTGAACTATTTGTTATTCGATGAGTAGATTTAATTAGCTCCAGTTCATTTGTATCTTTATTATTAAATTCAATTTGTACAAATTGTTTCCGGTCCCTTAGATATGAGCTTAGCCATTTGTTCGCTTGACCACGTATCCCTACGTCGTGTAACCTATCCAAAAGAATTTTGTGACAGACTTTGCCATAGGCTTTTGTGATGTCCAGGAGAAGCCTGACACCGTATTTTCTATTATTTATGTGGGTCAGCACTTTTTGTGTATAATGGTAGACGCCGTTGTTTTCTAAACCCGAATTGATTTTCATCAAAGATGCGATATTTATTGAAAAAATTATTTAATCCAAATGTCATTGCTTGTTCAAAAATTTTTGATATTGTCGATGGGATTGAAATTGGTCTAAAGTTTGCGGGATCATTTGGATCTCCTTTTTCGACAAAGCAATGCGCTGGTTTTGTTAAATATGTTTGTATCAAGCTTGAATTCAAACAGGGGGATTACTCCAAGGCGGTACGCGAAACGGACGTTACTGCGTATCCGCGTTACAGTGTCAAGCAACATTGAGCACTAACTTATGACAATAAAGTGTAATTTGGTTTGGCATAGAAATAGTTTGGAAAAGAATGTCACTATCGTACGACTATCGTTTTATTTCTTGGAGTAACCCCCCATGCAGTTTTATGTTACAGTGAAAAAGTTTGTAGGGATGTTATGAATGCTGAATTTCGAATGAAAATAGCTGACATAGACAGGATAGTGTTTCATAATTTCAGCCGTGTAACGTCCACTGCAGGACATATATGTCCTGCAATGGACGTTATACGGCTCATCTAGGAAATCCTTAGGAGAGGTCCTATAGGACCTCTCCTTAGGATTTCCTAGATGACCGATCTAGAGCGGCCTGCATCCAGATCTTTCCAGCGATCTTAGTCAGGTCGCCACACCACCTCGTGGGTGGGTGTCCTACGCTTCGATTGCCAGTACGTGAACGCCGTATGAGAACCTTTCTGCTCCATCGGCCATCGGTTCGTCGAGCTATGTGTCCCGCCCACTGCCACTTCAACGGGCTAATCCGCTGGGCTATGTCAGTGACTTTTGTTCTCCTACGAATTTCCTCATTTCTGATTCGATCACGTAGTGAAACTCCGAGCATAGCCCGCTCCATAGCGCGTTGAGTGACCTTGAGCCTTCTTATGGGATAGTAAGGGACCATGTTTCAGAGCCATAATTCATCATTGGTAGGTAACACACATTGGTTTAACTTTGATTTAAAGGATAGTGTTTATCCCGGAAAAATGTAAGGATCTTGGGTTGGACCATCTTCAGGGATCTGGGTCAATAAAATTTGACTTTTGAAAAGTTCTAATTTTTTGTGACCCCAAACCCTGAGCTCACCGAGCAAAATACTACCAATACAAATGGATTTTATAGAACTATCCTTTCAATTCATATTAGTACTATGTACCTATATATATTCTAAATTGGTATGTATGTTCATTACCAATTTAATTATCTCCTCAAATCAGGCAAACCAACACTAGCTAATTATAGCTAATGCCTGATTGTCCCTGATATCAGTTACCGCGCTATCTACTAACATGGTTGTGTACAATTATTGTTCAAACGCTTGGTAAAAATACTTTTATTGTAAAAATAATAAGTACTTATTTTTCTATTCAGAATCTTCCATGCTGGTCTGCAAAAGTAGAAGGTCACAGCTGCTTTTCTTCCTCCTCCGATTGTAAATGCGATTCGAAGGAATAAGCAAAAATCCTAGCTCCCATACAAGTAAAGTCAAAAGTCAATTTTATTTTGTAGACTAACCAATCATGTGGGTATCGTTGAACAGGTCTTTCAAAAAGATTATGAGCTTGCAAACAACGTTTTTCGATTTAGGGATCTGTTTCTGAAATATTTACTTTTAAAATGAACATTTTTGTTAGAGTCAAGTGTCCCCCCCCCCTCTATCTGCTAAACGGTTATATATGGACACGTGATAAAATTCACAGCTATAGCAAATATAACGAAATTTAAAGGAAAACTATTAGAGCTAAGTAGGGTTTACAAATTAAAAATTTATAGGCGATCAACTTATAAAATGTACCTATTCGGAAAAGGAAAATTTCATACAAATTCAATAGAAAATTAGGTTTTAGACGTTTTTAGTCGCATGAGCTCAAAGTTGGCATTATCACTACGGAACCCTACACCGCTCGTGGCCTGACACGCACTTGGCCAATTATTTCATGTCAATTGGCTCAAATTACACTAAATTTTATCCCTCCAGTAGGTTGCCACTCTTATGCCTCTCTCCGACGCCGTGTAAAGGTCGAACTTCGTACAGCTGGTCGGGCACAATGGGCACGAGAGAAGGTGCTGCATGGTCTGATGGTCACGCCGATCAGACCATGCAGCACCTTCTCCGGGTCGCCTTCAAGTGGTTTTGCACACTTTATAAAACTGTTACGGCTTTTGAGGCGGTGAGCTGTGGGTTGAATTCAAAATAAAGGGTGCCTAGGGTCAGAAATATGCTTCCGTCTTTCAATTCCACAAGTGACACGTCTCCAAACCGAAGGTGGAGCGATGCCTGCTAAAGGGTATAATAATTTTAGGGGTGTTGGCTTCAGGCATCCAGTAATTATTCAGCAGGTATCATTGAGCGAAATGTCCACTTCTTCGGCGTGAGCAGAGCGATGCCACACTGGGCATGCATATTCGCCAGCGGAAAAGCAGAGTGCTAAGTTATTTTAATACTAGCTGAAGCCCACTGCCTTGCCCGCGTACCTATTAAAATGTTTGACAATACAACCGTTCAAAAAATTGAGCTTTCATTATAAGGACAGTACTATTATTTTGAACTGTGTGCTCATATGTAATTTTTTTTACATTTCTACTTCAAAATTTACCAAGTTTCATACAAAGTTTCAACTCGCATTTCAACCGTTCAGACGACAAGTGCACGCGAAGGGCACGCCTCACCCACGCCTAGCCCACGCCTAGTACGCTTTGAAATTTGTTGCATTTAATTTGAGTCGTATCACAAACACATCAATACAACTCAAATTGCATTTACCGAAGTCCAGTCGAGGCGAGCGCCAAGCGGGGGCAAGGCGGAGGCAAGGCAAACGCGTGGCGTAGGCAGGCGTGCGCGTGTAGACTCCGGTAAATGCAATTTGAAATATATGAAATGAAGACACACTTAAAACCTACACGAGGCTAGGGTTGTCAGGTCACCAAACCTAATAGCCGGACAGACCAGCCAATTTGGCCGGGCATTTGGGTTAATTAGCCGGACACCCTACATTATTAAGGAGTTTGTGTGTCAGTATTAATAGGGACGTACGACAAAAAAAGTTTAATGAAAAATATAGTTTTTTTTTTATTATTACCATAAATCATGTTAAATGCTAATGAAATATAAATAAAATCGGATGGAAAATCAGTCCAATTACTTTATTATTAATCAATCAAATAAAATCATTAATCAAAATTAAATTCTAGATACTTAAAAAATTATCAACATTTTTAAATTCTTCTTTAATTCTAATGAAATGAATCAATATTTTGGTACTCTTCTTAAATTCCGTGGGAACGACCGACAGCAGACTCGCCCGCGTGCGCGCTCGGCGCTCGCTCGTTTCCAAAATTTAAAAAGTTTTTCCAAAGTCGTTTCCAAAATTTACAAAGGCCGGTCAAGTCGGGCACCGTTTATTTTGACCGGACACCCAATCAAAAAGCCTAATTATGTCCGGCTTTATCCGGACGCTACACGAGGCCACCACAATCAAATAAGCCGTGAGCTGTCCAAAACCAATACTGTACATTTCTTTCTAAGCAACTAAGTGGTTCACGATTGGAACAGACTGCCTGAGGAAGAAGTATTTGTCACATCTATGAACTGCTTTAAAATGACTGGACAGTTGGCTAAGCACAAATAAAGTGACTCTTTTTTAAACAATTATAGTGGACAAATAAATAAACATTTTGTGACTATGTAAAGTGACTTTCAAAAAAATCATAAATGCCTGAAATCGACATATTGGCTTTAAGCAGCTCGTCTATAATTCAAGAAATAAATATAAATAGACAAATCACACTGATTAAGCTAGCCCCAAAGTAAAATCGATACTTACTGAACGATTCTATATTTTATAACAAACACATATATAGATTAACATCCAAGACTCAGGTCAAGCTGAAAAAAATGATTTTCTTGACCTGACCAGGGATGGAACCCGGGACCTCCGCTGTGACAGTGATGTCCCCTAGGCCACGGAGATCGTCAAGAGGATATTATACACCAAATAAACTACTTACTTACTAAACGTTTATCTCCCTTTCTCATCCTGTTTCACCAATGTATTAATTACAAGACATCCCTCTATTTGCTGACATAATATGTAGACATACACATGTTTTCGCTAATAGAATGACAAACATTCCGAGAGAGATACGAGTAGCCTGTCACTCACGATCCCTTTCAGGCGACTCCCGAAGGGCCAGGGCGGGTCCAGAATACAATTTGGGGGGTCAAATAAATACGTACAGGTCTCTATCTTGTACGAGTAAAACAGAGCTCAGAGGCATCCTTAAAGCAACTCTCTGAAGTAAATATAAGTTTACTACTCTTGTTTTTATATTTCTTTTGGGGTAGACCCTTAAATTTCCAAAGGCCAATTAAGAAAGAGTTTTCGTTGTCCCATTAATTTAACGACCTCCGTGGCGTTGTGATAACTATGCTAGTCTGCCAACCAGAGTCCGTCCCGGGTTCGATCCCTGGTCAGGGCAAGTTGGAAAATGGCCTTTTTCAAATTGTCCTGAGTCTTGGATATTTATCTACATATGTATATGTTATAAAATATAGTATCGTTGAGATAGTATCTCATAACACAAGTCTCGAACTTATTTTGGGGCTATCTTAATCAGTGTTATTTGTTACTATATATTTATTTATTTATAAATAAATACGTCCTGTACGTATTTATTTATAAATAAATAAATAATCTTTATCTTGTACGAGTAAAGCAGAGCACTTTCTGACGTAAATATGAGTTCACTAGTCATGTTTCTATCTACCCACAAAGGAATATAAGCTTTCGGTGTAGATAGATCCTAGACCGTTTTTCCAAAGGCTACCTAAGAAAGAGTTTTCGTTGTCCTATTCATGGATTAATGTGAATAATAACAGGACAGAGTCGGCCTCGGCAAACGTTCGGTGACCAGTTTAAAGATGTTCCGTAAAAAGAAAAGGCTAGAAGTACCCTTACCGGAGGTGTGAAGAGAGTGATGAGTGTAGATATCGAGAAAGAGGTCTGTTAGGATCGTAGCCTGTAGATATATCTTAAAAGTTAATTATTAGTAATTTTAACATTAGATTGGTAGGTTCTTAAATGAACTGTGGAATCCACTTACTGCAGCAGTGTTCCCGGACCGATACGACATTGAAACCTTCAAAAAACGAGTCTATATCTTCCTGAAAGGCCTGCAACGCTTCCGTTACACCCCTGGTGTTGCAGTTGTCCATGGGCAGCGGTGATCACTTACCATTACATTAAATCCATTGAAGACTATAACAACTTACAAAATGACATTAATCTAATTTTTGAGTGGAGTATGAAAAATAAAATGAAATTTAATATTAAAAAATGTAGCGTTATGACTTTTGATAGGAAAAGAAATCCGATTCATTTTACATATCATTTGGACAACCATGACAAAGTAAGAGTCAATATAGTAAAAGATTTAGGAGTAATGTTCGACCGCAGCCTAACGTTTCATGACCATGTCGAACACCTGGCAAAGGAGGCATATCGTAGACTGGGTTTTGTATTACGGAATGCCAGGGATTTCCAGAACCCTCAAGTTATCAAAACATTGTATAACTCACTGGTTAGAAGCAAGCTAGAAAGTAGTGCATGTGTATGGAACCCACATCACGCCAAATATGCCCTTATGCTTGAAAAAGTTCAGAAAACTTTCCTCAGGGCTTTATATAAAAAATTATACGGTTACTACCCGTTCTTGTATCCGACTAAATTCTTACTCGGTCAACTTGGCTTTAATTCGCTGGAAGTTAGGCGCATGGTTGATCAACTCACCATCTGCTTGAGGATACTGCAAGGGTCTGTAGACTGTCTAGAGCTACACAATCTTTTATCCGTGTTACTCGTTCCTAACGAACTCGAATACCCGGTAGACAGACATGGGGAGAGACGAGTAGACAGACGTGGTCGTAGTCAACAGCCTGACCTTTTCCACGTGGATCGTGGCCATACCATAGCGCGCGCGATGTCACCTTTGGTACGTCCTCTGAGCCATCTCAATGCACTTCGGAGCACCAACACTGATTTAGATTTTTTCTTTGATTGGTCTACCATTATTAAGTCACTCCTAAAGTACTCTGAAAATCATGACCAATGTAATATTCGCGACTATGAAAGTGACGAAAGTGAATAATGACAATATTTAAAATTAAATGTCTTATAATTAAAATTATTATATTTGTTATTAATTCTGCAATTATTATTCTATTTTTGTAAAAATGCATGTGTGATAAATGTAATAGATATAAGTCGTTTTTATCACAATAAACAATTAAACAAATTAAACAATAAACCATTAGGTGACCCGCTTGTTCGTTTGCCGGCCTATAACATAAAAAAGAAGATAAATGCATTTTGGGATATCTTACTGTCAAAGTCACGCCCCCCATGTCCCCTGGATCCGCTCAAGTGAAGGGCAAACGGGAAAAAGCATTTCAATTTTTCCGGGCCGCTACCGCAGAAAATAGTGGTAAATATTTTGCATGTTGTACAATAGGGCTCGAGACAGTCTCGATTGAGATGTTTCTCAAACCCTTTTTTATTAGACGTCTTGGTGAATGTGACTATCTGATTTACTTTGACGTAGGTATAGTACACCTTATTTTTAATACAAATGTTTACAAACTCAAGCATTTCGTGTTATAATGTATCAACAGTGTATTATATTATAAGTATTCATTAACCCTTTCACCGCGAACGTCGGATTTATCCCACAATGTCGTGCCCATTCAGCTAGTGTCGGATATTTCCGACAAAAAAAATGCTCGTATTGCACATAACTTAAGTATCCACATCCCATTTTGGTTATAGGCATTTATTTTAGATTTATTACCCCTCGCGCTGGGGGCACGGCAACTGATATAAAGTCTCGCGGTAAAAGTTAATCAATAAAACCAGCCAAGTGCGAGTTGAACTCCCGTGGAGAGGGTTCCGCCAAAGTTATTAAATTAATACAAAATATCGTATTTAAAATACTCACTTAATGATTACTAGCTCTAGCGCCACTAAACGCGTTATTTAGTAGTATTTTAGTCAACTATTTTCCGTAAGTGAACGTATTATATGTTTAGAGCTTACCACTTTATTTTCAATTGATAGAATTCTTATAGGTTTTCCTGTAATTTACAAGCAATGAACTAATTTTTATTTTTTCCAAATTTTATTGTCTATACTTTCGGAGACTATGGCATTTATTTAATTAACAATAATAACATAATAGTATTTTATGCAACAGTTGTATAAGGAGGGTTAAAAAATGCGAGTGGCATTTTTTGACTACTTATACAACGTTGCATACAATACTTTTACTACGACTACATTTACTAAAATAAACAAAGAAAAGTTCGAAATACTACCATATGTTTGGTAGATACTAGTTATCTATGGAAGACTTATTTTTTTTTATTGACGGCTTCTTAGTGACTAAAAGTGCCATTTTTAGGGTTCCGTAGTAAACAAGGAACCCTTATAGTTTCGCCATGTCTGTCTGTCTGTCTGTCCGTCCGCGGTTTTACTCAGCGACTATTAGTACTAGAAAGCTGTGATTTGGCAAGAAAATGTATATTAATTATACGGAAAAAATTGTAAAATAAAATACTGAAAAACATTTTTTTAGGATAGCTCCCATACCAGTAAAGTGAAAACTCAATTTGTTTTTCTTGATTTACCAATCATGTTGGATATCGTTAAATAGGTCTTTTAAAATTATTGTGAGTTTGTGAACACCGTTTTTCGATTTTGGGATCTGTTTCTGAAATATTTGCTATTAAAATGAAAAAAATTGTTAAGTAAAGTGTCCCCCCCCCCCCCTCTATCTGCTAAACGGTTATATATGGACACGTGAAAAAATTCACAGCTATAGGATAAATAACGAAATTTAAAGGAAAACTATCATAGCTAAGTAGGGTTTACAAATTAAAAAGTTATAGGCGATCAACTTATAAAATGTACTCGGAAAAGGAAAATTTCATACAAATTCAACAGAAAATTAGTTTTTAGACGATTTTAGTGGCATTAAGTGACTTAAAGTTGGCGTTCGTAACTACGGAATCCTACTGCGCGTGGCCCGACACGCACTTGGCCACTTATTGAAACATGGAGTTACTTAAACGAATGTTTTTCATACAAAAAACCGTTTGTTCAGTGACTCCACGTTTGAAAAATGGCACCATGTTAAAATAACGATTTTATTATGTTGGCAGTATGGTAGATCTAAAGAAAAAAGTTATAGGTCTATGGCTAGGAGTATCGTTTTGGCGAAATAACGACACATGTGCTATTACATTAGGAATAGTCTATGGACTTTTCTGAAATCTTACAATCTATGTTCTTATATTAGTGTTCGGGACCATTTAAAAGACAGATAATAGTACAGGAGTAGATAAATATATTTGTGATTCTCATAAAGACCCCTTTTATTTGATACATGACACAATAAGGTTTGCAATTATTTTTTAATTTCCTTTTTTGTCCGCAAAAATGACCCTTAAAATAAAATATCTTTAAAAAATATTTATTTACTTTGCTCCCCTATGTTTGGGTCATAGGATCACGACGACCTCCGTGGCGTAGTGGTCACCATGCTAGTCCGCCACCCAAAGGTCCCGGGTTCGATCTCCGGTCAGGGCAAGTTGGAAAATGGCCTTTTTCAAATTGTCCTGGGTCTTGGGTGTTTATCTATATATGTATTTGTTTAAAAAATATAGTATCGTTGAGTTAGTATCCCATAACACAAGTCTCGAACTTACTTTGGGGCTAGCTCAATCTTTGTAATTTGTCCATTATATTTATTTATTTATTTATTTATAGGATAAACAATCGCACCAAATTTCATCTGATTTGGTCCAGTAGATTCGGAGCAAATTGACTGTGACAGACGGACTGACAGGCAGACGTTGCGAATGGCTGGTGTCGTAGCTGTTCTTTAAAAATAAATTAAAATTTAATTTACACCACACGTAATATGCTTATTGACGTGTAAAAGTACCTGTAAGGTCACGTTAATAAAATTTGAATTTTTGTTTTTTGTTTTTTTTTTTTTTTTAATTATCTTCTGTATTAAGTATGTATGTTTGTACTTAGTGTAAGTTTCCGGCAATGCATATAATCCTATATTTTATAGAATACGTAGACATGCTATAAAATGTCTAAAACCTTCACGCACACTATGAATATATTAATTAAAATAACAATATATATAATAAACTTACATTCAAAATTTACATATATATATATAAGATATAATAACCAATACGTATACTACATATATATTATTTGTATTCTATCTGACAGTTCTAGAAGATAATGTGCACGCACTGCACTTTTAAACGCTACTCGAGTACGAGCCTTCTGGATATTGATTGGTAGGGCGTTCCAAAGCTTTGCCGCTTGAACAGCAAACGAACATTCGAAGAACCCACTCCGGTGAAATGGTATATCGAGACGGAGATTGCTAGAAGAGCGAAGATTTTTGCCATGGTTCACCAAGAAAAGTGAATTTTGATTTGAGATATGACGGCGATTTAGGGTCAAAAAGAATTGAAAAGAGGGTTGTGAGAATATGCAGCTGGCGACGCTGACGAATAGGCAACCACTTTAGTTGAGTACGGTAAGCAGACACATGGTCGTACTTAGGAAGGCTATATATAAATCGAAGACAGTTATTTTGAATTCTGTCGAGTTTATTTAGGAGGCCACAATTCAAGTCCGAGTAACACACATCCCCATAGTCTAGAATATGGAGAATAAGAGTTTGAATGAGCATAGTTTTTACATTTCCCGGAAGATTTTTTTTTTATTTGTACAGGGAGCGCAATCCACTGGTGATCCTACGAGCAGTCTAAGAAACTTGCACATTCCAGGCGAAATTGGTATCTATTTGTAGGCCCAGGTCTTTCACGCTGGAACTAAACGGAATGATGATGTTTTCATATAAAACAGGTTGTAAGGAGTCATTGTCAATACGACTTAAGAGACGAGGGCTGCCGATCAGTATAGCTTGACATTTGTTGGGGTTAACAGTTACTCCAAAGCGCCAAGACCAGTCACCTACCGCCTTCAAATCAGCATTTATTCTTTTTACGGCGCTGTCTACCTGGTCGACTTCAGTCTGAGTATAAAGTTGCAAGTCATCGGCATAAAGATGATACGAGCACTGAAGTTCTTTGGTAATGAAATCTATAAAGATTGAATACAATAGTGGAGAAAAATTCCGCCTTGTGGTACGCCAGTGTCAATGTTGTTCCAACTGGAAGTACGTTCGTCAAAACGAGCTGACTGCTGACGACCACGAAGACAAGTAGAAAACCAATCAACTGCTGAAGGTGAAATGGAACGATGGGAGAGGATTGCTAGGAGGATGTCATGGTCGACGGTATTAAAGGCATTAGAAAAGTCCACTAAACCCAAGACAGTGAATTTAGTATCCATACCGGCTCTAATATCGTCGGTCACTTTAAGTAAAGCAGATATAGTGCTATGTCCAGGTCTAAAATCGATTGTAATGGATTCAACAGACCATTACCATGGAAAAATGAGGTGAGTTGCTTGTGGGCACAAGCCTCGAGAACCTTGGACAAGAGCGGCAGAATTGAGATGGGACGAAAATGGCTGGGAAGGGATTGATACTTCAATCCCTTAGAAGAAAGTGTTCAAAACATTGTATTACATATGAAAGCAAAAAGGCATAAAGCCCACCTTTCGTATGAGAGGAGGAGGTTAATACCAACGCTATACACCAAATATCTATTTTAAAGCTATTTATTTTATGATAAGTGTTATCAACGCACCTAAAATGGATACGTCAATGAAATATTATGTAACTTTTTTTTTAATGTCAAACTAAACAATAGTAAAAGGAAAATTTTCTACACATTCTCTTATATATATCTAACGACGGCCTTATCAGAGGGTTGACGTCAGGCAGGTGGTCGGTCATCAAAGTATAGCCAAACCATTTAAACTATTCCGGTTATTAGGGATTCGT
Organism: Acrobasis suavella; assembly: GCA_943193695.1. NCBI lineage: Eukaryota > Metazoa > Arthropoda > Insecta > Lepidoptera > Pyralidae > Acrobasis > Acrobasis suavella. The sequence continues at coordinate 2,012,695 of OW971947.1, forward strand.
ACCCAAAAGTGTAAAAACGGAACCCTATTATTAAGACTTCGCTATCTGTATCTCACGAACCGCAATAGTCAGGCACTTAAAATTTTCACAAATGATGTATTTTTGCTGTTGCTATAACAACAAATACTAAAAACAGAATAAAATAAATATTTAAGGGGGGCTCCCATACAGCAAACGCGATTTATTGCCCTTTTTTGCTTGATATTAATAACGGCAACAGGTAGACAATTGAGATATTCACAGATTATATATTTAGTTGTATATTCACATTAAAAATAAATAGTTAAATTAAAATAAAATAAATATTTAGGTAGGCTCTTATGTAACAAAAATATTTTAGAGATAATGGTACGGAATCCTAGGTGCATGAGTCCGACTCGCTTTTGGCCAGTTATTTCTTTTCAATTTTCGCATGTCTTCGAAATCCTTGGGTGCCTGTTTAGATGATAATTATTATTATAAATGGAAAAGAAAACATTCATCCACGTTGACGACGATATGTACCTATTCCAAATCGGGGCAGCGCACCTAGGACTCCAAACCGAACAAGGCTTGGAATCGACACCGAAAGTACAGGTTTTACAGGTATTTAGAGATTCTTTTCATTTCGGTACCTGTTCAAGATGAGTACCGGTACTCCTTAAAAGCACAGGTATTTTATTTATTTATTCAAACTGTTTTGCACAATTTAAAAAAAATTTATAAGAGGCGGATCTAATGCCATATGGCATTCTCTCCCGGTCAACCATTAGACCAAGCGAAAAATATGTGTGGCTGGCGTGATAAAATTTAAGATCAAGTATACAAAATATAAATATCTACATAACTACATACACAAGAATAAACCATTAAACAAATATATCAACATACATAAAATACAATATAGATATACTTTTACATATATATAGATACATATTAATAGAGATATATATTAATATGTATCTATATATACCTAATTTAGTACAGGTACCTGCTGCTATCTGCTTGTACAGGTATCTGCTGCTATCTGCTTATACTTGTACCTGCTGGTATCTGCTTTCTCACTCCGACGTGATTTGTACCGTTATAGTACCGATGTTGAAAAAAATAATAATACCGGTACAGATAGTATGGCACGGTGCTATGTCTGGCACCGGTACCGCACCAAGGTCAATGATACCGGTTCCCAAAAATACCGATGTTTCAAGCCTTGGCTGTAAATCTATCCGGGAATGCACAGAAATAGGGCACAATATTCAGATCACGCTTTAAATTATTACTGATCTCTAAGGCCTATTATTCTATAGGTGAATTCTTAAACAACAATAACTTTTGTAAATGAGTAAATAAATTAGCTTGTAGCGTGTGTTACCTCAATCTCACGTCCAGGAAAAAATGAATAAAGCAGGTATAATGAATACATTAATTGAATAACGTGTATATATCTAAATAATAATATTGTTTTACCCCGTTTTTTTTTAAGTAAACCCCGACTTTCAAGCGTTAACCCCAATAAATTTTAAATGGGTGAATTGATTTACCTCAAACATAGCTAAGAACCACCGCAAGGAAACTTGCTTCAACGTAAAAAAACCGCATCGAGATCAGTCTATTCGTTCTAGAATTACAATGCCACGGACAGACATTAGCGCCAAACTTTTCACACGCTACTTTTTATCGGAGGTTAACAAATACACAAGACAAAATGTTTGTGTTTAAACAAATGGTTTGACAGACGATGTCAAAAATACAATAGCAAACATTATTATGTACTTAGCTACCGACTGATAACATGATCACGATATGATCTCCTTGCTCAAATTTAATAGTTTGATACCTTTGTTCAGCCTCGCGGCATTGCGTTTCTTAGTAGCAGTAAAAGTAAAGTTATATTACGTCAGTCCATTGAAAGTACAGTGAATGTTTGTGTATTTGTTTCGGTGCACTTAAAATAGTAAGTCTATTATTAATGTTTTTTTGTCTCTATAAAAAATACTAATATTAAATGAATTAAAGTTTTTCTCTCTGCGCCCGGTAGCTTGGGCCTTGCCCCGTTGCCAGCGGGCATCTTAATAAATATAGGGACAAATCACACAGATTGAGCTAGCCCCAAAGTAAGTTCGAGACTTGTGTTATGGGATACTAAGTCAACGATACTATATTTTATAACAAATACATATACAGATTAACTAAACTAAATATCTTAAAAAAATCATTTTTCAACTCCTTTTCTTTTGAAATGATTTATTTGATATGTAGGCAACGCTGGACCCCGAAAAATTCAGGTAGCCCCTTAATGCAATTTGAGTTGTATTGATGTGTGATAGGACTCAAATGATACGCAACAAATTTCAAAGATTTCAAAGCACGTTAGGGCCGTAACAGACAGGGCGCAAGTTGCGCCGCGTAACGGCTAGTGATGTGAGTTGCATAAATACTCAATCTACGTTTTTGAATATTTACTCAGTAGATTGAGTAAATACCCGAAAAATGTCCTAATTTATCCATTTGGTGAGTAGTTGATTTATATGAGTTGTTACTTATATTTATATTCATTATTTCATGTTTTAATGACAATTTTGAAACTTAAATCTAGTATACACTTGCAATTCTTGTCGGAAAGAGTGTGCATACGCCATAATATGCTAAAAATGTTGGTAAACGTTAAATGCGACGCTAAAATATATGAAAATACCATATTTATCATACACTGAAAGTAGGCTTCTTTGACTAATTATCATTTTTTGCTGGGAGGTGTGCAAAGACGTAATTTGATGTTAAAATAAGTAAACAGACATCAAATGCGATGTCAATATATGAGCACGCTCTATTTACTCTATTTATTAAATCTAGTAAGTAAATACTCAAATGGGTAGATTGAGTACTATCCACTGCCCATCGCTAGCTGTTACGCGACGCAACTTGCGTCCCGTCTGTTGTGGCACTTAGGCGTGCGCTAAGCCTGCGCATGGCGTGGGCTTGGCGTGCGCGGTGTATTCCGAACACGCCCTAATAGTTTATTCAATACTTAATTTTAAATATTATCAATAATCAACTTTTTAATACACTCTTCAATTTTTATATTTGTATTTCAACAAGGTTAAAAATTCCGTGATGCAAAAAATTAAGATAAAAAATATACGAGGGTTTAAATTAAGTACATAATTAAATGACGTTATTAAAGCATATAACTATAAACTAGATAATTTTAAAAGACATTACTGTAAATTGAGTTATTTTGTTTAATTTCACAACAGTATTGTTTGATAAATTAATTACCTACCCGTTAAATATTCCCATAATTGACCGATTTTACCACCGAAACGTATAATTTTCTGGTAAATGGGTCATAAACCTTGTAGTTATTTCTATAAAACATACAGTTCACCGTATTTTGAATGTTCACTCGATTTTCTTAATAAGTACTAGTTTAAATAAAAGCAAATTCGTACTGCGTACCTGACACTTCCCATTCAATACTAATCCATTCAATAATCTACCCCTCAAACTCAACATATTTCGATTTGTACTATTTTTGAAAATATTATGAATAAATCGGCCAAATTATCTATAAAAAATCACGTTTATTGTTATATGGAAACCCTACTTAAATATTTATTTTTAGTATGTGTTGTAATAGCAGCAAAAAATACATCATCTGTGAAAATTCCAACTGACTAGCGATCACGGCTCATGAGATACAGCCTGGTGACAGACAGACAGACGCACAAACGGACAGACAGATGGACTGACGAACAGCGGAGTCTTAGTAAAAGAGACCTGTTCTTACCCTTCACGTACGGAATCCAAAAAAGGCTTATACGTATGGTTTTTTGTAAATGAAAGTTTAAATTTATTTTTGTCTGAACATCCACTTTTTTCGCAAAAACATCGTCAATTTCTTTCAAAATGGAATCAAATTGTTAACGTAAGAACCTAATTTTGTGAATGGAATAATATTTGCTACTGTAATAATATTAAAGTGTTTTTTTACCTGTTTCGTCCCACTGCTGGGCAAAGATCTCTCCCATTTTCTTCCATCTGTCTCTGTCTATTGTCATTGCCGACCATCCACGCTAAAAAGCGTCTAGGTCGTCGCGCCATCTCTATCTCGGCCTTCCCTTGCGACGCCGGCCATCCTCCGGTATCCAAAAAAGAAATGTGGTGTCGTGGGACACCAGGTAGGAACGAAGTTCCTTAGGCTAATGTAGAATCGACACAATTTGCAAAAGAATTGTGTATACGACTGTCGCGCCTGCGCACGTCTCATTTAACGAGGTCATCCTTACGGTTTTACTATCACATTTTTTTCAGTTCGGTCGCGCAGCAAAATCCCTATCTCCTCCAAGCCTGCCGTAAGGAACTTCGTTCCAAAAGTTACTTTAATCGCCCATTTGCCTGAAGGCATTCTGCTGACATGACCCACCCAATCCCATTTTAGCTTTGCAGTTTTCTGTCCAACATCGGCGATTTCTGTCAAAGAACAAAGAGTTAGAGGTGGAAAATAGTTGTCACCCGAAACCTTGAACCCCATCTTACGGCCCTAAGCCCTGTCTACCCCGTCAGGGTAAAGACGTGATGATATGTACAATAGTTTTATTCGAAAAATATGCATAATACGCAAAATACGCATGGGCCATTTTAAATTTGGCTTTTTATGTAAAACTAGCTTATGCCCGGGGCTTCGCTCGCGTAGGGATGCAATTTATCAAAATCCTTTCTTAGGGGATGCCTACGTCATAGTAGCTTTATGCATGCAAAGTCTCAGCCCGATCGGTTTAAAATTGACAAAGTTTCATACAAATTTTCAATCCCCATTTTATCCCCTTGGGGGTAGAATTGATCAAAATCCTTTCTTAGCGGATGCCTACGTCATGACATCTACCTGAATGCCAAATTTCAGCCCGATCCGTCCAGTGGTTTGGGCTGTGCGTTGATAGATCACTATGTCAGTCAGTCAGTCACCTTTGAGTTATATATATTTAGATAGAAGATAGATAAAGAATTTAAATACATTCAAGTGTTATTTTTTTTTTGTAGATCCTCAATAACCGAACAAAAATGAATAGAACAGCAAAAAGTAATGTGAACAGAGACTCTTTGGCTAGTTCGAATGACGTTTTGTTGCCAGGGGTGTACTATCCAGCCAACAGTAAGTTTAAGATTTTTTTACCCACTTTCAAAAAGGACGAGGTTATCAATTCGTCGAATTTTTTATGTATGTAATAATCGGTAAGAATATTTGAAGTAAACTGGACGAATTTAATTTTTTTAAAGGGTATGGTTGCCTAAATCGGTTACGTAGTTTGAGAGTGATGTCGGTGTTTAGTTTTGAAAACCTTTTTAACCTTAACTGTCTCATTGCTGGCAAAAGTTCTCTCCTATATCTTCCCACTCATTATAATTTAAAGTTTTTTCTTATAAAAAATTTTTCGAATAAGTTTAAGTGTTCTAAAATTACAATATTACTTTTTTAATGTTTCTGTACAATAAAAAACAGTTTTAAGTGATTTTTTCCAAAAACAGTATTAAAAAATCGAACTATTTCTCATTTATAGTATTCAGCTTCATTATCAGTAAAGTTCTTAAACTATAAAATATATTCTATGATAATAAAGATATTTTTGAAATTATATAAGACATTTCTTTGCCTACACAAGTAGCTATTATTGTTAAAAACAAAGGAAAACAAAAATTATGACCTAATTTCGCAAAGTGAATTTTTTATGCCTTATCTATAATATTTTTACCCTCATTCTGTTTACAGGATATCTCAGCTACTCCCGTCAGAAAACGATAAGACAAAAGTGCGAACGTGCCGTTTTAAAAAACGGCGAATTCAACATCACGAAATTCATCTGCCACAAAATAGGAATTTTGTCCACTTGGTTCATGATTCTAGTTGAAGCTAGGTGGAGATGGACCTTACTCAACTTCTTCGTCGCTTTCACATGTGATTGGTTATTATTTGGTCTTATCTACTGGCTCATAGCTATGATACACGGAGATTTAATACCAGAGCATCTCCCGCCAAACCAAAACAGCACAGAATGGACGCCGTGCATAGAAAACATTTACGGATTCACATCAACTTTCCTATTCAGCGTTGAAGTCCACACAACAGTAGCTTACGGAAAAAGGGCAATAACTTTAGAGTGCCCAGATGCTATTCTAGCCATGTGCTTACAATGCATTTTCAGTTCTATTTTCCAATCTTTTATGGTCGGGATTTTGTTTGCCAAACTGACCAGACCGAAGGCAAGAACCCAGACTATATTGTTTAGCAAAAACGCGATCGTGTGTTTGCGGAACGCAAAACTGTGCATGATTTTTAGAGTGGGTGATATGAGAAAGTCTAGGATACTGAATATTAAGGCTTCCATGTTTATTTTAAGGTTAAATAAGGATAGCGAGGATATTGACGATACGGAGCAGGTTGAAATGAAAGTTGAATTAGATGGCTGTGAATCCAGCTTCTTTCTATGGCCTGTAGCCGTTGTTCATACGATTGATGAAACTAGTCCTTTGTACAATTTGTCTGCAGCAGATCTCTTTGGTGGTAAAATGGAGATTTTAGTGGTATTTGAAGGGATTATCGAATCTACCGGTCAACCAGTGCAAGCAAGGTCGAGCTATACTGAAAGTGATATACTGTGGGGTTACAGATTTGTTTCAATGGTTCAAATCGATGATGAAAAGAAAAATTTCTTTGTTGACTTCTCTAAATTAAATGAGACTGAACAAGTTGATACTCCGTTATGCTCAGCAAGTGAATACAAGACAGTGGTGGCTTCTATAAATACTCCTGTTTGTTCTTTTGATAACGTAGATATCATAAGATGACGTTTCTTATTTGTATTACGTTTGGCAAATTTACTCGTAAGCCTGATTTCTACTGAGAGATAGGCTGAATATACGATTAATGCTTAAAAAATAAGAACAGTATGATGGAAATAAATTAGAAGATATACCTTAATTAAATATTATTAATTATTTAGTTTACAAATGAGAATGTAATGTTTTTTTTTCTACTTCAATAATTATATTATATAAATACTATTTTTATTATATAAACACAAGACAAAGACATATAAGCAACACCCTGCCAGGGTTCATGTACTTACCTTCTAACCATCTTCTGTATGAGTGCATGAAAGCGATTAAAAAAGAAATATAGAAATAATATGAAGAAATGAAACCTAATTTATTTATTTACGTGATTGCACTGAAATCTTTCTCACAAAAAACACAACAATTATGACATTAACTTTTTTTGCTTATATAGAAAAATGCCGTAATTGTCACATAGCTTGGTATCTCACATCTTTGGTGGGATGCAAGCCTAAAGAAGTTACGTAAATATGTATTAAATCTTTGTAAATATTGTACCATTTATTTGAAATATACAGAGAAATTTATAATTGTTTTGTTAAAAGATAAAAACCTTTGAAATCCTTAGATAGTTATAAACATCTGGAATGCCCTGCCTGAGGACCTTAAAACTATTTCGAACAGATATCTGTTTAAGAAAAAAGTCCACACGCGTTTACTCTCTCATTGAATGCAGCAGAAATTTTTATACTGGTATTTTAATAGTGATTAGACATATTTATTTAATGTATTTATGATATGTATTATTTATTTATGTATATTGTATAATATATGTTTATGTTATATGTATTTATTAATATGTTGTATGTTTGAAGCAAACTGTTTGAGTACCTTACTTTTACGCCTACTACGCAAAATTTCTATTTATCCCAAAAGTTGACTGGTAGAGAATGCTATTAGAATTAAGTCCGCCTTTTGAACCATTTATTATTGGTAAATAAAGTATTAAATCAAATAAAAGAATCGCGATAAGTTCTTTTTTTACTGTAAAACATTTCAAGTTCCACAGATAGCAGATCTTCAGTTTAATTCAGAGCATTGAAAACAGATAAACAACATTGTTTTAAGTAGTTTACTCGTAAGCACTTAATTTATTGCTTTCAATTAAAGTAGATTTCGAGTGCTATCTGGCTTTATTATTGACTGAAATAACCACAAATATTCAAGTGAAATGGATGTGGCATGTATAAAAATTTATAATCTTGTACGCTGGCGCTATATTGACCACTCAGAAGCACAGTGCCAGTGTGGTCACGACGACCAGACTATGCAGCACCTCCTCTCATGCCCTTTGTGCCCTACCAGCTGTACCATGCTTGACCTATACTCTTCCTCGAAAGAAGGCGTAAAAGTAACAACGTATAGGAAGAACAACATTTTAAATTTGAGCCAATGACTCAATAAGGAGGAGAAAAAAAATATCTAATCTTTAAATAAAAATCTTTTATTTATAATTTTGAAATAAATCATTTGAAAAGAAACGGAGATATTATTCAAAATTTGGCTTTAATATAACCATAGATAACCCTTCAAACTATTTCATGAACTACTGTTTATATTTTAAAGTGAGAACGTGTAGCTTTTTATAGCATTTTTGCGAAAAACGGCCACTTTTAGCAAAAATGCTATAAAAAGCTTTACGTTCTCACTCAAAAATATAAACAGTAGTTCATAAAATAGTTTGAAGGGTTGTCTAGGGTTATATCAAAGCCAAATTTTGAATAATATCTCCGTTTTTTTTCAAATGGGGGCAGCACTGGACTCCGAAAAATTCAGGTAGCCCCTTAATGTTTCACCGCTGAGCAATAGCCTCTCCTCATTAAAATATGTAATAGAAAAAATTGGATTCGAAAACACCAACAATTTTTTTGGACCATCAGTTGACAGGTTATACTAAACATCAGTGAGACCTCTCCAACTCGTCTGACCAGCGTGGATGGTAGGCCAAATCCTCTAGCTGATCTGACCAAATATAACTCCACGAGTGCACAGGGGGTCAAACCCCTACAATGGAGACTATAAACAAGTTTAGTTACTATAGACAAGTTAAGTGCCAGGCAAATCAAAATACCCTCAACTTTTAAGAACGTCATCTAGTGATGAGTAGCAAAAATACATATTCCAATTAATATCCGTAGCGCCATCTATTATTTTTAGGCAAAATAAAATCCCGGAACTCCAAGCGTTAACCGAAGCGATTTTCATCAAATATGAGCCAAAAACCATTACAAAGGAACTTGCTTTTACGTAAAAAAGATTGCATTAAATTGGTTCATTGGTTCGAGAGCTACGATGCCACAAACAGACACACAAACAGACAGACATAAGCATCAAACTAAAAACACCCCTCTTTTTGTCTGATGTGGAATGACCTGATGATGATGAAAAAATAGTACTGTAATAAACATTAGGAGTATTTAGTTCAATATACATAACCCTTTACTTGTTACTGGGAGGAATTCCTCCCAGATCAATTGTTTATCTATTGTTTATTTTTTAAAGGGCTAACTAACAATTTTTCTAGTAAGAATCTTTGAATGGTAGTAAAGCACGAAGGTTGTGATTTTAACTACTTACAACTTTAATCTGAGTTTTGTACGCTTCTGTTATACTTGTATTAAGAAAGAAAAACCTGTTATTAGCTTTACTCTGACTGAAACTTTGTTAAGGGGCTACATGAATTTTCCGGGGTCCAGTGCTGCCCCCATTTGAAATAAATTATTTAAAAGGAAACGGAGATATCATTTAAAATTTGGGCTTGATCAGACCCTAGAAAACCTTTTAAAGTATTTTATGAACTACTGTTTACAGTTTTAAGTGAGAACGTAAAGCTTTTATACACACAATTGCGAAAAACGGCCACTTTTGGCGTATGTGCGTAGAAAAGCTTCACGTTCTCACTTTAAACTGTAAACAGTAGTTCATAAAATAGTTCAAAGGGTTATCTATGGTCTGATCAAGGCCAAATTTTAAATGATATCTCCGTTTCCTTTTAAATGATTTATTTTAAATGGGGGCAGCACTGCTCCCCGGAAAATTCAGGTATCCCCTTAAGTTATAATATTTTAAAACGCTGTTGGTTTCTTAAATAAATAAAGTAAATAAATAAAATCTAACTATTTGTAGTTTCATGATGCTCTGAGCAAAACTATTCGTGTTATCATTGAATATACATACAAACGCCGGATTGTTTAAATAGAACTTTGAAAGAACTACACTCGCTACACTCCCTTGTTCAATAATGCTAAAAATTGCGCACTAGGAAATATATTTCTTGCAGATTTCAGCAAAATTATCATGCTTCATCACATCACACACAGTTCAGTTATTTACGCGCCTTTGATTCAAGTTATCCAAGTTGCGAGATGAAGCACACTTAATTAGTGAACTTTAACTTTGTTCGTTATTAATTGTTAAATCGCTCGGTACAACTTATACTTGCCTTGTTGAGAGTGTCAAAACTTCTGAGCTTAATAAATGTTGCTGAATATTTTATTAGTTTACACTCCTACTTGAGTTTTGCTGCTTTACTTAAGTGTTGCCGCTCGAGATTCCACTATCGATCGCATACCGATAGACTATTGGTGTTTTAAACTGATACTATCTAATAATAGTCTATCGATAGTACCGGTACTACCGATAGCATTAATAGTTTGTTCATCGTTACGATCGATATTATCAATAGGTCTGTCGATAATTTGGCATCTTTTGATTGAAACTATCTTTTACTAACAAATTGTTAACTATTCATGTATTCTCAGTTCACATATTAACTAATTTTAATATCGGTATAATTGTAAGTTGACCTTTTTGGAGAAAATGCTGCAGTACAGTTTGTGGCTAGGACGACCGGTGTTATACTTGTTGAGACACATTTGAAAATCTAACCGTATAGCATTGTAGTAAACAACTTTCTCTTTGCACAAGTTAAACAAATAAAAAAAGGGAATTTATCTTAAACACTCCGGCATATATTTCCTGTATACTTTAAAATGTTCGTGCTTTACCTGTTATATCACACACAGTTCAGTTATTTACGCTCCATTGATTCAAGTTATCCAAGTTGCGAGATGAAGCACACTTAATAAGTGAACTTTAACTATGTTCGTTATTAATTGTTAAATCGCTCGGTACAACTTATACTTGCCTTGTTGAGAGTGTCAAAACTTCTGAGCTTAATAAATGTTGCTGAATATTTACTAGTGTACACTCCCACTTGAGTTTGGCTGCTTTACTTAAGTGTTCCCGCTTGAGATTCTCGATAGCATATCGATAGACTATCTTTATCTAAATATATATAACTCAAAGGTGACTGACTGACTGATATAGTGATCTATCAACGCACAGTCCAAACCACTGGATGGATCGGGCTGAAATTTGGCATGCAGGTGAATTTTATGACGTAGGCATCCGCTAAGAAAGGATTTTGATCAATTCTACCCTAAGGGAATAAAATAGGGGATGAAAGTTTGTATGAAACTTTGTCAATTTTAAACCGATCGGGCTGAGACTTTGCATGCATAAAGCTACTATGACTTAGGCATCCCCTAAGAAAGGATTTTGATAAATTACACCCTTACGCGAGCGAAGCTGCGGGCAAAAGCTAGTTTTAAATAAAACTGATACTGCTAGGCGTGAGCAAGGCTAGGGGTAGACTTGGCGTGCTCGTATCGTGAGAAACAAGCTCTTGCTTGACAGACACACAGACAATGTGTTAACTTCTTGACCGCCACCGCTTCAAATAACATTTTAATATCAAATTGCACCTGTAAGCTATGACCTACAAAACGTGTTCAATAAACATGAGAAAGCACCTCACACCTCGCACCGCACTCCTGCCACATTTTATCAATAAAACTCTGTAGTCTACGAGCATGCTGCAAAATTATCCAATGTAAACATTGAAGTTAGGAACCTATGTGGCCTGCACTGCCACTCCTTTTATACTTGTATTTTGTATGTACATATATTTTGTATGAATGAGTTGTAAATATTGTAAATTTTCATGAATCGCAACATACAAGCGGACATACATTCTTTTACATGTATATAAATATATTGTCATTTATGAAAGACCGCTGCGCGCATGCGTGGCCATCAACCGTTTTTATGAAGACGGTGTCGCCACGCCTGACGTGCGGCGGCTAGTCGAGTTACTATTTTTTGTTTTAAAATTTTCCTGTGATAAATAAATTTTAATAGGGAATTGTAAATACTTTTGCAGAGCATCACTTATCTATAACTCCGATTACATCATTCACCTTCTGTATATATAACATTTGTTTGTGCTAGTGTGAAGTGTACATAAATAAACTGTAAATAGTGATCTCCTTCTTTTCTTTCCTTCCTAGCTTACGACTAGCCATAACATCTGATCCTGCGCTTGGCTTAATCTTTACCCAACGCGCTTCACCTATGTGGTTGAAAGAACATTAGCAATACGTTGATTACTCTTTAAAAGAGGAGCAGAGGAGAGAATATTTTTTATGACACTCAAAAATACATTTTAAATTATTAGTATATTTTGCGACGTGAGCGAGCTTAGGTATGCTTGAATAGGCTTGAGACTGAACGAGATTTTTGTGTTTGTTTATGCACTTTATACAAGTATTAGCTTTTGCCCGCGGCTTCGCTCGCATAGGGGTGGAATTTATCAAAATCTTTTCTTAGGGGATGTCTACGTCATAGTAGCTTTATGCATGCAAAGTCTAAGCCCGATCGGTTTAAAATTGACAAAGTTTCATACAAAGTTTCATCCCCTATTTTATCCCCTTGGGGGTAGAATTGATCAAAATCCTTTCTTAACGATTGCCTACGTCATAACATCTACCTGCATGCCAAATTTCAGCCCGATCCGTCCAGTGGTTTGGGCCGTGCGTTGATAGATCACTATGTCAGTCAGTCAGTCACCTTTGAGTTATATATATTTAGATAGATGTAGTTCAATCTGATCAGTTGGTAGTAGTTAAAATAATATTATAAATAGATAAATAGGTTTAGGTAGGTATTAAGCAAAATTGTGTGTATATAGAAGAATATAAAATTCGTGTAGTAGATAGGTTAAATAAGGTTGTTGTATATTTTTATTTATTATTATTACAACGATTATTATGTATACATTTTATTTTAAAAGTTTTTTTTTTTGTGTTAAAAATTAAGTTTGATTATTTTTCACTTTTTAATGAGTTCCTTATGTATTTGAAGTCAGTTAAATTTTTTTTCTAAAAAATATTTTTGCAAGTCGCTATGTTTAAATCGAAATACGCAATAATCTGAATATTATGAATACAATATAAATAATATCGATTTGAAACCCTTAAAGAGATGTAGACTGTGAAAAAAATATATTATTTTATTTATTCCGGCTACTAGATTATCCAAAAATAAAGAAATCTTATTTTTTCGTTTAGCAAAGTAGTAAAAATTCACAAAGATACAGCGTTCCTATATGAAACTACTTATTTATAAGGTGCCTTTTAATAAAAGGTTAGCGATCTGCTTGGATAGTCTTCTTAGATCTTAGCTCGACAGAATAGCAGGCTATCGCGGTCCACTCACAAATGTTTCATAGCCTAGATATTTTTCACCTTCCAACCTTTTTTTTCCTACGACTTTGTCCATCATTATTAGCTCAGAATGATCATATCGCGAAAACGAATAGTTTTTGTATAACGGTAATGTTACAAGCGACTGCCTCCGTGGTCCAGTGGTCAAGGCGTTCGCCTTGTGACCCGGAGGTCATGGGTTCGATTCCCACTGGGAAACATACTTTGTGAAAAAGTTGTTTCCAGTCTGGATAAGATATTGCAGGCTTGAATCACCTGATTATCCGAAAAGAAAGATGATTCCGTGTTTCGGAAGACACGTAAAACTGTGGGTCCCAAACGCTACCTAACGTTTGATCATCAACCTATCCAAGGATTGGTTCCTGGTTTGCCCTTTGGGTTGTGGAGGTCAGACGGCAGTCGCTCTGTGTAAAAACCAGCAACCTTGTCAAATCTCCTTGGTTAGGTAGCGGACCCCGGGCTCTGAAGCGTTACTGCTGAGGATGCAACCGGGAATACGCTCGGATGATGATGAATGATCATATCGCTGATGTTGTAGAACATAAACCAGGTATAAACTTAATTTATTTTTAATAAATCTAACCAGTGTTCGCCTCCAACACACACAAAAAACAAAGCAAACAAATAATATGTGATTCAATTTGAGGGCACCCGAGTCTACCGTACCAGTGGGTCGCACTTCAAATATCAGACAGGAACAGTTTATGTAGAAAAAAAAATACTTACAGTCAAACATATAAACTCCTCCTTTTCCAAAGTTGGTTAATAAAATTGAGGCTCTTACTATTTTCTATAGAAAAAAATTTACTTATAGACTTAAATATAAAAAGAAGAAGCTTATTTCCCTCGCAATATTTCCATATTTTCTCAATACATAAAGCTTTCTTGATCTTTCACAAATATTAAAATACAAAATTTCTTATATTGATCCATCAGTTATGGTGTTAGCGAGACTAACGAACAGCAATTGATTTTTATTACATAGAATTTTATTCTATTAAATAAATATTTGGATTGGGTAAATTTGCAGTTGGCTCCTGTACAATCTAAGGTACGGCGGTCACGTGCGATATTGCCTAGCGTCGGGCTGCTGCACGACTCTAACTACCTTTCAATGACCGGAACATATCTTATGTTTCATTTAAAATGTATTTCATACATTACATTTATTTTCAACTAGCTAATGCCCAGAAATTCCTGACAATTCCGCGGGAACCCCAAATTTTCCTATGATAAGATTCAAGATTCAAAGATTCAAATGTTTATTCAGTAATTAGACCTTTACAGGCACACGTCAATAAGTATAATTTATGTTACGTGTAAAGTATATTAAAATTTAATTTATTTTTAAAGAAAAGCTACCGATACAAGCGCTTCGTAACGACCACTGCTGAGAAGAAACGCCGAAAAAAACTCATTTTCACAGTATTGGTCGCCTACTCGCCAGAAGGGCTTATTAATTAAAAGACAATAATAATAATTATTATTGTCTTTTAATTAATAAATACTTATAATATAATACAATGTTGACACATTATAACATGTAATGCTTGCGAACAAGTAAACAAACATAAATTACGTAATAAAAAATAAAAAAAATATTAAGTAATAAAAAATCAAAAAAGCATTATTATCAGAAATTCCAGGTTATGTAAATAAAGTTATGTATCTACATGCCAAATTTCATTGCAATCCGTTCAGCTGTTTTGGCGTGAAAGTGGAATAAACATCCATACTTCCAAAAATATCCATACATCAAAACATATTATTAAAAAAATAACCTAGAAATTTATATCTTCATTTTGGACGCGAAGGCCGGCAGTTGACAGCTGCGCCTTAGAAAATGAAGCGGCAATGGTTGTAATGCTCGTTACTGCTGTAACGTTTACTACAGTTTTCATTCATCCGTTTTTTTAACCCTTTCACTGCGAACGTCGGATTTATCCGACAAACATTGTCGGGCCCATTTCGCGAGCGTCGGATATTTCCGACAAAAAAAATGCTCGTATTGTACATAACTTACGTATTCACATCCCTTTTTGGTTGTAGGTATTTTAGATTTACTACCTTTTTTAGATATAATTATTATATTGTAATATATTTAGATATAAAGTCTCGCGGTGAAAGGATTAAAGGTAGCGGCCTAGCAGTTTAAACCCGGTTTACATATTTACAAGTGACAAGTTATCAGCAGCCTATTCTATTCTATGAAAAGTAGCTCCCCCCGCGCTCTTTTCCCGTACTCGCCAGCGCTTCTGCTGTTGCCGGTAAGTCACGCACGACTTATGGGCGTATGCGCATATGTAATGAGCGTACTTCATATCTACTTGTCAGTGACGTGTGAACACCTACTTGTCACTTGTCAGTGTTTACTTGCTACATGTCACTTGCACTTGTCAATACGTTTACTAAAGTTTTCACTCATTAGTTCATTAGTAAGTTGGTGGCCAATCGGTTTAGGCACTTACTCTGCGTCTGTGAAGCACGAGTACAATCCTCACCAGACGTGACTTGTACCTCTGAGTTTGTACTCATGTACGGTCATTTTCAACTACCATCACTTGCCTCCGGTGAAGGAAAACTTCATGATGTTCAATGGAACTAGTGAGACAAATGAGTTGCACTGAGAATCATTCGAGGAAACCTACATACCATTCACTAGAGTATAATAATGACTTTTGTCGCCAGATACGTCTCTATGGAGCCCGAAAAAATAAAATTATAACAATAAATAAAAACAATTTAAATAGGTTTTTTTTATTTTATTTTAAAACGTCTTCCATATGTCCAAAGTTACGTATCATATCTTTACTTAATTCATACGGAACTAAATTAGTACTAAAGACTTTCAATTAAAGAAAGAGTCATCAAAATCGGTTTACGAGTGGCGAAGACATCGCGTTATATACATACCGGTGGAATTGATAACTTCCTCTTTTATTCGGAGACCGTTTTTTTTTTGTAGGAACAAAATACACTGATTAACTTAGTCCCAAAGTAGGTTCGAGACTGTACTATATTTTATAATAAATACATATAAAGAAAAACATCCAAGACCCAAAACAATTTGAAAAAGGCCATTTTCCAACTTGCCCAGACCGGGGATCGAACCCGGAACCTCTGGGTGGCGAAGTAGCATAGTGAGCACTTCGCCACGGAGGTCGTCAAAAGTTAAGTCGGTTAAAACTCTGACACCAGTGTAACACACTCGCTAAGAAACATTAGGGACGACAGTAACAACTTGAAGAAGTAAGATATTCAAAGGTAGTGTCTTCTAGTATGTTGAAGTTTCATCTACGTGGCGTAGTGGTCACCATGCTAGTCCGCCACCCAAAGGTCACGGGTTCGAACCCCTGTCTGGGCAAGTTAGAAAATGGCTTTCTTCAAATTATCCTGGGTTTTTGATGTTTATCTTTATATGTATTTGTTATAAAATATAGTATCGTTGAGTTTGTTGAAGCACGCAAACAACTGGTCGAGTGTAGGCCTCTCTTTGGATCTATTTCATATTTAAATGCGTATTTTTCTATCGGCGTTGTATTATAATTGCTAGATCCTCTTCTTCGCCATCTTATTCACGCAACGCAAAAGCTCCATATGAAAATTTCCTATTAAAAAAAATATTAATACACGCAAGTCCACTTATCAAGCAAAGTTTTTATTTCAACGGCACACCAAAGCAAGCCTGAACAGAGTTATCATCCCATAACTCAAGTCTCGAACTTATTTTGGAGCTAGCTCAATTAGTGTTATTTGTCCCTATACCTCTATATTTATTTATTTATATTTTATAAAATATTTTTATCTATAAAAATATTACGTTTGTTTTATGTGACCCCCACTGAATTAAATATGTTTACTTTTTGTCTTTATAGCGGCAACTGAAATACATCATCTGTGAAAATTTCAACTGTTTAGCTTCACGGTTCATTAAATACAGCCTGCTGACAGACAGATAGACAAACGGATAGGCAGATAGACAGCTGAGTCTTAGTAACAGGTAACCCGTTTTTACCCTTTGGGTATGGAACCCTTAAAAGGTAGAGTAATGTATTCTCTCATTTCCTTTAAAAAACCAATGGCAGAATAGGTGCATCGGATTTCTGAAAATCTTAGTATTGGTCACTAACACACTTATTAAATATGAATGAATCAAAGTCACGTAGGATATTGCCTTTCGTTTACCTTCAGTCGTAACGGGTTTTGAATGGCCGTATAACATTACCCTCAATGTGAGGAGGTGCTAAAAAAGTGTTACCTGTTATTTTGGTCTGGAATAATACAAACAGAATTCCATAGTACATACGTAGAAGCAGGGAAGTGAAAATCCTATACATTGCGTTTGCGATTTTTTGTTTTAAACATCGTTATCTGTTAATCTTATTCCGGACTAAATATCGAAACTGCTTTTAATTTTTAGTTTGTTTGAATTTGAAGAGATGTCGCTTTAATGCTTTCTTATTTTACAGTGTAAAAGTATAGTATAACCTGCATAACCTTAATTTTGAAAGCTCAGTTTGAAGCCTGAATGACGTAACGGTTTACGCGTTCTGAACTAATCATGAGTCCTAAGGTTCTAATCCCAATTTTTTCTATACATTTATTGTTAAAGTATATGCAATAATTTCGCGTACTCATTACTAAACATAGTAGATAGATAAATGGATGACTCTTTAGTGTACACCAAAAGAAAAATGTAACACAAAGAAATAATTTTAAATGAAATGAGTACAATGGGCGGTCTTATCGCTTAAAGCGACCTCTTCCAGACAACCAGCGGATGGAGAGGAATGTGAGAAAGCCAAAGACGGTGGTGCAACTGACTAAGAAGAGAAAATTACCTATATCTAAAGCAACTATAAACTTAATAAAATTAACATAAATTTACACATATTATACACAATTACAAACCCCTATGAATACATATATAGTTCTAAAAAACATACTGAATCTATGGTATTTAGGCTGGATGGCGAAACAGTTAACGCTAATCGAAACAAATCAACTGAGATTTTGGGAATCTCAGGTTCAAATCCCATTTAATTGCAAATACGTTTTTCATTTGTTTTTATTTTTTATTTTGGAATAAAATTAATAGATGACACTACAGTTATAGTTAAAATTGTAAAGAAAAAACTCAGATAATTTTATAGTACTCTATGCATAGATATTTTAGTAGGTGAAAAAAAATACACATTTTCTTTCAGGAGTTCTTTCCATATCTCCCAAGTTCTTCATAATATCTTATGGGATCAATTTGTTACTAAAGACGTTTTTTTAATTAATCAAGGATCATCAAAATTGGTTCACAGGTAGCGAAGATATCGCGTAACATACATAAAAAAAACATACGGTTCGAATTGATAACCTCTTTCTTTTTTGAAATTAGTTAAAAAGCAACGTTTGTGTTTATCACGTCATCAGGTACAGTCACGTACAGCATTGCACGTTGCTAATTCAAGTGCTGAGACTCAAACTAAAAAGAGTACAAAACAACGCAAGTTCTTGTATACACGTTGACTTTTCATTGGTTTTGGAAAAAAGAATGTCATGTAGTAAATAAATTCCTTTATCTATATACGCAATCCAAATTTATCTATGACATAAGATAAAAAAGTTGTGAAAATGATTTTCCGTCGAGACCACGTAGTTACGCTCGTTCATAACTGACGCGTGACCCCGATGAACTCTAATCTAGCCGGCCGGCGGTACTACTTATTGATCTCACGATTTTACTTTCGAGTTTTATTCATCATTTTTTGTTTCAGAATTTTTATTTTGACTAGCTGATTAGGTCTTACTAACGATCCTTATGAAGTGGCCTTCGGCTCCAAAACCAATGAAAAATCATCGTGTAGATCCATCCTCAATAAATGCGATTTTGTAAATGTTTTTTTGTTTCACCCAAAGTCTTAATGTCTTTCAATAGTTTATCGGCACTTTTATACATCAATAAGTAAAATTTTCAATACGCCTCAAAAAGTACTAGTACTCACGTGCTGAAGTCTTACTCAGAAAAGAAATTCAGAGAAATATCTACTCAATGTAGTTAGCGCTATGGTTTAATTTAGCTCGCGTCAGATTTCTCACCTCTTCGTTTAGATACCTAGACGTCTATTGCAAGCCAATTTCATTCTTATTACTCTGGACAAACGATTCATACAGTAACTGAATTTTCCCCTTCGAAGTGGTAGCCGCGCGCATAGTAATAATGTAGGCACAGGCCTGATTACGCGTAGTGTATTTTAGTGAAGACAATACAATACAAATACTCTTTATTGCACCATAAACAAAAGGAAAAACAATAAACAGAAAAAAAAGAAGACAGAATTATGATACAAAGGCGGACTTATCGCATAGCAATCTCTTCCAGTCAACCTTTGGATAGAGGGAGAAGTGAATATTAAAAAATAGGCGGTGCAGTATGTTAGATTTACTGTAAATATTTACTATATAGAACCTGCCACAATATATACATACAAATACTTAAATACACGACATACATACCTACAAATTGATAGACATACATATATACATATAAAATATATATTATAATTATAACAAAATAATGAAATATGAGCATAATGCGAAAGAATCCACTACAAGATTAATCATGAGTTGGACAGATAGTGAGCTTTTAATTGCGTTTTGAAGCTGCACAAAGTTTTAGCGCTACGGATATTAATAGGTAAGGAGTTCCACAATCGAACAGCTTGAACGGAGAAGGATTTAGAGTAGTATGTGGAAGAGTGGAGGGGGACTTGAAGACGGAGATCGTAGAAGCTGCGTAAGTTACGGTGTGAGACATCAGTTAGGAATATGAAACGCTCTTTTAGATAGCTGGGAGAAGAAGGTATAAATAGTATGGAGTATAAAAGGGAGAGGATATGATAATTACGACGAAGTCGAATAGGGAGCCACTTGAGTTGCGCGCGGAAGTTGGAAACATGATCATATTTACGTAGCCCAAATATGAACCTGATGCCGAAATTTTGAAGACGCTCAAGCTTTGAAGACAATCAATGTAAGAAGAAGAAATATGTTTAGACATATGATTATTCCATCAAAAACAATCATGGGAGGAAAGACAGAGGCAAGGAAAGGAAAAAAAAGGCCAAGAAGGATGCTTATGGATGAAGTAAAGGAAAAGGCAGAAGTATGTTTATTGCTTGACGACCTCCGTGGCGTAACGGTCACCATGCTAGTCCGCCACCCAAAGATCCCGGGTTCGATCCCCGGTCAAGGCAAGTTAGAGAATGACCTTTTTCAAATTTTCCTGGGTCTTCGATTTTTATTTATATATGTATTTGTTATAAAATATAGAACGAGTATCGTTGAGTTAGTATCCCATAACACAAGTCTCAAACTTACTTTGGGGCTAGCTCAATCAGGGTAATTTGTCCCTATTTTTATATTTATTCATTTATTGTATACAAATTGTAGTCTTTGTTACCCGGACAATAATGACGAATCGATTGACATATCATTTGTGATAATTAGACAAGCGATTCAGATGCTATGGTGATACAGACATACATACCTACATATATGCATTTTTTTATTAGCTGTATATGTCCCACTGATGGGCAAAGGCCTCTATTCTTTCCTTCCAGTACTCTCTATCTTTAGTCTTTTCCGTCCAATTCTTCTCGAACACTTTCAGTTCGTCAGCTCATCTCATCCTTGGTCTTCCTCGCTTCTTGTGGCCATCTGATGGAACCCAGTTCCTCGATTTGTGAGCCCATCTTTCCACATGCATACGACCAACGTGACCCGGTCAATCCCATTTTCTTACATCCGTGACTTTTGTGATGGAACGTAGTGTGGTGTTTCTCACCTTATCAGTTAGTTTAATACCTAAGATATAAGATATATATATCCATAGACTTCTAAAATCATTACCCTTCCTCTTAGCTTTTAGTAATCGAGTAAAGACGATAATAGAACAGAGATTAGTTAAGGCCACTGTTTGTTTACGTAGACTTGCCTACATATCAATTTAGTTGTGTTTGTGTGTGATTAAGTACGTATAAAGAAGGGGTGATGATGACGTAACGTGTTAATTTTAATAATAATAAAAGTATGTGTAAATTTCCTTACTCTTGCAATAACGAGATTGCCATCAATAAATAAAATCAACGTTGGTATGCTCTTCCATCACTCGCTCGTCGTGCTGGCGATAGAGCCGAGATGGTATTTACAATCCGGGCCCCAGCTTGCGTATGCCTCTGCTGTACCTAATATCAAGCCTTCCTAAGCTGAAATTTAAAGACTGAAACAAAAATAAATGTGTAAAGTTAATGCAAGAACGATTCTTCTGTACACTCGTTATGTCTGAATGTGACGTCACGTGCCGCTTGGCGCAGCTATCTCGCTGAGATTACGTCATATCTTCAGAAACATTTGAAAATGTTTTTCTTTTTAACTTGAAGTAAAAGACGACAAACGACACTGTTTGTAAATAAACGACGAAATGCGAGGCGGACACGCGCACGAATGGTTCCGTACTCTATCTATAAAAAATGTTCGTGGTATGGGAGACTTTTTTAATATTTATTTTATTGGAACGAAGTTCCTTATCGCGAGTTGCGAAAGGGGGCTAGACGGAAAATATTAAGAACAAAAGTTGTAACGACACTTTTTGTTCATTCAAATTTATGAAGATAATAAAAACTTGATTTTAGAACGCAGAAAAGAGTTTGAATGTAATTTAGACCTATTTATATTTATATTTTACTCCATTCGTTCCATCTGGGTGTCCCTTGACACCTCTCAAGTTTTCTTAATTCAACTATTTATTTTTTTAAAATATACAACTAAATATTCTGTGATTGATATTTCAATCGTCAACCTGTTTCCGTTAATAATATCACTAAAAAACGGCAATATTTATGTTTGTTGTATGGTAGTACCCCCCTTAAATATCACGTTTGTTATATTGGAGCCCCAACCTTAAATTTGTTTTTTATTTTTAGTATTTATTGTTACAGCGGCAAAAGAAATATGTACATTATCTGAGAAAATTACAACTGTCTAGCTACCACGGTGCATGAGATACGGCCTGGTGACAGACAGATGGACGGACGGACAGCGGAGTCTTCGTAATAGGATCCTGTTGTAACGATGTTACAATAAAAGTCATCCTTCATGTTCCCGTTCACTTCTTATCCCCATTTCGCACTGTTCACCTTTCTAAAAAATAATTCCATATATAAATTCAATTTTAGATTCCTTCCGCATCATTGCACTACCACCTCTCGAGCTGATTACACCTATATCAGTATTGTAAATTTATAATAAACAAAAATAACTCTGTGCTGTTTCTCTCAAGCTCTCCACTACGTACCTTACCTACCTCTTCATGTAGGAGCTCCAACTGTCCCAGCTAGTCCGTGGTTACCTACCTACTAGGAGTTCCTACACTGTTTTACTCTTTGGGTACGGAACCCCAAAAATTTTGTGCAGATTGCCTCACCGTGTTTTATTTATTTATTTAACTTCATTACAAAACATGTCAATGGCGGACTTAAGAATCCCTTTACCCTAGACTTCTCCATATAAACGTAGTCTACGTTTTATTTTGAAACGACATGTCACTAACTGTAGATACTTTATACTTCGGGTCAGTTGTACCACTGTTCAAAATTATATGTTTGTTATATTATAAGTACAATGAAGTTTTTTAGTAATAGTAGTTTTTTTTTGGCAGCTATGGAGGACTGTCCGTTAGTGCATCTCAATAGTACATCAAGCGACGTTCAATTTCATGGTCAGTTAAATGACAAGGCTAAGTTGGCTTCTAAAAACTAGGTATCCTCGGTAGACCAAGGCGATATTTCACATCGTCACATCGCCTTCAGCTATATAAGGCACAAGTTAGGCCGCATATGGAATATTGCTCCCATCTCTGAGAGTGGCACCTAGATGTGACTCTCGTCAGCCGTCTCGATCCTCTGGCTCTACAAAGGGATGTTGCACCCTTGTGCATTTTTTATCGTATTTATCATGGGTAATGCTCTGAAGAATTGTTCGACTTAATACCTGCTGCTAAATTTCACCACCGCAACACCCGCTTGAAATTAAAATTATTTCTACACCACTTGGATTGTTCTACACCAGTTGGCAATCAACCACCGTACGTTTTAAAAGGAACTTTTTACCACGTACGACTAAACTGTGGAATCAACTTCCTTCAAATAACCGGGCAAGTGCGAGTTGAACTCCCGTAGAGAGGGTTCCGTACAATATCAAAGATTTTCCGTAAGTGAACGTATTATATTGGGTTTACCACTTTATTTTCAATTGATAGAATTCTGATATAATTTTTCCTGTAATCTACAAACAATGAACTATATTTTGCATTTTTTTCAAAATTTTCGGCTTCTTTCGTGAATAAAATCAAAACTATTTATTTTATAATAATAACAAAAATATATTTAAAATCCTCATAACGAGCCCTCTCATTTGATGTATAACACAGTATCGTTTGCAAAATTTTTTATTCTATTTTCCTAATTTATTCATTAAAAATGACCCTTATTTTCAAAATATATTTATTTACTATGCACATCTGTATTTGGGTCATAGGATTACACCATCCTACCAAATTTCACCTGATTTGGTCCAGTAGTTTCGGAGTAAATTGGCTGTGACAGACGGATGGACAGACAGACGCACGAGTGATCCTATAAGGGTTCCGTTTTTTTTTTTCATTTTTTGTACGGAACCCTAAAAATGAGTCTATATCTTCCGGAAAGGCTGGTAATGCTTGTGTTACACCCCTGGTGTTGCAGTTGTCCATGGGCAGCGGTGATCACTTACCATCAGGTGACCCGCTTGTTCGTTTGCCGCCCTATGACATAAAAAAGACCTCCACAGATGCAGCCTTTGAAATTTTTAGGTAAAAAGGTACAAAATGGCCTCTTCATGTTGGCGTTGGCCCCATGAACGCCTTAGAGGACCGGGTCCCCGTGGACTCGTTGCTAAAAAGCGTACTTACATAATTAAAGTATTTCATTGACATAAATAGATATAAAGCTATTGCATAACATTTTTATCAACTTATGCAATTATAATTTTTTTTTTTATTTATGCCGTATTTTTTTTTCTTTGATATTCATTCAAGTTACACTTTTTGAGCGTGGTGATCTGTAAGAAAACAACTTTTTTTCTTTTATTTAATAATGAGAAGTTAATATGATTTAAAATATTTTTATTATCTTACAATACATGTAGGTTGTTCAGGAATTTTTATTATGAGCAGTTAGCAGCTAGTTTACACGCATACGTATAGTCGCATGCGCACAAACACCGTGCCGAAGTCTGCCGAACTGAAACGACGTTAGACGATGCACGGCTTTCAACGCCGCGCCGCTGTGCCGGTTGCTGGTTGCCGAGAAACGTTTAGGCGGAGTGGGGGGGATTAGGTTTTATTTTCGTTACTGAATTTCTTGATTCCGTCGCCGCGCTCAAAGCCCATGATAAAAGCTATGCAATAGCTGAAAAGATTTGAAGATGTGATTGGTGATCAAGCACTTTTAGTTAGTTATCCATACAAATGCATACTCGTACAAGATTACATAAGCGTGGTGGCGCACCGGCAGCGATGCCGCGGCTGCTATGATGCGTGTGAAATTTCTCTTAGGGCCAACTCACACTGAAACGGTAGCGGCTCGCAGCGTCTTAACTGTCAAATCATAGTCACCTTTTTTTCTACCTATGAAATGCAAAGTTTAGCTTGAACAAGTAATTAATTAAACAAATATTTTTTATAACAAGCTTTCATCTAAAACAATGAACTTGAAAGTTTAACGTTTTTAGTCCTCAAGACGAACTAAACTCGAAGGGGATGGGTTATTTTCCGTTCCAGCTCCATCATCGAATCAGCTCTACGTTATCATAATGTTCATTGTCACACGATATACGTACGCGTTACAATTTTAGCTCAGTCAGAAACCGGAAGGTGGGTCAATTTTTACTTGTAAGATTTGATTACAGACAGGCAGACAACGGGACAGGTGAAACTAAATAAAAACATGTAAATAAATAAATAAAAAGATTTTTCGACGTTCGGCACCACTGGCATACCAGCCGTAAGCCTTTAGTTTTTCTCAAGCTATACTTTGCATTTCGTAAATATATTAATAGTGAATATGGTTGGACAATGAAAGTGCACTGCCAGTTGCTGTCGTTCAATATGAATTGGCCCTTAAGCTCAGCCTAGACCAAGACGTGGCGAGACGCGACGTAGCGCGCACGTTTGAAGAAACATAAAACTTGTTTACTTCATCAAAAGATACTGTTTGCAGTGAGAGTCAGCTAGGCGACGTGGCGCGCACGTTCGAAGAATTATAGAACTTATTTACAACACAAAAATATACTAATTGCAGCTAGAGCCAGCGCGGCGTTGTACGTTGCTCTGAATTTCGTAACTTTTTGAGTAGTAAACCAGTTCTATGTTTCTTCAAACGTGCGCGCCACGTCGCGTCGCGTCGCGTCTCGGTCTGAGCTGACCCTTATGTGATAAGTACATCCCACAAACAATTTAATTATTCAAATTCTCTTTAGCAGCATGTGTACAAAACATTGGCGCCATAACTGAGTAACTGCAACTAAACTCGTTTAAATTAAATTTAAAAGCGAATTAGTGCAAACATATAACGTTAATTTTACGGTCACATCCAGATTTCTAGAACGCTCTGCGAAAATTCTGCGCACGAAATTTCGTCCACATTTCGTCGTGTTCTAGTATTTTGAACGTTTTGTCAATTTGTTTTGAGAGAACAATGTTGTTTTATGCTGTTTGTAGTTAAATGACTAATTGCATTAACTGGCACCTTTATTATAATCCTTTTATTATTATTATTAAACTGTTTTATTAAGCTTTCACAGTTTATTGGATCAAATTAAGTAATTAAAAATATCTTCCTTTTGACCAATTTATCGTAAATATGGTTAGTCTAATACAAAACAATTTTGTACGTTGAGTGTCATTGTAAATTCAAAATGGCTACTTCCACAAAATTACCAGTTTTTATTAACTTCAAAATGAGTATCAAATAGAGTACTTGATAAGTAAAATATTCTATGAGAAAATCTAAAACTAAAATAAGTACTTGTTTATTTACATTGTTGCTAAATTAGCCATTAAATGGCTGTACCCCTTTAAACTTCCATCTTTAAATAATTATCGGGAAAATCTTTTAATTGACACCGATTAATATGACAGTCTGTACAAATTATTGGTCAAGCTATCTATATAAACACGTCACAATTATAAAACGAGTCTATATCTTCCTGAAAGGCCGGCAACGCTTCTGTTACACCCCTGGTATTGCAGTTGTCCATTGGCAGCGGTGATCACTTACCATCACGTGACCCGCATATTCGTTTGCCGCCCAATAACATAAAAAAGTAACAGCATTATTATTGTGTCGGATGTAAAAAAAAGGAAGCAATAAAATCTATCCTGTATATTTTTAAAACACTATTCCTTCATTGTGTAATCATCACTGTAACAATGTAGGTTTGCAACTTACTCATCACCATAAAAATTTTCTAAACTTACATATTCCATAAACACCTTATAATTTTCTGTATATATTCTATATTCACCTTTGTATTTTCTATACATTTTCTTAAACAGTCACAAGTTGACACAATTACGCCGCGAGGAAATTCTGAAACACTAACAGAAGCGAAGTTTTAAGCAGAAATTAGCGGTTTTGGTCCAAAACAGCATTACGTTGGCCGCGATAACAAGACGAGCTGAGACATGTTACGTGTGGTCCAAGTTACAAGCGGTCAGCGGGGCTTATTGTACGAGCGAAATTTTAGGCAGAAAGCTGTTTTGGTTCAAAACAGCATTACGTTGGCCGCGATAACAAGACGCGCTGAGACATATTACGTGTGGTCCAAGTTACGAGCAATCAGCGGGGCTTATTGTACGAGCGAAATTTTAGGCAGAAAGCGGTTTTGGTTCAAAACAGCATTACGTTGGCCGCGATAACAAGACGAGCTGAGACATGTTACGTGTGGTCC
Organism: Acrobasis suavella; assembly: GCA_943193695.1. Taxonomy (NCBI): domain Eukaryota; kingdom Metazoa; phylum Arthropoda; class Insecta; order Lepidoptera; family Pyralidae; genus Acrobasis; species Acrobasis suavella. The sequence continues at coordinate 2,040,171 of OW971947.1, forward strand.
AAGTTACAAGCGGTCAGCGGGGCTTATTGTGCGAGCGAAATTTTAGGCAGAAAGCGGTTTTGGTTCAAAACAGCATTACGTTGGCTGCGATAACAAGACGCGCTGAGACATGTTACGTGTGGTCCAAGTTACGAGCGGTCAGAGGGGCTTATTGTACAAGCGAAGTTTTAAGCAGAAATTAGCGGTTTCGGTCCAAAAGAGCATTACGTTGGCCGCGATAACAAGATGAGCTGAGACACGTTACGTGTGGTCCAAGTAATAAGCAGTCAGCGGGGCTTTTGTACGAGCGAAGTTTTAAGCAGAAATTAGCAGTTTTGGTCCAAAACAGCATTACGTTGGCCGCGATAACAAGACGCGCTGAGACATGTTACGTGTGTGTGGTCCAAGTTACGAGTGGTCAGCGGGGCTTATTGTACGAGCGAAGTTTTAAGCAGAAATTAGCGGTTTCGGTCCAAAAGAGCATTACATTGGCCGCGATAACAAGACGAACTGAGACATGTTACGTGTGGTTCAAGCTACGAGCGTTCAGCGGAGCTCACATAGCTTATGAATAACAGTCAATCGCATTATTTTTATCTGTTTTTCGAGTATCTAACAAAAGTAATTCAGAAACAAAAGTAATCTCAGATGTGATGGAAAACAAAAACAAATGGTGGTTTAGAAATTGATTTAGTTAAACTATAAATAATGCGTATGGCCTTTTCAAGTACGGTAATTCTTGCAAATTACGAGAACAAAAAACAATAAGCATATTCATTTACTAGCTGATGCCAGCGACTTTGTTCGCGTGAACTTTGTGACTCCAGCGTATCTGCATCAGGTGTTCCAGATCTTCTTTTTTATTCCTGTACAAAAAATGCTCATCAGGCCTGAGCAACTTATGCTAAGGCGACTTTTTTATTTCTCGTTTAGCAGGACCATTGTGGTTCAGCATCAGGTGTTCCATTTTTAAAAATCAATTATACCCACTATGTTAACACAGGCTTAACAGTTATATACCAAAAAACGTTTCATTGGAATTTGTCCAGTATTTCTGAAGATTAGCATGTACAAACAGACAGACATTTTTTTTAATTCTTACTCTATTACTGTCTCCATCGTCACTTTTTTATTGTTTTATTATATGTATTGATTTATACTAGCCATGCGTTGCCTAATCAATGTTGACCCCAGGTATTGCAACCCCGGTAAATTTTTAAGTAGAAATTAGCGGTTTTTGTCCAAAACAGCATTACGTTGGCCGCAGTAACAAGGCGAACTAAGACATGTTACGTGTGTTTTAAGTTACGAGCGGTCAGCGGGGCTTAATGTACGAGCGAAATTTTAAGCAGAAAGCGGTTTTGGTTCAAAACAGCATTATTTTGGCCGCCATAACAAGATGAGCTGAGACGTGTTACGTGTGCCACAAGCTATGAGAGATCAGCGAAGTTTTACAAGTAGAGAAGGTACAGCGAAGTTTTTATTTAGTGTTTATTATATTGACCACCTACACTACCAAATTTATCAAAACTTACTTCGATACAAGCGAGGTGGCCAGAGGTTTTTTGTTCAGTAAAAGGTGTTGTTATAATATATATTTAAAGTCTTATAGTCCGAGCTATAGAAGTGTCTCTGGCTTCCGCATAATTCTTTCGTGTGTCCGAATTTTGGTTGTTTTGATGTTTGGATCGGATGTCCAGATTTTCGGCTGTTCTCGCGTACATGTGATATTAATACTTATGTAAGAATTTTACTTCCTCATACCAAAGCTACGTCACTTCTATCGACTGTATATTTACACCTAAAAAAATTCGTTAGTTTTGAACAAATATAAAAATACTGTTTTCAGTTTTTTTTTTGCATAAAATGACGATCAAAATAGGCATGAACAAAAAGTTTTATTAATTATTATGTTGTAACATTTTATTCTCTTATAGTACAAAATAATTTATTTTTAAACCAGGATTATAACCAGTAATCGGATAATCGGGCGCTTATTTGCCTTAACTTCAGGTGGTAGACACAGCGTTGATACAAGCATCAACCTGATAAAATAAAAATCAATCTCTTTATTCAACTTTGCTATTATGGTTTATAGCTAGACACTAGATACTATCTAGTTGTTAATGAAATTACTATTAGTACCTAGTGCTCACTTAAAAAAAATCCTACTTACAATTCTTTTTAGAACTCATTGCGACTAAATAATAATATTTTAATTGAATACTGCCTACGTACTTTCAACGGGGCTATTTCGAAACGAGTTTATAACCATAACAGCAAAGTTGTGTTAAGACAGATTGATATTTATTTTTATCAGGTTGGTGGTTGTATCGACGCTATGTTATGTACCGCGTGAAGTTTAGGCAAATTAGCGCCCGATTATCCGACGACTGATTATATTGTAAATTAAAATAAATTGGTTAATAGTTCGTCACTTATGCCACCATACACACTTGGTACATACTCGCACTACGGCGCTACCAACTTAAAGTTTCCTAAAGTGATTTTATGTTGGTAGTTCTGCGGCGAAAATATCAAAAGCTACTTACCAACTTACAAAATATCGTAAATTTTTCCTTCGGCGTTCGGTTTGATACATATTAAAGTTTAATTTCAGGCTATGTCGCCAATACTGATTTATTGGTATATTTTTAGACTTTCTTTTGTTTTGGGAAAAAATAAAGCTTAATCTATTTGTAAGTTAAATATTTGGATATTTTTTAGATATGTACTTAAGAACTCTCCTGACTTTTCTATACAAAGGACCTCTAGCTCTTAATTTTAAACGATATTTGAAAATTTCAAAACAGAAAAGGATGACAAAATAAAGTTTTTAAAAGGTAGTGTGTACAATTTTAATGGTCAAAAGTTCACCTATATACAACTATGATCTTTCAATTACGTATACTTTACTGTAGAAAACCAGTTCAAATTCTAGGTAGGTATATTCAATTTCTTTAAAATTACATAATTTTTTCCGAAATCTGATATTTCGCTTCAAAATAAAAGATTTATATAGAAAATCTATGGCAAGGGCTCCCACCAGTACTAAAAATAGCGCACTGATACCAACCAATAAAAAATAAGATGATGAAATAAAATAGAATTTAGTATTGCCAAAAAAAATTTGTGATATGTCAGTTAGCAGAATAAGGTAGCTGTTTTATTAGCATTTATTATAAGCTTAATGGACACCTGTATTCATTAACATCTAACCATCAACTTCTCCAAAGGGCCTCTACGTGTTGGATCTGTATCCCCACGCAAGGCTCGCAAAAGAACAAGGGTGAAAAGACCAGTGAATCTAAAGGAGATACAAAATAATAGTATGTTATATAATTAGGTATTAAAACACTTACGTGATACTATTATACCTATAGTCGTGTTTTAATACCCTTTATTATATAACAGTTATATAAACAACTATTATAAAGCTTCACGCTCAGGATATACGCAAAATATGGAAATATTTTCCCAGAACTGATTAATTAAAACCTTTAAATCTCGATTCTGTGATGCTTCTGAAATGCACTTCATATTAAATATCAACCTTTGATTTTATACGCCAGTTTGAGTTTTATGTTTCGTTAATTTAATTTTATATTTGCTTAAAAAGTTTAATATATTTGAACAGTATTTTTCGTAACACATAAATATAAGTATACAGTAAATACATACAAAATTAACATAAACCTCGATTCTATTTAAGCAAAAAACAAAAAATATAATACACAAATTATTTTGTAAAATAAAAACCAGAGATACTCGTAACAGCTGACAAATGCATACTCAAAACCTCCCATTTCTATTCACCGCCCGCTACCGGGTGGCTAACGGACGGTGACAGCAGTAGGTTTGCCATTTGTTAGTTTTTTTTTTCTGAGACCCTGCTCGGCGTGGTTCAGGCCAGTAGTGGACTCATAATGACTGTAAGGAAGATAGATATCTTCGAGCGCTGTTCAGATATAAAGATTGGCGAGAATCTGAATTATGTCAATAGGCTATGCGGCAGCAACCTATCACTATTTTGATTCCCTTTTTCCACCGTTAGCCGAATAAGCGTTCAGGTCTACCATCATCATCCGAGGGTATTTCCGGTTGAAGAGGTTACTGATTTTTGTACAGAGCGACTGCCATTTGACCTCCACAACCCAAAGGGTAGACCAGGACCAATCTTTGCAAAGGTTTGAGCAAACGCTAGATGGCGTTCGGGACCCACAGTTTACACGTGCCTTCCGAAACATGGAATCATCTTTCGGATAAAGAGGTGATTCAAGCCTGCATTCTCGTAACCAGACTGGAAAAAACTTTTCACAAAGTATGCTTCTAAGTGGGATTCGAAACCAAGACCTCCGGATCATAAGGCGAACGCCTTGACCACTAGACCACGGAGGCAGTGTTAATGCTAAAAGTGGCTATTGGTTCTTGGGTAAGGAATAAGAATATGATAGTGTATCTCTAAGAAAAATATGTTAAGGGAAATCTTTTTTGACGTCCTCCGCGGCGTAGTGCTCACCATGCTAGTCCGCCACTTATAGATCCCGGGTTCATTCCCCGGTCAGAGCAAGTTGGAAAATGGCCTTTTTCGAATTTTCCTTGGTCTTGCATGTTTATCACATATGTATTTGTTATAAAATATAGTATCGTTGAGTTAGTACCCCATAACACAAGTCTCGAACTTACTTTGAGGCTAGCTTAAGCAGTGTAATTTGACCCTTTATATTTATTATTTGAACCCAAGACCTCCTCACACGGCGAACGCCTAAACTATGCGTTGAGACGATGCTAAAAGCGGCCTTTGTGTAGGGCGGCCCCGTAGAAATAAAAACATGTGTATCTGTAATAAAAATATATGTTACAAAAAGGGAAAACTTTCAATATAAACATATCTAACAGAAAAACCATATCATATATTCTCCCCACATTTGACTCAAACGTCTCGCAAACAAATCCCAAATCACAACATATCTGCAGCGTACTATTGTGTATGAAATCTATTCGTACGTCTCTCAATGTCAGCGGCTCCATTTACATATAAGATTAAACCTACGTACGTACAAATATTTTACCGGATTTCTTTGAGAAATTTTTGATTTTTGGATAGGTAAGTAAGAAAACATTACATACATTAGGAGCTCCAACTGCCCCAGCTTGGCAGCCCCACGTTGGGCGCCAATGTAGGAGCTCCTAGTAGTTAGGTAGCCGCGGACGGACTAGCTGGGACAGTTGGAGCTCCTACATAAAGAGGTAGGTAAGGTACGTATTGGAGAGCTTGAGAGAAACAGCACAGAGTTATTTTATTTATTATAACTTTACAATACTGATATATATAAGTTTACAATACTGATGTAGATGTAATCAGCTCGAGAGATGGTAGTGGTATAATAACTTACACGGAAAAAGGACTTTACAATACATGGTACCAGATCTTATAAATAACTTACCAAAAGAATTAAAAACACAACTAAATAAAACAAATTTGAAATTTAAGCTAAAAAAATACTTCATACAAAATATAACAAATTAGGTTACAAAAAAATAAAAAATAAAATAAAACTTACCGCACATAACTAATCGGAAATAAAACATCACCCTATGTACCTTTGCATAGTTGTTTGCTCGAGCATTGAGAACCGGTTCCCCCGGGCCTCCAGCGACGGCGCCTACACTTTACACTTTATTGTGTCAAGTCAACGCGTATTTATAATAAGTAGGTACATTGAAGAGGTTTAAATTATTATAGGGTACATCATTTATATTATTTATTAAACATTATAACAAAAATGTAATGTTACTTAACTCCTTTAATACATAATTGATAGGTAGTTATTCTTAATGTATTTACTTTTTAAGATTTTTTTGTATGGCAATTCCAACGTTTGGAAAATCTCTAATGAGATTATATAGCGTTGTTTATTATTGAAGATTGTATATTATTGTTTGAATAAATAAATAAATGAATAAATAAATAAAAATAAATGAATCAGAATAATGGGAAGGAATCTAAAATTGAAAAACTGAATTCGAAAATGAAGTTTTTTTTTTTTAGAAAACGGAAAAAGAATTAAACAGGAACATGAAGGATGAGATTTATTGTAACATCGTTACAATACTATATGATGTGAATTACTTTGTGAGATTCTGCCACCAGTTAGTTCATGCTAACTATTGCGCCCACCCACTACTGTAAGTTCCAGCATACCTGCCACCAACAGCCCTTGTGCACCCGCCACCAGCAGCCCTTGTGCACCCGCCACCAACAGCTGATGCATTCTCCGTCCCATGCTGCTGCATCCGCTGCGGCTGCAGCAACATCGGATACCGCATACGCGTCACGTGTTTCGCCTCTCCACGAGCTATCCTCAGGCACCAAACAAGTTGTAGATCGTTCGGTGGTCAAGCGTTGAATGAATCGTTCAACAGTTTGCATGAACTAACTGGTGGCGGAATCGCACAAAGTAATTCAAACAACATAGTATGTATTTTTCACTTTCGCAAAGTAACACGTGAATCTATTAACTATTTAAGACAGACATTGGCTTGTCGTTTACAACCCAGAATACCGCTCCATCTCTTGTAGATGTCGTAATGGGCGACTAAGCGCAAACATCGCTTGCTTGATAATGTCAGACAGCGATTATAAAGTTTTTAACACAAATGAAATAAATGCATAACGTGTAACGTCACAAACGTAAAAAAGAGATCAGGGTTCCTTCAGTTACCTGCGAGAAAAACCTTTGTTTTAAAAAACATTAGTTAAAAGTATGGTAATTACTGTGTTTTCGAAACACGATGAGCCGAGCCCGATAGCTTTAGTTTGAAAGTTAAAGTTAGAGCGACGTAAAGGCATGGAAATGCAGCTTTGAGCTTACACGAAGGTGGGAAAAATAAAAGATTGCAAATGAAGTTAGTTATAGGCTTTTTTCAGGCCGGTACAGATCGGTCATTTTGGAAATCCTTCGGAGAGGCTTATGTCCAATTGTGGACATTATGCATGTGAAATGATGATAATGATGACTATATACCTGATCAAAATTCTTAGAAATAGTTGACTGCAAATTTTAATTTTATGTATAACTGAGCTTAAGTGTAAATCTGTATTGTAGCTGAAACATAGCCCATCAGGCTGGGTAGGGACCCATACTGAACTGGGTTTCTTTCGGCGTAATCTTCCCAGCAGTGGTCGTTCCGAAACGCTAGTAGTTTTTAGCTTTTGCACTTAAATAATATTTTAAAAAAATTACCTTCAATAAGAGATAAATTTATCCTACATTGAATAAAAAATGTTGACTTTGACTTTGACTTTTGAGGTAAACCAGCTTTCAGGCAGTTATCTTTCACTGTTAATGCTTTGTTAATCATGATTTCTCGAAATGTCAATGACAAATGGAAATCAGGATCCCGCGTCACCTGCGATTAAGAACTTCATTCTAAAAAAGGTTAGTTAAAACTATGCTGATTACCGTGTTTTGGAAGCACGATGAGCCAAACCTGATAGCTTAAGTTTAAATGAATTAAGAGCGACGTAAAGGCATGGGAATGCAGCTTTGAGCTTACACAAAGTTAGACAAAATATAAGATCACAAATAAAGTTGCATTTTTTTTACAGACATTATGACATGAACTAGCTTTCGAGCGAGGTGAAATTATCTTTCACGTTTAATACATTATCAAGAAAAAAACTTAGTTAAAAGTATGCTTATTACCGTGTTTTGGAAGCACGATGAGCCAAGCTTTAGTTTGAATTAAAGTAAGAGCGACGTAAAGGCATGGAAATGCAGATTTGAGCTTTACACAAGTAAAGAGGAAAGAAAAGGTTGCAGATGAAGATTTTTCATGTGAGATGAACTATAATCATGTTATTTGTATAGATTTCGACGACATCCGTGGCGTAATGGTCATCGTGCTCGTCCGCCACTCAGAGGTTCCGGGTTCGATCCCCGGTCAGGACCAGTTGAAAAATTGAATTTTCCAAAGTGTTCTGGGTCTTGGATGTTTATCTACATATGTATTAGTTCTAAAATATAGTATCGTTGAGTTAGTATCCCAGAACACAAGTCTCGAACTTACTTTGGGGCTAGCTCAATCAGTTTAATTTGTCCCTATATATTTATTTGTTTATTTTTCGTGTGTGTCAGAGGCCAGAGGCCAAAATTGATGTCACATTTTTCAAACTGTCTAGAGGCATACTAACATAACTTGACGACTGCCATAAAATAATGGCAGCCAGGACTAATGGCTTATACGCTTCTCCCAAAACACGGAAGAGCTCTACAATTTTTATGCCACTTGTGGTCACCCATCCAAATGCGGACAACACCCGGGGTCACTTAGCTTACGGAAACGCTAATAATACGTTTTCCCACCGGGCTATCGAGCTCCTTAAGCAACCTTGCCGACTTCCGTGGCGTCCTAGACCGCTAATCTGGAGGTTCTGGGTTCCATCCCAATCCAAGGAAAGTTGGAAAATGGCTTTTTCAAATTGTCTTAGGTCTTGGGTGTATATCTATATATGTATTTATCATAAAATATAGTATCGTTGGGTTAGTATCACATGACACAAGCTTAATCTTACTTTGGGGCGAGCTCAATCTGTGTGATTAGTCCGTATATATTTATTTACTGCAAACTATTAAGTAGTAATAAAAATACTATGTAAGTTGATAGAGCTATTTGAACAAACAAAAGCGTCTAGCCTTGTACTATACAAGTTTAAAGTGATAATATTGTGAGATAAGGCAAAAATGGGGGCGTGTTGGAGGTTGGGGAGAACTAGGGCAGCGCTGTGCTGAGATAACATTGAAATTAGTACTGGGAACCTCTGGGTCTATAAAGTTCTATAGTTCTAGCTATATGTAAGATGAATAAATGTCTTATGTTATGAGTATTTTTTATACTTGCTCAAACGAAATGTGCGGATATTAGGCGAAATATTATCTAAAAAAAAATTGGTATTAACACTTTAATTTTATTTTGTTTTTCGATTTTTTTTTCTTTAAGTTACCGGCGTATTTTCTTCAAACTGGTCTACAAAGTTTAAGCAGCTAAAAAAGTAAAAAATAATTAACAATAACAAATAAAAAATTAGTAAAAAAATAATTAATGAAAAAAATGAAATGCCTGGATTTTATAAATGACTAACATAACGATTCAATTTTTTTTCCATTTTTTTAAGGATAATATTTCGTCTAATATCAGCACACTTCGTTCGATCAAGTATAAAAAATACACATTGTATTGACTTTTAAATTTGCAAAATGCATGTGCTTTTTCGTGTATAATCTCCCGTATACCTAATATATAAAAAAATAATTGGTCGATGAAGACGAAGAGTAACAATAAAAAAAAGTCTGTGTGTCTGTTTGTACACGCTAATCTCCAGAAATAATTGACGGATTCAAATGAATCTTTTTTCTTATAGCTGAGGCCTAGTCAACATATAGGGTATAATTGATTATGGTAAATAGAACACTTGATGCAGAACCATAATGGTCCAGCCTATAAGAAATATAAAAATGACGCCTTAGCAAAAGTTATTCATCCTGATGAGCATGTTTTTGACGTATAAAAATCTTAAATTTGGAACTGACATACATACATACATGTTATCACGCCTGTTTCCCACAGGGTTAGGCAGAGACTCCACTTGCTATGATCCAGATGCAGTGCCAAAGTCATAAAGTCCGCGCGAACGAAGTCGCGGGTGCTATGATAACGCTCGTGACTATTTCTTAAACATATTTTTATTTTTTATATACGGACAAATCACACAGATTGAGCTAGCCCCAAAGTAAGCTTAAGCTTGTGTTATGAGTACTAACCCAACGATAGATAAACACCCAAGACCCAGGACAATTTGAAAAGGGCCATTTTCCAACTTGCCCTGGCTGGGGATCGAACCCAAAACCTCCAGATTGGCGGTCTAGTGTGTTGACCCGCCACGGAGGTCGTCGGTGTGTGTTATAATAAACTTGTTGCTAGATAACAGTCATTGAGCTTCGTTAGCCTGGCAACTCGAAAAATCTGACACGTAGTGTTAGCTAATTAACAAATCGATATGAGAGGTAGTCAAGTGTGAAGCATGAAAGCTTTTTGTGACTTTCAGCACAAAATACGCTAATACAAGTCAAGGCCGCGAGAGTAATGTACATTTCCCTGTTGTCGTAATTGGAGACATTAATTCGCCATCTTTTAAGGCTCCGTTCGCAGCTCGCGACGCCATCGCTTTTTGATATTCTCAAACGACACTTTGATATTTGTTGCGAGATTTTTTAAGAAATGAATTACGTGCAAACTTGTTTTCTTTTCTGTTTTGCATATTGTTATATTGGTACCGCATGAGAATTATTTAACACGTTTTGGGGATATTGATTGTATAGTGAAATGCACGACTAAAACAAACCGGCAAAGTCGGACACGAAGGGTTCCATTATCTATAAAAAAAATCACATGTGTTGCATGGGAGCCGCCCTCGAATGTTTATTTTATTTTAATTTAAGTATAAATTTTTTATGTGAACATATAAATAAATATTCTGTGAATTTTCACCTGTTGTCGTTATTGATATAGAGCAAAGAACGGCAAAAAAATTACGTTTGTTGTATGTAAGCCCCCCTTAAATATTAATTTTATTCTGTTTTTAGTATTTGTTGTTATAGCGGCAACATAAATACATCATCTGTCTAAGCTATCACGGTTCATGAGATAGGCCCAGGCCTTATCTCATGAACCGTGACAGACAGACGGATAGTGGAGTCTTAGTAATAGTCTCGTTTTTACTTTTTAGGTACGGAACCCCTTATAAGAGGAGGTTATCAATATCAAGAGGCGCAAATTGCGCCTTTCGCCGTGGAGACTTTAGGGCCTTGGGGTGTGGAGGCGCGTCAAATTTTTAAAGAAATCTCCACACGCCTGATCGACGTTTCTGGGGACCTAAGAGCTGGTGCGCATTTTGGCCAGAGATTAAGTCTGGCCATACAACGAGGCAATGCTGCCAGTCTCTTAGGCACCCTGCCTTGCACCCGTAGCGACCTGGGGTCTTTTTTTATATAATATAATGTTTTATTTTTAATATATATATATATATATATATATATATATATATATATATATATATATAATGTTTATTGTTTATTAAAAGGTTTTGCGTTAGTTACCAGTAACCCATTGTATATATATATATATATATATATATATATATATATATATATATATATATACAATGACCTTTTTAATTAAGTACAAATATTTGAAGGGGTGATTCAGTCCATCATTTTGATCAACTTTTCCCAATAAATTTATTTCGAAAAACGAAATTTTAGATTCTCATACAAATCAAAGTAGTCACGTGATATCGTTACTATGGAAAATGGCAAAGCTTTTTTCGAATTTCGAAATACATTTATTGGAAAAAGTTATTCAAAATGATGGACTGAATCACCCCTTAAAATATTTGTACTTAATTAAAAAGGACATTGTGTATATATATATATATATATATATATATATATATATATATATATATATATATATATATATATATATATAACATCGGAATCAAAATCCTAACATAATATAGATCTGCAAGAAAAAAATAAAAAAATCTAAGAAAAGAAATTGGACTCCCCATAGAAACTCGACCAGGTGATCAGTGAATTTGTATGGGAGGCCCATTTTATTTTCTGCAATTTTTGCCTTTTTTCTTGCAGATCTATAATGTGTTGGGGAGTTTGATTCTGATGTTAAAAGGTTTTGCGTTAGTTACCAGTAACCCTGTATATAATTTATATAGATAGATTTTGTTTTTAGTTTAATTATTTATTTTATGTATTGTGCTGTGTATAATTTATTCTGGAATAAATGCTTTCATTTATCGGAATCTTTTATGTATGTTCACCGATTACTCGAAAACGACTGGACCAATTTGAATATTTTTTTTGTTGTTTGGAACGGTTTACTATACAAGTAGTCCATGGAAATTCTAACAAAATCGTTTGTAAAGTTTAGGGGTAAAGTCGGTTTTTTATTTCGGAAAATTATTCTTTATGTTACGGTTACAAAAATTTTTATTCAAAAATTCCCTTTTTCATCAATGAAATTGTTCAGTATTTCCAAAAATCTATTACGAAATTGAGTATCGCGCCGCATTCAAAACTTCATAACCCGCAGTGAATTTCGTAACTTGTCCAATACGTCACGACGAACTATGCCCAACTATGGGACCAACTATGTGTAACAGGCATATTGAAATCGAAACTATGCCAACAACTCTAATATACCGTTTTTGTTCAAGGTTATTAATATCCGCTTTAGAATTATGCAGTAAATTGTATTTCAGTTGGACAAAGGGTAATAAGTTTTTGGTCAATACAGTAACATACCGTAACGTAACTCTTTATTGCACCATAACAAAAGAATATACAATAAAAACTGAATATGATAAATTTAGTATGGTATCTACATAACGAATAAATAATTTGGTTCTATAACTTCGACATCATGACGATCTCCGTGGCGGTCACCATGCTAGTCCGCCACCCAGAGGTTCCGGGCTCGATCCCCGGTAAGGGCAAGTTGGAAAATAGCCTTTTTCGAATTGTCCTGGGTCTTGGGTGTTTATCTACATATGTAGATATTTATTATAAAATATAGTATCGGTGAGTTAGTATCCCATAACACAAGTCTCGAACTTACTTTGGGACTAGCTCAATCAGTGTCATTTTTCCCTATATATTTATTTATTATCATACCTGCCGCAGTAAGTCCACTTCTGGACATGGGTCTCTTTTAAGATATACAAGAGTCTTCATGGTCGTGAACAATTTTCCCGTCAAACATCATCATCATATTCCCATATTCCCGATTGCATCCTCAGCAGTAATGCTTCAGAGCCCGGGGTCCGCTACCTACCTAGAAGATTTGACGAGGTTTCTGGTTTTTACACAGAGCGTCTGCCGTCTGACCTCCGCAACCCAAAGAACAGAACAAATCCTTAGACCAAGACCAGAACCTCTGAATCACAAGGCGAAAGCCTTGACTTCTGGACCAGTGGAGGCAGTCAAGTAAGCCTGGATGTACCTATGATTTATATCAGTCGAAATGTGTTGCGCATTTGAATGTATCACTTATGTATTCCCGATCTGTATATTTCTACATACTGTTACGTAATCCCCTAATGGGGCAGTCAGGGCATTTTGGTTCAACCAAAACCAATCCTTGGATTCTGCATTATCCTAACCAGACTGGAAATTTTTTTCCCTTTTCACAAAATATGCTTCCTCATGGAATTGGAACCCATGATCACAAGGCAAACGCTTTGACCACGAACCACAGAGGCAGCTAAACATATTAATCAAGATATGAGAAAAATGGCTTATCAAATGCTTTTAGAGTCCTGGGAAGAAAAAGATAGAAAGTGGATTCGCGGCCCAAAGCAGCACTAGATCACCTCATCGTCTGTTACCGGAAGTAATAGTTGTTATCTATGTGAAGTTATGAATAATATTACGCTATAAACACAATATATTGCAACAAATATCCTTGTGTTCAGTATATGTTATGTATCACCTGCCACAGCTGGAGCACACATTAAAATTGTATCAGATATGACTAGTGCGGCGATATTTTTTGTGTTTACAGGACACCATCCTCCACCCAAAACGGGAATCTTGACAAGGTCGGCGATATCCGACTTTTCATGCTGACTAAAATATCCAATCTGGTTGGGGCATCGTTGGTCGGGTCGTTAGATTCCCTCTAATTTGGTTGAGTTTAACGATGGCTGATCCGTGCGTCAACTCGTGAACGGGTGCTGCCGGGAGGGACTGGTCAGCTCGGTGTCGATTTTTTGACTACTTAGTATTTCTTCTTATTACGTAATTTATATTTGTTAACTCGTTCGCAAGCATTACATGTTATGATGTATCAACAATATTAAAAGTATTTATTATTTAAAAAAAGACAATAATGATATGACAAAGCCCTTCTGGTGAGTAGGCGACCAATACTGTGAAAATGAGTTTCTTTCGGCGTTTCTTCTCAGCAGTGGTCGTTACGAAGCGCTGGTATAAATTTCAATATAAACTACACATAATGTAAATTATACTTATTGATGTGTAAAAGTGCCTGTAAAGGTCTAATTACTGAATAAACATTTGAATTTTTGAATTATGGAATTGTAAATTTTGACCTGATTGCGGAAGAGATGTCCTCGATGGAAGTAAGAAATACATGACACCGTCATTTATAAACCGATTTGGATTATTTTCTTATTTAAAAGATACACTATAAGGTAAGTACAATTGAAAATTGGTTCAGTAGTCAGTAGTACGGTTTTAAACATCTAAAACCCGAATGTCTTAAAAAAATCACATCCATTATTTTATATTGTGTCTGGTATTGCCGGTTTTGCTCGGATCAATTCAGATGCTAGAAGAATCGTTTAAATAAATACCTATAAATATCGCGTATTTTATTTTTTTGTGTGAAGTCAAATTGTAATCAAAACCATTTATTTATCTTTGGATATCACTTGATAATTGTCAAATTTTCTTTCGATTTCATAACACTTAGTTATTGACGTCTGATCATTTACTTACAACTACCTTTACTGCCACCTCCTAAGCGCGAGTACAGAAGAAGAGTATTTATATTTATGTTGTGTATAGTTTATGTAATTAAATACATCTTAATTCATTACTTTCGATATACTTATTTAATTAAATTTGCACCCCATCTACCATTTTTTCTGCTACGTCCCAAAGGTGAACTGGTAGACAATGCTTAGCATTAAGTTGTACCTTTTGTACTATAATCTTAAGATTAAAGTGCAATAAATTAAATAAATAAAAATAAGTAGCGGCAACAAACTGTACTGCAGCATTTTCTAAAAAGTCAACTTACAATTAAGTACTGTGACTTTTCGTGCCACACGCAGAATGTAATTAATTACCAATTTTTGAATACACACATTATCACTGCATGGGATAAACAGAACATGGGTTTTGGGGCTCTTGGTAGACAGAACCCAGGACCGCAAGATCCGTAATATAAGCCAATTTTAGCGGTTTAAGGTTGGCGTACGAGAAGATGGGAAATAAAATCAAAATAGTGATGGATTGCTTCTTACCTTCTTTCCGCGTCGCTTATTAAAATAAGCATTTTTGCCAATTAATTCCCTTGATCGGTTTTTAAGACGAAGAAGCAGCTAGGAAAGGCAGAGGACGCCCTCCCACAACTTGCTCCAGTACCGTTAAAAAAGACATGAAGACGATGGGTGTAACCCCGGAGATGATTTATGATAGGGAAAACTGGCGCAAGAAGATAAGGAAAGCCGATCCCAAATGAAATGGGACCTTGGCTAGGACCGATGATGATGATGACTAGAAGCATTTTAATGTGGCAGAGCTTGCTACCAGCAAAACTCTGTTTGGCTAGTACCATGAATGGGCCGGCTCGTCCGGGGAAGTACCACACTCTCACAGAAAATCGACGTCTGAGTAGTAGCGTTACCGCTTCTATGCTTCGTTCGGTGAGTGAGAGATCCTGAACCCACCCCCCCCTCCCTCCCCTTCCCTGCCCCTTACATCTTCCCTTCCTGAAAGGCCGGCAACGCTTCTGTCACACCCCTGGTGTTGCAGTTGTTCATGGGCAGCGGTGATCACTTACCATCAGGTGACCCGCTTGTTCGTTTGCCGCCCTATGACATAAAAAAGCAGCTATTTCTTACGTGGTAAATATTGTGTCACATGAAGCCGCTCCGATGTAGATATATTTCTGTACCGTCATTACTTTGCCGCCGAAGCTTTCGTCTATCGCCATCGCATCCGCCAATAACTCACAATCGTCTTCCGAACACAACAGTTCCATATCGATGAACATAAATGTTGCGGTACAAGTCGAAGATCCTGCAAATGACAATTTTTCTAGTCTTGACCATATTAAGCAGAAGAATATAAAAAAGCTTATGGCAAACTACAACTTGTTATGGGGAGAATATGCGAGGCGTCTTCTTCCTCACCTCTTTTTTGTTTGTAAAATCTTTATTGTACATAAACACAGGACAAAAATACAAAGTACAAAGGCGGACTTATACCAAATAGGGATCTCTTCCAGTCAACCTTTATGAGGACAATTTTACAACACAGGGTAGAGAGTGGGTACAATATACAAAAGTCACACAACAGAAAACAGAATTCAATTATACTTAACTACTTACTACACTAAAGCTATTTAAATTAAAACTTGTTAATAAATACTAAACTATAACACAGTAAATATAAATACACATATGAATACACACATAAAATATACATGCATATTTAATAAATATATAACTTATCAATATATACAATATTGTATATAAAACAACTCAAGTGTTCAGACGTTTCTACAAGATTCCTCAATCTAAACTTAAAATAATGCAATTTTCTCAGGGTTCCGTACCCGAAGGGTAAAAACGAGACCCTCTCACTCCACTGCCTATCTGTTCGTCTGTCTGACACCAGGCTGTATCTCATGAACCGTGATAGCTAGACAGTTGAAATTTTCACACATGATATATTTCTTTAACAACAAATACCTACGTAAAACAGAATAAAATAAGTATTAAAGTGGGGCTCTCATACAACAATTGTGATTTTTTTATAGATTTTGGTACGGAACCCTCCGTGCGTAAGTCCGACTCGCACTTGGCCGGTTTTATTATAAATTTTATCGACATGTGAAGGCATTTTATATAAATTCAATAAAAAACTTACAACGTTTCTGTTTTTTTTCTATTGCAGATGGTTAGAGAGATTTTATTAGTAGGTATATATCAACACTAAAACCCTTCTAAATAAATAAATATATAGGGACAAATTACACTGATTGAGCTAGCCCCATAGTAAGTTCAAGACTTGTGTGAATGGATACTAACTCAACGATACTATGTTTTGTAATACATATAAACACCCAAGACCTAGGACAATTTCAAAAAGGTCATTTTTCCAACTTGCCCTGACCGGGGATCAAACCCGGAACCTCTGGGTGGTGGATCATCTTGCTTAATGTGGTATATGGGTTTTGCAAACATTGGCTCTGTTTACGGCATAGAAATCAAGATGTGTTAAAATATAATTTACGATTTTTTTATTACCTATATGTGCCAAAAAGAGGGTTATGTTTTCATAAATAAGGTTGGCATAAAAAACTTAGTTTTTCAAACAGACATTTACATATACACCTGACTAAGAAAATTGTCCGCAACATAACCGTAGTCCGGCTACACACGTAGCCATGTTTATTGCGCCTATATTTCAGGGAATCGCGCGCCTTTATTATTTATGTGCCACGGTTGAGAAGCCCTGGTTCTTAGACTGCTTATAGGAAGGAAATTAAGCTCGATTGGTTCGAAGGTGATGAAGGTTTTGGAAAAACACAGATATAATATCATATACTTACTAATATGTATATAATCAAGTATATCTGTAATGCTGCATTTCTACTGAAGCGGAGAGGAGAAGAGTAGCGGAGGTGTGTCAAAATAAATAAATTGATTTGCATAAAACATCCGCTCCATTTTGGTGGACAAGGATACTGGTTTTAAACTGGTTTTAAGTTATCGCAAACGAAACAAATCAACAGAGTTCTTAGGTTCAAATCAGCTAACTTGCAATTAAAAATTATATATTTTAAAGTTATTTTTTTTTTGGAATAACATTAATAGATGACGCTACATTTGAAGCTTACATTGTTGGCAGAAAAATTACGTGAGATGGTTCTTTATTTCAGTTTTTTTTTTTTTATAAATATATACGGACAAATAACACTGATTGAGCTAGCCCCAAGGTAAGTTGTGTTATGGGATACTAAACAATACACCCGCGGTTCTGACATCACAACGGCGGGTGTACCTTATTTTCAAAATATCATTGTACACAGATTTTTAGAGGTACACAAAGGTACACAGAAGGTACCATTAACCTAAAAAAAAATAGGCAAATCTGAGAAGTACACCCGTGATTCTGACGTATATAACTCAACGATACCATATTTTATAACAAATACATATATAGATAAACATCCAAGACTCAGAAAAAATTGAAAAAGGCCATTTTTAACTTGCCCTGACCGGGAATCGAACCCGGGACCTATGGGTGGCGGACTAACATGGTGACCACTACGCCACGGAGGTCGTCAAATCGAATTTTTATCCATTTACCTCTCGCATCCGTCAATTATTTATGTTTTCTGTGCGTTACGACGTTCACCTTCTCTTTTATTTCCTTTATTTAGCTTTGGACCGGTCTTCCTGGTCCTCTTTTCCCTTCAAAGATAGAAGAATCCTTCAATGATATCTATCTATCAATATATATAAAAGCGAAAATCACTCACTCACTCATCACGAAATCTCGAAAATTACTTTACCAATGAAGATGGGCAGGAAGGTAAAATGTAACTAGGAGATGTCTGCTTAGAAAGGGTTATTGGAAATAGAAGAAGAGGAACTGAAGAGGTGAAATAGGGGTTGCCAGATTGTATGAAACTTCGTAATTTTTAAAGTAAGTCACATGAAATTTTTATTTATTTTATTAGTTAAAAACAGTTAGAAACATTTTCGAGTTCTACGCGGACGAAGTCGCGGGTTAAAGCTAGTTCTTTATAAAATTATCGTAGAGACTAATCGCATTTCAGGAATACAAAGGCTTTATATAAAATTCAATAATTCAAATTCAAAATTCAAATGTTTATTCAGTAATTAGAACTTAACAGGTATTTTTAATGTACTATTTCAAACCCGGCTGCCAACTGCAACTGCCGACAGCACGTGCAGCGGCTGCATGCAGTCGCGACACGTGAAGTTGCAGCGTGCAGAGAGCGGCGGCACGAGTCACCACTGCACAACCAACACTAGGCGGTGTACTAGCAATTGGCCAATGCCAGTTGCTTTGAATAACTTACGGTACTTTGAATGCCAGTTGCTTTGAATAACGTACGGTAAGCCTCAAAAATGGAGTCTCAATTTCTCATACAATTAGTACGAGAAATTGGGACTTCTAAGGCCTACCGTACAAATACAACATTGTTCAATTGTAGCAAGGTTTATTAAATAAATAAAATAAAAAATAAATAAAAATCGTTTATTTCAGATGACACGGATCCATAATTGTGTTTGTTTCACTTAACCTATGTTAGTATTAATTGACTACGTTATATAATATGGTTGCGTTCGTATACATCTCTATAGTTCGGAGTGGGTTTTAACTATCACCCTCCTTATAAGGGAGAAGTATAGCAATCGGCTAACGTCTTCAAGATGCTATTGGGGCTAGCCCGCACTCTGTTTATGAGCGAAGTGGTTTTTTTGCGAAGAATTGCTGCAAAGCCGTCGATTTGGTACTCCGCAAACATCGCCGATGCGCTACAAAAACAAGGCAGCCCCAGCATCATCCTAAAGACGTCATTATATTGAATTCGCAAGGTGTCCAGCGATTTTTTGGTATAGTTGACCCACAGATTACCCGTGTACATATTTTGGCAGTATGCTTTAAAAAGCGTGACCTTTACTTCTTCGGTACATCGGGTAAATCGGCGAGCCAACATGTTGCCCCTTAATGCAAGCGCCCTACGTTCTCTCTCAATATCTTCATTATCTTTAAGGTCGTCGGTTATGATGTGCCCAAGATATTTAAATTTTATAACCAATTTAATATTAGCTCCATTAAGGATAATATTATCTGTGTTATTTGTACACTTGCCGGCGACCTTAAAGATCATCAATTCTGTTTTTTTAACATTATATATGTGCCCATGTTCTCTGGCATAGGTCTCACATACTCGCAACATTTCATTTAGGCCCCCCGCCGTCGGACAAAGCAGTACCATGTCGTCCGCGTAGTTAGTTTATTAGTACTTCCTCTTCAATTTCTGAGAAACTCATTTTTTGAGGAGACTACACGTCCTTTTCATTAAGCAGTCATTACAACACTGGTTTGTAGTCGGCGGCGCTGTGCGTCTGCAACTGCACGTGCAGTCGGCGGTTGCTACACGTGCTGCTGCGGCGGCGTTCGGAAGCCATTCCATACAAATACTTACAAAACAGTCGTGCAGCTGCGGCATTCGGCCGCTGCACGTGCTGTCGGCAGTTGCAGCTGCCGGCAGCAATACACGTCAATAAGTATAATTTACATTACGTGTAGTGCATATTAAGAGGCATTTCACATTCGGTTGGCTATCTCGTTCACACAATCAAGATTTTTTAAACATTATTAAAAAATGTGTCTCATTTGTAGAAAAGTGTTTCATTTAAATTCAATACAATTCTATTCTGGATATTTAAGACATGTTTGTACACGTATATTGTGTCGACATTGACTATATCTACATCGAGAATTAGGTCATCAAAATTTAAAATTTTAGATGACCTAATTCTCGATACTCACACACATAAATAGTAAAAAAACATGTCTAAAATATCTAACATATAATTATATTGAATGTTAATGAATCACTTTTCTAGAAGTGAGACACATTTTTTAATAATCTTTAAAAATGTTTGATTGTGCGAGCGAGACAGGCAACCAAATGTGAAATGCTCCTTAAATTTAAAGCTACCGATACCAGCGCTTCGCAACGAAATAATATAACTTAAATTCCATGCAATATACAGCCTTACAACTTATACTGGTCTCCTTAGGCAATCAAACCATAATTTTTCGCATGAAGGACTTGTTTTTGAGAGTGGCTTTAATTTTCCCTGTTCATTCCTTTTTTGCCTGTTTATTTGGGGACCCATTTTATCCGGCGAAATTGGGATGCTATTTATTTGGACAAGTCAAAGGGACGGATTCGTTTGCATGCTTTGAAATAATATTTTGATAGTTGATGTTTTGATGTTGGCCCGGAATTAATGTTGTTTTAAGAATCTTTTATGGGAAAATAAAAAAGTTGATTATTTCCTTACTTTTGGAACGCATTTGTTTTACTTGAGCGCTCCTTTCTACTTTATTTTTGCGCCTACATTGTTCGATACCCGAGTCGAAGTTTGATTTAAAAATATTATTTATTAATATGATTATTTTTTTTAATTACATTAATAAATGATATTTTTAAATCAATCTACTTTTTTTTAGTTTAATTATTTTCTCAAAACATGTTTCCGTTTCAATGTATTGTTTTTTATTATAATTTATATGTGGCCCTAGTCACTGGAAGAAAAATATTAAAATTTTTGATTCCGGCGACTGGGACCGCGGTCCGAGTTGATTGCGGTCCCAGTTGACGGCATCCTCCGATCCCTGGCCATGGTAAGTTGGAAAATGGCCTTTTTCAATTTTTTCTGGGTCTTGGATGTTTATCTATACAGGGTGCAATTGAAATCATTAGCATTAATTTAACTCATTAAATTACTTACATAAAGGATATTTGTACGGTAACAACACTGCAATTAATGCAGTAATTAAATAGTATCAAAAAGTATGAAATTATACCGAAGTATCAAAACACTTGAGTCGCGCGAGCGTATTGTGTATACCCACGAGCCGCGAGGTCAGAGACCTCGCCGCACACAGCTGGGCCACTGAGCGAGCGCGGGCGGCCGGCATACAAAAGTAGACTTTACGTTTCGTGAATAAAATTTGAAATCTTAGGATAGTGGGTTATTTGAGGTAACGTTTGAAGTAGGAACGAATGTTAGGTAACTACGACGCCACGAAATTGATACTATTATACTAAATTTATTTTTCGTGACTTTTATGACGATTAGTTTTCTTATTTATAATTGCAGTAATCTATCAAAGAGTCTAACGCATGTTTAGAGGTTTTCTTTAATATTAAAATGACTATATTTGATTGACGTTTTATTAGTCTTAAATTACTTTGTATCATGGGTATAATAGATACTTAAAAGGATGCTAATGAATTCCACCCTGTATATGTATTTGTAATAAAATATAGTATCGTTGAGTTAGTATCCCATAACACAAGTCTCGAACTTACTTTGAGGCTAGCTCAATCAGTTTAATTTGTCCCCATATATTTATCTATTTATTGTGGTAGTCAATAGTCTGGCTCTCGGAGTCCGGTTGGACGTAGGGGTAGGGGAAGCCGAGAACCAGACCGAGATGGTTTTTGATTTATACCGGAATGTTGTGAATCCGGAGCGTGGTGAATTCAGATGAAGGAACGACTTTAACATTTTTGTACGAATAGCAGAAGATAGTAGAAGATAGCAGAAGACAGGGTCGTGTGGATGCATAAAGAGGAGGTCTACGCCCAAAAATGGGGACACTACAAATACAGTCTTGTAAAATATTCGAAGTTATTTTCACAAAAGCTACGGTTTGGTTGATTCGGTGAGGATACAGTATATCCATATTGGGATTGTCATTGTAGACACAAACAAATTTATCTTTCATCAGCACCATTTATTTTTAGGGTCCGGTACCTAAAAGTCAAAAACGGCACCCTATTACTAAGATTTCGCTGTCCGCCTGTCAATCTGTTTGTCCCTCCGTATGTCTGTCTGTCACCAGGCTGTATCTGAACCAAAAGATAAACTTTCAAATTCATAAAAAATAAAAAGTGTTTGCTTAAACTATTTTAGTTAAAACATGTTTTGTCCCTTTCCCTCTTTTGAATATTTGACGGCGAAAGAACGAGACAAAACATATTTTACCTAAAATAGGTTAAGCAAACACTTTTTATTTTTTATGAATTTGAAAGTTTATCTTTTGGTTCAGATACAGCCTGGTGACAGACAGACATATAATACTTTTTGTATAGCCACTGAGAGTTTTCGAAGATAGGTTGACTGGTAGAAAAGGCCCTGGGCCTTAAGTCTTAATTAATAAATATATAGGTACAAATAATGCTGATTTCTCTTCCAATTAAATTTTTGTAACTAAATAAATAACAATGTATCATGCTTAAATTTAATAGTCTTTAAGGGGATACATGAATTTTTCAGGGTCCAGTGCTGCCCCTATTTGAATTAAAATATTTAAAAACTATCCGAGATATCATTAAAATTTTGTCTTGACCAAGCCCTAGCTAACCCTTCTAACTATTTTATATACTACTGTTTATAGTTTAAAGTGAGAACGTGATGCTATCCTACGCACATTTGCGAAAAGCTTTTGCGACTTTTGGCTAATTTGCGTAGAAAAGCTTCACGATCTCACTTTAGACTGTAAATGTCGTAATTAAGTAGTTCATTCCAAATCTCCCACCTGCGGAGCAACTTCCACCTAGTAGAGACCTCCCCTGGTCAGTCTGGAAATTTCTCAATAGACTCCGAGCTGGTGTTGGAAGATGTCGAAAAAACCGAGTAAGGTGGCGTCTCGCTGATAACGTCCTTTGCGACTGCGGTGCCATTCAGCCGAAGGATCACCTTCTATCGTGTCCGAATTGCTCTACGTCGTGTACCATCAAGGACTGAAATGAGGCTAACGGCAGAGGGATCGCCGTGGCCACGTACTGGTCAAATGTCATTCGAATTAGAAACTGTACTGGAACCATTTTGACTCGACAAGAAGAAGTTCATTAAATATTTTGAAGGATTATCTAGGGCTATATACCAAGACAACATTTTTAATGATATCTCCGATTCATTTCAAATGATTTATTTTAAAGGGGGGCAGCACTGCACCCCGAACAATTCGTGTTTCCCCCCTTATGTAGCCTCTTTCAACACCCATAAGCAGAAATGGTGTGTTTCTTTTGATTATAGTCCAACTAAATACCACGAAGCATTATGATATATTTATGCCATACTACATTAACTAGTTTGAAAGGTTATTTGGGGCTTGGTCAAGACATCATTTCGATGTCTTTGTTTCCATTCAAATGATTTATTTCAAATGGGGGTAGCATTGGACCCTGATAAATACAGGTATCCCTTTATGTAGCCTCTTACAACACCCATAAGATACCTTTCCTCTTTATTTTACGGACAAATAACACTACATAATTGAGCTAGCCCCAAAGTAAGTTTGAGACTTGTGCTAGGGCCAGCGAACATATGGCGGAGCGCAGTGCGGAGCATTTTTCACTGTCAAACTAATATCGACATTGCCTTCTTTAAAATAATATCCAAAATCAAATAACACAATACTCACGCACATATGGCGAGTTTCGACTAGGCTATAGGTATTGTGTTAATTGATTTTGGATATTATTTCAAAGAGAAAAATGTCGATAGTAATTTGACGGTGAAAAATGCTCTGCGCTGCGCTTTGCCATATGTGCGCCGCCCCTTATCGGATACTAACTCAACGAAACTATATTTTATAACAAATACATATGTAGATAAACATCCAAGACCCAGGACTATTTGAATAAGGCCATTTTCCTAATTGGGGATCGAACCCGTACCTCTGGGTGGCGGACTAAAATGGTGACCACTACGCTACGAAGGTCGTCTTAAGTTTTCTCTAGCTCTAACTAATATCTCTTCACTTCTTTTCTTTTGACTAGCTACTTTCATTTACTTTTTTTAATCTTCGTACAGATTGTATAATTTATGTGTTTATATTACTTTATTGTTCGTTTATTTGTAGTAGTATATACTCCTATTATTTAATGGTATACTTATATTCTTCTACACTGTAATACTCTAACTCGCCAACTCCGCCACATCTTTTATAGTTTTCTTTACCTAAAAGTTGGCTGAAAGAAATCGCTTTAGTGGTAAATCCGCATTTGTACCTACTATATTTTTTATGTTCTTTTGATTATTGTCATAATTAGTTGATGCAATAAAAAAAAATCTTATCTTAAGTAGAAATGGTGTGTTCATTTTAATTATAATTTAACTAAATACCACGCGGCACTTTAGATTACATATAACTTTTGGTCAGTGGGGTCCTTCAGCCCATAATATAATCAAATTTATATCAAAACGTTTGTTCGAGGTATCCCGTGACCAAAAGGCTGGTAACTACCTGGCTCAAAGAATCAGCATTGTCATACAACGTGGCAATGCTGCCAGCCTTTTGGCCATGCTGCTAAGGGGTCATATTTTAGTAGGACTACATAATTTGTAATTTTAATTTTTTTGTTGTTTTTTTTTTTTTACTCATAATTTTAATTTAATTTAAATTGTATTAAGAAGATATAGTTTATATTATACAACACTATTATAGCAATATATCAAAATTTGGTTCCTCTCACTCTATAGAAGTAAGAAAGTATTTTATTCCGACTCTACACGTCTAAACATCTCCTATGGGAGTACTAACAGTTTATGAGGTGAGTTGACAGTGACCGACATACGTAGTCGTAAAGTGGAGTAAGTTTTAACTTCAATCCCTTGGGATTAACGAGGCAAGTTACGTGTTTAATTTAAAACGAGTGTTTTACATACGGTGTTACTGTGTAATTATATTAAATAGTTTTTTTTTTTACTTTGCGCTACATTGAAAACAATACAACACACTATTTATCTCAATTTTATTCATATCAGTCCTCCGCAAACACATTAAGGGGCTACCTGAATTTTTTGGGCTCCAGTGCTGCCCCCATTTGAATTGAATCATTCAGATCATCACATCCCACATTGCAGTCACCTCGTGAGCCAAGTCAAGGTACTTGCTAAACTCTTCCTTTTCGACCTTCACGAGGTTCTTGTCATACTGATCGGTGATGTCGACGAGCACTGCCTGGCGCATCAATCGAATTATTATTATTTATGACAGTCAAGACAAATAATTGTATGCCTCTTAACTTCAGATTAAGTTTTACCTTTTGTCTCTCGCACTTGGCCGGTTATTTTTACACAAACGTAAAAAAAATCCGCACAGCGCTTGGTGGGCTTGGTGGGAGTG
Organism: Acrobasis suavella; assembly: GCA_943193695.1. Classification (NCBI taxonomy): domain Eukaryota; kingdom Metazoa; phylum Arthropoda; class Insecta; order Lepidoptera; family Pyralidae; genus Acrobasis; species Acrobasis suavella. The sequence continues at coordinate 2,065,958 of OW971947.1, forward strand.
GCTCGGCCTACAGTCTCGCCACGCAGCTCAGCCTTCGGCCTCACGGTGAGCTCAACCTTCGGCATTCGGTCTCAGGCATTGCTTAGTCACTTGGGGGGTGGGTTTCTTTGGAGAGGGGGGAGAGGTGGGAGAGACTCGGGCTTTGCCATCACCTCGCAGCTCAGCCTGCGGTCTCGCTGTGTACACTCGGGATTTGTCCTTGTATGGCGGTCATCTTGAATGTAAAAAAAAAACGACTGGTTGCACTCCGGAGTGCCGGCAGAAGTGAAAACTTCAATATTAACGTTGTGCATTTTTGATATTTTGGAATAGTTAGTCAATAATTTTACACGAATTGCTTTAATTATTAATATAAAAGTACTATCATTTATGAATACAATATTTATTTATTTACAGCGTGCCACGCGCAAGCGCCCTGCGCCGCCGAAACGAAACAGCAGACGCAGGCATACATTTTAGCCGCGCCGTAGAAAGAGAGGGGGATACTTCCTCTCCTACGCCGCGCCGGCTGTCTATCCTCCATCCGTTTTACGGATTTTCGATCAGTGTCACGTGTCCTGACGCGAGTTTAAAATTTTTTACCCATAACAAAAAAAGTGTACAACGCCGCTAAAGAAGTTTTCGTTTCAAAAATGGTCTTAAAATGCTTTATAATTCAATAATGTATAAACTATATTCGATAGGACAAATCCCCAACCATTTGCAGAATAAGGTACGAATAAAAATAGCGCGATCTATCGTAGCGTTTAGAGAACGTTGTGAGATCTGTCGCAGCAATATATTTCCGAAGACAACATTGAGTGTCACTACATGTGGGTATTTTCAGCGCGACAGCGATATGTCTGGAATCCGGAGTGAAATATACTAGAATTTACGAACTCATTTTCGACTCACGACAAAAAAGAGGGGTGTTATTAGTTAGACGCTAATCTGCCTGTCTCTCTGTTTGTGGCATCGTAGCTCTCAAACGGATTGATTGATTTCAATGCAGTTATTTTCACGTGAAAGCTAATTCTTCTCAGAATTTCAAAAATCGGTTCAGACGTTTAAAAAAAATATATTGACGATTATTGATCAAAAGTAGGGTTTTTTCATTTACCTAGCAAATAACAGATGGCGCTACGGATATCAATTCCACTTAACATCATTTGATGGTGTCGCCGGGGGTATTAATTTGCTTGAAAAATAAACTTGTGACACGTTTTAAAATAAACTAAATCCTTTTTTAGGGTTCCGTAGAAAACAAGGAACCCTTATAGTTTCACCATGTCTGTCTGTCTGTCGTCCGCAGTTTTGCTCAGCGAGTTTACGTACTAGAAAACTGTGATTTGGCATGGGTATGTATATGAATTATGCGGACAAAGGGGTAAAATAACATTTTGAAAAAAAGAAAATTTGATGGCATCTCCCATGCAAGTAAAGTGAAAAGTATTTTTTTTTCTCGACTAACCAATCATGTGGGGTATTGTTGAATAGGCCTTTAAAAATTTTATGACTTTGCAAACACTGTTTTTCGATTTAGGAATTCATAAATATTTGGTTTTTAAATGATTTTTTTTAGAGTCAAGTGTCCCCCCCTCTATCTGCTAAACGGTTATATATGGATACGCGGAAAAATTCACAGCATAGTACCTATATATAATGAAATTTGAAGAAAAACTATCACAACTAAGTAGGGTTTTCATATTAAGAGCGGCCTTCTCTTCTTACTTTTCATACAAATGCTCGTACGTGATTATGACGTTGTAACTGATCTTTCTTATTTTTTGAACTAACTTTTTGAACTAACTCGTATCTTATGTGCTATTTCTAGGTTTCTATCGAAATAAAAAAATAAAATTTAGAAAAAAAAAGTCAGTATTAGCTTCAAAAAATCTGCTTTTTTGCACAAATTTTAGCTGAACTTTGACCGTTCATAAAGTACTCATAAATTTTAAAGGTAAAAAATAGTAAATCTCCTTTAATTTACGAGGTTTATATCGAAATATAAACCTCGTAAATTAAAGGAGATTTTTAAATATAGGACATTTATTTCACAGACTTGTAAGGCTTACCGAAAAAAAGTAAAACCTGGAACAATTTTTATGAAATTTCCGCATCCTATAAATCGTTAATATGCGCTCAATGGATAGTTAATAATAATACTAATTTCATTCAGTAGAATGCAAACCTAGCCTTAATGCGTTATCTCTCTTTTTTTGCTTTGCATCTTTTTTATAGCATTTCCCTGGATGAAACAAAAAGCTTTTGAAACTATGCTCGCGTTGACGACAGAGCGGCCGGGAAGGGCCGCCTTAAGAAGTTATAGTAATATAGGCGATCAACTTATAAAATGTACTCGGAAAAGGAAAAAATTCGTATAAATTGAATAAAAAAAAATTTTTTTAGCGGTTTAGTGGCATAAACTCAAAGGTGGCATCGGTAACTACGGAACCCCACACTGCGCGTGGCCCGACACACGCTCACCCATTTGTTGTTTCCTTTGTTTTCCTATATTTCATTTTGTTGTTGATGTGGCCGACAACCTATCAATATATGGGGTTACTCACGTAGAAAGTATTAGAAATGTCACGCACTGGCCGACATATTTCGACCTCATTCGGTACTCGAAACAAACTATCACTATTTTGGTGCCTTCGTTTCATATAGATAGATAGATAACTCTTTATTTAACACCAAAAGAATAACGTAACACAAAGAAATAATTTTAAATTAAATGAGTACAAGAGATCGCTTTAAGCGATAAGACCGCCCGGTCTTATCGCTTAAAGCGATCTCTTCCAGACAACCAGTGGACGGAGAGGAATGCGAGAAAGACAAAGACGGTGGTGTAACTAAGAAGGAAAAAAAAATATCTAAAGCAACTATAAACTTAATAAATTTAACATACATTTACACATATTATATACAATTACAAACCTTAACATAAAAAGATATAGGTAATATACATACATAAATTACTATATACAATAAAATAGGTTGGGGAAAAGTCTTTTCGCATTTTATATGAAAATTCAAAACATTTTTAATATGGTTTATTTACATTTAACTAAAGTATGTAGGTACCATTTTGTTCGATAACTTTTTGCCATCTTATATATCTTATATAACATGATCCCATTGCTATAGAAATTTTGGGGCTTCTGATCAAAAAACTGCGTCAAGTAGTTTTGGCAGTCCTCTCGTGATGTTAACCTGACACTGCCTAAAGAATTCTGAAGAGACCGAAACAGGTGGAAATCTGAAGGTGCCAGGTCAAGACTATACGGCGGATGCATTAACACCTCCCAGCCAAACTCTCTTAATTTTTACTGAGTGGTTAAAGATGTATGAGGTCTAGCGTTATCATGATGAAAAACCACACCCCTTTTGTTGATTAATTCCGGCCGCTTTCTCTCAACTTCTTGCTTTAATCTAATCAGTTGTTCGCATCTTTGACATCAAAATTTCCCGATTGAAAACGCTTAAACCAAATTTGTGCTACTCTCACAGACACTGCACTAGGTCCATTAACATCGCAAATTTTTTTTGCGGCTTGCGTTGCATTTTTACCTTTTTGGTAGTAAAATTTTAAAATTTATCTAATTCCTTCATTAGATTCACTCATCTTGCCGGTAAGAAAAACAAATGAAAATCACGCATTTTCCTAATTTGAATTTGAAATTATCTTCTTTAAAATTTAAATTTTTAAATGATACCAAAACCAGCCAGGTACAAATAGTGGTTTTATTACAAGTTCATACATACTGTATGCGAAAAGACTTTTTCTCCAACCTAATAATACAATATAATACATATAGAAGCCCAACTTCACACTAAGAGTGGCTTTTGGGTCTGGCGATCCCATTGTAGTGTGTGTTTTATTTGATATACTTAGTAACAAATTTATTTGCCGGAAAAATTTAAAAAAAAATTAAGCGTTCACTACCCTCTCCCCCATAACGTTAAAACCGCTAAACCGAATCACATCAAACAAAGGTAAGAATCATCTCGATCAAGTCAGCATCAAACAAAAAAAAACGCATCAAAATCGGCCTATTAGTTTACGCGTTACTAAGACACAGACAGACACACAGAGCAGAGACAAACAAATCCTTATAACACCCTCTTTTTCTTCAAAGGATAATTTTTTTTTTTAATTTCCATTTCGTAATAAAGCTCTGAATGCAGCCAAGAACCTTGTAAACTCTACAAGTTTCAGACTCAACTTAGACGAGACTTTCTCAAAGGGAACCGAACGCTTTTGAGTGAAAAATGTCCTTCAACATTTCCGCGAACGCTTATACAATGAATTGTTACTTTAGCACCTTGATCTTTTTTCGTATCCTTTGACAGAAAGCACAATTGAAATACAAAGTTTTGAAACGGTGGTTGTCAAGCGACATTTAGCGTTAAGTCCGCCAATAGTATTTTTTTTTATTGTGGATCAATAAATATATATAAAGAAATAAATAAAAAAATTAAGCTCGAGTTAAATCGTCAAAAGCGCAACATAGGGGTGACGACAGGGTCAGAAAAGTATGATTGGAATTAGTCCGTCTTTTGGATTATCCAAAAATAATGGACTCATATTTTTCAGTTTACCTAAAAGTCAAAATTCACAAAGATACGGAGCTTCAAAGTTAAGTGGGTATACATATTTGCCAATAGGGCAATTTGTCATAAAAATTTTTAATAAATATATATACATCTAAATAAATAAATATATAGGGACAAATCACACTGATTGAGCTAGCCCCAAAGTAAGTTCGACACTTGTGTTATGGGATACTAACTCAACGATACTATATTTTATAACAAATACATATATAGATAAACATCCAAGACCCAGGACAATTTGAAAAAGGCCATCTTCCAACTTGCCCTGACCGGGGATCGAACCCGGGACCTCTGGGTGGCGGACTAGCATGGTGACCACTACGCCACGGAGGTCGAAATAAACTTCAAAAAACTTCATTTTGGTCTAACTCAAAATGTATACGTGCTGGAGTTTTTTACCTTTGTAATTTTATTTAAACTTAGGAACCTTCAAAAATAAAGATGCCTTTAGTCATGTCCGTTGCATTTTTTTACTTTTTATTTGTAAAGTAGTGAAATGATTTTTCATTCGTCATGCCTGTTTGTTTTCATATACGGTCATTTTAGACTATACAATGTCCTTTTTAATTAAGTACAAATATTTTAAGGGGTTATTCAGTCCATCATTTTGAACAACTTTGCCCAATAAATATATATCGAAATACGAAAAAAAATATTTAGGTTCTCATACAGATCGAAGTAGTCACGTGATATCGTTACTATGAAAAATGCAAAAAAATTTTTCGTATTTCGATATATATTTATTGGGAAATGTTGTTCAAAATGATGGACTGAATCACCTCTTAAAATATTTGTACTTAATTAAAAAGAACATTGTATATGTCAGCATGAAAGAACACTTTTCTATGAGCCGAAGTGAAGGGAGGGGGAAATTTCTCAATTTCTGGTTTTTCTCTTATTTCTGAACAAGTTTCTCTAGGAATCGTTTACGTTCCCATTTACGCACTCTACGACCCCCTATGAGTCTTTTGTTGACTGGACTATAAAGATAATAATCTTATTCCTATTAGAACCATTTTCGACTTCTACGTGAACGAAGTCGCGGGTTACAGCTAGTATTAATATAAATTCGCAACCCCTAATGCACCCCAGGGGATGCAATTTTTAAAACTAATTTATGTATAATAATTGTTTATTGACCACTGATTCAAAAATTTCATGTGTCTGGCTTCAAAAAGACGAAGATTCATATAAACTCGCAACCCCTATTTCACCCCTATAGGGATGTTATTTTCAAAATTTAATAAATGCATTATTATTTTCTACTAACTATTAAAATAAATTAAAAATGTCAAGTGTCTCACTTTTAAAATTACGAAGTTCCATACAAACTGGCAACCCCTATTTCACCCCCTTAGGGATGGAATTTCCAAAAATCCTTTCTTAGCGGATGTCTTCTAGTCACAATCTACCTATCTGCCAAATTTCATCTTCATCAGCTAAGTAGTTTTCGAGATTCCGTGATGAGTAAGAGAGAGACAACGTTTTATAACGAAAAAAACCAATTAAAGATCCTATTAGAACTATTTTCGGCTTCTACGCGGAAGAAGTCGCGGGTTACAGCTAGTGATCATATAAAAAAGATTTAGTAAAAGTCAGTCTCTAGATGTTTTTCAGGCTACCTAAAGACATCAGACATAGCTTGACTTGACGACTGCCGGTACCAATGTCTTCTACGTGTCTTCCGAAGCATTGTGGTCACTCATCCAAGTGGAAACCTCGCCCAGTGTGACTTAACTTGCGAAGGCGCAAGTAATGCGTACTCCCGCCGGACCACTGAGCTCCTTGGTAACAACTCTCTAGGTAACAACACGGTAACAATTACCAAAAGTTTCTAAAATAATACAATGTTACTCAAAACAACCAACATTTTTCACACAACATTTTCTCTTTGAAAACTTTAGAGATTTCAAATTCCCTCGTCTGGTGAAACGAGGTAGGTGTGTGAAACCCGTAGTGTTTTACGAGGTTGAAACTGTGCTTTATTTCAGCAACCTGTAAGGAAATATATTTCTGGAGCTGTGTATGTGTGTTTTTACAGGACATACTTTTTAAAATTTTTAAGATGTTCATCTTAAGAGAAGGCGCGTATGTGAAAAAGGGGATTAAATAGTGATGGGTTGCTAGCTGCACCTTGATGTGCTCCTTAGACAATTTAGCTCTTTCATTCAAAATCACACACAAGACAAACACAAAACTGGTACACAACATCTTTTTTCTTATAAACATTTACGAAACTGAATTCTCTGTCTTTCTCCCTCCCCCTCTCTCTCTGCCTCTGTCCTTCTCTCTCTCTCTCTCTCTCTCTCACTCTCATTCTCTCATCTCAACGTATTTCCAGTTGCTTCCTCAGCTGTAATGCTGCATCAATATCCGCCTTTCTCTTCTCCACTTCAAACGGCAAGACCGTTTGAAGTGGAGAGGAGAAAGAAAAGCAAAGAGAAAGTAGCATAATTGACTTTAAGACCATTGTCAATCATCAATCATCCTTGACTATCAAATCCAGCATTTCTTAGGTCTACCACGCCTGAAGGGCCCGGTGTCGACGCCATGGCTAAAATTATTTTTTCCACGTGACTTACTGGCCGGAAACTTTAGAATCAATTATTAATATAACTAATTTAGGATTTTTATTTCTTGTGTTAGGTTGTAATATTGCACGCCTCATAAGCGGAGGCTTGATGTGTGGAGCGTTGATGTAGTACTCTAGTCTCAACATGTCAGGGTCAAGTATATTTCTATTATATTATAATCATATTGCACTAATAATACAATAATATACGATTAACGCTCAATGATACTTCATTTAGTTTTTTTTCCATTTTTTTGTCACGGGATTGTTTCTTATTAAAAATTACTATCTAATTCAGTTTAGTTATAATTAATAAAATACTCAAATTGCGTTTTGAAAACAACAAAAAATTACAAGTTTGAGTCTAATTTTGGTCGGTGCGCGTATGTCACTCGTTTGTTCTGTGTATTATCAGATTTCCCGTAATCCCCATGATAATTTTTATGTTTTTATTTAATGAGCGTTATGAGTCATGCATATCAAAAAACAAATAGCTAACAGCTAATACACAGATTGTAGCAATAGCATTAAGTGAAGAGTGTACTACTCTTGTATTCTACCATTCCCAACATATGGCTGTAATAAACATGGTCACTATGAAAAACTCATAGAGACATGTTACAATACTGGATAGAAAGAAGCATGTTACAAATCAGGCAACAAGACAACCTCAGAAATACTTGAAAAACAGGATTATCAGATGTCCTCTCCAAAAAAAACTTTTTGCTGCGCCCGTCAGGGTCTTTATGATCACAAAACACCTGTTTGTAATGTGTATATTAAGGAAGCAATGAAAAAAATCGTATCACAGAGACGGAAAGAGAAGTCAAGGAAGATAATTCACAAAACGGGAGGATGAACTGAAGTGGGTCGAATTGGAGATGACTTACAAGAGATAGAATACTGTGGAAGTGGTTAGAGAAGACCTTTGCCAAAACGCACACTGAGAAGGTAAGAGATATGTTAAAGTAAAGGGAAGACCCAAAGAAAAACAATCTGAGTTAAGGATAAAGGGCTAATAGAGAGATCATAAGGTGTACACTTTTGGATTTTCTAAACTTAAAAGTCCCCTCACTCTGGACAAAATCAGACTCTCCCATACAAACGTAGTCTACGATTTATTTGGAAACGACATGTCAGATATGGGCAAAATTACGTAATTTTAAAGAAATTGCAATTATCGAGGGTTATAATTGGTTTCCGACGGTAAAATTATGAACTTAAAAAAGAATATAGTGTCTTATTCGACCATCAGTATGGAAAACTTCTACTCCATCATAATTTCTTTCCAGTTCATAATTTTACAAACCAATTATAACCCTAGATAATTGCAATTTCTTTAACATTACAAAATTTTTACCAAAATCTGACATGTCGTTTCAAAATAAAACGTAGACTACGTTTGTATGGAGAAGTCTAGGGTAAGGGGCTTCTTAACTATTCAATATTATTCTGAAGAAAGGTGAAGTAAGGAGTACTTATAACCGGAGAGCATGTATGAAAAGAGAAACGAATGTTGACGAAGCAAAAGAAGTTTGCAAGGATCGTAGCAAGTGGAAATCTATAGTCTCTGCCTACCCCCATGGGAGACAGGCGTGAAAATATGTATATGTATATTTTCAACTATAGGTATGTATATTCTTCAATAGACACAAATCAAATCAAGCAACAGTTTATTACCACATATTTTCTCCTTACATTCAAACACATTATTCAAGTAATCCACCCAGTTATCAAGAGTTATTAACGTTATATTGCAATAAACTAAAGTGTACCACTTTTATATTAGCATTATAATACATATGAACAATATCTACGACGATTTGCTTATCAAAAATGCATATTACAGCTGTGATAATAAGGACGAGAATGCCATAAAGTGATGTACAAGCGTATTGTTTATTAGATGCTTTAGTAGGGAAATATCCCTTTTTTATGATGTAGGAATGGCTTGGCTTATGTATGGAGTAATATTAAGATTGTTTACGTCATAAGTTAGAATTTCTTTGGGGTGCTATGATCGTTTATGTCAGTCATTTATGTGGCAATAAGGGATTTTAACTGACGTCAAAAAAGAAGGAGGTTATGAGATTTTTTTACGTATGTTCACCGATTATTCGAAGACGCCTGAACCGATTTAAAAATTATTCTTTCATAGGGTATACTTGTCATATAAATTATACCAAAATAGGTTGTGTAGTTTTTAGTTTTGAAGAATTATTATAGATATGGTTCCTGACTAACATGTTTAAGACGAAGTGGTAGTTAAAGTGGCGCCCTCATTTGAAATAAATTTTTTAAAACTAAATATGGTGATAATTAAAAATTTGATTTGTATAAATATCTATAAAGACCTTTAAACTATTTTCTGAATAACCTTTGAAGGTAATATTGGTAGTCCGTCTTATTTTAAAACTGTTTTTCGCCAAAAGTGGCCACTTTTGGCGAAAAACAGTTTTATGTTTGCGTCCACAGATGTTTTGCGTCTTCTTCTCCGTAAAGCGTACATGACTGTTAGTAAACTACCTACATTGCTTTTATTATTTTTGTTTTTGTTTGAATGCTCTCACCAACATTGTTTAAGATGTTTATTATAATTATATACTAATTATATACTTTCGTTTTAAGATTTCTCTGTAAGTGAAAATGTGAAAATGTAATATTTTCTTTGAGAAATAAAGATTCTTTAACCAAAATTCGGTATTTAACCCGATTTTTTTTTCTCATCCATATCAAAAAGTAACAAGATACGAAACCGAAAATGTAAATAATAATTTAACTCCGCTCAAAAATAAGCAAGTTATAAGCCTTTCAAATCCGGTGAAAGGGGAAACTGTCAAATAACAAAAAAAGGATGCACGTACACCCGCGTGACGTCACTGTCATTAGATGTCACGCTTACGAAAGAGATATCGAGCGGAACGCTGCCACTCTTATATTAAAAATGATATTTGCTGCCAAATTTATTGGCCAATTTACTTTCTATTTTTGGAAAACGGCTTTTTGATAGTGTTATTTGTTATTCGTATAACATATATATTGTCCAAAAACCAACTAAGTCAAATAGCCTATTGATATCCGTAGCGCCATCGATGGTTTGCCAGGTAAATCAAAAAGCCCCGACTTTGAAATAACTTTTAAATGGTTGAATCTCATTTCATTAAAAATTGCTAATAACAACAAAAGGAACTTGCTTTCACGTAAAAAAACCACATCGAAATTAGTCCATCTGTTCGAGAGCTACAATGCACAGACAGACAGATGGACCGACAGACAGACAGAAAGCAGACTGACATTAGCGTCAAAATTATAACACCCATCTTTTTTTCTAACATTTTCAAGGGAAAAATTACTAACAGTATTTAACAGACAACATTTCACAAAAATTCACTTCCGTGGCGCAATGGTCAACACGCTAGTCCGCCAATCCGGAGATTCTGGATTCGATCCCCAGCCAGGGCAAGGTGAATCACATAGCCCTTTTCAAATTGTCCTCGCAGTGAGCTATTGGGACTCCTTGCCATGTGATGTTCAGGGTTTAATAGTAGAGATGGAATGCACAGGCTTAGGTCTTTGACGGGTTTGGCTTTAGGGCATTATCCTTATAATACTCACCTAAAATATCGAGAGCTGATGAAAGGTTATCTTCCACCTCGTCAAAAGAGGTCCCCTGTCAGGTCAACGCTAAATCGTCTGCATAAAGAAAGCGATTGGTGTTATTTATTGATGGCTGGTCGTTGGTGTATATATTGAAGAGTAGTGGGGCAAGTACACTTTCCTGTGGGATTCCATTTTTCTGAGAGCGCCTCCTGCTTTTGTCAGATTGTAACTGGACTTGAAAGCGGCGATTGCGTAGTAGTTCCCGCAAAATATTCATAAACTTGAAATCGCCGGTAATCTGTAACACTTTACGCAATAATAGTTTGTGATTAACAGTGTCGTATGCCGCTGATAGGTCAACAAGTTCATAATAATAATCTTATAATAAGTTATTAAAAAAACTAAGTCTGTTTCTGTATTTATTTTCCAAATACTTCCTTTTTTCCAAACTATTATCAAACCATTTGCAGTACAAAACTATTGAATCTCGCATATAAATCAAACAGTATCAAATGTAACGCGAGCGCAATACATTCTACAAAAGCCACGACTGAAAATTTACTGGCCGAGAGAAATGCTGGCTTAAGTCTACAAAGTATTTATATTACGTTGCAGTTATGACGTTTGGTTCTTTGCCAAGTAGGGGTCATATCGTCTACAAGGCTTTTAGTACCAGATATATTGTTATACTATAGTAATATAGTCGTGTAATATAGTCATTGACCCTCGTCTTCGATCGAGTTGTTACTCGATCGAAGACGAGGGTTTGACCGTTGAACACCCGACGTTGCACATACCCGCTCACTCCTCGCAGGGATATAATAAGTCCTTCACAGTTTTAACAGCAACGTCATCTTTGCATTCTTTTAAATTTAGATTAAGGAATCTTTTAGAAACGTCTGATAACTTGAGGTGAGTTATTGTGTACGAGTATAGTAGTTTATATTGATAAGGTGTATATTTATTACATTGGTATGTATATTTTATGTGTGTATTCATATATGTTTTTATATTTACTGTGTCATAGTGTAGTATTTATTTCCAAGTATTAATATTTAACAGTTTTTGTGTAGTAAGTAGTTAAGTATAATTGAATTCTGTTTTTTGTTCGTGTCTTCTGTATATTGTACCTACTCTCTTCACTGTTTTGTTGTCTTTGTATATTTTACAGGTTGACGGGAAGAGATCGCTATCTGGGATAAGTCCGCCTTTTTACTGTTCTCTAGTTTGAACCTGTATTTTTGTCCTGTGTTTATGTACAAAAAATATTTTACAAACAAACAAACAATACTTAATTGTAGAATAATTAGTTTAAAAGATCTTACAATATAATTTATCAAAACTAAAATCCGACTTGAACAAAAAAGTGCTCTACCGATTTCGATAAAAAATTTAACACCTGACAAGTACAGAAATATCTGGTAGTGCTTTCTCTCTTATCTCTTGGTACCACGGAAGACCAGCGGCATGATGTTAAGGCACATCATTGCCCTATGCTGAGTGGTGCCATTTCGGTGTAAAACTAATTTTAGTTAATTATTAATGCAACTAATGTAAATTAACACTGAATAAAATATTTTTCTTTCTTTCTTTAAAAAGAATTTTCCAAATTGGCCCACGAGTCTTTGTATAATCGGTGACGTACATAAAACAAAAACATAACTAATTCCGACGAATTGATAACCTCTTCCTTTTTTTTTTGGAGTCCGTTAAAAATTATAATAAAGTGGCCTCATAAGAACTAAATTTGGTATGTCTCACGACTGACAAAATTGGACATCGTTGTTCAAAACTAAAAACCAACTTCACCCCCAAAATGCACAACCGATTTTAATAAAATTTCTATTTGACCACTAAACAGGTTTACACTTTCAATCAAAAAAAAAACATTTTCCAAATCAGTATAGGCGTCTTTGAATAATCGGTTTACATACAAAAAAAAATATCGCGACGAATTGATAACCTCCTCTTTTTTAAAAGTCGGTTAAAAAGTCATTACGCCGACCCCTTATCAAAAAGTGTAAATGGTAGAACATTATTTAATACCTATATTTTCTTTTATTAAACTTTGTTTGCGTTCCGGACTATTCCAGAAGTATTAAATTTCAAAAATATTGAATTCCAAATACATTAAATTCCAAATATATTAAATTCCAAAAATGTTAAGTTCCAAAATTTTAAACAGAGTAATTATGATATTATCCGACCAATTTTACTAGTCCTATCTGCTTGATTCCATGGTAACTCTACTTAGTTTTGCCCTGTTCACGTTGTCTCTAGTGAAACCAAACTATAAGGAATATTATTATTTTTTTTCATATTGAAATCATTCGTGTGAGTTGGCCATCTCTCCATGTGTTGGAGAGAGATAAAGATAGGGCTCGAATCCACTAAAACTTTATAGTGCCCCAATATTTTTTGCCAGTTTGCGTGGTCGCTAGGTAAAGCCAAAATTCTTCCTACTCCCTAGCCCTTAATACAAATAAATTGGCCTAGTGCGTGCCGGGCAACGCGCAGTGTAGGGTTCCATGGTTACGAATGCCACCTTTGAGTTCATGCCACTGAAAACGTCTAAAAACTAAGTTTCTATTGAATTTGTACGAAATTTTCCTTTTTCGAGTACATTTTTTAAGTTGATTCCCTATTTTATAATGTAATCTGGCAAATAAAGATATCTGATATAACTTTTTAATTTGTAAACCCAACTTAGCTTTAATAGTTTTCCTTTAAAGTTCGTTATAGCTGTGAATTTCACGTGTCTATTTATGACCGTTTAGCAGATAGAGGGACGGACACTTGACCCTAACAAAAATATTTTCTTTAAAACCAAATATTTCAAAAACGGAACCCTAAATTGAAAAATGATGTTCATAAGCTCATAATATTTTTGAAAGATCTATTCAACGATTCTCCACATGATTGGTTAGTCGATAAAAAAAGGAGCTCGATGGTCCCGCTGGAGGGCGCATTACTAGCGCTTTTGCCAGTAAATCGACACTGGACGTGGTCCGCACCTGGATGGGTGACCACAAGTGACTTTAAAATATATGGCAGTCGTCAAGCTATGTCAGATGCCTTTAGGCAGCCAGAAAAACCCAACACCTGTGTTGGTCACTTATACAAAAAACAAACAAACACAAATACAATTACAAATTGTATTTATTGTCGGACACAGGTGAAATAAACATAGGTCGTAACATTACAAAAGTGTTCTGTCCTAACAGGAAATACAATATTTAATATTATTAGAAATTTATTATTAAGTCCATATAATGTGAGCATTTACATTTATAGGGGTACAATATAGATAATAATTAAAATCAAATATAGTAGTCATTTAAATATTCTTTTATAGAGTAATCAAGTTTTACCTTGTATTTAAATGTCTTGTAAATTTATTTGCTTGTTTGTAAAATCTTTATTGTACATAAACACAGGACAAAAATACAGGTTAGAACTAGAGAACAGTACAAATGCGGACTTATCCCAAATAGGGAACTCTTCCAGTCAACCTTGAAATATGAGGACAATTTACAACACAGGGTAGAAAGTGGGTACAATATACAGAAGTCACACAACAGAAAACAGAATTCAATTACACTTAACTACTTAATACACTAAAAACGATTTAAAATTAATACTTGTAAATAAATACTAAACTGTAACACAGTAAATATAAATACATATATGAATACACACATAAATTATACATACTTTTGTAATAAATATATAAATAAAACTCAAGTCTTCAGACGTTTCTACAACATTCCTCACTCTAAACTTAAAAGAATGCAAAGTTGACGACATTTTGATTTCTAAAGGCAGTTTGTTCCAAAGCCTTGCTGCAAAAACTTATTACATCCCTGCGAGGAGTGAGCGGGTATGTGCAACGTCGGGTTGTTTCTCGATCGAAGACGGGGTCAATGTTGCGAAATGAAAGGTATTTCATTCCTTAAAACTATCAGGTAATTTATTGTACTTATTGTGCTGTCTCCAGGATTCAATATACATAATAAAATAAGTAGCAAAGACATAATGTTAAAATAATCCATTAAGATCCCGAGTAACGAGGCAAATTGGCGTAACTCAGGATGACACAAAACGTATTCAGAACTTACCCCTTTCCAATATTCTTGATGGCTGTGTAAGGCTCGCTATGAAAGTGGTCTAGATATTCGTATAAAAGTAGTCGAAGGAAACGAAGTTTTCGAGTCTTATTATATAAAGGTTATTGTGTTTATTACTATATTCATTTATTTAGTAAATAATAATCAACTGTGCTACTGTGCCCTCTTTTTATATATTTCGCACTTCTCTTTTTTATGTTATTGGGCGGCAAACGAACAAGCGGGTCACCTGATGATAGGTGATCACCGCTGTCCATGGACAACTGTAACACCAGCGTGTAACAGAAGCGTTGCCGGCCTTTCAGAAAGATATAGACTCGATTTGAAGGTTTCGTATCGGTCCGGGAACACTGCTGCAGGAAGGTGATTCCACAGTTCGGTCGTACGCTCTTTTTGGTTGCCTGTAAAAGATTGCTTTGGCGATAAGGCCGCCTCTTGTGCCTCATTATTATGTTATCCTTATTAGAAAACCAGAAAGTCACTCTTAGGTCTAGATATAACATTATTTAATAAACTTCCCCAAGCGGTCGTAAACCTACCAATGTCAAAATTTAAAAAACATGTTAAAAAGTTTTATTAAATAATGCGTACTATACTATCAATGATTATTTAAGAGATAAAAACGCGTGGATACTTCCTAAACATTTTCCATTACACTCCACACATGAAACATAAGATAGCTGTATTTTCTGTTACCATAATAAGCTTACTGTAAAAACATGTAAATGCTTTGCGATCAATAGGTGACCAACATATAACTAATATTTCCTCTTGACAAGGTCTGCGAGATCGGGATTTTCATGCTCACTAACATGTCCAATCCGGTGGTGCGTCGCTGGTCGGGTCGTTGGATTCCCTCTAATATGGTTAAGTTTAACGATGGCTGATCCTTGCGTCAACTCGTGAACGGGTCTGCCGGGAGGGACTGGTCAGCTCGGCTTCGCTTTTTTGACTACTTAATATTTTTTATTACGCAATTTATGTTTGTTTACTTGTTCACAAGCATTACGTGTTATAATTTGTCAACATTGTATAATATTATAAGTATTTATTAATTAAAATACAATAATAATAATATGACAAAGCCCTTCTGGCGAGTAGGCGACCAATACTGTGAAAATGAGTTTCTTTCGGCGTTTCTTCTCAGCAGTGGTCGTTACGAAGCGCTGGTATCGGTAGCTTTTCTTTAAAAATAAATTATATTTTAATATACTTTACACGTAACGAAAATATACTTATTGACGTGTAAAAGTGCCTGTAAAGGTCTAATTACTAAATAAACATTTGAATCTTTGAATCTTGTGATGTTTTGTAATTTTTGTGTGTCTTTTATGGTGCAATATAGTTGATTTGTATTGGTTCAAGAAGACTCGAAGAGCAATTAAAACACAATTGATAAAATATAAAGTTTATTTCAGTAACTACTTTGGTACAATGTTATACTAAAACGTATACATTAAGTTAAACGACAGTTTTTAGAAATAAATACAAAATTAGCAGTACTTTTTGCATTTTTTATTCAATAATTTCTGATGCTCCCTGCAACTATGTACAGACGGCAGTGAGTCCTTCGTTGCATCATGAATGAGATTTATGCAGTTATGCACTAACAAAACGGTACCTACGAGTACTTCCTTATAAACTCGAAACATGTAAAAAAAAGCTGAAGCATCGTTTTCTATGTTAAACCGTAATTTCGATTGAACGCGGTAAATAATGCAAATTTCTGGCACTCCATATTTTTTTTGGATTCTTTTATAATATCAAAATATTATGAAAAATAAAAAAATATTTTTTTCAGAAAGCGTTCAAACTATTAAGACCAGATTTGAGATACTCGAGATGTCTGCGAATAACTTCAATTTCGACTCAAAAGAAGAAGACTTCAATTCAAGTTGATCCAGAATCAAGTTATTTGAGTGTAATGATTTGAACAATTGATGCATCTTTTACAAAATTCTCTCATGGCAATTACACTCCTTATCATAAAAGGAGTTACTGCAACATTATTTAATAATAAAATAATAAAAAGAATATTTATATGTTGATATTTTTACGTAAACCATATCAATTTTAATATTAAAAGTAAATAAGTAATCTTCAGATTTCGCAACGTAAGCTAAAGGGGCATTCAACTTACTTCACAATATTATTAAAGTTTGCGAGATAGTTCATTGTTCTTTGGCTTTTCTTAAAAACGATCTTATTATTACGTATTTTTCATAGTTTTTAATCAATATATTAGACGAGGCATTCTGTTATTTGCATTAATAATAGGACAAGTTTTTATAAAAAAATATAATTTGGTATCCTCGCTTTTTTATCATATCTCTCAAAATTATCTGTTTCACAAAGCAATGTCTGTCTAAATTTGATGAAAATAAATGATTTTTATCCAAATAATTAATCGCCAAGACTTCGTTTTACGTTTTTGAAAATGTTACATATTTCCATGTCAATAATGTTTTTAGCAAATAAAGATATGATTATGATTATTATAATATTGTGTTTTAACCCTTTGCTATATTTATAATGCCTTCATAAAATTATATTAAACGTAGACTTATAGGTAAACTAAACTTTATAAAATAAAATCGGTGAGATGCATACCTATTTCTTGATTAAAAATAAATTATAACTGTAAACTTAATACCCGTATTGACTTTAATATTAAAGTTTTAACTAAGGTATCTAATAAGCAGACTAAAAATCTATTGACAGCAATTTACTAAGATAAATAGAATAAAAAAAAAAAATCTAAACTTTGAAATTCTTTGGCTAATCTTTTTAATAATATTTAGCAAATTTGAAAAAAATATTTCACTTTGACTTTTATACGTTTATCACCAATCGTACATCATTCATAGAAATGTTTTAAAAAAGAAATTAATGCAATAATTAATTGCTTTTTTTACTTAAAAAACTTCTGTCTTATAATGTCCCGATCTGTTAACATTTATTTTTTTATTTATTGGCACTTTTTCTATTTTAAAATATTAAAATCAGCGAAATATTCGAGTTTCTTCGTAAATAATAATTTAGAAAAATCTAAAAGTTGTAATTATTAATATAATATAAATTTATTTAAATGTGTCTCCTACCTATGTTTTGATAAAAAATATTATATTACTTTTAATATTTAATATATTTTATATAAATTTTACATAATTTATTCCTACAAATTAAACTTTGACAATTAATTGTTTCCTATTCTATTTATCACTTAATAATACTGGAACAAACACACATCACTACTTCTTCTATGATTAAAATAAGTCACATTTTGTATGTACCTATCTTTGGAAAGTTGTACATTGGTTATTATTATTCATTATGACACTAGACAAAACAAACTAACGATACACTTAACATTTCTCTAGAAATTTCTAAAAAAGCCACAGAGAATTTAAGTTATAATATCATAAGTAGGTATTTACAGAATCTTAAAAGTAATTACTGAATATCAAAAACCTTTGCTGACGTCGCCAAAGTAGATAGAAAGATACTTTCTGAAGACCTTCTTGGAATTTTATAATTAAATGTTTTACTTACAATTTAATTTCAAATGTTCGGAAAATTTAAGATTGATTTTAGGAAACTAAACAATATCTTTCTTTCATTAAATATTTTTGAAAGTTAATTACATTTCAATTATATTCATAAAGAAACTAGGTATTGTAAATTGACTACCCTTATACACCAAAATCAGTGTAATTAAGTATGTCTCATAAATTCATAATACACAAATTAGCATCCGAGCTCAAGACAAGGATGATAAGTGACTTAAGGTTGAACTAGTCGCGGGTTCGAACTCAAAAGTGGGCCGTGGCCTAAAAGCATGCCGTCTCAACTAACATTGTGTTCGGGCGAAGCAGTGAGGTGAAATGCACGATAAATTCATAGTAAACCGAGCGCGTTAAAAATAAGTAAAGTCCTTTGGGAAAACGGGTTTTATGCAAAAACTACTGCATTCATCGATTACAAATAAAGTTTATAAAATTTTCCGTTAAATAGGCCGTGTCGGTGTAGACTTTGTTTTGGAAATTTTACACTTCTTTTATTATTTATTTACGCCGAAAGTTGCGTAAAAAAAATTATAATGAGACAAAACAATATCGTGTTCAACTTTGGATGTACAATGTCAAACTGTGGTGGAAATCCCCTCTGAAATTTGTATAGAAAAAGTATAGACTAGTTCAACCTTAATGCTCTTTTTGCCGCTGCCCAATTGTATAAGTTTACGATCATATTCATAAAAGAACGTGCCGTACTAAATCAGTAATATAGTACGTATGTTATTAATTTAAGATGTGCAAACTTCTTAATGAAATTGACAGAAAAAAATGCGTAAGTGTCGTGGAACACTTGTACAGAACGAAGTTTGAAACAAAAATCATGACGGAAAAAAGTAACGGAATTTTTTCAACTTTTTTTCCCGCCTCAACCACCACGTCCGTGTCGTCCGAAAAGGAACTTCTTTTTAAAACAATGGTTCCTAAATCAGTAGCGTGATTCTATACAACGTGTAATGGAAACGGGGTATCAACCCGAAAGGCAGTAGACATATTAATCAATCTGAACTACTTTTACCATGGGATCATCTCTGAAAACGTAAAAAATATGAGCAGTTAGTAGCTAGTCTACACGCATACGTCTAGTTGCACGCATACAAACACCGCGCCGAAGTCCGCCGAACTTGAACGACGTTAGACGATGCACGGCGCCGGTTGCCGAGAAACGTTTAGGCGGAGTCGGGTGTGTTAGGATTTATTTTCGTTACGGAATTTCTTGATTCGGTCGCCGCGCTCAAAGCCCGCGATAAAAGCTATGCAATAGCTTAAAAATATCTGCAGCTCCATACATTTTCATACAGTAGGTATTTAATTTTGTATGGAGATGAAGCTTTTTTTTTCGATTTTTTCGATCAGGAATGGTCCTATTGTAAAAATTGTTCACATTGATTAGTATGTTTACTCCCTTTCGGATTGATACCCCCTCTCCGTTACATGTAGTATATGTAGCTGATTTATGAAGTTTAGGTCTTATGAATACAAGGGATATTTAACATCTTCCCTTGGCTAGGATTCTTCCCACGTAGCGAGCGTAAAACTCAGTTTTCGTCCTAGGCGGACATAAGACTAACAAAACTGTTTGCATTTTAGGAATCAGTTTGTGTCTCCAAGTCGACGCGTCGGACACGACCCGTCAATTCAGTCTCTTGCTCGGCTTCGCTGTGACTTGACTCTACGTCATCTAGAACGAGAAATAAATAAATAGTTATTGTCCATTTGGTTAGGTATTTTAAATAAAGTGAACAATCTTGACATATTTTTTTATAGAAATGTACACTTTATTAATCAATACCTTTGCAAATTACAAATTAACCCCCTTATTCATAAAAAAATTACAAACATTTGCTAAACCTCTTTTAGTTAAAATATATTTTGTCTCGTTCTTACAATGTCAAATATTGAAAAGAGAGAAAGGGACAGAACATGTATTAACTGAAATGGATTTAGCAAACGGTATGTAATTTTCATGAATATGAGGGTAAATGTTTTGTAAATTTTAAATTACATAATCAATTTGTAATCTGCAAAGGTATTGATTTATAAACTGTATATTTCAATAAAAAGACATTTCAAGATTGTTTAAATTTATTTAAATACCTAACCAAATGGACTATAATTTTTTTTTTGTTTAAAATTTACGTGAGGTACAGATGTTATTAATATGCGATGTACGTTTATATCACATTTGTCCTGAGTAAAACCTCTTGATGAGGTCGAAACATGTCGGTTAGTAACTGATTGTCTACGTGTGTAACCCGGATATCGTATAGTAATAATTAAAGTTACATAAATATGGACTAATTACACAGATTGAACTAGGCCCAAATTAAGTTTTAAACTTGTGTTATAGGATCCTAACTCAACGATATATTTTATGATGAATACATAATTTATAGATAAACACCCAAGACCGAGGACAATTTAGAAAGGACCTTTTATAAATTGCTTTGAATAGGGATGTGGTCAGGGTAAGAAATGACTTATTTTAAATGGTTCGTCAACTAGAAGGACCTATATTTTTTAGTTTAGCAAAGTAGTAAAAATTGACAAAGATACATCGCTTCGAAGTTTCGGAGTGGGAGTGATTTAAGTCACCTTTGGTTCAAACTCGTAACTGATCGTGACCTCACACGAAATTTAGACGCGTTGTATCTTCGTCATAATTTGTTTATCACAGAAAAGAAAAAAACGTATACCATACTTTTTTATAACCTTTCTAATGAGCCAAAACAAAAAAAAAATTGTCCACATCCCTAAATTTTGTAAAAAATATTACTAACCATGAGGTCTAGTATCGAGTGCCAGTACAGCTAACGGAGCTTC
Organism: Acrobasis suavella; assembly: GCA_943193695.1. Lineage (NCBI taxonomy): Eukaryota > Metazoa > Arthropoda > Insecta > Lepidoptera > Pyralidae > Acrobasis > Acrobasis suavella. Next base: position 2,087,251 of record OW971947.1, read on the forward strand.
ATCCAGCACCCCTGACCACCTCGCAGCCAACACCCTCGAGCCTCTATGACCCCTGACCACCACGGTAGGGACTACGCTTTGCGTCAATGATGACCCTCCATACATGGACACGCCGACGTTTCTGCGAGTTATTGTACTGAAACAAGTGATGTTATCTTTTATTATGTGATAAAAATATCTGAAGATAAATTAATTATTTTGACTTGGATTTTGAATTTGAACACTTTTCATATTCAAATCAAACTTAAAATAAGACAATGGATTATTAATGAGAAGTATATATAATTGTAGCCGATAATTATTGCGTGGTTTGGAATGAGCAATAAAAAGAGAGTTCTGCCTAAAATTAGCCGTTTTGTAACGGCAGAGTAAAAAACGATTTGTCACCACACTTTTTTCTTCCACAGGTATTCGTAAGAGACGACTAAAGGAGACGTAGATATCAGAGAACTCTGGCAACAGCGTTGATTATGGAAAGACTTTACCATCTACTGCACTTACTCCACAAATGAAATCAAAAACCGAGAAAAAGAATGAAATCAAAAACCTAGAATCATGGATGGACTGATGATAAACTGACTATTGTAGGCAGCTAGTGACTTGCCGCCTTCTAGATGAGCCCCTCCAATAAGCCGACTATTATAATAACACAGTTGTCCGTTATAATATTAATGGTGTTGCAAACTGTTACAAGAAAACTTACTTCTGGTCCGGATTCCGTCTCGGCCTCTTCTTCTTACACATCACCACAAGTGCTACGCACAGAGTGGTCAGGATCGTCAATAATATCAGTGACAGTACTGCTCCTGTCAGTAAGGCTACGCTGTTATCACTCGGTGTGGGTGCAGGTGGCACTGGAGTCATGGTTTGTAGGGATCCTGGGAAAAATATTAGAATTCTCAATAACTTACCAAGAAAAAAACATGGCTTGTGGTGAAAGCACATAAAGAAATTTCGATTAAAACTTCACGAAAGTCTCTGACTGGGTTGTAATCATGTCCAAAGAATACTCTTGATGTTAGCGCGTGCCTCAGTGCATTGTTAGCACTAAATTGGAGGTCAAAATTTGCTTTACAGCTTTTTCTTTTTAATTTAAGAATGATTTTCAAGGATGTGATTAGTTGCATTGCCAAAATGTTAAAGACCATACTCAGTGAAGAGTAGATCGTCATCACATTACTCACAGAAAGTCCACTGCTGGATACAGGGCCTCCACCAAAAAATTGCAAAAAAGTGGCATACATCCAGTGTTTTCCAGCTACATAATTCAGGTTGATAGACAACCTAGAAGGTGGATGGGAAAGTAGATATAGCAGTCTACCTAAAAGCTAGAAGCCACACGTCATGTGAAAAACATACGGCACCAAAAATCGTTAGCATTAAAACAAAGTTTGTGAAAAACTGCTATGAAGATGAACTTACCGGGGACATCCAAGTCATAAGAACTCCTGAAATCCACGCTGCGCAACGCTGCGGGACTTGGGGACCTCCCTCGTGGTGTCTCCGCGTACACGTAGATATTATACCTCCCTGGGGGCAGCTCACTGAGGGAGAACTGAGGCCGATCGTTGACGAGGCGGTACACTGCTTCGCTCAGTTTCCCGGCTATACCCTGGAAAATTTCAGCTCATCACATAATATCTATCGAAATAATAGACGTAAAAATTGTCGAAATATACAGAATATATATAAAAAAAACAATTTATTCATATTGCTGAATATTTTTTTTTAAAAAGGTAGTAACATAGTTTTTGGAATATCGTCGGAAAAAACTATGAAATAATATTTTTGCTTCTTATACATAATGTCAGTAATTTGTATAGTCAGGGCTAAAAAAGTATACTTAGGTTTGACGGGCTCAGGTAAATATTTTTAATATTACGATATGTCTTGACATCCTTAAATTTTCCATAGTCAATTTTGATGTGCATGCTATATCATCTCTTAGAGAAGAAAGATCGGAAAGTTTGCACCAAGCTCCGAAGCAAAGCGGCAAAGAAAACAACCAGGAGCTCGCTAAAATGAGACCAATTCCCATTGCCCAACTGCCCACCCTTCTATTCTTCATACGATATGGCGGCTACTGTCAACCGTATGCATCTATTGTAAGAATTTATATGACGAAGTATAAGCATGCTTTCACAAAGACTATATTTAGGATGATGACATGACTGGTGCAAATGACTTAAGAACAATACAATACAATACAATACAAATTATCTTAATTGCACCGTTAACAAAAGGAAATACAAAAAACTGAAGAAAGAATTATTTAAAGAATATACAAAAAAACGGACACTCCTGGCATGCAGCACGGCGGACACCGCGCTCACCTGGTCATTCAATGTAGATATCTCATTGTCCTGGCTCTGCTCGCTGCGAGGCCGTACCTCCAAGGCTTCCAGCAGGAACCTCTGGGTCAGTCCCCCGTCGTGGCCAGGCTCGCAGTGGAGAACTTCGTTGCTGAGCTCGCAGTTTGATGGTGGTTCAGGAAGAGCTAATATAAAATAAAATAATAAGAATCATGTTCCGGCCTTTTCTTCACAACATCGAAGGTTTTCGGCATCTTGGGAGACAATTGAAAAACATATTCTTGGTTCTATTTTTTCTTTCAGATCTTTTTAGGGTTCCGTAGTAAACAAAGAACCCTTTTAGTTTTGCCATGTCTGTCTGTCTGTCTGTCCGTCCGCGGTCTTACTCAGCGACTATAAGTACTAGAAAGCTGTAATTTGGCATGAATATATATACATATATATCAACTAGGAGGAAAATATTTTTTTTTTGGTAGCTCCCATACTTGTAAAATGAAAAGTCAAATTTTTTTCTCGACTAACCAATCATGTTGGGTATCGTTGAATAGGTCTTTTAAAAATATTGTGAGTTTGACCAAGCGGTTAAAAATGGACACGTGAAAAAATTCACAGCTATAGAATTTATAACGCAATTTAAAGGAAAACTATCAGAGCTAAGTGGGGTTTTAAAATTAAAAAGTTATAGGCGATTAACTTATAAAATGTACTCAGAAAAGGAAAATTCATACAAATTCAATAGAAAATTAGTTTTGAGATGTTTTTAGTGGCATGAACACAAAGTTGGCGTTCGTAACTACGGAACCCTACTGCGCGTGGCCCGACACGCACTTTGCCAATTATTTTCATTTTGCAGCATTCTCAGTTGCATTGTTAGATGTACTGCTTTGAAAACCAGAGTGCGGTGCTGTTGCTACAAAATACAAAATCTCTTTATTGTAGAATTGCTATCATTTTCTTCTTCAAGTTTATTAAGCGAATCAACAATATATTGGATACCAAGGAATATCAAGGACCATGTGAAGTGGCATAGAAAGCAAAGACTTATCTCTATCATTTTGCCGTAGTTAACGACTTACGTGATTCGACCTCGGCTAGTGGTCACTATGCCAGGCTGCCAATTTGGAAGTCCCGGGTTCATTCAGGTCAAGATGGAAAATGATCTTTTCCAAATTGACCTGGGTCTTGGATACTTATCTATACATGTGTTTGTTATGAAATATAGTATCGTTGAGTTAGTATCCCATAAAAAAAGTCTCGAACTTACTTTGGGGCTAGCTTAATCTATGTGATTTGTCCATAAATATTTATTGCTTATTTATTTTATGACTTACCAGCAGGCATAATCCTAAAAAGACAAGGTTCCCGTTGATTTCCCACATCGTTACTCGCCCAGCACGCAAGCCAGCCTAGATCCTCGTCCTCGTTATATGGCAGACCGTGAATGACTGTGCTGATAAAACCAGTTGACGTCACATTAGCTGCTGGGATCTAAGAGAGATAAAGGATTTTAGATTAGATGTTACACTTCTAATAAGTTGTTAGCAATGAAGAATAATGTGCGCTTAAAATGCGTGACTGTAATAATGTGACGAGAAAATTCGTCAGAGTGATGTAGGTCACGGTATCACAGAATTGCATTAAAGGTCATGATACATACTTGAGGGGTATGAGTTCAAATTTCACTCTTGGCAAACTATTTTTTCTTTGTATATAACATTAAAACTAAATATACTGAAACTATTCTAAGGGTGAATTCAGTCCATGATAACTTTCCCCAAGGAACATAGTAACAATAATATCGAAATGTGAAAAATACTTTTTTGCTTTTCATATAAACTTGGATCAGCCCATCGGTCAACTTATTATTGGAGGCCAAAAAGCATTTTTTCAATTAAGTTAAAACTATGAATAGTAAAATTTAAATTAAAAATAAATCAGTACTAAAACAACCTAAAACCAAAAAAAAATATTAAAAATTATGCAGTTTCACTAAAATAACACCCCTCGGTAGCGTGGCCAAAAGGCTGGCAGCATTGCCACGTTGTATGGCAATGCTGATTCTTTGAGCCAGGTAGTTACCAGCCTTTTGGTCACGGGATACCTCAACAAACGTTTTGAAATAAATTTGAATATATTATGGGCTGAAGGACCCCACGGACCAAAAGTTTCTACTCCAAAAGGCTCAAATATGTAGTTCTCTCCAACATTTTTTCGTATTTTCAGAAAATTGTTTAGTATCATGAACTGAATTCACCCTTCAAATAGTTTCAGTATGTTTAAATCGACATTGATTATCTTAGATATTTTTCCGAGCATTGTGATGCTATTTAAATCCATATATAAACTTATTTATAAATTACCGGCAACACATCTTTAGTTCCGTTATAGGTCCAGTAGAACCTCAGGGGCCCTGCGTCCCTTGACGATGGTGCCGTGACTGAGCACCGTGCCCTGACTTCGCCTCCAGGAGTGCCAGCCAGCTGTTGGATAACGCTGCCTGATGCACATTCTGGACGAGCTGGTAGGATAAATAAACAGTACAATTATTGATATTTTAATAAATTAATTTAATGTTTATCAAATACAAGTTGTACAAATAGGCGAACTTCACAGTCAAATTTTGGGCTATACAGATTGTCTAAATGTGGGTTGCAAGATAAAAGCACATAAAAAATGACAAATATATACCTATGTATTTCTTTATACACACATAATAATATACATTACACATGTGATACTAAATAATAATATACTGTATACGATTTATAAATATGAATTACATTCAACAATTTTTAAATCTACTCCAATAGATCGGCCAAGAAGTGCTTTAAAAATCGTCTAAAAACTAGCGCAATTAGGAGCGGTACGAATGGATTCAGGAAGCGCGTTCCAGAGTCTTACTGCCGTAATGGCGTTAATGAGTTATTCACGTACATAGTCAGCTTGTCTCAACGAGGTTTCAATCTATTAGCAGACTATCATTAGCATTCATTCACTGATTTAAAACTTTTGCGGTCATAATGATTTCTGGAGAGTCAGGCAATAAAATGAGAGACTTACTAAGTACATTCAACGTAAGAGGTTCACTCAGAGCACTGCCTTCAGAGTTCCTCGCTCGGCACCGGTAAAGCGAAGAATGATGTCTCCTCAGCCCTCTGATCATTAACTTGTCTCCGTCCACTGATATCCCACCAATAGGGTCATCTCTGATGAGGTGTACCTGTGATGAGAGAATAAATCATTCCACTGAAAAATATCGTCTGCTAGATTTTTACTATCTCCGTAGCGTAATCTAGTCCGCCAATCCAAACATTCTGGGTGTATCCTCACCCACGGCAAGCTGGAAAATTATCTTTTTTAAATTGTCCTGGGTCTTAGGTGTTTTTCTAATTACATTTATTAAAATTTATAGTATCGTTGAGTTAGTATTCTATAACACAACTTTCAAAAACAAACTTTAGAGCTAGCTCAATCAGTGTTATTTGTTTCTATGATATAAATAATTATATTTATATCATTTAAAATTTTGTCTTGAGTATGCCCTTGAGAATCCTTTAAACTATTTAATCAACTTTTTCCTTTGCCCATTTGCCAAAACTGGCCGTTTTTTGCAATGCGCGAAGATAAACTTCACGTTCTCACATAAAAATGTTAACAGTAGTTCATAAAATTGTTTGATGGGTTATCTAGGATCTGATCAAGACAAATTATTAAATGATATCTTCGTTTACTTTCAAATATCTTTTCTCGAAAGGGGGCAGCATTGGACTCCGAAAAATTTATGTATCCCTATAGAGAGAGATTTGATGGCATTCCAATAGCCAAAAGTCAAAAATCATTTATTTACTTTTTTATATTTTAATATCTTTTTCTTTCAATTTAATAAAAGGTAGTTGTTGACGTCAGCTCAATTACTAACAACTAAGTTTATTGTCTCTTCCGAAGCGCAAGTACAGAAGAAGAGACGTATGAAAATCAATTACCTATTTAAAATAATTCTTCATTAACTTTACACAATCAAAGTTAAAGTGAATTTTATTAAAAGGTAAAAAGCAACTTGATAATATCGGTGCTGACCTTCGCGCCGAGACAGCTCATCACCACTGACTGAGTCAGTAGCCTGATGCAATACATATCCCTTGCGATACAGCGCAGGGATGCTGCTAAATACCAAAAATGTTTAAATACCAAAAATGTTTGACAACAACAAACATTCATTTCAACCTTTCTTTTTTAATATTTAAGTGCGACCTCCTCTTATCTAACCAAATTGCTGTGCCCGACAGGGTCCATTAATGATCTATAATTGTATTGGTGACATCTTATGTACTTTATGGTTTGCAATAAAATATTGAGTATTGAGTATTGAGTATTGAAGTGTTATGGCCACTTTTGCGTCAGGCACGATTTGGGGCGGACTTTTTGACTAAATTGAGAAAACTTACGTGTACCTTTGACGTAAACATTAATATATATATTTAGTTTGATTATAGTGTAATATAGTTTATTTATGTTATTTAAGTTTTTAAAATTAATATGTTATATAAATTTAGTACATTGAATATGTATATTGATGAGTTATCTATTATGAAATTATAACTTAATTTGTTACAAAAAAACATGGTAAACGATTTATCAGACGAATGATAAATCGTTTACCATGTACATGTCACAATTCAAAATTACTTAAATAAAAATATCGTAAAATGTATTGCTTAAAACAGTAATTTCATTCATTCATTTATTTAATCATAAACAATTTTTTACATTGTGTTTGTTTTTTTTTAATTTTTACATAATAATAAGTTAAATTAAAATACAGAAATATATTGATAGGTAACATATTAGAATTCAATTATAGTAGTCAAATATAATTATGATTTAAATTAAATAATCATGAATCAAATAATACTATGATATAATAACATGCAAATTAAAAATAATATAATAATAATATATAGAAAAAAATGTATAATGTAACGAGGATCATTCAATATATTCATTAACAGAGTAATAGTTTTTGGTCAACAAGTACGCTTTCAATTTCACTTTAAACAGCTTAAGACTTTCTTCATTTTTAATCTCGTTCGGCAATTTGTTAAATTACATCTATCCCTAGCAATTAACTGTTATTATAAAGTTATTCTCCGTACGACAAATTGATTTTTCATGGAGTCATAATTAAAAACACATTAAGGAAAATGTGGGCCGGCCACGCTACACATAAAGCTATTTTTATCATAAATTAAAAAAATATGCAGAAATATAACTTGTGGTAATTTCATCGTTTCATTTTATATTTACACTAGCTTTAACCCGCGACTTAGTCCGCGTAGAAGTAAAAAATGGTTTTTAATTGTTTTTTTTTCGTTATCAATGTTGTTATAACATACAAATAATTATAATGTTAATGTGTAAAAACTTATTAAATAAATAAATCCTGAAACACGTACTTACTTATTTTCTGCCAAGAGCACTCCTGCGAAATTTCTAATAAAATGTTCTAATTAATCTTGTTTATACATACAAACTCCGTTTTAACCCCCTTAGTTGGTGAGTCCTTTCTTAATGCACTTCTAGACCTCATAAAAAATCTATGTTCCAAATTTGGAGTCTCTAGGCCCAGCGGTTTGGGCTGTGCGTTGATCGATTTGTCTCTATCTAATTACATATCTTTGTCAGCCAGTCAGTTTTTTCTTTTATATATATATATATAGATGGTCAATTTCTCTTTCATACGGGTTTGAGAGAAAAGAAAAATCATACAATGTACCAGCTGCTTTCTTACCTTGCAGATTGTAAAAGCCCATCGAGGGAATAGGCTATATTTAAAGTATGGTTAATAGGCTATGCAGCTAGCAACCTTTCACCCACTATCACGCTAAGCGTGGCCTTTGGGTCTTACGTCCCTGGGCTCTGAGCACCCCGTCAGGCATAAAGACGTGAAATATATGTATATTCTGTAAATAAATAAATATACAGGGATAAATTACACTGATTGAGCTAGCCCCAAAGTAAGTTCGAGACTTGTGTTATGGGTTACTAACTGAACGATACTATATTTAGATAAACACCCAAGACCCAGGAAAATTTGAAAAAGGCCATTTTCCAACTTGCCCTGACCGGGGAATCGAGCCCGAGGACTAGCATGATGACCACTACGCCACGGAGGTCTTCAAATCTTCAGTATCTTTTATTCGTATTAAGTGTTGATACCTACTTTGCATTTTCCCATAAATAAACTGTATAATTAATACGTGACAAAATATTAAAACCGAAACAATAACGTACATATTATACGTTTTCCCTGATAGATTTTTTTTTCAAATATTTATTTGCCTAAGGAATACGCTTGTCTGCACATTTTTGCTTATACCTAGCATAGATTTATGCGATTACGTGTATTATCCATTTAAATTAATGATAAAACGGACTTAACCGTACGTGAAGTTCAATCATAATTGGGTAGTTTCCTAGGTCAAAAATAAATTATTTTATACAGATAAGGGAATAAAACGTCACAAAATAATGTCACTTTGGCTTTTATCATATTCATTTCAACGTGATTTAGGATTTATTATTGCAGAAAAACTGATAATCAAAGCGCCATAAGGCTCCAAAAAACTATGGATTTATTATTGCAGAAAAACTGATAATCAAAGCGCCACATGACTCCAAGAAACTATGACATCATTAGTTTATATTTCATACACAGAAAATGTTTGTTTGACGTTTAGAAAAAAGTATATGATTTTAATTGTTGGAAAATAGGGAATTATTTAAAACGATTGTAAAAAAGTTTTATGTTGATTGCGCATTACAAAAATGATTTAAAAACGCCATGTTTGACCTTTTCCATTAAACTAATCGTTGGTATTGGTCGATTTTCTCTAAAATAAATTAAATATTAATATACTTTACACGTAACGTAAATTATACTACACGTAACGTAAATTATACCTATTGACGTGTAAACGTGCCTGTAAAAGTCTAATTACTAAATAAACATTTGAATCTTTGAATCTTTCTGTTTTCTTATTTACTTTTGACGGCGTACCTATTTATCGGTCAAAATCAAGTAAACTAGACCGATTTTTGTTAAAACCCGGGTGTACTTCACTTGGCAAATTATACTTCTGTAGTTTCATCAAATTAATCTAACGATAAACTTCATGTTTGCACGAAATATTCGCAGATTTTAGATTAAAACGAATAGCTTAATATTACAGAAATATATTAAATACAATATGTGACAAAAATCCTGTCCGATCCTTGTTGGAGCAACTCAGACCGTCAATATGAACAACTTTTCCTATGGGACCAATGCATGAAACTCGAAAAAAAAATATTGACATTTTCATACAAAAGTGTTCTGCCGGTCTGGCAATTTGTATGATAATGCATTTTTTTTCCAGTTTCAAGCATTGGTTCCATAGGGAAAGTTGTTCATATTGATGGTCTGAGTTGCTCCTCAGAGGATCGGACAGGGATTTTGTTCCATATATATATACGGACAAATTACAATTAGCTATCCCCAAAGTTAGTTCGATACTTGTGTTATGGGATTAGTATCCCATAACACAAGTCTCGAACTTACTTTAAGTAAGTACTCAACGATACTATACTTTATAACAAAAACATATATAGATAATACCCAAGAAGGACTATTTGAAAAAGGCCATTTCCATCTTGCTCTGACCCGGGATCGAACCTGGAACCTCTGAGTGGCGGACTAGCATAGTGACCACTACGCCACGGAGGTCGACAATAATGTAAAATGTAGTAATAATGTATTTTAATTTCCAGTTGCATTTAAAGCTTAGATCCTGGATGATGAATTATGTTTGCGTGAATTAATATTTACTGACCTAGGTAACATTAGAAACTGTTTGAGTGCATTTCAGTTTGTGGCAGTAATATCTCATTTCCTACGTTTGTAATTTATTTGAGTTACTATCTACTTTAAGTGAATCCGCGATTTTCCAACTTATAATCAGATACTTTTTTCTAAACAGCAGTCTACATAAACCTCATTGTGTAGAAAATGGATTGGCATCTACTCATTTATAAATAGATTCAAAACCAATAATTTTCAAAATCAAAGTCATTTTAGATCATAAATTTTATAGTCATAATAATCTTAAAGTAGAATCACTTTGTTGCAATCTGAATCGCTTTTTGGTATTTAATTAATACATATATTCATTCAATGTAGAATCATGATTTAATATAATTTTCTAAGATAGAAATATTTACCTCAGCGCCTTTATAGAATGTGAAGTTAGTAGCTGGAGGTACAGCATCAGCAGAGCACAGAAGAACAGCGTTCTCATCTTCTTGCAGTAGACGAGGTTCTGTAGGCTCCACTAGAGACATTTGCGCTACCGGGGGATCTGCAACAAACAACATCAAGTCTACATTCTTACATTGAGGAACTCGATGGCCTGGCGGGTGTGCGCATTACTAGAGCTTTCGCAAGTAAAGCGACACCGGGCGTGGTCCACATTTGGATGGAAGACCACAAGTGATACCTATAAAAAACTCTGAAGTTCCTTCACGCTTCAGAAGGTACAATAGGCACGTATAAGTTGATCCCGGCTGTCATCATTGTATGTCAGTCGTCAAGCTATGTGAGATGTTTGTAATCAGCTTGCAAAATCTGATATCAGTGCTGGCCACTCACACACATTAATAACAAACAAACACTTACATTATGACTCTAAAACCACCAGCAAAATTGTTTGAGATAATTCAGTCAATGATGCTCAACTAATTCTTAATAATAAATATCAATAACCGATAAAAAATTCAGTAAGTTTCCATAGCAAAATCCGTTTGGTCAAGTGCTGATTTGCATAGGATTTGTTTTATTGGAAATGCAGCATTGTTGACTAAAATTCCTTGATGTAAGGTAGTAGGTAATATAGATGATATAATTATTCATCATCATATCAGCAACAGGAAGTCCACTGCTGGACATAGGCCTCCCCCAAGGATTTCCAAAACGACCGATCGGAAGCGGCCTGCATCCAGCGCCTCCCTGCAACCTTGCTCAGGTCATCTGACCATCTAGCAGGTGGGTGTCCTACGCTGCGCTTGCCGGTACGTGGCCGCCATTCGAGAACCTTTCTGCCCCATCGGCCATCGGTTCTTCGCGTTATGTGCCCCGCCCACTGCCACTTCAATGAGCTAATCCGCTTGGTGACCTTCGTAATAATTATTATATCGATTTTATTGATCAGGTCGTTACCTTTTACGAGGCAAGCAAAACCTGAAGCCATTATACTTACACGTCATCTTTATCACCAACTCATTCTATTACAATAGTCTTAGAAAATGAATAATAAATAAATAAATAGGGACAAATAACACTGATTGACCAGCTCCAAAGTAAGTTTGAGACTTATGGTATGGGATACTAACTCAACGATACCATATTTTATAACAAATACATATATAGATAAACATCCAAGACCCAGAACAATTTGAAAAAGGCCTTTTTCCAACTTGCCCTGACCGGGGATCGAACCCGGGACCTCTGGGTGGCGGACTGGCATGGTGACCAGTAAGCCACGGAGGTCATATTTTAATTTTTACAGTTTATATTATAAAACACATTTAATATATTTTTATAAACGAAATGTTTGTACAGTCCCTATTTATCTAAACAAATGTTTAAAAAGCATTTTTATTCCCGCGTATCGCACATAAACACGCCCGCGTTGTAAAATGATATCGCTGTTTTCTGCATGTGGAATTTATGCAAAAACTGGCAAGGTGCATCCCCTTATATTTAAACATTCAAAACGTGCAGAGGTTTGGTTACTTTCGACATTTGATTTACATAAATATTTGTAATCATTATCTTCATTATCATCGTTATAACACTGGTTAAATCACCAACATAAAACAAGTATATTTTAAGAACAAGCTTTTATCTTCAGTACTCCTCAAGACGAATCAAACGAGCCCGAACTCAATGGGGTTGCGTCGTTTCATTACAGAGTTTCTATGGCCGCCTTTCAACTCCATCATCAGATCAGCTTCATGTCATCATAATATTGCATTGTCACGCGATATACGTATGGATGACAAATTTTAGCTCAATCGGAAACCAGGAAGTGGGTCAAATTTAACTTGCAAGATTTGATTACAGACAGACAGACAAACCGAACTACGGGACAGGTGAAACTAAATAAAAACTTGTAAAAATAGAATCAATTTGATCGAAAATGCAAAGGCTAGCAACCCATCACTATTTTAACCCCCAACAAAAAAGAAAAGTGTTATAAGTTTGACGCCAATGTCTGTCTGTTCTGCTTTCGAATGTATGGACCGATTTCGACGCGATTTTATAACGTAAAAGCAAGTTTCCTTGCGGTGGTCCTTAGCATGTTTGATGGTAATGGAATCAGCGGTCCAAAAGTTATGGGGGCTGAATGCTGGAAAGTCGAGGGTGTCTTTAATTTGCCTGGCAAATAAATAGATAGATAAAGTCTTTATTCACTAAAAGGCCACATATTAAACATGGTACATGAGTCTGTTAAGCACATACGAGTATAACAAGTAACAAGTATCTAGAATAGTATTTAATAGTAGTAGTGCAATGTGGTTGTACTGTGAGATGTGACCTAGTTAGCGATAAAGGTTCTGACTCAGCATGATGTCACAGACAAGCTGGTCGAACTGGGACGTTGATAATTCTGCCTAGTAAAATAGTCGCTAGTCTACGCTAAAAATACGGCAATAGGTGTTCAAGAGATATCCTTTGGCTGAGTTGATCCAGACTCAAATAAGGATTTAAGAAGGGAACTCAATTATTTGTACAGTGTGGGATTATGATAAGTGATAAGGCTGAACTAGCAATGCGCCCCGCCGCGGTGCGCAGACCGGTAGATTACTCGCGCGGCGACTGCTTTAACTAGTTTAACGGTTCGATCTGCTTCCCCCCGCGGAGCAGCGGTCTACGACGCAACGGCCCCGCGCCAGACACTCACTTTACACGGCGGAGCAGTGTGTTATATTCCGCAGCTAGCACCGCATCCCCGCGCACGTAGATTGGCAGAATCCGCGCGAGTTAAGAACTCCCTCGCGGTGACGCGTTGCAATGTGTTGGACTAGGCGTGTTTTCTTTCCCCCCCAATAGGTTCCCGGTTTGTCGTACCGGGGGGGCTCAGTACCCGTGGTAGCCTCGAGCCACGGGGAAGCTAAGAGGAACCCGCGAGGGGGCGCTCCTGCTGTCGTCAACCAGCAGAGAGCGCCCACATTGGGGCGGCGGGGGAGTGGGAAGTTCTCCCCCCACCCGAGGAGGGGTGCTCCCGCAGGCTCGGCTTCGGCCTTGAGCCTCTAGGGATGCGCCCAATGGGGCGGCGGGGGAGTGGGAAGTTCTCCCCCCACCCGGGGTGGGGCCGTCGGGAGGGGAATGTTTCATTGCCCTCCCGGCGCTTCAGGCGGGGCCACGCCGCCGTGGCTGTGGTTGGAGATCGGTCGCGGAGGAGGAGGAGTGTCGGTGTTACGTTGCCGCTCTCCCTATCCTCCGCGACCGAGCGGTGCCGCACCGCGTTGGCGGCGAGAGGCAAGCGGCGGAGCCTTTCATCTTCTCCGCCGCTGGGTGCCGGTTTATCTGGCTCCCATGGGTCCACAGGCGGTGGACTGCGTGGGAGTTTGCCGCCTCTCAATTGGGCCGAGGAGGTACGGCGCGTCCGTGAGTTCCGGACGCGCCGACTTGGTGAGTGGGGGGGCGAGCCCCCGAGGAGGGGCCGCTTTGGCGGCCAGCCGCACCGGGGTTCGCGGATGTATTTCCGTTCCCGTGTCCCCGGCAAAAGCGGTTGAGATGGAACTCCGGACGTTTTTTAGTGGGTAGGCACGTCGCTCTGGCGTGGAGTCCCACATAACCCGACAGCCTCCCCGCAGGCTGACGGGTATCCGTAACAGGGATCTTTCCTCCGTAAAAAAAAAGGCGTATTTTCTATACAAATTGAAGTACAGTAATACAATGTTTGGCACCGCGCTCCGCAACCGTGTGCGGTGCAGTGTGATCACCGCCTAAAACCACGCTATACCAGCAGTTATCATTGCAAAACGGCAACAAAACCAAAACCAGAGGGCAATCACGTTTTAAAATTTAACAAAGCCAAAACTGAATACTATTGGGGGAGACAAGTGAATTGTTTATTCAGTGCACGGAGCTCGGACAAAGTCGGGGCCGACCGCGTTCCACCACAGACTGAAAATATACAGTTGGATAAACATGGGCTTAGATTTGCAAATATTTTTAGCGGGAATAAAATGGGATTTTAAGGCCTTAGGCTTTGTGTGGGGTAGGCCGCGTTAGGGATTAAGTAGTAATAGTGTACCTGTACTTAAGTGCGAGTTGAAATCGAGTGGAGAGGGTTCCGTACAATGCAAAAAAAAAATGTAAATAATGGTATTATATTGAATTTACCACTTTATTTTCAATTGTTAGAATTCTTATAGGTTTTCTTGTAATGGACCAGCAATGAACTATATGCTGTAAAAAAAGTTTTTATTACTTAAATTTCAGTAGTTTCGAAGATCCGGCGGAAATTATCAATTTTCGTCTTCTTTTATGATTAAAATCAAAAATATTTAAACTACAATAATAACAAAAACATATTTGAGATACTTAAAACACGCCTTTTCATTCAATATATGACATAGTAAGGTTTGCAAAACTTTTTTTTTAATTTCCTAACTTATCCCCCGAAAATGACCACGACAGACGGACGCACGAGTAATCCTATTTATTATTCATATATTCATTTTTTGTACAGCACCCTAAAAAACATAAACATTGAAATTTCCTTTTTTTACTATTGATCTGGCACTATAAGAGACAGGTGTTGATTTATATTATTTTACTTGCAAAAATCAATCTTTATTTTTGTATTATAGCTAGCAACACTTTGGAGCTGGCAACCCTCACTTATGTCATCTCTCTTGTCTCTTGCATTGTGCTAGTGAGTCAGACATACATTCTTCCAAGTCAAAGTTAAAACAATATAATTTCATACTTCACCAGTTTAATAGTATTTTAATTTAGCCCAAACCGAACAGATATTCCAACAACAGGCAAAGTAAAAAAAATGAACGACAATATTTTGTGTTGTCTACTATGATATAATCATCATCTTTTCAACAGCATAACGTCCACGGCTGGATATTAGCCCTCTTCCAAGAATTTCCAAAGTGACCGATCTAGGTTATGGTTTAGTAAGGTCGTCTGACCACCTTATGGGTGGGTGTCCTACGCTTTGCTTGCCAGTTCGTGGTCTTCTTTTTGCTCAAACGAACACCGATTCTTCGCGCTACGATTCTCGCCGACTGCCACTTTAACGAGCTAATCTGCTGGGCTATGCCAATGACTTTTGATTTTCTACGAATTTCCTCATTCCTGATTTGATTACGTGGAGAAACACCGAGCATAGCCTCTTGTGCACTCTCCATAGCACGTTGAGCGACCTTGAGCCTTCTTATGTGACTCATGTAAGGAACCACGTTTCAGTTCAGAGATTGGTAACACACTTTGATTAAAGACTTTACTGTTGTGGCTTTGAGGTATTTGGGACGAAAAGGCACTGCGTAGCGCCTGACAGTTTCAAATCAATTTGAACTGCTATTGTTTATACTGTGACGCAGTGGTCTCCTGAGAGTAGGTAACAGCACAATTATTACGTGTTTGTTTGTTTTGCAACTTGTATTATTGTGTTTCGTACGTGCTTATAATAAGTTTTAAGCATTAAAATATATTTTCAGCCACTATAAATTTTTAGCTAACCTGCAAATTTTTTGTGCAGTTTTTGTCGGGCGAAAATTCGCTATTTTGCAACAAGCCAAATCAGATATATTTTTTTTAAAGTCCGAAACAATATTTTTTTATGGGATTTGTATGAAATACAGGCAGATGACGTCATAGTTTCTTGGAGTGAAATAGCGCTCTTATTATCAGTTTTTCTGCAATAATAAATCTAAAATCACGTAAAAATAGATATGTTCAAAGACAAGTGACATTATTTTGTGACATTTTATTGTCTTAAGAGTACAAAATAATTTATATTTGACACAGACAAATATAAATTATGTTAATAGACGAAGCAGCTAGCAACCCATCACTATTTTGATTCCATTTTCCTCCTTCTCGTCTGCCAAATTGGCGTTTGAGACTTATGGCTCTATCTTCAGGAGAGACATGATAATATGTATGTATGGATGTTGTTGACGACCTAGGTGGCCTAGTGTTCATCATGCCAGGTTGTCACACCGGAGGTCCCGGGTTTCAACCCCGGTCAGGTCAAGATGGAAAATGATTTTTTTTAGATTGACCTGGGTCTTGGATATTTATCTATAAATGTATTTGTTATAAAATCGCGTTAAGTTAGTATTTCATAACACAAGTATCGAACTTACTTTGGGGCTAGCTCAATCTATGTGATTTTTCCGTATAAATTTATTTATTTATGTATTTTCTACAAATCAAAAGTTTATTAAGGCAACGTAGGTGAAAACTCAATGTTTGGGTATGGCCCACATCAAACACATCATAATTAATGTTTTTTTTCTATCAGTAATATTGAATAATATTCGTACAAACGTTGCAAGATACCAAAATAAAAGCTATAATAATAATATAGCCATCTCATTTTTTAGCTAAAAAGGTACTAAAAAGCCTCTTCATGTTGGCTTTGGCCTCATGAACGCCTTAAAGGACCGGGTCCCCATGGACCCGTGGCTGAAAAGCGTACCAACATAATAATAATAAAAGGCGTCGGGACGTGACGGCCTTATCGCCCACTGGATTCCCAGTGCAGTCAGTCAACGCAGGGCAGCTTGTGGCGAGCTGATGGTGAGTGGCGACACCACGTACCCTACCTCCAGGGGGACCATACACACATGCGCTTACACACACACATACACACAGTTACACACCCCCCGCCTCTGTCTTGCCATAACTGGCCGGCCAAAGTGGAGTCGCAAGAGCAGAACATACGCTCCAGGGTGGAAGTGTATTGCATGTAATGACGTAATAACGGGGAAACCCGCTCTTGGGGGTAAGCCCCGTGATGGTGAAATCGGAGTCGCATCTCTCGACACCCTCAGCTGCTCACATTGTGTTGCGCCCTGGCCGCATTTTCGTGGCTAATTAGGGTGCCCACAGGCAGTGTAGCCAACGAGCAGCAAGTCACCATCTACCAGGCTAAAATTGTTGTGAGGTCCATTAACATCCCATCCATAAAGCCCAAATCAAGTAAATCCCTGTTCGGCAGCTGTAGAAGACTGTCCATTAATGCATCTCAATGGTACATTAAGGTATAGACCTCCATAGATTCAGCCATCTCACTTTTTAGATAAAAAGGTACTAAAAGGCCTCTTCATGTTGGCTTTGGCCCCTTGAACGCCTCAAAGGACCGGGTCCCCATGAACCCGTGGCTGAAATGCGTACCAACATAATAATTTAGGAATGGGTTTTGGCGGTAGCGCCACATTACATCAACTTCTCCAAGGGGCCTCTGTGTTGGATCCGTCTCACGCAAGCCTCTCAAAGGAGCAGGGTGCAGAAACCCGTGAATCTAAAGGAGATATGTAATAATAATAATAATTTTTTTGCCAAACTTGTTAAAACCTTCAGCTTGCTAATATTAGACTACATTACATCTATTCAGTCTAAATCTATATAGAAACTAAAACAAACGCCCAGCTTTATAATTAATTCTTACAGTTTGCATAGCTGAATGTAGACCTAAAACAAGGGTAGGGTTGGGAAAATTAAGGACAAAAATTTTGCCCTAAGGACATTATTTCCATGTGACCTGTCACACTATTTGATCAGATCTGTTATTTGCAGTGAGAAATATACTATGAAAAAATACATGGGCAGATTTTTTTTCTTTAACTTTAATTTTTTTCATGTCATTGACGACCTCCGCGGCGTAGTTGTCACCATGCTAGTCCGCCACCCAGAGGTTCCGGGTTCGATCCCCGGTCAGGGCATGTTGGAAAATGGCCTTTTTCAAATTGTTCTGGGTCTTGGATGCTAATCTATATATTATGTATTTGTTATAACGTATAGTATCATTGAGTTAGTATCCCATAACACAAGTCTCGGGCTTACTTTGGGGTTAGTTAATCAGTGTAATTGATCCCTATATATATATTTATTATTTATGTAATTGGCATTTTTTTATCAAGTTTTAACCGACTACCAAAAAAAGTAGGAGGTTATTATTGTGATGCAATCTTTTTGTTTTATGTAAGTTCCCGATTTTTTGAAAACGCCAGGAACTGACAAAAAAAAAACAATTTTTTTTAAAAGGTAAACTTACCAAGTGGTTTTTAGAAATATTATCAAAGTCGGTTGTGTAGTTTGGTGAAGTAGTTATTTAGTTTTGAAAAATTATACTAATAACAGTGTTGCTTACTTGCCAAGCAAGTTAACAAAAACCCCAACTACTCATCACTAGATAGTAGTGATGCGTGTTGGAACTACATGTTCCAACAACTGTTAACTGGAATTGATATCCGCAGCGCCATCTATAATTTGCCAGGTAAATTAAATAACACCGACTTTTAAGCGTTTACCTCGAATAATTTTTAAACTGCTGAAACCACTGCAAGGGAATTTGCTTTCACGTTAAAAATCGTATCGAAATTGGTCCATCCGTTCGAGAGTCTGTCTGTTTGTGGAATTGTAGCCACAAACAGACAGACAGATACACAGACATACATTAGCGTCAAACTTATGACACTCGTCTTTTTTGGTAGGGGAATTAAAAATGGCCCACTCGGATTTTTTTATATACAGGGTAATTTTGAAAACGCTATCAACATTACTGGAACAAGTTCAGTTTATAATACTGAATTATTTTCCATAAAAACAATTATTGAAAAATTTAAAAAAATGGACTACATACAAATCAACCCTCAGTGAAATGGATTTTGTAATGGGAGGGCGAATTTTCTTTATCGTTTTTAGAGTTCCGCAGAAGGTAAAAACGGGACCCTATTATTGAACTTCGCTGTCCGTCCGTCCATCTGTCTGTCTGTCACCAGGCTGTATCTCATGAACCGTGATAGTTAGACAGTTGAAATTTTCAAACATGATGAATTGTATAACAAAAAATACTAAATACCTATTGTCGCTATAACAAAAAATAGTAAATACATAATAAAGTTAATATTTAAGTGGGTTCCAAGACAACAATCGTGATTTTTTATAGATAATGGTACGGAATCCTTTATGCGTGAGGCCGACTCGCACTTGACTTTAAATATAATTAAATAGATAAACTAGATTAAATATATTTTTGTTAGATTTTTTTAAATATTTGATGCTAGTGTTTAAAAATTAACAGTGTATAACTTGGCCCGCCTACTTTCCCATCCCTAAACTAGGATAATGAAGCCAATTGCCCTAGGGAAGGAACTAGCCCGGATGCCGGGAAATTAGGCAAAGTAAACATAGCTACTTGATCTTCTGGGTATTTCACTCAATCGGAGAGATCGGGCAAACTCAGATACAATTTAATCTAATATATAAAATTCTCGTGTCACAGTTTTCGTTGCCATACTCCTCCGAAACGGCTTGACCGATTTTGATGAAATTTTTTGTGCTTATCCGGTATCTATGAGAATCGGCCAACATCTATTTTTCATCCCCCTAAATGTTAGGGGTAGTTCACCCCTAAATTTTTTATTTTATTTTTTAAACAAAATTTTTAATTTCTATTTTTTTATGATACAACATACAAAAATACATACAATCTATTTATATGGCAAAACAACGTTTGCCGGGTCAGCTAGTTTGTCTATAAATTTTTAATAGAAGCGGCATTCACCTGTGCAGGGACGCAAAATAATAATCAGAGATCGGAATCACGGGTGCTACTGCTATCAAAAGTATGGATATGACCTAAAAGTTCCGGGATCTCTCGAGAATCTAATTGGGTATTAAGTAAATAAAACAATCATATTTATGTGATTTCAGGATAAGTATATTTTTTTCGATTAAAATATATTCTGACATCACATAATTATGATTGTTTTATTTATAGATTATACAGTCATATCCAAATTTTGATAGCAAAATTTTTGATATTTTTGAAACACTTTAAGAATGTTTTAGTATATTCAATAATAACCAGCCAAATGCGAGTCGGATTCGCGCAGCCCAAAAAATTCTGTACCATTATTAATAAAAAAATCATGTTTGTGGGCATTAAATATATGTTTTATTCTGTTTTTAGTACTTATTTAGACATAGACATAGATTTAATTGATCTTAAAACACACATAATACATAATAAAAAAACATTATACACAAAGAGGAAATAACATAGTTTTTATTCTTTTGTGCGCTTTAGCAGATCAAATGGGCCGTGGCTCATTTCAACAAAAATATTTGTAAATCAAAATATTTATAAATGTGATTATTGACATTTACCATAAATAATATGTTACGTGATAGAAAGTAAAAAGTAAAAAAGGCAGATCACCTACACCGCAAAATCTGTCACCAAGTAACCTAGAGGAATTCCTAAATTTTGTTTTTCTAAAAAGTATATTCATGTTTTACCCTAATGTAAGAATGTAAATGAAGTAGATTGTGTAATTTTAGTAAATTTTTGTTGTTACAGCAGCATCAGAAATATGTCATCTGTGAAAATTTCAAC
Organism: Acrobasis suavella; assembly: GCA_943193695.1. Lineage (NCBI taxonomy): Eukaryota > Metazoa > Arthropoda > Insecta > Lepidoptera > Pyralidae > Acrobasis > Acrobasis suavella. The sequence continues at coordinate 2,108,249 of OW971947.1, forward strand.
TATCTAGCTATCACGGTTCATGCGATACAGTCTTGTGACAGACAGACAGACAGACGGACAGACGAACAGCGGAGCCTTAGTAATAGGATCCCGTTTTTACCCTTTGGGTGCAGAACTATAAAAATTGACAGCCTCTCCTAAATCCACTACTCCTAATAACTGCCAAAACAAATGAAAGAATGTGTGAGGACCAGAGAGCGGAATCATGGGTGCTGTCCCTGAAATCACATAATTATGATTGGTTTATTTACTAAGTACCCAATTAGATTCTCGAGAAATCCCGGAACTTACAGTCATATCCATACTTTTGATACCAATAGCACCCGTGATTCCGATCTCTGACGAGGGCAGATATAAAAGAACAAGGGGATAGTGCAAATGGTTTATGATATAAAATAGTGGAGAGAATCGACATACGGAGCCGCCCCAAGTAGATAAGAATATTTTTACCATCACATGAAATCAAAATAATTAGCAAGCTGAATTTTCTAAGTCTACATATTTGTGGTAAACTAGGAAGATAATCAGAAGTCGGAATTAGGTAGAGTTATTTATGCACTTGATTTCATACAGCGAAAGAATAAAGTGGATACGCCTCAAATCCCGCGATTAATTTTAAAGAGCAGAAAAATTCTGTGATTTCTTTAAAAAATTATTCTTTCTTATCGTTTATCCGATTTATAAGTACTTCTAGTGGCAACTTATTTTATAGTATGCATATAATTTAAGCTGTGAATAACGTTGTGGGTTATGTAATTAATAACACATTATATTCAATATTGTATCTGTAAGATAACTAATACACTATTATGTAACTGTTTGTTATTCCGTAATAAAAAATAAAAAAAAAGAAATTTACTTCTACACAATTTAAACCACTGCACGCGCGACGTTGTCTATATGTTAAAACTAATAAAAATGCTAATGTAAATACTTATAAAAATTGAAAGTTATTATCTTAATTTTATTTGTCTTATCTATCTCTGATAGGGACAACATGGGATTGTCCATTAGAAATCCCGAGAAGATCCATATTAATATCAACATTTCGATGCAAGTACATAAATAGCTCTACCTAATTCCGACCTCTGCAGACAATACACAACCACAGTCTCTGGTTTGGTTGACCGCGTGACCAACAAAATCACTATCAACAAACTTGCGACCCTTGGCGTGGTCTATCACTAAACACGTCATATATACGTGACTCCATGTTTTTTTTTATCTTCCAATTTCTGTAATTTATATAAATTTTTATTGAACCAACGAACGCACGCCAGGAAGGAAATCGCATACCTTTTTGCCAAACTTATATTGGAACGAAGTTCCTTACGGCAGGCTTGGAGGAGATAGGGATTTTGCTGCGCGACCGAAATGAAAAAAATGTGATAGTAAAACCGTAAGGATGACCTCGTTAAATAAAACCGTTAAATGAGACGTGCGCAGGCGCGACAGTCGTATACACAAGCGAGTAGTGTATAATACCTTTGAGCACGATTTTTCTTTTGCAAATTGTGTCGATTCTACATTAGCCGAAGGAACTTCGTTCCTACCTGGTGTCCCACGACACCACATTTCTTTTTTTCTTAGGTTTACTAATAAGTTGTTTGTAACTTTGTACTGTAAGATACACATAATGTGAAAATGGAAGCCAAGTTCAATATCCAACTAAAGTATTGAGATCTAAATGGCTTGCTAGCTTGCTTTTCGTGAGTGTAAGTGGCCAACAAGTGTCAGATTTTTCAAGCTGCCTAAAGGCATCTGACATAGCTTGACGACTGCCATACAATGATGACAGCCGAGACCAACGGCTTATACGTGTCTTCCGAAGCACGGACGAGCTCGAGAAATTTTCAAGCCACTTGTGGTCACCAATCCAAGTGCGGACCATGCCTGGTGTCGCTTTACTTGCGAAAGCACTAGTAATGCGCACTCCCGCTGGGCTACCGAGCTCCTCAATGGCTGCCAAGTTTTGTAGAGAATACTGAAATTTATTTATAAGAATCTCAACATTTGACTTGGCTAGTTTTAGCATACCTAATTATATTTGGTTTATCAACTTACAATCTTTATGTTTTACACAAATTATTGTTTTTACATTGTAAGGTTCTATGCTTCCAAATATGATTCAAATTGCTGGTAAAAAACTAGCCATGCCAAATATTAAGATTCCATACCATTTAGATCTCAATTCTCTTGTCAAATATTGGACTTGGCTTCTATTTTCACATTTACATTTTTTTTTACCTTGATTTTTTTACTTGAGTTCGTCGATAACTCTTTCCTGTTTGTTTTATGACTTTCTTTTTTAAATATTTTTGAGCAATTTTTAAATCAAATGAGACTAGGAATGAAATTTATAGAACATTTTCTAAATCCTTTTCAAAGGAATATCACGAATGACAGGTCGCCTTAAGACGAAGTGGTAGCTAAAGTGGCGCCCTCATTTGAAATAAATTGTTTAAAACTAAATATGGTGATAATTAAAAATTTGATTTAAAATTATTACTAATAGTCCGTCTAGTTTTAAAACTGTTTTTCGCCAAAAGTGGCCACTTTTGGCGAAAACAGTTTTAAAACGAGACGGACTACCAATATTACTTTCAAAGGTTATTCATAAAATAGTTTAAAGGTCTTCCTAGACATTTATACAAATCAAATTTTTAATTATCACCCTATTTAGTTTTAAACAATTTATTTCAAATGAGGGCGCCGCTTTAGCTACCACTTCGTCTTAAATACAATCTGTTAGTTGTATTGTACATGATCTGCTTCTCAGAATTTGCTAGTTTGACCGTGAATGACTGGATGTTATTGGTCACAAACTATTTACAACCTTTACGCATCACAAATATGAAAGACATATTATGCTTGGTTGATAATTTCGCAGAATTTGTAATATTAGATGAGATAAAAAAGTTTCATGTTTTACTACATAGGCTGTAAACAGCCTATGTAGTAAAACATGAATTGAATTTTATTATATAACATTGTATTATATTATAAGTATTTATCAATTAAAAGACAATAACAATAATATGACAAAGCCCTTCTGGCGAGTAGGCGACCAATACTGTGAAAATGAGTTTCTTTGGGCGTTTCTTCTCAGCAGTGGTCGTTACGAAGCGCTGGTAGCTTTTCTTTAAAAATAAATTTTATTTTAATATACTTTACACGTAACATAAATTATACTTATTGACGTGTAAAAGTGCCTGTAAAGGTCTAATTACTGAATAAACATTTGAATCTTTGAATCTTTGAATTTGAATAGTTTTATCTAGGCATACCCATCATCAAAAATAATGAGTTTAGATACAACTTATTCGCATTGTTCACATTTTCACCCGACAACCTCCGAGGCGTAGTGGTCACCATGCTAGTCCCCTACCGGTACCGGGTCCAATCCCCGGTTAGGGAAAGTCGAAAAATTGCCTTTTTCAAATTGTCCTGGGTCTTGGATGTTAATCTACTTATGTATATGTTGTAAAATATTGTATCGTTGAACTATTGTAGTATCATATAACACAGGTCTCTAACTTACTTTGGGACTAGCTCAGTCAGTGTTATCTACCTATATATAGGTATATATGGGTGGGAATAGGTGTTGTCAGTTTGTATGAAATTTCGTAATTTTTAAAGTGAGACATATGATTTTTTTAGAATCAGTGTAATTTGTCCTATTATATTTATTCATTATTCATTTATTAGTACTCATTCTCTTGATAGGCTTTGCAAATAAAATTAATCTATAAAAACGTGATACTGTTTATGTGTATAAGTGTTTCTTAATCTCATAAATAATTTAGACAACTTTTTTCGATTAACTTCTTTATTTCTAATGGGAACATCACATTGGGTGGTTTATTTTACTAATTAACTAACAACCACACTCTGCGGTGAAGTTGGTTGACGACCACATTTGAACTTTTTAGTGATGGCAAAATTAATCAGTGGAAATTGATACAGAATCAAAATAATTGAGTTAATGTCCTTTTTCAATCATTTTCAAGTTTTTTTTTTTTGTGTGTGTAAGTGGCCAACCCTATGTCAGTTTTTCAGGCTGCCTATAAGCATCTGACATAGCTTGATGACTGCCATACAATGATGACAGCCGGGACCAACGGCTTGCACGTGCCTTCCGAAGCACGGAGGAGCTCGAAAAATTTTTATGCCAGTTGTGGTTAGCCATCCAGGTGCAGTCTACGTCTGGTGTCGCCTACGAAGGTAATGCTCACTCGAGCTCCTCATTATTTTGGTGAAGTTTAATAATGAAAAAAAAAAAGCGAAAATGAAGTTCTTATATTTTTTTATACCAAAATTCCAAGAAGAAAAATGATCCATAAACCATGGATAACGAAGGGGCTTTTAAAATGTATGAGAAATAGAGATAATTTGCATAAAAAATTGAAGAGAGATCCAAATAATGAAACACTTAGCCTAACCTACAAAAGATATAGGAATTTTTGCAACTCCATTTTAAAAAAAGTTAGGAGAAGTTATGAAAGGGAAGAACTGAATAAAGCATAGAACAACAAACAGCAACTATGGAATGTCGTAAAATCCATAAGTGGTATTAAAAAAGCAACAGACTACTCACCTTCTCTTATCACCGCTGATAACCCGGGTACAAGCATTAATAACGTCAACAAATATTTTGCAGACATTGGTAGAGGTCTAGCCGAAAAAATCAAGCCGTCGCGAACTCCTAGTCCACAGCTCAATTCACTGAATACAGTCTCATGTCCCCGAGATTCCTTTGTGCTATATTTGACCGACGTTCATGAAGTTAAGCAGATCATTCGTAGTTTAAAGGATAAATGTGCCGTTGGTTTCGATCAAATACCTAACTATGTACTTAAAAGATACATTGACGTTCTTGCCCCAATAATCACTCACATATGTAACCTGGCCTTTATAAATGGCAAGTTCCCTGATGCTTTTAAGGTGGCTCTTATAAAGCCAATTCACAAAGCGGGTGATAGGGACTGTGTCGCAAATTTTAGACCTATTTCTATATTAACAGCCCTCTCAAAAATCCCTGAACGACTGATGAACAAGAGACTTATTAATTACTTGGAAAAAAATAAAATTCTTTCAACTTCACAATTTGGATTCCGTTCGGGTATTTCAACGAATGATGCCGTTCATGACCTGGTAAACCTCATCATACAAGGACTTGATGATAAGGATAAATGTCTAACGATATTCATTGATCTGGCTAGGGCATTCGACACAGTCTCTATTCCACACCTTATAACTAAATTGGAACAAGTCGGTATCAGAGGAATGGCACTAAAATTATTTTCTGACTATCTTACAAATAGGAAACAACGGGTCAAGATTGGGCAGTGGCTAAGCGATGAACTGCCTGTAACATTTGGTGTCCCCCAGGGAAGCATCCTAGGTCCCACATTGTTTCTCATATACATAAACGGCCTGTGTAACCTTCAACTACCAGGATGTAAAATACTCACATATGCAGACGACACAGCCCTATTCTTTAGTGGGACATCATGGGAGGACGTATTCTCCAAGGCACAAAACGGCTTCAATAATGTCTGCTCTTGGCTTCAAGCAAATACACTCACCCTTAATGTCAGCAAAACTAAACATGTGGCATTTGCTTTCAGGTCTGACTTTCTTCCTGACACATCATTTACTATTACTGCCCACTCTTGTGACGGCACATTGTCATCATGTCAGTGCCCAACCATCGAGAGAGTTAGTCAAATGAAGTATCTTGGAGTTGTAGTCGACCAGACTCTAAGTTTTAAATTTCATATTGAGGGGCTCGTCACTCGTTTACGAAAATTAATCTTTATATTCAGGAATCTTAGGCATGTGGCCGACATTAAGACCATCAGAATGGTTTACTTTGCTCTCTGCCAGTCTATCTTGGAATACTGTATAACAACTTGGGGCGGGGCTGCTAAATCCCATCTTATTAAACTGGAGAGGGCGCAGTGTGCAATTCTGAGGGTTGGTCTAGGCCTGCCTTATCGCTTTCCAACGGCTGACCTTTACCGAAAATGGGATGTACTGACAACTCGACAAAATTTCATATTACAGATAACATTAAAGCAACACTCTCAACTCAGATATGACGCAAATTTGGTAAAAAATAAACGCAGAAAGGATAAGGTCTGTAAGGAGCAAGCTTGTCGTACAACCTTTGTTCAAAATTTCTTTGGTTTTCTTGGTCCCTATATCTACAACAAATTAAATAAATCACTTACCATTTACCCTTTACTTAGAATCAGCTGTAAAAGTTCAGTTACTAAATATCTCAAGACACTGAAATACGACGAGACTGAAGAGTTTCTCGTTATACTACGGTAAACTGTAGTTCACCATCATCATATAATATATAAATGCCAAAACAACTCTGTATGTCTGCTTGTCTGTCTATCTCGCATTTCGCCTAAACTACGGAACCGATCTCAGCAAGGCAAATTACACATGCAAACCATTCCTGCCTCCTGATGACAGTCTAGCGTAATATTATGGTGTATCATGAAGGGAGTATTGGGCATTCTCACTCACCCACTCATTCATTCTTACACTCGCTCACTCTCACACTCACTCACTTGCATCTCTGCATGCATGCTTGCACTCACTTACATACTTATAATATCAATAAATTATTATATTTAAACTTACTTAATATTCTTTAAAGTTCATTGTTACTGTTATATATATATATATATATATATATATATATATATATATATATATATATATATATATATATATATATATATATATATATATATATATATATATATATATATATATATATATAACAGTAACAATGAACTTTTGTTTACTACAAAATGCAACGGTTGGATTTGAAATGGCAATACTCGTTGGCAACAAGTTATAAGACCGGTCGACCTAGCGACAGGGACAGTCTTGTTCAGGCGGCCGTATCGTGCACAACCCGTTTGTGTAGTTTGCTGTGGCTTGGCCATGACTCATTTAATTGTGATTATTGTAATAGATGTGGATTGGTGAAGAATTAGGCGATAGGACGACCGCTTCTGAGATTACGTCACCTTGCGAAGGTGGCATGAGTCCTTTTGCTCGAATTAGGCGATAGGACGACCGCTTCTGAGATTACGTCACCTTGCGAAGGTGGCATGAGTCCTTTTGCTCGAATTAGGCGATAGGACGACCGCTTCTGAGATTACGTCACCTTGCGAAGGTGGCATGAGTCCTTTTGCTCGAATTAGGCGATAGAGATGACCATGATCGATAGAGTCGACAAGAGTAATTTAACAGAGCAAGTAGAGTCTTAAGAATGGTTAATTCTTTGAAGTGTGGTTGAATAGTGAGTGAATAATGGTCAGTGGTAATTTCATAGTTGGTAAAAAGTTTGTGATTATCCCTAGTAATGATGTAAGCTTAATTATTAAAGTAAAAGGTTTTAGTTTATTAAAAGAGTTTGTTTTAAGCCCTGTCTTAAATCGTTTGATCAGGATAGGCCGAGTAGAGATGATTTGATATTGCAGTTAGGTTCAATTATTTTCAAATGCGTCACACTGGGACGTGTGACTTGTCAGAATGGCCGTGTCGAAGAGTTCAATGTAAAATTCCCGTTTTATGATTTTACACGCGCAAAGAGAAAGTTGTTTACTACAAAATGAAACGGTTGGATTTGAAATGGCAATACTCGTTAGCAACAAGTTATAAGACCGGTCGACCTAGCGACAGGGACAGTCTTGTTCAGGCAGCCGTATCGTGCACAACCCGTTTGTGTAGTTTGCTGTGGCTTGGCCATGACTCATTTAATTGTGATTATTGTAATAGATGTGGATTGGTGAACCGATTTATTACAATGACAGTTTGTTTAAGCAAGACGGAAAGCCCAGGTGTATACACGGTATTCAATTCTGTGGGGCCAGGGAATCCAGACATGGTGGTTGCGATTCATGATTCAGTGCGGAGGCGGGGCACTGGAATTCCGTCACATTTTTATAAGGCTCACGTAAGATCTCTCATGTGGCGGCATCGGTAAGGTGACGTGACTGTAAGTAAGTTTTCATCCTGACATCAGTTTGTTCTCGTACTGTAAGTAACTAAGTGGGTAGTTTACGTCACTTGAGATATCAGATGCCCATCACGCCACGCTCTGCCCCCTTTTATTCATCCGTCTGCGACATATATATATATATATATATATATATATATATATATATATATATATATATATATATATATATATATATATATATATATATATATATATATATATATATATATATATATATGTATGTATGTATATGTGTGTATGTATGTATATATGTGTGTATGTGTATGTATATGTATATATATATATATATATATGTATGTGTGTGTGTGTATATATACATATAGAAATATCCATAAAGGTCTTACATATGTGTCACAAACACCATTACCACCTTGTTTAATGCAAATTGTATAAATACATTGTGTAGTCCGTGGTGATCTGTATTACAGGTTACATTTGTAGCTTAGTTCAGACACCACTCTCTCACAATTTCTCTTGCGTGCAATATTATTGTATATTCTTACTTTTGTGTACCTGCTTTTATGTATGTATAAATTGTGAAGAGAAAATAAACAATTATTATTATTATTATTATTATACAAGTACTCTTATTTTTATACATTACTGTTATCATATATTAAAAAAAAAACTTTATTTGCCAAAATATGGTTCAACAAGCTTTTATCTGAAACAATGAACTGATTAAGACGATTCAAACGAGCCCAAACTCGATGGGGTTGCATCATTTCATTACAAAATTACTATGGCTATCTTCCGGCTCCGTCATCAAATCAGCGCCATATCACCATAATTTTCATTATCACGCAATATATGTATGCGTGCAAAATTTTAGCTCAATCAGAAACCGGGAAGTGGGTCTTTAACTTGCGATTTGATTACAGACAGACCACGGGACTGGTGAAATTAAATAAAAGCTTGTAAAAACAGCATTATCTACGAGTCAACATTCAGGAAAAATGGAAAACTGTTGTGTTAGGCGCACAAGTCTTGACTTAAGGTCCTAAGGTGGGGCAGAGGGCTTCAACAGTCTTTCTCCATCGCGAGCGGTCTTTGGCTACGCGCTTTACTTCGGGCCAGGTTAGCCTGATTGTCTTCATCTCAGCCGCAACTGTGCGCCGCCAGGTCTGCTTGGGACGGCCAACTTTTCGCTTGCCCTGAGGGGTCCACTCTAGGGCTTGCCTCGGAATGTGTGTGGGCTCTCTCCTGAGAGTATGGCCTATCCATGTCCATTTGCGGCGCATGATCTGGTTGTCTATTGGCATTTCCCGGCACGCCTCCCACAGGCTATCGTTGGATATCTTCTCAGGCCAGAAAATGCCAAGTATTTGCCGCAGGCAGCGGTTGATAAAAACCTGGATCGGCTGCGTGATCTCTTTGGTAACCTTCCACGTTTCGCACCCATATAGCAAGACAGATTAGGCGCCAGCAAGTTGTAAGTACTCCAATGTATTGAATATAAGTCAGTGGCTGTTTTAGAGTTTCGTTTTATAAGAGCACGAGGATTCCGTAGGAGCAAGCCTTGGCAAGATTAAGGGAACTAAAGGGAAGGGATACAAGATAATGCTATAAATTCTCTATAAAAGTTTCTGAAACAGTTAGCTTATTGCCAATATTAAAACACTCATTGTCGTAAGAACCATTATATCACCCAAACGAGTGTTATAATGTTGTACTAAATTTCATTATGCAATGCAAACTCAATTCCTTACTCATCATTTAAAAACAACATTTTAAAAAATAACTTATTGGTTATACGAATTCACATCGTATCCCGCCATTTTAGTTCGATATTTACTAATATCGAACAAAAATAATTTGCATTCCAATAATTGTACGATCCAAAATTTAAATGATTATTACAATAAATAATTTCTTTATTACCTATACATACATAGTTAGTTTGTATTAGATACTCAGCAATTAAACTTACTAGGAATTCACACAGAGTCCTTAACACTGTACAACACCCTATGGATTTAGAACCTTTTATAGAGGATTCATATCATGGGTGAAGAGAAAGTTATGTATGCAACTGTAATAATTAGGTATTAAAACACTCATGTGATACTATTATCTACGTATTACTAATAAGTATTATAACCTCAATTTATCATAATTTTCAAAAAAAATATATGAGCTATATTAAAGAGTAACAGTACACAAAAGATATTTTTTGCTGTGTGTCTATAACCTCGATAATAAGGAAGGGGCAAAATAAATATATCATGTGTCAAAATATCTACTGTCCAATTATAACGGTTTATAAGATACAGCCTGGTGACAGACAGACAGACAAACGGACGGACAGACGGACAGCGGAATCTTAGTAATAGCGTCCTGTTTTTATCCTTTGGGTACGGAACACTAAGAACGAGTAATTAGATAACCTACTCCATTTTTGAAATCGGTCAAAGGTACACCTGTTTCACGTGTGACTTATAAATGTTGTCTAATTGCTGCTCTGAAGTTTATCAGTGAATCCGCCAAAAGACTTGCATATCTCAACTCGCGAGAATCGCTCGAGCAGCCAACTTATTTAACTTTTCAGCACCGGCGTCAGACTAAGTTAGCGAGCTCAGTGTGCATTCTATTTTAACATTTAGTGTTTAATAATTTATTCTAATTTGTAGTTAGGTTTCTGGTTAGGTTTTTTTTAAATATTTTTAATTTTATTTTTTAGGCACGCACCGTTAGCTTGAGAAGTGTCGTTAGGCGCGTTTTGATTGTCAGAGTGACACTGAGTATAATATAACCAGCCAAGTGCGAGTCGGAGTCACGCACTAAGGGTTCCGTACCATTATCTAAAAACAATCACGTTTGTTGTATGGGAGCCCTACTTAAATATTTATTTTGCTCTGTTTTTAGTAGTTGTTATTATAGTGGTAATAAAAATACAGCATCTGAGAAATTTTCAATTGTCTAGCTATCACGGTTCAGTAAATACAGCCTGATTACAGACAGACGGATGGACCGACGGACGGACAGCGAAGTCTTAGTAATAGGGTTCCTTTTTTACTCTTTGGGTGCGGAATCTAAAAATAAAAAAGCAAAATCGCGGATTTTTAACGCCATTTTTCTACAAAATAGTTACTGTATTTTATTAAGTTGTTACTGTTCATACTCTTTAGTACACAATTAGGTACTTTACTGGGACAAAAATGAATTATTTGTTACAGTCATGATCTGACTGACTTCAAGAAACTATGACGTTATTTGTCCGTATTTCATACAAATCCTTTGAAAAAGGTTTGTTTTGACGTTAATAAAAAAGTATTTGTTTAAGGGCTCATAGACACAACTATCAACTCAACCATCGACTAGATTGTTAGACAACCACCTCAAGACTTGAGACAAAGATTTATATACAAGTTGTGTAGATTCACCACCGAGCGTCCAGGGGTAAGAGGGAGACATATTAATGATACTAAGTATATTTTTTCCTGGTCGGGTTACAGTATAAAGTATATATGCAATTTGAAGTGTGCCTATAACCCAACCATGAAAAATGTTCGGTCGGTGATAGAGACAAAAGACTGCACTCTTTTCTTTTTCTTCTTTTAGAAATCTCAATAAGACTATCTCGCTCTATCAAAGCGTGTCAGGCCCTTGACTTGAGACGAGAAAGCATATGTCAGTCACATAATATACTACAGCTGCGATCTTGAGAGAACTTTTTCGCTTCACCTACGCTCATCATTATAAAAAGACTTCTTATTTTTAAGGTTCTTGAAAAACAAAATTTCCAAAAATTTCGAACAATCACATTGTGGTACTTTGATTTTGCCTTGGCCAATCTGGAAGTGCCTTAACAGGTTGAGAACCCAGGTTGGCCGATGTAAAGATAATCTAGTCAGGTGGAAATACATACACAGAGACCGCAACGTTTGCGGCTGTGGTGCATCTCCGCAGACTGGCTCACTTGCTGAGTTGCCCAGCGTGCCCCTACACCTGCACGCTGGAAGACCTGTACGATGCAAGCCCTAACGCAGTTCAGGTCGCCGATTACTGGGCCCAGAGAAATATCTTATCACATGAACATCGACACGCTAAGATGATGGGCTATAACCGACTTCATCCCCAACCACACAACCAATTTTGATAAAATTTATATTGGATCACGTGACAAATTAAAAAAAAAAGAATTTTCGATCTAAGCATCTTTGAATAATCTTCGAACTTCTTCTTTTTCTTTGTCTTTTCTCTACTTGGGGTTGGCTCTGTATGTCAACTCTCTCCATAATTCTATTCTATCTTTCGCCATCTCTGTACTAACCCGCCCCATTCCCCTATATCCGAACTCACGCATTCTTCCCACGTCTTTCTCGGCCTTTCCTCTTCCTCTATACCCGTCTACTTTCAAATCAACCATTTCTTTAGCCAGGTTTTCGGCATCCATAAAAAAATATCGGCGAACATACATAAAAAATAATCTGGCGAATTGACAGTCTCCTCCTTTGGAAGTCGATAAAAATAATCATAATAGTGATGGGTTGCTAGCTGCATCACCTATCAGCATGATTCGCGTTTTCGCTCACGCTTCGATTGGCTTATCTGATAGAAAAAAAAAAACTTTCGAAACGTATTACGTTACAACAAGTTAGCATCAGTTTGCCGTTTAAAACTTAAACGAGCTTGCGCTATCTGAAAGCGCCGACACTACAGCCTTTCAAGGCCTTATCTAGAAGTTATCGCGAGCTTTATCAACTACTAGCGGCGAAAGAGTTTAGCCTGCCAGCTTTTTCCTGTCACTTTTATTAAGTAGCTTAAGCTATACCTACATTATAATAATTATATATTCGTAATCTGCTATTTTCCAACAAGTCAAATTAGATACTTTTTGCTAAACGTCAAAACAATAATTTTCTTGGAGTCAAATAGTGATCTTATCAACAGTTTTTCTGCAATAATAAATCTAAAATCACGTAAAAATAGATATGTTCAAAGACAAATGAGTTTTATTTTCTTATCAATATATATTTTTTTTAACTCAGGAAAATACATAATTATTACATATTTACCTCTAACGGAGTGGACAGAGCTCTGAGCTATAAAAAACAAACGTTTTCTTAGAGATTGTGCGGTATAGGTGAAAAAAACGTTTAAAACTAAACGATGAGCAATGAGCAAAAATGGAAATCATATTAATAAGTAATGCAAACCTTCACTATTTTCAGTATTCCGTACCCAAAGAATAAAACACGGGACTCTATTACTAAGACTCCGCTGTCAATCTGCCTTCTGTCTGTCACCAGGCTGTATCTCATGAACCGTGATAGCTAGACAGTTGAAATTTTCACAGATGATGTATTTCTTTTGTTGCTATAACAACAAATACTAAAAACAGATTTAAATACATAAATACTTAAGGCGGGTCTTCCACGCTGCTCTGTCGTCAACGCGAGCATAGTTTGAAAAGCTTGTTTTTTCATCCAGGGCAGTGCTAGAAAAAAAATCAAACCAAAAAGAGAGAAATAGTGCCTCAGGACACGGTTTGCATTATATTGAATGAAATTAGTATTATTATTAACTATCCATTAAACGAATATTAACTATTCTTAGGGTGCGGAAATTTTATAAAACTTGTTCCAGGATATACTTTTTTTCAGTTACGAGTAGCCTTACACGTGAGTGAAATAAATGTATCTTATATAAAAAATTTTGTAGTAGTCTAATGTAAAAAAAAAAAATCTATCGAAATATTTTTTTTACATTTAGAATTTATGAGTTCTTTATGAACGGTCGAAGTTCAGGTAAAATTTGTGCAAAAAAAACAGATTTTTGGAAGCGTATACTGAACTTGTTTTTCCAAATATTCATTTTTTATTTCGATAGAAACCTAGAAATAGTGCACAAGATATCTGTTAGTTCAAAAGGTTTCAAGAAAGATCACTTACAACGTCATAATTACGTACGAGCGTTTGTATGAAAAGTAAGACGGGAAGGCTGCTCTTAAGATATTGTGGAGAATTTGGGTTAAAAAGAATATTGCAGAGGTGGGTAAGAATGTGAGTATTCCGGCGAAGTCTTATGGGGAGCCACTTGAGTTTAGTTCAGAGACGTGATCATATTTACGCAAACCAAATATGAATCTGATACAATAATTTTGAAGTCTCTCAAGTTTGACTAGCTAATACTCAGTGAGATCAAGATAACAGGTATTGGCGTAGTCTAAAATCTAAATATATATAACTCCAAGGTGACTGACTGACTGACATAGTGATCTATCAACGCACAGCCTAAACCACTGGATGGATTAGGCTGAAATTTGGCATGCAGGTAGATGTTATGACGTAGACATCTGCTAAGAAAGGATTTTGATCAATTCTACCCCCAAGAGGATAAAATAGGGGATGAAAGTTTGTATGAAACGTTGTCAATTTTAAACCGATCGGGCTTAGACTTTGCATGCATAAAGCTACTATGACGTAGGCATCCCCTAAGAAAGGATTTTGATCAATTACACCCCTACGCGAGCGAAGCCGCGGGCAAAAGCTAGTTGGCAATAAAAGGGATTGAGCTAATGTAATTTTAGTATTAACCAAAAAATATAACCGAGCAAAGCTCGGTCGCTCAGCTAGTTTTGCTTAAAGTATTATACATCCACACTAGATATAAAACGGCAGACAAAGTTGTCGCGAGTGCCAACAGGTCCGGAACTACTAGTTCCTATCTGCGACGTTGCATATTATCTGTTTAGTAGCAGTTCACCTGATGCTTTTGGAATAAATTTATGTGTTATTGTGTTTGTTTCTTCTTTTAATGTCTTTGTTTATTTTATTTTATTTATTTAGGTACGTAAAACGGGTTACAATCATTAACACTAATAGAAATACATACAAAATTAAAAGGCTACACTGTAGCCCAAAGCATACGCACACAGCAAGATCACAAATACACCAAACGTGAACATAATAATAATAATTATAAATATTAGCTGCGTACATAAAAAAAACTGATATAAATAATGAGGAATTTGGGACTAGTGCACCAGACTGACTACCGTCAGTCTGAATTTGCCAAAGCTTGAACCAAAGTTTGTATGTATTAATTTAGGCAATAGTTCAGTTTGTTAAGTCAAAGTCAAAAGTCACCTTTGGGTATTTGTATCACTTGATAATTCTCTCTAATTTTTTCTTTCAATTTCTTATTAGTTGTTGACGTCAGATCATTTACTTACAGCTAAATATATCCGCTTTTTTCCAACAAGTCAAATCAAAATTACTTTTTTCTAAACGACAAAACATACATTTTCTATGGGATTTGTTGCGGACAAGAGCAGCAGCGCCAGCGCACCCGACCGATCGGCGTGAGCAACTGGCGGCAGAAGTGGAGGGGAGGCCGGAGAGAACAGGACGCGTAGAGCGAGACGGAAGATATTCGCGCGTCCCTATTGGTACATGGCCAGCGCGAGCCGTGTACTACGATTAGCGTTAAGATTTTGTATATATATAGCTGTAAGTATAGTTAGTAAAATGTAGCTCGTTCACTAGGTACCGCCCGGCGGTACCTGGACGATTTGCGTCCTAAGTAGGCCCTTCTGGCACCGTAGCTTCGGCCCTTCCGGCAAAACATGGGTGTTGCAGCACCCCAAAATTTGCCATAATCCCTAGCGCGCCCAAAGCCGAGGTTTTCTCCCCTTGGGAGCCCTTTGCGCTGCTGCTAGTAGTATAAAAGTATAGGAAGCCGGGCCTCTGGCCCGCTCCTCAAACCTTGTCCGGGTGAAATAGGAAATGCCGTCCGAGGCAACCTATGTCTGTCACGTCAAAAAAAAGAAAAAAAAAAAGTTTGTAAAATGTGTCACTTTTTCCGGCGTGGACAACATCTTGCCATTCTGGCAAATGTTGGTCCCACATTTTAAAAACCGTCGCGTCCGGTGAGCTATAGAATGCTTCCAACATACAGCGTAAATTTCGTTCGAAAAAAAAAATGTTGGTAAAACATGTTCGAGTTGTATTGTGTTATCTGCGAACTAAGGAACTACAAGGAGCCTCCAGAAGAATTGAACCATTGTGAATTAGTATTCAGCCAGATCGGTATAGCAAACAGTGTTTAATACATATATATTACTACGAACTCTATGTTTAATTTGAACTCAAGTCATACAGTCCACTATAGCGCGTGAGCTATCGTCAACAGGATTTGTATGAAATACAGGCGAATAATAAATAAATAAATAAATATATAGGGACAAATTACACTGATTGAGCTAGCCCCGAAGTAAGTTCAAAACTTGTGTTATGGGACGATACTATATTTAAACAAATACATATATAGATAAACACCCAACCCCAAGACCCAGGACAATTTGAAAAAGGCCATTTTCCAACTTGCCCTGACTGGGGATCGAACCCGGGACCTCTGGATCGAACCCGGGACCTCTGGGTGGCGGACTAGCATGGAGACCACTACGCCACGGAGGTCGTCAATGTGAAAGACTTCAAAGTTTCTTGGAGTCGAATAGCGCTCTTATTATCAGTTTTTCTGCATAAATAAATCTTAAATCACGTTAAAATGAATATGTTCAAATACAAGTGACATTATTTTGCGACTTTTATTTTCTTTTCATTACAAAATCATTTCATTTTGACCCAGGAAAATACCCAATTGCGGCTTCCTAAGCGCAAGTGCAGAAGAAGCGGCAACAAACTGCACTGCAGTATTTAAAAGACATGACTATCATTAATTTATCATCAGCAATATACCTCTTATCTTTTCTTACAATTCCGACACTATGCGTCTATGCTAGTCTGGGAGAAAAGAGAAAAGAAAAAAATATAGAAAGGACCAGCTGTCCTTGTCACAGATCGTAAAAGCCTATACAGATTGCAGTAAACATTTTGCTTTGATTTGATTCGCGTACAAAAGGCTTACTCGGAAAATAAACTCAAAGGAATATCTTCTTAATCTGGATAGGTTTAATTTAGCTCTTCACCTCTTCGTTTAGATACCTAGACATCCATTGCCAGGCAATTTTATTCTTAATACTCTGGCCAAACGATTAATGTTACTGAATGTTCTCCTTCGAAGTGGTTGCCTCGCGCATAGTAATAATGTAGGTGTATTTTTGATACCTAAACGGGGAGTGACACAGCTTTACCATAACGTTAAACGTGGGCTTTAGATGTAACGTACTCGGACTCTGTCTACCTCATCAAATCAATATGTGATGGTGCATGTCATCGACAAATGCGTGGCTTTTACATTAAGAAGATATAGATAAATAAATTACTGAACTATGGTAAGAACAATTTTATTTTATTTATGAGAAACAAATATATTACAACCAATACATGTTTCAAAGTGACTATGTTATAATTATATATGCTGAATTATCTTTATCAGCTAAAGTCTGTTCGCCGAGAGTTGATAATAGTATTTTATGCAACAGTTGTATAAGGAGGGTTAAAAAATGCGAGTGGCGCAGGTTACGATGCGAGCCTTGGCGAGCATCGTAAATTGACGCCATCGAGCATTTTTTGACTACTTATACAACGTTGCATACAATACTTTTTCTACGACTACATTTACTAAAAAAAATAAAAAAATAAACAAAGAAAAGTACGAAATACTACCATATGTTTGGTAGATACTAGGTATCTACGGAAGACTTAATTTTTTTTATTGACGTCTTTCTAGTGACTAAAAGTGCCATTTTTGAAATATGGAGTCACTTAAACGAATGTTTTTGATACAAAAAACCGTTTGTTCAGTGACTCCACGTTTGAAAAATGGCACCAAATGTTAAAATAATGAGTTTCTTATGTTGGCAGTATGGTAGATCTAAAGAAAAAAAGTTACAGGTCTATGGCTAGGAGTATCGTTTTGGCGAAATAACGACACATGTGCTATTATATTAGAAATACACTATAGACTTTTCTGAAATCATATAATCTATGTTCTTATATTAGTGTTCGGTACAATTTAAAAAAACAGATAACAGTACAGGAGTAGAAAAAAGTTTAAATAGTGATCACGCGCACGTCGCCTTCTTATCAAGTGATCGCATATTGGCGCCGAAATTGTAATGTTTGAAAATAATTGCCTTTATGTCTATCCTCCCATAAATAATAATTATTGCAGGGAAGATAGATAGGAAAAGAGGATCTGGAAGACTGAGGTATACTACGGGAAACGGATAATGGAAAAGGTGAACGTCGCCGCGTCGGGCCGTAAAACAACTGGCGGAAGAGAGAGGCAAATCGAGGAAAATTCAAACTCCTCCAATTAGAGCACAGCTCTTAAAAATTGATGATTATGATGAGATTTTTACAAAAATGTCCTGCATCC
Organism: Acrobasis suavella; assembly: GCA_943193695.1. Classification (NCBI taxonomy): domain Eukaryota; kingdom Metazoa; phylum Arthropoda; class Insecta; order Lepidoptera; family Pyralidae; genus Acrobasis; species Acrobasis suavella. Next base: position 2,126,589 of record OW971947.1, read on the forward strand.
AGCATTTTCTATCACTCTCAGTTTGGTTGTCTCATCTGAAGGTTTAAGTAGACGTCTTTAAAACCCTACCCTAAGTGGAGTTGGCGCAGCATTCAAGTCACTTCTAATTTTTTTCCATCCTTCGTCATTTCTACCGTCACACTTGCTCTCTGTATGATTCTTTACACATTCCAAGCACCTTTTGTTTTATTAAGTACAATTTTATTCTCTTCTCATAACGTAATCCAACATTACATACTTAGAACGCGTGGCAATTTTTCACTCGTAGCTTATTTTTTAATTGCCTAAATAATAAATTTATAAGTTATTGCTAAGTGTTTGTATACTAAGTACCCTTTCACCATCATAATTATAAGTACTTTACAATTTTTCTTCCAAATATTTACCAATAAAATTAAAGAAACAACAAAACTTAGTTGCTCAAGAATATATTCATGCCACGCAGCATTCTTATTAAACAGTAATGTTTAGTCTGCTTCCCTTTATATACTTATGTCTGTGAGATGACCATACTATAGTATAGACTTCTTACATTGCCCTTGAAAAATTTTAAATGGAAGAATGTACTCACACATAACATCGAACTTCAAGGAGTCTTCCAGCGTGTACCCTGGGAACCACGGGTTGGACACTCGACAGATCAGCCGCTGGCCAGTGTGTTCTCTCGTCACGCGCATCGTGAGGATACTCTTGGTGATTTCTTCGTCCACGTCAGTCTTAAAGAAAAAAAGAATAACACGGTTTAAGAATCAGGTCAGGGGTCATTTTATACCAAGAGGAATGTAGCGGAGAGGATTTTTAATGACACTTAAAAATAAACTTCAAAGTATGCCATAAAGTGCTAGACGCCAGCAAGATTGCACTTCATGCGTTAAACCCTCTAGCCCACACAGATATTCTGTGTCCATTTGGGCTTATCGTCCAGATGAAACAAACTATCATTGTATACTATCTTGAACTCTCTGGCATATATAAATATATACTCAATTCTTGTTCCAAATGAAACGAGAATTGAGTAGGTACTAAGTGCACCCTTTCACTATGTAATGTGATTTACCAGTCAGCCTGTAAAGGCATTGCCGACTATATTGCGCACGAGTTAACCGTGTCTACTAAAAGTAAAGTACAAACCTCTGTCTCAGTATCCACTTTGTGTTCATTGATGAACCAGTCTATGTTCGGAGCCGGCTTCGAACCCCGAGTGCTGCAGACGAAGGATCTGTCGTGACCAGCTCTCATCACGCCTTTGCCGGTCATCCTCACTGTCTGGGGCTTTACTGTAAACAAAATGCTGAATTATCTTTATCAGCTAAAGTCTGTTCGCCGAGAGTTGATAATAGTATTTTATGCAACAGTTGTATAAGGAGGGTTAAAAAATGCGAGTGGGGCAGGTTACGATGCGAGCCACGGCGAGCATCGTAATTTGACGCCATCGAGCACTTTTTGACTACTTATAAAACGTTGCATACAATCCTTTTTCTACGATTACATTTACTAAAATAAATACAAAAATAAACAAAGAAAAGTATGAAAAACTACCATATGTTTGGTAGATACTAGGTATCTATTCAAGACTTAATTTTTTTTATTGACGTCTTCCTAGTGACCAAAAGTGCCATTTTTGAAACATGGAGTCACCAAAAATCGTTTGTTCAGTGACTCCACGTTTGAAAAATAGCACCATATGTTAAAATAACGATTTTATCATGTTGGCAGTATGGTAGATCTAAAGAAAAAAGTTATGGAGCTATGGCTAGGAGTATCGTTTTGGCGAAATAACTACACATGTGCTATGTATATTAGGAATAGACTATAGACTTTTCTGATATTATATAATCTATGTTATTATAACAGTGTTCGGGACCAATTAAAAGTCAGATAATAGTACAGGAGTAGAAAAATATTATAATTCATCTCCGACTAGCGGCTGTCGCTTTACTGTCGCAAATTGCATAGCGGCCGTCGCTTGTAACTGGTTTTCGCCGCTTGCGTGGAACTAGGCACGCTGTTGATGTCAACCGTGTTCTGAACGGGTGAGTGGACGCGGCGGCCATATATTGCCATTGCGTTCTGGAATGCGCTTTGAATAAGTCGTTTGGGTGTTCGCATGTTGTTTTCTGTTTTATACAGTTAATAATTGTTTGAATATGTAAACATAAAGTTGTATAAGTTTTTCAATTATCAGTGGACCGCAATTTTCAATGAGTTAAGCAGCCCTAATATAGCCTATAGGCTCTCCGCGAAAAGACTAGCTATGTAGACAAACTGAAAGAAAAACCAGCGGTCCTGTCACTCCTGGTCTGAGTAAGTCTGAAGACCGAGAATTTCGGAGCATACTGCACCGCCAAGAGCTAAGAAGATTGATCATCATCTGATATGTAATCATCATCATCACCGATGATAAATTATTACCAGGTTTAGAAAAGGAACACTTCATCTCTTCCTTTGGATATTGTAAGAGGCAACTAAGGGATTAAGCACATACATATCGTATTACAACTGCATTCCCAAGGAGAGTTGACGTCAGGTGGCATTCGATTCTTTAGTTTTTTGATTTACTTGCTTTAGAAATAAACTTTTACAGAACGAAATTAATACTTAAAATACATAATTAATATAAGGGTTATACTCACGCAGAAAGTCGCCTACTACCAATCACCACACTGTCACTGCGAGCGCAGCGAGGAATCGCCCGCGTAACGAATCGCTAACATTAGTGTAGTTCGGGACAATGTCATGCGCGCATCTCGAGTCACATTCGCCTTGATAAAGACCTTCAGATCAGATCGAAGCATGTCAGCCAGTATCTGACTTTCTACGCAAATAATACTTACAATACAATTTAAGAGTAACATCTCTAACTACTGGTTGCAGTAGAGGTGGTTCCACTCGACACTGCAGCTTCGCGTTGGCCATCTCTCGGGACAGCTTTGGGAGCAGTAGCTGGCAGACCGAGCCATCTTTGGTAATAGCCAGCTGCTCATCTCCTCGGTACCAGGAAACGTCTGGTGCTGGTTTGCCTGAATAATTAAATTTACTTTATTTATTTCCGAAATATTTCGTAAAATCTTCGGATCGGCTAAAAATTCTGTCGGGAACTGGAGAGTCTCAAAAATGTGCGGAAAGAGGAGCTAGTAAAAGGGCCGACTATAATTATAAGTGTTCCGCATGCGATAGCTTAGGCAGGTACCACGATCTTTCCTCATTCTTTCTAGGTGGAATGAATGAAGGAAGGTCGTGACATTAAGGCAACATATCTGGGAAATGCATCAGTCCGAAGACCAGTGGGTCGCCCGAAATATCGCTGGAGCGACACGGTGCAGGCTAATTGCAGGCGATGAATGGTGTCAGCTGCTAATATATTGCTCAGAATAGAAAACTGTGGCACCTCTCTTGTGGAAGACCAAATTTACTTAAAGTCGTTGAGCCAGCGGAATAAGTTAGTCATTTATTTCCAATCAAAAATTAGAACTGATTAAAATTATTTACAAACAAGTCAAATAGATTTTGCAATAAAAACAAACGTTAGAAGATAATTAACTTTGATCCTGGTTGCATCTTTATTGGCACACGTGTGGCACTCAAATAATACTTGACCAAATCAAGCTAGCGTTTATCGGGTCTATCCTTATACCGGAATCTAGCGAAGATGACACAGAACCAATTTAACCACATACATGGAGATAAACTTCAAAAAGTCGTTTTTACTTACCACCTTCTGCTTGACAAGAGAGCAGTATCTTTTGCCCTTCTCTGAAGGGACCAGCCATGGCACCGAAGATCTCTTTGCCCTCAGAGTCGTATATACGGGGTGGTTCTGGTGGCACTGCAAAGAATATATATGAATTTATATTGAGGAACTCTTTAGCCCAGTGGGAGTACCTAATGTTAAATTGAAGTCCTCCGTGCCGTAGTGGTTATCACGCCAGTCCATCGCTTCAGATGTTTCAGACGTTTTGGGTTCGATCTCTAACCAGGGCATGTTGAAGAATGAATTAATCAAATTGTCCTGGGCCTTGGGTATTTATATGTATTACTTATTATTTTATATTACGGGGCTACCTGAATTTTTCGGAGTCCAGTGCTGCCCACTGGACCCCGAAAAATTCAGGTAGCCCCTTAAGTATAGTATTGTTGAGATACAAATACAAATTCAAATGCGTTTATTTACAAATGCGTTTATTTATCGAACTCCTTAAACTAGTGATGTTTACTGGTGGCCCCACACTAGGCAACAATGCCTGTCCTGTGGAAGCCTTTATTAACATTTCCAAAAACTGATTTTATTATGTAAACTGACTTAAGCCGGCAATAGCTTATTATCAGAAGAGCACATTCTCAAGCTCGTCTGTGCTTGGGATGGTGTTAAGCCGTTTTCCCGACTGACATCTTTGCATGGCAGTCAGCTATGTCAGTAAATTTGCGTCGCGTCAAGAACTAAGCAATTATCTCTATCGCTAATGAGAAATTGATATTATTGGTATTTCTGTTCGTAAACAAAGTTGATAGCTCGTGTAATCCCCGGGGATGAGAGGCGGCTAATGTCGGGATTGGGGAAATATACCGATATTTAGGCAGTAAGTCATGATAAGTGCTTATGAAGTTGTGATTAGGGTTTTCTTACGAAGTATTTTGAGTTATAATAACGAATAAGTATTTTTTTTGATAAATAAATGAACCGCCTTATGGTTTCCAGCTTATATGTGGACTTCTTTTTGTTTTCTATAAATGTCTGTAATATCCTAAGAGAATCGACGTTGGACGCGATTGACTATAGAACTTTTACCACATGCTGGCTTTTTTTCACATCGTGCCATCTTCAAAATCCCTACAGTTATCTACAACGTGAAACGAAAAGGAGGTATCAATCCAAAAATGAATAAGCGTTCTAAATCAATGTAAACAATTTTTACTGTACGACCATTTATTAAATCGCCAAAAAAAACTGTAGCTTCATACGTTTTGGCGCAGTAGGTACCTATTTAATTTTGTATAGAGCAGGGGATTTTTTGTGCGATTTCAGGGATGGTACACGTAAAAGTTGTTCACATTGATTTGTAAAACTCCCTTTCGGGTTGATACCCTTTTCGTTATACGTTGTATACTTTCGAAAATTAAAACTAGAAATCCTATATGTGGCTGGAATTGTGACTATATTTTTGTCGACGACGTAACACCCGTGTGGAATCTAACGATGACTATTCTAAAACTTTTTTTTTATTATAAAGGGTTTATCTTAACAGAATATGTTACCCTCGAAGGTGCATCTAAACAAAGAATCATCTACGACTGATTAATAATTTGAAAATCTTATAAATAACCCTTGCTGCTTCAGAGGTGGGAGTGGCAAGTATGCTATTTAACACTCCACATCTAAGGTTATACAACTTCTAAAATTAAAATTTTAACACAATAACATTCAGATGCGAGCAGCTCATTCCATAATGTGTGCGTTGTTTGCCTCTGAAAAATTAAATTTCGTAGAATTCTCCTATTAAAGCACTTGTTATTATTTTGTAAAATAATTTAAAGAAAACACACGAACTTTATTTTGAAATTAGCTTCATATTATTTACTTTCCAATTTTAAAAAGAGCTGCGAGCTATACAGAGTTCAAGACTCTGAAACGAAATAAATGCACAGATTTTTTGTAAATACTTCTTTCAAGATCTATTCACATAAACTGGTTGGTATAAATACTAAATTTTTTATTTAGTCAAAAACATTACATAGTAGGGCATAGAAAACTTGACGACCTCAGTGGCGGCGTAATGGTTAACACGCTAGACCGCTAATCTGGAGGTTCTTGGTTCGATCCCCAGCCAGGACAAGTTGGAAAATGGCCTTTTTAGGGTTCCGTAGTAAACAATGAACCCTTATAGTTTCGCCATGTCTGTCTGTGTGTATGTCCGTCCGCGGTTTTACTCAGCGACTATAAGTACTAGAAAGCTGTAATTTGGTATAGGTATGTATATTAATTATGCGGAAAAATTGGTAAAATAAAATATTGAAAACAATTTTTTTTAGGGGAGCTCCCATACAAGTAAAGTCAAAAGTCAATTTTATTTTCTCGACTAACCCATCACGTGGGGTATCGTTGAATAACTCTTTCAAAAATATTATGAGCTTGTGAACACCGTTTTTAGATTTAAGAATCCGTTTCAGAAATATTTGGTTTTAAAGTGAAAATTTTTGTTATAGTCAAGTGTCCCCCCCACTCTATCTGCTAAACGGTTACATATGGACACGTGAAAAAATTCACAGCTATAGTAAATATAACGATATTTAAAGGTAAATTATCAGAACTATGTAGGGTTTACAAATAAAAAGTTATAGGCGATCTCAACTTATAAAATGTACTCCGAAAAGGAAAATTTCATACAAATATAATAGTAATTAATTTTTAGACGTTTTTAGTGGCATGAACTCAAATTTGGCATTCGTAACTACGGAACCCTACACTGCGCGTGGCCCGACACGCACTTGGCCAATTTTTCAAATTGTCCTGTGTCTTGAGTGTTTATCTATATATGTATTTATCATAAAATATAGTATCGTTGGGTTAGTATCCCATAACACAAGCTTAAGCTTACTTTGGAGCTAGCTCAATCTGTGTGATTTGTCCGTATCATAATCATCATCAGGTCTTTTTGTCTTCACTGCAGGAGCATGACCCTCTCTGCACTATCAGAGCTATACTTAGCCAGAGCAGCCATTAGTCCGTATATAAAAAAAAAATAGCAAACACTTCCACGCTAAGCAACGCCTGTATCGCCATATGATTTTTAAAGTAAAAATCTATGAAGAGAAGATTTGCTTTTATAATAATGTTTAAAGTAAATTTTCAAGCGATACGATAACTTAATAATAATATCTATTTGTTTTCTAACCAAGGCAAATCAACCAAAAAGACAATTTTCCTTATCGTATGCCATAATCGGTAATTCTGCTACTCATTACTACATCTGCGGCTCCATCTATTATTTGCTAGACAAAGACCTTACTTTGAAGCGGTAATCGCCAATAACTTTCAAACAGTTCAATCGATTTTTATCAAACATAGCTAAGAATCACCGCAAGAGAATTTGCTTTCACGCAAAATTACGGCATCAAAATCGGTCCATCCAATCGAGCGTTACGATGCCACAGAAAGAAAGGGAGACCGTCAGACTGACAGGAATTAGCGTCAAATTTATAACACATCTCTTTTTTGTCTAGAGTTAGAAATACCCAGCAAAATAAAAGAATTTATCCCAAGGTACGTGCTACACTGAAATTAACAAACTTTCGCTTTGACATGTGAGTTGGCGATAACATCACTATTTTCAGCTCAGTAGTTATTAAATAAAGTTTTTTCATTCTCCCGCTGTGACGGGGTGTAACGAGATCTTTTAAAGTTTGTCCACTGATTTTATCTTCAAAGTTGTATTAATTTCAAGTGAAACTTTAGACAAATACTATCTACTCAACTGATTTTATAAACATTACATTATAACCCATCTAAATTATTGATATCTACTAAATAATGGCAGTTTCTCACCCATCAGTTTTAACTTCTTGGGCAGTTAATGGTTTATTCACTATCTATAAAGTCTATGTTAAAGGAGAGGTTAGAAGTACCCGTAACCGGCGGGCATGCATGAAGAGAGTGATGAGTGTAGATGAAGCGAAAGAGGTCTGTCAGGATCGTAGCAAGTGGAGGTCCTTAGTGTCTGCCTACCCCTGTGGGAAACAGGCGTGATAATATGTATGTATGTATGTATGTTTTATAATGAGATTGTTTGTGTTCTTAATAAGATCGTTAAAGATACTCTAATACGAAGTACTCTCATGTTTAGTGTTCAGTACACAAAGGGTAAAAACGGGTTACTAAACTCTGCTTTCCGTATTTTCTGTCTGTATGTCTGTCATCAGGCTTTATCTAATGAACCGTGATAGCTAGACAGTTAAAATTTTCACAAATAATAGATTTCTGTGGGCGCTATAACAAAATATACTTTAAACAGAATAAAAATAAATATTTAAGGGGGCCTTCCGTGAAACAAACGTGTTTTTTTTTTATTTAGGCCTTCTTTGCTTTATACACGGCAATTTTTCATTGGTTTTGGAACTGAAGGCCTATTCATAAGGATCGTTAGTAAGACCTAATTAGCTAGTCAAAATAAAATTTCTGAAACAAAATATGTTGACTGAAACTCGAAAGTAAAATCGTGAGATCAATTAGTAATACCGCCGGCCCGCTAGACTACAAGTTTAGCAAGGTCACGCGAACGGAAAATCATTTTCTCAACTTTTTATGTTAAATTTGGAATATGGATAGGACTATTTATTTACTACAAGACATTCTTTTTTCCAAAACCGGCTAGAGGCAGTCGCTTGAAATATTTGCAGAAAATTTAGTTTTTTATTCACTTTAAAAATAAATAATTAAAATAAAAGAAATATTTAAGTTTTGCGAAGTGAGCATATGAAGGCTCAGACTTCAGCACTGACCATTGACTATAGTCAATGGTCTGTGCTGAACTGTTCAAATTACATTACCACTTACCAAAAAAGTAAGTGAAGCAATGCTAGTAAAGTATACTTTACTAGCTTCACTTACTTTTTATTTGATTTGATTTATTGATTTGATTTATTTATTTTCACAAAATCCACAGCTCTTAAATAATTTACAATATTAATCTTAATAAGTACAGCACTGACAGCCAATAACGGATTTACTTTTTTTAGTTTATTCTTAAATACACAACAAACATTATTATATTATGCAAATATTATTTTACAGAGCAAAAATTTAGGTACAATAAAGAACAGCGTCTAATAGGTGGAGAAAGGTGTGTGTGAGTGTGTGTGTGTGTGAGGGTGTGTATGTGTATGTATGTAGATAACTGAGAATACTTTGCAGTTATTTCTTCAAGGTCTTCTCAATCACCTGGATTGCAGTTTTCCTGAAGGTGTGCTTTTTCGAATGGAAAAGATCGATATCTCCAAATTTGCTGTTGTATGTACGGTGCAGTCTATTAATTATTGCATTTTTGGCATATTTGGTTTTTGTGAAACTAGTGCAGAAAAGGGGAGTATGTCTAGTTCTAATGGTGGGAGTTAGGATATTTATGATTTTATTAGTCTGTCTGATTTATGGTAGTTTCCAAAACTTATTGACTTTTAAACTGACCGAATCTTTGATTCTTGATTCTGATAAAGAAATTATTCTCAATTCTAGATTATTGATTCATAAATAGAAGGACAAACTTTAAACACTTACCGATGACAGTCAAATTGACCCTGTAGTTCCTAGTCGGAGAGTCAACGTAGTCCACCCTGCATCTGTACAACCCTTCATCTTGCCTGGCCGTCTTAGTCACTGCCAGGTGAGCTGATGAAGGGTCAGACTCGTTCAACACGAAGTGAGTCCGGCTCCCGAACTCGCCAGCCACGGCCCAGTGGACTGGGGGACCGTTTCTGAAGTCCACCCTGCAAGGACAGACACATTCATCATCATCAGGTTTTTTTAACCCCTGACAAAAAGCGGGGTGTAATAAGTTCGTTGTTTCGTGGCGACAAGGCAGCATATACGGGAAAGGTATCAGGCCGAAAACCAGGAGGTCGACCCAGATATCGCTGAAGGAATACGGTGCAGGCTGATCTGCGGAAGATGGAAGTTGTCAACTGGCAAGATATCGCTCGGAAAATAAAATTGTGGCCATCTTTCGTTTCGGAGGCCAAGATCCACTTCGGGTCTCTGAGCCAACGGAGTAAATAAGTGATAAGTTTGGCGATTATGTCTGTCTGTCCGAGAAATCGTTGCACTCAAACGGATCGATCGATTTCGATACGGTTTTTTAAGTGAAAGCAAGTCGCAGTAAGGTAACTTGCTTTCCATCTCTGTTTGATGATAATCGGTTCAGTTTTTTAATAGTTATCAGGGGTTAAGATTGAAAGTAGGGGTTTTCAAAACAATATATGTCGCTTAGAATATTTAGTATCTTCTTAATAAGTAGTTTCGCTACTCATCTATCACTAGATGGAGTTCTTGACAGTCTAAGTAATTTTTAGAAACTTGTTAGTCTCCACTGCAGGAGCACGACCCTCTCTGTACTACCATAGCCATACTTAGCCAGAGCAGCCAGAGGACATAGCCTACACTCTCCTCGCTGGCCAGACGGGTTGGAGAGCTCTAATTGATGTTTTTAATGTGGTCCTTTCCGGCTGCTCTGTCATTAACGCGAGCATAGTTTGAAAAGCTTGATATTTCATCCAAAGAATGCTAAAAGAGAGGCAAAACAAAAAGGGATAGATAGCGCCCGAGGGCTCGATTTACATTCTATTGAAAGAAATTACTATTATTATTAACATTGAACGAATATTCACTTTTCATGGGGTGCAGAAATTTCATAAAGCTTGTTCCAGGTGATACGTGTTTTTCAGTAACCCTTACAAGTGTGTGAAATAAATGTTTTTTATTTAAAATTTTCATTACATTTGCAAGGTTTCTTAATATTTTATGAGTACTTTATAAACGGTCGAAGTTCTTTTAAAAATTGTACAAAAAAGCAGATTTTTGGAGCCTTATCCTGAATTTGTTTATCCAAATTTTAATCTATTATTTCAATAGAAACCTAGAAATAGCGCACAAGCTACCTGTTAGTTCAAAAAATTTCAAGAAAGATCAGTTACAACGTCATAATCACGTATGAGCGTTTGTATGAAAAGTAAGACGGGAAGGCCGCTCTTAAGCTTTGTTTAGTTTGTATTGCCTAAGTCGCCTTCTACGATATCCAAGGGAAGACTTAGAGTAGTCTGATTCTACTCTGCTGGAAACCATACAGATACATATTACGTCAAAATTACTAACGGGGTAGACTTTTAGAGCCGTAAGTCCTAACGTTAAAATGTTTATTTTGCAATTCGGACTTTGTAAGCATTTTTACAAGACAATAAGTTTTATATTTAAAGAAAAGCTACCGATGCTAGCATTTGGCAACGACCCCTGTTACAAACAACAAAAAGAATTTTTTAAATTGGTCTAAGCGTCTCAGGGAATATACATAAATAATGGAATTGATAATCTCCTTTTTTTCATTGGTCAAAAAGAAACTCAGCAGTCATCACATAGTATAGGTCACCTGGTAGCTACTTTTACTGAGATGGTGGGCCTAAAAATTGACAAATCGAATCAAATTAATGATCGCCTTTTAACATTTCGGATTTTACGATTTGCGCAGAAGAAACGAAGATGGTATATTGTAAGTTTTTTCTTATCTCCAAAACCAAATATTTTCAGAACACGGCTCTCTTGGTAAAAAACACAAGTTTCTTTTCAAGTAAGTCTTCCCATTACACTGAAATCTTCGCATAAATCAGTTTGCACAAAGCGTTGTATGCATTGCAAATGAAATCTTATATTTAATTCATGATCACCGACAGAGCCAAATCTACAATACTCGAAATAGTCGAGTGACTCACACATTTTAAAACAACCCTGCACTGAGGGTATGGTTGCTGTAACAGCGATTTTTTATTCAGAAAATAACATACAGTAAAACTGTATAAGTACATTAGTTTTATGCTAAATAATGATAGGTTACTATAAAGACTATAGATAATAAGGAATTGAGGTATATCTATAGGCCAACAAATTCTGTTCTGACACTCCCATGGTTTAAGGACGACTAGAGAGGATGACAGTAAATAATATGTAATATAAATAGTAGCAAAGTTGTATCTGTAACATTGTGTGAACATAAGTTTACGGAACATAATAATGGCACGGAAAGAGGAAAAAAAATGTATGCAAAGTAAATTGCGAACCCGACAAGCTGAGAAACACTCAAAGAGGGATATAATTTACCTACTAGCAGATTTATGTGATCAATTTACAATAGTTTCGTGTCATATGATAATCACTTAGATTATTTCATATTCGTTACATATATATTTCACTATACACACTGTCACCTGAGGTATCTGAACCATTATTTAGAGATGTATACTTAATAAGATTATCAAAGTTTTCGTCGCTTATGCGCTTCGTCATGTTTGCAGACTCACTTTTTGGATAACAATATCATTCATGTCTTGAAAAAAAAACGACAGGAGACAAGCAAACGAGTTGCCGGTAGAAATGACGTTAAGTAACTGATGTTCCTTCAAAGAGCTAAAGGTAAAATCCAAAGGTGGTAACAGATTTTTAAAAATAGTTTTTTTTTGGTATATCTTGCGTGCCAGTTGCTGACTTTGTAGTGAGTAACTTGTATATAGCATCATCATTCATCTTTTCAGCCGCATAACGTCCACTGCTGGACATAGGCGTCTTTCAAGGATTTCCAAAATGACTGATCCATTGCGGCCTGTATTCAATGCATTCCAGCGACCTTGGTCAGGTCGTCTGACTACCTTGTGGGCAGGGTGACGCTTCGCTTGCCAGTACGTGGTCGCCATTCGAGAACCCTTCATCGGCCATCGGTTCGTCACTCTATGTCAGCTATGTGTCGATCCCTCTGCCACTTTAACGGGCTAATCCGCTGAGCTATGTTAGTGACTTTTGTTCTACGGATTTTCCTTATTTCTGATTCTATCAAGAGAAAAAACCAAGCATATTAATGGAATTATTGTTTGAAAATCGCTGTAAGTGAGGCCTTACCAGCGCAAGCGGAAGGAAGCAATGCACTGAAAGATTCCGCCCATCTTCCGTTTGGAAGACGTCCAGAGGCTCTGAATCAAAACGGAGATATTTGTTTAGAGAGTGTTTGCTAGACCGAATAAGTTTTACTCGACTTTATTTTTTTAAACAAACACTTTGTTTGCCTTTCATATAGGTCTGGCTGAAAAGAAAATAGCGTACATTATTATCGGATATGTATAATATGAACCCAGTACTAAAATATGCCTAACAGCTCTCAATTTTATGAGATTTAATATGCAAATTTTATAATTTTCAAACAATGATTACCTCAACTTTAAGAAAAAATGTTAAATCTCCGTTTCATAAATACGCGAGTGATATAATAGTAAAAGTCTTTCTCTTTGCTACAGCGTTTCAACCATTAGTAAACTTAATGTCAGTACGGAGATGAAGATTTTGCTGAAGACTGAATTTCCCCATACTATTTGTATTTCAATTTTTGTATTGAAAATGGCATAAAAAATTCAACTTCACATATCTTTGAAAAAAAAAAGGTGGGAACATGAATCAAATTTTGTTTTATCGACAAACGTTGAACTTAATTTTGAAATATAAAACTGATTAATTACATTTTTTTTTATTGAATTGGACTGCTTCAAAATATATATTAGATAAATAAATTTCAAGTTTTAAAAAATAATATTTCTACAAACTTGAGCTAACTAGAAGAAAACTAAACAAGGTTGATAAACATCATACAAAAGTCCACTGGAAATACCGATTTGCTTTCATACAACATAAAGTATATCAATTTTTGTTGCCCTGTGTTATCAAAAATGTTTGCTGAGGCACGTACTGATGACTTCTTTGCCATATTACGCAAAAGAACGGCTTCCTTGAGGCGCAGAATTCGTGGGAGCCGTAACAGTATTCTGAAAGTAATCACTGATAAGCCGGATTGTCCAATCCAGTGGCACTGGACGCGTATGCACTGTGACGTAAAGGGGATCCCCGGGGGTGTGCACACCTGATACTTAAATTAATTTAGTGTGTAATTGTACTAATTGTGAATATTTTTGTAATCCTGATTAATTTAATTTATATATTTTAATATGTTTTTTGAATGAACGCACTACTAACACTAGGTTTTTAAGTTTCTTTTTACTAACAATAATATGGTTGTACAATGACCGAAATAAATGATTATTATTCACTTTATTTATTTTAAATATTCTTAGATTAGATTTTTTTATACAATATCTATAAAAAGTAAAATATAAAAAAATCTACAAAATATACATACTTTATAAAAAAACCTAATCTAGCTGCCCACTGGCAGCGGGGCTTTAAGGCCCAAGCTACCGGCGGTTAGGGCCGCAGAGAGAGAAACCTCCTGACAATGCGTGCCGTGTCCAGGAGTACTGCCTTCTGTATCTGACCCTTGATCCAGCCATCTAGCGAGAGAGTCTTGAGGTGTTGATCAAGACTCTTCGCTATAAGACCGTTCGCCGATACGACTATCGGGACAACGATCGTTGAATCAACATTCCACATGGCAGTCACCTCGTGGGCCAAGTCAAGGTACTTACTAAGTTTGTCCTTCTCGGCCTTCACGAGGTTCTCGTCATGCGGGATGGTGATGTCAACAAGCACTGTCTGGCGCATCAATCGATCTGTCAGCACGATATCAGGCTTATTGGCAACAATAGTCCTATCCGTGATGACAGATCGATCCCAATAGAGCGTGGCACGACCATTTTCGAGAACCGGCATCGGTGTGTACTTATAGTACGGTACCTCAGATTCTACAAGTCCGTATCGAAGAGCAAGCTGCTGGTGAATAATTCTTGATTATTATTATTATTATGTGTCTGCTCAGAGCCGCTGGACCTCAGAGCGCTGTCTGTCCCTTTAGAGATTAAGACCTGTACGTAATAAGATACTGTCCAAGTCTTGTTTTTGCCCAACCTTCAATATCAATTGGAAAGTTCCTTTGTTTTTGTGCTCTTAATGGAAGATGACGTAAGATGTTATTCTGTAGGAATCCCTCTTATCTTCGGGTCTTGATACTTCTCGAATGTCGGCTAATTTTATCGATGGGATAAATCAGCCTAGTACTTTATAGGGATTTAAGGCATTTAAGATGCAGTACTGAAGTACAATGCGACATAAATAAGTTGAACAAAAATGGCGGACTTCAGAGCATTTTTGTACAAATTCCCAGTACGTAAGTTGAACCAAAATGGCGGTTATCGACGAAGGTAAAAATAATGCGCCGACGACCGCCATGTTGGTTCAAGTCACGTGTCGAAAATTTGTACAAGAATGCTTTGAAGTTTGCCATTTTTGTTCCGTACTAAAGTACCCGCTCACGGGGTATTTTTCACCATTGCTTATTTCAGTATTTAGTTCACGGCCTTGTACTACTTTTATAACCCTGGGCAAAAAGAGAAGTGTCATAAGTTTGACGACAATGTCTGTCTGTCTCTGTCAACGTAGCTCTTAAAAGGATAAACCGATTTTAATGCGAATTTTTCACGTAAAAGCAAGTTTTCTTGCGGTGTTTTTTAGCTATATGAGTTGAAAATCGTTTCAGCCGTTTAAAAGTTAAAGAGAGTGAACCTTTGAAAGTCAAGGGGTTTTAATTTGCCTCGCAAATAAACTTGTTAGTTGCTTGCTTTTCGTGTGTGTAAGTGGCCAACACTAGTGTCAGGTTTTTTTAAAGCTGGCTAAAGGCATCTGACGTAGCTTGACGACTGCCATACTATGATGACAGCCGGGACCAACGGCTTATACGTGCCTTCCAAAGCACGAAGGAGCTTGAGAAATTTTCATGCCACTTGTGGTCATCAATCCAAGTGCGGACCACGCGCGGTGTCGCTGTACTTGCGAGAGCGCTAGTAATGCGCACTCCCGCCGGGCCATCGTTAGTACGTAAGTTGATAAAATTACATGAGGTAGCATCAGAGTAATTCTTTTTAAAGTCAATTATCAATAATAAAATGTCAATTAAGTACTATAAATTCTAAAAGTGGGTTAAAAAGCTTTCAAAATACAATAAAGTTAAACATGAAAATCTTAAGTACAAATTTTCATTCATAAACATGAAATCTTTAGTACAAATTTCGATAATAAATGTCTGTGAAACGGTAATATAGTTTTCACTGGAGTTAAAACTTAAAATAGTGACACTTGATAACTTCGGAGCGACTCTTCTGTGACATAACTTAATTAACAAATTTCGTATTAAGTGTGCCGTAACATTGATTTATAATTGTGAGAACTGACATTGTTCCTCTCTCTTATCTAAGCTTATCTCAGTTGCATTTTCAGCTATAAAGCTGCTAAGACCGGGATCGCATGGTCTTGGACATCGGTGGTTGCTAGATCATTGACACGCATGTTATCCTCGATGATGACCAACGACATGACGACAACTGACATTGCTGACACTTTGTGAACTACTTTGTGACCCGTTAAAGTCTATAGGATAAAAAAGTTGTTCGTACAAAAATAAATGCGTCTTAATAAAGGTTACCAAAAATTTCTATTACTTTTTAGTTTTTTTTTTTTCTTTTTCAAAATGTCTGAAATATGGTATTTTTTAAGTTTTCAATCCCCATATACCCGCCATTTTGAAAAATTTCAAATTTTCTCACCGAAATTCACGAGGACCGGTTGAGAAATGCGACTTGTAGGCGAGAACAGCCGACAGACAGACAAACTGACAACCGCACAAAAGCATTTTTGGCCAACCTCCAAACTGATACGCTTCGCTCGCTCGGTCAAATACACTCTGTATGCATTTGTGTGGACAATTTTATCGCCTTATAAACAATTGTGTAAAGCTGGTTTTTAGGTCTTTTGAGTAAGTAAAGGTGATTTTTTCCTTCAACAATCGTCGATTAATAAAGGCTTTTCTACGGCAAACCACTAATTGCCACATAAATAGTCAGTTATCCTGATAATTACCTAGCAGCAATTTATTTCAGTTGAATCGATAACCGTCAATTAAATAAGCCTTCAGGATTTCCTTTCTGATCTGCTATTTATCCTTTTCTAGTCATAAACTCTTAAAGTTAATTTATCTTTTATGATATAATGTTCCAACAATAGTAGATCCACATAAGATCAACTTGTCCAAAGAACCTTATGTATCATTATAGTTTCAGTTTGTTTTCTTTCAATTTTTCTAAGATATAAGATTCAGCTTTATAAAATACTACACGTAGTACTGTGCATTATTGATAAAAAGTTAACAATCTCGAATTTTTTACTGTTGGTATGACGTCACCATGATGGCGGCTGTCGTTTCGGTGCGAGTATGTTTTGCGTAATTTTAAAATTTATTTTTTTAATCATAAAGCGTCATTATTTTAAAGAAATAAAAATACCAGTTAATTAAATTTAAATTAAGAACATATTGACAAAAATGTTGAAGATTATAAAATTGCCTATTCTATCTATTGTCACCTCAAGGTTCCTGAGTATTCCGCGTCTCAAATTAAATTCTGACGCAGGGCACTTTCTTACAATTAAACAGACAGACGGTAACTCAGTTTGAAATTCGCAAGATTCGTGGTTCCAGGCTTGGGCTTTGTCAAGGCATCTGTTTGAAGTATTTAATGGCATTACTTATTGATACTTATGTTAACGAGTTAGCATTGCCTTTCAAAATTAAAAAAAAAAGGTAACGATATATTTCGTCATAAGTGGGATTCGATACCGCTACTTCACTTCTTCAAAGTAAGCCGTGGCAAGCCTGTGACACTGTGTCACTCACCCCTTTAGATATTTACTAGAAAAATTCTACGACCAGATTCAACCAGGGCTACAAATCTTGTTTTTAAGTGTACACCCACCGGCTAGGTGGTCAGACGAGCTGAGTAAGGTTGCAAGAAAGCGTTGAATGCAGGCCGCTTCCGATTTGTCGTTTTGGAAATCCAAGCCTATGTTTAGCAGTGAATTTCCTGAAGCTGATATGATGATGATATGCTAAAAAGAGACACTGAAAGATACCATTAAACTGCTCTGTAAAGTGAACAGCAATTGACAAAATCCACTAACTAAAGCCGCGGATAGAAGTTGTATCCTAGACGAAACATCAAATTGATCCAAGAAGATTAATTAGCAACGGTTCCTCGGAGATCAGGTGGTCATTAGTAATGAAACATCCATGCTGAACTGACGGCGAACCCGCGCCGCCTGGCGAACCGCCAAATCTGCACTACTATAACTACTGTACCAATATTTTCGTTAATTTGCGGATAAATTAGCCTCGTCTAAATATCTGATAAAATCAAAAATAAAAATGTGTCACTCAAATTATACGGGAAGAGCCAAAGTGGCATTACGACACAATAGAATATACTCGTATGATCACAAATAAAAAAAAAAGACAATACCAACCCTAGAGATGAGGCTATAATTTTTTTGGATTAATTCTACACAGTATTTTGGACCCTTGGACATCTAGAAAAGAGAAAAAGATAAAAAAAAGACACGAAAACTCAGATTTTGATACAAAAATCCTTGCAGATCAAGCGGCGATTAGTAATGAAACATCCTGAGTTTCAGCTCATGATGGCGAACACACGTCGTCTGGTGAACCCATCCCATCTGGCGAACCCACGCCGTCTGGCAAACCCTCACCGTCTGGCAAACTCGCGCCGCCTCGTGAACCGCCAAATCTGCCCTGCTACTTCTGCCACCAATTTTATTGTTTTTCTTTTCATCTTAGTACAATCCCATTTCAATCCTTATTTGCGCTGTATTGGAGCCTGTGGTTCATTTCTTCTATAAGACGATTCTTAATACCAAAAAAGAGAACATAGACACGCATAATTAACGGGTTCCGCGACCCGTGCATCACATATGATTCATTTCTATTGTTTTTTAGGTATTGGCAGTAAATAGGTTAATGTTAAAAATTGATAAATTTGAATAAAACTGAGTATTAAGATCTAAGAATTTTAAGTATACGTTCCGAGTAAATACAAAACCCTTTATTGCACAAAATAAATGAATACAGGACATAATTATCTTAAAAACTAGGAAATGTGCAAAAGGCGGCCTTATCGCTAAGCAGCTTTTATATAGAAAAACTCGCTCGAAAAAGGTGATGGGAAATTACAAAATACCACAAGCATGGTCACCGCAGCCAACCCTAGCGGGCTTTGCCGTACAATTTATTTCAGCTTCGTAATTCAACTTTTTGCTATTGCCTTATGAATGTAAAGCGGCTCGTTTCGGATGAGAAATAGTTGTTTTACGTCATTATGCAACTAATTTAAGAAGTCGTCTGGAAGGCGTCTCGTAAGTTTCACCCTTCCATAAAACGTCTTGACAAAATATACTGAAACTAATTGTGGTTGAACTCTGAACAACTTTCCTAAGGAACTTATGGTATGTACTTATACAATATGTGACAAAAACCTGGCCGATCCTTGTAGAGGCAACTCAGACGGTCAATATGAACAACTTTTCCTGTGGGACCAATACTTGAAACTCGAAAAAAAATCGCCATTTTCATACACATTGCCGGGCCGGCCGAACACTTTTGTATGAAAATGACGATTTTTTTTGTCTGAGTTGCTCCTAGAAGGATCGGACAGGGTTTTTTTACATATTGTATATATTCGTATGGCGAAATATTTTTTTTTTTGCTTTTAATACAAACTTATCAGCCGATCGATCACCTTGCATGGAAGGCTCAGTCTGCCAGCGACCATGACAGCAGAAGGGTTGTCGAAATATCTGGTTAAAATTATATTTATCGCGATAAGTCTCAAAATACTAATTAGAATTTAAAATATTTTTTATTTATTTAATCTTTATTGTTCATCAAATACAAATTGTACAGAACAATAGGCGAACTTAACGCTATAAGCGTTGTCTACCAGTCAACCTTTGGGTTATACAGATAGTCTTAATGTGGGTAATTTTTAATAATTTGTGTAATTTTTTTGTCCCTTGTGGTCACCCACTTAAATGTGATCCACGTCCGGGGTTGCTCGATTTGTGTAAAAGATAATGTTATCGTCAAACATCATACCTATAAAGCCAAGTGGACTCGTAGAACAGGGATTACACCAAAAATACGATAGTCGTCTGCAGTGATTGGCGTAATTAATTGCTTTTGTAATTAAATTACAATTTCAATTACTTTTAATTCAAATTACATGTAGTTTCGAACTACTGTAATTGAAGTGGAGTCGTCGAAATATCTGGCTAAAAATTATATTTATCGCGGTTAGTCCCGTAATACTAATTAGACTTTAAAATATTTTTTGTCCCTTGAGCAACCCCGGACGTGGATATCATTTCGGTGGGTGACCAACCCACAGAAATGATATCCACGTCCGGAGTTGCTCGACTTGCGAAAAAACAAACAAAAAAAATGTTATCGTCAAACATCATACCTACAAAGCTAAGTGGACTCGTAGAACAGTGGGGTTACTCCAAAAATACGATGTCGTCTGCAGTTTTGGGCGTAATTAGTTGCTTTTGTAATTTCATTACAATTTCAGCGACTTATAATTCAATTATAGTAATTGAAATAACATGTAATTTCGAATTATTGTAATTGAAATTACATCAGCAATTACGTTGTTGAGTAATTATAATTCGTAAGTTTAATCACTCATTTACATTTTTTTCCAAACAAAAGCCCGGTTTACATATTAACAAAGTACTAAGTAGCGAGTAAACACTGGCAAGTGACAAGTAGTTTCACACGTCATGCCAATAACAGATTCTCATTTTTATACAGAAAAAAAGTTAAAATATATATATACCTACAACAGATTTTGCTAACAAATCAATTAATACTTTTGATAAATATAATAACTATTATAATCATAATCCCTATCCATAATCGAGTAATTGCTTATTACTAATTATGTAATTAGCAATTATTAAATAATATTTACATCATGTAATTAATAATTTGCAACTACTTTTTAAAATTGTAATTAGTAATTAAAGGTTTCCAATTACAATTATTATTTGAGAAGCTTTTGGAGTAACCCTCCTGAACTAAAGGCATCTGACTTAGCTTATCTACCTCGTATAAGATAAAGACATGATTAGTTTGTATGTATTTAAGAAGTCGTCTGAAAGTCGTTCACAAGTTTAACTTGTAAAGGTATGACCAGACATGTGCGGTTTGGTGGTCGCGGTTGCGGCCGGCGGAGTTGACTCTGTCCACGAATTTACATAATTTGTGGAGTTTAATTGTCCGGTGACAATCCAGTGGTTTCAAGTTTCAAGTAGGTATAAATATGAAACAAACATTTTATTTTAATACTAGCTGTAACCCGCGACTTCGTCTGCGTAGAAGTCTAGATAATGTTTTTAATGTGATTGTTATTTGTTTTTTTACGTTATTAATTTTGTTATACATATGAATTATTATGTTAAAAATTTAAAATGTTTGAATACTTCTTCAATATTACAATCTTTATAAAAGTGTAGGGATTTAAAGGCCTAACGAGCGGACCCGACGAACCTTGCGAGCTCCCGCTCTCACTCCCGCTCCCGCTGCCGCTCTCTCTCTCGCTCACACTCCCACTCCCGCTCCCACTCCGCTCAAACACGTCATGTTTCTCACTTAAGAAATATCGAAAATTCATACAAACTTGCAACCCCTATTTTACCCCTATAGATATGTTATTTTCAAAATCTAATGAATACATTAATATTTTCTACTAACTACTAAAGTAAAGAAATAAAATTGTGTCTCTTACTTTAAAAATTACGAAGTTTCATACAAACTGGCAACCCTTATTGTCCCCCCTTAGGGATAGAATTTCCAAAAATCCTTTCTTAGCGGATGTCTCCTAGTCACAATCTATCTTTCTGCCAAATTTCATCTTCATTGGCTAAGTAGTTTTCAGGATTTCGTGATGAATGAGTGAGTGATTTTCGCTTTTATATATATATATATAGATATTTAATGTAAGATATTTGTTTTAATAGTTTTAATTACAAAATATAAGCGATAGACGCCTGCAACAGTTCACGGCACTTTAATAAAAGTTGTTCAAAGTTATGACCAGACATTTGCAGTTTCGCATTTTTCGAGAGTTATTGTTTTTGAATTTAAGGCATGTTATATTGGCATATTACTCACGACACAATTTTGATTTTGTTTAAATAAGGATTTTTAATAAGTTTAAAAGGTAACAAGTATTTTAAAATGCTATAATAGCCCTCTAAAAATGAGTACTTATATCCAGTGAACGGAAGATTCTAAGTAGTGTAAGCCGATATCCATTTAGTAGAAAATTAATTAATTTCCCGGGTCAAATTCAACCTTTATATTAGACCAGACATAATTAACGTTAAAATCCAGAAGAGATTATTTCCAGAATCTTCAGGCTTAGTTTATTAGAGGAGATAATTATCACGGAACGATAAAATTGTTCAAATAGAGTACATGTAAGTTTTTTGATAAAAAATTTCATTTTTTACAAGCCTATTGTGAGGCCAAGGTACTTGTTAAGACAAATGAAACAAGCCCAAACGCGATGCTGTTGCGTCTTTTTATTACGAGTTCATCGGACGTGTCGATGCGTCCGCCCGGCGCTTGCCCCGACTGGAATTCGGTAAATGTAATTTGATTTGTATTGACGTGTGATAGGACTCAAATTATATGCAACAAATTCAAACCGCGCTTGTCGTGGACATAGCATGCGCGGATCGTGAACGAATGACAGTTTACGACAGCAGAAAGATTGTCGCTCGTCTATCTAAGTCCTAAGGCACAGATAATGTAGATTGCGCTACTAGGCGATAAGATAATATTTTTAAGGCGAGGGCGCTACTTTGAATTCAGAGCGAAAAGAAAGGAGTCAAGCGAGGGATTCATATATATCGCCCGAGATATTAATATTACCGCACCCGAGTAGCACACTCTACTTTTCATCTCCATCTTTCTGATGTCTGAGTATTGTAGGAGTTTTACTTTTCTTTATATTATGTTTTGTATTTGTTAGTTTTTCTCATAGACGGAGATAAAAATTAGAGTGTGCTCCTCGGGTACGGTAATATTTTTATCTCGGACGATATCCATGAATCCTTTGCTACACTCAGGAATTCGTTTCGCTCTGGATTCAAAGTAGCACCCTCGTCTTCAAAATATTACCTTTTCCCCTTGTAGCACAATCTACTATAATGCCCAAGGCGTAAAGACATTACTTTGTACAAGATTAAACTTAGCTCCTTTTTAAAATTGCAAAACAGAAAATCAATTTAAACGTAAAAAGTTTTTTAAATCACATAATTACATTTCTTTATAGTTAAAGGCCACTTTAGACGAATCCAGTACTGGAAACCAGTTTTGCTAGAATAAATAAATTTATAGGAACAAATAACACTGATTGAGCTAGCTAGATGGTCGGATGACTTGAGCAAGGTTACAGGGAGTCGCTGGATGCAATGATGATAGTGATGAGCTAGCCCCAACGTAAGGTACTAACGTACTTATGGGATACTAACTTAACGATACTATATTTTATAACAAATACATATATAGATAACATCCAAGATACAGACCACCGTCTAGTTCGAAAATTGCCTGGGGCTGGATGATCTTCAATTTCCTATTCATGTCATTTGAAAATTATTATGTGTGTATATGGCTTAATAAAGATGTCCTTTAGTTTCACGGGTCTTTCCACTCCGGTCCTTTGAGAGGCTTGCGTGGGGATACGGATCCAACACGTAGAGGCCCTTTGGAGAAGTTGATGTTATGTGGCGCTCCCGCCAAAACTCATTCCTGAATATACCTATGAAAGGCGCACTCTTGAAAAGGTTCGGCTGGAGAAAGATCTATTGCAAGAAAAAGGGAAAGGTCTATGGGTTATGGAATGAGATTGGGATGGAATGATGCTGGGATATTGCAATAGAAACGTCACCTGCCATAATCATGATTACTGACTATTGTAGGCAGGTGATGGCTTGCCGCCCACTAGATGGGCCCCTCAAACGCGCCGACAATAGTTGCCGGCAAAGGAGCAACATCGGTGCAGGCGGCTCAGGGGTGTCAAGAGGTGTGCTGCGCTTTCTCCGAAGTTACTCGCGGCGTTATACCCTTTAACACTTCCACCCCTGGAGCAACAGCTTTAACCTTTACCTCTCTGCACGGCCAATTAAGGCAATGTAGAGCTGAGAGCCCTGCGAGCCCTCTTGGGTCTCCACCCCGACCGATGAAGACACGTCGGGGACGAGGGCCGTGACCGGCTCCCTGGAGCACTCAGTTCCGTGGTGTCGTTACTCACCAACAGCTCGCCACAAGCTGCCCTGCGGTGTAATAAAGATTATTATTATTATTATAAGACCTAGGACATTTTGAAAAAGGCCATTTTCCAACCTTGACCGGGGATCGAACCCACGACCTCTGAAACATGAAACGAACCAGCTAGTTTTCTCCCCACGCAGATCGTTAAACCCGATTGAGGGAGTAGGCTAAAATGTGAATCATGTTAATAGGAGATGTAGGCAATCCATGACTATTTTGAACCCTTTTTCCACCTTGTCACCTATCATCACGCTAAAAGTGGTATTTGGGTCTTGCGACTCTGGGTTCTGTCTGTCCAAAATTGTAATGGTGTCTTTACACGCTTGCCAAACTTCAGCAAGCGTCACAAGCACAAGCGTGTGAAGACAGCGTTTGGCTTAGCTTGCGCAAGCTTGTGAACGCTTATTTCTTATCCAGTTGAGTGTTGGTTTTTTGATACAGATCAAAAGGCGCTTGCGACAAGCGCTTGCGACGCATTCACACGTTGGCATGCGACTGCCGCGCTTAGACGTTGTCATTGTGACCTTCATCATCATCATCATCAGGTCTTTTTGTCTCCACTGCAGGAGCACGACCCTCTCTGTACTACCAGAGCTATACTTGGCCAGAGTAGTCAGAGGATCTGGCCTACACTCTCCACGCTGGCCAGACGGGTTGGAGAGGTCTCATTGATATTTCTAAGCTTTGTTTAGCTTGTATTCCCTAAGTCGCCTTCTACGACATCCACGGGAGGACTTGGAGTGGCCCTATTCTACTCTGCCGGCTACCACACGGTCTTGTGACCTTGATGGAACCTAATTCAATAGCCCATACGAGTTCGGTGTCCGACCTGCTTGGATATACGTAGCAAACTGACGCATTCACAAGCATGTAAACGACTTCTAAATGTTCGATATCTGTGGTCGCTTGCTGAAGTTTAGAGCCGTGTAAAGGCACCATAAGACCCACGGGGCTCTGTCTGCCCTATTAGGGATAAAGAAGTTGTAGTGTATTGATGCAATAATAATCTCTCTGTTAATCCATTATGCCATTTGACCGAATACGTAAATGTGACAAATATGTACTTTTCCTAAATATTATTGGCGCGCCAGCAACTGGATAGGTCTAAATCTTTCAAGTGTTAAAACGCCATGACAGTCTCTTGGTGTCCAATCAACAAAAAGAAAACATGTTGTAATAAATAGGTAACCACGGGGAGCTCGCCAAGAGGATTTACAAGATGCCTCGCTGTCATGCTGGCACATGACACTGGCTCTAGTGACTGGACATGTTTAACTCAGCTGTAAAGGCTGATTTACATTCATACAGTAACTGGCGCACACATTACTGAATTCAGGAGCTGGATAAGCACAGTATTAATGTAAACATTGTCCAATCCAGTATTCAGTACTGGATATAAATAGACCGGCCGCCTTTTCTTTTCTTCACTTTTGATCTGTATAAACACTACGCGCCAATGAACGCCGCTTAATCGTACAGTAGTCACCGCAACAAAATAGAAATGACTACTGGACGCGTGAAAACGATACGATAGAGTGCCAGTGCCAGTGCAGCGCTGGACTCCAGTTATGCTGGCGCTAGCTACTGTACCAATGTAAATCAGCCTTAACGGTCACGCTAAGCAAGTTTCCCAAAAAATCTAATTAGAAGTTGAATAAAGTGAATTTCCAAATCATCCCAACTTTAAAGTGACTGCTTGAACTCTATAATTGGCAATCAGATGCCAACAAACTTATTATGAAGTAATAATGATTCGTTGCCTTTTTGAATTCTTTTGTTTGAGATATAGCTTGTTAGAATGCTGATGTTTTTTTACTCCACGGTTGTATTTTTATTAGATTAAAAAAAAAATTATAAATTGTATGTTTTTTTATGATGAATAGCTAACTTATTTTAATGTACCATTCATCAAAAATAAAGTCGTTTTTTTTGTAAAAAATTGTAGTTTTCTTTTACATAGGAACTGCGAAACACAACAGAGTGGATACTATAACATCTTTATCACAAGGTTGTAAAAAAATAAATCAACATGATTAATATACCGAAATTCCCAACATTTTGAAATTAAAGCTGGATTTATTGTAAAAAAATCTTGTATTTTTTACTTCGGAATTGGTAAATACAACAGAGTGGATACTACATCTTCATGATAAGATTGTAAAAAAAGAAGATCATCGTGATTAAATACCAAAATTCATAACGTTTTCGCAATCAGAGTCAAATTTTTTGTTAAATAGTGAATTAGAGTCATTTTTTTTTTACTTAGGAATTGTGAAAAGCAACAGAATGGATACTCATCTTTATGATTAGATTGTAAAGTAAATACCAAAATTAATAAAAATAAAAATGTGAGTCAAATTTTTTGTTAAAAAAAAAAGAAGTTTTTTTTTACTTAGGTATTTTAAAAAGCAACAGTATAGATACTCATCTTTATGATTAGATTGTAAAAAAATAGATCAACGTGAGCATATAAAGAATTTCAATTTCTTTTTTGTTATATAAAGAATCCATTCTTTCATTCATCCTACTTATTATTACATAAATGTCCTAAAATCAAACGTTAAGTGACAAAAACGTATGAACCCAGATCCAAAGCTTCCTCTTATCGCGGGATCTCTTCTCACAACCCCACTACAATCCCCACCTGCCGCTAAATTATAAAGCCAATTCCGTTGTATTGGTAATTACTCTACTCGTTTCAGCTATCTCTTGGCTGCTTGCCAGTTGTATTACTCTGGTGACGTACTTATATAGCCAATGTTATAAACCACGTTTTATACTATTTGTATAGAACTATTTGAACCGTAAGTTTTTTTTACTTATACAATATGTAACAAATACGCAAAGGAAAAATTTTTCATATTGACGGTCTGAATTGGTCCTAAAAAGATCCTTGGTAAGTAGATGTATCCTGTAAACCGCATTAAGATTTTTACACAAAAGTAGAAAAAAAAAACAATATGTTTTGTGGGTTCACCATACTTCGAACTATATTTTTCCATCAAACCCATACGTGCGCGGTATCTATGGATAGGTCTTCAAAAATGATATTGAGGTTTCTAATATCATTTTTTTCTAAACTGAATAGTTTGCGCGGGAGACACTTCCACAGTGATAAAATGTGTACCCCCCCTGTAACTTTCAAAATAAGAGAATGATAAAACTAAAAAAAAAATTATAATAAATAAAATAAATAAATAAATATATAGGGATAAATAACACTGATTGAGCTAGCCCCAAAGTAAGTTCGAGACTTGTGTTATGGGATGCTAACTCAACGATACTATATTTTATAACATATACATATATAAATAAACATCCAAGACCCAGGGCAATTTGAAAAAGACCATTTTCCAACTTGCCCTGACCGGGGATCGAACCCGGGCCCTCTGGGTGGCGGACTAGCATGATATATATTACCACGCAAACTTCCACTGAAAATTGGTTTGAACGAGATCTAGTAAGGTACATAGATTTTTTAAATAAGTTTATTAAAACATCGATCAAAGTTACAACGAACTACAAGAACTTTTATTTTATGTTACTTGCTGCTACGGAACCCTTCATGGGCGATTGGCTGCTTTTTGTTACATATTGTATATGTTGGCGATATCTTCAACACTTGTAAGCCGATTTTGATGATTTTTTTTTTCATTTGGAAGCCTTTAGTTGATGACATAATAATTTGGTGAAGATATGAAGAAGAACTTTGGAGATATTGAAGAAAATCTTGAAAGAAACGAAGTCATTCGAGACGACCTCCGTGGCGTAGTGGTCACGGTCAGAGGTCCCGGGTTCGATTCCCGGTCAGGGCAAGTTGGAAAATGGTCTTTTTCAAATTGTCCTGGGTCTTGGATGTTTATCTATATATGTATATGTTGTAAAATATAGTATCGTTGAGTTAGTATCCCATAACACAAGTCTCGAACTTACTTTGGGGCTAGCTCAATCAGTGTAATTTGTCCCTATATATTTATTATATATAGGGACAAATTACTATATATCCCTATATAGTTACAAGCTTTTATTTAGTTTCACCTGTCTCGTTGCCTGTCGGTCTGTCTGTCTGTCTGTAATCAAATCTTGCAAGTTTAATTTGACCAACTTCCCGGTTTCCGATTGAGCTGAAATTTTGCACGCATACGTACATATATCGCGTGACAATCCAATATTATGATGACGTGGAGCTGATCTGATGATAGAGCTGGAAAGTGGCCATAAGAACTCTGTAATGAAACTACGCAACCCCATCGAGTTTGGGCTGGTTTGATTCGTCTTGAAGACCAGTTTAGATAAAAGCTTGAATTAAAAAATATTTTTTCAGTTAATGTCTTGTGTAAACCATTAAATTATCGAGATTTTTAAGCAATCGTTGATTGTTTTTGCTGTAGTTCTTTCCTTGTATTTTTAACCCCCGACGCAAAAGAGAAGGGTGTTATAAGTTTTACGTGTCTGTCTGTGTATCTGTATATCTGTCTGTGGTATCGTAGCTCCCAAACGGATTAACCGATTTTCGTTTAGTTTTTTTTTTGTGTCATAGATAATTTTATCCCGAGTGTTCTTAGCCATGTTTCATGAAAATCTTTTCAACCGTTTGAAGATCATCAGCTCTTTTCTAGTTGATGAGGGGGGCTGACTTCCTTATGTCCGATCGATTCGAAATTTGGTACCGTGTTACTTCAATGATATGGTAAAGTAACCATGACCTGGTCAGCCGTTTGAAGATAATCAGCTCTTTAACAGTTCATTTATTTGTTAGTTTTCGGGGTTTATTTCTTGTGTTAAAATTTTTAATTTTTCTTTTATTATAGCTTTTACTGGTCGGTTGAGTTAAGTGGACACGCCTCCATTCCTCTCTTCTTTCTGTTATCTTTTGATGCCCTGGTCTGACCTTTTTCCTTACTTTTTTTAAATCTTTGTAGTAAATACCATTAACTACCTTTCTCAACTAGAAGGTGCCTAAATCGGATACATACTGAAAAGGGCAGATGCGGTTACGAGCTCGCGAAATGGCGATTTACTGAAAAATCGAAGGCCCGCTGCCAATGTAGTCACGTCGATCAGACCATGCAGCATCTTCTCTAAGATGCATCTGTCCAGAGAGGCATAAGAGTGGCTACTCACTGGAGGGGTAAAATATAGTGTAATTTGAGCCAATCGACACGAAAACAAGAAGAATCTTTGTATTAATAAAAACCACAATAAAAGGTTTTTATGAAAAAATACCTTCATTTTGTACTATTTACTTAAATGTGGACTCAAAAGACTAGTGTGGTGAAATTCCGGGCCAAATATAAGTTCTATTGAAACTATAAGGAGAAGAATAATAAAGATATTAATTTTGTAAAATGACTACGTATAATTAACGCCATTTTGTTTGTTTGTTTCTTATTAAATTTTATATCAAACTGATATAAAATTAATAAGAAAGAAACAAACAAATACGATAGAAAATATGAGCAATATATCTGATATTCTTTATAGAATAAACAGGTCAAGTGCGAGTCGGGCTTATGCATGTAGGGAACCGTACCTCTTTATGGAACCCTCTAAGTATTTCGGTTCGGAACGCTTTTAAGTATCTAGTTAATGCCATTATAAAGATCAAGTCAAAAACGCTGAAAAATAACGCACGCATGAAGGGTTCCGTACCATTTTTATAAAAAATCACGTTTTTTGTATGGGAGCCCCCACTTAGATCACTGGACAACAAGATTTTGCCACAAGAATACTTGCAGCGATTTCTAAAAGACATCAGTACACAAACATGAATCTAGTTATAAAAAATGTGTAGGACGTCTAAATTTCCCAATATAACACGTCAAAAATTCAAATTTCTTATTTTTTCTGTAATTTCAAAATCTAAATATATATAACTCAAATTAACGCACAGCCAAAACCACTGGATCGTGTTGAAATTTGGTATGCCGGTAGATGTTATGACGTAGGCATCCGATAAGAAAGGATTTTGATCAATTCTACCCCCAAGGGGATAAAATAGGGGATGAAAGTTTGTATGAAACTTTGCCAATTTTAAACCGATCGGGCTTAGACTCTGCATGCACAAAGCTACTATGACGTAGGCATCCCCTAAGAAAGGATTTTGATAAATTACACCCCTACGCGAGCGAAGCCGCGGGCAAAAGCTAGTTATACAATAAATTCAGTAAGGTGTTTTCCAATTTTCATATAGGTACCAGTTTAACACTGTGCAAACCTTACTTTTTACAATATTTTTTAAATTATAGCTAAATTATTTAAAAATTAATTTCCTATATTGTCCCGCAAAAATGAACCTTATTTCAAAAAAATATTTATTTATTTTGCACACCTGTGTTTGGGTCATAATATTACACAATCCTACCAAATTTCTGATTTGGTCCAGTAAGTACATTCGGAGCAAATTGGTTGTGACAGACGGACGGACAGACAGATGCACGAGTGATCCTATAAGGGTTCCGTTTTTTTTGTACGGAACCCTAAAAATGTACCTATTACAAATTTTTTGCAGGTCAGTATAACACCATACAATGCGCGCAGTACACAATGTATGGGAAATATTATGGTAACTTAAATCTTTCAATATCTCCATTAGACAAAAGAGGTATAAATCATCATCATCATCATCTCAGCCCTTCTTCCGCCCACTGCTGAGCATAGGCCTCCCTTCTCCTTCATCTCGGTCCTGTGCTGCTCTAATCCAGGTGCGACCCATGACGTTTACTATGTCGTCAACCCATCTCATTGCTGGACGTCCGACGCTTCTTTTACCCTCTGAGCCACCATTCCGTTAAAGCCACTCCACCTGCCATCACTATAAAGGTAAAAAGATTTTTGTTTTGATTTTGAAGGCTGATTACATCATTTTAAGTTACAAAATTAAATAACCTGCACTATTATTTATTTACTTCAAATAATAAAAATATGATAATTTAGGAAAAATCGGATTTTTGATATAACATTATTCTCAATTCTAACCTCCTAGAAACAAAAGTAAATTATGTCCATATACACTAAACAAAAATCTGTAAGAGACAATTAGTCTTATTCCAGTGTGGAAAACAAAATTAAAATTTTGTCGACCAGTGAATTATTTTATTCTGTTTTAAGTGTTTGTTGTTATTTCAACAAAACATTTTCTGTAAAAATTTCAACTGTCTAGTTATCACGGTTCATGAGAGACTGACAGACAGACAGACGGACGAACAGACGAACAGCGGAGTCTTAGTAATAGGGTCCTGATTTTAATCTTTAGGTACGGAACCCTAAAAATACATTTCTTGTATTATGACTCCCTTTCATTTTATATTTAGTCTTTGTTGTTATACCGGCAATGGTAGGTAACTACACAATCAGAAAAAAATTCAAGTGGTTTAAGAGATATAGCCCTGTGACAGAGGGACGGACGGACAAACAATCCCGTTGGCACTTTTTATGTACGGAACCCTAAAAATACGGTCTACACATAATCGCCAGTCTAGACAAAATCCGGAATGCTTGGCACGCGTACAATCTTCAGATTTATATTCATTTAAACATTATTTATGTGTACTTTAGTGATAAACTTAAATTGCTTTTCGGACTAAGTTTTGAACTGTCTGACTTTAATAACTTAGTCCCTAAAATAAACACAATCTTTTTTATGCTTTATTTGCAGGCGGGAATTACGTTCCTAACTCGCCTGCGGGTTAGGGGCGTAATTCTTTTTCAAAATGTAGGGCGCTGTATGCACTTTGACGACATTCATTTGTTTTTTGTTTTATCGAAATACGAGGACAATATTCGAGTGTGTACGGCAAGGCCGTAGGCCAAGCCGCGTGGCGAGGGCAAAGCCCTCCCCCCTTCCACCTCTCCCCTCTAATCCCTAACTAAGCGAAGTCCAAGGCCGAAGGCCGAAGGCGGAGCTCCTCCACGAGGCCGCAGGCTGAGCTGCGTAGCGAGGCCTTACTTTTTTTTAAATCCAAGATGGCCGCCAACTCTCATCTCAACTGCAAGTGATTTAGCTGAAATTCAATATTCTGGGGGGGTTTTGGATCGCGGAATCCGAACCTAAACTCAATTTTTATGTTTCCCTTACTGACTGCAGTTTTTACCCATTTTCTCAACTGGACATGTGATTTAAATCAGAAATCAGAAATCTTTATTTGCCAGAATACATTATAAAATAGGTGTTTAGTATAATTAATTACATATAGTCACTGTATTCAGCCTGCAAGCAGACGTGCAAAATATACATAGTAAGTCAATCATACTAATTTATATAAATAATTTAACAAATTTCAGTTTACTTATAAGCTAAATATTCCCTTATGCTTTAAAAACATTTATCTAGAAGCCATTTTTTCAATTTATTTTTGAAAGGTAGAATAGAATAGAATCATTTATTTGCATGATTTATACAACCAACCTGCTTGCAGGCGTGCAAATATTAATAATATATATGTATAGTCTACTTAATTAAATTCTCATTATACAATTTTAATACTAAATATAATTTTAAATTTATTATCAAATTTTACATAAAAAAAAATATATTAGTTTTAAATAAATTCAATGTTAACTGTCCATATAGTCTTTAATGCTATAAAATCTTTTTTCATTCAACCATTCCGTCAATGTTTTTTTGAATTTATTCTTATTTAGCAATTTAATACTATTTGGCAGTTTATTGTATACTTGTATGCACATGTGATATTCCATTTTATTCTTTAATTTCGTCAGGTAGTTTATTATATATTACAATACTCATATTATAAGAATTTCTTTTGTACACCGTTTTATGACCCGTAGGTTTAAATAACAACTTCATGTATTTCTGCCTAGTCTGTCTTAAATTATATTGTCCTCTCGTTTTATAATAACTTGGATGAGACTTTACAAACATACATACCTCTTTGATGTACATACATGGCAACGGTAAAATATAACATTTTTTAAACAATGGTTTACATGTATCAATAAAACCTGCATTATTAATGGCACGAACGTATCTTTTTTAAATCTTAAAGACTTTATCTATATCAACCGAATTACCCCACAGCAGTATTCCATAGCTTAGTACCGAAGATACGTAACCATGGTAGGCAGTTAAGGCAGCCTCCGTTGATACAGTCTGACGTAACCTGCGTAGTGCATATGTATATCGTTCTAATTTTTTACGAACTATATTTATATGTTCTTCCAATCAAGGTGTTTATCTACAATAACTCCTAAAAATTTAAAATGATCTACTTCTTCAACTGTACAGTTTAAGTTCTCATAGTTGTATTTAGCGGTTTTTGTCTCGAGTTATAACATGAGAATTGCATGGCCTTCGTTTTACTCAAATTAATTTTCAATTTATTTTTATGTAACCATTTAATTACACCCAAAAGAGCTTTGTTTACAGTTTCTCCAATTTAATTTTTATTTTTCCCTTGTATTACAAGAGTAGTATCATCTGCAAATAAAAAAAAAAATATGCGGAGTGGCATTTGGAAGATAGTTTATATATAATAGAAACAACAGTGGACCCAAAATGCTTCCTTGGGGCACTCCTATATTTTTTATACGGAAATCTGATCTATTTTATATTTCTGATTTGTCATAGTTTTTTTGTCTGCAGTAAGTTTGGTATTCTGTACACTGTGTCGTATTTCTTAAATAGCTTTCTATCCAATCATGAGCCTTTCCTCTAATGCCATATAATTCTAATGTATCTAAAAGTATTTCATGGTCAACAAAATCAAAAGCACTGCTCATATCTAAGAATAGTGAACTTACTGGAATTCCCTAATTTAAACTTTCAGTTACAACAACCTTCTACAACAGCTGCACGAAAAACCGCGGGCTGCTTGCAGCCCGTACAACGCCAAAAAACTGGTATATATACATGAACATACATACAATCTATTATGTATAAACAATGAATGATGGTGATGAAAATGAAATATATCGGTTGGGGAAAATTGTTCAATATCTTGGACTGAATGTTCCCTTAAAATAAATTACCAAATAACAATAACACTGATTAATCTAGCTCCAAAGTAAGTTCGAGACTTGTGTTATGGGATACTAACTTAACGATACTATATTTTATGACAAATAATAGATAAACATCCAAGACCCAGGAAAAATTGAAAAAAGCCATTTTCCAACTTGCCCTGACCGGGGATCGAACCCGTTACATCTGGGTGGCAGACAAGCATGGTGACCACTACGGCACGGAGGTCGTCAAAATAGTTTCAGTGTATTTCGTTAGACCTTTTGGATTTGTATGAAATACACGGTGATTTTTTACTGGTTTCGGAGCTGAAGGCCACTTCATAAGGATCGTTAGTAAGACTTAATTAGCTAGTCAAAATAAAAATTCAGGAATAAAATATGTTGAATAATACTCGAAAGGAAAATTGTGAGATCAACTAGTAGTATCGCCGGCCTGCTAGATTTCAAATTCATCGGGGTCACGCGTCAGTTATGAACGGGCGTAACTACGTGGTCTCGATCGTAAATCATTTTCGCAACTTTTTTATCTTATGTTATACACAAATTTGGATTACGTATATGGATAGAGGAACTTTATTCTTTTTTCCAAAATCAATGAAAAGTCAGCGTGTATAAACTAGTGATGTCACAGTTTCGTGGAGTTAAATAGTGCACTTTATATCAGTTTTTCTCCAGTAATAAATCCAAAATCACATTGAAAATGGATATGATCATACCGATGGCCGGCAAGCGAAGCGTAGGACACCCACCCACAAGTTAGTCTGACGACCTGGCGAAGTTCGCTGGAAAGCGCTGGATGCAGGCCGCTCTAGATCAGTCATTATGGAAATCCTTGGGAGAGGCCTATGTCCTGCAGTGGACGTTATGCGGCTAAAATGATGATGATAATCATGGCAGGTGACATAATTTTATGATGTTTTATTTTCTTGAGAGTACCGAATTAATTTATTTTTGGCTCAGAAAAGTACCCAATTCCATACCGCATTACTCACCCTTGTAAGTTAGAGTACACACCTGCACTATTCTCTTTTATTGAGCCAGTTACGTTATAAAAATTGCAATGTTCCCACACGCGTGACAGGAATGAAGCCGCACTACTGTACACGTATGCTCGTGTTCAAAACGTTTAGGATTTTATTATGATTAAATTGTGGAAAATAACTAATATGATTTGGAAGGCACGTGTGTCCGTCCATTGGTTGGGATGGCTATCATTTGCGGGATAGCAGTCTGATAATACTTAGGGAGTCGGTTCTTTAGTGTGTAAAAAGTAAGCTTGTATTTAACCCCTGACAAAAAAAGAAGGGTGTTATAAGTTTGACACTAATATATTTCGGTCTGTTTGTCTTTTTGTCTGTCTATCTATCTGTCTGTCTGTCTGTGGTCATCTTAGCGCTCGAATCGATTTGGATATGACTTTTTTACGTGAAAGCACGTTCCCTTGCGTTACTTTTTAGCCATGTTTGTTGAAAATCGGTTTGGCCGTTTAAAAGTTATTGATGTCGACGCTAGAAAGGACTTTCTCTAGCAAATAAAAGATGGCGCTACGGATATCTATGTAGTGATGAGTAGTCATCTCACTTATCATTACATGGTGTTTTTGAAAATCGGGGGTTTTTTAACCCTTTCACCGCGAGACTTTATATCAGTTGCCGTGCCCCCAGCGCGAGGGATAGTAAATCTAAAATAAAGAATCCGGCCTACAACCAAAAAGGGATGTGGATACTTAAGTTATGTGCAATACGAGCGGTTTTTTTTTTGTCGGAAATATCCGACGCTCGCAGAATGGGCACGACAATGTTTGTCGGATAAATCCGACGTTCGCGGCGAAAGGGTTATTGCCATTCACAAATAAACTTGACTGGAAAATTGGTGATTGGTAAAAAAATAAATTTAAATTTTGATTTGTAGTCATAGATTGTGACTGTGGAGTCACTCAATCCATAGGCCATATTTTGGCATGTCCCAGCTGCCCGACTCCTTGTACTAAGGCAGATCTGAATGTGGCTAATGACATGGTTGCCGTGGCTAGGTTCTAATTTATCAATATTAAATTGGAGCCATTTCGACTCGATAAAAAGAAGGTCATAGATTTATTCGATCACTTCATAATAACATAGTGGTAAAAAATAATAATATGTATTTGGGCGCGTTCAAACGACACGCCTATGCCTTGCGCACGACAAGTGTGGTTTGAATTTGTTGCATAAAGGTATCATTTGAATCCTATCTATCACACATCAATAGAACTCAAATTGCATCTACCCAAGTCCAGACGGGGCGCGCCGGGCGGGTGCAAGGCGAGTGTGTGACGTAGGCGAGGCGTGCGCGTATGTACATCGGTAAATGCAAGAGTTGTATTGATGTGTGATAGAACTCAAGTTATATGCAACAAATTTTAAAAATTTCCTAACGCACTAGGCGTGCGGCTGGCGTGGGCGTGTCGTTTGAACACCTTTATGGAGCAAACATAGCATTTTGGATCTTGCAGCTAAGTTGACAGAACGCCACAAGACTACTGTTAGCATCACTAAAAATCACTAAGCATTCCAAATAACCTGCCAAGTGCGAGTCGGACTCGCGCACCGAGGGTTCCGTACAAACCTGTAGGTATAGTAAGTTAAAAATTATAAAAAATATTATATGGTGTAACTAAAAATTTACGTATTTCGCTGTTAATATTTTATCTGTGCTATAAAACGTTGCTTCGTACCAATTTCATGATGCTGAGTTCACGGGTAGTACCCTGTAGGTATTGATTCCCTTGCGTGTGTCGAAAAGCGGCGTAAACGGCTTTATCTTTTGATTGCATTGCCTTAGAAGTTTGATTTTTTTTCACAGCTCCAAGGGACTATTGACTTCAGTATTTGATAAAAATTTCAGCTTGATACCTCCACGCGTTCGCGAGAAAAAGGTAGACAGACGAACGGACGGACGGACAACAAAGTGATCCTATAAGGGTTCCATTTTTTCCTTTCGAGGTACGGAACCCTAAAAACACTCCCACTAACTTCTCTCAATCTACTGGTTCGTTCCTTTCTCGTGTAATTCCGAACAAATTACTTGGTAATTCCATGCGGGTTCATATTAGCCGAGTTAGTACAAATCGGCAAAAGGCCAGTTTGTTAGTTTGACCCCGTTCAGTGATTCCATTCCAACGCGAGTTAGTTTCACAAATTCAGTGTTTCAGGGTTAGGATTTGATACAAACTTGTATAATTGGTACTACCAGTTATTGACAAATTACAAAACTAGTTTTAAAGAATTCTCAAGCCGTCCATCAATTACACTGACATTTATACTACATATTTATATTATTTTTGACATTACTATTATGCAATATGTAACAAAAACCCTGTCCGATCCTTGTAGGAGCAACTCAGACTGTCAATATGAAATATGTTGTAAATTGTCCTTATATTTCAAGGTTGACTGGAAGAGATCTGGGATAAGTCCGCCTTTGTACTGTTCTCTTGTTCAAACCTGTATTTTATCCTGTGTTTATGTACAATAAAGATTTTACAAACAAACAAACAAACTTTTCCTATCGGACCAAAGATTGAAACTCGAAATTCGACATTTTCATACAAAAGTGTCTGGCCTGCCCGGCAATTTTTAATGAAAGTGAAAATGACGATTTTTTTCTTCGAGATTCAAGCATTGGTCCCATATGAAAAGTTGTTCATATTGGCGGTCTGAGTTGCTCCTACAAGGATCGGACAGGGTTTTTGTTACACATTGTAGAGATAAGTAATTGAAATGTTTTAATATATCTGAAAAAAAATCCAATTTAATTTAATTAAAATGTAATCAAATTTCCCTGAAAATAATACTTAACTTATAAGTTTTATGTAACTGTTGACATTGAATTCAGTTACTAACTTGTTACTAACAATTTCTGATATATCCCAAACGTAATATTTCTGAAATCACTATTATTATAATTAAACTCAACTTCATACCTATAGTTCGCAACGCCTTGCCAGGGTTCATGTACTTATTTACCTATGAGTGCATGTAAGCGAAAAATAAAAATAAAAAGTTATCGGCAGACTGTCGGTAGTACTTCTGACACGGCGGGTTGTTTTTAGCCCCCGACAAAAAAAACGGATCGCATTTTTGAAATCACTTGTCACATTACGAATGGTTTGCGCGAGCGTCTCCAAATGGGCGCATTTTTTAAAATGATCGTATGCGAGGGATTTGCAACGAGCAGATATGTCAAAGAAACCTTTCATGGAGAATCCTTCCAATTTATGCTGCTTTTTTATTCACGGTGAAATTCTTAGAAAACCATAAACATATTTTCTATGTTTTCTGCGTAAAACAATATTCTTTTTAGCCGACAGTTTCAAAAATACGACCAAATGGTTTTTTACGCGAGCGGTGAGTTGGAAAACTAGACGTTTTGTGTTTCGTTGAGTCCTTAAGGCAGCCCTTCCCGGCCGCTCTGTTTTCAACGCGAGCATAGTTTGAAAAGCTTGGTATTTCATCCAGGGCAATGCTAGAAAAAGAGGCAAACCAAAAAGAGAAAGATAGCGCCTAAGGGCATGGTTTGCATGCTATTAAATGAAAATAGTATTATTATTAACTATCCATTGAACGAATATTAACTATTCATAGGGTGCGGAATTTTCATAAAACTTGTTCCAGGTGATACGTGTTTATCAGTAAGCCTTACAAGTATGTGAAATAAATGTTTAGTATTCAATAATATTATATATAATATTTTTATTAAATTTGCGAGGTTTGTATCGAAATATTTTCTTTACTTTTATAACTTATGAGTACTTTATGAACGGTCGAAGTTCAGCTAAAATTTGTGCAGAAAAGCAGATTTTTGGAGGCTTATACTGACTTTGTTATTCTATTTTTCAATTTTTTATTTCGATAAAAACCTAGAAATAGCGCACAAGATACCTGTAAGTTAAAATTTTTCAAGAAAGATAAGATACAACGCCATAATCACGTACGAACGTTTGTATGAAAAGTAAGACGGGAAGGCCGCTCTTAAATGAAAAATAGCACTCCAGGGGTGTTGACAGACCGATAGACATAAGCGTTAAAGTGGTACGCTAATTGTTCTTAAAAAGTATTTATTCCTATTATAATACACTGACGCTTGTGTTTGTGAATGTACTGTGCGGAGTCAAGGCGTCGTTCTGAGTAATGGTCGATGTCGGTCTTCTTTGTTATTTGCACCACTAACCGGTAAAGCAATGTGATGCAAGAGAAAAGCAAGTCACGGTTATATAACATCTAACATCAAGTTTATTTGCCAGGCAAATTAGAAATATACCTGCAAAGTGCGAGTCGCACTCACGTACGACGGGTTCCGTACCATTATCTACAAAAAATCATGTTTGTTGTATGGAAGCCCCTCTTAAATATTTATATTATTTTTAAGTATTTGTTGTTATAGCGGGAACAAACATACATCGTCTGTAAAAATTTCAAAGGTCTAGTTATCGAGGTTCATCCACAGCGTGGTATCAGACTGATAGACAGACGGACCGATGCGACAGAGAGCGGAGTCTTAGTAATAAGGTCCCTTTTTTACCCTTTGGGTACGGAACCCTTAAAACCTCTGACGACACCATCTAGTGAAAAGTGGCAGAAGTACATATTTTGACATCCGTAGCGCCATCTATTATATGCCAGGTAAATTAAAATTCCCCAACTTTTACGCATTAATCCCCAATAACTTTTAAAATAACTGAGCCGATCACCAAACATAGCTAAGGACCACCGCAAGAGAGCTTGCTTTCAGGTAAAAAAACCCTTATTCCAATCTCTCGCCATGTCCCAAAAGCAAACTGGTAGATAATGCATTAGCATTAAGTTTGACCCATTGAAATCAATCCGTCATAAGATTGTGTGCATGTTTATCCGTCATAACTTAAATAAATAAATAAAAACTTCATCGACGTCGGATCATCGCACACAGGCAAACAGACAGACTTTAGCGTCAAACTTACAACAGCCTTGTTTTTTCAGGTGAAAAAAATTAATTAATTAAGAACAAAATTCCCCAATGTACTTCGATCTAGCGGGGCTCCTCGAGCTAGACCTTAAACACTAGTGGTAATGCTTTGTCTGTTCAATGTACCTCATGAAAATATTAAGAAAACCCAATGTACCTCAACCATTTGTAAATTTGTAGGTCTTACCTTACCAAGCGCCTACTACCTACAATTATAAATTATTTTGTACTTTAGTAAAATGTAGAAAAACTGCAAAAAGTTTAGAAATGGTGAAGAACTCTGGGGTACATTGGTAATACATAACAATGGCGAGCTTTTTCTGCTTTCTTTCACTTATGAATTCAAATTACACAGGGCCCTGCTGGTCGGACAAACTTTTCTTGCTGAATTTCTCCTGAACTGCTTGCTAAAGATTTCTTGGAATTAATACATGAATCGAGAGATACATTCAGTTAAGTTACGATCTGAATTATTTTTATGTATTTCTAGCGTAATACAACCGAGGGCCTCGCTGGACGGATAACAATTATTTTTTTAATTTTTGTCCTAATGGTTCAGTAGGTTGAGGTAAGGTAGGTTGTTAATAAATTCTTGAGGTACATTGAACAGACAAAGCATTACCACTAGTGTTTAAGGTCTAGCTCGAGTGGCCCAGCTAGATCGAAGTACATGATTCCCCAAGGTACATCAAATAAAACCAGCCAAGTGCGAGTTGAACTCGCGTGGAGAAGGTTCCGTTGAATGCCAAAGTTTTTAAATTGCTGCAAAATATCACAATTCAAATCCTTACAGTAAGACGCCAGTTAACTACTACTAGCGCTATGTCGTGGTGTTTTATTGAACTATTTTCCGTAAGTAGTTTTGGAGATCAGGAGGGGGGTAGAATGGTCAATTTTTGTCATGATATATTATACAAAACTTCTTTTTTTTTCTTATTTGTCCTCTGTCCTCTGAAATAAACCCTATTTTAAAATATATTTATTAACTTTACATCTGTGTTTGGGTCATAGAATTGCTAGTTCCTACCTTATTTTACCTGATTTGGTCTAGTAAATTCGGAGCACATTGGCTGTGACGGACGGAGTGATGTTCCGTTTCTTCATATTTGGACGGAACTCTAAAAAAAAAGCTAAAATAGAGCCAACAAGCAGTCAGATAGATGCCTTTAAGTGCCGCAACAGACGGGACGCAAGTTGCGTCGCGTAACAGCTAGAGATGGGCAGTGGATAGTACTCAATCTACCCATTTGAGTATTTACTCACTAGATTTTATAAATAGAGTAAATAGAGCGTGCTCATATATTGACATCGCATTTGATGTCTGTTTACTTATTTTAACATAAAATTACGTCTTTGCACACCTCCCAGCAAAAAATGATAACACTAGTTTACAGTACATCTGTTGCCGAAAAAATTTCAGCTGTTGCTGACTACATATAATATGCTGTTTTCAAAGATATAATTAAAAGATTTTTATCAGCTTTAGTTTCTGAGTTTTAAGCTATATAGGTATAAAAAAGGAAAAAAACTAAGAAAAGCTGTACTAAAAAAATAATTAATCATTGAGTTCTAAAAATTCGTTAGTATTGGTTTAAGCCCATTTTTATCAATCAGTTTGTAATATCGGAACAAAAGGTAATATCGTTTTCTTCGAAAAAAAAAACGCCGTAA
The DNA here is from genome assembly GCA_943193695.1 of Acrobasis suavella. Taxonomy (NCBI): domain Eukaryota; kingdom Metazoa; phylum Arthropoda; class Insecta; order Lepidoptera; family Pyralidae; genus Acrobasis; species Acrobasis suavella. Next base: position 2,168,153 of record OW971947.1, read on the forward strand.
TTATTTATCTCTTTCACGATAAAAACTTATTTTAGTATCTGAGGAAAGCATTTTTTTTTCTTTCAGTCTTGATGCTAACAATTCTGAAGCTTGTTTTGAAAGATTTAAATCTCTTACAAGATCATCTAACTGCTTTTGGGAAAAGCACTTTGGCTCATTTGACATACTTTCAAAATCAGCATCATTCTGTGATAAGCTTGGTCTTTCAATGTCTTGTTCTAAGACTTCAGATATATTTTTAGGCTCTGAAGAGTCTGGTGAACGCTGCACTGGACGTTGAACACAACTAGTACTTGGCTACTGCCATTTAGCTCGTATTTTAGTGTTTAAACCGTTTACGTTCACGCTACAAAAATAACAGTCTTCGAGATGATGTCGTGGTTCTCGCCAAATAGTAGGTGTATCTAATTTGAAGGCACTTCTTTTACCACTTTTCCATAATCTTAAATATTTCATACACGATTAACAAACACAATTGGGAGCCTAAGACTTCTCATTTTTATCCAAGAGCATTCCAAAATACCTAAAATAGATATTTTTCATTAACTCTGATATAACTCTTCTACGATCGTTAAACACATTCTCTGCATATATAGCAAAAATGATCTGGATTGTTTAAACAATGTCTTAGTGAACTACTCATGGCACAAAAACTTCAGAACTAATCTTAACACAGTACAATACGCCTGTTATCGATTAATATATACGCTTAAATAATAAAAATCAAAACAAAGTAACGCGAGCTGCTCAAAAAATTTTAAGGGTAGATTTAACAAAAACTAGTCATAAGTGAACATTATCAACCATCAAATTCGCGGCAACAGACAAAAAGTTAAATTTTGTAAACTAGTGTAATTAGTCAAAGAAGCCTACTTTCAGTGTATGATTAGAATGGTATTTTCATGTATTTTAGCGTCGCATTTAACCATTTAACGTTTACCGACATTTAAGCATATTATGGCGTATGCACACACTTTCCGACAAGAATTGCAAGTGTATACTAGATTTAAATTCCAAAATTGTCAAGAAAACATGAAATAATAAATATGAATATAAATGTAGGTCGCAACTCATATAAATCAATCTACTCACCAAATGGATAAATTAGGATATTTATCGGTTATTTACTCAATCTACTGAGCAAATATTCAAATGGGTTGATTGAGTATTTATGCAACTCCTGTCACTAGCTGTTACGCGGCGTAACTTGCGCCTCGTCTGTTACGGCCCTAAGTTGCTTACATCAACAGAAACAAACATAGTAGACTGATCTCAAAAGACGTATCTTATTCGACTTAGGTACGTTTATAGCTAATAAACCCAGATTGGCCTGCGCATATTTCCTAAAAAAACAAAATGTTGGTAGCTGCGTATCGTTTGCGTTAATCTAGCAGCACTTAGCTGATTACCGAAGATGAAACGCGGGAAGAAATCGCCAAGCCTGTTGAAATAATGCAGAACATAAACCTGTTTCTGTTTTTATTTCGTTGGGAAATTATCGAAATAAAAAATGAAGTATGCGTTAGCTGCTCTTTTGGTCAGATAGTCAAAGCCGATTGAGGGAAGGGGCGAGAATTCGAATTATGTTATTGAGCAATGCGGTTAATGAATCAGTATTTTAATTATCTTTTTGATTTTGTGGAGCTGTCCCAAGTCAAGAAGCCCTAAGTGTGTGTCTGCGCTTGGATGAGTGTCTACAGGTGTTTTTTTGAGTTCCTCCGTGTTTCAGAAGGCACGTTAAGCCTTTAGTCCCGTCCTGCTGTTGGCATTGTATGTCGTCAAGTTTAGCATGTTAGTCGCCTTTAGTGACGACTTTAATACCTCTGTGGCATAGTGGTCATTATGCAACATATAGTATTTGTTACAAGACATAGTAGCGTTGAATTAGTATCCCGTAACATAAGTTTCAAACTTACTTTTGGGATAGATCAATCTTTGTGTATTTTATTTATTTATTAATATATTTCCGTTAGTCAGTTTACATACACAAAAATCAAAGAAACTACAAGCTAGTACAGTCGGGGGCAGATAAACCTGACCCCCTTGACTTCTAAAGGCCGCACGGTAGGGGGTCACTTTTATATGCCCTCGATTGTACAAGGCAATATTGTCACTGAGCTTTGACCTATGTCTTGCTGCAGCACACACACATGCAATTAATTTATTGTTGTGTCCGTATTTTAAGCTTGTGTAAGTGTGACTAATGTATATATAGTTTCATTTTTGTGTGTGTGTCGATAGTGACAAATAAACAATTCATCTATCTATCTGTCTATCTACACTGATCTCAAAATATGTATCGTTTTCGCCTTACGTTGTATAGCTATTAAAGCCAGATTGCGCATATTTCCACAAAAACAAAGTGTTGGTGGCTGCGTATCGCTCGCGTTAATCTACAAGCACTTAGCTGATTACCGAAGATGAAACGCGGGAAGAAATTGCTACGCCTGTTGAAACAATGCAGGGCATAGACCTATTTTTATTTCGTTGGGAAATTATCGAAACAAAAAATGTAGCATGGATTGTCGTTGAAATAGCTGCTCCCGATCTGATAATTAAGTAGATATAGAAAGCAACCCACCACTAGTTATTTCTTTTTCTGTAGTTTATTACCCACATTCACGCTAGAAATAGCGTTTGGGTCTTGCGCTCCTGGGTTCTGTTAGCTTAGACCTAACATGCTCTATCATAAACAAAGTGTTGGTGTTATGACATTGCAATCCTAATTCTCAAAACACAGTACATAGTGAGCCATGGCTCTGCCTACGCCGTTTGGCTAATTGCAAGTCTTAAATAAGACCTCGCAGCAGTACATCACGCGCTGCTAAGCTGCGTCTTGCGAAGTCCCGACTGCCTCTTTATCCTGAATTGTGGCCAATGCTGGCTTGTGGCCAAAGGCAGGAATTAAGTGGGACAGTTAGTTCTTGTACTAAGTTATAAATACATAAACTTAAACCTAAAAAAAAAATATTAAGATTAAATTAAATACACACATTTCACAGCCTCTATGTCTCAGAATCGTTTTGGAATTTCTTCTTCCGTTTCCAATCGTTCTTTTTGGAAAACCTTGGAGGAGGCTTATGTCGAGCAGTGGACTTCCTGCGGCTGATACGATGATGATGATGTCTCAGTACTATATGATAATGATTTTGTATTGATTTAGTCTTTAATGTTCATCAAAAACAAATTGTACAGAAAGCATTTTATAACCTAAAGGCTGACTACCATACAGATAGTCTGAATGTGGGTTGCAAATTTGGGTTTCACCGATAAATATTTAAAAGGCATGATTTTCACAGAGCGGTGACGTTATTATCCTTCACTCCGAAATTTGTGAAAATCATGCCTTTTCAATAGTTGTCGGTGAAACTCAAATTTGTTTCACCGACAAATATTGAAAAGGCATGATTTTCACAGAGCGGTGACGTTATTATCCTTCACTCCGAAATTTGTGAAAATCACGCCTTTTCAATATTTGTCGGTGAAACAAATTTGAGTTTCACCGACAAATATTGAAAAGGCATGATTTTCACAGAGCGATGACGTTATTATCCTTTAATTAACTGTCGGTATAGCGTTCACCGAGATTTCGTCTGTCGGTATTGAGTGGTAGACTCACCACAGGAGTATTCTACAATTCCGATGTTTTTGCTATTTTGATAAACGTGTTTACGTCCATTACAACTGTCAGGCCAAATCGAGTAAGACCTAATAAAGATCCAATCCTGGATCATTAATTTAGTGTCCCAAAATTCAAGTCAATAACAGTTTTGATATTTTGTACTTTGGATGGGCCAGCCCATAAAGGCTGTATTTAGTCAGCCATTTTGAAAATCTGGGGAGGTTTTTGCCCAAAATTGAACGTCATGTGGCTTATTACAAGCTTTTATTCAAGTTGCAATGTATCTTCGTATGTATTTTGTTAAGTTTAAATCTTGTAACTCAATTTTCAACCAGTTATCCTCAACGTCATCATCATCATCATCCGAGCGTATTCCCGGTTGCATCCTCAGCAGTAACGCTTCAGAGCCCGGGGTCCGCTACCTAACCAAGGAGATTTGACGAGGTTCCTGGTTTTTACACAGAGCGACTGCCGTCTGACCTCCACAACCCAAAGGGCAAACCAGGAACCAATCCTTGGATAGTTTGATGATCAAACGCTAGGTTGCGTTCGGGACCCACAGTTTTACGTGCCTTCCGAAACACGGAATCATCTTTCTTTTCGGATAATCAAGTGATTGAAGCCTGCAATATCATATCCAGACTAGAAACAACTTTTCACAAAGTATGCTTCCCAGTGGGAATCGAACCCATGACCTCCGGGTCACAAGGCGAACGCCTTGACCACTGGACCACGGAGGCAGTCAGTCAGTTATCCTCAACGTATTAAGCTGAAATGTTGTATACAGTAAGTCGGATGACAATGCAATATCGCGGAGTCAATGAGCTGTTCTGATGATGTAGCTGGGAGATATTCGACGGAACTCTGTTATAAAACAACATACCTCATTGATAGGGACTTCTTTGATGTGTCTTGATGAGCACTTTATGGTAGACTAGCTTTTGCCCACGGCTCCGCTCGCGTAGGGGTGCAATTTATCAAATTCCTTTCTTAGGGGATGCCTACGTCATAGTAAGTTTATGCATACAAAGTCTCAGCCCGATCGGTTTCAAATTGACAAAGTTTCATACAAACTTTCATGCCCTATTTTATCCCCTTGGGGGTAGAATTGATCAAAATCCTTTCTTAGCGGATGCCTACGTCATAACATCTACCTGCATGCCAAATTTCAGCCCGATCCGTCCAGTGGTTTGGGCTGTGCGTTGATAGATCACTATGTCAGTCAGTCAGTCACCTTTTAGTTATATATATTTAGACTATGGTTACGGTCTGATCACTGAGACGGAAGTGGTCAATCGAACTCAGTAATAAAACGACACAACTCCATCGAGTTTGGGCTTATTGAATTTGTTTTAATAAGTACTTTGGCCTTACAATAAAAGATTTTACCAAATAATTCATAATCATCATCATAATCATCATTTCAGCTGCATAACGTCCAGTACTGGTCATAGGCCATCTCCCAAAGATTTCCAAAACGACCGATCAAGAGCGACCTGCATCCAGCGCTTTCCAACGACCTTGGTCAGGTAGTCTGACCACCTTGTGGGTGGGTGTCCTACCCTTCGCTTGCCAGTACGTGCTCGCCATTCGAGAACCTTTTTGCCCCATCAGCCATTGGTTCTTCGAGCTGTGTCCCGCCCACTGCCACTTCAACGAAAAATATTTCATTTTATAATAATAAGCAAAACAAAACGTGATATAATCCATACAAATTGAGAGGTTAATTTGAGTGATAATGATATTGTTCAAAGGCAATAAACAAAACGATTGTGGCAGTTTAAAATTAAATTTAAAGTTTTAATACAATGCCATTTTGTTGATTGCGATGCATTTAATGTTTAATTTTGTACACTAATTTTATTTGCATGTGAGTATTAATTTTGGGGATTATTGTTATAATAATTGATTATGTTAATACATTTTAATAAGATAAATTGTGTTCACGGCGTTCGCCTTGTGATCCGGAGGTCGTGGGTTCGAATCCCACTTGTACAAGCATACTTTGTGAAAAGTTGTTTCCAGTCTGATTAGGATATTGCAGGTTTGTATTTATTCTAGTATATTTACTTATGTACATTTTTATATTTTGTTTACTTGTTCATGAATTTGATCACGCCAGCCTCACATATTTTCCATAGAGATATATTTTAAAATTTTGTCTTAACCAGGCTTTAGATAAACCTTCAAACTATTTTATGAACTACTGTTTACAGTTTAAAGTGACAACGTGACGCTTTTCTACGCACATACGCCAAAAGTGGCCGTTTTTTGCAATTGTCCGTAGAAAAGCTTTACTTTCTCACTTTACTCGTAAACTATAAACAGTAGTTCATAAAATAATTTGAAGGGTTACTAAGGCATGCTCAAGACGAAATTTTAAACAATATCTCCATTTCCTTTCAAATAAATTATTTCCTATAGGGACAGCAGTGGACCCCGATAAATTCATATGTCCCTTTGAGAAGAAGTGTACGTTAAAAGAGTAAAAAAAGTGGAACTGATTTGTTCATATAATATGATTCATAAGATAACTTTGATGCAGCAGAACTAATTATTATCTTAAATTGTTTTGTTTTATATTATGTATTTATGTATGTATATGATTGTATGTGTATGTATATATTAATAAAATATATGTATTTATATATGTGTATTGTATGTGTACGTTTATAATATACGTATATCTATAATATAGTTATATCTTTAAGCGCCTATCGCTCACAAATTTATTTCTGTTTTTCCTTAAGGCTGACTGGTAGAAAATGCATTAGCATTAAGTCCACCTTTTGTACCTTTTTGGTCAATAAAGATTTTAATAAATAACCTGGTTAAAAACAGTAATACCTGGCCCAGTTAACTACTAAGTAAACTATGTCACTAAACTACGCTAAAAGCAGGACCACAAGTAACTTTTGATTAAATATAGTAACGTCCTACTTTGTTGACGTTTAGTACTGAAGTTAGTAGTTTGCACTCCTTTTTATAACGTGCTAATAAAAAGCTCGCTGGCGCAACTTTACGTTGAATACTTTTTTAGAAAAAAGTTATGGTTATACTTTAACCCTCAAATTCATAAAAAATAAGAACCATTAGTTAAACGAGAGACTCCCTAAGAGCTTTTTTTAAGAAAATTGATATACTCACTGTACCATCCCAGTACATATTTAAAAATATAATGTATGTGAGGAAAAATATTGCCTTATTTAATAAAACAGGTGATATTACGGGTAGAAACTTACGTAACATAAATGTTTTAGTTACCCCGTATTATAGGCTGAACAGTCAGTAAATCGTTTAAGGGAAACTGTATAAAGTTTTATAATAAATTGCCAGAATCGGTCCTTGATATGCCAGATAGAAAATTTAAAGCTTATGTAAAGAAAGTACTTTGTGAGAAGGCTTATTACGGAACCGATGATTATCTTAAAGACAAAAACGTCTGGCTTGAGCTTGGCGCGGGTCCCTTTTAAAGGTTTATATTTGTACACTCGCAAATGACATAATTTGAGTACAATCAGTACATGAATTTTATACAAATTGACATTAATTTCAAATTTGACATTTTTAATTAATAATTATGACATAGCAATGTATTCTCAGTCCACACATCTAATTTTAATATCAGTATAATTGTAAGGTTGACGTTTTTGGAGAAAATGTTGCAGTACAGTTTGTTACCGCTTCTTCTGTACTTGCGCTTTGGAGGCGGCAGTAAACTTAGTTGTAAGTAAACGATCTGACGTCAACAACTAACTATTAATAAAATCGAAAGAAAAAAGAAATGACAATTATCAAGTGATATAAATATCCAAAGATAAAAAAATGATTTTTGACTTTAAAAAAAAAAACCTATTTTAGCTAAAACATGTTTTGTCCCTTTCCCTCTTTTGAATATTTGAAATCGAGAGAACGAGACAAATCATATTTTAACTAAAATAGGTTTAGCAAACTTTTGTATTTTTTTAAGAATAAGGGGATAATATAAATAAATAAATAATAAATATATAGGGACAAATAACACTGATTGAGCTAGTCCCAAAGTAAGTTATAGACTTGTGTTATGGGATACTAACTCAACGATACTATATTTTATAACAAATACGTATATAGATAAACATCCAAGACCCAGGACAATTTGAAAAAGGCCATTTTCCAACTTGCCCTGACCGGGGATCGAACCCGGGACCTCTAGGTGGCGGACTAGCATGGTGACCACGACGCCACGGAGGTCGTCAAAGACCTTATTTAAAAATATTCTAATCAGGGACAGGAATACCAATATTTTTTTATTTATATATCGATACCCGATAATCGGTATTCTATCAATATTTTTTTATCGATATATCAACATATCGATAAAAATTTCGATATATCGATACTAAGTACTGGTAATATATCGACATTTCGTATAAAATACCGGTATTTTATCGAAATTTGTATCGGTAAAATACCGATACAGGGTATCGATATATCGATTAAAAATATCTGGACGGGCCGGGGGTTAAAGGATTCTACCTGTTCACACGTTGCTTCAGACGACTTCCATGCGCTGGTTCTACTCCCGTGCCTCGTACACAGTTTTAAAGGGGGTTGGTCACAAGCACTCACTAAAATTGCCACTTTCTTCTCTTATTTTAGCGTCTTTAAAGTTTATTTAATTTATTTTTTTACACAGCGCGTCCGTTCGGAGATCACATTACGCGGCCATCTTTTTTCAACAGGTGCGGAAGGAAGGAGCGGGGGGGGGATTCGTAGGTTCGTTATTGGTAAAAAGAGTGTGCGTGTTATATGCGTATGAGTACAAATGAGTATATGAAATGAGTGGGTGTTTAAATTAAACTAATGAATAAATAATGAAAACATTTGGCGTAGACAATATCGGTATTCCTGTTTCTGATTCTAATAGTACCTAGCAGCAAAAAAAAAATTATAAGTGTACTCACATAAAAGAAAACAACAAGTGGAAGTGCTAGTTCAGAATGTACCGGACCCGTTGTCGGTAAACGACCTCCATGGAGTAGTGGTCACTATGCTAGTCCGCCACCCAGAGATTCCGGGTTCGATCCCCGATCTGGGCAAGTTGAAAAATGGCCTTTTTCAAATTGTCCTGGGTCTTGGATTTTTATCTATATATGTATTTCTTATATAACATAGTGTGGCGACCTCTACGGCTACTACAAGGAACTATAATCAAGAGACAACCGACAATACAGTTCACAAGAAGCATATGAGATGGCGCCAGCAGTATCCTACATCTCGATCTCAGAGTTCGCCCGATTCGCTGCATACAGCTTCCTACGATACACCGTTGGAGCCGGGGATCCCCAGGCGCAACAACATGCCTGGCGGAAAGATCTTCACTCTGTGGCGGTCGAGCATATCAACTCGCTCCCGCTACAATAGTATCGTTGAGTTAGTATCCCATAACACAAGTCTCGAACTTACTTTGGCGGTAGCTCAATCAGTGTAATTTGTCCCTATATATTTATTTTATTTATATATTAAACTCCAACATTTAAACCACTAATCACATTTGCGTTACATACAAATAATTGGTGTAATTGATCGTTTTTATTTATATCAATTATGGCATTTAGGCCTCATTAATAACATTTAGTATCTTATCGTTTAAAAAATTCCTACGGTGTTTTGTTATCTGAAAAAATATCCGGTACTTTACCATAGGCGTTGTATTCCAGAGAAGCATAGGGGTGAAGACAGGGTTAGAAAAGTATAATTGTAACTAGTCCGTCTTTTAAATTATACAAAACTAAATGACCCATATTTTTCTTTTTGCCAATAAAGTATAAATTCACAAATGTGAGCAAAATAAATACTAGACACAGTTATACCTCTTCTACTATCTATACCACTCTATATCTATTAATAACATTATTCGCTTTTAGAATATAGGTAATGCATCCTCGCTTGGCTTGAATAGAGGCTTGACCTAATGATAGTCTCGTTTTGATGTCAACACTCTGTTTCACATCTATTTCAGTTAGTTATAACTGTGTGAGTCGTCTCACCGCGTCGACACGTTTCATCTATCACTGTGTCACACACTGCCCCGATACACTGGTGACGAATTATCACTAGCTTCACATCTCAATACCAGATCTTTAGCTAAGTTATTGTTTCATATGTTTACTGTAATGTTTAGGTTAAAGGTGACTTTCCACTGGAAGTCACCAAAATTTAATGAAGCAAGAGTTTAGAAACTTGACATGAGAAGTGTGGGGTAAAAGAGAATGTAGTGTCCAAAATTGAGAAAGGAATGTTAAGGTGGTTTGGACATGTTGAGAATATGGATGAAAGAAGACTAACTAAAAATCGTGCGGATGTAGATGCGAAAACCGGATTTGGTCGACCTCGACGAACGTTCTGCGACCAAATTACAGATGTTCTGAAGAAAGGTGAAGTAAGGAGTGCGTACAACCGGAGAGCATGTATGAAAAGAGTAATGAGTGCTGACGAAGCAAAAGAGGTTTGCAAGGATCGTAGCAAATGGAAATCTAAAGACTGTCTATCCTCATGGTAAACAGGCAAAAAAATATGTATATATGTATAAACTTGACGGGTAAAACTGAAAGAAAGGTGGTTAAAGGGAGTTTTTGGCGGGAAGTCAAGGGGTTCAGTTAACGTTTGCTTTAAATTGTTTTGCAAATTGATTCTAGTGGACGTTATAATATGAAATCGGTGTAGTTTAGTGTTATAAATGCTCATGCTCATGGAAAATGTGTTGAATGGTTAAGGTTGACACTCATAGTGCGGCTGTAGTGATATTTATTTGCGGACTGTGGTGGGCGTCTTTAGGCGCCGTCTGCTACTCAATCGACTATGAAAACCAGTGGACTCGTATAGATTTGTCGCCAGAAACTCCCTTGAAGCAGTCAAAAGACCTACACCAACCTTTGATAGTTATAGATAGGGTTAGAAATAAAGAAGTGATAAAATAAAGATAGGCTTAAAAGGACAAGTATCCAGAGCCGTAAAATAATTATAAAAAAGGTGGTTAAAGTGATACAAATCGTCCGTGTAAAGTTTCCGTCGAACTTGTCCCGGCTATCATCATCTGTCATCATAAGCAGTCAAGCTGTTTTATTGACCGAGCGAGCGATGCGAGCAAAATTCTCCGAGTCTACTTGAAAAATCCGGCGTTTTTTCGACGATAACTTGGAATAGTTTTTAATGTTGATCAGACTTGATGGAAAGATTAGGCGTGTAGAAGAAGACGATATAAATTTTAAGTTCGTACGGTAGGCCTCAGAAGTGGAGTCCCAATTTCTCATACTAATTGTATGAAAAATTGAGACTCCACTTTTGAGACTTACCGTACATGAGCCAAATCAGTCAAGGGCTTGCCGAGATATAGGGGTCGCGAGTGCACAGTTTGGAGCGAACTACTAGTGTAGGAACTCCTAGTAGGTAGGTAGCCACGGACTAGCTGGGGCAGTTGGAGCTCCTATATGAAGAGGTAGGCAAGGTAAGGTATGTAGTGGAGAGCTTGAGAGAAACAACAATAGTTATTATATTGGAACGAAGTTCCTTACGGCAGGCTTGGAGGAGATAGGGATTTTGCTGCGCGACCGAACTGAAAAAAATGTGATAGTAAAACCGTAAGGATGACCTCGTTAAATAAAACCGTTAAATGAGACGTGCGCAGGCGCGACAGTCGTATACACAAGAACTTTTGAACTTCGTTCCTACCTGGTGTCCCACGACACCACATTTCTTTTTTTATTATAACTTTTCAATATTGATATATATATAAATTTACAATACTGATATAGATGTAATCAGCTCGAGAGATGCTAGTGGAATGAATCAGAATGATGAGGATGGAATCTAAAATTTAAAATGTAATTATTTTTAGATAGATGAACAGTATGAAATGGAAAAAGGAGGTAAACGAGAGCATGAAGGATGAGGTTCATTGTAACATCGTTACACTAGTTATGTAGTTTCAGCTTCGCCAATCGAGTATTATTTTGTATATACAGAAGCGTAGCAACCTTGCATTTCATCTATCAGGGGTGTCAAACGCTGTAAGTACGCGGCTTAAATACACGTATGCAGCTTAATGTTATCTCAATTTGAGACGTGAAAGGCTTACGCTGATAACCCTTAAATTGTGTTACCTTCAGTGTTCCTTTTTAACCGACTTCCAAAAAGGTTTATTCATCGGAGTCTTTTTTTTAATGTCCTTTGACCGATTATTCGAAGACGCCTGGATTGATTTGTAAAATTCTTTTTTTTGGTTGAAAGGGTATACTTGGCTGATGGTCGCATAGAAATTTTATCATAATCGGTCGTTTAGTTCGGGGGTGAAGTCGGTTTTTAGTTTTGAAAAATAAGGTATATCAAAGATTAATGATGCATTTAATAAATAACTTACGCACGAAAATATCATCTGTCTAGCTATCATGGTTCATGAGATACAGCCTGGCAACAGACAGATGGACGGACAGAGTAGTCTTAGTAATAGGGTCCCGTTTTTACCCTTTGGGTACGGAACCCTAACAACAAAATGTTCCGACAAATTGGTAACTTCCTCCTTTTTTGAAGTCGGATAAAAATAAGTTCTTGCTTATAGGATATATTTATTAAAGGATAATAGATTTATATTAAATAGGTAGTTACCTAATCTGAAGCCCCGTATTCCAACATCCTCCCGAACGAGATCTCAGAGAGAAGTAGGGTGCCTGTAAAACAGCGTTACCTCGAGCCTTGGTTTGAGATAACACAAGCACTCCTTTGCCTTAAAAATAAGTGTATACAAGTAGTATAGAAAGGAAGAATGAGGTATTAATTAGTTTGCTCTGTACCTCTCTTTCTGGCAATAAATGATTATTTATTTATATATTTTCCTATTAACATATTCAGAGACACTTAGGCAGGCACAATAAATAAATATAAATAAATAAATATATAGGGACAAATAACACTGATTGAGCTAGCCCCAAAGTAAATTCGAGACTTGTGTTATGGGATACTAACTCAACGATACATATTTTATAACTAATACATATCTATATAAATAAACATCCAAGACCTAGGACAATTTGAAAAAGGCCATTTTCCAACTTGCCCTGACCGGGGATCGAACCCAGCACCTATGGGTGGCGGACTAGCATGGTGACCACTACGCCACGGAAGTCGTCACAATAGAAATCACAATTAAATTACATCCACAGGCGTGTCCCAAAATGTGATAATACATTACAAGTAAAAATTCCCCATTGCATTATTTCCCATCCCAATTCAGCCATCGGAAATAATAATTGGCCATTCATATTTTATGAATCGATATCCATAATTGTATGGAAATTGAGCCCATAGTTCGAGTGAGACTCGCGGAATCGAATAATCAATCAAATGGAGTCGCCTTGATAGTTAACTTGTGTGATAAATCGATTTGCATCTGCTATGAATCGCGAATTAATTACGTTACGAATGTTTTTGATAGGGAATAATGATGTTTTGCGTTGTGTTTTATTAAAAAACTTTCGTATTTCGTACTGTTTGATGTTGCAATGCTCTATCAGGTTTCATGTTGTAACTAATATTTTAAGAAGTGACTATGTTATGTAACTATGTAGTGGAAACTAATACAAGTATTATGTTAAAAGCAATAAATAAATTGAAATCGAAAAATAGAAAATAGTCTGATATGAAAAAATAATATCTTGATCAGACCCTAGGTAACCCTTCAAACTATTTTATGAACTACTATTTACAGTTTAAAGAGAGAACGTGAAGCTTTTCTACATACATCATGAAAATCTTCACGGTCGCCGCCCAACCGCCAAGTCCGTACCGTCCTAAAAGGAACTTCAGCAAAAAATCACATGTTGTTAAAAATCTAAATATATATAACTCAAAGGTGACTGACTGACTGACATAGTGATCTATCAACGCACAGCCCAAACCACTGGACGGATCGGGCTGAAATTTGGCATGCAGGTAGACGTTATGACGTAGGCATCCGCTAAGAAAGGATTTTGATCAATTCTACCCCCAAGGGGATAAAATAGGGGATGAAATTTTGTATGAAACTTTGTCAATTTTAAACCGATCGGGCTGAAACTTTGCATGCATAAAGCTAAGCTAAGACGTAGGCATCGCATCCCCTAAGAAAGGATTTTGATAAATTGCAACCCTACGCGAGCGAAGCCGCGGGCAAAAGCTAGTTCAATAATAAAATGTCTTGCTATTCTGTCATTTCTCCACTTGATACGTATTCGGCAAATTTGCAGTAGAAATCGTAGCATATTCCGCGAGACGTCGTAACACGAGTCTTGTGGTCTTTCTGCCTTAATGACTACATGAATTTTCTGGGGTCCAGTGCCCCCATTTGAAATAAATCATTTGATAGGAAACGGAAACATTATTTAAAATTTGGCCTTGATCAGACCCTAGATAATCCTTTAAACTATTTTATGAACTACTGTTTACAGTTTAAAGTGAGAACTTAGCTTTTCTACGCAAAATTGCGAAAAACGGCCACTATAGGCGTATGTGCGTAGAAAAGCTTTACGTTCTCACTTTAAATGCAAACAGTAGTTCAAAAAATAGTTTGAAGGGTTATCTAGGGCCTGGTCAAAATAAAATTTTAAATGATGTCTCCGTTTCCTTTTAAATAATTTAATTCAAATGGGGGCAGCACTGGACCTCGGAAAATTCATGTAGCCCCTTAATAAACGACGCAAGGTTAGGCTAGACGTTGTTAAATTCAAACATGCAATATGTAACTTAATATTCTACTCGTTACTAAGACTAGAAGCTCTGTGGGCAGTAGACCGTCTCTGTCTACAATTTGATTCATTAAGGGTTCCGGTTGGATCTCACTTGTCAGCACGGAATAACACTTTTCTATGCTGCTAACCTTTTCTGTCGCTCAGAACCGTAATTTGCCAGAGTGAGAGAGAGCGCTACAAAGTGCTGTTTCATAGAAAAGTGCTGTTACAAGTGAGATCCAATCCTTATTATATTTATATTTTATATCAGTTCTTACTCTTACTAATATTACCACTGTTTTTAGGGTTCCGAACCCAAAGCGTAAAAACGGGACCATATTACTAAGGCTCCGCTGACCGTCCGTCTGTCTGTCTGTCACCAGGCTGTATCTCATAAACCGTGATAGAAAGACAGTTGAAATTTTCACAAATTATGTATTTTTGTTGAAACTATTAGAACAAATACTTAAAACAAGATAAAGTAATGTTTAAAGTGACTTACAAACGTGATTTTTTATAGAGTATGGTACGGAACCCATAGTGCGCTAGTCCAATTCGCAATGGTTCGGTTATTAATTAGGTACAATATGAACCCTATTAGCTCGGATAATTTTTTTTTATTTAGAATCTTGTTATAAATAATAAATAATAAATAAATATATAGGGACAAATTACACTGATTGAGCTAGCCCCAAAGTAAGTTCGAGACTTGTGTTATGGGATACTAACTCAACGATACTATATTTTATAACAGATACATATATAGATAAACATTTAATTAGGTAATGTCTACTTTTTAATTTAAACACTTTTGCTTAACTCTCCGATCAGTCAAATTAAACAAAAATAAATGAGCTTTCACTTAAAAAATAATTGATATCTCTGTTTATTATGTTAATGGACGGATGGTTCAAATAAACGTCGACTTAATTCCTATATAATTCCCAAATTCCATCTAATTTTTGTTCATTGAATTTCCATGCTGAATTCTCATCGATTGCCGGCATGAAGTTACAGCTATATGACTAAGCTAACTATTGTATAATAGTATTAGCTCGTCACTCATTCCATTGTATTCGTGAATGGCTTGATCAGTGAGAGACAATGGGAGCTCGAGTGAACTTGCTTCAATCTGACTGGCTTACGGAGAAATCCAAATTAGGAAATGGTCCATATTAGAAAATTTATATCTACGTCTTTATTTATAATGGAGTAGACAAAACATTTAGGGTCTTGCGGCTCTAGGAAGTCAGATTTTATGACCTCAAATCCAAAGGTCACTTTTGAAGTGATGATTTATTCCAATGTATTCGTGAATAGCTTGATCAGTGAAAGGCAATGGGAGCTTGAGTGAACTGGCTCATATCCGACTGGATTATGGAGAAATCCAAATTATGAAATGGTCCAAATTTGAAAATTCATACCTACGTCTTTATCCATAATGGGATAGACAAAACATTTAAGGTCTTGCAGCTCTATATGACTAAGCTGATTATCTCGTATTAGTTCGTAACTCATTCTATTGTATTCGTGAATGGCTTGATCAGTGAGAGACAATGGGAGCTCGAGTGAACTTGCTCCTATCTGACTGGCTTACATTTTAAAAAGTCATTACCTACGTCTTTAACCGTATTGGAGTAGAGAAAGCATTTAGGCTCTGAGCAGACAGAGCTTATGACCTCAAACCCAAAGGCAACTTTTTGCGTGTTGACTTATTCTATTGTATTCGTAAATAGCGTGTTTAGTGAGAGACAATGGGAGCTCGAGTGAACTTGCTCCTATCTGACTGGCTTACGGAGAAATCCAAATTATGAAATGGTCCAAATTTGAAAATTCACATCTGCGTCTTCATCCATAATGTGATAGACAAAGCATTTAGGGTCTTACGGCTCTTAAAAGATGGAGCTCAGGGTTGAAGACCAAAAGGCCACTTTTAGTGTGATGGTGGACGTGAAGGTGGAAAAGGAATTAAAATAGTGATATAAAATGATTAGCATATAATGCAGTTTCAATTGTATGATTTGCATTCAAATGTGTACAAATGAGCTGATCGCGTTTATGTGCTAAGCAAAAAATATTTTTCAATATCGATATAATATGTTCTTTGGAGAAAGGTCTATGGCCTAGTGGTCGTCATGCCACGTTGTCACATCGGAGGTCCCGGATCCCCGGTCAGGTCAAGAAGGAAAATGATCTTTTTCAGATTGTCCTGGGTCTTGGATGTTTATCTATGTATGTATTTATGATAAAATATAGTATTTTTAAGTTAGTATTCCATAACACAAGTCTCAAACTGACCTTGGGACTAGCTCAATCTGTGTGATTTGTCCGTATATATTAATTTGTTAATGTATTGAATTCACGCTTTGAAAAGTTTAGGTATATTGTTCGACAATATATATTATAGCATATTTAAGGACACGCTGTCGTCATAAATACGAACAACTTTACAAAGGGAAAAATTACGAAATCGATAAAAAAAAATTGTTGCTCCATACATTTTTATGAGATAGGTATGTAATTACTATGGAGCAGCGATTTCTTTTTCACGATGTTCTAATTTTTACCTTAGTAAAAGTTGTTCGTACAGATGACGACAGCATGTCCTTAAATTATCGCTAGTTCATGTCCGAACACACTGTATACCCGACATTATCAAATATTGCTAAATTAATTAGTGCAAGAGAGGGAAATCTTCATAACAAAGAAGAAAAATCTATCTGGCTTGAACTTCCAATTCAACGTAAAATCAATTCATACTCGTCGACGATCGAACGGTACGAACTGAAAAAAAATCTCCAAGAAAAAAAAACGTAAGAATAGCAAAATAAAAAACACAAAACTACCTTTCCCGGCAATTTATAAAGTAAATATACTCTATAAACTTGCTCGCCACAAATGTAATGCCATGTATTTCCCGCACCGCGGCCCCATAGTCCCATGAGTAGGGTGTATAGACCTTCTGTAAACCTAAGGAAAAATTGTCTAAGTCTGGGAATCCATTTGCTGAAATTTTATATATATTGCTGGTTTGTTATGATACAATTTCGATCGATCGCTGCAAAGCAGACAGTGTATATAAAATTAGAATCTTTGATTTAACAAGTCTGAAGTCCAAACTGATATCTGTCGGTCTTTTGTAGGTCGTCGTCTTTTTCGCTAATATCTGAAAGCCTTTATCTAAGCTACTTTACTATCAATATTTTTTTGCCAGAAAAATGTATTGCTGTGCTTTGCTATTATATCAACCCCACAGTGGAATTAGAACAAGTAAGATTTGACACGTAAATGAAATAAGTATGAGACGTCGAAAACAAAAATATAATCCTCGTTTTTGTAAATAGCGAGAGACAGGAAAGGATGTTTACAAAACTATTAATGAGTATGTAAAAAAGAATGAATTTAACTTTTATAGTTGTGTTGATTTTTTTTATATTGGCATACTATTTCAACATGGCAATTTCAGCTTACTATATTAAAACTATTTTAAGGTATTGTTTTTAAGCTATTGCATAGCTTTTATCGCGTGCTTTGAGCGCGGTGACCGAATCAAGAAATTCCGTAACGAAAATAAAACCTAACACTCCTACTCCGCCTAAACGTTTCTCGGCAACCAGCGACCGGCACAGCGGCGCGGCGTTGAAAGCCGTGCATCGTCTAACGTCGTTTCAGTTCGGCAGACTTCGGCACGGTGTTTGTGTGCGTGCGACTAGGCGTATGCGTATAGACTAGCTGGTAACTGCTCATAATAAAAAAAACCTGAATAACCTACATGTATTGTAAGATAATAATTTTTTTTAAACGATATCAACTTCTCAATTATTCAATAAAATAAATAAATTGTTATCTTATCGGTCACCATGCTCAAAACTTGAATTAATATCAAGGAAAAAAATACCGCGAAAATAAAAAATAAATAAATAATTATAATTGCATTAGTTGATAAAAATGCTTTGCAATAGCTTTACCGCGGCAGTCCCCGAGTGCCACACGTTTTTTATAATTTTTTTGCTAAAATATAGTACAAGTAATAAAACTACTGGGAAAGTCCGAAAGAAACCGTAAACGTGGCCACTCGGCAGCATACGGTTTTCTTTCTCCGTTCATTTGTTTAATGGCGTACATTTTCCTGATTAGAGACGGGATCATTTTCTGGTGAGAACAATTCGTTTGCTATTTGATTGTGAAACTTGATCCTAGCGATGTTTCATTGCTAAGTTCCTTATGTGTGATCACTAGTTATTGATATAGCAAGCTGAGCGAGTAAAGTTCTCCGCGTAATTTTTTTCTCTGACAAGAAACGTAGGCCCAAAGTGTGCTAAACACTAGTGAAAAAAGTAGCTTTCCTTAAAACTTTGAAGGCTATAAGGGTGGCATAAGGGTGTCAGAAATAGGCACGAGTTCAATAACAGCTAAAATTATGACTGCAGCAGAAACCTTTTATTTTGTGACATTTGATAACACCATTACCTGCACAGTACTTAGTTAGATTTGTATATTGTGTGCCACTTTTAGTCGCATAAGGATTTTGCATAGCATTTTAGACCACCATTGACTGTATTGTAAGTATAATTGTATCTCTATTGGAACTTTTCGTTGCATTAAGGTCCCACGTACTTTGCCACATTGTTCTGTATAGGATAGGAAATTGTGGCTAATTTACTCTTACGGCTTCTGTTAAAAATGTTAACCAAAATTAGCACCTCAGCTCGTAAAATTCTTTTTCGTAGAACTACTATAGAGCCTGCAGTGCTGTTGTAATGATAGGAAATAAAAGCTTTGCAATTAAATGCTAAGCTAAAACTTGATCAATATTAAGTTAATGGAGCAGTTTTATAGTTTATCGATCCACAATTTTGAACCACTCTTCCCAAAAAATATATATACTGAACTGTTTGTTTTCTAATAAATATTTTTAAAATGATTAGCTGAGTGATCCCTTAAACTATTTAGCCTTAATTAAAAAGCAGTTTGAATTACAAATGTATAAATATAAAACTTACGTCACAGGTATAGCACTTCATAGAAGCGGAGTATCATTTATGCCTACTTTACTACAAACAAAAGTATACATCCGTGCACATGTCAATGTGAGTGTTCGCCCGCCAACACACTCGACAACGCAAAAACGGGGGAGAGGTGCGGGGACGGGGAACGCGAACACATATTGCGTGGGACCTTAGAAGTTTCCGTTCGTTATGTTATACTTATATTCATTGCATAGCTGCGGCTGCACAAATTTGTGCACGAATGCATTGTTTAACTATTGTGTCTGATATTTTAGCATACAAGGAGATAATTCTGTGCTTACGTGTAAATAGGCATTCTATCGCCATCTTTGAACCACAGCGTCATCGCGACGTCGCGCACCGACGCGACCGCAAGGTCGCACGGCAGACGCGTCGCGCTGCCCGGCGCTGACCATATTGGTATCACATCTGGAAAGAAAAAGTTTGAATCAATATTTGTAGACTTTGTTATTTACAAGCTAACTGGTAAATCACGTGTCATACTTAAGTGCATACATCATACGTCAAAACATGTAAAACAGACAAAAATATTTATTAATTGCAAAAGAAAAATTAATCAAATTAGTGCGCAAAGTCTCGAAATGTTTGGAAACCGCGCGTTCGCTACGCGCTCGGTACCAACCTACCTTCGGGTTTACATCAGTACTTGTAGATTTTTGTTATTTACAGGCTGACTGGTAAATCACATGTTATACTTTAAGACATAAATCATACGTTAAAAAATATAAAACAAACAAAATACTTATTAATTACAAAGAAAAAAATAATCAAATTAGTGTACACAACAACTTCTTGGAATGTTTAGAAACCGCGCGCTAGCTACGAGCTCTGTAAATATCTACCTTCGGCTCGTTGTCAAACCGTTTACTGATATTAAGTTAATAAATAACCAGTGTCACTTTGATAAGTAAGATGAATTTAACAACTAACCTCAAGCTCAAATCCATGAAGTTTTTCTGGGTGCAGAACTACACACGAAAACACGACCCTACATCTGGGGGCAGTCGGGTAATAAATAATTCTTCACCATAATAAATCATAATAAATAACATAGATTAGCAGCCTGTTGCAGATTATTGCTTGTTACAAGTACCAAATTTTGTCCAAAACAAAACATTCAGCTAAATCCATTACTCTTCAAAATTTAAATTAATTTCATCCTAATTATCTACCACTAATTTTTCAACCGACCCGTGACGACACAGTATAAAACATAGTAACCAAAAAGTTATCTTCACAAATCCGCTAAATATTCATTTATTATTATCCGCTTTATTTATATTAATAAAAAAATAACATCAAAACAAACGTTTTCTATGGGATTTGTATGAAATACCGGACTGTGTATTTGGAGTGAAATAGCGCTCCTACTATTAATTTTTCTGTGTTAACAAATCTAAAACCACGTTCAAATGGATGTGATCAATGACAAGTGACATTATTTTGTGACTTTTTATTTTATTATCCGTCCTACTTCCACCTCCCTATTCATTTCTTATGCATGACGATAAAACAAAACAAAGAAAATAAAATACTAGAGCAGTTATTCAAATTTTTTTCTTATTTATTTCCACTTAAAATTCGTTGTTATTAAAACTTACAGTGTAAAAATCACAGGATGATCATAAATATAAGCTTGATAAATTAATGTGTTTTAAAAAATTCAGTAACTTTATCTTCTGTCAGTACTTAGGGGCTTCATGTAGTTATTGTTTAGTGGGAACTGTATTAACACAAAACCGATTGCCGAAATATGAAGTTGTAATATAAATGGTAAGGTTTGAGATCAGGGCACACTACTATTTTAGTACGGTCCAAATAGGTACTTAACAATTATGAAATACGCAAGAATACTTATATTCTTATTTTTATTTATTATCAAAATGCTGAAATAGTTTGACAACTAAGTAGACCTTACCATCCTACGTACTACACATTCTGACACATTCTGTTAAGGTTGAACTAGTCGCGGGCTCGAACTCAAAGCGTGCTGTCTCACCTTATATTGTGTTCGGGCAAAGCAGTGAGGTGAAATGCACTATAATTCGAAGTGAACCGAGCGCGACTTTGTTTTGGAGATTTTACACTTCTTTTATTATTTATTTACGCCGAAAGTTGCGTAAAAATAAGCAAAAAAAAGAAACGAATCTTTGATGGCTCACAACTTTAAAAAGGGTTTTTGTTTTACTATTCTGTATCCGTACAGACAAAATTTATAATAACACATAACGATATCATGTGAAACATTTTGATGTACAGTGTCAAATAGTGGAGGAAATCCCCCCGATTTTTTTAAATAGTAATCAACCTTAAGCTATATATTTACGATGGCACTTCTAATAGCCGCCCACCCATCACCTACTTACCACTTTAATTATAAAAGAATGAAAGAAAGAAAAATTGTTTATTTGGTTACACACTTATAAAATTTAACAATTTGTTTGGATGCATGAACACAAGTACGTACCAAAACGGTCATAAATATTATAAACGTTTATCATTTTTTTCTTGGTATATTATAGAAGGAAGAAATTATTGATTAAAAAGATATAGAATCTATAACATCATTAACATTACATTCTTGTTTACCTTTACTATGGCGAAGGGTTTACTAGGGACAGTCCCATTATTTATTATACTAGATTTGTGATTGCTTCATTTTCCGCTAGAGGGCGTCGGACGTCTGACCCGCAGGATTGCCGGCAGTTGTCAAGAGATTTGGATACACCCTGTGTACGGAGATGGATACGAGGTGGGGGCTTTTAAGACGTATTTAGGGCTTAGGGTAAGGTGAATTGCTGAGGATTATTTTAGTGTGTCATTTCATGCAAAAAAAAAACCAGCGTGAAATATTTTAGTTTTTTTTCCAGTGCAATGATTAAAATATGACATGATCTTTTTTTTTATTTTTTAGTTAATTATTCGTAGACTTCTAAGGGCGCCATATTGAATTTAGTGTGACGTCATTAAGTCTATAACAAGTGAACAGTCAAAGACGCTTTTAACGAAACCTCATTTGTCAAGGTATTATTAATATCATAGAAGATACGAGGGAACAGATCAACATTCAAAAATACATACATGATGGCCAAACACATAACAAGCCTTATTTTGGCTTCGCCGAAGTTGGGTGAAAACTATACATCTATTGTCTTAGAGCATATACCTATTGTAGAATAAAACAACGATTCGGACGTTAGATACTTACTGAATTGCATCAGATAATCGCATATTTGAATAAAAGTGTTTAGGGTTCCGTATCCAAGGGGTAAAAACGGGACCCTATTAATAAGACTCCACTGTCCATCCGTCTGTCTGAAGTCAAAGTAAAAAAAAAAATATTCAATGTAGGATAAATTTATCTCTTATTGAAGGTCTTTTTTTTATTTTAAATATTATTTTAGTGCAAAAGCTAAAAACTCCTAGCATTTCGGAACGACCACTGCTCAGCTGGGAAGATTACGGACTGTCCAGAACGTAGATATCTCATAAACCGTGATAGCTAAACTGTTGAATTTTTTTACAGATGATATGTTTCTTTTGTCGCTATAACAAAAAATAGTAAGGACAGACTGAAATAAATATTTAAGTGGGGCTCCCATACAACAAACGTGATTTTTTTATAAATAATGGTATGGAACCCTTCTTGCGCGATTCCAACTCGCACTTGGCTAGTTATTTTTTCGTATTTTTTTTTTTATAATATTATATTCCTTGGGCAATGTTGATATAAACATGATATTGAAGGTATTCATTAATAAGCTTATATTAAAATAGATGTTAAAAATTAATTCCCCCTTAATTTGAGTCGACGTCATTATAAAATTATTCTTGTGATCAAAATATCAACAAACAAATAATCCTTCACGTATGTGACAAACGTTTATTTTCACTTCCTCGCTCATTATTTCCAAAATCTCGTTGAAAAATAAAAGATTTTTCAACAAAAATCATCGAGATCCGCTTTTAAGTTGTGTGAAAGGGAGCGTTGCTGGCATTGTCCTACTGGGACGCATATAGGTTTATATACGATGCCATTAAGGGGCCACCTGACGTTTCCGGGGTCCAATGCTGCCCCCTATTTGAAATAAGATTGAAAGGTTTGGAGACATCATTTAAAACTTTGTCTTGACCAGGCACTTGATAACCCTTTAAACTGTTTTATAAACTACTGATTACAGTTTAAAGTGAGAACGTAAAACTTTTCTGGGCACATACGCCAAAAGTGGCCGTTTTTCGCAATTGTGCGTAGATAAGCTTCATACGTTAATACTTAAAAATGTAAACAGTATTCCATAAAATAGTTTGAACGGTTAAATAGTGCCTGGTCAAGAAAAAAAATTAATATGATGTCTCCGTTTCCTTTCAAATGATTTATTTCAAATTTTGGCAGCAATGGACCCTGAAAAATTCAGGTATCCCCTTTAGCTGCCATTACATGTAACACAGGAAAAACTATTTTTCGCAAGTACATTACTTTGTTTTTTAGTAATAATATTAGTTCGCCTCAAAATATGATCTTCAGATCTATTTAAAAAATCTTAGCAACATTTGATTAATTTGATTTAATTTTATGATATATGGAACACAGGAAAATCCATTTTCCGCAATAAGATTTCATTGTTTTTCTAGTAATAATATTAGTTCGCCTCAAAATATGATCTAACAATCTATCAAAACTTTCTTAGCAACATTTGACCAATTTGATTTAATTTCATGAAGCTAAGATCAAAGTTACTTGAGCTATCGTCAAATAAACATACATAATTACAAACCAGATTGTTAAAGAAGAGTCAAAAAATTTGCCTCTCTGCTCAGTTGTCAAGACCGGAACCAGTTTATTCGGCAGGAAAATTAAGAAAACCCTCGACGACGCCATCTAGTGATAAGTGCCGGAACTACATAGTCCAAACTATTTTAAGTGGAATTGATATCAGTAGTACCATTTATTATTTGATAGGTAAACGGACGAAAGATGGAGCCAAAAACATTAGACTGGCGACCGTGGATGGGCCGCAGAAGTCGCGGCAGAACAATAACACGATGGAGAGACGACATCGTCAAAGCAGCTGGTCCACTATGAAAAAGCAAGGCGCAACATCGTGAGGAATGGCGTGCAATGGAAGAGGCCTATATCCTGCAGTGGATAAAATAGGCTGTAAAAGAGGAAGAGGTAAATCAAAAAACACTAAGTTCCAATTATTTTTAAACGGCTTAACTAATTCTCATCAAACATAGCTAAAAACGATCACAAGGAACTTGCTTTTGCAGAAAAAAATTGCATTGAAAACGGGTCCATCCATTCGAGAGCTACGATGCTACAGACAGACAGACAGACTTTAAGAGTCAAACTTACAACACCCGTCTTTTTATCGAAGGTTACAAACAAAATAAAAAACATAATCAAAAATTTTCGCTAGCTACGCACGTGCCGCGAATCTGAGCGTATAAAACGAGCTTTCAGAAAAAGCTGGGTTTAATGACGAAAGCTTTTGTGGACCGTAACTCGGTTCACACGTTTCGGGGCTTTGATCTCTTGATTCTGAGGGTGTAGGGTGACAAAGATTTTGACCAGTTGCCGTGGTTTTACCCTATATCATAGAATTCTGATTCCCATCCCCGTACCTCAGCCTCGTTCTCGCCTTGCCGAGGGTGTTAAGCTACGCCTCGATAAGGTGAGAATGGAGGAGAGGTGCGAGGAACGGGGACGCATATTGATCGGGACCTTAGGAGATTCCGTTCTTATATTGAGTTCAAGTTATTAGCATTAAAAATGGTATTCTTAATTGTACTTGTATGTAATTTACCTAAAGCTAAGGGAATAGGCTTAAACCTGGGGTCATTCCAAACTGGCAATGGACTTGCCTGTCACTAGGTATTGCTGATTCTCGTTGTTTTATTGACTGCGTGACGTAGCTGGTACTTATAGACAATAGGATAGTATCCAGGGTCAAAAATAAATTATTTTTGATAACTTATTAATACAAACTAAAGTAAATACATAGGAAATTACTTGTAGCAGTATTATATGTTTGAAGTCATATTTTTTAAATTCTTTTTTCATATTTTAATTAATGAAAGTTTGAACATTTTTTTCTTAAATTATGTTGGATGTCTTTCCTTCGAAGTAAGACCTGAAGCGTTTCTTGTTGGATAGAAACTATTTAACGAAGGTTTTGTACCTGGCATGTTATAATGTTTGAAAAGTGTTCGATATAAAACACTGTTTTATATGACAACTTTGTATGTGCCATATGAAAAATATACGTCTAATCCCGTTCAGGAGTTTTTGATTTCCTCGATTCCACAGCAACCTACGCTCCACTACATTTCTAACCCTGGAGAAAGCCACATAAAGTTGGCCATGCGAAACACCAGTCCCTAGGTCGACATCAGTGGCTTTAAGCGACTGACCTTTGCGACTTATTTATTGTCATAGCAAAGTAAGTGGTCACAGGGAACTGTGTGTGCTTAAATTTAAAAGGATAATTGTTGGGGTTGAGTGGTTTACGGAATTTCACTTGCACCACTCACAGTAAGAATCTCAGCTTCAATTATATTTCGCTGCAAAGCATTACTTTAAGTCGGGTTCCATTACACAGTTTCGGCAAAGTCAAATTTCGCATCAGAATTATCGGCACTGCAACGTCAAGTCTTATTTTGTGTGCAGCGACTGGTTTCTTTGCTCACAAATTAAAAATGAATTTAGAAATTCAACTGGATAATTGGTGACGTCGCCCTGATCAATTACACTATCGAAGAAAGTATAAACTATTTCATCGCTAATAATTGGCGTCAGTGGTTTTTCATTAATTGCTGTTCATTGTTCATTTTATGGTGTCAATAAGGCGCGTTCACATAACCAAGATTTTTTTCTGGTTTGCTATGCAAACAAGTTTAATTCTTAACCAAAGGGTCAAAACGGGACCCTTTCACTAAGACTCCGCTGTCAGTTTGTCTGTGTGTCACCAGGCATAGGTGTATCTCATGAACCGTGATAGCTAGACATTAGAATTTTTCACAGATGATTTATTTCTGTTGCCGCTACAACAAATTTCTAAGTTTGGAAAGTCCAAAAGTGCACGCCTCATAAAGCTCATTAAAAACAGAGAAATAGAGATTTTATGAAAATGGCTTGTGTAGTTTGATGTTGAAGCTGTTAGATTAAAAAAATATATTTATTTTAGTTAAGACACAGCAAAACTCGTCACCCTAGCGACAGTCTAACAGTCATTACAAGCATTACGAAGACCTTACTTAAGGGACATTCGGACCTTTGATTTATCCCCCAATTGTTTTCGGGTAATTGAAAACTCCCTTTGTATAAGGTAAGGCCGTTGCCCGGTCGGACAGTTTACGAAATTACCCCGTTTCTTTGAAATTTGATTTTTGTTATAAGAGTGTTCATTTTTATTTTTTTGTGTATATGTCGTAGCCATATCGTAAATTTAATTTCTTCATTAAATAATCGAGAATTACATGAAATAGTCGCATTTCATGAAATGTTGCACTGGCTACTGGCCACATCGTGATGCGGATTGGGCGGATCAATGATAAGAAATTGTTTCTCGATATGATCAAATAATTTCGACCATTTCATGAATTTACCGTGTCACTTCATGAAATGGTTGATTATATCGTAAAATTGTTATATTTTTAGTTTACACTATACATTCATGTTGTGCGGCTTGGGGTGGCCCAAGTTCCAACCCGCCGAAACCTTAACCTACCTATAGCGCTCTGTCACAAGTTTTTATTTTTGTTTGCTTTTTTCAGCCTGTTTATACAATCTGGCCAAACGTGGATGACAAAATCGTGAAACGTTGACGATTTCATGATCTGGTTAAATTAAGTTGGCCGTTTCATGAAATGCGACCATTTCATGAAATGTTCGATCATTTCATAAAGTGATCAAATCTACGATTTGGCCACGACAAATATACAACGTGGAAGGGACATGCCCGTAATAAATCAAACCACGGGCTATACTAGATCACTATAGTATAATGAAATAAAAATAACAGACAAAAGTTAAAAAAAAAATTCGCCAGTTCCATACAAAGGTGTCCGGCCGCTCAGGCAATTTGTATGGGAAAGTCGATTCTTTTTTTGTTTTTGACTTTTATTTTATTATAATTATACTATAGTGATCTAGTACAGCCCGTGGTTCGATTTATTACGGGTGTGTCCCTTTCACGTTGTAAAGTGGGACTTTATATTGAATAATTTTTTTAAACTGTTATTAAGACGAAGTGGTAGCTAAAGTGGCGCCCTCATTTGAAATAAATTGTTTAAAACTAAATATGGAGATAATAAAAAATTTGATTTGTATTACTGTCTAGCAAGACCTTTAAACTATTTTATGAATAACCTTTGAAATTATTACTAATAGTCCGTCTAGTTTTAAAACGGGTTTTCGCCAAAAGTGGCCAATTTTGGCAAAAACCCGTTTTAAAACTAGACGGACTACCAATATTACTTTCTTTTACAATGTTTCTGCATTTTTATACTAAATTTAGAAAAGAAATAAAAATATTTGATCATATTTTCGGTGTATTTTAGCCTTTTTTTATACTTGTAATTTAATTTTGTGATTTTTAATTGGGTATTACTTGAGAAAATAAAACACTGCAACCGCACACAGTTTTAATTCTCTAGCAGTAAATAGCCATCTATTTTATCTCAAATGAATGGCAGAGGTAAAGTGTTACTGTGGTAACTGATATAGTTTAAGTGTTATATCAGTAACAGTTTGTTTCGCAAACAAATCTAACATCATCAAATACTCACAACTTAAACAAGACGAATGCGGATCCATTTCGTGGAAAGACTCATTGCTTTGACTAAAAAATGTTTTGAATACAAAGATAAAGCTTTAAGTAGAAGACTTAAGGTTAAAAAGCACAGGAATATAACATAACATCCAAATAATTGTTACAGCCCCTGGGTTGATGTCAAGGCAAAAAAAAGAAATAGTGTCTTTTAATAATGGAGAAGTACTAAACAAAGCGAGCAAAAGGAGGCAATTAATAACAACTATCGAAAATAGGAATGATGTCATAAGGGAGCGGTGTGGAGTGAAAGAGAATGTTGTGACAAAAATAGAAAAAGGGATGTTAAGGTGGTTTGGGCATGTAGAAAGGATGGATGAAAACATGTTAACAAAAAATATTTATTAGGCAAATGTGAAAGGAACAGTAGAAAAGGGTCCGCCTCGGCGAACATTCTGCGACCAGATTGCAGACGTTCTGAAAAAAGGAGAGGTAAAAAGTACCCGTAACCGAAGGGCATGTATGAAAAGATTGATGAGTATAGATGAAGCGAAAGAGGTTTGTCAGGATCGTAGCAAGTGGAGGTCCATAGTCTCTGTCTACCCCTGTGGGAAATAGGCGTGATATTATGTATGTATGTATGTATCGGAAATAGGCTAGGAAATATGTTGGGGAACTTGGTACGGCACGAAGAATTTATGAAAACGAAAATAGAAGGAAGAACGGGAAGAGGAAAACCCAGACACCGCTTTATAAAGCAAATAAAGGAGAAAGTAGAAGTGGTTTCGTACCAAGACGTCAAAAGGCTTTCTGAGGACAGACAAGAATGGAAGAAACTCCACCGACAAGAGTGTCGCTCTTAAATTTAAATGAATGAATGAATAATGGAGTTGCTGGTTGCTATTTTTGATTGGTTTTTAGGGTTCCATAGGAAACAAGGAACCCTTAGGTATAGTTTCGCCATGTCTGTCTGTCTGTCTGTCCGCAGTTTTACTCAAAGATCATTGGTACTATAAAGCTGTCATTTGGCTTGGGTATGTTTATGGGTTATTAAGACGAACTCCGTGGCGTAGTGGTCACCATACTTGTTCGCCACCCAGAGGTCCCGGGTTCGATCCCCGGTCAGGGCAAGTTGGAAAATGGCCTTTTCCAAATTGTCCAGGGTCTTCCTTGGTGTGTTTATTAGACATGCCAAATAATGGTAAAATAAAACTAACTGGGAATTCTTTGAGCAAGAGAAATTTACATTTTTGGCATCTTTTAAATTATTAGGTACTGTTTTGGGTTATGTAGACCAATCTATGGAATTGACAGAGCTATTCGTATATATGACCAAAGCATTTAATTATGTTTGCCATAAAAAGCTGTTGATTAGATGTGAAAAATACGGGATTAGAGGCAATGCCCTAACTGGCTCGTCATATTTAGGGAAAAGAACTCAGCACTCATTACCAACTATGTATGTACCTTCACATTTCTTGCAAATAATCTATGTTTATGTTTTTGAGAACTTTATATCTGTGTTCTAAATGGTGTACGCCTTTGCGCCGCAGCATATTACACATACATCTGTAAATGAGTATAATTTGGAATAATTGTATGGCCCTTTGTCACGCATAGACCACCTCCA
This sequence comes from Acrobasis suavella, assembly GCA_943193695.1. Taxonomy (NCBI): domain Eukaryota; kingdom Metazoa; phylum Arthropoda; class Insecta; order Lepidoptera; family Pyralidae; genus Acrobasis; species Acrobasis suavella. The sequence continues at coordinate 2,197,948 of OW971947.1, forward strand.
TACATCAGATACGCACTACGCAGAACGTCATTTGCTGTATAAACATTATTATAGCTATTAGGAGATACGAAAATGTATGGTACAATGCAAGAAAATTTTACTAACTTTTTCTACAAGTGAGACACACACACAAATCACCTTTTAATTTTTATCCTCTCCTTTTTGATTTGGAAATATCCGGTTGAGTCGCTCAACTCACTTCGAAGTTTTTAGTTGAGAAGCTCAAGAGGGGAATAGGAACTCAGTAACGAAATGTCAAGACCTACCTTGTTTTCGCTTATTAGCATCGTGGGGACTGTGGCCCCGTTTCCCCCCTCCCTCCCAAAACACAATAAAAGAAAAACACAAAGACACTGGGACACTTAAACGCTAGAAGTCATCCGTTCTCTCTAATTTGTGTTACGCTCCATGAATAGATAAAGGCATGCAAAAATCATCAGCTGCGAATTGCTTCTTGATTCACATTCTTTATCCTTTATGCGGTCAAAACAGACCAAAAGACAAAGACACTTTAAGAGACAGTTCAAACACTTTTGACTTGTACGACACAAGTCATCCGTTCTCCCTAATTTGTGTTACGCTCCATTAATGGATAAGGGAGCGCAAAAAACATCAGCTGCCTATCGCGATTTCTTCCTGATTTACTTCTTTATTCCTTACGTGTTACACAGAGCCAAAGGCAAAGACACTGTAACAGGCAGTTCAAACACTTTTGACTTGTACTACACAAGTCATCCGTTCTCTTTAATTTGTGTTACGCTCAATTCATGGATAAAGGGCGCGCAAAAAGCATCAGTTCCATATTGCTTCCTGATTTACTTCTTTATACCTTACGTGATAGAGAAAGCCAAGCAAAGACACTCTAAGAGGCAGTTTAAACACTTCTGACTTGTACTACACAAGTCATCCGTTCTCTTTAATTTGTGTTACGCTCAATTCATGGATAAAGGGCGCGCAAAAAGCATCAGTTCCATATTGCTTCCTGATTTACTTCTTTATACCTTACGTGATAGAGAAAGCCAAGCAAAGACACTCTAAGAGGCAGTTTAAACACTTCTGACTTGTACTACACAAGTCATTCGTTCTCTTTAATTTGTGTTACGCTCAATTCATGGATAAAGGGCGCGCAAAAAGCATCAGTTCCATATTGCTTCCTGATTTACTTCTTTATACCTTACGTGATAGAGAAAGCCAAGCAAAGACACTCTAAGAGGCAGTTTAAACACTTCTGACTTGTACTACACAAGTCATCCGTTCTCTTTAATTTGTGTTACGCTCAATTCATGGATAAAAGCGCGCAAAAAGCATCAGTTCCATATTGCTTCCTGATTTACTTCTTTATACCTTACGTGATAGAGAAAGCCTAGCAAAGACACTCCAAGAGGCAGTTTAAACACTTCTGACTTGTACTACACAAGTCATCCGTTCTCTTTAATTTGTGTTACACTCAATTCATGGATAAAAGCGCGCAAAAAGCATCAGTTCCATATTGCTTCCTGATTTACTTCTTTATACCTTACGTGATAGAGAAAGCCAAGCAAAGACACTCTAAGAGGCAGTTTAAACACTTCTGACTTGTACTACACAAGTCATCCGTTCTCTTTAATTTGTGTTACGCTCAATTCATGGATAAAGGCGCGCAAAACGCATCAGCTCCGTATCGCTTCCTGATTTACTTCTTTATACCTTACGTGATAGAGAAAGCCTAGCAAAGACAGTCCAAGAGGCAGTTTAAACACTTCTGACTTGTACTACACAAGTCATCCGTTCTCTTTAATTTGTGTTACGCTCAATTCATGGATAAAGGCGCGCAAAACGCATCAGCTCCGTATCGCTTCCTGATTTACTTCTTTATACCTTACGTGATAGAGAAAGCCTAGCAAAGACACTCCAAGAGGCAGTTTAAACACTTCTGACTTGTACTACACAAGTCATCCGTTCTCTTTAATTTGTGTTACGCTCAATTCATGGATAAAGGCGCGCAAAACGCATCAGCTCCGTATCGCTTCCTGATTTACTTCTTTATACCTTACTTGATAGAGAAAGCCAAATGCAAAGACACTCTAAGAGGCAGTTCAAACACTTGTGATTAGTACTATACAAGTTAGCTGCTCTCTCTTCATTGTGTAACGCCCTATTAATAAAGAAAGGTGCGCAAAAATCATCAGCTAAGTACGTATCGCTCCCTGATCTTAATACCTTGCATGATAGACAGAGCCAAAGGAAAATACACTCTAAGAGGCAGTTCAAACACTTTTGACTTGTACTACACAAGTCATCCGTTCTCTCTAATTTGTGTTACGCTCCATTAATGGATAAAGACGCGCAAAAAGCATCAGCTGCGTATCGCTCCCTGATCCACATCCTAATGTTGATCGATGGAGACGCACTTACTTATGAAAAATAAAAGAAATATAATAAATGTAAATGTAGGAAGCTTTATTGTTCATCAAATACAAATTATACAGGCACAATATACGAGCTACAAATTGCCGGGCGAACTGAACACTTATGTATGAAAATTTCGATTTTTTTTCATATTTCAAGCATTGGTCCCATAGGAAAAGTTGTTCATATTGACGGTCTTAGTTGCTCCTACAAGGATCGGACAGGGTTTTTGTTATATATTGTAAACAAATCACTTCTATATCCCTTACCGGGCAGATAAAGCCTAGAGCCATTAGACCCAAAGAATCATCATTTGGGTAACAATGGATGTGAAGGAGAAAAAAAAAACAAATAGCGATGATTATCTTAGAGACAAAAATGTCTGGCTTGAGCTTAGCGCGGGTCCCTCTTACAGGTTTGTATTTGTACATTCACAAATGTCATAATTTGAGTACATTATAGTGCGTTTGTATAGGTATTAAAAAGAATGTCTATTTATTGAAATATACACTATAGAAATCAATACCTTAGCAAATTACAAATTATTTATTTTATAAATTATAAATTAAATCGTTAATTTGTAATTTACGAAGGTATTGATTTATAAAGTGTATATTTCAATAAATAGACATATCAAGATTGTTTACATTCTTTTAAATACCTAAACAAATGGATTATAGGTTTATTGTATAAGTACGAAATTTACAAATTGACATTAATTTCAAATTTGACATCATTCTTAATTAATAATTTAGAAACAACGATGTATTTTTAGTCCACATATCTAACTTTAATATCAGTATAAGTTGACGTTTTTGGAGAAAATACTGCAGTATAGTTTGTTGCCTCTTCTTCCGTACTTGTGCTTAGGAGACGGCAGTAAACTTAGCTGTAAGTAATTGATCTGGTGGTAATGAAAAATTGACTTTTTTGAATATCAAGTGATAAAATATCCAAGAATAAATAAATGATTTTTGACTATTTTAAAGCGATGAGTTTGTAGTTCGCATCGCCTATGATATGATTTAGATTCTCCCATTACCTCGATTGGCTTTTACAATCAAATACACGCCTTAGCCCTCTTTTTCAAATTCAATTTTAAATATAAGTATATAGTACCTCCGTGGCGTAATGGTCAACACGCTAGTCCGCTAATCCGGAGGTTCTGGGTTCGATCCCCAGCTAGGGCAAGTTAGAAAATGGACTACCTAAAATGGATAACCCAACGATACTATATTATGCAATATAGTATCGTTGGGTTAGTATCCCATAACACAAGTTTAAACTTACTTTGGGGCTAGCTTAATCAGTGTGATTTGTCCGTATATATTTAGTTATTTGTTATTAAAGGATATTTATAATATCTCTTATTAATCCTTACTTTGTTTTGTTGCATAATTGTTACTTACAGCTAAGCTTACTGCCGCTTCCTAAGCGCTAGCACAGAATAAGTACTAGTGCTCACGTACAGAAATCTTACTCAGGAAAGAAATTCAAAGAAATATCTACCGAATGTGGTTAGCGCTATGGTTTAATTTAGCTCGTGTCAGAACTCCTCACCTTTTCGTTTAGATACCTAGACATCCATTGCAATCCAATTTCATTCTTATTACTCTAACAAACGATTCATGTAATTGAATTTTTTACTGTAATTATACTTTCGATACCTAAACCGGGAGTGACACAGGCCTGGCGCTGGTGCAGAAGAAACGGCAACACAATGCACTAAAGAATTTTCTTCAAGGACTCCACTTGACAACAAGTACAAAAATCTAGTTGAAACGGTCGGTTACGTCACGTCCTACGGTAGCCGGCAGGTTACGTGGCCGAATCTGCCGGGGCCCGGCAGGCGGGGTGGACCCAAGAAGTGTTGGATTGACGTCGTCAAGGATGACAGAGCGTGCTAATCCTTACAACCAAGAATGCTCAAGACCGTGCAAAGTGGAGAAGAAAAAGTCGGAAAGCAGATCCCGGGCTTCTCAGCGTTGCAGCTGAGGACGCTGGGAAAACGCTGAGATGAGAGAGAGAGAGAGAGAGAGAGAGACAAAAATCAAGTTGAAGGCTTTTAAAAGATGTTTGGTTGTATTTATATCAATTCTCTTAAATCAATTTGAAAAAGGCTTTTAAAAGATGTCTGGTTGTATTTATATCAATTCTCTTAAAAAATATCTCAGAATTTCAACAAAATGCTGGGAGTTTCACACCATGTTGAAGTAAAAAAATATATTTTTTAGACATTTCTAGAGGTCTCAGACTTATCTGTTTACAGTTCACTGAAACAGAAGCAGCAAACAAGTATAAAAATTGGCAATATTTCTGTGAAAAGCACTTTCTTACTTTAATATTCTGTTGCAAAGAAATGCGAAGCTACAAAGTAGGTATAATAAAAAATTTCAACTCTTACGTACTTACAAAGTAGGGGTTTTTTTTAAGTTTTTCATATGTTTTAGAATTTTGTGATTAATTTTTGTCAAATAATGGATGGTGTGTGGACATAGACAAGAAGAAATCTCGTCGTTCAATTTATTTAAATCTATTCTTATATAATCAAATTCAATTATCATGAAAAAACGTTAGAAATGAAAACAAAAATCATTCAATTAGCGGAAGAAAAAAACACCTCTTAACAAAATATACGTTTAAAAAACTAATACTACGGGAGGCATATACAGTTGACAATGTATTTAGTTTTGAAATGTGCTTAAGACTTTTCATTAGATCCTCACTTGAATCTATGACATATCATTTGTGAAAATTGGACAAGCGATTCTGATGTTACGGTGAACAGACATACACACATACATAGACTGCTAAAATCATTACCCTTTCTCTTGGCTTAGCCGTAGTCGGATAATTATGAAAAAATCATCATCATCATTTTAGCTGCATAACGTCCACTGCTGGACATAGGCCTCTCCAAAAGATTTCTAAAACGATCGATCAAGAGCGGCCTGCATCCAGCGCTTTCCAGCGACCTTAGTTAGATCGTCTGACCACCTTTTTGCCCCATCGGCCATCGGTTTTTCGCGCTATGTATCCCGCCCATTGCCACTTCAACGAACTAATCCGCTGGGCTATGTCAGTGACTTTTGTTCTTCTACGAGTTTCCTCATTTCTGATTCGATCACGTAATTATAAAAAAATGCTATGAATGTATGTTAAATTGAGATGCGTAATACAAACGATATGCGGTTATAAAGTGGACGCAATTAACACAGTCGAGAATAGCGAGTCACATAACGGGTTTTATAGCCGTTTTATAGTTGCATGGCAATTTTTATTGTATGACAAACAGGCATGTGGAATTGCCTGTTCGTATTTTCTAGGATATGTCTATTTTTACCTGACTGCGCCAGAAGGAGGGTTACGTTTTCAAGAGTAAGTATGTATGTGTGTATAATTTTTTGGCATGCTCTGCAGCCTGAACGGCTCGATAGATTTTAGCTTAAGAGGTGTCAGATTTGTATTTACTGTAAGAGTAGCACTGGATATATCAAATTAAAAGAAACAAAATGGCGGATTTTTGGCGCTTAACATTAATATTTGGCACGCTCTGCAGCCTGAACGGCTCGATGGATATAAGCTTGAGAAGTATCATTAGATTCGTCTTAATTTTGAGTGACATTGGGTATATAAAAAGGCAGTCGTTTTTTTTTAAAAATTGATTTGTTACATTTAACCTTTCAAGCACCAATCGGCCAGATCCGACCGAGTGTACTATAGTCACGCGGTGACGCAAAACGCCAATCGGCCGGATCTGACCGAGTGTACTATAGTCACGCGGTGACGCAAAACGCCAATCGGCCGGATCAGACCGCGTTCCCCCGTCTCACTATTTTCATAATTTTGAAATTCAGAGGCAACTTTTGTATGACAATGAACAAGTTTGACCATAGAGAAACTTTACTAAATTTGCTACATAATGAAATGCAATTGTATTACGTCAGCGGTGTTTTTAATCTATTTTTCTGTATCACAAGATTCAACATTTAATTTTCGCAATTCCTTAGGTGACAGTTCATTAAATTTGATATATAATTCATGGTGGCTGAAGGGTTAAGCTTATAAACATTTTTAGGATTTTACATTATGGCTTCAACTTTGAGTTAAAATGAAATGCCGTACCTACATGATACTGCGGAAAAGAATCTAGGTGTTTGTTTTCTAAAAGTCAGATGAAAAACTATTCTCGTTGATCATTAAATTATTCAACAATTTTATAATAGTTAACTGAGCGAGCAAATGTGGCTAAAAATTTTGTTTTCAGTCGGTCTATCTGTTTCCGATTACAGGGCGCATTTTTAAACCGGTTCTCGTGAAATTTTGTAAAATACGAGTAATAATATAGAAAATTTTCTTCGATTCATTTAAACTTTTTCAAAATGACGGAAACATTGGGGTCGAAAGCTAAAACAACATTATAATTTAGCAATTGAGAAAAAAAAAATCAAAAATGTTATAAATATTTTTTTACCGTAATTAATATATTTTTTTTATCCTCGCCTGGTGACATATTAGAGCCAAAAGTATGAATTTTTTAACCCTTTCACCGCAACGTTGGATTATTCCGACAATGAATTTCTTACTGAAACTACAAGAAGACCTTGGATTCTTTGAGTCAATCCCGAAAACCACGAACATTTTTGTCGGATAAATCCGTGAGCGGCTACAAGGGTTACACTGAGAAAAAAGAATGGTTGCCAGTAGCAAAAATTTTCGCTACACGTTACCAAAATCGAGTGACTGCTGAACTCAGGGCTACTAACAGTTAAAATGTGTTTTAATTTATAGTTGCAGTTTGGGACATGTAACTAAATGGTTCTGCTGATAAAAACAAAAGTTTGGTACCTACTAATCAAAGCGCAAACAGCAAAACTGGTTCAGCTATTTTTTCTCTCGGTGTAATATAAAATAATTTGATCTAGCAATAAAACGATCTCTTGATCCGTAATTGCTGCTGTAAGATGTCGCCCGCTATCTTGAAACTTCGACCACCCACAGAGTCGTGAAAGGATTCCTTCAAAGAGTCTTATCTTTCAAAGCTCAAGTGGTGAAATGTACATTAAACTGATTGCTGTTTAGTTGCAATTCTTTACTATCATTTCAAAATAATTTTCTATGTGAAAGTGAGATTTTTTTTTAAATATAGGGACAAATAACACTGCTTGAGCCAGCCCCAAATTAAGTTCGAGACTTGTGTTATGGGATACTAACTCAAAAATACTATATTTTATAACATATACATAAATATATAAACATCCAAGACCCAGGACAATTTGAAAAAGGCCATTTTCTAACTTGCCCTGACTGGGGATCGAACCCGAAACCTCTGGGTGGCGGACTAGCATGGTGACCACTTCGCCACGGATAATAAACACAACATCGACGTCTAACAAAATATATTTACATAAAATTTTACAGAAAAGTTCTTTTACATAAAATTTAGCACAATGGACTTAAAATTTATAAAATAGGATCATTTTGTCAAAAAAAAGTTATTGATGATGCTATCATACATAATAGATACTGTTACTCAATACACTCTCTGTTACATAGCACGCTCTACATCTATCTACAGGTTCTGTGTTAAGCCCGGTTTACATATTAACAAGTGACAAGTGCGAGTGAATGAACAGGCACTGACAAGTGCTACTAATACCTAGATAAGTTATAAGTGTGATCTAAATATCGTGTGTTGTGTTGTGTACATGTTACATTAGTTGTTATGAAACTACTTTTACAGCAAATAAATATATTATTACTATTATGTTGGTACGCTTTTCAGCCACGGGTCCATGGGGACCCGGTCCTTTGAGGCGTTCATGGGGCCAAAGCCAACATGAAGCGGCCTTTTAGTACCTTTTTATCTAAAAAGTGATATGGCTGCGTCTATTGAGGCCTATCCCTTAATGAACTATTAAGATGCACTAACGGACAGTCCTCCACAGGTGCCGAACTGTTGCCACGGAGGGATTTACTTGGTTTAGGCTATATGGATGGGATGTTAGTGGACCGAATAAGTGGATTATAGAGTGAGATACAAACATCTACCTAAAAATCTCTCACAGCAATTTTAGCCTGGTACTGGTTACTGACAAGTGAAAAGTGGCAAATGTCAAGTGAATAGCAGTACTGCATATCCACTTGTCAGTACGTGTGAGCTACTTGTCACTTGTCAGTGTTTACTTGCCACCTGTCGCTCACACTTGACACTTGTCAAAATGTAAATCAGGCTTTAGATTCTCAATACAGTCAAAGGGATGATCAGAGTCAAGGTGCAACAGTTAGAAGTTATAGAAAAAGAAGGAGAAAAGAAAGTTTTTTAAAACTGAATGTGCAAAAATATCATACATACATACTGTCTTTATCCTTAACGAGGCAGACAGAGCGACTTGTCACTCGCACTTGTTACTTGTCAATATGTAAATCAGGCTTTAGATTCTAACTACAGTCAAAGGGTGAGATCAGAGTCAAGGACTTAGAAGTTCGAGAAAAATAAAAAGCAAAGAAAGTTTTTTAAAACTGAATGTGCAAAAATATCGTACATACATATATACTGCCTTTATCCTTAACAAGGCAGATAGAGCTTTGGAGCTTTGGGTCTTGCGGCTCTAAGCAGACAGAGTCCAGGGCCACAAGACTCAAAGGCCACTTTTAGCGTGATGGTAGGCGAGAAGGTGGAAAAGGAATCAAAATAGTAAGGGTTTCTAGCCGCATTGCGTATTAAAATGATAAGCATTTTCGCCCAGTCCCTCTATCGGCTTCTACGATCTATTCTGGAAGAGATGCAGCTGGTACATTCTAAGTTTTTGTCGTTTCTACCAGACCAGCGTAGAAGATGGTAGAAATTAAAACCTAAAAAGACCTTTGCCAAGAAATATAACCGCTCTTTAGAAAACCTTATTCATTTGGGAGACCTGCACTTTGCAGCTCAGATTGTGAAGGCAAAGGGAGTCGAGTGCGCCTTAATATTATTTAATATTCTGTAGCCTGACAATATCGGTTTATCGGGTATTCTCTTTGGGATATTTGCGTGAATAAATTTATTTTATAGATAATTTTTGAAAACTTATCGTTGTGTTAGTATCCTATAATACAAGTCTCGAACTAACTTTGGGGCTAGATCAATCAGTGTTATTGGTCCCTAAATATTTATTAGAATTTTTGAAAACTAAAAACCGACTTCACCCCCTAATTACACAATCGTTTTTGAAAAAAAATATCTATGGAAACAATTCACAAATATACCCTTTCAAACAAATAAAAAATCAAATCAGTCTAGGTGTTTGCGAATAATCGGGGAATATACATAAAAAAAGAACGCGACGAATTGATAACCTCCTCCTTTTTGGAAGTCGGTTAAAAATAAAATGAATGCTGATTAATTTGTTTTCGAAGAACAATGCTCTACATATTTTTTTTAGAGCAAGAGAGTTACTAATCTAATTACGCACCACCTGTACTATATCTTGACCTTTTGATACTAAGGCTCAATTCACACTGAGGCGGAATTGAAGCGAAGCGACGAAATCTTACATAGCATATTTAACTTTATGTCAAGCGTATAATGTTCAAACTCGTTGCCGGCGGTGATGAGCTGAGTCGCGCCGATTCGCTTGACTATAAAAAATACGCAATAAATAGGTCAGGTGCTATTCGCCAGGAGCTATTTAGACGGGTGCTCTAAGTGGAATACCTCGACGGACGGACGGACAGCGGAGTTTTTTTTTTATAGGGACCAATTACACGGATTGAGCTAGCCCCAAAGTAAGTTCGAAACTTGTGTTATGGGATACTAACTCAACGATACAATATTTTATAACAAATACATATGTAGATAAACATCATAGACCCAGGAAAATGTGAAAAAGGCCATTTTCCAACTCGCTCTAACCAGGGATCTAACCCGAAACCTCTGGGTGGCGAAGTAGTATGGTGACCACTACGCCATGGAGGTCGTCGTCGTGTCTTAGTAATAGAGTCTCGTTATTACCCCTTTGATACGGAACCCTTAAAACGAAAACTTAGCGACATGTTAATGTATTCCAAGATTTTTTAATCATCGCTTTACTGGCACTATCCGGTGAGAAATCAGGGACTACGTTTATATAGAAATACGTAAATAAATAAATAAATAAATCTATAGGGACAAATTACACTGATTGAGATAGCCCCAAAGTAAGTTCGAGACTTGTGTTATGGGATACTAACTCAACGATACTATATTTTATTACAAATACATATATATTATAAACATCCAAGACCTAGGACAATTTAAAAAAGGCCATTTTCCAACTTGTCCTGACCAGGGATCGAACCCGGGACCTCTGGGTGGCGGACTAGCATGGTGAGCACTACGCCATGGAGACGTCCAATCAATTTTCTATCAAGCGTTACCTCTGTAACTTGTTTACATCAATGTCATGTAATTAGGAGTATGGGACATAATTAGAATTGTGACTCGTAAAAAAAAGAGATGCTAATCTGCCTAGACATGATTTGGATTAGTAAATTTCGACCTTTTTAAATACTTAGGCGTTACTCGTATTGGTCACTTACCTACGTTATTTTAAGCCATTTTAAAAAATCTGACACTATTAAGTAAAATATACTTATACGGAAAAATCACACAGATTGAGCTAGCAAAGTTCGAGACTTATGTTATGAGATACTAACTCTTCTCATACTAACACATCCAAAGCCCAGGTGAATCTGAAAAAAGTCATTATCCATCTTGACCTAACCGGGGATCGAACCCGGGCCTCCGGTGTGACAGCGTAGCATGATGACCACTAGGACATCGCTATCGTTACTCACTACATTAACACAAAAAAAAAAGATTTCGTGTATAAATAGGAATTAAAGATTCTGTCTCTTAAATAATCGAATATCTATAAAAAACACTTGTATTCATCAGATGAGATAGGTAACTAGGAGTAAGTTATAAACTTATCTGTGATTTAAGTAACTGTGGACAGTTTGCATTTAACTTCACTTCGTTAAGGTTTCGTCCGAACTTTTGGCGATGCCTGAATAAGCTTCAACTACTTACTTAAGGAGAGTTTAAGTCGCTGTCTGTTGGGTATAGATTTATCATTAAATTTTAATCGTATTAGAAAATAATCTATCTCTAGGCTAACATACATTAAGTACCTCTATAATTTGATATGACGACCTCCGTGGCGTAGTGGTCACCATGGTTGTCTGTCACCCAAAGGTCCCGGGTTAGATCCACGATCGGGGCAAGTAGGAAAATGGACTTTTTCAAATTGTCTTGGGTCTTGGATATCTATATGTATATGTATTTGTTATAAAATATGATATTGTTCGGTTAGTATCTCTACTCTAGTCTTGAACTTACTTTGGCGCTAGCTCAATCAATGTTATGTGTCCCTATATATTTATTATATTTAAAATATATTTATTATATTTATTTATTTTAATTTATTTAAACATGTCAAGTAATTCTAAGAGTGGCGCCACGGAATACAGCGTAAGGCTCAATTCACACTGCGGCGGAATTGAAGCGAAGCGACGAAATCTTACATAGCATAATGAACTTTATGTCAAGCGTATAATGTTCAAACTATGGCGTTGCCGGCGGGGTCGCGCGTAGTCAAGCTAATCGGCGCGACTCAGATCATCGCAGCCGATATAAGAATATACATGAAAAATTGGTGAGATCTTCCACTGTGTTCGAACATCTAGCAAATAAATTTGACAACATTACATTTATAACTAAAAAAACAGAGAAAAGAATAACAGAGCCCTAGCTTTTCTTATTTTTCTTATAAAAAGGGATCAAATCAGTTAAAATTTGGATGAGAATTCAGGAGACTACGAAACGTTGATTTTGTGTACTTTTCATAGGTATTTTCAGTACGAGCGTCTCTATCGCACATCGCGACAGGTGGTTCAGGCACAGCGCGAAAGATAAATTTTACAAATACCTATGTTTCAACTTAGTGTTTACTCTTAAATATTCTAGTCTGTCTAATAATTCATAGTTTATTTTTTTATACAATTTACATTGAAAGACAATTATCTCTAACAGATAGTGAATTAAACTCTCCATAAGTAGTTGAAGCTAGCTGAGGATTTGCTACAAATTAATTCGCAAGTTCCGACGAACCCTATTAATGTAGTGGAGTTTAACGCAAACTGTCCACAGTTACTGACATCACAGACTAAGTTTGTAGACGTATATTTGCAGTGTCACAGATTACACACAAGTTACTTTGTAAGTAAATACAATAAATTCTAGATTTCTGCATTGAGATTAAATTTCTTAAAAGACAGAATCTGTGTCAAATTGTCTTCTGCTGGTCTGGGAGAAAATAATAACTTAAAATTAACCAGCAGCTTCTCTTTCTGCTTTCTTTCTTTTCTTTTCTAGCTTTCTTTTTTTCTTTTTCTTTCTTTTGACAATAAAAAATGAAGAACCCCGTAGGAACAACTCCAAGGATTAACAGAAGCGGGACCTGGACCCAGCGACCTTGGTCTTGATACAGCCATGCTCTTTTTAATAGACGTAGCTAAGTAAACCAGATCCAACGCACACCTTGGCCATAATCGAATTCTGTACATAGTCTTAACATGTGTTAAAAAGTTAGACATGTAAGTGATTTACGCGATTTAATCAGCTATAGGTAAAGTTGGTAATTTACAAATGAAAACTATTCCAACATATAGCTATAAAACCCTCCTGAATTAGTTGAAGCTAGTTCAGGATTCACTACAAATTAATTTGCAAGTTTGAAAGAACCCTATTTATGTAGTGGAGTTTAATGCAAATTGTCCACAGTTACTGACATCACAGACTAAGTTTGTAGGCGTATATTTGCAGTGTTATAGATTACATACAAGTTACGTTGTAATTAAATCCGATAAATCCGATATTAGCAGGATTCTCAAAAGACAATTTGCGTAAAATTTTCTCTCATACTGCTGGTCTGGTATAAACAAAAAAATTTTGCATGTATCAGATGCTTCTTTTCCCGCACAAATCGTATAAATAATCAAGGGAATGAAAAAGTAAGAACTCAAATAAGAACCACTCCCAGTAATGTCAGTAATTTACGCAATGAAATTAGTTGGTAGATTTGTAGGTAATTTACAAATGAAAACTATTCAAACAGACCTACACCCTCATGAAGTATCTCCAAGTAGTTGAAGCTAGTTCAACAATAGCTACAAATGAATTCCCAAGTTCGGACAAACCCTATCAATGAAATGTAGCTTAACGCAAACCGTCTACAGTTACTGACATCACAGACAAAGTTTGTAGACGTATATTTGCAGTGTCACAAATTACATACAAGTTACTTCGTAAATCGCTGTAAACTCTAGATTTTTGCATTGATATTGGATTTCTCAAAAGACAGAATCTGTGTCAAATTGTCTTCTGCTGGTCTGGGAGAAAAGTAAAAAACTTAAAGTTAACCAGCAGCTTCTCTTTCTGCTTTCTTTCTTTTCTTTTCGTGCTTTCTTTTTTTCTTTTTATTTCTCTTGAGAATGAAAAATGAAGAACCCAATAGGAACAACTCCAAGGATTAACAGAAGCGGGACCTGAACCCAACGACCTTAGACTTGATACAATCATGCCCTTTTTAATATTTGTAGCTAAGTAAACCAGATCCAACCCACACCTTGGCCAAAATCGAATTCAGTACACAGTCTTAACATGCGTTAGAAAAGTTAGATATGTATGTGATTTACGCGATTGAATCAGCTAAAGGTAGATTTGTTGGTAATTTACAAATGAAAACTATTCCAACAGATAGGGACTTAAACCCTCCTGAAGTAGTTAAAGCTAGTTCAAGAATCGCTACAAATTAATTCCCAAGTTCGGACGAACCCTATTAATGAAGTGGAGTTTAACGCAAACTGTCCACTAGTTGCTTAGATCTTTGGCCAAGTTTGTTTATAAGGAGTGTTTAGTTTACTATCTTATCCGATGAGGTTTTGGTTTCCGCATCGATCTTAAATGCACAAAAGACAGTATCAATTTCTTAAAAGAGATACGAAAATATAAAATGGTCGTTTTTCTCGTTATTTTCAAATTTACTTTAGGAAGCTATCTTTATGAAATATAATCACATTAATATTATAAAGGATAAAGTTTTTATGTGTGTGTGTGTGTTTGTGTGTGTGTGTGTGTTTGTGTTTGTTACTTCTTCACGCGCAAATGGCTGGACCAATTTTGATAAAATTTGGTATGCAGGAAGCTGACATCCTGGATTAACACATAAGTTACTTTAGGCGCGGATAACACCGCGGGGCGCAGCTAGAAGGTACATAAATTATTTATCCAAGGATTGGTTCTGGGATAGATGACAGTCGTTCTGTCTAAAAACTAGTAACCTTGTCAAATCACCTGGGTTAGGCAGTGGACCGCCGGGCTCTGAAGCTTTACCGCTGAGAATGCGACAGGATGAAAAAACGTGAGGATGAAGACGCTGTTTGAAATGAAAAAGGAAAAAGCTAATGACGATTTTTGACAGAGATAACAGAGTGGCCATTACCTTTGCAATCGACATGTATATTAATCATTAGCTTTTACCCGTGGCTTCGATCGCGTGTAATTATGACTGTTGAAAAAAAGTTGTGTTTTTCTGTAATAAAGTCAAAATTATTTCAGAATTATTATGGACACAGAACAGAGATTTATTACAGGACATTGTTATACACGACATTTTATGTTCTCCGAAACTGCACTGGACTTGTGTAGTTTGGCAGTTTTTTCATTAAAGGGTCTAAGTATATAATTACTAAGTAATTAATAACTTTCTGTTCTATGCCAATGTGTCTACGTCATTCTTACAAATTGGCCAAGCTAAACTCTGACTAAGGTTTAGGGTTTGTAGAGAACTTAAGACTGGTTAAGAGTGGTTCACACAAATCGCTATACGATATGATGAGAATTAGGCTCAATTTACACCGCAACAGATCAAAGTGAATGAAATTGTACATTAGCATAATCGACATTATGTCAATCGCATATTCAAACTAAATTCGTGCTCGAAAAGTAGTTGCGCGTCAAGCAGCGAATTCTCGCGTAGTCGCCGGTGTGGCGCGCGATATAGTGCCGAAGTCAAGCGAACCGGCGCGACTCGGCGCAAGTCACGGCCGGTCAGTCCATACAGTCAACATAGTCGCGAGGCGAATTCGCGATATTTCGTGCGTCTTCTCGCAAAAGGGGCGAATTTGAAGCTTCGCTGCGTTTCGCTTCCACCGCGGTGTAAATTGAGTCTTAGTGGGTGTTTGGTTAGGGCGTGTAGAGTTAGAAGCTTTGCACTCTATTAAAATCTGATCGGTTTTTTATAATGTAAGCAATATTACCTACCGTCTTGGCATTACTAAACATTAAAAAAAAATGATGGGGACATTCTTAGCGTAAAATTAACTCCAGCCAAGCATCGCTATTAAAAATAAATTTTGTTGGAACTCCGGATTATTTTCCACCAAATTGCAGAAATCCCGAGTGAACAAAATGCATCCTTTATTATCTGTATTTATATGTTCATCGCCAATTTTCAATAGTGTATCTGCGTAATGATGTCCCACATCTGCTTCATTAGTGTCATTATAGAGGTACACTGTCATATTTGTCGCTAAACTGATTTTTTAACTGGATTTTTAACTATAAGCTGGATAACTTCAGACAGGCTTAGATATCGTCTACTGGTTTGCGTTTTTGAATCACTGGTAAAGTATGTCAGGTCACCAGCCAATAAAATACTATTCTTCCCAAACAATCTCATCATCTAAGTGATTTCGTGTAATCGTTCTGGGTTTAAGTTACAAAATATTGTAGTTTATTTTCCGCCATTGTTATAATAACCCTTTTTTTTTAAATTTTCATCGACGCTCCATTAGAAATATGGTTATTAATAGTAATATTTGTATGTACCTGCAAAGATATATATATCTTTTGCTCTTCGTACGTATCCAAAAGTATTTGAGGAATGGAAAGGCTGCAACATGATATGAGGGTTGCATAAAGTTCTTTGATTTTATCCGGCTTTCTCTATAGTTTTATCCGGATCCGTATCAATAAGCGTTCAAATCCATACTAAATTTGGCATAGTAAATAAATGAATAAATAATGGTTTTTTAGCATAATGTTCTTACGCATTACAGTTCAAGCATAATTATTTGAAGCATAATGTATCTAAGCATAATCATATTTAGGCATAACATTATAAAGCGAAAATTTATTTAAACATAATGATATCAAACCATCATTTATCAAGGCATAACATTTCTTTAAGCATGAAATTCTTAACGCTTAATTTATTAAAAAAATTTAAAAATTTCTTTGGCCCTTCTTTCCTTCTGCCCTCACGGTTGTTCCGGGAGGTTGTAAAAAAAATTAACTTGAACCTTACTTCCCTTCTACCTCCTACAGTCGTTATGGTTGGTCATTAAAAAAATAACTTGAACCTAACATCCCTTCTGCTCTCACAGTTGTTCCGGGTGGTCATAAAAAATATAACTTGAACCTAACTTCCCTTCCGCCCCCACAGTTGTTCCGGGTGGTCATAAAAAAGTAACTTGAACCTTACTTCCCTTCTGCCCCTAACAGTTGTTTCGGGTGGTCATAAGAAAAAAATATCTTACCTAACTTCCCTTCTACTGTGGTACTAAATGTATTGCATGAGAATTGAAAATAAACACTTCAATATAACCTAATTATCTTTCCTACTGTATGCCAACGGAGATTATGGTTCGATTTATTACGGGTGTGTCCCTTCCACGTTCTATAAAAACCTAAAAACAATGTGAAATGACCTGTTGTTCTCAATCCCTAGGTTGTAAAAGAAAACTTTTCAGAGTATTTTTCTAATTGCAAAAGAGCGGTAACGTAAAAACCTTATTATGCAAGGTATTTTGATATATGTATTTACATTTTTATTCATTTACTGTGTACAACTTTTATTTGATGTGATTCTCTGTATACATTTTCCGTGTACATAAATTGGTAAATAAATAAATAAATACATCAATTAGGACAAAATTTTCAAAATAATGGTCTTAATCACTTCTTAAAACATTTTTGTCATTAAATTTGAAAGCGCGTTGTATACAAATACAAATACAAATGCGTTTATTTATCGAACTCCATAAACTAGTGATGTTTACTGGTGGCCCCACACTAGGCAACAATGCCTGTCCTGTGAAAGCCCTTATTAACATTTCCAAAAACTGATTTTATTATGTAAACTGACTTAAGCCGGCAATAGCTTATTATCAGAAAAAGCTTATAAGTAGTATAGTTTATTCTATTCTATTATACTAATAAATTTATACGCAAAGAAGTCTATATAAATTACTAGTTTTGTATACGATCCTTGTTTACTAAGTTCAGATTCTCTTACTTAACTAATGTTAATAACCAATTCAAAAAAAAGACAAAATTAGCTTGTTTTAAAAATTTCGACGCAGTTTTGAATCCTAAAGGCTACGTAAAACCGTATTATATGTACGGAAAGTAGCCAACATAAAGAACGGAGTTGGAATCCCTCGCACCGTCCACTAAGTTGGGATTCCTCTAAATTAATTAACCGTTCCAAGCCTGAACTTTGATTCCGCTACCCAAACGATTCCAGTATGCAAATCGTGCGTGGATTCACCAAAGACCGTGGGCTTTACACATGGATGTTTAATACTGGAAACATGTTTATTTGCCAGGAAAATTAAAAAACCACGGGCCCCGACTTTCCAGCATTCTTGTGATCCGCTGAACCAATTTTCATATTAGTAATTGAAGGTCATTAACTACGAAAAAATCTTCATAGCGCGTTTTAGATAGATAGATAGATATACACTTTATTTGTCTCACTGGGGCACACACATATAAAGTATACACAAATCAACATAAAAACATTGACAATCAGTTTTAGAAATAAGGTGAACCGCAGTGATACAAAAAGGCAATAAATCAGCGTTGAAATTGCTCAGGGAGCAAACACTGATTTTCAGTCATCACCGTCGAGTGAGAGAACTTGAGCCTGTCGGAAGAGCGATAAATAATGATTAATTATACCTAGTATTAAACTGCTTTGGATATATTATTTACTACAAAGTGCCGACGTGTTGGAATGAAAAAGTGTGAAAAGAATATGAAGGAAGAAATAAAGAAGTGAGAGAGAAAGTGATGATTACAATTATCACCTACGATTCATAGTAGTCCGTCATCTAAGCGACCAATTTCTGTTTTTCCAACAATAAATCTTTAATTTACCTAAAAAGTATTTTTACCTAAAAGGGCAGAGCCTGGGTCCGTAAGGCCCATTGACCACTTTTAGCGTGAC
This sequence comes from Acrobasis suavella, assembly GCA_943193695.1. Classification (NCBI taxonomy): domain Eukaryota; kingdom Metazoa; phylum Arthropoda; class Insecta; order Lepidoptera; family Pyralidae; genus Acrobasis; species Acrobasis suavella. The sequence goes on from OW971947.1 coordinate 2,216,652, forward strand.
GGTTGGCGTGAAGGTAGAAAAAAAGAATGAAAATAGTGATGGGTTCTTGACCACATAGCCTATGAATTTGATTGAGATTCTCACCCCGTCGATCGGTTTAACGATCTGATCTCGAAAAAGCTGCAGAAATCTTGTGATTTTATAATGCTTTCTAGTAAATAAAGACTTCTGATTTCTAAGTGTGGCGGCAAAATAAAACTCAGATTTCCTATTTTCGTCTGTGAATTTCCAGACCGGTATTTTATCTAACTCCATCCAGCGACGCAATATCGATGACTCAGCTTACCGGCCGTAAACGAAATGGAAAAGTCTAATTTTGGGAAGCATTCGATAGGTAGATTGTTTATTGGAGTACACACTCGAATCCTGGCTTTTAGCGAATTTTATAAAGCATTCTTTTTGAAAAATTTTTGGCTGCAGTTGTTATTCTATAGTAGATTAAAGTCGAAGTTTCTTTGTACTAAATATAAATTTGATGGATTGTTTTATCGGAGTACAGACCTCGAATCCTTTTAGAAAATTTTTATAGAGCATTCTTTTCAGAGAATTTCTGGCTGCAATAGGTATACAGTAGATTAAAATCGAAGTTTCTTTCTACCACATATACATTCGATAGGTAGATTGTTTATTCGAGTAAAGACTCGACTCGAATAGCAAATCTTGTAGAGCATTCCATTTCGGAGAAATCATTTGGTTGCAGTTGATTAAAATTGGAGTTTCTATGCCGATCGAGGGAATAAGCGAAAATGCGAATTGTGTTAACTCGTAGGCGATGCGACTAGCAAACTTGTCGCCTACCATCATGCTAAAAGTAGTCTTTCGGACATGCCGTCCTGGTCTCTGTCTACTTAGAGCCGCAAGACCCAAAATGCTCTATCTGTCTTATCCAAAATCAATTAACACAATACTCATAGCCTAGTCGAAATTCGCCATATGTGTGTTAGTGTTTTGTTGATTGATTTTGGATATTATTTCAAAGACGGCAATGTCGATAATAGTTTGACAGTGAAAAATGCTCTGCGCTTCACCATATGTGCATCGGCCCTTAGGAATGAAGGCTTGATAGTGCATATGTATGTGGTGTGGGGGAGATCAGCAAAACAGCACAAGTCACCTTTATAGCGTTTATTATCGAAATATTTACTATACACAAAACAAATCTAAATATATATAACTCAAAGGTGACTGACTGACTGACATAGTGATCTATCAACGCACAGCCCAAACCACTGGACGGATCGGGTTGCAATTTGGCATGCAGGTAGATGTTATGACGTAGGCATCCACTAAGAAAGGATTTTGATCAATTCTACCCCCAAGGGGATAAAATAGGGGATGAAAGTTTGTATGAAATTTTGGCAATTTTAAACCGATCGGGCTGAGTCTTTGCATGCATAAAGCTACTATGACGTAGGTAGTAGTTACTATGACCATCCCCTAAGAAAGGGTTTTGATAAATTACACCCCTACGCGAGCGAAGCCGCGGGCAAAAGCTAGTCTTCAATAAAGCGGACGCCGTGTACATCGTCTCGTAGTTTTTTTAGTGCAATTTGCCATTCGTTTCCTTTTTCACTCCAACATCCTCTCACTCTTAACGTTCAGATACACACAACCAAGATCTTGACTTACTTGACTTAATGTCCTATGGCCCCCATGCATGCATGGGGCAGAGGGCTTCAACAGTGCTTCGCCATGGCGATCGGGCTACGCGCTTTACTTCGGGCCAGGTTAGCCTAATCTTCTTCATCTCCGCCAAAACTGTGCGCCGCCAAGTCTGCTTGGGGCGGCCAACCTTTCACTTGCCCTAGGGGGCCCACTCCAGGGCTTGCCTTGGGATGTGACAACCAAAAACTAATTCATTATATCATTCATTCGGATACATCCAATTCCCACATGTATGTTTATCTGTTGTTAAGGTGGCAGAAAAACTCAAATTTGGTTTATGTGGTGTAATACTAATTTGACAGGAGACTCAAAGAAGTCCAAACTACCAAATAATATAAATAGTAACTTTACAGACGTCATTTACTTTTAAAAGCTTCTTTCATATCTCCAAAGTTCTTTATCATGTGACCAGATAAATATTAAAGGCTTCCCACTAAAAAAAAAACACTAAAATCGGTTTACAAGTCGTTCATAGATAACACGTAACATATAAAAAAAACATACGGGTCAAATTTAGTTTTTAGTTTAGTTTTAAATTTAGTTTTTAGTTTGAATGTTACTTATGATTATTACCTTAGTTGATTTCTGGGAATATATGTTGACCGGGTCAAATTGATATCCTGAGAAGTCATCTAATATAAGAATTATTTTTATCTCACAACAGTTTACATAAACGAGTAGCTAACACATGAAATGGCAGTAGTCTATTTGAAGTTGTGACAGCCAGATAGCAGCTATTTACAGGACTATTGATTTAATGCGCCCTTTAAGTCTACTGAAATAGACAGGACAGGATCTAATGTCGGATGGATCTAAAAATAATAATACCTTGCGGTGTCCGGGCCGGCAGTAGCAATTTGTGCCCTCTGCGTGCATGGAAATGTCACTTCAAGGAGATGTAAGATCTAGACATGCAGGAGCGTGTCCAGCCAAGTTGTGGTTAAAGAATCTTTATTTCTCAAAGAAAATATTACATTTTCACTTACAGAGAAATCTTGAAACCAGTATAAGCTAGCCGAAGATAAGACACAAAAAAATTTAAAGTTGACGGTAAGGTCTGGCCCCTGCCCCGCACAGACCGATGAAACACTGCTTGAGAAGCTGTATTTGTCCCTCTCGCCCACACAGATATTCTGTGTCCACCTGGGCTTACCGTCTCAAAGTATAGTCATTGTAAGTCAGTCATCTCTTAAGGGTTAGAATAAAGCCAAAAACAAATGCTATCGGGTTTTATAAAGAATCCCAATAAAATAGCACGACTTCTGAAGTCCTACACAAATGGGAATAATTCTCAATTCCCAGTCATTAAAATTCACAAAAATACTAAATAAAAGCTAATGCAATGTTGTAGTAGCGGCCGGTATAAGACTGATTCAAAATTAAACGGCGCTTACCTCTTTTGTGATGTGACGTAAACAATACAAGCTAGAGGGAGCCACTTGTGGCTTGAGATCACTTGACTATCCATAAATTATGAACTCACTGACAAATAACTAAGCGTATAGAATAAATTTTATTAAAAAAAAAAACAAATGAGATTAAAAACATATCTAATACTAGTACATAATCATAATAATAATCACATTTTTAACCGACTTCCAAAAAATGAGGAGGTTATCAATTCGTCGCAATCCTTTATTTTTTTTTATGGTTGTTCACCGATTATTCAAAGACGCCTGAACCGATTTAAAAAATTATTTTTTTGTTTGAAAGGGTATACTTTCCAAGTAGTACCATGTAAATTTTATCAAAATTGGTTGTATAGTTTGGGGTTGAAGTGTGTTTTTAGTTTTGAAAAATTATAAACAATTGTGGCGAGAGCATTCAAACAAATACAAAAATAATAAAAGCAATGTAAGCAGTTAACTAACAGTCATGTGCGCTTTACGAAGTAGGAGACGCAAAACATCTGTAAAGGTGATCGTTCACCTGCGTTAATAACAAACGGAAGTAGGGCTTGGGTGATTAAGTTTTCAATTAATAAAAAAACAAGAAATTTAAGTGCATTTCAAATATTTATTCAATATTGTATTTCAAAAAATATCGTAAAAAAATTTTGTGTTAAATTTAAATCCTAAAGTTAAATATCCTTTTTTTAACAAAATTCTTACGCATACTCTTGAGACCTACAGTTTTTTTTTTTTTTTTTTTATTTCAAGAAAAGAATCGACGCAACAGCTCTTTGCATATTTTAACGAACCATTTCGAGCTACTTTTACCCCTTCGCAACTCAAAACCTATATTTTACCTACATACATGAAATTTGACACATTTAGGATATTAAAAATCCTTAGCTTGTCTAGAATCTAAAATTTTATAAGTGTACGCACAATTGCGTAGAAAAGCTTCACGTTCTCACTTTAAACTGTAAACAGTAGTTCATAAAATAGTTTAAAGGGTTAATTAGAGCCTGGTCAAGACAAACATTTTAATTATATCTCTGTTTCCTTTTAAATGATTTAATTCAAATGGCGGCAGCACTGAACTTCGAAAAATTCAGGTAGCCTTTTAGAATAAGCCCCTTAAGAGCGGCCTTCGCGTCTTACTTTTCATACAAACGCTCGTACGTGATTATGGCGTTGTATCTGAACTTTCTTGAAAACTTTTGAACTCACAGGTATCTTGGGCACTATTTCTAGGTTTCTGTTGAAATAAAAAATTGAAATTTAGAAAAACAAAGTCAGTACAAGCCTCCAAAAATCTGCTTTCTTGCACAAATTTTAGCTGAACTTCGACCGTTCATAAAGTACTCATAAATTGTAAAAGTAAAGAAAATATTTCAATATAAACCTCGCAAATGTAATGAAATTTTTGAATAAAAAACATTTACTTCACACACTTGTAAGGCTTACTGATAAACACGTGTCACCTGGAACAAGTTTTATGAAATTTCCGCACCCTATGAATAGTTAATATTCGTTCAATGTATAGTTAATAATAATACTAATATCATTTAATAGAATGCAAACCATGCCCTTAGGCGCTATCTCTCTATTTTTGGTTTGCCTCTTTTTCTAGCATTGCCCTGGATGAAACACCAAGCATTTCAAACTACGCTCGCGTTGAAAACAGGGCGGCCGGGAAGGGCCGCCTTAAGGAAGACTTTCAGAATTTTACTTTATTAGTGACTTAGGTCTGTAATAAAGTAAAATTCTGAAAATAGTGAATTTATTAGATTCAATAATTTACAAAAAGTACGATATACTACAAAAAAAAAAACATAAATATGAAAATTGCAGCCAAGTTATATCCGATAAAAGAATTGAGATGTAAATAGGTGCCAAGTCTTGTAGAGAATCCTGAAATTGATTTCAGGCTATTGACTATTAATTTGGCTTTGAAAAAGAGGAAAAGCTCACTCTGGACTCCAAAGTAGCTGAGGGTGCAACGCGCTAAGATGAAGCATATGTTTTATGAGTAATGACATTTTAAAGCGGGGAGAATAAAATAGATTTAAGATAGTTATAAAACAACAATAAAAAATACAATTAAACTAAAATAAAATCTACATAAAATTTAAAGTAAAAACTAATTTTTAATCTAAATTAAACTAAATACATTTAAAAAATAAAAATAAAAAACTAGAGTGCCCAAAAGGCTGGCAGCATTAGCACGCTGTATGGCAATGCTAATTTGTTGGGTGAAATAATTGCCAGCCCTTTGATCACCAGACACCTGGACCAACTTTTGATTATTATTTTTTAAGCTTGTAAGTTAAGCCTTTTGGGGTCGAAACTTTAGGTGCGTGAGGCTCACGCACCTAACGTCTCAACCCCAAACGGCTTAAATATGAAGCTGCTCCCCTAGGCATTTATACTTTATTACGCCTAGGGTTTTAAGTAAATACCTACAATCATTTTTACACAATAATGCAATGTCTACTAACTTCACTACATCTAATGTATTAACTCCTACACTGTATTGTCTATATGCACAGGGGATTCGAGGCAGCGATGCAAGAACGGCAGCTGCGCCAAACGGAAATTACGGTACTACGGCCTTCGTAGATACAGAGCTGTGAAGAGCAGATTCTCTGCACAACGAAGAATATTATAATTTTGTCAGTTGGTAAATAATGAAATGAGAAATATTGTAAAGTTATTTAGAATGTACCATGTCGTCCAAATTTTATTATAAATCGTCGTAGCGTAATGGTCAACACGCTAGTCCGCCAACTTAGAGGTTCTGGGTTCGACCTCCAGCCAGGGCAAGTGGGAAAATGGCCTTTTTTAAAATTGCCTGGGTCTTCATAGATCCAGTAGAGGTGCTATTTTCACTTGGAAATCACACAACTTTGTCAACATCTGACGTATCTTTTCAAAATAAAAGCTACAAATTATACGTTCTCATGGAAAATTCTAGGATGGTCTAGGGTTAGAAGACTCTTAACATGCATTAATCAAGTCCACTTCGAAAATACCTACCCAGCAAAAATATGTAATGTTATTTTTTTACTGATTTTTCATTTCATTCATTCATCATAAAATAGGTTACGTACATTTTTCTGCGATTCTAGAGAGAAGCATTTTCTAAAAACCTTATTATAAAACTGGGGGCCATGAAAACTTAAATTTAAATCCTCTTTTTAGGTCAAAAAACTATACTTGTGAAGTTTTCATTGGCGTATCCATAGACCGTGATTTTTTTTTTAACTTTAATCTACGGGCATATCGTAGGTTACGTACTATTTTCTGCGTCTCCAGAGCGAAGCATTTTCTAAAAACCTTATTACAAATTTTGGGGCCATAAAGGCGTACATTTAAATCCCCTTTATAGGTCAAACTACATAATTGAAGTTTGAATTAGCATATCCAGAGACCGAGAATTTCTTTTTATTGAAATCTGTGAGCATATCATAATTTACGTACTATTTTCTGCGTCTCCAGAGCGAAGCATTTTCTAAAAACCTTATTACAAAGTTTGGGGCCATAAAGGCGTAAATTTAAATCCTCTTTATAGGTCAAACTACACGAGAGAAGTTTGCATTAGCATATCTCATTCGAACTCCGTGAGATCTGTCCGGACGGACTGCGGGCTTCTGAACCGAGTTCAGTTAGTTGGGCTTGCTAAGTTATAAAATATTACGTCTTATTCCTTACGGGGTAAACACAGCCAAGAGTGATTTAATGTATTTAGTTATTCATTCTTTGTATCATTATTGTATCAATTATGATACAATTTAATTATGAAAAATAATTAAATAAATTGTATCGATTATGATACAGTTTATTTAATTATTTATTCATAAATCACACACAGATTAACAGTTATTCACCAAAACATCTGCACTGTAGTCAAGAAATAGGTACAGTAAAAATATTACGGGTAATCATTATGGTCGCATAACATCAAAACATACAGAACATGCACATCGATCGATTTTCATATAAAATTGGAAATTAACAATGTCAATGAGTACTATAGTAACAATATGTCAAATTATATAATTAATTTAATTGAGATATGTCAATAAATTAAGGGGATACATGAATTTTTGGGGGTTTAGTGCTGCCCCCACTTGAAATTAAATTTGAAATAATTTTTTTCAAAGCGGCAGCACTAGCCCCCAAGAATTCATGTATCCCCTTAATTTATTGACATATCTCTTAACCCTTAACCCTTAACAAGATAACTATGGATGAAAAAAAATATAACTTTCTTCCATGCTAGATTGGGAAAAAAGAACTTAGATTATACCAGCTGCTTCTCTTCTCGAGCAGATTTTAAAAGCCGTTAAAATGAATGATAATTTTTTAAAACTAAATACCGACTTTGAAAAAGAAGAATTATCAATTCGAATGTAAACAGGATCTAACAATATATACCAAGTATTTTAAGGGTGAATTTAATCCATGATACTAAACCACTTTCGTAAAAGAACACTGATCGAAATATAAAAATAATAATTGACCTCTATATATGTTGAACAATCAGCTTATTCACGTTTGTATGGAAAAAAACATATTTTTCATATTTCGATGATTTTTCATATTTCCTTCTAATCATAATAACAACTTGGGTTCCAACAGTCGGAGTGAGGTCCAGAGAAAGACTAGGATGAGATGGAGGGACGAGTGGTCCGCTTTTGACAGATAGAAGTAATTGGAAACAAAGAGGGGAGGCTTTTGTCCAACTATGGGACATAAATAGCTAAAAAAAATGTTCCTTTGGGAAAGTATGAAAATAGTTAGGAAACAGAAGAAGGAAAGTTCTTCAGTATTATGAACCATTTATCCTTTAATTAGTTTCAGTAACGCAGTCGTAACACACAAAACATTTCTTTTCTTTTTATGTATCCCTGACGACTCATAAACGCCTAGGCTAAGTTGAAAAAATCTTCGGTTGTGTAGTTTGGGGTTGAATTCGGTTATTTAAGAGCGGCCTTCCCGTCTTATTTTTCATATAAACGCTCGTACGTGATTATGGCGTTGTATCTGATCTTTCTTGAAAACTTTTGAACTCACAGGTATCTTGGGCACTATTTCTAGGTTTCTATCGAAATAAAAAAATGAAATTTAGAAAAACAAAGTCAGTATAAGCCTCCAAAATTCTGCTTTTTCGCACAATTTTTTGTTGAATTTCGACCGTTTATAAAGTACCCATTAATTGTAAAAGTAAAGAAAATATTTCGATACAAACCTCGCAAATGTAATGAAAATTTTGAATACAAATCATTTATTTCACATACTTGTAAGGCTTACTGATGAACACGTATCTCCTGGAAAAAGTTTTATGAAATTTCCGCACCCTATGAATAGTTAATATTCGTTCAATGGATAGTTAATAATAATACAAATTTTATTTAATGGAATGTGAACCATGCCCTTAGGCGCTATCTCTCTCCTTTTGGTTTGCCTCTTTTTCTAGCATTGCCCTGGATGAAACACCAAGCTTTTCAAACTAAGCTCGCGTTGAAAACAGAGCGGCCGGAAAGGGCCGCCTTAAGAGCAGCCTTCCCGTCTTACTTTTCATACAAACGCTCGTACGTAATTATGGTGTTGTAAGTGATCTTTATTGAAAATTTTTGAACAAACAGATATCTTGTTCACCATTTCTAGGTTTCTATCTAAATAAAAAAAGACTTTGTTTTTCTAAATTTCAATTTTTTATTTCGATAGAAACCTAGAAATAGCGCCCAAGATACCTGTGAGTTCAAAAGTTTTCAAGAAAGATCAGATACAACGTCATAATCACGTACGAGCGTTTGTATGAAAAATAATGCGGGAAGGCCGCTCGAGGTGGTTATAAATTCGTCGGCATCTTTTTTAATGTATGTTCACCGATAATTCGAAGACGCATGGACTGATTTGGAAAATTACTTTTTTGTTTGAAAGAGCATACTTGATAGGTGATCCCATAGAATGTTTTATTAAAATCAAATGTAAAGTTTAGTGTTGAAGCCGGTTTTTAGTTTTTAAAAGATATTTAAAATTTTGTCACAAAAATCTACGAATAGTAGGATGAAAATAAAGTTTTCTAATACCATTAAATAAGTTTGGAAAAATCAAAGTGCACACCTAATATGTAACGCTCATTAAAATAAATTAAAATTATTAATTATAATTAAACGACAATGAATTAGATAGTAATTTTTAATAGAAAACAATACCGTGACGTGATAGAGTTTTGGAAAAAATGGTACAAATACAATTAGTCAGTTGAATTAGTCCCGGGCTAGAACTCACACGTGGGCGCGGCCTAAAAGCATGCTGTCTCACCTAACATTGTGTTAAGGCGAAGCACGATACTTAACTTACGAGCGCGTAAAAACATACGTAAAGTCTTTTGGGAAAAGGGGTTTTATGTAAAAACTCCTGCATTATTTAATTATAAATAAGGAATTAATTATCGAAAATTAAAGTTTTCGGCAACTAAGCCGTGTCGGTAAGACTTTGTTTTGGAGATTTTACTGTTCTTTTATTACTTATTGACGCTTGAAGTTGCGTAAAAATAAGCAAAATACAAACCGAATCTTTCATGGTTCATAACTATTTAATGGCTTTTCATTTAACTGTTTCGTATCCGTCCAGAAAAAAATGTATAGTGCGACAAAACGATATCATGTTAAACTTTACATGTCCTTTGACTGCCTCCGTGGTCCAGTGGTCAAGGCGTTCGCCTTGTGACCCGGAGGTCATGGGTTCGATTCCCACTGGGAAGCATACTTTGTGAAAAGTTGTTTCCAGTCTGGATAGGATATTGCAGGCTTGAATCACCTGATTATCCGAAAAGAAAGATGATTCCGTGTTTCGGAAGACACGTAAAACTGTGGGTCCCGAACGCCACCTAGCGTTTGATCATCAAACTATCCAAGGATTGGTTCCTGATTTGCCCTTTGGGTTGTGGAGGTCAGATGGCAGTCGCTCTGTGTAAAAACCAGAAACCTCGTCAAATCTCCTTGGTCAGGTAGCGGACCCCGGGCTCTGAAGCGTTACTGCTGAGGATGCAACCGGGAATACGTGAGGATGATGATGATGATGATGTTAAACTTTACATGTCCAATGTCAAACAGTGGAGGAAATCCCCTCTGAAATAAAAAAAGTATCGAATAGTTCAACCTTAATCGTGTCACAAACGTCCATACAGACATTCGGACAAAGAACAATTATTTTTTAATTTTTTTTTAATCAATTTCTGCTTGACAAATATTTATATTAGTACTTATTAAATGTGTTTATAAAAAGATTGTTTTTCAAATCTCTCTTCTTATACAATGTCCTTTTTAATTAAGTACAAATATTTTAAGAGGTGATTCAGTCCATCATTTTGAACAACTTTTCCCAATAAATATATATCGAAATACGAAAAAATTTTTTGCATTTTTCATAGTAACGATATCACGTGACTACTTCGATCTGTATGAGAACCTAAATATTTTTTTTCGTATTTCGAAATACATTTATTGGGCAAAGTTGTTCAAAATGATGGACTGAATAACCCCTTAAAATATTTGTACTTAATTAAAAAGGACATTGTATAATTATTTATGTGCAATGAGAATATAATAAAGACAATTTAAGTTCAGAAAAATTCTTCTCCCTGACATATTAAGTGAAGAGCACTACCTAAACGCTCCGTGAGGCGTGCAATACAAGGAATTGTATGAGAAAACTGAGTCGCAATGTGCTTTCATAGGCGCATTCGAAAGGTTTCTAGAACAAGGTTTTCTCTGACACCTTTCTTCTCTGATCAATGCTACATTGTTCATGACACAGCAACAGAAGCGATATTAGTATGATAGTAACACAGAACATTTTTAACGCATACGTTTGACGCTCATGTCTGTCTGTCTGCCAGTCTACGGCATCGTAGTGCTCGAACGGATGGACCAATTTCGATGCTATTTACGTGAAAGCAAGTTCCCTTGAGGTGATTCTTAGCTATGTTAAATAAAAATCGGTTCGGCCATTAAAAAAAATTAAGTTATCGCTTGAAAGTCGGGGTTTTTAGTAGTTCGGGGTAGTTTTCCTGACAAATAATAGATGGCGCTACGGATATTAATTCTACTATTTTAGTTCCTCCAATCATCACTAGATGGCGTTAACATGTTTATGAAACTGTCTCTCCCTTAGGAAATCAAAATAACCAGCCAAGTGCGAGTCGGACTACTCGGGTACCATTATCTATAAAAAAAATACGTTTGTTGTATAGGAGCCCCACTTAAATATTTATTTTATTGTTTTTAGTATTTGTTGTTATATTAGATTACATCATCTGTATAAATTTCAACTGTCTTGCTATCACGGTTCATGACATACAGCCTCGTGATAGACAGACAGACAGACGGACAGCGGAGAAGTAATAGGGTTTTTTACCCTTTGTGTACGGAACCCTAAAAACTGTAAGTTCAATTTTCTTTCCACGATTTCAATGAATAAGTTTTATGTTGTCTATAACAGTGCTCGTTATTCAAGTGGGAATCATGAAATTGGAATAGAGAATGGCGCCGCCATGCGGTGCCGACACAAATAAGTGATAGTCTAGAAGATTATGAGTTTAAAAAAAAGGCCCAAACATGATTATACTCAATATTAATAGGCTATTTTACTGTATATGTTTTTGATTTATATTTTTTATGAAACAAAAATTCCAATAAAAAGAAATATTTTTCAATGCAGCACGAAAATTTGTTAATTCATAAAGCAGCAATTAGCATTTCAAATATAAGAGTAGAAGCGTGGTGGGGACATCTTACTATCCCTTTCGTACACGCGAGACCAACTAGCCGTGACGTCAAGAGCGCTGTACGTGCATCCTTTTTCTGTTACTTAGCAGTTTCCTTTTCCATCTGATTTTTAAAGCTTTTAACTTACTTATTTTTAGGCAGTAAGTATAAAAATCATTTTGATTTCGGTTTCGGATTGTTACTTATTGATGTGAATAATAAAAATAATTATTTATAATAACTATAAATAACTTCTCTGCGACATAGGCCGAAGGTAAATTCAGTAAAGTCGGTCAGTGATGATCTTCAGATTGACATTAGAGCTGCCTCGAACTCTACGCACCAAGTAGAAGAATGAAGAGAAATTTGCATCAATTTTCCACGATGTTCTAGGAAATTATCGTAGAATATACCAACTGCTTGGCTTCTGGCTGATCCTGAAAACGGATGGAGGGAATGGAAGCGAATCCTACGCTCTTTATTCGTTATTCAGCGGGAATCATAAACTTGAAATAGAGAATTACGTCGCCATACGGTACCAACACAAATAAGAGAGCGAGTGAAATAGAGGTTGACATTTCGTTGTGGCTAATGTAAAGCGGCCATAACGCGAAATTTGTGTCGTGGGTCTTATAAAAATGGCCACGATGGAATCGGAAAAAAAGGAAGAAGGAAATCGTGATCTGGGTGATATCAAATTTCGGCAAGCTAATCATAGATTGTGGTCGCAACTTGGATTGGCCGTATATTTGCTCCTCAAATGAAGCGTCACATTTATACTATCATTATTTTTTCAACCCTGTGCTCATCCACTCATACTTATGCAATTTCCTAGCGGCACATGACGTGAAATGTCTTATTTTATGAACTCACTGCGACATATAAGTCGTTTGAGTTAAATTATCGACATATTGAAACTTTTCTAGATGACGCGAAAGTGAGTTGACAGTAAGCGGAAATATCTTTTAATAAGATAAATGACTGAATGATTCTGAAAAAGTGAGTTATTTTTCTCACTTCACAGTGTTTTTGGAACGAAGTTCCTTATTGTGCGTTGCAAAAGGGAGCTAGACGGAAAAAATGAAGACCAAAAGTTGTAACGACACTTTTTGTTCATTCTTTATGAAGATAATAAAAACTTTATTTTAGAACGCAGAAAAGAGTTTAAATGTAATTTAGAACTATTTATATTTATATTTTATGTAGTGGTCACATAAGACATGTAGAAACGATCACACGATCATAAAGATGGTTAGTTGTGTACCTAAGATTTTTTTTTGCGAAGGCGAGGGCGTTATGAGGATTTGAAAAAAAAAAAGTTTGGAATGTTTGCGGAGCTGCACAGCTGTTTGGACTTGGTGAAATTTTGCGTGATAAATAAATGTAATTATGCAATATTACATGGTTTATATTTACGCCGTGTTGTGTAAATGCGAGTTTATACTCTGTCATATCTTTAGATCGGCTTATCTGGTCTAAATTTTCGCTGATTACACGGACAGAGGTCGGGTAGTACTAATGCTTAGATACTTCCTGAAAAATCGAATTCTATACATAGACATATTTATAATTGTACATTCAAATATATACAAGGGTGAGGTTGCGTCTATTTACTCATATACTATAGGTACACATGGAATCACAAGATACAGTTGATTCATATATCGTGTTACATTCATCAATTAAATAAATTATAAATATGTCATATTATTCGATAGAATGACGATTGCGGAAGATCTCTATGTGAATGTAAATATATTAAGTTATCTTAGAAAGCGACGCTATTGAATGCATGTAAAGGCAAATGGGGATGCAATATTTTTTTGTTGCATGCTAGTTAGTAGGCTTGGTGTCGCGTCAAGATTCGAGGGTCAGACGAAGCTAATAAAACCAAACGCGAGGCAAGAAAGGGGATCAGTCCTTTCGCGTCCTTTGCCTGACATACAAGTTTCGAGTTTAGAATCGAGTGTGTGTAATTTTGTGTTATAAATTTCATTCACCGATTTGAGCTCGTTGCTTTGTGTCCGGGTAAATTACTGTGAAGTGACGGGTCTAGAATTCTAGACTTCCTAAATATTTTTATCTATACCTTTCTCACAAACCCCAAAATTCCGCTGGAGCGTTAGATAAGTACTGAATAGGTAATTTATACTGGGTGCTGAGACTGGCATTCGGGCGCTTCAGGTCTTCCATTTTCCTTTCACCTAGGTATCCTAGGTCAAAGGAAAATACGTGGTGGCTAATAACAGACCCTAGGTTCACACTAGGTCTTACAATAGACTAGACTTAGGTTAGGCAAGCGGTTGCGGCTGCTTTTAGGTCAGTTTAGACGTAGGTTCGTGATTAGGTTCGTTATCGGAATATAGTGAGGTTTTGCGTACGGTTAAATTAATAAATCTGCTAAAGATAGATACGATAGAACGGACAGATAATATATATATCGAAGATTACTTGAATCTCTATAGTTGGGTTAAATGTAGTATTATCATTGTTGCTGTCAATAAAGAGTCACATAAGTTTCATTTGTTACCTTAGATCTATATAATTGAAAGATATAGGATCCGATCAATTTAGTTCTATGTATGATAGTGAATATCTAAAGGTTATCAGATTATGATATTTGATAGTTATGTGTATTGAGGTTATAGAGATATATGGTAACTAGTATATCAAACATCTATTCACCAGAGAAAGGTTAGAAGGTTAGAAGTTAGGTATAGAACTTATGATCTAAATTAACGTCTCAAATATATTTGCTCTCAGGATCTTGGCACGCCAACCGTTGCGAGCATGTTAAACTAGAAAATAAGTATAAGAATAGAATTTACGTGGAAGCTCTGGTAATTACAGAGCAGATAGGATTAGGACTCTTTGTTAGGATAGCCGGGTAGGGTTGTTTTATTTTGTTTGGCTCAAGATCATTTAGATCTTGATTGCTTTCCTACATAGTAATATTAGAGTCGCGAAAAGGTTAATAAGTGGTAAGAATTATCAAATTTCATCGGGAAATTTGGTTCTTCCGAGGCTATTAAGGGTTGGCAAAATTATGCCTGAGTGACCGAGAGGCCAAACAGGCATACTTTCGCTGGAAGTGGACTTATTAACCAAAACTATATATGTTTCTTATGCATGTTAGTGCAAAAGGTGTCAAACCGTGACATCTTTCTCCTAAAGAGGAAACCTGCTGTCCATGACGATATAATATCTCATTCCTCGCAACACAGCAAACCAGATATATTGACTTTGTATCGCCAAGATGTATCGAGTTTACTCGAAATAATTAGAGTCTTGTGAAAATACTATTATTATAAGAGCTCTTCGCGATTTTATCGCGACCAACATTTACATACCTGTTTCGCGTAAGCGAATTTATAAAATTACATTGGTTAACCAAATATCCAAGACTCTCAACGCCCATTTATCGTACTTTGTACGACATTACCACATATAATTAAGCTATAGCAAACCTATGACCTAACTGATTACAAATATGGATCGATCCGCCTGATTTTTCAGGAATGGCGTATATTCCTTCGCTTTATGAAGTCAATTATTTGAATGATATAAACCATAACAGCTACAAAGAACAATTCTGTAATACGACTATTTCAATTTGGGATTAAATTATGTAATAAATAATATCTAGTATAGACATCCTCATTTTTTTATTTTTTTTTAAATAAATTCAGAGTAGAGTGAACAGCTTGGGGTATCTGATAATGTACTATACTTAAGGTTTAAATAAAATATATATATATAATAGACGATCATAGCTCACGTGATTTGGAACTCCTGCAGCAAGCCGCGGGTGTATTACTGTGTATATTATATACATAAGTAAGGGTTCCATCACATTTACTTCGTTCCATCCGGGTGTGGTGTCAAGGGACACTTCTCAAGTTTTTTTTTGTCATTACGTATTATATGTATAAAATGTATAAATACAAATATATAATTTTTAAAAGAAAAACTATTTAACAACGTTGTATACAGTACGTGTAGTATACACAGATTATTGTATATTCTCTCATTTAACTTATACGATCTGCAAGGAAGTGAAGCAGCTATTAAAGTGTATACTTGTCAGGAAATTTATCAAAACCGTTTGTGTAGTTTGGAAGTGAAGTAGATTTTTAATTTTGAAAAATTATGATATTGTGAAAAGAGAGCGTGGCATGTTCTGGGTTCGATCTCTAGCCAGAGCAAAATCTAGTAAAATTAGAAAATGGCCTTTTTCAAATTTTACTAGATTATGGGTGTTTATTTATACAAAGTGGAAGGGACATACCAGGAATAAATCGAACCACGGGCTATACTAAATCACTATTAGTATAATGAAATTAAAATAACAGTCAAAAAATTTGACATTCCCATACAACTTGCCCGGGCAGCTGCACACTTTTGTATAGAAGAACCATTTTTTTTGTATTATATTCACTGTTATGTTAGTTATTATATTCACTGTTATTTTATTGTATTATACTAATAGTATAAGCTCGTGGTTCGATTTATTACTGATATGCCTCTTCCACGTAGTATATATAAACACCCATAATCCAGTAAAATTTGAAAATAGTACATTTCTGCAGAGGCCGGGAAATATGGTGTTGACGGACGAGTAGTTTTCAAGGTCGAGCGTGAACGAGGCCGAGTTAGGCGGAGAGGCATGTATAGTGCTTTTCTCAATAAATGTAAATAAATCATATAGATCACTATAGTAATAGTGATCTAGTATATCCTGTGATTTGATTTATGACGGGTATGTCACTTCCAGTTTGTATATGTATTTGTCATAAAATATAGTATGCTTGGGTTAGTAGTCCATTAAACTGCAGACAGTGCCGTTTTTCGCAAAAATACAACCAAAGCTTCACTGTGGTAACGTGATGATAAGCAAATTAGTTGCTTATCAAAGTAACGTGAAAATATGTGATACGTGCTAGTTGCACCTTCCGGTAAACGTTGGAATCCTTAAGATAACAGACTCATTATAGTATATAAGCTTTAGATGTAGTCAATAGAGTGAGAGTCGTCACTATTTAAGGAGTAGGTTTAAATAGATGGAATAAATACAATCAACGGCTCTCGTGTTTCCATCACCACTCCCAACCACAACGCTACCTAATGGACACCGACATCAGCCTACAGCGTGACTACAAACATCATTTGTTATTGCATTCTCACTTAAAACTGTAAACAGTATTTAATATAATTTTTCAGAATTGAAAACCGTTTTAACCCCCAAACTACACAATCAATTTTGATAAAATTTCTATGAGATAACGTAAAAAGTATACGCTTTCAAACAAAAAGAAATCCAACTCGGTCATGCTTATTCAAATATTATTCAATTAAGATCGCGACGAATTGAAACCCACCTTCTTTTTTTTTGAAGTCGGTTAAAAGTAGTTTGAAAGGTTAACTAGATCCGCGTGAGGCAAAATTTTGAATAATATTTCCGTTTTCTGTCAAATAATTTATTTCTAATGGGCTCGGCACTGGATCCCGACAATATCATGTAGTATATTAAGATTAAGGCTTATCACCTGAACGTATTACTAAATTATGATATTTAATGCTCAATCTTTGCTTTCATAAAACAGTTTGAAGTGTTATTTAATGCCTGGACAAGACAAAATTTTGCAAGGCAATGGACCCCGAAAAATTCTAGTATCTATAGTTATTTGTTTTTAAGTTATGAAAGTGCTTATTAAGATAAAATCAAATAACCAAAACGTATTACAAAATTTGTTTACTATGCCAACGTGATATTAATGTTCAATCCTTAACCAAGTTCCCAGATTGGCGCAACGTTTCCCCGATTTACTCACATTCGCACAATTTCCATACTATCCCAAGAATTGTTTCACGCCCTCTGCGAGTTCAAAATGAAATCTACGCTCATCATGTCTCTTTCAAAACTGTTCCTCGATAGTAACCCTTAAGTCTTGAGAGATATGACACAAAATGTCACGGCGTGACATGATCGATTGCTAAATCTGCATAGACTAGATACAGCTGGGCATTGGAGGCAGGAAATTACACTGACAATGATGTTAGCAGCGAAATGGATAGATACGTTGCTGTCGCTTTTTCTTCAACTCCGATCGAAATGTTATAATTATAATTTATTTGTAATAAATTTGACCACTGTTTGGCTATGACTTATGACTCGTTCATTTGCATTTGTTGTTGTCATTTAAGTGAATGTTTCAGTACTTTATTAAAATTTTAAAAGGGATTAGGAATACAAAAGGGGATATAATAATTATTCGGTGGTCCAGTGCTACCCTCATTTAAATAAACTATTTGAAATTAAACGGAGACATCATTTAAAGTTTTATCTTTATCATGCCTTAGACAACCCTTCAAACTATTTTATGAATAACTGTTTACTGATTTAAGTGAGAACGTGAAGCTTTTCTTCGCACATTAACCAAAAGTGGCCGGTTTTCACGTTCTAACCTAACCTTGCTTCAATAAATAAATTTTATTGTGTTCTGTCTAATGTCCGTTAGCGCCCAATGACTGAAATCCTATCCTAGGTAGTTGAGTTGCAAAAAGCCAAAAATTGTTGATCTGGTCTATTTATTTAACTAATCAATGGTCGAGACGCTGTGCGTAGGTACGCATTAAGTTGGAAGTAAATTGCCGCTTCTGGTATTACCCGACGTCATACTCAGGTGAAATTACGCGAATAAATCGCTAAAGAGTATGCAAATCGATAAACTGAAGCGGTAGTGGTGTAGTGGTTAAGGCCTATAAACGAAAGGACCCAGGTTCGATCCCCGCCAGGCCCGACTTGTACCTCTGAGTTTGCAGAATAATCTGACTTGGGTAAAGTCATTTTCAAGATGGATAATGATCTTTTTGAGATTGACCTGCATCTTGGATGTTTATTTATTGACAGAGCAAGCGAAGCCAGGTAAGCGTCTCAGTTTAATGATTGGTCAAAAATGCTTTTGACGAACGGATGTCCTTCTGTCCCGCTATTCTCGCCTGCAGGTCACATTTCTCAACCGAATTCTCGTGAATTTTCTAAGAAGGTTTAAAAATTATATCTATTTCTTATGTCGATTTAGTTTTTCAATATTTTTCAAAATGGCGGTTGAGAGCTTTAAAAATTATTCAGATTTTTCGATTTTTCGTTGAACTTTTTTGTTATCCTTATTTTTTTATCTTATAAACTTCAACGGATGGGGATGACTCGCAAGGTCTACGGCTCACAGAGCCTAGTATATATATTTGTTATAAGATATAGTATCGTTGACTTAGTGTCCCATTTCACAAGTCTCGAACTTTCTAGAAGGTTAGCTCAATCTGTGTGATTTGTCAATTGTTTTCTCTACCAACTACTTTCTTCCGATGAAGAAAAAACATCGTGAGGAAACCTGCACACTAGTGCACTAGTGTGTACTAATGATTGTTGTCGCTAGATAACAATAATTAAGCTGCGTCAGATGCCTATAGGCAACTGGAAAAATCTGTCCGTATGTTCTTTGCTACAACTCGCAATTCTCAACCGATTCTCGTGGAACTTTGATAGCGGGTTTAATTTGATAGAATTTTTTGTAGATTCAATTTATGGAAATTTTCCAAAATGGTGGAGACATGTGTCAGACTTGCGAGGTTTGTAGTTTCCAGAGCCCTTGTTATTATTATTGTACAAGACTTAACTTGACTAAGAAGGGCAGGGCGCTGCTTTTTAAAACCTATATTGTAAAAAATACAATTTGTAAAGCACAATAGGCGGACTTAATGCTAAAAGCATTATCTAACAGCCAACCTTTGGGTTGTTAGAGAAATTAAGGTGGATGTAAATTTACTTCTCCATTTCTTTCTGTCTAACGCTCTTCTCTTCAGGCCAAGATGACACGGTCTTCATCTTCGCTGTAACCGACCGTCGCCAGGCCTGCTTTGGTTGACCAAGCTTCCTCTTGCCCTGAGCAGTCCATTATTTTGTCTACGTCGGTATGCGATTAAGGTTTCTCCTGAGCGTTTGGCCAATCCATGTTCATCTGCGGTGCTCTATTTGGTGACGGATCGGTATTTCGCAACAGAGCTGCGACAGACGTTCGTTTGAAATCTGATCAGGTCAAAATCTGCCATAAACTAGTCTCAATATTATTAATGTGTTTTTTGATTAAACAAAATTGATTAAAAGAGTGTACAGTGCAGCGGCTTTGTGCACGAGCGCGTCACATTCGCCCTGATGAAGACCTCCGGATGAGGTCGAAACATGTCGGCCAGTAGCTGACCCTTTACGTGAGTAACCCGTGCTTTATTAATAATTATTAATGTGGACACATATTCATAATATTGAGACTAGTTTATGTTTGTGCTAGTATTAATTATTATGTTTGGAAACTATAGTACAAATGTACCGATAAATCTATCGCTTTCGATTCGCACTCTCTAATTTATTTCTCTAGTAGAAAAGGCCCTGGGCCTAAAGTCCGCCTGTTACATATGTTGTAATGAAGTTAAAAAAATTAATACATATTTATTTAGGCACTCAAGGTGTACTGTCCAAAATAGTTTTAAGTAATAACATAATAACATGACAGTACGTTGCCAAAATAAAAAAATTAAATTATCTATTTTGGATTGAATAGTTCTTGCAAAACATTGTATCTACATTTTCTTTTGAATGTATGACACATTCTTACAATGATGAAATGTAGATCTTTCACGGCCTGAGTACTAAAATATACTCGTCTTAAAACATAAAGATGAAAGGACAAACATTCAAATGAGCAAAGAAACAAGTGACATTCTAAAAGTGGTTAATTAAAACATCTGAAAAGATGACGAAGTAAGTGTGAGTCACTTGAAGAATTACCATAAATTGAATTCTTAGAATAGCCATTCTTAGTTTATAATCGGCTAATACTATAAACGGTTTGTTATGACTAATATAATAAAAAAAAACAGTGTCTACAAAAAAATCTCTAACTTCAGTAATTAGACCTTAACAGGCACTTTTATATGACAACAAGTATAGTTTACATTACGTGTAATGTAGGTATATTACAATGTTATTTTAAAAGAAAACCTACCGATACCAGCGCTTCGCAACGACCACTGCTAAGAAAAAACGCCGAAAGAAATTCATTTTCTCAGTATTAGTCGCTTACTCGCCAAAAGGGCTTTGTTATATTATTTTTATGTTTTTTAATGAATAAACACTTAAAATATAATACAATGTTGATACATCTAAACATGAATGCTTCATGCATGCATGTATGTGACGAGTAAACAAACATAAATTACCTAATAAGAAATAATAAGTAGTCAAAAAAGCGAAGCCGAGCTGACCAGTCCCTCGCGGCTACCCACTATCATAATAATTTCATATCGACGAGAGGCTCTTTTTTTATTTGAGTAACTTCCTAAGTACATTTTAAAGCTCTAAGTATTAAATTATGGAATTTGAAAATCAGTGCACTGAAAATAATATATCTTTGATAGCAACCAAGAAAAAAAAAAATATTCTGCTTACACACAACGCAACCAGGTTTTTTTCTTCACCGTTCCACAATTCTATATTAAGGAGATACATGAACTTTCTGTCTAGTGCTGCCCCCATTTGAAATAAATTATTTGAAAGGAAACGGAGATATGATTTAAAATTGTGTCTTGACTCTTGATCAAACCCTACATAACCCTACAGACTACTTTATGAATTTACAGTTCATAGTTTAAAGTGAGAACATGAAGCTTTGCTTCGCACATTAACTAAAAGTCGCCGTTTTTAGCAAAAGTGTTGATATGAGTTGATCAACGTTGGGGATATGAGCCAAAATAAAAAAAATTAATAAGATTGGGTAGGATTTTATTTCTACAGTAAAATATACTACTGGCGGCCATATAAGCAAAGAGAAAAAGAAGGTTCTAAGGAAGAATATTTAAGTCAGTAGTTCAAACCGACAAATGACACTGACACTGAAATTGACATTTTGTTTTAAGTTTATTTTACCAAGAGGCAGCACTGGGCCCCGAAAAATACATGTATCCCCTTAAAATAAAGTTTGAATACTTTAGTATTGCATCTTGAACGCTTGAAAACGTCAATAAATTATGGAATTTAAAATCTTTTAACTGAAAATTAAAAATTAAAAATAGAACCTGAGGCAAAAAAAAAATTCTGCTGTCTCGCCTAATTAACTAATCTTCGGTTTCATCTTAATGGCGCTACTGAAGTCATAATAAATTTACGATTGCCTATCAATTCATTAAAGTAGGTTGATGGTCGTCCTGTAATTAAAATTTATTACCGACAGATGCGGGACTTGCCGAATTATGCACTATAAAAATTGCTAGTCCCGCTTGCCGATGAATCATGCTTTAAGGAATATTAAATTGATTTATAGGCCTGGTGATGTCATTTGTTTTTAGGTTTGAGAACCTTAGCTCACCTTGAACCATGATGTTAAGGACATAGACTACTCAACCTACCTGGGTTATGTGGTCTGTGGTTAAGGAGCATAGGAATTAAGGGGATACATGAATTTTTGGGGTCTAGTGCTGCCCCATATAAAATAAATTATTCGAATGGAAACGGAGATATCAATTAAAATTTTATCTTGACCAAGCTCTAGATAACCCTTGAAACTGTTTTATGAACTACTGTTTATAGTTTAAAAGAGAATGTGAAGCTTTTTAAGCACATTTGCGAAAAACTGCCACTTTTGGCTAATATTCGTAGAAAAGCTTTACGTAAACAGTACTCCATTAAATAGTTTGAAAGGTTTGAATGATTTCTAGGGCTTGAAAAAACAACATTTTAAATAATATCTCCGGTTCCTTCCAAATAATTTATTTCAAATGGGGACAGCACTGGACCCCAAAAAATTCATAGTTCCCCTTAAGTACGAGGAGCTTGGTGGTCCGTATTTTGGTGGGTTTCAGACTACATTACGTGAGTAAAACCGTGTTAAAATATCTAGTCTTATGTTTCTTTTTTTTTCGCCAGACTAACCTAGAAAAATAAATAATACTTTAACTCCGGTTATAACGTTACGGTCAAAATAAGGCAAAAAAGCGTGCGTATAATAAGAGTAGTTGGACGCCGCATACATAAAACATCGCCCTTTACCGCGCGCCGCGCTCGGATCTAATAACGTACGTAGTGGTTGATGCGTTTCCATTCCTACTGACGTTACGTCAAAAATTATGATGATTTTCACATTAATTCTGAATTCTGAATCAAAATTTGTAACTCTGTTGAAGACGCTGTGTTGCCATTTGGTAATCTTTGGTTATTTTAGACTATATTTTGTCGTATTTTATGAAAATAATATTTTACATCTCAAAACTTCATTTCGATAAATCACGCGATATTTTGTCACATCTCGTCTGTCGTTGAAGATATTTTATTTAAAAGAAAATAGATTTTAAGTTTATTGATTGACTTGTCTGTAAACATTTAAACCCTGACAAAAAGAGGGGTGTGATAACTTTGACGGCTTTGTCGCTAATGTCTATCGGTCTGTCTATCTGTCTGTAGCATCGTGGCGCTTGACCCGATGGACTGGTTGACTGAAAGTGAAAGCAAGTTCTCTTGAACTCACGACAATCGGTGCAGCCTTTCAAAAGTTATTAGGGGTAAACGCTTGAAAGTCAGGGTTTTTCCTAGCAAATAAAAGATGGCGCTACGGAAATCAAGTTGTATTAGTAGTTCCGCTACTCATCACCAGATGGTGTTTTTAACAGTTGTTTTTTTTTACTTGCCTTGCAAATTAACTTGTTTACGAATATAACTGAATATTATTCTTATCAAAAGGGATCTCGCCACTATTAAAATATTGTTCAGTCTTCTTAAACTTCAAATTATTGTATGTGATTTAACCTAGAGACCTGTCGGAATGTAGCTAATCAACAACCAAGGCAAATAGGTAGATCTGTGAAAAATATGGGTAGATTGTATAATGTTTTAAGAACAGAATCTTGTCAACTTATTATTGATGTTTTTCGACTATTTGATTTGTTATTGTTTGTCGTGTAACAATGGAAACCAATATCCTTTGTATTCCACACATTATTTTTCTGGAATCTGTTTGGTGTAGACGCGACCCTTTGCTACATCTACTTTCACTTCAACATCGTCATCAATTTATTAATATTATTTTGTCGTGTAACTCATTGTTACACGACAAAATAATATTAATAAATTCAATAATAAAAAACACAAACGTCCTCTACTCAACGTGTAGACGCGACCCTTTGCTACAACTTCAACATTAGCTTTGCAGTCAATTTATATTATTTTGTCGTGTCGTGTAACAATGGATACAAACGTCCTCTAACTGTATTCCGCGCGTCTCTTTTGATGTAAGGGTGTAGACGCGACCCTTTGCCGCATCGTGTCTGAGTCTGCTAATGGGACTACATTGACAATAAGTTTCTTGTTGATTATTAGCGTTGAAAACATCGCTTTTAAGCTCTAGATGAAAAATAAACATTAACCGTCTTGTTATAAAACCCATACAAAAATCTATTGCACAGTCTGGAAAAATCTCTTACTTCAGTTTGTCTTTTACCGTCTTATTATAAAACCCAGACTAACTTTGTTACTAGGTTTAAATCATTATCCGACCAAATCAAGTTGACATCTAGTTATATCACACTATCTCACCTATCAATGTCAAATTCATTTTGGGCGGATAATGGTTTAAACCTAGTAACAGAGCTAGTCTAGGTTTCATAATAAGACGGTAAAAGACAAACTAGTGAAGTGAGAGATTTTTCCAGACTCTGCAATAGATTTTTGATATATTTGTTCGCATTAGATTAGGTTCGATCCCCGGTCAGGGCAAGTTGGAAAATGGCCTTTTTCACATTGTTCTGGGTCTTGGATGTTGCAGGCTGCCTAAAGGCATCTCTTTTAACGCATAAGCGCTTATGCTGCGCATATCTGCTGCGCCATTGAGCTCCTCATGAATATAAAATACACAAGTTATAGCTGTATTTAAAGGAACTATACTAATTAACCAAATAAATAAACAATCAATCAATCTAGCAATCCGAGTACAACGTCAATCAATGAGATAAAACTCCACAAACTTGCCATCTCGTAGTAAGCGGTCGGTAAGTATGTTGGCGAGGGGCCAGACAACCAATATAGCGCCCGGAGCGAAATAGACCTGGGCGGAAGCGTGGACGTAAACTTGAGGTTTTTCAACTATGTTACTACCCACTTACGGAATGGACATTAATTTCTAAGAAAACTTCTTTCTAGATCCCTAGTATACCCAGTAAATTTATTGTTTTATACAGTGTGTTCGGACATGAATTAGCGGTAATTTAAGGACATGCTGTCGTCATATATACGAACAAATTTTACTAAGGGAAATATTACGAAATCGTGAAAATTTGTTGCTCAGTACATTTTTATGCGATAGGTATGTAATTACTATGCCGTGTGGTTTCCGGCAGAGTAGAATAGAGTGTATCCACTTTAACTCCTCCCGTGGATGTCGTAGAAGGCGACTTAGGGAATACAAGCTAAACAAAGCGTATAAATATCAATGGACCTCTCCAACCCGTCTGGCCAGCGAGGAGAGTGTAGGCCATGTGCTCTGGCTGCTCTGGCTAAGTATGGCTCTGGTAGTACAGAAAGGGTCGTGCTCCTGCAGTGGAGACAAAAAGACCTGATGATGATGATGATACTTTGGAGCAGAGATTTTTCTTTTCACAATTTTATAATTTTTCCCTTAGTAAAAGTTGTTCCTACTGATGACGACAGCATGTCCTTAAATTATCGCTAATTCATGTCCAAAACACTGTATTATTATATGGATAAATCACATGGATTGAGCTGGCCCCAAAGTAAGTTCAAGACTTGTGTTATGGAATACTAACTCAACGATAGTATATTTTATAAAAAATACATAAATAAACATTTCAGACCTAGGCCAATAAGAAAGAGATCGTTTTCCATCTTGACCTAACCGGGAATCGACCTCGGGACCTTTTATGGGTAAGAGGAGAACGGTAGCAACACCTTAGGCGACCCATTTGTCAACCCCACCTGCACGCGTTGGTGGTTTCTAGGAATTGCCATTGGCGGCACTCCTCGCAATGCCGTGGTGCTCCCTGTGTACGAGCCAAGCTCTCACATTTTGGCTACACGCGGCCACATATTATGTAGGTCGCGTGTCAGCTGTTTTACATTACATTTTGAATCAAATACAAATAACAATGGAGACACTATCGAGCGGCGAACGAGAAAGGACCCGTCACAACCAACTCTACAATGTTATTAATATCGACAATAAACAGTTTCTACATGACGTGGTCTTGTATCTCCGTAACATCATGATACCTCAATCAACATCAACATCTCTTCATGTATGGTGCGGACCTAGGTGACACCGAAGCCTGTGCCGTACACCCTGCTTGATAACAAACGGGGCTCTGGCAACCGAGTCAGTGGTGGTATAACCACTTCCCCGGCTAGATACCTAGTTGAGAGTGGCTACTGCGGCCTTGGATTCAAAATTAGCTCAAAAACGTCTGATACAGAAGGAAACGGGAACACCTTAGAAAATAGCTTCTTAATTTAATGGAATGGTTATCAAAAAGAATGACCCCGAGTGTCCGGCGTCCCTTAAGTTGGACAGGGGTGCGAATAATCCCCCGGCAGAAAACTTAAATTTGTACATGATCCATACCTGTCGGGGTGTTCGACAAGGCTATATTCTGTTACCGTTACTTTTTAACATATTCTTCGAAGCGGTAATGTCTGAAGCCGTTGAGGGGTTGGAAATTGGTATAAAAGTGAACGGCAAAGTTGTCAATAACCCTCGTTATGCTGATGACACAATACTTATTGCATCCTCAGAACAGAAAGTAACCTGCAAAAAATTTGGACAGAGTGCATGATAGTAGCAAAAGGGCTGGTTTTTGTTAACATATCGAAGACAAAATATATGGTAGTGTCCCGAAAATTAGAGGTAGCAAGTACTTGGAGCAAGTTCGACAGTACAAATATCTCGGCGCTTAATTGAATGAAGTTTGGGACTCAGATCAAGAAATAAAGTCATGAATTGAAATCGCTCTAGCTTCATTTGATAAGATAAGAAAATGGTTGTGCTGCCGAACTCCGAGTACGAATTCTCTGATGCTATGTTTGGCTTGTTGTCATCTATGGGAGCAAAACATGGACTATTAAAGAAGACGTAAGAGGACGAATCGAAGCCTTCGGGATAGTGTTACCGTCGCATGTTTCGTTAATACGAAACATGCGACGGTAACACTATCCCGGACACAAAAAGTCAGTAATGAAAAAGTGCTCCAACGTGTCGCAATGCAGCGAAAATTGTTGCAAACCGTCAAAAAGCGTAAGGTTTAACATTTGGGCCACGTTCTTCGGCAGGACCGATATGAGCTGGTTCAACTTATTATGATGGGCAAAGTCGAAGGCTAAAGACGCGTTGGAAGACGCAAACAATCATGGCTGAGGAACATTAAAGAATGGACAGGAATTCCTAAAGTTGAAAAATTGTTCCGCTTGGCAATAGATAGAGAGGAGTTTGGGAAGCTGACGGCCAACATCCAGTAATGGAGAGACACTACAAGAAAAGGAAGAAGATAAATTCTTCTACGGGGTCACCAACATGCGTATAGCACTTCTTTTGTAGCAATCTTGCGGTGACAAATAACCATAAGTTCGTATGCTTGTTCTTTTAGTAAGGTTAAAAAATCTAGAATAATTCTTTATTTAGTCATAGTTAAAAAACAAAACTTGAAGAGAAAACACTTTTTATCATTGGTTTCTAA
Organism: Acrobasis suavella; assembly: GCA_943193695.1. NCBI lineage: Eukaryota > Metazoa > Arthropoda > Insecta > Lepidoptera > Pyralidae > Acrobasis > Acrobasis suavella. The sequence goes on from OW971947.1 coordinate 2,244,265, forward strand.
TCTCGTTATGTTTTTATCACAAGAGATAACAATTGGGTACTTTCCTGTGTCAAAATTTATTGGTACTATTAAGAAAACCAAACTTCATAAAAGAATATCACTAATTGTCATGATCATATCTATTTTCAACGTAGTTTTAGATTTATTATTACAGGAAAACTTCTATGAAGAGCGCTATTTGACTCCAAGAAACTACGTCATTAGCTTGTATTTCAAACAAATCCTATAAATAAATATTGTTTTGACGTTTAGGAAAAATTATCTAATTTGATTTGTAGCGAATTCTAAGAACGCATTGACATCAAAGTCAATTTGTAAACTCGAAGCGCATGTTCCGTAAAATCCAAAGTTATATAGATATTTTTTAGGTGGCGCTTACTACGGTAGCTAATTCAGTCGCGTTGATCTTTGGCCCTGTGCCAAGCATGCTGATCCCTTAATATGATGTCGCTGTGTGCAATTCTGTATTTAGGACAGTTTTGAAGGGGGCCTGGAATAGATTGGTTGACAGAAGCGTAGGTATTTTTGAAACCTGCGCTGTGTCACAAGGGATTAGTCCATCCAATTAGACTATTAGTTATAAATAAAATAAATTTATTTCAGGTTTCAAAGACCCATATAAATAACCAATACACAATGTCAATGTCAATTTCAGTCGCTCTTACAATCTACTATTACAATACAATTCAAAAATTCGTTAAAAAACAATAAATTAATATTTAGTCCTTTATATATTTGTCGATTATGTTATAAGATATAATGTACAAAATGAAAACAATTTGTGATAATACTTAACATAACTAATTTGATGGCACTTCATAAAAGCGGGGTATCATTTATGCCCACACTACTACAAACGAAACTTTAAATCCGTGTACACGGCAATGTGTGTGTGTTCGCCCGCAGCCACCCCCTCAACTCCTCGACAAGGCGAGAACGGGGGAGAGGTGCGAGGACGGGGAAAGGGGACGCATATTACGCGGGGCCACCTTACTGTGTCATATATCAAATTAAAGCTTGTTATGATGATCTCAAATATATTTTTGGTATTATTGTAAAATAAATAGTTTTAATTTTATTTCTGAAAGAAGACGATAATGACCCCCCCCCTGATCTCCGAAACTACAGAGCCAAAAATTTTGAAAAAAAAATAGTTTATAGCTTGTAGATTACAGGAAAACCTCTTAGAATTCTATTAATTGAAAATAAAGTGGTAAACTCAATATACAATATATATATATAAAATTTCACATCACAGATAATGTATTTCTATTGCCCCTATTACAACAAATATTAAAAACAGAATATAATAAATATTTAAGTAGGGCTCTCATACAATAAATGTGATTTTTATCGATAATAGTACGGAAACCTTCGTGCGTGTGGCCGATTTGCACTTTGCCGGTTATTCAAGTAATGAAATTATTAATAACATCAATTTAATATGTACCAAATATATCCAAATTACCTACTTAACATTTGTTTGCTACTAATTAAATAAACATGTCCACATTCCTAAAATAAATTATTCATCATTCGATGATACCGAAAATATACAGACTACGGAACCAGAAATATGAAACTCATTAAATTTCTATTTCTTCCACGTCACTCGGATATGACATATAGGGTTAAATTAAAAATATCGATTTCCAAGGTGGGTAGGATTAGCCCTTTGAAGGGTTCATATTCTAAATTTATCTTTAGAATTTGAGACGTGGTGGTAAGCATGATTGACAGGTCATGTAGATAAAAATAGATATAAGTACTGCTTATTGGAAATAGACGGTGTAGGCAGCTAGCTAATTGGTTCTGTCAAGATTTTTGACATTATTTCGGCATTTCATCATCATCCGAGCGTATTCCCGGTTGCATTGTTAGCTAGCGGTAACGCTTCAGAGCCCGGGGTCCGCTGCCTAACTTAGGTGATTTGACGAGGTTACTGGTTTTTACACAGAGTGACTGCCGTCTCACCTCCGCAACCCAATGGATAGACCAGAATCAATCATTGGAAAGGTTTGAGCAAACGCTAGATGGCGTTCGGGACCCACAGTTTATACGTGCCATCGGAAACACGGAATCATTTTTCTTTTCAAATAATGGTGATTCAAGCTTGCAATATCCCAACCAGACTGGAAACAATTTTACACAAGTATAGTAAGTATAGTAAGCTTCCCACTGGGATTATAACCCAGACCTCCGGATCACAAGACAAACGCATTGACCACTGTACCAAGGAGGCTGTTATATTAGCATGTGTCAAATATTAAAACAATTTCATTTCTATCGACTTTCATTGCTATCGACACAATGAAAGTTCAATCTCAAATGTCCGTATAACAAGTTTTCAATTAGCACCACAATTAGACGACATTTACGACTGAACTGACGCATTTAGCTCTGTTTCTGATTTCCAAAGGTATCTAGAGTGGTGTTCCCGAGGACTTGAGGCTTTTGCCCTAAATTTAAGCCTATCGGTCCTTTTTTAGGGCGATGTCATTTTTAAAAGCTTATGAGCCTAAAAAGCCTTTCTTGTGACTGTAGGTTTTTTAAGAGTAATAGGCTTATATTTAGGCGAAAGCCATTTTTAGTATCAGCCTGAGTAATCTTGAGAAAAGAAAAGAAAATTTATATTTTACTTAAATATCGCCAAAACTACATCGAACCAAAAGCCTTTAAAGAATTATAGTCTTTTAGGCTCGGACTATTCAACAGCCTTAGCCTAATTATAGGCTTTTAGGCCTGTCAAACCCCTTTATTAGTAGTCTAGGCTTCAAAAAAAGCCTATTGTCATCGGGATCACTAATCTAGAGACTATATGTAGGAGAGTAACCTAGCGTAAATATAGCATTAGTCCATAAAATATCCATAGCGAGTTGACAAATTAGCAATTGGCACCAGAATTAGACGGAGTTTACGATCATACTGACGCATTTAGCTCTATTCACACCTGTTTCTCGTGTATTTGTTGTTTGCTATTAGTTGAAAGCAAGGATATATCCTATTCTGGCAGGCTGACAAGCAAGATTTCTGATTTAATATTTAGAAAGATCGTAAACAATTTTCGTTGGGCATGTCACAACGCTCTTCTTCTTATCGAGTCAAAATGGCTCAAATTAGATATTGTTAGACCAGAACCTAGCCACGGCAACCACTCTGTTATTAGCCACATTCAGATTTGCCTTAGTATAATGAGTCGGGCAGTTGGGACATGATAAAAGATGGTCCATGGATTAAGTGACCCCACAGTCACACAAACTGTTGCCAGAGTTCCAACCTCATTTGGCTCTGCTCTCCCGACATCGGATACCAGATCGGAGTCTGTTCAAAGATTTCCAAACAGCCCAGGGGAGATCCTTACCCGGGGGCAGCTTCTTGTCAGGTGGAATGTCAGATGGGAGGACGGGTACTTATTCTGCCACAGTGTGAGTAATGTGATAGCTACGCTGTCTCAAAAAGCGGTTGCGGCTTTTAAGACGTTTGTGTTTTACTCTTTCACAGGCAACAGCACGCCGAACGCTACGACGGGCTCTTTCAGAAAGTGTAGATAACCGGCGTAATGGGGTAGGCTTTAAAGTCCCAGTGATGATTCTGCACGTAACGTTAAGGGCCACATCCACATTTTTGGCGTGTGCTGAGAGTGCTCACATAGGGCTTCCATATTCACCAGCTAAGTAGTATAAGGATAAGCTACTGTATCTGCGTGGACAGTCAGTCGGTAACGCAGATTGGCTGATCCTTTCGCTACGAAATGGTCACAACGCTCAGCATATACTCGTAATAATGTCTCGTCAGCCTAACAACAAGGTTTCCAAATGAAATAAATATAATACTAAATACCAGATAGAACTATACACATTGGACTATAGTAATAGATTATTATAATATTAGATAGTAGTCCTTTTCTAAGACATTGTGCAACAAAACAAAGTGACGATTATTAAGAGATATTATAAATATCCTATGATAATAAAGATATATTTGAATTGAATTGAACTGAACACCAATGATAGTCTGGACTTACGGCTTAGAAAATGTCCGTAACGAGTTGACACATTAGCAATTGGTACCACAATTAGACGGGGTTTACGACCGTACTAACGTATTTAGCTCTGTTCACACCTGTTCTCCGTGCAATTAAGCTCTGTTCACTGTGCGATTGTGGTTTGATTAGATAATTAGCGTGGTATATACTGACTAGAGAAGCAGGCTGACAAGCAAGACTCCTGATTTTATATGAAGAAAGATCGCAAACAATTTGCGCTGGATGTCACAATGGTCAGCAGTAATCAAACAATTAGAGAAATGATCAAATATTGCTTTCTGGTCAACTATTAACGAATAATATGTGACACAGACATTATTTATATGCGAAAAATGAGTAACGTAGAGAGTCAGCTACTGGCTGTAATAGTGTGGCTCCAGGCGACATCGTACGCACGTCTCAAGTCACATTCACCCTGAGAAAGACCTTTGGGTGAGGTCAAACGTGTCGGCCAGCAGCTCACTTTCTACGTAAATACCTAACCCGATTTTCCGCATATTGATAATTTCTCGTCAGCAACTTCTAGTTAAAAGTCCTAATATAGGCTGGTCAGTCCTATTATAAACTGTGGCGGCCAATATAGCTAGCACACAAAATGGACTAACGATCCAAAAAATGTCCGTAGCAGTTGACAAATTAGCAATAGGCACCACAGTAAGACGAGGTTCACGACCGTACTGACGCATTTAGCTCTGTTCACACCTGTTCCCTGTGTATTTATTGTTTGCTTTTAGTTTTAAGGTGTATCCTGACTCCTGTCTGAAAAAAAACATATTGACGAGCAAGATTCCTCATTTTATATGAAAAAATAATAAAAGGAATAAGGTTTCCAAATGGCAATTATAGTTAGGACTCCTATTCTATAATACTAGATAGAAGTACTATTCTAGGCTGGAAACTGTGACGGCCAATATAGCTAGCACACAAAATGGACTAACGATCCATAAAATGTCCGTAACAGTTGACAAATTAGCAATAGGCACCACAATTAGACGGGGTTCACGACCATACTGATGGATTTGGCTCTGTTCAGACCTGTTCCTCGTGTATTTATTGTTTGCTTTTAGTTTTAAGGTGTATCCTGGCTCCTGTCTAGAAAAAGCTGATTTACGAGCAAGATTCCTCATTTTATATAACTTTTATTTTATATAAACGAACAAGCGGGTCACCTGATGGTAAGTGATCACCGCTGCCCATGGACAACTGCAACACCAGGGGTGTAACAGAAGCGTTGTCGGCCTTTCAGGAAGATATAGGAGAGGGGGAAGGGGCCTCCGGCTCTCTCACTCACCGAACGAAGCATAGAAGCGGTGACGCTACTACTCAGACCTCAATTTTCTGTGAGTGTGTGGTACTTCCCCTGATGAGCCGAGGTAGCAATTGGTACCACAATTAGACGGGGTTCACGACCGTACTGACGCATTTAGCTCTGTTCACACCTGTTTCCCGTGTGTTTATTGTTTGATTTCGGTACGTCCTTTACCCATTGAATTTTAATTCAATGCCTTTACCCCAATATTCCGTCCTCAGAAGTTTCAAAGCGAAAATTTGGAGAATCACTATAATAAGAGACTCCGCTAGCAAACCTACTTTGATTTCCTTACCACTTTTTATCACGTTGACCAACGTGATCATAAAGTGATTTATGGCTTTTCGGGCTTTTTTAACCTCAAAAAGAGGTGTAAATAAAGAGCTAGCTCCAAAGTAAGTAAGACACTTGTGTTATGGGATACTAACTCAACGATATTATATTTTATAATAAATACATATTGTCGCTTAAGACATTAGGCCCATGAAAACCAGAGGCCAAAATATTTATAAAAGACTTGTCTACGCGTCTGGTTGAGGCAACAGGAGAGTTCAGAGCTGGTAGCTTCCGTGCCCAAAGAATTAGAGCCTTGCTATTCAACGAGGCAACGCTGCGAGTGTTTTGGGTACTTTGCCTCAATCAGATGCATCTGAGGAAGTATTTCATATTTAGCTTCTTTTATTTATTTTTTTCTTTTAATTAAATTAAGTATTTTAAGTTTTTTTTTGTTAAAATATTTATTTACATCCTATGTTTATAACCTTTATAAATACATATATAGATAACCATCCAAGACCAAGTACAATTTGAAAAAGGCCATTTTCCAACTTGCCCTGACCGGGGATCGAGCCCTGGTGGACTAGCATGGTGGCCACTACGCCACGGACGTCGTCAAAGAGGGATGTTACAAGTTTGATATCAATGTCTGTCTTCCTGTGGCATCGTAACTCTAAAATGGATGGACCGATTTCGATGCCCTTCTTTACGTGAAAACATGTTTATGTTTGATGAGAATCGGTTCAAGCGTTCAAAAGTTATTGGAGGTGAACGCTTGAAAGTCGAGGTGTCTTTTTAAATTGCCGTAAAAATAAACTTGATTCTCCGTAAGGGATCTATTTTATTTCAAAAATATTTTGTGCAAATACCAGAGCTAACTCAGGTAATCGACCCTCACCGAGTACTTCACATCGACGTGGAATGAATCGAGGGAAAATGTTCTGAGACGTAGCACGAGCGATTGGAGCCGGCAGTGCAATATACAGAAAGATTTTAGAATATAAAGATGATAGAATATAGTAAAGATACCTAGTCTGGGAGAAAGGAAAAAGAATAATAATAATAAATAAATAATAAAATACGTTTATTTCAGGTTACAAGACCCATATAAGCACTAAAAGAAAAAGTTTGAAAAACAATACAAAAATATAATAATATAAAATAATAAAAAATGTAATTAAAATGTTCTACCCCTCCATCCAGCACTACTGCTCAAGTGTCTATTACAGCAATGCCAGACATAGGGACAGCTTACACCATCAGCAATCATCGCCAGGACAACGTTGGAGCTGACAAGCAGTCGGTACGAGCCGCTGCGAACATACCCGAAGCGATAATGCCCTAAGCGCGTTGTTAAACTGAACTTGGAGGGCACTGTAGCTTTGTTTCCTGTAATCTTCCCACAGGCTGCATGTATTTAGAGAGATGCATTAAGCTCGGTAAAGTATTATTTTTACTACCTTAGAGCATCTTGAGAACCCGCGTGCCAACATATTAGCCCTTCTTGACAGTGACCTCCGCTCCCGTTCAATGTCAGCGTCGTCTGAAAGGTCAGCTGTTACTATGTGCCGCAAATAATAATATACCGGTTTTTGATTAAAATTAACGGAACAAACAGATATTATACTCGTATCACATTCGCCCTGATAAAGATCTCCGGATGAGGTCGAAACTGTCGGCCAGTATCTGACTCTCTACGTGAGTAACCCGTTAACTCATACTTATAATACGGGTTTCTTTTCTCGCGTAGATAATAGCCGATCGAAGGAATAGTCAAAAATTTGAATGATCATGGTAATAGGAGATGCGGTAAGCAAAAATCAATCATTGGGATTAATTTTTCATTGGTTAGGTATTAATTAAAACTAGCGCAAGATGAATTGGGTCGCCGTTCCTAACCTAACTAGTCGGTCTTTTCCTACTCCACTTTACAATACTATGGATAGTATATATGTAACAAAAACCCTGACCGATCCTTGTAGGAGCAACTCAGACCGTCAATATGAACAACTTTTCCTATGGGACCAATGCTCGAAACTCGAAAAAAAATCTACATTTTCATACAAAAGTATTCGGCTGGCCCGGCAATTTGTATGAAAATGACCATTTTTTTTCGGGTTTCAAGCATTGGTCCCATTTGAAAAGCTGTTCATATTGATGGTCTGAGTTGCTCCTACAAGGATCCGACAGGGTTTTTGTTACATATTGTTTCGGGAGTAAACCCTATCAAAATAATAATAAAAGATTTTTGTTTCTTACATTTCAAGTGTTACCTTTCTCTCATGGAAGTACCAAAAATTCGAAAAAGAAAATAAGTGTAGGCCATTGATATCCGTAACGCCATCTTTTATTTGCTAGGTAAATTAAAAAGACTGACTAGTAAGCGTTGGCCCCCAAAAATTTTTGAACGACTGATCCGATTTCCATCGAACATAGCTAAGAATCACCACAAGGGAACATACTTTCACGTGAAAAAACAATCATATCTAAATCGGTCCATCCGTTTGAGAGCTACGATGCCACAGACACACAGACAAACGTTAACGTCAAACTTATGACACTCCTCTTTTTGTCGGGAGTAAAAAAAGAAAGGCTCACTTGTGAAAAGTCAAAAAGTCAAAAGTCCGCCGCGTAGGCTGCCGAGCTAAGATTTCCAGCTAATTTTTTAATATGGGCACCCCATTGCAACCCGAAATTAAGCGTTATTCCCAGAAACGTTGTGTTATCTACCCTATCTACTGCTTCCCTATTAATAAGTAAACGTGTTGGAACTTTTGTGACATTCGGTAAGCATAACTTTACACATTTAGTTTTGTTTGCATTTAATACTAAATTATTTGACGTAAACTATTCCAACACTTGCGACAAAGTATTATTAATCTCATCAGATGTGTCAGTATTCCTATCTACGCTGAAAACAAGCGAAATATCATCAGCAAAAAGTACAGACTTACAGTCTTTTACATGATATGGCAAATCATTGATATATATTAGCAATAACAAAGGACCTAAGATAGAACCCTGGGGCACACCCATCACTACAGTTGATCCGTCAGATTTTACTTGATTTAAACTAACTTTTTGAATTCGGCTACACAAATACAATTTAATCAATTCGAGAGCTTTCCCTTTTATTCCATAGTGCTCAAGTTTGGATAGAAGGGTTTCGTGGTCTACACAGTCAAATGCCTTGGAGAGGTCACAAAACACACTAATTGTATTACGACAACACTCCCAAGCATCGTAGATGTAAGATGTAAAAGTAAAACATCTGCACTTGTTATATATAGTAGGCATATAAAGTCACCCGTAACATAGTAGCCGCAGGTGTTTTCACTAAGTACATCCCCAAATTATCCTTCCAATAGCATAAAATATTCACAGCTACAAGATACCAATTTATATAACAATCTAACCCTCACCACATTAATAGTAACCCCCAATAACTTAACCCTGCCTGTTTATGAACTAATCCACGGGTAGCTGCAGATAGTGGTAACAGAAGTGTCTATAAACTATATTTATCTACGGGAAGACGCAATGAGTACATTCACATTGCAAAGAGATGACAAAAATAATTCAACGTTTGTTTTCTTTAAACTGACAATGTTAAATTTTCAAAGGTTAAGTAGTGTATATAATTAATTACAAAGAAATGACAAACATCATAAACACTTGTTTTGTCTGATGCAGCTTAAATAAATAAAAAAGTAATGATAATTGAATTATTAATGCTTTAACCTCTAAGAAACTGAGCGTAGGTCAGGCCACAACACCAGCGTACGCGGGAGAACATTTTACTTATATCGACTTACAATTTGATGAGTAATCAATCGTGAGTATTGTTTGGTTATTTTTTCATAAATTGAGATCAAGAATTTCTAATTTAGGAGCTCGGTGGCTTGCCGAGAGTGTGCATTACTAGCGCTTTCGCCATTAAAACGACACCGGGCGTGGTCCGCACTTGGATGGGTGACCACAAGTGGCATAGGAATTTCTTGAGCTCCTGCGTGCTTCGAAAGGCACGTATAAGCCTTGGTCCCAGCTGTCATTATTGTATGGCAGTCGTCAAGCTATGTCAGATGCCTTCAGGCAGCTTGAAAAATCTGACACTAGTGTTGGCCACTTACACCCACGAAAAACAACAACAACAATGAATTTCTAATAAACATAGCGGGAAGGACAAAATCCGTGCGTTAAGTTAGTAGGTCATCCTACGAACTTTACTATACGCGCTTATTTTTAAAAACTTGTGTAGAAAAGAAAAACTTTTTTTACGGTTTTGGATTTTATTAATGGTTCTGATCGCATGATTTTGATTCTGATTTCAAGCTAGGGTTTGTAAACCTATAATAAACATTAATAAGTCTATTTCATACATAGCACGTCGTTGGCTAAAGGCATCCCGCTCCATTGCATAAGCCAGAATTGTGTCACAATTTGGCTTACTCCCGTACCCAATATGTGGTTCATGTGTGAGATTCGGAATATCTGCTGGTTTATAATGGTTTCACATTTGGTTGGCCGTCTCGCTCGCACTATCAAACATTTTTAAAGATTATTAAAAAATGTGACTTATTTGTAGAAAAGTGTTTCATTAACTTTCAACATAATTATATGTTAGATATTGTAGACATGTTTTTTATTGATTATGTGTGTGTGTACCGAGAATTAGGTCATCAAAAATTTAAAATTTTGAAGACCTTATTTTCGATGTAGTCAATGTCTACACAATATACAAACATGTCTAAAATATCCACAATACAATATAATTATTTTGAATGTTAATGAAACACTTTTTTATAAATGAGACTCATTTTTTAATAATCTTGATTGTGCGAGCGAGACAGCCAACGAAATATGAAATGCCTCTTAACAAAACGAACGTTTTTAAATACGATGTACGATAAACACCTTTCAGCTTCATTCCGACAATTTACGATAACAATTGGTTTGTAGCCGAGCACACACTATAATATGTACTAAATACCTATTGTCCAAATTAAAAAATGTGATAAAAATTTTCCCCACGAGTCAAATTTAAATTCATATTCAAATATATCTTTATTATCATAGGATATTTATAATATCTCTTAATAATCGTCACTTTGTTTTATTGCAATTGTTGACGTCAAAAAGTTACTTAGAGCTAAGTTTACTGCAAGCTGGATGGATGATGGATGTGGAATGAACTGCCTGCGTATATATTTCCAGAGAAGTACAGCCCCGGGATATTCAAAAGTAGATTGAATGGGTATCTTTCGGATAGGCATGCTTCATCCTAGTCTTCATCGGCGCTTACCATCAGGTGAGATTGAGGACAAATGCCTAACTATACATTGTAAAAAAAAAAAAAAAAACTAAGAGTAGCATTCGAACCACGATAACGCCGTGAGTGCACTACCAATTGTGCTACCCTCACCCTGTAATCACCCTGACGAAATTTCTCATCACATAGCACACACGCATTTGAAGCGTTATTCTTCACTACTATCCACTTTTTAGAAGTGTGGTACTCACGGCGTTAAAGTGATGGGACGCTGATTCAAATCCCACTCGTGGCGAAATTTTTCATCACATGTTTTAATTTGGATAATAATCCGAGCATTATAATGCTGTTAAAAAAAAAAAAAAATTGAAATACCCATTGGTTTATTTTTTTTTTAGTTTCCGTGATAAAATCATAAAAAACAAACTCTCGCTCTGTCATTATAATATAAAGCTGTGAAAATGAATCCACTGCATACAAGATCTTTGCAAAAATCTTTGTAAAGTGCTGAAATAAAGACCGTAAAGTATATTTTAAGATCCGCTTATTTTTATTTTTTTACTGGGCAAGGACGTAGCATCAACTCAGAGTGATTTTTAGTACCTACTTACTAATATAAGTTATGGTTATATTAAAAAATACATATTTTAATCTTGGGCCTTTTTTCACATATTTTCTAGCAACAATATAAATAAAACAAACAGGAGTAAAATAATTATAGTACGCTATAAATTAGGCAGTTTCATAACGTCTTCATGCGAAAAATTGTAAATTTACTGACGCCCACCATCTTAAAATAAAATCAATGTAGTGTTTAAAAAAATGCTTTTCTATATGTTATCAACGACCCTGGCTAGATATTTCAGTCTAGTATTTGTGAACTGAAATCTAGAACGTTTCAACTCACTGGCGCCGTCTTTCGTGCGTGTAAAAAAATGTTTTCGTTCAAATGAATTTTTGCTATTGACAGGGCACATATGACAGGCACGTTGCACTGAGTACGTAGATGTACATAAACGAGTAGATGTGGCACTTGGAAATATTGACCTCGTAAATACAATACAAATACAATACTTTAGATTTCTTAGCATTGATTACATTCAAGAAAAAATATCCAGGTCGGTACTGATTTCTAGAAACAGAAAAAACCAGCATTTTAAATTTCTATAGATAAAAATTGCATTTGAAAAATATCACCTAGCCCAAAAGGAAGAAAGGTTTTCAAATGGTAGTCATTGTCTGGTGCAAATTATATCTAGTTATACCCAATGGTGTCATCTATTGGCCTAGCCAAGGCAAACAGAATACATTCATTAAACCACGGAACAGAGAAAAATGTGGAAGTGTCAAGTGGGCGTGGCGCGCTTGTCATAATCCGGTGAAACTGCACAAGGTCGATCGACTCCGTACATCAGTCGTATTCTAGCTACGTGTTGAGATCGTCTTGCCGACAATAACTTTTTTTTGGTAAATATGCTGTGTTGTTGCTTTTTTGTGTTTAAAAATAGCACTAGGAACAAAAAAAAGCAATGCAGGTGTTTCTTTCTATCAGTTGGTAGAATAAAATGCGTTTTCCTTAATTTTTTTTAATTTATCTAGTAACGTAGTCGAGTTGGATGCGGATTTTAACGACAATATAAATCAAAATTTTAGGTATAATTTTAATAAAATACGCTATGATTTAAGTAGTATACAGATTTCTTATAACCATGAATATTTTCTAGTATTTTTACAAACACCTACAAATATTTTAAGGGGGGATTCAGTCCATCATTTTGAACAATCTTTCCCGATAAATATATATCGAAATACATAAACATAATTTCGATAGCACTTCCGCGTTTTTCTCTGTTCCGTGCATTAAACACAAATATCTCGTTCTTTTGGTAGTTCAGGAAATCCTAAGGAGATTATTGTATATCTAATGTGTTAAATATATTATTAAACGCTTTACGGTTAAAGTATATTATTAAAATCAATTTAATTTTTATCTTTTCATTTTTATCAATATCAAAGATCATTCTGAGATTCGTACAAGAAAAATTTGTACATATAGTACGAAATGACCAATTTTTTTTTATTAGGTAAGATTTTTTTACTCAAAGTATACCATATCCAATATGTAACATATCATAATCACCAATTTTTCTAATACGCTTGCAGCCGGCCAATCTGGCCTGAGTCCAGAAACAGAAAGCGGGTCACCACGACTCAAATAGAGAAGTTCACGGTGTGTTTACTACTGCTCGATTGCTGTGTCTTATTTCATCATTATCTTTTGACGTCATCTATGACGTAATTTTTAACAAGCCAGTTTACCACTACAGAGGTTCAGGGTTTAATCTGACCTGAGTCAGGGAACTGAAAGTACCCTCTTTTGATTTATAGGATTGACTAGGGAGCAGAGAAAAGATCACCAGTTGGTTTCTTTGTTTATTGTGTGTGTAAAAAGGTTAACTCTTTCAAGATTTTTCAAGCTGCTAAAGGCACCATATCGCCACTACACGTGCTAAACTAAAAAATCAAAAAAAAGAATAGGTTCTACTTACGTGAATCTACAATCTCGTGACTGGTGTCTATCAAAGTCTGTATCACAAACACTATCACAAAAGCACAGAAATTCGCATCTCTCGCCATTTTCAAAACACGCACTTGACGTCCGAATCACATTTTTCGTCTCACTCGCACAACTCGAAAACATTGATGTAGATTTTGGTTACTAATCCAACATTGCACAAAAATACGGATCTTTTTTCGTCCCCTCTCTCATATTTGTTGGACACCATCCAAATATATTTTTCTCTAGTGAATTTCTCGTAGGCCCGGAACTGGCAATCTGGAAAAAAAAATGGCGTAAACACTTCTGTTCGTCTTATGAGTCTGTAAATAAGCCACGGTTATAAAGGAATTATGACATTTTTTATCGTGATGACTTGGGATTGCGGCCAAAGGTATTAAAATAATTAATATATCTTCTTTTGAGTTTTCTTATGCTGAGAATTACGACCAATTTGCTGTTCTACAGAGATAAATCTGTATCATTCATTACACATTTACCTACTGTATATTTGTATCTATTGAAAACTTTTTGAACGAAGGACTTTCCTTTTCAGACGCTACGGGAGTTAGGCAAAAAAAGTGTAAGATTTCCCGTCACTTTTTTCCATCACAAATTAAAGTGACAGGTACTCATCGATAGCTCAATTGGGCGAGCGTATGCCTGAGATGGTCGATGTTCCTGGTTCAAACCTAGCACACGCCAATCTATTTTAAAATTTGATTGTTTATTTATCATTCTTATAAGTAATTAAAAAGTGTAAGATTTTTCCGTCACTTTTTTCCATCACAAATTAAAGTGACAGGTACTCATCGATAGCTCAATTGGGCGAGCGTATGCCTGAGATGGTCGATGTTCCTGGTTCAAACCTAGCACACGCCAATCTATTTTAAAATTTTAATGTTTATTTTTCATTCTTATAAGTAGTTAAAAAGTGTAAGATTTTTCCGTCACGAATCAATAATTTACTACGAAAGTACTTCGTTCTTCGTTCCAACTGAGTGTTCTACATCACTCACTTTCTATTTTGTAATTAGAGTGTATCGACAATTTCACGTATTTTTGTCTTGCAGGAAAGAAGACAGCCAAGAGGAATAGGATACGTTAAGCAGTGTTCTGTCGAGACATGTATTTTAACCGCCGACAAAAATAATGCTGTTTAGTTTGAAGCTAATGTCTGTCTATGGCGTTATAGCTCTCGAACGTATGGACTGATTTTGATGCGGTTTTTTCTTGAAAGCAAATTCCCTTGTGGTGTTTCTTAGCTATTTTTGTTGAAAATTGATTCAGCCATTCAAAAGTTATGGGAGACTAGCTGACGCCTGCGACTTCGTTCGCGTGGACTTTCTGACTCCAGCGTATTTTTATAAATATAAACTAACTAGCTGCGCCCCGCGGTGTTACACGCGCCTATGTGTTAATCCAGGGTGTCAGCTTCCTAAAAACAAAATTTTATCGAAATTGGTTTAGCCGTTTGCGCGTGAAAGGTAACATACATACACACACACACATACAAACTCACGCATAAACTAATACGCATAAAATATTTTTCACGTGGAAATGTTTTTCGAAAAAGCGTCGTTCGTGACCACAATTTTCGAGCCCACAAGCCTTCGAACCTATGAGGCTGTGGAAAAAAAATGCAATGGCGTGCGTCGTAACAGCGGCGCTCGCAAACTACGTAGGGAACCCCAGAAAATTCGTAGTATAAGTCAAAACAATTTATTTATCTTTGGATATTTTCGTCACATGATAATACGAAACCCTGACCTAACTCGATCAAAATAAAAAGTGTAATAAATTCACTGTGGATGCCATCGTGCGTCACACTTCCTTTGTCTAATAATATCTACCGCAAACGGATGTGCGTTCTTTGGTTAGTCTCTTATTATGTTACATGAAAATTCAAAATTTAAATGTTCATTCAGTAATTAGACCTTTACAAGCACTTTTACACGTCAATAAGTATAATGTACATTACGTGTGGTGTATATTAAACTTTTATTTATTTTAAAAGAAAAGCTACCGATACCGGCGCTGGTGGTGGGATACCAATGATGGTGTTCTAGATTTCCCTTACTCGTGTTTCTAATATAGGAGAAAATAATAAATTGAATATACAAGCTGCTTCTACACAGATCGTAAAAGCCAATCGAGAGAATGAAGAATGTTCACTAATTTTGCTTTTTATCCGACTGCGCCAGAAGGAGTCTTATGTTTTTCGAGACTATGTATGTATAATTGTTTGGCACGCTCTGCAGCCTGAACGGCTCGATGGATTTTAGCTTGAGAGGTGTCGTTAGATTTGTATTTAATGTGAGAGTGACACTGGGTATATCAAAATAAATAATAATAATAATAAAAAAAAAACAAAATAACAAGGAATTCGGGTTTTTTGTTTTTGTAATAATTACTTGTTAGAAACTAACGTAAACTTTGTAGAAAAAAAATATTTTGATATCTCGTTTAGTTTTCGAGATAGGGAATATTAAAATGAGTGCGCCACGCGGATTCCACCTGGCCAGCGTTTGATACGGTGACGTCACATTCTACTGGCAGGCCGGCAAGTGCAACGTGCGATCTAGGCGCGAGCGGAGCGGGGCGTTGGAATGTGACGTCACACGCTGATCGCAGGCCTCTTTTTTGAGAAATTCCAATGTCTTTCAAATCTAGGTATTTTTTATTTTTGAATAAAACAAAAAATAATCTTTTGTATATATACAAGCTATAGTCGTGCAAACTTTTTAGCAATTCTGCATACCTAGTAACATTTCTCCATTGGTGAGAATATGGATAATTTCAGTAGGCAATGTGACTAGCAAATCAATCCCCTAATAAAGGGGTGGCAATGTTAAATATACTTTAAAATCGCAAAAATATTCCTATTATGATCATAAGGGTAAATTCAGACAGAGTGGAAAATGCTCAACCAATTTACTAACTCAATTGAAAATATGAGTGTATTACCAAAGATAAACTACAGTGTATAAACGTTTAAAGATAACAAAATGCCCGCGCGGTCTCGAATTGCGCGAGCATACTCGCGGTTTGCAGTTTATGCTTATAGTATAAAGTCAACTTTCGAGTGTCATGAAAAAATCCTCTCCTCTGCGCTACTCTCTATCTGAATTGGGAGGTTACTCCATAAAATAATACGTTAATCGTACAATAGTGACGTACTATTTCTAGATAATAGATACGCAGTAACGTCCGTCCTGCATACCGCTTTTAGAGTGACCCCCCTGATCCTTACGCATTTTTAGATCCATTGCCTTGACATCGAAAAGCGGTACCCGAACTCCGAAGTGGCATAGCTAAGAATGCGACCGATAATGCGCAAAGATGACATATTCATTTATCTGTTTTAATTTGCCAATAGAGATATGTATTGACAAAAAAAATATTGCCTCATTTGACAGATTAATAAAAAGTATGGTATACGTATTTTATTATTTTCTCTGAAAAGCAAATAATGACGAAATACAGCGCATTCAAATTTCCCGTAACGTCACGTTCCGCCACGATTTTAAACCAAAGGTGACGTAAATACCCGCACTTGTTAGAAATGAAATACCGGGTGAGGGAGGAAAAACATAATTTTATTTCACATAGTAATAAATTCCCTCAAAATCAAAATGTTTCTTATAAGTTTTCAAAGCAAAGCTAACACTACCAGGGTTTCGTAACGACCGCTAGTTTTTCGAGAAGATATACCTCGAAAGAAACTCGTCAGCATAGGCCGCCTACTTGCCTGAAGGGCTTTAGTGCATATTGCATATTCTCACAATTTCACTATTTCAATTACACATATAAATACTTTCTACAATACAACAATTATCTCATAAGTGTCACAACAGCACTAATGAATCATTATCTGGGGTTAAAATATAATTCTTTACACCTGTACTTATGAAAGATATTGTAACGGTTCACACAAAAGATTAATTGTAAAAGCGTTATCACAAATACATCAGAAATATCTATTTAAATACCACTTAATTAGTATCACAATTAAAGAGAAACATAGTAACAGAGCTAAACTTACACTTTCGCTGTAGCTGCCGAATCAAAAGTGAGGACCATTTGATTATCACAAAATGAGTAAGCTTCGTATCCGCCATTTTGGCGTTACACTTCTTTTTAAAATATCTCGGCCAATCACCGCCAATCTTGTCACAAGAAATGTTGCCACAAGAAATGTTGCCACATGAAATATATTGTTATAATATTTGAAAATATAAAGTAACTTATGTAAAAGCAACATTAAGCATTTATTATTATTTTAAAGAGCATTTTTATTTATTTTATTATAATATGTAACATACTCAAACTTCGAAGCACTGTATCTTTGTGAATTTTTACTACTTTGCGAAACGAAAAAATATGGTTCCTTTATTCTTCGATAATTTAGCTGATAAAATAATAAAAACTTAAAAGGTGTCAAGGGACACCCGGATGGAACGAAGAAAAATATAAATATAAATAGGTCTAAACATTCAAACTCTTTTCTGCGTTCTAAAATCAAGTTCTTATTATCTTCATAAATTTGAATGAACAAAAGGTGTCGTTACAACTTTTGGTCTTAATTTTTTCCGTCTAGCTCCCTTTCGCAACGCGCGATAAGGAATTTCGTTCCAAAAACTTGAGAGGTGTCAAGGGACACCCGGATGGAACGAAGAAAAATATAAATAGGTCTAAATTACATTCAAACTCTTTTCTGCGTTCTAAAATCAAGTTCTTATTATCTTCATAAATTTGAATGAACAAAAGGTGTCGTTACAACTTTTGGTCTTAATTTTTTCCGTCTAGCCCCCTTTTGCAACGAGCGATAAAAAACTTCGTTCCAATATTTTAACCAGTTCACAATTCCACATCACTATTCAGTAACCTCCATGGCGTAGTGGTCACCATGCTAGCCACCACCCAAAGGTTCCGGGTTCGATCCCTGAGCAGGGCAAGTTGGAAAATGGCCTTTTTCAAATTGTCGTGGGTCTTGGATGTTTATCTATACATGTATTTGGTATAAAATATAGTATTGTTGAGTTAGTATCCCATAACACAAGTCTCGAACTTACTTTGGGATTAGCTCATTCAATGTAATTTGTCCCTATACAAATTTAAAATAACAAATAAACAAACCGAATTACCGAAACCAACTTCCATCATTAAATTAAAACCCCTCAAAACTTAATAAAGTAGCCCACATTACCAGATCTCATAAACTTTACACCCGCCAGTGACGTAAAATTGCGTCCAATTGAAACCAGTTAAAAACGCGTTAATTGGATCAGTTAATTGCGTTTTCAAGGCAAAGGAAGCTCATCCGGTGGGGCGGAAGTGAGAGTTAGGTATATTACTGTTTTATAGCGCTTTAAAAAACAAGAGTTTTGACGTTTAGAATGTGTGGCCGATCGGTCTCAAATTTTTAGGATTACGTGCCCAACGGGTGAAAAGGAGACCATTACTAAGACTTGGTTGTCCGTTTGTCTGTCCGTCTATCTGTCACCAGGCTGTAATAATAATAATAATAAAACTCTTTATTGCACCAAGAATACACTACAGAAATTTAAAAAAAATGCGATGTACAATGGCGGCCTTATCGCAATAGCAATTTCTTATAGGCAAACACGCTAGTAGGACTCCGAGTAAAAATAAATTGGGCATGGCGCAGAAGTACATAAATACATCCAATATACCTACATATATACGATTATACATACATACAAATATTACATATATATCAATAAACCTACTTACATATAATTACTTATTACGTAACATAAAGTGTTATTAAACTAACCTAAAGAAACAAAGTACCTACATACACAAAGGATGAAAACACTCAATTACTGGAAGAGATCTCTTTTGAGATAAGTAGTGCCTTTGTACAACTTTTATTTGATGTATTCTCTGTATAAATTTTCCGTGTACATAAAAATTGGTAAATAAAAAAAAATCAGCCTAAAGAAAGAAAATGTGATTTTACTTGGCTTTTGAAACTAGTGAGAGATTTTGCACTGCGAATCAAGACAGGTAACATAGATGTTTGTTTTTTTTTTTATAATTATTTAACAACTCTGGATACTAGTCCAAAAAAGCCCATCTTTATTCATTCACTTTTTTTTCCTACTAACCCTAATTTTACAATCTAAAGTTGGTGTAGGTCCTTTGATTGCTTCAAGGGAGCTTCTGGGGACAAACTATACGAGCCCACTGGTTTTCATAGCTGATTGAGTGGCGGACGGCGCCTTAAGACGCCCACCAAAGACTGCAAATAAATATTACTACAGCCGCACTATGTGTATCAACTTTAAACATTTTTCATATAGTCCATGAGCATGAGCATTTATAACACTAAATTAAACCAATTACATATTATAAGGTCCACTAGAATCAATTTGCAAAACAATTTATAGCAAACTCCAAGTGTAATCAAATATAGAGTTTTTGGAAGTCAGAGGGACTTCCAAAAACTCTATATTTAGTTTCATGTTGCCCATCAGGCTTTTGGGGCTAAATATCCGGCCTTATTCAGCAAAGAGTCCGGCTTTTTTAATTTTAACAGAAGGCAACCCTACTTGTACCAGTAAATCAACCATGTTTTCAAACTATTGTGTATGCGTATATTGAAAGTACATTTCAAATTTTACACACGGTATGATTTGATTTACTTTATTTTTAACCGACTTCCAAAAAGGAGGGGGTTATCAATTCGTCGCGATCTTTTTATTAAATGTATGTTCACCGATTATTCGAAGACGCCTGGACCGATATGAAAAAAATATTTTTTGTTTGAAAAGGTATACTTTGCAGGTGGTCCCATAAAAATTTTATCAAATTTGATTGTGTAATTTGGGGGGTGAAGTCGGATTTTAGTTTTTTGAAAAATTATTAGTTTGTTACTTTATTAGCTTACAGAGGGCGCCACCGTAAATTTACTGTAACGTTACAGCCTTTAACCATCAAACAGCCAAGACTCTTCTAACAATACCGTATTTGTCAAGGTATCATGGATATCTTTAAAGATACGAGGGAACATATAAACATACATAGCGGCAAAACACATAAACCTCCTTTTGGTTCTGTTGTGATCGAGTAAAAGCAACTGAGCATCGACAAAACTGATAACAAAAATTGATGAATTGCAAACAACTGAACAGTACAAACAAATTACAGATTAAACGTTCGTGTTTTATGGCCCTATTCCTGGAAATGATTTCCAATTATTTCCTAGTTGTGTTTGAGTTTGATCAAAACAGGCTTGTGAGGCTGTTTGTTTTTCTAAAACGTATAAACATCTACTTCCCGGAAGATCGACGGGCTTCCTGTTGCCTGGCGAAATATGTTGTTAGTCACAATGTGGAAATTATAAAAAAATAAGCTATATCACAAAAGTAAGAGGATAAATAAATCGTTTGAAGTGTGCTGAGTATTTCGCTGTTTCCAATAACTCAAATCCTTTTCCAGATCTTTTTACTAAACGTCAAAACAACATTTCCATGGAATTTGAATGAAATACAAGCTTATGACGTCATGGTTTCTTGGAGTCAAATAGCGCTCTTATTATTAATTTTTCTGCAATAATAAATCTTAAATCACGTTAGAAATGGATATGGTCATAAAAAGTCACATTGTTTTGCGACGGCATCTCAAATGAGGCAGATAGCTAGCCCGTTTGGTTGTGCCCGTAAGGCTCGCATATGTGTGAGTTAACATCTTTGTCAACTAGAGTTGACAACACACATCTTGCACATTTCTCGTGTGTGTGTGTGTGTTCAAATACTTAATGAGAATTTTGCACCAAACGGAACCTTTTCTGCTTTCATTTTTATAATATTAACTTACAACCTTTAATTTAGCCGCCTTCGCCCGAGGCGGAGTGCAGTCCTATTTGTTTTCAGTTGACAACTCATTCCTCTGTTTTTAATTAGCGCGAGAACAAATGTGCGGTTGTCATTCTAGTGTATAAAGTTTGCGACACAGACGTGATCCAAATAGACGATGGATAAAAATTGCGAACTACATTTTTTGTTTCTTGGAAATTAGATTTTTGACTTCAAGAAAGGTTTGTTATTTATGTTACACGATATCTTCGTCAACTGTAGACCGATTTTATTGATTCTTTTTTATTTGAAATCTTGTAGTACCAAATTGGTTTGATATTAATTTGGTGAAGATATGATAAACAACTTTGGAGATATGAAACAAACTCTTGAAAAAAAAATCGGTGATTTTTTAAATTAAAAATTGAATTATTTGTCATCGTTATTCTTATGATTTCTTAGATAAATAAAAAAACATTTTATCTGCTTTTCTTTCCGCGTAGGTCTTAAGAGCCTTTTCACCTTTGGTTGGCTGTCTCGCTCGCACAATCAAACATTTTTAAAGATTATTAAAAAATGTGACTCATTTGAAGAAAAGTGTTTTATAAACTTT
Organism: Acrobasis suavella; assembly: GCA_943193695.1. Taxonomy (NCBI): domain Eukaryota; kingdom Metazoa; phylum Arthropoda; class Insecta; order Lepidoptera; family Pyralidae; genus Acrobasis; species Acrobasis suavella. Next base: position 2,266,157 of record OW971947.1, read on the forward strand.
TTAGTATATTATATGTTAGATATTGTAGACAAGTTATGGTTGACTGGAAAATGCTCTGAGCATTCAGTCCGCCGTTTGTTAAAAGTGTTTTAGAAAACTGCTTATCGATTTCTTTTTATGTAATTTACGTATACCTTATATTGTTTCGTTTATAATGCAGAAAAATGGTTGCTAATCATCCAGCAAGCCGAACATTATTATCGCAGGTATTTCATAGAATCGGAGTATTATTGATGCTTACACTACTAAAAATTAAACTGTGCAACCGTGCACACGTCAGTGTTACTTAGTTTATTTCTATAGTTTGTCAATGTTTGCGCTAAGAATGAGCTGTTGTGCAGTTTGAAACTGAGTTTGTTATTGTGCATTTATTGGCTTTCAAGAGTAGGTGCTATGCTTTAGTTTATTTCATTTGGATGTACTAGTTTAAGTGACGTAATAATGCCACTAGGAAGTGATTATCTTTTAAGTTTTTTTAGAAAACTGTTATTTGTTTTTTTAACGTAGTTTACTTATGGATGTTCTTATAATTATACATGTATAATGCAGAAAAATGGTTGCTAATTATCCAGCAAGCTGAACACAATTGTCACAGGTATGGCGCTTCATAGAAGCGGGGTATAATTTATGCCTATACTTCTAAAAATTAAACTGTGCAACCGTGCACATGCAAATGACAATGTTACCTTGTCTATTGCAATAGTTGGTCAATGTTTGCGCTAAAAATGAGCTGTTGGTGCAGTTTGAAACTGAGTTTGTTATTGTGCATTTATTTGCTTCCAAGTGTAGGTGCTATGCTTTAGTTTGTTTCATTTGGATGTACTGGGTTAAAGACACGTAATAATGCAACATAACACTACAGCCAATGGGAAGTGTTTGTCTCACGAGTGTTTCAGAGAACTGCTTTTTGATTGTTTAAGTATACCGTACAAAAAATTAAAAAAATGGAATCTTTAAAGAATTACTCGTGCGTCTGTCTGTTTGTCCGTCTGTCACAGCCAATTTTCTCCAAATTCTACTGGGCTACATCATGTGAAATTTGATAGGATGTTGTAATCCTGTGACCCAAACACAAATGTGTAGAGTAAATTTTTTTTTTTAAATAAGGATCATTTTTGGGGTAATACTGCGACATATATCAAATGAAAGGATCTTTAATGGAATTAAATTTCATTCATGAAAGAAGACGAAAATTGACCCGGAATGGTCAATTTTCGTCTTCTTTCATGAATAAAATCAAAACTATTTACAATAATAAGAAAAATATATTTGAGATCCTCATAATAAGCCCTTTCATTTGATAAATGACATGTTTGTAATATATAACATACATATATGAAAAATAATACAAGATAAAAGCGTTTTCTCCCAGTCAACCATAGTGATAAACAGAGATCTAGTTGCGGCGCAGAATAATTACTAAATAAATCCTAATAAATATACCTACATATACCTACATTTATTATATGTATATACATACATAAACAGACATACAATATATAAATAATTAATGATGATGGTGAAAATAAAAAATACACTATTTTAGAAGATGAGAATGTATTTTTCGTTTAAAAGAAAATTTAGTTTAAAGTTACGGCGGAATAAACATAGAAGTCATGAGCCAGGAACCGAGGCTTAGGAGTCAGGAGTCAAACATCAAGAGGTCAGGAGCCACAGCTAGGAGCAGAAGCTAGGAGCCAAGTATCAGGAAGTCGGGAGCCAGGTACCAGGGCTAAGGAGTCAGAAGCCAAAAGTCAAATATCGAGAATTATAAAGCTAGAAGTTGGGAGTTAGGAACCAGGGTCAGTGGTCACAAGCCTGGTCACAGGAGCCAGAAATCAGAAGAATGAAATCAAATTTCGGAAGTCCGAGGACTCACAGGACAGAAGCCAAGGATATCGGAGATAATAAATCTAATATTAGGACTAAAGTATCTGCATAAGAGGGAATACTGAAATCGGACATGAGAATTAGGAAATCGGAACTTAGAAGCTACAAGCCAGATGCCTAAAGTCCTGGACAAATGCAGCTCCATCACGACAGTAAGCGATAACTAAGTATCTTACAAAGAAGAACCGAAGAGCACCCCGACGGACGCGTAAGAACAAAGCAGTCTATTATCCTTCCAAGTATATATTATACACCAAGTATAATATATATCCTCCCCATACTGATTTGATGCAAGTATTCGGTCGGTTCTTACAACTCCCTCTCTCTCCTTCTTCCTGACTGCGAATATCTCTTACACTCCCTATCCGTATCTACGAATCCAACTGGTTTCTCGAGCTATGAGGTGGTATAACGAGGTTTGGCATCCCAAGCTCGACGAACTGAAGACGGTACACATACCGGCTTTGGTCTGCAAGCGTGAGGATGCACTTTCCAAGGTAGACCTCATTCATAAACTCTTGCAGCGTAACCGCTGGCTGGGCGGACTCAGAACAGAACAGAACAGAACAGAAGTTATGGCGGAATAAACAATCTCACATACATACATGAACCCTCAAATCATTATACTTCTTTTCTGGGGCCGTCGTGTAACAAACAACCCACTTGTAATTTAAGGGGGGTCCGAAGTGTGATGTAAGTACAAAACACCCCCACAGTCTAGTGTCCTCGACGCTCACGTGATTGATTAAAAGCCTTATTAGACTGAACTGGGGGAAATAAGGAAGAGATATGACAAGTTACACGATCGCAGAGATGATTTTTGTGCCCATTTTTAACCTCCGACAAAAAAGAGGAGTACTACAAGTAAGCTCTATCTGTCTGTCTGTATGTCTGCATGTGGCATCGTAGGTCTCAAACGGATGGACCGATTTCGACGCGGTTATTTTTACATGAAAGCAAATTCTCTAGCGGTGGTTCTAGATTTTTCGCGAATGTGCGTAGAAAATCTTCACGTTTTCATTTTAAACTGTAAACTATCTTATGAAGTACAGTAGTTCATAAGATAGTTTGAAGAGTTATCTAGGGTCTGATCAAGACATAATATTAAATGATATCTCCCATTCCTTTCAAATGATTTATTTCAAACAAGGGAGCACTGGACCCCGAATAATTCACGTTAGCCAAAGATCATTCTAGTTTTTTTTTTCTCCCATAGCATAAACTAAAAGGGACTTATTAAGTCCATTTATGGTAAAAAAAACGTAGTAATCACGTGGGTCTATTCTATCGTAATTATGTCCTTTGTGAGTTCCCGAACAATGCGGACTGACTGACAAATTTCCCGCTCCAATTAGGGAATTCAATGTCTAATTTAGTCTGTGGCGTTCGTCAGGCTAGTTTCAGAAGGTAATTTTCGTAAAAAGTTTTTTTTTTATTCTCACATGCTGGTTTATCAGAAAATACCTGCATTGTATCAGTTTGCTTCTTATACCTCGCGTAGAGTAGAAACTGATAGAGGGTATCTGTGAAAATGCAAATTACGTCAAAAAAACAAAGTAATATGGACCTACTCAGATAAGCTAGCATTTATATGTGAAACAATAAATTTAATTAGGTCATTTTGACCAGAATTATCTCGAATAACTTATACATATATTCTAAGTTTTTCTTTACTCCCAAATCTGCATGAAAAGACATTGAAAACCCAAAACGCTGTCTGCACCATTAGAGATAAGTCTGTGATAGGTAATTGTTTAATCAATTAATTTATTGTAAGTTTTTTTGCGCTTAAGTGAAAAGGGACTTATTTAGTCCGCTTATGGTGAAAACAACGTAGTAATCACGTGGGTTTATTCTATTGTAATTACGTCCTTTGTGAGTTCCCAAACGATGCGGACTGACCGACGAATTTCCCGCTCCAATTAGGGATTCAATGTCTCATTTAGTCTGTGGCGTTTGTCAGACTAGTTTTGGAGGGTTATTTATATAAAAAGTTATTATTTTATTAGAGACTAGCTTTAATCCGCGAGTTCATCCGCGTAGAAGTCGAAAATGATTCTAATATAATTTTTAAGTGGCTTTTTAGGTTATTAATTTTGTTATAACATATGAATTATTTTCCCGCGCAGATGGTAAAAACTGATGGAGAGAATGGGCGAAAATGCGAATTATGTCAATTAACAAAATATTCCGAATCTACTCGGTCCTGGAAAACCTAGACGCAGATGTCGTGACAACTTAAGGTGGCCGCTTTGGTTTCAACGCAAACATAGTTTGAAAAGTTTGGTGTTTCATACAGGGCAATGCTAGAAAAAAAAGCAAACCAAAACGAGACAGATAGCGCCTAAGGACACGGTTTGCGTTCTATTGAATGAAATTAGTATTATTATTAACTATCCATTGAACGAATATTAACTATTCATAGGGTGCGGAAATTTCATAAAACTTGTTCCAGGAAATAAGTAATTTTCAGTAAGCCTTACAAGTGTGTGAAATAAATGTTTTTAATTTAAATTCATTACATTTGCAAGGACTATTTCGAAATATTTTTTTTATGTTTAGCATTTATGAGTACTTTATGAACGGTCGAAGTACAGAAAAAAATTGTACAAAAAAGCAGATTTTTGGAGGCGTTTACTGAATTTGTTTTACCAAATTTTAATTTTTTATTTCGACAGAAACCTAGAAATAGCATACAAGATATCTGTTAGTTCAAAACTTTTCAAAAAAGATCATTAACAACGCCATAATCACGTCCGAGCGTTTGTATGAAAAGTAAGACGGGAAGGCCGCTCTTAAGGCGAAGTGGGTTCGTGTCAAGCGCCCTCACTTGAAATAATTATTTAATTCGTAAATGTGGTGATAATTAAAAATTGTAATAGATGGTTGCCCTAGATGTACCCTCTTAATTATTATTGCTAAAAGTGGCCACTTTTAGCAATAATAATTCTAGCATAAAAAGGACTACAAATAATACTTTCAAAGGTTGTTCATTAAATAGTAAGAAGGTATATTTATGGCAATCATCTATTACAATTTTTAATTATCACCACATTTACGATTAAAATAATTATTTCAAGTGAGGGCGCTTGACACGCACCCACTTCGCCTTAGATGCCTACGCAAAGGACTGGCAGGCAAAAGCGCAAGATAGAGAGAAATAGAGAACCAAGAGGGAGGCCTTTGCCCTACAATGGAATCTATCGGGCTCTAAATAATAGTAAAAATACTCAGACAAGCTAGCATTTGTATGTGAAGTAACTTTGATAAGAATTCCCTCGAGGAAGTGAAGCAGCTAGTATAATTTATTTTTTTTAGTTTTTTCTCTTTGGTCATTGGAAATAAACAGGCTTTTCACCTATTTACAGTTTGCTATCTCCGAAATTCATTGAGAACTTAATATTGAAAATACTTTTTTCGCAGGGTGACCAATTATTGCGTAACCAAAGAAATTAGGCCTTATCTACGTCGATAGCGGTAACTACTGGTTTGTACTAATCTGTTTATGTTATCTTTTCAGTTACTTGTTGATTCTTATCCAAGATTTTCTTTATAGAGCCTTGTGGGCCTTTGGAGTACGAATTACTAGTGCTTTCGAAAGTTAAATGATACTGGGATTAGTCTGCATTTGGATGGGTGATACAAATGGTATAAAAATTCTCTAGCTTTTTTCTTCAGAAGACAGATTAAGCCATTGGTCCCGTCTATCATTCAAGTATTTATTTCAAACTTTATTGTTGCAAAATGCAAACATATCTTATAACAAATGGCGGACGGAATATAAAATACTACATTGTTTACCTATTATATATAAATATGTACTTATTCGATACATACATATAGATCTACGTATACAAATAGCTATGAAAAGAAGAACTAAATGATGATGACTTTATGAGGAAAGAGAGTTTGAAAGGTGGGCTTGAACTTTTCTTTTGAATGAGAATTTAGTAGAAATTTCTCTGATGTCAACGGCATTTCATCATTGTATGGTAGTCGTCATGATATGTCGGATCCCTTTCTCCTTGTTCTTAAAGTACCCTTCCAACTAGTGAGGGTTGGCAATCAGTGTAGTCTTCTTTGTTCTTAGCTCGCCGGAATAGCTCAGCAGCGCTCGCTATCCCTGTCCAATCTCTGATGTTTCGTAGCCAAGATTTCCAACCTTTCTTTTTCTTGTAAATTTGACCATAATTATAACCTGAAAGAAATCGTACAAATGCTTTTAAGCAGCATGAAAAATGACACCAGTGTAAGTGTTATCATCATTATAATTTAAGAGCGTTGCTCTTGTCGGTGAAGTTTCTTCCATTCTGTTCTGTTTTCCGTCAACCTCTTTGCATCTTGATAAGACACTGCTGTCACCTTTTTCTCGACTTGCTTCATAGAGCTGTGCCTGGGCTTTCCTCTGCCCCTTCTTCTTTCTATTTGCCTTCTATTATAATGCGCATAAAATTGTCATGCTGTATCAAGTGTCATAACATATCGCCACGCCTATTTCCAATGATCTCTAGGCTGTGTCTCTTTTCACCTACCCTATTTAGGACTTCTATGTTTGTTACTTTGTTCTCCAACTAATTTTCTCTAGTCTTCTCCAGCATCACATCTCGAACGCTTCCAACAAAAGTGTTATAGTTATTTACAAAACTAAAAGAGAGACTCCTATTCAGAAATCCGAATAAATCTCGTTCGTGTATTTGTAAACTTTGTATTTATAGAGGTGGGCATTTCCGACAGTCCGTTGAGCGCAGCATGTGTCGTGTCAGGTATGCTGTGACGAATCTATTTACAATTTAGATCATTTTACTTATTTTTAGTATTTAAGTTAATTTTCGTTTTCTATTAACTGTAAATATTAACATAAAACTACACTAATCAATAAATTGATTTCTTACCTCCTGTATACCTAGAATCAAAGGATTTTAAGTCACCTTAATACAAAATTTACGTATTATATTTGAAATGGAGATAGGCTGTACACATGACCAGAAGAGAAGATGGTCATTGGGCGCGTAAAATCGCATAATGGAGACTTCGGTCTGGCCGGAGAAATGTTGGGAGGCTTACGTATGCGCTAGGCCGATGACATCTATAAAATATTGGGCAAGACCTTGATGCGGACTGCTGAAGACCAGGTCGAATGGAAACTCCATGAAGAGGCATATACCCAACAATGGGCGAATAAAGGCTGAAGAAGTAGAAGACTTATTTTTACGAGCAATTCCCTTCAATGCTGGTCTGGGAGAAAAGAAAAAACTTAAAATGTACTAGCTGTTTCCGATGTCCCGGGTTCGATTCCCGATCAGGTCAAGATGGAAAATGATCTTCAGTTTAACCTGGGTCTTGGATGTTTAGGTATCGAAAATATACCTACATTATTACTATGCGCGCGGCGACCACTTCGAATGGTAAAATTCAGTTACACGAATAATTTTTCTAGAGTAATAAGAATAAAATTAGCTTGCAATGGATGTCTAGGTATCTAAACAAAGAGGTGAGGAGTTATGACGCGAGATAAATTAAACCGTAGCGCTAACCACATTTAGTAGATATTTATTTGAATTTCTTTTCTCAGTAAGACTTCTGTACGTGAGTACTAGTACTTATTCTGGCCGCATTTATTTCTGCATGTATATGTATCTGTTATAAAATCCACGTTTTATGGTATGACTATCATAATGAATACATGCAACAGTAAATTTTTAAGCACTAGTGAAAATAGCAGGTTATCTCACAATGTTTGACGACCTCCGTGGCGCAGTAGTCACTTTGCTAGTCCACCACCCAGAGGTTCCAGGTTCGATCGCCGGACAGGTCAAGATGGAAAATAATCATTTTCAGATTGACCTGAGTCTTGGATGTTTATCTATATATGTATCTGTTATAAAATATAGTATCGTTGAGTTAGTGTCCCATAACACAAGTCTCGGACTTACTTTGGAGCTAGCTCAATCTGTGTGATTTGTCAGTATATATTTATTTTTTTATTGCTGCCTCTTCCCGTGCAGATTTGACGAAAATGCGAATCATTTTAATGGGTGATGTGGCTAGGATACCATCATTATTTAAATTCCTTCCACTTTCTCGCCCACCATCACGCTAAGATTGGCCTCTGAGTCTTAAGGCCCTGGGCTCTGTCTTGTTAGAGCTGCAAGACCTAAATTGTTTTGTCTGCCCCTTTAAGGATAAAGAGGTGATATTACATATGTATGTATGTGACTAGTCACTTTCAACTACCACCTGCTTCCGGTGAACTAAAACATTAATAAATAAATAAATATATAGAGACAAATTACACTGATTGAGCTAGTCGTAAAGTAAGTTCGAGATTTGTGTTTTGGGATGCTAACTCAACGATACTATATTTTAAAACAAATGCATATATAAATAAACACACAAGACCCAAGACAATTTGAAAAAGGCCAATTTTCCAACTTGCCCTGTCCGGGGATCGAACCCGGAACCTCTGGGTGGCGGACTAGCATAGTGACCACTACGCCACGGAGGTCGTCAAACATTGTGAGAAAACCTGCTAATTTCACTAGCGCTTAAAAATTCACTGTTGCATGTGTTCATGATGATAGTCATAGATGAAATGGGAGGGACATACCCGTAATAAATCGAACCACGGGCTGTACTAAATCACTGTAGCATAATAAAATTAAAATAACAGTCAAAAACAATTGGCATTCCCATACAAATTGCCCGGGAGGCAGCACACTTTAGTATGGAAATGCCAATTTCTTTTTGTTTCTTGACTGTTATTTTAATTTCAATAATACTATAGTGATCTAGTATAGCCCTTGGTTTAATTTATTACGGGTTACTATTACCTTCCAGGTTGCATATGATTATATAATATATCAGTTAGAAATGAGGAAATTCTTAGAAGAACAAAAGTCACTGAACAGCCCAGCGGATTAGCTTGTTGTAGTGGCAGTAGGCGGGACACATAGCGCGACGAACCGATGGGTGATGGGGCATAAAGTTTCTCGAATGGCGACCGCGTACTGGCAAGCGAAGCGTAGTACACACAAAGGTGGTCAGACGACCTCAAGGTCGCTGGAAAGCGCTGAATGCAGGCCGCTCTTGATCGGTCATTTTGGAAATCCTTGGAAGAGGTGAAATACAAGCTAAACAAAGCTTATAAACATCAATGAGACCTCTCCAACCCGTCTGGCCAGGCCGTATCCTCTGGCTGCTCTGGCCAAGTATGGCTCTAGAGGACAGAGAGGGTCGTGCTCCTGCAGTGGAGACATAAAAGACCTGATGATGATGATGATGATGATGTAACGTCCAGCAGTGGACGTTATGCGGCTGAAATGTTGACGATGATGATGAGGGAGGATAGTCATTGATCTGCATCAGATGTCTTTAGGTAGCTCGGAAAATCTCTAACTAATGATTTTGGGGTATATTATGGTAACAGTTTTAGATTTGATAAAGGTTGTATATATGAGTACTAGCTTTTGCTCGCGGCTTCGCTCGCGTAGGGGTGTAATTTATCAAAATCCTTTCTTCCTACGTCATAATAGCTTTATGCATGCAAAGTCTTAGCCCGATCGGTTTAAAATTGACAAAGTTTCATACAAACTTTCATCCCCTATTTTATCCCCTTGGGGGTGAAATTGATCAAAATCCTTTCTTAGCTGATGCCTGCGTAATAACATCTACCTGCATGCCAAATTTCAGCCCGATTCGTCCAGTGGTTTGGGCTGTGCGTTGATAGATCACTATGTCAGTCAGACAACCTTTGAGTTATATATATATTTAGATTTAGATAGAGGAAGGCATTTCCGACTGCTCGTTAAGTGAGCATGTGTCTTATATGGTACTATTATTGTGCGGTGACGAATCTACTTATTTTAAACCCTCAACGGAAATAGAGACTATATAATATGTAACAAAAACCCCGTCCGATCCTTGTAGGAGTAACTCAGACCGTCAATATGAACAACTTTTCCTATGGAACCCATGCTTGAAACTCGAAAAAAATGACATTTTTATACAAATTGCATGGCCGGCCGAACACTTTTCTATGAAAATGACGATATTTTATTTCGAGTTTCTAGCTTTGGTCTCATAGGAAAAGTTGTTCATGTTGACGGTCTGAGTTACTCCTACAAGGATCGGACAGGGTTTTTGTCACATATTGTATAGAGGAAGGCATTTCCGACTGCCCGTTAAGCGAGCATGTGTCACTTATTGTGCGGTGACGAATCGATTTACTATTTGGATCGTTTTAATAATTTTTAGGGAGTAACTAATCATTTTTCAACCACCACCTGCTCCCGGTGAAGGAAAACGTCCTGCGAGGAAACCAGAACATAAGTTCACATCGCGTAAAAAATTATGTTGTTTTTATTATAATAGTAATGAGCTAAGTTTTTAAGTAGCATGAAATACCTAACATAAAATTATTACTTATATAACTTAAGGGGCTACCTGAATTTTTCGGGGCCCAATGCTACCCGTGAAGCTTTTTATAGCATTTTTGCCGATTTTCGCAAAAATGCTTTAAAAAGCTACACGTTCTCAATTTAAAATATAAACAGTGGTTCATAAACTAGTAAGAAGGGTTATCTGGAGTTATATAAAAGCCAAATTTTAAATAATATCTCCGTTTCTTTTCAAATGATTTATTTCAAATGGGGGCAGCACTGGACCCCGAAAAATTCAGGTTTGTAAATTTTCTAACTAAGGAGTATTTCCTTATTACATTGAAAATGTACAAACTGTGTACATCATCACCATCATCATCAGGTCTTTTATGTCTCCACTGCAGGAGCACGACCCTCTCTGTCCTCTAGAGCCATACTTGGCCAGAGCAGCCAGAGGATACGGCCTGGCCAGACGGGTTGGAGAGGTCTCATTGATGTTTATAAGCTTTGTTTAGCTTGTATTTCTTAAGTCGCCTTTTACAACATCCACGGGAAGACTTGGAGAGGTCCTATTCTAGTCTGCTGGAAACCACACGGCACCAAATGAATACATAATCCTTAGAAAATAATTACCTACTAACATGAAGTTGTAACTTGTTTAGAAACAGAAAAAATATGGGAAAAAGCCTGATGTTGTATTAAGTACATTCGGAATTCTACTATGAACGTGACCTGACACGCACTTGGTATTGAGTACATTAAAAATGTAATATCTGGACATTTTTAATTTAGACAATCATTTATTGCATCTCATGTATTTACATAGTTTGTACATATGGTGTAAGGAGCACAGTAAGTTCAAAGATGAACCCTGTTAGGGCACAGCAAAATAAAATAATTTAAAATATAAAATAGTAATCTAAAATAATACGATGTAACAAATACTGTTTCTAGTACATAAGGGCCCGCCCTAGGTCAGCAAAAATCTAAGACTGAGAGGGGACAGGCGAATAGATCCAAACTCATTAGCCACTTTAGATAAATGTTGTATTTATAGAAAGACATTTCTGAGTGTCCGGTGAACGCGACGTGTTACTATTATTGCGCGGTGACGAATCTATATACTATTTGAATCGTTTTACTTATTTTAAACCTACAACGGAAATAGAGACTATACAATATGTAACAAAAACCCCGATCCTTGTAGGAGTAATCAGACCGTCAATATGAACAACTTTTCCTATGGGAACAATGCTTGAAACTCGAAAAATATTTACATTTTCATACAAATTTGCCGGGCCTGCCGAAATTTGTATGAAAATGTCGATTGTTTTCGAGTTTCAAGTATTGGTTTCATGGGAAAAGTTGTTTATATTGACGGTCTGAGTTGCTCCTACAAGGATCGGACAGGGCTTTTGTTTTATATTGTATATGATTGTATCTATCTTGCTGTAGCAGCGGCGTCATCATCGTTAGACCCCGTTATCTTGTCACATTGATATTACTTTCTTGATTGATAATTTTAATTTATCGCTTATTGAAATAAATAAACTGATATGTTTATTTATTTCAACACAAGGACAAATTACACTGATTGAGCTAGCCTCAAAGTAAGTTTGAGACTTGTGTTATGGGATACTAACTCAACGATACAATATTTTATAACAAATACATATATAGATAAACATCCAAGACCCAGGACAATTTGAAAAAGGTCATTTCCCAACTTGCCCTGACAGGGGATCGAACCCGGAACCTCTGGGTGATAGACTAGTATGGTGACCACTACGCCACAGAGGTTGTCTAATATAAATATCTTAATTTTACCTGAGTTATATACAAGGTCTAACAAAATATACTGAAACTATTTTAAGGCTATATAAGGTCCATGATTCTGAACAACTTTGCCCAAGGAACATATATCGAAATATAAAAAAAATTTTTTGGCTTCCCGTACATGTTGACCGACCAGCTGATCCAATTTTGTATGGGAAGTCCAAAATTATTTTTCATATTTCAATATATGTTCCTTGGGGAAAGTTGATCAGTATCAAGGACTGAATTCACCCTTAAAATAGTTTCAGTTTATTTTTTTAGACGTTATAAATGTCACTGACAGTTAAGTTCAAGATAATAAATACTAACTAATAAGACATTTGATGAAAAGTCACGGGTAAAAATAACCAAAATACAGTCGTTGATTTTGATTTTCGTGTATGTAAGTGGCCAACACTGGTGTCAGATTTTTCAGGCTACCTAAGGCATCTGACATAGCTTGACGACTGCCATACAATGATGACAGCCGGGACCAACGGCTTATACGTGCCTTCCGAAGCACGGAGGAGCTCGAGAAATTTTTTGTGCCACTTGTGGTCACCAATCCAAGTGCGGACCACGCCCGGTGACGCTTAACTTGCGAAAGCGCTAGTAATGCGCACTCCCGCCGGGCCACCGAGCTCCATACATATATAGATAAACATCCAAGACCCAGGACAATTTGAAAAAGGCCATTTCCTAACTTGCCCTGACCGGGGATCGAACCCGGAACCTCTGGGTGGTGGACTAGTATGGTGACCACTACGCCACTGAGGTTGTCTAATTTATTTCATTAGTAATGAGTTAATGATTTATCACAATTTTCTTTCAATAACTACAAAAAACAATTCTACATCGTCTGTGTAACTAAAGGATGCGACATAAATAAGTTGAACAAAAATGGTAAACTTCAAAGCATTTTTGTACAAATCACCGACACGTAAATTGAACCAAAATGGCGGCCGTCGGCGCATTATTTGTACATGCGCCGATAATCGCCATTTTGGTTTAATCTACGTGCCGGGAATTTGTACAAAAATGCTTTGAAAACCGCCATTTTGTTCAATTTATTTGTGTCGCGCGTATGAGGGTTTTGGTGAGTATAAAGTCGATAAATTATGTTTCAATCCCTACAAAAAAGGTACGTCTTTGCGACATGATAACAGGGTCAAATCATCGTCATCTTTATTTCAGCCGCACAACGTCCACTGCTGGACATTACCTCTCCCAAAATGACCGATCTAGAGCGTTCTGAATCTAGCGCTATCCGACGACCCTGGTCATGTCATCTGACCACCTTGTGGGTGGGTGTCCTTTGCCAGTGCGTGGTCGGTATTCGTGAACTTTTTTGCCCCAGGCAATCGGTTCATCGCGCTATGTGTCCAGCCCACTGCTACTTCAACGATGTTTTAATGCTCTAAAATGAATATTGAAACCATGAGATCCAACTGTAAAATAATCTCATTACTTAATATTTGGTGACCGTAAGGAAGTCGATTTTAAGCAAAACTTTTCACGACTGTATTTTATAGATTTTTCTGGCTGGTTTCAGCATAAAAGCTAAGGCAGATGTGACCAGGCGCCAATAAAACCGCTATATACCATGACCCTTATGACTTCTAAACTTTTTACACCCCAATACCCTGATCTTGCATCCACTATTATGGCTGACCGTTAATAATATACGACCGCATTTGCACTGGTTAAGTATCTTGCTTATAAAATTTTCTCCTAACAACTCACGTCCCCTTATTCTTTCAATCTAATTAACTTTAAATAAATAAATATATATAGGGACAAATAACACTGATTGAGCTAGCCCCAAAGTAAGTTATAGACTTGTGTTATGGGATACTAACTCAACGATACTACATTTTATAACAAATACATATATAGATAAACATTCAAGACCCAGGACAATTTGAAAAAGGCCATTTTCCAACTTGCCCTGACCGGGGATCGAACCCGGGACCTCTGGGTGGCGGACTAGCATAGTGACCACTACGCCACGGACGTCGTCAACTTTAAAAAAATACCATACATATAAGAAAACTTACTTAAACTAAACTAGCAACTTAAAGTACTAATAAAAAAGCCCTGAAAAATTGCTGCCCTGAGTTAAGGTGCCTAAAAGGCTGGCAGCATTACTACGTTGTATGGCAATGTTTATCTTTTGAGCCAAATAAAGGCCAGCCTTCTGGTCACGCGTGATAACAGTCAATTTTTGCGCGATAAATAAATATATTTATATAGGGACAAATTATACAGATTAAGCTAACCCCAAAGTAAGTTCGAGACTTGTGTTATGGAATACTAACTCAATAATATTATACTTTATAACAAATATATATATATAGATACACACCCAAGATCCAGGACAATTTGAAAAGGGCCATTTTCCACCTTGCCCTGACTAGGGATCGAACCCGGAACTTCTGGGTGGCGGACTAGCATAGTGACCACTACGCCACGGAGGTCATCAAGTATAGAGATAGTGTTATATATTTTAAACGCCGGTGTCCCCAACGTCCCCTATGTTTCAACCCAAAACGGCTCAAATAAGCAATAATTGCTATACGAATATTATAGGATACTTCTTCTTAGCTAGTCGGAATGGCTTTTTCATAAGTTTGTCGACCAGTAAAAGGCCACACTTACCCCCTGTCATTAACAGAGTTAAAATCATCTAAAGTACAAGAGATTGGGCAGAGTTGGGCATGGCAGGAGGTGGGTCATGCTTTGAACAGCTACACATTCTTAAAGGTCGTTATTTGAGAAACCCCAGTTGACTCGGTTCTCGTGGCATCTCCCAAAACCAGCCCGGAGAGTATTTAAGGACTTCTATATTGCCGAGGGGAGCTCAGCAACTATAAGCTACTATATAACTAATTAAAAAAAACAATTTTCAATCAAATGTTCTTCTTCTTATCGAGCTACCTACGTCAGATGTCTTTAGGACCTCGATGACAGCCATTCGGGCTGTCATCTAGTGAAAACTGTCATTACTACCACAGAGTAAGTAACTCACAGACAGAAGTCTCACTTAGTAAAGAAATTTAAAAAAAATATCTTCTTAATGTTGTTAGCGATATGGTTTAATTTAATTCGAAAATATCGGAAATATGGGGCTTGAATCTTTATAAATGTTCTAGTCATATCCAAAAAAATTCTAAGTGTCTTATATTTTTTGTTACCCTTATTAAAAAATTTACCCGTCTATAACCGCAATTTTGCAAACCCATTGTTATCTTTTGTTCTCTCGGTCGGATCCGACCGTCTGGAAGCTGACGGGTTAAGACGAAATGGTAGCTAAAGTGGCGCCCTCATTTTAAATAAATTGTTTAAAACTAAATATGGTGATAATCAAAAATTTGATTTGTATCAATATCTAAAAAGACCTTTAAACTATTTTATGAATAACCTTTGAAATTATTACTAATAGTCCGTCTAGTTTTAAAACTGTTTTTCGCCAAAAGAGGCCACTTTTGGCGAAAAACAGTTTTAAAACTAGACGGACTACCAATATTACTTTCAAAGGTTATTCATAAAATAGTTTAAAGGTATTTCTAGACATTGATCCAAATCAAATTTTTAATTATCACCATATTTAGTTTTAAACAATTTATTTAAAATGAGGGCGCCACTTTAGCTACCACTTCGTCTTAAGACGCAATTTTTATTTTGAACAACTTTTTTATCCGATAAACTTCAAAAGGTCGGGGTGACTTGCAATGTCTGCAGCTCACAGAATCACTAGTACTATGTATTGTTCAAACCAGCATGCAAGGACATTAAAAATGATGCCATAAATCTTTATCTCCGAAATAGGATATGAGGGCTGCGGGAAGTAGATAGAGATGTCATAAACAATTATCGTGTGATTTGTTTTATTAGGGTCATATGTATTCGTTGTGATCGTGTCAGTTCTATTACGTTAGGGTTACTTAACTCTGTGGTTAAGGAAATGGTGGCTGGTGAATTAACAAATAAATCAAAATTATTAAAAAACTTATGACTTTCAAGTACGCCATCTAGTGATGCGTAGTGGAACTTCATTCCAATTGATATCGTAGCTCCATCTATTATTTACTAGGCAAATAAAAAAATCCCTGACTTTCAAGCATTAATCTCAAATAACTTTTAAATGGATGAACCGAATTTCAATAAAAAATTGCATAGAACCACCTAAAGGAACTTGCTTTTACGACCTGCGTGGCGCAGTGGTCACCGTTCTAGGCTGCTACCCAGAGGTTCCTGGTTCGAATATGGAAAATGGAAAATGGCTTTTTTTAAAATTATCCTGTGTCTTTGATGTTTATCTGTATACGTATTTGTTATAAGATATAGTATCGTAAAGTTAGTATCCCAAAACACAAGTCTCGAACTTACATTAGGGCTAGGTAAATCAGTGAAAATATGGACCAAGTAACATCGTGGTTAACTGATCATAATCTAGAAATAAATTTTAATAAAACGAAAATAATATAATTCAGGCTGTACCAAAAAGAATCTTTAAATATAAAATTTTGATATAATTTAACAGATTTCGAAGCTGTAAAATCTTTCGAATTGCTCAAATTGGTTTTACACATACTCTGGGAACTGAAAAAATCCACCAATAATAAAACGGCGATAACAGCATACTACGCATATGTACGTACGGACGTGAATAAACTATTAATCCTCCAAATAAAATGCATACGGATCATAGCTAATACATAGAGCTTAAATGGCTAAATATCCGACAGCGTAGAAATCTACGTATTCTCTGTTATCTTCATGGTATTATTTATAATCCTTCTGCTCCCAGTTACATGACATCTAAATTTCAGCCCCTTAGCTCAACTCACGATAGAAATCTACGCTCCTCTAACACAATGCAACTCGATATTCCTTCTCACCGTACAGGTTTCTTTTCCAATTCTTTTGCCGTTACGGCTGTACGGCTCTGGAATGCCCTTCCTGATAGCATTGCGAGATCGCAGAATCGTGATACTTTTAAAATGCAGGTGAAGAAATTTTATTTGGAATCGGAATAAACCCTCTGCTGTAATATTTAGGTATTTGTATGTATTTTATGTAGTAGGTTATGTATATTATATGTATGTGTGTGTATATTTATATATTATGTGTATGTATATGTATATGTATCAGTATTTATTTCAAAGGTATGTTTTATTTTATTATAACAATCAATATATGTATTATATTAGATGTAATATTATATAGGTATTATATTGACAACATCACAAGTTGGCTTGCCACACTTGCACCCTTATTCCAATCTCTCACCATGTCCCAAAGGCAAACTGGTAGATAATGCATTAGCATTAAGGTTGACCCATTGTAATCAATCCGTCATAAGATTGTGTGCAATAAACTTGAATAAAATAGAGAGAGATAACTGTAAGACGTATTTTAAAGATTTAAAAATACTGACATTTCCATGCATATATATTTTAGAAACCAGCAAATTCGTAGTACTACACGAAAAAAGACCGACTTACCGCGACGTTATCTTACAAGGAAGAAGAACATGTTAGCTATGCCGAATTCTATTCGTAATTTAGAAATCTTTAACTCCGGACCGCTTTCAATGTCAATAAAAGTCTATAACACCCTTCCTCCCAGATCAGTCTGCTGAGAGCAGAGAAGAAGGATTCCATTTATAATAAAAGATTAAAAGCACTACTTGTAGATAAAATATTACACATTGGACGAGTTTTTCTATGATTAAGATTTGAAAAAATCTAAATATATATATCTAAATATATTTAACTCAAACGTGACTGACTGACTGACATAGTGATCTATCAACGCACAGCCCAAACCACTGAACGGATCGGGCTGAAATTTGGCATGCAGGTAGATGTTATGACGTAGGCATCCGCTAAGAAAGGATTTTGATCAATTCTACCCCCAAGGGGATAAAATAGGGGATGAAAGTTTGTATGAAACTTTGTCAATTTCAAACCGATCGGGCTGAAACTTTGCATGCATAAAGCTACTATGACGTAGGCATCCCCTAAAGATTTTGATAAATTACACCCCTACGCAAGCGAAGCCGCGGGCAAAAGCTAGTATAAAATAAACGACGAATAACATTATGAAAGTATATTGGACATTTTAATAAAATTACATTTAAAGTAATAAATATAACAAAATAACTTGACATGATGAATATTGTATGTAAAATAACTGAAAAATTGACAAAGGTTTTAAATAAATTAAAGCAAAAGGAAAAACAATAAATTAAAAGTCTATGAAAATACAAAAATAAATGGCATTTCATTATAAATCAAATGTAAATATATTTAGGTAAACAAATATAACTTGTATTTAAATAAGTAAATAAAAAACTGACTTTGTATAAAAACTACTTGACATTACTTATATAATAAACTCCCATACCAATTTATCTTTATTTCGATAATTACTTTTAGCATTGATAAATCCGCATGCCGTTTCATTGTTTTCTGTTGCAATGCCCTATCAGGGTTTATGTTGCTACTAATTTAAGAAGTGACTGTGTAGAATACAAAAGTATTCGATACAAACATACTAAATTGAGTAAATATCCTCTCAATCTATCGCAGGTTGACTGGAAGAGATCCCTACATGAGATAAGTCCGCCTTCGTATATTTGCTTTTTCATATGTTATCTTTGTAATGTATTTGTTTTTAATCTCTGACAAAAAAGAGGGGTGTCATAAACTTGACGTTCATGTCTGTCGGTCTATCTGTCTGTCAGTGTCATCGTAGCGCTCGAACGGGTGGACCGATTCCCTGCAGTTTTTTTTCACGTGAAAGCAAGTTCCTTGCGTTGGTCCTTAGAGTGGTTTCTTAAAGTTATTGGAGTTACTACGTGAAAGTCAGGGTTTTCTAAATTTCCTAGCAAATAATAGATGGCGCTGCAGATCGTTCTGCTACTGAAACTAAAACAAGCTATGAAGTTTTTTTCTTAATTAATCAGGTTCGGCAACTACGAGTATATCGCCTTGCAAATCGGTTCAGCGTATTTATAGGTTTATAATTATGATAAGGGGGTGAACGTTTGAAAGTGGAGGGTTTTATTAGCCTGGCAAATAAACTTGTGGTTAGCTTTGCATAACTATCAATAGTATCGAATAACTAATACTATCGATACTGTTCGATACTATTGATAGTACCGATAGTACCTAAATTCAATAGTATCGATACTATCGATAGTCCTGTCGATATTATAACTGTTTTTCGAGATCACGATAGTATTCATAGACTATCGATATTTTTATACTAAAGCTTGCAACAGTACTTGTGATACAATAAAGTTATTACAAACAAACCAATACTCATCTTCTACCAATCCTCGTGACAAAAGCATTCCATTTAGACCTGTCATACTAGTGCTGGCCCTAATTGTTCTAGGCGCCATCTGAATTCGATCCATTCTTGGAAATTTAATAGTTGAAACGAGTATATTTGAAAACCCCCTTTGAGTTCCGATGCAGCTTGAGTGCCCATGGGTGGAATTCGTATGGCGCCCTGTAGTAAGATATTTAAAGCACCATACATCAATCACCCAAGATCAGGCAACAAAATTAAAACAAGATCTTTTTTTGCATAGTTTGGTTTAAAAATAAATTCTGTGTCTTGCCTAAGCAAACAATATTTAACAAAGTTTGTTACTAAATCCAAAAGCAAAAAAGCCACGTACCGGCGAGCAAAGTGTAGTTGCAGAAAACCTGAGCAAGGTTGTTGGAGAACGCTGGAAAAAGAGCTCTTCCAATAGGTCATTTTAGAAATACTTGGGGAGGCCTATGTTTTTCAGCAGACTTTCTGTAGCTAATAATAATACAATGATATGAAGAACTTGTTCTCAACTTTGATTAGAAGTGTCAAGCCGTTCTTCACTGAATACATGCGTCACGGAAATGAAAGGATCATAGGAAGTCACTAAATTAGACTTTTCTAAACCTGTGTTATTGTCAGTGTTGATTTATATTAATTTATTTTCAAAAATCAATCTTCATTTTTGTACTATGGCTGGCAATACTTTTGGTGCTGGCAACCCCCACTTATGTCACCTTGTCTATGATTAATGTCAGACGTATATACTTCCAAGTAAAAGTGAAAACAATATAATTTCATATTTCACCAGTTAAATTGTATTTTAATTTAGAACATACCGAACAGATATTCCAACAGTCAGCATGTTTCTTGCGCCCAGTGCCACGAGCAACTGTCTCTTTTATTATTCTACGCCAGTGCCCCTTTACACCTTGCGTCCCAGGGCGATCGCCTACTCTAACGCCGCAAGGGGGCAGCCCCACGATCCAAAATAGAAGTGCTTGACGCTAATTAGATGAAGCGTTTCAGTTTTGTAAATATTTTTTGACGCATCCATTTCGAAACACCCACCTCGGTTGATGAACCCACTTTTTCATCTTTCGTACTTTGAAATAACCGGTCAAGTGCGAGTCGGAAGCGCGCACGAAGGGTACCATTATCTATAAAAATCGTTTTTTGTATGGGTGCCTCACTTAAATATGTAATTTAATAGTTTTTTTAGTATTTGTTGTTTTAGCGGCAACAAAAATACATTATCTGTAAAAAATTCAACTATCTATCTATCACGGTTCATGCGAAACAGTCTAGTGACAGAAAGACGGACAGACAAACGGACGGATGGATGGACGGACAGCGGAGTTTTAGTCATAGGGTCCCCTTTGGGTACGAAACAATAAAACAAAGAAGCCTTGAATCAATATGCTGTCATATTGTCACATCTTTACGGAGTAGACAGGATAAGATTAATAGGAAGTGTACTTTATAGAA
Organism: Acrobasis suavella; assembly: GCA_943193695.1. Classification (NCBI taxonomy): domain Eukaryota; kingdom Metazoa; phylum Arthropoda; class Insecta; order Lepidoptera; family Pyralidae; genus Acrobasis; species Acrobasis suavella. The sequence continues at coordinate 2,287,057 of OW971947.1, forward strand.
AAATTTAATATAATTATCTTCAAAAAATATTACTTAAAAGCATAGTACTTAATCTTATGTATTTTTGACTACAATTCTATCAACCTGCAGACAAGTATGCTTTATACATGATAGGTAAAATTAAAACATTCACATTTAAACAAACATAACACTCATTATCTTCATAAAAATCTGATTTAAAATAACTTAACATAAATAATGCTACAACAAAGATTCTTGCAAAATGTTATACTCATGAATTAACGGGATTCGTACGAACGTGTATACAATAGAACGCGATTAGAGATGTTTTCATTTCCGTTCTAACTAAAAAAATATTGAATTGTTAAGTGGTTTTCATTGTGTCAAAATAATTGAAACCATCTGTACACACATTAAAAGGATGTAAATCTAATTCTGTTACCTCAAAGCGATCTATCAACAACATCCATAAAAAGATTAATCAATCATATTTCTCCCTCTCACATAACTCTACCAAGGCGGTAGACACCCTCGTCACTCCACACACTATCAATCTAACTGCCTTTTAAAATTGTTTCTATAATTAGAAGAACAATATCTCCAGCCGTGCGTACAATGCGTATATCTTCGTAAAGTGCTACCAACCGAAACAAATCATACACAGTTTACAAAATGTCATTTAGATCAAAGGAACTAACTTCAAACGCTGCCACAACTAACTCTACAATCTCATCTACACTTATTATTACTCTTATTACAGCGTGTTTTAGTTCATTTTTGTCTGTCCCACGGTTATTATTAGGCTTTGTAAGATTTATCTCGACTTTTTCTGGGTTGATGGCAAAATTGGATGGTGCGTTGCTAGAATTCCCTAATGATCCAATCTTTAGTGCTCCCTTGTCGTCTGTACTATTTTTGGCGTCGTTTTCATGTAATTATCGTATTTTTGTCTAATTTTGTTACACTGAAATTTTTTTTTTGTGTTCTGAATTATTTGAGCAAGAAAATTTAAACCAATAACTCTATTACCATACATGGTAGTTTTTGGTAGGTATAAGTAAATTTATTTTAACGTTAAAGATTTTTTTGCACTGTAAATTTTTAATAAAAAGACTTACTAGATGCGGATTTTGATTAGAAGTTAGGCCATAAAACAAAAACATTTTTTCATCATTCAAGCTCTGAAAGTAGGTTGTATTTAAGTTTAAATCCAGGTCGTAAGTTCGACTTACATCTTAAGGAAGGTAAGTAAATTTGAAAATCGAAGGCGGCTAGGCGAATACTTCTCCTATAGTTATTATGTATGAATTGAGTTTTGTTTTTATTGCAAAACTAGCTGATGCCCGCGACTTCGTTCGCGTGGACTTTATGACTCCGGCGTATAAATATAAATAAAAACTAATGAGAGAGAGAGAGAGAGACAGAGGGAGAAAGTACTTGTAACAGTGTTAGGAGTTAAAAGTCAATATTATTTTAATTCTTTCCTTCGGGAGCCAATATGAAAAGAGCTGAAGTGTTACTAACCCTGGAGAAAGCCACAATAAGTAGGCCATGCGAAAAACCAGTCCTTAGATCGACATCAGCAGCTTTAAGCCTCTAAAACTGTGACTTATTTTCATAGCAAAGCAAGTTAACATATGGAACTGTGTATTTTCAAAAGGAAAATTGTTGGGGATGAGTGGCATACGCGGAATAAATACAGTTTCACTGGCATCACTCACTTACTGTGAGCTTTAAGTGTCTCAGCAGACTATGCCGAAGTTTAGTGGCTAAAGTTCAGGACACACTAAATAAGCTGAAGTTCAGCTGCTGAAGTTCGGTGGAAACGCCGGAGTAGTGATGTGCCGATATGAGAATTTAATCTTCCGTCTTTGGCGCGTCTGCGGCGAACGGAAACGGGAGCGGAAGAGGGAACGGAAGTGGAAGAGGGAACGGGAACGGGAACGGGAGCGGAAGCGGCAGCGGTGGCGGCAGCAGCGGCGGCGTCGGCGGTGGCGGAGGCGTCGGCAGCGGCGGCGGAGGAGTCGGCGGCGGCGGCGGCGGCGGCGGCGGCGGAAGGTGCGGCGGCGGCGTCGGCGGAAGTGGTGGCGGTGGCGTCGGCGGCGGCGGCGGCGGCGGTGGCGGCGGCGGCGTCGGCGGCGGCGGCGGCAGCGGCGACGGGGGCGGAAGGTGCGGCGGCGGCGTCGGCGGAAGCGGTGGCGGCGGGAGCGGGAAAGGGAGCGGGAGCGGGAGCAGGAGTGGGAGCGGAAGTGGGAGCAGGAGCGGAACGGGTACGGGTACGGGTACAGGTACGGGTACGGGTACGGGTACAGGTACGGGTACGGGTATGGGTACGGGTACGGGTACGGGTACGGGTACGGGTACGGGTACGGGTACGGGTACGGGTACGGGTACGGGTACGGGTACGGGTACGGGTACGGGTACGGGTACGGGTACGGGTACGGGTACGGGTACGGGTACGGGTACGGGTACGGGTACGGGTACGGGTACGGGTACGGGTACGGGTACGGGTACGGGTACGGGTACGGGTACGGGTACGGGTACGGGTACGGGTACGGGTACGGGTACGGGTACGGGTACGGGTACGGGTACGGGTACGGGTACGGGTACGGGTACGGGTACGGGTACGGGTACGGGTACGGGTACGGGTACGGGTACGGGTACGGGTACGGGTACGGGTACGGGTACGGGTACGGGTACGGGTACGGGTACGGGTACGGGTACGGGTACGGGTACGGGTACGGGTACGGGTACGGGTACGGGTACGGGTACGGGTACGGGTACGGGTACGGGTACGGTACGGGTACGGGTACGGGTACGGGTACGGGTACGGGTACGGGTACGGGTACGGGTCCGATTCAGGCAAAAGCATCGGAAGTTCGGCGTTATGTGTTGCTAGTAATGCAAATAACATTGCAGGTATGCATTGGCTGAAATTCAGCCGCTGAACTTCGGCATACAGTGCTGAGACATTAAGTTGGGTTCCGTTACACAGTTTCGGCGGAGTCAAATTTCGCATCAGCATTATTGGCCCTCCGACATTAAGACTTATTTTGTGAGCCGTGAGTCCATTTGCTGCAAGTGAAATTAAGAAACTCAACTGGATAATTGGTGGCGTCGTCAACAACACTATCCAAGAAATCTAAATATATATTTATATATCTATATATCTAAATATATATAACTCAAAGGTGACTGACTGACTGACATAGTGATCTATCAACGCACAGCCCAAACCACTGGACGGATCGGGCTGAAATTTGGCATGCAGGTAGATGTTATGACGTAGGCATCCGCTACGAAAGGATTTTGATCAATTCTACCCCCAAGGGGATAAAATAGGGGATGAAAGTTTGTATGAAACTTTGTCAATTTTAAACCGATCGGGCTGAGACTTTGCATGCATAAAGCTACTATGACGTAGGCATCCCCTAAGAAAGGATTTTGATAAATTACACCCCTACGCGAGCGAAGCCGCGGGCACAAGCTAGTTAACAATAATTTGCGTCATAAGTTCTTTATTAATTGATTTTTAATTTTTTGGTGTCAATATGGCGCGTTCACATAACCAAGAATTTTCTGGTGTGTTATGCTCTGAAGGTCCGCAAATACTGAACTTATAAGTTCTACTTCGGACGAAACAACTTTTTTTTTGAAAAAATTTCAATGTACAGACACATTTTTTTTTACTCTTTTATTATAGTATACATTTAGTATGTTTTTGTTCAGCGGCAACAAAAAACATCATCTATAAAAATTTCAACTGTCTAGCTATAATGGTTAATGAGATACAGCCTGGTGAGAGACAGACAGACAAACAGTCGGACAGTCTAAGTAATAGGGTCCCGTTTCTACCCTACCCTATGGAACCCTAAAAATCGAATAATATAAGTATTTATCGGGGGCTCCCATACTACAAACGTGATTTTTCATAGATTATGGTACGGAACCCTTCGCTCGCGTCCGACTCGCGCTTGGCCAGTTGTATTATAACTCAACAAAAAGTTCTCATCAGACTTAACAACTTTTGCTAAGGCGGCATTTTAATATTTCTTATAGTTTAGCTGGACCATTATAGTTCTGCATCATGTGTTCCATTTTCCAAAATCAATTATAGCCTATATGTTGCCCAGGCTTCACAGCTATATAACAAAAAAGTTTCATTCGAATCCGTCCAGTATTTCCGGAGATTAGCGTGTACAAACAGACAAACAGACAAACAGACAAACAGACAAACAGACAAACAGACAAACAGACAAACAGACAGAATTTTTTTTTATTTTCTTACTCTATTACTATATCTCCATCGCCCCAAATATTTTTTTTTGAAAAATTTTCAATATACAGACACATTTATTTTTCTCTTTTATTATAGTATAGATATAATTTCACAAAAATGACGAGTTCAAGTGAAGAATTGGATTTAACGTCTAAATCGATTCAAATAAAGACAAAGGCAGTCAAAAAAAATTTATTACCTCAGATTTCAAAAGTTTCACTGAATTGTGTATGTCGATAGGTACTTCTTAAATAACCAAATCTGTTAAACAGTTTTTCATTATTTCCTCGCTTGTATGATAAAAAGTAGAATGTTCAACTCGAGGGAACACCCTTGAAGTATAAGCTCCCTCGCTCGCTTCGCTCGCTCGTGAGCCTAAATATCTCGGGTGCAATTGATTACTCACAACCCTTCTATCCCTTACCAATCTACTATTAAAATTAGTTGCCTTTTTCAAACTTCACATGATAGCAGTTTTTCATGATATTTGTTTCGAAAATTTTAAATATTATATTATGGTATGTTATCTTTAAAAACAAGTTTTCTGATTTAAGTTAAAAATTCCAGAAAAATGTAATAGATTTATTTTTGAAAAAAATTTTGCGCTTTCTGACACACCATTATCAATAGACCAAATCCATAGATTTTTTTTCTTAATTCCATTATTACACATTATTTTACCATTTGCGGTTATAAACAATGAATTACATTACAATTTTAAACATACATACACGCCACACACATGAAACACTCCACGCATTTTTCAGAGACAATTTAACAGACATAAGAAAACATCACGAATAAAATCTCGGTCAAAAATAGCTCGAGAGGAATCCCTTTCACATGTAAATACGTTAGACAGCTATTGTTGCCTAAATGGGTGAAATGTTCGCTTTAGATTTCACGGAAATAACGAGAATGTTGAACTTACTTGAAGATCTCTGTAATTTTTAACGTATGTACGTGCGTGCTTATGTAACGTATTTTGTAATTTTCCAAAAAGGAAGAGGTTATCATTTCGTCGCGATCTTTTTTTGTGTATATTATACACAAAAAAAGACTTACTGCGTTGGATTAGCGACCCGAAGTGGGTTCGGGTTGTTGGGCGTTTCGGACCGCGAACGATTGGGACCTCCCAAGAAGGGTTCGAATCTCCCAAGAACTATTTTGAAATGGGTCAATTCGGTCCACGTGGAGAAACAGAACAGTTCTCTTGTGGTTAGTTTGTATTGAAGCTATGATTATGCCAAGTTTAAATTGTATATTTTTTACTTTTCTTCTCATTGGTACAATTAGATAACTTGGTCCATATCAGACCTATGAAAAGAGCATTGGGATTCACATTTCTTAAGGTGCGAAAATAGGAACTAGAGAAAATGTTGATTTTAGAGAATGGTTCCGTAGGGAGCGCTCCAGATAAAAATATTTTTATGTTAAACAATTAAGAGACAATTTTTAATACGAAGCAATTTTTAAGTTAATTTAAACTATTTATAAAAATTCTATAACAAAATCACTATTTTGATTTCTTTTTCCACTTTTTCGCCCACCGTCATGCTAAAAGTTGCATTTAAATCTTGCAGCGCTAGACCCTATTTGCTTAGTAAAAGGTATTTATGTATGTTTGTATGTATAAATACTGTAAGGCTCACTCAAGATAAGCAAAGTCCAGTTTCCACTCCAAATAGTAAGGGGGCGACATTTTCTCTTTCCTTTCTTGCCCGCTTGCCACAGGCCTTCATTGGAGTTTATTAAAAGCAAGTATCAATTAATTTATCCAATTTTGTAGCCGTATATATCCCATTGTTGGGCAAAAGCCTCCCCTCTCTCTTTCCATACGTCCCGGTCCCTTGATATCACCCTCCACTTCTTTTCAAACTGGGTCAAATCATCCGCCCATCTTTTTCTAAGTCGTCCCCGTTTTCTTCGGCCATTTGGAATCCAATTTGTGGTAATGTGTGCCCATCTTTACGCTATAAATAAACATTTATACTAGTTTATACAGTAGGTACACAAAGTAATAAAAAAATTCACGGTCGGCAAAGAGGCTCAAGCCTCTTAACTTCTAGGAATGACGTTGCGAATTCCACGCTTTGACAAATGACTATTAAAGTAACCGTAATGAAGATATCACTGTCAAATAAAAAGTCTACAGCACCACAGAAATCAAGCCCTCAATTAACAGACTTGACTTAATTTTGACTGGACACGGCATAAATAAATAATAATGTATACGGACAAATCACACAGATTGAGCTAGCCTAAAGACGAAGTGGTAGCTAAAGTGGAGCCCTCATTTGAAATAAATTGTTTAAAAATAAATATGGTGATAATTAAAAATAATTTGTATCAATGTCTAGAAATACCTTTAAACTATTTTATAAATAACCTTTGAAATTATTACTAATAGCTCCATCCGGGCTTAGAGCAACACGGAAAGTTCCGTGTTGCTCTATGCATCTGGGTGTCCCTTGACACCTCTCAAGTTTTTTTTATTCCACTTAGGTCGACCATCGGACCAAGAGGAGATTTAAAATTTAGTTTTGAGGAATTATCTAACATACATACATAATTCCTCTTTATGCCTAACGACGATAAGACAGTGCATTTTCATCATCAGGAGGACCACTAAATCTCTTATGTGGATGACGTAAATTGCGACTAAAGGTCTTAGAACAAACATCTCGTATTATGACGTCGTACCTGGAACTACAGCCAAATAGATGAAACTGTTCCAGCTATTCTTTATTTCGAATGGTTCGGCACCTTTAGATGGCCATTAATATGTATTTGGACAAGAAAAGAGGCATACAGCACAGCTGTGGATACAACTGGGAACGCGCAAAGACACGCTAAGATAAAAAGAGAGGACAGTGCTTAAGGCCCCTTGGGATCTTGATCTAAAGGCGATCGAAAGGTGATGGTAGGCCTGAAAGTAGAAAACAGAAATTAAAATAGTGTTAGGTTGCTAGGCTACTGAAGTGATTAAGATTCTCGCCAATTCTTTGAATAAAGATACTCTATACTCAATATTAATTGCTTCATGTACAATACAGGTGTTTCAAATAAGGATCAATCAAGGACCCTGGCGGGAGCTGCGAAACAGGAAGGGCTATTTTAATTATAAAGCTTCAAATAATATGTATTATTTGGTTATTTCAGATTCAAGGGTCTTTTCACCCCGGTCCTTTGAGAGGCTTGTGTGGGGATACAGATCCCACACGTAGAGGCCCTTTGGAGAAGTTGATGTAATGTGGCGCTGCCGCCAACACCCATTCCTGAATATACCTACGAAAGGTATACCCTTGAATAGGTTTTGACAGGAGAAAGATCTATTGCAAGAAAAAGGGAAAGGTCTATGGGTTATGGAATGAGATTGGGATGGACTGATGTTGGGATATTACAATACGAACATCACCTGCCATAATCATCTTTACTGACTATTTACTGTAGGCAAAGGAGCAACACCGGTGCAGGCGATTCAAAGGTGTGCTGCGGTTTCTCCGAAGTTACTTGCGGCGTTATGCCCTTTAACACTTCCAGCTCTGAAGCAACAGCTCTAACGACTCATCTCTGCACGGCCAATAATGCAATACAGAGCTGAGTGTCTTGCGAGCCCTCTTGGATCTCCACCCCAACCGATGAAGACATGTTGGGGACGAGGGCTCTGACCGGCTCTCTGGAGCACTCGGGTACTCACCAACAGCTCGCCACAAACTGCCCTGCGGTTTTTTTATATATTTCTTATTATTATGCTCTTTCGTATATTATCTTCGTGGTGTATTTTTTGGTACATAAAGTTATTACAAACAAACAAACAAATTTATTTGATAGTTGAAACCGATCGAGGAATGACAAAAACGTCTGGCTTGAGCTTGGCGCGGGTCCCTTTTAAAGGTTTATATTTGTACACTCACAAATGACATAATTTAAGTACAATCAGTACATGAATTTTATACAAATTGACATTAATTTCAGATTTGACATTTTATAATTAATAATTATGACATAGCAATGTATTCTCAGTCCACACATCTAAATTTAATATCAGTATAATTGTAAGGTTGACGTTTTTGGAGAAAATGCTGCAGTACAGTTTGTTACCGCTTCTTCTGTACTTGCGCTTTGGAGGCGGCAGTAAACTTAGTTGTAAGTAAATGATCTGACGTCAACAACTAACTATTAAGAAATCGAAAGAAAAAAGAAATGACAATTATCAAGTGATATAAATATCCAAAGATAAATAAATGATTTTTGATTTTTTTTTTGACTTTGATATACCTAGACAATGCGGCTAGCAACCCCTCGCAGTTTCGCTTTATTTTTTACTACATGACGTCGGCTACAACATGGTCTTTGGATCTAACGGCTCTGTCTACTCTGTTAGGTATAAATACTTGATAGTGAAATCTTGTAATGTCACAGTTTATATAACTACACGACATCGCATGTCCAGTGCGTTACATAAAGGTCGTTGTCAACGTAAAAGAGGACCACAATTAAGGGCCGGCCTCGCGCGCCGCACGCCGCGTCAATTCAACCAATGGAGCTGGATTATCTGAAAGATTATACTTGCATTGCGATGAGACTAGATCAGTCCTATAAATATAATAAACAATACATAAAAAATCTCTGCCTGATCCTTGTAGGAGCAACTAAGACCGTCATTATGAACAACTTTTCCTATGGGACCAATGCTTGAAACTGGAAGAAAAATTCGACATTCTCTCACAAATTGCCAGGCCGGCCGAACACTTTTGTATGAAAATGTCGTTTTTTTTATGTTTCAGGCATTGTCCCCATAGAAAAACTTAGGAGCTCGGTGGCCCGGTGGAAGTGCGCATTATTGCACTTTCGCAAGTAAAGCAACACAGGGCGTGGTCCGCACTTGGATTGGTGAACACAAGTGGCATGAAAATTTCTCGAGCTCCTCCGTGCTTCGGAAGGCACGTATAAGCCGTTGGTCCCGGCTGTCATCATTGTATGGCAGTCGTCAAGCTACTTCAGATACCTTCAGGCAGCTTGAAAATCTGACTCTTGTGTTGGCCACTTACACACACAAAAAGCAAGCAAGCAAAAGGAAAAGTTGTTCGTGTCAATACGAACAACTGAGTTGCTCCTACGAGAATCAAACAGGGTTTTTGTTACATATTGTATAACGGCTAACAAAATATACTGAAACCTTTAAGGATGAATGTAGTCCATGATACTGGACAACTTACTCTAAAAGAACATATAATTGAAATATCTGACTGTACTGGTATCATGGGGAATGCTCTGAAGAATTGTTCGACCTAATACCTGCTGCAAAATTTCACCACCGCACCACCCGCCTGAAATTAAAATTTCATACACACCACTTGGATAGTTGGCAATCAACCACCGTACGTTTTAAAAGGAACTTTTTACCACGTACGACCGAACTGTGGAAACAAATTCCTGCAGCAGTGTTCCGGACCGATACGACATTGAAACCTAAAAAAAACGAGTCTATATCTTCCTGAAAGGCCTGCAACGTTTCTGTTACACCCCTGGTGTTGCACTTGTCCATGGGCAGCGGTGATCACTTACCATCAGGTGACCCGCTTGTTCGTTTGCCACCCTATAACATAAAAAAATGTACTGATACTGGTGTACTGTACGGTACTGGTTAATAGCTATACAAACAGACTCAATAAGAAGACAAGTTTATTTGCAAGAAAAAAACCCAACTGAATGGCGGAACTAAATAATTAAATATTGCAACCCATGTGAAGTGGAATTGATATCCGTAGCGCCATATTATTTGCCAAGTACTAGCTCAGTCAGTGTTATTTGTCCCTATATATTTATTATTTATTAAGTAAATAAAAAATTCCAACTTTCAAGCACTAGCCGTCATTAACTTATTAATGGCCTAACTGATTTTCATCAAACATACTCGTACCTAAGAACTTGCTTTTACGTAAAATAACTGTCCATTGTAGGGTTCCGTAGTTGCGAATGCCCACTTTGAGTTCATGCCACTAAAAACGCCTTAACTTTCCGGGGTCCAGTGCTGCCCCCATTTGAAATAAATGTATTGAAAGGAAACGGAGATTTCATTTAAAATTTTGTCTTGATCAGACCCTAGATAACCCTTCAAACTATTTTATGAACTATTGTTTACAGTTTAAAGTGAGAACGTGAAGCTTTTCTACGCACAATTGCGAAAAACGGCCACTTTTGGCGCATGTGCGTTGAAAAGCTTCATGTTCCCACTTCTAACAGTAAACAGTAGTTCATAAAATAGTTTGAAGGGTTATCTAGGGTCTGATCAAGACAAATTTTTAAATGATATCTCCGTTTTCTTTCAAATGATTTAATTTAGATGGGGGCAGCACTGGACCCCGGAAAATTCAGGTAGCCCCTTAAAACGAATTTTCTATTGAATTTGTATGAACTTTTCCTTTTCCGAGTACATTTTATAAGTTGGTCGCTTATTACTTTTTAATTTGTAAACCCTTCTTAACATTGATAGTTTTCCTTTAGACTTCGTTATATGTACTACTGCTGTGATTTTTTTCACATCTCCATGTTTATATAAACGTTTAATAGATAGATGGGGAGGACACTTGACTATAACAAAAAATTGCACCAAATATTTCAGAAACGGATCCCTAAATCAAAAAATGATGTTTGCAAGCTCACTATATTTTTAAAAGACCTATTTAACGATACACCACATGCTTAGTAAGTCAAGAAAAAATAAATTGACTCCTACTTTACTTGTATGGGAGACAACATAAAAAAAATTTTCAATATTTTATTATACCACTTTTTTGGCATGATTAATATACATACTTACACCAAATTACAGATTTGTAGTACTAATAGTCTCTGAGTAAAACTTCGGACGGACATTCAGATAGACATGGCGAAACTATAAGGGTTCCTTGTAGGTACTATGGAACCCTAAAAACCACATGGAAAACGGGCCATCCGGTCTACAGCTAAGATGCCACAGACAGACAGGCATAAGTGTCAAATTTATAACACCACTCTTTTTGTCGGGGGTTAAAAAGACCGAAGACAAGATTCAGTGTGACACTCGAAAGCGGCATTTCTAAGCTATGTTTGATGGAAATGCATTCAGGTTTTAATTTATTCGCGTATGTATCCAAGAATATGACGTTGCTTTTATGCTGTCGTATTAATCATTTATTTTAATTTACATATTTTTTAACCTTTATTGTCCCACTGATCGGCAAAGGTCTTTCGCAAATCCTTCCACTTATCCCGATTCGTGCGACTCATTCTTCTCAAAATGTCTGATGTTGTCATTACTCCAACGTTTCCAAAATTTAAAATTTGTCATTACATTAACATATTTGTGCATTTTTCCAATATAATTTTGATAACACTGTTACCATTAAGTACCATATAATTAAGTTATTGCACCAACGTACCTTAACTTTGGTTTTTCATTCAGAATATTCTAGTAATATCCAAAGTTTATTTATTACCGCGTTTTAAACATAGAAATCTCTCAGCGCCTGTAACCATCGCAAAATGTAGTAAATACAGAAGTGACACTTTAAACCGATTCTAATGCTAACCGGAAAGTAGTAGTGGAGAAGTCCGGAAAAATCTTTTTTGTACCGATATAAAAAAAGAAGTTAATAAAATCTGACTCACATTTTTCTTTAATTGATGTTTAAAAATAGTCATAGTAATTATCAGTGAAAGGAGTAGGTAGACTGATTTTATGTACTTGTTTCATGAACTGTCATTGAAATCACAACATGGATAACCTTTTTTCCGGGATTTCGTTCCGGGTTCCCTTTTTTGTGGAGTCGGCGCAGTGTATCCATCTCTTGCATTCCTTCCTGTCTCTCCTGCTACGTTTTTCTCAACTTTCAGCTTTAGAAAGCCAGTCATTATGCCGTTTCAACATCATTTATGTTAAAAGTATACAAAAATTCTTGCTCATATTGATATATTCTTCATCCTACATGTATTAATTTTGAGATTCCGGGAAAAACCTTAATAATTTATAATCCCGGAATCCCAGAGGCTTTTTTGTATTTATTAAAAACGTTTCAGTTCATTTACCCCAAAATAATCTACCTTATCTGATCACTAGTAATAATGTATCGCATGGTGTTAAAAAGTGTATCATCCACACTTACCGTTGCATCTTAAAGATTTATTATAATTAATTGAAAAGCATAGCCTACTTACATTCAACTCGATCCTGTGCCTTCTCATCTACTATTTTCCCTTTAATCTCACAATACTGACCAACAACCAATGGTTTCTCTACTAGCCCTGTATTCGCCTTATTTTGCAAGCATATAATTAATGGTCCTATCTCAAGACAACGCAACAGTTAAGACAGCAATAAAATTGCACATTCCATTATCATGAAGTCGGTGTACAGTAGGGAGAGATCGCTATGCAACACTCCACTAATTTATTGCAAGCTATAAAGTTCTAAATGTTTGTAAGACTAGTACAGTTGTGGTATAGCAGAGACGTTGCCTCAACGGTACAATTTTTTAAGCTTTCTTGAAGGCATCTGACGCAGCTCAAAGTTTTGTTATTATTTTTCGAAGCTATATTTTTAAAAGACCTATTCAACGATACCCCACATCCTGGGTAAGTCAAGAAAAAATAAATTGACTCCTACTTTACTTGTATGGAAGATACCATAAAAAAAATTTCAATATTTTATTATACCACTTTTTGGCATGATCAATATACATACTTGCACCAAATTACAGATTTGTAGTACTAATAGTCTCTGAGTAAAACTTCGGACGGACATACAGATAAACATGGCGAAACTATAAGGGTTCCTTATAGGTACTATGGAACTTGTAGGTGTATGTAAGTGGACAGAGAGAGATAGAAGACATCGGTTGCTCCACAGACAAGAGCTTAGCTATTTAATAATAAGAAGAAGAGAATTGGACAACACTGGTGTCAGATTTTTAAAACAATTATTCAAAAACGTAATAAAAATTTCGACTTTTCATACAAAATCCATTCGGCTGAGCGCTTATTTGTTTTTCGAAGACTGTTTTCATGGAATGTAGTTCATTTTAATGGACTGATCTTGCTCCAAAAAGGTTTCTGGTGTTTTGAAAGTAACCCTGTGTACTAACAAATATGTATGTATAAATGAATATAAATATAAATAAATAAATATATAGGGACAAATAACACTGATTCAGCTAGCCCCAAAGTAAGTTCGAGTCTTGTGAGGGATACTAACTCAACGACACTATATTTTATAACAAATACAAATATATACAAACATCCAAGACCCAGGTCAATCTGCAAAAGATCATTTTCCATCTCGACCTTGATTTTAGGCTGCCTAGAGGCATCTGACTTAGCTTGACAACTTGCCATTTAACTCGAAAAATGTTAATGCTATTTTTTGGTCACCCGAGCATGGAATTTATTTACATTGTAAGTCAATGCGGGTCAAAAATTTTTTTCGGGGTCCTGTGCTACCCCCATTTAAAATATTTAAACGGAGATATCATTTAAAGTATTGTCTTGATCAAGCCGTAGATAACTCTTTAAACTATTTAAGGCACTACAGTCAGAACGTGAATCTTTTCTAGGCACATTCGCGCGCAAAAACGGCTTTTGGCAAATGTGCATAGTGCAGAAAAGTATTTTTTTCAAATAGGAGGAGCACTTGACTCCGAAAAATAATGTATCACTTAATTTCTAGAGATGCTTCAATCAATTTCTTCCAAGAAACAATGCAGGATATCTCTTAATATACAAATTACATAGCAGCTCGTCTGATTAACTCATTCATCAGCAAATGGAAAAAAAAATCAGTACGTCAATCTCACGACTTTTAATAGTTTTAATTGGTCGCGACAATTACTAGGCAAACAAGAGTTATGATCTCAGATTGTTAGTATCATAAATTAAAGAGACTGCACATGGGAAACCTCACATTAAAAGCAACTAGCAGCCTGGCTTTAAGTATTATAGTGACCTTAAGGTCTATTTACTTATTCTGTAAAATACTTGTACACATGTCTGTCAGTATGTTTGGCCAGTCATGGACGTGTAGAGATGACTTCTTGACACAAACACATTATATTTTTCACAATATTTATTTAGAACAAGGTTTACAAATAATACCACTGTTTTTAAAACAAATGAAATAATTCAGACACATGCTGGCGTTATGATATGGGAATGAATGAGAGCGAGACATTAATACATTTTTAAATTTAATATAATACTAAGCACGGCTTACAGAAGTTATTTATTTATTAAAAAAAACTTTATTGATCAACAATATATAATTGTTTACAATTAGCGGACTTAATGCTAATAGCGAACTCCTTGACATATCTTATAGTAGCCAGAAATAAAAAAAAAAATTGAAATTGGGCCTCCGTATCAGTCAATCAGTACTGTTTTCAAACAAACGCATAAACTGAAAGTACATACTGATTACTGATTATACTTAATCGCACGTGAGAAAATAAGTAAGGTAATAAGTAATCCCTGCGGCACTTTGTCCCTAAATAATGAAATAAGAAATTGTACAAAAATACTATACGACCAGAACTATATGGTTTGAATCCTGCTCGCACATTTAAAATTTTGACTTAACCTATAACCCTTCAAAGTATTTTATGAATTATTGTTTAAAGTTTAAGTGCCGTAAATCATTTCTTCGCACATTTGCAAAAACTGGCTGATTTTCGCAAATGCAGTATACTTTAAATGCTTGAATTACTTAACTATTCAATAAGATTAACTACTTAATTAGATATACTACTTCAAAATGTTAGCTTGGTACACATGACAGTAGTTTGTAATAAGTATTCACGAATAAAGAAATAATGTGTATCCATCCATCCAAATAGTGCCCTTTCAAATTTAGGGGCTGTGGTTTATGATGTCTCTACTGTGCTTTTTTTCGTATTGTACCTATATTAGTCCTGACAAATCGGGGTCATTTTCGGGAATGCCTTCTGTACCGTTATTGTTTTGTACAAAGTTATATCAATGTTAGCGATAGACGTGTATTAGTGCTGTCTTTGATGTGATTTCTAGAAACTGTCCCAGCATTGTTCTTGTTTCAGGAAGGTGGCTTGCGAACAATTGATACAACATTCGTTCACACTTTGTATTCTTTTTTATCCGACTTCAAAAAAAGGAGGATATCTATGCGAATGTATTCAGTATGTAACAAAATCCTTGTCCGATCTTTGTAGGTGCAACTCAGACCGTCAATATGAATCACTTTTCCCATGAGACTAATTTTTGAAACTCGAAAAAAAAATCGACCTTTACATACAAAATTGTTCGGCCGTCCCTGTAATATCTATGAATTTGTAGATTTTTTTTTCCAGTTTCAAGCATTGGCCCCATAGGAAAAGTATTTCATATTGACGGTCTGAGTTGCTCCTACAAGGATCGGACAGGGTTTTTGTATATTTCCTCGATTACTTGAAGACGCCTGGACTAATTTGGAAAATTCTTGTTCGAAAGGGCATTTTTTATTTGCTAGGTGCATATACATTTTATTAAAATCGATCTTGTGGTTTGGCATTGAAGACGCTTTTTAGTTTTGAGAAAATATTAACATTATGATTTTTACCCAACTACGGGAAAGCCAAAAAGAAGGGTAATGACTGTAGTTTCTTTGTTAGTTTTTTAGCTTAAAAAGAAATATTTCAAGAAAATTATATTTACGTCGTACTATGAACACACGAAGCCCTTGAACAATTTGGCTCATGGTCGAGCTCATCCATTCTAATATCTACGTGTACAAGCCTACTAAATCATCAAAGATACTCGAATTATAGTCTACAAATATACCCACATATGTATGTGTGTATGTGGATAGATATTTGTTAGACGTTGTAACTACAAACCCGAGAACCTCGCTCTTTTCTTTCGCCAGTTGTACCACAATAAGTGCCTATACTCATTTTAAATAACTACAGAACTCAATTTACTTTTTAATAAAATCGTAAAAATCTAACTTGTGAATAAATCTTTATTAAGTTAATAATTAGCTATACGCTAAGTATTCACTTAATAAAATTTTATTCACAAGTTAGATAGTTAGTTACAGAAAACTTTGTTATAACCAAGTAACATATTATGTCAAATATATGATTTTGACATATTATGTCAAAAAGAAAGAAAATAAAATATAAAAAATAAAAAAACCTCTGCTTACAATGCTAATAAATATTAATGAATAGTTTTGAATAGTATTTTCATTAATTTATTTGTTTGTAATAAATTTTTCTTGGTCTAGAACACCCGCTTGCCGTTCCATCTTATCTTTGCAATACCCAACAGGGTTCATATTGTATCTAATTATAAACAGTGGTAATATTAGTAAAACTAAGAACTGATGTATAATATGAATGCAATAAATGAATTGAATTGAATTGAATTGAACATAATAATTAACACATTACTTAATTTTATTTTTAATTAAGTTCTTACATTTATAAATTATAGTTTTCGAAATTCATATTTGTAATATTAGTATGTGTTTGTTTAAATAAAGTAAAAGCGTATCCTAGTTTGACTAAAACAAAATAACCAGCCAAGTGCGAGTTGAACTCGCCTAGAGAGAGTTCCGTACAATACTCAAGATTTTCAACAAGTGAACGACGCTGAACGTATTATATTGAGTTTACCACTTTATTTTCCATGAAAAGAATTCTTATAGGCTTTCCTGTAATCTACAAGCAAAGAATTAAATATTGTTTTTTTTTATTTTCAAAATTTTAGGCTTAGTTGTTTTGGAGATCAGGATCAGGTCCGAATGGTCGATTTTCGTCTTCTTTCATGAATAAAATCATAAGTATTTATCTTATAAAATTATAAAATATTATTTATTTTGTAATTTTTATATTTAAATTTAAATACCGTAGCGACCTGGGGTCTATTTTTTATATAATATAATGTTTTATTTTTAATTAGATATATTTAAATTTATAGGTAGGTTATTTTGTTTTTAGTTTAATTATTTATTTTATGTATTGTGTTGTGTTTAGTCATAGTTTATTTAAGTAAGTTAATTATATAAATGTTATCATAAATTTAAATAAAAATAGTCCAATTTCAATAAGATTATAATAAACTACCGAAATCATTGCAATTAGAACATAATGACAAAACATTTATTTCCTCATAACAAGCCGTTTCATTTGATATATGACGCAGCAGTATTTTTTTATTTGTCTCCCGAAAATGGCCATAATTAAAAAAAAAAAAAAATACTTTGCACATCGGTGTTTGGGTCATATGATAACACTATCCTGCCAAATTTCATTTGATTTGGTGCAGTAGAATCGGAGCAAATTGGCTGTGACAGATAGACGGACAAAAAGACGCACGAGTGATCCTATAAGCGTTCCGTTTTTTAATTTTTTGTACGGAATCCTATAAAAGAAACAAGTAACCTGTTTTCAGCTCCGTTCAAATTTTAAAGTTATTTTTTTCTTCAACATTTACATGTGCATCGTTAAATTTTGAGTTTTAATTTAAGTGAATTTTTACCATTTGTATATTTTGGTTATAGTAATAAGATGTAAAACGAAAAACAAAAAACTAGACAAATACTTTGCAGACTCAATAGAACGACAGAAATTTAATGAAAATCAAACATGGGTGGGTCTTTTGGAAACTTCTTATGTAAACAAATCAAATTTTTAAATAAGTGTCTGGCTTTTCTACGCACATTACCCAGAAATTGCCGTTTTTCGGTAATGTGACTTTAAACTGTAAACAGTAGTTCATAAAATAGTTTGAAGGGTTATCTAGGGCTTGGTGAAGACAAAATTTTCAATGATATCTTTCTTTTCTTTCAAAATAATTATTTCAAATTTTTTTCAGAGCACTGACCCCCAAAAAATTCAAATATCCTGAAAGAAAACACCAAAAACTCAATTGTACGTAAACATTTCTGGAAAGAAAATTTATCCAGTATTTTTTTTATGTACGTTCGGATGTTCTCCTCTAATGTATTTTTGAACCGATTCTCTTGAAATACTGAGGAGCAGGTTCGATATTTCTTGACGTCTCATAGATTTTTATAAAATGGCGGAACTATAGTCTCGAAACATCAGACAGACTAGCGAGGTTTGTATAATATTTACACTGTCTGTCTAATACGGCGCAGAAATGCACTAGTTTAACTAATTAGGGATTTAATAAAGAATTTCAATTTAGAGTCAAAAATAAATTATTTTATACTGATACCTAAGATTGCGGTTTCGCAAAAAGCCATGCTTGGCATCAAACTACAAGACCGAGTTTGCAACGTAGGATTCACCGTTGGACGAAAGTTCACGACGTACTCTCTAGAATTGCAGCTCTTAAATAGAACTGGGCGGGACACCTGGCTAAAAGGATCGATGGTTGGTGGAGTAAGGCCGCCACCGAGTGGTATCCCAGAAATAGTAAGCGCAGACTGCCTCCGTAGTCCAGTGGTCAAGGTGTTATCCTTGTGACCCGGAGGTCATGGGTTCGATTCCTACTGGGAAGCATACTTTGTGAAAAGTTGTTTCCAGTCTAGATAGGATATTGCAGGCTTGAATCACCTGATTATCCGAAAAGAAAGATGATTCCGTGTTTCGGAAGGCACGTAAAACTGTGGGTCCCGAACGCCACCTAGCGTTTGATCATCAAACTACCCAAGGATTGGTTCCTGGTTTACCCTTTGGGTTGTGGAGGTCAGACGGCAGTCGCTCTGTGTAAAAACCAGTAACCTCGTCAAATCTCCTTGGTTAGGTAGCGGACCCCGGGCTCTGAAGCGTTACTGCTGAGAATGCAACCGGGAATACGCTCGGATGATGATGGTAAGCGCAGTGTGGGACGTCCGGTGGCTCGGTGGGTCGACGATATCAAGTAAGTCGCTGGAGAGAACTGGATAGCAGCGGCCGCGGACAGAACGGGATGGCGCAGACAAAGGGAGGTTTATGCCCAGAGGTGGGTTTTTGAAAGCTGATGATGATGATGATGATATCTTACAAGATAAATCATTCAAATAGGATAACTTATTAAATTCAATGTGATTTTGATTTATTCATGCAGAAAAACTGATTATAGGAGCGTTATTTGACTCCAAGAAACTATGACCACTAGAAATGCTATTTCATACAAATCCCATAGTTGTTCTGACTTAAAGAAAAAAGTATCTGATTAGACCATAGAACTGGATTGGACTATGGAACCAGAGAATAATAACCCATAGAGTAAATAAAGTTCGCTTATTTGGTTGTCATATTTTTCGCGTGCATAAGCCGACAGGATTTATAATTCTATGGTTTCAAAGATTTAGAATATACAAGTAGTGTAGATTTGCTACCGAGCGTCCAGGGGTAAGAGAAAGACATATGAATGATACTACGTATATTTTTTTCATGGTCGGATAATAGGCACACTTCAACTATATTCAATTTGAAATGTGCCTTATAGGCACACTTCAAATTGAAGACCCGACCATGAAAAAATGTTCGGTCGGTGATAGAGACCAAACACGGCACTCTTATACTACTCAATAAGACTATCTCGCTCTATCAAAGCGTGTCAGGCCCTTGTTTGCATCAGAGATTAGCTCTATGGGTTATTATAATTCAATCAAAAAGCAAAAAAGTCTATGGTCTGTATGTACATTGTTATGTTACCCTCCTTAATAAACATCTCACGATCTGTCCTTTATATAATTACCCGACTGTGCCCAAACAGAGGTAATTGTGTTAAGCCACACAATTAATAATAATATACGGCGTGCGTGTTGGGGGTGCTGCAAAGAAGCTGTCTACATTATGGTACGGGTAGACTTGGGCGAGTCTTAACGGGCCGGGTCATATTGCTCTCAATATTATGCATATTTTCGGATCACGTTGCATTGAGGATTTTTCGTTTCCAATGACAAAACTGTGATTTAAATATATCGTGTGTTATACACAGTCTTTTTTTAAGAAATATACAAAATGGGTCTAAGAGTAAAGAGGGCTTAAATTTCACTCTTTTGTATACAAAAAATAAATCTCGTGTTATAAATATATGAGTATTTAACCGCCCCGAAATTTTTTATTGAAAATTGTTATCTGTCTTGCTGTAAACGTTTGCGCATTGTTAAAATATGTATTTTATAGAAGTTCTTAATCAGAATAATCAAAAAAACTACAGGAAAAGGTATCTATATTTTGATATGTCGAACCGAATATTCCAAAAAAATTACCAAATACCAAGCGGTTTTTTGGAACTAAGATAAAAATATGATTTCACAAACAAAATGTTGGAATCCAGGATAATGAGAATACTAGAAGACTACTCAAACTGCACTTTTCATTGTGTATAATACAGCCGAAATTTAAAGGACTTGCTACAGTAAATAATTTATTTAATGCTACAATACTGTATAATTTATTTAAGTAGTGCAGATTTTTATGAATAAAGCAAGAGGTAGCGGTGTTCTAGCTTACAATATAAATTGAGATGTGACGAAGCAAAACCGATGACAAAGGGTGGCCGGGTCAATCGTTGTTATTGTTGACAGTTGACAGACCGCCCGCTGAGTATGGCGGGACCTTTATTGTAGCGGCAATAATTGAAGGGTGTGATGGTTGTGTGATGTGATGTCAATTTATTAGAAAAAGAACCGGGAAAATAACAAAGTCGCTTGTAAAATGAAACAATTAGGTAGTTTAAGCTTTAACATACTTGCATTTATTTCGGAATGGAAGCTAATAAATCAATGTTAAATACGCCTAGTTAAAGTTCATTCTGACGCACGAAAAACGAGTATCTACTAGTTTGCCGAAGTTTGAACTCCCCCATATCTTGGGAATCGCTTGACCGATTTGGCTCATGTTCGAACTTCAAAATTCTATTGGCTACTAATGTACACTTACCCAATTTCACGAAGCTCCGAACAAAACTGCTTGAGTTATCGTAGTAGAAACATACATACATACAAACGCCGCATTGTACAAGTAGACTCCTTTCAAGTAGACTCCTTTCAAGTAGACTCCTTTCAAGTAGACTCCTTTCAAGTACACTCCTTTCAAGTAGACTCCTTTCAAGTAGACTCCTTTCAAGTAGACTCCTTTCAAGTAGACTCCTTTTCTTTTTAACAAGGAAAATGCCCTGGTTCATTAACGGTCACTTAACACAAGATTTGTCAATTTTAGCCGAATTCGGCTATAAAATGACCGCCATCTTGCTTTTCAACTTTTATGAGTATTTTCCCCTTTTTATTTAATTAATAGATTCCTTCAGATGGCTGTAGAAAACATAGGCTAAGGGAGCGTAGCGTAGTAAGACAAATTCAATTAGGTAATAAAAAAAAATTAAGGCAAAATTTGCGATGAAAGATATTTGTCACGCTTGGGATCCGAACCCATTCTTTTCAAGTCCGTGCATGTAAATACCATAAATGTAACATAAGAGCAGAACTTAAAAATTTTGAAATTATACATGACGACCTCCGACCTCCGTGGCATAGTGGTCACCATGCTAGTCCGCCACCCAGAGGTCCCGGGTTCGATTCCCGGTCAGGGCAAGTTGGAAAATGATCTTTTTCACATTGTCCTGGGTCTTGGATGTTTATCTATATATGTATTCGTTATAAAATATAGTACCGTTGAGTTAGTATCCCATAACACAAGACCCGAACTTACTTTGGGGCTAGCTCAATCAGTGTTATTTGTCCCTATATATTTATTTATATTTATATTCATTTATACATACATATTTTCACTTCTGTTTCCCGTGGAGGTAGGCAGAGACTATAGATTTCCACTTGCTACGATCCATGTCAACCTCTTTTGCTACGTCAACACTCATTACTCTTTTCATACATGCTCTCCGGTTATAGGTACTCCTTACTTCACCTTTCTTCAGAACATCTGCAATTTGGTCGCAGAACGTTCGTCGAGATCGACCCGGTCCGGTTTTCGCATCCACAACCGCACGATAAATATTTTTAGTTAGTCTTCCTTCATCCATCCTCTCAACATGTCTAAACCACTTTAACATTCTCAATTTTTGTCACTACATTCTCTTTCACCCCACAATTCTCACGTATTACATCATTTTTTATCTGATCTTTCAAAGTTACACCATACATACTTCTTAAAGCTTGCATTTAACTGCATTCATGCGACTTTCATTTTTCTTTTAACATAATTAACCGCAAATTTTTGTCGATAGAATAAATAAATAAATATGGACAAATAACACTAATTGAGCTAGCCCCAAAGTAAGTTCGAGACTTGTGTTATGGGATACTAACTCAAAGATACTATATTTTATAACAAATACATATATAGATAAACATCCAAGACCCAGGACAATTTGAAAAAGACCATTTTCCAACTTGCCCTGACCGGGGATCGAACCCGGGACCTCTGGGTGGCGGACTAGCATGATGACCACTACGCCACGGAGGTCGTCAAAAGGCGTAAATGAATATAACATTCAATCATTATTTAAATCATGGGTCTATTAAACCTGGTCCTTTGAGAGATTTAAACAGGGATACATATTCAACACGTGGCCCTTTGGAGAAGTTGATGTTATGTCGCATACAACTATCATTATGAAGTTGAAATCGGAGTGTTCCTGTCTAGGCCTGTCCCTCGTTGGAGCCGAGTGCCTATCCAGTTAATATCAGTCCCCAAACCAGGTCTCACGAGTGCGTGGGGGGACACCTGTTCAACTCGACGCATCCTCTCGATATTAATTGGCAAATTCCAACGAGAGGTGATTTGAGGTCGAACTGTTGCGAATTTTTGCATACGTAAGTATACTTAGTTATCACTCTACTACTTGAAGATGGATCTAATCTAAATAATACAACATTTTTTTTATTTTATTTCCGTTCCAAGAAGAGAACACTAAAAACGACCTCCGTGGCGTAGTGGTCACCAAGCTAGTCCGCCACCCAGAGGTCCCGGGTTCGATCCCCGGTCAGGGCAAGTTGATAAATGGCCTTTTTTAAATTGTCCTGAGTCTTGGATGTTTATCTATATATGTATTTATTATAAAATGTAGTATCGTTGAGTTAGTATCCCATAATACAAGTCTTGAACTTACTTTGGGGCTAGCTCAATCTGTGTTATTTGTCCCAATATATTTATTTATTTATTATTTAACACCAAATGTTTATTTAAATAAGTAAGATAGAATAAGTAACATATTTACAAACAAAAACAAAAAGTGTAATACCTGCTACGAATTCAATCTAAAAAATCGTGGCCATTAGGCATAGTGCCAAGAACGCTGGCCGTATTTCCCCGTTGGATCGCAATACTGATGCGTTGGGCGCAAAAAACAGTCAGCCCTCTTGTCACCAGAGGCGGAGATGAGTCTTGGAGTGCATCAAAACAAAGACGATTATTAAAAGATATTATGTATGATATAATAAAAATATATTTGAATTAAATTTGAATTGAATTAAGGAGGTAAGCTGACCACCAAATCCAAAGACTCGATCAATGGCAAGTATAACGTCTCAAAAGCCTATAAAATTCAGCCAAAGTCAACAGCAAAACAGATTTATCTCATTAAACCCTTTTATACAAGTCCAGACCGAGAATCGAGCCATTAAACCGAACGGGTCTGTAAAACGGACGTAAACTTCTGGATTTGATGCCATTACAATCTATATTCAGATGTTGTCTGTCAATACGTAGCTAACCATGCAATGAAGTAGCTAATAATAAACTACTATATTTTTTCTAATTAACCAGTATTATAGTTGCTTGCTTTTCGTGTGTGCAAGTGGCCTGTCAGATTTTTCAAGCTGCCTAAATGCATCAGATATAGCTTGACGACTGCCATACAATGATGAGAGCCGGGATCAACGGCTTATACGTGCCTTTCGAAGCACGGAGGAACTCGAGAAATTTTATGCCACTTGTGGTCACCAATCCAAGTGCGGACCACGCCCGGTGTCGCTTTACTTGCGAAAGCGCTAGTAATGTGCACTCCCACCGGGCCACCGAGCTTCTTATAGTATTATAGTGATTTGATTAAACTTACAGCACTCCTCTTGTTGTCGTATGTTAAAAGAACAAATAAATATATAGGGACAAATAACACTGATTGAGCTAGCCCCAAAATAATTTCGAGACTTGTATTATGGGATTCTAACGAGAACTATTCACACAAAGGATAATTATACTTGCTTTTTAAATAATAGTGACTGTAAACTTTACATAAATCATCATTATCATCTGGTCTTTTAACCCGATTGCGCCAGAAATTTGTTATATTTTTCGAGAGTATGTATACAATGTCCTTTTTAATTAAGTACAAATATTTTAAGAGGTGATTCAGTCCATCATTTTGAACAACTTTTCCCAATAAATATATAATATCGAAATACGAAATTTTTTTTTGCATTTTTCATAATAACGATATCACGTGACTACTTCGATCTGTATGAGAACCTAAATTTTTTTTTCGTATTTCGATATATATTTATTAGGCAAAGTTGTTCAAAATGATGGACTGAATAACCCCTTAAAATATTTGTACTTAATTAAAAAGGACATTGTATATGTAAGGGTGTATGTACGTATGTATAATTGTTTGGCACGCTCTGCAGCCTGAACGGCTCGATGGATTATAGCTTGAGAAGTGTTGTTAGATTCGTATTTACTGTGAAAGTGACACTGCGTATATCAAAATAAAAAAAAAAAAACGAAATGGCGGATTTGTGGCGCGAAATTCAAATGTTTGGCACGCTTTGCAGCCTGAACGGCTCGATGGATTTTAGCTTGAGAGGTGGCGTTAGATTTGTATTTACTGTGAGAGTGTCACTGGGTGTATCAAAATTATAAAAAGAAATGTGGTGTCGTGGAACACCAGGTAGGAACGAAGTTCCTTCGGCTAATGTAGAATCGACACAATTTGCAAAAGAAAAATCGTGCTCAAAGGTATTATACACTACTCGCTTGTGTATACGACTGTCGCGCCTGTGCACGTCTCATTTAACGGTTTTATTTAACGAGGTCATCCTTACGGTTTTACTATCACATTTTTTTCAGTTCGGTCGCGCAGCAAAATCCCTATCTCCTCCAAGCCTGCCGTAAGGAACTTCGTTCCAATAAAAAAAAAACAAAAAAGGCAGATGGGTTTTTAATTTTTATAATAATTACTTGTTTGGGCTCGACTACAGGAGCATGACCCTATCTGTGCTAAAGAGACATACTTGGCCAAAGCAGCCAGAGGATTTAATCAACACTCTCCACGCTGGCCAGACGGGATAGTGTTTTATAAGTTCTATTTAGCTTGTGTTTCCTAAATCGTCTTTTACAACATCCACGAGAAGACTAGGGTCGATCCTTTGGTTCTATTCTACACTGCCGGAGACTACATGAGTAAATCAGCATCGCAAAATCAAAAAAACTCTTTTGGTTGGAGGCAGACCCGGCAGGCAAAACTAGAGCAATGTATTTACTCAGTTATCTGTCAACAAAATAAAAATAGTAACGGAAGAATAACCTCTAGAGGTAGGTTTGAACACAAAGTCTCACGTTTGTAGAAATAAGGTAATAACTTAGGTCTAAAAAGAATTAAGTAGTATGAAGAGAATAAAACTTTACAAAATAATTCTGGATTTTTGTAGCATTTAATTACAATATCATGACATAAAATTTATTTTAAAAAAAAGTTATTAGACACTTTTTAATGTTTTTGTATCAAAAAAAATATTGGTTGTATAATTCTTCTGTCAATTCAAAATGTATTTCAAAAAGATTCATATTTTATAACTGAATTTCCCACTCCAAAGTGGTCGCCGTGCACATAGTAATAATGTACCTAGGTATATTTTCGATACCTAAACGAGGAGTGACACAGGCCGGACACAGGGTCGAAGCATCAGTAACTTACTATAATTTGCGTCGCCGGCCCGGATAGCTTCATTAAAATGCTGATGGCTGTTTCCTATCGCAGATTGCTCTGTTCTATCAAAGATACCTTCCATTATGAAGTATCTCAGTTTCTATAAAGCGGTAATAATCTTGTTGGCAGAATAGCTTTTGCCTATACTTTTAGACTAGGTAATTACTTTAACAAGAAATATTTAAGACCAATTTGAAAGGAATAGCAGGAAAGTGTTAGCCTCTGCGAACATTCTTGCAGGGCAGATTGCAGACGTTCTAAAATAATTAGCAAAGTGCAAGTTGGAATTACGCACGAAGGGTTCCGTAACATTATCTATAAAAAAATCACGTTTCTGATTTTAGTTCGTTATAGTGGCAATAGAAATACATACTTTGTCTAACACGCACTTGGCCGTTTTTTCCTACATACCTGCATGACTTTATCATTAAATATAGGAGCGTTGAGTTAGTGCCCTTAACTCAAGTTTAAATCTTCCTTTGGTGTAATATATACCTATTTATTTGTTAATTATTCTTGGTAATACTATTGCGTTGGCGTATATTGGTATGCATTGGCGGATTTTATGTTTTCACATTTATCATATAACTTCTGCCTCAGAATCATGATAAGTAAATGTTACACTCAATTACTGGCCGGTTGACTGGAAGAGATCCCTATACGGGATAAGCACACCTTTGTATGTTTACTGTTCTGATTTTTATCTGTGTTCTTTGTTATCTAAATATATATAACTCAAAGGTGACTGACTGACTGACATAGTGATCTATCAACGCACAGCCCAAACCACTGGACGGATCGGGCTGAAATTTGGCATGCAGGTAGATGTTATGATTTTGATCAATTCTATCCCCAAAGGATAAAATAGGGGATGAAAGTTTTTATGAAACTTTGTCAATTTTAAACCGATCGGGCTGAGACTTTGCATGCATAAAGCTACTATGACGTAGGCATCCCTTAAGAAAGGATAAATTACACCCCTACGCTAGCGAATCCGCGGGCAAAAGCTAGTGTTCAATAAAGCTTTAAAACTCAACAAATAATCATAGATATAAAGTGAAAAAATATACCTCATGCTTTTGATGCTGGGCATATAAGAGCAGATCGAAAGAACGGGCGAAATGCTCGAAGAATCATGCCAATAGGCAATGCGGCAACCTATCACTATTTTTATTCCTTTTCCCACCTTGTGCATGCCGATCATCTTGCAAAAAGTGGCTTTTGGTTCTTAAAAATCCCCTTACCCTAGACTTTTCCATTCAAACGTAGTCTACGTTTTATTTTGAAACGACATGTCAGATTTCGGTAAAAAATTGTAATTTAAAAGAATTTGCAAGTATCTAGGGTAATAATTGGTTTCCGACGGTAAAATTTTGAACTGGAAAGAAAATATAAGGGTGTAGAAGTTTTCCATACTATTGGTCAAATACGATATAATACACTATATTCTTTTTTAAGTTCATAATTTTACCGTCAAAAATCAATTTTAACCCTAAATAATTGCAATTTCTTTAAAATTACACATTTTTTCCCATATTTTGTTTTGTATACACGTTTTATTTTGAAACGTCACGTCGGACGTGACGTTTCAAAATAAAACGTAGACTACGTTTGTATGGGAAAGTCTGTTTCTGTCCAGGGTAAGGGGACTCTTAAGACCCTAGGCCCAGTCTATCTCAGGGATAAAGACGTTATTGTGAAAAATCCTTCGTTTATTTCTATAAAACATATTCTCATTTATCATTTCTAGAACTCAGAAAACCTTTTATTTTCTGCCTATCAAAACATCGAAAACACATTACATCGAATTCAGACCCGAAAGCCATTCGACGTGTGTACCTTGTTAGAGTTGTTAGCCTACTGTCTAGGTCCCCTCGCTCTCAATACATCAATCTGTTAGCCGTGTTATGATCGGCGTAACGTATCGCTGACAACATTGTGGGACCGCCCTTGACGAAAATTGACTTGTTTGTGTACCTACAGTGTACACTGCCGATACAGGTACGAGTTAGTAGTGTCAGGCCTGTGCCACTCCCCGTTTAGGTATCGAAAATATACCTACATTATTACTATGCGCGCGGCGACCACTTCGAAGTGGAAAATTCAGTTACATGAATCGTTTGTCCAGAGTAATGATAATGTAATTAGCTTGCAATCGATGTCTAGGTATCTAAACGAAGAGGTGAGGAGTTCTGACGCGAGCTTAATGAAACCATAGCGCTTACCACATTAAGTAGATGTTTCTTTGAATTTATTTTCTAATTAAGACTTCTGTACGTGATTATTAGTACTTATTCTACTTATAATATATGCCAATATAAACAAATTTTTCTATGGGACCAATGCTTGAAACTCGAAAAAAATGATCCTCATTTTCATACAAAAGTGTTCGGCCGGCACGGCAATTTGTAGAAAAATGTCGACTTTTTCTTCGAGTTTCAAGCATTGGTGGAAAAGTTGTTCAAATTGACGGTCTGAGTTCCTACAAGAATCGGACAGGATTTTTGCTACATATTGTACACTGTACACAATCCTTTTTTTTTAGTTAGTAATAAGTAATTTATATACAGAGCCAGAGATAAAAAAAAGAAGTAAAAGCTTGTATTTGACTGTTCTGATAAAACAAGGTTAATTTTTTATCAAAGTTTATTAATGTATTTAACACTATTGTAAAGGAATATAACGTTTTTATACTATACCTTTTCAATTAATTTTTGGCATTATTTTTACAAAGTTTTTTTACGCTAGCCATACATATTTTCTGCTTGCTTGATAGACCGGAAGAAAATTTCAGATCCACCACTTGAAGATTTATTTTAGGTGCAATAAAATTTAAATAACTTGTTTATTCTTTATTCTTTTAATGAAAAGAAAAACTATTTATATTCCAAAATTTTTATAACCTGTAGTTATAAAATAATTGATTTTCATTTCTACGAAAGACAACCTCTGTTGTTTCTGAATATAATTCCAAGAATGTAAAAATAAACTTTTCACGAGGTAAGATAATTTGAAATATTTATCTTAAGTCGTAAATTTCAAGTTTTGATAAAAAAGTTAAACCTAATTAGAAACATTTGTAATCCCTATTAGCTCGCTGATAAAATTCAAAGAAAATCTACTAATAAGGTCGAGTTCCACAACTTGCTTCATTACGAGTAAAACGTTATTAATGAAGATTAAAACTTTACAAAGTCACCCTCGCATTAATTAATAAAATATTAAACGAAATTACAAAATAACTAACAGTTTACCCAATTTCTTCTATGCTAAACTTTAAAATAGAAAAGAATTAGTTAAACGTGGATGATATAAAGTTATTTTATAAAAGTTCAAAGCAAAAGTCCTTTCTTTCTTTATGTTTTCAGTGTTCATGTATAATTGATTTCCCACTTTGCGTAAGAATTTCATAAAAAACTATTCAGGCACCTTATGTCAGTGTAGTTACAAAATTTGCCTTTGAAATAATGATATTATCTATAACGCAGAAAGGACTTATATTATTAAATCAACAAACCACTTAACATAAATATTTGAAATACAAACCTTATTTATATATTTGCATCCAAATGTACACTCAAGCACAAAACTATCCACAACACAATTCAAACACTCAAAACATCGAATTACATTTTCGAATTTTCGATCTTTCGAACACACGTAAGTAAGTACAGACGAGCGCGCGCGCCGCTGCGCCGAACCAAACTGTCATCCTAATTTCTCACTGGCGACTTGACTATAAATAAATTGCATAGTTTAGTGGTTAAACTCCTGCTGTGTATGTTGTGACCTAGACCGTAGATCGTAGTTTTACGTGAGATTCGTGCGAGCTAATCATGTCTTTATCCTCTTAAGACGAAGTGGTAGCTAAAGTGTCGCCCGCATTTGAAATAAATTGTTTAAAACTAAATATGGTGATAATTAAAAATTTGATTTGTATCACTGTCTAGAAAGACCTTTAAACTATTTTATGACTAACCTTTGAAATTATTACTAATAATCCGTCTAGTTTTAAAACGGGTTTTCACCACTGTGGCCACTTTTGGCAAAAACCCGTTTTAAAACTAGACGGACTACCAATATTACTTTCAAAGGTTATTCATAAAATAGTTTAAAGATCTTTCTAGACAGTGATACAAATCAAATTTTTAATTATCACCATATTTAGTTTTAAACAATTTAGGTATGTCAAATGAGCGTGCCACTTTAGCCACCACTTCGTCCTAAAAAATCTCTTATTAAGGCGGCCCTTCCCGGCCACTCTCTCGTCAACGCGAGCATAGTTTGAAAAGCTTGTTATTTCATCTAGGACAATGCTAGATAAAGAGGCAAAGCAAAAAGGGAAAGATAGCGCCTGAGGGCTCGGTTTACAATCTATTGAATGAAATTATTATTGTTATTAACTATCAATTGAACGAATATTCACTTTTCATTGGGTGCGGAAAATTCATAATACTTGTTCCAGGTGATATGTGTCTATAAGTAATCCTTACAAGTGTGTGAAATAAATGATTTTTATTTAAAATGTTAATTAAATTTGCAAGGTTTCTATCGAAATGTTAATTTTTGCCTTTACAATTTATGAGTTCTTTATAAACGGTCGAAGTTCAAGTGAAATTTTTGCAAAAAAGCAGTTTTTTGGAGGCTTGTACTGAATTTGTTTTCTTCAAATTTTTATTTTTTTTTCTATAGTAACCTTAAAATAGCACACAAGATACCTATTAGTTCAAAAAAATTGAAGAAAGATCAGTTACACCGTCATTATCACGTACGAGCGTTTGTATGAAAAGTAAGACGGGAAGGCCGCTCTTAAGTCAAAAAAGCCATGTGGATTTCGGCAAATTAGAAAATGACTATTCCAAGTCTTCACGTGGATATCGCAGTAGGAAATACAAGCTAAACAAAGCTTAGGTATAATAAGGCATCAGTGAGACCTCTCCATCAATCTGGCCAGCGTGGACAGTTTAGACCAAATCCTTAGCTGGTTTGGTCAAGTATGGCTATGGTAATTCAAAAAAGGAGTTCCTGCTCTTATAGTGGAGACTAAATATAAATATATAGGAAAATTATATTGATTTAGTCCCAAAGTAAGATCGAGACTCGTGTTATGGAATACTAACTAAACGATACCATATTTTATAACAAATACATATATAGATAAACATCCAAGACCCAGGACCATTTTCCAAGTTGCCCTGACCGAGGATCAAACGCAGAACTTCTGGGTGGTGGAATAGCATGGTGACCACTACGCTACGGAGGTCATCAAAACAAAACCTGATGATGATGAATCATGACTTAATCCCTTGCATTTATTTTTTTGGACCAGATGTAAAAGTTTATTTAGCGTGATGGTTAGCGATTTGGAAAAGGGAATCAAAGGGTACACTCGCCTAGTGACAGAAAGCAAAATTCACTAAACACAGGAAGAAATGTATACCTGAGAGCATTTTAGTTACCTAGTATTAATTCACAGAATACGAGAAGGCATCCAAAGTCTTCCAGCTCGTCCGGGCAAGTACCACACTCACAGAAAATCGAAGTCTGAGTATTAGCGTCACCGCTTCAATGCTTCGTTCGGTGAGTGAGAAAGCCGAAGGGCATCCCTCCCTCTTCTCCCCCTTCCTGCCCTCCTCCTCCTTCTCTTCCCCCACATCTTCCCTTCCTGAAAGGCCGGCAACGCTTCTGTTACACCCCTGGTGTTGCAGTTGTCCATGGGCAGCGGTGATCACTTACCATCAGGTGACCTGCTTGTTCGTTTGCCGCCCTATGACATAAAAAAAAGTATGGCAAAATGACAATAGAAATGCATAAAAAATAAACGGTTATCTATATTTTTTGTGAGTTAGCTTACACGTTACACAAAGTGGATAAACAAAATAAAATATTCAACTCAAAATACAAGCTTAGTGTAATAAAAACAATTGAAAAGACAAACAAAACTATGTATTTCCCGTTTCAACAACCCATTTCCAAATATTGTTATTTAAAATCTGTGCCCATTTTTCACTAGTCTTCAGCCGTGAACAATTCCTTAGAAAACCTCTTAGCGTATTCTTTATAAATAACGTATTCTAATATACTTTTTAGTTTAGAATTTGCATATGAAAAGATACTCGCGTCGCGAAGATGTAAGCAAATCGATTCAGTCTAGTAAAAATCGAGCTAAATTCAACTTTATGTTGTGTTGTTATAGTATATTTTTGCTTGTGCTTGCGAGAAGAATGTTAGTGTAGTATTGACATTGAGTCTTTACTCAAATATTTTTGTTGATGCTTGTGTGGAAAATCACACTGCAAGATGTATTCTTGCATATTTTTGCTGTTCGCCAAAAGCGCACTCTTATGCTTTCGCACAAAACACGTAATATTAATAAAGACAGTGCAAGTCAGGCAGGGAACAAGACAAGAGAAGAGAGCATAAACATACTGCATGCAACTGGGTATTTTCCTGGGTAAAAAATTAATTATTTTTTTACTAAAAAAAAAAAACGTTGCAGAATAATGTCTTTTGTCTTTGAACATATCGATTTTAACGTGATTTTAGATTTATTCTTGCAGATAAACTATTAATCTGCCTGTGTTTTATACAAATTTTATAGAAAATGTTTGTTTTGACGTTTAGAAAAAAGTATTTGATATGACTCGTAGGAAAAAATCGTATTAAGACGAAGTGGTAGCTAAAGTGGCGCCCTCATTTGAAATAAATTGTTCAAAACTAAATTTGGTGATAATTAAAAATTTGATTTGTATCAATGTCTAGAAAAACCTTTAAAATATTTTATGAATAACCTTTGAAATGATTACTAATAGTCCGTCTAGTTTAAAAACTGTTTTTCGCCAAAAGTGGCCACTTTTGGCGAAAAACAGTTTTAAAACTAGACGGACTACCAATATTACTTTCAAAGTTATTCATAAAATAGTTTAAAGGTCTTTCTAGACATTGATACAAATCAAATTTTTAATTATCACCATATTTAGTTTTAAACAATTTATTTCAAATGAAGGCGCCACTTTAGCTACCACTTCCATGTTGCTAACCAACATGCATTAGATTGACCTTAAAATTATTGTATGAACGTAGTCTGTCCAGCTTTATATATCTAGCGTATTGTCGCCACTTTTGGCGAAAATACGTTTTTCTACGGACTAACACAGTAACTTGCAACGGTTGTTTATAAAATAATCTTACCCCTGTCGGTTAGCAAAATGTTAATTATCATCATGATATGATGATAATTAACAATTGAAATAACAAAAAACAAGTATTATATAAACAAACTGTGTCATCGTACCTCATCTTCAATTCTACCTGGGTTGTATAAATTATGGCATCTACTGAGACTCCAGTGTGAGATATCTAGGCAAACTTAATACCCAGCACCTGTTATGTGTCTTAGAGCTGATGTTTCAGACGTAACACACGAAATCTAAATTTTCACGAAAGCAAAATGATAATTTTGCTCTAAATAATTTTACACGGTGTGTTCCACGTGTCAGATTAATTTCAATCAGCTTTTAGGATCTCGGAATGAGGGAACTTAGAATAACATCAGTCTTATTATAAAACTCAGACTAACTTTGTTACTAGGTTTAAACCATTATCCGACCAAATCAAGTTGACATCTAGTAATACCACACATTCAATTGTCAATGTCAACTTCATTCTGGGCAAATAATGGTTTAAACCTAGTAACAAAGTTAGTCTCGGTTTTATAATAAGACGGCATGTGTTTTTTTTAAGAACACCAATCTTATAAAGCTCAAAATGAGATTAAACTTTTCGATAATACTTACTTTGACATTTCTAAAATCTGATTTTGCTTCAATAACACATTTAGAAATTTTAAAGTTATAGATGACATTTATAATTGATTAATATTGACGAAACTAATGTTTTTCTGAAGTGAAAACTTCTTTAGCGGCGTTGTACACTTTTTTTGTAATGGATATAAAACGTTAAACTCGCGTCAGGACACGTGACCTGATCGGATATTTGTAAGACGGATGGAGAGTAGATAGCCGGCGCGGTGTAGGAGAGGAAGTATCCCTCTCTCTTACGATGCGGCGAAAATGTATGCCTGCGCCTGTTGTTTCGTTTAAAGTCAAAGTCATAGTTAAAATTTTTTATTCAATGTAGGATAAATTTATCACTTATTGAAGGTCATTTTATTTAAATATTATTTAGTGCAAAAGCTAAAAACTACTAGCATTTCGGAACGACCACTGCTGGGAAGATTACGCCGAAAGAAACCCAGTTCAGTATTGGTCCCTACCCAGCCTGATGGGCTATGTTTCAGTTACAATACAGATTTACACTTAAGCTCAGTGTACAATATTTTATGCATCTAAATAATACAATTAAAATTTGCAGTCAACTATTTCCAAGAATTTTGATGAGATAAAAATAGTCATTTACATGATAATAAGCATTTTTTAATCAATGATTTTTTACGGCAGTCTTAAACTTAGATAACGGTAACGCTACTACATTATCTGGAATTTTATTATAGAGACGCAAGCTGAGACCCACAAAAGACTTTTTTGTTTTTTCTAACCGAAGTTCCTTTCTAGTGTTAATACTATGAATATCATAATTTTTCTTATATGTATGTTTATTCTGACGCACGTACATAATGTTCGCATAGATGAATTGAGAGAGAGAGTCAAAATATTTATGTCTTTAAAAAGTTCCCTTAGAGACTCTCTAGCACCTAGTTTATATATAGACCTAACAGCGCGTTTTTGTAAAACAAACTCGTATTTATGTCTGCAGCATTACCCCATAGCAATATTCCATAGGACATAACACTATGGAAGTAACTAAAATATACCAAATGCGCTGTATCAACGTCCGTCATCTGCCTAATTCTTCTAACCGCGTAGGCTGCAGAGCTAAGTTTTCCAGCTAATTTTTTAATATGGGCACCCCATTGCAATCAAAAATGCACAGCGTCAATATTCAAGTTTTCACTTCTGCCGGCACTCCCGGAGTACAACCCGTCGGTTTTTTTTTTTATTTAATTAACACATTTCAACTTTAGATTTAGTATATAAAATTTTATTTTATTTAATGTAATTAAATTTATTTATATAATTCAAATCAATACTAATAATAACTTTGACTTCCGCGAAGTAACACCTGAATCTATTAACTAAATTTATTTGTTATGACGATAATGATGATGACTTATGTGATTTTAAAAGTATATGGATCAATGATCTGATAATAAAAGATATATTATTTTATTATTTAGAACAAATTACGTCTTTATAATAAATAAATAATAACAAAAGAGTAAATATATTACTTGAAATTCACATAACACAATAGAAATTAAATTCAAAAGACAGCATTACAACCTAAAACATTCAAACCTCAAGCTTTTCTTGAGCTGTGTCTAGTTTTGAGGCCTACTGTGTACTTTAATTAATAGGATACACACGGGGACATAAAAGGGAGAGCTTCATTATATGAAAAGTGCCTGAGTAATGAGAATAATCAGGCAAGTTTCAAAGAAACTGCTTCTCAATGTGTGTAAAAAATTACAATCATATTCTTGATCAAAAGAAAGTGTTACCTTTTAATAGATATAAAATAGTTTAAAGACTTTGCTGCTGAGTCAAGTATTTTATTCCGTCGATGAATTCCTAAATTCCTAAAGGTATGCATTTCATGGATTTGATCAGACCATAAAAATATAATAAATGATGATATTAAAGAAATAATTTAGTAAAATAATGTTAGTAATTTAATTTAGGTACAAAGGTTTATAAGAACTAGAAATAAATAAATTCTACATGCTTTATGATTAGCTCAATAGGCTTAAGGACACACTGTATTTTACCATCATTGTAAAAACCCTATTAACTGCAAATAAATGAATTGAATATTGCAGTCAGTCTAAGTCAGTCACGATATACGTAGTCACGTACCAAAGAGGTAGTATGGAATGTTTAAATCATTAAAAGTATTTTTTTCTTTAGTTGAAGTTAACCTGTAAATAAGTATTTTTTCTTTTTTAGTGCTTCGTAGAAAAAATGTAACCCTCATAGAATTACTCGTGAGTCTGTCTCCCCGTCCGTCTGTCACAGCCAATTTTCTTCGAATCTACCACACCAAAGCAGGTGAAATATGGTAGAACAGTGTAATCCCATGACCCAAACACAGATGTGCAAATAAATAATATATTTTTTTTAAATAAGGTTCATTTTTATGGAACATATTAGAAAGGAAAGTTTTGCAAACCATACTGTGTCAAATATCAAATGAAAGCAGTCGTTATGAGGATTACAAATATATTTTTCTTATTAGTTTAAAATAAAAAGTTTTGATTTTATTCATAAAAGAAGACGAAAATTCACCATTACCCTGACCTCCAAAACTACTAAGCCTAAAATTAAAAAAAAATACAAAATGTATTTCATTGCTAGTAGATTACAGGGAAACCTATAAGATTTCTATTATATGAAAATAAAGTGGTAAACTCAATATAATACTTTCACTTACGGAAAATCTTTGGCATTGTACGGCACCTTCTCCACGCGAGTTCAACTCGCACTTGGCCCTTTTTTTGTGTTCTTGTTACGGACTTTATACTGTTATTTTTTATAAAGGTGTGTAAAGAAAGATTTTTGCACAAATGCATTCTCAAAGAGATTGACGAGCGGCCCTTCGTAAAGCTATAGTCAAATGGTTTAAAATGTACCGTATATTTCTTCACGATTTCGCATTATCTTCGGCATCTTTGGGTGCCCATTTACAAAGAAATTAATTTAATTTAAAAAGCAACAAAGCGCACCCCGGCTACGAAGCAGCACAAATAAGGATGCGACTGAGATTGCGCTAAGATGAAGAAGATTAGCTACAAATTTAATTTTCAAAATTTTTCGAGAATTTTAGTTGAAATTTCCCTGAAGAAATTTCTTGCGAGAAATTTCTAGAAAAATTTCCAGTCCGTTTTAGAAATTTCTCGAATTTTTAAGAACTGCACATTATGAATATACATTTTGTTCGTTGCAATAAACCTGCGTGAGTACACACAAATACACCTCAAACAAAGAGTGAGATTAATGCTGTGCAATGTGATGCCATTCTGAGCAGCCTGTCCAATTTATCGCTGAGATATTATAATATTATACATAAGTGTTCATTCTCTCTAGAATAGTCTACTCACTTGCGCTGAAATCCTATTACTTTAAACAAACAATTTTTGTATACGTAACCTTTAATTTCATAAACTACCTCGCAATATTGTAAATTGACGATAAATTGCGAACTGTACATGTAAACTTAATCCGTCTTATTATAAAACCCAGACTAACTTTGTTACTAGGTTTAAACCACTATCCGACCAAATCAAGTTGACGTCTAGTAATATCACACTATCTCACCTGTCAATGTCAACTTCATTTTGGGCAGGTAATGGTTTAAACCTAGTAACAAAGTTAGTCTGGGTTTTATAATAAGACGGAATATATCCAGCTATGAAGCTCAAAATCTCCAACCAAAACGACCAATTGGAAACATCATTAAAACATACTTGCAAAAGTGACTTTTATCACCAAATCTCAATCGAATTCGATGCAACTCGAATAGCGAACATATAAAAACAAAAAAGACTTGTATCTAGGGCCGTAAACAGAAAAAAAAACCAGCAAAGTGTGATTCCAACTCGCGCAAGAAGGGTTCCATACCATTATCTATAAAAAATCCCGTTTGTTGTATGGGAGCCCCACTTTAATATTTATTTTATTCTGTATGTGTTGTTATAGCGGCAACGTAAATACATCATCTGTAAAAATTTCAACTGACTAGTTATCACGGTTCATGAGATACACCTTGGTAACTGACAGACAACGAACAGTGAAGTCTACCGTGGCGTAGTGGTCACCATACTAGTCCGCCACCCAGAGGTTCTAGGATCGATCCCCGGTCAGAGCAAGTTGGAAAACGGCCTTTTTCAAATTGTCCTGGGTCTTGGATGTTTATCTATATATGTATTTGTTATAAAATATAGTATCGTTGAGTTAGTATCCCATAACACAAGTCTCGAATTTACTTTAGGGCTAGCTCAATCAGTGTTATTTGTCCCTATATATTTATTTATTTATTAGGTTCTGTTTTTATCTTTTACGGTACGGCACCCTAACAAAAAGCAGCACAACTTCGTTGAGCTTTGCTACTACTCAAAAATGCGATAGAAAAACAGACAAAATACCGGCCAATTTGAACGCAACAAAAACCAGCAAAGTCGGGTGCAGGCACAGTTAATAAAGTATCATGGGAAAATACTGCGGTGATGGTATCGCAGCTTGTAATAGACAAACAATTATTAAAATAATTAACGAATTGTTTGGATTATTTGAAACAACATATACTTATATTTAAGTTTATTCTTAGTTGTATTCATGTAGTTTAAATCTATAATTAATTGTACAGTATCATTGCGTAATTTTATATTGTACTGTTCCACTTCTGCCCCAAACGCATAATAAGTAAACATTCCTCTCAATTACTGGCCGGTTGACTGGAAGAGATCCCTATAAGGGATAAGTCCGCCGTTGAATGTTTACTTTTCTGATTTGTAACTGTGTTCTTTCTTATGTACAATAAAGCTTTATAAACAATAAACAAACAACATAGTTAATTCATCAAATTCAATGCGACACAAATAAGTTGAACAAAAATGGCGGAGTTCAAAGTATTTTTGTACAAATTCCCGATACGTAAATTGAGCCCAAATGGCGGTCGTCGGCGCATCATTTGTACCTGCGCCGACAACTGCCATTTTGGTTCAACCTACGTGCATTTGGACAAAAAAGCTTTGAAGTCCGCCATTTTTGTTCAACCTATTTGAATCGCATTGTTCATACTTAATCGTATCTAAAGGGAAAATCGAAGCAATAGAAAAAAGTAGAAATAAAGAAAACCGTTTTTGCACATAAAATCATTGTCCAATGGACTGTT
This sequence comes from Acrobasis suavella, assembly GCA_943193695.1. Taxonomy (NCBI): domain Eukaryota; kingdom Metazoa; phylum Arthropoda; class Insecta; order Lepidoptera; family Pyralidae; genus Acrobasis; species Acrobasis suavella. The sequence goes on from OW971947.1 coordinate 2,326,163, forward strand.
TTGTTTATGAATTGTATTAATTTTCCTTTTCGTTATAGCAACAGTATAAGCAATCTCTTTTCATTCTAGTTATTTATGCAGATTCTTCTATATAAATATTTTAATCTCAAAATTGCGTTGAGGTTTCCATAATATATATTTTTAAGTCATTAAAGCGAAGCCAATCTCAAAAAAATCGTTTGTGAAGTCCGCTTTTATAGTTTAATTTTCTAGTACAGAGGAATATACTCCTTTTTAAATCTATTTTAGAAATGTTAAACTCAGCTAGCGCGATAAACTTTGAACGTGTATTATTAGTGGCGGCATTTTTCAATATTTTTAGATATAATTTTAGTTTTTGTTTTATAGCTAGAAGGTATCATATTTTGTTTAAATTTTCTAGTATCTACTCTTATTTAAAATATTTTTTATGAATGAAAAACTTAACAATGTTAGGTAAATTTGGCTGAAATGATAAACAGATAATAAACCACTAATTACCGTTCATCTATTACGAAAATACGCACTCTCTGTTTCTACGATTCAGCATACGGGCGCAGTCTATTGTTTCATTCCTTTGTTTCGATTTTTGCGGTCTCTTTTGTAGGGAATTTCTTTATTTTCTATCGCCGGCCTTTGCCAACTTATTTATTCACCCTCGATTCCATATAGTGCATACATTGCTAGAACGAATCTTTTATATGTAACGGCAAATTAAAATTTGTTTGTTAATCTTCTCTTGATTTTATTAAGATTATCTGGTATCGTTGGTTTGTTAGAGCATTTTTTGTCCATTAACACTAGTTAATGGGCAAAACATGCTTTAACAAAGACTGAATCACTTCAATGGCACTACCCATTGAAGTGATTCTTGGTGATTAGAATTCTTTAATAAATATTGGAATGAAGTTCCTTATCGCGCGTTGCGAAATAGACGGAAAAAATTAAGACCAAAAGTTGTAAAGACACTTTTTGTTCATTCAAATTTATAAAAATAATATAAACGTTCAGAGAGGTGTCAAGGGACACCTGGATGGAACGAAGTAAAATATAAATATAAATAGGTCTAAATTCCATTCAAACTCTTTTCTGCGTTCTAAAATCAAGTTTTTATTATCTTCATAAATTTGAATGAACAAAAAGTGTCGTTACAACTTTTGGTCTCAATTTTTTCCGACTAGCTCCCTTTCGCAACGCGCGATAAGGAACTTCGTTCCAATATTTCAATAAAAACCTCACAAATATAATGAAAATTTTGAATACTAAATATTTATTTCACACACTTGTAAGGCTTACTGATAAACATGTATCAACTGGATCAAGTTTTATAAAATTTCTTTACCCTTTGAATTGTTAATATACGTTCAATGGATAGTTAATAATAATACTACTTTCATTCAATAGATTGCAAACCGAGCCCTTAGGCGCTATCTTTCTATTTTTGGTTTGCCTCTTTTTCTAGCATTGCCCTGGATAAAACAACAAGCTTTTCAAACTATGCTCGCGTTGACGACAGAGCGGTCGGGAAGGGCCGCCTTAAAACCTAATGTAAACATAGTAGAGTCAGTTTTGCGTATGACAGCTGGCTAGTAATTAGCCATAACCATAGATTGCAGGCACTATTGGCAGCGTTAACACTAATTGCTGTGATTGAACAACCTGATATCCGGCTTGCTCAATACTATTAAACTTGAGCTAAGGTACTGGTAATTGATGTATTATATGTGGTTTTATGATAGCGGATCCACACGGGCTTACAAGTGTCACACGGGTATAAACGGGCGATGCGGTTTGCAACTCAAAAAAGCACATTGCCGGCCATAGAGGGCACTTTTCTACAAAGTGAACACTATGAAAGAGTTGTAGTGACAAGTTCTTTCCAGGCAAATTAAAAAACCACGACTTTATACACCCCCAATAACTTGTGAACCACTTAACCGATTTCCATCAAAGATAGCTAAAATCCACCGCAAGGAAACTAGCATTCACTTAAAACCGTATCTAAATCAGTCTATCTATTCGAGAGTTATGATGCTACAGACAGACAGATAGAAAGACATTGGCGTGAAACTTATAAAACCCCGCTTTTTTGTCGGAGGTTAAAAAATACGAGCTCGGTAGCGGAGAACGCATTACTAGCGCTTTATCAAGTTAAGCGGGTGAGGTCCCCCTTGGATGGTTCGGTTTGCTTATACGTGCTTTCCGAAGCACGGAGCTCCCCCGTGCTTTAGAAAGCACGTCGTTAATCTCGGCTGCCATCATTTTTTTTAAATTACACTGATTGAGCTAGCCCCAATGTAAATTCGAGACTTGTGTTATTAACTCAACGATACTATATTTTATAACAGATACATATAAAGATAAACATCCAAGACCCAGAACAATTTGAAAATGGCCATTTTCCAACTTGCCCTGACCGGGGATCGAACCCAGAACCTCTGGGTGGCGGACTAGCATGGTGACCACTACTCCACGGAGGTCGTCAAATCATTCAACAATCATTGAACATAACAATCCTCAAGCTCTATGTCAGATGTCTTAAGGCAGCTTGACAAATATGACACAAGTATAAGGTAGCTACAACATAGACGAAAAACAAACAATCAAACATTGAAATAAATGTTTTGAAAAAAAAAAACTTCCTGCATTTATTGTGAGGCCTTACTACACATCGAGACAAATATAATAAAGTCCAAATTCGATGGGCTTGCGTCGTTTTATTACAGAGTTCCTATAACCACCTTCCAGCTCCATCATCAGATCAGCTCCATGTCATCATAATATTACATTCATCATCAACCGAGCGTATTCCCGGTTGCTTCCTCAGCAGTAACGCTTCAGAGCCCGGGGTCCGCTATCTTACCAAGGAGATTTGACGAGGTTGCTGGTTTTTACACAGAGCGACTGCCGTCTGACCTCCACAACCCAAAGGGCAAACCAGGAACCAATCCTTGGGTAGTTTGATGATCAAACGCTAGGTGGCGTTCGGGACCCACAGTTTTACGTGCCTTCCGAAACACGGAATCATCTTTCTTTTCGGATAATCAGGTGATTCAAGCCTGCAATATCCTATCCAGACTGGAAACAACTTTTCACAAAGTATGCTTCCCAGTGGGAATCGAACCCATGACCTCCGTGTCACAAGGCGAACGCCTTGATCACTGGACCACGGAGGCAGTCAATCATAATATTACATTGTCACGCGATAAACGTATGCGTAAAAAATTTTAGCTCAATCAGAAACCGGGAAGTGGGTCAAATTTGCCTTGACATTTGATTACAGAGAGACAGAAAGCGGGACGGGTAAAACTAAATAAAAGCTTGTAAAAAGAGTAGTTAAATCTCATGAAACTCACAAAAACTCGTAAAAAAAGCGCTAAAAGTAATCTAAAGTAAAACCGAGCCGCGAAACAAGCTTATTCACACGTGAAAAACGTAAAAGGCGGTAATTCGCCCAAATTTCATACATTCAGGGCGTGAAAGCCGCCAAATCAGGCCGGCCGCCTGTCAAAGGAGAACGTGTCTTTTTCAGGTTTTTGTCTTTTTACGGATGTAGTGGGAGAGCTAGAAGCACAAATGTTTTATTGAAAATTCTTAAAATTAAAAATTCAAATGTTTATTCAGTAATTAGAACTTAACAGGCATTATGAGGTTGGTGTTCGGACGACACGCGCACGGCATGCCCACGTCGCCGGGCCTGTGCCACTCCCCGTTTAGGTATCGAAAATATACCTACATTATTACTATGCGCGCGGCGACTACTTCGAAGGGGAAATTTCAGTTATGTGAATCGTTTGTCCATAATAATAAGAATGAAATTGGCATGCAATGAATGTCTAGGTATCTTAAAGAAGATGTGCTAAGTTCTGACGTGAGCTAAATTAAACCATTGTGCTAACGACATTGAGTAGATATTTCTTTAAATTTCTTTTTTAGTGAGATTTACTGTACTTGAGTTACTGGTACTTATTCTGTGCCCACGCTTAGCGCATGCCTAGCACAAGAAAGGCGCGCTTTAATTTTTTTTTTTAATTTGTTGCATATAATTTGAGTCCCATGACACAACAATACAACTCAAACCGAATTCAACACGCGCACCACTCGCCTACGCTACGCGCTCGCCGAGCCTTACCTCCGCTTTGCTTTCGCTTTGCCTCCGCCTTGCGCCGGGCGCTCGTCCTCAATAGTCTTCGGTAAATGCAATGTGAGTTTTATTGATGTGTGATAGGATCATAAGCGTAGCCAGCCATGGGCTTAGGGTGGGGCAGCAATCTGAAATAATATGTAACTAGCAAACTACACGGTCCGCCGCTTACCCCAGTTAATTTTTACATATAAAATGTCGAGTGTGAACTTTCTTACGAATATTAAGTATTGTAGTAAGTACCTAGATAATTTAATTTTTAAGTTTGGTTCGGTAACTTAAAGGTCTGAGCCAGGATGGGGCAAGCGCCCCACCGTGCCCCACTGTGGCTACGCCCATGGATAGGACTTTAAATTATATGCAACAAATTCAAACCGCGCTTGTCGTGTGCAAAGTGGCTTCGCATGTGTTGTCTAAAGGCACCCAAACACGTAAATAAGTTTAATTATAATTTTTTTTAAAAATCTACCGACACCAACGCTTTTACTTTATTATTCTGTCTTTTGATTAATATTTAATTATAATATGAATGAGCTAGCGAAGCGAACGAAGTATATATGAATAAAGGAAGTTAGTAAGTATGTTTGGTCGAGGGTCACTTGAGTAATTTTTATCGGAGCTATATGAAATTTAGTAAGTGTGAGATATTTTTTTTCCTAGCTATTTAGATCCCATAGTTGAGCAAAGGTCTCCCCTTGTTGTTTTCAGCTGTTTCGATCTTTGGCTACTTTTTTCCAACCCTTGTCGAAAGCAGACAGGTCGTTATTCTATCTCATTTTAGGCCTTACCGTTGATCGTTTCCCATCTGGAATCCACATGGTCGTTATGTTAGCTCATCTGTCCGGCGCCATTCGGCAAACAATTTTATTATCATAAGAAAATAGTTCAAACTGCAGGATTTCAAGGAGCTAGGAGCGTAGCATGCTAGGTCTTAAACGGTCAACTCGTGTTAAAAATACCACCTTACGTTCCATAACAGAAGTGGTGGATGTTGGCAAAATAAGGTAGTCTAAAATTGGATTAGGCTGGTCACGTTTGTCGAATGCCATCGGAAAGGTGGGTTCACGTTGCTTCTGTCTGGAGTTCAACAAACGATATAAAGAAAAGAGGCATCAGGCAGACAATGGACAAGATGGACAGATGAGTTGAGACAGTTTGATAGGAATCGAGAAAGAGAAGTGAACAATAGAAGTGTTTGGAAACATAGAGGGGCGACTTTTGCCCAGCAGTGGGACATGAAAAGCTAATAATAAAATATATAATAAGAGTCGCTAAGTTATATAAACTGTTTTCAGTAATAACGACACTGTTATACGTATTCCTAACAACTTCTCAGGAGTTGCGGTTATAAGCGTTGAAACAATTTAAAAGTTAATCCTCTGCGGTCTTTGATACTCGTTTGTCGTGTAGCTAGGAAAACTTAAGAGTGGAAACTATTTTAAAACCATTATAATCTATGTTTAATAAAAGAATGATCGTTTTTATTCTTCGTGTGTCATTTTAAAACATTGTTTTCTGTAGTAGGTTTTGTTGGTAGGTTAAACACCTACCACTATTTGTGATCAACGTCTTAAAATAGTCGAAAAATAGATACATCCTTCTATTAAAAACTTGTATGGGAGTAGGTATAATTTATTTTTAGCCCAGGAAATTACCCATTTGTTAGTTGTTTTCGATAAATCAGTAATCTTCAAACATTAAGCACAGCGTAGGACCTAATAGGTCTTCTTTAGCAGGGAGTTTGGATGACCTTCCTGTGTCTGATATGGCGATGATGAAAAAACTTTTGAGCAACGCTTGTTGGATGCTGTCTCCCGTACTACACCGAGTAGTCTTTTTCGTACAGCACCCGAAATTGAGCTATGCATGTCGCGTGACACCCAGCATACGTTCCTTTCGGACGTCTATGTTGAACTGTTGGCAATCTTATTCCTTTTGGCTGGTTTTCAGTATACATTTTACATCGTTTCACAACTGGCGTATTGAAAGTCCTTTAAAGATGACTAAAAAAGTCAAATGATTCAAATTTAGTTCAGATTTTATCCACTGCAGCGCTAGTAGTAACCAAAACCAATATGGCGTTAGCGTGGCAAACATCTGTTTGTTAATTTCGTTTACACATCCGATACAATTTTTTTTTTCATATTTCACTATTACTACCTAGTTTCTTTGTGGTAGATGTTAGTAAAAGGTAGTTCATCAGTAAATTTGTGAACTCAAACCCCAATTTATAACAAATTCATCAATATCCAATTATTATAATTTGAACTACCTCCACGGCGTACCTAGTGGTTACCATGCTAGTCCGCCACCTCTGAGTGGCGTACTAGCATAGTGACCACTCTCCCGGATTCAATCCCCGTTCAGGGCGAGTTGGAAAATGGCCTCTTTCAAATTGTCCTAAGTCTTGGATTTTTGTCTATATATTGTCGCGAACGAGATAAACTCAGTGTTCGACTCAATGTTCGTATTTCTACGAGGTTCTTGCAGAGCAAGAACCGCGATAGGTGGAAATACATCGGTATGGTGCAAGCAAAACTAGGCCTTATGTCCTCACCGCATAAAGTCTAGAATTGTTTGGCCGGTTGTACTCACACACACGTACCGGCGCCTCGATGTTTCCCGGCATCGAAATACATTCTTCAAGTATGGGGAATATTCGAGAATAATGTAGACCTCTGTACCGGCGCATATATAAAGACGACCGAGTGCGCACCACGGCAGTTCAATACGAGCTACGGAAGCGATCAGTTCGAAGCAAACCGAAGCAAAGGAAGCCTACTTAAGTGCGACACCTGGAAGTACCTGCGACAACCTCGGCGAGATACCTGGACCTCAGCTGCTACGTGACTCGGACTTGGACATCAGGAAGACCATCTTCACGTGTCAACTTAGGGTTCCGTAGTGAATAAAGACTCCCATACAAAGTTTGGCGTTTTTCTTCAAATTTCAAACCCCAGTATCGTAACAATATGTATTTATTATAAAATATAGCATCGTTGAGTTAGTGCCCCATAACACAAGTCTCGAACTTAAGTTGGGGCTAGCTCAATCAGTGTTATTTGTCCCTGTATATTTATTTATTTATTCTTACTTACTAATTCCAGTCATCTTGTAAAACGTTACGTCCAATGACTCGTCTAATCGTCCTTCAGACATTTTATTGGATGCTGGCTTTTTGAGAACGGGCTAGGCGTCCAAATGGGTGCAACACATTTATCACGTTATTCACGCCTGTTTCTCACAGGGGTAGGCAGAGTCTATGGACCTCCACTTGCTACGATTCTGACTAACCTCTTTTGATTCACCTACACTCATCATTGTTTTCAATACCTTAATGGATAAATTAGTAATAAGAAAAAATACATACTTTTTTGTTGTATTGTTATGGTTGTTTTTTTTTTTATCATCCATGTACGGTACGCTTCAAAAATGGAGTCATAATTTGCATACAACTAGTATGAGAAATTTTGACTCCATTTTTGAAGCCTGGCTGTATGTACTTTAATATACGAATAGAATATTCTTAAAATCTCTCCTTTTTATTAACCCCGACAAAAAGAGGGGTGATATTAGTTTGACACTAATATCTGTCGGTCTATCAGTGCTATCGTGGCGCTCGAATGGATGGACCGATTCTGATGCGGTTTTTTCACATGAAAGCAAGTTCTTTTGCGGTGGCTTTTTGGTGGTGTTTGATGGAAAGTCGGTTCAGCCGTTTCAATGTTATTGGAGATTAACGCAAGTCAGGGCTGGGATGACGCTACGGATATCAAGTCGTATCGGTAGTTCCGCTACTTATCACTAGATAGCGTTCTTAACAGTCGAGTTTTTTTATTCACCTAGGAAATATACTTGTTAATAATACATAAAGGGCCGTAACAGACGGGGCGCCAGTTGCGCCCCGTAACAGCTATTGAGTGGAGTTGCATAAATACTCAATCAACCGATTGAGTATTTATGCAACTCCCATTGAATATTTACTCAGTAGATCGAGTAAATACCCAATAAATATTCTAATTTATCCATTTGGTGAGCAGATTGAGTTATATGAGTTGCGACTTATATTTTTATTCATATTAATTATTTGATGTTTTTATGACAATTTTGAAACTTAAATCTAGTATACACTTGCAATTCTTGTCGGAAAGTGTGTGCATACGCCATAATTTACTCAAAATGTCGGTAAACGTTAAATGCGACGCTAAAATATATGAAAATACCATACTAATCATACACTGAAAGTAGGCTTCTTTGACTAATTATCATTTTTTGCTGGGAGGTGTGCAAAGGCGTAATTTCATGTTAAAATAAGTAAACAGACATCAAATGCGATGTGAATATATGAGCACGCCCTATTTACTCTATTTATTAAATCTAGTGAGTAAATACTCAAATGGGTAGATTGAGTACTATCCACTGCCCATCTCTAGCTGTTACGCGACACAACTTGCGTCCCGTCTGTTGCGGCACTAACTGCGGCAGTGCAAGCACACTGCTGAAAATCAGTGTTTTGCTTACTGAACAGTTCAGAAATTTAGAAACAAAATATGACTTTTACTTATATAATAAAGCAAAAAAATAAATAAATTAGAAAACTAATACAATATTTACTAAACAAAAACAGCCTAGAATTAAAACTGAACTAAAAATAATTAAATAAAAGCGGCCAAGTGCGCGTCGGACTCGCCCATGAAAGGTTCCGAAGCAGCAAGTAACATAATATAAAAGTTCTTGTAGTTCGTTGTAACTTTAATCTATGTTTTAATAAACGTATTTAAAAAAAAACTACTTTCCAGATCTCGTTCAAACCAATTTTCAGTGGAAGATTGCATGGTAATGTACAATATATACTTTTTTTTAGTTTTATCATTCTCTTACCTTAGAAGTTACGGGGGGGGGGGCACATTTTACATTATATATTATTGAAGACCTATGCATAGATACCCCACACGTATGGGTTTAAAAAAAAAATTAAGTTCCAATTCTAAGTATGGGAAACCCCCAAAATTTATTGCTTTTTTCTATTTTTGTCTGAAAATCTTAATGCGGTTCACAGAATACATCTACTTACCAAGTTTTAACAGTATAGTTCTTATAGTTTCGAAAAAAAGGAAAAAAGTGGCTGTGACATACGGACGGACAGACAGACAAACACGACGAATCCATAAGGGACCCGTTTTTGCCATTAGGCTAAAAATAACTTAAATTAAATTATTAACGTTGAGGCCAACTCGCTGCCGTCACAGGGCAATGTACTCTAGAGGCTGGCAGCATTTCCGCGTTGAGTAACAATACTTAAACACTGTCCAAAATACGCGCCAGCCCTTTAGTCCCCCAAGATATCGATAAGGCGTGCGGAAATTTCCCTAAAAAATTTACGAGTTTCCGCACCCCAGGGCCCTAGGATCTCCACAGCAAAAGGCACAAATATATTATGTAAAAAAAATATATTCAACACCATAGCGATCTGAGGTCTATTTTTTAAGTAATATAATGTTTTATTTTTTATTAGAAATATTTTTAGTTTATAGTTTTCGTTTAAGGGGCTACCTGAATTTTTCGGGGTTCAGTGCTGCCCCCATTTGAGTTAGATCATTTAAAAGGAAACCGAGACAAAATATAGAATTTTGTCTTAACTAGGCTCTAGATAACCCTTCAAACTATTTTATGAACTACTGTTTACAGTTTCAATTGAGAACGTGAAGCTTTTCTACGCACATACGCCAATAGTGTCCATTTTTCGCAATTGTGCGTGCAAAATCTTCACATTGTCACTTTAAAGTGTAAACAGTAGTTCATAATATAGTTTGGAGGGTTATCTAGGGTCTCATCAAGATAAAATTTCAAATGATATCTCCGTTTCGTTTAAAATGATTTAATACAAATGGGGGCAGCACTGGACCCTTTAATATTGTGAAATATTTTTTAATTTTAAAACTATTCATTTAGCTAGGTAATGTTAATCTGAATAATCCCAAACCTCATAACTACATTCTCCCCCTCTTATGAAATAGGAAATGATTTGTAAATATACCATAGAGCACCAAATACCGCAACGCTTTCTATAAACACGAAATACTCTTGTAGTTAAGTAGGTTAACAACTGTAAGGGTGCGTTCATAACGAGTTTACTGACAAGCAATGTGACCTACCAGGAATGTGCAACAACATTTAGTTTACATTTCGGATTTTATGGCATACTATCTGAGTCCTGCGATGTTACCCGTGGAAAATAACCTATGTGTTAATCCAGGGTGTCAGCTTCCTGCATACCAAATTTTATCAAAATTGGTCTAGACGTTTGCACGTTAAGAAGTAACAAACATACACACATTCTCACAAACTTTCACCTTTATAATATTAGTGTGATGATTTAAATTTGATGATAATAACTAACAAGAACATTATTACGTTTAAATCTGAGGTATCAAAGTAAAAGCTAGATTACGTTTGTATGGTTTTCCATATCCTAGGGTAAGAACGTCCTTAACTTCAGTTTCCTTATAGCGGAACGATATAGACTCTCTTATGAGTGAATGTCAGCAGACTGCGCAAAATAGAGGACGTGTGGAAGGAACAGGGGGAAACCCTTGCCCAGCAGTGGGACACAAAAAAGAGGCTAGGAAAAAAATTGCAACGGGGAAGGGATATTCCTGCAATAAATTGAACTGGCTATACTAAACCACTATAGTACGAGTATAATGAAATTATAATAACAACCAAATAACGAAAAAAAATCGGCATCTAAATATATATAACTCAAAGGTGACTGACTGACTGACATAGTGATCTATCAACGCACAGCCCAAACCACTGGACGGATCGGGCTGAAATTTGATATGCAGGTAGATTTTATGACGTAGGCATCCGCTAAAAATAAGGATTTTGATAAATTCTACCCCCAAAGGGATAAAATAGGGGATGAAAGTTTGTATGAAACTTTGTCAATTTTAAACCGATCGGGCTGAGACTTTGCATGCATAAAGCTACTATGACGTAGGCATTCCCTAAGAAAGGATTTTGATAAATTACACCCCTACGCGAGCGAAGCCGCGGGCAAAAGCTAGTTTCCATATAAAAGTGTGTATCCACCGTGGGATAGAATACATTAGCGTTAAGACAACCTTTTGTTCCTTTTTGGTCAATAAACATTCAATAAATAATTTGAATAGGAATTTCGAATTTTGGTTGTTATTTAAATTGCTTTATATAGGTAGTGTCTGTGGTTAGATTTTTTAAGTGCATGTCCCTTTCACGTTGTAAATACACTATTACAGTCCTCAAGTTAATTAAAGAAAAAATAACCCAATTAAATACCTACTTAACTTAGATTGAGTAATGGAAGTACATTGTATTTAATATTAATCAGGCTGCGTGCTTGTCGGTCAAATATCCAAAAATATCTAAGTCAACCTGCAATTAATTTGTAAAATTGATCCAAATACAAACACACAATCTTTATCCATAAAGGGTGGACATAGAATTTTAAAAAGAGCGTGATTGTGGGTAAGATAGTGTGGCGGTATGATTTATTTAAAAGAAACTATATTAAGGGGCTACATTAATTTTTCGGGGTCCAGTGCTGCCCCCATTTGAAATAAATCATTTAAAAAGAAATGGAAATATAATTTAAATTTTTTTCTTGATCAGACCCTGGATAACCCTTCAAACTATTTTATAAACTACTGTTTACATTTTAAAGTGAGAACGTGAAGTTTTTCTACGCACATACGCCAAAAGTGGCCGTTTTTCGCAATTGGGCGTAGAAAAACTTCACGTTCTCACTTTAAAATGTAAACAGTAGTTTATAAAATAGTTTGAAGGGTTATCCAGGGTCAAAACCAAATTTTAAATGATGTCTCCGTTTCTTTTCAAATGATTTATTTCAAATGGGGGCAGCACTGGACCCCGAAAAATTCAGGTAGCCCCTTAAGAATAACAAACTTTTTAATTCAAATTTTAACAATTTAGGAAGAGAACACTGAAAGAACACTGAACACTAGGAGTCGTGGGTTAGCAGGCCACGAGATTCGTCGATCTAGGATAACAGGAATTACTCAGCTTTGGTTCACTGCAGTCAGGCTTCACTAGTGGTCCAAAAAAGACCGCGGTTCAGCTCGCTACCGCTTTTATATGGGCGGCGCGGAGTGCAGTGCGGTGAGGTGAGGTGCGCGGTGACCGTCGTCACAATAGAAGAAAAAGAAATCCAAATAGTGATGGGTTGCTATCCGAATTCGCATTTTCGTCCGTTCCGGGAGAGAAGCAGCTGGTACACTAATGTTTTTATCTTTCAAACCAGCTTAGATTCTAAATGAATAAATTGGTATCCGTTGTATACCAATATAATATAATGTGGAAGGGACATCCCCGTAATAAATCGAACCACGAGCTATACTAGATCACTATAGTATAATAAATATAAATATGAATATATAGGGACAAATTACACTGATTGAGCTAGCCCCAAAGTAAGTTCGATACTTGTGTTATGGGATACTAACTCAACGATACTATATTTTATAACCAATACATATATAGATAAACATTCAAGACCCAGGACAATTTGAAAAAGGCCATTTTCCAACTTGACCTGACCGGGGATCGAACCCGCACCTCTGGGTGGCGGACTAGATGGTGACCACTACGCCACGGAGGTCGTCAGAACAGAACATAATGAAACAGAAATAACAGTAAAAACACTTGACATTCCCATACAAAAATGCCCGGTCGACTACGCACTTTTGTATGGAGATACCGTCTTTTTTTTTTAATTTTTGGATTTTATTTTAGTTACATTATAGTATTAGTGATATAGTATAGTCCGTGGTTTGATTTATTACGGGTATGTCCATTCGACGTTGTATATACGTAAGCCCTTATTATTTTGGCATTTGTAATGTTTCTGTTCCTAAAGAAATGGTAATAAAAAGTGAAAAGTTAATACTTATTACCAGGAATACGCACATTTCTTGAGACTGAAATAACACATTACTCAATTACATGTGAAGACGACTTATAATATAGACATTAGACATCATAAATTCTTTCATAAAAATCCGGTTAGCCGATAGAGGGGGGGGGGGCACTTAAATCTAACAAAAAAATTCATTTTAAAGCCAAATATTTCAGATATGGATCCCTAAATTGTATTTACAAGCTCGTAACATTTTTTAAAGGCCTATTCAACGATACCCTAAATGATTGGTTAGTCTAGAAAAAAAATGACTTTTCACTTTACTTGTATGAGAGCTAAACTAAAAAAAATTTTTTTTCAATATTTTATTTTACCACTTTTTCCTGTATTAATATACATACTCATAACAAATAACAGTTGTCTAGTGCAGTCGCTGGGCAAAACCGCGCACGGACAAACAGACAGACAGACATGGCGAAACTATAAGGGTTCCTTGTTTACTACGAAACCTTAAAAAACAAGCGAATCCGTCGTTAGTGTGTTAACTTCTTCCTAACGTACATTGTCCCATTGTTAGGCAAAATCAAATGCCTGCGACCAATTGTTTTTGACCGACTTTCAAAATGGAGGAGGTTATTAATTCGTCGGAATCGTTCACCGATCACTCGAAGACATCTGGACCGATTTAAAATTATTTTTCTTGTTTGAAAGAGCATTGAATCTTGTCAGGTGTCCAATAGATATTTTATTTAAATCCGTTGTGAAATTTGGGGGTGAGTCGGTTTTATATTTGAAAAATTTATCAAATATCGCTTAGACGCAACGACCAGAACTTCGCACAATTGGTTGTAACGCCCAAGTTGTGGCCAAGTGCCTTACTTTTACATGGTTTTTAAGGTTCCGAAAGGAAAAAACGGAACCCTTATAGGATCACCTTGTTGTCCGTCCGTCCGTCCATCTGTTTGTCAAGACCTTTTTTTCAGGAACGCGTAGAGGCATCAAACTGAAATTTATTCAATTGCTAAAATCTACTGATTCTTGGAGCTGTGAAAAAATCAAACTTCTAAGCCAATGCAATCAAAAGATACAGCAGTTTATGCTGCAAATTTTCGCCACTCGCAAGGGAATCAAAACCTTCCGTCCCGTGAACTCAGAATCTTGAAATTTGATACGAAGCACCGTCTTATAGCATTGATAATGAAAAAATTGCGAAAACCGTAAATTTTTAGTTACACCATGTAATAATAGTATATTATGCAATTAGTAAATTAAGGACGGATTTACTTCGAGGGCCATAGATGAATCACGAGCAGGTGAAGGATTCTAACGACTGAATCACGACCGTAGCGAGTGATTCAAGTGTAAGAATCCTGACCAATGCGAATAATTCATGGCCCTCGATGTAAATCCGCTTTATTCAAGAATTGCATACTATACTTTATACCATGACTACGAGAATAATTTTTCAAAACTAAAAACCGACTTCACCCCCAAACTACACAACCAGTTTTAATATTCTTTTTTTTAAGGTATTTCCTTAAAAAAAAGAATATTCTAAATCGGTACAAACGTCTTCGAATAAATCAATCAACATATATAAAACATAAGATTCCGAAGAATTGATAAGCTCCCCTTTTGGAAGTTGGTTAAAAAGAATAATTTAAGCAAAAATAGACATTTAATAAAGAAAAAAAAGGTTAAATTAATTAAAATGGACATTAAAGTTGGAACAATTACTAAAATTAAGAGTAAATACTTCTAAATTCAAACATCGAAATAGTGAGTAAAAGTGCATTTTATTCACTGTTTTCAGTGAATAAAATAAACTTTTTGGAGGGGGAATGGTATAAAAATATTTTAAATAATTTTAAACTTACTATACCTGCAGGTTTGTACGGAACCCTCGGTGCGCTAGTCCGACTCGCACTTGGCCGGTTTTTTAGTTAATCTGTTCGTTGTGGCTACTAGTCGAGGTCATGACCTACTAGTGCGCGTGGTGCCTAAATGATCCAATAAGGACAAATAAGTAAATATATATGAACAAATCACTTAAATTAAGTTCGAGACTCTGAAACGTGGTCCCTTACTATGGGTCTCATAAGAAGGCTCAAGGTCGCTCAACGGGCTATGTAGAGGACTATGCTCGGTGTTTCTCTACGCGATCGAATCAGAAATGAAGAGATTCTTAGGAGAACGACCGTCACCGACATAGCCAAGCAGATAAGCTCATTGAAGTGGCAGTGGGCGGGGCACATAGCGCGAAGAACCGATGGCCGATGGGGCAGAAAGGTTCTCGAATGGCGGCCACGTACCGGCAAGCGCAGCGTAGGACACCCACCTGCTAGATGGTCAGATGACCTGAGCAAGGTTGCAGGGAGGCGCTGGATGCAGGCCGCTTCCAAGCAGGGAGGCCTATGTCCAGCAGTGGACTTTCTGTGGCTGATATGATGATGATCATGAAGTTCAAGGCTTGTGTTATGGGATACTAACTCAATGACACTTTATTTTAATAATAAATACATATATAGATAAACATTTAAGAACTGCGACATCGCGCGGGCTCCAGCACTCCTCCGCCCCTCTTCGGCGCAGCGGGGGGGGCCCATGCCCTATATAAGGCGCGGCGGTCGGCGCTCGTCCTCTTTTTCTTCGGCTGCATCTCAAGCTAAGTAGTTCTTCTACCTAGAAGGGCTACTCAACGGATCTAGTGCCTGTAACTCACGACCCTGACTACCTAATCTGTACCTAGTGTTCTTGTGAATCTTTGTAACTAATGTAATGTTCATTATACCTATCTCATTTGCCAATATCTAGTCTTTCCTTTATCTCATCTATCCTCCTAGATCCTAAATCTAGGTTTTACTAACCAAAACGGTACAGAACCAGGTCAATCTGAAAAATGTCATTTTTCCTTTTGGGCTGACCGTGGATCGAACCCGGGACCTTCGGTGTAGTCACTAGGCCACAGAAGTCGTCAAAAAAGGTACTGATGACGGAACGCACTGTATCTTGTCTATTTAAGTAAGTTATCTGTTCATGATTCATAGAAAAAAATATTTACAACAGAAACGTGAAATCGGTAGAGTTATTGCCTAAATCGTACGGTTTTAGGAAGCAGCCCTGCGGGATGTTATTCTTTGGTCTAAAGATAGTATTTCAATTACATCGTCGTCTCGATTTCTATGGAACAGCTTCTTCTGTGTCTACCTGTCTTGCTATTTAGTTTTGAGCTCTGCAGCTTGACATTTCATAAGCTTGTTGATTTCAGCCAGGAACCACACAGGCTTTAGAAGTTAATTCGCACTCCAAACAAACAAAAGCCTGTGTCTTTCGGGTTTCCTGTCCGAGATCGACATGGATTTGAAATAAAAAAATGTTTATTGGGAAATATGTAACATAATACAAAAATATACAAATTGCTGGAGGCTCCTTTTAAGCAAAATTATGCTTGTGCCAGGAGTATCCGCTCTTTCTTATCTCTATGTTTTGCAATTTTGTATTTTCACTTGATTGTTGGGATAGCGTCGTTGACTTTGGTCTCTATCCTTTTCCTTCTATTTTGCCTGTAAACATTAGTTTCTCAAGACTGTCTCCACGTTTCCTGGAAATATGTCCAAAGAACTAAAAGGCTTAACTTACGGCCAAAATATTATAACAAAATTGAAAATTATATTAAATGTCAGTGTATTGGATGATGGAAGTAAATAAAGTCAACGTTAACCTAATTAGGAATTATTGCATTTTTGGCATTTTTGCATGTAGGGGTAAAAACACCTTTATTTTTTTATGTGATTTAGTAGATTTCAAAGATTCAAAGATTCAAAAGATTCAAATGTTTATTCAGTAATTAGACCTTTACAGGCACTTTTACACGTCAATAAGTATAATTTATGTTACGTGTAAAGTATATTAAAATTTAATTTATTTTTAAAGAAAAGCTACCGATACCAGCGCTTCGTAACGACCACTGCTGAGAAGAAACGCCGAAAGAAACTCATTTACACAGTATTGGTCGCCTACTCGCCAGAAGGGCTTTGTCATATTATTATAATTGTCTTTTAATTAATAAATACTTTTAATATAATACAATGTTGACATTATAACATGTAATGCTTGCGAACCAGTAAACAAACATAAATTGCGTAATACAAAATATTAAGTAGTCAAAAAAGCGAAGCCGAGCTGACCAGTCCCTCCCGGCAGCACCCGTTCACGAGTTGACGCACGGATCAGCCATCGTTAAACTCAACCATATTAGAGGGAATCCAACGACCCGACCAGCGACGCCACCACCGGATTGGACATTTTAGTGAGCATGAAAAACCCGAACTCGCAGACCTTGTCAAGAGGAAATATTAGTTATATGTTGGTCACTTATTGATCGCAGAGCATTTACATGTTTTTACAGTAGGCTTATTATGGTAACAGAAAATGCAGCTATTTATGTTTCATGTGTGGAGGATTTCTCTAACTAATTGGAAAACAGAACAACAAAACAGTTTATATCAGGTTATGTTGATGTTTGTTGATATGTCAACTTGACAGAAAAGTCATGACAAAGCTAATTTAGTTTTTCTATATTCATCTACGCAAAGATATCAATCTATACCACCAAGTAATGACGTCATTAGGGTCAAATGAAGATTAGTCAATTATTTCCAAAATAATTTTGATCCAAACCTTATTTGCTGTTGTAAACTGATAAATAGTGTTCAGAGTGACTAATCCTCTCTAGACTAATCGTCTACAAGGAAAATGGGCATTGTTCATGTTTTTAAAAAAACATGAACAATGCCCATTTGCCTTACGCAAAGATATCAATCTATACCACCAAGTAATGACGTCATTAGGGTCAAATGAAGATTAGTCAATTATTTCCAAAATAATTTTGATCCAAACCTTATTTGCTGTTGTAAACTGATAAATAGTGTTCAGAGTGACTAATCCTCTCTAGACTAATCGTCTACAAGGAAAATGGGTATTTTTCATGTTTTAAAAAAAACATGAACAATGCCCATTTGCCTTACGCAAAGATATCAATCTATACCACCAAGTAATGACGTCATTAGGGTCAAATGAAGATTAGTCAATTCTTTCCAAAATACTTTTGATCCAAACCTTATTTGCTGTTGTAAACTGATAAATAGTGTTCAGAGTGACTAATCCTCTCTAGACTAATCGCCTTCAAGGCAAATTTTTAATTTTAGGCATTTTAGGCATTTTGATTCGTAGACAAATTAAAAGTTTGGCACTCTGATCACAAAGCGTCTTTTAGATCTACATAAAAGAAGGTAGGTACTTTAGCAACTGTTTCCAAAATGTAGCAAACACTAGCGAATAAGACACATGGCCAATATAAACGGCACCGATCACAGATGTACGAGTAAACTAACACATCAACGGTGTTTACGGCACGGACAGACAGACACACATTGTTTAGGGCACAAGGCAACGGTCACTGTTTATAGCTTCTGGGTGGGTGGTAGTTTCTGCTATATTAAGAGGAAATACTAAGGTCGAGAGAATTAAAAATTGGTATTTGTAAAAATTATTGCTATCGCGCTGTGCGGAGCCACCTGTCGCGATGTGGGACAGAGACAGCTGCAGCTCAGACCGAAAATACCCATGAAAAGATTACAAAATCGACGTTTCGTAGTCCTCTGATGTCTCTTCCAAATCTTAACCGATTTAATTTCTTTTTACATAAAAAAATTGAAGAAAAGCTACGGCTTTGCTCCAATGTTTTCTTTTTGTAATATAATCTCGTCAAATTGGTTTGCTAGATGTTGAAGCAAAGTGGAAAGACTTACCAATTTTTTAGATTTTTTGGAGATTTCTATTTCTTTGAATAATAAAATTATAAAACAAGGAAACCATAGGGATGCTAATATCCAAATATTATTCCTCTACTGGCACTATCCGGCGAGGAATCTGGGGACTACAGTTGTATGGAAATATGGGCAAACGATTTCCTCTTAAGTTTAGCACGCCCTGTAGTTTGCGGCAGAATAAAATAGGACATCTGCAAGTCTTTTCGTGGATGTCGTAGAAGGCGACTTAGGAAATACAAGCCTAACAAAGCTTATAAACATCAATGAGACCTCTCCAACCCGTCTGGCTAGCGTGGAGAGTGTACGCCAAGTCCTCTGTCTGCTCTGTCCAAGTATAGCTTGGGTAGTAAAGAGACGGTTGTGCTCCTGCAGTAGATATTAAAAAGACCTGATGATGAAGTCTGGAAATTCTCTTCCTTGCTGGTCTGGGACAAAAAAAAATATAAAAGGCTGCTTAGAGCCGCAGAACCCAAAATGCTCCATCTGCTCTACTGGGGGTAAAAACGAGATCTTTGCGTATTTAACGACCTCTGCGGCCTAGTGGTCACATGCCAGGCTGACATACTAGAGGTCCCAGGTTCGATCCTCCATCAGGTCAAGATGGAAAATGATTTTTTTCAGATTGACTTGGGTCTTGGATGTTTATCTGTTTATGTATTTGTTATAAAATATAGTATGGTTGAGTTAGTATCCCATAACACAAGTATCGGACTTACTTTGGGGCTAGCTCAATCAGTGTGATTTTTCCGTATATCTTTATTTATTTGTATATATGTTATAACACAAATTAAAAAAAAAAAGTTTCTTTGGGGCTAGGTTAGGTAAGGTAAGTTTTTTTTTTACTAATAATTGTAGTGTGATTTATCCCTGAAGTTTTTGGCGGGAAGTCAAGGGGTTCAGTTGGAGTTTGCTTTAAATTGTTTCTAGTGGACTTTACAATATGCAATTGGTGTAGTTTAGTGTTGTAAACGCTCATGCTCATGGACAATGTGTGAAATGGTTAAAGTGGACACTCATAGTGCGGCTGTAGTGATATTTATTTTCGGACTGTGGTGGGCGTCTTTAGGCGCCGTCCGCCACTCATTCGGCTATGAAAACTAGTGGACTCGTATAGATTCGTCGCCAGAAGCTCTCTTGAAGCAATCAAAGGACCTACACCAACATTTGATTTTATAGTTAGAGTTAGGGTTAGGTTAGGATAGGAATAAAGAAGTGATAAAATAAAGATGTGCTCTAAAGGACTAGTATCCAGAGCCGTAAAATAATTATAAAAAAAATGATTTATCCCTACATACATACTATTATCACGTCTTTATTCCTAATGGAGTAAACAGAGCATTTTGGTGTTTGCAGACGTCTCTAAAAGCAGAAGGAGCACTAGGCCGCAGACTCAAAGGCCACTTTTAGCGTCACGGTGGGCAAAAAGGTGGAAAAAAAGAACAAAATAGTAAGGGGTTGCTAACCGCATCGCCTATTAAAATGATTATATTATTTTTTCCCTATACAACGTGGAAAGGACACGCCCGTAATAAATCGAACCACAGGCTATACTAGATTACTATAGTGAAATGACATTAAATTATTAAAAGGAAAAGCGTTTAAAAAAGGACTCACAAAATAATGGTACTAGAATATTGTGAACTTTTACTCCATAGCGGAAGATATTGACTTCTGTGAGTGTAAAAAATAATGTTTAGTTAGATGAAATTGTGTATTTGTTTAATAAATACGAGTATGTTATCTTTCACCATATTTTATAATTTTATGAAATTAATAAATAAATAAATAAATACATACGTACAAATCACACAGATTGAGCTAGCCCAAAGTAAGTTCGAGACTTGTGTTATGGGATACTAACTCAACGATACTATATTTTATAACAAATACATATACAATGTCCTTTTTAATTAAGTACAAATATTTTAAGGGGCGATTCAGTCCATCATTTTGAACAACTTTTCCCAATAAATGTGTACAGAAATACGAAAAAAAAATTTTAGGTTCTCATACAAATCGAAGTAGTCACGTGATATAGTTAGTATGAAAATTGCAAAAAAAATATGCGTATTCCGATAAACATTTATTGGGAAGAGTTGTTCAAAATGATGGACTAAATCACCCCTTAAAATATTTGTACTTAATTAAAAAGGACATTGTATAGATAAACACCCAAGACCCAGGACAATTTGAAAAAGGCCATTTTCCAACTTGCCCTGACCGGGGATCGAACCCGGAACCTCTGGGTGGCGGACTAGCATGGTGACCACTACGCCACGGAGGTCGAAATTAAATTATCAGTTAAAAAACCATAAACAAAAATTCTTCATTCCTATACAAATTTCCCGGGCGGCTGTACACTTTTGTATGGAAATACCGATTTTTTCGTGTTTTGGCTGTTATTTTAATTCCATTATACTAAAGTGATCTAGAATAGCCCGTGGTTTGATTTATTATGGGTATGTCCCTTCCACGTGGCATATTAATTTATTTATGTATGATGATTAATTGTACAAAAAGTTACTTCATCATCATCATCATCATTTCAGCTGCATAACGTCCACTGCTTGACATAGGCCTCTCCCAAGGATTTCCAAAACGACCGATCAAGAGCGGCCTGCATCCAGCGCTTTCCAGCGACCGTCTGACCACCTTCGCTTGCCAGTACGCGGTCGCCATTCGAGAACCTTTTTGCCCCATCGGCCATCGGTTCTTCGCGCTATGTGTCCCGCCCACTGCCACTTCAACGAACTAATCCGCTGGGCTATGGCAGTTACTTTTGTTCTCCTACGAATATCCTCAGAAACACCGAGCATAGCGTTCTCCATTAAGTTACTTGGCCTTTTGCAAATGTTATTCATAACCACTCACGATAAATGCATTAGTGAGGTTTACATTTTGCAAGCTTACCTACCGAATGCAACCATATCGTAATATCCGGTTGTTAGACCAGGTGCTTAGAACTTATAGATCCAGTGATCTATGATTCTTAATTACAGTTTACATAGATCATTTTGAGCCTTTACTGTTTTTGCTATTAAAAGTACGGTGCCGTGCGTTAACTGGTGAAAGGGTGCTGCCAGGAGGGACTAATCAGCTCGGTTTTGTTTTTCTACCCGACTGCGCCAGAAGGAGGGTTATGTTCTTCGAGAGTATGTATGTATGTATAATTGTTTGGCACGCTCTGCAGCCTGAACGGCTCGCTGGACTTTAGCCTAAGAGGTGTCGTTACATTTGTATTTACTGTAAGAGGGATACTGGATATATCAAAATAAAAAAAAATTATGAAAAAAAAATAGCAGAGGGCCTATCTACTACACTAATATTTTATTCTTCTATCAATATTTATTAATTATAAATTTCTTGGCCCACTCATTTATAATAAACTAAATAGAAGACTAGATTTTTATCACTTAAATCTAAAAAAGTGTAAGGGAAATACTACAAGAAGCCCTTCTAAATATGACCTATGAGGATACAGAGGCCTTACTAACAGTTTTAAAATAAGTAATTTTTAATTTTCCTCATTTTTAAGCATGTTTTTAATTTTTATAAAGTAGATATGTTTAATGTTAAATTTGATTTGGATATGATTGTTTATAGTACCTACTTTAGCCTAGCATTGTGCCGCCTGAAATACAAGATTGTCAAAATCTTAGCTCAGGTTCTACAATAAATATATACCTATCTTTTAATTTTAATTTACAATATGTTAAATTTCTCTGTAAGTTTATTTGAATAAAGTTTTATTATTATGCTTTTCAGCCACGGGTCCATGGGGACCCGGTCCTTTGAGGCGTTCATGGGGCCAAAGCCAACATGAAGAGGCCTTTTAGTACCTTTTTATCTAAAAAGTGAGATGGCTGCATCTATGGAGGTCTATCCCTTAAAGTACCATTGAGATGCACTAACGGACAGTCCTCCACAGCTGCCGAACTATTGCCAGGGAGGGATTTACTTGGTTTGGGCTTTATGGATGGGATGTTAGTGGACCGGATAACTGGGTTATGGAGTGAGATACGGACATCTATCCAAAAATCTCTAACAACAATTTTAGCCTGGTAGATGGTGACTCGCTGCTCGTTGGCTACACTGCCTGTGGGCACCCTTACTAGCCACGAAACTGCGGCCAGGGCGCAACACAATGTGAGCAGCTGAGGGTGTCGAGAGGAGTGGCTCCGGTTTCACCATCACGGGGCTTAGCCCGAGAGAGGGTTTCCTCGTTATTACGCCATTACGTGCAATACACTTCCACCCTGGAGCGTATGTTCTGCTCTTGCGACTCCACTCTGGCCGGCCAGTTAAGGCAAGACAGAGGCGGGGGGTGTGTAACTGTGTGTATGTGTGTGTGTTAGCGCATGTGTATATGGTACCCCTGGAGGTAGGGTACGTGGTGTCGCCACTCACCATCAGCTCACCACAAGCTGCCCTGCGTTGACTGACTGCACTGGGAATCCAGTGGGCGATGGGGTCGTCACGTCCCGATATTATTATAATATACACACAAATTAGCTTAATATTCACCTAAACCTATTTATCTATTTCCAATATTATTTTAATTACTACCAACTGATCAGATTGAAGTGACGGTGCCGAGCTCGACTGTGCTTCTGGTACTACGATAGACAGTATGTTGGCGAGCGACAATCAACGCGCGAGGTGAATATACGAGATACCTATTCTATGTGGCTCGGCATCGACTTTAATCTGATCAGTTGATAGTAGGTTAAATAAGGTTTTTGTTTTCTTTTATATTTAGTTATTACAACGATTATTATGTAGGTACATATTTTATTTAAAAAAAAATTGTGATGAAATGAATGAAATCACTATTATCTAGTCTAAATATATAAACTCAAAGGTGACTGACTGACTGACATAGTGATCTATCAACGCACAGCCCAAACCACTGGACAGATCGGGCTGAAATTTGGCATGCAGGTAGATGTTATGACGTAGGCATCCGCTAAGAATCAATTCTACCCCCAAGGAGATAAAATAGGGGATGAAAGTTTGTATGAAACTTTGTCAATTTTAAACCGATCGGGCTGAGACTTTGCATGCATAAAGCTACTATGACGTAGGCATCCCTTAAGAAAGGATTTTGATAAATTACACCCCTACGCGAGCGAAGCCGCGGTCAAAAGCCAGTTATAATATATAAACTCAACTACATACTTAAAGTTCGCAACACCCTGCCAGGGTTCATGTACTTATTTACCTACTAACCATGTTATAGTATAAGTGCATGTAAGCGAGAAATAAAGAAATAAAGTTATCTTGTTTCATACTTATTTCGATTCCAAAATTTTCTCTTATGTAATCTGTTAATTATACACTGTAAAGCTGTCTTTGCATTGTATTTCCTTTAAAAATCATATCATAGCGTAGTGGTCACCATGCTAGTCCGCCACCCAGAGGTCCTGGGTTCGATCCCCGGTCAGGGCCAGTTGGAAAATGACCTTTTTTGTGATGAAATTGTCCTGGGTCTTGTGTATTTATTTATACATGCATTTGTTATAAAATATAGTATCGTTGAGTTAGTATCCTATGACACGAGTCTCGAACTTACTATTGGGCTAACTCAATCAGTGTAATTTGTCCCTATATATATATTTATTTATTTATTTATAGCATTATGCAAATCAATTTATAAATAGGTGTAATCAAAATGTCGTATTCAACGTTAACTTAAGAGTATTCAAGTCAGGTTTATAAGATTTAATCGCTTGACGTAAACTGGAGCTCAGTAAAACCGCACTAGACATAAAGATTTGTTCTACTGCAAGCGAGAGAAATCTCTCAGCCACTTCTTTGTCAAAAGATGACAGTCTTTACATCAAAGTCCTTTAGGCAGCTTAAAAATCTGACACCAGTGACAGGCCAGAGCACTCCACTATTTAGCTATGAAGTTAAGGGGCTACCTGATTTTCTCGGGGTCCAGTGCTGCCCCATTTGAAATAAATCATATAAAAGGAAACGGAGATATCATTTAAAATTTTGTCGTGATCAGACCCTAGAGAACTCTTCAAACTGTTTTATGAACCACTGTTTCCAGTTTGAAGTGAGAACGTGAAGCTTTTCTACACACATAAGCTAAAAATGGCTAATGTGACTCTGACTCTGACTCTGACTCTGACTCTGACTCTGACTCTGACTCTGACTCTGACTCTGACTCTGACTCTGACTCTGACTCTGACTCTGACTCTGACTCTGACTCTGACTCTGACTCTGACTCTGACTCTGACTCTGACTCTGACTCTGACTCTGACTCTGACTCTGACTCTGACTCTGACTCTGACTCTGACTCTGACTCTGACTCTGACTCTGACTCTGACTCTGACTCTGACTCTGACTCTGACTCTGACTCTGACTCTGACACTGACTCTGACTCTGACTCTGACTCTGACTCTGACTCTGACTCTGACTCTGACTCTGACTCTGACTCTGACTCTGACTCTGACTCTGACTCTGACTCTGACTCTGACTCTGACTCTGACTCTGACTCTGACTCTGACTCTGACTCTGACTCTGACTCTGACTCTGACTCTGACTCTGACTCTGACTCTGACTCTGACTCTGACTCTGACTCTGACTCTGACTCTGACTCTGACTCTGACTCTGACTCTGACTCTGACTCTGACTCTGACTCTGACTCTGACTCTGACTCTGACTCTGACTCTGACTCTGACTCTGACTCTGACTCTGACTCTGACTCTGACTCTGACTCTGACTCTGACTCTGACTCTGACTCTGACTCTGACTCTGACTCTGACTCTGACTCTGACTCTGACTCTGACTCTGACTCTGACTCTGACTCTGACTCTGACTCTGACTCTGACTCTGACTCTGACTCTGACTCTGACTCTGACTCT
Source organism: Acrobasis suavella (assembly GCA_943193695.1). Classification (NCBI taxonomy): domain Eukaryota; kingdom Metazoa; phylum Arthropoda; class Insecta; order Lepidoptera; family Pyralidae; genus Acrobasis; species Acrobasis suavella. Next base: position 2,351,909 of record OW971947.1, read on the forward strand.
GACTCTGACTCTGACTCTGACTCTGACTCTGACTCTGACTCTGACTCTGACTCTGACTCTGACTCTGACTCTGACTCTGACTCTGACTCTGACTCTGACTCTGACTCTGACTTTGACTTTGACTTTGATAAGAGAGAAGATATATTTTCCTCGCTTATCGCTAACAGTGGCACAAGCCTGTAAACTAGACTAGACTTTATTGATGCTCTAAAAGGAACGACGAAAACCGCAAAGATTTACAGTAGCCGTAGACGAGCAAATTGTTTTGTTTGAAAATGTAAGTTTATTTTCTCTTATATTTGTACAAACAATGTTTTATTTGAAAATGTAATTTTGAGCATAAAATAGGTAAATATTCACTGTTAATATAATTTTAATTAAAATAAGATTAATTATCATGTCTTGAAACCTAACTATGGCATACAGAACCTAGATCCGTAAGAATCAAAGGCAAATATTTAATTAAAATGACGTACCAAAAAATAGACTACCTATTTACAAACTGTATAATACCAAAGTATATATTACCGTTTGTCAGTGTGGCCACATACTGTACATTTTTGGTAAATAAATAAATAAATATATAGGGACAAATCACACAGATTGAGCTAGCCCCAAAATAAGTTCGAGACTTGTGTTATGGGATACTAACTCAACGATACCGATAATAATAACTATATTTTTATAACAAATACATATATAGATAAACACCCAAGACCCAGGACAATTTGAAAAAGGCCATTTTCCAACTTGCCCTGACCGGGGATCGAACCCAGGACCAGGTGGCGGACTAGCATGATGGGTAGGTTAGGGGTAGGTATGGTAGGAAAAGGAAATTTGAGAAACTATTTTTTATGATATATTATAATCAGATTTCTTTAAATATTCGGAAACTGTAAGTATATAAGTAAATTCAGATTCCATCAAGTTCAATTTCCATAGAAATTCAAATTAACTGATCGCACGCTTACCTACTAAGTGAGACGAAAAAAAAATTTTTTCTTAATTCACGAATAAACAAACTAAATTGGATCACGTGAAGCTCTAGAAGGGATTCCGTCTTCTGATAGCTGATATTTGCGATGAACTGGCCTAGAGGTCACCATACTAGACTGTCACACCTGAGGTAACGAGTTCGATCACCAGTCAGGTCAAGATAGAAAAGCATCTTTTTGAGAATGACCTGGGTCTAGGATGTTTATTTTATACATGTATTTATTGTAAAATATAGTATCGTTGAGTTACAATCCTATAGCTATTACACAAGTCTCGAACTTTTCTTTGGCTAGCTCAATCTAAAAAGTAAAAAAAGTAATTTACTTCCTCCATACAATCAAGTAGAATACAGAGAGAAGAATTTTTCGGGGTGTATAACAATGCAGATTGGAGGAGGCTGGAGCCTGTTAAAGGAAGAAACCGTATCTGTGTGATTTGCCCGTACTATATATTTACTGATTATTTATCTTCCTTATTTTTAAAGTTTCATAAAAAAATTATATCATTACTATAACCAACATAAACGTAATGTATTTCACCTACAACAATACAGATTGGAGATTACAATGCAGATTGGAGGAGGCTGGAGCCTGTTAAAGGAAGAAACCTGTATCTGTGTGATTTGCCCGTACTATATATTTACTGATTATTTATCTTCCTTATTTTTTAAGTTTCATAAAAAAATTATATCATTACTATAACCAACATAAACGTAATGTATTTCACCTACATCAATACAGATTGGAGATTACAATGCAGATTGGAGGAGGCTGGAGCCTGTTAAAGGAAGAAACCTGTATCTGTGTGATTTGCCCGTACTATATATTTACTGATTATTTATCTTCCTTATTTTTAAAGTTTCATAAAAAAAAAGAAATGTGGTGTCGTGGGACACCAGGTAGGAACGAAGTTCCTTCGGCTAATGTAGAATCGACACAATGTGTATATGACTGTCGCGCCTGCGCACGTCTCATTTAACGGTTTTATTTAACGAGGTCATCCTTACGGTTTTACTATCACATTTTTTTCAGTTCGGTCGCGCAGCAAAATCCCTATCTCCTCCAAGCCTGCCGTAAGGAACTTCGTTCCAATTATATCATAACTATAACCAACATAAACGTAATGTATTTCACTTACAACGTTAAACTATTCACATAATAATTATGATTTTGAATATTACAGGCCAAAGAAATACCGGATCATGGTTCTAGATGACTTAGGAATAGACCACGGATCGTTGTTGATGCTTTCTCATAATACTATAAATATTCCAGGCGCGCCTACTTTTTAACTGACTGCAACCAAGGGAGAGGTTGTCCATTCGACCTTTTTTTCTGTATGTATGTAACGCCATATCTTTGTCATTTGTGAACTGATTTTAATGATTCTTTTTTTATTTCAATCCCTTTAGTGCCTAGTTAGCTGTAATCATTTAGTAAAGATATGAATGAAGAACTTGGGAGAGAAAAAAAAGTTTTTTTTTTTTTTTGTTAAAAAATAGGATTTAGTTTATTGTTTTACTATCGTAGAACTAGACAAAGACCTCTAGTTTTCTCCTTCAAATCTTTAAATTTATCTGTTGCTACCCAGCAGATAGAGAGTTAAGTAACTTAATTTTTTTAATATCATTAAGAAATCTCTTCCTTGTCTGTGACCTTCTGGGCCCCATCCAGCTGCATATAATTTATTTAATAATCACACAGAGAATCACCTAGCATAGTTCTCCCTATTTCTCACATATAAATAAATATATACAGACAAATAACACTGATTGAGCTAGCCCCAAAGTAAGTAATAATCGTTAATAATCACACAGAGAACCACCTAGCATAGTTCTCCCTATTTCTCACATATAAATAAATATATACAGACAAATAACACTGATTGAGCTAGCCCCAAAGTAAGTTCGAGACTTGTGTTAGGGGATACTTACTCAACGATACTATATTTTATTATTATATATTTATTATTATTATATTATATCGACCTTTTTTATTATTATTATTATTTGAGCTTTCTTATGAGTATATTTCAGAGCTAGTAGATAATTAATCACGTGTTTTGAACATTATAGATACTATCAGCTTTAGATAGCTTATTATTTCTCGAAAGGCCTTTGCCTGCCCCTTAAGCAATGCACCATTTATAAACCCAGATAAAGTTTATCAAGATGGACTAATGCCCTTCCGCTCGTTATCATTGGATAGAGTGAGATGGTGATAGACAATAAAAGGTACCATGCTATGGGGACCGGAAACTGATGATATGATGTATCTGTTGTCTATATAGTAAGTGATCTTTGTAATACCGACATGCGATACGCTCGTTTTGTAGCATTGCTGGCCTGTGCCTCAAAATTGATTCATTTCCTTCCTTTTGTTGCAACGTGTCGATTTTTTGTGCCTTAATATACGGTATTTGATGAACGAAAATGGTAAATGTTTTCAAATTATTTGCGGAAGCAAAACTCATAGAAAAAGCTGTGGGTTGACTGGTAAAAATAGCCTTAAGCCTTTAATCCGCTGTTAAAAATGAATAAGCTGTGAAATAGACTTTAATAAAAAATAAAAATAAAAAATATATATATAGGGATAAATAACACTGATTGTGCTAGCCCCAAAGTTAGTTCGAGACTTGTGTTATGGGATACTAACTCAACGATACTATATTTTATAAAATAAACATACATATATGGATAAACATCCAAGACCCAGGACAATTTGAAAAAGGCCATTCACCGACTTGTCCTGATTGATGACGGATTTACATGGTAACTACTACGCCACGGAGGTCGTCGTTTTCTAAATCTAAAAACCGACTTCACCCTCAAATACACAACCGATTTTGAAAAAAAATCTATGGGATCACCTGACACACTTACAAAAAGACTTAAAAAATTCAAATCGGTCCAGGCATTTTCGAATAATAATAAAAGATCGCGACGAATTGGAAACCTCTTCCTTTTTGGAAGTTTATTAAAAAGTAGAAAAGCAAAGAAGTAGCAATTTTGTACTGCATCATACTTTAGTCCCGGAAAAATGTAAGTTCTTCGCTGATGAGATCGTCAACTGGCGCAAATATAGTTCGTTAATTGATGACTATATTTTTGTGCCGTTTAGCGTGGAGACTTTCGCACCATGGGGCCCCGGTGCTAGGGGTCTCCTTAAAGAGATCTCCCCAAGACTGATCTCCGCCGCCGGTGACAAGAGAGCTGGCTGCTTTTTCGCCCAAAGCATCAGTATTGCGATCCAATGGGGAAATGCGGCCAGCGTTCTTGGCACTATGCCGCATGGGCGCGATTTTCTAGATTCAATTTATTGTAGGTATTTCACTTTTTTTTTTATTTGTAAATATGTAAATTATCCAATATAAAAGAGTAAAAAAAATGTGTCTGTACATTGAAAATTTTTCAAAAAAAAATATTTGGGGCGTTGGAGATATATTAATAGAGTAAGAAAATAAAAAAAAATGTCTGTCTGTTTGTCTGTTTGTACACGCTAATCTCCGGAAATACTGGACGGATTCGAATGAAACTTTTTTTGTTATATAGCTGTGAAGCCTGGGCAACATAAAGGCTATAATTGATTTTGGAAAATGGAACACATGATGCAGAACTATAATGGTCCAGCTAAACTATAAGAAATATTAAAATGCCACCTTAGCAAAAGTTGTTAAGTCTGATGAGAACTTTTTGTTGAGTTATAATACAACTGGCCAAGCGCGAGTCGGACGCGCGCAAAGGGTTCCGTACCATAATCTATGAAAAATCACGTTTGTAGTATGGGAGCCCCCCATCAATACTTATTTTATTCGATTTTTAGGGTTCCATAGGGTAGGGTAGAAACGGGACCCTATTACTTAGACCGTCCGACTATTTGTCTGTCTGTCTGTCACCAGGCTGTATCTCATGAACCATTATAGCTAGACAGTCGAAATTTTTATAGATGATGTTTTTTGTTGACGCTGAACAAAAACATACTAAATGTATACTATAATAAAAGAGTAAAAAAAATGTGTCTGTACATTGAAATTTTTTCAAAAAAAAGTTTTTTTGAAAAAATTTCAATTCGTCCGAAGTAGAACTTATAAGTTTAGTATTTGCGGACCTTCAGAGCATAACACACCAGAAAATTCTTGGTTATGTGAACGCGCCATATTGACACCAAAAAATTAAAAATCAATTAATAAAGAACTTATGACGCAAATTATTGTTACCTAGCTTGTGCCCGCGGCTTCGCTCGCGTAGGGGTGTAATTTATCAAAATTCTTTCTTAAGGGATGCCTACGTCATAGTAGCTTTATGCATGCAAAGTCTCAGCCCGATCGGTTTAAAATTGACAAAGTTTCATACAAACTTTCATCCCCTATTTTATCCTCTTGGGGGTAGAATTGATCAAAATCCTTTCTTAGCGGATGCCTACGTCATAACATCTACCTGCATGCCAAATTTCAGCCCGATCCGTCCAGTGGTTTGGGCTGTGCGTTGATAGATCACTATGTCAGTCAGTCAGTCACCTTTGAGTTATATATATTTAGATTTCTTGGATAGTGTTGTTGACGACGCCACCAATTATCCAGTTGAGTTTTTTAATTCACTTGCAGCAAATGGACTCACGGCTCACAAAATAAGTCTTAATGTCGGAGGGCCAATAATGCTAATGCGAAATTTGACTCCGCCGAAACTGTGTAACGGAACCCAACTTAATGTCTCAGCACTGTATGCCGAAGTTCAGCGGCTGAATTTCAGCCAATGCATGCCTGCAATGTTATTTGCATTACTAGCAACACATAACGCCGAACTTCCGATGCTTTTGCCTGAATCGGACCCGTACCCGTACCCGTACCCGTACCCGTACCCGTACCCGTACCCGTACCCGTACCCGTACCCGTACCCGTATCCGTACCCGTACCCGTACCCGTACCCGTACCTGTACCCGTACCCGTACCTGTACCCGTACCCGTACCCGTACCCGTACCCGTACCCGTACCCGTACCCGTACCCGTACCCGTACCCGTACATGTACCCGTACCCGTACCCGTTCCGCTCCCGCTCCCACTTCCGCTCCCACTCCTGCTCCCGCTCCCGCTCCCTCTCCTGCTCCCGCCGCCGCCGCCGCCGCCGCCGCCGCCGCCGACGCCGCCGCCACCGTTACCGCCGACGCCGCCGCCGCCGCTTCCGCCGCCGCCGCTGACGCCGCCACCGCCGACGCTGCCGCCGCTGCCGCCGCCGCCGCTGCCACCGCCGCTGCCGCCGCCACCTTCCGCTGACGTCGCCGCCGCCGCTTCCGCCGCCGCCGCTGCCTCCGCCACCGCCGACGCCGCCGCCGCCGCCGCTTCCACCGCCGCCGCTGCCGACGCCTCCGCCACCGCCGACGCCGCCGCCGCCGCCGCCGCCACCGCCGCCGCCGCCGACGCCGCCGCCGCCGCCGCCGCCCCCACCGCTGCTGCTGCCGCCACCGCTGCCGCTTCCGCTCCCGCTCCCGCTCCCGCTTCCGCTTCCGCTCCGTTCCCGTTCCCGTTCCCGTTCCCGTTCCCGTTCCCGTTCCCGTTCCCGTTCCCGTTCCCGTTCCCTCTTCCACTTCCGTTCCCTCTTCCGCTCCCGTTTCCGTTCGCCGCAGACGCGCCAAAGACGGAAGATTAAATTCTCATATCGGCACATCACAACTGTCCGGCGTTTCCACCTAACTTCAGCAGCTTAACTTCAGCTTATTTAGTGTGTCATCCCCACCGAACTTTAGACACTGAACTTTAGCCACTAAACTTCGGCATAGTCTGCTGAGACACTTAAAGCTCACAGTAAGTGAGTGATGCCAGTGAAACTGTATTTATTCCGCGTATGCCACTCATCCCCAACAATTTTCCTTTTGAAAATACACAGTTCCATATGTTAACTTGCTTTGCTATGAAAATAAGTCACAGTTTTAGAGGCTTAAAGCTGCTGATGTCGATCTAAGGACTGGTTTTTCGCATAGCCTACTTATTGTGGCTTTCTCCTGGGTTAGTAACACTTCAGCTCTTTTCATATTGGCTCCCGAAGGAAAGAATTATAATAATATTGACTTTTAACTCCTAACACTGTTACAAGTACTTTCTCCCTCTGTCTCTCTCTCTCTCTCTCTCTCTCTCTCTCTCATTAGTTTTTATTTATATTTATATGCCGGAGTCATAAAGTCCACGCGAACGAAGTCGCGGGCATCAGCTAGTATTTAAATAATGTAATAAATGTATTAGTTTCCCGTGGGACTGTAAAGCATTTGACCAATGCAAGCAACGCCGCAGACGAAAGCTTATCTATATCACACTAATATTATAAAGGCGAAAGTTAGTGAGTTAGTGTGTGTGTATGTTTGTTACTTCTTCACGCGCAAACAACTGGACCAATTTTGATAAAATTCTGTATGCAGGAAGCTGACGCACAGGCCACTTTTTCCGCGGCTAACACCGCGGGGCGCAGCTGGTAAATAATAAAATTAATAAAACAAACTCGGGTTAGTTACACTATTTCTATTGAACTCAAGAACAGCTGGACCGATTTAGATGAAATTTGGTACATATATAGTTTGTGACCCGAGGAAGCAACATAAGAATAAGGATAATTTTATTTGCTCAAATACAGTACATTAGATGTCAATTTTATAATTAGTATCATGTTTTCAACCTAAACTAAGGCATGCAAATATTTATGTAGTCACATGAACTTAACTTATAAAATATCGTTTAAATTGGTGAAAGACAACAAATATTTATTAATCAAATGCACAATGTCATCTAATCAAACATTATTTTTTACATTAAGACGAAGTGGTAGCTAAAGTGGCGCCCTCATTTGAAATAAATTCTTTAAATCTAAATACGGTTATAATTAAAAATTTGATTTGTATTCTAAAAAGACCTTTAAACTATTTTATGAATAACCTTTGAAAGTAATATTGGTAGTCCGTCTAGTTTTAAAACTGTTTTTCGCCAAAAGTGGCCACTTTTGGCGAAAAACAGTTTTAAAACTAGACGGACTACCAATATTACTTTCAAAGGTTATTCATAAAATAGTTTAAAGGTATTTCTAGAAATTGATTCAAATCAAATTTTTAATTATCACCATATTTAGTTTTAAACCATTTATTTAAATTGAGGGCACCACTTTAGCTACCGCTTCGTCTTAACCAAACATTATAGGATTAGTTATATAGTTTTTATCTCGAAATGTCCACGGGAAAAGGAGCCCGAGGCGCCAGCTAGTATATAATAATTTGTATAATGTTTTTTTACATTGAATCCGTGAATCTATCTCCGCGTGACTGATTGCAGTCTCCGATCTCCGCCGCGTCTCGTTCGAATCAAATTGGACGAAATCAATTCGAGCCTTTTGTGCGAATTCTTTACTCATTTTGCAATGTCAGTTGATTAAATATTAAAAAGCGAGGCTGAATGCAAAAAAGGAAATAGAAATGTTTATTTTACACGGGGTCTAATTAAATATACTGAAACTATTTTAAGGGTAGATTCAGTTCGTGATATTGAACAACTTTCCCCAGGAAACATATATCGAAATATGAATAAAAAAAATTGCCTCCCAAAAGTAGAACTATCAGCTGACCAGATTTAGTATAGAAAAAATAAAATAATTTTTCATATTTCGGTATAATATTATGTTCCTTGTAAAGTTGTTCAGTAAAATAGACTGAATGTACCCTAATAAATTTTTACACTAAATTCGAGCCTTTTGTGCAATTCTTTACTCATTTAGCCATGTCAGTTGATTAAATATTAAAAAGCGAGGCTGAATGCAAAAAAGGAAATAAAAATGTTTATTTTACACGGGGTCTAATTAAATATACTGAAACTATTTTAAGGGTAGATTCAGTTCGTGATACTGAACAACTTTCCCCAAGGAACATATATCGAAATATGAATAAAAAAATTGCCTCCCATATGTTGACCTATCAGCTGACCAGATTTAGTATAGAAAGAATAAAATAATTTTTTATATTTCGGTACAATTATATGTTTCTTGTAAATTTGTTCAGTATGATGGACCGAATATACCCTAAATAGCTTCATTACTTAATACTTATATTTGATTCGTTGTTTAATAATACTTCTTAAAATAAATTTTTACACTGAATCTGTGAATCTGTGAAAATATGAAAATTTAATTTTCCCCTCATGTTGATTGATGATCAGGTGATCCAAGTTTCAATGGAAAGCAAAAAAATATTTTTTATACATCGATATTTCCTTTGGAGAAAGTTAATCGTGGACTGAATTTAGCCTTAAATACTAAGTTTAAGTACGTTTTGTGAGAAGTAACAATAAATGAATGATAGATAAAGTCTGTTGAAGCTATTTACGACATTAATAGCATCTTTAATCTTAATGGCACTGCACATATTTAAGCGTACTTTTAGTTTAAACAACACAACATTTTTTGTCACCTCTCCCATATGTAAACATACAGTTTATCTTCCTTTTGACTAACAAATACCATTTAAAAGCACACAAAAATAAATCAAGGGTTGTAAAGATTGACCACAATACGTTAATATGTCACTTCAATCCTCTTCCCAATGGCTTGAGACTTTGTATATTTTATGACACATTTGACTTACATTGTGTCTTTACAAAACTTCAAAATTTTGTCCTAAAATTTTAAGTTAGTGTAAGCATAAAAGAAAATTGACGATAAGTTTTTACATTGAACATTTTCGGGTGCTATAACACAGTCTACAGTTACTTACATAAGCTTAAGCCTGTAAAAAAGCCCTATTTGTAAATTAAAAATTATAACCATCAAAAACTTTTAGAACTGTACTTAAATTAAATTAAACAAAAATCTCATATATAATACATACTTATAGTCCACGAAAGCAAATATATTGTACATTATTATCTGATTACAAATAAATCAGTTACATATTCATTTTCGTAGACTCAATAATTATTCTACAGGGATTCTTACAAAATAATATAATGTCAATATATTAATTCTAATCACTGTTTGTAAATTGCTAAAACTTTTGACTGGATATGAAATAAAAATATTGCAAACTAGTAATTATTACAAAAACAAAAATCCGACTGCTTTTTTTATTTTGTTTTAATAAACCCAGTATCATTCTCACAGTAAATACAAATCTAACGACACCTCTCAAGCTTAAATCTATCGGACCGTTCAGGCTGCAGAGCATGCCAAACAATTATACATACATACTCTCGAAAACATAACCCTCCTTCTGGCGCAGTCGGATAAAAATCGAAGTACCTGTGCCTATGCAAAACGTTTTAATTGTAACGCTATTTTCAAACAATTTACATTTACAAATAATTTTAGCTTCATTTGCAGATTTTAAAAACAAATCTGTTATTTTTATCTTGAATATACTACGGGGCACGTCATCTTATTGTAGCCGGCTTTTATCTTAACTAATTGTACCTAACATAAACACATGGCCGTCTCGATCCAGAAATACCCGAATAAATAACATTTAAAGGTATTTCTTTGTGCCGATACTGTAACGACTGATTTGTGAACAACTGGTGTGAGTCTGGCCACAGATTACATACAACAGAGTGGTCAAACTCAATCATTAAATAATAGCCGTTGTTAATTGGACGGTCCTCCGTGGTCCAGTGGTCAAGGCGTTCGCCTTGTGACCCGGAGGTCATGGGTTCGATTCCCACTGGGAAGCATACTTTGTAAAAAGTTGTTTCCAGTCTGGATAGGATATTGCAGGCTTGAATCACCTGATTATCCGAAAAGAAAGATGATTCCGTGTTTCGGAAGGCACGTAAAACTGTGGGTCCCGAACGCCACCTAGCGTTTGATCATCAAACTATCCAAGGATTGGTTCCTGGTATGCCCTTTGGGTTGTGGAGGTCAGACGGCAGTCGCTCTGTGTAAAAACCAGTAACCTCGTCAAATCTCCTTGGTTAGGTAGCGGACCCCGGGCTCTGAAGCGTTATTGCTGAGGATGCAACCGGGAATACGCTCGGATGATGATGTATAACCGTTGTCTATTTGTTGCGTGTCCACGTTGTCAAAGAACCAACCTCACATTTTTCGGCGATGAAAAAGTCTATCTTTTATTCCTAGTGATTCATTTTTCATAAACTTAAATAACATAAATAAACCATACTATGATTAGACTTAATTTAACTATTAAAAACTAAATTAAATGTAAAAAAAGTAATAAATAACACAAAATCATACAAAAAATTGAGCCTAAATCGCTGCGCTCGCAGGTTACGATTCCCAAGAGACTGGCAGCATTTCTGCATTGAATGGCCAAGCTCAGCCTTTAACCAAAATGCGCGCCAGCCCTTGGATCCACTGAGGCGTCGATCAGGCGTGCGGAAATCTCTTTATACAACTGACGGGCTTCCGCACCCCAAGGCCCCAAGGTCTTCTCGGCAAAAGGAGCTAAAATATACGGCTCTCCCAAAGCCGCATACTTGCGAGGCACAAGTATGCGGCTTACTGGCTTCTGCCAAGTAATCCGATGACCTCCGTGGCGTAATGGTGAACATGCTAGTCCGCTAATCCGGAGGTTCTGGGTTCGATCCCCAGCCAGGGCAAGTTGGAAAATGGCCTTTTTCAAATTGTCCTGGGTCTTGGGTGTTTATCTATATGTGTATTTATTATACAATAAAGTATCGTTGGGTTAGTATCCCATAACACAAGTTTAAAAACTTACTTTGGGGCTAACTCAATCAGTGTGATTTGTCAAAAAAAAAAGTAATATATAAGCTGTCAATATGCCAAATTTTATTAACCGTTCAGCAACGACTGATTTGTGAGCAATTGATGCCAAAGAGTATCAAGTTTCTGTCTTACCTACTCACGTATCAAGTTCTTACATATGTACGAACTACATTCTTCTGTACTTGCGCTTCGGAAGCTGCAGTAAACTAAGCTGTAAGAAAATTATCTAACATTAACAACTATATATTTTTTTGTTGAAAGAAAAATTTACAGTTATCAAGTGATACAAATGTTATTTTTTTGTAATTTTTTCTATCACAAGATACAATTATCAAGTGATAGAAAAATTGACAATTATAAAGTCAAAGTCAAAAAATTATGTTCACTGTAGGAATAATTTATCTCTCATTGAAGGTAATTTTTAAATGTTATTTTAGTGCAAAAGCTTAAAACTACCAGCGTTTCGGAATGACCACCGCTGTAAAGATTACGCCGAAAGAAACCCAGTTTAGTATTGCTCCCTGCCCTATCCTATCCAGAGATAAATATCTGGTTTTTGACTTTGACTCTTGACTTCGACTTTGCCCAAGTAGCTTGCTCATTAAAAATGCCACTTCTACACAATCAAACATCTTTGCCGTAAGTACAAGTATCTATATTTATAACAGGAATGCAACGTTGGACGTCGCGTGCAACATGCGGCCTTGTAGGCATTAAACTAATTATAGGATGTCACATCTGCGCTCGTTTCGTGGTAAATCGTTACTACGATTCCTAGAGAAGTTCTAGATAGTTACGGTTTTCAATGTTATTTTATAGATACACATACATTATTACGTCTTTATGCCTAACGAGGCAAACAGAGCCTAGGGCCGTTAGACCCTAGATAACACGTCTAGCGTGATGGAAGGCGTCAAGACCCAAAAAAAATTTAAAGGTTAAATTGGCAGCCGTAACGTCTATTATCATAATTCAGATTCTCACCCAGTCCCTCGATCAGCTTTTACGATCTGTGCGGGAGAATAATCAGCTGGTACATTCTAAGATTTTTCTTTTTCCCGGGCCAGCAACGAAGGATCAGTTCTATTATCAATTCTAAAAGCCGAAAAAACACATGATATTCCTTTCCCATAAAATCTAGTCGGCTTTTTGTATTAAGCTTATTGGTTTGCCGTCAAGAAGGGCCAGTTATTCTTCAACTAGTAGTAGAAATGTTATAACAAAATAACAAACCCAAACCACAGGTGCGACTATTTTCAGGAGAGCAACAAATTGTATTTCCCGACATGTTTGCAAAACAAAATACGTATTATTATAAACATGTTTCAACAGACAGATTGTAAATTCTGTTACTTTGTTGGACTTCAGTTGGTTTTCATTTTTAATTTTCTCAGTCCACATATCTCATTTAAATATCAGTATAATTGTAAGTTGACTTTTTTGGAGAAAATGTTGCAGTACGTTTGTTGCCGCTTCTTCTGTAAGCGGCAGTAAACTTAGCAGTAAGTAAATGATCTGGCGTCAACTACTACATATAATGAAATCGAAAGAAAAAAATTACAATTATCAAGTGATACAAATCTCCAAAAAGAAATAAATGATTTTGACTTTGACCTTACTCAAAAATATAATCGTGCCAACTCGACCTGTCCCATACTGCACTCCTTGTTGTCGCTCTAACTGAAACATTACCACTTTTTTTATAAATTTTGACCTACTTCCCGGTTTTCGATTGAGCTGAAATTACACGCAGACGAATATCTTGCGACAACGCAATAGTGGAGCTGATTTGATGATGGAGCTGGAAAGTGGTTCTTTAGAAATAACTGCCTATGTACTATGTTTACTGTTATTAATGTTTAATTTGTCAACTTTCAATTGTACATGAACCAATTAAATTAAATTAAATTAGACTTTACAACAAAAGCTTGTAAAAAAAAATTAAATAACAAAAAAAAACTTTTTTTGATTTTATTTCATCGACAAACTAACAAAACATTGTGATGCCCCGAATTTTCAGTACAACCTTTTTTTTTCTTGTCTAATCCCTAAATTGAGTCCTTGAAAGCCTAAAAGCTATTAATTGATCACAATTATCTTCAGAACTGTTTAAAGCACCTCTACCATTGCAGCGCCCGTCAGGGTCCTTAATATCACTAATTGTTTAATTAAGACCTGGCATATATTAAGGAAACAAAAAAAAATGGAGAATGTAGAATTGAATGAGCTCTGATAGTCGGGCAAAACTGGCAACATTCTGGACGCTGCAATAGGGGCAGACCAATACTCAGATGGCGAGGAGACTTTAATAAGTTCTCACCGGAATGGCAGGATGGACAAAGAAAGACGAGTGGAATAATAAGGACCTTTATAGGACACAACAGCCACAGTACAAAAATCCTTAAATAGGAAAGGCCGTTAAGTTTAGGAACCACTGTTACGGTGAGTTAGAATAATCCTTGTTTGGATGTAAACCAATTTGTTGAGACCTGTTTCCAATTTGGCTGTTACGATGAACTGGTGGCGTACCCATTTGTCTCTTGATTTCGCCTCTTAATATTTATTTGTTTATTTAGAGAAACAAACAGGCTTAAATATTTTACAAAGGCTTATGATTTATAAATTACACATTGACAACGTTTCTACTTCTATATTGACGTTGAATGTTTAACTACTAAATTTAACAATAACGTCTTATCACTGTTACGTTCTTTACAATACTAATGCTATAAACAATATAATATAATAAACTATTTTAGGAGACGCTGAATACAAACTGCTTCCAAACGGTTTTTTTTAAATCCTTAGATGATACCTATGCTTAGCAATGGACGTCCATGTTGCTAATATAATGATGTTACTCATCATCATCGTCAGGTCTCAACGCCTCACTGGGCATAAGCCTCCTTTTGTCTGCGCCATTGAATCCTATGTCTAGCTTAAACTAACCAGTTTTTTTAGCAATCCGTTTGATATCACCGACCCATCTTGCTGCCAGACGCCCAACACGTCATTTTTCATTCCTGGAGTACCACTCGGCTCCACTTTCACCAGGTGTCCTGCCCAGTTCCATTTTAGGTTCGCAACTTTAGAAAGCCCGGCGTAAATTTTCTTTCGACGCCGGATCTTCACATTGCGAACTTAGTCTTGTAATTTGACCACATCTCGCTCAGTGGCCCTTAGCGCAACTGCAATCTTTTGCATGTTTTCCTTTGTAAGAGTCCACGTCTTGGCAACATAAGTTAACGAAGGCAGAACACACTAGTTAAAGACGCATTTGTTTAGGCACCGATGTCACCCTTTTAGAAAATTATCTATCTTTGGGAAATAACCAAATAAAAACAATGCCCAAAAACAAATAAAATGAGGTTGATCAAGAGGAAAATCAACACTTAGTTGATCAAATGGAGCAAATAGATGACGTCAGAAGTCCTAAGCTTGATTTATTGGGACACGACCCCTTCCCTTAGACTAAAACTCAGGTGGAGTCCATCAAGATCTTAGTTTAAGATGAGAAAAACTAGTAACAGAATTAGGAAGAGAGATTTATTTGACTAGGTTAGGCAGCGAACCCCGAGCTCTGAAACGTTACCGCTGAGGATACAACTGAGAATACGCTCCGACGACGATGATGATTTATTTGACTAGGCCAAGGGCCAAGGCCTTGCTGGGGCTGTAATGTATGATTAGGGATATAATCTAAAGTGTGAACGGGTGCGAAACCGATGTGCTTTTTGCAAATCGGATCTATCCCGCCTCGGCCGGTATGATAAAATCGATAAAATTTTACTCAGGTTTTAATCTGTAACCGCGTTTTTTATAGCCCCTGTGTCGGTTTGTTTTAGATTGAATTGGTTTTGTCTATGCGGGCTGTATTTCACAAGCTTTTCCAATGTAATTTTCGAAAAAGGATTGTGAAAATGTGGGTTGTTTTCCATATTACATTTTTTTTATAGTACTTGTACATTTTGTGTAAAATTTCGCGGAAGGACGACCCGTTTTATTTTATTTATTTATTTAACTTTATTAAAAATGTAATAGGCGGACTTAAAGCTATAGGCTTTATCTACTAGTCACCCACACCACTTGGATAGTTGGCAATCATCCACCGTACGTTTTACTAGGAACTTTTTACCACGTACGACCGAACTGTGGAATCAACTTCCTGCAGCACTGTTCCCGGACCGATACGACATTGAAATCTTCAAAAAACGAGTCTATATCTTCTTGAAAGGCTGGCAACGCTTCTGTTACACCCCTGGTGTTGCAGTTTTCCATGGACAGCGTTGATCACTTACCATCAGGTGACCCGCTTGTTCGTTTGCCGCTGTATAACATAAAAAAGTCAACCTACAGGTGATGTTTGAAGGACACGCAAATTTATCATTCCATAAGCCTGTTGATTTTGGCCAAGAAGCACACGCAGGCTTATCTTCATATCCATGATATTTGACGACCTCCGTGGCTTAGTGTTCACCATGCTAGTCCGCCACCCAGAGGTCCCGGGTTCGATCCCCGGTCAAGGCAAGTTGGAAAATGGTCTTTTTCAAATTGTCCTGGGTCTTGGATGTTTATCTATATATGTATTTGTTATTAAATATAGTATCGTTAAGTTAGGATCCTATAACACAAGTCTCGAACTTACTTTAGGGCTAGCTCAATAAGTGTTATTTGTTCTTATATATTTATTTATTATTATTTATTTATTTATTTATGACTAGCTGATGCCCGCGACTTCGTTCGCGTGGACTTTATGACTCCGGCGTATAAATATAAATAAAAGCTAATGAGAGAGAGAGAGAGAGAGAGATTGAGAGATAGACAGAGGGAGAAAGTACTTGTAACAGTGTTAGGAGTTAAAAGTCAATATTATTTTAATTCTTTCCTTCGGGAGCCAATATGAAAAGAGCTGAAGTGTTACTAACCCTGGAGAAAGCCACAATAAGTAGGCCATGCGAAAAACCAGTCTTTAGATCGACATCAGCAGCTTTAAGCCTCTAAAACTGTGACTTATTTTCATAGCAAAGCATGTTAACATATGGAACTGTGTATTTTCAAAAGGAAAATTGTTGGGGATGAGTGGCATACGCGGAATAAATACTGTTTCACTGGCATCACTTACTTACTGTGAGCTTTAAGTGTCTCAGCAGACTATGCCGAAGTTTAGTGGCTAAAGTTCAGTGTCTAAAGTTCGGTGGGGATGACACACTAAATAAGCTGAAGTTCAGCTGCTGAAGTTCGGTGGAAACGCCGGACAGTAGTGATGTGCCGATATGAGAATTTAATCTTCCGTCTTTGGCGCGTCTGCGGCGAACGGAAACGGGAGCGGAAGACGGAACGGAAGTGAAAGAGGGAACGGGAACGGGAACGGGAACGGGAACGTGAACGAGAGCGGAAGCGGAAGCGGGAGCGGGAGCAGCAGCGGAAGCGGCAGCGGTGGCGGCAGCAGCGGTGGCGGCGGCGGCGGCGGCGGCGTCGGCGGTGGCGGAGGCGTCGGCAGCGGCGGCGGAGGAGTCGGCGGCGGCGGCGGCGGCAGCGGCGGCAGCGGCTGCAGCGGCGGCGGCGGCGGAAGCGGCGGCAGCGACGTCGGCGGAAGCGGTGGCGGTGGCAGCGGCGGCGGCGGTGGCGGCGGCGGCGGCGGCGGTGGCGGCGGCGTCGGCGGCGGCGGAGGCAGCGGCGGCGGAAGCGGCGGCGGCGGCGTCGGCGGAAACGGTGGCGGCGGCGGGAGCGGGAGAGGGAGCGGGAGCGGGAGCAGGAGTGGGAGCGAAAGTGGGAGCGGGAGCGGAACGGGTACGGGTACGGGTACGGGTACGCGTACGGGTACGGGTACGGGTACGGGTACAGGTACGGGTACGGGTACGGATACGGGTACGGGTACGGGTACGGGTACGGGTACGGGTACGGGTACGGGTACGGGTACGGGTACGGGTACGGGTACGGGTACGGGTCCGATTCAGGCAAAAGCATCGGAAGTTCGGCGTTATGTGTTGCTAGTAATGCAAATAACATTGCAGGCATGCATTGGCTGAAATTCAGCCGCTGAACTTCGGCATACAGTGCTGAGACATTAAGTTGGGTTCCGTTACACAGTTTCGGCGGAGTCAAATTTCGCGTCAGCATTATTGGCCCTCCGACATTAAGACTTATTTTGTGAGCCGTGAGTCCATTTGCTGCAAGTGAATTATGAAACTCAACTGGATAATTGGTGGCGTCGTCAACAACACTATCCAAGAAATCTAAATATATATAACTCAAAGGTGACTGACTGACTGACATAGTGATCTATCAACGCACAGCCCAAACCACTGGACGGATCGGGCTGAAATTTGGCATGCAGGTAGATGTTATGACGTAGGCATCCGCTAAGAAAGGATTTTGATCAATTCTACCCTCAAGAGGATAAAATAGGGGATGAAAGTTTGTATGAAACTTTGTCAATTTTAAACCGATCGGGCTGAGACTTTGCATGCATAAAGCTACTATGACGTAGGCATCCCTTAAGAAAGGATTTTGATAAATTACATCCCTACGCGAGCGAAGCCGCGGGCACAAGCTAGTTAACAATAATTTGCGTCATAAGTTCTTTATTAATTTATTTTTAATTTTTTGGTGTCAATATGGCGCGTTCACATAACCAAGAATTTTCTGGTGTGTTATGCTCTGAAGGTCCGCAAATACTGAACTTATAAGTTCAACTTCGGACGAAACAACTTTTTTTTTGAAAAAATTTCAATGTACAGAAACATTTTTTTTACTCTTTTATTATAGTATACATTTAGTATGTTTTTGTTCAGCGGCAACAAAAAACATTATCTATAAAAATTTCAACTGTCTAGCTATAATGGTTCATGAGATACAGCCTGGTGACAGACAGACAGACAAACAGTCGGACGGTCTAAGTAATAGAGTCCCGTTTCAACCCTTCCCTATGGAACCCTAAAAATCGAATAAAATAAGTATTGATGGGGGGCTCCCATACTACAAACGTGATTTTTCATAGATTATGGTACGGAACCCTTCGCGCGCGTCCGACTCGCGCTTGGCCAGTTGTATTACAACTCAACAAAAAGTTCTCATCAGACTTAACAACTTTTGCTAAGGCGGCATTTTAATATTTCTTATAGTTTAGCTGGACCATTATAGTTCTGCATCGTGTGTTCCATTTTCCAAAATCAATTATAGCCTATATGTTGCCCAGGCTTCACAGCTATATAACAAAAAAAGTTTCATTCGAATCCGTCCAGTATTTCCGGAGATTAGCGTGTGCAAACAGACAAACAGACAGACATTTTTTTTTATTTTCTTACTCTATTACTATATCTCCATCGCCCCAAATATTTTTTTTTGAAAAATTTTCAATGTACAGACACATTTTTTTTACTCTTTTATTATAGTATAGATATAAGCAAACAAACTGCAAGAGAGGAACCTACGCTGGTGCGGTCACGTTACTCACATTAAAAAAAAAAACACATTGAAATCGGTCCATCATTCGAGCACCACGATGGCACATACAGACAGACAGTTACACATTAGCGTCAAACATTTATCGGGGGCACAGAGTACTATACTAGCGTAATCGGGGTTTAAAGATCCAAGAAAAAGAAAGTAATTAAAATAATTTCAATAAATCACTGAATTCCATCTCACATTTAAATCTGTCATTAATATTCGGTATCCATGAAACTATTTTAATCATCTGAAATTGAATATTTCTCGAGGTTTGCATTTAATTTCGTCCAGACTAATAAACTTTGAAGCTCATTATTTTAATATTTAATGCGTTTAATAATCGCTCCCAATCCAAAGTCAAATATTAAACTTTTTATATCAGGTTCATCAGAATTTGAGTATACTGAAAATTTACTTGTAACTTAACCTATTGGCGGAGTTACTTTTTAACAACCAACCATATAGAAATGTAGTTCATACTGAACATGGACTGAATTTGCTTTAAAAAATTTGGGTAGAGGACAAAAAGTCCCCTGTATAAACTACTAAAGTGGAGAAGATCTTGTGAGGATACCTTTCTTTTACTAGCCATGTATGTCCCACTGCGGGGCAAGGGCCCCCCTTCTTTTCATCCAGTACTTTCATACTATACGTTCCATCACAAAAGTAATCCCCCATCTATCAATCCATAGGAGCGTTTATGTTATCCTTTCAGGACTTAGGCCTTATAACTTTCCATCTTTGTCTCTCCCTTGCCACCTCCATCCAGTTGCGGCCTGCGTGACGCTTGATATCGTCCACCGAACGCATTGCTGGGTGTCGTCTACCTCGGTTGTAGCCCCATTACCTTTCTGGTTCACCGTCTCGAGTCCATTCTTGCTTTGTGTCGCGCCCACTTCCGTTTTTGTCTTTTAATTGTATAAACATCGTCTTTCGCATATATCCAACGACGATTCTATGACATGGTGAGTTGGCACCGCCATTAAATAAGTTAGGCCCTGGCGTATTCATGCGGGCGGACCTCGAGTAGCGGAGTAACGAGATCTGGAAGCGACGACAGTATCTGACATTAACAGTTCTACGAGTAGTACTGTGATCACCAACCCGTCATGGCTGACCTGGTGATTAGGGCTAAAACCCCTCCAGATATGAAAGCAGCACTACTTAAATGAAATTAGGCGGGTCACGTTGGTCGTACGCATGCGGAAAGATGGGCTCACAAATTCACAAACTGGGTTCCATCAAATGACCACAGAAAGCAAGGAAGACCAACTAGAACAAGATTGGCTGACGAACTGAAAGTGTTTGGGAAAGATTGGACAGAAAAGACCAAAGATAAAGAGTGCTGCCGTGCCTTCAACCTTGCTCTATGTATCTCGCCTACATTCCTCCACTAAGATCGACGAGTTAGTGGAATACATAAGAGTAAGGGACTCATTTCACCCAAAGGGTGGTAAAGTTGGAATCGCGTTACAGCGTGAATTTTAATTCATATTTGGTGAGAGTTTCAACTGCTCAGCTGGCGACCTTCACAAACGAAGATTTTTGGCCAAAGGGTCTTGTGTTCCGAAGATTTCGCGAACAGCTTCCTGACACCAGTACACAGTGCAATGCGTCACAAAAACAATAAATAGTTAATTTTTTATTTTATATATTTTAGCTTAAAGTAAATATTATATATATTTATGCTAGACTGTAAGGTATTTATTCTATGTGCCTTGTTGCCTAAAATAAAACTATTTGATTTGATATGATTATATTTATTGTAGATACTAGTATGTCTAGCATCACCGTCTTTGTCATTCTCACTATCCTCTTCATCCACTGGCTGTCTGGAAGAGATCGCTTTAAACGATAAGACCGCCTATTGTACTCGTTAAATGTATAATTATTTATTTGTGTTACATTTTTCTTTTGGTGTTTAATGAAGAGTTATCTGTCTACCTATTTACGTATATACATACATTCTACAAAGTCCTATCCTTTTCTATTATATGTCAGAAAATAATTATATGTCAGAAAATATTTGTGTTTATCGTGAACAACATTCATTGGATCTCCGAATCTCAGTATCCTAGCTGTATTAGGTTTTCTGTGAATCCATCGTCAACAAAACTCGACGGGCGGAAAAACGCCAAAGAAATATTTTTCGATATTACGCCTACGAATGTTGGTAATTTATTGTTAATCATTTTGCACAGAACTTAAGAGTGTAACAAGTAAATAATAAAATAAAATAAAAAATTAGCTTTTATCTAAAACAATGAACTTAAAGATTAAAATGCTTTTCAAGAAAAAAAAACAATTGTTTCATTACAGAGTTCCTATGGTCACCTTCCGGATCCATCACCAGATCAGCTCCATGTCATCATAATTTTGCATTGAGGGTCAAACATAACTTGCAAAAATTTACAGACAGACAATGGGACAGTTGAAACTTAATAAACTAAAAAATTGTATTAAACAAGTAATAATTGTAATTGACGACCTCCGTGGCGTAGTGGTCACCATGCTAGTCCGCCACCCAGAGGTTCCGGGTTCGATCCCCGGTCAGGGCGAGTTGGAAAATGGCCTTTTTCAAATTGTCCTGGGTCTTGGGTGTTTATTTATATATGTATTTGTTACAAAATATAGTATCGTTGAGTTAGTCTCTCTCGACCGAAAGAAGTCTCGAACTTACTTTGGGGCTAGCTCAATCAGTGTATTTTGTCCCTATATAGGTATTTACATTTATTTAAATAATTATGACAAAATATATTTTTTAACAACAAGCTTTTATCTGAAACAATGAACTTAACAATTTAAAGTGCTCCTCATAACTTGCTGTTACTTTCTTGTACCTAAAGAGGTAGACAAGTTTGGTTCTGTCTATCTCTGAAAAACAAAGACGTAACAGCTCGTCCCTTATTGTAATTTAAGAGTTTGATCTTGTCGGTGGAATCGAGTGGAGCTGCTTCCATTCCCTATTTATGTTAAATTACTGCTAATGTTTGCCACACCCTTGAACAACTAGAAGTTGTTCAAGATCGTGACAAAAAGGGAAGCTAAGTAACCATCCATGGATGGTTAACCACTTTATTACCGCACCTTTAAACCACTTGAAGTTGTTCATGATCCGGACAAAAAGGAACTTGTTAAGAGGCTTTTCACATTTGGTTGGCTGTCTCGCCCGCACAAAACATTTTTAACGATTATTAAAAATTGTGACTCATTTGAATAAAAGTGTTTCATAAACTTTCTATATAATTATATGTTTGATATTGTTGACATGTTTTTTTATTGTTTATGTGTGTGTGTATCGAGAATAAGGTAATCAAAAATTTAAAATTTTGATGACCTAATTTTTCGATGTAGTCAATGTCTACACAATATACAAACATGTCTAAAATATCCACAATATAATTATATTGAAAGTTTATAAAACGCTTTTCTTCAAATGACTCACATTTTTTAATAACCTTAAAAAATTTTTGATTGTGTTAGCGAGACAGCCAACCAAATGTGAAAGCCTCTTAAAGAAAAGCCATGTTACATAGTAAATTCAATATATCCATGAATGGTTATTTACTTTTTACTACCGCACCCTTAAACCATTTGAATTTGTTCAACATGTGGATAAAAAGGAACTTGTTAAAGAAAAGCCCAAGTTACAAAGTAATTTCACTATATCCATGAATGGTTAACCACTAATTCAGCATCGAACACGGCATGGCATGCCTAGACTTCATTTTCTGATAGTGTTACAATAATTGTGCAAAAAGTAAATAACAAAAAACAATGGGAAAATCGTGTCGGTATTGAATTGTGTTTACAACGGCCGACACGACTGATGTACGACAAATGACGGGGAAACTAGAACTAGAATACTAGGATAAGGAAAGTAAGAAAAAGAAGAAAAACGAGAAGATAATTCAAATAATTTCAATGTCATATTTTAGTGATATCACGATATGACGAAAGCGCAAAGAGAGAATTAGAGCAAGTACAGAACTGAATCTCCTAAGATCCCGCGCAATATGCGTACCCGTCCCCCATCTCCGCCCCTATGGACGGTGTTTAGCGGGCAGCTGCAGCGCCTCCGTAAGGCGACAACGAGGGAGAGGTTCAAGGCCGGGGGACGAGGACGCATATTACGCGGGATCTTAGACGATTCTGGAGCAAATCGCACTATTAACATCTCCCGAGATGTTAATAGTGCGATATGAGCTCCCGAATTTCCACCGCCACTACGCTAAACACTGTCCATAGGTGCGGAGATGGGGGACGGGGACACATATTGCGCGGGATCTTGACACTGATGTAAATTAAGTATAATATAAGGGCCTTGTTGCTTGAATTTTTTTTTATTTAGTGTTAAAGATGTGATAGAATGTTTTTTCCTTTACTGGAAGTATTTGTTAGTAGTTAAAATTACCGTACTTAATCAAACTAGGAGGTACAAGTCGGGCCTAGTGAGGACCAAACTCGTGTGTGTATCATAGACGAACACTGCCTAAACTGCTAGACCGGCCGCCCTACGTTATGGGCGTAAACGTGTTCAGTCTATCTCTGACACAAACTCTAAGATCAGGTATGATAGTTCATAGAAACGGAGAATCATTTACGCCTCCTACTACTAAAAACGAAACTATACATCCGTGCACACGGCAATGTGTGTGTGTTCGCCCGCCAACACACTAGACAAGTCAAGAACGGGGGAGAGGTCCCGGGACGGAGATTGGAGACGCATATTACGCGGATCCTAGGAGATTCCGTTCCGTATGTAATACTTTTATTAATTCTATGCTCTAAGTGCGACAGAGACACGGCAAGGCGTGACGTATTCTGCTATCTCTTTCACAAGTAGAGTTTATGACAGAAATAGACTGAACAGGTCGCGCGGTCCATTACACTCCACACATGAAACATAAATAGCTGCATTTTCTGTTACCATAATAAGCCTACTGTAAAAACATGTAAATGCTCTGCGATCAATAAGTGACCAACATATAATTAATATTTTCTCTTGACAAGGTCTGCGAGTTCGGGTTTTTCATGCTCACTAAAATGTCCAATCCGGTGGTGGCGTCGCTGGTCGGGTCGTTGGATTCCCTCTAATATGGTTGAGTTTAACGATGGCTGATCCGTGCGTCAACTCGTGAACGGGTGCTGCCGGGAGGGACTGGTCAGCTCGGCTTCGCTTTTTTGACTACTTAATATTTTGTATTACGCAATTTATGTTTGTTTACTGATTCGCAAGCATTACATGTTATAATGTGTCAACATTGTATTATATTATAAGTATTTATTAATTAAAAGACAATTATAATAATATGACAAAGCCCTTCTGGCGAGTAGGCGACCAATACTGTGAAAATGAGTTTTTTTCGGCGTTTCTTCTCAGCAGTGGTCGTTACGAAGCGCTGGTATCGGTAGCTTTTCTTTAAAAATAAATTAAAAATTAAAAATAAATTAAATTTTAATATACTTTACACGTAACATAAATTATACTTATTGACGTGTAAAAGTGCCTGTAAAGGTCTAATTACTGAATAAACATTTGAATCTTTGAATCTTGAATCCCGCTCGACGCAGTTTACATCCAAAAAGTAGTGAGATGTAAATGGCTTAACATAAACAAAATTACCGGTTGTAATCGAAATCGACGGCCGCCAATCACTGTGATAGTTGTATGTAATTACGCTGAAAAACAAGGCAGAATAACTATTAGGGGACAATTATTGCTGTATTGGCATGATTTGTGTCAACGTTTGTACCTAGGTTGGTATTATATCATACATCCCGCCAGGCTACGCAATGAGGTTTATTGCACAAAATAAATAAATACAGGACATAATTTTCTTAAAAACTATACAATTATCAAGTAATATAAATAACTAAAGATAAATAAATGATTTTTGGATTTTTTGACTAGGAAATGAGCAAAAGGCGGCCTTATCGCTAAGCAATTTCTTCCAGGCAACCTCTTTGTATAGAAAAAGGGATGCCAAATAACTGGCTACAACAATGGTCCATCAAGAGGTAAATGGCTGTAGAGGAAAAGGAAGGTCGAGAAAGATGTGGAAAGAATGTGTGAGGACAAATATGAAGGAACAAGGGGCTAGTACAAATATGGTTCGTGATAGAAAGAAATAAAGAGAATTGATTTTAAAGCCGATTCCAAATCGGGAGAAGACGAGGAAGATTATGTTTGAAGCTGCATGCATTTGGGAGGAATGCTAGAATTACGAGATTTCTTCCTTTAGCTGGAGATTTGTCAAAATTGTAACAAAAATAAAAATAAATATTTCACAGAACTAAACTAACGATTCGAAATAGTGATGAACTGCTAGCCGCATTTGAACTAGGTCAAAATCTCGCTTATTTTCTCGATCGGTTTTTGTGATCTGCGCTGGTATATCATCAATTTTCACCTAGATTAACATGTTTTTGCTTATTCGCTCAACGAACCTGGCATCATACAGCTCCGACAAAATTTTTTAGATTTTTTAATTCATTGAGACTAGGTTTAGTTTGTAGTTTACGGTTTTATTATTTTAATAGTTTTATTACACTGCCCCCTCATTATGGGAATTTTTCGCGCGGACATTTATTATAATTTTTCGTAAATCACTTGGTCCATATCATACTTAATTACGGCCGCCAACTTTACGCCAATGTCCACGGCTACTTTATCCAAAGTGAGTCCTTGCGATTTGTGCACAGTTACCGCCCAGGCAAGTGACGTGAAGTGGAAATTGCGTTCGTGAGCATGACACTTGACCAGTCATCCATGACCGGGTCGTGGGTGGGTGGAAACCTTATTATTTATTTGAGAACCAGTATATTTGTCAAACTGGACACAAATCACACTTGTGGTAGAGCCAACCTCGTAATTCTCTTAAGAATCTCCAAACCAGATTTTTACAAGAATTCAGAAGACTGCCAAATGATTACCAGGTAGACAAACTACGCGAGACCTCACAAAGCTCAGCTTTTTGCTATATTAATATAAACTGTTTTTTCTTTTACACTTGCTACAATCAGAATGAATCCTCTTACAAATGTTAGATAGGTACCTAAGTAATTTTTAAAATTTTACATCGTTTAATTACAACTTAATTGTTTTTCCTTTTGTCTTATACAAAATACAATAAGGTGGGTGAACCATGGAAGGCCATGCTCCTTCGAAGGCCAATTGTCAAAATTTCGTAGTTATTGCAATGTGATGACAAATTCCTTCTACTTACACAAACACCCATCGAACTGGAAATCACAGACGCGGCGGCGATTCTCTCGCGCTACTATTTTGGCAGTACGATCCCTCGCTTCTTCGATATCAAGAATCGACAACGTAAAAATAAGGTGGGTGTACCATGGAAGGCCACTCTAACAAATAAACAGTTATTATTCATTTATTTACTGGATAAATGAAACTAACAAATATTTAAGTAATACTTTGTTTTGTTATGTAACATATCAACCACTTCATTTTATTGTAGATTTAATCGCTATTCAGTAACTTTTAGTGTTAAATGACTGATTTATTATGATGGCCTTCTAAGGAGCCTTGTTCCTAGCAAGGATATTTTGAAGAGTTCAATGAAACTTAAGTTCAATCAATATTTATTAAATCTGCAATTCAAAAAAGTGGTTTATATGTTACGTAATAAAACAAAGTATTACTTAAATATCTGTTAGTTTTATTTATCCAGTAAATAAACGAATAATAACTGTTTATTTGTTAGAGTGGCCTTCCATGGTACACCCACCTTACAATGCCCTTTATTGCACAAAATAAATAAATACAAGACATAATTATCTTAAAAACTGGGAAATGCGCAAAAGTCGGATTTATCGCTAAGCAATTTCTTCCAGGAAACCTCGTTATATAGAAAAAAGTTATGGGAAATTAGGTAGTGCGGGGCGGTCAATAAACATACTTATATACAATAATAACAATAAACAAACATAAACATCTTACATAAATACATACAACTTACACTGAAAAAAATTATATTAACAGTACGAGATGAAGAGAAATGGAAACAAGGGAAGGATATTTAATTACCTTTCATAAGGATAGAAAATAAGATTTAACTTGGGATTTGAAGCTGGCTAGCGTTTCGGCGCGTCGGATAGTAAGTGGTAGTGAGTTCCAAAGGCGTACGGCTCGAACAGAGAAAGAACGCGAGAAAAAGACACTTGCTAAAATCAGAATAAATCCTCAAACAAACTGAGGTAGGTGAATAATTTTTGAAAATCTTACATCATACGCAACGTGTGTGTACATTAATACATTACCATCGCGTTACAATATTCATGAAAGCAGTATCGGGCGGTATTGAATTTTCTGATTTACATATCGTTGATGAGTCCCGCTCTCGATCCAGGCGATTATTTGTGAAAGAAACATGATTTTGTATGAGATTTATTCATTTGACACAGGGAGTTGTAGAAATTCTTTTTTAAAGTTAAGGCAGGCATTGCAGATATAAGATCGTATATGTTTTCGGTTACTTATGCGAATTTAAGCCATTTTTGATTCGAAAAACGAAGATCACATTTATTTGACGACCTTCGTGGCGTAGGGGTCACCATGCTAGTCCGCCACGCAGAGATTCCGGGTTCGATCCCCAGTCAGGGCAAGTTGAAAAATGGCCTCTTTCAAATTGTCCTGAGTTTTGGGTGTTTATCTATATATGTATTTGTCATAAAATATAGTATCGTTGAGTTAGTATCCCTTAACACAAGTCTGAAACTTATTTTGGGACTCCATCAGTTTAATTTGTCCTTATTTATTTATGTATGACTAACTTTATATACCCATATTACTGCTGAGTCAAAGATGAATTTATGATAAAAATTATTATTTATACGGACAAATCACATAGATTGAGCTACCCCCAAAATAGGGCGATACTTTTTGTGACTTGTGTTACAAATGTTACGATACTTTATTTTATAACAAATACATATTTAGATAAACATTCAAGACCCCGGTCAGTCTGAAAAAGTCACATTTATGACTAACGTTATATACCCTTAATACTGCTGAGTCTAAGATGAAATCTATGATAAAAATAAATATTTATACGGACAAATCACACAGCTTGAGCTAGCCCCAAAATACAGTGTTACAAATGTTACGATACTATATTTTATAACAAATACATATTTATATAAACATCCAAGACCCAGGTCAATCTGAAAAAGATCTTTTTTATCTTGAAGGTTAGGACGTCCAGTGTGACTGTCTGGCATGATGACACACACGCAGACATAAAATAAACACACACACACACACAGAGATAAAATCCCTTCTTTGTGTTAAAAAAGAGATAATAAAATAACATGAGCTTTTATGTTTTTAAATAATCGTTAATTTTTACAATAAAAAAAAATGTTGATCATACATAAATTAAAATAACATAAATTCGTCAATTGAAAATGCTCCTACGGATTGTACCCGGCTCAAAGGTACCCATTATGCTAGCTACATTTCCAATCTGAAAAAGATCTTTTTTATCTTGAAGGTTAGGACGTCCAGTGTGACTGTCTGGCATGATGACACACACGCAGACATAAAATAAACACACACACACACACAGAGATAAAATCCCTTCTTTGTGTTAAAAAAGAGATAATAAAATAACATGAGCTTTTATGTTTTTAAATAATCGTTAATTTTTACAATAAAAAAAAATGTTGATCATACATAAATTAAAATAACATAAATTCGTCAATTGAAAATGCTCCTACGGATTGTACCCGGCTCAAAGGTACCCATTATGCTAGCTACATTTCCTCTCTGGATAACAATGGATATTCTTTGAACCAGGTACCAGCCAGAGCGGCAGTCATAACCTTAAGTGAAAATTTACACTTGCAAAGTCGTAGTGTGCTAGTATATCTATAGAATATTCTAGAACCCACAACGCATGTTAGTCATATTTGTCATAGCTTCATACTATGAGATACTATACCTGTTATTCCATTTCTAGAATAAGGAGAGAGCACGGAGTACGTACACGGCGGAGCGAATACAATCCGCGTCACGGGATGGCATTAGGTAGTGTCTACATTGCTTGATTTAGGAGATTTGCGGTCACAATGACAATTATTAATATTACGGGACTTACCGTGATTACTGATATACTTTTTAGCCAATACCTACCATCCTACTGCCGTCTTAGTCGCTGGCAGATCATGAGAACTTGGCGGTTGGGTCGTTTAAATTTCTGGCTAAAATTATATCAATCGCGGTTCCTTGCAATTTTAAAAATAGCGTCTACATTGTTAGTAAAATTAACTCCATTTTCTTTTTAAAAATTATAAGCTAACGGTCACCAAAAGCCTGTGCACGGAATCGCATTACGTCAAGAATCAACACGTGTCAAATCTACCGTCAGTTATGCGGCAACGATCTCATTTCATGTAAGTGCTTTTTAATACGTTAGAATCAGAGAATCAAATAATTGTCAAGGAACTAAACCTCTTCAGTCAGTTTATCGAATTCTAAATATTTTTGGCAATGTATACGTAGCCTTACCCTGTGTCACGGAATCGCATTACGTTAAGAATCAGACCATGTCAAATCTACCGTCAGACTTGCAGTGACGCCCTCCATCATGCCACTTGCATGATGGAGGGCGTTTGCATTATAAAGACCCACAGGCGTTAAAATCAAAGTATTAAATGATGTCGAGAAACTAAACCTCTGCAGTCAGTTTATCGAATTCCAAATATTCTTGGCAATGTATACGCAGCCTTACCCTGTGTCACGGAATCGCATTACGTCAAGAATCAACACGTGTCAAATCTACCGTCAGATTTGCGGCGACGAACCCATTTCGCGTAAGTGCCTCAGCGCTATGAAGACCTTTAGAATTTTTCAAGCGTTATTTAGGGAATATTTTTAGAGGAAATATCTTGTCTGAACCGAGGGTGGGATTGTGTTGACAAGGTCTGATTTATTTAATCTTACTTCTTGTTTTTGGTAGATATCGTCAAGTTTACTTACACGAAATCAAATTGCTTTTTTGAGATATGAGAGACAATTTTTTGGGATGGTTTTCTAAGACGGTTTAAAAACAACTTTCTATCATTTTGAACATATTAAATTTTATGTAGTACTAATTAAATGTTATGTTGAGTGAGATAATTTTGCTCCCTGAGCAATTTTAACGCTGGGTCATTGCCTTTTTGTATCACTGCCTGCGGTTCACCCTATTTCTACAACTAATTGCCAATATTTTTGTGTTGATTTGAGTATAAATTTACATGTGTGTGCCTTAGTGAGACAAACAAAGTGTTTATCTATCATGTGAAATAGTAAATAGAATAATTCATTAAAAATTTAATCATTAAAATATACTTTTACTAGCTGTAACCCGCGACTTCGTCCGCGTAGAATTCGAAAATGGTTCTAATAGGATCTTTAATTGGTTTTTTACATTATAAATTGTGCCGTTACCGTCATTTGCTAGAGCCAAAGACAACAAATGATCTATTTGTCTCAATTTTTTGTCTCTCACTCAAAAAATGACAATGTTTCATAATATTATAAATTCGCAACCCTTAATGCTGCACCCCAGGGGATGCAATTTTTAAAATCTAATTTCTGTATTATTATTTTTTATTGACCACTAATTCAAAAATGTCATGTGACTCGCTTCAAAAATGACGAAGATTCATTGAATATAAACTTGCAACCCCTATTTCATCCCTATAGGGATGTAATTTTCAAAATCTAATAAATGCATTATTATTTTCTACTAACTGTTAAACTAAATAAAAATTTCATGTGACTCACTTTAAAATTACGAAGTTCCATACAAACTGGCAACCCCTATTTCACCCTCTTAGGGATGGAATTTCCAAAAGTTCTTTCTTAACGTACGTCTCCTAGTCACAATCTACCTCCCTGCCAAATTTCATCTTCATTTGCTAACTAGTTTTTGAGATTTCGTGATGAGTGAGTGAGTGAGTGATTTTCGCTTTTATGTAATATATATAGATAACACAAAAAACAGTTTTAAGCAAAACCACAAAAAAATAAAGTTAATCAATCGTTTTTGGCTTATATTATTATAATCCTGTTTTCAGCATCCAATTTCACTAATAAGAGGAATCGACGTTGGTTTTAGTTTATGTCGAAATTATTTGGCTGATTAAATTGAAGCTCGTCAGCGACATTTCAAATTGATATCAGAGTAATGAGAGTGCTCGTTTGGTTTTGTTGATCGTATTTATTCCAAACCATACAATGTCATGAGTGTCCACGAAGCAAAAGAGGTTTGCAAGGATCGTAGCAAGTAAAAACCCATAGTCTCTGCCTACCGTCACGGGAAACAAGCATGAAAATATGATTGTATACATTTTCCTTTAATTTTCCATGTTGGTCTGGAAGAAAAGAAAAACCTTGGAACGTACCCGCTGCTTCTCTTTACGCACATCGTAAGAGATAATCAAGGGAATGGCAGAAATGCGAATCATATCAATAGGCGACTAGCAACCCATCTCTATTTTAGTTTTCTTCTCCGTACCCATCATCACATTTAATGTGGCCTTTGGATTAGCGGCCTTTGGGGTCTGTCTACCTACGTAAAGCAGCAAAATAAAATATAAAATTTTGATTTTTTTACAGTTATTTTAATGTCATTATACTATAGTGAGCTAGAATAGCCCGTGGTTCGATTCATTACGGTATGTCTCTTCTACGTTGTATAAATACAGGTTGGCTGATAATTTGATAATTTGATTGAGGTAAGTATTTGGAACGAGAATCGAGTACTGATAGATAAATAAATTGTTTATTTGTCACTACGGACACACAAACACTGTACTGAGTGCCCCCTTTCAAAATGTTTGATTTACCATCAGCCTGTTTAACTTATGTACTTAACTGTCAAAATCCAGCCAGCCGTTTGGAAGACAGAAGAAATTTAAAATTTAAGATTATTATAAAATTATAATTAAGAAATTTACCAGATACACGCGAAAGAGTTGTTCCGGTCTGATCCCCAAAATCT
This sequence comes from Acrobasis suavella, assembly GCA_943193695.1. Lineage (NCBI taxonomy): Eukaryota > Metazoa > Arthropoda > Insecta > Lepidoptera > Pyralidae > Acrobasis > Acrobasis suavella. The sequence continues at coordinate 2,384,069 of OW971947.1, forward strand.
GATATCCTAGTGTATCCGTTTTATTTTTATTATTTTTTATTCCGGTCTGATCCCCCGTTCAGGGTATCAGAAACAATAATTAAATATTGTATTCCGGTCGGATACCCAAACATATTTTTGGTATAGTCAGGAACAAAATGTTTATTGATCAACTAGAAAATATTTTGTTGTTCTGGTATATAAATTGTCGGCTAACGTAAGGTTATAATCTACATTAGTCTTTTTTTACCTGGACAACAATAGGGCGCGATATGCAATAGAAAATCGTTATTATTTTTTTAAGTATTAGATTTTTCATTGGTTAATTATTTACAATTTTATTTCATGTTATCTAAATGTGCAAATATGTTATTATCTGTGAATGCTTATAATTAATAAAAACTAATCATTTTTAATCAACAACTGTTTTTCTATTGACTGTACTTATCCATGAAAAGGTAGGGGATCAGGCTGGACTAGTCAATTTTATAGTGGATCCGACCGGACGAAAGTAATAACAATAATTGGCAGTAGATCCTTTTGGTGGATCAGACCGGAATAAGTCGCGCGAACTACATAAACCTTCCTTGGCAGTCGGGTAAATAGCACACAGGAATATAATTTAATACATGCTTAAGTTATAACAATCTTTCAACTATTGACAATAGGTTTCTAGATGGGTTCTCTATTTTGTGTCATAAAAATTCTCTCTCATAATATTTTTTTCCATAATAATCATATATACGAATGATACCCAACCCTAACATAATATCGAATAATATCACGCGCCCTAAAGTTGTAATCCCGAAATACAACATGATATAACTTTTTTGCTATAAATATTATAATCCATAATATTCAAAATGTCTATTCCTTTTTCCCATAATAATCACGTATCCTAATTTCGTACATATGATGATTACGGAAAATAAAGCAATGAATTATTTTGCTATAATACAAATTGCAATAGTAATAAATCCTAAATAGAAACAAGCAGGTATATAATGTTTATCCTTTAATATTTTTTAAACAATTTTGTATCAAAAATATGTACCTATAAAATTTTCATACATATCCAAAGCAAACATGCAGCATGCCAGCAAGCTGCATATGTAGTATTCTATAATGTATGTTAGTCCGAATGTTAGTTTGTAATAGATTACTAGCTTAAAACACTAGGTTAAAATTAGGTTTTAGTCACAGAAAGGAATTGCTGTAAAACCTACTCCACGTAGTCTTATCTGCCCTACCCCTAGAGTGTATTTCCTACCCGCGTAGGCGAGGAGGGGCGAGGCGGCCAGCGGGCTGTGGAGCAAGTGGCTTGAAACGAGCCACCTAGGGGTAGGGCAGATAAGACTAGGTGGAGTCGGTTTTACAGCAATTCCTTTCTGTGTTTAAAACCTAATTTTAACCTAGTGTTTTAAGCTAAAAATCTGTTACAAATTAACATTCGGACTAACATAGATTATAGAATACAACACCTAGGACATGTGTTTTTACAGCATTCAAAACGAGAAAATTCAATTATTATAGCAATTCATAGTATGGCAAAAAAGTGTTATGACTGAAGATAATTAGGTAAATCAAAATTACGGATATTTGAATATTATGGATACTTAAGATTATAGCAAACTTATAGATAATGACATTTGGACAGAACATTTTAGGATAAGAAATGGAGTACCTTCCAGATGTAATAAGTTAGTCGTCGTCTCGCGAAATGCGATGATCAGATTTATAGCAGTTCGGTAATTTCATATGCCTTGGCTGGCGGCCAGTAGTCTGCAGTAATTGAAAGTTTGTACGTCTGAATTAGACATGATATATATCTTCATTTGTCATTGCACTTGGAGAAGTTTGGTAAGGTGTAAGGGCGCGTTCAGACGACACGCGTGATGCCAAGCCCATGCCTTGCGCACGACAAGCATGGTTTGAATTTGTTGCATATAATTTGAGTCCTATCACATATCTCCACAACTCAAATTGCATTTACCGAAGTCTAGGCGGTGCGAGTGGCTGCTGGAGGCAAGGTGAGTGCGTGAGGTGTAGACGAGGCGTACGCGTGTTGTGATAGGATTAAAGTTATATACAAATAAATTAAAAAAAAACAAAGAACGCTATTGATGTGATATACATGCGCTAGGCATGCGCTAATCATGGGCTTGTCGTGCGCGTGTCGTCCGAATACGCCCTTAAGGCGGCCTTTCCCGGCCGCTCTGTCGTCAACGCGAGCATAGTTTGAAAAGCCTGTTGTTTCATCCAGGGTAATGCTACAAAAAGAGGCAAATAAAAAAAAGAGGGTTCGGTTTCCATTCGATTGAGCTAAATTATTAACTATCAATTTTACGAATATTACCTATTCATAGGGCGCGGAAATTTCATAAAACTTGTTCCAGGTGATACGTGTTTATAAGTAAACCTTACAAGTGTGTGAAATAAACGTTTTTATTTTTAAAAAAATATGACATCTGCGAGGTTGGTATTAAAAGATTTTCTTTACCTTTACAATTTATGAGTACTTTATGAACGGTCGAACTTTAGCTAAAATTTGTGCAAAAAAGCTGATTTTTTGAAGCTTAATACTGAATTTGTTTTTCTAAATTTTAATTTTTTATTTCGATAGAAACCTAGAAATTGCGCACAAGATACCTGTTAGTTCAAAAGTTTCCTAGAAAGGTCATTTACAACGCCATAATCACGTACGAGCGTTTGTATGAAAAGAAAGACGGGAAGGCCGCTCTTAAGGTATGAGTACCTATATGATACCTACAAACTTACCCTGGAACAAAAATTTCATTTATCTTTACCCTTAGTCTACTATGTAGGATATAGAGAAGTTATAAAATAGTTTTCTGATAATTATTAATATTTTAATTACCTAGCGATGGAAAACCATATAATCGAACTACTTAATGAAATATATATTGATATAACACCAACAAAAAATTTAGGATAGAATAGGATTTAGGATGTGATAGCACAAATAACACTGATTGAGCTAGCCCCAAAGTAAGTTCAAGACTTGTGTTATGGGATACTTACTCAACGATACTATATTATATAACAAATAAATATAAAGGTAAACATCCAAGACCCAGGACAATTTGAAAAAGGCCATTTTCCAACTTACCCTGACCGGGGATCGGACCCGGGACCTCTGGGTGTCGGACTAGCATGGTAACTATGCCACAGAGGTCATCAATTTATCACTGCCCTTAACTCTGTCTACTCTGTAGTATATAGAAAAGTTATGACATTTTTCTGATAATTATTAATATTTAAATTACCTAGCGATGGAAAACAATATATATAAACTTGAGTGGCTCCCTATTCGTTTGCGTAGAAACCATAGAATCCTATGTCTCCTTTTCAAAATTTTGTACAACCCTACTTATCCTACATATCTACGTGATCGGTTTTCTTTTGCCCGTCCGTCTAATGTGCTCTGTAGGTCCCACCTTAGAACCGTACTTAGAATCCCTGACTATACTTCTGCGTGCTATTCCCACTCCTTCTCTGTACAAGCGTTAAAATTATGGAACTCACTACCACATACTATCCCAGGTAGCATTTATACGTCATTATGTCGTCCGTTTACGGTACTGCTCGACGTAAAAGACGTCATGTCTCGACGTCGGGGGGTCCCAGCAGATGACGTCAATTTGTCACAGCCTCAAGACGTCAGTTTACAGACGTTAGAGAGACGTCATATACTAAACTTATAGGGACGTTATTGGGCCGTACATATTAGGGCAGCCACTGACGTTGAAGTGACGTCATATACTGAATTCGTAGGGACGTTACTGGGCCGTACATATTAGGGCAGCCACTGACGTTGAAGTGACGTCATATACTGAATTCGTAGGGACGTTACTGGGCCGTACATATTACGGCAGCCACTGACGTTGAAGTGACGTCATATACTGAATTCGTAGGGACGTTACTGGGCCGTACATATTAGGGCAGCCACTGACGTTGAAGTGACGTCATATACTGAATTCGTAAGGACGTTACTGGGCCGTACATATTACGGCAGCCAATGACGATGAAGTGACGTCATACACAGACGTTACTTAGACGTACACATCAGGAATAGGACCTACTGGAGCTGCATTATGCTGAGGTGCTCATGATATCAACAGTGTGTTTTGTACAAGCAAGCGATTTTTACTTTTATTAAGACCAGTATTATATAAATTGTAAGTGTAACACACTGCTGATATCGTTAGCATAGCAATATGCTCCCCGTAGGTAGTATGAGTGGATAGTATGTTAAAAAACGTCCTGGTTATTGAGTGAACTAACGTGCTGGCAAAACAAAAATGCCACTAAAGCCTAAGCTGCACATTTAAGCTCTACGACGATTGGTCAGGGGCCCTAGACAAAAGACGCCTACTAGCGCATACGCTACGCGTTCTATTCTATCCTTCTTCCTTCCTAAATTTAGTGCTTAGCATGTAGCGTTTGCGTTAGCAGGTATCTTACCTACATGCCTTGAAAAGACTCAAAGACTTTTATGGATGAAACTAAAAAAAAACACAATGTTTGTAGTATAATCTATATTTTAGATGCATTAAAGGACAGTGGGGCACAATAGCCATAACAATGGTATAGGGACCATGTTATTTTAAGACCATAGACTTAAGGACATGGAAAAAATCAGATTCAGAGTAAAATGAAGATATAAAATGGTTTTTTTGGAACTTCTGTTCAGAATTTCCAAAAAAAAAACGCTTACAACTTTAACCCTTTCGAGGCCACGTCAAATGCAAAAGTTGTCACTCATCCGCTAAGCATGGCTGAAATGTAAAACGAATTTAAATTTTATTTGTGCGTGTTTAGGTCGTTTTTACTGTACGCATTGACCAATATAGGCGACGTTGGCGTCGAAAAGGTTAAAATAAAAGAAAATTGCTAAACATAGGTACATGTTGATTTGTTAGGTATCGACATTCACGACAAAACTGCCTTGTTTGATACGCCCTCCGATTACATCCTGTATATTCATTCATAAAAACAAGTTTCATTTAAAGCATAAAAAAATCAATCACAATCATAATCATGAAGCATTGGAATGCTTAATGTATAGCCGTTATTGTGGACAACCACACATTTAGTTAAAATGTCATTAACAGGTATCAATTTAAAATGTGAATATTGTTTTACTATCATAACATCAATATCTACTGAATTAAAAGGGTACTCAAAGAACGGCTGATAGTTTACAAACTCCTATCCATAAATGAATAAAGTATGATTTTTAAGGATGTTGTGTATCTTAAACACCTTCCTATCCTTAGTAAGACAATAACAATCGGCTTCACGAGATTCCGCTACATATAACGTATATTTTTGATATGTTAGTTTTTTATAGCATTCATATATATTTTCCTCAGGTAAGGGTCCAGAATAAAACTGGTCAGAAACAGTTATTTTCGAATAGGAGCTATATAATTTTGATGATTCCATTTCTTTCAATCTTCTTACAATTTGTTGTAATGGCTTATTAGGCGATCGTACTAATTTCTTTACACTCTTTAAATGATTTTCAAATGGGAATGCTGAATATTCATCTAGTGTACCAAAGAGGCGTACATCATCGCATATATGACATAGCATGTGAACATTATATACCAAAAAATGTAATCCATAAACCGATTTTGAATGATTTATAAAAATAAGAAGTAATTCCTGAGCCAAATCTATACCAAGTTCTCTGATATGTTTGTTAGAACATAAAATCGTAATAGCTGAATGAAAAAGTAGAAAGTTTTCGTAAAGTGAACGTGGCAAGATGTCCTTTAACACAATAGGACCTACATATAATAAAAACATTCGATATTCAGTTGCTTTCCATCGAGCTAACTCTGTTAAACTCCGTGGTTTTCTATTAAATTCAACTGGAATAAATTTCGAACAATAGATTAGCTTTTCAGATATTATTTTAATGAAGTGACTTTGTAAACGAACACTTAAATCGCCACTAATCCACACATTTAACAGCTTACGCATTACGCCCAAACAAACATTATGCATATATTCAGTAGGGAATAAAGATATCAAATCTATAGGGAGCCGTAAAAGTGGTGACTCTCCAACATGATGGTCTTCATCAAGCTGCGAACGAAATGATTCATTGGTCCTTGTGGGTGCTGACACACTTTCATAGATAACGCGGCCGCGGTATTCGCCTGCCTCTACACACTTGTCGCAAGCTGAATAACCACCATGTTGTTTAGTACACTTGATAAATGCTCGTGCTGGAGCGTCACAAATAAAGCTATGGATTCTAACCGTGTAGTGAATATTTTCAAGATCTAAACCATTACTAAGTAATATTTCTAGTTCGTCGACAAATTGCTTTAGAAAAACATCTAATGGTGAAGGTTTAGCTCGACCACAGAAAAGAGCGACGACAAATGGTCTGGCATTAGGAATATTTTTTAGCAATCCTAAAATGGGCCACAATTGTGTATTGGTACTTTTGAATAATGGAAGCCCATCAATGTTAAAAGAAACTTCAATTTCTCTATTACCAACATTTTTATCAGTATCGTCAAATAGTTTTATTTGTTTTTGAATTTGTGAAAGAATACCTAAATAAACTAATTCTCCAGTATTTAACTTAGTAATCTCTAGTTGCAAAGGGGTTGTCAACAATGTTCTGCTATCTTTTGGTAATCCAGGGCATAAAGGAGACACAATTTTTAGAAGACTGTTTAAAGCATTATGTGGTATTTGATATTGAGTGGCCCAATGTTTTAACTCTGTTTTGAAATCATCGCCTTGCTTAGACTTAACAGAATCTGAATCAGATAGTGAATGCTCATCATCAAAAGTAGCAATATGATTTTCATGAGAAATGTCATGTTGCATCAATAAATTGGAATTATTACTAGAATCTTGTAATACAATTTTAGATTGAGAATTAATATATAAATTACATGGAAAATTAACTAAGCAAGATGACGCATTTACAGCTGTAGTACCCTCTTGTAAATTTGAAATTACACTTAACTCTGCTTCCTTTGCTCTTCTTAATAATTGACGTTTGCCAACTATAGCCTTTTTCGAGTATTTTATTTTCTCTGCCATGTTAATTTTTTTTATTACTCTTCTTCAATCTTTCAGGGGCATGCTTTAGCCAAATTTTAATGAAATCTTCTACTTCTTTCGCTGTAGACCCAGATGTTGTGGTTACAACTCCTCCTACAAAGATATAATACATTTGTTAATGTTAGAACTATGCAAAATTAAAACTTTGAACTACATATCCAGCCCATATATGCCCCACTGCTAGGCACAGGCCACCTCTCAAATTGATAGGGCTTGAGCTGTATTTCCAATGCGGGCCAGTATTTCCAGTGTGGATTTGGAACTCTACACACAACATTGTACGGTTGATATGTGCAGGTTTCCTCCCGATGTTTTCTATCAACGAAAAGCTCAAATTGTAAAATTACAACCCGCAACCTTCTGCTTGAGAGGCTGCAGGTGAAACCACGAAACTGCCATGGCTTTTAAACTCAGTTCAGAGTTTCCTTCCTTCGACATACAAGTCGAATATCTTAAAAAACAACTGAACCGATTTTCACTTAACAAAGCTAAAAACCATTTCACTTAGAACAAAAGCAGATAATAGCATTCGTGAGCCCAGTTCAAATAATATAAACTAATACATGCTATGTAAACATACCCACGATACACTCCCGCAGGCGGAGTTGGTAGAAAGGCTTTTTGTGCGATCTCTTCCCATAGAAGTTATATTGCTCAGCCAGGTGGTCAGTCAAACAAAATTTCATTATTCGTCAAAGGAGTGAAGATTAGAAATCCCACCAAAACATAAATGTGAAAACGGGAGCCAAGATCAAAATACGACAAAAGAGTTGAGATCTAAATAGCCACCAAGTTCTTTAGAATATTGAATTTTATTTATAAGAAACTTAACAACTGACCAAAACTCTGACACGCGGCAGCGCGTCAGAGGTTTTTATGCAAGTTGCCGGAAAAAGCTCGCTCTATAGGTAAAAGGCCGCCTATTGGGGCAAATTTTCACTATTTAACTTTTTTTCTGTAATGCTTATTATGTGGTATAAAGAGTAATTGTATTGCAACTTACCAAATTATCATAATTTTCCTTGTTCTCTATTAACGTTTCGATTACATTTAATTCATGTTTATGCATGTCAATAATGACAGCACTTTTGCTTGGTAACCTAAAAAAATAATAAAGAGCAGGTACCTATTAGTAGGGTCAGTGTCAGAAAATATCGTAGCGACGAAAGTGCTAAGTGGTCAAATATATCGGAACAAGACTTTATTGTCAAGAACTTAAGAGCGTGACTTAAGACTACTTTGGCCGCTATGATATATTTGCTGCTATATATATATATATATATATATATATATATATATAATATACGATGCGATATAATTATGTTATGCCAACTGTACACACTCGCTGAGACAACTCGAGAAGGGCACGCTATTTCAGTTATCCATACTAATATATAAACCACCAAAACTGCTGAATTTACCGCGGCTCATGTGGACGGTTGTTTTCATTAGCCGCACGACCACGACTCACCCGGTGTTGTTGGCTTTTTCACCGAGATCAAAGGGCCGGACATACGAAAGCATGTTTGCCCTACAAATATCGAACTTACTCACAAAATTTCACGAAAATATGTTGAGAGATGCGACATATAGAGGGAACATTTGGCCAGCCGGACATACGAAAGCATTTTGCCCTATCAATATCGAACTCGTTCACAACATTTCAGGAGAATCGGTTGAGAGTGCGACCTATACAGGGAAAAGCTGCTAGTATTTACTTAGTTACCGCGGGGTAACGATAACCGAAATCTAAGCAGACGAAATCGCGGTCAACTGCAAATTTTTAATAAGTTAGAAAAGGATAAGCCTGTCCCTTAGTGTCTCGGCGGGTACGTACAGCTGGTGTTAGTGATTACTGATTACTACATTATAGCAAAAATATTGAGAGAGTTCTAAAATCTCAATAGTCTAATAAAAAGTACTACCAATAAAAAGTAATACATCATAGTATTTTACCTACCTGTTAATTCTTGAACACACGATGGCGTTGCTGGTATGTCACTGTCGAGATTCGGCGGTTGTTCATATCGGCACCGAGGACTACCTAGGCGTGCAACCGGAGTTACCCGCCCCTCACCGTCTTCTGCTAAATCTAAAATCATAAAAAATTTAAACAATCCAGTACCTATTAGTAAATAAAGATGAATCCAATAAATACATTATTTTTGAAAATCGTTCTAGCTGTTTACACTATAGCAGAGAACACCTCACACATACATACAAGACGGCGAAAATAAAACCGTCGCAGGTGGGTACAAATATGCAAACATAGATATATCTTACCTTGCAGTACACTGTTTGTTAAGACAGGAAGCCCGTCGACTACATTCAGTACGGAGAGATTCTCTGTTGGCAAAAAACACAAGAATATATTATATTTTCACATGCACAACATCTCTACTAGTATTAATAACACAATGCACGCTTAGGCCGACTTAACACCGGGGAAGCAATTTTCACAAAAATTACTATTCACATTTCAGCAGTTACTCAGGTATGTCAGCCAGCCTGAACAACCTATTTTTTATGTCAAAGTTTCACCTTCCAAAATGTGATGCATTTTTATGAAGCCCTACCCAAAACTAATCTTTAGCAGGTAATAATAATATTCTAGTTTGTGTTAATTATAATTTACTTACTTTCTGTTAGTGAAGGGGTTTCTTGGGTAATGCTTGGCTGAGCTTGACGGGTATCTGCACAAAACATAATACATTATTTTAGAGATTACTTGGGATTTTATACTTAGGTACCTATACAATTACAAGTAAAAACAACAAGTGTTTAACAAAAAGATAAGTTTGACTACAAGAAAAACTTTTATATAACAGAGTAAGCAGTTAGGTATAGCTAGCTACACTGACCAAATTTTGTTTCTGTTAAAAATTTAATTTGTAATACAAGCTTTTTTGCTGACTGTACTTTTTGTTGACTGTACTTTTACTATCAAAAAGTACTCAAAACAGCGAAACAAATAAGCTGAAATTCAACCACCTCATCACTTTTCATCATTAGGAATGTTCCAAGTATCTACATCTGCTCAGCTCGATGGTACCATAATATTGCATTGTCACCAAGTTTACAAAAGCAGTTAGTATGCAAAATTTCAGCTTAATCTTACACCAGAAAGTGAGTAAAATTTGATTTGCCATATTTGTCCCACACTAACAAACATGTCTAGTTAATATAAGGCAAATATATTAATAAACTGCTAATAGCTGTTATGAAGTAAATCCTGACACTTTTCACATCAAAAAAGTTGCTAAGCTGAACATTGGCAATACAAATCTTAAGGAAAAATGCTATGGTATTTTTAAGTACAGCATTTTTTCCCATTATTTACATTTTCTATAACTCAGAAACTTCATAACTGCAATGTGTCAGGATCTACTTTACAACGGCCATTGACTATATAACTCACCTTCATAATATGCTTCTAAGCATAAATTGCCAGCAGCTTGAAATGTTTGCAATTTCTTAAAGGTCTTTTTCTTTAATGGTGGTGGCCTTATGTGATTGTCATTATCTTCTTCGCTGCTAGAAACATATCTTTTTGCCCTTTTTCGTTTGAGACTTGGTTCTGCTTCTGTATCAGTCTGTAAGTCTGATGTATTCTCAGCAAGTTTCAGTTTTTTTTTGGCTTTCTCTATATTATCTTTACATGCAAATGAAATAAAAAATACTTACACATAACATGCAAAAATACTAAATGAACACAACAAGGTACCCCTCAGTCAGTTAAAACAAGGTAATTAGTAAATATGCAGGATGGAGTTGCATTAGTAGGAACAACCGGAAATTGTATGGTCAACCAATGACATGCCAACATGCCTGCTTTAATTAAATTTGACGACCGGTTAGCCTAGTGGTTAGAGACACTGTCTATGCTATAAGCTGAAGGTCCCAGGTTTGAATCCTGGTAAGGACGGTTATTATTATATGATGAGCATGAATATTTGTTTCTGAGTCTCGGATGTTTTCTATGTATTTAAGTATTTAAGTATTTATATTTATATTTATTAAATATGTCATCATCTAGTATTCATACACAAGCCTTAGTAAGCTTACTATAGGACTAAGATTTGTGTAAGATTGTACCGTAATATTTATTAATTAATGAAGTTATTGCGAAATTTATAGTAAGAACACTGAAAATTACCTAAAAATCAAATTAGTTGACTGTACCTGTGCTGTGACTACTTAGCAACACAGTCATTACAAAATCTGTGTTTTTATGTGTCATATGGATGTATTATATTGTAATTTTTGCATCCCAAGTTAAATCTTATTTTCTATCCTTATGAAAGGTAAATAAATATCCTTCCCTTGTTTCCATTTCTCTTCATCTCATACTTTTAATATCATTTTTTTTTCAGTGTAAGTATATAAGTATGTTTACATTGACCGCCCTGCACTACCTAATTTCCCATTACTATTTCTATATAGCGATAAGGCCGCCTTTTGCGCATTTCCTAGTTTTTAAGATAATTATGTCTTGTATTTATTTATTTTGTGCAATAAAGGGTATTGTATTGTATTGTACCCTCTGTAAATCTAAACAAGACTTAAAGTTTAATATTTGCATGCAAATACAAATCTTGCCCCATAGCACATTGATTAGCACACCATAGCAGCAACTCATATTTGTCCAAGCAGTTATAAAAATTGTCTAGAAAATAGGTCTCATACTGACAGTAGACATACTTGACCCATGAGCTCGTAATACCTGATAACCCCATAAGTTTTAACCCAGAACTCTACTAAATGATTGCTATATTTTTTTTTTTAAACATAATATACCTAATTTAAAAGCTTATTGGGTTTAAGTAGTTTATCACTAAAGGAAAGAGAGTCCAGGACTTTAACCAGCTATATTTTTCAATATGTGACTTGTTTTTTTTAAGATCTTATCGTATAGAATGTGTTAAAATAAGCAAATTTGTATGACTAACTTCTTTGAAAAATCAAAATTGTCTGTGATAAATGATGTGAGGAGTATCAGGGTAAATTGCGACCATTCAGATTCAGAACTGAACACTTCAATATGGGATTGTTAAATATGCAAACTTAAATTATGTTACTAAGGTAAATCTGAATAAATCTATAAAATTGCTGAGACAATGTCCTCACTATGACATATTTTACTCAATATAGCAACAAGAATACATAGATACATATATTATCTTGGAAAAACTGCACGGCTATCACGCAAAGGCGCTCGAGCTCTCGATTTTTCTCGCACTATCTGTCTCTTTCATAATAGAACACCTAGAACAAGAGGTATAGTGCTAGAAAAATTGAGAGTATGTCGGACGTGCTGAACTCCAGTCACATAAAACAGTTAGAAAACTTTCACCAACATAAGTAAGTTCACGGTAAATCAGAAAATATTGCATCCAGATACCATACCTCCAAGTCAGGAAACGAACAGTAGTTTGGCTATAGTTAGCCAAATCCAAGTGGGTAGTAAAAAAATGTATATACGTACCAGTCTCGCAAAAAACTCTTTGAACGTTGTATAATTTCCATTTTTCATCTGGTGTCGTAGCATCAGCCAAAACCTTTTCAAACGCTTTAGTGCCCATAACGGGTGGCCAGAAAACTTCACAACGCCTTGGCGTAAACCACCGATTGTTTCTCACCGATACGGTCCCGCCGTCTTTTTCACTGAACTGTATCACCGAGTACCTACATGTTAGTTTTACCTTAGAAGTCTTGATAATGAAAAGCGACGCAAACAGCACAATCACGGACACGTACGTCACAACAGACCGGGCACCGGCACCGGGCAAGCAAAGCAAACGAAAAGGAGGGAAAGAATACATGACAATGACACTTCAATCAAAATGTCAGAATACTTTTTAAAAACATCAGAATTTGGAACGGAACAACGTTCCAAATTCTGATGTTTTTAAAAAGTACCTTTTTAAGCTCGTATTGATATTATTAATTAAAAAACCTGTAATAAATTACTTTAAATCAACTTTGGAGTTACCTTAAAACATAGACAAGTTTGTTTTATACTTTATAAATATTTTACAACAGAAGATAGAAAAATTGATATCAAGAAACGAAACGTGATATTTTTTTGAGTTATAACGACTATGAAACTAGTACCGGCTATAGAAAAACTTGTTAAAATGTATTAATTAGTATTTGCCCTTAGTATTAGCTTTGATGGCTGTAGACTTTACTCATGGCTAAATTGGTGTCAGTAAAATAAAACCTGATACTGACCCTAAATATACGTCATTAAAACGTCCTCTTGGCGGCGTATATGGTACGTCCTGGTATTGACCCCAAATATACGTCAGTAAAACGTCCACTTTGTGGCGAATATGGTAGGTCTAGATACATACCCTAAATAGACGTCAGTAAAACGTCCTGTTGGCGGCGTATATGGTACGTCCAGATACTGACCCTAAAGAGACGTCAGTAAAACGTCCTCTTGGCGGCGTATATGGTACGTTCAGATACTGACCCTAATTAAACGTCAGTAAATCGTCCTCTTGGCGGCGTATATGGTACGTCCAGATATTGACCTTAAATAGACGTCAGTAAAACGTCCTCTTGGAGGCGTATATAGTATGTCCAGATACTGACCTTAAAAAGACGTCAGTAAAACGTCCTCTTGGCGACGTATTTTGTACGTCCAGATACTGACTTTTAATTGACGGGACTACGACGTCCTGTTCAACGCTTGACCCTAAACTGACGTCACTTTAACGTCTGCTCTCCACGAATAAATGACCGACTTTATTATGACCTATGAGTGACGTCGCTTATACGTCGCTGACGTCAGTTTGCTACCTGGGATACGAGACTCCAAATCATTTTCTGTTTTAGGAAGCGAGTAAAAGAGTATTATCTTTCCTTAACGTAATGAATGGTATATAGTATATAGGTATATTTATTCTTAACTTATATATAATTTTATTTATTTACATTTATACTTAGGTATATTTTAGTTTGTGTATTATATAATATGTATGTGTATGTTTAAACTTTAAGATAAGTACCTATTTTATATATTTGTATTTAACTTGAGTCTATTTCGTACACGCCTACTATTACCCGTTTTCTTCTCTTTTCCTGTCCTGGGTCTGCTGGAAGAGATTTCCTTTGAAATAAGCAGTACCTATGTACTCAATGTTCTTACTTTGTTCGTTCCTATTTTCGTTTTTTGTATACATGAATTTTGTAAATAAAATAAATAAATAATATGATTGACCTATTTAATAAAGTATATATTGATATTACAACAACAAAAAAATAATAAAATTCTTCGCATAATGAATTTCTTTTGCCAGCACATTCGCTCCGAATAAACAGTTGACACAAATAAATTCGTTTTATGGACTCAATTCGCAATAACATTGACTTAGGTATTCTGTAACTCAATAAATACTCAGAATAATAAGTGAAACAGTTATTTCTGTTACGCATATGGGCCCTACGTTAGGCACACAACTTTCTTTCAATATTATGATAATATTGACTTTGCTGGTGTATCTATGTAATAGAAATATAGCCCATCAGGCTGGGTAGGGACCAATACTGAACTGGGTTTCTTTCGGCGTAATCTTCCCAGCAGTGGTCGGTCCGAAACGCTAGTAGTTTTTAGCTTTTGCACTAAAATAATATTTAAAAAAAAATGACCTTAATAAGAGATAAATTTATCCTACATTGAATAAAAAAATTTGACTTTTGACTTTTTTGACTTTTGAAAAAAAGAAACTGACTGGAAGATATACACGGTGACTTTTCATTGGTTTTGGAGCCGAAGGCCACTTTATAAGGATCGTTAATAAGACCTTATTAGCTAGTCAAAATAAAAATTCTGAAACAAAAAATGTTGACAAAAACTCGAAACTAAAATCGTGAGATCAATTAGTAGTGCCGCCGGCCGGCTAGATTTTGAGTTCACGGCGTCACGCGTGACGCGTCAGTTATGAACGGGTGTAACTCCGTGGTCTCGATCAAAAATAATTTTGATAACTTTTCTTATCTTATGTCATACACAAATTTGGATTACGTATATGGATAGAGAAAATTTACTACATGACATTCTTTTTTCAAAAACCAATGAAAAGTCAGCGTGTATACAATGTGGAAGGGACATATCCCTAATAAATCAAACCACAGGCTATACTAGATAACTATAGTATAATGATATCAAAATAACAGTAAAAAAAAAAAACAAAAAAAAATATTCGACATCCCCATACAAAATGCGTTTCCAGACAAAAGTGTCCAACGGCCATGAATGCCGAAATTCTTTTTTGTTTTTTACTTTTACATATTTTAATTTCATTATACTATAGGCACCTCGTATAGTACGTGGTTAGATTTATTACGTATGTCCCTTCCAAGTTTTAGAGACTATATTTAATCGATCAACCACTCAGTCTAGAAGCATGAAATTTTGCACAAAAGTTTCTTAAATGACGGTAGTGTGCAATAAAAAGGGACTTTTGGAAATTCATCCTCTAAAGGGTTGAAATAAAGGTTCAACCTTTAAATGAAACTCGTTCAATTTTGATGATGAATAACGTATAAAACTAGGTCAATGTTAAATTACTTATTAGTCTGAGTTAAGGCTAGATTGTAATATAATTAGCGTACTTATTTACTTTTGTAGGTACGTTAAGAAAAGGAAAAAAAAAATTTTTTGATGATTAGAGAAGTAAAAAAAAAATGAAATGTGAGCTAACAGTTTAAAAGAAAAAGATTACTGTATCATATTTACAAAAAACTCATTCTCTGAGGTGGTGACATAGGGGGTGAAAGTTTGCATGAAACTCGGCTTAAAACAGCTAAACAGCTAAAAAGTAAGGATTTTCACAAATTTGGAATATAAGGGCAAGGACGTGGGCTTCAGATAGTATTATAATAATATTGAACTAGCGGTACTCGTGCTAATAATTCGCACTAAATAAGTATGATAATCATTATCACTTTACAAAATTATAAAAATCATTTATTTTATATATTCTTTATTTCTGATTTTGCACACTATTTATAACTTTCTTCTTTTTATTGTATTACATTATGATTTTTAGCTGACAGATCGAGAAAATATTTTTCTAAAATTGTCATATGGAAGCGCAAGTATCACAAATGTTGAGCTAAAACGCCTCTCTATGAAAATATTTATACATGAGTAAATGTGAAATTGAACAAAAAATTTACCGACCGTCAATCATGTTGACGTTGTTTCAAAATTAAAGCCGTCAGATGGCAGCATTGTCATATTGTGTCTTAATGTATATCTATAAATATAATTTTAATAATTAATGAATTTACAAAAACAAAAGCAATAATAAATTGTGTAGTAGTTGATGCCGGTAGAGCAAGCCATTATCTTTAAAATGATATAAAATTTATATGGAGCAATTGTGAGGTTTTTTCTAAAAAGGGAGGCAAACATCTTAACGTATTAACATATATGATTTGCTGGATTATTAAGTATTTATTGTCCTAAATATACGTAATGTAAACATAAGTAGAGTGACTGGGAATGTTGTATATTTTTCGTATGTTTAAGAATTTTAAGAGCTAACTTACACTAGACATTTCCATACAAACGTAGTCTAATTTGGTAAAAAGTTATAATTTTAAAGAAATTGCTATTATCTAGGGTTATAATTGGTTTCTGACATTAAAATTATGAACTGGAAAGAAAATATAAGAGGGTGTAGAAGTTTTCCATACTGATGGTCAAATATGATATGATACACTATATTATCTTTTAAGTTCATGTTTTAACTGTGAAAATTAGTTATATGCCTAAATATATGCAATTTCTTTGAAAAAAAAAAACAAATTTCGCCCGTGACTAACGTGTCGTTTCAAAATAAAAGCTTTCGCCAAAACGATACTCCTAGCCATAGACCTATAAGTTTTTTTCTTTAGATCTACCATACTGCCAACATAATGAAATCGTTGTTTTAACATATGGTGCCATTTTTCAAACGTGGAGTCACTGAACAAACGGTTTTTTGTATGAAAAAACATTCGTTTAAGCGACTCCATGTTTAAAAAATGGCACTTTTGGTCACTAGGAAGACGTCAATAGAAAAATTAAGTCTTCCATAGATACGGAGTATCTACCAAACATGTGGTAGTATGTCGTAGTTTTCTTTGTATTTATTTTAGTAAATGTAGTCGTAGAAAAAGTATTGTATGCAACGTTGTATAAGTAGTCAAAAAATGCTCAATGGCGTCAATTAACCTGCGCCACTCGCATTTTTTAACCCTCCTTATACAACTGTTGCATAAAATACTATTATCATACGTTGTATACACGTTTACTAAAAGTTTATACGACTGACCTTATATAACCAACAGAAAATGTAAAACGTTCACTCAACTTATATATAACGTTAATTTGTTACTTTAGTATGATGAAATTCGATTATATATTATTATCGCTCGTAGTTCGATTTATTACGGGTATGTCCCTTCCACGACAATGTGGGAGGGACATCATCACCATCATCATCGTCAGCTCTCAACACCCACTGCTGGGCATAAGCCTCCTTTTGTTTGCGCCATTGAATCCTATCCCTAGCCTTAGCTACCCAGTTTTTTCCAGCAATCCGTTTGATATCATCGACCCACCTAGCTGCCGGACGCCCAACACTCCCTTTTCCATTCTCAGGATACCACTCGGTGATAGCCTTACTCCACCTTCCTACTGGCCAGGTGTCCTGCCCAGTTCCATTTTAGGTTCGCAACCCTAGAGAGCACGTCGTGAACTTTCGTTCGAGAGTGATATACCCGTAATAAATATAATATTGTCAAAAATTAACACTAGAGAACTTTATTTATGTGAAACTCTAACTTATACATTTCTATCTGTAGTATAAAAGTATAAAAGAGAAAAAATACAATCTACATCTGGCTTCAACATGACCGCACAGAGATTCGTCGCAGTAAATCACGCCTTCTAAGAACGCCGCTAATAAAACGTTACATTAAACTTTTTTTCTTTTCCGTACATTCGTTTCGGTTTAAATATGTTTAAGTATTATTTTAGTGAATATTGTTTTGAAAGGTTAGGGTTTCAAATCCAACTTCACTGTTATTTCGTGAGCCTTGTTAAAATCATCTTAGCGCATTCTGATGTTATCTTTACCTGTGCAGATTTTTTCTTCCATCATCATTGTCATCCCAGCGCTTCTTCCATCCACTGATAAGCATAGGCTTCTCTTCGTTTATGCCACTTACCTTGATTCTGTACTTTTTTTATTTAACTTCCAAAAAATCCTCTCTTTTTAACAAATTTTATGCAGAATAATTATCTAATAATACTCAATGAGGGACATGTAAGTAAATACTATTGTTTAACACTAATGAAATAAAAATCACCTAACCTTTTAATTTATGAACCTCTACAAAGGTTAGTCAACGAAATTATTGCCTAGCAAATTAAAAACAACCCGATTGTCAAGAACACCATCTAGTGATGAGGATCGGAACTACCGCGACTTCGGTAGTTCCGCAACTCATCACTTAATAGACATCCGTAGCGCCATCTACTATTTGCTAGAGAAAACCCCGACTTTCAAGCATTAACCCTAATAATAAACGGCTAAACTGATTTTTAATTAAACATAGCTAACACCACCACAAGAGAACTTGCTTTCACGAAAAGGAAACACCGCATCAAAATCGGGCCATCATTTCGAGCGCTACGATGCCACAGATGGACAGACAGACAGAAACGTCAAACTATAACAACACTTTTTTGCCGGGTTTTAAAAAACGTAACGTCAACATTATGACCACTTCTATCACCATATTGTCCAAACAACTCTTTAATCCACCGACAAACATGTGCAACTTGTTCACGAAACGGTTCCCAGAGTTAAAACGGAATAAAAACTAGAGCACACATTTCCCACAAGTTGACACGATAAAACTATAATTAATGACGTCATGACATAACCAAATAAATGTGTAAAGAAACGGCAAAAAAACAACGTAGATAATTCTCCGGTCAGTAAGACATTTTTTAATTTAAAAAAAAAATTCTCGAGAGTTAATAATGCGAAAATTTGTTCATACTGATATTTAATTTAATTTAATTTTTTAATTTAATTTAATTTAATTTAATATTTATTTAATAATTTAACATACAGATTAACAGTATTTATACACCAAAATATCTGCATGCTAGAGACTTACAAACATAATAATTAAAATTAATTGACAATCATTTACTTGCACATATAAAAACAAGGTTCTCTAATTAACGTCATAATTATAATAATTAATTTTAATGAATATAATATAATAATTTCATGTCAAGGCTTAAATAATGTAATTAATAGAATTTAAATAAGTTATCAAATTGCGGATAAATACTCTCATAGAATCATTAAAAATGGTCTGAAGGCTGCTGAAAAACATAAGGGCTTTAGTTAGACCTAAAAATTTTACAAACTATATGATTCGAATTACATTGTGCGATTCCGCCACCAGTTAGTTCAAGCAAATTATTGCCGGCCGGCGTCCACCCACTACTGTTAGTCCCAGCATACCTGCCACCAACAGCCCGAGTGCACCCGCCACCAACAGCCAATGCATGCTTCCTCCCATACTGCTGCATCCGCTGCGGCTGCAGCAACATCGGACACCGCTTACGCGATACGTGTTTCGCCTTTCCACGAGGCATCCTCAGGCACCAAACGAGTTGTTGATCGTACGGTTCAGCTGTTGGTGGCGGGTGCACACGGGCTGTTGGTGGCAGGTATGCTGGGACTAACAGTAGTGGGTGGGCGCCGGCCGGCAATAGTTTGCATGAACTAACTGGTGGCGGAATCGCACAAAGTAATTCAAATCATATAGTATGTAACTTTTACACGTAAAACTGTGGGTCCCAAACGCCACCTAGCGTTTGATCATCAAACTATCCAAGGATTGGTTCCTGGTTTGCCCTTTTGGTTGTGGAGGTCAGACGGCAGTCGCTCTGTGTAAGAACCAGTAACCTTGTCAATTCTCCTTGGTTAGGTAGCGGACCCCGGGCTCTGAAGCGGTAATACTTCAGAGCCCGGGGTCCGCTACCCCGTTCAAGACTCGCACGTTTGATTGTGCGTTGCAAAAATGTTTACACTGCTAACCAAATGCTAAATACCTCTTGAGCTAAGCCGAATGAGGAAATTCGTAAAAGAACAAAAGTCACTGACATAGCCCAGCGGATTAGTTCGTTGAAGTGGCAGTGGCGGGACACATAGCGCGAAGAACCGATGGCCGATGGGGCAAAAAGGTTCTCGAATGGCGACCGCGTACTGGAAAGCGAAGCGTAGGACACCCACCCACAAGATGGTCAGACGATCTGACCAAGGGCGCTGGAAAGCGCTGGATGCAGGCCGCTTTTATCGGTCGTTTAGGAAATCCTTGGGAGAGGCCTATGTCCAGCAGTGGACGTTATGCGGCTGAAATGATGATGACGATGAAGCTAAAATGCAGGCTGCTTAATCGGTCTTTGGAAATCCTTTGAGAATCCAACAGTGGACTTCCGTCTGAAATGATTTGAGTTTCCCGAATGCATTTACGTATACAAACCATATTTGTGGATGTTTATCTAAATATGTATTTGTTATAAAATATGGTATCGTTGAGTTAGTATCCCATAACACAAGTCTCGAACTTACTTTGGGGTTAGCTCAATCAGTGTGATTTGTCCCTATATATTTATTTATATTATTTATTTATATTTTAAAAAAATACTTACACATTTCTTAAACGTAAATTCTTAACAAACATTTCAGTACATTCGCCCTTCGCCGAAGTAAGTCAAAGTGCGTAAATTACGACAGCGAAAGGGCGTGCTCTTGTTATTACTTGTGTTTTGACTTGCTAACTTTATGGCGTGTGTGATTTGAGTTGCAGAAATTTATACAATCATACAGTCACTTTAGATATTATTTTTCTTCCTTAGTTAGTTGCACTACCGTCTTTGTCATTCTCACATTCCTCTTTTTAAATATAAATATATACGGACAAATTACACTAATTGAGCTAGCCCCAAAGTATGTTCAAGACTTGTGTTATGGGATACTAACTCAACGATACTATATTTTATAACAAATACATATATAGATAAACATCCAAGACCCAGGACAATTTGAAAAAGGCCATTTTCCAACCTACCCTGACCTCTTGGTGGCGGACTAGGATGGTGACCAGTACGCCACGGAGGTCGACAGACCTCTCCATCCAGTGTTTGTCTGGAAGAGGTCGCTTTTAATTATTATACTTAATATTATTGGGGTCCAGTGAAATGAATAAACTGCTTAAAGTTTAAAGTAAGAACGTGATACTTTCCTACGCACATTTGCGAAAAACGCCCTCTTTTGGCTAATGAGCGTAGAAAAACTTCACGTTCTCACTTTAAAAAATAGTTTGAAGGGTTATATCAAGGGCTTGGTCATAACAAAATTTTAAATGATATTTCCGTTTCCTTTCAAATCATTTATTTCAAATGGGGGCAACACTGGACCCCGAAAAATCAGGTAGCTCCTTAATACAAACATACAATTGCTTTAGATATTATTTTTCCTTTATTATCAATTGCACCACCGTCTTTGTCTTTCTCACATTCCTCTCCATCCACTGATTGTCTGGAAGAGATCGCTTTAAGCAATAAGACTGCCCATTGTACTAATTTCATGTAAAACTAGCTGGGCGCCCAAGCTTTGCTCGGTAATTTTTTTTATGAAAATATTTTTTTAGCTTTGTCACTCCCTAAATACCGAATTTAATAAAAATTTTTGGAGTCGGTTTCGAATCTTCATTATACTTGTTGAATGTGGAAGGGACATACCCGTTATAAATGGAACCACGGGCTATACTAGATCACTATAGTATAATGAAATTAATATTACAGCCAGAACATAAAAAAAATTTTTGCATTTCCATACAAAAGTGTGCAGCCGTCGAATTTCATTTTGGATTATTGGTTATTATTTTAATTTCGGTATAGTATATATCGACGATCTCAGTGGCGTAGTGGTCACCATGCTAGTCCTCATCCATCATTGAGTAAGTATCCAATAACACAAGTCTCTAACTTACTTTGGGGCTAACTTAATCAGTGTTGTTTGTTCATATATATTTTAATTTTAATATAGATAGTTATCGAGCCAATGGTTTGATTTATTACGGGTGCGTACCTTCCACGTCGCATATAAGAATTGCTCGTTTGAAATATAGGATTATTTATTTGTGTCACATTTTTATTTTCAGTGTACAATAAAAAATTATCTATCTATTATCTTATTCTTATATGATATTTATTTATTTCTTTGCAGGCCCGTGAGAAAAAAATAAATATACTCAAATACTCAAATACTCATTTATTCATAATACATTACACGTCAAATTAATATACAAAAAATTGTCATACATATGTGTACTTCGAAATTCAAAATACATTGGAATATTAAATAATTCAAATTGGTTTATTAATTGTCTTTTTTTTAAGTAGGTAACTGTTTAAGTCTGCCATTTGTTAAAAGTATATTTATACTTTGGAACAATAAAGTTTGATAAAATAAAATAAAATAAATAAATTAAGTTAATTTAATGTCCATGAATTCCTCGACTGTATAGAATGCCTTTTCTGTAAGCCACCGCTTTAATCGGGTTTTGTAGGATGCTAGGCTGGGTGCGAGGGCGATTTCTTTAGGCAGTTTGTTATAGACCGCTGAGCCCATCATGTGGGTCAGTTTGGCGGACTTTGCAAGTTTGCGCGGCAAAGTCACGAATCTATTTTTATGACGCGTGTTATAGGAATGCACGTCACTCTGCCTTAGGTACTGTTCAATGTTAGTCCTGACAAAGACCGCTACTTGATAGATAATTATAGAAGGTAGTGTCAGGATTGCGAATTCCTTAAAAAGGGGCCTTGCAGATGTCCTTTGTGATGTTTCTAAACTTTGAACATGATTCAGATCACACCAATCCCACGATCGGTTATTACGATTGCACGGTTAGAAGTAGCTGGTACACTTGAAGATTTTTTCTTTTCTTCCAGACCAGTGCGGTAGACTATGTTATTTCATTAATCAGTCTGTAAAGCTGCAGTTAAATCTTCTTATTTAGTACAGTCTGTAATATTAAGATATGTAAGATCTATAATCTTGAATTTTCTCTTAAACTAAAAATCATATGAACATGAAAAATTATATTTAGGAAGACTTAATTAAAATCTGTCTGAATATTAATTTTCATGTTAATATTATTTTTAGTTTAAGAGAAAATTCAAGATGTAAGGCCCTGGTCAGGTATCTTGGTACTTGACTCTACCTAGTATTTCACACCCCAACACGTCTGTATTGAAAACAACAGCGGCCTGAGGAACAATAGATCGCATTCGCGGCACGATTCGCCGACGAATTCGCCGCATCAGCCATTAATAAATATTCAGGCGGGTCCGTGTACACACACTGCTACTAGACTTGAAGTTCGGTCCAAACCGGAAACTTCGACTCTTTCTTTTACAATGTTTTTTTCATGTTAAGGGACTCAAAGATTTTTAAATTGGTTTATCATCATCATTCAGTCGCATAACGTCCACTGCAGGACATAGATCTCCCCCAAGGATTTTCAAAATGGCTGATCTAGAGCGGCCTGCATCAAGCGCTTTCCAGCTACCTTAGTCGTCAGACCACCTTATGGGTGGGTGTCCTACGCTTCGCTTACCAGTACGTAGTCACCATTCGAAAACCTTTTTTCCCCATCGGCCATCGGTTCTTCGCACTATGTGTCCCGCCCACTGCCACTTCAACAACTAATCCGTTGGGTTATGTCAGTAACTTTAGTTCTCCTACGAATTTCCTCATTTCTGATTCGATCACGTAAGGAAACACCGAGCATAGCCTTATCCATAGCGCGTTGAACGACCTTGAGCCTTCTAGCTAAATTGGTTCATCATGAATTTATTTAAGAACTATGTTCTTGTCGGTGGAGTATTTTCCATGCCTCCCGATTTTCAGCTAAATGCTTGACCTCTCTATGTCAGAAGTGACAACCTACGGCCCTGGCTGGTAGTATTAGACTCAAGAAATTGGTTAGCGACCCTTAATTACAATCTTTTATATTTTATTCATATTATGAGACTCTACAATCTAAAATAAGTTACTTATATTTTTTAACTCACACGCTCGTCACGATTTGCAAAGCTTGAAGCAGGCAACTTAATTGTATTAGTATTTGCACGTCTTTGATTAATAATTACTTATAAATATACTTGAGCATGTTAACTTTTATAAAGCGAATTCAAATTTTAAAAAACTTTAGTAAAAACTAGCGATTTCACCTTTTCTTATTACTTAAAATTTTGATACACACAGTCTGTTTGTAACAGGTCGGCTTGTAATGACTTGAAATGGCTTCATCTTAAAGCACTAGGTAGCTTCTTATGTGCTGCCATCAATTGACAATTCAAAAGCCTGATTATAATGCTTTAAATTATGTCTTTCTAACATAGCTTTAAGGTTCAATGTTACTCACATGTTACTCAAATATTATGGAGAAATCTGAATAAATGTATTTATAATATTACCTGCTATCACATTTTGATCTTCACCGTCTTAAGGAATAGCCAGCCTTTGTACCTACTAGATTTTAAATGTACTTTTGATTAATGTCATAGTTAATTGGTGCAATAAATAAATTATATCTTATCTTTCTTATATTATAGTCAAAGCCCGGCCTGGCCCAGTGCCCTGCAGAAGTGACAACCTACTCCGGACCCTGGCAGACATAGTAGACTCAAGAAATGCTGACTTGACGTCGTCAAGGATGATTTGCCTGCCAACGCTTCGCCTTCGCACATTTTCGAAAAACGGTTACTTTGCGTGCGTTGAAAAGCTGCATGTTCTCATTTTAATCTATAAACAGTAGTTTAAGGGTTATGTAGAGCTTGATTTAGACAATATTTTAAATAACATCTCCGTTTCCTTTCAATTAATTTGTTTCAAATGGGGCAGCTCTAGACCCCGAAAATTCTTGTTTTCCCTTAGCATGTTTTTATGATCTGCGAGCAAAAACAAGCTAGGACATTCTCTGTTTGATTTTCTTCCAAAACAGCATGGAAGAAATGAATAAACTCCGTGTAAAGGCATGAACGTGAATTAAACGAGTTACTCTGGTTACTCAAGTAGAGAGTCAGGGGACACATTTGTGAAATAACTTGTCACAATACGAGAGGTTTGCGCGAGCGTTTCCAAATGGGCGCATTTTTAAATCGGTCTGATGCGAAGGATGTGCAAAAGTGGTTTTGACCAGGATCACTCGTAATTTTGATAGTTGTAGCGTAGATATGTCAAACCCTTTCATGGAGAATCCGTTCCGATTTACGCTGTTTTTTTATTTATCGTGAAATTGTTAGAAAACCATCGACAATTTTTCGAAGTTATCTTCGTAAATCCATATTGTGTTTCGCGAACATGATGGTTTCAAAAAAAGAACGACCAGAAAGAACTACACGTATTGTGTTTCGGTAACTCCCTTAGTAAAAAAGCACTGCAGCTATGTGTCTCAAGGTGACATGTACGCGCGTCCTATAGTCACATTCACCCCGAGAAAGACCTCTGGATGCGGTTGACACATGTGCGATGATCAAAACAAAAAAAACTACCTCGTGTCGTGTATCAGGTCCAGTTTTCTGCCTGAATGATATCCTAAATTTTATTTTAGTTTTTATATGTCGTCCCGTCTTCTATATTTTGTAAAAAGAATATATACATGTACGTATGTACACATAACCAGGCGTGAGAGCCCTGGAGCACTGTGATACAGGCCATGCCTTATACACACTCCAGTCTCCTTACACTTACAGTCTTGGTAAAAGTCCAAATTCTGTACATATTTTTTATCACCACATATTTATGCTAAACCATGTACTGTTTTGGAGAAATAAATACATTTTTACCTTCACCTTACCTCTATGTGATAAACCCATTTAATTAATTCATGCAAATAATATCTGTGACTCACGTTGTCTTTGATCAAAATTGGTATATTTATTATTTTGTATCTTTGGTAAATTGGGTTGCAGGATACCAGTGTCCCATTCTGAACACGGGCGCGTTTAAATTGCCCGTTTTTCTCTCGTGTGCGAATTATTGGCCTATTACATACAAGATCCCGATGGCCTTTTGATCTCCACTGATTGCCTGATCAGTCTTTATTACGAGGAGATAAGGGTGATTTTACTTATCTTACAATCAGACAGATTTACTTTTTTTCTAAACAGGACTTTTAAATGTAGGGTAAAATAATCTTAAGCCTGGTTTACATATTGACAAGTGAAAAGTGCGACTGACAAGTAGGTGTTCACATGCACTGAAAAATGAATATGCAGTACTGCTATCCACTTGTAACTTGCCTTTTTAGTTATCAGTCGCACTTATCAGTGCCTGTTCACACGCACTTGCCACTTGCCACTCGCACTTCCCACTTGCCACTCGCACTTCCCACTAATCCATATGAAAACCGGACTTTATTCTAAGAGCTCTTACAGACAAGCCCCAGTACGCCAGTTTAAGGCCTGTCGGTGACAGTCGGCGAACGTCGGGGTCTGTCGCGTGACAGATCGTGACACACGGTGTCGGACGGCGAAGTATTCTGTAAGCATGGTACCGGTGACAGCTTTTATCGAGCGCTATCATCTATCACTATCTCGCTTTACATAATAATAATGGGCGAGATGGAATCAGGCAGTCCCGTGAAATAAATTTTTTCGGGGTTTATCCATAATGCTATGATAACAGGGCAGGATTCCCTTGTCATCTTTACTTTTGTTTTTCTTTGTAATAATGAGATGACTATGACGTTTTTATTGCAATATCCCAGCATCAGTCCACCCTAATCTCATACCATTACCCATAGACCTTTCCCTTTTTCTTGCAATAGATCTTTCTCCACCGAAACCTATTCAAGGGTACACCTTTCATAGTTTTATTTAGGAATGGGTTTTAGCAGGAGCGCCACATAACGTCAACTTCCCCAAAGGTCCTGTGTTGGATCTGTATCCTCACGCAAGCCTCTCAAAGGACTGGGGTGAAAAGACCCTTGAATCTAAAGGAGATGACTGTTATTATCACCGAAGAAGTAAACCTTTTTTTCTCTTCGGTTATTATTATCATAAAGCTAGATATTATTATGGATATCAACTCGTCTCCTACGTAGCAGACAGTACACAGGAGGGCAAAGGAGAAACGTCGTTTAACTTCTGATAGAATTTAAAAAAGTTATTAAGAAAGTGACAAATCATTCAGGTATCAAACACAGTCATTATGTTAAAAGCAACACTAATTACCGTTGATAAACACACAACCACACGCGTCCAATTTGTTGTGTAAACGATGTGTGTTTGTCTGGGATCCCTTTGATTCTCCTATTTTTAACGCATAATGTTGATTCTCATAACTTTTTTGGTATATCTTTTTGTTTCACATAATCTTCGGCAATTTTTTTGTTTAACATAATCGTCATTAAACTTAAGCTTTGCATTTCGAGTCTCTTAATGTCATTATTACTTTAAATTATGTGAAGAGCCTGTATATGTTAGGATATGGCAGCCACAGACGTAATAAATGCGATAGTCAAAGTACTGTCTGTATTTAAATAAACTTATGATTTATGTGCAATAAAATCACGTTAAAATTGTTTAATTTTGATCAATGAAAAAAAATGTGTTTAATAAAAATTATGAGAAGTAAAATTAGGTTAAAACCATTGTGAAGCTATATTATGACAAATTATTTTATGAGAGTAAATAAGCGTGTCTGTCTTCCACCGAAATCGAGAAATTAGTAGGTGCCTTAAATAAATATTAGCGACGCAAGGAAATACTGACTCGAATTTTGTATGTAGAAGGCAGTAAGGCTGTTTATTTTTTAACCGACTTCCAAAAAGGAGGGGCTTATGACTTCGTCGTGATTTATTTTATGTATGTTCGAACACCGATTATTCGGAAACGCTTGAACCAATTTGGAAATTCTTTTTTTGTTTGAAAGGGTATACTGGTTAGGTGGTCTTATAGAAATTTTATTAAAATCGATTGTGCAGTATGAGCGTTAAGTCGGTTTAAGTTTTTAAAAAATATTAATAAATATGTTAGAGTGGTCGAGTAAAATTGCAGCCTGAGCATGATTTGATTGGTATCTGACATACCGAGTGACGTGACACTTGGTTACTTTCAGTACAAGAACAGACTAAGGTCAGGATGAAAACTTACTTACAGTCACGTTACCTTACCGATGCGCCACATGAGAGACCTTATGTGGGCCTTATAAAAACGTGACAAAAGGCCACGCCCCACCTCGCGCTGGTCCATGAATTCCAACCACATGTTTGAATTCTCTGGCCCCACAGAATTGAATACTGTGTATACACCTGGGTTCAACAAACTGTCTTTGTAATAGATCGGTTTACCAATCCACATCATATTACAATAATCACAATTAAATGAGGCATGGCCAAGCCACAGCAATCTACACAAACGAGTTTTGCACAGTACGGCCACTCGAACAAGACTGCTATTCAAATGCCGGTGCGCCCATTATATACCCGTTGCAAAACAAGTGCGGAGTGGGGCGATGGCTTGGCAACAGTGCACGTGCTGTTTACAAGATTTTCACAGTGTCATCCCTCCCCTGACCCAAGTACGATGACGCCGACATATTGGTTTGTCGCTTTCGCGCCAACATATATATATTTCTTTTTATTAGTGGCCAATCTTGTTTTTGGTTTTTTGACCTGCCTAGTCCTTGATTTACCTAGATCTTGAAGACTATTATTTAAAATCAAACCATGGCAGCATAGCTCCCACATTAAATTAAACATTATATCTTTGGCATAATGTTCAAAACCAATGAAACCAGGTATACCCTGCAATGCCCGGTTAAGAGTTAAGGACTGGGACTAATAGCAAAAAATGCCTCCCGACCACAATGCAATTGCTGACCATGTCCAGATTACCTAACATTTGTTTGTGATTGCAAAATTAAACAAATATACTGACATATTTGGTTATTTTTTTAATCCAATTGCTGACCATGTCCATAGTTGCATAACATACGAAAGCGCTAGTAGAGTTAGTAATACAAAATGATTCCTTAAACAAATATACATCTATATATATATTTGTTTAATTTTTTTATCCAATTGCTGACCATAACCAGATTTGCTTATCATACGAAAGAGCTAGTTAAGTAAGTAATGTAAGATGATTGCAAAATTTAACAAAAAAAAATAGTTTAATCTGACCTTTTTATAGTGGACATGTGTCACTGCGTTACCAACTTTGTAGAAACTAAAAAAACGTCGCACACAGCGTAGGACTCTGATGGACGGTTACTGGCAAAGACTAGTTGATATGGCAGAATTCATTTTTAACCGTTCTCCAAAATTAAATAAATAAATATTTTTATATAAGGACCAATCACACAGATTGAGCTAGCCTCAAAGTAAGTTCGAGACTTTTGTTATGGGATACTAACTCAACGATACTATACTACGTATTACGGAAAGGGGGTCTCAACCCGAAAGGGAGGAACGTACTAATCATGTGTACAACTTTTACTACGGGACCATCCCTGATATTCCAAGAAAAATTACCAGCTCCATACAAAATTATGTAATGCCGTTCCAAAATTGTATGGAAATGCAAATTTTTTTTTGCGATTTCAGGGATGATCCCGTAGTAAAAGTTATTCACATTGATTAGTATGTGTACTCGACGTCTCGAGAGATACTTATCCAATAGAAAATGATGTTATTGACGTTTCTTTCTAATTTGACTTCTTGGAAGTATACTCTACCTTCGAATATACCTTCTGTTTCACACTTAGTCTTTGAACAGTTCTCAGCCCTACTTCACAAAATATGGAGAATACATAAATACCACAGTAAAAATTAAATAAATTAATACTTTTTGATTTCACAAAAACCAGTAAAATGCAAAGCCTTAGTCTATACATTTTTGAAACTACTAACTTTTGTTGTACAATATTGATAAATAATAAACTTGAACTGGTTCCACCTTTTTAAAGTCCTATTTGACCCAATATGCTAGGCTTTGCTTATCTTGTAATCATCATCATTAAATCAGCCACAAGAAGTCCACTGCTGGACATTGCTTGTAATAGTCAAGAACAATTATAAAAGCCCAGTCGCAATACCTGATCATTCATGAATATTAATTGTCTTGCAACAATACATTAGTGTTGCCGAAAAATAGATAGTTTCAATCGAAAAATGACAAACTATTGATAGGCCTATCGATAGTAGCGATAAGATCGAGAGCTGCCATACTATTGGTAACCAACAATATTGTTATATAATCGATGACAATGAGCAAACAATCGATAGCATCCATATTAGCGATCGATGACGATGAGCAATTAGAACCGATACTATCGGTTGGAAACTAAACTATGTATAGACAATTGAAAGTAAGGGTTTTATTTTAAATATCGATAGTCTATCAATAAGCTATCGATAGAGGAGTTTTAAGCGGCAATACTACAGTTAATGTTGACTGTTATGGGAAATTAGAACAAGTCGCATCGCAAGCATGTACAATTGTTTCATGCGTTTATTTCCCATAGATTGTGCCTTTTATATATGATAATTTGCGCCTGGATAGATTGACTTCACCAGGCTAAGGCCCACCTTAGGCTACAGTGCCTAATATGATTATAATGATAATGTTATAATGAGCTTGGATTATTATAACTTCTCATCATCAATCATCATCACGTGAGGATGATGACAATCATCATCATCCTCACGTACATTCCCTTTCCTGGGCTCTGAAGCGTTTCCTTAGCGGTAACTCTTCAGAGCCCGGGGTCCACTAGCTAACCTAGGTGATTTGACGAGGTTACTGGTTTTTACACAGAGTGACTACCGTCTAACCTCCTCAACCTAAAGGGTAGGCCATAACTAATCCTTGGATAGGTTTGAGCAAACGCTAGATGGCGTTCGGGGCCCACAGTTTAAACATGCCTTTCGAAACACGGAATTATCATTCTTTTCGAATAATCAGGTAATGCAAGCCTGCAATATCCTAATAAGATTGGAAACAGCTTTTCACAAAGTATCCTCCCCGGTGGGATACGAACCCATGACCTCCGGATTACAACATGAACGCCTTGATCAATTGATCACGGAGACAGTCTTGTAGGGATTGGACAACCAAAGGCTTCCTTGTAATATCGTTAACCGCGTCCTCTCTGTACGATTTTTGATGCGTGCCTGCTCAGTGGATGCACGCTGTAAAATTTAATGGTTCACAATAAAGTGAACTAAGTCCGTGAAGCGAGGGCATAACTTGCAGCACATATGTGCAGATACTGAGGATTTTGTGCAGCCTTGCGATGATATAGCCATGGAATATGTAAAACGGTAGAATAGTTCTGAATTTTTCTTCCCCCCTTCGCACTGTTTTTGCCAAACTCGGGCAATTATTGTAATCCATATCATCTGTGGACAAGAAAAACTAGAAACATACCCATCCCGTAAAGTGATATTGACCCACTTATTGTCCTGTCCAAAAAAAACCCCACTTCCTGCACATTGCAGGACCTTAATAAGGCAAATGATCGGGGAGTCGCCGCGGCCAAACACTGGTCAAATTTATTATAGCCTTTCGAGTCGAGAAGAAGAACAAGAAGTGATATTTTATATTTCTCTAGCGTTTTACCAGGTGTTACATAAATGAATATGCCATGCTTGGCATCAAGTTACAGAACAGAGATTCTACTAGATATAACATATGAATACTCGATGTGCCTCGCTGCCGGAGTGGGTTTTTCTATCAATCATTCAGCAAGCAAGCCGTGATGCTTTGGAACGCCCTTCCTTTTGACATCCTCAAAGCCCCTAGTCGTCAAGCGTTTAAGAGAGCTGTGCGCGCTCATTATCTTTACCAATTGTCATAGAGTATTATTAATACTTATGTTGACTGTGTAGGGTTTATGAATTTATGCAATATTTGTGTATATTTACATGTATGTTTATGAATATATAGATAAGTATATAAATGAATAAAATTATCGTTAAATGTATTTTTGGTAAAAATTGAAGATAGTAATTAAATTATAGTTAAATAAAAATGTACCATGTCGTCCAAAATTAGCTTTTATCCGCATCACCTGTAGGTTGACTGGTAGAAAAGGCCCTGGGCTTTAAGTCCGCCTGTTACAATTTTTGTAATAAAGTTATATAAATAAATAAATACTTTTAAGTAAGTAAATATCCTGTATTATATCGCAGGTTGACTGAAAGACTTCATAGAACAAGTTGACCATGTGTATTTACTCTTTCGATTTTTTTTGTATTATTGGGTATATAGTAAAGTTATTACAAACAATAATGACGAAGCGATAAAGATTGTAGCAATTAGCGATCCAGAGTCTCTGCCTACTCCCATGGGAAACAAGCGTGATAATAATGTATGTATGTATCTCATTTAAATCTAAAAAAGTCCTTAGTAAAATTACAGTAGAAATGAGGACAAAAAATTGTGGCTTATTACGTGTAGATAAATTATTAAAAACTTTAGTCAGACCTGTGCCACTCCCCGTTTAGGTATCGAAAATATACCTACATTATTACTATGCGCGCGGAGACCATTTCCAAGGAATAAATTCAGTGACATGAATCGTTTGTCCAGAGTAATAAAAATGAAATTGGCTTGTAATTGATGTCTAGGTATCTGAACGAAGAGGTGAGGACTGACGCGAGCTAAATTAAACCTCAGCGATATGCAGATTAAGTAGATATTTTTATGAATTTATTTTCTGAGTAATACTTCTGTACGTGAGTACTAGTTCTTATTCTGTGGTATAGTATACGTATTTTCTCTTTTTACTGATTAGCAAATATTGAAGAAGACACAGTGCATTTAAATTTCGTCTTGACGTCACGATCAGCTACGATTTTTAACCCACGACGCAAAAAGAGAGGGGTCTTATAACAAGTTTAACGTGTCCGTCTGTGTATCTGTCTGTGGTGTCTTAGCTCCCAAACGGATAAACCGATTTTCGTTTAGTTTTTTTTTTTGTGTCATAGACAGAGTTGGGCGTAGTTAACTACTATTGTGTAGTTTGATTACATATTACAATTACATGTAGTTAACTACAAGTAGTTGAAAGTACATTAAATTTAACTACATCAATTGCAACTACTGTAGTTGTAATTTGTAATTGTAATTAAGTAGT
Organism: Acrobasis suavella; assembly: GCA_943193695.1. NCBI lineage: Eukaryota > Metazoa > Arthropoda > Insecta > Lepidoptera > Pyralidae > Acrobasis > Acrobasis suavella. Next base: position 2,417,407 of record OW971947.1, read on the forward strand.
TATAACTACAAATTACAATAAGAGTTTATTACCGCGGGCGTGTGTTATATTTCGAAAGTGTTAGTGTAAGAAGTTGTAAGCAAGAAACGAAAATTTATAAGTAAGTAAATCTTTATAAAATATGTAATTTCAAAAAGTAGTTTATAATTGTGATTACAACTACATCTTGTAGTTTATAGTTCAATTACTTTTTCAATTACTTTTTGTAATTATGTAGTTGCGATTGATGACTACAAAATGTAATTGTAGTTAGTAATTAGTAGTTTAATTACAGTTTGCCCAACTCTGGTCATAGATAATTTTATCCCGAGTGTTCTTAGCCATGTTTCATGAAAATCTGTTCAGCCGTTTGAAGATCATCAGCTCTTTTCTAGTTGATGACTTCCTTAAGTCCGATCGATTCAAAATTTGGTACCGTGTTACTTCATCATATCATTGAAAGATTCAAAGATTCATAGTTAGCGAATAACCCTCATATTCATAAAAAATAGTTTGTTTTATATCTGTAGTTTATTTTATATAGTCTGTTTTAGTTAAAACATGTTTTGTCCCTTTCCCTCTTTTCAATATTTGCTATTGCAAGAACGAGACAAAACATATTTTAACTAAAGTAGGTTTAGCAAACGTTTGTAATTTTTTATGAATACGGGGGTAAATGTTTGAATCTTTGAATCTTTCAATGATATTGAAAGGATATGGTAAGGTTACCATGACCTGATCAGCTATTTGAAGATCATCAGCTCGTTAATAGTTGATTTATTTGTTAGTTTTCAGAGTTTATTTCTCGTGTCGGAGGTTTTAAATTTTTTAATTTTACTTTACTTCAACAATGGTGTCGTGAATCACCTCCACTCTAAAACTTTAAAGCGCATTGTATCTTTGTGAATTTTTGCTACTTTACTAAACGAAACAAGGGTCCTTTTTTTAAATAATCTAGTTAAAGGACTCAAGAATCCCCTTACCCTAGACTTTTCCATACAGACTTAGTCTACATTTTATTTTTAAAACGACATGTCAGATTTCCGTCAAAATTTGTAATTTTAAAGAAATTCCAATTAGGTTTATAATTGGTTTCCTACAGTAAAATTAAGTGTAGAAGTTTTCTATACTGATGGTCAAATATGATAATTGTGATACATTTTCATATATATATATATATATATATATATATATATATATATATATATATATATATATATATATATATATATATATATATATATATTATGTATGTGTATATCTATATGTATTATGAAATTATGATTAGTATTAAGTGTTTTAGCGTGTAAGTATTGTACAATGTTCCACCCCACTTTTGTAGTTATCTCATCTTGTTGTAGGGTTGACTGGAAGAGATCCCTGACAGGGATAAGTCCGCCTTTGTACTATTGTGTTTTTTTACTGTATTTTAATTGTGTCTTTTTATGTACAATAAAGAATTTATCTATCTATCTATTTTCTTTTAAATTCATATTTTAACTGTGAAAACTAGTTATATGCCTAAATATATGCAATGTGTGTGGTGTTACTTTGAAAGATCGTATTAGAAATGATGTCATAAGGGAGCAGTGTGGACTGAAAGAAGATGTAGTAACAAAAATTGAGAAAGGAATGTTGACATGGTTCGGACATGTAGAAAGGATGGATGAAAGGAGATTCACTAAAAGAGTCTACAAAGCAAACGTGAGTGGAAGAGCGGGTCAGGGTCGTCCTCGACCAACGTACCGCGATCAGATCGCAAACGTTCTTAAAAAAGGAGAGGTCAGAAGTACCCGTAACCGGCGGGCATGCATGAAGAGAGTGATGAGTGTAGATGAAGCGAAAGAGGTCTGTCAGGATCATAGCAAGTGGAGGTCCTTAGTCTCTGCCTACCCCTGTGGGAAACAGGCGTGATAATATGTATGTATGTATGTATATATGCAATTTCTTTGAAACGACACAATGTCGTCTCAAAAAAAACGTAGACTACGTTTGTATGGGAAAGTCTGATTCTGTCCAGGGTAAAGGGACTCTTAATAAATTAATATACTGTTTACCCAGTCCCACATCCCTATTAGGAAAAGTAATTGGATATAGCCATCTTAATTTAATTTGTATAAAAACAGGATGTTAGCTGAACCACTGTATCGATTCTTTTTCCATTTCTTTTCTATACGGAACCTACGAAGCTAATCTGAATTTCAGCCGGACTGTGGTGGATCCCCTTTAATTGAATTCTGCGGTACGATTTTTTATACGGACTTCGTTTTTGTTCCGAACTTCAGTATCGGTCGGATTTTACTTTTTTATTATTTTTTAGTTTTTCTAGCTTTAAAAGGAAATTCGCCTAGAGTCAGTCACCACCGCGCTTGGGGTTTTGTTTCAAATTAATTGTAAAAATTTACGACTTATTAAATCCTAAAGAGAAATGTAACTAAAGTTAAACTACAAACTAAACCTTATCATTTTTCAAAACTAAAAACCAACTTGGACCTAAGAGCTGGTGCGCATTTTGGCCAGAGATTAAGTCTGGCCATACAACGAGGAAGCCTGCCAGTCTCTTAGGCACCCTACCTTGCGACCGTAGCGACCTGGGGTCTATTTTTTATATATAATATAATGTTTTATTTTCAATTAGATATATTTTAATTTACAGGGAAGGTTATTTTGTTTTTAGTTTAATTATTTATTTTATGTATTGTGCTGTGTATAATTTATTCTGGAATAAATGTTTTATACTTCAGCTATAAAACTACAAGACCAATTTTGATGAAATTTCTATCGGATCACCTGGCAAAAATACCCTTTCAAACAAAAAATAATTTTCCAAATCGGTACAGGCGTGTTTGAATAATCGGTGAACATATAGAAACAAAAATATCGCGACGAATTGATAACCTCCTTCGTTTTGGAAGTCGGTTAAAAAAAATTATAGTCTAACTAATGAATTTTGATATCCATTTCCACCATCACGCTAAAGGTGGCCTTTGAGTCTTGCGGCCCTGGGCTCTGACTGCTTAGAGCCGCAAGACCTGAAACTGCTATGTCTGCCCCATGGGTGTTAATTAAGTCTATAGCTAATGTCTGTCTATCTGTCTGTGGCATTGTAGCGCTCGAACGGATGAACCAATTTCGATGCAGTTTTTTTCGCGTGCAAGCTAGTTCTTAGCTATGTTTGATACAAATTGGTTAAGCCTTTTAAAAATCATTGGGGGTTAACGCTTGAAAGTAGTTAACTAATTCACTTTTGATTCGCACTCTCTCTCTCTGATTTATTTACATTAGTAATATAATGTACCCGTATTAGGCACTCAAGGTCTATTATCTAAGATAGTTTTTAAGTATTAACATAAGTACATGACTGTATGTTGCCAAAATAAAATAAAATAAAAAAATAAAAAAAAAAGAAAGTCGGGGTTTTTGTAGATTGCCTGGCAAATAATATATGGCGCTACGGATATTAATTCCACTATTTAGTTCTTCCGCTCATCACTAGATGGCGTTTAGGTATAAACTATTAAAATCGAAGGTTTTTTAATTTGCCTCGCAAATAAATTTGTTAATATTATACCTGCCCGCTCTGCCTGACATTTTCCTCTATTACTCCTACAATTTCCAAATGACCTTACGATGGTAATACCACTATTAAAGGAGGCCAAACGCGTATAGCAGGGCCATTAAAGACATCTGACAACGGTTGTATAATAATCAGGCCAACGTGGCGACGGATAATGTAATCAAATCGTAATATGGCTGTAACATTGTCACGAATCGTTTCAGCGTTTGATACAAGTACCTTTTTACCCGGCTACGGTAAAGCCAAGAAGAAGGGTAATGATTTTAACAGTCTATGTATGTATGGGTCATTGTCAAATTCCGCGCAGGTAATCGTAACTAAAAATGTTGAACTTATAAAAAAATAAAAATACTTTAACATGACTTTTTTTATAGCAATGTTTGTTTAAACAATTAAATTTTGCTTTGTTACAATCGGCCGCGATGTTTAACTAATGATATTTTAATTATTCTAGATTTTGTGGGTTAGGGTGTAAAAAAAATACAACTCTGTTATCACAACATTTTAACTTTTATTATCAAATTAAATGATTCAGTCCCAAATATTTTGGCATTAATGTTGATTACAGTCTTTTATCTTTTAATAACAATTAGAATCTTAACATTATTTTTAAGTTTACCAATTATTAATTTAAATTCCAAACAACTCTGTGACTGATTGAATTTTAACAGACATTAAATTCCACCTAATTACTTTTAATGCTTATATATTCACCGCTAACTATAAAATATGACCGTATAAATATCTAACGTATAAAGATATTCTAAGATAACCACATTATTTTAAGTAGCTTTTCAATAAAATCCTCAATAAGTCATTAAATCTTTGGGACAGAATGGTAACAGAGTTGTAACACAGTAACAAAGTTGTCCTTCTTTTGTATTTTACTTGACTAAATTGCACTCGGTTGAGCTTGAGATCTCAATAACATAAACTTCAAATATTAATAATAATTTTATAAGACTACCAGTCTTTTTATCAATCAATAATTATCTTGATGAAAAAAAAACAGTATTAGGGATAAATTGATCTTGATCTGACGGGATTGGGCTGTTTAAACGAGAAGGTGATGACTCTGGGGTGTGCATAACAAGCAACGCAGAGCTCTGGCCTTATCTTTTCGTCTAGCGTTTGCAGATCGCCATTTCTTTTGCTTCATGTTTATGTATTGTTAAACCCCCAACTAAGCGTTTGTTTGCATGGTATCTCTCCAAATCTTTTCTTTTACATTCTGCTTTCTTTTCGGGAATATTTTTACGTCGAAGTCGGTATTATCGCTGATTCTCAGCAGGCGTGAGACGTATCTTGAAATCGCAAAGAAACACACTGTATCCTGTAACAATGTACTTAAGTTAATTGGAATATTCACGTTTTATTTATATTTACCAAGCCTAAAATAGCTAAGCAAGCCGAATATCAATAAAAATATATTTAGAAACATGAAATTTAAGCCCAAAATTAAATAATATAGCCATATACAATTCTGTAACTTTCTAAACACAACTCTGTTACTACGCGCTGGTAACAGAGTTGCGCAGTAACATAGTGGTAAATTTTACATTTCTTGTGTCATAATCAATAAAGTAAAGCATGAAGTACGCTTTTTCTTTCATATTAAGAATATTTACCTCTATGACAACATATTAAACATAAAACAATAAAAAATACGTGATTTACTTACGTAAATAGGTAGGTAACAGAGTGGATGCTCAATAAAAATACGCAGTCTGTTGAAAGCCTCGCGGTCGACTGGCGCTTCTTGTACCGCTCCCCCCGCTCTAGCGATCGGTCACGATTGATGCAGACATCGCACCCAACCTAATACCTAGTCTAAGCAGCGTCATTTCTATTGCATGTTGTAATTTATTCAGTAACATAGTATTTCAGATAGTTAAGCGACAACCGCGGGACAAAGTTTTGAAAAAATGTGTAATTTTAAATTTTGATACTTATCGTATTTCAGGCATATATCATAAATGTTAACAAATTTTGTTTATAGTAATAATTTATTTACGGTAGGTTGATATAGCAAAAAATGAAACTATTGGGACTTTATTATAACAGAGTGTTGCCAGGGACATATGGAGTTTGTAAGGAAAACCACTCTGTTACCAGAAATGACAACTATGTTACCTCAAGAATAAACAAAAAAATCAAAACTAAACCTTTGTTTTAGTTAACAATGTTTATAAAAGTGATGTATTTTGTATTTCATGAAAAATGTTGTAAAAGGTTGTGTTATTTATTACTAATAAAAAATTAACTTAGTTGAGGGACCAGTTTACCTGCGCGAAATTTGACAATGACCCGTATACAATATGTAACAAAACTCTGTCTGATCCTTATAGGAGCAACTCAAACCGTCTATATGAACAACTTTTCTTATGGGACCAATGCTTGAAACTCGAAAAAAATCGACATTTTCATAAAAAAGTGTTTGTCTGGCCCTACATTTTGTATGAAAAAGTCGTTTTTTTTTCGATTGTATATTTAAGGGTGTATGTGTGTGTAAGCATGTCTGTTCCACCGTAGCAACTGAATAGCTTGACCAATTTTCACGAATGATATGTCAATCGATTCGTCATTATTGTCCGGGTGACTTAGGCTACAATTTGTATGCAAAAAATGTATATAACGAATGTTACATGCAAAAAAGTGAGAGTCAATTTTTTTTTATTTGAAAATCGTGTGGGCTTGTAAATGAAAGGTCTCGATTAGAACAATTCAAAAATATATTCATTGTTAGATGTATATGGCTCCCGTCGGGTATTATAGTAGTTTTTTAAACGTATATATATACTAGCTTTTCGGGCGTTGCGCGGGCTGCAAGCAGCCCGCGGTTTTTCGTACAGCTGTTGAGGAAGGCTAAATATGTTTTCAGTACAGAAAATGGATAAACATTGCAGTCTGTTGAGGAAACATGAAAAAATGTGTGGGCGGCCATCTTGGATCCAAAATCTGATTGCAGTTTCGAGTTTCGCGGGGTGCTTTACCACAGGATACAAAATTTCAGACCCCTACGACGATTTAATTTTTTTTAATGTAGACGCCATCTTGGATTCCAAAAAAATGTCAAATTTGGATTTTTCGGCTCACAATACATATAGATTTCGATTTTCAGCCAAATCGAAAGCAGTCGACTTTCGGCGGCCATCTTGGATTTCCAAAAATTAAAAAAAAAACAACGCAGGTCTTGGTGGGAGTGGCTCGGCCTTCGGCCTCGCCACGCCACTTGGCCTGCGGCCTCGTGTCAATTACTTAGGGGAGGGGGGTGAGTGGGGGAAGGGGGGGAGGGGCTCGGCCTTCGGCCTCGCCACGCAGCCAAGTGCGTGTCGGGCCACGCACAGTGTAGGGTTCCGTAGTTACGAATGCCCACTTTGAGTTCATGCCACTAAAAAACGTCTAAAAATTAATTTTCTATTGAATTTGTGTGAAATTTTCATTTTGCAAGTACATTTTATAATTTATCGCTTATAACTTATAAATTGTAAACCCTACTTAGCTCTGATAGATTTCCTTTAAATTTCGTTATATATACTATAGCTGTGAATTTTTTCACTAGTTTATATATATCCGTTTAGCAGATAGAGGGGGGGGGGGACACTTGACTCAAACAAAAATTTCCACTTTAAAACCAAGTATTTCAAAAACGGATCCCTAAATCGAAAAACAATGCTGGCAAGCTCATAATATTTTTTAAAGACCTATTCAACGATACCCAACATGATTGGTTAGTTAAGAAAACAAAAATGACTTTTTATTTTATTTGTATGGGAGCTAATCTAAAAAATTATTTTCAATATTTTATTTTACCACTTTTTCCGCATCATTAATATACATACACATATCGCGGACGGTCAGACAGACAGACATGGCGAAACTATAAGGGTTCCTTGTTTACTACGGAACCCTAAAAAAGGGACAAATGGGATGAAAGGGAACTCTGCAATTTGTCTTGAAGTACAAGGATTAAATATATATATCTAGTCTCGAAAATATTTTTTTGTGTTTCTTTGATATTTTTTATCAAGTGAAGTTTGTAAGATCGTGTAACAGAATACGACTTTGATTAGAATAGATACTTAACTAAGACATATCTTTTTTCAGATTTTAAACACTATTTTCTATGTCTCAGATTTTTAGAAACTCAAAAACTCGGCCTTACTAGCCTTAATTATTGTCAAAGTGACACACATAAAAAATAAAAACAAAATGGCGGATTTTTTGAACCAAAAATAAAACATTTTTGCACCAAAATAAACGTCTTCGCACCTTATGCAGACAAAGCTCAAAGCATTTAGCAATACATTTAAAAAAAATAAAAAAATAGTCATGAAAATTGCTTCTTTTGAGTTTCTTCATAGCGTCACTCAATATGTTAATACTCCACGGCAATATACCTTGTTTAAGCAGCACGCCTCGTCTCGCTTGTAATAAAGCCTTAATAACCCCCAGGTGTGACTTCAAACACCCCAAATTACGTCTTACAAAGACACGTCTGGAATGAATCGATGGCAAATTGTTTATATTCGATATACGGCCTATATGAACGCTTAAATACGAAGGTTCCTATAGATATAATAAGTCCATCTTTTGTTTTACATCGCGCATGGATTTCGCGACGTGTGAGTACACACAGATAGTGTAGGTGAGATACCGGTCTGAGCCACGGCACATCCTAAACGGGTTTATAATAATTTTTGAAACTTGGCCTGAGACGCGGCGCGACCTTCACGCGTCATTTCCCTGCCGCACACTTCGCCTTCGTTACCGCTAGCAGCCTGGCGTTCCAGTTTGAATTATCAGTGAAATAAACTTACGTTTATAATAATTTATATAATTAAGCAAAAAACCTCTAAAATATATTACTTGACGACCTCCGTGGCGCAGTGGTCACCTTGCTAGTCCGCCACCCAGGGGTCCCGGGTTCGATTACCGATCAGGGCAAGTTGGAAAATGGCCTTTTTCAAATTGTCCTAGGTCTCGGATTTTTATCTATATATGTATTTGTTATAAAGTATAGTATCGTTGAGTTAGTATCCCATAACACATGTCTCGAACTTACTTTGGGGCTAGCTCAATCTGTGTGACTTGCAAAAAAAAATTACATAATATCGTATTTTTGGTTCATTTCTTTCTAATTAAACATTGATTTTATTTTAATGCAGTTTTTTGACTGACCCTTCTCTTAGCGCTTACTACTCGTAACACAAATGCAAAGCTGAGCTTACACCTCGAGGACTGTACTAATTCAAAATAGTCCGGGACAAATATAAATTTTATCCTCACGAAACCCTAACATATTTCAGCCAAACCAATCGGCAAAGCACCGAGCCCATATACCATTCTAATATGTCGACGCACACATTGCAAATTTCGGCTTCCAGTTTTGACTGTAAAATTTTACGAGCCGTCAGGGATCAACGGGTCCGCTTTTCTGGTACGTTCGTCATAGATATAGTCATGTCGATACAGAGTTTAAACAATGAAGCCGTAAAATACTAACTTTCATCAAAGTAAAATTTATAATTTATATTTGGGCGGACAATTAATATCTAAGTATCATATATATAATTGAAGTTTATAAGATAAGAAAACTTGCGTTTTTATAAGGGTGACAAAAAAGTAAAATTTCCAAAATGGCTGTATTATCAATCAATCAATCATTTATTTATATCAGATAACAGAGATCTACACAGAATACAATTAATAGAAAATTCACAGAATCTACATTTGGTACAACGGTAACAAAATTGAAATAATAGTTAACTTAAGACGAAGTGGTAGCTAAAGTGGCGCCCTCATTTGAAATAAATTGTTAAAAACTAAATAAGGTGATAATTAAAAATTTGATTTGTATAAATGTCTAGAAAGACCTTTAAACTATTTTATGAATAACCTTTGAAAGTAATATTGGTAGTCCGTCTAGTTTTAAAACTGTTTTTCGCCAAAAATGGCCACTTTTGGCGAAAAACAGTTTTAAAACTAGACGGACTATTAGTAATAATTTCAAAGGTTACTCATAAAATAGTTTAAAGGTCTTTCTAGACATTTATACAAATCAAATTTTTAATTATCACCTTATTTAGTTTTAAACAATTTATTTCAAATGAGGGCGCCACTTGAGCTACCACTTCGTCTTAATACAAAATGTCACATAATTTTAATACTACATTTAGACTATAAATACCTTCTCTGCGGCATAGGCTCTGTGACATGTCTGTCGCAGCACTATGATATTTTGAAAAATTCTGAAAACTTTATAGAAAAAATTTTTCACTTTGATTTCTTTACAAATGAAAAACAGTGAATTATAAAATTTAATTTGTAAGTTGTGGTGGTGTTAAATTGTGGTAGAGCCACGCTACCAGCAAAACTCTGTTTTTACATCTTCCGTTCCTGAAAGGCCGGCAAAGCTTTTGTTACACCGCTGGTGTTGCAGTTATCCATGGGCAGCGGTGATCACTTGCCATCAGATCAGGTAACCCGCTTGTTCGTTTGCCGCCCTATGACATTAAAAAAAAAAGTAAAGTGCTGCAAATTCACTTTTATTTCTCTAGGCCCAGGTTCTGTCTACCTTGTTAGGGATAAAGACGCATAAATATTGAATCTATCTTTCTAAAAGTTATTTGCCAGGAAAATCAAAAAACCCCTGTACCGGAACTACATATTCAAACCGATTTTAAGACGAAATGGTAGCAGAAGTGGCGCCCTCATTTGAAATAAATTATTAAATACTAAATATGGTGATATTTGATTTGTACCAATGTCTAGAAAGACCTTCAAACTATTTTATGAATAACCTTTGAAAGTAATATTGGTAAGTCCGTCTAGTATTAAAACTGTTTTTCGCCAAAAGTAGCTACTTTTGGCGAAAAACAGTTTTGAAACTAGACGGACTATTGGTAAGAATTTCAAAGGTTATTCATAAAATAGTTTAAAGGTCTTTCGAGACATTGGTACAAATCAAATTTTTAAATATAAATTGGAAACATGAAACATGAAATGTATATTTATTTGTGATAAGGTTGACAGTACGTTAAACACCTTGGGCAGTGATATAATAGTTATTTATGCAACTGTTGTATAATAAAGGGTATTAAAACAGGAATGTGGGTTTATCACACGAGGCGAAGCCGAGTGTGATAATAGTATCACATGAATGTTTTAATACCTAATTATTACAGTTGCATACAAGACTACAGCCATGATATGAATCCTCTGTAAAAGGTTCTGAAACCATAGGGTATTTTAAAAGTGTTGTAAGAACTCTATGTAAATTCATAGTAAGTATTGCTGAGTATCTAATACGAACAAACTATGTATAGATGATAATAGAATTATTTATCGTAATGATTATTTAGATTTTGTACCGTATTTTTTTTTTTCCCTATAATATAAGATAACCATTTTTTTCACTATAAATAATATAACCATATTTAGTTTTAAACAATTTATTTCAAATGAGGGCGCCACTTTAGCTACCACTTCGTCTTAAGTGGAAGATATTCGTAGCGCCATAAGACGTGCAAGGGACTTACCCGTAATAAATTCAACTACGGGCTTTACTAGATCACTAAACTATAATGAAATTAAAATAATAGTCAAAAGTTTAAAAGAAAATTGGACAGTTCCATACGAAAGTGTGCAGTCACCACAGTCACTTTGTATGGGAATGTCGATTTTATGTGTGCTTTCCACGTTGTATATTATTATACAGGCAAATTAAGAAAACCCCGACTTTCAAGCATTAGCCCCCAATAACTTTCAAATGACTGAACCGATTTCATAAAACATAACTAAGAACCACCGCAAAAGAATTTTCTTTCACGTAAAAGAGAGCGCATCGGAATCGGCCCATCCGTTCGAGAGCTACAAGACAGACAAATAGACATCAGCGTCAAACTTTTATCACCCCTCTTTTTTGTCGGGGGTAAAAATGATGTTTTTTGAAATTTCTTGAAAACAATTTCAGATAAATAATTTTAAATTACGTAAAGTGAACACGTAATTTTTCACGTACCTTGTAAATCATTAGTATTGCCCCCAAAATGACGTCATAAATCATTGCAAGTACACAAAATTAATTTGGAAACAGTCGGCGTAATAGTCTTTCGAAAGAAGATGAATATGAGACGTCAAGTATGTGAGTACAGTCGACCTCAAACAAAATTTTATGCACATCATGTTTTTAAGGAAGGATTTTGTTTTTTAAGCGTTTCTTGTATGTTTGTATTTTTTTTTACTACCTACTTTGTATATTCTACGAATTCTACAAGGCATGGTTACCCATCGCCTTATAAACATAATTATTTCTCGTCGCTGTCACTAGATGGCGATGTAACTATTTTTTAAAGTATTAAAATCTTTCATTACTTTTATTTAAATAAAGTAGTACGCTAAGTAATTATATATGACTTATATAAAATGCAATAAATATTTTAAAAGCATATTCAACACTCTCTTTGTCACTTTTTTGTTAGTCGTGTGTGCTGCCATCTGTGTATTGCTGACCCCAAACTCCAGTTTTGCCTACTTTCGGGCTTTCTAATAGTTTCTATGGCGTTGGGTATCTGTTACGTAAGTAATTATCTTTGGTTAAAAATTGTTGGATTCGTCTCAAAAACCTAAATCCCTTTAGGAACTCACTTAGGCGTTTTAGTTTTTTAACATAAATGGCGGATTTTATCTATACAATTATGTAAAAAAACCCTGTCCGATCCTTGTAGGAGCAACTCAGATCGTCAATATGAACAACTTTTCCAGGGACTAATGCTTGAAACTTGAAGAAAAATCGACGTTTCATATAAATTGCCGGGCCGGCCGAACACTGGTATAAAACTGTCGTTTTTTTTTTCGAGTTTCAAGCATTGGTCCCATAGGAAAAGTTGATCATATTGACGGTCGGAGTTGCTCCTACAAGGATCGGACGGGGTTTTTGTTACATAATAATCTAATAATTTAAATATATATAAGTCAAAGGTGACTGACTGACTGACATAGTGATCTATCAACGCACAGCCCAAACCACTGGATGGATCGGGCTGAAATTTGGCATGCAGGTAGATGTTATGACGTAGGCATCCGCTAAGAAAGGATTTTGATCAATTCTAACCCCAAGGGGATAAAATAGGGAATGAAAGTTTGTATGAAACTTTGTCAATTTTAAACCGATCGGGCTGAGACTTTGCATGCATAAAGCAACTATGACGTAGGCATCCCCTAAGAAAGGATTTTGATAAATTACACCCCTACGCGAGCGAAGCCGCGAGCAAAAGCTAGTATTGTATATGCATGTATTTGTTATAAAACATAATTTGGTTATTCTCCCATAACACAAGTCTCGAGCTTACTTTGGGACCAGCTCAATCTGCGTGATTATATATTGTCTGTATGTATTTATTTATTTTTAGTTTATTTTTAGCGCTAAATTTGAGGTCGTTAATATTTTTTTTAACCAAACTTATCGAGTCTTAGCCCTTCTAAAGACCAATAATATCTTAATGAGTTTCATTTTGCGTTTCTTCTCAGCAGTCTCTTATGCGAAACGCCAGAATTTTGTTGTTTCTGTACTAATTTAATTGAATAGGAATTATTTTCAATTAGAAATAAAATTAACCTGAATTGAAAATATAGTAACGTATTGTTAGTATTCCATAACACAAGTCTCGAACTTACTTTGGGGCTAGCTCAATCTGTGATTTTTTTGTATACAAAGTTGAATGACATACCCGTAATAAACCACGTGCTATACTAGATCACTATAGTATAATGAAATTAACATAACATTAAAAAAAAAAAAAACAAAAAAAAAATTCGGCCTTTTCATACAAACGTGTCCGGCCGCCCCGGCAATTTGTATGGGAATGACGAATTTACGAAAGCGGGCGATTTGATTTAATCTCCTTTTTTGACTGTTATTTTGATTTAATTATACTTAGTTATCTAGTATAGCCTGTGGTTCGATTTATTACGGGTTTGTCCAATTCACATTTTATATTATAAAAAAATATTTATTTGAATATCCATATATATTTTTATTTTATTTTGAAGATTACTGAACTCGGCAGAGCACTGAATAAGATTTATTTTTCTGACATTAAAAGTAGTATATCCCTTCTAGATACTTCCAGCCTTATGGCTGGTAGTAACTGATAGACAGAGTCTATACTCTGTCTATCAGTTACTGTCAAAATCGTCATTACCAAGTATGTAAAGAGCCATTAAAGGAACCGTATTCATTTCTCCAATCAGTCACGTGACCTTTTCACATTCCTGAATAATGTATGAAAGACAATGGGGTTTCATTTCCTCCCATGATTCGCCCTTTAATAATACGGGAACATCTTGAGTCTCATCTTCCATAAATATTATTTAACTCGGTCATTAGACAAACGTGGAGTAAGGGAATGACCAAATATGGGCGAGTTAATATAGGCCGGGTCTACTTTTTAAGTGTAAGTATAGTTTTACCCGACTGCGCCAGAAGGAGGGTTATGTTTTTAGAGAGAATGTATGTATAGTTTCTTGGCACACTTTGCAGCCTAAACGGCTCGTTGGATTTTAGTTTGAGAGGTGGCGTTCGTATTTACTGTGAAAGTGACACTGGGTGTATGAAAATAAACAAAAAAAAAAGAAAAAAAATGCATATCGGGTTTTTTGTTTTCATAAAAATGACTTGTTATGCAAAGTACTGCATTATTGTAAAAAGTTTTAATTTAAGAGGGAAGTCTAGCGCGCACTCGTCCATACAAAAAGAGATAACGTTTTTCCTTTCCTAAATGTTATCTCTCAATGATATAAAAGACTAGGTTAAAGTTAGGTTTTCCTTATAAAAAGAAAATTAAAAAAAAATTAAAAGATGCGCTCATGTTTTTTTAATGCCTGTCACAACAAGAGTCAAACAGACTTTTTTTTTAACGCCCATTTTCAGTGAAATACATTTTCGAAATAACTTTGCGGCCCGGCCCGGCCTTTCACATTTGCAAAATTCGCTCGTTCCTTTAATAAGGTTCATTTTCACCAAACAATGCTCAAGCAAACGCCGCGTAACAAAAACACTGTAACAATTTTTCATTCACTCAAATATAGTCTCTATCCCTTTATGATAAAAACTACCGTTTTCCATAAATTACGAAGCGTCTCTTCATGAACCATCTTTCTTTTGAACATCATTGCGCGAATTTCAACTTTATGGTAGAAACTATAAGAATCATTGAGGTTAATTTTAGAAGTTGGTAGACGTGAATAAAGATGAATGGTAGTGTCGTTCTGTCTCCCAGTAGGTGGTCCCTGACAGACAGATGCTCCCTTTTACGTCTCGCATCACAGTTCATGCCGCCATTTTTAATTTTAGAATTCAGAAGGACTTTTTTTTAATTTTGCTTAAACAATCAATGTCGGAGGTATCCCTTGCAAAGAACAGATGTGACTGATGACCGGTATATGGTAACAGAAGGTTAATTTGTTGTTTGCATACAAGTAATTTAAAAATCATAGTTTTCACAAACTTTTATTTTCTTGACGATGAAGTCTAGATGAAAGGGGCTCCCTGAATTTTCCGGGCTCCAATGCTGCCCCCATTTGAAATAAATCATTTGAAAGGAAACGGAGACATCATTTAAAATTGTGTCTTGACCTGGCCTAGATAACCTTTCAAACTATTTTATTAACTACTGTTTACATTTTAAGAATGTAAAGCTTTTCTACGCACATACGCCAAAGTGGCTGTTTTTCGCAATTGTTAAATTCAGGAATCAGAAGAAAATTCAGGTATCCCCTTAAGAAGTAAAATGCTTGTGGGTTTTAGTTATTCATTTCAGTATAACAATTAATTTTATTTTATTGGTTCATGTACCCTTGAAAATTTACAACTAAAACCTTATAAAAGTAAATGTAGTAAATAGGTGCTACGTATTTCTTAAGAAATTTCGAGAAAATGAGAATGAAGATGTTATTTGCGTGTGCAATACTATAAAAAAATAAGTAAAAGTTGCGGATTACTAACTGTGAAAAAGTTGACGAAGCGTGTTGCGGATTACTAACTGTGAAAATGTTACGAAGCGTGTTGCGGATTACCAGCTGTGAAAATGTTGACGAAGCATGTTGTGGATTACCAACTGTGAATATTTTGAGAAGAGTTTAATAAATATAATATATTTTTAAAGTAAAAGTAAAAAAAAATTATAAATAATGTAAGTCTAAATTAATAAACAATATTATTCGTTTCGTTACAATTTAGATGTTTATAGAAAGTTGGCTTACCAAAGAAGTGTTGGTTGAAGCGAAGAAAGAAAACCAATTCATATGTTGGAGAAGCCAATAAAAAAACTGTTATAATAAAGTGCAAAAAAATTTTTTGAGGGAAGAATACAAAATGTATTTAATTTTCATTTCAAAAACAAACACAGCAAAAAAAAATACACTTCCCATTTTGCAACAAAAATTCTGCTACATTTTTTAAAAAGCCTAAAACCTCTCAACCTTCCCCACGAACCTAAAAAACTGCATACAAACAAAGGCTTTGGTTCAACGCCCCGTCCAATTAGCACATGTACTTAAAAACTGGTATGTAATTGTTCACATAATAAATGGTGGAAGCGCACGTGTCACTCTCAAGCGCGTAGGAGATAAATTGTTACTTTAAGTCTGCTTACACCACAAAATTAACTGTAGAGTTAACCATTTTCTTTACCCTGGAGTAAATATAAATTGGTTATATATTTGTTTGAGATCCCAATCGTTAAATCAATTATATTCACTTCAAGAAATCGTTTTGAAGGTGTTAGGTGCTACAAAAAAAATATAGTAGTGTTTAGTACCTGTAGCACAAAATTCAGAATGGTAAAATAAATGTTTTAAAATCAATATTGGTGCTCAAATTCTGTAGATGAGGTCCAATATCAAACTGCGCATTTTAAAAAGTTAGAATCGTAAGAAATCATGTTTTTAAAATAATTTCTAGCGGCATATTCATGCATCAGAATATTTTATATATATATATATATATATATATATATATATATATATATATATATATATAGACGTACAAATTACACTGATTGAGCTAGCCCTAAATTAAGTTCGAGACCTGTGTTATGGGATACTAACTCAAAGATTCTATATTTTATAACAAATACATATATAGATAAACACCCAAGTCAAGACCCAGGACAATTTGAAAAAGACCATTTTTCTTGCCCTGACCGGGGATCGAACCCGGAACCTCTGGGTGGCGGACTAGCATGGTGACCACTACGTCATTGTAGCAGACTGCGGAAAGCATTGCATTAACTCCAGTTGAAAACAAAAGATTGACTAAATGCTGAAATTGGCTCTAACATTCAATTACTTTTGTTATTCACTATCGCTTCTGTTTTTAACCCCTTACAAAAAGACGGATTTTATAAGTTTGTCGCTAATGTCTATCTGTCTGTGTGTCTATCTGTGGCATTATAACTCTGAAACGGATGGATCTATTTCGATGCAGTTTTTATACGTAAAAGCAAGTTACCTTGCAGTCCACAAGCAAGCGGTTGTTCTTAGCTACGCTGTTTGATGGCACTCAGTTCAGCCATTTAAAATTTATTGAGGGTTAACGCTTGAAACTAGGGGTTTCATTTTAATTTACCTGTAAAATTGTTATTTTTTATTTTAAAACATTTAATCCTCAGATTAAATCGCACATTTAGAACTCGGCCCTGAAATTCAGTTGTCAAGTGTCGCGCGCCGTGTGGTCCATCATTAGTACACACTTATCTTCATCATGTGCTTATTGTGCACAATACGACACTCGGGAATAAAAAATATTTTTATTCCCTCCTTTTTTGCTACCGTTGGCCTTATTTAGCTGTTTGCTGAGATTTTGCTAGAAATCTTTTGTGCAGCTAACGAAGCAGGCGTCGAGCAGTGCTAACGAAGTTGCTTAAATGAGTTTTACGTTTTTTATATATTTAGGATTACTTATTAGTTCTTTTCCGATAAGCCAGTGGCGCAGCGTGGCTTGCCGTGGCCCCGTATAAAAATTTGATTGGGGGCCCTTAGGAAGGGTAAAGATTACTCAAAAAAAAAATGTTTGCATAAAATTAAAAGAAATATTTATTGATTAAAATTATCTAGCTGCGGCTTTTTCCAAAATTTTGAAAATTCCCATCTTTCCCCGTTGAAGTAAATGACTTAAACGGGGAAATCCCGCAGCCCGCGATAACCAATGTAGGGTGTTGCCAACTTTTGAACGCACGCTTTACGCGGGAAAAAATATAAAATGATTTAAGTAAAAAAAAATACCTTTTAAACTTTAGTCATTTCTGAAATAAAAAAATGGGATATTTTTATTAATTTTTGCTTACGCACGTTTTGGGGCCCCCATGGCGCGGGGGCCCCGTATAATTGATACGGCAGATACGGCGGTAGCCACGCCTCTGCGATAAGCAAAATATAATTTACCAGATTAATGTAGCAAAAAAGGAAAAAAAAAATTGCACAATTCAGTGGAATTTAAACCTTTTAATTTTTAGGGTTCCGTGCCCAAAGGGTAAAAACGGGACCTTATTACTAAGACCTCGCTGCCCATCCGTCCATCTGACTGTTACCAGGCTGTATCTCATGATCCGTGATTGCCACACAATTGAAATTTTCACAGTTGATGTATTTCTGCCGCTATAACAACATATACTAAAATATAAATAAATATTTAAGTGGGGTTTTCATTCAACAATTAATATGGTTTTTTATAGATAATGGTACGGAAACCTTCGTGCGTGAGTCCGACACGCACTTGACCGGTTTATTCAATTATCTTTTCTAGTTTTAGTTTTTCTTATATGACAGAGCCCTTCTGGCGAGTAGGCGACCAATACTGTGAAAATGAGTTTCTTTCGGCGTTTCTTCTCAGCAGTGGTCGTTACGAAGCGCTGGTATCGGTAGCTTTTCTTTAAAAATAAATTAAATTTTAATATACCTTACACGTAACATAAATTATACTTATTGACGTGTAAAAGTGCCTGTAAAGGTCTAATTACTGAATAAACATTTGAATCTTTGAATCTTTGAACCTTGTGCCCTGGAAGATGGGTTGGCCGCTGGTGTGGGATGCTACTTGCGTTGACACACTTTCGCCGTCTCACCTTAAGCTACAGTATAATAAAATAATACGATAAGGAATAAAATTACTGGAAGGAGACAACCTTCTACTGTCCATTAGGTAGATAATAACATAAGTACTAACAGGTACCGAATCTTCCAGGTAAAACCACTAATAGTTCAACTACAGAGTAAGTAATACATAACTTATGCTTATACGTGATTAGCCATTTGATGGAATACATCAAAGAGAGCATTAGTAATATTTCTTGCGACAAAATATTCCACAACATACCACACAAAATTCAACATTATCCCAAAGCTATAGAGTTGAAAATCAAAGCGGGAAATTCGTATTTGAGTAATGTACGAAAGCGTCGGTGTTACATTAGGGCTATGGCTATCAGCGTACGCGGTTTGTGTTTCACGTACAAAATTCATTTCATAGGCATCAGTAATGATTTTATTACGATATGTGCCTGCGGGGATGTGTGACGAACCATAAATCGTGGCCGGATTGTATTGAAGGAGGGTTTGTGTGTGCGGAGTTGAAAATGGGTCACTAGAGTGTTTGACGGGTAATAGGAAGCAAGTTTTATTATTTTTTCTGTAGTGGCCAATATGGCTCGACGAAAATTAGGGTGTTATTGGTAAGTTTGACATGTCTGTGTATCTGTGCAATGTCTGGTTGTTTATATATATGTATAATAATAATAATAAAACCGCAGGGCAGCTTGTGGCGAGCTGTTGGTGAGTAACGACACCACGGATCCGAGTGCTCCAGAGAGCCGGTCAGGGTCCTCGTCCCCGACGTGTCTTCATCGGTTGGGGTGGAGACCCAAGAGGGCTCGCAGGGCGCTCAGCTCTGCATTGCCTTAATTGGCCGTGCAGAGAGGAGTCGTTAGAGCTGTTGCTCCAGGGGTGGAAGTGTTAAAGGGCATAACGCCGCGAGTAACTTCGGAGAAAGCGCAGCACACCTCTCGACACCCCTGAGTCGCCTGCACCGGTGTTGCTTCTTTGCCGGCAACTATTGTCGGCGCGTTTGAGGGGCCCATCTAGTGGGCGGCAAGCCACCACCTGCCTACAATAGTCAGTAATCATGATTGATTATGGCAGGTGACGTTCCTATTGCAATATCCCAGCATCAGTCCATCCCAATCTCATTCCATAACCCATAGACCTTTCCCTTTTTCTTGCAATAGATGTTTCTCCTGCCGAAACCTATTCAAGGGTACTCCTTTCAGGTATAGGTATATTCAGGAATGGGTTTTGGCAGGAGCGCCACATTACATCAACTTCTCCAAAGGGCCTCTACGTGTTGGATCTGTATCCCCACGCAAGCCTCTCTAAAGAACCGGGGTGAAACGACCCGTGAATCTAAAGGAGATACATAATAATAATAATAAAAGCCTTTATTCGCTGACTATTTGTACAATTATAACTTACTACATAAAATAACACTTACAAACATATATTTTAGGCAGCATACTCATCAGGTTCCAGTTGTTGGTCAGGTTGTCCTTTGACATAGGTCTCCCCCATTGACTTCCACTCATCTCTATTTCTAGCAGACCTTCTCCATCCTTTTGGTAAATCGTCTGACCATCTTTTGATTTGTCGTTCTATTTGCCTTTTCCCATTTCTAGGATACCATTCAATTACGTCTTTGGTCCATTTTTCTCTGTTAGTTCTTAAGATATGACCAGTCCAATTCCATTTGAGTTTTCTAATTTTTTGTATTACATCGTTCACTTTTGTTCTTTTCCTTATTTTTGTAGTTGTCCATCTGTCTCGTAGTCTTATGTTTAACATGCTTCGTCCCATGTTACGTTGGCAAACTGCAAGTTTGTGGTTGTTCTTGCTTGTTCTTGCTTGGTTGTTCAAACTTGGCCAACAGGCCAAGTTTGACACCCATAAATGAGGCACGGAAGAACGCATGTGTTGTATAACTTAGTTTTCGTTGAGATTTGGATCGTTCTATTTTTTAATATCTCTTTTAGTGACCAATAACGTTTCCAAGAGATACTTATTCTTCTGTCGATTTCTTTAGAGTATTGATCATGATTAACAATATATATGTACTTGTTATAAAATATAGTATCGTCGAGCTAGTATCCCATAACACAATTCTCTAACTTACTTTGGGGCTAACTTAATCATTGTTATTTGTTCATATATATTTTAATCCCATACCTTGGGGCACCCAATCTGTGTGATTTGTCCGTAAAAAAAACTGTGTGTGTCTATGTACCTAAACGAATGGGCCGATTTTGGTGCGGTTTTGTTCATATGGTGACTTGATCGAGATGGTCCTTAGCTATGTTTGTTGGAAATCGGTTCAGCGGTTTAAAAGTTGTGGGGGTGAGAAAAATCAAAGTATTATAGAAAACAGGATATCAAATGAAAGGGTTATAAAATCGGTATTTTAATGGAAATCGGTGCAGAGGTGCCGCCGTTCAAAAGTTATCGAGAGTAAACGCTTGAATGTCCCTTTCAGGGTACCGTAGTAAACAAGAAACTGTCTGTCTGTCTATCCGCGGTTCTACTCAAAGACTATAAGTTCTTGAAAGCAGTAATTTTGCATGGGTTTGTATGTTAATCATGCCAATAAAGGGGTAAAATAAAATAATAAAAAAAATGAGAAGTAGCTCCTCTACATTTGAAGTGGGAGTAATTTTTTTTTCAACCAGCCCATCGTGTGGGTTATCGTTGAAGATAGTGATAGTTTGCGCGGCAGTTTAGGATAGATTGACATGTGTGACCAAATGCGACAGTCGACGACAAACTGTCGCTCGTGAGTAAGAGCACTAATTATGCCACATTCGGATGTGATGTGTAAAGGACACATCAGATCCGAATCATGTCATTGTTCAGAATTTAATTTATAACTTAAGTAAGTACTTGTTATTGTTTACATTGATATTTTGTAATTGCTGAATTAAATTAATTTTGTTAAAGATAGCTAGTCCCGGTGACTACAGGTTTCTAGGTTTCCGAAGAATCTGTAATTTCGTACAGATTCTTCGGAAACCTAGAAACCTGTCCTCCAAAATATGTAAGTGTTTATATTAGTTTAATAAGTTGTTATTTCTGATGTATTTTGTATAAAACTGCAATCTATTGGAGAAAAATAAATACATTTTATATTATGATTAAATTACAGAAGAGCTTCAGATGTATAATCGTGTCCTTATCAGTAAGTACTCTAAAACAAAAAAAAAATCCAAATCGGTCCAGGCATTTTTGAATAATCGGTAAACATACATAAAACAACAGATTACAACGAATTGATAACCTCTTCATTGTTTAAAGTCTGTAAATTAATATCTTCATAAATCCATAGTGTGGTTTGGACAGAGATGAGTTCGTAAAATTGAATTTTTTTATGAGTCCAGTTTAAGGGGATATCTGAATTTTCCGGGGTCCAGTGCTGCCCCAATTGAAATATTTATATATCTTTATATAATTATAAAAATATTTAAATATTTCATATTATAATTGCGAAAAACGGCCGCTTTTGGCGTATGTGCGTAGAAAAGCTTCACGTTCTCACTTTAAACTGTAAACAGTAGTTCATAAAATAGTTTGAAGGGTTAGTGCCTGGTCAAGACAAAATTTTAAATGACGTCTCCGTTTCCTATGAAATGATTTATTTTTAATGGTGGCAGCAAAGGACCCTGGAAAGTTCAGGTATCTCCTTAATAAATACTTGTGGATGTAGGTGTAGAAAAGTCTTTTAAAATTCTATTTATTAGCACTTAAACATTAACCCTCATATTTATTTAAAACTAGCTGACCCGGCAAACGTTGTTTTGCCAAAATTGAGGATTGTATGTATTTTTGTATGTTGTATCATAAAAAAAATAGAAATTAAAAATTTTGCCTAAAAAATAAAAAAAAAATTTAGGGGTGGACTACCCCTAACATTTAGGGGGATGAAAAATAGATGTTGGCCGATTCTCATAGATACCGGATAAGCACAAAAAGTTTCATCAAAATCGGTCAAGCCGTTTCGGAGGAGTATGGCAACGAAAACTGTGACACGAGAATTTTATATATTAGAGATAACAACCATTTGCTAAACCTATTTTAGTAAAAAATATGTTTTGTCTCATTCTTTCAATGTTAAATATTAAAAAAAGGAAAAAGGACAAAACATGTTTCAACTAAAATAGGTTTAGCAAACAGCTAATATTTTTTTATGAATAAGGGGTTAGTCTACACAAAATGTCTTGTAGTGCTCTAATAAGATGAAAATAGTATATTATGCAATTAGTAATAAAAAAGAAATGTGGTGTCGTGGGACACCAGGTAGGAACGAAGTTCCTTCGGCTAATGTAGAATCGACACAATTCGCGCCGGCGCACGTCTCATTTAACGGTTTTATTTAACGAGGTCATCCTTACGGTTTTACTATCACATTTTTTTCAGTTCGGTCGCGCAGCAAAATCCCTATCTCCTTCAAGCCTGCCGTAAGGAACTTCGTTCCAAAAGACGGATTTAATTCGAGGGCCATAGATGAATCACGAGCAAATGAAGGATTTTAACGATTGAATCACGACCGTAGGGAGTGATTCATGATGATTGAATCACGAGCAAGCGAGTGATTTAAGTATTAGAATCCTGAGAGACGCGTGTGATTCTCTTGGCCCTCGATTTAATCCGTTTTATTCAAGAGTTGCATACTTTATACCTTGACTACAAGAAAAAGAAAGATTTAAACAAAAATAGACATTTAAAGTAAAAAAAGGAAGGTTAAATCAATTAAAATGCAAGTTGAAATTGGAACAGTTACTCAAATCAAGAGTAATTTTTCTAATTTCAAATTTGCTTTTTATTCACTTTTTTTAGAGAATAAAATAAATTACCAAAATAGTGAGTAAAAGTGCATTTTATTCAATGTTTTCAGTGAATAAAATAAAAAGCCAAAATAGTGAGTTAAAGTGCCTTTTATTCACTGTTTTCAGTGAATAAAATAAACTTTTTACAGGAGGAATGGTATAAAATAAATTTTAATCTGCTACATGAATATTTAATAAAGTACTAACATTTATTCTACATAATTTATTAAACACATTCAAGCGAAAGAGATCTGTCAGGATCGTAGCAAATGGAGGTCCATAGTCGCTGCCTACTCCTGTGAGAAACAGGCGTGATAATGTATGTATGTATGTATGTCAGAGTTATTTTAGTACTTTCTTAGGCCGCACTAAAATGACACGGTTCCCGAAGCTTGCTCTCTTTTTTTTAATAAATCCGAGAGCTAATTCGACGAAAAACACAGCAATACTTGCTGCGTACATGAAACCGATGAACATGAAAGCCCCCAACAAGTGAGGTACCCCTAAGGGCACTATCGTACTCGCCCCTTCAATGCTACCCCTCCGAATTAACAACTCTTCACTCCACTTATCTATCAAACCGTTTTCCGACACGCTACGAATGATATTATTAAATCTCTCCAACATCGGAAACCATTTACGAGCCAAAAGTACAACACCGTATTTATAAAGGTTGTTACTCTCAGGGAAACAGTAAATCAAAGGAGATCCTCTACCCAATTTCTGGTCCTGATATTCAGCCTGACGTCTTGAAGAAACTACCGCAAAATTCCTATCCAAAGCAGCCCGTCGGATGCCCGCAGCGAACGTTGTCGAGTTATATTTGCGATACAAATAAAACGAACTCGCGTTATTAGTCTCAAAATAGGATCGGTAAATCTCTCTGCCTCCCAAAGGAATCCCTGACTGTATGAGATCCGCCTCGCTGCTTATCTGCTTTTCAAATCGCGGGTGCATTAGGAAACTTCTCAAGAACGATTCGTATGAAATCCCCATGTTTACACTGAAGCAAAGCCAACCGAAGATTAGGATCCGGAACGTAGCGCTTTTAGGCTCGAACGATGATCCCCAGCCGAGTAACATGCTAAAAGTCATAAGTAGCGAATTTGTCGGCCATTTTGTTACTTTACGCTTGTTTTCTCTGTAGTAAAAGTAATGAAATACAATCCCCATTACTAGTAAACTGCCAAACGTTGCAACCCAAGTTGACCATTGGAAAATTATCACCAAATTGTTCCAAGTCGAAGCCTGCCCAGCCTTTGGCACGCACCATGTCATTTCGTCCTGTGTGTAGCTCACAGTCGGATTAAACATTTTCCGTATAGTTCTAGTGACTTCGATGTTTCCTATCATTAGATCGGCTTTGTAATCTCGCAGTATCCCAAAACCGCCCGTAGCAGACCCATTCGGATAAACAGTTCCCCAATTTTCTGCACTCTCAGACATCGTTGTAACAAGCGTCATGTTTGTAAATTGAGTTATAATTTTAACCAAATTTATTTCTCCACCTTTATCAAATGTGTAGGTTTTATTATAGTGTGCGTCCTCAATTTTTCCCACTGGAGGCAATACGTAAGGTTCCGAAACCACTGCGTGTACAACTAAAGGACAACCTTTCATATCAAGCGGGAACATTTCAGTTTGTTTTTCAATCTCTTTTATCGTTTTATCTTTACATCTATCGAGAACATAAACTGAATCGCAAGTTCCGCCACAGCTCGTGTTGCTATAGGGCCGCCAGGAATACGAAACAACTTCGCCATCGAGCGGGGAATATATGAAGATTATGCTTTTAAAAAGTTTGTATTGTCGGAGCTCGTTTATAAATTGTATCGCCGTTCTTTCTGCAGACTCGCTCTCTTCCAACTGATAGTAAACTATGGCCTTCGCTAATGGATTCCAAGTTGGCAATTTATTCAGCTGCAGTATATTCCTTGTCAATTCGGACTTCTCTTCCAAAATCAGCATGTAATTTTTCGCTTTCTCAGGGAAATGCGACGCGTTAGCGTGCGGGTAAAAAGAATCTTTAACCATCACAGAGTATTTGATTCCGTTGTGGATCGTCTTCAAAAGTAGTTCTTGTGTTGAGGACACAAAAGAGTTAATGTTGATTATGACGATGCTCCCGCTTAGGGCTTTCTTTTCCACGAAATATTTAGCTGAGAGTTTTAAAACGCATTCCGCTGTTTTTGCTATTTGCTCGGAATTCCTGCTGGTCGTTAGTAGATTTCCGCTCACGACCACAAAAATGAGGAAGGTAGAAAATAAAAAGCGACAGAGTATTCTGATGCACATCGTGCCCGGGCTGTGTCAATAAAAGTATGGTAAAGTCAACATAGAAAACTTCGATATTTCAAAGTTATCAGAGGTAAGTAACTATCGGGGTTTTGGTTTTCTTAGCGTGGAATCCAGATTTATTTTATGAACACTGAACTTCTTTTAAATTAATAGCGTTGCAGTTGGTTGCAGTTCTAAAACTTTTGAAATGTTCTTTAAGAAAAGTAGTTTTAAAAAAATACATAGTTTTCGTTTTAACTATACGTCTTATGAGTCCATGCTGGTTTGACAGAAAAGAAAAAACATTGAATTTTGAGGCTACACGAGACTTTATCTTGACCAATATGTTGTAAATCATATGAATGGCGAAGCAATGATAACAAAAAAGAAGTGAAAATGTTAATAATGTAAAAATTAGGACCAGATTAGATACCTACTAAGTACTGAATCTTTATAGGCACGGCGTGTATTTTTCCATTTTATTTAACGCCTCAAAAGTCAAAGAAAAGTCAAGAATCATTTATTTATCTTTGGATATTTATATCACTTGATAATTGTCATTTCTTTTTTATTTCGATTTCTTTATAGTTGTTGACGTCAGATCATTACTTACTTACAACTAAGTTTACTGCCGCCTCCTAAGCCTATAAGTTTTACAGTTCTTGGCTGGCTCTGTAAACTTCGAAAGAAAAAGCAATGATTTTAATTTTAATTTGATCCAGGTCACAATTCTCAACCGATTCTTGTGAAATTTTCCAAATTCGACCAAACACCCGAAGAAAGGTCGTTAACACGTATGTCATCCCCCGAGCAAACACAAACCTTGGCAGACACGCGCCTTTACCGAGAATGCTCTCCACTTACAATAAAATGAATACAAAATATGACCTGGACATCTACCACGACTCGTTATCAAAATTTAAATCTACAATACAGTCATCCCATCTAAATGCATGTTAAATCAATTTCACTATTTTAAATCTTAACATAAAATAATTATAATTTCAATATTTCAATATAGTTTGATTATAAAATTTGTATTTCAATATTTACGTTTGCATATTTATATTTATATTTTATTTATATAACTTGCTGCTGAAACTTTTTAAATTTTAAGAATGTTGTGTTAAACCTGTAATTGGGTTATATGCTAGAACACAGAACTAAATGTTAATTGTAAGTTTTTGTCATGTAACCTGTTGGTGTACCTAATAAATAAAATAAAATAAAAAAAAAGAAATTTTAAGAGCCGGTTTGATATTTTCACCGATTTTTTGGCGATTCAGTTTTTGGAAATTTTTTACAATGTAAAGTCATTGTCTTTAGTTTAGTTTTTTAGTCATTATCTATGCAAAGACAGACTAGCTTCTTCTTAGCAGTGGTCGTTACGAAGCACTGGTATCGGTTTTACTTTAAAAAAAAATTCAATATAAACTACACGTAATGTAAATAATACTTATTAACGAATAAAAGTGCCTGTAAAGGTCTGATTACTGAATAAACATTTGAATTACATTTTTTAATTTTTAGCGAAGTCTACAACTCACAGAGTTACTAGTCAGTACCATTGATTGAACTTGTTCTAAAGTATTAAATCCATACTTTATACGAGTACTCTTCACGTTTCAACCACTGAACCGAATAAGATAAAAAAAATTATGGATATTGTTTTAGACCCGTTGAAGGACATAGGATAGTTTTATCCCAAAACCATACATGAGAATGAAAAGGAGACTGGAACTTTGTATAATCATAATCATATCTTTATTTGCTTAAAACATGGTAATATAGGTCTTACAATAAATATTAAAGAACAAACATGTTTTGCTAGTATATGAAATCCTACTCGTATTTTGCCATACAAAAGTAAACTTTTTTATAAAGTACCAAATTTACGCAGATGAAGTCACGGGTAAAATCTTGTAAAATATAAAACTTAAAATGTGTCTCTCTGAAAATGTTATCTAGTTCTGACTCCACTGATTCTGCCATGGACATATTCAGCTCAATCATTTCCAATCACAATCAAATCTGACATTTTTATAAACAGACCTATTATAATGAAAATATGAGAAACAACGACAAGGCCTTGAATTATGTTAAAAACACTACCTAATTCCGACCAATATGTAAAAGTGGTAATTTTACACAGAGGTCGGAATTAGGTAGAGTTATTTATGTACTTGCATCGAAATGTTGATATGAATATGGATCTTACCGGGATTTCTAATGGACGATCCCGTGTTGCCAACAATATTACAAAAAAATAATAATAAAAACCTTACAGACAGATAAGACAAAAAAAATGGAGCCGTCACGGGACGCCTGGTAGATGTGAAACATCGACGTTATTTCGTAAAAGTAGTATGCAGAAAAGAACAGATTGTGGTAGGAACTAAAAATGTTAATGAGTACTGTAATAAACAGAGTATACATTATAGGTATCCGAGCTCAGTGGAGCGAAAGAGATGGCTTAACGCCGGATCGAGTGAGAGAGAAACGCACAGTCGATTGCGCGTGGCGACGCGTCGCCACGCCAGAAATCGGTCTCACGTGCGCCTATAGATGTTTCACATCAATAAGACAAAGTTATAAACACATAATTTTTATTAGTATATACATTAGTACTTTTTACATATTGGCAACGTCGAGCGTGCAGTGGTTTAAATTGTGTAAAAGTAAATAACTTTTTTATTTAATAAATCAAGTGATTTTCCTGCTCTTTAAAATTAATCTCGAGATTTGAGGCATATCCACTTTCTGGCTGTATGAAATCAGTGTAAGTATATAAATAACTCTACCTAATTCCGACCTCTAATTATAAAACTTGCAGTGCCCGTGGGTCTCGCTCCTCTTGAGAATTTAGGAATAAAAGCTATCCTTTGTCCTTCCCTGGGTCTTAAAGTATATCCATACTAAATTACATCTAAACAGGGTTCAGTGGTTAAAACAAATTCGAAGCGTGAAGTCGCAACAAACAAATATATAAACTCACTTTCGCATATTCAATATGTTACAAAAACCCTGTCCGATCCTTATAGGAGCAACTCAGACCAGCAATATAAATAATATTTTTTTTTTTAAATAAAGTTTGTTTATTTGTTAACTACACCGTTTACAATATTTTTGTTGCTGAATTCTACTTTTAAGCAAAAAATTAGCTTGTGCCAGGAGGCTCCGCTCTTTCTTATCTCTATCACTATAATATTATTACATAGTTGACCAAATAATAAGACAGGAAGTCTTAAGCGTACAAAAGTATTCGGCCGGCCCGGCAGTTTACATGAAAATGTCGATTTTTATTTCGAGTTTCAAGCATTGGTCCCATAGGAAAAGTTGTTCATATTGATGGTCTGAGTTGCTCCTACAAGGATTGGACAGGGTTTTTGTTACATATTGTATAATAGTTAAGATAGAATTAGGATCAATTTCTAAGATGGTAAAAACTAAATATTAAACTTACATAAAATGCAAAGCAGTTCTTTTCAATGTGAAATAAGTCCTGCCACTTGTCACATCATCATTTACAAGCTTTTACTTAATTTCATCTGTTCCGTTATCTGTCTGTCTGTAATGAAATCTTGCAAGTTAAATTTCTCCTACTTTCCGGTTTCCGATTGAACTGAAATTTTGCATGCATAGGTACGTATACAGCGTGACAATGCAATATTATGATGTCATGGATTGTCCTGGGTCTTGGATGTTTATCTATACATGTATTTGTTATAAAATTTAGTATCGTTGAGTTAGAATCCCATAACACAAGTCTCGAACTTACTTTGGGGCTAGCTCAATCAGTGTAATTCGTCCCTATACGAGTATATTAAAAAAAAAAACTAATGGAGCTGATTTGATGATTGAATTGGAAGGTAATGTAATGAAACTACACAACCTCATCGATTTTGGGCCCGTCTGATTCGTCTTGAAGATCATTTTAAACTTTTTAGTTCATTGTTTTAGATAAAAGCTTGTCTTAAAAATATATATTTTTTATAATTAGTTCTATCCCTTGCTTGCTTTCTTGCTTACTTGTATCTATGAAAGTGTAATTTTGTTACCAGTACCAAAAACATTACTTATTTGTAACTAACAAATGATTAATGATTTTTGCATGAAACTAGTTGGTTTATTCTAAATAATTACAATTTATTCTTTTAGTATTTTTTATAAATCTAGCCTGAGTGTCTAGCGACAGCAGCCAAAATTACACACAGCGCCATCTAGGGCGTTGTGCCTACACTAATATAACACGCGGCTCGCTTAGCAAACACCTTTCCAACCTCCACAGGTAATAGGTACTTTAGTTCATACATATTTAGAAAGATAGCTCTAGTGTGCCGGCCTGTGCTACTTTACCCAACGAATGTATGTACTCAGATGCGAATAAAGGAATTGCAACAGGCGGGCCGCTATTTTCTTTGCTCCAACCAAATCCCAAGAAAATAAGGTCTTCACGCACTGTAGAAGCCAGAGACGTGGAGACACTGAGGCTCATCATTATCATCTTATTAACCACAGGAATTTACTGCTGAACATAGGCCTCACTCAAGGTCTTCCTTCCTTTAAAAACTACCGATTAAAAGGGAATTTGAGGAGCTCGGTAGCCCGGTGGGAGAACGCATTACTAGCGCTTTCGCAAGTAAAGCAACACCGGGTGTGGTCTCCAATAAGACCAATACTATCGATAGTATCGATCCTGACGACGAACAAACTATTGAAAGTATTGCTTTTCATAATACATTAACTATCGATAATATCGATAGTACTCAAACGATCAATATTATTAATAGTATCTAAACTATCGATGGTTTATTTTATAGGGTTTTTAGTCATTTAAGATAATTTTTTTTCAATGGGACATTCCATTACCACTATTTATATATAGGGACAAATAACACTAATTGAGCTAGCCCCAAAATAAGTTCGAGACTTGTGTTATGGGATACTGACTCAACGATACTATATTTTATAACAAATACATATATAGTTAAACATCTAAGACCCAGGAAAATTTGAAAAAGGCCATTTTCCAACTTGCCCTGACCAGGGATCGAACCCGGGACAACGTCAACTGCTGGACGTAGGCCTCTCCCAAGGATTTCCAAAACGACTGATCAAGAACGGCCTGCATCCAGCGCTTTCTAGCGACCTTGGTCAGGTTGTCTGACCACCTTGTGAGTGAGTGTCCTACGTTTCATTTGCCAGTACGCGGTCGCCATTCGAGAGTCTTTTTGCCCCATCGGCCATCGGTTCTTCAAGCTATGTGTACCCCCACTGTCACTTCAACGAGCTAATCCGTTGGGCTATGTCAGTAACTTTTGTTCACCTACGAATTTTCTCATTTCTGATTCGATCACGTAGAGAAACACCTAGCATAGCCCTCTCCATAGCGCGCTGAGCAACCTTGAGCCTTCTTATGAGACCCATAGTAAGGGACCACGTTTTATTTAAGCACATTTCCGTTATTTACGTGCGTTTAAGATTTAGTGCAGTTCATGATTTAGTTTAAGTACTTTAGTACTGCATGTTGAATGTCTAAAACCCCTTTAAAATATTGTATGTCTTCCTACACTTTAAATTAATTTTCAACCTAATTCTAACTTGGGTTTAATCAGATACCTTTCTTGTAAGAGTAGTTAGTAGTGTTAGGTGACGCAAGCCTAATGCGTATTGAAGGAAGTGGTGGAGAAATTCGGCGTGCGGAGTTGAACACGAAATAGCTCAATTCAGTATCGACCAAGGTCACTGGTTCCATCTCCGCTCACGTGGTATTTTTTCACCATTGCTTACTCATTATTCATGGATAATTTGTTCGTCGTCAAGATAGATAATGTCGATAGTTTTATCAGTTATCAATAGTAATTCTTTGAAACTGCTATCGAGACTATCGATAACTTATAATGAAAACTATTGATTTTTCGGCAACATTACTTTGCAGATGCCGGTAGTATGTTGCGGACCTGGCATAGTGATGTTTTAAGACTAAATTTATCTTTATTCTTCACTAGCTCCAACTTCTATTCTCTCATTTGCTATTCCGTTATTTCATCGCGGACTTTATCTTTTAAAACAATACAGGCTGACTTTTAAACACCAGTAACCTTTCTAGAGAAAGTTCAGTCCATAACAGTGAAACAATTAACATAATAACAATTATTGATAATGAAAAAAAAAGGCTTTCCATACACATCAGCCTTCAGACGATTAGCTTTGTGTGGGAGGACAGAACTTGGTCCTAAAATGTTGCTGGTGTTAAAAATTAGCTCTGTATTCCATTTTCATTTAGGTATATTTTTCACCTTTTATATGACTATTAGTATAGGGATAGTAGTAATACGTATGCGAAAATTTCGTTTTGATCTGGAAGAAAGGAAAACCGGACCAGCTGCTCCTTCGACTTGAATTAAAAAAGACAATCAAGGGAATGGGCTGGCAACTTGAAACTACTTGTCAATTCTGTAAGGTAGTCCTGAAAGGGAACAACTAGTGCATAAATGGGGTAATGAAACAACAGCATATAATTTACATAATATATTATTATTTTAAAAACTGTCGCTTTACACGAAACAAAACTTGGTCCGACCGAAGTCGAGTGTTCAACAACTCCAGTAGATGGAAAACAAAGAAATGTGAGTCACTTTCCTGATACACAACTGTCTCTGTGCGTACACGAAATGTGAAAAAGCCATTTTTTTGGCAAATATATTCCAAGAATAAATCTGTAAGTCTCAACTGAGTATGCTCATAAAGTAGGTTCCTGGGTATTAATGGTGGAGACATCTGTTTCAGTAAATTCAAAAAGTAAATTATTTTAAGACACACAAATTTACATTGATGCTTTCTATTAACATACCTACATTATTTAATTACTCAACAGTATGTATTTTTATGCAGTCTATGATTATAAAGGGTTAAACCACAGATCTGTACTTAAACATATCCATCACAACTGTATTACGACAACATACTCAGTGTAAAGCTACTAAAACCATCGAACAGAAACTGATAAAACAACGGTAACAGTAAATGTCACAAATGAAGCCAAGAAATTTTTAGCAATAACATATAAATATTAATAACATAACAAATAAAATCCGTAGATAATAATATTGTACAAAAAACACAAAATTTGTAACACATTACACGATGATTACGCTAAAATCACAGTAAACAGCTGTGTTGCAGAAAACAACATTTATTAATTACAATTAAATCGCAGCACGGTACAAATCATTAACCACATTAACTTTAATTTACCACTAAAATTGACAGATAAACAAACTGTTGATACTAACATTTTGTGCCGTAAAACGAGTGTGTTTACACCGTATGGTACCGCTTAAAATACAATATCATAATGTTAACTATTTACAATAAATGCAACTTCAAATATCTAGAACCTGTGCTTTATAACAATCTATATAAATATGTTTTTTTTCGTCTTAATTTAAAGCTAATTCAAGTTTCAATCGGAAAGAGGAAAACGGGACGGTGGTACATATTCTAGTTATAAAAAATGGAAAGCAGTTAAACAATGAGATTCGAAACTGCATGCAAAATCTATTTAGGTAAGGGCCAAAATTGGAGATAAGCAATGGGAGAATACTTAAAGATGATATACACATGAAAATTATCTTTATATTGAGAGATAATAACAATTTAATGTTTTTAGGATTTAAATTGGACATAGGTTAGAACCTTGAGGAACACCATTAGATTTTATTATTTAACATTAAGTTTTACTTTGTCTCTATCCATCCTATATTAAATTGTGTGTTAAAGCATCACGTTAGTACATCAATAATTTTTATACGGTACAGGTAGTCTTTCTAAATCACTCTTTGTATGTGCTTGTTAAAACAATTGCTTTTCTGTTGTTTAAAACATTTTTAAATCCAATACTATTGTTGTTGTATATAGAGATTATAGATCATATTTAAATAAAGAGCTATGCCAGATATTACAAAGGACAGTCATTGAGCAAAGGTTTTACGGAAAATGCACTTAAAACAAAAACTATTCCATACCAAATCTACAAGCTCATGTTGTTACGCTCTCTACGATAATGTACAAAACTCATTGGTTCTAATTCCCAGTGAATTTAGTCCTTAGTCTCATGATTATGATTCCGTTCTCTAATTTTCTACCCACCGCATCCCAACTAACGATAAAAATGTTGTATAAGATCTAATAAATATAGGAAAGATAATTGAAATCGTAAAAGTATTGTAGTCTTCAATAGAACGATATGCTTTATTTTCAAGATGGCAGCCCAAATAGTATCGTTTTTGTTGAATGAATAACAATCACATATCAAAATTGACTGCCACTTATAGGTAGGCTATTATAAAAAGGGTTCATATTACTTCACTTTCAAATTTAAAAGTATGCTCTAAGATTACAGAGTCTAATCTTTGCAGAAAATATTATTTACAAAATATGAAATATTGTTCATCCAATTTTGATAAGTGACTGCATGATGATTTCGTGAGTCTTAGTATTAGTTAAACTATCGAAGGCAATGTAGATAGAAAAGTTGCATACATGTAATGGTAGCAATATACATCAAAAACAGCCAAATAAAAACAAATGCATCTTAAAAAACTAAAATCTATATCATACAAGGGCATAAATACAATTCCAGATTGACTAGTTCCACATAGGTATCGAATATCTGATCTTCAAAATTGCACATTTGATCGCACAAGTGAATTACTATAACATTACAATAATTAATATTTACAATACTAAACACTTGCGAATCAGTCATATTTCATCTTACATTATCGTCTTATAAAGCAACTTACTCCTTATCGCCTCATATATTAACAATCACGCTTTCTGATTCATTTGCTTAATGTTATTCTACATCAACGTCGCCGGGTGGTTCTGCGAGGTGTCGAGGATCCAAGCTACTACTGGTTACATTCACTCACTTAATTGAACTACTGTCTCTGATATGATTTCTTACACGTACCACTCCTTAATGCCGTCTCGTTTGACTGGTTGGGGTTGCGGGAGCGGAGCATTGGGGACCATACCGTTCCTATTTAATGGTAAAGGCTGGAGATTCTTTACAGCGCCTCCAGCCATACCGCTTGAGGCTCCACTTTGATAGCTTGAATGCGCCTGTAGAGGAATAAAATATAATTTTACTAGTATATGAAATATACTTCAACTACTACTAAGTATACTTTGTGTTTCAAAGTACACCCTTATCAAGAGCTAAAGACTAAACAGTGTTTTAATTTAAGTATTAGCCTTCCAAAATGATATATTTTGGCTTGGTTTGGCGGCTGCGTATTTTAAACCTTTTGATTGAATCTGTATATTTAAACATCAATCATCTTTATTTGTTTAAATTTTTAGGTGAGTGAGTATGCTATATCCTTGTAAGACCTCGGGCATTGATAAAGAAAGCTTTAAACCACATATTTTTTTTAATACTCCTCACCTTCAACTTAGAAAGGGTCCTTTCTTTAGCATATGGATCATTCCTGCGTCTTAGTGACATTGTTTATTGAACCGTCTTCTGTATTTTAATTTTTCTTCTATTATCTAGGCAATCTATTAGTCAACCTTTACACATTATTTATTAGGCAAAATATGGGTGATGGGTATTGTATTTTTAGGCAAATAGGTAGCATAAATAACTTTTTGATGTGGTATTGTAATGTTGATGTAGAAAAGTTTATATTTGTTTGGTGGTAACCCACAAGGTGGTCTAGATTAGTCATTTTGGAAATTTTTAGGAAAGGCCTATGTCCAACAGTGGACGTTACGCGGCTGAGATGATGATGACATTTGTTAGAAAACGAATTAAAGTAATTTGTAATGCTAGGAGACAGGATTTTTTTTCCTTTTAGCCTATTGCCCCCAACAGGCTAAAAGGAAAAAAAATCCTGGGGCTGGTGATATGCCGTACGTTTAGTACAAACACCAGTATCCTCACAAGTACTCATTCTTGTGTCGTGTAATTAAATCATTTTTTAATTTTTTTCATTCAATTGATACTTCATATTAATATTTACCTGGTTTCCAAGCAGCGCCGCACTGGCTCCCTGCTGGTAACTCTTGTCCTCCGTCACCTTGTATGACGGCAGTTTGAACACAATGTACTTGAGCACGATGATAACTATTAGTATTATTGCTATGAGGACTGATGCTACTATACCTGTAAATTAAGAAAAACTTTTTTTGTATTCCAATCACAATAAAAAAATTTACATTTTGTAATTTTTTTTTGCAAATTTTATGAATCTTGGGTAAAAAATCGAATTTATTTTATTTATATTAAAAAAAAAGAATATCGGAAAACAATTATTGATCTGCTATACTAATTGAGCAGCATAATATTTTTGCTTTCACAGACACTGTATAAATTTGAGTATACCTCAAAGAAAATCTTGGTTTCTTAATTTATGATTTGATTTATAATTTATTATTCGACATTAGAAAAACTAATCTTTCATTTAAAAAGTCACAACACTCACCAACAATTGTCGCAAAAAATTCGGACTCAGGCGGCACAACCCTATTATCAGTAGATTTAGGTTGATACCACTTCGTCGTGATATCATATCCATTATAATCCGGATGACTTTTATCATCGTCCCTTTCTCCACCTCTTATAGGAATCTCGTAAGAAGGTGTTCTTTCTTTATACTTCTCGTTTGTATCATCAATTTCTGGTATAAGATTATTTTCTTCCTCAGTTGTATGCGTTTCTTCGTCGGGTGTATGTTTTAATACTATTGTAGGTGTGTAGTGGTGCGAATATGTGTGCTCTGAAAGAATATAAATAGCAACGATATAAGACGGGTTACGTGCATGGGAGTTTACTTTCGTTGACCATCGACATCTATGACTGACTGAACTGATCGCTTAGTAAAAGCATTTTTTCCCCCTACATTTTTTCACTGCCGGACAAAGGTCTCTCCCATTTTTCTCCATGTCTCTCTATCCATTGCCTAAGTTTACCACCCACGTTGGAAAGCCTTGAGGTCATCGCGCCATCTCTTTTAAGAGCATCTTATATTAAACCATTAGTCTAGCAGGATTAAAATACACCAAACTATAGGTCTAAATATATACTGGGGTCTCCTCCCGCACTTTACACGGATGGATCAACGAAATTCGTGAAAGTCTGACGTTAATAACTTCTACCTTCTAACTAATAGTCAATGCTAAATATCACAACTTTTAGTTGTACCAATCTTCTTTTTGGATTTACCTTTTTGCATTCAAATCATCAATTTTTTTAATTTTATTCTTACCATCAGTAGGCGTAGTTCTTCTATCTGGTGTAGTCCCACTTTCAACAGTATTAGCATGCAAGTTGTCATGGTCAGGCAGAGTAGTGTGCATGTCTGTGCTGCTCTTGACACCGGTGGTGGAATCAGTGCCACTGTCAGTGGATCCTGTTAGAGTTTTGACGACGTGTTCTGTTGAGATAGCCGTAGTGGTCGGTGACGTCATGCTGTGGGTACTGCTTGCTCCGGATCTGTAAATAATAAATATTCAATTTGAATTTTACAGTGTGAATAGGCATGACGAATGGGAAATTCTTTTTTTTTCTTTTCTTTGACAAACAAAAATGACTAAAATACAGCGGCTAAGTACAATTTTTACATAGCGGTTACATAGTAAGCCCCCACTCCGGAACTTTGATGTTCCGTATCTTTGTGAATTTTTTTCTTTTTTCGCTATCGATAATCGTAAAGACAGACTAATTACAATCATACTTTTCTAACCCTGTCGTTACCCCTATTGTTTACACTCGATATGGAGACAGCTGGTCCATAGGGTCACAAGGCTATGAACGTGGTGAGATAAGGCGCTGCTTGCGGGACGTCACGGCTAAGTACAATTTTTACATAGCGGTGACGTAGTAAGCCCCCACTCCGGAACTTTGTAGCTCCGTATCTTTGTGAATTTTTACTTTTTTGGTAAGCTGAAAAGTATGGGTCGATTATTTTTAGATAATCATACTTTTCTGACCCTGTCGTCACCCCTATTGTTTCCACTCGATATGGAGACAGCTAGTCCAGAGGGTCTCAGGGCTAAGAACATGGTGAGATAAGGCGCTGTTTGCGGGACCGAGGGTAACACAACAGGGGCTAATACTCCGGGTGGTACCTGGCTCAGAGGATATTCCATAGCCATTCAAAGAGGAAATGCAGCAAGCATAACTGGTACTTTTGAGCAGGGTACAATCGGGGTGAAAATTTTTAATATTTTTAGTATTATTTTACCTACTATCAGTGTTTCTAACTTTGTTATTATTTTACTAAAATTTATACATTTGGATTGCCTAATCAAAAAGATCATAAATTTACTCATACAAAGTATTTTTATCCAGGAGTTTTGATACTTACGTGGTAATGGGATGTTCTGGCTCAGTGACATCTTCAGCGTTGGATCCGGACCCTTCGATGCAATCTTCATCATCACAGGGTTTCATCAGTTTGCCACTTGTATCACCCTGGGACAAACATTTTTAATTTTATTTTAAATTCATTTGAAATCTTGGAAATATACACTTAAAAGATTGGTTTACTCTTTGATTTTTTGGTAAAAAAGTAACTAAGCTAAGGATCGGCTTATTCACACTTAGCAGTTTTACATACTAGCTTAGTGCTCGTCTAAAAAAAACAACAGTATTTAGAAGTATCGTTCAAGACTGGATTACAGCCAGAACCGTGATAGCTAGACAGTTGAAATTTTCAACAACAAACAACAAATACCAAAAACTGAATAAAAAAAACATAAAAGAGCCCACTAAAAACGTGATTTTTGTGATTTTCTCGATAACGGATACAGGTACAGTGATTTTGATTTTCACATACCAAGCAACAAAAAATAATTAAAGTATTTCAGTTCAACGTATCCAAACTTCAATCTCACACACTAAATTTCTCCACCATATCCTATGCATTTAGACCAGTCTTTCCCAAAGTGGGCGATAACGCCCCCTTGTGGGCGCTGGAGGCTTTAAGGGGGGCGGTAACGGGCCCAGAATAAAGTTGGGGGGCGCTGATGTGATTTAAGCAATGAGTGATTTATAACTTCAGCTATTTCATATTTTAAATTTCACTGAAATTAAAATCCTCTTACTACACAACATCCATTTATTAGTTCAAATTTATATCCTTTTTTATTGTACAAATATAAACTAAAAATGTAATTATTATTTATTATTTTAATGCGTTCACAACGCTATTTATATCGTTAAAGGAATCAAACACTGAAAAAATTTCGTGTTTTAAAGTTTCGCAGGTGAGGTCCCCACTTCCGATACTCTTTATTATTGTAAAATTGTATTATTATTGCTATTTTTTTATTTAAAATTAACAATGTTGATTATTGTTATTTTTTTATAAAAGATACTCTAATGTACTGGTGTATGTATTATTATTGCTCTCTCTTGTAAAAAAGTCTAGTTTAGAATATAGGTTGAATTAAACTACAGGCAAGACAAATATGTGATTCAGGTTTTTATGGTGAAAAAAATGGGGGGCGCTACAAAATAACAGATTTTTAAAAGTGGGCGTTTGACAAAATAAGTTTGGGAACCTCTGATTTAGACTAAGGTTACAAGGGAAGCTCAAGCTAGTTTTTCACCATTTCTAATTTCATTATTCAATTTGAGTACTGCGTCTCGGATGCCTACAAAACCCTATTAAAATATTTCAGTTCAAGATTGATTGTCATATTTTTTTGACTATACCTTGTACACTCTGGACGGTGGCCTTCTCGTGGACGGTACATACACAGGAGTGATGAGATCGTCTCCCGACCCTGCATCAGGCAGAACGCAGGCGTCCTCATCGTCGTCTCTGCATCCAGACCCTGCGCCGGAGTACACCAGCTCGTCTAGCACTCCTGGCCCGCCGTACCCAGAAGGTGGTGTCTGAAACAGGATATTGGACTATGATGCAAATTCTTCTTTTCAGTCAAGTCAAAATATATTTATTTATTTTATACTAGCTGATGCCCGTGACTTCGTTCGCGATACGAACTAATGTAGATATGTACATAAGAAAATGCTTGTAACAGTGTTATAATGCTGTCATTTTTGGAACGAAGTTCCTTATCGCGCGTTTCGAAAGGGGGCTAGATGGAAAAAATTAAGACCAAAAGTTGTAACGACACTTTTTGTTCATTCAAATTTATGAAGATAATAAAAACTTGATTTTAGAACGCAGAAAAGAGTTTGAATGTAATTTAGACCTATTTATATTACTTCGTTGCATCCGGGTGTCCCTTGACACCTCTCAAGTTTTTTTTTTTCATATTTACTTGGTCCTGCATTAAGTGTACTTATTCTGTGGTGTGGCCGTTTGTGACCTTCGCTCGCGCTAAACAGTACGTAACAGCAGCGACAGACGGCAACTGTCGCGCGACCGTTACCATATTTTCGCTCGTCTGTCAGAGCCCTTAGAATAAATCTAACGACGAGAAATCTGGGAATAAATCTTTCGCTGTATAGACAATAATACTTTATAGAATACGATTGATACTTATAGAGACCAATAAGGAACTAATGAAACTTCAACATAACTTCTAAACTCTCATATTTTCGATGTGTCGAAAACTAGTTCTATGCCTAGATATATGCAATTTCTTTCAAATTACAAAATACTGTCGAAATGTTACATGTCATTTCAAAATAAAAGCTAGATCACGTTTGTATAGAAAAGTTTAGTAAGGGGATTCTTAACTCCTTGGTCCCAAGCCCACCTGTTGCATCCTATTGATGTCTCTATCCAACGGCGTGTGCGCTCTCCTGGCGTCGCCCCGCACGGACACGGCGGGGTCCCCCGCGGCCGCCAGGTCCAGCACCCGCACCCCGTTCACCGCCAGCCCGGCCACCACGCCGCTGAACGTGCGGGAGCCCCCCGCCCCACCGCCAATGGTGATGGTCGACATGCCGTTGAAAACTGTTGATTGGGAGCCTCCTGAAAATAAATAAATAGAATAAATATATAATCTTGGCCTGGCCGGGGATCGAACGCGGAACCTCTGGGTGGCGGACTAGCATGGTCCACGGCACCACGGAGGGCGTCAAAATGGTCGGCCAAAAATAAAAATAAAAATCAACTTAGCCAACTTTCTGTACCAGAGATTCTCTAGGCATACGATTCAGCAATAGGGATGTGGACGGAGTTAAAAGTATATTATTTTATTTAATACGTCAACTAGATTATCCAAAATAAAGAAACCATAAGTTTTCAAAAATTCACAAAGATACAGCTCTCCTAAGTTCTGGAGTCGAAGAAGGAGTTACTTTTTTACGTCATTAACGTTTTGTTGGGACTTTTATTTCAGAATGACCATGAGAGAATCAATTTCTGACTGAGAAAATAGACGTTGAATCATGGAAAAGTTGGAAGCCAGGAAGGAAAAGACCAAGAAGGTGGTAATGTCGTTCATGGATGAAGAAAAAGATAAAGCAAAAGTCGTGTCATACAGGGAAGTCAAGCATTTAGCCGAAAACTTGTTCTTAAATTTATTGATAGGTAATGAGTTTTGGCAGAGATAATTCAGTAGTTTGACATTTCTTTCTCACCTTGTGGATGTCTAATGTTAACAGCATAGTTATCCAACTGCAGCGCTGATCTGCTGCCATTCCTGGTAAACCTGGCGACGTGATATGCTCCGTCATCAACCCTCGCTGCTTCATCACCCAGAGGATGGTCACCCCCTCCCACGTTGTATACCATGAAGAGGTTTCCACGAATCTAGAAGATAATAGTAGATATAGTTTTATTAACTCTTCATCTGTTGCAAATAATAAATTATAATAAACATTTGACCTGGAAGGAATTCCTCCCAGTGACAGGTAAGGGGTTAAGAACATAACATTACATATTATTATTACACAAAAACAATAAATAAATAAAAGATTTACAAATAGAAAACTTCTTCCAACGCACCGCATTGAGGAAACGTACCCAGAATACTGGCAACATTTACCCGCTGAATCGCTATACTTATACGCTGAGACATATTATATTATGGGAGATTATAGTAGATGGTTGCACCGAGCAGAAAGTAGTAAAGTAGCCCGAGAGGTAGCGAAGGCTCTAAAAAGCAGGAGTGCATTATAAATTACATAATGCGAGGTGCATAATCTGCTTTTCTTTTAACTACTACAAGAAAAAGTAAGTGAAAAATAATACTGAAGAGAGAATTACAGTAGTTTCTTTAAACTTTAACGTTTTTAACTACGCTTCGAATTGCTTCCTGCGTTACAGAAATATCCGTATCACTTGATGATTCCATTTTTATGTCAAAATTATGTACGTATATTATGTAAGCAGCTGCACTCTCATATAGTTTTTTTAGTGAAAAATAGTTGTTTACATTTCCGCCTTTTTTTCTTTATGGCCAGTATTCTTTTTTAGACCAAACAATACACACGTCACTTCACACGTTAACTGTATCACTCCATACGGCCGTTAGGTTGGCCAACCTTTTTGTGAAATGTGACAGCTGGGGTCCCGCGAAAAAATACTAAACAGAGTAGTTAAGGATTTAAATACATTTTTTCTGCTCTAAAGCAGCAAAGTTCCGCTTTGTGCTGGATATGTAGTGCAGTTATGATAGAATTGCAGCGTAGTTGAAAGAAAAGTATATTTGAGGTGGTACCTAATGGCAACTAACCATTTCATTACGCTATAAACGTATAAGCTAGCAAAGATCTAATATTTTACCAGCCAAATCTTTTAAGCTATTCCGGCTATTCTTATCGCATGTTCTTTGGCATCTTAACCCAAATTTCGTTGACGTGCAAATTAATTAGAAGAAAAGAAAGCCGTAAAGCCTCAGAAATGAGGAAATTCGTAGGAGAACGAAGGTCACCGACATAGCCAAGCGGATTAGCTCATTGAAGTGACAGTGGGCGGGGCACATAGCGCGAAGAACCGATGGCCGATGGGGCAGAAAGGTTCTCGAATGGCGGCCACGTACCGGCAAGCGCAGCGTAGGACACCCACCTGCTAGATGGTCAGATGACCTGAGCAAGGTTGCAGGGAGGCGCTGGATGCAGGCCGCTTCCGATCGGTCGTTTTGGAAATCCTTGGGGGAGGCCTATGTCCAGCAGTGGACTTCCTGTGGCTGATATGATGATGATGATGATGAAAGCCGTAAAGCGCGCCCTGGCCCCCGAAGCCGATAAGATCATGGTAAAAGTGCTGGTAGTTGGAAATGAATGAGTTTGTAGCGGGACCGAGGTGATATGCTCGACCGCCACAAAGGGAAGATCTTCCCGCCAGGCATGTTGTTGCGCCTGGGGAACCGCGGCTCCGACGGTGTGTCGTCGGAAGTTGTATATATGCAGCGAATCAGGCGAACTCTGAGATCGAGATGTAGGATACTCCTGGCGCCATCTCATAAACTTCTTGTGAACTATGTTATCAGTTGTCTCTTGATTGGTTTTGTGGTTGTAGTTCATCATAGTGGTCGCCACATGCTCAAGCTCAGAGGTACAAATCGCGTCTAGGGAAGATCGAACTCACGCCTCATACAAGCCACCACTACATTAATTCCTAGAAATCCTATATCCGTTACTCTTTTAGACAGCTTACAAAGTATTTTTCATTTTAAAACTTAATCCAAAGGAAACTTTTAAAATTAGATAAAATACTTAGTAATTTAAATTTGATTAGAAAACGTCATCAAAAACCCCAACGGACTCACAATCTCCATCTGCATGTAGTCCTGCGTGTTCGAAGACTCGATCCTCAGCAGAACAGCATCAGCCTTGCTGGTGACGAAGCCCAGAGCCACCTTGTCTGTCTCCGTGTCCGCTACGGCGCTGGGTGGAAACGTGTACGTGATGATGCCTCGCCCTGGACCGAACTCGTAGGCTATTGATTCTGTAATATAAAACGTTTTTGATTAACCTTTTGTTTATGGCTGTGACATTAAAAGATGATGCACAAGATTCAACCAAAAAGCTGCGTTTAAGCTTCTAA
Organism: Acrobasis suavella; assembly: GCA_943193695.1. Classification (NCBI taxonomy): domain Eukaryota; kingdom Metazoa; phylum Arthropoda; class Insecta; order Lepidoptera; family Pyralidae; genus Acrobasis; species Acrobasis suavella. The sequence goes on from OW971947.1 coordinate 2,461,143, forward strand.
GTGAACTTAAAGTAATTAAAACACCAAATTAGGGGATACCTGATTTTTCCGGGGTCCAGTGCTACCCCCATTTGAAATAAATCATTTGAAAAGAAACGGAGACATCATTTGAAACTTTTGTCTTAACCAGGCAGATAGATAACCCTTCAAACTATATGAACTACTGTTTACAGTTTAAAGTGAGAACGTGAAACTTTTCTACGCCCATACGCCAAATGTGGCCGTTTTTCGCAATTGTGCATAAAAAAGCTTCACGTTCTCACTTTAAACTGTAACCAGTTGTTAATAAAATAATCTGAAGGGTTATCTAGTGCCTGGTCAACACAAAATTTTAAATGATGTCTCCGTTTCTTTTCAAATGATTTATTTCAACTGGACCCCGGAAAATTCAGGTAGGCTAAAAGCTTTTTGGTTCTAAATACATACCTATTAGTCCAGTTACTGTACACATTCACAATAACTGGACTAGTGGCACAGGTATGGAACTTCATAGAAGCGGAGTGTCATATATGTATACTACTACAACAAAGGAATCTATACATCTGTATTCTGTACACAACATCAATGAGAGTGTGTTCGCCCCTCAACACACGCGACAAAGCGAGAACGGGGGAGAGGTGAGGGGAAGTGGAACGGGGACGCATAGTACATGGGACACTAGAAGTTTCCGTTCTGTATTCAAATTATGTGCTAGTGGCATTACCAACTTGTAAGTTCAGCTTTTTTATTACACGAAGGTTTAAAGAAAATATAAAAATGATAATGAAATTACCGTCATAACACGTGGGTCCAGTGAAAGAAGTCAGGTCACAGTCACAGACGTAGGTGTTCCACTGCTGGACACAGACACCTTTGTTCGCACATGCGTTGTGCGTACATTTTGTCGGACCTGGAAATTAAATAAAAAATGTAACATGAAAATAATGATGGCCATTAAAAATTGCGATTTTGAAAAAAAAAAGTCAACCCTTTAAGATAAACACATAAAATTCAAACAAAATATTGTGTTCACTAAGTTTTGCTTATTTTACTAATTCACCAAGAAATATATGCATAAATATCAAAAATAAATATACCTATTCTATTAATGTTCACTTATTCTGCTTTTGGTCACTAAGTTCTAAAAAATTTATATCTTAGCCTTTAGTCCAAAAATCCAGGTAGTCTCGGTAGAAATACCACTTCTCTTTTTGACGACTCCGTGGCATAGTGGTCACCATGTTAGTCCGCTACCCAGAGGTCCAGGGTTCGAACCCCGGTCAGGGCAAGTTAGAAAAATAGCCTTTTTAAAATTGTCCTGGGTTTTGGATGTTTATCTATATATGTATTTGTTATAAAATAATTAGTGTTGTAAAATTTGTTATGAAATAATCGTTGAGTTAGTATCCCATAACACAAGTCTCGAACTTACTTTGGGGCTAGCTCAATCAGTGTAATTTGTCCCTATATATTTATTTATTATTATTATATGACTACTTACCACTTCCATTTAGCACGACTTCTAGTCTAGTACTATTTCTATTTCATTTTCGCTCTTAAAACTTAAAACTCCTCTCACCTTCACAACCAGAAGCAATCGAAGAACTGCCTACAACAGCATCATCTATCAACGATGGTGATTCTCCAGGCAGGTCTAAACTTGATATGCAACCTTCGAAGCCCTGTCTGGCTAACACACCTACTGGCAGGGCCGAGTACATGTCCCTTGGAACACCAGCTACGAACATTATGCTGTCCAATTCAAGCATAAGGTTCGAACCTGGAAGACAGATATTGATGAGTACCAATTGTGAATATGTGTGCTATTAAAATTCTCAACTTTTTTTTGTCCAAGTTATTAACAGTTTCATAGTTCATTTGCACTAATTTGCAAATACTTATCATTATAAAATTTTACATATAACATATGCTCAAATATCATTACTTAAAAAAAATTTTCTGTGTTGTTTATACTACAATTCCAACAACCCTAAGTACTCACAGATAGATTTATAGAAAATATTGTTCAACGACAACCTCTTTAATTTTTTCAATATTATGAAATATGAGACATAAATTTTCATCATACTTAATCTACATAAAAAAATTTACTTATTCCTTTATTAATTTAAGAAATAGAGACACATTACAACTAATCAATCTTATATAAACTTACTTGTTGTATGCATTTCTAAATCATCATCAACTTGAAGAGTATGTATCTTAGGCGTAGGTCTTCTCACAGAAACAGTATGCCATCTGTTATCATTCAAGAAATTCTTCAACTTATCCTTCATCGTAACTACTCCATCACCAAGATTGAACACGCAATGGATATGCCCATTCACTAATTCTATCGCAATAAAGTCTTGCTTCTTCCCTCCATTGTAGAATAAAAGTCCATCCATTTCAGTCGTTCGGAAGTAAAAATCTAGATATGTACTTGCATATGCCTTTAACAATGGCAGTCCTACGTATGTATGTTTCGATTTAAACGTCACTGATTTGTAAACGTTTAATGAATCAGGCTTAACGAATTTTCCGGTGAAAATTATATTTGATGTGTCATAGATATTATTATGCTCATCACTACTACCAATTCCTAGAGTCTTGGCCATGTCAATATATCTGATGCCATTGAAAACAAACTTTTGCAGATATCCGACAAAGTTTGGTAATGTTGATGTCATCTGTATTTCTTCTTCCGGATGATATAGACCTCCAAGATGCAGCGTTGATATTTCTAAAGTCGAAGCTTTACCTAGAATTGTCTCAGCTGAAACATAAATCGACCAAAATTAGTATATGAACACAGTTCTTAACTTAGCACACCTAGCCACAACATTGACTTTTAAATAAAAAGAAATTAGCAAATCAAATGCTTCATTCATAGATTTTCATTAGCAATCGTTTTGAAGTTATGTACAGAAAGATCTGATCAGATAGGCTAGGCATCTCCAAGATGAATAGAGTCAAGCTTACAGATGCTAGTGGTAATGATCCATTCAACCTGGCATTCTAACTAGAAGAAGTCGTGACGAAAGATTATCTTGCCTATAGCAGTGAAAATGAACCTATCGCAGAGACACCTACGCATATATTTCAAACTACAAATACATCAACAATGTTACCTGATTAGAGTCACCTGTCCTGTTCTATAACATGAAAAACAGTAATAGTCTGAACAGGACAAGTAAAACTTCAAATAGATATAGTTAGCACATTCACAAAGGACACTACAGGAGAAAGAAATAAATGTAAATTAAGAAACAAGGGCATTCAACTAAAAGGTGGAGATACCAAGTGCCAGCTATTAACTGTAACGGAAACTAAGCCTCTAATCTACTCTCTAATAGGACATCTAACATCTAGAGCACTTTTCAAGTGTATGCTCTTGAAAAGTGCTTCAAAATTACTTGAAGTAGGTAAGGTTTCAAATAATTTATGTTACTTATACTACATTTGATTTAACTCTTTCCGGACTTTCTTAATATATAAACTCAATAACAAAGTTTTAAAAACTTCTTTTGTAGAAACAACAACGAATGTAGAAGAAAATACTCGTAGTTTTGTATGGTATGTAGCTATTTTCATGAAAATATCAATTTTAATGATGATAATGATTGACAAAGGGAAATAGGTAAAGACGTGTCAATAACAAGTTATAAAATCCTGGTCAGAGCTAAACCAAAACCAACCTTATGTTCCACTACTTTAGGGTCAAAATAAAAGTGTGCGGGTGCTGTCCCGTGCATACGTACATAACATACCGCGCACTGGCTGCGCCCCATCCACCTGGAGCTTTAGGTTCGAGGCTCGCCGTGAGAACCTCACCGTGTGCCAGTTGTCATCAGCAACGTTGGAGCCAGCTAGGAGATTCTGAAGAAACATAAACATTTATCATATCATATAGTAGATCGTGTGATATCCGTTGGTTGGTGTATGGACAACATCATCTCTTACTATTTACTTATGTCCCGAGACACGATTAATTGAACTATATTGTAAAAACATGCATTTCTAAAAAGGTTCGACGTCGAGTAGCGGTCGTTTGTAGCCTAAGAGCATTAAACCAACTTAGTAGCACTTTTAGAATAAATGAATTCCTAAGAGTGTTAAAACAGCAAAATCGTTGAAATGGTTCGGGGTCGGGTTTTTTCTTTTTCAATTTGGACGACGACGACTAGTTAACCTAGTTGACCATTGGCATGTTGTCATCTTCGAAGAAGAAAAAAGCTAAAAATTACACTCCAACTTCAAACCTCTTCGACATCAACTCATAAATTTGTCATATGACAAGCGTAAAGGTTTTGAAGTGTAATAACTTGATGCAAGAACGGACGGCAGATGCAACATCCTAATTTTATCAGTAGCTCTTCTGGTGTCATTTGTTATAAAACACTTGCCTTTTCCCGATCTCTAGGCCTTACACTGAGTCGTACCCTGCCAGTTGCTACTGACAACTCAATACTATCCGCTGACTCAACAGCAACTTAACAAGATCCGATATAACCCTTACGATTCAAAAGGGCGTAAAGATTCAACGAGCTAATTTTATCAGTAGCTCTTCTAGTGTCATTCATTATAAAACACTTGCCTTTTCTCGATCTCCAAGTCTAACACTGGCTCGCACCCTTCCAGCTGCCACTGACAACTCAATTCTATCCGCTGAATGCTCCGAAGCCGTCCTCAGCAGCAACCCAGCTCTGTTCGTCTTGAAGCGGAGCATCAGCTCTTCGGTCTGCGTTATGTGTTCTGGCCCTAATGGCGCGGTGAGGTGCTGACTGCCGTTGAGGAATATTGTCGGTGACTCTGAAATATAGAAAATGAAGAATGAAGTTTTTAAAGAGAAAGAAATCAAGTGAATTTTCCTGCTCATATTTTAAATCAATTAAAAATACAATTTCTATTATTTAATAACATTTTAAAAGTTAATGAACAAAACAACAAAGAAATAAACAATCAAAAACATAGCAAAAATTTTAGAAACATAGAAGTTACTCTATAAACTAAAACCTTGTAAAGGTATTAGAAAAGTGGATCTTAAGTAACAAAATAAGAGACCTAGGGATACAACCTTAAGTGCGCCAAGAAAGGAAAGATGTTTTAAGAGTAAAAACGGGACTAACCCCTCCCACAAGTAGGTCCACCGTAGTTGGTGCCAGAGCAGTCGCACAGCGGTCTGTTCCAGCCTTCAGAGCAGACCCCTCCGTGTTGGCAAGGCGAGCTCACGCACTGCTTCATAAGGACATGACATGCTGGACGAACAGATGCTGAAAAATTATAATGAATGTTGGTTTTAGCTTTTACAAAGATTTATTCTTGGATAAAGATTCGATCCTTGGACTGAAAAGCAGCACAAAAATTGTAAAGATGAGAGAAATTTGAAAACAGGTACTCTTATCTAACTTTTTACTGTAAATGTTATGAGCAGCTCCGTTGCAGTAAGCATTACGAGCGATTGTGCAAGTGAAGCGACGCGGGGTGTTGTTCGCACTTGGATGGGTGACCTCAAGTAACATATAAAAAAATATCAAGCTGACGTTATGCCGTAAGTCCCGGCTGTCATCTTTATCAAGTATGTCAGATGTCTTTAAGCAGCTTGAAAAATCTAACATCAGTATAGGCCACTTACACACAGAGAAATAAATATTAAATATAATTTTATATAAATTGCCTGACTGACCTGAATCCTGCTGCCTGGCATACGCTGTCAGATCCTGTGGTTTGCCATTTAGCACCAAATCCCTGATGCAGCCGACGAAACCCTGCCTCAGGGCTGCTGTCCACAAAGCAGGAGGTGTTCTGGATGCGGAATACTCTGACCCTAGGCCACCGACGAACAGTGGACCGTCCAGCTCGAGTTGGTTGGACTCGCCTGAAAATTTTTTTTTTTTTTGCAATAATTGGCCAAAAGATGAAGACTAACGTGCTTATTCCTTCTTTTTCCCTAATGGGTTGTATTATAAAATATTCAAGTTGGTCACGCAGATCAGGCCATGCAGCACCTTCCATGTCCTTCATGCCTGACTTGCTGTACAAAATACGTCTTGTACAGTGGGCCACATATAAAAGTATACTACCCTATTCTACTACAACATTGTTCTATTGGTATACTTTTCTTTGTGGCCTACTGTACTTGGCGTCAGAGAGGCATAAGAGTGGCGACTCACTGGAGGGACAAAATATAGTGTGACAATCGACTCGAAAAGAAGAAGATTCCTAATAGGGTAGACAGCATTTTGGGACTTACTGTTCTACTGACCAGTCTGACGGCTCTAAGCAGACAAGAACCCAGGGTCGCAAAATTAAAAAACCAAAACCAAAAAACAGAAGGTGGCAAAAGAAATCGAAATAGTGATGGGTTACTAACGGCATCGCTTATTAACATTATTCGCACTTTCGCCCATTCGTTTTATCTAAAAGAGGAGGGTATATAATAATAATTTAATCTTATACAATATGTAATAAAAACCCTGTCCAATCCTTGTAGGCGCAACTCAGACCGTCAATATGAACAACTTTACACGGGACCAATGCTTGAAACTCGAAAAAAAAACATCGACATTTTCATACAAAAGTGTTCGGCCGGCCCAGCAATTTGTGTGAAAATGACGATATTTGTTTCGAGTTTCAAGCATTGGTCCCATTGGAAAAGTTGTTCATATTGACGGTCTGAGTTGCTCCTACAAGGATCGGACAGAGTTTTTGTTACATATTGTATAGGCAGTATTATTATGTAATATAATTATATGAAAATTAATATCTTTTTTAATACATATACGAAAAAAGACAATTAATGTGGTTGTACACAATTAATTTCTTTATCTGAAGAGAAAAACATCAAACCGATGTCAGTTTTAATTTTATATTAGAACTGTATGTTAAATATCGTATATTCAATAAATAATACGATATAATGTTCGCGGATCTAGTCAAGTAAAATGCTTTAGCATGTCAAGTAAAATGCTTTAGCATTTTACTTGACTAGATCCGCGACCATTATATCGTATTATTTATTAACTATTGTTAATAAATAATAGGTAATGACAAGTCAAGTACTAAATGCCAAATCAGTAACTAAACGACACTGTTAATTTTGGGCTTGAGAGGATACTTTTTGCAAAATATATCTAGAATATTTTGAGATTTACCAGGAGTTTTAAATTCAGCATTAGCTCCATCCACAGTCACCCTGCCATCCCTCCCAGTTCTTCTCATCATGAACTCGTGCCAGTGAGAGTCATCCACTCTTCTTCTAGACGCCCTGACTCTGACACCACCGGAACCAAGGTCGACGTGAACGTAGATATAACCATTTAGCATCTCCACCGCAAAAACATCGGCCTGAAAAATCAAGTAATAGCTATAATTTCATTTCAACTTTCAATTTTGTTCCCTAGGCATTTTTTCAGATTTTATTATATTGCATTGGAATAATTTATTTTGTATTTTACGATTAACGAGATGGTAATTCAATTTTAACTAAGAAATTATTATTTGTACAAAGTAAAAAATTTGGATTAATTTACTTATATTTTTGCACTTACCTAAATAATACATATTATATTTATATCATCGCTTCTTCAAATATTTCAAAGGTTTTAATACCAATCATAATAAGTAACGTACATATAGATACTATATATCATAAAGTACTTGAATTATACATTACAACAAGAAACATATCGAGTGCTTCAAATTCTAAACAAAAGATTTAAAATCTAATAAACCTATCAACATTCGTAAAAAACGTAAATTTTACAAAACTGGAACTAAAAATGAAACAACTAAATACAGAGCACAAAATGAATAGAAGCGGCAAAAAGTAAAAAAAAAGCATCCAACATCGTGCATGCAAAATATCAGCAAACGATTTGAATACGAAATTGGAAACGAGTAGACATGCAAATTTCTCGTTGAGGTCACAAAAGTCACTGGCAATACAGTAGCTAAAACGAATTTACTAAACGTAAATATTTCAAAAGAATATTGCGAATAGTTTACATTGGCTGGGATTAAGTTGATATCGTATCAAAATAATTGTGTTAAATTTCAAATGAGATATAAAACGTATGCTTTAGAATATACCAAACTTTAATTAAAATATAATATATAACTTTTTCGTGTTTATTATGGCCTTGCGTAAAACGTACGCTCATAATATTTTAGAACTCACCAAATAAAATAAATATAGGGTTGAAATATTCATATCTATAAAATCTTGCTTGGATCAAATAATACTTTATATCTTGTTTAGACCAAAGATTACTTTCATAATAAACTCTTTCTTTTTTCAACATCATCATTTTGGTAAAGTAATGACGTAAAAGCACGAAGAATTTCGTACAATGACACGCTATTTTCTATCTCTATCGCGCGCGCATAATTATATTGCTGTCCCGTTCGCACAGTGACATTGACTACCGTCTTAGCGTTCTTACTTGTGATTTACTCAGTGCCACCTATTTTCTTCATTTCTTTCTTTACTGGGCATTAAAAAATCCGCCCGCTATATTCAGATGTCGCTTTTTCACGAGGAATTCATACATGGACATTCCACATGATCTTTCTACTACTTAGTCCAGTAAGAAGTTAAATAAATAAGATTAAAAAACATGTACATGCTTTTATTGTCAGGTCAAAGAACTTGGACAAATGAAATAAGCACAAACTTGATGGAGTTGCGTCGTTTTCTAATTGATTTACATCACCACCTTCCGTCTCCGTAATCAGACCCTAGACATAGTCTACCATAAAGTGCTTGTCCGAGATATATCAAACGAGTCTTACTCAATGATGTTATATTGTTTAATTACTGATTCTGTCGAATGTCTCCCAGTTCTATCATCAAAACAACTCATTGATTCCATAATATTGTATTGTCATTCAACTGATAAATGGTTGAAAAATTTAATTGCAATGTTTGACTTAAACAGACATTCATACATAATTTCATATGAGATACATTGCAAGTTAAATAAAAACTTGTAAATATACGACCAATGTCAACTTTTGATCATGCATCGATGAATAACAAACAACTATTAACATATTTTTATAGGGTTTATAGGCATTAAAGATGCAATACTAAAGTACTAAAATTACTATTAAAATAACAACTATTATTTTAAAACAATATACTTACATATTAATAAATATAAATTCTAATATCGTGCAATAGTGATATCATAATGATGCGAATTTGTGTAGGTCTTAATAAAGCCCTCTATCCAAGCCGTATACCTCCGTCAAGGGACTCCTATAAGTGCTGGGGTAACCATTGTGTGCGTAACACTACAGTGCACAGACATACATAAAACATTTGACAGTTTGACACGGGTGAAACTTTATAAGGTACCATACACAAATTCCCTAGCAGTGATCCTGTTCCTAATCCCTTTTTCGCCTACCATGCAAGTCAATGGATAACACGATTATAATGAATTTTTTTTTCAAGTTTCCTATTTTTAACCCCCGAGAAAAGGGGAGTGTTATAAGTCAGACGCTAATGCGTGTTTTTTTTTGTTTTTTGTCTGTCTGTTTGTGTGTGTGTCTATGGCATCGTAGCTCAAGCGGATGGGCCGATTTCGATGCATTTTTTTACGTGAGAACAAATTTCCTTGTGGTTCTTAGCTATGTTTGAGGAAAATTCGTTTAGTCCCTTAAAAGTTATTGGGGGTTACAGCTAGATAGTCAAGGCTTTCCCTAAAAAACTATAGATGGCGCTATAACAGTGAAACTACTCGGTAGTGTAGTCCCGCTATTCATCATTAGATGGCGTAGTCGGGGGTTTTTTAATTTGAATTTCCAAATAAACTTGTTTAAAGTTTTTTACACTGAGTCCACCAATATATGTACACTAAATTGTATTTTGATAAACTTCCAACACTTATAACTTACTTTATTTGAGCTTACTCTTAATGGGCGATAAATTTTTAAGTATTTGGCATTTCAATTATTTAAGTGTTAAATATTTATATAATTATACATTTATACGATATTATACATATCGTAAGGGTTTTCTGCAAGATAATATAGCGTAAAAAACTTCGGAATCGTACTTTGTCTTGCTTATTATCTAATTAAAATCGCTTGCATATGTATATTTGTATAAGAATATCAAAATGTAAAAAAATGCGTATTATATTATTTACTCGTTTTATATTAGGAGGTAATAAAATTAGGCAGCCCCAGTGTAAAAGCACCATTATTTTACAACTCAAAGAAAGTTATCCATTGACACTTTCGGGTATTAGAATTTAGTTTTTACCATTGTCTAAAAAGTTTGTAACAAGTTAATGAATTTAGGAATAAATTTGTTCATTCTCAAGTGATTTTATAGTAACAAAAGCTATTATATTTAGTTTTTGACTTGATAACTCGATTTAAATGCAAAGTTGTAAATTGAATTGCTAGTTTCAAATGTGTTAATTGGGTACAGTGAAAATTAATTTCTATTTAATACCATTGGAGAGCGAGTTTGCTGACCACAATTAGAATATTATATTGAATGAGCGAATTGTAAATCTATAAGAAATTTTAAAAACATTACTTAAATATAAAAGAAGTATTGTGTGTATTTTTTTCTTTAGTTTTTATATGACCTGCGTCTTCAAATAAAGCAGTTCTTTCAGCTATGTCTTTTTAACCGTCTTCCAAAAAAGAAGAGGTCATTTGTCATTATCATCAATTCGTCGGAATCTTTTTTTTATGTATGTTCACCGATTATTCAAAGACGCCTGGGTTGATTTGAAAAATTATTTCATTGTTTACAACGTCATACTCATCAGGTAGTCTCGTAGAAATTTTATCAAATTGGTTGTGTAGTTTAATGGTGAACACACATTTATCCGAGCCGAACGCGTCGAATCAATTGAAGTTTTTAAGGCCTCGCATATCTACCGCACCGAAAAGAAACGATCGCACCGGAAGAATCGAGCGCGCCCAAAGAATTATTTAAATTTTCTTTACACCTGTCGCAATGTAACTACATGTGAATTGTGATGAATCTTGACAAGATTTTTGTTGTCAGTGCTTTTTAACCGACTTCCTAAAACGGAGGAGGTTATCAATTCGTCGCGATCCTTTATTTTATTTTTTTATGTACGTTCATCGATTATTCAAAGACGCCTGGACCGATTTAAAAAAATCATTTTTGTTTGAAAGGGTATACTTTCCAGGTAGTACCATGGAAATTTCATCAAAATCGGTTGTGTAGTTTGGGGGCGAAGTCGGTTTTTAGTTTTGAAAAATTATTATATATGTATATTAATTATGTTAGAATTACTAATTTTTGTAACATTAAAAAAATCGAAGTATCTTGTTGCTCTTACGCACAAGCTTGTCATTGTCGGAATGCAGACGATTCGATCGCATCACCTGCGCTGAATTTGATGACGTCATCCGAATTCGTCCAAGAATTCTGTGTTTCTTCCAGATTCGACGAGGTCAGATGTGCGAGGTTTCATATAAAGAATTCAAAAATTCGTTTGGTATGGCTGGATCGACGCGTTCGGCTCAGATAAGTGTGCGTTCACCTTAAGGGTGAAGTCGGTTTTTAGTTTTGGAAAATCTTTTTTTATTTTAAGAACATAATGAATCAACTGTTTTCAGAAGTCAAAATACGGAATTAAATTATTAAGGCTCCTAAGCACAGTGTCCGCGGCCTCGCCGAAGCCAACACTGCCGCCAGCCATGCCGCCGGCCACTGCTGCCAGCAATGGATATCTGGTAGTGCTTTCTCTCTTATCTCTTGGTACCACGGAAGACCAGCGGCATGATATAAAGGCACATCATTGCCCTGTACTGAGTGGACCAGGCGGCTCAGCAAAAGAAGCCTGTGGCTTTTGGTGCATATTTTGATAATTGATAATTCTTAAAAAAATCCTTATAGTTCAATTCAATTATAATATAAATTAATATAATATTAAGTATCATAGGATATTTGTAATATCTCTTAATAATCATTAATTCGTTTTGTTTTACAATTTTTGACGTCAAAAAGTTACTATAGCTAAGTTTACTGCCGCCTCCAGCGCTAGTGCAGAAGGAGCGGTAACAAACTGCACTGCAGTATTGTACAAGGACGTCGACTCACAATGAAATAATATTTTTAGTTTGATATGTGAACAGAGAATACATTGTTTGTAATGTCATAATTTAAATTAAATTTTTTTAAATGTTGAAATTTTAAAATAATGTCAAATCAAGTTGTAGATTTTGTATATACACCTCGTAGTTAAACTAGAATTCAATTCACAGAACTAAATTCAATCCCCCCGAATTTAATGGTTAATGATATCTTGGATGGTTATGTAACTGTCTCGTATCTCTTAACCCCAAAAGCTCCACCCCTTACCGTGCAACCTACCCTTGGTGGCTTGGCGCCCATGTTGAAGAGAATCAGTCCGTTAGGTTCGTTGGTTCGAAACTTGAACGAGATCGTTCCAGATTTCACGGCTTCCCATTTTGGCAGGATCTGAGGAAAAAATAAAAGAATCAATAATGGGCTGGCTCATATTTTGCGCAGAGGATTGCAGTAGCTATTCAGTGCGGGAACACAGCCACTGTTCTTAGCACCATGCCACGAGAAGCATATTTTGATTTTTAATTTAGTGTAGTCTAGATTTTAATTTAGTTTAAAAAAAATCGGTCGTAAATCTACAGCTAAATAGTGCTGTTTCTTCTTGATTTCGCAGAGTAGATTGAATCACTCCAAGCCTTCCCCTGGATAGAAGACAACTTTGGACATACAAGCTAAACAAAGCTTATAAACTTGAGACCTCTCCAACCCTGGCCAGCGTGGAAAGTTCAGGCCAAATCCTATGGCTGCTCTGGACAAAAATGTTTTCTGATAAAACTCGTACAGGGAGGGTCGTGCTGCTGCAGTGGAGTCTAACAAAGACCTCTGATGATGATGATGGCTACTTACTGTGATGTGCAATTACCAATAGTTAGTAATATTCCCGTAAAATGATAAGCCACAAAAAAGTCCTTTAGTATGTTTATAATTCATATTATAAGTGTGACACTTAATTATTATTTCTTGTTTAAATTAAATCCAATTTACAAATAACCGAAAAAAAAGTAATCAATAACAGAATTCATCAATCAAAACAAATGCGCCGCTAAAATTAAATTTTTATTTTTAATTAAATCTAATTTCCGAATAACCAGAAAGAAGTACTTGATTCTTATTTTTTTTTTATTTAATAAATAAATAAATACATACGGACAAATTACACTGTTTGAGCTAGCCCCAAAGTAAGTTCGAGACTTGTGTTATGGGATACTAACTCAACGATACTATATTTTATAACAAATACATATATAGATAAACACTCTAGACCCAGGACAATTTGAAAAAGGCCATTTTCTAATTTGCCCTGACCGGGGATCGAACCCGGAACCTCTGGGTGGCGGACTAGCATGGTGACCACTACGCCACGGAGGTCGACTTATTATACATGCGCTGCTAAAATTAAATTTTTATTTTTAATTAAATCCAATTTCTGAACAACCAGAAAAAAGTACTTAATTCCTATTATACATGCGCCACTAAAATATTTTTTCTTTACTTTAAAATTAAATTACGATTTTGAATAACCGGAAAAAAGTACATAATTCGTATCGCAAGAAATAATTTTTCACTTTAAAATTAAATCCAATTCCTGAATAACCGGAAAGAAAGTTCTAGATCCGTATCATAAATGCAACACCAGGTTAAATTTTTATTTAAAAATTAAATTCAATTTCCAAATAACCGAAAAGAAAGTAATTACAGCGTTTATCCATCGCATTCGGTTTACGGAAACTGAATTATTGATAACGCAGCTGACGATCGATAACTTTATGGTCAGTTAGTTTTACGGTTTGATGTACAGTCGGGGGCAGATAAACCTGACCCTCTTGATTCCTAAAGGCCGTACGATAGGGGGTCACTTTTATCTGCCCCCGACTGTACCTACTACAGTCTACAGCACATGGAGCGTTTTCAGTTAGACAACCTCCGTGGCGTAGTGGTCACCATGCTAGTTCGCCACCCAGAGGTCCCGGGTTCGATCCCCGGCCAGGGCAAGTTGGAAAATGGCCTTTTTCAAATTGTCCTGGGTCTTGGATGTTTATCTATATATGTATTTGTTATAAATTATAGTATCGTTGAGTTAGTATCCCATAACACAAGTCTCGAACTTACTTTGGGGCTAGCTCAATCAGTGTAATTTGTCCCTATATATCCAAATTCACTGCAATTAGATACTTTACTGGTTAAAAATAAATTATTTGATACTGTTAAAAAAATAATGCGTCACAGAATAATTTCACTTGTCATGATCATACCTATTCGTGTTTTAAGATTTATTATTGCAGAAAAACTAATATTAAGATCGCTATTTGACTCCAAGAAACCATGTCGTCATGAGTCTATATTTCATACAAATCCAATAGAAAATATTTGGTTGGACGTTTAGAAAAAAGTATCTGATTTGACTTCTTGAAAAGAAGCGTATTCCGCTACAATTGCTGCTGCGTAAAGGTGCTTGATGGGTGGAACCCTGCTATTGAGTATACTACCTACTGTATGATCAATTTGGTATTTTGCTGGGTCAAAAATATATTATTTTGTACTGATAAGAAAATAACGACAAATGCCATTTGTCTTTGAAATTTCTATTTTAACGTGATTTTAAATTTATTATTGCAGAAAAACTGATAATAAGAGCGTTATTTGACTCCAAGAAACTATGACGTCATCTGCCTGTATTTCATACAAATATAATAGAAAATATTTGTTTTGACGTTTAGAAAAAAGGATCTGATTTGACTTGTTGGAAAATAGTGGATTGGTAATGCGACACAATACCATCATTCAGAGGTAAGATCACTTATAAATGATCACAGTTAACTATATACATATTATATAAAAATATCGTGTGACGATGTTCGTGTAAAAGTAGACAAAGAGACTTCTACCACTGTAGCAAGACTCGTCACATTTACATTAGTGTTGCCGTTTGATAGTCCACTATCGATAGGTTTTCGATATTTTAAATTAAACCGATATAATCTATAGTCTATCGATCGTAGCGATACTAACGATACTGACGTAGAGGTTTGTTCGTCATCATCGATCGATCTATCTTAAGTATTCTTGTTTATCAATAGTGTTACGAAACTGGAGTTCGAGATTTGTAGAAGAACGCCAATCTTCGTATGCGGGTCTTTATTCACTATGAAACCCTAAGTTGAGACGTGAAAATGGTCTTCCTGATGTCCAAGTCCAAGTTTCTTCTCAGTAGTGGTCGTTACGAAGCGCTGGTATCGGTAGCTTTTCTTTAAAAATAAATTAAATTTTAATATTCTTTACACGTAACATAAATAATACTTATTGACGTGTAAAAGTGCCTGTAAAGGTCTAATTACTGAATAAACATTTGAATGTTTGAATCTTTGAATCTTTGAATCAAGTCCCGTAGCAGCTGGGGTCCAGGTATCTCGCCGAAGTTGTCACAGGTAGTTCCACTTGTCGCACTAGAGTGGACTTCCTTCGCTTCGGTTTGGCGATGTCGCCGAATCGTCGAGGCGATGGTATGTGTGTGCGTGAGTGGAACTTGCCAAACAACTCTAGACTTTATGATATTTAGCCTAGTTTTGCACCATTCTGACAAAGTTTCGCGAATTTTTGCTCGCGAACATTCTGCGTTTAACTCCTTCGCGACAGTAGTATTGCTCTAAAATAGCTATCGATACTATCGATAGTTTGGCAATTTTCAATTATAACTATCGATTGTAAAACTATCGATTTTTCAGCAACACTAATTCACATGTCACATAATCGATATCTTTTTTGCTCTTGTTGCTAATCGTTATCGTATTATTTGTCGCACTCGGCTATTGTCTATTAGTTATTAATGCAACTGTTGTATAATAAGGGGTATTATAATAAAACACAAATAGTAGGTTTATAATGACACTGCTTGTTTTAATATTGGCAACAAGCTAACTGTTTCATAAACTTTTATAGAGGATTTAAAGAAGGGGTATAGATGAAACTCCTTCAAGCATTTATTACCAGCTGATTATCTTCCCACGCAGTTTATGGGAATGGGTTAAAATCCAAATCACGTTGATAAGTGTGTGTATTTTATTTATTAATAACCTATTCCATCCTACAGCTGGGCAATTGTTATTGTATGGTTTATAATTAAAAAAAAAAAATTTTAATAGCAACTTTTCTATCAATAACATTTTACATCGCCTATGTCAATAAAGGAATTGTAACCTTACTACGTTTATTTATCGGCTTAGCCCACACAAGTCGAGTGCGGCAAATGATTCGATAACGTGTCATCCTCACAAGAGCAAAATAGATCGATTTGATAATGAGTCAAACCTTCCTATATCGCTGTTTTGGATTAAGGCCCACGCGGGCTTGGAGGGGAACGAAAGGGCAGACAAACTAGCGAAAGAAGCCGCTGTAAACTCCAAACGCAAAGCAGACTATGACCTCTGCCCTGTTTCATGTGCGAAACGTATGCTTCGAGCTGAAACAACCCAGAAATGGGAGAGTAGATATTCTCAAAGTGCAACAGCCTCTACAACAAAACTGTTTTTCCCGACTGCCACCGTGGCATATAGAACTATTCGAGAAATAGCACCAAGTGGCCTAATCACACAGCTATTAACGGGGCATGGAGGCCTTGCGCAGTACCTACACCGTTTTAAAAAGAAAGACAGTTCAGCCTGTACCTGCGACCCTGAGGCGGAAGAGTCGATCCCTCATTTGATCACAGAGTGCCCGATGTTTAATATGCAACGTATAAATCTAGAGCAAGAAATTGATATCATAATAAATGTAGAAAACTTACCATCAATAATAACAAGTAAACAGAAAATTAAATTCTTAGATTACTGTTACAAAATAATTCAAATAGTTAATAACAGAAATAAGTAGTTAAAATATGATGCCTAAATATTAGTGAATATTAGATTACATCATATAAAAGTATAGGAGCACAAACTATAAAACTAGAATAGAAAATTTGTAACAATAAAAATGCATGTTAGACACTAAGAAGCAAATGTAACCTATATAAGATATGCAAAAAACTGCGATAGACGTAAGAAAAGTAAATAAATATTAAGAGAGTGTAACCTTAGTAGTAATCATTACTAAACAAGAAAATGTAAAACACAAAAGAAAAAAGATAGATTGTAAGATAATGTAATGTGTAAATAAAGATCAACGTGTCACTGTTAATAAATCCCAAACAAAAATGTTAAGAAACAAAAGACAAAGAATAGATCAAAATAGATTAGACGAGAGTCCCACCCGTGATAGAGTGAAAGATGAAGCATGAAAGGTAAGTATGCGGTATGAAAGTACGAGAGGAATACATGCGAGAACTGGTATGAAAGAGAAACAGTTGATACAGGCTCCGATAAAGTTGGAGGTAGATAGTAAAAAAAAAAAAAAAAAAAACCTTCCTACAAAACACATAAGTCATTAGACGACCTCCGTGGCGTAGTGGTCACCATGCTAGTCCGCCACCCAGAGGTAACGGGTTCGATCCCCGGTTGGAAAATGGCCTTTTGCAAATTGTCCTGGGTCTTGGATGTTTATCTATATATGTATTTGTTATAAAATATAGTATCGTTGAGTTAGTATCCCATAACACAAGTCTTGAACTTACTTTGGGGCTAGCTCAATCAGTGTTATTTGTCCCTATATATTTTTTATCACCCTGGCATATACATCCTGACACGAATATTGGATTTTCAAATTGTAAACTGTGTTAATTTATAAGTTATCTTACCTTGGAAAGATGGTATCGTATTGCTTTACCGATAGTTCGTGTAGTAGGTACAAATACAATTTTAAGATCTCACAAAAATATTAGGTTTCTGATCACATTTTACAATACCTACGCTATATTCAACACCGACATTCGTTAACGTACTTAAGTACGAGATGATGGTACAATTGTCATGAACTTAAAGTGGAACTGGACAGGACACCTGGCCCGATGGAGTGGTGGAGCAAGGCACTGACCGAATGGCGGCCCAGAATGGGTGAGAGAAACGTTGGGCGTCCTCCCATGCGATGGTGTGAAGATCGACCAAAGTCGCGGGTCACACCTAGATGAGAGCAGCACAGGGCCGAGATGGGTGGCGTCGACGAAGACAGGCCTATGCTCAGCAGTGGGCGGAAGGAGGGCTGGGATGATGATGATGACGCTATATCCGTCTTATACCTTTAAATCTATGGTACATCCTAACAGGGTGACCTTACATCTTCTAAACAAAGTTTAATTCTTTAGAGGAATTGCGCTGCCAAGATACCTAATACTGCATTTTTTCTGATTGCATTGGTATGCATATTGTTTTTGGAGAAGCAAAACGCCGATTTCCGACACAGCTCAGCAACGAATGCAACTGACAACACGTTTAAATGAGAAGAAGATTGCAATTTTGCTGCGTACATTTTTCTACCACAATCCATTTTTCCATAAAACCCTATTTATAAACATTGACAGTGCAGTGTTCGTTGAATGGCATGTAAAGTATTGATTCGTTCTAACTACATATTACATCGATTTCTTTGTTGTCGCTGATTCTACGGCTTGTCATTCTGCAATACTACAATTTCCTTTTATTAAGCTGTCAATCGCGGACTAATTATAGCAATTGTAAGGTTGCAGTATCCTCGAACTGTGTGAGATCTGAGAAGTATTTTTCCGTGAGGGTTTTTGTTGCCTGGTATTATGTTTTACGCTGCCGGGTGACCAATGGGCTGGCAATTACTTCGCCCAACGAATAAGCACTGCCATCCAGCGTGGCTATGCTGCCAGCCTTTTGGGCACTCTACTGCAGGGCAATGATCTGCACGACGTTTTTATTTGTAAGTTTTTTTGGGACGTATTTCCTTTTCGGACGGTACGGTCTTGGCGGATAAAAAAAGTGAAAGATTTCTCCGTCACTTTTTACCGTCACGAATTTAAGTGAAAGATAATTTCACAAGATTATCTCGTCGGTAGACCAGTTCGGAGAACATATGCTTGAGATGGTCGATGTTCCCGGTTCAAACCGAGAAAAATATATTAGGTTGGGGAAAAAGTCTTTTCGCATATAGTATGTATGAACTTGTAATAAAACCACTTTACCTTCCTGCCTGTACCTGGCTGGTTATGTACCTGGCTGGTTATGTACCTGGCTGGTTTTGGTATCATTTAAAAGTTTAAATTTTAAAGAAGATAATTCCAAATTCAAATTAGGAAAATGAGTGATTTTCATTTGTTTTTCTTACCGTCAAGATGAGTGAATCTAATGAAGAAATTAGATATATTTTAAAATTTTACTACCAAAAAGGTAAAATGCAACGCAAGCCGCGAAAAAAATTTGCGATGTTTATGGACCTAGTGCAGTGTCTGTGAGAGTAGCACAAATTTGGTTTAAGCGTTTTCTCTAGTCGTGTTACGGATAAAATGGATGCTATTTTTGAAAAAGTGGAGCAAGATCGGCACATCAGTAGTTACGACGTAGCTGAAGAACTGGGAATTGACCACAAAACAGTTTTGGCGCATTTGAAAAAAAATGGGTACACAAAAAAGCTCGATATTTGGGTACCTCACGAGCTCTCTGAAAGAAACCTAATGAACCGTGTACTCATTTGTGATTCTTTACTACGACGTAATGAGACCGAACCATGTTTGAAGAAATTGATAACTGGTGATGAAAAGTGGATCACGTACGACAAGAACGTGCGAAAAAGGTCATGGTCAAAGGCTGGTCAGGCTTAACAGACTGTGGCGAAACCCGGGTTAACTCGCAACAAGGTGATGCTGTGTGTGTGTGGTGGGATTGGAAGGGCATTATTCATTATGAGCTGTTACCACCAGGCAGGACCATCAATTCAGAACTCTACTGCGAACAAGCAAGAAGTTGAGAGAAAGCGGCCGGAATTAATGAACAGAATGGGTGTGGTTTTTCATCATGATAACGCTAGACCTCACACATCTTTAACCACTCAGCAAAAATTAAGAGTGTTTGGCTGGGAGGTGTTAATGCATCTGCTGTATAGTCCTGACCTGGCACCTTCAGATTTCCACCTGTTTCGGTCTCTTCAGAATTCTTTAGGCAGTGTCAGGTTAACATCACGAGAGGACTGCCAAAACTACTTGACGCAGTTTTTTGATCAGAAGCCCCAAAATTTCTATAGCAATGGAATCATGTCCCTACCTATAAGATGGCAAAAAGTTATCGAACAAAATGGTACCTACATACTTTAGTTAAATGTAAAAAAACTATATTAAAAAATGTTTTGAATTTTCATATAAAATGCGAAAAGACTTTTTCCCCAACCTATTATATACAATTTTACTGGATAATTTATTGACCGAGCGAGCGAAGCGAGCGAGGAAAAGAAAAAATACGTGTACAGTATTTTTCAAAAATCTAACCGATGGGCTAAAATTATTTTTCCATTCGTCATGCCTATTATATAATTGATCATTTTAATTTAGTTTTTAGTTGATTTTTTTTGTTTCATCACAGTTTATTAATGTTATATAATGTATCTACTTACTGTGCTACTATGAATAAAAGGAACTTACAATTCTTTCTTCAAATGCGTGAATAAATAATATGTGATGAGGAAATTCACTTGGGTGATTCAAAGTCTCAGTAGCACAATTGGAAACGCCTTTATGGTACAAACATCAGGAAAAATTATGATGTACAAACATGGACGAGTAAAATGAAGAAAAACTCACGCCGCGTTCGAATTTCACTCTTGGCGAAAATTTTTCTTCATTTTACTCGTAAAATTGTCACAGAGTTTCAAATTTCTCACAGTTTACACATATTACAAGAAGGTCTATTAAATACAAGATAGGACATGAGATATTGATGCTTGCTATTAAATCTATAACTACTTCTTATTTATTAATTTTTTTATCCTTTCATCTTGAACTAAGACGGTAAGCTTAAAGGCGCACTTATAGATCTCACTGAAGTAGGACTTCTGAAACAAGCTAACAGCTTAGCTGAACAATATAAATAAATGATAACTTAGTATTTTCAATAATTAAAATTGTACTGAGTTGTAAAAATATCTAACACGATATCCAAAAAATCTCAAATGAATTTTGTTTTTAATAGACTTCAAAAAAGGAATTTATCTATTCGACCTGTATGTTCTTTTTACTAGATATATTTTTAATTATATCCTTACGCGATATCTTCGCCAGCTGTGAACAGATTTTGATGGTTCTTTTTTATTTGAAAGCCTTTAGTACCAACTTAATAGGCATGACGAATGGAAAAATATTTTAAGCCCATCAGTTAAATTATTAAAAATTATTGTACACGTATTTTTTCTTTTCTCTGAGAAATAAAAAATGACAAAGATACAGCGCATCGAAATTTTGCATGACGTCACGACTACGTACGATTTTTCTATAGAAGTAAGGTCGCAAGCCCCCACTCCGGAACTTTGATGCTTCGTATCTTTGTAAATTTTGACCTTTTTTTGGCAAACTTAAAAATAAGGGTCAATTATTTTTAGATAATCTAAAAGACTGACTTATTACAATTATACTTATTTAACCCTGTCGTCACCCCTATTACATTTAATTTGGTGAAGATATGATGAAGAACTTTGGAGATAAGGAAGAAAATAAGGCCCGCAGTTTTTTTTTATTGTAAAAATAAATATTATTTGCGTGCTCTTCTCTAGATTCGTTTGTCTGGAAGACATCTCAATGCTAAGCTAACCTTTGCATTGTTTCATGGCGCAATTTTTTGTACCTATTATAAAGAATTTACTTAAATACAAATTTTCTTTCTTTTTGTTAAAGTGAAACAAACGCAGCGAAGTAAAAAGGTTTAGGTTCAGTTAAAGGTAGAAAGCGCTCCTGAAAATAGAAAAGGTTACCATAAGGTAGTCGTACCTGGGGCTATTACAGTGAATTATTATAACGGCCGGCCACGCACTACACAACTCACAAAGTAACTGATTTAATGTACTGATAAGGAGGATATGGCGCGAGGGTGCGAAAGAATATAGGAGGATAGACCTCACAATTCTTTGCATTTTTATGACATAAGTTCTTCTTTTTTTATGTTATAGGGCGGCCAGTTGTGATAGAGCCACGCTCTATCACAACTCTGTTTTGCTAGTTTATAGCCTTGTTATATATCAGGCAATTTTATTGTAAAAAAAGATATGTGGTGTCGTGGGACACCAGGTAGGAACGAAGTTCCTTCGGCTAATGTAGAATCGTCACAATTTGAAAAGAAAAATCGTGCTCAAAGGTATTATACACTACTCGCTTGACTATACGACTGTCGCGCCTGCGCACGTCTCATTTAACGAGATCATCCTTAGGGTTTTACTATCACATTTTTTTCAGTTCGGTCGCGCAGCAAAATCCCTATCTCCTCCAAGCCTGCCGTAAGGAACTTCGTTCCAAAAAGATATGTTAACTAATTAGAGATTGTTAAAGTAGGTACTTGTTAAAAATATATAGATACGAGAAAACGGAAACGAACGAAATAACATAATCTGAATAGATGGTACCTATTGGGTTGGTACTTTTTCTCCTGAGAAGACACCTGATGAACATCTGTGACAGATTTGTGGCGACTCATTGATCCATCAAGTAGTAAACACACTTACTTCGCAAATGAATATGGATTGGCCACACGCTCAGGGGACGTATTTTTGAAATCACTTGTGTGACAAGTGATTTCAAACGAATGGATTACGCGAGCGTTTGCAAACGGGCGCATTTTTGAAATGATCATTTACGAAGGACTTGCAACGAGTGGTGTCGACCACTCTAATTTCTAAAAATTTGTGGCGTAGATATGTCTAACAAACCCTTCATGGAGAATACGTTCCGATTCATGCTGAAATCCCTAAAAAACCATAGACATATTTTTGATGTTTCCTGCGTAAAACAATTTTGTTTTTAGCTGACACGACGGTTTCAAAAATACGCCCAAATGGTTTTTTATGCAAGCGGTGAGTTGGAAAACTATACGTTTTGTGTTTCGGTGAATCCTTAAATGAAAAATAGCACTCCAGAAGGGAGCCTACTCTCATCTCTTTAACCTCTTACCTGTCACTGGGAGGAATTCCTCCCAGGTTAATTGTTTATCTATTGTTTTATTATTTGCAACAGATGAAGAGTTAATTACTCTACTCCTCAAGCAAAGAGGAAGCGCGGTCGACCAAAGCAAACCTGGCTCTCTCTCCCTCTGTAGTGGTTATAATGAAGACAATTGGACTGTCTTGGCCCGAAGTGAAGTACGTTGCTCAAGACAAAACGAGCTGAAGAAGCATTGTAGTACTCTTTGCCCCACTAAGTGGATATAAGAAAAGAAGTTAAGACAGTGCCTCAAGACGAAAGTATTAAATCAATGTGTGTTACCAGTGATGACTTATGGCTCTGAAACATGGTCCTTTACTATGGGTCTCATAAGAAGGCTCCAGGTTTCTCTATCTGATCGAATCAGATACTAAGAAATCCGTAGGAAAACAAAAGTCACTGACATAGCCCAGCGGATTAGCTCATTGAACTGGCAGTGGGCGGGACACATAGCGTGAAAAATCAATAGCCGATGGTAGCTCGAATGGCGACCGCATACTGGCAAGCGAAGCGTATGACACCCACCCACAAAGTGGTCTGACGACCTAAGGTCGCTGGAAAGCGCTGGATGCAGGCCGCTCCAGATCGGTCATTTTGGAAATCCTATATTATTTGAAATTATAATGATGAAATTAAGATAAAAAACATGTTCTTTTGAACTCTACGTTGTATATTGTATATGTTTAATCACATCGCACTGATTCGTTTAAAACGAGCTGAGCTTGCTTTTTACGGATTACCTTCGCGTTTTAGTTCGCAGAAATATTTTCTTTTATACCACAAAATAGGTAGTACAAGACGTAAGGTTTCAGTTGTAAAAAAAAATCTCCGACGACCTGCCTGGCGTACTGGTCAATACTCTAGACCGTCAATCTAGAGGTTCTCGGTTCGATCCCCAGCCAGGGCAAGTTGGAAAGTGGCCTTTTTCAAATTATCTTGGGTCTTGGGTGTTAATCTATATATGTATTATTCATAAAATACAGTATCGTAGGATTTGTATCTCATAACACAAGCTTAAGCTTACGTTGGGTCTAGCTCAATCTGTGTGATTTGTCCGTATATATTTAATTTTATTTTTATTCATTTAAAATCACTCAAGTTTTTTTAGCTCATTTTAATTGGTCAGGGTGAGCGAGATTTATGCTCCTCATGCTTACTGGGTTTATAGAAACATCTTCACGTCTGTAGCAACAGTCTTTTTCTGTTACGTCGCCTTCATCTAATCCAGAACTTTAAAAAGACTTAAAGAATCCTAACCCTTTCTCACATCTATATCAGATTAAGTTCCCGCAAATAGACATTTTCATTCCAGCAATAGCCTTTAGACAAGAGCTCTTCAATCTACAGATCAATCACGACTCCAGTGTCCTCCGACAAAATTGCTTGACTCAAATCGAATAACCCCATTCGATCTAATCACGGACCCAAACCGGACACTCCGCTAAATTGAAGAGTCCGCTGCTGTAAGAGTACTTAGCATTACCGAACGGCGTTTCAAGTCGGTCGGCTAACCGCTTACTTCCCGGACAATTTGCAGAGTCCGGTCATGTGAGTACTCTTAGATTTGCTGATAGACTTCTGAAACTGGTCGGTTGGATTTTTGAAGCGAAGCCATTGTTTTTAATTGGTGCTTAGTTTTTGTGACGGGTCTGGAGGCCCTTTGTGGTGTAATGAACTGAGTGAAAAGTTTATTGTTGGGATACTCTCTGCGCGGGCATAAAACGATTTTAGGGTCAGGAGTCAGTTGATGCCGGGAAAGTTGTTGATATAGTTTTGAAGATTCTATTAAAAGTTTGTTGTCTTTTTTCAGTTCCTATGTCTTTTTTTTTCAAGTTTACATTATATATGATTTGTATAGTTAGATGACATTTTCATTAGACTATGCAAGTCCAATGCTTCATTTTAAGTGTATGAAACAGATAAGAAACTTCCGCTGGTGTTAATTGACCTTAAGTTTTAACTGCGCTTTTATTAGAGAGAGTTTTGTCCAGTTACCTTCAGATTAACGAAAGGTTTAGAGCAAATTTTGGTTGCTTGAAAATGAAGGATTGTGATTTTCTGATAAACATAGACAAATTATGACGGCCTTAGCTTTCAAGGCTTACCAAATGAGCATCCCTGGTGGTGAAAGTGACAGGGTCAGCAGAATCAATGGCTGTACACGCGTAGTCCAATCTGCCTGTGACGGTGATGAGTTTGCTGCCAGTCCTCGCCAGATCTATCAGGTTGAGTCTGAGAGTGTCTGCTGAGAACTCCACCTGTCGGAAAAAAAATGAAAAATTTTTTTTCGTATAACGTTAAACTTGAATCGTGGAAGCTAGAAGGGAAGGCCTTTTCACAACAATGGGGGCTTTTTTAAGTTAAAGTATACGTTTATTATTCTGAACTATGATATCGGAGGAGCCCAGTAACTCGGCAGACATCTTTCGCAAGTGACACTAGTCGTGGGACCCACTTGGATGGAAGACAACAGGTGGCATAAAAAAATTTAGAGCATCTCCATGCTTCGGAAATCTGGCTGTCATTGTTGCCATCATCAATACAATACAATGCAAAAAATCAATAAATACAGGACATCATTAACATAAAAACTAGGAAATTTCTCACGGGCATCCTCAGTTTCATCATCAATGACAGGTGTTTATAGGCTCTTTATCACAATCGAAACTATGGTTTATACCTAGATGGCGCTATCTAGGTTTCTATTCCAATACCACTCAAGTTAATTGTATTTAAAAGCAATAGATGGCACCACCATCTCTACAAAAACCCCCGATGGGCGGAGTAACTTACTAAATCATAAATAAGAAATTACGGAAAGTTAGGGGATTTTTAATTAGCTTGGCAAATAAACTGGTTTTCCGCAACATAGCGAGGTCAATGTCTAATATTCTTTACTTCTTTACATCCTAAGATCTTACCTTCTTCAAGCAACCGATAAAGTTCGTATGGACCCTCGCACCAGGCAGCGCCCTCGCGTTCAAAGACCCACCGACATGGGCACGAGAGCTGGCCAGCATGGTGAACGAACCAGCCACATGGGAATGCTCCAAGTAGACGTCGTCTACCACTGCTGATACCTGTGAAATATAATAAGAAATAAGTTCTGAAGTCTTTTACTGATTCTGAAGTCTAATGTTGTTTGAAAACATACCGGCCACTGTGACACTATCATATCTCATTGAAGAGCTCGGTGGCCCGGCGGGAGTGCGTATTACTAGCGCTTTAGCAAGTAAGGGTTGGATCTACTTGTCAGCTCGGAACAGCACATTTTCTATGCTCCGTCATTTACCAGAGTGAGAGAGCGCCACGGAACGCTATAGCTCTATTATACCTGATATACACTATCATGTCTTTATCCGTAATGAGGTAGACAGAGCATTTTGCATCTTGCGGCTTTGGGTTTTTTCTCTATAAGCAGATAAAACCCAAAGCCGCGAGACCAAAGATAACTTGTAATATGATGGTAGGGAAAGGAATCAAAATACAGGGTGATTAGTGTTGCAAGCAATAGTATAAAATGTCGATAGTCTGTCGATATTATCGTGGCCTTGAAAAACATTAACAATATCGATAGGACTATCGATAGTATCTATAGTAAAGGTAGTATTTGTATTAAAAACGATTGATGGTATTGTGACGAATATCAATATTATTATACTATCAATAGTTTTGCCTTTCATCAATAGTATTGCAAACTATTGATAATTGATACTATTGATATTATCAATAGTATCAATAGTATCAATAGTATCAATAGTATCGATAGTATCAATTAAAAACTATCGATACAATCGTAGCATCGATGGTATCTAAATTCAATAGTATCGATATTATCGATAGTTTTACCTTTCATCAATAGTATTGCAAACTACGATATTGTGACTGTTTTTCGAGGTCCACTATCGATAGTCAAACTATTGATAGTTATGCAACCCTAATAGTGATTGTTGCTACCCGCGTCGCCTATTCATGAAAACTAGAAAATGATTCGCATTTTTTCCCACTTTCTCGATTGGCTTTTTTCACGGGATGAAAAGCAACTGGTACATTCTATGTTTTTTTTTCTTTTAGACCAGCATGGAAGGTTCTAATGTCATCTAAGGTCGCTAGTCTTTCCACATAAAACCATAGACTTCTCACCTTATAAGTGTGATAAAAACGATTAATTTTTCGTAAAAAAATCGTTGTTTGTGGACAAGACCTGTTCCTAATGATTCCATCATTGTCCCTATATATTTCTTGTCCCCCTACTTAGACCAAAAAAGAGTTAAAATAGCTTCTTTTGATCGAGCTCATATTATTTTGATCAATCATCACTTATCGGCAAGTCACACACTGCTTCGCACCCCGCTGCGTAGCGTGGGGTCGGAATGTTTGCAAGTGTCTCAATTTGTATAGAAAACACGTATAGGACAACACATTGACACCGCGTCTACGCGCGTGATTTTTGTATGGCGATTGCGGGCTACGCGCGTGCTTGTGGTACAGTGTGCCAATCGCTTTAAAGTCTTACTTCAAATAAACAGCATAACAGAAAAGTTTTGTTACTGCATCAAACTCGTAAATTAAACTCACAGCACATCTTCTACATATCTCTTAGGCCAATAAATCTGAGAACAAATTTCATCAGACGTCCAAGGATATCAAAAAACTTGAGCATTATGAGCGGAGTTTGCAACAGCTTCAAACTTCGCCGTTCAGCGCGTATGACATCAAACATATGGTGCAGCCGACGCACAAAATGAGTTTTATGTTTACTTTATCTGTACATATTTTGTTTTAGTTGTTTTAGTTGCTGTTGTTGAAAGCGTGAAAATATTAATTATGCGGAAAAAGTGGTAAAATAAATAACTCAATATTTTTTTTTTAGGGTAGCTCCCTAACTCCCTTGCAAGTAAAGTAAAAAGTCAATTTTTTTTCTCGACTAACCAATCATGTGGGGTAAGGTCTTTCAAAAATATTATGAGCTTGTGAACACCGTTTTTCGATTAAGGGATCCGTTTTAATAATATTTGGTTTTAAAGTCAACATTTTTGTTAGATTCAAGTGTTCCCCCCCCCCCCCTCAATCTGCTAAACGGTTATACATGGACACGTGAAAATTTTGCAGA
Source organism: Acrobasis suavella (assembly GCA_943193695.1). Taxonomy (NCBI): domain Eukaryota; kingdom Metazoa; phylum Arthropoda; class Insecta; order Lepidoptera; family Pyralidae; genus Acrobasis; species Acrobasis suavella. The sequence goes on from OW971947.1 coordinate 2,489,388, forward strand.
TATAGTATATATAACGAACTTTAAAGGAAAACTATCAAAGCTAAGTAGGGTTTACAAATTAAAAAGTTATAAGCGATCAATTGATAAAATGTACTCGGAAAAGGAGAATTTCGAATAAATTCAATAGACCATTAGTTTTTAGACGTTTTCAGTGGCATGAACTCAAAGTTGGCATTCGTAACTACGGAACCCTACACTGCGCCTGGCCCGATACGCACTTGGCTAATTTTTTTTTCTGTTACACAAAATTTGATTTTTCGTTTTTGTTTTTTTCATCGCTAGAGGTTTTCTGTTTATTACTATTTTTAAATTTTAAATATATATATCGCATTTTCACACTAAATCTTGTAAAAATACGATGAATCCATTTAAAGATTCTCATAAGTACCTAAGTATTTTGTTGTTTTCGCTTACATCTGGCAATACAACTAAGAAGAAATTTCATCAGACGACCAAGGATATCAAAAAACTTGAGCATTATGAGTGAAGTTGGCAACAGCTTCAAACTTTGCCGTTCAGTGCGTTTGTCATAAAACATATGTTGCACCATATGTTAGAGGCGCAAAACTAGATTGATGTTTATTTTATCTGTACATATTTTATTTTCATTGCTGGCCACTAAGAATATAGTTAGTATTTTTTTTTTTCATAAAACTTGAAAGTTTTGTCTGTTGTTTTTTTATTTTCTTATGGTTCTTACTTTTTCACATTTTAAAAAGGTATATAATTTTATAAAAAGCGATATATCTATTTAAAATGACTTTTTTTAGGCGAAAAAAAAAATGGTATTTTTTTTCACTTACATCTGACATTACATGTTTTTAAATTTTTATAAAGTAAATATGTTTAATGTTAAATTTAATTTAGATATGATTGTTTATAGTACCTACTTTTTTAGCTTATCATTGTACCGCCTGAAACACAAGATTGTCAAAATCTTAGCTCATGTTCCACAATAAATTTATACCTACCTCTTAATTTTAATTTACAATATGTTAAGTTTCTCTTAAGTTTATTTGAATAAAGATTTTATAATTGATGATATAGATGATGATATTATTTATAAATAGAATACAACTGAAAACACATTTCATCAGACGTCCAAGGATATCAAAAACCTTGAGCATTATGAGCGAAGTTAGCAACAGCTTGTAACTTTGCCGTTCAGCTCATTTGTCAACCAACACGTGGCGTGTTGGTATTGCTATTATTGAGAGTGCGAACTTAGCTGTTTCCCGTAGCATTCCCCGCGTTTTGGAATATAAATATACTTAGCCTACTTTACTCGCTGATAATGAAGTTTTCTAGGTGTAGTTTTTGGAACGAAGATCCTTTTCGGACGGTACGGATGTGACGGATGGGCGAAAAATGTGTAGGTAAGATTTTTTCCTCATGTTTTTTTTTTCAAGTTTCTTCTTGAAACTCGCGCATTTCTTTTTTGCTTTTTGTTTTAGTCGCATTAGTACCATCATTAGATGTAATGATGCGATGCGGTTGCAGTAGTGACATGCGACAAATTTTAATGGTACTCGTGAGTGATTCTGAACCATTTTTCTTGTGTGCAAATAGCCCCATTGATATTTTAATATGATTAAGTTATGTTTGCTTGAGTAATATATTTAAAAAATGCTAAAATTTTATTTTGGTAATACTTTTTATCGAGTTTGTCAATATAGTTACCACTGCTTTGAAATTGACAATGACCTAGACAGAAGTCAGAATGTACCATAAACTCATATTAAAATTTATTAATAGTAGATATTTATTTCTTCAAGAGCAGACACTTACAACATGCTTAAAAAATCTTTAATGTATACTAACAACAAACGTTATAAAAACAACGCTTTTCTTCTATTGATCTAGAAAAAGCATCTTTCCTCCTTTCTTAAGAACCACCTTGATCCCGTAAACATAAAAACGGGACCATTGTCCCCAAGATAAAGGACCCTCTAATTAGTGGCCTTCTAATTGGACGCTAGAATTATTCATACTGTCACAAGCGTGTTTTATTGGCGCAAACAAAAATATATGAACCGATGAATATTCATTTGTGAGAGAAATATGAACGCAATCTCGTTTTTTATGACCTTTTTGTTGGTTAGAAATATTTGTTTCAGTTATTGCTTAGATGATTACAACGTGATATAGGATTGTGACAATTAAAAAAATTGATAAAAACTTTAATCATTTTTTTTAATTGTCTTGCTTATTTAATCAAATTTACTTATCTATCTAAATATATATAACTCAAAGGTGACTGACTGACTGACATAGTGATCTATCAACGCACAGCCCAAACCACTGGACGGATCGGGCTGAAATTTGGCATGCAGGTAGATGTTATGACGTTTTCATATAAATTGCCGGGCCGGCCGAACACTGGTATAAAACTGTCGTTTTTTTTTTTTCGAGTTTCAAGCATTGGTCCCATAGGAAGTTGATCATATTGACGGTCGGAGTTGCTCCTACAAGGATCGGACGGGGTTTTTGTTACATAATATAATCTAAATATATATAAGTCAAAGGTGACTGACTGACTGACATAGTGATCTATCAACGCACAGCCCAAACCACTGGACGGATCGGGCTGAAATTTGGCATGCAGGTAGATGTTATGACGAAGGCATCTGCTAAGAAAGGATTTTGATCAAATCTACCCCCAAGGGGATAAAATAGGGGATGAAAGTTTGTATGAAACTTTGTCAATTTTAAACCGATCGGGCTTAGACTTTGCATGCATAAAGCTACTATGACGTAGGCATCCCCTAAGAAAGGATTTTGATAAATTACACCCCTACGCGAGCGGAGCCGCGGGCAAAAGCTAGTTTTGTACATAAGTGTCAACTTCGATTATTACTTATATTGATATTTACTTATGCTACTTGTAAAAATGAAATTATTGTATTGTACTGGCTACTGTATTCTTGCTTCTGAATATTACTAGAGCTTCTTTTTTCAATTTTACTTCTACTTTTGGAGACTTTTAAATGGCTTTCTATTTCTTTTTTTTTTTATATAATCTGTATTTATAGCTGTAAGCTTATATCATTTAAGAGCGGCCTTCCCGTCTTACTTTTCATATAAACGCGCGTACGCGATTATGGCGTTGTTACTGATCTTTCTTGAAAACAACTCACAGGTATCTTGTGCGTTATTTCTAGGTTTCTAACGAAATAAAAAATAAAATTTGTAAAAACTAGTTCAGTACTGTATAAGCACCCAAAAATCTGCTTTCTTGCACAAATTTTAGCTGAACTTCGACCATGCATAAAGTACTCACAAATTGTAAAGAAAAAGAAAATATTTTTAAATTCCTCGCAAATGTAATGAAAATTTTAAATACACACATTTATTTCACACACTTGTAAGGCTTACTGATAAACACGTATCACCTGGAACAAGTTCTTTGAAATTTCCGCACCCTATGAATAGTTAATAATAATTCTAATTTCATTCAATAAAATGCAAACCGTGCCCTTTGGCACTATCTCTCTCTTTTTAGTTTGCCTCTTTTTCTAGCATTGCCCTGGATGAAACAACAAGCTTTTCAAACTATGCTCGCGTTGACGACAGAGCGGCTGGGAAGGGCCGCCTTAAATTGTTAGTCTTAAAATAATAAAATAAATAAAGCAGCTTTCTATAAAGCCACTTCACCACTAGAGGGAATAAATTCATGAATTTAAAAATGAAATTCCACGAATGAATTGCAAAATATGAAAAATATTGAAAATTCTTTTACCACAACAATAACTCTATTCAGAGGAATTCCACGCGTATTTGCAATCGAAGTATGAAAGCATCGTATTAATTCCTATTCTAGACCATTCCATTGTGCTGTGCCCTATTGTAGACTCATTCATAGCCTCCTTTATAGACACGTCCCAGTTTACGCAGAAAACCTTTTTTAATTGCGGTTTTCTATTTGCGAAACCATAATTTGATAAATGAACGAATCTACCGCGTGGTACGTCTTAGGGTTTCGTAGTACCTACAAGAAACCCTTATAGTTTCGCCATTTCTGTCTGTCGTTCCGCGGTTTTACTCAGAGACTATAAGTACTAGAAAGCTGTAATTTGGTATGGGTATGTATTTTAATCATGGCAAAAAAAGGGGTAAAATAAAATAATGAAAAAAAAAATTTTGTGTAGCTCCCATACAGGTAAAGTAGGAGAAATTTTTTTTTCTTGACTAACCCATCGTGTGAGGTATCGTTGAACAGGTCATTTAAAAATGTAGTAAGCTTGTGAACATAATTTTTCGATTTAGGGATCCGTTTCTAAAATATTTGGTTTTATATTGCAAATTTTTGTTAGAGTCAAGTGTCCCCCCCATCTATCTATTAAAGGTTTTTTAGGTGTTTTTAGTTGCGTGAACTCGAAGTAGGCATTCGCAACTACGGAACCCTACTTGGCGCGTGGCCCGACACACACTTGGCTGGTTATTTCTTTCATTTATTTCGAAGGTTATTCTTTATAAGAAAGTCAGATCTCTCAATATCGGTAAAATACATCAAATGTAATTATTGTAATGGAAGAGCGAGGTTTTCTGTCACGGGTATTGCTATACCTACTAGAAGGCCTCAACAACTTGCATTGTAAATGTGTTTTTACTGAATAAATGATTATTATTATTATTTATTATTATTTCCTTAAAATTACAAATTACTGCCGAACTCTCACATGTCATTTCAAAATAAAAGCTAGACTACTTTTTAACGAAAAGTTAACTTCTAGTTAAGGGGATTCTTAAGTGGATATCTGAATTTTCCGGGGTCCAGTGCTAACCCTATTTGATAGGAAACGGAGACATCATTTAAAATGTTTAAGGCTCTAGATAACTCTTCAAACTATTTTATGAACTACTGTTTACAGTTCAAAATAAGAACGTGAAGCTTTTCTTCGCACAATTGCGAAAAACGGCCACTTTTGGCATATGTGCGTTGAAAAGCTTCACGTTCTCACTTTAAACTGTAAACGGTAGTTCATAAAATAGTTCAAGGGTTTTCTAGTGCCTGGTCAAGACAAAATTTTAAATGATGTCTCCGTTTCCTACCAAATGATTTATTTCAAATGGGGGCAGCACTGGACCCCGTAAAATTCAGTTATCCCCTTAAGGTCTTGCTATAGTATGCGCTCTGTCGGCTTCGAGCACAAGAACCAAAATGCTCTGTCTGCCCCATCAGTGTTTCAAAACCTTTCTGCCCCATCGGCCATCGGTTCTTCGCGCTAGGTGTCCTGCCCACTGCCTCTTTAACGAGCTAATCCTCTGAGCTATGACTTTTGTTTTCCTGCGAATTTCCTTATTTCTGATTCGATCACGTTATGAAACACCAAGCATAACCCTATCGAATGGCGACCACGTACTGGCAAGCGAAGCGTAGGACACCCTCCCACAAGGTGGTCAGACGACCTGACCAAGTTCGCTGGAAAGCGCTGGATACAGGCCGCTCTTGATCGGTCATTTTGGAAATCCTTGAGAGAGGCCTATATCCACCAGTGGACGTTATGCGGCTGATTTGATGATGATGCGTGTTTATGTCAAATCACTTACCCTGCAAAAACTCGTGTGCGGCGTTATCTGTAAACAAAAAAACATTTCCTTAGATTCAAACTCAAACATAAAAGAAGCACAATGCCTAGAAATCATTGAGGCAACATTTGGTTGGCAGCCTGACTAGCACAATCAAACATTTCTAAAAATCAATTAGGCAACATTTAGTTGGCAGTCTGACTAACACAATCAAACATTTCTAAAAATCATTAAGGCAACATTTGGTTGGCAGTCTGACTAGCACAATCAAACATTTCTAAAAATCATTGAGGCAACATTTGGTTGGCAGTCTGACTAGCACAATAAAACATTTCTAAAAATCATTGAGGCAACATTTGGTTGGCAGTGTGACTAGCACAATCAAACATTTCTAAAAATCATTGAGGCAACATTTGGTTAGCAGTCTGACTAGCACAATCAAACATTTCAAAAAATTATTGAGGCAACATTTGGTTGGCAGTCTGACTAGCACAATCAAACATTTCTAAAAATAGTTAAAATTAGGCACGATGTTAATCGTGCCTAATTTTAACCCCCGACAAAAAAGAGGGGTGTTATAAAGTTTGACGCTAATGTCTATCGGTCGGTATATCTGTCTGTCTGTCTGTCTGTGGCTTCGTAGCGTTTGAACCGATGGACCTATTTCGATACGGTTTTTTCACTAGAAAGCACGTTTTCTTGCGGTAGTTCCTTGCTATGTTTGATTTAAATTGGTTCAGCCTTTACAACTTATTGGGGGTTTACGCTTGAAAGTCAGGGCTTTCTCAAGCAAATTATAAATGGCGCTACGGATATTTATCTAGTGGAGAATCCTGTTATCTATTTATAAGAATCTTAACATTTGACTCATATCATCATTTTTACTATTATCATACTATTATTCTTGTAATTATCAGAACAACTAGTAGAAAAACTAGCCAGAACAAAAGTTAAGATTCTTATAAATTTCAAGATTTTCAATAGAACTCGGCGGCCATTTAGACAATTCTTTTGGTGGGTTTTGAACTTGGTTACCATTTTCACATTAATTTTTTTTGGTGGGATCAGGTTCTCTGCAATATAAATCTAAAATCATGTTGATCAGTGACAAGTGACATTATTTTGTTAATTTTATTTTCTTGACAGTATTAAATGACTTATTTTTTACCCAGAAAATACCCAATTGTTGATTGTTGACACGCTCATAAAACCCGGTTTGTAATAAACAACATAAACAGAGCAAAATTTCGCCAGTATATACTTGTAACTAAGTACAAAATCCTCTTAAATTTGCTCAAGAGCCAAACAAAAAGCAATGTAGATATAAAATAAATATACGTACAGAAGGGAGACTCATCATTTCTACTAAAAGTTTTTTTTTTAAACTGTGTATTAACGTATCTTGTAAATAAATACGCTAATTATATTACGATCTAGCCTAAACTCAAACGAATGAGTAATTTATCATTGACCTAGTTTTGTAAAATACTATTTACTAAAAGTGCACGCAATTTAGTGTGCTTTTTGCGACTTAGATTTATGTTGTTTTTGAAGGTAAGCCGTCGGTTAGTGGCTGGTTGTAAAACTTTTGCATAAATGTATTCCCAAGGAGGATTGGCACCAGGCAAGTGGCCGGTTTTAAAACCACAGCTTAATTTTTAGCATTAAAAATTTTACAATTGCGAAAAACGGCCACTTTTGGCGTATGTGCGTAAAAAAGCTTCACGTTCTCACTTTAAACTGTAAACAGTAGTTCATAAAATAGTTTAAAGGGTTCTGGTTAAGACATAATTTTAAGTGATGCCTCCGTTTCCTGTCAGATGATATATTTCAAATGGGGGCAGCAGTGGACCCCGGAAAATTCAGGGATCCCCTAAATTGTATTGACGATTCGGCGTTTTCCTTTTCACTTCGAACAGTCTTCGGTTTCCTTGGGTGACTATTGACAAGCGTATCATCATTAAAAAAATAACAAGCCAATTGCGAGTCGGATTCGCGCAAATTCCGTACCATTATCTAAAAAATCATTCTATTTTTAGTATCTGTTGTTATAGCGGCAACGCAAATTCATTGTCTGTAAAAATTTAAACTGTCTTGCTTTGTATTACGGTTCATGAGACCTAGAGACCGATAGACGGACGGGTGGACGGAAGGACAGCGAGGTCTTAGTAATAGGACTCCCGTTTTTACCCAATTGGGTACAGAACCCTGAAAAATAAACAAGCAACCAAGAACACGCCGATCTGAAGAAATAGATATCGTTAGGAATATCGCTAGAATGATTATATGTTCAAGATTGCAGCATAATATTATTTAAGGTGATAATTGACGACTTAAAATTGAAGAACTTGGCGAAAACTGACGAGAAGAGTTGACCCCATATTAAATAGAATAAGGCTACACAGAAAGAGAGTGTGGAATTCGATAGAAAAATGTCATTGGTTGTTTTTACGAAGCTTAACCATACTCAACGTGAATTGTATCAGACTAAAGATCATAGCAAACTCGCGTAAAGTAGGAAACTAAATAAATGAAGCATCTGTATCGCTCTTTAATTTGTGTTGCAAAGGACTCGCCTATGTATTTGTCCAAGTTTGCGGTTGAAAGAAAGCTACTCAACTGAATAAAAGTATGGCGAATTTATATTTTTGTTGGCGGTAGACTTTATCCTAGGACGTTTTATTTACCAGTTTTAAAAAGGAAAACGTAACTGCTATTGTATGGGATATGGAAAAAATACTAAGTACCAGTATTTTTCAGCATTTCGGAAGAACCGATTAACGGTTACATGATTTTTTCGCGGTCCTGTGCTCGTCGATCGGAGATATCGTTTACAGACAGAACGTGAAGCTTTTCTACGCACATGGTCGTTTTTCGCAAATGTGCGTAGAAAAGCTTCACGTTCTCTAGTATCGAATAGTATCGAAATTATCGATACTATCGATAATCCTATCAATGTTGTTACTGTTTTTAAGGCCACTTGTATCGATAGACCATCTATATTTTATACTATTGCTTGCAAGACTAACCACAAGTGAAATACAAAATTTGCTTCGGGAGGCACGTATAAGCCGTTGGTCCTGGCTGTCATCATTGTATGGCAGTCGTCAAACTATGCCTTTCATCATCATCATATCAGCCACAGGAAGTCCACTGCTGGACAAAGGCCCCCCCCCCAAGGATTTCCAAAACGACCGATCGGAAGTAGCCTGCATCCAGCGCCTCCCTGCAACCTTGCTCAGGTCATCTGACCATCTAGCAGGTGGGTGTCCTACGCTGCGCTTGCCGGTACGTGGCCGCCATTCGAGAACCTTTCTGCCCCATCGGCCATCGGTTCTTCGCGCTATGTGCCTCGCCCACTGCCACTTCTATGAGCTAATCCGCTTGGCTATATCAGTGACCTTCGTTCTCCTACGAATCTCCTCATTTCTGATTCGATCGCGTAGAGAAACACCAAGAATAGTCCTCTCCATAGCCCGTTGAGCGAGCTTGAGCCTTCTCATGAGACCCATAGTAAGGGACCAAATTTCAGAGCCATAATTCATCACTGGTATCACACATTGATTAAACACTTTTATCTTGAGAAGAAGAAGAAGCTATGCCTTTAGGCACCCTGAAAAATCTGACACCAGTGTTGGCCACAAACAGTGTAAGTAAAGTCAAATACATTTCCTAGTGTCACCAAACCTTTTAGTAATAATTGAATGAGCTCAAACAACCCTTTATTTCGGAGTTTCCAACAAACAGAAAAAGGGACATTTATTATTTACCCGCGGATCTGCAGACTTGTTCGCTTCATTTCCTTTTATCATGTTACTTCCGGTACCTCTGCAAACGGGTTTTTTGGCTTTTCTGGCGAAATGAAGGTCAATTTTGAAACGAAAAAGAAAAAATGTAAGATTTTACGTTGGAAATGAACGTGTTGACCAAGACTTGAAACACCGGTATATATGGGTACCGATACCATTGACCTTATACCGGTATTATTTTTCCGTTTTATCGCAATTTATGTTTATTAACTCGTTCGCAAGCATTACATGTTAAATGTGTCAACACTGTATTATATTATAAGTATTTAATAGTTAAAAGACAATATTAATAATATGACAAAGCCCTTCTGGTGAGTAGGCGACCAATACTGTGAAAATAAGTTTCTTTCGGCGTTTCTTCTCAGCAGTGGTCGTTACGAAGCGCTAATATCGGTAGCTTTTCTTTAAAAATAAATTAAATTTTAATATACTTTACACGTAACAAAAAATATACTTATTGACGTGTAAAAGTGCCTGTAAAGGTCTAATTACTGAATAAACGTTTGAATCTTTGAATCTTTGAATCCGTCAGTATCAGTACTAAACCGAAACCAGAGAGAGAAAACAGATACCAGCATGTACAAGAAGCAGATAGCAAGCAGGTGCCTAAATTAGGTACCGATACTAGTACATGTCTCTGGAGGAGTATCGGTACCCATCTAGTATAGGTACCAAGGTAACGAAATGAAAAAAACCTCTAAATACCTGTAAAGAACCTGTACTTTTGGTACTAGTTCCAAGCCTTGGTGACACACACTGCCTCTATGGGTCATTATTCTTTGACTCACATCATCGAAAATGGAACGGAATCTCACGTTGATTGTCGATGACGCAGAGTAAGCGAAACAGTTGAGGATCTTTAAGGTTGAACTAGTAGATACTTTTTCTATACAAATTTCGGAGGAGATTACCTACATTGTTTGACATCGTACATGCAAAGTTTAACATGATATCGTTTTATATCTTTATATATGTGGTCTGTACGAATAGAGAATAGTAAAATAAAAAACCATTAAATAGTTATGAGCCATCAATGATTCTTTTCTTTTTGCTTTTTTTTTACGCAAATTTTGGCGTAAATTAGTAATAAAAGAAGTGTTAAAACTCCAAAACAAAGTTTACACCGACACGGCTTATTATTAAAAAATTTTAATAAACTTTATTTGTAATCGATTAATGCAGTCATTATCCGAGCGTATTCCCGGTTGCATCCTCAGCAGTAACGCTTCAGAGCCCGGGGTCCGCTACCTAACCAAGGAGATTTGACGAGGTTACTGGTTTTTACACAGAGCGACTGCCGTCTGACCTCCACAACCCAAAGGGCAAACCAGCAATCCTTGGATAGTTTGATGATCAAACGCTAGGTGGCGTTCGGGACCCACAGTTGGATTAATGCAGTCGTTTATGCTTAAAACCCCTTTTCCTAAAGGACTTTACGTATTTTTGCCGCGCTCGGTAAAGTCCAGAAAAATGCTTGACCCTGATGCTGGTAGTTATAGGGCACTATCTCAACTGTTTTGAGGCGTGTAATAATTAACTTTAATAGGTCTTTATTTGAATTTTTCCCATTCCCTCGATTGGCTTTTGAGCGAAGAGAAGAAGCTGGCACATTCTAAGTTTTTTTTATTTCCTGACCAGCATGAAAGGATATATATGAAAATGTCTTAACCAAACACTTTATTGGAATTCTCGAGGGAACATCGCCTCCAGTTTTTAATCTAAACATTATTTTTGGCATGTTTCGCTGGGAATTATATTAAATCCGCCAAGTTTCGTACAAATTAAAAGGTGAGCGAACGAAGAATTTGGGGAGTTTAGGTTTATTGCGTTCTTAGGGGAAATTAGGTAGTTACCGTGTCAACATATTGTAGCAAGTCAATGTAATTTACCTACTAAGAAATCTTTCGACTCATGTAATTTTCAAAATATTTCCTAATATTTTTATATTTTTAGAAATTCAAAACGAAGAAAGTACTTTAAAAGTAAATGAAATACCTAGCTTTATTAAATAAAAGACACCTTTAAAAAAATAAAATATTACTTTCATTAAATTATATAAGACAAAAACATTCCAACGCTTCATATCGAGGCAACGTAAAGGCGAGTAAATGAAATTAGAAATGGTGAAAAAAATACAGGACTTGAACCGGCGACCTGGTCTTTATACGACCATGCTCTTCCGACTGATCTATAACGTGTTCATTACATTCATACATACATACAAATAGGGACATAACACACTGATTGAATGTCATAGCTCAAAAGTATAAACTTGCATTATGGAATATCAACTCGTGAACGGGTGCTGCCGAGAGGGACTGGTCAGCTCGGCTTCGCTTTTTGACTACTGTATATGAATATTTTTATTACGCAATTTAGGTTTGTTTACTTGTTCGCAAGTATTACATGTTATAATGTGTCAACATTGTATTATATTATAAGTATTTATTAATTAAAAGACAATAATAATAACATAACAAAGCCCTTCTGGCGAGTAGGCGAACAATACTGTGACAATGAGTTTCTTTCGCCGTTTCTTCTCAGCAGTGGTCGTTACGAAGCGCTGGAGTCGCTAGCTTTTCTTTAAAAATAAATTAAATTTAAATATACTTTACACGTAACATAAATTATACTTATTGAAAGTAAAAAAATTAAAAACGATATTATCCTATTCTTTCTTTAAACGAGCAATTCTTTTTTATGTATTTGAAAATCGGAAACAGCTTCAACAATTTTGATAAAACTCACTGTTAGGATGAAGTGGTAGCTAAAGTGGCGCCCGCATTTGAAATAAATTCTTTAAAATTTAATATGGTGATAATTAAAAAATTTATTTGTATGAATGTCTAGGAAGACCTTTAAACTATTTTATGAATAATCTTTGAAAGTAATATTGGTAGTCCGTCTGGTTTTAAAACAGTTTTTCGCCAAAAGTGGCCACTTTTGGCGACAAACAGTTTTAAAACTAGACAGACTATGGTAATAATTTCAAAGGTTTTTCATAAAATAGTTTAAAGGTCTGTCTAGACATTTATACAAATCAAAATTTTAAATATCACCATATTTAATTTTAAAGAATTTATTTCAAATGAGGGCGCCACTTTAGCTACCACTTCGTCTTAAGGGAGTGACGAGGCTTAAAAAAATATTTTATAAACAAAGTAACCGAGCAAAACTCAGTCGCCCAGCTTATATTTTAAAATAAATACATTGAATAGTTTGATAGACAAGACCCAAAACAATTTGATTAAGACTATTTTCCAACCTGCCCTTGCTGGGAATCGAACTCAGAACCTCCGGGTTGGCAAACTAGCATGTTGACCATTACGCCAGGAGGTAGTCAAATCGAAGTTTAATTTCTGACAACAATACACATTTCTTGATTAACCTCTGCTGAAATAGCAATATACGCTAATGATAGGGTTACTCAAAACCGTTTGATTGGATCATGAAAATAGACCTTGGCAGGATTTAAACTCAATGTAAACCTCGGTTCGTAGAAATGCTGATGACTTGTGCTAGCTATTAGTGTATCGATTGTGTTTCCGCGTATACCGCTTAAACCATCGGAGTTATTTTTGCTTTTAGTGGAATCGAAGCATAGGGTAAACTTTCAGAAATTGGACGCTAACTGTCATTGGACAGAAATAAATAAATAAATAAATATATATGGACAAATAACACTGATTGAGGTAGCCCCAAAGTAAGTTTGAAACTTGTGTTATGGGATACTAACTCAACGATACTATATTTTATAACAAATACATATATAGATAAACATCCAAGACCCAGGACAACTTGCAAAAGGCAATTTCCTAACTTGCCCTGACCGGGGATCGAACCCGGGACCTCTGGGTGGCGGACTAGCACGGTGACCACTACGCCACGGAGGTCGTCAAAAAGAACACCAATAAAACCTATTACTAAGGCTTTAAGTGTGTTTTTTATACTCTGTAGTTGCAGTGTTCCCATTTTGAAACAACCTTAAAAATGGTTTTGTTGTGTTCTGTCCAATGACAGTAAACGTCCAATGACTGGAAGTTTAGCCTAAGGCCTGCCATTCCACTAGAAGCATAAATAAGTCCGATAGGCGCCATACGCAAAACAACTAGAAGGTATATTCATTTTTACTTATTTATACTATCATATTAAAAAGACGAGACAAGAATTCCGTACAGCAGAAATGAGGTTGTTGCGCTGGATGTGTGGAGTGACGCGAATTGATAAGGTGAGAAACATATACGTGAGGGGGGGGGGGGGGAGAAGCTTGAAGGTAGCGTCGGTAAATGATAGGGTTAGGAGTAATCAATTGTCTTGGTATTGTCATGTTAAGAGACTCGAAGAACAACACAACAACTTACATTATACAACTTATATTATTTATATTCAGAATATATTTTTTATACTAAAAAAGTCTGTGTTCAGCAAAGCAATTTATATTTAGATCTCGAACTAAGCGCCCACAAAATTCTTGTTACAAAATTTATTTCGGCCATTATTTACATGCAGGGAGCTGATTAAAGTTTGCACAGTGTAGGTGGTTTGTGGGTAATGTGGGTCCAAGTAAATAATCCTGTATGTGGGTGTAGGGGCAATATTGTCATTTTATAAGTCTACATTGTAAATGCCTATTTTGAGTTCTGCCTAATACTAGATAATGTCCTAAAATATATTTGTCTCATGTACAAATAACCAATAAGAAGTATGCGTATGCTAAACGAAAAATAGGTACATTACATTTTATTTGATGTATTTTCTAATTTATCAAACTTATTACGAAAAAGAGCCAGCCAAGTGTGAGCTGTGTGAGTTAAACTCGTCTGGAGAGGGTTCCGTGCAATGCCAAAGTTTTTCCGTAAGGGAATGGTATTGAGTTTACCAATTTATTTTCAATATTGTAGATTCTAAAGATAAAATAAAGACAACGTGGAATATTATTAACACTGAAACCGGGAAAAACAAGCAACGCGATAATAATATTGAATTAAAAATAAACAATAAGATTCTCGACACTAATGAATATGATACCCAATACTTTGAGAACTTTTTCACTAACATTCCCCTTAACACAACCGCCCCACTGATGTCCTCATCTAAGAAATCAAAAAAAACTATTAACCAATTGTATACCAGAATGTAAAGATAGGTTAATATTTCAATACGTCACACCTAGAAATATCATTGATACTTTTAAAAGTTTGAATAATAGAAAACTGGTGATTTGTGGGATATTTCAGTATCCGTTATAAGTAATATTATAGATGTGATTGCGCCTTACTTAGCTTCTATATTTAATAAATGTGTAGACGCGGGATCTTTCCCTGACATGATCATCATCATCATCCGAGCGTATTTCCGGTTGCATCCTCAGCAGTAACGCTTTAGAGCCCGGGGTCCGCTACCTAACCAAGGAGATTTGACGAGGTTACTGGTTATTACACAGAGCGACTGCCGTCTGACCTCCGCAACCCAAAGGGCAAACCAGGAACCAATCCTTGGATAATTTGATGATCAAACGCTAGGTGGCGTTCGGGACCCACAGTTTTACGTGCCTTCCGAAACACGGAATCATCTTTCTTTTCGGATAATCAGGTGATTCAAGCCTGCAATATCCTATCCAGACTGGAAACAACTTTTAACAAAGTATGCTTCCCAGTGGGAATCGAACCCATGACCTCCGGGTCACAAGGCGAACGCCTTGACCACTGGACCACGGAGTCAACAGTTTCCCTGACATGATGAAGTTAAGTAAAGTTATCCCTTTTTTAAGTCTGGTGACAAAAATGATCCAACCAATTACCGTCCCATTTCTATTCTGCCAGCACTAAGCAAAATATTCGAAAGGTTAATTTTTAACCAGTTATTAGATTTTTTTAACAAAAATAGTCTGTTCCATGGTGATCAGTATGGATTTACTAAGGGTCGATCAACAACGGATGCAGGTGTTACACTTTTACAAAACATCTATGATGCTTGGGAGTGTTGTCAGAATGCAATTGGTGTGTTTTGTGACCTCTCCAAGGCATTTGATTGTGTAGACCACGAAACCCTTCTATCCATACTTGAGCACTATGGAATAAAAGGGAAAGCTCTCGAATTGATTAAATCTTATTTGAGTAGCCGTATTCAAAAAGTTAGTTTAAATTAAGTGAAATCTGAAGGATCAACCGTAGTGATGGGTGTGCCCCAGGGTTCCATCTTAGGTCCTTTGTTATTTCTCATATATATCAATGATTTACCATATTATGTAAAAAACTGTAAGTCTGTACTTTTTGCTGACGATACTTCGCTTGTTTTTAGCATACATAGGAAAACTGACGCCTCTGATGAGATTAATAATACATTGTCGCAAGTGTTGGAATGGTTTACGGCAAATAATTTAGTATTAAATGCAAACAAAACTAAATGTGTAAAGTTCTGCTTACGAATGTTACAAAAGTTCCAACACGATTACTTATTAATAAGGAAGCAGTAGAAATGGTGGATAACACAACGTTTCTGGGAATAACGCTCGATTCCAGGTTGCTATGGGATGCCCATATTAAAAAATTAGCTGGAAAGCTTAGCTCTGCAGCCTACGCAGTTAGGAGAATTAGGCAGATGACGGACGTTGATACAGCGCGTTTGGTATATTTTAGTTACTTCCATAGTGTTATGTCCTATGGAATATTGCTATGGGGTAGTGCAGCAGACATAAATACCATATTTGTTGTACAAAAACGCGCTGTTAGATCCATATATAAATTAGGTGCTAGAGAGTCTCTAAGGGAACTTTTTAAAGACATTGATATTTTGACTCTCCCTTCGCAATTCATCTATGCGAACATTATGTACGTGCGTCAAAATATACATTTATATAAGAAAAATAGTGGTATTCATAGTATAAACACTAGAAATAAAAATAAATTAGCTATCTCAGCTTTTCGGTTGCAAAAAACAAAAAAATCTTTTGTGGGTCTTGGCTTACGCCTCTATTATAAGATTCCAGATAATGTAGTAGCGTTACCATTATCTAAGTTTAAGACTGCCATTAAAAATCATTTAATCAAAAATGCTTATTATCATGTAAATGACTATTTATCATCATCTGATCACAATTCTTGGAAATGATGACTGCAAATTTTAATTGTATTGTTTAAATATATAGTATAATGTATACCTAGCTAAAGTGTAAATATGTATTGTAACTGTAATACAGCCCATCAGGCTGGGTAGGGACCAATACTGAACTGGGTTTCTTTCGGCGTAATCTTCCCAGCAGTGGTTGTTCCGAAAACCTAGTAGTTTTTAGCTTTTGCACTAAAATAATATTTAAAAAAAAATGACCTTCAATAACAGATAAATTTATCCTACATTGAATAAAAATTTTTGACTTTGACTTTGACTTTTGACTCAAATGACAGAATTCTTGTCGGTTTTCTTTTAATCTACAAGCAATAAACTATATTTTGTATTTCTATAGATCAGAAGGGAGGGGGGGAGACTGGTAAATTTTCGTCTTCTTTCGTGAATAAAATCAAAATTATTTATTTTACAATAATATTAAAAATTTGAGATTGAGATCCTCATAACGAGCCCTTTCATTTGATATATGACACAGTAAGGTTTGCAAAACTTTTATTTTTAAATTTCCTTATTCTACCCCCGAAAATGTCTCTTATTAAAAAAAAAAAAATATTTATTTACTTTGCACATCTGTGTTAGGGTTACAGGATTACACCACCCTACCAAATTTCACCTGATTTGGTCAAGTAGATTTGGAGCAAATTGGCTGTGACAGACGGACGGACAGACAGACGCACGAGTGATCCTATTATCCGTTTTTTGGATGGAATGTGTATACGTTTCGGCTAGTAAGGTTATAAATGCCATACTATGCCGATCTTACTTAAAGTGGGATAAGAAAAAGAAGAAAAGGAAGGATTAACTGACTTTAAAAAGAAGATTATCAATTCAAGGGCAAATATGTTTTTAGGGTTCCGTACCCAAAGCGTAAAAACCCTATTATTTGCTGGTTATTTTATTGATGTTTAAAATCACAAATTACCATTTGAAAATTCTTTTTTTTTTTTAAAGAAACTATGTCAGGTGGTCCCATATAAATTTTATTAAAATCAATAGAGTAGATGCATAATGAGTACATTTTGATAAATGTCTTTAATTTTGTAAGCATTTACTACTTATAAACTTACATCACGCCTACAAATGCGACATAAGTGACGTCACTCCTGTCCGGTCTTTTTAAAACGCTCCGAGACGGATACTTTGTAACCTTTATATCTTAAAGAGATTTTGGGTTAGCAAGATAGGTGGTAGTTTTTTTATAACCTTTTTTATCGTTGTGCCATGGAAAGAGTTCTTAAAAATATTTAGGAACTCTTTCCATAGCACAGCGAGAAAAAAAACTATACATCTTGTCTCGTCTCATCGTGTCATCATCTATCATCATATAGTGTATATAATACAGCGAGAAAAAAAACTATACATCTTGTCTCGTCTCATCGTGTCATCATCTATTGTGAAGTTTATTGTTGAAAAATGTTTAGTTTTGAAAAATGGCTTCTAAATCTTACCTCCTGCACTCTCCTATGGACGGTGAGCTTGTGCCACTGGTGGTCATCGAACCTGGTCTTCACGGGCTTGATGTGGATCTCCTGCTTGCCGTTCCCTAGACCCATGGTGAGGGAGACGCCGCCGTCGCGTACGGCTAGGTTCAGGTAGTCTGACTCGTGTCCTGTTGAAAAAAACAATTAATCATCAGTTTGTCAAGCAATTTTTTTTTAATAATTACTAATTTGAAATAAAAATCACAAAATGCTTGTTATAAATTCAACCCAATATTTTTTGTGTCACTTATGAACCAATTTTGATGACTCTATTTTTATTTTAAATCTATTTGAAATAATAATTTGGTGTAGATATCTTGACAAACTTTGGAGACAAAGAAAAAACTCCTAAAATATAATGAAGTTGGTTAATTTTTTTTGCATTATTATTGACTAAATATACAATATGTAACAAAAACCCTGTCCGATCCTTGTAGGAGCAATTCAGACCGTCAATATGAACAACTTTTCCTATGGGACCAATGCTTGAAACTCGAAGAAATAATCGACATTTTCGTACAAATTGCTGGGCCGGCCGAACACTTTTGTAGAAAATGTCGATTTTTTTTCAAGTTTCAAGCATTGGTCCCATGGGAAAAGTTGTTCATATTGACTGTCTGAGTTGCTCCTACAAGGATCGGACAGGGTTTTTGTTACATATTATATACTCGATAAGTTCACTATTTTTTGTGATTAAATTCAAAATCTAATATAGCTGGAAGCATAAATAAACTGAACAAGATCTGACTGCAACGCCTTGGTCCTATTGTCAAAAAAATTTAAAACTTTTACCTACAACTTTATTATAGATGCAAAATGCACACAAAAACTCTACAAATACACATACAAACAAACCCAGGAATCTCTGAAGGGTAGCAGTTAAAAATGCGGTTGCATTTTTACTGTAATATAAAGGGAGTACATACCGGTATAAAAGAGCAATCCATTAGGCTGTCTAGTCTTGAAGTACAGGGAAATGGCGTCCTGCGTGCTCACTATGGGTTCACCCCCAGTCTGCGTTAGGTCGTACGAGAGGAACTCCGCCCCTCGAAAGGTCGCCTCCGATGGTGCTTTGTCTGGAACAATGGAAAAGGCGGTTAGGCTTTCAATATCGAAGTGGTAGAACCATCAATAAAACAATAGAAGTGTCTGGAACGCAGTGCATATGGAACATAGGATAATAAATAAAATATTTGAATTAAGACGAAGTGGTAGCTAAAGTGGCGCCCTCATTTGAAATAAATTGTTTAAAACTAAATAAGATGATAATTAAAAATTTGATTTGTATAAATGTCTGGTAAGACCTTTAAACTATTTTATGAGTAACCTTTGAAATTATTACTAATAGTCCGTCTAGTTTTAAAACTGTTTTTCGCCAAAAGTGGCAAAACTGTTTTTCGCCAAAAGTGGCCACTTTTGGCGAAAAACAGTTTTAAAACTAGACGGACTACCAATATTACTTTCAAAGGTTATTCATAAAATAGTTTAAAGGTCTTTCTAGACATTTATACAAATCAAATTTTTAATTATCACCTTATTTAGTTTTAAATAATTTATTTCAAATGAGGGCGCCACTTTAGCTACCACTTCGTCTTAAACCAACGACGATCCAATTACATTATGACATTTGAATTTATGTGTTAGTACCAAAAATATATGTGTTCTACGTATGAAGAGCGTAGATATGTAGATATTAGAGTACTCTCGTACCAAGTAGGAGCGCGGGTAACGGAGTGTTAAATATTATATAAAAATGTGTTTCCTTTGTAGAAAAGGGTTTCATTAACATTTTATAAATGAGACAATTTTTTAATAATCTTTTAAAATGTTTGATTGTGCGAGCGAGATAGAATGTGGAATGCCTCTTAACTTTCTGTGTCTAAAGCTTAGAATACAATATACATATTTATATAATCTCGTACCATGATAAAAATTTTATAAAATTTTAACATCAATGATGCTCTCATTCTAGCTAGAATATGTCACATTTAGAAAATAGTATGGTCGGTACAGACATCAGCTTCTTTCATCGCGCATCGGTCAAAATTTATTATTTCCTAATCTAATAAGCTAATTTTTGTGCATAAATAGGGAATATGCATGTTTTTTTTTTTAATTGCTTAATAAAATCCTTATTAACCACAGTAAACAAATATGAATTTTTAAAATATCCTAATCAGCGACGAACATGTGATACTTTAAAGTTTCAATTAGAAAGAGAAGTCCGATATGGACCGGTGATGTCAAAGTCCATATCATCTATACACTTGCCATAGAAAATAGCGTGTTTGCGAGTGAAATAGACATCTTTTCGTAAAATCGTTATATCTCGTTCGTTTTTTAACCAATTTTTATTCTGTTTTAACTGTTAGTACTTTACTTTTTAATATTTATGGATAAAATGGTTAGATGACACATATTTTTTTCATGCATATTCTCTATTATTAGTTACTATCTGGGCGACGAGCTTTGCTCGGTTACTTTTTTATGAAAATCTAAGGCGAAAGTTTGTGGGTGTGTGTGTTTGTCTGTTACTTCTTCAAACGCAAACGGCCGGACCAATTTTGTCAAAATTCAGCATCCAGGAAGCTGACACCCTGTATTAACACATATTATGCTACTTTTTCCCCGGGTAAGTGCCAGACCAGACGGGACGCAAGTTGCGTCGCGTAACAGCTAGAGATGGGCAGTGGATAGTAGGTACTCAATCTATCCATTTGAGTATTTACTCACTAGATTTGATAAATAGAGTAAATAGAACGTGCTCATATAATGACATTGCATTTGATGTCTTTTTACTTATTTTAATATCAAATTACGTCTTTGCACACCTGGCAGCAAAAAATGATAATTAGACAAAGAAGTCTACTTTCAGTGTATGGTATTTTCATATATTTTAGCGCCGCATTTAACGTTTACCGACATTTTAAGCATATCATGGCGTATGCACACATTTTCCGACAAGAATTGCAAGTGTATACTAGATTTAAGTTTCAAAATTGTCATGAAAACATGAAATAATGAATATAAATATAAATATGAGCCGCAACTCATATAAATCAATCTACTCATCAAATGGATAAATTAAGATATTTATAGGGTATTTACTCAACCTTCTGAGTAAATATTCAAATGGGTTGATTGAGTATTCATGCAACTCCCATCACTAGCTGTTACGCGGCGCAACTTGCGCCCCGTCTGTTACGGCCCTAACACCGCGGGGCGCAGCTAGTATATAATATATATACAAGAATTGCTGATTTAAAGTATAGGATATATAGAACTTAATGCTAAAGCATTCTCTATCAGTCAAGTTAAACCTTGAGGTTGATTGATACTCCTAACCGTTTTATTCATCTTTTTGCAAGAATCAATTCATTATTTCTATAGATTGAAAAATACGATATCCCTAATAAACATTAAAGAGAATTCCGAAGAACTACAATCCTTCATTGTAGAACTAAGTTTTAAATGCAATTACTTGCAGACAACACGGCATGAACTTGCGACCGTCTAGACACCAGTTATTAGCGATTTTATCGAAAGATATAACACTGGCATTATCCTCACTCTATGAAATTAGTTTCAGGTGCTTCCAAAGTTTAGTATTGTTCGCTATAATTGATTATTTCGACGGCAGTTGAATGTGCTATGATTTCTTAGTTTGAACAGCAAAGAATAATATGGAATCATAAACAGGGACAGAAATAACTTTTTTTTCCATTGGCTTCAAAAAGACATATCCATGGACGTAGAAATATTTGCCCTGTATTCATTGTTTATTAATTTTTTATTTATTCATTACATTGCATTACATATGATTTGTGCATAAATATTTTACATATTTTGACTCAATACATATGTACCTTGTCAGGCGTTGCAATGTGACAAGAGGGAGCTAGGAATCATGCAGATATTCTATAACGGAATAGTAGGTCTTATTTATTAGAAATTTTTTTATTAATTTTAAAAACTTTTTGTAATTTTTTTCTTCTTTTATACGATTAGGCAGTTTATTATATATCTTTACCGACATTGGATAAGGTCCTGAGCTGTGAAGTTTTAATTTTGACGGTATTTGAACCAAGTCATTTGGCTTGCGTGATTTATATCGGCGAGGAATGTCACTATGCTTACAAAACTTGAGTTTTTCCTTACGAACTTGCACAGTTCTAATATGTAAATGCTGGGTAGGGTCAATATATTGAGGTCCGAAAAGTATTGTCTACAGCTCTCAGGTCGCTTGATACTGGCCAGTATACGAACACACTTTTTTTGTAGCACCAGCAAATCTTGAGCGTCCGTACTATCACCCCACATCATCACACCGGACTCAGCCACGCGTGCGCGTATGCGCGTATAGTACGAAATGAGAGCGGTCTTCGTGTTCGTACACTTTTTTAATTCGCGAGGTGCATAATAAACTGCGACATTTTGGTTTTAATTTTTTGTATGTGGGGTTTCCAATTTGCGTTCGATCAAGTAATAATCAAGTTTATTTGCTAGACAAATTAAAAAAACCCCCGACTTGCACTGGTCTTTTATGTAAACGGCTTCTAGTGATGATTAGAGGAACTATATGGTCAAAATAATATCCGTATCATCTATTATTTGTCAGGAAAACTGTGCCTAGTTTTATTCCACCACACGAGGAACTTTCCCCTGGCCATGAATTGCCGTGGCCTACTTGGAAAGCGCTCAACAGAATGTGAACCCAGATGAGGCGCAGCAAAGACAATTTTGTCAGGTGGAAAATACTGAGCAGCTCGCATGACAAACAGTGCGAGTGCGGCTTCTCTCCACAAACGATGTCCCACCTTTTATCATGCCCGAGCTGTCCAAACACCTGCACCTTGGATGACTTATATGCTGCTTCCGACAATGCAATAGAGGTGGCCCAATTCTGGTCCACTAAAATATAAACATCACCATCGACACGAAAAGAAGATGGAAAACTACAAAAAACCCGACCAATCGAGCAATAACCCCCCACCACTTTGAAACGGCTAAACCGATATTCATCAAACTTAGCTAAGAACTACCGCAAGGGACAGACAAACAACCAGACAGACGTTAGCGTCAAACTTATAACACTCCTCTTTTTTGTCGGGGATTAAACAATGGTTAATAACATAATTTTTGTTTGAAACAAGTGTTAATGTAATGCTATTTTTAAATTAACGTGTTCATAATGTATGCTAATACAAAATCGGTTCTAAGTTTGTAATTTGATTTTTAAGATATGAAATTATATATAATGTAGATTATAGAAGCCGGATCTTATAAACTGCATCCAGTTTTTCGCCGATACTGTTTCTTATGTCACTTCGCGCCTATACTGAACCGTCATTGAAGCGGCATCTAAGCTCACATTGGCCGACTGTTGACGGTGCGTCATCCGACAGTTAATGTCAGCCATAAATTTAATTAAATTAAATTAATGGGCACAAGTAACTTAGTTGAAGAAAAGACCGAGCCAAAAGAAGGACTCGAATCAACATTCGTTAACATTTGGGCAGTGAACGAGTGATTATTAAAAGAAAAATACCAACCTTGGTACATTCAATACCACTTTTATTTAAAAGTAAGATTGTAATGACTAATATAGGTAGATATATATATACTATATATTATATACATATATTATATACATGAGCAGTCGTCGGTGAGGGTATTGCGACTCGCAAACTCATAACTATGAGGTATCTTCCCCCACCCCCCAATATTGAATACAAGTGTATTATTATAATAATAATCACTTTATTTAAGTAGAAAAGTACAACCAGTAGATATAGGAGGGAAATACCTTATGTTAAATATTTGGTACGTACATAAGTAGTAATTAATTATTTTATAAATTAGAAACCTATGCCAAAGTTAAATATGTAAATTAAAATAGGCTTTTAGAAATGTGAAAATTAAAAAATTAAGTTAGAAATAAAAAATTATATGTAATACAATTTTTGAACAAGAATCAAAATTTCATTAATTATTAAAATGTATCTTCTAGAAATAATATATATAGCAAATGTTAAATAAAATGTACATAATAGGAACCATGCAAAATGTAAACAATAAGAGAAAAAATTGTCTAGCACCAATTATTGCCTTGCTCCATTCCCAAGTAAACAAAGAAAAAAAAAATAAAGATAGAATTAGTCAGAGATACGATAGACGGGAGTCCCACCCGTACAGAGAATAAAAGATGATGTATGAACTTGGCTAGAATGAAGAATGATAGTACGAGAGGCATAAAAGCGAGAACTTGTATGAAAGAGTAAATAGCAAATATAGGTTCCGATAACGTTGGAGGTTGAAGTATTAAAAAAAAAAAATACCCGACTGCCTTCTCAGAATTAAGACGAATTTAATGACACCCCCCAAGCTTAAATCCATTGAGTAGTTTAGGCCGCTGAGCGTGCTAAATAATTACACTTACACATCTACATACATACATCTTCTCGAAAAACAGAATTCTCCTTCTGGAGCAGTCGAGTAAAAAGATCTATTACCCTGTGTAATATTAATAAATCCTGAGTGTAGTTGGTTTAAGATAAATATAGAATAATAATTAATATATAAAAATAGTGTGTCGGTCCTGTTCTTTAAAAAGGGAGACAACACCCTATTCAAGGACTATAGGCCTATCACGCTTCTAAGACATGTATATAAGTTGTTCTAGAGGGTCATCACGAATCGTCTCGCAAACATGTTTGATGCCTTCCAGCCCCCCGAACAAGACGGTTTCCGGAAAGGCTTTAGTACGACGGACCACATTCACACGCTGCGGCAGGTTATAGAGAAGACGAGGAAGTATAACCGGCCGTTATGCTTAGGGTTCGTGGACTATGAAAAAGCCTTTGATTCGATCGAAACGTGGGCCGTGCTTCAGTCTCTCCAGCGATGCCGTATTGACTATCGGTATATCGAAGTGTTGAAGTGCTTATACAGTAACGCCACTATGTCAGTCCGAGTACAGGAGGAGTGCATGAGAGCTATTCCACTGCAAAGAGGTGTAAGACAGGGAGACGTTATATCTCCGAAACTGTTCACCGTTGCACTGGAAAATGCCTTCAAGCTTCTGGACTGGGAAGGATTTGGCATCAACATCAATGGCCAGTATTTCACTCACCTTTGATTTGCCGACGATATCGTTGTCATGGCAGAATCGATGGAAGACTTAAGTACTATGCTCGGAGACCTAACTCAAGTCTCCCAACAAGTGGGGCTTAAAATGAAAATGCACAAAACGAAAGTAATGACGAGTGTCCATGTCGCGCCTCTACCTGTTTGTGTTGGGAGCTCTACTTTCGAAGTTGAAGACCAGTATATCTACCTGGGTCAATTGATCCAAGCAGGAAGTTCCAGCTTTGAGGGAGATATCTTTCAGCGAACCAGACTCGGCTGGGCAGCGTTCGGGATATTACGCAGTATCTTCTCGTCAAAAATACCTCAGTGCCTCAAGACAAAAGTGTTTAATCAATGTGTGTTACCAGTAATGACTTATGGCTCTGAAACGTGGTATTACTATGGGTCTCGTAAGAAGGCTCAAGGTCGTTCAGCGCGATATGGAGAGTGCTATGCTCGGTGTTTCCCTACATGACCGAATCACATATAAGGAAATTCGTAGGAGAACAAAAGTCACGGACATAGCCCTGCGGATTAGTTCGTTGAAGTGACAGTGGGCGGTACACAAAGTGCGAAGAACCGATGGCCGATGGGGCAAAAAGGTTCTCAAATGGCGACCACGTACTGGCAAGCGAGGCGTAGGACACCCACCCACAAGATGGTCAGACGACCTGACCAAGGTCGCTGGAAAGCGCTGGATGCAGGCCGCTCTTGATCGGTCGTTTTGTAAATCTTTGGGAGAGGCCTATGTCCAGCAGTGGACGTTATACGTCTGAAATGATGATGATGATGATGATGATGATATAAAAATAAATCAAAGTAGCTAGACAACACGGTAATCTTATCTGGAAACATTATGTAAGTAATAAACGAAATCATATGCTATGATCCTATGATCACATGAATTGTAGATTACAAAGACATGGTGAGTAATGGTTTTGTTTGATTTTTCAAACTGCCGAGAGGCTGAACTCAATAACTGCCATAAACGTGCCTTCCAAAGCAAGGAGGAGCGTGAGAAATTTTCATGTCACTTGTGGTCACCCATGGCTTGTCTTATCATCAGCATTTAAGCTGCAGAAACTCTGTTTGCTGGACATACTCAGGCCTCCTCTAAGAATTTCTTAAATGATAGATTAGAAGGAGCTTGGATCCAGGGCTTTTAGCAACCTATCACGCTTACAAATAATTTTGAAATTTTATAATTCACCCAAAATAAAATAGCTTAATGAAATAGCGGGGCTACCTGAATTTTTCGGGGTCCAGTGCTGCCCCCATTTCAAATAAACCATTTGAAAGGAAACAGAGATATCATTTAAAATTTTATCTTGATCAGACCCTAGATAACCTTTTAAACTATTTTAAAAACTACTGATTACAGTTTAAAGTGAGAAAGAAAAACTCAGGTAGCCCCTTAATACGAAACTTAAACCGTTGTTCAAGAGCATGTATAATGTAGCAAAAGACTTCAAAATAAATTATGTAATCCCTTTTTACTTGTGAAATAAGTAAAACCATAAATACTGTTCTAA
This sequence comes from Acrobasis suavella, assembly GCA_943193695.1. Classification (NCBI taxonomy): domain Eukaryota; kingdom Metazoa; phylum Arthropoda; class Insecta; order Lepidoptera; family Pyralidae; genus Acrobasis; species Acrobasis suavella. The sequence goes on from OW971947.1 coordinate 2,515,992, forward strand.
AAAGCGTTACTATAGCGAAACATTTTTTTTTTTATCATTTTATTTTGACGATACATGATTATCTATTGTGTTTTAATTTCACACTGCCATATCTCCCAGTTTCCCTGATCAAACACAGCTCTTGTGAGTGTCATCGTGCGAATGTAATTAATTACGACCTTTATTAGATGTTTTCTTGTAATGCGTGATACTTTCTGCTAATAACGTGCTTTTGATTTATTTACGTCTTTCTACTTTCTATTTTTGTAACGTATTACTTGCCTGAATATTTATGTTTAGCAAATTTTCTTATTGACCGAGCAAGCACGAACCATCTCCGTTCAGTTCATTGTCCGGCTGTCCGGCTGTCCGGCGGTCCGGCTGCCCGGCTGTCCGGCTGTCCGGCTGTTTGACTTTCCGGCTGTCCGGTTGTTTTCCTCTACAGCTGGCATTTCTAAAGCGCTCCTCTTAATTTTTTATGAGCAGTTTCGATAATCTGTCAAGAGGTTGGCGACGTGCAGGAGGTTGTAAAAACAACATCGCTAGGAAAAAACTATCTTCATGCTAACACTAGTATTAAATATATCGAGCTGCTAAATGCAATGGATGCTTAGGTATCTAAACGAAAAGAGGCTGAGTTCTGACACGAGCCAAATTAAACCTTAGCGCTAACCACATTGAGTTGATATTTCTTTGAATTTCTTTTCTGAGTAGGACTTCTACGTGAGCTCTAGTATTTATTTATTCTGTGCCCATGTGAAGTGGAATTGACATCCCTAGCTCCATCTATAATTTACCAGGTAAATTAAAAACCCCGATTTTCAAGCGTTAACCCCAATAACTTTTAAAAGGTTGAACCGACTTTCATGAAACATAGCTAAGAACCACCGCAAAGGAACTTGCTTTCACATAAAAATACCGCATCGAAATCTGTCCACCCGTCCGAGAGCTACAATGCTATAGACAGACACACAGACAGACAAACATTAGCGTCAATCTTATAAAGCCTCTCTTATTTGTCAGAGGTTAATAAGGCTTGTACAAACTTTAAAGACCAATTCTTGCATCTTTAATAATAGGAAAGAACTCAGGAAACTTTTCAGAAGTTATTAAAACACTAAGCTCTTTGAATAAAACGAAGTGGAAAAGTCGAGATAGTCGCCCCAGACTCAGCTATAAAGATACTAATTTTGTACTTAAGTTGAGAAACTGACCTTTAGCAACTGCGGAAGTCGACAAAGCAGTTGTAATTGTAAATAATCAATGAATGTGGGCGCGAGCTTTTACTGCCATCTAGTGGTCATCATTTGTAAAAATGTTTAGATATTTTGTGTCATCTAGCGACATCTAGTAACTATAGAGAAACTATGTAAAATGTTTTTAATAGTTTTTTATTGATTTGTATTAAGTACTAAAAACCTGTGTGTAATGGCGTCACAGATGACTTCTTTTTAACCCCCGGCAAAAAAGAGGGTTGTTATAAGTTGGATGCTGATGTCTGTCTGTCTATGGTATCGCAGGTCTCGAACGGATTTACGAATTTCAATATTTTTTTCGTGAAAACCAGTCTTTTGCGGTGGTTCTTAGCTATGTTTAATGAAAATCCGTTCGGCTGTTTAATAGTTGGCTTGAAAGTCGGGGTTTTTAGTTTACCTGACAAATAATAGATGGCGCTACGGTTGGATTATGAAGTTCTGCCTCTTATCACTAGATGGTGTCATCGGGGTTTTTTTTAATTTGCCTAGAAAATAAACTTTATATTAAGTGTGTTAAATACTTAGCTAACACTGGGGTCAGATTTTTCTTTTTCCTCCCAGACTAGCATGGGAGGAACTACACCACTGCCGCTTGAAAAGTACGAATCGGATTTGCGCACGAAGGGTTCCGTTCCTACCGTTTTTGATAACAAATCTGTTGTATGGGCCCTATGTAGCCCCACTAAGTATTTATTTTATTTACTTCGTTTTTACAAGTCTCGATGAGTTAGTATCCCATAACACAAGTCTCGAACTTACTTTGGGACTAACAATCAGTGTATTTTGTCCCTATACATTTATTTAGTTTTTACAAGTGCGAGTAGACTCGCGTACGAAGGGTTCTGTACCGTTATCACAAAAAGTCACATTTGTTGTATCGGAGCCTCACTTTTTTTTTAAATTCAGTTTTTAGTATTTGTTGTTATAGCGGCAACAGAAATACATCATCTGTGAAAATGTCTACTGTCTATCATGAGATACAGCCTGATAACAGACAGATAGACAGGAACAAGGAGTCTTAGAAAGAGTTCCGCTTGCCTTTGAGCACGGAACCCTTTAAACTATGCGCCACTATTTCAGATCTTTTAGCTTATTGTTTATTTATTAAAATTACACACAGATTAACAGTTTACATCAACCAAAGCATCCGCATGTTAGCTAAAATATTACACAAATATAGAAAATAAAACAAAGTCAGGTTAGTCAATTTAAAATGTGAAACAAATAAATAATAGAATTTATAGAATTTAAATACAGTATTAACTTATTTATAAAATTATTAATAGAATCGTTAAATATGTCAATGTCAATTTGTTGAACGAGCATGTCAACGAGCAACTGCAGAGCTCTTGCCGTTGAAGCATTTTTTCATCAACCAAACTAAACCATCAACCAAAGCATCCGCATGTTAGCTAAAATATTACACAAATATAGAAAATAAAACAAAGTCAGTCAAAAATGTATAGACTTTAAATACAGTATTAAGTTATTTATAAAATTATTAATAGAATCGTTAAATATGTCAATGTTAATTTGTTAAACGAGCATGTCACCGAGCAACTGCAGTGCTCTTGCCGTTGGAGCATTTTTTACATTTTACAGTGCCAGCGGGAGCAAGTATGCAAAGCTTACAAGCTTACAAGCTTTGCATACGAGCGGGTAGGTATATTTAGTATACGAGTTTACATTGAGGAGACGTTCAAACGGACTATTGATGGCAATCGATTCGGATCTAATTACTGGTGAATCGACTACGGCATTATCCAGTTAATGGTTCTATCACAAGTGTTGTTTGAATCCAGTTTGGTATAAACAAATTCAATGTGGGTTTCAAGAACAATTGAACACCGTATTGACTCCTCCTTTTTAACCGATTTCAAAAGAGGAGGCTATTCAATCGAATGGGTATATTTTTTAAAGTTCCGTACCTACAAAAAAAAATTAAAAACGGAACCCTTAAAAGTTCACTCGTGCGTCTGTCTGTCCGTCTGACACAGCCAAATTGCTCCGAAATGACTGGACCAAATCAGGTGAAATTTGGTAGGTTAGTGTAATTCTATGACCCAAACACAGACGTGAAAAGTAATATTTTTTTAAATAATGGTCATTTTCGAGGGACATGTCAGGAAATTTAAAAAAAGTTTTGCAAATCTTACCGTATTATGTACAAATGAAAGGGCTCGTTATGAGAATCTCAAATATATTTTTGTTATTATTGTAAAATAAATAGTTTTGATTCATGAAAGAAGACGAAAATTGATCACCCCCCCGCCTGAAATATTCGAAACTACTGAGCCTCAAATTTTGAAAACATACAAAATGTAGTTCATCGCTTGTTGATTACAGGAAAATAGGTACATAGATATTTATTTAAAATAACGGTCATTTTCGACGGACAAATTAAGAAATAAAAAACGTTTTGCAAACCTTACTGTATCATATATCAAATGAAAGGGCTCGTTACGAGGATCTCAAATTTATTTTTGTTATTATTGTAAAATAAATAGTTTTAATTTTATTCATGAAAGAAGACAAAAATTGAACATTCCGCCCTTTCCCTGATCACCGAAACTACTGAGCCTAATATTTTGAAAAAAATAAACCGAATTTTAGTTCATTGCTCGTAGATTACAGGAAAATAATATAAGAACGCTATCAATCGAAAATAAAGGTTTAGTTCCTGGTTTACCCTTTGGGTTGTGGAGGTCAGACGGCAGTCGCTCTGTGTAAAAACCAGTAACCTCGTCAAATCTCCTTGGTTAGGTAGCGGACCCCGCGCTCTGAAGCGTTACTGCTGAGGATGCAACCGGGAATACGCTCGGATGATGATGATGATTTTAGCTAACATGCGGATGCTTTGGTTGATGTGTGTAATTTGATTAAATAAATAAACAATCACTCCTGCGTACCAGGTAAAATAGAAATTTTATTAAAATCGCTTCTTTTGATGTCGGTTTTTAATTCTCAAAATTGTTATTTGGAGTCTATAAGATAAAATTAGAACTAAACCTTATTTTAGGACAAAATATCTCTTTGTTTAGAGAATATTAAATTCAGTCACGTTGCGATACCTCTGAATTAACAATGATCTAATTAGCCAAGATAATTTAATTAAATCCCGAATATTGGATGAGGATTAAGTGCCTCTTAATATTTTTGAGATAAGATAATTTAGTACATTCCTTTGTAAATAACTTAATTATCTTGAATTATTTAATAAATAAAGTACAAGCTAATAAGGAAATAATACATTCCCTTGTAAACATTTTATTTCGCGTTTACGTATTTCTTACGTCAATTGTTAAATACATCAATGACTACTGGACAACAAGATTTTGTCACAAGCATACATGCAGCTATTTCTAAAAGAATTCAGTACACAAAATATGAATCTAGTTATAAAAAATGTGTAAGACGTCAAAAATTTCAATTATTTTGTCGGTAATTTTAAAACTATACCATAAATTCAGTTAGGTGTTTTCCGATTTTCAAATACCATTTTAACAATGTACAAACCTTACATTTTATAATATTTTTTACATCATTGCTAAATTATTTAAAAAAATAGACTTATTACAGATTTTTTGAGGGTCGGTATAACGCCATACAATGCGCGCAGTATACAATGTATGGGAAATATTATGGTAACTTAAATCTTTCTATATCTCTATACATAAAAAAGGTATAAAGGTAAAACAGATTTTGTTTTGATTTTGAAGACTGATTACATCATTTTAAGTTACAAAATTGAATAGCCTGCACTATTAGTTATTTACTATAAATAATTAAAAATATCAGAATTTGGGAAAAACGGATTTTTGATATAACATTATTCCCAATTCTGACCTCCTAGAAACAAGAGTTATTTATGTCCATACACACTATACAAAAATCTGTAAGACAATTAGTCTTGTTCCAGTGGGAAAAAAAATATGTAGAATTTTGTCGACTACTATTTATGGAATATACTCTGTTTCACATAGTTTTGTGCATGATGTGGCATCTGTCATCTCAGTACATTGATATTGATATGTACATTGTGTTTTATGTATGTTGATATAATACAATGCGGAAGGGACATACCCGTAATACCTTCTAAACTAGCCCTCAAATTACTTGTCTAATTTTATTTTTGTATTAAGTAAGTAATATAACTTTAGTGCTTTGATAGGTGAAGACAGGAATATTTTATTTATGTTTTTTTCAATATATTCGAGGAATAATGTGAGTACTATGTAGTACCTATCGTACTGCCGATGTCATGTGTTATATGTTAGTTTGATGTTTTGAAAGCTATCTTACCTCTGAATCACTAGGTACCAGCTGAAAATCAGCGCTGTGGTTCACACCGCAGCACAAAGCTGAGCTGGCCGCCTTTTCGGCACACTTAATAGAGATAAGTCTAGTACGTAAGATTTTTTTGTTTGCCGAATAAAGATATTCTTTTTATTAGAAAGAAAGAAATATATCTGTTATACTATTTATCTAGTATACTAGAACACTTTACTATAATAAAATTAAAATAACAGTTAAGAAACTAAAATAAATTTTGGAATTTCCATACTAGAGTGTGCGGCCGCTCGGGCAATTTGTATCATCATCATCATCATATCAGCCACAGGAAGTCCACTGCTGGACATAGGCCTCCCCCAAGATTTCCAAAACGACCGATCGGAAGCGACCTGCATCCAGCGACTCCCTGCAACCTTGCTCAGGTCATCTGACAATTTAGATTCTAGCAGGTGGGTGTCCTACGCTGCGCTTGCAGGTACGTGGCCGCCATTCGAGAACCTTTCTGTCCCATCGGCCATCGGTTCTTCGCGCTATGTGCCCCGCCCACTGCCACTTCAATGAGCTTAGAATTTGTATGGGAATGTCGAATTGTTTTTTGGTTTTTTGCCTGTTAATTTAATTTAATTATACTAAAGTGATCTAGTATAGCCCGTGGTATGATTTATAACGGGCATGTCCCTTCCACGTTATATATTCTATGATACATGATTTATTCTTGTAAATGTACTTTTGAAGAATTTATACTTTGTTTACTAGATCATGAATTTCATCTCGCCAACCACACATACTTTCCGCTTGGTCTAATGGTTGACCGGGAGAGAATGCCATATGGCATTAGATCCGCCTTTTACATTTTTTTTTAAATTGTGCAATAAAGGGGTCGTTGCAGAAATGTATGGTAGCTGGGCCTGGTCATGGTACACCTACCTGAAATTTGTAGTTATTTTTGTAAGCAATATGTTATCAATAATTTCCAAAAAATCATTCTATTTTTAATGTAGTTTTAGTTTGAAATGCCGTAATTGAGGTTATAATAATATTATCAACTTCGCGCTCATCAAAGTGACTTTGACGTTTGATTGGCATTAACATATGAATGACATTTTCACAAATTAGACAGAATATATCCTGTGGTGCGATTTTTCAAACGCGGAGTCACTAAACGCACGGTTTTTTGTATAGAAAAACCATTCGTTTAGGTGACTCCGCGTTTCAAAAATGGCACTTCTGCAAGAATGATCGTCCGCCGGTCGATCGATGACGTTATGGTGTTTGTCAATCGTTGTTTGACTTTGACAGTTACTAAATGTGACATTACACATTAAGTGGTGCTATTTTTGAAACGCGGAATATTGGTGACTACGCTACGCGAAAGTGCTTAGAAATGGTGCCACAAGTTTTGAATGCACCGAAAGATAGCCGCCATGACAATGTCACCATTATGTAATATTACACTCGAATTTAAAGTTACTCTAAGATTACAACGAATAAAAATAAAATGTTAGCCTCATAACATTCCTACTATTTTAAAGTATTTTTGCGCTGGTGTACAATGACCTGGCCCATTATGGAACAACCCATTTAAATAAATAAATAATTAAATAGATATTCAACCCCCGATAGAAATGAGGGGAGTTATAAGTTCGACGCTGATGTCATTCTGTCTGTCTGTATGTGAAATTGTAACGCTTGAACGGATGGACCAATTTCGATACGATTTTTTTACATGAAAGTAAGTTGCCTTGCGAAAGATCTTCGGATTTGAATTCCTCGAATAATTGATGGCGCTACGGATATTAATTCCTTTATTTAATACTTCCGCTCATCACTAGATGGCATTCACATATGAAACTATTGAAAGTTAGTTTTTTTTTAATTTGCCTGGGCAAATAAACTTGTATAATCTTAAATCCATTAAAATGTACTGAGATGACAGACGTCATACGCACCAAGTTATGAGAAATAGACTTTAATACCTTTTTACCCGATTGCGCCAGATCGAGGGTAATGTTTTTCGAGAGTATGTATGAATGTATGTATAATTGTACAAAACAGCCTGAACAGCTCAATGGATTTTAGCTTTAGAGGTATCGTTAGATTCGTATTTACTGTGAGAGTGACACTGGGTATATTAAAAATAAAATAAAAAAACAAAATGGTGGATTTTGGCGCTAATTCAAATGTTTGGCACGCTCTGCAGCCTGAACGGCTCGATGAATTTTAGCTTGAGAGGTGTCGTTAGATTCGTATTTACTGTGAAAATGTCACTGGGTATTTAAAAGGTCAGTCGGTTTTTTTTTTAAATATTGACATGTGAAAAAATTTTTTTTCAAAAATTACCCAAGAATCTGACCATGCTCAGAGTAGTCATGTCTTTTACCGATGATGTCCATATACTATTTACGAAGTGTAATAAAGTACTAGGCTTTGGCCGACATAGCTTTTCGACTTTGTAGATATTAACCGCCGGGTAGCAGAATGGGGACGTTATTTTAATTTTTTTTTATTAGTGACTAATAACACTGATTGAGCAAGCCCCAAAGTAAGTACGAGACTTATGTTATGGGATATTAGCTCAACGATACGATATATTATAACAAATACATACACAGATAAACATCCAAGACCCAGGACGATTTGAAAAAGGCCATTTTAAAACTTGCCCTGACCAGGGAACGAACCCGACCTCTGGGTGGTGGACTAGCATGGTGACTATTACGACACGGAGGTCGTTAGTGTTCTCGAGTTTTCTGCAATCATTCAAAGGGTCTGTATCTTTCAGCTATTGTGTAACATCGTGATTTTCAAAAGCATATTAAACCCGGACACAGAGTTGGGCAAAATTTAATTAAACTACTAATTACAAGCTACAGTTACATTTTGTAGTTAGTAATCGCAACAACACAATCACAAAAAGTAATTGAAAAAGTAGTTGAACTATAAACTAAAACAAAGCGTTACTCGTTACGAAGCTCTGGTATCTGTAGCTTTTCTTTAAAAATAAATTAAATTTTAATATACTTTACACGTAACATAAATTATACTTATTGACGTGTAAAAGTGCCTGTAAAGGTCTAGTTACTGAATAAACATTTGAATCTTGAACAAATAGTTGTAATCACAATTACAAACTACTTTTTGAACCTACATATTTTATAAAGATTTACTTACTTATAAATTTTCTTTTCTTGCTTACAACTTTTTACACTTACAATTTCAAAATACAGCACCTTTAATACACGCCCGCGGTAATAAATTCTTCTTGTAATTTGTAGTTATAACTACTTAATTACAATTACAAATTACAACTCCAGAAGTTTCAATTGTTGTTGTTAAATTTAATGTATATTCAACTACTTGTAGTTAACTACATGTAACTGTAATTTGTAATCAAACTACACAATAGTAGTTAACTACGCCCAACTCTACCCGGACAATTTAATAACGCCATTGCTAAACCCATACTCCAATCCACACAAAGGGCTGCAAAAATCCGTAAACCTATTGATAATGTCGTCCAAATAATCTGATATTAGAATTGACGTGCAAAAGACTGTTTTGGGAGCTTGTAACCGAATGGAATTTGTGTGTGAACTTAACGATGACTGACTATAGGGTTGGATTGAACATTTTAAACCATTTTCCACACAATAACGTTGATCCTGACGAATGAAAATGTGACTTGATAGACGGCAACTTCTTTTGTGTAGATAATGGATGTAACAGGTGACTAATTATACAGTGAAATTTGAATTTGATGTTTACTCTATCGGGAGATAAAGTAAACATCAAATTCACACTATAGGAATAAAGTCACAGTTTATACTTAAAATTTACATATCACCTCTCAAACGTAAATTCATATGAAGAATATAAACCACACTACGTTTTCATCTTTATTTTTACCTCAGTTTCTAAATTACGAAAATACAAAACAAAATCATTGTTTTGATTGATTTTTTTTTTATATTTTTTGTTTATTTACACTACAAACTCCATTCTAAATTCCTTGGCCGTTGCCCCCATCTCGTAGCTTTGTATACGTTTTACACCCACGTTACTGTCGCGAGCAGAATTTCAATATTTGCACTGAACGAAATGCCTGGTTACTCGTATCCGATGGAATATAAACACGGGTCTAGGCCAGGCTTCGGTCAATATTTGAGCGTTTTTTGTTGAGGATTATGAGGAATTTATTGTTTGAGACTAGATTGCCGACATTCCTAAAAAATGCAATGATAGGTCAGAAATATCAGTGACCAGCACGCATGCTGAGAGTGATGAGTGTAGATGAAGCGAAAGAGGTCTGTCAGGATTCTCTGCGCTATGGGAAACAGGCGTGATAATATGTATGTCTAACTTTCGTCTAACGATTTTCTCTTAAAAATAAAACCTAGTTTAGTAGATCGATTTAGTTTTGCTACAGTTTTATCACAGATTTTTTTAAGAAAATCGAACTACTAAGACTCCAATCAACATTTAGATCACGTTCTCTTACATTACCAACTGACCTAAAGTTTTGATGCTATAAAGTTTCACTGTTCTCTTTCAATAAACAGAGAATTCTTCAATATTAAACTCTTCTACTCGCGCGCCCACGAACAATTCTAAATCTGGCTTTTGTACATTATTAAGTTCTGTCTAACCTATTAAATAAAAAGATGTTATAAGAAGGTATGACATCACTATCCTTTCCAGCCCACATCAACCCACTCTTATCTTGAGCATACGCCTCCCTTTTCAGCGTTCTACGGAACCCACGGAGGCGTACTTTGGGGGTCCCAAAGTGTAAAAATGGGACCATATTACTAAGAATTCGCTGTCCGTCTGTCTGCCGGTCACCAGGCTGTATCTCATAAACCGTGAAAGTTGATATTTTCACAGAAGATGTAGGTACCTATTTCTGTTGCCGCTAAAACAACAAAAACGAAAAACAAATGAAAATAAATATTGAAGTGGGGCTCCCTAACAACAAACGTGTTTTTTATAGATAATGATACGGATCCGTTCGTGCGAGAGTCCGACTCGCTCTTGGCTTGGCCTTCACCAATCACAAATTACGGAAAATTTACTTTTTGTTTGAAAGGGCAACTATATCAGGTGGTCACATATAAATTTTATCAAAATCGGTCGTGTAGTTAGGTGTTCAAGTCGATTTTTTGTTTTAAAAATAGGGAATATGTATGAAAAAAAATATGTGTCATCTAACCAGTTTATCCATAAATATTTAAAAGTGTATTTAAATGCCGTGTGGTTTCCGGCAGAGTAGAATAAGGCCACTCCAAGTCCTCCCGTGGATGTCGAAGAAAGCGACTTAGGGAACACAAGCTAAACAAATCTTATACATATCAATGAGACCTCTCCAACCCGTCTGGCCAGCGATGAGAGTGTAGGCCAAGGCCTCTGGCTGCTCTGGCCAAGTATGGCTCTGGTAGTACAGAGAGGGTTGTGCTCCTGCTGTGAAGACAAAAACACCTGATGATGATGATTTAACAGTAAAGTGCTAACAGTGAAAACGGAATAAAAGTTGATTTAAAAACAAACGAGATATTACGGTTTAACGTAAATATGTTTATCTCACTCGCAGAAATGCTATTTTCTATTGCAAATGTATAGATGATATGGACTTGGACGTCACCAGTCCATATCGGACTTAACTTTCTAATCAAAACTTTAAAGTATCATATCTCCATCGCTGATTAAAATATTTTATAAATTATTTTACATTTGTTTATTATAGTTAAAAAGGATTTTATTAAGCAAAAAAAAAAATTGTGCTTATTCCCTATTGTTATGACATGTGCTCACTAAAAATAATTATTAGTTTCAAAAAAGCAGTAGGTGTCTGGTATATTCGTACTTGCAGTGCATCATAAAGGCTTTTATATCCACTCCCGCTCTCTATCAAGTGGTTTCAATATTTGCAGCGACCAAAATGTTTGTGTAGCCATGTCCGATATTCAAATACCTTCTAACAGCTACATCCAAAGTAAACATATCCGAAATAGTATTTTTTTAAGGGCTATCCAAACGAAAAGGAAGTTCTTGTGTTTTAGGGTGTAAATATACTAGTTGTTCGGTGAAGACAGAGTAGAATATTAATAAATATACAGGGACAAATAACACTGATTGAGCTAGCCCCAAAGTAAGTTCTAGACGTGTTTTATGGGATACTAACTCAACGATACCATATTTTATAACAAATACATATATAGATAAACATCCAACCCGGGACCTCTGGCTGGCGGACTAGCATGGTGACCATTACGCCACGAAGGTCGTCACTCACTACCCTTTTTCTCTCCCGCTAGTGTCGTACGGTAAGCCCCAAAATGGAGTCTCAATTTCTCATACATTTAGTATGTGAAATTGGGACTCCACTTCTGAGGCTTACCGTACCTAAGCCGCGACTAAAGGTTGGGAGTCCCAAATCTTAAGTCTTATTTTAATATTTTTTCATATATATATGTCCGAACAGTTTTTAGGTAATTAACACATAATATTCACAAATATCCAGATAACTCATTTAGTGCACTGTTCGTAATAATCCATTTAATCATTATTCTTGAATACTTGTATTATGATATTTCAATGGATTCTTAGTTCACAAAAACAGACAACAATCTCCTGGAGCTCCACACCCGTGACGCATGCCATGCTCCTTACGCGACCGAATTATATCTACCTTGTGTTAGGATCACCGGATCGTCTGGGTATCACACACTTCCTCCTTCGGGTACTTTTAAATAAAACCTGGGAGCTCGTATAAATCTTATATATTCTGTATTGGTATCATAAATACATTTCAATACTTTAACACAATCATCTCGAGTCCTGATAAAAACGCGGCAATTGTTCTAATGTCAAACAGTTCTAATGTCAAACTTGACAGTTGACAGCAGCGTGGCCGGTGTTACCATTTTCTTACATTTTGGGTTGCCAATATTAATAAAATCACGGCTGATTTATGGAAATGCTAACACTTGTGTGTACCGCCCCAGGATTTTGTTAAAACAATACTGTGTGTTTGCGCATTTGTAAACTGCATATCCAATATCCATGTACAAAGATAAAGCAAACATAAAGATGGCTCATCCTAACATATTATATATATATATATATATATATATATATGTATATATATATATCATATATATATATATATATAATATGTTAGGATGAGCCATAAAGAAAAAGCCATAAGATAAACATCCAACCCGGGACCTCTGGCTGGCGGACTAGCATGGTGACCATTACGCCACAAAGGTCGTCACTCACTACCCTTTTTCTCTCCCACTAGTGTCGTACGGTAAGCCTCAAAAATGGAGGAATATATATTTATATATATAATTATATTCAGTCAGCAATACTCGTCTAGCATCCCTAATAATATACCGTCGTAATTTTCTTTGTTTTATAACAAAAAAATATTCCAGCCTTACAAATTTATTAAAAAAAACTTTCAAATGAAATAAGCACTTAATCATGCCCTAGGACAAACTCCCTAAGGCTCGAGCCCTTTTGACTAATCTGACCACAAAGTTATCCGAGATGAGTGTACTTCAGAAATAAAGGAAGTTTCAGAAGCAATGAAGATGCGCATCTACAGACTTCTGTCACAAGTCAAAAGAAGTATAGATGTGTCGCCTCTTGTTTGTTTGTTTGTAATAACTATTGTATATATAACTTTATTGTACTATTAAAACACATTATTACATAAAATAACAACAAAAAGAGTAAAGCCTCTTCTTATTTATCGCTAGCGTAGTAAATAAATATAAATTGAACATCATCCGCCCGTATTCCCGGTTGCGGTATCCGCTTTAGAGGCCGGGGCCCGCTACCTAACCTACTTTACTGGTTTTTACACAGAACGACTGCCGTCTGACCTCCGTGGCCTAAAGGGTAGACCAAAACCAATACTTCGATAGGTTTGAGCAAACACTAGCTGATGGCGTTCGGAACCCACAGTTTATACGTGCCTCCTAAATACGGAATCATCTTTTTTTTCGAATAATCAAGTGATTTATGCTTGTTATAGTATCCTAACCAGGCTAGTTTTTTTTTCCCACAAAGTATGCTTTCCCAGTGGGATTCGAACCTGCGACCTGCAGGTCACAAGGAGAACGCCTTGACCACTTGACCACGAAGGCAGTCAGTAAATTAAAAAAAAAGTGTGGCACTCGGAGACTGCCGCGGTAAAGCTGTTGCACGGCATTTTTTATCAACTTATGCAATTGTAATTATTTATTTTATTTTATTATTGCAGTATTTTTGTTTCTTTGATATTAATTCAAGTAACACTTTTTAAGCGTGGTGACCGATAAGAAAACATTTTTTTTCTTTTATTGAATAAATGAGAATTTAATATCGTTTAAATAATAATCAGTTATGAGCAGTTAGCAGCTAGTCTACACGCATACGTCTAGTCGCACGCACAAAAACACCGTGCCGAAGTCTGCCGAACTGAAACGACGTTAGACGATGCACGGATTTCAACGCCGCGCCGCTGTAATTTGTGATGAATTTGCTTGTAAGCCTACATGGTAGGCGGAGTGGGGGGTGTTAGGTTTTATTTCCGTTCGGAATTTCTTGATTCGGTTGCCGCGCTCAAAGCCCGCGAGAAAAGCTATGCAATAGTTTTAAAATTTAAGGGCAAATAACACTGAATGAGCCAGCCGAAAACTTTGAATTGAAATCTTAAGTGTTCATTGGTTATATTCAACTTATTAACATGGAATTGACATCATAAGAGCTGATCGAGGGTACGGGTAAAAATGCGAATCATGTTATCAGGCGATGCAGCTAGCAACCCATCACTATTTTGATTCCTTCTTCTACCTTCTTGTACACCATCACGCTAAAGGTGGCCTTTAACTAACTTTATCAGCTTAGAGTTGCAAGACCCAAAACGCTCTGTCTCCCCCGTTAAGGACAAAGATGTTATAGTATGTATGTAGGTTTGTAGTATCTTACAAACTATTTTTACGTCACATGTAAGTTTTTGTCTAACGTAAGTACCTGTAAATTAACGATTCCTCTTTATTTACTATTACTTTCAACGACCAATTCTTGTATATTTTACGGCTAAAATCCGAAAAACGTACTCGTTTTAACCAGCTAAAACTAGGTGCAGCCAGTCGCAGATTACACTTAGATTTATCCTGCTTATCTTCAGCTAGAACTAGGTTTAGCCTTTATCATTCCGGCTAGAACTAGTTAGTCACAGGTGGTAAAACTTAGATGCACCTATAATATGGATCTCTGAGACAGTTTGAGAATGTAAAATCGATCAAGCTAGGTTTCATTTATCTATACCTTCTTTTTCCCGGGATTATCAGCGAGCGAAGCTCGCTTGCCCAGGTACTACTATTCATTTATTATTTATCTTATTTATTTATTAGCATGTTAAAAAGGCTACAGCCGAAGGGCGCAAAAAAAAACAATATATTTTTATCACTAATTCAATAAGTCCGAAAAATTACAAGTCTAATAAATGTATGAAATTAATATTACGTGTCACCGTGACTACGGTCCGAACTGCCTCCGTGGTCCAGTGGTCAAGGCGTTCGCTTTGTGACCCGAAGGTCATGGGTTCGATTCCCACTGGGAAGCATACTTTGTGAAAAGTTGTTTTCAGTCTGGATAGGATATTGCAGGCTTGAATCACCTGATTATCCGACAAGAAAGATGATTCCGTGTTTCGGAAGGCACGTAAAACTATTGATCCCGAACGCCACCTAGCGTTTGATCATCAAACTATCCAAGGATTGGTTCCTGGTTTGCCCTTTGGGTTGTGGAGGTCAGACGGCAGTCGCTCTGTGTAAAAACCAGTATTCTCGTCAAATCTCCTTGGTTAGGTAGCGGACCCCGGGCTCTGAAGCGTTCCTGCTGAGGATGCAACCGGGAATACGCTCGGATGATGATGACCTTGACTACGGTCCGATGTTAGATCCAGAAGTGTCGGAACGGCGGCGGGCGCAAGTCGGTCTCATGACGCACGCGCAGGTGTGCAGTTGTCGGAACTCGCGGGAGTCGCAGGGCATTGCGGCAACGGTGCTCGCATTTCTCACGATATAACTGAGCAGGGTTACTTTTCTGTACTTTAGTTATTGCGTGCTCTCGTATTACAAGTTTTTGTAAGTGACGCGCGAAATTTTATTGTTCTGGCAGCCGCGTCTGGCAGACTATGTAAGTTGTAAAGATAAAGTACCTACGCGACATTCGTTGCCTCATATTTTATACAAAGTTGAATGTTACCATTTTACTTTTTGTCACTTAATTTTTGTGGTTATTTTATCCAACTTCAAATAAAGAAAGGAAGTTAATTCATCGGAATCTTTCATGTTTTTTTTCTGTATAACGCCTAAGCTAATACGGAAAATTCTTCAAAGGACATCTTGTCATGTTGTCCCATAGAAGTTTTATCGAAATAGGTTGTGTAGTTTAGTGCTGAAGTTGATTTTTAGTTTTGAAAATTATAGGTTCTAAATATCTTTATTTAATTTTTCGCTTATTTGGTAGCTGAGAGAAAAGTGTATTCTTTTCTTCATAAAAACTAAAATAATAATCAAAACTCTCTTTTGAACCGCCAACTTTTTTGAAAAGCAGATAAGTTTATTGCATACTAGCTTTTGCCCGCGGCTTCGCTCGCGTAGCGGTGTAATTTATCAAAATCCTTTCTTAGGGAATGCCTACGTCATAGTAGCTTTATGCATGCAAAGTCTAAGCCCGATCGGTTTAAAATTGACAAAGTTTCATACAAACTTTCATCCCCTATTTTATCCCCTTGGGGGTAGAGTTGATCAAAATCCTTTCTTAGCTGATGCCTACGTCATAACATCTACCTGCATGCCAAATTTCAACCCGATCCGTTCAGTGGTTTTGGCTGTGCGTTGATAGATCACTATGTCAGTCAGTCAGTCACCTTTGAGTTATATATATTTATATATATAGATATAGATAGATATTATATGGAGCACGGTGGTCTGGTGGGAGTAAGCACTGTTAGCGCTAACGCAAGTTAAGTAAACCCAAGCATGGTTTGCATTTGGATGGGTGACCACGAGTGGCACAAAAAAATCTCGAATTCCTCCGTACTTTGGAAGGCACATTTAGGGTTGGTTCTCATTTGTCAACACGGAACAGCACTTTTCTATGCTGCTTTCCTTTTCTGTCGCCTAGAGGTGCCATTTTTGTAACGCGGAGTCACCTAATTGAATGGTTTTTCCATATAAAAAACCGTTTATTTAGTGACTCCGCGTTACAAAAATGGCACATCTGGTCATACACCATCATTTCTTATGCTGCATACAATACCATGAACAAATGCTCGGACGGTGATAAGGATAAATGATGGCACTCTTTTCCTTTTATTCTTTTTGAAATTGCAATAAGACTATCTCGCTCTATCGAAGCGTGTCATGCCCTTGCGTGCTATCGGCTCTGATGCTACCTCCCTCGCTCTAGCAAATGACGGTTCTGTTCCGTGCTGCCTTAAAAATCCCAACCCTCTAACCGTTCCCAGCTATCATCATTGAATGACAGTTGTCAAGCTAGCTCAGGTATCTTATGGAAGCTTGTAAAATCTAACACCCGCGTTAGCCACTTACACACACGAAAAACAAACAAACAACCGACGCGAAAATGTTTTTAGGATTTCTTCGCCATTTTAAAATTTGTGAAATATCTAAGGGTGTAAAAGACTTGACCCATTTAACTAGAGTACAATGCTTTGGCACTAAACTCTGAACTTTGCACAGCGGCGCCAAGTCCGTGCAATTTTAATCACTGCACCTGGCCGATGAAATTGATTAATCGACTCTAGAAACTTCCTCTTACTGGGATTTTTCTTTGGAACTTCGCTAAATACCGTTTCCTTAATGAATTTTCTTGGCTTATATTTTATCCATAAATTATACTAAATAGTAAAAATTAGCATTTAATTAACTAAACTTTCTATAAAGCACTTTGTGAAAATAATTTCTTGTTTAAAGTATATAGTTAAAATTATTAAATTATACATAGACACAGTAGATGTAATTTAAAGTTTATGTAAAGAAAGTACTTTGTGAGAAGGCTTATTACGGAACCGATGATTATCTTAAAGACAAAAAGTCTGGCTTGAGCTTGGCGCGGGTCCCTTTTAAAGGTTTATATTTGTACACTCACAAATGACATAATTTGAGTACAATCAGTACATGAATTTTATACAAATTGACATTAATTTCAAATTTGACATTTTTAATTAATAATTATGACATAGCAATGTATTCTCAGTCCACATATATAATTTTAATATCAGTATAATTGTAAGGTTGACGTTTTTGAAGAAAATGCTGCAGTACAGTTTGTTACCGCTTCTTCTGTACTTTGCGCTTTGGAGGCGGCAGTAAACTTAGTTGTAAGTAAATGATCTGACGTCAACAACTAACTATTAAGAAATCGAAAGAAAAAAGAAATGACAATTATCAAGTGATATATGTAATGTAATGTATTTTTATTTCAGATTATTTAAAAATCCATATAGTGTTAGTAAACTTAACCAATGTTAGTAATCAAAAAGAAAAAAAAAATTAAGAGATTGTTGGTAAGGCTTTGGATCGGCATTCATGTGCGTATAAAAATCCATGTGTGATATAAATATCCAAAGATAAATAAATGATTTTTGGCTTTTTTTTTTGACTTTTTGAATTAATGAGTATTATAATAATGTTAGTTTTAAGTAATTCCAACACAATGTAAAAATTGTTAAATGAAAAAAAAAATGTCCATACCAAAAAGTTACGTCAGCTAAGCTTGAGTTTTCCTGTCGGTGAAATTGTCCTATTAAACTTCTTTTAGTATCGTTTCCTTGGATTCTTTTAATTGTAAACAAACAAATACTAATCAAGTAAATATTATTAGCTATTCTTCCAAAATGGTTTTGAAGCCCAGAAAATGTGTGAAATTTTATCATAATTATTTAAATTTTGGCTTCTGCTCCTTGGTCTCATAAAGAGATAGTAGAAGTTAAGGCCCAATTACACGATCCAAGTTTCTTGCATACAAGCAAGTTGAGGCAGTAGATTACTTGCATGGTCTAAACGAAACGTAAACTAACCACAGAATAAGCACTAGTACTCACGTACAAAAGTCTTACTCAGAAAAGAAATTCAAAGAAATATCTACCTAATGTGGTTAGCGCTATGATTTAATTTAGCTCTATATACTAGCTCTTATGTTTGTTTACTTGTTCGCAAGCATTACATGTTATAATGTGTCAACATTGTATTATATTATAAGTATTTAATAATTAAAAGACAATTATAATAATATGACAAAGCCCTTCTGGCGAGTAGGCGACCAATACTGTGAAAATGACTTTCTTTCGGCGTTTCTTCTCAGCAGTGGTCGTTACGAAACGCTGGTATCGGTAGCTTTTCTTTAAAAATAAATTAAATTTTAATATACTTTACACGTAACATAAATTATACTTATTGACGTGTAAAAGTGCCTGTAAAGGTCTAATTACTGAATAAACATTTAAATTTGAATTTGAGCTCGTGTTAGAACTCCTCACCTCTTCGTTTAGATACCTAGACATTCATTGCATGCCAATTTCATTCTTATTACTCTGGAGAAACGATTCTTGTAACTGAATTTTCCCCTCCGGAGTGGTCGCCGCGCGCATAGTAATAATGTAGGTATATTTTCGATACCTAAACGGGGAGCGACACAGGCCATGCGAATCATTTACTGCTTCGATAAAATGGTTCGCAACAGGTAGACAACTTGCACCATCTAAATAGGCCTTAACTCTATGTTATGGGAACTAATTTAGCAACCTTTGATGTAATTGGAATGTAATTGAAACAAAAGTTGGGCAAACAATCTACTCTATTTCCCATCTAATCAATCATCAATCCATCAATCTAATCATGTCGCTAAGCGTGGACTTTTGGTTTTGCAACCCTAGGCCTATCTTTGCCGTAAAGGATATGATAATACTTAATGTAAGTAGGTTAAAAATATGAATTGTGGGTTCACAAAGTTACATAGGTTATTTCTTATTTTCACGATACCGCATATGACTAAGTCCGCCACTCGGAAGTTCTGGGTTCGATCCCCGATGGAAATGGCTTTTTGCAAATTGTCTTGAGTCTTGGGAGTCTTGGGTATTTATTATCATCATTCTTCTACCATATTACCGGTTGCATCCTCAGCGGTAACGCTTCAGAGCCGGGGGTCCGCTACCTAGGTGATTTAGTGGTTAGGCGAGGTTACTAGTTTTCACACAGAGCGACTGTCGTCTGCCCTCCGCAACCCAAAGGGTAGACCAGAACCAATCCCTTGATATGTTTGCGAAAACGCTAGATGGCGTTCGGGACCCGGGATACGTGCCTTCCGAAACACGGAATCATCTTTCTTTTCGGATAATCAGGTGGTTCAAACCTGCAATATCCTAACCAGAATCGAAACATCTTTTCACAAAGTATGCTTCTCAATTGGATTCAAACCACCTCCGGATCACAAGGCGAATGCCTTAACCACTAGACCCTTAGAATAAACCACGAAGGCAGTTTATCACATTTATCATATAACTAGCTGCGCCCCGCAGTGTTACCCGTGGAAAAGTAGCCTATGTGTTAATCCAGGGTGTCAGCTTCCTGTATACCCAACTTTATCTAAATTGGTCCAGCCGTTTGCGCGTGAAGAATAAACAAACATACACACACACTCACAAACTTTCGCCTTTATAATATTAGTGTGATGTGATATACCTAGTTCGTCGGGTATAAGTATCTTATGACTTTGACCCAAGATAAAAACTTATTTTGGGGCTAGCTAAATCTGTGCATTGACCCTTATCTATTTATTTATTATTTTCATTAAGACGAAGTGGTAGCTCAAGTGGCGCCCTCATTTGAAATAAACTGTTTAAAACTAAATTAGGTGATAATTAAAAATTTTATTTGTATAAATGTCTAGAAAGACCTTTAAACTATTTTATGAGTAACCTTTGAAATTATTACGAATAGTCCGTCTAGTTTTAAAACTGTTTTTCGCCAAAAGTGGCCACTTTTGGCGAAAATCAGTTTTAAAACTAGACGGACTACCAATATTACTTTCAAAGGTAAGTCATAAAATAGTTTAAAGGTCTTTCTAGACATTTATACAAATCAAATTTTTAATTATCACTTTATTTAGTTTTAAACAATTTATTTCAAATGAGGGCGCCACTTGAGCTACCACTTCCTCTTAACAAAAACGACAGCATGTTCTCAGCACAGTACTAAGACGGAAATTTCACAGAAGTACAAAAGTTAAGAACGTACTAAGTTTAAAGTTCAATACTTGCATCTTCTTATTGGCAAAAGTCGGGAAGCTTTTCAGAAGTTATTAAAACACTAAGCTCTTTGAAACATTCAACGAAACTACAGAGATAATTTTGTTTTTGAATTGAAAAGCCAGTGAGATTCCTTTGTCAAAGGAAGTGAGGAACAAAAATAACTAATATTAAGTACGCATTCGTTGCGGTTACCGTAGAAATAGCTGGACCATGGCGTTCAGAAGCGAATTACTTTGTTAGGGAGATAGGACGGTGGATATGACCACCGCTCCGGATGGTACTTGATCCAAAGGCTGTCCACAGCAATCAAGGAGATTGCGGCAAGCAAGCAAAATGGGTACCTTTGAACTAGAGAACATTGAACCGTGCACAATTGTAGGTGGTATTTTTGCCTGATTTATTAAATACTTGTGTCCCCGTGGGCTTCGCTTCCCGTCGGAATTTCGGGATAAAAACTATCCTATATCCTTCCTTGGGTCTTAAACCATATCCGTACCAAATTTCGTCTTAAAAGGCTCAGTGGTTGAAGCATAAAGTTGACAAACAAACAAATATACAAATTCACTTTCACATTTATAATATTATATAAAAGTTAGGATCACACATTAATATTGACGAAACTGTTGTGAATTTCGTATATTTTACTTTTCAAATAATATTTTACTGAGGTATTAATTTGATTTCCTAATGAACTGATGTTATCTTGACCAGCGCTCTACTTTAAATATCATCATTATGTATATCATCCCAGCCCCTCACCGCCCATCGCTGAGCAAAGGCCTCCCTCCGTCGACGCCACCTATCTTGGTTCTCTGCAGCTCTCGTCCAGCAGCGAAGTGGGGGAAAAGCCGGAAAGCGGACTCCCAGACTTTGCAGTATTACAGCTGAGTACGCAACTTTGAATACGCTGATATGAGAGAGAGAGAGTAAATAAATAAATAAATATAAATATATAGGGACAAATAACAAAGAATGAGCTAGCCCCAAAGTAAGTTCGAGACTTGTGTTATGGGATACTAACTCAACGATACTATATTTTATAACCAATACATATAGAAAAAATCCAAGACCCAGGACAATTTGAAAACGGTCATTTTCCAACTTGCCCTGACCGGAGATCGAACCCGGGACCTCTCGGTGGTGGACTAGCATAGTGACCACTACGCCATGAAGGTCGACAAGAGAGAGAGTATTTAAATAAAAATTATCACATGTCAAAAATTATATTATTCTCGGCTTGTACACTCAGGACCTGAAATCATTTTACGTAAAGCGTGTCTAGAAATCACGTGTACGCGAAAAGTCCTAATATTTTCCCAAGGGATTTCGCTGAACAAATATAATAGCGCTGTTATTCTAGGAATGTCTAAAGCAGTTTATTTATTGCTCGCTTTCTTGTTATATCCGAATTACATTTGTTTTACATCGGATAAGATTGGAAGGTAACATGAATTTGTGACTTTGTCGTGTCGTTGTTTATAGTTTTTATAAACTTAAATATACTAACTTACGCTTTTATATAATAACTTACGCACTGTGACCGGATTGCTAACATTCATATAATATAATAATAATAACAAATTCTTTATTTCATACCATGGTCCATACAATATTAGTAAAAAACAAAGTACTTATCCTAATGTTAGTAATTACGAGCGAGAAAAATATTTAATTTATAAGGTGTACACCTCTATGCACGAGCAGATCTGCCCAGTGCCTTAAAAAGGCCCATCAATTTTGGCCGCTAGGGTGCTAATATACAATATGTGAAAATAACCCTGTCCGATCCTTGTAGGATCAACTCAGACCGTCAATATGAACAACTTTTCCTAAGGGACCAATCCTTGGAAATTCGAAAAAAAAAACAACATTTTCATACAAAAGTGTTCGGCAGGCCCGGCAATTGTATGAAAAGTCGATTTTTTCTTCGAGTTTCAAGCGTAGGTCCCATAGGAAAAGTTGTTCATATTGACGGTCTGAATTGCTTCTACAAGGATCGGACAGGGTTTTTGTTACATATTGTAAACTGGCCAAGAGCGAGTCTGACTCGCCCACGAAGGGTTCCATACCATTACTTATAAAAAATTACGTTTCTTGTTTGGGAACCTCACATATTTATTTTATTCTGTTTTCAGTATTTTTTGTTAAAGCGGCAACAGAAATAAGCCATCTGTGAAAATTTTAACTGTCTAGCTATCACGGTTTATGAGATACAGCCCGGTGATAGACAAACGGACAACGGAGTCTTAGTAATAGGGTCTCGTTTTAACCCTTTGGGTACGGAACCCTAAAAAGGAGAGGTCAGAAGTACCCGTAACCGGCGGGAATGCATGAAGAATGTGGTGATACACTCACACGATGGAGCGAAAGAGGTCTATCGGGATTGTAGCAAGTAGTAGTCCATATGTCCCTGAATACCTCTGTGAGAAACAGGCGTAATAGCACAGAACAAGTACTAGTACTCACGTACAGAAGTCTTAATCAGAAAAGAAATTCAAAGATATATTACTATACCTACTTAATGTGGTTAGCGCTATGGTTTAATTTAGCTCGCGTCAGAACTCCTCACCTCTTCGTTTAGATACCTAGACATCCATTGCAAGCCAATTTTATTCTTATTACTCTGGACAAACGATTCATGTAACTGAATTTTTCACTCGAAGTGTCGCCACGCGCATCCTAAGAATATAGGTATATTTCCGATACCTAAACAGGGTGTGACACAGGCCTGGTGATACGAGTAGTATGTATAGCCTATGTTATAAAAGATTTTTCTTTATTTATCGACAGCTTACAAAGTCTATCTTTCTATGCTAGTCTGGAAGGAGAGAAACAACTAAAAGTATTTACAATGCTGCTTCTCTTCTTGAGCAGATCGTGGAACAGGCAGAAATGCAAATCATATCAATAGGCAATGTCTGCAATATATCACTATTTTTATTTCTTTTTCCACCTCCTCGTCCACCTATCTATCTCCTGGCGTCTTTTCTATAAAGGATCGGCCCTCATGGTTCATTTTTGCCACTCTTGGCGGTTCTGGCTCTCTGGCTTAATGCCTAATGTCCTCATATCTTCGGTGACGGTTCTGATCTCGTCGGGTCGTCCTCTTCCACGTCTTCCCTAGTCTATGGCTAGGACTCCTATAGTGATGTGGTCACTACTTCAACACATTACGTGTATGTCATTACGGGCATTTTGTCCTGTATTTCTGCCACCTTAAAATGTTCCCTGTAAAGTCCTGGTCTCTGATTTATTTAGATACCTTCTCGCCCACTGTCACGCTAAAAGTGGCCTTTGAGTCTCTTAGCTCTGGGCTCTGTCTGCTCAGAGCCGCAAGACCCAAAATGCTCCTGCCCAATTAGGGATAAAGTCTTGATTGTATGTATATCCTCGATCGAATGAGGATCTCAACAGTAACCTGTCAGTGTAAGAACCTTTTAAACTGTATTTTGAACGGTGTACACACAGTACATAGACCCTCATTTGTGTCAGTGTGATCCCTTGCAAATTTACCGAGATAATCTCCTTCCAAACTGTTGCTCATATCATCTGACGACCTACTTGGAAACTTCAATTTATAAACAGTTTGACATACATTTTATAGGATTCAAAGATTCAAAGATTCAAATGTTTATTCAGTAATTAGACCTTTACAGGCACTTTTACACGTCAATAAGTATAATTTATGTTACGTGTAAAGTATATTAAAATTTAATTTATTTTTTAAAGAAAAGCTACCGATACCAGCGCTTCGTAACGACCACTGCTAAGAAGAAACGCCGAAAGAAACTCATTTTCACAGTATTGGTCGCCTACTCGCCAGAAGGGCTTTGTCATATTATTATAATTGTCTTTTAATTAATAAATACTTATAATATAATACAATGTTGACAACAAGTAAACTAACATAAATTGCGTAATAAAAAATATTAAGTAGTCAAAAAAAGCGAAGCCGAGCTGACCAGTCCCTCCCGGCAGCACCCGTTCACGAGTTGACGCACGGATCAGCCATCGTTAAACTCAACCATATTAGAGGGAATCCAACGACCCGACCAGCGACGCCACCACCGGATTGGACATTTTAGTGAGCATGAAAAACCCGAACTCGCAGACCTTGTCAAGAGAAAATATTAATTATATGTTGGTCACTTATTGATCGCAGAGCATTTACATGTTTTTACAGTAAGCTTATTATGGTAACAGAAAATGCAGCTATTTATGTTTCATGTGTGGAGTGTAATGGAAAATGTTTAGGAAGTATCCACGCGTTTTTATCTCTTAAATAATCATTGATAGTATAGTATGCATTGTTCAATAAAACTTTTTTAACATGTGTTTTAAATTTTGCCATTGGTAGGTTAACGATCGCTTCGGGAAGTTTATTAAATAATGTTATACCTAGACCTAAGAGTGACTTTCTAGTTTTAGCAAGTCGAAATTTAGGCGTATGAAGCTGATTTTTGTTGCGAGTATTATAACTGTGAACATCACTATTTTTCTTGAAATTATTTAACCTAGATTTAACAAATAGAAGATTTTCGTAAATAAATTGAGATGTCACAGTAAGAATATTTATAGATTTAAATAACTCTCTTAAGGAATCGCGTGATTTTAGTCCGTAGATCGACCGAATTGCTCTCTTTTGTAGCACAGAGATAGCATGTATGTTAGCCGCTTTACCCCATAAGAGCAAGCCATATGACATTATGCTGTGAAAATAACTAGGTTAAACTAACGTGAGATCGTATTATTAGTATAAAATAAACGGGTTTATCAACTTACACCAGTGTGGCTCGAGGCAATATGCGCGTCCTCAGTCCCATTAGCCCTGATGAAGACCTCCGGATGAGGTCCAAACATGTCAGTCAGTAGCTGGCTATCTACGTGAGTAACGACTACTAGCTTAAATAAATTGTATAGTTTATCAGATACTTATCAAACAAAAGAATTATTTTTATACATTTAAATAAGTACTGTTGGTGTTTATGTAGATAAAAGAGTTCTTATAAAAAAATGTGGTGCTGGCGACGACTTTTCAGAGTAAGTCGGACAGCCCACCGCACTAACATCTCCATATTGAAGGAATTACGAATTAAGAAAAGACTCTCGTCGATTTAGCGGTTGCGAATTTAAAAGTCCTCATACCCTAGACTTTTCCATACAAACGTAGTCTTTTATTTTGAAATGACATGTGAGATATCGGCAGTATTTTGTAATTTTAAGAAAGATTTTTGATGTACAAAATAAAAATAAAATAAAATGGCGGTTTTTTGGGCCCAAATTCAAATGTTTGGCTCGCTCTGCAGCCTGAACGGCTCGATGGATTTTAGACTGAGAGGGGACCGTTATTCATTTTTACTGTAAGAATGACACAGGGTATATAAAAAGGCAGTCAGGTTCTTTTTAATGAAGACTATTTGTCTATGGATAGTTTAGGTATAGTGGTGAAATTTAGTCAAGGGCTCAAGCTTATACCTAGACTAGCCCTGACGTCTTTCAAATACCCGCTTCCAATCTAAAGATATAAAAAATAGACAGTATCCACATCAATTTTAAACCCCTTGCAAATTGGTTTGCTTTCTGCCTTAGAATATCAAAGAAAACATCAAAAAACTATTACGAGTTTTCAATTTTCCGCCGTCGACAGCTTGTTTTGCATTTGTTGCCAGTTGAATGTGTTTATAAAATATGCACTGCCACTTTTGAAGTTAGGTAAGTAAGGACTGTGACTAGTGATGTGCCACCGAGAAATTATAGGTTCTTGTAATTTTCTTTCCTTAAAAAAATCCGGAAATTGCGGAAATTTTCAACATTATTGAGAATTTTAGTTGAAAAATTTCCTGCGAGAAATTTCCCGGAAATTTTCCAGACCATTTCAGAAATTTTCAAGAACGGCACATCACTAACTGCGACCGGTTGAGTGCCTTTTACCGACTTTCAACTTTTCTTTCATATAAAATAATAAATGTCTTTTCATACTGGTCTTATAATGCATTTGACATGGTTGACAGTGCCTTCCAAAACATGGCGGAACTCGACATGCTTTACGTACCAAAGTCGTTAAGTAAGGAATCAATTGTAATTTTTAAGTTCGTATTTTTATCAGCTATTGTTTTTAATCGACTTCAAAAAAGGAGATGGTTTTCAATTCGAATGAATGTTTTTTTTTTTTTGTATGTTTGTTACGTTATATATTCATTAACCGTGGGCTGATTTTAATGATTCTTTTTGAAGTGAAAACTTCTTTAGCGGCGTTGTACACTTCTCTTGTAATGGGTAAAATATGTTAAACTCGCGTCAGGGCGTCAGGACACGTGACCCTGATCGAAAATTCGTAAGAAGGATGGAGAGTAGACAGCCGGTGCGGCGTAGGAAAGGAATATCCCCCTCCCTTTCTACGGCGCGGCGAAAATGTATGCAGGCGCCTGCTGTTTCGTTTATTCGGCGCAGGGCGCTTGCGCGAGTGTTCGTGTGTGTTTATGTTACAGCGTGCCACGCGCATCCATGGATGGTGACAGTGACAGCTGATGGCTCGACCGTCTGTGCAATGGCCACACTGCTGTGTATTCTTAAAATTCGTATAAATAAAGTGTTTAATTAATGTAATATAACTTGACATGTTTGTGTACGAGAGCCCAAAAATAAATATTATATTCTACCACATAAATGATAGTACTTTAATACTGATAATTAAAGCAATTCGTGCAAAATGATTCCCTAAACATTCCAAAATATCAAAAATGCACAACGTTAATATTCATGTTTTCATTTCTGCCGGCGCTCCCGGAGTGCAACCCGTCGTTTTTTATTTTAAAGCTTGTATCATGTTAATTTGATGAAGATATAATGAAGTTTGGAGATATGAAAGAAACTCTTGAAGAAAATGAAGACCGTTATTTTTTTTTTCTTAAAAAAATTGAATTATTGTCCAAGATTTCTCCAGTGATCGGAAAACCTATTCATAACGGTAACCCAGTTATATAGGTTAACCCACACAATAAAGTTAACAGTAGCCGTTAACTGAATACGTTAATTAAGTTTTCGGTGATGCAAAGTCATTTGGTTGAGTCATGCAATGCAAGTTCTTTTGCAGAGATAGGTATCGTGACCGAGTGACGAAGAATGAAAAACGTGTAGTATCGTGCAAAAACCTTTATGTCGATTAGTTTAAAGCAATTAAAGGTTAACAGTCTGTTTCGGTTAACCAAAATATACGTTAACCCTTTCAGTTATATTATAGTACTCTATGGTTAACCCATTTCCGATTGGCTTCATAACAGATTATTTCGTTCAGGTTAGGTTAGGACCCTGGATTTCGTTCGTTAAAATTATTCTAACGGCTATAACAGACGAGCGATAGTATGACAACTGTTGTGTGACAGTTGGCGACCATCGCCGTCTGGGATTGCTTTCACGAACTGTCGCGCGACGGTCGCAAACGGCCGCGCGACGATTGCCGGCGGTCGCCGACATGTGTTGCAAACTGTCGCGGGTCTGTTAGAGTCCTTAGGGTTGGATCTCATTTAATTTTGTCAGCACGGGCAGCACTTTTCTAGCGAGGGAACGCTATCGCACCGGCCGGGCGGCCGTGCGATATCATCCTATAGCATTCTGCGCTCTCTCTCTCGCTCTGGCAAATGACGGTTCTGAGTGGCAGAAAAGGATAGCAGCATAGAAAAGAGCTGCTCTGTGCTGACAAATGAGATCCAACCCTTAAACACTATTTGCATAGCATTACGTAATTTAAAACATAATCCAGGAGGAATATTAAATAACATTTTATTTCTTCGAAATAATACGGCAACTGAGTACTTTAAGAGCGCCATTAGTGAGATTGAGTATGCCAGTAGACACGAGTCTTCAAATATGTAGGTAAGTACTTATCGATCCGTGTACATGCCTTATCCATTAGATGAAACGACGCAATGTTTGATGTGCGTATGTGGTGTTTTCGTAAAAATCATACAAGAAGTATGCTATTGACTGAAGGATAGGATTTTTCTAAATGAGAGAAGAAAATTAGCAGTTTTTATTTAATAGGACTGTACTGTACGCTTCTTCTATAGTGCATTTGTTTAGGTATTTTAAAGAATGTAAACAATCTTGAGATGTCTTTTTATTGAAATACTAGCTGACCCGGCAAACGTTGTTTTGCCATATAAATAGATTGTATGTATTTTTGTATGTTGTATCATAAAAAAATAGAAATTAAAAATTTAGTCTAAAAAAAAAAAAAATTAGGGGTGGACTACCCCTAACATTTAGGGGGATGAAAAATAGATGTTGGCCGATTTTCATAGATACCGGATAAGCACAAAAAATTTCATCAAAATCGGTCAAGCCGTTTCGGAGGAGTATGGCAACGAAAACTGTGACACGAGAATTTTATATATTAGATAAATAGATAAATCAATAACTTTGCAAATATTAAATTGATAATGTCATTTATAATTTATAAAATATAAAAAAGGTAAATTTAATTATATATAATAATTAATAACTATATTTAACACAAATAATTACATGTCAATACAAATAAAAATTGTCAAAAGCTTACATAAAAAAACATAAAAATAAAAAGTCAATCATAAAGACCGCCTCTTGTCGTTTTCCGTGCAAAGGTGCCCAAAATGCTGGCAGCATTGCCACGCTGAATCGCCAAGGCCATCCTTTGCATAAGAAACGAACCTGAGCGGGAGTCACCGGTCCTCTCTGAGATTCTGTGCCCTATCTCGCCAATAAGGCGCTTAGCATCAGCGCCCCAGCAACCCATCGTTTCTACCGTCACAGGGACGAAGCAATAGTGCGTCTCCAGAGCCGCATACTTAATGCGTTTTCTCTCCGCGGCGTCCTCTGCAGCTGAAGCTGCCGAGCCGATAGTGCGGCCGAGGTGGCTGGCCGCAACAGTGCTAACACATGTGGCATCCCACACCATGCTTCCACGGAACCAGGGTCAGACCGTCCGGTCTCTTACCATCTGATCGGCTCAGTCCTGGGGGCTCCAATACACAGGGGATATTAGCTGATACGAAGACCCGGCGGACAATGTCGTTCAGCGCGTTGTGGCGAGGAAATCTGCCCGTGCAACGACGGCAACTCAACGCGTGATCGCCGTCGGCCCCCACCATGGAGCCGCAAATGCATTTATGGGGTTCGCATACTCTGCAGCCCAGGCGCAGTGCGACGGCCACCCGCATCGTCCAGGAGCGTACCCAGGTAAGGCGATGGAAGAGCATCTAACCATGCACCCGACTCTACTTGCGACACAGCTTTAAGTCTCGCCAAGTCCGCTCCTACCCAACTGTCAAGGAGACATTGATGGGTTTTTCTGGCACTGACGTCGTCCCACGCTTGCTGAACGCCCAGCGCAACCGGGCTCGACGCGCCGGAATTGCCGGACGACCAGGCAGATAGAGCCTCAGACTCGGATTTTGCAAAATACAAATTATTTATAAAATTAATAATTTGTATTTTGCAAAGGTATTGATTTATTAAGTGTATATTTTAATAAAAACCAAGTGACCGAACTAAACTGTATGAATAATGATACCTCTACCTAGAAAATATGGCGATGTATAAAAAAAAAGAAAACGGTTATCGGGAAATGGAAGGTTCTGTATCCATTAATGTCATATTCTATGAAATTTGTTCAAATTTTCATATTATATGAATTTTATGAAACTATGAAATTTGATTAAATTTTATTTTATTATGAACGTTGCTATTGCAATATCCCAGCATCAGACCATCTCACTCTCATTCCATAACCCATAGACCTTTCCCTTTTCTTGCAATAGATCTTTCTCCTGCCGAAACCTATTCAAGGGTACACCTTTCATAGGTATATTCAGGAATGGGTTTTGGCGGGAGCGCCACATTACATCAACTTCTCCACAGGGCCTCTACGTGTTGGATCTGTATCCCCACGCAAGCCTCTCAAAGGACCAGGGTGAAAAGACCCGTGAAGCTAAATTAGATCTTTGATTAATTTACGTTCTGATATTTGTCACTGTCATGTCGAATTTTTTAAATCGAATAGGATCATCGAATATACGATTTCAAGGATATAATCATCATCATCCGAGCGTATTCCCGGTTGCATCCTCTGCAGTAACGCTTCAGAGCCCGGGATCCGCTACCTAACCAAGGAGATTTGACGAGGTTCCTGCTTTTTACACAGAGCGACTGCCGTCTGACCTCCACAACCCAAAGGGCAAACCAGGAACCAATCCTTGGATAGTTTGATGATCAAACGCTAGGTTGCGTTCGGGACCCACAGTTTTACGTGTCTTCCGAAACACGGAATCATCTTTCTTTTCGAATAATCAAGTGATTCAAGCCTGCAATATCCTATCCAGACTGGAAACAACTTTTCACAAAGTATGCTTCCCAGTGGAAATCGAACCCATGACCTCCGGGTCACAAGGCGAACGCCTTGACCACTGGACCACGGAGGCAGTCTAAATTTCTAGGATATAATCAACTTGCTTTATTGATCAATAAATAAATAAATATATACAGACAAATCACATAGATTGAGTAGTAAATAGTAAGATAGTATTACAGAGAGAGTAATATAAGCCTCAAAGTAAGAATTGCGTTATGGGATGCTAAGTCAACGATACTTAGTTTTATTTATTACAAATACATATACGTAAATAAATTCCTCTATCCATATACGTAATCCAAATTTGTGTATGACATAAAATAGAAAAGTTGCGAAAATGATTTTCGATCGAGACCACGTAGTTACGGCCGTTCAAAACTGACGCATGATCAACTGTTTATTAATCTGTGGCATGACTCCGATGAACTCGAAATCTAGCCGGCGCGGCGGTACTACTAATTGGTCTCATGATTTTACTTTCGAGTTTTAGTCAACATATTTTGTTTCTGAATTTTTATTTTGACTTACTAATTAGGTCTTACTGAAGATCCTTATGAAGTGACCTTCGGCTCCAAAACCGATAAAAAATCACCGTGTATATATTTTTTTACTAATGAAAGCTGAGAATGAAAACTTACTAAATATTTGACCGTAAATCCTTTACAATTTTAACAAATATTCATATAACCACAATCATTTCAAATTTAGACTCAAGCGTAAAATTTATTGCATACGAAATTATCTAACCCTATTTATTAGCCGCTCACGTAAACCTAGACTAAAAATATACGTACGTCACAACCCCAACGACCCGAACCCTCATTGTGAGTTCACGTCACTCGAACACAAAGTCGCAACGACGTACATTGACGGGTACGTAATTTAGATTTGCATAGAAAGCTGCGGCGCACACCGATGGAAATGAAACCACGCGATCGAATTGGCCCACGGTTGATTATATACGATCATGGTACCGGGTATTAAGGGGAGCCATATTGGGTTTAGAAAGGATCGGAAACCTAGTTGAAACAATATACTTAATTACTTGCGTTGCAAATCGTTGTACATTGAGACATTTTTATTCCCTTCAAAGTGAGTTTATCACTCCAACTTAACCTAGGCATGCTCCGCTTCCCCCCCAATGGGTTCCCGGTTTGTCGTACCGGGGGGGCTCAGTACCCGTGGTAGCCTCGAGCCACGGGGAAGCTAAGAGGAACCCGCGAGGGGGCGCTCCTGCTGTCGTCAACCAGCAGTGAGCGCCCACATTGGGGCGGCGGGGGAGTGGGAAGATCTCCCCCCACCCGGGGAGGGGCGCTCCCGCGGGCTCGGCTTCGGCCTTGAGCCTGTAGGGATGCGCCCAATGGGGCGGCGGGGGAGTGGGAAGTTCTCCCCCCACCCGTGGTGGGGCCGCCGGGAGAGGAATGTTTCATTGCTCTCCCGGCGCTTCAGGCGGGGCCACACCGCCGTGGCTGTGGTTGGAGATCGGTCGCGGAGGAGGAGGAGTGTCGGTGTTACGTTGCCGCTCTCCCTATCCTCCGCGACCGAGCGGTGCCGCACCGCGTTTGCGGCGAGAGGCAGGCGGCGGAGCCTATCATCTTCTCCGCCGCTGGGAGCCGGTTTATCTGGCTCCCATGGGTCCACAGGCGGTGGACTGCGTGGGAGTATGCCGCCTTTCCATTGGCCCGAGGAGGTACGGCGCGTCCGTGAGTTCCGGACGCGCCGACTTGGTGAGTGGGGGGGCGCTTAGACGTCCCCGAGGAGGGGCCGCTTTGGCGGCCAGCCGCGCCGGGGTTCGCGGTTGTATTTCCGTTCCCGTGTCCCCTGCAAAAGCGGTTGAGATGGAACTCCGGAGGTTTTTTAGTGGGTAGGCACGTCGCTCTGGCGTGGAGTCCCACATAACCCGACAGCCTCCCCCGCAGGCTGACGGGTATCCGTAACAGGGATCTTTCCTCCGAAAAAAAAAAAAAAAAAAAAGGCATGCTCCGCTTATTATGTCTCTCTGCAGGAATCCACCCTAAGATTGGGTGGATAGGTTTTATTTGGATTTATTAATCACTAATAATGAAATAAAAATAGATACACACACACACACACACATTAGGAAACAATCACTGGTGAGAAAAACATTTATTTAAGACAAGTATATTTAGAAAAACTGGCCAAGAGCGAGATAGACTCGTGCACGCAGGTTTCTGTACCATATTATTTATAAAAAATCACATTTTTGTATGGGAGCCCCACTAAAATATTTTCTTTATTCTGTATTGAGTTATTTGAGTATTTGTAGTTATGGCGGTAACACAAATACATCATGTGTGAAAATTTCAACTGCTTAGATATTACAGTTCATAAGATACGACCTGCTGACAGATAGCCGGACGGACGAACAGTGGAGTCTTAGTAAAAGGGTCCCGTTTGTACCCCCTGGGTACGGAACACAGAAAACAAGAGAAAACTACTTATTTATAAAACCGGTTTCCATCCTTGAGCTGAAACTAGGTGTGAAAGCTGGCAACTCAATTTCGGACGCAGCACAGTGTATGCAAATTCTTTAAGGCTAAAACTCTAAGGTCACTTTGGAAAACTAATTTCCTTTGGCTTTTGCTTGCTTTATGAGTATTTAATGTTTTTTTAAAACCTATAAGTAAGTAAGGGGAAAGTTTGTAAAGATGCCTGTTCTGTTTTACGCCAAAACGGCAGAACGGTTTGGGACCGCGAGTGCTTTGGGACCGCGATTATTTAAAACTAAATATGGTGATAATTAAAAATTTGATTTGTATAACTGTCTAGAAAGACCTTTAAACTATTTTATGAATAACCTTTGAAAGTAATATTGGTAGTCAGTCTTGCCAAAAGTGGCCACTTTTGGCAAAAACCCGTTTTAAAACTAGACGGACTATTAGTAATAATTTCAAAGGTTATTCATAAAATAGTTTAAAGGCCTTGCTAGACAGTGATACAAATCAAATTTTTAATTATCACCATATTTAGTTTTAAACAATTTATTTCAAATGAGGGCGCCACTTTAGCTACCACTTCGTCTTAAGCAATAATGATATTTTGTTTTAGTAAGACGGTTATTTTGTACTCAAGCTGTGATAATACCAAGTTAATTGTATATTTATTTTTAAATAAATATGATAATTGTGTACTATATTAAATTTTTTATTTTTTCATCAACCACTTTTCAAGAAAAAGATGTCCAAATGGGACCTACGAAAAGAGAATTGGGTAGTGGTCCGAATCGATCCACTCTAAAAGATACCTTGGGCTATTCGCCCCGCTTCAACAACTGCGGTACTAATGAACCCCTTCAGAAACAGTACTTGGGCGATTCGGACCGCGGTCCAAACCGTTCGCGGGCTGAAACGCCCAGGAACACACTTTTTTGGCATTTAATTAGCTTACCATCGAGATCAATTTTCTCAGTAAAATTTGAGATTTCCGTGGAATTGTAAAAATGTTACCACGCGTACAACACTACGGACATCGGTAGTTCACAATAGGGATGTGGATTTTTTTTTTGGCTCATAGCTAGATTATTAAAAAGTATGGTATACCTATTTTTTCCTTACTCCGATTAGCAAATAACGACAAAGATACAGATTACACATATTTTTTTTTATATATATAGGGACAAATTACACTGATTGAGCTAGCCCCAAAGTATGTTCGAGACTTGTGTTATGAGATACTAACTCAACGGTACTATATAACTATACATATATAGATAAACATCCAAGACCCAGGGCAATTTGAAAAAGGCCATTTTCCAACTTGCCCTGACCGGGGATCGAACCCGGGACCTCTGGGTGGCGGTCTAGCATGGTGACCACTACGCCACATTTAAATTTCGCGTGACGTCACGATTAGCTACGATTTTTAACCAAAGGTGACGTAAATCACCCCTACTCCGAAACTTCGAAGCGCTGTATATTTGTGTATTTTTACTACTTTGCGAAACAAAAAATTATGAGTTCTTTATTTTTGAACAATCTAGTTGACGGACTAAACAAAATAATATATTTTTTAACCAGTTTACATCCCTATTCATTGGCGAATAATTCATTCGTGAAATAATTCATTCACGAATACATTTTATGAAATGAATAATTATTGGTTAAATATTCGTTATTCGTCATTCGAATAAAGCTCAACTCTGCCTATTAAGATCGTGTTTTTTTTTTTTTTTTGCAGTGGCAGTCATTCTCATTTTACCCGACTGCGACATGTATGTACACTGGGCATATAAAAAAAAAAAAAAATAGGCGGTCGGGTTTTTGATTTTTTAATAATTATTTGTTCTCTAAAGTAATTATGTTTCTGTACATTTCCTAGATCTATTTTTACGATCTGCGTGGAAAGCTGGCACCTACACATTTTTCCTTTCCAACCCGCATGCTACCCTTGAATCATGGCAGGTGGGAAAGCCGCCATATTTCAACGCTAGCTAAACCCCTATTTATTTATGGTAATACGAAATGAGCAGTAATTCCTTTATCGTGATTGAGTATTGACTTAGGCACTCTTATTTAAGGCCTGTGTACACGGTCGTAAATCCCTTTTTAGGGTTCCGTATCCCAAAGGGTAAAAAGGGACCCTATTACTAAGACTCTGCTATCCGTTCGGTCGTTCCTCCGTCCATCTGTCTGTCACCAAGCTGTATCTCATGAACCGTTATAGCTAGACAGCTGAAATTTTCACAGATGATCTATTTCTGTTGTAGCTTTAACAATAAATACTAAAAACCGATTAAAATAAATTTAATAAAGAAGAATCAAAGCCGGGTAAATGCAGTTGAAATACGAGCTTTAAGAAGAATGTGTGGTGTAACTTTGAAAGACCGGATAAGAAATGATGTAATACGTGAAAGGTGTGGGGTGAAAGAGAATATAGTGACTAAAATTGAGAAAGGAATGTTAAGGTGGTTTGGACATGTTGAGAGAGTGGATGAAAGAAGACTAACTAAAAATATTTATCGTGCAGATGTGGATGTGAAAACTGGACCGGGTCGACCTCGAAGAACGTTCTGCGACCAAATTACAGACGTTCTGAAAAAAAGGTGAAGTAAGGAGTACTTATATCCCGAGAGCATGTATGAAAAGAGTAATGAGTGTTGACGAAGCAAAAGAGGTTTGCAAGGATGGTAGCAAGTAGAAATCTATAGTCCCCCTACCCCCGTGGGAAACAGGCGTGAAAATATGTATGTATGTGATTTTTTTATAGATAATGGTACGGAACCCTTCGTCCACGAGTCTCACTCGCACTTAGCCGGTTATTTGTATTTAAATTCTTAGTAAGTGTACCTAACTAGTCCCGCCAAAAGTTCTGTTACAAATAACAAAGCATTTTTTTTATGAAATACACCTTAATAAAACTTATGTGTATATATTTATTAATGTATCAGCAAAAAATAAAACTAAAATCTATTCGGAATGGACCTTTGGCTTTGATACAGGACTTCAATCTGTCTGGCTACTAATCTATAAATTTACGCACTGTTTCCATATGAAAATTAGCCATTGCGTACTCCAAAGATTTCTTAACCCGAACAATTATAGACCAATTTCAATATTACCGGCTTTAAGTGCGATCAATAAGTGACCAACATATAATTAATATTTTCTCTTGACAAGGTCTGTGTGTCCAATCCGGTGGTGGCGTCGCTGGTCGGGTCGTTGGATTCCCTCTAATATGGTTGAGTTTAACGATGGCTGATCCGTGCGTCAACTCGTGAACGGGTGCTGCCGGGAGGGACTGGTCGGCTCGGCTTCGCTTTTTTGACTACTTAATATTTTTTATTACGCAATTTATGTTTGTTTACTTGTTCGCAAGCATTACATGTTATAATGTGTCAACATTGTATTATATTATAAGTATTTATTAATTAAAAGACAATTATAATAATATGACAAAGCCCTTCTGGCGAGTAGGCGACCAATACTGTGAAAATGAGTTTCTTTCGGCGTTTCTTCTCAGCAGTGGTCGTTACGAAGCGCTGGTATCGGTAGCTTTTCTTTAAAAATAAATTAAATTTAAATATACTTTACACGTAACATAAATTATACTTATTGACGTGTAAAAGTGCCTGTAAAGGTCTAATTACTGAATAAACATTGGAATCTTTGAATCTTTGAATCTTGAATCTTAACCCAGCGTGAGTGAGGTCGGGTATGTCATACCCAAGAAAATTTTAAACGCTGATTATGTTATGTTTCTGTTTCCATGGATGTCCTGTCCTTGCAGTAGCTGGAGATGTGGCTGTGAGGTTTAGGGTACAGTTACAACTTTGATGTTGCAACGGCGGCTACAGTAAATACACGTGTGCAAACGTGGCAGGGGTATGTCACACCCGACCTCGTAGTCGTAGTAATTTTTTTTCAGTGTATTAAACATATGACCTCATAATACTTCACAACCTATTTCTTTCTTATCGAGTCGAAATGGCTCATATTAGATATTGTTAGACCAGAACCTAGCCACGGCAACTGCCCTGTCATTAGCCATATTCAGATCTGCCTTAGTACATTATAGTCAAAAAATACTATTTTTGCGTCGATTAATCAAAGTAATTGGAATTTCGTAAGATTTTTATGTGAACAGAAGTTAAACTACCTAAACTTGTGTTTTTTTTAAAGGAAAGTCAAGTTCATTTTAATTCAGTAAAAATAACGCTTTTTGCACTTAGTGCTGGTAATTTGTTTACTGATCTTGTTGAATGGGTACAAAAATTAAAGTAACTCAAGAAAAAAATCTAAATATACAACCATAACATCAAAAAAAAGATTTTTAAAGTTTCGGGTATCTCCTACCCACCTCATTTACGCCGGGTTAAAAGACTCTGTCGTTTAAAACAGCCTATGTCCTTTAAAACTAGTCATAATTTGTTATCTAAGGGGTTCAGACCTGAGCTAGACGAGGGCCAGTCTTTAGCCCTTATAAAGTCTGGATCGGTGGCTTCGAGCTAGGCTTGAGTAATTCGTGCCTTGTCACTAGATGTGGAGTCTTAATTGCTGGAAAATACACGGTACATTTTTGAAAAGTGTAGTGCTTAGAAGTTTCATAACAGGATTTAAGACGCTTTCTTGATACACTTTGGCTGAAGACTTTACTCCTTTTTCACAAAAATGATTTTTTGTGACTCCTTGATGAGACACTCCCCACGAAACCATTAAAGCCAGATTAAAGGAATTTTTAAATAAATAAATTGGTCCCGTTTTTAAACTAGCGAGAATGCGAAAACTTAAAATACATACCAACACTACAATTATTCGTAAGAAAATTTGACCTCTGTGGCCTAATGGTCATCAGGCCAGGCAGTCACATAGGAGGTCCCGGGTTCGATTCCCGGTCAGGTCAAGACGGAAAATCATCATCAAATTAACCTGGATCCTGGATGTTTATCTACTTATATTTGTATTTGTTATAAAATTTACCTATAGTTAGTATACCATTACCTATTACACAAGTTTCGAACTTACTTTGGGTCTAGCTCAATATGTGTGATTTGTCCGTTTATTTTATTTTTTAAATTAGTATGGTCTGGCATCTCTACGGCTTTTGTCCAATAAGCTCGCTGATGTCGACTGTACATTTACACCTTGTAATATAACTTATAAGGCACCGTATAAACATATCATAATTCAAGCTCCGCGATTACCATAATATTGGATTTGTCCAAGTTCGCGCGTCTGACGGCTGTTTTGATAAATTCCCCCGCTAATGGCGCGATATTGTGAACTTGCGAAGCTTGCTTTAAAGTTAGCTTTATTTTAAAGCGACTAAGCTTGTTTATGACCTATCGAAACTTCTCTTAACGAATTACTTTATTAAAAACAAATGGAACAGCTTAAAACTTTAACACCGACTTTTTTTGTGAGCGTCATGGAAACATCGGCTGGAAAGGAATTTAAAAAAAAAATTGTAACGGAAAAAGTAACCGAAAAATCTTACACTATTTTCACCATCTGTCAAGTCCGTACCGTCCGAAAAGGAACTTCGTTCCAAAAAAAACGACGGGTCGCACTCCGGGAGTGCCGGCAGAAGTGAAAACTTGAATATTAACATTGTGCCTTTCCATGGATGCGCGTGGCACGCTGTAACATAAACACACACGAACATTCGCGCAAGCGCCTTGCGCCGCGTAAACGAAACAGCAGGCGCAAGCATACAATTTCGCCGCGCCGTAAAAAGAGAGGGGGATACTTCCTCTCCTACGCCGCGCCGGCTGTCTACTCTCCATCCGTCTTACGAATTTTCGATCAGGTCACGTGTCCTGACGCCCTGACGCCCTGACGCGAGTTTAACAATTTTTTACCCATTACGACGCCGCTAACTAAGTTTTCACTTCAAAAATACTATAAGGCAATATATTTATAGGGTCAACGAAATTGTTAGATTTCTTGACATTAAAAAAGTGAACTTTGTCTTCTCTGTTGTTTCAGTCCATCCCGGATTCAAGAGGAACTGATCAAGCGGACCTCTATGTGTGTTAAATCTAAAAAATCTCTATCTATCCCTAAATAAAGGAAGGGACATACGGTAATAAATTGAACCTAGAGCTTTGCTGGATCACTTTATTATAATGAAATTTAAATAACTGTCAAAACACGAAAAAAACTTTCAGCATTTCCTTATAAAAGTGTTAACCTAGCCGCCCGGGCAATTTGCATGGGAATGTCGAAATTATTTATGTTTTCTTGACTGTTATTTTAATTTCATTATACAATAGTAATCTAGTATAGCCCGTGGTTTGATTTATTATGGGTATGTCCCTTCCGCGTTGTGTATGTTTATTTTATCAATCGCTTTCCTCGTCCAATCAAGATCTCGCGATAGTCTAACCTACCCTCATTTGTAAAGAAAACATAAAGCAACCCCGCGTTTGCCTACCCCCGGCCCAAGGTCACAGAGGACCAAAATGTTTGGACTATTAGTGTGGTGAGGAAGGGTCAAGGTTATTAGGGGAGCTGCTTTTGTGGTGTGGGTACTATACAGGGTCAAAAATAATACAATAATTTTGTAATGATAGTTGAATTAAACATCACAAAATAATGATAAATCTGTTTGAGAAGATTTTCGATATTTTGTGAGCAGGTTCGATGATTATAGAATTTTTTGATACCAATGCTTCTATTTTACAGTTAATTTATCCACTGAAACCAATGAATTTTTAAAATTATTTTGTTGTTTGAATTTAGAACAATAACTGTTAAGTTTACAAATTATTTCGATTTTAATGTGCACTTGAATAATTTTAAAATTCCTGTTTTCGCTCAAATCTATCTCTTAAATAAAATGGATTTATATCGAGGTCCATGAAACACTCGCACACGTCACTTAGGATCCTAAAACTTGAGAATCATCATGACTCCCTATAATTGTGATTCAGCCGTGAGAATTCTTCACTTGCCCGTGATTCATCAATAGTCCTCGCTTTAAATCCTTCCTGTAGTCACTAATTGCATAATATACTATTGTCGGAAATATATATATACTCGTATATATATATATATATATAAGTTAAACAAATATATACGGACAAATCACACAGATTGAGCTAGCCCTAAAGTAAGTTCAAGACTTGTGTTATGGGATTTTAACTCAACGAAACGATATTTTATAACAAATACATATATAGATAAACATCCAAAACCCAGGTGAATCTGAAAAAAATCATTTGCCATCTTGACCTGACCGGGGATCGAACTCGGGACCTCTAGGTGAAAGCCTGGCATAATCACCACTAAGCCACAGAGGTCGTCAAAGAAGTTGTAATGGCGGAAATATATATAAGTTGAAAACTTAATCATCTACAGCCATTCTGATTTTATTTAAATGTCAAAAAAATTGTTTTGTGGCTCTTAAAAGACTCAACTATTTAAAACAGTTTTCTAAAACAGTTGTTTATTCGATAAACTTCAACGGGTTGGGGGCAGTGACGTGCCGCCGAGAAATTCTCCGTTCCCGGAAATTTCTTTCCTTGAAAATTTCCGGAAATTTTCAAAATTTTTCAAGAACTTTAGTTGAAAATTATCCTGAAGAAATTTCTTGAGAGAAATTCTTCAAACATTGTTAGACCGTTTCGGAAATTTCTCGAAATTTTCAAGAGTACGGTTCTTGAAAATTTCTTCAGGATTCCTAGGTGGGAGTAATTGACTCGTGAG
The DNA here is from genome assembly GCA_943193695.1 of Acrobasis suavella. NCBI lineage: Eukaryota > Metazoa > Arthropoda > Insecta > Lepidoptera > Pyralidae > Acrobasis > Acrobasis suavella. The sequence goes on from OW971947.1 coordinate 2,557,404, forward strand.
ATCTACAGCTCACAGAGCTAGTGGCTCTGTTATAATTGTAAATGTTTATGATTTATCTATGGGCTTCGTAAATACGACCATATATATCTCCTCTTTTCGTTCACAGTTGGCCTGGCTCCCTATCCCCCAGCGTCAAAACGCCAGAACCCTATGCATGCTTTATGCTATCCTCAATGACCCTAACTTCCCAGCTTATCTCAAGTCTCAATTTTCTCTTCTTAGCGTTACACATTCGCGAAATCTCCGCTCTTCTAATCTTTCAACTTTATCTGTATGAATAAATCCTTCCAAATTAAAGCCATTCTTTTCTGGAATGCTCTTCCGGAATCCATTAGGCGTACACCTAGTCGTTTAGCCTTCAAACGGGCGGTTCATAAACGGTTTCTCCGAGAAGTCTCTTCTCATGATGTCCCTGTGCAGTAACTAGTAGCCATCCATATGATAATTATTTAGGCATATATATTAAGGTATTTATGTATTATTTGATGTTTATTATATGTTTATTCTATCTACAGTAATCGTATTGGTATACATATATGTATATATATATATATATATATATATATATATATATATATATATATATGTTATAATGTAATTATATTCTAGTAGATATTTAATTTAGTTTACACATTCTGTCGCACCACCCAAATTATTTTCCACTTGGTCCAATGGTTGACTGGCAGAGAACGCCATTTGTACACTTTATTTTGTGCAATAAATCTTAAAGAAATAAATGTGTTAGTAGGATAAAATGAATACTTAAAAGCTCGAATATTCGTGTTCTTAAGTTACCTCTAAAGTACGCACTTTCCGGTATAATTAGTCCTCCAGTACTCCAGAAACGGTGAGCACTTGTGAGCTTAAAGAGTTATTATAAACACTCACGTTTGTCGAAGCAGTTGTTCTTAAGTTAGCTGAAGGTCGACTTAAGGGTGCATGCAAAATGTCTTAGAACGATCCTTAGTTTAATCAATATTAACGAAACTCAATTTAAAATAAAAATACAGCCACGTTCAGGACGAACTCTAGAGATTATATGACTCAAAAATACTATAGAAAAAAAAACGACGGGTTGCTCTCCGGGAGTGCCGGCAGAAAAGAAAACTCGAATATTAACGTTGTGCATTTTTGATATTTTGGAATAGTAAGGGAATAATTTTGCACGAATTGCTTTAATTATCAGTATAAAAGTACTATCATTTATGTGGTAGAATACAATATTTATTTATTTACAGCGTGCCACGCGCAAGCGCCCTGCGCCGCCTAAACGAAACAACAGGCGCAAGCATACATTTTAGCCGCGCCGTAGAAAGAGACGGGGATACTTCCTCTCCTACGCCGCGCCGGCTGTCTACTCTCCATCCGTCTTACGAATTTTCGATCAGGTCACGTGTCCTGACGCGATTTTAACATTTTTTACTCATTACAAAAAAAGTGTACAACGGCGCTAAAGAAGTTTTCACTTCAAAAATTGCAAAGTTGCCTCCAAATCACCTCCGATTTATACTATAAACGGCTAGTATTTAAGAAATACGATAAATTTAGTCTTTCTTTTTATTATTAATTAGTTTTTCTATTATTAACAACTTATATTTTTAATTTCTTTTAAATACTTTTAGAAAAAAGAAAAAAGTGAAACAAACATTCACGCGTTATCTATATCTGCGTTTGAGCTAGCCTAGAGTCAAGGGTGTACCCACTTGACTCTATCAAAAAAATTTTTAAACACCAAATATTTCAGAAACAGATCCCTAAATCGAAAAATGGTGTTCGCATGTTCAATATTTTTGAAAGACCTGTTTAACGATACCCCTCATGATTGGTTAGTCGAGAAAAAAAAACTTTACTTGTGTGGGAGCTACGATTATAAAAAAATTTTTTTCAATATTTCATTTTACCACTTTTTTCGCATAATTAATATACATACCCATGCCAAATCACAACTTTCTAGTACTTATAGTCACTGAGTAAAACCGCGGACGGACAGACAGACAAACAGACATGGCGAAACTATAAGAGTTCCTTTTTACTACGGAACCCTAAAAAGGGATAGACAAAGCCCTTAGCCCGTAAATCCAAAGTCACTTTCATCGTGATGGTGATTTTAGCCAATTAGCATAACCTAATTTCCTACACTTCACCAAAATCCGTCCGAAACCGGATCTCATCAGTGCGAGGCAGTACAAACCAGTTCAAACCGGAATAGCGGTAACAATCTGCATGTTAATGCCTCTAAGGGACCATAAACCGGAGTTATTGCTTTCTGGTATACGAGCCGATTGTTATTTGAATGGGCTTGGGAAATTATAGAGTTTATTAAGACGAAGTGGTAGCTAAAGTGGCGCCCTCATTTGAAATAAATTTATTTCAAATGAGGACGCCACTTTAGCTACCACTTCGTCTTAATGCAGGGTGTGACACTAGTTGTCGATATTACGTAAAGATGTTTTCTCAATTGTGGGTAGTTGAGTAGTTGGTGCTGTCGATAGCTCACGCGCTATAGATGGAGTATATAACTTGCTGGCTCCCTGTAGACCATTCCTTTGTACTGCATAATGGTAAGATAAAAATAAATAAAGTTTTAATAAAACAATAAAAAAGTCAATAAAATCATCAAATTATAACATATTTATATAAATAAATATATAGGGACAAATAACACTGATTGAGCTAGCCCCAAAGTAAGTTCGAGACTTGTGTTATGGGATACTAACTCAACGATACTATATTTTATAACAAATAAATATATAGATAAACATCCAAGACTCAGGACAATTTGAAAAAGGCCTTTTTCCAACTTGCCCTGACCGGGGATCGAACCCGGGACCTCTGGGTGGCGGACTAGCATGGTGACCAATACGCCACGGAGGAGATATATATTCCCATCTATACGTATAATCGAAACTGAATATTGCAGCCTAATTCTGTACTAAAACAATATATAAAATATCACAAGTATGTATTCATAACTTCCACAAACGCTTTCCGCTCGTCGCCTTCTCGCATGTCAGCCTGCACTAGCAGGCTGACATGCGAGAAGGCGACCAGGCAGGCCCGCGGCTGTGCAGTAGATTTTGTAACTACCCTAACTGCATTAATATTTTTTCATCATAGCAAATACAGTTCTAGCTGTTTTCCCGCGACTTCCTCGCGCTTCTTCATAGCGTAAAATTAAGTGCTATTTAAGTGAATTCTCATTTTATGTAAATTTTGTTAGATAATTTAAAAAAAAAGAATATTTTTTTAGCCCACTCACTTGGGTGGAAGGTTGATAACCTGAGATACAGGATATTTCCTAGTTTAGGTATCAACTCACCATAATCCTCTGATTAAGACGAAGTGGTAGCTAAAGTGGCGCCCTCATTTGAAATAAATTCTTTAAATCTAAATATGGTGATAATTAAAAATTTGATTTGTATCACTGTCTAGAAAGACCTTTAAACTATTTTATGAATAACCTTTGAAAGTAATATTGGTAGTCCGTCTAGTTTTAAAACGGGTTTTCGCCAAAAGTGGCCACTTTTGGCAAAAACCCGTTTTTAAACTAGACGGACTATTAGTAATAATTTCAAAGGTTAGTCATAAAATAGTTTAAAGGTCTTTCTAGACAGTGATACAAATCAAATTTTTAATTATCACCATATTTAGATTTAAAGAATTTATTTCAAATGAGGGCGCCACTTTAGCTACCACTTTATCTTAAGATAAATTAAATTAGTTTACAAATATTTGAAGCTTAGGTAATATTGTGTCAATTAGTTTTAAGACTGATTGTAACATTTCGTGGTTATGGTGAGAAATAAATAATACAACAATACAAGATGACAATATCATTTACTTCATCATCTGTGAATCAGTCATCTTACTTTTCGTCTTTCGCCGCCGCTACCAAAATTCAAAAAGCTCCGTTTAAAGTTACTCAGTTGTCGTCGAACAAACATACGAACAAACGCCGGATTATTCAAGTAGACTCGGAGAACTTCAGTCGCTCGTTTAACTAAACAAAGTTTGATACAAACAAAACTTTAAATTAAAAGCACTGCAGAATCTAAACAAAGTGTGAAACACAATCCCGCCCCGTTACTAAAAAGCGATCCATCAACAATTTAATTAAATTCACAGGTGAAACGATATTTTATTTCGAAATCATTCTATCTGTCAAAGTTGGACGGACGTCCGAGCTTTCCAAGTTTCGTTTCGCGATATGATAGTACGCGATCCCACTGCAACGTTTGTTTTTCATCTGTTATTTGATCAAAAAAGTTTGCGTTGCTAGGGTCAACATTATTGCGTGATTTAGAAATAAGGGAATATCGTTAAGGTAGGTAGGAATATTTCTTTATGTTATTTAAATCATACAAAAATACTTAGATTATAACAATTATTAAACGATGTGACTGTTGAAATATTTATTATAAAGTTAATTTATAGCTCTTTTTACCCATATTAAAAAAGAGTGTAATTTGGAAATAAATAACGTTTATGTTATTATTATTATAGTAAACTTTAACCGTAGGAAGAAAGCTTTATAATGGCTCTTTAATGTAGATATTTCTATTTATATTACAGCTTTTAATAAAAAAAACAATAAACTTTACCATGACGATAATACAGCAACGTGTCTTAATAAACACTGTAATGTGATCAGAACTAGTGATGGGTCGAGAGAAAATTCTCCGTGCGAGAATGTTTCCTAAACGAGAATGTTCTAGAAAATTCTTAAAGTTGCAGAATGTTCTCGGAGCAAAGAGAATTTACGAGAATTTAAAATAAAATTCAATTTAATTTAATTTTAAATTGAAATTCCTGGTTTTTGCAAAATAAAAATAATCTTATTTAATACTAGCTGATGCCCGCGACTTCGCTCGCGTGGACTTTATGACTCCAGCGTATTAATATAAATACAAACTAATGAGAGAGAGAGAGAGAGAGATAAGAAAGTACTTGTAGCAGTGAAAGTTAAAAGTCAATATTATTAAAATCTTTATAAATTATGTTGCGAGTCTTTCCTTCGGGAGCCAATATGAAAAGACCTGAAGTGTTACTAATCCTGGAGAAAGCCACATAAAGTTGGCCAAGCGAAAAACTAGTCCTTAGATCGACATCAGCGGCTTTAAGCGTCTGACACTGTGACTTATTGTCATATCAAAGCAAGTAAACACATGGAACTGTGTATTTTTAAAAGGAAAATTGTTGGGGATGAATGGTAAACGCGAAATAAATACAGTTTCATTGGCACCACTTACAGTGAGAATCTCAGCTTCAATTATATTTCGCTTCAAAGCATTGACTTTAAGTGTCTCAGCAGACTATTCCTAAGTTTAGCGGCTAAAGTTCTTTGTCTAAAGTTCGGTGGGGATGACACACTAAATAAGCTGAAGTTCAGCCGCTGAAGTTCGGTGGAAACGCCGGATAGTAGTGATGTGCTGATATGAGAATTTACTCCGTGTCTTTGGAGCGTCTGCGGGGAATGGGAGCGGGAGAGGGAACGGGAGCGGAAGCGCGAGCGGATGCGGGTACGGGTACGGGTCCGAAGTTCCGATTGAGGCTAAAGCATCGGAAGTTCGGCATTATGTGTTGCTAGTAATGCAAATAACATTGCAGGCATGCTTTGGCTGAAATTCAGTCACTGGATTTCGGCATACTATGCTGAGACACTAAATCGGGTTCCGTTACACAGTTTCGGTGGAGTCGAATTTCGCATCAGCATTATTGGCCCTCCGACATTAAGACTTATTTTGTGAGCCGAGAGTCCATTTGCTGCAAGAGATCTAAGAAACTCAACTGGGTAATTGGTGACGTCATCCTGATCAATAACACTATCCAACAAAGTATAAACCACTTCATTACCATTAATTTGCCTCATAAGTTCTTCATAAATTGATGTGTAATGTGTATTGTTCATTTTTTGGTGTCAATATGGCGCGTTCACATAACCAAGAATTTTCCTGGTGTGTTATGCTCTAAAGATCCGCAAATACTGAACTTATAAGTTCTTCTTCGGAAGAAACAACTTCGTCAAGTATTACGGGAAGACTCACCTAACCATTCTCTTCAAGAAAGAGACTTTCCCCAACTTTTAATAATATTCTTGAAAACTCTTGGGCTAACTAATACCGCCAAGCTGGGCTCTCATATAATTGTCAATCTGAACTTTTGTATTTGAGGTTACAGATAAGACTGTTTTAATGAGAAGTTAATCTCATCTGCCCTAGAGCCCCGACATAAAACTGGAAGGCTTTGACGAAAATCTCCCGACAGCAAAAATGTGACATTGTCTATTGGCCTGTCATCTCGACGAATGTCTCGCAACGTGCTATCTACAGCTTGCACTGCCTTTTTGTTGGCCATTGTTCATTCATCCCAAACGATTGGACAGCACATGAGAGGTTTAGCCAGTTGAGGCAAGACGATATCAAAAATTAGGCCCAAACTGATACCGCCTTCACTACATGGAGTTACTCCTAGCTTATGTTATTATATTATGCTACAACTTTAATCTCATATCTTAGATTTCCACATCAGATGATAATCGATTTTAGTAAACCAACATTTATGCAAATAAATTTAACTTGGTTCTGCATCAGGTGTTCCAAATTTTCGATTTTCAGGGTTCCTAACCAAAGGGTAAAAACGAGACCCTATTACTAAGACCGTCCGTCTGTTTGTCTGTCTGTCGCCAGTGTTATTTATGATAATGATTACATTGATCAATCACAGTTAAATATTTATCTATTAAACAAGCATATTTTTTAATCCTTTATATATCTTCCCTTACTTTAGCTGAAATTTATGAGAATTTAAAAGAATTTAAGAGAACATTCTCGGAAATATTCTCTAAGAACATTCTCGCTAAGAAGAATTTAACCTCTGTAGTAAAAAGTTTTTTAAGTAATTTTGTAAGATGTTTAAAAATGCAAAGAATATCACTTAAAGTTATATGTTTTCAATACTGCTGTATATGATACCCTTCCAATTTTTAAATTCTCGTAAATTCTCTGCAAAAAGAACATTCTCAAGAACTTAACAGCAATGTTCTCGCTAGGAGAATGTTCCCGGGAATTTCCCATCACTAATCAGAACTAAGCAGTTTTGATCACATTACAGTTGAACTTTGGCATCTCTCATTAGGATCTTGGACTACGTAGATCTATAACAATCCAGAGTCCATTGAACAAAAACTACAGTTAAAATCTCGATAAACTCTCTCGATTCTGTCGGGTAGCGGAGTTTCAGATCGAAGTCCGATAATACTCGCTTTAATGGATTAAATAGCACTAAAAGTGTGTTCTTAAATTATTATGGCGTAATAAAGACTAGGGAAGGAATATCGTTAGGAAATCTGCGCACTGATTTCTTTTTTAACCGACTTAGAAAAAGAAGGATATCAAGAATGTAGTAAATAAAAAAAAAGAAATGTGGTGTCGTGGGACACCAGGTAGGAACGAAGTTCCTTCGGCTAATGTAGAATCGACACAATTTGCAAAAGAAAAATCGTGCTCAATTCGCGCCTGCGCACGTCTCATTTAACGGTTTTATTTAACGAGGTCATCCTTACGGTTTTACTATCACATTTTTTTCAGTTCGGTCGCGCAGCAAAATCCCTATCTCCTCCAAGCCTGCCGTAAGGAACTTCGTTCCAATAAACAAGATTAAGTATGTATCATATAAAATAGAATTTAGTATGTACTCTCTCAACGTATTCTTGTGGTAAACTGTGGTTAACGGTGTTGGTTTTACATTTATTTCATTTTGTATGTTTATAATATTCTGTGTCAATTTATAATGTAAAATTGTTTGTTTTCCCAAATAAAGAAATGAAAAAAAAAAAGAATGCGGGTTGCGATTTTAAAGTGGGACTGGGCAGGACACCTGGCTCGAAGAAACGATGGAAGGTGGAGTAAGGCCGTCACCAAATGGTATCGGCCTTAATCCACCTTCCTTCCATATAGGTAATATAGAAATGGGAAACATAGTGTGGGACATCAGGTAAGTTGACTTTCCTAGCCTTCTTTCTTTACTTAACTTTAATACGCGTTTTAGGTCTCGAAATCGTAACTATAATACATTCACCCTACAGGTTTACTCGAATAACACATCTTTTTATAAGCCCATGGTCAGAATGTGTCGCCAATACAATGAAGTCCTAGTCTCTAACAGAGACGATATCTTTCACTTTTCGCTTTAAATTTCGGCTGCAAATACTAATACACAGAAGTAAGTAACTGAATTTAATTTAATTTCTGTTTTGATTTGTTTTGTTGCAATTATCTATCACTTTTTATTCTTGTATTTACAGTGTACCCTTGCTTCTGATTCTGTAACTAATGTAGCTTTTAGGCATACTTGTTTTAGGATTGCAGACTAGACCAGATCTTATATTTGTATGATTAATTTGTTTCTCTTTTTATGTTCGTAATCTGTTAAGTGTGCCAATAAATAAATAATAATAAATAATAAATAAAAGTTGCTGGAAGTTACTGGATTGCGATGGCCAACAACAGAGCAGGATGGTGCAGACAAAAGAAGGGTTATGCCCAGCAGTGGGTACCTGAGAGCTGTTGATAATGATGATGATGAATATGTTTATTTTATGTATGATCCTAGATTACTCGAAAATGCCTGGTCCTATTTGGAAAATTCTTTTTTGTTGGACAGGGCAAACTTTTAAGTTGGTCCCATAGTATTTTTTCGAAATCGGTTGTGTACTTAGGTGTGAATCGGTTTTCAATTTTGAAAAATTATCTATTTTAATGACAACCGATTAATTCATAAATAAACTGCGCTCTTTAAATCAGTGTTGTATATTGTCGGTTAACACGTTCGAAGACAGTACGTCACTGGGCGGGATATTATAATGATGCGTTGCGACATAACGTCGGGAGACGGGCAACTTTGTTTTGCTAATGTTCGCAGTACGTGTGTCGACGATCCTTTTACAAACTAGTTTTATGAAGAGCAGTATCTACTGTCATACTGTAAGCAACTTTATGTTTCTAACTGTCATATTATAAGTATTATAAAGGTATCTTCATATTGCTATGTCGCAATTCACCCAAACATGTAAAACTCTCGCGTGTGTGAACTACGTCGACCGGCGTGAACGCATGCTTGCTTTCTCGAACATTCAGTCCGGTCAGCTCTTTATCCCCTTTTCCGGACAAATTTTATGTCTAACTCTTTTTCTCTTCAAGCTTCACGGCTCTGGAATGCTTTACGCGTTGACATCAGAGAAATTTCTACTAAATTCTCTTTTAAAAGAAAAGTTCACGCCCACCTTTTAAACTCCCTTTCCTCATAAAGTCATCTTTATTTAGTTTTTCTCTTCATAGCTACATATTTATATATTAGTATAAGTAGATGTTTATGTAAGTATTGTATAAGTAGATATTTATTCTGAAATTTATATATAATAGGTATATAATGTAATTGTATATTATATAGTAATATTTTATATTGTAAGTATATACGTATTGTTTTTTTGTGCTGCATAATTTTGTGCTGCATTAAGTCCGCCATTTGTTGAAAGTATATTTGTATTTGGAACAATAAAGTTTGATAAAATAAAATCAAATAAAATAAAGTAAACTACAGTGTATATATTTTTTTGACTTTCATAACTTACTACTTGTTAGTTTATTATCAATTGAGTAAAAGTGATGTTACATTGGGAATACCTAGCCTGAACTCGCGCATTCGATACAGCGAGAAAGAGCCGACGGAACGCCACGGAACTGGCTATGCTGATGAGTTCCGTCTCTCTCTCTCGCTCGACTGTTCTAAGCGACAGCAAAGGATAGCAGCATACGATAGTTCCGTTCCGTGCGGACAGATGTGTCCCAACACTTACGTGCTGTAGATAAGCGAGACTTAACAACACAACTGTCCAAGCAGTTTATCGCTCGATAGCTTCATACAACTTGCAGCAAACCGTCGTCAGTAATAATCTTACTTGGAAGTTTGACCTAACAGCGTCTAGTGCCTGCCTGCTTCCTAAGTTATATGATCAAAGATGGTATTGTACTCAACTAACGGGTACTAACCACGATTCTCCTATCCATTTCGTAGATAGAAATAAAGGAAAATATACTTTGACCATGAATGTTAATAAAAAAATAGCTAAAGATAAAATTAAAGACAATTTATTTGCCAAACATGTGTTTACATTCAGTTTCGTCCAATCATGTTTACCATCACCGGTGTGTAAATTTTGTCAGAAAAGCTATCATCTATCATAATACTATAAAAATATACCTGCTTAATCTATAAACCATTTACAATTTACTATGAAACAAAGTCAATTTACAATTCATCAGATAAGAAATCCTTAACACTATAATAACATTTATCTATCAAAAATAATTTAATTTTCTTCTTAAACAAAGTCAAGCTAAGCAGCTTTGATAATTAGGATAGAAAGAGTAGAAACACATTAAAACGTCTTAATACTAAACGGGATAAACGGAGCTTTGGGTTTTATGACCCCAAAGGCTGTTTTACGTGGTTGGAGGCGTGAAAATCGAAAACAAGGGAATTAAAATAGTGATGGATAGACGTATCGACTCTTGATTTGATTCAAATATTCGCCCTATCCCTGCCCGAAAAGAGAAACAGCTGACACATTCATGCAGCACGGAAGCATAGAAAATAGAAGTTAAAAAAGAAAACACAAAGCAAGGTTAGTTAAAGCTGATAAACTATGCAGGGCGGCGCCGCCTGGCAGGGTCTTAGTGAAACGAGTATTACTTTTATTCAACGTATGCATCATATATATAGGTTCTTACACATACACACACTGATATCTATGCTCCCACACTACAATGCTTTCTTTTTGTTGAATATTGAACACAGTCCGACGAAAACAAACTAGCTTTTTATTTTGTAGCAATTTGTGTAAAAACGTTTACTAAATATTTTCAGAGATTTTCTGTTGGAAATAACACTGAAAAAATATTAATCCGACGACCCAAAACCGATGTCATTTCGTTATTGATTCGCGCTGGCAGCACAAAATAAAAGGCAACAGGTAGATAGACAGAAACGCGATACAAATTACAAGTTTATTTGCCAGGCTAATTTAAAAATCCCCTACTTTCAAGGGTTCAACCTGAATAACTTTTGAACCTCTAAACGGATTTTCATCAAACATAGATAAGAACTATCGCAAAAAATGCTTTTTCGTAAACAAAACTGAAGAAAGAAAGGGACCAGGAAAAAGCCCTAAGAACAAACCCACTTAAAAGAAGAAAAACACGGAGATTGGTAGGAGAGTACAACTAGAATGGGCGGCATTCTATAGACTAGACGACATTGTTAAATCAGCTGACACTCCACAATGCCTGAAGAATCCGCTTATACAACCAGTATAGTGCCCACTATGACCTATGGGACCGAGACATGGACGCTGACTAAGGAAGCTGTGCATAAGTTCAGAGTCGCACAGAGAGCCATGGAGCGTGCCATGCTTGGCATCAGGTTGCAGGATCGTGTGCCCAATACCGTAATCCGACCACCTACTAAAGTACGAGATGTTGGAACAGCGGTCATGCACTTAAAGTGGAACTGGGCAGGGCACCTGGCTCGAAGGGGTGATGGCAGGTGGAGCAGGGCTTTAACCGAATGGTGGCCCAGAGTGGGTGAAAGAAGCGTCAAACGTCCAGCAATGAGATGGGTTGACGATATAGTAAAAGTCATGGGTCGCACCTGGTTTAGAGCAGCACAGGACCGAGATGGGTGGCGTCGACGATGGGAGGCCTATGCTTAGCAGTGGGCGGAAGAAGGGCTGATATGATGATGAAACAGAACTGCATCGAAATTGATCCATCCGTTCGAGAGCTAAGCTGCCACAGACAGAAAGACGGACGAACTTATAACACCTCTCTTTTTGGAGTTAAAAATACATACGTTTGTTAAAAACTATAAATTATAATTATCGTACTTCCATGCTGGTCAGAGAGAATAGAAAAACTAACGATGTACCAGCTGCAGCAGCTGTTGAAATTGTAAAAAAGATCCCAATGTTTACTTAATGTTGGTATAAAGTGGGGATCCTCAGAAGTTTTATATATGCAGCGAATCGAAGAAGCTCTGATATCGAGATGTAGGTTACTGCTGGCGCCATCTCTTATGTTTCTTGCGTACTATGGTATTACACTTCATTTATTGTTGTGTGTGGTCGTATTTCTCGTAGTAGCGTAAAGGTCGCCACAAGTACATAACGACTAACCTTAAGTATTAATAAACTACATTTAATTTTATCAAAAACGAAAACTCGAATGAATAAACAAGCAAGTGATTTCACTTCTGTCGCTCTCTTTAATTCACACCGGTGTCCTGAAAACAATGAATTGGAAACGATACACGCTTCGCTTCCAAAATTGAATATCCTATTTCAATGGCAGACATTGGAGTGCAAACATTTTTGACGCAATTTCAATTCATCATACTGAACAACAGCTTTCACTGCAAAAAGAATCTGCAGAAAGAAATGTCGCACAACAGGCAATACGCCCCTCTCCCTAACTTTGTTCGTCTGTCTGAAGAGTTGCCTCCGGGCCATAACCTACCTTGGCAATTTTGAGGTGCCTAAGTCGACTACGTACTGAGAAGGGCAGATGCGGTCATGAGCTCGCGAAGTGGCGATTTACTGAAAAACCGGAGCCCCGCTGCCAATGTGATCACGCCGATAAGACCATGCAGCACCTTCTCTCGTGTCCACTGTGCCCGACCAGCTGTACAAAGTACGACCTGTACTCGGCGTCGGAGAGAGGCATAAGAGTGGCAACCTACTGGACGGACAAAATTTAGTGTAATTAAGAAAGAAGAAGAAGACTGTAAAAAGAAATAGGAAAAAAACAATGGTTTAGGTGGCACACCCTTGAGAACGAAGTTCCTTACTGCAAAATCGAAAACATTATGAACATTTAATTTAAAATTTAATTTGATAATTATAAAAGTTTAGATTCCAATTTCACGACTCAAAACAACACTGGATACCGAGTTTCAATTAATCCATCGGCGGCCATCTTGGATTAATGGAAAATAAAGCCTTTGGTTTTTTTGCGTAATTATCTTTGGATAACGAAAAACAATTTTTAATCACTTTTCCACCATCACGATGCCTGAAAGAAACAAGGAAATTGCTATCTACAGATATATTTTGAACTCCTTATAGATAAAGCGCATTGAAACAGATGACAAAAATTCCAAAAAAAATATTAAATAGTATGCATACAATAATGACATCTGGTGGCGGCTAATCGAATCACTTATCGAAAGGGATGCTTGCTTATAGGATCAAGTATGATAGTACTAAGTACATAATGCGACGCAAGTTATAAAGATGGCGCTTGTGTTTCACAATTACCAACCAAAATATATCTTACGTTTGGACGATTTATAGTTTAATCGCGTAGTAGACGATCAGAACGTCCAAACTTTGGCTGATCTCCATACCCGGCATAGAGCTAACTTTAATCGGAATTTCTAAACAGTTATGAATATTTACAACTTCAGAGTTCAGATAACTACTGTCCAGCTTGTCGCAGCTAGTTGGTATTTATGCGTTACTATATTATTGTAATAGCAATACTTAGTATTGATATAGTTATGTCTTTAATTAATTAATTAAAATCTTAATTGCACCAAAACATCAAGTTACCTAATAATAGATAACATAAAACAGGTGTCTTTCTTTTTACGGGTAGAAATTTTTTTCATGCTGGTCTTAAAGAACTAGTTTTAACCACTGTAAAAAAGAGGGGTGTTATAAGTTTGACGCTATCTATCTGTTTGTCTGTTTGTGGCGACGTAGCTCTCGAAATAATGGACTGTTTTCAATGCGGACCTTTTAACGTGGAAACAAGTTATCTTGCAGTAGTTGTTAGCTATGTTTGATGAAAATCGATATAGCCGTTTAAAAGTTATTGGAGGTTAACGCTTGAAAGTCGGGATTTTTTAATTTAACTGACACATAAACTTGTCTGTTTAAGGGGCTACCTGAATTTTACGGGGTCCAGTGCTGTCCCCATTTGAAATAAATCATTTAAAAGGAAACGGAGATATCATTTAACATTTTGTCTTGACCAGGCTCTAGATAACTCTTAAAACTATTTTATGAAATACTGTTTACAGTTTCAAGCGAGAACGTTAAGCTTTTCTACGCACATACGCCAAAAGTGGTTGATTTTCGCAATTGTGCGTAGAAAAGCTTCACGTTCTCTCTTGAAACTGTTAACAGTAGTTCATAAAATAATTTGAAGGGTTGTCTAGAGCCTGGTTAAGACAAAATTTTAAATGATGCCTCTGTTTCCTGATAAAAGATTTATTTCAAATGGGGTATTTCCCTTAACGTTAATCGGCCAAGGTTTGGTCTATTGTTGTGTGCTCGGGAGAAGAAAGAAAATAAAGGATGTACCAGCTACTTCTCTTTACGTGAACGTTAAAGCCGATCAAGGGAATGGGCGGAAACGTGAATCATGTTAGCGATGCGGCTAAGAACCCATCACTATTTTAATTTCTTATTCTATTTCCTTGCCTACCATCGCGCTTAAAGTGGCGAAAGACCCAAAAGGCTCTGTCCGTCTCGTTACGGATAAAGAAGTGATAGTGTATATTGTTTTGTGTAAGTATAGAATAAAGTTAATAATCATGCAAGACCAAGAAGGTAATTTTCTAACGTACAGTCAAGTACCAAGATACCTGACCAGGCCCTCTACTCATATCTTGAATTTTCTCTTAAACTTAAAATGATATTAACATGAAAATTTTTATTCAGGCAGATTTTAATTAAGTCTTTTTGAATATAAATTTTCATGTTAATATTAAGAATTAATGAATGAAAAACTCTTTATTGCACCAATACAAAAAAATTGCAAAAACAATCTCTTCCAAACAACCGGTGGATGGAGTGGAATGTAGGCTCGTCAGAAATAACGGCGGTGCAAAGAAAACTATAAGTTAAATCAATAGGTAGCTAAGGTTACTTTTTAGTTTACATAATACACTACACGTATATTCTATAATACACTTACACAAAAAACTACCTATATACAATACAATATAACTACATAAATAAGTTTAGTAAATATAACATACATAAAAATAAATATAATACAATTATTAAAGTAATAATAGTAATGTACGATTACTGAGCTAGATAAAATACTTTAAGTCTGTTTTTAAAGATAGAGACAGATTGTGTACGTCTAATAGACTCAGGCAGTTCGTTCCATAAACGCACAGCTTGAACTGTGATCGAATTGTCGTAGAAGGATGACCGATGCATCGGCATATTAAGCTTAAGACTGTCTGATGACCTCAAGTCACGTGTATGGCTACAGCGTAGGAATTGAAAACGTTCTAGAAGGTAGCGTGGAGATGTGGAACTAAATAATACATTATATAGTATACTTAGAATATGAGTATTCCGGCGAAGACGTATGGGAAGCCACTTGAGTTGAGATCTACAGTGGGAAACATGATCATACTTGCGTAAACCAAATATGAATCTTATACAAAAATTTTGAAGTAGCTCAAGCTTGTGAAGCTGCTCTTCGGTAAGATCAAGGTAGCAGGCGTCGGCGTAGTCTAAGATAGGAAGCAAAAGAGACTGAGCTAGCGCAATTTTAGTGGCAGTAGGCAGAAAATTACGTAGTCTTCTAAGCGAAGCTGCCGCCCCGAATAATTTACGGCTCACAATATCCAACTGAGGTCTCCAAGATAACGTCGGATCCAAAGTTAAACCTAAATTTTTAACACTGTCGAAGTAAGGAATTGTTACACCATTTAATTCTACGCCAGGCATTGATGACCAATTGATCGACGGTAGCATACGTGAGCTTCCAATAACTATGACCTGCGTTTTGGAAGGGTTAACTTTAAGACCGTATGCTAGGCTCCATTCAGCAATGCTGCGTAAATTTTTATTTGTTGTCTCAATCGCATCAGGCAAATTATCAACAGTTGCTTGAGTATACATTTGGAGATCGTCTGCATACATGTGGTAGGGAGACAGAATTCACAAAAATAGAGAAAAGGAGAGGAGATAACACCATTATTAATATTATTTGTAGTTTAAGAGAAAATTAAAGATATATGTACAGGGCTTGGTCAGTTATCTTGGTACTTGACTGTACTTACTCGTACTTTTATTTGGGAGCATCGAATATCCAAACATTCGCATTTAAGTATAATATTTATATTAGTTTCAATTTCAATTTACTTTTCCCAATAAGCATACAACGTGTATCGGAAAAGGGGTATCAATCCGAAAGGGAGTAAACATACTAATCAATGTGAACAACTTTTACTATGGGACCATGCCTGAAATCGTAAAAAAAAACTTCACCCCCATAAAATGTATGGGGGTGAAGACTTTTTGACTTTTGACTGAATAGTTGTTCAAATCGTAAAAAAAACACTTGACCCCATAAAATGACTTTTACGATTTCAGAAAAGGTCCCATAAAAAAAGTTGTTCACATTTATTAGTATGTTTACTCATTTCGGTTTGATACCCCCTTTCCTTCACACGTTGTATATTACACCACACTACACAATCATTTCTAAATTAGTAGTTACAACATACAATAAACCCTAATAGGAATGGAACAGCATGTGGATTTTTAGTAGAAAGTAAATAAGAAGTATTTAGAGTTGCAACATACATTTTCAATTAAAGTTTAAGAGATATTACAAAATGCTATAAAAACCAACTTGTAAGACTTTGTCATATAAAACTTTAAACTATAAACTGCACTTAAAACTTTCTTCTTTGATGCCTTGCGTAAAAAGGAAGCCACGACGAACTTTAAGGGCTGGAATACTGTTGAAACTATGCTCTGTCAATATACGCTTTGCTCTCTATTTTAATATAATATATAACTATATCAAAATGTATAATACAATGCAATATATAATACAACGTGTAACGAAAAGAGGGTATCAACCCGAAAGGGAGTATAGGTGCTAATCAATGTGAATAACGTTTCGGTTGTTCAGCTTTTCCCGCCTACTGGTCGCAATTTTCAACCGATTCTCGTGAAATTTTATTACAGGTTTCAATTAAGAATTTTTTTTTGTCAAATCCGGTTTTCCTAGTTTTTCAAAACAGCGGAAATATGGGAGATGAACTTCAAAAAACACATTTTTCCTTGCGCTATGTGTCTATAGCGACAGTCAAGTATGTAGGTATTATTGGGACAAACAGTTGTACCGTTTTGGTTAGTAAAACCTAGATTTAGGATCTAGGAGGATAGATAAGAAAAAGGAAAGACTAGATATTGGCAAATGAGATAGGTATAATGAACAACTATTACATTACATTAGTTACAAAGATTCACAAGAACACTAGGTACAGATTAGGTAGTCAGGGTCGTGAGTTATAGGCACTAGATCCGTTGAGTAGCCCTTCTAGGTAGAAGAACTACTTAGCTGGAGATGCAGCCGAAGAAAAAGAGAGGACGAGCGCCGGCCGCCGCGCCTTATATATGGGCATGCCCCCCCCCCCCCTGCGCCGAAGAGGGGCGGAGGAGTGCTGGAGCCGCGCGATGTCACACAGTCGTGTGTGCAGACATCGTCTACCATCAAGAGCTCGTGAAGGAAAATCAAACGAGTCCTACTCAATGAGGTTATGTTGTTTTTTAATTGAGTTCTATCGAATATCTCCCGGCTCCATCATCAGGACAGCTCATTGACTCCATAATATTGTATTGTCATCCGACTTACACAAGGAAGCAAGCACTTACACAAGAAAAATTTCAATCAATCGGTTGAGAAAAATTGAGTTATAAGATTTGACCCTAACAAACCAACATGCATACATACATACAAGATACATTGTGAGTTAAATAAAAGCTTGTAAAAAACTATACTTTTTCGAATGGTTTTCGGCAGAGTAGAATAGGGCCACTCCCAGTCCTCCCATGGATGTCGTAGAAGGCGACTTAGGGAATACAAGCTAAACAAAGCTTATAAACATCAATGAGACCTCTCCAACCCGTCTGGCCAGCGTGGAGAGTGTAGGCCAAGTCCTCTGGCTGCTCTGGCCAAGTATGGCTATGGTAGTACAGATAGGTCGTACAGTGGAGACAAAAAGAACTGATAATGATAATGATGTAAAACTAGGTTATTGTTGATAAAATTACTTCTGATTTAAGAGATTTATTTCCTTTTAAGTTCTTATTTAAAAGATGCCGCGAACTACTCTGCTAAAAACCCGCAGAAAAGTTGCCATTCACTTCAATTTATCCGCTTTTTCTCTGCAAAATACGATCAAAGTCACAAAATTAATTTCCGATACTTTCGCATCGCTTGGATACTGTTGCCTTGACTACCGGGGACCGCCGCTACAGGGTTGGCACAAGTAAGAAAGAAGATAAATTGAAGGCAACGCTCTCGTCTCTATTCCCATTTGCATCCTCAGCAGTAATTCTTTGAAGCCTGAAATCCACTTGATAGTAATGAATTACAGATAACTATTAAAGGAAAAAGTAATATTTCCGTTTTCAGCGTTGCCACAGGTATGTCACTTTATAGAAACGGAGCATCATTTATGCCTTCTACCACTACAAACAAAACTTTACATTCGTGCACACGTCAATGTGTGCGTGTGTAACCCTCCAATACACTCGACAAGGCAAAAACGAGGGAGAGGTGCGGCGACGGGGGATGGGGACGCATATTGCGCGAGACCCTTAGAGTTTCCTTTCTATATGTAAAACTTATATATATTCTGTGAAATACATTGCTGAATTGTAGCAGAGTTCAATACAATTGGTCACTAACTCACTACTAAGGGACATTATACTCATAGAGAGATGAACCGATGGTTGATGGGGCAAAACGGTTATCGAATAGTGACTATTTACGCACTGGAAAGCAAAGCCTTCCCACAAGGTGGTCAAACGGCTTGACCAAGGTCGCTGGAAAGCGCTGGATGAAGGCCGCTATAGATCGGTCTTTTTGGAAATCCTTGGGACAGGCCTATGTCCAACAGTGGACGTTATTCGGCTGAAATAATGATGACGAAGGCAGCAGTATCGCTTATCCAACGAATTAATACCTAATACTTACTGAGATTAGAAAGACCACACCAGCCGCCTGAAATTAAAATTTCATCCACACCACTTGGATAGTTGGCAATTAACCACCCTACGTTTTAAAAGGAACTTTTTACCACATACAACCGAACTGTGGAATCAACTTCTTGCAGCAGTGTTCCCGGACCGACATTAAAACCTTCAAAAACGAGTCTATATCTTCCTGGTATGCCAGCAACGCTACTTCTGTTACACCCCTAGTGTTGCAGTTGTCCATGGGCAGCGATGATCACTTACCATCAGGTGATCCGCTTGTTCGTTTGCCGCCCGATAACATAAAAAAAGACCAATATGAAAGTAAAACTTTGAATATTATCTCATTCTGATGTAACAACCCTATAGCTAGCCGCAGGGTATTCCAGCGGGGGTCAACGAGATCTCAACTGTTAACGAATTCGGAGTTATGATGGATTTCGATATCCAATGTTTGTCAAATAGATTCGGGACAAAGTATCACAGTAGGCACATTTATTGATGATATTTTAAATTAAAATTAGATTGTTTGAGAAAGAAAGAGGGATATGTTTTTGAAAAAAATCATTTTTGTTTGCCAATGACCAGTATGTGGCCACGGCGATCCCTCTGTCATTAGCCTCATTAAGGATCGCTATGGTACACGATATGGACGTAACAAACCGTTTTGAATACACACATACATACATATTTTCACGCCTGTTTCCCATGGGGGTAGGCAGAGACTATAGATTTCCACTTGCTACGATCCTTGCAAACCTCTTTTGCTGCGTCAACACTCATTACTCTTTTCATACATGTTCTCCGGTTATAAGTACTCCTTACTTCACCTTTTTTCAGAACGTCTGCAATTTGGTCCGTATTGAACAAACCCAAAAATTTTTTTTTGCTCTTTGGTTTTGAATATTTACTATTAATAGGGTAACAAAGAAGTTTTATGACATGTTTGAATATTTTTCAATATGATCTTTTACTTATTCACTTTACATACTAATTTCTCCATTTATATTCACCGTTACCATTAGTATTCACCGATACGTCTGTCAGTTTGTACGCAAATGCAAACTATTCCAATATTCATCTGGTTTACAAGCAGACAATTAGATACGGGATTGAACCTTGGAGGGAAAATTACGCAGGCAACTAGCACACTAGAGCGTTTTCACATTAGGCGTTCACACGACACTGGTATATTGTCAACTCGGAGGATACCAATGTTGTCTGACGATGTCTAGATAATTAGTAAAGATTTTGTTACCTTAATCTCATATTAATAAATCTTTAATGACGCTCATTCCTTGGAAGAACGGGCGATCGCTAGTAAGGGATCCCAAGTAAAATTTTTTTCGGGTGTAGGTTCTACGGTACACAAAAAATCGACATTTTTATACAAATTGCCGGGCTGGCCAAACACTTTTGTATGAAAATGACGATTTATTTCGAGTTTCAAGCATTGGTTCCATAGGAAAATTTGTTCATATTAACGGTCTGAGTTGCTCCTACAAGGATCGGATAGGGTTTTGTTACATATGACGACCTCTGGGTGTAGTGGTCACCATGCTAGACCGCCACCCAGAGGTCCCGGGTTCGATCCCCGGTCAGGGCATGTTGGAAAATGGCCTTTTACAAATTGTCCTGGGTCTTGGATGTTTTTCTATATATGTATTTGTTATAAAATATAGTATCGTTGAGTTAGTATCCCATAACACAAGTCTCGAACTTACTTCGGGGCTAGCTCAATCTGTGTTATTTGTCCCTATATATTTATATATTTATTCATATGGTATTTTTTTTTTGACTCAATAGAGTTTTACCCAAGACTGGACAAAACAGTATTAAGTGGTGTGTTCTCTAGTATTTTAGTACATAAAAGCTCTTTGCGAAAAACACGTCACGTGATGACACGTCTCACTAACGAGAGGGCCGCCGGACGGCGTCCGGTCCGTCATCCGTCCATTTCCGGACACGCGCGGCATTATTCCGGCTCGCGGACGTCGGACGCGGCTCAGGCCAACCGGAAATTTGAATTGGCGGAGTGTGACCGTGAAGAGGCTAGTGCTTTGTAGTTATAGTAGCGTATGTTACGAAGCGTACGTCTTTGAATTTACGGTAAAAATGGGGTAGAGCATGCACACAGTCTATTTTTACCAGACTACAGCAAAGCCAAGAGGAATAGTAATGATTTTATCAGTCTATATATGTATGTATGTGGGTATGTATGTCTGTTCCACCGTAGCATCTGAATTGCTTGTGTAATTTTCACAAATAATATGTCAATCGATATCATAGGCAACAATTTGATTGCAAAAAATGTATTCAACGAGTGTTACATACAAAAGAGGGAATAAAATCTCGTACTGTTAATATCATTTTGTTTTCAGTGTAAGTTGTATGTATTTATGTAAGATGTATATGTATGTTTATTTTTAATATTGTATATAAGTATGTTTATATTGACCGCCCCGCACTACCTAATTTCCCATTACTATTTTCTATATAACGAGGTTGCCTGGAAGAAATTGCTTAGCGATAAAGCCGCCTTTTGCGCATTTTCTAGTTTTTAAAATAATTATGTCCTGATTTATTTATTTTGTGCAATAAAGGGTATTGTATTGTATTTTTTTTTCTTTTTCTGTTTCGAGTGGGGTAGCAAATGAAAGGTCTTGATTAGCACATATCAAAAATATATAATTTGTTAGCCGAATATGGCTTCCGTAGTATTAGTTTTAAAGTACACTTGTTACAAGCTTTTATTTAGTTTAGCCATCCCGCCCGTTGTCTGGCTGTCTGTAACCAAATCTTGGAAGTTAAATTTTACCCACTTTTCGGTCATTATGATCAAATGAAGTTGCAACTAAGTACGTGTGACTTAAGGTCCTAAGGCTCCCAGGTGGGGCAGAGGGCTTCGACAGTGTTTCTCCATCGCGATCGGTCTCTGACTACGCGCTTTACTTCAGGCCAGGTTAGCATGATTGTTTTCATCTCCGCCGCAACTGTGCTCCGCCAGTTCTGCTTGGGGCGGTTAACTTTTCGCTTGCCCTGAGGTGTCCACTCCAGGGCCTGCCTCGAGATGTACGTGGGCTCTCTCTTGAGTGTATGGCCTATCCAAGTCCATTTGCGTCGCTTGATCTGCTTGTCAATTGGCACTTCCCGGCACGCCTCGTGTTCGTTGGATATCTTCTCAGGCCAGAAAATACCAAGTATTTGCCGCAGACAGCCGTTGACGAAAACTCGGATCGGCTGCGTGATCTCTTTGATAACCTCCCATGTTTGACAACCTCCGTGGCGTAGTGGTCACCATGCTAGTCCGCCACCCAGAGGTCCCGGGGTCGATCCCCGGTCAGGGCAAGTTGGAAAATGGGCTTTTTCAAACTGTCCTGGGTCTTGGATGTTTATCTATATATGTATTTGTTATAAAATATAGTATCGTTGAGATAGTATCCCATAGCACAAGTCTCGAACTTACTTTGGGGCTAACTCAATCAGTGTTATTTGTCCATATTTATTTATTTATTTGTTTCGCACAAGTACGTGTACTATCTCATTTTACGAACACTAATTAACAATATCATTCACGGGGTCGTTATTCTAACAAAATTCCTGTTTATTACCCAATTCTAACTAAATTTATGATGCAGCAAATTAAATCGTTTCCAAACATGTACCTCTATTTAATTTGTGTACCAGACGACTGTCTAGTACAGTAATGAAATAGAAGTATAGGTTAATAGACTTACCTTTCAAACATATACAATATGTAACAAAAACCCTGTCCGATCCTTCTAGGAGCAACTCAGACCGTCAATATGAACAACTTTTCCTATGGGACCAATGCTTGAAACTCGAACAAAAATCGACATTTTTTACAAAAGTGTTCGGCCGGATCGGCAATTTGAATGAAAATGACGATTTTTTCTTTGAGTTCCAAGCATTAGTCCCATAAGAAAAGTTGTTCATATTGACGGTCTTTTCGGTTGTTCTTTTGTTACAAATTGTATAAGTAAAACAATGTCGACACGTCGACAAAGCCCTGTCCGATTCTTATAGGAGCAACTCAGACCGAGTTGCTCCTATAAGGATCGGACAGGGTTTTTGTTACTTTATTGTATATAAAAAGGAGAAGTTATCAATTTGTATGTAAATATATTTTTTATGAAGGTTACTCGAAGACGTCTGGTCCAATTTGGAAAATTATTTTTTGTGACCGTAGCGATCTGGGGTCTATTTTTTATATAATATAATGTTTTATTTTTAATTAGATATATTTTAGTTTATAAGTAGGTTATTTAGTTTTTAGTTTAATTATTTATTTTTTCTACTCCTGTACTGTTAAATGGTCCCGAACACTAATATAAGAACATAGATTATATGATTTCAGAAAAGTCTATAGTCTATTCCTAATAAATATGTAGCACATGTGTCGTTATTTCGCCAACACGATACTCCTAGCCATAGACTTATAACTTTTTTTCTTTAGATCTACCATACTGCCGACATAATAAAATCGTTATTATAACATATGGTGCCATTTCTCAAACGTGGAGTCACTGAACAAACGGTTTTTTGTATGAAAAACATTCGTTTACGTGACTCCATGTTTCAAAAATGGCACTTTTGGTCACTAGGAAGACGTCAATAAAAAAAATTAAGTCTTCCATAGATACCTAGTATCTACCAAACATATCGTAGTATGTCTTAGTTTTCTTTGTATTTATTTTAGTAAATGTAGTCGTAGAAAAAGTATTGTATGCAACGTTGTATAAGTAGTCAAAAAATGCTCGATGGCGTCAATTTACGATGCTCGCCAAGGCTCGCATCGTAACCTGCGCCACTCGCATTTTTTAACCCTCCTTATACAACTGTTGCATAAAATACTGTTATGTATTGTGCTGTTTTAAATTTATAATTTATGAAATAAATACCATAAAATGATTAGGTATATAATTTTTTGTTTGGAATATATATGTAAGGTGGTCTCATAGAATTTTTTTTCATAATCGATTATGTAGTTTGTTGTTGAGACGGTTTTTAGTTTTGAAAAAATATTTATATAGGTTCCCAGGGGAAAGTTGTTAAGTATCGTATACTGAATTTAGTCTTATAATTATTTATTATTTTTTTATAATTTACGACGATATATAGATACCTATTTATGGTAAACCAAAGAAAAAGAAACACAAAGAAATAATTTTAAGTTGAATGAGTGCAATCGGCGGTCTTATCACTTAAGGCGGCCCTTCCCGGCCGCTCTGTCGTCAACGCGAGCATAGTTTGTAAAGCTTGTTATTTCATCCAGGGTAATGTTAGAAAAAGAGGCAAAGCAAAAAGGGAGAGATAGCGCCTGAGGGCTCGGTTTACATTCTATTAAATGAAATTAATATTATTATTAACTATCCATTGAACGAATATTCACTTTTCATTGGGTGCGGAAATTTCATAAAACTTGTTCCAGGTGATACGTGTTTTTTAGTAAGTCTTACAAGTGTGTGAAATCAATGTTTTTTTTAATTATTTGAAATTTTCATTACATTTGCAAATTTAAATTTTTTATTTCGATGTAAACCTATAAATAGCACACAAGATACCTGTTAGTTCAAAAAAATTCAAGAAAGACCAGTGACAACGTCATAATCACGTACGAGCGTTTGTATAACGGGAAGGCCGCTCTTAAAGCGATTTCTTCCAGATTACTAGTGGATGAAGAGGAATGTGAGAAAGACAAAGACGATGGTAGAACTGACCGAGAAGGAAAAATTATACCCCCAATGCAAACATACAATTTACAAAAAATGAACATCGGTACACAACCACTTAACTAGTCTAGTCAAAAGAAACATTATAATTTCAAGCTCCGTAAAATCTAACAAAGTACTGGAATTTCAATTAAGGTGCTAATGTCTGGATTGTAGACTAGATCTAGATTAAAACGCTCACAAGCCAAGGCAGCTTGACCGTCCCTTGAGAATGGACCTCATTTCTCCTAAACTACTTACGGAACTCGTTTGAAAGCGCAGTTTCATAGCTCGCTTCTTCCAAGGTATCGTTTTTTTTTTCCTTTTTCATTGTATTAATTTCTTTATCTGTGTATTTTCTTGAGCTTAAAATGTAAATTCTTGATTTTTTACACTAAAAAGTCTGGAAAATAGACCGTTATAAAAAATTCTGGGACACATAGGCTATACAATTTGGAAGGGACATATTATTTTTTTTTTAAAAGGCACATATTACACTGATTGAGCTAGCCCCATAGTAAGTTCAAAACTTGTGTTATGGGATACTAACTCAACGATACTATATTTTATAACAAATACATATATAGATAAACACCCAAGACCCAGGACAATTTGAAAAAGGCCGTTTTCCAACTTGCCCTGACCGGGGATCGAACCCGGGACCTCTGGGTGGCGGACTAGCATGGTGACCACTAAGCCACGGAGGTCGTCGTATATCCGTAATAAATCGAACCACGGGCTTTTCTAGATCACAATAGTATAATGAAATTAAAATAACAACCATAAAAACAAAATCGACTTTCCCATACATATTTTCCGGGCGGCAGCACAATTTTGTATGGAAATGCCAAAATTTTTTTTCGTGTTTTGGCTGTTATTATAATTTCCTTACACTGTAGTAGTCTAGTAAAGTCCGTGGTTCAATTTATTACGTGTATGCCATTTCGACGTTGTATACAAAATGAATCGATATTTTTAATGCTAAATTACATTATGTAATACTTATGTTATGTTATGTTATGTAATACTTTATTGTACACCAAAAAATAACAATAATCAAAAAATAAATACATTATCATATCTATGACGAGATAGACAGAGCCCAGGGCGGCAAATAAAGGCCACTTTTAGCGTAATGACTTTTAGCGCTACGCTGATTTGACTACATAGTATTTTTTATGACGAAGTTTACTAGTTCGCAAGCATAACATGTTGTAATGTGTCAAATTGTATTATATTTATACGTTTTTATTAATTAAAGGACAATAATAATAATATGACAAAGTTCTTCTAATAGCGAGTAGGCGACCAATACTGTGAAAATGAGTTTCTTTCGGCGTTTTTTCTCAGCAGTGGTCGTTACGAAGCGCTGGGATCGGTAGCTTTTCTTTAAAAATAAACAAAAGTAAAATATACTTTACACGTAACGTAAATTATACTTATTGATGTGTGAAAATGCCTGTAAATTTGAATTTTACCTGACGTATACCATTTCTTTCTAATAATCTATCTAGTGAGTTAAAGAAAATGTGTAGTCCACATCCATATAGTATGTACTACGTTCGTATCTAAGTCAAGGTGTTCGGGCCCGACTGTTCTTGGCACGGCGCAGTAATCCCTAGGGACGAGTCCAATAAGTTAGGCCGCGTTTGACGGATATTGGACGAGAAATTGACTGATGTGCGACAACTTTTATCAGAGACGACAGCGCTCTAGTTGTAATAAGAACGTACTACATATAAAGTAACTAATTTATTTATCAAGGGAATACATGAATTTTTCGCGGTCCTATGGGTAGCATTAGACCGGGAAAAATTCATGTATTCCATTTGAAATAAATTGTTTGAAACTGTAAACAGTAGTTAATAAAATAGTTTGAAGAGCTTGGTCAAGGCAATATTTTAAGTGATATATCCGTTTTCTTTTAAATAATTTATTTCAAATGGGTGTAGCACTAGACCCCGAGTAACTCATAGAATAGTTTGAAAGGTTGTCTGGAACCGCATGATACCAAAATTTAAATGATATCTATGTTTCTTTCAAATAATTTATTTCAAATGGGGGCAAAACCCCCGAAAAATGTATATATATCCCCTTAAATATTACACACCTTTCTAACTTTCATTTTTAATAACTATGCTGAGACCACGGTTGGAACAATTCGATTGAATCGTCAGAAAATAAATGAAAAAGACATTTCACTTAAACTAATATTAGATAACATAATTAATAACTTTTCTAAAACTGTTTATTCAACACGTATCGCGTTTACTTCCGTGTACCGTTTAAGAATATGCATCACGACATTTATAAATGAGTACTTGTATAAACTTATTTAGTCCCATTAGCCTAAAAAGTATTAGAACTAAGTAACAGATACCTAACATCTAAATAATATTTCTCACAATTCCTGCAAAGTAATTCCGAGAAGAATTATAACTTTGAAAATAGCTCAGTAAATCCCGGGGCTAAGTCTCAATTACTTTATTCTAATGTCTTTATTACCATAAGATAATGTTACTTCTAACTGTAATAAAGTTGAATCATCTTGTAATATTGAGCGTTTTTTCCAATAATTATACTTTTGAAGCCGGTGTAGGCTTTTTCCCTAAAATAGTACAGCTTTCGAGACGTAAGCTCTGCTTTGCATTTAGATTACATGCACACAGATGTGTAAGTGAAACACCGGCCTGAGGCACGGCACGGCCCGCGCATTGTTGGAACCGGATTATACTGGTTTTTGAAACTCGGTCTGAGACGCGGCACGACCCTTGCGCGTCATTTACCTGCCGCGCACTTTCTGCCTTTGTCTTCAACCTTTGGTACCGCTAGCTTGACGTTCCAGTTTTATTGCATTTGAATTATTAGTGAAATAAACTGGCATTAATATTATGATAAAATAAATTTAACATAATATCATATTGCTTTTAATAGTTAAGGTGTTTTTTTTTCCTAATAAAGCATTGATGCGTGAGGCGTGCAAGCGACGAGCACGACGCGAGCGCATGGCGTATTCGAGGCGTGTGCGTGTGGGTCTTCAGTAAATGAGTTGTATTTGATAAATAAATAAATAAATATATAGGGACAAATTACACTGATTGAGCTAGCCCCAAAGTAAGTTCGAGACTTGTGTTATGGGATACTAACTCAACAATACTATATTTTATAACAAATACATATATAGCAAATTATAAAGTAACAAAGCGAGCCATATGCGGGTGTTAACGCGCATAACGTGCACTTAGCGTACGCGTGTCGACTGAACGCGCCTTATACTATACCTATTAAACTATACCTTTCCATAGATTAAACTGTGGCGACCTCTACGGCCACTACGAGGAACCACAACTACAAAACCAATCAAGAGACAACTGACAATATAGTTCACAAGAAGCATATGAGATGGCGCCAGCAGTATCCTACATCTCGATCTCAGAGTTCCCACTGTAGCCGGAGCGAGGTGATATGCTCAACCGTCACAAAGGGAAGATCTTCCCGTCAGGCATGTTGTTGCGCCTGGGAAACCGCGGCTCCGATGGTGTATCGTCGGAAGTTGTATATATGCAGCGAATCGGGCGAACTCTGAGATCGAGATGTAGGATACTGCTGGCGCCATCTCATATGCTTCTTGTCTATACTATAACTATATTGTCGGTTGTCTCTTGATTGGTTTTGTAGTTGTGTCTAGTCTAACAAAGCAGGCACATGCTAACCGAAGTGCAAACTTGATAACATTCTCCGTGCAGCGCGGCGTAATCAATTTGAAAATAATCCCCAATGTAAAGGAAAGCGGAACTTTTAGTCCAACGGTTTAACGCTATATTTCAAACCTGATATTCCAATTTATTACTAGCTTCTTACTATAGCTTAAACAGTTTTCCATTGTACCTTTCCATAGATTGAACTTTGCAAGTCTAACAAAGCAGGCACATGCTAACCGAAGTGCAAACTTGATAACATTCTCCGTGCAGCGCGGCGTAATCAATTTGAAAATAATCCCCAATGTAAAGGGAGGCGGAACTTTTAGTTCAACTGATATTCCAATTTATTACCAGCTTGTTACTATGGCTTAAACAGTTTTCCTACTTCGTCTCTTTTCACGAATACAATAATAGAGAATGATCTAATAACGCAAAACTAAATATATTTTTTGCCAAAACATAAATCCATCAAAATTACACAGAGGTACTCAACCTTTTGACCGCTAAGTGTTCTTACGAAAAAAGTAGCTAGGGTCATTTTTTCCTATGGACATTTAATTACTAGTGTAATTTTGTTGCAAAGAATACAACTGCAACGCTAGGATACAAATGCATTTGTATAGCCGTTCGTGTATATTCAACTGCGGCAGATAATGGGTAAAAATTACTTCTCGGTGTCCGCCAATACCGTTAATGACGTTTCAATAACGACAATGAAGAATGTTCACTAATTTTGATTAATTTTTTTAGCCCATTATATTCTTAATCGAAAATAAAAAATATCTCTGAAGAAAATATTTTTATATCACGTTTAGTTTCCGAGATATGAAATTTTAAAATAAGTGCGCGACGTAAGAATTCAACCGGGCCGGCGTTTGATGCGGTGACGTCACATTGTACTGGCGGGCTGGCTAGTGCGACGAGCGAGTCGTGCGACCGAGGCGCGAGCGGAGCGGGACGTTGTAAAGATTTATAATATACAAGTAGTGTAGATTTGCCACCGAGCGTCCAGGGGTAAGAGAAAGACATATTAATGATTTTACGTATATTTTTTCATGGTCGGGTTATAGGCACACTTTAAATATATTATTTGTTATAAAATAAATGAAAAAAATATTTTGATATCACGTTTAGTTTCCGGGATATGGAATTTTAAAATAAGGGCGTGACTTGAGATTCAACCTGGCCGGCGTTTGATGCGGTGACGTCACATTCTACTGGCGGGCGGGCCGGCTACTGCGACGTGTCGTGCGACCGAGGCGCGAGCGGAGCGGGACGTTGTAAAGATTTATAATATACAAGTAGTGTAGATTTGCCACCGAGCGTCCAGGGGTAAGAGAAAGACATATTAATGATTCTAAGTAAATTTTTTCATGGTCGGGTTATAGGCACACTTTAACCCTCTTATTCATAAAAATAAACCACCGTTTGCTAAACCAATTTTAGTTAGAACATCTTTTATTCCTTTCCCTCTTTTCAATATTTGACATAGTAAGAACGAGTCAAAACACATTTTAACTAAAAGAGGTTTAGCAAAGGTTTGTAAACTTTTATGAATATGCGGGTTAATATATTATTATGCAATTTAAAGTGTGCCTATAACCCGACCATGAAAAAATGTTCGTTCGGTGATAGAGACAAAACATGACACTCTTTTCTTTTTCTTCTTTAAGAAATCTCAATAAGACTATCTCGCTCTATCAAAGCATGTCAGGCCCTTGGGACGTTGGAATATGACGTCACACGCTGAACGCAGGCCTCTATTTTTACGAGAATTTAGATAAATCTTTTATTTGTGAAAACTGCACACACACACACTCGCACACAAGGAAATAAACACAGGTTTTTAGCGATGTGTTTTTGCGATGTGAATTTCAAATGTCTTTAAAATCGCAGCTACTTGGGGTTCTTGAATGAAACAAAAAATAATCTATTTGTATACAAACAAGCTATAATCGTACAAACTTTCAAGCAATTCCGCATATCTAATATCATTCTCCATAGACGTGTCATGCGACAGTGAGTTAAAATAAATACCACGGTGTTATTTTTCGCGAAGTCTTTATTTAAAGTTATTCAAACTTTAAATAAAGACTTCGCGACTTATCTTTCTTCAACTTTCCAAGAAATCCGAGAACATTCTCTAGTTCGATTAATCTGCAGTAAATCAAAAGATTTATGTCATTGATTTTAGAAAAACGAGTCTATATCTACGCGTGGCAGGTAAAGGCGGTTTTTCATCTATTTCTACTTAACTTTTCTAGCGAAACCCCATTCCTTCTCGATCTTACCCCAGCGCAATTTATGTACTTTGCAAAATGATTGCAGAATATAAAAGAGAAACGTTTTGTACTTGAGCTGCATATGAAACAACTTGTGTGAAAATGTCATTGTGTGTCAAAATAACCAGCCAAGCGCGAGTCGGACTCGCTCACGAAGGGTACCATTATCTATAAAAAACCCCGTTCGTTGTATCGGAGCCCTACTTAAACATTTATTTTGTTTTTGTTGTTAAAGCGGCAACAGTACATGTGTGAAAATTTCAACTGTCTAGCTATCACGGTTCATGTTACACAGCGTGGTGACAGACAGTCCGACGGACGGGCTGACGGGCAGCGGAGTCTTAGTAATAGAGTCCCGTTTTAATCCTTTGGGTACGGAACCCTAAAAGGTTTATAAAACTAGTTTCCCATATATCACGTCTTTAGCCCTAATGGGGCTGACAGAGCATTTTTGGATTTTGAAGCTCTACGCATTAAGTTGAAGTGGTGGGCGGAACATATAGAGCGACGAACCGATGGCCGATGGGGCAAAAAGGTTCTCGAATGGCGACCACGTACTGGCAAGCGAAGCGTAGGACACCCACCCAGAAGGTAGTCTGATGACCTGACTAAGGTCGCTGGAAAGCGCTGGATGCAGGCCACTTTAGATCGGTCGTTTTGGAAGTCCTTGGGAGAAGCCTATGTCCTGCAGTAGATGTTATGCAGCTGAAATGATGATGATGTTGATGATGATGGTGATGAACCATTAAGTCCTACTAAGACATTAAAAGGATGGCAGACATAAGAGAGGATTGACTGCCTCCGTGGTCCAGTTGTCAAGGCGTTCGCCTTGTGACCCGGAGGTCATGGGTTCGATTTCCACTGGGAAGCATACTTTGTGAAAAGTTGTTTCCAGTCTGGATAGGATATTGCAGGCTTGAATCACCTGATTATCCGAAAAGAAAGATGATTCCGTGTTTCGGAAGGCACGTAAAACTGTGGGTCCCGAACGCCACCTAGCGTTTGATCATCAAACTATCCAAGGATTGGTTCCTGGTTTGCCCTTTGGGTTGTGGAGGTCAGACGGCAATCGCTCTGTGTAAAAACCAGCAACCTCGTCAAATCTCCTTGGTTAGGTAGCGGACCCCGGGCTCTGAAGCGTTACTGCTGAGGATGCAACCGGGAATACGCTCTGATGATGATGATGACATAAGAGAGGATTGAGGCATCTCCACTTTAATGCACTAAACAAGTAAAACTCACGTTATTCAGAGCTTATTGTCAATCATTTTACTTGTGCAGCCTGTGGGTGAAGAATACGCGGGGGGCTTACAATGCTCTGCGCATCCAGTATAACTTTGCGCTGAGGATGCTGCTGGGGCTGCCGCGGCGATGTAGTGCGTCGGGTATGTTCGCCGAAGCACGAATAAACGATTTTTATGCAATAATGCGTAGCGGGCTGCCTCGGCGCTGCAGCGTCTCCGAGGGGGCTCTAACAGTATCCTTAGCACCCTAGCAGCCAAAATTGATGGGCCTTTTGTAAGGCACTGGGCAGATCTGCTCGTGCATAGAAGTGTACACCTTATAAATTAAATATTTTTCTCGCTCGTAATTACTAACATTAGGATAAGTATTTTGTTTTTTACTAATATTGTATGGACTATGGTCTGAAATAAAGAATTTATTATATTATTTAACTCCACCGACAAGAGCAACCTCCAATTACAACAAGGCTCCAAGCAGATACAGCCCTGGGCCGCAAACCAAAGGCCACTTTCAGCGTGGCGGTGGCCGAGAAGGTAGAAACAAGAATCAAAATAGTGATGGGTTGCAAACCGCATCGTATTTGCTGTTCCATCGATCGGCATCGATTGGTATCTGTCAGATAGATTATGGTGTATTTAAGGTATTGTTCATCATAGTACATACTAAATAGTGTGTATTATTTGTATTAAGTTTTTTGTTTTGATGATTATTCTTACATATAGTCTATTTTTTTTTTGCCACATACCTATTTTAAGTTTTGCACTACCCCTGACATTCTCCACATCACCCCTTATCCGCCTTATGACTTGTATTTATGTATAAAGTTAAATAAATCGGCTTTAACATTCATTTCTTTTCTCTCAGACTAGAATGGAAAACATAGATTCACATTTATTTGGTTGATATAGTGTTTCGTGTATTTGAGTGTGTGTAATTTTCGGAAACAGATATTTATACCGTACTAAACAAGTATTATATTCAACGAAAAGTGGGGTTTTCTAATCAACGATCGTTATGACTGAGCTATTCAAACCATGGCCCACCTGTCATGTCCCAACTGTCCAACCCCCTGTACAAAAGAAGACCTAAACTCGGCTAATAACAGAGGCGTAAATGTGGCCACACGTTGGTTATAAAAGTTCACACGCTCATGTAATAAAAGTATAAGTCTATTCCGACCGTTAAGAAGAAGATTATATACAGCGTGACACACTGTAGTGCACCAATTCCTTTTTATGGTTCCAGCATCAAAATTCTGTCCAGTTTTTAATTCACGCTCCGAATCCTACAAAACTCTTTTCAAATACACGTGACCGGTAGCACGCGGAAAAACTGAATTTAGTAGAATTTGACGCAAATTGGCCAAGCTGCAAAATTTACTAAGCGCAAAATGAGCATTTTACTTTGCAAAACTTGCACTTTAAACTTATGAAATTAGCATTTTTTTACGTACTTTTTCATTTACGTCGTGGGTTCGTAGCTCGGAAAAATCTCAATTCATTTTCATTTATTTCGTGTTTCCGAAAGTTCTTGTGTAATTATTACACTTTTAACACATCAATTTCAAGAAATCTCACACAACTATCTTGAAAAATATATTGATTTTCATAAGCAAATACGTAATGTACTCGGTGTTTTAAAGTTAACCTAAAACTAGAGCAATAACGAAGAAATAACTAATACCTATTTGAACTAACATAGCTTAAATATGATAGGTGCCTCACATTATCTGACTTGAACATTGTGCAAATTACACATTTTGCGACAAACCTCGTCTGTGCAAGGTTTCCTTTTCGCCAAAATAATTTTGATGTTTTGCAGTGAAAATAACTCGGTAAAGGATTCTTTGAACTCGTTTCGCAAAGCGTTTACACAAGCAATTGTTCTTTTTGTTCATGAAGGCACAAATATGTTGCGAAAACTGGTCAATGTAACCCACCCTAAATCAAAGAGCTAGCACAAGGGGAAACCAAAATAAATTTTCTGCTTTTTCATTCTACAGAAAAATATTAAGTCTTTTCGTGGGTTTGCAAAGTTTCTGTCCTTTTTTTTAATTCATATATCTTTTCAATAATTAGACCTTTACAGGCACTTTTACACGTCAATATGTATAATTTACATTAAGTGTTGAGTATATTAAAATTAAATTTATTTCTTAAGAAAACCTACCGACATCAGCGCTTCGCAAAGACCGTACTTTCGAGAAATAAAGGCCGAAAGAAACTCATTTTCAGAGTATTGGTGAACTACCCGCTGGAAGAGCTTTGTATTTTAATTATTAAATACGTTAATAAAACAATGTCGACACGTTTTATAACATGTTATGCTTGCGAAGGAGTTAACAAACATAAATTACGTAATAATAAATATTCAGTAGTCAAATAATTTTTCAGAACTAAACCCCGACGTCACCCCGAACTACACAACCGATTTTGATGAAATGACTCCAAATCCCCGAACTACACAACCGATTTTGATGAAATGACTATGGGACCACCTGACAAGTATTCCCTTACAAACAAGAATTTTCCAAATCGGTCCAGCCGTCTTCGAATAATCGGTGAACATACCTACGATCCTAAACATTTTCTAAAATGAAGTGCTTGTCAAAACAAATCAAATTCAAATTCAAATCATTTATTGCATTTCATAAAGTACAACAGTTCTAACTATTAAAAGTCACTGTCTTCTATAATAGGTACACTATGAACCCTGTCGGGTATCGCAAAACAAAAAGTGGAACGGCAAGCGACATCTAAGACATGCAGTTAACTTATAAATATAAATGTTTACAAAATATTATTTAATAGTATATGTATATATGTATATTATTATTCACTTTATTTATTTTAAATATTCTTAGATTAGATTTTTTTATACAATATCTATAAAAAGTAAAATATAAAAAAATCTACAAAATATACACACTTTATAATAAAACCTAATCTAGCTGCCCACTGGCAGCGGGGCTTTAAGGCCCAAGCTACCGGTGGTTAGGGCCGCAGAGAGAGAAACCTCCTGACAATGCGTGCCGTGTCCAGGAGTACTGCCTTCTGTATCTGACCCTTGATCCAGCCATCTAGCGAGAGAGTCTTGAGGTGTTGATCAAGACTCTTCGCTATAAGACCGTTCGCCGATACGACTATCGGAACAACGATCGTTGAATCCACATTCCACATGACAGTCACCTCGTGGGCCAAGTCAAGGTACTTACTAAGCTTGTCCTTCTCGGCCTTCACGAGGTTCTCGTCATGCGGAATGGTGATGTCAACAAGCACTGCCTGGCGCATCAATCGATCTGTCAGCACGATATCAGGCTTATTGGCGACAATAGTAATATTATTATTATTTTTAGTATTTATTAGCAAGTGAATTATTGTCAAGTTATAAGTTTAAATGTGATGTCAGTTTATTTGTTAAGTAGGTATTTTTGAATTGTCAATTTTAATTAAAAAAATTATCGTTAAAATTCTCGTCTTGTTTGTAATACGTTTTATTTACTAGAATTAATTTCAATTTTTTTATAAATAAGGAACTTTTTTCTTCATTTCTTAGGCTGTCGGGTAGGGCATTATTTTTTATCGTCATAGCTAGCGGGCCAGGTTTAAAAAGTTCTAACTTGGAAGCGGGTGTCACTAGTTTATTTTTTTGTCGTGTGGGATATCGTCTTGGTACGAGTAAGTCTTCAATTTTTGTGTAAAACTGGGGATATTTGCGTACAAATTTACATGCTTCTAAAATGTAAATACAGGGCAATGTTAATATTTCAAGGTCTTTAAAATGTGGTTGGCAAGTTTCTCTCCCTTTTATATTCGTAATTATCCGTATGCATTTCTTCTGTAGCATTAATAATCAAACGAGTCCTGCAAAATAAAAGACATCCGTTTCAGTTCAGCTGCGTGACTTGCCCTGGTTGAAAAAAGTAGTCTAAAAATATAGTTTTCGGTATCGTTAAGAGTCCTCTTACCCCGGACAGAATTAAACTTTCCCATACAAACGTAGTCTACGTTTTATTTTGAAACGACATGTCTAATATGGGTAAAATTATGTAATTTTAAAGAAATAGCAACTATCTAGGGTTATAATTGGTTTTCGATTTTAAAATTATGAACTAAACGATAATATATGTAGTGTATTATATCATATTTGACCATCAGTATGGAAAAGTTCTACGCCCTTATATTTTCTTTCCAGTTCATAATTTACTGTCGAAAACCAATTATAATCCTAGATAATTGCAATTTCTCTAAAATAACTAACCGAAATATTTTATAATAAAACGTAGACTACGTTTGTATGGAAAAGTTTAGGGTGAGGGGATTCTTAAGAACGATTTTATCAAAATAAAATTATTACCACCAAAATTGGGCCCCGGTGACAACTTAGTCATTAGCCTCGTTGAGATCTGCCTTTGTGCAGGAAGTCGAGCGGCTGGTGTTGGGACATGACATAAGGTGGTCCATATACTGAGTAACCCACAGTCAAACAAGCTGTCACAAAGAGGTTGCCCCTTTGTCTCGTCTTTCTAGATTAAAGTCAATAAACATTACTCAACGATAAATATTAAATTTGATCTACAATAAGATACATATTCGATTTATCAATCCCTACTTTAACAACAAGTAATATCTAAACGCAATATTACAGTAGTATTAATGTTTACCTGCAAAAGCGTTTTTTACCAATTTCCACAACATTCAAATGTAACTCATAAAGATCACAATGTTGGAACGATTCGCCCACCTCGTCCCACGCGTGGCGCGAACTCCCAAAACTCGCTATCGCAAGTTTAAACAACTTCGGTGACATTTTCGCGATTGCCCCTACCATTGTTTCTACGTTGGGCGGTTTGAATAAAATCACAGATAATAAAGTACTGATGATCGAACTCATTGTTCTAAGATGTCAAATTCTTATCTTGCAATAGGAGGAAAATATCACTATTCAACAAGATTTTGTATCAAGAAAACTCGCAGCAGTTTCTAATAGAATTTAGTACACAAAACATAAATCTAGTTTGTTACAAAAAATGTGTGAAACTTATAAGTTTTTAAATATTACATTCCAAAAAATCAAATTTAGTTTAGTTCGCTAATTTCAAAATTGTACCATAAATTTAATTCGTTTTTTTTAATCAATTTTAAATAACAGTTTAACACTGACCGAACTTAATTTTTTACAATACTTTTTTTATTACTGCCAAATTAAAAAAAAGGACTTGTTACAAAGTACAGGTTGGTATGACGCTATACAATGCGCGCAGTACATAATGCATGGGAAATAGTATGGTTAGTTGAATTTTTGGAAAAATGGCAAAAAGGTTAATCAAATGTTGTTTTGATTTAGAAGAGTGATATTTTATTTAACATTGTAACATAAAAAAACCTGCACAATAGTACATCTACTATAAATAATTAATAATATACAAAATTGGTAGAAACCGAGTTTTTATATAACATTACTCTCAAGCCTTATGTCCTAGAATTATTTAGACAAAATTTAATATAAAGAATCTAAGAAACAGTAAGAATTGTTCCAGATACCGAAAGAATGTAAAATTTTATCTAGGTACCAGTGATTCATAATGATCGCTACAGACGGATTTATGACACATTTCTAACCAGTCGTCTAGTGATTACTCTAAAAAAAATAAGTATTTTATTTTTATTCAAAATCATTGATTATTTGTTTAAATAATAAGTCGTATCAAATAATTTGTTCTTTAAGTCAAATAAATATGGAAAACCAAAACCATTCATTTTAATTACCTCAGGCATATGAAAATCGGGGCGCTTTTAGTGCCGCAACAGACGGGGCGCAAGTTGCGTCGCGTAACAGCTAGAGATGGGCAGTGGATAGTACTCAATCTACCCATTTGAGTATTTACTCACTAGATTTAATAAATAGAGTAAATAGAGCGTGCTCAAGTATTGACATCGCATTTGATGTCGGTTCACTTATTTTTACGTAAAATTACGTCTATGCACACCTCCCACCAAAAAATGATAATTAGTCAAAGAAGTCTACTTTCAGTGTGTGATAAGTATGGTATTTACATTTTAAGCATATTATGGCGTACGCACACACTTTCTGACAAGAATTGCAAGTGTATACTAGATTTAAGTTTCGAAATTGTCATGAAAACATGAAATAATGAATATGAATATAAATATGAGTCGCAACTCATATAAATCAATCTACTCACCAAATGAATAAATAAGGATATTTATGGGGTATTTACTCAATCTACTGAGTAAATACTTAAATGGGTTGATTGAGTATTTATGCATCGCCCATAACTAGCTGTTACGCGGCGCAACTTGCGCCGCGTCTGTTACGGCCCTTACAAACTGGTACCAACAAAGCATGGCACCTTAACCACGGCGCCTTAATTAGAAGGCTTCAATGGATGTTTAATATTAAAAGAGCACGTTAACCTTTCGGAAAACAATTTCATGCTCAACGAAACCCGTAGTAGGGACCTTCAAAGGTGTTCCATGTTCTTCAAAACGAGAAAAGTTCCAAAGCAACCGGACAAAAAAAAGAGAAAAAATCGTAAAATTTCACGAAAAATTTATGGAGTTTCGTAGCAGTTAAGTAATTATTTTTGAACTAACTTTTGTAACATTGCTACTGGACGTAAGTATGATATATATGTACTTTCTTGTCTCCCCTTTGCTTCCTTTGAGTAGAAAAAGTTTGTAGACATTCTTTTTATCATTTCTTACTATTTTTCATATATGTACACTTATAGACGACCTCAGTGGTGAGAGTAAGAGGCGAGGTTAGGTGGCTAAATGAAACAACCACATCTTACAAACTATGAACGTATAATGCGAGAATAAAATAGGTTACATTATTATGCACTAGCTTTTGCCCGCGGCTTCGCTCGCGTAGGGGTGTAATTTATCAAAATCCTTTCTTAGGTGATGCCTACGTCATAGTAGCTTTATGCATGCAAAGTCTCAGCCCGATCGGCTTAAAATTGACAAAGTTTCATACAAACTTTCATCCCCTATTTATCCCCTTGGGGGTAGAATTGATCATAATCCTTTCTTAGCGGATGCCTACGTCATAACATCTACCTGCATGCCAAATTTCAGCCCGATCCGTCCAGTGGTTTGGGCTGTGCGTTGATAGATCACTATGTCAGTCAGTCAGTCACCTTTGAGTTATATATATTTAGAAGATATAAGTAAAACATACGCACATCAATATATAGGTACTAGTACATTAAAAATATAAGTTTGAAATATGTGCTCAACACAAAACTCAATTTTGATGTATTAAAACTCGTAGAAATATTATTAGGTACCCTAAAACACCGTGGTAGTATAAATGGCTCCGTAAAAGAAACGATTACGAAAATCTTTTTAGTATAGGACCAATTACGGCGTGATTCATCTTTCATCAGGCGAATGAAATGCGTGAATTATACTGGTCGAGTGAAATTAGCCAGTTAACTGGCAAGTAGAAATAAAAGAAAACGACTATGACCAAAACGACGGTGGATAACTGTGAAATTCAACCATTGATTAAAGACGAAGTGGTAGCTAAAGTGGCGCCCTTATTTGAAATAAATTGTTTAAAACTAAATATGGTGATAATTCAAAATTTGATTTGTATAAATGTCTAGAAAGACCTTTAAACTATTTGAAAGTAATATTGGTCTTGTTTTAAAACTGTTTTTCGCCAAAAGTGGCCACTTTTGGCGAAAAACAGTTTTAAAACTCGACGGACTATTAGTAATAATTTCAAAGGTTATTCATAAAATAGTTTAAAGGTCTTTCTAGACATTTATACAAATCAAATTTTGAATTATCACCATATTTAGTTTTAAACAATTTATTTCAAATGAGGGCGCCACTTTAGCTACCACTTCGTCTTAATCATAACAAGATATGATGTCAATAATAGCAAAACATTCATTTATTCAAATAAATTAAGATAAACTTAAATAACAATAATAATAACTAAACTAAAAAAGAATAATTACATTAATAGTTGAAACCAAAAAAAAAGAGTTTAACATAAATTACCTATTCTAAATAAATAAAAATCATCTCTCATTTCTCAATCTTGTATCAATTAACATAAATTATACACCAATGAAAACGAAACCGCATGTTAAATTGAACTGATAATATAACTGCACCATAATATTGGGTTATGGATAGTATTTTGACAGTTTTGACATTACAAATATTATTTGTAATGCCTGAACTGAAATTTGATTTCTAAAAATTCTCATTTGTATGTCCGAATGACGCCAAAATAATCTTTGGTGGTATTTACATAATTGCTGTATATAACTGTTTAAGTTCAATAAATTAAAACGTGTCTAAAAAAATAATAAGAACGAATGAATGAAATCTACCATAAACTAAACACGGCTAAAGTCCAAATGTGAACAATCGAAACGCCTAAAGTAAGTATTATTATTTAGTTATTTAAGTTGCAGTTGGTTCGTAGAAGAACTAATGGATTCGAACAAAGGTCAAAGGTAGGCTGAGGTCACTCCATGGGAGGTCAAGGTCGAGGTTCAAGCATATTAGGAATCGATTTGGCTTAGTACCGGTAAGTGGTCTGAATAGCTAGTTCATTTCGTACAAGTCACACCACCAAAACATTACAGCTTTAAAAGCCGCTTTTCATTTAAGAAACAGGTGAAGGCACACTTTCTTCAAAAACTGTCAGATAGATCATAGTGTATTTATGTAGTATACGTAGGTATTGTTTATCATAGTATATACCTAATAGCGTGTATTTTTTTGTATGTAGTTTATTGTTTTGACATATAGTCTTTTTTTCGCCACGTACCTTTTCAAGTTTTGCACTACCCCTGTCATTCTCTACATCACCCGTTTGGTTGACTGGCAGATAAGGCCTTAGGCTTTAAGTCCGCCATTACACTTGTGTTTGTGTATAAAGTTAAATAAATAAATACAGATATAGATCAAAATTACTTTTTTAGACTACCTTTGTCGTTGATGATATATTATTTACAGTAGAGGACTGCCTCCATGGTTCAGTGGTCGAGGCATTCGCCTTGTGATCCGGAGGTCGTGGATTTGAATCCCTCTGGGAAGTATACTTTGTGAAAAATTGTTTCCAGTCTGGTTTATTGAAGGCTTGAATCACATGAGTACCGGAAAAGAACGATGATTCCGTGTTCCGGAAGGTACGTATAAACTGTAGGTCCAGAACGCTATCTAGTGTTTGCTCAAATGAATCCACATTCGTTCTGGTATGGTTGTGGAGGTCAGGTAGCAGTCGCTCTATGTAAAAACCAGTAACCTCGTTAAAAGAAATAAAGATGCAGAAAGGCAGGCAGGCTATAAGACCTAAGAACCTACTGCCGTCATGTTACCCAAAGGTCTAGTGCATAAACCGCTTAGCTATCACGGCTACAGCAGATACTCATCGTCATCATATCGGCCACAGGAATGAATGTCTAGCAGTGGACCCTATCTATATATAAATAATAATATTGGGTCCACTGCTGGACATAGGCCTCCCCCAAGTATTTCTAAAACGACCGATGGGAAGCGGCCTGCATCCAGCGCTTTCCTGCAACCTTGCTCAGGTCATCCGACCATCTAGCATGGCCACCATTCGAGAACCTTTCTGCCCCATCGGCCATCGGTTCTTCTCGCTATGTTCCCCGCCCACTGCTACTTCAGTAACCTAATCCACGCTATGTCAGTGATAGCAGATCCTGTTAGAATTCAATCCCACTATCCCACGACGCGCCGCGACGTTTAACCTGATCGCGGCGTCAATGATTAAGTTTTTTAATATAAGCCGAGGAAGTTTGGGCTGGAGCTCAAGTATTTACGCCTTTGGGAGTTGGAGGGAAATTAATTTCTCCCCACGTGTACCGCAAGTTGGGCTAGGGCTGCCTACGTAAAATCTTCCCTCCGTAAAAAAAAAGGGCTGCCTGCTGAACTAGATATGTATGTGGGTTGGTGTAAACAGTGTTTGCCTTGGGTTCCTAATGATTCTCATAAAAATATTTGTAATTCGAGTATTACAGTTTGAAATAATGCTTTTATACATAATCATTATCACTCATAATGAATTTTCATATAACTTTCTTTATCATAATTTTTTTAATGTAAGTAAAATTTCTTACGCATTGTCATTAGTTAATACTCATTATATCATTCTATTATATAATAAAAGTAATTACTCATAATGAAAATTTATATAAAATATATTTTAACGCAACTGTTAATGAAATCGTAAATTGGGCCAACCCCGCCGTACCATAACCTATAACTACATGACCTGTATGGTCTACTTGACTCTGCAATAATGAGACTGTTGATGGCGGCTATTCTGCCACAAAGGTGCTAAGTATATGTGTATTATATATATGTATTATTATAACAATACCCGATCGGATAAAACATTGTGAGAGTAAAAATTATATGTCATTTCTTTTGGTTAACCCCATTTATAATGGGATAACGAAAGGATGAATAAAATGTATAT
The DNA here is from genome assembly GCA_943193695.1 of Acrobasis suavella. Lineage (NCBI taxonomy): Eukaryota > Metazoa > Arthropoda > Insecta > Lepidoptera > Pyralidae > Acrobasis > Acrobasis suavella. Next base: position 2,599,936 of record OW971947.1, read on the forward strand.
GTCTACTATAATATTATGAACAAAATACATTATGTTAAACTATGATTATGACTAGAAGAGTTATGTGAAAGCCATTATGAGAAACAATTTAATGAAAAAGAAAGTATTTTAAACTATGACTTTGGGTACAGAAGCATTATTACACATTAAGTGAAACAACAATAATGACAAAAAAGTTATAACAAAGTCCTAATGACAAACCATTAGATTAATATACTTATGAAAAATGATAGGATCCCGTTTATCTTACTACACGCTAAACTTAATTTTGTTTGATGATTGTATTGAGGAGGTTATGATTTAGAAAATACTTTTTTGTTTGAATGGGTATACTTGTCCGGGTGGTGTGTAGTTTGGGGGTGAAATCAATTTTTTAGTTTTAAAATATCCCGGACCTGCGTCTATATTCCCAGAGAAGTACAGCCCCGGGACATTCAAAAGTAGATTGAATGGGTATCTTTTGGATAGGCATGCTTCATCCTAGTCTTCATCGTCGCTTTCCATCAGGTGAGATTGAGGACAAATGCCTAAACCAATAAATTGTAAAAAAAAAAAAACCTCAAGTTTGTCAGCCTTTCTTGATGACCACTAGACCACAGAGGTCGTCTGATATAGCGTCAAATAAAGTTCCCATATTGACGACGCGACGCAGACCTAGACCCCCCCCCCCCTCTGTGACCATGCGTGGTATTTTGAAGACCCTAAGTGCCGAAACAAACGGGGCGCAAGTTGCGTCGCGTAACAGCTAGAGATGGGCAGTGGATAGTACTCAATTACCCATTTGAGTATTTACTCACTAGATTTAATAAATAGAGTAAATAGAGCGTGCTCATATATTGACATCACATTTGATGTCTGTTTACTTATTTTAACATATATTTACGTCTTTGCACACCTCTCAGCAAAAAATGATAATAAGTCAAAGAAGCCTACTTCCAGTGTATGATTAGTATGGTATTTTCATATATTTTAGCGTCGCATTTGACGTTTGCCTACATTTTAAGCATATTATAGCGTATGCACACTATTTCCGACAAGAATTGCAAGTGTAAACTAAATTTGAATTTAAAAATGGTCATCAAAACATGAAATAATGAATATAAATATAAATATGAGTCGCAACTCATATAAATCAGTCTAGTCACCAAATGGATAAATACGGATATTTGTCAGGTATTTACTCAATCTAATGAGTAAATATTCAAATGGGTTGATTTAGTAATTATGCACCGCCCATCACTAGCTGTTACGCGGCGCAACTTGCGCCCCGTCTGTTCTGGCCCTAACAGGGTCACTTAGTATCACAACCTACGAGTTCGTAGCACATCGTAGACCCTCTACGCGACGTAGAGAAACTACGACCGACTACTGCGACTGTGCTTCGATGAAATCTACGAAATCCACGCGATCTACGAAATATAATCGCATGAGGGTTTAGCTGTACGAAATATAACTGCTGTCCCATGTTGCTAGATATATCTAGCAACATGGGACAGCAGTTTTTACCCGACTGCGTCAGAAGAAGGGTTATGTTTTTCTAGCACATAAATGATATTACTTTTATACTGCTAATTAAAGCAATAAAAAAATTATTCCCTAACCTTTCCAAAATATTAAAAATATACAACGTTAATATTCAAGTTTTCACTTCTGCCGGCACTCCAGGAGTGCAACCCGTCGTTTTTTTTAAATATAAACTCGTTTTGCTGCTAAACGTATTAGCATCGGCAATTTCACGGCACTCTGTCGCTCTCTCTTGCTCTAGCGAATGACGGTTCTGAGCGAAAGAAAAGGATAACAGCATAGAAAAGTGCTGTCACGTGCTGCCAGATGTAGCCCAACCTTTATCTACATCATATTGTCTACTACGGTCAATTTATATTCAAAATGGGTTTGCCTCAACTACAGGTTGATTTTTTAATCACCAGCAAAATTTTTAGAGCTTAATTCAGTCCAAAATACTGAACTGATTTCTGCTTTCTATATACTAGTAGTTCGCCGCAAACTTAGACCTTGCGATTATTATTCTAACACAATTCAGTTCCCTAAGTAACACCTAGATAAATAAAAATAATAAATAAATAAATACATACGGACAAATTACACTGATTGAGCTAGCCCCAAAGTAAGTTCGAGATTTGTGTTATGGGATACTAACTCAACGATACTATATTTTATAACACATATATATATAGATAAACACCCAAGACCCAGGACAATTTAGAAAAGGCCATTTTCCAACTTGCCCTGACCGGGGATCGAACCCGGAACCTCTGGGTGGCGGACTAGCATGGTGACCACTACGCCACGGAGGTCGACAAATAGATAGCGCTATCCAAAGTTAGAATGCTCTATGGTTTCGTTAACTACATAATCGCGGTCATTTTCAATAATGTTTCTAAAACTACTAAACCGATTTTGATGCCCAATGTTCAACTTAAAAAAATCTATTGATATTTCCTTTATACCTACCAAATTTCATCAAAAGTATCATTAGCAATCTTTTATGGTAATGCGATTTTTTGTTTCTTTTATTGTTATTATTCTTATGGAAAGCAGTTCAGTAATATAGACTGAATTGGCTCCAGAAATTTTGGCCGGTATCTTAAAAGCCAGCCTGTGTATCTTTGCATTTTAAAATGTACATGGTTGTTAAGTTGTTTTAAAAATCTAGTATTCACCACAAGCACACACGAAAATAAGAACATTACATTACGTGAGTATTTATTCTGTGACAATGCCTACTGACTGACATAGAACAACGTTAGCATTGTTGGTTATTAAATTCAACGTAATTCAAGCAATTAACGGCTAAGTGATAGTCCTGGTTGTACGAAGCATAAAACAACGAGAATTCCAATGTAACGCTTCATATAATACTTGCGCTGGTAACACACATTACGAACATTCGTTACTGTCTCAAAATTTCCTAAAAATTTAAAAAAGAGTGTGCCTATGCTCTCATAGACAGGGATCTTGAAAGATATCAGCAGAGCTAGGATGAGAAAATAGATAACTAAGTAATTTTTTCGCCGAGCAACAAATTTCCATGAGGACACAGACTTGGAGCAGAGCAGACATAATTAGTATTTAAACGTTATATACTATTTAAAAGTGACCTTTGATTCTAGCAGCTCATGGCTCTGTTTGCTTAGAGCCGTTTGCTCCAAAAAGGACAAAGATGTGATAATATGTAAATACATAATTGTTTATAATAAGATTAAAACGACAGGAACATTGCATTGATAAAGAATGCAAGTGAAACGTGTTTATTGAAACTGAACTACATTATGCTTAACAAGTTTTCCATTGTAAATACTAGATGTAGGCTACAGAATTAATCAGTGAGATTTATACAAGTGATTTATAAGAGTAATTTAACTGAGCTTTATTTCTGTATTCTTGTGTTTTACAATGTAAGTGTGAATTTGCTGCAGGCAATTTTTTTTTCAGGCGTTTCTAAGATCGTTCGATGCCTACCACATATTCTTGTTTTACAGCGCTTCATGCCTAAATTCAAACTAACGATCCACACTGAAATATCTGAACTTCTTTGATCTCATTTGTACGTGAACTGAGCTTCATACCTGTATTCTCGTATTTTGTAATGCCAGAGTGTAGGCGTAAATTTGCCGCTGGGAAATTTGAAGTAGGCGTAGCTGACTACGTCATACACCTACCTGCATAGTATTTGGCCTTTCTGTCTATATTGATTTACAGCTTTATACCTAGAAAACCTAGATCTTTAGCCGTGCGATTTCCGAAAATAATAAAGAGATTTTTAAGATTTGTTGCCTGCAGGCAGCAACGACTTGGTCTCCATTATTTATATGAGTCATCACCATTATCATCATATCAGCCGCAAGAAGTCCACTGCTGGACATAGGCCTCCCCCAAGGTTTTCCAAAACGAACGATTGAAAGCGGCCTATCCCAGGTTTTATATAGGTAAATTGTTTCTTTTTTTTAGATGTTAATTTAATTATTATATTTTGTTTTTCCCGTACCATCGAGCGGTACGTTAATTAGAAATACTATATGTATTTATTACATACAATAATATAAACAAAACAAAAAAGAAACTGAAACTAAACTAATTACTTAAATTACTTACTTATAAATAAAAAAGCCCTGGCAAATCGTTGCCCCGTGGTAACGTGCCCAGAAGGCTGGCAGCATTGCCACGTTGTATGGCAATGCATATCTTTTGAGCCAGATAAAGGCCAGCCCTCTGGTCACGCGTAATTTCAGTCAATTTTCGGGCGACAGTGTTATATAATATTATTTTATTTTATTCTATTTTCTTTGTTCAGTTCGTTTACTTTTATATTACTGTTATAATTGTTGTAATTTAGATGTTGTAATAAAGATGACATTCGAATAGTTCAAACAATGAAACAACAGAAAATCAAAATAAGTATATTAAGTATAGGTGTTCTCCAAATCACTTTGAGTTTTTTTTATAAATACAAACGGCAGCGTCTTTGATGGAGTCAGCGCCTTTGTCGTGCCTAGGGTTGTCTGGTCACCAAACCTAATAGCCGGACAGACCAGCCAATTTAACCAGACATTTGGTTAAAATGGCCGGACACCCTACATTATTGAGGATTTTGTGTGTCAGTATTAATAGGTACGTACGACAATTTTTTAATGAAAAATCAAGCTTTTTTATTATTACCATAAATCATGTTAAATTCTTATTAAACATAAATAAAATCTAATGCTAAATCAGTCAATAAGCTTTATTATTATCCAGTCAAATTTAAATTCTAGATAAACATTTATTACCCTTTTTAAATTATCCTTAAATTTGAATGAAATTTATTTATCAACAATTCATTAATTCTTCTTAAAATCTGCGGGAGTGACCGACAGTCGTCTCGCCTGCGCTTGGACTTAGCGCTCGCTGACAGTAACAAAATCCGGACAAGGCGGACACTTTTTATTTTGACCGGACACACAATCAAAAAGCCTAACAATGTCTGGCTTTATCCGGACGCCTGGCAACGCCGACAAATTGCACAAACCATTTGAGTAAACGGACTGTTTGTATGTAAAATATTCGTTCCGAAAGAACCCACCTTTGTACAGCAAGTTTTATGTTTAGGGTAGAGCAGTACATAATTCACTGAATAAATTATAAGATATCTTACTTCAACATGCTCATTTAACTAAGCCAACTTACCGGGCTAAACAAGAAACGACCATAATTACCCCCATTTAGTTGAACGTCCATTGCGCTTTTTACTCGCATAATATATCTCCCTGTCGCGTCGAGTGAGCAATCTACCGCGATTAATTGTTGTCTGCTGGCAAGTTGGCCGGGTAATCGCTGGGTATTAGGAACGGATGACCTTATAGATTCTATCTTTACGTAATCCAATATATTCTAACTTAAAGAAGATTCAAGGTCAGTTTGGCCTAGGCCGAACGTTAGGCTAGTATTTAGGCTGAACTAAATAACTCTACTGACGACTTCCGGAAGTCCCGGGTCCGATCCCCGGTCAGGTCAAGATGGAAAATAATCATTTTCAGATTGACCTGGATCTTGGATGTATCTATCTTTACGTAATCAAACACATTCTAACTGAACGAAGTTTCAAAGTCAACTCGGCCTAGGCCAAACTAGTTAAGCCTAAAATATTTAGGCTATACTAGATTTTTCTGGGCTAAACTAGTATATCCTTACACGCTTCGAATGAACCGGTTTGGCCTAGGACAAACTAGTTTAGCCTAAATCCGGGTTTGGCCGGTAACATATCGATATGTTGCACTTTTAAGTCAAAACGTTTATAGAAATTATATAAAATTTTATTTGTTGTTTTTCGTGTGAGGCCACCAGTGATGTCAGTTTTTTCAAGCTGCCATACCATGATGACAGCCAAGAACAACGGCCCCACATACCTGTCGAAGCATCCTTGCTTCGGAGCTCAAGAGAATTCTTTGTAACAAGTTGATTTGCAGGCAAATTAAGAAACCCGCGAAGACACCATCTAGTGGCATAGTGGCGGAACTACATTACATTCTAATCCATATCGCCATCTATTATTTTCCAGGTACATTACAAACCCAAGCTTTCATGCGTTAACACCTAATAACTTTTAAACTACTGAACCGATTTTATCAAAACTGGCTTAGAACCACCGCAAGGGAAGTTGCTTTTACTTAAAAAAACCGCACTGAAATCGGTCCACCTGTTTAAGCGCTACGATTCAAAAGACAGGCAAACAGACAGACTAACTACTAAGTAAATTAATGTACCTACATATTATGACAATAATGAAATATTATGAATTGAAATAGATGTGGCTTCGTTTTAAAAAGTTTTAAGAATTATTTTAAGAAAATAGTTGTTTTTCGACTGCCTCCATGGTCCAGGGGTCAAGGCGTTCGCCTTGTGACCCGGAGGTCATGGGTTCGATTCCCACTGGGAAACATAATTTGTGCAATGTTGTTTCAAGTCTGGATAGGATATTGCAGGCTTGAATCACCTGATTATCCGAAAAGAAAGATGATTCCGTGTTTCGGAAGGCACGTAAAACTGTGGGTCCCGAACGCCACCTAGCGTTTGATCATCAAACTATCCAAGGATTGGTTCCTGGTTCGCCCTTTGGGTTGTGGAGGTCAGACGGCAGTCGCTCTGTGTAAAAACCAGTAACCTCGTCAAATCTCCTTGGTTAGGTAGCGGACCCCGGGCTCTGAAGCGTTACTGCTGAGGATGCAACCGGGAATACGCTCGGATGATGATGATGATGAGTTGTTTTGAGGGAAATATATATTATAATTAATTGAAATAAATTGTTTTTCCTCCCTCACCCTGGTATTTCTTTTCTAACACGGGCAACGCTGCCGCGACAGCTAAAAGAAGTTTATGTTGTTGTTGTATAGACTGCTTTTTTTGTTTTTCGAGTGTGTAAGTGGCCAACACTGGTGTCAGATTTGTTGTCAGGCTGCCTAAAGGCATCTGACACAGCTTGACGACTGCCATACAATGATGACAGCCGGGACCAACGGCTTATACGTGCCTTCCGAAGCACGGAGGAGCTCGAGAAATTTTTATGCCACTTGTGGTCACCCATCCAAGTGCGGATCACGCCCGGTGTCACTTAACTTGCGAAAGCGCTAGTAATGCGTACTCCCGCCGGGCTACGCATTATAGACTGCCTCTATGGTATAGACATAAAATGACAAAAGTATAAATCAAAATTCAAACTTTTTAACCCAAAACATAATATATCTGCCCATAAAGTTAATATATCTTAATTTACGTCATGTCTCAATTATTTAGCAATTTAATTCCAAAAATTACAAACCCAACAATGTTAATTGTTGTTCCTAAATACAGTTAAACGTTATCAGCGAAGTTATCTCCGTCTCTATCGTTGTTCCGTAACGGTATGCACACATTTAAGGTTGTTACAGAACTTAATTCGAGTAAAAACGGTCGCGAAGCACCAACGTCATGTAAAGAGGCGTATCCACCGTGCCTTCGAAGCATGTAGTACAAGTTTCTTTGCTAAGCAAATTTAAAAAACCCCAAAGTCAAGAACGCCATCTACTGATGAGTAGCTGAACTACCAATATGATGTGACATCCGTAGCGCCGTCATTTTCAGGAAATACCCTGAGTTACCAGCGTTAACACCCAATAACTTTTAACATAGCTAAGAAACACTGCAAAGTCTTTCTTTCATGTAAAAAACCGCATCGAAATCGGCCCATCCGTTCAAGGGATACGATGCCACAGACAGAGACTGACAGACATTAGCGTCAAACTTATAATATAACACTCCTCTTTTTGATGACAGCTAAAAAAAGAAATATTTTTATTTCGACCAACAAGGTATGACATCTGCATTTACGTATTAGTACCAGAAAATAGAACTTTACAAACGGCCTAGTGCGCCTCGGATTCACGCACAAAGATTCCATTGTCTATAAAAATATTAATTTTATTCTGTACTAGCTTTTGCCCGCGGCTTCGCTCGCGTAGGGGTGGAATTTATCAAAATCCTTTCTTAGGGGATGCCTACCTCATAGTAGCTTTATGTTATGCTTTCATACAAACTTTCATCTTCTATTTTATCCCCTTGGGGGTAGAATTGATCAAAATCCTTTCTTAGCGAATGCCTACGTCATAACATCTACCTGCATGCCAAATTTCAGCCCGATCCGTCCAGTGGTTTGGGCTGTGCGTTGATAGATCACTATGTCAGTCAGTCAGTCACCTTTGAGTTATATATATTTAGATTTAGTATTTGTTAATATAGCATCAACAGAAATACGAATTCATCATCTGTGAAAATTTCAACTATCTAGCTATCACAGTTCATTAGATACAGCCTGGTGACAGACAAACGGACGGACAGCGGAGTCTTAGTAATATGGTCCCTTTGGGTACGGACCCTAAAAACTAGTGTTAATATACTATAACCTGGTCTAGAGGTCTTTATTTCTTTCTTGTTATGAACCATTCAGCAGTGATTCACACTAGAAATCAAGCCCATGTGCCAACGTTGCTTGGTGCCTGCCCGCCAGAGAAAAGTGTATAGTATACTTTTTTTGGAACGAAGTTCCTTTTCGAACGATACGGAATTGGCGGATGGGACAAGGCCAAAAAATAAATTGTAAGATTTCTCTGTCACTTTTTTCCATCATGAACTTATATTTTAACCTTCGTTCAAACCAAGTATTCCACGACACTCAGATATTTTTATTCAGAACTCCTTGATCTATCACGTCAATATTTTTAATTTTTCAATCTTATGATACAAAAAAACATCCAAAGATTATCTTGACTTTGACTAAGTTTTTGCATAATGGGGCAGCAGACATACTATTTTGTGTCTTATTATTGCGGCTCTCAGCAGACAGAGCCCAGGGATGCAAAATCAAAGGCCACTTTTAGGTCCGGCGCACATATGGCGAAGCGCAGCGCAGAGCATTTTTCACTGCCAAACTATTATCGACCTGTCCTGTTTGAAATAATATCGAAAATCAATTAACACAATATTTACGCACATATGGCGAAGGCAGAGACTATGGACCTCCACTTGCTACGATCCTGACAGACCTCTTTCGCTTCATCTACACTCATCACTCTCTTCATGCATGCCCATCGGTTACGGGTACTTCTGGCCTCTCCTTTTTAGGGTTCCGTACCCAAAGGGTATAAACGGGACCCTATTACTAAGACTCCGCTGTCCGTCTATCTGTCGGTCCGTCTGTCTGTCACCAGGCCGAATCTCATGAACCGCGATAGCCAGGTAGTTGAAATTTTCACAAAGGATGTATTTCTGATGCCGCTATAAAATTAAATACTAAAACACAATAAAATAAATATTAAAGTAGGGCTTCCATACAACAAATGTGATTTTTATAGAAATCTTTTTGTATGTGACATTCGCTGTACACATTTTTTTGCATATCAGTTGTAGTATATGTGAATCTATTAACATAATATCATTTGTGAAGATTGGACAAGCGGTCCGGGTGCTACGGTGGAACATACATACACATCCACATCAAATTCGCAAGCATTACATGTTATAATGTATCAACATTGTGTTATATTATAAGTATTTATTAATTAAAAGACAATTATAATAATATGACAAAGCCCTTCTGGCGAATAGGCGACCAATACTGTGAAAATGAGTTTCTTTCGGCGTTTCTTCTCAGCAGTGGTCGTTACGAAGCGCTGGTATCGGTAGCTTTTCTTTAAAAATAAATTAAATTTTAATATACTTTACACGTAACATAAATTATACTTATTGGCGTGTAAAAGTGCCTGTAAGGATCTAATTACTGAATAAACATTTGAATCTTTGAAATACATACTTACAAAAGACTGCTAAAATCATTACCCCTCCTCGTGACTTTGCCGAAGTCGGGTAAAAAAATATTGATACCAAAACTTAAGCCACTCATCTCTGCAGTGAAGCACCACCCTTAGTAAACAGGAACAGTACAAACTTGCGATTTGCGTGTTACACCCTTTCAATAGGGTTGTCGCCGAACTTTAAATTAATTATTGTTCCGTAATACCTTCGAGGTAAGTTGGTTATGGAGGCAACGACACGCTAAGTATTCGGCCTTGAACGGAAATAGATACTCGAATTACAAACTTATTTTATAATAAACGAGTCGTTTATTAAAAATTATATTAAAACAAAGTTCCTTATCGCGCGTTGCGAAAGGGGGCTAGACGGAAAAAATTAAGACTAAACGTTGTAACGACACTTTTTTTTTCATTCAAAATTATGAAGATAATATATACTTAATTTTAGAACGCAGAAAAGAGTTTGAATGTAATTTAGACCTAGTTATATTTATATTTTACTTCGTTCCATCCGGGTGTTACACCTCTTTAGTTCTTTTTTTTTATTTTAATTTCATTATACCATAGTGATCTAGTATAGTTCGTGGTTCGATTTAATACGGGAATGTCCCTTCCAAGTTCCTCGTTGTATATCTTAATACTAAAAAATCTGTTATATAGACCGCCGCATATCGTTTCTCATGCAAAGGTGAGCAAAACGCTGGCAGACTTGCCACGCTGGATTGCAATGGCCATCTTTTGCATTAGAAACGAACCTGAGCGGTAGTCACCAGTCTTGTCCAAAATTCTGTGCCCTATCTCGTCGATAAGGCGCTTAGTATCAGCATGCCAGTAGCCTACCTACTATTTTTCTTTATTTATTGTTTTTTTTTTTTTTGTTTTTTATTTTTACTTTTCATGCCAGCCCTAACTCGTACAATATGGCGCATCAACCAACAATGCAAACTGAAGTAACTCGTTCGTAACACTTATTAACTTGCAGTTGGACGTCAAAATTGGGTAATTGGGCTCTTACTGCGGTGAATATTCGCCAGAAAGTCTACAGAACAAGCCAGAACACTAATACAGTAGCAGTTTCACAAATAGTAAAATATTTTCGTTTGTGTACTTTAACGGTTTTTCTACTTAAAGTCTGTTCACCGAGAGTTGATAAATATATGATTCGTCTCGAAACAGCAACTATTGCTTAATTATCGCAAACTGTATGGCAGCCGTCGCTTGTCTCCCGGTTTTGTGGTACGAGGCACGCAGTTGTCAACTGCGGCCCAAACAGACGAGCGAATGCGGCCGCTATGTATTGCCATTCCATTCTGCAATGCACTTTGAGTGAGTCGTTTGGGTGTTTGCTGGTTGTTTCATGTTTTAAACAGTTAATAATTATTTAAAACAATTGTTTAAAATCTAAATATATATAACTCAAAGGTGACTGACTGACTGACATAGTGATCTATCAACGCACAGCCCAAACCACTGGACGGATCAGGCTGAAATTTGGCATGCAGGTAGATGTTATGACGAAGGCATCCGCTAAGAAAGGATTTTGATCAATTCTACCCCCAAAGGGATAAAATAGGGGATGAAAGTTTGTATGAAACTTTGTCAATTTTAAACCGATTGGGCTGAGACTTTGCATGCATAAAGCTACTATGACGTAGGCATCCCCTAAGAAAGGATTTTGATAAATTACACACCTACGCGAGCGAAGACTTTAGCTTGTATGATTATTACTATATATTTACCATTTAGCGTGTAAACTTTCGGACCTTGGGACCCAGGGTTCTTTTTAAAGAGACCTATCTAAGACTGATCTTCGCCGCTAGTGAAAAGAGAGCTGGCTGTTTTTAAAGCATCAGCATTGCGACCCAACGGGGAAATGCAGTGTACTATGCCAGATGGGCACGATTTTTAGGATTTTTGTAGCAGGTTTTTCTTAGCTTGACAACCGAACGAACTATGCTTAAAAGTAAACTCATAGATCACACCACCATCCGCTCTCAGACTCGCGTTGTCAACGTAGCCACTTCTTTTTCTTACCGAGTGTGTTAGGGGCGGCCACACTTATGGCGAAGCGCAGCGCAGAGCATTTTTCACTGTCAAATTATTATCGACATTGTCCTCTTTAAATTATATCCAAAATCAATTAACGCAATACTTATAGCCTAGTCAAAATTAGCCATATGTGCGTAATAATTGTGTTAATTCATTTTGGATATTATTTCAAAGCGGACAATGTCGATAATAGTTTGACAGTGAAGAATGCTCTGCGCTGCGCTTCGCCATATGTACGCCGGCCCTTATTGACCGAGCGAACGAAACGTGTCAGTTTCGAGATTGGTCAGAAATGCTTTTGTCCGTCTGTCAGTTTGTTTGTCCGTCTTTTCTGGCCTATTTCTCAGCCGATTCTCGTGAAATTTTGTGAACAGATTCGAAAATTATACATATTTTTATATCGGTTCAGTTTTTCGATAATTTTCAAAATGGCGGAAATATGGGAATCATTTTTGCCTACACTACTACAAACAAAATTATACATCCGTGCACACGGCCATGTGTTGTATTCGCCCGCAGCCGCCCGCCAAACCCACGACAAGGCGAGAATGGGGGTGAGGTGCGGGGACGGGGAACGGGGAAGCATATTGCGCTGGACCTTAGGAGATTCCGTTCTACATGTAATGTAATACTTATATCAATTTTGTGGTTCAACCTACGTCACAGACTAAGTACTAGTACTCACGTACAGAAGTCTTACTCAGAAAAGAAATTCAAAGAAATATCTACTTAATGTGGTAAGCGTTATGGTTTAATTAAGCTCGCGTTACAATTCCTCACCTCTTCATTTAGATCCCTAGACATCCATTGCAAGCCAATTTCATTCTTATTACTCTGGACAAACGATTGGTCGCCGCGCGCATAGTAATAATGTAGGTATATTTTCAAAACCTAAACGAGGAGTGACATTTTTCAAGTTCAACTAAGTTTTTAGCTGTAATAAAATTCTCCTACCACTGCCCTTATTTAAAGGTAAGGGAAATAAAATAACTTTATTGCATAAAGATCGGTTGTCGACCGCTAATAGTAACGGTAATGCTGGTCTTACACGCGACCGACAATTTGTACAAGAAACTTAACATTATTAGAGGCAATTTGAGGAAAAAAGGACTCTATTTCAATGGACTAAGACTTTAACGTACATACAAACCAATTTGCTAAAAAAATTTCTCCCCGAACTGTTTAAAATAAAAAAGAAATGTGGTGTCGTGGGACACCAGGTAGGAACGAAGTTCCTTCGGCTAATGTAGAATCGACACAATTTTCAAAAGAAAAATCGTGCTCAAAGGAAGAGAAAGGTATTATACACTACTCGCTTGTGTATACGACTGTCGCGCCTGCGCACGTCTCATTTAACGGTTTTATTTAACGAGGTCATCCTTACGGTTTAACTATCACATTTTTTTCAGTTCGGTCGCGCAGCAAAATCCCTATCTCCTCCAAGCCTGCCGTAAGGAACTTCGTTCCAAAAGAAAAAGTAATTTATTTCCTCCATACTTCTTCTTCTTATTAAAGAGCTAAGCTCTTGTCTGTGGAGCAACCAATGCCTTCCATCTCTCTCCGTCTAAAGTCAACTCCTTAACCTCCTTGTAGGTTGAAACATTAATTTGATCCTTTAGTTGTTTTATAAAACTATCTCTAGGTCTTCCTTTACCTCTTCTCCCTTCTATTTTCCCCTCCAATATTACTTTTAAAAATTCATCATGTCTATTTAGGTGTCCTAACATTTTCACTCTCCTAGAATTAATAGTTTGAAATAGTTTTCGTTTCTCTCCAACAAGTGCCAGCACCTCCTCATTCGTTTACTTTTCCGTCCAGCTAATGCGCTCCATTCGCCGCCAGCACCACATCTCAAACGCTTCTAATCTAGCTTTATCCTTCTTTCGCATTGTCCATGATTCGCAACTATATAGGGCTATGCTCCAAATATATTTCCTCCGTACAATCAAGTACAATACAGGAAGAAGATAACATTTTACGGGGTGGATACCAATGCAGATTGGAGGAGGCTGGAGCCTGTTGAAGGTAGAAACCTGCGTTATTTGACTCCAGTGCTCTCCTACTGTAGCAGCTAGGTACCAAAAACAGACTGTGAACTCGCGAACCCCATACCTCGGCAACCCCTTGATTGATTTGGCTCATGTTCGAACTAGAAAATTCAATTAGCCATATCAACACGCCTACCAAATTTCATTTGGCTCCGTTTTTGCTAATTTTTACGCAAATTTCGGCATAAATAAGTATTAAAAGAAGTGTAAGATCTCCAAAACAAAGTCCTCACCGACGGGACTTATTTATCGAAGATTTTAATCGATAAATGCAGTAGTTTTTGACATAAAACCCCTCTTCCCAAAGGACTTTACGTATTTTTTACACGCTCGGTTTACTATGAATTTATCGTGCATTTTACCTCACTGCTTCGCCGGAACACAATGTTAGGTGAGACAGCATGCTTTTAGGCCACGCCCACCTGTGAGTTCAAACCCGCGCCTAGTTCAACCGTTATATTCGCATTTCAGGCTTCTACGATCTGAGCGGGTAAACAAGCAGCTGGCACATTCAAAGTTTTTTTTTTTTCGAGACCAGCAAGAAAGATGTTAATGTTTAAAATTACTCTTCCACAGTATGCTGTCTATATCTTAAGTGCATGCAAGCCAAATAGTTTTATTTCCGAACGCCTAATGGTACGAACGATAAAAGGGCTCGGCACGCGATCTCAGGATTATTTGCCATCTTGCTCGTTCACCTTAAGGGTAAAGGCCTTATACGAAAATGCATTATGGGTAAAGTAATGTAATAGTCACTTTGTAAAAGTGGCTCGAATTCTTATCATAATGTTATCAACGTTGATTCAAAATCATGTAAGTGTTCACACTGTACTGTACTTAATTGCGCGGCTGAAATTCGGCGGAATTTCTTCGTGAGAAACGCGACGAAAGTTTGGTGAGTATAGTATGTTTTGATTGTCATTCAAATGGTATTTTAGGCAAAATTTTAACGATCTTCGATAAAATATCTTCGAAAAGTCGAAAAAAATTTTTTTAATTTTATTTGTGTTTTTGTATATCATCTCAAAGAGAAAAAAGAGCGCTTCTTACATCATATGGCTGAAATCATCAAAATTTGCAGAAAAACATTCTTAAACAACGTGTCTTGATTTTAACACGATTTGAAACGATATTGAGTAATCTTATCCCGATGTCTTATAATATTGGAAATTTATAGACTTACAAAATTTACAGAAACACCAATCATTCAAATAAAATTCTCAATTACAAAGTATGGACTTCAAAGACAGTTAAAAAGTAAGACATAAGAAACGACAGAAATACCGAAAGAAGAAAAAAAAAACTTCTTTCGACATGGAAACATAGTAGCTTGCTTTGAAGACTTCACTTAAAGAATTTGTCACATTTTTCACGTGAGCTGCCGATCAAATATTAATAGGGTTACGTATTTCCAAAGGCAAAAACGGAACCTTTATTGTTTATTCTACCACTTACCTCGCTCACAGAACGCCCCCTCGTAATCCCCGTCCCGACACTCGCAGATCGGTCCATCATCCGTGCTGATGCAGACGCCTCCATGCTGACAGGGGTCTCGACGCTCGCACGCGTCACCACTCGCGTTGCTTCGAGATGGCTAGAACAAGAGAAACGTTTTGCTTAGATATAATGTCAGAACAATTGACGACCTCCGTGGCGTAGTGGTAACCATGCTAGTCCGCCACCCAGAGGTCCCAGGTTCGATCCCCGGTCAGGTCAAGTTGGAAAATGGCCTTTTTCAAATTGTCCTGGGTCTTGGATGTTTATCTATATATGTATTTGTTATAAAATATAGTATCGTTGAGTCAGTATCCCATAACACAAGTCTCGAACTTACTTTGGAGCTAGCTCAATCAGTGTTATTTGTCCCTATATATTTATTATTTATTATATTTAATTGGGTATAATAATAATAAAGCCAGACAGTGCTCTTTGAAATCACCATCCCGCATGACGAGAACCTCGTGAAGGCCGAGAAGGACAAGCTTAGTAAGTACCTTGACTTGGCCCACGAGGTGACTGCCATGTGAAATGTGGATTCAACGATCGTTGTCCCGATAGTCGTATCGGCGAACGGTCTTATAGCGAAGAGTCTTGACCGACACCTCAAGACTCTCTGGCTAGAATAGCTGGATCAAGGGTCAGATACAGAAGGCAGTACTCCTGGACACGGAACGCATTGTCAGGAGGTTTCTCTCTCTGTGGCCCTAACCGCTGGTAGCTTGGGCCTTAAAGCCCCGCTACCAGTGGGCAGCTAGATTAGGTTTTTTATAAAGTGTGTATATTTTGTAATTTTTTTATTTTTTATAGATATTGTATAAAAAAATCTAATCTAAGAATTTTTAAAATAAATAAAGAGAATAATAAACGTTTATTTTCTCTTCACAATAGCACAGAATTGACAAAAGTGTTACATTACGATAGGTATCAAGTAAAGAATTACTTATCACTATTTTGTAGTCAGAACAATTAGGTATGTGTCAACATTGTATCATAATATAATAAGTATTTATTAATTAAAAGACAATAATAATAATATGACAAAGCCCTCCCTAGCGCGTAGGTGACCAATACTGTGAAAATGAGTTTCTTTCGGCGTTTCTTCTCTCGCTATAAAGCGCTGGTATCGGTAGCTTTCTTTAAAATAAATTAAATTTTAATATACTTTACACGTAACGTAAATAATACCTATTGACGTGTAAAAGTGCCTGTAAATGTCTAATTACAGAATAAAAAATTGAATCTTTGAATTTGATAGTTTTTTGGGTCAAAAAATATTATTTGGTACTGCTTTTAAAACGAAACGTCACAAAATAATGTCAGTTATCATGGTCACATTAATTTTCAACGTGATTTTAGATTTATTATTGCAGATAAACTGATATTAACAGCAACTATGACGTCATTATTCTATATTTCATACAAATCCCACAGATATTTGTTTTGACGTTTAGAAAAAAGTATCTGATTGTTGGAAAGTAGTGAAGTAGGCATTTTTATTTATTTATTTAATCTTTATTGTTCATCAAATACAAATTGTACAGAACAATAGGCGAACTTAACACTAAAAGCGTTGTCTACCAGTCAACCTTTGGGTTATACAGATAGTCTAAATGTGGGTTGCAAGACTTGCAACACTTTTTTGCCAAGAGGTCTATGTCAAGTGCAATAAACTTTCATACGCAAAAACCAACTTCATCCCCAAACTACACAACAAAAAAAAATTCAAGTATGCTCTTTCAAACAAAAAAAGATTTTTCTAAATCCATCCTGGCATCTTCGTTTAACATACATAAAACACAGATTGCGACAAATTGACAAACTTCTTTTTGGAAGTCGGTTAAAACACAGAAGATGATGGCAAATGACTCCATTTTCTCTGCCAAAACTCGTCACTGTGTGCGTTTATATCCATAAAAAGACACCATGACACCAAAAAAAGCCAGCCTCTTGTATGTAAATGTACAAGAAGAAATTAGACAAAATCCAAAATCATATAATAAGCCTCCCCTTTTTAACGAACTTCCAGAAAAGGCGGAGGTTATCAACGCTTTGCGATCTTTTTTATGTATGTTCACTGATTATTCGAAAACGCCTGGACAGATTAGTTTTTTTTTTTTTGTTTAAAAGGGTATACTTGTCAGGTGTTCCCATATAAATATTATCAAAATTGGTTGTGTAGTTTGGGAGCAAAGTTGGTTCTTAGCTTTCAAAAATTATGTGCATTACAAGAGTAATATCTGATGTTTGATTTTTGTACTATTTTTTTCATATAACTTCTTTTTATCTTTAGTTTTGAGATGTCATTAAAAATACAGAAGGTAGGTAATTAAGTCTTTAAAATTGATCTTTAAAACGTCTTACAATTAAAAGCCATTACAGCCCTTATTCCTAGAACGTCAAAGTTTTATTTCCCGTTAGTTATGTTTTATAGTTCGGAAGCGTGCAATGATTTATTCAGGAGGCCGAAGGTTGAACGGCCTTCGGCACTTATTGAAATAAACGTCTAGGGAATCAGTTAAGCCAACAATTTATTATTTTTTGTTGATTTACTTCATATGTTCTTTGGTCTTAGTAATTTCTTAATCCTGTACACTGATTTATTTCAAGGCATTATAGACGAGTTAAAAAGAGACGGGATAGGAAATGGACAAGTTAGGAAAGTAGACAAAGTCAACCTAAAGGAATTTTTTAACAGTGCGCATTTTTTAGCTACACTATTAAGATACTAACTGAAAAAAATGGCGCACTAAGTATTTGGAAAATGTGATTTTACAAACCAATATACGAGCAATTAATTGTTAGACGGTGTAGCTTATCAAGGACTGTTACTTTTTAACTTATAAGTTCTATGTTTCTGTTTGCCGAGAGAGACGTGGGAAGAATGCATGAGATCGGATAATGGGGAACGGGGTTAGAACAGAGATGGCGAAGGACAGAAAATTATGGAGGGAGTTGACATACAAACTTACAGAGCCGACCCCAAATAGGGAAATGGCGAGGAGAGAAGAAATTCTATGTATCTGTTGACATTCAATTTAATTACCAACAATGTCTGACATATCCCAATCATTATATTTCAAAAATTAATTAAACATATAAACTCAACTACATACTTATAGTTCGCAACATCCTGCCAGGGTTCATGAACTTCATCATTTCGGCCGCACAACGTCCAACGCTGGATATAGGCCTCTCCCAAGGATTTCCAAAATGACCGATCTAGAGCGGCCTGCATCCAGCGCTTTACAGCGGCTTTAGTGAGGTAGTCAGACCACCTCGTGGATGGGTGTCCTACGCTTCGCTTGCCAGCACGTGGCTTTATGTAATTATTTACCTATTAACTATGTTATGTGTGACTGTATGTAAGCGAAAAATAAAGATAGATAATGACATGATAGTATCAAGTGACCACACTTCAACAAAATCAATAGTACAAGAGTAACGTTTCAAACTTTTGAATAAAGTTTCTAGTAATAAACATATCATATTATCTGGAAAGTAATAAACATATCATATACCTGGGAACTGGTTCTTCAAGAGACGCATAATAGATGCTATGTACAGCCGACAGTCTATGACACAGTGAGCTTTTTTCACACACGGGCATCATCACCAGCAGCCGACGTAGAAGAAGATATTGAGGCTCCCAGTACATTCGCGGGAGTCGTCGCCGCAGAAAACCATCAATCCCCACCACTGTCGCTACGAGCGAAGCGAGCGATCGCTCGCGCCGCCCGCGCAACCCACGACTAACATCAGTGTGTCGCGGAGCGGCTTTGTGCACGAGCGCGTCACATTCACCCTGATGAAGACCTCCAGATGAGGTCGAACATGTCGGCTAATAGCTGACTCTTTACGTGAGTAACCCATGCTGTATTAATAATGTCATATTATCTGTTCTAAGAATAAGAATCTAAAATGTTTTGTTCGATTTCTATGCAGTAGAGCGGCCACAATTTCTTTTATCTACATGTAAACTTGACGGCGTGTCCGTCTACGTGAAAAGGGTGAGTTATCGCCCGTTTTCAGACGATTTTATTGTTGTTGTTTTTACTGTTTCGATTTTGTTTTATTTTTTTAGTTTTAATAACTCATATTTTTTTGTTTTTCGCCAGCATGAATGATTTAAATTTATAAAACACCCAATTATAGAATTAGAATACTATTCGCCAGTTTCTATAATTTTCCGGTTTCACCAACTGGTCAGTTTCTGCGTTAGGACAATAAAAAAAAAACTAATTCGTCACTTTCCCAAATTCGACACTAGAATTTTGAGTGCAAATCCCTTTATAGCGTCTATATCAGTCGGATGACATAATAAGGCATTATATTTTTAGGATATTAAAAGTAAATAAAGTCAAGTTTAATCGATAAGCAAAAAAAAATTATATGACGTCTCTATGCATTATGTAGTCTATACTGAACGTGAGTTGAAAGCGAATACTTTCAATGCGAGCCATTCTTCATGCGTGTGTGATTAATGCATCGCAGAATATTGACTCACGACTTTTGTAATTTAAGGGATTGTTTTAAAATTAATAAATGCTAGTATGTAGCACCTATGTATTGCTCTGCTACCTCAACGAGCTGGCTGTCTAGAATAAAAATACGTCGTCCAAAAGTTTATTTGCTTTAGGCAAATAAAAAAAACTCCGATTGTCAAAAACACCATCTAGTGATAAGTATCGGAACTACCGAAGTCGTATCAGTAGTTTCGCTACTCATCACTAGGTGGATATCCGTAACGCCATCTATTATTGGGTAGAGTAAGCCCTAACTTTCAAGCATTAACATAAATAACTTTTATTCGGCTCTACCGATTTTCATTAAACATGGCTAAAAACAGCCGCAAGATAAATTGCTTTTACGTACTTTTGCGTCAGTCCATCCGTTGGAGCGCTACGATGTCACAGACAGACAGACAGAGAGACAGACAGACATCAGCGTCAAACTTATAATACCCCTCTTTTTTTTGTCCGAGTTTAACAAAAAGGGGAGACACAGAAGACGTGCGAGGAGCTTGAAAGAACAACCTAGGCGCGCAAATAGACTACGGAACCAAGTAAACTAGGTCACTATAGTATAAAGAAATTAAAACAACAGACAGAAAGCAAAAAAAAATGTAGCATTTCCATACAAAGTTGTGCAGCCGCTCGGGCAATTTGTACGGGATTGTACTTTTTTTTGTGCGTTTTGACTGTTATATTAATTTCATTATACTATAGTGATCTAGTACATCCCGTGGTTCGATTTATTACGGGTATGTCCCTTCCACATTGTATACTAGCGTTGCATAACTATCGATAGTTTGACCATCAATCGTTGACCTTGAAAAACAGTCACAATATCGATAGGACTATAGATACTTTGAATAACCGATACTATCAATAATATCTAAATTCAATAGTATCGATACTATCGATAGTTTTACCTTATATCAATAGTATTGCAAACAATTGACTATCGATAGTATCGGTACCTTTAAAGAGGTAGACAGAGCATTTTCGATCCTGCAGCTCTAAAAAGACAGAACACAGGGCCGCAAAATTCAAAGGCCACTTTTATCGTGATGGTAGGCGAGGTGTAAAAAGGAATCTTAATAATCATCATTTCAGCCGCATATCATCCACTGCTGGACATAGGCCTCTCCCAAGGCTTTCCAAAATGACCGATCAAGGGCAGCCTGCATCCAGCGCCTTCCAGTATAAAATTAAATAGTGATTGGTTGTGATTAATTGTAATTCGTCAAGCTACATATGTCAGATACATTTAGGCAGCTTGAAAAATCTGACACAAGTGCTGGCCACTAACATACCTCAAAAAACTAGTGATTGGTTACTACATCAACTATTAATATGATTTGTAATATCGCCTACTCTGCAAGCAGCTGATAAATTCCAAATCATTTTTATTGGCTTAAAATAATATTCCGAATGACACATAATGTGGGTTTAATCTCCCAGATGAAAAATGGCCGTAGCTCAACGTCGGTCGCTCTGCTACGCCATTCGAATCACGTCGGCACAGAGCACGCACTGCATGGACAATGCATTTCGTTTGACGCTATTGAAATTGTTTATTGTATTGCTTGCTCTGTGAATTTTGTTTTATGTTTCTTTGATCGTATGAGTAAATATACACAAACTGTATTATATTTCGTGTGTGTGTATAAAGCAAGAAACATTTAGCAGAACAAAAAACTAGCCAAGTGCGAGTCGGAGTCGCACAAGAAGGGTTTCTTTACCATTATCTATAAAAAATCACGTTTATTTTTGGGTGCCCCACTTAAATATTTATTTTATTCGGTTTTTAGTATTTTTTGTTATAGCGGCAATAGAAATACATCATCTGTGAAAATTTCAACTGTCTAGCTATCACGGTTCATGACATACAGCCTGGTGACAGACAGACAGATAGACAGACACACTGACTGACAGACGGACAATTGAGTCTTACTAATAGGGTCCCGTTTTGGGTACGGATCCCAAAGAAAGAAGAATAATAAGGATTTTTTAATAGTAACAATCACCAGTAAAAGCTAACTATTTCTGGGTCACAACCAGGTCACACCAATGCATCATCGATAACTAGAAAAATATACATTTTGACACCTAGATAAACCGAGTATAGCATGCTAGTCTCTGACATTTTGTATTCAGAGCATCGCTGTTACATCACGTATTCACAGAGCACGCATCACCTAGATATTTCATTTGCTGCCATTGGAATTGTTGACGTACTTAATGGTAATACCCATTTTTTTTACATTTTTGAGCATATGTACTGCAGAAGCATTGTACTATTATAAGACATAAAGTATCAAGCCGACTGAGCTCGATTAAAAAAAAAAACCGAGAAAAAGGTTTTCTAAAAATGAAAGAATCAATTTTCATACCGGAATTTTTTTTTTAAATTTGATTCTTTCTGGTCCACTGCCACTTTCAAAATAATAGCACTGCTTTAATTATAACACTCACCGGTGAGTGGCCGGCAGTAAACGGGTAAAAAAAACTAAATAAATTTGAAAAAATCTTGCAAAAAAAAAAATACAGTTCAATTACAAGTAATAATAAAATCTTACGTATTTTTTTTACTTGCCCTTATATGGGCAAAGGTCTCCCCTTGTTGTAATTAATTTATAAAAAAATAAAACTAGTTTTTAGGGTTTTTAGGGTTGGGTAAAAACGAGACCCAATTATTAAGACTTCGCTGTCCATCCGTCTGTATGTCAGTCACCAGGCTGTATCTCATGAACCGTGACAGCTAGACAGTTGAAACGTTCACAGGTGATGTATTTCTGTTGCCGCCATAAAAACAAATACTAAAAACAGAATAAAAGAAATGTTTAAGTGGGGCTCTCATACAACAAACGTATTTTTTTTTATAGATAATGGTACGGAACCCTTTGTGTGCGAGTCCGATTGCACTAGGCCGAATATTTATTATATCTACGTTATCGAAGTAGGTTTAAGGCGAGAACTCGTTATCGCTTTTTGTATGATAACATTTGCTTTACAAAATGATAGTTTGTATCAGCAGAAAGAACCCAGGTGAATTAAAAAAAGAAAACCCGCTCGATACCGCCTAATCCAACATTCCATATACTTCCTAGTAGAGCAAAACAAAGGATTTTTCCAGGATGCAACGACTGGAGCTGTTCATTATCAAGATGGAGCAAATGGGACGAACACTGATGGACGATATGGGAGTGCTCGAGCCAACTTTATGGAGGGAAGTGTTTTGTTTTATGCATAGGTATAATGTACAGATTGTATTTATTTATTTATTTAAACTTTATTGCATACATGCGAACTTAACGCCATATGGCGTTCTTTGCCAGTCAACTATTGGACCAAGCAGAAAATAATTTTCGCTCGCGTAGAGGTGTAATTTTTCAAAATCCTTTCTTAGGTGATGCCTACGTCGCAGTAGCTTTATGCATGCAAAGTCTCAGCCCGATCGGTTTAAAATTGACAAAGTTTCATACAAACTTTCATCCCCTATTTTATCCCCTTGGGGGTAGAATTGATCAAAATCCTTTCTTAGCGGATGCCTACATCATAACATCCACCTGCATGCCAAATTCCAGCCCGATCCGTCCAGTGGTTTGGGCTGTGCGTTGATAGATCACTATGTCAGTCAGTCAGTCACCTTTGAGTTATACAGGGTTACTGGTAACTAACGCAAAACCTTTTAACATCGGAATCTAAATCCTAACATAATATAGATCTGCAAGAAAAAAATAAAAAAATCTAAGAAAAGAAATTGGAATCCCCATAGAAACTAAACCAGGTGATCAGTGAATTTGTATGGGAGGCCCATTTTATTTTCTGCAATTTTTACCTTTTTTCTTGCAGATCTATAATGTGTTGGGGAGTTTGATTCTGATGTTAAAAGGTTTTGAGTTAGTTACCAGTAACCCTGTATATATTTAAATTAGATAAAAAATTACCAGTATTAACTTAAAAAAGCATACCAACACAAGAAGGTTAAACGTAAAAGGAAGGATTAACTTTAAAATCTCTATGTACCTACATTTTATTCAAATAAATAAATTGATTGATTGAGAGAAATTTTAGCTAATACTGACTTATAATAAAAAAGGCGTGATGCTGTGTTGTCAACTCGTGGTGTGGGCGTCACGTGGGTGGCCAGTAGGCGCCCCGCCACCCAGAGGTTTCGGGTTCGATCCCCGGTCAGGGCAAGTTGAAACATGACCTTTTACAAATTGTCCTGGGTCTTGGATGTTTATCTATATATGTATTTGTTATAATATAAAGTATCGTTGAGTTAGTATCCCATAACACAAGTCTCGAACTTACTTTGGGGCTAGCTCAATCAGTGTTATTTGTCCCTATATATTTATATATTTATTTATATTTATATATTTGTACAGAATTGAGCTATTGGCCCATCTAGTTTCTACTAAAAAGCTATAACAAATGCTGCACTAATCAGAAAACAAAAAGGTTTTTTAGACTTTGAGGTCTAATTAATAAAACATACTAAACGCAAGAAAAGTCGCAAGTCGGTGGTACTACAAAACTTTTTCTAAAATTCAAACCTCTCTTATTTTTGAAACAATTCAGGCAAAAGTGAATTCGGTAACTGAAACGCAGTACCTACAGGTGCTACATAAAAAGTCCATTTAGGAATATGAATGTTCAGTGTACCCTGCTTTTCAGGACGTGGTAAAGTATTGCACTGCAATTTCGGGCTATTTTTGTAATAAAATCGCGCTTTTTACCTGACTACGGCAAAACCAAGAGAAAGTGTATAAAATAAATCAATAATTATATAGGGACAAATTACACAGATTGAGCTAGCCCCAAAGTAAGTTCAAGACTTGTGTTATGGGATACTAACTCAACGATACTATATTTTATAACAAATACATAAATAGATAAACATCCAAGACCCAGGACAATTTGAAAAAGGCCATTTTCCAACTTGCCCCGATCGGGGATCGAACCCGGGACCTCTGAGTGGCGGACTAGCATGGTGACCACTACGCCACGGAGGTCGTCAAACTTTGGTATTGACTTTTTACCGACTTCCAAAAAGGAGGAAGTTATTAATTCCTTGCGATGTTTTGTTTAATGTATGTTTACCGCTTATTCGAAGACGCCTAGACCGATCTTGAAAAATCTTTTTTTTGTTAAAAAGTTTTACTTGTCAGGTGTTCTCTCAAAAATCGTTTCAGTAGTTATGGCGAGAAAAAGGCTTTTACTTTTTAAAAATTATAGCAGTCGATATATGTTATATGTATATTGAATGTAGATATATATGTGTGTTCCACCGTAGCATCCGAATCGCTTATCCACGCATAAAAAATGAGGTGTCAATCAATAAATTATTATCCGGGTGACATAAGCTACAATTTAGACGCAATGAATGTATTATAACGATTTTTATATACAAAAAAGTGTGAGTCAAAAAAATTATTCCATTTTGTGTGGAGTATCAAAAGAAAGGTCTTAATGTCGCCCGGATACAATTTGGATGCAATGAATGTATTGTAAAGATTTTTACATACAAAAAATGTGAGTCAAAAAAAATGTTTCTTTATTGTGTGGAGTATCAAAAGAAAGGTTGTAATAGGGGTGAAGGGAAAGGTTGTAACAGGGTCAGAAAAGTATGATTGTAATTATTCCGTCTTTTAGGTTATCCAAAAATAATGGACTCAATTTTTTCATATTACCAAAAAAGTAAAAATTCGCAAAGACTAATTAAGTAAGTAGTAAGTAAGTAAAAGATTACTATCTGTCTTTATCATCCTGATCATCATATTTAGAAATATTATCTTATGTATTCATTAATTGTATATATCAGTATATACGTGGGGCGCACTATAAGTTTCCGGAATGAATATGAAAAAATACTATTAAAGGTACAAAATTAATTTATTGTTTTTCAAAATAATCTCCCTTGGCGTCTATGCACTTTTTCATTCGATGAAACCAGTTTTGAAAACTTTTGTGCCACTCCTCTGTGGTGACCTCTGAAACGTGTTTTTCATACTCCTCGACAGCCTCTTCTGGTGATGAAAATCGTTGACCGCGTAATTGGTTCTTAATTTTTGGGAACAGAAAAAAGTCACAAGGTGCCAGGTCGGGACTGTATGCAGGATGACTCATGAGTTCTACATTTTTCGCCTTCGAAAAGTCGTTTGTCTGTCTGGCCGTGTGAGAACTAGCATTGTCGTGGTGCAGGATGATACGGCGTTTACGGTTATTTTTACGGAGTTCGTCAATAACTTCCGGCAAACAAATGGTCGTGTACCAGTCACTATTCACTGTACGACGATTCTCTAAAGCAACAGTAGCCACGTGTCCAGTTTTATTAAAAAAGAAGCAATCATCCGCTTAGATGCACTTTTCACGCGCGCCTCTTTGGTTGGTTTCGGCTCATCTTGAAAGACCCATACGCTCGATTGCTGCTTTGTTTTGGGATCGTAGCAATAAATCCATGTTTCGTCACCTGTTACTATGTCCCACACCAAATTTGACGCACCCTCGTTGAATCTGGTAAGCATGGCACTGCACCAAGTGACGCGGTCCGTTTTTTGAGCCTCGGTCAAGTTGTGTGGGATCCACCGCGAGCACAGCTTTCTCACACCCAAATGTTTGTGTAGGATTAATTGTATTTGACTCATGCCTATTTCTAAGGATGCGCGAATTTCATGGTAGGTCACATGCCTGTCTGTTTCAATCATACGGCGCACAGCATCGATGTTTTTGTTGGTCACAGCGGTGGACGGCCGACCATCGCGAGATTCGTCACTGAGATTGATACGACCACGCTTGAATTCTGCAAACTAGCTATAAACAGTTGTCTTGCATGGTGCTTCATTGCCAAAAGCTGTTTCAAGCCGAGCGATGCTCTGTTGAGCTGTCAAATTACACTTAAAATCGTAGAAAATCATACTATGAAAATTTTCCCGAGTTAAATCCATGTTGATGCAGACACACAATTTTTTAAATGGCGCCACAAGGTAAAAACAAAAGACAGTCAGATGAAACAAACTGCATTCTACAGCCAAAGAGTTCTATTTTCAAATGTTGCAATAAATTTTTAAATATTGTTTATGTAAGTGGCCAGTTCCGGAAACTTATAGTGCGCCCTATGTATTTATGTCTATGTAGGTATGTTTATTAATTTATTTATGTTTCTTGTAGGTATAAGTATTTATTTATTTTTGTATTGTACACGCCAATTACCTCTTTCTTCGCATTTCCTCTCGCGGGTCTACTAGAAGAAATTTTTTTAGAAATAAGTAGCACCTATGTACTATGTTAACTTTTATAAGGTTTTATTTGTAAATTTTCAAGTGTACATGAACCAATAAAATTAAATAAATAAATAAAAGACACGGAGCATTAAAATTCCAGAGAGGGGACTTGCAACGTCACCGCTAAAAAAACAATTGTACGTAGTCTAGTCGTGACGTCATGCAAAATTTTAAGGCGCTTTTACACTATCATTTTTTGTTTCTCAGAGGAAAGAAAAACTACATGTACACTATTTTTTAATAATCTCACCGATTGGCTAAAAATATGTTTCCATTCGTCATGCCTATTAGCACGTTCAAGTAATATATTAATTCTTACCTGTAAATTGCTCTCGTAGTGTAATAATAGTTTTTTAACGTATATCTTTTATATAGGGTGCTTTTGAATTTGGTCCAAATATTTTAAGGACTTATTCAGTTCATCATTTTGAACAACTTTTTCAATTAAAGTTTATCGAAATACTTATGACCACCCACTCTGAACTGCAGTGTGGGAGCACCATGAAGAGAATAAGAACCAGACCCATTTACGTACGAACGGAGGGTTATGTGTTTCGCTACTGTGTATGTATATATACTCATCTGTTCCTCATATCTATCTTCTATCTAAATATATATAACTCAAAGGTGACTGACTGACTGACATAGTGATCTATCAACGCACAGCCCAAACCACTGGACGGATCGGGCTGGAATTTGGCATGCAGGTAGATGTTATGACGTAGGCATCCGCTAAGAAAGGATTTTGATCAATTCTACCCCCAAGGGGATAAAATAGGGGATGAAAGTTTGTATGAAACTTTGTCAATTTTAAACCGATCGAGCTGAGACTTTGCATGCATAAAGCTTCTTTGACGTAGGCATCACCAAAGAAAGGATTTTGATAAATTACACCACTACGCGAGCGAAGCCGCGGGCAAAAGCTAGTCTTCTAATATAACCCTGGTACATTAACAAATGAGGTATCGTTGGAAGCGTCTTGGCTGTCCGCTAGTCTATGTGATGTCACAATATGTTTAATACGGCGCCCTCTATAGGCAAAAAAATAAGCAATTAAAAAATAAATTAATTCTAATCGTACCGAATAGAGTAGGGGTCAGCCAGAATCCTACATTGTGGCAAAAAAAGTACCCGTCACCATCTGACATTCCACCAAACGAGAAGCTGCCCCAAGACAAGGATCTCCCCTGGGCTATTACGAAATCTTTAAACAGACTCCGATCTGATACAGGGAGATGCCAAAAGAGCAGAGCCAAATGGGGTTGGAACTCTGTCAACAGTTTGTGTGACTGTGAGGTCACACAATCCATGGACCATCTTATGACATGTCTCAACTGCCCGACTCCTTGTACTAAGGCAGATCTGAATATGGCTAATGACAGGGTGGTTGCCGTGGCTAGGTTTTGGTCTAACAATATCTAATTTGAGCGGGCTTGAAACTATATCTTGTACAAAACTTCGTCCGTAAAATTGAGAAAAAATATAAAGAAATAGGTACTAACGTTAAGTTTTAATTTCACAGCTGATAAGTTCAATAACAATAAATTAACTACCTCGCCGTTTTCACCCCGTATTTTCGCAACTTCCCACAAATGCAAAATAGTTAGAGTACAGAAGAACACTTCTTTCTTTATTACAAAACTAGGTTAGAAAACGAATTATGGTATGTGGATGAGAGGGTACGAAATGTCAAAATTCTATATGACGTAATATTTTGAATGGCCCTTGCTTTGTAACAGTTAGCGCACAATCACTAAAAAGTACCTACTTTATTAAAAATTCGTCATGTTTTCCCCCCTCTCCCCCCTTTTTGTTAGCTATATCTACTTTCAAGTTATATTTTTCTTAATATATAATTTAAGTCGGTTGACTCACGTAATGTAGTCGGAAATTAATATCTTTTTCTCTTATCTACTCTATTATAACCTCCGTGGCTTAGTGGTCACCATGCTAGTCCGCCACCCAGAGGTCCCGGGTTCGATCCCCGGCCAGGGCAAGTTGGAAAATAATCTTTTTCAAATTGTCCTGGGTCTAGGATGTTTATCTATATATGCATATGTTATAAAATTTAGTATCGTTGAGTTAGTATCCCATAACACAAGTCACGAACTTACTTTGGGGCTAGCTCAATCAGTGTTATTTGTCCCTCTATATTTATTTATTTATTATAATGAGAATAAGAGCAATTTTTTGATAGGCAAGTTCAATATTAATTGAG
Organism: Acrobasis suavella; assembly: GCA_943193695.1. Classification (NCBI taxonomy): domain Eukaryota; kingdom Metazoa; phylum Arthropoda; class Insecta; order Lepidoptera; family Pyralidae; genus Acrobasis; species Acrobasis suavella. The sequence goes on from OW971947.1 coordinate 2,629,381, forward strand.
ATTTTTGGGAGGAGATAGGGGAAAGCTTTACCCAACAGTGAAACAGTGTAGGTAAAGTAAAAAAATCAATAAAATTATTACATACCACACAAAAACGTTAGTTTACATTAAGTCGCATTTATACATACATATTATCACGCCTGTTTCCCACAGGGGTAGGCAGAGACTAAGGACCTCCACTTGCTACGACCCTGACAGACCTCCTCATTCATGCCCGCCGGTTACGGGTACTTCTGACCACTTCTTCTTTTAAAGTCGCATTTATAACTCTTTAATTTGTGCCCCAAATTGCGATTCGACTCCGAGTCCTTTGTAGTACGGGGCACAATTCAATTAATAGGTAATTTCGCTGAAATATCATACGAATAAAAACGTATTTGCATATAATTCGGCCCTTTGGGAGGCGAAGCGAATCGCGTGATTATTTCATTCGATTTGTAATTGAGCCGTTATTGAATTTACGTAACAAAGATAATTGGTTTTACATTAATTTATTGTTGAAAATGTGAACAATTTTACACTTACATATAATTATTTTTATCATAATAACATTGGTCTACAAGATTTTGTCACAAGGATACTTACAGCGATTTCTAAAAGAATTCAGTACAAAAAACATGAACCTGGTTATAAAAAATGTGTAGGACGTCAAAATTTTCAAATATTACACGTCCAAATTTCAATTTTCTTATTTTTTCGGCAATTTCAAAATTAAACCATAAATTCAATAAGGTGATTTTCAATTTTCTAATAGCAGCTTAACACTGTGCAAACCTTACATTTTACAATATTTTATACATCATTGCTAAATTATTTATAAAAATGACTTATTACAGATTTTTTATGGGTCGGTATAACGCCCTACTATGCGTGCAGTACGCAATGTATGGGAAATATTACGGTAACTTAAATCTTTATATATATCCATAGACAAAAAAGGTACAAAAATAAAACAAATTTTGTTTTGAAATAGAAGGCTGATTACATCATTTTTTGTTACAAAATTAAATAACCTGCACAGAAGCTATTTACTATAAATAATTATAAATATCAGAAATTGGGGAAAATTAGATTTTTGATATAACATTATTTTCAACTCTGACCTCCTAGAAACAAAAGTAAATTATGTCCATATACACTATACAAAAATCTGTAAGAGACAACTAGACTTTCTCCAGTGGGAAAAAAAATCTAAAATTTTGTCGACCAGTTCAAAGATTCAAAGATTCAAATGTTTATTCAGTAATTAGACCTTTACAGGCACTTTTACACGTCAATAAGTATAATTTATGTTACGTGTAAAGTATATTAAAATTTAATTTATTTTTTAAAGAAAAGCTACCGATACCAGCGCTTCGTAACGACCACTGCTGAGAAGAAACGCCGAAAGAAACTCATTTTCACAGTATTGGTCGCCTACTCGCCAGAAGGGCTTTGTCATATTATTATAATTGTCTTTTAATTAATAAATACTTATAATATAATACAATGTTGACACATTATAACATGTTATGCTTGCGAACAAGTAAACTAACATAAATTGCGTAATAAAAAATATTAAGTAGTCAAAAAAAGCGAAGCCGAGCTGACCAGTCCCTCCCGGCAGCACCCGTTCACGAGTTGACGCACGGATCAGCCATCGTTAAACTCAACCATATTAGAGGGAATCCAACGACCCGACCAGCGACGCCACCACCGGATTGGACATTTTAGTGAGCATGAAAAACCCGAACTCGCAGACCTTGTCAAGAGAAAATATTAATTATATGTTGGTCACTTATTGATCGCAGAGCATTTACATGTTTTTACAGTAAGCTTATTATGGTAACAGAAAATGCAGCTATTTATGTTTCATGTGTTCCAGTGATTAGAAGCTGCTCTGGCATAGAATAAGTACTAGTACTTACGTACAGAAGTCTTACTCAGAAAAGAAATTCAAAGAAATATCTACTTAATGTGGTTAGCGCTATGGTTTAATTAAGCTCGCGTCAGAACTCCTTACCTCTTCGCTAAGATACCTAGGCATCCATTGCAAGCCAATTTCATTCTTATAACTCTGGACAAACTGGTGGTTATTATGGAAAGCAGCTCAGTGTCATGGACTAAACTTGCTCTAAAGATGTTGCTTGTGTTTAACAAGGTAACCCTGTTTCAATTTGTTGGGTCTAAAATTTCGGATAAGAGTTACATCCTTCATGGTCGCACGCAGATAGGCTGGTTTGTAATTAGCTTGTCGATGGTTAAAGCAGATTTCCTTTTAAAACGTACGGTAATTGATTGCCAACTATCCAAGTGGTGTGGATGAATTTGAAGTTCTCAAAACGTTAAAGGAGAATGTTGGTTTGTTTGTAAAACTTTATTGTAAGAGTATTTATTGTACCAATAACTCAGTGTTCAAGACAACTCACCTTTATAAAGGGTCAAGTGATTATTAATGAAAGTAAACTTTATGAAAACAAGCTTCCAAATTTTAATATTTTGGAAATAAGCTTTGATTAAATTTCCGAGAACACCTTTGTAATGCTATTTTGGCACTCAGTAGCGAATCAACTAAAAATAAACAAATAACGCTTCTAGGAAAACTTGTCGTTAGATGGCTAATCCCTTTCTAAGAAAATGTCTTGTAATAAGTTACGTCTAAGTTTAGCTTTCAAACAAAAGCAAGATATTTATTTACTTCTTGGTTAATATTCTTCTTAAGTTTGGTCCCTGATGAGATTAACTGCCTCTCCCTCTCTCTCTCCCTCTCTCTGTCTCTCATCTCAGCGTTTTCCCAGTTGCGTCCTCAGCCCTATGGCTGAGAAGCCCGGTGTCCGCTTTCCGACATTTTCTTCTCCACTTTGCACGGCCTTGAGCATCCTTGGTTGTAAGACGATTAGCACGCATATCATCTTTGACGACGTCAAGCTAGCACTTCTTGGGTCTACCCCGCCTGCCGGGCCCCGGCGGAGGCGGCTTGGCTAAACATTTGTTTCCCACGTGACTTGCCGGCTTCCGTAGTGACCGTACCAGCGTAGGCGACTTTCTTAAAGTTTGTCTGCTATGTCACGGACATGAAGGCTGCTGCGGATGCGGGTGTTTCTCACACGATCTCTCCGTGACACTCCGCATATCCAACGTAGCATTTGCATCTCTGTGACACGCAATTACTGCTTGTGCCGCTCAAGCAAAGGCCACGCTTCACTCCTATATAAAAGGACAAGTCTAATGAGATGAACTGCCTCTGGAAATAAATAAATAGTTTTCCTGGGTTTTTTTTGTAGATTTACCAGTGAAGACAAACTAATATTGAGATCTCTATTTGACGCCAAGATGACGTCACGGTTTGATATTTCCTTCGACCAACAATACAACGATATTTCATATTCCAAAGATAATGTTGTTTTGACGTTAAGAAATAAAATTGGCCAAGTGCGAGTCAGAATTACGAAGGGTTCCGTACCATTATCTATAGAAAATCACATTTCTTCTATGGGAACCCCACTTAAATATTTATTTTATTTTGTTTTGAGTATTTCTTGTTATAGCGGCAATAGAAATACATCAGCTGTAAAAATTTTAAACGTCGCTATCACGGTTCATGAGAAACAGCCTGGTGACAGACAGACGGACAGACGGACAGTGGATTCTTAATAATAGGGTCCCGTTTATTCAACTATATATAACATTAATACAACATTATTTTGTCTGGTTTTGGGTTGACTGGAAGAGATCCCTTAAAGGGATAAGCGCGTCAAGGTAAACTAGCGAATTGCTCTGCATTAAAAATAACTGAGAGCGAGGTATTTAGACAAGCAATTTTAGTGCAAAGAAATTTCTAAAATCTCTCATTCTTTTCAATACTTACCTTTAATAATACCCAAGAGTCCTTTATTGGAAGTGGCCAACTGACATAAAATATCTAATATCACAGAATATTAATCACTGAAAATTACTTCGGGGTAACTTGGCTTAACTTTAACTTGACCTGCGTTGACCTCACCAAAGGTCATCGAGATAAGGCGCTGGTTATAAATTTTTCACATGGACCATTAAGGTAAATCGCATTCCGAAATAAAAATTTCATAGAAAATAGAGTAATTTTACTAAGAAGTTTACTACTTTTTGGCGTGATTTACTACGGAAATAATAATTTTAGGGCAGATTTTCCCCTTGTACTATGTTAAAACGACTTTGTCCCTAATGGGGCTGACAGAGTAGGTCAAAAAACTAAGGGTTCCGTAACATTATCCCCTCCGGCCGCTTTGGCAACTATGATTCGCAAACAGTTGTTAAAAAAAGAATTAATATTCTTGTTACGCACCTAGTTGCCCATAAAGAAATTCCATTTCTGTTTCACAACCAGTTGCCAATGAAGAATTCATCACAAAGTTAGTTGTTAAAAAAGAAGTAAAAATCGTGGTACACAACTAATTGCGTACTTGAATAAAAGGAAGATCTATTCTTATTTCTCAAATTATCTATTAAAAAATCACGTTTGTTGTATGGGAGCTCCACTTAAATATGAATTTTATTCTGTTTTTAGTATTTGTTGTTATAGCGGCAACAGAAATACATCATCTGTGAAAATTTCAATTGTCTAGATATCACGGTTCATGAAATACAGTCGGGTGACAGACAGACAGACGGCCAGACAGACAGACAGTCAGACACATTAATAGGGTACCGATTTTACCCTTTGGATGCGGTACCCTAAAAATTAGAGATACTTATCTGATTTGACTTGCTTAAAACTTTCGGATTATTCTAATCATAAATCCAAAGATATCTACTCTTCACTGTATGGAGATTGTGACAATGTTCCTATCTGCTATTGTAAAATATTCGTAACTACATCATAATGGAGCTCATTATAACACGTATAAGCATTGTAAGAGCTTCTTCCAACGGTAATTAATATTGGAAACACGACCCTGAACAAATACGGCGTGTTAAAGTAGGATAATATTATGATGTTGTTAGTACGATATTCGCTCGCTCTGTTTAATATGAATATTGTTTATTTTATCGATACATTTTAATTAGTAGGAAGAACTAAAAGTGTATGTTACAATACTGAAACTATTTTTAATTGGATTCGACACATAATTTGGAACAACTTCCCCAAGAAAAAACAAACTACAAGATTTGCCCTTAATGGGATACCTGAATTTCTCGGGGTCCATTTGAAATAAATCATTTGGTAGAAAACGAAGATATCATTTAAAATTTTGTCTTGATCAGGCTCCAGATAACCCTTCAAACTATTTTATGAACTATTGTTTACAGTCTAAAGTGAGAAATAGAAACTGTTCTACGCACAATTGCGAAAAACTCACTTTTGGCGTATGTGCGTAGAAAAGCTGCACGTTCTCACTTTAAACTGTAAACAGTAGTTCATAAAATAGTTTGAAGGGTTATCTAGAGCCTGGTCATGAAAAAATTTTAAATGATATCTCCGTTTTCTTTAACATGATTTATTTCAAATGGGGGAAGTACTGGACCCCGGAAAATTCAGGTTAAGTTAACCAATCAACAGCTGAACTGAGTTTCTATGGAAGCAATAAAATATAAGTTGATTTTGGTTATTATATTGATATAAATAAAGTGCGTAATTTTATACCAAGTTCATTCCATGATTATGTTACGCAAAAACTTATATGTGGTGAGCTCCGAAGCGTAATGGTTAACATACTTGTCCGCAGCTCAGGGCGACATTCCAAAAGACTGTTGATTTCGTCCAGGAAGCAGACAGGCTTTTGTAGTTAAAATGCGCACTCCAAACCCCAGTGGGTTTCAGTCGGGGTCGTTACAGGCAATTGGAGTAAGTATTATTAATCAAGTGAGATAACAAATGCATGTTGATTTCAGCTAGCAAGCACACAGGCTTCAGGCTTTTGTAGTTGAGACACACACTTCAAACCCCAGAGTTGTTGGAGTAGGAAAATTGCGTTAATGCAACTACAAATCCCCGAGTAGCTCATCCAGTTCAAACAGGACTAGCAGCTCTCATAGGTCCCATACTTTAATACTCGAAGCTCATCGGTCCGCGTTCGGTTTGGTCTAATGCAAATAGCAAACGAAACAACGTTACATAATTTATTCAAAGAGATTTTGCTATTTTCATTGCTTTATTTTTTTATATTTTTACTGTTATATTTTTTAATGGCTTATATCAAAAATAGATACAGTCAATAATTATAACTTGTTATAATGCTGTTTCATTTTTAATAATTACGTGACTTTTGTTATATCTCTAAAGAAAAAAAAAAAACATTTTTCGTGTGTGTTAGTAGCCAACACTGATGACAGATTTTTCAAGGTGCCTAAAGGCATCATACAATGATGACAGTCGGGACCAACAGCTTCACGTGCGTTCCGAAGCACGGAGTAGCTTGAACATTATTACAACACTTGGTTACCAATCTATGAACAGACCACGCCTGGAGTTACTTAACTTTTGAAAGCTAGATTAAATAACAACATGATTAAACTTCTTTATAATACTGCGAAATGTTTTTTACTTTTATCTGTAACTAGTATAACTCGATTGCTCGAACTTTTCATAAATTAGGAGCAGTATTTAAAAAAAATACTTCAGCTGACTGGGGTTAAAAGTACTTATAAGATCAAACAACAAAACCCAGAACGCTTCCTAGCCGAAATGGACAAGCATTAGAAATCTCACATTTACTTTTTCCAATAACCTGTAAAGCTCGGCCCAGCCAAAACACTCATGGGTTTAGACTTTGTTTCAACTACAAAATCTTGTATGCTTTCTGGCCGAAATCAACATGCATTTGTAATTTAACTTGATTGTTATTTACTTTCTTCAATAGCCGGTAGGGTTCAGCCGTCGGACCAGCCCAAAAACTTTGGGGTTTAAAGTGAGAATTTGTACTACAAAAACCTGTGTCTTTCCTGACCGAAAGCTTACGGAATGTCACGGTGCTCAAGAGGTCAAGATGGAAATTATCTTTTTCTGATTGGCCTGGTTATAAGATGTTTATCTATATATGTTTTTGTTTGAAAATATAGTCTCGTTGAGTAACCCATTATAACACAAGTCTGGAACTTACTTTGTAGCTCTAAATTTGTTTGATTTGTTCCTATTTTTATATACTACTTAATTCTGGTAAGCAAATTATTCAAATAGACTCTGAAAAATTGCGTCGTTTAATAAGTTAAAGGCAAGTAGGCACAGAATAGCCATGCTATTTTAAATAAAAAGAGAATCGAAATAACCGAATTATCCAAAAAGGTCGAATTTACAATTTTTAATGGCAAAGCATACGGAGCGCCAATTTGATAATTATACCCTGGATAAGCAAATTACACCTGGATTCCAGCCCACTCGTAAGCGACCCTGATTGCGCCTCACAAAACAAAGAAGGATACAGAAATGCTTCCAATCTAAACTAAATAAAATACGGGATCAAATTTTTTTCGTCACGTATTAATTCGAATTCGCGGTAGCAGAATTTTATTTGGAAAACAGGTAGTTTTTTTTTCTCATTTATTTTAACCTATAAAATGGAGTGATGGAGAAGTGGGAGAAGTGAGAGAGAGGCCTTTGCCTAATACTGGGACATCGATGGCTATTAATAATAATAATAATTAGCCCGTGTTAAGCTAGCGTTGAAAATAAACTTTAAAAATTTTATTACTTTGTGTGCCATTGATAACTAATTAAATAATGCGCGAGTATCGTGGAACACTCGGTTGGAACGAAGTTACTTTCTTAGTATATTATTATACGCAGAAATATTCGTGACGGAAAAATCTTACACATTTTCGAACTGAAAAGGAAATTCATTCCAAAACAAATTCCATTTCTGGCGTTATAAAATATTCAGGTACTTATAACAAAGTTATTTAAAACTAAAAGCTCCCAACTACTTTAGAAATCAACAAATATTTTAAAGCAAAAAATATTCCTACCCCCGTTTCATGGTAACGCTAACGCCTATCACTATCTCGCTTTATGTAAAAATAATGAGCGGGATGGCACTAGTCCGACCTGCGATACAAACTTTATTTGGTTTTATGAATGGTGTCATACTACGGGGGCTTTCCAACAAACAATACAAACTCACTTTCGCATTTATAATATTAGTTGGAATTTTGTTAGGTAAAAAGTTACTCCAGACAAAGGAACAATTTTTTTGCTTTCTATATTATTGATTAAATCATTTATTGTACCTTTATAAGAGAACTTTTATTAAAGCCTCAATGCTTTACTTATTTTATTTTTTACCAGCGCCATGATGTGACGTCACGTCAACCTCGGAAATTAAACCGACGTAGATTTCAGATACCACGAGTGACGAGCCTATTTTAATTACCCGACTCCAAAACGGGAGTGAGCTATTTTTGAAATATTTTTGCATTTGGTCTTTAAATAACATATGTGAATGATCTGGTGATAGAAAAAGGTGTGGGCACACAATCGTATTCTTGTTTGTCACCACACTGCGAATACTACAAGTAGATGACTGACGATTGTGTGACGGAAGCAGATAACATACCGCCAGAATCTTACTAGACACATGACGAATGGAAAAATACTATTCATTTGTTAGATTATTAAAAAATATTGTTCACGTATTTTTTCTATTCCCTGAGAAACAAAAAAAATATTAAAATACAGCGCATTGAAATTTCACATGACGATCATGGCTAGGTAAGATTTTAAGTACCTAACAGTGACGTCACATGCCCCCCACTCTGGAACTTTGATGCTATGTATGTACGTAAATTTTTACTGTTTGGTGAACTGAAAAATATAGGACTATTTATTTTTGGATAATCTAAAAGACGGACTAATTACAGTCATTTTTTCTGACCCTGTCTTCACCGCTATTTTTAAAATATTTTTATTTATTTTTTAGGCCGCAAACACACTGTCAGATACAATATTAAGTATCAAACATGACGTAAGTTAAACCCTGTGTTTGGTTTCACGTACTAAAAGTACTACAACAGACTGGATAAGAATAAACTCCGCTTCAATCGGAACGTACCCTTAAGTTTGATGAACGACCGGCAGGGAGGGTCGGTTATGGCACACGCATTTTGTTTCGATGGCGATATTAACGCCAGAGTCATTTATAACGGTGACGTCACAACATGGCCACCGAGAAACGATAATTAGTGTAGTGATTATTCAATAGATTTTTTGATAAGATTGTATAAAAACTCTTTCGATTTTTTCTATTTTATCTTTTCAATTTCAATTTTAAACATTTGAAAAAACACAGGATTTCTGTATATACACTGTTTTCTTTATTTTTTTGCAAATCTCATTTTTTTACTGTTTTATTTTCATAAAAATGTTGTTATTTTAGATGAAGGTAAACATATTTTTGCCAAAAATAATTAATTACAATTTCTTAATTTCTTAAAAAATGAGATTATTTTTTTTGTTGTTGACTGTTCCAGAAAGAGGGTTATGTTTTGTCGACAGTATGTATGGGTGTTTGTATATTTGTTTGGTATGCTTTGCGGCCTGAACGGCTCGATGGATTTAAGCTTGAGAGTGACACTGGGTACATAAAAAGGCAGAAGGGTTTTTGTTTTTGCTTTATATTTTTTATTTAAATAGATAAGATAGGATAATTTACATATTTACAAATAAAACAGAAAAAGTGAAATACCTGCCATAAATTTAATCCAAAAAATCTTTTTTTTTTTTTAAATAATAATTACTTATTGAAATAATATTTTAATTCCACATTATAATACCTGTATTAAATAATTCTAAGTATTAAAAGTAACAACACACACTAGGTCAATACATATACACTAACCTATCTACAGTAGAGTAGTTTTATCTCTGATAATATTTATTTATATAGAGCCATTTTTATGAAAACTGTTACACTTTTACGCTACCACTAAACCCCGTTTAGTACCTGCGGCGGCCATAAAAGTTTCAGATTAAGTAATAAAAGACGGAATTTTGAACTTGCTTAAGTAATCTTGTCCGAACGCGAAATAGTTACGTTTAGTGATGTGCCGTTCTTGAAAATTTCCAGAAATTTTCGAAACGTCCTGCGAAATTTCCGAGAAATTTCCCACAAGAAATTGATTAGGAAATTTTTCAACTAAAATTCTCGAAAAACGTTGAAAATTTCCGAAATTTCCGGAAATTTTCAAGGTAAGAAATTTCCGAGATCAGAAAATTTCACGCCGGCACATCACTAGTTACGATAACACACCGAGTTCACATTGGTATAGCTGATTCTGATGTGGAACAAAGGAAATGAGGTGATTTTAGAACAAGAGTATCCCCATGCTAAGATTAACAAGATCAATTGGTCCAACAAACGTTCACATTATTACCGAATATTAGGCGAGTCTCACACTTAAATTGGTAATTACCAGTGGCATAAAATATCTATGGCTCATCAATGCTTTCAAAGGAGTTTTACTCAGTATCAAGTTAAGAATTTGGCTCCGTCACAAACCCAAAAAAAAAATTGACAAACAAACATCAGCATATATGTATTGTATACAATCCGGCATTGTCAAGAATTGGGTATTTTCTTAGGTCAAAAATAAATTATTTTGAAGTGATAAAACCTCGCAAAATAATCCCACTTGTATTTAAACATGTCCATATTAATGTAATTTAAGATTAATTATTGCAGAACAACTGATAATAAGAGCGCTATTTGACTCCAACAAACTATGACGTCATCTGCCTGTAATTCATACAAATCCCAAAGAGAATGTTTGTTTTGACGTTTAGAAAAAAAGTTCTAATTTAACTTGTTGGAAAATAGCTGATTATACAATATTAAAACCGGCTTTTCATTTGAGAAACAGGCGAAGGCACATTTTCTTCAAAAACTGTCAGATAGATTATAGTGTAAGTTTTTAACAGATGTAGTTATTGCAGCACCCCTGTCATTATACACATCACCCGTTTGATTGCCTGGTAGATAAGGCCTTAGTCTTTATACCCACCATTACACTTGTGTTCGTGTATAAGTTCCATAAATAAACAAAGATACTGATAAATTACAATACGTAAAAATAATCAACCTTTGTTTTCATCACAACAATGTCATGCCTTTTGTGCCCCACCAGCTGTACCATGCTTGACCTATACTCGGCCTTAGAGTAATATGTAAAAATAGCAACGTTCTGGAATAATAACATTTAAAATTTGAGCAAATGATACGATTAGAAGAAGACCACAACAATTCAATCACACTACTACTTAATTGCATTGTTATAATGACGACTCGCCATTCTTCTCGCCAAATTCACTCGACCAACATAAAACGTCTTTAAGGAGCAAACTCAGCAATTAAGCAATTATTTCTAGAAGTTCTAAGCGCCTAAGGTATGCCTTAGGCTTTATCGGCGATGAGGTCTATTCTAATTTAGTGCCGCAACAGACGAGACGCAAGTTGCGTCGCGTAACAGCTAACAGGGCAGTGGATAGTACTGAATCTACCCATTTGAGTATTTACTCAGAACTTTAGATTTAATAAATAAAGTAAATAGAGCGTGCTGATATATTGACATCGCATTTGATGTCTGTTTACTTATTTTAACATAAAATTACGTCTTTGCACACCTCCCAGCAAAAAATGATAATTAGTCAAAAAAGCCTACTTTCAGTGTATGATTAATATGGTATTTTCATGTATTTTAGCTTCGCATTTAACCATTTAACGTTTACCACATTTAAGCATATTATGGCGTAAGCACACACTTTTCGACAAGAATTGCAAGTGTATACTAGATTTAAATTTCAAAATTGTCAAGAAAACATAAAATAATGAATATGAATATAAATATAAGTCGCAACTCATATAAATCAATCTACTCACCAAATGGATAAATTAGGATATTTATCGGGTATTTACTCAATCTACTGAGTAAATATTCAAATGGGTTGATTGAATATTTATGCAACTCCCATCACTAGCTGTTACGCGGCGCAACTTGCGCCCCGTCTGTTACGGCCCTTATAGTAATCTTCGCCGATAACAAGGTTACGGTGATTACACGGATTTCGGCTTTTCAGAATATATAATTTAGTATATCTTCTTTGCCGACTGTAACTTTAGTCTGCTAGCGCTACGTACCCACTTTCATTACCCGACAACGGCAAATATGTATGTATGGATGAACGTATGTATGTAAATATCTATCTGTTGAGTGCTCCACCGTACGATAAGCATCCGAACCACTTATCCAATTTTGACAAATTAAATGTCAATTGATTCGTCATTATTGTCCGGGTGACATACGCTTGAATTTGTGTGCAAAATTTAAAATTTATTACGAATGTTACATACAAAAGGTGCGTGTCATTTTTTTTTTGTTTAAGTATCGAATTTGGTATCAAATGAAAAGGTCGTTAGTACATTTCACAAATATACTCGTATTAATTGTTATCCGTAAACCGCTCCGGTAGTCGGGTATTGGATTTATAAACGTTTAATTTGTTTACTTCATCATTTCTAAGGTTCCGTATATAAAATTAAAAAACGGAACCGTTTGTTAGTAAGTGACGAAGCAAGCGCGTGCGATGCGAATACAGGATAAATATTTTTCCATGTTCATTACGTAATGAGAGACTTTTCAGGCCACGTTCCATCAAGAATTCATAGATGGCGCTGTGCATCGCTAGCTATATGATTATGAGCCTTAGCTTAAATGTTGTCCAATTAATTGATGTCCAGATATTATAGCCAAGTCGTCAGAATGCAGTTGAATCGGAATCCAAATATAAAAGCCAGGTTTTCATACAAAACGGTAATCAGAGTTCAACAGAAAGGGGCCAAAGTCAATAGAAAAAGTAAAGATTATCATGCACAAATCCGATCACAACAACAGAAACTATCGGAACAACGGAAAAATCAGGAAAACCATAGCAAAAATTCAAAATTCAAATGTTTATTCAGTGATTAGACCTTACAGGCACTTTTACACGTTAATAAGTATAATTTACATTACGTGTAGTTTATACTGAAATTTGATTTATTTTAAAGAAAAGCTACCGATACCTGCGCTTCGTAACGACCACTGCTGAGAAGAAACGCCGAAAGAAACTCATTTTCACAGTATTGGTCGCCTACTCGCCAGCAGAAAGGCTTCGTCATATTATTATTATGTCTTTTTTTTATAAATACTTTTAATATAATACAATGTTGATACATTATAACATGTAATGCTTGCGACCGAGTTAACAAACATAAATTACGTAATAAGAAGAAATACTACGTAGTCAAAAAATCTACTTCGAGCTGGCCAATCCCTCCCGGCAGCACCCGTTCACGATTTGACGCACGGATCAGCCATCGTTAAACTCAACCATATTAGAGGGAATCTAGCATTTTTTTTTTAATTATTTTTCGGCTTTTGATGTGTACTAGTACTTTAGACCCCATCTTTATTTTTTCACTTCTTTATTCCTAACCTAACCTAATATACAATCAAAGATTGGTGCAGGTCCATTGATTGCTGCAAGGGAGTTTCTGGCGATAAATAAATACGAGTCTACTGGTTTTCATAGCCGATTGAGTAGGGGGCGAACCCTCAAGACCGCCAGCGTTGCTCAGCGCCATCTATTTGATTTTTGAGGAACGTGGCCTGAAAAGTCCCTCATACGATATGTTATTTAATTTCAGGGGTTATGTAATTTTTTAACAAAGTAATGTTTTAGTCTCTTTTTAATATTTTTTCTGTCATAATTGTTTTTAGGTTGTTTGGCAGCTGATTTATTAGAAATGGTGTTTTATATAATAGCTAATTATTGCCATAAGAATTGTTATACCTTAATAGATGCAGAGTGAGTAATTAGAATACGCAAATGCATTAGAATGGGCATTTCATTCGCGTGTGTTGCCATCACGCTAAATGGTAAGGCTGTGTCTACATGAGCCCTTGAAAAGTCATCTCAAGGTTTTCAAAAGAGCGTTAAACTTTCTTAAGTTCGGGGTTGACAAAGCGTTCACATCACGACACTTTTGACACATCGCTTTCATTATTTTTGAATAATTTTAATAAGTATACAATATTTAGCATAATGGTAGGCACCACTATCGAATACATAATTATCGCATTAAAAAAAATATTTCTTAGACCAACTCCTTTTTGCAAAATAATTTTTCTTGCTCATACATTCACTCTCAGCTATAAGTTGTCATCCAAATGGTGTACAAACCATCGGCGTAGTGACAAAAGCGGATTGGCTCTTTAACCGACTGCCAAAAAGGAGGAAATTATTTATTCATCGTTTTATTTTTATTTATGTTCACCGATTATTCGAAGACGCCTGGACCGATTTAGAAAATTCTTCTTTTGTTTAGAAGAGAATACTTGTCAGGTGGTCTTTTAGAATTTTTTATCGAAATTGGTTGTGAAGTTTGGTTGTGAGGTTTTTAGTTTTGAAAAATTATTTGACGCGACCTTTGTGCCGCGCCTTTAGATGAATAAACTATAATAACACTTTATAAAAATATATGTTATTAATTTGTAACACTATTATAATTGCAAAGCATTGGTAGTGCATTAACCGCGATAACGTGAGGGTCGTGGTTTCGAATCCCGTGACGAAATTTTTCATCACTTGTTTTAATTTGTAGACCACCAGGTATATCTTTATTTTTTCAATATTCTTTTGTTTTTTGTCATGAAGTACCATATATATTTTTTTGCGACACAATTTTATAATTATTTAAAACTAACTATCAACCTAATTCAAACTACAGCCGAGACGCCAGCACACGAAGTTCGCTGACTATTATGGCCGACGTGTAAAAGCCCTTATAGATAAAAATTCAGACACATTATATTAAAAATACCTACTGTTAGTTTTACCAAAGATTACAGACTGACTCGGTGTTCCTAATGTGAAATGTGCCTAAGATTAAAAAGCCATCGAATATGCAGTGCAAGTAATGGATTTTTAATGTACCATTCCAGCCCATTCTCCCCAATACCCAAGACGTTAGCTGCCTATGCAAATGGCTATGTAATAAACTATTCCTAAATTTCCGAGAAAAGAAAGGTTATTATTTGTAAAAGCAAATTTCAGAACCGATTGGGGTCGACTTGAAATTTAAAAGTTAGGAACGACTCCCTAGTTAGTTTTGGCGACCTCCGTCGCGTAGTGGTCACCATGCTAGTCCGCCACCCAGAGGTTCCGGGTTCGATCCCCGGTCAGGGCAAGTTGGAAAATGGCCTTTTTCAAATTGTCCTGGGCGTTAGGTGTTTATCTATGTATGTATTTGTTATAAAATATAGTATCGTTGGGTTAGTATCCCATAACACAAGTCACGAACTTACTTTGAGGCTAGCTCAATCAGTTTAATTTGTTTTTATTTATTTATTATTAGAAATAATTTCAAAGTGTAGGGCAAGCGCGCAAAGTTATAAGAGAAAATGAGTTAGGTATTATGCATCAAATTGAAGTCTTTGATAATGTGATGACGGTCACCTGGTGCCCAACAAACAATTAAAAATCTATTGTGTCTGCAATAGGGATGTGGACTAAAAATTATTTTTGGCTCATTAGATGGATTATTAAAAAGCATGGTATAAGAATTTTTTCTCTTCTCTGATTAGCAAATAATGACAAAGATATAGGGAATTAAAATTTCGCTTGACGTCACGATCAGCTACGATTTTTAACCAAAGGTGACGTAAATCGCCCCACTCCGAAACTTCAAAGCTGTTACTTTGTTAATTTTTAATATTTTGCCTAAACAAAAAAAACCATGGGTCATTTATGGCAAATCTGATCGACGGACTATAATAATATATTTACCCAGTCCAAATCCCTATGCCGGCAGTAAAGTTGTTAATAAATAAAGGTACTTACACACTTCCCTGTTTTGACCCAGAGTAAAAAAAACGGACTTCTGTTAACTCACTTTAAAATTTGGGCCCCCGTCCCGTGCCTAAAGACCCTGTTTTTTTTATTTAACTACAATCTTATATTTTTTAGACTTTTTCCTGTAATTGTAGTATAAGATTATATTACTTGCTAAATTTCATAGTTCTAGCTCAAAGGAAAAAACCCTATGAATTTTGATTCCCTTGACAGTGTCGAAATATACGTCGTTTGCGGCATAACGGCGGTATCGTTTTTTACGTTACCTTAAAATTTTTGTTTAAGTTATAACTTCATGTCAACCATTATTATCCTAGGAACTGTACACTTGAGTATTATGGTATTAACTCGATACCTCCTCGCGTTTCCGTGATTAAAGAGTCTTGACAGACAAACAGACTGACAGACAGACGGAAAACAAAGCTTCTTTAAGAAGTCCTTTTCACTCCACTGACTTTTTCTCGCGTTCTTTCTCTGTTCGAGCCGTACGCCTATGGAACTCACTACCACTCACTATCCGACGCGCCGAAACGCTAGCCAGCTTCAAATCCCAAGTTAAATCTTATTTTCTATCCTTATGAAAGGTAAATAAATATCCTTCGCTTGTTTCTGTTTCCCTTCATCTCGTACTGTTAATATCATTTTTTTTTCAGTGAAAGTTGTTTGTATTTATGTAAGATGTATATGTATGTTTATTGTTATTATTGTATATAAGTATGTTTATATTGACCGCCCCGCACTACCTTATTTCCCATTACTATTTTCTATATGACCAGGTTGCCCGGAAAAAAATGCTTAGCGATAAGGCCGCCTTTTGCGCATTTCCTAGTTTATAAAATAATTAGGTATGTCCTGTATTTATTTATTTTGTGCAATAAAGGGTATTGTATTGTAATCCTATGAGGGTTCTGTTTCAGTCCCATGGAAAACGGAACCCTTAAAAGGTTAAAAATGGTCAGATTATGGAAAATACGTTTTCGTCGATTCTATCTTCTATCCGTTTTGCAAGATATTACTACTTTTGAGAAGTAATATCCAAAGAGAGTTCGGAACGATGTCTGCGGGTCGTTTCCCTTCGTCTGGGAATTTACGGCCAAATCGTGATTTGTCGACGTAAGCAGATCTGCGTTAGGGCGTTTACACATTATGACGCCGTGGTATCAGTTGGGAAGATGACTGAGTCAATAATAAATAATTCGGCACAGTTCATAAAATAAAATGAAACAAAATAGTGTCACTTTTCAATGATCATATTCATTATCAAAAAGATTTTAGATTTATTAATGCAGAAAAACTGATGTTAAGAGCGCCATTTGACTCCAAAAAAGCATGACGTCACGCTTTTGTATTTCATACAAATCCCATTTAAAATGTTGGTTTGACGTTTAGAAAAAAGTGTCTAATTTACTTGTAGCAAATTTTCGCCGCCTCTAGAATACAACACAGCTTATATACCTTAGGGCGTATTCGGATGCCACGCGCACGCTAAGCTCACGCCTAACGCACGCCTAGCGCACGCATACTGCGCTTTAAAACTTTTGAAATTACTTGCTTATAATTTGAGCCGGGCGCTTGCACCGACTGTACTTCGGTATTATGCAATTTGAGTTGTATTGTTGTGTGATAGCACATAGCGCGAAGAACCGATGGCCGATGGGGCAGAAAGGTTCTCGAACGGCGGCCACGTACCGGCAAGCGCATCGTAAGACACCTATCTGTTAGATCGTCGGATGACCTGAGCAAAGTTGCAGGGAAGCGCTGGATGCAGGCCACTTCCGATCGGTCATTTTGGAAATCCTTGGGGGAGGCTTATGTCCAGCAGTGGACTTCCTGTGGCTGATATGATGATGATGATGTGTGATAGGACTTAACTATGCAACAAATTTGAAAGCGCGCTTGGCGTGTTCTTGACGTTTGAGCGCGCCCTTAGAGTGTGTATCGAGATAGGACTTTCACAGACGACCGTCAGTGTGCCAGCGACAATTCGTGATACTAGTCGACGACGACGGTAGGCGACAGTTCGCAACCGTGGGCGACAGTCGGCGGCGGCCGTCATGATAGTCGAATGTTCTGTCGAAGAAATTAGTAGTCGAATTGTTTTTAAAAAGAGGCGTGAGCTTGACGCAACGTCTGTTTGTCTGTTTGTGGCATCGTAGCACTCGAACGGCTAGACCTATTTCAATTTGGTTGTTTAAGTGAAAGTAACTTCCCTTGCGGTGGTTCTTAGCCATGTTTGATGAAAATCAGTTTAGTAATTTAAAAGTTATTAGGTGTTACATAACTCTTGAAAGCTGGGGTTTATAATTTACATGGAAAATAATAGATGGCGGTACGGATTAGAATATTATGTAGTTCCGCCACTTATCACTAGATGGCGTCGTCAAGGGGTTTTTTAATTTGCCAGTAAATCATTTTCTTCGAAATTGGGACTGTCGAAATTCAGAATGACACTTTGCGACCACGACGACTCTAGGCGACCGCCGCGCCGGCCAGCGACTACATATATAGTCAGCGAATGTTGTGCGTCCGTTAGCGACACTGGTCGCCTTCTTCTTCTTATCGAGTCGAAATGGCTCAAATTAGATATTGTTAGACCGGCAAGCGCCCTGTTATTAGCCATATTCAGATCTGCCTTAGTACAAAGAATCGGGCAGTTGGGACATGACAAAAGATGGTCCATGGATTGTGTGACCCCACAGTCACACAAACTGTTGCTAGAGTTCCAACCCCATTTGGCTCTGCTCTCCCGGCATCTCCCTGAACCAGATCAGAGTCTGTTTAAAGATTTCCAAACAGCCCAGGAGAGATGCTTACGCGAGTGCAGCTTCTCGTCAGGTGGACTGTCAAATGGTGAGGATGGCTACATATTTTGCCACAGTGTGAGTTTAGTCTTCGAGGCTTCTTTAGGTGGTAAGCTACGCTGTCTCTTTTCGCGGTTCTTGCCCACTAGTCGCCGACCGTCACCAACAGGGTCGCGAGCTATCGCCGGCATACTGTCGCTCGTCTGTCGGTGCCCTTAAGTAGAGCTAAGAAATCTACGCTTCGCCCAGCCCCATCTCAATCATTAAAACGAGCACACACACCATAAATCGAATTGACAAACGAAAGTGCATAAAAATCAATTTTGAAAACAAAGTGTGTAGAGATCCATATTCGATATGATTTAACGACATGACCATAACATTTTCGCATAACTTATTCGCAACGTAGGTATCAATGTAACCTATAATTAAAAAAAAACATCATCAAGAACTAATTGCTTCATAACATTAACTTTACGACCGTTTTAACAGAACATTATTAAAATTTATAATATTATTTTTATAAAATCTAGCTCAGTAAACTGAGCGTGGTAATTTTACCTCGTAAAGTAAGGAAAATGCCGGAAAATGCATGTGGTGTTTGTAATAAGACAAAGTGTACAGTGGTCGATTAAACTAGGTATGTGGATAGTCAAATAAGTTTAGTTTATGACACATAAAATAGATACCTATCTATAAAATTACTCTATAAAATGTTTGTTTTTCGTGTGTGTAAGTAACCAATCGAGTATTAGATTTTTCAAGCATCTTATCAAGCTTGACGACTGCTATACAACAACGGCAGCCGAGACCAACAGCTTAAGGTGCCTTCCGAAGCATGGAGGAGCTTAAGAAATGAAGAAAAAGTGACCGAAACTAAAGACGTCCTCCGAATCTTCCGAATAGAAATTATTTCTATTAATTTAATTTTTTTTGTTCATTGAAAACTGGAGGCTTCATGAAATTTTAGTAGGTAATCGTTATTGATTGAAAAACCGACTAGAGATTGTAAAAATAAAACGTTATGAATGTAGGAACAAAAAGAAATTTAGTTAAGACAAAAGAAGTCCATACATGGTCGGTCAAACGGTTGTCGAGATATCAGATTGTAGGAGGGGTGCGAGTCGGAAATTAACAGATTGGGCCGAATACTAGTTGTTGGCGACTGGCTGATACGGCCTCCTTTATATACGTTTTTATATTTAGTTGTCTTTTCTATTTGTATTTTTTTTTTGTTTTTGATTGATTGATATGTGTCATATGAATGTAGGGACTGCTCTAGAAGTGTTAGTGCTTATTGTTATAAAATATACTGAAATATTGTATACAATGTCTTTTTTAATTAAGTACAAATATTTTAAGGGGTTATTCAGTCCATCATTTTGAACAACTTTGCCCAATAAATGTATAAAAATATTTAGGTTCTCATACAAATCGAATTAGTCACGTGATATCGTTACTATGAAAAATGCAAAAAAATTTTTCGTAATTCGTTATATATTTATTGGGAAAAGTTGTTCAAAATGATGGACTGAATCACCTTTTAAAATATTTGTACTTAATTAAAAAGGACATTGTATACGTGTTTAAATTTTACCCATTTAATAGTCATAACATCTTACAGTCCACCGCTCGTTAATACTAGTTACTATCTGAAAACTTCTATTTTTATTAACTTAGTTATAATGGAACTCGGCCCAATGAACTCGCCCAATATAACAGACACTTTCATAATAAGTACGCGTGTAGTCATCGCATGCAGCACCTAAATGCATGATTTATACATAGCAAAAAACCTAATTTAGGCTAGCAGGTCATTCTCACTTACGTGTCAAAAAATAGGTAATAGCTGTTTAAACATTTTATTTATTTAAATACAGCTAAGTAAGCCTAGAATTTTTTTCCTTGCTTAGTTTTGGTCTTTGACAAAGGCTCAGAGGTCCGGAGTCAAGACTCAAGGTTTACCAGCGTGCTATGAAGCGCAGCATGCTTAAAAGTGGCAAACCTCCGTGGCGTAGTGGTCACCATGCTAGTCCGCCACCCGGAGGTCCCGGGTTCGATCGCCGGTCAGGGCACAATGGAAAATGGCCTTTGTCAAATTGTCCTGGGTCTTTGGATGTTTATCTATATATGTATTTGTTATAAGATATAATATCGTTGAGTTAGTATCCCATAACACAAGTCTCGAACTTACTTTGGGGCTAGCTCAATCAGTGTTATTTGTCCCTATATATATAAAAAAAGAAACCTGCCTTACTTTTCATACAAACGCTCGTACGTTATTATGGCGTTATAACTGATCTTTCTAGAAAACTTTTGAACTAACAGGTATCTTCTATCTTTTTCACAAATTTTACCTGAACTTCGACCATTCATAAAATAAATTGTAAAGGTAAAAAATGTAATGAAAATTTTAAATAAAAAAAAACCTTTATTTCACACACTTGTAAAGCTAACCGAAAATCAGCAAGTTTAATGAAATTTCCGCAGCCTATGTATAATAAATATTTTCGTTCATTTTAATTCGTTAAATGGATAGTTAATAATAATACTTATTTCATTACCGAGCCCTCAGGCGCTATTTCTCTCCCTTTGCTTTGCCTCTTTTCCTAGCATTGCCCTGTATGAGACAACAAGCTTTTCAAACTATGCTCGCATTGACGATAGAGCGGTCGGGAAGGGCCGCCTTAACATCAAGAGAATAGATAGGGTCCGCAACACAACCCTGCGGTCATTTACAAAAATTACAGACCTGAGTGTCACCGCTGCTTAATTGAAATGAGACTGGACCAGTAACGTAGCCACATGCCAACCGAACTATGGGCCGAAACACTAACTTTATGGACCCCTGGACGTCGGCTATCTGGAAAACCTAGGCGCAGATGACGTGACCTAGACGCCTGCTCGAAGCACTGGCACGCGAAAGGACCAAACAGAGATAAATGGAGAGCCAAGAGGGAGGCCCTTGCCCAACAAAGGAATCTACTACTACTAAAAAACATTACCACGTCTTAATCCCTGATAGGGCAGATATTATATAACGCAGAAGAGACATACCCATGATAAATCAAACCACAGGCTATACTAGATCACTATAGTATAATTAAATTAAAATAACGGTCGAAAACTAAAAAAAAATTCATACAAACGTGTGCAGTCGCCCGGTCAATTGGCATGGGAATGACGAATTTATTTTTTGTTTTTTTGACTGTTATTTTAATTTCAATAAATTATTGTAATCTAGCATAGCCTGTGGTTTGATTTATTGCAGGTATTTCCCTTCCATGTTATATTTTGAGTCATGCGGCTCTAAGCAGACTGAGATGCGATGCGCACTTGCTGACTGAACTCTGGGTTCAGTCAGCAAGTGCGCATCGTATAATGAATGAAGCGCGTTCCGTACAGGATATTAATGAAGAACCTACTCACACAGATATTCCCAACGATTCCGATAGCTCAGGCTCAAAACAGGAATTTCGAATTTATTAGTAATTTCGGAAGAACCGAAACTAATTGTTTACTAATAAATTCGACAAGTCGATACTTGTCTGTAACGCCTATATCGCGTATCTCAAGTTACCGCAGTGTTCTTGCTCAAACATTTGCTCCCGCGTCGCATAAACTGTATTATTACCTATCTAACGTAAGTGAAATACCGTAATTAGGCAGGACAAAGTAACACAAAAAATGGAGATACGGTAGATAGGTTTTTTTTTTTAATTTAACATTTTTTCTTCATATTTCGACATTTATATTTACTTTTTATTACATATACTATAGAAGGTACCCAAATAAAATGATAAAGGGTAACTAACGTATCTCAAGTTACGTTACATACGCCTGACACGGCAGAGCTGCAAAACTCATAGGTAACTTTTAGCGTCACGAAGTACAAGAAGGGGGAAAGAACATCAAAATAGTGATGGTTTGCTAGCCGCATTGCCTTTTACAAGTTTTTATTAATGATCAACATCAAATACTATCTGCTGCAAAATTTCACCACCGCACCGCATGAAATTAAAATTTTATCCACACCACTTGGATAAATGGCAATCAACCACACCAAACGAACTTTTTACTACGTACGACCGAACTGTGGAATCAGTTTCCTGCGACAGTGTTCCCGGACCGATAGGACATTGAAACCTTCAAAAAACGAGTCTATATCTTCCTGAAAGACCGGCAACGCTTCTGTTACACCCCTGGTGTTGCAGTTGTCTATGGTCAGCGGTGATCACTTACCATCAGGTGACCCGCTTGTTCGTTTGCCGCCCTATGACATAAAAAAAAACTAATAAAAAGATACATATACGTGAAAAGGTACGTATATGTATACCTACGTATATTGAACATATATAAAATTCAAGAAATGAATAATTAACTATTAAACATACATGCGTATATAATATCGGGCCTATTTCCCACAGGGGTAGGCAGTGACTTTGTACCTCCACTTACTACGATCCTGACTTCGCTTCATCTATACTCATCAATCTCTTCATACATGCCCTTTGGTTCCGAGTACTTTTTACCTCTCCTTTTTGGAGAACGTCTGCAATCTGGCCGCAGAATTTTAAAAATAACTCTTACTTCTGATATTGTATTTAATTTAATTAAAGTAAAGATAAAGATAAATTTATTTTGCTAAACATGAGTTACAAGCAAGGTATTTACATTTAAGTTCATCCAATCATGTTTTACCATCACGGGTGTGCAAAATTTTCAGAGAGGCTGCCTATCATAATACTAGAAAAATATATCACTTATAATGAATCTATCAATCGACCATAATATAATACACTACTTACTAATATCAAGTCATTACAAATTATCAGATAAAAAAATCTTTTACACTATAATAACAATTTTCAATTAACAATAACTTAAATCTTTTCTTAAATAAATTTAAATTTAGATCTTTATATTGTTTCGGTATTTGATTATATATCTTTGGTGCCATACACACTACATTATCTTGCAATAAAGCAGTTTTAGATGCATGCAGACACAAATTATCACAATTTAACTCACGACGGTTTCTTTTCACTACATCAGATAAACTAGGAAAGATGAGAATTAGTCTTTACAATTATTGCTACTTCCATTATATATAGTGCCGGGAGTGTTATAATTTTAAGTTTTTTAAACAGTGGTACACAACTATCTGTACTTTGAAGACCGAACATTGCTCGAATACAGCGCTTTTGCATTTTGAATGCTATATCTTTATCGGTGGAATTTCCCCAAAAAATTATACCATATCTAAGAACAGATTCAACTGGTGTCAATCCATAGTGTCAAGTGTCCTGATAATAAAGTGTCTGATACTCTCATGATCAACAGTTAAAGGCACGTTATCAAATCATTTGAATGAAAAAAAAAACCTTGCAGGTAAATTACCTTTATTTAGCCCGCGAGCCGCGACCTCCAAATAAGATTTTAATCCAATTAAAACGTAAGCAAACACATGCAAAGCTGAATTCGTGGTGAGTTCTGCGTATATTCGTAATAAATCGCAACCTTGACCTCTAAGGCTGAGACTCTTTGAATGCAGAAACTTAACTTTTTTAAAAATGCTTGCGTATTTCGTGAAATAGAAATCCATTTAAAGTGAAAAAAGTTCGAAACTCTTTTAATCCAAATAATGCGCTCTTCACAAAAATAAAAAAAACTTGAGAGGTGTCAACAAAGAGCGAAAAACAAATTTTTACCTATATCTTTGGGTGTCAAGGGACACCCGGATGGAACGAAGTAAAATATAAATATAAATAGGTCTAAATTACATTCAAACTCTTCTGCGTTCTAAAATCAAGTTTTTATTATCTTTATAAGAATGAACAAAAAGTGTCGTTACAACTTTTGCTCCCTTTCGCAACGCGCGATAAGGAACTTCGTTCCAATATCAGATAGAATTTAGCCGGTTAAGGCCGTACGCAGATATAGCGATGAATTTATATTTTTTATTCTTAAGTTTAACAAAAGTGGTCGACGTAGGAAGGAAGAGTGTCAGTGGTGCGATTTTTCAACGCGGAGTCACTAAACGAACGGTTTTTCCTATGGAAAAACCATTCGTTCAGGTGACTCCGCGTTTGAAAAATGGCACTTCAGATTGAAATGGGACTGAGCGGGTCACGTTTGCCGAATGGCGCCGGACAGATGGGCTCACATAACGACCATGTGGATTCCAGAAGACGGGAAACGATCCAGGGGAAGGCATAAAATGAGATGGCAGACCTGTCTGCTTTTGACAAGAATTGGAAAGTAGTAGCTAAAGATCGAAATAGCTGGAAACAACAAGGGGAGGCAAGGAGGAAAAAAATAAGTTTAACATAATGGTACGTACCATTGCCTCTTAGGGTGGCACTCTCTGAATGCAAAATTGTAACTAAAAAAATGTTTTATACCATACCTACTCTAAAAAGTTTATTTTATTCACAGAAAACAGTGAATAACATGCACTTTTACTCACTATTTTGATGTTTGAATTTAGAACAATATTCTTAATTTTAGTAATTGTTCCAATTTTAACGTCAATTTTAATTAATTTAACCTTCTTTTTTCTTCATTAAATGTCTATTTTCGGTAAAATTTTTCTTTATAACCGATTCCAAAAGAAGAAGTTATCAATTCGTCAGAATCTTATGTTTTATATATGTTGATCGATTTATTCGAAGACATTTGTACCGATTTAGAATATTCTTTTTTTTAAACGGAATACCTGTCATGTGGTCCCATAATTTTTTTTTAAACCGGTTGTGTAATTTGGTGGTGAAGTCGGTTTTTAGTTTATAAAAATTATTCTCGTAGTCATGGTATAAAGTATAGTATGCAATTCTTGAATAAAGTGGATTTATATCGAGGGCCATGAATCACTCGCATTGCTCAGGATTCTAACACTTGAATCACTCGCCACGCTCGTGATTCAATCTTCATGAATCACTCCCTACGGTCGTGATTCTTCATCTATGGCCCTCGAAGTAAATCCGTCCTTTATTAACTAATTGCATAATATACTATTAAATAATTAAAATTCTTTAAAATATATTGAATTAGTTTAAACTTTCAAGTTCCCCAGTAAAAGACACGTTTTAAATTGAGACAGGACTGGGCGATATTGTATTAAGACGTCACAGTACAATCTATAATATTGCCGCAGCGTCGTTTTGCTAGAAAGGATGGTTCACGAAAAACACTTTACCTCTAGGTAAATTTTTTACCTAGTGGTAAAGTGTACTTTATTAAACTTTCACAATAGTTCCCTACGTCGAAATTATTTCAGTGAGTTCAAATCATTGACCAGTACGTGGCCACGGAGATCCCTTTAACGTCTGTTCAGAGCGTTGATGTTGTTTCGTTTTTCGTGTATGTAAGTGGCCAACACTGGTGTCAGATTTTTCACGCTGCCTAAAGGCATCTGACACAGCTTGACGACTGCCATACAATGATGACAGCCGGCACCAACGGCTTATACGTGCCTTCCGCGAGGAGCTCGAGAAATTTTTGTGCCACTTGTGGTCACCCATCCAAGTGCGGACCACGCCCGGTGTCACTTAACTTGCGAAAGCGCTAGTAATGCGCACTCCCGTCGGCCTACCGAGCTCCTCAATTGATAAGTTCAGGGTTTCCTAACTCATCACAAATTGCGGTCCGCTAATTATTAAAAAACTTATACAATTTTATATATACAATTTTAAACCATCATTAACTGTATATAATTTTTCAAAACTAAAAACCGACTTCACCCAAAAACTACACAACGGATTTTGATAAAATTTCTGGTACCACCTGAAAAGTATTTATATTATTATAAGTATTTAATTTAGTAAGATTTTTCAAATCGGTTTAGGCGTCTTTGAATAATCGGTGAACATACATAAAAAAAAATCGCGACGAATTGATAACCTCCTCCTTTTAAGGAAGTCGGTTAAAAACAGAAAACAACACGCAAACATCCAAACGACTAACTCAAACCGCATTCGAGAACGAAATGGCAATATAAGGTCTGTTCGGGCCGCGGTTGACATCAACTGCGTGCCTCGTACCACGCAAACAGCGAAAACGGGAGACAAGCGACGGCCGCCATACAGTTTGCGATAATTTAGCGACAGTCTCTAGAAGGAGACAAATTATAATATTAATCAAATCTCGACGAACTGACTTTATCTACTATAAAATAATGACTACGTAATTGAGTTACGTCAGATATCTTAAGGCAGCTTGAATATCTTCTTCGGTCGCTTTGGCAACTATGTGTCGCAAACTTACAACCAGTTGTTAAAAAAGAAGTATTAATCTTCGTCTGACACCGCTAGCTGCTATTCTATAAGAGAAGAGATTATATAGACGTTATGTGACCTTTTCTCAAAAAATAATTTTGTTTTATAAAAAAAATAAGTTGAAATCAGACCAATACCCTATTAATGTGGGTCATTAATGTTATCCGTCAATAAATCAGGTTTTCCATCATAATTAGCGTGGTATTTCAACGACCTCTCAGACGTGGTAACGTACTGGTGTGGCGACCACCAAGGGCACTAGTGCTCTGCCCTTGGTCTGTCCAGCCTTAAAGAGCAACGTTTGAAGGTTGTCACGTTCCAATGGGGCTGTGGTTTAAGGGGATATATTAATTTTTGTGGTCCAGTGCTGCCCATGAAATAAATTATTTGAAAGGAAACGGATATATCATTTAAAATTTTAGTCTGATCATGCTCTAGATAACCCTTCAAACTATTTCATGAAATTCTGTTTACAGTTTAAAGTGAGAACGTGAAGCTAATCTTCGCGTATTTACCAAAAAAAGGCCGTTTTTCGCAAATGTGCGAAGCTTCAAATTGAGCATGATAAAATCCAAATTTAAAATGATAACTCCGTTTCCTTTCAAATAATTTATTTTAAATGGTGTTTAGTCTGTCTCTGTTAAAAAGATAGCAAAATACGTCGCGTGATGCAATGTCTCTGTCCTAGGAGAGTTTGTGACAGAGATTGACTGAACATGTGAGTGGTCAGGTATCACTTCATAGAAGCATAGGAGGTATCATCAGTGGCGTAGCATAGGTCACTAGCACCCGGTGCGGATTCCAAATTTGCCGCCCTCTTATTTTTGTAATCCATTATAAAAAATTTGGGCATGGTAAAAAGAGTACTTTTATTAGTTTTATTGAATGATTTATTGAATTGAAAAGTGAAATTAACATTTTTTATTGAGAAACCTTGCGCTTGCATCACCCATGCATAGAACATGCATAGGTACCTGGGTATTTGGTAACATAAAAAAATGACGAAAAAAACACTGAAAGAAATTAACTTTTTTTTTAATTTTAATTTTTTTTCTAAATTTTAATTTTTTTTTCTAACTGCCACCTCCGCAGCGCCGCCCCCGGCAAAGTGCCGCCCGGTGCGGACCGCACTCTCCGCCCCCCCCATGCTACGCCACTGGGTATCATTTATGCTTACTATTACTACAAATGAAGCTATGTATTCTTCCGTGTACACGTTAATGTGTGTGTGTGTTTGTCCCCAACACACGCGACTAAGGAGAACGTAGGAGAGGTGCGGGGACGGGGAACAGGGACGTTTATTGCACGGGCACTTAGGAGTTTCCGCTTTGTATGTTATACTTATATTAGTTCTGTGGTAATTTTTGAAGCAAACGGTTGTGTCTAACCGTGACAGATAGATACGCGAGCAATTCTAGGATTCCTTTTTTTTCTATTCAGTTACGGAACCGTGCAAATTAATAAAAACGGTAAATGATACCTATCTGATATGTAAATTTATCATTGTCAAATTAACTTACAAAATTAAATCGACGCCATTTTTTATCCCCGCTACTTATTTTGCTCCCGGCGGAATCAGTGCCTCGAAAAATGGCGTCCAATATCTGCCAGTCATCTGGGGGACTTCACAAAGCTTCAAACAGGTGGCTTTTAAAGAAAGTGGAGCACTTTTGTTAGAATTATAATGACTTTTTGTTATGCTTGTGTTGCATTTTAATATTAGTTGTTAGATATATCTACGCATTACCTGTCTCTTTTAAAACGCTGGTACGTGATTATGGCGTTGTAACTGATCTTTTTTGAAAACTTTTGCAGTAACGGGTATCTTGTGCGCTATTTCTAGGTTTCTATCGAAATAAAAAATTAAAATTTGGAACAACGAATTCAGTATAAATCCCCAAAAATCTGTTTTTTTTTTTACACAAATACCTGAACTTCGCCCATTCATAAAGTACACATAAACTGTAAAGGAAAAAAAATCAATATAAACCTCGCAAATGAAATGAATATTTTAAATACAAACTTACTGAAAACACGTATTACCTGGAACTACTTTTATGAGATTTCCGCACCCTATAAATAGTTCATATTCGTTCAATGGATAGTTAATAATAATACTAATTACATTCAACAGAATGCAAACCGAGCCCTCAGGCGCTATCTCTCTTTTTGCTTTGCCTCTTTTTCTAGCCTTGCCCTGGATGAAACAACAAGCTTTTCAAACTATGCTCGCGTTGACGATAGAGCGGCCGGGAAGTCTATAATTTGTGTCTTAAAATAACGACCTAGAACTTAATGTAAGGTATATGCTGATCATCAAAAGATCAATGGATTTCTATTAACTTTGACCTAATAACCCGACTTAAAAGACCTAATAGTGCTCGATTTCTTTTCAGCTGTTTATACTTGAAAACGTCTAAACGAACATACACACATCCAAACAAACATGTGAATTTAGGTACAAGGTATCGACAGTCAAACATATTCAGACCGAACCTACACGAATATCTACAAAAATACGACGAAACGCTTCGAGAAAAGTCTCGTCTTAGCGGTGGCACTACCGTGCCGTCAGATTGATGTAAATTGTAGGTATATTGATGGATAGCTTTGTTATATTACTTCTTTAGACACAGCAAATCCAAATAAATTAAAAAAAAAATCTTTCCTTAAAAGACTTTGCATGTATAAACAAATAATAAACAAAATAATCTTACGAAGTTTAAACCAAAACTAGAAAATATGACTTTACCACTTCAACAAGGATGACAAATCTTATCATAATAGCTGGAGACATGAAAGCAGCATAGAATGACTACTTTACCGTGTCGTGTAAGTGTCGGCTATTTGATAAACTTGCATAAAACAGTTATTATGGGACAGATAGCGGCGGTGCATTCAACATGAAAGAGAAAATACTTACAGCAGGTTACTTGACTTGGCACATGATTATGCTGTGTAGATAATGGAAAAGGTAATGGTAAATTTAGCTGCCTGAAGAGTTTTGTTGGTTCAGCTTTAATAGAAATAAAAAAATGTAAGTATATATATATATGTATATATCTCAATAAAAATGTAATTACGATTAGCATTCAATGTTACGTATTGTACAACGATTTACGCCACTTTTTTTAATTATATCCTCTGGTTGTAGGGTTGATTGGAAGGTATCCCTGACATTGATAAGTCCGTTCTTGTCCTTTTTTTGTTTTGTTTACAGTTGAGGCTTTTTATGTACAACTAGCTTTTGCCCGCGGCTTCGCTCGCGTAGGGGTGTAATTTATCAAAATCCTTTCTTAGGGGATGCCTACGTCATAGTAGCTTTATGCATGCAAAGCCTCAGCCCGGTCGGTTTAAAATTGACAAAGTTTCATACAAACTTTCGGCCCCTATTTTATCCCCTTGGGGGTAGAATTGATCAAAATCCTTTCTTAGCGGATGCTTACGTCATAACATCTACCTGCATGCCAAATTTCAGGCCGATCCGTCCAGTGGTTTGGGCTGTGCGTTGATAGATCACTATGTCAGTCAGTCAGTCACCTTTGCGTTATATATATTTAGATAAAAAATGTACATAACATAAAATTTATGAATATGTCTTAATAAGTCAAAATTGTAACTCTTTTCTGTGATTATTGTTTTTTAAAACAATAATCGAATGAAAAATAGAAGAAAAAAGTGCAGTAGGAAAGCCCAGAAGGGAATTTTTCGATCAAATAAAAGAAAAATTCAACGTGAAAACATTTATCGAGGTCGAGAACTTAGCGGAGGAAAACGAGACATGGCAAGAATTCCACCGACAAAATTATTTGACACCAGTGTTAACTAATAGTACACTCGATCAGAAATAAAAAGTCGAATACATATTATTCGTGCACGATTTCATTTCGACCGAGTTCCAAAATTATCCTCCAATTCCCTAAACAAATCTGTCTTTTTTAAAACCTATCAAATACACTTAATGACATAGTTACAAACTCGAATAAATACTTACTACTTCGTTTCTTTAAGTATTTATTCCTTTCAGTTTATCATAACAAAGCTATATTTATTTAATCCCAGACCATACTCTAGGCTTCATTTGTCATTTACTTTACTGTGATTTCTGAATAAAATATGAATGAGACTGCTTTTCAAAGATTCAATAGAATCTGATGGTAAATTTATTATGATTTGTTTCTTTACGATTCTATTTCTCAGATTTATGTACTTAATGGGGCAATTGGGTTATTTTCTGGGTCAAGAATAAATTAGTTGTTATTTTTAAGAAAACAAAACTTAGCAAAGTAATGACATTTTTCATGATCATATCCATTTTCATAGGGATTGTAGATTATTTCTTGCAGAAAAACTTATATTAAGGGAATACATGAATTTTTCGGGGTCCAGTGTTGCTCCCATTTGTAATAAATCATTTCAAAGTCGAAGTTCAAAAAAAGTTATTTAACGTTGGAAAAAATATCTCTTACTGAAGCTCATTTTTTAATACTATTTTAGTACAAAAGGTAAAAATTACTAGCGTTTCGGAACGTCCACTGGAAAGATTACGCTGAAGGTTTGAAAGGAAACGGATACATACTTAATTTTTTTTCCTCAACATCGCCCTAGATAACCCTTCAAACTGTTTTATGAAACACTGTTTACAGTTTAAGTAAAATCGTGAAGCTTTTCAACGCACATTTGCGAAAAACAGCCACTTTTAGCTAATGTGCGTAGAAAAGCTTCACGTTCTCACTTTAAACTGTAAACATGTATTCCCTTAAGAGCGCTATTTGACTCCAGAAAACTTGACGTCATTAATCTATATTTCATACGAAACCCATCGAAAATTATTGTTTTGACATTTAAAAAAAAAACTTATTTTAGTTGTTGAATAGTAGTGAATTATGTGGTCGCCTGAAATAAGCCTCTCTTTAATAAATACGATAAAGGTAACTTTATCAGTCTCTTATAACTATATTTTGTTAACATATGCATAATTTTCTCAAAACATAGCTACAGGCGCGGTCGCAGCCTGAAATTTTGGTGGAGGTCACTCACTAACTAATAAAAAATAAGTATCTGGAATAAAATAAACATTATTGCGTAAAAACACGACTAGATGTCAGCAAACTATAAATTTATTTATTTATTTAAACTTTATTGCACAAAAAAAATGTACAAATGGCGGACTTAACGCAAAATGGCGTTCTCTGCCAGTCAACCATTGGACCAAGTGGAAAATAATTTGGGTGGTGCGACAGAATGTGTAAACTAAATAGAAAAGCATAAATTAAAGAAAGATAAAGTTAAAAGATTAGAAGAGCGGAGATTTCGCGAATGTGTAGAGCTAAGAGAAAATTGAGACTTGAGATAAGCTGGGAAGTTAGGGTCATTGAGCGTCACTGGCTCCCTCTCCCCCAGCGTTTCGACGCTAGGGGATAGGGAGCCAGTTAGGGCGCTGTTAGGGAATAGCTAGAAATTTCCTTTTATTATTTGGCAAATTTTTGAGATTTTTCAATTTGACCTTAGATTTTGAGGGAGATCATGTCCCCTGTGATACCCCCCCCCCCCCCTTCGGACCGCGCCTGCATAGCTATCTAATATGGCATTAACTGCAAAAATATTACATTCACCCCGTTTGAGATAAAATCTCGATCATTCATTTAACGACGCTCTTATCGGTGCCGTTTCTTCCACTCCTGTCTGTCCTCGACCAGCCTTTTGACGTCTTGGTACGACACCACTCGTACTTTCTCCTTCATTTGCTTTATAAAGCTGTGTCTGGGTTTCCCTCGTCCCCTTCTTCCTTCTATTTTGCCTTCTATTATCGTCTTCATAAATTCGTCGTGCCGTACCAAGTGTCCCAACATATTTCCTCGCTAATTCCCATGTTTTTTATTAATTGCCTCCTTTTGCCCGCTCTGTGTAGTACTTCTTTATTTGAAATCTTGTACTTCCAGTTAACGTGATCAGTAAACACAAAATTTTAATTTTTATGAAAACTTAGATTGAAAATAAATGTTATGCGTCGATATTTTAAATTATTCTTCTATATCTACGTGTTATAAACAATTTAATTTACAAAGCAAATAAAATTCCCAGAATACAGAACGCTGCGCAGAATTTCATCCAAAGCAATCTGGCATGCCTGTAAGCTTTCGCGTCGGTGAATGTAAATGCTGAATTTAATTCTGAATTTCTAGTAACGCTGTCACTTGTTAAATATGACTTTGTATCTGTGGTCGGATGAAGTGCAAGTTTTATTATTTATTAAATGTATCTGTTCATGATTTTGACATAACTTTGTACTTTTTCATTTACAAGTATATTACTTTTTACACAAAATTAAATAAGTACAATGAAAAGCGACAAACGGCATCAAATCAGATCAGATACTTTTTTCTAAACTTCGAAACAAATATTTTTCTATCCGATTTGTATTACATACAGGCTAATGACGTCATAGTTTCTTGGACTCAAAAAGCGCTCTTAAATTCATGTGTATTCAACCCCTTAATATAAGTTTTTCTGCAATAAAAAGTCTAAAAGCACATTGAGAATGGATAAGATCGATCTTTGACTAGTGATATTATTTTGAAACGTTTTATTTTATTTACAGTACAAATTACTTATTTTTCCTAGGAAAATACCCATATACCTACTGCTCAGTGCCGTACTAAAATTGTATGGGGATCTTTTTGACTTTTCCCGTATAAATTAATATTAGGGACAAATAACACTGATTGAGCTAGCCCCAAAGTAATTTCGAGACTTGTGTTATGGGATACTAACTCAATGATACTATATTTTATAACAAGTACAGATATAGATAAACATCCAAGACCAAGGACAATTTGAAAAAGGCCATTTTCCAACTTGCCCTGACCGGGGATTGAACCCGGGACCTCTGGGTGGCGGACTACCATGGTGACCACTACGCCACGGAGGTCGTCGTATACTATGTGTAGCGGAATGGGTCTATCAACCCGAAAGGGAGTAAGGATACTAATCAATGTGAACAACTTTTACTACGGGAACAACCATGAAATCGTAAAAAAATCTGCAGCTCATACATTTTGGCACGGTAGATATTTAATTTTGTATAAAGGTGAAGATTTTTTTACGATTTCAGGGATAGTCCCATAGTAAAAGTTGTTCACATTGATTAGTATGTTTACTTCCTTTCGGGTTGATACCCCTTTCCGTAACACGTCGTATATACGCAAACAGTAGGCACATATATCTGCGATGTGATATACAATATGTAACAAAACCCCTGTCCGATCCTTATAGGAGCAACTCAGACCGTCAATATAAACAACTTTTCCTATGGGACCAATGCTTGAAACTAGAAGAAAAAATTGTCATTCGGCAAAGATTTCCAAAACGACCGATCAAGAGCGGCCTGCATACAGCGCTTTCCAGCGACCTTGGTCAAGGCTTCTGACCACCTTGTGGGTGGGTATCCTACGCTTCGCTTGCCAGTACGTGGTCGCCATTCGAATACCTTTTTTTGTTTATCTTAAATAGATGCAAGATTGTGGACCAATCAAAAGAAATTAGAAAACAACATACGGACATACATACATACCTTATCACGCCTTTCACCCTGATGGGGCAGACAGGGCCCTGCGGAGTTAGACCCAAAAGCTACGCTCAGCGTTATGGTAGGCGTTGAGATAGAAACAGAAATCTAAAAGGTGATGGGTCTTAGCCGCATCATTCCCCGTCAGTCATTCCCCGAAAAGATAAGCAATTGGTACATTCTAAGTATTTTCTTTTCTTCCAGACGGGCATGGGAGATATTAGAAAACAACATTACAAAAAATGCCCACGTAGATTATTAGCTACAAGACTTCATTTGTATTCATTAAAATTTTAAAATAAATGAACTTAAATGTACATATTATTCTGTATATTCAAACACAGATGTCTGTACTTTAATTAAAATTATACAAACCGCTCCGAGCTTTCATCTGAAGTTTTTGTTTATTAAAAAAATAGTAGTACGAGTGTTTAGCAAAATATTTTAATTAAAAATATATTTACGGGTAAATTTTAACATGTATGAAAATTTCGTGAGGGATTCAAAAGGAATAAAAATATCACTAGTCTAGTTTTAGGTATCAAGGTGGCTCAACGGGCTATGGAGAGGACTGTGCTAGTGTTGCAAGCAATAGTATTTTATCGATAGCCTTTCGATACTATCGTAGCCTTGAAAAACAGTCACAACATCGATAGGACTATCGATAGTATCGAATAGCCGATCCTACCGATAGTATCGATTCACAGGGCAACAAAAATGAATATATTTAATGGTGCCTGAAATTAAATCAGTATTTTCAGTAGACTTTTGTATGATAATTATCAACTTAGTTTTGTTGTTTACTAATTAGCTCAAATTTGTGGAAAATTTCTTTTTTAAAACTTAAAATTCAGTTATGTTGTATATTTTGAAGGGGTGATATTTATAACAAACCAAAATTGTAAAGAGTCAGTTTTAGATTGCAAAATTAAGTGTCACGTTGTCTTCAAAACAGAATTTGATTCATGTTCCTACCTTTTATTTTGCAAAGATATGTGAAGTTGAATTGGCCATACCATTTTCAATACAAAAATTAAAATGCAAATAGTATGGGGAAATTTGGTCTTCAGCAAAATTTTGGATATCTCCGTACTGACATTAAATTGACTAATGATTGAAACGCTGTAGCAAAGAGCAAGATTTTTACTATATCACACGCGTATTTATAAAACGGAAATAATAAACATTTTTGAACGTTAAGGTAATCATTGTTTGAAAATTATAAAAATTGCAGTTTTCTTAATCAGATATCATAAAATTGAGAGCTGTTAGGCATATTTTAGTACTGGGTTAGTATTTTACAAACTGAGTTAAGTAATAAACAGCTTTTAGTTTTAACGCACCAATTACCTTGTAGCCCTGTATTATCAATAGTTTGCAATACTATTGATATGAGGTAAAACTATTGATAGTATCAAAACTATTGAATTTAGATACTATCGATAGTATCTAAATTCAATAGTTTTGATACTATCGGTACTGTAGCGGGAGCGAGGTGATATGCTCGACCGCCACAAAGGGAAGATCTCCCCGTCAGGCATGGTGTTGCGCCTGGGGAACCGCGGCTCCGACGGTGTTTTTTTTTTTTTTTTTTGACGTGACAGACATACGAGTAGGTTGCCTCGGACGGCATTTCCTATTTCACCCGGGCAAGGTTTGAGGAGCGGGCCAGAGGCCCGGCTTCCTATATTTTTATACTACTAGCAGCAGCGCAAAGGGCTCCCAAGGGGGAAACCTCGGCTTTGGGCGCGCTAGGGATCCGACGGTGTATCGTCGGAAGTTGTATATATGCAGCGAATCGGGCGAACTCTGAGATCAAGATGTAGGATACTCTGCTGGCGCCATCTCATATGCTTCTTGTGGACTATATTGTCGGTTGTCTCTTGATTGTAGTTCCTCGTAGTGGCCGTACAGGTCGCCACAGTACTATCGATACTATTCATAGTATCGGTTATCCAATACTATCGATATTGTGACTGTTTTTCAAGGTCAACTATCGACAGTCAAACTATCGATAGTTATGCAATGCTAGACTGTGCTCTTGGTGTTTCTCTACGAGATCGAATCAGAAATGATGACGTAGGAGAACGAAGGCATACATAGTCAAGCAGATTAGAAGCTAGCGGATTAGCTCATTGAAGTGGTAGTGAGCGGGGAACATAGCATGAAGAACCGAGGGCCGATGGGGCAAAAAGGTCCTCAAATGGCGGCCACGTACCGGCAAGACTCCCACCAGCTAGATGGTCAGATGACCTGAGCAAGGTTGAAAAACCTGACCGATCGGTCGTTTTGGAAATCCTTGGAGGAGGCCTATGTCGAATCCACCAGATTCAGTATTGAACAACTTTCTCCTAGAAACATAATATGTCGAAACATAAAATTTATGTTTGACTTTCCATACAAGCTAAACGGATAAAGCTAGGGCCGCAAGAAACAAATTTGCTCATTTCGATATGCTCCTTACAAAAAGTTTTTTAGTATAAGACAACGTGTTAGGTACATACCCGTAATAAATTCAACCACGGGCGATACTAGATTACTATAGTAAGTATACTGAACTCAAAATAACAGTCAGAAAACAAAATTTATTACAGCATTTTCATACAAAAATGTGCAGCCGCCCGGGCAATTTGAATGGGAATGACGATTTTCTTTTCGGTTTTTGGACTGTTATTTTATTTTCATTATTCGATTTATTACGGGTATGTACCTTCCAAGTTGTATTATGGACTAAATATACTTTTAATATAGTACCTAAAAAATTATTATAAAATAATGTAATCAAACATTGTACCTGTTCAAATTAAAATATTATATAAATGACCTACTCTTAATTACAATTAACTAAGTTTCAACCCCATCCAAGTACACTTGAGTGAATTAAAACCCTAATTGATTACGAACAAGTTGTAACATGCACCGCCTAATTTAACTAAAATCTAGACTGAATTTCACACGACCTAGACTTTTCTGCGCCACCTCGTCCCAGGGGTTGACTCAATAGATATAAGATTTTCTCAAGATCTCGCTTTACATACAAATCTCTACACGAAACTGCACCGTCGACAGAAGAAAGTAAAAAAGAAAAACAAGGAGTAATAATCTCATCGCCATTTGAGATCTACAAGAGATTTCACGGTGTTGGTGCCATTGTTTTTGGCTTTCTTCACCTCAGGGCAATAGGTTACATCCTCAGCTGTGCTGCTTTAGATCCCGGGGTGTACTTTCCCGCTTTTTCTTCTTCAAATATAATAAGCACGTCAATGGTCATGGTCGCCCAAGGATATTAAAGACATTGCGAAGTAGAGAAGAAATAGCCTAAACATTTTAAATAGAGTGATCCTATTCTTGGCCGAAAGCCAGACGACCAATGTTTGTCATCTTTATGTGCTTCTTATCACTTTAATTACAAAAATATAAGGCACAATGAGACCAGCAACATAGATAATTCGCCCTTTTAATTACATCGTGGCGTTGTTATACGTACATTACGTGGCTAACTTTATTGCATGATATCTAATAGATTTTGCAATTGTAATTGCTGATAATACCTCTCTGTACTTATTCTTATTGTTGCATTACTGTTCCAAAATTTTAAATCATAGTTGTGAAATAAGGATTTGGCATGTTAGGTACAGTTGGTATTCTTAGTTTGTGGTATTGTTTGTCTAAAGGAAATATAGAAGTCACTCCCGATTTTAAAAGTAGGTGCCACATCTTTAGTTTTCTGCATCAGAGAGGTCGAATCAGAAATATCGTGCTCCGTCGACCTTTCAGATTTAGAAAATCTAGGTCTGTCGGTATCACTATTTCAGGCATGTAACGGAGATTTCTAAACTATTTAAATTTCAATACATTTTAGGGTTGAAGTCGCTTTAGTACGGGTTATGAAAGACAGTTGGTTTATTTTGTAGAAACATTTACTCAAAATTTTAGTTACCCAAAGGTTGTAAGAAATTGCTTTAGTAATAAGCCAACCTTTGTACCTACTTCTATTTTAAGTAGTTCTTACTTACGATCCTTTGCAGTAATTCAGACACGTAGAGATGATTTTTTTCCAATATTAGCCATTTTTAGTAAAAATGCTAAGAAAAGCTTCACGTATAAACTGTAAGTCAAAAGTAGTTAATGAAATAGTTGGAAGGGTATATAGATCCGCATAAGACAAATTTTTAAGTCCGTTATCTATTAAATAATTTATTTCAAAAAAACTGGACCCCGAAAATTCATGTACCCCCATTTAATACCATTAAGCCGATAGTAGTACCGTTTTCCGATATTCATTTGTCCAGTGAATCATCAACTGACTTACGACTTCACATTTCGACACCTGGCCAACAGTATACTTTGTATCCGTACGATTGTCCTACACAACATAAGCCTTGGCAGTGATTTATTTTTTGATTTAATATTCTTAACAGATTTTTCAAAAAGAATTACAGAAAAGTTTGTACAAAATTCTAATCCGAAACAATATATGTTTTTTAGAAACACACGCTCAAAATAAATAAATAATATTCATAACAGATTTTCCAAAAACAAAATTGCTAAAAAATTCTGATGACACACTAATCTCGAACAATATGTTTATTTTAGAGTACACGCTCAAGATAAATAAATAGTCCAAGTAAGCGAATGATGGTATTCGTATTTAAAATAATATATTAACGTAGTCGATTAACTTGTAAGCATCTAGTTTACCTTAATTTAGTTTCCTTCCCAGTTTCCTTAGCATTTTGTAAGGTAAAATAAAGCAACAAGGCTGCGTCTTGAACACACGAAAACGTCTTGGTTAATATATGCAAAAGTCCGAAAGATGCCGATGTTATTTTAACCGATGGTCTAAGGATTGAGCTCGAGGCACTGAAAAAAATTGGACGGTATTCAGCGATTTCTATCATCTATCTTAGGTCTTTTTAGTCACTACTAGAACGACCAGACCATGCAGCACTTCTTCTCATGCCCTTTGTGCCCCACAAGCTGTACTATGCTTGACCTATACCCTGCGTCGGAGGGAAAAGTGGTGAACGGAGCAAAGTTCTGGAAGAATTAATTTAAAATTTGAGGCGACGACACTGTACTCCTAGAGCCGTACTTGGTCAGAGCAGCCAGAGGATTTGGCCTTCTGGCCAGACGGATTGGAGAGGTCTTACTGATGTTTATAAGGTTAATTTGGCTTGTATTTCCTAAATTGCCTTCTACGACGGGTAGATTTGGAGTGGTCTTATCTACTTTTCCGGAAATCACACGACATAGTAAGAGAAAAAATGTGACAGAATAGGAGAAAACTAAAGTGATAGTGGGTCTGAAAAAATTTTGACAATTTTTTTAAAATGAGAAAGTCCATGACGAATATAACTTTACAAAAACCTCTTGAAAAGATCCAGGCTAGAACAGGGGAAGGAAGGCGGCAGAACAAAAATGATTATATGGACGGATTGGGCGCCGTTTACGGGACCGCGGATATGACCAACGTTTGGGATGATACCTAATTCAAAGGATATCCATTGCTATTCAGAGAGGCAACGCAGCAAGTGTAATGGGTAGATTTGAACCGGGGAAAATACAGGGAGGGATTTTTTATTAATATTTTTGTTTTAATTTTCTTTTTACGATTTTTATTATTTGTATTACTGATCTGTTATTAGATTACTTATGTATGTTTGTTTATGAATAAATGAATTATAATATGTTTAATTTTTGAGTTTGAAAAAGTTAAAAAGCAGAAGTCGTGTCGTGTAGGTAAGTTAAGAATTTGGCGGAAGATCAAAAGAAATAGAAGATACTCTATCAACAAAAACAAAGTTTTTAATTTTATTGCAGTTACCTTTGGTAAAAGAACTTCGTAGGTGTATTGTAAGATTGGCGAGTAAGCACGGATGAGAATGGCACTGGACCAAAGGAAATGGCGTAAAAAGGGAGGCGTGGCGAGGCGAGGCGTGCACGTGTTGTCTTCGGTTAATGCAATTTGAGTTAATTTATGATCAATGTGTGATTGATTAGACTCAAATTATATGCAACGAATTCCAAAAATTTCAAACCGCGCAAGGCATGCGCTAGACATGAGCAATTGGGCAGGCCTGTGTCACTCCCCGTTTAGGTATCGAAAATATATCTACATTATTACTATGCGCGCGGCGACCACTTCTAAGGGGAAAATTGAGTTACATGAATCGTTTATCCAGAATAATAAGAACGACATTGGCTTGCAATCGGTGTAGGTATCTAAACGAAGAGGTGAAGAGTTCTGGCGCGAGCTAAACTAAACCATAGCGCTGACCATTTTAAGTAGATATTTCTTTGAATTTCTTTTCTGAGTTAGACTTCTGTACGCGAGTACTAGTAGTTATTCTGTGGCATTGGCTTGGGGTGCATGTGTCATCCCAATATGCCCGAAAATGTATACAAGCATAACTTATAGCGAGTGGCATAAATTAATGCAAGCAATCAAAATACGGAAAGGACTTTGTTCAAAATCTCCATCATCCTGTATCTTAAGCCGCGAGTAACTTTTCTCAATGGAATTTCTCAGCTGGATTTGCAGGATGGTGGCTCAATGCGATTATTTAAATTTAAACCTTTTGTTAGGAGTATAGAGTCTGAATTCCTTCCCGCCTCAGTAAGAACGTGACAACGTCCTGGTAAATTGAGATGTTTATGAAATATCGTCGGAATGCGGGGAATTTAAAATTATATTTGTATTCAACGCAGCGGAACGCCCGGCGTCACTTTATTCGCGGTAGGGTTATTGAAAAGGAGGAATTTTTGGGTTTTAATAAAAGCTGGATGTTTTATTTAATATCTTGAGCATGTAGGTCTGTTTTTTCAGCTGAATTTATTTTATTTAATATGTATATTAAGAGCGGCCTTTCCGTCTTACTTTTCATACAAACACTCGTACGTTATTATGGCGTTGTAACTGACCTTCCTTAAAAACATTTCAACTAACAGGTATCTTGTGTGCTAGCAGTTTTTTTGAAGCTTATACTGAATTTGTTTTTCCAAATTTTAATTTTTTATTTCTTTACAAACCTAGAAATCGTGCACAAGATACCTGTTAGTTCAAAAGTTTTCAAGAAACATCACCTACAACGCCATAATCACGTACGCGCGTTTGTATGAACAGTAAGACGGGAAAGCCGCTCTTAATGGTCACCCAAGACTGCCGAAGACCATGCATCTAGAAGAATTAGCCTGAACAGATTAAACGATTTGGCTATAGTTACGACTGGCCGTCCGCCTTACTTCTATCCTCCTTGGGAATGCAATTGTATCTCGTGATGTTCCTATTGATTAGTCCTTTCATCATCATCACATCAGCCGCATCAAGTCCACCGCTGGACTAGGCCTCACCCAAGGTTTTTCAGAACGACCGATTGGCTTAATCCTTTAGTCTATTACTTTAGCCTATCTTACCTTTAAATCTCTGGAATGCCTCAGCTCCTGCCTCCTCGGCGGCTGTCCAGGCAGGTCAGAGTACACCAGGTTCCGCACGGACCCTCTAAACTTGGGCTCGAAGATCACTGACGGCAGCGCTAGAGTTGTCAGCTTTGTGTTATATCTGAAACAATTGGAAAAATAAATTATTGTAATTGATCACATCATAATCATCATGTTGTAAGGCCAAAGACATAACGCTTCAGCACCGGCACCGGCCATGTTGAAGCGTTCCGTCGCTTTGTCTCGCTCTACAAAGGAGTTCAAACCCTGAATGCCAATGGTCTTACGACCAATGACGCTCAAAACCGTGGGAAGAGGAGAAGACAAATCCGAAAAGTGGACACCAAGTTTAACAGCAGTACAACTAAGGATTTCTCATACTAGTTGTATGAGAAATTATGACTTCAATTTTGAAGCGTACCGGACTTTAGGTCAGTTGTATTTTCATGCCGCTTTTGCTCTTGCTTGGTTTTGCTTTGTCTTGGTTGGTCATGCGCGTCGTGGGCCACGAACATTGTACGTCTTGATCGTTGCGATCGTTTGCGTTTTAGTATGTAACGGTCCAATGGTGAAATTTTTCAAACGTTGTGTCACTAAATGAACGGTTTTTTATATGGAAAAACATTTGTATTTATATCACATATATATCTAATAATATGTATTAATATGTATATTGTTTTTTATGTGTGTTGATATATGTTATAGTCGATGGTTTCGTTTTTGGATGAATACAAATAACAAAAAAGTCTAACGATATATTTTTTTTAAATAGCAGAGATATGAGATTTTTTTAAGGTTTACGAACTTCTTTCTCGATATTTCCGCCATTTAAAAAAAAATCGAATAACTGGCTCGACAAAAAAATTCTTTAT
Organism: Acrobasis suavella; assembly: GCA_943193695.1. Classification (NCBI taxonomy): domain Eukaryota; kingdom Metazoa; phylum Arthropoda; class Insecta; order Lepidoptera; family Pyralidae; genus Acrobasis; species Acrobasis suavella. Next base: position 2,672,175 of record OW971947.1, read on the forward strand.
AATTACCGAACCCGCCTACAAAATTTCATGAGAATCGGTTTCATGAGAACAGACAGACAGACGGACAAAAGAACTTTCGGCCAGTCGAAACTGAGAGACGCTTCGCCCGCTCGGTCAATCATCATCATTAATATCAGCCACAGGAAGTCCCCTACTGGACAAAGGCCTCCCCCAAGGATTTCCAAAACGAACAATCGGAAATATGAGATAAAAGAAAATAAATGTAGCATTGATAGACTGTACTTGATACCTCTATTATAAATGCTTTAAAAGTTTATGGATAAAAAATGTAACACACGAAATCCCTCGATCAACTAACGACGAATATAAACAACCTCCATAGCCAAGATTTTCTCCAACAATCCGTCAAATCTTAAACATTTTCAATTTCGCGTGCATTCATCTCGAAGCCCCACAATTTATCTCCCTCCATTTCTATTAAAGCAAGCCAGCAATATTTCAGTAGTTGACACGTCTCGAAATGATGTGCCATACTTTAAAATGGCTTTGGTAGTTTGGTGACATATTTCTAGTGCATTTTTATCCTTCTGAGAAATAGATGTATCTAGAATATTAGACGAAAAGTTTTCAGACGAATGACTTCTTTCTTATCTTTATTCATATTGAAGACGAATAAGTAACTTCCGCGTTTCCATTGTGTTCAGGATTACATGGCGACGTAGATACTTGTTTAATTCAAAAATAAATTACAAACAATGCCTATCAACAGTTCATTTCTTTAATGATATATATATATAATTATAAATCAAATATTCCATTAATTGAAAATAAAATAGTCCATTTAATTAATGGTTTTAATTTCGTTTTTAAGTTTAGGTTTTATTGTAATTAATTAATGTATTTAGATTTAAAATAGTCCATTATTTGAAAATAAAACAGCATTCACACCAGGTTTTAAATGAGTAGTCCCGTTTACTGGCCTACTTAAACATTTCACATAGAAAATTACCTTTCCATTTCATATATAAATAATAAATATAATAATAAATAAATATGGACAAATAACACTAATTGAGCTAGCCCCAAAGTAAGTTCGAGACTTGTGTTATGGGATACTAACTCAACGATACTATATTTTATATAACAAATACATATATAGATAAACATCCAAGACCCAGGACAATTTGAAAAAGACCATTTTCCAACTTGCCCTGACCGGGGATCGAACCCGGGACCTCTGGGTGGCGGACTAGCATGGTGACCACTACACCACGGAGGTCGTCATGTATTCTATGAAACTTATAAACTAAGCAACTGTATCGAAGTTTAAAACGTAAATAGATTGAGTTATAGTCTAGGACAACCGAGGTACATTATTAATCGCATCTTCTAACTATCTAGACTGGACTTAAGATAGAACTTAGCAGCCGCGCATGAAACATTGATTGGTCTAATGGTTATTGACGTGTTATTTTATAAGTTTCTCTTAGAGCTTGGAATCAATAACATAGGGCAGACTTTCCATTGATTTTACAGATTTGACAATGCTGTTGACTAAGGCTATATTCAGCAGTAAGCAGAAAAAGGGTTTAGATGGTGATAAATAAAACAAATGGGTGCTTACAAAAATTCCACCATCTGTACGGTCCATTTCCATTTCAAATTGGAGGCATAATCTCTCATACTAATTGTATGTGAAACTAATTTTAACTAATTTATGACTCCATTTTTGAAGCATGTACTTAAAATGTTACTAATCCCTTTACGGAATTCGCTAAGAACCTTTTACAAAATTCCCGTTCCAATAATGGCTAACAAGTTTGCGCCAGTCCCGAGGTTGGTATAAAGTTGCCTGACGTCTCCCAGAGGGCACTCTACTTAAAAATACTATAATTCTACAACCTACCCCAAAAGTAAACTATGGAGTTTACAGATCATAAAGCTTTTGCTACTCGTATCTCAGATTTTAGAACGCATAATAAAATATTGATTGTACTTTAAATTAATTAAATAACTTTAAAAAGGCCAATACCTAGTCTCTCTATATGAATAAAGTAGAAAGATTATCTTCACGAAGTGTCAGAAATTCAGATTTTAATTTTTTAAGATACGGCAGAAGAAGAATAATTCGCCAAAACTTGTGTAGTGATTTAAATGACCCAAAAGGATAGAGATAGATTAGAAACGTTTGACATGTGGTGCTGGAGAAGAATAAAAGAAATAATAAGCTAAACAGAAAAAGTTACACACAAAAAGGTATTAGAGAACGTGGGAGAGAAAAGGCAAATACCACAAATTATAGTAAATAGAAGAAAAAAAATGTTTGGTCATCTACTACGTCACGATGCGTTCTTTAAAACAATAATGAAAGGGAAACAGAAAGAAAATAAAGGAGTAGGAAAACTTAGAAGACAATTTTTCGATCAAATGAAAGAAAAATTAAACGTGAGAACATATAAGGAGTTTTAGAACTTGGCGGAAGAAAGAGAGGTATGGAAAACACTCCGCCGAAAAAAAACCAGTTCATAATATAAAAGAAGACAGTGTACATGCACAAATCATTGGTCGCTGAATATATAGCACATAGTGTGATAGTCATTTCTGTACCCTCTTTATTTCACGAACCAACTAAAACATTTAAGTAATGAAATTCTAGAATTTTCTCCATCTCGAACGCGTGTTTCTTAGTAATTAAGAAATAGTAGTACCTTTAGAAATTGTTTGAAACAATTGTTGCCTGATGTACTGTCGGAGCAAATTCTTTTTTGAAATAAAGTATCTGTACGTGAGAACAGAGTAGTTTAATTTTGAGTACATTACAACAAGTCAAGGTCGGCAGATGTGAAATTGTTTTATTGTAATGGAAAACTACCGAATGTTTTATAATCTGTGTTAAGGATGTGGTCATAGTAAATTTAATACTGCCATTTTCCTCAATATTGAGAGGTAGTAACTTCTATAAAATATTAAATCTATGTCTATGTCTATTTACCACATGTCGCCGTTGAAGGTATATTAGTAAAGACAAAAAATCTGATCATCAAATTATATATATGACATCCTGCTAGAAATATTTGCACATTCATCGTTTTAACCGACTTCCAAAAGGGGGAAGGTTATCAATTCGTAATCTTCTTTTATGTATGTTCACCAATTATTCGAAGACGCCTAGATCGATTTGGATTATTTTATTTGTTTGACCGAGTATACTTGTCAGATGGTTCCATAGAAATGTTATAAAAATCGGTAATGTGGTTTGGAAGTGAAGTGGTTTTATAGTTTCGAAAATTAGCAAGATGATTAGCAGGATACTGTATCAATATATCGAAAACGGGGAGCAAAATTAGGACAAATCTTATACTCTCCTTATTAGTTCTTCTACGAAGCAACTGCAACTTAAATAACTAAATAATACTTTAGGCGTTTCGATTGTTCACATTTGGACTTTAGCCGTGTTTAGTTTATAGTAGATTTCATTTATTCATTCTTATTGTTTAATAGAAACGTTTTAACTTTTTAAACTTAAACGGTTATAGAACAGTGTGTTATTACCACCAAAGATTATTTTGGCTGCATTGCAGCATGTGGTATCAGTGATGACTTATGGCTCTGAAACGTGGTCCCTTACAAAAATTCTGTCTTATAAGAAGGCTCCAGGTCACTCAGCGCGCTATGGAGAGGGTATTGCTCGGTGTTTCTCTACGCGATCGAATCAGAAATAACGAGTTTTGTAGGTGAACAAAGGGCACTGACATAACCAAGCGGATTAGCTCGTTGAAGTGGCAGTGGGCGGGGCACATAAAGCGCAGAACCGATGGTCGTTGGGCAGAAAGGTTCTCGAATGGCGGTTACGTACCGGCAAGCGCAGCGTAATACACCCACCTGCTACATGGTCAGATGACCTGAGCAAGGTTGCAGGGAGGCGTTGGATGCAGGCCGCTTCCGATCGGTCGTTTTGGAAATCCTCGGGGGAGGCCTATGTCCAGCAGTGGACTTCCTGTGGCTGATATGATGATGATGAGATCTCACTAAAGTTACTACAGTGGAGCTACAATTGTAGAGTATCCATCATAATTAGTAAAATCTGGCTACCTAAATTATAGGGACTTTGCTTTGACTTTTAATGCAAGTGACAAAAAAAAACCATATCTTTAGAACCAGTAGCGTTATACTAAGTATATACCTGATTTAAGGAAAGGAGGTTTTTAGTAGTATAAATAAAAGTCTTTAACATACTGTCGTAATAAAACTGCGACCGACGTCTGTCCTACAGGGACCCGCGTTCAACTCCCAGCGGCGCTACAGAAGGAATGTTGTACGCTGAATTTAAATGATGTACGTAACATAAATTATACTTATTGACGTGTAAAACTGCCTGTAAAGGTCCAATTACTGAATACACATTTGAATCTTTAAATCTTTGAATCTTTCGCTCAACAAACAAGGCGTGGTATAGAGGTATGAAATGGCTACCCAAAAGCAGACGACGCGAAAGAGGCAGACCAAGGATAAGTGGTACCATTTTCAAACGCAAAGTACGTTTAGTGACTCCGCGTTTGAAAAATGTCTCTAAAGATGGAATGCCATATCTGTTAATAAGAGAAACAGGGTTACTCCAAAATCTGTACGCAAGACCGACGCTACTGCGTATCCGCTTTTCAGTGTCAAGCAAAATTGAGCATTATTGTAAGCTATTATAGTCTTATTTGGTTTGTAAGCTATTATAGAAATACGACGTCACTATCAAACGACTATCGTATTATTTTATGGAGTAACCCCCTACATGGGACTGGCGTATAATCCGCTAGTTTCCAACCAGTCAAATCAGAAACCTTTTTCTAAACGTCAAAACAAAGCATCGGCTGTGGGATTTGTATGAAATAGCACGGCGTGACGTCATAGTTTCTTGGAGTCAAATAGCGCTCTTATTATCGGTTTTTCTGCAATAATTAATCTAAATTCACGATGAAAATGGATATGACCAATGACAAGTGACATTATTTTGTGACAGTTCATTCTCTTATCAATACAAAATAATTTATTTTTGAACCTGGATACTACCCTATTAAAGGTTATTGGAGAGAAATAGGGGAGACCTTTGCCCACCAGTAGAACAGCGCAAGTTGATTAAAAAAATCTTATACATTGTAATCACGAGTACAGTAACTATATCTTGGCAATATTAAGATATTTTCCGTCCTCACCATTTATTATTTATTTATTCATCATTTTTTGACAGAGAAAAGTAAATAATACGTGCACAATATTTTTTTATAATGTCACCAATGGGCTAAAAATATATTTCCAGTCGTCATGTCTATTGTCGTTTGACATATTATGTCAAACGACAATAGACATGACGATTGGACATATATTTCTTCTTAAAGAAATAATCGCCAGTGTAGATAGGATAAGTTGTCGTCAATGTCATCATTACTACAGAATAAATACCAGTACTCACGTACAGAAGTCTTACTTAGAAAATAAATTCAAAGAAATATCTACTCAATGTGGTTAGCGCTATGGTTTAATTTAGCTAGCATCAGAACTCCTCAACTCTTCGTTTAGATACCTAGACATCCATTGCAAGCCAATTTCATTCTTATTACTCTGAACAAACGATTCATGTAACTGAATTTTCCCCTTCAAAGTGGTCGTCGCGCGGATAGTAATAATATAGGTATATTTTCGATACCTAAACGGGGAGTGACACAGGCCTGTCATTACAAATTTTAGATTCGATTATTGTATTTACCTAAAAAAAAAAATACAGAATTTGAATATCTACACCACAGTTTCATTGTCAAAATCGGAAATATACGCGGTTCTTTGTCAGTAAGCTATTAATATTTTTTTTTTTTAAAGTTAAATAAATAATATTGCTAAAATTAAATAAATAAATAAATATTACCATCCTATCAAAGGAAAATGGCAAATAGACAATTGCGTGCCATTTTCCTTTGATTTCCTTCGATTGACAATTTTCCGTTTTCCTGCTCATAGGTCAGGAGTAGAATTTGGGCTGATATGTCTTGAAATATAATATGAAACGTCTATAAGTTGTTTTCGAGGGTCATCACCAATCGTCTCGCTAACAGATTTGATGCCTTCCAACCTCCCGAACAAGCCGGATTCCGAAAAGGCTACAGTACCATGGACCACATCCATACTTTGCGGCAGGTTATAGAGAAGACGAGGGAGTATAACCGGCCGCTGTGCTTGGGGTTCGTGGACTACGAAAAAGCCTTCGATTCGATCGAAACATGGGCCGTGCTTCAGTCTCTCCAGCGGTGCCGCATTGACTGTCGGTATATCGAGGTGTTAAAGTGTCTATATAACAAAGCCACTATGTCGGTCCGAGTACAGGAGCACAGTACGAAGGACATTCCATTGAATAGAGGCGTAAGACAGGGAGATGTCATATCTCCAAAACTGTTCACCGCCGTTCTGGAACATGCTTTCAAGCTCCTGGAATGGGAAGGACTGGGCATCAACATTAATGGCGAGTATATCACTCACCTTCGATTTGCCGACGATATCGTTGTCATGGCAGAATTGATGGAGGACTTAAGTAAGATGCTTGAAGACCTAAATCGAGTCTCCCAACAGGTCGGCCTAAAAATGAATATTGACAAGACGAAGGTCATGTCAAATATGCACAATGCGCCTTTACCTGTTTCTGTTGGGAGCTCCACCCTCGAAGTTGTAGACCAGTATGTCTACCTGGGTCAATTGATCCAGGCAGAAAGTTCCAACTTCGAGGAAGAAGTCTTTCGGCGAATCCGACTCGGCTGGGCAGTAAGGGACTCGGTTGGGGAAATTACGCAGTGTTTTATCGTCTAAAATACCTCAGTGCCTCAAGACGAAAGTGTTAAATCAATGTGTGTTACCAGTGATGACTTTTGGCTCTGAAACGTGGTCCCTTACTATGGGTCTCATAAGAAGGCTCAAGGTCGCTTAACGGGCTATGGAGAGGACTATGCTCGGTGTTTCTCTACGCGATCGAATCAGAAATGAGGAGATTCATAGGAGAACGAAGGTCACCGACATAGCCAAGCGGATTAGCTCTTTAAAGTGGCAGTGGGCAGAAAGGTTCTCGAATGGCGGCCACGTACCGGCAAGCGCAGCGTAGGACACCCACCTGCTAGATGGTCAGATGACCTGAGCAAGGTTGCAGGGAGGCGCTGGATGCAGGCCGCTTCCAATCAGTCGTTTTGGAAATCCTTGGGGGAGGCCTATGTCCAGCAGTGGACTTCCTGTGGCTGATATGATGATGATGATAACATGAAACATGACGTATGTTGTATTGGCTAGATATGTTGTTAAGACATCATCTCCTTTGTATCTACAGAGCGTTTAATTCATCCGCAGGCATCAAAATTCGCCACATCTGTAGGCAGAAGAGAGACAACAAACGACTTATTTGAAGTTAAGATCTATTTAAAATAAATTAAATACTTATATATGTGTCGGAGAGTTCAATGTACAATTCCCTTTTTATTATTTTTTACACGTGCAAAGAAAAAGTTGTTTACTGCAAAATGCAACCGTTGGATTTGAAATGGCAATACTCGTTAGCAACAAGTTATAAGACCGGTCGACCTAGCGACAGGGACAGTCTTGTGCGGACCGCCGTATTGTGCACAACTCGTTTGTGTAGTTTGCTGTGGCTTGGCCATGACTCATTTAATTGTGATTATTGTAATAGATGTGGATTGGTGAACCGATTTATTACAATGACAGTTTGTTTAAGCAAGGCGGAAAGCCCAGGTGTATACACAGTATTCAATTCTATGGGGCCAGGGAATCCAGACATGGTGGTTGCGATTCATGATTCAGTGTGGAGGCGGGGCACTGGATTTCCGTCACATTTTTATAAGGCTCACGTAAGATCTCTCATGTGGCGGCATCGGTAAGGTGACGTGACTGTAAGTAAGTTTTCATCCTGACATCAGTTGGTTCTCGTACTGTAAGTAACTAAGTGGGTAGTTTACGTCACTTGAGATATCAGATGCCGATCACGCCATGCTCTGCCTCCTTTTATTCATCCGTCTGCGACATCAGAAGTGAGATCTGGACTTGTAGCTCACATTTGAGGTAAGATTTGTATCTGGAGCTCACATCGGAAGAAGATCCTGTTGAATGCTACTTGTGGTTTGCCCGTTGTTCAGAGGTAAGGTTTTAAAGTGTTAACAAGTGATTACAATGTGCCAAGTAGATGGATACCGCGTGTTGCGGCCGGATAGGAGCTAGCAGCGGTACGCAGCAGGTGCTGGAAATTTCTGGTGAAGTAAAGAAAAAATGTGAGCGGATCTCGTGTATGTGTGTCTGTGCTCGCGGCACATGGCTTGTCTGCTGGATCGCCAATAAAATTTGGTGAGTTTTCATTTTATTTTCGACTTTAAAGCAGAGTGCAATTAATTTTAAATCCTTTAGTTTTTAAGTGTAAAGTTTTATGAAATCTAGTCTTTTGACCACTATTCAAGCAGTAAATTTTGAGTACGCTAGTTTTACGAAGAGTGTGTAACATTTTCTAAACTTAGTAAGCTAACGATCGGTTGGAGCCGGAATATTGGTTGTTATGTAGAAGCAACAAGAGGTTATCGTCACTGGAGGTGGCATTAGTCGCTGTCGGTTGACGTCCGAATTTATTGTCAATAAGGTGGCATAAGTCGGTATCGGAAGAAGCCGACCGTGGCGCCAGATTACCATTCGTAGCAAATTGAGTCATTTTTGAGTATTGAGAATTAGTCCGGTAGCGCTAGGTTTTTAACCTTCAAGAATATTAGATATTTCGATTTTTCGCATATAGTTTCTAGACCCCTTGACCAACCTAAAACATGACGTTGTGTCATTTTCGATGTTTGCTTAGGTAGAAATTTAGGTATTTGCCTTTTCGAACATTATGAGATGAAAAGAAAATTAGAGATGAATTTTTCACTTGCAAGACAATAACTACGTGGTGTCTGATGTACAAAAGCTTTTTGTGTCATCATCTGGCCACAGGATCAGTGTCATTTCACGTATACTTAATATTTCGCTCAAATAGTTCATTAAGAATATTAGAATTGGATAAATAGGTATTACACGCCATAGAGCATTAATATACGTGTTTCAAAATGTTTTGTGTCACATTTCATCCACGATATCTTATTGTATTTTATTTTTTTAATTCAATACTCTGTAAAAGACACAAAAGATTATTAGTGTTATTAGAGTTTCGTCTTTTTCATTATTTTAGTGTGATAAACCACAATTCGTAGTTTGTGTCACCTCCATCAACGCAATCTTATTATTTGAAAAAAATTAAATATTTCCGCGCCAAAACTCAAAGTGCGCGAGAAGACAGGGCGAGCATGGGGGCACGCATGGGTGCGCGGGGACGGTTGTGTGCGTGGCATACTGGCACAGTATCTGTCTGCCGTGCCGGCCGCAGCGCGCGTCACTAATTATTTTGGATTTTTAGCTGACTACGGCAAAGCCATGAGGAAGGGTAATGATTTTAGCAGTCTATGTATGTCTGTTTCCCCGTAGCATCCAAATCGCTTGTTCAATTTTCACAAAAGATACATATACATATCACTCGATTCGTCATTATTGTCCGGGTGACATAGCTACTTGCATGCAAAAAACGTATATAACGAATGTTAAATACAATAAAATTAGAGTATAATATAACATATGACTTGCGTAGTCGGGTATTAGTTTTTTAAACTTATATCTTGTTATTTTATAGCTTCTAAAAAAAGCTTCATTTAGAAGTATTTTGATTATTTTTTCCGTATGTGTCAGTGGCCAACATGTTTTTTACAAAGGTTCGTTGAATGACGTACTTATGTGTGCAACATCTGCAAAAGAAGGATTATTATTTTCACGTGTCTTTTATGTTAGTAAGTATGTTTGATTTATAGGTATAGGTGTATATTGTTTGTTCTCCGTGTGTCTGTTCTACCTAACGATTATGACCGGCACTACTGTAACCTTAGCACGAGTGGGTTCTTATATGCTGCTTCTGAGAACGCGAGAATCTTCTTGTGTAAGATTTGTACAAAATGCTACGTTTATTTAAAAAATTTGATTGTTATGGTTGACTGTATCAATCGGCATTAAAAAAATAGGGAGGTTGTTCACAATTTTGGTTATTTATTATAAGCATGGGTTTCATTCAACCAAGCTATCAAATGCAGTTCTTCCTGTTTATTTTTGACAATGAACCTATACAAACTTGTTCAGATATACGTACATATACTCAATTCACACAAACACAAGTTTATTTGCCAGGAAAATTAAAAAATATCCTGACTTTCAATATTTTCATATGTAAACGCCATCTAGTGATGGGTGGAGGAACTATATAGTAGAACGAATATCCGTAGCAACATCCAATATTTGACAGGAAAACTACAAAACGGTCCAACCGATGTTTATCAATCATAGCTAAGAACCACCTATTATTATATTATTTATTATTCTGTGGTAACGTAGATATGCACGTAGGTTAGTATTTTGTTATAATATAAGTGCTCTGAGTTTTTAATTTTGGAGATTTTGCGCCACCTGTCAGCACCACTTGTAAGTTGACTGGTAGAAAAGGCCTACGGCCTTAAGTCCATCAATTACAATTTCATGTAATAAAGTTAAATAAATAAACCACCGCAAAGCCGCATTGAAATCGGCCCATCTGTTCGAGCGCTAAGATGCCACAGACAGGCAAACAGAGAGACAGACGGACAGACTGAAAGACATTAGCGTCAAACTCATATTACCCCTCTTTTTTTCGGAGGGTAAAACCTCACAAACTTCGATACACACTTGTATATTAAGTCACATTTTAGATTTTACGCACAAACCCACATACATACAAAATTACTTACCGACATACTTTCACAAACAAATTAGGCAATTTGTAACACACATTTCCCTCCTTTGGCAGTCGGGTAAAATGAAGCTGTGAATAAAATTACGCAAGGTACATCGAACACGCAATAGTAACGTAAAGATGGGCGGTGAGCAAATATAAATACCCAATCTACCCATTTGGTGGGTAGATTAAATTATATATTATAAGTAAATTCTTCGCAACGCCTGTCGGAAAGCGCGTGCAAACTAGTGACCAGTACTTTACTGGGGAATTTGGCCAGTAAGTTTCTATTGTTACCGGTAATATTCCCAAATGCTGGTAATATTGATTAATAGGTATCGTCTTGTTAAGTCTTGTTAATTTATCTATGTAATATTGCTTAAAATGCGCACGTACACTCTTAAAAGCTGCTTCTCTTCCCGCGCAGATCGTAAATGCTGTTCGAGGGAAAATGCGAACCATGTTAATAGGTGATGCGGCGAGCAACCTTTGATTGTTTCGATTCCTAGGGATCCATAACAAACCCTTATAGTTTCGTCGTCCCTGTCTGCAGTTTTACTCAGAGACTATGAGTACTAGAAAGCTGTAATTTGGCAAATTATCACTCTCATGGTGGGAAACGCTTTTCTCTAAATCGTGTTTGGGACAAATAGCAATTAAAATAATATCTATACCAACTACTTCTGCTTCAGAAGAGAGATCTTTTTTACTTTCGCCAACATACCTACATCCAAAAAAAGAAACAAATTGACGAGAAAGAGAGAGAGATAGTAAACTTACTTTTTATATTCCCAAACAGAAACTTGTCAAGAAATTTTCTAAATAACTTGATAGTAACATAGAGATTATACCCAGAAAGTAACTGTATGGTAAGTTACTCAGATACTTTCTCGAAACTTACTCAGTAAGTTTCGCGAAACTTACTCGGTAAGTTACTAGTAATATTAGGAAAGTAATATTTATGATTATAATTTTGGATGCATTTAAACTAGAAGTGGTAGAAGTCTTATCGTATCACTGATAATCACAAATTAAATATAATAAAAAAAAATGTTTTTTAATGTTACCTTATATTACTACTTTTTGGGAATGTTAACAGTAACGTTACTGGGAAAATACTTGAGTCGATTAAGTTACCGGTAATGGCACATCACTAGTGCAAACGCTAAAATATGCTTAAAATTCAGGTACACGTCATATGCGATACTAAAATATATGAAACCACCATACTAATCATACAATGAAAACAATCTGCTTTAACTTATTATAAGACCTTAAATGAAATGTCATCGTAATTGTTTACCTTAAAAAAATATAGAGAGTATTTTTTGACTGCTCGTCCAAGAGCCAAAACTACTGACTTTGGGGTTGGTCTCGAAACAAAAGATATTCGTTTTGAAAAGTTCTTCGATCCTGCATCAACTCGTTATAGTTATAACATTTCCCACAAAATAGTTTGCCAGATATTTATCCGAATTTACCCTTTCTATGGGAACAGCGATCTTGAAATAAAAAGCAGGTTTCTGATCCTAGGCACTTTATGGAGCTCAACCCTATACCAGTCGACTTGTAAGCCACAATAGTTTTGTTAACACAACACCACTTGAAGGCGCACTAATATCCTCCCGGCTCCAACTGTGGCGCAGCAGACATCCACCCCCTCCTGATTTCATTCAACCATCGGAGGATAACATAGTTATTTTTTTTTTTATTAAATTTCATTTGTGATTATAGTGATCCGATAAGACTTCTACCACTTCTCTAGTTTAAATGCAACCAAAATTTTTTCATGACTATTATCGTGAAACTATCGTGACCTCGTAGTGATTCGATCTCCACACAAATATTGTACCTTTTTCAGCAACAACTTGGTGTATGGTTTTGAGTCTACTCAATCGCTTGAATGGGATATTTTATTTCTGCTGCAGCTAACTAAGACATATATATTTACCAAATTATTTCTTTCTTTAAAGTAAGTAATACTTTCCAAGTAAGTTTCAAGAAACTTACTGAGTATCTTACCATACAGCAAATTTCCTAGTAACTTACCGAGTAAGTTTCGAGAAAGTAACTGAGTAGCTTACCATACAGTAACTTTCTGGGCAGTGGCGTAGCATAGGTCACTAGCACCCGGTGCGGATTCCAAATTTGCCGCCCTCTTATTTTTTAATCCATTATAAAAAATTTGGGCATAGTAAAAAGAGTACTTTTATTAGTTTTATTGAATGATTTATTGAATTGAAAAGTGAAATTAACATTTTTTATTGAGAAACCTTGCGCTTGCATAACCCATGCATAGAACCTGCATAGGTACCTGGGTATTTGGTAACATAAAAAAAAATGATGAAAAAACACTGAAAGAAATTAACTTTTTTTTCAAATTTTAATTTTTTTTTCTAAATTTTAATTTTTTTTTCTAACTGCCACCTCCGCAGCGCCGCCCCCGGCAAAGTGCCGCCCGGTGTGGACCGCACCCTCCGCCCCCCCCCCCATGCTACGCCACTGTTTCTGGGTATTTTTTCTATGTTACTATCAAGTTGTTTAGTAAATTTCTTGACAAGTTTTTGTTTGGGAATATAAATAGTAAGTTTACTCTCCTCTCTCTCTCTCTGTTTGTCGTCAATTTGTTTCTTTTTTGAATGTATGTTGGCGAAAGTAAAAAAAGATCTGTCTACTGAAGCAGAAGTGGCTGGGATAAATAGTATTTTTACTACGACGAAACTATAAGGGTTTGCTATGGAACCCTAGGAATCGAAACAATGATGGATTGCTAGCCGCATCACCCATGAATATGGTTCGCGTTTTAGGCCATTCCCTCGATTCCCTCTAATGTGGTTGAGTTTAACGATGGCTGATCCGTGCGTCAACTCGTGAACGGGTGCTGCCGGAAGGAATTGGTCTGCTCGGCTTCGCTTTTTTTTGACTACTTAATATTTTTTATTACGCAATTTATGTTTGTTTACTTGTTCGCAAACATTACATGTTATAATGTGTCAACATTGTATAATATTATAAGTATTTATTAATTAAAAGACAATATTAATAATAATATGACAAAGCTCTTCTGGCGAGTAGGCGACCAATGCTGTGAAAATGAGTTTCTTTCGGCGTTTCTTCTCAGCAGTGGTCGTTACGAAGCGCTGGTATCGGTAGCTTTTCTTTAAAAATAAATTAAATTTTAATATACTTTACACGTAACATGAATTATACTTATTGACGTGTAAAAGTGCCTGTAAAGGTCTAATTACTAAATAAACATCTTTTTGGATCTTTTGAATCTTTTGGATTGGCTTTGTCAAAAAAAAAATTGTACTTATAAGAGAATAAACGTCACAAAATAATGTCACTTGACATTGATCATATCCATTTTCAACGTGATTTTAAATGTAATTTGGCAGAAAAACCGATAATATGAGCGCTATTTGACTCCAAGAAACTCTGACGTCACGCCGTGCTATTTCATTCAAATGCCATAGACGATGTTTGTTTTGACATTTAGAAAAAAGTTTCTAACTGGACTTGTAAGAAACAAGCGGAGTATATGTTGAAATAAGTAAAGACAGATCAAATGCCATGTCAATTATATTAGTATCCTCATACATATAAGGAGAGTACATTTGTTTACTACTCAAACAATAGCCAAATTTACTGATTACGGGGTTGGTTCCGAAACTAAAAATATTCGTATTGACGAGTTCTTAAATACCCCGTTAACTTGTTATAACATTTCCCACAAAATAATATGCCGGGTATTTAACGGAATCTACACGTTGTATGGGAATAACATACGAATTAACTCGTGTTTGTCCACCTGATTATATGTTAAAATAAGAAAAAAGACATCAAATGCGATGTCTTTATATGAGCACCATCATACATATAAAAAGAGTAGATTTTTATCCCACCAAAAACATACCTGTTAAAAAGGGGGCCAAGTTCCTATCGGCTAATTGTTCGGCTAAAAATAGTTGAAATCCAATCCAATGCCAAGTTTAGATGCACTTTAAAATCGATCATAATCATCTTCATCAACAGCCTGATCCACTGGTAAACATTTGCCATTCCCAAGACTTGAACTTGGCAGGTTATATTAAATAGGTAAATTTAATTATATAATAACGAACGCTCGAGAATGGTAGGTTATTCAAGGTTACGTTACCTTGAATAACCTACCATTCTCAAGCGTTCGTGTGACCCCACCCGTCCCCACTCGATTTTAAACCTTATTCACGTACCTGCTCTAAAGTCTACTTTTATACGCCGGCCGCCCGCGCCCGCTCAGTGGCTCAGTTGTGTCCGTGGCTGTGTGCAGCGGGTTCTATGACCTCACGGCTCGTAAGTATACACAATACGTGCGCGCGTCTCAAGTGTTTTGATACTTTGGTAATTTTTCTTACTTTTTGATACTTTTTAATTACTGCATTAATTGCAGTGTAGTTGCCGTACAAAATATCCTTTATGGGAGTATGTTAATAACTTAAATTAATGCTACTTATTTCAATTGCACGCTGTATAATTTGTCCTATTTATAACTGCAAGTGTTTCTTTGCCATACAACATTACATAACTTTTACCTACTACAATTTATTGTCATCCCATGTAGGAATGTGTGAACCCTATTGTTCGTCACAAGTAATAATACTAGGCGCCACCACACCGTGTACCACACGCACTATGCCGTAATAACGATAAACGACGTTATCTCAGCTAGTTAGGCACAGGTGAGTAAACCGTTTGTTAGCAATAGTTTGTAAGTATTAAAGCAGTTCGTATTTATGAAAGTGATTATGTCACGAACTTCTTACGGAGTAACATATATTTAAGTACCTAATATGAGCCAGTATTCCGTTATTTGACATAAGTTAGGATTTATAATCTATCTCTTCATAGATTGAATGAAATATCGTAGTCTAGAGTGTGCGAAAACATAACCCCCGCACCGGACACGTTGCCGTCGTCCTTCGCGCGCCGTCGATTACTTGTCTACTTTAAGGGCAAACATGTTTTTTTGTGTTTTATACTTATTTTGTTGATGAAAGTGACACAAACTCAGAATGTCAATCTTTTATGAATTTATGATACTAAATATATAAACTCTAATGATTCTAATTTTCTTTTGAAGCGTATTTTGCTTGAAAAATCAAAATAATTAAAATAAATAAGAATGCCTGGACTAATGTGACACAAATGAATACAAGGGGTATATTTAGTTGTTACTGATATGTTGTATTATTTTTTTCAACACTAATTATCTTTTTGGTACTGTTTTTATACATGGGCCCTTAGCCAGTTTGCAGTGGACAAAGGGTGACACAAATAGGTTTGCACACTAGTCTGGCTACGTTTGATACAATACTATTCCATTTTACAACTTTAAATCAATTTTGTCGATTCAGTATGGAATTAAATAAAACAGTCACAAATCAATAAATTTCCCGTAACGCAGACCCCGAAAGTGACACAAATCGAAATAATAAGCTCTTTAGATACGACTTTATTCAGAGGCAAGAAATAAGCATATCTAGAGTTCTTGTAAGTTATACCCTTAAAATTAGCTAGCGCTACCGGACTAAATTATGAACTTGCAATACAGTACTGTGGCGCGTGAATACTGGTCAAAGACGATATAAGGTACTCATTCTTTGTATAGTAGTAGAGATAACCTCTCCCAGCATTTTCTCAATATTGGACTTACGGTGGCTGATGATGATGATGATGACGACGATGATGAAGAGTTGGTGATGATGATGGTTTTATCATCAATAATGACAAGGTGATGATGATGAAAATGTTGACGCTGTTGATGATGAAAACGCGGTGATGATGTTGACGATATCATCATTGATAGCGGGTAATGATGATGCTAAGGTGGTAACGGCTACGTCGGCAAGTCTACAATGGTCATGATCATGGTGTTGACATGATTTAAAGAGGGCTTTTCACTGTTTACTATGTGCGTAATATTATTTTAAAACTACACTTTCATTGCTGTGTTGTTTGAAGTAAAATCCCGTTATTTGAGTCAATTTTAATCTAGACAGTTCAAGACGAGTAATCATTCTGATAATTTACTTTTCGAAAAGATTTTACAAACACGTTACAATAATCCGATAAGCAATACCATTTTTATTTTTAGGAAGTCTATACCAAATAGGTTAGATTGCAAATGCGTTAACAATATTCTTATTGCGATAGCCTTAGTGCAAAACCAATGTAAATGGCTCTGTACAGGTTTATTTTTGTTGACTACTAGTTACCCAGTTAAGATGTATTTTGTCGTATTTCCCCTTCAGCCATTTGCCGATAGGTGAGCGACGTGATGAGTGCTTCCCATTTATGACGATTTTGCACCTGTTCAAGTACTTTAGATATCAGTATACTTTCTGGGCATTAAATTAAAAGCGAATGAGTAAGTGTGAGCCCATTGACGAGTTACTAAATTGTAGTTGTTTGCTCTGGGGAGGCAACATGGTGAGCGTCACTCGATAGAGGTGGCAAGGTAATCGTCACTCGGGGAGTGGCATGAGTCGCTATCGCTCGATTTAGGTGGTAGCGGCGATAGAGTTTGAGATATCGTCGCCTGATGCAGGTGGCATGAGTCGCTATCGCTCGATTTAGGTGGTATCGACGGCCGTTTTGAGATATCGTCACTTAATACAAGTGGCATGAGTTGCTACCGCTCGATTTAGGTGGTAGTAACGCCGGTTAGTAAGAGATATCGTCACTTTACGCAAGTGGCATGAGTTCTACCGCTCGAATTAGGCGATAGGACGACCGCTTCTGAGATTACGTCACCTTGCGAAGGTGGCATGAGTCCTTTTGCTCTAATTAGGCGATAGGACGACCGCTTCTGAGATTACGTCACCTTGCGAAGGTGGCATGAGTCCTTTTGCTCGAATTAGGCGATAGGACGACCGCTTCTGAGATTACGTCACCTTGCGAAGGTGGCATGAGTCCTTTTGCTCGAATTAGGCGATAGGACGACCGCTACTGAGATTACGTCACCTTGCGAAGGTGGCATGAGTCCTTTTGCTCGAATTAGGCGATAGGACGACCGCTTCTGAGATTACGTCACCTTGCGAAGGTGGCATGAGTCCTTTTGCTCGAATTAGGCGATAGGACGACCGCTTCTGAGATTACGTCACTTTGCGAAAGTGGCATGAGTCTTATCGCTCGAATTAGGCGATAGGACGACCGCTTCTGAGATTACGTCACCTTGCGAAGGTGACATGAGTCGTATCGCTCGAATTAGGCGATAGGACGACCGCTTCTGAGATTACGTCACCTTGCGAAGGTGGCATGAGTCCTTTTGCTCGAATTAGGCGATAGAGATGACCATGATCGATAGAGTCGACAGGAGTAATTTAACAGAGCAAGTAGAGTCTTAAGAATGGTTAATTTTTGAAGTGTGGTTGAATAGTGAGTGAATAATGGTCAGTGGTCATTTCATAGTTGGTAAAAAGTTTGTGATTATCCCTTGTAATGATGTAAGCTTAATTATTAAAGTAAAAGGTTTTGGTTTATTAAAAGAGTTTGTTTTAAGCCCTGTCTTAAATCGTTTGATCAGGATAGGCCGAGTAGAGATGATTTGATATTGCAGTTAGGTTCAAATATTTTCAAATGCGTCACACTGGGACGTGTGACTTGTCAGAATGGCCGTGTCGGAGAGTTCAATGTACAATTCCCTTTTTATTATTTTTTACACGTGCAAAGAAAAAGTTGTTTACTGCAAAATGCAACCGTTGGATTTGAAATGGCAATACTCGTTAGCAACAAGTTATAAGACCGGTCGACCTAGCGACAGGGACAGTCTTGTGCGGACCGCCGTATTGTGCACAACTCGTTTGTGTAGTTTGCTGTGGCTTGGCCATGACTCATTTAATTGTGATTATTGTAATAGATGTGGATTGGTGAACCGATTTATTACAATGACAGTTTGTTTAAGCAAGGCGGAAAGCCCAGGTGTATACACAGTATTCAATTCTATGGGGCCAGGGAATCCAGACATGGTGGTTGCGATTCATGATTCAGTGCGGAGGCGGGGCACTGGATTTCCGTCACATTTTTATAAGGCTCACGTAAGATCTCTCATGTGGCGGTATCGGTAAGGTGACGTGACTGTAAGTAAGTTTTCATCCTGACATCAGTTGGTTCTCGTACTGTAAGTAACTAAGTGGGTAGTTTACGTCACTTGAGATATCAGATGCCGATCACGCCACGCTCTGCCTCCTTTTATTCATCCGTCTGCGACATATGGATAAATAACACTGATTGAGCTAGCCCCAAAGTAAGTTCCAGACTTGTGTTATGGGATACTAACTCAACGATACTATATTTTATAACAAATACATACATAGATAAACAGCCAAAACCCAGGACAATTTGAAGAAGGCCATTTTCCAACTTGCCCTGACCGGGGATCGAAACCAGGACCTCTGGGTGACGGACTAGCATGGTGACCTCGCCACAGAGGTCGTCAATTCAGAAAAGTGTAATAATTCAAAGAAATTTCATTTCATACATGAAAACAATACCAAGAAAGCTTGTTCTTTAACCCCAGTCAGAACATAACACGCCTAATTCGCCGCAAGACCGCAACATTACATAATTCCTTAGGCGTCGACTCAGGAATACCGAAATTAATAAACCGAGAAACGCTCGAGGCTGCTTT
Organism: Acrobasis suavella; assembly: GCA_943193695.1. Taxonomy (NCBI): domain Eukaryota; kingdom Metazoa; phylum Arthropoda; class Insecta; order Lepidoptera; family Pyralidae; genus Acrobasis; species Acrobasis suavella. The sequence goes on from OW971947.1 coordinate 2,691,668, forward strand.
ACTCTAATTAGTTTAGCCGACTTTGTTCAGGCCATCGAGTGTTCATGGCTTCTTGAGGTATCGAGATATGTTACCAGGCTTGGGTCACTCCCCGTTTAGGTATTGAAAATATACCTACATTGTTACCAGAGGTCGGAATTAGGTAGAGTTATTTATGTACTTACACTGATTTCATACAGCGAAAGAATAAAGTGGATATGCCTCAAATCCCGAGATTAATTTTAAAGAGCCGAAAAATCCTGTGATTTCTTAAAAAAGAAAGTTATTTACTTCTACACAATTTAAACCACTGCACGCGCGACGTTGCCAATATGTCAAAACTAATAAAAAATACTTATAAAAATTATATGTAATTATCTTTGTTTTATTTGTCTTATCTATCTCTGAGGTTTTTATTACTAATTATTTGTAAAATTGTTGGCAACATGGGATTGTCCATTAGAAATCCCGGGAAGATCCATATTTATATCAACATTTAGATGCAAGTACATAAATAACTCTACCTAATTCCGACCTCTGATTATTACTATGCGCGCGGCGACCACTGTGCGAAATTCAAATTCAGTAACATGAATCGTTTGTCCAGAGTAATAAGAACACAGACATATAAAGGGAAGCATACTAAACATTATTGCTTAATACAAATAATGCCGCGTGGCATCAATTTACACTTAAGCTTAGATTATTTTTGTTGTTTTTCTTCATCATAATTGGTAAAATTTGAGACAAAAATAGTAAAGTAATTTATTTATGAATGTAAAAGAGCACTTACAATACAAATACCTGCAATAACTTATATTAATATATTTAAGAAATCAAAAAATTAAGCTACGAGTGAAAAATTGCCACGCGTTCTAAGAATGTAATGTTTGGTCTGCTTCCCTTTGTAAGTCTGTGAATAAGAATGAAATTGGCTTTCAATGGATTTCTATGTATCTAAACAAAAAGGTGCTGAGTTCAGACACGAGCTACCTGGATTTTCCGGGGGCTACCTGAATTTTCCGGGGTCCAGTGCTGCCCCCGTTTGAAATAAATCATTTAAAAGGAAACGGAGATATCACGCACATTCGAGAAAAACGGCCACTTTTGGCGTATGTGCGTAGAAAAGCTTCACTTTTTCACTTTATATTATAAACAGTAGTTCATAAAATAGTTTAAAGGGTTATCTTGGGTCTGATCAAGGCCAAATTTTAAAAGATATCTCTGTTTCCTTTTAAATGATTTATTTCAAATGGGGGCAGCACTGGACCCCGGAAAATTCAGGTAGATCTTTACTCGGAGATTAATTAAGTAGTTATTTCTTTGAATTTCTTTGCTGAGTGAGACTTCTGTATTAGTACTTATTCTGTGATATTAAGCTCGCGACGCGAATATGTTTACGTCGCTCTAGGCACAGATGACATATTACGCCCACTACGTGCAAGAGGGATGCCACTTTTGGACAAGAGGAAAACTTAAAATTAGATGGCAGTCAGCCAGTGTAGTTTTTATTTCATTGATTATTTATTTCAATTAATTGCTCAAAAAAAGTGTAAAAATGGCAGACTTTGCGCCATATGGCGTTCTCTGCCAACCATCATAAGAATGTGTAAAAAAAATGGAAAGTAAAATAAATAAATAATGTAATTTGTCCCTAACAAATTACACTGATTGAGCTAGCCCCAAAGTAAGTGAAAGACTTGTATTATGGGATACTAACTCAACGATACTACGTGTATATTATATAATTAGTAAGGAATTTGTTGAGCCGCGGTTCCCCATACGCAACACCATACCTGGCGGGAAGATCATCCCTTTGTGGCGGTCGAGCATATCACCTCGCTCCCGCTACACTTCTATGGAACCACCTGACAAGTATGCCCTTTTAAACCAAAAGAATGTTTCAAATAGGTCCAGGCGTCTTCGAGTAATCTGTGAACTTACATCAAAAAGAAAAAACATTCCTCCTCCTTCTGAAGTCGGTTAAAAATTGGTATTGTTGCAATCATGTTGCTGAAACCTCATGTTAAAAGTGATTGGGGATGTTTATGTAAAAAAATATATCGATATGTTTTTCGATATATTATATCTTAGTGTTATATCGATACTTTGCGATATATCGAACAAATATATAGATATTTTAAAAATATCGTAAGTAATTAATTACTTGTATTTAACTAGTCTATAATATTAAAATAGTGATAGGAGTACTTAATCAGATGGCAGCAATATTAGGCTGGTCGAATTACCGAATATTTACATTTACCTACTTATATACGTTAATCAATAATTAAAAAAAAAATACCGCTTCATTTTAACACAGGAACATAAATGTTCTGAATTGTGTTTGCAGCACGTGTGTTGCATGACCGTACCATTTCGATGCAATGATGCATGTTCAACTAGACACTCCATTCAGCTGTTCAGGATCATGAATAACGAAAAGGGACAGGTCACTGAACCCGCCGTGACAATCTATTGTATATTTAAATTGCAGGGAGAAAATACGAAGTGATTTTCATTGTTGTGATAATATACGACAAAGGGACCCATATTTTTTAGTTTAGCAAAGTAGTAAAATTTCACGAAGATACAGCGCTTCGAGGATTCGGTGGGGGTGATTTATGTCACCTTTGGTTTAAAATCTTAGCTGATCGTGACTTAACGCTACCTGAATTTTTTGGGGTCCAGTGCTGCCCCCATTTGAAATAAATCAATTGAAAAGAAACGGAGATATTATTTAAAATTTAGTCTTGATCAAACCCTGGATAACCCTTTAAACTATTTTATAAACTACTGTTTACAGTTTAAAATGAGAACGTGAAACTTTTCTACGCACATTTGCGAAAAACGGCCACTTTTGGCGCATGTGCGTAGAAAAGCTTCACGTTCTCACTTTAAATTGTAAACAGTAGTTAATGAAATAGTTTAAAGGGTTTTCCAGGGTCTGATCAAAACCAAATTTTAAATGATGTCTCCGTTTCTTTTCAAATAATTTATTTCAAATGGGGGCAGCACTGGACCCCGAAAAATTCAGGTAGCCCCTTAATGCGTTTAAAGAGAACGGAGAAAAGAAAACAGTACGTAAGTAATATTAGGTAGATTATTAAAAAGTATGGTATATGAGCCAAAAATCCACATCCCTTTAATTTGTGAGTGCCAAAATTTTATGAAAGTCCTTACGAAATAGGTACGATAAAGTTTTTTCCTTACCGTCTGAGTACTGCATTATTAGGCTATAAATTTGGCGAAATCTTGGACCAATACAATTAAGATAACAACAAATAATAACAAGTCAAATTAGACACCTTTTTCTAAACGTTTTGTATGAGATTGGTACGAAATAAAAAAAAGGTGACGTCATGCTTTTTTCTAGTCGAATGCCGCTGTTAATATTATTAGCTTTTCTGCATTAATAAATCTAAAATCTTGTTGATAATGGGTATGATCAATGAAAAAAGACACTATTTTGTGACGTTTTACTTTATGAACTGTGTCGATTAATTAATTTATGACCTAGTCATTTACCCAATTATTGCCATTGACACTTTTTTGGAGTCAAATGCCGCACTTAAAATTATTAGCTTTTCTGCATTAATAAATTTAAAATCTTGTTGAAAATGGCTATGATCAATGCAATAAAGAACTATTTTGTGACGTTTTATTTTAGGAACTGTGGCAATTAATTAATTTATGACCCAGTCATTTACCCAATTATTGCCATTGCCAGACACGATAAAAAGGAGATAATTGGTTGGCTCTGCCTCTCTTGTAACGATAAAAGACGTTTTTTTACGTTTTACGTGTATAACTTTTTTTTTAAGTCAATCTTCGTTGGAGTGCTCATGAATAACAAAAAGGAGCAGGGTGTTGACCCCCAAATTGTATTCTTTTCAAATGCACCCAGGCGTGGCGCGTTAGGATTTGAGAGATTTTTGACTCGATATACTTTATTCTTTGATCCTTTAAATGGGGCGAAAAGTAAAAATATGACGCTATAAACAGGGATTTGTTTCTAAAATATTATTTTAGAAATAAATCTTTATAATAAAACCGGACAAGTGCGTGTTGAACTCGTATGGAGAGGGTTCCGTGCAATGCCAAAGTTTTTAAATTAATACAAAATATCGCATTTGAAATCCTCACAGTAAGACGCGAGTACTAGCACCATCTAGTTGCTGCGCTGTTTTATTGAACTATTTTCCGTAAGTGAACGTATTGTATTGAGTTTACTACTTTATTTTCAATTGATAGAACTCTTTCAGGTGTTTCTGTAATCTATACGCAATGAACTATATTTTGTATTTTTATTTTAAACCTAAAATAAAAATACAAATACATCGGAAATTGACCATGACTCCCTGGGGCGGCATGGTCAATTTACGTTTTCTTTTTTTATGAATATTTTTTTTAACAATAATAATAAAAATATATTCAAAATCCTCATAACTAGCCCTCCTTTCATTTGAATATATGAGTATAAAACAGTAAGGCTTGCAAAACTTTTTTTTATGTTCTTTTTTGTCCCCCGAAAATGGGCCTTGTTTAAAAATATATATTCATTTACTTTGCACATCTGTATTTGGGTTATAGGATTACACCATCCTATTAAATTTCGTCTGATTTGGTCCAGAAATTTCGGAGCAATTTGGCTGTGACAGACGGACGAACAGAGCACGAGTTATATACTATAAGGGTTCTGTTTTTCATTTTATGTACGGAACCCTACAAATTAAAAAGTTATATCCACTCATCTCGTCTTTTTTGTCTTCACCGCAGGAGCTCTACCCCATTATTAAGGGGCTACCTGAATTTTTCGGGGTCTAGTGCTGCCCCCATTTGAATTAAATCATTTAAAAGGAAACGGAGATATTATTTAAAATTTTGTCTTGACCAGGCTCTAGATAACTCTTTAAACTATTTTATGAACTACTGTTTACAGTTTAAAGTGAGAACGTGAAGCTTTTCTACGCACATACGCCAAAAGTGGCCGTTTTTCGCAATTGTGCGTAGACAAGCTACACGTTCTCACTTTAAACTGTAAACAGTAGTTTATAAAATAGCTTGAAGGGTTATCTAGAGCCTGGGTCAAGACAAAATTTTAAATGATGTCTCCGTTTCCTATCAAATGATTTATTTCAAATGGGGGCAGCACTGGACCCCGGAAAATTCAGGTATCCCCTTAAGAGGGGATTACCGTCGAACGGAGAATTTCGGTCGCTTATCTTACAAGTCTAATGAAAAAATCTAACTTATTCTAGCAGCAACAACCCGGTTTACCTCACTTCTATCTCCACTTTCTTTACTTGCAGACCAAGGGAATTTGTCTGCGAGATAACTTTCACAAAGTGATATTTCAGACTATCTCGTTGGAACATGTTCTAAGATGTCTGCTCGTAAATTATAGAATAACAGAAGTAGAGCGTTATTTTTATCCGACTTCCGAAAAGGAGAAGGTTATAAATTCGTCGCGATCTTTTTATTATGGATTATCGAAGTCAAGCGAGTAAGAGATTACCAACCATTCGGGTAAAGTGACCAACCCAAGCAATTATTCTTAATATATTTATTGACGTTTTATTATCAACAAATAAATGTTATGTTATGAAATATTTATTGGAACGAAGTTTCTTTTCGGACGGTAAGGATTTGGCGGATGGGGGCTAAGTGAAATAAGTGTAAGATCTTTCCGTCTTTTTTCCGTCACGATTTTTATTTTCCAAATTATTTCCCACCGAGTTTTCCACGAATTATTTCCATATTTTACGCTTCATATGTAAAGTTTTACAATAATTCTTTGTGTTTTTGCTACGAAGACTATGCATTTGCATCTGTAACTATTTTAATTTGCATATGTAAGTCCTATTCAGACAGGCTTTCTGTACAGCAAATATGTGTATTTAAATACTTTTAGTATAAACACTATAGGCCGTGTGGTTTCCGGCAGAGTAGAATAGGGCCACTCCAATTCCTCCCGTGGATGTCGTAGAAGGCGACTAAGGGAATACAAGCTAAACAAAGCTTATAAACATCAATGAGACCTCTCCATGTCCTCTGGCTGCTCTGGCTAAGTATGGCTCTGGCAGTACAGAGAGGGTCGTGCTTCTGCAGTGGAGACAAAAAGACCTGATGATGATGATGATGTATAAAGACTGGTGAAATAAGAAATACTGTAGCGTAGTGAGACTTTCTCATGTAAAAGGTGGTCGTGATGACTTTTTAACCGACTTCCAAAAAAAGGAGGTTATCAACCTTCGCGATCTTTTATGATTATTTATAGATTTTTGTTTTTTAGGTATGTTCACTGAACAAGATTTTGTCACAAACATACATGCAGCGATTTCTAAAAGAATTCAGTACACAAAATATGAATCTAGTTATAAAAAATGTGTAAGACGTCTAAAATTTCAAATATAACATATTTAACAATATTAAAATTATACCATAAATTCAGTTAGGTTTTTTCCGATTTTCAAATACCATTTTAACAATGTACAAACCTTACATTTTATAATATTTTTTACATCATTGCTAAATTATTTAAAAAAATAGACTTATTACAGATTTTTTGAGGGTCGGTATAACGCCATACAATGCGCGCAGTATACAATGTATGGGAAATATTATGGTAACTTAAATCTTTCTATATCTCTATACATAAAAAAGGTATAAAGGTAAAACAGATTTTGTTTTGATTTTGAAGGCTGATTACATCATTTTAAGTTACAAAATTGAATAGCCTGCACTATTAGTTATATGCTATATAAAAATATCAGAATTTGGGAAAAACGGATTTTTGATATAACATTATTCCCAATTCTGACCTCCTAGAAATAAAAGTTAATTATGTCCATACACACTATACAAAAATCTGTAAGACAATTAGTCTTATTCCAGTGGGAAAAAAATATGTAGAATTTTGTCGACTAGTGAATTATTCGAAGATGCTTGGACCAATTTGAAAAATTCTTATTTTCATAGATTCAAAGATTCAAATGTTTATTCAGTAATTAGACTTTTACAGGCACTTTTACACGTCAATAAGTATAATTTATGTTACGTGTAAAGTATATTAAAAGTTAATTTATTTTTAAAGAAAAGCTACCGATACCAGCGCTTCGTAACGACCACTGCTGAGAAGAAACGCCGAAAGAAACTCATTTTCACAGTTCGTTTGTTGGCCACCTGACGTCAAGTGATCCCATAGAATTTTAATCAAAATCGGTTGAGTAGCTTCGAGGTAAAGTCAGTTTTGATGAACAAGTATTAAGTATATCATATTCTGTTTGTTTTGCTTTGCTGGTAAAATATATTATCTTTACGAGGTTTTACATTAAGAAGGTTAGGTGAAATATTTTAGGGGCAGTTTGGTTCAACTGACTGCGCCAGAAGGAGGGTTATGTTTTCCCGTAGTACGTATGTATAATTGTTTGGCACGCTCTGCGGCCTGAACGGCTCGATGGATTTAAGCTTGATAGGTGTCATTAGATTCGTCTTAATTCTGAGAGTGCCACTGGGTATATAAAATGGTCTTCTTCTTAGCGACTCGGATGGTTCCGTAGCGAAAGGATCAGCCAATCTGCGTTACCGACTGGCTGTCCACGCAGATTGCCCAAGGTGCGCCGAACGTACAGGGGGGCTCAGTACGTCATTCGGGGAGGCTCCTTTCATGCACCCCAAAAATGATAGTCGGGTACTTGTTTTTCTTTTAATAATGACTTATTATACTACTTTCTTGATAAATAAGCATATGACCCACTTCAGGGTGGGTACCATAGCTTCTAAGTACGCGTTTCTTTATCACTAGGTTTTCCGTTACTAGGAGCAACATTTTTGCATTATAAAAAATTGCAGCAGTTACGTGACTTGGTTGCTATGAAGAATTAATTTTAAAAAAGTATTTTCATTATTTGTACATACGTTTATTGGGTCAAGTTAGTCAAAATCAAAATCACTAAACTCGCTCTTCATCATGATCATCTTCATCTCAGCCCCTTTGCCCACTGCTGAGTATAGGCCTCCCTTCGTCAACGCCACCCATCTCGGTCCTGTGCTGCTCTAATCCAGATGCGACCCGTGACTTGTACTATGTCGTCAACCCATCTCATTGCTGGACGTCCGACGCTTCTTTCACCCGCTCTGGGCCACCATTCGGTTAAAGCCCTGCTCCACCTGCCATCACTTCGTCGATCCAGGTGCCCTGCCCAGTTCAACTTTAATTTTAGTGCATGACTGCTGTTCCAACATCTCGCTCTTACAAAATATTTTTTCTACTCCTGTACTGTTATCTGTCTTTTAAATGGTCCCGGACACTAATATTAGAACATAGATTATATGATTTCAGAAAAGTCTATAGTCTATTCCTAATAAATAGCACATGTGTCGTTATTTCGCCAACACGATACTCCTAGCCATAGACCTATAACTTTTTTTCTTTAGATCTACCACACTGTCAACATAATAAAATCGTTATTTTAACATATGGTGCCATTTTTCAAACGTCAAGTCACTGAACAAACGGTTTTTTGTATGAAAAACATTCGTTTAAGTGACTTCATGTTTCAAAAATTGCACTTTTAGTCACTAGGAAGACGTAAATCTAAAATAAAATAAGGCGTCCATAGATACCTAGTATCTACCAAACATAGTATTTCGTACTTTTCTTTGTTTATTTTTGTATTTATTTTAGTAAATGTAGTCGTAGAAAAAGTATTGTATGCAACGTTGTATAAGTAGTCAAAAAATGCTCGATGGCGTCAATTTACCTGCGCCACTCGCATTTTTAACCCTCCTTATACAACTGTTGCATAAAATATTATTTCTTAAATTGACTTCTATTCCCCACCACGTAACTTTTATAACGAATTTATCACATGTAGATACTTACTTAATTTAAATTAAAGTAAGTATTTTTCTTATTCTATCGCGTATACCGAAATAGCTCAATATATACGCGTATACCAAGCTAATTTTATCCCACAAGGAATAATCAAGACTGAATTCTGAATTTCGTATGCAACCAACATTATAAAGGCGGAAAAGTCAGGAGCGGAAACAAATTTATAATAAATTAGATGCTTTCGCTTCGGGGTAAATAGGACAAAGCAAAATGTGCCTCTCATGGAAACACTATTATTAAATAGTACATAGATTTAATTATATCTGTACTTTCTATCTTCCATGATGGTCTGGGAAAAAGGAAAAACTAAGCCATCTTAAAAGCCGATCTTAGAAATGGACCAGATAATTTCAAACAAACAGAGAAGGAACGTTATACAAATCATTCCCAAAAGTGAGACAAATAAGTTCACAATGACTTCTAAATATAAATAAATGCAAGGATAAATAATTATATTTTTTCTTCAATCAAAATGAAATAAGACACTTTTCCTTTTTCAGGCTACTTTATAAGGCAATGTAGGACAATGACAACCTATTTTCTCTGTCTCATCCGCCTAGACATAGTATTCGATATATTTTTGGCATCTTTCACATTTGGGTAAATAGGACAAGGGGTAAAACGGCCAACAAAATAGGACGTACCGAGAACGAGCTCATTAACATCGGCTTAATGAAATCGAGTCTAGACAGCTTGGCGCCTGCCACCTACCACAGATGATACACCACGTTTTAACAAGTTGTCCGTTTTGCATGTCAGTGTCAGTGGTTGTATGGGGGAATTTTGTGCTATGATACAGTGGTGACCCCCGACGTGATTGGAAGCAACCTTCTCCATCATCAGCAGCCAAGCAGCGTTCTTCAGCATCGTCGAACTCTGTCATCATTGCTACTCTCTCTCACTCAATATTGGTCAGCAGCAGTCTCACAGCAAGCCAGCGAAACGGGTCAATCTTCAGGTCCAGGTTGATACCAAGCACCCACAACTCACTCGACGACTTCAGCGACCGGCGCATCCCCCGTAGCATCGCACCCTGGATCTGAGGCATCTACTCTCCAGCGTGGCACTCCGGCAGGACATCATTCCGGCGCCAACAAAATCGACAACGCTCTACATAGTCTCGACTCACCGCAGACTACGAGCACGCTCAGCAAGGTCTCGACTCACCGCAGGCCATGAGCAAGCAAAATTCACTTCCGACTCATTGGAAGGCTCCCGACTCACTGGGACAAGTATCAACTGGCACTTGCAAGCTACGACATGAAGCACAGACTGCACTTGAAAAAGCTATCAGACCTCCGGTCTTGGGAGGGAGTCCTGTGGCGAACTCTACGGCCACTACGAGGAACTACAATAAGAAACCAATCAAGAGACAACGGACGATATAGTTCACAAGAAGCATATGAGATGGTGCCAGCAGTATCCTACATCTCGATCTCAGAGTTCGCCCGATTCGCTGCATATATACAACTTCCGATGATACACCGTCGGAGCCGCGGTTCCCCAGGCGCAACAACATGCCTGGCAGGAAGATCTTCCCTTTGTGGCGGTCGAGAATATCACCTCGCTCCCGCTACAGATCAATTGGGTAGATGACTGGATCAAAATAGATCATTCGGTACAGTTTTTTTTTTTAAAGTTACAAAATAGTGTCGTTTTTCATCGATCATACCCATTTTCAACAAGTTTTTAAATTTATCAATGCAAAATAACTGATATTAAGATTATTTAAGACCGCCGTTTGACTTCAAAAAGCACGACGTCACGCTTTTGTATTTCATACAAATTCCATACAAAATGTTTGTTTTGACGTTTAGAAAAATGTCTTATTTGACTTCTTTACTAGCGGATTTGCGTACTTTTTGTCAAATCGAAATATTAACCTTTCAAGTCTGATGAAGATATTGTATGACCATCTATTGAGTAAGAGCGAGCCCATTTCCTCTCAACTGCCTGGAATCTAGGACATAAAAATATACGTAAATCATATCACATATTTGGGTAAATAGGACAAGGGGTAAAATGGCCAACTAAATGTGTCACTAGAGCGAGCTCATCTACATAAGCATAATGAAATTGAGTCTAGACTAGACGGCTTGGCGCCTGCAGTCTACATTGCGTTTTTGTATGACAGCTTAAATAAATAAATATATAGGGACCAATAACACTGATTAAGCTAGCCCCAAAATAAGTTCGAGACTTGTGATATGGGGTACTAACTCAACGATAATATATTTAATTACAAATACATATGTAGATAAACATTCAAGTCTCAGGACAATTTAAAAAAGGTAATTTGCCAATTTGTCCCGACCGGGGATCGAACCCGGGACCTCTGGGTGGCGGACTAGCATGGTGACCACTACGCCACGGAGGACGTCAATAGCTATCGGTCAGTCGGAGCTTACAGTTGTTGAATGATAGTTTTCGATGTTGACGTTCATGACACTATATTTTCTTTATCTGGATTTGGACAACATTTGGACAAAATATGTTAGTTCAAAATAGATAACAGATAATTATTATACAGAGATAGAGATGAGATAAGTGTAGATGAAGCGATAAAGTTTAGTCATGATCATAGGAAGTGGAGGTCAGGTTATGTTATGTTATACTTCATTGTACAGCAAGAAAAAATAACAATTATTAAAAATACACACAGTAAAGATATTAAAATGTACAACGAGGCAGTCTTGTCCCTAAAAGCGATTTCTTCCAGACAACCGATGGATGGAGAGAATATAGTGAAACGTTAGCAGACAAACGTAGATGTAGGCGGAGTCCATAGTCTCTGCCTACCCCCGTGGAAAAAAAACATCATGGTATCTATGGTAAAGATTGAGTACGTTTATATGCAAAAGACTAGTGTAAGGTAAGACTTAATAAGTAGTGTAAGGTTTGACGACCTACGTGGCGTAGTGGTCACCATGCTAGTCCGCCACCCAGAGGTCCCGGGTTCGATCCCCGGTCAAGACAAGTTGAAAAATGACCTTTTTCAAATTGTCCTGGGTCTTGGATGTTTATCAATATATGTATTTGTAATAAAATATAGTATTATTGAGTTAGTATTCCATAACACAAGTCTCGAACTTACATTGGAGCTAGCTCAATCAGTGTTATTTGTCCGTATATATTTATTTATTTAAGAGGCCAAGGTATTGTACATAACTTACGGCGACAACTCTTTATTAAGCAGTTCCTCATCTCAATCAAATTCAAAACCCACTGGTTCGCATAAACCCGAATTGCACCTTAAAAGGCTCTTTAAAATGATAAAGAAATTATAGATATCTTTGAATTTCCCCCTCGGTGGTCTGATTAACCGCCTTTGATCCGTCCGGCGTTCGGGATTAACATAATAAGCTATTTTTATTCCACAAACACTCTCCGGGGACAAGTCAAACTGGCTGACATGAGACGCAACGATAAATATGAAATTTCATGAAAATTCTAACGCAATTCCAGGAAGATCAATTCGGGTGATCTCTTGAGGGAAATGTTTTTGGGTAATGTTTTTTCAGAACACTCTGTTCATTAGTTTCTTAGAAATTTAATAAAATATAAAATGGGTAATAGCCCAAAGGGTAAATTTTTATTAATCTACTCAAATGAGACTCAATATAAGAAAGCAAAATATCTTTATTAGTTTCTTGGAAATTTATAAATATAAAATTGGCAACTTTGGGGAAAGGAAGTGCTGGAGGGGGGACCTAGAACTGGCCGCAGGGGCGTTGGTAGACCAGTTAGTAGATGGATCGACGATCTGGTCAGTTGCCAGAAAGACGTGGATGAGGAAAGCTTAAGATCAAACGTAATGGCGTTTATTGCTAGAGGCGGAATTAGGTAAAGTTATTTATGTACTTACACTAATTTCATACAGCGAAAGAATACAGTGGATATGCCTCAAATCCCGAGATTAATTTTAAAGAGCAGAAAAATCACGTGATTTATTAAATAAAAAAGTTATTTACTTTAACACATTTTAAACCAGTGTACGCGCGACGTTGCCAATATGTAAAAACGAATAAAAATACTAATGTATATACTAATAAAATTGTATGTTAATTACCTTTGTTTTATTTGTCGTATCTGTATCTAAGGTTTTATTATTACTTATTTGTAATATTTTTTGCAACACGGGATTGTCCATTAGAAATCCCGGTAAGATCCATATTAATATCAAATATACTAATAAAATGGTATTACCTTTGTTTTATTTGTCGTATCTGTCTTTAAGGTTTTATTATCACTTATTTGTAATATTTTTAGCAACATGGGATTGTCCATTAGAAATCCGGTAAGATCCATATTAATATCAACATTTCGATGCAAGTACATAAATAACTCTACCTAATTCCGACCACTGGTGATAATGGGCTGAAAAAGAAGAAGGAAATGGTTATATCCCAAATAGTAAATAAAACTTGAATTGTTTTAACATGCCACGCTGTCACACCGGAGGTTCCGGGTTCGATCCCCGGTCATGTCAAGATCTGGGTCTTGGATGTTTATCGATACTTGTATTTGTTATAAAATATACCATAACAAAAGTCTCGAACTTACTTTGGGGCTAGCTAAATCTATGTGATTAGTCCCTATATATTTATTTATTATTTACAGGAGGTTAATCGTAACAGTGCAATTATAATACTCAATAATGTTTATTTTTTAAGTTTATTTTAGTTAATTAGTTTTAGATAGATAGATAAATAGATAAATTCTTTAAAGTACATAAAAAAGCCACAATTAAAATACAATAAAAAAACACAATAGTACAAAGGCGGACGTATCCCTGACAGGGATCTCTTCCAGGCAACCCTACAACCAGAGGAGATAACTACAAAAGTGAGGTGGAACATTGTACAATACTTACACGCTAAAATCTCACTAAATGCTAATTATAATTCCATAATACATTTAGATATACACATACATAATATATATACATATATACTTACAACATCAGTTATACATACATAATATATAAAAATATACATATTTGATTCAATCCAAGTCAGGAACTTTCATAAAATAATTTAATCCTATTCTTGAAGGAATGCAGAGTACGCGACTCTTTAATATCCTTAGGGAGTCTGTTCCAAAGTTGTGCAGCCATAACAGCAAAAGATTTAGAAAAAAGTATGAGAGGAGTGATTAGGAATATCTAAAAGAAGGCTATTGCTTGAACGAAGACGGGACCAAGAAATTTAAATTTTTATAGAGGTAGTTGGGAAAAGAAAGCAAATGGATATTACGACGAGCTCCTATCATTTCAGTAGAGAACGGTACTCAGAAATGTGGTCAAACTTACGTAGCCCAAATACATAATTTTAGTATAGTATAGTTATTGTGTTTATAGAATAATGAGTGTTGACGAAGCAAAAGGGGTTTGCAAGGAACGTAGCCAGTAGAAATCCACAGGCAACAGGCGTGAAACTATGTATGTATATATGTATAGTTTGATACCCCCGAGGCGTAGTGGTCACCATGCTTGTCCGCCACCCAGAGGTCTCGGGTTCGATCCCCGGTCAGGGCAAGTTGGAAAATGGCCTTTTTCAAATTGTCCTGGGTCGTGGATGTTTATCTATATATGTATTTGTTATAAAATATAGTATCGTTGAGTTAGTATCTCATAACACAAGTCTCGAACTTACTTTGTAGCTAGCTCAATCAGTGTAATTTGTCCCTATGCATATCAATTATTTTTATAGTTATTGTTTCTTTATACTAATTTCTTTTAGTTGTACCTTAATTTTCAATAATAAAAGGTAACTTAAAATAAAGTTACTACTCCATTAGGTATATATATTCGCACTTCTCTTTATGGTTACCTGAAATCGATTACTTCGGCGATAACGCCGCCTTTAAATGTCATTTGGTGCAATTTCTCTTTTGTGTTGTATGTATTCGGACTAACAAGACAAATCACACAAATTTCGTTAGAATCACACAAAGTTTTTGAAAGGAATCTACGAATAATACAGTTGCAAAGCGTTGCATAATGAATTAAAAAGCGGCTGGAGCGCGGAATAAATAGAGCTTAGAAGAATAACTTGTTACTTATTGTACAAGTTTATTTTCCAGGCAAATTAAAAAACATCTCCCACGACACCATCTAGTGCAGAGTGGCGAAACTACATATTCCAACCGATGTTAAGAGTCCTCTTACTCAAGACAGAATCAGACTTTCCCATAGAAACGTAGTCCAGCTTTTATTTTGAAAGGCATGTCAGATATTGGTGAAATTATGTAATTTCAAAGAAATTGCATATATTAAGGCATGTAACTAGTTTTCACAGTCAAAATATTAACTTAAGACAGGATATAGTCGATCATACCATGACCATCAGCATGGAAAACTTCTACACTGTCACATTTTCTTTTAATTTCGTATTTGACTGTTGAAAACTAGTTATATGCCTCGAAATATGCAATTTTTTTAAAATTACAAAATACTGACGAAATTTCACATGTCATTTTAAAACTAAAGCTAGACTGCGTTTGTATGGAAAAGTCTAGGGTAAGGGGATTCTTAAGTGGTATTGATATCCGTACCGTCATCTATTATTTACCAGGTAAATTAAAAAAACTCCGACTTTCGAGCGTTCATCCCATAGACGTAAAAAATTTTTTACTACTTACTCGTAAATCTATGGTTCATCCCCATTACTTTTGAATCGCTAAACCGATTTCCATCAAACATAGCTAAGATCCATCGCAAGGAAACTTACTTTCATGTAAAACACGCATCGAAATTCGTCCAACCGTTCGAGAGCTAAGATGCCACAGTCAGACACAGACATACAGACGGACATTGGCATTTTTGTCGGGGTTAAAAAAGAAGATGACATATTGCGAGAAGTTCTCTTGTTAACCGACCTCAAAAAAGAAGGAAGTTATTATCAATTCGTGGGAATCTTTATTGTTTTTTTTTTTGTTTTAGCACCGATTACTCGAAGACTGATTTGAAAAATTCTTTGTCAGGTGGTCCCATAGAATTTATATCATAAATAAATAAATATAAATATATAGGGACAAATAACACTGATTGAGCTAGCCCCAAAGTAAGTTCGTGACTTGTGTTATGGGAAACTAACTAAACGATACCATATTTTATAACAAATACATATATAGATAAACACTCAAGACTCAGGACAATTTGAAGATGGCCATTTTCCAACTTGCCCGGACCGGGGATCGAACCCAGAACCTCTGGGTGGCGGACGAGCATGGTGACCACTACGCCACGGAAGTCGTCAAAAACACCTCTTGTTAACCGATCTCAATAATGGAGGAAGTAATCATCAATTCGTGGGAATCTTTTATGCTTCTTTTTATGTATTATCAATTTATCACCGATTACTCGAAGACGCTGGACCGATTTGAAAAATTCTTTGTTGTTTGAAAAGGCATGCTAGCCAAGTGGTCCTATAGAAATTTTATCAAAATCGGTCGTGTATTTTTGTGGCGAAGTTGGTTTATAATTTTGAGAAATTACTTTGCCATTTCAGTATGGCTATATTAAAATGCTTGAGACAACTTTTCAGAGTTTCCCACGTATTGAACTGGATGTTGAAATTCCACGCACCCCAGCGCAAATTGAGTGAAGTGAAAATTCTGTATTCTCAGTAATTTGGTGTGAACGTGACTGCAGGCGCTGTAACGAGCCAAGCCGGGACCAGTTCGAACTGGGACGTCCCAAACACTAGTTAACACTTCAAACAAGTTTTTGTCGGATTCGACTCGCTTGGCGATATTGGGGACGAACTTCAAGTTCAGTTGTTGTTAATTTAAGAAAAAAAACTATTCTGCTTTTCCACGGTGGTACATGTGTACTATACAATAGAATTAATACAATATGTAACAAAATCCCTGTCCGATCCTTGTAGGAGCAACTCAGACCGTCAATATGTACAACTTTTCCTATGGAAATATAGAAGAAATCCCTTTCCTATAGAAAAAATCGTCATTTTCATACAAACTGCCGGGCCGGCTGAACACTTTTGTATCAAAATGTTGATGTTTTTATCGAGTTTCAAGCATTGGTCCTGTAGGAAAAGTTGTTCATATTGACGGTCTGAGTTGCTCCTACAAGGATCAGACAAGGTTTTTATTACATATTGTATAAGTACAGCTCTCGAGACATAAGCTCGGCTTTGCATTAATGTGGGTGTACACAGATAGTGTAGGTGTGACTTGAGGAACGGCACGGCCCGCACTGGTTAATACTAGTTTTTGAAACTCGGCCTGAGTTGCGGCACGACCCTCGCGGTTAATTTCCCTACCGCACTTTCCGCCTTTGGTACCGCTAGCAGCTTGACGTTCGAGTTCCAGTGTTGTCATGTTTGCATTTTTTTTAACGTAAAAGCAAGATTTACTGCCATAGTTCTTAGCTATGTTTAATGAAAATCGGATCAGCAGTTTAAAAGTAATGAGGGGTGAACGCTTGAAAGTCGGAGTTTTTTAATTTACCTGGGAAGTAAAAGATGACGCTACGGAAAGCAATTCCACTTAACTTCTTTTTCTTTCCTCGCTTTTTCCCTATTTGGGGTCGGCTCTGTATGTCAACTCTCCTCATTTGTCGACATACATACAAGATTTGGCATTGGTTTTTACAATCGGCCGCCAACCAGACATCAACCTTCCCATTTGTCTAACCTGGGCTGAGGTACCAGGCTTAGCAGGGTTTGGCAGTAGCCCACCTTACTGGGGCTCGGGGCACCATAGGTAACGCCGCCCCTTATCGAATGCTGTCCTGCCTCCGGCAGCATGAAATCTAGAGAGCCCTCCTTTAGTGTGGCACCAGAGTACTACCTCGTCCAGACCCCCTGAACGGGTTTGTTCGCCGACCTAGTTTTCCGCTGGGGTTGGATACCCAACCTTCCACTAGGTTGCTCGACTTAACAGGTTCCACTGTGTGAAAGTGGGCGAAGAGTTAGGGTGGAAAGGCTAAGAGGCCATACTTGCGAATGGCCTTGTATTGCGCATCACACCCCCTTGGAACCCCCACCCCCTTGGAACCCACAATTCCACTTAACATCGGTTGGAATATGTAGTTCCGCCACCCATCACAAGATGGTGTTGTCAAGGATTTTTTAATTTCCCTGTTTAATAAACATGTTGTTGTAACCAACAGGTGTCAGATTATTCAAACTGTTTTATGGCCTCTGACATAGCTTTGATGACGGCTAACAAATGATATAAACGTGCTTTCCAAAGCACGGTGCTCGGAGAAATTTTTACTCCACTTGTTGTCACCCATCCAAGTGCGGACCACGCCCAGTATTGCTTAACTTGCGAAAGCGCTAGTAATGCGTACTCCCGCCCGGGCTACCTTCAGTGAAACCTTACTTGTGAGTAACAGTGGATTAAGGGTTGGATCTCACTTGTCAGCATGGAGCAGAACTTTTCTATGCTGCCAACGATTCTGAGCGACAAAAAAGGGTAGCAGCATCACAGAGTAAGTAAGTACTAGTACTCAATTACAGAAGTCTTATTTAGAAAATAAATTCAATGGAACATGGTTAGCGCTATGGCCTTATTTAGAGCGCGTCAGAACTTTTCACCTCTTCGTTTAGATACCTAGACATCCATTGCAAGCCAATTTCATTTTTATTACTCTGGACAAACGAAGTGGTCGCCGCGAAAACATAGTAATAATGTAGGTATATTTTCGATACCGAAACGGGTAGTGACACAGGCCTGGCAGCATAGAAAAGTGCGGTTTCGTGCTGGCAAGTGAGATCCAACCCTAAGCAAAGACTTTGTAGAAGTCCATGAAATAAAATACAAAGTGGACCGTACCGCTGTCATGAATTCAAAAATGTTTTCCTTAACATTAAAAATACAACCGTTATTTAACTCATAACGCTTGCAGTGCCTCTAAAAGTAGATATAATTTCTATACGCCGCTATTTCGGGCAGTAGTAAAGGAAAAACGGTGGAATTTTTGGTATTAATGACGCTATATTTCGTGAAGCCATCTTGTTTCGGGAGCTTTAGTGAAATTGTTAAATAAGTTGTAAGCGTTAGCGGTTTTAATAAATCTGTGAAGGTAAAGGAATGAAAAGGGGGTCTGAGATATATAAACTGGTTACATATTTGTTGTTATTGTCTACACAGATATGAAATGGCTGTAAGTTTTCCGAAATAAATAAAATAACTAATATCTTATGTCTTGAGGATCTTCGTAAGGAGGTCTTGTTATTAAACGTTGATACCATCATTTTACCCGGACTGTAGGTACATAGACGATATAAAGACTAGTTTGACCCAACATTCGGGTTATTGGGCGATTCGGACCACGGTCCGAATCGCCCAAGTACTGTTTCTGAAGGGAGCCATTCGGACCGGAGGGGTTGAAGCGGTCCGAATGACCCAAAGTATCTTTTGGAATAGGTTGATTCGGACTACTACCCAATGCTCTTTTCTTAAGTCTGATTTGGACCTTAATTAATTATTTGTAGAGAAGAGTAGGGAAATGTTCGATGAAAAAAATAATTATCCAATTTAAACTAGATATAATTACAGTTTGAGTACAAACAAACCGTCTTAGTACTAAAAAGATATCATTATTGAATGTGTAATAAAACTTTATAACGTTCTCTGACCTAATTCAATCCACAAGGGAACTGTATTGTTTTCCTCCGTGGTCCGAATCGATCCATCACAAAATTGTTCTTGGGCGATTCGGACCGCGCTCCGAATGACCCCCTTCAGAAACAGTACTTGGGCTATTTGGACCGCGGACCCCCGACCCTCCTGGAAGAAGTCCACTGTGTTGAAATTTATGTGTTAAGTTACATATATTTTTTAAGTAATTATTACAATAAACCTTTTAATCGCTATCAGCTTATACTTTACGCCTAAGTCTCGCAATGGGGACTCAATTAAAATTCCTTAGTCGTCGCTATCCCACTTTTATTACAGTAATTTTGTGAAAAAGACAACTTTCGACGTATCACGCCGCTTCCAGCTGAATGTTGACTTTGTCCGTAATTAACGGTTTGATCGCATCCCATGTTTACGTAAGTTGGTGTCGGCATCTCTTTGTGTTGGAGGTGAGGGGAGAGATTAGGGAGTACTACGGTGAATAAAAGAATCAAAGAATGAAATAATTATGCAGTAATTAGGTCTTTTCAGTCACTTTTACACGTCAATAAGTTTATTATTGAGGCTCTTGGGTGTTTAACAACACAATGTCTTTTTATTAAGAATAAATATTAACAAGTGATTCAGTCCATATTTTGAACAATTTCTCCCAAAAAAATGTATATCGACGAAATACGAAAAAATGTATTCATTTTTCATAGTAAAGATATCACGTGACTACTTCGATGATGACGACGACCTCCGTGGCGTCCGCCACCCAGAGGTCCCGGGTTCGATCCCCGGTCAGGGCAAGTTGGAAAATGGCCTTTTTCAAATTGTCGTGGGTCTTGGATGTTTATCTATATATGTATTTGTTATAAAATATAGCATCGTTGAGTTAGTATCCCATATCACAACTCTTGAACTTACTTTGAGACTAGCTCAATCAGTGTTATTTGTCCGTATGTATTTATTTTCTTTTTTTATTTATTCGATTTGTATGAGAATCAATTTTTTTTTCGTAGTTTTTTATACATTTATTATGCAAAGTTGTTCAAAACGATGGACTGAATCACTTTTTAAAATATTTGTAATTGATAAAAAAGGCATTGTATATGTTTTATAAAATATAGTATCGTTGAGTTAGTATCCCATAACACAAGTCTCGAACTTATTTGGATATTAGCTCAATCTGTGTGATTTGTCCGTATGTCTGGTGATTCATATTTTATATTTATGTTTAATTTACATTTCGAGTAAAGTACATATACATTACGCACAAGTTTTTTGCCAGCCAATTAAAAAAAAAAACCCGACGTCACCATCTAGTCATGAGTGGCGAAACTACATATTCCAACGAAGAACGAGAAGAAGGAGTATCATGAACAGAAATATTTAAATTTGTTTCTCTAATATTATTAAGTAGGTGGTGTTAATTAAAAAATCGGTCCAGAAACAAAAAAGTTCAAAATGGCGGCTATCTTTTTCAAATTCAAGCACAGATTTATTATAAGAGACCACAGGGACCCCCAGATATCGATTTTGTAGGCAATCGGTCCAGGAACAAAAAAGTTCAAAATGGCGGCTACCTTTTTCAAATTCGAGCATAGATCATTTTAAAAGACTACAGATATCGATTTTGAAGGATATCGGCGCAGCAACAAAAGAGTTAAAAATGGCGGCCAGTTTTTTTACATTTTGAGCATAGATTCAATATGAGGGACCACAGGGCCGTCCAGATATTATCGATTTTGAAGGCAATCGGTCCAGTGAAAAAAAAATCAAAGTGGCGACCAATTTCTTCAATGCAATCGGTTAAAAAGAAAACACTCGTAAACTCCAAAATGTAACTCTTCCCGACGCAATCGGTTAAAAGCAGAAGGGTAAGTTTTTAAAAAAATCGTTATTTAGAATAACGAATAAAATCATAAGTTATTCGCGAATGAATTATTCGTGAATAAATTTTTATTCGAATAATTATCTAGATAAATTTTTATTCGAATAATGCCCAACTCTCTACACGCATACGTCTAGTCGCACACACACAAACACCGTGCCGAACTGAAACGACGATAGACGAGTGTTAGGTTTAATTTTTGTCACGGAATTTTTGGATTCGGTCGCAGCCCCAAGGCCCGCGATAAAAGCTATGCAATAGCTTAAAAATAGAATAAGAAATGATGACATAAGAGAGCGATGAAAGATATGTTGAGACAAACACAGAGAAAGGGACGTTAAGATGGTTTGGGTATTTAGCAAAGATGGATGTAAAGATATTAACAAAATATATTTTTAAGACAAATGTGAAAGGAACAGTAGGACAACATCGCAGAAGTTCTAAAAAGAAAGGTAAAAAGTACCCGTAACCGAAGGGCATGTATGAGGAGATTGATGAGTGTAGATGAAGCGAAAGAGGTCTGTTAGCATTGTAGCAAGTGGAGTTCTATAGTCTCTTCCTACCCCTGTAGGAAATAGACGCGATATTATGTATGTATGTTTAAAGTAGGTCGTCCCCACGCGTCAATTTTAAGCTACAATCCAGGAGCTCATAGTTCCGTACATTAGAGAACATAAATCAACAGCCAGCCCCGGGCAAGCCAATTAGCGACGACTTGGAGGATATTGGAGGGCCGAAGGCAAACGTAACAAAGCTTTATACTCCCGCTTGGCCCTCAAATTAGTTTGGTTTACACTGAATTAACTTACGTACATTATTGTTGACTAGGTGGTGCCCGCAACTTCGTTCGCGTGAAATTTAAAAATGACGACATCTTTTTTCGTAAAATCAAATTTCAATGCAACAAAGCCTATGTTGCTCCGAGCTTGTAACGATGTTACAATAAACCTCATCCTTCATGGAACCGTTTACCTCTTTTTCCGTTTTCTAAAAAATAATTTTAATTTCAAATTCAATTTTTAAATTTTAGATTCCCTCCTCATCAATCTACATTTATTCCACTATCATCTCTCGAGCTGATTACATCTATATCAGTATTGTAAAGTTATAATGAAAATAATAACTACTTGTTATTTCTCTCAAGCTCTCCACTACGTACCTTACCTACCTACTAGGAGTTCCTACAAGCTGAGCTTAATCAATTATTGGAAACAGCGTAAATATCCATCCAGTACGTTCGAAGGTGTGAACTTACATACAGACAGAAAAAAAATCCCTTTTTTGTCATTCTCACACTCTTTGAGAATGACAAAAAAAGGATTTTTCACAGCCTATAGGGTGCGACAAGATCATGCATACTCTGAAGTTAAGGAAATAAAAGCTGGAGTACCTCAAGGAAGTGTATTAGGTCCGGTCCTGTACCTATTATACACCTGCGACATTCCAGAACTAGAAGAAAATACTATTGCGACCTTTGCTGATGACACGGCTATTATGGCAGTTGGAAACAGTCATGCCGAAGCAGCAGAGAAGGTCCAAGCAGCTATTGATAAAGTTCACAACTGGACAAAAAAATGGCGAATTAAACTAAACGAATCAAAATCTGTCCACGTCGACTTCACAAACAAAAATGATGACTATTGCCCCGTCTACATAAATGGACAGCAGGTGCCATATGAAAACACTGCTAAGTATCTTGGTATGACACTCGAAGCGAAGCTTCGCTGGAAAGCCCACGTCAAAAAGAAAAGAGAGGAACTTGATATAAGATTCCAAAAGATGCACTGGCTGCTTGGAAGGAACTCTGCATTGTCAGTAAATAACAAAATACTACTTTATAAACAAGTCCTCATGCCAGTATGGACTTATGGTATACAGTTATGGGGTTGTACCAAACAAAGTAATATTGAAATAATTCAACGCTTCCAAAATAATGTACTGAAGGCCATTGTGAATGCGCCCTGGTATATAAGAATCGACGATCTACACCGGGACCTTAACATGCAGACCGTCAATAAAGTTATCAAGAAATACGCCGAAGCACATGAGTATAGACTGCTTCACCATGTGAATGTTGAGGCAATCCAGCTCCTCGACAACACGGACATAGTGCGACGTCTCAAAAGAACTAAACCTTTTGAACTAGTGTAATTTTAAAAAATACAGTGATATTATAGTGCATTGATGTGCCAACAGAGACACAAGAACAAAGTACCTTCCCCTTAATAGAGACAGTAAGAAAAGTGCCGATGGACACATTCTTAGACAAAAACGTATAAAACTAGGTCAATGTTAAATTACTTATTAGTCTGAGTTAAGGCTAGATTGTAATATTATTAGCGTACTTATTTACTTTAGTAGATACGTCAAGAAAAGGAAAAAAAAAAACACTATTTTAAGAGAATGTAGGTATTCTGAGGCAAATGAGTGGTCAAACTAGGCCTGTGTCACTCCCCGTTTAGGTATTGAAATATACCTACATTATTACTTTACGCGTGGTAACCGCTTCAAAGGGCAAAATTCAGTTACATGAATCGTTTGTTCAGAGTAATAAGAATGAAATTGGCTTGCAATGGATGTCTAGGTATCGAAACGAAGAGATGAGGACTTCTGATGCGAGCTAAATTAAACCATAGCGCTAACCACAGTAAGTGATATTTCTTTGAATTTATTTTTTGAGTGAGACTTCTGTACTTATTCTGGGGTCAAATTGCTCTTAAGAGTGCCTTTAGCCTAGAGAGAATCAGACTTTCCCATACAAACGTAGTCTAGCTTTTATTTTGAAACGGCATGTCAAATATTGGCGAAATTATGTGGTTTCAAAGAAATTACATATATCAAGGCGTATCATTCGTTTTCACAGTCAAAATATTAACTTAAAAGAGAAATAGTGTATCATATTTGACCACCAGTATGGAAAACTTCTACACTCTCATATATTCTTTCAAGTCTATATTTGACCGTCGAAAACTAGTTATATGCTTAGATATTAGCGTTTTCTTTAAAATTACAAAATACTGCCAAAATCCCACACTTCATTTCAAAATAAAAACTAGACTACGTTTGTATGAAAAAGTCTAGAGTAAGGGGATTCTTAAGGGGATACCTGAATTTTCCAGGGGTCCAGTGCTGCCTCCATTTGAAATAAATCATTTGATTTTGAGGAAACGGAGACATCATTTAAAATTTTGTCTTGACCAGGCACTAGATAAACCTATCAATTTATTTTAGTAAGTACAAAATAAACCCTCATAGGGCATGGCAACATAAAACAACGGAACGACAAGAGGTCGTTTTCTTAGTATGTATTAATGCTAAAACTATTATGTGATAAAGTATATCCTCGCTTTGCTTCAATAGAGGTTTAGCCATAGCCCGGTACAATTTTTTTTAAAGATGAAAAAATTGGCGAAATTTTCTTTGCTATTCCAGTTTACAATATGCTAGCCGTATTGCCTATAGACATGAATCTTTAGATTTACGCCGATTCCTTCGATCAGGCTTTACGATCTGCGCGGGACAAGGAGCTGCAGCTGGTAAATACGGGTGGTCCGATTTTTATGCGGTTTTTTTACGTGAAAGCAACTTCTCTTGGTGATTCTTATGAAAGCATGTTTGTTTGAAATTGGAGCTGAAAGTGTAAAGGTCGGGGTTCTTTTTAATTTGCCTAGCAAAAACTTGTTATATAGGATTGAAGCGGCAGAATTGATGTTAAAAATTCCTAAAGAAAATATCTTGCCAACGTATCGCATCTTACACAACTGAGGGAAATATCCCTATATCACATTTTGGGTCCCACATGATTTTTCTTAT
Organism: Acrobasis suavella; assembly: GCA_943193695.1. Classification (NCBI taxonomy): domain Eukaryota; kingdom Metazoa; phylum Arthropoda; class Insecta; order Lepidoptera; family Pyralidae; genus Acrobasis; species Acrobasis suavella. The sequence continues at coordinate 2,716,846 of OW971947.1, forward strand.
CCTTTTAACATATGAAAGTTGTTATTTCCATACGTGTAGGAAAACATAAATTGTTGACCACCCACACAAGTCACTGAGGCAGAAATATCATATGCATGGAACGACCAAACTTATGGAGAAAGGCGGACTCGAGTTAAAGCTGGACCCACGCATATGGATGAGTTGGCAAGTGAGATGTGTGATCCCGAATAGTTATATGATTTTAATAATAAGAACTTATTCGATTCTTAGTTTTGATAGTCATTTATAACTTGATTTGAAGCAAAAATCATGATCATCATATCAGCCACAGGAAGTCCACTGCTGGACATAGGCCTCCCCATGGATTTCCAAAACGACCGATCGGAAGCGGCCTGCATCCAGCGCCTGCCTGCAATCTTGCTCAGGTCATCTGACCATCTAGCAGGTGGGTGTCCTACGCTGCGCTTGCCGGTACGTGGCCGCCATTCGAGAATCTTTCTGCCCACTGCCACTTTAAAGAGCTAATCCGCTTGGCTATGTCGGTGACCTTCGTTCTCCTACGAATCTCCTCATTTCTGATTCGATTGCGTAGAGAAACACCAAGCATAGTCCTCTCCATAGCCCGTTGAGCGACCTTGAGCCTTCTTATGAGACCCATAGTAAGGGACCACGTTTCAGAGCCATAAGTCATCACTGGTAACACACATTGATTAAGCACTTTCGTCTTGAGGCACTGAGGTATTTAAAATCATGATATTTATAAGTAACTCTAGATTGAATTATATGACTACATTCTTGTACTCTATTTACTTAGATGTTTTCAAAACTCATATCATATTATAAAAGTTACGTTTTGCGACGGAGAATGCTGTTGTTTCTGTTTCACATTACACGCAAAACGATTGATAATCTCCAAAACTGATTGTTATGGTAAAAATATAGAGGAACTACTGCTACTAATTAAAAATCTTACCCACTCGTTGGTCACACACAAACCCTACTATTTTCAAAACCAGAATGGCTAATGTCTGATGCAAAAGTGGCCATTGCTATTCAAATCGGTTGCGGCTAGCGTATTGGGCACCTTTTCAGATTCAATGTCAAGAGACGGGTTAGAAATATTTTAATTACATACCTAAAATTGTTATTTGATATTTTGTTCGCTTAAATGTTTTTTGTAAATTCTTTTGACAAATTAATATTACTTTTATAAAACCAAATTGTCAAAATGATAAAGTAGGTGACAAGAATTTTATAAGATCACGACCACTATCGGAAAAAATACGAAAATAAGGTATTAAATATGTACAATCAATAAATAAATAAATATACATATAGGGACAAATAACACTGATTGAGCTAACCCCAAAGTAAGTTCGAGAATTGTGTTATGGGATACTAACTCAACGATTCAATATTTTATAACAAATACGTATATAGATAAACATCCAAGACCCAGGACAATTTGAAAAAGGCATTTTCCAAATTGCCCTGACCGGGGATCGAACCCGTATCCTCTGGGTGGCGGCCTAGCATGGTGACCACTATGAGGTCGTCAAAATAATAAAATCAATAGACTAAACAATTTTAATTGGTGACCATATAACGTAATGACCACAAAACATAACTTATGTAATAAAAGCGGCACATTCAGAAAACGCTGAGTGCGACGGAATCAGGCTAAATTGAATTAACATGGGCTGTCGGGCCGGTCATAAATATGTAGTTCTTATAAATATTTACACCACACGCCGACTTCTGTTACTGGATACGGCTTGGAAATATTGAGTCAGCAAAATATACGATAAGAAAGAAAGGAATATCGAAAAATATTTTTTCTACTCCTGTACTGTTATCTGTCTTTTAAATGATCCTGGACACTAATATAAGAACATAGATTATATGATTTCAGAAAAGTCTATAGTCTATTCCTAATATAATAGCACATGTGTCGTTAGTTCGCCACAAAACGATACTCCTAGCCATAGACCTATAACTTTTTTTCTTTAGATCTACTATACTGCCAACATAATAAAATCGTTATTTTAAAATATGGTGCCATTTTTCAAACGTGGAGTCACTGAACAAACGGTTTTTTGTATGAAAAACATTCGTTTAAGTGACTCCATGTTTCAAAAATGGCACTTTCAGTCACTAGGAAGACGTCAATAAAAAAAAATAAGTCTTCCATAGATACCTAGTATCTACCAAACATATGGTAGTATTTCGTACTTTTCTTTGTTTAGTTTTGTATTTATTTTAGTAAATGTAGTCGTAGAAAAAGTATTGTATGCAACGTTGTATGAGTAGTCAAAAAATGCTCAATGGCGTCAATTTACGATGCTTGCCAAGGCTCGCATCGTAACCTGCGCCACTCGCATTTTTTAACCCTCCTTATACAACTGTTGCATAAAATACTATTATTTGGTAGTAAATTTTTAGTTTTTATTTTGATAGTAGGCAGATGATTCGTTTTTAAGTTTTTTGTATAAAAGAATTTGGGCTAAGACAGCTTTAAAATTATAAAACGAATTAAATACATACCTAATTAGGTTCTATGAAGGCTTATATTCGCATATTTTTATTGGCTTAGTGCAAGTAATATGTCTCTGAGTGTATTTATACGAAATATATCTATCAATGCGAGTGTATTTGATTTATGACGACCTCCTGGCGTAATGGTCATCACGCTAGACCGCCAATCTGGAGGTTCTGGGTTAGATCCCCAGCCAGGGCAAGATGGAAAATGGCTTTTTTCGAATTTTCCTGGGTCTTGGGTGTTTATCTATATATGTATCGTTAGGTAAGTATCTCATAACACAAGCTTAAGCTTACTTTGGGGCTAGTTCAATCTGTGTGATTTAAAAAAAAAATTGTATAACCAGCGAAAATGTTCATATGTTGTGCAATCCGGTCATGCTGCTTATAAAATTAGTAAATGGACATTTTAATGTGCGGTGCGCCGCCGATATACATAGGTTATATTTGTTAAATGTATTATATGCGGATATATTAGAAACCCCTGAAGGAACTTGATGGGAATCGGCTTCTATGAAGGCCCCGCGTTTGAAATATACAGTGTCCTTTTTAATTAAGTACAAATATTTTAAGGGGCGATTCAGTCCATCATTTTGAACAACTTTTCCCAATAAATGTATAAATAAATACGAAAAAAAAATTTAGGTTCTCATACAAATCGAAGTTGTCACGTGATATAGTTAGTACGTAAAATGCAAAAAAAATTGCGTATTTCGATAAACATTTATTGGGAAAAGTTGTTCAAAATGATGGACTGAATAACCCCTCAAAATATTTGTACTTAATTAAAAAGGACATTGTATATAAAGTACTCAAATGAAATAAGAAATGGAGAAAAAATAATAATAAATATTCGTTTTCGATCCTAAAATCTAAGATCTCTTAAGATCTTTCCACTACACTGCCTCACTTTGTACGTAGATTCGTAAAAACCTTTGTACCTCGTTAAAACAGCTTCGCTTTGCCGCATCCAGCGAACTACATCTCCGTCGAGAACACTATCTGAATAAAAAGGCGTGTTTTTACGGATAACCCGAATATTTTACTAAGTTTTTGGCGTCTCAGTCCCTGTACGCGAATAGGGTCGCTTTCGCTTTAACAAAATGTTTTGTCTTTTGTCTGAATGTTTTTGTTTTTTGAGTCTGTGATAAGTTGATAAATAAGGGTTTTTAATGTCGAAGTTGTTTTTAAGAAAAATGCTTAAACTTGATATAAGTCAGCAACAAAACTCCAGAATTAAAACGCAATTACAAGTACCGTGTAGTTACGAGCCAATCGAACAACTTAATCTCTTCCAGTGGATTCCCAAGGAATTGGCGTTGTCGATTTACGTTTACTCAAAACTTTTGCTTAATTCACCAACTGCAGCAGACCCGAGAAACGATTTTATGAGCATTGATCATGTCTATCCTGTCTATCATGTATATCATGTTTATCATGCCTATCATGTCTATCATGTCTATCATGTCTATCATGTATATCATGCTATCATGCTATCATGCTATCATGTCTATCATGCTATCATGCTATCATGTTATCATGCCTATCATGTATATCATGCTATCATGCTATTATGTCTATCATGCTATCATGTCTATCATATAGATTATATCTACCATATCTGTCATATGATATCTTTCGTGTCTTGACAGCACAGTGATCTATAAAAAAAAAAACATTTCTCAGTTTTGAGACTGTTAACTGTTGGAGAATACAAGAATACTTTCGGAAAACGAATAAGGAGCTCGGTAGCCCATGGGAGAATACATCATTGTACGAGTATGGCAGTCGCTAAACCATATCTGAAGATGAAACGAGACACCACTCTTGCGAAAAACAACACAAACAACCAAAAACGAAAATACAAGATTCCCATGTAATTTAAATGTGTACTGAGTGTATAGTCTCGTGTTTTATCCCTCCTTTCTAGCATCTTAAAGGCCTTGAATAGAAATATGTAACTACCCCTAACTTCTGGGATAGAGATGGGTCGAAGTGATACCCTAACTGATTTTACAACTTAGTTATTTGTTCCTAGTTGAATAATGCCTGTCGCGTGTAAGACCTTGACCAGCTCCTTCAGCACAAATCGATCAAGGGCATGTAAGTTAAGAATATACACGAAGTTTTCGTGGTCCTTTGCTGCCCCGTTTGAAAGGAAACAGAAATGTCATTTAAAATGTTGTCTTGACCCTAGATCGCGCTTTAAAATATTTTATGAACTACTGTTTACAGTTTAAAGTAAGAAGGTAAGGCTTTTTACGCACATTTGGGAAATAGGCCACTATCGAATAATAATTATTAATATTTGTTATTATATCGGCAAAAGTATTAACGTTTGGGTACGAAACCCTAAAAATGACGTCATCAGAAAAACACCATGCCATATACGACGGCTAATCCGTAAGGGATAATTATGTGTGTATTGGAATTAACGATTAAAAAATATAAAAAAAAAGGTTGGCAAGCCAAGTCGCTACTTAGCAACAAGCAGGGATAAACAGATTACTTTTAATATGTGCCGGTCGAAAGGGATCGGCAGGGCCGGATTTAGACGTCTGGAGGCGTCGGGACAACAAAGGAGTAGAGGCCCCCGGGCCCCAAATTTATTTATTATTTATTGAATCTTTATTGACCAACAAGGTACAAAAGGTGGACTTTATGCTAATGCATTCTGTACCAGTCAGCCTTAAGGAAAAACAGAAATAATTTTTTGAATTTATAAATAAGTTAATATTGACTGATTGCCTAATTGGAGACATTGGAGTGAACAAATATAGATCAATGATTTCTTAATATTTAAGAACAACATAATCATGTTTGTACAAAGGAAAAGTTGTTTACTAGTATTGTTAATAAATTCAGGTGTGGATTCACAGTGGGATTTGAATTACTTTGTGCGATTCCGCCACCAGTTAGTTCATGCAAACTTTTGCCGGCCGGCGCCCACCCACTACTGTCAGTCCCACCCAGCATACCTGCCACCAACAGCCCGTGTGCACCCGCCACTAACAGCTGATGCATGCTCGCTCCCATGCTGCTATATCCGGAATTGCACAAAGTAATTTAAATCACATAATAATAATAAATCTTTATTTAGCCATATACACACATTATAATTTTCAAATGACATGGAATAAGAAATTGAAATCCAGCATACCATACATAGTATGTATGTTTGCAATTGTTTACATGTCGAAATTTGAAAGACTATTTTTCGAAGTCTTTATTGTGCTGGGCCCTCTTTTATGGAGGCCCCGGGGCTATAGCCCCGGTTATTATCCCCTAAACCCGGCCCTGGGGATCGGGAAGGTAAGCTATTATATTTCCTGATTTTCATGACGCCCACGCGTTTTATTGTGAACCTGAGCATGTTTATTTTAGAAATTTTATTTTATCAAAGGATTTTACAAATAATAGAAGTTCTAAAAATATGCCTCATTCGTGTTATTTTGCGTTTCAAAATTTTCAGTATATTGGAGAATAGTCGGTCAATAGTTCAATTAGTATGGGAAGTCGAAATAATCACTTTTCAAAACTAAAAACCCACTTCACCCCCAAACTACCCAATCGATTTTAATAAAATTTCTATGGGACCACCTGACAAGTATTTGATCTTTCAAACAAAAAAGATTATTTCGAAATTAATTTAATCGTCTTCGAATAATCAGTGAACATACATAAACAATTAAAATGATCGTCTTCTCCTTTTACGAAGTCGGTTAAATATAATTAATTTAATTTCAGAATAAACTGTTACCTTTCTACGGTTCCGTAGTAAACAAGGAACCTTATAGTTTCGCCATGTCTGTCTGTCTGTCTGTCCGTCTGCGGTCTTACTCACGACTATAAGTACTAAAAAGCTGTAATTTGGCATGAATATATATATCAATTAGGCGGGAAAAAAAGTAAAATAAAATATTGAAAAAAAAATTTTTTTTGGGTACCTCCCATAATTGTAAAATGAAAAGTCAATTTTATTTTCTCGACTAACTAATCATGTTGGGTATCGTTGAATAGGTCTTTTAAAAATATTGTGAGTTTGAGAACACCGTTTTTTGATTTTGGGATCCGTTTCTGAAATATTTGCTTTTAAAGTGAAAAAATTTGTTGGAGTCAAGTGTCCCCCCCGACCGGCCTCTTTCTGCTAAACGGTTATAAATGGACAAGTAAAAAAAATCACAGCTATAGCAGCTATAGAATTTATAACGAAATTTAAAGGAAAACTATGAGAGCTTAGCTCTGATAGTTTTCCTTTTGTTCCTAGGGTTTAAAAACTAAAAAGTTATAGGCGATTAACTTATAAAATGTAATCAGAAAAGGAAAATAACAAATTCAAAAGAAAATTAGTTTTTAGGCGTTTTTAGTGGCATGAACACAAAGTTGGCATTCGTAACTACGGAACCCTACTGCGCGTGGCCCGACACGCACTTGGCCAATTAGTTTTTCATGTTATAGGGCGGCAAACGAACAAGCGGATCACCTGATGGTAAGTGATCACCACTGCCCATGGACAACTGCAACACCAGGGGTGTAACAGAAGCGTTGCCGGCCTTTCAGGAAGATATAGAAATATCTTGGTGAAAGTAACATTATTAATGAAATAGATACTTAAAAGAGTACATTGATTGGCCATTTTATAACACCTATTAGAAGGTATTACATATCCTTCGGTTGAGAGAAGTTAGAAAGATGAAAATAGAAATATCTAGACGACCTATTTTACCCTGCAGTGGTCTATGTGACCCCGTTCTGACTATTTTCCAGTAGAACTAAGATCACAGGGCTGTCGACGGTTTTCCGAGTGGGTAAAACTGTCCCAGTTGCCTAGTACGAGTGCTGGTACCCAATCTGGTTTATCTTATATTCAGTTGGACTGAGATATATAGAAATAAAAGAAAGAATATATACAGTTATATTCATTACGTTTTAATCCTAATCGAGTTGACAAAGCCTAGTGAGATGAACCCCTATAACCGAAGTAACCTAGGCCCACGCCATATATGAAGAGATGTTGACGATGTAGAGGTTGTTAGATGTTGGTGTGGAGACATAAGATCACGTCACGTAGAAACTGTTTATTATTGTAGTTAAGTTATATGTTATTGGGAGTGACGGGTCCATTCTCGATTGCCGCTCGACAGTGTCTCGAGCTGACACGCTACCTACATAGTATGTGGCCTTGTGCAGCTGAAAGGTGCGAGCATTGCTCGAACAGTGTGATGGATGTAGTCATATAGATATATTTACGTTGATTTCCTCCAAAAGATTACATAGAACAAGATTCAAAGATTCAAAGATTCAAATTTTTATTCAGTTTTATGGCGTTACTGATACTGCACTCTCTGTTATTTCATCTTATCTTGATAATAAAACTCAAAGAGTTGAAATAAACAGAGTATCCTCAAATAGTGCACCTGTGAGCATGGGTATGCCTGAGGGTTCAATAATTGGTCCATTTTTGTTTTTGATTTATATTAATGACCTCCCCTGTCTTGCAGAAAAGTTGTGTGAAGTAGTATTGTTTGCTGACGATACATCTTTACTTTTTAAGGTTTACAGAAAATGCACAAACTATGACGATGTAAGCAATACTATGTCACAAGTACTTAGTTGGTTCACGACTAATAATCTAGCCTTAAACACACAAAAGACTAAGTGCGTTAATTTTTCACTATTGAATAAACCTAATACTCACATACCTTTGAGTCTTAATGGCAAAGTTCTAGAATGGGTACCCAACACCAAATTTTTAGGCATAACTGTAGACTGGAACTTAAAATGGGATAAACATATTGAGGCCACTGCCAAGAAACTTAGTTCGGCAGCATATGCTGTGAGGAGGGTCAGACGGTGTACTAACGATGAAACTGCTAGGCTAGTATACTTTAGTTATTTTCGCAGCATAATGTCATATGGCTTGCTCTTATGGGGTAAAGCGGCTAACATACATGTTATCTCTGTGCTACAAAAGAGAGCAATTTGGTCGATCTACGGACTAAAATCACGCGATTCCTTAAGAGAGTTATTTAAATCTATAAATATTCTTACTGTGACATCTCAATTTATTTACGACAACCTTCTATTTGTTAAATCTAGGTTAAATAATTTCAAGAAAAATAGTTCACAGTTATAATACGCGCAACAAAAATCAACTTCATACGCCTAAATTTAGACTTGCTAAAACTAGAAAGTCACTCTTAGGTCTAGGTATAACATTATTTAATAAAATTCCCAAAGCGATCGTTAACCTACCAATGGCAAAATTTAAAATACATGTTAAAAAAGTTTTATTGAATAATGCGTACTATACTATCAATGATTATTTAAGAGATAAAAACGCGTGGATAGACAAGAAACATAAAATAGTTGCATTTTCTGTTACCATAATAAGCTTACTGTAAAAACATGTAAATGCTCTGCGATCAATAGGTGACCAACATATAACTAATATTTTCTCTTGACAAGGTCTGCGCGTTCGGGTTTTTCATGCTCACTAAAATGTCCAATCCGGTGGTCGGGTCGTAGGATTCCCTCTAATATGGTTGAGTTTGACGATGGCTGATCCGTGCGTCAACTCGTGAACGGGTGCTGCCGGGAGGGACTGGTCAACTCGGCTTCGCTTTTTTTGACTACTTAATATTTTTATCGCAATTTATGTTTGTTAACTCGTTCGCAAGGATTACATGTTAAATGTGTCAACATTGTATTATTTTATAAGTATTTAATAATTAAAAGACAATATTAATAATATGACAAAGCCCTTCTGGCTAGTAGGCGACCAATAATGTGAAAATGAGTTTCTTTCGTTTCTTCTCTGCAGTGGTCGTTACGAAGCGCAGGTATCGGTAGCTTTTCTTTAAAAATAAATTAAATTTTAATATACTTTACACGTAACATAAATTATACTTATTGACGTATAAAAGTGCCTGTAAAAGTCTAATTACTGAATAAACATTTGAATCTTTGAATCAGTAATTAGATCTTTACAGGCACTTTTACACGTCAACAAGTATAATTTATGTTACGTGTGTGATTAAACAAAAAAGGATTGAAATACAAATGTTTAGATGACCTCATAAAGTTTCGACCGCAGTGGTCTATCTGACCTCGTTCCGACTGTTTTCCAGTAGAACTAAGATCTCAGGGCTGTCGACGATTTTCTATTTATTATCGAATCTATTCTATTTTCCTCCTTCCTTAATTTCCTTCCTCCTTCTTTAATAATTACGTCTGTATCCCTTACGATAAAGACAGACTTACAGCCCTTAGGCCACTATCATCATAATTGTAAGGAAGTAGGTGGAAATGAAAAAAAACAGTTCCGATTTCCGTTGTTCTTTTAGACCTTCATGTCGGGTTTAATTAAGGAGTCCAAATTAAGAAAAACGGGTTATAACTAACGAGATGAAAACATTATAAATATTTGAAATACCGCAGCCAGTGCTTCACATTCACCCCGAAGATTGTCTCCTACTTATTAAAAAAACCTGATCACTCAGGCGTAAACTTTATAAGGTCATCTAGATATGCTAGATATGTCATCATATCGAGCCACCGAACTGAATATAGACATGAGTAACCCTTTTATATATTAATAACGAAAATACACATATCTAAATGACCTTATAAAGTTTACGCCTCAGCGACTCGGTCTAACATACCCTGTTCTAGGGTTGTCGACGATTTTCCGAGCGGGTCACACTGTCCCAGTGGTCTATTATTGAATCAGCACTGATCGATGCGTACCCGTATCTGTTTTCCTTTAATCCGGCATGTTGACAAAGATATAAAGAAGGTAATGATTTACTGGATGTGGTGAATTGAAAATATTTTATAATTTTCATGGTTACTTTCCTATCGTAATCTCACTACACTATTTTGTATGTTCGTCTACCAGTAGAGCTTAAATAGCAGGGTTTCGATGATTTTCCCAATAGGTTCACATTGTCCCATTGGCCTATTATTGAATCAGTTCTGATCGATGCGTGTCTCTGTTTTCCTTTCATCATATTAACAAAGATATAAAAAGGTAATGATTTACTGGATGTGTATATTTAAACTTTTCATTAATTTTCATGATTTTTTCCCCGTCTTTATCTACCAATGATGTTTTATTTATTTTTTATAACTCGTCGCTTAATTCGCAGGGATATCGGCGATTTTCCAAGCAGATTCACAATATCGATCCGAGTGGCCACTTTATCGAATCAGCATTGAACGATGTGAATCTATTTTGCTGGCGTATCTATTTTTTTAGGGGAGGGTTGAGAAAGAGATTTTTAGCATGGTTAGTCAGCAATGACAATAGACAGAGACAGATGGTAGGAAATGGGAGAGACCTTTGCCCAGCAGTGGGAAAAAACAGGTTAAATAAAATAAACTAGTTTTCTGGTGCATTTAATGTTTAATACCGGGTTAATGTCTCGGCTAAAGATGTAAAAAGGATAAACCCAATCTAGGTGTGTAAACTGATATAGGTGTTTTTCAACGGTTCATTTACAGTGAATACGATGAAACAACTTAAGTAATATTATATATCTACTTTCGACTGACATTCTCTTTACTCCGTACTCATACGAACAGATCTGTGACGAGACTCATCTAGAAAAAGTAATTCAACTCAATTCACTGTGTGCGTAAACTGATATCTCTGTTTTTCTTTCTTTGTCAAGCTTGTTGTGGCTACAATGGAAAAAAATGTTTTTTTTATGAAGGAAGCATTGCTTAGAACATATCAGTAGTTTGACTGAATTGGGTTTTTACCTGGTGATCAACCCAACCTAATTAAACCTAGATTTTTTAATCCATTATGTTAAAGCAACGTCTAGTAATTATAAGTTTATTTTATTAAGTGAAATAGTATATTTTACTAAAAAAATCGTGCGTATGTATCACTTGTGTTGATCTGCTATAGAAATTCTATTACCCACTAATTCACGTTTTTTAAAAGTTATATTAAATTTTTGTGTGGCGTAGAAACTTTGCTTAATATACTAATTACCAATAAAATAAAGTTGAAAATACATACATTAACATACATACATATTTTCACGCCTATTTCGCATTGGGGTAGGCAGAGACTATAGATTTGCTACGATCCTTGCAAACCTCTTTTGCTTCTTTAACACTCATTACTCTTTTCAAACATGCATGCATGCATGCAAAGTTGAAAATAAACACGTTTTTCTCGTGAGCGTAAACCGTAGGGCGAACAGTTTTAAATTAGATGATTTATACGCTTTTTCGTAATGATTACAAAGAAGTTCCTATTCAGTTCACTGCAAAATACCTTTGAAATTCATGCAGCTAATGCCAGGAAAGATACTGATTCTACCGTCACTTATAAATATATATATCTCTAGTGTGGATTTAGAGACGTTCGTTCGAGTAGGGCTCCCTCGGGAGGTTGGTCGTACAGTCGGCCTCGTATAAGTTATTACGTCACGATCGTAACAAGGCCACTGACACTGGTCCAGTGTACGATGGAACATGTGAAATAGCCATGACAAGTATATATTTCTTTTGATCACTATTTATGTATTACTATATTGAAAAGGACAAAACATCTCCAATTCGTCACGAACAATCCTTTAGGTAACAAAAGGATATTGATAGGGCGATTTTTGATTTAGGTTTTATTAATTGAGAAACAACAAACAGTTACATTAATAGACTTAACTGTCTAACAGATATAATATTACATATAATTATATGAAGTGGTAATGATTATGTAACCCACTACGTTATTCGTCGATTGAAGATAAATCAATTCACAGGCGGTCGTTTTCTGCAGGCGTACGGAAACTGATATACTCGTAAGAGGGGGCGAATATATTGAAGAATCGAACATTTTAGCGCCTGCCGCGATATTACTTCCTTGAAATTGTTCCTTTAGTTCATACGGGAAATCAGATCGCAGCTCATTCCACTCAAATGAGTTCGCTCAGCAATGAGAAAATATACTGATCCAATTGAAAACATGTGATGAAAATAAAAAACAATTATTGTAACAAAGCCTTCTTCATTTTAATCAACTTACATACCACACTTCTAAATAATGGGAAGTAATAAAGAATCGCATGCTTCAAATGCGTGTTTACTATTATATGTTTTGAGAAAATTCGTCATGGTAATTCGAAGTCACAGTAGGACAATTGGGTACATTCCTGGGTCAAAAATCTGGACGACAAATCAAAAGATGGTCACACGATTTACCAAAAGGATGGAGAAGGTCTGCTAGAAAAAGAGATGAGTGGAAGTCAATGGGGGAGGCCTATGTCAAAGGACAACCTGACCAACAACTGGAACCTGATGAGTATGCTACCTAAAATATATGTGTGTGTATGTATGTGTACATATGTACATGCATGTATGTTTGTGTGTATATGTATATATATATATATATATATATATACATACATATGTATATATATATGTGTGTGTGTTATATATTTATTATTGCAGAAAAGCTGATATTAAGATCGCTGTTTGACTCCAAGAAACTATGACGTCATTAGTACATGTTTCATACAAATCCCATATAAAATGTTTAAATAAAAGTATCAGTTTTGACTTGTTGGAATTGGTAGTGCACTCACAGCATTAACGTGAGGATCGTGGGTTCAAATCCCAATCGTGGCGAAATTTTTCTGTTACAAAAAAACAATAAAGATACCGATGTTTAAACACTGATTTAAAAAGAACTGTCTCGTCAAGTCAAGTAAATATTTATTATATAGATAGCTAGCGGCCCGACCCGGGTATTTTATATACATGTAAACCTTTCTGTGTGTAGTAATTCCTGTTGGTTTAGCTCGGATTGATGCTTAAAATCTATTTTTAACACCCGACAAAAAGAGGGGTGTAATAAGTTTGATGCTAATGTCTGTCTGTGGCATCGTAGCTCTTGAACGGATGTACCCATTTCAATACAGTTTTATTACGGTGAAAGCAAATTCCCTGAGGTTCATAGCTATGTTTGATAAAAATCGGATCATCCGGTGAAAAGTTATCGGGGATTAACTCTTCCAAGTCGGGGTTTTTAAATTTCCCGGCGAATAATAGATGGCGCTACTGATCATTAGATGGTGTCATCGGTTTTTTTTTTAATTTACCTGGCAAATAAACTTAACATGAAAACAGTAAACAAATTAATTTAAATTAATTTATCTTGAGCCACTCTATCTATTGATAAATACAGCATTAAAATTCGTTGCACAGTTTTAAAGATCTAATGGTTTATTTTCCATACAAAAACCGTTCGTTTAGTGACTCAGCGTATCAAATTGGGGGCCCCAGTCTCCACGCAATCGAATTCCGCTCAAACAAATTCACTCATAACTTAATACGATCATGAGCTCAAACATAATCGGTCGGAAACTGATATAAGACGAGCTTATCGCGTTTTATTCACTCACATGAATAGATCAACGTTATTTACGTCGTATATTTTCATACTAGCTTTTGCCCAAGACTTTGTCTGCATATTTCCCTAGGGAGCCTGACTTATATGTACAGTCTGTATGCAGAACTGATTTTTAAGTACAATTTGTAGTAGCGTCAATGTTAGGCAAAAAGTTTCTTCAAGGAATAATCTGCTCCGCCGCCTCACCACTTCCAAACGGGGTGCTGCACGCTAGCGTTGCATAACTATCGATGGTTGACCTCGAAAAACAGTCACAATATCGGTAATATCGATACTATCGAATGTCAATAGTTTGCAATACTATTGATGAAAGGTATAACTATCGGTAGTATCGATACTAACGAATGTTAATAGTTTGCAATACTATTGATGAAAGGTAGAACTATCGGTAGTATCGATACTATCGAATGTCAATAGTTTGCAATACTATTGATGAAAGGTAGGACTATCGGTAGTATCGATACTATCGAATGTCAATAGTTTGCAATACTATTGATGAAAGGTAGGACTATCGGTAGTATATATACTATCGAATGTCAATAGTTTGCAATACTATTGACGAAAGGTAGAACTATCGGTAGTATCGATACTATCGAATGTCAATAGTTTGCAATACTATTGACGAAAGGTAGAACTATCGGTAGTATCGATACTATCGAATGTCAATAGTTTGCAATACTATTGAGGAAAGGTAGGACTATCGGTAGTATCGATACTATCGAATGTCAATAGTTTGCAATACTATTGATGAAAGGTAGAACTATCGGTAGTATCGATACTATCGAATGTCAATAGTTTGCAATACTATTAAGGAAAGGTAGGACTATCGATAGTATCGATACTATCGAATTTAGATACTATCGATAGTATCGATACTGTAACTACTTTTTGTAAGTCATGCTATCGATAGCTAAATTACTATCGACAATATTATAATATCGATATTCTATACAATTCTATTGATAGTTTTTGAAACAAATAATAATAATAATAAAACTCTTTATTGCACCAAGAATACACTACAGTAATTAAAATAAAATACAAAATGCGATGTACAATGGCGGCCTTATCGCAATAGCAATTTCTTACAGGCAACCACGCTAGTAGTTAATACGCTAGTAGTAAATAGTACCTTTACTATCGATACTATCGATAGTACTAATTAAAAACTATTGATACTATCGATAGTCCTATCAATATTGTTACTGTTTTTCAAGCCACTATAGTATCGATAGACTATCGCTATTTTATACTATTGCTTGCAACACTACGCACGCTGCACCCAGCGTTCTGCGCACTACTGAAATGGCCCTATGTTTCTCAGCGGGCGAATACGCTTGCCTAATCTGGAGCAGATCATGCCACGCCCAGCGGGTGAATGTAGCACTCAGTGACACTTGCTGGATAATAACCGGATGTCTAAAGCGGACTCTGCTAGACATGGTGTATCCACTTGCTGGTGTGAACTCACCTAGTGTTCGCAGAGAAGCCACTTGTGCCACTGAACATGGAAAGCAAGAGCTTGATTCCCGACACCCACTCCACCAGTATGACCCAACGCCTCAAAGACTTAAAAGCCGTCAAAGTTTCTTAAGGAGAACACTAACTGGACTGCAACATCAAAGAGGTCAGAATAAAAATCTGGGAAAAGGACTACACTTTGCCCAACTACATCAATCCAAAAGAAGAGTTGCCACCTGGGCGTTATGTGCCCTGGTCTGCTTGGAAGTTGCTCATTAGACTGCAAACTCAAGTAGGTAGTTGTGGAGAGCGTTTGTCCAGGTGGACGATGATTCGCTCACGGAACGTATGCGAGTGTGGTTCCTCCCCACAAACTTTAGCGGATCTACTTTCCTGTCCCGGGTGCCCTACCACTTGCTCCCTGGATGATTTACTTAAGGCCAACGATAAAGCCGTCAAAGTAACCCACTACTAGGCTGATTAAATTTAAAAGAGAAAGAAAACTATCAACACGCAAAGAAGAAGAAGAACAAATAAATTTAAAATACTACTTAATACAATAATTTTAACTGTCTATAAATTTTTTATAGCGGGGCTAAAGCTGTAACACCCATATAGCGGTTTTTTTAATGTAAAAAAAATGTTACATAGGTATTCCGAAATAATAATAATATACAAACAAACATATAATATAACAACGCGTAACGGAAACTCAACCCGAAGGGGAGTAAACATACTAATCAATGTTAACAACTTTCACTATGGGACTGTGGCGACCTCTACGGCCACTACGAGGAACTACAACAACAAACAAATCAAGAGACAACCGACAATATAGTTCACAACAAGCGTATGAGATGGCGCCAGGAGTATCCTACATCTCGATTTCAGAGTTCGCCCGATTCGCTGCATATATACAACTTCCGACGATACACCGTCGGAAAATATAGAAAGCCGGGCAAATATAGGAAGCCGGGCCTCTAGCCTGCTCCTCAAACCTTGTCCGGGTGAAGTAGGAAATGCCGTCCGAGGCAAACTTAGTCTGTCAATACAACAAAAAAAAAGAAAAACACCTCGGAGCCGCGGTTCCCCAGGCGCAACAACATGCCTGGCGGGAAGATCTTCTCTTTGTGGCGGTCGAGCATATCACCTCGCTCCCGCTACAGGACCTTCACTAAAATCGCAAAAAACATCTTCACCTCCATACAAAATGAAATACCTACCGTGCTACAATGTATGAAGGTGCAGATTTGTTTTTACGGACAGGGAGGGATACCCCCTTTCCGTTACACTTTGTCATATAAACAATAAACTATAACAACTTTATCCCAAACGGGTTATAGCCTTGGGTCGTTAGACCCGAAGCCACAATCAAAGGGCACATATTCATACGCTCTATGCACCTACTTCGAAGATAGGTAGGTGTACGTAGATACAACGATCTCCAGACACCCTTCGCCCCGGGGCAAAGCATATGAGTTAGCATAGCAAATACCGCGTCCGCTGCGATATAGGGTTTCCACTCTAATAAGCCACTGCGGAACGTTGAGTTTGCTATCTATTTCCTACAACGCTATCTATATTTCCTACTTCGCTATTTATTTCCTGCCTATTCATTTCAAATAAAAATACGAATATCTTTATTTTGCTTAAAATGTGGTACACGGACAGGTTTTACAAAATATTGAAAGTTTCTCACATTTTACCAGGCACTGGCATGCAAAAATTTTAAATTGAAGTTAATGGTTTTTAAATAAAAGTTATAAAATTATTTATATCATACTCTGGTCAATAATGTCATAATTGTAAATTGAACCGTCAGAATTTAAAATGGTAAGCACAATAAATTTAGGTAACTAATTGTAATTTAATATCATTTGATTTAAAAAGTCAAAGAACTTATCAACAGAATAGAAACAATTTTCAATCAGCCAACTCCTCAACTTTCTTTTAAATGCATTAAGAGATAGAGACTTTCGTATCTTCATTGAGCCCAATATATATCTTGACAGCCATTTGGTAGCTGTTGTTACTAAACACGGCTGTAGTTGTTCCCTGTAGATTGAGTCAGTTGGGGACCCTGCAACTGTACTTGAAAGTTTCACTCCGTTTTTTGAATAGGTTAGGATTATTTATGACAAATACACATATTTCATAAATGTACAAGCAAGGCACTGTTAGAATTTTTAGTTCTTTGAAGAGAGGTCTACATGAAGTTAGTGGATCGGCATTACATAAGGCTCTAACGCATTCTTTTTGACCTTTAAGGGCACAATCTATGTGACACGAATTTCCCCAAAGGAGAATACCATAGCGGATCACAGAACCCACATAGCCATGATTTCAATGTCCGATGTTAAAAAGAAGTAATTACATTTTTATTAGAAGTAGGAATTTTAATCTATTTTTTTTAAATTTTATTGTAGTTGCCGCTTAGCCTAGACTTGTCCATACAAACGTGATTTATCTTTTAACCGACGTCAATAAAAGAGGAGGTTATTAATTTGTCGGAATGTTTCATTTATGGTTTTTTTTTACGTATGTTCACTAATCACTCGAAGACGCCTGCAGCAATTAACCTCTTTTTAGGGTTCCGTAGTGAACAAGGAACCCCTATAGTTTCGCCATGTCTGTCTGTCTGTCTGTCCGTCCGCAGATTTACTCAGAGACCATAAGTACTAGAAAGCTGTAATTTGGTACAGGTATGTATTTTAATCATGCCGAAAAAGTAGTACAATAATATATTGAAAAAAAAATTTTTACGGTAGCTCCGATACAAATAAAGTAGGAGTCAATTTCTTTTTTCTTGACTAATCCATCGTGTGGGGTATCGTTGAATAGGTCTTTCAAAAATATAGTGAGCTAGTAAACATCATTTTTCGATTTAGGGATCCCTTTCTGAAATATTTGGTTTTATATAGCAAATTTTTGTTAGAGTCAAGTGTCCCCCTCATCTATCTATTAAACAGTTATACATGGACATGTGAAAAAATTCACAGCAGTAGTACATATAACGAAGTTTAAAGAAAAACTATCAGAGTTAAGTAGGGTTTACAAATTAAAAAGTTATAAGCGACCAACTTATAAAATGTACTCGTAAAAGGAAAAGTTCATACAAATTCAATAGAAAATTAGTTTTTAGACGTTTTTAGAGGCGTGAACTCAAAGTGGGCATTCGCAACTACGGAACCCTACACTACGCGTGGCCCGACACGCACTTGGCCGGTTATTTTGTTTTAAAGTACATATTTTTCCGGTGATTTCATAAAAAAAATTATCAACTATCGGTTGTGCACTTTAAATAATATGCAATGTTTTGATAAGTTGTATTTTAAAACGACATGTAATGTACCGACAAGATTTTGTGATTATAAAGAAATTTCATATTAGTAAAATTTGAAAATGTAGGCATTTTCCTAGATCTGTAACTGTAATCTTATTCCTTTGTAACTAAGTTTATATGACAAAGCCCTTCTGGCGAGTAGGCGACCAATACTGTGAAAATGAGTTTCTTTCGGCGTTTCTTCTCAGCAGTGGTCGTTACGAAGCGCTGGTATCGGTAGCTTTTCTTTAAAAATAAATTAAATTTTAATATACTTTACACGTAACATAAATTATACTGATTGACGTGTAAAAGTGCATGTGATGGTCTAATTACTGAATAAACATTTGAATCTTTGAATCTAAGACTAAAAACCATAAATAAACGTGACGCAATTTATTTTCGTGAGTTTCTAAATAAGGCGTTTTGATTTAAGAGAAATTAATAACATTAGGTATTAAAAGGTTCTATTTTCTAGTATAATCTCGCAGCACATGCGATTCGCTATTTTCCATCGAGTCAAATCAGATTTTTTTATATAACTTTACGGCTCTGGATACTAGTCATTTAGAGCCCATCTTTATTTTATCACCTCTTTATTCTTAACCCTAACCCTAACTATACAATCAAAAGTTGGTGTAGGTCTTTTGATTGCTTCAACGGAGCTTCTGGCGACAAATCTATACGAGTCCACTGGTTTTCATAGTCACGATGGAGTGGCGGACGGCGCCTAACGACGCCACCACAGTCAAATAAATATCACTACAGCCGCACTATGAGTGCCCACTTTAACCATTTCACATATTGTCCATGAGCATGAGCATTTATAACACTAAACTACGACGATGTCATATTATAAAGTCCACCAAAATCAATTTGCAAAACAATTTAAAGCAAACTCCAAATGAACCCCTTGACTTCCCGCCAAAAAACCAGTCAAATCAGATAATTTTTTCGAAATGTCAAAACAAACATTTTCTATTATGGGATTTGTATGAAATACAGGCAGATGACGTCATAGTTTCTTGGAGTCAAATAGCGCTCTTATTATCAGTTTTTCTTTAATAATTAATCTAAAATCACTTTTAAATCGATATGTACATAACCGAGTGACATTATTTTCCGGCATTTTATTTTCTTATACAAAAGATATATCATTTTGACCCAGGAAAATACTCAATTGATATGGTATACAGTATATTTAGTCCTTAAAAGGAACTAATGTGGCCATAAACCCAGTTCTTGCAGGACTCGAATGAACTAGGAGTCGTAAACTCAGACGAATTAACTTGTGTATTAACAGCTCTCTCAAGAAAGGGTTTCCTTTTTATAGCCAATTTAAAGGTTTTATATTTTATTGTCAGTCACCGTTATGACTGCTAAGCTGGTATCGGTAGCTTTTTTAAAAAATAAGTTAAATTTTAATAGTAACTACACGTAATGTAAAGTATAGTTATTAACGTAAAAGGCTATTGTCTGTAAAGGTCTAATTACTGAACAAACATATAAATATTTAATTTAGAATTTTAAGAGAAACAAAGAATCAGTCTTTGAATCCGGATGTGGAGTATTCGAAATTTATTGGCTCAATAGGTAGATTATTCATAAATACTTGTATTATACTTTTTTCTAAAAAGCAAATAATGACGAAGATATAGCGCATTTAAATTTCGGATGACATGACATCTAGTACGATTTTCACTGATTTTAAACTATACTGTGAAGTAAACCTCTTCGACACTTCTATGCGCTATATCTATGTGAACAACTTTGCTAAACGAAAAAATACGGGTTCATTATTTATCCTAATCTTATTAACGGACTAAATAAAATATTTTTAGACAAAGTCGACATACGTATTAGTTCAAAGGTCCTCGACGATTCTCAAACGTAATATTTATCAAATTTCTTCTTTAAATCTTATTATTTCAAATAACTTCAGCAGTTCTTCATTCTGGTGTTTCTAAACACAAATATAAAATGTTTAACTAGCTTTTCCATGTTGCAAAATATTTAAGGAATTTATAATAAACATTTTAATGGCGACGTGTAACGTGAATTTAAAAATAAATGCGAAGTAAGCCGTTTCCGTAACCTTGAAATATGAACAAGGTCGGTTTACTACATTTTATATTTTACCAACATTTTTCCCTTAGGACGAAGAATTTACCGGATCTTCTTATGTGGGTTTCGGTTAAAACCGATTCGATCCCCAGGAACTCTCTCAGTCGTTAGCACCGGTAAAACTCGATCACCAGTGTTTAAACTGGCTATTAATATATTCAGTCAGAGAGAAAGAGTTCACTAGAAAAGAACTGAACGAAATATGTGGGAACTCCACCTGTCCCAGCTAGTCGGTGTGCTCCTAAATCAGTATTTCCCAAAGTGGGCGATAACGCCCCCTTGTGGGCGCTGGAGGCTTTAAGGGGGGCGCTAACGGGCCCAGAATAAAGTTGGGGGGCGCTGATGTGATTTAGCAATTAGTGATTTATAACTTCAGCTATTTCATATTTTAAAATTCACTGAAATTAAAATCCTCTTACTACACAACATCCATTTATTAGTTCATATTTATATCCTTTTTTATTGTACAAATATAAACTAAAAATGTAATTAATATTTATTATTTTAATGCGTTCACAACGCTATTTATATCGTTAAAGGAATCAAACACTGAAAAAATTTCGTATTTTAAAGTTTCGCAGGTGAGGTCCCAACTTCCAATACTCTTTATTATTGTATAATCGTATTATTATTGCTATTTTTTATTTAAAATTAACAATGTTGATTATTGTTATTTTTTATAAAAGATACTCTAATGTACTGGTGTATGTATTAGTATTGCTCTCTCTTGTAAAAAAGTCTAGTTTAGAATATAGGTTGAATTAAACTACAGGCAAGACAAATATGTGATTCAGGTTTTTATGGTGAAAAAAATGGGGGGCGCTACAAAATAACAGATTTTTAAAGTGGGCGTTTGACAAAATAAGTTTGGGAACCTCTGTCCTAAATGAATTATGTAGATTCAAAACAGTTGTAGAGCAAAAGAGAGACACGACAAGGGTTAATACATTTATTTGTCAAAACTTCTTCTTAGCGAGTCGGAATGGCTTTTTCATAAGGCTGTAGACCGTAGACCAGTGTGTGGCCATACTTACTCCCCTGTAATTAGCCGAGTTTAGATCTTCTAATGTACAAGAAGTTAGGAAATTTAATTTGTCAGCACTGATAAAATTATATAAATCAAATTGCTTGTATCAGAGGTAGTGGAGGAATGAGTCAAATGGTAAGGATCGAATGATTGTGTCAAAAATTTAGAATTTGTATTTAAAAATGAAATTTTAAAGGTGGACAGAATGAAATGATGGAGAAAGGAGGTGGTTCCTAGACATGAAGGCTAGGGTTTATCGCAACATAGTTACGAAGATAAAACAGAAATTTCTAACACACCAAAGCCACACTATTGATAGAATCTAAAGGCTTATACATATAAGTCAACGATGTCTGTAACCATATCCTGTCATATTATAAAACCCAAACTAACTTTGTTACTAAGTTTAAACCATTATCTTATCAAATCAAGTTGACGCCTAGTAATATTACATTATCTCAGCTGTCAATGTCAACTTCATATTGGGCGGATAATGGTTTAAACCTAGTAACAAAGTAAGTCTGCGTTTTATAATAAGACGGTTACAGTTTTATTGGGCACGAGCTCACGGATCAAATCGTATGAAGTACAAGGACGGAATAAAGGCTGAGAATTCTGGCGCGTGCTACATGCTCTGTCGATTGAAATTAACAGCTTTGTCCACACAAAAATTCTCTCATCATTAAACGTAACATCATCATCATTCGAGCGTATGCGAACGAAAATGCTGCATCTGCTCCTTTACAGATAACGACGTGATATTGTTTGTATGTAGGTTTATGGTACTAGCGTTTTAACAGACAACAAAAAACAAGGAGGCAATTAATTCTTCGGTCAAATCTTCGGTCTCCGTAAGTACGATCATATTTCAGAGTTCCGAAATAAATTCAACTTGCTGCTAATCAGAATCGGCTATTTTCCAACAAGTCAAATTAGATTATGACGTCATAGTTTCTTGGAGTCAAATAGCGCTCTTATTATCAGTATTTCTGTAATAAAAAATCTAAAATCACGTTAAAAAGAATATGTTCAAAGACAAGTGACATTATTTTGTGACGTATTATTTTCTCATCAGGACAAAATAATTTCTTTTTGACCCAGGAAAATACCCAAATTTCTATTTATTATCCTCTTCTATTTGAAACGACAATTTTTATCCGACGGGTAGATGATTGTCTATGTGCTTCTAAAAACCCGCCCTTCGACATTATAAATAAATAAATATAAATATATAGGGACGAATGACACTGATTGAGCTAGCCCCAAAGTAAGTTCGAGACTTGTGTTATGGGATACTAACTCAACAATACTATATTTTATAACAAATACATATATGGATGTTTATCTAGATATGTATTTGTTATAAAATATAGTATCGTAGAGTTAGTATCCCATTCCACCGTATTCAACGCAGACATACTCCAATTTTTTTTCAGTCATGGCGGCTAGACAATCTTACACTCTTCCTGGTGATGTGAAAGTGGCTTCGTCGCTCAACTCTTTCAAATCTAAACTCCTTAGATCTGTTGTTACTTCGGACATTTAAGCTTACATTTCGGTATTTTCATGCAAGTACAATATGTATGGTAGTTAGTATAGGTGTACATATATATAAACGACTATATATGCATGTTTATGTATATTTATGTGTATTTTTCATGTTTATGTATGTATATATCTTGTTGTAAGTATACATGTGTATACATACAGTTTCATTTATCCTATGTAAGTACGAACTTCTATAAACTTCTTGTGAGTAATAGAGAAGATGCATAATGAGTACATTTTGATAAATGTCTCTGATTTTGTGAGCATTTACGTAAAAAAGGCTTTCATGCACAATTATACTTTTTTATCGATTTATTAACTTTGGTTTTGAGTTGATGGAAAAAGTCAATTTTGAAAGTAATAAAAAGTTCATAAATTTTATTACCATAGGATTTTCTTAAAACATTATAGCTACTTTTGTTATGAGGCCAAACTTGTAAACGCAATATTTGACATAGCATAAGAACAAATGTTCCTACATCACGCCTACAAATGCGACATAAGTGACGTCACTACTGTCCGGTTTTTATAAGGCGCTACGAAACGTCGTCCAAAGGCAGACGTGACTTTGTAACCTTTGTATCTTAAAGGTATTTTGGTTTAGCAAGGTAGTTTTTTTCTAGTAAGTGCCTATTTTTAGGAACTCTTTCCACAGCACAACGAAAACAAAATTATTCATCTTCCCTATTGTCCTATCTTCTTATTCGCCGGTTGATTGGAAGAGATTCCGTTATGGGATAAGTCCGCCGTTGTCAATTTACTCTTTATGTTGTTATTTTATGTAATTGTGTGTTTTTATAGTGCAATAAAGTTATTACAAACAAACGATTCGTCGGAATCTTTTTTGTAGGTTTACCGATTATTCGAAATCAGGTGATTATACCTACTAAAAGAAATTGCAAATTAGTTCAGGTAGACTAATTTTGTTTTTTTTTTTTGTAGGTTTATACTTGGTGATCCCATAGAAAATTTATCAAAATCGCTTGTGGTGATTGTGTAGTGTGAAGACGGTTTTTAGTTTTGAAAAATTATATTAGCACAATGCGACAATACGATTTTAGTAGCACTACCTAATACAATTCCCAGAGATTCCACAGTAACAAACGCCTTACTGAAATCTGAGTACGACCATCTCAGACATAGTTGGCGCGACTAAAATGCCTTTTAGTCGACTAATGTGCCAACTAACGTCGTTACCGTATTCGCAGAACTTTCGGCTCTCATTATTCGATAATTTATGCAGCATATTCCAGCTAGTTTCGGCACTAATACGCTTTTGTAAAATGAGAATAGAACTTATTGGTTTGGGTTTCGATATCCTACGTTATTTTGCAATATTTTTAGGGATCTTACAAAACCGCTAGAGTTCACAAACCTCTGTGAAGTTTAATAATACCTATAGGTATATACTACAGATGCAGCCCACCCTGTATCGGTCGTTTTGGAAATCCTTGGGAGAGACCTATGTCTGATGAAGATGAAATACTATAAAAATGTAATAATCTTATGGTTTTCTCAAAAACTGCTGAACATTTTTAAAATTGTTTGCAAAGAATCAAAGGAAGTTTGCTGATCGTCTGTGGTGTTTAGTTTCCAACATTGGTGTCAGATTTTCCAAGCTGCCTAAATACATCTGACATAGCTTGACGACTGCCATCTAATAATGACAGTCGGAACCATACACCTAATTTTTTTATACCAACGGCCGAACGTGCCTTACTGGGCACAGAGAACTGCCACTTGTAAACATAAATCTAAGCGCGGATGACGCCCAGGATTACATAACAAACGAAAGAGCTAGTAATGTGTACTCCTGCTCGCCAACGAGATAATAACCAGAGATCGGAATCACGCGTGCTATTGCTATCAAAAGTATGGATATGACTTTGTAATCTATAAATAAAACAATCATAATTATGTAATTTTAAGATATATTTTAATCGAAAAAATAGACTAATCCTGAAATCACATAATTATGATTGTTTTATTTACTTAGTACCCAATTAGATTCTTGAGAAATCCCGGAACTTTTAGACATATCCATACTTTTGATATCAATAGCACCCGTGATTACGATCTCTGGTTATAACATCTAGAAACATAGTTTGTTACCTTTCAAACATCCAGCCACAACCCGCAAAAGTAAATCCAGAACAAGTAATAGATTGATTTGATAGTCCTCTATAAAATAAGGTCTAGGTTTTGTTTGTCGATAGAAATATTGTAACACGCGAGAAATGATGGTTGCGGCACAGAGGAAAATATGTGCAGAGTCTAAGCGATGTATAAGGTCCAGTTTTTACTTGAAAATAGACCTTATATACCGCATATATGGTATGGTCAATGACATTTATTCTTATAAAGGAATCTACAAAATTCACTTATAATTATAACTTATAAATTTACATTTAGTGGATGCGTTCAAAAAGGTGGTCGGTGGGTAGGTAAACAATATTCGTTCCGTGCAGCTGGCACGAGTTCTGACTGTGTGCGCGGAACTAGTTTCTCATATCTGCATCTTCGATACTTACTAATGTTTTAGGGTTGGATCTCACTTATTAGCACGGAACAACACTTTCCTATACTGCTAACCTTTTCAGTCGCTCTAAACCATCATTTGCGAGAGAGAGCGGCGGAACGATACAGCACGGCCGGTGCTTGAGCGTACCGTCTTGCTCTCTCGCTCTGGCACATGACATGTCTAAGCGACAGAAAAGGACAGCAGTATAGAAAAGTGCTGCTCCGTGCTAACAAGTGAGATGATAATGGATTAAGGGGATGGTCAGTCAATTATACTGAACAATTTTCCCAAAAAAACTTATACTGAAATACGATTGCTTTTACCTACCATATCATATGACTGCTCGATTGCTTGGAATATCAAATAGTACTTTAGAAAGTTGTGTATTGATTATGGCAGACAGAAAAAGAGGAGCTTGATTTTAAGCAATCTCGAGAGTAGTAGACCGCTATTGGATTAGTCACGAGAGGAAAAATCGATTGAGTTCTTTCGAGTTACGAAAGGCGTTGGACTCGGTTGTCGACGGCATTGTTTATGTCAGATGTCTTTAGACATTTTGGAAAAAAATATTTTAAGTATTTATGTATGTGTATGTAGTCAGTTATATAGTGTGTATAGTATAGTATTACATAATTGTCTTCAAGCGTCTTTTTATGTTAGCTATAATAAGTTGTTGGGCAAAAGCCTCCCCTCTCTGTTTCCATCCTTCACGGTCCCGTGATTTTTCATTCTTTATCAAACTGACTAAGGTTTTCTGCCCACCTCTTTCTTCAAGCGTCTATTGTTAATAAATTTATTTGTGTTCCTAAAGGTTGATGAAGGGAGATGATTGAAAACTGGCAAAATATCGCTCAGAACAGAAAATTGTGCGATCTTTCGTCTCGGAGGCCAAGATCCACTTTGGGTCACTGAGCCAGCGGAGTAAGTTAGTAAGTCCTAAAGGCTGACTGTTAGAAAAAGAATCTTACACAATTATCGTAAAAAAAAACCGGCATTACTATTGGCCACTTACATAACCAATTTTATTTGCTAGGGAAATTAAATTGACCGCCGTCTATCAAGAACGCCGTCTAGTGATGAGTAGCGGAACTACCAATACAACTTGATGTCTGTAGCGCTATCTATCATAAGCTAGAGAAATCCCTGAGTTTCAAGCTTTCACCCCCTTTTAATTTTAAACAGCTGAACCGATTATCAAACGTAGCTGAGAACCACCGCAAGGGAACTTGCTTTCACATAAAAAACCGCATCGAAATCAGACTATCCGATCGAGTGCTACGATGCCACAGACAAACAGACAGACATTAGTGTCAAACTTATAAATGAAATAAAAGTCGTTAATTATAGGCTTTACAACCCATAAAGTGTTAGTAACAAAGGAAACTTATAACTTTGTTAGTATAACATCTAAATTGAACATTTTAGATGGTTTTTGTCTTCGACTAAGGGAACGCGAATTTATTACACCCCTCTTTTTTATCGGGGGTTAAAAATAAAGATAATGGCGGAATTGTTACGTAACTTATACTCTACTACATCTCTTCTGAGACCGCAGTGCGTGGCCGTCCCGAGTCACGCAACGAACCCGATTTATTTCCTTGATTTAATTATGACATGGCATTTAGACGCATACGAGCAACTTTCATGGAAACTTATGTGTAATGTGAATGTGATATTATTATGTATCTCCTTTACATTCACGGGTCTTTTTACCCCGGTGCTTTGAGAGGCTTGCGTGGGGATACAGATCCAACACGTAGAGACCCTTTGGAGAAGTTGATGTTATGTGGCGCTCCCGCCAAAACCCATCCCTGAATATAGCTATGAAAGGTGTACCCTTGAATAGGTTTCGGCAGGAGAAGATCTATTGCAAGAAAAAGGGAAAGGCTATGGATTATGAAATGAGATTAGTATGGACTGATGCTGGAATATTGTAATAGGAACGTCACCTGCCATAATCATGATTACTGACTATTGTAGGCAGGTGGAGGCTTGCCGCCCACTAGATGAGCCCCTCAAATGCGCCGCTAAAGTAGCAACACCGGTGCAGGTGACTTAGGGGTGTCGAGAGGTGTGCTGCGCTTTCTCCGAAGTCACTCGTGGCGTTATGCCCTTTAACATTTCCACCCCTGGAGCAATAGCTCTAACGACTCCTCTCTGCACGGCCAATTAAGGCAATGCAGAGCTGAGAGCCCTGCGAGCCCTCTTGGGTCTCCACCCCGACCGATGAAGACACGTCAGGGACAAGTACTCTAACCGGCTCTCTGGAGCACTCGGATCCGTGGTGTCGTTACTCACCAACAGCTCGCCACAAGCTGTCCTGATATTATTTATTATTAACTAAATACTAAAGTGTGTACCTGTGTCTAATCTTTAACTTCTTTTTCTTTATTTCTACACTAAATTCGAAATGGGCAGGTCATATCAGTCGTAGAGAGGACGGAAGATGGAGCAAAAAAACAATGAACTGAGGGGTTACTCCATAAAATAATACGTTAGTCGTACGAAAGTGACGTCCGATTTCTATGTCAAACCAAATTAGGCTTTATTATTATACATTAGTGGTTAATGTTGCTTGACACCGAAATGCGGATACGCAGTAACGGCCGTCTTGCGTACCGCTTTTGGAGTAACCGCCCTGGTGTCTGTGGATGAGCCACAGAAGTCGCGGCAAAACAATGACACGATGGAGAGATGACATCGTTAAAGCAGCTGGTCCACTTTAGAAGAGTAAGGCGCAAATATCCTCTCAATTTATCGCAGGTTGACTGCAAGAAATACCTAATAAGGATAAGTCCGCCCTTGTATGTTTGCTCTTTCGATTTTTTGTAGTATATTTTGTTCTTTGGTACAATAAAGTTATTACAAACAAACAAACAAACACAGTGAGAAATGGAGTGCAATGGAGACCTGTATCCTGCAGTAGAGAGATAAGGCTGTAAAAGAAGAAAAAACGATGTTTAATAATAGTAAATAATAAATATATAGCGTGCTGACTGATCAGTGGCCCCTAGATGGTAAACTTAGTGTAGTAGGTCGTCTGAGAGCTAGATGGGTCGATGACATAAGGAAAATCGCGGGTCGAAACTGGTTTCGTAAGGCGCAGGACCGAGGTGATAAGCATATATTTAATTCACTAAGCAGAAGTGAATTAAATAAAACGCCCTCCCCTCTCTCCCTGGGCTTAAAGATAAACTTTTTACCTCTCGCCGAAAAACTCGTGTGTAAGGCTGACTCGAATCATTTGAATACATAATAAGGTCTTTGTGCATCACTGGTAGAAGAAAATATTATGCAGATGCGCTCAAAAGTGCAGCCCTAAAAGTGCGAATAAGCGTACCTTTATACCGGCTCCATTATTTTATATTTACTTTTAAGCTTTTTTACTCTACAGATTCCTTCTTTGTCATTTCTTGTTGCTGCTTAGTGAGAAATTATGGAACATTGAATGTAACAAAAGAAATAATGTTAAAAAAGTTGAAATATATGTAACGTTAATAATAATAGTTTTTTTTTTCTAAACTTAAAACCGACTTCATCCCTAAACAACACAACCGATTTTGATAAAATTTGTATTGAACATCCTGGACAGTATACCCTTCAAACAAAAAAAAATCGGTCTAGTTATCTTCCAATAATCGGTGAACATACAAAAAAAAGATTGTGACGAATGTTATCTCCATTGAATACGACTTTTTATGTAGACTGCTATTCGTTTAATTTTCAAAGATTTTCCTCTTAGGTTTTTTTATAAGTAAGATAGTGATCTAGTATAGACCGTGGTTCGATTTATTACGGGTATGTCCCTTCCAGTTTGCCAATAAACAACATTTCCCATGGGAATAATGACAGGATTTTAAAAAATTCCGACTTTCAAATTGTCAGCTGAACAAGTTTGAAGGAAAAACTAAATTGTTTAAAATAAGTAGGTTCATATCATATATTTGCCAGACCCTCAAGGGTATATACAGGGTTCAGTGTACAAACAGAATGCTTACAAAGGGTTCCTTTGTCGCTGTGCTTTGTCTGCAAAATGTGGACCTATTTTTGAAGATTAACACGCTTGGAGACTTCTTGGTTTACATAGAAAGGACATATGTAGGTGATGTAATAAGTAAACCGTCAGTATTTCGACCTGGTAACTAGTATACGTAGGTATCTATATGGTTACTTAATTCGCTTATCAATTATGTAATTTAAAAAATCTTATTCGCAATCCGTTTCGAGGAATAGCCTCTAGGAGAAGATAACTCTAATCAGATTTTAAAATGTCTTATTTAGATATTTGTAAAAATCCCAATGACCTTCATTTTTAAGCAAATTCAAGCTTATTTGAGGATGTGACGTCACGATGAAGATTCGTTGAGTAAAGTTGGCAATTTCCGCTTTTAATACTGTACTGTACTGCCACTTTCATCTACCAACAGACCAACTTGACAACAAGCAACATAACAACGGTAATTTAAACAGGGATATTGACAGTTGACAGATGTCATTGTTCTTTTAGTGCAGGCGTAGAAGAAATGTAAACTTCGATTGCTGTGTGTCGTCACTTCCGGTGTAATGTTTAAAATTATATTTATAAAATCCTGATAAGGCGTAGGCTATTTTTATTTAAATTACCTTCCGGGGTATGTTAAACCGGGTGTCTGGATGTCCAAGGGGTCAATAAATCTAGATGCAAGAAAAACCAAAAGTCATATAGTACATTATGTCTTAATGTCCAAGGTCAATATGCCCAGATGCTAGAAGTATTAATTGTCATTTAGTACATGTGTGGTCCATATTTTCAATTAAAGGCATCATCTACAACACTTTAATATTGTTTAGTTGACAAGCTAATTAATAAATAGATAAGGACAAATTACACAGATCAAAGTAGCCCCAAAGAAGTTCTTGAAACTTTCGTTACGGGATACTCAATGATAATTATTATGTTACAAACTTTTATCTTATAAGTATTCGTATGTGAATTTAAGTCAAAGCTTGCAGCTCAATTTTCAACCAGTTATCTTCAACCGATTGAGGTGAAATTTTGCATACTCGTTTAAGTCGAATGACAATAAAATGTTATGGAGTCAATGAGCTGTTCTGATGATGGAGCCGGGAGATATTCGACGGAACTCAGTTATAAAACAACATAACCTCATTGAGTAGGACTCGTTTGATTTGGCTTGACGATCACTTCATGGTAGACGATGTCTAGCGTCTGATCTCGAAGACGGTAGGTGGTCGATGGAACTCAGTAATCAAACAACGCAACCCCATCGAGTTTGGGCTTATTTCATTGGTCTTAATAAGTACTTTGGTGTCACAATAAAAGATTGGACAAAAATGCAATTTTTTCAAAAAACTTATTGTTATATAAATAGATAAACATCCAAGACCAAGGACAATTTGAAAAGGGCCATTTTCTTACTTGCTCTGTTAGGGGATCGAACCCCGAACCGCCGAGTGTCAGACTAGCGTGCTAACTAATACTGTTCTATTTGGACAAAAAATCACTAGATACTAATATCGTACTCCGATCGTGTGTCCATATTTTACTCACACGCGAACGCAAGATGGACACATTTTACCGGAATATGTCTTATGCTGTCTGTCATTATTGTATGGTAGTTGGCAAGCTACGACAGATTTAGATTGAATTTATTTTTACATTGATTAAATTACATAAATGATGTCATAAGGGAGCGGTGTGGTCTGTAAGAAGATGTACTGATAAAAATTGAGAAAGGAATGTTGAGATGGTTTGGACATGTAGAAAGGATGGATGAAAGGAGATTCACTTAAAGAGTCTACAAAGCGAATGTGAGAGGAAGATTGTCAGGGTGGTCCTCGACGAACGTACTGCGATCAGATTGCAGATGTTCTTAAAAAAGAAGAGGTCTGAAGTACCTAAAGAGGGTGATGAATGTAGGAGAAAAAATATTGCCTTATAAAAATATTGCCTATACGGGTAGAAACTTAGGTAACATAAATGTTTTAGTTACCCCGTATTATAGGCTGAAAACAGTCAGTAAATCGTTTAAGGGAAACTGTATAAAGTTTTATAATAAATTGCCAGAATCGGTCCTTGATATGCCAGATAGAAAATTTAAAGCTTATGTAAAGAAAGTACTTTGTGAGAAAGCTTATTACGGAACCGATAATTATCTTTAAGACAGGAACGTCTGGCTTGAGCTTGGCACGGGTCCCTCTTAAAGGTTTATATTTGTACAGTCACAAATGACATTTAAATTTGACATCATTCTTAATTAATAATTATGACATAGCAATGTATTCTCAGTCCACACATCTAATTTTAATATCAGTATAATTGTAAGGTTGACGTTTTTGGAGAAAATGCTGCAGTGCAGTTTGTTACCGCTTCTTCTGTACTTGCGCTTTGGAGGCGGCAGTAAACTTAGTTGTAAGTAAATGATCTGACGTCAACAACTAACTATTAAGAAATCGAAAAAAAAAGAAATGACAATTATCAAGTGATATAAATATCCAAAGATAAATAAATGATTTTTGACTATTTTTGATGAAGCGAAAGAGGTCTGTTAGGATCGTGCCAACCCCTGTGGGAAACAGGTGTGATAATATGTATGTTTCACTATACAGAACCGTAAAATATAGTTAGGATACTAGTCCGCGATGCGATACTCAGTTAGGGCAACTTGAAAATAAGCCTTTATCATTTCATCTGGTCATAAAATAAAAATTTGGACACAAAAACCTATTTAAACATTAACTCACGAAATATGATAAAGTGTTAAAACCATAGATCATTTGCTCCACAAACCCAGTTCTCATTCACGCCATTCTACAATTTACAAAAAAGGCTTTATAACCGTTTTATTATTACTAAATGAACAAGCGTTGCGGCGGGTTGTGCCTCAAAATTGCCATATAATGGAACTCAGGATTAACAGCTTAGAATTTCTGCGTTAATATCACTGACCCTGACCTCGGAAAGATCAGGACGATTAAATACTGCGATAAACCAAACGCGATATTTAAGCGAGCTATTTTGGACTTTAAAGGTGTAATAGCAAAATTTATTATCGTATGGTTAGTTGTATAAAACGCCGACACTTATTAATGTAATGTATAAAGTGAGAAATATTTGATACTTATTTTAAATTCGATCTGTTTTAGTGGTAATATTTGGGATTCATTTTGATGTACTAAGCTCCTCATTGGCAATTATATATCTATCATTAAGTACAAATATTGAAAGGGGTGATTCAGTCCATCATTTTGAACAACTTTTGCAAATAAATGTATATCGAAAAAGGATTTTATTTTTTTTGGTTTTCATACAAATCGAAGTGATATAGTTTCTATGAAAAATGAAAATCTTTTCTCGTATTTTGATATACATTTATCAGGAAAAGTTGTTCAAAATGATGGAGTGAATCACCCCATAAAATATTGGAACTTAATAAAAAAGGACACATTATAATCGCAATTGTATAATGCATACTTACCTTAAAGTATAACTTTTTAGCCACTAGCCAAATTTATACAGCAAGTTAAGACTACGATACTAATAATAATAATAATAAAAAGGCGTCGGGACGTGACGACCCCATCGCCCACTGGATTCCCAGTGCAATCAGTCAACGCAGGGCAGCTTGTGGCGAGCTGATGGTGAGTGGCGACACCATGTAGCCTACCTTCAGGGGGACCGTACACACATGCGCTTACACACACACATACACACAGTTACACACCCCCCGCGTCTGTCTTGCCTTAGCTGGCCGGCCAGAGTGGAGTCGCAAGAGCACAACATACGCTCCAGGGTGGAAGTGTATTGCACGTAATGGCGTAATAACGGGGAAACCCGCTCTCGGGGGTAAGCCCCGTGATGGTGAAACCGGAGCCGCATCTCTCGACACCCTCAGCTGTTCACATTGTGTTGCGCCCTGGCCGCATTTTCGTGGCTAGTTAGGGTGCCCACAGGCAGTGTAGCCAACGAGCAGCGAGTCACCATCTACCAGGCTAAAATTGTTGTGAGAGATTTTTGGGTAGATGTCCGTATCTCACTCCATAACCCAGTTATCCGGTCCACTAACATCCCATCCATAAAGCCCAAACTAAGTAAATCCCTCCCTGGCAATAGTTCGGCAGCTGTGGAGGACTGTCCGTTAGTGCATCTCAATGTTACATTAAGGGATAAACCTCCTTAGATGCAGCCATCTCACTTTTTAGATAAAAAGGTACTAAAAGGCCTCTTCATGTTGGCTTTGGCCCCATGAACGCCTCAAAGGACCGGGTCCCCATGGACCCGTGGCTGAAAAGCGTACCAACGTAATAATAATAAATCTTTATTCAAATAAACTTACAGAGAAACTTAACATATTGTAAATTAAAATTGAAAGATAGGTATATATTTATTGTAGAACCTGAGCTAAGATTTTGACTATTGATGAGATACTGAACTAAGTATAAGTACTCAACCCAACTTCATTGTCAGTTTAATGCTAATAACATCACATTTGTCCCAGCACACCCTCGTTATGCCACGGAATCGATTCCAAACTGCACGTGAATACATAATTTAATTGCACTCATTTATATTGTTGAGAACTCCAATTTGCGACTATTCGTTACGCTACATTGAGCTCTAAATAAATGGGCTTAAGTCTAAATTAGCATGTAGTGCATTCATACGCTTATTGTAAATTATAATTATATTCCGGATATTACGTGTATACAAACTTTGATGATATACAGTTAGTGACATTGTTAGTACAGTTTCATTCACGTTCATTTAAGTGGTGCGTAGATATACACCAAATAGTTTATATGCGAGTTTTAATTTAAGGGGCTACCTGAAATTTTCGGGGTCCAGTGCTGCCCCCATTTGTAATATATCATTTGGAGGAAACGGAGATATCAATTAAAATTTTGTCTAATCAGACCCAAGATCCTTCAAACTATTTCATGAACAGTGTCAACATGTAATTTTATGAACATCATGCCAAAAGCGGCCATTTTTCGCTAATGTGCGTAGAAAAATCTTCACGTTTTCACTTTAAACTGTAGTTCATAAAATAGTTTGAATGTTCATGTAGGATCTGATTAAGATAAAATTTTAAGTGATATCTTCGTTTCCTTTCATATGATTTATGACAAATGGGGGCAGCACTGGACCACGAAAATTCGGGGTTCTGACAATCGCATTTATACTTAGTAAAATTTTTTTCGCTATCCTTTTGGTCAGATTTCACTAGCCATGATCACAGCATGACAAGTGCAGAACTCAATTAACATATGTTTATCTTTAGAGTTTTGTACACAAATATCTTCACGTTTTTATTCCTATATGTACAGCCCGTAAGTCGTACCGTACATTCATTTCAGAGCAATGCGGGCGCTTTCCGTACGGGGCGCCCGTATTACGGCTGAACCGTACGGGTCTCCCGTACAGCTGTGAAATGAACCTTACTGCTAGGCAGAGTAATTTTCTACTCTTCTGCAAAAAAAAACACTCCTGCTTTATTTCCTTCCATACCTCATAAAAATTCTGAATATTCAAAAGCTTTCTTTCTTTACTCTAAAATAACTTAACAATAAAGCAATATGTTCACAAAAAGAGACAGAGCGACCCATTTTAGAAAGACGCAGTATTTCCTAGTGATTTAGCAAAATAAATAGCGGAACGGGAACGGGTCGTGACTCGTGGTATGCGGGCTGCCTTAATTGTTAACTGGAAGACCGCACTCTACGTT
The DNA here is from genome assembly GCA_943193695.1 of Acrobasis suavella. Classification (NCBI taxonomy): domain Eukaryota; kingdom Metazoa; phylum Arthropoda; class Insecta; order Lepidoptera; family Pyralidae; genus Acrobasis; species Acrobasis suavella. The sequence goes on from OW971947.1 coordinate 2,752,501, forward strand.
TGTTGATGTTGCAATAACATTTTCGATCAATTTTCTCGTCAGAATTGCAGAAAACCAGTGCTTTGATTACATCTGTAAAGGTTTTACACTAAGCTTCATTATCTTTTTGAATTGCTGCAACGCACACAGACTGCCATGTACATTGCATTGCGTATATTATGTATTTTTGTGTGTTTTTGTATAGGTTTAATGGGTTGTTTAATATTATATGTCTTATTAGGACAGAACATGGAGGAACTTTTGAAATGTCAAGACCTATGTATATAAACTATGTTCCACAATAAAGACAACTTTTATTCCTGTTTAAGTATCAATTAAAAATTTTTTTAAAGTATTTTATTCTATTCAATTTGTTCATTGTCTTAATCAGAATTAAAAATGTATAAATATTCTTAATTCCTTATTTTAGGGTTTCGTACCTAAAGGGTAAAAATTGGACCCTATTTAAGTAGTAGGCTCCGCTGTCTGCCTGCTTGTCTGTTACCAGGCTGTAGCTCATGAACCGTGATAACTAAATAGTTGAATTTTCACAGATGAGGTATTCTTGTTACCACTATAACAAAAACTATAAAAACGGAATAATATAAATATTAAGGTGGTGCTCGTATACATCAAACGTGGCTTTCTGTAGATAATGGTACGAAACCCGCGAGTCTCACTCGCACTCGGCTAGTTATTTTAATAAACGCAAGTAATAAACAATATTGTCAGAATTATTAAACAACTGACGTCGCTTGACAAATTTTATACAACGATGACGGACGTGCCTTTCGAAGCACGGAGGAAATAAAGATTTTTTTCCACCCATCCAAGCGGGCCACGCCTCTCGTGGCAAGCGCTCGCAGATCCTCTAACCGTTTTCTAGCGATAAACGGGTCGTAGATGCCATTTCAAGTTACATCTTACGAACGCGATCCCATTTCTAGTTAACAGTTAAGGCTGCCCGCACCCACAGTCTCGAGTTCACGTCCCGTTTCTACAATATACCTACATGTTTATTAGGTTTAGATAATTATATCAATAAAAAATGGCCAAGTGCAAGGCGGACTCGCACACGAAGGGTTCCGTATGCCATCATCACACTAATGATAAAGGCAAAAGTTTGTGAGTTTGTGTGTGTGTATATTTGTAACTTCTTTACGCGCAAACGGCTGGATTATTTATGATAAAATTTGATATACAGGAAGCTGACACCCAGGATTAACACACATGCTACTTTTTCTGCGGGTAACACCGCGGGGCGTAGCTATAGTTTTCTATAAAAAATCACGTTTGTTGTATGGGAGCCCCACTTAAATATTTATTTTATTTTTAGTATTGCAGCAACAGAAATACGTCATCTGTAAAAATTTCAACTGTTTAGCTATCACGATTCATGATATAATATTTCACAAACAGATAGACGGGCAGTGGAGTCTTAGTAATAGGGTTCCGTTTTGACCTTTGGATACGGAACCCTAAAAACAGCAATTTTACTTGTCACAATCATTATTATCATTTCAGACGCTAACGTCCACTGCCGCACATAGGCCTCTCCAACGAGTTCCAAAATGACCGATCAAGAGCGGCCTGCATTCAGCACTTTCCAGCGACCTTGGTCAGGTCGTCTTGTGGAATTTTACAATTACATTCATTTATTTAAAACTTTATTGAGCCAAAAGTTAGAATAGGTAGACTTTATTCTAAAGCATTCTCTCCCTGTCAACTTTTAGGAAAAGATAAACAGATAAGAAAGTTGGCTTCCAAATAGCAAATAAAAGATATAAAGTCAGATATCTCAATTTCTTTAAAATTTTCATAAATACAAGATAAACACCGTGGAAGGGACATACGAGTACCCGTAATAAATCGAACAACAGGCTATACTAGATAACTATACTATAATGAAACCAAAATAAGAGCCAAAACATAAAAAAAAACATTTCGGCATTTTCATACAAAAGTGTGCAGCCGCCCGGGCAAATTGTATGAGTATGTCGGATTTTGTTTTTTGTTTTTTGGTTGTTATTTTAATTTCATTTTATTATAGTGATCTAGTATAGCCCGTGGTTTGATTTATTACGGGTATGTCCCTTCCACGTTGTATGTACATAAAAAACTTGAGAGGTGTCAAGGGTCACCCGGATGGAACGAAGTTAAATATAAATAGGTCTAAATTACATTTAAACTCTTTTCTGCGTTCTAAAATCAAGTTTTTAGTATCTCCATAAATTTGAATGAACAGAAAGTGTCGTTACAACTTTTGGTCTTAATTTTTTTCGTCTTTCTCCCTTTCGCAACGCGCGATAAGGAACTTCGTTTCAATATATAAAATATAATATATATTTTACTACTGTTTTACTACTTCTTCTAGGTTTCTAGTGATAAACGGTTGAAATTGATGTGATTTCAAACCAACGACCTTACGAATGCGATCCCATTTTCAATTAACAATTAAGGTTGCCCGCACACCACGTCTCGAGTTCACGACCCTTTTCCGCGTCGTTTCGCAGCGCTATTTATTTTGCTAAATCTCAAAGGCGACCAAACGCTACGAGTTTGTAAAGAGATTGTGTTTTATTTAGTATGTGTAGGTTACATTAACTTCATTAGATGAAAATTCTTTGTTAGACGGCCCTTTTTCCTTGACATTTTATTAAGGTTTCTTTGTTTAAAAGACTTTGTTGTACATTAAAAAGGCGACCGATACAAATCAAAAAAGTAAAAGGTGGACTTATCTCGTATAGGGATCTCTTTCAGTCAACTGTGAAAATGAGTTTCTTTCGGCGTTTCGTCTCAGCAGTGGTCGTTATGAAGCGCTGGTATCGGGAGATTTTCTTTAAAATAAATTAAATTTCAATATAAACTACACGTAATGTAAATTATACTTATTGACGTGTAAACGTGCCTGTAAAGGTCTAATTACTGAAAAAACATTTGAATTTTAAATTTCAACTGCGGAGAAGAATCTTTCCAGATTTTGTTTTCGAGATCGATCATTGATCCCATGGGATTAATTATTCATATCGACAGGCTTAGTCACCTCTTCATTTATAGATCGGTCATCCAAATGGTTTGCAGAATGTCGGCGCGCCGACAAATGCGGCATCGCGTCGGCTTTTTCAGAGACGGTCTTTGTGCTGCGCCGACAGTCAGTAAACCATTTAAGGGGATATCTAAATTTTCCGGGGTCCAGTGCTGCCCCCATTTGGTATAAATCATTTGATAGGAAATGGAGACATCATGTAAAGTTTTGTCTTGACCAGGCACTAGATAATGATTCAAAGAGTGCCATCTTCGTTACACCCGACAACATTATCTTCAGACACCAACGTATTTTACATTATGAGATCGACCTTTATTAAATATTTAGTGTAAAGCGTACGTAATTAAGCCTCCCACACTTTCACCAATTAATTAATCAAGATTTAGTCGTAAAAAATCCTATTTTTTAAAGTAGTTAAGTCTTGTATTTTCTAGACGGTCAACAACGCGTGTGTTGTGTGGTTGGAAAACCTAGGCCAAAATAATATAATTACTACTATGATTGATACAGTGCATCTACTTCTAAGGACACCTCAAGATTAGTCATTTATTTATACAATATATAACAAAAACCCTGTCCGATCCTTGTAGGAGCAACACAGACCGTCAATATGAACAACTTTTCCTATGGGACCAATGCTTGAAAGTCGAAAAAATAATCGACATTTTTATACAAAAGTGTTCGGCCGGCCCGGCAATTTGTATGAAAATGTCGATTTTTTCTTCCAGTTAGATCATAAAAAAATAAAACAAAAATACTAGGCGTCTAAGTTTCGGAGTGGGGTCGTAACAGAAACTGTACTGGAGCCATTTTGACTCGACAAGAAGAAGTGGGGTTGTGACATCTCCTCAGTGAAAATCTCAATGAAAATTGTACCAAGGCGTTATATAACGAAGCACAAACTGGAAATGCGCTGTATAAATAAATATATAGGGACAAATTACACTGATTGAGCTAGTCCAAAAGTAAGTTCGAGACTTGTGTTATGGGATAATAACTCAACGATACTATATTTTTTAACATATATAGATAAACATCCAAGACCCAGGAAAATAAAAATACTAAAATAAAATACTGAAAAATATTTTTTTAGGGTGGGTAGCTCCCATACAAGTAAAGTCAAAAGTCAATTTTATTTTCTCGACTTACTAATCATGTGGGGTATCGTTAAATAGGTCTTTCAAAAATATTATGACCTTGCAAACACTGTTTTTTGATTTAGGGATCCGTTTCTGAAATATTCGGGTTTAAAGTGAAAATTTTTGTTAGAGTCAAGTGTCCCCCCCCCCCCTCTATCTGCTCAACTGTTATATATGGACGCGTGAAAAAATTCACTGCTTTAGGATATATAATGAAATTTAAAGGAAAACTATCAGAGCTAAGTAGGGTTTACAAATTAAAAAGTTACAGGCATTCAACTTATAAAATGTACTCGGAAAAGGAATATTTATACAAATTCAATAGAAAATTAGTTTTTAGAAAGTTCGCATTAGTAACTACGGAACCCTACACTGCGCGTGGCCCGACACGCACTTGGCTAATTTTTACTTTATGAGATCCACCTACATTAAATGTTCTACGTAACCGAAGCACTCGTAATTCAGCTTCCTACACTTTCACCAATTAATTAAATCAACATTTAGGTGCCTACTTGGAGATAGGCGTGTTTGCTTTACAATATCCTGACTTGATTGTTCTCGAGTCTTTTGGGTATTTTGCCTGTGTCAAAAATAAATTATTTTATACCTATAAGAAAATGTAACGTCGCAAAATAATGTCACTTGTCTTTGAACATATCCATTTTTACGTGATTTTAGATTTATTATTGCAGAAAAACTGAAAATAAGTGTTCTATTTGACTTCAATAAACTATGACGACATCTATCTGTATTTCATACGAATCCCATAAGAAATGTTTGTTTTGTTAAATAAAAAATAACAATATTTTTCGCCTCTATCCTTTAATAATGGTATACGTCAAAAACTCGTAATTACAAGTAAATAATTCCCACCTTAAACCTCTGCCGAAACAGAAACATATGTAAATAGAAGCCACACTCGTATTTATCTCGTAAACAACAATCTAATATGCAAACTAACTCGCTTCTTACGCCTCAATGGCAATTGGGCCAATTTCGGTGTACCTGGATACATACAAACAAACTTTCACGCCACTGTTTGCCACGATCGTCACAGACTATGGAACTCTACTTGCTACGATTCTGACAGACTTCTTTCGCTTCATCTTCACTGATACATATCACTCTTTGGATGTCTGCTAAGTGTCGCGAGCACACGCGACGGGTTCAGTCTATCTCTGTTACAAACTCTACGTGCGACAGAGACAGGTGACCCGTGACGGATTTTGCTATCTCTTTCGCACTTTTCGCAGAGTTTGTGACAGAGATAGAGTGAAACCCGACGCGTGCACCCGCGTCACTTAGCGGACGCCCTTTTCTTTTCATACATGCCCTCCTGTTACAGTACCAAGCTATCTTAGTGAACTCACAAATTCATAAGTATTTATTACATAAATGTTTTTATATGTCTTGTCGCTTCCAGCCTAGAAGAGAACCACTCCAACTATTCCTGAAGATGTCGTAAAAAGCTACTAAAAGTAAGCACAAACATGCACGTGTAAGCAAGCACATGTTTTGCATTAATGGATTCCCAAAGGGGGTTGACGTCAGATTTGATTTGATTTACTGTCACACAATTTATTGTCACAGCGTTTAAATAATTTACAATACTAATCTTAGTTACATTATCTTTCGATCTTAGTAAGTACATCAATGACAGCCAATAACGGATTTACATTTTTTGGTTTCTTCTTAAATACAAAACACATTATAATTCAAATATTACTTTACAGAGCTAAAATATTGAGGTATAAGAAGGGTTAAGATATTTATTTGTCAGCACTGATAAAATGATATAATTCAACAATCATAATTGCTTGTATGAGAGTTTGTGGAGGATTGAGTCAGAATGATCAGAAAAGAATGTGTCTAAAATTTATAAATTGAATGAAATTTGAAAAAGGTAGACAGAATGAAATGATAGAGAAAGGAGGTATGTAAGGACATGAAGGATTTGACGACCTTCGTGGCGTAGTGTTCACCATACTAGTCCGCCACCCAGAGGTTCCGGGTTCGATCCCCGGTCAGGAAAAGTTGTTAAATGGCCTTTTCCAAATTGTTCTGGGTCTTGGATGTTTATCTATATATGTATTAGTTATAAAATATCGTTGAGTTACTATCCTATAACACAAGTCTCGAACTTATTTGGGGCTAGCTCAATCAGTGTAGTTTGTTTCTTTGTATTTATTTACATTTATATATAGGGTTTATTGCAACATTGTTACATTATACACGCACAAAAAGGTTGCTGTATATACAAAGTGCAAACAATACACTGAAGTAATATATTGCATCAGGTACATCAAAGGATATGCATATAGGGGCATGCATGTTGACTGATGTAGCTATAGCAGCTCTGTACACTCGTGTAGTCGTGATTGCGTTCCAGAACGGCTGTGGATCCACGTCCGGGGTATATTTTAGATTGATTCTTTTGGGCAGTCGGATGTGACATGTTATTTCGAAACAGTTAGTCGCCTGAAAAGCATTTCTATCATTTTTCTTTTTTGTTTCTCTCTTTTTAGGATCCCGTACCCAAAGGGTTAAACGGGACCCTATTACCGCTGTCCGTCCGTCTGTCTGTCTGTCATCAGGCAGCATCTCATGAACCGTGATAGCTAATATCAGTTAAAATTTCGTCGCCTGAAAGGCTTTTCTGTCATTTTTTGTTTTTGTTTCTCTTTTTAGGGTTTCGTACCAAAAGGATAAAAACGAGACCATATTCTATTACTTGACTCCGCTGTCCGTCTGTCTATCTGTCTGCCTGTGTCACCAGGCTGATCTCATGAACCGTGATAGCTAATCAGTTAAAATTTTGACGCCTAAAAGGCTTTTCTGGCATTTTTCGTTTTTGTTTCTTTCTTTTAGGGTTCCGTTTTACCAAAAGAGTAAAAACGAGACCCTATTACTAAGACTCTGCTGTCCGTCTGTCTGTCTGCCTGTGTCACCAGGCTGCATCTCATGAACCGTGATAGCTAATCAGTCAAAATTTTGTCGCCTGAAAGGCTTTTCTGGCATTTCTCGTTTTTGTTTCTCTCTTTTTAGGGTTCCGTACCCAAAGGATAAAAACGGGAACATATTAATAAGACTCCGCTGTCCGTTTGTCCGTCTGTCTGTGTCACCAGGCAGAATCTCATGAACCGTGATAGCTAATCCATTGAAATTTTGTCGCCTGAAAGGCTTTTCTGTAATTTTTTTTTTGTTTCTCTCTTTTAGGGTTCCGTACCAAAAGGGAAAAAACAGGACCATATTGCTAAGATTCCGCTGTCCGTCTGTCTGTCTGTCTGCCTGTGTCACCAGGCTGCATCTCATGAAGCGTGATAGCTAATCAGCTAAAATTTTGACGCCTGAAAGGCTTTTCTGACATTTTTCGTTTTTGTTTCTCTCTTTTTAGAGTTTCGTACCCAAAGAGTTAAACGAGACACTATTACTAAACTCTGCTGTTCGACCGATTTTCTGTCTGTCTGTCACCAGGCTGTATTTTATGAACAGTGATAGCTAGATAGTTGAAATTTTAACAGATGATGCATTTCTGTTGCCACTAATAACAAGAGTGCAAATACTAAACAGAATAAAATAAATATTTAAGAGGGGCCCCCCCTTAAATATAGCCCCCATACAAGAAACGTTTTTGCTCGACATTAATAACGGCAACAGGTGTAGACGTTTGAAATATTTACAGAATATAGTATAATTATATTTAAAAATATTTATTTAATAAAGTGGGTCCAGTGCTGCCCCCATTTAAAAAAAATCATTTGATAGGAAATGGAGACATCATTACAAGTTTGGTTTTGATCAGACCCTAGATAACCCTTTAAACTATTTTATGAACTACTGTTTACAGTTTAAAGTAAGAACGTGAAGCTTTTCTACGCACTATTGAGAAAAACGGCCACTTTTGGCGTATGTGCGTAGAAAAGCTTCACGTTCTCACTTTAAACTGTAAACAGTAGTTCATAAAATAGTTTAAAGGGTTATCTAGGGTCTGATCAAAACCAAATTTGAAATTATGTCTCCATTTCCTTTGAAATGATTTATTACAAATGGGGGCAGCACTGGACCCCGGAAAATTCAGGTAGCCCCTTAATCTCTTACCATAAAAAGCGCTGTCTCAAAGCAGACCATCTATATCCCGCGTAATTTATGAAAAAAGCAGCACCAAAAAGCTGTTCCAAACCAAAACATTCCGTGATTCGCCCGTCGGCGTTGAAACATCATAAATCTCGCTGCACTTAAACGTTTTAATTAAAAAAATATGTTCCACGAAACGTGTTTCAAGTTTGAAAGCGGTTGGACAGAATGAGGGAGTTTCACGGTCCGACGATGTTCGTCCGGAAACGCCGGGAATTCCCGTTTGGCCCGGAAATCTAGTTCCACTTTATAATTTTGTTCTAGTGACTATATTTTCTGGATAGCGCTGCGTTTTAGGGCCAAATCACTTTTTACAGCCGACAAAAACCCACTGACGAACTACGTGGCGCAATGATCACCATGCTAGTCCGTCACCCACAGGTCCCAGGTTCGATCCCCGGTCAGGGCAAGTTGGAAAATGACCTGTTTCAAATTGCCCTGGGTCTTGGTTGTTTATCTATATTTGTTATAAAATATTCATTCATTCATTCATAAAACTTTATTGATCCACAATTAAAAATTGTTTTACAATTGGCGGACTTAACGCTAAAAGCGTTCTCTCCCAGTCAACCATAGGGAAAAACAGAAAAATGGTTGCGGCGTAAAAAATAAAACAATAAATTTACAACACAATATACTTACATTTAATATACATATAGTATAATAGATATATACCATATAATATGTCTTATAATATATACCTTACATTAGAATATTACAGATACATACATATATAACATACATACATAATACACAAATACACATACATACACTACATACCAACACTGATGATGACGACGGTGTTAGATCCTATTAAAAAAAAAAAGCTAATTAAAAAGATGAGAATGTACTCTTCTTTTAAAAGAAAATTTAGTGGAAATTTCTTTGATATCAACGGGTAAAGCATTCCAGAGCCGTGAAGCTTGTAGGGTAAAAGAGTTAGCCATAAAGTTTGTGCGATGTAAAGGAATGAAAAGGAGACGAGAGTCTGCCGAACGAAGTTGCCGATCATGACTGTCAGAAAGAAATTGAAATTTGCTTTTTAGATATTCCGGAGAATTTGGATTAAAGAGAATTGCAAAAAGTGTGCAGAGAATTCGCATTTGTCTGCGTTCACGAATAGGAAGCCATTTAAGCTCAGATCGGAAAGATGATATGTGATCATATTTGCGAAGGCAGAAAATGAAACGAATACAATTGTTAATGAGACGATCAAGCTTATTGAGAAAATCGACATTGAGATCTGGGTAACACACATCAGCGTAATCAATTATAGGGAATATTAATGTTTGAACTAACAGTATCTTCGTTTTAAATGGTAGAAAGTTTCTTAGACGGTTAAGCTGTTGAAGAGCTACAGTGACAGAACGACTGACTTCAGCCACCTGAGTGGTCCAGCTAAGTGTAGAATCAATATAGAAGCCAAGATTATTTACAGCTTTACAGTAGGGGATAGTACAATTATTAAATGTGACAGGGGCGACAGTATTAAAGTCAAGCTGAGCGATTTGTCTCGAACTACCTACTAGTATAGCTTGGCACTTAGTGGTATTTACCTTGATTCCGAATTCATTTGACCAAGTTAAAATAGCTGACAAAGCCGCGTTTACGCTCGCTACACCTGACTCAATATCATCGACTGATGACTGTGCATATATTTGCAAGTCGTCTGCATAAAAATGGTAAGAACAGCCAATGGAAGTAGAAAGAAGGTTTATAAAAAGAGAGAAAAGTAAAGGTGAAAGAATACCACCTTGAGGTACACCATTGGACAGATCCTTCCAGTTCGAAAATTCCCGATCCAAGCGAACAGCTTGTTGTCGGTTACGTAGATATTCAGAAAACCAATCCATGACTGAAGACGAGAATTGAAGATGCTCAAGGATAGCAAGCAGAATATCGTGATCCACCATATTGAAAGCATTGGAAAAGTCAATGAGAACTAAAATGGTGACCAACGTATTCTCCATGCCCAACCGAATATCCTCGGTGACTTTGAGTTGTTGAGTTAGTATCCCATAACACAAGTCTCGAACTTACTTTGGGGCTAGCTCAATCAGTGACATTTGTTAAAAAAAAGGCTACCACCGAATCTCTCAAACGGCGCAAGTATGCATGCCTACGTAAGGCATACAACAAAAAATATATGAATTATTAGCTTTTGCCCGCGGCGTCGCTCTGCAATTTATCAAAATTTATCAAAATCCTTTCTTAGGGGATGCCTACTTCATAGTAGCTTTATGCATGCAAAGTTTCAGCCCGATCGGTGTAAAATTGACAAAGTTTCATACAAAATTTCATCCCCTATTTTATCCCTTTGGGGGTAGAATTGATCAAAATCTTCTTAGCGAATGCCTACGTCATAACGTCTACCTGCATGCCAAAATTCAGCCCGATCCGTCTAGTGGTTTGGGCTGTGCGTTGATAGATCACTATGTCAGTCAGTCAGTCACCTTTGAGTTATATATATTTAGATATAGAAATCTATATCATTCATATATTGATTGGGGCCCTTCTGCACATAACTTATTTAATTTTATTGGCAAAAGGCTGAAGGGCTGGTAATTATTTCGTACAAAGAATAAGTATTTACATCCAACGTGGCAATGCTGCCAGACTTCGGTCACTCCGCAGTTCCACGGTGCCGTACCCAAAGGGTGAAAACGGGACCCAATTAATAAGGCTCCGCTGCCGTCCATCTGTCTGTCACCAGATTGTATTACATGAACCGTGATAGCTAGAGATTTAAAATATTCACACATAAAATCCAAATAAATTTAATATTTAAGTGGGGCTCCCATACAACACACGTGATTTTTTATAGATATCTATACGGAACCCTTCATACGCGAGGCCAACTTGCACTTGGCTGGTTATTTTATTTATAATAGTTTATGTTGTAATGTTATTTATTTTCAGTATTTAATTTTATTTTTAACCGACTTCCAAAAAAGGAGGAGGTTATCAATTCGTCGCGATCTTTTATGTTTTTTTTTATGTATGTTCACCGATTATACGAATACGCCTGGACCGATTTGAATAATTCTTTTTTTGTTTCAAAGGGTATACTTTCAAGGTGCTACCATAGAAATCTTATCAAAATCGGTTGTGTAGTTTAGGGGTGAAGTCTGTTTTTAGTTTTGAAAAATTATAGTTACTGTTTTAGTATATTTATTCTTCTATTACCTAGTTCTCATTAAATTAATTTTTAAGTTAAAGCTATCAATTTTGTAGTAAGAAACTCGTTTGTAGTTATCCTTGTTCTTCCTATATTTAAGAGCTGGACTCTTGTCGGTGGAATGCTTTCCATGTTTCTCTTTCTCCGCCAAGTTCTTACCTCCTTATATGTTTCCATGTTTCTTCTTCTTCATCGGTCCCTCAATCTGATCGTGACCACATATTTGTTTCCAGGCTGTTCGGTTGTCAGTACTATGGACCGCTTTATGCATGGAACCTCCAACAACTTTCTTTATACAATCGGCCCATCTAGCGGGCAGTTTTCCTCTGGTGCGTTTACCCTCTATTTGGCCAAAAAAAAAGTCAAAAATCATTTATTTATCTTTGGATATTTATATCACTTGATAATTGTCATTTCTTTTTTCTTTCGATTTCTTAATAGTTAGTTGTTGACGTCAGATCATTTACTTACAACTAAGTTTACTGCCGCCTCCAAAGCGCAAGTACAGAAGAAGCGGTAACAAAGTGTACTGCAGCATTTTCTCCAAAAACGTCAACCTTACAATTATACTGATATTAAAATTAGATGTGTGGACTGAGAATACCCACTATTATTTGCTTCTCCAGACAGTGCATCGGAGAGCCCTTTCCTGGCAATAAACCGAGAGACGCTTCGTGATATGGAGTTCCTTAAGTATGGAGTCATTAGTCCTCATGGCAGTCCATGGTATTCGCAGCAATCTTCAGCACCACATCTCAAAAGCATCAATTCTCTTTCCACGTTTAATTTTTCTTTAATTTGAACTGAAAAAAACCTCTATGGATTTTCTTTTTTTTTTATTACAGTTCTTAAGAGAAAGACCGCGATTTTAGTCTCCTCAAATAGTTTTAAAGTTATCGTTGACCTATTAAAGGAAGATACCGTCGGTGTGTGATATTTCCTGCATATTCTTAGCATAAATCTCAACACCGTGTGCGGGCTATGGTCTTGGGATGAGAAACGCGCGACGCGTGACTACGTGACCAGGAGCGATATTTTTCATTGAGGTACTCACCGAAACACAAAACGTGTAGTTTCCAACTCACCGCTTGCGTAAAATACCATATTAGTTTTTATTTTAAACCGTCATGTCAGCAAAAAAATTTACGACGCGAGTTAAAAAAAATTTACACATTACAAAAAAAACGCTACAACGCCGCTAAAGAAGTTTTCACTTCAAAAATTCTGACCAAAATAGCCGCTTAACATTTTCCTAAAAGAATAAACCTCCTAATATTGGCCTTATTACTCGTACATTGAAATAAGAAGTCTTTTTTGTTACCCGACTAAGGCAAAGCCAAGAGGAAGGGTAATGATTTTAGCAGTTTATGTACGTATGCATGTGTATGTCTGCTCCACCGTAGCATCCGAACATCACATTCAAAAAAAGTGAGAGCCAAAACAATTTTTTTTTGTTTCTATATCGAGTGGGGTATTAAATGGAAGGTCTTGATTAACACATTCTAAAAATATATACATTGTTAGCCATATAAGCCTCCCGTGGACAGTATAACTTATATCTTGTTTGAAGTTCATCTCACGTTACAAGAATAGCATTAGCAGCAGCAAGCAAAAAAAAACTCACAAACACGGTCTTTCAGATAATCTCTTAAAGGATGCAAGAACCTTGTAACTAACTTTCTTAAATAACGAAACCAAATGATACCTTAATCCGAAGACAACCAGCAAAACGATCAAATTCATCATACCAGTTGCAACTAAATAAGAAATCCTTACCAAAATGGCCGTTAAACATCTCTTTGTACAGCGGACTACTAAAAATCTTTATCATCGGTCTTATTTCATTGAAATACGAGTTCCTTTGAGGCTCTACGTTCAGCTGAAAGTACTAGGAGCGCATAAAATAGCAGCAAGCAACAATCATCTAAGATTAGAGCTCGTTAGTGCGGGCCTGCTCATTATTACCCCAACAAATCATAGAGACAGGCCCTCACAAATCATCTCGTAACAATATGGACCGAATTTTCAGCGGCCGTGATATAGCATATTTTGTACTCTTTTGTTCGCAGTGATAAAAGGCGGCCGATGTTTGGACGCTCTTGGAATGTCATGTTTCGTTTTGTACTGTATGGCTTTTGTTTCATAAACGATAGACCTATTATTCTATCATAGACCCTAGGATCATCATAAATATAATCTTTTATTTTGAAAATAAAAATTACAAAGGGGTTGTTCCATAATGGGTCAGGTCATTGTACACCACCGCAAAAAATACTTTAAAATAGTAAGAATGTAATGAGTAACATTTTATTTTTATTCGTTGTAATCTTAGAGTAACTTTAACATTAAAATCGAGTGTAATATTGCATAATGGCGACATTGTCATGACGGCTACTTTTCAGTGCATTCAAAACTTGTGGCACCATTTCTAAGCACTTTCTGAAGTGCCATTTTTTAAAACGCGTAGTCACCGAAACGAATGGTTTTTCTATACAAAAAACCGTTCTTTCAGTGATTCTGCGTTTCAAAAATGGCACTACTGAACGTCAATGTGTAATGTCACATTTAGTAACTGTCAAAGTCAAATAACGATTGACAAACACCATAACGTCATCGATCGACCGGCGGACGATCATTCTTGCAGAAGTGCCATTTTTCAATCGCGGAGTCACCTAAACGAATGGTTTTTCCATGCAAAAAACCGTGCGTTTAGTGACTTCGCGTTTAAAAATCAAACCACAGGATATATTCTGTCTTATTTGTGAAAATGTCATTCATATGTTAATGCCAATTAAACGTCAAAGTCATTTTGACAAGCGCGAAGTTGATAATGTTATTATTACCTCAATTACGGCATTTCAAACTAAAACTACATTAAAAAAGGAATTATTTTTTGGAAATTATCGATAACATATTGCTTACCATATATAACTACAAATTTTAGGTAGGTGTATCATGACCTCGCCCAGCTACCATACATTTCTGCAACGACTCCTTTTATTTATACTATTATCGATTATTATTGTAATCGATTATCAGCGACCAGCTTTATCCGCGACTCTATTCGCATCTGACTATGTGTGACTTAATCAATCCAAATCTTATTAAAACACCTATATTATACATAAATTTTTGAGTATTGAGCATTTTTAGCTTTATCTCCGCATGTTGGAAGGTAATTTGTAGGTAATGCAATATATAACTTTAATCTTATACGACTAACATAGCTGCTTAAGTTTTTTTGATTAAATTTTGACATTTGATGGATCTTTGGAGTACTATCAAAAAAAACATTTAATTTTAAAAGATCGAACTCAAATAAGTTATCTAAGCCAAGACACGTGGGCAGATGCAGTATTTTTAAATCGTTCCAATTTATAACACCAGAATGACACACTTACTTTATAATTAGTTATTTTATGTGTATAAACTTTTGTTATAATTTTTCATAACTAAAAACCGAATTCTCCCCCAAAATCGGTTGTGTAAACCGATCTTGATTAAAAAAAAATGGGACCGCAAGTATATCCTTCCACGACAAAAAAAACGTGGGGCACTCGAGGACTGCCGCGGTAAAGCTATTGCATAGCGTTTTTTATCAACTTATGCAATTATAATAATTTTTTTATTTTTGTATATACAGTATTTTTTTTCTTTGATATTAGTTCAAGTTTTTTCTTTGATATTAATTCAAATTGCACTTTTTGAGCATGGTGACCGATAAGAAAACATTTTTTTTTTCCTTTATTGAATAAATGAGAAGTTAATATCGTTTAAAATATTTTTAATTATTTTATTCAGGACTTTTTAATACATGTAGGTTATTCAGGAATTTTTATTATGAGCAGTTAGCAGCTCCGCAGTCGGCGCGCTCAAATCCCGCGATAAAAGCTATGCAATAGCTTAAAAATATTCTCGGCCTACGCGTTTACGAACAATCGGTGAACATACATATAAAAAAGAACGCGACGAATTGATAAACTCCTCCTTTTGGAAGTCGGTTAAAATGCCATTTTGAAAACTAAAAGCCTTGTTTAACTATGTTTAACCGCGCAAAAGTTCTAGTATTAAATCTGCACATGTTTGTTGGCAAATATTTGACCGAACTTCTGAAATCCGGGCTGCAGAGCTTAGGCGATTACCCAACTGGCAATGCGCCCCGCTGCGGTGCGCAGACCGGCAGATTCCGCGCACGGCGACGGAGGCGTAGATCTGCTTCCCCGCGCGGAGTAGAAGTCTGCGACGGTTCCACGCAGATTGGCAGAATCTGCGTGCGGGACGCGCTATTGGTAACGAGCTATATGTATAAAAACACGCACGGTACTGCGGAGCAATGTGTTATACCCTGCGGCTAGCACCGCGCCCCCGCGCAGATTGGCAGAATCTGCGTGCGGGACGCGCTATTGGTAACGAGCTATATGTATAAAAACACGCACGGTACTGCGGAGCAATGTGTTATACCCTGCGGCTAGCACCGCGCCCCCGCGCAGATTGGCAGAATCTGCGTGCGGGACGCGCTATTGGTAACGAGCTATATGTATAAAAACACGCACGGTACTGCGGAGCAATGTGTTATACCCTGCGGCTAGCACCGCGCCCCCGCGCAGATTGGCAGAATCTGCGTGCGGGACGCGCTATTGGTAACGAGCTATATGTATAAAAACACGCACGGTACTGTGGAGCAATGTGTTATACCCTGCGGCTAGCACCGCGCCCCCGCGCAGATTGGCAGAATCTGCGTGCGGGACGCGCTATTGGTAACGAGCTATATGTATAAAAACACGCACGGTACTGCGAGCAATGTGTTATACCCTGCGGCTAGCACCGCGCCCCCGCGCAGATTGGCAAAATCTGCGTGCGGGACGCGGTCCCGCGCGATTACGCGGACAGTGTATTAGCCTAAGCGTGTTTTCGATACAAATTAAGATACTTGCATACAATGCTAAAATCTGCGGCCCCGCGCTCCGTGACGGTGCGCGGTGCAGTGTGATCACCACCTTAGCTCAGGGCATGATTTACCGCCGACTCTTGAGGGACTAATTTCACGCTCCTTAGACACAGACATATTATTTTCATAATTTATATTTCTTCTACTCTATAATTTGTATTCTAGAATAAATAATAGTTCGTCCAAAAAGAAACAATTCTAAATAGTATGTCATCTAAATTTAAATATACAGTCTTACTGGTAAGTAAATCACGTGTCATTTAAGGACATAATAAATCATGATCACATCATAATGTCAAAAAGGAACGTGGGTGTCGTGGAACACTTTGTTGGAACGAAGTTACTTTTGTAGTAAATTATTAATTCGTGACGGAAAAAAGTGACGGAAAAATCTTACACTTTTTTATTACTCAATCCTTTATTGCTTCCTTAATGTTGTACATACATGTGGTGTTTAATATAAAATGATAACCAATTCAGGACCCTGACGGGCGCTGCAATAGGAAAGGGGCTATTTTATCTTAAAATTGTTATATATTAAATCATGCAAATAAATTATTCAATTATATTTTGGGTGCTAATGGATATGATTAATTTTATTATAATATTTTAATTATATTGTCAGGTGTATTTTAATAGTCAAGTTCAAGATAGGTGTTTATATTTTATTTGTTTATTGATTTATTAATTGATTATGTATATATTTTATTTGGTAAAATGTTTATCATCTATATATTCTAAGAGTATAATAACATAATCAGTACTTCCTTAATGAGCTGCAGTTTTTTTTTTGTCATTTTCTATATTTTTAATGTCTTCAGGGAGTTTATTGTAAATTTTTACGGACATGGCATGGGAAGTAATAATAAAAAAGTGTTGATCTGTATCCCCACGCAAGCCTTTCAAAGGACCGGGGCAAAAGGACCCGTGAATCTAAAGGAGATGCATAATAATAATAAATTAAAACAATAAATAGATGTGTGCTGGGTTTGAACCGGGAACATCGACCGTCTCAGGCCTAAGCTCTCCTAACTGAGCTATCGACGAGACAGTCAACCTTAAAGTGAAAGGACCTTTCACTTTCATTCGTTACGGAATAAAGTGACGGAATAATCTTACACCTTTTTCGCCTCGGTCCCATTCGCTAAGTCCGTACCGTCCGAAAAGGAACTTCGCTTCAAGAAACCCAACAAAATACTTATCAATTACAAAGAAAAAATTACATACTATATGATTTGAAATACTTTGTGGGATTCCGCTAGTTGTGTCCGTGAGTTCATTCAAACTATTGCCGGCCAGCGCCCACCTACTACTGTTAGTCCCAGCATAACTGCCACCAGCAACCCGTGGACACCCGCCACCAACAGCCGATGCATGCTCCCTCCAATGCTGCTGCATCCGCTGCGGCTGCAGCAACATCGAACTAACTGGTAGCGGAATCGCACAAAGTAATTCAAATCATATAGTATGTAACTTTGATTTCCGCAAAGTTACACTTGAATCTATTAACTAATAAAAAAAATATAAAGTTAGTGCGCTGTATAGGCTAACCACACAGAAAGTTAAGCTAAGTTCAGGTGAAGGGATGCTAGCTAGGCGGGAGAAACTCTGAAGAGAATATAGCCAAACCCGTCGAGTGATTTCCTTACATATGATTTATTGATTTCACTTCAAAGATCACTGTTTGATTGACATATTGACCCAGATTGCTTAATCCCTAAGTTATTTATGCATATAGTTAAAATGTAGGTTAAAATATTGTTACCTATGTAGATATTAATTGTTTGCTAAAATGTATGAGATTGTTGGGAAACATATGCCATGTAAGCAGTTTTAACTCCGCACCACAATGCGATGTAATGAGTAGGCAGTCGCTCGCTGCTATTGAGTTCGTAAACACTTGTTTGTCCCTAGACATGTGAACAGCTATGCCCCGGAAGGGTCCCTAGATAGCTCCACGAAGTTAGTTTGTCTGTTCATCCGTATAGCCAAAACCTGTGACTGTTCGTGTAAACTGTATATGTGAACTGTGTATTGAGAATATAGACAATTACCAAGTGTTGTTGACTTTACCTTCTGAATCCCGATAGCTAGATACGTCCACACTCACCTAGACAGACACTTAGCTAAAAAACATCAGATAGATTCAATTAATAAAAAAGTAGACGAGCAAATGTATCTACAAGATGATAGCTCAGACAGCGCAGTTTCGCGAAACCGCGCGCTCGCTACGCGCTTGATTCCTACATACCTTTACTATATGCTTGTTGTTAAACCGCTTATGATTGTGCGCAACGCGAGTGCTTACACTTCTTGTTTTTATTGGATAATTAAGCCAACTTTTAAACACCTATTATTATACTATTTGGAACGGGAATCGAGTACTGAGTGCCCCCTTTCCATACGTAACGTGATTTACCAGTCAGCTTGTATAAGGACAAATCACACTGATCGATCTAGCCACAAAGTATATTCGAGGCTTGTGTTACAGGATACTCATTCAACGATACTTTATTTTATATCAAATACATATATATAGGACAATCTGAAAAAGATCATTTTCCATCTTGACCTGACCGGGGATCGATCCCGGGACCTCCGGTGTGACAGCCTGGTGTGGTGACCACTAGGCCACAGGAGTCGTCAAAGCCTCAAGCCTCAAATACATTAGATTCGATAAACCCACACAAAAACATTCATCTTTATAAATCAGTAATAATATTTGTAATAACATAAATATCATTTACCAATAATATTTATTTACTTACAAAAATATTGCCAGAAAAAGGTTAGTACACATCGTAAATTATTTCCTTGGAATAAGAGGATAATGTTTTTCTATTTCGACGAAGTTTGATTGGCCGAAAACTAAATAAAAGTCTCAACGTATGTACTACCATGAACGCAAATATTGTTTCAGACGCAAATTCTGTAAAACACGTGTACACGTGTCTGGCAGGATGTTTGGCAAGTCCGATCGGCCTGGCTGCTTACAGAAAGTATTAAAATAGTTGCCAGACTCATAAAAAAGCTCTAGTTCGCTCAGCGCGCTATGGAGAGGGCAATGCTCGGTGTTTCTCTACGTGATCGAATCAGAAATGAGGAAATTCGTAGAAGAACCAAAGTTACTGACATAGCCCAGCGGATTAACTCATTGAAGTGGCAGTGGGAAGGACAAAGCGCGAAGAACCGATGGCCGATGAGGCAAAAAGATCCTCGAACCGTGTACTGGCAAGCGAAGTGTAGGACACACACCTACATGGTGATCAGACGATCTGACCAAGGTCGCTGAAGAGCGCTGGACACTCTTGATCGGTAATTTTGGAAATCCTTGGGAGAGGCCTATGTAATCTTATAGCTAGACGTAATGCGGCTGAAATGATTATGATGATTAGTTCTCAAACTAATATTATAGCTGGAACTTATAGCTAAATATTATATACATTTTAATGTTAGTTTGTTACAACAGGTGCAATAACTATAAAGAGAAAAATTGTACAAATCTTTGCTTCTCGAAGATCTAGAATAGCTTTTTAGGGTTCCGTAACCAATGGCAAAAAACGGAGCCCTTATGGATTCTTCATGTCTGTCTGTCTGTCCGTCCGTATGCCACAGCCACTTTTTTCCGAAACTAGGACTATTGAAACTTGGTAAGTAGATGTATTTTGTGAACCGCATTAAGATTTGCACACAAAAATAGAAAGAAAAAAACAATAGATTTTGGGGGTTCCTCATACTTGGATCTGAAACTCAAAAAATTGTTTCATCAATATATGTGTGGGATATTTATGGAAAGGTCATCAAAAATTATATTGGGATTTCTAATATCATTTTTTTCTAAACTGAATAGTTTGCGCGAGAGACACTTTCAAAGTGGTAATATGTGGTCCCCCCCCCCCTTTTAACTTCTAAAATAAGAGAATGAAACAATATAAAAAACTAAAAAAATATATGGTGTACATTACCATGCAAATTTCCACCGAAATTGGTTTGAACGAGATCTAGTAAGTATTTTTTTAATACGTTTATTAAAACATCGATCAAAGTTACAACGAACTACAAAAACGTTTATATTATGTTACTTGCTGCTACGGAACCCTTCATGGGCGAGTCCGACTCGCTCTTGGCTGCTTTTTTTTTACTTTTTGCACGCCAGCGCTTATTAACATTACTTTATCCCCGCCACCAAGACTTGTATAAAAAAAAAACAGAGGTGTCAAGGGACACCCGGATGGAACGAAGTAAAATATAAATAGGTCTAAATTACATTCAAACTCTTTTCTGCGTTCTAAAATCAAGTTTTTATTATCTTCATAAATTTGAATGAACAAAAAGTGTCGTTACAACTTTTGGTCTTAATTTTTTCCGCATAGCTCCCTTTCTTAACGCGCGATAAGGAACTTCGTTCCAATATTGCAATTTATACAACTTTCGTCTTCAATGACGTCTTAGTCGTTTGCAACTTAAGTGGTCAATGCCACTCAAAAGGTTAAATAAATATATATTTTTATATAAAAAAATATATATTTATTTAACCCCTATTTATTATTTATTATATAGGGCGGCATACGAACAAGCGGGTCACCTGATGGTAAGTGATCACCGCTGCCCATGGACAACTGCAACACCAGGGGTGTAACAGAAGCGTTGCCGGCCTTTCAGGAAGATATAGACTCGTTTTTGAAGGTTTCAAGTTTTAGTTTTTTAAAACCAAGAGTTGCTAATTAGATTATTTGCCAATATAATAAAATACATATATCCTTTAATGGGGATACATGAATTATTGGGGGTCCGGTGCTGCCCCCATTTGAAATAAAAGGGAGATATCATTTAAAATTTTGTCTCGATCAAGCCCTAGATAACCTTTCAAACTATTTTATGTAGCTTTTCTTCGCACATTAGCGAAAATTTTCTTTTAAAAGAAGAGTAGCTTCTCATCTTATAAATTAGTTTTTTTTTATAGGCTCTATCACCGTCGTCATCATCGGTGTTGGTATGTAGTGTATGTATGTGTATGTGTGTATTTTGTATGTATATTAAATGTAAGTATATTTTGTTGTAAATTTATTGTTTTATTGTTTGCGCCGCAACCTTATATGTTTTTCCCTATGGTTGACTGGGAGAGAACGCTTTTAGCGTTAAGTCCGCCAATTGTAAACAATTTTTAATTGTGGATCAATAAAGTTTTATGAATGAATGAATGAATGAAAATCGGCAACGGCCACTTTTGGCAAATGTCCGTAGAAAAGCTTTACGTTTTCACTTTAAAGCATAAACAGTAGTTCATAAAATAGTTTGAAGGGTTATCTAGGGTTAGATTAAGGCAAAATTTTAAATGATGTCACCGTTTCGTTTCAAATGATTTGTTTAAAATGGGCAGCACTCATTCATCCAACTATTTTATGACTCAGAGACATAAAATAGTTTGAAGGAATATCTAGAGAGAGAGAGAGACATATTTTTAAAATAAAGCGAATAATTGTATAATTTCATACCAATCCGATTGATTTGTTTAATGTGCGTGTTAAAACCGAATTTCACGCGAACTAAGTCGCGAGTATCAGTCAGTAATAAATAAAGCCACATAAAATCTTATAGCTGCCAATAAAATACTTCAAGAAATTCAAAGAGAAAACAATACAAAAACTATGAAGCGGACTCTCTGCGACCTCAATAAGCGGCCATCATACTTTGAACCCTGTAAAGGTTAGGCCAGACACGAGCCAATCGGGGTTTTCTTTATACAATGTCCTTTTTAATTAGGTACAAATATTTTAAGAGGTGATTCAGTCCATCATTTTGAACAACTTTTCCCAATAAATATATATCGAAATACGAAATTTTTTTTGCATTTTTCATAGTAACGATATCACGTGACTACTTCGATTTGTATGAGAACCTAAATATTTTTTCGTATTTCGATATACATTTATTGGGCAAAGTTGTTCAAAATGATGGACTGAATAACCCCTTAAAATATTTGTACTTAATTAAAAAGGACATTATATATTTAAATTATTTTTTAATCTTTATTGTTCATCAAATACTTTTATAGAACAATAGGCGAACTAAACGCTAAAAGCAGTGAACCTTTGGGTTATACAGTAGTCTAAATGTAGGTTGCAAGATAAAAGTACGGCACACAAAAAAAAACGATAAATACATAATATATTTCCTATTTACATACATAATAATATACATTACATATACGATACTAAATAAACACGATATATAAATATAAATTTATGTAGCAATTTTTAAATCTACTCGTATACATCGGCTAAGAAGTGCTTAAACACTCGTGTCTTAAATTCAAATTGAATTGTCGTGTTGTTTCGACTATTCCCAGTCTTCAAACTTCAGACGACCCGCGCTGACCATGCATAGGACCCGCACATGCGTTTTGCTCGCCTTAGTGCGCTTGAGCGTATGCAAGGCTCTTGCGTGTGTACTTCGGTAAACGCAATTTAAGATGTATTAATGTGTGATCCGACTCGAATTATATGCAACAGATTTCAAAGCGGGCTATACGCGGGTGTTGAAGCGCGTGATCTAGGGGTCACGGCGTTCGCCTTGTAATCTTCTGGGTCGTCGGATTCGAATCCCACTGGGAAGCATACTTTGTGAAAAGATGTTTCAGTTTAGTTAGGATATTGTTGATTTGAATCACCTGATTATCCGAAAAGAAGGATGATTCCGTGTTTCGTTTCGGAAGGCAAGTATAAACTGTGGGTCTCGAACGCCGTCTAGCGTTTGTTCAAACCTATCCAAGGAGTGGTTCTGGTCTACCCTTTGGGTTGCAGAGGTCAGACGGCAGGTCGCTTTGTGTAAAAACCAGTATGGTCGCTTAATCATCTAGGTTAGGTAGCGTACCCCGGGCTCTGAAGCATTACCGCTGAGGATGGAACCGGGAATACAGGAGGATGATCATGACAATCTTAAACCCGACCAAAATGTTCAAATTGTGTCAAACTTTTACTCAAAATGACTTGGTTAACGTCACTAACTCCAGTAGCCATCACCAGCGGATATCTAGACACGCAGCAGAGTATCAGAGCCAAGTTAAAAATCAAAACCAGCCAAGTGCAAGTCGAACTCACGCACCTAGGGTTCCGTACCAATATCTATTAAAAAAAACACGTTTGATGTATGGTAGCCCCACTTAAATATTTTCTTTATTCTATTTTTAGTATTTGATGTTATAGCGGCAACAGAATTACATCATCTGTGAAACCCTTTAGATCCCGTTGTTACCCTTTGGGTACGGAACCCTAAAAAAAGAACTGGCGACGCAGCAGCCGTGTGTATATTTATATGAACCATTTCGAACTACTATTGACCCCTCTAAAACTCGAAGCTCACATGTAATTTAACACATGTAAAGTCAAGTACCAAGATACCTGACCAGGCCCTTTACTTAAATCTTCAATTTTCTCTTAAACTAAAAATAATATTAACATGAAAATTTATATTCAGAAAGATTTAATTAAAGTCTGTGACCAGGCCCTCTGAAATTCAAAACTATAACAATTGATAACCTGGACAACGTTAATGTACAGTCAAGTACCAAGGTACTTGACTGTACATTAACGTCGTCCAGCTCATAATTTTTTCAATAATGTCGCTCGTTATTGATATAATAGCGTTTAAAAACCTGAGAATTTGTCGGACTTGGCTCCCATTTTCACGTTTATGTTGTTGGTGAGATCTTTTTTAAATGTCGATTCAGCGTCAGTCCAATCGCAGCTTTACAGCAAACGAGGCCAAAGGAAACTATCCGGTTTATCCGCCACTTCTTTTACAAAAGGGTTTCAAAAGATAACGAGTCGTTCCATCTCTATCTTACTACATGGGAACGGTATGTCTTTCTCGCTCGGCGCTGGTAATGGTCTAAGGATTTGATTGATGGTTAAATTATGTGCGAGATAAGGATCATTTGTTTTTAATGATGTTTAGAAGTTTCTCGTCACATATTTTGGCTTTGTGCAATCTTTTTAACCGACTTCAAAAGAAAGAGTAGGTTATCAATTCGTCAATTTTTTTTGTTTTTTTTTTTTTTTATTTATCTTCACCGATTACCTGAAGATGCCCGACCGATTTGGAAAATTCTTTTAAAGGGTATACTTATCAGGTTGTCCCATAGAAATGTTATGAAAATCGGTTGTGTAGTTTGGGGGTAAAGTCGGTTTTTAGTTTAAAAATTATAATTTTCTTCCAATAATTACTCCGTTAATTATATTTTTCTTATTTCCGTGAATTCGTAAAATTATCCTGCTATTTTGGACGAATATCTATATTATGTATTTATTATAAAATATAGATATACGTTAAGGGGCTACAATGCGACTTAAATAAAGTGAACAAAAATGGCGGACTTCAAAGGATTTTTGTACAAATTCCTGACACGTAAATTTTTGTTTAAACTTGTTTGTCATCATCATCCGAGCGTATTCCCGGTTGCATCCTCAGCAGTAACGCTTCAGAGCCCGGGGTCCGCTACCTAACCAAGGAGATTTGACGAGGTTACTGGTTTTTACACAGAGCGACTGCCGTCTGACCTCCGCAACCCAAAGGGCAAACCAAGAGCCAATCCTTGGATAGTTTGATGTTCAAACGCTAGGTGGCATTTGGGACCCACAGTTTTACGTGCCTTCCGAAACACGGAATCATCTTTCTTTTCGGATAATCAGGTGATTCAAGCCTGCAATATCCTATCCAGACTGGAAACAACTTTTCACAAAGTATGCTTCCCAGTGGGAATCGAACCCATGACCTCCGGGTTACAAGGCGAACGCCTTGACCACTAGACCACGAAGGCGTTAAACTTGTTTGTGTTGCATTGTAACTTGATTTTTTCGGGGTCCAGTGCAGTCCCCCATTTGAAATAAATCATTTAAAAGGAAACAGAGACATCATTTAAAGTTTTGTTTTGACCAAGCGCTAGATAACCCTTCAAACTATTTTATGAACTACTGTTTACAGTTGAAAGTGAGAACGTGACGCTTTTCTACGCTCATTACCTAAAGTAACCGTTTTTCGCAAATGTGCGTAGAAAAGCTGCACGTAAATTTGTACAGCCATTAAAAAAAATTTTTTTTTATCCCCCGCCAATAAAAAAGAGGTTTTATAAGTTTGACGCCAATGTCTGTCTGTAGCATCGCAGCACTCGAACGGATAGACCGATTTCAATGCGATTTTGTTACGTGAAAGTAAGTTTCTTTACGGTGTATCAACTATTTCTGGTTACAATCGATTCAGCCGTTTAAAATTTATTAGAGGTTAGCCCTTTAAAGTCGGGGATTTTGATTTACCTGACAAATAAAAGATGATTTAACATGGGTTGGTATATGTAGTTCTTCCAGTCGACGCTAGATGACGTGGTCTAGGTTTTTTTTTCACCTGATGCTAAGTGATCACCGCTGCCTATGGACAACTTAGTGATGTACAAACCTCGAGGCGTCGAGTTCTACTTTTGAACCCTCAAGGCAGATTGGCAGGACTCGGTGAGCTCGGTAGGCTTGTAGACCCCAGCCTAGCCGAGTCGCGAGCTCTCTGAGCCACGCCTCGAGCCTTCAAAAGAGTTCGAGCCCTCAAAAGAGCTCGAACCTATCAAAAGAGATCGGGTGTTCAAAAAAGCTCGAGTCTTAAAATGAACGCGAGCCTTCAATGAAAGCTTGAGTTCTCTGAGACCTTTTACTCAGAGAGTTCGCAAACCAAGCCTAATAATTTAATTTTTCAATTTTAATTTAACAAAAGTAGGTTGCCGCGTGAGAAGAATCAATCACCAATAAATAAATAAATATAAATATATAGGGACAAATTACACATTATTGAGCTCACAGAGCTCATAGAAAAAGACTCAAGCGGTAATAAAGCCTCCAATACGATCGAGTTCTCGAGAAGTTTTGAAAAAGACTCAAGCCGTGAAAAAGCCTCCAGATTGATCGAGTTCTCGAAAAGGCTCGAGCTCTAAAAAAGACTCCCAAGTCGTCGAGCTTCACACAAACGAGGCGAGCCCTGTAAACGTGAACGTTTTTAATTTGCCTGAAAAATAAACTTGATGTCTAATAGTTACTCAGTAAACAAAAAATTGTAAGGCCATTAAAGGCAAACGAAGGTCTCGGCCAACCGTTACTCGTCGACGTGTAATTTTTAACACAGAGTAATTGGTTTTGTGTTAAACAGTTAACCGGCCAAGGCTTTCTCGATCTATTGCAAAATATACAATATGTAACAAAAACCCTGTCCGATCCTTATAGGAGCAACTCTTTCTATGGGACCAATGCTTGAAACTCGAAGAAAAAATCGACATTTTCATACAAATTGCGGGCCGGCCGAACATTTTCGTATGAAAATGACGATTTTTTTCGAGTTTCAAGTATTGGTCCTATAGAAAAACTTGTTTATATTGACGGTCTGAGTTGCTCCTACAAGGATCGGACAGGGTTTTTGTTACATATTGTATAAGTTAAACAAGTTATTTTAGAAGAGCTTGATAATCCATGTACTAATCCTTAAGGGGATATATGCATTTTAAGAGTCCAGTGCTGCCTTCATTTGAAATAAATTATTTTAAAGGAAATAGAGATATCATTGAAAATTGGAAATTCTGTCTATCTTATATTTCATGAACTACTGTTTACAGTGTAAAGTGAGAACGTGAAGCTTTTCTCCGCATTTTTGCGGAAAACGGCCACGTTTGGCGTTTCCTTTCAAATAATTTATTTCAAATGGGGGCAGCACTGTACCCTGAAAAAAATCATGTATCCATTTAAACAATAGTCAATGCAATATATTCTACATTTCCAATGTAGCCAATCATGCTGAAAAACAAAACAGCATTTTAAAGGGCGTGGTGCGTGTTCGCACGGACCCGGGTTCGACCCCCGGGAGCATCGTTCGTATGCATAAGATGACTTGTCAGTTTGGGGCTATGCGTCATGTCCCTTTTTGTTTTATGGGGTTACATGGGGCGTTCTATTGCTTTCCGGTGCTTTGAATTCGATGCTGATTTTTTTAGGTTGAAGAATATTTAGAAAATATATAAATTAAATTGGGAAGAGATTGCTACGCGATAAGTCCAGCTTGACATGTTTCTGTTTTTAGGGACCGTACCCAAAGGGTAGAAACGGGACCCTATTAGTAAGACTCCGCTGTCTGTCAGTCCGTCCGTCAGTCCGTCTGATTAAATTAGGAAATCCATCTGTCTGCCTTCTTATAAATATCCATTTATATATATATATATATATATATATATATATATATATATATATATATATATATACGTTCGAGTTCGAGACTTGTGTTATGGGATACTAACTCAACGATACTATATTTTTAACCGACTTCCAAAAAAGGAGGAGGTTATCAATTCATCGCGATCCTTAATTTTTTTATGTATGTTCACCGATTATTCAAAGACGCCTGGACCGATTTAAAAACATCTTTTTTGTTTGTAAGGGTATACTTTCCAGGTGGTACCATGGAAATTTTATCAAAATCGGTTGTGTAGTTTGGGGGTGAAGTCGGTTTTTAGTTTAGAAATATTTTATATAGTACCGGGGATCGAACCCGAAACCTCTGAATGGGGACTAGCATGGTGACCACTGCGCCAGGGAGGTCGTCTTATAAAGTTGGAATTTTCACGGATGTTGTATTTCTGTTGCCACTATAACTAAAAATACTAGAAACAGGATAAAATTTATAATTAAGTGGGACTCCCATACACGAATACATGAATGATAGATAGTACGGAACCTTTCGTGCGCGAGTCTGACTAACATTTGGCCTTTAATTTTTTTCTGATTTTGTATTTTCTTTTATTAATGGTGCAATAAAGAGTATTTGTATTAAATTTATACTGATTCAAGCAGACAGTGAAATTCTTCGAATTTGCTTTACAATGTTCTAATAAATGTAAGTATTTATTAGAACATTTTTATCTGAGAATCGTAGATCTCAATCACGCTAAGCGTGGCCTTTTGAACTTACGGGCCTGGGCTCTGACTACCCCGTCAGGAATAATGACGTGAAAATGTAACTGTACTCTTTTTTCGTTTTTCGTGTGTGTAAGTGGCCAACACTGGTGTCAGATTTTTTAGGCTGCCTAAAGGCATCTGACATAGCTTGACGACTGCCAATCAATGATGACAGCCGGGACCAACGGCTTTTACGTGCCTTCCGAAGCACGGAGGAGCTCGAGATTTTTTTTATGCCACTTGTTGTCACCCATCCAAGTGCGGACCACGCCCGGTGTCGCTTTACTTGCGAAAGCGCTACCAATGCGCACTCCCGCCGGGCCACCGAGCTGTACTCTAAAACTATGTAGATCACACGATAATATCTAATATCCAACTGCTGCGAGTATATGTAACGTCTTATGTTTCAAATTATAGACGATATTCATTGTCTTTTAAATCAGCTACGACATGCTTCTACAACGAAGAATAAAGATCGTAGACACTACAATGACACAGGTATGGCACTTCGTAAAAGCGGAGTATCATTTATGCCTACAAACTAAAATACATCTTTACACAGCAATGTGTGTGTGTAGCAACATGGAGAAAACGGGGGAGAGGTGCGGGGACGGGGAACGGGACGTATATTGCGCGGGACCTTAGGAGACTTCGTTATGTAAGTAACACTTATATTCATTCTGTGACAATATTTAACTTCTGCGACGAAGGACGTCTACAACATACTTCTACAATAAAGAATGAAGATTGTCTACGACAGTCTTTCCCAAAGTGGGCGATAACGCCCCCTTGTGGGCGCTGGAGGCTTTAAGGGGGGCGGTAACGGGCCCAGAATAAAGTTGGGGGGCGCTGATGTGATTTAAGCAATGAGTGATTTATAACTTCAGCTATTTCATATTTTAAAATTCACTGAAATTAAAATCCTCTTACTACACAATATCCATTTATTAGTTCATATTTATATCCTTTTTTATTGTACAAATATAAACTAAAAATGTAATTAATATTTATTATTTTAATGCGTTCACAACGCTATTTATATCGTTAAAGGAATCAAACACAGAAAAAATTTCGTGTTGTTTCGCAGGTGAGGTCCCCACTTCCAATACTCTTTATTATTGTAAAATTGTATTATTATACCTATTTTTTTATTTAAAATTAACAATGTTGATTATTGTTACTTTTTATAAAAGATACTCTAATGTACTGGTGTATGTATTATTATTGCTCTCTCGTTTAGAATATAGGTTGAATTAAACTACAGGCAAGACAAATATGTGATTCAGGTTTTTATGGTGAAAAAAATGGGGGCGCTACAAAATAACTGATTTTTTAAAGTGGGCGTTTGACAAAATAAGTTTGGGAACCTCTGGTCTACGATATGGAACTTCTACGGCATAGCACGTCTACGACCAATAAAGAATGACGATCGTTTCCGATGAAGAACTTCTACGGCGTAGGACGTCTACGACATGGTTCTACAAATAATGACGATTGTCTCCGATGAAGAACTTCTACGGCGTAGAACTCAGAGGTACAAGTTACGCCTAGCGAGGACCGAATCCGTGCCAGTGCCTTAACTATTAAATGTCGAAATTTCAGAATGACACTCACCTAAACCACTTCGCCGCCACCGCTTTGTTGGTCTGTCTACGGTGTAGACTTGTAGACCGTCTACGGTGTAGACTTGTAGACCGTCTACGGTGTAGACTTGTAGACCATCTACGGTATAGACTTGTAGACCGTCTACGGTGTAGGCGATTCCACAGTACAGACGAATGTTTATCTATATATGTATTTGTTATAAAATATATTTTGTATAGTTAGTACCCCATAACACAAGTCTCGAACTTACTTTGGGGCTCGCACAATCTGTGTGACTTTCCCGTATATATTCATTTATAGATCGTCTACGTTGTAGACCGTCTAATGTGTGGGCTTGTAGATCGTCTACGATGTAGAATATTAGACCATGTACGGCGTAGACTTGTAGACCGTCTGCGGTGTAAAATGTTCAACACAATAAAGTTAATTCAACAATTCTGAGAACTGGAATGGTTTAAAGATAGGATTGTATTAGCCATAATAAAACATAAATTGGACTACGATTAAGGGTGGATATAAAATTAATAGCGGATGTTTCCTTTCTAAGTTACACGTGCTAGCGTCCGATGTTTTAAAACCGAGTATGATTTAAGTGTTTCTCATTTTTTCGTAGGCTTTTGGGTTGGAAAAAAGAAACTAAATAGTCATTGTTTACTACCCGCCAATTGGCTCTCGCTGATTTTTAACCGACTTCCAAAAAGTAGAAGATTATCAATTCGTCGCGACCTTTAACTTTTTTCATGTTAATTCACCGATTATGTGAAGATGCCTGTACCGATGTGGAAAATTCTTTTTTGTTTTTTGAAAGGGGTCCATGGAAATGTTATTAAAATCGGTTGTGTACTTTAGGGGTGAAGTCTGTTTTTATTATAAAAAATGTACTATGTACAAATAATTTTTATTTTCATTAATTTATGGCATATTGAGAGGGCGCCATATTGAATTTAGCGTGACGTCGTAGCTACGCCCATAACCAACGGACAGCCAAGACGCTTCCACATATTCTTTCCTTCTTTCGTTCTCGTTCTTTCTTTTCCACACGGCCAATATGCCATGGATATCATGGAAGATTCAAGGAAACAGATGAACATACTTATATCAGCTAAAAACATAACCCTTTTGGCTTTGCCGTAGTCGGGTAAAAAGTGTTTCCCGCTTCAGCTGTTAACTCGAGCAACCCCTTTACCCGGCACGCAACCCCATAATTATTATTTATTCGTTCCGTAACACTTTTTCGTGGGCAATTTGAACAATTTTGTATTGATTGGGCTAGAGCGGTCAAGCATACATGATAAATAAATAGTATTGTTTTATTGACGTCTGCTCCTTTTTAGCGTTCCGTAGCTAAACGGCAAAAATGGAATCCTTATGGATTCGTCATGTCTGTCTGTCTGTCCGTCCGTATGTCATAGCCACTTTTTAACTGAAACCATAAGAACTATACTGTTGAAACTTGGTGAGTAGATGTATTATGTGAACCGCACTATGATTTTTATACAAAAATAGAAAAAAAACAATAAATTTTTAGGGTTCCCCATACTTAGAACTGAAACTCAATTTTTTTTCATCGATCCCATACGTGTGTGGTATCTGTGGATAGGTCTTCAAAAATGATATTGAAGTTTCTAATATCATTTTTTTCTAAACTGGATAGTTTGCGCGAAAAACACTTCCAAAGTGGTAAAATGTGTGTCCCTCCCGCCCTGTAACTTCTGAAAAGAGAATGTTAAAACTAAAAAAAAATATATATGATGAACATTACCATGCAAATTGGTTTGAACGAGATCTAGTAATTAGTTTTTTTAAATACGTTTATAAAAACATCGATCAAAGTTACAACGAACTACAAGAACTTTTATATTATGTTACTTGCTGCTACGTACTTCATGGGCGAGTCCGACTCGCACTTGGCCGCTTTTTTAGTGTCAAAAAATTTCAACCACAAAACAAGTTCGATAGAAACCGTCATATTAAGGCAGCAGTACTGTCACTACTGCCGGTTCGATCCCCGGTCAGGGCAAATTAGAAAATGGCCTTTTTCAATTTGTCCTGGATCTTGGACGTTTATCTACATATTTATTTGTTATAAAATATAGTATCGTTGAGTTAGTATCCCACAACATAATCTCGAACTTACTTTGGGGCTAGCTCAATAAGTGTTATTTGTTTCTGTTTATTTATTTTTATTTACAAGGTACGTAAGTTACATAAGAAGGTGATTTAGAAGCGGGGCACGTGTGTCAACTAATAACTCCGGACAGAAGCGGGGGACAGGGCTGAATATCAATAAAACGCGCGTGGAGACCGGAGGACTGATAACGTGGTCAATTAAATAAATAATGAAATATGTGGACGTGTAAGACTGTACGTTTGGCTATGAATAGTTTAGTATTTTATATCATCTACTGGGATGGCCAATCCATATATGTCCATCTAGGATAGAGGATTTTATATAATCACTAGTTTTTGCCCGCGGCTTCGCTCGCGTAGGGGTGTAATTTATCAAAATCCTTTCTTACAGGATGCCTACGTCATAGTAGCTTTATGCAGGCAAAGTCTCAGCCCGATCGGTTTAAAATTGACAAAGTTTCATACAAACTTTCATCCCCTATTTTATCCCTTTAGGGGTAGAATTGATCAAAATCCTTTCTTAGCGGATGCCTACGTTATAACATCTACCTGCATGAAAATTTCAGCCCGATCTGTCCAGTAGTTTGGGCTGTGCGTTGATAGATCACTATGTCAGTCAGTCAGTCACCTATGAGTTATATATATTTAGATTATGAAAATATATACAACATATATGTTTCAATATAATTTAGAACGAGTAAAGCCCGGTTTACATATTGACAAGTGCGTGTAAACAGGCACTGACAAGTGCGAGTGACAAGTGGCAAGTGAATAGCAGTACCGTATATCCACTTATCATTGACGTGTGAACACCTACTTGTCACTTGTCAATGTTTACATGTCACTCGCACTGGTTACTTGTTAATATGTAAGCCGGGCTTAATGCTAAACGCAACTACTTTGCTCATTCAAATCCATTGCATTCTAGGCATAAGTAAGCACCTGCTACCTATATATCAGAAAGTTAGTCTTTTTTTTTTAATAAATACGTTCTGTAAATTCCTTCAGGTTTTATAAGTAAGAAGGTGATTTAGAAGCGGGGCACGTGTGTCAATTAATAGCTCCGGTCAGAGCGAGGGACACAGGGCCGAATATCAAAACACCGCGTGGAGACGGCGGACGAGATAACATGGTCAATTAAATAAATAATTAAATATATTGACGTAAACATACATTTATTCATTAATAGTTTAGAACAAGGGTGTCAAAAAATCAATAAAAACGCGCGTGAAGGCTTTGTAAATGTCAAAGTCAAAAGTCAAAGTCAGTCAAAATTTTTTATTCAATGTAGGATAAATTTATCTCTTATTGAAGGTCATTTTTTTTAAATATTATTTTAGTGCTTAAGCTAAAAACTACTAGCGTTTCGGAACGACCACTGCTGGGAAGATTACGCCGAAAGAAACCCAGTTCAGTATTGGTCCCTACGCAGCCTGATGGGCTATATTACAGTTACAATACAGATTTACACTTTAGCTACATAGATATACATTATACTATATATTTAAACAATACAATTAAAATTTGCAGTCATCTATTTCCAAGACTCGTGATCAGTGCGTGGATAATATAATAAATTATAACATATACATTACTGCAGAGTGAATACGATTTGAAACCTTACCTAACTAACTAATTGAAGTAACAGAGAACGATTAACAGCGTCCTCAATGCATAGATTATACCATCCACTGCGATCACCACTTAGTCTGTTCAGCGTTTGAAGGTACAAGAAAATAGGAAAAATAACACAAAAAAGAAAGTCAATACAGACGGGCGGACATAAAACTGCCATGATGAATGAAAATATAATAGGCATGGTTACTACTATTTACAATAAATTGCCAGATAATTTGAAAAAAATTGACATGTTGACATTTAAAAAGAAATTGAAATTGCTCGTGTTTGAAAAATGTTATTATAATGTTAAAGATTATTTCAACGATATTTTGATCATATAATTTAATTACTTTTATAATATAATTTAATGACTAGTTTTAATTTAATGTGACTTTTATAATTATTTAATTTGTCTTGTCTGAGCAATGTAAATATAGATAATTATTGTAAATCCATAAGGATAGGTCACAGTGATACTTTAATACTTATAAGAACTTTGTAAACCTGTGTTCCACAATAAAGATACTTGATTTGATTCGCGTTAAGGAGCTACCTCACTTTTCCAGGGTCCAATGCTGCCATTTGAAATAAATCATTTGAAAGGAAACGGAGATATCGTTTAAAATTTTGTATTGATCAGACCCTAGATAACCCTTCAAACTATTTTATGAACTACTGTTTACAGTTTAAAGTGAGGCCGTGAAGCTTTTTCACGCACATCAGCAAAAAACGGCCACTCTTGGTATTTAACTTGGCTACCATATTCACAGTGAAGTTTTGGTGGACTAGATTTTCTACCACCTACTGCGATCACCAATCAGTCTACCCAGCGCAGCAAGACCAAGATGACTAGGACAAAAACAAATTATTCGGTACAATTACACATCAAATAAAAGAAAAATTTTATGTGAAAACATACAATGTGGAATAGACATACCCGTAAAAAAAACCTAACCAAATACTAGATCACTTTAGTACAATAAAATTAAAATAACAACCAAAAAACAAAAAAAAATCGACCTTCCCATACAACTTGCCCGGGCGGCTTCACACTAGTTCACACTTTTGTATGCAAATACCGTTAGTTTTGTGTTTTGGCTGTTATATTAATTTCGTTATACTATAGTGATCTAGTATAGCCCGTGGTTCGGTTTATTACGGGTATGTCCCTTCCACGTTGTATAAGGAGGTTAAGAACTAGCCGTAAGAAAGAGAGTCATGGAAAACCATCCACCGACAAGAGCCCAGCTCTTAAGAGCGGCCTTACCGTCTTACTTTTCATACAAACGCTCAAACTGATCTTTCTTAAAAAAATTTTGAACCATCAGGTATCTTGTGCGCTATTTCTAGGTTTCATACAAAATTAAAATTAAAATTTGGAGAAACAAATTCATTATAAGCCTCCAAAATCTGCTTTTTTTGCACAAATTTTACTTAAACTTCGACCGTTTATAAAGTACTCATAAATTGTAAAGGTAAAAAAAATAGATAGAAATCTTGCAAATGTAATAAAATTTTTAAATAAAAAACATTTATTTCACACACTTGTAAGGCTTACTGTAAAACACGTATCACCTGGAACAAGTTTTATAAAACTTTCACACCCAATGAATAGTGAATATTCTTTTAATTGATAGTCAATAATAATTTCATTAAATAGAATGTAAAACGAGCCCTTAGGCGCTATCTCTCCCTTTTTGCTTTGCCTCTTTTTCTAGCTTTGCCCTGAATGAAACAACAAGCTTTTCAAACTATGCTCGCGTTGACGATAGAGCGGCCGGGAAGGGCTGCCTTAAATATAAGAAGAAGATAAACTAACGCAGCTATAATGTTTTTGTAAAGCTATGTACGCTGCAAAGCCCATTGTCAACGTTTTGTAGTTGCTGCGAGCAACAGCGACACAATTAACCTTGGTTTAATTACAGCTCGATCTAACTGAGTTTGCGAGTTGCCCTGACGTCTCCGTAATCACGTAGCTTGGGTTTACTACTGCCCTAATAAAAATGCTAGTTTGTTGACTCGTGTTACGCCTAGTTGGACCACTTTCACAAGCTTCCTGTACGTTGTGTTAAATATTGTTTTCATTAAAGAACCTCCGACAATCCAATGCTCTTGGTATTATTATTGTATGCATCATTCGGTAGAATGCAAACCAAATAGGTATAGTAACTCTCAAAAAGACAAAACCTTAAAAATATGAACAATAATATAATAATAAATATATGTTTTTTTTTTAGTTAAATTAATTCAACTTTGCGTGTAATTTAACATTAGTTAACCGTTTTAATTAATAGTGAATTTTTATCAAAAACAAAAATAAATAAAGTGGAATCGAATAATCGCATATTGGTATTTCAGTTTCTTATTCAAATCAATCTCAATCATTTTTTTAAATTATGTTACTGGAGAATGCGTCGCTTCTCACAAACTGAAAGTAGAAATGTTGAAATTCTTTTAGCTACTAAAAGTAAGGTACTCACGAAGGCGGGATGCCCCCGACGAACACGTCCGAATTGCTGTTGAACTTGCCGAAGACGAACTCTTTGCCTCTAGACGTTTTGCTCTGTGTGCTGCCGTCCACCGTGAGGGACGTATGCTCATCGCGCCGCGCAACCTGGTGAGAAAAAACAATTTTGCAGCATATCTAGACAAACAGGCGTGAAATATATAAATATTGTATATATTATGACGCCCTCCGTGGCCTCACGTAAGCCTAGTCTGCCGTCCCAGATGTTCTGGGTTCGATCTCAAGAGTAAGTTGGAAAATGCCCTTTTTCAAATTGTCCTGGGTCTTAGGTGTTTATCTATTTTTTGCAGCAACGTTATGCCACCTATTGTGATCACGAACCTTTCCAACCAGCATGAAGATTATGGGCAAATCTTCTCTTAATATAAGCCTAGTCCTCTGTATTTAAGAACAAAGCTCTTGACAGTGAAGTATGAATCTTAATAAGCAGGGACTTATAATCCAGATGTGGACTGAATTCTAGGCTTAAAAAGAAGAAAAAAATAATACTCACCTGAACTTTATGCCAATGTCCATCATTCAGGTTGCCGCCGACTGTTATAATCTGAGCGCCTCCTCCCAAATTGTATCTCAAACGCAACGCCCCATTCACTAACTTCAGCTCAAAAAAATCGTATGTGCCTCCATCATCCGTGTACAACAATAGACCGTTCGGCTGGTCAGTTTTGAATTCTAATTCCAATGTCCCGTTTAACCCTGCATTCCATTTGCGGAATTGGGAGTACGGGTTTTGTTTGTCGAGGACGAACGCGAGGTTTCTGTTAAGGGTAAGGGAGAGGAGGCAGAAGAGTATGTAGCGCATGGTGGTGACGTCGTCAGCGGACATGGCTAGAAACACGTCACCATGTGACGCCGGACGAGCTGATACACCGTTTGCGTTTCATTTCTTGCACCTGGAACAATAGGAAAAAGTTATTGAAGGTAAAAGTTATTGAAGTTAAAACTTCTGTGGGCATTTCTTGTGATGGAAAAACCATGAAAGTGTAAAACCTTATTAAAACAAACAGTTTTTTAAACCAGTCTGTTATTGTTTTTATACATTGTAAGGTCCTACTCTTTTAAATGTCAGAATAGCTAGTAATTCAGTAGACAGGCTATAATACATTTCAGGATTCTCTACAGAACTTGGCGGCCATTTAGATCTCAATTCTTTTGTCAAATTTTGTACTTGGCTCCCATTTTCGCATTTGTATTTTTGGTGGTATTATTTTTACAGAAAAGATTTTTAAACCAATCTGGAATTCTAAAACAAGAAGAAATGGAATCACCGGAATGAAAACTCAAAAGAACCGGCATCGATTATGCAATTAAGGGGCGAGGCGAGGCTCCGTAAACAAACCTCTCAGGTACTTTCTGCCTGATTATAAATGCCAGTAAACGAATCAACAACCTTAAGGCAATGTCTCAGTCCCTGAGATTTTTCCGTCAATTCAATTTCATATCTCACGACGATCCATCATCTAGCAAAATGTACTGAAACAATTCGTGTCAATTTATTTTCAAAATATACAGTGTGGTCGGACATGAACTAGCGATAATTTAAGGATATGCAGTCGTCATCTATACGAACAACTTTTACTGAGGGAAAAATAGAAAATCGTGAAAAAAAAACAGCTGCTCCATAGTAATTATATACCTATCGCATAAAAATGTATGGAGCAACAAATTTTTTTTTTTCGCGGTTTCTTAATTTATACAGCAACAATTTTTTTTTCGAGATTTCCGAATTTTTCCCTTAGTAAAAGTTGTTCGTATAGATGACGACAGCATGTTCTTAAATAATCGCTAGTTCATGTCCGAACACACTGTATATATATTTTTGATATTTCAATGTATATTTTAGGAGAAAGTTGTTGAATATCATGGACTGAATCCAGCCATAAAATAATTATATATTATATATAATATTTTGTTAGACGTCATACACCTTGGAAGGGACATGCCCTTAATAAATCAAACCGTAGGCTAAACTAGATCACTTTAGTATAATGAAATTAAAATAACAACCAAAAAAATAATTGGCCAAGTGCGTGTCCACGCGCAGTAGGGTTCCGTAGTTACGAACGCCTACTTTGAGTTCATGCCACTAAAAACGTCTAAAAACTAATTTCTATTGAATTTATATGAAATTTTACTTTTCCAAGTACATTTTAGAAGTCAATCGCCTATAACTCTTTAATTTGTAAACCCTACTTAGCTCTGATAGTTTTCCTTTAAACTTCGTTATATATCCTATAGCAGTGAAATTTTTTCGGTCAGGGCAAGTTGGAAAATGGCCTTTTTCAACTTGTCCTGGGCCTTGGATGTTTATCTATATATATATATTTGTTATAAAAATATAGTATCCCATAACACAAGTCTCGAACTTACTTTGGGGCTAGGTCAATCAGTGTGATTTGTCCGTATATATTAATTAATTTATTTATTATATATAACCGTTTAGCAGATAGAGGGGGGGGGGGGACACTTGATTCTAACAATTTTTTTCACTTTAAAAACATATATTTCAGAAACGGATCCCACATTAAAAAAAGGGTGTTAACAAACTCACAATATTTTTAAAAGACCTATTCAACAATACCAAACATGACTGGTTAATCGAGAAAAAAAATTGACTTATCACTTTACTTGTACGGGAGCTAACCTAAAAAAATTTTTTCAACATTTTCATTTACCGTTTTTTCCGCCTAATTGATATACATATTCATGCCAAATTACAGCTTTCTAGTACTTGTAGTCGCTGAGTAAAACCGCGGACGGACAGACAGACAGACAGACATGGCGAAACTATAAGGGTTCCTTGTTTACTACGGAACCAAAACGAGATTCCCATATAAATTGTTTGGGCGGCTGAACACTTTTGTATGAAAATGCCGAATTTTTTTTTGTTTCTTGACTGTAAAATTATTTTCATTAAACTATAGTGATCTAGTATATATAGCCAGTGGTTCGATTTATTACGGGTATCTCCCTTCCACATTTTATATTTATAATCGTAGGATATTTATAATACCTATCTCTTGATAATAGTCACTTAAATTTAGTCAAGAACCGTTGGAGCTGGTTTCAATTTACTGACTTTGCTGTTTGTTCGTAAAATATGTA
Organism: Acrobasis suavella; assembly: GCA_943193695.1. Taxonomy (NCBI): domain Eukaryota; kingdom Metazoa; phylum Arthropoda; class Insecta; order Lepidoptera; family Pyralidae; genus Acrobasis; species Acrobasis suavella. Next base: position 2,791,890 of record OW971947.1, read on the forward strand.
TTTGTTATAAAATATAGCATCGTTGAGTTAGTATCCCATAACACAAGTCTCGAACTTACTTTGAGGCTAGCTAAATCGGTGTGATTTGTCCCTATATATTTATATTTATTTCTTTATATTAACCGTGTGGATTCCTGCAGAGTAGAATAGGACTCCAAGTCTTCCCGTGGATGTCGTAGAAGGCGATTTAGAAAATACAGGCTAAATAAAGATTATACATATTTAGACATCAATGAAACCTCTCCAACCCATCTGGCCAGCGCAGAGAATGTAGGTCTAATTCTCTGGCTGTTCTAGTCAAGTATAGCCTGGTAGTACAGCCAACTTACTTATCGATACTTTAATAAGCCCAAACTCGATGGACTGGCGTCGTTTCATTAAAGAGTTTATAGGACCACCTTCCTGCTCTATCATAAGATCAGCTCCATGTCATCATATTATAGCATTGTCAAGCGATATATGTATGCTTGAAAAATTTCAGGTCAATCAGAAACCGGAAAGTGGGTCACATTTAACTTGCAAGATTTGATTACAAACAGACAGACAGACAGACAACAGGACAGGTGAAACTAAATAAAAGTTTGCGAAAAAGGAGCTACCTGAATTTTTCGGGGTCCAGTGCTGCCCCCATTTGAAATAAATCATTTGAAAGAATACGAAGATATCATTTAAAATGTCGTCTTGATCGCACCCTAGATAATACTTCCAACAATTTTATAAACTACTGTTTACAGTTTAAAGTGAGAACGTGAAGTATTTCTACGCCCATACGCCAAAAGTGGCCGTTTTTCGCTAATATGCGAAGAAAAGCTTCACGTTCTCACTTTAAACAGTAGTACACAAAATAGTTTGAAGGGTTATCTAGGGTCTAATCAAAACGTAACTATAAATAATATGGGGCATCATTGGAACCCGAAAAAGTCAGGTAGTGAAATCAAAACATTTCAATAAGATACTTTTCTTAACTTTGGTTGGTTGATGTAGCCTTAAAATAAATCGCAAATACGAGTAAAGATGCTTCGGCTCTCCTTTAGAAAAGTAATTGCGTGATTCTATGTTATTTATTGCTAACTGGAATCTCGTTACTCTAGAAAGGAGTTGTTAAGACTTGAAAGAGTAATTAAGGATCCGTACCCAAAGAGTAAAAACGAGACCCTATACTCCGCTGCCTGTTTGTCTGTCTGTCACCAGGCTGAATCTTATGAGCCGTGATTGCTAGACAGTTGAAATTTTCATATTTGATACCTCATCTTTAAACAAGTGATTGATCCTTTAAGGGTTCCGTTTTTACCTTATGTACGAAACCTGTAGGTAATGAAAGAGTTATCAATATTATAAAATACATTCCAAATTAATTTGTGCCGTTCTTCCATGCTGGTCTGAGAAAAAAGAAAAAACTTTAGAATGAACCAACAGCTTCTCCCACGCAGATCGTAATAGCCGATCGAGGGAATGGGCGAGACTTCGAATCATGTCAGGACCGCTTATTTTGATTCCTTTTTCTATCTTCTCGCCTACTTTCACGCTAAAAGTAGTCTTTGTGTCTTGCGGCTCTGGGCTCTGGGCTCTAGGATTTGGACTCTGAGCTCTGGGCTCTTTATACTTGGGCCGCATCAATCAAAACGCTCTATCTGCCAAAAGAGAAAAAGGTGTGACGCGTACGTATCTAATTTATTTATTTTCCTTGAAGTTGCAAAGTAATAATTATCCCTTAACAATTCCAGGAATGGGAAGTGAGAGGCCTTTTTGTCAGAAAACCTGTTGTTTCGAGTTCGGACGTCACGACGCCCAAAGTCGGGCTTACAACTTGGGAAATTAGTTTTTCTTTGTCCCTTTTGTTTTGGGAAACAAGTCTCTTTCAGTACCTATATTGTCACAGTACTTTCTATAAAAAAATGTTAAAAAGTGTACAGAGGAAGAAAATCCACATGGAAGTAAGTAATTATCAAAACTTTTCTAAATATCATTGTACATAAATATTTTCCTAAGAGGATAAAAATCTTTGCTTCAACAAAGCAGTCTATTATCCTTCCAAGTATATATCACACACCAAGTATTATATCTATCCTCCCCATACTGATTTGATGCTGGTATTCGGTCGGTTCTTTCAACTCCCTCTCTCTCCCCTACTCCCTGACTGCGAATATCTCCTACACTCCTTTATCCCTATCTACGAATCCAACTGGTTTCTCGAGCCATAAGAGTGGTATAACGAGGTTTGGCGTCGCCATGTTCTAGGGACTGAGGACGATATACATGCATCGGCTTTGATCTGCAAGCATGATGACGTACTCTCCAAGGTTAACCTCATTCATAAGCTCTTGTATGAGCATACGCTCAGCGTAACTGCTGGCTGGGCGGACTCAGAACAGAACAGAACAGAACAGAAGAGGATAAAAATCTTTGCTTCGTCGTCGGAAAGGCTTGTCAAAAATCTTTTTTGAAATTAATAGCTATCGATGTCCCAGTATTGGGTAAACGCCTCTGTCTCACATCTCTATGACTCTCGATTTTGTTCCAATTTTAATTGTATTTATTAAGGTCATCACACCAATGTGTCCAAGGGTGGCTACGTTGGCGCTTGCCATTTGGGATCCAATTGGTAACCCTTTATTCCCGATGGTTTTGACCCATTCTGGCCCACGTGCGTACATGCCTAGTCCCATTTTAAATTAGTTGCTTTCTTGCAACATCTATCAACGTTTTTTGAGCGCAGAGTTGTGATTCGTAAGCAGTCGGAGATTTTAACGCCGAGAATACTTCGCTGGCAAACCTTCAGCATATGCTTTTGGATGTCGGTCAAAGCCTACATTTGTGCTCCATACGGGAGAGTGGGGAGAATGCACAAGTAAATCAGCCTTCTTGTAAAATGCAGTGGAAATTTGCTTTTCATTAGTCACTAACAATTTAACAGATTCTTCCAAGTATTATTACTATACATATATGTATAGTAATAATACTTGGAATTGTTTTGTCGCGCTATATTACTATACATATATGTATAGTAATATAGCGCGACAAACTGATGACCGATGGGGCAAAAAGGTTCTCGAATAGTGACCACGTACTGGCAAGTGAAGCGTAGGACACCCACCCACAAGGTGGTCGCTGGCCGCTTTAGATCGGTCATTTTAGAAATCCTTGGGAGAGGCCTATGTCCTGCAGTGGACGTTATGCGGCTGAAATGATGATGATGACATATATGTACGCTGAACGATACAACGGCGAGAAGCGACTTTGTTACAACTATTTATTTAACTTGTCATGTACATATCTTGTATGTATGTATGTTTGGTTAGGTCAAATCTTGCAACTCAATTTTCAACCTATTACCCTCTACCGTTTGAGGTTTTTTGCACACTTGTGTAAATCGGATGACAATTAAATATTATGGAGTCAATGAGCTGTTCTGATGATGGAGCCGGGAGATATTCGACGGAACTCAGTTATAAAACAACATAACCTCATTGAGTAAGACTCGTTTGATTTGGCTTGAGAGATCACTTTGTGATAGACAATGTCTAGCGTCTGATCATGAAGACGGAGGGAAGTCGATGGAACTAAGTAATAAAACTTCACAGCTCTCTTGAGTTTAGGATTTGATTTTTTTTTGTACTAGCTTTTGAGACGCTAAAGTATAAGCCTCTCAAAAGCTAGTACAAAAAAAAATCTTCTTCAATATTCTTATTTTATACTATATATTGATACTTCAGAAAATCAGCCAAAAACGTTTCGCATCTGCATATTGCAAGATAAACTAAAAGAACTTGAAATAAACATTTGCAGAAGACAGTCCGTCGCCGGCAAAAGCCACTCGAAGCACAAAGCTCGAGAAAGTAGGCCGGGGGAGCGAGGAAAGCTTCCTGAGCGAATGGATATGGTAATCGAAAGATAAACGCAAAAAAATAGATATAGAAGAAGTTTTTAGACGTTTACCGAGTCTATATGCAATCTTTACAAGCACAGAATACGTATTAATACTAAAAGTACAGAAAAATTACTCTTGGATAGGAAATTTGCTAATTTAAACCCAGTTACAGCGTTCTAAAGTCCCATTTAGTTTGCACGTCGTGCATATGACTTTCGCCTCATTAGCGTGCGCCGAACGAGCCAAAATGTATCTTACGTCTGCAAAGCGACGGTCCATATTCCTTAATCTCTAGCTTGAATATTACGTTAAATTTTTAACAATTTCAACCTTTTGTCTATGAATAAGCCACGTTAGTCGCGTATCGGCAAGTACAGCGTAGGACACCCACCAACTAGGTGGTCAGACGAACTTAGCAACGTCGCAGGAACGCTGGATGCAGGCCGCTTCTAATCATTCGTTTTGAAAAACCTTGATGGAGGCTTATGTCCAGCAGCGGACTTCTTGCGGCTAATATGATGATTATGAAGCCACGTTAGAATGGCCGCTTAGCTTCATACCTAAACTGCGGAGTACACCTGGCCTGATACATGCGAGCACCAACACCAAAGTACGTATGTATAAGTGTATCTATATTTATGTTTCACGTTAACTCGAGTGAATTCGTAGAGCATTTATAACAGACCAATAAATTTTACCGAGATATTGACTTATAAAGAAAGAAATCTAAAAAGAAAGAAAACCATTATTCGGCAATCAAAAATATTAAAATTTCCTGAAATAACTAAGTACTAAGAAAGCAGGTGTGCCATAGTTTGTAGGAAGAAGTCACACTCGCACACATTTTGAGAGCTATCAATCATCTTCCACCTGGACAAAAGATCTCTACAGCGACCTACATGAACAAAATAATATAATGTAGTTATTAAACACACTAAGCAACTTGAAATTTTAATAAGTTAGTGAATAATCATAATACTTGTTTAATTTTTATTTAACTTAATTCAATAATTTTCCAATTGTTCATATTGTTCCCAAATAATATTTCGCTGCGTAGTTCAATTATCGAATCATTGGAAGAAATTTATCAATGATTTTAATTCTAAATATCGCGGATCGTTGTTTTAAAGCTTAGTTTTATGTATATACAATGCAATTTTGTTCCTTAAATCATATATATTATGTGTTACAGAAACCAAATAAATCAATTATCTATCTAAACTGTGACGCCAATTGTCCATTTAACATTACTCAATTTCCTTTGTTCAAAACTAACAGACTTTTTAATTGCTAATACTTGAGCAATGTCGAACCAGTTGTTACCAAACTTTTGTGTCGCTAACAAAGTTTTTAGACAGCATAATAAGTGTAAAACTTTTCGTCCTACATACATACTTCAAAACAAACAAGTTTGTAACCTTGACATGGCGTTAATGTGTAAGGATTGTTGTACATATACAAAAAAAATACAGAATGTGACAACGCCAGTTCCTATGTCGAAGATTCCTTTATGGCTTATTTTATATTAATATACTAAGCTTAAATTGTTTATTGTCTCATCGTTCAACAATTGTAAAGTACGAAATGTATGTGTAAACATTTATAAAATTTATATATAGGTTGTTTCAGAAAGGCAAAATAAGACTGACCTTCTACCTTAGATAAGCAACACTTTGATGTGATTAATCGCTTCTGAAACGAATCTATAATGAATTGCCTATAGATATTAAATGAATTCATATTATTAAATTATTCAAACAAAAACTGTATGATCGGTTTGTAAAGAAGTGTTTTTATAGTATCGAAAAGTTTTTACCCGCACATTCCCTTCTATAGTAATAGTTTAACATTTTGTTATTGACAATAAATAAAATATTAATCTGCATGTAGATAGATATAATGAGTTAAAATTTGTATAAATTGACATATAAATGTCTTTTGCATGCCAGTGATGACATAATGTGTGACACTACATATTACTATTTGTACCATCCAATTTGTACCGCATTTTTAGCAATAAACTTTCATTTCATTTCGTATTGGTTTACACTGTAATAATAGATTAAAGCTATTTTGAAATAAAATAAAAAATACAAAACTTGAGACGTGTCAAGGGACACCCGAATGGAACGAAGTAAAATATAAATATAAATAGGTCTAAATTACATTCAAACTTTTATCTGCTTTCTCAAATCAAGTTTTAATTATCTTCATAAATTGTAATGAACAAAAAGTGTCGTTTCAACTTATGGTCTTAATTTTTTCCGTCTAGCTCCCTTTCGCAACGCGCGATAAGGAACTTCGTTCCATAAAATGTGTTGATATACGATAATATCAAGCCCTGATATTGTACCTAATGCTTCAATGGGAAATACAATTGATCGAGCGAGTGAAGCGAGCGAAGTATTTTGGTTTCGAGATTGGCCAATTTTTTTCGATTAAGTTTTTAGAAATTTTTCAAAATGGCGGATTTTCAATACAGGGGTTGAAAAGCTATAAAAATATCATTATTCAGCCATTTTCAAAAATTTTCTGCATTGATTTTTTTTGTTAGTTATTTATTAAGTGGCAACTTTTTTGTCTGAACAACTTTTTTATTCAATAAACTTCAACAGATTGGCTAACTCGCGAGGCCTACAGCTCACAGAGCCACTACTTTAGTTTTTTTTATCTAAATAAATGTCTCCAACTAATGTTTCGTATTTCTGTACCGTATTGTAAGTTTATATCTGTATCATATAATCATATGTACAATGTGTAACAAAAACCCTGTCCGATCCTTGTAGGAGCAACTCAGACCGTCAATATGAACAACTTTTCCTATGGGACCAATGCTTGAAACTCGAAAAAAAATGTACATTTTCATAAAAATGCCGGGCTAGCCGAACACATTTGTATGAAAATGACGATTTATTTTTTTCTCCCCTAAGAAAAGTTGTTCATATTAACGGTCTGAGTTGCTCCTACAAGGATCGGACGGGGTTTTTGTTACATATTGTATATGTAAAGAAACCCTATCAAACAAAGACATGATAACGAACCGTCTACTCGCGTGATCGCGGCTTCTTTAGTAAATTGCTGCTGGCATTGACCTGGTAGAAAAAAGCTTTGTTTACCCCTCTTTAATCCAGTTGTCTGGCTACCTTCGGCAGGCCTGTGTCACTCCCCGTTTAGGCATCGAAAATATACCTACATTATTACTATGCGGGTGACGACCACTTTGAAAGGATAAATTCAGTTACATGAATCGTAAAGAGTACTAAGAATGAAATTGACTTGCAAAGTATATCTAGATCTTTGGTTATTGCCATCAACAACGTCAAAGTTTGTATAACTTTGACGTTGTTGATGGTAATATTGTATAATATTTTTATCTCAAATATTACTTCTAACGCAAAATACAATCAAACAAAAACAAGACCGCATAAAAGCTAAACCCAGTAACTGCTAAAAGCTTCTCCCTAGAAATTTTATTCCCAAAATCCCACCTACAGCATCTAGAGCAAAGCAGGAAAACATTAACCCAAAAATGCAGCCGTCATCATTCACACCGAACACATTCGCGATAACCTAAAAAATATAACCTCAGAACAACATTTCCCGGAGATCCTCTTATCTGACGATTTACCGCATCCACGTTCATCTAAGCGAGGTCGACTTGTGCCTGGAAAGCGCTCAGTCATGCTAGTCACGGGCGTAGCTAGAACTAACCCATTTAAGGGGAATATTTCCTCTTATTTTACTTTGGTTATGTTATTTTTCGGGTCCCGTACAAAAAATGAAAAACGGAACCCTTATAGGATCGCTCTATCTGTCACAGCCAATTTTTCTTTGTCACAGAATTCTTGAACTCTCTTTTCGATTCTATTTAATCCCAACTCTCCGGAATACCTAAAAAGCAAATTTCAATTTCTATCCGACAGTCATGATAGGCAATTTCGTTCTTCAGTCTCTCGTCTCCTTTTCATTCCTTTACGTCGCACAAATTTTATGGCTAACTCTTTTACCTTACAAGCCTACAAGCTTCACGGCTCTGGAATGCTTTACCCGTTGACATCAAAGAAATTTTTACTAAATTTTCTTTTAAAAGACGAGAACATTCTCATCCTGTAAATTGGATTTTTCATTTTTTTAAATGTCTATCACCCACATCATCGGTGTTGGTATGTAGTGTATGTACAGGTGTGTATATTGTATGTATGATATATGTGTATGTATCTGTAATATTGTAATCTAAGGTATATAAGACATATTATATGGTATATAAATATTACATGTATATTATATTGTTAGTTAGTTAGTAAAGTGGAGAATAAATAAATACAAAAATAAAATAGTTCATAGTGTTGTAATTTTATTGTTTTATTTTTTGCGCCGCAAACATTTATCTGTTTCTTCCTATGGATGGTTGACTGTGAGAGAACGCGTAATTTCGTAATTTCAAAAAAATTGCATATATTAAGGCATATAACTAGTTTTCACAGTCAAAATATGAACTTAAAATAGAATATAGAGTAGGTATCATATCATATTTGACCATTAGTATAGAAAACTTCTACACTCTCATATTTTCTTTCAATTTTATATTTGACTGTCGAAAACTAGTTATATGCCTAGATATATGCAATTTCTTTAATATTACAAAATATTGCCGAAATCCCACTTGTCATTTAAAAATAAAAGCTAGACGACATTTGTTTAAATAAGTCTAGGGTAAGGGTATTCTAAAGTCCACCAATTCTAATTTTTTTATTGTGGATCAATAAAGTTTATAAATAAATAAAATGGATTTATAATTATGAAGTAGGTAAAATACATAAAAAAGATGTGAGTTTTTGTTAAAACTGTGGGAACTCCAACTGTCCCAGCTCAGTAGGTGTGCTCCCACATTAAATATGTACAAAGGGACGTACATCAAGAGATTAAACGACAAAGGTTAAGAAATTTAAATCAAATTATACAATTAAACAATTATTAATGAGCGAGTTGCTATCAATATGAGAGGTGGTAGAGGAATGCGTTAGCGTGATGAGGACGGAATGCGTTTAAAAAATTATTTTGAAATGGACTTTGAAAGGTGAACGGTATGAAATAATGGAGAAATTAAAAGAACTTTGAAAACGTAAATATATACTTAAACTTCTAACCCTCGTCCCCGTTATATACGCCCACGATGCTACAGAACGGAAAGTTGGCAGCCATCCGGGTTTTGCCGGTAACAGACCAGTTTTTTCTGGTTTGAACCGGTAATGCTGGGCTGTTGACGCGATTGAAAATTTTAATGGTTTCTTGCTTTATCATCGACGTCCTGCTTTTTGTTTTCTTGTTTAAAATGATCGTTTGCACCGGATAGAAAAACCAGTAAGCGTGTATAATTTTTCGGTGTTTTCCCATTTTTCATTGGTTTTGGAGCCGAAGACAACTTCATAAGGATCGTAAGTAAAACCTTATTAGCTAGTCAAAATAAAAAATCAGAAAAAAAAATGTTGACTAAAACTCGAAAGTAAAATCGTGAGATCAATTAGTAATACCGCCGGCCGGCTAGATTTCGAGTTCATCGGAGTCACACGGCAGTTTTGGACGGGCGTAACTACGTGGTCTCGATTGAAAATCATTTTCGCAACTTTTTTATCTTATGTCATTCACAAATTTGGATTACGTATATAAATAAATAAATCTATAGGGACAAATTACACTGATTGAGCTAGCCCCAAAGTAAGTTCGAGACTTGTGTTATGGGATACTAACTCAACGATACTATATTTTATTACAAATACATATATAGATAAACATCCAAGACCCAGGACAATTTGAAAAAGGCCATTTTCCAACTTGCCCTGACCGGGGATCGAACCCGGGACCTCTGGGTGGCGGACTAGCATGGTGACCACTACGCCATGGAGGTCGTCATATGGATAGAGGAATTTATTTACTACGACATTTCTTTTTCCAAAACCAATGAAAAGACAGTGTGTAAATATGACACGGTGGCAAAGATGTGGACGCAAAGGGCTAGAAGTTAACATAAAATAAGCCACGACTTAAACTGCGGACTTCATATCTTGCAGCCCTGGACCCCGCTAGCCAAAATAGTATGTATTTGTGTGTGAGTGTGTGTGTTTTGTATATAAACTTCAATCTCATCGACTGTACGTGATCTTGTAACTTAATTAGTTTATGTAACTTATAAAGTTTCAAGGTTGCGCTACACAAAAACTTTCTTAATAACAAATTTTTTGTATTTGAACAATCTAAAAACTAAATCTTGTGTATTTGAACAATCGGTGAACATACATAAAATAAAAAACTGGCTGTACGGGGTAGGGGTTCGAAATTCGAAAAGTCCGCTTAGAATGGTATTAAACGTATATTGTCCGTTACGGGTTAGACACGATTACACAGGTAGTTAATATAAAATCTGTGCGCAAAGCAGTGTGGTGTCACTTTGTAAGAGGTTTACGGCAGACTCGTTAGGCGCGGCCAATGAAGCTCGCGCGGCGGTTGGTCAGTGATATCACACTACCTTACATTTTTAGCAAAAGTACAAATTATAAAATTTGAAGGACAACTAGAGGTCAATTAGCGCGTCGCCTACACTGGCCTAGTGCGAGTTGAACTCGCGTGGAGAGGGTTCCGTATAATGCCAAAGATTTTCCGTAAGTGTGAACGTATTATATTAAGTTTACCACTTTATTTTCAATTGATAGAGTTCTTATATTTTGTTTTTCCGGTAATTTACAAGTAATGAACAATATTTTGTATATTTTTTTTTCATAATTTTAGGCTCCGTAGTTTTTTAGATCAGGGCGGGGTGGTCAAATTTCGTCTTCTTTCATGAATAAAATCAAAACTATTTATTTTACACTAATATCAAAAATATATTTAAGATCCTTATAACGAGCCCTTTCATTTGATATAATATATAACAGAGTAGGGTTTACAAAACTTTTTTATTCAATTTCCTAATTTGTCCCTCGAAAATTATCATTATTTAAAAAAAACGATTTACTTATTTTTCTTGTAATCTTCAAGCAATGAACTATATTTCGTGTTTTTTTTTTAATTTTAGACTCAGTAGTTTCGGAGATCACGGGGGGAATGGTCAATTTTCGTCTTCTTTCATGAATAAAATCAAAACTATTTATTTTACAACAATAACAAAAATATATTTCAGATCCTCATAACGAGTCCTTTCATTTGAAATGGAACACAGTAAGGTTTGAAAACCTTTTTTTTATTTATCCCTTGAATTTTCAAGGGACAAATTAGGAAATAAAAAGAAAACCCTTATTTTGAAAAAAAAAATAGATATTTACTTTGCCTGTTTTGACCAAGTAGATGAGATTCACCTGATTTGGTCAAGTAGAGCAAATTGGCGGTGACAGACGGATGGACAGATACACGCACAAGTGAACCTATAAGGGTTCCGTTTTTTGCATTTTTGTACGGAACCCTAAAAAAACATAAAAGATTCTGACGAATTGATTACCTAATATTTTTTTTTGAAGTCGGTTAAAAATAAAGACTTACTTTCTATGCAACAGCAGATAGAAAATATTTCTTATGAACTCATGACACATGTTTCGGTTCCCACAAGCCATGAAGGACCGACGACGCTACTATAACGGCAGACGCGATGGGCCGGAAGGAAACGCGATCATCCGACCTAGGGTTGACAAAAAATATGAAATTCAACAATATTTTTTTTTTAATATGGTAAATTCCTTTTTTGAAAAAAGAAAGAAAAATATTTTAGTCAGTGCAAATTAAATAGTTAATAAATTTAATATTTTTTTAAATAGCTCTCCGTTCTTCTTAGCTGGTTGGGGAGAAAAGAAAAAAAATGAAATGTACCAGCTACTTCTCTTCTCGCGCAGATCGTTAAAATCGATCGAAAATGCGAATCATGTTATAAGCCGATTCAAATTCAAATCAATATACCTTTATTATCATAAGATATTTATAATATCTCTTAATAATCGTCACTTTGTTTTGATGCATAATTGTTGACGTCAAATGGGTACTTGCAGCTAAATTTGCTGCCGCTTCTAAAGCGTTAGTGCAGAAGAAGCGGTAACAAACTGCACTGCAGCATTTTCTCCAAGGACGTCAACTCACAATGAAATCAATATTTAAAGTTGATAAATGGATAGAAAATACATTGTTTGTTTTGTCATAATTTCAATTTAATTTTATTAAATTTCAGAATTTTAAATTAATGTCAAGTTGTAGATTCAGTATGTACCAAGTGTACCAAATTATGACATTTGTGAGTATACAAACCTTTAAGAGAGACCCGAGCCAAGCTCAAGCCAGACTTTGTTTCTTTAAGATAGTCATCGGTCCTATAATAAACCTTCTCACTGAGTACTTTCTTTACATAAGCTTAAATTTTTTTGCCTGTCATATCAAAGACCGATTGCGGCAATTTATTATAAAAAAGTATATATAGTTCCCCATATGTAAACGTTTTAATGTAAATGTCTTATAATACGGGGCAACTAAATCACTGTAATTGCGTAAGTTTCTGTCGGTAAAATCACTTACTTTATTACAAATATTTTTGCTTACACAGCTTATGTTTTTAAACATATACTGTTGTAGGAACTCCTAGTAGGAAGACGCACTAGCTGGGGCAGTTGGAGCTTCTACATTAAGAGGTAGGTAAGGTACGTAGTGGAGAGCTTGAGAGAAATGACAAGAAGTTATCTTATTTATTATAACTTTACAATACTGATATATATGAATTTACAATACTCATACAGATGTAATCAGCTCGAGAGATGGTAGTGGAATGAATCAGAATGGTGAAGAAGGAATCTAAAATTTAAAAATTGAATTTGAAAATGAAATTATTTTTTAGAAAATGGAAAAGGAGGTTAACGGGAATATGAAGGATGAGGTTTATTATAATATCGTTACACTGTGATAGTCAGGTTAGTATGCCTATTTCCTTGAATAATTCTCTGAGTAAGTCTCTAGATCCTAAGCCGTAAATAGCACGAATAGCCCTTTTTTGTAAAATGAAAATAGTCTGAATTTCGGCTGCACTCCCCTATAGCAGTATACCGTAAGACATAAAACTGTGAAAGTTACTAAAGTACACTAGTCAAGCAGTATCTACATCTGTCAATTGTCTTATTCTCCTTACAGCATAAGCCGTAGAGCTATGCCTATTAGAAAGTTTAAATATATGAGCGCCCCATTGAATACTCCCACGAATACTCTGTCTGTCCCATTAAAGATAAAGACGTGATAATATACAGTATATCTCACCATTCTCTATATTTTTTGTATGTAGATCAACAACTTAGTGGAACTGACGTAAAGGCGATGCCGGATGTTTTACAATCAGTTTGTGTCATGGGCTGCGCCTGTGCCAAGTTCAGTTAGTTCTGATATTTTCCACAATGTAACGAGGTCCTATGCTAACTTATTTGTTAACCTGTACATTTAACCCGTCAACTTCCAGATCCGAGAGAACAATTGATAACAATGTGTTTGCAAAATTGCAGTTGTTGAAGGATTAAAAACTTTTCTGGTAAAAAAATAGTGAATAACCGGCCAAGTGCGAGTCGGACTTGCGTACGAAGGGTTCCGTACCAATATATATAAAAAATCACTTATTTTTTATTTAGGAGCCCCACTTCGAAATTTTTTTATTCAATTTTTAGTATTCGTTATTATAGCAGCAACAGAAATACATCATCTGTGAAAATTTCAACTATCTAGCTGTCACTGTTCGTGAGATAGATACAGCCTGGTGACAGACTGACAGACGGACAGTGGAGTCTTAACAATAGGATCCCGTTTTTACCCTTTGGGTACGGTCCCTAGAAATGGCTCGATTAATCAGAGATAGAAATTTAAAATTAAGGTATAAATTAACAATTGTACTTTTACACTCAATAGGTTTGTTTAATACGCCAGTCCAGACTACCAGTCAAAGAGCAAAAAAAAATTTTTTTTTGCTACCAGTACTAGCCCAAAACAAAGGTCTTATTAAAACCACAAATAAAATTACACTTTCACATACATTTTAAAAATATAAGAAATATTTTTTTCAACTTATGGAAAATGTGTGAAAGCATAGGCTTAAATTTTATTTACAGCGTTGTGAAAGTGTAATTGTAGGCCATAGAGCAAAAAAACACACTGCAAATAGCGGAAATGTCAAATATTTTGAGTGACGTTCTCTAGCAAGCCGTATCGATGCGCTATTTTATTTTTGTTTATTGTGCCAGCCCTACTGCGAGTTTGAACTTTACGGGACATTTTCTTAAATAGACCGAACCTTAACCCGACGGTGTGGCGTGAAATTTACCAATTTGTAAACCTAACGATATGCGAACGGGTACCTACTTTGTTTGGTCATGTAGGTAGTTTTGATAAGATAAATATGGGAATATCGTAAGAGACCGAAAGAGATTTGTTACGTCATAGATTATATTGTCTGTCGCACCCTTTGTTTTCTCAAGATTCCAAGAGACAATTAAGATCAAATTATATTTGTAAACTAGCTGATGCCCGCGACTTCGTTCGCGTGGACTTTATGACTCCGGCGTATAAATATAAATAAAAACTAATGAGAAAGAGAGAGAGAGAGAGAGAGAGAGGGAGACAGAGGGAGAAAGTACTTGTAACAGTGTTAGGAGTTAAAAGTCAATATTATTTTAATTCTTTCCTTCGGGAGCCAATATGAAAAGAGCTGAAGTGTTACTAACCCTGGAGAAAGCCACAATAAGTATGCCATGCGAAAAACCAGTCCTTAGATCGACATCAGCAGCTTTAAGCCTCTAAAACTGTGACTTATTTTCATAGCAAAGCAAGTTAACATATGGAACTGTGTATTTTCAAAAGGAAAATTGTTGGGGATGAGTGGTATACGCGGAATAAATACAGTTTCACTGGTATCACTCACTTACTGTGAGCTTTAAGTGTCTCAGCAGACTATGCCGAAGTTTAGTGGCTAAAGTTCAGTGTCTAAAGTTCGGTGGGGATGACACACTAAATAAGCTGAAGTTCAGCTGCTGAAGTTCGGTGGAAACGCCGGACAGTAGTGATGTGCCGATATGAGAATGTAATCTTCCGTCTCTGGCGCGTCTGCGGCGAACGGAAACGGGAGCGGAAGAGGGAACGGAAGTGGAAGAGGGAACGGGAACGGGAACGGGAGCGGAAGCGGAAGCGGGAGCGGGAGCGGGAGCGGAAGCGGCAGCGGTGGCGGCAGCAGCGGCGGCGGCGGCGGCGGCGGCGGCGGCAGCGGCGGCAGCGGCGGCGGCGGCGGCGGCGGCGGCGGCGGCGGCGGCGGCGGCGGCGGCGGCGGCGGCGGCGGCGGCGGCAGCGGCGGCGGCGGCGGCGGCGGCGGCGGCGGCGGCGGCGGCGGCGGCGGCAGCGGCGGCGGCGGCGGAAGCGGCGGTGGCGGCGTCGGCGGAAGCGGTGGCGGCGGCGGCGGCGGCAGGAGCGGGAGAGGGAGCGGGAGCGGGAGCAGGAGTGGGAGCGAAAGTGGGTACGGGTACGGGTACGGGTACGGGTACGGGTACGGGTACGGGTACGGGTACGGGTACGGGTACGGGTACGGGTACGGGTACGGGTACGGGTACGGGTACGGGTACGGGTACGGGTACGGGTACGGGTACGGGTACGGGTACGGGTACGGGTACGGGTACGGGTACGGGTACGGGTACGGGTACGGGTACGGGTACGGGTACGGGTACGGGTACGGGTACGGGTACGGGTACGGGTACGGGTACGGGTACGGGTACGGGTACGGGTACGGGTACGGGTACGGGTACGGGTACGGGTACGAGTACGGGTACGGGTACGGATACGGGTACGGGTACGGGTACGGGTCCGATTCAGGCAAAAGCATCGGAAGTTCGGCGTTATGTGTTGCTAGTAATGCAAATAACATTGCAGGCATGCATTGGCTGAAATTCAGCCGCTGAACTTCGCCATACAGTGCTGAGACATTAAGTTGGGTTCCGTTACACAGTTTCGGCGGAGTCAAATTTCGCATCAGCATTATTGGCCCTCCGACATTAAGACTTATTTTGTGAGCCGTGAGTCCATTTGCTGCAAGTGAATTAAGAAACTCAACTGAATAATTGGTGGCGTTGTCAACAACACTATCCAAGAAATCTAAATATATATCTAAATATATATAACTCAAAGGTGACTGACTGACTGACATAGTGATCTATCAACGCACAGCCCAAACCACTGGACGGATCGGGCTGAAATTTGGCATGCAGGTAGATGTTATGACGTAGGCATCCGCTAAGAAAGGATTTTGATCAATTCTACCCCCAAGGGGATAAAATAGGAGATGAAAGTTTTTATGAAACTTTGTCAATTTTGAACCGATCGGGCTGAGACTTTGCATGCATAAAGCTACTATGACGTAGGCATCCCCTAAGAAAGGATTTTGATAAATTACACCCCTACGCGAGCGAAGCCGCGGGCACAAGCTAGTTAACAATAATTTGCGTCATAAGTTCTTTATTAATTGATTTTTAATTTTTTGGTGTCAATATGGCGCGTTCACATAACCAAGAATTTTCTGGCGTGTTATGCTCTGAAGGTCCGCAAATACTGAACTTATAAGTTCAACTTCGGACGAAACAACTTTTTTTTGAAAAAATTTCAATGTACAGACACATTTTTTTTTACTCTTTTATTATAGTATACATTTAGTATGTTTTTGTTCAGCGGCAACAAAAAACATCATCTATAAAAATTTCAACTGTCTAGCTATAATGGTTCATGAGATACAGCCTGGTGACAGACAGACAGACAAACAGTCGGACGGTCTAAGTAATAGGGTCCCGTTTCTACCCTACCCTATGGAACCCTAAAAATCGAATAAAATAAGTATTTATCGGGGGCTCCCATACTACAAACGTGATTTTTCATAGATTATACGGAACCCTTCGCGCGCGCCCGACTCGCGCTTGGCCAGTTGTATTATAACTCAACAAAAAGTTCTCATCAGACTTAACAACTTTTGCTAAGGCGGCATTTTAATATTTCTTATAGTTTAGCTGGACCATTATAGTTCTGCATCATGTGTTCCATTTTCCAAAATCAATTATAGCCTATATGTTGCCCAGGCTTCACAGCTATATAACAAAAAAAGTTTCATTCGAATCCGTCCAGTATTTCCGGAGATTAGCGTGTACAAACAGACAAACAGACAAACAGACAGACATTTTTTTTTATTTTCTTACTCTATTACTATATCTCCATCGCCCCAAATATTTTTTTTTGAAAAATTTTTAATGTACAGACACATTTTTTATACTCTTTTATTATAGTATCGATTAAATTTTATTTACAGCGTTGTGAAAGTGTAATTGTAGGCCATAGAGCAAAAAAACACACTGCAAATAGCGGAAATGTCAAATATTTTGAGTGACGTTCTCTAGCAAGCCGTATCGATGCGCTATTTTATTTTTGTTTATTGTGCCAGCCCTACTGCGAGTTTGAACTTTACGGGACATTTTCTTAAATAGACCGAACCTTAACCCGACGGTGTGGCGTGAAATTTACCAATTTGTAAACCTAACGATATGCGAACGGGTACCTACTTTGTTTGGTCATGTAGGTAGTTTTGATAAGATAAATATGGGAATATCGTAAGAGACCGAAAGAGATTTGTTACGTCATAGATTATATTGTCTGTCGCACCCTTTGTTTTCTCAAGTTTCCAAGAGACAATTAAGATCAAATTATATTTGTAAATTAAATCAACCACGTAGACGCAAATATATTTATACAAAAAATGCGTACCACATGTGCATACAAGTATACAATAAACTGCCAAATAGTATTAAATTGCTAAATAAGAATAAATTCAAAAAAACATTGACGGAATGGTTGAATGAAAAAAGATTTCATAGCATTAAAGATTATATGGACAGTTAACATTGAATTTATTTAATACTAATATATATTTTTTTAATGTAAAATTTGATAATAAATTTAAAATTATATGTAGTATTAAAATTGTATAATGTGAATTTAATTAAGTAGACTATACATATATATTATTAATATTTGCACGCCTGCAAGCAGGTTGGTTGTATAAATCATGCAAATAAATGATTTTTTTCTATTCTATTCTATTCTATTCTGCTTGTTAGGTTTTTTACGCAGAAATCAAGTCATTAATTAAAAAAATATTTTTTAAAACAAACTTTTATCTAAAGTGGTCCTCAAGACGAATCAAACGAGCCCAAACTTGACGGGGCTGCGTCGTTTCATTACAGAGTTCCTATGGCCACCTTGCAGCTTCATCATCAGATCAGCTCCATGTCATCGTAACATTGCATTGTCACGCGATATACGTACCTATGCGTGCAAATTTCAGCTCAATCGGAAACCCGGAAGTGGGTCAAATTAAACTTGCAAGATTTGTTTACAGACAGATAGACCCACAGACATAGGGACAGTTGAAACTAAATAAAAGCTTGAAAAAAAATTTTAGGTCTATGGTTGGAGTCGTAAGAAACCTTCGTTTTAGTACCACTTAAGTTTTTTCTTTTCTCCAAGACCAGCAGGGAAGAATTGTTAGGGTTGGTAGGAATTTGAAAAGCGTTCGGTATCGCGCGCACGTTGCTTTAGGTTTGTCTTTGACACGTTCACATCCCTTTTCGCCTTGAGACCAAATTCTGACGTCATTGTATGTCTTTCTCTTACCCCTGGACGCTCGATGGCAAATCTACACTACTTGTATAAAATCTTTGCCTTGAGACCATTTTTATTTATTTTATTTTATTTTATTGGTTCATGTACACTTGAAAATTTACAAATAAAACTTTATAAAAATTATCATAGCTTATTTCTACAGAAATTTTATCCAGCGGACCCGCGAAAGGAAATGGGAAGAAAGAGGTAATTGGCGTGTACAATACAAAAATAAATTAATACTTATGCCTACAAGAAACATAAATAAATTAATAAACATACCTACATAGACGAACGTAAAATAAACTTACATAAATACATAAATATACACTGATATATACAATGAATGAATACATAAGATATTTCTAAATATGATGATCAGGATGATCAAGACAGATAATAATCTTTTACTCGTTTCATAAACATGGTTATGGTTTTTGATTCACGAATTTTCAGTGGTAGCTGATTCCATAGCCTAACTGCTTGCACGGAAAAGGAGTGGGTATAGGTAGCGGAGCTATAAATTGGGAATTGAAGGATTAATTTATGGCTGGACCGACAGACCATTTTTATTTTTAATTCGGAGCACGTATGTCTATGGCCATCAAAGATTTAGAATATACAAGGTGGCCATGGCCACCAAGGGCCCGACACGCTTTGATAAAGCGAGATAGTCTTATTGCGATTTCTAAAAGAAGAAAAAGAAAATGCCATGTTTGTCCTCATCACCGACCAAGCATTTGTTCATGGTCGGGTTATAGGCACACTTCAAATTGCATATACTTGAAGTGTGCCTATATTACCCGACCATGAAAAAAATATACGTAGTATCGTAATATGGCTTTCTCTTTCCCCCGGTCGCTAGGTTGCAAATCTACACTACTTGTATATTCTAATATCTTTGGTGGCTTCCCTTAAGGTTGAACTAGTCGATACTTTTTCTATACAAATTTCGGAGGGGATTTTCTCCACTGTTTGACATTTTACATCGTTTTGCCTCTTTATAAATGTTGTCTGTACGGATACAGAATAGTAAAATAAAAAGCCATGAAAAAGTTATGAGCCATCAAAGATTCGTTTTTTTTTTTCTTGCTTATTTTTACGCAACTTTCGGCGTAAATAAGTAATAAAAGAAGTGTAAAATCTCCAAAACAAAGTCAGCGCCAACACGGCTTAATTATCGTTGATTTAAATAATCTTTATTTGTAATCGATTAATGCAGTTGTTTTTGCATTAAACCCCTTTCCCTAAAGGATATTTTTACGCGCTCGACTTACTATCAATTTATTGTGCATTTCACCTCACTGCTTCGCCCGAACACAATGTTAGGTGAGACAGCATGTTTTTAGATCGCGTCCACCTGTGAGTTCTAGCCCGCGACTAGTTCAACCTTAATATAACTAATAACGAAGGTTTTCGCCGATATTATTTTTAAACAATTTTGGCATATATCTAAAAGCGGACGAAAGCTGTATTCCAGACATCTATCTCAAAGCAATGTAATCACTGATGCAAAAAAAAAAATGCTCTTTGCTACGGTTCTACGCATTTCTGTCAATATCTCATGTCTCTGTCAATCGAATTGTCAGTGACATAGTGGTCAGTGATGGCCTCCTGGAGCGTAAAATATTTCTATGGTGATGGCTGGCCACTGCAAGCATCATCATGAGAAGATGACCGAGCGAAAACCTTGCCTGGTGAGATTTACTCCCTTTTCATTTCAATTTAAGACACTTTTGTCGGTGGAGTTTCTTCCATCCCTGTCTGTTTTCAGCCAGCCTTTGACGTCTTGATACGACATCACTTTTAATTTGCTTCATATAGCAGTTTGTCGGTTTTTTTCTTGCCCTTTTTCCTTTTATTTTGCCTTTTTAACCGACTTCAAAACAGGGGGAGGTTATCGTCGCGACTTTTTCTGTTTTTTTTTTTATGTATGTTCACCGATTACTCGTAGACGCCTGGACCAATTTGAAAAATTATTTTTTTGTTTGATAGGGTATACTTTCCAGGTGGTCTCATATAAATGTTATCAAAACCAGTTGTGTAGTTTGGGGGTGAAGTCGGTTTTTAGTTTTGAATAATTATAACATCGTCTTTATGGATTCTTCGTCCAAGTCTCCCAATATAATTCTCCAGTGAGTCCATTTTATACACCCTTAGCTATGTTGCTGCAGAGCTTGGGGCCCGCTTTCGGCATCCTTGAATGTGGTAGTGATGTTCAAGACTCGAGTCTTCAAGTTCTAATTTTAAAGACTCTAGTCGGTTTTGCAGGGCTCTATGAGCTCGATAGGCTTAGAGATCCGAGTATAGGCGAGCGCGAGTTCTCTAAGCAACGACTCGAGCCTTTAAAAGAGCTCGAGACTGGCAATGAACGTCAGCTGTTCTTGAAAGCTTACAAAGACTCGAGGTGTGATTTCACATGAATTTTAGTTATCCAATATGCATGCAAATATCTTACTCTTGTAATCAATCATATTTTATTTCTCATTGACAGATCAATTTAATAAATGAAAAATCTTTGTTTTTCAAACACTCGAAAAGCATAACCCTCCCTTTTCGCAGTTGAGTAAAAAGACGCGGGCTCAGAAAAAGGCTCAGGCGTAGAAAGAGTCTTAATCTCTAATATCACTCTCCGAGACTCACTTGCGCCAGGCCTGTATCAATTCCTGTTTAGGTATTGAAAATATACCTACATTATTACTATGCGCGCGGCGACCACTTCGTGGGGAACATTCAGTTACATGAATCGTTTGTCCAGAGTAATAAGAATGTAAATGGCTTGCAATGGATGTCTAGGTATCTAAACGAAGAGGTGAGGAGTTCTGACGCGAAATTAAACCATAGCGCTAACCACATTAAATAGATATTTCTTTGAAATTCTATTCTAAGTAAGACTTCTGTACGTGAGTACTAGTACTTATTCTTTGCTTAAGCTAACAGTCGTCAAGCCTTCCGCATGAAGCAGACAAAAAAATTGGGTTCTTGTGGCTTTAAGCAGACAGAGCCCAGGGCTGAAAGGCCCAAAGGCCACTTTTAGCGTAATGTGTGGGTGAGAAGGTGGAAAATTCAATCGAAATAATAATGGGGTGTTTCTCTACGTGATCGAATCAGAAATGAAGAGATTCGTAGAAAAACAAAGTGCAAGTGGCAGCAGGCGGGGGACATAGCACGAAGAACCGATGGCTGTTGGGGCAGAAGGGTTCTTGAATGGCAGCCACGTACCAGCAAGCGCAGCGTAGAACACCCACCAAATAGGTGGTCAGACGACCTTAGCAAATAATTAATAATTAAATATATACGAACAAATCACACTGATTGAGCTCGCCCCAAAGTAAGTTTAAACTTGTGTTATGGGATACTAATATTGTATAAAAAATACACATATAGATAAACACCCAAGACCCAGGATAATTTGAAAAAGGCCATTTTACAACTTGCCCTGGCTGGGGATCGAACCCAGAACCTTCGGATTAGCGGACTAGCGTGTTGACCATTACGCCACGGAGGTCGTCAATGGAGGCAAGGTTGCAGGAAACGCTGGTTGCAGGCCGCTTCCCATTGTTGGTTTTGAAAAACCTTGGGGGAGGCCTATGTCCAGTTGTGAACTGGCTGCGGTTGATATGATGATGATGAATAACGGGTTACTAACAGCATCGACATGATTCGCATTTTCATTAGCCACGTTAACGCAAATGTTGGGCTTAAGATAAACGAAGAGAGGGAATCAGAAATAGAGGAAACTGTGGTAACCCATAATTAAAGGATTTTACTAGTGTATTAGTTGTAGAAAATTCAATTCATAATATTATTTTCCACAAGATACTTTAAAATATGTCAAAATATTCATAAATAAACTTTCTATACGAAGCGCGTTTATCGGACGACCTTCGTGGCGTAGTGAGTGGTCACCATGCTAGTCCGCCACCAAAAGGTTCCAGGTTCGATCCCCGGCCAGGGCAAGTTGGAAAATAGCCTTTTTCAAGTTGTCTTGGGTCTTGGATGTTTATCTATATATAATTGTTATAAAATATAGTATCGTTGAGTTAGTATCCCTTAGCACAAGTCTCGAACTTACTTTGGGGCTAGCTTAATCAGTTTAATTTGTCCGTATTTATTTATGTATTTATTTATTAGATCTTAGCATGATTTCTGAGGGTAGGTTTTTTCGTATTTTTACTACTTTTTCGTATGGAATGTTATTAGTATCTTTGACAGAACTTGTTATCAAAAAATGTAATTCTCTAATCCTTATAAAACAGGTGGCTAGTAAATAAATAAAGGCAAAGTCTTTGAAGCAAGATGAAGATTAATTTAAGTTATAACTAGGCAATATCACCGCGGTACCTCGTTCATTACCTTTATAACGGCTTTTTAACGGCCCAACTTTGAAAACACCAATAAAGCTGATATACCGCCATCATCTTCTTGTAATGTTGCTGTTTTCTGATAATTTATAAATCGGTACAATGTGCACAAAATGTCTGATTTTATTAATAATAACTAAAAACTGCCTTCAACCCTAAACTACACAAACGATTTTAATAAAATGACTATGGAATCTGACCTGATAAGTATAGCCTTCCGAAAAATAGTTTTTTTTTTTCAAACCGGACCAGGCGTATTTAAATAATCGGTGAACATACATAAAAAAATCGTTGGAGAACAAAAGTCACTGATATGACCCAGCGGATTAGCTCATTGAAGTAAGTGGCAGTGGGCGGGACACATGGCGCGAAGTACCGATGGCCGATGGGGCAAAAAGGTTCTCGAATGGCGACCGCGTAATGGCAAGCGAAGCGTAGGATACCCACTCACAAGGTGATCAGACGACTTTACCAAGGTCGCTGGAAAGCTCTGGATGCTGGCCACTCTTGATAGGTCATTTTGGAAATCATGGACGGACGTACCAGCATTGGACGTTATCCGGCTGAAATGATTATGACTAGGTGGTCGGACGAACTTAGCAAGGTTGCAGAATAACGCTGAATGCAGGTAGTTTAGCAAAATCCTGGGGAGGCTTATTTCCAGCAGTAGTCATACTGTGGTTTATATGATTGCAACAAAAAAGTGATTGTAAACTGAATCTTTTACACATATGTAGGATGAAAGAATCATGGAAATAACGTAAGAGTTGTAAGAGAAAGAAAGACGATACAAGTAAGTGTGAAAGAGAAAGGGACAGACGCGCGGAAAATTTGAATTTTTTTATTTATTTATTTCAACAAACTTAAATCTATCATTACAGTTATAACCAATACGATAGAAAAGCAATCAATTATTGTAACACATTATATATAAAATATTTGGAAGGATGCGTGAAAAAATAGTTTAGTTCTTGGAGATGGAGATTACGAAAAGACGAAATAAGTTATTAGAGGTGTTTTAAAGATAATTATAATAAGATGAAAGACGAAAAGATGGATTTGTAAAGTTTAATTTATCAAGTATAATATAGCAGTTTGTATAATTCTCAAACACAAGTTTCTTTCTGTGGATCTTCCTCAGTCTCAATCCCACATAGATAACTGGCCAAATCCTCAGCCCAATCGTTTTATTGGTTCTGGCAGATTGGTTTTAACTTCTCCTGAGAGAAGAAAAAGCCGGTAGATTAACCAAATATTCCGCTTTAGATGTAATTATTATTTCTGTGGAAATTACCAGGTCTGTATTACTTTCATTAATCAATCTGTCGTCAAAGGCCATTAAATTTGACGTTCATAGGACGACAAGAGGCAAACATGAGGGATCACTTAGTACGGATTGATGATATTTATTAATTACTTCATAATATTAATCTTATTAAATTTTAAACTAAGTAGCATTAATCTATAAACGTGAACGATTATATTCTTTCGATCACATAATGACTTCGATCATGATGATGACGTCCGTTGACAATTTTATTTTTCATTTATTTACAAAATTCATGTACACAAGTTACCGGCCAAGTTCGAGATGGACTCGCGCACTAATACGATCCGTACGATTATCTAAAAAAAAATACGTTTTTTGTATGGGAGCCCAACTTACATATTTATTTTATACTGTTTTTAGTATTTGTTGTTATAGCGGCAACAGAAATACAAAATTTTAACTGTCTCGCTATCACGGTTCATGAAATACAGCCCGGTGAGACAGGCAGACAGATGGACAGTCAGACGGACGGACAGACAGACGGACAGATGGACAGCGGAGTCTTAGTAATAGGATCCCAATTTTACCATTTGGGTACGGAACCCTAAAAGAAACACAGAAACAAACAAAGTAAGAAAATGTAGACCTTGAATTTTACCTTGATAGGAAACTGGAAAGTGTATTCTAATTTAATTGCAAGATTTGTCCTAAAAAACATACATACAGAGAATATGATGTAATACACTGTAAATTAAATCAAAACTTTAGAATTTTTACCGAAACATTGATAACACCTAATTTTATTGAGATAAAAAAAACGCAAAACATACATAAATATCCTTCCTTTTTTCCCCGTTTATTAATCTTGTACTGTTAATATCTTGTTTTTTTTTTTTTTATAAGTATGATGCTTATTATAATTATTGTTTAAAAGTATGTTTATTATATTGACCACCCCGAACTACCTAATTTCCCATTACTTTTTTCTATATAGCGAGGTTGCCCGGAAGAAATTGCTTAGCGATAAGGCCGCCTTTTGCGCATTTCCTTGTTTTTAAGATATTTATGTCCTGTATTTATTAATTTTGTGCAATAAAATTGTATTATATTGTATTTTAAAACACAAAAATCAATTCTTTACGTCGATATTCTCTGATTTTTTCTGTTATTCGAATATTAAATGTATTTACCATTTTGTGATCAAGCAATATTCTGTGATAAAATGAACATTCTACGCGGTGACAAGGTAAATATTAATAAATTTAAAATATAATTTCATATATTTCAAGGATTCTTTGCTATAATCATTAATGGTTATTCATTTTTAGGTGCTCCACAAAGGCAGTTGTTGAAAATTTTAAAACTAAAGATCGAATGACGTCAAATAAGAAAATGATGCAACAGATTTGAGAGATGCAAATTCTACATAAGCAGACAAAATGGTAAATCATTAACATTCGATTAATAAAAAAAAATTATGTGCCGTTCCTTCCTGGAATTTAAAGCCCATTTTCTTTTGTTCTCAGGAACATAGGACTTGTAAAGCGAGGACGGCTCGGAAGTACATGGTGGTGCAAAACTTTACGCGATTCTTACCTTCGGAATCCAACTTCCAAATAGTCGAGGAGCAGATTGTCAAACTCTACCCAAAGGAATTCATCGTCAAAGCAGAATACATAAGCGTGGATCCATACATGCGGATGTTCGCCAGGAACTACCACGCACCTTACGATCAGTTCGGCTTCCAAGTTGGAAAAGTTATCGAGAGTAAAAATGACCATTTCCCAGTAGATTCATATGTAGTAGCGCACGCGGGATGGCGCGATTACACCACTCTGGATGGCTGTCCAGACCATCTGTTTGGTATCGCACCATATATACCTATAATAGGACATCTACCGTTATCTGTAACCCTCGGGGCTCTCGGCATGACAGGTCTCGCCGCTTATTTAGGACTAAAAGAAATCTGCAAACCGAAAGCAGGAGAAACCCTGTGTGTGACAAGTGCAGGGGGCGCTGTTGGCTCTCTAGTCGGGCAGATAGGGAAAGTTTTTGGCTGCAAAGTAATAGGATACACAGGATCAGATGCAAAAGTCAAAGTTTTGAAAAAGGAGTTGGGATTCCATTACGCGTTTAATTATAAAACCAGTGATATCGCCCACACTTTAAATGAGGCCGCTCCGAATGGTGTAGACTGCTTTTTTGACAATGTCGGCGGGTCTATAGCTTGGGCTATTTACGAGCGTATAAATGAATATGGTCGCATTGCGAATTGCGGCTCCATAAGTACGCATGCACCACACAGTACAAACCTGAAGCAACGTCCGAAGCTACCAGTCACCGTACGGATCGAGTCCTTCAGCTTTGCACAATGGAACCAGGTGAAACATGATAATGCGCTAAGGCAGATGAGAACCTGGCTCGTGAAAGGAACCATCAAAGCGAAAGAAACAGTAGGTGTAGGCTTTGAAGAACTGCCGAATATGGTTATTGCGATGTTGAAAGGAGACACCATAGGGAAAACAATTGTTAAAGTTTGATCTCAGATTTTTTTTTAAAGGTCAATCACCCTTTGTTGATGATTTATTAAAAAACATACATACTTATCACATCTTCCATGCTGCTCATTAAAAACTTTCCAAAAGATCGGGCAAAAATTCTCAACGAAACATGTTAATATAACTCAATATACAAAGTGGAAAGGAGATGTAATAAATCGAACCACGGGCTATACTTTGGGCCATAAGTATAGCCCGTGCAATATTTTTTTTATAATAAGTCTCTAAGCTAAGAAATTAAGATTTGATTAGTATGTTTGTGTCATATGATGTTGGAAATTGGAATGAAGTTGTGACTAAGCTGCATCACTTCGCTGCCTCGTTCATTACCTTGTAACGTCTTTTTAACGACCTAAGTTTGGAGAACACCAATAAAGTTCTTATTACACTGTCGCCATCTTTTCCTTACAAATTGACAGTACATTTCAGTAATTCATGAGCTTGTTAAGAGTCTAAAATACTTGCTGTTCTTTATTTTTAGGGTTCCAGTGCTGTCCCTCATTGAAATTAAGTATTTTTAAGGAATCGAAGATCTTATTAAAATTTTTGTCTTGACCAAGCACTAGATAACCCTTCAAACTATTTTTTGAACTACTGTTTACAGTTTAAAGTGAGAACGTGTGAAGAAAATGTGCGTAGACAAGCTTCACGTTCAAAACTTTATTTCAAATGGGGGCAGCACTGAACCCCGAAAAATTCATGTATTCCCTTTACAAAATAAATATTACAAGCTATTTAATTTGCAATGTATCTTTTTTTTATTTTTGGACAAATTACACTGATTGAGCTAGCCCCAAAGTAAGTTCGAGACTTGTGTTATGGGATACTACCTCAACGATACTATATTTTACAACATATACGTATATAGATAAACATCCAAGACCCAGGACAATTTGAAAAAGACCATTTTACAACTTGCCCTGACCGGGAATCGAACCCGGGACCTCTTGGTGGCAGACTAGCATGGTGACCACTACGCCACGGAGGTCGTCGGTGTCTTATATGTATGTATCTATGTATGTTTCAATTTTCAACCTCTGCTCGGCCGCTTTTTTTATGTACCCAGTGTCACAGTAAATACGAATCTAACGACACCTCTCAAGCTAAAATCCATTGAACCGTTCAGGCTACAGAGCGTGCCTAACATTTGAATTTGACGCCAAAAATCCGCCATTTTGTTTTTATTTTTATATACCCAGTGTCACTCTCACAGTAAATACGAATCTAACGACATCTCTCAAGCTAAAATCCATTGAGCCGTTCAGGCTGCAGAGCGTGCCTAACATTTGAATTTGACGCCAGAATTCCGCCATTTTGTTTTTATTTTTACATACCCAGTGTCACTTTCACAGTAAATACGAATCTAACGACATCTCTCCTTCTGGCGCAGTTGGGTAATAATACTGACCATCGGTGTCATTTTTCAAACGAGGAATCACTAAACGATCGGTTTTTTATATGACAAAATCATTCATTTAGTTGACTCCGTGTTTCAAAAATGGCACTTAATTTACTGCTAATCCTACTTTTTCTGTAGGCTAAACAAATGCAGTCGCGGCCACAGACATATAAAGGGAAGCAGACTAAACATTATAGTATAATACTAAGAATGCCGCGTGGCATGAATTTACACTTAAGCTACATTAGTTTTGTCGTTTTTCTTTATAATAATTGGTAATATTTGATACAAAACAGTGAAGTAATATTCTTGATGAATGTGAAAGAGTATTTAGAATACAACTGTTTATAAATATATTATTTAGGCAGTTGAAAAATAAGCTACGAGTGAAAAATTGCCACGCGTTCCAAGGATGTAATCATCATCATTATATCAGCCATAGGAAGTCCACTGCTGGGACATAGGCCAAGGATTTCCAAAACGACCGATCGGAAGCGGCCTGCATCCAGCGCCTGCCAGCAACCTTGCTCAGGTCATCTGACCATCTAGGGCATCTAGCAGGTGGGTGTCCTACGCTGCGCTTGACGGTACGTGGCCGCCATTCGAGAACCTTTCTGCCCCATCGGCCATCGGTTCTTCGCGCTAAGTACCCCGCCCACTGCTACTTCAATGAGCTAATCCGCCTGGCTATGTCGGTGACCTTCGTTCTCCTACGAATCTCCTCATTTCTGATTCGATCGCGTAGAGAAACACCGAGCATAGTCCTCTCCATAGCCCGTTGAGCGACCTTGAACCTTCTTATGAGACCCATAGTAAGGGGCCACGTTTCAGAGCCATAAGTCATCACTGGTAACACACATTGATTAAACACTTTCGTCTTGAGGCACTGAGGTATTTTAGACGATAAAACATAAGTATGTAATGTTTAGTGTGTTTCCCTTTGTTTGTCTGTAGTCGCGTCACACGTCGAAATTGCCGGTCAATAAACTACACTTCACCCCTCTATATTTATGCTTTAGTATCATTCCAAAAGCCAAGGCGAACGCACGTCGCTTCTCACCAAATATACTCAGCGATGAAAAGAAAACAAATTAAAGATAGTTTCGTAAGTACATATGTACGGTACTCTTTAAAAATAGAATCACAATCTCTCATAATAATTGTATGAGACATTATAACCCCATATCTGAAGCCAGACCACAAGGGCGTGTTTGTTTGTTTTTCGTGTGTGTAAGTGGCCAAATGGTGTCAGATTCATTAAGCCGGCACAATAGCAAATTAGAAAAAAACAGCCAAGTGCGAGTCGGACTCGCTTTCGAAGGGTTCCGTACCATTATCTATAAAAAAACACGTTTGTTGTATAGGAATACATTGCTTCATTCTATTTGTTAGCGGCAACAGAAATACATCATCTATGAAAATGTCAACTGTCTAGCTGTCACGGTTCATGAGACAGCCTGGGAACAGAATGGACGGACGGACGGACGGACAGCGGAGTCTTGGTAGGTAATAGGATTTTTACCCTTTGGGAACGGAACCTTAAAATCGGGAATCTTGAATATTTTAGGGATAAAAAGTATCCTACGTATGAAACCAGGCGATACGTTTATAATCTCTTGCTACGAAAGGTACTTAAAGGGCTTCATGAATTTTACGGGGTCCAGTGCTGCCCTCATTTCAAATAAATCATTTGAAAAGACATGGAGACAGCATTTAAAATTTTGTCTTGACCAGGCACTAGATAACCTTTCAAACTATTTTATTAACTACTGTTTACAGTTTAAAGTGAGAACGTGAAGCTTTTCTACGCACAATTGCGAAAAACGACCACTTTTGGCGTATGTGCGTAGAAAAGCTTCACGTTCTCACTTTAAACTGTAAACACTAGTTCATAAAACAGTTTAAACGGTTGTCTAGTGCCTATTCAAGACAAAATTTTAAATGATGTCTCCGTTTCCTATTAATAGATTTATTTTAAATGGGGGCAGCACTGGACCCCGGAAAATTCAGGTATCCCCTTAAAGCAAAGCAACAGCTTTACGAACGTGTTTTACCGATAATAACGTAGCAACTTTTTTGTCGACAGGGGCAAGCGACATGTTCGAGTCGCAAAATGTCTCGGAATGTGAAACTACGTAAATTTATGGTCGTGACTGCATTTTCGGAGTTTCTACCGAAAGACACGGACTTCAGGATTGAGGAAGAACAAATTCTTAAACTCAATGCGAAGGAGTTTCTCGTCAAAGCCGAGTACATAAGCGTGGACCCGTACATGCGGTCCTTCGCCCAGGAGTACGCCGTGCCTTATGAGCAGTTCGGCTTTCAAGTTGGAAGAGTGATTGAAAGTCGAAACGACAAATATCCCGTGGACTCATTGGTAGTATCGCACTCGGGTTGGCGAGATTACTCCATCTTAGACGGCTCCGCGGACAGTATGTTCGGCGTACAGCCATATATACCTGACCTAGGAAAACAATCGCCATCTCTAGCAATCGGAGCTCTTGGAATGACTGGCCTAACTGCTTACTTAGGCTTACTGGAAGTCTGCAAACCCAAATCTGGAGAGACACTGTGCGTTACCAGCGCTGGGGGCGCCGTCGGCCATCTAGTCGGCCAGATAGGCAAATTTTTAGGCTGCACCGTAATAGGATTTACCGGATCAGATCTGAAAGTTAAAGTTCTCAAAGGAGAATTAGGATTCCACCACGCGTTTAACTATAAAACCGAAAATGTGTCTGAGAGATTAAAGACAGCGGCCCCGAAAGGTATAGATTGCTTTTTCGATAACGTCGGGGGGACGCTCGCGGCAGCTATCTTGGAACACATGAATGAGTACGGCCGCGTCGCCAACTGCGGCTCTATAAGTACGTACGGGCAAGACATGCAGGGCAAGATGCCGTCGAGAGCGCGAGTTAGCGTACAAATCGAGTCGTTCAGCTTCACACAATGGGATAAGCCGAAGCAGGACGCAGCGATCGAACAGCTTAAAACATGGCTGGAGCAAGGAACAATTAAAGCGAAGGAAACGGTCGCAAACGGCTTCGAGCAACTCCCGGATACTTTGGCAGCGATGCTGAGAGGAGACACCGTCGGGAAAGCCCTCATTAAAGTTTGATCTTGGTTCGCTAATAAGGTTTACGTTGGATCTTTGTAAAAAAAAAATAACGGATGATGACTGGGTAGAAAAAATATTATTCTATTTAGGCCACTTACTACGGACACTTATGTAATTTATCCAATTAGTGAAAATCACAAAAATTACAAGGCGTCTAAGATCCGGAGTGGGACTTGTGAGACTATTGTGACGCCCTCTCTCAGTGAAACTTGAGCCAAGGCGTAACTTAGCGCGAACTTGAACATTATCTTCGTACATTATCTTCGTCATTTTTTGTTAGTCAGGGGAAAAAAACGTACACGACACGTACAATATTTTTTAAGCGACTTAAGAATCCCCTTACCCTATACTTTTCCATACAAACGTAGTCTAGCTTTTATTTTGAAATGACGTGTGAGAAGGTCTAATTACTGAATAAAAATTTGAATTTTTGAATCTATATCGTCCGACCACCGAGTTCGAATGCGGCCTATCCCTGTAGATAAAAATATATTTTTCGTCGCTAGTCTGCAGGGACCCAATCTGTTGTTATTTTAGTCCACCTATCCGGGTGCATCCTCTGCTGGCATGACCGAATATATGTTTTTTTTTAATGTATGTTCCTCAATGACTTTTCCGTTTTTTAACGGATAATATATTTTTTTATTTGAAAACGTATACATGCATTTTGTTCCCGTTTCACCAGGTGAAGATCTCATGGTGGAATCCTCGAGAAATTGAAGGAACTCCTCAAATATTCTAGCATATAGTGGTTTTGTTTTTTTGTCAGTAAATCAAACATTTACATTCAGAAAGTTTATTTTGATAAGGGGAGTTCCACTTTTTTGAATGAAGAAGACCAGGAATTCGTCGTCGCTTGTTTTGTTTAAAATTATTAATACATGCATTAAACTATCCATCCATCCATCTTCAACCTCCTCCTAGAAGTGGTCACCATGCTAGTCCGCCACCCAGAGGTCCCGGGTTCGATCCCCGGTCAGGGCATGTTAGAAAATGGCTTTTTTAAATTGTCCTGGTTCTTCCATGTTTATCTACATATATATTTGTTATTAAATATAGTATCGTTGAATTAGTATCCTATAACACAAGTATCGAACTTACTTTGGGGCTAGCCCAATTAGTGTTATTTGTCCATATATTTATTTATTATCTGATTGGCTAATTAGAAATTTTCGGTCATCATGCCTATTATGAAAATGTTTAGAGTGCGCGCTTCTTGATGTACAATTATTGTATACTTCGTGAATGGGATAAGCATTAAACTTATTTGAATTGTAAATAGTTGTTTACTTTCAAAGCGCCCAAAAACAATTTGATTGTTATTTCTAAGAGCCGAAAACAATATTTTATTGTAATTTGAATAGCTTTTGTTATAGTTTAAAGTCACCTTAGAATAATAGACCACGCTTTTCATTTAGGCAGTTTTTATGAGCGCTATATCTAAAGTCACCAAAATTAAGGCCCATTTAGACGATTCAAGTTTCTTCCATATTGCACACCATTTTATTGTTTAGATGCAAGTTAGCTCCAATAAAATGGTGTGCAACATACTTGCACCCTCTAAATGGGCCTTTAAGGTTGAACTAGTCGCGGGCCCGAACTCAAAGGTGGGCGCGGCCTAAAAGCATGCTGTCTCACCGAACAGTGTGTTCGGGCAAAGTAGTGAGGTGAAATGCACGATAAATACGATACTATTAACATACGATTCGCATTTTCGCCTATTCCATCGATTGAGTTTTACGATCCACGCGAAATGAGAAACAGCTGGTTCGTTCAAAGTTTATTATTTTCATTAAAAACAGCTTAGAAGAATATATTTATATTACAATGCGACACAAATAAGTTGAACAAAAATGGCGAAATTCAAAGCATTTTTGTACAAATTCCCGACACGTAAATCCAACCAAAATGGTGGTCGTCGGCGCATAAATTGTACCTGCACCGATAACCGCCATTTTGGTTAAACCTACGTGCTGGGAATTTGTACTAAAAATGTTTTGAAGTCGACCATTTTTGTTCAACTTATTTGTGTCGCATTATACATACCTATATTCATAAGAGTAACATTCATATTATAATTAAACCCAGTCCGTACTAAACCAAGCAATTAGCGTAACTACAGTATATCAGCAGTACCATTGAGACAGCAATAGTCCTAACCTAAACCGCATTGGGCACGGCCAAACTAATCCTACCCCTAACCATTACATGGCTTACGTATGCTTGAACCGTCTTAGAACCTAGGATAGGGTATACATTAGCGTTGCGTAACAATCGATAGTTTGACTTTCAATAGTTGACCTGGAAAAACAGTCGCAATATCGATAGTATCGATTGTTAATAGTTTGCAATACTATTGCTGAAAGGTAAAACTATTGATACTATTGAATTTAGATAATATCGACAGTGTTTGATACTATCATCATCATCATTTCAGCCGCATAACGTCCACTGCTGGACATAGGCCTCTCCCAAAGATTTACAAAACGACCGATCAAGAGCGGCCTGCATCCAGCGCTTTCCAGCGACTTTGGTCAGGTCGTCTGACCACCTTGTGGGTGGGTGTCCTACGGTTCGTTTGCCAGTACGTGGACGCCATTCGAGAACCTTTTTGCTCCATCGGACATCGGTTCAATAGTATCGATTCCGAGAATATTCTATCGTGTCCGGCATTGCCCTACGTCGTCTACCATCGAGGACTTAAATGAGGCTAACGACAGAGGGATCGCCGTGGCCACATACTGGTCAAATGTCATTTGAAATAGAAACTATACTGGAACCATTTTGACTTTGACGACTCAAATTGGTTTCAGTATAGATCGAAGAAGTATCGATACTATCGATAGTTTTACCTTTCATCAATAACATTACAAACTATTGACAATCGATACTATCGATAGTATCGGTTATTCGATACTATCGATAGTCCTATCGATATTGTGACTGTTTTTCAAAGCAACGATAGTTCCAATAGTCTATCGATATTTTATACTATGGCTTGCAACACTAGTATGCATCTTTCTTCTTTCTGGGGTAGATAGTAACTTCTAGAACTGGTTGACTGAGAGAAATTACTCTTAGCATTAAGTTTACTTTGGAATAAAGTTTAATTAATAAATTAGTAGCCGATAATCATGTACCGAACCGACAGGTGAAAATGAAGGACTCAGCTCCTCGTTATACATATGTCATTTTAATCACCAGCTAAATTTTTGGAGCTAGTCCATAATACTAAGCTCCATCTCCATCCATCTCCATTTTCAGCCTACATCAACCCACTGCTGGGCATAAGCCTCCCTTTTTTTGCGCCATTTCCCACGGTCCTGTGCCATTCTCATCCACTTTACCCGTCAACCTTACAATATCGTCTGACCAACGAGCCGGTTTCCCTACTGGTCTGTTCCCCTGTCTCGGCCACCACTCGGTAACTGCTTTAATCCATCGGCAAAACTTCTACCCAAGTGTCCCACCCATTCCCACTTCAACTGCGTGATCCGTTTACCTACGTCTTTGACTTTAGTTCTGCGACGAATCTCTACGTTTGGTACACGGTCCATCAGCGTGATTCCGAGCATGGCGCGCTCCATCGCTCTTTGTGCAACCTTAATTATGTACATGTTCAAACAATACTAACCTACTCTCTATAAAATAAAAACAACTAGCTATGCCCGCGGGCTTCGCTCCCCGTAGAGTTTCGGGATAAAGACTATCCTATGCCCTTCCCTGAGTCTGAAACTATAGTCATACAAATTTCATCCAAATAGGTTCTGTGGTTGAAGCATGAAGATTAACAAACAAAACATACAAACTAACTTCCGCATTTATAATATTAGTTTGATGAATTGGATTGGATTGGATAGTTGGATTAACGGAAACAAAAAAATATTTGGCTTCTAATAAACATTCAGCGCTCGACCTCAACGGATTTTGTATGGGAGGACAAATTTTTATATCAATATTTTATAACTTTTTTATTGAAAGTAATTCAGTATCATATACTGAACTTGCTTCATCAATTTCGCTGGTGAGTAAAAAGTCACTCTGTAAGTATGTTGTAATTCGGCTTTGACGATCTGCGCGGGCAGAGTTGGCACACATAAAAAAATTCTCCCTGACCAGCATGGAAAAGCAAAAAGCTGCATATTTCAGTTGGTAACCAAACCACAGTATCTGATTGTGTAGTAAATAAACACTGCAGCTTCCACCGCCAAGTCACAAATCACACCGCCGGCCAACGCGCGATAAATCCTTTTATCTCTGCTGTGTTGTGATCCTAAACAAAAGACTAATCGCTCCCAGTGTTCACCGAAGATAAAGACTACCCCTGTTGCATATTGTTACTACGCTAGTCCGTCACTCTGAGGTTCTAGATTCAATGCCACGTTAGTGCAAGTTGGAAAATAGCCATTTTCAAATTATAAATATGCGATGTAAGGATTGCTCACGTAGGAAGTCAGCTACTGATAAACATATTTCGACCTCTTCCGAAGGTCTATCTCAGGGCGAATGTGACTAAAGACGCGCGCACAATGTTGTCCCGAACTACAATTTTTTTAAATTTGTGTCTTAAAAATCCTCTTACCCTAGACTTTTCCATACAAACGTAGTCTAGCTTTTAATTTCAAAATGACATGTGAGATTTCGACAGTATTTTGTAATTTTAAAGAAATTGCATATATCTAGGCATATAACTAGTTTTCTACAGTCAAATATGGACTTGAAAGAAAATATGAGAGTGTAGAAGTTTTCCATACTCATGGTCAAATATAATATAATACACTATATTCTTATTTAAGTTCATATTTTGACTGTAAAAACTAGTTATATGCCTTAATATATGCAATTTCTTTGAAATTACACAATTTCGCCAAAATCTGACATATCGTTTCAAAATTTTTATTTTGAAACGACATGTCAGATTTTGGCGAAATTGTGTAATTTCAAAGAAATTGCATTCACAGATTTTTTCATACAAACGTAGTCTAGCTTTTGCTAGACTACGTTTGTATGAAAAAATCTGTCATGTGTTCATTTTTATACTTAAATACATATAGTAGCGTTACGTTAGTATCTCATAACACAAGTTTAAAACTAACTCAAAATTTGCCTTATCTAAGTAACCAAACCACAGTATCAGATTCTGTAGGTACTAAACACTGCAGCTTCCACCGCCAAGTCACAAATCACACCGCCGGCCAACGCGCGATAAATCCTGTTATCTCTGCTGTGTTGTGATCCTAAACAAAGGACTGGTCGCTCCCAATGTTCACTAAAGATGCAGACGTTAACTGGGCCAAAAACTTCAGCTGACGCAGGTACTTAAAAATGTTAGTGTCCTTGTTCTACCTGACTGTGTACGTAATCTACTTTTGTTTTTACACGACTGTCCCAAAATACGATGTGTCATATCATGTTTTTAGGGTTTATATTTGAGTTTCTTTATTAAAAATGCCTGAGTATATAAGGTATTGTTATTTTTTTTACATTATTGGAAGTGATAGGTTTTTTTTCCGAATATCGTGTTTTTTTTACTGACGCGTATCATTGATTAATATGGTACAAATAATAAAAAAATAAAAAAGTTGCATATAATACAAAAAAAAATATTGCTATCCATACGCATTATGAAACGCCGATAAATGTAAATTAGACTCAAATGCTCCCAAACACAAATATTCTATGTAGAAACTCGTCTAAAACGCTACTCGGTGCTCGTTTAAACAGCAACTCTTCTAAGTTTCAAATACTCTCAAATGTTATTTTGACTAAGTAAATTAAATGTAGCAACAACCGATGTGAAAAATCGTAAATTGGTTAATTGTCAATTCAATTCAATTCAAATATATCTTTATTATCACAGGATATTTATAATATCTCTTAATAATCGTCACTTTCTTTTGTTTCAAAATAATTGTTGACGTCCAAAAGTTACTTAGAGCTAAGTTTACTGCCGCCTCCAAAGCGCTAGTGCAGAAGAAGCGGTAACAAACTGCACTGCAGCATTTTCTCCAAGAACGTCAACTCATAATAAAATTAATATGTATAGTTTATATGTGGACAGAGTATACATTGTTTTTTGTCATAATGTTAATTATTTATTTTTTTCACAAGAAGTACATAAAGAAAAAGGCCATCACAAAAACTTGTAATTAGGTAAACAAATTCAACAAACCTACCTCTTAGGCCCTAACATATCGTTTACGCCCACGCTCCTTAAAGCCAATTACTTCTATCTTCCGCCTTCCGAATCGCCCCCGCGTCTCCAGAGAGCCCAGTTTGGGAAACACTGATAGGCAAAGGACTATTTGGAATAGGTAAGTTAAACGTTACTCATTAAGTTGTAATGCCAACCACGAAATGTAATATAATATGTAACAAAAACCCCGACCGATCCTTGTAGGAGCTACTCAGACCGTCAATATGAACAACTTTTCATACGGGACCAATGCTTGAAAATCGAAAAAAAAAACACTTTTTTATATAAAAGTGCTCGGCCGGCCCGGCAATTTGTATGAAAATGTCGATTTTTGCTTTGAGTTTCAAGCATTGGTCCCATAGGAAAAGTTGTTCATATTGACGGTCTGAGTAGCTCCTACAAGGATCGGTCGGGGTTTTTATTACATATTGTACATCTTATAAGCATGAATTGACGACATGACGACCTCTGTGGCCTAGTGATCATCATGCCAGTCTGTCTCACTGGAGGTCCTGGGCTCGATGAGCTCAATCCCCGGTCAGGTTAACACGGAAAATGTTTTTTTTTCAGATTGATCTGGGATGTTTGTGGTCGGGTCGTTGGATTCCCTCTAATATGGTTGAATTTAACGATGGCTGATCCGTGCGTCAACTCGTGAACGGGTGCTGCCGGGAGGGACTGGTCAGCTCGGTTTCGCTTTTTTGACTACTTAATATTTTTAGCATTACATGTTATAATGTGTCAACATTGTATTATATTATAAGTATTTATTAATTAAAAGACAATTATAATAATATGACAAAGCCCTTCTGGCGAGTAGGCGACCAATACTGTGAAAATGCAGTGGTCGTTACGAAGCGCTGGTATCGGTAGCTTTTCTTAAAAAAAAAATTGAATTTTAATAAACTTTACACGTAACATAACTTATACTTATTGACGTGTAAAAGTGCCTGTAAAGGTCTAATTACTGAATAAAATTTGAATCTTTGAATCTTTGTCTACACAACGTGTAACGTGTAACGGGGGAGTAAACATACTAGTCAATGTGAATAAATTTGACTATGGGACCACACACGAAATCCTGAAAAAAAAATGTACGTAGCTGCAGATTTTTTTTGAGATTTCAGGGATTTATTTATTTAACTTTATTACAATACATGTAAATGGCGGACTTGAGGCCAGGGGCCTTTTCTACCAGTCAACCAACAGGTGATGCTGAGAAAGTAATCTTTTGGGGTAAGTACAACAGAACTAACCAAAAACAACAAAAAAAGGAGTAAACTTTTTATTATTAAGTAAGTACATACATATGGCCATATATACCGAAGATAAACCTACACAAAAATATACATAAATAATTGTTCAAAAATAAACTATACATAAACTACATAAATACTACTTATATAGCTGCAGACAGTTTCTAAAGATAATGTGCGCGCACTGCTCTCTTAAACGTAAGACGAGATTCGGCTTTCCGGATACTGACTGGTAAGATGGTCCCGTATTAAAAGTTGTTTACTCCTTTTCGGGTTGATACCCCCTGTCCGTTATGTATTTGTTTTAAAATATAGTATCGTTGAGTTAGTATCCCATAACACAAGTCTAAACAACCCATTTTTTATTTAATTAATTAAACGAGTTATTCACTCAGGGTCAGGTCAACCAACAAAACGAAACTTGCTCTATCCATTGACAGGTATTGCTCCGCCTTCAGTCCGCCGAAGTGTAGCATGTGCTTTGGAGAGGGGGAAACAGGTTTTTGATAGAAGACACCCTCTCTATGGAGCACAACCATCTACAAGTCGAGAAAAAGCCTTATAAATAATATAAAAATAGCTTTATAAATAATACTGTTTCACTTAAAGAACAACCAAATACTTCTAGACTCCAAATCTGGCGGGAGCAGTATGCTCCACCTCCTGATTATACCCAACCTTTAAATGAGCTACCACCAGGTCATAAACTGCCATGGGCCACATGGAAGAGCTTGAATCGCCTCCGAACTGAGGTAGGTCGATGTAGACACAATCTGGCGCGCTGGCGCTACATTGACCAGGCAGAAGCACAGTGTGGTCACGATGACTAGACTATGCAACACGTCTTCTAATGCCCTTTGTGCCCTACCAGCTGTACCATGCTTGACCTATACTCTGCCTCGGAGGAAGGCGTAAAAGTGGCAACGTATTGGAAGAACAAAATTTGAATTTTTGAGCCAGACGATAAGAAGAAGAAGAAGGGTCAGGTACTGGAACGACGCACCGCTAAACATCAGTGTGTCTCGAGGCGCATCGTGTACGCGCGATCTCTAGTCACATTCACCCTAATGAAGACCTGCGGATGAGGTCGAAACATGTTGGCCAATAGCTGACTTTCTACGTAAGTAACCCGTTTAATTCATGCTTAATTTTTTTTTTGCCATTCAGATCCCATACATAATTGGGCAAAGGCCTTTCCTTGTTGTTTCCAGCTGTTTCGATCTTTAGCTACTTCTTTTCAATCCTTGTCGAAAGCAGACAGGTCGTTACTCCATCTCATTTTAGGCCTTCCCCTTGATCGTTTCCCGTCTTCTGGAATCCACATGGTCGTAATTTGTATCTGTCCGGCGCCATTCGACAAACGTGACCCGCCCAGTCCTATTTCAATCTAGCACTCTTTTATGCTTAAAAATAAATAAATGAAAATAAAATATCTTTATTTCAGATTTCTTTGTCAATCGAAAAATTATAACTACCTACATCTTTAGTCTTCTCCCATCTAAAATTCAACAAAATTCAATTTTAATATAATAATTAATTAACTTATAATGTCTGTGTCTCACGTAAAATATTTTTAATGTTATTAGTGCAAAGTTAATATCTTTACTTACATGAGGGAAATTGCCAAAGTAGCGGAAATAACTGATAAAGTATTTAAGTTAGTATTATTTTCACTATCGCACCACTTATTTATTATTATTTTTACTTGCCAATTCAGGTAGCCTGTAAGAGATTGCCTTGGCGATAAGGCCGCCTATTGTACATCTGATTTACTGTATTCAATTTCTAATTTTCATGTGTTTTGGTGCAATAAAGTGTTTTTACTTTACTTTACTTAAACAAGTACCTGTAATTGAAAATAACCTGCTGCTCCAGCACTCAAAATGGAAACATAATAATTAGATAAATATGTAGCACCAAAAACGCAAAAATAGAATTTATAATATGTACAGAATAGGTATACAATTGACTATCTTATCGCCAAGGTAATTTCTGTCAGACCTTTAAAAGACAGAATGAATAGTGGTGAGAAAAATACGTTTAAAAAAATAAGTTTTTTGTACTTAAAATCTTTTATTGTGAGACTAAAGTACTTATTGAAACAAATGAAATAAGCGAAACTCGATGGTGTTGCGTCGTTTTATTACTGAGTTTCATCGACCACCTTCCGTCTCCGTGATCAGACCCTAGACATCGTGCACCATAAAGTGATCGTCAAATCAAATGAGTCCTGTTTTGTTTTTGTTGTTTTTCAACACACTTGTTTGTAAAGTGGATCTAATTTCACCGGTTTAATAAAGCAGCTCATAAAACACGCGTGTGTTATAAACGCAAATAGTGAAGTTATATTCTATAACCACGCTATTTGCTAAATTTTTTTTTAAATTCAAATTCCGATCTGGCCCGCCCGCCGCCGCGCGACCCCAGTCAGTACTGTTAGGCCGCCCTGATTTTGAAAGTAAAACGGCGGGAAAGCAACTTTGTGCATTACAGTGGTCGAGTTTATAAAAAATCAAAGAATTCAGTTTAGTATGTAATTTTAAGTGTGTTGAAAAACTTCGTACGATATACGTGCGTATATTGGTTACGAGTAAAAACACTCGGCTCTGTTACGCCCTTGCCTGAGGCTCGGGCTGAAATTCCGCCTCGTGTGTTATAACGTAATGTACTATAATTACTGAGTTTTGGTGATTATCTCCCGGCTCCAGCATAAGAGCAGCTAATCTATCTAAATATATATAACTCAAGGTGACTGACTGACTGACATAGTGATCTATCAACGCACAGCTCAAACCACTGGACGGATCGGGCTGAAATTTGGCATGCAGGTAGTTGTTATAACATAGGCATATGCTAAGAAAGGATTTTGATCAATTCTACCCGCAAGGGGATAAAATAGGGGATGAAACTTTGTATGAAACTTTGTCAATTTTGAACCGATCGGGCTGACACTTTGCATGCATAAAGCTACTATGACGTAGGCATCCCCTAAAAAAGGATTTTGATCAATTACACCCCTACGCGAGCGAAGCCGCGGGCAAAAGCTAGTTGACTCTATAACATTGTATTGTCATCCGACTTAAACAAGTATGCTAAATTACAGCTCAATCAATACAAAATACAAACAAGTTTATTTATTTTATTTTATTTATTGGATAAGGTACACCAACAGTATTTACATACAACATTCGAGCATGATACACACTTACACACATAATACTTAGGTTCTAATGTAAATACCAATGACAGGTATACACGACATTGACTGAAAGATCAAAATAAGCTTATCGAGAGTTTAAAATTATCTAAATTTGTGACTTTCAATTATTAAGAAGATTCAGCATCTTATGTTTAAAGACCTTCAAGCTATCGCAAAATATGTCCAAATCCACTGAGCCGCGATTGAAGGTATTATATGTATTACACATACGGTTAACTGGAGCTTGTCTACCCAGATTGGTTCTAGACGGCGGTCCACTAAGTATTGCAAATACAGGATAACGCGGCGGTCTACGTGGTACTTTAATACTAAGAAACGATAATGTGTCTCCAGAGTCTAAATGGTTATTAAGTTACATTGAAAGTTATATTAAAGCTCGTAAAAAGCTGGTGCGATGAAGGACAAGTTGTTACCATATTTAAAATTGGCATAAGCTGCAATGTATAGCAGTATTTCTTATTCGTATTTTTTCTAATTTAAGTGCTTTCCAAAGCAAATCTAACTAATCTTAAAATTACGCCAACCGATAAAAACACCATCGCTTTCAAGTTTAAAAGCAATCGTAAATAAAATACATAAAACAAGCGACGTTCGGCAAATGCAAAATCCTATTTATCTCGACGAAATCCTGATTAATGACGATCACGGCAAAAAACCTGCGATTTAGGTGTTAAAGGACGATTCGGTGTGGATAAATGTTCCGGTGCTTAATATTGAGTATCAGAAGATAATTCAATATGTAATACTTACGTAAGAATGTGTAGAAAACAATATATACTAGTTTAACGCTAAAAATATGATTGTTATCTTTTTGTGCGCTAATAAAGAAATGAAATGAAATTACGTACGTATACGATACAGATAATAGACTCTCGACACCCTCAACTGCTCACATTGTGTTGCGCCCTAGCCGCATCTTCGCGGCTAGGTAGGGTGCCCAGCCCACAGGCAGTGTAGCTAACGAGCAGCAAGTCACCATATACCAGGCTAAAATTGTTGTGAGAGCTTTTTAAGTAGATGTCCGTATCTCACTCCATACCCCAGTTATACGGTCCACTGACATCCCATCCACATAGCCCAAACCAAGTTAATCCCTCCCTGGCAATAGTTCGGCAGCTATGG
The DNA here is from genome assembly GCA_943193695.1 of Acrobasis suavella. NCBI lineage: Eukaryota > Metazoa > Arthropoda > Insecta > Lepidoptera > Pyralidae > Acrobasis > Acrobasis suavella. The sequence goes on from OW971947.1 coordinate 2,834,943, forward strand.
AGGGCTATCCGTTAGTGCATCTCAATGGTGCATTGAGGGATAGATCTCCAGCGATGCAGCCACTTCACTTTTTAGATATAAAAGTACTAAAACGCCTCTTCATGTTGGCTTTGGTCCCATGAACGCCTCAAAGGACCGGTGTCGGAAAAGAGTATCAACATAATAATAGTATAATCGTAGCAAGTGGAAATATATTGTCTCTGCCTATCGCGTAAACAGGTGTGAAAATATGTATGTATACAATACAGAATAAACTATTTTCGTTTTCGTCAACATTTTTTGGTCACATGTTTTAATTTTGATAATAATAATCCGAAAATTGTAATTATAAGAGCATTTTCGGTCTTGCGACTCTAAGCTGACAGAGCGGGCCTTAAGACCAAAACGCCACTTTTATATTTTATTTATTAAGTTTGACCACACTGTTACTAATGGTAAACTAAGTGCATTCTCTACCAGTCAACCTAAAGAAAAAAGAAAAAAAATTTTGAGCGTGATAGTGCAAAGAACGAACAAGTAGAAAAATAAATCAAAATGGTTAAAAATTTAGTTGCTAGATTTGACCTCAACAAACATATACATATAACGTAAATAAAAGCTTGTATAAATAATAATTATATAGCTTTTGTTTCGGGGTCGATGAAGCAGTAGATTAAATTGTGTCAATCCTACTGAAACCAATTTCATGCCTTTTCCATATTTTTTTTTTTTCATCAAAATTAATCACAATCCAAGGACGCAACTTTTCATTTAAATTATTAGCAAAGTTCGGAATTAGGTAGTTATTTATGTACTTACAATGATTTCATACAGCGAAATAATAAAGTGGATATGCCTCAAATCCTGAGATGAATTTTAAAGAGCTGAAAAATACCGTGATTTATCGGACAAGAAAGTTGTTTACAATAAGACAAATTAAACCACTGCATGCTCGACGTTGCCAATATGTAAAAAATCTAATAAAAATTGTATGTCAATTATCTTTGCTTTATTTGTCTTATCTATCTCTGAGAATTTTATTGTTATTTATTTGTAATATTGTTGGCAACATGGGATTGTCCATTAAAAATCCTATTAATATGGAAGATCCATATTAATAGCAGCATTTCGATGCAAGTACATAAATAACTCTACCTAAATCCGACCTCTGTTATTAGTTGTATATTCTAAAATGTAATTTCGAAACCATTTTTAAGCACCGAAATAGACAAGGTCCGCCATTGAGCCTGCCAGGCTTCACACAACCACATTCAGTAAAATGGCGTATACTGGTATGAGTACTATTTAAATCCGCGTCCAATCCGTGAACCTTGACATTCATTCATTAACACACGAGCGAGGGGCGTGGGTGTGACGAGGGATGTAAGGGTTACCTTATCTAAAGATAAAACTGACATAAAACACAGTTACAGTGAAATTAAAATACTTTTACACTCTACCCGGCTTTATTCATACATAGTTCTAAGCTATGTTTGAGGAAAACCTTATTATCCGCTTAAATGTTATTAAGGGTTACAGGCGCCTAAAAGACAGGGCATTCCCTAAAAAAATATAAATGGCGCTATAATAGTGGAACTACGTAATTCCACTATTCATCACCAGATGGCGTTCCTGACATTTTCGGTTGGGGTTATTTTGAATATTTAAATAAACTTGTTTCCGCTAAGTTCTCAGCCTCTCCCTTAAGAGCGGCCTTTCCGTCTTACTTTTCATACAAACGCTCGTACGTGACTATGACGTTTAAACTGATCTTTCCTGAAAATTTTTAAACTGACAGGTATCTTGTGCGCTATTTCTAGGTTTCTATCGAAATAAAAAATAAAATTTGGAGAAATAAATTCAGTATATGCCTTCAAAAATCTGCTTTTTTGCACAAATTTAACTTGAACTTCGACCGTTAATAAAGTACTCATGAATTGTAAAGCTAAAAAAAAATATTTCGATAGAAACCTTGCAAATGTAATGAAAATTTTAAACAAAAAAGATTTATATCACGCACTTGTAAGGATTACTGAAAAACACGTATCACCTGGAACAAGATTTATGAAATTTCCGCACCCTATGAAAAGTGAATATTCGTTCAATGGATAGGTAATAATAATAATAATTTCATTCGATAGATTGTAAAACAAGCCCTCAGGCGCTATCTCTACCTTTTTGCTTTGCCTCTTTTTTAGCATTGTCCTGGATGAAATAACAAGCTTTTCAAACTATGTTCGCGTTGACGACAGAGCGGCTGGGAAGGGCCGCCTTAACATATTTTGTTCTAATATCAAAGCAAGTTTACGTAAAAGATTTATCAAAACATTTATATATGCAGTACTGCTTTTTACGGGTATCAAACGTGGACGATGACCAAAAAGGATGGGGATATGTGGTGCTGGAAGAGTATGAGATAACAAGCCAAGTGTGAGTTGGGACTCCCGCTCGAAGGATTCCGTACCAATATCTATAAAAAATCACGTTTGTTGTATGGGAGCCCCACTAATATATTTCTTTTATTCTATTTTTAATCTTTGTTGTTAAAGCCGCAAAAGAAATACATCATCTGTGAAAATTTCAACAGTCTAGCTATCACGGTTCATGAGGGACAGCTGGTGAATGACGGACGGACGGACAGACAGCGGAGGCTTAGTAATAGTGTCCCGTGTTTACCCTTTTAAGTACGGAACCCAAAAATATTAGAATTTACCAATTACTTGTCTTCCTATCACGCTAAAAACGGTTTTTGGGTCTTGCGGCCCTAGGCGCTGTCTGCTTAGAGCCGCAAGAATAAAAATGCTTTGTCCGCCAGGGAGAAAGACTACGAATGAATGATAAAAGCTAATTAGAGTCAGCACCTAATTCTTGAGTCTGGATTCAAAAAGCATTTATACTTAATATGTTGGCAGCAGCACAGGTAATAGCTTCAGCATTCCTCGCCTCTCATGCACTTAAACCTCAACAGACAGACGGACAGAAAGCCTAGACCGACAGACAGATGGACAGACAGACCGACAGATAGACGGACAGCGGAGTCTTAATAATAGGGTCCTGTTTTTACCCTTTGGGCACGGAACTCTAAAAAGCTAATGAGTGTGAACACCTAATTCTTGGAGGCTGGATTCAAAAAGCATTTATGTTAAATGTGAGTTGGCAGTAGCTTCAGCATTCCTCGCCTCTCCCACTTAACCTCGTGTAACGTCTACTTGAGCGAGCAGCCTCCGTAGGGCTACCAACGACAGGTTTTTTACGTTTTTCCGCTGGCAAACTTCCTGCAACTTTTTTTTACCTGGACGTTCGGAAACATTTTTAACCGACTTCCAAAAAGGGAGAGGTTATCAATTCGTAGTTTTTTTATGTGTGTTCAATGATTATTCTAAGACTTCTAGAACGATTTGGAAAATTATTTTTTTGTTTGTTTTAGTTTCGAAAAATTATTAGAAGATGTGAAATGATAGTGTTTATTAGATTTATACTATGTATTGCCCAAAAATATCGGCTAATATATAGTATTATATTAGGTATTCTGACTATTAATCTTAAATACTTTTTGGAACAGTCGCAATAAATATTGGTTGTCTGGAAGAGATAGCTTTAAGCCATAAGACCGTCCATTGTACTCATTAAATTTTAAATTATTTCTTGGTGTTACATTTTTTTTTATGATGTACTATAAAGAGCTATCTGTCTATCCATCTTTCTATCTAATAGAGTTAATTTTTTAAACAACCCGAGAGCTAGCACGTAACTGTATCAACCGAGGCTTCACATATGCCGAAGCATGTAGAAGCATTACATAAAACGCCGCTACCAGGTGCACCTACCTGTGTTTTGATTGACTCTCAGATTGTCTACTTTACTATAACAAAGACATAATAAAAACGGTCAAATCATCAGTGTTGGACTCTTAACAAGTGTCTTTAATGTAAATACAGGCATTAAAACAAGTTCTCAGAAGTCTCTATCAAAGTTTTATTTCAGTCTGTTCAATGATTTTGAAATCCATCAAACAAACAAGCATAAATTTTTATTGATATACATTTGTACAATAGTATTTACGGTCAAAACGTTAAAGGAATGAATATTATGTAGCTTTAAATTCTTATTTATTCTATTAATTATTGTAAAAATATATGTACTTAGTTTATATTTATACGTTTTTACCTTTACTATGTTATTAATATTTATTTTTATTAATAAGGTTTAACATGCTGTGCGCACTATTTTTTTGCTTTTTTTGGAACTAGACATTTTTCCAGTTTATAATTTGATTTGTTAAGTTTTGTTGTAAGACTGTCTTGTGTGCTAATAAATAAACAACATTGTTATTTTATTTTAAAACGCATTGCTAGTCAGCCCTACCCGGCCGTGTCAGTGAAATTAGTTGGGAATTTAATAAATCCCGCCTCGGCTCCGGACGTAGGTATGTAAGCATGTGTTAACACGGAATGGGGTATTTCTGTGACGGTTTCAGTTATGTGTACCTTCCTTTAAAATTAAATGTTATGAAAAAGTATCCGAAACATGATTCGTCAAAATATGGATGGTGACTGAGGCAGAAAAATATTAAAGTTATTTTAATTAGACCGTCTCTTAGGTTACCTGAAAATAATGAACACTTAATTTACGATTCATCCAATTAGTAAACAATTATTATACAATATGTATGTAACAAAAACCCTGTCCGATCCTTGTAGGAGTAACTCAGATCATCAATATGAACAACTTTTCCTATGGGACCAATGCCTGAAACTCGAAAGAAAATCGACATTTTCATACTAAAGTGTTCGGCCGGCCCGGCAATTTGTATGAAAATGACGATTTTTTCTTCGAGTTCCAGGCATTGGTCCCATAGAAAAAGTTGTTCATATTGATTGTCTAAGTTGCTCCGTCAAGGATCAGACAGGGTTTTTGTTACATATTGTATAAAATATTTTTAAAACAAGTTTTTTTTCTATAACAATAACTAAAAAAGGTTAAAGTGCTTGTCAAGACAAATCAGTCGAGCCCAAACTCGGTGGGGTTATGTTGTTTTATCACAGAGTTGCCATGACCACCTTTCAGCTCTTGAATGGGTATCAGATCAGCTCCATGCCATTATAATATTGCATTGTCACGCATAATAAAGGTGATAATTAAAAATTTGATTTGTATAAATGTCTAGAAAGACCTTTAAACTATTTTATGAATAACCTTTGAAAGTAATATTGGTAGTCCGTCTAGTTTTAAAACTGTTTTTCGCCAAAAGTGGCCACTTTTGGCGAAAAACAGTTTTAAAACTAGACGGACTATTAGTAATAATTTCAAAGTTTACTCATAAAATAGTTTAAAGATCTTTCTAGACATTTATACAAAAAAAATTTAATTATCACCTTATTTAGTTTTAAACAATTTATTTCAAATGAGGGCACCACTTGAGCTACCACTTCGTCTTAAGACGGCAACAGAAATACACCATCTGTGAAAATTTCAACTGTCTAGCCATCACGTTTTATAAGATAGTGGTGTGGTGACAGACAGACAGACGGACGGACAGCGGAAGCTTAGTACGTTTTTACCCTTTGGGTACGGAACCCTAAAAATACTTGTAATATTTTTTAATAATCCATCTGATGGGCCAATTAATCATTTTCAGTCATCATACCCATTGTGAGTGTAATAAACCGGCCCGAATCGTCCCACGGCCAAACCATGCTAGCGGGATATCCGCGCTGTATAGCATATTTTGTAATTATAAACTTAGATAAATATGGTCTTTATTTTCATTTTTTTCTATATAAAGTCTAGAAGTTATTGAGTTAGTATAATTAGAACAATAAATCGCTTTTGAAGAACGCTTAAAACATTTCAGAGAATCATTTTTGAAACAACGTCACCGCGAAGTGCAGATTCCTGAATAAATGATTCTCAACGGCTAAGAAAAGCAAACCGCCGTTACAGATTCTCAATATTGTAAGTATGTATACTATAAGTAAACCAATCTATATTGAACATCGGAAACAATTCGGAATTAAATTCCGTTCCGGGTGGATTCCGCACGTCGCGTCGCTTGCTGTGGTATTGGCGGGAATTCCGCAGCTCTGAGACATTATCCATGGACATTATATACGCATTGTAGTAAACATACCTACTTACTATTCATAAACGAATGGTAAGTGGTTTGGTTTATTTACCCAACTACGACAAAGCCTAATAATTAAAATACGACAAAGCAAAAAGTCCGCCTATTACATTTGTAATAAAGTTAAATAAATAAATTCATATAATCAGTTATATGTAAGTAAATATAGTATTATACTACGGAATTTTAGAACTGGTGATTTTTGTGTCAAGTTTTAATCTTAAAAGTCTAGAGCATACATACTATATGATCGATTTAGGAGGGCAAATATGAATTTGAGGGTTCTAAATTTCTAATAATTTACACGTCATGTATAAAAAGTACCTCAGACGCAGACCTGTGACCGACATAACATTTGATCGGTACTACTATTGTTCGACCAATGTTCGACTGACATAAACTAAACTTATTGACGTGTAAAAGTGCCTGAAAATGCCGAATTACTGAATATATTCGAAATATTCTTTAATAAAATTTACAGCTAAAGCTAGTGCAGCTACATTTTGTACATAATTCGGTATTTGACTTTTTTCTTATTCATATCAAAAAGTAACATGATACGAAACCGAAAACATAAATAATAATTTTACTCCGCTGAAAAATAAGCAAGTTTTAACATTTCAAATCCGGTGGAAAGGGAAACTGTCAAATGACAGAAAAAGGATGCACATACACCCGCGTGACGTCACTGTCATAAGGTGTCACGCTTACGAAAGAGAAAGCGAGATGTCCCCTCCACGCTTCCGCTCTTATATTTAAAATGATAATTGCTGCCTCATTTAATAACCAATTTATTTTCGGAAAACGGCTTCTTGTTAGCGTTATTTGTTATTCGTATAAAATATTGTCCAAAAACAACCGAAAGCAACCAGCCTATTACACATACTCATACATATAAAATATTAACACAAAACATCAATTTTCATAAATAGTGTTGCTGCTTGAAAGTCTACTATCGATAGACATTTTATTCAACGCCTTTAATTCTCATTTCATTTCGATAATTAATTCTCATTTCATGTTACCAAAGGTTTAAGAAAAGTGTTGCCGAAAAATCTATATTTCTCAAGCTACTATCGATAGTTTATAAAACGCAATACTATTGATAGTTTTCTCGTCGTCATCGATCGATACTATAATAGTTTTGTTGGTTATCAATAGTATTGCTCTAAAACAGCTATCAATAATATCAATAGGTCTATCGAATTTTACGGAATGAAGGCTTTGTACCTTACTATAATTATAAGTCTAGTATTATCAAGTTTTTTAAAGGCAAAAATATTTTTACTAAAGGTAACGAAAAAACAGTATGGTTTAAAGATATGTCACGAGTAGATACTAGTAAAGTGCAAAATCGATAGTTTGACATTTTTCGATTAAAACTATCGATTGTAAAACTATCGATGTTTCGGCAACACTATTCATGAACCTTAACATGAAATGAGAATCGAATAAAAGCATATTCATGTTAATCCATCCGAACGTCCAAGAAGTTTTAACAAATATGACAACCAAAGAAACAGGTAAGTGGAAACACGCGGCCGCCTTTCACCTGTCAGATTAGGGTTTCAAAGACAAGGCTTTTAGGTAAAACAATAAGGGATAGTTGTCAACACGATATTTACAAAAGCGTTTAGAAAAAAACTTAGCGTAGTTAATATTTATTAAATCTTTATTGACCATAATGGTACAAAAGGTGGACTTAAGAATCCCTTACGCTTAACTTTTCCATACAAACGTAGGCTACGTTTTATTTTCAAACGAAATGTCACATATTGGTACAAAATTGTAATTTAAAGAAATTGCAATTATCTTGGGGTATAATTGGTTTCCTACATAAAATTAGTGTGGTACTTCCCCGGACGAGCCAGCCCGTTCATGCTACTAGAAAAACAGAGTTTTGCCGGTAGCGTGGCTCTACCACAAAAGTATATAAATAAAGTACAAGTGACGCCCTGCAAGGGCACAGCAAATATGGGGAGCAACTAGATGCCATTACTTAAATTAATTAATTAATTTGTCAATCTCTTATTAACGTAAGGAAATCAAAGATCATCATCATTTTTATCAGATCAATCATTTTTATCATGATGTCATTTCGTCTATGTTGGTGAGAATTCTTTTTGTAGCGCGAATATATCATTGATATTACAGCAGTTTCCCCACAGGACTATGCCGTAAGATAATCTAGACTGCGTATGCATAATATGCTGTAAGGGAAGTCTTTAAATCAGTCACACGTTTTAGGTGCATATGTAAAAGACGATAGTTTACTTTTCAATGTTTTTATATGGGGTTTCCCAGTCATTTGATGTCCAAATCAATGCCTATTAGTACAACGTTGTGTCAACAAATTTTAATTCTGAATTATTAAATTGATATATTACAATAATATAATTATTTTTAAAGTGATTTTTGTGAGGGTTTAAATTGTATTAATTTTGTATTATTTAAATTTACTTCAGGATTATGACTATTTAGCCAATTGGTAATGTCCATTACAGTGTTATTTAACTTATTTTCTAGTTCTTTGGTATCCGAACAAGTAAGTCCACACGTAGCAAAAAGGTACGTGTGAAGTTTTTAATGTAGGTTTTATATATTAATATTAGTTTCCTAAAAAAACTATTAACATGAACGTCATGGTGCTCCCACAATGCTGTTAAAAATAATTAGTTACGAGTAAACATTCTAATTTCTGCTTGTTGAGAGGTTGCTGCAGCCGCAGCGGATGCAGCAGTATCGGAGGGAGCTTGCATCAGCTGTTGGTGGCGGGTGCACACGGGCTGTCGGTGGCAGGTATGCTGGCTGGGACTGACAGTAGTGGGTGGGCGCCGGCCGGCAAAAGTTTGCATGAAATAACTGGTGGCGGAATTGCACAAAGTAATTCAAATCTTATAGTAAATACATTCCAATTTCATTAGTAGACATCCAAAAGCGCAAACTGAAGGTTTGCCAACGCGACATGGAACGAAGTATCCACTTATAACAGTCTTCCACTCTCTGCTCACAGACTCGCGTCGTCGACTTAGCAACTAGGGCAGCTAACTTAAAATGGGACTGGGCCGGCCATGTTACCCGAATGCTTGATGATCGATGTGCGAAAATAGCCACTGACTGGACGCCTAACTGCAGACGAGGACCAGGACGTCCTAAGACTAGATGGTGCGACGAATAAACAAACACTATAGCGACTGGAAGATAAAAGCTTTAGACCGACAGACATGGAAAAGAGAAAAAGAGGCCTTTCCTAACTCCTTATTGGGACAGAAATGGCTTGTGGGCTTATCCCACTTACTTATTTATCAAACAAACATTTTGCTATCTAAACATTTTATTTTCTAGTCGTACGTAAGCGATGGTCTTTGGCAGTTGCGCCCGCAGACATTTCGCTATATAGCCAACTGACAAAGACCTTCCTTCAAGTTTCTCTGCCTGTCACTTGAGTCAATAGAATTTTCTCCAAATAAAAATCTAATTTTATTTAATTAAACGTTATTTTATTTATTTATTTATTTATTTTATTATTTTATATATACGGACAAATCACTCAGATTGAGCTAGCCCCAAAGTAAGCTTAAGCTTGTGTTATGAGATACTAACCCAACGATACTATATGATAACTACATATATAGATAGACACCCAAGACCCAGGATAATTTGAAAAAGGCCTTTTTCCAACTTGCCCTGGCTGGAAATCGAACCCAGAACCTCCACATTGGCGGTCTAGCGTGTTGACCATTACGCCACAGAGATCGTCAAAACGTTGTGTTTAAGTTTTATTTATACTGAATTTTACTTCTGTATTTTCTGCCTTCTATCTTCACTGTTCTTTGCTCCGCTCGTGCACCTTCTGTTTTACTTGTTAATTTTCCTGTGTACTACATAATAAATACTTATTTTAAATTCGTCAAATATTTATTTCTTCCTCTTCCGTATACATTTCTCTGCCTCTGCCCAGGAGCCCCCATACCCCATAGGCTTGTTATAATATAATAGTAAACATTTTCCAACTTCTTATTATTGTAATATGACTGTATTTCGTGGAGATTGCAAACTTTGGCAGAATCTTACACAGTACGTGACCAATCACGAGTGGCAGGGTTTAATATTCGGCGACGGGCTGGCGAGACCGAAGAATAACCCATAAGACCTATGTTATTGTTAGGTTAGTCACTAGATCCGCTGTAACACATATTCAATTTCAAAGGGAAAGCTGAATTCTTCTTTTTCCTTCAGCCGGTCCACTCCTAGAAATAATTTAAAGTGCTAACTACTGACAGATTGTTCGTTAAGACGAAGTGGTAGCTAAAGTGGCGCCCTCATTTGAAATAAATTGTTTAAAACTAAATATGATGATAATTAAAAATTCGATTTGTATCAATGTCTAATTATTACTAATAGTCCGTCTAGTTTTAAAACTGTTTTTCGCCAAAAGTGGCCACTTTTGGCGAAAAACAGTTTTAAAACTAGACGGACTAGCAGTATTACTTTCAAAGGTTATTCATAAAATAGTTTCAAGGTCTTTCTAGACATTAGTATAAGTCAAATTTTTAAATATCATCATATTTAGTTTTAAACAATTTATTTCAAATGAGGGCGCCACTTTAGCTACCACTTCGTCTTAATAGTACATTAATGCAGAGGCCGGGAAATACGGCGTTGACGGTTTTTGACAATAATTACGAGTCCGGAAATGCCATTCCCGCCGAGGCATGTCTATATATGGATGCTTTTCTCAATAAATGTGAGGAAATCATTAAAGAAATAACCAGAAATATGCAAATATTTACCGAAAGCAATTAATGTTTACTGCAAAGAGTATCTTCGTACTTTGAAAGAAAAGAAACTGCTTACCCGCGTTTTTAGTGCAAAGGAAACATAACCCACACGGCCCGGTCATATTTTACGCAAAAAATTGAAATACCGTAGATTTTTTTTCTATATATATATTATAACGGAAATTAAGCATATTTTCGTGTGATTTTATAACAATATTTATCACCATATTTGCAATTAAACACATTATTTCATATAATTTCTCAAAACTAAAAAACCGACTACATCCCAAAACTGAGGAGCTCGGTGGCCCGGCGAAAGGGCGCATTACTACAGCTTTCGGGATCGGAGCGTAAAGCGACACTGGGCGTGGTCCGCACTTAGATTGGTGACCACAAGTGACATGAAAATTTCTCGAGCTCCTTCTTGCTTCGGAAGGCACGTATAAGCCGTTGGTCCCGGCTGTCATCATTGTATGGCAGTCGTTAAGCTATGACAGATGCCTTTAGGCAGCTTGAAAACTCTGACACTAGTGTTGGCCACTTCCACGCACGAAACTTCCGTGGCGTAGTGGTAACCATGCTAGTCGGCCACCCAGAGGTCCCGGGTTCGATCCCCGAGCAAAAGCAAAACCCCCAAACTACAGAACCCTTAATAGGGCATCGTAGGTATAGTTTTTTCATTGGTTTTGAACTTTATGTCAAAAAGATAAGGCTCAAATTGAAGTGGTAACTAATTTACCATTGACCTGAAATTTCTATGGGACCACGCATGGCAAGGATGGCTCTTCTAAACAGAAAATATTTTTCCAAATCTGTCCAGGCGTCTTCGAATAATCGGTGAACATACATAAAATAATTGGCCAAGTGCGTGTCGGGCCACGCGCAGTGTAGGGTTCCGTAGTTACGAATGCCAACTTTGAGTTTATGCCACTAAAAACGTCTAAAAACTAATTTTCTATTGAATTTGTATGAAATTTTCCTTTTCCAATTACATTTTATAAGTTGATCGACTATAACTTTTTAATTTGTAAATCCTACTTAGTTCTGATAGTTTTCCTTTAAATTTTGTTATATTTACTATAGCTGTTAATTTTTTCACGTGTCCATATATAACCGTTTAGCATAGACAATTAATTCTTACAAAAATTTTCACTTTAAAAACAAATATTTCAGAAACGGATCCTTAAATCGAAAAACGATGTTTCCAAGCTCATAATATTTTTGAAATACCTATTCAACGATACCCCACATGATTGGTTAGTCGAAAAAATAAAATTAACTTTTGACTTTACTTGTATGGGAGCAACCATAACAAATTTTTTTTTTTTCAATATTTTATTTTACCACTTTTTCCGCATAATTTATATACATATCTGTACCAAATTACAGCTTTCTAGTATTTATAGTCGCTGAGTAAAGCCGCGAACGGACAGACAGACAGACAGACATGGCGAAACTATAAGGGTTCCTTGTTTACTACGGAACCCTAAAAAAGATCGCGACGAATTGATGACCTTCCTTTTTGGAAATCGTTAAAGTCGGCGCCACTTCTGCATGGTAGATTTCCTGTTTAGTGCAAGTAGATCGCCACAGTGACGAAGCTTTAAGCTCAAGTTACGTGTAGTAGGTGGAATAAATTGTGTTTCGACAGAGGCATTACCCCCGTTCGGTAAACTCGAGCAATTAAGCCAGTAAATTAGTTTCGGCGCTTTGGTATCTTCTAATATATAAAATTCTCGTGTCACAGTTTTCGTTGCCATACTCCTCCGAAACGGCTTGACCGATTTTGATGAAATTTTTTGTGCTTATCCGGTATCTATGAGAATCGGCCAACATCTATTTTTCATCCCCCTAAATGTTAGGGGTAGTCCACCCCTAATTTTTTTATTTTTATTTTTTAGACAAAATTTTTAATTTCTATTTTTTTATGATACAACATACAAAAATACATACAATCCTCAATTTTGGCAAAACAACGTTTGCCGGGTCAGCTAGTCTGTGTATAAATTAGTGTTTAATAAAACTAGCGTAAAATGGATCGTGATAGTTAAATTGCATTTTATCGGATTTTATTACTCATCCAATGGCTTTTTCTTTTTTAACCGACGTCTAAAAAGGAGAGGATATCAATTCGTCCCGATCTTTTATGTATGTTCACCGATTATTCGAAGACGCGAAGACCGATTTGGAATATTCTTTTTTTGTTTGAAAGGGCATACTTCCCAGGTGGGTCCATAGGAGTTTTATCGAAATCGGTTGTGTAGTTTGGGGGTGAAGTAAAAAATTATTGAAATGAGCAGTTAATAAAATGTATAGCTTTAAATCATTGGCCGAGCGAGCGCAGCGTCTCAGTTTCATAAGTCATAAATCTCCATCTGGCTGTTTTTGCCTACAGGTCGCATTTTCCAACCGATTTTGACGAAAATTGGCGCACAAGTTCTTTAATTTTATAAGGACACAATATGCTGATTAAGCGGTTCTAACTGGGTGTCACGATGCGAGGACGCAACATGCCAGTCGTTCATCGCTCTTGCAATCGGACATAGTAGAATCAATTTATAACTTTGGAATCAGATTATTGAGTAGATAATAATTAAGATAGTAAGATAATTTAAATTTAGAAAAAAAATAACAATTTAGATTATGACAACAAACAATGTAAAGATTCAAAGATTCAAATGTTTATTCAGTAATTAGACCTTCACAGGCACTTTTACAGGTCAATAAGTATAATTTATGTTACGTGTAAAGTATATTAAAATTTAATTAATTTTTTAAGAAAAGCTACCGATACCAGCGCTTCGTAGCTGAGAAGAAACGCCGAAAGAAACTCATTTTCACAGTATTGGTCGCCTACTCGCCAGAAGGGCTGTATACTCTGTCCACATAGCAACTATAAATATTAATTTGATTGTGAGTTGACGTTCTTGGAGAAAATGCTGCAGTGCAGTTTGTTACCGCTTCTTCTGCACTAGCGCTTTGGAGGCGGCAGTAAACTTAGCTCTAAGTAACTTTTTAACGTCAACAATTATTGTGCAACAAAACAAAGTGACGATTATTAAGAGATATTATAAATATCCAATGATAATAAAGATATATTTGAATTGAATTGAATTGAATAGACCCCAAGAGTACCTACATTTCTTTTTAGTCGGTTGCAATTTTTGTTTGTGGGAAAGGGGGTGTTTGCGTCGACGAATTTCAATCAAATTGAGAGGCACACTAAGGACCTCATTCTACACTTACGTTGCGAAAAAAATTCTAAAAGAAAAAATGAAGGAAGAGAGGGGGAAGTTTGCTGTAGCGTTACATATGAACGGATTTCACTGAAATAGCATTGCTAAGCCAGGAGATAGAGGAGTCGGAATTTGCATGGCTATAAAGGCTGAGAGAAGGAAAGAGATCTGTCAAGATCGTAGCAAGTGGAGGTCTATAGTCTCTGCCTACCCACAGGGAAACAGGCGTGATATGATAGTATGTTTGAATGTATGTATAAGGGCTCACTACTGTTCTCACAGAACTACTAGATATAATAAAATTATTAACCCATAAAAAATACGACTCTTATGTATACCTACCGGAGGTAAGCGATTGTGAACTAGTGGTTTTGCATTGTCTGCGCGTCTGTGAGGCAGCGAGTTGGATCCTCACTAGGCGCGACTTGTACCTCTGAGTTTGTACTTACTTTTACTTGTTTCCAATAAAGGAAAACATCATTTTGACAAGCTTCTGTCAAATAAATAAATATATACGGACAGATCGCACAGATTGAGTTAGCCCCAAAGTAAGTTCGAGACTTGTGTTATGGGATACTAACTCAACGATACTATATCACATAACATATATAGATAAACATTTTCCAACTTGCCCTGACCCGGGATTGAACCCGGGACCTCCAGTGTGACAGCCTGGCGTGGTGACTACTAGGCCACAGAGGTCGTCATTAAACTTGCAACGTATTGTATATTCTATGTTTGTTTACGTAAAATCTTGCAACTCAATTTGCAACCAGTTATCCTTTAAAATTTGCATACTTGTGTAAGTCGGATGATAATAATACAATATTATGGAGTCAATGAGCTGTTCTGATGATGGAGCCGGGAGATATTCGGGAGAAATCAATTATAAAACAACATAACCTCATTGAGTAAGACTCATTTCATTTTTCTTGATGAGTACTTTATGCTACGATGTCTAGGGTCTGAACGAAGACGCTGAAGGTGGTCGATGTAACGCAGTAATAAGACACAACTCCAACGAGTTTGAGCTTATTTCATTTGGCTTAATAAATATCTCATAATAAAAGTATTTTATAAAAATTGTAATTTTAATAAAACTTACTGTTAGTCAGAGAAAAGAAAAAATACAAGTTATATCCACTTAGATGGTTCACTTTGAAATTTTCGATCATCATGCCTATTGTAAGCACCAAAATAGACAATGATCTGACATTGGACCTTTCAGCGCTCTCCCAAACAACACAACTAGTTCATAACAATGCCATACCCGATTCGCACCATACGCATTTAATTCGTGAACCATTCTTCTCCAAGGAACTCATACAATCATGATGAGATAGATATCCAAGATAAATATTAAATAATAGACAATATGTCCACCTTTCACGCAGGAAAAATAAAAGCTGTTTTCTTGTTAAGAACAATTGCGAAAAACGGCCACTTTTGGCGTATGTGCGTAGAAAAGCTTCACGTTCTCACTTTAAACTGTAAACAGTAGTTCATAAGATAAGATAAGATAAAATTTCTTTATTGCACCAACTAAGTACCTATGACAATAATCAAAAGTACATTTCAAATATAGTAGGTACAAAGGCGGGCTTATCACTAAAGCGATTTCTTCCAGCCAACCTTTGGGTAAAGAAAACTATAAAAGATGTGGGGTAGTTGGCGCAGTTAGAGTATTACAGTGTAGAAGAATATAAGTATACCAATAAATAATAGGAGTTAATATATATAATTCATAATATAGTTTGAAGGATTATTATCTAGTGCCTGGTCAAGACGAAATTTTTAATGATGTCTCCGTTTGCTATCAAATGATTTATTTCAAATGGGGGCAGCACTGGACCCCGGAAAATTCAGGTAGCCCTTTAATATGTCGTTTGTTACCGCTTCTTCTGTACTTGCGCTTTGGAAGCGGTAATAAACCCAAATGATCTGACGTCAACAAATACCTGTTTTGAAATCGAAAGGAAAACTGACAATTATCAAGTGATATAAATATCCAAAGATAAATAAATGATTTTTGACTTTGACTTTTGACGTAAAATATGAAAAAATGGAACTTGAAAAAAACCTGCCTTAGCTCTAAGTAACCAAAGTACTTTGAAACATTTGAGGCGATTCTTCCCATGGGTTAAATAAACAGTTTCAGTTCATTTAACGAGAAGAATCGCCTGACTATGGGGCAAAAAAGCCGTGGGGCGAAACGACCAAATACCCGCCTAATCATCTCGACGATCTCCGTGGCGTAGTGGTCACCATGCTAGTCCGCCACCCAGAGGTTCCGGGTTCGATCCCCGGTCAGGGCAAGTTGGAAAATGGCCTTTTTCAAATTGTTTTGTTCTTGGGTATTTATCTTTACCTATATGTGTATGTTATAAAATATAGTATCGTTGAGTTAGTATTCCATAACACAGGTCTCGAACTTACTTTGGGGCTAGCTGAATCAGTATTATTTGTCCCTGTATATTTATTTATTTAATCACTAGCTGATGCCCGCGACTTCGTTCGCGTGGACTTTATGACTCCGGCGTATAAATATAAATAAAAACTAATGAGAGAGAGAGAGAGAGATTGAGAGAGAGACAGAGGGAGAAAGTACTTGTAACAGTGTTAGGAGTTAAAAGTCAATATTATTTTAATTCTTTCCTTCGGGAGCCAATATGAAAAGAGGAAGTGGAAGAGGGAACGGGAACGGGAACGGGAACGGGAGCGGAAGCGGGAGCGGGAGCGGGAGCGGGAGCGGGAGCGGGAGCGGGAGCGGGAGCGGGAGCGGAAGCGGAAGCGGCAGCGGTGGCGGCAGCAGCGGCGGCGGCGGCGGCAGCGGCGGCGGAGGAGTCGGCGGCGGCGGCGGCGGCGGCGGAAGCGGCGGCGGCGATGTCGGCGGAAGCGGTGGCGGCGGCAGCGGCGGCGGCAGCGGCGGCGGCGGCGGCGGCGGCGGCGGCGGCGGTGGCGGCGGCGGCGGCGTCGGCGGTGGCGGCGGCAGCGGCGGCGGCGGCGGAAGCGGCGGCGGCGGCGTCGCCGGAAACGGTGGCGGCGGCGTCGGCGGCGGCGGCGGCGGCGGGAGCGGGAGAGGGAGCGGGAGCGGGAGCAGGAGTGGGAGCGAAAGTGGGAGCGGGAGCGGAACGGGGACGGGTACGGGTACGGGTACGGGTACGGGTCCGATTCAGGCAAAAGCATCGGAAGTTCGGCGTTATGTGTTGCTAGTAATGCAAATAACATTGCAGGCATGCATTGGCTGAAATTCAGCCGCTGAACTTCGGCATACAGTGCTGAGACATTAAGTTGGGTTCCGTTACACAGTTTCGGCGGAGTCAAATTTCGCATCAGCATTATTGGCCCTCCGACATTAAGACTTAATTTGTGAGCCGTGAGTCCATTTGCTGCAAGTGAATTAAGAAACTCAACTGGATAATTGGTGGCGTCGTCAACAACACTATCCAAGAAATCTAAATATATATCTAAATATATATAACTCAAAGGTGACTGACTGACTGACATAGTGATCTATCAACGCACAGCCCAAACCACTGGACGGATCGGGCTGAAATTTGGCATGCAGGTAGATGTTATGACGTAGGCATCCGCTAAGAAAGGATTTTGATCAATTCTACCCCCAAGGGGATAAAATAGGGGATGAAAGTTTGTATGAAACTTTGTCAATTTTAAACCGATCGGGCTGAGACTTTGCATGCATAAAGCTACTATGACGTAGGCATCCCCTAAGAAAGGATTTTGATAAATTACATACCTACGCGAGCGAAGCCGCGGGCACAACACATAAGTTAACAATAATTTGCGTCATAAGTTCTTTATTAATTGATTTTTAATTTTTTGGTGTCAATATGGCGCGTTCACATAACCAAGAATTTTCTGGTGTGTTATGCTCTGAAGGTCCGCAAATACTGAACTTATAAGTTCTACTTCGGACGAAACAACTTTTTTTTTGAAAAAATTTCAATGTACAGACACATTTTTTTTACTCTTTTATTATAGTATACATTTAGTATGTTTTTGTTCAGCGGCAACAAAAAACATCATCTATAAAAAATTCAACTGTCTAGCTATAATGGTTCATGAGATACAGCCTGGTGACAGACAGACAGACAAACAGTCGGACGGTCTAAGTAATAGGGTCCCGTTTCTACCCTACCCTATGGAACCCTAAAAATCGAATAAAATAAGTATTGATGGGGGGCTCCCATACTACAAACGTGATTTTTCATAGATTATACGGAACCCTTCGCGCGCGCCCGACTCGCGCTTGGCCAGTTGTATTATAACTCAACAAAAAGTTCTCATCAGACTTAACAACTTTTGCTAAGGCGGCATTTTAATATTTCTTATAGTTTAGCTGGACCATTATAGTTCTGCATCATGTGTTCCATTTTCCAAAATCAATTATAGCCTATATGTTGCCCAGGCTTCACAGCTATATAACAAAAAAAGTTTCATTCGAATCCGTCCAGTATTTCCGGAGATTAGCGTGTACAAACAGACAAACAGACAAACAGACAGACATTTTTTTTTATTTTCTTACTCTATTACTATATCTCCATCGCCCCAAATATTGTTTTTTGAAAAATTTTCAATGTACACACAAATTTTTTTTACTCTTTTATTATAGTATAGATAATTCAAGTAAGTGTATTACATTTCTAAAAAGAGAGTCTGATATCGTAATATTATGTATTTACTTATGTATGTTAGTTGTAGGTTTTATCTACTATATATATTTCGCAGTAACATAAGTTTGTAAGAGAATAGATATAGGTAGAGATAATTACCATAAATTATCATTCATCACAGTAACGTTACTATCGAGAAATTATCTAATATCTTGATTAGACTATTATACTAATGGACACAGGCAATTTCCATACATAACAAATGAGAATTTAATTCTGCTGAAAACTATCTTACTTATGTAGGGTACTAACTACTTATATATATATGGGGTATAATAAAATATACCGAATTTATTTAAAGGGCAAGTTTAGTATTTACATAAAATGGTATGGCACATAGATAAATGGGACATATACAATATGTAACAAAAAATCTACATTTTCATAAAACCGGACCGGCCGAACACTTTTGTATGAAAAGTCGATTTTTTTGCTCCTGATTTGCTCCTACAAAGTCCGGACAGGGTTTTTGTTACATATTGTATATGGTAAAGAAGCTTTAAAAAAAGCTGTGAAAGTTTAAAACTATGAAATAAATGAAAAACAGCTTTTGCTTTGGAACAACATTTGAAATAGTATAAACATTATACCTAATCGAGTTACTACAAGTATAATTTTATCGTCAACTACAAGTATCAACCTCTCGATCTATTGCGGGTTCACTGAAAGAGATCCCTTAATGGGATAAATCCGCTTTAGGAATACAAAATTTGCTCTAACAAATTTTAATTTGCTTGCTTTTTCCATACAATAACGTTTTATAGAAATACTTATACCTAAATCATTCAAAAAATTAAAAAAGGAAAACAATGTTTTTGTTATATTAGTTTTTAACGCTTTGTTCGTTCGATTTATTGTTTAAGATGATACATTATACACATCTTCTCTTTCCTTTTTGGTTAGACAGAGCCTGGAGACCCAAACGTATCTGTGTTACCCTTAAAAATCTTGCAACACGACTTCTAACAATTAAACCTGAGTACTTATCTTTAATTACCATTTGCTGACCTTTCTATATGGTTTCGCTTACACCAGAGTGCGGTTAAGCCATAAAAAAGAATGGCGCTTCCACTACACTGAACAATTTACCGTAAAAGAAAACTTACTACAATCTTTGTAGGCTGTTTATTGGATAATCAATACAACTTGCAATGTTTTATCAACCAAAAAGCACGATACTCAATAGATTATTACTTTCAGAATAGCAATATAGTGTGTATTGCATAAATTGAAGTCAAAATTTCGATTTATATTGCTAATAAAACCATAAAATACACAAGTAAATATAAATACATGCAGAATTAAAAGTTGATACGTTACCTAAGTTTAAAACATATCGTCACTCGCACAGAACAAATCACTAATAGAACACTAAATCCTGATGCACTATGCACTTTGGTTTTATTGTTTTTTTGGTTTAGATTATGTAATTGCGAGAATGGCGCGAGTGAGCCGCGCGGTGCCCGAATGCGGAGAGAAATGGCGTCCCGGTGCGCGCGCCGTCCGCCCTACGATGAGAGTACGGTTTGGTTACGTAGGGCGGGATGGCGGGGGCGATGTGGGGCGGCGACTAATCGCTGAAGTTAGTCGCATGTTTTGATTTGCATTTCTGTTAAATGAGTTCGAAAAGTATTTGGCCATTTCATCCGCTTTATTAATTGCAAGAAAATGTTACTTGTAAGTTTGTTTGTATTTAACGTTGACCTTTTCAGTGGATTTAGTATTTCATATTAATACATTAAAAATCCCCTTACTCTAGATTTTTCCGTACAAACGTAGTCTAGCTTTAAGATGTGACATGTGAGATTTCAGCAGTATTATGTAATTTTAAAGAAATTGCATATATTTAGGCATGTAACTAGTTTTCGACAAATTTCGACAAATATGAACTTGAAAGAAATTATGAAAGTGTAGAAGTTTTCCATACTGATGGTCAAATGTGATGTGATATACTATATTCTCTTTTAAGTTCATATTTTGACTTTGAAAACTAGTTGATTGCCTCAATATATGCAATTTCTTTGAAATAACATAATAACGCCAATATCTGATATGCCGTTTAAAATAAAAGCTAGACTACGTTTGTATGGGAAAGCCTGATCCTGTTTAGGGTAAGGGGACTCTTAAATGAAACTATTAAAGCTGGCATTTCATAAATCATCTAGATTGAACATTTATTATTCTTTCGAAATAATAGATATGCTTTAGCGTAACATTTATATTTTAATAACATACATAAGAATGTTACAATCTTCCTGCTTGTTACTTTGGAACATCTGTAGTAAATTATGTGATACACTCCAAAAGACATCCATGCATATATATATGGACAATTAACACTAATTGAGTTAGCCCCAAAGTAAGTTCGCGACTTGTGTTATGGGATACTAACTCACCGATACTATAAAAAAACCGTGAACTCTGGGTGGCAGACTAGCATGGTGACCACTACGCCACGGAGGTCGACAAATTGCGTCTATAAAAACTTTCGCTTTATAATATGTATTAGAATTATACTTTCGAGTTTCAAATCAAAATTCCGTGAAATACTTATCACTGCACTAGAAACTGATTAACATGTTCCATTTTCATTCACAACTAATCGGAACGACGAAACTCCCCCTTAATCCAGACAAAAGGCTCGCACTTTGTAACGTTCAGCGTTACCTTTCACCCCGCCATCCCTAACTAAAACTCAACCAATCCTTCCCAATCCATTGCGTATCAAACGTGTCAACTGTCCATCGATTTTCCTGCGTGACCATCAATGCATAACGTGTCAGAACTAACAGTCGTATAGTATTAGGTTTAGAGCTACGGAAAGTGAGTGTTCGTGAAAAAAATGTTGGTTTTTCGTGGGTTAAATCTCTCTCTCTCGCTCTGAAGTGCACTGGAACGGCGTGTAGATCCCCAAATCCTTTGCAGTAAAGATATCAATGAGTAACTATGAGAATTCATGTAACGGTTCGACCTTTCTTGGTATCGCCGGTTATTTTTGAATTGTTTTATGGCATTGTTTGCGGAAGCCGAATGGATGTGATTATGCGCGGGATCCGACTTTGCCTTACTTATAACGTTGTTCCACGGAATGGGTTTATTTCTAAGACTTTTAAGGGTTGTTTACACAGTAACGTGTATGGAAAGAGGACAGCGCGTTATCAGGTATTGCGATTAATCAACTCATTACCAGATGAGATAGAGAAACGACTTTCCGAAAATCATTTTTTTCTTAGACATGCTCGGAAATGTAGGCATTATTGTAGTAAAAAGAAGACACGAAGTTTGTAATTCTTGGCTCGTGCATTACTTTGCTGGACTAGGCCAGGAAAGTAGTATGAAAATTCATTCCTGGCCTCTGCTCAAAACAAAAAGACGAATAAAGTGTATTCAGAATGACAAGACAGTGATATTGACGTTTCAGATGACAATTCTGTTTTTACATTTAGCAAAGACATTAAGCGTTTAATTCCATAACTGTTCGTACAGCCAATTGCTACCACATAATAAAAAATGCACTCTTCGAGCATATTTATTGTTATTTATAATCTAATGACCACAATTTTCATAGTTGTTATAAAATCACACGAAAACGTGCTTAATTTTCGTTGCGATAGAAAAAAAATCGACGGTATTACATTTTTTGCGTAAAATATAACTGGGCCGTATGGGCTATGTTTCCTTTGCACTACAAAACTCGAGAAAGCAGTTTCTTTTCTTTCAAAGTACGAAGATACTCTTTGCAGTAAACATTAATTGCTTTCGGTAAATATTTGCATATTTCTTTAATTATTCCCTCACATTTATTGAGAAAAGCACTATACCTGCCTCGGCGGGAATGGCATTGCCGAACTCGTAATTATTGTCAAGGCAATTATTGTCAAAAAACTACTCGTCCATCAACGACATATTTCCCGGCCTCTGCAGTAATGTACTATTAATTTATAAAATTATTTTTAGAAAATATTGATATCTTTTGACGTGGTTGCCCAGCTAAATAATTATTTTCAAATAGTGTTTTTAATAATTGACCGAGCGAGATAAGCGAGCAAAGCGTCTCGAGATAGGCCAAAAAGGTTATTTTCCGGCTGTCCATTTGGTTGTTTGCCTACAGGTCGCATTTCTCAACCTATTCTCTTGAAATTTTGTGGTTAATAAGGTTTGAAAATTATATAGAGATTTGCGTCAATTCAGCTTTACGGATTTTTTTAAATATGAGGGTTGTAAACTTTAAAAAAAATAATTATGAATTTTTTTTCAAAAATGCCATATAACTTTTTTGTGACGCAATTTTTTGTTTAACTAAACTTCAACGGATTGTGGTGACTCGCGAGGTCTACAGCTTACAGAGCCACTATTAATATTTGTATGTTGAGTTGTTAAAAATTGTAAGTAGATTGTACGTAGAATTACTTTTAAGGCATTTCACTACTTTCAGTGGTTTATAAAGGTAAGTATCATGTAATGTTCTTTTGTATATATTTTGTAATATGATAGTTTAATATAACCGGTCAAGTGCGAGTCGGACTCTCGCACGAAGGGTTCCGTATTATCTATAAAAAATCACGTTTGTTGTATGGGAGCCCCGCTTAAATATTTATTTTATTCTGTTTTTAGTTATTTTTGTTATAGCGGCAACAGAAATACATCATCTGTGAAAATTTCAACTGTCAGCTATCGCGGTTCAGGACAAAAACAGCCTGGTGACAAATAGACAGACAGACAAACGGACGGACAAACAGCGGAATCTTAGTAGTAGGGTCCCGTTTTTACCCTTCGGGCGCGGATCCCCAAAAATAAAATAAATAAGTTGTTCGAACGGTATTTAGCAATTATCTGAACCATTTTCTTGGCAAGCCATTGTAGTAAAATAAATATATAATTTTCAGTTATTATTAACACAGCACGGGTTACTCACGTAGAGAGTCAACTACTGGCCGACATGTTTCGACCTCATACGGAGATCATTACTTTCAGAATCGTAATATAGTGTGTATTCTATAAATTGAAGTCAAAAGTTCGATATTGCTAATAAAACCATAAAATACACAAGTAAATATAAATACATGCAGAATCAAAAGTTGATACGTTAACTAAGTTTAAAACATATCGTCACTTGCACAGAACAAATCACTAATAGAACACTAAATCCTGATGCACTATGCACTCTTGTTTTATTGTTTTTTTTGGTTTAGATTATGTAATTGCGAGAATGGCATTTGGTAGTAAAATAAATATATAATTTTCAGTTATTATTAACACAGCACGGGTTACTCACGTAAAGGGTCAGCTGCTGGCCAGATTTAAAGATTCAAAGATTCATATGTTTATTTAGTAATTAGACCTTTACACGTCATATAATTTATTTAACGTGTAAAGTATATTAAAATTTAATTTATTTTTAAAAAAAAGCTACCGACACCAGCGCTTCGTAACGACCACTGCTTAGAAGAAACGCCGAAAGAAACTCATTTTCACAGTATTGGTCGCCTACTCGCAAGATGGGCTTTGTCATATTATTATTATTGTGTTTTAATTAATAAATACTTATAATATAATACAATGGTGACACATTATACATGTAATGCTTGCGAATAAGTAAAATAAAAACATAAATTGCGTAATAAAAAATAAAAAATAAAAAATATTAAATAGTCAAAAAAGCGAAGCCGAGCTGACCAGTCCCTCCCGGCAGCACCCGTTTACGAGTTGACGCACGGATCAGCCATCATTAAACTCAACCATATTAGAGGGAATCCAACGACCCGACCAGCGAGCCCCCACCGGATTGGACATTTTAGTGAGCATAAAAACCGAACGCAGACCTTGTCAAGAGGAAATATTAGTTATATGTTGGTCACCTATTGATCGCAGAGCATTTACATGTTTTTACAGTAAGCTCATTATGGTAACAGAAAATGCAGCTATCTTATGTTTTATGTGTGGAGTGTAATGGAAAATGTTTAGGAAGTATCCACGCGTTTTTATCTCTTAAATAATCATTGATAGTATAGTACACATTATTCAATAAAACTTTTTTAACATGTTTTTTTAATTTTAGTAGGTTAACGGTCGCTTCGGGAACTTTATTAAATAATGTAGACCTGAGAGTGACTTTCTAGTTTTAGCAAGTCGAAATTTAGGCGGATGAAGCTGATTTTTGTTGCGAGTATTATAACTGTGAACATCACTATTTTTCTTGAAATTATTTAACCTAAATTTAACAAACAGAAGATTGTCGTAAATAAATTGAGATGTCATTGTAAAAATATTTATAGATTTAAATAACTCTCTTAAGGAATCGCGTGATTTTAGTCCGTAGATCGACCGAATTGCTCTCTTTTGTTGCACAGAGATAGCATGTATGTTAGCCGCTTTACCCCATAAGAGCAAGCCGTATGACATTATGCTGAGAAAATAACTAAAGTACACTAGCCTAGCAGTTTCAACGTTAGTACACCGTCTGACCCTCCTCACAGCATATGCTGCCGAACTAAGTTTCTTGGCAGTGGCCTCAATATGTTCATCCCATTTTATGTTCCAGTCTACAGTTATGCCTAAAAATTTGGTGTTGGGTACCCATTCTAGAACTTGGCCATTAAGACTCAAAGGTATGTGAGTATTGGGTTTATTCAATAGTGGAAAATTAACGCACTTAGTCTTTTGTGTGTTTAAGGCCAGATTATTAGTCGTAAACCAACTAAGTACTTGTGACATAGTATTGCTTACATCGTCGTAGTTTGTGCATTTTCTGTCAACCTTAAAAATTAAAGATGAGTCGTCAGCAAACAATACTACTTCACACAACTTTTCTGCAAGACAGGGGAGGTCATTAATATAAATCAAAAACAAAAATGGATCAATTATTGAACCCTGAGGCACACCCATGCTCACTGGTGCACTATTTGAGGATACTCTGTTGATTTCAACTCTGAGTTCTATTATCAAGATAAGATTAAATTACACAGAGTGCAGTATCAGTAACGCCATAAAATTTTAGTTTATTTTTTAATATTATGTGATCGACACAGTCGAATGCTTTCGACAGATCGCAAAAGATGCCTATAACGTCAGATTCAGATTCAGATTCAGAGTTTTATTGCAAGTCACAGTTTTTAAGGTGTTACATAAATTAAATAGGTACAAGTGACGCCCTGCTAGGGCACTGCAAACAATAAGGGCAGCTAGATGCCATTTTACTTAAATATATTAAATTAAATTTCATCATAAACATTTATATTTTTCAATCAAATTATAATGTCATCAAACGTACACTTACATATATAGGCATGCAGACTGAGAGTAAGCTACAATTTGTCATTGAGGAATACGGATACACTATAATAGCATTTTTTAACAAGAAACAGTTTAAGGGTTGTGTTGAATGTAGTATTTTCTATAATATTTTTTATGTGATTAGGAATATGGTTGTATATTTTCATCACCATATGATGGGGACTAGAGGATAGAGACTTTAAATATCTAAGTGTGTTGTCAAAACGATGGGCTCTCATAACAACCATGTGGATTCCAGGAGACGGGAAACAAATAAGGGGAAGGCCTAAAATGAGATGGAGTAACAACCTGTCTGCTTTTGATAAGGGTTGTAAAGAAGTAGTTAAAGATCAAAATAGCTGGAGACAAAAAGGGGAGGCATTTACCCAACTATAGGACCTCAATGGCAAGTTAAAAAAAATATCCTAGTGTTACTCTCAGAATAGGCGTGACGAATGGAAAAACATTTTTAGCCCATCGCATAGATTATTAGAAAATATTGTACACCAATTTTTCATTTTAACTGAGAAACAAAAAATTGCAGGATACAACTAATTGCAATTTCGCATGACGTCAGGACGAGCTACGATTTTTTTACTTAGCGGTGACGTCGCTAGTCGCTAGTCACTTCGGAACTTTGATGCTCCGTATATTGTGAATTTTTACTTTTTTGGTAATCTGAAAAATGTGGGTCCATTATTTTTTTATAATCTCAAAGACGGACTAATTACATTCATACTTTTCTGGCCCTGTCGTCACCCCTAATAGAGGTGAAAATTATGACGTCTAACGACACCTCTCAGTCTTAAATCCATCAACTCATTTTAGCTACAAAGCGTCCTATAGAAATAAACATACATACACTCGAAAAACATAACCCTCCTTCTGCGCAGTCTGCTAATAACAAAATCTCGCAATGCACTCGAAGAACCATCTGAGTGTCATATGGCTTGCTCTTATGGGGTAAAACGGCTACCATACATGGTATCTCTGTGCTACAAAAGAGAGCAATTCGGTCGATCTACGGACTAAAATCACGCGATTCCTTAAGAGAGTTATTTAAATCTATAAATATTCTTACTGTGACATCAATTTATTTACGACAATCTTCTATTTGTTAAATCTAGGTTAAATAATTTCAAGAAAAATAGTGATGTTCACAGTTATAATACGCGCAACAAAAATCAGCTTCATACGCCTAAATTTCGACTTGCTAAAACTAGAAAGTCACTCTTAGGTCTAGGTATAACATTATTTAATAAACTTCCCGAAGCGATCGTTAACCTACCAATGGCAAAATTTAAAATACATGTTAAAAAAGTTTTATTGAATAATGCGTACTATACTATCAATGATTATTTAAGAGATAAAAACGCGTGGATACTTCCTAAACATTTCCATTACACTCCACACATGAAACATAAAATAGCTGCATTTTCTGTTACCATAATAAGCTTACTGTAAAAACATGTAAATGCTCTGCGATTAATAGGTGACCAACATATAACTCACTAAAATGTCCAATCCGGTGGTGGCGTCGCTGGTCGGGTCGTTGGATTCGATCTAATATGGTTGAGTTTGACGATGGCTGATCGTCAACTCGTGAACGGGTGCTGCCGGGAGGGACTGGTCAACTTGGCTTCGCTTTTTTGACTATTTAATATTTTTTATTTTTTACTACGCAATTTATGTTTGTTTACTTGTTCGTAAGCATTACATGTTATAATGTGTCAACATTGTATTATATTTTAAGTATTTATTAATTAAAAGACAATAATAATAATATGACCAAGCCCTTCTGGCGAGTAGGCGACCAATACTGTGAAAATGAGTTTCTTTCGGCGTTTCTTCTCAGCAGTGGTCGTTACGAAGCGTTGGTATCGGTAGCTTTTCTTTAAAAATAAATTAAATTTTAATATACTTTACACGTAACATAGATTATACTTATTGACGTGTAAAAGTGCCTGAAAAGGTCTAATTACTGAATAAACATTTGAATCTTTGAATCTTTGAATCTTTGAGTGGGTCAAGGCCCGTGAGCCCGAATATTTAATACCCCAATTAGTTAATTCCTTCCGCAGGAATGCGGGGTTTCTCCAGATATTTTACCTCTACCGGAAGGGGGTGAAAATTGTAGTGAATGAAAATAAAATCTTGCGTTACACTCTATAAACTAAGTACAAAGTGGGTCAAGGCCATTGACTTATATATCAAGGCCTTACAATACAACGCAAATCAACTTTATTGCACCATAAAAAACACACAAAAGTAACATAACGACAAAAAACAATATAGGCACAAAGGCGGACTTAAATCTATACTATAATAAAAGAGTAAAAAAAATATGTCTGTACATTGAAAATTTTTCAAAAAAAAATATTTGGGGCGATGGAGATATAGTAATAGAGTAAGAAAATAAAAAAAATGTCTGTCTATTTGTCTGTTTGCCTGTTTGTCTGTTTGTCTGTTTGTACACGCTAATCTCCGGAAATACTGGACGGATTCGAATGAAACTTTTTTTGTTATATAGCTGTGAAGCCTGGGCAACATATAGGCTATAATTGGTTTTGGAAAATGGAACACATGATGCAGAACTATAATGGTCCAGCTAAACTATAAGAAATATTAAAATGCCGCCTTAGCAAAAGTTGTTAAGTCTGATGAGAACTTTTTGTTATGTTATAATGCAACTGGCCAAGCGCGAGTCGGACGCGCACGAAGGGTTCCGTACCATAATCTATGAAAAATCACGTTTGTAGTATGGGAGCCCCCCATAAATACTTATTTTATTCTATTTTTAGGGTTCCTTACCCAAATGGGTAGAAACGGGACCCTATTACTTAGACCGTCCGACTGTTTGTCTGTCTGTCTGTCACCAGGCTGTATCTCATGAACCATAATAGCTAGACAGTTGAAATTTTTATAGATGATGTTTTTTGTTGCCGCTGAACAAAAACATACTAAATGTATACTATAATAAAAGAGTAAAAAAAATGTGTCTGTACATTGAAATTTTTTCAAAAAAAAAGTTGTTTCGTCCGAAGTAGAACTTATAAGTTCAGTATTTGCGGACCTTCAGAGCATAACACACCAGAAAATTCTTGGTTATGTGAACGCGCCATATTGACACCAAAAAATTAAAAATCAATTAATAAAGAACTTATGACGCAAATTATTGTTAACTAGCTTGTGCCCGCGGCTTCGCTCGCGTAGGGGTGTAATTTATCAAAATCCTTTCTTAGGGGATGCCTACGTCATAGTAGCTTTATGCATGCAAAGTCTCAGCCCGATCGGTTTAAAATTGACAAAGTTTCATACAAACTTTCATCCCCTACTTTATCCCCTTGGGGGTAGAATTGATCAAAATCCTTTCTTAGCGGATGCCTACGTCATAACATCTACCTGCATGCCAAATTTCAGCCCGATCCGTCCAGTGGTTTGGGCTGTGCGTTGATAGATCACTATGTCAGTCAGTCAGTCACCTTTGAGTTATATATATTTAGATATATATTTAGATATATATTTAGATATATATTTAGATTTCTTGGATAGTGTTGTTGACGACGCCACCAATTATCCAGTTGAGTTTCTTAATTCACTTGCAGCAAATGGACTCACAACTCACAAAATAAGTCTTAATGTCGGAGGGCCAATAATGCTGATGCGAAATTTGACTCCGCCGAAACTGTGTAACGGAACCCAACTTAATGTCTCAGCACTGTATGCCGAAGTTCAGCGGCTGAATTTCAGCCAATGCATGCCTGCAATGTTATTTGCATTACTAGCAACACATAACGCCGAACTTCCGATGATTTTGCCTGAATCGGACCCGTACCCGTACCCGTACCCGTACCCGTACCCGTACCCGTACCCGTACCCGTACCCGTACCCGTATCCGTATCCGTACCCGTACCC
This sequence comes from Acrobasis suavella, assembly GCA_943193695.1. Lineage (NCBI taxonomy): Eukaryota > Metazoa > Arthropoda > Insecta > Lepidoptera > Pyralidae > Acrobasis > Acrobasis suavella. The sequence continues at coordinate 2,864,944 of OW971947.1, forward strand.
GTACCCGTACCCGTACCCGTACCCGTACCCGTACCCGTACCCGTACCAGTTCCGCTCCCGCTCCCACTTCCGCTCCCACTCCTGCTCCCACTCCCGCTCCCTCTCCCGCTCCCGCCGCCGCCGCCATGAAAATAAGTCACAGTTTTAGAGGCTTAAAGCTGCTGATGTCGATCTAAGGACTGGTTTTTCGCATGGCCTACTTATTGTGGCTTTCTCCAGGGTTAGTAACACTTCAGCTCTTTTCATATTGGCTCCCGAAGGAAAGAATTAAAATAATATTGACTTTTAACTCCTAACACTGTTACAAGTACTTTCTCCCTCTGTCTCTCTCTCTCTCTCTCTCTCATTAGTTTTTATTTATATTTATACGTCGGAGTCATAAAGTCCACGCGAACGAAGTCGCGGGCATCAGCTAGTCTTAAATATAAAGTAAAGTTTTAAGATCGCTCAAGCTTAGGTATCCAATAAGGAAAATGCATGAAAAAAAAATATTTAAAAGTAAAGTACTAACAGTGAAAACAGAATAAAGATTGGTTGAAAAACAAACGAGATATAACGATTTTACGAAAATATGTCTATCTCACTTGCAAAAACTCTGTTTTCTATGGCAAATGTATAGATGATATTATCGTCTTTGACGTCACCAGTTCGGACTTTTCTTTCTAATTGAAACTTTAAACTATCACACATTCGTCGCTGATTAAGATATTTTATCAATTCTTTTATATTTGTTTACTGTGGTTAATAATGATTTTATTAAGCAAATAAAAAAGACATGCATATTCTCTATTGCTCCTCCGTGATATTGAGATATATCAGGAGTCGGCGTAATCAGGCCTGTGTCACTCCCTGTTTAGGTATCGAAAATATACCTTTATTATTACTACGCCCGCGGCGACCACTTCCAAGGGGAAAATTCAGTTACATAAATCGTTGTCCAGAGCAATAAGAATGAAATTGGCTTGCAATGGATGTCTAGGTCGACGCGAACTAAATTAAACCATAGCGCTAACCACATTAAGTAGATATTCTTTTGAATTCTTTTCTGAATAAAACTTCTGTACGTGAGTACTAGTACTTATTCTATGGCGTAATCTAGAATAGAAAGAACTAATGACTATGCACAAGGAAAATTTTAGTTGCAACAGTCGTCTAGGAGATGCAGCGGACGTAAATACCTTTCGAATAACTTCCGCAATTTGCGCAACCCACCATAGATTTCTGTTAAAGAGTATCCCAAGGTTTTTCACTTTTTCTCCATAGTCTATTTTAACACCATCAAAGACAATCAAAGGCCTTCTGGTCCGAATTATCCCTAATTCCCAAGTACCATACCCGTCGTAAGCATACGGGCTTTCTCAGAATATTTGATGTGCAGAAAACGAAAGGCCACCCCTGATAATTCGATTGTGATGATAGCTACATGAAACGGATCAAGGAGAAGGTGAACGTCGTGTCCTGCAGCGAAGTAAAATGGCTGGCGGACGAGAGAGACAAATGCTAGAGAATTCATACTCCACCAGCAAGAGCATATACAGCAAAGATTGAATATACAAGTAGTGATACACAGGGTTACTTTTTTTTTGTTTTTTTTTTTGGTAATTGTATTTATGGAAAGAAGTTCAGTATCGTGGACTGAACTTCCTCCAAAAAGGTTGCTAGTGTTTAAAAAGAAATCCTGTAGATGATGACGAGGAAACGAAAAGTACTCGTAATTGTGCAGGAAATCTCTTTGCAAAATCTAAGTCTCGTAATGCACTCGGTAAACTGGGTGGGCCAAGGCCTGAATATCAATATCCTAATAACGATGCGAGGTTTCTCATGATTTGTTACCCCTCTTATACTTACTGAGAGTCTCGAAAAAGGTTGCTAGTGTTTAAAAAGTAATCCTGTAGATGATGACGTGGAAACGAAAAAGTTTTGCAGAAAATCTCGTTGCAAAATCTAAGTCTCGTAATGCGCTCGGTAAACTGGGTGGGCCAAGGCCTGAATATCAATATCCCAATAACGATGCGAGGTTTCTCATGATTTGTTACCCCTCTTATACTTACTGAAAGTCTCCCTATAACCACTATGTGCATACAGAACGGAATCTCCTAAGGTCTCGCGCAATATACGTTCCCGTTCAAGGCCCCCTGTTCTCGCCTTGTAGAGGAGTGTGTAGACAGGCGCCTGCAGCCGCCCGCACAACACCTCCACACGGCGCGAATGGGGAACAGGACGCATATTGCGAGGGTCCTTAGAAGATTCCATTCTGAATGTAATACCTATATTAATTCTGTGCTTGTGTTTGTTTTTTTTTCGTGTATGTAAGTGGCCAACTCTGGTGTCAGATTTTTCGGGCTGCCTATAGGCATCTGACATAGCTTGACGACTGCCATACAATGATGACAGCCGGAACCAACGGCTTATACGTGCCATCCGAAGCATGGAGGAGCTCGAAAAATTTTTTGTGCCACTTGTGGTCACCCATCCAAGTGCGGACCACGCTCGGAATCGCTTAACTTGCAAAAGCGCTACCGGGCCACCGAGCTCCTCAGAATTCTGTGCTATAACAAATAAATCTCGCGTTGCACTCGCTGAAACTTCTGTATGGCCCAAGGGCTACCATCCATCCGTAGCTGAGTTGAGGATTCGCTAAAAATCTCTCTTCAACAACAAAACCTCGCTTTGCACTCGTTGAAACTTCTGACGGGTCAAGGCCCTAGGCTAGAATACATACGTAATTACCATAAAATCTTAGGCTGAGTTGAGGATTCGCTGAAAATCTCTCTACAACAACAAACCTCGCTTCGCACTCGCTGAAACTTCTGGCGGGTCAAGGCCCTAGGCAAGAATACATACGTAATTACCATAAAATCTTAGGCTGAGTTGAGGATTCGCTAAAAATCTCCCTACAACAACAAAACTAGCTTCGCACTCGCTGAAACTTCTGGCGGGTCAAGGCCCTAGGCTAGAATACATACGTAATTACCATAAAATCTTAGGCTGAGTTGAGGATTCGCTAAAAATCTCCCTACAACAACAAAACCTCGCTTCGCACTCGCTGAAACTTCTGGCGGGTCAAGGCCCTAGGCAAGAATACATACGTAATTGCCATAAAATCTTAGGCTGAGTTGAGGATTTGCTAAAAATCTCCCTACAACAACAAAACTCGCTTCGCACTCGCTGAAACTTCTGGCGGGTCAAGGCCCTAGGTAAGAATACATACGTAATTACCATAAAATCTTAGGCTAAATTGAGGATTTGCTGAAAATCTCTCTACAACAACAAAACCTCGCTTCGCACTCGCTGAAACTTCTGGCGGGTCAAGGCCCTAGGCTAGAATACATACGTTATTACCATAAAATCTTAGGCTGAGTTGAGGATTCGCTAAAAATCTCTCTACAACAACAAAACCTCGCTTTGCACTCACTGAAACTTCTGGCGGGTCAAGGCCCTAGGCTAGAATATATTAATACGTAATTACCATACCATCGCAGGCTGAGTTGAGGATTCGCTGAGCCTTTATTGATGAATTATTTGGCGAGTGAGCGGCGCAATTGGAAATCGATGTGGTTTTAATCGACTGTGTTGTAGACGCTTCGTGTATGTATTTGAAGTTAATGAAAATTTCGATCGTCATTATATTGATACAGATGGGATCAGTGTCTGTCACATAAATACATAGTATAAAACAAATTACTACCGTATTGGAAATTAGCAGTGGCTTTAATACGGCACATGTGAGAGAAAAGTGATCATTCTGTATTAAGGGGATACCTGAATTATCCGGGGTCCAGTGCTGCCCCCGTTTGAAATAAATCATTTGATGGGAAACGGAGACATTTAAAATTTTGTCTTTACCAGTCAAGTGAGACCGAGAAGCTTAATGAAGCGTATGTGCGTAGAAACGCACATACGCCAAGTGGCCGTCTTTTGCAATTGTGCGTAGAAAAGCTTCACGTTCTCACTTTAAACTGTAAACAATAGTTCATAAAATAGTTTAGACGGTTATCTAGGGTCTGATAAGACAAAATTTTAAATGAAATTTCCGTTTCCTGTCAATAGATTTATTTCAAATGGGGGCAGCACTGGACTCCGGAAAATTCAGGTATCCCCTTAGTAGCCCCTTAAGGTGCTACATGAATTTTCCGGGGACCAGTGCTGCCCCCATTTGAAATAAATTATTTGATAGGAAACGGAGACATCATTTAAAATTTGGCCTTGATCAGACCCTAGATAACCCTTCAAACTATTTAATGAAATACTGTTTACAGTTTAAAGTGAGAACGTGAAGCTTTTCTACGCACAATTGCGAAAAACGGCCACTTTTGGCGTATGTGCGTAGAAAAGCTCTAGATAACCCTTCAAACTATTTAATGAACTACTGTTTACAATTAAAAGTGATAAAGTGAAGCTTTTCTACGCACAATTGCGACCACTTTTGGCGTATTGTGTTCATTATACATTTTGGCACAGTAGGTATTTAATTTTGTATGGAGTTGAAGGTTTTTTTTTTACGATTTCAGTATATCAAAATAAAAATAATAAAAAGACAGTCGGGTTTTTTGTTTTTTTAATAATCACTTGTTGGCAGAAAACGAAAATATGGCCTAATCATGATTTTTGGCCGAAAGAGGCGGAAACGAAAACGAATATTTGGTCGGTCTCGAACAATAAGGTATTGATGAATAGCTAATAAATAAGGTATGCTTTTGTATACTTAGTACTAATTGTAGATTGTTAAACAAGGTTTGTAAGTTGTAAGTGATCAGATCAATTACACCCGAGATATTTAGGCGCACGAGCGAGCGAAGCGGGAAGGCGCTTATAGTTCGAGGGTGAATTGATCACTTACACTCGAGTTTTCACCATAAAGGCGAGGAAATAATGAAAAACTTAATAACAGATTTGGTTATTTAAGAAATATCGACATACACAATACAATGAAATTTCTTTTGAAATCACTTGTGTTATGGGATACTTACCCAACGATACTATATTTTATGATAAATGCATGTACAGATAAACACCCAAGACCCAGGACACCTTGAAAAAGGCCATTTTCCAATTTGCCCTGGCTGGGGATCGAACCCAGAACCTCTGGATTGGCAGACTAGTGTGTTGACCATAACGCCACAGAGGTCGTCACCATCGGAAGAGGTCAAGAAAACTAACAATAGAATATTTTAGAATGCAGCTCGATATCGTCAAAATAGCAATCACTTCACCAGCCAAGTTTTATTGAAATCAGTCTCGAGTCTAGACTTTCGCGTGATAGGTTATACGAACACGGGGCTTTTGTTTTTTTAGCGTTCCGTACCCAAAGGGTAAAAACGGGAACCTATTACTAAGACTCCACTGTCCCCATGAAGTTATAGGGCAGTAGCGTGTATTTCATAAGGACATATAGAATTTGTCTACCCTGTGTCACCCTAATATAATATCGGATACTAGCGAAAACATTATTTGGCTTTATATGCAGCCGTTCTCGTGATATACGTAAGATTAGTGCCTACCCTTTCAAAAATAGCTAGACAGTTGAAATTTTCAGATGATGTATTTCTGTTGTCAGTGCCAGTGATGTTATACGGCTCCGAATGTTGGGCAACAAAAGTCCAGGACCAGAAAAGGCTTCATTCAGCCGAAATGGGGATGTTGCGTTGAATGTGTGGGGTGACACGAAGGAATAGGGTTAGCAATGTTTATGTGAGAGGAAGTTTAAAGGTAGCGCCAATAAACGAAAAAGTAAGAAGCAATCGTCTGTCATGGTTTGGACATGTGATGAGAAGAGAGGAGCAACATGCAACAAAGGAACCTTACATTATGACGGTTAACGGAAATAGGGGAGAGGAAGACCAAAAAGGAAGTGGATGGAATGCGTAAGGCAAGATATGGGGGCAGTAGGAGTAGATGTTAGTATGACGGGAAATAGAGAAATGTGGAAGGAGATGACATACTGCGCCGACCCCAGATGATGGGATAAGGTGCGACAGATGATGATGATGTATTTCTGTTGCCGCTTTAACAACAAATACTAAAAATGTAATAAAATAATATTTAAGTGGAGCTCCCATACAAAAAACTTTTTTTTTTAGAGATAATGGTACGGAACCCTTCCTGCACAAGTCCGACTCACTCTTGGCCGGTTACATTTGTTGTTTTTCTACTACATGTTACCATTAAAAGTTTATTACGTCTAAGGTTTACTGTTGGTGTGCTTTATTTTAACAACTAGCTTTTGCTCGCGTAGGGGTGTAATTTATCAAAATCCTTTCTTAGGGAATGCCTACGTCATAGCAGCTTTATGCATGCAAAGTCTAAGCCCGATCGGTTTAAAATTGACAAAGTTTCATACAAAATTTCATCCCCTATTTTATCCCCTTGGGGGTAGAATTGATCAAAATCCTTTCTTAGCGGATGCCTACGTCATAACATCTACCTGCATGCCGAATTTCAGCCCGATCCGTCCAGTGGTTTGGGCTGTGCGTTGATAGATCACTATGTCAGTCAGTCAGTCACCTTTGAGTTATATATATTTAGATTTGCGGGATATTCGACCATACACGATAAAAATAACAACGTTTACGTCTTTAGCAATAATGGTCGGGGAAAGGGTTCAAAAACGATACGCTACATGAGATATCTATCTGTAAAATCGAAAAATATTAAGTAAAAGCCGATAGAAAGAATGTGGGAAATGCGAATCATTTTGCGATGCGTCTAGCAACCCATCACTGCTTAGAATCATTTTCCATCGTCTCGCCAACAGACATATAAAGGGAAGCATGCATAATACAAAGAATGCCGCGTGGCAGCTACATTAATATTGAACGACCTCCGTGGCGTAGTGGTCACCATGCTAGTCCGCCACCCAGGGGTCCCGGGTTCAATCCCCGGTCGGAAGTTGGAAAATGGCCTTTTTCAAATTGGCCTGGGTCTGGATGTTTATCTATATATGTATTTGTTATAAAAATATAGTATTGTTGAGTTAGTATCCCATAACACAAGTCTCGAACTTTGTGGCTAGCTCAACCAGTGTAATTTGTCCCTATATATTTATTTATTAGTTTTGTTGTTTTTCTTTATAATAATTGGTAATATTTGAAACAAAAACTGTACAGTAATATTCATTATGAATGTGAAAGAGCCTAGTACTTAGAATACGTACGACCGAACTGTGAAATCAACTAGCTGCAGCAGTGTTCCCGGACCGATACGACATTGAAACCTTCAAAAAACCAGTCTATATCTTCCTGAAAGGCCGGCAACGCTTCTGTTACACCCCTGGTGTTGCAGTTGTCCATGGGCTGAGGTGATCACTTACTGATAATCTATTTCGTTGGAAATAAAAATACCAGTTGTCCCTATGAGAAAACCAAATATATTTTATGTAATGACAAACATGCAATGACAATTGATATTCTTTTTTAAAAAATAATATCAATTGTCATTGCATGTTTGTCATTGTATTCGACCTTCTTTATTGAATTAATTAATAACACCCTGGTTGGTATTTTGTAAGAATTTACTTTTTATATTTTTTTAAAAAGAATATCAATTGTCATTGCATGTTTGTCATTACATAAAATATATTTGGTTTTCTCATAGGGACAACTGGTATTTTTATTTCTAAAGAAATGGATTATCAGTATCACTTACCATCAGGTGACCTGCGTGTTCGTTTGCCGCCCTATAACATTAAAAATAATTAAAATACAAATACTTAACTGTTTATAAATATATTATTTAGGCAAAGAAAAAATAAGCTACGAGTGAAAAATTGCCACGCGTTCTAAGTATGTAGTGTTTGGTCTGCTTCCATTTTGAACGTCTGTGGTCTCTCCCACCATCGGTAAAAGTTTATTGGCCTTTGGGTCTTGCGTTCTTGGGCACTGCCCTAAAATGCTTTGTCTGCCCCATACTAAAGACTAACCTCCTTATTCATAAAAAAATACAAACGTTTGCTAAATCTATTTTAGTTAAAATATGTTTTGTCTCGTTCTTTCAATGTCAAATATTCACAAGAGGAAAAGGGACAAAACTCTCGACTGCCTCCGTGGTCCAGTGGTCAAGGCGTTCGCCTTGTGACCCGGAGGTCATGGGTTCGATTCCCACTGGGAAGCATACTTTGTGAAAAGTTTTTTCCAGTCTGGATAGGATATTGCAGGCTTGAATCACCTGATTATCCGAAAAGAAAGATGATTCCGTGTTTCGGAAGGCACGTAAAACTGTGGGTCCCGAACGCCACCTAGCGTTCGATCATCAAACTATCCAAGGATTGGTTCCTGGTTTGCCCTTTGGGTTGTGGAGGTCAGACGGCAGTCGCTCTGTGTAAAAACCAGTAACCTCGTCAAATCTCCTTGGTTAGGTAGCGGACCCCGGGCTCTGAAGCGTTACTGCTGAGGATGCAACCGGGAATACGCTCGGATGATGATGATGAAAAGGGACAAAATATGTTTTAACTAAAATAGGTTTAGCTAACGGTTGTTATTTTTTATGAATTTGAGGACTAAAGTGTTTAACAGGTATACAATGTCCTTTTTAATTAAGTACAAATATTTTAAGGGGTTATTCAGTCCATCATTTTGAAAAACTTTGCCCAATAAATATATTTCGAAATACGAAAAAAAATATTTAAGTTCTCATACTAATCGAAGTAGTCACGTGATATCGTTACTATGAAAAATGCAAAAAAAATTTTCGTATTTCGATATATATTTATTGGGAAAAGTTGTTCAAAATGATGGACTGAATCACCTCTTAAAATATTTGTACTTAATTAAAAAGAACATTGTATAATTTCAGACAGTTTTTAGGGTTCCGTACTTAAAGGGCAAAAAGGGGACCATATTACTAAGACTCCGTGAGTTCAGTTGCGAGTCTGTTTCTCCGTCCGTCCGTCTGTCTGTCACCAAGCTGTATCTCATGAACCATGACAGCTAGACAGTTGAAATTTTCACAGATGATCTATTTCTGTTGCCGCTGTAACAACAAATACTATAAACAGAATAAAATAAATACTTAAGTGGGACTTCCATACAACAAACGTGATTTTTTATAGATAATGGTACGGAACCATTCGTACGCGAGTCCGACTCGCACTTGGCCGGTTAATTAGTTTATGCGTTCGTTCGTTTTTGCTCGTTGATAATGAAATCATTAAATACCACTAGGGGCAATGGATCAATCGCTTTGGCCTAGCTACAGTAATCCCATACGAGTTCGTCAGCGTAGTGCATAGAGCGAGGGCTTTTAATCCCAATTATGCACAAAGCCGGGCTTAGCCGGGCTAATCCAGGCTGAGACGAGGCGGGGTGCTTCGTGCTGCGCAGAACGATATTGTGGACGTATCACGTTTAAGACGTATGGAGACTTCAGGCAGTTGCGTTGGTCTTTGAGAGTTGACAGTCAGACATATTAAGTTTAATTTTTATTGTGAGACATAATAAATAATAACAACTTTAATGAATTTGTCGTGGACGGCCGAGTACGAGTAAAGAATTCAACAAGAATTTTTTTTTTTCTTGTTGGCGATTAAACTGCGTTGAAGCTTATTTTGCCAGTGTCTAGTTAACCAATGGCGCGGGCGCCAATTTCTTTATTCCTAACCCTAACCTAACTATAACATCAAAGGTTGGTGTAGGTCCTTTGGGTCCTTTGATTGCTTCCCCCCCAATGGGTTCCCGGTTTGTCGTACCGGGGGGGCTCAGTACCCGTGGTACGGGTACCTCGAGCCACGGGGAAGCTAAGAGGAACCCGCGAGGGGGCGCTCCTGCTGTCGTCAACCAGCAGTGAGCGCCCACATTGGGGCGGCGGGGGAATGGGAAGATCTCCCCCCACCCGGGGAGGGGCGCTCCCGCGGGCTTGGCTTCGGCCTTGAGCCTGTAGGGATGCGCCCAATGGGGCGGCGGGGGAGTGGGAAGTTCTCCCCCCACCCGTGGTGGGGCCGCCGGGAGAGGAATGTTTCATTGCTCTCCCGGCGCTTCAGGCGGGGCCACACCGCCGTGGCTGTGGTTGGAGATCGGTCGCGGAGGAGGAGGAGTGTCGGTGTTACGTTGCCGCTCTCCCTATCCTCCGCGACCGAGCGGTGCCGCACCGCGTTTGCGGCGAGAGGCAGGCGGCGGAGCCTATCATCTTCTCCGCCGCTGGGAGCCGGTTTATCTGGCTCCCATGGGTCCACAGGCGGTGGACTGCGTGGGAGTCTGCCGCCTTTCCATAGGCCCGAGGAGGTACTTGGTGAGTGGGGGGGCGCTTAGACGTCCCCGAGGAGGGGCCGCTTTGGCGGCCAGCCGCGCCGGGGTTCGCGGTTGTATTTCCGTTCCCGTGTCCCCGGCAAAAGCGGTTGAGATGGAACTCCGGAGGTTTTTTAGTGGGTAGGCACGTCGCTCTGGCGTGGAGTCCCACATAACCCGACAGCCTCCCCGCAGGCTGACGGGTATCCGTAACAGGGATCTTTCCTCCGAAAAAAAAAGGTCCTTTGATTGCTTCAAGGGAGCTTCTGGCAACAAACTGGTTTTCATAGCCGAATGAGTGGCGGACGGCGTCTAAAGACGCCCACCACAGTCCGCAAATAAATATCACTACAGCCGCACTATGAGTGTCCACTTTAACCATTTCACATATTGTCCATGAGCATGAGCATTTATAACACTAAACTACACCGATTTAATATTATAAAGTCCACTAGAATCAATTTGCAAAATAATTTAAAGCAAACTCCAACTGAACCCCTTGACTTCCCACCAAAAACTCCAACAAGAAAATTAAGCGCGCCAAGCAGCATTTTTTTTTTCATGGCCTGGCCTTGCAGTCTCGGCGCATTCAACTATACGAGGTGGGCAGTGCGCTTGTTTTAAAAATAAAACTGTACTCATGCTTTTAATATAGGAATCTTGGAGGCCGCCCGGCCGCCCGGCCGCCTTATATTTTCAAATTTAATAACCTCCATAAGGATGTAAATCGTACTTACAATCCGAATTTCGAGTTAAATAAAACATCATTTCAGAGCTTGAATGATGAAAAACAAATAAAACAAACAATGAATTCATTAATTATACTTGTTGCAGCGGGGGGCGTAACCTGTTTTAAAAAAAATATTTAATTTACCAATTTTGCTTACACGCGTTTAGCGTGTGACCCGGGGGGTTGATAACGCGATAGCTACACCCCTGTGTTCAACATAAATTTGTTACCTACTAGATCAAAGTCAGAAGCAATAGGCAATGCCAGGTTTGTGTCACACTCACTCTCCGTTTAGAAATTTGCCCATGTTTGTTATTTCTTTATGTATCTTGTTCTTTATTTTGTATATATGTGTTTTTAGATCAAATAAATCTGTCTATACATACCTACCCGCGGCGAACGCTCCAGAGTGAGAAATTCAGTACTAAATCTGCCACTCACTGAATCGGTGTTGTGTAGGTACCTACCAATTATGAACCGTTTGTCGAGAATAATGAGAATGAAATTGGCTTGCAATGGATTTCTAGGTATGTAAACGAATTGGTGCTGAGTTCAGACGCGAGCTCAATTGAACCATATTGCTAACCGCATTGAGTAGATATTTCTTTGAATTCCTTTGCTGAGTAAGACTTCTATACGTACTTATTCTGTGGCAACGCACAAAAACCAATCAAGTGCGACAAATGAATTCGCAAAACAATGAGTCTATCTGTATTCGTAGAAATGATGATGAAGACCCAGCCCGAAGGACTCCATGAGTATCAGAATACTTGTGTTTATAAGTACTTGTTCTGTTTGCTCATTATGTAGTTCATAAAGCTATGTAGGACCGACCCAGAGTAATTCTATGCAACCGGTATGCAAAGGCCTATTCAAATTATTCACAAATCCGGGCTAAGCCTCTTATACATGGTGTTTATAGTGTGTGCTAAATGGTACGGTTAAAGCTACTTTGGCTAAGACAATAAACGGGATATTTCATTAAGGCGAAATAATCCTTGAAGGGCCTGCTCTGTCCAGAAAAGAAATACCTACTATGTAAATACGAGAAAAAAGCGAACGTCTTTTCTTCGTCTGACTACATCACTGATGGGCGAAGTAAGTAACAAATAATCATCAGTTTTTTACCGACTTCCAAAAAGGACGAGGTTATCAATTCGTCGCGAATGTCGCGATCCTTTTTTTTATGTATGTTCACCGATTATTCGAAGACGCCCGGACCGATTTGAAAAATTCTTTTTTGTTAGAACATACTTTCCAGGTGGTCACATACAATTTTTTTATCAAAATCAGTTCAAATGTTTATTCAGTAATTAGACCTTTACAGGCACTTTTACACGTCAATAAGAATACTTTATGTTACGTGTAAAGTATATTAAAATTTTATTTATTTTTAAAGAAAAGCTACCGATACTAGCGCTTCGTAACGACCACTGCTGAGAAGAACTCATTTTCACAGTATTGGTCGCCTACTCGCCAGAAGGGCTTTGTCATATTATTATTATTATTGTCTTTTAATTAATAAATACTTATAATATAATACAATGTTGTGTAGTTTGAATGGAAAGTCGGTTTTTAGTTTTGAAAAATTATGGATAACGAAATGATCTAACTACGTAAATATAAGTTCATTTCATTTCCAGCCATCACATAACTGGCTGGGCAAAGGTCTCCCTCCATTTTTTTCATTCTGTCTGGCGTGTAATCTCTTAATTTTTTGGAAGCAATGGAAATGTATTAACGTAAATACCTATAAATGTTACCTGCATTTTAACGTGTCTAATCCGGCGAATAGCCGGTACGGAGGCCGGCAGCCGGCATGCGGCACTCGACATTAGCGTTGCATTGCATCATGCAACACTATTTATTTTATACTATTGCTTGCAACTTGCAAGCAAGTCTATCGATACTATCGTGACCTCGAAAAAAAGTCACAATATTGATAGGTCTATCGATAGTATCGATAGTATCGATAGTAAAGGTAATTTGTATTAAAAACTATCGATAGTATTGTGACAAATATCGATATTATAATATTATCAATAGTAATTTAGCTACCGATAGTTTTTCATTCAAAAAGTATTTACAGTATCGATAGTATGAATTAAAAACTAAAGATACGGTTGTAGTATCGATAGTATCTAAATTCAATAATATCGATACTATCGATACTTTTATCTTTCATCAATAGTACGAGTATTGCAAACTTTTGACAATCGATACTATGGATAGTCCTATCGATATTGTGTCTGTTTTTCGAGATCAACTTTCGATAGTCAAATTATTCAACGCTACTCGACATCGCAAACACAAAAATAGTGCTGGGAAAGCAATTAATTATTTGAAACTCGGACGTTAAGCCGGCTAATTCGGGATACACGCCGGATGCATTGTTAAACTGTTTGTTTGATATCCGTGTAGGTTTTACTATTTCTGGTGTAGCTTTGTTTGTCAACGGTGATAAAATAATTTGAGATTGAGTCTGGTAGCTGTCTGTAGTCTGTTTCGTTTTGTATATTTATTTAGCACTTAATATAATAAAATGTAGCTACAAAAATTTGTTTGTTTGTTTTTAATAACTTTATTGTACCAAAGAACAAAATAAACCACAAAAAAATCGAATGAGCAATTATACATTGGCGGACTTATCCCATATAGGGACCTCTTCCAGTCAACCTGCGATAAATTGAGAAGATATTTACTCAATTAAAAAGGTAGAAGTACGTAGTAGATATTTTAAAAGATTATACATAATAACTTTATCAAATACATACACACAAAATACCTAAAATAGTTTATACAAAATAATTAGTTTGCCACTTTATTTATATAAAACTTTATTTACCAATAATAAATGGTACTTACAAAAGGCGGACTTAAAACTGTATAAATTATATTTTAAGTATCAAATAAATTTACTAGTTTGTACGATGTAGATCTTTAAAAAATCGTGCCCAAGTGGCGTAGTGCCAAGAACGCTGGCCGCATTTCCCCCTATGGATCGCAATACTGATGCGTTGGGCGAAAAACAGCTAGCCCTCTTGACATTAGCAACGGAGATCAGTCTTGGAGAGATCTCTTTATGGAGACCCCTAGCACCCTTATCTACCACACTGTGTTTTTGTACACACAAGTTCTTAGATTTTTTCAAACAGTGTGCGCTGAGACACTGACCAACTCTTTCTCATCTTAGCGTGTTGGTTGCATCTTAAGTTGTTGTGTGTGCCGCCGGAAGCCAGGATGCGGCTCTTTTCCATGTGGCTGCTTATAAGGTATCTATCTAAATATCTAAAAAAATCAAGGTTGAGAATATCTACCTTTGTTTTCATGCGTAAAATTCAATGAATACCTAGTGGAAAAATAAAAGCAGACCTTATGTCTGCCTGAGCTCTCGGGCATGCATGCATGCGCATATAATAATGCTAGACTTTATAACATGATAAAAAATCTACAAATCCCAAAAGTGTAAATTCCTGCAAGCCAATAAAATGCCTGTATAATTTGAATTCTTATGCTGGCTACATATACTATTCGTTGTCACTCACTTGCCTTGACAATGACAGTGACAGCGCTGTCTGTCAAAGTCTTAAATGGATTTGTTTGTGAAGTGAATTTAGATTTTTTTGGATTTCTTGTTTCGCGATTCGCGGCTCATAATGAATAAAATGTGTTTCTGAAATATATTTAAGATATGACTACTCAGTACAAGAAATTCGTAAAATTAATAGCCAAGTGGCCTCTGGATACTACTAAAGGTGAAAGGTTAGTAGCATTTTTAGGTTATAAGTTATAACTTTATCATCTTTGAACCTAAATACGAGCTTGCAGAATAAACTTAACGTTTTATTATTGCAGGGACCTTAGAAAAGTGATCAGAGATAAAGTGAAACTAGCTTTCGAGACTTCTGACAGACAAAACTTGGATTCAGAGTACTGTACCCGGCAGTACAACTCACTTAACAAATTGGCAGACAACCACTACAAAAACAAGTACAAACGCACCAGAACTAGCACCGCCACGGGCTTGAACATCGAAGAGTGCAACGTCATACTCTCTGACGAAGTTCTGACCTATTTGAAAGAAGAAAACAAAGGTTTCTTTTCAAAGATATTTAAGAAAGATTAACAATGTTTCTGAGGCATTTCGGAAGATTACTTCGACTGCCGATCAACAGGAGACTGTCTACAGAACAAGTAGAGTATAAAGATCACACTCCTGTCATGTTAAATGAAGCTATTCATTATTTAAATCCAAAAGACAATGAGGTTTATATTGATATGACGTTTGGGGCTGGTGGACACTCTCGTAAAATATTAGAAGCAGCAGATTGTCGTCTAATTACTTTAGATAGAGATCCTACAGCATATGAGAAAGCAAAAAATCTTGCTGAAGAATATCCAAACAGAGTTACACCTCTGTTAGGGAGGTTTAGTGAGCTTCCAAAGCTGTTTAAAGAAAACGGGATCACTCAATGCAGTTTAGATGGAATTTTATTTGATTTTGGCTGTTCTTCCATGCAATTAGATATTGGAGAGAGAGGGTTCTCAATCAGTAAAAATGGTTATTTAGATATGAGAATGGATGCTGGTCGAGACCCGGACCAGATCACAGCACGAGAGGTTTTAGCCACAGCAAATGAGCAGGAATTGTATAAAATATTCAAAATTTATGGGGAAGAAAAAAAAGCTGCTAAAATTGCACAAACTATCATACAAGCCCGATATATGATTAAAAACATTGACACAACACAAGAATTACTTGATATAGTAAACTCGTGTTGTCCTGATGAAGTAAGACTAGATAAGCTACGGCGCCCACAGTCAAACGCCACAAAAGTATTTCAAGCATTACGCATTTTTGTTAACAATGAACTGAACGAACTTAACTATGGCATGGTACTTGCTAAATATTATTTGAAAATCAACGGGAGACTAGTCACAATATGCTTCCATTCGTTAGAAGATACAATAGTAAAACGGCATATAGCAGGCAACATTATAAATGAAGTAGCCAATCCTATTCCGTTGAAGTACCTCAGTCCTACCTTAGTGCAGGACCAAGACACCATAGACCATTTCCTGGACACTCCTTGGAAGCCAATCAATAAGCATGTAGAGGTCCCCACTGATGAAGAAGTGGGGAGGAACCCGAGAAGTAGAAGTGCAAGACTACGAGCCTCCATCAAAGTGAAGTAGATTTTAGGGAAATGTAGATAACATATGAAGTGTTTAGAAATAATATAACTTATGAGAATGTTAAAATTGTCTTTAATTCCAATATTTTACCCTTTTCTTTAGAATTAAATATTAATATAATTAAATTATTACATTTAGAATGGAAACTCCTAGGTTCTCACTCCGTAGAGACCTTGGGCAATTGATTATTTGTTTAAAAATTTCACTTAACTTAATGGACATCTTTTTCTTCATAATCACCTTTGTCGCCTGAATGTGCCAAATAGATATTTAGTGCAACGTTCATGTCAACCGCGAAAACTGTTAGCCCCGCCGATCACACGCACTGTATCACATAAGCGAACTCCTCTATGTCGCATGCTTACAGACCTTAATGCATTCCTGAATCAGCAACCTGAATGTGATGTGTTTGCTGATGGAGCGAGTATGATTGTAAGGAACCTAGTAATGTATTGCTAGAATGACGAAAGTGAGTGGACTTGTATGTAATAAATAAGTTTTAATTGTAAATACATTCATACGAGTAGTTATGACACCTGCTGTATATTGTTTACTTAAATTTATATTTAGCTATAAGTTTCAATATTCTCTAGGTACTGTAATTTTTGAATACCGTTGTATTTAGTTTTACAATAAATAGAAAATAAATAAATATGCGTCGGTCTCTGTCCCCGCACGTGCCCCATTCTCGTCTTGTCGCGTGCATTGGGAGGGCGAACACACACATGGATGTATAGTTTCGTTTGTAGTAGTAGTAGGCATAAAAGATACTCCGTTTGAGACTATGAAGTGCCATGCCACACCCGTGCTTTTCTTTTCTCTAATTTAGACATGTTTTCTTAGTCTTTTTAATAGATTTCACAGAGGATTTTTTTTTTATGTACAATTGCTTCTGAAGGCATGTCACAGTTGAATAATCGGCAAGCGAGTCTGACCCGCTCACGAAGGGTTCCGTACCATTATCTATTAAAAAACGTCTGTTGTATGGAAGTCCCACTTAAATATTTATTTTATTGTTTAAGTATTTGTTGTTATAGCGTATATATAGCGGCAACAGAAATACATCATCTGTCAAATTTCAACTGCCTAGTTATCACGGTTCATGAGATAAACCTGTTAACAGACAGACGGACATCGGAGTCTTAGTGAATAGTGTCCCATTTTCACTTTTTGGGTACAAGAACCCTAATGTTATTAGTGTTATTACTCATTAGGCTGTAGTGGGCAACTTGATTAAACTATTTTTTTCATTGTAACCATTGATATAGTCCAGGATTCTTTATTCTTTCGGTCTTACCTTACCATTCCATTTCCCATTTACGTAATTTCACCATTTTTCTGTAGTGCTATTAATTTTCTAAATTTTCATACATGCTCATCTACTCCTAGGACTTTCATTTATATCAGTCTTTCCCAAAGTGGGCGATAATGCCCCCTTGTGGGCGCTGGAGGCTTTAAGGTAACGGGCCCAGAATAAAGTTGGGGGCGCTGATGTGATTTAAGCAATGAGTGATTTATAACTTCAGCTATTTCATATTTTAAAATTCACTGAAATTAAAATCCTCTTACTACACAACATCCATGTATTAGTTCATATTTATATCATTTTTTATTGTACAAATATAAACTAAAAATGTAATTAATATTTATTATTTTAATGCGTTCACAACGCTATTTATATCGTTAAAGGAATGAAACACTGAAAAAATTTCGTGTTTTAAAGTTTCGCAGGTGAGGTCCCCACTTCCGATACTTTTTATTATTGTAAAATTGTATTATTATTGCTATTTTTATTTAAAATTAACAATGTTGATTATTGTTATTTTTTTTAAAAGATACTCTAATGTACTGATGTATGTATTATTATTGCTCTCTCTTGTAAAAAAGTCTAGTTTAGAATATAGGTTGGATTAAACTACAGGCAAGACAAATATGTGATTCAGGTTTTTATGGTGAAAAAAATGGGGGCGCTACAAAATAACAGATTTTTTAAAGTGGGCGTTTGACAAAATAAGTTTGGGAACCTCTGATTTATATTAATTAAGATTTGAGATATAGAACAGTACGCAGTAAAAAAAATCTAGCTCTATGAGAACAGAAACTGAACACTAGCCCTATTTTTGAAAGAGGCAGTTATTTAAAAAATAAATAAAACAACCATTGTAATAATAATGTATTGATATATTTGTTGATACTTATCAGAAAATAGTGACTAACAGTACCTAACACTAAGATTTATCTCAAAGTTCTTATTTTTTCATTAGCTCATGAACTAAATTGATAAAGCTTAGATGCACTGCACATACCACAGAGTATCTAACTACATATGTTTATTTTTAATTTTCAAACCCTAACATATTCTATGTTTATTAACATTAAATTATTGATCTAAAATGCTGTGTACATATATTTTCTGATCAAAAATCAATTTTCTAGACTAGAGACAAACATATAATTCTGTTGCGATCTTGATTTTTTTATATATATTTTATGGCAATACCATAATTGTTTTCCGTTTCTCATTAAAATTGTATAATATGATGTTAACAAATATTCAAAAAAGAGTATTTAAAGATCTTATAATTTCCTTTAGTGAAGTGCAATAGCAATGCGAAGCTAACGTCCTAATCGGGAAAATTACAACTATTTGATGGCAACACATGAATTTCAATCAAAACTTGAAAAAATTATAAATAAATATTAAATTACAATAAATATAGACATTTTACCAATAAATATAACCAAAAATATCTTCATTTTTTTCCCAAAGACATTCTCCAAGAGGCATACATACACATAAATTAGGAGAAATAATTCAGTCAAGTGTGAAGCTAACAAAATGCCATCTTGATATTGCGTTCATTGATGACTCTTGCTTGAAACTTATACTTTTATATTCGGAAAACAGTAGTGCCATGTTTTAAAAGCGGAGGCACTGAAGAAACGATTTTTCTATGGAAAAACCATTCGTTAAGACAGAATCAGACTTTCCCATACAAACGTGGTCTAGCTTTTATTTTGAAACGGCATGTCAGATATTGGCGAAGTTATGTAATTTCAAAGAAATTTCGTATATTAAGGCATATAACTAGTTTTCACCGTCAAAATGTGAACTTAAAAGAGAAATAGTGTATGATATCATATTTGACCATCACTATGAAAAACTTCTTCACTCCCATATAAGTTCATAATTGACAGTCGAAAACTAGTTATATGCCTAGATATATGCAATTTCTTTAAAATTACAAAATACTGCCGAAATATCACATGTCATTTTAAAATAAAAGCTAGACTACGTTTGTATGGAAAAGTCTAGGGTAAGACTCTTAAAGACACTTAAGACGAAGTGGTAGCAAAAGTGGCGCCCTCATTGAAATAAAT
The DNA here is from genome assembly GCA_943193695.1 of Acrobasis suavella. Taxonomy (NCBI): domain Eukaryota; kingdom Metazoa; phylum Arthropoda; class Insecta; order Lepidoptera; family Pyralidae; genus Acrobasis; species Acrobasis suavella. The sequence goes on from OW971947.1 coordinate 2,884,468, forward strand.
TCTTTAAAATTAAATATGACGATTATTAAAAATTTGATTTGTATGAATGTCTAGGAAGACCTTTAAACTATTTAATGAATAACCTTTGAAAGTAATATTGGTAGTCCGTCTGGTTTTAAAACTGCTTTTCGCCAAAAGTGGCCACTTTTGACTAACGACTACTTGACGAAAAACTAGACGGACTATTGGTAATAATTTCAAAGGTTTTAAAAAAAATAGTTTAGAGGTCTTTCTAGACATTTATACAAATCAAATTTTTTATTATCACCATATTTAATTTTAAACAATTTATTTCAAATGAGGGCGCCACTTTAGCTACCACTTCGTCTTAAAAATGGCATTTTAGTTTGTAGTCAGAAAACGAAAAATAAATATAAAGAGTGACTTCTTAAACACCGGCAAATTTTTGAACAAGTTGAGCCCATAATACTGAACTACGTGACACCATGATGCAGCACAGCGACGTCAGGTCCATTCGACTGTTGTTATTGGACCATGAACATAATTCTATGATTGGACCATCAGTTTGACAGGTTTATTTCAACGTCAAATGTATCCCATAAAGGGTTGGGCTACATCTGTCAGCACGTAACAGCACTTTTCTATGCTGCTGTCTTTTTCTGTCGCACAGGACCATCATTCGCTAGAGCGAGAGAGCGATGGAACGCCGATGCTGATCCCAACCCTAATAGCCTGATTACATCTGCCAATTAGAATGGCGAGCTCAGCCTAGCACTCGGTGTATGTAAACACTTAAGCCTGACTTCACTGTGGTGCCATATGAAAACTATCGATTGCAAAATACAAAATCACCCTTACAAAAAAATTGTTCAACTGAAGCACTCTTATCAAGTTTCGCTAAATGTTTTTTTAATAAATTATGACTCAGCCCTTATTTACAACGTACTAAAGTCTGTTCGCCGAGAGTTGATAAATACTATAATTCGTCTCAGACTAGCGAATAGCTGTCAGTTAATTATAGCAAACTGTATGGCGGTTGTCGCTTGTCTCCCGCTTTCGCCGTTTGCGTGGTACGAGGCACGCAATTGATGTCAACCGCGGCCCGAGCGGGCGAGCGGACACGACGCCCATATATTGCCATTCCGTTCTGGATTGCACTTCGAATGAATCATTTGGGTGTTTGCGTGTCTTTTTTTACCTGTTTATAAAATTAGTAATTGTTTAAAATTATATAAGTTTTGCGCGCCTCGAAAGGGGAGCGTTGATGTAGTGCTCTACTCTCAGCATGTCAGCGTCAAGCATTTTTGAACAAATAGCGGGTCGCATTTTGTAATTAGTGAAGCTCAGAATTTATCAATTCTCCGCAATTGTAATGAGTTAAGAAGTCCTGAATCTATCAACTCTCCGCGAAGACATACACCTTTCCATGTGTGTATGACAACTCCTATGTCAAGCAAGCATCTCCAATGTTCAGCTAGGCAAAAACCCCACCGGTTGGAATGTGGCAAAGGTACAAGTAGCAATGGTCATGCATAAATGGCAGTGACATGTGAAATAACTTGAATACTATTGGTACGTACTTAATAATGTGTCAATATTGTAGTACTTAAGTAAAGAGGTAGAGGTTTTATACAGTACGCGGAAACTATGCCTACGTTACTTACAGATGGCAGCACAGTGAAGTCAGGACTCAGGTCCCATAAGCTGCTGTTATGGGATACATTTAACAGATCAAAAGAACCTGTCAACTGATGATCCAAATCACAACAGTCGATTGGACCTGACGTCACTGTGCAAACTGATATCCAATATTTTTAAAAACCCTCAATTAATTTGGAACTTCCACAAAAAATGGGGATCTAGTAACAAAGGAAAATTACTAAAATATCAATTCCCTGTTTAAAACGAATCTTACGGTGAAGGATGTAATGTGTAAAGCTAGTAAGTATAATTTCATTTTAAGATCGTAGCAAGTGGAGGTCCATAGACTCTGCCTTCCCCTGTAGGAAACAGGCATGACAATATGTATGTATAATTTCATTGTGCTACACAGTGATATAGATGCAAGTGGGACAGCTCTTCGTAGAGTAGTTGTCGCATGGAATACTCATTTTCACACTTTGCGACAGCATTGGTGAAGGCACTAGTCGTCGCGTACTGTATGTGTATGATAGATATAACCGCAGTAATAGTAAATTACGATATAAGTGCGTTATGGTGGTTATAACACACGAGGCGGAATTCCAGCCCGAGACGAAGGCGAGGGCGTCATAGAGCCGAGTGTGTTTGACTAATATACGCACGTATATCGTACTACGTTTTTCAACACATAGTTTACAACACAATAGTTTTATTTTAATAATGTCTTAAAGACTCTGTTGGTTGACTCATTTACATAATGAAATTTAGGTTTTTATGTTTATAATATTCAAATACCCGTCAGTTACCATGTTTACGTATTCTTTAACATCAACTTTTCCTTTCTTGCGTGTATGACATGGTTTTGACACATGAATAATAAATTTTACATGAATGACCTACAGACGACAATTTTACATGCGAACTATGTTACAATGCCTGAGCGTCTCGTTACAACAGCGGATAATTACGTTGCCGAAAATATGCGCAACTCATTGGTGGCAGATTCGTTTCGATAACCAAATAATAGGCAGATTCATACGCCCCGCGTATAATTTATTTTACCATAGACGAGACCTCTTTAAAAAATTTAAATATAAAAGAAATTGCGAATTAACGTGCATGGCGTAAGTAGCCGAACGAATTGACAAGAAAGTAAAAAGTTCGGCGGCGTAATTATCCGTTGGTGCTGCAAAAAATTCTAAAACTATTCGTTCGTTCGTCTAGTCGTTACTAGAACCATTCAAAAAGTTATAATTATAACTCACAAACTTAATTCAAGTTGACCACATTCTTCTTCAACCTGAAACCAGCTCAATACATCGAAAAATGACGAAATGCGATAGCTAATAGATACCCACTAAAATTACAAACATATAGAGCAATCCAATCTTTACTACAAAGTCTACATTCCTCTGCGTTACTACAGATTCATCCTGGACTCTTAGAATTATAATTCAAAGTTAAGGAAGTGTAAACTTTCATACAATCCATTAGTACATTTTTGACAGTTTATCGTTTTTATTACAAAGGGAACAAGGCTAATAAAATGTCAAAATTATATACCTTTACACACATTGTTGCAAAATTAGGAATTACAACAATTTAACAGTTTCATTTATTCTATTCTCGAAAGGAACTAAGTCTGTTGGTTATAGCCCTGATTTCCACCAAATGCATCAGTTTTTCAACTGAATTTAGTGAGAAAAAATTATACTTCAACTTGATAATGCTGCATTCTAAAGGAGACTTCGAGGGAGTTGATTTTTCGACAAAAGAAAAAAAACCCTGTCAGATTTGGCGGGAAACCAGACCTTAGAACATGCCACACTGTGAGCTCGTTTATTTCAACTGTCAATCCATTTGATTTATTTATTTTGTGTATTTTCTGTCATAGAACCAAAGTATAAATATGTACAGTACGGAAACGTACATACTCAGATAAATAGTGGATATTATCAATCCAACAAATGACGAATGCCAAATACTCAATTTGAACCTTGTCTTATTTTTTTTATAATACTTAATAGGCAAAAGCATACAACCAGGCTGACATTAGACCACTTATTAAAAAAAAAAAACGAAACGTTTGCTAAACCTCTTTTAGTTAAAATATGATTTACTCCTTACTACCAGTATGTCAAATATTGAAAAGAGGGAACGGTACAAAATATGTTTTAAGTCTTTAAAAGAAATGACGGTCACCTGGTGTCCGACAAACAATTAAAAAATCTATTGCGTCGGTAATGCTAGTCAAGATGTTATCTAAAATAGGTTTAACAAACAGTTGTTTATGTTTATGAATGAGGGGGTAACCAAGAGTGTGGTAGTAGAAGTTAATAAAAGAAGATGGTAGCGTTTACCGTAACTTAGCTCGCAGAGAGGCATATGCTTTAGACCAGAAATGCTAAGCTATGAAACTAAAATTATGGTTATGTACAGAAGTGTCATTTTTAAAACGCGGAGTCACCTAAACGAATGCTTTTTCCATACAAAAAATCGTTCGTTTAGTGACTCCGCGTTTGAAAAATGACACCACAGAGGTTAGACCCAAAAGACCACAGACACAATATGTACAGTTTGGCTAATAAGTCAAGAAAAAAAATAAGGACAGGCTATTTTGCTCTTTCGTCCGTGTAAGAAGCTCAAACTGGTGTCAGATTTCTCAAGCTGTCTAAAGGCATCCTAGAAAGCTTGACAATTACCATCAATGATTACATTCGAATAACAGGCTAAATTGCCTTCCCAAGCACTTAGAAGAACTCTAAATAGGTAACGCCGTTTCTGGTTACTATTTGAAGAGTTCTTTCCTTCTTTTTAAAGGTGATGGCTCCATCGTTCAGTCAAAACGATGATTTTGCCAATGTCAGGGCTGAGTATTACACTAGTTATGTAGATAGTGTGATATGATTATGTAGGCGGTAGACTTTGAAGGTAATCTCAGGGTTGTTTAACGTACCCCTGATCTAGGGGGGAGGGGAGGGGCAAGGGGGGCAAACCGAAGCCCAGGCCCCGGGCGGCAAAGTCAGAGGGGCGGCAAAATCGATATATCCACCCCTCCCACGCTACCGATACGGAATGGAGGCGGCGTCTGGTTACTTTTGAAGAAGTATAAAAGTTGTTTACTGCTCAAAAATGTACTATCTCAGTCCGAATCTTAACTGACCCCCCCTCCCCCCTTTCCCATGTATACTCTTACTGTTCAGGTACAAGTAACCAAGTAGGCCGCAAAACCAAGCAGGGGACGGTATATTCACATACTTTGCCCCGCCTCAAAAAATTTTAGATCCGGCACTGAACATACGCTAGGTATTTTAACGTTTAGTTCTTGATATTAATAGCTAATTTTGTTCAGTTTCTCGACTTATAAGCCAAAATGTATATTTGTCTTGTCTATTGGCTCATTGGTTTACCTCATCAAATACTCTAATCCACTACACAAACCTACACTTTATGCATTTAAATTATTATGCATTTTTATCACTCCACGGGACTATCTGGCTTCAAACAGATACTAGAATACGTCAAAGACATATTTCGATATGGATTAGATAAGATTACAACACGAAATATGTGTTTATAGAACTTTTAACTTGGCCTTCGTAGCCTTATAATAATAATCAAACAAAACGAATTAAAAATTAAATTATATACAAGTTAGATAATCAATTTACCCTCTCGCCGCGAGACTTTATATCAGTTGTAGTAGTCCCAGCGCGAGGCATAGTGAATCGAAAAAAAAATCTACAACCAAAACGGTATGAGAATACTAAAGTTATGTGTGTGTGTGTGTGTATGTGTGATTTTTTGTCGGAAATATCCGACGATCGCGAAATGGGCGCGAAAATGTTTGTCGGATAAATCCGACGATAGCGGCGAAAGGGTTCAAATTGATGACGAACTCTGTATCTCTATGTGAAGCCATGGGCTGTACTCTCAAAATCCGATATTGTTATAACTTAAATGATTTCAAGCTAAATTAAACATTGTCCATTTGTTCAAAGTGTTCAATTTAGCTTGGTATCATGACCTGATCTTATGGTCTTAGGCATCATAAGAGAAGTCGTAGTATATATAGTTCGTTCGCTGAAATGGTGTGCAGACTGTCGACGCACCAACAGTATACCAACCACAGACTTAATTTTTTTTATGTGTAAATACACCATAGCTACAAACAATACGGTAACGTTCACAAGAGCAAAAGAGATAGCGATCAAGTGACAATTGCCAAGTTTTGAGACAAGTACCGTTATACAATGCCGTCGAACGAAAATTCGGATATTTTTTAATTGAAATCTTTTTTAACTTGTCTAAACTTTTCATTACGCTATGTGTATCTCGTACCTTTATATCTATGATTAAAACCATTTGAACGAACAAACTGTCTGTATGTTTTTTACGTTACATTGAAAGTATGACCCAGCGCCCATCAACCGACTAAATTAAACTGCTTACTGTCCTTGTTGACTTGTGTCTCGTATTTGTCGCATAGACCTGTAAAAACATCATAGGCGAGTGAGACAAATAATACGATAAAGCTGACATGAGGAAAAGAGATAGCAATCAAAGTGACATGTGGCAAGTTTTTAAACAAGAAGTATCAGCCGTGAGTAGCTGATTTAGCTGTTGGGCTAAGGGGCTCAAGCCACCTCCAAAAGCATACACGCTGTTTTTTTATTGGTTTTGGAAAAAAGAATGTCATGTAGTTAATAAATTCCTCTATCCATATACGTAATCCAAATTTGTGTATGACATAAGATAAAAAAGTTGCGAAAATGATTTTCGATCGAGATCACGTAGTTACGCCCGTTCATGACTGACACGTGACCCCGATGAACTCGGAAATCTATCCGACCGGCGGTACTACTAGTTGATCTCATGATTTTACTTTCTAGTTTTAGTCAACAAATTTTGTTCTTGAATTTTTATTTTGACTATCTAATTAGGTCTTACTAACGATCCTTATGAAGTGGCCTTCGGCTCCAAAAACAGTAAAAAATCACCGTGTATTGTTACTCTATAATAATAACGCTTTGACTAAAAAGTCCATATCGGGTTAGTAACATTTACCACTTAAAAACTATTGTGTCTCTATGAAAATGTTTACGGTTTCGGAACACAAACCGCTGGGAGGATAGTTTAAAAGCTATGAATGAATAGGGTTTTATAATTAGTTTTAAGTGTTTATAAAACCTACCCTTATTAGGTTCAAGCCCCTCCCTAACCAAAATCCTAGATCCGCCACTATCGGCTGTAATAAGCTAATAAATAAAAATAAATAAATATACAGGGATAAATAACACTGATTAAGCTAGCCCGAAAATTCGAGACTTGTGTTATAGGATACTCAACGATACTATATTTTATAACAAATATATATATAGATAAACATCCAAGACCCAGGACAGTTTGAAAAAGGCCATTTTACAACTTGCCCTGACCGGAGCCCTCTGGGTGACTAGCATGGTGACTACGCCACGGAGGTCTTTAAATAATATTCAAATATTCCGAGTACCTCGTTATCTATGGTGGATTGTCTTTGTCGTGTTATGTCCTGTTGACGGAGGACAGCACGTTGGCCTTGGCGCGGTCTGTGGCGGCGGCGGCCGCGTCCCGCATCTCCTTGAGCGTGTGCGACACCGGCGTCATGCTGTGCTGCGACGGCACCGGCCGCGGGAACATCGACTGCAGCACGTGGTTGAAGCCTGACACCTGCAAACATCATGTTGCTTTTTCAACACAGTTCACTGACCGTCTTATTATATAATTTTTCAAAACTGTAAACCGACTTCACCCCAAAATACACAACCGATTTTAATAAAATTACTATGGGACCACCTGGACAGTATACCCATTCAAACAAAAAAATAATTTTCCAAATCGGTCCATGCGTCTTCCGAGTAATCAGTGAACATACATAAAAAACATAATAAAGGATCGCGACGAATTGATAACCTCCTCCTTTTTTTGAAGTAGGTTAAAAACCCAGACTAAAATTTTGCTACTAGATATAAACCAATAGATGTCAAATTGATTTGGTCGGACCAAATCCATTTGACATCTAGTAATATCACATTATCTCACCTGTCAATGTCAACTTCATTTTGGGCGGATAATGGGTTAAACCTAGTAACAAAGTTAGTCTGGATTTTATAATATGACGGTGAGAGTCTGCGTGAGGAATAACTATTACTTATATTATAGTAATAAAAATATAATATTAGTCAGAGACCTCGACACCGACGTGTCTTCATCGATCGGGGTAGAGAGGGTATTTTTTCATTGGACCATCAGGGCTCGCAGGGCACTCAGCTCTGCATTACCTTAACTGGCCATGCAGAGAGGAGTCGTTAGAGCTGGTACTCCAGGGGTGGAAGTGTTAAAGGGCATTACGCCGCGAATAACTTCGGAGGAAGCGCAGCACACCTCTCGACACCCCTGAGTCGCCTGCACCGGTGTTGCTCCTTTGCCGGCAACTATTGTCGGCGCGTTTGAGGGGCTTATCTAGTGGGCGACTAGGCACCACCTGCCTACAGTAGTCAGTAATCATGATTATGGCAGGTGACGTTGCTATTGCAATATCCCAGCATCAGTTCATCCTAAACCTTTAGTTTTTCTACACACATTTTTTGCTTATGTGCGTAGAAAAACTTAACGTTTTAACTTTAAACTGAAAACAGTAATTCATGAAATAGTTTGAAGGGTTGTCTAGGGTCTGATCAAGACAAAATTTAAAATGATAACCCCGTTTCCTTTCAAATGATTGATTTCAAATGGGGGCAGCACTGGACCCGAAAAATTCAGGTAACCCCTTAACCCTTTCACCGCGGGACTTTATATCAGTTCACGTGCCCCCAGCGCAAAGGGTAGTGAATCTAAAATAAATACCTACAACCAAAAAGGGATGTGGATACTTAAGTTATGTGCAATACAAGCATTTCTTTTTTGTCGGAAATATTCGACGCTCGCGGAATGGGCACAATGTTTGTCGGATAAATCTGACGTTTGCGGTGAACTCAACAAAATCTGACAGAATAAGTAGTATCTGGATAAATCATTAAACCCTATTATGGGATAATTATAGACATTCTATACAAATACTTCAGATTATATCAATAATAATAACCGTAAAGGAATAAATACCATAATAACCGGAAACAAGTACACGTGCGCTCCAAACCATGACCACAGAAATTATTTTATTATTAGCAATATCCATCAGTGTATAATGATGACCTTTTTAATCTTTAGACATGTAAACATAGACACGCTTTAGAGTTTAAAAACTTATCGAAATATTGGGGGGGCCAAGGACAAAGATAAAATAAATTATAAACAAATGACGTCACGAACAGGCGGAAGATTAACTCTTTATGATAATGTACTCATCGAGTCTTACTAGCTAGGCGACCTAGCTTTGCTCGGTAACTTTTTTTCTGAAAATCATTTTTTAGCCTAGTCGCTCCCTAATATCTGTGTGTCTGCCTGTAGCATCGTAGCTCTCGTACAGATAGACCGATTCGGATGTGGTTTTTTAACGTGAAAGCAAGTTCTTTAGCTATGTTTAATGAAAATCGATTCAGCCGTTTAAAAGTTATTGGGGGTTAACGCTTGAAAGTCGGGCTTTTAATTTATCTGGCATATAAAAATGGCGCTGTTTTCACTCAACATCGGTTGGAATAAGTAGTTCTGCCACATGTTACTAGATGGTGTCGGTAGTCGGGAATCTTTATTTGCCTGTCAAATCAACTTGTTTTCAAATGATGTAGATAATTACTAAGAAAAAGCAACTAGCTTATTAGATAAAGTTTTAGGAGTGAAAAACATCGCCCGAGACAATATTTTCACAAAAAAGATAATACGCCTGTGTTCGGAAAGCAAAAACAAATATGAAACAGCACTCTATTCAGAAACTTTATATTTTGCCGCATAGCATACTTATACACACGTCAGCGGTGACTTTTAAGTTTTTACAAGCTTTTATTGATTTTCACCTGTCCCGTTGTCTGTCTGTCTGTAATTAAATTTTGCAAGAAAAATTTGACCCGCTTCCCGGTTTCCGATTGAGCTGAAATTTTGCACGCATACGTATATCGCGTGACAATGCAATATTACGATAACTTGAACGTGATCTGACGATGGAGCTGGAAAGTGGTAATGGCATCTCTGTGATAAAACAACATAACCCACCGAGATTGGTCTTGAATAATTCATCTTGAGGGGGACTTTTGCATTTAAAATGCAATATATATATATATATATATATATATATATATATATATACTTGTTATAATTACTTGTTTCGTTCGATACGTTAATTCGAGAAGAAAACTAATAAAAACAAAACGCTAAGCCACAACTAGCTGGCATCTAAGCAGATCATTATTATGACATCCAACGATTTAATTACCAACATAACCAAGAGATTACTGCAGGGCCGGAGTAACCCTTTCAGTGCAACCAATAGACTTAGGCAATGCAATTCGAGAGGCCGCTTTCCTTTACCCTTTTCTTACTTTTTAAATTAAATTTTTTCTATTAAAAAGTCGAGTCGATCAGATCGACTCCAAATTTCGGAAGAAAGAAAAAAATCTTTAATCGTTTAAAGGCAGATTTCGTTTTATTCGTGCAGTGTCTGGGCAGTTGCCTAATCCGCCTTATGGATAATCCGGCTCTGCCGCTAGGGCGCGTTTTTTGCACGACAAATAGGTATTTGACTCGATTTTTTTTCTTATTCTTATCAAAAAGTAACATGATTTAACACATTAAAACCGAAAACAAAAACAATAATTTTACTCCCGCTCAAAAATAAGCCAGTTGTAAGCCTTTCAAATCCGGTGGAAGGGGAAACTGTCAAATAACAGAAAAAGGATGCACAAACACCCGCGTGACGTCACTGCCATTAGGTGTCACGATTACGAAAAGATAGCGAGATGTTCCCATCACGCTCGCACTCTTATATTTAAAATGATAATTGCTGCCTCATTGAATAACCAATTTATTTTCTATTTTCGGAAAACGGCTTCTTGTTAGTGTTATTTGTTCATCATCATCCGAGCGTATTCCCGGTTGCATCCTCAGCAGTAACACTTCAGAGCCTGGGGTCCGCTACCTAACCAAGGAGATTTGACGAGGTTACTGGTTTTTACACAGAGCGACTGTCTTCTGACCTCCACAACCCAAAGGGCAAACCAGGAACCAATCCTTCGATTGTTTGATGATCAAACGCTAGGTGGCGTTCGGGACCCACAGTTTTACGTGCCTTCCGAAACACGGAATCATGTTTCTTTTCGGATAATCGGGTGATTCAATATCCTATCCAAACTGGAAACAACTTTTCACAAAGTATGCTTCCCGGTGGGAATCGAACCCATGACCTTCGGGTCACAAGGCGAATGCCACTGGACCACGGAGGCAGTCTGTTAGTGTTATTTGTTATTCGCATAAAATATTGTCCAATAACAAACTAAGTCATAAAGCCTATTACTTTCAACAGATGAGCTCATAGTCAACAACTCATTGCAGATGTAATATAATAAGTAACAAAACTGTAATGGGACATAAATAAGTAACAAAACTGTAATGGAACATAAATAAGTAACAAAACTGTAATGGGACACAAACAAGTAAGTAAATGAGTTACAACTACTTTAATATGCAATAAAAATGGCAGTTGCGACACGAAAACGTAAATTTATACAGAGGTCACACAGTTGTTTTTCTTTGACTTCCAAAAATGAGAAGGAAATCCTTTTAAGGTTTCGTATACACAAACGTACGTACGTCTGTCTGTCACCAGCCTGTATCACATAAACCGTGATAGCTTGACAGTTGACATTTTCACAGATGATGATTTCCTGTTGCCGCTATAACGACAAATACTCAAAGCAGAATAAAAAAAAATATTTAAGTGGGGCTCCCATACAACAAACGTGATTTTTTTATAGATAATTGTACGAAACTCTTCTTGCGCAAGTCCGCACTTGGTCGGTGTTTTCTGTATGTTCAGCGATTATTCGAAGACGCCTGGAGCGATTTGGAAATATTATTTTTTTTGTTTGTAAGTTTTATCAGAATCGGTTGGGTACTTTTTTTTAAGTACACAACCGGGAACGGGAACCGGAACGGGAACGGAAACGGGAACAGGAAAAGAAACGAAGTTCGCCGGCTCACCTAGGCCTTTAAATTTTTACCCTCAAATTAATAAAAATAACAAGCGTTTGCTAAACCTATTTGAGTTAAAACATATTTTGTTCCTTTCCCTCTTCTGAAAATTTGGCGTTGAAAAAACGAGACAAAACATGTTTTAACTAAAATAGGTTTAGCAAACGTTTGTATTTTTTTATGAATAAGGGGGTTACACTATAATAAAGATTGTCATATTTTATAAGTATTCAAATATTTAAACATAATAATTTATATGCTAAAACGAAATTAATAACGTAAGATACCAATCAAAAATAAAGGAGGATGTCTCACCATTTGCGTGCAATTCTTCCTGAATCGGTCGACGCCGAAGGCTCGTATCGCCCGCGAGAAGCCGAACACTTGCGAGTCGATCCACGCAGACCGCCTGGCGACGGTCTGCCCGGGGCCGGCTGATCTGTACTCTACTCGCTCCACCACGCTCTGCAACACAAAATATTACTTGAGAATTTGCTACTTCCAAAAAACTCAAATCCGATGCTCGTACGAAACGTCCAAACAAACATTTCGAATGAAACACAGGCATGACGTCATAGTTTCTTGGAGTCAAATAGCGCTCTTAATATCAGCTTTTCCGCAATAATAAATCTAACATCACATTGAAAATGGATATGAGCAATGACAAGTGATATTATTTTGTGACGTTTTATTTACTTAAGACGAAGTGGTAGCTAAAGTGGCGCCCTCATTTAAAATAAATTGTTTAAAACTAAATATGGTGATAATTAAAAATTTGATTTGTATCAATGCCTAGAAAGACCTTTAAACTATTTTATGAATAACCTTTGAGTGGCACAGGCCTGCTTGTACCTCTTAAAATAAGATTTCACACATGCTCACCATAACTTTAGTATATCCTAAATTCCTAGTGTATGTGACCAGAATTTTCTTCTCCGGGTCCACAATGCTTTCTTCAATGATCTTCACTGACTTGGCATTGAAGAACCTGACAATAAATAAATAAAAATTAAACGTCTATTAAAGTTAGCATTATAGTAATTTAAAATAGAACTCATTATAAATGTAATTTTTATTGAGATAAAATTATTTTAATTTGGAAATTAAAAGATTTCTTGCTGCCACTAGCACTAGGTCTCCGGTATTTGTGTGCAAAATAAATTTGATTTACATAAATAAGAATGCTTGCTGATTGCTAGTTAAGTTATGGGCCCTGCACACTTCTAAAATATAAAATTGGTTAAAGAATTAACACTTATTTGGATTATTTTTAAAAGAATCTTCTGCAAGCAAGTCTGTAAATATAAACAAGATAGTGTTATTTTTAATATATTAAAAGGAAAAAAACTAAAGGAAATAAAATATTTTGAATGCTGAATATCAAATGCGACAAATTCACGTGTCATTTAAAGTGCCTTCCGAAACATGGAGGAGCTCAAGACATGTTATGCCACTTGCACATACCATTAAAATGTTCATTGCTGATAATATTATATAACCAGATAACCGATAACAGGTGGACTTAGCACACATTGATGAGTGCTGTTCTTATCATGAGTAATAACCTCTGCATCATTGTTGTTGTACGTCACGAGAATGTTTACATTCTAAAATAGATACTAATTCCGCTAATGCATAAAGTTCCTGGTAAAGTACTGTATCATAGTAAGTAATAAATGCAAATAAACATTAAAAAAAAACCTAACTGCATGCTGATAAAACTATAAATTTTTATGTTTTCCATGTAAAAAAGTCCGCCATTTGTTAAAAGTATATTTGTACTTTGGAACAATAAAGTTTAATAAATAATAAAATGTAGATGACCAAAACCAGAATGTGTTATCTCTTTTCTTGTCAACAATAAAAGAAAATTTACGTTGTCACAAAGTAAAACAAAGCTTTTTTGTAACTAAGCAAAAAGTGTTTTATCGTGTTGGTATACTTTTTCCTTCCAACAAACCATCTTTTGTAGCAAGAAAATTAGTCTAAGCATTGGTCCTATTTTTTAAACGCGGAGTCAATAAACGAATGGTTTTTTGTATGGAAAAACCATTCGTTTAGGTGACTCCGCGTTTCAGAAATGGCACTATCTGGTCTAAGATAGATGTTTTGACAACTCGGACACAATATATTTGGACGCACTGTCCGAATTAACACTTTTTAATTTTAATATTTTTTCACTGACTATTCGGACAAGAATAAAGCAAATTGTTATGCAAAAGTCAGAAAGAAACTTATATAAGAGAGAAAATAAAACGATACTTTAAAAGACAAAAGCTATGAAAATACAGTTGTTAACCAGATATTTATTTCGTCATCATGAGTTTTTAAGTTACAAATATAACTTTTGTATGCATTTCATACAGATTGAAACTTGGGTTGATGTAAAATAATGAATGCAGGTAACTTTTGATGGGTCATAAAGTCGAGAAAAAATAAAAGATTAAAAAGATACCTTTCACCCCATTTTGGTACTCTGTTGGTTTTCGTGAGAAGCCTCTTTGTGTATAGGCATCCATCTTTGACTTGTCGGCTGCAAGTGTCCTCTGACAGTACATGAGTACTGAAACAAAAAAATTTTACACTTGAACCATTTTGCAGTCACTGATGAGGCAAACAATGAAAAATCATTATGTCTGCAATTTAGGTGTGGTGTCAGTCAAGTGTATTAAACAATCTTAATAAAAAATAATGAAGGTAAAAATCAAAACCTCATTTTGTGAACGTTTAGATTACTATTTAATTATTTTTTTAAAAATTGTTGATTTTTAACTCTTTTTTGTAAGAAAATTATTTGTTTCAAATGTAGTAGGTAGTTTAATCTTTGACTTAAGAGGCTTTTAACATTTGTTTGGCTGTCTCGCTCACACAATCAAACATTTTTAAAGATTATTAAAAAATGTGACTCGTTTGTAGAAAAGTGTTTCACTAACTTTCAATATAATTATATTGTGGATATTTTAGACATGTTTGTATATTGTGTAGACATTGACTACAACGAAAAGTAGGTCATCAAAATTTTAAAGGTGACCTAATTCTCAATACCCACACATAGCCATGCATCCGATACCGATACCGATACCGATATATCGGCGATACTTCGGGTTAGCTGATATATCGGTATCGACGATATTTTTATGACCGATTCAACGATACTTTTTTTTTAAATCGCCTTTCTCCGCAAAACTTAAGATTACTTTGTTTTTTAAATAAAAATGTTATTCATGTTAATTACTAAAATTTATATTAATTATCTAATATCGACCTATGTAACTACTTTTCATATTAATAAAAAAATAATCAGACTGGTGATTTATTTATTTTATCTTCATGTTTGATTCAATTAACGTATCGGTATCGGTATCGGTATCGCCGATATTTGTATAAGAGTATCGGTATCGGTATCGTATCGGCGAAAAGGCGTATCGATGCAACCCTACCCACACACTTAAACAATAATAAAACATGTCTACAATATCCTAACATATAATTATATTGAAAGTTAGTGATACACTTTTCTACAAATGAGTCACATTTTTTAATAATCTTTAAAAATGTTTGATTGCGCAAGCGAGACAGCCAACCAAAGGTGAAAAGCCTCTTAAAAGAAACATTATTAAAGTATTTTATACATCAATAGTTTGCAGTTAAGAATTTTTGTGTTAGAGACAAATTCGACATTCATAAAATTCTTCTTAATCTTAATTTATCTTAATCTTAATCTATTTTCGATAACAAAGCTGTTAAGTATGTATAACTGCTGAGAGAAGGTAAGAAATTATATTAAAAGGCTAACTCACACTGCAACGGCACTGGTGGGCAGCGCACTTTCATTGTTAAACCATATTAACCTTTATTTCTATTCACGCAATGCATAGTATAGCTAGAACAAAACAAATGCTGAGCCTTTTTCAAGCTTTTCTGTGCTTTTCGTGTTAGAAATAAATGTGACTATGGTTTGTCATTAACATAGGCTGCCTGCAGCTGCCGTTCCAGAGTAAGTTAAGCCTAATATACACTCTAGTTATGAGGCATACCACGCTGCAGACTTTTCCTAATAAGTACCTACATAAACACATGTCAAATGAGATTTTATTTGTATATAATATTGAAGACATGTTCTCAGCAAACCTGCCACAATCAAATGAAATAGAATCTACTTAAAAAATTTCCATTTATCACAAAAGATAAGTTTTTTCCTTTTTATACTTATTATTTATTACAAATATCTTCCAGTGTTATTATTGGGTTGGATCTTAAAAACGTGTCGCCTTTTATGAGGTTAAAGGGGGTTCGGGGGGAGTAGGGGGGAGGGGAGAAATTTGCTTTCAATTTCTTTGTTTACAGTCCAAAGTCCACAGATGTTTTGCTGTTTAATAAAGCTTGTTTCTTTGTGCCGCATTTGAAGGTCATGTTAATATTTGATACATGGTAATTTTAAAATTGTAATTTTTGCATTGAATTGAAACATTAACTTAGAATTGATTAACTTGAATGTTGATTAACTTTAGAATTAATTACATAAACTCACCTTAATGGGTTAGGGTACCTCTTCCAGTACCCACATGCAACTTGGTCCCAACTGAAGTTGAAAGTTGATGTATTTTCATAATATCTTGCCATTTTTTTCACTTTTTTTCTATTTTTATTTTATTTTATTGGAATGATTAGAAGCAGTCCACTGTTATAGTTCTAACACAACACCATACTTGTTACTTCGGCAAAAAAATCTGGAAAGAACACCGAAATTTTGTAAACAACTTATCCATAGATTTTTGAGTGGGTATCAGATTACATAAACTTCTAAGTAGGTCAATATGCGATCTCTAGGTAAGCGATCAGCGATCGACGACATGCGGCGGCGGCTCTCAATGCCTTTGTGATGATCGTCACGTACATAAACAGGTAAACTTCGAGACCAAACGATGTTTGTTCAACTCAATCTTTCACAGTCGAATACAAGGACATACAAAGTACCTTATCAATTTACGGGTACTGTATCATTCATTACGATATTTTGAACACATAACCAAGATGCTTATGAGTAATACACACACTTATAACACTAGCAGACACATTTTTTCGATTATTTACAACCACAATCCGTAAACTTACCAATTTGCCGGAGCAACTTCTTTACTCAATATTTAGTAGGAAAACACGAATTGAGACCTAGTCGCATTCAAGTTGTTGGTTTGAAACGCCTATTTAAGGCTAATTAGAACCAATTCGACCACACAACACATGTTATCATTCATATTTCAGGTGTTTTTGATAAAATTTTGTTATCTTCCACTAAACTGACAGACAGAATTTGACCACAAACTATAAACTTTTGACGTTTTATTTTAAGTGACCATCGCCTCAATCACTCCGGAAGTCGGATCAAAGTCCATGAAACCAACAACAACGGAAGCTGAAATACCATGCCCTTTTTTCTATTGGCCGCCTAGTCAATGAACGAAAATCGAAAATGTCAAAAAACTTTTGCGTCAAGTTCAAAATTCCACATGTTCTATTTCAAAGAGAATTCAAAAAGGTACATTTTATTGAAAAAAATACTCTTGGAGAAATTTTTACAAACTGAATAATGCAGACGGATGTTTTCAGAGATTTTGCTCAACGCTTGAGAAAATTCACTATGAAAGATGTTTATATTATAGTTAACGATGATGTTACACCACAGCTCAAGAAATATGTGCGTTTACTCGATGAAATCAAGTTTGATGAGAATTATTATAACGCCTATTATGGAGCAATAAAAAAAGTCATAGTCAGTTTTATAAATTATTATTCCTGTGCTATAGACAAAGTTATTATCGATGCTGATAAATATACTAACGTTGTTGATAGGCAAGAGATAATCGATTTGATGGAGAGAACTATTAATTTGCATTTGGAAATGCAAATCAGCTTTGGTAAAGACTATTTGCCCGTTCAATCTGCTGCAGAAAGGCAGATTTATGATGAAATACAAGATATGTATAAGGCCTTCAAGGTAAAGCTCCAGGAATTTAGGGCAAAACTAAATAAATTGGACAAACAGGATAAAGCGGAAGCTTTCGCTCATGAGCATTACAAGTTTGCAGTGGAGAAAACAAGTGAAATTTTTGATTTCACTCATACATATATTGCTATGCTCTTAGCGGATAAAGTAAGTGTACATTGAGCTCCTTTTTCACATTTTGTAGGTAGGTACCAGGGCCGGATCTATCATATGGCTTTTTGGGCTTAAGCCCAGGGCCCCGTGGATTCCAAGGGCCCCCAGCCAAGTCACGTTAAAGTCAAAAATAGACAATAAAAATATGTAGCTGTATCTAGCTTGATCAAGATTGGCAACCCTAAACACTAAAGCATAAAATATTACAATATAAATCAAATGTTTTATTGTCTTATTTTTTCCTATACTTTTACACCTAATTAAGGTGGGCCCCTAAGTAGTATTAGCCCAGGGCCCCCTAAACTCACGGTCCGGCCCTGATAGGTACTAGACGTTAAATATTCCCTAACTTATAATATGTTTGCGATAGATCAAAGAAATCCGCATAAGTCTTGAAGAGATCTACATCAGGCTGAAGAACAATCTTCGTCAAGTAGTGGACGAAAGTGAACAGGTTATGAATGAGCTGATGAACAACCTTTACGACCAGAACAAGGAACTTATAACGGTGTCCAGGCAGTTGCGGAAAAGCTCTGTGGAGATAGCTGAAGTAAGTTTGAACTAGTACAACTAACAGGCAGAAATAAGTAATACTGACTGAGTAGTCTTAAAAAAGGAAGCCGAGCGTACCAGTTCTACTGGCGACACCCGTTCACGAGTTGATGCGTGGATCAGCCATCGCTGAAATCAACCAGAGAAGCAAAAATTCAAATGGACATCTCTCCATAATATATTATGTACTGATTTGCAGTATAATAATAACGGTAGAATTATATAAATGCATCAAAAAGTATAAGTACTTAAGTACGAGTATATTATGATTACAAGTTGATTGGCCAGGCAAATTAAAAACCCCCGACTTTCAATAGTTTCATATGTAAACGCCATCTAGTGATTGGCGTAGAAACTAAACAGTAGAATTTTAGTCCATGGCGCCATCTTTTATTTGACACGCGGACTACAAAAACGCGAATGTAAGCGTTAATCCCCAATAACTTAACGGCCGAACCGATTTTCATCAAACATAACTAAGAAGGAAACTTGCTTTCATGTAAAAAAAACCGCATTGAAACTGGCCCTTCGATGCCACAGACAGACAGACATTAGCGTCAAACTTATAACACCCCTCTTTTTTGTCGCGGGTTAAAAAAAGTATGTAACATAGGTCTCTATAGGAATCCTTTTTTTTCGTGAAGATAACTCGCAGCATAGAAAAAACTCGTGAGAAAATGGATGTTTTTAAATACGACGTTACTGTAGCCAGACTAGAAGAAGAGGTCGAGTTCTGGAAGAACAGACTCCATGACTTCAATGAGGTGGCTAACCTCTTGGAGAAACTGAGAAAGGATAAAGAGTACGTGGACCAGGAGAGGGAGAAATATGCATCCAGAACGTAAGATCTTTTTGTCACATTCATAGGGGTATCAGTAGAAAATCTTGATAAAGGCCTATTTATCACATTTTCTTGAAGCGGAACTGAGCAAGGCTCCTGGCCCGACGGAGTGATGGCAGGTGGAGCAAGGCACTGACTGAATAGTGGCCCAGAAAAAGTGAGGGAAGCGTCAGGCGGCCGCCTATGTGATGGGTTGACAACATAATCAAAGTCGCGGGTCACACCTGGATGGGAGCAGCACAGGACTGAGATGTGTGGCGTTGACGAAGAGAGACCTATGCTCAGCAGTGGGCAAAATAAGGACTGAGATGTTGGTGATGATGATTGATGATTCACATAACCTAAAGTCTGTTCGACGAGAGTTGATAACTATCTAGCGACTGTCGCTTAATCATCGCAAACTGTATGGCGGGTCGTCGCTTGTCTCCCGCTTTAGTCGTTTGCGTGGTACGAACGGGTCCGAACGGGTGAGCGGACGCGGCGACCATATATTGCTATTCTGTTCTGGAATGCGCTTCGAATGTGTAGTTTGGGTGTTTTCGAGTTGTTTTCAGTTTTTTTTTAATTGTAAACAAATAATTGTAAAAGTTTTTACGTAATATGCGGCCCGTAGCTTGTAATGAGTTAAGAAGCCCTGAATTTATCAACTCTTCGCAAACAGACTTTAGATGTCATCAACTGCTGCTGCTGCGAAGGACCTTACCCCAAAAGCAACACGACATATACGTACGTAGCTATGTGTCAGAGACAGAGTTACAGTTTCAACAAAATAGGGGTGACGACAGGGTCAGAAAACTATTATTCTAATCTAATTATTCTTTCTGTGTCTTTGAGAAACAAAAAAATATAACCTTTTTTATTTCTCGAAACAGAAAGAATAAATAAATAAAATATATTGGACAAATCACACTGATTGAGTTAGCCCCAAAGTAAGTTTAAACTTGTGTTATGGGATACTAACCCAACGATACTTTATTGTATAATAAATACACATATAGATAAACACCCAAGACCCAGGGCAATTTGAAAAAGGCCATTTTCCAACTTGCCCTGGCTGGGGATCGAACCCAGAACCTCCGGATAGCGGACTAGCGTGTTGACCATTACGCCACGGAGGTCGTATGAGAAAGAAAAGAAAAATATACGTGTACCTACAATATTTTTTAATAATCTAACCGATGGGCTCATTTTTTCAGTCGCCATGCCTATTGAGCGCAAAGTAATGATGATAAATGACTAATTTGGTTTCACATTTAAATTCGACGACTGTCGTATTATCGGAGTAGGTAATCGTGCAGCAGTAGCCAGGGTGATATTGATTTAAAATCTATATATGCAACTGCTTTCCAGCAATCCTTGTGCCAATACGGAATTTTTACAAAGGCTTAAGCGATTAAGGGGCTACCTGAATTTTCCGGGGACCATTTGAAATAAATCATTTTAGTAGGAAACGGAGACATCATTTAAAATTTTGTTTTGATCGGGCACTAGATAATCCTTCAAACTATTTTATGAACTACTGTTTACAGTTTTCTACGCACTATTGCGAAAAACGGCCACTTTTAGCGTATGTGCGTAGAAAAGCTTCACGTTCTTACTTCAAATTGTAAAAGTAATCCATAAAATAGTTTAAAGGGATAATTTGAGCATTGATTATTTGATTCTTATTCCAGATGCGTAGAACTTCCAGGATCAAAATCTGATTGCTGGGTGAAGATAGGCAAAGCCTTGGATGAAAGAAGTGAATTCCTCAAAGGCAAAATTATCCTGGCCGGAAAAGCTTTAGTCACTTTTTTCGGTATAAAAGGTAGGTTCACCGCAACGTCCACGAAAAAAGGGATTTCATAGCAGAAATGAAGTGATATTTTTTGGGTTCCATACCCAAGACGACGTGACTAAGGTCACTGGAAAGCGCTGGGGGGTTACTATATAATCATACACCGTAATAACGGCCGCTTGTAAGTTACAGACCGACACCCGTACCGCCTACCCACTCCATGATGTCGGTCCGTACCATACGGATTCCATACCTAACCATAGAAACCGCGCAACGAAAAAAAAAGAGTTAACAGTGGCGGGGTGATGATGCGGGGTGGGACGGGGGGCATTTTCGGCCGACTCACTTGCTGTTGAGTAGTCATTTTTTTTATTCTTATCGAGTACCGTTTGGGATGTTTTTCTGTCAAAGTCGTTTAGACAGTCTTTAGTCCGCACCATGGTATAATAATATACTTCGCCTGGTATGTTCTTCCCGTGACAGCGTGACGTAATAGGAACATGCATACGTCATCAGTTGCGCAGCGGTTCTCAAACTTTTTTAGTGGGGAAAAGATGATAGATAAAAGCAATACAGATATTCTGTACTATTTTTTATTATTAAAAGCTTTTATTTGATTTGCCCCGTTTATCGCTTCGGAATGACTACTCATGGGAAGATAAAAGAAACCCAGTTCAGTATTGGTTCCTTTCCTACCCAGCCTGATGGGCTATGTTACAAATTGCAATACAGATTTAAATCCTGTCCAATTTGGATGGGTCACAAGTCACAAGTCAAAATCAAAAACAAAAATATTTCTTTTATCTTTAGATATTTGTATCACTTGATAATTGTCATTTTTTCTTTTTTTCATCGAATATGTCGCGTCATACCTACTTGACGTGAACGAATTAGCTTAAAATCACTGTAATTCCTAAATATGCAAACGCAAAAAGAATAATGAATTGTATTGACCTTCTGTCCACTATTGGTTTAGCGCATGATGAAGTTCGCCGCCCCGCAAAAGTTTGTAAACCACAGTAATTTCTTCATCGAACGAAATAACGCTACAAGAGTGAGCGAGACGACGATAACGATGACAGAGCGGGCTGCCAATATGACACTTGTCAATTTGATGTGTTGCCACTGTGTGTAATTGAATTACCCGAGCAAAATGCCTTTTTGGAACTTTATATACCAATTGCGAAATAATAAATCCATAATACCAATTTTAAAATTATTAAAAAGTTGATTCACACGAGATACTAATTAGCTAAATTAGTTAAAATTTTATTTAATGCTCATGCACAAATCGAGAAAGTCCTTAAAATTACTAAAAGAACAATCAGTGGCAACACTTATCGTGACGTAACATGTTTTTTACTCGGGAAGAAGATACCTTGTTTTATTATACCATGGTCTGCACTAAAGCGACGGACCGACGACGTCATCGCGAATGTGTTATGGATTGCCTTGGAAGTGCCCGGCTAACGGACAACTCTCGTCGATGACATAATGTCCTCGACGAGAGTTGACTGGAGGCCGCTCTAGATCGGTCATTTTGGAAATCTGTCCTGCAGTGGACGTTATGCAACTGAAATGATGATGATACCCAAAGCGAAAAGCGGGACCGTATTACTAAGACTCCGCTGTCCGTCCGTCCGTCCGTCTGTCTGTTTGTGTGTCTGTCTGGCTGTCACCAGGCTGTATCTCATGAACCATGATAACTAGACAGTTGCAAAATTTCACAGATGTTGTATTTCTGTTGCCGCCATAACAACGAGCACTAAAAACAGAATATAATGAATAAGTATTGTATTTAAGTAGGGCTCCCACAACAAACGCGATTTTTTATAGATAATTAGCTTTAACCCGCGACTTCGCATAGAAGTCGAAAATGGTTCTTATAGGACGCTCCCTCTCCCTGTTCCCTGTTCCCTGCTCCCTGCTCCCTGCTCCCTGCTCCCTGTTCCCTGTTCCCTATTTCCAGTTTCCTGTTACAATTCCCGTTCTTGTTCCCTTTCCTGTCATTTGTTAGACCGAAATAGGAGCGACGGAACGCTTCAAAATGGTCAAACTAATCTTGTATGTCTATACAAACTTTGGACCGTTTCACCCCCTTAGGGGATGAATTTTGAAAAGTCTTAAAATACGTATTCACTTATTTACTGCCGGCAGTACTCTTGCGAAGTCTGGAATAAAATGGTCAAGGTAATCTTTTTTTTCCGTGCAAACTTTGAACCCCCGTTTCACCCCCCCTTCCAAATTCATCCCAATTTGGAAAAATCCTGAAATATGTATTACTTATTAAGAGCCGGGAATACTTTTGCGAAGTTTCGAATAAAATGGTCAAACTAATCTTGTTTCTCAATAAAAACTTTGACCCCTGTTACACCCCGTTAGAGGATGAATTTTGAAAAATCCTGAAACACGTATTTACTTATTTACCGCTGGGAGTACTCTTGCGAAGTTTCGAATAAAATGGTCAAACTAATCCTGTTTGTCCATACAAACTTTGGACCACTGTTTCACCCTTATAGGGGATGAATTTTAAAAAACCTTTCTTAATGCACCCCTAGACCTCATAAGAAACCTATGTGCCAAATTTGGAGTCTTTAGACCCAGCGGTTTGGCCTGTGCGTTGATATGTCAGTCAATCAGTCAGTCATTCAGTTTCTTCTTTTATATATGTATAAAAATGGTATGAAATCCTTCGTAGTACGATGCGACTCGCATTTGGCCGGTTATATGATCTTGTGGGTGGAGAAAATATTTTCAATTCCTGCCGATCTGAATGTTGTTAATCCAAGAATGTTATAATAAACCTCGCTCCAACCCGTCTGGCCAGCGTGGAGACTGTAGGCCAAATCCTCTGGCTGCTCTGGCTAAAATGACTCTAGTTGTAAAAAGAGGCGTTTGTTTGGCTAAGGACAGATTCTGTTTAGGACAGGATTAGGTTTACAATAGAAGCTGTTCCTGCAGTGGAGCTGGAGACTAATAAAGTTGCAAGTAATTTGCTTGGCAAACTAAAAAAAACCCCGACGACACCATCTAGTGATAATAGGCGGAACTAAATAATATTCTGATTTAAGTGGAATTGATAGCGCCATCTATTATTCGTCAAGTAAATTTCAAAACCCTGAGCAGTATATAGTACTTTGTGCCCTGAGTGAAGATCTTCGTCTGTGGCAAACTAGAACGGATGGACCAATTTCAATCTATCCGAAATTCCGAACGCTACGATGGCACAGACAGACAGATATTAGCGTTAAACTTGTAAAAACCTTCTTTTTTGTCGGGGGTTAAATGATGAATGACCTGATAACGATACCCATGCGTTTTACAGGTGCCGACAGAATATTCTATGAGAGTGATCGGGGGAAGTACTACATGGATGAATTTAATCACCAGATTTTTGTAGAGGACTATGGCCTAAAAATGTACCACGTGAACTGTCTCGGTGAATTCGTAGAGGTGATGAATTTTTCATAGAAAACTATGTGATTAAAATTACATAGGGGCTACCTGAATTTTCCGGGGTCCAGTGCTGCCCCCATTTGTAATAAATCATTTGAAAGAAAACGGAGATATCATTAAAAATTTCGTCTTGATCAGACCGTAGATAACCCTCCAATCTATTTTATGAACTATTGTTTACAGTTTAAAGTGAGAACGTGAAGCTTTTCTACGCACAATTGACAAAAACGGCAAACTTTTGTCGTATGTGCGTAGAAAAACTTCACGTTCTCACTTTAAAATATGAACAGTAGTTCACAAAACAGTTTGAAGGGTCTGATCAAGACAAAATTTTAAATGATGTCTCCGTTTCCTATTAAATGATTTATTTCAAATGGGGGCAGCACTGTACCCCGGAAAATTCAGGTATCCCCCTTAACTAGATTATCCAAAAATAAAGGACACATTTTTTTTTATTTATCTATAATTGCAGTAATGGTGCCTGTCAAAGAGGCTAACGCACGTTTAGAGGTTTTCTGAAATATGAAAATTTAACTTTTGATTAAGTTTTATCACGGGTATAGTAGATTAATAATTATTTAAAAGGATGTCAAGGAATTCGATTCCTCTCTTTATGATAGTTGTTCGTACATATGGCAATTGCTATCTAAATTATATTCCTGCTACTAATATAGGCCTCCATGAGGTCGTCTCTAGAACAGCATGCGGTGGACGTGGGACATGACAGCAGATGTTCCAAGGACTGGATGCATCCATAGGTACATGTGTTTTCGTTAGAGTACTTCCTCATCGTCTTTAGCTCCTAACATCTTCAGCCTACCCGGAGTATATTTAGCGATTTCAAAGTGCGCCAGGGTTGATTGTGGTGGAAGCTTTTCGCTTATGGAAAAGCTGCTGGGGAACTTCTTTTGCCAGAACTCTACTCTGGCGTTCCGATCGCTAGCAAGTTCGTACATAAGAGCGCAAAGGGGTCAAACAAAATTTTATGGCAACTAAATATTTTAATTTGTTTTTACATCAAAATTTACTGCGTCTATTTTAATTGGTTTTCACACTTTAGTATCATGTCGTAGCACTCAATGTTGCTCGGTACTGCAAGGCGGACACGTAGCTACTTACGTATATCGTGCCTCGTTCGGAGTAAAAGTCTAGTTTTTACAAGCTTTTATTTAACTTGCAATGTATCTTGTATTTATCAATATCAATGTATGTTTCTTTAGATCAAATCTTACAACTCAATTTTCAAATTTTGCATATTTAAGTAAGT
The DNA here is from genome assembly GCA_943193695.1 of Acrobasis suavella. Classification (NCBI taxonomy): domain Eukaryota; kingdom Metazoa; phylum Arthropoda; class Insecta; order Lepidoptera; family Pyralidae; genus Acrobasis; species Acrobasis suavella. The sequence continues at coordinate 2,910,284 of OW971947.1, forward strand.
CGGATGACAATAAAATATTCTGGAGTCAATGAGCTGTTCTGATGATGGAGCTGGGATATATTCGACGGAACTCAGTTATAAAACCACATAGCTCACCTAATTGATTTGTCTTGGTGGCACTTTATGGTAGACGATGTTTAGGGGCTGATCACTGAGACGGAAGGTAGTCGACGATGGAACTCAGTAATAAAACAACGCAACTTCATCTGAGTTTGGGCTTATTTCATTTGTCTTAATGAGTACTTTGGCCTCACAATAAAAGCTTGTACAATAAAAAACGACGGGTTGCACTCCGGGAGTGCCGGCAGAAGTGAAAACTTGAATATTAACGTTGTGCATTTCCATGGATGCGCGTGGCACGCTGTAACATAAACACACACGAATATTCGCGCAAGCGCCCTGCGCCGCCTAAACAAAATAGCAGGTGCAGGCATACATTTTCGCCGCGGCGTAGAAAGAGATACTTCCTCTCCTACGCCGCGCCGCGCCGGCTGTCTACTCTCCATCCGTCTTAGGAATTGTCGATCAGGTCACGTGTCCTGACGCCCTGACGCGAATTTAACATTTTTTACCCATTACAAAAAAAGTGTACAACGACGCTAAAGAAGTTTTCACTTCAAAAAAATATTTTTGACCTGGTAACGTCTTATAAATCGATGAATGCCGGCTGCACGCACGAAAAATTCTCACGTTCCGCCTGAGCCGAGCGTGCAAGCGAGAGCACGGAACGAGCCATAGAGAGGCACGATCGGCATAAGCGCTCGGCTTGTTTTATTACGCATCTATCATGGCGTTACGTGTTTAACCAATGTTTTTTCAAATAGTTATTGGTTTTCAGGTGTCAGACAAAGGCCAATATCGCTTCGACGAGAATGGGCGCTACGTAAAGAATGAGAAAGGTGAAAAGATACACCAAGTGGCAGCCTGCACGAGTATGTACAAACTTAACGACGACGAGCTGATGACAAAGGTCACCAAGGACTGCGGCCATTCCCTAGGCTTGAACAAGAAATGCGCGATGAGGGTCAAGGACCCCAATGATGTGGAAGTACTGCCTGATGTAGACAAAATCGATATACACAGTAAGTGCTTGGATTTAAATCGAAGCGGTGGGGGCCGCTTTGAGTTTGTACTCGACGTGAACCTTAGATACTTACTTTTGACGACCTCCGTGGCGTAGTGGTCACTATGCTAGTCCGCCACCCAGAGGTCCCGGGTTCGATCCCCGGTCAGGACAAGTTGGAAAATGGTCTTTTTTTGGTCTGGTCTTGGATGTTTATCTATATATGTATATGTTATAAAATATAGTATCGTTGAGTTAGTATCCCATAACACAGGTCTCGAACTTACTTTGGGGCTAGCTCAATCAGTGTTATTTGTCCCTATATATTTATTTTTTATTTATTTATTTACTCAATCCAGCGATTAGCTTAGTAGCAGGAGTAGGAATTAGAAAGTTTCCTGGGTCAAAACTAAATTATTTGGTACTATAAAGGAAATAGATAGCCACAAAACAAATCTCACTTTTCATTATTCATACCCAATTTCAATTTTATTTGAGATATATTATTGCAGAAAACGTACCGGCAAGCGCAGCGTAGGACACCCACCTGCTAGACGGTCAGATGACCTGAGAAAAGTTGCAGGAAAGCGCTGGATGCAGGCCGCTTCCGATCGGTCGTTTTGGAAATCCTTGGGGGAGGCCTATGTCCAACAGTGGACATCCTGTGGCTGATATGATGATGATGATGATTGCAGAAAAATGGGTATGATAATTAGAGCGCTATTTGACTCCAAGAAACTATGACGTCATTAGTCTTGACGTATAGAAAAAAAGTATCTGGTTTGAGTTGTTGGAAACTTCCCTATTGCTGCGCGTTTTTTTTCTTTCTATAAACCCCTTTCAAACAAAAAAGAATTTTCCAAATTAGCCCAGGCCTCGTTGAGTAATCGGTGAACATACATAAAAAAAACATTTGACTGCTTCTGTGGTCCAATGGTCAAGGCTTTCGCCTTGTGACCCGGAGGTCATGGTACGAATTCCACTGGGAAACAAACTTTGTGAAAAGTTGTATCCAGTCTGGTTTGGATATTGCAGGCTTGTATCACCTGATTATCCAAAAAGAAAGATGATTCTGTGTTTCGGAAGGCACGTATAAACTGTGGGACCCAAACGCCATCTAGCGTTTGATCATCAAACTATTCAAGGATTGGTTCTGGTTTATTCTTTCGGTTGCGGAGGTCAGACAGCAGTCACTTTGTGTAAATATCAGTATAACCTCGTCAAATCTCCTTGGTAAAGGTAGTGGAGTCCGGGCTCTGAAGTGTTACTTCCTGCTGATGATGCAACCGGGAAAATACGCTCGGGTGATGATGCCATAAGAAATCCCAAAAGATTCCGTCAAATCAATAACGTTCTCCTTTAGAATCAACAATCCAGTCTACTTTTAAGTACTTAAACACCTTCGTACTATTCTATCCCAGAAAGCATGAATCCTGATGAGATTAAGTACTTGTGGGACAGCTTTGGTCACATTCTGCCGCAAGCGCTGCGAGACGTGTGCCGCGAGCACAGCAAGAACCCGATACAACATCTCGCGCATAAATTACTTCATCACAGGTAAACATACGCGTAGCTAAGCGTGGGCGACGTTTTTATTTCCACCCTTTTCCCCTGTCACTTAAAAAGTCTAGATAGGCAATATGCGTTTTTATTAGAATTTCATAGTAGCGTAGCTGAAAAAGGAGTAGGTAGATAAACAACGAGGAAGGAACATACCCATAATGCACGTCTTTACTCGAGGAGGCTCACAATGACACTGAAGTAGGTAGGTAGGTGAGGGTCACTAGTTCACTACCCACAATAGAGCCACGGGCTATACCAGATATCGAACCACGGACTGTACTAGATAACAGCTATAGTAAAATGAAATTTAAAATAACAGAAGAATTTCGACATTCCTTCACAAATTGCCCGGGCGGCTGAACGTTTTTTGACAGTTATTTTAATTTTATTATACTGTAGTGATCTAGTGTAGCTCGTGGTTCGATTTATTAGGGGTATGTCCCTTCCAATTTGTATTGGTAGTCATTAGTCTAGTCACCCACACACTTCTTTAACAAGTAGTCGAACAATCATGAACTCATAAAAAAAATATAACCTGAGGACTTTTTGTCTATAAGTATCATGTATCTTTGTATTATCTTATATGATAAACGCACAGACTTATAAATAACATTTTTACGGTATGTCATTTCATTACTCATTCAATCAAAAAAATTCAAAAAAAAATGTGTTTATTTCAGACCCATACTGTTATGTCCATAATTATTTAATTTTAAATTTTATCCCACCCCATTGTTCAGCCCAGGGACATGCACAAGCGAGCAACTCACTGTATTCGCTTGTGCTTGTGTAGCGACAGAATCCACACGGTATTTTCTCCGAGTTCGTTTGCTCAGCTGTGGCACGGTGGACTGTAACTGCGTGCAAAAGAAAACACTTCTTCCTTAGTTGGCTTCTTTATTCGAGGAGGCTCACAATGACACTGAAGTAGTTAGGCAGGTGTGGGTCACATACCAGAGGTGGGCACAGTTAACCTAAAAGTTCTTTTGTAAATGTTTGGTGTTATAAATGCTCGTGCTCATGGACAATAAGTGAAATGTTTAAAGTCACAGTGCGGCTGTGGTGATATTTATTTGCGGACTGTGGTGACGATGTCTTTCAGGCGCCGTCCGCCACCCAATCAGCTGAAAACCAGAGGATTTGTATTGATATCGCCAGAAGCACCCTTGAAGCAATCAAAGGACCTACAGGCTCTAAAAGACTCGTATCCAGAGCTAAAAAATAATTTAAAAAAAAATAACGAAATAAAGTTAACAGTTCAATTTAACGGAAGTTAACAAGAGCGTTAACATTTTTTAAAGTTAACTTAGAAGTTAATCCGATAAGCAAATTGTTAACTTCGTTAATTAACGCGATAACTAGTTAATGCCAACCTTTGGCCACTACCCGCAATAAGGCAGTCGGTTTGTCGCTAAAGACCATTAGAATAGTGTTGTGCTCCCGCGTATTCTGTTGTACTAGTACCTATCTAATCTGTGCTTCTGTGCATAAGCGAGCGCGGTTCGCTTGCGAATTACGGCATGTAAGCCCTTGATGTGCGTTTGCGCAGCATATCCTTTGTACTTTATGAAATGCAATAAATGATTTGAATTGAATTGAATTGAACTACAAAATCGCAAAGATTTATTTAAGTACCTAAATGATATTTTACTAACAATTGACTAATCTTTGACCAGGCACGATAAAACACGTACCGAGGTTAGAAACAAGAAGACCGAAGCTGACGAATACCGTACTAAGGTTCTACAGGATCGCCACCTTGTAAGGATTGTATTCACATTTTTTACTTCATTCAAACACTACATATTGTATTGATTTATTTATTTAACCTTCATTGTACAAAAGAAAAAACACAATATTATGCGGACAGTATTATCTGACAACCTTGGGTTGTTAGAAAACTTAAAACTTACAAGTCTGTGCTCTATCTAACAAGTTTGTTAGCCAGGGAAATTTAAATAACCCCCTTTTTTTCAATAGGTTCATATGTAAACGCCATCTAGTAATGAATGGAGGGACTACATGTAGCGCTATCTTTTATTTGCCAGGCAAATTAAAAAACTCCAGACATTTATGCGTTAATAAATAAAATGTATGTGTATATCTATATGTATTATGAAATTATGATTAGTAATGTTTTAGCGTGTAAGTATTGTACAATGTTCCACCCCACTTTTGTAGTTATCTCCTCTGGTTGTAGGGTTGACTGGAAGAGATCCCTGACAGGGATAAGTCCGCCTTTGTACTATTGTGTTTTTTTACTGTATTTTAATTGTGTCTTTTCATGTACAATAAAGAATTTATCTATCTATCTATCTAATCCCTAATAACTTATAAACGGCTGAACCTATTTTCATTAAACATAGTTAAGAACCACGGAAAGAGAACTTGCATTCCCATAAAAAAGTCATCGAAATTGATCCATCCGTTGACTAACGATGCCTTGCGGTGGTTCTTAGCCATGTTTGATGAACATCGCTTCAATCTTTCGAAAGTTATTAGGTGTTAAAGCTTGACAGCTGGGGTTTGTAAAAATAATAGATGGCGCCACATATTAGAATATTATGTAGTTCCGCCACTTATCAGTAGATGGTATCGTCGGGGATTTTTTAATGTACCTACTAACAACTTGTTATCAAGAATGGGAGTTAAGGGGGGTACCTAAAAAAGTCGAAATTGATCCATCCGTTGACTAACGATGCCTTGCGTTGATTCTTAGCCATGTTTGATGAACATCGGTTCAATCTTTCGAAAGTTATTAGGTGTTAAAGCTTGTCAGCTTGGGTTTGTAAAAATAATAGATGGCGCCACATATTGAATATTATGTAGTTTCGCCACTTATCAGTAGATGGTATCGTCGGGGGTTTTTTAATGTACCTACAAACAACTTGTTATCAAGAATGGGAGTTAAGGGGGTACCCGAATTTTCCGGGGTCCAGTGCCATTTGAAATAAATTATTTCATAGGAATCGTAGACATCATTTAAAATTTTGTCTTGGCGCATTAGATAACCCTTCAAAATATTATATATATTTACTACTGTTTACAGTTTAAAGTGAGAACGTGAAGCTTTTCTACGCACATACGCCAAAAGTGGCCGTTTTTCGTAATTGTGCGTAGAAAAACTTCACGTTCTTACTTTAAACTGTAAACAGTAGTTCATAAAATAGTTTGAAGGGTTAGTGCGTGGTCTAGACAAAATTTCAAAGGATGTCTCCGTTTCCTTCCAAGTTATTGATTTCAAATGGGGGCAGCACTGGACCCCGGAAAATCCAGGTATCCCGTTAATAAAAATCTTTTTATTTTCCATAGAACCAGGTTGCTGCGTCCAAGGCTTGGAAAGCCAAGCAGTTGAAGCCTCGCAAGCCCGAGGAATCCGACGACGTGTACGAACGAACTGTTTACGAAGCCCAAGTGGCGAGGGACGAGTTTATTAAGTCTGTCAACTTTTATAATGATTAATTTACAGTAATTTTGTTCTATTTACTTCAATAAAGTTTGATGTTGTTTGAGTTCTTTATGATACTTAGAGCATTACACATTATTACCACAGAAAACAAAGTATAAGTCATACATACAGAACGGAATCTCCTAACGTCCCGCGCAGAATTGCCACCCGACGGCCTATCAATTTTGTCCCGATTTTTGACAATATGCGATAGGCTCATTCTGTAATTATTGTGATGGAAAATAATTATCTGACCAGCTGAAAACCAGTAGGGTTTTATAATAAAAATATATATTTATTAATAATCAACACTTAATAAGAAAACGTGTACTACAGCTGTGGCGTGTTGCCGTTTGAATACAATAATGAGGTTATGTTTTAGTTGTAAGTTTCGTCGCCTGTTGCGCTGAAGTCGCTTTCTGGCACTGACGCGCCTCCAAGCGGCAGTTTTTAGAAGACGATGGATGTAAGGAAGAGAAAGGAATGCTGCCACAAATCACGCGCCACCGGCCACCGCGCCATCTACCGCGCGCCGCATGTACCTCGTTGCGTTGATGGATGCCCAAACGTACCGATTTTTTTCCTCCTAAATGTGGCAACCCTGGTCCCGCGTGATATGCGTCCCCGTTCCCTGTCCGCGCACCTCTCCCCCGTTCGCGCCGTGTGGTGTTGAGCGGGGCGGCTTCGGGCGCCTGCAGCCGCCTCGACAAAGCGAGAAGTGCGGGGACAGGGAACGGGGACGCATATTGCGCGGGCGGGACCTAAGGAGATTCCGGTCTGTAAATAATACTCATGTTAATTTTGGGACATTACGCTCGACCTAAAACCGCTACCGCGCGGATCTAAAACGCGCGGCGCCGCAGCGAAGAAGTGTCAACGGTCCAACTATGAAAGTTTGCTCTGCAAATAAGAGGGGTGTTAAAAGTTTGAAGCTAATGTCTGTCGGTCTTTCTGTCTGTGGCAACGTAGCACTCGAACGGATGGACCGATTTCGAAGCGGTTTTTTCACGTGAAAGCAAGTTCTTTCGCGGTGGTTTTTAGTTTAAATGTTATAGGGTGTACACACTTAAAAGTCAAGGCTTTATCTAGCAAATAATAGATAGCGCTACAGATATCAAGTCGTATCGGTAGTTCCGCTACAACTCACTAGATGGCGTTCTTGACCGTCGGATTCTTTTTATTTGCCTAGGAAGTAAACTTGTTGGAACTTCATTGTGTGTATTCTGAGCATACAGCTTAACCGGGCTAGAATAAATTAAAGTCTCGATTCTCACATAGAGACGGACATCACAGGTGCGACCCCTGTTACTTCATGGCGACGTCACGATTTTGTGTTATATATATATAAGGATACATACTTCTACCAAAGAAAAATTGTCCTATCTTCTCATTCGCCGGTTGACTGGAAGAGATTCCATCATGGGATAAGTCCGCCTTTGTCAATTTACTCTTTATGTTGTTATTTTTTATAATTGTTTTCATAGTACAATAAAGTTATTACAAAGAAACAAACATCCATTTCAATTTAATAAATATTATTTATTTTAGGTAGTTATGTAAACTATTTTACGCTACTTCATTTCCATTGCGATATTTTCAAATCCAGGGTTTTAAAAATATGTTTTATTAAGGGCTACCTGAACTTTCCGGTGTCCAGTGCTGCCCCCATTTGTAATAAATCATTTGAAAGAAAACGAAGATATCATTTAAAATGTTGTTTTGATCAGACCCCAGATAACCCTCCAAACTATTTTATGAACTATTGTTTACAGTTTAAAGTGAGAACGTGAAGCTCTTCTACACACAATTGCGAAAAACGGCCACTTTTGGCGCATGTGCGTAGAAAAGCTTCATATTCTCTTACATGAAATAGTTTAAAGGGTTATCTAGAGCCTGGTCAAGACATAATTTTAAATTAAATCTCCGTTTTCTTTTAAATGATTTAATTCAAATGGGGGCAGCACTGGACCCTGAAAAATTCAGGTAGCCCCTTAAGTACTAAACTGTGCAAACAATGCAAAGCCTTGTCTATAGGAAATATTAGTTCTAATGAGCTTATAGTCCATTTGTTTAGGTTTAGAATGTAAGCAATCTTGACGTGCCTTTTTATTGAAATATACACTTTATAAATACTTTTGTAAATTACAAAAGAAAATATGTAATTTATAATTTATCAAATAAATAATTTGTAATTTGAAAAGGTATTGATTTAGAAAGTGTATATTTCAATAAAAAGACGTCTAGATTGTTTAAATTCTTTTAATACCTAACCAAATGGACTATAGTATTATTTTAACACTTCTAACCCTTTTTTGCCAATCCAATGCAGCCATCTAGTGAGACATATCGAAACAACGCTTTATAAACTATACCCCGGTGTTTTTTTCACGAAAAATAAAACTAATTTCATATATTTCTCGTTAAGACAGCTTATAATTATAAATTCAACTTACGCGCTAAAACTCCGTCCGTGTCATACGTACATATACATATGGCGCACTATAAGTTTCCGGAACTGGCCACTTACATAAACAATATTTAAAAATTTATTGCAACATTTGAAAATAGAACTCTTTGGCTGTAGAATGCAGTTTGTTTCATCTGACTGTCTTTTGTTTTTACCTTGTGGCGCCATTTAAAAAATTGTGTGTCTGCATCAACACGGATTTAACTCGGGAAAATTTTCGTAGTATGATTTTCTACGATTTTAAGTGTAATTTGACAGCTCAACAGAGCATCGCTCGGCTTGAAACAGCTTTTGGCAATGAAGCACCATGCAAGACAACTGTTTATAGCTGGTTTGCAGAATTCAAGCGTGGTCGTATCAATCTCAGTGACGAATCTCGCGATGGTCGGCCGTCCACCGCTGTGACCAACAAAAACATCGATGCTGTGCGCCGTATGATTGAAACAGACAGGCATGTGACCTACCATGAAATTCGCGCATCCTTAGAAATAGGCATGAGTCAAATACAATTAATCCTACACAAACATTTGGGTGTGAGAAAGCTGTGCTCGCGGTGGATCCCACACAACTTGACCGAGGCTCAAAAAACAGGACCGCGTCACTTGGTGCAGTGCCATGCTTACCAGATTCAACGAAGGTGCGTCAAATTTGGTGTGGAACATAGTAACAGGTGACGAAACATGGATTTATCGCTACGATCCCAAAACAAAGCAGCAATCGAGCGTATGGGTCTTTCAAGATGAGCCGAAACCAACCAAAGTGGCGCGCGTGAAAAGTGCATCTAAGCGGATGATTGCTTCTTTTTTTAGAGAAAGAGAGCTTTAGAGAATCGTCGTACAGTGAATAGTGACTGGTAATTTGTTTGCCGGAAGTTATTGACGAACTCAGTAAAAATAACCGTAAACGCCGTATCATCCTGCACCACGACAATGCCAGTTCTCACACGGCCAGACAGACAAACGACTTTTTGAAGGCGAAAAATGTAGAACTCATGAGTCATCCTGCATACAGTCCCGACCTGGCACCTTGTGACTTTTTTCTGTTCCCAAAAATTAAGAACCAATTACGCGGTCAACGATTTTCATCACCAGAAGAGGCTGTCGAGGAGTATGAAAAACACGTTTCAGAGGTCACCACAGAGGAGTGGCACAAAAGTTTTCAAAACTGGTTTCATCGAATGAAAAAGTGCATAGACGCCAAGGGAGATTATTTTGAAAAACAATAAATTAATTTTGTACCTTTAATAGTATTTTTTCATATTCATTCCGGAAACTTATAGTGCGCCCCACGTATAGCCATCTCGCTCGGACGCACGAACGGACGACGACGCATTGTAAATTTATAACGTCGCCCCGTAGTAACTGCATATTTATAACAAAATTTAAAGGTAAAAACACTTATTACCTGACAAATTAAACTAAAAAATTTTAAATGCTCTAAGCTTAAAACAGACTTTATTGTGTGTGATTGTGTAAACAATCTAACAGGTCTAAAAAGTATTAAATAATCTAAGCTTAAAACAGACTATGACTATAACCATAGAGTTATTGTGAATTTTGAGATAAACCGTCCAACAGGTATTTACAAAAGCAACGTACAATGCGACACAAATAAGTTGAATGAAAATGGCGGTCTTCAAAGGATTTTTGTACAAAATTCCGACACGTAGGTTGAAAAATGGCGGTTATTGGCGCAGATACAAATAATACGCCGACGACCGCCATTTTGGTTCAATTTACGTGTCGGGAATTTGAACAAAAATGCTTTGAAGTACGCCATTTTTGTTCAACTTATTTGTACACGTTTATGGATTTAAATTTTTGAACTTCATAGCTATTTTTATGTCAGACCTTTAAAAGATCTGTTCACTCAACCTATACTTACGTGCAAGCTGCGGGAAACGGCAAATTAGGTTTTTTAAACATATGGGACACTAGATGGCGGCACACTGATCAGGTCCACTGTTTGTCATTGGACCATTAGTTGACAGGTTATTTTGCTTCGTTAAATGTAACCTAACCTAACCTAACCTATCCAAAAACAGCAGCTTATTAGACCTGACTAGACCCAACTACACTAGACCTAATTTTTTAAATAATTAAAGATACCGAACTAGATCTAGTCGCACAGACGTCACATTGTTGTAGAGATTGAAACAATTAGAGATTAATTTATCGACTTTTATATATCGACTTTTTCACCAAAACCCTGTGTAGGTAATACACATCGTATACATCTTTTAGTCACGGACGATGTAGAATTGAAAACAGAATTTTTTGTTATTATTTTGGAAAAACTATGATAAGTCATACAAAACTAAAGAACGCCCGTATTTTTTATTCATGGCTTTTTAACCGACTTCAAAAAAAGGAGGAGGTTATAAATTCGTCGCGATCCTTTATTTTTTTTTTATTTATGTTCACTGATTACTCGAAAACGCGTGGACCGATTTGGAAAATTATTTTTTTGTTTGAATGGGTTTGTCCTGGTGGTCTCATAGTAATTTTATTATAATCGGTTGTGTAGTTTGAGGGTGAAGTCGGATTTTAGTTTTAAAAAATTATATTTATTCCTTTATTATTTGTGACATTTTGATCACTTTGTAGTGATTTATCTTTGACTCCTTGTCGGTGACAAAATATAACTCAAGTACAAATAAATACCATCGAAATTTCAAGAGTTGATAAATTAAAAGTATCAATCCCTACAAGTAATGTAAATGCGACAAGATAACAGGGCTAGACCTGACTTCACTGTGCTGCCATCTATTAGTCTTATATTTTTGAAACCCCTCATTACAGCAAATAAAATAAAAAATACGTTTGTAAAGGTACAGGTATTTATTGTTCAAGCGTCTACTAGATAATAACGAGACACACTCCTTAAGACACGCCGACTTGCGAACGATAGAAATTATAATAAAAACAACCTACAATATTCCACGGAAGGACAAAATAATTCCAATTCGAAACCCACTGCCAGAAATATTTGGTTTAATTAAATTCACAGAAAAACTATCTAAACTAAAATAACCTATACATAGCACAATAAAAAGTGATACGATAGAAAACGAGAATACAGAATAAAAATATCTGTTTGTCTATGACAATGGGTAGAAAAGCGAAATGTGCGAAAAGAGCGATCGATGGAAGCTGAAACAAAATAGCCCTAAGATTCGGCTGTTTAGCAACCATCAACTCGAATTTTCAAAAATAACATACCGTTAAAAGTGTTTGGATACAAAATGTTTGATAAATTGTTTCAATAATTTTCAAAGGTTTCCGTAATAACGATAAAATAGTTACAAAAATTGTCATTATCATTGTACATTCACGTCCTCATAGGCCTTGTAGTACGGGTGATTAATTTTTAATTAAAATATTTAGGCAAATGATAACTCTCAAGGTCGTAAGAGAAGAAGGGTTCGTTCGAATTTACAATGATAATTCACTTTAAAATTCATTAAATACATAAATATACGGTAAATATTGACGAAGTAACATTTCGGATATGTTATCGTGTTATGTCACAGATAATTTAGTTATTTCGTAACAGTACCCGTGTGCATATTATATATTACTCGTGAAATGTATATCAATGTTTATTAACTATGTAAATCCAAATATTAAGAAGAAACATGTCTTACTGAAATTTAGTTTCCTCAGAATACGCTAATGATCCGCTTAAACAGGTACAAAAGTATTCATCTCTTATTTACAAGAGAAAACAAGCAATTGTCAAAGTTTTTGGTAAAGAGGCGAGACTAGTACCAAAACCATACATGCGTTAATTAATTTTGAACCTAATTGGGAAGTATTTTACTGTATATGGTACTATACTTACGTGGTATAGGGTCACACCGCGAGCGGTTCTCAATGGTTTTGACTCTAATCCCTTAATAACGATCGATAGGTCCTCTACACAAGTACTTAAGGTCACATTGTACACCTACCTCCATTATACCAAACAACGACATTCACGTAGATATTAGAAGTCTAAGTACGAAGCGATTTAAAAGCAATTTCAAATAATAAAATGAAAAATCATACAACCGACGCGTAAAGAATTTAGAAAAAGCAAAATTAAATCTAATAATCTACTTCAAAACACAAAAATGAAGTACATTTTTTGGCGAAAAATATAATAAAAATAATCCAATTCCCCTTTTACATTAAAATAACTAGTTTACAATATAAAGACAATGTTCAATAAGTATGACGTTTTTATAATGACTATTTAGTTGATATCGTAGAAAATATGTACAAAAAAAAAGTTACTATGCATATAAATGGAGAACTCTGTACTATATTTAGCAATAAATTTCAATATCTTAGGCTTATCCATGTGGAACGAACAAATTAGAAAAAAAAATATCCCATAGACTACCGCAAACTGGCCATAATGAATCTATAAAATTTCGACGACACAAAACAAACACGTTGCAATAACTATTATGTAGACAATTTTGTTTTATAATATGTATTATATTTTATACTCGAATCTCTATATTACACATCTAATATTATGACATTTATGATGGTCAATGATAACACGAGAAATAATAAATCTAAACTACGTAAAAAATTTAAGTTGACCAAATGAAAAACCCGTTTAATTCTATACAAATATGACGTTATGGGCGCTATTTAAAAGGATTGGTTAGTCTCTACAAGGGTACAAATAAAATGGAAATTTGTGCCACACATCAACATTTACAATTTGGATCTATAACCGGAAAACAAACGTCTCTGCTGTGGGGCAAAGGAGAATAAATATTTTACGCTAAGTTTGAAAAAAATGTCTACGTCTGAGAGGAAATGTTGCCAAGCCACAGCAGTTACTCCTTAGCTACAGCGTCTAAAGACTTAAAGAAATTAGCCTCTGGGCTAAAGAGTAATATCAGTTTCAAATGGAGGTGAAAAAACTGGTCTTTGCTAGTCGTGCCAACGTCTGATCGCGTTATATTCGTATGAAATTGACAAAACAAGCCGTGAAATGTCGATGACCTTTTCTCACCTCCATTTGACACAGACTATAGCTAAGAACGAAACATCCGTCACATACAGCTGTCCTAAAATTAAGGGTCGCAATTCGCATCCCTTCGGTCATGTTGATATCGCCGTCGCATACCATGGACAAACCTTTTTTTTTTTCAATCTGCAGCGGATATTATACAAAGCTTGCGATAGTCAAATAAACGACAATCAACATAGACGAAGTGTGAATATGATCGAACGAAATTACACCTACATAACTTGCTTCGGGACTATTTTTATGTACAAAAAATAGAGACAGTGTTGCCATCATTCATAATAAAGTAATGTAAGTGGAATTTCACTCGATTTGTACTACGAAAATGTATTCATCTAAGTTAAATCGTACACTTTTACATGGGAGAATGACACCGTGACAACAAATGAAAGATTTTAGACAGAGTAATGTTAAACAAACATTTATTTTCGAAATATTGATTAACCAGTAACATTGCAAACTATAAAATCCTTCTACAATATATTTGTTCAATTCTACCAAATCTTCCGGTTTGATTCACAACACAATTTTACCCTAAATCTGTTCATACAAATTTACTCTACCAATTACGATACTTGTTGACGGCTAAAAGGGCTCTCTATCCATGAAATGTCAAAAAGTAAAAAACGTGAAAAAGAAAATGTGAGTCATACACCTCAATACTGACGTCACAGTTTTTGTTTTATGTAATATAAGATGTTGGAATTCTTTCTACATACGCTGCAGGCTCTGAGCCTTGTAATATTCTTTTTTTATGTTTGTTTAGAAACCTTTATAAAAACAGGACAAAAACTTTTTTTTTTATAAATTTGTCTATGGATTTGCGTAACACGCACGGCGCGTTTTCAGCAATTTAGTGTTCACCTATTTTTTATGCAAGGTACCAAAACTTTTGGTTAAATTTACTTAAGCCGACCTTTTTGTTAATAACGCTAAGCGCATTTTCGACATTTACTGTTTTTTACCCGACTGCAGCAAAGCCAAAAGGTAGGGTAATGATTTCAGCAGTCTTTGTATGTATGTATGCGAGTATGTAGATAATTATTTACGTAAGGACGTGAATATTTCTCTACGTAATTATATTTATGGATATTTAATTACGTAAGCAGTTTTTATGTAAGGTAACAAAACATTTCGTAAATTTTACAAAGTCGACCTATTTTTTTAAAACGCTAAGCGCGTTTTTCGAGGTTTACTGTTTTTTACCCGACTGCGGCAAAGCCAAAAGGCAAGGTAATGACTTTAGCAGTCTATGTTTGCAAGTATGTAGATAGTTATTAACGTAAGTACGTATGTGGACATTAATTGATGTAAGTAGCGGTATTGAGGTGTAGGCAGGTGTCGGTGTAAAGTGTACGATGTGGGGGGGCCTAGTTGGCGCCGAAGGCGTCTGCGAGCTCGGCCTGGCAGTCGAACGTGTCCGAGCTGTCGGCATGCTCCGGGTAGTACTCCCTGTATATTTTGTCCAGCAGCGCTTGCCTGCAACAGTACATAGATATAGATAGATACATAACTCTTTATTGTACACCAAAAAGAAAAATGTAAGACAAGGAAATCATCCTATACTTTAAGGTAACCTCCACTTTTCGGGGTCCAACGCTGCCAACATTTGAAATAAATCATTCGACAGGAAACGGAGGTATCACTTAAAATTTTGTCTTGATCAGACCCTAGATAATACTTCAAACTATTAAATGAACTACTGTTTACAGTTTAAATTCAGAAGATGAAACTTTTCTACGCATATTAACGAAAAGCGGCCACTTTTGGCTAATGTGCGTAGAAACTTTCATGACCTCCGTGGCGTAGTGGTCACCATGCTAGTCCGCCACCCAGAGGTCCTGGGTTCGATCCCCGGTCAGGGCAAGTTGGAAAATGGCCCTTTTCAAATTGTCCTGGGTCTTGGATGTTTATCTATATATATGTATTTGTTATAAAATATAGTATTGTTGAGTTAGTATCCCATAACACAAGTCTCGAACTTACTTAGGGGCTAGCTCAATCAGTGTGATTTGTCCCTATATATTTATTTATTTATTAAAGGAGTTCATAAAATAGTTTGAAGGGTTATCTAGGGTCTGATCAAGACAACACTTTAAATAATACATATCTCCGTTTCCTTACAAATTATTTATTTCATTGAACGGCACTGGACGCCGAAAAATTCGGGTAGTCCCTTAATCTGAATCGATACAAAAGGAAGTTGATTCACTCACGCACTTACATATCAAAAGATTTGATATGTAAGTGCGTATAGATTCATGCTTAACAGAGGTCTGCTATAATGATTTTTATAAACAATTATGAAATTAAAGAAAACTTTTATAATAAATAAATATATAGGGACAAATCACACTGATTGAGCTAGCCCCAAAGTAAGTTCGAGACTTGTGTTATGGGATACTAAGTCAACGATACTATATTTTATAACAAATACATATATAGATAAACATCCAAGACCCAGGACAATTTGAAAAATGCCATTATCCAACTTGCCTTGACCGGGGATCGAACTCGGGACCTCTGGGTGGCGGACTAGCATGGTGACCACTACGCCACGGAGGTCGTCAATATATTTATGATTGTAGTTTTCACAGTAAATTAACAATATTTTTTTTCCAAATTATGCAGCGTAGAAGGGCCATTACCCGTAACAAATCATACCACAGGCTATACTAGATCACTATAGTAGAATAAAATTAAAATAAGAGTCAAAACCTTTTAAAAAAAATTGGCACCGATTTTGATACAATTTCTTTGGGACCACCTGACAAGTATAATTAAAAAAAATCAAAATTCAAATGTTTATTCAGTTATTAGACCTTTACAGGCAGTTTAACACGTCAAACTGTACCCTTTCAAACGAAAAAGCATTTCCCAAATCGGTCCTGGCGTCTTTAAAAATTCAGTGAACATGCATAAAAAAAGACATAAAAGATCACGACGAACTAACAACCTCCTCCTTTTCGGAAGTCGGTTAAAAACCAGTAACCTCGCCACGTTGCCAGGTTATGTAGAGGTTTCCGGGCTCTGAAACGTTACTGCTGAGGGTGCAACCGGGAATACGCTTGGATGATGATGAATTGGATGATCCTATTGCAGATATTATCATAAAATAAAGGATGCTGATAATGATGATGATCAGAGATCGGAATTAGGTAGAGTTATTCATGTACTTACACTGATTTCATACAGCGAAAGAATAAAGTGGATATGCCTCAAATCCCGGGATTCATTTTAAAGAGCAGAAAATCCCGTGATTTCTTAAATAAAAAGTTATTTACTTCTACACAATTTAAACCACTGCACGCGCGACGTTGCCAATATATTAAAACTAATAAAAATACTAATGTTAATACTAATAAACATTGTATGTAATTATCTTTGTTTTATTTGTCTTATCTATCTCTGAGGTTTTTATGATTATTTATTTGTAATATTGTTGGCAACATGGGATTGTCCATTTGAAATCCCGGGAAGATCCATATTAATATCAACATTTCGATGCTAGTACATAAATAACTCTTCCTAATTCCGACATCTAGTGCACCCACTAGGCAGCCAGTCAAACCGCTATCGGTTGCATCTCTAAGCCTTATTACAGTCAAATACTCAATTACAAATACCATATTATCATAACACTAGCTGGGCGACCTCAATTGATTACTTTTTTTAAATCAATTTTTTGACTCGTAACGGTGAACGCACACTTATCCGAACCGAACGCGTCGAACGGGCCGAACTTATTTCAGAATTATTCTTAAAATGAAATTCTATGAAACCTCGCACAGCTGACCGCGTCGAATCGTCCGAAACTGGAAGGAACTGGATGACGTCATCCGAATTCCTAGACGAATTCGGATGACGTCATCAAATACGGCGCGGGTGATGCGATCGAATCGATCGAAACGCCTGCATTCCGACAATGACAAGTGTGTGTGTAAGACCAACGAGAGTTAAGCGATCGAGTAACTAATTTGATTTATTTTAAATGTTACAAAAATGAGTGATTCTAAAATAATTGATTAATAAAGCACTGACAATAAAAATTTCGTAAAGAGACCTCACAATTCACATGAAATTAAGGGGCTACCTGAATTTCCCGGGGTCCATTGCTGCCATCATCATTTGAATTAAATCATTTAAAAGGAAACGGAGATCTAATTTAAATTGTTGTCTTGACCAAGCTCTAGATAACCCTCCAAACTATTTTATGAACTAAGTACTATTTACAGTTTAAAAGGAGAACGTGAAGCTTTTCTACGCACATACGCCAAAAGTGGCCGTTTTTCGCAATTGTGCGTAGAAATCTTCACGTTCTCACTTTAAACTGTAAACAGTACTTCATAAAATAGTTTGAAGGGTTATCTAGTGCCTGGGCAAAACAAAATTTTAAATTATATCTCCGTTTCCTTTTAAACGATTTACTTAATTCAAATGGGGACAGCACTGGACCGGAAAATTCAGGTAGACCGGAAAATTAAGGTAAACCCTTAACTGTGCGACTGGTCTAAAGGAAATGAGACGATTTTTTCGGCGCTGTCGTTTCTTTCGGTGCGGATGGATATGCGAGGCCTTGAAAACTTCCGATCGATTCGACGCGTTCGGCTTGTATAAGTGTACGTTCACCATAAAGGTGAACGCAATAATGATGACGATAGAATAAAGGTGTACTCACTTGGCAGCCAGCCCGCCGCCGGGCGGCAGCCCCGGGATGTTCTCGAGCACGAGCTGCTTCAGCACGCTGGAGAAGTGGCACGACGAGTCCTCGCGCTCCTCGCTGCCCGCGCTCTTCTCGATCAGAGCTGGAAACATGTACGTCCAGCGTTACCACACAATAAGTACTAGTACTCACATACAGAAGTCATCATCATTATCATCCGAGCGTATTCCCGGTTGCATCCTCAGCAGTAACGCTTCAGTGCCCGGGGTCCGCTACCTTACCAAGGAGATTTGACGAGGTTACTGGTTTTTACACAGAGCGACTGCCGTCTGACCTCCACAACCCAAAGGGCAAACCAGAAACAAATCCTTGGATAGTTTGATGTTCAAACGCTAGGTGGCGTTTGGGACCCACAGTTTTACGTGCCTTCCGAAACACGGAATCATCTTTCTTTTCGGATAATCAGGTGATTCAAACCTTCAATATCCTATCCAGACTGGAAACAACTTTTCACAAAGTATGCTTCCCAGTGGGAATCGAACCCATGACCTCCGTCTGACAAGGCGAACGCCTTGACCACTGGACCACGGAGGCAGTCCACTCACATACAGAAGTCTTACTTAGAAAAGAAATTCAAAGAAATACCTATTGTATGTGGTTAGCGCTATGGTTTTTTAATTTAGCCCGCGACAGAAGTCCTCACCTCTTTGTTTAGATACCTAGACATCCATTGCAAGCCAATTTCATTCTTATTACTCTGGACAAACGATTCATGTAACTGAATTTTTCCCCTACGAACTGGTCACCGCGCGCATATTAATAATGTAGGTATATTTTCGATACCTAAACGGGAAGTGGCACAGGCCTGGCGTTACACGACGTTACAAACACTGTCTTTCTCTCTTCTTTTCCTTCTCCCACTCTAAATGGGGTCGGCATTCACCATACTACTTGTGACGTGTGTTGGGACAAACGATTAATATTAACCACTTTAGTTGCAAAAGTTTAGTTTAGTTTAGTTGTAGTGTTGTGATTGCGTGACCGACGAATAAAGTAGTCGAAATTGTACTATTTCTACTAGGCTTAGCGTCGGGGGTAAAGTAACGTTAACTAACAAGTGCTAGCGAGCAAGAGTTTAAGGGGCTACCTGAATTTTCCGGGGTCCAGTGCTGCCCCCATTTGAAATAAATCATTTAAAAGGATACGGAGATATCATTAAAATTTTTGTCTTGACCAGTCTCTGGATAACCCTTCAAAATATTTTATGAACTACTGTTTACAGTTTAAAGTGAGAACTTGAAGCTTTTCTACGCACATACGTCAAAAGTGGCCGTTTTTCGCAATTGAGCGTAGAAAAGCTTCACGTTCTCACTTTAAACTGTTAACAATACTTCATAAAATAGTTTGAAGGGTTATCTAGGATCTGATCAAGACAAAATTTTAAATGAAATCTCCGTTTCCTTTCAATAGATTTATTTCAAATGGGGGCAGCACTAGACCCTGGAAAATTCAGGTAGCTCCTTAACAATAAGCTCGCGACCCGGGTCTGCGACAGTCGATGTCAGTAGGCGACGGTCGGAAACCAGTGTCACGTTGTCGCACGACGGTCGCCGACTGTCACTGCAGTCGCGCGACGGTCACAAACTTAGTGTCACAGGATGCCGAGAGGTAGTTGGAGACACTGGTCACCGACAGGTGGTGTCACAAACTGTATAAGAGCCCAAGTGTTCACTCTCGCAAGGAATGGATTTTTAAGCTAATAGGAAGAATTGTTCATAACATATAACTTAAATAGTTTCTAAACGAAGTTTATGTTTTTTATTTTTCATTTCGAGTGCACAAGTCACTCATACAATTTAATTTTCTTAACTCTGAAAAATTATATAATTATTTGTGTACTTAACAATACCTTAAAAAGTAATTCAAGATGTTATTCTAGTCAGTGTTTTAAGTTTTTATTATACTCATATATTTAAATTGATTAAATGTAAGTAGATGTTTATTTAAGCAGCTACCTGAATTTTCCGGGGTCCTTTCAAATGGAAATTGGACCCATTTGAAATAAATCCTTTTTGATAGGAAACAGAGACATGATTTAAAATTTTGTCTTGACCAAGTGCTAGATAACCTTTTAAACTATTTTATTAACTACTGTTTATAGTTTAAAGTGAGAACGTGAAGCTTTTCCATGCACAATTGCGAAAAACGGCCACTTTTGGTGTATGTGCGTAGAAAAGCTTCACGTTCTCACTTTAAACTGTAAACAGTAGTTCATAAAATAGTTTTAAAATTTTAAATGATGTCTTTGTTTCTTTTTAAATGATTTATTTCAAATGGGGGCAGCACTGGACTCCGGAAAATTCAGGTAGCCCCTTTAAAGCAAAACGACGATGAAACATTTGGAACGACTTGCAATTAAATATTAATGTACGTCACTCAGCGCGAAACGTCTCAGTTTCGAGATTGGCCTCAAATGCTTTTGTCCGGCTGTCAGACTGACCGGCTATTCTTGCCTAAAGGTAAAATTTTTATAGAGTTCTTATGTAGGTTTAGTTTTTCGAATTTTTTAAAATGGCGGAAATATAAGGGTTGAAAACTTTAAAAATATCATATTACAACAATTAAAATTTTTTTTTTTGTTAAGGGCGGCCTTTCCGTCTTTCTTTTCATACAAACGCTCGCACGTGATTATGGCGATGTATCTGATCTTCCTTGAGAACTTTTGAACTCACAGGTATCTTGGGAGCTATTTCTAGGTTTCTATCGAAATAAAAAATTTAACAAAGTCAGTATAAGCCTCCAAAAATCTGCTTTTTGCACAAATTTTAGCTGAACTTCGACCGTTCATAAAGTACTCATAAATTGTAAAAGTAAAAAAAATATTTCGATACAAACCTCGCAAATGTAATGAAAATTTTTAATACAAAACATTTCTTTTACATACTTGTAAGGCTTACTGAAAAACACGTATTTCCTGGAACAAGTTTTATGAAATTTCCGCACCCTATGAGTAGTTAATATTCGTTCAATGGTTAGTTAATAATAATACTAATTTCATTTAATAGAATGCAAACCATGCGCTTGGACGTTATCTCTCTCTTTTTTGGTTTGCCTCTTTTTCTAGCATTGCCCTGGATGAAACACCAAGCTTTAAAACTATGTTTGCGTTGAAAACAGAGCGACCGGGAAGGGCCGCCTTAAGTACCCTTATTAAGACGCAACTTTTTTATCAGATAAACTTAAACGGTTCGGGGTGACTCGCGAGGTCTACAGCTCACAGAGAACTAGTTAATATATTTTATTCTATTCAATCGGCAGCCTGTGTCGTTTCACAACCAATACAAGTTATTTAAATCTTAGATTTCAATGCGTCTCTGCGATGTTACGGGCGACCTAAGGGCGGGCAGTTTCTTTGCACAAAGAATTTCTATTGCGGTGCAGAGAGGCAATGCTGCCAGCCTTATGGGGTACTCTGCCTCGCGGTGATGCGTTGGAATCTCTTTTTTATTTGTAATTTTTATTATATTTTAATTTGTAAAAATGTACAATGATTGAAAAAAAAAAACTTTTTAAACAAAAAAAAAATTAGAGTTCTTACATAGAGAACAAATAAAAAAAAATTAAAAAAAAATCTTTATTTTATTTTTTAATAGAGTCCATAATTATTAATAATGAGATGAGCGTGATAAATAACGTATAAACAGAATTTTAAAATAAAAATATGAACCGGATTGGTATAACATGCATATTCCTTATTGAATAGAATTCATCAAGATACCCGTGAAGCCGCTAATAATTTGATCATAAGACATAACACCCTCGCAAGTGACAGTGAGGGCGGTGTCGAGAGGTGCCACTCACGCGAGCCTCCGAATCGTATCGTAACTCGTAAGTCAGTATGACATTGGTGGAGCGGCCTTGGACGGAACACGCTAGCAGAGGGTTGAGACGCTGATAATATACCTACTTTTTAAGTGATTTAATAACCTTGAACTTGAACTTTAATAACCTTCCCAAAGAACATCGAACAAAAAAGTAATTATTTAAAAAATTACTGTTTTCTACTGTTATTGTTGCATGTTTATTGTTAAGTATTGTTTATGTATTGTTCTGTTCTTGTATCTACTATAAGTGTCTGTATGTGATGCAGTCTTCGTGAATAAACGTATTACCTATCTATCTGTCTAAAAAATATTTTTTAGAGAAGCTTTTTTTAAAATGCTAATTCTCTTCAAGCGAATCAAACGAGTTTGGGGTTCCGTCGTTTCATTACAGAGTGCCTATGGCCACATTACGGCTCCATCATCAGATCAGCTCCATGGCATCATAATATTGCATTGGCACGCGATATACATACGTACAATGCGGACACAAAAAAGTTGAACAAAAATGGCGAACTTCAAAGCATTTTTGTACAAATTCCCGGCACGTAGGTTGTACCAAAATGGCGGTTATCGGCGCAGGTACAAATAATGCGCCAACGACCGCCATTTTGGTTCAATTTACGTGTCGGGAATTTGTACAAAAATGCTTTGAAGTCCGCCATTTTTGTTTAACTTATTTGTGTCGTATTGTATGCGTGAAAAATGTCAGCTCTATCGGAAATCGGGCAGTGGGTCAAAATTTAACTTGCAAGATTTAATTACAGATAGACGACGGGACAGGTGAAACTAAATAAAAGCTTGTAAAATAAAAATGGTTTTGTGCTTCCACACAAGTTGACTGACCTGCGGATCCAAGATTCTATAGAAAGCAAAATAGCATTTTCATATTTCGATATATTGTCCTTCGGGAAATTAGTTTGAAAAAATTACTTCAAATGTCAGCATTAGTGAGCGTTAGCCCTAAAACCCCTTAAGTCACCTTTCTGAACTTAAAATAAAACTATTAAGTACTCACAACAGGATTTATATTTAATCCTATCAGTCAAGGATTAATATTTTATCAATACCCCAACGACTTTCTAGCTATGTAAAACGTAATACCTAAAAATAGATTTGTATTTATCCAATTATCGGTTGTATATAAAGGAGTAGTTCCACTGAACAATCATGAAGCTAAATTATCTCTATCTGTTTACGGTGTTTTGGTGATAAAACACGTCTACGAGTTTAGTGAAAATCTTCTAAAATGCATCGCTTAATCGATTTACCTATTATAATCTACTTTAAGTTGATAAAAATAAAAGTGAGAGTTTAAATTTTAAAGTAACATTTTGGCTTTAAGTTTTTTTTATAGTATAATTATAAGGGGTTTTAAGGTGAACGCACACTTATCCGAGCAGAACGCGTCGAATCGATCGAAGTTTTTAAGGGGCTACTTCAATTTTTCGGGGTCCAGTGCTGCCCCCATTTGAATTAAATCATTTAAAAGGAAACGGAGATGCAATTTAAAATTTTGTCTTGATCAGGCTCTAGATAACCCTTTAAACTATTTTACGAACTACTGTTTACAGTTTTAGGTGAGAATATGGTGCTTTTCTACGCACATACGCCAAAAGTGGCCACTTTTGACGTGGTTTGGTTTTTGTAAATTGACGCACTTTAATTACATGTGAATTGTGATGAATCTTGACGATATTTTTATTGTCTAATATTAACATAATTAATAAATTATGTTAGAATCACTCATTTTTGTAACATTTTAAAATAAATAAAAGTAGTTACTCGATCGCATAACTCTCGTTGGTCTTAGGCACACACTTGTCATTGTCGGAATGCAGGCATTTCGATCGATTCGATCGCATCACCCGCGCCGTATTTGATGACGTCATCCGAATTCGTCTAGAAATTCTTTGTTTCTTCCAGATTCGGACGATTCGCCGCGGAAAGAATAAGTGTGTTTTCACCTGTAAACACCAGTTTCAAAATCAAGTAGAATCTATGATATTGAACTGCTAAAACATATAATACGGACTTTAACCCCTTCCGTACAAAACCGAATAAGCTGATCGGGTACGAAACATTTTCATACCCAATTCATAAAAGTTAAAAAGCCTTTCTAAACCTCTTTTAGTTAAAATGTGTTTTGTCTCGTTCTTACTATGTCGAAATATTGAAAAGAGAGAAAGGGACAAAAGATGGTTTAACTCAAATAGGTTTAGCAGACGGATGTTAATTTTTACAAATACGAGGGTTCTAATATACAATGTGTATTTTTTAAACTTGATCAAACGAAATGTGCGGATTTTAGACGAAATATTACGGATAAAAAACCGGAAAAAAATATTTAGTAACACTTTATTTTATTTTTTTGGAACGAAGTTCCTTACGGCAGGCTTGGAGGAGATAGGGATTTTGCTGCGCGACCGTACTGAAAAAAATGTGATAGTAAAACCGTAAGGATGACCTCGTTAAATAAAACCGTTAAATGAGACGTGCGCAGGCGCGACAGTCGTATACACAATTCTTTTGCAAATTGTGTCGATTCTACATTAGCCGAAGGAACTTCGTTCCTACCTGGTGTCCCACGACACCACATTTTTTTTATTGTGTTAGAACCACCTTAGTCGAAGCTTATCAATTGGACTGAACTCGCCCTAAATTAGATATAGGCTGATGTTAAAAAAGTCAGCTCAGTGATCCACGAGAGGTATTTTAACCTTTTGTTCTCATGTTTCAGATTGGACACGTAAAGTATTTTTTTTTTAATTAAATGTCACTTATTTTTTAGGGTTCCGTAGTAAACAAGGAACCCTTATAGTTTCGCCATGTCTGTCTGTCTGTCCGTCCGCGGTTTTACTCAGCGACTATAAGTACTAGAAAGCTTTAATTTGGTATAGGTATGTAAATTAACTATGTGGAAAAAATTGGTACAATAAAATATTGTACAAAAAATTTTTTAGGGTAGCTTCCATACAATTAAAGTCAAAATTCAATTTTATTTTCTAGACTAACCAATCATGTGGGGTATCGTTAAATAGGTCTTTCAAAAATAGTAATAGCTTGTGAACACCGTTTTTAGATTTAGGGATTCGTTTCTGAAATATTTGGTTTTAAAGTGAAAATTTTTATTAGAGTCAGGTGTTCACAGCTATAGTAAATATAACGAAATTTAAAGGAAAACTATCAGAGCTAAGTAGGGTTTGCAAATTAAAATGTTATAGGCGATAAACTTATAAAATGTACTCGGAAAAGGAAAATTTCATACAAATTCAATAGAAAATTAGTTATTAGACGTTTTTAGTGACATGAACTTAAGTTAGTATTCGTAACTACTCAATGTTATGTAAGACCTTTAATTGGTAATAAATAAAAATAAAAAACTACGGAACCCTACACTGTGCGTGGCCCGACACGCACTTGGCCAATTATTTTTTGTTTTCTTTCACCACTCGTCTCTAATGTATTTCTTATGTAACGTAAAACAGCAGAACTAGGCAACTAGCTGCCAATCGGAGCGAAACAATACCTGCGGTTCACATTAGTGTTGCAAGCAATAGTATGAAATACCGGTAGCCTATCGATACTATCGTGGCCTTGAAAAACAGTCAAAATATCAATGGGACTATCGACAGTATTGAATAACCGATACTATCGACAGTATCGATAGTATCGATGGTCAATAGTTTGCAATACTATTGATGTAAGGTAAAACTATCGATAGTATTGGTACTATTGAATTTAGATACTATTGATATTATCGAATCTAAATACTATTGAATTTAGATACTATCGATAGTATCGAATACTGTCGATAGTATCTAAATTCAATAGTACCGATACTATCGATATTTTGACTGTTTTTCAAGGTGAACTATCGATAGTTATGCAACGCTAGTTCACATGACCGAACAGCATTTGTTACATTTGTTAGCAGCAGGTCTGGATCTGAGGTGGGGGGGGTGCTTTTTATAGGAATGCTCCAAAAAAGATACCCGTAAAACATCGAACCACGGGCTATTCTAGATCACTATAGTATAAATTAAATTAAAATAACAGTTAAAAAAAATACATTACCATACAAGAGTGACCAGCCGCCCGGGCAGTTTGTATGGGAATGTCGAATTTTTTTATTGCATGTTATTTAATATCATTTTACTATAGTGATCTAATGCCTATGGTTCTTATTTATTACGAGTATGAATAACGCCATACAAAATATACTGAAACAATTCTAAGGGTAAATTCAGTTCATGAAGGAACATATGGCGAAAGATGAACAATAATTCGCTACTTTCCAATACAAATCAAATTAAAAAAAAAAATCTAAACATCAAAACGAACATTTTCTGTGGGATTTGTATGAAATACAGGCAGATGACGTCATAGTTTCTTGCAGTCAAATAGCGCTCTTATTATCAAGTTTTCTGCAATAATAAATCTAAAATCACGTTAACAATGGATATCATCTGTATATCATCAATGACAAGTGACATTATTTTGTGACTTCTTATTTTCTCAACAGTACCAAATAATTTATATTTGACTCAGGAAAGTACCCAATTCTTTGATTTCGATAGAAACTTAGGATCATCTTATCGGTCAACTTGTATATGGCCATTTTATTGACGACCTCCGTGGCTTAGTGGTCACCATGCTAGACCGCCACCCAGATGTTCCGGGTTCGATCCCCGGTCAGGTCAAGTTGGAAATTGCCCTTTTTCAAATTGTCCTGAGTCTTGGATGTTAATATTTATATGTATTTACTATAAAATATAGTATCGTTTATAACACAAATCTCAAACTTACTTTGGGGCTAGCTGATCAGTGGAATTTGTCCCTATATATTTATTTATTATTCATATTTCGATATATGGTCGTTTGGGCAAATTGTTCAGTATAATGGACTAAATTCAGCGTAAAAAAGTTTCAGTGTGTTTTAGATCTTGTTTAATATTATCATGGTTCATGTCTTAATGGAGTTTATTCCGCCACAAATTCGAAATGCCTGAACAGATTTAGATGTACGAGGTAAGAAATAGTAAAAATCATCATCACACTTAGGAGCTGGACACATAGAAAAGACGTAAGACGCAGACGCGGCACGTACAGGGCTCAGACGGGGCGCCGTCG
This sequence comes from Acrobasis suavella, assembly GCA_943193695.1. Lineage (NCBI taxonomy): Eukaryota > Metazoa > Arthropoda > Insecta > Lepidoptera > Pyralidae > Acrobasis > Acrobasis suavella. The sequence continues at coordinate 2,937,533 of OW971947.1, forward strand.
CGAAAACAGAAAAGACGAGGCACGGACGTGACAGATACAAACAAATCCGTATCTATGGCAACACCGAGACGCCCGAGTCGCCCCACACCCGCCCACAACCCCCTTCACTCGCTCGCGCTTGTGCCCCGTCCGTTCTGTATGTTCTACCATAGGACACAGACGCGTTAGCGTCAGGTCTGCGCCCCGTCTCGGTACTTCGACTTTTCTATGTTCTGCTTTGCGACGCTTCTATACATTTTATATGAAACGGATGCAGCATTTTGTATGAAATGAGACACGTCTTTTCTGTGTGTCCAGCGCCTTGCATGACGAAACCATATTCATTGTAAATTTAAGGACTCTTTTATCTGAATTTTCAGGGGTCCAGTGCTCGTCAAAAGTGGCCGTTTTTCGTAATTGTGCGTAGAGAAGCTTCACGTTCTCACTTTAAACTGTAAACAGTAGTTCATAAAATAGTTTGAAGGGTTATCTTGTGCTTGGTCGAGACAAAATTTTAAATGATGTCTCCGTTTCCTATCAAATGATTTATTTCAAATGGGGGCAGCACAGGACCCCGGAAAAATCCGGTAGCCCCTTAAAATAAAAATGTCTTGTGAATGTTTGTTACTTCATCATGTCTCAACCGAAACAGATAAGGCCGCTATGCTAAGTCTTCAAAAAAAGGCAAATTAAATAAAACTCGTAGTCTACAGTACTTGGTTAACAAGGTCCCGACTTCAAAGGCAGATTCATCCTATAATCCTCTTTAGTTTCACAAACTAAATGTTATTCAATAGTTTCCGTGCGACGTACCTATATATATATATATATATATATATATATATATATATACAATATGTAACAAAAACCCTGTCCGATCCTTGTAGGAGCAACTCAGACCGTCAATATGAACCACTTTTCCTATGGGACCAATGCTAGAAACTGGAAAAAGTACGACATTTTCATACAAAAGTGTTCGTCCGGCCGGCAAATTTGTATGAAAATGTCGATTTATTCATCGAGTTTTATAATTCAGGCTTTGGTCCCATAGGAAAAGTTGTTCATATTGACGGTCTGAGTTGCTCCTTAAAGGATCGGACAGGGTTTTTGTTACATATTATATAAATCCTACTAATATCATAAATGCGAAAGTTTGTATGTATGAATGATTGTTCCTTTTTCAAACGGCTAAACGATTTGAAATTAAATTTGACATGTAGGTATCTTATTACCTGAATAACATAGGATACTTTTACATCCTATATTATTCTGGTAAATATCCCGAAAAAAACAAAATGTGTGGTTTCCGTGGTATTGTAAGGGATACATGAATTTTTCGGGGTCCAGTGCTGCCCCTATTTGAAATAAATTATTGGAACGAAAACGGAGATATTATATAGACAACTCTTCAAACTATTTTGTGAACTACTGTGTGAAGCTTGTCAACGCACATTTGCGAAAAACGGCTACTTTTGGCTAATGTGTGTAGAAAAGCTTTACGTTCTTATTTTAAACTTTAACCAGTAATTCAAATAATTTATTTCAAATGGGGGCAGCACTGGACCCCAAAAATTTATGTATTCCTTTAAAAAAACGTATGACCACGCGTGCGACGCCACAGGTAACAGCTTGTATCTAAATAATATCTCCTAATTATTATTATTTCTTCATACACATCAAATCCCACACGGCTTTAGAATCAACCTTGACTAATCGTATCGCCTTAAATAAAGTATGACCACGCGGGCAACACCACAGGTAACAGCGAGTAACTAATATCTACCAATTATTATTATTTCTTCATACAACTCAAATTCCACACGGCTTCAGAATCAACCTTGACAAATCGTATCGCCTTAAATAACGTATGACCACGCAACACCACAGGTAAAAGCTTGTATCTAAATAATAACTCCAATTTTTTTTAGATTCGGGTGTCTTTTCTCCCCGCTCCTTTGAGAGGCTTGCGTGGGGATACAGATCCAACACGTAGAGGCCCTTTGGAGAAGTTGATGTAATGTGGCGCTCCCGCCAAAACCCATTCCATGTACTGTTCAGGTGTATATTATATACCCTTGAATAGGTTTCGGCAGGAGAAAGATCTATTGCAAGAAAAAGGGAAAGGTATATGGGTTATGGTCTCCTAATTATTATTATTTCTTCATACAAATCAAATTCCACAAGGCTTCAGAATCAACCTTGACAAATCAGATATCACGTATGAGTTCGCCATTGAGCGTTCCATGTCCATTGATTTACTGTTATGACCTGTATTGATAAGTAGATTACTGAGACCGGCCACCGCATACACCTATATTTAATATCACTATCTACTGTTTAAGGTTACCAAGTGTTTCTTGATATCTTAACTTGTCAGTTTTTTTAAGTGAAAACTTCTTTAGCGGTGTTGTACAGTTTTTTGTAAGGGGTAATAAATGTTAAACTCGCGTCAGGACGCGTGACCTGATCGAAATTCGTAAGACGGATGGAGAGTAGACAGCCGGCGCGGCGTAGGAGAAGTATCCCCCTCTCTTTCTATGGCGTGGCGAAAATGTATGCCTGCGCCTGCTGTTTAGTTTAGGCGGTACAGGGCGCTTGCGCGAATTTTCGTGTGTGTTTATGTTACGGCGTGCCACGCACATCCATGGATGGTGACAGCTGATGGCTCGACCGTCTGTGTAGTGGCCACACTGCTGTGTATTCGTAAAATTCGTGTATATAGTGTTTAAAATATGGAAATTGAACAACCATTCCAAAATATCAAAAATGCGCAACGTTAATATTCAAGTTTTCACTTCTGCCGGCACTCCCGGAGTGCAACCCGTCGTTTTTTCTTCATGATTTTTTTTTATACCAATATCTTGACAAAAGTAAATAAATAAATATATATAGACAAAACACACAGATTGAGCTTGCCCCAAAGTGTCCAGCTCCTAAGTGTGATGATGATTTTTACTATTTCTTACGATACCTCGTAAATCTAAATCTGTTCAGGCATTTCGAAGTTGTGGCGGAATAAACTCCATACAGACATGAACCATGATAATATTAAAACAAGATCTAAAACACACTGAAACTTTTTTACGCTGAATTTAGTCCATTATACTAAACAATTTGCCCAAACGACCATATATCGAAATATGAATAATAAATAAATATATAGGGACAAATTACACTGATGAGCTAGCCCTAAAGTACGGTCGAGACTTGTGTTATGGGATACTAACTCAACGGAACTATTATTTTATAACAAATACATATATAGATAAACATCCAAGACCCAGGTCAATCTGTAAAAGATCATTTCCATCTTGACCTGACCGGGGATCGAACCCGGGACCTAAGTGAAGTCATGCCAGACATGATGACCACTAGACCACACAGGTCGTCAAAGTGACAAATGTCATCTAATTTCTTCGTTATTTTGTATAAATCTGGGTTAGTAGTGTGACCAAAAATTTCATTAGCAAAAAATACCAAGTTAATAATTCCTGTCATTGCTAAAATATTCTTCGTATTCATTGCCGTAGGTACATTTTTTAGCCAATGCCTTATAATTACAATACTTTTGGGTACTTTCCTGGGTCGAAAATAAGTTGAAATTGAGACGTTTAATTTTCTTAACAGTACCATATTATAATAAAAATTATGACTAGCTTTAACCCGCGACTTCGTCCGCGTAGAAGTAGAAAATGATTCCGTTTCCGTTCCAAAAAAAAATATGTATCACTTTAAAAATAACGAAGTTTCATACACACTGGCAACCCCCATTTCACCCCATTAGGGATGGAATTTCCAAAAATCCTTTCTTAGCGAATGTCTCCGAGTCACAACCTACCTTCCCGCCAAATTCCATCTTCATTGGCTTAGTAGTTTTTAAGATTTCGTGATGAGTGAGTGAGTGAGTGATTTTCGCTTTTATCTAATATATAAAATTCTCGTGTCACAGTTTTCGTTGCCATACTCCTCCGAAACGGCTTGACCGATTTTGATGAAATTTTTTGTGCTTATCCGGTATCTATGAGAATCGGCCAACATCTATTTTTCATCCCCCTAAATGTTAGGGGTAGTCCACCCCTAAATTTTTTTATGGCAAAACAACGTTTGCACGGTCAGCTAGTATAATATATACAAGATAGAAGATATCAAGAGCGCTATTTGGCTCCAAGAAACTACGACGTCATTAGTCTACATTTCATACAAATCCCTAGAAAATGTTTGTTTTGACGTTTAGGAAAGAATATCCGAATTTAGTTGTTGGTAAGTAGCGAATTCATAAATGCAAATCATTTTGTCAAGGTGTTTTGAATAGTAAAATGCTGTATATATATAGCACTGCAAAAAAACTACTTTTTACTAAATCGACGCCTCAGGGGATCCAAGGGCTGGTGCGCATTTTGGCCAAAGGCTAAGCTTGGCCATTCAGCGCGGAAATGCCGCCTGTCTCTTGGGTAACCCTACCCTGCGAGCGCAGCGATTTAGGCAAAATTTTTATATCATTTGGTGTTATTTATAGTACTTATATCTAGTTTAGTTTACATGCATAGTTATATTTAGTTTAGCCATAGTTTATTTATGTTATTTAAGTTCTTAATGTAATTAAAGTTTTCATTAGACAACATAAAAAATAAATCCATAATTCGCTACCTTGTAAAATAAATAGATAATGCTGCATATGCAATACTAGTAGTTTTATATCTCTTTTTGACCCCCGACAAAAAAGAGGGGTGTTATAAGTTTGACGGGAATGTCTGTCGGTCTGTCTGCCTGTGGTATTGTAGCGCTCGAACAGATGGACCGATTTCGATACGGTATTTTTTACAAGTGAAAATAAGTTTTCTTGCGGTAGTTCTTTGCTATGTTTGATGAAAATCAGTTTAGCCGTTGAAAAGTAATTTGGGGTTAACGCTTGAAAGTCGGGGTTTACTTTTACAAATAATAGATGGCACTACGGATATCCAGTCGTATCTGTAGTTTCGCTACACATCACTAGATGGCGTTCTTGACATTCGGCTTTTTTTTAATTTGTCTAGCAAATAAACTTGTGAATGTAATTTTTGTTTGTGTAAGATGAAATAAAATAAAAACTATTCAGTTGTGCTGGAGAGCAATCATTAAACATAGTTAATTTTCTTTCACCAATATCAGGGTCAACACAGGCATACTTAAGCAATATCATAAGCCATTCATAATAAATATAATGTCATGCACATGTCATATAATCAAGTAACAGATAAGAAACAAGATTACTAGTGCAGTAGTGCATGCACATGTATGGCTTCGCTTCTTATATTCACTTCTGTCGGCTCTCAACGCACATACGAGCGTTAGACCGCACAGAACGCACGTTCATTGCTTTAACCCTTCAATTAATAAAAAAAAAAACTTTACATCCAATTTTTAATGAATGGAAGAGGTCGAGGGCCAGGACTAAAGCAATGAAACTAGCTGGTATTTTAAAACAAATTTAATCATAAAACAATGTAACAATTCTACATTTTAGAGATATAAAAATTACAATTAGTGTAAATTTAATTTCGAAGATTAAAGGGAATGATTAGATTTACTTTAAGGTAATATCACAAATGTTAGATTTCATTTTTCAAATTTTAGTTGTTATTTAGGAGCAGAAAAAATATTTAACAAACATATATGTATTTACATGTAAGTACATTGTTAAGTACAACATCTAAACGAAATGAGATTAAAGGAAACTCACAAAAACTTAATTCTAATCAATTACGTAATCTAGATATAAAGCATGCTACATCATATTTAATAATTGAAATAAATAAAAAATCTTTAAAAATACTAACAAAACTACACAATAAATACCACTAAAATGGTAACATTTTTACTGTCATCAAATCTCATTTGATTACACATCAAAACTAAACAATTACTACATAATAAAAAAATATATAACAGATTAAAATCAAAAAGACTAGACTAGGACCTTTTAATTTTTTTTTTTTTTGCAATGAACTAATCTTAATTCTTATTATAATTAAGGAGGATTTGGCAAGTAATGGTTACTGTAGGCACTTGAATCGTTGATGTATTTAACAATAATCTGATATACGAGTTTGAATGAATATGAATTTCATAGAAACGTTAAAGTTAACCTACACTAATACTATTAATAAAGGCTAAATCTCAGGAAAAAAAACGTATGATAGGTTAAATTTTTTGTGTAAATAAGGTATTGTTAATTTTATAATGGTTTAATTTGCAGAGCTTATTTTTAAAACATGAACCTTCACGAAATGTCTCTGTAATCTAAATCTTGTACTGATATCTTACCTAATAAAACTGTCAGAAAGTCTTTCTTTTAGCAAATATTTTATTACTTTTGTGGATTGCATGCTTTAGATCTAACCCTGTTCATGCAAAAAATTGTATTCATTAATCGAAAATACCGTCTGAGTAATGAATGAAAATAAAATACATATATCTAAAAAAGTATACTTTGAATAAGTACATAATTATATTAGATGAAATAAATCGATAATAATGTGATAAACCAGGGCGTAAACGTTTATTTATCTCAGAATCTGATGCAATTTAATGCAAAATGCATAAACGTATGAAGCATTACTCAGGTAGATACGTGGTCGGGACGTACTAGCAGGTGATACATGCATACGGCCTTTATGTTTTAGGGTTACAAATTCAAAAAATAATTGCGAGCATCTACTAGGATATCTAAGGAGGTCCGTGAATAAATCAATGGATACAATGTACCTGGCCTTTTCAATCACGATACTGACATAGAAACTACTAGTCTATGCATAATGCATACGCGCATCATGCAGCAATCTATTTCGGTATGATTCACGTGCGTTAGCAACAAGATTTTATCACTTCCTGTAGTGTATAAAATAAACGATAATTGTACGAATCTGCGGGCGTTGCAGGTGCGATGTAGGGTTACCAACTTGCTGAAGAAGTTAGTAGATAGTTTTCTTTTTTTTTTTTTTTCAAATATACATCGTGGAATGTATTTAGCCGTAATGAATCGAACCACGGGCTATACTCACTATAGTATAATGAAATTAAAATAATAGACATAAAACAAAAAAAAATTGGCTTCCCCATGCTAAATTGTGTTGCCGACCGGGCAACTTTCTTTTTTTATAGGCGTGCCAATTTTTTATTGTATTTTGAGTGTTATTTTAATTTCATTATGCTATTGTTCTAGTATAGGCCGTGGTTCGATTTATTACGGGTACGTTCTTTCCACATTGTATTATTGGTAAGTACGTCTATCGCGCACGATAGAGATGGCTTACTAGACGGAAGGCCTTTTCCCAGCATTGGGACCATAACTAAAAATATATATACAGACGGGATTGTTTCAGCCAAAGTTTAAGAAAAAAGAAAGACGGACAAAGTGTGTTTATGACATCTACGGCCTTTTTGGATTCATTTTATAGTCTAGGTGACACGGAGCTTATTATTTGAACAAATTGCGAGGACACGCCTCGCAATAACAAAAACCATTAGGTAGGTTATATTTTTCTCTTTATCAAAAAAATTATAAACCCCCGAGATGATTTTGAGGCGCAAAAATGTTATGATAACTCATTTTCAAATACATATTTTTTAACAATTACAAAAAATCAATGAGAAGTTCTTTCGCAAAATTTTATTAAATTGGATTGCGAACATTCATATTAGAGTGTTCGCTGACGTGTGACGAGAATGCTGCTCTTTCATAATGCTTCCAAACACCACAACAGAATGTCTATATCGTTGTCTATATCGTTTAGTTTCATTCCTGTAACTCTAAAGAATATGCAGACGATGCCGGGGTTATTTATCACACAAAGTACAAGATTTTTTTAAATTGTGTACCCAACTAAGATGGCTGTACCACAACATTCTTTACTTGTTATATCAAAACCTTCATATAAATATTTCTTTATGTATAAAGCTTCATCAATCACACCATTAATATTAATTTAATAATTGATTCAAAAAATTATCCGTACATAAATAAAATAATTTTATTAGTTACCTACTAGTACACGCAAAGAATTTTAATATAAACAGTTTGGTAAGGAATCATATGCATAATGGCAACTTACGTTCTGTACATAGGGGAGGGAACTTAATAATTATAGTCTAATTTAAGTATTAGACATTTTCAGCTAACAATAAATAATAAAATAAAAGTGTTGAGGCCAAATTTTATTGGATTTGTTGGAAATAGTAAGTTACGTCATCGTTATTTTTTCATCAATGGAAACTACCTAATTGTTTACTTATCTAATCGATCCGTTATGCGTATAACTCCATAACTATTGAATTATCGGTGATAAGTGTATACAACGGGAATTCCCTAAAGGTAAATAAGAAAGGCCCATGATACGCCATAACTGACCGCACGCTAACACGAAGCAACTGATTCTGTTACGAAAAAGTGGTAGCTAAAGTGGCGCCCTCATTTGAAATAAATTGTTTAACACTAAATAAGGTGATAATTAAAAATTTGATTTGTATCACTGTCTAGAAAGACCTTTTAACTATTTTATGAATAACCTTTGAAATTAATACTAATAGTCTGTCAAGTTTTAAAACTGTTTTTCAGTTTTTCAGAAAAACAGTTTTAAAACTAGCAATTACTTTCAAAGATTATTCATAAAATAGTTAAAAGGTCTTTCTAGACATTCATACAAATCAAATTTTTAATTATCACCTTATTAAGTTTTAAACAATTTATTTCAAATGAGGGCGCCACTTTAGCTACCACTTCGTCTTAAGTATATATTACTGTTTGTATATGACAAACTTCTTCAATTCTGGTCTGGGAGAAAGGAATAAACTTAGAATTTACCAGGTATTTCTCTTTCCGCGCAGATCGTTAAAACCGATCAAGAATGGGCGAGATTTGAATCATGTTACGCGATACGGCTAGCAAGCCATCACTATTTTTATGCTTTTTTTCATCTCAACGCCCACCATCACGCTAAGCGTGGCGTTTGTGTCTTACGGCCTTGGACTCTGTCTACCCCGTCAGGGATAAAGACGTGAAAATGTATCTGTGTATATGACAAAATAATATTCAATGAATATCAGTGAATAGAAAATCGAGATAATCCTTAAAGAGCTCACTTCGTGACATGAAATAGCTTATCCAGAAAAGAAAATAGAGTTAAATATTAAAAAAAAATGATCTCTCATACAAATTGATCGATTTTCTATAAAAAAGTTTTTTTTTTCTTTTATTAATTCATTTTAGTATTTCCAAATTGCATTTTAGCAGCTTGAAAAAGGACACTACAGACTTTACTAGGCTTTTAAACTATAAAAAACACATTTTAAATTTAACTCAACATTCAAGTGATTATATCATTGGATGATTGTAACCTGTTTATTTTTCATGCCAAGTGATTCAAAGGGCTCTTTAACGCACAACAACTGCGCAATTTCTCGCGATTTTTCCTTTTCATGAGGATAAAGTATTGTTAAACATGGTAAAAATAGACCGAGCAATTTGAAGTTACCTAACGATATTGCGACGATCTCGATCGTACGACGAAATATTGTGAGAGTGCTTTTACTTGACGACCTTCGTGGCGTAGTGGTCACCATGCTAGTCCGCCACCCAGAGGTCCAGGGTTCGATCCCCGGTCAGGGCAAGTTGAAAAATGGCCTTTTTCAAATTGTCCCGGGTCTTGGATGTTTATCTATTGTATATGTATATGTTATAAAATATAGTATCGTTGAGTTAGTATCCCATAACACAAGTTTCGAACTTACTTTGGGGCTAGCTCAATCAGTGTAATTTGTCCCTATATATTTATTTATTTACTTTTTTTGGAAATCCTTGTGGGAGGCCAATATGATGATGAAGATTACGTATATGCCATGGATCATTTATTCAAGTAAGCAGAACAGACATGGAGAATATAGGCATGATATAAATTAAACATTGCTTCATTTATCCACCACTCATGCAATACAATAAATTAATGGACTGCCTTGGCCGATCTGGAAGTGAACCCAGGTTGGCCGATGTAAAGATGATCTGGTAAGATGGAAATACATACACAGAGACCGCAACGTTTGCGGCTGTGGTGCATCTCCACAGACTATGGCTCACTTGCTGAGTTGCCCAGCGCGTCCTACACCTGCACGCTGGAGGAGCTGTACAATGCAACCCTTAACGAAATACCGATCGCTAATTACTGGGCCCAGACTGCCTCCGTGGTCCAGTGGTCAAGGCGTTCGCCTTGTGACCCGGAGGTCATGGGTTCGATTCCCACTGGGAAGCATACTTAGTGAAAAGTTGTTTCCAGTCTGGATAGGATATTGCAGGCTTGAATCACCTGATTATCCGAAAAGAAAGATGATTCCGTGTTTCGGAAGGCACGTAAAATTGTGGGTCCCGAACGCCACCTAGCGTTTGATCATCAAACTATCCAAGGATTGGTTCCTGGTTTGCCCTTTGGGTTGTGGAGGTCAGACGGCAGTCGCTCTGTGTAAAAACCAGTAACCTCGTCAAATCTCCTTGGTTAGGTAGCGGACCCCGGGCTCTGAAGCGTTACTGCTGAGGATGCAACCGGGAATACGCTCGGATGATGATGAATTACTGGGCCCAGAGAAATATTTAATCACATGAACATCGACACGCTAAGAAGAATAAATGGACACCAACCAAATCTAATAAAATCGAAAATTACTCTCTCACTCATCACGAAATCTCGAAACTACTTAGCCAATGAAGATGAAATTTGGCAGAAAGGTAGATGTGACTAGGAGACGTCCGCTAAGAAAGGATTTTCGGATGGGGGGAAATAGGGGTTGCCAGTTTGTATGAAACTTCGAAAATTTTAATTTATTTTAGTAGTTAGTAGAAAATAATTATGCATTTATTAGATTTTGAAAATTACATTCCTATATAGGGGTGTAATAGGGGTTTCAAGTTTGTATGAATCTTCGTCATTTTTGAAGCGAGACACATGACATTTTTGAATTAGTGGTTAGTCAAAAATAATAATCCATTAATTGGATTTTAATAAATTGCCACCCTAGGGGGTGCAAACGGTAACTGGAACAAGCGAAACAAAGCTCTTCGGGTCCGCTAGGTCTTTAAATCCCTACAACACTATTATAAAAATTGTTATGTTATGAATAAGTATTCAAACATTTTAAATTTTTAACATTATAGTTCATATGTTATAACAAAATTAAAAACGTAAAAAACCACAATAAAATCTTGTTAGAAAAATTTTCGACTTCTACGCGGACGAAGTCGCGGGTTAAAGCTAGTAAATATATAAATATGTATATACTAACTCAGTGTTCAAGTACTCAACAAAGATTAGTTCAGAGCTAATCGCTTTAACTCTAAGTTAATTAGTGGATTCAGTTAGAATTAAACTAAGCGCAAAAATTAGGGATATTAATTCGAGGATGGTTTTGACCATACTAACCAAACTAGTACTTACCAAGTACTACTTTTCATGAATAAAGTTAACCGAAAACCGAGGCAAACACATTATCTATAAATCTATATTGTATATTTAAAAGCGAAAAACACTCACTCACTTATCACGAAATCTCGGAAACTCCTTAGCCAATGAAGATGAAAGGCAGGAAGGTAGATTGTGACGAGGAAAGACGTCCACTAAGAAAGGATTTTTGGAAATTTCACCCCTAAGAGGGTGAAATAGGAATTGCCAGTATGTATGAAACTTCGTAATTTTAAAAGCGAGACACTTGAAGTTTTTAATTTATTTTGTAGTTAGTAAAAAATAAAAATGCATTTATTAGATTTTGAAAATTACATTCCTATAGGGGTGAAATAGGGGTTGCAAGTTGAATTTGCAAGTTGTCTATGAATCTTCTTTTTTAAATTAGTGGTTAGTAAAAAATAATAATCCATAAATTGGATTTTAATATATATCCTAATCCTAATTTTAATATATTTAATATAAATCCCTGGGGGTGCATTCAGAGTTGCAAATTTATATTATTATGAAACTTCGTAATTTTTTAAGTGAGTGACAAAAAAGTTGAGATGTAAAGATCCGTCGCTCTCTTTTGTTCTAGCAAATGACGGTACTGGGAACGGGTATGAGAACGAGAACGAGAACGGGAACAAGCGGAACAAAGTTCGGTGGGTCCGCTAGGCCTTTAAATCCCTACACTATTATAAAGATCGTTATATTGAATAGGTTTTAAAAATTTTAAACTTTTTAACGTAACATTCATATGTTATAACATATGAATTATTATCTTAATAATAGAACAATTGAAAATCTTATTAGGAACATTTTTGACTTCTACGCAGGCGAAGTCGCGGGTTAAACCTAGTATTTAGAAAATATGTAATTTTTATTCAATTTCATTCTAAAATCTGTCTTTTATTTTATTTTTGCTTGCACACCTTTGTCGCTTTCAAGGCCTACAAATTTTATTTCATAATTATTTATTTAATTTTATACACAAAAAAGGTATAATAGCAGCCTTAAAGCAGCTTCTTTTCTATCAATCAAACAACTGGAAGATTTGGAGATAATATTTTTGGCCAAAAACTAAAGAGTATCTTCTTTCTTATATTTTTAAACCTACACTTATTTTATAGCCAAGAGTATATATTTGCAGTGTAAGCAATTTATATAACAAGTGTCAATAAAGAATTGTTGACATATAACGATAGATAGATAAATAAATATAATATAACTAACTGGTGGCGGATTCGCACAAAGTAATTCAAATCATATAGTATAAATAAATACGGACAAATGGACAGTTGTAACTATTGTTTTTTTAATTATATTAGACTTTATATTAACTATATCAATAATTTCATATCAAAAGTAGATACATGATATACCATGGTGAAATGGTATTATGTTGATACGAAGAAGTGAAGAATACAAAAATCGCCAATCGAAAATTGACTCCATCATAAAAATATATTTTCTTATAGCCTTGAAAACATGTACACAGATGTTATGAATTTAATTCTATGACTTCACTTGTAGATAGAAACAACGTCAGAAAATAGCACTCCGTAAACTTTAAATAAATATATATATTAATTTATGTAGCAAAAGACATTCCTTACAATAATTTGTAAAATAAGGCGAGTTCGTAAGAGTCAGAGAAATACTCCCAAATTCAGTGAATATTTCTCATTTTTGGCTAAAGAACTAAATAACATTAGAAAGATTATTCAAAGAGAAAGTATATTTTTCATATATAAGAATATTTTTCATGACACAATATTGCGTCATCATAAATTATCGCATGTGGTCATGTTTGTACTATGTAGGTAATATGTTGGGTCCCAAATGTTAACTAATGCATATACACCATTCCTTTTAGAAGAAATGGAGAAAGTTGATTTATGGAGTCAGTCTCAAATAGAGACAACTTGAGTAAAATGATGATTGGAATTAATTATTCTGATGTCTTCCATTTGAAATAAATTATTTGAAAGGAAATTATGGTAAATGGTCACTACATGTCACAGCCTGGTAATTTGGCTTGTACACTCTATCACTGGCTAAGATCTATGATATTGAGGAAAAATATGGTAATATGATTAGTTTGATTTTCCTAAGCAGACAACAGAACTACCAAGACATTGAGATAACATACAACTATATTTTGGCAAGGTATAAAACCATATACAAATGATTACAACCTCTGTTATTTACCCGATCGCGCCAGAAGGAGGGTTATGTTTTTCGAGAGTATGTATGTATAATTGTTTGGCACCATCTGCGGCCTGAACGGCTCGATGGATTTTAGCTTGACAGGTGTCATTAGATTCGTATTAATTCTGGCAAAGTGACATTGGGTATATAAAAAGGCATATTTTTTTATTTAAATAATGGTTTATTCCATGTTTAGTGATAAACCTTGTAACAATGTTACAAAAATCCTCATCATTCATGTTCCCATTTACCTCCTTTCTCCATTTCATATTGTCCACCTTTTTATAAATATAATATTTTCGGAAAGGTTGACAGTATGAAATGGAAAAAGGAGGTAAACGGGAACATGAAGGATGAGGTTTATTGTAACATCGTTACAACTTAAACATGGATAAAATAGCAGCTGTTGTATCAAATTAAGATTGCTTGTAATTAGTCCAGATAGGGTAAGAAATCTACTTTTTCTTAGTCATGTTTACGTCTTAAAATCACATAAAATCAGTCAGTTGTCCGCGTCTTTTACCTATCAAAATTTTCTAACCCCGGGCATCATTCGCAGTGCTCCTACTAGATTCAACCATATTATTCTGTCTGTCTGTCCGTGTGTGTCTGTGTTTGTGTGAGCAGGCATGCAGTAGAGAGTGATAGCAACCTGTGAGCCTCTGCCGAAGGGTCTCGTCGAGCTCCCGGTCTGCCCGCTGGGCCTCCGCGCTGGGCTTCGGCGCGGCGGGAAACACCACCAGCACGATGCTCATGTTGTCTTTGCTACCCTGTAAATGAGGAATGATTAGCCATTTTAACTTTTAAACGGAGTACTACCTTTCTATGGACGAAGAGATCAATTTATTGGAGAATAAAATAAGCAATGAAGAATGTTGGGGCATTAACAACATTGGAAAGAACTAACAAGACAATGTTGGAAGAAAACAATTGGATAAATAAAAGAAGATTTTGCTCGGCAGTAAAAATTCGCAAAAAATAGACACATTGGACACCATGAAATTTTAAAAAAAATTGTATAAAATACAACACTTATCTTTTTACTATTTTTTCGAAATAATTACTTTTTATGAACAAGAAGATTGGTTCATTCAACACAAGTGCAAGATTTATACAATAGCCAGTATTATTATTTATTTATTATAAACAAGTAGCTCGGAGCTGAACTGTCTATTCACACAGTGCTGAGAGTCCATAAAGTCTTTTTACTGTTCATTAATTTACTAACGACACATTATTTGCCCTTATCTACTAGTAGTCTATTGTTAAATACATTAATGGAAGGCGCAGTGACCACTTCTTTTGGTAGTCTATACCAGTTAATAACCACTCTGTTATGGAGAAATTGATAATGTGCTGCTTATGTTTTAGTCAGTACATAACAAGGATCTTCTTATTGACAACTCCAATAATTGTAGGTATAAAATTTATGAAAATTTTTCCTTTGCTTAGGAAAGAAACAAAAATTTGAAAAAAATCTCCCAATGCACTGAACATACCTCCTTAGGAGTGACGACAGGGTTAGAAATGTATAATTGTAATTAATCCGTCTTTTGGATTATCTAAAAATAATGGACCTATATTTTTCAGTTTGCCAAAAAAGTAAAAACTCACAAATATATGAAGCATCAAAGTTCTGGAATGTGGGCTTGCGATGTCGATCCTATGTAAGAATTAAGAATCGTCATGCAAAATGTCAATGCCCTGTATCTTTGTCATTTTTTGTTTCTCAGAGATAAGAAAAAATACCTGTACAATATTTTATAATAATCTAACTGATTGGCTAAAAATATTTTTTCATGCGTCATGCCTATCCTCATATTAGATTTAATGAAACCCCTTTTCTGTCAATATCCATCAAACCATTTAGGCTACTAAAAAATACAATTATTTTTCAACTACAAACCAATTTTGATAAAAAAATTATGTGACCACCTGAGAATTATATTCTTCCAAGCAAAAAAAAATTCACTTCAGTCCAGGCATTTCCAAATAATCAGTGAACATACATAATAAAGATCGCGACGAATTGATAACATCCCACTTTTTTGATGGTGATAGTGAACTTTAGGTTTCACAAGTAGAATAACACTGTTGGATCTCACTTGTCAGCAGTGAGCAGCACTTTTCTATGCCGTTATCCTTTTCTGTCGCTCAGAACCGTCATTTGCCAGAACAAGAGAGAGCAACGGAACGCTTCAGCAAGGTCGGTGCTATAGTGTTCCGTCACTGTCTCTCTGGCAATTGAATGTTCTGAGCGACAGAAAAGGATAGCAGCATAGAAAAGTGCTGCCCGTGCTGACAAGTGAGATCCAACCCTTTAAGTCTAGAATATAATATTTCTAAACTAAAAACCGACTTCACCCCCAAACTACACAGCCAGTTTTGATACAATTTCTATGGGACCATCTGACAACTATATGCTTTCAAATAAAGAAAATTTTTCAAATCGGTCCTGGCTTATTTGAATAATCTATGAACAATCATTAAAAAAAAGATTGTGATGAATTAATAACCTCCATTTTGGAAGTCTGTTTAAAATAGGGGAACAAAATGACAAAATTATTATTGCACTTAACATGAATGTTGTTATGGATCATAGCCACAGGCTAGTAAAAAACGTTTTCATTAACAATGCATTCAATAACAAATTCATTCAATTGTAAGAATTCTGCATACCTATTTTGTTCCATAACAACAGGTATGGAACACAATATTCAGAATGGAACAGGTATTATGTAAACACTGAAATACCCACTGTGAATTTTCAATGTATCCCAGTATTCACAATTGAATAATATTCATTTATTTCTCTCATAAATCTAAATGTGAACTTACTTTCTCAAAGCATGCAATCCGAGAAAGCAAACTTTACATAATTACTGTTGCATGGGAACATTACAAAAATAGAAAGAAAGTAACTGCACTTACCTTGTAGAGACAGGTGTCAATGACCTGGTTGGTGATGGCCACAAGGTCGTCCGTGAGCTGAAGAAGAGAGTGCACATATGCACACAAAGCTTCATTGCTCATCACATCCCAAACCCCATCGCAGGCCAGCACCAAAAACTCATCCTCTGCCTCGCATCGCTCATGCACAGAAACCTCAGGCTCTGGAGACACCAACTGCTCGCACGGACCGCGGTCCTGGACTTTCTTGTACTCGTAATCACCCAGCGCCCGCGACACAGCTAAGCTTCCGTTGACACGTTGGATCATCACTGAACCACCTGCTTGCACAATACGGGACTTCTCTGACGGGAGCTCCGGCTTGTGGTCTCGGGTGGCGAAAATAGGTACACCATTCCGCGCGAGAACTGCGCGGGAATCACCGCAATTAGCTATGTATATCTGCTTAGGGGATACAAACGCGCATACCGCCGTCGAACCAGACTTCTCCTCTCCGTTCGACAGTTCTGGCAGCTCCCGCATCTTCTTATCGAGGTCCAAGAAACCGGTGCGGATAGCCTCCGCTATCTCTTCGCGCCGAAACTCGTCCGTTTGGAGGATACATTCCAGCAGGTTCTCCGCGCAATGTGCCGAGACCCGCGCCCCCGCGTGCCCGTCAAACACAGCAAAATACGACCAGTCCGATAATGTGCCATTTAAAGTTAGCTGCGCGTGGTGCGCATCCTCCATCTCCACTCGCCAGCCCTGCATTGACGCCACGCCATAGCGAAGACCGTTCCCTTCTCCGTTCTCGTTGTATTTCTTAGTTTCGGGCTTATTTAAAAACGCCCCCATGCTGAGTCCTCTATATTTTACCCGTTAATCGCACATAGTTTCCACACCATCAGGCACTCGAACCCACTTCGCAACCGATAACGTAAAAGGGAAGCAAAAGCATCATTGGAAGTATGATACGATCTCACGAATGGATCACGTCACTCTGTTACACTGCACTGGTGGCGAAGATGCCCTGAACTTGAAACTTTATTCTTTCAGCTGCTTTTGCGTAGGTTAATTAATAATGAACGCGATGGTGTTGCGTAGATCTTGATGACAAATCGTGCTCTTTTGGAATCGTAAAACGAAAAAGCAACTCAAAAGAATGAATGGCGGACATAAATAGTATTTGTCTATGATTTACTTTTTTAATTTTTATTGAAAATTATCTATACCCAAACGTGTGCATTTTGTTGGCAAAACACTATGAACAATATCGATTGTAATGACATTTCAATCAAGTGGATTTGATTTTTCAATTACCGATTTTAACCGATCAAGCAACCCTAGTCAAAGCCATAGACAAATTAAATTTGACAATTGACACTGACATTGACATTGGGTGTCAAACAAGCTGCAAGTTTTAGGTTAAATTCACGAAAAACTATTTCTCTGTTATTGTTTAATTTTTCAATAAAGAAGTATTATTTAACGAGTTAACTATATCAAAAATAGACCAATAAATACTTTTTCTTAAAATAATATTTTAATTCAGTACCCATACTACAAAATTATTGATAAATTACATCATAACCTCAAAACCAATAAGAATCATAGAAATACTCAATAAATGCTAATTATATTTACATCAACATGTACACATTCTTGGCCAGGCGGTACGTATAGAAAATTTTGTTAACAGTCGATTTGATATAATTAATGTTATCTGATTGTATGCTTTGATTTTAGGTTACCATTTCGATTTTTCAAAAATGAATGTTTCAAGCAAATTAGTGAAAGGAACTTCCTAATAAAATATCAGTCGGCAAGGGAATTCACAGCATCTTTTGTTTGCTTAAAGAAACGAAGATCTGAAGAAGAAAAGGCAAGTATTTAAAATTTTGTTATTTTTAGCAGTACAGTCAGCTCATATATTATATTTTTTCAGTCTGTAGAATCAAAAGCAAATAGACCAGCCATCAGATATTCACCGAAAGGAGGCTCAGAAGTAGTAGGAATATGGAGAAATATGACAGTACAAGACATTGCCGATGTTCTGAACAAAGATGTTGGTATGTGTGATGTTTCTAAATTACTTTTCATATAAAAAAAATCATGTTATTGTAGTATAGCAATAGCTACTAAGTTTCACTGTGAGCATGTGCCTTATTAATAAAAATATACAGGGCCGGATTTAGGGGAGGGCAACCGGGGCTACAGCCCTACTTTTTATAAACATGATTATGTTGTTCTTAACTATTAACACCAATCATTGATCTATATTGTTCTCTCCAATCAGACAATCAGTGAAATATTTCAGGCCCTGGCCCTAAACCAGGGGGCCTTCACTCCTTGTTGCCCCGAGGCCTCCAGACCTCTAAATCTGACCCTAAAAATATATTGAATATGTTAAAGAATAATTGAAAAACTAAGCACATTGGCATAAATTTTTTAGGCTGCTGGGCAAAGGCCTCCCCTCTTTCCTGCCACAACTCTCTGTCCCAGGTCTTAACTTCCAATCCTGTTCGAATGCTTTCGAGTTGTCTGCCCATCTTATTTTCTGTTTACCTCTCTTTCTACATCCATCTGTTTGAATCCAGCTTATGGCTATGTGCCCATCTTTCTAGGTGCATGCGGTTTACATAGAAAACAACTTCTGATATGCCTGTCTCGCAGACTAACAGTAGTGGATGAATGCCAACCGGCAATAGTTGCCATAAACTACCTGGCCCAAAGTAATTTAATTAAAGTTTGACTTGGACTTCTGCAAAGTAACATCAGATTCCATTAAGTTACTATTTTACAGTCATATTTTCATGTCTCCTATAGAAATAGGCAGAGCCTATGGATCTCTGTTTGCTGCAGTCCGTGCAGATCTCTTTTGCTTCGTCAACACTCATCTAGACATCTAGACACGCGGCAGCGTGTCAGAGCCAAGTTAAAAAAAGAAACTGGCGACACAGTAGCCATGTGTATATTTACACGAACCATTTCGAGCTACTTTTGACCCCTTCACAACTCGAAACCTATTTAACCGAAATACATTAAATTTAGCACATACATTAAAATCAATCGAATCGAATACAAAATTTCATTAATGTAGCTCAAACAGTTTTTGATATAATAATGTTTAAAAATCCCGAAAAATGTGATCCATCATCAAATAGGTAACCTACTTCCATATAACCTAGATAGTTGATATTTGGCATCTAGGTAGACTATTTCACGTAAACAAAGGGAAAAATATAAATAAAGTGAATTTCGTAAATTTGATTATTTTTTGATTAATCGATTTTATTAGGTAAACTGCCCAACAAAATTATACGAGCAAGCATTTCTTCTTTCTGATACTGCTGTGCAAAAAGTAATGATATCCCACCAAAAACATAAATGTGAAAACGGGAGCTAAGTTCAAACTCCTACAAAAGAATTGAGATCTAAATGGCCGCCAAAAAGTTCTTTAGAGAATATTGAATGTTTAGCAAGCCTACTTATATTTGGCTAATCAATTTCACATCTTTATTTTATACGTTATTGTTATTACATTGTAAGGTCCTATTCTTCTAAACATCAAAATAATAGTAAAAAACTGGCCAGGTCAAATGTTAAGATTCTTATCAAAAACATTAAATATTCTCTAAAGAACTTGGCTGCCATTTAGATCTTAGTTCTTTTGTAAGAGTTTTGAACTTGGCTCCTGTTTTCACATTGTATGTTTTTGGTGGGATTACTCTTTTCATGCATGCTCTCTGGTTATTATAACTCTTTAAATCAACTTTCTTCTGAACATCTATTTTACACATTCTTTTTAATTACAGACCATGTGTTCAAAGCTTTAGAGTTTGCTGACAAAACCTCAAACACCATATACAAGAAGGACACAGTTATAATGAACCCCCAAGTAATAAGGGACGTAGTAAAGATATCGGGATTCAGGTTCAAAATTGTGGCACGGCCTGATGAAGAAATAAAAGTGGAGGAGGTAATTTTTAATTATTGTCCGACTACTTCGTGCGCGACCTTCCAGCGGGATACAGACGTTGGCGGGAAGGAGGTACTCAAGGTGTCAGCTGGTTACGGATGTTGTAGCGGGGAAGGGTAACGCGTGCAACCCTTCCCCGCTAAACCATCCGCTACCCGCTGACGCCTTGAGTCTCTACCTACATTCTTGTTTTAATACCTCTTATTATACAACAGTTTATAGTATTTGATGCAACAGTTGTATAAGGAGGGTTAAAAAATGCGAGTGGCGCAGGTTACGATGCGAGCCTTGGCGAGCATCGTAAATTGACGCCATCGAACATTTTTTGACTACTTATACAACGTTGCATACAATACTTTTTCTACGACTACATTTACTAAAATAAATACAAAAATAAACAAAGAAACGTACGAAATACTACCATATGTTTGGTAGATACTAGGTATCTTTGGAAGACTAATTTTTTTTATTGACGTCTTCTTAGTGACTAAAAGTGCCATTTTTGAAACATGGAGTCACTTAAACGAATGTTTTTCATACAAAAAACCGTTTGTTCAGTGACTCCACGTTTGAAAAATGGCACCATATGTTAAAATAACGATTTTATTATGTTGGCAGTATGTTAGATCTAAAGAAAAATTATAGGTCTATGGTTAGGTGTATCGTTTTGGCGAAATAACGACACATGTGCTAGTATATTAGGAATAGACTATAGACTTTTCTGAAATCATATAATCTATGTTCTTATATTAGTGTTCGGGACCATTTAAAAGACAGATAACAGTACAGGAGTAGAAAAAATAATTATCATGTTGTTAGAATAAAGATGCCGTGCCGGCGCCGCCGGCTGCCCCCGAGGCGCTGCGCCCCCGGCCGCCCGTGGTGTGCGTAATGGGCCACGTGGACCACGGGAAGACCACACTGCTCGACGCGCTGAGGGACACCTCCGTGGTGGACCAGGAGTTTGGCGGGATCACACAGCATATCGGTGCTTTCGAAGGTGTGTATAACCTAGAGATTTTTTAACACTTTCTTTTATACACATCATATACCTAGTTCATTTAATTGAACATGTTTTATAATCTGGTCTGAACAATCCTTAGTGAACACATTGGAGGAATAATATTTATCCTGGAATTTTTTTTTCTTTTACTTTTATTTAACAGATACATTTCACGTCTTTATACCTGACGGGGTTAACAGGGTAGACAGAGCTAAGAGCCGTAAGACCCAAAGGCCACGCATAGCGTAATGGTGGTGAGCGTTAAGATGGAAAAGGAATCAAAATAGTGATGGGTTGCTAGCCGCATTGCTTTGTAACATGATTCAAATCTCGCCCAATCCCTCAATCGGTTTTTAAGATCTGCGCGGGAAGACAAGCAGCTGGTAAATTCCATTTCTTTTCCTTTCTGCTAGCCCAGCATTGCCTTTTATTATATTTCTTCCTATTTAAGTATTTTAAAATATGTTCCAAGTGTATACTTGGAACAAAAAGTGACGTTCCTGGACATATGTTACTTTATATTGTCGCAGTGCAACTCTCGTCCGGGGACAAAGTGACCTACCTCGACATTTGTCATTTTATATTGTTACAGTGCAACTCCCGTCCGTAGACGAAGTGACGTTCCTGGACATATGTTACTGTATATGGTTGCAGTGCAACTCCCGTCCGGGGACAAAGTGACCTACCTCGAAATTTGTCACTTTATATTGTTATAGTGCAACTCCCGTCCGGGGACAAAGTGACGTTCCTGGACACGCCGGGGCACGCGGCGTTCTCAGCGATGCGGTCGCGAGGCGCGCACGCCACGGACATCGTGGTGCTGGTGGTGGCGGCTGATGATGGAGTCATGGAGCAGACCGTCGAGAGCATCCGCATGGCCAAGGAAGCTGGAGGTACAGTTTGTTTTCTCTTTCGTACGTGTTGCCACTTTTAGGGTTCCGTATCTTGAAAGGAAAAAACGGAACCCTTATATAATCACTTTGTTGTCTGTCCGTCCGTCCGTCTGTCTGTCTGTCAAGAACGCGTGGAGGTATCAAGCTGAAATTTATATCAAATACTTAGATCTACTGTCCCTTGGAGCTGTGAAAAAATCAAACATCTAAGCCAACGCAATCAAAAGATACAGCTGTTTATGCCGCAAATTTTCGACACTCGCAAGGGAATCAAACCTACAGGGTACTTCCCGTGAACTCAAATCTTGAAATTTGGTACGAAGCAACGTCCTATTGCACAGATTAAAGAAAAAATGCGAAAACCGTACATTTTTAATTACAGCATATAATAGAAATATTTTTAGTAATTTTAAACTTACCACCCCTTTCCTCATGAACGCGTAGAGGTATTAAATTGAAGTTCATATCAAATACTCAGGTCTATAATACCTTTAAGCTGTAACAAAATGAAACTACAAGTGTACGGAATCCTCGGTGTCCGACTCGCACTTGGCCGGGTTTTTTTTTGTTGTTGATGGGCCAGAATCACAACAGGGTAATTGCCAAAAGATGGTTACCGTCGCCTGGGTAGGCCAAGAAAGCGCTGGCGAGACGATCTCGACGCATTCCAAAAAGGAAGGTCGAGCCTAACACAGGAAAGAGATAAGTGGATGATGGGAGAGACCTTTGCCCAACAAGAGGACAAAATAAGTTATTAAAAAAATGAGTTGCCACAGCTGGTGTCAGTTGTCTCAAACTGCCTTAATGCATCTGACAAAGCAACGGCTTGCGGCCTTATGGCGGCCTTTCCCGGCCGCGCTGTTTTCTACGCGAGCATAGTTTGAAAAGCTTGGTGTTTCATCCAGGGCAATGCTAGAAAAAGAGGCAATCCAAAAAGTGAGAGATAGCGCCTAAGGGCATGGTTTACATTTTATTAAATGAAATGAGTATTAATATTAACTAGCCACTAAACGAATATTAACTATTCATAGGGTGCGGAAATTTCATAAAAATTGTTCCAGGTGATACGTGTCTATCAGTAAGCCTTACAAGTATCTGAAATATATGTTTTGTATTAAAAATTTTCATTACATTAGCGACGTTTGTATCGAAATATTTTCTTTACTTTTACAATTTATGAGAACTTTATGAACGGTCGAAGTTCAGCTAAAATTTGTGCAAAAAAGCAGATTTATAGAGGCTTATACTGACTTTGTTTTTTTAAATTTTAATTTTTTATTTCGATAGAAACCTAGAAATAGCGCCCAAGATACCTGTGAGTTCAAAAGTTTTCAATAAAGATCAGATACAACGCCATAATCACGTACGAGCGTCTGTATGAAAAGTAAGACGGGAAGGCCACTCTTAAGTCTGCCGACTTCAATCCGCTAGATTCCAACAAGTTAATTGATAAACTTTTTTCTAAACGTCCAAACAAACATTGTCAATAAGATTTATATGAAATAGCACGTCGTGACGTCATAGTTACTTGGGAGTCAAATAGCTATCCTATTATTAGTTTTTCTACATCAATAAATCTAAAATCACATTGAAAATGGATATGATCAATTACATTATTTTGTGATATTTTATTCACTTATCAGTACCAAAATAATTTATTTTTGACGATGGATACTACCCTATTTCATGTAATAAAATTAAATAAATAAAAAAAAATAGCTTGACGTCGTACTAAGTATAGAATAGCTCTAGAATATTTATGTATGCCACTTGTGGTGGTTGCTTAACTTGTTATAATGTGTCAACATTATATTATAAGTATTTATTAATTAAAAGACAATAATAATAATATGACAAAGCCCTTCTGGCGACTACGAGTAGGCGCCTAATACTGTGAAAATGAGCTCCTTTCGGCGTTTCTTTTCAGCAATGGTTGTTACGAAGCGCTGGTATTGGTAGCTTTTCTGTAAAAAAAAAAAAAAATTTAATATACTTTACACGTAACGTAAATGCCTGTAAAGGTCTATAATTACTGAATAAACATATGAATCTTTGAATAATAAAATTAAATAAATAAATAAAATAGCTTGACATCGTACTAAGTATAGAGGAGCCCTAGAATATTTATTTGCCATCAAAGTGCGGACCACACCCGGGGTTGCTTAACTTGCGAAAGCGATAGCAACCTGGCCACCGAGCTCCTCAAGGTATGCAGACGTAAGTAAGCGAAATCTCTTTTTCCGAATACATATCCTTTATTTATTTTATTTATTTAAACTTTATTGCACAATTAAAAAAAAATGTACAAGAGGCGGACCTAATGCCATATGGCATTCTCTCCCGGTCAACCATTAGACCAAGCGGAAAATATGTATGGCTGGCGTGATGAAATTCGTAATTTAGTAAACAAAGTATAAATATCTACATAAGTACATATAGAAAAATAAACTATTAGACATATAATATATATCAACATACATAAAATACAATATATATACATATTAATTAATATATATGTAATATACTTACAAATGAATACATATATCAGGATGATTGAGGCTAGGACTGCTGTAGAAACAATTTATGTACCGCTCGTTTGAAAGCCAAACGACTAGGAGCTCTTCTTATAGATTCCGGAAGGGCATTCCATAGCAGGATAGCCTGGACTTGGAAAGACTTGCCCATGAAGGAAGTGCGATGAGGAGGGATATTAAGGATGGAAATGCATGAGGAGCGAAGTGTGCGAGAGTGAGTGGAACTGAGAAGGTTAAATTTAGATTTAAGATAGTTAGGGGAGTGCGGGTTATTCAAGATAGAAAAAAGCATAGAGAGTATTTTAGTGTTACGACGTAAGGGGATAGGGAGCCATGCTAACTGAGAGCGAAATGAAGAGACGTGATCAAATTTACGAATATTGAAAATAAATCTGATGCAGTTATTGGCCAAACGATCCAATTTGTTTAGGAGAACTTGTGTCAGGTCACAATAACAAACATCCGCGTAATCAATAATGGGAAGAATTAAAGTTTGAGCTAACGTTATTTTAGTTTTAAGTGGAAGAAAGTTCTTTAGACGATAGAGAGAGCGCAGCGAGGCAGTTACTTTTCGACTAACCTCAGCTACTTGGGTGGTCCAGCTCAGGGTAGAGTCGATATGTAGACCGAGATCCTTCACACTCTTACTATAGGGAATGGTAGTATTATTGAATTGTAAAGAAGAAATAGTTTCAAAATTTAATTTAGAGATTTGACGAGAGCTGCCGATTACTATTGCCTGACATTTATTTGGGTTTACAGCAACACCGTATTTAGTAGACCAATCTGCGATACGTCGTAAGTCATTGTTGAGGAGAGCAATCGATGAGTCGATGTCACTGCAATCGCAGGACTGGTAGAGCTGCAGATCGTCTGCGTATAGGTGATGAGAAGAAGAAAGAAGGAAGGTAAGAGAATTGATGAAGATTGAAAATAATAGAGGAGATAAAATTCCTCCTTGCGGAACACCGGTATTAAGATTTTGCCAGTTAGAGAGTGATTGATCACCACGAACGGCCTGTTGTCGGTCACGAAGGTATGATGAGAACCAATTCAAGACTGTTGATGAGAAATTGAAGCGAGCCAGAAGAGCAAGTAGGATGTCGTGATCAACCGTGTTGAAAGCGTTTGAAAAGTCAATAAGGACTACCACAGTTACTTTGCCATCTTCCATGGCCAATCTGATATC
This sequence comes from Acrobasis suavella, assembly GCA_943193695.1. Lineage (NCBI taxonomy): Eukaryota > Metazoa > Arthropoda > Insecta > Lepidoptera > Pyralidae > Acrobasis > Acrobasis suavella. The sequence continues at coordinate 2,963,675 of OW971947.1, forward strand.
TTCTGTGACCTTCAGTAAAGCAGTACTTGTGCTGTGTCCTGGACGGAAGCCAGATTGTACTTCACTAATGAGATTGTTACGCAAAATAAAAGAGGACAGTTGGGAGTTCACGACAGCCTCTAATATTTTAGAGAAATACGGAAGAATAGAAATAGGTCGAAAATGATTCAAGCTACTGGGGCTATCTGTTTTAGGAAGTGGAATGACAAAAGCTTTACGCCATAATGATGGGAAATCCCCAGAGTTGAGAGAAAAGTTGATTATATGTGTGAGAACGGGGAGGATAAAATCCAAAAGAAGAGATATCATACGATGACTTATATCATCAAAACCAACAGCTTTGGACTTAATAGATAATAAGATTTTTTTTAACATCATCAACAGTCACGCTGGAGAAAGAAAAAGCGTTAGGATGAAAATAAGGGAGGGAATTAATGTGAGAGATTGTTTGAGCTCGTATATTAGGGTCTAGGCTTGAGGCCGAGGAAAAGTGACTATTAAGGTCATCTAAAGAAAAAGAAGACGAGAAGGATTTGTTTTGGCCTTTCCCTAGACCAAGGCTCTTCAGAAACTTCCAAACATCTGCCGAAGAGGAATTGGCTATATTAAGTATCGCCTTTTAGCAGATCTTACCATTCGGTTGCAGCAATTATATCCTTCTATGAATATATTCCGAGCTTTAGATTTTCTTTTATTTTCCCTAAAATAGGAAACTGGTTTATTGAGCAATTTTGTTTTCAGTTCCAATATTGGTGGCGATCAACAAAATCGACAAGCCAGGTGTGAACATTGTAGGTATGCCTCAATTTTGTTTAATTGTGCTTCACAGCTTGCATTACTTGTGCTTCTTCTGTCCATAATAGTGATGCCGAGGACTATAGGCTTTTAGCCTTTTTTTGAAGCTTGGACTCTTAATTAAAGGGCTTGACAGTTAAAAGCCTATAAAGGCTTTTTGTCCTTTATGTTAGGATTGTTGAATAGGCCAAGCCTAAAGAACTATAAGTCTTAAAAGGCTATTGGGACGATGTTTTCTTTTTTTTTTTATATAAAATAAATCATTTATTCATAATTATGATGGCTTACTCAGGCTGATACAAAAAAATGGCTTTAGCCTTAACATAAGCCTATTACTCTAAAAAACCTATAGTCACAAAAAGGCTCTCTCACAGGCTTTTAATAATGACAAAGCCCTAAAAAAAGCACCGACAAACTTAAATTTAGGGCTAAACGCCAATAGTCCTCGGTTACACTAGTCCATAATTATCTTCGATTGATATCTCATTTTTACAAGCTTTTATTTAGTTTTGTTTGTCGGTCTGTAATCAAATCTGGCAAATTAAAGTTGACCCACTTCCCTGTTTCTGATATTGAGCTGAAATTTTGCAAGCATACATATATCGCGTGACAATGCAATATTATGATGACATGGATCTGATCTGATGATGGAGCTCGAAAGTGGCCATAAGAACTCTGTAACGAAACGACGTAACCTCTCTTGATAATTACTTATTTTTCAAAATCTTTATTCGTCCTGTCCGTCCGTCTGTCTGTCTCTCACCCGGCCGTATCTCATGAACCGTGATAGCTAGACAGTTGAAATTTTCACAGATGATGTATTTCTGTTGCTGCTATAACAACAAATACTAAAAACAGAATGAAATAAATATTCAAGTGGAGCTCCCATACAGCGAACGTGATTTCTATAGATAATGGCATGGAACCCTTCGTGCGCGAATCCGACTCGCTCTTGGCTGGTTATTTTTTATGTTACTATATTCTCCAAATAATTTTAACCACAGGAGCGTACAATGCGCGCGTTAGCTCAACACGGAATCATTTGCGAAGAAATAGGCGGTGACGTGCAAGCAATACCAGTGTCAGCGTTGAAGAAGAAAAACTTGGACACTTTGGTGGAAGCCCTGACGCTGCAAGCGCAGTTGATGGACTTGAAGGCTGACCCGGGGGGGTACGTGGAAGGGGTGGTGATTGAAGCGCAGTTGGACCCTCGGACTGGGTAAGCAATCCTAATATTTAGAGCTATTATCATATCTTGGACAAAAGCTTGGACACTTTGGTGGAAATATTGACGCTGCAAGCGCAGTTGATGGACTTGAAGGCCGACCCTGGGGGGTATGTGGAGGGGATGGTGATTGAAGCGCAGTCGACCCTCAGACTGGGTAAGTATTTCTTAAAATTTAGAGATTTACGGCTATAATTATATGTTGGACAAAAACTTGGACACTTGATAGACACGTTAACTCTGCAAGCGCAGTTGATTAATTTGAAAACTGACCTTGGGGGTATGTGGAAAGGGTAGTGATGGAAGCGCAGCCGGAACCCCGACCTGGTCAAGCAATTTCTAAAATTTAAAGATTTGGGGCTATTATTACATGTTGGACAAAAACTTGGACACTCTGGTGGAAGCGGTGACGCTGCAAGAGCAGTTAATAGATTTGAAGGCTTACCCTGGGGGTGAGTGGCGGGGGTTATGATTGAAGCGCAGTTGTACCCTCGGACCGGGTGAAAAAGCATTTTCCACAACGAAGACTGCATTTTAACCCTGAAGTGCCATTTTTTTAACGCGGAGTCACCTAAACGCTTTTCGACTCGAGAATTCTTCTTCTCGACCTAACCTAAACCTAAAAGACCTAAACGCTTGATTTTTCCATATTAAAACCGTTCGTTTTGTGACCCCTCTTTTGAAAAATAGCACCACAGGAGACGTTCCGAGCCGCGTAAAGTCACAGACATAAGCTGGTGACATAAGCATAAGTTCGTGTATTTCTAGATTTTAAAAATTTCTAAAGTTTACACGATATTTAATAAACGATTTTTTTATGTGATAAAACATTATATATCTATTCCATAGAATGTCGGATATGAATCTTGTGTTTTCTTTTTTTTTGCCACATATGTGAAAGAGTAGATTTAAGGTAAACGCACACTTATGCGGGCCGAAAGCGTCGGAACGAGCCGAACGAAAAGAATTTTAGAATTCTTTATATGAAATCCTTTGAAACCTCCGCCTGACCGCGTCGAAACGTCCGAATCTGAAAGAAACACAGAATTCCTAGACGAATTTGGATGACGTCATCATATTTGGCGCGGATGATGCGATCGAATCGCCTGCATTCCGTTACAAAAGTGAATGATTCTAACATTATGAATTAATAAAGTACTGACAATAAAAATCTCGTCAAGATTCATCTCAATTCACTTGTACAAGTAATTACAGTTCGACAGGTGTAAATGAAATGAAATTCTTTCGGTGCGGATAGATATGCGAAGCCTTAAAAACTTCGATCGATTCGACGCGTTTTGTTCGGATAAGTATGCGTTCACCTTTACAACTTATCGAAGTTAAAAAAACCGATGGTTTATTAAAATTAAAAAATATATGCATTTTCGTTTAGGAAACAAGCAACAGTCCTGGTGCAAAGGGGAACATTGCGTCGTGGATGCGTTTTAGTTGCTGGGAATGGCTGGGCGAAGGTAATTTTATATCATTTGATATTTTTTAATGTTTTTATAGACCTTTTAAACAAAGTGTTATCGGTATTATTTAACTAATGAAAACCTTACTAGAGGTGACCTTACTACCTTGCTAGAGGTGACGTCAGGGTTAGAAAAATATGATTGTAACTAGCTTTAACCCGCGACTTCGTCTGCGTAGAAGTCGAAAATGGTTCTAACGGGATTTTTAATAAGTTTTTTACATTATTAATTTTGTTATAGCATACGAATTTATTATGTTAAAATGTTTGAATACTTATTAAATATTACAATATTTAATTAAGTTAAGAATTTAAAGGCCTAGCAGACCCGGCGAGCTTTGTTCCGCCTGTTCCCCTTCTCCTTCCCAAATTTTGAAAAATCCTAAAACACGTACTTCCTCATTTACCGCCAGGAGTACTCCTGCGAACTTTCGAATAAAATGGTCTAACTATTCTTGTTTCTCCATACAAAATTCACTTTTAAACGTCAATATACTTATTGACGTGTAAAAGCGCCTATAAAGGTCTAATTACTGAATAAACATTTGAATCTTTGAATCTTTGGTGCTTTGAGCGCATTATACACCAAAGCCGCCGACTTTTTGTCGGCGGGCTAGGTTGGCGGCATCACTTATTGCAAGTCGGAAAACTATGTCGGCGGCTCGACATCAGGAACTTATTTGGCTGGCAGATTGCCGTGCGTCAAAAGAGCTCAAATGTCGCCGGGCAACTGAGCGCTTGCGTACGCAAGTCACCGACTTGTCGGCGGATAATACGCGCGGGCGCAGGTTGCCGATATGCTTCTAAAGACTTTATTTGTACCAACAAAGACACAAAAGACAATATACATAATTAAAAGCATCAAAATTAATACAAAAATACCATTCAGACAGTGATTATGTGTCGCAGTGATACAAATAGGCAGCAGCTCAGCGCGTATCTCACTACAAGAGCAAGGCACTGATTTTCAGCTCCCGCCTGTGGATTAACGCGAGTACGCGCAGCAAAACAGACGTGTCACACTAAAGTAAGTAGGTTATAGAGTAAGTACAAATAGCACAAACATAAAATAGCATGAACAAACAAAATAAAATAAATTACCAGACGATGACAAGGCAATCGCAAAATGAAGGCCATAGGCCGCCGGGTTGTGTCGGCGGGTCGGCGGCTTTGGTGTGTAGTGCGCTTTGCGATTCAAAAAAGGCACTTAGATCGTCTACTCGCCGGAAGGGCTTTCTCAAGTCATTTGTGTAATGAAGGTTGTCGTATTGTGCAGGTCCGCGTGCTGCAGTCAGCGGAGGGCCGCGCGGTGCCGGAGGCGCGGCCGGCGGCGCCGGTGGCGGCGCTCGGCTGGCGCGAGCTGCCGGCCGCCGGGGACCAGGTGCTCGAGGTCGACTCCGAGGTACGGTACTAATTTACTTTTCTCAAACATCACAAATCGAATTACTTTTCTCAAACATCACAAATCTAATTACTCTTCTCAAACATTACAAATCGAATTACTTTTCTCAAACATCACAAATCTAATTACTTTTGTCAAACATCACAAAACTAATTACTTTTCTCAAATATCACAAATCTAATTACTTTTGTCAAACATCACAAATCTAATTACTTTTCTCAAACATCACAAAACTAATTACTTTTCTCAAACATCACAAATCTAATTACTTTCACAAATCTAATAACTTTTCTCAAACATCACAAAACTAAATACTTTTCTCAAACATCACAAATCTAATTAGTTGTCTCAAACATCACAAATCGTTAAATTGCAGCGATATCTTAACTATTATTGACGACCTCCGTGGTGTAGTTGAAAAATGGTCTTTTTTACATGAATATGGAGTGGTATGGAAATTCATATCTTATCTTGCTTTGGGGTCCACATTTGGAAGCACGTCGAACCTTTGGGTTATATTGTACATACCCCGTTGCCTTACTCACCCGCATTAGTATTTCTGAAGGTCTGCATATGCTTCAGAATGTTACCTGGTGCGTAGTGCCTGTAGTCCTCTAACTTGCAGATCCAAAGAGGTCCATACGCTTTCAGCTGCGCAGCTCGTTGTACATAATTTAAGACATTAAAAATAAAGATAAATTTATAAAAAGCAAAAAAAACAAAGAAGTTTCTTCTTTAAAAAAATATTTATTAGTATCGGTTAGTAAACGTTACTATCGATAGTATCGATCCAGACGACGAACAAAGACTCGAAAGTATTGCTCTAAAACAGCTATCGATAATATTCAAAGATTCAAATGTTTATTCAGTAATTAGACCTTTACAGGCACTTTTACACGTCAATAAGTATAATTTACGTTACGTGTGAAGTATATTAAAATTTAATTTTTTTTTAAATCTACCGATAACAGCGCTAACGATAATAGGTAACGACCACTGCTGAGAATATACGCCGAAAGAAACTCATTTTCACAAACATCGATTACTTCTGTACTATCGATAGTTTGTTCGTCGTCAGGATCGATACTATCGATCGATATATCATCGATGGATACTATCCATAGGCCTATCAATAGTTTGTCATTTTTCGATTGACAATATCGATTGTTAAACTATTGATTTGGCGACAACATTCGTTTTAGACGAAGTGGTATCTAAAGTGGCGCCCTCATTTGAAATAAATTGTTTAAAAATAAATATGGTAAAAATTAAAAATTTAATTTGTATCAATGTCTAGAAAGACCTTTTAACTATTTTATGAATAACCTTTGAAAATAATATTGATAGTCCGTCTAGCTTTAAAACTGTTTTTCGTCAAAAGTGGCCACTTTTGGCGAAAAACAGTTTTAAAACTAGACGGACTATTAGTAATAATTTCAAAGGTTATTCATAAAATAGAAATCAAATTTTTATTATCACCATATTTAGTTTTAAACAATTTATTTTAAATGAGGGCGCCACTTTAGCTACCACTTCGTCTTAATACTCATATTAATTTATGACATCATTATTCATCGAGGCAACTGGTTACTCGAGGGGTGGTAGCTTTTTTGCTCAGAGAATAACTATCGCTACCCAGCGAGGGAATGCTGCCGGCAAATTTGGTATGTTGCCTCGATGTGGTGCGTTGGAAGAAATATTTTCTTTATAAGCCGCTGTATTTTAATAATGTCATTTTTGTTTTGATTTATGGCAGCTTGCCTGTTTGTTATCTATTCCTCTCATGTTATTAGAAACGAGCAAACGAAGTGATGAAGTGGCGCCACAACCTACGCATGCGGGAGAAACAGGAACTAGACCGCGTCGCCATAGAGGCCAAAGAAGCCGTCCATAAAGAACAATACAAGGCGTTGTTATCAAAGAAACGCGCGCTAGGAAGGTATAGGACTAAGCAGGAAGGACCGAGACAGAAGATGATTCAGTATGATTCTCATCCAACGTTGAATGTCATCGTTAAAGGTTTGTATGCTGAATAATCAGACTAATATTAAAAGACGAAATTTCGTGCGTGTGAGGGTGTATTACTACTTCAAGCGCAAACGGCTGGACCAACCGCGGGCGCAGCTAGTAAATATAAAAAAATAAAATAAACTAAAAACCGACTTCAACTTTCAAACGTATCAATCGATTTTAATAAAAGGATAATGCTTGATTTATCCTTTTAATTAATATTTGGGTTTAAAAAATAAAAGTGATAGCCCAGACATGAAAATAATGCCATATTGTAGATCTCATTAAATTTATCATTTATTATTAATACACAAAATAAATCGGCCACAGAAAAACAAAGATATGATTTAATAAACATTTATATCTTTTAAACAAATAGCAACATTACTGTGTATTAGATAAGCCTAATTAAATTCTACAACTAGTTATAGCATGTACACGCTGATTGAGAAGTATACGAAATGATTAAAAATAGGAGAAAACAAATCATACAAGGAAATAACAAATCGTACAAGGAAAAAGCAATTGCACCGGGAAATAACATTGACCATCATTATTCGTTATGACACTAGTTTCTCCTATTTTTAATAATTTCGTATATTTCTCAATTAAAATGTAACATGCTGAGACTAGTTGTGGAATTGAATTAGGCTAATCTGGTATTTGCTTATAAGAAATAATAGTAGATTATTAAACAAGGGGATAAAGCAGTGTCTTCTGTCGCGGGTGATCACTTAAATCGCGAGAGCAACGAAGGGCTCGAGGTTTACTCGCGAGCGGAGCGAGGGTGTTAAATACTGTCGCGAACGAGATAGACGCCTGTTCGCGAGCAAGAATCGCGTAGAAATACGTCGGTATGACGCAAGCGAAACTAGGCCTCATGTCCTTATAGCATAAAGTCTAGAATTGTTTGGCCGGTTGCACTCACACACACGTACCGTCGCCTCGATGTTTCCCGGCTTCGAAATACATTCTTCGAGTTTGGGGAATATTCGAGAATAATGTAGACCTCTGTACCGGCGCATATATAAAGACGACCGAGTGCGCACCACGGCAGTTCAATACGAGCTACGGAAGCGATTACGTCGAAGCGAACCGAAGCGAAGGAAGCTTGTGGCGTGCCTCCACTTTATTATTTTGTGTAAACTGTTTAGTACTGTATTGTTTTTTAATGTTTTCATTTTTACGAATAAATATTTAACATTGTAATAAAAATAAAATAAATACACTTACTTATAAAAATTACATAAAATAAAGAAATAGATAATGTCACACTGCTACGCGACTCGGACTTGGACATCAGGAAGACCATTTTCACGTGTCAATTTAGGGTTCCGTAGTTTAACGTTTTTCTCCAAATCTCGAACCCCAGTTTCGTAACAATACTTAAATCACGAGCGAAGCGAGGAATTTAGGACGAGTCCTGAGTGTAGCGACGGATTTAAGTTCACCCAAGAATAAGACAGCTTTATCACTGAGGAAAATACTCTACTTTTCGTACCATTTGCGAAAATAAAGACAATAATAAAAAGAGATAAGCATTTATTAAAAGATACATCATACTTTAATTAATTTTTATTCAGTTACATAAAAAATATAAAATGTTTTACGTTATAAATAAATATAGGTACGCAGAAAACTTGACTGTATGTGTGAGACGCAAATGACCCTTTGCTTTTTCTTTGTGGAAAACTAAACAGCTGGTATAAACAAACAATGACATGACTTGATTTAGTTTTTTATATTATGAAAAGTAAGTAGTTTTGTGGATTTTGCGGATACATGTTGTCGATTCAAAATCGTTATTTTATTTTACGGTTAACAATATAGAAATGATTTCAGTTCAGTAGAAATTTCGGTAAGTATTCCAATCTTAAACCACATTCTCCCTCTAGAGAATGAATGAAAATCAGTACAATTTTCTTTCCCTGTTTTCATTCTTGGTCTAGAGGCTGAACGAAATTCAGTACATTTTTCTTTTCCTGTTTTTAACAGATTAATAATGACTATTGTTATGTTCGCTTTTTGTGCCATAGAATGTGACTTTTTTGAGCAAGGAGTACAAAAATGTTTATTAAATCATATCTTTGTTTCACGGGGGCGGATTTTTTTTAATTAAACGAGATCTACAATGTGGAATTAGTTTTATGTCTGGGCAAGAGCTTTTATATTTTGGGACAAATCACTATGGAAGAAAAGCATTGTCCTTTCTATGGGACCTGGCAAGTATGCCCTATCAAATAAATAAAGAATTTTTCAAATTGGTCCAGGCGGCTTTGAGTAATCCGTGAACATACATAAAAGAAAACATAAAACATTGCGACTAATTGATAACCCCCTCTTTTTTGAATTCGACTATCAAGACATTTGAAAAAAGATCTAATTTGCAAACCATTTCGAGGAATAGCCGCTAGAAGAAACTTTCTCTAATCTGATTTCAAAATAAGGTTTTACTTATTTTGATATTTGAAAAAATCCAAATGACCTTCGTTTTCAAGCAAGGTCAAGTTTATTTAAGGAAGTAAACTCACGATGTACAGTACTGTACTGTCACTGTCATCTCCCTACAACAATATATGTCAAAGACTACGACCAACATAAAAAAAGTAATTCAAACAACAATGAAACAATGAAAACGGTCATCTGTCAATGACAAATCATTGACAGATGACCGTTTTCATTGTTTTTTTTTTTTAGTGCAGGCGCTGGAAATATGTAAAGTTTGATTGCTGTGTGTCGTCACTTCCGGTGTAAAGTTTAAAATTATATAAAAAATCCTGATAGCACTCGGAATTTTTTTCTTCAAATCACCTTTTTAAAATTGTCTATATTTTCAATTAAAGCTTTTATATTATTTAGTTGACAAGCCAGTTCGGTTATTAAAAATAATTTGTTTAAAACAAGCTTTTACATATACAAGTGTATTGTGTATTATTTAATTTAACCCAGGTGACGTGGACGGGTCAGTGGAAGCCATCTTGGACATCTTGGAGACCTACGACGAAAACGACAGAGTTAGACTGGACCTGGTGCACTATGGAGTGGGGCCGGTCACACCCAATGATGTTGAGGTTAGTACGGAGAGTTAGGGAACTGGTTACAGGTGAAGCGGGAGAGAGGTGATATGCTCGATCGCCACAAAGGGAAGATCTTTCCCACAGAAGAGCAGCTCCACAAATATATTGTCCGAGTTCATATATAACGTGAAAGGGACATCCCCGTAATAAATCGAACCACGGGCGATAACTTCATCACTATAGCAGAATAAAAAAAATAAGAGTCAAAATTTTTTTTTAAATTTTCGTCTTTTCCATACAAAAATGTGCAGCCGCCCGAGCAATTTGTATGGGAAAGTAGAAAGTTTTTTTTACTTACTGAAGTGATGTAGTTAAGCCCGTGGTTCGATTTATTACGGGTTTGTCCCTTACATGTAGTATACGATAAGTTGCTACCAGAACACTGAGATCGAGATGCAGGATACTGCTAGCGCCATCTCGTAGTCTTCTCGTGAACTTTGTTGTCGCTTTGTTGTTGTCGTTTAAGTTCCTCGTAGTGGCGTAGGGGGCGCCACACAGGCATTGTCGAAACTAGAGCGCTGCCAGCAGTGTCCAGATACAGGCCGCAGGAATAAACAAACCAAGATCACAAACAAAACCTTTTATAAAAAAATCTGCCGCCGAACTTATTTCTCGCGCGGGTGGTTGCAAATAGGAGTTAATAGAGTTTTGTTCGTCATCTTAAAAATAAATTTAAGAACTAGGTTCCTCCTGCTGGTGGAGTATTTTCCATGTCACTCTATTTTCGGCCAACTGTTTTCCCTCCCTCTACGACACAACTTTTGCTTTTTCTTACTTCATCTATGAACGACTTTCTTGGTGTTCCTTTCCCTCTCTTCGCTTCCACCTTTTGATTCAAGACTAGTAACAAGGGGCAAAATCTAAATATGTCCAGTAATTTCTGGCGCGGAGGGAGAGGTTCACGGCCCTGGTCTAGACTCCGTTAGGAAAAAACACGTCATAATGCATTTTTGTGATCTTATCAAAGTCGCGGTTTGCACCTGGATGAGATTCAAAGATTCAAATGTTTATTCAGTAATTAGACCTTTACAGGCACTTTTACACGTCAATAAGTAGGTATAATTTATGTTACGTGTAAAGTATATTAAAATTTAATTTATTTTTAAAGAAAAGCTACCGATACCAGCGCTTCGTAACGACCACTGCTGAGAAGAAACGCCGAAAGAAACTCATTTTCACAGTATTGGTCGCCTACTCGCCAGAAGGGCTTTGTCATATTATTATAATTGTCTTTTAATTAATAAATACTTATAATATTATAATACAATGTTGACACATTATAACATGTAATGCTTGCGAACCAGTAAACAAACATAAATTTCGTAATACAAAATATTAAGTAGTCAAAAAAGCGAAGCCGAGCTGACCAGTCCCTCCCGGCAGCACCCGTTCACGAGTTGACGCACGGATCAGCCATCGTTAAACTCAACCATATTAGAGGGAATCTAACGACCCGACCAGCGACGCCACCACCGGATTGGACATTTTAGTGAGCATGAAAAACCCGAACTCGCAGACCTTGGCAAGAGAAAATATTAATTATATGTTGGTCACTTATTGATCGCAGAGCGTTTACATGTTTTTACAGTAAGCTTATTATGGTAACAGAAAATGCAGCTATTTTATGTTTCTTGTGTGGAGTGTAATGGAAAATGTTTAGGAAGTATCCACGCGTTTTTATCTCTTAAATAATCATTGATAGTATAGTACGCATTATTCAATAAAACTTTTTTAACATGTGTTTTAAATTTTGCCATTGGTAGGTTAACGATCGCTTCGGGAAGTTTATTAAATAATGTTATACCTAGACCTAAGAGTGACTTTCTAGTTTTAGCAAGTCGAAATTTAGGTGTATGAAGCTGATTTTTGTTGCGAGTATTATAACTGTGAACATCACTATTTTTCTTGAAATTATTTAACCTAGATTTAACAAATAGAAGATTGTCGTAAATAAATTGAGATGTCACAGTAAGAATATTTATAGATTTAAATAACTCTCTTAAGGAATCGCGTGATTTTAATCCGTAGATCGACCGAATTGCTCTCTTTTGTAGCACAGAGATAGCATGTATGTTAGCCGCTTTACCCCATAAGAGCAAGCCATATGACATTATGCTGTGAAAATAACTAAAGTATACTAGCCTAGCAGTTTCAACGTTAGTACACCGTCTGACCCTCCTCACAGCATATGCTGCCGAACTAAGTTTCTTAGCAGTGGCCTCAATATAATAGAGCAGCACAGGACCGAGATGGGTAGCATCGAAGAGAGGCCTATGCTCAGCAGTGGGCGGAAGAAGGGCTGAAATGATGATGATGAATTGGGTATTCTATTATCTATCTATCTATATATTGGGGTCAAAAAAAATATATTTGGTACTATTTTGACCCTTACACCGCGAACGTCGAATTCATCCGACAAATATTGTCGTGCACATCCCGCGAGGGTCGGATATTTCCGACAAAAAAATGCTCGTATTGCACATAACTTAAGTATCTTAAATGTAGTTTTTTTCTCTTCAGATAGCGGAAGCGTTTAACGCAGTGATATACGCGTTCAACGTGGACTGTCCCCCGCCCGTGGCCGTCGATGCCAAGAAGAAGGACATCCCCGTGAAGAAACTCAACATCATCTATAAGCTGGTCGACGACGTGAAAGAAGAGATTAGTAGTCGGATACCGAAGAGGCAGGAGGAAGAAATTGTTGGTAAGTGGAGTCTTACTGTTTCATAAATTAGTTTGTAGCGTGTGTTACCTCAATCTCACGTCCACGGAAAAAATAAATTAAGTAGGTATAAAATATTTGAATAACGTGTATATATTGTTTCTTATTTGTTTTTGCTACGCCCAAACTGGATACATGTTGATCTGCATAATATAATGTTAACTTTTTGCTTACATGTTGCGAATAAATGACTTACGACTTACTACTTGTGCAAAAAATATGATACGTAATAAAGTAATTTTTAACCGACTTCTAAAAAGGAGATGGTTATCAATTCGTCGCGATCATTTATGTTTTTTTTTATGAATGTGCACCGATTATTCAAATACGCCTGGACCGATTTAGAAAATCCTTTTTTTTTATTGAAAGTGTATAAAGTCGGTTTTTAGTTTTGAAAAATTATACGATGTTCGAGTTCGTTAAAATAGTGAAGATTCTACAATTTGTTTTGTTTGACAGTACATTAATAAAATAATATTATTTATCCTGCCGTGTGGTTTCCGGCAGAGTAGCATAGGACCACTCCGAGTACTCTCGTGGATGTTGCAAAAGACGACTTAGGACAACTTACAAGCTAAACCAATCTTATAAACATCAATGAGATCACTCCAACCCGTCTGGCCAGCGTGGAGAGTCTAGGCCAAATCGTCTGGCAGCCCTGGCTCCACAAGTATGGACAGAGAGGGTCGAACTCCTGCAGTGGAGACAGAACAGAACAGAGACAGAACTTGCTTTCACGTAAAAAACCGCATCGAAATCGGTCCATCCGTTCGAGTGCTACGATGCCACAGACAGACATTAGCGTCAAACTGGTAACCCGTCTTTTTCTTTTCAAAATTTATGTGGCAAAGATGGAGCCTTGTACTTGTCAGTGTCGGGTATATGCCATTCGTCCCCAGCGGGGATGCCGCCACTGGGGACAAATGGGACAATTTTGAATTTTGTGTGTTTCGTTTTTACAACCGCGTCGTCCCCATTAAACGAATGGGAATTTTCGTTTTTTGATACCCAGTTATATTAAATAGACAATAATTTACTGATATTTTTTTATTACGATAGTATCTACCCTAAAAATATACTTTTTAAAAGTTATTTTTAGCTATTCTATTTTATATAGACAAACTAATATCCGTTTTATTTGCCGCCACTGGGGTCAAATGCGAATAAAGAAACAAAAATTCCCATTCGTCACCACTGGGGACAAATGGGACCGTGAAATAATAGTTATTTCCATTTATCCCCAGTGGGGATGGGGACGACCGACGCGGTGTTGATAATCGAAACACACAAAATTAAAAATTTACCCACTTGTCCCCATTGGGGATGGGATATACTCAAAGTTTCTGTATTCAAATTTGAAAATCTTTATCATCATCATCATATTAGCCATAGGAAGTCCAATGATGAACAAAGGCCTTTATATTTGCTTTATATACAAATCAAAATTAATGTATAGATGAGGGTAGTCCTAAAACAACAATCTAACATTTTTTGTTTACTTATTGGTTTTCCTTAATTGCGAAAAACGGCCACTTTTGGCGTATGTGCGTAGAAAATCTTTACGTTCTTACTTTATACTGTAAACAGTAGTTTATAAAATAGTTTGAAGGGTTATCCAGGGTCTGATCAAGACAAAATTTTAAATGATATCTCCGTTTCTTTTCAAATGATTTATTTCAAACGGGGGCAGTTCTGGACCCCGAAAAATTCAGGGAGCTCCTCAACGTGCTATGCCACATCAAAGTATAGGTACAGTACTACTAAAAAAAACTAAAATTATTCAATTTAGACCACCACAAAAAAATGCATTAACTCTAAACCTACAAATCGATGATATAACCATAGACGAAGTAAATCAATTTGATCTCCTAGGAATAACTATTGACTCGCATATAAACTGGAAAAATCATATCTCTAAAATAAAAACAAAACTAACCAGATTCGTTTATACACTGGGTATATTAAAAGTAAACTTTAACTATGACACTGCATTATCGGCATATTACGCGTACGCTCATTCGTGGTTACGTTACGGGATTATTTTGTGGGGAAATAGTGTAGATGCCCACGATTTGTTTGTGATGCAGAAAAAGTGCGTGCGCATACTTACGAATATTCGGGTCCCAAATAGCTGCAAGCCATTCTTTATTGAAAAAAATATACTGACGCTCCCGTCGTTATACATTTTAGAAACAGCCTTGTTTGTAAGAAAACATAAACATCTATTTATCCAAATTAAAGATACACATGACAGAAATACGCGCCACAAAAATAAATTAAATCTACCGATATCAAATATGCAAATGTTTCAAAATAGTCCGTACGTTATGTCAATTAAGATATATAATACAAATTCTGAAAGCATAAAAGTAGAACAAAAAGACACAATATTCAGATTACGCTTAAAATTATTACTGATCTCAAAGGCCTATTATTCTGTAGATGAATTCTTAAACGACAAGTTCAGTAAATAAATTAGTTTGTAGCGTGTGTTACCTCAATCTCACGTCCACGGAAAAAATAAATTAAGTAGGTATAAAATATTTGAATAACGTGTATATATTGTTTCTTATTTGTTTTTGCTACGCCCAAACTGGATACATGTTGATCTGCATAATATAATGTTAACTTTTTGCTTACATGTTGCGAATAAATGACTTATGACTTACTACTTGTGCAAAAAATATGATACGTAATTAAGTAATTTTTAACCGACATCTAAAAAGGAGATGGTTATCAATTCGTCGCGATCATTTATGTTTTTTTTTATGAATGTTCACCGATTATTCAAATACGCCTGGACCGATTTAGAAAATCCTTTTTTTTTATTGAAAGTGTATAAAGTCGGTTTTTAGTTTTGAAAAATTATACGATGTTCGAGTTCGTTAAAATAGTGAAGATTCTACAATTTGTTTTGTTTGACAGTACATTATTAAAATAATATTATTTATCCTGCCGTGTGGTTTCCGGCAGAGTAGCATAGGACCACTCCGAGTACTCTCGTGGATGTTGCAAAAGACGACTTAGGACAACTTACAAGCTAAACCAATCTTATAAACATCAATGAGATCACTCCAACCCGTCTGGCCAGCGTGGAGAGTCTAGGCCAAATCGTCTGGCAGCCCTGGCTCCACAAGTATGGACAGAGAGGGTCGAACTCCTGCAGTGGAGACAGAACAGAACAGAGACAGAACTTGCTTTCACGTAAAAAACCGCATCGAAATCGGTCCATCCGTTCGAGTGCTACGATGCCACAGACAGACATTAGCGTCAAACTGGTAACCCGTCTTTTTGTCGGGGTTTAAAAATGGAAATTATCACCGTACTATTGACGATTTTTTTTTTACATTTCTTATTAGGACGCCACTTCTGCACTGTATTCGCTTTAACAGAATTATGAAGATAATTTGTTTCCCAAGGTGAAGCGAACGTCCTGCAACAGTTCCTGGTGTCGGAAGGCAAGAAGAAAGTCCCGGTGGCCGGCTGTCGCTGCTCAAAAGGCAGCCTCGCGAGGAACGCGCTGTACAGGGTCGTGAGGAACCAGCAGGTGGTGTTTGAAGGTATGCTTTTGTTATAAAAATGAGATGAAAGAGTTATGAATGGAAATAAACGCACGACTTGTAAGATAAGGATATGCGATACAAATAAGATTGTGTTAAACAGAAAAGTACAGACGCGCGGAAAGTTTGAATTTTTTAATGGAAGGATGCGTGAAAAATTGTTATTAAGAGTTATTGAGTAATCGAGATTAAGTAAAGACGAAATAAGTGAGGTGGTTTAAAGATAATTTAAAGTTTTAATAAGACAAAAGACGGTTTTAAAAGTTTAGTTTTTAACCATTTCACCGGGAACGTCGGATTTATCCGACAAACATTGTGGACCGCGAATGTCGGATTTATCCGAGAAACATTGTTGTGCGCATACAGCGAGTGTCGGATATTTCCGAATGCTCGTATTGCACATAACTCAAGTATCCACATCCCTTTTCGGTTGTAGGTATTCATTTTAGATTTACCAGCCCTCGCGCTGGAGGTGCGACAACTGATATAAAGTCTCGTGGTGAAAGGGAGATAAAAGACGTATACAAAATTTTTGGTGTAGTGGTCATCATGCTAGTCCGCCACCCAGACGTCCCGGGTTCGATCCCCGGTCACGGCAAGTAGAAAAATGGCCGTTTACAAATTGTCCTGGGTCTTGGACGTTTATCTATATATGTATTTGTTATATATTATAGTATCATTGAGGTAGTATCCCGAAACACAAGTCTCGAATTTACTGTGGGACTAGCTGAATCAGTGTGATTTGTCCGTATATATTTATTTATTTTTATTTCAGGTAAACTAGCATCAATGAAGCATCTGAAAGAGGAAGTGAACACGATAAAGCGCGACATGGAGTGCGGGCTCCGTTTCAACGACAGCGCGTTCGAGGTGAAGCCGGGGGACACAGTCGTGTGCTACAAGATGGTGGACGCGCACGACAAGACAGCCTGGGACCCGGGCTTCTAGTTTAAAGTTCCATTTATTGAACAGATGACGCAAACGCAAGTTCATTTTACAAGCAAATTAAAAAATCCCCGACGGCACCATCTAGTGATGTTTGACGGAACTACGTATTTCAACCGGTGTTGAGTGGAATCGATATCCGTAGTAGTGTTGCAAGCAATAGTATAAAATATCAATAGCCTATCGATACTATCGTGGCCTTGAAAAACAGTCACAATATCGATAGGACTATCGATAGTATCGAATACCGATACTATCGATTGTCAATAGGTTTCAATACTATTGAAATAAGGTATAACTATCAATAGTATCGATACTATTGATTTTCGATACTATCGACAGTATTCGATACTATAGATAGTATCGATAGTATCTACATTCAATAGTATCGATACTATCGATAGTCCTATTGATATTGTGTTTGTTTTTCAAGATAGTTATGCAACGCTAATCCGTAGCGGCACCTATTGTTTGCCATGTAAATTATCCTTTCACCGCGAACGTCGGATTTATCCGACAAACATTGTCATGCCCATACTGCGACTGTCGGATATTTCCGACAAAAAAAATGCCCGTTTTGCACATAACTGAAGTATCCACATCCCTTTTCGGTTGTAGGTATTTATTTTAGATTTACTACCCCTCGCGCTGGGGGCACGACCACTGATTTAAAGTCTCGCGGTGAAAGGGTTAACAAAATCGTTAAAATCTACTCAGTTCTATTTAATTATAGATTTTAATAGCTTTACGAATGCTCTGATTATCTAAATTAAAACATGTGATGAATTTTTTTTTTGCCACAAGTGAAATTCGAACCCACGTCCCTCACGTTTAAGCCGTGAGTGTACTACCATTGTGCTACCGTAACTTCGAATCACCTTGAAGAATCATGCGTAATTCTTCATTACTACCTCTTCATGAAGGTCTTCCGCGGATTTGAATCCTAAAACCCCCCGTTGGCGGCCACCAAATAACCCAATAATACACACTTCACCAATTGTCTGGAGAAATTTACTTCTCTGTTGGTCGTTCACACACAAATAGTTCATCAACAATTTACATAGTTCGTCACCAATCCATTACATAGAATGTTCCAAGTACATCAATTTTCACTACGATTTTAAGGTTCTTACAATATTCTTACTTAATTAGTTAACTTTTATATACTAGACTCCATGTCTGTTTGAGGTTACAATTATACACGATTGACGCGATTCGATATAATCCGACACTGATTTTAAAACAAATATTCAACAATAGTTTATTTCCGTTCACCGGTTACACAAGACATTATTATACTAGAAATTTAACATTAAATGTGACACGCGCCATGCTGTCCTGCTTCCACGGCGTGGCTAGAATTTTGCTTATCTCGCGAGTTGTTTACGCCCAAACCGAGTTCAACACACAATCAAATACTTTATCATCGATCATCGATAGATTCAATCAAATTAGACCGTTCACAGTTATTGGATTAATTAAAATATATAAGCGACCATCGCGCAGCCATCTTTCCGCGGCTTTTCAAGACAGGACTGTGTGACGCGCGTCTCCTCAAACGCCCGCTAGGGCGCGCTCGCCCCACCGCTAGGGTTATGCAACGCTGCACCGATTCCAAATCAATTTTATTCGTAACACTACCCAGTATTTAGAAGTGAGGTATTCAACTTAAATCATTTGAGATAAATGAAAAGTTGATTAAAGTGAAGCAGGCTTTGTTTCAATTATTGATCACAATTTATTAAAAATATATGTCACGTGTTTTAATTTAGTACTATTTGTGTTAGTTTGTTTGTTACAATTTATTAGGGGACACATTAGGTCAAATAAAGTTTCAAGATGAATCACGTCTGTGTAATATTATATGAAATAATTTGAAATATATGTATGTAAATTGGCCACTAACATACGAATAACAGTGTAAGGAGGCAGTTTGCGTCATCTTCTCTTTGTGATATATTATTTTATAGGAAAATAAATTATTAGATAACTTTATTTCTTGCCTTATTTTTGC
Source organism: Acrobasis suavella (assembly GCA_943193695.1). Taxonomy (NCBI): domain Eukaryota; kingdom Metazoa; phylum Arthropoda; class Insecta; order Lepidoptera; family Pyralidae; genus Acrobasis; species Acrobasis suavella. Next base: position 2,982,899 of record OW971947.1, read on the forward strand.
TAACTCGACTCATATATTTTATCAGTAAAATTGCAGTTGCATTTTTTTCACTCTAATGACAAACACAATAATATTATTAATAGCTCAATGGCTTGAATCCTCTTATTTTTATTTTGCCCTTCACAATCGCACACGAACGATACATTGAATGAATACCAAATAAAAAAAAATATGTAAAAGAAACATAAAGCCTAATATAGTACAGAAAAGTACTATAATCAGATCCTGTGTGGGCGTTTATAGGCCGGAAAAGTACTATAATTAGATCCTGTGTTGGCATTTATAGGCCGGAAAAGTACAATAATCAGATCCTGTGTTGGCGTTTATAGGCCTGATTTGCCATATGAAACGCTGCTACTGGCTCGTTTTAGTACTGAACAGTGATATAATTGCGCTACTTTCAAACAAAATGAACCTATTCAGGTCTTCTATATTACAATTTGTTTGTGTTTTCCAAAACGTTCTATGGACTTTTAAAGGACTAGTTTTTGTTGCTTGGGGAGTGCGTTACTATAGCAGGAAAGAAACTCCTAGAGAGATAGGAGTGGTATTTATAATTAGTAACCAATATGCTGTAAATGTGCACGGCATAAATAATTTGTGGGGGTTGTCTTTTTGGAAAAGAACGGAAAAATGGTTCCTGATAGGGTAACGTTGTTCTAGAAGGAAAATTCTAATCTACTGATCGGCGGGAGAAACAAAGTGCCTCTGCCGAGTTCCAACTTGATGAAGATTCTTCAGTATACTGAGAATCCTCAGTTATAAAGTTTGGGTTTTCGTTTGGAGCTAAATGTCGATTAGAGACGACCAACTCTCGTCCGTTTTGGAGGCGTACGTGTGAATGTTGGATTGGCCAGTAGATAAACCGAATACGAATTATGACGTTCTAGTCTGTGTCATTAACAACTAAAATATTACTTGTACATCTTTATTTAATCAAGCCATAATTACTTAAGAAATGGTTTTATATGCTACAACAATACTTACACATTTATGACTGTACGAGGCACGTACACTTAGGTATTCTACTCGGGTTACATACTTATTACTTATTTCATACTTTTTACTCAGTCAGCTTTCAACACCCATTCATATCACCCATTTAACATTTTTATATCGGAAATAAATCAAATCAGTGTAAAGTTCAAATTATCTATTATTTAACATCTTAACTCAACTTAAAATCTAAGGTGTATGGTCCTGGACCGTACATCTTTGTGGTCCTTCGAGAAACAAACTTCGGGACCTCGCGCGCGGTAAACCACGTGGCCGTTCAGTGAGGACCTGTAGAGAACCAGTGAATTGTGGAGAATCTGTTCTTTGTGGAGTGTAACACTTAGTGTCGGTGCTAGAGGAGCACTTGCACTGGGATTAACAACTAACAATTAGCAACTTCGGTGGGCAAACAGCTCGCCACGCCAGCCGCCGCGGCAAGCAGCCGACACGTGGCTTTGGTAACAGCAGTGGGGAAAGCAGCAGCATTCGCCACACCCAACAACAACTATACAAGTAAGATCTGTCCGTTTCTTACTAACAAACATTTCATTTTTATTTAGCCATGGAGGATTTATATATTACTCAGGTTCAAATATATGATGAAATTAACAAATTAGCACGGAACTTCAAAAAGGATAGTCAAGAGAGGAAAACAGTTGACTATTGTAAGCGCCGTTTGGAGATTTTAGAACAATATTGGGTAGATTATGAAAACAATCATGACCGAATGACGACGGGAACAAGCCGGACTCATAGGTATTTTACTGACTCAGAATACGATAAAACAAAACAGCTTTATAAATCAACAAAACTTATTTTAATTGAACAACTAAATAAATTAACAGTAAGATCGGTAGCAGTATCAGATCAGCAGGGGACAACTTCGCAAGGTAGTGACCGCGAAGAACCCTCGGCAACAACACGTTCGCAAAGTGATAGCGAAGAACATCAAACTAAAACAAGGAGGTCACAGTTTCAGGTGGCTGATGATAACAAAGATTTTCAGGCGAGATCTCAAGGGTCTCTTAGCAAACTTGACGAGACGCTTCGGAAACAGTGGGCTAATATCAAAGCATTCAACAGAACGGTAGCAAACATTGACGTCGATTCTCTGGCAGATAAATGGGAATTCGAGGACGCATTAAAGACGTTACAAACAAGGTGGACGGCTATTGACAACCTACATTGGGAGTTGGATAGTGAACTGAATGGTGAAAATGAAGAATACGACATGATGTACAACCGAAGCGAAAAGACATTTAACACCTTGAAGAAGGAAATCAACGTAAAACTATGGGCAAACACTCACAGAGAGAAAACATTACCGGTTATGCAAATTCCAGACTTTTTTGGGCAGTATAATCAATGGGTTTCCTTTAAGAATCTTTTTCAAGAAGCAATACACAACAATCGCTCCCTTTCTAACGCACAAAAAATGCAATTCTTAAAAGGAAAGGTCAAGGGAGAGGCCGAACGATTAATCCAACATCTAACTATCTCATCCGAAAATTACGAAGCATGCTGGGAAATATTAAACCACCGTTTTGACAACAAAAAACTAATATTTACTTCTCACATGAATATTTTGTTAGGTCTACCAACTCTACAGCATCAAACATTAGGTCAAATAAAAAAAATGCATGACGTCACTGTAGAGTGTCTACACGCCATTAAAAATCTAGGCGTCGATGTAACTACTTGGGACCCGATTCTTGTACACATACTCTCGCAAAAGTTGGATTCCGATACTTATAGCGAATACGTAGAGTCCATCAAAACCCCTCGAGAACTTCCAATTTTGCAAGAATTTCTAGACTATCTGGAAACTAAATTTACATCTTTAGAATCTTCCCGAAGGAAGCAGGATTTTAAATCCCAATCAAACAACAATAATTCAAACTCTCAGGCGTCAAACAATAAAAAACCTTATTTCGCAGTAAATAAAGTCACTAGCCAACAAACTAAATCCACTAACATAAACTCTACATTTAAATGTCCGCTTTGCAAACAAAATCATGGTCTCTATAATTGCGATAAATTTGTTAACATGTCCAACGAAGCTAAATTAAAAACCATTCGTGATTTACAAGTATGTCGAAATTGTTTATTTAGCCATAACGGAAATAAGTGTATTTCCACAAAGCGGTGCCGCATATGCGCATCAAATCACAACACGCTGATACATGATGCCTGCACGAAGTCCGCGCATGCATCGAGCTCTAATGCAACCCCAGCAAAACCATGCCCTTCACGACAAAATGAGAACGTGACCATCGCCTCACATATCTCTCAAAATGATTTTTCAGAAATTTTACTAGCAACAGCAAAGGTCAAAGTGTTGGCGGAGGACGGTACTTATCTTGTCATGAGAGCATTGATTGATCAAGGATCGCAATTATCCTTGATTAGTGAACATGCAGCCCAACGATTAGGTATCAAAAGAGAACGTTTTAGTGGAACAGTATTTGGAGTAGGACATATGAAGAAAAATTATAAGGGCTCTATTAAAATTAAATGCTCATCTTTGTACAACGATTATAGTTTTGATACGGATGTCCTTATTATGAATGAATTAATTAAAAACCTTCCTAACAAAACATTTTCTAAACCATCATGGTCTCATATCCAAAACATTAACCTAGCTGACCCAGAGTTCTACCAAAGTAGCCCTATTGATTTGCTTTTGGGCGCAGACATTTATTCCGCGATCATGATGGGCGGAATTATCAAAGGCGACAACTCCACACAGCCGATAGCGCAACAAACACATCTAGGCTGGCTGCTATGTGGAACCGTCAAAACTTACTATCATTGTAATGTAGTAATCAACAACCTAGAAGACATAAAACAATTCTGGGAAATTGAAAACATAAACGAACAAACAAATTTATCAACCAATGAACAAGATTGCGTCGATTACTACAAACAAACAACCAAACGCCTTCCGAACGGGCGCTATGAGGTAAAACTACCCCTATGCGCAGATATTGAAACCAAGTTAGGGTCAACGGAACACATAGCGATAGCTCAATTTAAAAATTTGGAAAAGAAATTAAAAAAACAACCAATTTTGGCACGCGAATATAAACAATTTTTCCGGGAATACGAACAATTAAATCATATGACTTTATCAAAGGGGAATACGAAACCGGAATTTGTATTACCTCATCACTGCGTCGAGCGGCCAGAAAGTACCACTACTAAGTATAGAGCTGTTTTTAACGCATCAATTAAGTCAACGTCGAATTTGAGCCTTAGTGCCGGACCAGACGAACGCAAGTTGCGTCGCGCAACTTGCGTCGCGTTACGCGCTTACATAGCATTTCATACAATTTCTACCAATCGTTCACATGACGCGCAAGTTGCGTCTCAACGCAACTTGCGCTGCGTTACACGTGCTCGCACGCGCCTGCACAGAGGTCGCGTAGTGTTAGAAAGCGGGACAAAAATGTTTTGATAAACTTATTTTTGAAATACAAAACCGACCTTGTCTATGGTCTTCAATAAAGTATTGCTTACTCATCATTATGTTGGGTACCGTACATTTTTTTCTCGTAATTTATAATAAGCACCATGGAAGTTTAACTTGTATAAAAGTTGAATGAGGTATTCCACTTAGGGCGCCGTCTGAATGGCATCTGCGCGAATGAAACCTAGTCTATTCCACGAAGGGCACCTATTTTTGACCACGAAGTGAACCTATACATCAGCAGCCTAGTGCTGGGATTTAAATATTTTAATTTTTATCTATATATATATATATAGATAAAAATTAATCTAACTCACTCACTCATCACGAAAACTACCAAGCCAATGAAGATGAAATTTGGCAGGAAGGTAGAGTGTGACTAAGAGACGCCCACTAAGCAAGAATTTTTTGAAATTTAATCCCTAAGAGGGTAAAATAGGGGTTACCAGTTTGTATGGAACTTCGTAATTTTTAAAGTGAGACACACGAAATTTTTAATTTATTTTAGTAGTTAGTAGAAAATAATAATGCATTTATTAGATTTTGAAAATTACATCCCTATAGGGGTGAAATAGGGGTTGTAATTTATATGAATCTTCGTCATTTTTGAAGCGAAACATGACATTTTTAAATTTGTGGTCAATAAAAAATAATATTACAGATATTACATTTAAAAAATTGCATTCCCTGGGGTGCATTAGGGGTTGCGAATTTATATTATTATTAAATTTCATTTTTTGAGTGATAGACAAAAAAAAATTAGACAAATAGATCATTTGTTCTCTTTTGCTCTAGCAAATAACGGGAACGGGAATGAGAACGGGAACAGATGAAGATTCTATTAGAACCATTTTCGACATCTACGCGAACGAAGTCGCGGGTAACAGCTAGTTATGAATAAAAGCAATATAAATCACTAAGACGTTAATTAATTATGCATACATTCAGACATATTAACACGTCTTTATAACATTCGGAATAAACAGAGCCCTAGGCCGTCAGAACAAAGGCCATATGAATTACGCATATGTACTTAGTACAAAAGAATTGTGACTAGGTGTCATTTAAAGAAAAAGTTAAAAATATACTAGTACCTACATTTTATTCATAACGAGTAAAACAATTGGCAATTTCGCATCTGCTGTGCTCTTCTTGGACAAAAATGTAAAAATAAAAAGTCCATGAAAAGCACCTGCGAATATTAGGTGTCCTATGTGGAATGGTATAGGTGCCATTCAGATAGGTGGCCTTAGTTGAATACATCAGTTGAATTAGTAAAGAATCCAAACAAAAACCAAAATTTCATTTCTATGTGTACGCAATCCGATTTCCAAACCACTGTGTGGGGCATAACTCGAGGTAAAAGCGAGAAAGAAGTAAAGCGGTTTTTACACTATCCAATTTTAAGAGTGAACTAGTCGATACTTTTTCTATACAAATTTCGGAGGGGATTGCCTTTACTGTTTGACACATACAGTACATGCAAAGTTTAACATGATATCGTTTTGTCTCATTAATCTCATTATACATTTTGTCTGTACAGATACAGAATAGTAAAATAATTATAAAAGCCATTAAAAAGTTATGAACCATCAAATATTTGTTACATTTGCATATTTTTACGCAAATCATCATCATCATCAATCAATCAGGCATCTTTGGTGCCATTTTTCAAACGTGGAGTCGCTTAACGATAGGATATTTGTATGGAAATCGTTTAGGCAACTCCGCTTTTCAAAAATGGCGTACGATTTAGGATGCGAGTAAAGATTGTGTAATCACCAGCGATTCTAACTCTACTTACAATGCGACGTAAATAAGTTGAACAAAAATGGCGGTTTTCAAAGCATTTTTGTACAAATTCTCGACAAGTAAATTGAACTAAAACGGCCGTCGTCAGCGCATTATTTGTACCTGCGCCGATAACCACCATTTTGGTTCAACCTACGTGCCGAGAATTTGTACAAAAATTTTTGAAGTCCGCCATTTTTGTTCCACATTTTTGTGTCGCATCGTACCATCCTACCTAGTTAGGATGCTAAGTAGAGTTCCTTAAAATCGGATAGTGTAATAACACCTTAAGTATGTTCATGTCGTTGGCTGCGTGTCGGCTTGTGCAACTTAAAAGAATCAAAGAAGCACCGCCTTCTTTTTTCGATTGCCGCCGTCGAATACTAGAAGAGGTCAAAGCCGCCGCCGGCATAGAGTAGATACAGACAGATTCATACAGTACAAATGCGACAGTAGACATAGAAAATTGCAATGAGTACATTTACACAGCAAAACATTTTTATCCAAGTGCACCAAAAGAAGGGTTATGTGTTTCGAGTGTAATTATATATTTTTTAAGCATCCCCCCCTTCAGCTTAAATGGCTTGATTGAAAGTACTAAAATTAATTTCTTCTTAAGGTGAGGTTTTCGTAAACTCGAGGCGGCTGAGGTGCAAGGCGATCTGCGAGATGCCCCAGTTAATTACCTATTCAGAGTGACGGGGGAGCGGGAAGCACAGAATGAAAGCAGAATGATGAGGAACGTAGATTTTATCGTTTTCTTGTTATAAATCTTAACCTTTTGTGTGTGGCTATACCGGATCCAGGTATAAATAAATTGTTTTACTATTGTGTCTAGTTTTTGCAACACACAAAATGTTAAATAACTAATTTCAGAACTTTATGACTTTGCACATTCAATCTACTTAGTACTTCACCAGTATATCTTTATATATTAATACTATCCGTAGTCCACAGGCCACAGCTTTACCCATGTGGACATTTTTTTAATATTTTTAGGTTTCCGAACAAAAAATTAAAAAACGAAACCCTTACAGGATCATCGGACAGACGGACGGACAGACAGATGCAAGCCGTGCATTTGTCTGTCCGTCCGTCTGTCACATCCAATTTGTTCTAAATCTTCTAGACCAAATCAGGTGAAACTCGGTAGAATGGTGTAATCATATGGCCCAAGGACAGTTGCGTAAAGTAAATTTTTTAAAGGGTCATTTTCGAGGAAGGAATTTGGAAATTTAAAAAAAGGTACCGTGTCAATTATCAAAAAAAAAGGGCTCCTTATGAGGATCTCAAATATATTATTGTTATTATTAGAAAATAAATAGTTTTGTTTTTATTCATAAAAAAGACGAAAATTGACGAAAATTGACCCTGATCACGGAAACTAATGAGTCTACGAATTTGAAAAAAATACAGTATATAGTTTATTGCTTTTAAATTACAGGAATAATAAGGAAATAAAATTTTTGAAGTGAAAACTTCTTTAGCGGCGTTGTACACTTTTTTTGTTATGGGTAAAAAATGTTAAGCTCGCGTCAGGGCGTCGGGACATGGGACCCTGACCGAAAATTCGTAAGACGGATGGAGAGTCGACAGCCGGCGCAGCGTAGGAGAGGAAGTATCCCTTGAAATATCTTTCTACGGCGCGGCGAAAATGTTTGCCTGCGCCAGCTGTTTCGTTGAGGCGGCGCAGGGCGCTTGCGCGATGTTCGTGTGTGTTTATGTCAGCGTACCACGCGCATCCATGGATAATGACAGTGACAGCTGATGGCTCGACTGTCTGTGTAGTGGCCACACTGCTGTGTATTCGTAAAATTTGTGTATATAAAGTGTTTACTTAATGTAATATAAATTGTCATGTTTGTGTACGATACCGCAATAAATGAATATTGTATTCTACCACATAAATGATAGTACTTATATTCTGATATTTAAAGCAATTCGTGCAAAATTATTCCCTTACCATTCCAAAATATCAAAAATGCACAACGTTAATATTCAAGTTTTCACTTCTGCCGGCACTCCCGGAGTGCAACCCGTCGTTTTGTGTTTTTTTAATAAGGTTCATTTTCGAGGGACAAATTAGGAAATAAAAAAAATAGTTTTGCAAACCTTACTGTGTTATATACAAATGAAAGGTCTCGTAATTAGGATCTCAAATATATTTTTGCTATTATTGTCAAATAAATAGTTTTGATTTTATTCATGAAAGAAGATGAAAATTTACCATTTGCCCCTGATCTCCGAATGACTAAGACTAAAATTTTGAAAAAAAAAATACAAAATATAGTTCATTGCTTGTAGATTACAAAACAAATAATAAAAGAAATTTATAAATTGAAAATGAACTGTAAAACTCAAAATACGTTCACTTACAAAAAAATTATGGTATTGTACGGAACCCTCTTCACGTGTGTTCAACTCGCACTTGCCCGGTTTTTAGGGTTCCATTGTAAACAAGGAACCCTTATAGTTTCGTCATGTCTGTCTGTCTGTCCATCCGCGGTTTTACTCAGAGACTATAAGTACTAGAAAGCTGTAGTTTGGTATAGGTATGAATATTAATCCTGCCAAAAAAGTGGTAAAATAAAATAATAGAAACAAAAAAAATTGGTTAGCTCCCATACAAGTAAAGTAAGACTCTTTTTTTTTCTCGACTAACCCGTCGTGTGGGTTATAGTTGAAAAGGGATTTTAAAAATATTGTGAGCTTGAGTCATCTTTTGATTACGGAATCCGTTTTTGAAATATTTGGTTTTATTATGCAAATATTTATTAGAGTCAAGGGACACTTGACTCTAATAAAAATTTGCAAATTGTGCCCTCTATCTATTAAACGGTTATATATGGACATGTGAAAAATTTACAGTAGTTGTATATAATAATAACGAAGTTTGAAGGAAAAAATATCAGAGCTAAGTAGGGTTTACAAATTAAAAAGTTATAAGCGACCAACTTATAAAATGTACTCAGAAAAGTTCATACAAATTCAATAAAAGGTACCAGACGGACAGCGGAGTCTTAGTAATAGGGTCCCTATTACTAAGACTTCGCTGTCCGTCTGTCTATCTGTCACCAGGCAGGATCTTATAAACCGTGTGTGATAGCACGGTACAGATATATACATTATTGTATCTTTATACAAACGGTCGGAAAGCAAGTCATACCTACGCGCCTCCAAGGTCAGCATACACTTGTTTCGGGACTCGGCGTACAAACAGTCGCGTACAAACGTTTTATTTTCTGAACAGTACCTAATAATGTATTATCGACCTAGGAAAATACCCAATTGCCGCATCTGTACTGTGTGTACTCTTTGTCCGCGGTATAGCTTCTTTATCGGCTTTTATAATAGCCGTCCGCGACAGTCGAAAATGAAAGCGGTACTTTTGAACTCTTTGTGCAAACACCGACACGCGATAGACAGTTTTCTATTTCGCTCTTGCCTGGCTGTGTGCCTGGTGCTGCCGCGGCGCCGTATGTGTTACTATAGTTACGTTACGGCTCGTTCAGAGTTTCATTTTTCATCTCGCTGTATTAGGTACATAGGTATCTTTTTGCTGCTTATTGCAGATTTCTGATAGGAAATCAACAATATGGCGATAAACGTTATTAAAAATAGGTAGGTCCCTCTGATATGTACATGCAGTGTGGAAGTTTAATTTTTGACAAATGTTTGAAGAGTTTCGAAAGATTGAATGTTTATTATAAATTTTTGGTAGATAAAGTCCAGGCAGTTATGTGTATACCTACCTAGTTCATATTATTACATACTTAGTAGGTAGGCACCTCACTAGGTAGTGAAAGTAATATAAGCATATTTCATTATCATGTGTTTATGGTTATAGTCTTCGAGTATGGTCTAAGGTTATGGTCGAAGGTCCTAGGGCCTCAATCTGTATCACCCCCGCAAGCTTTTCAAAGGACCGGGATGAGCGAGCGAAATGAGCGAAGCGTCTCAGTTTCTAGAGTGGCCTTAAATGTTTTTGTCCGGCTGTTCTCGCCTAAAGATCGCATTTCTCAACCGATTCTTGTGAAATTTTGTAAGAAGTTTCAAAAATAATGTGGAACTTTCAGGAAAATTAAAATTTTTCAAATTTTCAAAATAGCAAAAATCGGGCAAATCTTATTAATATTAAATTTAATAAATTAGCATCTGAACCATTTGGAATTAAAAAAAAACTAATTATACTTTTTTTTTGTTACCCTTATTAGGACGCAACTTTTTTTTCTGAACCACTTTTTAGTAATAATTAGGTACGTACTTATCAGCCATCTAGGTTAGGTATTTATAACTTAGTTACTTATGTTTATATATCTTATTTGTGTTTATATTTTGTACTTTTACCTACCTACTATGTTATATTTTAGTTTTTATTAATATAATAGGTATAGTCATATTTATTCATACGACACCATTGACAGAAAAATATATTGAGATAATAGGGTGACGACAGGGTGAGAAAAAGAAAAGTATGATTACCTGCAAAGATAGGTAGATATAAGTTTGTTGAAATAAAATAACAAAAAGTAAATCATACCATGATTATAATTAGTCCGTGTTTTAGATTATCTAAAAACAATGGACCCATATTTTCAGTTTAGACCCATTCTTAAAGACACGGAGCATCAAATTTCCGGAGTGGAGGCTTGCGACGTCACCGTTAAGTAAAAATCGTACCTCGCCATGATGTCATACGAAATTTTAATGCGCTGTATCTTTTTAACTTTTTGTTTCTCAGAGAAAAGAAAAAATAAGTGTACAATATTTTTCAATAATCTAACCGATGGGCAAAATATATTTTTTCATTCGTCATGCCTATTTATTGTATACATTCTGATGATGCCATTAACAGGACAATCCATTTGGACAATGATTGCCTTCATTCAGACAAAGCCATTGACCGGACAATCCACAAGACAATATTATCTTCATTCATACGACGCCGTTGACAGGACAATATACTGAGTCAATCCATTGTCTTCCTTAAGGCGAAGCCATTGAAAGAACAATTCACTACGATACTTCATGGTTTACATTCATATGAAGCCATTGAAAGGATAAGCCACTAAGACAATAATTGTCTTCATTCTGACAAAGCCATTGATAGGACAGCCTTCTTAAACAGTTAATTGTCTTAGTGTAATCCAGTTGGACAGTGATTGTCTTCATTCATACAACGCCATTGACATGACAAACCACCAAGCCAATTTATTGTCTTTATTTAAACGAAGCCATAAACAGGACAAGCCACTAAGATAATGATTGTCTTAATTCAGACAAAGCCATTGATAGGACAATCCACGTAGATAATGATTATCTTCATTCATACGAAGCCATTGATAGAAAAATCTACTATGACAGTGATTGTTTTCATTCAGACAACGTCATTGACATGGCAATCCACTAAGACAATTCATTGTCTTAGTGGATTGCCATTGTGACGAATCGCAAATTAGCTCTCGACATTTATATTCTCAAATACTTATAAATACATATCAATTCCATAAGATTTAACATTTGGAGTACATAATGCACGTGTTATTTAAATTGCAGTCTTGCTCGGCAAACATATTTATCAATGAAACCCTATTACGGTACACGGAACTGAGTTCGGTCATAACAGTAATAAATATTTCATATCGCCTGGTTCCAGGTATTTGTTGAACAAGCTTTCTTTGTTTGTATACAATTGGTTGAATTAGTAAAAAATTACTAGTTTGTTAATGAATTTTGATCTCTATTAGTGTAAGAGATGGTTTAATATTGAGAAATGGGCTGAAATGCAGGCTGAGATTTAGTCTCTTTTTAACATATGTAGTTGTCTCTGTCTGACCTATAAATATTGTTTTTAATTAACCGTCTCGAACGCTTGGATAAAGTGTGGCATGGCACTTTTGTCAATTAGCAGAAATTTAATAAATCTCCGACAAGCATCAAAATCCGTGAGAATGGAATTTCTAAACATTAGTAACTTTTAGGTACATATATACCTATTTATCTAGTTATTTGTTCAAAGACCAATCTACCATTTGACTAGTTTATTGATTGAAAATGCTATATTGAATTTTAGTCTATGTGGTGTATCGAAAGGTCTGAGAATAATATCTAGATTCATTTGAGTTCTATTCTCAATACGGAAAATACATCAACAATTTGTGATGGAGATTACATCTTTAATTTGTAGATATAAAGATAATCAAGTCTATCTAGGTAATCTAGATTGTCTGGATTCAGTTCCAGTAATATAATAATAACCTGAATAAACTTTGAGCTTAACTTTAGCCATAATCAATCTATTTTGGACATTTATCTTAGACGTCATAAGATAAATTCATATTTAAGTATATTATCCTATTGTGACACTCTATTTTACTTCATAAAGTGATTTTAAAATCATTACATGATTATTTTATATAATTTCACATGCAAAATTAATATTTCTTCATTTTGGAGGCCAGTTGGGGGCATGTCGGGTTTCGGGGGTGCGCGGGGAGATTGCCACGCTGACTCAGGTAGAGGAAATGGTTTGATATCATTGGGCCAATGCATGGACAGGGGGCGTGACCTTTTTTTTTGACAGCGAGTTTTTATAGAGTCTTCGCCCTGGTTCGTGGTCATTGCGGCTACATCCTTCGAAGCATCAACAACGTAAGAAGTTCGTTGGGAAATTTCGTCAAAGTTTTATTTTAATTCAAGAAGAGAAGAAGTCTTCAAGAAATTTGTGTTTTGTGGGTTACGTTGGTTTGACACATAGGTCGTTTAATTATCTCGCGGTCCCTTGCTTAAATAAATTTTAATTAGGAATATTTGGTAATAATATTCTGAAATTAAAGTTTTGTAAATTTTGGAATAATTTCATATTTTAGTTTGTCCCAAGTAAATTTTAATAAATTAAATTAATAGTTTTAATGTAAATTCATTCAATTTAGAGTTTCATTGTTAAGTTTAATTAATTATTTAGTTCAGTGTTAATCCAATTTAGTGCCAATCTTATGATTTCCGGGATGAACTGGTTCGGGCCTTGAATTTCTAAAGATTCAATGTTCGTTCAATTTTATCTTGGGCATCTAAGATCTATTGTTTAATATTTTTAATAATTTTAAATTTTTGTGTTGAATTGGGGCTTAATGGTCAAACCTTCGTTAGTTTCTGTTCCTTTGGCCTGCAGAGATGGAGGGATCTCCAAAGGGATAGAGACGTTAGGTAAATAAGCTGAGTTGTAGCGGCTTGGCGGGCTAATAATAAGTTATTAGTCTTGTTAGCTACCTATATTTGTGTCAATGTTTCCTTTGGAATTAGAGAGCCAACGGTCCGAACGGCGTGAGTAGTATTACTCGCTCTAAGGCTAAGGAAATGGACATAAATATAGTCCCATTAGATTTGTTAGATAGCCTGTTTGTGGTCTTCCCATCCCTATAAGATCACAATCAGAATTCGACGGGCTATAGGTAGAATTCGGTCAACCCAGACCAGCTCCGTATTGTTGTAGCAGCTAGGGGAATATGACTTTGTCATAGTCCATCCACACCCAGAGTAGGATTTTCAAATAGGCATTTGTAGGCGGGCTTTTGTTTTTAGTTAGGTAACCTTTATATTAGGGCGAGAGAGGCTCTCTCAAAACTCTAGCTAGCTCTAGGCGGATATTTTCTTACACCGGAAAATATCCACGTTAGGAATTGTTCCCTTACACCGGGGTTCAATTTAGTCATACACATTTTGCTGAATTGGGATGTAACTTAACACAGTAGAATCATTTTCTGTAATAGGAACTTAGGACATTTATAGGAGAATAGGAATAAAAAATAGTTAGGAATAAACTTTTTTTTATATGTTTGATTGGTTTGTTCAACAAATTGGTAATGAGCTTGATTAGAACGTTTTAGAGTTCTAATACTTATTAATTTAAATAATTATTTAGTTATTTAGATTTAACTCTATTGAGTTTGTTAATTCAGTTTTGGTTTAAGCATTAGAAAAGCCATTTCTTTATTTATTTTAAAATAGAATTATTCAGTGGAAATTAGATTTATTCCTAAAATTTATTTCTTAGTCATGTTTGAAATATATCTTTTTGATTACAAGAATTTCTTTAGTAAAACCATAGTTAGTAGATTCAACTGAATTGCTTTATAGTCAAGGCAAAATTATAACAAAGAAGACAAATGTCTGTTGAACAAACTAAATCTCAATGTTTCTATAACTATATATTTTTAATTAAATTTATTCTTTGGAGCCGGATTCTTGTTGTGAATTGAAATTCCTTTCATTTATTTCAATTTAACTATGGAATCTGAGGTTTACGTTTGATATATTTATCATTCATTTATCTGAGATTTTATGTACAATTCTAGATTCTTTCTCTGACCTATAATGACAGACAAGACAGACTGTGGAATATATTTTAGTATGCTCTTTAAGCATTTTAGATATCAGCTATTTGAAGTAAAGGATATTAGTCTTAGCTCAGTCCAGAGTCAGATAAAATATATCGGTTCTATCCAGAGTCAGATAAAATATATCGGTTCTGAAGTGGCTGATATCGCTTTGCAAAACTTGTTTGCTCCTCTCAACTGTCTCTTGCTTGTATTAAGTTTATTAAATTTAATATTTTCATATTACTATTAAACTGAGCAATTTGGAGTCCCTTGGCTGGGAGGTACATCCAAGTAAGGAGTCGAATACCTACAGAATCGGAGCGGGGAGTGGGCTCCTTTTCCCTCTCACGAGGGCCAAACAAATTTAAATCTGAGCTTTAAAATAAATATATAAGTATATACAAATATACCTGATTTTACATAGGACGAAACATACTACAGGTCAACTTTAATCATATTACAATTAAGTACAAAATTTAATAATATTTTATCTACAAAATTAAATAGCTTTTTTTATAGATTTTCAGTTGTTTTATACATAATTAAAATAACTTAATAAATACGTATAAAACATTTAATATAATGACTCAATTTAATTATTCTAATTATAAAGCTTATTTCATTTAAAATAAAACTTAAAATCAATTAAAATCATTAACTACATAATTTTAAATTTTCTAGTATTTCTCAAATACCTAAATGAGTATATAACAAATTTCTAAATTATGTTTAAGTATTTTCTGTCTTTGAAAATTTAATTTCAATTCAAATAAAAATTAAATAGTAGATTTTTCGATAAACTTAAAATAAATTTAAATTAAATAAAAATATATTAAGTAAACACCTATGATAGTTTATCTTATATATCTCTATCTTTTTATTACTATATTGATTGAACTCAACGTCTGACAAAGTCTTTATTCAGAGTTAAACTTAGTAAAATAGGTAAATTAGAATGTAGGGAAAATAACTATGACTTAAGTACTAAACGTGTTACGCTAGAATTTGAGTTACTATAAAATACAACTTGGGTCCACTACTAGATGATCACTGCCAATTCGTCAATTCAAATACAGCGAGTGGAAGATAAATAATGCATTTGATAGTATAATAGGGTTGGATAAGTTAGCGTATAAAAATAATTAGAAAATAATTAATCAATAGGTAGGTAGGTTACACCATGTCAATGAGTCTTCATTCAAACGAAGCCAATGACGGGATAATCCAATTAGACAATGATTGCCTTCATTCAGACGAAACCATTGACAGGACAATCCACTAAGACAATATTGTCTTTTAGCCAGCTAAATTGACCAAATAATCTGTGTGCGTCATTAAGTACTTAGCACATCTTGCGCGGGTAATGCGGCCACACGGAGCGTGAGTTGCGCGGCGCAACTTGCGCTGTTACGCGACGCAACTTGCGTCTCGTTTGTTTCGACCCTTAATGAACTTATGCATAAAGGACCAAATTTGCAGCAAGACCTTCAATTACTTATATTGAAATGGAGACAATATAAGTACGGGTTTGTAAGTGACTTGGAAAAAATGTATAGGCAAATTATGCTATCAGAAGAACATCAGATATACCAAAAGATCATCTGGAGATACGAGGAAAATCAGCCTCTCCAAAAATACCAGTTAACCACAGTCACTTACGGCACCAAAGCTGCACCTTTCTTGGCGATGATGACATTAAGACAACTGGCAGCTGACGAACGTAGTACTTTTCCCGAAGCAGCCAAAGTCGTGGAGGAGTCATTTTTTATGGATGATTTGGTCCATGGTTGCTCAGATATTAATGAAGGGAAAAACATGATCAAACAACTCCGATTTCTCCTATCATCTGGAGGTTTCAATTTACGAAAATGGTCGTCTAACGAACCTAAACTATTAGAAAATATTAGTGAACATAATGAACAAGAGATATTCAACTTTAAATCCGAAAATACCTCAAAAATATTAGGCCTTGGTTGGAACCCCAAATCTGATAACTTTGTACTAAAATACGATGTAAAACCTTTGTCTGGAAATTTTACAAAACGAGAAATTTTATCAGAAATATCGAAGTTGTTTGATCCCTTAGGATGGCTTACACCCCTCACAACAAAACTAAAAATATTATTTCAAAAAGTTTGTTCTTTAAATTTAGCATGGGATGACGTCATATCTGACGACATAAACAATGAGTGGTGTAAGTTACGAGCAGATATGTTAAACATAAATAACTATGAAATACCTAGATGGATCGGGTGCGGTAACAACGATAACATTCAGCTTCACGGGTTTTGTGACGCGTCGCAAAACGCTTACGCTTGTGTCATATACGCCCGGCTTAAAAATGCAAAACAAATTGTGATTGTAGCCGCTAAGAGTAAATTAGTGCCATTATCCAAAACAACAAAAACATCATTTTCTATCCCTCAATTGGACCATGTTTTGCAATAACGTTCCATTCCACTCTGAACCCGTTTCGAGAAATAACGCTTTAAAATAAAATACAATATTTCTTCCATGTGGCTTGTAATGGCATAGTTTTTGCTGCATGTATGAGTACCTAATTATTATTTATATAATAAACTAAGACAAAAAAAATGTTAATCATAAGGATTTCGTAGTTATTAAAGAAAAACTGAGGAGGATCGTTTCAGCAAAATGTATTTTTATATAACAGTAGCAAATTTTCCTTTTTGCAAAAATGATCCTATAAGAAAAAACTTTGATAGGGACAGTAAAAACTACATTCATTAATATTTTAAAACTCTGTTTTATATTTATTACACCATACTTGTATAGTTGCATTAAAATATTTAAAAACATAACTTCAAAAGTAATTAAAACTTTAACAAAACAATCATCTTCTTTCACTAACTAAAACTAAAACGTAATTCACTAGCAAAAAATAGCATAAAATATTATAATAATAATAAATTGACCACTTCACTTCTTGTTTGAATTATCTCAAACTTAAATCAACAAATTTATAGCCATCCAATTAAGTTACATTAAAATATTTTAAAACATATCTTCAAAAGTAATTGAAACTTTTTCGAAACCAACAATTAACAAAACAATAATCTACTTTCACTAACCAAAACTAAAACGTAATTCACTAGAAAAAATAGCATAAAATTTTGTAATATTAATAAACTGACCACTTTACTTCTCGTTTTAATATCTCAAACTTTAATCAACAAATTTATATCCATCCAATTAAAAACAAAAAATATTACTTAGTCATCTTCATGTTCCACCTCAAAATCTGGTTCCCCAAATCCTTCCAAATCGTCGATTATTGAGTCTGTACCTTTTAAATGTTTGTAAAAGTCAATGCAGTCCGAAGGGATTAAATGAAAAATAGATTTTAAATCATTAAGCTTATTCTGATTTACTTCTTTGCCAAATGGCCACAATAGATTAAGATCTTTGTGTGATATGTCATATGCAATACCTTTGATTTTCTTTTGCAAAAATAATTCTTTAAAAGGTTCTTCCAAAGAAGTTCTCATGAAAATGCTATAACTCTGTTCTTTTTTTAAAAGAATTTCTTTTGTTATCAACCAGTTTACTTTTGTTTTATCTGTAAAAATTTTTCTATTAACTATTTTTTTCTCTAAGTCTTTGCATCCAACAAACTCATTATTTTCCAATCTGTGTACCTGTAGAGGATTATTTTTTTTGCAATTTTTCATTACATCTATGTATTCTTCAACTGTATAAATACGTTGGTGTTGTTTTAAACGGGTTTCTATTTTCGCAAAATCATTATCATTCGGTAAAAATGTGTGACCTGATTCAAGGAATCTGAAGGAAATGGTCTTTAAAGTTGGATGATCGTTAAGCAGAGCCTTAAGCATCAAAACTACTTTAATATTCCTGTTTTGACCACCAGCACAGTCACTCCATAAAATTAATTGTGTGACATCTTCTGTCAACCGATTTTTGATGTAACTGATGAGGCAAGACCCCACTTCTTGTGCCCCACGACCAGCCTCTCCTTCTGCCCATACATAACAATGCCCTACATCATTCGAAGCTGAATGAATTCCAAAATTATAAACCCACAGCTGACGTTTATAAAATATAACATTTGTGGGTATCCTAGGTAAAGGTAATGTTTTTTCTAGATCAAAAGTCAGGCATTCAATTTCTTTACAGGTTTTCGCCTTTTCAAAGTCTTGCTTCATTTGGTTTCTCAGACTCTGAGCTTTGTCTAAATGTTTATCTCTTTCTGATTGTATTTCCTCTTTCTTTGCCGAATTAATGGCATTATTTAACTTTATTGCGAACGAATCACACTTGTTACACGTATCTTTTTTAAGACTTTTACATCTTAAATTAAACTCTTTCGTGAAAATCTTTTGAACAGTATTGTATGAAACACACTTTGCCTCTTCTCCATATTTTTCTTTATGTTCTTTTACATATAAATTGTAAATTTTCCTCACAGTCATTCCCGGTTGCAAATATCTTACATCATCATTATTATTACGTCCATAGTGTGATATATATTTTGGTAATTTTTGGATAATTTCAACTATAAAATCGAAATGTTCTTTATCTAGTTTATTCCATCCACCTGCTTTTCCTCTTTTATCTTCTATGTTGGTCTTGTCTCGCATTTTTTTAAGAGCAATCCTAATTTTCTGCGGAGTTACCTGTAAAGTCTTACAAAACATGTCGCGACATACACTTATTCCCTTTATTTTATAATCACGATTGAATTCCCTCGGCTTAGATTTAGATGGTGATGCTATTGTAGTATAACTTCTTTTCTTTTTAGATTCACTTACATTTGCTGCTATGAATAAAACTTGAGCCACGTATGATCCGAGATGATGAAATTTTAAAAATTCTTGCTCTCTTATTTCTCTTAGAATCAAATCACTACATTTCTTTTTGCAAGAACACCGATAATCTATGAACTCTTTAGGCTTCACCAACTTATCTTTAGTATGATAGGGTAAATTTTGGTACTTTCTCTTTTTTTGTTCTGTACGATTGTATTTATATTTTAATTTTCTCCCTTTTTTTGGTCTGCCTTTCTCATTATTTCCTGTTTCTTCATCTGAACCTAGCACATCATCATCATTATTACTATATTCATTTTCAACACTTTCATCTATGTAGTCAGGATCTTTAACGCTGTCGTCACTATTATTTAAAAAGTTTAACGTGTCACCTTCATCAACTGTAGTCTTCTCATTTTCATCTAGAAATAAAATTGAGTTTAACTAAACAAAGTGAAGTTGAAATACATATCACATAGCTTATGTATTTAAGTTTGCAAATACATATAATCACAGATATAGATAGGCTAGATGAAACAATTGTCACGATTTGTATTGAAGCTAAGCGTGCCAACTTTTTAACACCTCCTGTGACGTCACAGCTGGGATTTAGTGATGTTATACCCAAACCGATCCAAAATTTTGGGTTATTGCTATTATTTATCACGCAACCAGGCATTTTAATTTTTTGCGGCCGACCGGCTATAACAACTGACGCGGTCGGACTGTGAATAGCAGCAGCCAAATCTCGACGTTTGGTCGGGGTTCGAACAAGCAAAGTACATGCACTTGCGTAATATAGCCTATCTATATCTGTGCATATAATAAATTTCAACGTCTCATTGTTGAATCAAAATGCGAAGTACCTTGTTGGTAATGATTTATATCAGAGGTGGTTGGTTTCTCAAAATTTTTTCTTACAAGTGGCGTCAATGGTGAAAATGATGGCGGCGGAATCGATATATTTGAAGGCAAATTGATCGGACTGTCAAAGCACGTGTTGTCTGAAAAATTGTTAAAAATACTTTATTTCTAGGAAATGAAATTTTCGCATTCGCTACAGCTTTGTCATGGTAATAAACTAGTTTAGGCTAGTTTTTATTCCAAAAAAAACATACTAATTCCGTGGGATTTATGATATTATTAAATTCATAACCAAGACCTAGGTAAACTGGAACAAGCTCATTTTTCAACTTGACCTGTCTGGGAATCGAACCCGAGTGACTCCGCGTCGCACTCCAGCTCGAATAAAACAAGTCTTGTCAGGGCAGCATTTATGTAAGAATTGAAAAACAAAAACTTGAAAAATACCTTCTTGTATATCTGGCGATTGTGGAACTACAACCGGGGCTGGATGGCAGGTCTCAATTTCACGATTACCCAAACACATATTTAATTCTGCCACTTGAGTTGTCAGTGTAGATGGTGAGGTAGAAACATTAAATACTTTATCATCGTCATCATCCAAAGTTTTAGACAGCATTTCGTATAATTTTTCAGTTTCAGGAGACATCATTCGAAGTGGTGAAGATTGAGGCGTTGCACGTTGTGCGTTTGTTGATATATTGAGATAATTATCAGTTTGACGTTGAGAATTCAATAAATCATTTTTTTGAAGATTTTCCTCATTTGATCCTACAAAAAAATGCGTTCATACAATTATTTGATTATGATAGAAGGTTATTAAAGTTTATGCGAAGAAATGCGAAACAAATATTTTTTTACCTGTTGAAAATGTATTAAAGACGGAACATTCTTTTTGAAGATCTTCAGAGCCTTTTGCAATGTATTGTTTATCTTCTTCATCTAAATGAACAACAACAAATTAATTAATTAATTAAGTATGAAAACAAAACAAACTGCAGCAAATAATAATAAGTTACAAATAAATAACACTTACTATTAGCAGCCCTTTGGTTATTGTTAAGTTTTTTCATAATAATGTCAATTCGCTTCATATTTTCCTTCTAACAAACACTTTTATCACGTAAACATAAAACCGTAGTTAATAGAAACAAGTAAACATCGTATGTATTACTCTACAAAGCGATCGCACGCAACTGACAATTTGCCACTGACAGTCAACGACCACTAGAGGGGCACGGGACGCCGCTCCCCCGCCGCGCCCCTTTGCCCGCTCCTATATTACTATCTTATTATTTTATCTAGCTTCTTAGTCAATAAAGTAGTTAAATTTTTACTGCCGTATTGATTCACAATGCCTGGAACATATTTGACGAAACTGTGTTAAATAGTTTTGATTGTCCATAAATAATTGAAAACGCGTGAATCATTTAAAGAATACCTTTATTAATATTATTTTTATTGCTGTTTAGATTCACAATGCCTGGATCGTGTTTGACGAAACTGTGTTATACAGTTTTGATTTTCAATTAATGATTCAAACCACATGAATCATTTTTAGAATACTCTAATTAATATTTTTATAACGCAATAATGTTCCAGGCCACTTTGAATCATTTTAAACCTTGGCTTTTAGTAATTTTAACCATCGTAAAAACGATCCAGGTTACACGAATCACTATTGCAAGATCAGTTCTTTTCAAAAATTAATATAAACAAACAATCAAAGCATTATGAATCATTTTTGCAGTTTATGTATTAGAATTATAGAAGTTATGAAAAGATTCAAGTATAATGAATCGTTATTGCAATTAAAAATTATAGCAATTCGTAAGATTTGTCTAAACGATTCACAATTTTGACAACATTTTTTTTAAATTATCTGTCATAGGATTTTGATCTCACGCACTGTATATATAAAGTTTCTTTTTCTGTGCATAAATTGCATATTTATCTCAAAAAAAATAAATATGTGGGTTGGAACGTTTTTGCAAAACACGGTCCAATTAGAACTTTGTGCAGCTCAGTTGCTATCTAAATTAATGAGAAAGGTGATAGAAAGTTTAAAACAACATAAATTGGAACTTTATGGTTGGAGTGATTCCATGGTTGTTTTAGCATGGCTGCAGAGCGACCCTGGACGCTTCAAAAATTTTGTAGCTAACAGAGTGAAGGAAATATTAGATGTAATTCCGGAAAATGCATGGCGGTACGTAAAATCCAGCGAAAATCCAGCCGATCCAGCTAGCAGGGGTATACTGCCTTCCCAACTTAAAGAAAACACTTTATATTGGCAAGGCCCAGAATTTCTAACAACATTTAAATCAGATGATAGGAACAATTTAAACCAATATTCAACAAACGAACAGCAAAGAAAAATTAAACAAGTTAACATTGTAACAAATTCATCTGATGACAACTCTATTATTAACCTTTTACTTAGCAAATATAGCTCGTTATCGCGCTTAATTCGAGTGGTAGCGTGGATTAGGAGATTTTATGTTAAAAAACAAAACAAACAACAATACTTAACATTAAGCGAATTAAAACAAGCTAATATCATGATAATTAAGCACATGCAAAAAGAAGCGTATAAAGAGGAAATAACAAGTCTAAAAGCAAACAAAAACATTTCTAACAAAAGCAAAATCTTAAATCTAAATCCTTACCTGGACAGTGATGGAGTAGTAAGAGTAGGCGGTAGATTAAAACATGCGAACATTCATCCCGACATGAGAAACCCTGTAATAATTGATAAAAACAGTCGGTTAGCAGAGTTAATCATATTGCACGCACATCAACTTACCTTCCATGGTGGAGCCCGCGTAACATCCGCATTTATACGCCAAAAATATTGGATAGTAGGTGGCAATCGGGAAATTAAAAAACAACTTTATCGCTGCGTAACATGTAAGAGACATGACCCTGTAAAAAATTCTCAAATCATGGGAGACCTACCTCCCTCTCGAAGTAATCCGTCAAGGCCATTTTTTCATGTTGGAGTCGATTACACGGGTCACGTTTTTATCAAAAGCAACAAGGGTCGTGGCATTAAAACATCCAAAGGCTATGTGGCGGTCTTTGTATGCATGGCTACAAAGGCTGTACACCTTGAACTGGTCTCAGACATGACAACATCCACCTTCCTAGCTGCGTTAAGACGAATGGCGGCCAGAAGAGGAACACCAGGTCACATTTATAGTGATCAGGGGACTTATTTCATAAAAGCAAATAGGATCCTACAAGAAGAATTTAAACAATTAACAACTGAAAACAAAGAGTTTATGTCTGAAATAACGGAGATGCAGATTACATGGCACAACAACGCTCCCTTATGGGCCTCGGCAGGCGGTCTCTGGGAAGGAGCTGTAAAGAGCCTCAAATACCACACAAAGCGAGTTATTGGCGAACAACACCTAACATATGAGGAATACAGCACATTGTTGGCTCAACTTGAAGCTGTCCTTAATTCAAGGCCACTCTGCCCGATGTCGGAAGATCCTGATGATCTTAACTTTTTAACACCATCCCATTTCTTAACGAATGGTCCAACTTTAACAATATATGAAACAGAAAAAGATCTTAGAACGAGGTGGCATTTGACGCAAAAAATATTCGAAGATATTTGGAAAAGATGGAAAAATGAATATTTGTCACAACTAACAGCACGCAGTAAGTGGAAACAACCTAAACCAAACATTAAACTTAATGACGTAGTCATTATACACGATGCGAACCTCCCTGCCGGGAAGTGGGCGCTGGGGAGGGTAGTACAGCTACATGCGGGAACCGACGGCAAAGTGCGAGTCGTCACTATTAAAACAAAAAATGGTCTATTAAAACGCCCAATTATAAAAATATCAGTTTTACCAACAAATCCAAAACAAAAAAAAAAAAAAATCATTTAGCGGACTTATGGAAAAACCAAACAACAGTAGTAGAAGCAGAATTTAACTTTTTGAAGAGAATTGCAGCCATCATGATGAAACAACATAAAGAACTAAACCTCAGGATTAACCATATGGAGACTTTTGTTAACAATTTGGCAACAGAACTACAAAAGGTTTCCATTGTTAGTGAGTTCAGTATGTGCAGCCTTATGTCCAGCAACATTTTGACACACCTCAAGGATATACAAAACATGATATTGGACACCATTACAAACCTTTATCAGGGACACTTTGACCCCCATCTTTTAACTCCTAACCAATTAAGAAGTGAACTAGATTTGATATCGGGGAAACTACCAAGCGATCTGTCCTTGCCGGTCGATACTGCTAACCTACCTAAACTATACAACCTATTGAGAATTCACGGAAGAATTTCTGAGGAGTACATGATATTTGAGATAAAAATACCACTGATCAGCCGAGACGCCTTCGACATATTCAGAATTCTACCCATACCTCGAAAATCAGAGAACAACATGATAACAATTGAACCTGTAACAGAATACGCAGCTATCAACCTCAAGAAAGACTCTTTAATAACTTTAACAGAAAACGATGTAAATTCTTGTTTGCATATAAATCCTGAAACACAACTTTGTAAACAAAAACAGCCAATTTACCATATTCAAGATGATGCTAGTATATGTGAGACTAATGAAAACTCAAGAACCTGTAAACATAAAATTTCTCCATGCGCTAACAAGTGGGAAGAGTTGAACGAACCAAACAAGTACTTTTATTTTTGTTGTAACATATGTTCCATTAAGTTACTATGCGAGGATCAAATGACAGCGCTGCAACTTACACGCGCCGGCCTACTCATTGTGAGTCACGGGTGTGTTATCAAAACAAAAGATTTTATTGTTTATTCCCACAAACAGATGACTAGCGAATTGCATACGAAACCTGATACGTTTTCTTTCGAGATAGCTCCGATTAACAATATATTGAACATTGATATGACTCACGAAAACCTCACTAGCAATTCGTCCGAGTTAGAAGAAAGCTTAAACAGTAAACAACTAGAAAACATTAAAAAACAAATAGATGTCTTACATCAAAGCACCCCGTTGATTGAATCTGTATCTTATCACGACATACACCACTATGTAGCTATTTATGTGGTGGTGGCCATCTTCGCAGCTGTTGGAGTATTTTTTGCCTGGAGAAGAATGCATCGTCACTTAACGACGACTGCACAGGAGCAGCCCCAGCAGCCCAAACAGAGTGACAAGTGTGAAAGCATAGTGATGTGCGATTTAAAAGAGTGTAGTAGTGGAAAAAGTGTAACAAACTTGCGACCGAGCGGACACGCGCGGAAAATAAAACGAGACAGAGGCACTTCGCCAGTGCTCCGATCTGTACAAGTCTTAACGGATGAATCATCTTTTTTGAACGTTTATATAAAAACTAACATTTCATTTAGATTTAAAACAAATTGTAGCGTATCATCTGTGTAGCACTTTCATTCATTCATACTAACAATTTTGTAACTCTTCTTTTTCTCTTTGATTATCTATTTTTTCTTTGTCCCCCGGGAACATGTACGAGGCACGTACACTTAGGTATTCTACTCGGGTTACATACTTATTACGTATTTCATACTTTTTACTCAGTCAGCTTTCAACACCCATTCATATCACCCATTTAACATTTTTATATCGGAAATAAATCAAATCAGTGTAAAGTTCAAATTATCTATTATTTAACATCTTAACTCAACTTAAAATCTAAGGTGTATGGTCCTGGACCGTACAATGACGAATTTCGACTAGGCTATCGGTAAGTATTGTGTTGATTGATTTTAGATATTATTTTAAAGAGGACAATGTCTATAATAGTTTGACAGTAAAAAATGCTCTGCGCTGCGCTTCACGTCTGAAAATGGATAAACCCATGAATAAAACTGCAAGCTATAAAGAGAATCCTCTATTTTAATAACTTGATAGGCTTGTAATTCGTGTCTCACTAGTTCTTCACAGAAGTACCCACAAATAAACATACATCTGGGGAACTAATCATGGCGTTAGATATAACATTTTTCAATAAATAAATCCACCTTAATTTTTGATAACAATGAGATCACAACGTAAGATATTAAGTAGATTGTAAGTATACTGAGAGCGTGTACACATGACGCCGCCGCGCTAGCGATCGCTGCGACTCTGCGCGTTTATCTTGTTAGTATTTGCACTAACCTTACACACGGTCACAGAATGAATAAGTATTATATATAGAACGTAATCTCCTAAGGTCCCGCGCAATATGCGTCCCCGCACCTCTCCCCCGTTCTCGCCTTGTCGAGGCGGCTGCAGGCGCCCGCAACCGCATGCTCAACACCATCCACAAGACACGCTAGTACAAATACTAACAAAAGATATTTAATTTTGTGACACGGTGGCGCAGCGGCCACACAAAAAATATTAGTGAAATCAAAGCGTGCCACGTAATGTGTTAACGCCCTGTGGACCCAATTTTGAAACGCGGAAGTCACTAAACGAACTTTTTGTATTAAAAAAACATTCGTTTAGTGGCTCAGCGTATTAAACATTTCTATCATTATGTAGAGCTTTTCGTATGGGACCAGTTCTTTAAGTAATTTATGTATGGGACCCATGATAAGATGTCAAAAAACTTATTTAAAAACCTGCAATTAATAGTAGAATTTCTTGAAATTCTAACAACGGTCCAATAGGCACAGTTGTTCATATTGACGAACTATGTGCAGCCCATACTTTTTCGGTCTATATAGACGGCCAAAAAGAAGTCTCTCCTCGTGATAAAATCCGTTATGTACACATAATCCTATTCCCTCAAGCTCTTGAACACCTTTATACTTTCGTATAATGTATTATGCATAATACTTTAGCAATATTTTCTACGAATAACGTTCAACTAATCCACAATTAGTTCCCATTTGCTCTAAAGAGCTAAATCTGAAAATGCAAAGAAAACTGGGTGATGCTTGTCATAAGTAAATATTTAACGGCCCGCGCTAGCCTAAGTTTTGCAAACATTATACATTTACATACCACTTAATGGGCATAGTACAGCCAGAAACAATATTTAATTTGTTTTCTATAGGTCAACAACTAAGTTAGTGCGCCTGAAATGACGCCACCAGATTTTTGGAACGAAGTTCCTTTTCGGACGATACGGATTTGGCGGATGGGGGCTTGGCGAAAAAAAGTGTAAGATTTTCCGTCATGATTTCTTTTTTCAATCTTCGTTGTAACCGAGTGTTCCGGGACACTCGCGCGTTTACTTTTTGGGTTAAGGACAGTCCCACCAACTTATTTGTTAACCTTTAGTTAAGGTTATGACCTATACATCTAGTTTTTCACTTTAACAGCTGAAAAACACCTTCCTTCTTATTATAAAAACAGGACTAACTTTGTTACTACGTTTAAACCATAATCCGCCCAAATCAAGTTGACATTGATAGTGTGTGATACTAGATATCAACTAGATGCGGATACTGTTGGTTTTATAATAAGACGGCTTGTGTTTGCATTTTTGAATAACACACACTGTGTGTTTTTTATTAGTCCAAGTGTTAACACATTCGCTGTTGTACACTTTCCATTCCTTTTGATCCTTCGAATCGAAAATCGATTCGAATTCAAAAGAAAATTGTCATGCCCACTTGGTATTTATATATTGGCCTGAAGTGCCATTTCTGTAACGCAGTCACTAAACGAAACAAAACACCGTTTATATCATGACTCCGCATTTGTAAAATGGCACCGCTGGACTGCATGACTAGCGCGCACGTTTTACAAAGTGACCCGACTAACAGAAATGTCTTTCATTAGAGCAAGTTTGCTATAAACTATCACGACCACAATACTATCGGATTAATGATTCAAGATATATCATTGATAACGCAGTCGTAACAAGTTGAGATTTAACGTGAATTACGATACTTAAACTTATTAAACCGAAAGCTGGTTTTTATTTTTAAGACATAGACGCGGATAATTCTATTTAATCCCATTCATAAAAGCATTGGCACTAACCCTTTCCGGTACAGTTACGATTGCAGAAATATAACTTTTTCTTTATTTGTGTCTGCACGAGTGTCACGCAATGTGTTAAACTTTAAACAAAAACAAAAATATATGTGGATAAAATAATTACGTTAAGATCACTTTTGGAACATGAAAAAAAATGTAAGAAAGAAGAAAAGGTTACTTTTCTTATTAGTTATTTCATAATTAACGTTAAACCTCGATTCTGTTTTGATACTTTTCTATATAATGCATAGCAATGTAGGCTGTCTTTGTACTGTAGCTAGGTCAGGCAATAAACTGCTAAATTACTACTATCAGCACAACCTAATTTAAATTTTAAATCAACGTACTAGGGATCCACAAGGCAACGCCAGTATTTTTATTTATTTATCATATTAATTGTCCGTCTAATATTTTATGTCTTTATTTATTAAAACGTGTTTTCGCCAAGAATGGCCACTTTAAGCATTTAAAGCTAGACGAACTACCAATGATACTTGTAAAGGCTATTCACAATACAAATGGTTAGCAAAATGTTAATTATCATATCACCAAAATTTTACTATTAAAGCGTTTATTCCAAATGATGGCGCCATTTCTTCACTGTATTGGCTTTAACACCTTGACTACCAACATTGCAGCCGCAATAGATTTTTGTGTCGGACACCAGGTGACCGTCATGGCGTTTAAAGACAGTTTACGTCTTTAGTTCTTGATAAATACGCGATAATATTGGTGGAAAATGTATTCATTTGTTATTAAACGTATTGGCGTTGAATTATGGACCAATTAAGGACAGCTATTACTCAAGTAAGGCTCAGTTCAAACAACTATAATCTCAATACAGCGGAAACATCTCAATAACACATATAAGGCCACAAAAAACTGAAGAACATCTTTTTTATGACTTATACTTTATACTTTCCATAACTATATTTAAGATACAACACATACCATGGAAAGTTAACATTTTACATTACATGATTTAAGAGATTTGCGGTCACAATGTAATATTATAGGACTTACTGCGATTGATATCACTTTGAGCCAGATATTTCGGCGATTCTATTTTCATCATGATCGCTGGCAGATGGTATCAAACGCGAAAAGTCTCGTAATAATAATAATAACATTTTACATAAAAAGATTTGAAAGTGTAGAACTTGACACAAAATGTTTGAAACCGTTGAGTTGAATCTATTGCAGACATTCACTAGTTTCCAAAATAGACTATAAACATTTATTTTACCCGAATTGTTTTAGTCGCCAACTACCAGAGCGATGTATTATTTGAAAAGTAATTTTGTACCCGACTGTGCCGACGGTTATGTTTTTGAAGTGTATATTTCTTTAGTACACTCTGCAGCCTAGATGGCTTGACAGATTTTAGCTTGAGAGGTGTCGTTAAATTTGTCGAGGCACAATGGGTGTATCAAAAATTTTAAAAATCAATATTTCGCATTTTTATATCGATTGGAATATCAATAAAAAGGATTACAAAAAATATATACAATGTATGTGTTAAATGTAATTTGGAATGGGAAATGCTAAAACAACATATAATCTCGCTCATCCAATGGTGTTCCCGGTTGCATCCTAAGCAAACTGCTGTTGTATTTTTTCAGTTCCTTTATAAGGTTAAATAAACTTTTTACACAGTATTTTGTTATTTTCATAATTACTTGTACATCTCGGGCGCCACGGGGGTCACCGGTGACCCACGATCAATAGAAAGTTAAGTGTCTGCTATGACGGCGTTCAAAGTGTTAACAGGATAATGAAATGTCTGCCATAGATTTACTCATAGTAAAGCAGTCTTTGATCTACCATAGAGCATAATAATCTCGCCGCGAGTCCACAACTTACTAGGAATTGATTCGGATGATAAACCACTTACAAAATAAGACGTTATACGTAATATACATAAATAATAATGACTATAAACGTTATTAACAAATAATTAAGGGAATACAAGAATACTATCTATGCGGTATACACAATATTTTTCTATAAATTCTGCATTTACGATAAATCTAAGGGCCTTTTGGCTATCAAAATAATGGTAAAGTATATTTTAAGAGAGAAAATTACACAGGCAATTTATAATGTATGGATAGTACAGTCAACAAATGAAATAGCTTACTAAGCAGAAATACTCGTCACTGCAGTCTTACTTGCAGCAATTCTTAATTTATTTTTAAGAACAAGTATTCACCTGGCTCTGATATATTGAATCTCTGTATTTAAGCATCACACGACAAATAATTAAATAAAAAAATTACGGCAATCGACAGGTTGCATAGATAAATAGGCATGATGAATGGAAAAATATTTTTAATCCATCGGTTAGATTATTAAAAAGTATTGTACACGTATTTTTTATTTTCCCTGAAAAACAAACAAAAAATTTCCCTGAAATTTTGCATGACGTCACGGCTTTGTACGATTTTTACATAGAGGTGACGTCGCAACTCCGGAACTTTGATGCTTCGTATCTTTGCGAATTTCGACTTTTTGGTAAACTGAAAAATATAGGTCCATTATTTTTTTACCCGACTGCGCCAGAAGGAGGGTTATGTTTAGTGTATGTATAATTGTTTGGCACGCTCTGCAGCCTGAACGGCTCAATGGATTTTAGCTTGAGAGGTGTCGTTAGATTCGTATTTAATGTGAGAATGACACTGGGCAAAAAATAAATAAAAAGATGCGGTCGGGTTTATTGTTTTTGTAATAATTAGGTGGTACTTGTTTGATAATCTAAAAGACGGACTTTATACTTTTCGAACCCTATCGTCACCCCTATTATTTAAGCTTTCTTACATCTGGCAGGCTTATCAAAGATACCATGTTAAGGGGCAGGTGTCCTTATACAGAGTTTATAAAACGCTTTGAGAGGCATTTTACATTTGATTGGCTATCTCCTTCGCACAATCAATTTTTTTGAAGATTATCAAAAATTGTGTCTCATTTTTATAAAAGTGTTAGTACAGCTGCCTATATAATTATATCGTGGATATTTTAGACATGGTTTTATCGAGAGTCATCAAAACTTTAAGTTTTGATAACCATTTCTAGATGTAATCTTTAAAAATGTTTTGTGCGAGCGAGACAGCCAATCAAATGTAAAATGCCTCATAATGAGGGTTTTCAAAAATATGAGACGCTAGATGGCAGCGCAATGACATCAATTAATCAATGTCAATAAACCATCAGTTGACATGTTCTTTTGCTAATCAAATGTATTCAATAGCAGAAGCATATTGGACCCACAGACATATAAAGGGAAGCAGACTAAATATTCTTGCATAATACAAAGAATGCCGCGTGGCATGAATTAACACTTAAGCTACATTAGTTTTGTTGTTTTTGTTTAACATAATTGGTAAAATTTGAAACTAAAACATTGAAGTAATATTCTTTATGAATGTGAAAGAGTACTTGAATATAAACACCCGCAATAACTGTTTATAAATATATTATTTAGGCAATTAAAAAATAAGCTACGAGTGAAAAATTGCCACGCGTTCTAAGAATGTAATGATTGGTCCACTTCCCTTTGCATGTCTGTGATTGGACCTGACTTCACTATGCTGCCATCTGCTGGGTCATATTTTGGAAAACATTCTGACATGGCGGAAGTTAGATAAATTATCTATGTTGCTGACTGTACCAAAAGGCCGCAGGCTAATTGCAGTGAGGGACGTCTAGAGAGAACCGAGCAGTACACCTTATACTACCTACTAATAACTAATAAGCTGATACCATTGATGTCAAGTAATTTACAGACGCTGGATTCGCTTGGAGGTGACTTTCGAGCCTTTACAATATTTTTATACGGATTTAGACATTCAAGATGCAAAGTTTTCAAACCAAGCCTGTGTCACTCCCCGTTTAGGTATCGAAAATATACCTACAATATTACTATGCGCGCGGCGACCACTCCGGAGGGGAAAATTCAGTTACATATATCTTTTGTCCAGAGTAAAAAGAATGAAATTGGCTTGCAATTGATGTCTAGGTATCTAAACGAAAAGGTGAGGAGTTTTGACGCGAATTAAACTCAGCGCTAACCACAATAAGTAGATATTATTTTTGATTTTTTTTCTGAGTAAGACTTCTGTACGCGAGTAATAGTACTTATATTATTAATTAGTTGAGCACATCAACTAAATAATAAAATGAAATAAGAAATGCTGCAGTACAGTTTGTTGCCGCTTCTTCTGTGCTTGCGCTTAGGAAGGCAGTAAACTTAGCTGTAAGTAAATCTGACTTCTACAACTACCTATTATGAAATCGAAAGAAAAATTGTCGATTATCAAGTGATACAAATATCCAAAGATAAGTTAATGATTTTTGTCATACATTTCTGCAAACCCTTGCGTGTCACCAGCTGTCAAACTATCATCATCATTTCAGCCGCATAACGTCCACTGCAGGACATAAGCTTCTTCCAAGGATTTCCAAAATGACCAATCTAGAGCGGCCTGCATCCAGCTCTTTCCAACTGTCAAACTATAAATGACGATTAACCCCTTACCTGTTACTGGGAGGAACTCCTACCAAGTCAATTGTTTTATGTATAGGGACAGGTAAAGGGTTAAATGTGTATTTGAAAAATCCAGCGTATTTAAACTACTTCGCACCAATGCTTGATAACAAGATGCAAGTCCACATACAGTGATAAAACTCTGCAGTCTCACAGACACTTCGACTCAACAACATTCAAATTGATTAGAAATGAAATAAATAAACACATGAAGCACTCGAGTGCATGAGGCAATCTTGGATTGCTCGCTACCTAATCTATATGTACACGTGAGCCAATAGGGAACATGCCTTAATTACAATATACATCTATACATCATGTTGAATCTCATATCTATTGCTATCTTACACTTCGTATCATTTACATAACAAATGCAAAACTTTTAGGGGTACTCCATGCTGCGGATTTTATTTTGCAAGTTTCTTTTTGCTAGACGTGTTCTATTGGTTTTAGATTCTAGCCGTTGGATTCATAAAGACGTTATATTACTAATTTAAAAAGTGCAAAAATCTGCACTCCTCAAATCAGTAACATAATGTAACGCTACCAATTGAAAAAATAACGTTTTTTCTGTCAATTGCCTAAAAAATTGATAGCAAACTATGACTGATTTAGAGGGCAGATTTATTTATAGGGCTTCGTTTTACCCACGTATGAAAGAGGGCTGAAAGCGGGGCTTAAGTAAGTGTTCCCGCACACGGGCTACCGACCACAACCACAAAACGTCGCCAGACATGTGTCACGCCCCCCCTACGCAATATACCTACGCCGGAGTGGGAAATTCAGTACTAAATTCGCCGCTAACTGAATCGATTTTATGTAGTCTACCTATTATGAATCGTTTGTCCAGAGTAATAATAATGAAATTGGCTTGCAATGGATTTCTAGGTATCTAAACGAAAAGGTGCTGAGTTCAAACGTGAGCTAAATTAAACCACATTGAGTAGAATTTTTTTTAAATTCACTTGTTGAGTGTAACTTTTGTTCGTGAGTACTAGTACTTATGACGGCCACTTTTAGTTACTGGCTGCCACCGGTGAGTCCATACAAAACATATAAAAACTACAGGAAAGTGGCCGCGTTTCGTGGTTTTTGTCACTGGCCCGTGCGTGGGCGCACTAAGTAGAGCCCGTCCACAGAACCAGAAGCCTGATGCTCCTTGGCATAGCTCTGTCTATGAAGCATAAAAATTTAATTTTATGTCCGTAATTTCTTTTTGACTAATTCTATAGTACACTGGATTTTTATAAACGTACACGCAAAAAATCCGCAGTACAGGATAGCCCTTACTGGAACTTTTCTGTAATTGACTTTTATTGAGAGCATTGAACAAACGATATATTTAATGACTTTCATTTTTTTCGATGAGATAAAGTTTTGATGTCACTGTCTAACTGAACAAAACGGAAAGAGATAGCACAGTGTCAAAACAAAGTGGCCTTAATGACGAGCGACAGTTGTCAGCGAGACATGACAGGAGTGACAGACACGTGACAGTCGCGCGACAATTGTCAGTTTGTCACTTCACAATGTTATCTGCATATTTGTAAAATAATGTATGTACACTGTACTCCTTTGCCGGCACTGTGATTATAATTAATACAAATAAGCCGCAGGTATCTTCAACACAGGAAAGTTCCAGGACGCACACAACACACAAACAATCTGTATATGGAATTCACAACGGCTTGCCATGGCATTGCCTTTTAAGTCATTTATAATGTCCATTTTATGTGCAATTCAGAAATATGCTGATACACATTCGTAATAGACTACTATACTAAGTACCAGTTAGATTTTAAATTCAGTTTATCTTTATTTGATTCATAGTTGCCTCTGGTCATTTTGTCATACGGTTTGATCTATTGTTTATAATTAGAGATGTCATGAAGGCGAAAATAGCAATATACGCGAACGACAAGTATAAATAAATAGATTAACGCATGCTAATAAGTGTAAGATTTTAACAGGCACTCATATAATATCTTTTAATGCATAAACCGAAATATTTCAACATACTTCTGAATTCTACACCTACATTAACGTCTATCCGAAATGAGGATGTAGATAAATCCTTGGGATAAAGGCAGAGGTTATCTCGAAAGGATTTCTATTTCTGTAACTATGGGTCCTTAATCCATTTCGTTGTTTCTTTGCATCAGTAGCAATTTAATGCAAGATATGCAATGATTTAAAGCGACTTCGAAGGCCTAGTGTCTCTTGGTCGCCGAGACCATCACTTGTGACAACCCAATTGATGAGATGATATTTTTTTCTTTGTAGCATAAGTCCTCCAATCAATTGGTGAGACATTGGTAGAGTGATATCCTGCCACATCCCTCACCTAGGATAGAAGTTAATGCATGTCGGCGGCCAGTCATATGGTCCTCGCGCAGCAGGGCGCGGCCGGCGACTATTCCCTGAGCTCGGCGCGCTCGAGCCGGCGCGGGCGCGCGTCCCCGTTGTGCGCCCGCGCCGGCCGCGCCCACGTGTTCACGCAGCCGTCCGCACACGCCGTCACGAAGTACTCCGACCGGAACAGCAACGCCGTCAACCGCTCGTGCGCTATCTTCTTGCAAACCAGCGGCTCTAGCACGGGACACTCGTCGAACCGCGGACACGAGGGGGTCCCCATCAGCTTCACGGGGTCGCACGTGTCGCTGGCGGGCGCGCCCGCGGACTTCCCGCGCAGCGCGACGGTGTTCGACGCGGAGGACTTCTGCTCGCCCGGCTTGGACGTCAGGCTGAAGTTCCGCCGGTGCTCCGAGCGCCGGTCTCCGAACGAGAACCCTGCGAGTCGCTGCGTCAACGAGTTGACTCCGAGCGACCCCGAACTCTCCTCTTTCGCTTTCCCTACGCTGATATTCAAAGTCGATACGTTGTTGACCTTCGTTTTAGATGCCTTGGCGCCGGACGGCTCGCCCGAAATGTTCGTCTGTCCGCTGAGCTCGGCGTGTTTGTGTCCGATTTTGTTCGTTTTCGCACCTTTCGCTGGTATCTTAACCCCTGGAACGCCGTTGGGGGAGAATGTTTGACTGTTCGGAGACAGATGAGCCGACGCCCGCGCTCTGACGGGCGGCCTGAGAACATCTTCTGTTAAATCCCACAAACATAACTGCGTGTCCTGCGATACACTACCTAACCTATAACACTGCACACTCTCACTTTTCTGTCTATCATCTTCGACGCCCTCTTCGCTCTCCGGGTCAGTAAAACTGACCACATAGGGGTCGAATGCGACAACAGACACCCACGATCGGTGTCCTTGACCCCTGGCTACGACTCTTCTTTCACTAAACGACCAGACTGTCACTAAATCATCTTCTCCCCCGACTACGACATATTTTCCATCAGGCGACCAGCAGACACATAGGAATCCTCCGAAGTACGACCTCGCTCGGCCGATCAGTTCCATGGTGTCATAATGGAATACTCTTAGGAAACCGTCTTGCGAGACAACGGCTAGGTTTGTCCCGCATGGGGAGAAAGCGAATTCATTTATACAGCTTCCTTCAGCGCCTACGACCCACCTGTAGAGCGGGTTTCTGGTGGACTTAGTCCTGCAGGTGTGGATAGAGTACCCGTCGCCCTGCTTGAAGAGCTGATAGTGCGGCGCGGCGGTGCCACATGTCAGCTCTTCGTTGTAAACGTACAGCTGGCCCGACGCGTGCGCCGAGATGAAAAGGTTGCTGGAACCTGGCACCCACTTGATACAAGTTACTCTTGTCTTGTCAATCAGTCTCTGGAAATTCATATTAGTTTGGTTATAATCTTACATTCTTTCAGTTTCCATTATTTAAAACTTATGGATACATTATTGAGAAACTTGAAGAGATAAATATATTTTTTTAATGTACTGGTTTGTGAAAATATTAATCTGGAAAGTAGATATTAAACATTTTAATATTTAAAACATGACATGGATAAATCACATTCAATCAATGTTTTAATTTTGAAATGAATAAATTCTTATTGTATAAATAAATGTGCATTTTACATCACTCCATACCTCTTCATTATACAATTTACTTAATTCCTTCTTAATTGGGTCTATGAGTTGAATTTGGCCAGTAGAAAATCCTATAACTAAGGAGATGCTGTCGGGTGTCATCGTGACCGTGTTAAAATCATGACAGGTTGGATTCGTGCCTTTATACATCTTCTTGTCCACTGGCTTCGTGAGATCTGCAGCCTGTTGACAACATACAATACAAATACATGAATACTATCGAATCTATTTTAATCCAATTTCAAAAAGTAGGTCATCAATTCAAATGTTTTGTTGCTTTTTGTATGCTCAAAGACGGTAGGACCAATTTGGGAAATTCTTTTTTGATTGAAAGAGCATATTTGTCAGGGGGTCCTTAAGTAATTTTATCAAAATTGGTTGTGTAGTTTGGGGGTGAAGGCAGTTTTTAGTTTTGTAAAAGTCTAGATTAACAAGAGACTAATCAAGTACAGGACTGTAGGAAGTGGCGCAAAAAAAGGAGTCTTTTGCCCAGCAGTGGGTGGACGTCAGCTCAAAATGATGATGAGACTAATCACTCACAATTTAGGTACTTTCCTCGGTCAAATACAAATTATTTGGTACTGTTAAAGAAATAAAACATCACAAAATAATGTCACTTGTCATTTTCAGATTTATTATTTCAGAAAAACTAGTATTAAGAGCAGTATTTGACTCGAAGAAACTTATTTGTTAACGTATTTTTCATTTAATATTCAATTGAAAATGTTTGTTTTGACATTAAGAAAAACGTATCTAATTTGAGTCATTGAATAATAGCAAATTTATAACCTCTTTAGTCACACTAAGTAAATGAAAGGATCAGCATGCAAAAATAGAAATGTGTATTCAAAATAATTATAAGAATATTTTAATAGCTCATACTCATAGCATGGATGCTTTGAGTATGAGCTATTAAAATATTCATTAAGAAAGAGCCAATGATTTTCATAAATTGATTTGAATTGATTAATTAAAAATAATTTCCCTATTGTTATAGAAAAAAATTACTTTCTTAATTCACTTACATAATATCACAGATAAGATAGGTATCTCAATCAAACAGTAGCAATATATACTGTTTCCCTTCTGCAATCTATTAGATTATGCAAGATTATGTTGATAAGTTAGCATGATCTAATATATCTGGAGAAAGTTGATGTAACCTAAAATTGTTAATATTTTCATTTCCAATTTGAATTGACTAATCCCAATTAGTTCTCAATGTAAATAAATACTACTCATTCCTGACCACTATTTCTTAAAAAAACATAAATTGAAATACTGAGAAAAAGTAATTAGGTACCGTAAATATATAATATTTACCTTTTTAATCCCTCTGTATACATAAACATATAGCTCCTTCCCATGGTTGAAACATATCCTGTCATCAGAGCCTTGGCCGTCGGAGCCCGGCGCGCCGCCCCCAGGACCCGGCGGAAGCGACACCAGCGACACCCGCACATGTGAAGAACCTGAACCACTTGTGTAACCCACCCGATTAGGTCTAGAGTATTCCGACAAAGTCATCAAGCGGTACGTCCCTTCTCTAGTCACGAACTGGGTCTTCACGTCGTCTTTGCCTCCAGAGTCAGGTTGCACAGCCATGTTAACATATTATCCTGGTAATATACATGGACTCGGCCGCTGAAGAAGCCCGATTGCAGTTGACTTGACAGCTCAGCTGAAGAGCGGGCGTAATGTCCCCTGCGTATGCACCACGTTCATGTTTAAACACCGAAGAAGTATAATATTTGTCTGACAATAGATAAGTCGACGTAAATGTGTGATTTTGAATATAAATAATATCGAAAACTCTAAATAATTTAATTTGTGTATGCAATGCAACATAAAAAGTCAGGTGTCAGACATGACGGCTCATTGTTTATGGTTTTCTTTTTTTTTAATTCAAGGCTTAAGAAATAATCAGAAGACTTTGTTAAGCCAAAGTCAATATAATATATGTACATACAATGTCAAAATAAAAACTAAATACAAATAATTGGCCAAGTGCGTGTCGGGCCACGCGCAGTGTAGGGTTCCGTAGTTACGAATGCCAACTTTGAGTTCATGCCACTAAAAACGTCTAAAAACTAATTTTCTATTGAATTTGTATAAAATTTTCCTTTTCCGAATACATTTTATAAGTTAATCGCCTATAACTTTTTGATTTGTAAACCGTACTTAGCTCTGATAGTTTTCCTTTAAATTTCGTTATATTTTCTATAGCTGTGAATTTTTTCCGGTGTCAGTATATAACCGTTCAGCAGATAGAGGGGGGGGGGGGGGACACTAGGACTGTAATAAAAATTTTCTCCTTAAAATTATATATTTCAGAAACGGATCGCTAAATCTAAAAACAATGTTCGCAATCTCATAATATTTTTGAAAGACCTATTCAACAATACCCACATGATTGGTTAGTCGACAAAATAAAATTGACTTTTAACTTTACTTGTATGGGAGCTACCCTAAAAAAAATAATTTCAATGTTTTACTTTACCACTTTTTTCGCATGATTAATAAATATACTTATACCAAATTACAGCTTTCTACTACTAATTATCGCTGAGCAAAACCGCGGACGGACAGACAGACAGACAGACAGACATGGCGAAACTATAAGGGTTCCTTGTTTACTACGGAACCCTAAAAAGAGGTTGTGTATTCGATTGATATAAATACAAAAATATTTCGATTTGCGTTTAAATTTTCTTAGGTAATAATGTGGTGGGGTAGAAAATTAGGAATATTAACTGGCGCTAAACGTATGTACTGTAGGGATTTATTTTTAATAGAAGTTTCTATACTTTTTAATATCCTCTATGAAAGAGCCTGAGGTCCCTAAAAATAAATCTTTCACAAATCAGTTTTACGATGCAACGTCGTTATCGTGAATTCGTGGCACTTCATGCACCATGCGCGCCATGCCCAGGGTTGCCAAAGCTAATTCATCCAAATCCCCAAAAATCCTGATCGAATTCCCCAAATTTGGGGATAAAAATCCGCTGATTCCCCACAAATTCCCCTCAAAAGTTTTTTATAAAATGAAACTATAATCAATTATTTAAATAATATTTATTGTTTATCTTTTATATTTTTTTCCATATATTAGTCGAAAGCATTTTGTTCGAAGGGTTAAACTTGACACTGCCGCCCAGTTTTTTAATCCCTTCCCTTGTAGCCATTAATGATACTACAGTATCTGTATTCAATCTATTGCGGTTTTCAGTTTTTAAATTTTTAAAGACGCTAAATTTGCGCTCGACTGATGCATTTGAAAAAGGCAATATCAGCAATAATGAAATAGCAATTTTTATGTTTGAGAACAGGTATTCTCCCGCAGCGTTTTTCATGCAAAACACTTTACCCCAGTAACATTCAGCATCATATATTGTATTAGGTTTAATTACCTTACCTTAGGATTATCTTCTTTATTTTTGTTTTGACCTTTTATTAACCATTTATCCATATTTGCACAAAATCGTATCGTTACTTTGCGACAGAAACAAACACAACTTTTTAAACTTGGATCTACTAATTAACTACGAACAACAACGAACGAAGCCAATGCATGCATTACATGTTCAATCATCCATTTATCAGTCACAAAACAAAACATTTATTAAAGTAGAAAAAAGGAATCCCCTGATCATAGACAAGACAGACAACTGACAAACTAGGGATGTGCCATACATAGAGATGTGCATTTACCGGTATTTTGATTTTTCGTCACGAGACCGTCATAAGTACTTGAGCCATACTAAATGATTCAAAAAATGTTGTTATCGATAATAAACGATGAAATATTTTCCGATAAGAATTAGATGTCAAAATCCCCGCATTTTCCCCACATAATGCCAATCCCCAATAAATCACCATCCAACTTGAGATTCCCCGCAGTTTGGGGAATTCCCCACAGATTGGCAACCCTGGCCATGCCTAAGAAAATTGTGTAAAAATGTGTGAAAAGCCATTCGTATAGGTGACTCCTCATTTGAAAAATGGCACTTCTGTTTTATCAATACTTTAATAAACTAAGATTAGAAATTAGCAAAAACTCTCCATAGATTTCACATCACTTTATTTAAAATTAAATAAAACAATATTTACTTAAGTTAGTTAATACCTATTATTTTCTCATTTGAACCCTTCATGGAACTTCACTTGGCTTCTCTTCTGTCACTTCAGGTTTTGTCTTTTCAGCTATTTCTTGAACATCCATTTTTTCTGTAGACTTAGCCTCTGGTTTTTCAGCTTCCTTGCCTTTACCTCCATCTTCTTTTCCTTCCAGAAACTTATCCCAACCATCTATCCTTTTGCTGATATCAGCATCAGTCTCGGCAATCCTATACTTAGTCCTGCCATCCCATATCTCAGCAGTGATTTGCCGTTTCCCAAACCATCTCCCATTTATAAGCTCCACGACAGCATCTGCCATCTCTGGTTCCTTCATAGTGATCTGTGCGACACCTTCTGGATGTCTGTCGTAGATCACCACTTTACGTACCTCTCCACTTTTAGAACATTCTTCTCTTAAATCCTGTTGGTAATCTAAAATAAGCTGCACATCTGTGTCAAAGTCTGTAGGATGGAATAGGTTCTTTACAATAACAATTCGTTCATGCTTCGACCTTTCTCCCACAAACTTCTCGGGTCGCCAGTCGAATAGTTTCTGCTGTGCCTTCTTTATTTTCTCCAACTCCTTTTTCTTTTTCTTCTTAGGCTTCAATGCTGGATTGTACTCTCCCTTCAACTGGAAATGGGCTCTCTCAACTCTAACCTTATTTCCTTTGAGGTCACTTCCGTCTAACAATTTTAGAGCCAAGTCAACTGATTCTATTTTGATGTATGTACACAAGGCATCTCCTTTGAAGCAGTTCTGTTCTTTGTCCATATAAAGCTTGACTTTCATTTTCTGTGAACTGGGATCTCGTTCAACGAGGCCGCATTTCTGCATAAAGTTTACAAACTCCTCTTCAGTTAAATCAAGCGGAAGGTTAGACACATACACCTTTGTGTTTGTCTCTTCTGCAGGTTGAAACCACTGTGGTTCATTTTTCCTTTTCACTCCAGCTGCTTCTGGTTTCTTTTCATCTTTTTTCTTTTCTTTTTCACTGTCCTTTGTTTGTGTATTGTCCACAAAGCCATATGACATTTGATAAAAAGCTAGAAAGTCATCATCAACTTTTGGTATCCATGCTTTTTTGTCAACATCCCAAAAGAATTTTGACCCATCAGCTTCTGTGTAAATATGTGTGTCATCTTCGTAACTGTACTCTCTTCCTGGAACTTCTTGACCGGGTTTAGAAGTCCAAGAATTACTATCTTTACTCCAGGTATATTTCTGTAGAGTTGAAGGATCTGTATAAATGGCTTCTTCGCCTTCGTAAGTAATGTATGGAGCATAATCACCCCAAGCACTGTTGTCTACAGTTGAAGTAGTTATTTCATCAGATGTTTCACTAACCTCTTTAATAGTTTTATCACTGGTGTTTTTAGAACCTGTATTTTCTGATGCCTTATCTGTAGCCTGTGTCTTCTTTTCATTTTCTGCTGTGTTTCCAATTATAACCTCCAAATTAGGATCATCGGAATTTGTCGAGATTTCAGTAACATTTTTTGCTTGTTCTTCATTTTCCTTTGAGAGGAGTTCTTTTTCCTTCTTATTTTTAGCTTGTTGCTCTTCCTCCGAGAGCTTTTGCACAGTTTCACATGATAGTTTGATAACAAAACCTGACCTTGGGTTCTTGGCCATAATTATTTATTTTGTCGTATATTATTTCTAAGCACCATACAAGAATTTCCGATGATTAACATATTACGAGTCATAGATATAAAATCTGGACACGTAACATAAAATTTCTTGTGAATAAATTACGAAAAATATACATATTACATCTAAGCTATTTAATGCATCAAAATCGAAATCAATCTAAATACCATTGTTAAGTGTCAACAAATTCAAGATGACATGACTGCCAGTAGCATGGCATGACATTTGTTTGAAATTTAAAAAGGCAGGCTAAGATGTTTAACTCAGAGTACTAATATTCTTTGGTTTACCCAAATAATGCTTCGGCCGCACTTGTGCCTATCGCCCCGAAGCAATTCGCGGCGAATCTTCGTACGTTTTGTAAACTAAAAAGTTATCGCGATAAAGCGCTGGTCACAGTAGCGGCTTCGTTATTTTTCACGAACTATCTGGCAATAGGCGTCATCTACGTGTTTTAAATATGCCATAAGAAAAAAAAAGATGGTTATATTTAATCGTGTGCTAATTTAGTACGCCTTCTTTGCCTCTCATGCTTGGGCCGGACCTGCGCCTATCGTCATGAAGCTTCGTGCTATTACACGATACACGCAAATGTGACCGGCCGTTATCGGCCCGAATATTCGAAATTCGTGTTAGCTATCGCGCGGGTGGCGATACATCAAGCAATAAATGATTGAGTATTGAGTATTTATGCACGCTAACAATTGGCTCTGCGTGGTCGCACTTGCGTTGTTTTCATTTTGACGTTTGTTTTCAACTTGTTTGGACGCGTGCTGTGCGACGGTGCCACGGTTGTTAATGCGTAAAAATGGAGTGGAACAATAAAATAGTGTTAAAATTTTTAGCTTTTTCTCTCTAGGTTTCTTTTTAGGTTTCAATAAATGCATTATGTAATTGTTAGCACACATGTTAAAAAAAAGAAAGTCGTCGTCCATATTAAAAACACGTAAATGACGACATCTTGGATTATTGTCAGATAGTTCGTGAAAAATAACGAAGCCGCTAGTGTGACCAGCGCTTTATCGCGATAACTTTTTAGTGTATAAAACGTACGAAGATTCTCCGCGAATTGCTTCGGGACGATAGGCACAAGTGCGGCCGAAACAATACATAATGAGCGTTTGGCATTTAATCTACGTCAATGTCACAAGGAAATATAACTTTCTGACAGTTAATAAGAAAGGAAGCAAACTGTACTGTCATAAAAACGAAAAAACTTCGGCTTACAATTTTTGTCCGATTTAAGATTTTTAAGATTTATCATTTCAAATCAAGCCTTCGATTCGCGAGCATCAAACAAGCGATAACATTATCACAAAAACTGTTATAGTGAAGATTCGTAAATTAGTGTTATCGTATAGGTTATTTCGTTATCATGGAAGACTTGAGCAATGTGTATCTTACTCCGTTGCCGGATTCTCCGTACGTTAAGCCACTGAGGTTCAATTTTACTCAGAATGGGAAGAAAAAGACCTGGGACCTGCTGCACGTCCACGACAGTGTGGCTATCATCGTCTTCAATATCTCCAGGAAAGTTATGGTCTTTGTGAAACAGTTCCGTCCAGGTAATTTCTTTTTAGGCTATTTAGTGTCCCAAAGGCAAAGGCCCCCCCGTTTGTATGGAACACTTTGTACTGACTTCACACCTTCATCTGCTGTGACGCTGACGATGATCTTTAAGCCCTTGCATCTTAAAAATGGGGTTTTAATGCCATTTTCTATTGTTATCCTATTGTGTCTGGTATTTTACGGTCTTTAAGGATTAATATGACATAAAAAAATATGAAATTTTTTTAAGCATCTAGATGGAGCTATATGAAGGGATCCATGATTTTTAAATTTCTTCCAAGGTGGTGATGTCAGGATGACCACTTTTCAATTTTTTCGGTAGATAGGATCATATGGAGCAAAATTTGTATTGAATACTTCTAAAGTATTGTCTTACACTAAGAAAGTGAAGTTTAAGTGATAAAGGTCATTGACCCCAGTTGATAACCTTGACCACAGAGGTCAAAGGTCAATAACCTAAATTCAAAGGTCTAGTTTATAAATTTTGCACACCATTTCTGACTCCTGACTCCCTTTCTTGCTTTCATGATTCATAATCCAAGGCAGCTTGCTATGCTTCCTAGAATTATAGGTTATTCATACTTATTAAAGTTTGCCGATGCATACTTATCTGTTTA
Organism: Acrobasis suavella; assembly: GCA_943193695.1. NCBI lineage: Eukaryota > Metazoa > Arthropoda > Insecta > Lepidoptera > Pyralidae > Acrobasis > Acrobasis suavella. The sequence goes on from OW971947.1 coordinate 3,027,664, forward strand.
TCTGTTTGTACCAATATACTCTGAAATGCTGGGCTGATTTTGAAGTGATTTTCACTGACTTTAAAAAAATTTTAGAAAAGGTTTTACTTCATGTATAATATCAATAGGTACATATCCATGTGAAGGCCGGACGGCCCGGAGTTTTAGTAGGTATGTCTGTAACTCTATAATTCTGAAAACAATTTGTGACATCTTTCTTGGGATTAATAACTATATTGTTTTATTAATGTATATTTGCATAACGTAGATGTACTAAAACTATTATTTTTTTTTAGCTGTGTACTACAACAGCATAGAACAAAAGGACCGTGAAAGTGGTGTAATAAATACAGATAAGTATCCAGCATCTCTGGGCATCTCACTGGAAATCTGTGCGGGCATCATAGACAAGGATAAGACCATAGAAGAAATAGCCAAAGAGGAGGTATTAGAGGAGTGCGGGTACAATGTGGATATTTCTGATCTGCAGAGAATCATATCCTACAGGTGTTTGTTTTACTGGTTTCAAAATTTCACATATTTTTCTAAAAAGTTATAATCAGAGGTCGGAATTAGGTAGAGTTATTTATGTACTTACACTGATTTAATACACGAAAGAAGAAAGTGGATATACCTCAAATCCTAGGATTAATTTTAAAGAGCAAAAAATCCTGTGATTTCTTAACCCGTCAGCTTCCAGTCAGCTTCCAGATGGTCGGATCCGACCGAGAACAATTGATAACAATGGGTTTGCAAAATTGCGGTTGTTGAAGAGTTAAATAAAAAGTTATTAATTTCTACACAATTTACGAGTAAACCACTGCACGCGCGACGTTGCCAATAAGTAAAAACGAATAAATAAAAATACTAACAGATACTAATAAAAATTGTATGTTAATTAACTTTGTCTTAACTGTCTCTAAGGTTTTTATTATTATTTACTTGTAATATTGTTGGTAACACCAGATTGTCCATTAGAAATTACAGTAAAATCCATATTAATATCAACATTTCGATGCTAGTACATAAATAACTCTACCTAATTCCGACCACTGGTTATAATTTAGCATCTACATAATCTTTTTTTGTGTGTAATTGGCTGATACTGATGTCAGATTTTTCAGGCTGCCTTAAGGCATCTGACATAGCTTGATGACAGCCAGGACCAATGGTTTATATGTGACTTCCGAGCACAGAGGAGGTCAAGAAATTTGTTATTTTTACTTGTGGTCACCCATCCAAATACGGACGAGACGCGCGGTTTCACTTTACTTAAAAGTGCTAGTAATGCACATTCCCACCGGGCCACCGAGCTCCTCTTTTGTGTGAGTTTGTTTATAGCTAACAGTGAGGCTAGATGTTTCTGGACTTTCTGGTTACCTTAAGTCAACACTGTAGCTCAACAAAATCCATATGTCTTACAAAATATAATGATATTGTTTGAGGGATGGATTCAGTCGATTATACTAAAGAACTTCTCCTCAGGAACATAATATCGAAATGTGAAAAATATTTCTTGGCATCCAATACAGTTTGAATGAGTGATCAACCAAGTAATTGTTCTGAGTTTACTGTAGGCGAAATCTGGGGGTTTTTTAAATTTTTTATTTTACCGAGGCTTCAGTTCACTTGACGTAACTATGCCAGCCTCTTGAGAGTAATTCAGCTTCAGAAGTTTTATAATACTTCATCGAAGCCCCCTTCATTAATTATTATCAAACTTCTATGCAATATAACAGCTCCTAAGAATAAGTAGATAGCTTATGCCATGTGGGACTGGGACAGTGGATTGTTTAACATTATGTTAAGCTGGGGGGTTTTAAATGTTTTATGTTTTAGATTTAATTACTTGTCACTATCCAGGTATGGACCACAGCAGACACTGTTCTATTGTGAAGTGACGGACGAAATGAAAGTAGACGTGGGTAAATGTCATTGATTTGTATGTTGTCTGCCAGGTCGGGGGTCGGGGTGCAGGGTTCGATGCAGACCTTGTTTTATTGCGAGGTCACCGACGAAATGAGAGTTGAGTCAGGTAAGATTTGTTTAAGTTTTTTTTTTAATTCTAAGTGTATGTGCCTACCTTTATTCCCGTAGACACAGATCATGAAACCAATTGGGAATCTAAATCCGCTAGATGGCAAAAACTTAATTCTTTTATTCTAAACTCAAACTAATTTTCTGTAAATGTGGATTTGTATGAAAATCAGAACCGTGACGTCATACTTTTTTGGAGTCAAATAGCAGTATTTATATCAATGTTTCTGCAAAAATCTAAAATCATGTTGATAAAATGATTAACGAAAAGTGACACTTTTTGTGAAGTTTTATTATTTCTTTTTGACCCATTTCTGGCGTTTTATTTTATTATGAGTCCCCTTACCCTAGACTCTTTTACACAAACGTAGTCTACCTTTTATATTGAAATGAAATGTGAGATTTCGGCAGTATTTTGTAATTTTAAAGAAATTGCATAATATATATCTAGGCATATAACTAGATTTCGACACTCAAATATGAACTTGAAAGAAAATATAAGAATGTAGAAGTTTACCATACTGATGGTCAAATATGATATGATACACTATATTCTCTTTTAAGTTCATATTTTGACTGTGAAAACTAGTTATATGAAATTACACAATTTCGCCAATATCTGACATGCCGTTTCAAAATAAATGCTAGACTACGTTTGTATGGGAAGTCTAGGGTAAGGGGACTCATAATAAAATAAAACGCCACAAATGGGTCAAAAAGAAATTATTCGGTAAAGATAATAATATAAAACTTCACAAAATAGTGTCACTTTTCATTGATCGTTCCATCAACATGATTTTGGATTTTTTAATGCAGAAACACTGTTATTAAAAGTGCTATTTGACTCCAAAAAAGTATGACGTCACGGTTCTGATTTTCATACACATCCCATAGAAAAATTGTTTGAGTTTAGAATAAAAGAATTAAGTTTTTGCCATCTAGCGAATGTCTCATTCGGTCTAGGGTAAGGGGAGTCTTAACTGTACTGAATAATTTATTTTTGACCTAGTCATTTCAACACTCTGAATATGGGCTTCGGGTCTGAAGGACCTAGGTTTGATACCAATATGACTTCTTCATCTTAGCGCCTTCCCGGTTGCATCCTCAGCAGTTCTGCTTTAGAGCCCGGGGTGTGCTTTCCCGCTTCTTCTTCTCGAAATATAATATGCATGTCAATGATCACCCAAGGATGCTGAAGACCATGCGAGATCGAAAAGACATGGCTGAAACCGTTTAAACTATAAGGTCAATTGATATGACTTCTATTTCCATACGAGACGGTAGTTCCATACGAGCTACGGAAGCGATCACTTCGAAGCGAACCGAAGCGAAGGAAGCCTACTCTAGTGCGACCAGTGGAAGTACCTGCGACGACCTCGGCAAGATACCTGGACCTCAGCTGCTACGCGACACATCAGGAAGACCATCTTCACGTGTCAAATTGGGGTTCCGTAGTGAATAAAGACCCTCATACGGAATTTGGCGTTTTTCTCCAAATCCCGAACTCCAGTTTTTCGGCTTCGGTTCGCTTCGAAGTAATCGCTTTCGTAACTCGTATTGAACTGCCGTGGTGCGCACTCGTTCGCCTTTTTATATGCGATATACAGGTCTACATTATTCTAGAATATTCCCCACATTTGATGAATGTATTTTGATGTCGCCGAAACGTCGAGGCGTCGGTATGTGTGTGTGAGTGCAACTTGCCAAACAACTCTAGACTTTATGCTATAAGGACATAAGCCCTAGACAAGTTTCGCTTACACTATCCAGACGAAGTTCCGCGAATTTCGCTCGCGAACATTCTGCGTTTATCTCGTTCGCGACAGTACCTTAACGTATGACATGTGATTTACCAATCAGCCTGTATGAAGTTCTTTCAAAAGGCAAATGATGTTTTGAATGTTCTTTTATGATGTAATAACTTTTTTATAGGTGGAGGCGTAGACGAAGAGTTGATCGAAATTGTAGAAATGACCATAAGCGAAGTGGAGGCGTATGTGAACTCCCGCGGGCCGCTGACGAGCCCGCCCAGCTGCCTGTTCGCCCTCATGTGGTTCATACACCACAAGGCCAACAAATACCGAAAGTAGGTTATTTGTTGTATTGTTCATAGATAGGAGGAGCTCGACGGCCCAGCGGGCGTATGCATTATTAGCTCTTAAAATCTTCTGTCTTCTCTTCATCTTAGCACGTTGTAGCTTCAGCTTTCCAGCTTCTAAGCTTGGGGTGCGCTTTCCCACTTTTTCTTTTCCAAATATAGTATGCATTAGCGTTGCATAACTATCGATAGTTGACCTCGAAAAACAGTCACAATATCGATCGTCAATAGTTTGCAATACTATTGAATTTAGAAACTATCGATAGTTTTTAATTGATACTATCGATAGTATCAATACTGTACCTAATTTTTGTACGACAAATTACACTGGTCAACAAGATTTTGTCACAAGGATACATAAAGCGATTTCTAAAAAAGTTCAGTACAAAAAACATGAACCTGGTTATAAAAAATGTGTAGGACGTCAAAATTTTCAAATATTACACGTCAAAATTTCAAATTTCTTATTTTTTTCGGCAATTTCAAAAAAATTAAACCATAAATTCAATAAGGTGATTTTCAATTTTCTAATAGCAGCTTAACACTGTGCAAACCTTACATTTTACAATATTTTTTACATCATTGCTAAATCTAATATATAAAATTCTCGTGTCACAGTTTTCGTTGCCATACTCCTCCGAAACGGCTTGACCGATTTTGATGAAATTTTTTGTGCTTATCCGGTATCTATGAGAATCGGCCAACATCTATTTTTCATCCCCCTAAATGTTAGGGGTAGTCCACCCCTAAATTTTTATTTTATTTTTTAGACAAAATTTTTAATTTCTATTTTTTTATGATACAACATACAAAAATACATACAATCTATTTATATGGCAAAACAACGTTTGCCGGGTCAGCTAGTTATTTATAAAAATGACTTATTACAGATTTTTTATGTGTCGGTATAACGCCCTACAATGCGCGCAGTAGGCAATGTATGGGAAATATTACGGTAACTTAAATCTTTATATTTATCCACAGATAAAAAAGGTACAAAAGTAAAACAAATTTTGTTTTGATATAGAAGGCTGATTACATCATTTTTTGTTACAAAATTAAATAACCTGCACAGAAGCTATTTACTATAAATAATTATAAATATCAGAAATTGGGGAAAATTGGATTTTTGATATAACATTATTCTCAACTCTGACCTCCTAGAAACAAAAGTAAATTATGTCCATATACACTATACAAAAATCTGTAAGAGACAACTAGTCTTTCTCCAGTGGGAAAAAAAATCTAAAATTTTGTCGACCAGTGTTATCGATAGCTAAATTACTATCGATAGTATTATAATTTCGATATTCGTCACAATACTATCGATAGTTTTCAATACAAATAGTACCTTTACTATCGATACTATCGATTGTACTAATTAAATACTATCGATATTGTTACTTTTTTTCAAGGCCACGATAGTATCGATAGACTATCGATATCTTGTACTTTCCTTGCAACACTAATGCACGTAAATGACCACTGAAGGATGCCGAAGACTTCGATAAGTTGGGAAGTAATAGCCGGAACAGTTTAAATGATTGGGCGTTTTCCGACCGGCCGCTAGCCTCGTCAACCCACTTTGAGAATCTTTTTAGCCTCTACACATGTTAAACAACCCCCCCTCCCCCAACCCCTTTCCCATAACATGGCATCATTGATAAACCGTGATAAATTGACCCCGTTATGTTGTCGTATTGCGCGACGAACTAGTGCAATTCTGCTCGTTATTACTACGTAGAGCGAGATATTCATATTACAATCTCGCTTTTCTTTATACGATGCGCCATCATCCATATGATGGCGCTTGACAAACGCAATCGCTGGTGCGATGCTAGGGGGCCGGGCGTGGTACACGCTTAAGTTGGCAACAACTGTTATCTTTCAAAACAAAAGTGGTAAAAATACCTCGAGCTCCTCCATTCCTCCTTAAGCACGTTAATGATGATGTGGCAGATGCCTTTAGCTAGCTTGAAAAAAATAAATCAAGTTGTCAAGTGTTGCCACTACACGCACATTTACAAACTGTCTGAATGCATAATTTACAATTCTACTATTACTGAATAAATGAAATATCGAATATAAATAATGTATGTAAACCGGCAGCATTAGAATAGCGGCTAAATCTCCTTTTTTTTAAAAAATAGCTTTTTAAATTTCAATTTTATTATAGGTAGAATTCGGTTCAGCTCAAATATGGCTCATTGTTGTCATGTTAAATATTTAAGTATTGTAGCTGGCTTAGTGCCGCAACAGACGGGACGCAAGTTGCGTCGCGTAACAGCTAGAGATGGGCAGTGGATAGTACTCAATCTACCCATTTGAGTTACTCGCTAGATTTTATAAATAGAGTAAATAGAGCATGCTCATATATTGACATCTCATTTGATGTCTGTCTACTTATTTTAACATAAAATAACGTCTTTGCACACCTCCCAGCAAAAAATGATAATTAGTCAAAGAAGCCTACTTTCAGTGTATGATTAGTATGGTATTTTCAAATATTTTAGCGTCGCATTTAACGTTTACCGACATTTTAAGCATATTATGGCGTATGCACACACTTTCCGACAAGAATTACAAGTGTATACTAGATTTAAGTTTCAAAATTGTCATGAAAACATAAAATAATGAATATGAATATATATAAATTTAAGTCGCAACTTATATAAATAAATCTACTCACCAAATGGATAAATTAGGATATTTATCGGGTATTTACTCAATCCACTGAGTAAATATTCAAATGGCTTGATTGAGTATTTATGCAACTCCCATCACTAGCTGTTACGCGGCGCAACTTGCGCCCCGTCTGTTACGGCCCTTAGATATTGGATAAGAAATATTCATTTAACGAAACCCTGTCCGATCCTTGTAGGAGCAACAGAACGTCAATATGAACTTTTCCTACGGGACCAAGGCTAGAAACTAGAAAAAAAATCGAAATTTTCATACAAAAGTGTTCGGCCGGCCCGGCAATTTGTATGAAAATGTCGATTTTTTTCTTCCGAGTTTCAAGCATTGGTCCCATAGGAAAAATTATTCATATTGACGGTCTGAGTTGCTCCTACAAGGATCGGATAAGGTTTTTGTTACATATTGTATATGCGAACCGGAAGTGAAGTCAAACACTTACACTTTACTCTGGGGCTAACGTCCGTCACGTGGTACTATTTTTATTAAAATGATGAGTGATTCGCGTATATGAATGAGGGTTTTCAATAATATGGGAAACCAGATATCACAGTGACATCAGTTCAAAAGGTGAACTGATGTCACTGTGATATCTGGTTTCCCATATTATTTAATTGAGCCATTAAAACTATTGAGCCAAAAACTACAATAGGTGGACTTAAGAGTCCCCTTACCCTGGACAGAATCTGACTTTTCCATACAAACGTTGTCTAGCTTTTATTTTGAAACGGCATGTCAGATATTGGCGAAATTGTGTAATATCAAAGAAATTGCATATATTAAGACGAAGTGGTAGCTAAAGTGGCGCCCTCGTTTGAAATAAATTGTTTAAAACTAAATATGGTGATAATTAAAAATTTTATTTGTATAAATGTCTAGAAAGACCTTTAAACTGTTTTATGAGTAACCTTTGAAATTATTACTAATAGTTTATAAACTGTTTTTCGCCAAAAGTGGCCACTTTTGGCGAAAAACAGTTTTAAAACAAGACGGACTACCAATATTACTTTCAAAGGTTATTCATTAAACAGTTTAAAGGTCTTTCTAGACATTTATACAAATCAAATTTTTAATTATCACCATATTTATTTTTAAACAATTTATTTCAAATGAGGGCGCCACTTTAGCTACCACTTCGTCTTAAGGCAACTAGTTTTCACAATCAAAATATTAACTTAAGAGAGAGTATAGTGTATACTCTCATATTTTCTTTCAAGTTCATATTTGGCTGTCGAAAGCTAGTTAAATTTATTTATTTATTTATTTAACTTTATTACAAGTGTAATAGGCGGACTTAAAGCCATAGGCTTTATCTACCAGTCAACCTACTGGTGATGCCGAGATTAAGAAGTCTTTTGAAGGAGGCGCAAAATATGTAATTTTGAAAGATATATTAATAATAATAATATAAGATATAAGAATGCCTAAATATATGCCATTTCTTTAAAATTACGAAATACTTCCGAAATCTAACATGTCATTTCATAATAAAAGCAAGACTACGTTTGTATGGAAAAGTCTAGGGTAAGGGGATTCTTAATGGGCATTCTTTCCCTGTCAACCTTTAGGAGAAAATAAACAGATATGAAAGTTGGCGTCTAAGTAACAGATAACTGTTGTCATTGGACCATCAGTTGACAGGTTCTTTTGCTCCGTCAAATGTATCAAATAACAGCAGCTTATTGGTCCTGACTTCACTGTGCTGCCATCTAGTGTTCAATATGAAAACCCTCATGTTTTATGAAATTTTGTACAGTGACTTCATGGGACCTACTTAATTTATTAAGTACAACAGACATGACAAAATCTACAATTAGTATTCTTGCATGCAAAAGGTGAACACAACATTCGTAGAATTTAAAAATGTAAGCAGCAAGTAATAGAAATATTAATAAGTATACTTAAACATTGGAATTTATAGTATAAGTAATAATGTGGCTATTAATTGGGTTGTTCCAGAAAGCACCCTGAGTTTTTTTTTAAATTATTTATGTAGCTTAATATATTATTCGCAGATCATAATACTATTAATCAGGAATCATGTCACTTTTATTGTGGCATTGTATAATCCGCTGTTTGACAAAACCTCTAGTTGTTTGGCATTACAGGTCAGTATTGTAAAACAGCTGAATCGTTCAGATTGATTGTCAATCTGTAACGTAAAATGTATCTATGTCGCAGATGGTTCGTATAATTCGCTGTTTGACAAAACCTCTAGTTGTTTGGCATTACAGGTCAGTATTGTAAAACAGCTGAAAATCGTTCAGATGGATTGTCAATGTGTAACTTAAAATGTATCTATGTCGCAGATGGTTCGTATAATCCGCTGTTTGACAAAACCTCTAGCTGTTTGGCATTACAGGTCAGTTTTGCAAAACAGCTTAAAATCGTTCAGATGGATTGTCAATGTGTAAAGTTTTACAAAACTGAGCTGTTATGGCAATCAGCTAGAGGTTTTGTCAAACAGCGGATTAGTCAGACCAATTGCGAATATAATTGTAAGACCCCGTTATCTTGTCGCATTGATATAACTTTCTTGTAGGGATTGATACTTTTAATTTATCGACTATTGAAATATCGATGGTATTTATTTGGACTTGAGTTACCAATATTATAATATGTCATTGGCAATGAGCCAAAGATAATCACTACTTACTGATAACGATGTGATAAAAAATAATGGGATAAATAAAAGCAACGGGTTTGACTACCTCCGTGGCGTAGTGGTCACAATGCTAGTCCGCCACCCAGACGTCCCGGGTTCGATCCCCGGTCAGGGCAAGTTGGAAAATGGCCTTTTTCAAATTGTCCTGGGTCTTGGATGTATATCTATATATGTATTTGTTTAAAATATAGTATCGTTGAGTTAGTATCCCATAACACAAGTCTCGAACTTACTTTGGGGCTAGCTCAATCAGTGTTATTTGTCCCTATATATTTATATACATATTTATTTATTACGGGTAAAATATATGGCTTATCAAAATTTCCCACAATAATTACATAAAACTGTATGCAATTCTTTATAGTCCGTGCAACTAAAGGATAAATAAGGGTTTTGGTGCGAATAAGAAGTCGATAAATTAAATGTTTCAATCCCTATAAAAATGTGACAACGGGGTCTAGTTGTAAGTTATGCGAATTATAATATAACATGAGTTTATACAATTGAAATATCATAATGTATATTATTTACGTAACCGTTTATTTTTATCGATGTATAGGTAGAATCATGTGATTATTTCGATGTGTTTATTATTGAGTTACTTTATTTCGAATATCTGAATTATATAATACAATGAAATGTGACAAAATCTGATAAACACTCATTTACTCCATGTATAAAAGGGCAAAAATGTTTTCATAGCGTTTCGCTGTTTTATGGAAAGTTGTTAAGTTATTAGTATAGCGGACTAAACTTGCTCAAAGTCAACCTATATGGCTGACATGCTTGATTTAAGATGCCGATTGTATATGCCTTGCCTGCTTTGCAACGATTTGTCAAAGTTGTATCATAATATATTCATTACAAAACCAGCAATGTTTACAAAATCATCATCTGAATTCCAGCAAATGGATACTCAGAAAGGGTTGCCATCTCCTAAAATAAAAAAAAACCTGACCTGCGCTGAATAACGCCGGTCATGTAGCCCTAAAATTTGCCCGAGGAAAGGTCATCCGTTTTGCCAAAAAGCCTAACAAAACCCTGATAGGCAGGACACTTTAATATTTCGCCGGACACGACCCGAAAAAGTCAAACATGTCCAGACACATGTAAATCCTATCCGGGCTATCAATGTCTTTAGCATCTGAAATAGATATGCATTATGCATTTTCAATGAACGTTAATCTTCTTTTTTATTCAAAAATTCAAACATTTATTTGCTAACTATGACTCAAAGTCAAAGTCAAAGTCAAAATTTTTTATTCAATTTAGGATAAATTTATCTCTTATTGAAGGTCATTTTTTTAATATTATTTTAGTGCTTAAGCTAAAAACTACTAGCGTTTCGGAACGACCACTGCTGGGAAGATTACGCCGAAAGAAACCCAGTTCAGTATTGGTCCCTACCCAGCCTGATGGGCTATGTTTCAGTTACAAATACAGATGTACACTTTAGCTAGGTATACATTATACTATATATTTAAACAATACAATTAAAATTTGCAGTCATATATTTCCAAGAATTGTGATCAGACGATGATAAATAGTCATTTACATGATAATACGCATTTTTGATTAAATGATTTTTAATGGCAGTCTTAAACTTGGATAATGGTAACGCTACATTATCTGGAATCTTATTTTAGAGGCGTAAGCCAAGACCCACAAAAGATTTTTTTGTTTTTTGCAACCGAAAAGCTGAGATAGATAATTTATTTTTATTTCTAGTGTTTATACTATGAATATCAATATTTTTCTTATATAAATGTATATTTTGACGCACGTACATAAAGTTCTCATAGATGAATTGCGAAGGGAGAGTCAAAATATTAATGTCTTTAAAAAGTTCCCTTAGTTAGAGACTCTCTAGCACCTAATTTATATATGGATCTAACAGCGCGTTTTTGTAAAACAAATATGGTATTTATACTCATTCATAATACATACAAATCTTAGGTATATTGATGTTAATCATAGCAACTCAAGCGGTATTGCAAATACAATGGGTAGATGTCAATCAATTAAATTAATTAACTAAACACAATTTAAATAATATTATTTTACTAAATTCCATGCATAATATGTCAATGTCAACAATCAAATAAAATTCTGTAGATATTTACATCTAAATAGTCTTTATTAATTTCTGCTTCACCCGATGAAGCAAGAAACATGCAATCCCATGCATACAATTGGTTATCAGATGAAATAATCCGTAACTAATGCGCTATTGTTTTAGTGTCAAGATAAAGAAATTGTTTCTTTGGCAGGTCCTACAAACTCACTTGCGGAGAATGCAAGAAGGCTAAATTTTAATGTATGTACTTCAGCGTTATCTGTAGTGTGGTGAATTAGTTATGTCAAACTAGTATATTATTATCTCTTTGGTAAAACGTAGATAGATGAAGTGGTTATCAATACCGTATCTTGACAATGTAGGTATTGTAGGTTGATTGTGTAGTGTATATTATTTATTAGTGGCTCTGAGCTGTAGACCTCGCGAGTCACCCCCGATCCGTTAAAGTTTATCGGATAAAAAAGTTGCGTCTTAATAAAAAAAAAATTGGCATTTTTGAAAAATTTCGAAAAATTAAATCGACAATAACATTATATAGTTTTCGATCCTTATCACAAAATTTTACGAGTTTCGGTTGAGAAAGGTAACCTTTACGCGAGAACAGCCGACAGACTGACAAACTTACCCGGATAGGGATACGATACGTAAAAAAGAATCGATACCTCAAGGTATCGCTACTTTTGTTTCGATATCAAGTACTTTTGGAATCGATACTTTTTCCGATACTTTTGAGGTATCTATACTTTCTCAGAGGTATCGATACTTTCCTTCTTCTTCTTCTTATCCTCATTTCTTATTCGTTATTAATTAGAAAATTAAAAATTATCAATCGATATTTCTCACCAAACACTACTATAAACCAAAGGCGTGATTCAGGGAATTGCGACTCATTGCCAAGCACTCATGAGTGTTACCATTGTATTATATTGAACTGTTTCAGGAGCTTTTTTAGGAAGGAACTAAAAATTTTTACGTTATATCTAACAGGTTCTAATTGTCTATTGGACATTAATGACACGTTCTTGCTAGTTTTCTTTGTGAAACTTATCAACACAAATAACACTCCATCAAGGTTTTTAGTAAAAGTATTAAAAAGTACTCGATATTTTCAGGTATCGAGTACTTTCGTTCCGATCCTCTTTTGGTATCGATTCTTTTGAAACGATACTGGTATCGAGTAAAGTATCGATACTTTTGAAATTTTGCGTATCCCTGGACCCGGACAAAACAATTTTTAGCCAATCTCGAAACGACGCCTCTCAGGCTTCGCTCGCATCGCTCGCTTGGTCAGTAAATAATGTTTTGTCAGGCCTGTGTCACTCCTCGTTTAGGTAATAGATGCCAAAGCGCTTCGACCGCTCCGGAGTGGGAAATTTAGCACTAAATCCGTCGCTCACTAAATCGGTTTTCTGTAGGTACTTACCTAGCTATTATGAACCGTTTGTCCAGAGTAATAAGAATTAAATTGGTTAGCAATGGATTTCTAGGTATCTAAACGAATAGGTGTTGAGTTCAGACGCGACCGAATTGAACCATATCATTAACCACATTGAGTCGATATTTCTTTAAATTTCTTGGCAGATTAATTCTGTGGTTTTATACCGAAGAATCACTTTTGAATAGGAATTTTCTAAATTGAAGCCAGTTACAGCATGTTAAAATCCCATTTAGTTTGTGCTTCACGCATATGACTTTCGCCTTATTAGTCTAGCGTGCGCCGAACGAGCCAAAATGTACCTTATGTCTGTGAAGCGACGGTCCGTATTCCTTTGTCTCTAGCGTAAAGTTTATCAACATTTTCAACCTTATGTCTATGAATAAGTACTGTGTGAGGGGCAGCTTTGCTTCATACTCTGCGGAGTGCACCTGGCCTGGTGTAGTGTATCCAATTGCGGCCGCCTGCTATGCATTCCACAAACGAATGCAAGTAGATAACCTCTCACTGGACTGTTAACACATTCACTGCTGAAAACACACCGTGCATGTTTATCAAAATGGGTACACCAGTGCGGCCGCCACACGACACGCGTGTTATCCATTTTTCTCTACAGCAGTGCTGCTCATCACCCCTCGCGTGATCTGGCGTTCTCTAACGACAGTGCGGTAAATCACACCTGGCATGTAATTCTCAAATACTACGCCAGTGCTAAAACAGCACGAGGTGTGTGTTTCCCTTTTTTTTTAGATATATTTAAATGCTTTCACTGCCACGTCATTCTTCAATGAGGCGTTTTCTTTAATCGTAGCTAGCCTTAGCAAACTAGTGCGAGTGGAATATAGACTGTATATCTATATTCCACTCGCACTAAGGCACGAGATGACGACTGCCGTACAATGTGATAGCCGTTACCAACGGCTTTTTGCCTTCCGAAGCACGGAGCTCCATTTTTTGTCACTTGTAGTCACCCATCTTGATTTGGAAGAAATCAAACTTTCTTCCAGGAGAGGATTGGCCGAAAAATGCAGTTGTTGGAGGTGTTACTGGTGATTGTTTTACTGTAGTAGACATTACAAACAGAAATAGAATTTGTTTCTGTAGATTTCTTTTTGAATATAAATTTTCATGTTTATGTTATTTGTAGTTTAAGCGAAATTCAAGACATAAGTAGAGGGCCTGGTCAGGTATTTTGATACCTGACTGTACTTATAGCTGTAATTTTATGGTGATTTTTTAGTCAAAATAATATTTATTTAAACTTTCTTATTTAAATATGTATTTGATTCTGGTAGCAGTTAAAATAAAAAAATGTTTACTCCATGTAATGACGATTAGATTGGCACAGAATAGTAATAAACAACCAGTGAACTACTAATAATACTATGAAAGAATAACTTCCAACACAATCCTCGCGCAAAACGACGCCATGAAATAAACATTGTCTAACGCACGAACACGATTCTCGAGGCGCATCGTGTACGCGCGTCTTCTAGTCACATTCGCCTTGATGAAGACCTCCGGATGAGGTCGAAACATCTCGACCAGTAGCGGACTCTACGTTAGTAACCCGTTTAATTCATGCTAATAATGTCTGTCTCGCGTTAGTTGTAATCAAAATATACATTTTTCTTTTTTAAGTACTAATATTATAATGGGTGGTGTATCATCCTTGAAAAATATCCGATAATTAAATTTCAGGTTCTTATACAAATCAAAGTAGTCACATGTTATACATATAAGTTTCTGTTTTTTCTTTTTTGTATTTCGATAAACATTCATTAGGAAAAGTTGTTTGAAATGATGGACTGAATCTCCTCTTAAAATATTTGTACTTAATTAAAAGGCACGTTGTATTATATAAAATGACTGCCGCATGACGCAGCGTCATTGGAAAGCCACTTATTGGTACAGCATTAGCATCTTTATGCTAATGCTGTACCAATAAGTGGCTTACTGTTACTGATGTTACTTTTAACATCAGTAACAGTATTCGCGGAAAACAAGATGTAGTTTTACGTACCGCCTACTTGAATGTACTTTTTTGGGGTCATTTTGCGCTTGATAAGGGTTGCTATACACATAAGCGGGATGGCATTTATCGGCAAAGCCGGACGGTATAATCGGTTGTATCAGTTGTATGCAGATAAATGCAAATACTGCCGAATCAAATTGTGTCGACAAGAAACTACCCGATTGGCACAAGCCGAATGAAGCCGAACAAATGCAGTAATTACTTCGGGTCGGCTTTGATGTTCGATAAATACTGCCGGCCCGCTTATGGGTGTAGCAACCCTTATTATTCAATACTATTACGATTTATTTATTAAAACTTTATTGATCCACTATCTTGTTCGCTGTAGACAACATTTAAAGGTGTAATTAATATTGTTCACAGTGCCCCTGTCCCCCTCCTCATCCCGAGCCCGTTGATTCTAATTGTAACTGTGATTTTAATGCCTTTCTGTGATTAAAGTAATGAATTGCATACCTTTCTTTTTATTTTATCCCCGCAATACCACGTGTTATATGAGTCATATAAAAGAAAAACTAAAGTCTATTTGGTTAGGTATGAAAAAAATGTAAACAATCTTGACATGTCTTTTTATTGAAATATAATGAATGAATGAATGAATGAAAAACTCTTTATTGCACCAATACAAAAAAAATAGCAAAAACAAAAGAAGATTTAAAATTTAAAATACGTAGGTACAATGGGCGGTCTTATCGCTTAAAGCGATCTCTTCCAGACAACCGGTGGATGGAGAGGAATGTAGGCTCGGCAGAAATAACGGCGGTGCAAAGAAAACTATAAGTTAAATCAATAGGTAGCTAAGGTTACTTTTTAGTTTACATAATACACTACACGTATATTCTATAATACACTTACACAAAAAACTACCTATATACAATACAATATAACTACATAAATAAGTTTAGTAAATATAACATACATAAAAATAAATATAATACAATTATTAAAATAACAATAGTAATGTACGATTACTGAGCTAGATAAAATTCTTTAAATCTGTTTTTAAAGATAGAGACAGATTGTGCACGTCTAATAGACTCAGGCAGTTCGTTCCCTAAACGCACAGCTTGAACTGTGAACGAATTGTCGTAGAAGGATGACCGATGCATCGGCATATTAAGCTTAAGACTGTCTGATGACCTCAAGTCACGTGTATGGCTACAGCGTAGGAATTGAAAACGTTCTAGAAGGTAGTGTGGAGATGTGGAACTTAATAATACATTATATAGTGTACTTAGAATATGAGTATTCCGGCGAAGACGTATGGGAATATACAATTTACAAATCAATACCTTTGCAAATTATTTATTTTATAAATTACGTAATTAATTTGCAAAGGTATTTATTTGTAAAGTGTATAATATTTCAATAAAAAGACTTTTCAAGATTGTTCACATTCTTTTAAATACCTACCTAACCAAATGGATTAGAGCAATATCCCTTGTTATCATATAAAAGCAACACTAGCAAAATCCTTGAGACAAGTAGTTCCTTTGTACAAATTTTATTTGATGTATTCTCTGTATACATTCTCCATTGTACATAAAGTAAATAAATAAATTAAGAATTTTTATAAATAACCAGTATTCGTTTGAAAACAAGTTCGGTTGACAGACCGCAAGTTATCCCTTCATGGGTTCACAAAACCCACAATGTGAAAAAAATATCGGAAAATCTAAAATTAAAGGTGTATAGAAGATGGTCTGCAGGGTGGAAGAAAGCAACCGGAGTGATATCTAATAGATAAATAAATTCAAGCTGGTCTGAAAGAAAGGAAAAAAACTTGTCTCAGTTGCTTCTCTTCCCGCGATCGTAAAAACCGATCGATGGTGAAATGTTAATCATGGTGATGCGGCTAACAACCCAATCACTTTTGATTCTGTTTCCCATTTCAACACCCACCATTACGCTAAGCATGGTCTTTGGATCTTACTGCCCTGGACTCTGTCTAACCCGTCGGAGATAAAGACGTGATGATATATCTGTAATAGATTTATGTAAAAAAGGAGCGTTGCTGCAACGTAGTCGTTCCGCTTCGTCTCGGAGCTGCAGTCAGTCGGGTGTGCTGTGTCAACGCAGCGCTGAGTGTGTAAGATGCTATGCTCTATGCTTCATCAAAATGATGACCTCTGTGGCCTAGTGGTCATTATGTCAGGATGCCATTCTGGAGGTCCCGTGTAAGTATTTAATAACACAAGTCGAACTTACTTTGGGCTTAGCTGTAACGTGTGATTGTCCGTAAATATTATCCTGCCTTATTCCCGGCTGCATCCTCGGCGGTAATGCTGTAGAGCCCGGGGTCGGCCACCTCACCTAGGTGATTTGACAAGGTTTCTGGATTTTACACAAAGCACCTGACTTCTGACCTCCACAACCCAAAAGACAACTGACCTTTGGAGAGGTTTGAGCACACGCTAGTTGGCGTTCAGAATCAGCTTTTTCGGATAATCAGGTGATTCAAGCGCAATGTACTAACCAAACTGGAAAAAAATAGCAAAGTATGTTTCCAGTGGGATTTGAACCCACGACATCAGGATCACAAGGCGCAAGCCTTGAACACTGGACCACGGAAGCAGTCAGTGTGTACACTGTTTATTTGTATATATAACGACGCAGTGATAGCGCTACGTCACTGCAACGCGCTGGATGTACTCGCTTGTCAGATAAACGTTGCAAATAAGAGTCCGGGTGGACTCGCTCGTCACATAAACGTTGTAAATAAGAGTGGGTGGACGCGCTCGTCAGATGAACGTTGTAAACAAGAGTCCGGGTGCACTCGCTCGTCAGATGAACGTTGTAAATAAGAGTCCAGGTGGACTCGCTTGTCACATGAACGTTGTAAATAAGAGTTCGGGTGGACGCGCTCGTCAGAAGAACGTTGTAAATAAAAGTCCGGGTGCACTCGCTCGTCAGATGAACGTTGTAAATAAGAGTCCAGGTGGACTCGCTTGTCAAATGAACGTTGTAAATAAGAGTAATGTGGTAGTACATAGTATTTATTAAATAAGTGCAACATAACTAGTGTATTCTCGTGAGGTCTTCCACGATCTTGACGATGTCGTCGATGGTCGCGTCGCGCAGCATGCCGCCGCCGTCGTCGATCTGCAACGGAAGGTTTTATCTTAAAAGCGACTTTAGCACAACGACTTAGAGTAGCTTCGTCTTAGAGCTCGACTTAGAGGAGCAATTAAAGCAGTTTTGAAATTCTGGGAACACCCGGGACTTAGCCGAAGGCTTTTTAAGTCCCTGAGACTGTCGAGACTTCCGGCTTCCTTACTCTAATAGTAGACCTTTGTCGCCTTTTACGAGATCCACAAGAGATGGGTTCAGAGGAAGGAGAGAGAGGGTTTACAGGTGACAAGAACCTTGACGGTTTTTGTCACCTGTAAGCCTATTTTATTCCCCACGCCATCCCTGGGAACATTCCATGGATTAACATATCTCATGACCCCCCCCCCCCCCCCGAATCCGCGTTTGCGCCAGAAGTGTGTAAGATCACTAATAAATATACCTGTAACCCTTAGACGGTATCCTTTCGCTTGGCCCTCGTGAGGTCCAGAAAGCTTTTAATGAGGTCTCCATCTATCAATCCTTCCGCGGGATCAGTCTTGATGTCCGTGTTGAAGGAGCGCCAGAACATGGGCTTTTTCTACCTTCGGTTCTCAGGAAGTCGGGGTGAGGTCACACTTGACTGGAACCGTCAATTACAAATGCCTACTCAACCCCCCCCCCCCCCCTATCTCCACTCGCCATCACTGGGAAAATTATATGGGGGGTTAACATGTCTCATGACCACCCCCCTCCCTTCCTGAATCCGCATTTGCGCCAGAAGTATGTATGATATAAATATACCTGTAACCCTTTGACAGTCTCCTTCTGCATGTCCCTCGTGAGGTCCAGGAAGCTCTCGATGAGGTCTCCATCTATGAATCCCTCCGCGGGCTCCGTTTTGATGTCCGTGTTGAAGGAGCGCCAGAACGAGTGCGAGATCTTGCCCACCGACTTTATCGTGTGAGTGAGACGCTCTTCTAGCTTGTGGAGGAAGTCGAACAGTTCTTGTGATAATTGGACTGCTAGGCCTGTGAAATGAGGACTGTGTTAGTGGTCAACACTGGTGTCTGACACTATTTTTTTTACCAAAGCCGAGCCCCTCCTGATCTTTCCTTCCTGAATTACAATTCCAAGTGTCTAAGCTTAAGCCTGAGGGTGAAGGCCGAAGACTGCTTTCCGCGAGGTCGCAGGCTAAGTAGCCACTTCCACCAAGCGCTGAGCGGTTTCTTTTTTAATTTATCAAGATGGCCGCCAATAGTCAACTACATGCAATTTAGCTGAAAATTAATATTCTTGAGATTTTTGGGTCGTGGAATTCGAATCTAAACTTTTTTTTTAAATTTGAGATTTAAGAATTTTAAATTAATTCGTACATAACGTCCTACTAGAACATCTGAACTGAAATTTCTGGGGTAAAGCACCCCTCGGCACTCGAAACTGTATTCAGGTTTTGGATTCAAGATGGCCGCTCACACATTTTTTCATGTTTCCCTTACTGGCTGCAGTTTTGAACCAATTTCTCAACTGGAAACATACCTTAGTCAACCTCAACAGCTGCACGAAAACCCGCGGGCTGCTTGTAGCCCACGCAACGCACGAAAAGCTATTTATATCCTATGTGTTATTCCAGATTATAAGCTATCTAAAGGCCGAATGAAATTCCAACTTAAAAAAAAAAATCTTTGCATTTCTAAGTCCACTCAAATCTAAATATTCTTCTAAATATTTTACATATATAATGTTAGCGCGAACTGTCCTAGTTTACTTACAGATAGCTCCACTGACTGTGGATATAAGTACAGGGTTTGACACAGGCGCAGCGGTGTCTGCGTGTTGCCCGACGAGGGAACCTTGTCGCATTACGTTGACCATGTCGCCGAGGTGGAACTGCCCCATGTAGCTCATTTGTTGTCTATCTTCGTCTGTTGTGGCCGCACTGTAATTAAAATACTGATGGAAATGGTTTCTTATATTGAGCAGTGTGGCGACCTCTACGGCCACTGAGGAGTTACAATCAAGAAACAATCGACAATATAGTTCACAAGAAGCATATGAGATGGCGCCAGCAGTATCCTACATCTCGATCTCAGAGTTCGCCCGATTCGCTGCATATATACAATTTCCGACAATACACCGTCGGAGACGCGGTTCCCCAGGCGCAACAACATGCCCGGCGGGGAGATCTTCCCTTTGTGGCGGTCAAGCATATCACCTCGCTCCCGCTACAGGCAGCCAGAAAAGCATACAAAAAAAAGACAGAATTTACAAAGCTGTAACGGCGTAACGCCAAAATCATATTAGGTTCCGACCCTCGTAATGTT
Source organism: Acrobasis suavella (assembly GCA_943193695.1). Taxonomy (NCBI): domain Eukaryota; kingdom Metazoa; phylum Arthropoda; class Insecta; order Lepidoptera; family Pyralidae; genus Acrobasis; species Acrobasis suavella. Next base: position 3,048,059 of record OW971947.1, read on the forward strand.
AACTTAGATTATAAAGAGGAAAGGTTTGATTGATTATCCAAATTAAAACATGTGATGGAAATTTCGCCACGATTAGAATCGAACCCGCGTCCCTCGCGTGCACTACCAATTCTGCTACCGTAAGGGACGCGGGTTCGAATCCCACTCATGGCGAAATTTTTCATTGCATGTTTTAATTTGGATAATAATCAGAGCATTGTAATGCTGTTAAAAACCAATAAATTTGATTGGTTGTTTGTTTGCATCGAATAGGCTCTGAAACTACTGGACCGATTTTAAAAATTCTTTCACCGTTGGAAAGCTACACTATCCCCGAGTGACATAGAGCAAAGATTTAGAATATACAAGTAGTGTAGATTTGCCACCGAGCGTCCAGGTTAAGAGAAGGACATATTAATGATACTACGTATATGGTCGGGTTATAGGCACACTTTAAATATATGCAATTTGAAGTGTGCCTATGACCCGACCATGAAAAAATGTTCGGTCGGTGATAGAGACAAAACATGGCACTTTTCTTTTTCTTCTTTTAGAAATCTCATTAAGACTATGTCGCTCTATCAAAGCGAGTCAGGCCCTTGACATAGGGTCACAGACAGACATTGGCGTCAAACGTATAACCCTATTTTTGCGTCGGTCTTAAAAAGATTAGACTTACCTGTCTTTCTGAGCCACAAACAAATTGAAACAATTCTCGGCCCCTAAGAAAGTGTCGTCGTCTAGTATCTCGATCGCCGTCATCCAGTTCGGGCTGTAGTCCCGAGCGATTTCTTCAAAACTACCTTCCATCTGTAAAAAAATATTACATTTATTTTATTTACTTGTTATGAGAAACAAGTTTATTACGTTTATATCCCCCGACGACACCATCTAGTGCTGAGTGGCGGCAGTACCGGATCTAGAAATTTTTGAGGCGGGGCAAATTATGTGAAAATGCCACCCCCCCTTTGGTTTTACCGCTTACTGTAAGTAACCCAGTAATGGTTAGTTAAGATCTAGACCGAGATGCGATTGTGCATTTTTGAGTAGTAAACAACTTTTATACTTCTTTAAAAGTAACCAGACGCCGCCCCCATTCCGTATCGGTAGCATGTGAGGGGTGGGTATATTCGATTTTGCCGCCCCTCTGACTTCGCCGCCTGGGGCATGGGCCCCGGCTCAACCCCCCCAGATCCGGGGCTGAGTGGCGGAATTTCATATTCAAACCGATGTTAAGTGGAATTGATATCCGTAGCGCCATCTTTTATTTGCCAGGTAAATTAATAAACCCCCGACGTTCAGGCGTTAACCCCCAATAACTTTAAACAGCTGAACTGATTTTCGCCAAACATAGCTAAGAACCACCGCAAGGGAACTTGCATTCACGTTAAAAAACCGCATCGAAATCGGTCCATCCATTCGAGCGCGACGATACCACAGATCAACGGACAGACATACATAATATCACACCTCTTTCCCACAGGGGTAGGCAGAGACTATGGACCTCTACTTGCTACGATCCTGACAGACCTCTTTCGCGTCATCTACACTCATCACTCTCTTCATGCATGCCGTTCGATTACAAACAGACAGACATTAACGTCTAACTTATAATACCCTCTTTTTTTATTCAAAAGCAGATCGTCAAATTGCATGACACTGCATTATGCAATTTTGAACGCCACGAAATGACGATAAGGCCTAATTTTGTTTTTGTAATTGAACGACACTATAGGAAGACGGCTTTTGACGTGAATACGGTATTTTAATCAATTATTTTTAGTATTCATATCAATAAATAACATAATCTGAAACCGAAACCAAATGTTCTTTTTAAATCTTCCCAAAAATAAGTAAGTAATAAGCTTTTAAAATTCTGTTGGAAAGGGAAACTGTCAAGTAACAGAAAAAGGATGCACGTACAGCGCACTTGACGTCACTGCTATTAAACTCACGCGTACACAAGATATAATGAGATGCCATCACGCTTCCACTCTTATAATCGGAATGCTAATTGCTGCTTCATCAATTAACCAATTTTCCTGCTGTGTTCAAAAAAATATTCAGTTTTCGGTGGTATCTTTTTGTTTTGTATAAAATATTAACCGAAAACAAACACAGTAAAAAAGTTTATTCGATAAACATCTTCCTCGTCGTACCGGCGGGCTTTTCCAGAAAAATTGCAACAAAATTCATGTACCTACTTTGTAGAGTTTCATACTCCTAAAGTTTAAAAGTTACAAAAATGACGGTTATATCGTTGTGAAGATACATTCGGCGACAACACAAAAGTATATGTTTTACCCCCCCTTCACTCCCTGCGATGACGTCATAGACCTTGGAAGTGAGCACTGAAAACTAGGTGTTGCGCGGGCGCCGATCAGTAAAACTCGCGATAGCATCAAAACTACCGGTTGGATTTGAACGAAATAAACTGTATTTAACAGAATAAAGTTGAAACTTTATTGAGACGAAAAAAAAAGATTGACATATTGAAAACATAGAAATACCAAGACGGTTACTGAAAAGGGCAAAAGTAGTGTACCTAGTGAAAAACTAAAAGGCTAAATCCCATTTGCGATGAACAAAAATTCACCACCAATGTAGAAAGGTCGTGCTTATCGAATTTAAAAGAAAGAAGAAATGCAGAAGAGTGACACCTAGAAACCTAGAACCAGCTAGAACCAGCGGCGAACGCGAAAATCAAGTATTTCGATTTCGCAGAGATTCGGCATCAAAGGCCCTTGACCGAGAGAGTTGGAGTGCTGGGAGGCCTTTGTGTGACAGTATAGGGAGTGGGACAGTATAAGCTGAAAATAGAATAGCATAGTCGGGTTATATATCGTTATCATGGAAGACCTAAGTACGATGCTTAAAGATCAAAATAGTTTTTTTCAGCAGGTTTCATAACTTTCGTACCACAATGCGACACAACCTACGTGCTAGGAATTTTGTACAAATTCCCAGCACGTAGGTTGAACCAAAAGGGCGGTTATCGGCGCAGATACCAGTAATGCGTTGACGACTGCCATTTTGGTTCAATTTACGTGTAGGGAATTTGTACAAAAATGCTTCGAAGTCCGCCATTTTTGTTCAACTTATTTGTGTGGCATTGCACATACTATTTCTTTTGGTTATAGTACTTGCATTATCAAACAGAAGAAGCGGTAACAAACTGTACTGCAGCATTTTCTCCAAAAACGTCAACCTTACAATTATACTGATATTTAAATTAGATGTGTGGACTGAGAATACATTGCTATGTCATAATTATTAATTAAAAATGTCAAATTTGAAATTAATGTCAGTTTGTATAAAATACATGTACTGATTGTACTCAAATTATGTCATTTGTGAGTGTACAAATATAAACCTTTAAAAGGGACCCGCGCCAAGCTCAAGCCAGACGTTTTTGTCTTTAAGATAATCATCGGTTCCGTAATAAGCCTTCTCACAAAGTACTTTCTTTACATAAGCTTTAAATTTTCTATCTGGCATATCAAGGACCGATTCTGGCAATTTATTATAAAACTTTATACAGTTTCCCTTAAACGATTTACTGACTGTTTTCAGCCTATAATACGGGGTAACTAAAACATTTATGTTACGTAAGTTTCTACCCGTAATATCACCTGTTTTATTAAATAAGGCAATATTTTTCCTCACATACATTATATTTTCAAATATGTACTGGGATGGTACAGTGAGTATATAAATTTCCTTAAAAAAATCTCTTAGGGAGTCTCTCGATCCTAAATCATAAATAAAACGAATTGCCCTTTTCTGTAAAATAAAAATAGTCTGTATATCAGCAGCACTCCCCCAGAGAAGAATCCCGTAGGACATCAGACTACGAAAGTAACTAAAGTAAACTAGTCTAGCAGTTGCTACATCTGTCAATTGTCTGATTCTTCTAATAGCGTAAGCCGCTGAGCTGAGCCTATTAACGAGTTTAGAAATATGGACATCCCACTGAAGTTTTGAATCTACTGTGATTCCCAAGAAAGTAGTATTATCAACGAGATCTAAGTTTTGACCGTCTAGTAGCACATCAACATTGGCCTGCCTCACGTTAGGAAGACTAAATCTAATGCATTGGGTCTTGTTTGCATTCAACAGAAGGTTATTGGCAGAGAACCAATTAGAAATGGCCGATAATGTATCATTCACCGCAGTAGCATCTTCGCTATGACGGTCTATTTCAAAAATAAGAGACGTGTCATCGGCGAACAACACAATACCAGCCTGTTTTTCAACCGCGTAAGGCAAATCATTGACGTACACTATCAATATCAAATGCGATGTCAATATATGAGCCCCCTTATACATTTATAGAGAGTAGGTATCTTTGACTACTTAACCAAGAGACAAAACTACTGATTTAGGGGTTGGTCCTGGCTCCAAAAGATATTTGTACTGACGAGTTCTTCGATCCCTCATCAAACTGTTCTAACATTTCCCACAAAACAGCATGGGAACATACGAATTGACAGGCCTATTTTTTTTTTGCTGATCAATGTTTTTAGACCCAATAATATGTTAATAATAAAAAAAAAGACGTGTACATAATACGCAACACAACAATAAGGAGATACACAAGCCAGTAGACCAACTAAGATAGACTAACTAAAGTGGCACTGCTAACCATATGTTGCGTAGTAACCAGGAAAAGTGAACCCAACTCACTGGTATCCGAGAGACGGAAAGAGAAACGGGAACACAATATACAGGGTGACTTTTACTCACCAGTCTAATTTTTGGAGCTAGTTCAGTTCATGATAGGTTCAGTATGATGAACTGAACTTGCTCCAAAATAAGACTTTCTATAAAAAAATCGAGAAAACATTTTCGCCTGATTGAGCTAGCCCCAAAGTAATTTTATAACAAATACATATATAGATAAACATCCAAGACTCATGACAATTTGAAAAAGGCCATTTTCCAACTTGCCCTGACCGGGAATCGAACCCGGGACATCTGGATGGCGGACTAGCATGGTGACCACTACGCCACAGAGGTCGTCATTATTAACATTTGCTAAACCTTTTTAGCCTCAGGAAGTCCACAGTTGGACATAGGCCTCCCACAAATTTTTCAAAACGACCGATTGGAAGCGGCCTGCACCTGCATCTAGCGATTTCCTGCAACCTTGCTAAGGTCAACCGACAGCCTAATGGTCGGACGACCTGGTTTGATAATGATGATGAAACCTCTTTTAGTTAAAAATGTGTTTTGTTCTTACAATGTCAAATATTGAGAAGAGGGTAGGGAACGAAAGATGTTTAAACTAAAACAGGTTTAGTTTAAATATTTGTCAATTTGTATGTATATGGGGGTTAAAAAGCTCTGAAGCAACACTGCTAAGGGACCATCCATTAATTACGTCACACGAATTTCATTTCTTTTTGACTCCCCCCTCCTCCTTGTCACGGTCGGTCACTATTTAGAGACCACTTACCCCCTAGTGTAACGTAACGGATACAGATTCTTTATTTAATAAAAAAAAAACAAGCGAGCGAAAATATTTAACTGTTATAGATGGTTATATTTTAAAGTTATTCTATTATTAGTTTAAATTTAATTTTATTGCTTTTTTAGATTTTGTTTGTATTGGGACGTCACGAACCTTATGAGCCCACAATTGTCACACTTCATTGTCCCCCTTCCTCCCCCTTAACGTATGACGTAATTAATTGATGGCCCCTAAGGCCGCAACCGGGACGCTTAAATAATTATGAATACCTGTTTATACTGCAGGAGTGACATTGAGCGCATGATGTCGCCCACCAGTATGAAGTCTCCCTTCGCTTTTAAATATAAGGCTACTATGTTGTTGAAGTGACTGCATTCTAGCCTCAGCTCCTTGTCGGATGTCCATTCGAAGAGGCGGACCTGTTGGAAACATCAGCTTTTGTGACCAAAAAATACAACGTGGATGGGGCATACCCGTAATAAATCAAACCACAGGCTATACTAGACCACTATTAGTGTGATGAAATTAAAATAACCGTCAAAATCAAACAAAGAAATTTGGCACTTCCATACAAAGTGTGCAGCCGCATAGGCAATTTGTATGGGAGTTTCGAATTTCTTTTTTGGTTTTTTGACTGTTATTTAAATTCAATTATACTATAGTGATCTAGTACAGCCCGTGGTTAAATTTATTACGGGTACGTCCGTCCCAAATTTTATAGTACACTGAGGGCGGAGAAATGAAAATATCAGGACCCATTTTTGAAACGCGGAGTAACAAAACGAACGGTTTTTTGTATGAAAAAAAATAAGGCTAATGACTCAGCGTTTCAAAAACTGGCACTCCAGATCGCAGGAATGGCGGTTTTCAAAAATATGTGCCACCAAATGGTAGCACTGACGTCAGACAGAACCAATCAACTGTTGTCATTGGACCATCAGCTGACAGGTTCTTTTGCTCCGTGAAATGTGTCCAATAACAGCAGCTTACTGGAACTGACTTCACTGTGCTGCTATCTGATGTCCTATATTTTTGAAAAACCCTCCAGGCTCTTTATAACACAGACCTAGAATTTTTTACTGTGTAAAAAGACCACCGTAGCAGAAAACGACAAGTAATACGATAACGTGACCGTCACAAGAGCAAACGAGATAGCGATAAAAGCGACATGAGACAAGTCTTGGTACAAGACGTTCAGTCATTAGTCTCAGCCGTCATCATTCTGTCTAGTCTCGTTGGGTAGTCATCTAAACAACATGACAATGTTGCAGGTGCCTTTAATCGAAAATAAAGACCATTTTGATAATGCTATTTGAATAAAAAAATCTGCGTGTTATCAGGATTTTTATATAATTTTAAACATTTTACCGGAAGTGATACACACAGCAATTTATGTGAACATTATTTCTTTGCCTACACAAAAACAAATAAGTCTGTCAACTGTCAATATCATGAGGGAAAATAAGTGAGATATCGATGTAGGAAACCTATTTTTGAACACGGGATTGAGCCAACGAAACAGTCATCATTTAAAGTAAAAAAAAAAAACAGAGAGATTTTTAAGTTTTCTGCGTGAAAGAATATTATTTTTTGCTAACGCGGTGGTTTCAAATATACTTAATAATTACAAATAGAAGGTATAATGTTATACGAAGTCGTTCTTAGTGCGGGTCTGTGTCGCTAAAGGAACGTTTGTGTTTTGTTGACTCCCGCATTCAAAAATAGGTATCCGGTAAACAAAAGATGACAGTGACAGAACAGTAATAACAGACTGACAGTACCGCCAAAAAAAGTATCGTCAACATTACTCAAAAAGATCTTCATCGTGACGTCACAATCTCAAACGAGCTTGACCTTGCTTAAAAATAAAGTTCATTGGAATTTTCGCATATATTTAAATAACTACGACCTTATTTCAAAATCTGATTATAGAAAGCTACTCCCTTAAAGCTATTTCTCGCCATGATATGCAAATCAGATTTTTTTTAATTTGTTGACAAGCGTGTTGCCTATTTACACGACAATTAGCTTTTTTTTTTATAAAATTTTAAGTTGATGTTTTTGGGGAGAATGCTGCAGTACAATTTGTTACTGCTTCCCCTGTACTTGCGCTTAGAAAGCGGCAGTAAACTTAGCTGTAAGTAAATGATCCGACGTAAACAACTACCTACTACGAAATCGAAAGAAAAAAATACCAATTATCAAGTGATACAAATATCCAAAGATAATAAATGATTTTTGAGTTTGACTTTAAATCAAGATGTACTTACAGTACTATTGATGGCAGCTAATAGCTTTCCATTGAATTCGACCAGTACATAGCACGCTCCTTTGATTTCTTTCTCTGTCACCTGCACTAGCTTGCCTTCGAACCAGTGGAACAACAGTATTCTACCCTGTGAACAAAACATAAAAGCTACAGATTCACAATCAGGTTTTCATCCAAAAAGGAGTACACAGAGCCAAAGGCCACATTTGCGTGATGGCAGGTTTGAAAATGGAAAAATCTGTGAAGAAAATCTAGAGACGATGAGTTCGTGTGATATCTCTAGAGAGGTTCAGGTTGGGTCCGTGTGATATCTCATTGGGTTCGTTTTACAAACGATGAGTTCGTGTGATTGATGCATGCCTGGGTTCGCTTTAGAAACGATTAGTTCGTGTGATATCAGCTTGGATTCGATTTAGAGTCGATGAGTTCGTGTGATATCGGCTTGGGTTCGCTTTAAGGGCGATAGTGCCTGCTTGGGTTCGCTTTAGAGACGATTAGTTCATGTGATATCGGCTTGGATTCGCTTTAGAGTCGATGAGTTTGTATGATATCGGCTTGGGTTCGCTTTAAGGGCGATAGTGCCTGCGTGGGTTCGCTTTAGAGACGATTAATTCATGTGATATCGGCTTGGGTTCGCTTTAAGGACGATAGTACCTGTTTGGGTTCGCTTTAAAGACGATAGTGCCTGCTTGGGTTCGCTTCAGAGACGATTAGTTCGTGTGATATCGGCTTGGGTTCTCTTGAAGGACAATAGTACCTGCTTGGGTTCGCTTTCCTCGGGCTGCAGTATGGCGGTGCCGACGGCGTAGTAGTGATGCGGGTCGTCACCCAGTCGACATGAGATTAAGGAGCACGCGTACTCGTTGGCCTGAAGTTGGTGTGCGTGTAATACTGCAATGAAATGAAAGATGTTTAAAATGAAAGCAACGAACTATATTACCAATATCAAGTAGTAAATTCAAACAATAACTTATGTAAAATAAATAATAAATAAATATAAACGGACAGATTTCGGAGCTACCCTCAAAGTAAGTTCGAGACTTGTGTTATGGGATACTAACTCAACGATGCTATATTTTATAACGGATACATATATATATAGACATCCAAGATCAATTAGAAAGAAAAGTCAGTAAGAAGAGATAAATACACCAGCCTTCTTAGCATGACACTGGCGAAAGCGTTTATCGATCGCTATCATCTATTACCAAAGCATGAAGAGAGTTATGAGTTTAGGTTAAGCGAAAGTTCTGTCAGGATCGTTGCAAGTGGAGGTCCGTAGTCACTGCCTACTCCTGAGGAAAACAAGCGTGATATGTATGTCCCTACTTGAGTAGAATTAAGTAGTATGCAAGAGTGTAACTATAAGTTATTAAAGATTGATTACCTTCTTCTCTCTACTCATAGCTATGCGGTAAGTCTGCCTTTGCATCATATTTCTCTTTGTTTTACTGTTTTTGTATTTCCTTTTGTTTATGGCGCCCTACTATTCCCCCTCTAATAAGTTTATTTTATTTACCGAAAACGGTGAATAAAAAGTATTTTGACTCATTATTTTGGTGTTTGATTTTAAGACAATTTGCTCTTAATTTTAGGAATTGATCCAATTTTAATGTGCATTTTTGTTAATTTAACCTTCCTTTTTCTTTATTACATGTTTATTATCGCTGTGATCTTTCTTTTTCTAGTAGTCATGGTATAAGGTATAGTATGGAACTCTTGAATAAAACGGATTTAAATCGAGGGCCATGAATTGCTCAGGATTTTAACACTTGAATCACGAGCGCAACTCCCTTCGATCGTACTTCAGTCGTTAGAATCCTTCTCATGCTCGTGATTCATGTATGGCCCTCGATGTAAATCCGTGCTTTATTCACTAATTGCATAATATACTAAACTTTGGAGAAGAAAGATTAAAGAACCGACCTCAACCAGAAATGGGATAATGTCGAATGAAGAAGACTATATTTTGGCGGCGGCCGTGGACGCGGACGGCCGCTAGGGCAGTGGTTACCTTCGAAGGTGTGCTGGTCCACCAGCAGCAGGTTGTGCACCTCGACGTCGGCCTGGTTGGGCGCGTGCTTGGCGGGCGCGGGCGCGCCGCTGCAGTTGGCGGCGGCCGTGGACGCGGACGGCCGCTAGGGCAGTGGTTACCTTCGAAGGTGTGCTGGTCCACCAGCAGCAGGTTGTGCACCTCGACGTCGGCCTGGTTGGGCGCGTGCTTGGCGGGCGCGGGCGCGCCGCTGCAGTTGGCGGCGGCCGTGGACGCGGACGGCCGCTAGGGCAGTGGTTACCTTCGAAGGTGTGCTGGTCCACCAGCAGCAGGTTGTGCACCTCGACGTCGGCCTGGTTGGGCGCGTGCTTGGCGGGCGCGGGCGCGCCGCTGCAGTTGGCGGCGGCCGTGGACGCGGACGGCCGCACCGCCACCGCCAGCGCGCCGCCGCCCGCCGACCACTCCATGCGGTCCACGCGCATCGTCACGATGCCGAACGTCTGCGGGCGTTACGTCAACATTCTACATCGTCATCACCGCCCACCTATGAAACTTATCACTGACTGTCCTTACGTTAGAAAAACTAATGCATTTAGTCTTTTTCTCATTAATAATAGAAACATTATTGACTTAAAGATGTTATACAAGTCATGAACAAACTAACAAGAGGAGCGGTCCCAAAACTAAGCCTTGGGGCACGCCTTCTTTAACATTGGTCACGTTTAATTTGACAACATTTATTTTATACAGTTTCAAGCATAATGGTTAAATGAGATTGAATTGGGTTTATTGATTTATAGTCAAAACCGTACTATCAAAATTTGAACAAGAATTGGATATTCCATACAATCAAAAGCAACTGAGAAATCGCAAAATGACTCAATTATCGAAAAACCATAATCTTATGGGAGATCTTCCGTGTTTGTAAGATCGTGTTATTAAAGTGAATTACCCTTTTAAACATATTGCTTATATTTTGTCAGGGTCTGTTTTTCTTTTAAATTGATTGAATTTATAAAATACTTTCGTCAAAACATTCATTCAAAAACACTAAGTTTGGTACTTGTTTGTCAACAAATATACCTGTGAAGCCTCTTGATAAGCGATCCTGCGCGGCGTCTCTCCCAGCGGTACCGTTCGGATGTGCAGTTTCTGTATCTCGTCTATGGTGCCGATGGTCACTGTACTATCTGTCGCTAATGCTAAACTGTAATATAAAACATACTAAATCTAGTCAAATGTAACAATTTAGGCAAACGACCCCATTAAACGCGAACGTCGGATTTATCCGAAAAAAGATTTCGTGTCCATTACGGAATTGGCTCAAAGAATCCAAGGTCTTCTTCTTGTGATTTCAGTAAGAAAATTCACTGTCGGAAAAATCCGACGTACGCGGTGAAAGAGTTAGCTACAAAAGCCTTTTGACAGCTTTCAAATATTCAATAATAGAGTTAGCCAAAATTTGCATGGTTTTATTTTTCACGCATTTCAAGATTTAATACTGAAATTTTTAGATTAAAAATAATTTTCTACGGTTTCTACATTTTACAATTTACTTTTATAGGAATAAAAATACGGGTAAAGAAATTCACCTGTCTGGATACGCGGCCGCATTGAGCGAACACATGTGAGTGACTTCTTTAAGGTTAACGTTTGAAAACACTAGCTTGTGGTTGGAAGAAAAGATAACGGTCGGTCGGTCGGAGCAAGCGAAGATATTTGTTGTGGAAAGAGACCTGCGAAGGAAAGAAACGGTGACTATTATTAAAGCAGATTTCCAAAGTAACCTGTTTCTTTTTCGACAGTTGACTAGAACTTGAATTCAAAATCATTCAACGCACAACGAAAATAGCAGACTCCCATCTATCACCCAAATGTGGAGCTTACGCGGGAATCTATTTTAATGTAAGTGCAAAGATAACAGATTCTCAAATTACACCCAAATGGGAAAGCTTCCCATTTGGGTGTAATTTGAGAATCTGGGTACAGGGTAACAATTTCAGTTGAAGTACAAAGATAACGGACAAGATGTTCCCAAATTACACCCAAATGGAAAGCTTACGGGGTAAAAATTTGAGTTGGAGTACAAGGATAACGGACAACGGATTCCCAAATTACACCCAAATGGGAAGCTTTACGAGGTAACAATTTGAGTTGGAGTACAAAGATAACAGACAACAGATTCCCAAATTACACCTAAATGGGAAGCTTTACGAGGTAACAATTTGAGTTGGAATACAAAGATAACAGACAACAGATTCCCAAATTACACCCAAATGGGAAGCTTTACAGGGTAACAATGTGAGTTGGAGTACAAAGATAACGGACTACAGATTCCTAAATTACAAATGGAAAGGTTTACGGAGTAACAATTTGAGTTGGAGTACAAATTTAACGGGCTCCGAAATTACACCCAAACGAGGAACTAACGGAGGATTAAGAATAAACTCACCTAAAACTCCTTAGTACGATAGGTTGTGTGCCCAGTGTGACCTTCTTCTTGTTACTCAGTACACCAGTTTCTTGATCTACAGTGAAATAGAACATGGAGCCGTCACCAAGCGCGCACAACAAGTAGCAGACGCCTTCCAAAACACAGATGAGTAGCGAACGTGGGATTATTTCTGTTGGAAGAGAGAAATAGTTAAATAACCGGCCAAGTGCGAGTCGGACTCGCATCAAGTTTGTTGTAAAGGAGCCCCGTTTAAATACCTACTTATTTCATTCTGTTTTTAGTATTTTTGTTTGAGCGGCAACAGAAATACATCATCTGTGAAAATTTCAACTGTCTAGCGATCACGGTTTACGACATACAGCCTGAAGTCTATTTTTCATTGAGGGACTCACCAAAACATAACACATGTAGTTTTCCGCTCGCGTAAAATACCATTTGGCCGTACTTTGGGAACCATCGTGTCAGCGAAAAACAATATTGTTTTATGCAGAACTTAGAAACTATGTCAATGGTTTTCTAAAAATTTCACCATGAATAAAAGAGCAGCGTGAATCGGAACGGATCCTCCATTTTAGGTTTCTTTGACATATCTACGCTGCAAATGTCAAAATTACGAGTGGTTAAGACCATTCATTGCAAATCATTTAAAAATGCTTCTGTTTGAAAACGAGCGCGCAAACCATTCGAAATGTGACAAGTGATTTCAAAAATGCGTCCCCAGTTGACTGACAGACAGACAGACGGGCAGACGGACAGCGGAGTCTTGGTAATAGGGTCCCGTTTGTACCCTTTGGGTAGGAACCCTAAAAAGAACTAGGAGTTAACAATTAAGTCGTTCGGTGGGAAACGACCACGTCAGAATGAAGTTCCTTAGGGCTTATCCTTAAAAAAACTGTACATGGGTCTCGTGCGTAGTTCGTCGTGCTGGCCAGTCACAATGTTGAGTTTATCGAAGGCTGATCCGTACGTCAACTCTTGACCGGATGCTGCCGCGAGGGACTGGTCAGCTGGGCTTTACTTTTTGACTATTTAGTATTTTTCATCACATCATGTCTAAAATATCCACAGAATAATCATATAGGAAGTAAGGGAAACACTTTTCTACAAATGACTCACATTTTTTAATAATCTTTAAAAACGTTTGATTGTGTGAGCGAGACAGCCAACCAAAGGTGAAAAGCCTCTTAAGGTACTTGATAAAAAAAAATGCAGGCAGAGCCCTCACCCCCGGACAGCTTCTCGGTGTGCAGCGGCGCGAGGTCGGGCAGCCGCAGCACGCGCACGGAGATGTCGGTCCACAGCCCCACGCCCAGCAGCCCGTGCTGCGCGCCCGGGCCCACGTCCAGGCAGGCCACTTCCTCGTCCATGCACACTGACCTGATTGGTTTCACAATAGGGAATATGCAAGTATTTTTTTTATTTACTTTATAAATTCCTTATAAACCAAAGTAAACAAATATGAAAAAAAGATATCTTATACAACGACGAACATGTGATACTTTAAAGTTTCAATTAGAAAGAGAAGTCCGATATGGACTGATGACGTCAAAGTCCATATCATCTATACATTTGCCATAGAAAATAGCGTTTTTCCGAGTGAGATAGACATATTTTTGTAAAATCATTATATCTCGTACGTTTCTCAACCATTTTTATTCTGTTTTCATTGTTAGTACTTAACTTTAGAATATTTATGGATGAACTGGTTAGATAACACATTTCTTTTTCATGCATATTCCCTAGAGAAGATGCATAATGAGTAGATTTTGATAAATATCTCTAATTTGTAAGCATTTCCGTAAAAAAGCCCTTTAAGCACGATTTTTTTTTTATCAATTCATTAACTATGGTTTTTAGTTGATTAAAAAAGCAATGAAAAAGTTTGAAAATAATATTCGTATAGGATTTTCTTAAAAAACTATAGCTCCATTTGTTATGAGGCCAATCCTATAAACGCGAGATTTGACATATCACCCGAACAAATGTTCTTACATCACGCCTACAAATGCGACATAAGTGACGTCACTCCTGTCCGGTCTTTCTAAGGAGCTCCAAGATGCCGTCCAAAGGCAGACGTGACTTTGTAACCTTAATATCTTAAAGAAATTTTGAGGAGAGGGCCATAGAAAAACACGAGCAAGTGAAGGATTCTAACGACTGAATCACGATCGCAGGGAGTAATTCATGATAATTAGTTATGAAATGTCAGAATCCCGAGCGACGCGAGTGATTCATGGCCCTCGATATAATATTTATTTATTTATTCAGACTACATGGTCCACTTTATGTTAGTAACAATTATTTTTAAAATTATGTTAGTAATGTTTTAAGTACATTTATTTAACAGCTCCTGTTACAATTTTGCTCCAGAATGATAATAATTTACTGTCAAATTTGGAGCACAGTTTTTGCAGGATGTTGTTACTGCTGGCTTGCAATCTGCTTATCAATGAAGCTATTCGTTTGCGTCTAATGGCGTAAAAATCATCTGTAAAAGCTTCAGCAAACATAGTAGACGCACTACAGAAAGGAGGCAGTCGTAACAACATCCTAAAGATATTATTATATTGCACGCGCAATGCGCCGTATGCCTTCTGTGTGTAATAAATCCGTTTTATTCAAGAGTTCCATACTATACTTTATACCCTGACTACGAGAAAAAGAAAGATTTAAGGGAAAATAGACATTTAATAAACAAAAAGGAAGGTTAAATTAATTAAAATGCACATTAAAATTGTAACAATTATTAAAACTAAGAGAAATTGTTTTAAATTCAAACACCAAAATGGTGATTTAAAGCTTTTTATTTACTGAAAACAGTAAATATTACGACGACGAATTACATCTCATTTTTCAAAGTTGGATAAGCGGTTCAGGTGCTATGGGGAAACACAAATAAATATCCATATACATACATAGACTGCAAAAATCATCAAAACCTAAGCAAATTTTAAACGCGCAGATGACGCGTTTACACGCGCTTCAAACGAATTTCGAACGCAAACTTGTAACCTAAGCACACGCGGCGATCATGAAACGTCCGTCTACTGCGCGTATACGCGCAGACACAGAATTACAAACGCATTGTATTTACGCGTAGCTTTCGCGTTTTGATCAGACTCGGCGTCACGCCCCTTGGTATCAAACGCGCATAAACGTGCTTCAACGTGTTTCGAACGCGCTACACGCGCGCCTTTGTACCGATACAAACGCAACGATTGGCATCTACGGCATGTTAAACGCGCGTCGTCTGCGCGTTTAATATACGCCGTGTGCTTAGGGCTTTACCCTTTCTCTTGGCTTTGCCGTAGTCGGCGGTAAAGAGAAGAGCGATATGATAAGACTTACGACAAAGGCTCCAATTCCCCCTGGTGTATGGCCACGAGGTATATCTTGGGCCCCGCGGCGCACACGACCCTGTTGTCGCTGCAGGCCACCACCGAGACCCCCCGCGCGCCCTCCACCCGCCACACCGCGGCCTCGGCCCAGCCGTCGGCCCCGTACGCTATCAGCCGAATGCCTTCGTCCGTCACCTGATCACAACAACAAAAATAAATACAACATTAGTAATTTAAGAGCCCATTAGATCCTATTGTTGGGCTCTCGGCTCTCTATTTATCTCTGTTCTTTCGCGTGCCAGTCCTCCGAGTAGGCGTCTAGATCGTCACGCCATCTGCGCCTAGGCCTTCCAGTCCATGTCCGTTAGTTGGCGTCCACAAAGTAAGTGTTTTGGCCCATAGTTCGGTATAGAGAAAA
This sequence comes from Acrobasis suavella, assembly GCA_943193695.1. Taxonomy (NCBI): domain Eukaryota; kingdom Metazoa; phylum Arthropoda; class Insecta; order Lepidoptera; family Pyralidae; genus Acrobasis; species Acrobasis suavella. The sequence goes on from OW971947.1 coordinate 3,063,984, forward strand.
AATTAAAAAAAAAATAAAAAGCTGCTCCGTGCTAACAAGTGAGACCCTTAAAAAATTGATTTTATTCCTACAAATAAAAACAAAATTTCATTTCAACATTTTCTGATTCAAAATGGATTGAATCTGAAAATATATATGTAATTATAGCCAACATTAAACAAAGAGTAAACTGTAAACCATTTTTTAAAAATATAACATTTTGACTATACCATGTCTCTACATTATGCAAGCGTGCAAATTTGCTCGCAAATACCCAAATTTTTTTTAAAAACGGGAAGGTAATGCTATAAGGTACAACTTTAGACACCACAGCCGGTTACAGTTACCCATGTCTCGCCTCCAACTTCATTCATCTAGTCCTCTGGTGATGTCAATAAAAATATACAATAAACTCCCGGAAGACTTGAAAGCCATTAAAAATGATAAAAAATTCTCCAAACACTTAAAAGAATTATTAATAGCTAAAACTTATTATACGATAAATGAATACTTAGAAGACCGACATATACACTTCGTTCAGTAAATAAATAAAATTACTAAAATATAGATAATCGCTATAAATAACAATAATAAGTAATACATACAAATTGCTACGCTTATTAACAACAAAAAACGATTATAAATCTAATTATTAATAATAAATAAATAAAGCTTAGAACTATTAACCCAAAAGATAGGTACATACTATACTCGGAAAAGGAAATAATTATAGGAAATACACAGGAAATATTCTACATAAAATATAGCCCCTCTCACATTGCAGCGCCCGTCAGGGTCCTTAATTGTTACACATCTTTTATTTAACACCTGTATAAATTATTATTAAGGAAGCAATAAACGAATTGAATTGAATTGTATCCGAACTAATAGTTCAAGCGTAAATTTAAAACTAATAATTTCTATGAAAACATCCAGCAATATTTATAGGTCAAGACCTGAAATAATAGAGCCACCGGTCGTTTTTAAACCTGTTATGGACGAAGCCATGTTAAATTTTGTTCCGATTTATTCCGCAATATGGCAAGGTCCACTGACATATTGGTCAAGATTTAAGTTGCATAAATGAATATTAGACAACTCACTTGCACAAGTTGGTTGTGGCACACATTCCCCGTGAAGAAGGTCTGTCGATCGGACACGAATCCTCTTATCTCGGTTTCTTCTACCTCCTCACCGTTTAGCGTTAGAACTCTGAAAAAAAAAATTATATAATACCGAGAAGGTTATTGTATAATGATCTTTACTGTTCGGTTTTACAGTACAATTTGGCTCAAAGTAAGCTCGGGCTTTTTTTGCGGAGTGAACCCATTCTGAATTTACCTATGGTCTGGAGCATGTTATTTAACTAGGATAAAGTACAAGTAAACTTGTACTCACTTGGATATCCCAGCAAAGCATCGAACAACGTGTCATGGTGCGTCTGCCCAGAATGCAGTGCCCACATGCTTTTGATGCCAATCAATGCAATATGAACCCTATTACTCTCTCTTAAGATGTAACTCTGCTTGTAAAGATTTGGTTTGCCCGACAAACGCGACGACCAGGGTGTCATGGTGCGTTTGCCCAAGCTGCAGAAAGAGTGCCGTTAATGCTGGTCAACGCATTATGAACCCTATTATTCTGTCTTAAGGTGTAACTCTGCCAGATCTGGTTTGTCCGACAAACGCGACGACCAGGGTGTCATGGTGCGTTTGCCCAAGCTGTAGACAGAGTGCCCACTTGATCATGCCTACTTAGCGCCTTATAAACATTATTGTTTCTCTTCCTTGTCACTAGATTACTGTTATTTAAATAAAGTAGTACTATAATTAATTAAATATGACTTAAACGCAATGCAATAAATATTTTTAAAGCATATTCAACACTTTGTCACTTTTTTGATAGTCTTGCGTGCTGCCATCTCTGTGTGCCTACCGGCAACACTAGTTTTGCTTACTTACGGGCCCTCCAATCGTTTCTATGGCGTTGGGTATCTGTTACTTTAGTGCCTTGATGCCTATCTTTGCCTTGATGCTGGTCAATGCAATATGAATCTTATTACACTGACCTGGTTTGCCCGACAAACGCGACGACCAACGTGTCGTGGTGCGTTTGCCCAGGCTGCAGACAGAGTGCCCACATGCCCTTAATGCCGGGTAAATCGATCGACGCCTGTTCTTGGATGCCGATCCCATTGCGTATAATGCGGAGTGAACCCATTTTAAAGGCACCTATGGACAAAAAATATATGTTATACAACATGTGAAAAAATACCATGTTTTTTCAAAGATAGCCTTTGACACAAAATTTAGGGCAGGGCCATGTATGAATAAAGTCAGTAGCCATTATAATCACTTTATTTACGATTTGATATAGGTACAATCTATTTTAAAATGAGAATGCCACTTCTGCATTGTCAAGTTTTTTGGACAAAATATAAAATGTTAAGCTTAGAAATATTATACAGGAAATCCTAAAGTATTGCCCGTCGGCATGGCATTCACCTTTATCACTTTATCAGAAAACGAAAGAGGGAGAGAGAGGGAGAGGAAGAGAGAGAGACCTGAGCAAGTGATGAGCTGATTCTGCCCCTGGCGCTCCAAGTCCACGACGCACATGTCCACGATGGGCGCCAGGCTGGTGAAGCTCTCCATGGGCTGCACGTACTGGCTGGCCTCGTCCCGGGAGCACGACAGCCGCACCAGCGCCGAGTCCCCCAGCCGGGAGCCGATGAACACCACGCCGTTGTCCAGGTACGTCATGCATTCCGGGATTGGGATGTCACCTGAGGGGAAAAAATATTAATGATATGGTACATCATAACAATAAAGTTTTATGACATTTTTGAAAATTTATTTGAACTAGCTGAAATATGTTTTTTTTAATCGCCCATATATCCGCCATTTTGAAAAATTTCGATAAACTTCACGTGAATCGGTTGAGAAATGCGACCTGTAGGCGAGAACAAACACCCAAACGGACAGCCTTGCAAAAGCATTATTGGCCAATCTCGAAACTGAGACGCTTCGCTCGCTGGGTCGTCTATGTGTCTCGAGCGAGCCGAAATTATTTTCAGGTTTTATCATATTAAGTTACACCCTTAACATTATAGTTTCGGGGCTGGTAGAGAAACTTCGAACTATGCATTGCTTAAGTCCCTTAATCTGAACCCGTCTACAGCGACAGAGATTTGGCTATTGAGATTGTCCCTTATGTGCTTTAATTACAATGCTCCTACATACACTGATTGATGATGGGATGTCAATTGGGTAAAAATATACTATTTTATTTAGTCCGTCTTACTAAAATACCCTTATTTCGTTTAGCAAAGAAGTAAAACTTTGCCAAGATACAATGCGAAACAAATAAGTTGAACAAAAATGGCGGACTTCAAAGCATTTTTGTACAAATTCCCGCAATGTAAATTGAACCATAATAGCGGCCGTCGGCGCATTATTTGTACTTGCGCCGATAACCACCATTTTGGTTGAACTTACGTGTCGGGAATTTGCTTTGAAGTTTCGGAGTGGGGGTCATTTACGTCACCTTCGGTTTTAAATCGTAGCTGATCGTGATGTCACCCGAAATTCAAATGCGCTGTATCATCGCCATTATTTGCTAATCAGAGAAAGAAAATACGTATGCCAAACTTTTTAATAATCTATCTAATGAGCCAAAAAAAGGTTTTTAGTCCAAATCCGTATACTAAGCACATGCTCCAGAACAGATAGTTCTGGGAAAACCTGTGTAATTAAAACAAATGATGGCGGTCGCCACACTGCAGAAACGGAATAACAAGGATATCTCACCGAGCAGCTCCACCTTGAGGTCCTTGATGGCCTGCGAGCAGTCCATCTTGTCCTGCAGCTCCAGCAGCAGCATGAACAGCCGGCCGGCCGCGTCCCCCAGCAGGTACCGCAGCCCGCGCGTGTCCACCCGGCAGTAGCACGTTATCGGCGTCGACTGCACACACAACCGAACTGTGACTCCGCACTCACAGAATAGGGGTGACGACACGGTTATAAAAGTATAATTGTGATTAGTCCGTCTTTTAGATTATTAAAACCCTAGCTGTAACCCGCGACTTCGTCCGCGTAGAAGTCGAAAATGGTTCTAATAGGATCTTTAATTGGTTTTTCACGTTATAAATTGTGTTATAATATCCCGTTCCCGTTCCCGTTACCGTCATTTGCTAGAGCAAAAGAGAACAATAGATAATTTGTTCTCTTTTATTCTAGCAAATGACGTAAACAGGAACTTTTTTGTCTCTCACTTAAAAAATGACTAAGTTTCATAATAATTTAAATTCGCAAACCCCTAATGCACCCGAGGGGATGCAATTTTTTAAATCTAATTTCTGTATTATTCTTTTTTATTGACCACTAATTCAAAAAAGTGAAGTGTCTCGCTTCAAAAATGACGAAGATTCATACAAACTTGCAACCCCTATTTCACCCCTATAGGGATGTAACTTTCAAAATCTAATAAATGCATTATTATTTTCTACTAACTATTAAAATAAATAAAAAATTTCATGTCTCACTTTAAAAATTACGAATTTCCATACAAACTGGCAACCCCTGTTTCACCCCCCAAGGGATTGAATTTCCAAAAATCCTTTCTTAGCGGACATGTCGTAGTCACAATTTACCTTCCTACCAAATTTCATCTTCATTGGCTAAGTAGTTTTCGAGATTTCGTGGTGAGTGAGTTAGGGGGTGATTTTCGCTTTTATATATATATAGATAACGGACCCACCTTTTTCAGTTTGCCAAAAAAGTAAAAATTTCCAAAGATGAAATGTGTCGGGGTGAAAGAAGTGGGGGCTTACGACGTCTGCTCTATGTAAAAATCGTACGTAGGCGTGACGTCATGCATAATTTAAACGCGCTATCTTTGTTATTATTTGCTTATCAGAGGAAAGGAAAAGTACGTATACCATACTTTTTAATAATTTATCTAATGAGGCAATTTTTTTTAGTCCACATTCCTATTAAAATAAGTATCCGCAAGTTTCCAACAAGTCAAATCAGAAACTTTCTAAACTTCAAAAGAAATATCGGCTATGGGATTTGTATTAAATAGCACGCCGTGACGTCGCACTTTATTGGAGTCAAATCGCGCTTCTATTATCGGATTTCCTGCAATAGTAAATCTAAAATCACTTTGAAAATGACCGGATACAATCATGACAAGTGACATTATTTTGTGACGTTTTATTCTCCTATCAGTACAAAATTATTTATGTTAACCGATTCCCCTTCCTGAGACCTCCCCCCCGTTCTCGCCTTGTCGAGGCGGTTGCAGTCGCCCACTCAACACCCTCCACTCGGCGCGAACGGCGGAGCGGTGCGGGGACGGGGAACGGGGAGGCGGGGATATTGCGCGGGATCTTAGAAGATTCTATTCTGTGAGTAATACTTATGTAAATTCTATAGCGTGGTCACAGAATAAGTACTAGTACTCACGTACAGAAGTCTCACTCAGCAAAGAAATTCAAAGAAACATCTACTCAATTTGGTTAGCGCTATGGTTTGATTTAGCGCACCTGTTCGTTACGATACCTTATAATCAGAGGTCGGAATTAGGTAGAGTTATTTATGTACTTGCATCGAAATGTTAGTATTAATATGGATCTTCCTGGGATTTCTAATGTACAATCCCATATTGCCAACAATATTACAAATTTTATTTTTAAGGGCTTTTATCTTAATAGACATGCCAGCCCTATCGTACCCTTAACTAAGGAATTTACGTCTGAGGTATGAAAATTTCATAAAAATTTTTTGCTACTATCGAGCCTGGTTTCGACAGAATAGACTGAGCGGTACCGATATTACAATATTACAAATAAATAATCATAAAAACCTCAGAGATAGATAAGACAAATAAAACAATAGTATATTATGCAATTAGTGAATAAAGGACGGATTTACTTCGAGGGCCATAGATGAATCACGAGCAGGTGAAGGATTCTAACGACTGAATCACGACCGTAGGGAGAGATCCATGATGATTGAATCACGAGCGTAGAGAGTGATTCAGGTGTTAGAATCCTGAGCAATGCGAGTGATTCATGGCCCTCGATGTAAATCCGCTTTATTCAAGTATTGCATACTATACTTTATACCATGACTACGAGAATAATTTTTCAAAACTAAAAACCGACTTCGCCACCAAACTACACAACCGGTTTTAATAAAAAAAATTATGAGACCACCGGACAGGTATTCCCTTTAAAAAAAAAAGAATATTCTAAATCGGTACAAACGTCTTCGAATAAATCGATCAACATTTATATAAACATAAAATTCCGATGAATTGATAACCTCCTCCTTTGGAAGTCGGTTAAAAAGAAAAATTTTGGCGAAAATAGACATTTAATAAAGAAAAATGAAGCTTAAATTAATTAAAATGGACATTAAAATTGGAACAATTACCAAAATTAAGAGTAAATTGTTCTAAATTCAAACATCAAAATAGTGAGTAAAAGTGCATTTTATTCACTGTTTTCAGTGATTAAAATAAATAACCAAAATAGTGAGTAAAAGTGCATTTTATTCACTGTTTTCAATGCACAAAAATAACTTTTTAAAGGAATGGTATAAAGATAATTACATACAATTGTTATTAGTATTTACATTGGTATTTTTATTAGTGTTAACATATTGGCAACGTCGCGCGTGCAGTGGTTTAAATTCAGTAGAAGTAAATAACTTTTATTTAAGAAATCACGGGATTTTACTGCTCTTTAAAATTAATCCCGGGATTTAAGGCATATCCACTTTGTTCTTTCGCTGCATGAAATCAATGTAAGTATATAAATAACTCGACCTAATTCCGACCTCTGCTAGTAATCCATTGCAAACTAATGTCATTCTTATTACTTTGCACAAACGATACATATAACTGAATTTTCCCCTTCGAAGTGGTCGCCGCGCACATAGTAATAATGTAGGTATATTTTCGATACCTAAATGGGGAGGGACACAGGTCTGCCGTGGTCCAGAGGTCAAGGCGTTCGCCTTGTGATCCGGAGGTCGTGGTTTCGAATCCCACTGGGAAGGAATATTATGTGGAAAGTTGTTTCCAGTCTGGTTAGGATATTGCAGGCTTGAATCACCTGACTATACTAAAAGAAAGATGATTTCGGAAGGCATGTGAAAACTGTGGGTCCCGAACGCCATCTAGCTCTTGCTTAAACCTATCCAAGGATTGGTTCTGGTATACCCTTTGGGTTGCGGAGGTCAAACGGCAGTCGCTCTGTGCAAGAACCAGTAACCTCGTCAAATCACCCGGGCTCTGTAGTGTTACCGCTGAGGATGCCACCGGGAATACAGAACGATTCAAAGATTCAAAGATTCAAATGTTTATTCAGTAATTAGACCCTTACAGGCACTTTTACACGTCAATAAGTATAATTTACGTTACGTGTAAAGTATATCAAAATATTATTTATTTTTAAAGAAAAGCTACCGATACTAGCGCTTCGTAACGACCACTGCTGAGAAAAAACGTCGAAACAAACTCATTTTCACAGTATTGGTCGCTTATTCGCCAGAAGGGCTTTGTCATATTATTATTATTGTCTTTTAATTATTAAATACTTATAATACAATGTTGACGCATTATAACATGTAAGGCTTGCGAACGAGTTAACAAACATAAATTGAAATAATAATATTAAGTAGTCAAAAAAAGCGAAGTCGAGGTGACCAGTTCCTCCCGGCAGCACCCGTTCACGAGTTGACGCACCGATCACCCATCGTTTAACTCAACCATATTAGAGGGAATCTAACGACCCGACCAGCGACGCCACCACCAGATTGAACATTTTAGTGAGCATGAAAAGCCCGATATCGCAGACGTTGTCGAGCGGAAACATTAGTTATATGTTGGTCACCTATTGATCGCAGAATATTAACATGTTTTACAGTAAGCTAATTATTATTACAGTTCTTATGTTTTATTTGTGGAGTGTAATGGAAAATTTATAGGAAGTGTCCACGAGTTTTTATCTTTTATCTACACCCATGCAAATCCTCTTTAAAAGTTTCTGAAACAGTTAGCTAATTGCCAACATTAAAACAACCAATGTCATTATAACCATAATATCACCCAAACGAGTGTTATAATGTTGTACTGAATTTCATTATGCAACGCAAATGAGTGTTATAATGTTGTACTAAATTTCATTATGCAACGCAAACATGATCCCTAAGTTTGAGCCCCTGTCCGTCGCTGGGCGATAGTTTCCGGTGCTGGATGTGGCTCTAGGCCATATGCTCATGCAATGATTTTTTCAAAGAGGGTATCATTCAAATATACTAGATAAAAAATTGTAAATCTTAGATTTGGCCTGTCATTGCTAAAATTATGGTTTCCGAGCGTCTGTGACGGGAAAAAAATTACGATCCAAAATGTAAATAATTATAACAATAAATAATTCTATTATTACGTATACATAGTTTGTTTGTATTAGATATTCATCAAAACATACTATGAATTTACATAGAGTTCTTACAACACGGTAAAACAGCCTATGGTTTCAGAACCTTTTATAGAGGATTCATGTCATGGATGTAGATAAAGTCTTGTATGCAACTGTCATAATTAGGTATTAAAACACTCATGTGATACCATTATCAGTTATCACACTCGGCTTCGCCTCGTGTGATAAACCCACATTCGTGTTTTAATGTGGGTTTATAACACGAGTTAAAATGTTATATTATTTATGTTATACCTTTATCTGTGGTGGCGCTACAGCAACGTAACTCTGGCCATCGTGATAAACTATAGACTCCTGACCTATTACAATGGATCCGCCTGAAAAATAAACACAATAATAAAAAGATAAGACTAGTTGCAAAAAAAAAAAACATTACCCATTGTTGCAGATGGCCAAATATTTTTACCTTTTTTTGTGTTCAATATCAAGGACTAATGTTTAAAATATTGTTTTACCTTTCTAAAACATATTACAAAAAGAAAATCATGTTCACGCGAATGGGTAGTCCGCATTGCATATTAACTGTTATCTTGATATTGAAAAGCTAAGAAAGCAGGAAGACAAGTTGATTTGCTAGAGAAATAAAAAAAAAACCGACCTAAAATGTCAGTAACGCAAACTAGTGATGAATTAAGCGCCATCTATACTTTTTTAGGAAAAGCCTTGACTTTTAAGCTGTAACCCCCAATAACTTTCAGGCAGCTGATACGATTTCCTCAAACATAACTAAGAACTTGCTTTCACGGCAAAAAAACCGCATCGAAATCAGTCAATACGTTCGAGCGCTACGATGCCACAGAGACACACAGGCAGACAGACAAACATTAGCGTCAAACTCATAACACCCCTCTTTTTTGTCGGGGGTTAAAAGTAGGACGAGTAATCCGCAATTAACAGTTACTTTAATATTGAAAAACTTCGAAAGCAGAAAAAAATTAAGTGAATTGTTGGCTTATAACGTTTTTGCGGCTGGAATGTTGAGGACGAAAACTTACCCAGAGGGCTTGGTACAGGAATTAGGATTGATGCTTCTGTTTCCACATTATCTTGTTTCCATGGAATTTTTATGAATTCTTTTTCTCTTATATTTATTTCGCGCGTCTGGAAACGTAAATAAACGTAGTCTCAGATCACAGACATTAGCCACCCTAACCAAAGGAGAAGATAGTAAATAGTGGTTGGATAGTCAGGCGCTTATTCACCTTAGGGAACGTACCCATACTACGTGACCTATTTTTTTTGACCCCTCCCTCCCCTCGGTAACCACTCGTAGGATATGCCAAGACCCCCCCCTCCCTTCAAGTTTTTACGTAGTATTGACAAGTATGATTTTTAATCAGTTTGCAAGCAGAAAGTGTAACAAATAATAATAATTTGACTCATATTTGTGTTTATTAACACGCCGTTTATTGCAAAAGACTGCATGCATGCTTAAAATTATTAATAAATTACATATTAAATTAAATATTATGAAGAAGAAAAACTTTAACATTTTATAAACGCTTTGTATAGCCGATCGTACAGTGACATAATTGTAGAGCATGAACTCTCGTCGACTTGCTTGACAACTTCACCAAACTACAAACTGCCTGACAAACAGTGAAACAGTGCCTGTTTACAATCAGCTGACGTTTCAACATACAAGCGTCAGCGCCACCAACTGTGAGTTAAAGAAGCACTCAACATTGCGCGCCAGATTCAAAGATAGTCCTAAAAACAGGACGTTTCTCCCGGTGAAATCGTGGCCAAAAAATCTAAGCCCCCCCCCCCCTAAATAGGTTACGTAGTATGAGTACGTTCCCTTATCTTCAAGAGGGTACATAACATAGAGTTGTATAACCACAAAAATTATAAAAATAAATATCAATCGCCCTGAAATACGTTATGGACGAAGTGATTAACTAGACAGTATAATAAATGTCTGCGCAGTGTGAAAAATGTCCAAAATGCGGAGGCAATTCTGGACCTTATCATATGCTTATTATATTACCTATGGGGCATTATTGCTTGACATTATGAAAATTGCCCCAATTACGAGTTAAATTAATGGAAGGGAATACTTTGTTAAAAAAAATTGTTCAGTAATGAGTTAGTCTTGTTTGCAAACCATTTCAACGAACACAATGGACACTGGTTTTACCTTTATATGTCGGCCATTCAAATCTTGGTGAATTATAATTAAGGTAGGGTTGCAACAGCCATGTAAAAATTCTACATCATACACATCAAGTTCATCTAACCTGAAAAAAAAATAAGTTTTTTATTCATCATCACATTGGCAGAAATTGTGACAAGTTTTTAGCTATGTCAGATGCCATTACACAGCATTAAAAATCTATAATGGTGATATTAGGTTGCTTCTTGCTCATCAATGGTCAATGAGAATTTGTAACAAAGTTGGTTCAGAATGCATATTTACAGAGCTATGAAAACTATAATGAACGAACAGTGCAACTAAAATTTGTTCTACGATAAATATTGACGAAATTATGACCAAATTACAAGTTCGTGGTCGGCGCGGTTGCTTTATCTGTGACGTCACCCGGCCACCGACAAATGAAGGCGCGCTTTTGCCCGGGCACAGCGCAGCTTCAGGCAGACCGGTCAATCTACTCAGTGTGACGTCACTTGGCGCGGCATCGCCATCATCCCGCCCAGTGATAAATATTGGGTCTATATAAAATCGCAATGGATGGACCAACTTCCATGATTTCAAAATTATATTGATAAGAAAGCTTAGTAGAACACTGTAATGTTTTTGTGTTGATTTGTCGACCTCCTCAAAATGAACTCCTTTAATTGCTAATCATATATTTTTGTCATCCTCAACCTTGACACAATTGAGCCATAAAATAACAAAAGAAGAACAATTAAGAAGACTAAGTGTAAAAAAGGAAGAAATACTGATTATAAGCATGAATTAAACGCGTTACACCTACTGGCTGACATGTTTCAACCTCATCTGGATTTAACTCATGCTTATAACGTCTGCGTCTCACAGTTTAAAAGAAAAACTGATTACCTTAGACTAGCTGCTTTTAATTCTGTCGAGTCCTTATCTAGGGGTATAATTTTGAGTAATCCATCATACAGCCTCAGGCCTATGACTCTAGCTTGTGGGTCTATGACCACTAGTATTCCATTCTCAGAAGGCTTCCCGATCCTGTCTGAGACATTGCCGTGGGCTCTGGTCACCACTTCTAAGTCCCCGTTAGCCCCTATCCGCCATTCTAATATCATGGCATTGTAGCGGGCAGTTAGGATGAATACTAAATCTTTCTTTTCGTACTGAAAGAATAAAACACAAAAAGATTCTCATTTCTGAATTAACTAAGGGAACTACTCCATCGTTAAAAGAAAACATTACTTACTTATTTAATATTATAAAAAAACATGTTTTTATATTAAAAGAATGAAGAGATGATCTTATCAAAATGAAAAAAATATTAAATATTGAATATTAAAAAACATGTACAGAATTCCAAATCGATTTATATATGACTCATATTGCGCGGGACCCAAGGAGTTTCCATTCTGTAGGTATATAATACTTATAACTAATTCTGTGTTACAAGTATAAAGATAGTTACTCACTGGTGGCCTAAACAGCTTCATCTTAGCCACTCTGCCGTACAGGCCCACTTCCTTCATGGGACGCAAGCCTTCAGGAGTGACGAGGTACATCTCTAGACGGGACTGCTTAGCCACCAGCAGGTTCAGGTCCGTTGGTGAAGTTAGGTTGCCTACAAACAGTTAATAAATCTAAAAAACACCCTTTCCTCGTTATGGTCTCTTTTAGGTGTAAGGCAATATGTCAGCCTAACACAATAACTTTATGCATCATAATTCATAATAAACACAAAAATTACAACTGCAGCAGACAATATAGGCGAATTTATTATTGACAACCTCTGTGGCCTAGTGGTCATCATGCCATGATGTCTCACTGGAGTACCCAGGTTTAATCCCTCAGGTCAAAATGGAAAATGATCTTTTTCAGATTGACCTCGGTCTTGGATGTTTAGATATGATACTATATTTTATTTGTAATAAAATATAGTATCGTTGTTGTATCCATAAATAACACAAGTCTCAAACTCACTTTGGGGCTAGCTCAATCTGTGTAATTTAATTATTTATAGCTAACTGCAATCTCTTAATTTGTATGTACCTACATAATTCTTCTAGTTTATAAACAATAGAAAAGGTATTTTCCCTGTGGAGTTTTGAAAGTAAAACTTCTATTGCAAGAATTCAGATAACTAATATTTCAAAACATTATAGAAGTAGGTGGATAAAATCTTGTACCAAGTGAAAAAAAAGGTTACAGATACACTTTGATGTCTTTAACCCTTGCGGAGTAGATGGAGCCGAGAGTCATAAGACCCAAAAGCCAAGTTAAAGGATATTTCATAATAATCATGGACCTAAAACTCAGAATCGGTTATAAGCGGCTACAGAGCGCAAAGTCTAAATAACAAACAAATGGTGGTCTTGCTGAAAACAGCTTTTTTAAGCGTATTTCTATGCTAGATATAGATCATAAAAGCTCTGCAATTTATAAAAATCTCTGCGTGTTCTAAAAATATGATGTATTTTCCATAGCATAACCTCACAACCTTGGGGAAAATGTATAATTACCAGTAACACATGCTGTAACCGCAGTCGGCTTTTGGGCCGTTACCACATAATTATAAGCCATGATGGAATTTCACTAAAAAGAAGTCGATTTTATGAACTTGCACTTTTATTTTAAATTATTTTCCATTTGTCGCACAATTCAACACAATACAAAAAGCAAAAGTCAAATCAAATTCGCTTGTCTCGTAGTGTTACCAGCTTATTCCTATAAAAACTATGACAACTAAGTACCTATGTATTTTTTGATTTTTTTAAACTAGCTGTTGCTAATGACTTCATTCGCATGAAATCCAAAAATGACGATTTTTTTGCTATCAGATTTTCATGAAACAAAGCCTATATAAGTATGTTGCTCCGAGCTGCGGTCACAGATTAACGTGAACAAACTTACAGACAAAAATATTTAAACTTTTCACCCCTCAATTTTTTATAATTTATATTAAATGTACTCTTTCAATGTATGACTTCCAAAAATGGGAATGGGAGGAGGTTATTATTTCGTCGGAATCTGTTTTTTTTTTGTTTATGTTCACCGACTATTCGAAGACGCCTGGCTGGAACGATTTAAATTAATTGTTTTTTTTTTGTTTGAAAGGGCATGTTTGTCAGTCAGGTGGTCCCATAGTCTCACAGAAATTTTATCAGAGTCGGTTTTGTAGATCGAGGTTGCAGTCGGATTTTAGTTTTGAAAAAAAAAAATATTATTATAAGTATGATAAGTCATATTTGGCCGTGTCTGCGCTTCAAGTGTTTTATTTATCATTTTTAGCCTAGGCTGTAGCGTAGCATTTATATTGTTGTAATTCAATTTATAAATACAATGGTTAAAAGGAAAGAAAAAATTTTGACTTCAGTGTTCGTGCATCGCCATTCACGTGTGCACCTCGGAAATTTTGACAAAAAAAATTCTTCTAATTTTTCTCATCATACATATAACATAACATAGCATAGCGCATTCCCGGTTGCGTGCTTTGCCTTTTTTGTTGTTTAACACTAGTTTTTCCATTAAAAATATATTTTCTACTAAAATAATGAACAAAGCAATCTGGCAACACTTTTAATGCCTCCATGTTTTAACCAACTACGGTGAAGTCAAAGTGAGGGTTATGTTATGACACAAGATTACCGCCAAAAAAATTACAGGTGTATGCCGCCAAGGCGTGTTCTTGCGAAATTCTGCGAATTGGTGCGAGGTAACAATGGTAGGGCGAGGGCCCAGGCCTAGCGAGTTCTATGCTTTTTACTTGCACTCGTTATTAACTGGGGCTTATAGAGTATGATAAATCTGTTTAGTTAATATTTGTTTACCGATCACCACACTACAAGACTTAAGTTCTCTGTATTGTTGAGTGTCCTCAATTAGAACACCTGAGTACTCTTCGTTAAGTGTTGAGTATAGAAACCGTCTTTTTAGCATTTGTAATACAGTTCAATTTGCGTTGCACTACTTTCATAGGTAAGTTGAAGTATTTTAGATAGGTTTTAATTTTGAGTCGTATATACATACATACATGCATGCATGTTCAGATCACTCCGCTCTAACCATATGTACCTAGATCGTTATCATTATGTTAAGTGAATTTACATTGAGAACAAAAAAATGTTGATCAAAAATCACACTAGGTAGATACTAAAGTAAAGAAAAAAAAACGAGGATGTACCAGCCACCAGCTGTCTCCCTCCGCGCATATTTTAGAATTCGACCAAAAGCTGCGGTGCCATTTTTCAAACACGGAGTCACTAAACAAATGGTATTTTGTGTAGAAATTTGTATGGGCAATCCTTCGTTTAGGTGACTCCGCGTTTCAAAAATGGCACTTCGAATGTGTTTACATGGGGCATTGAAATCCTTCTAAATAGGCATTGCTTATTTAGAAGGCTAGCCACATGGGCCCCACCAAATTTGCATCTGCCTCTCCAGTAAGCGAAGCAAAGGAAAAAAAATAAGAGTTGTTTTTTTGTTTGTTAACCCCTTGAGCGCTATTGACCACTTAGTTTAGTCACATAATAAGTAGATACTACTAGTACTTATTTTGTCTAAAGTGGTCAATACAGAAATCTTACTCTGTAAAGAAATATGTTATCAATTTCGTTAGAGCTATGGTTTAATTTAGCTCGCGTCAGAACTCCTCACCTCTTTGTTTAAATACCTAGACATCCACTGCAAGCCAATTTCATTCTTATTGGACAAACGATTATGTAAATGAATTTTCCCCTTCGGAGTGTTTGCCGCGTGCATAGTAATAATATAGGTATATTTTCGATACCTAAACGGGGAGTGACACAGGCCTGGCTTGGCGTCAGGGGTAAAGTAAGTGGCGGGCAAAAGGTTAAATAAAACACTTCATAGTACAAGTAAACTATACTATTATTTATTGTATAAAATGTTTTTTGACTATATTTACATTGACAAAGTCAATCACTCTTTCAGTCTTGAGTTTTGCTAGGCGGCACGCTCTCGAACAGCATTTGAGTGAGGAATGTGAATTTTCCTGCGAAAATGAAATAGGTATATTACAAAAAAACATTTGATAAACATTTGTGTGCTCCGATGGTGAACGGCGTTAAACTTAGCTGTAAGTAACCATTTGACATCAAGAATTGTGCAACAAAAATTTCGATCATCAAGAGATATTATAAATATCCTCCACTCACAAAAACATACAAACAAAATGACGTATCGCATAAATTTGCTTGTGTTATTGCAATTGGCGGGCTCCGTGGCGTAGTGGTCACCATGCTAGTCCGCCACCCAGAGGTTCCCGGGTTCGATCCCCGGTCAGGGCAAGTTGGAAATTGGCCTTTTTCAAATTGTCTTGGGTCTTGGGTGTTTATCTATATATGTATTTGTTATAAAATATAGTATCGTTGAGTTAGTATCCCATAACACAAGTCTCGAACTTACTTTGGGGCTTGCTCAATCAGTGTAATTTATCCCTATATATTTATTTATTTTTGATTCCTTTTTCAACCTTCTCGCTAAAAGTTGGGTCTTGCGGCCCTGGGCTCTGTCTGCTTAGAGCCTCAAGACCCAAAACGCTCTGTCTGCCCCGATAGGGTTAAAGGCGTGATAGGTGTAGTTGTTCTATGTTTTAACCCCCGAAAAAATAGAGGGGTGTTATAAAAGTTTAACGCTAATCTGTCTGTCTGTGGCATCGTAAAGCTCGAATGGATAGACGAATTTCAACGCTTTTTTTACGTGAAAGCAAGTTAACTTGCGGTGGTTCTTAACGTTTGATAAAAATTGGTTTAACCGTTTTAAAACTTTAACGCGGGTTAGCGCTTGAAAGGCAGGGCTTTCCGTAGCAAATAATGGATGGCGCTACGGATATCAATTAGAATATACAGTTCCGCTACTCATCACAAGATGGCGTTCTAGAAAGTTGGGGTGTTTTTTTTTTACTTACCTACCGATAAACTTGTTTCCTAAGTCCATCTGGTTAAATTACAGCAAAGCTATAATTTACTAAACTTTTTATCATTTAATATATCAGTTATCTTATTGACTGAAACTTATCTAATCTGGCAATTGGTTGGCCAAGTAAGAGGGGAATGGACGATATTAATGTTATTATACGGTAATCCACAGTAACTTTGTTATCTTCTAATATTTTCAAGGGTTGCCTATTATACAACGTGGAAGGGACATACCCGTAATAAATCAAACCACGGGCTATACTAGATCACTATAGTATAATGAAATTAAAATAACAGTAAAAAAACTAAAAAAAAAACATAGACATTCCGATACAAATTGCCCGGCCGACTGCACACTTTTGTATGGAAGTGCCAATTTTTGTTTTTGTTTTTTGGTTGTTATTTTAATTTCATAATAATATAGTGACCTAGTATAGCCTGTGGTTTGATTTATTACGGGCATGTCCTAGAACTATAAAACCAATGGCCATCAAATATTTAATTGACGGGTCGTGCACGATTGGCAACACTGAGAGGAATATTGCCACTAGCAACACGAAGCAAGGCACAGGCGTCGGCACCCTATACGGCCTTGGTTTTTTTGCTTGAGTCTTTCTGAGCACTAAGAGTGCGACCATGGCCAATCCGTAGAAGAACCAGAGGAACCAGCTGGCGAATTCTATGAGGGTTTTGATGTTGCCCACTGATATAAATATCGTTGTCAGGAATGCCTGGAAAGATAAATAAAAAAATATACAGGGACAAGTAACACTGATTCAGCTAGCCCCAAAGTAAGTTCGAGACTTGTGTTATGGGATACTAACTCAACGATGCTATATTTTATAACAAATACATAAATAGGTAAACGTCCAAGACCCAGGACAATTTGAAAAAGACCATTTTCCAACTTGCCCTGACAAAATAGTTTATAGTCCATTTGTTTTGGTATTTAAAAGAATGTTAACAATCTTGAGATCTCGAAATATACACTTTATAAATCGACACCTTTGCAAATCACAAATAAATTATGTAATTTATAAAATAAATAATTTGTAATTTGCGAAGGTATTGATTTATTAAGTGTATTTTTCAATAAAGAGACATTGTCTTTGAAATACCTAAACAAACGCACTATAGTTACTTCATGGTAAATCAATCTTCTTCGATCTAACGCTTGTCCGTGTCATTGTATGGGAATAGATCATAGAAGAGAAAAAATCTAGTGGAAGTGCTAGTTGACAAAATTTGGGAACCGTTGTCGCCAAACTCACACAAATAAACCACTAATCACATCTGCATTACATACAAACAATTCGTTTAATTGGACTATTTTATTTATATCAATAAAATACTTATGGCTCATTAATAAGATCTATTTTTTTACGGTTCAAAAAGTACTGACAATGTTTTGCAATCTTTAGTAAAACTTTTCGAAAAAATTCAGGTACTTTATCACAGATGGCGTTATATTCAAAGGAGGCAATATAAACTTAAGTACGATTAATATAAGGTCTCAATTTGCGTCAAAATATATTGTCAGGATTAAGTGCAGTTGTGCTTAATTATAACACGCGCCCCACAACCACTTGGCACTACCACCATTTTTTCTCTTCCGTGAACGTGTGCCAAGGCGAGCGCGAGCGCGAGTGTGTATTGTAAACCCGATAGAATAGATGTACACATTGACGATTTTTGAAAGAGATAATAGATTGAATTGCCATTGCGTTTTAAATACCGAAGTACCTATAGTCCATTTGTTTAGGTATTTAAAAGAATGTAAACAATCTTGACTTTTTTAAATTGAAATATACACTTTTTACTGTATATTTCACAAGGCAAGTTGGAAATTGGCCTTTTTCAAATTGTCTTGGGTCTTGGGTGTTTATCTATATATGTATTTGTTATAAAATATAGTATCGTTGAGTTAGTATCCCATAACACAAGTCTCGAACTTACTTTGGGGCTTGCTCAATCAGTGTAATTTATCCCTATATATTTATTTATTTTTGATTCCTTTTTCAACCTTCTCGCTAAAAGTTGGGTCTTGCGGCCCTGGGCTCTGTCTGCTTAGAGCCTCAAGACCCAAAACGCTCTGTCTGCCCCGATAGGGTTAAAGGCGTGATAGGTGTAGTTGTTCTATGTTTTAACCCCCGAAAAAATAGAGGGGTGTTATAAAAGTTTAACGCTAATCTGTCTGTCTGTGGCATCGTAAAGCTCGAATGGATAGACGAATTTCAACGCTTTTTTTACGTGAAAGCAAGTTAACTTGCGGTGGTTCTTAACGTTTGATAAAAATTGGTTTAACCGTTTTAAAACTTTAACGCGGGTTAGCGCTTGAAAGGCAGGGCTTTCCGTAGCAAATAATGGATGGCGCTACGGATATCAATTAGAATATACAGTTCCGCTACTCATCACAAGATGGCGTTCTAGAAAGTTGGGGTGTTTTTTTTTTACTTACCTACCGATAAACTTGTTTCCTAAGTCCATCTGGTTAAATTAAAGCAAAGCTATAATTTACTAAACTTTTTATCATTTAATATATCAGTTATCTTATTGACTGAAACTTATCTAATCTGGCAATTGGTTGGCCAAGTAAGAGGGGAATGGACGATATTAATGTTATTATACGGTAATCCACAGTAACTTTGTTATCTTCTAATATTTTCAAGGGTTGCCTATTATACAACGTGGAAGGGACATACCCGTAATAAATCAAACCACGGGCTATACTAGATCACTATAGTATAATGAAATTAAAATAACAGTAAAAAAACTAAAAAAAAAACATAGACATTCCGATACAAATTGCCCGGCCGACTGCACACTTTTGTATGGAAGTGCCAATTTTTGTTTTTGTTTTTTGGTTGTTATTTTAATTTCATAATAATATAGTGACCTAGTATAGCCTGTGGTTTGATTTATTACGGGCATGTCCCTTCCACGTTGTGTGTAAAAGGTACCAGGGCTCATGTCTTGAGCAGTAAGATTAGGGGGGCGGCAAGATATTAGTTGTGGTAGAGCCACGCTACCGGCAAAACTCTGTTTTGCTTGTAGCATGAATGGGCCGGCTCGTCCGGGGAAGTATCACACTCTCAGAGAAAATCGACGTCTGAGTAGTAGCGTCACCGCTTCTATCCTTCGTTCGGGGAGTGAGAGAGCCGGAGCCCCCCCCCCCCTCCTCCTACATCTTCCCTTCCTGAAAGGCCGGCAACGCTTCTGTTACACCCCTGGTGTTGCAGTTGTCCATAGGCAGCGGTGATCATTTACCATCAGGTGACCCGCTTGTTGGTTCGCCGCAATATGACATAAAAAAAAGATTACCTTAAGGTATGGTAACCTTATGGTAAATTTACCTGAAGGTGAAGATAAGTGGCGCCCTCGTGTAAAATAAATTGTTAAATCGTAAAAATTGGTGATAATAAACATTTTGCTAACCTTTTTTTGCTAACCTTTAAATTATTTTGTGTCGTTTAAAGTAATTGCGTTTGTCCGTATAGTTTAAAAATGAGTTTTCGTCAAAAGTGGCCACTTTTAGCACAAACGCGTTTTAAACTTAGACGGATACAGATGTTACTTTCTTGTTTTACTGTTTATTCATGAAATAATTTAAATATCTATGTAATTCCTGAAGGTTAGCAAAAGCTTATTACCACCATATTGACGACTAATATTTTTTTTTTAAAGTAGCTGCGCTTTGCGTAATCCAGGGTGTCAGTTTCCTGCATACCAAATTTCATCAAAATTGATCCAGCAGTTTGCGCTTGAAGAAGTAACAAACATACACACACACTCACAAACTTTCGCCTTTTTAATATTAGTGTGATAGTGTGATGTGATGAGGGCGCCACTTATACCCTGTATTCGCCTAAAGGTAATTTGCCACCCCCTCTTACTGCTCAAGGCACGAGCCCTGGTTCTAACAAATGTTTATTTTTCCGCCGCTGGACTTTTCTATATGTCCCACACATATAGAAAAGTCCAGCGGCGGAAAAATACGTCTAGCAATATTGCAAAAAATATATGTACTGATTTTAACATAAAACTGCCTAAAAAAAAGATTAGGTTAACAACTAACCTATAACTATTAATTATGTATTTATACTTACTTAAAATACCTGTCGGCGTCTTCTTATAATATACAAAGAGTGTATAAACAATAACTCCTAGAACTATAAAACCAATGGCCATCAAATATTTAATTGACGGGTCGTGCACGATTGGCAACACTGAGAGGAATATTGCCACTAGCAACACGAAGCAAGGCACAGGCGTCGGCACCCTATACGGCCTTGGTTTTTTTGCTTGAGTCTTTCTGAGCACTAAGAGTGCGACCATGGCCAATCCGTAGAAGAACCAGAGGAACCAGCTGGCGAATTCTATGAGGGTTTTGATGTTGCCCACTGATATAAATATCGTTGTCAGGAATGCCTGGAAAGATAAATAAAAAAATATACAGGGACAAGTAACACTGATTCAGCTAGCCCCAAAGTAAGTTCGAGACTTGTGTTATGGGATACTAACTCAACGATGCTATATTTTATAACAAATACATAAATAGGTAAACGTCCAAGACCCAGGACAATTTGAAAAAGACCATTTTCCAACTTGCCCTGACAAAATAGTTTATAGTCCATTTGTTTTGGTATTTAAAAGAATGTTAACAATCTTGAGATCTCGAAATATACACTTTATAAATCGACACCTTTGCAAATCACAAATAAATTATGTAATTTATAAAATAAATAATTTGTAATTTGCGAAGGTATTGATTTATTAAGTGTATTTTTCAATAAAGAGACATTGTCTTTGAAATACCTAAACAAACGCACTATAGTTACTTCATGGTAAATCAATCTTCTTCGATCTAACGCTTGTCCGTGTCATTGTATGGGAATAGATCATAGAAGAGAAAAAATCTAGTGGAAGTGCTAGTTGACAAAATTTGGGAACCGTTGTCGCCAAACTCACACAAATAAACCACTAATCACATCTGCATTACATACAAACAATTCGTTTAATTGGACTATTTTATTTATATCAATAAAATACTTATGGCTCATTAATAAGATCTATTTTTTTACGGTTCAAAAAGTACTGACAATGTTTTGCAATCTTTAGTAAAACTTTTCGAAAAAATTCAGGTACTTTATCACAGATGGCGTTATATTCAAAGGAGGCAATATAAACTTAAGTACGATTAATATAAGGTCTCAATTTGCGTCAAAATATATTGTCAGGATTAAGTGCAGTTGTGCTTAATTATAACACGCGCCCCACAACCACTTGGCACTACCACCATTTTTTCTCTTCCGTGAACGTGTGCCAAGGCGAGCGCGAGCGCGAGTGTGTATTGTAAACCCGATAGAATAGATGTACACATTGACGATTTTTGAAAGAGATAATAGATTGAATTGCCATTGCGTTTTAAATACCGAAGTACCTATAGTCCATTTGTTTAGGTATTTAAAAGAATGTAAACAATCTTGACTTTTTTAAATTGAAATATACACTTTTTACTGTATATTTCTATAAAAAGACATGTCAAGATTGTTTACATTCTTTTAAATACCTAAAAAAATGGACTATTGGTTTAATTTTTACAGAACCTCGTATTCTCAGTGTTTTTCATCGAGTGAAGCTCTGTCGCTCAGTTATACTATGTTTTAAAGCATTATATTATTTTAAAAGCGGAATAAAAAGCAATGAGTTCGCGAAAAAACGTAAAGACAATTCTTGTATTTACATTTAAATTACTTTGTTTTCAAAGATTAAATTAATTTATTCTTGTTTGATAACAAGCATACGTCAAAGCCTGTGCCAATAATTATTCACGTGTTTATCTGAATAAAGAACTTTTTCCTCCAGATTTTTGGTCTGTTAAAAACCAGCTCTGTGATAATTTTTTAAAACTTCGAACAGACTTTAGAACCAAATGGCACAACTGATTTTGATACAATTACTAAGGGACCACCTGACAAGACAAGTATGCCCTTTCAAACTAAGTATTTCTTAAATTGGTCCAGGCGTCCTTTTGTAGACCGCATAAGGGCTTATTGTTCATATTTATATTTATATTAATCCTTTTTCACCCGACTGCGCTAGACGGAGGGTTGTGTTTTTAGAGAGTATGTATGTATAATTCGGTATTTGACTCGATTTTTTTCTTGTTCATATCAGAAAGTAACATGATACGAAACTGAAAACACTTTTTTTAGCTATTCGTGTCCCACTGCTGGGCAAAACCCTCCCCTATTTCCTTCCACAATTCTCTATCCTGTGTATTTTCTCTCCAGTCCCCGCCGTAACTTTTAAAGTCGTCTGACCATAAACATAAATAATAATTTTACTCCGCTCAAAAATAAGCAAGTTATAAGCTTTTCAAATCCGGTGGAAGGGGAAACTGTCAAATAACAAAAAAAGAATGCACATATTGTAGTGGTCACATAAGACATGTAGAAACGATCACACGATCATAAAGATGGTTAGTTGTGTACCTAAGATTTTTTTTGCGAAGGCGAGGGCGTTATGAGGATTTGAAAAAAAAAAAGTTTGGAATGTTTGCGGAGCTGCACAGCTGTTTGGACTTGGTGAAATTTTGCGTGATAAATAAATGTAATTATGCAATATTACATGGTTTATATTTACGCCGTGTTGTGTAAATGCGAGTTTATACTCTGTCATATCTTTAGATCGGCTTATCTGGTCTAAATTTTCGCTGATTACACGGACAGAGGTCGGGTAGTACTAATGCTTAGATACTTCCTGAAAAATCGAATTCTATACATAGACATATTTATAATTGTACATTCAAATATATACAAGGGTGAGGTTGCGTCTATTTACTCATATACTATAGGTACACATGGAATCACAAGATACAGTTGATTCATATATCGTGTTACATTCATCAATTAAATAAATTATAAATATGTCATATTATTCGATAGAATGACGATTGCGGAAGATCTCTATGTGAATGTAAATATATTAAGTTATCTTAGAAAGCGACGCTATTGAATGCATGTAAAGGCAAATGGGGATGCAATATTTTTTTGTTGCATGCTAGTTAGTAGGCTTGGTGTCGCGTCAAGATTCGAGGGTCAGACGAAGCTAATAAAACCAAACGCGAGGCAAGAAAGGGGATCAGTCCTTTCGCGTCCTTTGCCTGACATACAAGTTTCGAGTTTAGAATCGAGTGTGTGTAATTTTGTGTTATAAATTTCATTCACCGATTTGAGCTCGTTGCTTTGTGTCCGGGTAAATTACTGTGAAGTGACGGGTCTAGAATTCTAGACTTCCTAAATATTTTTATCTATACCTTTCTCACAAACCCCAAAATTCCGCTGGAGCGTTAGATAAGTACTGAATAGGTAATTTATACTGGGTGCTGAGACTGGCATTCGGGCGCTTCAGGTCTTCCATTTTCCTTTCACCTAGGTATCCTAGGTCAACCTGTAGGCTTACAGAGGGTTGACCTTATCCTAATGTATCCCTAGAGTAGTTCTTATTTGCATATCCTACACAAGTCGCTTTACACACACACACGTTTAACTTCTCACACAACTGTTATGAGCGTGGTGGCTAATAACAGACCCTAGGTTCACACTAGGTCTTACAATAGACTAGACTTAGGTTAGGCAAGCGGTTGCGGCTGCTTTTAGGTCAGTTTAGACGTAGGTTCGTGATTAGGTTCGTTATCGGAATATAGTGAGGTTTTGCGTACGGTTAAATTAATAAATCTGCTAAAGATAGATACGATAGAACGGACAGATAATATATATATCGAAGATTACTTGAATCTCTATAGTTGGGTTAAATGTAGTATTATCATTGTTGCTGTCAATAAAGAGTCACATAAGTTTCATTTGTTACCTTAGATCTATATAATTGAAAGATATAGGATCCGATCAATTTAGTTCTATGTATGATAGTGAATATCTAAAGGTTATCAGATTATGATATTTGATAGTTATGTGTATTGAGGTTATAGAGATATATGGTAACTAGTATATCAAACATCTATTCACCAGAGAAAGGTTAGAAGGTTAGAAGTTAGGTATAGAACTTATGATCTAAATTAACGTCTCAAATATATTTGCTCTCAGGATCTTGGCACGCCAACCGTTGCGAGCATGTTAAACTAGAAAATAAGTATAAGAATAGAATTTACGTGGAAGCTCTGGTAATTACAGAGCAGATAGGATTAGGACTCTTTGTTAGGATAGCCGGGTAGGGTTGTTTTATTTTGTTTGGCTCAAGATCATTTAGATCTTGATTGCTTTCCTACATAGTAATATTAGAGTCGCGAAAAGGTTAATAAGTGGTAAGAATTATCAAATTTCATCGGGAAATTTGGTTCTTCCGAGGCTATTAAGGGTTGGCAAAATTATGCCTGAGTGACCGAGAGGCCAAACAGGCATACTTTCGCTGGAAGTGGACTTATTAACCAAAACTATATATGTTTCTTATGCATGTTAGTGCAAAAGGTGTCAAACCGTGACATCTTTCTCCTAAAGAGGAAACCTGCTGTCCATGACGATATAATATCTCATTCCTCGCAACACAGCAAACCAGATATATTGACTTTGTATCGCCAAGATGTATCGAGTTTACTCGAAATAATTAGAGTCTTGTGAAAATACTATTATTATAAGAGCTCTTCGCGATTTTATCGCGACCAACATTTACATACCTGTTTCGCGTAAGCGAATTTATAAAATTACATTGGTTAACCAAATATCCAAGACTCTCAACGCCCATTTATCGTACTTTGTACGACATTACCACATATAATTAAGCTATAGCAAACCTATGACCTAACTGATTACAAATATGGATCGATCCGCCTGATTTTTCAGGAATGGCGTATATTCCTTCGCTTTATGAAGTCAATTATTTGAATGATATAAACCATAACAGCTACAAAGAACAATTCTGTAATACGACTATTTCAATTTGGGATTAAATTATGTAATAAATAATATCTAGTATAGACATCCTCATTTTTTTATTTTTTTTTTAAATAAATTCAGAGTAGAGTGAACAGCTTGGGGTATCTGATAATGTACTATACTTAAGGTTTAAATAAAATATATATATATAATAGACGATCATAGCTCACGTGATTTGGAACTCCTGCAGCAAGCCGCGGGTGTATTACTGTGTATATTATATACATAAGTAAGGGTTCCATCACAGAATTGGTGCCGTAGACCGTGGATAGTATCTTGTTTGTATATCTCATATACAGCAGAACTATTCAAAAGAACTCAGGCTTATTGGGTTATATAATTTAAATACACAACGTAGAAATATAAAACAAATTATTGAGTCTCAGAATAATTATCCATTTACTTAAAGAAAACAGCAGCATTGAAAGAAAATTGCATTGTTTACAAAAGCATTGTTAGCAGTTCGGGCTATTGAACAATAGATAGGGTCGTTGCGCAGGTAGTCAGGTGCGTAGACCTTTGTAGCGTTTCGTAGAGTTTCGTAGTGAAAGTCGTAGGCGATTACGTATAGGATAATTAGTTTCTTTAATAATTTAATTAATTAAGTTTTAACTATGGTTCGTGGTAGGCATTCGAATCGTATTTCGACTCGTAGGACACAGGCGGAAGAATCAAATATTGGAAATTTAGGAAGTGAAACACCGGAACAAATAACTGAATTATTAACTACGATTATGCGTAGATTGGACAATATTGAGAAAGCCAGTACATCTTCAAGCGAGGTAGCGGGACCTTCGCAGGCTTTAGAGAGAATAGAAACCAATGAACGTTCTACTTGTATAGTAAAGTTAACACAAAAGTTACCAACTTTCGATGGCCGAAGTTCTGTTAATCCGATGGAATTCTTACGAGATTTAAAGAATTATATTAAGGTATCGGGTGATAGCAGCAGAGCACTTGTGTGGGCTATCGATAGCTTAACGGGTAACGCTAAAAGTAGAATGAACATTTACCGAGAAAGCTGGCGTACGTTTACAGATTTCGAGAATGATTTCATTCAGGTATTTTGGGGAAGTAGTGAGCAGGAAATGATAAAGCAGAGATTTATAACGGCGAAGTACGATTCTAAGAAAGGTCAAAGCTTAGAAGAATATTTTGCTGCACAGCTGAATAGTATTTATGGGTTGTCTATACCATTTACGGAAGGTGAACGGGTGAACACTATATTCAGGCAGATGCCTAGAGAAATACAAATCGCTTACTTTACGAATAGTGAGACCATGACTATACGAAGTGCTATGGAGTTCTTACGTCAGTTAGAAAGGAATGTTGAAAGGCCGCTTGTAAAAGAGGCCAAACCCGGGTTTAGCAGTGTTACACATAACTCGAACGATAATAGAGGACAATATATGAGAACTCAGAACAGAACATTGAGAGTAAATACCATACGGTATGATAACTCAACGAATCGTAATAGTCAACAATTCCGAGGTCGTGGTTCTTTTCGTGGATATGCAAGAACGCAGCGGCCAGGTTTTAAGGCTATAGCGTTTCAGCCAGCGTCAGAAGATAAACCATCTTCACAGCAAGGAAATAATGAGATTATTTCAAATAACTTGCAGTCGAGCGCGACCGGGACTTCGGGCTAAATTACTTATAAAGGTGTGGAAGGACGGTTAGTGATTCACAAAGAAATCATAATTTGTATGATTTATGTAATTTAAATGCTGAAGTGGGAGTAAATGACTTTGTTCAATTATTGACTCACTAAACAAACGGATATTCCGTATATTTCAGCAATGAGTTACAAGTGAATCAGTCAAGCCGACATAGATCACGGATAATATGTAGATTGTTAGGAAAGCAAGCTGAAATCCCTATTCCTAGCGTTAGAGCTACGGGCGCTTTAGGCGCAAGCAGAGATAAGTTAGGTAAATTAGTTTCTTTGCCATTTAAGACTGGAGAATGTATAATATACACTCCGACTTTAGTGCTTAACAAGTTACCTAAAGACCTGATTTTAGAGTTCGGTTTTATTCAGTTAGCCATTTTGACGAGCATATTCTACAAATAGATACGGTTTTGAATAAATTGCGAACGGCAGGTTTCACGGTATCCTTAAAAAAAAAATGTGGTATCGCTGAAAAAAAAGGTCAAGCTCTTGGGACATGTGTTGTCAACTTATGGCGTTGGACCTCGACAAGATGAAGTCAGTTCAAGAATATTCTATTCCAAAAAAACGTTAAGCACTTGCGGGCATTCTTGGGATTTGTAAATTATTTTAGGATGTTTACAAAAAAATTATGGGACACTTGTTCGACCGTTGCACAATTTATTGCGAGCCAATGTCAAGTTTGAAGTGGAATTTATTGGCTCAGACAACTTTTGGTGAGATAAAGAAAGCTTTTGTACCAAGTGTTGTACTAAAGTGCAGCCATATTTCACGTTATCATTTTTTGTACAAACTGACGCTAGGGCAGTTTGGGATCGGGGCATATGTTAACCAAAAAAATAAGTCGGGTCATTTAAGATGGTCGGTATCTGAACAAAAATAAAAATGTATGCAATTATTTACGCGGTAAGGAAGTTTGAAATATATTTACAGGGTGTTAAGGATTAAAACGGATCATAAGAGCTTAACGTTCATCAAATCGTGAACTCTGTTGGGAGCTCGCGTAACAAGGTGGATTATGTTCTTGGATCGATTTGATTACACTATACAATACGTACCTGGCATAGATAGTAAAATTGCAGACACATTGAGCAGACATATATCTGGATGTGAGGGAGAAAATACTATCAGAGCAAACCAACCACCTATTTATTGGTTTAAAGCGACAAATCACGATAGTATAATTTTAAATTTGCGAGATATTTCAAAATTGCAAAACGAAGACGAGTTATTAAGTGAGATTATAGGTTGTATTAAAGGCGGGATTATAGAATCCAATATACAATACGGTTTTTTTTATTACAAATAAATTAATAATACAATATATTTCTTGGTTCCGAAACGTGATATCAATTTATTAGTCATTCCATTACGACTCCGGGAA
Source organism: Acrobasis suavella (assembly GCA_943193695.1). Classification (NCBI taxonomy): domain Eukaryota; kingdom Metazoa; phylum Arthropoda; class Insecta; order Lepidoptera; family Pyralidae; genus Acrobasis; species Acrobasis suavella. The sequence continues at coordinate 3,092,540 of OW971947.1, forward strand.
GAATTGATTTCGCATATACATGAAGAGATTGGACATTATGGTAGATATAAAATATTAGCATTTATAAAAGACAGGTATTATTCTCCGAATATGAGTAAGATAGTTAACACGGTGGTAAAGAGTTGTGACGTCTGTCAGAAGGTTAAACCTTGTAGTATAAACACTGTTGGTCCTTGTAATTCAGTTTTGGCGGAAAATTTAGGCGAAAAGGTGTTTGCCGATTTGTACGGACCTTTACCAGTAGGGAAATTTGGTTGTCAATATATATATGTAATGCAGGATGTGTACAGTAAAGTTATTAGGTTATATCCGATGCGTAAAGCCACTGGTCGGGCGGTATTCGCGTGCACAAGAAAATTTCATAACGAAATACCTATTAAAACTATCATTACGGATAACGGACCTCAATTCACATCTAGAGTTTGGGAAAATGGATTGAGAGAACTTGGTGTTCGAGTCACACATACTTCTGTTTATTGTCCGTATTCCAATTCTGTAGAAAAGGTTAATCGTGAGCTTGGAAGATTGATAAGGACATATTGTAATCAGAATAATAAAGGATGGGTGGATATTTTATCAGAGATAGAATCATGTTATAACAATGTCAATCATAGTTCAACAGGTTTTGCGCCGAATGAATTAGCATTCGGAAAACGTGAACCATTGTCGACAGATAAAATATTAGAACCGTTGTGGGTAGACAAGTTGAGAGAACAAGACACAAGAGAGATGCAAGCTAGGGCCATTTCAAATAGTAAAATAGCGAGCGAGCGACGCATAAAACAGACTGATAAAAAAAGATGTAAATTAGAAGTGTATCGAATTGGAGATTACGTTAAAGTTAAAACGTTTGTTCGTTCTGATGGGAAACATAAAGTTTCACGAAAATTTTCGTTATTATACAAAGGACCCTTTATGATTACAAAGATACCGTATCCCAATTGTTATACGCTTATGGATCCGATTACAAATAGGGTGTTAGGAAATTATAACACTGTAAATATAGATAGATATTATATGGGACCTGGTCAGAAGATAGGAGCGATGAATTGAGCTGGTGCAACATGTGTAGATAAAAACTAAATATGATCTTGTAAGTTTAATGTAACTTATGTAATGAGTTAACGATTGTTTAGTATACTTGGAAGTTTAGATAAAGAGATTTATAGGTTGTAGAAATAGGTTAGATGTGATTGACCTTAATTAGTTGATTTATTTAGTTATCAAATAACAGCATTAATATGTACGGTTCACATTATTAGAAAAAAAATAAAAAGTAATAAAAATAAATTAATTATAAATGAATAAGATAGACTTAAGCGAGTGAGTTAGGCAATGGATAATTATTCTGAACCAACTAAATAATAGGTTGTCTGAAAAGTAGTAATCACTGAATGTAATTAATTCGAAATGGAAACATAAAGTTAATTGGCGATTATTTTTTAAAACTGAGACTTGCTTCATGCTTGAAAAACAAACATGGTCACAAGTCTGGGGGGGGTCTGTAGTGGTCACATAAGACATGTAGAAACGATCACACGATCATAAAGATGGTTAGTTGTGTACCTAAGATTTTTTTTGCGAAGGCGAGGGCGTTATGAGGATTTGAAAAAAAAAAAGTTTGGAATGTTTGCGGAGCTGCACAGCTGTTTGGACTTGGTGAAATTTTGCGTGATAAATAAATGTAATTATGCAATATTACATGGTTTATATTTACGCCGTGTTGTGTAAATGCGAGTTTATACTCTGTCATATCTTTAGATCGGCTTATCTGGTCTAAATTTTCGCTGATTACACGGACAGAGGTCGGGTAGTACTAATGCTTAGATACTTCCTGAAAAATCGAATTCTATACATAGACATATTTATAATTGTACATTCAAATATATACAAGGGTGAGGTTGCGTCTATTTACTCATATACTATAGGTACACATGGAATCACAAGATACAGTTGATTCATATATCGTGTTACATTCATCAATTAAATAAATTATAAATATGTCATATTATTCGATAGAATGACGATTGCGGAAGATCTCTATGTGAATGTAAATATATTAAGTTATCTTAGAAAGCGACGCTATTGAATGCATGTAAAGGCAAATGGGGATGCAATATTTTTTTGTTGCATGCTAGTTAGTAGGCTTGGTGTCGCGTCAAGATTCGAGGGTCAGACGAAGCTAATAAAACCAAACGCGAGGCAAGAAAGGGGATCAGTCCTTTCGCGTCCTTTGCCTGACATACAAGTTTCGAGTTTAGAATCGAGTGTGTGTAATTTTGTGTTATAAATTTCATTCACCGATTTGAGCTCGTTGCTTTGTGTCCGGGTAAATTACTGTGAAGTGACGGGTCTAGAATTCTAGACTTCCTAAATATTTTTATCTATACCTTTCTCACAAACCCCAAAATTCCGCTGGAGCGTTAGATAAGTACTGAATAGGTAATTTATACTGGGTGCTGAGACTGGCATTCGGGCGCTTCAGGTCTTCCATTTTCCTTTCACCTAGGTATCCTAGGTCAACCTGTAGGCTTACAGAGGGTTGACCTTATCCTAATGTATCCCTAGAGTAGTTCTTATTTGCATATCCTACACAAGTCGCTTTACACACACACACGTTTAACTTCTCACACAACTGTTATGAGCGTGGTGGCTAATAACAGACCCTAGGTTCACACTAGGTCTTACAATAGACTAGACTTAGGTTAGGCAAGCGGTTGCGGCTGCTTTTAGGTCAGTTTAGACGTAGGTTCGTGATTAGGTTCGTTATCGGAATATAGTGAGGTTTTGCGTACGGTTAAATTAATAAATCTGCTAAAGATAGATACGATAGAACGGACAGATAATATATATATCGAAGATTACTTGAATCTCTATAGTTGGGTTAAATGTAGTATTATCATTGTTGCTGTCAATAAAGAGTCACATAAGTTTCATTTGTTACCTTAGATCTATATAATTGAAAGATATAGGATCCGATCAATTTAGTTCTATGTATGATAGTGAATATCTAAAGGTTATCAGATTATGATATTTGATAGTTATGTGTATTGAGGTTATAGAGATATATGGTAACTAGTATATCAAACATCTATTCACCAGAGAAAGGTTAGAAGGTTAGAAGTTAGGTATAGAACTTATGATCTAAATTAACGTCTCAAATATATTTGCTCTCAGGATCTTGGCACGCCAACCGTTGCGAGCATGTTAAACTAGAAAATAAGTATAAGAATAGAATTTACGTGGAAGCTCTGGTAATTACAGAGCAGATAGGATTAGGACTCTTTGTTAGGATAGCCGGGTAGGGTTGTTTTATTTTGTTTGGCTCAAGATCATTTAGATCTTGATTGCTTTCCTACATAGTAATATTAGAGTCGCGAAAAGGTTAATAAGTGGTAAGAATTATCAAATTTCATCGGGAAATTTGGTTCTTCCGAGGCTATTAAGGGTTGGCAAAATTATGCCTGAGTGACCGAGAGGCCAAACAGGCATACTTTCGCTGGAAGTGGACTTATTAACCAAAACTATATATGTTTCTTATGCATGTTAGTGCAAAAGGTGTCAAACCGTGACATCTTTCTCCTAAAGAGGAAACCTGCTGTCCATGACGATATAATATCTCATTCCTCGCAACACAGCAAACCAGATATATTGACTTTGTATCGCCAAGATGTATCGAGTTTACTCGAAATAATTAGAGTCTTGTGAAAATACTATTATTATAAGAGCTCTTCGCGATTTTATCGCGACCAACATTTACATACCTGTTTCGCGTAAGCGAATTTATAAAATTACATTGGTTAACCAAATATCCAAGACTCTCAACGCCCATTTATCGTACTTTGTACGACATTACCACATATAATTAAGCTATAGCAAACCTATGACCTAACTGATTACAAATATGGATCGATCAGCCTGATTTTTCAGGAATGGCGTATATTCCTTCGCTTTATGAAGTCAATTATTTGAATGATATAAACCATAACAGCTACAAAGAACAATTCTGTAATACGACTATTTCAATTTGGGATTAAATTATGTAATAAATAATATCTAGTATAGACATCCTCATTTTTTTATTTTTTTTTAAATAAATTCAGAGTAGAGTGAACAGCTTGGGGTATCTGATAATGTACTATACTTAAGGTTTAAATAAAATATATATATATAATAGACGATCATAGCTCACGTGATTTGGAACTCCTGCAGCAAGCCGCGGGTGTATTACTGTGTATATTATATACATAAGTAAGGGTTCCATCACAATATACCCGCGTGACGTCACTGTCATTAGGTGGCACGCTTACGAAAGAAAAAGTGAGATGTCCCCACCAAGCTCTCGCCCTTATATTTAAAATGATAATTGCTGCCTCATTTAATAACCAATTTACTTTCTATTTTCGAAAAATGGCTTCTTTTTGGTGTTATTTGTTGTCAAATAGCCTATTGTTTGGCCCGCTCTGCACCCTGAACGGCTCGATGAATTTTAGCTTGAGAGGTGTCGTTAGATTTGTATTAGAGTCACACTGGATATTTAAAAATAAAAAATAAACAAAATGGCGGATTTTTGTTGCCAAATGCTAATGTTTGGCACGATTTAACGATTTAAGCTTAAGACGAAGTGGTAGCTAAAGTGGCGCCCTCATTTGAAATAAATTGTTTAAAACTAAATATGGTGATAATTAAAAAATTGATTTGTATCACTGTCTAGAAAGACCTTTAAACTATTTTATGAATAACCTTTGAAAGTAATATTGGTAGTCCGTCTAGTTTTAAAACGGGTTTTAAAAAGTGGCCACTTTTGGCGAAAACCCGGTTTAAAACTAGACGGACTATTAGTAATAATTTCAAAGGTTATTCATAAAATAGTTTAAAGGTCTTTCTAGACAGTGATACAAATCAATTTTTTAATTATCACCATATTTAGTTTTAAACAATTTATTTCAAATGAGTGCGCCACTTTAGCTACCACTTCGTCTTAAGGGGGTGACATTAGATTCATCTGAATTTTTTTTTAAATGATGACTTGTTTTAGCCCTTTTCTACCTTCCCGCCCACCATCACGCTAAAGACAACCTTAGGATTCTGCAGCCCTGGATCCTGTCTGATATGCTCTGTTTGCCCCATTAGAGTAGAGATAAAGACCTGATAGTGTAAGTTTGCGTGTTTCCATCTTGTGGTAATCTTTTTCGAGACTACTTATTTGAAAACCTTGGACTGCCTACATGATCCAGTGGTCAAGGCGTTCGCCATGTGATCCAGAGGTCGTGGGTTCGAATCCCACCGAGAAGCATACTTTGTGAAAAGTTATTTCCGTTTTGGTTAGGATATTGCAGGCTTGAATCACCTGATTATCCGAAAAGGAGGATGATTGCGTGTTTCGGAAGGCACGTATAAACTGTGGGTTCCGATCGCCATCAAGCGTTTGCTCGAACCTATCCAAGGTCTACCCGTTGACTTTCGAAGATCAGACGGCAGTAGCTTTGTGTAAAAACCAGTAACCTCGTCAAAGATAATATAATTACTAACGTAACAGATACCTAACGCCATAGAAACGGTTGGAGGGCCCGAAAGTAGGCAAACTATAGTTGCCGGTAGGCACACAGAGATGGCAGCACATACGACTAGCAAAAAAGTGACAAAGAAAGTATTGAATATACTTTAAAAATATTTATTGCATTTCGTATAAGTCTTATTTAATTAATGATTGTACTAGTTTATTTAAATAACAGTAATAAAAGATTTTTAATGATTTAATAAATAGCTATAGCGCCATCTAGTCTCAAGGAAGAGAAATAATTATGTTTATAAGGCGATGGGTAGGCATGACCTCGTCAAATCACCTTTACGTAGCGGACCCCGGGCTCCGAAGCGTTACCGCTGAGGATGCAACCGGGAAAACGGGAGGATAATGATGTACTTACTTGGAAAGCGACGGCAGGCGCCGGGGTCAGCCTCTTCATGTTGACGTACGAGAACACCTCCAACATGTGGCCCCCGCGAGCGGCTGTATAGCACACCCTGAAAAAATTACGTGTGAGTATAAGTCCATTTGGTTAGGTATTAGAATAAATGTAAACAAACTTGATGTGTCTTTTTATTGAAATATAGACTTTACAAATAGGACCAATGCTTGAAACTCGAAAAACATCGACATTTTCATACAAAAGTGTTCGGCCGGCCCGGCAATTTGTATGAAAATGTCGATTTTTTCTTCGAGTTTCAAGCATTGGTCCCATAGGAAAAGTTGTTCATTTTGACGGTCTGAGTTGCTCCTACAAGGATCGGACAGGGTTTTTGTTACATATTGTATATTAAGAGTGTATTTCATAATTGATTAATTATAGTGTATGTTTTAATGAAAGGCATGTCAAGATTGTTTACCTATATTTAAGTACTTAAACAACAAATGGACTATAGGTTTATATTATCTTTGCCTAGGTTGTTTGTTGTTGTTTTTCGTGTGTAAGTAGCTAATATTTACTCAGATTTTTCAGGATTTAGAATATAAAAGTAGTGTAGACTTGCCACTGAACCACCCGGGATAAAGAAAGGTAAGGTAAGAAAGACATAATATTAATGATACTTAAGACGAAGTTGTAGCTAAAGTGGCGCCCTCATTTGAAATAAATTGTTTAAAACTAAATATGGTGATAATTAAAAATTTGATTTGTATCAATGTCTAGAAAGAACTTTTAACTATTTTTTGAATAATCTTTGAAAGTAATATTAATAGTTCGTCTAGTTTTAAAACAGTTTTAAAACTAGACAGACTATTAGTAAAAAAGAAATGTGGTGTCGTGGGACACCAGGTAGGAACGAAGTTCCTTCGGCTAATGTAGAATCGACACAATTTGCAAAATAATTGTATATACGACTGTCGCGCCTGCGCACGTCTCATTTAACGGTTTTATTTAACGAGGTCATCCTTACGGTTTTACTATCACATTTTTTTCAGTTCGGTCGCGCAGCAAAATCCCTATCTCCTCCAAGCCTGCCGTAAGGAACTTCGTTCCAATAATTTCAAAGGTTATTCATAAAATAGTTAAAAGGTCTTTCTAGACAGTGATACAAATCAAATATTTAATTATCACCTTATTTAGTTTTAAACATTTTATTTTAAATGAGGGCGCTACTTTGGCTACCACTTCGTCTTAATACGTATATTTTATCATGTTGGCTTTATGGGCATACTATAAATATATGCGATTTGAAGTGTCTATAGCCCGACCATGAAAAAATACTCGGTCCGTGAAAGAGACTAAACACGACACTATAATTTTCGTTTTCTTCTTTTAGAAATCGTAATAAGACTATCTCTCTCAAAGCGTGTCAGGTCCATGGGCTGCCTAAAGGCATCTGACATAGCTTAACGACTGCCATACAATGATGACAGCCGGGGCCTACGGCTTATACGTGCCTTCCGAAGCACGGAGGAACTCGAGTTTTTTTTTATGCCACTTGTGTTCACCCATGAATGATTTGGTAATTAACAAAAGTCGATTTTTACTTATTACCTGGTAACACCAAATTGCACGCTCATAGCGCATCCAAAAGTTGCCACAGCAACACCAACAGGTATCAAGAAGCTTGCGGGGCCCAGGACTCTAGTCCCAAAGGCCACGGCCACAGCTGGGACTGACGTCATGTCCGCATAGCTGAGGACTGTCATGTACGCCACGTTCATGAACACGTAGAGCGCGGTAATGAGGGGTACCGCTATGGATATGCTGAGAGGCACATTTCTGTAACGAGATTTGAAGTTATAGGCGTACCCAGGCCAGAGTTGGGGGGATGATCCATGTAAAAAAACACTAGAATTTTACTAAGTTGACGACTTTTGTGGCGTAATGTAATGTAACACGCTAGTTCGCCAATCCGGAGGTTCTGGGTTCGATCCCCAGCCAGGGCAAGTTGGAAAATGGCCTTTTTTTAAACTGTCCTGGGTCTTGGATGTTTATATATGTATTTCTTATAAAATTTAGTATCGTTGAGTTAGTATCACATAACTCAAGCTACTGCTTACTTTGGGGCTAGTTCAATCTTTGTGATTCTTCTGTGATTTGTCACAACATATTATTAAAAAAAAATTAAAGACGTATGCGGGATTAATACTTGAGCCCTTAGACCCTTTAAACCCGCTACTTTTCAACGGTTGTTAACGTGATGAAGGTTTACCTAAAATGTCTCGGTAGCGTACTGCTTTCCGGCACCCTAAAATTTTTCATCGAGAGTCACTTAGCTTCTTTGGAGCCCTTAGACCTTAATCCCCCCCCCGCTCTTAATCCGCTACCAGCCTTTTTTACTATTTAAATAATCCTAACAAATTTAACATAACATTTATAAAAAACATCACTAAAAAATCAGATTCTTTGGAGCCCTTAGACCACCCACCCCCTTCGAAATTCGCTACTGTGTGCGCGGTTGAAAACATGATGAAGATTCAAAAACCAACTTACACACTAGGGTTAATGATCTCCTCGGTGACCACAGTAACACTGTTCCAGCCGTCGTAGGCCCACAGCCCTGAGTACAGCGCTAGGGCTATGCCCCCGGGACTTGTCGTGCTGCCTTCGAAGCCTTTGTTTAGGTGCGCTGTGTTACCTGCCAAGTAAATAGAATCCTGTGGGTTGTGCTACATCAGTAAGCACGGAACAGCACTTTTCTATGCTGCTATCCTTTTCTGTCACTCAGAACCATCGTTCGCTGGAGCGAGAGAGAGCGACGATACTCATTATCATCGGCGATTATTTTATTTTTATTTTATTGGTTCATGTACAGTCAGGTGTAAAAGTCCATTCATAGTTGGATTGGAAAATTTATATAGCTATTTCTTGGCTTCCACATAATTCACTCGCAGAAATAATTTGTGTGGGTTAATTATGTGCCTTCCAATTAATTCACTCGCACAAATAGTTTTTGAGAGTTAATTATGTGGAAGCCAAGAACTAGCGATATAAATTTTTCAACTATGAATGGATTTTGAAACCTGACTGTACACTTGAAAATTTACAAATAAAACTTTATAAATGTTAACATAGTACATAGACGTGCTAATTATTTCTAAAGAAATTTGCCAGCAAACCCGCGAGAGGAAGTGGGAAGAAAGATGTAATGGCGTGTACAATACAAAAATAAATAAATATTATACCTACAAGAAACATACATAAATTAATAAACATACCTACATAGACGTACGTAAAATAAACTTACATAAATATATACTGATATACATATACAAATACCGTCTTATTATAAAACCCAGACTAACTTTGTTAGTAGGTTTAAACCATTATCCGACCAAATCAAGTTGACATCTAGTAATATCACACCATCTCACCTGTCAATGTCAACTTCATTTTGGGCCGATAATGGTTTAAACCTAGTAACAAAGTTAGTCCTGTTTTTATAATAAGACGGTTAATGAATACATAAGCGATTCTGCGGCATCCCGTCGCTTTTGGCCATTTTGTCGAAGAACCGTCTCCAGCCATGTGGTTTTCGCTCTAGAATAGGACTTGTATACAGGGTCTAACAAAATATACTAAAACTATTTAAGAGTTAATGCAATTCGTGATACTGAACAACTTCCCCCAAAGAACCTAAATCAACAAAGTTTATTTGCTAGCATATTAAAAAAAAAAACTCCGATTGTCAAGAACACCATCTAGTGATGAGTAGCAAAACTACCGAAGTCGGATCCTACCGATCCGACTTCGGTAGTTTCCGCTACTCGTCACCAGATGGATATCCGTAGCGCCAATCGCCATCTATTATTTACTAGAGAAAGCCCTGACTTTCCCCCGATAACTTTTAAACGTCTCAACCGATTATCATCAAACATACCAACTTATAAAACCTACAACCACCGCAAGAGAATTTTCTTTCTCGTAAAAAAACCGCATTGAAATCGGTCCATCCGTTCGAGCGTTACGATGCCACAGGTAGACAGACAGACACCACTTTTTTTGTCGGGGGTTAAAAATGCTAATTAATTTCCCATACACTACAAATTGACAAATCAGCTACCTAATTTGAGTTTGTATGGATAAGAAAAAATAGATTTTATCATTAACTAAACTGGTTTATACAGCATGCTTTAACAGTGCTCGTAATTTAATTTTTAATTTAGATATGATCTTCTCACCTTTAGCAATCTCGTAGATCCCCCCACCGATGACCACCAAACAAGCGAATACTTTGCATACGCCGAAGACATTCTGTACTTTCACAAACAGCTTCACACTGGTTATGTTGATATACGTCATTATAACTGAAAGGTTAAGAAACTTTTTGTTAGCATGCATGCACTCGGTTTGTTACTAACAATAAAATTACAATTTTTCATAACAAAAACCGATTTCAACACCAAACTACAAAACCGATTTTGATAAAATTGAGACTAGGTTCTCTTTCAAATAATTTTCTAAATTGTTCCACACGTCTTCGAGTAATCCGTGAACAGACATACTCGTAAAAGATTCCGAAGAATTGATAAACCCCTGCTTTTTTATGAAATCGGTTAAAAATTAAATTAAATGGGTGAATATTTGGTAAACATATTAGGAAAATAAGTTTGTTTAGAAGTGATGGTCAAGCGGTTTACGCACTGGCTTTTCGTCTGTGGGTTTGTACTTGTTTCTCATTATTTTCAACTAACACCATCTTCTCCCGGAGAAGCCACCGTCAGGAAGCCTACACACTAGTGTCACAGGCATGGCACTTCTTAGAAGCGGAGTATCATTTATGCATATTACTACTACAAAAGAAACTATACATCAGTGAACACATCAATGTGGAAGACGAGAACGGGGAAGAGGTGCGGGGACAGGGAACGGGGACGCAAATTGCGCGGGATACTAGGAGTTACCGCTCTGTATGTAATACTTAAAATGGTGTGTGAAAGGCAAACCACTCGATTATCTCTGCCGAACGAAAACAGTAATTGTGCGTGTCTTTTTATATACAATGACACCAACAAGAAGCCTGGCTTTTGGACACAAATAATTTTATATTTAATTAGTCCAAACAAAATGAAATCTAATCTCTTTTCAAATTGAATATATTTTCGATTTGACATATTGTAAACAGTTATGGTCCATTTGTTTAGGTATTTAAAAGAATGTAAACAATCTTGACGTCTTTTTATTGAAATATACACTTTATTATTGAAATATACACTTTATAAATCAATACCTTTGCAAATTACAAACTATTTATTTTATAAATTACATATGTTTTTTTTTTTTTGTAATTTGCAAAAGTATTGATTTATAAAGTGTATATTTTAATAAAAATACATGTCAAGATTGTTTACATTTTAGATGGATTGAATATAGAACCACCATTTGATTGTAGTAATTATAAAACATTAATATTTTTATTCATTTCATTATGTACATTAAAGATTTAACAAACAAACAAAGAGTTAAAACAGACCAAATTGTCAATTATATTACATACATTCTAAAGTATGCTTGCGGTATTGCGGTATTGCGGCACTGTATTGCAATAGCCATCCTTTATAGTACCTAATTATAATTCTATGAGAACCACAGATTACTAATAATAAGTTAACAGAATCTCTAGTCTTACAGCCCATAGCATCTCAGCCATATAAGAGTTATTTTAGTCTGTTACCCTTCACTTCATTTCACTTATATACAGATTACAAGTTCAAGTCGAAGATGACTTCATAGAAAGTAAATGCAAAATTTAGAAAATGGAGTGAAGGAAGAAAATACATCTGTTGACTTTAAAACAGTTTATTTCATAGTAACAAATTACACTTATCATCAGTTATACTTTACAAATTAACACTATTATGTTATAACTTCTAACATATGTCTAAGATTGTTGCCGATTTTATAAACGAGTCATTATTAAAAAAAAAAAAACTTAATCCCGACTGTCTTTTTAAATACCCAGTGTCACTCTCAGAATTAAGACGAATCTAATGACACCTCTCAAACTTAAATGCATCGAGCCGTTCAGACCGCAGCTCGTGCCAAACAATCATACATACTTTCGAAAAACATAACCTTCCTTCTGGCGCAGTCGGGTAAAATGCAAAAGGATGGGTGATTGGAAATTAATCAATTATATATATACTTCAATGAATCCTGTAAGTTACATAGCAAACAAATGTCTGCCTCCACCAGGGGCGCCATTTTCAAAACGCTAAGTCACTAACAAACAGTTACTTGTTTGAAAAAAACTTATTAGTTTATTTACTCAGCACTCAAGGCCTCGGCATTACAAGTAAACCCTGAAACACTGGTTTGACATTGCCCAGTAGATAGTTGACACAAGCTTCCAAAACAAACCGGAACAAGGCAGAGAGGGATGTATCAAAAACTAATATTATAAATGCGAAAGAGTTTGTATATCTGTCTGTTTGTTTGTTACTCTTCACGCTTTAATCACTGAACCTATTTAGATGAAATTTGGTAAGGATATATTTAAGACCAAGGGAAGAACATAGGATAGTTTTTATACCAAAGTTTAATGGGGAATATTATAATATTTAGGGACAAATTACACTGGTTGAGCTAGCCCCAAAGTAAGTTCGAGACTTGTGTTATGGGATACTAACTCAACGATACTATACTGGGTGGCGGACTAGCATGGTGACCTACGCCACGGAGGTCGTCAATGAAGCAGAACATCTAATATTTTATATTTTGTTCAGTTTTAGTAAGCTAATTTAATTTCCTCATCGTTATAAGGGTTTGCAGTGACAACATTAAAGTCTTTTAACATCTCTATGACTTGGCAGTTTTCTTCTGTTATTGGAATATAGCCGTTGGAATCTTTATTCAGTCTTTCCATCATGAGGCTCTGAAATAAAATTAAATTGCTTTTTCACCAATTTTCAGTGAATGTAGATTCATAATAGCAAGCTATACAAATTGAAAATGGGACTTTAAATTTAGTATTAGAGAAAATAAAAATATAATATCATTAGTCTTTACACTTCGTTGGCAATCTATATTGTATATAATTTCTTTAGTCTAACAACAATGAGTAGGTAAATTTGTGATACATTGTGTCTCAATATTCCCAATATTCGATGTCCCAATATCCGAAAGAAAGTAAGGAGACTCAACCTTTGGAGTGCCATTGAGCTTGTTAGTTACAAAACGGTCGCAACAAGTACAGGGGTTTTACTTGGCTTGGCGCCGGGGGTAAAGTGTCGTGAACAAGCGCTTGCGTGCAGAAGGTTAACACCAGAGAAAAACTCTTGGAAATAATAATTTAATATTGACTTCTAACTTTGGACTTAGATGGGTGATTATAAGTGGCATAAAAATTTCTCAAGCTCCATCTATTCTTTGGAAGGCACATATCATATCATTATGATCAGATGCTTTTAGGCAGCCTGAAAAACTGACACCAGTGTTGGCCACTTACACACATGAAAAACAAACAAACAAACTACTACTTACTCCAAGAACGTCGCTTATAAGTTCAGAGATGTTTGGGAACAGCGATCCTAATAACCTGTGGAGTTCAGTCTTCATTAAGTGGAACCTTTCTTTGGCTTTCTGCAGATGCTCAGGCCGGACCTCCTGCCTTCGTGTGTTTGGACAGGCCTTCGCTTCCTGAGCTGTCTGTATGAGATTGGTCAGCCTAAAATATAGATAACAACCAGTCATTTCAATCATATTTCATACTTGAGGAGAAAAGAAAAAAAAAACGGTAGTATGTGGCAGCTGGACTGACATTGGTGGAGTAGATGAAAAGAGATTTTTGATCAAAACTAAAGTGAGACACAAATTATTAACGCTCGCCGCTGCGACACACTTGGTTGCTCCGCAACACACTTAGTCACTCACCGACACATTGAGTGTGTCGCGGTGCGGCTGAATGTGTGTGAGTGGGCTCTGTGAACGAGCATCCCATTCGCCCCGTCGAAACATGCCGGCCAGTAGCTGACTCTACGTGAGTAACTCATGCTGTGTTAATGGAGAATATGCACGTATTTTTTTTATTTGCTCAATTAAATCTTTATTTACCACAGTCATCAAATATGAAAGAATTTTTAAAATATCTTAATCAGCGACGAACATGTGATACTTTAAAGTTTCAATTAGAAAGAGAAGTCCGATATGGACTGGTGACGTCAAAGTGCATATCATCTATACATTTGCCATAGAAAGTAGCGTTTTTGCGAGTGAGATAGATATATTTTCGGGAAATTGTTATATCTCGTTAGTTTTTTAACCAATTCTTATTTTGTTTTCACTGTTAATAATTTACTTTTGAATATTTATGGAAAAACTGGTTAGATAACAAATATTTTTTTCATGCATATACCCTATAATAGATGAAAAGAGGCTATGCTAAGCAGTGGCAGAAGGGCTGATATGTATAAATAAATATATACAGACAGCCACTCAGATTGAGCTAGCCCCAAAGTAAGTTTGAGAGTTGTGTTATGACTTATGGGATACTAACTCAATTAAAAAATACTATATTTTATGACAAATACTATGTAAACCTATAGATAAACATCTTCCAGGTCAATCTAAAAAAAGATCACTTTCCATCATATCTGATCAGGGATCCAAACTCAGACCTCCGGTGCTACAGCCTGGCATGATGAACACTAGGCCACAGATATCATAAACGATGATGATGATATGCCAGCTGCTTCTCCTCCTGGGCAGATTTACAAGTCTGTCCAAGATTGGGCGAAAATTTGTATAATCTCATATGTGATGCAGCAACTAACCATTTACTATTTTGATTCCCTTTTTCCATCTTCACGCCCACCATTACAAATATGTGGCCTATGGATCTTCTGGCCCTAGGCTGTGTGACCTGTGCAGGGAACTCAAACTTAATAATTAAATAGGAAATGGTGAAAAATACTATGTATAAGGAGCCTGGTTCAAGACCTTTTTGAGTATGAGTGTAGTCTATACGTGTGTGTATGTGCACGTGGTGTAAGGGTACGAGGGTCCATCAATTATAGTCCGAATTAGGTTCACTATATATTTATTTATCGCACTTTCCAAGATTCACAAATGATCAATAATCAAGGGATAGAAACATCTACAGTTATACACACTAGCACGAGTCGACAGGCAGGGAACAACTGGGCGCACGGCGCAGTCAGATTGCTGACGTGACATATGAACATCATATAGGTACACCTATATAACTTCCCTCCTTTTTTTAAAAAAAAAAATATACTTTTTACAAAATCGAATGTTTAAAGCATAACTAACATTACATTACTTTTACAATCGGTTACAACAACCATTAGTAGGTGCTCTGCCGGCCCGCGTGAAACTATTTGCTTACACACACTTTACTACTTGAATAACAAAAGTATCGGGTTCGCTTACAGTCATAACATGATAGTGCAATTGTTCTGATTATAACATGAAATGAAAATGAATACAAGTATTGCATTGATTGAGATATGGTGTTGAGATTAACTGAATTCAGGTTTCAAGATAGGTACTTTTTAAGATATAATTACATATAAGTGAAAAAATATTTTATCCTGCATTGTTACAATTACAAGTTTTTACTTTTATGTTTAACCTCAAATACAACAAGTTTATCTTAAAATAATCTAGACACACGGCAGTGTGTCAGCCAAGTTTGTAACACTTTTATGTCAATAAACTTTTGATGCAGTTTGCAGATTTTATTATTATTCACTCTTGGCATCGTCGTAAATACGACACGTAAGTACCTACCAACGTCCTACGAGTGGATAAAAATATCTTAAAACACTATACTTATATACTAAACATAAACGTACCGAGATTGATATATCAGGTAAACACAACTTTGGGCGTTGCACTCGTTGTGACGGATTGTTGTGGTTGTCGAGTGTCAACTTTTATATTTTGTAGGGTTGAGGTGCCGACAACTTCCTTCCACATCCATTTTCTGACACTTTTTATACAACGCCGTTTCACGCAGTAGCACAAGGTAATTGTAAATACGACTGTCATGATAATCATGACGATTCCAAGAATGTTCAACTTATTGTCAATTGCAATGTTCGATAGATTTTCAGTGACGAAAACATTTTCCTTAGTTTGACTTGAACCCATGTTATGTTGTTGTATGGTTAAAATAATTAAGAAGAATTAATTGTAGTTGACAATAACGAAGTTCAAAATTTTGGCACAATGCTCAATGCTACAGAAATACTATATTCTATATACTTTGTGTTACGTGATTTTTCTATATTTCTGATACCTAATTAATTACTCAACAATGTTCTCACGTAAGTGTGTTTAAGCGAAAATGCAACATACAAAACGTAAGTACAGAAGTGTAGTCGAGCTGTAGGATAAATTAATATGAATATAATGTTTATATTATATAATATATCTTTAAAATTTTGTTTTTCATTTTAAAAAAATCTGATTGGCCTTTTGATTATTCTTCCTGATCTTGTTACGAAATTCGATTTTTCAGTAGTGTCTGTTTGTATACTTACCTTTTTAGTTAACTTGGGTGTCTTTATTTTTTTATCATTTTTTGACTGAGTTTCGTTACTTATACTTATGTCCGTATCTTCATTAAGTACATAAGCCGGTTTTAAACGATCGATTGATACAGAAATTTGCCTATTTGGTAATTGAATGCGGTATACTTTACCATTTCTGTTAATGACGCGATATGGACCATCGTAAGGCGGTTGTAATGGTTTCCGTACTGCGTCATTTCTGAGAAATACATATTCACTACTTAATAAATCTTTATGCACAAATATTTTGCCAGGTGACTTATGCTCTCTCAATGACGGCTTCAATCCGTCGATGATTTCTTTTAATTTACATACATAATTATGATCGTCACAAGGAACAATTTGACTTTTACTTTCACATAAATCACCTGGTAACCTTATGTTGTCACCGTATACCATTTGAGCTGCTGTTACGCCTGAATCTAACCTAATTGCTGTGCGTAAACCTAACATGACTGTAGACAGTTCTGAAACCCATGATTTGTTAGTTAATCGAGCCTTGAGAGCTGTTTTGAGTGACCTATGCCAACGCTCAACAGCTGAATTACTTTGTGGATGATAAGGACTAGTTCTGGTCCTCTGTGCCCCTAATAGTTTCATGAGTTGACTAAAGAGATTGCTCTCAAACTGCCTACCCTGGTCTGTAGTGATTTTAGTTGGGCATCCGAAACGACTTATCCAACCATCATACAGAACTTGTGCCACTACTTCGGCTGTCATCTCCTTTATGGGGAAAGCCTCTGGCCAACGCGTGTACCTGTCTATAATTGTTACCAAATATTTATGTCCTTCAGGCGATTCGGGCAATGGACCTACCAAGTCGCAATGTATTTGTTGAAAGCGATTTGTTGGTTGAAATGTCCCAAGATCCGATACAGTGTGTCTTTGAATCTTTGCTCTTTGACATTTCACACAGGTTTTTGTCCATCTAGCTACATCTTGATTCATGTTAGGCCAAAAATACCTTTCACTAACTAATTTGACACTTGCTCTAATACCTGGGTGACTTAAATCGTGCAAAGAATCAAAAACTGTGCGACGAAATTCTTTGGGTGAGTAGGGTCTTACTATGTCTCTAGAAATTTCGGTGACGATGGTATTATCGGTGTCAAAAAATTTCATACGCTTGAATTGAAGACTGTTTGTGTCATGTGGTTCATTTAATAATTTTGCAAGCTGTTCATCTACTTCCTGCGCTCTAGCTAGTTCTGAGTAGTCTATAATCGTTGGACATGTTATCGTCTCGATTCTTGATAACGTGTCTGCTACTATATTATTGTTACCACTTATATGACGAATCTGGGTGGTAAATTCACTAATAAACATGATTTGCCTAGCTCGTCTTGCGGTTTCCCTATTAGTACCTAACTTACTCATAGCAAAGGTTAAAGGTTTATGGTCCGTGAAAACAGTGAGTTCTCGACCTTCTACCATATTTCTAAAATGTATAATTGATAAGTAAATAGCTAGCAATTCCCTGTCATAGGTACTGTACTTTTTCTGTGCTTCATTCAATTTTTTTGAAAAGTATCCTAAAGGTTGATACGTATTATTTACTTTTTGCTGTAAGACGGCGCCAATGCATGTGTCCGATGCATCCGTCATTAAAGCTAAAGGACTTTCACTATCCGGATAACTTAATAATGCTGCGTTTTTAAGATCTATTTTACACTGTTCAAAACTTTTTTCTGCTTCTGGTGTCCATACGATTGGTGTTTTATCTTTGCGTTTTGAAGATTTTAAAAATTTATTTAACTCTGATTGATGTTCAGCCGAATGAGGTATATGAGCTCTGTAAAAATTCAACATGCCTAAAAATCGTCTCATTTCATCTACAGTTTTTGGCTTAGGAAATTCAATAATGGCTTTAACTTTGTCTTCCAAAGGTTGAATTCCTTCTGGTGACACCTTATATCCTAAGAAATCTAATTCTTTTTGGCCAAATTTACATTTAGAAAAATTTATTGTTATGCCAAACTCGTTAAATCTTTTAAAAACTTGCTCTAAATGCTCTTTGTGTTGAATTTCATCATCTGACGCTATAATTATATCATCAACAAAATTAAATAAAAATTCCAACCCATTCAGAACGGTGTGATGCATAAACCGTTGAAATGTCTGTGCAGCATTTCTCAAACCATACGGCATACAAGTATATTCAAACAAACCAAAGGGGGTAATCACGGCTGTTTTCTCTATGTCAGAATCTGATACTGGTATACAATTATAGGCTCTATTTATATCTAACTTAGAAAAAACTTTTTTACCAGCTACTACATAAGTAAAATCTTGTAAACGTGGGACTGGATATCTATCCGGTTTTGTAATAGCATTTAAACGTCTGTAATCTCCACATGCTCTAATGTTACCATCTTTTTTAGGAACTATGTGTAAAGGACTTGCCCAAGGGCTATTACTCGGCCTACAAATCCCTAATTCTTGCATTATTCTAAATTCATTCTTAGCTTTAACATACCTGTCTGGTGGTAGCTGTCTTGCCCGCGCACGCACTGGTGGTCCCGTAGTCTCAATGACGTGACGTACTCCATGCTTGCTGCTTTCTTTATACGAAACAGGTTTTGTTAAATCCGGGTACTTATTTAATAAATCATGATAAGGACATTCATCCGTAATAGTTCTCAGTGTTGGTTCAGAACTACTTGATATGTTACCTAATACGCTTAAGTTGGTTACCTGATCGATCAATCTACGGCCGTTTAAATCTATAAGTAATTTAAAATTAGCTAAGAAGTCAGCGCCTAGTATTGGCTGCTTAACGTCCGCTAAAATAAACATCCAACGAAATGCTCGTCGTAAATTAAAATCTAATACCATAAAATGAATACCATAAGTACGTATTTCTGTCCCATTGGCCGCGTATAATATATATCGATCACTTTGAGAATATTCCTTCTTATTTACTACGGTCCGAGGTAGCACAGACACATTAGCACCGCTGTCTATTAAAAAATTCAAATTGGAGGTTCTATCTCTGATACATAGACGGTGGTTTACATACCCGTTGCTGCCTCCCGTCGCCGACAACACGGTACCTAGTTTTCCGTGCTGGAGTTGCTTTTCTTCCAGTTGCAAGGCTTCTCACACTTGTTTGCCCTCTGCCGGTACCGGAAGTGGTAGAAACACAACCAATTAGGATCCTCTGGAGTGTATTGCTCTATAGTGTAGTGCGCCTACGTGTATTGCTCTGATTACGTGACCTGGATCTAGACCACCTACGGTTTCTGCTCCTGGATCGTCCCCTCGTATTAGTTTCCAGCTTCTTAATTCTGTCAGCCATCTTGGAAATTTCGACAATCAGTGCCTCGTCATTGCCAGTCTTAGGCTTCTCGTGCACTGCTGCAATGCTCTGTCCAGGAGTCACAGTCTCTATTACCTTGTCTGCGATCGATGCCAGTACATCCAAATCCTTGGAATTCGCCACAGTCAGGATACCACGTACCGAAGTTGGAAGATGATTTTGCCATAGTACAATCAAAGTTTCGTCCGTAATCCGGCCTCTTGCTAACGTTTTCATTCGCCTTAGTAATTGGGAAGGTCTTTGATCACCCAACTCCATTTCACTGATGAGTTTCTTGATTTTTCTGTCTTCTGACTCCTCATAAATGGATAATAATTTCCGCTTTAGTGAGTCGTACTTCTTGGTGGCAGGCGGATCACTCACTAAATCAGTAATCTGCTGGATGACATCTTTCCCCAGTTTTGTAATAATCATTTGGTATTTTGTTTCATCGGACATATGCTGCGGATCAAGGACAGCTTCCGCTTGAATAAACCATAGTCTCGGAGAATCTTTCCAAAATTCCGGAATCCGTGTTGAAATGGCAACTGCCGAAATCTGTTGCGTTTCGGTGATAGGAATGTTTGAGCTACACGACGCGTCGATAGACATATCTATATAATTTTTATTTTGTGACGATAACAAGAATTTTGCTTGGTAAGTACCTGCCGACCCGGCGATAAGGTGAGTTGTTCCCTCTGTAGTTATTTGATGAATTTACGACCTTGATTCCATACACCACAAATGATATTGACTCCAGGTGGTATCACTTTAACACAATGTTCAGAATCACGGTAATGTTCACAGTCACTAAGGTGTTCGACGCGGGTCACCACTTTTGAGTATGAGTGTAGTCTATACGTGTGTGTATGTGCACGTGGTGTAAGGGTACGAGGGTCCATCAATTATAGTCCGAATTAGGTTCACTATATATTTATTTATCGCACTTTCCAAGATTCACAAATGATCAATAATCAAGGGATAGAAACATCTACAGTTATACACACTAGCACGAGTCGACAGGCAGGGAACAACTGGGCGCACGGCGCAGTCAGATTGCTGACGTGACATATGAACATCATATAGGTACACCTATAACCTGCTCAGTTCACCTGGTGTTTTTTCACAATTTTTTTATTTCATTATCTAGTTTGAGTACTTTAGAACTTAATCTTAAATGCCTCAAATGTACATACACTATAAGTAATGTTTGAAATACTTAGGTACCTTACTTTACTTTTTACAATGTTGTGTTGTGTTACTTTGAACATTGTTGTTTACATATGTGACGAAATGATGATGAGACTGCTAGAATAAAAGTAAAAAAAACCTAAAGATATGGCTATCCTTATTTAGATTATGTACTCACCTCTTTATTTCAGCTTCTACGTCATGTAAAGCTCCTCTGGTATATGCAGTCAGCTCCTCAACTTGCATAGTTTTTTCTTTAATTTCGGTCAGAAATTGGCTGGTAAGCAAATTATCATCAGTAGTAATGGGCGTATTTGAATTCTCAATCTCCGATTTTAATCCTTCAACATAACAAAGCGCTTTTTCTTCAACATTGTACGGCGTAATATACGGAATATCTGAAGCCGAATTCTCTATCACATTGTAAGTTTCAACACAACGGGACTGCAGGGCCTTTATTTCTCTTTTTACTAAGTCCTGTGTCTCTGAATTACGTTCGTACGGCATTCTAAAAACGATAAAAAGATAGCGTTTCGGTATCGTGTCTAGAAGTAGGCCAAAAACACTAATTTAAACACATTAAATTACTTAAATATTATACAGATACTTACATGAAAACAGCATCTATAAAATGAATCACTTATAATGAGAATTTAAACGAAAACACTTGAAAAAATACCTATAAACACAATCCCATTCGCAACGAAGTTTCAAATTAACGGCAATGTCAATGTCAAAACTCAAATGTGACACATAGCATCTTTGTCTATGGTCCAATCGAAATCCGGTTTCCGGTGGATAGTGTTGTCTTAAACTTCTAAACAGTCGATTCATATGATAAAATAAAAATTTATATGCAGAACGTTCACAAAATTAGTAATTAAAGATACAAAAAATCTCATAATTCTTATAGTATTCCGTGACGATGACTTCCGTGGCGTAGTGGTCACCATGCTAGTCAGGGCAAGTTGGAAAATGGCCTTTTTCAAATTTTCCTGAGTCTTGGATGTTTATATATGTATGTATCTGTTTTAAAATATAGTATCGTTGAGTTATTATCCCATCACAAGTCTCGATCTTACTTTGGGGCTAGCTCAATCAGTGTTATTTGTCCCTATATATTTATTATTATTTATTTATTACGCTTTGTTTTCCAATTATACTTATAAGTAGGTATGTAATAAAAAAACTTTATTTTAAACAAAGCTGATATACAAATGTAGTGTTACTTACGTCCTTTTATCTTACGGAACTGAAGTGCGATTTCTGAAACGCGGAGTCACCTAAACGTATGGTTTTGTATGGGAAAACCATTCGTTTAGGTGACTCCGCGTTTCAGAAATCGCACTTCTGACAGAGCAAGCCAAGCAAATCTTTACAAAAGCTGAATTTACCAAATACTATTGTTGTTTTAAATCGATAATGTTGTTTTGTTATACAATATTCATTCATGGTATTTTTATTCATTTAAATGTTTGTGTTTTAACCGATTTCCCAAATGAAGGAGGTTACCAATTCGTCGCGATCTTTTTTTTTACTATGTTCACCTGGACCGATTCGAAAAAGTCTTCTTTGTTTGAAAGGGCATACTTGTCGAGTGGTCTCATAGAAATAAAAATCGGCTGTGTAGTTTGGGGGTGGATTGTGACAAAAAACTCACAAACATATGGACTGGAAATCCTTGAACGGAAATTGTGATGCTGATTTTATATGCCTACATTGCTGGTTTTGTAATGATACAATTTTGTCCAATCTTTGCAAAACAGGCCATGTATATAAAATCAGCATCTTAAATTCAACATCGTGGATTCCGATTTTAGCCTTATATTAAATTAATACTTACACAATGCAGATAACGATGCCAGTTTTATAGCGATAGCTTTATAATCAGCTTGCAACTCCATAGTAAACGGTTGTATCGCGTATTCGGCAAAAGTCATAACAATAATTGCCACCTCCGCTGGTCGGAGTATCATGACGTATATCCATGCGCAGATAAAAGAGGGTAATGGCCCCCAATATTTATGAATGCCGCCAAATGCTTCTTGAAAATATGAATATTCAGCACCTGATTTATTTACTACAGTACCCAATTCGGCGAAGGATAGTGCTCCTGAAATAATACTCTAATTATAACAAGGTCTTGTATAAACTAGTAGATTCATTTGTATGCACCTATTGCATCTATATGGAACAACATCAACAAAGGTTTATTAATTTATGACTTATTTGCAGGATGAGTATAACTAGATTGTATGGGTTGGTAAACAAGTGAAAAAAGTTTAACAACTGAGGAGGATATTAAATAAGACTTTAAATAAATCGCCATTTCAAAATGACTTTGGAAAAATAAATAAATAGGTGTCTTACCTACACCCACCTAATAAGGATATAATTCCAGACACTGTCCATATGATCAAACACAATGCCACTGATCCTGAATACTCTAACGCTGAAGCTGGAGACACAAAGATTCCTGAGCCAATCATGACACCAAGGATCAGATTTACAGCGGAAAACAATCCAAGTTCTCTTTTTAATTTTACTGTGCTCCCAGCAACACTTGCTATTCCACCATTCGCTATTTCCATTTTTTCTGTTATTGCCGCTTCTTGGGCGGCCATGATTTTCTGTAACAAAAATATTTAGATTATGTCATGTAACATGTTATCTGGTTAGCAATAACCTCCGTCTTTTTTGAAGTAAGTTAAAAACATCGTAATATCCTAGACAAAGGACCATTATTTAAAATATTATGATTCAAATAAAAAGTATTGAGGCTAAGGTATATTGCGTACCCTTAGATCATTTAATACATGATTGAAACGCGTAACTATGAATGGACTTTTAGTATTCTATAGAAAAAAACTTAATTTTTGGTAAGCTCTTTATCCAAGCAGTTAGGTTAAATATATAGATACCTATAATATATTTTAAGACAGGATACGCAAGCTCGACGCTTATCATTATCAGAATCAAAACACTTATCGAACTCCCAAGTCTGCAGGGTCCAACAACAAGTGTCAATCTTATCTTAACATGATAAAAATTTGAGAGATTTCTATCACTACGTTCAGTTAACACTAATATAAAATTAATGCGTAGTTGTCAAATTGATAAAAATTTAGTTTGTAATAAAACGCAAAGAAGCAACTCTAGTTATATGTGTTTCAAACTGAAACACATTATATTCATTCCCGGTCGGACTTAGGGCTGGTTATCCCAACGTAAAGTATATATATGTTATAAGTAAAAACAAACAAAACATGAGTCATGATGACTAGTATGGGTGGAGTTACGCCACCCATACTGCCCACCTTCTATGATGCTTTTTGTTTAATTAAATAATAATACATTTTTATACCGTTTTTATCACGTTATATTCAGGTTTAGATTTAATAAATATCTAGAAAAATTACACAAATATCTCTGAAAATGTGAATTCCTATGTCACTTTAATTTTATTATCTTTGATTTATTGTAGGGTCTACTGTAATTTACAGGTAGAGTAAAAATTTACTTTAGTATTATTTTCAAAATTTTAGGCTCTAAAACTATTTATCTTTTAAATTATAATAATCAATATAAAATTGTGGTTCTAACTACAAGCTCTTTCATTTTATTCACCTCCAAAAGTGGAACTCATGTTTCAAATTTATTCATATACGTTACATGTCCGTCTTTGGATACCTAACCAATTTATATATATAGGCTATTGTGGCTCTCGTATTATTCTATATAGCAGTGAATTCTATCGTCAACCACGTAAACATAAAATCAGGTTACAAATTTTTCAGTTCAGTCCAAATCAAAATTGATTAATTACAAATATCTCGCAAGTGCACCATAAATGCACGTAACTATCTACAAGATCATTTTACAACAGTCTGTGTCCGGTCACAAGACGCCAACAATAGTAAGGAATGCAACAAAGCACCCTGTACCGGTGAACGAACTATGTATAATAATACCAGGACCACTCAGGATGGACACGGGCAAGGTCAAAAGATCACGTCTGAGAGAACTAGGATTGCTATTGAATATTCAAGGAATGTAGAGAGCCCGGCTTGAAGGATCAATTTTAATAAGCATCTAAATACTTAACGGTCAACATACATTACAGTTACATTATTAAATAGGAAATATGTCTCTTTAGAGGTCTGCAGATGTAATGAGAGAAGAATACGCCTGAAAGCACACATAGGGTTCTATAATTTACTAAGAACTAGCTGCGCCCCGCAGTCTTACATGTCGCATCTTAAGTTAATGAAACACTTTTTACAAATGAGACACATTTTTTAATAATCTTTAAAAATGTTTGATTGTGCTAGCAAGACAGCCAACCAAATGTGAAAAGCTTCTTAAGGATGTTCGTATACAATTTTTGGTAAAGTTCTAAATATATCATTGTGGGAGTAATAAGAGCAAAGGCAACGTGATCAAAATGAATATAATATCATACCCACGCGATCAAAAGACGGAATGAATGGAGACCCCACATGAAAACGCTCTGGTTAAGGATTAATTAGTTAAATACCACTTAAAGTTGAATACGAAAAGCCGGAAGCAAAGAATCACGTATTATTAGTTAATTGTGCATTTCTACTTGTGAATTGCGTAGTTACCGAATCGGGCTTCCGAAAGAGCCATTTTATGACTCTTATGAGTTCTTATGAGAGTTTATTGGGATAAATTGATGTGTGAATTCTAGAAGTGAACTCAAAAGTCTCAGTTGGGATTTCATCTATCGAAATAAATTAAAACTTAAGTAATTATTATAAGATTTGGTGAGAAATTAGGCAGGCGGCTCTAGATCAGTCATCTTGAAAATCCTTGAGAGAGGCCTATGTCCGGCAGTGAACGTTATGCGGCTGAAATGATGATGATGATAATAAAATTAGAAATTATCCATATAACAATATATTTTAAACTGCAAAATACAATCTAAACATTTAAAACCATTTATAATTTAAAACGTTAAGTCCATATGAACATATAAAGAACATTTTACTACAGACACCAGACACATACTTTATTTGTGATAAAGTGATAACCTGATAGACCCTGATAAATGCCACTCTAACTTCTATTTGACCCATGACATGACTTTCCACACTCATCATTCGAATACAAGTACCCACTAGGTTTCTCACTGATAAAGAAAATTATATTGACCTTAATTTAATATTTTTGAACTCAATCGGTTTTCATGTTATTGTATTATTTAATCATAAAAACAATAAAGTTTGTAGGTACATAAAAAAGAGGTTTTTATATATAAAATAATATTAATAATTAAAAAAAACTGACAGTGGGGATAGACTTAAGTTGGGATTAACTAAGTAGTTCGATTTCGTCTTCTGTCGGTCTAATGCACGAAAAGGTAATGAACTGTTGATTCGAGTATAGCGGTCACTCACATTTCTTTGGTGTCGGAATTGAGTGGACTCTAATGGGTCTCGCCATATGGCGAAAAAACATCTAAACTGCATTTTAAAACACCGATAAATAACTGATTTTTCCGAAACCAGTGGCGCCATCATTTCATGCCCAGCAAATTTTATCACACAGATTGAGCTAGCCGAAGAAAACTTTACGTTTAATTAAAATTAATAAAAATAAAAATAGTTTACTGATAAAAGAAACGTTTTTCGTACAATACTAATAGTAGTAAAATACTTATTAAGACAAATGTAATAAGCTGAAACTCGATGGGGTTACACCTTTAATTACAGAGTTCCTACAGCCACCTTCCAGCTCCATCATCAAATCAGCTCCATATCATCATAATATTGCATTGTCACGCAATATACTTACAAATGCATGCAAAATTTCAGCTCAATTGGAAACCGGAAAGTAAGTCTTTGACTTCGATAACAGACTGACAGCCAACGGGACAGGTGAAACTAAGTAAAGGCTTGTTTAATTATTAATATTAATAAAGTAATTTGTAAAACATTGCTTCATTAAATTTCTTAATAATTTCGGAGTTTTGCTCAGCTTTGCCAAGCTAGTATTTTTTTTTTGTAAAAGATTAGAACCAAAATTTAAATATTCGTAAATTTTATTATTTATACTTTTATACTGAAAGTTTTTTGTAAGAATAATTGAATATGCGACTTTTGTGATTTACTACTACGGTGATAGTGTAGTGTTACTTCAAATAACCACGCTGGTCAGTTATTATTTCATTTATTCATTTTCATATGAGTAATATGTGTTCAAGGATCAAACTTTAAATTAGCGTAAAGTTAACTTTATCATCACGATTCTGTGATTGTGATTTGCCAATTGGCGATCGTAAATGATTCTTGAAAATGTATTTTACCTCAATATTCAAATAACACATGTGTGTCATGTAGGTGTGTAGTGGCTTTAGTATTAGATTTCACAAACTTAGGATTACTTAAAATACGAACTTGCATGGCACTAAGCCAATGATTTAATATATCCTTACAACGACGGCTTTACCGTTGTAGTTTTCATTAACCTTAACCTAAATGTAAAACGGTAATGTCCTTAATTTGTTCTTTATATTTCCTTAAACAAAAACGCTCTATTTGTATATTTGCCAAGGCAATCTCTGACAGGCCACCTTTGGGTGATATAGGATTGGTAGGTAAATAATTACGTTATACTTCTCATTAATATGTAACAAAATTAGTGATAAATACATGTCTTTTAATTAAAATAACGATTTTATCAGTGCAGAGCATCAGAAGATTGCGTAGTGTAGTGCTACTCTTAATCTTTAAGATAAATATAATATTGAGATTGAGTTACTTGACGACACGTATCTTATTTAGATTAAAACTAATTTACTGACCACATGAGATTACAATAATGTGCAGTTGTAGGTTCTTCTTTGCCTACAAAGCGGTTTGATTAAACAATTACAATTTGCCATCATTACCGTTATATGAATTTCCACATGGTCCGGACAAACGCTTGCTTTACAAGTGTACTTATCAGTCTCTTCAAATAATCTCCCTGGGTTATAAATTTTGTCCATAATATGTGGTATTAAGTACTGGAGATAGGAAAGGTTCTCTTTGTGTATGTTTTTAAATATAAAAACACGAAAAATACAAAAATATTATGAGCAGCCTGACTTTGTAAGCCTACTAGAGTTTTAAGTTTTGGGAGATTTTACTACAAAAATTCACACTATTTAAGAAATATACATAATTCATAACATATGACATAAATGTTAGCTTGAGGCCTTGTTCCATTTTATGGTATGAGAGTAATATTGATTTTAACGTATACATAATATTGATTTTGTGACAAAGTTAGAGGAGTACAGTAAAAGTAAATTTAGGAACTCACTAGCCGACATTCGAATGAGAAAAAAAAACATTCTGCCCCACTAGGAACAATGAGGCGAAGTGAAAAAGTTTAAAATAAAAAAATAATAGTATAATAACTTAATAAGTATAATAAGCAAATTCAATAGAGCCATGTCCGAGCAAACAAACTAGTGCAAATAAACAAACGCGTAATCGTTGAAGGGATATAGGTAATTCACGGTCAAACGATTACCTACCGTACGTTGCAACATTCTCCTCTTTAGCTACGTTAGCGGTTGCCCTTGATATAATTACCTATTTGAACGAATACAATTATGTACACAGATGTATTAATACGCAAAATATATTGAAAATGTGACACCTTTACTTACTCTTACAATAATGATTATAATCACACAGAAGTATATGTAATTATGTAGGTATCCATTACTAAGAAATTAACCTGTTAAAAAAATAGAAGTCTTGGAGTAAAATATAATATAGAAGGGGGAAAAAAATTAATTTACGTTTATTAGAAATGAAGATGTTTTTCACTTAATACTACAGTGAGTTAAAGAAATGTACACTCACACAGTACAGCACGTGGGTAAAAAATGTCTGATAAACGAAATGCGGAATGTCTGGCACTGGCTAGGCTTATCGCAATTAACAATAATCTCTGCAAGTAATGTATGTTTGTAATGTTATAATAATTGGGTAAGTAAATACGAAATAGAGGCAAATTGAAATTACCCTGTCATTCATTTTATTATGAGTTTAGTTTATACAAGCCAAGAAGGAATTAAACATCTTGACAATATTAAATTAAACAGTCAGATTAAATCTCAATGGAGTTTTGAATTCTAGATGATAAAACTATCTTACACGCATATATTCTGAATACGAACAAGTGCATACTAAAGGAGACAATGCGACACAAATAATTAAAACAAACATGGCGGATTTCAAAGCATTTTTGTACAAATTCCCGACTCGTAAATTGAACCAAAATGGCGGTCGTTGGCGCATTATTTGTACCTGCACCGGTAACCGCCATTTTGGTTATTTGTGTCCCATTGTACTTGTTTATGTTAAAAATAAAATCAGCCAAGTGTGATCTGAACTCGCGTGGAGAGGTTCCGACAATGCCAAAGATTTTCCGTAAGTGAACATATTGAGCTCATCACTTTATTTTCAATTGATAGAATTATTATAGGTTTTCCTGTAATTTTCAAGCAATGAACGATATTTTGTATTTTTTAAAAAATTTTGGCTCAGTTGTTTTCGACATTAGGGGTTGGGGAATGGTCAATTTTCGTTTTATTTCATGAATAAAATCAAAACTATTTATTTTACAATAGTAAAAAATGTATATTTGAGATTCTCATACGTGTAACAAGCCCTATCATTTGATATATAACACGTTAAGATTTACAAAGCTTTTAAAAATTTCCTAATTTTTCCCTCGAAAATGACCCTTATTGAAAAAAGTATTTATTTACTTTGCACGTCTGTGTTTGGGTCATAGGATTACACCATCCTACTAAATTTCATCTGAGTTGGTCCATTAGATTTGAAGAAAATTGGCCGTGGGCGTGACAGACCGATGGACAGACGACATGCACTAACAGCACGAGTGATCCTTTAAAGGTTCCGGTTTTTAATTTTTTGTACGGCATTCTTAAAACCGACATACTAAAATACATAGCTTTATATATTATATATATCCAGCATCCTGTTGCTTTGCCAAAACTGAGAACAAAGCAAATTATTTTCCTTGTTTTGTTTCTTTTTTTGTAATTAACAGTATACTTACATACGAATTATAGTTTATTAGGCTTTTCAATAATAAATAAAATAATGTGCTAAGTATGAAAAAACATAATTGGTATTAATTTTTAATTAGGGGATTGGGGTTCGCTTATTTATATTTGATTGTTTATATTAAGCAAACGATATACGAACATTAATAAACACTATGTAATAATTACAGTAAATGGCACAAATATATTTTAGTTTCTGTATTTTTGATCTAATTAATTCATATAAGAAAATGTCATCAGAATATATTAATTGAAAATAAAAAATATCTACTTACTCGACTGTTAATAATTTGCAAGAGCATGGTACTAATATTATTTATTGGTAACTATTGTTTAGCATTTTTGAGGACACTTCTGCGAAGGCAAAGCGTCTTCTTCGAAGGATGGCGTGTTACTTGCACGTGATTTATTCGTCGATTGTAACGTATGGTTTAATATATTCCCACTTGCCACCCAGTGTGATTATTTCGACGAATAACTTTTGTTTTAATATCTGTGAAGGGTTCTTATTTGATTGCCGAGTCTGTCCTGACTCCTCTATTTTTTTACATCTCACCAAACATGTTTTTAGGGATCGCCTCTTATTTTTGTAACGCACCTGATCAACTATGTCAGATTTTTGTTTTTTTTTTTTTTACTTCACGTATTCAGATTTATTTTACTTCTACGTACTTTAATAAGTATAGGGAGACATTTAATGAATGTTGCGAACTATGTATCTTTATGTGGCAAGAAACCGCTCAACATAATAAGGCAATATTACTTACTTATTTCACCCTCGAGTAAATATGAGTATTTGATTACATATTGAACCTTACCCATTATTTGAATAAACTCGATCGATATCGTTAAGGATCACATAGCTGATGTGAGTTTAGAAATTGTGTGGTTAAGAAGGTATATATATTGACCAGACAAAGGACAGTCACCATTAAATGGCTTCCCTATAGCACAAAATAGGAACTAACCTATAGATTGTTTTGTTTGTATATTATGTACGGCATTAGTTCTACACGAGCTAGAATGGCTTAATTATTATGCATACATTGTTGCATACATTTTAATTATCTCTTAAAGTCATGGTAGTGTAAATTAAATAATGAATAAGCGAAATGATTTCTTCTAGAAATTCTCTTGTTTCCATTGTAGCCAAATTAGGGCAATGCAATTGGCGAGACTCATAAGAACAATTATCTGGGGCACTATCGCAAAATTGGTTGGTGCCGAAATCAATCGAAACATAAGTATCAAATTTTTTCCAGATATTCTAAGAGGGGTGCCGCCGTGCCAATACTTAAAGAACAGATTTTGATAAAATAACCTAGCCTTGTCTAATATTATGTCAGTAAAAATTCTTTTTTATTTTGTTGCATTTGCAAAACTTTCAGAGTCGATTATGAATTTATAAATAAAAATTAATGAACTTGATAAAGGTGCGTTGAAACGTACTTTTAAGGTTTTTGGAAGGTTACAGTGAATGTATATTAAAAGAGATGATACTAATATAAATAACTTTCTTTATTTTGTATTTGATATTCTTGAGGTATTTTAAGTTTTTTTTTTTATTTAGATGTACTATATAGGATAAACAAAGTTTATTATTATCTAAGTATCTATATGAATTAGTAATGTCAAAGTAATAAAATTGCAAATCTACAGTATGACCCTCATTTACGATGTGCGGTGCAGTGAATCATTCCACGAAATGATTGCATTGAAAATATTAGAAAAGACAAAGAAACATAAACACGTTATTTACTACTTGGAACAACACTGACGATTTTATTTAAACTTTAAGCTGGCAATTAGTTCAGCGTTCATTCATTTTATAAATTGCTACTGCGATACGCTAATGTTTGTAAACAAAAGAATATAAATGACTTAAACAGACAAAAGTTAAAATATGTATACATACTTACCTACTGTCAAATTTTTGTGTATTTTTTTAAAGATATAAGTTTACTATGCACTAAATTGTTGTGAAATTGATTGTAGGAATAATACGAAAAGTGTTTTACCTCGGTAAAAACAATTATTGCCATACTTTAAACAAGAATAGAAAGTATTTTATAAAAAATGTTGTGCATAAAGTAAAAATCCAAAACTAAAAACACTCACCTCGATTAATAAAAGTTAAGTAAACAAACAAGTGAATTCCAATACGGACTAAAATTGGCACGAACACATGGGTCACTGCACGAGTTACAGTCAC
This sequence comes from Acrobasis suavella, assembly GCA_943193695.1. Taxonomy (NCBI): domain Eukaryota; kingdom Metazoa; phylum Arthropoda; class Insecta; order Lepidoptera; family Pyralidae; genus Acrobasis; species Acrobasis suavella. The sequence goes on from OW971947.1 coordinate 3,124,857, forward strand.
AGTCAGTGGTACAAACGCGTGCTACCACGTCCGCTGACTGGTACCAACTACCATGCTATGCTGCATATATAATATCAACTTCGATAACAAGGGTTGCTCGATAAGATTGCATCTGGACTGCGTGGTTAGACCAGTTGGAGTAAACAAAGCCGGTTCAAGCTTTAATGAATATAGGAGAGATTTTTGAGGGTCGTTTCCGCAACATTATGACCTCCAGTAAAGTGCTTATATTTTTTTTCTATAACAGGGAATTTACTCATTACATACTAAATCATTATTTTTATTTCAACAACAGGGAATCTGTGGAAAGGCTTAGTGATTTTTGAAATGCGATAAGTCACCAGCGTTTGCATGCAACTTTGCTTAGGCCTGACCACTTAATAAATGAATGTCCTACACCACGTTTGCCAGGTATGTAGTCACCATTGGACCTTTATGTCATAATGGCCATCGGTTCACATCACTTATCTTTCTTCACAAATTCCATTTCTTATCCGATCGAGACGAACCTTATCTTGTGCACTATTTCTAGGTTTCTGAACTTCCACCGTTCATAAAGTACTCATAAATTGTAAAAGTAAAAATAAAAATTTTCAATATAAACCTCTCTAAATGTAATGAAAATTGTAATTAAAAACATTAATTCTCACACTTGAAAGGCTAACAAAAATCGTATTAAGTGGGACAAGTTTAATGAAATTTCCACACCCTACGAATAGTTAATATAAGTTCAATGGATAGTTAATAATAATACTAATTTCATTAAATAGAATGCAAACTGAGCCCTCAGGCGCTATCTCTCTCTTTTTGGTTTGCCTCTTTTTCTAGCATTGCCCTGGGTGAAACAAGATTTTCAAACTATGCTCGCGTTGACGATAGAGCGGCTGGGAAGAACCGCCTTAATGCAAAGAAATAGTTTGAATTAATTATGATGAAAGTAGAATTAAATCAAGTGCCGATATTTTAATCAATCAATCATTTATTGTTAAAACTAGTAAAATTTTTTTACGTCTTTGGTTAAAAAATAGATGATACAGTGTTACAATATAATGTAAAACTTCGTTATGTCTTGCCATATGTATCATACAAACATTGAAGTAGGTCCACATGCAGAAAAATGCTCAATTTTAAATTAGAGGGCCAAATGAAAATGTCCAAATTTTAACTATAAATTTTAAAAATAGGTAATCACTATATATATAGCATTGGTTCAGACCACGAAAATGCAGAGTCATTACAAAAACAAGGACGATCGTCTAAATATATGTCTTCTGTCTGGATGGACGCTGTTTTGTTCACATGCACGTCACAAAGGAAGAAAGTTGCATACCATTGCACACATGTTTAAATACTTTACACTTTTATTTGTATAGTACATTTAAGTCTAAATATGTATGTTTAATGTTTATCTGCGTACATACTTAACTAAAACTATTTATAGTTGTACACAATACAAAGCTACTAGCGGTTGATTCGAGTAAAATTAAAAATCCGATTATAAATAAAATCTTTTAATATTGTATAGAAACATTAAACCATTTAGACTCGACAATAAGAAATAAGTTTATTTGCCAGGCTAATTCCAGCATCCATCCTCCATAACTTTTGAACAGCTGAATCGATTTTCATTTAACAGCTAATAACCACCCCAAGGATACCCACAGCAAGGAAACTTGCTTTCTTTAAAAAAAAATGCATCGAAATCAGTTCTTCCATTTGAGAGCTACAAATAGACACACAGACAGACAGACATTGGTGTCAAACTAAATGTTAAAAATAAACGTTAGTTACAATAAGTAACAAAAACCCTGTTTGATCCTTGTAGGACAAATTCAGACCATCATATATATATATATATATATATATATATATATATATATATATATATGTAATTAAGTATCGATTTACAATTGCTATACATATAATATACGGTATCACGTCTTTATTTCTAATGGGGCAGACAGAGAATTTAAGGTCTCAAAACTTAATACATTTTTATAAAAAAAATATAAGACACCAAAAGATTATATTGACAGCAAAAAACCAAAGAGATTTGACCCACTGTCTTTTATTTTCTTTTACTGTTCTCTGTTCATAGCATGATTACTTTCACCTTAATTTATTTTTCACAAACATTTCGTACCGTCAAAATTATTACACAACTTTATTTATTTATTTATTTCAACAAACTTGCTTGCTTGATGGAATTATTGCAGCCATAGTGTAGTGTTGCTGAGGTGCACTATACAAATAGCAAAGAGTTTATTGTCTTGTCATTTGTTTACACGCCAAACTTAAACATATACTTCTGAAATAGTCGTACTTATAAATAAGTACCTATGTAATGTGTGGCGACCTCTATGACCACTACGAGAAACTACAACAACTAACCTGTCAAAAGACAACCAGCAATATAGTTTACAAGAAGCATATGAGATGGCGCCAGCAGTATCCTACATCTCGATCTCAGAGTTCGCCCGATTCGCTGCACATATACAACTTCCGACGATACACCGTCGGAGCCGCGGTTCCCCAGGCGCAACAACATGCCGGGCGGGAAGATCTTCCCTTAGTCGAGTGCGGTCGAGCATATCACTTCGCTCCCGCTACATATGTATGTTTTTTTTTTCTATACAATATATGTCTATTCTTGCAGATGTAAAATTTTCTGATGGATTTCTTTATATGTTGAAAACCGCACAAAAATCGGCTCAGTTGTTCGTTTCAGAGTTTTAAGACTAATGGACAGATATTATACTCACTGACCTGAAGCCCGGGGACTTAGAAAGAAAAAAATTGTTTATTTTGGTAGAAAAAAATATATAAACAATTTAACATGAGACATTAACACACAACATAAAAGTCTACCAATAATCAGCCAAGTGCGAGTCGGAAAGGTTCCCTATCTATAAAAAATCACGTATTGGTACTACTATCTATTAAAAAATCACGTTTGTTGTTCCTTACATATTTATTTTATTGACCCTTAAATATTTATCTTATTATAATTCCATTATTTATTTTTAAAGTGAACATACAAGAAAATATTTTGTGAATATTTCAAGCATCTATCTACCTGTCGCCGTTATTAATATTGAGCAAAAAAATGCCCCCCTTGAATATATATTTTATTCTGTTTTTAGTATTTGTTGTTATAGCGGCAAACAAAAATACATCACCTATGAAAATTTCAACTGTCTAGCTATCATGGTTCATGAGATACAGCCTGGTGTGGTAACAGACAGACAGACGGATAAACACCGTAATCTTAGTAATGGGGTCCCGTTTTTACCCTTTGGGTACGGAACCCGAAAAAAAGGTCTCCGCTCAGCATAATGTCGTGGTGTGAGCCACGATGCTGGTCTTCCGCGGACGCCATTAAAATAAAAACATTAATAAAATCTCGCGCAGAGCGTAAAAGCCGATCAAATTTTCACATATGATGTATGTATTTCTGTTTCCGCTTTAAAAACAGAATCAAATAAATATTTTTGCGATTCATGAAAATTTACAATATTTACAACTTATTCATACAAAATATATGAACATACAAAATACAAGTATAAAAGGAGTGGCAGTGCAGGCCACACTCCCTTACAACAAATGTGATTTTTTAATGATAATCACTGACTCCTACTGACTCCTTGGTGCGCGAGTCGCACTTGGCCGGATATTTCCATCTTAACGCCCATCATCACGCTAATATTGGCCTTTAGGTCTTATGACTTTGGGTTCTATCTACCCCGTCTGGGATAAAGACGTGATAATGTACTGTACTGTATCATTAATAAAACAACCAAAAATAAATTATTGTAAGGATAGGATAAGTTCAATTAGTAATGTAATGTACCTATGGAATGAATTTGTAGAAAAAATAATGTAAAGTAGAAATGAAGATTTTCATTGAACATTCGATCGATTTACCAATATGAATAATTTTGTTTGTGATTGGACATCACTATAACCAAAGAGCAAAATTCCTTGTTTTAAATCAGTTGCCAAATGTAAAAAACGAACAGTGAATTAGTCAGAGTGCCATTTTGAAACGCGGTGTCATATCACTTTAGTGAATGGGTTTCTTCTTCTATACAAAAAACCTTTTGTTTAGTGACTCCGGGTTTGAAAAATGGTATCAATGGACCAACGAGACCAGAATTAATTTTGATTTGATAAAAATTAATACCGTTATTTATTAAATATTCTTTTGTATTATTGAATATTGTTAAATATTAATCATGTAATTATTTATAATAATATTTAAAAAATACATATTATAAATATCATATCGTGTGATAGCAACACTGGCTCAGTCTTTAAATTTTTTGCGAAAAAGCAAATCTCGTTGTCTTGCGCGTTTTCCTAGCGTTTTTCTTCTGAAACCATTGTAAATTGTGATATTTTACCATAAAATCTCTTAGGTTTAGAGTTAAGTAGGTTGCTGTAAGTTTAAATCCCAATACCCCGACTTAATGTCCTAAAATTTGTGACAGATCGATTCGGCGTTACGAAGTTGCAGGTTATACGGAAACAAATATATTTTGCGCTATTTTTGTTACTTATTGATTGGAAATGGAAAGTATGGATGTCGCACAAGAAAGTACCTCTACTGCGTCGACGCCCGTCACGGAAAATGGTGAGCATTTGTCGAAATTGATTCTTGTTGCCGGGTGCTTGGTGCGTGAAAACGTGCTCTTATTTCTAGTGGTTTTTGTTGTAATATTTGATTTAAATGGTGGTAGGGCCCGACAAGAACGTGACTGCGGAGGAGATGACATCCCGGGACTACTATTTCGACTCGTACGCCCATTTCGGCATCCATGAGGAGATGCTAAAGGATGAAGTACGTACCTTGACGTACAGGAACGCCATGTACCATAACAAGCATTTGTTCAAGGGCAAGGTCAGTCATTTATAAAGTATTATATTTTTGGCATAAATTGTTTGTTACCATGTTTCGGTTATGTGCACAAAGAACTTGCATCTTTGGGTCAGTCAGTCACATGTTCTTTGGTCCTACATATTCATTTGTTTGTTTGTTGGCTCAGCTAATGTCAATACCCATTGTACTAAGGCACGTTGCAAACCACTAGCACACTTGATAAAACTTCTGATGATTTTTGTGCAAACTTTACCAACATTTGCAGAAAAATTAAACGTAGATGGCCAGTCAAAAGTTCTACCTCATGCCTATTCTCTGGAAGTACTAACTAGACAAATGTATATTATGTCCATAGTACATGCAGTACAATACACCAAATCTTTATAATGGGAGCGACGATGTTTTTCGTCAATTACCATGCACACATTTGCTTGCTTTCCAAGTGAAAGGATTTGAAATTTCATCTTTCTTTTATGGTGCCTTAAGTTGCATGAAAGGTTACTTTTTATGCCTTTTTCTGGACCACCTATTTTGCTAATATATCACAAAGTACAACACTTTTTAATATATTAAGTCCCAGTATTTAATCAGTATTTAAGTAATGAGACTTGTGTTATGGGATACTAACATAATGATAGTATATTTTACAACAAATACAAAGGTCTAGGGCAATCTGTAAGAGATCATTTTCCATCTTGACCTTACCAGGGATCGAACCCTGGACCTCCAGTGTGACTTCCTGGCATGATGACCACTAGGCCTCAGGTCGTTGTTTTACAAATTTTGTCAATTACCTACCAAAAACACCTCATTTCTTCATCTATTTTGTGTGAAGCCAAACAAGCGTAAGTTTTTGAGTTATAAATTGCAGTAAATGAGTTGTGCAATTTCTTTTCTATAGAAAATGACAACTTATTTTCGGTAGCTGTGTGGCAAAACAGGACTTTTTCTATGAAACCCAATGCAGCAGAAATTCTGCAACTCATAACTCTCAAAATTACGCCTCCTCACCCTTTCATCTTATCCTATTGTACAGGCTCAGTACAAGAAGTATATTTTTTTAATGACTTCTGCATTAAAATATTATCCACAGACGGTACTGGACATAGGATGTGGCACAGGCATCCTGTCTATGTTTGCTGCGAAGGCTGGAGCAGCTAAAGTGATTGCGGTGGAGTGTTCTAACATTGTGGATTATGCGCGGAAGATCATTGAGGCTAACCGACTCAGTGAAGTCATAGAAATTGTTAAGGGAAAGGTGTGTAATGTGATTATGAATATGTTTACAATGTTAATGCAGTGCCTCCCAACATAGCCATGTGAGTTAGATAAAGTTCATTTGCTGAATTGATGTGCTTGCTCGGCGTAACACAATTTCCGCGTGTTTGTAAAAGCCGATGCCGCCTTTGAAGCGCACCGACGAAATTACAACCAACAATAGGTTAATGTTACATAGATATTCAGCAATAATTCGAAAATTTTAAATTTTCATAGAAGATTGAGCAGTGAAAAAGAAAAGAATAAAATTGTTTATATTACATAAAAATTTTAACAATTTAATAAGATACAATTTACCTACCAAAAATGGTCTCTGCTCAGCATGCTGTCGTGGTGTGACCAGTGACGCTGGTCTTCCGCGGACGCCATTAAAATGAAAACTAAACCCTTTCACCACTTATCTGACAAAAATTTTCATGACCATTTTGAGAGAGTGATATTTCCAAGAAAAAAACTACTGCTCGTATTCTACTGTAACTTACGTATCCACATCTCACATTTTATGAATTGTTTTCGATATGTCTCGCTCTGGGAGCACGACAACTTATATAAAGGTGAAAGGGTTTAATAAAATACAAGCTACAGTTTGGTTACTGGGCCGGCACATACTGTGTTTAAAACATAATTATCACAGGAATTTATACTATAAGTTTTTATTAAACATTATTTGGCATCATCAAGAATAACCATAAGCCTATCTTTTGTGCATTTCTTAGTTTTTAAATCAACAGTCTAAAAATGCTAATTTTTTCATTCATGTTATATCATATAAAAGTTATTGTTATTCTTTTTGTTGTGGTGATGTTTGGTGATTCGACTTTATCGGACCTGTATCAGGCTACCTCTATTGAAAAGTAAGACTCAACAGGTATTGTATTTGTATATGATTAATTTTTTCAGGTTGAAGAGGTAGAGCTCCCAGTGGAGAAGGTGGACATCATTATCTCGGAATGGATGGGCTACTGCCTTTTCTATGAGAGCATGCTGGACACGGTCCTCTATGCTCGGGACAAGTGGCTGAAGCCTGATGGCATGCTGTTCCCTGACAGGTGTGTTATGTGTATATGTATTTAAACTAACTTGAGACACAAACATTATTAGCATGAAATAAACAGGTTACTCACATAGAGAGGTAGCTACTGGCCGTCAAGTTTCGACTTGATCTGAAGGTCTTCATCAGGACTTATGTGACTAGACAGTGGGTCTCGAGGAACATCATGTGCGGCGCATCCTCTAGTCACATTTGTCGGACACTATTATATCTGATGGCATGCTCTTCCCTGACAGGTGAAGTAGCGTTGTATAACTATCGATAGTTGATCTCGAAAAACATTCGCAATATAAATATGATTAATAAATAAATATACAGGGACAAATTACACTGATTGAGCTAGCCCCTAAGTTAATCCAAGACTTGTGTTATGAGATACTAACTCAACAATACTATATTTTATAATAAATACAAAATAAATAAACATCCAAGACCCAGGACAATTTGAAAAAGGCCATTTTCCAACTTGCCCTGACCGGGGATCGAACCCGGTTTCTCTGGGTGGCGTACTAGAATGGTGAACACTATGCCACAAAGGTCGTCTTTATATTCGTCACAATATTGATATTCGTCACAATACTATCGATAGTTTTAAATACAAATTGTACCTTTACTATCGATAGTAATAATTAAAAACTATCGAATGTATCGAAACTATCGATACCAGCGGTAGTCCTATCGATATTGTTACTGTTTTTCAAGGCTACGATAGTATCCATAGGCTATCGATATTGAATACTATTGCCTGCAATGCTAGTGTGAAGTCTATATTGATTAAAACTAACGTGAGGCAGACATTATTAGCATGAAATGAACAGTCTACTCACATAGAGATTCAGCTACTGGCCGTCATGTTTCGACCTCATCCAGAGGTCTTCATCACAGCGAATGCGATTAGACAGTGTGTCTCGAGGCGACATTATGTGCGCGCATCCTTTAGTCACATTCACCCTGATGAGGTCAAAATACTCTAAACATGAGTAACCCATTTAATTCATGTTAATAATGTGTATATTTTCGCGTTTTCCACCTATAATGGCTATTTGGGTCTTGCTACCTTTGTTTCTGTTTCATTGTAGAATGCCGCGATTTATGAAGTAACTTTATATAATCTTGCTCAATACAAGTTTATTTGAAAAATCAAATTAAAAAACCCCCGACCGAAATGTCAAGAACGCCATCTAGCGTTGAATAGCGGAATTCCGTTATTATAGCGCCATCTATAATTTCTTAGGGTAAACTTTAACTTTCAAGCTGGTACCCCCAATAACTTTTAAGCGGCTTAACTAATTTTCCTCAAACATAGCTAAGAACCACCGCAAAGGAAATTACGTTAAAACAAAACGCATCGAAATCGGTCCATCCGATCCAGCGCTACGATGCCACAGACAGACAGACAGACAGACATTTGCGTCAAACTTAGAACACCCCTCTTTTTTGTCGGGGGTTAATTAAAACGGGCAAGACCGCAAAAAATGCTGTTTTCAAACATTTCTCACCAAACAAAGTATCTACAGGTGCACACTGTTCATCTGTGGCATCGAAGACCGCCAGTACAAGGACGAGAAGATCAACTGGTGGGACGATGTGTACGGCTTTGACATGTCCTCTATCAGGAAGGTTGCCATCTCCGAGCCGCTCGTGGACGTCGTTGATGCCAAACAGGTGGGTTAAGAGCGAACTAGTCAATACTTTTTCTATACAAATTTCGGAGGGGATTTCCTCCACTGTTTGACATTGTACATTCAAAGTTTAACATGATATCGTTTTGTCACATTATAAATTTTGTCTGTATGGATACAGAACAGTAAAATAAAAAGCCATTAAAAAGTTATGAGCCATCAAAGATTCGTTTTTTTTTCTTATTTTTACGCAACTTTCGGCGTAAATAAGTAGAAAAAGATGTATTATAGAACCAAAACTAAGTCCCCACCAACCAGCTTATTTGTCGAAGATTTTAATAAACCCCTTCTCCCTGAGGACTTTACGTATTTTTTATTCGCTGGGTTAACTATGAATTTATCGTGCATTTCACCTCATTGCTTCGCCCGAACACAATGTTAGGTGAGACAGCATGCTTTTAGGCCGCGCCCACCTGTGAGTTCGAGCCCGCGACTAGTTCAACCTTAGCGCAGAGACACTGATTTTAGGGCTCTTTACTATTGAAGTCAATTCGCTACTTACCAACAACTCAAATCAGATACTTTTTTCTAAACGTCAAAATAAACATTTTCTATGGGATTTGTATGTAATATAAACTAATGACGTCATAGTTTCTTGGAGTCAAATAGCGCTCTTGATATCAATTTTTCTCCAATAATTAATTTTAAATCACGTTGGAAATGGATATGATTATGACAAATGTTATTTTTTGTAACATTTTATTTTATTAACAGTACAGTACAGTACAGTATAATGTATGTTCGACCCAGGAAAATACCCAATTCTTGTATGTCGTATAACTTTGCCATGAGGTGTCAAAGAATACTTCTTTCTGGATCTAATGTCGAATAAGCTAAATTTTTCACTTTACTGCTACTTTACGGATCTACTTATATCATTTTATCTAGCACTGTATGATACTGTACATGGCCAGGTTTGTTTGAAGTCAAAGTAATTTTTATTATTTAAGTGTAAAGTCAAAGTCAAAGTAAAAAATTTTTTTTCAATGTAGGTTAAATTTATCTCTTATTGAAGGTAATTTTTTTTAAATATTATTTTAATGCAAAAGTTAAAAACTACTAGCGTTTCGGAACGACCACGGCTGGGAAGATTACGCCGAAAGAAACCCAGTTCAGTATTGGTCCCTACCCAGCCTGATGGGCTATATTACAGTTACAATACAGATTTACACTTTAGCTAGGTATACATTATACTAATATATTTAAACAATACAATTAAAATTTGCAGTCATCTATTTCCAAGAATTGTGATCAGACGACGATAAATAGTCATTTACATGATAATATGCATTTTTGATTAAATGATTTTTAATGGCAGTCTTAAACTTAGATAATGGTAACGCTACTTCATTATCTGGAATCTTATTATAGAGGCGTAAGCCAAGACCCACAAAAGATTTTTTTGTTTTTTGCAACCGAAAAGCTGAGATAGCTAATTTATTTTTATTTCTAGTGTTTATACTATGAATATAACTATTTTTCTTATATAAATGTATATTTTGACGCATGTACATAATGTTCGCATAGATGAATTGCGAAGGGAGAGTCAAAATATTAATGTCTTTAAAAAGTTCCCTTAGAGACTTTCTAGCACCTAATTTATATATGGATCTAACAGCGCGTTTTTGTACAACAAGTTAATGTTTGTTTGTTTGTAAATTCTTTATCTTTATTGTACATAAACACAGGAAAAAATACAGGTTAGAACTAGAGAACAGTACAAAGACGGACTTATCCCAGATAGGAATCTCTTCCAGTCAACGTTAATAACAATATTAATGTTTACTCTAATGAAGCTCAGTATCAACTTATTTTTTAATGCAATATGAGGTTATTTTTAGTTTTCCGGACCGAATTAGATATTTGTTTTTTTTTTTTTATCCAGGTGGTGACGAATTCGTGTTTATTGAAAGAGATAGACTTGTACACCGTGAAGAAGGAAGATCTGAACTTTGAATCAAAGTTCCATCTTCAGGTAATTGTTATTGTACTATTGATATCATTATTTATGCTATAATGAAAAAAAATTGTTAATGTGATGTGGATATTCTATTCATGTGTGCTCTTTAGTTGTTGCACTATGTGAATCTTGTTATGACGTCGGCCTAACTGGCTTGTCACATATATGACCTCAATGAATAACATTTTAGGGTTCTGTACCCAAAGGATAAAAACGGGACTCTTATTATTAAGACTCCGCAGTCCGTCTGTCTGTCACTAGACTCACGCACATCATAAACCATGGTAGTCTCATGAACTGTGATAGAGTGACACTTGAAATTTTCACAGATGATGTATTTCTGTTGCCGCTATAACAACTAATACTAAAAACAAAAAACTTGAGAGGTGTTAAGGGACACCCGGTTGGAACGAACTAAGATATAAATAAGTCTAAATTACATTCAGACTCTTTTCTGCGTTCTAAAATCAAGTTTTTATTATCTTCATAAATTTGAATGAACAAAAAGTGTTGTTACAACTTTTGGTCTTAATTTTATCCGTCTAGCTCCCTTTCGCAACGCGCGATAGGGAACTTCGTTCCAATAAAATAAATATTTATGAGGGGCTCCCATTCAACAAACTTGATTTTTATACAATGTGTAACGGAAAGGGGGTATCAACTCGAAGGGAATAATTATACTAATCAATGTGAACAACTTTTACTATGGGACATCCCTGAAATCGTATAAAAAATCTTCACCTCCATACAAAACTCAATACCTATCGTGCCAAAATGTATGGTACAGAACCCTTAGTGCGCGAGTCCGAACCGCACTTGGCCGGTATATTTAAAAAAAAATCATTTTCTATGTCTCCATAAGTATTTTTACGTTACAGGTCCGTCGCAACGACTTCATCCAAGCGTTGGTGACGTTCTTCAACGTAGAGTTCACGAAGTCCCACAAGCGTCTGGGCTTCAGCACCGCCCCCGAGGCGCCCTACACGCACTGGAAGCAGACCGTGTTCTACTTCGACGAGTATATGACCGTAAGTTAATCATTATTTCAGCCGTTTAACGTCCTCTTATAACATAGGTCTTTCCCAAGGATTTCCGAAACAACCGATCTAGAGGGGCCTGTAAAATGACCGTAAGGATCATTACATTATCCTAATTTCTTTTTCGGAAGTGACCACTTATTGTTGACAAAACAATATCGAAACCTTTGGTAAATGGCAAGTCTGAATTTACGAACAATAGTCAAGGTCATCATAATCAGTTAAACTACCTACAATTAATTTGTTTACCTTCGACGCTAATCGTTTAAAGTGGTTAGAATTTAGGGATATCTTTGGATCATTGATACATAGAGTAATGAGTCTTTACAGGTGATGCATCAATGGTCATTAAATCAATCAGTTCTACTTCGTCTCATTGTTTTGTGGTTGCTCCTAAAAGAAACGGAAAATAATGGTTTAAAATTATCGGGACCCCTAAAGTCGATGTTTCTAGGTAGTAGCCTACTCTGCGGCCTTGGTATGTCACTCACTCGGAAAGAAAATGGAACTATTTTATTTATTGATAGGGGTGACGACAGCGTTAGAAAAGTATAATTATAATTAGTCCGTCTTTTAGATTATCTAACAATAATGAACCCATATTTTTCAGTTTGCCAAAAAAGTAAAAATTTGCGACGTCACCTCTTTGTAAAAATCGTATGTAGGCGTGACGTCATGCGAAATTTCAATGCGCTTTATCTTTGTCATTTTTTGTTTCTCAGTGAAAAGAAAATGTACGTGTACAATATTTTTTTTATAATCTATCTGATGGGCTAAAATTATTTTTCATGTCTACTGTCAGGTGAAAAAGGGTGAAGAGATCACTGGCACGTTCTCGATGCGGCAGAACGCGCGCAACAACCGCGACCTGGACTTCGAGATCGAGCTGGACTTCAAGGGCGAGCTGTGCCAGGTGCAGGAGAAGAACCACTACCGGATGCGCTGAACCAGAGAGCGAGCCTACAGCGACCGCCCTTCACACCACGTACAGGTAAATACTATCATCATTTAAATAGGAACAGGTTTTCTATTTATTCTCATAAAATGATTTGTCATAATATTACCTTTCATAATGTATTTTTACGATTTTTGATTATTTTTCATAATATGTACAACCCCGGAAGAGAAAAAAAGGTGGAAGTGCCAAGTGGGCGTGGCGTGCGTGTCTTAATTAAGCACAACTGCACTCATCATCATCATTTCAGCCGCATAACGTCCACTGCTTGACATAGGCCTCTCCCAAGGATTTCCAAAATGACCGATCAAGAGCGGACTGAATCCAGCGCTTTCCAGCGACCTTGGTCACATCTGTCCACCTTGTGGGTGGGTGTCCTACGCTTCACTTGCCAGTACGCGGTCGCCATTCGAGAACCTTTTTGCCCCATCGGCCATCGGTTCTTCGCGCTATGTGTACCGCCCACTCACGCAACTGCACTCAATCCCGACAATATTTTGACGCAATTAAGACCTTATGTTAATTGTACTTCCGTTTATTATTGCTTCTTTTGAATATAACGCCATCTATGTTAAAGAACCAGAACTTTTTCGAAAAGTCTGCGAGTCGAAATGGCTTTTTTAATATGGTTGTGGACCAGTTTGTTGTTTCGTAAAGTCATAATAATAATGCAAAACATCTTAAGTACTTTTTGAAATGTAGCAAAATAAACTTTGTTAATGAGGCCTAAGGGCCATTATTGATGTAAATAAAGATGACCAATTTAACGAATTGTTTGTTACATACAAATGTAATTAGTGGTATATTTGTGTGAGTTTGGCGACAGCGGTTCCCATACTAATTTAGTCAACTAGCACTTCCACCAGTTTTTTCGCTTCCGTGTGTATACCTATATACTAAACTTTTTTTTAAATTAACCTATACTGTCCCACTGCTGGACAAAGATCTCTCCCATTTTCCTCCACTTTTCTCTATCTAGAGCAGCTTCTGACCAGTCACGCTGGAAAGCGTCCAAGTCATCGCGCCAACGCTTTCTAGGCCTACCCCTGCGACGCCGACCGTTTTCGGGTATCCACGGAGTTATCCTGTGAGCCCATTTTTCAGGGGACATTTTGCTAACATGACCCGCCCAATCCCACTTCAACTTGGCAGTTTTGTGGCCCACATCGGCGATACCAGTCTTAGAACGGAGTGTAACATTTGAGACTCTGTCCAGTCTTTTCACTCCTAGTACACTTCGTTCCATGGCTCTTTGGCAAACTTTAAGTTTAGACTTCTGATCCTCGGTTAATAACCAGGCCTGAGCACCGTAAGTTAGGGGCAAGATGCACATGTCGATGAGTTTGCGTTTTAGTGTCATTGGAAGGTCACTCTTCATGAACGCTTTCATAGACCAGACTAAACATACTAATAAAAAAATTTTTTTTTAGAAGTTGCTTCATTGTAGCGTTTTCCTAATTGCATCCTCAACTGTGCTGCTGCCATTAAAATAAAAGTTACATAAACAAGATTTAATTACAGACAGACACAACGGGACAAGTGAAAATAAATAAAAGCTTGTAAAAATTACGTGATTATTGGACGACTCTATATTGAATATGGGGTATACATATTTTATGTGTATAATTATGTAATGGACGAATAAAAAACAATGGCACTCCGGGAGTGCCGTCAGATGTGAAAACTTGGTGTCGGTTAAGGTAACAGTGTCGCGAGTTCAATCTTTTTTACCCATCTCAATAAATGCTTTTCGTAAATGCGCAACGCGTCTAAAGAAGTTTTCACTTCAATAAATATTTCATGTATCCACAGGATTTCCGGTTTGCCGTCACTCAATACTGCCTGCTCACGTCCATTTACGGGGAATGCTTCTCGTTGACAGGTGAGAAGTCTGTCTATGAGATGCTCTGTTTCGATTGTCATTGATAGTGTTAATGTGTCTGTTTTCATGGTATGTCACAAACTGCCGACCGACAGTGCCGAAATAATCAAATGGCACAAATAAGTTGAGCAAAAATAGCGGACTCCAAAGCATTTTTGTACGAATTCCCGGCATGTAGATTGAACTAAAATGGTGGTTATCGGCGCAGGTACAAATAATGCGCCGACGACCGCCATTTTGGTTCAATTTATGTGTCGGGAATTTGTACAAAAATGCTTTGAAGTCCGCCATTTTTGTTTAACTTATTAGTGTCGCATTGTAGTCAAATTTAGACGTTACTCGCATCTTTCAAATACATGTCATGAATTCTTTGTAAGTGGACGAAAAAACAATGTAAAGGTACCAAAAGTTTTAAATGTGAACTGCCATATAAATGTTTCGACTAAATAGAAATAAATAGGGAGTAAATCTGTGATATGTTTAAATTTCGTTTCCCTGACATTTCTTTACTTTCAAATTACAAAATTTTCTATGGATATGCAGGCTTTTTCTAAATTTTACTAATTGGTTTCGTATATAAATATAATTTTTCATCAAATTACAATGTGACACAAATAAGTTGAACAAAAATGGCGGACTTCAAAGCATTTTTGTACAAATTCCCGGTACGTAGGTTGAACCAAAATGATGGTTATCGGCGCAGGTACAAATAATGCGCCGACGACCGCCATTTCGAATCAATTTACGTGTCGGGAATTGCACAAAAAATGCTTTGAAGTCCGCCATTTTTGTTCAACTTATTTGTTTCGCATTGTAACTTTCCATTTTAGGTTTTTTATACTGTTTTTGTAAACAAATTTCATGCAAATGTTGATAAATAAGTTATTGGGCCTATAACATCGTGACGTTATCATCAGGTCCACTAACTTAAGTTGTTGTTTGACCTATAAACGTTTGGTATAATAACTACCAAAATAATGATTTACCTAATTTAAAAATGGCAACATCGAATTATCCTGTACTTGAGAATTAAAAAACAAGGCTGGTTTCTTAGAAACGAAATTTGTTAACAAAGGTGAACGTGGTCGCTGTATTTTTTAATAGGTACTCGCTTATTTTGTACGTGTATTAGAAACTAATATTAATGCACTAAATCTTCACTTAATAATAGCGTTACAACTTACCTACAGTTTTTTTTTCTATTGAGAAACTTATTGAGCAACCCCCAAACTAAGTTAAAATTTGTATAATGGGATACCAACTCAACGATACTATACATATATAAACACCCAAGACCTAGGACGATTTGAAAAAGGCCATTTTCCAACTTGCCCTGGCTGTTTGTCAAACCCAAAACCTCCGGAGTGGCGGACTGGCGTACCCAAGACCTAGGACGATTTGAAAAAGGCCATTTTCCAACTTGCCCTGGCTGTTGGCCAAACCCAAAACCTCCGGAGTGGCGGACTGGCGTTTTAACCACTACGC
This sequence comes from Acrobasis suavella, assembly GCA_943193695.1. Classification (NCBI taxonomy): domain Eukaryota; kingdom Metazoa; phylum Arthropoda; class Insecta; order Lepidoptera; family Pyralidae; genus Acrobasis; species Acrobasis suavella. The sequence continues at coordinate 3,141,066 of OW971947.1, forward strand.
CACGGCGGTCGTTATTAACATGGAATAATAAAGGTTTGGAAGTGTGTCAAATAATGACACTCGTCGGGGATTCTCGTAAGCTTGTGAACATTTTAATTAGTGACCAAAAATAAAAGTAAGAGGGTTAACGTCGGGTTCAGAAAAGTATAATTGTAATTAGTTCTTTAAGATTATCCTAAAAGAATGGAGTCGTATTTACCAGTTTACCAAAAAAAGTAAAAATTCGCAAAGATACGGAGCATCAAAGTTTCGGAGTAGGGGCTTGCGACGTCACCTCTAAGTAAAAATCGTAGCCGTGACGTCATGCGGAATTTCAATGCGCTGTATCTTTGTCATGTTTTTTTTCTCAGAGAAAATAAAAAATACGTGTACCTACAATATTTTTTTAATAATCTTACCGATTTTCGTTAAATACTTTTGGGGGGGAGGCGAAGATGTCCGCTCGCAGGACCAAGATGTCCGGTCGCAGGACCAAGGCTCCTACTAAGACTAACCTTAAAAAGTGTAAATGATTGTATTCAAATATCCTAGGTGTCTCGTCAACGACATGTAATATAAGTTCAAGAAGTCTCAAAACTTCGAACACTTCAATGCCTTTTTAAGGCACGTAGTCGATATTCGTACAAAATGAGCGAGAATTGTATGACAATTGTATAATTTAGGATTCTCATGTTTGTATTAAACCGCCTAAAGATCTTTCGTAACACGCCGGCGGTTCCTGTTATAGCGATAGTTTTAACTGTATTGCAATGTGAACCTTGTGCTATTGTAATTAGGGTGTTCAAAAATATGAGACACAAAATGGCAGCTGTGACGTCAGGTCCAATAAGCTGATGTTATTGGATACATTTGACCATAGATTTGGAAGGTACAAGATGGACAAAGCGATTGTAAAGTGTGACCAGAAACGAAATGTTTTCTGTGACCTTGTTGTATTTGTACTTAATTCACGAACTATCGGTAAAGCAGTACGATACCATTTTTCCACGGTAAAATATTAGATAACTTATAGATTAACACAGTTTACAATTTGAAAAATCCAATTTTTGTGTGAAGGTCTTCGAGCCAGGATGATAGTGGCTTATATGTTTTGTATAAAAACTTATTGTCAAATTGATCGCTCTTTTGCTCTGTCTCTCTTCTGAGAGATCTCTGTTCTGTTTTAGATTTAGTATCTGCCGCACTCGGCTAGTGTGGTATTTTTACGCAGGAAAAAATTCTAGGTCTATGCAATTGACGGAGCAAAATAACCTGTTAACTGATGGTCCAATGACAACGGCCGATTGGACCTGACGTCACTGTGCTGCCATCTAGTGTCATATATTTTTGAAAACCCTCATTAGCTTTAAGTTGCCAATATTTTACGACAAATGTCTGTATGCCAAGCATGGATCAAATCTTTATGTGGGATAAGTGAAATGAATGAATTGATAAGGATAAATCACACAGATTGATCTAGAAACGACGTAAGTTTTTATGTGTTATGTTACTGCATGAGATATTACCGAAACAGTACTATATTTTTTTATTAGACACTTGTTTTATATGTAGATTAATTATATACTTATATAAAAAACGGAAAAGATTTGTATGTTTGTTTGCAATGTGCATAAACTCAACTACTAATCCGATTTAACTCATTCATCGCGAACGTCTGATTTTTCCGTGAATTTTATTATTGAAATTACAAGACCTTGGACTCTTTGAGTCAACCCCGAAATGGGCACGAACATTTTTGTTGGATAAATCCAACGTTCGCTGTTGAAGGGTTAAAAAATTCTTTCACCTATAGAAAGAGTAACATAGGCTAAATTTTATCTTCCAAAACGCGGACATAGCCGCGGGAAACAGCTAGTATTAGATAAAGATGCAATTGCCGTAATGATATTGGCTACTTAAACGTTTTGATACAAGTTCGGGCAGTGTTATTTCTAGAATAGTTCGAGTTCTGTCGCTGTGTTGAGTCCGATATTACATTATTACATATCTCAACACGCCACGGCTCATATGAACGGTGCAAGTTTCTTCCCCGTTGAAAACAATTTAAATGAAACAATAAATGTTTCGCATGGTTGACGTTTTGTTTACACTAGCATTGCATAGCTATAGAAAGCTTGACTATCGATAGTTGAACTCGAAAAACAGTCACTATCGATAATATCGAATACTGTCGATAGTATCTTAACCCTTCAGCCACCATGAATTATATGTCAAATTTCATGAACTGTCACCTAAGGAATTGCGAAAATTAAATGTTGACACTTGTGATACAGAAAAATAGATTAAAAACACCGCTGACGTAATACAATTGCATTTCATTATGTAGCAAATTTAGTAAAGTTTCTCTATGGTCAAACTTGTTTTTACAAAAGTTGCCTCTGAATTGCAAAATTATGAAAATAGTGAGAAGGGGGAACGCGGTCGGATCCGGCCGATTGGTGCTTGAAAGGTTAAATCAATAGTATCGATACTTTTACCTTTCATCAGTAGTATTGCAAACTATTGATAATCGATCAATAGTATCGGTTATTCGATGCTATCAATAGTAATATCGATATTGTGACTGTTTTTCAAGGCCACGATGTTATCGATAGACTATCAATATTTTATACTATTGCTTGCAAAACTAGTTTACACCATGCAAGTCCTCTTTTGCTTCAATAAGGAAGTTTCCTGGGTTTGCTAAATTATTTGGTACGTTTAAGAATATAAAATGTCGCAAAATGATGTCACTTGTTTTGGAACATATTCATATTAACGTGATTTTAGATTTATGTTGTAGAAAAACTGATATATAGAGGGCTATATGACTCTAAGAAGGACGTCATTAGCCTGTGTTTCATACAAATCCCATAGAATTTATTTGTTTTGACGTTTTGAAGGAAGTATATCTGATTTGAGTGGTTGGAAACTTCCTTATTAACCATTGTATAGGGAGAGGTTAAAATTTGCCTGATAAACTGAAACTTTATGTCAATGTAATAAAGTTGAAGTTCGTCTGTGTCGATTTTCCCCATGAGACCGGTCGGGGAATGCGAATTTAAATTGTATCAGGAAAGGAAAGGAACTTGGATTGTGTAAATGGGCCTTTAGGCTAAGATGAATTTCGTACCGCGCTATATTCAGCGGTTATATGATCTTAGCAATTGAGTATTACAGTGTAACTGTACCTTGCATGAATACAAGATGGCCGTAACGACCAATTTTGTAGGTAATTTTACAACTATAATAATGTAATAACGGCCTAAAATTCCTTCCGAAGGTGTCAAATTATGATGTCTTCAATGCATAGGTTGTTCACTCAATTCGAAGGTCATTACTCTATACATTCTCTACACTGATTATGCTAAAGTAGTTGTTCTTATTATTTCATGTACATTGCCTGTTTTATAGATAACAATTTGAATGTCATCTTTGCTAAAAACGCAATGTACGTAAAAAATTTGGCTGAAGATTGGTGTAATAGCGGCTTTACGATGATAATTGGAATGGTGACGAGGAAGTTGCCATTATTAAAAAAAATAGTATCTTTTCTGGCCTTCAGATGGTTTTGTGATATCAAATTCTGTTTGACAAAGTTTTGTTGTCAGAAGGTTCTAGAATAGGATTTATGATTTTAGGGGCTACTTTAAAAATATACGCTATTTTAAAACTGTAGTTTTCTGGCTTATTGGTTTGACTCCTCTGAGCTCTGACTACCCCTTTAGGGATACAGATGTGAGTTTTGGTGTAAAATAATAGTAAATACGTTCGAATTGAGTGTAGGCAACTATCTCAGATTAGAATTTTACTCACAGAAAAGTAATCTTTATGACATAAGTAATAGAAGTGATAATAATGCATCCAAAGCCGGAAGTGGTGACTCCGAATTTTCTACTTAGTGAGAAATGCGTGTTTGTTGTATAAATGCGATTAATTTGTGGTGCATAAACGAGTAAGCTAATTCTGTCGTTTTATTTATATGCAGCATCCTATGTATAATTATGCGTAGGTATGTCTAAAGATCTACAAATCTTCTAGAACAGCGGGAACGATAGTTTTGCGTTTAATAATGACAAACTAGTTGGGTGACCGAGATTTGCTCGGTTACTATTATTATGACAATCTTTTTTCAGCTTCGTCGCTCCCTAAATACAGAGGTTTATCAAAATCGTTGGAGCCGTTTCCGAGATTACATACACAAGAATTGCGCGTTTAAAGTATAGGATTAAATGGCAAATGTCAATAATTTATTCAATACAGATCGCAAAGAATTTAAGAACGGTTATCGTACGCGACCTCTACGCTACGACGAGGAACTACAACCACAACAACGAAACGACAGTACTATAGTTCACGAGAAGCATGCGAGATGGCGCTAACAGTTTCTCGATTTGAGAGTTCTGTTTGCAATTTACTATATTTACGACCTTCGACGAGACACCGTCCGAGCCGGAACCGCGGCTCGGACGGTGTCTCGCAACACCATGCCTGGCGGGAGGATCTTCCCTTTGTGGCGATCGAGCATATCAACTCACCTCGCTTCTGCTACAAACCTATATTTTGATATTCATAATAAAATAAGAGGAGCATTAACATTGGTTAACCCTTTCACCGTGAACGTCGGATTTATCCGACAAACATTGCCGCGCCCATTCCTCGAGTGTCGGATATTTCCGACGAAAAATCCACATCCATTTTGGATTGTAGGTATTTCAGATTTACTCCCTCTCGCGCTGGGACCACGAGAACTGATATAGTCTCGCGGCGAAAGGATATACGGCGAGCCTAAGTAATAAAATTATATTTATCTATTATCATAAACATTCACAAGAGAAAAAATTGTAATGTCTGTTTCTACACTCATGAACAGCCGTAAGTGATGGCATTGTAGGGTAGGTCAGAAAAACACGCATAGCCATGAGTGATGAGGTTGTAGGGTCAGAAAGAGAAGTTGAGGAGCTCAGTGGCCCAGTGAGAGTACGCATTACTAACGCTATCGCAAGTAAAGCGACACCGGGCGTGGTCCGCACTTGGATGGGTGACCGCAAGTGGTATAAAAATTACTCGAGCTCCTCCGTGCTTCGGAAGGCACGTATAAGCCGTTGGTCCCGGCTGTCATCATTGTATGGCAGTCGTCAAGCTATGTCAGATGCCTTAAGGCAGCCTGAAAAATCTGACACCAGTGTTGGCCACTTACACACACAACAAAAAACCAAAAAACTCAGAAAAAAAAAACAATGGTTATTTGGTTTATAAATTTATTTCCACTATGACTAATGAGCACCTGGATTCGAGTATTTTTATATTTTGAACTCGAAAAAGGCTTTGTACATACGTTTTTCGTTTTCAAAATATTTTTAAAAAAGATACACAATATTAGGAACTAAACTAAGTTTACAGACAGTTTTATACTATAATAAGAGTTCTTGAGGTTGGCAGCATTTTCTTTAGATCATGCATCACAGATGATGCATGATGATCATGCATCACAGATGATGCTTCAATTTAATTGTATGCAACAGGCATGAAACTTTCAATGGGCTTACGATCCGTGTATGTGAGAAATAACTATTGACATTTTACAAAAGGTGGCACACACGATACAACCTTGCACACAATCTGCTGTACTGCAAATGTGATGTGTTTAGACGTGTTGTACTGCAGACAGACACAATAAGTACTAGTATTTACGTACAGAAGTCTTACTCTGAAATGAAATTCAAAATATCTTCTTAATGTGGTTAGCGCTATGGTTTAATTTAGGCTAAATTAAAACGAATAGGGGAGGAATTCTGACGCGAGCTAAATTATTTAGCTCGCGTCAGAATTCCTCCTCTATTCGTTTAGATACCTAGACATCCATTGCAAGCCAATGTAATTCTTATTACTCTGGACAAACAATTCATGTAACTGAATTTTCCCCTGCGGACCGGAGTGGTCGCCGCGCGCATAGTAATAATGTAGGTATATTTTCGATACCTAAACGGGGAGTGACAACAGGTCTGCTGTAGATTGCAGTATGTCTACACATACTGTAGGTATGTAGACTGCAGTACAACACGTCTACACGTGTTGTACTGCAGTCTACATACCTATGCGTTCCTATAGGTGTTTCGGTTTTACTCTACGCGGCCACGACGGGCTGAGGGCCGCCCACTCCGTCCTTGTAGAGGTCCACGCAGCAGCAGTTGGTGATGAGCTGGTGCTCCTGGCAAGAGTTCGCGTACAGGAAGTTGCAGTTCACCTTCTGGCAGCCGTAGCCGAACACTGGAATAGACAGGATTGTCAGGATGGTGATCAACGAGTTGGTTAGGAAACAAATGTAGGTATAGGCTAGGCATGCCACCTCCGCCGTGGCCCGGCAGGCAGGGTAGACCTAAGAAGTGCTGGCTTGACGTCGTCAAGGAAGATTTGCGTGCCAATCGTCTTACAACCAACGATGCTCCAGACCGTGCGAATTGGAGAGGAAAAAGCTGGAAAGCGGACCCCAGGCTTCGCAGCGTTGCGGCTGAGGAAGTAACTGGGAATGCGCTGAGATAGAGAGAGAGAGAGAGAGAGAGAGAAAGAGAAAAAGAGAGAGAGGGAGAGATCAAACATGTTGGTTGGTAAGGTGTATTAATGTTTTAAAGCTTTGGAATTTCGCCCTTGGTTTGTTCAGGTTGAACAAAACATCGCCATACCAAAGGGTAAAAACGTGACCCTATTACTCAGACTCCACTATCTGTCTGTCTGTCACTAGGGTGTATCTCACGAACCGTGACAGCTAGACAGTTCAAATTTTCACAGTTGATGTATTTCTGTTGCCACTATAACAACAAATACCAAAAACGGAATAAAATAAATATTTAAGTGAGGCTCCCACACAACGAGCGTGATTTTTAATAGATAATTAGTAGTACGCGGAACCTTTTGTGCGTGAAACCGCCTCGCACTTCGCTCGGGTATTTATTTAGCTGATGCCCAAGTAACATTTTTTCGAAGTCAAACGAATCGGAATAATGATAGACTATTAGATAAGAGTATTTCAAAAATGGTTTCTTTATAGGAAAAGGATTCCAATAGAGTATTTTATGAATACAGTGAGTGTAGCGTGTTATTGCGATGTGGGTACTGGTTATGAAATAAGGGTACCTATAGTACCTACCTAGTGTCGTTATCAAAAACCGTTAAAAGGGCTACCTAAATTTTTCGGGGTCCAGTGCTGCCCTCATTTGAATTAAATCATTTAAAAGGAAACGGAGATATAATTTAAATTTTTCTCTTGACCAGACTCTAGATAACCCTTTTAACTATTTTATGAACTACTGTTTATGAATGTAAATTGCGAAAAACGGCCACTTTTGGCGTATACGCGTAGAGAAGCTTCACGTTCTCAATTTAAACTAAACCGTAGTTCATAAAATAGTTTATTTAGAGCCTGGTCAAGACAAAATTTTAAATTATATCTCCGTTTCCTTTTAAATGATTTAATTCAAATAAGCACTGGACCCCGAAAAATTCAGGTAGCCCCTTAATAAGTAAACACCGATGCATTCTAACTATTCTGTCTGCGACCACGATGGACGTAACTCCTATTCGAAACGTTAGACGTACTTGAAAGGTTCGTGTTCAGTCCCGTTTATAATCACCAATTGTACCCGTGGGCTTTGCTATTGGGATAAAAATCTATCCCATGTCTTTCCTTGGGTCTCAAACTATATCCATACTTAATTTCATCTAAATAGGTTCAGTGGTTGAAGCGTGAAGTGTTACAAACAAACAAATATACAAACTCACTTTTGCATTTACAATATTATAGTTAATAAATAAATTAATATAGATAGGAATAGGCTTTTGATTAGGATTGATCATGTGTTGATGTGTTGAAAAAAGAAAAAAAAAAGAAAAAATAACTTTCTCTTGTCAACTTATTCTAGAATTTCATCCACAAGGAATAATTAATTATTGTGTCAACCATGTTGCTATAATGTTATACAATAAACTCTAGTAGACATATTTCTTGATATCTGTTACTTATAAATTTTAATTCGTTCTTAAAACTGGACAAGCAAGACCTGTTTTTAACTTTATCTATAAACTTTCTAGTGGTTTAAAATGCGCTCTATAAACGGTTTAGTAGCAGCCTAGTAGAACGTCTTAAGAATATCTTAAAATAATACTTCAACCCTATTACTATTTTTTTTACTATTCAAAATTCTAAAGTTATTCTTATCAACTGCCCACTTTTACTAAAGTGTACTATAAGCATTTTTGGATATATCAAGGGGGATATTTTACTCCTATGGTAGTCAATGAAATCAAATTCTAGTAGATATCTTATATCCCCTTTTAAGAAAAGAATATGTTACTTGGGTGTAGTGCCCCAGTGTTGAACAAGGGTTTAACATGTGCAATGAACGTGCGTTACCTGATTAATTCTCTAAAATAAATCAAATTTATGTCTGTGTCTGGAACATTTCTTTTTTCTGGGGATTTTATATAGGTATATGATTCAAAGGGACCTGCTCCACTCGCTCTACCCAAGAGTCGGCACTGCACCGCGTATCAATAACCACCTATGTCGACGATATTATGTAATATCATTGATCAACACGGCGCGCCGACAGCTCGTTTGGTTGCTTTATGTGTGTTTAGTGTAATGTAAGATTGTGAGAAAAAAAAATAAAAAAAAGTAACATTAAAGTTTAAAAATTAGAAAAATATATTGGCGTGTGCTGGGTGACCGGGAACATCGACCATCTCGGCATACGCTCTCCCATTTGTGCATCGACGAGATAGAGTAGAGATAGTTTTTATACGATGTATTAATTTACGTCTGTAGAAAAAAATCGTCATTTTCATACAAAAGTGTTCGGCCCTGCAATTTCTATGAAAATGTCGATTTTTTCTTCGAGTTTTAAGAATTGGCCCCATAGAAAAAGTTGTTCATATTGACGGTCTAAGTTGCTTCTACAAGGATCGGCCAGGGTTTTTGTTACATATTGTATATGTAAAAAAAAATCGCATGAGTGTTGTGTAACACTCGGTTGAAATGAAGTTTGAAAAAAAAGTTCGTGGCGGAAAAATCTTACTTATTTTTCGCCTATCCGTACCATCAGAAATAACAAAGGTCTTGTACTCACCTCCCGAATTACAGCAGCACGAATCATGGGCCTGTTTCTTCGAACAGTAGCTATACACCGAAGAATCACACAGCGGACAGCCAGGGTGCGCGCCAGGGGGCCCAGCCGGCCCTTGATGTTGGGGGTAATAACCTCCGGGATAACCCCCTGGGTAGTTCCCCCCGTAGCCCGGCCCGACGGGGTACTGCCCGGGGTATTGCCCTGGGTAGTAGTTGCCGTAGCCTCCTAATAAATAGTACAGTAGATCGCTTAGTCCGAAACCTGTTAAATGAAGATGTGAGTTAGATGGTATGAGGGTTAGGTGACTGAATGAAATAGGTAAGTGTGGTTGGCAACATTATGGGCATTAATTTCGTGAAATAATGTGGAGGATGAATGACGTTGATGCTGTGATATTAAAAAAAAGGTGCTGCAGTCGAGGTACTTTTGCGTTATTCAATAGCAAGCTACTTATTGGTCTTTAGGAGAATAGTTCTGCTTATAAGTTGCCTCAGCAAGCTATTTGCGGACAAAAGTACCTCGCCTACCTTCACAGATTAAAACTTTTTTATCCTGATGGTGATGTCCAGAAAAAAACAAGCATCTTACTTAAAAAACAGCTCTGATGATGAAAGATTTTCAAGCGAAGTGAAAACGTATCTTAAGTTCCAAAGAGGTTGTTTATTTTTATTTGCGTTAGTGCATAAACAAGGTTCTTGATATTGGAATTAAGAGTTATAGCTAGTTGTAGTTTGGTGGTTAAGTGAAAAACGAGCTCTAAGATTATAGAAACTTCGTGACTATTGCACAACCGTTTCACCATAGGTGTGTGCAAGGGACCTTACTCTTTTGTTGATTTTTCTTAACTAGGTATTTGTATCTTTATCTAAATAGGTAGACCTATGTATTTTTTTATTTATTTAATTTATTGCACTTAAAATCTTAAGATTATAGTACAAACGGTACAACTTAATGCTAAGCATTGTCTACCAGTTCAGCTTTAGGACGTACCAGAAAAAATGGTAGATTGGATGCAAATTTATTTAAATAATTTTATTTATTATAATTCAAATTCAATTTATTAGTACCTAATCTTATTGTTTTACTAACATATTTACAAAATAAAACCAGTAATCTGCATCTTAATGCTTAATCAAAATTAATTACACATCTCATATATTCAAACAAAGCTATTGTTGAGAAAGATAACAATCTAAGCGCATTCCGGGTTAAAAAAACTTTTTTTGTGTCAAGTACCAAAGATGGTTGGACGGTCATATTCGGTAATTACCAACGAATTAATGTGAGTGCCTTTATGTGTGTTAAAGATACGCCTTGACCTCGCAAGTTTCCTGGTAAATGCATAATTAGCTAAAATATGACACAAGTAATTGTCTTATTACTTCAAGAACACATTATAATTTTAAATAATGGAATTGTGATGCAAGCCTCGAACAGGTTCGTTTGTTATTAAGTTCGTGTGTTACCTACGTTAAAATTGGTCATACATTCATATATTAATCCTCTTTAAAAAAAAATTGAAATAATCCTTTATTGTTGTAAAATAAATTTAATGTCAAATTAAATAACCACAAAAAATTATGTAAGTACCAGTCAATGTAAACAATATGTAACAAATACCCTGTTCGATCCTTGTAGGAGCAACTCAGACCGTCAATATGAACACTATCTCCTATTGGACCATTGCTTGAAACTCGAAAAAAAAATCGACATTTTCATACAAAATTCGGGCATATTTCATTTGTCTTAATAAGTACTTTGCCCTCACAATAAAAACTTGTACAATATATGTATTTTTTCAAAAAACTTATTTATGACCTCTGTGGCAAAAATAATGGTAAAAATGCCTGTCCGCTGCAGGAGGTCCTGGGTTATCGATCCCCGGTAAATCTTTTTCTGATTGGTCTGGGTCTTGGATGTTTATCTTTATATGTATTTGTTATAAAATACAGCATCGTTGAGTTAGTATCACATAACGCAAGTCTCGAACTTACATTGCTAACTCAATCTGTGTGATTTGTCCGTTTTATATAACATGGATGGATGGGACATACCCGTAATAAATCAAGCCCCATACTATACTAGATGACTATAGTGTAATGAAATTAAAATAACAGCCAAAACAAAAAAAAAATTCGGCCTTCCCATACAAAAGTGTGCAGCCGCCCGGGGAATTTGTATGGGAATGTCTATTTTTTTTTGGTTATTTGGTTGTTATTTTTATTTCATTATACTATAGTGATGTAGTATAGCCCGTGGTTCGATTTATTACGGGCATGTCCCTTCCAGGGTGTATAAGTAAATAATGTGTATTTTTTATACTTGATCAAACGAAATGTGCGGATATTGGATGAAATGTTATTGATAAAAAACCGGAAAAAAATCGTTATTAACACTTAATTTTTTTTTGTAAAGGTCGTTTTTCGATTTTTATTTTTTTCTTAAAGTCAAAGTCAAAGTCAAAATTTTTTATTTAATGTAGGATAAATTTATCTCTTATTGAAGGTCATTTTTTTAAAATTTATTTTAGTGCAAAAGCTAAAAACTACTAGCGTTTCGGAACGACCACTGCTGGGAAGATTACGCCGAAAGAAACCCAGTTCAGTATTGGTCCCTACCCAGCCTGATGGGCTCTGTTTCAGTTACAATACATCTTTTTAAGTAAACGTAAAACGGCGTATTTTATTCAAAGTGGTCTCATTTGATAGCTACAAAGTTTAAGAATCTAAGAAAAAATCGTCATTTTCATACAAAACTGTTCGGCCGGCCCGGCAATTTGTATGTAAATGACGATTTTTTTCTTCGAGTTTCAAGCATCGGTCCTATATTTTTCATATTTCATATTAACGGTCTGAGTTGCTCCTGCAAGGATCGGACAGGGTTTTTGTTACATATTGTATATGCTATATAATCAAAGTGTATATGATACTAGCTACCATACCGCGGTTTCGCCCGCGTGGATGTCGGTTATCGCGACTAAAACCTTTTTCCATCTAATGGTTCAAAAGTATCTCCATGCCAAATTTTAGTCCAGCCGTTTCAGCTTGAAAAGGTAATAGATATCTATCTGTTACCTTTTCAGACAGAACAGAAAGCAATGGAAATGTATAGTTAATGTATGATGTAGGCAGATGTAGTTAAATGCAAGCTTATTTTGAAGGTAATAAATGGTAGACTATAATGATGATCCTTTGGCCCTAAGATCTGTCTGCCCCGTCAGAGACAAGGACGTGATTAGCATGTAAACTATCATTAATGACTTATAGATGTTGTGATTTGTGACGATATGAGAAGGTTTTGCTAAATACCGTTGCTGCTTCCGCCGCCAATCTGGTTTCTGCTTATTTGGTAATTCAAGTCCTCACCTATTTGCAAAATGGGGGACACTTGAATGAAGTATTGTGGGTAAATCACATATTATAGCATTTAAGTAAAGATGAATGTAGCTGGATACCAGCTTTATCTACCTGTAAAGTCATGGGAATCAGATGCTTTGTCTTATTTTCAATGAAAAGGTGTACCCGGCGGTAGAGATAAATAAATATTTTGGTAAAAGTACGTAATTATGATTACCTGGTAAAGCTAATAAAAAATAACCATCATGGAAATATGTATCTAAGCATGAAAAATGTGTTTTCCTTACCTAGACTTATTCATTTAAGGTCAAGACATGACTTTTTTAACAGGTTGAAACACTTTAGCAACTTTATAAGTTACACGATAAAATGACCCAGAAAACTAACAACAAAAAGTATTATCTCAACTAAGAAATAATAAGCTTTAGTTTTATTTTGTCTACATACCAAGTTAAGTTAAAATTTTACATCAAGTCGTTTGAATTTAATTGAAAATACCTACTTAAATTATCTACTTAAAAGACAATATTAATTTAACTTACAGAAGAAGACTGGGGTAACTTTTGCCCAGAAAAGGGATGATGTAAGTTAAACAATATATATTTTAAAAATAACTTACCATAAGCGCCTGCGAAGCAAGCCACGAAAACTACCAAAAACATTTTAACCGCCATTTTCCACGACTTTATTTCTGACTTATATACTTCCGAAGCCGTTATGGTCGTGACTCCTGGGCTGACCTCTGCAGACTGTAGCGAAGACCGAGAATTGATACTGATATTGCTTAGGCATATCTGGATTTACCGGTGACGTTGCGTGCTCAAGTGCTTCAGAAAAAAAAACTTTATTTTAATATTAATTACTAAGTTAGTTCGGAGGTTCGTATTTCGAGCCCACACACAACTAAGTATGTCGATATATTTCTGTGTTCCACGGCTGTGATAAGTTCAAAAATGGTCTTTTTTAAATTGTCGAGTACCTATATGGTTGGGTATTGGTAAATGATTGTCTTAGATACTTATCAATCTATTATTATATCTCAGACTCAGATATAGTACCTAGGTACCGTTGCGTTAATATCCAACATTATATAAAAAAATTTAACACAAATTTTAAATTTGCTTAGCTAGCTCATTTGTTTAATAAAATAAGTCCTTATATATTTTTATTATTATATAAATTCGTGTAATATTAGGGTTTAGGAATAGGACGTTATTATCACTAACATATATGTACTGTTTTTTAACAAATGGCAAACCTTATTATCTTAATGTTTTTGGATACAATATATCATTAAAACTGTCCCTTACGTTGGTGACGGCAAGTATTGTTACAGACTAATTTACTATGAAATATTATTCTGAACTTAGATATACTTACTAACCTCAGTTATGCCATAAAACAACAACCTTGTAATTAGTCGGATAAAATTATTTATCATGTATCTTCTATCAATTGTATGACATTTTTACTACAGTGAGCACATTACCATTACCATTCACCATCATGATTTTATCGGCAAGAAATACCCTATAACTATTGTCCAATTTTCCACCCCACGTTTGTATTTATCTTCTTTGGTTGTAGGGTTGACTGGAAGAGTTCCCTGACAGGGATAAGTCCGCCTTTCTACTATTGTGTTTTTTATTTTTTATTTTAACTATGGCTTGTTATGTACAATAAAGTATTTATTTATCTATCTATCTATCTGTAACTTTAGATATCTTCTAAAGTAAACCACCTTCCTTGCTGAACATTGCGTTAATATGTCATTGACGTCATTCACCATGAGAATCGTCTTAGTTGTCGACTGTACTTCAAGTGCATTCAGGCCGGCCCCAGGGTCCGCAGTCGTCCTTAAACTGCATCATTATAGGGCCACTCTCCGACTCAGTTGACAAGTTTATGTAACTTATGTTATGACTAAGTAAAAAATTGATTCTATGGTCTTGACGTATTACCTACTCATTGCAATTTACTGCATTTTTTTTATTGAACACAGAGTTCTACAACGTTAGTTGGTAAAGGTTTTAGCAAGTGGAAAAATGGGCGTACAAGTTTTGTCCTATCTTCTTATTGGTAATTGTTTTATCAAGTGTTCCACAACACTCATGCATTTCTTCCCTTTCTTTTTATCAAATCGAAATGGCTTCAATGAAATATTGTTAGACCAGAACCTAGCCACGGCGACCCTGTCATTGGCTTCATTCAGATCTGCCTTAGTACAAGGAGTCGAGCAGTTGGGACATGACAAAAGATGGTTCATGGATTGAGTGACCCCACAGTCACACAAACTATTGTTAGAGTAACCCCATTTGGCTCTGCTCTCTCGGCATCTCCCTGTACCAGATCGGAGCCTGTTTAAAGATTTCCAAACAGCCCAGTGGAGATCCTTACTCGGGGGCAGCTTCTCGTCAGGTGGGATGTCTTTCTATCGCTTAAAGCGATAAGACCGCCCGTTGTACATTTAAATGTCTTTTCTGTGTGTATTTTTTGATTACATATTGTTATTTATTTTTTGGTGTAAAATAAAGTATTACTTAATATCAGATTGTGAGGACGGTAATTTATTTTGCCACAGTGTGAGTTTAGTCTTATTACATACATACATTCATGCTATTCCATCATCGCGTAATAGACGATTAGCTCTACCCCAGAGGTTCCCAAACTTATTTTGTCGAACGCCCACTTTAAACAATCAGTTATTTTGTAGCGTTTTTTTTCGCCATTTTTTTTCACCATAATACCTGAATCACATATTTGTCTTGTCTGTAGTTTAATTCAACCTATATTCTAAACTAGACTTTTTTACAAGAGAGAGCAATAATAATATATACACCAGTATATTAGAGTATCTTTTATAAAAAAATAACAATAATCAACATTGTTAATTTTAAATAAAAAATAGCAATAATAATACAATTTTACAATAATAAAGAGTATCGGAAGTGGGGACCTCACCTGCGAAACTTTAAAACACGAAATTTTTTCAGTGTTTGATTCCTTTAACGATATAAATAGCGTTGTGAACGCATTAAAATAATAAATATTAATTACATTTTTATTTTATATTTGTACAATAAAAAAGGATATAAATATGAACTAATAAATGGATGTTGTGTAGTAAGAGGATTTTAATTTCAGTGAATTTTAAAATATGAAATAGCTGAAGTTATAAATCACTCATTGCTTAAATCACATCAGCGCCCCCCAACTTTATTCTGGGCCCGTTACCTTAAAGCCTCCAGCGCCCACAAGGGGGCGTTATCGCCCACTTTGGAAAAGACTGCTCTACCCTAAACCCTAGCTTTGGGCTGGCGCTGCTGACCAGAGGTGATTCCTGGGTCCACCATAAAAATTTGGCCGAAGGGCAGAAAAGTTCTTGAATGTCGGCAACGAACCGGCAAACGCAGCGTAGTACACTCACCTACTAGTTGGTCGGACGACCTAACCAAGCTTGCAGGAAAACGCTACATGCAGGCCGCTTTCAATCGCTCGTTATGGCGATCCTTGGAGAGGCTTGTTCCCTTTAGTGCATAATTGGATATCATAAAACTTCTCTCATGATCCAAAAGAGACAAACACATGGCTATAACTAGTCAACAAGCGTCAAATCGTTCACAACTGGCCGGCGACCCATCTGACTGGTTTGGTAACTGTACCAGGGGTCGTCGGTCCCGCGCACATGAATAGATGTCAATTAAAAGCTTGCTATTTGTGACATGACGATGCAATGGGATAAAACTCGGTACCTAACTCCAGTTTTTCTCGTTAGACATACCTCCTTTTTAGGGTTCCGTTACCAAAGGATAAAATCGGGACCCTAAGGTAGCGGCACGAAACTCTAGCGCTGACCTTGCTTGCGCAGAAGTCAAAATTAATATCGTACCCGTGCGCAGTATCCACTCTACATGTCGCTCAGCGCTAAACTTACGTGCCACTAGGTGTACTAAGACTCCGCTGTCTCTCTGTTCGTCTGTCAGTCTGTCTGTCCGGCCGTCTGTCTGTCACCAGGCTATATCTCATGAACCGTTATAATAGAGATAGTTAAAATTTTCACAGATGTTGTACTTCTGTTGCCGCTATAACAAAAATACTGATAACAATAAAATAAATATTCAAGTGGGGCTCCCATACAAAAAACGTGATTTTTATAAATAAGTACGGAACCTCGTGCACGAGTCCGCCTCGCACTTGGCCAGTTATTGTGTTTAATTTTTTAAACTTCTATGCTGTTTTCGGAGAAAATAATAAACTTAGAAGAAAAAGCAAAATATACCGGCTGCTTCTATTCCCGCGCAGATCGTAAAAGTTGATCGAGGAAATGGGCGAGAATGCGAAACAATATAGATAATAAATCATAATTTTGATTCCTTAAACCATCCATTAAGTACAGATAGTTGTGTACCACTGTTCAAAAAACATAAAATTCTAACACTCCCGTCACTGGAATACACATAATGGAAAAAGCAATATTTGTAAAGACTAATTCTCATCTGTTTCCTAGTTTATCTGAGGTAGTGAAAAGAAACCGTCGTGAGTTATATTTTGATAATTTGTGTCTGCATGAATCTAAAACTGCTTTATTGCAAGATAGTGTAGTATGTTTGGCACCAAAGATATATCATCAAATACCGAAACAATACTCGTATAGAGAACTATATTTAAATTTATTTAAGAAAAGATTTAAGTTATTGTTGACTGAAAATTGTTATTATAGTGTAAAAGATTTTTTATCTGATAAATTGATAATTTGTAATGACTGATATTAGTAAGTATATTATGGTAGATTGATAGATTCGTTATAAGTGGTATATTTTTCTAGTATTATGATAGACAGCCTTTCTGAAAATTTGCACACCTGTGATGGTAAAACATGATTGGATGAACTTAAATGTAAATATCTTGCTTGTAACCAATGTTTAGCAAAATAAATTTATCTTTATCTTTATCAGCTTCTCGCCCGCCATCACGCTAAAAGTGGCCTTTCGGTCTTGTGGCCCTAGCTCTGTTTGCTTAGATCCGCAAGACCCAAAATGCCCTGTCCCCCTCATTAAGGATAACGACGTGGTAGTTACTGTATTTATACATATTGGAGGTTGGAACGAAGTTCCTTGCAGAAGAACTAGCTCAGTTGGGAGAGCGTATTCCTGAGATGGATCCAGCACACGCCAATGTTTACTAAATGTATTGTTTAATTTATTATTATAACAGAAAAGTATAAGATTTTCCGTCACTTTTTCGTTACGAATTGATCAATTTACTAAAAAAATAACTTTGTTCCAATTCCAACCAAGTGATCCACGACACTCACGTTCTTTTTATATTCATTAACATATATTTGCCGTTTTAATAAAAAAAATATAAGTAATATAATTTTAATTCATTTATTAATGTACTTAAATTAGATAACAATAACTAATTAATCATAGTTTTAAATACTTATACACCTAATTAAAACATACAGAGCGAATCAGAATCATATAATTACTTGAGAAACGAGGTGAAACTCTGTCGAAGTTACCTAACTCGTTATTTGGTCTGCATTCGATGGTGATGCATATATGTCAGGTAAAAACGAAAACAAATTTTAATGTAAAACCAAACTAGGAAGTGCTTTAAACAATTAATTTTACGAACTATACGTAAGTTTTTCTTTACAGTTTTTTGTGTCAAATAAGGTTACACAATCAAATCAAGAGTACTCACCTAGATAGTTTAATTTTTGCCAGTTTTTACTAAAGGCTCGTGTTGAAGTTGAAAAAAAAGCAAAATGAAACCGTACGACAATGCGCTTTCTCCCGAATAAGTAATTTTTATAAATAACACGTATGTAATTTGTATTAATACAGTAATGCAAACGTGAATGATTAGATTAATACCTCGTGGTAAAAATTGGGTATTTTCCAGGATCAAAAATAAATTATTTGCATCTTAACACTACGATAAAATGAAACGTCACAAAATAATGTCATTGGTCATGAATCATATGGATTTTTCAAAGTTATTTTAGATTTATTATTGCAGGAAAACTGATATTTAGAGCGCTATCTGACTCCAAGAAACTATGACGTCATTAGCCTGTATTTCATACAAAAAATATTGTTTTGACGTTTAGGAAAAAGTTGTTGGAAAGTAGAGAATTGGGTACTTTCCTGGGACAATAATAAATTATTTGATACTATTATGAAAATAAACCGTGACAAAATAATGTCATTTGTCTTTGAAAATATGTAATTTAACGTGATTTTAGATTTATTATTGCAGAAAACTGATAATAAGAGCGCCATTTGAATCCAAGAAACTATGACGTCATCTGCCTGTATTTCAAACAAATCCCGTAGAAAATATTTGTTTTGACGCTCAGAAAAAAAGTACCTATCTGATTTGACTTGTTGGAAAATAGCGGATTGTGTAGATAGCATATCACAGACCTATATTTTTATTGTTTTAATTGTGAAACTGGAAACCTGATAGTTTTAGGACAGATCGAACTGGCTGACAAAAAGTGTTTCTTTTTTAAAAATTCACTGATGGAAACCTTTTTGCTGAAATTCAGATGTTGATTTCATATACATTATATATAACATTGCTGGTTTTGTAATGATACAACTTTGACAGATCTTATCAAAATAGGCAATGTAAATAAAAATCTGCATCTTAATTTATCATAGTAGTTGGATTCTGAGTCAAAACGCCGAACTGGCTAGCAAGAAATGTTCACTTTAAAAAACATCACTCGATTTTGATGTAAGGCTCCAACTTCATAGCTCTCATGATGTCGCCGGTCACGGAACACCTGCCGGCTTGCATGATGGTCCTGGCGTCTTCTCTGCCCTGAACCAGCTGCTTGAAGACCTGCTCATTGAGGGTGAACGTGCAGTCCGGGTCGTCCTCCGGCTCGCCTTCGAAAACCCTCACATTGTCTAGGTCGAGAGCTGGAAATGAAAACAAAACAAAACGTTAACAACACGAAAAACAATTCTTCGAGTAATCGGAGAATATGTATAAAAAACGGCCAAGAGCGAATTGGACTAGCGCACAAAGAGTTCCGTACTATAAAAATTCACGTTTGTTGTATAGAAGCCCCACTTAAATATTTATTTTATTCTGTTTTTAGTATTTGTTGTAATAGCGGCAACAGAAAATTTCAACGATCTGTGAAAATTTCAACGTCTATGGCGATTAGGGTTCATGAGATACAGCTTGGTGATAAACAGACGAACGAGCGACAATCGGATGGATAGACAGACAGCCGGACAGCGGTGTCTTAGTAATAGGGTCCCGTTTTTACCCTTTTGGTGCGGAACTCTAATGATACTATTGGCGGTGAATATGAATGGTTTTTCTACGAATTTACGAACAGTCTTTTGTATTTTATTATAATTCAATAGGTAATAATAATGAATTACAATTAAACTAAAAAACTTTTAAAAACTAAATGAAAATCTCAATTAAACTATAATAAAAATCTAAGTTTGGTTGATGCGGCATGGTGCAAAGAACACTGGCTGCATTCCCGCGCTGAATAGCTACTGCCATCCTCTGCGCGAGATATGAGCCAGTCCTTAAATTGTATGAAATTCTTATTATTATTATTACTCCAGCTGTAAACCGAGGTTCCCTTGATGATGTTGAAGAGGAAGACTCCCCCCAGCTCCTTGGCCTTGCTGGGGTCTGCGGCTGCCAGCTTCGCTTTGATCTTCGACACCAGGTCCGCCTTGCCGTTGCTGGCGGCCATGTCGCTCTGTTGTGCTCCCTGAGAGAAAAAGATAGACATCAATTTGTATGACCGGCTTGCTGGAAGAGAATGCTTTAGCATTAAGCCCACCTTTGGTGTTTAATGGTCAATAAAATAAATTAATTATCACAGGGACAAATACACTGATTGAGCTAGCCCCAAAGTAAGTTCGCGACTTGTGTTGTGGGATACTAACTCAACGATACTATATTTTATAACATATATAGATAAACATCCAAGACCCAGGACAATTTGAAATAGACCATTTCCAACTTGCCCTGACCGGGGATCGAACCCGGGATCTTTGGGTGGCGGATTAGCATAGTGACCACTACGCCACGGAGGTTGCCATAAAGATTGAATAAATAAATAAATTTGTCATTAATACATTTCAATACAGCAGCGACTACAAGATGAGATTCTTCAAAAAGATTTTGACAAGATTTCTTTAAGTACGGTCGACAACATGTGTTCCACTTCTGGAGTTGAATGAGGCCGAAGGCTACAGTAAAACAACAATACAATACAAAAATATTATATACTATATTAAATACCATATATCAAACTTGTCAAGGCCGTATGTCTGTTTGCCCACTTGGTTGTATAAAAAAATGATAAAAACATAATTAGTTCTTCTTTCAAAAGTTTAGCTCTATCTTACATACTACAAAAACTTGAGATAACGCAAATTTTTAAAATATTTATGAAACGAATAACAAGAGTCCATAAATAACCAATATA
The DNA here is from genome assembly GCA_943193695.1 of Acrobasis suavella. NCBI lineage: Eukaryota > Metazoa > Arthropoda > Insecta > Lepidoptera > Pyralidae > Acrobasis > Acrobasis suavella. The sequence goes on from OW971947.1 coordinate 3,162,008, forward strand.
AGTAGCAGTACTTATAGAGTATCAATATCAATATTTGTGTTGATGCTCAGAAAAAAAAGTACCTATCTGATTGGACTTGTTGGAAAATAGCGGATTGTTTAGATAGCCACAGACCTATATTTTTATTGTTTTAATTGTGAAACTGGAAACCTGACAGTTTAAGGACAGTTCGAACTGGCTAGCAAGAAGTGTTCCTTCTTTAAAAATTCACTGATAGAACCCTTTTTGCTGAAATTCAGATGTTGATTTCATATACATCTAATATATAAAATTCTCGTGTCACAGTTTTCGTTGCCATACTCCTCCGAAACGGCTTGACCGATTTTGATGAAATTTTTTGTGCTTATCCGGTATCTATGAGAATCGGCCATCATCTATTTTTCATCCCCCTAAATGTTAGGGGTAGTCCACCCCTAAATTTTTTTTTTAATTTTTTAGACAAAATTTTTAATTTCTATTTTTTTATGATACAACATACAAAAATAAATACAATCCTCAATTTTGGCAAAACAACGTTTGCCGGGTCAGCTAGTTATATATAACATTGCTTGTTTTGTAATGATACAATTTTGACAGATCTTATCAAAATAGGCAATGTAAATAAAAATCTACATCTTAATTTATCATAGTAGTTAAAATATTAATGAAACGAATAACAAGAGTCCATAAATAACCAATAATATAAGTAGCAGTACTTATAGAGGTTACTGGCAACTGGGACAGCGGTTAATTCGGACCGCGGTCGAAGTATCAGGATGAAAAAAAAAATTTTTTTTCCGCGACTGGTCCCTCTCATATATTAAACATATATTCAAGCCAAAACAGTATAGTAGTAAAATAAAAAATATTCTAACGAATAATTAAACAATGAAACAGTTACATTTCTAATGTGGTATGTAGACCAAAAAGATATGAAATATTATTCTGAAGCATTAACAAATCCTGAAGGCATCCGAATATCAAAGAGGAAGCATTCAGCGTAATTAAGTGCCTTAGATTTCATCATCTCAGCCCCATAACGTCCACTGCTGGAGATAGTTCTCTCCTAAGGACTTCCAAAATGACCGATCTAGAGCGGCCGGCATCCAGCGCCTTCCAGCGACCTTGGCCAGGTGTCCTACGCTTCGCTTGCCAGTACGTGGTCGATATTCGAAAACCTCTTTTTTTCCATCGGCCATCGGTTTGTCACGCTATGTGTCCCGCCCACTACCACTTCAACGAGCTAAGCGACTTTTGTTCTCCTACGAATTTTTTATTCGATCTCGTAGAGACACACCGAGCATAGCCCTCTCCATTGCACTTTCATTTAATCGAAAATAAGTATGACCCTTGCAGATGTGGATGGGAGAACCGGATCTCAATTCTTCTTTTTCTTGTAGTGCCTCTTCATTACTGGATGTTAGCCGTCAGCTTCCCAAACTCCTCTCTATCCATTGCCAAGCGGAACAATTTCTCAACTTTGGTAATTCCGGTCCATTCTCTTATGTTCCTCAGCCATTCTTTGCGTTTTCCAACGCATCTTTTGCCTTCGACTTTGTCCATCATAATAAGTTGAAGCAGCTGATATAGGCCATATCACAGCTCCAATATTCAACCTAACGCTTTATGACGTTGGAGCTCTCTTTCATTACTGATTTTTTGTGTCCAGCTAATACAAAGCATGCGACGGTAACACCACATCTCAAAGGTTTCGGACCTTTTTTAAATTGAATTGACAGACATAGGTTGCCTCGGATGGCATTGAGTTTTTGGCGGGAAGTCAAGGGGTTCGGTTGGGTTTGCTTTAAATTGTTTTGCAAATTGATTCTAGTGAACTTTATAAAATGAAATCGGTGTAGTTTAGTGTTATAAATGCTCATGCTCATGGACAATATGTGAAATGGTTAAAGTGGACACTCATAGTGCAGCTGTAGTGATATTTATTTGCGGACTGTGTTGGGCGTCTTTAGGCGCCGTCCACCACTCAATCGGCTATGAAAACCAGTGGACTATATAGATTTGTCGCCAGAAGCTCCTTGAAGCAATCAAAAGACCTACACCAACCTTTGATTGCATAGTTAGCGTTAGGGTTAGGAATAAAGAAGTGATAAAATAAAGATAGGCTCTAAAGGACTAGTATCCAGAGCCGTAAAATAATTATATAAACAAAAAAAATCGGACGGCATTTCCTACTTCAACGGACAAGGTTTGAGGGTGCTAGGGAGCGTCAGGCCGTCGTCTCACGTCTTCTTTAATAGTCCATGCTTCGCTGCCATAGAGGATCTCAATTAAAAGCAATAAATTCAGAATTTGCGTTATTTAGTAAATATACCTTCCATCAATACGTGATAGCTACTGCATAATTATTATCTAAGGTATTATATTATCTTTACTATGATGAACGATTTACATAATACCTCTACATTTTAAGTGTTACAACGACCTAATATATAGAACCTTTAATAGATATTTAGGTACTAAGTAAAAATATACAAGTAGACTTAAAAACTAAAACCCGACTTCGGAGTAAATCTTAGGTACTGAAAAGTTTATTCAGTTAATGCAAGCAAACAGAGAGCAACAGGTAACTTTTTAAAATGTGCGTTTTAAGCCCTTTCTTTAATACCCCACAGGGTATGATTCAAATTTTTTTACTTCATTACTTTATGGTCTATAGAGGGCGCCACTGTTAATTTACAGTGACGTCACATAGCCTATAACCAGCGGACAGCCAAGACATATTTTTGAAGATACGAGGAACAGATGAACATACAATATACATCGCGGCGAACCTCAAAACTCTTCTTTTGGCTTCGCCGTACTTGGGTAAAAAATTTTATAATAATAAGTATGTACTTAGCTGCGTATCACAAAACTTTAAAGTTTCAATAAAATTGACTTGATTGTTTTAGAAAAATATACTTAGATCGAATAAAATTGACACACATTTTATTATTTTTAATTGAATACCAAAGCATCCACGAACTTTCCAAAAAATATGGGACAAAATAAATGAAACTGGCACAAAACACTCACATAAAAAAAAAACGTTTCAAATAATTCCAAATTTAATTTTCACTCACCATTATGACGTGTGACAGGCACCGTTCTTGAGTACACAGTAATGCAAAGCTGCGTGCTGCGTCATCATGCGTCCGAATGGACTTTCACTCTCGGCGATTGCAAAACAGCGACGTTTTGGTAACCAAAAGTTTGGACAGTTGTGGGATAAGCATTTAATAGTAAGCTGACCTAATTTATTCAAGTTTTTGGTTTACTAAGTTAGAATCAAAATACTCACTTTTATTTCTCTAGCCGACTTCAAAATTACCTAAGTTTTTAATAATTATATTTAAACTGATAACTGTAATGCGAGATATTTAATATGGAGAAGGCAATAGCAAAATACTCTATTAATTACCCAAAAATCGAAATTTTGTGCGTTGTTTCCATACAATGACACCGACGAGAGCTTGGCTCTTAAATGTATCTAAAACATTACCGCCATTGAATATTTGCTCTTTTGAATTGTTTGTACTTTATTTCGTTCTTTGGCACAATAAAGTTATTACAAACAAACATGTTTTGGATACATTTGGAACTGATACACCAAGCAAGCAATCCAGTAACGTTATAACGTAAGTAAGTACTATGTAGGTGACAGGGGGGTTACTCCATAAAATAATACGATAGTCGTCCGATAGTGACGTGCTATTTTTATGTCAAACCAAATTAGACTTTATCTTCATACATTAATTTTTGAGAATTAATGTATGATGATAAAGTCTAATTTGGTTTGACATAAAAATAGCACGTGCCTGACACTGCAACACGGATAAGTACCTACGCAGTAACGTCCGTCTAGCGTACCACTTTAAGAGTAAGCTTAATTTTAGACTTACATATTCTATTTATCTGAATCTGTGCACCGGTGTTAGCCAAACATTACCCAGGCCTGTGTCACTCACCGTTTAGGTATCGAAGATATACCTACATTATTACTATGCGCGCGGTGACCACTTCGAAGGGGAAAATTCAGTTACATGAATCGTTTGTCTAGAGTAATAAGAATGAAATTGGCTTGCAATGGTTGTCTAGGTATCTAAACGAAGAGGTGAGGACTTCTCACGCGGCCTAAATTAAACCATAGCGCTAACCACATTGCGTAGATACTTCTTTGAATTTCTTTTCTAAGTAAGACTTCTGTACGTGAGTACTAGTACTTATTCTGTGGATTACCTTCGGTCTTTCCCAGGCTCTTTCAAGATACTCGTAGGATGAAAATGCTACACAAATACCTATACACAATAAGAGTAAGGCGTGTGGCACCATACAATACGGCTTCTATTTTATATCACGATGCCCTGTATGCAAGTTACTATAAGCCTACTAATAAGAAACAAAATACCTATTCGATGGTCATCCTACTCATAACTGCGTCTCTGCAGAGGCCGTATCTTTGTCCGCCAGCGACCAGAGAGATTTTCACTTTTTTTTTTCAACTAACGCATTATACTTGCCTACTGAGCTAAATTTGTTATATTTAACAGTTATACAACTTTTAGCTATTATCGTAATTTTATTAATCATTATTCAGGCTACTACTAAATCAAAAAGACTATTATTAAGTATTACTACTGAGTTTTTGATGACCTCCGTGGCGTAGTGGTCACCATGCTAGTCCGCCACCCAGAGGTCCCGGGTTCGATCTCCGGTCAGGGCAAGTTGGAAAATGGTCTTTTTCAAATTGTCCTGGGTCTTGGATGTTTATCTATATATGTATTGTATATGGTATAAAAATATAGTGTCGTTGAGTTAGTATCCCATAACACCAGTCTCGGACTTACTTTGGGGCTAGCTCAATTATTGTAATTTGTATTTATATGTATATTTATTTATTTATTTATAGTTTCGATTGTTTTGTTGCTGTTTTTATTTGTTTTATTGTTTACAATCGTCAATAAAAGAAATTATTTACATATCTAACCCATTAGCTAAACAAATATTGTGACAAAAATATTAGGTAATATATATGTAGATAAATACCTATTTACAATTTGTGCTTAGCTTTATCTCTTGTTTATACTTCGAACCAAAACCTGTTTAACGTTTATCTAAACGAATAATTTTTCAGAACTAAAAACCGACTTCACCGCAACACCTGGAAACGTTGGGAACACCTGACAAGTATACCCATTCGAACAAAAAAAGATTCTCCAAATTGGACCAGGCGTCTTCAAATAATTAATCAGTGAACATACATAAAAAATAAAATAAATGATTCCTAAGAATTGATAACCTCCTCCTTTTCGAAAGTGGGTTAAAAAGGCTTTCTTGCATTTATCTCAAAACCAAACACTTAAGTTTAAAGTGTAACACTAAGGAACTTCTCTTACACACTTCGTAGCCAGTTTCATTGATGTGATAGGTTAAGTAACGCAGATGGCCGGTAGGTCGCGAAGGTTCTTGAATGGCGAACATCGACCACTGAGTCCACTGACCATACGCCGGTACGTGGAAGTGTGGCGCAAAACATCATGTAGCTGTGTAGAGGTTATACTTTTTCTTATAACCTCTACACAGCTACATGATACGAGTAAGCTACCATCTTTAACCCTGATGTAGACCCAGGGATTTTCTATACAATATGTAACAAAAACCTTGTCCGATCCTTGTAAGAGCAACTCAGACCGTCAATACGAACAACTTTTTCTATGGGACCAATGCTTGGTACTCGAAGAAAAAAAACAACATTTTCATTCAAATTGTCGGGCCAGCCGAACACTTTTGTAAGAAAATGACGATTTTTTTCGAGTTTCAAGCATTGGTCTTACAGGAAAAGTTGTTCATGTTCATATTGACGGTCTGAGGCGCTGTTTGAAAATTTAATTGCAAGATTTGACCTAAACAAACATTCAATCATAGATGCATACAAGATTCATTGCAAGTTGAATAAAAACTTGTTAAAAATGGTTCTACCAATATCGTCATAGATTGCACGTCACTTATGCAAACTGGAGGAACTCGGTGGCCCAGTGGGAGTGCGCTACTAGCGCTTTCGTAAGTTAAGCGACACCGGGCGAGGTCTGCATTTGGATGGGTGACCGCACGTGGTATAAAAATTTCTCGAGCTCCTCCGTGCTTCGGATGGCGCGTATAAGCCGTTGGTCCCGGCTGTCATTACTGTAAGACAGTCGTCTTGCCTGAAAAATCTGACTCCAGTGTTTGCCACTTCCACACACGAAAAACAACAATTTATGCAAAATAAATATTTCATTTCATTTCAAGCGCTCCTTAAATCCTCTCGAAGTCGATGGCTGGTTGCGTCCAACAATTGATCGCGTCGCGTCGATCGTCTTCTAATCGGAAACAAGTTATGTCATACTGAAGAGGTCAGAGGCGTATCTACCGCCGTCTCAGCCGTTTAAAAGATATGGGGCTCACAGGGTATAGGGCCCCCCGGGTAATGGGGCCCCAATCCCCAAATGTGTAGCAAAACTTGTTATATGTTTTCCACAATATAACTCAAAATAAATCTTAGGCCGTACCATCAATATGGGTTTATTTACATGAACAATATGATTTTAGCTCTTGTATAACAAACATATTTGTTTTATCAAATGCATGCGCTTTTATTTAAGTAAGAATATACTAAGAAACCGTTAAGCATTAGGGTTTCTTACAAATATGATAAAGGGCCTATTTTGTGCAAGCTACGCCACTAGTTTATGTTTATCTCTAAATAAATAAATATATACGGACAAATAACACTGATTGAGCTAGCCCCAAAGTAAGTTCGAGACTTGTGTTATGGGATAAGTACTAACTCAACGATACAATATCTTATATACAAATAACTATATAGATAAACATCCAAGAGACCAAGACCTAGGACAATTTGAAAAAGGCCATTTTCCAACTTGCCTTGACCAGGGATCAAACCCGGAACCTCTGGGTGGTGGACTAGCATGGTGAACACTACGCCACGGAGGTCGTATGTATGTATATGTTATAAAATTAATATAGTATCGTTGAGTTAGTATCCCATAACACAAGTCTCGAACTTACTTTGGAGCTAGCTCAATCGGTGTTATTTGTCCTTAAATATTTATTTATTTATTTACTAGTAGAGGCCCTACTAAAGGTACAGAATAACTCGAAGAATTTAGCCAGTTTCAGTCGACAATCTCGACTGAAACTAAATTCTTGCTTCTGTCTGATTTCTACACGCAAAATTAAAGTTAGTTCAGATCGTTAGCAGTTATCATAAAATAATGTAAACAACAATGAAATAACTCTTCGGATGCAGCAATAAAAAGTGCGGTCGCGGTGTGGAATATTTACTGGCGCGCGATAAATTGTTAATGCTGCCGAGTGCCGCGGTCGCCATATTTCTCGGATTATACCGCGTGCGCACTAACGTCTGCATGGTTCAATTCACAAGCAATCCACGAGAAGAGGTTGCTATTGAATAAAATTTTTCATTTCTAAGAGCTACCCACGTGGAATTGTTACATGGGTATAATTATTTTTTCATAGACCGGTATAGATTACTCTGGTCCAATACACATATGAAGTGAAGAGGCGGCTTAGTGCCGCGGTTGCAATATTTCTCGGATTATTCCGCATGCGCACTGACTACTTTGTAATTTATTTACAAGAATTATAAGCAAACAACTAGAGGAAGAAATTACTATTGAATTGAATGTTGCAAATGAATATATACATTTTTGAGATCCAAGAGCACCGAATTCATACCTATGATTTCTTGTTAACCGACTTCAAAAGAAGGAGGAAGTTATCAATTCATCGCGACCCTTTATTTATTTTATACATATGTTCACTGAATACTCGAAGACGCGTAGACCGATATGGAAAATTATGCATGCTTACGGCGACAAATTTTATACTTCTAATTTGTCGCATTCGCGTAATTTACCGCAAAAAACATAAACAAAATTGAGCGACAAAATAACTTTCATTCATAAAACGTATTTTTTCTCATGCCTAACTCCCGTGCGAGCATGGTTTTGACAGGTCAAAGTAGACATATCGACGGTTGGCAACGTGAAATCGTGTAAGTCGCCGATTTGCTAGACCCACATAAGACTCAATTAAACCATTTTCAATCGTCTTTTAAACAGTTATTCCATTGAACTAATATTAAATGTATATTTACATATTTAAATGTAGGCAGACATCTTTAAACAATGTATTATTGAAGTTTACAAACTTAAAAATATATTTTATTACAAAACTATAACGCCATCTTTTGGTGAATCCTACAACCACTCCGGCGGCGGTGAATGCATCGTACTCGGCGGTGGTATTTTCCTTTAAGTTGGTGGTACGACATGAGTTGAAACGTTCCGTTGCACATTCAATTTTTATAACATTTCATTTTAATAATATTAAATACTCTTTGGTTGCAATCTTTTTTCTAGGAATACTAAGGCCACAGAGGAAGATTGTAAACACAGTCGATGACGGGCAAAGAAAGTCTCAAAGATCACATGTTTAGCAATTTCTCAATAGGATCCTTCTAATTTAATAAATCTAATTTTTGTGATCTCAGACTTTTATTGCGTTCTTGGTGTGTTATCTCGTTCGTGAAGACTGGGATAGATTTTGCCGGTCCAATGCCAATAAGAAGTACGACTTGTGGCAGAGCAAGGACCTAATTGACATGTATAAATTTTCCATCATAGTATAAATCGAGTAATGTGTGGTTCGTCGTGCAATAATAGAAAAAAGATTGATGGATGCCGTTCTAATGTTTAGTCTTGTGGATAACGCCATATCAAGAAGAGCACGCGCATCTCTTTCAGTATCTTAGTTACTAACTTGATTTGTGTAACTAGGATTTGCAACATTGGGCTCTGTTTGTCCCGAAGAAGAAATGTGAATAAAGATATCATCAAACAAAATTTTAAGACATTCGCTTGTACATTGGGTCTTTTCTCATAATTCAGCCATGCACTGTGAATTTTAATTGTTTACCGATATTCCGATGCACTAACGCAATCGAAATTATTAAAATCTATTCCTTGCTGACAATAACTTTACAGTTTTATATTTTTATAGACGAAATTATAGGTTTAGAAAATAGGAATATTTTATCCCTTGGTTATGTATTATATTCTTTCTTCTATCATCGTGGTGGTTGTAGAGTGTTGTTTTTATTAATTTGATGTAAGCGTCATCTTGGTTGACTTCTAGTAACGTTTACGTAATGTTATGAGGTTGTAGACTGTAGATAGATACGTCCGCCATACGCACTGTAAACAATTCCAGTAGGTAACGATAGATGGCGTTGTATACTATTAGCCAACTGAAATAAATCTGGGTTCGTAATTGGGTACTTTCCTGGGTCAAAAATAAATTATTTGGTACTGTTAAGAAAGAAAAACATCACAAAATAATGTCACTTGTCATAAGCGTACGCATTTTCAACGTGGTTTTAGATTTATTACGATATCATTAGTCTTATTTATTATATACATATCCTATATAATAATATTATTATGTACTTACGTTCGATGCCCTATCTTCAGATTCCCTTTTTCATCAGTGACGTCGGTCGTATTGAAATCTGAATAGTACAATCGAAGTACTATTCTATAGGGCTGTTTTATATGGCAGAATTGTCTAAGAACTGTCTCCAGTAATAACTATTTCCATCCAAATCGGAGCCTCTCTATGTATCCAATAAAAAGATAGTAAAAGCATAAATAGTGCAAATACAAACGTAATACGAAACGAGACTCGCCCCCAATATTTTAATTCTATTAAGTGCTCACAATTTGCCAAGAGGAGCCACCATTTTTGTACTTGATAAAGTAAAAGTTATTCTATTTGCGACTTTAATGCTGAAGTGCTAAGGTTGTAAGTTACTAGTTTTGATAGTAATATTTAAGCTTGCGAATCGTATAGGTTATTTGGTTTGTCCTAAACAAACCGAAGGCACTTCCTAGAGGCGTATTTAACATGTAGCCAATAAAAAGTTGTTTGAAATGCGTAATGGAATTCTTGTTTTCTTTCACGGTAGTTTTCAAGTGTGGACGTGTGTGTTTGACCTTTACTGTTTTAGAAAAAAGGTTCGGGGTGCGGCAGGGTGAATGTGAAAGTTTTATTGAGCCAGCCATATACCATAACAACGTTCACGGTAACAGAATGTGGGAGTATTTCCTGCCATCTACTTTAAATGAATACTCTAACAATATTTTTGAGGAAATACTTAAGTAATTTAAAAAATAGTACCAAATGTAAATTACTTCTTAAAAACTATATATTTACTGTATAACTTTGTAACGAGTAGTGACTCGCCTTACCACGTATAATCCCAAATAGGTTTTTGTTGGTATTGCTTAATATGTAATGTAATAATTTGTGTGACTTAAATAAATAATTTTGAATAAATAATTATGAAAAAAAACCTTTTTCTAAATGGACCATTTTTTCGATCTTCATCATACTGATTTTGATCGCACGTTTGAATAGCAAGTCATATAATTTCTCGTGTTACGTTGTACAGGGTAAAAAAAATATACTGAAACTGTTTTAAGACTAAATACAGTCATTCTTCGATCAGCTGGAGGTTCTCAAGATATATTTTTTCTTATTTCGATATGAGGATTGAATGTAACTAATGTAAGTACTCTTTAAATATTTTCAGTAAAAGAATATTTTGTTGAACGTTAACGACCTCCGTGGCGTAGTGGTCACTATGCTAGTCTGCCACCCAGAGGTCCCGGGTTCGAACCCCGGTCAGGGCAAGTAGGAAAATGGCCTTTTTCGAATTGTTCTGGGTCTTGGATGTTTATCTATACAATATGTAACAAAAACCCTGTCCGATCCTTGTAGAAGCAACTCCGACCGTCAATATGAACCAGTTTTCCTATGGGACCAATGCTTAAAAAAATGGTCATTTTAATACAAAAGTGCTTGGCTGGCCTGGCAATTTGTATGAAAATGTCAATTTTTTCTTCGAGTTTCAAGTATTGGTCCCATAGGAAAAGTTGTTTATACTCGTATTGACGGTCTGAGTTGCTCCCACAAGGATTGGACAGGGTTTTTGTTACATATTTGATATTGTATGTGTAATTGTTATAAAATATGGTATCGTTGGTATCTTTGAGTTAGTATCCCATAACACAAGTCTCAAACTTACTTTGGGGCTAGCTCAGTCAGTGTTATTTGTCCCTATATATTTATTTGTTATACATTATTTTATGCCATTTAATCAGTATTATAAACTGATCTTGCTGTAAAAAGTCTATGTTACTGACCTTAGACAGGTAAAAAGTAAATCCACTCTGGCAGAAAGCAAGAAACACTATTATAAAGTAATAATCTATAAATCGAAGAAGTCGACGATTTTGCCTTCCAGTTTCAGTAACCCTGCTACGCAAGAGCTACAATCCTAGATATCCTAGACAGAAGCATTGTAATTTTTCAAGTGATTTTAACTACGAAACATTCTGAAAAAGTCTACTCTTGTACCTATGTTTTTTTTTGTCGTGTGGTAATGGAATAGTAGAATACAATTTGTCACCACAACGGGTCCTACCGGTGACGTAAGTAAGAGGCGTCTAAGAAAATATTACAATTTTAAATGATTAGCAATTTCACAATTTAAATTTCATAGAAAAATACTCTCTTAAAATATTACCATTATAAAATATATCAATACTTACTTATGTATAATTTATATTTAGTTGTATGTTTGTCTGTTAACAACCTGATTGAAAACAGCCTTATGGATTTAGAATCAGTTTTAATTTCAGTAAGCACACATAGCACTGCAATATTAATATTGTATTTAATCTAGAACAACTTCTGTTTTATATATTTATTTTTTATTATTTTTAATATCTCTAGTACCTAGCAAATGTTTTAATAATATGTTATTGTATAATCTGTGAATAACATAGTTGGTTACATAATTATTTAAAAGTATCTGAGCAAGCCTGTTTAGTCTGTAAGGTTGGTAACGCTGAATTTTGTAACTGATTGTTGTTCCTTTATAAATAAACTAGCTTTTGCCCGCGGCTTCGCTCGCGTAGGGGTGTAATTTATCAAAATCCTTTCTTAGGGGATGCCTACGTCATAGTAGCTTTATGCATGCAAAGTCTCAGCCCGATTGGTTTAAAATTGACAAAGTTTCATACAAACTTTCATCCCCTATTTTATCCCCTTGGGGGTAGAATTGATCAAAATCCTTTCTTAGCGGATGCCTACGTCATAACATCTACATGCATGCCAAATTTCAGCCCGATCCGTCCAGTGGTTTGGGCTGTGCGTTGATAGATCACTATGTCAGTCAGTCAGTCACCTTTGAGTTATATATATTTAGAAGATAATAATAAAATTAATAAATATGCCTGCGAATGTAGCTACATTGTTAAACATCAATGCGACATACGAGTTTAAAAGTTTAAACATTCGTCCACACTAACAACAAAACGTTCCGAATAAACAAGTTTCAACTCCCAAAACATCTGCTAGTTTCACGGCGGACAAGTTCAACGTCCGAGAAACACGGAACGTTTCACAACACGCGCAACTCGCGTCGATCGAACACTCCCCGACTCCCCAGTTGTTTCTCGAAACGTCCGCCGGCAACACGCATCATGACTTTGTTCACTGATAATTCAATAACGTGGAACAATGACCTAATCTTCAAACTAATAGACTTATACCACGAAAGACCACAACTATGGGACACGAATTTACGAGAGTACAAAGACAAACACAAGAAAAACGACGCCTGGGCAGAGATCGCGGCGGCTATGGGCATGGACAAGGATTCAGTTGAAAGGAAAATAAAAATTCTCTCGACGCAGTTTCGAAGGGAGATCGTCAAGAACGACAACGATGAAAGCAAATGGTTCGCCTTTAAGAAATTGATGTTTTTGAAGCCTCGGGTTTTGAAGGCGTTAGAGAATACCGAATCTAATGTAAGTTTGCATTTAATTAATTAAGTATACTACCTACTGTGTTGCCACTGATGTCACACTGATAGTGACATCAGTGGCAGTAAAAATAATTGAATTCACTGAATGACACTGACGAAGACAATTTTTACCATCGCTTCACAAGTTGAACCTAAAAATTTATTTTGCTCTTTGCAATTAGCTAACTTGTAGGTATTGCACGCCTCATAAGCGGAGCGTTGAGGTAGTGCTCTACTCGCAAAATGTGTGGGTCAAGCATTTTTCTGGACTTGTCTGCCTCTATTATATTCATATTGCACTAATAAAATGATATACAGAGATATAACGAACAAATCTTTTTTAAACACATTTAATATTTGTAGAAAATATTTCTCAAGCAAACCGTATAAAAAAATATATATATATTTAAATAACTAACATTTTCGTGAATGTCCGGATGTCTGTTATTATTAAGTAGGTTACTTTGACTTGTCGTTTGTTTTTAAAGCGAATAAATAAGCTAATTATATTTACAATTACATAATATGCCAACTTTTGTTTTACACGCCATGACCACGAAAAAGTCATACAAACAAAGTAGGTAGCTACGTAGAAATTATCCGGCGAGTTCAATTCAATTTATTTGTTGCTTTTCACATTATACATTTCACATTATACATACATAGAGTGCTTTATGGGAACATTATTCGAAACAAAAATTCTCCAACATGAAACTCATAACAAGTTATTTTTACCCACGTGGTTGTATCTCGCTCACTCTAACTAAACACATGTCGTGAGAGAGCGAGAGGGCCGAGCGGCCGGTGCCTTAGTGTTGAGTGAAGGTTGAATGACTGTTTATCATTCTTCGACGCATACAATTTCACTTTTGTTGACAAACGTTGAGGTGAGACTTGTGGAGGGTTCCGTATGCAGCGTGACGATAACGTCAGACAACGGAGAGATTCAAAGATTAGAGTTTTAATTTTAAATAAGTGCTGTATGTAATAAACGTTTTAGGTACTGCATGGTAATAACACTACCTATCTATTAATGTCTATACTATTAATGATTATTTAAAAGATAATAACGCGTGGAAATTTCCTATAAATTTTCCATTACACTTCACACATAAAACATAAGAACTGTATTCTCTGTAACAATAATTAGCTTACTGTAAAACATGTTAATGCTCTGCGATCAATAGGTGACTAATAATTCCTCTTGACAAGGTCTGCGATATCGGGATTTTCATGCTCACTAAAATGTCAAATATGGTGGTGGCGTCGCTGGTCGGGTCGTTGGATTCCCTCTAATATGGTTGAGTTTAACGATGGCTGATCCGTGCGTCAAAACGTGAACGGGTGCTGCCGGGAGGGACTTGTCAGCTCGGAGTCGATTTTTTGACTAGGTACTTAGTATTTCTTCTTATTACGTAATTTATGTTTGTTAACTCGTTCGCAAGCATTACATGTTAAATGTGTCAACATTGTATTATATTATAAGTATTTAATAATTAAAAGACAATGATAATAATATGACAAAGCCCTTCTGACGAGTAGGCGACCAATACTGTGAAAATGAGTTTCTTTCGGCGTTTCTTCTCAACAGTGGTCGTTACGAAGCTAGCTCGGTAGCTTTTCTTTAAAAATAAATTATATTTTAATATACTTTACACGTAACGTAAATTATACTTATTGACGTGTAAAAGTGCCTGTAAAGGTCTAATTACTGAATAAACATTTGAATTTAGAATTTGAATTTATCTCTATTATAATATGACTTCTTTTATTTTTCTTACTTATCTTGTTCAGATTATCTTTTCTATGTATATATTTATTTATTTTATGTACGCATGTATGTATGGGTATGTATTTATGTATGTATGTATGTATCTTTGTCATTTTATATGTGATTATGTAAGTATATTAACTGATTGTACCTTTAGCTATTGCAGTTGCGATAAGGCCGCCTTCTGACATCTCTTTTATGTTATCTTTGGTTATGTAACATTTTGTTTTGGTGCAATAAAGATTTTAACTAACTAATTCTCATGGACAATGAATCTTATACAGGGTGTTTTTAAAATCATTGGCATCCTTTCTACAGGTGAAAGTACTCATGAATATGAGCAACTTTTTGTATGGGACCGACTCAATCCAACCGAAAAAAATCAACTGTTCCATACATTTTGGGATTCTAAGTATTGTAAAATAGTATGGAACAGCTGATTTTTTTTCGGTTGGATTGTGTTGGTCCCATACAAAATGTTGCTCATATTCATGAGTACTTTCACCAGTAGAAAGGATGCCAGTGATTTGAAAAACACCCTGTATATTATATACTTACTCATAATCAGTGATCGGAGCAGGTAGATTTATTTATAGATAGATAAACGAGTGATCCTGAAAGGGTTCCGTTTTTCCCTTTTGATTTACGGAGCCCTAAAAAAGATTCCGACGAATTGATGACCTCCTCCTTTTTAAAACTCGGTTAAAAATAAAAATATACTTTTCAGATAAGAGACGACGACTGGTGCATCTCACAGTCCTCCACCGGAACAAGCACTCCTCAAATCAGGTGCATCTCACAGTCCTCTGCTGGTACAAGCTCCCCGCAAATCAAGGTGAAGAAAATGCGACTCAGCGAGACAGAGTCTGAAGACACCACCAAGACAGAAGAAACCTACAGGATAATGACAGAACTGTACCGGGAGAGGTTCAGTCGCGATGAGTTCACGGTGTTTGGAGAACATGTAGCGATGAAACTGAGGAAGTTGGACAATTTGTACGCGAGATGTACTGCGCAGTACCATATTAACAATATTTTGTATAGGGCTGAGATTGGGGAGTACGATACCTTGGAAGATAGCAAGCCTTATCTTGGCTAGGAATTAACTATATTTTTAGTGCCATTACGTACTATGCCGAAATTACGCTGTACCGTTTTGGTTAGTAAAACCTAGATTTAGGATCTAGGAGGATAGATGAGATAAAGGAAAGACTAGATATTGGCAAATGAGATAGGTATAATGAACAACTATTACATTACATTAGTTACAAAGATTCACAAGAACACTAGGTACAGATTAGGTAGTCAGGGTCGTGAGTTATAGGCACTAGATCCGTTGAGTAGCCCTTCTAGGTAGAAGAACTACTTAGCTTGAGATGCAGCCGAAGAAAAAGAGGACGAGCGCCGGCCGCCGCGCCTTATATATGGGCATGCCCCCCACCCCCCCCCCGCTGCGCCCGACCGATGTTCGGCGGATTTCCTATTCCTTCTTACTTCCATTGAGGACATATTTTCCATAATTTGGCTCGTTTTTCCCGGACCCGTTTTGTGTGGGTAGGTAGGAAGTTGAGAACGCCTGCTGGCGCCTCCGACGGGTTTTCTAGGAAACTTCTTCTTATGTGTGTGACACCACCGCACTCCATGAGGAGATGGCTTGCAGTTTCTTCAGCCTCCGCACATAACCTGCACAGAGAACTGTCTGTAATACCTTGGGTGAAAAGGTGTTTGTTTAAAAAAGATATTCGGCGGAATTATATCTGCAATGCTAATTGAATTACCAGCAACGTGTTGCAAACATAGCAACACACTATGCTTACTTAAGACGAAGTGGTAGCTAAAGTGGCGCCCTCATTTGAAATAAATTGTTTAAAACTAAATATGGTGATAATTAAAAATTTGATTTGTATCAATGTCTAGAAAGACCTTTAGAATAACTTTTGAAAGTAATATTGGTAGTCCGTCTAGTTTTAAAACTGTTTTTCGCCAAAAGTGGCCACTTTTGGCCAAAAACAGTTTTAACACTAGACGGACTATTAGTAATAATTTCAAAGGTTATTCATAAAATAGTTTAAAGGTCTTTCTAGATATTTATACAAATCAAATTTTTTATTATCACTATATTTAGTTTTAAACAATTTATTTCAAATGAGGGCGCCACTTTAGCTACCACTTCGTCTTAAGTTGAGTTTTTCACGAAGATATAAATTTGCCGCGGAACTTCAGCCGCGCAATTTCGGCACAGTGTGTTAAGACACTTGAAATTTGAAGTGTGATGTATACCTAACGCAGTATTGAATACTTTCAAATGACAAGTGCTGGACATATTAATTCAAAGTTCACGAGTAGGCATGATTTTTTGTAATTTATAAATAAACTAGATATTAAAATAAAATAAAAAGATATTGATTGGAGATTCAGACAAGAATACTCCACTGTTACTCGTAGTAGTATTTATTGTAATTTAGTCCCTAGGTAAGTACTTACTTACCTAGTAACTAGTAGTAAGTAGTAGGGACTAACTTACAATAAATACTACTACGAGTACAATCATGTCTACTTTGTGAGGTCACAAAGTAGACATGATTTATTGTAATATAAAATACTAGACTTAATTTTTTAGACAGCAAAAAAAGCTTATATACAGATTATGAAAATGTTTTTGTTTTCTTTCGCGAAACATTGTGCAGGAAAGATCGCGGGATCATTCTCACTAGTTCCAGTGGCAAATAGTTCCATGGAACAAGTGAGATTTTTTTTTCTCAGTAGTTCCATTGACTTTGATAATGGAACAAATGAAACAAAACTTAATCAGACTTGTTCCATGGGACAACTACGATGGAACTAGTGAGATTTTTTTTTCTCAGTAGTTCCATTGGTTATTTTTCAATGGGACAAGTGAAACTAAAGTCAAATAACAACATTCTCATTAGTTTCACTTTCTAAAAATATCATGTATGAATGAATAAATTAATAAAACGCACTAAAATTAATTAACAAGTGATTTAATATAAAATAAAGGTGATTTTCCTTCAAAAAAATTTAACAACTGATTTAATATAAAATAAAAGTAATTTTCCTTCAAAAAAATTTTATATTTTTTTTGCTAGGTAATTAGGGCAATATATAATATGAATTATGTATGACTTATGTAAACGCAATTTGTCCAAAAAAATGAGCAATGCTTATATCACCAGAAATTAATTCCATTTGTGGTTTTCTAATGAAATCATCATTTTCCTGACTAATTTTTCTTCTTTCTTTGGGTGGTTGATTTGCATAAAAGGCTGTTAAATTGCTATCATCGTAAGTAATATTGAATACTATTAATAAGTTGCTTTAATTTTTTTGATACATTTTTATTAATATTATGGTGCTATTTCGTTCACTAAACACGCACCACAATTTCATAGTAGCAGGTTTCATCCAAAAGTTATCAAAATAATTAATTAATTTTTTTATTGCTTTATTTTTTTCCGTAGTTTGTCCTTTTATGTAAACCCAGCCCTCGTTAATTTTATCTATAAGCAAATGCGCTAGATTACAACATAAATACACTATTCCCTTGTACCGTTTATTTTTGTTAAGTTTCAAAGCTTTCGCCTTTCGCCATAAACTGTTAGTGAAGTGGAAGTGGCATCCGTTGATTTTAATTGTTTTATCAAATTGGCGTAATGCCGCGATTGCGGCCTCTTCAAAGGCCACGTTCACTTTTCTAGGATTCCATTTAGGAATTCGTGTCTTGATTAAATCGAATAAAGTACAGTAAGCTAAGTACAGTAAGCTTTTATGGGAAATAAATGCATAAACTAATGGCAGAATATTCGTATCAGTGCTGCTGCTCCCTACGTCGCCATGGATGGAATATACTTGAGCGAATGGAAAAGGACAACATTTGAATGTTCCATCCATGAAGAATTGTTTTGTAGTTGTCATCAATGACTTAGCTTCCTCAGAGCAGAAAATCAATATTTTAAGCTCACCATCGAAATAATCAGCCAATACAAAATTTCTAAATGGTCTGGGCACTTCAATTTCTGCTTAAGTTTGTCCACATACCTTAATTACGTCAAGTTGTTTATTTCTTTTTCTGTAAATTGAAATTTTTTTTGCTGAAACGACGGTATCAGTTTTTTTTTAACTAAATCAAGCCCTTCATATTTTATTGATATCAAACCTCTTTTATAGATCCTTAGAGCACTTCCTAATCCTTTTGCAGCCTCTTCACAGGTTTGACTTATTTTCTTCTCAATTAAGTTTTGGGTTTCATCTGATAGACAACTGATGTGGTGATCTTTCTTCAATAAAATTGTTTTTTGGTCCTACAAAGCAAAAAACAAACAGATCTTATTTACATAAAAAACACTTCCATGCTAGTTTGAGATAAAAGAAAATGGGAGGAAAGAAAAACGTATAATGTATAACTGCTTCTGCCCCCGCGTAGACCGTAGAGGTCGATCAAGGGAATGGGCGAAAATCTAAAGAACCACGACAATAGGCGTTTTGTTTCATTTGTTTTGTCAAAAGTTTTGTTTCATTTGTTCCATTATCAAAGTCAATGGAACTACTGAGAAAAAAAATCTCAATTGTTCCATGGAACTATTTGCCAATGGAACTAGTGAGAATCCGGATCGCGAGCATTTTTAACCGACCCCAAAAAAGGAAGAGGTTATCAATTCGACTATATATATACATATTTTTTTTTTGTATGTATGTTAACTGATTTTATTGGTTCTTTCTTTATTTAAAAGCTTATAGCACTTGGTTGGTCCCATATTAATTTGATGAAGATATGATGAAGAACTTTGGAGATATTAATGAAACTCTTGAAAGAAAAAGAAGTCGGTTGTTTTTTTTTGTTAAAATTGAATTAAGTAAGTATGTTAAAACGTTTAAACACTTTATACTATAGTAATACGATCTTATTTTGAAATGAGTAAATAAATTGCTCAAGTATTTTTCTTGTCTGAACTTACTCTTTTCAGGACCTCCTCATTGGTATTTTTTTCAGTCCAGTTTATCATTGTACAATATGTAACAAAAACCCTGTCCGATCCTTGTAGGAGCATCTCAGACCGTCAATTCGAACAACTTTTCCTATGGGACCAATGCCAATGCTTGAAACTCGAACAAAAATTGACATTTTCACACAAATTGTCGGGCCGGCCGGAAACTTTTGTATGAAGATGTCGTTTTCTTTTTCGAGTTTCAAGCATTGGTCCCATAAGAAAAGTTGTTCAAATTGACGGTTCAAGTTGCTCCTACAAGGATCGGACAGGGTTTTCGTTACATATTGTACAGGGTTACTGGTAACTTACGCAAAAACTCTTAATATCGGAATCAAAATCCTAACATAATATAGATCTGCAAGAAGGAATAAAAAAATCTAAGAAAAAAAAATTGGACTCTCCATACAAACTCGATCAGTCAATTTGTATAGGAGGCCCATTTTTTTTTTTCATGCAGATCTTTAATGTGTGTCTGATTCTGATGTTAAGAAGTTTTGCGTTAGACCGGCAACCCTGTACAGAGAATATAATAAACTCTTACCGGGTGCAAATGTGCGATCGAAACAAGCACAAAATACAGTACCTATTCAGCCAGTATGACCTTGTAACATTAACTCTTACATGAAAAACCCTGCTGAGTCAGCGGCCCTATTAAGACGCTCCGAACCTAACCCACCTAATTAATCCCACAATACTTACGGAACCTTATATAATAGCGGTAGTTGCCCCAACAATAGTGGCCATGGAAAGCATTTTAATAGCGTGTATTTCGGCGGATCGCGCCAGAATGGAATTCATTCAGCCCAAAATGAGTTCCATTGTTCCTGCCTGATAAAACACGGCAGGAAAATTACGGGGCGTCTGATTGTGTCAGTCATTGGAGCAGGCACAATATGCCGGGACCGGTCTCAAGCGGTTTTATATTGCGTTTTTATGTGAATGATTCCAGAGATTTGTTTTAATCATCATCATTTCAGCCGCATTACTATGAAAATTACTTTCAGCCGAAAATAAGTCCCATTGTTCCTGCCTGATAAAACACGGCAGGAAAATTACGGGGCGTCTGATTGTGTCAGTCATTGGAGCGGGCACAGTATGCCGGGACCGGTCTCAAGCGGATTTATATTGCGTTTTTATGTGAATGATTCCAGAGATTTGTTTTAATCATCATCATTTCAGCCGCATTACTATGAAAATTACTTTCAGCCAAAAATACGTTCCATTGTTCCTGTCTGATAAAACACGGCAGGAAAATTACGGGGCGTCTGATTGTATCAGTCATTGGAGCAGGCACAATATGCCGGGACCGGTCTCAAGCGGTTTTATATTGCGTTTTTATGTGAATGATTCCAGAGATTTGTTTCGATCATCATCATTTCAGCCCTTAGTTTCAGCCGCATTATTGATACTGTATTGAATATCATAAAAGCTTCTGTCAGCCCAAGATGAGTGCCATGGTCCTTGCCTGATCAAACACGTCAGGAAAATTAGGGTGCGTCTGACTGTGTTAGTCACTGGACTGTGTTTGTAAGTCACAATATTGCCGGAAAACTGTCTCAAGCGGTTTTATATTGCGTTTTTATGTGAAAGATTCCAGAGATTTGGGCAATAACATACAAAAAACAATCGATAAAAAAGCCTTATATTGTATTTATACGCAGATAGCGACAGTTTTGCCCCAACAATAGTGGCCATGGGAAGCAATTTAATAGCGTGTATTTCGGCGGATCGCGCTGGGACGAAATTCATTCAGTCCAAAATGAGTTTCATTGTTTCTGCCTGATAAAACACGGCAGGAAAATTACGGGGCGTCTGATTGTGTCAGTCATTGCTGCGGGCACAATACTCCGGGACCAGTCTCAAGCGGTTTTATATTGCGTTTTTTTTGTAAATCATTACAGAGGTTGTTTTAATCATCATTTCAACTGCATGAGTTCCACTGCTAGAATTTTGAGTTTCACTTCTTATCTAAGCGTGGCCTGGTTACATAGTTACTTACTTAAATATTACCTGTGCATAATCTTTGAATCTTGAATCCCCTTTCCCTAGACTTTTCCAAACAAACGTAGCCTAGCTTTTATTTTGAAATGACACGTGAGATTCCGGCAGTATTTTGGAATTTTAAAGCAAATGCATATATCTAGGCATATAACTAGTTTTCGACAGTCAAATATGAACTTGAAAGAAAATATGAGAGTAGAGAAGTTTTCCATACTGATGGTCAAATATGATATTATACACTATATTCTCTTTTAAGTTCATATTTTTCGATATCGTGTAAATCGGCGAAAACATGTAATATCAATTTCTTTGATATTACATGATTTCGCCAATATCTGACATGCCGTTTTAGAATCAAAGCTAGCCTACGTTTGTATGGGAAAGGCTGACTCTGTCTAATCTAGGGTAAGGGGACTCTTAATTAAACCATTCCAAGGGCTATTTAAAATTAATCATTTAAGGAAGCAATAAATGATTGAGTATTGAGTACTTAATAGTACTTTGTGGCACGAGGTGTGCTGGCTTTTTGTCTCCAAAGATATTAATATTGTCCAACGATAAATTTGGCCGTGGTTTTATGACCAGGCACGTGCCTGACGTCAACTTTCCTTGGGCATGCATTTGTGTAATAAGTTATACAACCGTTTGTAGTCTGATGTTCGGGCTTAAAAAATCCTTTAGTTATCTAACCTCTTACAACATCCATAGAAAGAAATGGGACGAATTCCAGGCCGGACAACATGGTAACTGAGTTTCATTTCTCTTGTAGAAAGAATTTTAATTTTTCAAAACTAAAAACCGACTTCACCCCCGAACTACACAACCGATTTTGATAAAATCTCTATGGGACCGGCTGACAAGTATACCCTTTCAAACAAAAAAAGAATTTTCCAAATCGGTCCAGGCTTCTTCGAATAATCGGTAAACATACATAAAAAAAAACCTAAAAGATCGCGACGAATTGATAACCTCCTGTTTTTTGGAAGTCGGTTAAAAAAGTGATAAAACCATCAACAAATAAAACATAAATAAGTCCCTTTTAGTACAGTTCTCATGATAAACACTAAGTACACAAACCCTCTGCAAATCCAAATTATCCCCGTAAAAACAACCAGCAATTTAAAATCATTGTTTCACAGAATCAAAAGCCGAACTTTTTTTAGAAAGCCTCTTAAGTGGCTCAACCTCTTTTGGGTTTGTCGAAAAATAAAAAAAGCATTTGTCAGCGCGACGAATGTCAAAGGAAGGAGCGACATTGTGATTAATTACGCTGTAAAACATCAGCCGGAGAAATAAAACGGGAATGTAAACTTTTTCTATGCACCATGAGCGCTGACTCTGAGAACCATTTCTTGACTTCAATTAAGGGGGAAATCCTACCGCTTTGCACAATGTCGTCTTAGAAGTTGAGTGATAACTCCGGGCTAACCGAAATCAATAAATGTAAAGCTACTTAGAGATATTAAAGGTAAACTTGTTTTGTTTTTAAAATACAAATACACTTCTCCTTCTTATATTTAAGAGCTGGACTCTTGTCGGTGGAGTGCATTCCATGTCTCTCTTTCCTCCACCCAGTTCATAAGGGGAACCTGAATTTTCCAGGGTCCAGTGCTGCCCCCATTTGTAATAAATCATTTGAAAGAAAACGGAGATATCATTGAAAATTTGTCTTGATCAGACCCTAGATAACCGTCGATAATTACTCAAAGACGCGTTACCCTAGGTAACGCGTCTTTGAGTAATCAGTAAACATACATTAAAAAAAAGGATCGCGACGAATTGATTACCTCCTCCTTTTTTTAAAGTCGGTTTAAAGAGGGCGCAAGACCCAAAGGTCAGTTTTAGGATGATGGTGGATGAGGTGGAAAAAGAATCAAAATAGTGATGGGTTGCTAGCCGTATCTCCTATTGAGACTTCTAATTCACTTAACCAACCAGCCTATTATTTTGCAAAACACATTTAAAAACTGAAGCGACTATAATCACCAACTCATCCGCCGATTGATCTGATTCTAAGCAAATCCTTCCTTTATTGGAAGAGAAAAACCAAAATTAAAAACCAACGACTCGCTATGAAGAAGATTGGAAGAGGCCTTTAGTCCCACAGTAGACTAAAGGATATAAAAAGAAAGAAACTGAGTTAAAGGAAAATCAATTTCATAGTTTTCTTTATCTGTTTCAGATTCTCATACAACCAAACAATATTAATTTTAATGTAAGCAAAATTCAGCGTCGCTACGTCCTCTCTCAAAGAATTGATCAAGACACAAACACAAACCTTCGATAACAAGTTTAATACTTGGGAACCGCTAAAAAGATGGAGGAAGTCTGCTTCTGCAAGGATGATAAACTGAGGAGCTCGTATTAGTTCATCCAAGTTAGTAAAGGCACAGTCATGTTCCAGTCATTTGCTTTGGATCAATTTCATATGATGTATGGTCTACCCTCGTATTGTATGCTGAACCAAGCAAACTATTATCCCACCAAAAACATAAATGTGAAAATGAGAGCAAAGTTCAAAAACGACAAAAGAATTGAGATCTAAATGGCCGCCAAGTTCTGTAGAGAATCCTGTAATTTATTTATAAGAATCTTAACATTTGCTCTGGCTAGTTTTTTATCAGCTATTCTGATATTTAGTAAAAATTTACAATGTTAAAACAATAACATATAACGTTAAGATGATAATTTGATAAGTCAAATATAAATAGGCATGCTAAAACTAGTCGAGTCAAATTTTAAGATTCTAATAAATAAATACAGAACTTGGAGGCTATTTTAGATTTAAATTCTTTTGTCGGATTTTGAACTTGGCTCCCATTCCACATTTATGTTTTTGGTGGGATATCATTATTTTTTGCACAGCAGTATCAAAAAAAGGAAATTTTTGCTCGTATAATTTTGATAGGCGTTTTACCTAATAAAATCGATTAATTGAAAATGAAAAAGGTAATCTACGAAATTCAATGTCTTTTAAATTTTTTCCTTTGTATAGGTACGCGTTATAGTTTATCAACTTTCCAAGTCATTTGGCGGTTTATCACTTTGATCATGGATAAGCGAATCAATGATATTTTTCCGGTTTTTTCCCTATCGATCTTATTAATGAACAAAACATCAGAATTTTGAATTTTTTGAATGATTCACAATCTCTTTGTTTCCAGTCTCCACAACAGCAACCTATGGCATGGTGGCACTACGGGCCGCTGTTGCTGGCTATAGCCATGTTTCTGCTGGTCGGGACAGTCATCGAGACTCGCATGGAGACTTTTGTCCGGAGAATAAGTGAGTTATTTGGAGAGACCGGATTATATGCATTCGCATATTCGCATATGCATTCGCATATTCGCATATGCATTCTCATATTCGCATATGCATTCGCATATTCGCATATGCATTCGCATATTCGCATATGCATTCGCATATTCGCATATGCATTCTCATATTCGCATATGCATTTGCATAGTTTAGCCATTCTCAGCGGTAATAGCATATTTTACCTAAGATCTAGTTATGATGCATATTATCGGAACATTTACAATATTTTTCACTCACCCTGCGTTTGAAACATTTTGAACAATAACCCAGGTTTTTAAAGTTGTGTCAAATTTATAGTTTCATTAATGGGACGGCAGAACTTTTGCCAGAAACTTTAAGTGCTAACATAGCACCCAAGTTCAAATTCTGCCCAGTTACCTCAGTGGATGTGGAGCGAATCTTTTCCACTTACAAAAATATTCTAAATGATCGTAGATACAATCTTACCACTGGAAATTTTGAAAAATATTTGATTGCTTACGTTTACAAAAAATTTAAATAATTTATTTAATGTCATATAATGTTACTGTACCTATTATCGCTTATCAAAAAATTATTTACTAATTGTATGCTGATTTTGAAATAAAAAAAAAATACTTTTCTCTTTTTTTTGGGGATTCCTAAAATTTATCATTTAATTTCGCATATTCTGCCAATTTTCGTCTATATTTTAAGCATTTTTCATGCACATTTGCATGCATATAACAAGCTTTTTATGTTGCATATAATCCAGTCTCTTATCCAGTTATTTGGAATAGGGTAGATTTTTTACGAGGGGCAATACATCGTGGAAAGGACATACCCGTAATAAATCGAAACACGGGCTAAGCTTGATATTACTATAGTGATCTAGAATAGCCCGTGGTTCGATTTATTACGGTAATGTCCCTTACACGTTGTATACACCGGTGTATACGTATACACGGTGTCTTTTTACCCACCAGCCAAATTTTTGGAGCGAGTCCTGTCAATGATACCTACTGAAATACATTTCTAAAAAAATTAAAGAAAAACGAAAAAAAAATTTTTGCCTACTTAAACTTTTGAGTGTGGCTTTATCGGATTCCGGTATAAATCAATTGTTTTACTATTGTGTCTGGTTTTTGCAACACTCGAGAGGCTACTTAGGTAGAGAGTGAGCTATTGGCCGATATGTGTCGATCTCATCCAGAGATCTTCGTCAGGGCGAATGTGATTAGAAAACCGTACACGAAAACTCCTCAAGACCCACTGATGTTAGCGGTGCGTCGTGCGGGCGGTGCGCCGTGCACGCACCCGCAGCGACGCCAGTGACCGGTGCGGTGGCTGGTGGGAGTAGCTGGGGGGTTACTCCAAAAGCGGTACCCAAAACTGACGTTACCGCGTATCCGCGTTACAGTGTCAAGCAACATTGAGCATTAACGTAGGATGATAAAGTCAATTTTTTTGACATAGTAATAGGACGTCACTTTCGTACGACTAACGTATTTTTTTATGGAGTAACCCCCCTGGTTTCATTCTAATATTGTCTGTCTCACGTTAGTTTTAATCAAAAAAATATGCTGTTTCAGTTTATCGCCGCCCTTTACAAGAGCAAGTTAACGCCACGGTCGACGCTTCCCCTCCTGACTCTCCTGCCCCTTCTCCCCCTCCTGACCCCTCTAGCCCATTTGCCTCCTGTGCAACTCAAAGCAACCTCTGTCCATGCCATGGTTGTTGCACGAGCGAAATACAAACATTGTCCCCAAGCACGGAAGTAGACAACACAAAAACGCAAACATTGTCGCAAAGTACGGGCGCCGACAACACAAAAACGCAAACATTGTCGCAAAGCACGGGCGCCGACAACACAAAAATGAAAACATTGTCGCAAACATTACCGCGGACAGTACCCCAGACGCAGCACACAACAACGTCGGCGCCGCAAGTATGCGCCCAACTACAACAAACTTTCACCCGATAAAACAATCATAGGCCCATAGCAAATGTGGCCTACATCGCAAACATTGGGTTAATGTTACAAACATTACGTCAAACAACATAAAATATTGACTGAAACGTAACAAACATTGGCTCAGTTGTCACATACGTGTCGTATAAAATAAATGTGGTCCCAAACATTTCAAATATTCGGTCACACTTTAGCTCAAACATCATGAAATATATATAACCTATAACATACATCATTTGCAATATACTTACCTATAATTTTTTTACATTTCTCAAATCAGATTTATTCAAAACTTTTGTTATATCGAATGATGTAGATATTATGAAATAAAATATTATATACTATACTTCAAATATTTTTTATTTATTTTTTTCCATTTTACAGGGTGGTTATATATTCTCTTTGCAGGGTGGTTCCTGGCCCAGCATATTCAACGTAGCGTGCAGGGTCGGTCTAGGGAACGTCGGTGTGATGAAATTATTAAGAGGAATTTGTCACATGTCGCGCTGAATCGTAATTATTGAAAGGATTTAGTGGAGACCTTTGCCCAGCATTGGGACAATATAGGTTAAAAAAGGATACAAATAAATATGTTTGTGCGTGAGCATAAAGAATTTTAAAATATTTTTATTCTTTGTTTGTCCTTTGATCAAAAGTGATTTTGGTAGAAATCTACCAAAATAACTCATTTTGGTAGATTACTATCTACATACTTACCTGTGCATATTCTATCTAGGTATTATAGACACTATTCATACCACGCTACATTTTATTCCGAAAGTAGCTTTCAATAATATGCGCCCATTGGTAATTGCAAAATAATTTTTGTGTACCTAGGAATGCGCCTGAACGAAGTCACGAGCAAAAGCTTGAAGATATATAATTGTGTTACCATGCAGGGCAGTTTTTTAAATAAGAGAATCTTACCATCTGACTGCATCTCACAAAAGAAAACATATAGCTACCATAAATACACATGTCTCGTAAACATCGGCCGATGACGTCGCGACCGCGTCGGCCAGACAAGGACATATTACCAGCGCACAGCGGCCGGGGTAATTTCCCTTGTGGCCGCGTCTTCTAAGCTGTGTTCACTAACTGATAGTGACTGTTAGCAAGTAACTTTAGCTAGCATTCCACAAGTCACAAACGTAATCATATAATAGTTTCTATTCTACTTTAAATACAATTGCCGCCCATTCCCTCGACAGATTCTTACGTTCCGCGCATAAAGAGAAGCAGCTTGTTCATTCTATGTTTTTTTCGCATTTATGCTGAAGATTGACTGGTAGGGTATGCAATAAGCGTTAAGTCCGTCTTTTTACAATTTTGTATTGGCAAACAAAGTTTTGATAATATAAAACGGATAACAATGCAAATATACTTACAGATAATTGTTTATATGAAGCTCTTGGTGTGATGGAGGAGCCGAAAGTCACCTTTTAACTCTATCAAGTTATTACTCGTAGACAAGTACTGACGCAAGCTACTAGCCTACCCAAACGCAGCACGGCCAAACGCATTCTCTCAAAGTCTCAACAGAGCCAGGTTAAGCGCCGGATTTTATTATTCAGCTGAAGCCACTGTTACTCTACTCATACCATTACGACCCTGTTTTGCTGAATGCTTTCCCTGATTATGATTTTCCTTGCAGTAACTATGGGACCACTGGGTAGAGCGGACAGTATTTCTTTGTGGGAAAACTCACGACCCTTTTTTTCACACATTTTTGTCAGTCATTTTGGTTTGGTAACCGACTGTTTTGTTAAATATGTTCAACTCCAAATTGGTTTATAGTACAAATGAGATGAAAATTATTTATAAAAATTTAATTTCTGTCTCGTGGACAAGCGCAACCAAATAAGGCTCAGTCGCAAAACGTTTCTTTCTCGTAATATCTCTTTCGCAGAATGTCTCTTTCGCAAAATGTCTCTTTCGCAAAATGTCTCTTTCGCAAAATGTCTCTTTCGCACAATGTCTCTTTCGCAAAATGTCGCGACAGGGTCTGAGCCGCAAATAACGGGGACCATATAAGTATGAAATTCATAACTTGATAAGCTGTCAGCAGCGCGCATCGCCATGTAATAAAACCCTGCCCGATCCTTGTAGGAGCAACTCAGACCGTCGATATGAACAACTTTTCCTACTTATACAAATTGCCAGGCCGGTCGAACACTTTTGTATGCAAATGTCGATATTTTTTCGACTTTCAAGCATTGGTCCCATAGGACAAGTTGTTTATATTGACGGTCTGAATTGCTCATACAAGGATCGGACAGGGTTTTTGTTACATGTTGTATGTAGTTTTAAAAACTAAAACCCGACTACGGAAGATTCTTACTGAAAAGTAAATTTATCCAATGAATGCAAGCACATCAGGGAAAAACAACTAGTAATATATATATATATATATTTGAAATGAGTTAATTGAGCCCTTTCATTTGATACCAAACACGGTATGATTCGATTTATTTTATTTCTAGGTTATTCACTTATTGGCCTATAGAGGGCGCCATATTGAATTTATTTTGACGTCACATAGCTTTTTACCAGTGCACAGCCAAGACGCTTCCAACGACAACTTATTTGTTAACGTACTACGGATATCATAGAAGATAGGAGGGAACAAATATACATACATTATAGTGGCGAAACACATATTCCTCCTCTTGACTTCGCCGCAGGCGGGTAAAAACAAACGTTAAAGTCAAAATGTGCTTTTAAAACAAGTGGTATTGAATGTGTCATGCCGACTTTAGCTGACAGTATAGTCTGGGTTCCAGATAGAATACCTACATCTAAAGCAGAGCAAAAAAAAAATTTTTAGTTTCGTCTAATTTGATTTTATACATAAGCTGGGGCATGGATATCACAAGCGTAAATAAGCTTATGTAATATACCGCTAGATGGCGTGGAACAATATTAAAACGCGCTATGGTTTTTTTTTAACAAAGTGTGTGGTTGAAATGATTTCCATTAACAGTCATCGGCTTCTACGATCTAAATCATACAATTATGATTTAATAACTTTTTGCACCCGGATAAAGGTAACACTTATAACGGGACTATCAATAACAATTTTCGTACCACTTCTTCAAAAGAGTTACATTCTATGGCACAAAATGCGAACATAACAATACTCATTTTTAATCTGTTAAAAACAGGGAAAGAAAAATGTACTAAATTTCATTCAGCCTCTCTCTACTTCTCTAGACCAAGAATGAAAACAGGGAAAGAAAATTGTACTGAATTTGAAATGGTACGAAAAGTAGAGTATTTTCCTCGGTGATAGAGCTGTCTTAGTCTTGGGTGAATTTAAATCCGTCGCTACACTCAGGACTCGTCCTAAATCCCTCGCTTCGCTCGTGATTTAAGTATAAACACCCTCGCTCCGCTTGGGAGTAAACCTCGAGCCCTTCGTTGCGCTCGCGATTTAAGTGGTCACCCGCGACAGAAGACACTGCTTTATCCCCTTGGTTAATAATCTACTATTAATGTGTTCCCCGCGCCGAGTCGAGTCGTAACGCATACGCATAGCCCTTGCAATACAGCGGGGGACCGGGAATGCTGCACTTCAATTTGTCATGAGCACCTTTGCAGCAGGTACGATTCGGGATGGCTTTTTGACTGACAATTAATATTTTCGACGGTATTTTTCCCTCTGGCCGCTTTGGCAACTATGAATCGCAACCAGCTGTTAAAAAAGAATTAATATTCTTGTTACGCACCTAGTTGCCCAAAAAGAAATTCTATTTTGGTTTCACATCCAGTTGCCAATGAAGAATTCATCACAAAGTCAGCTTTATAATTTAAATAAAACATAACCCTTTTTCTAGCGTCGTCGGGTAATGAAGGTGGTGATCAAGACTCCGACTGCATGGCCATATGATCACCCAAAGATGATACAGACCTTGGGAAATCGAGAAAAAATTGCCGAAACAGTTCAAGCGGTTTGGTTATAGTTTTATGACAAACTACTACTTTTTATAAGGACGACAGTCCTATAAACTCGGTAACCCGATATTTAAAGCTCGATATAGTTAGCACAAAGCCACAAGAACGTAATACGCTACAACTGAGACTGAAAGACTACTAGATAAAAATAATCTTTGAACAGAATAGTGACTGACTACTATAACATATACTAAATTTATAATGAAGACAATCCTATAAACTTGGTAACTCGATATTTAAAGCTCGACACAGTTAGCACAAAGACTCAAGAACATAATACGCCACGGCTGAGACTAAAAAACTACTAGATAAAAGTAATCTTGCCGTAGAGTAATAATCTCTTAAAAATCAATTTCCATTTTGCACCATTTTGGGGTGAACAGAGTTAAACTAACGTTCTGACACAAAAAGACTAAGTTTTCAAAGATTACACAGGGCAACAAGGTTTTTGGTGCGTTAAAAGTAAAAGCTGTTTATTACTTAACTCAGTTTGTGAAATACTAACCCAGTACTAAAATATGCCTAACAGCTCTCAATTTTATGATATCTGATGAAGAAAACTGCAATTTTTATAATTTTCAAACAATGATTACCTTAACGTTCAAAAATGTTTATTAATTTTTTTTTCCGTTTTATAAATACGCGTGTGATATAGTAATCATTTTTGTATTGAAAATAGCATGGCTAATTCAACTTCACATATCTTTGCAAAATAAAAGGTAGGAACATGAATCAAATTCTGTTTTGAAGGCAAACGTGAAACTTAATTTTGCAATCTAAAACTGACTCTTTACAATTTTGGTTTGTTATAAATATCACCCCTTCAAAATATACAAAATAACTGAATTTTAAGTTTTAATGAAAAAAATCTTCCACAAATTTGAGCTAATTAGTAAAAAACAAAACTAAGTTGATAATCATCATACAAAAGTCTACTGAAAATACTGATTTAATTACAGGCACCATTAAATATATTCATTTTTGTTGCCCTGTGTTATAGGAACAGAATAGTGACAGACTACTATAACATATACTGTATTTATAAGGAAGACAATCCTATAAACTTAGTAACTCGATATTTAAAGCTCGACATACTTAGCACAAAGAGACAAAAACATCATTCGCCACGACTGAGACTAGAAAAACTACTAGATAAAAATAATCTTGCGGCAGAGTAATCTCTTAAAAGATCATCTGCCATTTCACGCCTTTCTAAGAGCTGTCTGTGCGGGGACATACGGCTTTCTAGTTCCATTCGGAAGTCGATTTGGAACGGAATATATTGGTGGCAGTTTTCCATCTACTAAAGTTGCCATATGCCTCTATCATATGCAGAGATCGGAATCACGGGTGCTGTAGCTATCAAAAGTATGGATATGGATAAAATTTCCGGGATTTCTCGAGAATCTAATTGGGTATTAAGTAAATAAAACAATCATAATTTTGTGATTTTAGGATAAGTTTATTTTTTGATTAAAATATATCCTGGAATCACATAATTATGATTGTTGTATTTATAGATTATATAGTCATATCCATACTTTTGATAGCATTAGCACCCGTGATTCAGATCTTTGATCATATGACAATTAGTGTGGTCCCAATAATGGACAGACACTATTAACGATTTGAGGATCAATAATAACTTAAGCGACACTGGGTGTGGTCTGTACTTGGATGGGTGACCACAAGTGGCATAAAAAAGACTCGAGCTCCTATGCGCTTAATGTGAAAGGCAAGTTAAGCCGTTGGGCCCGGCTGTCATCATTGTATGCCAGTCGTCAAGTTATTTCAGATGTGTTTAGGCAACTTAAAAAAATCTGAAACCAATGTTGGTCACTTACACACAAAAAACAAACTGCTGGTCTTGCAAAAAGTTATTAATACTTTCCCTTATATTTATTGAACATATGCCATATAAAAAATCTGAACCTCCATACATTTTAGCATGGTAGGTCTTTAATTTTGTATGGAGGTGAATTTTTTTTTTACAATTTCAGGGATGATCCCATAGTAAATGTTGTTCACATTGATTCGTATGTTTACTCCCTTTCGGGTTGATACCCCCTTTCCGTGACACGTTGTATATCAATTATTTAGTGTGTATGGTACCAATTTAAGACGTGCAGCCTTTTTATACAATTAGTCCGTCTTTTAGATACGTGTAAAAGTGCCTGAAAAAGGCGAATAGAGATGTGAACTAAAATTTTTTTTCGACTCTTAAGATAGATTGTTACAAAGTATGGTGTACATATTTTTTCTTTTCTCTGATTAGTAAATGATGACTTACGCTAGTATATAGTACTCTGTGATGATGACAAAGATACAGCGAATTTAGATTTCATTTAAACGTTACGATCAGCTCCGATTTTTAACCAAAGGTGACGTAAATCACCCCCACTCCGAAATTTCGAAATTTTTACTAGTTTGTTAAACAAAAAACGTATGTGTCCTTTAATTTTCGATAATCTATTTGATGGAAATATGGATGGATGGGATGGATATTGTATTAAAATAATACAATTTTGCAGTCCACACCCCTATTACTGAATAATTTGAATTTTGGATTTTGGAAATGGACGTCTTGTATTCTTTCTCGACCCCACGTAAAGTGGGATAAGGAGTACTAGTACTAAGGGTTGGATCTCACTTGACAGCACTGAGAAGCAGTTTTCTATGCTGCTATCCTTTTCTGTCGTTCAGAACCGTCATTAGCTAGAGCGAGAGAGAGCGACGTAACGCTATAGCATGCCCAGTGCGATAGCGTACCGTCGCTCTCTCGCTCTCCAACCCTTATACTGTGGATAAGGTGAGAAAGATGAAGAAGTTAGGCTCTCTTTTGAAAATTTATTTCGCTCTTAGTGTCCGTGTGTCACAGTTGTCACAACCGCGGTAAAAACCGGCGGGCAGGCGTTACCGTAAAGATTTAGCGGGCAGCCGGCGTTTATGACGGGGAAAAACCGATGGGGCCCGATGCGATAATGATGAGCGTTTTTAGCGCGGCTTGCTGGGCGTGCGCAATTATTTTGTAATGATTTAGGGTTTCTGTTGTGGCGATGTTTGTTTGGTTATGACTGCCTTTGTTTTTGCTTTATTGGTGGGTGTAAAAATGTCTGCTTAAGAGTCCCCTTACCCTGGACACAATCAGACTTTCACATACAAGCGTAGTCTACGTTTTTTTGAAACGACATGTCGGATATTGGCAAAATTGTGTCATTTTAAAGAAATTGCAATTGTTTAGCGTTAAAATTGGTTTCCGACGGTAAAATTATGAACTTAAAAGAGAATACAGTGTATCATATCATTTTTGACCCTCCGTATGAAAAACTTCTACACTCTTATATTTTGTTTCCAGTTCGTAATTTTACCATCGGAAACCAATTATAACCCTAGATAATTGCAATTTCTTTAAAATTACAAATTTTTACCGCAATCTGACATGTACCGTCATTTCAAAATAAAACGTAGACTATGTTTGTATGGAAAAGTCTAGGGCAAGGGGATTCTTAAGTCTAGGCGAGCGCCGTCAGAGTAGCACAATATTGAGCTGATAGAATTAAAAAAAACCTGCCAAGTGCGGGTCGGACTCGCGCACCCAGGGTTCCGTACTTACCTGTAGGTATATTAGTAAAAGTTCACCCGTCACGACAATCGAGTCATAGTGATGGTATTTTTAAAATTATTAAATATTGTTTTATTGTATAATAAATGTAAAAAATTACAGTTTTCGCAATTTTCCCTTTATCTGTGCTATAAGACGTTGCTTCGTACCAAATTTCAAGATTCTGGGTTCACGGAAAGTACCCTGTAGGTTTTGATTCCCTTGCGAGTGTCGAAAATTTGCGGCATAAACGGCTGTATCTTTTTTGAAGTTTGATTTTTTCACAGCTCCAAGGGACAATAGACCTGGGTATTTGATATAAATTCCAGATTGAGACCACCACGCGTTCCTGAGAAAAATGGTCTTGACAGATAGACAGACGGACGGACGGATAAAAAAGTGATCCTGTAAGGGTTCTGTTTTTTTTTTCGAGGTACGGGACCCTAAAAACGCTCAAAAGAGTTTTTGTGTGAAGCGGTGGCGGCCAAACTGTTAGAAATAGCGAGCAAGCACCTTCTTTCTTTACTATCTGACCTAAAAGACAAGTTATTAGCCAGGAAAATAAAAAGAACCCCGACACCACCTAGTGATGAGTAGCGAAACTACTTATTCCAACCGCTGTTAAGTGGAATTGATATCCGTAGCGCCATCTATTACACAAAATTACGGAGTTTGCGGCTAGCTCAATCTGTGTGATTTGTTCGTATACCTATTTATTTAATTAAGAAGCAACGACAAAGGAATGTAAGCAGCTATACTACAAATCAATTTGGAAAAGTTTTCCTTTATTTAGCGGTCACAGCACGGAATTCAAAAACTAACAGAACCGACCAACTTCGCTACCATGGGCGGTGGGCCTATTACACGGAGCTATAGAAAATAGAAGGGCTTGTATTACCTCTTTTCTAACCTTTATCGCAGTAGGTCTATGTTGTTATACTGTCTATGAAACCATTTGCCTACCTCTCTTCTCATCTACAATGTTCTTTTTAATTAAGTACAAATATTTTAAGAGGTGATTCAGTCCATCATTTTGAACAACTTTTCCCAATAAATATATATCGAAATACGAATTTTTGCATTTTTCATAGTAACGATATCACGTGACTACTTCGATCTGTATGAGAACCTAAATATTTTTTTTCGTATTTCGATATATATTTATTGGGCAAAGTTGTTCAAAATGATGGACTGAATAACCCCTTAAAATATTTGTACTTAATTAAAAAGGACATTGTATATCGCAGTAGGTCTACTAATTTTATGTCTACTTCGCATTATGACTAGTCATATCGTGAATTTGTTCATCTAAGCATTAGGTTTGAAAGGGAAGCTTCAAGGTGGTCGGGGCACCTAAAAAACGCTGATTGCGTGCAGTTTTCAATCGGATTGAAGTTGTACTAGTGCTGGTTCGCCACCCAGAGGTCCCGCGTTCGATCCCCAGTCAGAACAAGTTGGAAACTAGCCTTTTTCAAATTGTCCTAAGTCTTGAGTGTTTATCTATACAATATGTAACAAAAACTTTGTCTTATCCTTGTAGGAGCAACTCAGACCGTCAATATGAACAACTTTCCCTATGGGACCAATGTTTGAAACTCGAAAGAAAAATCGAAATTTTCATACAAAATTGTTCGGCTGGCCCGACAATTTGTACGATAATGTCGAATTTTTCTTCCAGTTTAAGTTCTTCATATTGACGGTTTGAGTTACTCCTACAAGGATCGGTCAGGGTTTTTGTTACATATTGTATATTTAAGTATTTGTTATAAAATATACTTAGTATCGTTGAGTTAGTATCGCATAATACAAGTCTCGAACTTACTTTGGGGCTAGCACAATTTGTGTGATTTGTCCCTATACAGGGTCTTTTTTAAATCACTGGCATCCTTTCTACTGGTCAAAGTACTCATGAATATGAGCAACATTTTGTATGGGACCAACTCAATCCAACCGAAAAAAAAACCAGCTGTTCCATACTATTTTACAATACTTAGAATCCCAAAATGTATGGAACAGCTGATTTTTTTCGGTTGGATTGAGTCGGTCCCATACAAAAAGTTGCTCATATTCATGAGTACTTTCACCAGTAGAAAGGATGCTAATGATTTTAAAAACACCCTGTATATTTATTTATTTACTGTGGCTTTAACAATTCATGGCCACTTTTAGCATATATTTTTTTTAATTTTAACCGTCATCAAATTTACCGGTTGTTCCATTTCTTTAATTCCCTTCCTGTTTATAATTCCGGGGGCGTGCTGACCACAAAAACAATCGACACGCAACAAATCCGGACGAATGTTGAACAGGCCGGTTCACCCGGATTATACTAACGGCTACTAATTGCTACGTGGACTGAATCCGAACTTAGTAATAACCGATAGTTATTCGCTGAAGAGATACTTGCTATGCTTCAAATTTGTTTTCAAGCAAATTAGGTATTTACACAACTTTTCAAAAGTCGTTATGAACATTTCCGATTTCAGATCTTTAGATTTTACATTTAGTTATATCTTTAGATTTAAGTTTAGTTTTAGATTTACTTCCATGCTGGTCTGGGAGAAAAGCAATAAAACCTGCCAAGTGCGAGTCGGCCTCGCGCACTAAGGGTTCCGTACCATATCTATAAAAAATAGACTTGTTACAATACGGCCCCAGTATGACACTGGGGCCGTATTGTAACCGACTACAGAAACCATATGCGGCTAACAATGTATATATTTTTGTTAGAAAATATTACATTGTCATTGTTACGTATTGTAACAATGACAATGTAATATTTGTAACAAAAATATTAACATTGTTAGCCGCATATGGTTTCTGTAGTCGGATACGAGTATTAGTTTTTTAAAAGTAAATCTTATTTCATCCTCTTGCTTACCATCACTCTAAAAGTGGACTTTGAGTCTTGCGGCTTTGGACTCCGTCTGCTAAGAGCTGCAAGACCCAGGATTTGTTAAATAAGTACCTACACTGGGCAGGAGTTTGATGATCGAAGTACACAGAAGTCGATCCTCAATAGACGCTGTTTAGAGACTTGAGATACTCTTGGATGCTTCTCATACACCGTGTAAATCTGTAATCTTGCCATATTCGTGAACGTCCCTGTATTGATTATCTTTTTAATAAAAAAATGGTTTTACTTTTATGTAATTTTTGACACCTACTTTTAGTGTTCATTCACAGATGCAAAGATGAGCTTACGCCTCGAGGACTGTACAGGATTTCAAAATAAAAAATTACAAATTTTTCTTAAAATCATTTAGTAATAAATGTTATTGAATAATAATTGACATATTTATTTATTTCTAAACGTTTGTTCGAGGTATCCCGTAACCAAAGGACTGTAACTACCTGGCTCAAAGAATCAGCATTGCCATACAATGTGGCAATGCTGCCAGCCTTTTGGCCACGCTGTCGAGGGGTGATATTTTAGTGGGACTACAGAATTTATCTTTTATTTTTTTAATTTATGTAGATTTAGTTCACTTAGTTTTAATTTAAATTTTATTAACTTTAGTTTTAATTTAATTTAAATATTATTTTTTCTGCAAATAAACAATACTTTTAGTAAATAATTGATGGTATATTGAGAATTTGAGATAAGAAGGCACGTAGCCGAACTAACAAGATTCATGAATTCCGAGAACTCTCGCAAATGTAGACTTTCTGAAGGCAACCACAGATATAACAATACACAGACAAAACAGACAGTATCGATATCAGAAAAAATACAACGTGGATAGCACATACCCGTAATAAATCGAACCACAACTTATACTAGATCACTATAGTATAATGAAATTAAAACAAAAAAAAAAAAAAACGACGGGTTGCACTCCGGAGAAGTGAAAACTTGAATATTAACGTTGTGCATTTCCTGGGATGCGCGTGGCACGCTGTAACATAAAAACAAACGAACATTCGCGCAAGCGCCCTGCGCCATCTGAACGAAACAGCAGGCGCAGGCATACATTTTCGCCGCGCCGTAGAAAAAGAGGGGAATACTTCCTCTCTTACGCCGCGCCGCGCCGGCTGTCTTACGAATTTTCGATCAGGTCACGTGTCCTGACGCCCTGACGAGTTTAACATTTTTTATCCATTACAAATAGTGTACAACGCCGCTAAAGAAATTTTCACTTCAAATAACTAAATTTTCACACAAATGTATCCATCCGCCCGGCCAATTTGTACGGAGTGTAGATCTGTTTTGTTTTTTGACTGTTATTTTAATTTCATTATACTAAAGTGATCTAGTATAGCCCGTGGTTCGATTTATTACGGGTATGTCCCTGCCGCGTTGTAAAAAAATGTGTAAAAATTGAAACTGGCGGTTGTTTCGGAGATTTCTCCCAGAAGAGCAAGGCAGTAAAATTCATTCTAAAATCTACAATACAAGTGCTCTTTGGAACACAATGAAAATATTTACCAAAATGTTTCAGAAATATTTGAATACGAACCAAAGCGGCATTTAATGCTTTTATTTGTAACAAATACAAATTCTGATTGCACTGGTTTAGACAAAGTTGCTGAAATATTAATAGGCATATTTATTATTTACAAACTGGCATTGAAAATGTTATTAAAGAGAATATTTGAATGTCATTGACTTAATAATTTGCAGGAAAGGGTCGGCCGAATATAAGGCGAATATTCTGCGACAAGATTACAGAACTTCTGAAAAATGGAGAAGTAAAAAGTATATTAACCGAAGGGCATGTATGAAGAGAGTGATGGATGAGTGTAGATGAAGCGAAAGAAGTTTGTCAGGATCGTAGCAAGTGGAGGTCCATAGTCTCTACCTAATCCTGTGGGAAATAGGCATAATATTATGTATGTATGTGTGTATTGACTTAATTTTATCCAATGCTTCACGATCTGATATCAGTCTACCCCTTTCGCGTTATACATAAATAAATAATAAGCAAAAGACGAATCACACAATTAAGCTAACCCCAAACTAAGTTTTGAACTTGTATTAAGGTTGAACTAGTCGATACTTTTTCCATACAAATTTCGGAGGGGATTTCCTCCCCTGTTAAACTTTGAATTGTATATTCAAAGTTTAACATGATATCGTTTTGTCTCATTATAAATTTTGTCTGTACGAATACATAATAGTAAAATAAAAATTCACTAAAAAGTTATAAGCCATCAAAAATTCGTTTTTTTTTGCTTATATTTACGCAACTTTCGGCGTTTATATTTACGCAGCTTAATTATCGAAGGTTTTAATAAACTAAATTTGTTATTGATTAATGCAGTAGTTTCAGCATCAAACCCCTTTTCCCAAAGAACTTTGCGTATATTTTTACGCGCTCGGTTTACCATAAATTATCGTGCATTTCACCTCACTGCTTCGCCCGAACACAATGTTAGGTGAGACAGCATGCTTTTTAATCCACGCCCACTTTTGAGTTCGAGCCCGCGACTAATTCAACCTTAAGGGATACTAACTCAACGATTACATACTTTACAAGTTTATTTGCCAAACAAATAAAAAAACACCGACTTTCAAGTGTTCATCCCCCATAAATTTTAAACTACTGAACTGATTTCCATCAAACATACCTAAGAACCACTGCAAGGAAACTTGCTTCCATATTGAAATCAGTCCATCTGTTTAAGAGCTATGATGACACTGACAGACACACAGGAGTTCGGTGGCCCGGCGGGAGTATTGGTAGCGCTTTCGCCAGTAAAGCGACACCGGGCGAGGTCCGCACTTGGATGGGTGACCAAAAGCGGCATTACAAAAATCTCGAGCTCCTCCGTGCTTCGGAAGGCACGTATAAGCCGTTGGTCCAGGCTGTCATTATTCTTTGGCAGTCATCAAGCTATGTCAGATGCCTTTAGGCAGCCTAAAAAATCTGACACCAGTGTTGGCCACTTACACACACGAAAAACGAACGAAGAACACAGACCGGCAGACAGAAATTGGCGTCAAACTTATAACACCCCTGTTTTTTGTTGTGGGTTGAAAACAAATACTATCACGTCTTTATCCCTAATGGGGCGGACAGAGCATTTTGGGTCTTGGGGCTCTAATGGGGCAGACAGAGCATTTTGATTCTTGGGGCTCTAATAGGGCAGATAGAGCATTTTGGTTCTTGGGACTCTAATGGGGCAGACAGAGCATTTTGGGTCTTGGGGCTTTAATGGGGCAGACAGAGCATTTTGGGTCTAATACATAGCTCAGGGCTGCAAGACTCAAAGGCAACGATCACCGTTCAATTAAACGAAAACCAATTGGCATAGAGGTTCTATAATATCCCTGTAAGCAGTGGCGGATCTACTTCATTTACCGCCCGGAGGCTATTCATATTTTGCCGCCACTAAACTGCGTTCACTGTACTATCATACTGCAAGTAATCTTAATGTATGTCATTATTTATTGTAGAAATAGTTGTTTAAATTGTCTAATATGCAATATGTAACAAAAACCATGTCCGATCCTTGTAGGAGCAACTCAGACCGTCAATATGAACAACTTTTCCTATGGGACCAATACTTGAAACTCGAAAAAATATTAGATTTTCATACGAATTTCCGGGCCGGCCAAACACTATTGTATGAAAATGTAGATTTTTTTTCGAGTTTCAAGCATTGGTCCCATAGGAAAAGTTGTTCATATTGACGGTCTGAGTTGCTCCTACAAGGATCGGACAGGGTTTTTGTTACATATTGTATATTTGGTACTCACGTAATAGAAGTTAATTTAATAATGCATAGGGCAACACTATTTCCTGTAAACTAGCTTCCGTAAGAAAAGAATAGTTGTATTGATATTGGCTATAAAATGTAAAATACGCAATAGTCTGAGCCCTCTTTTCTCTCATTTGATTGTTGAAGAATACAGGTATGATATCTGAAGTGATTTTTTGTTTCTAATTTTACTATCCCCACAATTCTATGTTTAAAACCCTTTTGCCTTCTTGAACTTCTGCGTTTTCTGTTATCCAGAGATACCCTCGGTCGCTTCTTATGAAATACGCTTATATACGTCTTTTTAGTTATTTACACTTATATGCCAACACACTTTTACAGTTATACAATACCTTACAAATTGTGGCAAGGCTTTTATATTTTAACCATACTTAAAGAAAGACAAGCCGAGAAAATAAAATAAATAACTAAAGAGGATTTCAAAATATGAAATAACAACTTCTTGTCCTACGGCGATTGGCCACTAGAGATGGGCGAAATCGAATGATTTATTCGAAATATTATTAGGTTAAGGTCGTATTTGAATTATTCGAGTGTGGTAAATGTGCATATTCGAATGATTAACGTTCTTTCCGTTTTTTTTAATTCGTTTTTTTATAATATTTTTTACTTACTGTTTATTTCTCTTTTTTTATTATAAGTAAAATTTATACAATTGAATAAGTATTCGAATGAATATTCGATAGATTACTTCCAATACCGATATTTCATTGGAATAATTATTTTCATCCGAATCATGATCTACATTTAATTCGATTGCCGAAATTTCATTCGAATGATTATTTTCTTTCGAATTATGAATGATCACTCGAATGCTGACTTTTCCATCATCCGAATAATCTTTTGGCCACTCATTTGCCGCCCCTAAAATCTGCGGCCCTGGGCTTACTTTGCCTGCTGGTAGACCT
Source organism: Acrobasis suavella (assembly GCA_943193695.1). NCBI lineage: Eukaryota > Metazoa > Arthropoda > Insecta > Lepidoptera > Pyralidae > Acrobasis > Acrobasis suavella. Next base: position 3,204,157 of record OW971947.1, read on the forward strand.
GACACAAGTGTGTATCCAACAAGTATGTATACATAGGGCGCACTATAAGTTTCCGGAACTGGCCACTTACATAAACAATATTTAAAAATTTATTGCAACATTTGAAAATAGAACTCTTTGGCTGTAGAATGCAGTTTGTTTCATCTGACTGTCTTTTGTTTTTACCTTGTGGCGCCATTTAAAAAATTGTGTGTCTGCATCAACATGGATTTAACTCGGGAAAATTTTCGTAGTATGATTTTCTACGATTTTAAGTGTAATTTGACAGCTCAACAGAGCATCGCTCGGCTTGAAACAGCTTTTGGCAATGAAGCACCATGCAAGACAACTGTTTATAGCTGGTTTTCAGAATTCAAGCGTGGTCGTATCAATCTCAGTGACGAATCTCGCGATGGTCGGCCGTCCACCGCTGTGACCAACAAAAACATCGATGCTGTGCGCCGTATGATTGAAACAGACAGGCATGTGACCTACCATGAAATTCGCGCATCCTTAGAAATAGGCATGAGTCAAATACAATTAATCCTACACAAACATTTGGGTGTGAGAAAGCTGTGCTCGCGGTGGATCCCACACAACTTGACCGAGGCTCAAAAAACGGACCACGTCACTTGGTGCAGTGCCATGCTTACCAGATTCAACGAAGGTGCGTCAAATTTGGTGTGGGACATAGTAACAGGTGACGAAACATGGATTTATTGCTACGATCCCAAAACAAAGCAGCAATCGAGCGTATGGGTCTTTCAAGGTGAGCCGAAACCAACCAAAGTGGCGCGCGTGTGAGTGCACGAAAAGTGCATCTAAGCGGATGATTGCTTCTTTTTTTAATAAAACTGGACACGTGGTTACTGTTGCTTTAGAGAATCGTCGTACAGTGAATAGTGACTGGTACACGACCATTTGTTTGCCGGAAGTTATTGACGAACTCCGTAAAAATAACCGTAAACGCCGTATCATCCTGCACCACGACAATGCTAGTTCTCACACGGCCAGACAGACAAACGACTTTTTGAAGGCGAAAAATGTAGAACTCATGAGTCATCCTGCATACAGTCCCGACCTGGCACCTTGTGACTTTTTTCTGTTCCCAAAAATTAAGAACCAATTACGCGGTCAACGATTTTCATCACCAGAAGAGGCTGTCGAGGAGTATGAAAAACACGTTTCAGAGGTCACCACAGAAGAGTGGCACAAAAGTTTTCAAAACTGGTTTCATCGAATGAAAAAGTGCATAGACGCCAAGGGAGATTATTTTGAAAAACAATAAATTAATTTTGTACCTTTAATAGTATTTTTTCATATTCATTCCGGAAACTTATAGTGCGCCCCACGTATCACAGTTTGACGTACGAGTATCCACTTACGCTCTTGTTTGTACGGAAGCCACATTGATTTCTCATTACTTCTGATGGTACAGCTTAGTACAGTCCTGGGATCTTGACGCAAAGTAGCGCAATGTAGAGGCTAAACTTTATATAGGTGATCTCGCTACGGTTTTATGATCCAATGGTTTTATCATCGTTCAATAAGTTTTCTTAATATATTCTGTCCCATTGTCGTGCAAAGGTATCTCCCATCGGGAGAAAGAGATGAAGAAGGAGATCTTTTATCTGAAATTAGCGTAATAAATGACAGCACAGGCTATACTAGACTACTACATTTCTTTAAAATTTCAACTGTCTAGCTATTACGGTTCTTGAGATACCCCATGGTGACAGACAGACGGAAAGACAAACGGACAGACGGACACACGGACGGACAGCGGAGTCTTAGTAATAGAGTCCCGTTTTTACTCTTTGGCTGGGAAATCAAAAAAAGTAAAGTTAAAAAATAATAATTTTCGATCAAAATAATTTATCGATTCTTGTATATTTCAAGATTGATTTCCTCAAAAACTACTAAATGGATTTAAATGATTGTTTGCTTGTTAGTACAAGTATTATGTGCTGTCTTTTTCACTTTGTATTGAACAGCCTAAACTTGACATCCTTGTAAAAATAAACAATACAGGATATGAGCGAGAATCTGACACATGTTAATAGGCGATGTGGGTAGCAACCCATCACTATTTTCGTTCCATATTTCCATCAATAATTCTTCAAGCTAGGTCGAAATATTAATAGCGTATTTATTTATTATATAACTGGATAGGTTAAAATATGAAAAAGATCATCTATTTCGTCTACCATTACGCTTAATGTAGCTTTAGGTCTCGTGGCTTGTCTACCCTTTGAAGGATGAAGACGTGATAATGCATCTGTCTCTGTATAATTTTTTGTTTTTTTTTGCTTTTCGTTTGCGTAAGTGGCCAAGTGTCAGATTTGTCAGGCTGCCGAATGAAATCTGACATAGCTTGACGACTGCCATACAATGATGACAGCCGGGATCAACGGTTTATATGTGCCTTCCGAAGCACGGAGGAACTCGAGAAAATTTTATGACCCTATCACCAGTCCAAGTGCGTAGCGTACCACGCCCGGTTTGTTTGTTTGTTTGTAATTACTTTATTGTACTATGAAAACACACAATTACATAAAATAACAACATAAAGAGTAAATTGACAACGTCGAACTTATCCCGTAATGGAATCTATTCCAGTCAACCTCCGAATAAGAAGATAGGACAATTACCTGGGGGATTGCTCCATAAAATAATACGTTAGTCGTCCGATAGTGACGTCCTATTTTTATGTCAAACCAAATAAGACTTTATTATCATACGTTAGTGCTCAATATTGCTTGACACTGAAACGAGGACACGCAATAACGTCCGTCTTGCGTTCAGCTTTTGGAGTAACCAGGGGGTTACTCCAAAAGCTGAACGCAAGAGGTATCGCTATACTTGCGAAAGCTCTAGTAATGCGAACTCCCGCTCGGCCAGCTCCTCTGTATAATTAACGTCTTCTATTGAAAAGCTCTTGAACTCTGCATTGATATCCTGTGTGTTCATAGTGAAATTGGAGCGAAGTTGCTCAGACCGGGAGCTCTTATAACTTCGGTTTCCGTCATACTTGTTGGTAATCATAGACTTTACGGGCAGTTCCTTACTTAGGTAGTTGTTATCGGCAGCTGCTTACCGTATGAATGTTATGGACAAGCTACTCTTTTTCTATTCGTGTGATAATAGCTTAAACTGGTGTCGAATTTTTAGAGCTGTCTCAAGGCATCAGACTACTGACATAAAATAGTACATTACGATATAAGTGCGTTGTGGTGGTTATAACACTCGAGGCAGAATTTCAGCCCGAGCCGGTAGTCGAGGGCGTAATAAAGCCTAGTGTGTTTGTTTAACAAATATACGCACGTATATCGTACTATGTTTTTCAACACACTTGCGAGAAAAATACCTATAAACTGAATTTTTTGATTTTAAATAAACTCAACCACTGTTATGTAATACACACTGTAGTTTTCCCGCTGTTTTGCTTTTTAAAATCAGCGCGGTGCGCGGTGCGCGGTTTATAGTACTAGCGGGCGCGGCACGGAGCAGGCGGGCGGGACAAGTCAAAATTTGAAAGAAAAAAAAAACAATTTTAGCAATATAAGGTTATAGAATATAACTTCACTGGTCACTGAAATATCATATATAGAAGCTTTTTGCCTTCTCGATGGAGAGGGTGCAATTGGTCTCAGATGTGCCGCCCCCCCTAAATGTGCTGCCATAGGCTTTAGCCTACTTAGCCTATTGGTAAATTTGAGTCTGGCTAACATACTATCTCGTCTTTCTACTAGAAAGGGTTTCACAAAGCCAAGGATCGTAAGATTCAAGGACCACTTTTAGCAAATTGGGGAGCGTGATGATAGGAAAAAGGAATATTATGAAATTGATAGAAAAAATTCACAATTATTAAGTGATACAAATATAAATAAAAATAAATATAAATATATAGGGACAAATTACGCTGATTGAGATAGCCTCAAAGTGAATTCGTTGTGTTATGGGATACTAACTCAACGATACTATGTTTTATAACAAAAACATTATAAAATCTGGAAGGGACATACCCGTAATAAATCAAACCACGAGCAGTAGTAGCTCGTGGTTTGACATCACTATATCACCGGTCTGTATGTTGTAATGAGTCTCACCGACATAGCTAAGATGCTAGAGCAAAGGAAGTGGCGATGGGCGGGCCATATATGCCGAACCAGAGACCAACGTTGGGGAAGGGAAGCACTGGATTGGAGACCTAGAACTGGCCGCAAGAGCGTTTGTAGACGGACCGACGATCTGGTTAAGGTTGCCAAAAGGACATGGATGAGGAAAACTAAAGGAATGGCGTGCATTGCTAGAGGCCTACACTCAACATTGGGTGATAATGGACCAAAGAAAAAGAAGAAGCAAGATGACTTATATTTATTCTGTGGCGCTGCTATCACGATTCACGTCACTACCGATTAACGTTGCAGCTAATGCACACTTATCCACATACACTGACGCGTTATATCATTAAATCGCAACACATTACAATGTTCATTACATCGATGACATCCCCACTTCGGCACATAGTTCTAAACTACGAGTGAATATGGTATTGATCGGCATCACCTGTACTCTGTAGTTTGAAACTTTTACAATAAGCTGTGGAAGTTGGTACTTTGTAGCCTTAAACACAGGGTAGTAAAGACCGTCGGAGACAGTGACCGTCGGCGATCGTCACTGACCGTTACCGATTATCGGCGACCGTCACCAACCTGTGTCGCGCGATGTCGCACGACGGGACACTGCAGCTACAGAGTAAAAAAGGCTTTCAGCTGCAGTGGACACGACACAATAGGCTATTTGACTTAGTTTGTTTCAGGACAATATTTTATAAGAATAACAAATAACACTAACAAGAAGCCGTTTTCCGAAAATAGAAAGTGAATTAGTAACAAAAATGAGGCAGCAATTATCTTTATAAATATAAGAGTGGGAGCTTGGTGGGGACATCTCGCTATCTCTTTCGAAAGCATGAGACCTAATGACAGTGACGTCACGCGGGTGTATGTGCATCCTTTTTCTGTTAGTTCAAAGTTTCCTCTTCCACCGCATTTGAAAGGCTTATAACTTGCTTATTTTTGAGCGGCGTAAAATTATTATTTATGTTTTCGGTTTCGTATCATGTTACTTTTTGATATGAATTTAAAAAAACAAGTCAAATACCGAAATGTTGTGTTCTGTCGAATAAATATTAGCGTCCAATGACTGGAAGTTTACCCTACGTTCTGTGCCCAGGCTAAAGGTATTAAAGATTTATTTTTAACCCCAAAAAAAAAGAGGGGTGTTTTATAAATGATTCTAATGTTTGTCTGTCTGTTTCTTTGTCTGTCTGTTTGAGAATGGATGGGGAGCGAATTCGATGCGATTTTTATACTTAAAAGCAAATTCTTTTGCAGTGATTCTTAGCTATGTTTAATAAAAATCTGTTGAGCCGATTAAAAGTTATTGGGGATTCACGCTTGAAAGTTTGGGCTACGGTCAGGCCTGTGTCACTCCCGGTTTAAGTATCAAAAATATACCTACATAATTACTATGCGCATGGCGACCACTTTGAAGGGGAAAATTCAGTTACATGAATCGTTTGTCTGGAGTAATAAGAATGAAATTGGCTTGCAATGGATGTCTAGGTATCTAAACGAAGAGGTGAGAAGTTCTGACGCGAGCTAAATTAAACCATAGCGCTAACCATTATAAGTAGATATTCCTTCGAATTTCTTTTCTGAGTAAGACTTCTGTACGTAAGTACTAGTACTTATTCTGTGCTACGGTGGTGCTACGGATATCTATCTAGTGATAAGTAGCGTAACTATAATACCGATACGATTTTGGTAATTCCGCTACCTCTCATTAGATAATGTTCGTGATAATCGGTTATTTTTTTAAATTTACTAGCAAATGAACTTTATAATTTATTCATTATTGCTCAATTTAATAACTAAATCAGAAGTCCCTTGAGTAAACATAATGTGACATTTCAATCATCATTTGCAGTCAGTTTCGCAATGGTTTGAACTCGAGCCTTCGCTCAGTGACAGCCCTTGATCGTCGAAGCGGGGCTTGATTCGGCGGAAAGCCGCTTGGTGCAGACTTACTGGTTTGGACACTGTGACGTAACACAGTTTAAATTCCAACTTTAAGAATGTTTCATTACGGGCATTCATTTATTTATTTATTAAAATCCATAAAAAAAGTTGAATGTTAATACAGCGAAATATAAACTCATATTAAGTTTTTTTTTGCACTAGATATTCACCGCGGGATATCATCTATTTAAAAACTTTTAGCATCTACCAGTTAGGTGTACAGTCTAGTACCAAGATACCTGACCAGGCCCTCTACTTATATCTTCAATTTCCTCTTAAATTAAAAATAATATTAACATGAAAATTTTTATTCAGAAAGACTTAATGAAAATCTGTCTGAATATAAATTTTCATGTTAATATTATTTTTAGTTTAAGAGAAAATTCAAGATATAAGTAGAGGGCCTGGTCAGGTATTTTGGTACCTGACTGTACACACAAATTTCAAACTCATTCGACTCTAAATTCGCCAAAACAAGTTGGAAAATCGATTGTACTGCAATAGGGATGTAGACTGGGTCAAAAATATATTAGATAAAATATATTAGCGAGAAAAAGCGACGGAACACGGAATGATACAGCACGGCCGGTGCTGATGCGTTCCGTCACTCTCTTTTACTCTAGCAAATGACGGTATGAGAGACAGAAAAAGATAGCAGCATAGAAAAGTGCTGTTTCGTGCTGACAGATGTCGTTATTTGATAATCTAGTTGACGAACCAAATAAAATAAGGGCTGGACCTTATTTTATTTGGTTCGTCAACTAGATTATCAAATAATAAAGGACCCATATTTTTTTTTGTGTCACTTCCTGTTTAGGTTTCGAAAATAAACCTACATTATTACTATGCGCTCGGCGACCAGTTCGAAGGGGTAAATTCAGTTATATGAACCGTTTGTCAAGAGTAATAAGAATGAAATTGGCTTGCAATGGATGTCTAGGTATCTAAACGAAGAGGTGAGGAGTTCTGACGCGAGCTAAATTAAACTATAGCACTAACCACATTAAGTAGATATTTCTTCGAATTTATTTTCTGAGTAAGTCTTCTGTACGAGAGTACTAGTACTTATTCTGTGGTTTAGCAAAGTAGTTAAAATTCACAAAGATAATGTGCTTCGAAGTTTCGTAGTGGGGGTGATTTACGTCACCTTTGGTGTGCCTTTAGTGGAAAATCGTAACTGATCGTGACATCATTTAAATGCGGGGTATCGTCGTCATTATTTGCTAATCATAGAAAATATTGTTTTTGTCCATATCCCTATTTATCGACATTTGTTTTTCATTTTGAACATGATATTTAAGGGGCTACCTGAATTTTCCGGAGTCCAGTGCTGCCCCCATTTGAAATAAATTTATAGAAAGGAACCGGAGATCTCATTTAAAATTTTGTCTTGATCAGACCCTAGTTATCCCTTCAAACTATTTTATGAACTAATGTTTACAGTATAAAGTGAGAACGTGAAGCTTTTCTACGCACATACGCCAAAAGTGGCCGTTTTTTCGCAATTGTGCGTAGAAAAGCTTCACGTTCTCTTATTTAAACTGTAAGCAGTAGTTTATAAAATAGTTTGCAGGGTTATCCAGGGTCTGATCAAGACCAAATTTTAAATGATATCTTCGTTTCCTTTTAAATTATTATATTCAAATGGGGGCAGCACTGGACCCCGAAAAATTCAGGTAGCCCCTTAATAGGTATAAAGCATAACAGCGACCTTTCTGCTGATACAGGGAGAGTCTAAAGAAAATAAATTCGAATTTTTGCTCTACTATTGGTGTAGTTTGATTTCATCGGTCTCCTGTCTCCTTTCACTCGGTGTTACAATTCTTTTAAATTGTACTAGCTTTTGTATTTTCTGTACGATTATTGGAGAATGATTTTCGATTATTTTACTTTTTTTTACTATAATTTTAAAGTAGTATCGAAGTAGTATAGTAACTCGAAGTTCTTTATTTCTTCCTTTTCAAATTTATTTGTATCTAATTTTAAATTGTAGTCACTGTATACCTTCTCCGTGTCAATAAATAAAGTCAATACTCATTAAGTTATCTCTGTATATATATATATATATATATATATATATATATATATATATATATATATATATATATATATATTTAAATCGCTTTAGACTTCTTGCGTCCTACCAAAGTCCCACCCAAGTCCCACCCTGCCGCTATATACATATATCAGGAACAAGTGTCCCTTTCCAGGAAATGTTTTACTTACCCTACATTACAATAACGAAGGTTATTGTAGGGCGAAAGGGCGAAGAAAACTATAATTTATGATAGTGATTTAGACCCTAACAATGGATCGACATCATTATTACTCATTAAGTGCACTGCCGGTGACATAGAGTTAAATTGGTTAGATAGGACTACTTGGTACATTTTTTTCTTACTAATATTTTCATCGTGCAGAAAAAAGTTTACTCTTATAGTTAATTTTTTTGTAATTTATGAAGGAAATTAAGGTGTATTGATGAAATTAATATACCATTTAGCTGATTCTCTTCCTGCGCAGTTCGAAGAAGCCGATTGAGGGACTGGGCGAAAATGCGAATCATATTAATAGGTGATGTGGACCCATCGCTATTTGATTTCTTTTTCCACCTTCTCGCCCATGGTGGGCGAGAAAGTGCTTAAAGTGGCCTTGAGTCTTGCAGTCCTGGGCACTGACTGCTCAGATCTGCAAGACCTCAAATGCTCAATCTGCTCCATTAGGGGTAAAGACGTGATAGTATGTTTTTATGTAGTTTGAATCAAAAATAAATATTTCATTGTAACATCTTTTCAAAAATCCATTCCATTGTCCAATCCATAACACGCTGTTCTTATTAATCGTTGCAACGACAAACCACGTCAAGGGAGTAATATTGCGTTGAGTGTACTGTCTATATAGTTTAACTCTATGTCCTCCGCAATCATTAATTCTAATTCTTCCCTCTAATACATTTACATGGATATTAATTACATTCCTCCAGCTGATCTGACGACAGTCTCGAAAGGTCGACTTCTGGGTAATACCTCTGAAGAAGGGAATTATAATCGTTATAGACAATAGGCTTGATGACGGGTTTTTTTATTGACCCATCAGATGGTAATCCATCTGAAAGATAGTAATCAGAAATACGTAAAAAGATTAATACCCGACTACGGAAGCCATGTACGGCTAAAAATGTAAATTTTAAAAATGTGCTAATTAAGATCTTTTGCACACGATAGCGAAACAAAAATTGTTTTTAATCTGACTTTTTTTAATTGTAGCATAAGTGATATACATTTTTTGTTTACAAATTGTAGTCTATGTCACCCTAACAATAATGACAAATCGATTGATATATCATTTGTGAAAATTGGATGAGCGGTTTTGAATGCTACGGTGGAACACACATTTTACAAATGTATGTAAGACTAGCTGTTGTCCGCGACTTCGTCAGCGTGGACTTTAGTTTATGAGCACCGTCATTATAGTATTTTCAATAAAACCGGCCAAGTGTATGTCGGGCCACGCGCAGTGAAGTGTTTTGTAGTTGCAAATGCCGATTTAGAGTAAAAATTAATTAATTAATTTAAATATTTAGTTTAAGTACTAAAAGGAATGCACTTATCCCGGGCGGCGAAATCAGAGGGGCAGCAAAATCGTCGTATATATCCATCTCTCCCATGCTACCGATACGGAATGGGGTTGGCGTCTAGTTATTAGGGGCCTGCAAAATGAAACCTTAGGGTCAGGACGGACCGAGACACGACTTGCTGTTCAGAAAGCAAGGTACTGGTAATCAAGTAGGTGACAAAACCAACAGGGACGGCATATTCACATATTTTAGATCCGATACTGCTCAAAAACTGAATGCTTATGCAATGGACAGTGACTTTGTTAGCACTTCATTCACCCTCCGTCATTCGGAGCTCTGTTTTAGCTGTCTTTAGCGGAGTGCTACTTTGGTATCATCTCCCCCGCCCTCCTTATGTGGCGGTGCAACGGTAAACCTTGTCATACATGTCTTTCGCTAGGCGGGAGATAAAAGTCGAGAAATAAGAGTTCCTACTTTAAGTCCTAGTGGATGACGGCGTTCCTCAAGTAACGCGGAGCCCCATCGGCCCTTAAAACATAGGTTTTCTTAAGTGCGTCTTCATCCTGAGCCGCGTATATAGCGGGAAGCGAGAGAAAAGTCCGGGGCCTTCCACCGGGCCATCTTTGCTATCGTCACGTCACCACCCTAGGGATCTGCCGAACTTCAGGTTTTCCCAGATATTTGACGTGCGAGTGCCTCGGCACATCTTCCTCGAAGAGATTTAAGTTTAGTTATTGTTTAATTTAGTGTTCTCTAAAATCAATGTCTGCTTCTTATTGACGTTGACTAAGAACCTCCATCTGAAGGCCTGTCATCCAGGGCGCCTAGGACTGTCTGGAGGTTATTTGCGGCGTATTTTAAGTTCAAACTAACTGCAAAAAGCGCCGTGTCGTTGGCGAAGAATGCCAACTGAGCCTGGCCGGCAACTGGGATGTCGTCTGTGTATTACGCGTATTACCATGGAAAACAGCAGCTCATGGAAAGAGGCCACATAACAGTCCTAAATAATGTTAGCATGGGTATTCTAAAAGCCCCTAACCTAACCAAACCTTACCTAACTTTTTTTTCATGTGGAAAAGACCTACCGTTTCATCCACCCAGCCACGGGAAGTTCGGTGGAACCTAACCTTACCTATTTTTTACGTGAGGAAACGAATCAAGAAAAATTGTACCCGCTAGGGTAAAGGCGCGTGTGACACAAACGCGCTTGTTGAGCGACGGAATCCAATTTCCATCGTCCGACTGGCCTACGTAATGGTGGCAGCAGTTGCAGGTCATAGGCCCGTCTCCTGTGCCCTGTACACTGGGAATATATGGCCAGGTCGGTTGTTCTTTCACGGTCTCTCTCCACCACCTCTTTGCGGAGCATGACGTTCATGTGACGAACCACACTCGACAGCGGAAGGTCGTCCCCCACTACCGTACACAGTTCAGCGCGGTCTTCCGCTCAGGCTGGGCAGTCCGTCAGGGTGTGACCCTAACCTAACCTAATCTGTCTCGTAGTCAAGCAGTTCCAGGCAGCGTTAATATCTTCTCTTTCCACGCAGATCGTTAAAGCCGATCAAGTGAATGGGCGGAAATGTAATCCCTTTTTTATTCCTTTTTTCATTATTCCGCCCACAATCACGCTAAGAATGGCGGTTGGGCGTCGTTAGGTCTTGCGGCCCTAGGTTGTCTTCAGAGGCCCACACTCACATAAATTTTAAATTTTTGAACAGCGCCATCTGTTGGTGACAACAAAATCTAATTTTTAAGAACACTCTAAATCCATCGAAATTGTCAATATTTAGGGTTCCGTACACAAAGGGTAAAAACGGGGCCCTATTACTAAGACTTTACCGTCCGTCTGTCTGTCCGTCACCAGGCTGTATCTCATGAACCGTGATAGCTAGACAGTTAAAATTTTCATAAATGATGAATTTTTATTGCCGCTATAACATCAAATAATAAAAACAAAATAAAATAGAAATTTAAGAGGGGCTCCCATACAACCAACGTGATTTTTTATATATAATAGTACGGAACCCTAAGTACGCGAAACCGACTCGCACTTGGCCGGTTTAATTAACTTTATATAAACTTTCAACTAACTTTATATAAAATCATCATTTTATAACAAAAAATTTTGCCAATGTAACGGAACAGTTATTTTATAGCAATTTTTCAAACAATTTTTTTGACCTGACTCTTTACATTGCTATAACTTTTTTATTTATGAACGGATTTAGATGAAACACACACTAAATGTTAAGTGAAGCTTATCAAAATAGATTAGTGAAAACCGCAACCGAATCGGCGCAGACGTTTATGAGATTAGCGTGCACAAACGCACAGACAAACAGACAAACAGACAAAAATTCTTAAAATCATTATTTTGTGTTCTATTTCGTTGATAAAAGCCCCCAACAAAAAAAAACTCATTTATCTTCCATGTACAGACAGCGATCGGTTACGAATTTATTATATGTAAAGATGTATTCTATCACTCTATGCATAGGCAGTCTATGTACATAAATGTATCTATGTACACTATGTATGTACTTAAGTCCATACATGTATGTACATAGACTGCCAAAATCATTGCCTATTCTCTTGGCTTTCCCGTAGTCGTAAAAATACAAATATTATAGTTTTGTTCTGTTCTCTTACAAACCAAAATTCTCGAAGACAAAGCTCATATCAAGTTCGCGCACTAAGTTAACCCCTTACCTTTTACTATGGGAGGAATTTAGTTCCAGGTCAATTGTTTATCTATTGTTTTATTTATAGGGACAGGTGAAGGGTTATGCACTTTTTGTGTTTTTTGTCCCGTTGTTTGTCTGTCTGTCTGTAATCAAATCTTGCAAGTTAAATTTGAGCCACTTCCCGGATTTCGATTAATTATATCACGTGACAATGCAATACAATGATGACATGGAGCTGATTTGATGATGAAACTTTTCTTTAAGAGTAAATAAAATTTTAATACAATTGTTTATTAAAATTTACATTACGTGTCGTGACACTCAATGTAAACTATACTTATTGACGTGTAAAAGTTGCCTCGGATGCGAGTTTTTAACAATATGCCTCGTTTTAACCTAGAACAGAGGTTCCCAAACTTATTTTGTCAAACGCCCACTTTAAAAAATCTGTTATTTTGCAGCGCCCCCCATTTTTTTCACCATAAAAACCTGAATCACATATTTGTCTTGCCTGTAGTTTAATTCAACCTATATTCTAAACTAGACTTTTTTACAAGAGAGAGCAATAATAATACATACACCTGTACATAAGAGTATCTTTTATAAAAAATAACATTGTTAACAAATCAACATTGCTAATTTTAAATAAAAAAATAGCAATAATAATACAATTTTACAACAATAAAGAGTATCGGAAGTGGGGACCTCACCTGCGAAACTTTAAAACACGAAATTTTTTCAGTGTTTGATTCCTTTAACGATATAAATAGCGTTGTGAACGCATTAAAATAATAAATATTAATTACATTTTTAGTTTATATTTGTACAATAAAAAAGGATATAAATATGAACTAATAAATGGATGTTGTGTAGTAAGAGGATTTTAATTTCAGTGAATTTTAAAATATGAAATAGCTGAAGTTATAAATAACTCATTGCTTAAATCACATCAGCGCCCCCCAACTTTATTCTGGGCCCGTTACCGCCCCCCTTAAAGCCTCCAGCGCCCACAAGGGGGCGTTATCGCCCACTTTGGGAAAGACTGACCTAGAAAGACGTTTGCGTATCCTTGTTTCAGTATCAAGCAACATTGAGCACTAACTTAAGATGACGAAGTTTTATTTGTTTTAACATAGAAATAAGAATTCACTATCGTACGACTAACGTATTATTTTATGGAGTAAAGTGTGTCACTACCGTTTAAGTATCTAAAATATATCTACGCGCGACGACCACTGCAAAATAGAAAATTCAGTACTGATTCCACTGCTAACTGAATCGGTTTTGTGTAGGTACTACTTATGTGCAGGTAGTAATAAGAATTAAGTTGGCTTACAAAGGATTTCTACGTATCAAAACAAAAAGGTGCTGAGTTCTGACGCGAGCTAATTAAACTATATCGCTCTCCAAATTGAGTAGATATTTATTCAATTTTCTTTGCTAAGCAAGACTTCTGTACGTGAGTACTAAGAAGATGATAGATAGATTCAAAGGTTATAAAACCCAAACGCCACATAATCATCATTTTTCTTTACCGTGCATGCATTTAAAGGAATAAATATACTGCACAAGGAATTCGAACTGCTTAAACCACAAATGGAAATGTTAATGCTGAAACGTGAATACAAAGCCTGTACCACGAAGTTTGTATGACGACTTTGTATGTGAAACTCTTTGAGCAATGCATATCAGTAATAGCTACTGGTTTTGATCCGTCGTCGGCATAAACCATTGACATAGATCGTTTAGACCAGCTATCTCAACATTTAAATATAAATAAATATATATAGGGACAAATAACACTGATTGAGCTAACCCTAAAGTAAGTTCGAGACTTGTGTTATGGGATACTAACTCAACGATATTATATTTTATAATAAATACATATATAGATAAACATCCAAGACCCAGGACCAGGACAATTAGAAAAGGGCTATTTTCCAACTTGCCCTGACCGGGGATCGAACCCAGGACCTCTGGGTGGTGAACTAGCATGGTGAACACTACGCCACAGAGGTCGTCATGCAATTTGTAACCGATTTCTAAAACGGACGAGGTTATCATTTCGTCGCGATCTTTTTATTTTACATTTTTATGTATGTTCACCGATTATTTAAAGACGCCTAAACTTATTTAATTTTTAAACAATGAAATCTTGTTGCTTACCTATGGAAAGTTATTTCTTTTCACATTGCCGTGTTCCTTGAATTATTCATAATTTTAATACTCACCAAGGCTTTTAAACCGACTTAAAAAAAGGAGGAGGTGTTCACTGATTACTTGAAGACGATATGAAATCTTTTTTGTTTGAAAATTGTCTATGGGACCACCTGGAATGTATATCCTGAAAATTATTAAAAATCGATTTTGTACTTCGGCGTTGACGTAGGTTTTTAGTTTTGGAAAATTATTTAATTATGTTTACCATGTTTTCGTATGGTTTTCCCCGATAAACTGTCAAAAGTACTAGGCGCATAAGAGTTAGCAAGCGACTAAGTGAAGTTTATGGAGATAGCTACAACCTACAACTGAACGGAACAAAACAGTGATTTGTGGTGTGGTGCCTTCTCTAGTACTTTAGTACATTATCTTTTGTTTTTGTTTATTCCGGGATAACAAACAATTACAGAATACAATTTTATACACTAAACAGGCCTATCCAAGTACATTTACATAATTCTGCAATAAACCACATTATCATCATCTGATCAATATTCTTGGGAATAGTTATAAATTTTAGTGATATTATAATAATGTATATCTAATATAATGTATATATTAAGTGTAAATCTGTATTGTAATTGTAACATAGCCCTTCAGGCCGGGTAGGGACTAGACCAATACTGAACTGGGTTTCTTTCGGCGTACCTAAAGTCAGATTTTTTATTCCGTAGCATTCTGACATTTCACAAGTGTTGCTACTAAAAAAGGTCTCCAACAAAAAATGGGGACCCATTTTACGGCAATACAGAATTGAATTCTTAATACATTTTTATGTGTTACCTAAAAAAAGATAAGTTTTGAACTTTCTGCTATATTTAATTTGTTATGACATTTTTTAATGCCGAAATATCAAAGTTATATTTTTAAGTCAGCAGGTTATTTTTCTTTACCTGGCACCACTTCCTACTAATTCAGGTATAATTAACCTTTTTTGCCAAAAGCTTTTTCAAATTATTTTTCGTGATCCAATAAAATAAAAAATAAAAAATCAATATGCCACTTTTTTGTTTGTTAAATATGATACAATTTTTATTTTAAATTGATTATTCAACCGTGCGTGATAAAAAGGTACACAAATATAGCTCGCCGTAAATCCCCTTTTAATTTGGAGCGCCACACTTAAAAAAATGGTTACATTCACTCACAATTACAATGTATAGACTCAGATGTTTAGACTCTTATTGAAATGTGCCTGGCCAAACAGGTTTGTTATCACTGACATGTCTAAAAATGACAGCTGTCAGAATTCTTTACAGTGGTCGTTGCGAATCGTTAGTATAAAAAATTAGCTTCTGATGAATCCTATTTTTTGACATTTATAGCTCTTTGGCATAAACTTTTTATAATTAGATTGCTCAACACTTAGCATAGCAGCATATCCCTGCTTTGCACTTGAGGTTCTTCGGAAGGCACGTTAAGGGTATACATGAATTTAACGGGCTCCAGCGCTGCCCCCATTTCAAATAAATTATTTCAAAAGAAACGGAGATATTGCTTAAAATTTCGTCTCATGTGACTCTAGATAACCCTTGAAACTATCTTATGAACTACTGTTTACAGTCAAAAATGAGAATGTGAAGCTTTTCTTAGCATTTCTGTCATATGCCTTTAGGAAGCTTGGGAAATCTGACACCAGGTTAGCCACTTGCACACACGACAAACACAATAGCAATCGGGTAAGCGTTGGTCGACGACTAGGTATAGCTTCTTTAGTATACCTGCCGTCCTTTATGACTAAGGTATTAGTGTTGCAGCTCGACAGTTCATTATCGATAGCCCATTGATAGACTATCGAAATTTTAAATAAAGTCAAAGTCAAAAAGAAATATAATTTATCTCTTATTGAAGGTCATTTTTTTTAAATATTATTTTAACTAATATAAAAAACTACCAGCGTTTCAGAACGACCACTGCTGGGAAGATTACGCCGAAAGAAACCCAGTTCAGTATTGGTCCCTACCCAGCCTGATGGGCTATGTTACAGTTACAATACAGATTTACACATTAGCAAGGTATACATTATAATATTATATATTTAAACAATACAATAAAAATTTGCAGTCATCTATTTCCAAGAATTGTGATCAGACGATGATAAATAGTCATTTACATAATAAGCAGTTTTTGATTAAATGATTTTAATGGCAGTCTTAAACTTAGATAATGGTAACGCTACTACATTATCTGGAATCTTATTGTAGAGGTGTAAGCCAAGACCCACAAAAGATTTTTTTGTTTTTTGCAACCGAAAAGCTGAGATAGCTAATTTATTTTTATTTCTAGTGTTTATACTATGAATGTCACTATTTTTCTTATATGAATATATATTTTGACGCATGTACATAATGTTTGCATAGATGAATTGCGAAGAGAGAGTCAAAATATTAATGTCTTTAAAACGTTCCCTTAGAGACTCTCTAGCACCGAAAATATAAATATAAAACCGAGACTATTGATAGACTATCGATAGTACCGATATTATCCGACACTATCGATAGTGTCGATCCTGACGATGAACAAACTATCAATAGTATCGCTCTAAAACAGCTGTCGATAGTTTCGATAGTTTATTGGTCGTCATCAATCGATACTATCGGTAGTATTATTGGTAAATAATAGTATTGCCCTAAAACAGCTATCGATAATATCGATATTATCGATAGGCCCATCGATAGTTGGGCATTTTTCTACTGAAACTATCGATTGTATAACTGTCAATTTATCGTCGTCGTCGTAATGTGTTTTGTGCCCATAGCCGTAGAGACCATGGTCAGCTGGGGATCGGATGCCAAGTGAGATAGGTAAACGAATCGCCGAAAAAACAGGAGACTCTTGCTCTGGCTCGTTTCTGGTGCAAAGAATGGCCATAGCTATCCAGCGTGGTAACGCATCAAGCGTCCTGGGCACCTTTGCACCGAAAATGCCAAGGGGAGGGTTGTAATTTTATTTTGTATTATTTATTTTGTAATTGACTTGTTTTGTGAAACGTATTTGTATTTGATTTTAATTTTGACTGTGAAAACTATTTACTTACATGTTATATCAATAAAGACCTTTCATATAAAAAAAAAATATCGTCAACACTATGATAAATATAGACGGACAAATCAAATTGCTCAATTGCTGATAGGATATTGCAGGCTTGAATCACCTGATTATCCGAAAAGAAAGATGATTCCGTGTTTCGGAAGGCACTGTGGGTCCCGAACGCTACCTAGCGTTTGATCATCAAACTATCCAAGGATTGGTTCCTGGTTTGCCCTTTGGGTTGTGGAGGTCAGACGGCAGTCGCTCTGTGTAAAAACCAGCAACCTCGTCAAATCTCCTTATTAAGATAGCGGACCCCGGGCTCTGAAGCGTTACTGCTGAGGATGCAACCGGGAATACGCTCGGTTGATGATGATGATGACATTAAGTAATTACTAAAAAAAATACTAAAATTCGACTGCGTTTTGATGTACTCAGTGTCACTCTCAGAATTAAGACAAATCTAACGACCCCTCTCAAGCTTAAATTCATCAAGCCGTTTTAGCAAAGCGTCCCATAGAATTATGCATACACTCGAAAAACACAACGCTTCTTCTCACGCAGTCGGGTAAAACTGGTGGTATCGAAGCTTAACAAGTTTTCAATTTAATTTAATTAAAATATATCTTTATTATAGGATAGGATGGGATATTTAAAATATTATAAATAATTATAAAGTGTTCCTGAAGGAAAATCAAACGAGCCCAAACCCGATGGGGTTGCGCCGTTTCATTACTGAGTTCCTATGGCCACCTTTCGGCTCCATCATCAGATCTGCTCCGAGTCATCATAATATTGCATTGACGATAAAAAAAAACCCGACACCATCTTGTGGCGAATGGCGGAACTACATATTACAACCGATGTAAAGGCTACTTTACAGTTTGATTGGTGATTAGTGCGGGTTCATACATTTTCTACTCGCACTTGCAGAAAATGTATAAAATCGCACTAATTACCAATCAAAGCATAAAGTAGCCTTTAAGTGGAATTGGAATCTATTATTTGCCAAGTAAATTAAAAGCCTCGACTTTCAAGTCTCCAGAAACTGCTGAGCCGATTTTCATCAAACATACCTGAGAACCACCGCAAAAGTAACTTGCTTTCAGGTTAAAAACACCGCATCCGTCCGAGAGCAACGATGCCACAGACAGACAGACATTAGCGTCAAACTTATAAAACCCCTCTTTTTTATCGGGAGTTAAAATGTCTTCCTTTTTCTTTACGCGGCGTCTTTACTTTTTCTTTGATCTGAAGACAAACTTAAGTGTTTACAGTATATGGAAGTCGTGTTACTTATGTAATGGAGTGATGAGCAGATCAACTTTTACTCTCATTATTTTATCTCACAGCAGAGTTTATTACGGAGCAAACTTTGAAAGATATTGGACTTGGTTTATTGAAACTTCAGATGGTGATTTTAGATTTAGCGTGGTACGTCACGATGTGGTATTTCACGAAATGTTTGTTTTGACGTAAAGAAAAAGTACAATGCGACACAAATATGGTGAACAAAATGGCGGACTTCAAAGCATTTTTGTACAAATTGCCGACACGTGAATTGCACCAATGGCAGTCGTGAGCGCATTATTTGGACGCGCGCCGATAACCGCCATTTTAGTTCAACCTACGTGCCGGAATTTGTACAAAAATGCTTTGAAGTCCGCCATTGTTGTTCAACTTATTTGTGACGCATTGTATTTGATTTGACATTGGGAACTAGCAGATTTCTATTTGATCAGTACTGAAACAAGGAATAGAAACTTCGTTCGCGTTTCGCGTTTACTTTGACAATTCGTCAATTTTCCAACAAGTCAAATCAAATACTTGTTCTAAACGTCAAAACTTATTAATTTTTATCTTTCCTATTGGATTTATATGAAATACTGTCCAATGACGCCATAGTGTCATGGAGGCGAATGGCGCTCTTAAGGCGGCCCTTCCCGACTGCTCAATCGTCAACGCGAGCATAGTTTGAAAAGCTTGTTTTTTCATCCAGAGCAGTGCTAGAAAAAAAGGCAAACCGAAAAGAGAGAGATAGTGCCTTAGGGCAGGGTTTGCATTCTATTGAATGAAATTAGTATTATTATTACCTATCCATTGAACGAATATTAACTATTCATAGGGTGCGGAAATTTCATAAAACTTGTTCCAGGATATACGTTTTTGTCAGTAAGCCTTACAAGTTTGTAAAATAAATGTTTTTTTATTAAAAATGTTCATTACATTTGCGAGGTTTTTATCGAAATATTTTTTTATTCTTATACTTTATGAGTACTTTATGAACGGCCGAAGTTCAGGTAAAATATATGCAAAAAAGCAGATTTTTGGAGGCGTATACTGAAATTGTTTTTCCAAGTTTTAATTTTTTATTTCGATAGAAACCTATAAATAGTGCACAAGATATCTGCTAGTCCAAAAGTTTTTAAGAAAGATCACTTACAACGCCATAATTACGTACGAGCGTTTGTATGAAAAGTAAGACGGGAAGGCTGCTCTTAATATCAGTTTTTCTGCATTAATAAATTATAAATCACGTTTTAAATGTAAGGCGCTGGACACACAGAAAATACGTGGACGGGGCGCAGAAATATGTCTGCTCCGCGTCCGTTTCATACAAAATGTATAGAAGTGGTGCGAACCAGAACACACAGAAAAGACGGGGCGCCAACGTGGCGTGGACATGATGCTTACGCGTCTGTGCCCTATGGTAGAACATACAGAACGGACGGGGCTCACGGGGCACAGACGCGAGCGGGCGAATTGGGCTTTAGGGCGGGTGTGGGGGGACTTGCGCTTCGCGGTGTTGCCATAGATGCGGATTTATTTGTATCTGTCACGTCCGTGCCTCGTCTTTTATATCTGTTTTCAAAAGTCGCGACGGCGCCCTGTCTGTGCCCCGTCCGTGCCCCGTCTGAGTCTTACGTCTTTTCTTTGTGTCCAGCGCTTAATATCAATGACAAGTGATATTATTTTGTGACATTTTATTCTCTTAACAGTAAAAACTATTTATTTTTGGCCCAGGTTACATCCTAACTACTCAGCAAGCGCAGTTGCTTTATTACGTGACATTGCACGCCCCGTTACACGCGCCATCATTATAAACTTCATATCATTCCAGAAACGCTCTATTGCACGCTCCGCCGCACGCTGCACTCCACAGCAATACTCCGCAATCGCGCGGCAGTTTATTAAGAAACTTCTCACACTTAACGATAGTTTAAAATCTCCTCGGAGTAAACTGCAGTCTTGACGAGCAAAGCACGACGCTCACTGAATAAATAAATAAAAATATAGGGACAAATAACACTGATTAAGCTAGCCCCAAAGTAAGTTGGAGACTTGTGTTACGGGATACTAACTCAACGATTCTTTTTTTTATGACAAATACGTATATAAATAAAAATCTAAGACCCAGGACAATTTGACACAAGTAATTAATAATTTTTTTTAAAACCAGCTTTTTGTTAAAACAATAAACTGCTCCTCAAGACAAATCAAACGAGCCCATACTCGATAGGGTTGCGTCGTTTCATTACAGCGTCCCTATGGCCACCTTCCGGCTCCATCATCAGATAAGCTCCATGTTACCATAATATTGCATTGTCACGCGATATATGTACGCGTGCTTAATTTCAGCTCAATCGGAAATCGGAAAGTGGGTCAAATTTAACTTGTAAGATTTGATTTCAGACAGACAGACAGACCGACAGACAACGATACAGGTGATGTGAAATTAAAGGTTTTCAAAGGTCATTTTCCAACTTGCCCTGATCGGGGATCGAACCCGGGACCTCTGGGTGGTGGACTAGCATGGTGACCACTACGCCACGGAGGTCGTCAAATGTGAAGTGAAAAGAAAAAATGAAATGAAAACAAAAGTGAAATTTGGAATGAATGTAGTCACGACAATTCCATAATTATTTTACACGACTACCTTATTCAAAGATTCAAAGATTCAAATGTTTATTCAGTAATTAGACCTTTACAGGCACTTTTACACGTCAATAAGTATAATTTATGTAGCGTGTAAAGTATATTAAAATTTAATTTATTTTTAAAGAAAAGCTACCGATACCAGCGCTTCGTTTCTACGACGTTTCTAGAATAGTCCCTTAGTCGTATCTTATAGCACAAAGTGTCTCCGTTTCAGTATTGAAAATGCTTTTGTATGTCTATCCGACTGTCCAGATGGCATTGCTCAACCAAACCCGTAAAATGTTGTCAACAGGTTCAATAACAATTTGACGACCTCCGTGACGTAATGGTCATCATGCTTGTCCGCCACCCAGTCAGGGCAAGCTAAAATGGCCTTTTTAAATTGTCCTGGTCTTTGGTGTTTATATATGTATTTGTTATACAATATAGTATTGTTAAGTTAGTATCTCATCATAACACAAGTCTCGAACTTACTTTGGGGCTAGCTCAATCAATGTAATTTGTTCCTATACAATATGTAATAAAACCCTGTGAAATCCTTGAAGGAGCAACTAGGACCGTCAATATGAACAACTTTTCCTATGGGACCAACGCTTGAAACTCAAAGAAAAAATCGACATTTTCATACAAATTGCCGGCCGGCCGAACACTTTTATATGAAAATGACGATTTTTTTCAAGTTTCAAGCATTGGTCACATAGAAAAAGTTGTTAATATTGACGGTCTGAGTTGCTCCTACAAGAATTGGAGAGGGTTTTTGTTACATTTTGTATACAAATATAAAAAGCTTTAAGTAAAAAAAAATCGCGGCTTAAGATGACTTCTTTCTTCCTTTTTCTGGAAACAAAACTGTGTATACCACATTTGTTTAGGTACTTAAATAAAGGTAAACAATTATGATATGTCTTTTAAATAAAATATACACTAAAATAAATAAAAAAAAAACATATAAATCGATCCCTTTGCAAATTACAAATCCATTTATTAATAAATTACGTTCTTAATTTGTAATGTGTAAAGGTATTAAGTAATTTGTAAAGTGTATATTTCAATTATGCCGCGTCACTTTAGCTCTCATATATAAATAAAAATAGATGTCAAGATTGTTTACATTTATTTAAAAACCTAATCAAATAAAGTATAGCTAAACATGAAATCCACAACTGGGAATCTATTCAATTAAGGCGATGGGCTATTAATTAGCAACTGTCATTATGCTGATTCCTGTTTCCCATCTACAAGCCCACTAACCTGCCAAGCGTGGCCTTTCGGATCAGTCGACCCGTAAGGAAAAAATTCAAACAACATGTAATGTCTTGGACAGATTCAATCAATACACCTTTGAAATGCAAATGCAATTAAAAAAGCTTGATCTGTTTTGAGCTCAAATTTGCCTGAACACCGACGAGGCCAGCTATAGTCGACACGATACTCATCTTCATCAGCTTTCAGGCACCCACAGTTGGGCATAAACTTCCTTTTGTCTGCGCCACCCTGCTCTGTTATTGGCAATCGCAATCCAGTTCTTCCCAGCAACTTGCCTGATATCATCTAGCCTTAGCCGTGGGAAATGTGACAAAGTAGAAGAATTATCATCATTTCACCCGCATAACGTCCACTGCTGGACATAGGCCTCGCACAAGGATTTCCAAAATGACCAATCAAGAGCGGGTTCCATCCAGCGCTTTCCAGCGACCTTGGTCAGATTGTTTGACCACCTTGAGGGTATGTCCTACGCTTCGCTTGCCAGTACGCGGTCGCCATTCGAGAACCTTTTTGCCCCATCAACCATCGGTCCTTCGCGCTATGTGTCCCGCCCACTGCCACTTCAACGAGCTTATCCGCTGGGTTGTGTCAGTGACTTTTGTTATTCTACGAATTTCCTCATTTCTGATTCGATCACGTAGAGAAACACCGAGCATTGCCCTCTCCATAACGCGCTAAGCTACCTTGAGACTTCTTATGAGACCCATAGTAAGAGATCACGTTTCAGAGCTATAAGTCATCACTGGTGACACACATTGATTAAATATATACTTTGTCATATTCAGTGTGCGTTCACCTTAACCCCCCGGCGTGCGTACCTTCCGGAAGATTACAGAAGACAGTGCTCGCAGAGCTGGCTCTATTGAGAATAGTTCTCAGCTTGTCAATATGCTACTTTTACCTTGTTACTGAACAACTGTTGTGTATATGTACTTATGTTTGTAGGTGAGCAACTTATGTAAGTATGTAAGATTCAAAGATTCAAATGTTTATTCAGTAATTAGACATTTACAGGCAATTTTACATGTCAATAGGTATAATTTACGTTACGTGTAAAGTATATTAAAATTTTATTTATTTTAAAGAAAAACTACCGATCAAAACGCTTCGTAACGACCACTGCTGAGAAAAAACGCCGAAAGAAACTCATTTTCACAGTAGTAGATTATGTAACAAAAACCCTGTCCGATCCTTGTAGGAGCAACTCAGACCGTCAATATGAACTACTTTTCCTATGGGACCAATGCTTGAAAATCGAAGAAAAATACATTTTCATACAAAAGTGTTCGACGGCCCGGCAATTTGTATGAAAATGTCGTCTTTTTCTTCGAGTTTCAAGCATTGGTCCCATAGGAAAAGTTTTTCATATTGACGGTCTGAGTTACTTCAACAAGGATAGGACAGGGTTTTTGTTACATATTGTATAGGAAATATATACCTACATACTAAAATACATACATTACATACATATGCACTTCAGCTGTTATAAATGTTAAAGAAAAAATGTACTTTATTTTGAACCGACATATTGATGATCATATTTTCAAAAAGAAGAGAGAATATGAAAATGTAAATTTTTACATTCAGTTATATAAAAGTGATCCAATTAAAAAGTATTAAAATAGTCATTTTATACTCAAAAACATAATTAGAACGTATAATACAATACAATAAAAATACTCTTTTTTGCATCATAATCAAAAGGAAATACAAAAAACAATATCCAACAATACATTAACAGAATGGAAAACCAATATAATCTTCTAATCCTCCGATATTACCCACAATACAATCCAATTCTTTTGCACTAGGCACGTTTCTTGCCAAAAGATTCATCATGCCGCCTCCCTCAGGCGTGTTGACGAGGAACACTTCCTCACTGACCTTCAGAAACTGCATCTTTCCCACGTAACTGCAGAAGTGAAGAGACAAATGGTATTCTTCTCCTTTGGCGATCAGAACATTGTGCTCTGCGATTTGAACCATTATCAAAAAATTCAAACAACATGTAATGTCTTGGACAGATTCAATCAATACACCTTTGAAATGCAAATGCAATTAAAAAAGCTTGATCTGTTTTGAGCTCAAATTTGCCTGAACACCGACGAGGCCAGCTATAGTCGACACGATACTCATCTTCATCAGCTTTCAGGCACCCACAGTTGGGCATAAACTTCCTTTTGTCTGCGCCACCCTGCTCTGTTATTGGCAATCGCAATCCAGTTCTTCCCAGCAACTTGCCTGATATCATCTAGCCTTAGCCGTGGGAAATGTGACAAAGTAGAAGAATTATCATCATTTCACCCGCATAACGTCCACTGCTGGACATAGGCCTCGCACAAGGATTTCCAAAATGACCAATCAAGAGCGGGTTCCATCCAGCGCTTTCCAGCGACCTTGGTCAGATTGTTTGACCACCTTGAGGGTATGTCCTACGCTTCGCTTGCCAGTACGCGGTCGCCATTCGAGAACCTTTTTGCCCCATCAACCATCGGTCCTTCGCGCTATGTGTCCCGCCCACTGCCACTTCAACGAGCTTATCCGCTGGGTTGTGTCAGTGACTTTTGTTATTCTACGAATTTCCTCATTTCTGATTCGATCACGTAGAGAAACACCGAGCATTGCCCTCTCCATAACGCGCTAAGCTACCTTGAGACTTCTTATGAGACCCATAGTAAGAGATCACGTTTCAGAGCTATAAGTCATCACTGGTGACACACATTGATTAAATATATACTTTGTCATATTCAGTGTGCGTTCACCTTAACCCCCCGGCGTGCGTACCTTCCGGAAGATTACAGAAGACAGTGCTCGCAGAGCTGGCTCTATTGAGAATAGTTCTCAGCTTGTCAATATGCTACTTTTACCTTGTTACTGAACAACTGTTGTGTATATGTACTTATGTTTGTAGGTGAGCAACTTATGTAAGTATGTAAGATTCAAAGATTCAAATGTTTATTCAGTAATTAGACATTTACAGGCAATTTTACATGTCAATAGGTATAATTTACGTTACGTGTAAAGTATATTAAAATTTTATTTATTTTAAAGAAAAACTACCGATCAAAACGCTTCGTAACGACCACTGCTGAGAAATAACGCCGAAAGAAACTCATTTTCACAGTAGTAGATTATGTAACAAAAACCCTGTCCGATCCTTGTAGGAGCAACTCAGACCGTCAATATGAACTACTTTTCCTATGGGACCAATGCTTGAAAATCGAAGAAAAATACATTTTCATACAAAAGTGTTCGACGGCCCGGCAATTTGTATGAAAATGTCGTCTTTTTCTTCGAGTTTCAAGCATTGGTCCCATAGGAAAAGTTTTTCATATTGACGGTCTGAGTTACTTCAACAAGGATAGGACAGGGTTTTTGTTACATATTGTATAGGAAATATATACCTACATACTAAAATACATACATTACATACATATGCACTTCAGCTGTTATAAATGTTAAAGAAAAAATGTACTTTATTTTGAACCGACATATTGATGATCATATTTTCAAAAAGAAGAGAGAATATGAAAATGTAAATTTTTACATTCAATTATATAAAAGTGATCCAATTAAAAAGTATTAAAATAGTCATTTTATACTCAAAAACATAATTAGAACGTATAATACAATACAATAAAAATACTCTTTTTTGCATCATAATCAAAAGGAAATACAAAAAACAATATCCAACAATACATTAACAGAATGGAAAACCAATATAATCTTCTAATCCTCCGATATTACCCACAATACAATCCAATTATTTTGCACTAGGCACGTTTCTTGCCAAAAGATTCATCATGCCGCCTCCCTCAGGCGTGTTGACGAGGAACACTTCCTCACTGACCTTCAGAAACTGCATCTTTCCCACGTAACTGCAGAAGTGAAGAGACAAATGGTATTCTTCTCCTTTGGCGATCAGAACATTGTGCTCTGCGATTTGAACCATTATCTCCACTTTGTCAAAGTCGAAATCCACTTGACCGGTGCGTTGACATATCAACTTTTGTGCTTCGATATCTTGTTCTGTAGCTTTGGTGACTTGTATTTTTGGGCATTGGTTTAGGAAGTTACTTGGTCTACTCGATTTGTCAGCAATGCTGTACCAATAGTACAGGCCATACCAGTCTCCAACTAGTTCTTGTAAGTTGGCAATTGGTTCTGGTGTGATGACGTTGGATTCACAGGTTCTGGGCCTGGCTGGCCTGACAAGGAAGGGCCTGGCTGGCCTGGCAAGGAAGGGTCTCGGTGGTCTGGCAAGGAAGGGCCTGGCTGGCCTGACGTGGAAAGCCAGGGCCTGCACGGAAAATATTACAAGGACAAACGGAATTATCATTTTTGCGAAAGGAATGATCATTTGTAAGGTGACTAGGATTTATATACAAATCCTTATGCGATAGTGAATATTAATAGGTACATATAATGCTGCTTTTGGGTTTGTCTGTCTGTTTGTCTGCTAACTTTTTGACCATAGACCAGTGGTTTTATTTCCATGTAGAGCTTTTCTTTCAGTAGAATTTAGTAGGTACATAAGTAAGAATATTAGAGCCCATGTGGATATAGGCCATATAAAAAAAAATACAAATCACACAGATTGAGCTAGCCCAGAGAGTAAGTTCGAGACTTATTTTATGGGATACTAACTCCACGATAGTATATTTTAAAACAAATACATTTAAAGATAAACGTCTAAGACCCAGGTCAATCTGAAAAAGATCATTTTCCATCTTGACCTGACCGGAGATCGAACCGGGGACCTCCGGTGTGACAGCCTGGCAAGATGACCACTAGGTCATAGAGGTCGTCAAACATAATATACGCACTATTATCCTGATGGGGCAGACAGAGTATTTGATGTCTTGCGGCTCTCAGCTCACAAAGCCCAGGCCCGCAACTCCCAAAGGCGCTCACTTTTAGCGCGATGGTGGGTGAAAAGGTGGAAAATTAATCAAAATAGTGATGGGTTTCTAGCCGCATTGCCTTTTAACATAATTCGCATTTTCATCCATTTCCTCGATCGGCTTTTATGATGTGCACGGGAAGAGAAGCAGCTGGTTATTTCTAAGATTTTCTTTTCTTCCCTCTTGCTGGTCACATAATATATTATATGACCAGCAAGAGGGACATAACGGATATATCCGAGAAATATTGCTGTTTACGCGAATGGCAACCCTACTGCTGTGGAGACCCCTGACGGAAGAACCTCGCAACCATCCGTCCATCTTCATCACGCGACGAACGGTCAGCTGTGGCCCACCAATGAAGCTCGGCCTATTCCGCAATGCGTATATACCATTAGCCCTGACATATGTAAAAATTTAAAATCGAATATACTCGTCATCGAACTTTCAACCTGATCACTGCATTTTATTTATTACCAAAATCATCAACATTAACGGCAAATCACAGGGGCACTAAAAATCAAAAGTATCTACACGCGCCGATACAATTGCCAAATAGAAAACAGCGCAAAATCGACTATAAAAATTAACTGGAAATAACTAATCTGTAATCAAGTTTATTTATTTGGCAAATTCAAAAAACCCCGACCGAAAATATCAAGAATTGCGGAATTACCTACCAATACGTTTTTTTTATGTCATACAGCGGCAGACGAACAAGCGGGTCACCTGATGGTAAGTGATCACCGATGCCCATGGACAACTGCAACACCAGGGGTGTAACAGAAGCGTTGCCGGCCTTTCAGGAAGGGAAGATATAGGAGGAGGGGGGAGGGGAGGGAGTGGGGCCTCCGGCTCTCTGACTCATCGAACGAAGCATAGAAGCGGTGACTCAGAGGTCGATTTTCTGTGAGAGTGTGGTACTTCCCCGGACGAGCCGGCCCATTCATGCTATTAGCAAAACAGAGTTTTGCCGATAGCGTGGCTCTACCACAAGTTATTTGATATCGTATCGGTAGTTTCACTATTATAGCGCCATCTATATTTTTTTAGGGAAAGCCCTGACTTTCAAGCTGTAATCCCCAATACCTTTTAAGCGGTTGAACCGATTTTTCCTCAAACATAGCTAAGAACCACCGCAAAAGAACTTGCTTTTACGTAAAACAAACCGTATCGAAATCGGTCCATCCGTTCGAGCGCTACGATGCCAAGGACAGACACACACATAGACAGACATACAGACAGACAGACAGATATTAGCGTCAAACTTATGACAGTCTTTTTCGTCAGGGTTTAAAAATGGAACAGGCGAAGCCGAATGAGAACGTAGAACGATATTTCAAGTGTTTGGAAGGCAAATGTAAACAAAGTTATTGAACTCAAGCATTTGATAATAAATAATATTATTCTTTATCGTACAATGAAGTTGACAACACTTGAGACATTGATAGTAATTAATAATAACAATAATAATAATTTTTAGATAAAAAGGTACTAAAAGGCCTCTTTATGTTAGCTTTGGCCCCGTGAACGCCTCAAAGGACCGGGTCCCAATGGACCCGGCTGAAAAGCGCACCAACATAATAATAATAAAATGCTTTATCTGAGATACAAACACAACAAAAAAATGAATAAAGCATTAAAAAAAATCACAAATATACCTTGTGCTGGCTGTGAGGACTGCCAGCGCTGGTCTTCCGTTAGAGCCTAGTTGACGTCATGGAAATATGTACTGATTAAAAAAAAGTACTTAAGAAAACATCGACAGTTCATAGTGATATGGATAAATTAAAATGAAATAAAACTTGAAAATTATATAAACTAAACTAAATCTATACGTTAAGCATCACAAATGAAGTGGTGCCTGCATTAACATTAGCCTTATAATTATGTGCTCGTTATAAGACACGACAAGAGCGATATCTACCGATCAGGGCAACAAAGTTGTATTTGTTGTTGTTTGTAGTTGTACAGTTCAACACTAATAAGAGATTAGTAGTGAAAGTGATAAATAATTAGATTGCTACTTAACAGCGCACAATATTTTTTTATTTGTAATTGCTATTTAGTCGCACGTGCGTATACAACGTGGAAAGGACATACCCGTAATCAATCGAATTACGTGCTATACACCTATATTCTCTTTTAAGTTCATATTTTGATTGTGAAAACTAGTTATATTCCTTAAAATGTGCATTTTTTTTAAATTGCCGCCAATCCGTAGGTTCTGGGTTCGATCCCCAGCAAGGGCAAGTTTAAAAATGGCCGTTTTCAAATTGTCCTGGGTCTTGGATGTTTATCTATAGGTATATATATGTATTTATCATAAAATATAGTATCGTTATCGGTGAGTTTCCCATAGCACAAGCTTAAGCTTACTTTGGGGCTAGCTGAATCTGTGTGATTTATTTTGTCCGTATATATTTATTTATTATTAGGTACTATTTATTATTACATAACTTTGCCAATATAAAAACACACTCTCCCACTCACACAAACCAGTTTCATCATTGTTATTTTATTTTATTTTCTAAACTGTTATTACTATAGGAATCTGAAACTAAATTTTATTTAAAATCAATTTTTTTTTGTATTTTTGTCTAATAATTTAGTCTAGTGTTAAGATTATATCCCCTGTTTGGGAAGGAACTTTCTACCTAACATAAGGTTTTGCCTAGTTTAGGAGACAGGGACTGTATTATTTTGATGTAAAACTGTTTTTGGTCAATAAAGTTATATAATATCTGACATGCCGTTTCAAAATAAAAGCTAGACTACGTTTGTATGGGAAAGTTCTATTCTGTCTAGGTAAAAAGGACTCTTAAGAGCAGCCTTCCCGTCTTACTTTTCATACAAACGCTCGTATTTTCATACAAATTATGGCGTTATAACTAACCTTTCTTAAAAACTTTTGAACTAACAGATATTTTGTGCACTATTTTTAGGTTTCTATAGAAATAAAAAATTAAAATTTGGAAAATCAAGTTCTGTATACGCCTCCAAAAATCTGCTTTTTTGCACAAATTTTACCTGAACTTCGACCGTTCATACAGTACTCATTAATTGTAAAAATAAAAAAATGTTTCGATAGTAACCTCGCAGATGTAATGAAAATTATAAGTAAAAAATATTTATTTCACACACTTTTAAGGCTTACTGAAAAAAACGTATATCCTGGAACAAGTTTTATGAGATTTCCACACCTTATGAATAGTTAATATTCGTTCAATGTTTAGTTAATAATGATACTAATTTGCCTAAACAAACCGTGCCCTAAGGCGCTATCTCTCTCTTTTTGGTTCGCCTTTTCTTCTAGCATGGCCCTGGATGAAATAACAAGCATTTCGAACTATGCTCGCCTTGACGACAGAGCGGCCGGGAAGGATAGTGATAAGAGACTAGTGGTAAAAGTGGTAAATATTTATGTTGTTACTTAACAGCGTACAATAGTTTTTTTTACAAGCTTTTATTTAGTTTCCCCTATCCCGTTGACTGTCTGTCTGTAATCAAATCTTGCAAATTTGACCCCACTTCCCGGTTTTCGATTGAGCTGAATTTGCACACATACGTATATCGCGTGACAATGCAATATTATGATGGCATGGAGCTGATCTAATGATGGAGCCGGAAGGTGACCATAGGAACTCTGCAATGAAAAGACGCAACCCTATCGAGTTTAGGCTCGTTTGATTCATCTTTATGAGCACTTTAAAATTTTCTTGACGACATGCATCGTGACCTCAAGCGGCGCGGACGGTAAAATGAATGCTTAAAGCACTATAATATAGTTGAAATAGAGAGCCATCTCGCGTAATTTTTCTGCCAACAATTTAACCTGTAAACCTGCAAATTTAGTGTCATCTATTAATGTTGTTCCAAATTAAAATAAAAGTCAAATATAATAAATTTATTGGAATGAGGTGGGATTTGAACCTGAGGTTCCTGAGATCTGCATATATTTATGTCCATTGCGTTAACCGCTACGCCATTCTGTCTGGGTACTGAGCGCACGAAATTATCGCTTATACTTTATTACTAAATGAATAGTAAAACGAATAAAATAATTTTAAAGCTCTAGTGGTGATTTGAACTTAATGACTCCTGATTAAGGGGGCTACATAAATTTTCCGGGGGCCAGTGCTGCCCCCATTTGAAATAAATCATTTAAAAGGAAACGGAGATATCATTTAAAATTTGGCCTTGATCAGACCCTGGATAACCCCTCAAACTATTTTATAAACTACTGTTGTTTACAGTTTAAAGTGAGAAAGTGAAGCTTTTCTACGCACAATTGCGAAAAACGGTCACTTTTGGCGTATGTGCGTAGAAAAGCTTCACGTTCTCACTTAAAAATGTAAACAGTAGTTCATAAAATAGTTTGAAGGGTTATCCAGGGTCTGATCAAGACCAAATTTTAAATGATGTCTCCATTTCTTTTCAAATGGGGGCAGCACTGGACCCCGAAAAATTCAGGTAGCCCCTTAATTCCGAACGCGTAAACCATTACACCATTCATCTTTTTCGCTCTAATGCATAGTATGTAGCCATCACAATTGTGGTAGTTTGAGCCCGTCTTAGTTATTCAAATAGCTTGATCACAAAATCACTTCAAAGTACCGTCACAATTGTGTTTGGCGGGGATGTAAGGGTTTCTATCACTTCTCTTCCGACTTTAGTATGTAATCCTTTCCTCAAAACGATATTTAAACGTGTATTGTATAGGTATATTATGTATATGTTTGAGAGTGATAGAGGACAATTTATGGCCAGCCACGACAGACGAGGCGATAAGGCAGCAATACAAATGTCGGATAGCGATGAATCAGCTCTCCTGTGTTTTGTTTTTGACCTCCGACAAAAAGAGGGCTGTTAAGTTTAACGCTAATGTCTGTCTGTCTGTGTGTAGCATCGTAGCTATCGAAAGGATTGACCAATTTCCATGCGGTTTTTTTACGTGAAAGAAAGTTTCCTTGCCGTGGTTCCTAGCTATGTTTGATGAAAATCGGTTCTGCCGTTTAAAGATTATTGGGGGTTAACGCTTGAAACTCGGGGATTTTTTAATTTGCAGATGGAGCTTCGGATTTTAATTCCACTTAACAAATTCGAATGTGTAGTTTCTTTACTCGTTACTAGATAGCGTTTACATACGAAACTATTGACAGGAAGGGTTTTTTAATTTTCCTGCCAAATAAACTTTTTATACATATTAGTATATACAAAGATGCTACTTATTCACTTTATTCTTTACAGAAAAGACAGAGCTTAGGACAGTGAGATCGTCAATATAAACAACTTTCCCTGTGGGAACCGTATCAAATGAAAATACGAAAAATATTACTACTCAATCTATGTTGTTATGTTTTCGAGAACGAAGCATTTAATTTTTGTAATAAAATTGAATATAAAAAACTAGTAGTCCGCTGTGAATTTTGGGACTCTATGTCTCGGCAACTCCTTGACTTGATTTGGCTCATGTTTGACCTTAAATATTCAATTGGCCACATTTTTTATCTAAAAAGTTGCATAGGCTGCATCTATGGAGGTCTATCCTATAATGTAACACATTTTGTTTTTTTTTTCTTTTTTTTTTATATAAATCCAACCGCGCTTATAAATTGAGTGTTGCTAAAAAGACAATGTTGATTTTAGTGTACAACAGATTAATCATCGCTGTCCAGACTCCACGAAATCCAATTATGCATCAAAGACAAAGTTATATTTCATTTTGATTAAACTCGCAAGCGTTGTTTTCAACCGATGACAAAAGGAGGCTATTTGAGCCTTTTTAAAAAAAAAATTTTTTTTCGAGCCACTTCCAAAAAAGATGAGGTTATTAATTCGCCGTGATCTTTTATTGTTAACCCCCGACGCAAAAAGAGAGGGATTATACAAGTTGAACCCACGGAACAGAGAAATAGGTGGAAGTGCCTTGGGCCTAAATTAGTTAAGAAACCAGCGTCGCCAAACTCACACAAATAAACCAATAATCACATATTGCACACATACGAAAAATTCGTTCGTCGAATATATTTATTTCAACATTGGCCTAAGTCAATAGACCCTACATTTTAGACATTAATTCTCAAGCATAAGGTTTATTTTGTTACGGTTCAAAAAGTTTTGCTATTTACTGTCTAACTCAAATTAAAAAGTCTAATAATTGCGCCATCTATCGTCGAGAAGCAGAATTTTTTCGTCACTTGAATCCCAAGCTACGAAATAATTCTGCTACTCGAATAGTGATGTCCACATTATTTAATATTAATTAACAGTATCAATATCATTCGACGCAAAGGCATTTTTTTTCCAATTATTTTATCTTTATTTAACACTAACTTTCACTCGCGACTTCGTCTGCGTAATTTTCTTATTTATAATATTAGTATGGATGTGCAGATTAAATCGTGGGCGAACCAGTCTCAAATAATTAAAGATCTATTATTTTGAGAACATGAAAAATCCGTCTTTATCCCTGTAGCGATCTCAATCCCAAATAGAATGGAATATACAGAGCATTTTGAGTCTTACGGTTTTAAGCTGAAATCGCCCAGGGCCGCAAGGTCCAAAGGCTACTTTTAGCGTGACAGCGGGCGAGAAAGTGGGAACGGGAATCAAAATAGTGATGGGTTGCTACCCGCATGGTCGAAATGGCAGAGGAATTTCTCTTCTGCCATTTTGCCCATTCTCTCGATCGGCTTTTACAATCTGCGCGGGAACGCGGGAAGTTGGTACATTCTATTTATTTTCTTTTGTCCCTTTCACCCAAACCAGCATGGTGAGCTTAAAATACAGAGAATCGTGTCAATAACTTTGTAGATCCATTACTAGTATTAAAGTGATATTCAAGTAAATCCGTCTGTCTGTTACTTCTTCACGCTTCAACTACTTAGCCAATTAATTGAAATTGAATATGTAGGTATATAGTTTAAGAGTCCCGGAAAAGGACATAGGTTTATATCCCCAAAAAAGAGTGATAGAACTTGGCATGGTGAATCTTATTTTGCCATATAAATGGAGACTTTTTAATAAATGGAGACAAATTACTTATACTACATTAACGAGTAGCGAGATTTCATCGACAAAATTTGTACATCACTAATCGAATAGCAAAATCTGTACATCACTAATCGAGTAGCTACAACTTACGGTAACGAACTTTCTAGAACTACCTAGTTAATATGATCGTACCAGATTGATTTTCGTAATTTTTTAAAAGAAAATGCATGTTATCGTACATACTGATGGAAAAATAAAAAACACCTGCATTGCTTTTATTTTTGTTCTTACTGCTATTTTTACATACTAAAAAACTACAACACGGCATATTTAGCGAAAAAATGTTGGTCGGGCGGACAAAACGATCTCAACACGTAGCTAGAATACGACTGATGTACGGAGTCGCTCGATCTTGTGTAGTTTTACCGGATTATGATACGCGCGCCACGCCCCCTTGGTACTTCCACCTAAGATACTGTCTGTGGTATCGTAGCTCCCAAATGGATGAACCGATATTCGTTTAGTTTTTTTTTGTGTTATAGATAATTTTATCCCGAGTGTTCTTAGCCTTGTTTCATAAAAATCTGTTCAACCGTTTGAAGATCATTGGCTATGGCTATCTTCCTTATGTCCGATAGATACCGTGAACCTTGTTGCTTCAATGATATTGAAAGGAAATAGTAAGGTAACCATGACCTGATCACCCATTTGAAGATCATCAGCTTTTAAAGTTGATTTATTTGTTAGTTTTCCGAGTTTATTTCTTGTCTTTAATATTTTTAATTTTACTTTTATTTATTATCGATGAACATCGACTATTACAGCCTCTACAGATTTAGAAAATACTTTATTTTTTGTTTAAAATACTTGTCAAGTGGTCCCATAGTCCCACATCCCTCAATTTTATAAAAATCGGTTGATTTGTTTGGGAGTGAAGACGGTTTTTAGTTTTGAAAAAATATTAATTTTACTCGTGAATGACTTATGCGTTTTGGTTTTCGCTCGTTTGATATAACTGAGCCCAGCGGCACGACAGTCTGGGTGTGCATATTTCCAATGGTATCTTCGGTCGTTATTGTTCCTGGTATGTGCAATGTGGGTTGGTTTTGCCCAGAAAAAAGTTTTTTTTTTCTTTTCTTGTTGTTGGCGATCAAAC
Organism: Acrobasis suavella; assembly: GCA_943193695.1. Classification (NCBI taxonomy): domain Eukaryota; kingdom Metazoa; phylum Arthropoda; class Insecta; order Lepidoptera; family Pyralidae; genus Acrobasis; species Acrobasis suavella. The sequence continues at coordinate 3,239,994 of OW971947.1, forward strand.
TTCGTTGAAGCTTATTTTGCCAGTGTCCAGTTAACCAATGGCGCCAATCTTCTCATCCAGTTATAAGGTTCAAGTGGGAAAATAGGTTTTATAAATTTAGAGTACGGCTGGGAGGGAATGAGGGCTGGGCGGAATTGAGGAATCTAGGGCAATATATACTTAAATTGTCATAAAGATGGATAGGTAATTAATTTGATTTAGGTAGTTAACATGAAATGTTATGAAATAAGAGAAAAGAAACAAGAGCTTTAGTATATTTGGAGTCGATAAAGGAAAGGATATATAATAATCACAGGGAAGAGGAGCACGGGATTCTATAAGGAATTCATAATGTGGTTTAGAGTCATACTTTGTACATCTGAATAAAAGGTTATCAACGTCATCTTTTTCGCCTAAAGAACAATGGCAGATGGTAGAAGTTCTTATCTATTTTTTGACTATTTAATATTTTTTTTACGCAATTTATGTTTGTTAACTCGTTCGCAAGCATTACATGTTAAATGTGTCAATATTGTATTATATTATAAGTATTTAATAATTAAAAGACAATAATAATAATATGACAAAGCCCTTCTGACGAGTAGGCGACCAATACTGTGAAAATGAGTTTCTTTCGGCGTTTCTTCTCAACAGTGGTCGTTACGAAGCGCTGGTATCGGTAGCTTTTCTTTAAAAATAAATTATATTTTAATATACTTTACATGTAACGTAAATTATACTTATTGACGTGTAAAAGTGCCTGTAAAGGTGTAATTACTGAATAAACATTTGAATCTTTGAATCTTTATCACCGCACCAAAGAATATTTTTTGTTATCTAAATCTATTATAAAATGTAGACTAGATTTTATTTTAATTTTAAGGTTAGTTTGTAGTTTAATAAAAATTATATTTTAAACCGACTTCCAAAAAGGAGTAGGCAGGTTTTCAATTCGTCGCGATCTTTTTTTTTTAAGTATGTTCACTGATTATTTGAAAACGTCTCGACTGATTTAAATTTTTGTTTTGTTTCAAAGTATACTTGTCAGGTCCCATAGACATTTTATCAAAATCGGTTGTGTAGTTCGGGGGCGAAGTCAGTTCTTAATTTTTAAAAATTATATGGCAATTAACTACAAAAGCACAAAAATAAATAAAACAATTCTTTGGCGAGGGAATTTTCCTTCAATGTTAAATCAAATTAGCAAAGCCCTTTTCTTAGCTGAATAATTTAAGACGACATTTTAAAACGTTGTAAAACAAGAATAAAGCAGTGCGTTCATCTCTTTGAGGTTAAACTTGAAATATAATTTATCAGGTGTAGCCTCGAGAAAAATGTGTAAAGCGCTCCCCAATTAACAGAATAGCAGCACTTTGGTCGCGAAAAGATTCTTTTGTGGGATTCAATTGGCGTAAGTGTCTCTTAGACGTGAAAGCCGAGATATTTAAGGAGTGTTTGGCCAAATAAAATGTTTGATGCGACTAAAATGCTGCTTTTTTGTTGATATTACATTAAAAGTTACTAGGCACTATTAGATGGCAATGTTATGGGGTGACGAGAAGGCTGGCTCATTTTATGTGCAGAGGATTGTAGTAGCTATTTACTGCGGGAATGCAGCCAATGTTCTTGGCACCATGCCACATGAACCACACATAGATTTTTAATTAACATTTCTGGTTTAGTTTTTAAACTGTATACCTGGGTTTTAATAAATAATCGTTGATAATGTTATATAAATTTGAAATATCTATAATCCTATACGGCTCTGGTTAAGAAGATACATTGACAGATTTCCTCTTGCGGTTCTGCTAGAAGAAACTTTAGAAATATGTAGCATCTTTGTTTACTTTTATAAATGTTTTATTTTTAATTTTTCAAGTGTACATTAACCAATAAATAAATCTATTTTTTGTTGTCTTATAAGATCCGATAGTTATGTATACTAGTGATAGTACTATAATAGTGGTATAGCAATTTAAGAAAACGGTTCACTGGTACAGTATATAAAAGTCAAATCAAGACAGAAACAAATGATAATATCACAACTAGATTTATTTTTAAAATGCGCTGCTTTCATAAAATGTAATCATTATTTAATCTCTACTTGAATGAATAGCCACTGAATAACCAAAAACGTCAGAGGGACAATCGATTAGACTGAAATACGAAAATGTTTACATAAGTTTATCTGACATAGCATTTCACTACCCCTGAAACGACCCGAAAAGACTTTTCAGTCGAACGAATCTTTATTGTTATTAAAATGCCTTTGGGCGGCGTTTCAACTTATCACATTCACGCATTAGTTACGAGTGAAGTGCCAAAATGTAGGTGTCGTTCAACAAAAACAAACATAACATTTGCTAGTGTTGTAAACAACTTGAATCCGGGAGTCATATGTTTTAGAAATAGTCTATTTAATTTTTATTTACATGTTTAAACCCCTGTCTGTCTGTGGCATCGTAGCGCTAGAACAGATGGACCGATTTCGATATGGTTTTTTTCACGTGAAAGTCAGTTCCCTTGCGGTAGTTCTTAGCTATGTTTGAGGAAAATTGGCTAAGCAAGTTATTGGGGGTTACAGCTTGAAAGCCTTTCCCATAAAAAATATAGATGGCGCTATTATAGCGGAACTACCACTATTCATGACTAGATGGCGTTCTTGACATTTTCGGTCGAGGGTTTTTTTTATTTGATTTTTAATATAAACTTGTCTTAAGTGTAATCATACTGCCATGCTATTAATAGTAACTGTAACAAATCAAATAATAATAAATAAATACATACGGACAAATTACACTGATTGAGCTAGCCTCAAAGTAAGTTTGAGACTTGTGTTATGGGATACTAACTCAACACCCAAGACCCAGGACAATTTGAAAAAGGCCATTTTCCGACTTGCCCTGACCGGGGATCAAACCCGGAACCGCTGGGTGGCGGACTAGCATGGTGACCACTACGCCACGGAGGTCGAAATTATAATAATAATATTGAAAAGGTCAAGAATCAACGCGAGTTCGAAATCTCAAGATGTAAACTTAACTTATTGTAACTTTTTTTTAATACTTATCTTTTCGAGAACCGAAAAGTTCGATATGAGTATTAAGTAAGTTATAATATAATATCTAAAATGTGTTATTGTTGAATCTGTTGTGATTGTTGTGAGATTGGATTACATAATATGTGACGCCGTCTACCTACGAAAAAAAGAGACGGAAAAATCTTACACTCTTTTCGCCTAGGGGGCTCCGCCGTACCTTCCGAAAAAAGAAACTTCGTTCCAAAATGTATAGTTGAGACGAGAATCGAGATTCTAAAAGGGACTCAAGTTTTTCACATCACTACTTACGCGTAAAATGTGTGAATATCTGAGTTTTGACTTTAGCGTTACTGTTTGCGAGCGGCATTTTAGCGGGCATCGAGTGTATACCGCCAGTTTGAAACGGCGGGATTAATGGCTCTTGTTTAGTTGGAAATGTTTGTCATCGGCCAGGTGGGCGCTTTGATTTGCAGTCCACCAAATATGAACATCTTTCGAAAGGGTCTTTAAACATTGGTATCCCGAAAAGTGCCTGCTAAGATCTAAATTCTAAATAGATATATTTTTACTTACTCTTGAAAAGGAGAAGGTTATCGATTCGTCACGATCTTATATGTTTTTTTTATGTATGCTCACCGATTATTCAAAGACGCCTGGACCGATTTGAAAAAATCCTTTTTTATTTGAAAGGGTATATTTTTAAGGTGGTCCCATATCGATCTTATCAAAATCGGTTGTGTATTTTGGAGGTGAAGTCGGTTTTTAGTTTTGAAAAAATATTATTGCTTTCTTTACATTCGAAGTTTAGGTGATTTTAATTCTAGACCTTGTTCAATGAAACTGGCTCCTCTTGATTTCTGTTACTTATTTATCTATTTAATATTCAATTGCCGGAATAGCATATTCTCATGCAAAAAAATAGAGATTTGCTAAACAAATTCATTTGGTTATTTTACGAAAATGTAACGACCCACAACTACAAAAGTGGCAATACATCGTAAATCAACTATTTAATTCTAAGCGTGCTTTAGTTTGTCGTAGCCAAACTTCGCAGCTCAGTCAGAATTACAGCTAAGGACAGAAATGCCCTAAGATTGTGTATTCTTTTTTCGTGTGTAAGTGGTCAACGCTGGTGTTAAATTTTTCAGGCTGCCTAAAAGCATCTGACATATCTTGACGGCTGCTATACAATGATGAAAGCTGGAACCAACGGCTTAACGTGCCTTGCTAAGTACGGAGGAATTCGAGAATTTTTTATGCCACTTGTGGTCCCACATTCACGGACCACGCCCGGTGTCTCTTTACTTGCGAAAGCGCTTAAGGGATACCTGAATTTTCCGGGGTCCAGTGCTGCCCCCATTTAAAATAAATCATTTGAAAGGAAACAGAAATATCATTTAAAATATTGCTTTGATCAGACCCTAGATAACCCTTCAAACTATTTTATGAACTACTGTTTACAATTTAAAGTGAAAACGTGAAGCTACGCACATACGCCAAAAGTGGCCGTTTTTCGCAATTGTTCGTAGAAAAGCTTCACGTTCTCACTAGGCCTAGGCTAATCATGACCCTATGATAAGAAATGGACTCTTCCATTACTGAGCGAAATTTAAGCGAACATCGCGAGTGTATACGCCAGTTTGAAACAACTCTTGTTTAGTTTGGAATGTTTATCATTGGCAAGGTAGGCACTTTGATATACAGTCCACCGAATATGAACTTCTTTCGAAAAAAACTTAAAATATTGCAATTTTATATTTTTGTATCGTTGCTTTAGCTGTAAGGTAGATATGTCGCAGTTAGATTATATAATCCACTGTTCGACAAAACCTTTGGTTGTTTAGCATAACAGTTCGGTTTTTTTAAAACAGCGGATGACGTTTAGCGATTTAGTTAAATAACTGAACCTTAATACGCAGAATAGCATAATTCTTTATTTATTTTTTTACTTTAATCCGCTATTTTCCAACAAATCAAATCAGATATTTTTTTCTTAGCTTGACGTTAATAACAATCCTTTACTATGGGATTTGTATGAAATACAGGCAGATGAAGTCATATTTTCGAAGTCAAATAGCGCTCTTATTATCAGTTTTTCTGCAATTATGAATCTTAAATCACGTTAAAATTAATATGTCGAATGACAAGTGACATTATTTTGCGACGTTTTCTTTTATTGCCAGTACAACATAATTTATTTTTGATCCAGGAAAATACTCAATTTGGTACTTGACTCGATTTTTTTCTTATTCATATCAAAAAGTATCATGATACGAAACCGAAAACATAAATAAGCAAGTTATAAATAAGCCTTTCAAATCAGGTGGAAGGGAAATCTGTCAAATAACAGAAAATGGAGGCACGTACACCCGCGTGACGTCACTGTCATTAGGTGTCACGCTTACGAAAGAGATAGCGCGATTATAGATTGTGCTATTTGAAGAATATTTGACAGAAATACATAGTTCACACGGCTACTCGGCGGCAGACTCATGTACTGCTCGATCTCCGACACTATTAATCTTGGCGCGTTTTTCGCGACACTCGTAATAGTTTGTTGTGTTTATATTCCGAACACATTCCCCTGCAGGGCTGCCAACACAAACAAAATACAATTTGAAACTGTAAACCTTCTTTCTTCGCGCTAAGTAAGGGGCCAATTCCCATTTTTATAAAAAAAAAAAATAGAAAATGTACTGTCTTCGAACTAAGGGGTCTATTATTCTGATTTTATCAAAAAATAAACTTTCTGCAAACTATACTAGATCATGCTAAACGTGATTAAGCCACACTTAGTGATTATGTTATTCATATTGACGAATTGTATATGCGTGTGAATATGTGTCATATTGTATATGTGTTTGTTAAAAATATATAGTATTTCAAGTAAGTGTCCCGTAACAGAGTCTCAAACTTCTTAGAATAAGTAAGTTTGAGACTCTAGGCACAGAATAAGTACTAGTATTCACGTACAGAGAAATCTTACTCAGAGAAGAAATTCAAAGAAATATCTACTCAATGTGGTTAGCGGTATGGTTTAATTTAGCTAACGTCAGAACTCCTCACCTCCTCGTTTAGATACGTCGTATAGATGTCGCAGGCAATTTGTATGATTTGTCCGTTTACAAACGGCTTCGGCATTTTATAAACATGAAGCGTTATACAAATTACCGAAGGCAGATTGTCAGCGTATTCGAAAGTGTCAATGTAAACGTGATAGTTGTTCTAAGGTGACCATGATTTAAAAAGAAACAAAAAAAAACATTTCACGCATTTTTTTTAAGTTTTAGGACTAAATCTCACACTTCGGTCTTCCAACATATTATTTTTATTTTTAATTAATATAATATCTAGTTAAACTAGGTATTAAAATAATACCTATAAATTCTAAGTTAGTTTAAGTAGGTACACATATTATTATAATCTAAAAGAGCAAAACAAATTAAACTATGGTAATTTTTAACATAATTATAGAGTATTTTTAATTTGTACTTAGATAATCTAATCTTACGTAATGGGTCTAATAAAATTATTCAAAATTTTGAATTTAAAAAGTGCAAATCTGCTATAAAAATATAATTATTTTTCTTTGGAATTAGGTCCTACTCTAATAATAATCAGTCCAGTAAAAATACTCAAAATTGGAAGCTCAAAGTTAATAAAAAAAATCTTACACTATGAATCAAACACACTAAGCGCGACGCAGAGACGCAACACTTGACGTGTTGCGTCACGTTCGAGGTTCCATGCGAATACGAGCGTTGTCACATGTCTTTAATCTTTCTTAACATATTTGGTGTTTTACTTAATAGACTTAGAGTTACTATTCTACAAAGCGTAAAAACATGACGTAAAGAGACGCTTCGCATCGCGTTTAGTAAGCGATTCGGTTTTAAATGGCACTTTTAACAAATTATTAAACAACAATGAAAAAAAAATAGAGTCTAACAGACATTTAACTTGGTTTCTAATTTTCACATAAATTCTATGAAAAAAAAAATAAACAATCATTTAGGTTATTATCTAGCTTTCAGATAAAATGTAAGGTAGAAAAATACTTAGTTAACTATAACAGCCTTTTATATAGTTTTTTAGTCTTTTAGTTAGTTTCTTAGTACCTAAGTAGTTCAACAAATTTGTAACAACAAAATTTTATATCTATCATCTGTTACTTCTACCTATTTAAACCTTATTTATTGATACAGCTTAAACTGGAATGATATTTTGAACCACAAAGTACTTTCTTTTTAAAACAAGCGCAACGATTAGTGTGGCACTGATTTTTAGCGGGTTTGCAGGAACATTTGTGGAAACCTTGTCCACCAAATAAAGACTCCTTAGAAACCGCTTCTCTTAACGATATCGCAGTCTGTGGAACTTCTGCTAGATATTCGTTGTTTGATATTTGTAGTTCTTGTCGTGAAAACCAGTTTTTAATCACACCAAATCTTGTACCTACTTGGTTAACTCCATTCCTCATGTCTGTTATTTTTCCCATTATATTTTTATCATCCATGGGTCCTCTGTCAATTTTAGGAACATTCAGAAAAATACTGTTCCCGATATCTAGAGCTGGTAGCTTTTTAGCAGTATGAGAAATCATTTTTTCAGCAGCTCGTTTCATGCCTTGGTGTGCTTCTTCTCTTTCTTTTCGAATTGGAAGTTCGTTTTTACAAATAAAACATAAAGTTTTTGAACCATACCCTTCATCACCATCGCATATACCGCAAATAGTGTGAACTGCTCTCAAACAGGAATAGCAGCAATGTGCTCCACTAGTTCCCTTCTTGCAAACTACACAACTCAAATCAAATGTTTCATTAGGTTCAATAGTTTTGTAGGCAGAACTTGAATGAAGTTGAGTTGAATTATGTTCATTAGAATTTACCAGAACCTCTTCGGATAATATCACGACTCTCTTGGTTGCAATCGGTACCAGATTTTCAGGAGCATCATTTTGTAGGTAATTGAAATCGAAGGTTTCATTAGTTTTGTCGGCAGTGGTTGTTAAAAGCAAAGTTGGATAATGCTCAGTTGTATTTTTCATTACTTTATTTGTTATGTCAGAATCTGGCCTTTTCTCATTCACGCCTTCAATTGAATTCATATTTTCAGTAATCGTAATAGTGGAACAATCTTTATGTAAAGAAGCATTCAGATTATCATTCACTTGTTGTAACTTATGAACTTCAGGTATCTGGATTTCAACTATTTGCTCCACTTCTAACTGATGCTCCAAATGCATTTCCAAACCATTCTCAGTGACTGGTTGCTCCAATTCACAAATCTGTTGTAGTTGTTCTTCTGAATTTATATGATTGAAAATACCACTGGGAACATTGGAAGATTGTAGGCCGGATTTAGGCTCGCAACCAAATAGAGCCCGAAATGGTGATCTTCCTAGAATTCTGTGAAATGAATTATTTTTGCTATATTGTACGAAGAAGCAGCCAATTGCCCAATTGGTCGAATTGTTATCCCTCATCCACGCCCGAAGCATATTCTCGACATCTTGATTGCTACGTTCTACGCTGCCCTGGGTTTGAGGATGACGAGGAGTACCGTGTATTATTTTACAATCAGGCCACATTTTCACCATTTCTGCAATGATGTTGGCAGTGAATTCTCGACCGTTATCACTCTGTAAAATGTATGGTGCTCCGAATTCTAAAAAGATTTTAAGTAATTCGAGTGCAACCTCACTTGCTTGTTTTGAAGAAAGTGGTCTAAGATGAACAAACTTAGTAGCATGGTCTTGATAGTTGAGTAACCATTTAAATTGACCATCTGGTGCTGATTGAAAGTCAATTAAATCAACTTGGCCTCTCTCATTGAAATCTTTTGACAGTATAGGTTTGGTAACTATACCTTTTTTTGGTATATTGCGTTTGGATTGACAGACAGGACAAAGTGACACAAATAAATCAATTGCTTTTCTTACAATAACAAATTTGTCTTTCAGTTTGTATTGAATTTTGTCACGACCACCATGCCCACAACTTTTGTGAATATCTGTGAGAATATCATAATACTCCTCCAAAGGTACGACGCGAACAGTAGGGCTATCATGATTTTCCTTTTTTAAAATTAGGTAATCTGAACCACCAATATTCATGACATCATACCTCGAGCTCCAATAATACTCCGCGGCAGTCCATCGGACACCAGAATTGATGGCCACCTCAGCACTTTTAACATGATGGATAACCTCCAAAATTTTTTGTTTTGTCCACGGTGTTTTTACTGCTCCCGTTCGTGTTTCATAAAATTTACTTAGTTCAGTATTAAAAGTGTCCTTAAAATAATTAATTTCTTGCATATTTTGCGTATTAACACTAGAATTAGAAACGTTTTCAATTTGTTTTGATTCGGCACTTGCACAACACTCCGTCATGTTTATTGTTTTGGTGGACAGCGCCACGCGTGGTTAAATAAAGAACTAACACGAGAAAAATGCCGCGGCAAATCATAAACCGCGCTACTAATGTCATAAAACATTTTATAAAATGACGACAATTTACAATCTGCCTTCGGCAGTTTGTATAACGCTTCATGTTTATAAAATGCCGAAGCCGTTTGTAAACGGACAAATCATACAAATTGCCTGCGACATAGACATCCATTGCAAGCCAATTTCATTCTTATTTTTCTGGACAAATGATTCATGTAACTGAATTTTCCCCTTCTCAGTTGTCGCTGCGCGCATAGTAATAATGTAGGTATATTTTCGATACCTCAACGAGGAGTGACACAATCCTGGTCTCGGGTGGCCGCACACTTTAGTATGGAAACGCCGAAATTTTTATTTTATTTTTTGACTGTTTTTTTTTCATTTCATTATAGTATAGTGATTTTGTATAGCCCGCGCTTTAATTTATTACAGGTATGTCCACGTTAAATAATTTAAAGCCACCAGGGAAATAAATTTCAAGGTAAGAAGTACACAGTTTCCGACAATTTGGATCTCCGTCGTAATTTACATAATAGGTAGGTAGCATAATAGATCTCTGAGCACTGTCAAAATGTAATTTTAAAGTTGGGACAGAGTTTTCACGGGTCACGTTCTTAGGACGTGACGTGACGTGAGCTCACAGCTCACGTCACGTCACGTCATGTCACGTGTCACCATTCCGACTGGCTTTGCAAGAAAATGTAGCTGTTTATTGTGTTTTGTGCTATTCTTTAGTCCCACATCTCTGGCATGTTATTTCTGGCAGGTAAAATAATTCTAGGTCTATGTTTCGAGGAAATAGGTTATAACATTAAAAAAAACAACTTATCCAAGAAAGTTATAGTTTCCTTCGTTTTAATAACTATTACATGGCTAAATACGCAACAGCGATGAGCCAAATAAAAAAAAAATCATAGTCGATATGGTAATAATAAGTGACGGAACTACATATTCCAACGGATGTTAAGTGGAATTGATATCCGTAGCGCCATCTATTAATTGCCAGGTAAATTAAAAAACCCCGACTTTCAATCGTTTCCCCCCCATAACTTTTAAATAGCTAAACCGATTTTCATCAAACACAACTAAGAACTACGGCAAGAAAACTTGCTTTCTCTAAAAAAAGTAGTGATGTGCCACTATGAGAGAATTTATTCTGCGTCTTTGGCGCGTCTGCGGCGAACGGGAACGGGAGCGGGAGCGGGAGCGGGCGCAGGAGCGGGAGCGGGAGCGAGAGCGGGATCGGGATCGGGAGCGGGAGCGGGAGTGGGAGCGGGATCGAGATCGGGAGCGGGAGCGGGTCCGAAGTTCTGATTCAGGCAAAAGCATCGGAAGTTCGGCATTATGTTGCTAGTAATGCTAATAACATTGCAGGCATGCTTTGGCTGAAATTCAGCCGCTGTACTTCGGCATACTGTGCTGAGACACTAAGTCGGGTTCCGTTACACAGATTCGGCGGAGTCAAATTTTTCCTCCGACATTAAGACTTATTTTGTGAGCCGAGAGTCCATTTGCTGCAAGAGAATTTAGAAACTCAACTGGATTATTGGTGGCGTCGTCCTGATTATATGATATTCATGGTGATATTCATTAATTGATTTGTATTGTTCATTTTTTGGTGTCAACATAACCAAGAATTTGCCTGGTGTGTTATGCTCTGAAGGTCCGCAAATGCTGAACTTTTATGTTCTTCTTCGGACGAAACAACTTCGCCAAGTATTACGGGAAGACTCACCTGGCAATTCTCTTAAAGAAAGAGACCTTCCTCAACTTTTAATAATATTCTTGAAAATTCTTGGGCATGTGAACTAATACCGCCAAGCTGGGCTCTCATATTAATTGTCAATCTGATCTTTTGTATTAGAGGCCACAGATAAGACTGTCTTAATGAGGAGTTAATCTCATCTGCCCTAGAGCCCCGACATAAAACTGAAAGGGTTTGACGAAAATCTTCCGACAAATAAAATGTGACATTGTCTATTGACCTATCATCTTGACGAATGTCTCGCAACGTTCTATCTACAGCTTCCACTGCCTTTTTGTTGGCCATTGTGCATTCATCCCAAACGATTAGACAGCAAATGAGAGGTTTAGCCAGTTGAGGCAAGTCGATATAAAAAATTAGGCCCAAACGGATACCGCCTTCACCACATGGAGTTACTCCCGGCTTATGTTATTATATTATACTAAACAACTTTAACCTGATAAAGATATCAGGATTTCATCAGATGATTTAAGTAAACAAATATTCATGCAAATAAATTTAACTTGGTTCTGCATCAGGTGTTCCAAATCTTCGATTGTTAGGGTTCCGTACCCAAAGGGTAAAAACGGGACCTTATTACTAAGTCCGTCCGTCTGTTTCTCTGTCTGTCTGTCTGTCGCCAGGCTGTATCTTATAAACCATTATAGATAGACAGTTGAAATTGAACCAAAACATACTAAATACAGAATAAAATAAATATTTATGGGGGGCTCCCATACTACAAACGTGATTTTTCATAGATTATGATACGGAACCCTTCGAGCGCGTCCAACTCGCGCTTGGCCAGTTGTATTATACCTCAACAAAAAGTTCTCATCAGACTTAACAACTTTTGATAAGGCGGTATTTTAATATTTCTTATAGTTTAGCTGGACCATTATAGTTCTGCATCATGTGTTCCATTTTCCAAAATCAATTATAGCCTATATGTTGCCCAGGCTTCACAGCTATATAACAAAAAAAGATTAATTCGAATCCGTCCAGTGTTTCCCTAAATTAGCGTGTACAAACAGACAAACAGACAGACATTTTTTTTAATTTACTTACTCTATTAGTCTATTACTATGTCTCCATCGCCCCAAATATATTTTATTGGAAAAATTTTCAATGTACAGTCACATTTTTTTTAGTCTTTTATTATAGTATAGATAGATTAGACCGATTTGAAAGAAGGCAGCCCTACACACGTTATGCCTCCCTCGCAGGTCCTCCGTCAAAACTTCGGAGATGCGCCGTAATAAATTCACTTTATCATATGCGTTCCGGATGGATTGCCTCCCACGCGTTTAAACAAATGTATGTTTTGCTGAAAGGGCATCGCGGTAATGTTACATTGACGTGTTTTATGTACGTGGAATATAGCTATTTGAAAATGAGTTTGTTTAGTAGGCACACGGGGCTGGAAAATCGATGCCACATAAAATGTATATGTGAATATGGGAGCCAAGTTCAATTTAATGTTACGGAACTCATTGATCACAAACAGGTAAAAAAGGAGTTTTATTTTTATAATAAAGAGAAAGAAGGGAATACTTAAATATTATTTGCAAAAATTTTTTTTTTAAAATCGTGTCCATTTAGCATGGTGCCTATGTCTATGATTTTGAACAACTTTTCCCAAGAAACATATATTGAAAATATGAAAAATATATTTTTGGCTTTCAATGCAAACTCAGTTCTGATGATCGGTCAACTTGTATGGGCAGCAAAAAAATATTTTTCATATTTTGTACTAATCTAAATATATATAACTCAAAGGTGACTGACTATCTGACATAGTGATCTATCAACGCACAGCCCAAACCACTGGACGGATCGGGCTGAAATTTGGCATGCAGGTAGATGTTATGACGTAGGCATCCGCTAAGAAAGGATTTTGTTGAATTCTACCCCCAAGGGGATAAAATAGGGGATGAAAGTTTGAATGAAACTTTGTCAATTTTAAACCGATCGGGCTTAGACTTTGCATGCATAAAGCTTCTATGACGATGACATCCCCTAAGAAAGGATTTTGATAAATTACACCCCTACGCGAGCGAAGCCGCGGGCAAAAGCTAGTATAAGTATATTCTTTGAGAAAAGTTGTTCAAAATCATGAACTGAGTTCATCCTCATTAAAATGGTTTCGGTATATTTTTTAGACGATTTACAACGAGGAAGAGATATTCCCTTTATAAATCGAACTATGGGCTATACTAGATCACTAATAGTATGATGAAATTAAATTAACAACCAAAACACAATAAAAAATTTGGCGTTTCCATACAAAAGTGTGCAGCCACCCAGGCATTTTGTATGGGAATGTCGAAATTTTTTTTGCTTCATCATACGTGTATAATGTAGTGATTATATATGCTCGTGTATTTTAACGATTATTTTATTCGATTGATGTTTCCGAAGACAAGGTGACAATTCCGATCAGCATTGGTATCCAGCGAGGGAACGCAGCCAGCGTTTTTGCTACCATGCCGCATGGGTAAGATATCATTCTTTTTAAATTTAGTATAGGCTTATTTTATTAGGGTTGTTTTAGTTTTTAGGGTTCCGTACTCAAAGGGTATAAACGGGGCCCTATTGCTAAGACTCCGCTGTCCGTCCGTCCGTCTGTCTGTCTGTCTGTCACCATTCTGTATCTCATGAACCGTGATAGATAGACACATGAAATTTTCACAGATGATGTATTTCTGTTGCCGCTATAACAAAAAACACTAAAAACAGAATTAAATAAATATTTAAGGTGGTCTCCCATACAACAAACGTGATTTTTGAGCCGTTTTTTGCTCGATATTAAAAAGGGCAAGAAGTAGGCGCTTGAAATCTGCACAGAATATTTAGTTGTATTTTCACTTTAAAAATAAATAACTAAATTAAAATAAACATTTAAGGGGGTTTCCATACTATAAACGTGATTTTTTGTAGTTAATGGTACGGAACCTTTCGTGCGCGAGTCCGACGCGCACTTGGCTGGTCATTTTGTTAAGTTTTTGTTCATGTATTTATTTCTCTTTTTCGAACAATATTTGAAGATAGTATATAATTAGGTATTTCATTGCATGCATCAGAAAGAAAAAGTTTACATTTTTGGAAATTAAAGTCAAGCCAATACTGTGGAATTCTTCGGTTAGAATTTTAAAATCATATTTTGTAACAGAATCGGCATTATCTGAGCCCAAACAGCCGTCATCAAGGTACCAAGCGTTAAATTTTGAATTTAGTTTCTCTAAAATTGTATTTCACTTCCTCATGAGGTTTTTAGCTAAAGAATAACTAAATAATAACACAGAGTTTTCTGCTTAATACAGATACTTGCAAATACCTTTGTAATAAATTTTCTCGTTCGCAATACGCTTCAGGTGTGACGATTCGCGGTGTTATTATGAATGGCGCCGCCTTAACGAATATTTAATATTGCCGGCTCTCGATTTATGTGCAGCCGAATGAATTGTGTCTACTTCTGACAATTTTCGTGTGCCTCGATTACTTAGGTTAGTGGATTGTGAAATCTACACAGACTCCTCAAAAATAGGTAATATATAATGTATCAATGCAACAAAACTTAGATATAGTATTCTGTTTGGTTGTGCATGCATCAGAAATGCCTTGACTACTTAGGTTAGTGAATTGAAATCAACACTAATATTGTAATTTTCCAAAACTTAGAAAACACTTCAAAATTATAAACTACACAACTAATTTTGATTAAATTGTATGAGATTACCTAACAGTATGCCCCTTTCAAACAAACTAAGGATTTTTCAAATTGGTGAAGGCGTCTTCGAGTAATAGGGAAACATTATAAAAAAAAAACTGATTAACTCCTCCTTTTCAGAACTCGGTTAAAAACGGACACGCTTCGCGCTCGACCAACAACAGTGACACTGAAAAAAAGTGCTGAAAAGTCATATTTATCACGTCACAATCTTTAAAAGTGCGATGTTTTTCCTCTTTCCAACCTTTTCATTGTCTATCTCCTGTTATCATCTGTTTGGTTAAGGGGATACATGAATTATTCAAGGTTACAGTGCTGCCCTTTTTGAAATAAATCATTGAAATGGATATGAAGATATAATTTTTTTTAATTTTGTCTTCATCAAGCCGTAGATAACCCGTCAAACTATTTTATAAACTACTGTTTATACTCTGACCGTTTTTCGCAAATTTCCGTAGAGAGCTTCACGTTCTTTCTTTAAACTACATATAAACAGTATTTCATAAAATAGTTTAAAGGGTTATCTAAGGCTTGATCTATACAAAATTATAAATGATGTCTCCGTTTCCTATCAAATGGTTTATTTCAAACTAGCTTTTGCCCGCGGCTTCGCTCGCGTAGGGGTGTAATTTATCAAAATCCTTTCTTAGGGATGCCTACGTCATAGTAGCTTTATGCATGCAAAGTCTCAGCCCGATTGGTTTAAAATTGACCAAATTTCATACAAACTTTCATCCCCTATTTTATCCCCTTGGGGGTAGAATTGATCAAAATCCTTTCTTAGCGGATGCCTACGTCATAACATCTACCTGCATGCCAAATTTCAGCCCGATCCGTCCAGTGGTTTGGGCTGTGCGTTGATAGATCACTATGTCAGTCAGTCAGTCACCTTTGAGTTATATATATATATATATACAGATGGGGGATGCACTGGACCCCGGAAAATGCATTCTTTCATTCTTCTCTCAGAAATTTGAAATTTCTGAGTCCAGTGCTGCCCCTATTTAACTGAGATATCATTTAAATATATGTCTTGACCAAGCCCAATATAACCCTTCAAACTATTTTATAAACTAATGTTTAAAGTTTAAAGAGAGAACGTGAAGCTTTTCTACGCACATTAGACTAAAAGTGGCAGTTTTTTTGCAAATGTCCGTAGTTGTCACGTTTATTCTTTAAACTATAACCAGTATTTCATACAAAAGTTTGAAGGGTTATCTAGCACTTGATCAAGACAACATTTTAAATGATATCTCCAGCTCCATTCAAATAATTGACGACCTCCGTGGCGTAGTGGTCACCATGCTAGTCCGCCACCCAGAGGTTCCGGGTTCGATCCCCGGTCAGGGCAAGTTGGAAAATAGTCTTTTTCAAATTGTCCTGGGTCTTGGGTGTTTATCTATGTATGTATTTGTTATCTATTATAGTATCGTTGAGTTAGTATCCCATAACACAAGTCTCGAACTTACTTTGGGGCTAGCTCAATCAGTGTAATTTGTCCCTAAATATTTATTTGTTTATTTAATTTATTTCAAAATGGGGGCAGCACTGGACCCCGAAAAATTCATGTATCCTCTTAACGCGAGCGGGGAGCGCGCACGGTGCATGAGTATTTTATTCCCGCACTTTGTAAAGTATTGGGATTGGGAAGCAGCCTCCTTATCGCGTTCCTTTTTCTTTTCCTTTCTTTTCTTCCGACGGAATTCAAGTCCCTCGGTTATTTTGAAAATATGCTGCCGAATTGATAAGAAACGCGAGTGTAATTAGATTTGCTGAAATGTTTATTTATTGGTAAAATTTGTTTGAGTTTTTAAATAATTATATTTTTTTAGAATTCGACGCAAATAACTAAATAAATATATATATAGGGACAAATAACACTGATTGAGCTAGCCCCAAAGTAAGTTCGAGACTTGTGTTATGGGATACTTACTCAACGATACTATATTTTATAACAAACACATATATAGACAAACATCCAAGACCCAGGACGATTTGAAAAAGGCCATTTTCCGACTTGCTCTGACCGGGGATCGAACCCGGGACCTCTGGGTGGCGGACTAGCATGGTGACCACTACGCCACGGAGGTCACCAAAGTACACAACCGATTTTGATAAATTTTCTATGGGACCACCTAGAAAGTATCTCTTTCAAACAAAATTGGTCCATGTGTCTTCGAGTAATAGTGAACATACATAAAAAAAGTGCGAGTCGGCTTCGCGCAACGAGTGTTCCGTACAATTTGATTTTGTCACAGCTTGAAGGTATTATAGACCTGAGTTTTGATATGTTCGTCTACGCTTTTATGAGGAAAGGGATAGTAAGTTTGAAATTATTACAAATATTTTGATTATATGATGTAACTAAAAATTTACGGTTTTTGCAACTTTTACTTTATCTGTGCTATAAGACGTTGTTTCATACCAAATTCCAAAGATTCTGAGTTCACGGGAAAGTACCTTGTAGGTTTAAATTCCTTGCGAGTGTCGAAAATTTGCGGAAATTCTGCGGCATAAACGGCTGTATCTTTTGATTGCGTTGGCTTAGACGTTTGAGTTTTTCACAGCTCCAAGAGACAGTAGACCTGAGTATGAGTTGGTGGCAGGTACGCTAGGACTAACAGTAGTGGGTGGGCGCCGGTCGGCAATAGTTTGCATGAACTAACTGGTGGCGTATATAAAGTTCCAAAAATGCATTTTGCTCGGGTAATTCAATTACACACAGTGGCAACACATTAAATTGACAAGTGTCATATTGGCAGCCCGCTCTGTCATCGTTATCGTCGTCTCGCTCACTCTTATAGCGCTATTTCATTCGATGGAGAACTGTGGTTTACAAACTTTTGCGGTGCGGTGAACTGTGCTTCATCATGAGCCAAACCAATAGTAGACAGAAGGTGAATACAATTCATTATTCTTTTTGCCTTTGCATATTTAGGAATTACAGTGATTTTTAAGCTAGTTCGTTCACGTCAAATAGGTATGAAGTGACATATTTGGCGTTTCACTTGCCGGTACAGTCCTATTATGAAATCGAAAGAAAAAATTGACAATTATCAATTGATACAAATATCCAAAGATAAATAAATGATTTTTATCTTTGATTTTGACTTGTGACCCATCCAAATTAGACAGGATTTAAATCTGTATTGCAATTTGTAACATAGCCCATCAGGCTGGGTAGGAAAGGAACCAATACTGAACTGGGTTTCTTTTAACGTTATCTTCCCATCAGTGGTCATTCCGAAACGATAAACGGGGCAAATCAAATAAAAGCTTGTAATAATAAAAAATTGGACAGAATATCCGTTTTGCTTTTATCTATCATCTTTTCCCCACTAAAAAAGTTTGAGAACCGCTGCGCAACTGATGACGTACGCATGTTCCTATTACGTCACCAGCTGTCACGGGAAGAACATACCAGGCGAAGTATATTATTATACCATGCGTTTACCTTATGTGACTGATAAGCGTTTACACTACTAGCTTGTTTAGTCCAAATTGTCTTTATCTACTGTAGTAACCCAACCCTAAACATAACCCAACCTTATCCGCCATTAAAATATTACATTAACCTAACCTAACCGATTTTTTTCCAAATATACGAAAAAAAAGACCTATAATGTTTTACTCAGGCCATTACCCTCTATTCATATCTGCAAAGTTATACTTTTTGTTAAAACGCTCTAGGAATCTATTTCGTCTATTCGATACAATTTTTTCCGATTTTCCCTTTTCAATCCCGGTTTTCGCGTTATTTTTCTCTATACGGTCCTGTGCTTCTTTATTACAAGTCCGTTAGGTTGTATTTCGCTTTAACCCGTCGTCTGCCACTTGGCCGAACCTAACCCTTCCAAGCAGTTTAAAATGACCCCAAATTTTTTTTTTCCATTTCCTTTTTCATTAACTTTCTCTATTACGGAAATATGTCGGGCTTGAACCCACTAAAGACACCCCGGTGTTCTACAATCCGCCTTTGTTCCTAGTTTGCAGGTACAACGGGGGAACATAAAGCCCCATTATTCATCCGCATTCCAGGAGGCGCCGGCCAGTGGAGGCCCCTTCAAACCTAACCTAATTGAACCGGAACCCAAAAAATTACAAAGGTAAGGGATAGTAATTGTTTGAACCACATGTATACTTGCTTATTATGTCGTTTGAAACGTAAAACTCATACCTTCTTATTATAAAAACAGGACTAACTTTGTTACTAGGTTGAAACCATTATCCGCCTAAATCAAGTTGACATCTAGTATCACTCACTATTTCACCTGTCAATGTCAACTTGATTTGGGCGGATAATGGTTTAAACCTAGAAACAAAGTTAGTTCTGTTTTTATAAAAAGAAGGTTTAATACAAGGTACAGGCAATTCGTTTTTGTAACCCTATTGTACTAGTACTTATTCTGTGCCCTATTTCGACTGACCCTATAGTACTGCCTATCGTAAGTTTCGACTCGTCATCTCCTAACCCACTTTGCACTGAAAACCTACTCATAAGAGTCAATACAATATAACGGGTCATGAACCCCAAAGGTGTCGTGTCACGATGTTATCGCGAAGAAAAATTGAAACCACCAGCTACCAGGAAATAAATAGGGCCTAGAACTTGACACCTGAGACAAGGACAAATTTGTTTGCTAGGCAAATAAAAAAAAAACAAATTATATTATATTAGGTAACAAGCATTCACCTCCATTAACTTTTGAACGGCTAAACCGATTTATATGAAACATAGCTGAGAACCACTGTAAGAAAATTTGCTTTTACGTAAAAAACCGAATCGAAATCGGTCGGGCGAAAACTCGAAGAAAAATTGAAACCACCAGCTACCGGGAAATAGATAGGACCTAAAACTGACACCTTGTACAAAGACAAGTTTGTTTCCAGGGGCAAATTAAAAAAAAACCTCCACCAACCACCTCCTCCAATAACCTGTGACCAGCTAAACCGATTTTCATGAAACATAGTTAAGACCGTAAAAAACCCCTTTATCGGTGTCGGAGCCTTTAGTGATATGTATAGGGCAATTTTTATCTACAAATCACAAGTGGTTTTTCTTTTAATATTTTTTTTTGATGATAGTTTATATTTCTCTAAAGATGTATGCATTTTTTAAATTGTTCTTATTCAAATTGTAATAACTTTAAAACTATCTCACTGAGAGCAAAGGTATTTTTGATTTTATTTTAGAAAATATTCTAAAACGACACAAAAGAATATTTTCTAAAATAAAATCTTAATACCTTTGCTTTCAGTGAGATAGTTTTGAAATCCTTCGAACACTAAACGAAACAGCATAATTCCAAGTTATTCTTCTGTCCCCACCCGAGGCGGTGTGTGCTACCATTATTTTGTGCCAGACTCACAATGCCGAGACAAATGGGCTCGTGGTCACGGCACGGGAACTGAACACGCGACCCTTTGCAGCTGCATGTATACGTGCCTCTATTGACCACCTGCGATAAATTCAAATTGTACAAAAAAAATGGGAAAAACTTGTTTGTTTTTAATGGCTTTAATGTAGCAAAGAACAAAAAGAGGAAAAAATTCGATAGAGGAAATAAACAATGGCGGACTTATCCCATATAGGGATCTCTTCCAGTCAACCTGCGATGAATTGAGAGGATATTTACTTAATTAAACTTGTGGTAAGAACTGGTTGAAAAATGCATTAAAATGAATTAGTAAGTATGAGTTTATATCCATACATATGTATAAACCAAATTTAAAAAAGTGCCTATCACAATAACTTTTTTTTTCTTAAAAAAATACGTTTTTTTGTACAAGTACAGTAATTATTATGACAAATGAAATAAGCTTAGAATCGATGGTGTTGCGTCGTTTTATTACTGAGTGATTTATACCTTGATTCCATTTCTCTTCATCTCGTACTGTTAATATCATTTTGTTTTCAGTGTAAGTTGTATGTATTTATGTAAGATGTATATGTATGTTTATTTTTAATATTGTATTTAAATATGTTTATATTAACCGCCCCGCACTACCTAATTTCCCATTACTATTTTCTATATAACGAGGTTGCCTGGAAGAAATTGCTTAGCGATAAGGCCGCCTTTTGCGCATTTCCTATTTTTTAAGATAATTATGTCCTGATTTATTTATTTTGTGCAATAAAGGGTATTGTATTGTATTGTATTGAGTTCCATCGACCACTTTCCGTCTCCGTGACCAGACCCTAGGCATAGTCTACCATAAAGTGATCGTCAAGACATATCAAACGAGTCCTACTTAATGAGGTTATGTTGTTTTCTAACAGAGTTCCGTCGAATATCTCCCAGCTCCATCATCAGAACAGCTCATTTACTCCATAATATTGTACTATCATCCAACTTACTTAAGTATGCAAAATTTCAGCTCAATCGGTTGAGGATAACTGGTTGAAAATCGAGTTGCAAGATTTGACCTAAACAAACATAAATACAAGATACATTGAAAGTTAAATAAAAGATTGTAAAACATTGTTCAAGTAATAAAAAAATAAATACACTATTTATAAAATTGTGCGGTCGTTTTTTACAGCTAATCTCTTATCTGCGAGAGCGTTTCTCCTTTTTATATCCTCCAAATTCTTCTTGCAGATCCCACCTAAGAACTGTCCTTAATTCCCTCCCCACAACACTGCTACCTTTTCCTACTCCTTCTCGGTACATGCAGTCAGACTATGGAACTCATTACCACCTGAAATACGTGACTCTAAAACGATTTCTGTATTTAAAAGAAGAGTAAAAGATCATTATTTAATTTTATTGGAATCATCTTAATTGTAACTTATAATGTTCATATTAAGTATATATTATATTTCCTTCTTAATAGAGTTATGTATTTATTTAAGTATATGTGTAAAATATGTACGTATATGTATGTTTATTTGTAGTTTTATGTCATTTTAATTTGCTTCCTCCTTTATTTAATGAATAAACACGCCTCTCTTACATAAACATCTCCTCTCACAGACCTACTGAAAGAGATCTCTTTTGAGATAAGTACTGCCTTTGTACAACTTTTATTTGATGTATTCTCTGTATCAGGTTTCCATGTACATAAATTGGTAAATAAATAAATCTTCGACGCGGCAGGGCCTATTTGGACGGAACTTTCAAAGATAGTTTTTGTTATAAGGAGTAACTTTCATGTAGTATAAAAAAATACAGGTACGACATAGCAAATATACTTTATACAGGCAAAATATATCTGGGAATGTAACATTGCACTGCCCTTTGGAACAATATTTAGGCAATTAGCAAAGCCCGAACTCGCATTCCCAGTAGACTATAAACTAATTCCACTGATATTAATTTCGCAAACTGTCATAAATCTCCTTTTTAATAAAAGCCAAAATATAAATTTATAACTTCATTATTTTGCAATCAATGTTAGCCCATATGGGTCGTAACTTTGCCCTCTCATATTAGTTTGAAACCCACTGAAATTGTCTGACCAACGCCTGGCGCCGACAGATATTCATGAAATGGCTGGACGTCGTCAAATATGGGCTCTTCCATTAACCACGTAATGTTTTTTTTAATTATTCAAGCTCTAAAAGGAGGTTGTATTTTCAAGGCAAATGAGTTCGATTTACAACCAGAGGTAAGTAAATTAAAAAACCGAAGGCGGCCAGGCGGCTACTAACCTATAATATGCAAGAATTGAGTTTTATTTTGAAAACAAACGCACTGGCCACCACGAATGGCCGAATACACCAAGAGCACAAGGCCATAAAAAATACGTATTGGCGCGCAAAATGTTTCTTCTTTCTTGAAATCATTGTCAAAAATTGCAAAATATACTTTTAACAAAAAAAAAATACGAGTTCAAGTAAAGAATTCGATTTGACGCCTGAATCGGTAAAAATACAGGCAAAGGCAGTCAGAGAAAACTTATTACCTCTGATTTCAAAGGGATTTTCATTAAATTGTGTAAGTAGATCTTAAATCTGTAATTACAGTTTTTCATTATTACCTAGCTTTTATGATGAAAAGTAGAGTGTTTAACTCGAGTGTAAATGATCACACCCTCGAACTATAAGATAAGAAATATCTCGGGTGTAATAGACCACTTTCAAACCTTGTACAATCTACTGTTTGACGACCTCCGTGGCGTAGTGCTCACCATGCTAGTCTGCCACCCAGAGGTTCCGGGTTCGATCCCCGGTCAGGGCAAGTTGGAAAATGGCCTTTTTCAAAATGTCCTGGGTCTTGGGTGTTTATTTATATATTTATTTGTCATAGAATAGATATAGTATCGTTGAGTTAGTATCCCATAACACAAGCCTCGAACTTACTTTTAGGGCTAGCTCAATCAGTGTTATTTGTCCCTATATATTTATTATACTTTTAGCAATCCTAAGGGATTTTATTAAAAAAAACACAAATACTAAAGAACATTTGAGGTTATAATCCATAAATGTAATTTGACACTAATTAAATAAACTGAACAGCCATTTTAAACAATTTACTAATAATTAAACCGAAATATTACTGACTTGCAAAACAAGGAAAATACAAGATAGATTTCACCAAGGTGTTATCCGCATGGCGGTCGAGCAGCAAAATGGGCCGCTCACGGTCGAGCCACGATATTTAAAGGGACGGTGTTGCCATTAGGCAAAAAAATATGAAGCTCAGCTTATACGGCCTCTCCTGACCGTGCGCCGTCCTCGGCCGCACTGAGGAGACCCTCAGCAGCGCAGGCAGGGTCGGCGGAAGCCTCTTCATCGTCGCTCGAAGAGTAGATGGCACCAACAGCAGGGGGTACCTGAAGGCTCGCCAGCATCGTCACAGTCGTCATCAGAATCTGCATAAGAAACGAATAATTTGTTAATTGACTGTGACGATGTACACCATTGCCTAATCTGTCATACATCGCACATACAAGGCCCTCATACATAATAACGCTTTCGTGACAAAACTAAAACACTTCGCTTTCAAAAGTATGCATACGTCTCCACATCAAATGTCTCACTCATACTCATACTTGAACTTGTACAAGTTAGTTCCCCCCATGTTGAAAACGTGAACCAGCACAGCGGCTGCTAAGACTGCGCCTGAAACGCGTTCATAGAACACGTTAACCGGGACAGCACCCGCCGGGACAGCACCCGAAACGCGCAGAGTTTGCGCACACCGGGACAGCACCCGAAACGCGCAGAGTTTGCGCACACCGGGACAGCACCCGACACGCGCAGAGTTTGCGCACACCGGGACAGCACCCGACACGCGCAGAGTTTGCGCACACCGGGACAGCACCCGACACGCGCACAGAGTACACGCCTTCCGGCACAGCGGCTGCCACTCGCCTCGCCACGGCACCATGTATTGTGCCGCAGCCAGCGTCGCCTTGCCGTAGCCACCGCTCAGCAAGCGAAGCTCATGACATCCACTTGGCAGCACCTTGACCACTTTGTATGGCCCGCACATGCCGGAGTCCAGTTTCCCTGTCAAATGAGAGAAAACTTTATGAAAAACACACGATCGTCGATATTAAAATTTCTAGACTGGTACCGAAGTCGATTAACATAATCGAAACAAAACAAAAATTAGTTCCCTAGGCCTTACACCACTAACTCCATATCTCTTTCCTTTTCTCTTTACTACTGATAGTGTAGCTATCTCGAATGAACTCCAACAACATCACTGCTCTCACAGCCGACCAAATAGTAACAACTATTGCCTCATACGCGCACACCGCGCACCCACGGACTTAGGTACGATCGCCCTTAGTACGGCCGTTGGGGCACTCATTCGAGATTTCTTCAAAACACTACTCGTCATTCTTATGATGCACCTCTATATTAACTTCGACTGGTATATGGCCTTTGGGCATCTTCTGAATACCTAAAACTATCGACCCCATCAGGATCTTTTGTTATTTGGAACGGACTTTTAAACTTTACATTTGATTAATCAACGAAAACAACAAAATGACTTCATTTTCACAATGTCTAAAAAGTACAGTGCTTAGTGAGTCAGAAGCGATCATCAAACCGTATTAAAAACAAAACTAATCAAATCAGCTCAAAATCACCAACGATCAGAATTGCAGTTCATTGAGCGCACAAAAACGCGCATCACCACCCAGTGATCGCCAGGTCCTCCAGACCCTACGGTTTCCTCAAGAAACCCGACCTCCACCAGAGCTGACCGCCTACCGCCACGCGGCCTACGGCCCAACTCTAGTACGGTCACAACAACACAAACAATGCACAGCAATTCATCACTCCCTCTGGCAACGAGCTAAATCTGTACACGTACTATCGGTTTCCCTAATGATGAGATCAATAAACTGTCATGGTCTGAATGTTCCTCAATAATCAACGCGATCGAGTTCACGCAATGCTTCTCTGTTCAACGGGTATATAACGTACCAAAGAACAGGAACAGTAGCTTCTATTTCTATCTATGAGTAGTATAAGGACAATGGGGAGACTTGTTTAAAGTTTTCTGATGGAGAATTATTTCTAGGGCTTCCACTTTTCAAGGACTCGGTCTAACCTGACCTCGACTTATGATCACAACGGTGACGTCGCAACCCAATTTATGAAACACTGCGTAAAAGGCGGTCTTCTCCATCACGAGAACTACGGCATGCCCCATTACGTTCACGTATTCGATTACGGCCACGCGAGTCATTGGTATGGCGTTCTAGACCACCAGAAACTTCAAACACTTTGAATAGCACGATCACGAAAACGGTGACCACTCGAAGTACGTGAAACACTCCGCGATTTAAGATAAAGCCGATCACGCTTATCACGTAGTGGACTAACACTCCTATCCCGTGATTTACACAATGTACGCCTTTTATAGTTATATTTGCGGGTAGGCGATCTCGTACGCACTGTTTTAAGCACACACACGAAAAATATGAAGACACACAAATAATTTTGCAAGCCAGTAATAAAATTAAAACGCGAAAATAAGTGGGCAAATGTGTTTCAATCCCAATTCTGATTTTAGCAATCCTAAGGGATTTTATTAAAAAAAACACAAATACTAAAGAACATTTGAGGTTATAATCCATAAATGTAATTTGACACTAATTAAATAAACTGAACAGCCATTTTAAACAATTTACTAATAATTAAACCGAAATATTACTGACTTGCAAAACAAGGAAAATACAAGATAGATTTCACCAAGGTGTTATCCGCATGGCGGTCGAGCAGCAAAATGGGCCGCTCACGGTCGAGCCACGATATTTAAAGGGACGGTGTTGCCATTAGGCAAAAAAATATGAAGCTCAGCTTATAATACTTATATTTATTGTTTAGCAACTTTTTAACTCCTTCTTTCGGTGATATGTGGTGATGTTTTAGACTATCACTCCTTCCTTAGCGCTGGACACATTGAAAAGACGTAGACTCCTCCGCGTCTTTTTCATACAAAATGTATAAATAATAATAATCTATACTATAATAAAAGAGTAAAAAAAATGTGTCTGTACATTGAAAATTTTTCAAAAAAAAATATTTGGGGCGATGGAGATATAGTAATAGAGTAAGAAAATAAAAAAAAATGTCTGTCTGTTTGTCTGTTTGTCTGTTTGTCTGTTTGTACACGCTAATCTCCGGAAATACTGGACGGATTCGAATGAAACTTTTTTTGTTATATAGCTGTGAAGCCTGGGCAACATATAGGCTATAATTGATTTTGGAAAATGGAACACATGATGCAGAACTATAATGGTCCAGCTAAACTATAAGAAATATTAAAAATGCCGCCTTAGCAAAAGTTGTTAAGTCTGATGAGAACTTTTTGTTGAGTTATAATACAACTGGCCAAGCGCGAGTCGGACGCGCGCGAAGGGTTCCGTACCATAATCTATGAAAAATCACGTTTGTAGTATGGGAGCCCCCCATAAATACTTATTTTATTAGATTTTTAGGGTTCCATAGGGTAGAGTAGAAACGGGACCCTATTACTTAGACCTTCCGACTGTTTGTCTGTCTGTCTGTCACCAGGCTGTATCTCATGAACCATTATAGCTAGACAGTTGAAATTTTTATAGATGATGTTTATTTGTTGCCGCTGAACAAAAACATACTAAATCTATCTATCTATACTATAATAAAAGAGTAAAAAAAATGTGTCTGTACATTGAAAATTTTTCCAAAAAAAAGTTGTTTAATCCGAAGAAAAACTTATAAGTTCAGTATTTGCGGACCTTCCGAGCAAAACACACCAGAAAAATTCTTGGTTACGTGAACGCGCCATATTAACAACAAAAATTTAAAAATCAACTTATGACGCAAATTATTGTTAATTTCTTGGATAGTTTTGTTGACGACGCCACCAATTATCCAGTTGAGTTTCGTAATTCACTTGCAGAAAATGGACTCTCGGCTCACAAAATAAGTCTTAATGTCGGAGGGCCAATAATGCTGATGCGAAATTTGACTCCGCCGAAACTGTGTAACGGAACCCAACTTAGTGTCTCAGCACTGTATGCCGAAGTTCAGCGGCTGAATTTCAGCCAATGCATGCCTGCAATGTTATTTGCATTACTAGCAAAACATAATGCCAAACTTCCGATGCTTTTGCCTGAATCGGACCCGTACCCGTACCCGTACCCGTACCCGTACCCGTATCCGTACCCGTTCCGCTCCCACTCCCACTTCCGCTCCCACTCCTGCTCCCGCTCCCGCTCCCTCTCCCGCTCCCGCCGCCGCCGCCGCCGCCGACGCTGCCGACGCCTCCGCCACCGCCGACGCCGCCGCCGCCGCCGCCGCCACCGCCGCCGCCGCCGCCGCCGCCGCTGCCACCGCTGCCGCCGCCGCCGCCGCCGCCGCTGCCGCCGCCGCCGCCGACGCCGCCGCCGCCGCCGCCGCCACCGCCGCCGCCGCCGCCGCCTCCGCCGCCGCCGCCGCCACCGCTTCCGCCAACGTCACCGCCGCCGCTTCCGCCGCCGCCGCCGCTGACTCCTCCGCCGCCGCTGACTCCTCCGCCGCCGCTGCCGACGCCTACGCCACCGCCGACGCCGCCGCCGCCGCCGCCGCCGCCGCCGCCGCCGCCGCCGCCGCCACCGCTTCCGCCGACGTCGCCGCCGCCGCTTCCGCCGCCGCCGCCGCCGCCGCTGCCGCCGCTGCCGCCGCCGCCGCCGCCGACTCCTCCGCCGCCGCCGCCGCCGCTTCCGCTCCCGCCTCCGCTCCCGCGTCCGCTCCCGCGTCCGCTCCCGCTTACGCTCCCGCTCGCGCTTACGCTCCCGCTTCCGCTTTCGCTCCCGTTCCCTCTTCCACTTCCCTTCCCTCTTCCGCTCCCGTTTCCGTTCGCCGCAGACGCGCCAAAGACGGAAGATTCTCATATCGGCACATCACTACTGTCCGGCGTTTCCACCGAACTTCAGCGGCTGAACTTGAGCTAATTTAGTGTGTCATCCCCACCGAACTTTAAACACTGAACTTTAGCCGCTAAACTTCGGCATAGTCTGCTGAGACACTTAAAGTTTACTGTGAGTGGTGCCAGTGAAACTGTATTTATTCCGCGTATGCCACTCATCCCTAACAATTTTCCTTTTGAAAATACACAGTTCCATGTGTTTACTTGCTTTGCTATGAAAATAAGTCACAGTTTTAGAGGCTTAAAGCTGCTGATGTGGATCTAAGGACTGGTTTTTCGCATGGCCAACTTAATGTGGCTTTCTCCAGGGCTAGTAATACTTCAGCTCTTTTCATATTGGCTCCCAAAGGAAAGAATTAAAATAATATTGACTTTTAACTCCTAACACTGTAACAAGTACTTTCTTATCTCTCTTTTTCTCTCTCTTTCTCTCTCTCTCTCTCTCTCATTAGTTTTTATTTATATTAATACGCCGGAGTCATAAAGTCCACGCGAACGAAGTCGCGGGCATCAGCTAGTAATAAATAAAATCGTTTATTGTCAGACAACTTAGTCCATAGAAATATTAATTAGGTTCATCAAATAAGAATAAAAATAAATTAAATTTAAATTAAAATTAAAATTAAAATAAATCAGACTTAAAAATTATGTAATGAAATCCAAATAATAATAATTAAAATATCATAAAGAGGAAAAAAAATAATAAAAATAATCTACTTATATAATCTGCCTTTTTGTGACGAGGCGGACAAGCAATATTAAATTAAATGAAATCAAATAAATTTCATTTATTCATCGACTCGCACCTCTCACATGCAGGTCGATGAATCGGCTCAGGATAGCTGAGTCCAGCCTATCTGCAAACGTATAGAAGCGTCGTGACGCAGAACACACATAAAAGACGGGGCACAGAAACGACGCTTACTCGTCTGCGTCTAATGGTAAAACATACAGAACGGACGGGCCACGGGCGCGAGCGGGCAAAACGGGGTTGAGGGTGTTGAGGGTATTTTCATCATTATTAGCCAACCAGAGAAAATAAAAAATAAAAATACCATACTTTTCAATAATCTATCTAGTGAGCCAAAAATCAAAAAGCCAATTTTTTTTTAAATCCACATCCGTTGGAAACGCTAACTATTTATCCATACCTTTTAGAGTAAAACGATAATTATTTACATTTTATGTAGCTAAGCTACGTCATAAAATGAGATCCAAGACAGCGCCGAGCCTTTGATGTGGTAAGCGGTGACGTCACAGACGCTGCGGTTTACTTGTGCACAGCATTTATAACATCTAAGTGCAGTTTATAGTACGTACCTGAGCTATCTTAGGGAATATTTCACACAGAAGTTGGAGTGTACTTAAGTCAAACCCAAGTTGGAGAGTAATAGTAATACGAAGTACCAATGGCCGATGGGACAGAAAGGTTCCCGAATGTCAGATGGTCAGATGACCTGAGCAAGGTTGCAGGGAGGCGCTGGATGCAGGCCGCTTCCGATCGGTTGTTTTGGAAATCCTTGGAGGAGGCCTATGTCCAGCAGTGGACGTCCTGTGGCTGATATGATGATGATGACTTATGAGGCATTTCACATTTGGTTGGCTGTCTCGCTCGCACAATCAAACATTTTAAAAGATTATTAAAAAATGTGTCTCATTTGTTAAAAAGTGTTTTATTAACCTTCAATTGTGGATATTTTAGACATGTTAGTATATTCTGTAGACATTGACTACATCGAAAATTAGGTCATCAAAATCTAAAATTTTTGATGACTTAATTCTCGATACACACACATAAACAATAAAAAAAAAACATGTGTACAATATGTAACATATAATTATATTGACAGTTAATGAAACACTTTTCTACAAATGACTCACATTTTTTAATAATCTTTAAAAATGTTTGATTGTGCGCTCGAGACAGCTAATCAAATATGCCTCTTAAGTTAAAACAGAGTCTATAGAATGATATGCAATCATTAAACTGTTTTTCCATGCTGGTCTCGGAGAAAAGAAACAACTTCGAATTTACCAGTTGCTTCTTGTTCCGCACTGATCGTAAAAGCCAATTGAGGGACCGGGACCCACCACTATTTGGATTAATTTATCCAATCACGCTAGACGTACCTTTGGGCCTTCCAGCGCTGGTCTATGTCTACCTCGTTAGGGATAAAGACATGATCCGTCTTATTATAAAGCCCAGACTAACTTTGTTACTAGGTTTAAACCATTATCCGACCAAATCAAGTTGACATCTAGTAATATCACACTATCTCACCTGTCAATGTCAACTTCATTTTGGGCGGATAATGATTTAAACCTAGTAACAAAGTTAGTCTGGGTTTTATAATAAGACGGGATATGTATATGTATGTGGATTCCAACATTTTATTCCTAGTTCGATGGTGGGCTGCCGAGTAAGGGAACCTTTGATATGATGTGACTAATTAACATGTTTAGATATGTAAGTCACTTTGTAACAATTTTAATGTTGTACTAGAACAGCCATATAAACGTAGCCTACGTTTTATTTTGAAACAACATGTCAAATTTCGGTATAAATTTGTAATTTAAAAGAAATTGCAATTATCTAGGGTTATAATTGGTTTCCGACGTAAAATTATGAACTTGAAAGAAAATATAAGGGTGTAGAAGTTCTCCATACTGATGGTCAAATATGATGTGATACACTATATTCTCTTTAAAGTTCATATTTTGACTGTGAAAACTAGTTAAGTATATATGCCTTAATATATGCAATTTCTTTGAAATTACATAATTTCGCCCATATCTGCCATGTCGTTTCAAAATAAAAGCTAGACTACGTTTGTATGGGAAAGTTTGATTCTGTCTAGGCTAAGGGCCGGGACTCTTAAGAGCCACGAATAAAGTTTTTATTTTATTTTATTAATTATTTAAATCAATATCACAAAATACATAAATAGCACCACCAAATCATAGTTTTCATTCACACACAATCCTAAATCCATTACAATATTTACCATAAATAAAATATTAAACTTCAGTTGATATGTACATAAATTGAGGACTATTGACACGCACAACTTTATACAACTTTCTTGGAATAAAAGAGCTTAGCTTTTATCCTATGAATTACATCCAAATCTCATCTACCAAAGTGTTAAATCTCTGGCAAAATGACAAACAAACGCCCTCTGCGACTTTCTAACGTCCTACTACAATTTAACGAAAGTACAGAAGGATAATTTATGCGATTTATTGAGTAAAAAGTCAAAAGTCAAAAAAGTCAAAAATCATTTTTTATCTTTGGATATTTATATCACTTGATAATTGTCATTTCTTTTTTCTTTCGATTTCTTAATAGTAGCTGTGTGGAGTCACTTTTACAATTAACTAAATCTACATGATTCTTGAAATAAACATATATCTCTTTCAAATTTTGAGTAGATAATTGTAAACTTTACAAAGATGTGACTGCAATCTTTTTGAAAATCTACGACAATAATTTTCCCGCGGTTTTTTCTTAAATTTAATGAACTTTATATCAAAAATGGTGACACTCGTAATTTCATGCACTATGCTGATAGCAGGTCAGGTTTTCTATAGTCTACCAATATTTTTTTAGTGTATGTATGTTTTAAAGTGGATATTGCTAATTTTGCTTTTATATGACTCAGATAATAACTAAAAGGAAAAGTTGAATCGTTTCGATCGTGGTGCTACCGTTTCATATACATTTGGTCATTATATAAAAATATATAGAGACAAATAACACAGATAGAGCTGGTCCCAAAGTAAGCTTGTGTTAACGGATAAGTACCAGCTCAACAATACTACATACGGGATAAGTCCGCTGTTGTATGTTTACTTTTATTCAATTCAATTCAAACATTTATTGCTCTCCATAACATTACAGATCATAAATTCAATACAATAGGGAATATGCACGTATTTTTTTTATTTGTTTAATAAAATCCTTATTTACCTCAGTAAAAAAATATGAAAGAATTTAAAAAATATCTTAATTAGCGACGAACATGTGATACTTTAAAGTTTCAATTAGAAAGAGAAGTCAGATATGGACTGGTGACGTCAAAGTCCACATCATCTATAACATTTGCCATAAAAAATAGCGTTTTTGCGAGTGAGATAGACATATTTTCGTAAAATTGTTAAATCTCGGCCGTTTTTTGACAAATTCTTATTTTGTTTTCACTGTCAGTACTTTACTTTTGAATATTTATGGAAAAACTGGTTAGATAATAAATATTTTTTCCATGCATATACCCTATTGTAGATAGTATTTAACATTAAACAGTAACATTATGGGCCTAGTATAGGCGCCGCAATACGAGATACGCAATAATTTTCTAACTTGTATCTGTGTTCTTTCTTATGTACAATAAAGTTTTATAAACAAAGAAACAAGTTTTATTTTATGGTAAATACATGCAAATATCAACCCAAAAGGGAGTGAACATACAAATCAATGTGATCAACTTTTACTATTGAACCATACGTGAAATCGTCAAAAAAATCTGAAACTAATGTATTTAATTTTGTATGGAGGTAAAGATTTTTTTTTACGATTTCAGCGATTTTCCATAATTAAAGTTGTTTACATTGATTAATATGTTTACTCCCTTTTGGGTTGATACGTGTTATACGTTTCCGTTACACGTTTTATATAGATAAACACCCAAGATCCAGAAAATTTTGAAAAAGAAATGTGGTGTCGTGGGACACCAGGTAGGAACGAAGTTCAAAAGTTCTTGTGTATACGACTGTCGCGCCTGCGCACGTCTCATTTAACGGTTTTATTTAACGAGGTCATCCTTACGGTTTTACTATCACATTTTTTTCAGTTCGGTCGCGCAGCAAAATCCCTATCTCCTCCAAGCCTGTCGTAAGGAACTTCGTTCCAAAAAGGCTATTTTCCAACTTGCCCTGGCCGGGGATTGAACCCGTAACCTCCGAACGACGAACCACCGTGCCACAAGGCCACGAAGGTCGTCGTTATACAAAGGTGGCATCATACAAATAATCCGGCGGTCAAGCCTTGTTTCATTCAATGAATGAGGTGACAGTTCTGTTTCTATTTTATGTTATGGTCCTGACTGAACATAACCAAATTATCATTATTTATAGGCAGAGAGCAGACCTCCTACATAACCTTTGTGTTCCACCTGTGAAAGACGTTTGGGGGTTGACGAATTCGAATTTTGACATGTACTAAAAAGGTTTTCGAGTTTGCAGATACGATCGTTTTGGTGATTTATTTCGAGCTACGCATTTTATTAAGTTGATTGTGGGTTTTATGTAAATGTGTATTTTTTGAGTTTGCTTTAGTTGTATTAATACACGTTTTTAAGCTGATTTTTCTGATATAAAGTGTTATATCTTTCACATTTGTTTTGTAGTAGGTATTTATTGCACCTACGTTTGGCCTTATATTTGTTTATTCCTTCGTTTTTTTTACTTTATTGCATATAAGTTTACTTTTCTGATTTATATCTGTGTTCTTTCTTATATTCAATAAAGCTGTATAAACAAACAAACTATATTTTTATGACAAATACATATACAGATAAATACCCAAGACCCATGATAATTTGACATGAAAGAGCTGAAAGGGACCGACTGGTCAGATTTGGCACAGAAAAGGGAAGAAGGGCGCACTTTAATGTCAAAGGTCAAGATCCACTTCGGGTCGCTGAGCCAGCGGAGTAAGTAAGTATAGCAGTTTGAAAATGAGTATATTTTTGTTCCGTTTGGTGTAGAAACTATAGGTCCGTGGGGGCCAAGTACATAAAAAAAATATTAAAAAAAAAACACCTTATCCTGTCGACGCCGCTGGTGGCAAAAGGGCTGGTTCATATCTCGCGCAGAAGATTGCAGTAGCCATTCAGCGCGGGAATGCAGCTAGTGTTCTTGGCACCATGCCACATTACCACACTTAGATTTTAATATAGTTTAATTTAATTTTTATTTAATTTTAATTTAGATATAAGTTTAGTTTCTAAATTTAGTTTTTTAGTTTAACTTATGATTATCTATTTTACTGTCAGAAATCTATCTAATAAACCATTTGCTAAATTTGAAAAAGACCATTTTTCAACATGCGCTAGTTGGGGATCGGACCCAAAATCTCCGGAATTGCGGACTAGCGTGTTAACCATTACGCCACTGAGGTCGTCTAAACTGTCTGTACGGTCACCTCTTAGACTACAATAATGTGTTCGCAATACGAACACAAAAATTACCATTCTGCCCCAAAACAGCCAATTAAGAGCAGATTTATGTTTAATGAGGGCAACTTTTAATTTTGCCGCCTTATATTTAGGCTATTTATTCGAGTCGGGTTGTAAAGCTGTCTACTTCTGGTATTTATTGTTTTAACGCATCTGAAAGTTAAGTAGAGCTTAAGTTATAATTCAGTTAGTTAGAGGAGCTCCGTGGCTCGGCGGAAGTGTGCATTTCTAGCGCTTTCGCAAGTAAAGCGACACCGGGCGTGGTCCGCACTTGGAGCAGTCGTTAAGCTATATCAGATGCATTTAGGCAGCTTTCTGTCGAAGTATGTTCTGTTGCACTAATGCTAGTGGAATATGTGTTCTGTTCAAACAATGGGCACCGAACAATTGTTTTTCGAAATAAGGACTCTGTCAAAATATTTAACTGTCGAAATTCAGAATGACGTCATTCACAGGTGTCAGATTTTTAAGAGTGTACACTCTTAAAAATCTGACACCAGTGTTAGCCTTATTTACCGTATTTTTACGTATATAGAACAACGTCGTTTTTATATTTTTATTTTACGGTTCTGAATACTAGTCATTTAGAGCCCATCTTATTTTATCACTTCTTTATTCCTAACCCTAACCCTAACTATACAATCAAAGATTGGTGTAGGTCCTTTTATTGCTTCAAGGGAGCTTCTGGCAACAAATCTATACTAGTCCACTGGTTTTCATAGCCGAAAGAGTGGCGGACGGCGCCTAAAGACGCCCACCACAGTCCGCAGATAAATACTCAATACTCAATACTCAATACTCAATCATTTATTGCATCTCATGTGTTTACATAGGTAGTTTGTACATATGGTGTAAGGAGCACATTTAGTTCCAACATGAACCCTGTTAGGGCACAGCAAAATTAAATAATCTAAAATAATAATCTAACATATAAAATAGTAATATAAAATAATAATCTAAAATAATACGAAAATTCAATGTCAAGTTTGATAAAGTAAATTAAATTTATTTTCATGCATGTCTCTGATTGGCAGGATTAATTGTTTTAAAATTATACAGAATGTGATCATCAGTCATGTGTGATTATCCTACTTAGTCAAAAATTCTTGCAGATTGTAGTAGCTGTTCTCTATGAGATATTCTTTTAACTGTTTTAAAAATGTTTTAATATTATCTTCGTTTTGTATATGTCTTGGTAACTTATTATATATTTTTATTGCATGTACATATGGTCCTGATGAGTGTAATTTTAATCTAGATGTAGGCAAGGCCAGTCCATTTCTATTCCTTAAGTTTCGACTATGATGGTCATTAGTACGTGTGAAAAACTGTTGATTTTTTCGGACAAATTTGCAAATTTCCAGGATGTATATTCACGTAATCTTGGCTGTGGTTAAATATAACCACAGCCGCACTATAAGTGTCCACTTTAACCATTTCTCATATTGTCCATGAGCATGAGCATTTATAACACTAAACTACACCGATTTTATATTATAAAGTCCACTAGAAGCAATTTGCAAAACAATTTAAAGCTGATTCCAACTGAACCTCCTGACATCCCGCCAAAAACTGTCTATATATAGTCGTTGAAGCTTGTTTTTACGTCACTGTGTCGCCTCGGCTCAATGTTTCCCCATGTGCAAATTTTTCGCATATACGTTTTATTTTAATAAAAGGAGCAATCAGAATGTGTATCGGTCCCCTGGCACCAGGCAGTCAACTCGCGGCCGATTTTTAAATGTCCACTTTGCCGCTTCGCTTTCATTTTGCAACCTCGAAAAAAAAGCGGGGTGTATTAGTTTAACGCTACTGTCTGTCTGTGGCATCGTAGCTCTCGAACGGATGGATCTATTTCAATGCGGTATTTCTTTGTAGTGTGGTAGCATAGATATAAGTGTGTGTATGTGTAAGAACCTATATATATGATTAACATGTTGAATAAAGGAGTATCAAAGTAACACTCGTTTCATTAAGTCGCCTCATCTCTACATGGCGACCCTGCCAGTCGGCGTAGCCCTGCGCCGGCGCGGCCGCGTGACGCGCATCGTCATGTAGGCCGCGAATAGAACTATTAATAAATAAAATAAAAACTTTACGAGTGGAATTACGGAAGTTTGTGAAAAATTGTGGAGAATGGGGGTGGCAAGCAGAAAGGTTATAAATATTGAAGAACAAGAAGAATGAAAAAATAAAAAAAATAGCTGAACAAAATTTATCTGCATTACTTAAGAAGATTATGTACAAAGAAATATGAAAAAATAAATGAAGTTATGAAGAAAGAAGAATCAAGATATTATAATCGAAGAAGTATGAAGATACAAGAATAAAGGAAAATAAATTAAGTTATCGCAATGAAAACAGTGAAGAATAAAAATAAATTTCTTTTATATTGAAGAATGAATGCATATGATTATACTTAGTTTTTTATGAAGATGTCAATTACGGCATAAGTAATCTATATGAAGATTTGACGAAGAAAGAAGCGTACGTGACAAGGAAAGGTGTCCAGGGTATAGCCCGGCCCAACGAAGTGTACGGGACAAGGAACGGAGTCCAGGGTATTGCCCGGCCCACCCAGCTCGCAGCTTGAAGCAGCCATCGAGGTACCAGCTCAGCGCAGATCCAGCGTCGTGATCGTCCTCAGGCGCCAGGAGACGAACATCGACGATCCCGGATATAAGAAACCACGGATTGACGAAGGAGAAAAATACTACTTTTACGTATATCCTTTTATATTTTTGAAATCTGAAATTGAAAAAATTTACTTGAAAGGAAATTCCGTTACGGTGGATGGTCCCGTTATGTTTGATAAAAATCGGTTCAACCGTTTAAAAGTTATTAGGGGTTAATGCTCGAAAATCGGGGTTTCTTAACTTACCTGACCAATAATAGATGGTGCTACGTATATCGATTTCACTCAAACTCGGTTGGCATACCTTCTTATATGTAGTTCCGTCATTTATCACTAGATGGTGTCCTCGGAGGTTTTTTTTATTTTTTTATTCTTTATAGAATCAACAGCACTTTAAAATATTATTATTTTATCTTATGAACTATAACTTACCGCCAATTATAGATTCTCATTTTGTAATTAAAATATTCAAAAACTATGTTTAGAGTGGAAATATTAGGTTGGGGAAAAAGTCTCAAAATCCTGTACTGTGTAATATAGATTCTCATTTTGTAATTAAAGCAGTTAGAATGGATATATTATATATACTACAACAATTTAAAAAAAAATAAAAAATGCACGGAAATAAGTTTTTAAAGCGAAGCAATGTAGCAAAAATAACTTATTATGGATCTACACTTTACGGTTATATGTATAGAATTTTAAAAGTTAAAACAATGTTAAACAATAATGTTAGTAATAGTCTTAATTTGCCTGGCAAATAATCTTGTATACAGGGTTTTTGGAAAAAAAAATACATATGGCGGTGGTAGCCAAGTGGCTTGGGACAAGCTAAGGAGGTGAGCGAGGCGATCATCACAGCCCCGACTTTGCATTTATTTAAATACCAATTTATGTACACAGAAAATGTATAGAGAGAGTTCACAAAACAAAAGCTACCAAGTTACCACCTGCTATACGTGACTCTAAAATGATTTCTGTATTTAAAAGACGAGTAAAAGATCTATATGTTATATTTCCTTCTAAATAGACATATGTATTTATTTAAGTATATGTGTGATATATTTATGTTTATTTGTAGTTAGTGTAGTTTTATGTCATTTTCATTTTCTTTATTTTATGTATAAACTCGCCTTTATGCTCCTCTTACATAAACATCTCCTCTCACAGGCCTACTGGAAGAGATCTCTTTTGAGATAAGTAGTGCCTTTCTACAAACTTTCATTTGATGTATTCTCTGTATAAATTTTCCGTGTACATAAATTGGTAAATAAATAAATAAAAGTTATACAGAGGCACTGCTTATCTCAAAATAGATATCTTCCAACAAGCCTGTGCTGTGAGAGGCGATATTAACTGTCATGGTCATAAATGTGATAATAACTATTATTCGTGTGCATAACTAAACAACGATGACAATATGATGACATTTAGTAGCTGATATAGCACATAATGTGTTGTTGGATCTATATGTTACCATAATATATTCACGGATTGTCAAATATACAATATCTACTGTGATTTGTTAACATAGTTTGAACCAACTATGTGAGGGTCTTTATTCACTACGGAACCCTAAGTTGACACGTGAAGATGGTCTTTCTGATGTCCCAGTCGCGTAGCAGCTGAGGTCCAGGTATCTCGCAGAGTTTGTCGCAGGTACTTCCACTCGTTGCACTGAGGTAGGTTTGATTCGCTTCGGTTCGCTTCGAAGTGATCGCTTTCGTAGCTCGTATGGAACTGCCGTGGTGCGCATTCGTTCGCCTTTTTATATGCGCCGATATACAGGTCTACATTATTCTCGAATATTCCCCACACTTGACGAATGTATTTCGATGTCGCCGAAACGTCAAGACGTAAATATGTGTGTGTGAGTGGAACTAGCCAAACAACTCTAGACTTTATGCTATATGGACATAAGGCCTAGTTTCGCTTGCATTATAGTGAATTATTTCTACGCGGTGCTTGTATTCTGCGTCTATCTCGTTCGCGACAATATGTTAACAAATCACAGTAAGTAACTAACAGAGCTAACTAATAGGTTATCATCATCATCAGGTTTTTTTGTGTCCA
Organism: Acrobasis suavella; assembly: GCA_943193695.1. NCBI lineage: Eukaryota > Metazoa > Arthropoda > Insecta > Lepidoptera > Pyralidae > Acrobasis > Acrobasis suavella. Next base: position 3,279,240 of record OW971947.1, read on the forward strand.
CTGCAGGAGCACGGCCCTCTCTGTACTATCAGAGCCATACTTGGACAGAGCAGCCAGAGGACTTGGCCTACACTCTCCTCGCTGGCCAGACGGGTTGGAGAGGTCTCATTGATGTTTATAAGCTTTGTTTAGCTTGTATTCCCTAAGTCGCCTTCTACGACATCCACGGGAGGACTTGGAGTGGCCCTATTCTACTCTGCCGGAAATCACACGGCCACTAACTGATAGGTAATTGTGGGTTATTGCTAACTATGGTTCATACTTCCTAATGTTTTTGTACCTTATATGCATAAAACATCTATCGTCCTAAATCAGTCATAAAGTTTGATGCTGCCAATTTAAGGAGTGCAGAAAAACAGGTCGGAGCTTTTATTCTGTATTAGTACTTACAATAATTCTGTATTTGGGCTGTATTTTTTTACTTTAGAATATATTTAATTATATAATAACAAAATTGTCATATGTCAAGTATATATTGATACGACATCGAAACCTTCAAAAAACGAGCCTATATCTTCTTGAAAGACCGGCAACGCTTCTGTTACCCCCTGATGTTGCAGTTGTCCATGGGCAGCGGTGATCACTTACCATCAGGTGACCTGCTTGTTCGTTTGCCGCCCTATAACATAAATAAAAAAGTATTTTTTTAAACAGGCTTGTATCTGTAACAATGACTAACACTTTTATCTAAAAAGGTAAAAGTGCTCCTCAAGACGAATCAAACAAGCCCAAACTCGGTAGAGTTATGTTGTTTTAGCACATAGATGCCATGACCAGATAATCACCTTCAAACTCCATCATCAGATCAGCTCCATGTCATCATAATATTGCATTGTCACGCGATATATGCGTGCAAAATTTCAGCTCAATCGGAAACCGGAAAGTGGGTCAAATTTAACTTGCAAGATTTGATTACAGACAGACAGAAAACGGGACACGTGAAACTAAATAATAAAAGCTTGTAAAATAAAGGTTGCTCGAAGACTGTCACTCGTTTCTTTTAACATTCCTTAAACATGTCTAACATTTTAAACGTAGCTTTAGACTCTGACAACAAATGTGGGGGTTTTGACCTTAAAGTACCACATATATATGTTATGTAGGCTTTGAGAATAAGGGTCGACGGTCCTTTACATTGAGAATATACAGCGGTTTACGGGATTTGACTATATCTAGCGAAGGCTCAGGTGGCGAATGTTGGTGTTTCATTAACACGATGGTAAACGGTCGATAGATACCGGGGCATGTTAAGAATCCCCTTACCCGAGACTTTTCCATACAAACTTAGTCTAACTATTATTTTGAAATGACATGTGAGATTTCGGCAATATTTTGTATGTTCTAATATGTTTTCGTGGTACCTCACGGGCGGACCAACTTGGTGAACAAGTCTCCGCTGGCACGCGCGATACACACTCTGAATTTGATAGCGGGCAGGATAGACATCTTCCAGTGTACTCTGTGTGAATTTACAAAGGTTGCCGTGTGTATAATAAGTTATAAATAATGTAAATAATCGGAAAATGTGGAATGTTTTGCTATTCTAATGTATTAGGTACAAACCTGTAAAAATAGAATAAGTGGAGAATAAATAAATAAATAAAAAATAAATGTATAATGTATGTATAAATAAATGTTGTTAAAATATGTTATATATTATATATAATACACTATTTTTTCTTTGAAGTTCATATTTTGACTGTGAAAACTAGTTATATGCCTTAAAATTAAAAAATACACAATTTCGAATCGCGAATATCTGACATGCCGTTTCAAAATAAAAGCTAGACTTCGTATGTATGGGACAGTCCTATTCTGTCTAGGGTAAAGGGTACTCTTAAGCAGGTACATGTGAAAGTGGACGGTCAACAGTTAAAGACATGTCTTTTCTGATAATCATGTCCACACTTTATGCCTAATTGCAGTGAAAGCATTTTGGATCTTGCGGATCTAAACAGAAAGATCCCATGAGATATTTAAAGTTTACAATGATTTCTTCACAAAACTGAAGCCTGAAAATGGTGGTAGTTATTGTGAAATGGATCTATAGTAATAGATAGAATGTATGGGAAAATGAAGTGTAGCATACAACTTGTTACGGAAAGGGGTTAAAAATCCGAAAGGGAGTAAACATATAAATCAATGTGAACCAGTTTTACTACTGTACCATCCCTAAAATCCCAAAACAAATGACCAGCTCCAAAAAAAAAATACCTACTGTAGTAGAGCTGTAGATTTTTTTTGCTATTTCTGCGATGGTCACATTAAAAGAATGTATGGGAAAATGAAGAATAGTATACAACGTGCTGCAGAAAGGGGGTATCAATCCGAAAGATAAGATAAGATGAGACGAGACGAGACGAGACGAGACGAGACGAGATGAGATAAGATAGATAAGTTATTTATTTGCAAAAAATAAGGTATTACAAGATGATTCTTATAGGCCTCTTATTTTACCCAGTTTGGGTGTGCAAATATTATTAGTTTTTGTCAAAGTTAAATTATATTTAGTCTTATAACTGTTAAATTACGTTATGAAAATCATGCATAAAATTATTTATGTCCAATATCAAATTACAATCCAATTAAAAATATTTATTATATAGCAGCTTTTTATTTTAAATACTCATTTAAGGAGTAGAAACATTTCCTTACTAACCACCGATGCAATTCGGTTTAATTTATTTTTATTAGAAAGTTGTTTGATATCAGCTGGTAAGTTGTTGTATATTTTTACACACATGGCATGACAATTTTTCCCACAAATTCGTGTTCTGCTATTTGGTAACATCAATCTGTCGGGAAATCGAGCATTAAATCTGCAAGTTTCTCCTCATTTATCAAAAATGTTTAAATTTTTAAGTACAAACAGGCAGATTTCATACATATACGAGTACATATGGTAATGTGAGCAGATGGTTATTTGTCAAAGATTCAAAGATTCAAATGTTTATTTAGTAATTAGACCTTTACAGGCACTTTTACACGTCAATAAGTATAATTTATGTTACATGTAAAGTATATTAAAATTTAATTTATTTTTAAAGAAAAGCTACCGATACCAGCGCTTCGTAACGACCACTGCTGAGAAGAAACGCCGAAAGAAACTCATTTTCACAGTATTGGTCGCCTACTCGCCAGAAGGGCTTTGTCGTATTATTATAATTGTCTTTTAATTAATAAATACTTATAATATAATACAATGTTGACACATTATAACATGTAATGCTTGCGAACAAGTAAACAAACATAAATTGCGTAATAAAAAATATTAAGTAGTCAAAAAAAGCGAAGCCGAGCTGACCAGTCCCTCCCGGCAGCACCCATTCACGATACATAACAGATTGCACGGATACACGTACAAGGGAGTAAACATACTAATCAATGTGAACAACTTTTACTATGAGACAATGCCAGAAATCGCAAAAAAAAAAGTACAGCTCCATATACATTTTGGCCCGGTAGGTATAATATTTTTTGTAGCTGTTAATTTTTTTTGGGATTTCAATGATGGTCCTGAAAAGTAGTTCACATTTATTATTAGTACGTTTACTTCCTTTCGGTTTGATACCCCCTTTCCGTAACACGTTGTACTTCATTTTCCTCTCATATATTTTGACGCGCGCCTGTCCAATGCGTAGACAGAGACTAAGCAGGCTTTGAGAATAAGGGTTAATGACCCTTGCCATTATATTGAGCACGGAAGAGAAAAAGACTGGAAATGCCAAGTGGGCGTGGCGTGCGTGTCATAATTAAGCACAACTGCACTCAATCCCGTTAATGTACTTTGACGCAAATTAAGACAGGCAAATTATGTGAAGCGTACTTAAGATTATAATTGCTTCTTTGAAAATAACGCAGTAAAGTACCAGAATTATTTCGTTAAATTATACTACAGATTGCAAAATAGCTAAGTACTTTTTGAACCGTAGGTAGCAAAATAAATCTTATGAATGAATCCTAAAGGTTATTATTAAAATAAATAAAATGCGAGTCGGACTCTAACATGAAGAGTTCCGTACCGTTATCACCAAAAATCACGTTTTTGTATGGGAGCCTCCTTATATATTTTTTTTATTTTTATTTCATTATTTATTTTCAAAGTGAATATACAAATATATATTCTGCAAATATTTCAAGCGTTTAGCTGTTGCCGTTATTAATATCGAGCAAAGCACAGCAAAAAAATTACGTTTGTTTTACGGGAGCCCCCTTAAATTTATTTTTATTCAATTTTTAGTATTTGTTGTAGCGGCAATATCAACAGAAATACATCATCTGTGAAAATTTCAACTGTCTACCTATCATAGTTTATGAGATACAGCCTGGTGAAAGATAGACAGACAGAAGAATGGACGGTCGGACGGACAGCGGAGTCATAAAAACTACCCCCATTTTTACCCTTTGGGTACGGAACCCTAAAAACGACCAATTAAACGAATTGTTTATATGAAATGCAAATGTGAAAAGGTTTACTTGTGTGAGTTTGGCGACAACGCGTCCGATACTAATTTTGTCAACTAGCACTTCCACTAGATTTTTTCTTTTCCGTGATATCGGGAATAAAACGTGGAAGGGACACAGGGACACACCCGTAATAAAACGAAGCACAGGCTACATTGGATCACTATAGTGTAATGAAAATTAATATGACAGCCAAAACACTCAAAAAATGTCGGCTTTCCATACAGAAGTGGTCAGCCGTCCGGACTATTTGTATGGGAAGGTCGACATTTTTTGTTTTTTGGTTCTTATTTTAATTTCATTATACTAAAGTGATTTAGTATAGACTGTGGTTATATTTATTACGGGTATGTCCTTTCCATATTGTATACAGCGGTTGTCAACGGGATGTCACTCATATATGAATCTGGCGGAGGCTCAGCTGGCGTATGTTGGTGTGCCGATAGATAGGGCTACCCGGGCATGTTATATCGCGGTCCGTCCTGCCAAGATTTAAAGATATCTCTTGTGATGACCATGTCGATGTATTAAGCACTAAATTAATATCCTTTTTTATCCTTCTTATCCTAGCTATCATAAGGAATGCTTCGTTTTCCTTAAAGACGCTCATGAACGCAATTTACGCAGTTCTGAAAATCTTCGGCTTGAAATTCCCCCTCACCTCACTGTAATGTACTCTAAATCCTTCACTATTCATTCTGTCCATCTTTGAAATGCCCTTCCGACCCACATCCGCTATGCTCAAACATTGGGAAGTTTCAAGAACCAGGTAAAGTTGCATTTTCTTTCAACTATACAGTAACTTAAATACCTAATATCTTCACTATCCTCGTTCTTATTTCCGTTGTGTGTTGTGTATGACATGTATTCCTTATTGTTAGTAGTTTTATGTAGATATGTATTGATGTTTGTATGTATATTTTTATGTGTATATATACTTTTCTATTATGTATTTAGAATCAACATTTATTTATTATTTTTATTTATATATTACCTAAATAAGTTTATCTTACTTATCCTTTTATATATTTTTTGCTGTTTGATATCAAAATATAATTTAAGTTAGTATTATTTTCACTATCGCACCACTTATTTGTTATTTTTTTTACTTGCCAATCCAGTTACCCAAAGGTAGCCTGTAAGAGATTGCCTTTGCGATAAGGCCGCCTATTGTACATCTGATTTACTGTATTCAAATGTAATTTTCATGTGTTTTGGTGCAAAAAAGTGTTTTTACTTACTTATTTAAATTAATTGCTTATTACATACATTATCACACTATTACACACGTCTTTATCCCTCGTCGACAACCTCAGTCAGATGCCTTAAGGCAGCTTGAAAAGTCTGATACTAACCCTACACACGAAAAACAATCATTTTCTTTTAACTATCTTAAAATCTAACTGTAAAATGGCACAAGCCAAAAATACAAACGAAAAATGAAGGAATCGTTGGACTTAAGACTCTTTTACAGTCCTATGGATTGGTGTGAGTAAGCGCCAAAAGTAGTCATTCAAAAGTTACATAAAAAACAAAGTTTTATAAGAAAGAAATGAACCATATAAATTATTTAAAGAAAAAGATATTATCTAAATATATATAACTCAAATTGACATTGACTGACTGACATAGTGATCTATCAACGCACAGCCCAAACCACTGAACGGATCGGGCTGAAATTTGGCATGCAGGTAGATGTTATGACGTAGGCATCCGCTAAGAAAGGATTTTGATCAATTCTACCCCCAAGGGGATAAAATAGGGGATGAAAGTTTGTATGAAACTTTGTCAATTTTAAACCGATCGGGCTGAGACTTTGCATGCATAAAGCTACTATGACGTAGGCATCCCCTAAAAAAGGATTTTGATAAATTACATCCATACGCGAGCGAAGCCGCGGGCAAAAGCTAGTTGTAAATATAATTCAAACACTGGGACGTCAAGCTGCTAGCGGTACCAGACATGAAGGTGAAGACGGAAAGTGCGCGCCAGGGAGATGGCGCGCGAGGGTTGTGCCGTGTCTCAGGCTTGTCTCACTCACACAAATGCAAAGTGAAGCTTACGTCTCGAGAGCTGTATCTGTGCCAAGAAAAAATAACATTATTCCATTTTGCAACAGTCTCCTCGGCGTGGAAAATTTCATAAAATAAAATGAAGCAGATAAAACCAATTCATCACTCGCGGCCCTCGAAGTCCTTGAAATTGCGTTAGACTGTTTTAGATTTTACAACTTTTTTTTTCATTTTTGAGTGATTTACTTTGACTTCGTAATTCAGTACGAATATTGTTTTGTTGTACGTTACGTTTTATAGATATTGATGCTAGATTATCATAGAGAATTATTTAAAGACTTGAAGAAATAACTTGTTGACGCTAACTGACATTCAAGTTATCATATTATTTCGTTTAACGATTACGTTCAACTGCTTTTTGAGACAGCGTAGCTTACCACCTAAAGAAGTCTCGAAGACTTAACTCACACTGTGGCAAAATAAGTACCCGTCCTCACCATCTGACATTCCACCTGACGAAAAGCTGCCCCCGGGTAAGGATCTCTCCTGGGCTGTTTGAAAATCTTTAAACAGACTCCGATCTGGTACAGGGAGATGCCGAGAGAGCAGAGGCAAATGGGGTTGGAATTCTGGCAACAGTTTGTGTTACTGTGGGGTCTGTCAATCCATGGACCATCTTTTGTCATGTCCCAACTGCTCGACTCCTTGTACTCAGGCAGATCTGAATATGGCTAATGACAGGGCGGTTGCCGTGGCTAGGTTCTGGTCTAACAATATCTAATTTAAGCCATTTCGAGTCGATAACAAGAAGAAGAAGAACGATCACGTAATAAATTGATTCCTTTCATGCAGGTCTGGGAGAAAAAAATATAAATACCAGCTGCATTTGTTATTTTTCTCCCAGACCAGACCATAGTTCTTGTGGTAGAGCCACGCTACCGGCAAAACTCTGTTTTGCTAGTAGCATGAATGGGCCGGCTCGTCCGGGGAAGTACCACACTCTCACAGAAAACCGACGTCTGAGTAGCAGCGACACCGCTTCTATGCTTCGTTCGGTGAGTGAGGGAGCCGGATGCAGGCCGCTCTAGATCGGTCATTTTGGGAATCCTTGGGAGAGGCCTATGTCATGCAGTGGACGTTATGCTGCTGAAATAAATAAATAAATATATAGGGACAAATAACACTGATTGAGCTAGCCCCAAAGTAAGTTCGAGACTTGTGTTATGGGATACTAACTCAATGATACTTTATTTTCTAACAAATACCTATATAGATAAACATCCAAGACCCAGGACAATTTGAAAAAGGCCATTTTCCAAATTGCCCTGACCGGGGATCGAACCCGGGACCTCTAGGTGGCGGACTAGTTTGCTGAACACTACGCCACGGAGGTCATCGAAATGATGATGATGATGAGTACATAGAAAAAAAGATCGCGACGAATTGATAACCTCCTCTTTTTTGGACGCCGGTTAAAAAGGCGCACAAAACAAGATAAGAAACAACCAGCTGAAGTGTGAACGTTTTTATCTCGTTCGTTGCCACGCCATTCAATTAACGCGAGGGCTATGCAAATTAGCGGCGGCACCCTGAGATACAATGGCACCTTATCGGCACGCCTGCCCCACATTGTATCTACCGGCACTGTTGTGATATACTCACTTCTGTATCGTAGTATAAGTAGATGTAATGCTTTTGTTTGCCGTTTAATTATTTAAAACTATTCAATAAAAATATACTTATGGTGGTGTCTTATTAGTGCGTTGCGTTGCGGTGTGTCGTTGCAGCGTCGACGCTGCGTCGTATTCCATATATTTTGTGAGACAAGCCATACGAGTACGAAAGATGGAGTGGGAGGCAGGGTTTCTTTTCTCTCAAACCATCATAGAAGACACTAAAAACTATGGTTGACTGGGAGAAAATGCCCTAAGCATTAAGTCCGCCATTTGTTAAAAGTATATTTGTACTTTGGAACATTAAAGTTTGATAAAAAAAAGACGCACAAATAAAAGATAAGAAACAACCAGCTGAAGTGTGAACGTTTTTATCTTGTTCGTTGCCACGCCATTCAATTAACGCAAGGGCTATGCAAATTAGCGGCGGCACCCTGAGATACAATAGCACCTTATCGGCACGCCTGCCCCACATTGTATCTACCGGCAATGTTGTGATATACTCACTTCTATATCGTAGCATAAGGAGATGTAATGCTTTTGTTGTTTGCCGTTTAATTATCACTGGTCAACAAGATTTTGTATACTTGCAGCGATTTCTAAAAGAATTCAGTACAAAAACTTTGAACTTAGTTATAAAAAATGTGTAGGACGTCTAAATTTTCAAATATTACACGTCAAAAATTCAAATTTCTTATTTTTTCGGCAATTTCAAAATTAAACCAAAAATTCAATGAGGTGATTTTCAATTTTGTAATAGCAGCTTAACACTGTGCAAACCTTACATTTTACAATATTTTTTACATCATTGCTAAATTATTTATAAAAATTACTTATTACAGATTTTTTGCGGGTCGGTATTACGCCCTACAATGCGCGCAGTACGCAATGTATGGAAAATATTACGGTAACTTAAATCTTTATATATATCCATAGATAAAAATGGTACAAAAGTAAAACAAATTTTGTTTGAATATAGAAGGCTGATTACATAATTTTTTGTTACAAAATTAAATAACCTGCACAGTAGCTATTTACTATAAATAATTTAAAATATCAGAAATTGGGAAAAATAGGATTTTTGATATAACATTATTCTCAATTCTGACCTCCTAGAAACAAAAGTAAATTATGTCCTTAAACACTATATAAAAATCTGTAAGAGACAACTAGTCTTACTCCAGTGGGAAAAAAATCTAAAATTTTGTCGACCAGTGTTATTTTTCATCTCATCTACTCGAAAAACGATGTTTTCATCCCAAAACATTTGGAGCTAAAGTTACAGTTTATTCTCTCGAGACAAAAAATTGAAAAGGAAAATCTCTAGTGAAAAATCTTCAGCCTTATTAAAATGAAAATCCCCAACTTTCTTAGTAATACGACCATGTGTTAAATTCTAAAAACTGAATTGCCTCACTTCGTTTACAATTTATCGATAAAGAAAAATTATTATTTTATCTTGTTGTATCTACTTAACCAAAACAAATCATGTTACAGTGCATTACGATTAAACATTGATTTTCAATAAGAGTCAATATAGTATCCGCACGGAATCCTCTAGAGTGCTCGTATACGTTCCAAAAACAACAGTGTTGCCAGCATGTGGTTCCATGCCGCACTATGAAAAATTCATAACGGATACCACAGAATAAACATATACCAAAGAATAGAATATACCTACATCGTTTTGAGATTACCCCATAACAGCACGTGTTGTAATTTCGGCGAAAATTACGCCTAGCCATACACCTAGAACTTTTTTCTTTAGATCTACTATAATGTCAACATAAGAAAAACGTTTTTTTAAATAGTCACTAGGAAAATGACAATTATTTAGTAAATTTGAAGGGCGTGAAGCAGGGTGACCCGCTCTCTCCCAGGCTGTTTACGAGTACACTGGAGGAGATCTTTCGAAAGATCGCGGTTTTGTGGGAGGCAAAAGGAATAGTAATCGGTACAAAGCGTCTTACCAATCTGCGGTTTGCAGATGATATTGTTCTTTTTGCTTCAAATTCAGAGGAACTACAGGAAATGCTCGAAGACCTGAGCAGGGTAAGTCTTGAGGTTGGACTTTCGATGAATCAGTCTAAGACCCAAGTCCATATAACCAACAGCACAAAACGTAAGGTCAAGGTTGATGGGCAAGAGATTCACCACGTCAATGAAAATATATACCGTGGCCAAGTAGTTTCCTTCAGCAACCAGCAAGAAAAAGAAATTAACCGCCGCATAAAAAATGCTTGGAGGAGCTACTGGTCTATGAAAGAGCTAATGATGGGCAACCTTCCACTGTCCCTAAAGCGTAGACTCATCAATATGTGTATCTTGCCCGTCCTAACTTACGGTGCTCAAAGTTGGTCATTGACTGAGGATCTGAAGTCCAAGCTCAAGATTTGCCAAAGAGTAACGGAGCGGAGTGTTTTGGGAGTCGCCAGGCTCGATAAGGTGCTAAGCACATCGCTTCGTTCAAAAACCGGCATTGCTGATAACGGACACAAAGCCGCTAAACTAAAGTGGGATTGGGCGGGGCACGTTTGCCGAATGCATCCTGATACGTGGGCTACTTTGGCAACAAAGTGGATTCCCGAAGATGGCCGAATGAAAAGAGGAAGGCCCCGGAAGCTTTGGTGTGACGATTTGCGACAGTTTGAAAGGGAATGGTTGAAAGTGTCATGGTCACTGGCAGACTAAGGAACTGCGAGGGATGTTCGGCTGTCAAGGGTAATCATATCGATTTACCCTCTTTCTTCGTCGTTTGTTGCATATGTCTCTACACACAACACTGACGGTGTCCGTTCGGGAATTGTTTTTTGTTGTTCGCACACACTCTTTACACAGCTCAATCACTGGATTCTACATCCCCGGTAACTTGAAGCCATATTCCCGATTGAAATTGGGATGCTTTCTTTATTTCAATCGCCTCTCTAACTAGACGTGAAATATCTGGCTAAAAATAATAATAATCGCGATTTGAAGAAGCATGTTGCGGATTACTAACTGAAAAAGTTGACGAAGCGTGTTGCGGATTACTAACTATGAAAATGTTGACGAAGCGTGTTGCGGAATACCAACTGTAAAAATGTTGACGAAGCATTTTGTGGATTACCAACTGTGAATATTTTGATCGTGGCAAGTCCCTTAGTACCAATAACAGTAATTGTCCCTTCTGTCTGAGCACTAATCATACACTTGATAGGCACAAAACTGGTCTCTTCTGTTATCTATATTCTCTGACAATATGACCGCCGACTGCACTGTGCCTGTGAGAAAAGTAAATGAAAATGTATGGGCGGCCGGATTCTGCAGCTCGACTGATATCTCTCTCTATTACTCTTGCTTCTTTTTTGGGAAATAAAGGAGAGTTTCTATCACTTTAGTTATATTATGAGTAAAGTCCTTACCAAAAATACTTTTCCTTTCAAAATATATTTTGAGAAGAAGCGGGAAATCGCATCCCGGGCTTCGAAGTAGCTGAGGATGCAACCGGGAATGCGTAGGACCTGGAATTAGTGTCTAATGTAGTGACGCTGTCGTTCATAAATCAATTTTTTCCATTCCTGTACTGTTATCTGTCTTTTAAATTGTCCCGAACACTAATATAAGAACAAACAAACGGTTTTTTGTATGAAAAACATTCGTTTAAGTGACTACATGTTTCAAAAATGGCACTTTTAGTCAATTGGAATACGTCAATAAAAAAAAATTAAGTCTTCCATAGATACCTAGTATCTCCCAAACATATAGAAGTATTTCGTACTTTTCTTTGTTCATTTTTGTATTTATTTTAGTAAATGTAGTCGTAGAAAAAGTATTGTATGCAACGTTGTATAAGTAGTCAAAAAATGCTCGATGGCGTCAATTTACCTAACCTGCGTCACTCGCATTTTTTAACCCTCCTTATACAACTGTTGTATAAAATACTATAAAGGTCTAAATGTTAATAATCACCATATTTACGATTAAATAATTTATTTCAAATGAGGGCTCTACTCTTGCACGGTATTTATTCATCTTAAATAAATTTGGAGTGTTTTTCGTGTGTGCAGTGGCCAACACTAGTGTCAGATCTTCAAGCTGCCTAAAGGTATCTGACATAGCTTGACGACTGCCATACAATGATGACAGCCGGGACCAACGGCTATACGTGCCTTACAAAGCACGGAGGAGCTCGAGAACTTTAATGCCACTTGTGGTCACCCATCCAAGTACGGACCGCGCCCGGTGTCGCTTTACTTGCAAAAGCGCTAGTAATGCGCACTCCCGCCGGACCACCGAGCTCCTCTAACTGAAATGAACTATGGGAGTGAATTAACGAGAATTAATCATCAGGTGACCCGCTTGTACGTTTGCCGCCCTGTAAAAACAAAAATCGCTCATAATGCAACAATGTACGCAAGTCAAGAACTCTGTGCAATAATGGCGAATGGAAAACAACAGAATTTCAACTATTTAATCAGAGATACGGCGGTTCAAGTTAAAGCGAGCATGACGATGCCAATTGCGGGGTCCGAGTGCTAGCGTGGAATTTCTAGCAATAAATAAAAAAAATGTGTAACTTAATCATCTTCATCATCATATCAGCCACAGGAAGTCCACTGCTGGACATAGGTAGGCCTCCCCCAAGGATTTCCAAAACGACCGATCAGGAGCGGCCTGCATCCAGCGCCTCTCTGCAACCTTAACGTGATAATATGATACATACCACTCATACTCGTATGCAAGAGAATACCAGTGGTAAGTACCTATGTCAATGGTTTCTATAGGTGATTGGACTACAGGTCATAATGAAACTTCATGTCGCACTGGACATCATCATCATTATCATTTCAGCTGCATAAAGTCCACTGCAAGACATATGCCTCTCCCAAGGATTAGACATAAGTACTATCAATTTCGATGAGTCAAAAACGAAAAATTACTGTTTGTTAAAATATATCACAGATTTGCTAATCTCGAAAGAAAGCTCGGTCTTAGATTGGATTAGCGAAAAAAGCAGAACAAGCCATACCATAATAATCGGAAAGATGATTTGTGACTTGCGGGTATAAAATTGTAGTAATATTGTGGAAAACTCAGATCAGAAAGCTTAGCTACTCTCATACCTCCGTGGCGTAGTGGTGACCATGCTAGAACGCCACCCAGAGGTTCCGGGTTCGATGAGGGCAAGTTGGAAAATGGCTTGTTTCAAATTGTCCTGGGTCTTGGATGTTTATCTATATATGTATTTGTTATATAATATAGTATCGTTGAGTTAGTATCTCATAACACAAGTCTCGAACTTACTTTGGGGCTAGCTCAATCAGTGTATTTTGTCCCTATATTCATTCATTAACTACATTTACAAAGATTTACAAAAGAAGAGTGGCGTGGTACTGAAGTTTAAAAATTAAACTATTGCTACAAGCGGGCACTCACACCACACCTCGCAGACGTCAAAGAGACCATCTCAAAGTAACCAAGTGCAGCAAAATTCATAATCGCGGATAACAAACGGACTCGAGAGGGAATGCAATGCCGGCGCCTTTTACAAGCTTTTATTTTACGAGATGTTTGTGCTTAGTCCTTTTGTCGCCTCTTACGGTTCCAGTACTTGTGGTAGAGCCACGCTACCGGCAAAACTCTGATTTGCTAGTAGCATGAATTGGCCGGCTCGTCCGGGGAAGTACCACACTCTCACAGAAAACCGACGTCTGAGTAGCAGCGACACCGCTTCTATGCTTCGTTCGGAGAGTGAGAGAGCCGAGGACGGGAAAAGGGGACGCAAATCTGCGCAGGAGCCTAGGAGTTTCAGTTCTCTATGTAATAGCGTTGCATAACTATCGATAGGTTGACTAACGATAGTTGACCTTGAAAAACAGTTACAGTATCGATAGGACTATCGATAATATCGAATAACCGATCTATCGATAGTATCGATTGTCAATAGTTTGCAATACTATTGATATAAGGTAAAACTATCGATAGTATCGATACTATTGAATTTAGATACTATCGATACTATCGATAGTATCGAATACTGCCGATAGTATCTATTATAAATATAAATATAAATATATACGGACATATAACACTGATTGCGCTAGCCCCAAGGTAAGTTCGAGACTTGTGTTATTGGATACTAACTCAGCGATACTATATTTTATAATAAATACATATATAGATAAACATCCAAGACCCAAGACAATTTGAAAAAGGCCATTTTCCAACTTACCCTGACCGGGGATCGAACCCGGGACCTCTGGGTGGCGGACTAGCATGGTGACCACTACGCCACGGAGGTCGTCTATCTAAATTCAATATAGCGATACTATCGATAGTTCGTCACAGAATTAGTTATTCGATACTATGGATAGTCCCATCGATATTGTGACTGTTTTTCAAGGCCACGATAGTATCGATAGGCTATCGGTATTTTATACTATTGCTTGCAACACTATTTACTAGTTAGAAATTCTACGAACCACTCAGACTCGTCTGCGTGTGGTTCGACACTTAGAGCCTCTTTTTAACCTGCCTAGGTAACACAATAAAAATAATATCAGTCGTTCCGATCAACATATAAATAGGATCGCGGTCTCATTTACTCGAATACAGTCTGTGAATAAAAGTCTCCATATGTCTGCGGTATCTAAATGCAAAATTGCCTATTTCATTCGCGTGTAATCTGATTTTGCGTCACACATTGTATTGTTCTAGGGATGGCTGTTTGTAATAAAAGCTGCAATAATTTTTGTTATAAGTTTATTTGCTAAGCAAATTAAAAAAAATGTACCTGACGACACCATCTCATGATAAGTGGCAGGTCTACATATCCCACCAAAAACATACCTGTTAAAAAGGGGGCCAAGTTCCTATCGGCTAATTGTTCGCCTAAAAAAGGGTTGAAATCCAATCCAATGCCAAGTTTAGATGCACTTTAAAAATATTTAAAATTAAAATACTTCTAAATTTGAACTTAAAACATGACTTGCGTGCCAAATTTCACTATGCTAGGACAATTGGAAGTGGCCTAGAGGTTTTGATTACCGGTCAGTGAGTCAGTCAGTGCCAAAATTAGCTATTTTCACAGGGTCATATTTCAGGATCTACTGAATGAAGCTATATCTATGAAATTTGGCATACTGCTTTAGTACTAGTATATGATTACGTAGGTTCAATTTTATCTCTGTACTTGCAATAGGCAATGAGTTACAGGGGGGTCAAAAGTGGGTCGAAACGGTTCGTGTAAATAGTGCACGGCATGCGCGCGGCCTGTTGCTAGAACTTGGCCTGCGCACTACCGTGCGCTTAGATTTCAACCGATGTTAAGTGGAATTGATATCCGTAGCGCCATCTGTTATGTGCCAGGTAAATTACAAAACACCGACTTTTATGCGTTAACCCCCAATAACTTTAAACAGCTAAACCGATTTTCATTAAACATAAGCTAAGAACCACCACAAGGAAACTTGCTTTCACGTAATAAAAAACCGCATCGAAATCGGTCCATCCGTTTGAGAGCTACGGTGATAGACAGATAGATAGACAGACAGACATTGGCGTCAAGCTTATAACACCCCTCTTTTTTGTCGGAGGTTAATTAAAAACCAATTCCAACACCAAACTACTCAACAGATTTTGATAATATTTCTATGAGACCACTTTACAAGTATGCCCTCTCAAACTAAAGAATAATTATTCAAATTGGTCCAAGGATTTGAGTAATCGGGAACATACAATAAAAAAAGAATATATATAACGTGGAAGGGACATAACCGTAATAAATCGAACCACGCGCTATACTAGATCACTATAGTATAATGAAATTAAAATAACAGTCAGAAACAAAAAAAAATTGCAATTCCTTGTACATTTATGTGTCGAATTATATATTATTAGAATGTATATTCTTCTGCTTTTCTTACAAAATTGGATCTACTTATTGATCTTCTTGTAACATAAAGCAAAAATATTTTGAAGTTTTTGCTCAAAAAGCTAAGAAACAAAAATATATTCATCCAATTAAATAAATATCTGTAAATAAATATCTATTAGGGACAAATAACACTGATTGAGCTAGTCCCAAAGTAAGTTCGAGACTTGTGTTATGGGATACTAACTTAACGATACTATATTTTATAACAAATACATTTATAGATAAACATCCAAGACCCAGGACAATTTGAAAAAGGCCATTTTCCAACTTGCCCTGACCGGGGTTCGAACCCGGGACCTCTGGGTGGCGGACTAGCTTGGTGACCACTACGCCACGGAGGTCGTCAAAAAAATAAATGAAATAACCAATTTAAAATTGTTTCTTGTACGATTTGGACCATAGAACAGCTCTGAGAGCAAAACGTTAGGAATACAAAGATAGTTATAATATTTTGAAAGACCTTATATCATTTAAGATTAGGATAGCCAACAATAAGCAGTGTATAAACGGATAAATCATGGTGGATCCTGCGTCAGGACTGCGCCTAAACAAACAGTGGTGAGATGCTGCTGAGGATAGAAGGTAGACTTACCTTGCTATCCAATGAGGATCTTTGCATGCAATAATGCTTCGTTTTAATAGGGTGTTACACCCATTTTTGAAGACTGTCCGGTGCTTATAAATCTAACATAACCTAAAAAAAAAAATATTTAATCGAAAAGTGCCATAAAAATGTATTCAGGTTTACACTTACAAATTTCGCGCGTACCTTGTCGAAAACGTTGGGAGCAGTGAGTGGACGCCATATTGCTCTATGGTCATGACGTCAAATATGCATGTGAACAAATGCGGCAATATATGCGCAATTTTGACAGTTAAAACTTTTTGGTTTACACAGGCGTATGACGTAATAACATGGCGGCCCCCATTTCATGATTACAACGCTATTTGCAAGGTAAATTAAAATAACCTATATACCTACAATACCATTTTGATTATAAAAAAACACAATATTATGTTAATTTATTTTATTGCCTATATTATTTATTACTAGCTGATGCCTGCGACTTCATTCTCGTGGGCTTTATGACTCCGGCGTATCTGTATCAGGTGTTCCAGATCTTTTTATATCTCAACAAAAAATGCTCATCAGGTTGATCAACTTTTGCGAGAACGTCTTTTTTATTATATTTCATATAGTTGAGCTGGACTATTATGGTTCTGCTATATTACAAAAGTGGATCATTCGAATCCGTTCAGTATTTTCGGAGACAAGCGTGTACAAACAGATAAGTTTTTTAATTCTTATTATTTTACTGTCTCCATCGCCCCCATTCTTTGTTCGGAAATATATTCTTTATTACTCGCTTTCATGCACTCATACAGAAGATGGTTAGTAGGTAAGTAAATGAACCCTGGTAGGGTGTTGCGAATATATATGAATTATTTGAGTTTATATAATAATAATAGTTGTATAATCAAGTACAAGAAGATAATTAACATAAATTATGAGTAAGTTCAACTTATTCAATGTACAGACACATTTTTTTCTGTTTTATTAAATGTATTGATTAATGTTAGTTTATTTGTCTGCCTCCGTGGTCCAGTGGTCAAGACGTTCGCCTTGTGACCCGGAGGTCATGGGTTCGATTCCCACTGGGAAGCATACTTTGTGAAAAGTTGTTTCCAGTCTGGATAGGATATTGCAGGCTTGAATCACCTGATTATCAGAAA
This sequence comes from Acrobasis suavella, assembly GCA_943193695.1. Lineage (NCBI taxonomy): Eukaryota > Metazoa > Arthropoda > Insecta > Lepidoptera > Pyralidae > Acrobasis > Acrobasis suavella. The sequence continues at coordinate 3,297,038 of OW971947.1, forward strand.
AGTAAGATGATTCCGTGTTTCGGAAGTCACGTAAAACTGTGGGTCCCGAACGCCACCTAGCGTTTGATCATCAAACTATCCAAGGATTGGTTCCTGGTTTGCCCTTTGGGTTGTGGAGGTCAGACGGCAGTCGTTCTGTGTAAAAACCAGTAACCTCGTCAAATCTGCTTGGTTAGGTAGCGGACCCCGGGCTCTGAAGCGTTACTGCTGAGGATGCAACCGGGATTACGCTCGGATGATGATGATGATTAATGTTAGTTTATTTTACTTATAATTTAAACACAACAACACTGGAAGAGAAGCTGCTAGTACTGGATTCAATGTTGGCCTTCAATACACAAAGGTAAATAAATCCAAAGAAATTTAAAAAAAGTAAAAAAAGGTTTTATTTTCAAAGGGAAAACGTCTGCCACAGCCCTGAGAAACAACAGATGTTATAAATCTAACATATCTAAGCGATAGATACATGGAAAAGAAAAAAGTCTGGCCCACAATGTAATTGTTTACTTTTGCTCAAGTATTGCTTCGCTTTCGCTATTATTCTGCTCTGAATCTATCGTGGTTGCCCTGAAGCAATACCCTTTTGTGTTTTTTGAAAAATATTTTGGTACCGAAATACCGAATGAAGAAAAACGTTACAGTGTTTTGTTCAAGTTTAGTACCAGCACTTTACCCGCGATGGCAAGCCTAGTAATCTAAATATATATACATATATAACTCAAAGGTGACTGACTGACTGACATAGTGATCTATCAACGCACAGCCCAAACCACTGGACGGATCGGGCTGAAATTTGGCATGCAGGTAGATGTAATGACGTAGGCATCCGCTAAGAAAGGATTTTGATCGATTCTATCCCAAGGGGATAAAATAGGGGATGAAAGTTTGTATGAAACTTTGTCAATTTTAAACCGATCGGGCTGACACTTTGCATGCATAAAGCTACTATGACGTAGGCATCCCCTAAGAAAGGATTTTGATAAATTACACCCCTACGCGAGCTAAGCCGCGGGCAAAAGCTAGTTATAAAATAAAAGGCTTCTTCATGTTGGCTTTGGCCCCATGAACGCCTCAAAGGACCGGGTCCCCATGGAACCGTGGCTGAAAAGCTTACAAACATAATAAATAATAATAATAATAATAATAAAGCCATTATTTCATTAGAAACATTATTTAAGTGCTTTATTACATCGAATACTTATATAAAGGTAAGAAAATAAAATTAAAATTATAAAGTTAAATTAGTTATGCTGCTATGGCACAAGGCCTCCCCCAATTTTTTTTTTCCACCATTGATTCGTAAATTTTGATGATATATCAAAATTTACCAATCAATGGTGGAAAAAGAATTCCGCCTCGTTCTTGGTCTACCCACTCTGCGGGTCCTGTCTTTTGGAATCCATTTTTTGATAATCCCAAGTCTAGTAAAACTAGTTTGACGACCTCCGTGGCGTAATGGTAAACACGCTAGACCGCCAATCTGGAGGTTCTGGGTTCGATCCCCAGCCAGGGCAAGTTGGAAAATGGCCGTTTGCAAATTGTCCCGGGTCTTGGGTGTTTATCTATATATGTTTATCATAAAACATAGTATCGTTGCGTTACTATCCCATAACACAAGCTTAAGCTTACTTTGGGGCTAGCTCAATCAGTGTGATTTGTCCGTATATATTTATTTATAGTATAATTTAGACCACTATAGTCGTCAATGACGTCTCAGACATGCGACAGTTTTGCAACTAAAGTGGTCTATGACTTGACGGAAATGCGCATTTATTTTGCCTTTATTTGGTGCAATCTTTTACGCTAATGCATTTCATTACCAAATTCGTTAATAATAAGTTTTTAACAAAAAAAAAAAAAAATCAACTAGCTTGTTTTTTTTTCAAGAGTTTCTTTCCTATCTCCAAAGTTCTTCATCATATCTTCACTAAATTATTGTAGAATCAAGTAAGTATTCAGAGCTTTTAAATAATAATAAAAATAAATCGGTTCACAAGTTTTACAGATATTGAGATATTGCATATCTAAATATATATAACTCAAAGGTGACTGACTGACTGACATAGTGATCTATCAACGCACAGCCCAAACCACTGGACGGATCGGGCTGAAATTTGGCATGCAGGTAGATGTTATGACGTAGGCATTCGCTAAGAAAGGATTTTGATCAATTCTACTCCCAAGGGGATAAAATAGGGGATGAAAGTTTGTATGAAACTTTGTCAATTTTAAACGGATCGGGCTGAGACTTTGCATGCATAAAGCTACTATGACGTAGGCATCCCCTAAGCAAGGATTTTGATCAATTACACCCCTACGCGAGCGAAGCCGCGGGCAAAAGCTAGTCAAGCATAAAACAAAAAAAAATACCGTTTCTTTTTTTTAACGCGTAAAATCGGTCGCCTTCCACAGACTTGGCGGTGTACCGTGCTTGAGGGAATTAAGAAAATCGGCAAGGCCTGGACTGAAGTTAAGCACAAAGCTCAAGACAGATCGAGATGGAGAGTCTTTATGGACGCCCTCTGCCCCAGGTAGGGGACATAGGACCATAAGTCAAGTATGTAAGTCAAAGTCCCTTTTTTAAAGTAAAAGAAGGGTGTTATACCTTACGTTCTCTTTTCGTTTCCTACAAAGAATAATAACTCATACCTAAAACCCCATGTCTATGACTGCCTCCGTGGTCCAGTGGTCAAGGCATCCGCCTTGTGACCCGGAGGTCATGGGTTCGATTCCCACTGGGAAGCATACTTTGTGAAAAGTTGTTTCCAGTCTGGATAGGATATTGCAGGCTTGAATCACCTGATTATCCGAAAAGAAAGATGATTTCGTGTTTCGGAAGGCACGTAAAACTGTGGGTCCCGAACGCCATCTAGCGTTTGAACATCAAACTATCCAAGGATTGGTTCCTGGTTTGCCCTTTAGGTTGCGGAGGTCAGACGGCAGTCGTTCTGTGTAACAACCAGTAACCTCGTCAAATCTCCTTGGTTAGGTAGCGGACCCCGGGCTCTGAAGCGTTACTGCTGAGGATGCAACCGGGAATACGCTCGGATGATGATGACCTAAAGCGCCATGTCTGGACAAAGGACAGACACAACACATCCAAAAAGATTCCATCCCGAGTATCATTAGATTACTCACTGGGAAGTCCTAGCATCAGATTGTTACTAAAATTACTGTAATAAATAACTATATTATTATTATCTATATACTATAATAAAAGAGTAAAAAAAATGTGTCTGTACATTGAAAATTTTTCAAAAAAAAATATTTGTGGCGATGGAGATATAGTAATAGAATAAGAAAAAAAAAAAAAATGTCTGTCTGTTTGTCTGTTTGTCTGTTTGTACACGCTAATCTCCGGAAATACTGGACGGATTCGAATGAAACTTTTTTTGTTATATAGCTGTGAAGCCTGGGCAACATATAGGCTATAATTGATTTTGGAAAATGGAACACATGATGCAGAACTATAATGGTCCAGCTAAACTATAAGAAATATTAAAATGCCGCCTTAGCAAAAGTTGTTAAGTCTGATGAGAACTTTTTGTTGAGTTATAATACAACTGGCCAAGCGCGAGTCGGACGCGCGCGAAGGGTTCCGTACCATAATCTATGAAAAATCACGTTTGTAGTATGGGAGCCCCCCATCAATACTTATTTTATTCGATTTTTAGGGTTCCTTACCTAAATGGGTAGAAACGGGACCCTATTACTTAGACCGTTCGACTGTTAGTCTGTCTGTCTGTCTGTCACCAGGCTGTATCTCATGAACCATTATAGCTAGACAGTTGAAATTTTTATAGATGATGTTTTTTTGTTGTCGTTGAACAAAAACATACTAAATCTATATACTACAAATAAAAGAGTAAAAAAATGAGACTGTACATTAAAATTTTTTCAAAAAAAAAGTTGTTTCGTCCGAAGAAGAACTTATAAGTTCAGAATTTGCGGACCTTCAGAGCATAACACACCAGAAAAATTCTTGGATATGTGAACGCGCCATATTGACACCAAAAAATTAAAAATCAATTATTATAGAACTTATGACGCAAATTATTGTTAATTTCTTGGATAGAGTTGTTGACGACACCACCAACTATCCAGTTAAGTTTCTTAATTCACTTGCAGCAAATGGACTCTCGGCTCACAAAATAAGTCTTAATGTCGGAGGGCCAATAATGCGAATGCGCAATTTGACTCCGCCGAAACTGTGTAACGGAACCCAACTTAGTGTCTCAGCACTGTATGCCGAAGTTCAGCGGCTGAATTTCAGCCAATGCATGCCTGCAATGTTATTTGCATTACTAGCAACACATAATGCCGAACTTCTGATGCTTTTGCCTGAATCGGACCCGTACCCGTACCCGTACCCGTACCCGTACCCGTACCCGTACCCGTACCCGTACCCGTACCCGTACCTGTACCCGTACTCCCTCTTCCGCTCCCGCCGCCGCTGCCGCCGCTGCCGACGCCGCCGCCGCTCCCACCGCCGCCACCGCCGCCGCCGCCGCCGCCGCCGCCACTGCCGCCGCTGCTCCCGCTCTCGCCGCCGCCGCTACCGCCGCTGCCACCGCCGCCACCGCCGCTGCCGCCGCCGCTGCCGTTTCTGCTCCCGCTCCCGCTTCCGCTCCCGTTCCCTCTTCCACGTACCCGTTCCCGTACCCGTTCCGCTCTCGCTCCCACTCCTGCTCCCGCTCCCACACATCACTACAGTCCGGCGTTTCCACCGAACTTCAGCGGCTGAACTTCAGCTTATTTAGTGTGTCATCCCCACCGAACTTTAGACTTTGAACTTTAGCCGCTAAACTTCGGCATAGTCTGCTGAGACACCTAAAGTTTACTGTGAGTGGTGCCAGTGAAACTGTATTTATTCTGCGTATAACAATTTTCCTTTTGAAAATACACAGTTTTACAAATACACAGTGTTTACTTGCTTTCCTATGAAAATAAGTCACAGTTTTAGAGGCTTAAAGCTGCTGATGTCGATCTAAGGACTGCTTTTTCGCATGCCCAACTTAATGTGGCTTTCTCCAGGGTTAGTAACACTTCAGCTCTTTTCATATTGGCTCCCGAAGGAAAGAATTAAAATAATATTGACTTTTAACTCCTAACACTGTTACAAGTACTTTCTTATCTCTCTCTATCTTTCTCTCTCATTAGTTGTTATTTATATTAATACGCCGGAGTCATAAAGTCCACGCGAACGAAGTCGCGGGCATCAGCTAGTTAAAAAATAAGAAAGTTTCCAACAAGTCAAATGAGATACTTTTTTCTAAACGATAATTTGTATGAAATAAAGTCTAATGTCGTCATAGTTTCTTGGAGTCAAATAGCGCTCTTAATATCAGTATTTCTACAATAATAAATCTAAAATCACGTTAAAATGGATATGTTCAAAGACAGGTGACTTTATTTTGCGAGGTTTTATTATCTTAAACGTACCAAATAATTGACTTTTGACCAAGGCAACTTACCAGGCTCCTTATTTAATCGGTCGACCGCTGCGTTCTTGACTTCACTCCATCATAATCCAAGTTGCTTAGCTTCCGTTTGTTAAGTTTGTTTTGGGTAGGCCATGCTCACGTCTACCCTGTGGGTTCCAATCCAGGTTTCTACTGGCAATAAAGTCAACATTTTTTATTCAATGTAGGATAAATTTATCTCTGATTAAAAGTCATTTTTATCCGACTGTGCTAGAAGGAGGGTTATTTTTATTTTTATTTAACTTCATACACAAATACAAGTGTAATGGCGGACTTAAAGCCTAAGGCCTTATCTACCAGTCAACCAAACGGGTGATGTAGAGAATGTCAGGGGTAGTGCAAAACTTGAATAGGTACATGGCGAAATAAAAAAGACTATATGTCAAAACAATAAACTACGTACAAAAAAAAAACACACTACATATTAAGTATATACTATGATAAAGAATACCTACATATACTGTATAAATACACTAAGATCTATCTGACAGTTTTTGAAGAAATTGTGCATTCACCTGTTTCTTAAATGAAAAGCGAGTTTTAACCTTCCGGACATCAACTTTAGTTATGTTTTTCGAGAGTATGTATGTTTGTATGTATAATTATTTGGCACGCTTTTCAGCCTGAACGGCTCGATGGATATTAGCTTGAGAGCTGTCGTTAGATTCGTATTTACTGTGAGGATGACACTGGGTATATCGAAATAAAAATAAAACACAATACAAAAATAAAAAAGGTTTTTTTGTTTTTGTAATAATTATTTGTTTTTAAAATATTATTTTAGTACATAAGCTAAAACCTACTAGCGTTTCGGAATGTCCATTGCTGGGAAGTTTCACCCCGCCTGCAGGCGGGCAAGGAAATCGATAATGTCATTAATATATGGTCGTTTATATCTATCGAAACTAGACGGCCTTTTCCGACTACACTATGTAAGTAAAACCGTTTTGATATATTAAGGAAATCGGTCTTTATATATTACTCATTATGACGGTCCGCCCACAGGCGGTGCCGTCTGTGGCCGGACCGTCATAACGTACTGCTTGTACGACCCAGACTATGACGGCCCGCCCACACCCGGTGCCTTCTCCAGACAAAGGCTAAAGATATTATTGTTAATATACATTAAGGATAGACAAATAAAATAAATGCACATTAGGTCAACTTTGGTTCTATTAGGGCACATTCTAAACTTGAGTTTTTTAGTCAAAAGAAACATCTATCCATAGAGATTGTATCGTCTATACATAGAGATTAAACATGGACGTGATATAACAGAGTAGCTAAGTTTATGCGTGCAGCAACTTGGAGAGGCAGAGAGTGTATGAGACAATAATGTATCAGTACTTTCCACTTCCTTCCTTTCACTTCTTTCTAGTTGAAGAGTTTGATGTTTTTCGTCCCGGAGCATCTAAAACAAGGCAATGCGATAACTTAAACTTATATAGGAATGAAATGTAAAAAAAAAAGAAAATAGTTGGTAATAAAAAAAAAACATCGAAGCAGTATGGTATTTTGGTTAACACAGCTTTTTTAATCAGTAAAATACATTTTAAAGATATAACCATAGATTACCTCTAAATGATTGTTTTTATACCGTATTAGCAGTTTTGGTTTGCAATTGATTAAATGTGTAAAATGAAATAAAATAACTGAAATAACATATGAAATTCAAGTATTTTACCTTCAAATTGAAATAATAAAACTGTGAAATTGAGAAACAAGCGAAGTGAGCGCAACCAATCGTCCGTCGCTCGCTGTGACACGGCGCAACTTGCGGGGTGAGGGGAGCACGGCCTCGGGCGTGGCGTCGTTCCAGAACACAGTCGGTGTTCCAGAATGAAAATCTTTGTTTAATTGGGAGCTCGAGATAGCTCACGAAAATTAAACTTAAAAACTTTTATTATTACATAAAACGTATGAGAGTTGTTGCAATATGACACTGGATCACATGATTCTTAAGTCAACTATACCAATCGGCCCGTCGACAGGAGGTTCATCAGAACAATCTTTCCAAAAGTTACCGCCCTTGGCCGTACCACCAACGAAACAGTAACAACGACTGTAAACGTACCTTTAGTGGATGTGTAAATAGTTACCCGAAAAGATATAGGTTCAAATGCAAGCAAGATATCAATCAGATTATCAGAAATAATTGGCCAGTGCATCTCAATCTCTGTCAATGTCTGAGCGGAACGTCTACTCAATCAAATTAAGCTCAGGCTACGAGCTTTGGCGTATGATGACGTACTGAATTGTTGTAGTACAAATATACCTGGTATATAACGTAGAAGAGACAGAAATACATATGATATGCGTAATAAATCGAACCAAACCCTTCCATGTTGCATAATATATAAATCTGTGGTTTACATTAACTAGATAAACATATTTTTCTTCTTATCTTGTGAGTTTTTTAAACATAACTTGTGACATAATCGCCCAAATGTTTTGAAAGAAAGAAAGAAATAAAAACACTTTATCTGGTACATTTCAATTTTCTAAACGTTTTTACATATGTTTTCACAATTTCATGATTTCTCCTTCATACATTAGAGACTTTGTATATACGTAGAGGTACTGTGCAGTGTGCATGTATTAAGTCAATACATAAGTCCAAGGACCGTCTTAAAGGTCGCTGGCCAGCCGACGACATCATTAGACATTTTAACCTAGATTAGGCAGTAAAAATTGCAGGGTAAAGTTTCAGTCATTGGACGCTAACAGTCATTGAGTCTTCATAAATAAGGTTTTATTGTGTTCTGTCTACAGAAGTTGATATCATTTAATACTCTTTAGCTGCAGTGTTTCCGTTTTGAAAGCAATTTTAAATAAAAAAGGTTTTTTTGTGTTCTGTCCAATGACTGGAAGTTTTCCCTATTTAGTTTCGGTAATGGTTTCCCCATACCAATAATTTGTTAAGATTTGCAGGATGAGGCCTTAAAACATATGTTGCTTTAGAAGTTAAACAGACTCCAGTTTCAAATTGGCCGAAGCAAGAAAGGAACGTAAGCTGAGCGAGAATCCACTTTGTGCTGCCCAAAACTTAATTATACTGTCATGCCCTCCTACCTGTCTTATCTACCCTCTGCCTAGATACCTAGATTTTTTCTTATATGGCTGATCGACGCATCAACTCATGAACGAGTCCGCCAGAAGGGTCTGGTCGGTTTGGCTCCGTTTATATAGGCTTTTATTTAGTTTCTGTCTGCCTGTCTGTTATAAAATCTTGCAAGTAAAATTTTACCCACGTTCCGGTTTCCGATTAAGCTGAAATTTTACACATTTACGAATATCGCGTGACAATGCAATAGTATGGTGACATGGAGCTGATCTGGTGATAGAGCTGGAAGGTAATCAATGCATCTCTATGATAAAACAACATAACTCCACCGAGTTTAGGCTTGATTGATGAGGTCAAAATTTTTTAGGGTAGCTCCCATACACGTAAGGTAGGAATTAATTTTTTTATCTCAACTGACCCATCGTGTGGGGTATTGTTGAATAGGTCTTTCAAAAATATTGTCAGCTAGTAGGTTTTATATTAAAAATTTTTGTTAGAGTCAATTGTCCCCACCACTCTATTAATTTGAAAAAAATCACAGCAGTAGTATATAAAGCGAAGATTAAAGGTAAACTATCAGAGCAAAGTAGGGTTTACAAATTAAAAAGTTATAAGCGACCAACTTATAAAGTGTACTCGGAAAAGGAAAAGTTTATACAAATTCAGTAGCCATAATTAGTTTTTAGAAGTTTTTTTTTTTCATAGTGGGCATTCGCAACTACGGAACCCTACACTGCGCGTGGCCCGACACGCACTTGGCCGGCTATTCTCAACTGAATCTGCCTAGTCTAGTGGAACCCTGAAGTATATAAGTCTACGTGGCCGGCTACGCGGCAGGATACATACGGCCTACGGGCAGGGTTCCTCATAAATTTAACAGAAATCACTTTTTTTCTCAACTCAATCTGCCTAGTCTAGAGGAACCCTGAAGTATATAAGTCTACGTGGCCGGCTAAGCGGCAGAGTACACACGGCCTACGGGCAGGGTTCCTCATAAATTTAATAGAAATCACTTTTTTTCTCAACTCAATCTGCCTAGTCTAGTGGAACCCTGAAGTATATAAGTCTACGTGGCCGGCTTAGCGGCAGGGTACATACGGCCTACGGGCAGGGTTCCTCATAAATTTAACAGAAATCACTTTTTTCTCAACTCAATCTGCCTAGTCTAGTGGAACCCTGAAGTGTATAAGTCTACGTGGCCGGCTTAGCGGCAGAGTACACACGGCCTACGGGCAGGGTTCCTCATAAATTTAATAGAAATCACTTTTTTCTCAACTCAATCTGCCTAGTCTAGTGGAACCCTGAAGTATATAAGTCTACGTGGCCGGCTTAGCGGCAGGGTACATACGGCCTACGAGAAGGGTTCCTCATAAATTTAACAGAAATCACTTTTTTTCTCGACTCAATCTGCCTAGTCTAGTGGAACCCTGAAGTGTATATAAGTCTACGTGGCCGGCTTAGCGGCAGGGTACATACGGCCTACGGGCAGGGTTCCTCATTTTAACACAAATCACTTTTTTTCTCGACTCGATCTGCCTAGTCTAGTGGAACCCTGAAGTATATAAGTCTACGTGGCCGGCTAAGCGGCAGAGTACACACGGCCTACGGGCAGGGTTCCTCATAAATTCACAGAAATCACCCTTTTTGTCAACTAGACATGTTTAGGTTTAGGGTCCGTATGATTTATAATTTCAACGGGCGGACCGTATTGGGCCGTTTTTTTATTTCCCGGGCAAATCGCGGCGTTTCATCATGACTGCTGATATTGGATTGTACGGAACGTATTATGGGTTGATAATTTGTTGCCTTTGTTGGGATTAGTGTGATTTGTTTGGGGAGGGGCTTTTTATTATTATTATGTGTTTGGATATTTTTATTATTATAATGAGCATTTACCATATGTAACATGAACCCTGTCTGATCCTTGTAGGAGGAACTCAGACCGTCAATATGAACAAATTTTTCTAAGAGACCAATACTTGAAACTCGAAGAAAAAATCGTCATTTTCATACAAATTACCGGGCCGGCCGAACACTTTTGTATGCAAATGTCGATTTTTCACAAACAGTATACGTATAGTATAAGTATAGTAAATATATAGTATAAATAGGTATATTTATCTCCACAACTAATAACACTACGTCTGCTAACGTTTCACTATATTCTCTCCATCCATGCCTTGTCTGGAAGAAATCGCTTTTAGCGATCTTTTCTGTGTGTATTTTTTTGGATTATTGTTATTTTTTGGTGTTCAATAAAGTATTACATAAAATAACATAACATTGACTTGTAAGGGGTCATTACAACCCTCCCTTTAAATACCTCACCTCGGGCTCAGCGATCGAAACAATATAATTTAGCGACGCACACCCACTGACACTTAATATATAGACCAGACCAGCTATCTTAAATACTCCAAAAGCGGTGTGCAAGATGGGCGTGACTGCGTATCCGTGTTTCAGTGTCATTAAACATTAAGCATTAATGTATGATGATAAAGTGTAATTTGGTTTGACATAGAAATATGACGTCACTATCGGACGACTATCGTATTATATTATGGAGTAACCCCCCAAGCCCCTGTTTTTTGTTTGAATATTTTTTGTATTCAATTTTATTACAAATATAATAGGCGGATTCAAGACTACCAGTCAACCCAATGGAGATACCAAGAAAAAGAAGACTAGAAGGGAGGTACAAAACATATGGAGGCGTGAATTTTGCTATACATTTAATCTTCAAACAATGAAATTTGGTTATACTAACTGATGGAAAGTCATTTCCCTACCCACTTATTCATAAAAAGTTATTAACGTTTGCCAAACATATTTTAGTTAAAATATGTTTTGTCTTGTTCTTACTATGTTAAATATTGAAAAGAGAGACAAAGACAAAACTTATTTTAACTAAAATAGGTTTAGCAAACGGTTGATATTTTTTTATGAATAATTACACTTTGCCGTGTTCCATAAGTTATATTATTCTCACAGTATTTCGAAAAGAGGCCACTTTTGGATCATGTGCGTAGGAAAGCTTCACGTTCTCACGGCTGTAAACAGTAGTTTATAAAATAGTTTGAAGGGTTATCTAGGGTCTGATCAAGACAAATGATTTATTAATGATATCTCCGTTTCTTTTGAATTGATTATTTCAAATAGTGCCAGCACTGGTCCCCAAATATTCAGATAGCCCCTTAATAACCTATGTTTTCCTCGTTTTTGTGTGGGTTTTGAACATTAAGTGTCAAAAGTGCTAGAAGCGCATAAGAGCAAGCAAGTGACAAAGTGAAGTTAACGAAGTTAGCTTCAATCGAACGAGACAAAACAGTGACACGTGGTGTCTTCTCTAGTACTTGACTACATAATAACTCTTTGTGCACGCCGCAACACAAATCCTTCTACACCAATAAATCTCACCGTGTAAAAATTTCACCTCTTTTTTAATCCGCAGTCGGTTGTGCCAATATATCGGACTGAATTAGGGTCCCGTAAATATTTAACTTTTAAATAAATCCCTTTTGCGAGGTATAATAAGTAAATGGTAATTAATACCTTTGGATTTTTTTAACATCAATGAATACCGGTCGAATATGTTAAGCCAATATTAAAATTAAACAAGTGACTCAGAATTACCTCCGTGGCGTAGTGGTCACCATGCTAGTCCGCCACTCAGAGGTTCCGGGTTCGATCCCCGGTCAGGGCAAGTTGGAAAATGGCCTTTTTCAAATTGTCCTGGGTCTTGGGTGTTTATCTATATATGTATTTGTTATAAAATATAGTATCGTTGAGTTAGTATCCCATAACACAAGTCTCGAACTTACTTTGGGGCTAGCTCAATCAGTGTAATTTGTCTGTATGTATTTATTTATTATTATGGGTATAATATTAGGGTTTGTTGTTTTCGTGTGTGTAAGTGGCCAACACTCGTGTCAGATTTTTCAGGCTGCCTCAAAGTTAGATTACAGACAAACAGACAACGGGGCAGGTGAAACTAAATAGTAATAATAAAAGCTTGGCCTTTTTCAAATTGTCCTGGGTTTTGCATGTTTATCTATGTATATATGTATTTGTTAACTAAATATTTAAAAACAGTATTACTCACGTATATTATTATTATTATTATTAATGTTGGGCAGCCCAGATACAGATGGATAGATCAAGTCAAAAAGGACCTGCTAGAAATAAAAGCCGAAGACTGGCAGCAGGTGGTACAGAATAGATCGGAGTGGAAAAAAATATTATCTGAGGTCAAAACTCACTTTGGGTTGCTGCACCAACCTAGTAAGTATTACTCACGTAGTGTAGTCGGAATGGTGGATGGAATTTACCTGCCGCTTGCAGACTTATTCTTCAAGCTGTTAAAAGCTCTGGTAATGAGACTATAAAAGGCAGTGATACAGCTCGGTACACACAGGCGCCTTGAGTATACCCGAGGCTGAAGACAGCGATGACACGATGATTTCTACAGCTACAAGAGTATCACCAACAACTACGGACACACCACCATTAGTCATCGTTTCCAATAGAGCAGCGCGGTCGGCGACGCGGGCGGCGACACGCGAGGCTACGCTCAGTGTTTTGAGGACAGCGAAACCGTCGCGTCGCCGTCCCACTTAACAACACTCGCCCTGATGATGCTCGTCTAAACCGATCGAAACTAGTCGGCATTTTCCGACTACACTACGTGAGTAATACCGTTTTTAAATATTTAGTTATGTCATCTCACGTTACTTTTAATAATATTACGTATTTGTTATAAAATATATCTAGTATCGTTGAGTTATTATCCCATAACATAACACAAGTCTCAAACTTACTTTGAAGCTCAATCTATGTTATTTCATCATCATCCTCACGTATTCCCGGTTGCATCCTCAGCAGGAACGCTTCAGAGCCCGGGGTCCGCTACCTAACCAAGGAGATTTGACGAGGTTACTGGTTTTTACACAGAGCGACTGCCGTCTGACCTCCACAACCCAAAGGGCAAACCAGGAACCAATCCTTGGATAGTTTGATGGTCAAACGATAGGTGGCGTTCGGGACCCACAGTTTTACGTGCCTTCCGAAACACGGAATCATCTTTCTTTTCGGATAATCAGGTGATTCAAGCCTGCAATATCCTATCCAGAATGGAAACAACTTTTCGCAAAGTATGCTTCCCAGTGGGAATCGAACCCATGACCTCCGGGTCACAAGGCGAACGCCTTGACCACTGGACCACGGAGGCAGTCAATCTATGTAATTTGTCCATATATACTTTCTTTTTTTTATTGTTTTGTTAAAACCGCCATAACACGAAATAAACAAGGCATAACAACGACAAAGCATACAGAACCATAAACAAATCTGTATTAGACCGGTGGTTTATTAAAAGAGGCTTTTATCCTGATTGGCGGGCAACGCGGCAAAATTTCGCGGTAGGCTTTTTGTGGAGAGCTATGGTTTCGGAGCAGTAGCTCAGTAGGTAACTATATAATAATAATAATAATAATAATAATAAAAGCCTTTATTCGCTGACTATTTGTACAATTATAACTTACTACATAAAATAACACTTACACATATATTTTAGGCAGCATACTCATCAGGTTCCAGTTGTTGGTCAGGTTGTCCTTTGACATAGGCCTCCCCCATTGACTTCCACTCATCTCTATTTCTAGCAGACCTTCTCCATCCTTTTGGTAAATCGTCTGACCATCTTTTGATTTGTCGTCCTATAAATACCCAGTAATACATTGCATATAATACCTAAAAACCCATTGCAACCAATTTCATTCTTATTAACTGGCTTGTAATAAGTTTTTTATTTGTCCAGAACAAACAAAAAACTTATTGCAAGCCAGTTTTATTCTTATTACTTTGGACAAACGGAAAATCAATTGCAAGCCATTGCAATTTCATTCTTATTACTATAGACAAACGCAAAATCCATTGCAAGCCATTGCAATTTCATCCTTATCTATCAGGACAAACGTAAAAGCCATTGTCAGCCAATTTCATTCTCATTGCTCTGGACAAAACCGATTCAGTGAATGGTACTGTCAAGAAGGTTTACCATTATTTAAGTATCTTAACAAATGGAGTATAGTTAAAACAAAGTCTTAAATTATAAAGTGTGACATCGCGCGGGCTCCAGCACTCCTCCGCCCCTCCGCACCTAATATTCGCAGGTGCTTGTGTTGTTAAATTTATTTTTACATTTTTGTCCACGAAGAACACCTATGATTTAGCGGCTAGTGCTGGGATTTTTATTTCTTACTCTTTATTATGAATAAATGATATCGATACAGAATCACTAAAATGTTCATTAATTATATAAGTCATAGGTTTAAACATATGAAATCTGTCCAAATACTGGGTAAGATTAACATAACTGTATTATCATCATTTTCCTCGCCACTTCCTTATTAGAGGTCGGCTCTGTATGTCAACTGTTTTCACTTCTTTCTGTCATTCAGCATACTTGCACCAGCCCCTCGTTCCTTCATATCTGTCCTTACACATTCTTTCCACGTCTTTCTCGGTCTCCCTATCTTTCTACAGCCCTCTACCTCCGAATGGACCATCCTCTTAGCCAGATGTTCGGCATCTCTCCTCATGACGTGACCATACCACGTAAGATGAAGGCTTTTCAACTTGTCTCGTCCTTCCTCTTATAAATTCGTTTTGGATCTTATCTATGTTCGTTTCACCGCACATCCACGTGAAGCTTTTCTAAACACATTAGCGAAAAACTGCCACTTTTGGGTAATGTGCGTAGAAAAGCTTCACGTTCTCACTTTAAACTGTAAACAGTTGTTTATAAAATAGTTTAAAGTGTTATCTTGCGTCTGATTAAGACAAACATTTAAATGATATCTCCGTTTTATTTCAAATGAGACAAAGCAGTGGAATTAAGAACACGCAGACCAATGCAAGCAGCTAATCCTAGAACTCTTAGGACTCAAGTCAATGCACTGCTCTTCTACAGATTTAACATAGATTTCACACTAGAGGGCACATTCGTTAAATTTAATTTATGCGGGTTAGGTTTATCGCCTAGTTGGTTTGTAAAGTCCAAAATGGATCTCTACTTGCATTATTAAGGCTATGTCGCACATTTAATCTAAAATACATACAGTGCGTTTAATATCTTGATGAATAAACAAATAAAAATATATGGACAAAATCACACAGATTGAGCTAGCGCCAAAGTAAGTTCAAGACTTGTGTTATGGGATACTAAATCAACGATACTATATTTTTATTTATATTACAAATACATATATACATTAGCATCCAGACCCAGGTCAATCTGAAAAGATTATATTCCATCTTGATCTGACCCGGGATTGAATCCGGGATCTCTAGAGTGACAGCGTGGCATGATGACTACTTGGCCACAAAGGTCGTCACACTCGGCTATCATTAGAAACAATCGAAAATGTATCTTCTATCAGGACACCAAGATAACAGAATCCTTAAGTATATCTGTATATCTGTATATACATAACTCAAAGGTGACTGACTGACTGACATAGTGATCTATCAACGCACAGCCCGAACCACTGGACGGATCGGGCTGAAATTTGGCATGCAAGTAGATGTTATGACGTAGGCATCCGCTAAGAAAGGATTTTGATCAATTCTACCCCCAAGGGGATAAAATAGGGGATGAAAGTTTGTATGAAACTTGGTCAACCAATCGGGCTAAGACTTTGCATGCATAAAGCTACTATGACGTAGGCATCCCTAAGAAAGGATTTTGATAAATTACACCCCTACGCGAGCGAAGCCGCGGGCAAAAGCTAGTAGTAGTATATATCCGTAAGCCCAAATCCGATCGGGTGGCATCGTTTCATTAGACCACAGCATTCATGTCACGCGATATACGTATGCATGAAAATTTCAGCTCAATCGGAAATCGGTAAGTGGGTCAAATTCAGCTTACAAGATTTTATTACAGACAGAAAGAAAGACAACGGGACAGGTGAAACTTGTAAAACTATAACGTGTTTAACGTGTTTAACTATACTCCATTTGTTTAGGTAACTAAAACTTGGTAACTTATAACATCAATGTTATTAAACAAAAATAAATTGCTGGTAGAAATTGCTTAGCGATAAGGCCGCCTTTTGCGCATTTCCTAGTTTTTAAGAAAATTATGTCCTGTATTTATTTATTTTGTGCAATAAAGGGTATTGTCTTTGTCTAAATATATATAACTCAAAGGTGACTGACTGACTGACATAGTGATCTATCAACGCACAGCCCAAACCACTGGACGGATCGGGCTGAAAATTGGCATGCAGGTAGATGTTATGACGTAGGCATCCACTAAGAAAGGATTTTGATCAATTCTACCCCCAAGGGGATAAAATAGGGGATGAAAGTTTGTATGAAACGATCGGGCTGAGACTTTGCATGCATAAAGCTACTATGTCGTAGACATCCCCTAAGAAAGGATTTTGATTAATTACACCCCTACGCGAGCGAAGCCGCGGGCAAAAGCTAGTATTGTATAAATGGAGTAGAACTTAAGTACTTTTGTATGACTGATTTGCTGTCTCGAAAATTTTCATCAAAAAATACTTAAAATAATTGTTTGCGATGAAAAATTGACCTTTTATATCAAAGTTATTCCAGAACATAGGAGACGGCTTAATATTTTACATTTCATTTAAGTTTGAAGATAAAGAATTCATAGTCTACTTGAAGCCAAGTCACCTTTGGGCGTTACATTGAAGTCTTTGACCCCAGTTTCAGGATTTTTGCAAAATATCCACATTTCTAGAATTTCACTTGAACTCCCTTCGGTAATTTGCATGTAAATAATTTGCGAAAATGTTTTTACTGTTTTTGCGTTGTGGCAAAACAAATGTTGATTAATCTTTGCTATCCGCTTTCAAAGTAGAATGTTTTAAGTTTACTGGACTATAAGTCTGAAAATTGAAATTTAAAAATATTAGAATTAATGCCATTTAAATATTTGTACTTATTTCCTCTCGTGGGTCTACTGAAAGAAATTTCTTTAGAAATAAGTAACTCTTTTATGAATGTTTTATATGTAAACAAAATCCATGCTGGTCTGGTAAAAAAAGAAAAAACTTATAATACAGCTGCTTCTCTTCCCGCGCAAATCCTAGTGATCGAGGAAAAATGCAAATTATGTTAGCAGGCGATGCGGCTCGCAACCCATCACTATTTTGATTTATTTTTCCACTTTCTCGCCCACCATTACGCTAAAAGTGGCCTTTGAGCCTTGCGGCCCTGGCTTTATCTGCTTCGAGCCGCAAGATTGCTCTGTCTGCCCCGCCATATTAGCGATAAAGACATGGTAGTATGTATGTTATGTATGTATTAATTTGTATGTTTTCAAGTGTGCATAACCCATAAAATTAAAATTAAGTTATTTCAAAAGGCATTGTACATTTTGCCTATTGACTATTATATTAATAGCGCATAATTCTTAAAAAAATAATAAAGTTAATAATTTATTTATAGGATCAGTCATAAAAAGGATCGCTTGCTCTCGACGCGGATCCAATTGGTCGTCCATTGTGTCGTACAGATCAGTTGGATTGAATAGTCGTTGTGCTATGTGTTGATAATAATAGAAGTGTTTGTTTTAGGTAAGTCACTAGACATTAATCTGATTTTATCAATTCTTGTACAATCCGAAAAAACTAACTACCAAAAATTTGCTCAAAAGTATCCATTCGTATTGATGAGTAAGTACTTATTTATAAGGTGGGAGTAATAGAGCATTATGCTCAAAACATGACCTACGTAAACTAGTTATTCAAAGGATCAGTCATGAAAAGAATCGTTTGCTCTCGACGCGGATTCAATTGGTCGTCCATTGTGTCGTACAAATTACAATCGTACAATACGATTGGATTCAATAATCATTGTGCTATGTGCTGTGACATAATAGAATTGTTTGTTTTAAGTAATTCACTTGACCTTATTATATCAATTTTTGTGTTAACCGTAAATAATAGACAGCGAAAAATATAGCTATTTAAAAATACTGGTTCCAGGCGTATTGATAAGTAAGTACTTAATTATACATGCAGATATGTTATGGTTATGGCAGATGTATAGTATGAACAAGTTATTTTTTTATTAATTACGAATATTTTGTGGGGCAAGATGCAGTTTTTCTAATTTTCCGTTTTTTTTTAAGTAAAAAAAAAACCCAAAAAAAATTGCATTCCAATTACAGTAGCCTCTTGATCTTCAAACTATTTAGTTAAAAGTTTACTTGGGATTGACTCAACTTGCGCTTAAAATATTTGAACTTATTTCAAATGGAAAAATGCAGGGAGGCCTTTGCCCGGCAGTGGGACACATAAAGGCTCTAATAAAAATAATTTCAAAAGGGCCTTATACGCTTTGTTTATTTAAGTAATAATAGCGCATTATTCTCAAAACTTGAGCAACATCAACAAGTTATTCAAAGGATCAGTCATTAAAAGGATCGCTTGCTCTTGACGCGGGTTCAATTGGTCGTCCATTGTGTCGTACAGATCAATTGGATTGAATAGTCATTGTGCTATGTGCTGCCATAATAGGAGTGTTTGTTCTAAGTAAATCCCTTGACTTTAATTTGATTATATCAATTGTTATTTTAGCCGGAGAGGACTTACGGTGTTTGATTTGATTATTTACGTTCTTTTCTCGCAAACCGTCTCGTCGACCCCTGTGGCCTAGTGGTCATTATGCCAGGCTGTCACACCATCCGGGTTCGATTCCTGGTCAGGTCTAGATGTAAAATGATCGTTTTCAGATTAACCTGGGTCTTGGATGTTTATATAATTATGTAGATCAAGATACTAGGTATATTTTAACTACAACAAATACTTATACAATATGAAACAAAAACCCTGTCCGATCCTTGTGGGAGTAACTCAGACCGTCAATATGAACAACTTTTCCTATGGGACCAATGCTTGAAACTCGAATAAAAAAAACGACATTTTCATACAAAAGTATTTGGCCCGCCCGGCTATTTGTATGAAAATGTCGATTTTTTTTAGGGTTTCAAGCATTGTTCCCATAGAAAAAGTTGTCCATATTGACGGTCTGAGTTGCTCCTACAAGGATCGGAACATCGGACAGGGTTTTTGTTACATATTTTATAGTAGGTACGTATTGGTTTGAAAATAAAGTATCGTTGAGTTAGTATCCCATAACACAAATCTCGAATTTGCTTTGGGGCTAGCTCAATCTATATGATTTGTCCGTATAAATAAATATTTATTTATTTAAACCATCATGGAAGAGGATTAATTTGCAAATAAGGCCCATGGCGCGAGACATGCTAGGCATCCGAGTTTGTAATTTGAGAATTTGTAATGAGTAATGTGTTTGTAATGAGATACGAAAGTTTACGTCGTGCACTCTAGGGTCGCTAACCTTAAATGGAACAAGACAAGAAGCCTGCCTAGAAGGAACGCCTGCCTAGAGTGCCTAGAAGATGTAGTAAGGCTGTCATCGAGTGGTACCCCAGGAATGGAAAACGTGTTGGGCGTCCGACAGCCAGATGATATCAAACGGATTTGTGATTTTAGAGTTTCGCGGTCACAATTACTGTTATTAGACGACTGTTAACCTTTCAACAAACGCAATATTGCAAACCCGTTGTTATCAATTGTTCTCGCGGTCGGATCCGATCGTCTGAAAGTTGAAGGGTGGCGTCGTCGAAATATCTGGCTTAAAATTATATTAATCGCGGTAGTCCCTTGGAACAGTCAGCAAAGGAGATACCTGACCAGACCCTTTACCTACATCTTAAATTTTCTCTCGAATTGAAAACAATACTCGTATTAACATGAAAATGTATATTCAGAAAGATTTTGATTAAGTCTTTTTGAATATACATTTTCATGTTTATACTACTTTCAGTTTCAGAGAAAATTCAAGATATCGATAGAGGGCCTGTTCAGGTATCTCTTTGGCTGACTGTATTAATATCACTAATAACAATAACAACTAGTCACTTGTGGCACAGGTTCCAACAGGAACCAATTTCAAGGACTAGTCTGCAAACAAAGGCGAGGCGAGACAAGTCTTTATACCAAAATGAATTCTTAGTTTTAAGAACCCATATTTATAACTAGCTTGTGCCCGCGGCTTCGCTCGCGTAGGGGTGTAATTTATCAAAATCCTTTCTTAGGGGATGCCTACGTCATAGTAGCTTTATGCATGCAAAGTCTCAGCCCGATCGGTTTAAAATTGACAAAGTTTCATACAAACTTTCATCCCCTATTTTATCCCCTTGGGGGTAGAATTGATCAAAATCCTTTCTTAGCGGATGCCTACGTCATAACATCTACCTGCATGCCAAATTTCAGCCCGATCCGTCCAGTGGTTTGGGCTGTGCGTTGATAGATCACTATGTCAGTCAGTCAGTCACCTTTGAGTTATATATATTTAGATTTAAGGCTTACCTTTGTAAATGAGAAAAAGAAACATTTATTATTATTATTATTATTATAACTTTGTACTAATAACTAATAAAATAATAACTTTGTACTAATAACAATCAAACTGATTGCTGGAAAAGATTTGATAGCTAAGGCTAGGAATAGGATTCAATGGCGCAGACACAAGAAGGCTTATGCCCAGCAGTGGGCCGTTAGGTGACGATGTGATGGTAAAGAAGAGGTTTTATTATTTTATTGTCTCCAATAGAGCAGCGCGGGCGGCGACACGCGAGACTGCGCTCAGTGCGTTGAGGACAGCGAAACCGTCGGGTCGCCGTTCCTCCTAACACTCGCCCTGATGATGATCGTCTAATCCGATCGCAACTAGTTTTTTCCGACTAGGTACGTCATCTCATGTAAGTTTAACTAGCTCGGCGACTAAGCTTTGCTAGGTTACTTTTTAATGAAAACAAATATTTTAGCGTCGTCCCTCCCTACATACAGAGTTTCATCGAAATCGTTAAAGCTGTTTCCGACATCTTCATTATACAACGTGTGACGGAAAGGGGGTATCAACCCGAAAGGGAGTAAATATACTAATCAATGAGAACAACTTTACTATGGGACCATCCCTAAAATTGTAAAAAAAATCTTTACCTCAATACAAAATGTATGGAGCCGCATATTTTTTTTTACGATTTCACGGATGGTCTCATATTAAAGTTGTTCACATTAATTAGTATGTTTACTCCCATTCGGGTTTATACTCCTTTTCCGTTACACGTTGTATATATTGCTCGTTATAAATATATTCTTAAGTAGCTAAAGTGGCGCCCTCATTTGAAAAAAAAATGTTTAAAACTAAATATGGTGATGATTAAAAATTTGATTTGTAACCCCTTTAAACTATTTTATGAATAACCTTTGAAATTATTACTAATAGTCCGTCTAGTTTTAAAACGGGTTTTCGCCAAAAGTGGCCACTTTTGGCTAAAACCCGTTTTAAAACTAGACGGACTACCAATATTACTTTCAAAGGTTATTCATAAAATAGTTTAAAGGTCTTTCTAGACAGTGATACAAATCAAATTTTTAATTATCACCATATTTAGTTTTAAACAATTTATTTCAAATGAGGGCGCCACTTTAGCAACCACTTCGTCTTAAACGAATTGCTTATTTAAAGTATAAAATATTGGGTGTTTATCGTATAAAATATTGGGTGTTTATCTATATGTGCATTTAATTTACAATATGGTATCGTTGAGTGAGTATCCCATAACACAAGTTTAAACTTACTTTGCGGCTAGCTCAATCAGTGTGATTTGTCGAAATATATTTATTTATTAAAATAATAACATGCTGACATTTTAACAACAAAAATATGCCAAATAATATACCTAAATGGACAAACGAGTACGTTGGACATGACAACCAGGCGTGTTACCCGCCGGGGACCAGCTTTTGTTGTGTTGTTTTGTGATTTTATAACTCGTGAATGAAATATGAAAATAAATTCATTGTTCTAGCTTCTCTTTTAATTTTGCTCAATTATTCAATAGTCAATAGAATTTTTAAAGCTAGGCGAATTGAAAGGTTTTTATAACGCAATGTTCTGATTTCGGGCCTAGATTAGGATGAGTCAGTATCTGGTCATAATTTTTTTTTTATATATAGGGCCAAATAACACTGATTGAGCTAGCCCCAAAGTAAGTTCGAGACTTGTGTTATTAGATACTAACTCAACGATACTATATTTTATAACAAATACATATATAGATAAACATCCAAGACCCAGGACAATTTGAAAAAGGCCATTTTCCAACTTGCCCTGACCGGGAATCGAACTCGGGACCTCTGGGTGGCGGACTAGCATGGTAATTAAATTAACAAAATATTTTGGTATTTTTACTAAAAAAGCTATAATTATAGAAAAATATAATAAATAATAGTCAAAATTTAAAATTTTTATATAATTTATTATAATATTATTAGAACTAATATTTTTTTATTTTTATTAACCTCTACTGTCCCACTGCTGGGCAAAGGTCTCCCCCATCTCGTTCCAAATATCTCGATCGTGTGCCACTTTCAACCATTCCCTTTCAAACGGTCGCAAATCGTCACACCAACGCTTCCGGGGCCTACCTCTTTACCTTCGGCCAATATAAATATAAAAAATTCAAATGTCGCAATAATGGTACTAATATAAATATAAAAAATGTCGCAATAATGGTTGCAAACGCATATAGCCTACAATGTACAAACACTCGAAACTCGCTTAATAAAACCAGCCAAGTGCGAAACGGAATCGCGCACGAAGGCTTCCGTACCATTATTTATAAAAAATCACGTTTGTTGTTACGATTCTGGACGCAGGGATAAGATGAGATAAAATTTCTTTATTGCACCAACTAAGTATGACAACAATCAAAAGTACATTTCAAATATAGTAGGTACAAAGGCGGGCTTATCCCTAAAGCGACTTCTTCCAGCCAACCTTTGGGTAAAGAAAACTATAAAAGATGTGGGGGAGTTGGCGCAGTTAGAGTATTACAGTGTAGAAGAATATAAGTATACCAATAAATAATAAGAGTACATACTTTAACGAATAAATGAACAATAAAGTAATAGAAATACATAAACCATACAATTTGTACGAACATTAAAAAAGTAAATGAAAGTAGCCAGTGAAAAGAAAATAAGTAAAGAGATATTAGTTAGAGCTAGAGGAAAGGTAATGAGACGTCACTAAATCTTTTAATTTTTTTCAATGATTGCTTTTTACGAATATCCCGAGGCAAAGCATTTAAGGAGGTTATTTTTAAAAACTACATAATTACGAAGATAGATTAATACAGATAATCACGATGATTATACAGAATTTTACATAAAAGACTACGTTACAACTATAGTCTTGATGCCTTCGCGATTGACGGCGAAAAAGCCCCGATATTGGTTCAGATTTTCCTATTACGAATGGGTCATCGGTGCAGGTGCAGTATTGTTATATCAGCAGACATACGAGTATATTTCTGGAAACCGCATTTATTGTGTTCATGATTTCGTAAAGCCGGTTCAGGGATTCCAATGCGTAACAACCAATTGAATATTTATTTTATTCTTATTCCCGGTTGCATCCTCAGCAGTAACGCTTCAGAGCCCGGGGTCCGCTACCTAACCAAGGAGATTTGACAAGGTTACTGGTTTTTACACAGAGCGACTGCCGTCTGACCTCCACAACCCAAAGGGCAAACCAGGAACCAATCCTTGGATAGTTTGATGATCAAACGCTAGGTGGCGTTCGGGACCCACAGTTTTACGTGCCTTCCGAAACACGGATTCATAATCATGTGATTCAAGCCTGCAATATCCTATCCAGACTGGAAACAACTTTTCACAAAGTATGCTTCCTAGTGGGAATCGAACCCATGACCTCCGGGTTACAAGGCGAACGCCTTGACCACTGGACCACGGACGCAGTCAGTTATTTTATTCTTAGTATTTGTTGTTATAGCGGCAACATAAATGCATCATCAGTGAAAATTTCAACTGTCTAGCTATTATGATTCATGAGATACAAGACACACACAGATGCCTGGTATCAGACAAACAGACCGATAAACGGACAGTGGAGTCTTAGTAATAGGGTCCCGTTTTTAC
The DNA here is from genome assembly GCA_943193695.1 of Acrobasis suavella. Taxonomy (NCBI): domain Eukaryota; kingdom Metazoa; phylum Arthropoda; class Insecta; order Lepidoptera; family Pyralidae; genus Acrobasis; species Acrobasis suavella. Next base: position 3,321,658 of record OW971947.1, read on the forward strand.
CTTTGGGCACGGAACCCATAAAAGCAACTCGTCTGGGTATAAGTTTCACGTTACCACGGAGCAAGGGCCGTGTGGCTTCAGGCTTCGAATAAGACCGCTCCATTCTTTGCTGGTAATGTCGTAAGAGGTGACTACGGCTGCTGAGAGTTGACGTCGGGCAATCGCCGGTCTTTAGTGGTCCAAAACCAATTTAATAAGTGGCTCTGTGAGATGAAGATTGTAGAACGCGCGAGTCACCCGACCCGTTGAAGTTTTAGGAACTCCTAATAGGAAGGTAGCCACGCCCTATCTGGGGCAGTTGGAGCTCCTACATGAAAAGGTAGGTAAGGTACGTAGTGGAGAGCTTGAGAGAGATAGACAGCAGAGTTATTTTATTTATTATAAATTTACAATACTGATATAGATGTAATCAGCTCGAGCGATGGTAGTGGAATGAATCAGAATGATGACGAAGGAAACTAAAATTTAAAAAGTGAATTTGATAATGAAATTATTTTTTAGAAAACGAAAAAGGAGGTAAACGGGATCATGAGGGATGAGGTTTATTGTATCATCGTTACAAAGTTTATCAGATAAAAAAGTTGTTCAGACCAAAAAGTTGCGTTTTAATATGTAGCTTAAATCCCGCAGGAGCATAGTTAAATTCTAGGTATAGGTACAATAGCAAAGCTAAAAGATCTATGATAAGGAGAGTCAGCACGATCGTGCGATAATTCGCAACCGCAATGTACGTGGCCGACGCTTACAAATTATAGTAGTACTTCCGAGTGCTGTACTACTGGTTCTAATACCGATGTAGCACAAATTCAGCCCATTATCCATCTTGTCACACAGATGGCCAAGTGCGTGTCTTTGCCACGCTTAGAGTAAAGTTCCGAAGTTACACGTAACAATATTTCCCATAGTTTTGTTACAATATATTCCATAGTTTTACATGTTTACCCCCACTTTTGACGACCTCCGTGGCGTAGTGGTCACCATGCTAGTCCGCCACCCAGATGTCAGGGCAAGTTGGAAAATGGCCTTTTTGCCAATTGTCCAGGGTCTTGGATGTTTATCTATATATTATGTATTTGTTATAAAATATATTATCGTTGAGTTAGCATCCCATAACACAAGTTTCGAAATTTCTTTGGGGCTAGCTCAATCAGTGTAATTTGTCCCGATATATTTATTTTTATTTATTTATTTACTTAGATATTTATTTTATTCTGTTTTCAGTATTTTTTGTTATAGTAGCAACAGAAATACATCATCTGTGAAAATGTCAGCTGTTTAACCATCACAGTTCATAAAATACAGCCTGGTGACAGACAGACGGACGGACGGATGGACAGACGGACAGCGAAGTCATAGTTAATAGGGTCCCGTTTTTACCCTTTAGGTACGGAATCCTAAAAAGGAGATCTAGTTTTACGCTCTTATACAAATTGTAGGAAGGCAAAAAAGCATTCATACTGCATGCAGGATTTGAAGCTATTTAAAGCTATAATTAAAGACTCTTTCAAAAATCGTTTTTGTATGTGTCACTTAAGAGTCCCCTTACCCTGAACAGAATCAGTCTTTCCCATACAAACGTAGTCTACGTTTTATTTTAAAACAACATGTCGCATATGGGTAAAATTGTGTAATTTTAAAGAAATTGCAATTCATTGTAAGTAATTGTTTCCAGGGTTGTAATTGGTTTCCGACAATAAAATTATGAACTTAAAAGAGAATGTAGTGTATTATATCATATTTGACCATCAGTATGGAAAACTTCTATACCCTTATATTTTCTTTCCAGTTCATAACTTCAGAGTCGGATACCAATTATAAAGATAATTGCAATTTCTTTAAAAGTACAAATGATCGAAATCTGACATGTCGTTTTAAAATAAAACGTAGACTCCGTTTTTATGGAAAATACTGATTCTGTTTAGAATCACGTTACACTAGACATTTCCATAGACTTTTGTTTTGAAATGACATGTGAGATTTCGGCAGTATTTTGTAATTTTAAAGAAATCGCATATATCTAGGCATATAACTAGTTTTCGACGGTCAAATATGAACTTGACAAAAAAAATTACACTGTAAAAGTTTTCCATACTTATGCCTTTCTTTGAAATAACATAATTTCGCCAATATCTGACAAGCCGTTTCAGAATAAAGCTAGACTACGTCTGTATGGGAAACTCTGATTCTCTCTAGGTTAAGATCTTAACTCCTCTTTCTATAATTACACTGACAAGAGTGTGGCTTTGTCCATGCAGTTTTGTTTGAGACTGTAATACATACATACATACTATCTCTTTATCCCTAACGGAGCAGACAGAGCATTTGTGATCTAGCGGCTCTAAGCAGACAGAGCCCAGGTCCGCAAGACTCAAAGGCCACTTTTAACGTGATCGTGGGCGAGAAGGTGGAAAAAAAGAACCAAAATAGTGACGGGTTGCTAGCCGCATTGCCAGTTAAACACGATTCGCATTTTCGCTCAGTCCCTCGGCTTTTACGATCTGCGCGGGAAATCAATTGTATCAAGTAATTATTAAAAAGTTTTTTTTTTAAAACAAGCTTTTATCTAAAACAATGAACTTAAAAGTTTAAAGAGCTCCTCCTGACGAATCAAACAAGCCAAATATTCGATGGGATTACATCGATTCATTACAGAGTTCCTATGGCCACCTTCCGGCTCCATCATCACATCAGCTCCTTGTCCTAGAGGACAACGAGCTGATGTGATGTGTGTGTGTGCTGATGTGATGGAGCTCCTTGTCCTTTAGGACAAGGAGCTGATGTGATGATGGAGCCGAGCTAAAGCTCGGTGGCCCAGTGGGAGTGCGCATTACTAGCGCTTTCGCAAGTAAAGCGACACCGGGCGTGGTCCGCACTTGGATGGGTGACGGCAAGTGGCATAAAAATTTCTCGAGCTCCTCCGTGCTTCGGAAGGCACGTATAAACCATTGGTCCCGGCTGTCATCATTGTATGGCAGTCGTCAAGCTATGTCAGATGCCTTTAGGCAGCCTGAAAAATCTGACACAAAAAAGGCCAAAAAAAATAAGAAAGCTCCTAGTCACGCATTGTCACGCGATATACCTATGCGTGCCAAATTTCAACGCAATCGGAAACCGGGAAGTGGGTCAAATTTTACTTGCAAGATTTGATTACAGACAGACAGACCGACAGACAACGGGACAGGTGAAACTAAATAAAAGCTTGTAATAATAGAGCATAATAATGAAAAGTAAATTGTAAGACTCGTGGTAAGCCCCCGTAAAAAGGTTTTACGAGCCACACTGGATGCACCGATTTGAGAGGCGCAGATAACTTTTACGATTGTCTATGGATCTTCTGAAGTGTGATTTATGGTCAGATTTAGAATGTATGAGCTTTGGGAGCGGTTTTGACGAAAAGATGAGAGTGAAGACACGTCCTTGTTCTAAATACTTGGTTGCACAGCTTCATTACGTTGAGGATACTTGAATTTTTCGGGGTCCAGTGTTGCCCTTTTTCGAAATAAATTACATGAATGGAAAGATATCATTGAAAATTTGGTTTCATGCGGCTCTATATAATCCTTCAAACTATTTTATGAATTGGTTACAATTTCGAGTGAGAACTTTAAGGGGCTACCTGAATTTTCCGGGGTCCAGTGCTGCCCCCATTTGAAATAAATCATTTGAAAAGAAACGGACACATCATTTCAAATTTTGTCTTGATCAGACCCTAGATAACCGTTCAAACTATTTTATGAACTACTGTTTACAGTTGTTTGTTTGCTTTAGAACGCACAATTGCGAAAAACGGCCACTTTTGGCGCATGTGCGTAGAAAAACTTCACGTTCTCACTTTAAACTGTAAACAGTAGTTCATAAAATAGTTTAAAAGGTTATCTAGGGTCTGATCAAGACCAAATTTTAAATGATGTCTCCGTTTCTTTTCAAATAATTTATTTCAAATGGGGGCAGCACTGGACCCCGAAAAATTCAGGTAGCCCCTTAAGCTTTTCTTCGCATTTTGCGAAAAATTGCCACTTTTGACAATAATAAAACTGGCATATAAATTTTAATAACGATACTTTTAATACAAAAAAATTATTCTTCAAAGGTTCTAATTTATATAACTATAAATCGTACCATCCGACACTACCGTACATTCTATTTAAAGCCCGGACACTTGGACGGAGACAATAACTTTCGCTCGGCTGCCTCGTTTCCGGATAACCGGGTGTGAGCACCGCGATCCGGGTGTAAAATTGATTTTTAAAATATCACCCGCCTTCTCGATATCCGGAGAGAAAAGATGCTCTGAGAAACATCTTTTCTATAGCAGTAGCATTTAGTTTCAGATTTTCTATTGATGTCTTTAAGTTTTATGTATATTGACGCTCTGGATACTCGGTAGTTCATTAGCTAGGGAACAAAAAATATATAGTATTTGAGTGGAATATCCAGTGTAAAAATTTATATACTCTAATAGGATTAAAAAACATATTTTCATTACACTTTTTGGTTTCGACTCCATCAAAGCTTAGCGAAGATGTTCTGTGTTTTGACAATCAAAGTTAGATAAATAAATAAATAATAAATAAATTTATACGGACAAATCACACAGATTGATCTAGCCCCAAAGTAAGTTCGAGACTTGTGTTATGTTTGGGATACCAACTCAACGATACTATCACACTATAATTATAAAGGCAAAAGTTTGTGAGTGTGTGTGTGTGTGTGTGTAGTTTGTTACTTCTTCATGCACAAACGGCTGGACCAATTTTGATAAAAGGCTAATGGTATGCAGGAAGCTGTTACCCTGGATTGATATATAGGCTACTTTTCCGCGGGTAACACCGTGGGGCGCAGCTAGTATTTTATAACAAATCTGGAAAAGATAATTTTACATCTTGAACTGACCGGGGATCAAACCCGAGATCTCCGGTGTGACTGCCTAGCATGATCACGAAGGTCGTCTGGTGATGGTAAGTACTATTTTTTATGTATCAGTAAAAAGAAGAAATGCAAAATTCTTAAACCATTTTAAGCATATGATAAGCCATACCACGCGAGGCCGTACGTGAATAATATATGCACAATATGAAAATATTTGCACAATTATTGTCGGAGCGTTTGAGGGGCCCATCTAGTGGGCGGCAAGCCACCACCTGCCTACAATAGTCAGTAATCATGATTATGGCAAGTGGCGTAGCTATTGCAATATCCCAGCATCAGTCCATCCCGCTCTCTTTCCATAACCCATAGACCTTTCCCTTTTTCTTGCAATAGATCTTTCTCCTCCCTCCTCCTCCTATACCTATTCAAGGGTACACCTTTCATAGGTATATTCAGGAATGGGTTTTGGCGGGAGTGCCACATTACATCAACTTATCCAAAGGGCCTCTACTTGTTGGATCTGTATCCCCACGCAAGCCTCTCAAAGGATCAAAATGAAAAGACCCGTGAATCTAAAGGAAATATTTGCACATAACACATAATCATTATAGCTTATTAACTTCAGAGAATGAGAGAATCACAAGACTTATTTCTACAACTAATTTTAGCTAATTTATCTTATACAAACTAAAAACTACCATTTTAGTGCGGCAACGGTGAATTCTTGCACGTAGCCCGCATACGTGCGTCGGCCATATTTAAGCAATTAGGCGAAGAACCTTTGTGAGCATTTTCACGTACCATCCACAGACATACAAAGAGAAGCAGACCAAACATTATAAACTTGGTACGCGGCGATTTTTCAACCGTAGCTTATTTTTTATTGCCTAAATAATGCGGGTACCATCTATCTGGCAGAATCTTGATGCTTCGAATTTCATTTCACTTGGCAGAATCTTATTTAAAAGAATAGCATTTTAAATGCATAAAACATATTTAATATAATTTTCATTTAACCCATTTTTTATATATTTGAATGTACAATAATAATGAATAAACTCCATAGGCACTAAATTCGTTAACATTGTTGGTAAACATAAAAAATAGCATCCCGAATTTACTCGTTTCAGGCAAAAATATAGTTTAGGTCATGGTATAATAATATACTTCGCCAGATTGTTCTTCCCGTGACAGCTGGTGACGTAATAGGAACATGCATACGTCATAAGTTGCGCAGCGGTTCTCAAACTTTTTTTGTGGGGAAAAGATGGTAGATAAAAACAATACAGATGTTAAGTACAACTTATTATTATTACAAGCTTTTGTTTAATGAGCCCCATTTATAGTTTCGGTATGACCACAGCTGGGATGATAACGTTAAAAGTAATCCAGTTCAGTTTTGGTTCCTTTCCTACCTAGCCTGATGGGCAATGTTACAAATTACAAAACAAATTTACATTATAAACTTTATTATTTTACATTTAAAAAAATACAATTTAAATTTTCAGTCCGTTATTTTTAAGAATTTTGATCAGATATATATATAGATAGACGGTGATTTTTTATTGGTTTTGGAGCCGAAGGCCACTCCATAAGGATCGTTAGTAAGACCTAATTAGCTAGTCAAAAAAAAAAATAGTTTAGAAACAAAATATGTTGACTAAATCTGGAAAGTAAAATCGTGAGATCAATTAGTAGTACCGCCGGCCAGCTAGATTTCGAGTTCATGGGTTATGTTAGAACTGCGACCACCTCACGCCAAGGTTTCTCATACTATGATATTTTTTTAAATTTTTTATGTGGTAATCAAAAACCACATACGTTTATAATCAATCATTTTATTAAAATTTTAAACTAATAAAAAATATTAGGCAATTTACTTAGCTCCTATTGCTTAACTATGTATGCTAAAATAAGTTTCTTTGTTTTAAATATAATTTTTAGTCTGCTTCCCTTTATATGTCTGTGGTACGACCTACGATCGCATTCCGGTCCGGTCCGTGTTCCCGTCTAGAAAATATTTAACGCAGTAGAATAATTTGGTAAGTTTTTATTCAGATTGCAGCGAATTTAATGAGAGGAAAAAGCGTTGATGGGATGAAAATAAAAATAAAAATACACAGGGTGTAAATCAACGTTTCCCGGCTTTAGGTTTAAAAAACAAAATTTAAGACCATTGGATACTAAGTTGGTTAGTCATAGGTTAAATCTACCTAATAAAACGAAGGGTTCGGTATGTGGAGGATGGTTGAAAAAATAAAATTACTTTCTAAATGAAGTTAAAGTCAGAAAGGCGTTAAAAAAGTAGGAAGCTGATGTAGGTATGTTTTCTTAAAAGCAAGAAAAGACCCCGATAAAACACAGTTGTGATAGAGAGAGTGTAGATAAAACACAACTCACTTTGACGTTCAGAAAAGCAAGTCACACAAAAATAATAAAAAAGAATACATTTCCGTTTTATTCCAGTAATAGAACTAGCTAATTTAAATAAACTACTATTGATTCCGCAACCTACTGAATCCCAAAAGCCGATCCGCTTAAATGATTTCCTGATTTTTCGGCATCTTTACCTCAGCCAATTTGTCTTCAAAAGCGTTTTCCTCCAATAACAGGCTATTAAAACGTGCAAACTCGGCGTTCCTATCGCGACGAGATCGCTGCATCAGCGAGGCTTTGATTAGCCAATTTGCTTAGACCCTAACAGAAATGGCTATGTTGACGCTACTAACCGAATAAAGGTTATTAGAAAAAAAAATTTTTTTTTGTTCATTTTTTATTGTGACATAATCATTTATGACAAAGCCCTTCGTATGCCACCAATACTGTGAAAATGAGTTTCTTTTTGCGTTTCTTTTGAGCCATAGAGCAACACGGAACTTTGCTCTAAGTTTTCAGCAGTGGTCGTAGCAAAGCGCTAGTATAGGTAGCTTTTCTTTAAAAATAAATTAAATTTTGATATACACTACACGTAATGTAAATTATACTCAGTGATGTGTAAAAGTGCATGTAAAGGTCTCATTACTGAATAAACATTTGAATTTATTTTGTGAAGTCTAAATTCTTATCAAGACAAATACAACAAGCCCAAATAGGTTTGCTTTGATTTTTTACAGGGTACCTATGGCCACCTTTGAGCTCCATCATCAGATCAGATGATGTCGTCTTTTTGACATAGTAATATAGGATTGTCATCCGACACAATTTCAGCTTAATCGGTTAAAGAAAACCGAATTGAAATTGAGATGCAAAATTTGACCCAAACAAACATACAAGATATCTACATTGTAAATTAAAAAGCTTGTACAATACTCGATTTCACCTGTCACGTTTCTGTCTGTCTGTCTGTCCGTAAACAAATCTTGCAAATTAAATTTGACATACATATATATCCCGTGATTATGGAACATTATGATGACATGAATCTGATATGATGATGGAGCCGAAAGGTAGCCATAGAAATTTATGAAACGACGCAATCCCGTCGAGTGTGTCTTGAGGAGCAACTTTACGTTCATTGTTATAGTTATAAACATGTCTTGAAAAATATTTTCTTATCATAATTTAATTTTTTATATTACTTTAAACGAGCAATTTGTGTTAATTTTACACTTCAGTAACCCCATCCCTTGGGATCAAATGCAGTAGTGTATCATGAAGGCATTTTAAATTACATCAGTAGATATCAAATTATAAACTAAAAAAAAACGGTCAAGTCTGCGTGGGACTTGTACATGAAGGGTACCGTACCTCCGTACAATGTCTTTGATAATATTTTTTAATGCTTATTTTTAATCCCTAGTAGTCTCTGAAGTTCTGTTTTATTTGTTGGTGTCTTCATTGCTTGTATGGCTTCTAATTTCTCTGGATCTGCTTCTAATCTTTGGCTGAAACCATGTGTCCTAAGAATTTTAATCTTTCCGCTTCAAAAATGCATTTAGTTTTGTTCAGTTTGAAGCCTGATTTTTTTAGTCCAGCAATGTCACAGACTATTCAATTTGTAGTTAACTTGCTATAACGGCCTCATGACAGTATTACATAAACGGTGAAAATTTCAAGTATGTATCTAGTCAATGCCATAATAAAAATGTAGCTTTTTAATTGAGTACATATCCTCTCAATTTATCGCAAGTTGACTGGAAAGACCCCTATATGGGATAAGTAAATCGGCTACAGTAATATATAATCGGTGCAAATGTTAAGCATCATTAAGCTATTACCGTTACGGTTCAATAGATAGAGCCCTGTGACAGATTTACTAACGTTTATACAGACAGCTGAGTTTCAGTAATAGGGAACCCTAAAAAGAAAATTGGCGCGGCTAGTCAACATTTTCGCTGACGGTGCGATGTTATCGCCTATAGAACCTTGTTAGCACAGACCTTCATAATGTCTGAATGTAATTAAAAGTACATACGGCTTCAATTTCTTTTTATCGGTGTCAACGGACTTTTATTAGGCTGCAGTGTTCATGTAAAATAATACAGAATTTTAATTAAGTATCTTTATTATTCATTTCAATAAGTAACATAATCCGATGTGACTTCGCGATTTAATATCGGATTATTCCGCATATTATAAGATATTTTCAGTTAAAATATTACTTATGCCCGACGAAAGTACTCCGTACATGCCTCCGCTTTGTTCTAGGGCCGGCCAGGCCTGAGTCACCCCCGTTTAGGTATCGTAAATTTATACCTACATATTAGTATGCGCGTGGCGACCACTTAGTAAGGGAAAATTCAGTTATATGAATCGTTTGTCCAGAGTAATAAGAATAAAATTGGCTTGCAATGGATGTCTAGGTATCTAAACGAAGAGGTGAGGAGTTCTCGAGCTAAATTAAACCATAGCGCTAGCCACACTGAGTAGATATTTCTTTGAATTTCTTTTGTGAGTAAGACTTCTGTACGTGAGTACTAGTACTTACTCTGTGGCCCGCAATTCTGCTAGTATGGTAGAACAAAACATATGAGTGATTCTTAATACAGGCAGCGCCAATCCCTTAGCGCCAGTGTATACTTAAATACAACCAAGGGGGAAGTTGTCACAGGGCAGTGTATACTTGAATATATGTATATACACGGTACTATGCCAATTTCGCGGGCCAGTGAGTAGTTCAGGATACATCTTTCCTTGCACACTAGTGCGGCCTTTAAAAGCGCTGGCCCTGGAAAATGAACCAGTGTTTTCGGGGTTTGATAAGGAATAAAAATGAAAATGTTACGACTTTTTTAAATATTTATTTTATTTACAAAACTTAATATATTCTTCTAAAATATAATATTTCAGTCTAAAATCAAGTTATTTATCTATGCTCTCCATCAAACAACTTTTTTAAACAAGTTTTTATTACAAAAACAAAAAACCCGACTGCCTTTTTTTACTCAGTGTATATTATACATATATATACATACTTGCGAAAAACATAATCCTCTTCATGGCGCAGTCGGGTAATTAGTGTGCTTGTTGAAACTTTTACGGCAATAAAACCATTTACTAATATTGTTAATAGTTATTGCTTGGGCAGCGTATTTTTTGTTTTCCATCTATTAGTTGGTTGTTTTTTCATGAACTGCGTAGCACCCTTTACAATGAACTTTCTTAAAAATACACCTTTGTATAAAAAAACTAAAAAGAAACAGGAAAAAACTACCCGGTACACTTTAATATAAACCTGGCCTGCGGAATACAAATCCGTCGATTCTACGTTCCCAGGCCGGTGTATAGTATAGTAAAAGTATACACTTTAAAAAAAAGCCCCCCTCCCCCTTTTTAAATAGAAGAAGGGGGGTTAAAAAATAAATATTTTTGTAACGATTGACAAAAGTAGAATGTAAGACTGCAAAAAAAAAAAAAGTAAAAATCCACACATTTTTACGGATACAGCCTTGGCGCTGACTGTGTTGAAAGTATAATAAGGGTCTTGAAAAAGATTTCGATGAAATTTTGTATACATTACCAAAATTCATCTTATATGAGATTCAGAGGCCAAAACTAATAGCAGAGTTATTTTTAGTTATCTTCGTTTAATCCTAGTTTTCCTTCGAGCGACGCTCGGTATACATTATTCTGTAGTATTTGATAGAATCTCTGATTTCACTTAGCGCCCTCATAAACATTATTGTGGGCCGTCGATTAGTGAGGGATTGAGGAATCCTATTGAGGGAAAAAGGCAAACGCGAATCCCGTGTTTGCGCGTCAGGGCGCTGCAGAGCCTCCTTAAGAGCACGTACACTGCTTACTACTTAAACCGTTACATTGTATATTAATTTTTTTAGTTAGCTGTTTGTGTCCCACTACTGGGCAAAAATCTCTTGTCTATGCTTACAATCACTGCTGCTGTTATTCTTCTTCCAATCCCTTCAATTTGTTTTTACTCATCTGACCACCTCGTTCTTTGTCTGTGTTAAAGCGCCATCTATATGGCTTGCATTGCATTATGAACCTAGTACTATCATACGTGATGCCATAAAGCATTCCTGTTAATAAATGATTCAATTAACCGCCACTAGGTGTCGTATTGTACGCACACTATATGAACATTTTTTTGGAATTTTCGCCCTTCGTTTCAACTCGCTTTAGCTATCGAAATAAATCGAAATATACTTTCCCTCTTTCTCTCGGGTACCTATTTAACAGTCTGCCTCTCTTTCTCCTGCTATCTGTCAGAATCTAGGCAGTGATGATGTAAGCCCATCTTTCATAAGGCTCTCTGCTCCATCGGCCATCGGTTCTTTGCGCTATGAGTCTCGCCCACTCTGAGCTGTGTTAGTGACCTTAGTTCTTCTAAGAAACTTGTCATTTTTGATTCGATTGCGTAAAAAATAAAATACCGGGCTAAGCCCGGGCCATAGTCCCCATAGTCCGCTAAGCGACCAAACCTTTTTATGTGACTCACCAAGTTTCAGAGCCATAAGTCATCATTGGTGACACAAATTAATTTAAACACTTTAGTCTTGCATAAAGCAGTTAAACTCAAAGAACACGTAGGTATCGTAAACTTCCGAAAAGTAACACATAAAATGAGAATACATTTTTATACCGCAGCAAAAAGTGTAGAAAATTGGGTGTAGCTGCAATAATGTAAAATTTAGGGATATCCGGGGCTGCTGGAAAATTAGATTGGATCGCATTTGACATGTTTTATTTTAAATTTTAAAATAATACCCATGTGTTATTGTATGGCAGTGTACGCCAACACTTAGAGGATAGATTTTTATATAGCAGCAAAAAGTGGCGGGCCGTGTAGCCGCATTAATGTACAATTAATGTAACACCCGCGATAGCTGGAAGATTAGAAAAATTCAAAATATTTCCCATATGTTGTTGCATCGCAGTGTACGCTAAAACTTCAAGAATAGATTTTTATACAGCGGCAAGAAGAAGCCGCAGTAATGTACAAGGAAAATTAAAAAAAAAAAAATCCCAATATGTTATTGCACCGCAGTGTACGCCAACACTTAGAGAATAGATTTTTATACAGCGGCAAGAAGTAGCCGCAGTAATGTACAAGAAAAATTAGAAAAAATCAAAATATACCCGATGTGTTATTGCATCGCAGTGTACGCCAACACTTAGAGGATAGATTTTTATACAGCAGCAAGAAGTGGCGGGCCGTGTAGCCGCAGTAATGTACAATTAATGTAACACCCGCGGCTGCTGGAAAATTAGATTGGATCGCGCCTGCTGTACTTAGCCCTAGGATACATGCCACATGTTTGCTTATGTGTCACTCCATCTCTTACTTTTTCTTTTGTTCAATTATTTCAATTAAATTAAATTAATTAAATTAAATTAAATTAAATTAAATTAAACTTAATTAAATTCAATTAACTCCAGTTAAATTAATTTCAATTTAATTAAATTCAATATAATCCAATTGAATTCAATTCAGCTTAATCCAATTAAATTAATTTCAATAAAAATCCCCCCCTCCTCCCCTTAGAGTATCCAATTGAGAAAGACTAAAGGAAAGGAAGTTTATTTGCCAGTTAAATTTAAAAAAATCCCTGACGGTCCCATGTTGATGACTGGCGGAACTTCATATTCCAACCGATGTTAAGTGGAATTGATATCGCCATCTATTATTTGATAGGAAAATTATAAATACCCCGTTTTTCACGCGTTGACTCCCTATAGCTTTTAAACGGCTGAATTGATTTTCACAAAACAGCTATCAAGGCACGTTTTACGTGAAAGGCAAGGAAACTTGCTGTCATAAGAAAAACCGCATAGAAATCGGTCCATTTCGCAGACAGACACAATCGGACAGATTTCACAGGCATTAGCATCAAAGTTATTACACCCTTCTTTTTTGTCGAAGGTTAAAAATACTTAGTAAAGTCAGTCGCAAACTCAGATAACATAAAATTCGCAGTAGTGACGTGTGAACTAAGCACTACGTGTGGGTTAGTACAGTTCTTACTTTATTATGGCGGTGAGTGGATTGGTTTATTTGATTCTCGGCTCGAGCACTTGATGTTTTAGCTGTTATGAGGCTAGTGGAAAGCTATAAAACGGAGTTTAAAAAATAATGAGGGATATAAAACAGCTAGGTGAATAAGATGTGCGATCGAAGGACCCTGTCAAGAAAGAAGTTCTTGTAAGTGTTCTCAGTTTTTAATATGAGAGTTTCTGCAAATATTACCAAAAATTTCGCATGTCTACACCACCTGTAGGTTGACTCGTAGAAAAGGTCTACGACTGTAAGTCCGTCGATTGCAATTTCATGTAAAAAAAAGTTAAATAAATAACAGTTTCTAACGCATTTTCATAAAAATCGTTTTATTTTCTATCTGTCAATGCTTACCGCAAACTGCGTTAATTACGACCTTTGAATTATTAATAAAAGTTACTTAACGCAGTATGTAAACGCTAAACGAATTAAAAATTCAAATAATACAAATTTTAGATTGGATTTTCATTTAAATTCCTAAGTATAATTTAAATTTGTCAGTAAGTGTCAGTAAGAGATTGTATATTTAGTGAAAGCTTGAATATTTTCTAGCTTCCACTTAATATACTATCCTAAAGACAAAAACCAAACACATCCGTGGCGTAGTGATCACCATTCAAGTCCGCCACCAAGAGGTTCCGGGTTCGATCCCCGGTCAGGTCAAGTTGGAAAATGGCCTTTTTAAATTGTCCTGAGTCTTGGATGTTTATCCATATACGTATTTGTTATAAAATATAGTATCGTTGAGTTAGTATCCCATAACACAAGTCTCGAAATTACTTTGGGGCTAGCTCATTCAATGTAATTTGTCCCTATATATTTATTTATGTTGTTACATTTTTTTTGTTGTATAATGAAGAGTTACCTATCATTTAATCCACTTGGCCGCGACAACATTTCTCATGTTTCGTTTAATTTTCGTGTGTGAGGGTGTGTGTGTGTGTGTGTGTGTGTGTGTGTGTGTGTGTGTGTAAGTGGCTAACACTAGTATCAGATTTTTCAAGCTAAAGGCGTCTGACATAACTTGACGACTGCCATACAATAATGACTCAACCAACGGCTTATACGTGCCTTCCGAAGCACAGAGGAGCTGGAGAACATTTTATGCCACTTGTGGTCACCCATCCAAGTGCAGACCACGCGGTGTTGCTTAACTTTCGAAAGCAGTGCACTCCCACCTTACTTATTTACAATAGTAGATAAATAATTTTTAAACCGAGTAGATAAGTAAAATACTCGAGCATTTCTCAGATAATACTTTTGTAAAACTAATCGATTTGAAAATTCAAATCATAGAAATTTTAGATAAGATTTCTATTCAAGTATAATTTAAATTTAATTTAACCTCAGTTAGGTCACTAATACAGAGATACTGAATACGTATCCCAGGGGTCAAATTTGAATTAATCATCTACACTACAATAGGTTTGCAAGATAATTCTATTGAAAATTATTACCTAAGTACGTATGATTTATATAACGTAATCCAGCTAAGTACATTTGAGGTTTAGGCTTGTACTTCACTATGATAAGATATTGTGAAATAAAACTATAGAATGGCTTCAGTTACGTCATCATCATTTCAGCCGCATAACGTCCACTGCTGGACATAGGCCTCAGTGACCCATCTAGAGCGGCGGTAGAGTGGTAAGTGAGTGAATCTTAATTTTATAACGAAGATTACCTAAAACAAAATTAACTTAGACGTAATCAAACGTTTATTTAAACTTTTAAATGTTTTTCTTGTATGTTAGAAGTGGCCACACTGATGTTGGATAGGTCAAGAAAAACGTTAGCCTTATATAAGTATTATAGTTACTTATACAACGTGGAACATACCCGTAATAAATCGAACCACGGGCTATGCTAGATAGATGAAACGAAACCAAACGAAACGAAACGAAACGGAACGTAACGGAACGGAACGAAACGGAACGGAACGGAACGAAACGAAATGAAATCTTTATTTGCAAGGGTCATCCAACAATTTCCCGCCTGTATAACATAGGCATGCAAATACAATTTTGTATGGAAGTGCCAGATTTTTTGTTTGTTTACGACTGGTATTTTAATTCCTCCTTTTTATTAAATTAAGACGACCTCCGTGGCGTAGTGGTCACCATGCTAGTCCGCCACCCAGAGGTCCCGGGTTCGATCCCCGGTCAGGGCAAGTTGGAAAATGGCCTTTTTCAAATTGTTCTGGGTATTTGATGTTTATCTATATATATATTTGTTATAAATATAGTATCGTTGAGTTAGTATCCCATAACACAAGTCTCGAACTTACTTTGGGGCTAACTCAATCAGTGTAATTTGTCCGTATATATTTATTATTTATTTATTCTTATTAATTTCATTGAACTCTAATGGTCTCGTATAGCCTGTGGTTTGATTTATTACGGGTATGTCTCTTACACGTTGTATACTTATGTGACACGAAGTGTCAAATTTTTCAAATTGCCTCTAGGTTTGACATAGTATGACGAACGCTATATTATGATGACAACCGGTACCGTATTCCAAAGCACCAATGTCCTTGACATACTTTTATGCCCCTTGATATTTAACTGTGAGAGTATTACTCAAAAAAACTAATTTTTATTCAGAAATACTAGGCTGTACTAGCAAACACTTTTTCTCTTAACTACTGTTTTTTTTTCATAGAAAAAGCCGTAAGTTTAGTGACTCAGCGTTTCAAATAGAAATACTTAAATAAATATAAATATACAATATGTAACAAAAACCCTGTCCGATCTTTGTAGGAGCAACTCAGACCGTCAATATGAACAACTTTTCCTATGGGACTAATGCTTGAAACTCGAAGAAAAAATCGTCATTTTCATACAAATTGCCGGGCCGGCCGAACACTTTTGTATGAGGTAAATGTCGTTTTTGTTACATCTAATATATAAAATTCTCGTGTCACAGTTTTTGTTGCCATACTCCTCCGAAACCGCTTGACCGATTTTGATGAAATTTTTTGTGCTTATCCGGTATCTATGAGAATCGGCCAACATCTATTTTTCATCCCCCTAAATGTTAGGGGTAGTCCACCCCTAAATTTTTTTTTGTTTTTTTTAGACAAAATTTTTAATTTCTATTTTTTTATGATACAACATACAAAAATACATACAATCCTCAATTTTGGCAAAACAACGTTTGCCGGGTCAGCTAGTATTGTATATAGAGACAAATCAGACGGCTTAAGTTAGCTCCAAAATAAGTTCAAGGCTTGAGTTATGGGATACTAACTCGATACTATATTTTTAACAAATACATATATAGATCATATACATACATACTCGTATAAACATCCAAGACACAGGTCAAATAAAAAAAAATCATTTTCTATCTTGACCTGACCGGGGATCGAACTCGGGACCTCCGGTGTGACCAGCCTGGCATGATGGCCAGGCCACAGAGGTCGTCGAATGTAAAGAAAACTACAAATAAAACTAGTTGTGCGACAAACTTATGATATGACGGACATAACGTTTGATCGGGTCTTCTGGCGCCCCTTGTCTTTTGGATGGCTTACGTGGGACCTACGTGAATCGGTGAGAGTGAAATTCACATCGCTTTTGATGGAGGGCGTTCTTAACCTGTCAAAAATGATATATTATCGGGGATCATGCAAGTTGAAATAGATTTGGATAACATTTGATATTCATCCAGCTTAGTTTATTATTGTTTGTATTGAAATTTCAATTTTGAAATCAATGTACTTATTTTATTAAGACGTGGTTCTGAAGCAAGAAACAAGTTAAAATCAAGGTGTTGACAAGAAAAATAATTTATAGTTGCTAAGTACTTAGGAGATACAGAGTGTAAAATAAGCCAAGACATTTAAAACAATTCAAACTTTTCTAATGAAACTAACAATAATCTCTCAAAAATAAATGCAGACCAAACTTTTTCATTCCAACATCACTTTATGGTAAATATTATTTATAAAACAGTTAACCCTTTCTCCGCGAACGTCGGATTTATCCGACAAACATTGTTGTGCCCATTCCGCGAGCGTCGTATATTTCCGACAAAAAAAAACGCTCGTATCGCACATAACTTAAGTATCCACATCCCTTTTCGGTTGTAGGTATTTATTTTAGATTTCATACCCCTCGCGCTGGGGACACGGCAACTGATATAAAGTCTCGCGGTGAAAGGGTTAATTAATACTAGGTTAACTAATCTTTATTTATCGCTCTTCCGACAGGCTCACGTCTTCTTTCGTCTTAGCGAGTCGGAATGGGCGAATACATCATAATATGATTGTGGACCAATGTGTGGCCACATTTACGCCTCTGTCATTAGCCGAGTTTAGGTCTTCTATTGTACCAGGGGGTTGGACAGTTGGAACATGGTTTGAACAGCTCCACAGTCACAACGATCGTTGTTTGGAATACCCCACTTTGCTCGGTTTTCGTGACATCTCCCAACACTAGTCCGAAGCCTGTTTAGGGATTTCCGGACTACCCACGGGGGATGCCGCTACCTGGTGGAACTTTCTTAGCAAGTGGAATTTGAGATGGTGAAGGAGGTTATTTTTTTTCCACCATGCTAACCTAGTGTTTGAGGTTTCTCTGACTGGAATGCTTGGCTGTTTAAGAAAACTTCGTCTCTTTAAGCGAGGGGGTGGTGGAATTTTATTGTATAGTAAGTAGATGCCTGTTGTCATGCGTCTGTTTTGATTTCTCCACAGCGCTAGCCACACTGCGTCGCACACTTGGTGGGGCTATTCCAGACATTGCGTATAGATGGTGCAACGGTGTAGGCTTTAAAGTACCTGTTGCGGCAAGAAGCGTTTCGGGCTATATCAACGTTCTCTCACTTGACGGTGATGACTGAAAATCAGTGTTTGCTCCCTGAGCAATTTTAACGCTGAGTTATTGCCTTTTTGTATCACTGCTGTTCACCTTATTTCTCCAACTGATTGTCAATGATTTTGTGTTGATTTGTGTTACTGACAGTTAGACAAATAAAGTGTTTATTTATCTATAAATTAACACATAAGATAAGACAAGACACACTCTCTGAAAAAATGTGAGTCTCATAAGAAGGCCGCTCAACGGCTCGGTGTTTCTCTACGCGATCGAATCAGAAATGAGAAGATTCGTAGGAAAACCAAGGTCACTGACATAAACAAGTGGATTAGCTCATTGAAGTGGCAGTGGGCGGGCCACATAGCGCGAAGAATTAATGACCGATGGGGCAGAAAGGTTCTCAAATGGCAGCCACGTACCCGGCAAGCGCAGCGTAGGACAGCTAGATGGTCAGATGATCTGAGCAAGATTGCAGGAAAGCGCTGGATGCAGGCTGCTTCCAATCGGTCGTTCTAGAAATTCTTGGGGGAGGCCTATGTCCAGCATTGGACTGCCTGTGGCTGATATGATATAATTTTTTTCAGCATTTCTCGATTAAGAAATTTAGTGACAATGTTCGAAAATTAGCTATATAGACTTTTTTGCCGACTCTGGTTTTCAAAGTTTTTCAAAATGGCGATAGTATATTTATTTTATTTATTTATTTAACTTTATTACAATACATGTTAATGGCGGACTTCAGGCCTGAGGCCAGTCAACCAACAGCAAGGAAAAATAAAAAAGATATTTTGATATATCCAAACTTATAAATACAATAAAATGCATATAATAAACCTAAATTTATGCGTAAATATATAAACCTAAGTTTATACAGAAACATGAGCGCTTAAAACACTAATAATATCATATTTTAGCAATTGCAACTTTTTGTCTGTACAACTTTTTTATCCGATAAACTGCAACGGGTCGGGGTGAATCGCGAGGTCTGCAGCTCACAGAGCCTCTAGTTATTTTGTTTGATAAGCTAGGTGAAGATATATCTTTGTACACTATTCTCTCAATTTAGATAGTGTATTCATCAGGGACAGGAATACTGATATTTTTTTTATCGATACAAATTTCGATAAAATACCGGTATTTTGTATAAAATACCGGTATTTCGATACCTAAATCGAATACCGGTATTTTGTATAAAATACCGGTATTCCTATCCCTGGTATTAATAGAAATTTGTATCGATATATTGAAATCGATAAAATACCGATATCGGATATCGATATATCGGTATTCCTGTCCCTGGTATTTATATTTTATACGTATCTTGCCTTTCCAAGAGCAGGCTATCTCCGCAGCAACTCCAGTACAAAGTGCCATGAATATTTATAAGCGATCGTTTTCCTATTACGGGGACCAGCCGAGGAGGACATTTCAACAAAGTGACGGTTAAGGGTTAGATCTCACTTGTCAGTACGGAAAACAGCACTTTTCTATGCTGCTATCCTTTTCTGTCACTCAGAACCGTCATTTGCCAGAGCGAGAGAGAGCAACAGCAAAGGCAAAAGCATAAAAATACTCAATAGTCAATATTTATTGCTTCCCTAATGTACAATATACAAGAGAGTATTTTTGTGAAAAATAACTTCATCTATATGATTATTGATTTAAATAGCATTAAATTACTCAAAACAATATCTAAATAAAAAACCCTTAAAAAAACAAGTCAAAGATATCTAATACATAGTTATTACTTTCTTGCCGCGAATTGTTTACTTTAAAAAAAAAATTGTAGTATATAATATCCATTCTGTTTTCTCTAAACATAGTTTTTGAATATTTTAATTACAAAATGTGAATCTGTAATTGGCAGTAAGTAATAGTTTATAAGATAAAATGATAATATATGTAAAGTGATGTTGATTCTGTAAATAATAAATTTAAAAAATATATATATATGTGGTAAAAAATTTTCGTCCTGAGTGGGATTCCAACTCACGCCCCTCACGTCTGTGCCGTGAACCTATCGGAGGGAGCATGCATCAGCTGTTGGTGGCGGGTGCACACGGGCTGTTGGTGGCAGGTATGCTGGGACTAACAGTAGTGGGTGGGCGCCGGCCGGCAATAGTTTGCATGAACTAACTGGTGGCGGAATTGCACAAAGTAATTCAAATCATGTAGTATGTAACTTTGACTTCCGCAAATTAACACCTGAATCTATTAACTATAATAATTATTATGCCTAAACCAGTCGGTAAACACAAAATATCAATAAATCCCTTAATAAATAACCTAGGTTTTGACTTAAACAAGGCTAAGCTCAGAACCTAAATACCTATTTAAGTTTAATT
The DNA here is from genome assembly GCA_943193695.1 of Acrobasis suavella. Taxonomy (NCBI): domain Eukaryota; kingdom Metazoa; phylum Arthropoda; class Insecta; order Lepidoptera; family Pyralidae; genus Acrobasis; species Acrobasis suavella. Next base: position 3,342,150 of record OW971947.1, read on the forward strand.
TAAGTTATTCAATGACGCTCAATGTCTATTTTGAGTACTTATCAAGTATTTGTTTTACAAAATTTGGTTTCTTAATCAGAAACTATTAAAATACCTCAGAATTATTCTGTTTCAATGGTAATTATGACTGACGTGTTAATTATTTATTCTAATTTATTCGAAGGCACAATTATTTTATTACTGCAACTCTTACTTATAAATTAATAATTTGTATCAAGATAATAATAACCTAGAAATTAATGGAAATAATGAGTAAAAGTACATAGGTTATATGTACAAGAAAAATAAATTATATAAAAGGTTGTACTTTATGAAGAGTTGCTCAAGAAATTCAGTTTGAATTTTCATGCTCTATTTCTAAAATATTTTTTTTTTCAACTGTTTCCATTATGGTCTTTAATGTCTATTTATTTATTTATACTTTACTGTATGTTTATTTTGTGATGCAATGTAGAATTTTTATTTTGCTATTTTATTTAATTTCATTATATTAAAGTGATTCGATTTATTACGGGTATGCCCCTTCCACATTGGAAAAATAAATATTCAAGAGCCATTATAACTTGAAAAAGGCAATTTTTCAACTTGCCCTGACCGAGGATCGAACCTGGAACCTCTGATTGGCGGACTAGCATGGTAACCACAACGCCGCGGAGGTCGTCGACATACAGACAGACAGACATTGGCGTCAAATTTATAACAAACTCATTTTTCTCCACCACACAAAAAACATACTATAAATATTATATTATAACAATATACACAAACAATACATGATGTTTTTCATTTATTCAAAGATTTACATTACAATTACGATATAATATAAATAAATTCTTTAAAAAATATATATATAAAAAATTTATCAAAAATCCCACCCGATTTTCACTCGAAAAGTAATTACGCTTTGTGCCTTTCCCTAATATATACCTACATTAAATGTCGCAAGGTAAAGTTGAGTAGGCTCTCAAGGGCCGCCCTTTGGCGCTGAGAGCTCTTCACTCAACGATTAGTTTGAGAGTAGCTTGTGCATATAGTGATAGCATCGTTACCATAGACTCTGCTAACTGGTTGGTTTTAGAAACTCCTAAGTATACAAAAGATAAATATTTATTTATATAGACTTCTTTCTTTTTTGAAGTTGGTTAAAAACCGTCGCCTAAACTGGTATAGCCACGTAATGAGAATTGTCAAAGTCAATTTTTTTTATTTAATGTAGGATAAATTTATCTCTTATTGAAGGTAATTTTTTCATGCAAAAGCTAAAAACTACTAGCGTTTTGGAACGACCACTGCTGAGAAGATTACACCGAAAGAAACCCAGTTCAGTATTGGTCCCTACACAGCCTGATGATTATATGTATTGTAATGACAGATTTACACTAAAGCTAAGTTTACATTATATTATACATAATAATACTAAATTATTTCTTGATTAATTGATATCTAATACCTAGCTAAAAGAATGGTCGACTTGAAAGTAGACGGGTAGGTATAGAAGAAAAGGAAGGCCGAGAAAGACTTGGGGAATGTGCGTGAGAACGGGAGAAAACTTGGTACATTTTGACAAGTGAAGAAGTGACAAGTGACAAGGAGGTGTTCAGGGATCCTCTCATTTCTCGTAAGGTTAATAATCATAATATGGTTTTTAATATGGTTCATAAGGCCTTTCTCATAATTTTTTTATCATAATATTTGATGTAAATAATGTTTATTGAAATATTGTTTGTGTAGGCATAATCATAGATTGTCATACAGAATTTTCTCATAACATGGTTAGGTTATGGTTGTGCAGTAACTATCACAGGAGCAAGCGAGCGAAGCGATCGAGCGTCGACAAAGTGAAAGAAGTGACCAATTTGGCGTAAATAATTTTATGCTTAAATATTATTATGCTTCAATGAAATGAGGTATTGTGTGATGCAATTAATATTTATGTGAAAATATATTTTATTTTAATGTACATTATGAGTATTACTATTTTGATTAAATTATATTATGACTGTTTATGTTTATGACAATTGGTATTTATGACAAAACAATTAAGTTAAAAAATATATAGAAAATATAAATATATATTTATTTATATTTATAGTAATTAAGATTATGTGATAAAACATTATTTCAAACTAAATTATTACACATGTTGTTATAAGAATCATTGGAGACCCAAGTGTTTACACGTCAATGGCAAGTAATGTGCAGTAAGCTCATACGCGTGTATGCGTCGTCAGGGTTCGGACGGGTTAGATTAACCTAACTGAAATAATCATTTAACCCAAATGGAAAGGGGTTAAAATATATTTTGGTTAACCGAAATTGCCTGTTAACCTATAATTGAAATATAACTTTAACCGAATCGACATAATGGTTTCTGCATGATACACTTTTTCATTCCTCGTCACTCAAACCTGTTAATTGCGTTCCTAGATATTTAAGTACTATTGCTGATGTGGATATTAATCATCATCATCATCATCATTTCAGCCGCACAACGTCCACTGCAGGACATAGGCCTCTCCCAACGATTTCCAAAATGACCGATCTAGAGCGGCCTGCATCCAGCGCTTTTCAGCGACCTTATTCAGGTCGTCAGACCACCTTGTGGGTGGGTGTCCTACGCTTCGCTTGCCTGTACGTGGTCGCCATTCGAGAACCTTTTTGCCCCATCGGCCATCGGTTCGTCGCGCTATGTGTCCCGCCCACTGCCACTTTAACGAACTAATCCTCTGGGCTATGTCAGTGGCTTTTATTCTCCTATGAATTTCCTCATTTCTGATTCGATCACGTAGGGAAACACCGAGCATACCCCTCTCCATAGCGCGTTGAGTGACCTTGAGCCTTCTTATGAGACCCATAGTAAGGGACCACGTTTCAGAGCCATAAGTCACCACACACACATTGATTAAACACTTTCGTCTTGAGGCACTGAGGTATTTTTGACGAGAAGACACTGCGTAGCTTCCCGAACGCTGCCCAACCGAGTTCGTCGAAAGACCTCTTCCTCGAAGCTGGAACTTCCTGCCTGGATCAATGGACCCAGGTAGATATACTCGTCTACAACTTTGAGTGCGGAGCTCCCAACACGTACAGGTAGGGGCGCGACATAGACATTCGACATTACTTTCGTTTTGTCCATGTTCATTTTTAGGCCCATCTGTTGGGAAACTCGATTTAGGTCTCCGAGCATAGTACTTAAGTCTTCCATCGATTCTGCTATGACAACGATATCGTCCGCAAATCGAAGGTGAGTGATATACTCGCCATTAATGTTGATGCCAAATCCTTCCCATTCCAGAAGCTTGAAGGCATCTTCTAGTGCAAAAATGTGGATATTAGAACTGTATTAATCTTCCAAATAAAATAAAATAAAATTTTCCGAACGCTGTATGTTTTGCATGGCTTGCCGGCTACAGCAGATGCGTTGAGCAAATGCGGGGAAGCGAGGTAATGCGGGGGAGAGCTACTTGTCAAAGAATAGATAAGGCTGCTATTTATTGGTCACTTGCCACTCGCACTTGTCACTATCTGTTTACACGCACTAAGCACTTGGCACTTATCACTTGTCGTAATAAGCACTTGGCACTTAGTACTCGCACTTATCACTTGTCGAAATGTCAACCAGGCTTTAGTACAGAGATGGCAAAGGACAGAAAATTATGGAGGGAGTTGACATACAGAGCCAACCCCAAATAGGGATAAGGCGACTGTATGTTAGTAAAGGCTAAATAATTAATTTACTTAGTACTTACCACATAAAAACGATATTTACTCAGAAATATTTTTAACAATGAAACCCATTCCAAGAATACAGTCCTAAGTACGTACATCATTAGTGTTCACCGCAGTGAGGATGTTCATTCCTCATATTACAAATCGTTACTCGTACGCCGTTGTTACAATATAACGCTCTCTCTTCCAGCAGAAGGGTGTAGCATTTGAAATTCAAAATAAACATTAAAATCCGGTAATGTGCGAGTTGGCTTGCGATGCAAGGTTCCGTACTTCGGCGTAAAGAGTTTATATAAACTGTTAACATTTCCTACACATTACAATAAAGATTTATTAATAATAATAGAACAATGTGCAGAAAATGTATGATTAATGATATGGCAGAGAGAAAAGAACAATGACGGCATCTACAATCAACTCTACCGACGAGAGCAATCTTCAATTACAAGAAGATATTAATATACACTGCAGTGAGGATGTTCATTCCTTATATTACAAATCGTTACTTGTAAGCCTTTGTTATAAAAAAAATATACAGTCGAACATATAACCTCCTCCTTTTTCGAAGTCGGTTAATAATACTCTCTCTCTCCGCAGAAGGGAGTAGCATTTAAAATTTTAAATAAACGTTAAAATCTGGTGATGTCTGAGCCGGTCTGTGTTGCAAGGTTCCATACTTGAAACAAAAGAGTTTTTATAAAGTGTTATAAATTGTCACATATTATACGTGGGAGAATGAGATAGATACCTTACGCAGGCTTTCTAAAAAATGTGGCGATAACTCAGCGCCCCACCTCGCGCTGATCCATGAGTTTCAACCACATGAGTTAAACTCTCTACCCCACACAGATATTCTGTGTCCACCTGGGCTTACCATCCAGCTGAAACAAACTGTTATTGCAATAAATCAGTTAACCAATACACATCTATTACAATAATCACAATTAAATGAGTCATGGCACTAATGGCCAAGCCCACAGCAAAACAGATAACCAAGTTGTGCACAGTACGGCGATTCGAACAAGACTGAGTATTTATCTTTTTTTTTGTATTGTCATACATAGGTTGCCTCGGACGGCATTTCCTACTTCACCCGGACAAGGTTTGAGGAGCGGGCCAGAGGCCCGGCTTCCTATATTTATATACTATGAGTATTTATCGACCGTGCGACGCTTTTTATACGTCACAACAAGGCAATAGTGGGGTTTACGATTCGCAGCTGTTGTTTACGATCCGCAGCTGTTGTTTACGATAGACAGGTGCGGTTGTGCTATGTAAAATATGCACGTGATTACTATTATATCGACACATTTGAATATTTAGGTGAATATACATGTACTTCCCACATATAATATAGATTTATTGATAATGGTACATTTTTTTTCCACCAGTCAAACTTTTGGAGCAAGTTTAGTCCATGATACTGAACTTGTTTCTAAAAAAAGCTTCGTCCTCCCATACAAAATCCATTTGGCCGAGCGCTGATTTGTATGGGAAGCCGAATCCGCTAGTTTCCTACAAGTCAAATCAGAAACTCTTTTCTAAACATCAAAACAAACGTCGTCCATGGGATTTGTATGAAATAGCACGGCGTGACGTCATAGTTTCTTGGAGTCAAATAGCGCTCCTATTATCGGTTTTTTTGCAATAATAAATCTAAAATCACGTTGAAAATGGCTATGGTCAATGACATGTGACATTATTTTATGATGTTTTATTCTCTTATCAGTACAAAATAATTTATTTTTGACCCTGGATGCTACCCTATTGTTTTTGTTGTTTTTCATTTATTGTTTTTATGGAAAGTAGTTTAGTATAATGGACAGAACTTGTTTTTAAACATTTGGCTTAAAAGGTCTGCATTATAAATCGTTTCTTAAATTGTAAACCTTTGTTATAACGCTTTATTTCCGAGCAGAAGGATGTAGCATTTAAAATAAACATAAAATCCGGTAATGTGCGAGTTGGGCAGTGCTGCGGGTTCCGCACCTTATGTAAAGTAGGTAGTGTGTGCGATATCGCTTAAATTAGATTAATAATAATTCCTAGATGAGACTAAATAAACGTGTTTGTGTTTATAAAACAAATTTATGAATGTTAAGACCTATGTATATTTTACTTGTAAATAAATATATAGGGACAAATTACACTGATTGAGCTAGCCCCAAAGTAAGTTCGAGACTTGTGTTATGGGATACTAACTCAACGATACTATATTTTATAACAAAAACATATGTAGTTAAACATCCAAGACCCAGGACAATTTGAAAAAGGCCATTTTCCAACTTGCCCTGACCGGGGATCGAACCCGGGACCTCTGGGTGGCGGACTAGCATGGTGACCACTACGCCACGGAGGTCGTGTTTCACAATAAAGACAATTTGCATTTGTATGGCTCCTTAGTATGCTAAGTTGCAATTTTTGAGCATCTGAGTTGGCCACTGACTGGTGTCAGATTGTTCGAATTGTCTAAAGGCATCTGACAAAGCTTAAGGGTCCCCTTACCCTAGACAGAATCAGACTTTCTCATACAAACGTAGCCCAGCTTTTAGTTTTAAACGGCATGTCAGATATTGGCGAATTTATGTAATTTCAACGAAATCTAAATATACATAACTCAAAGGTAACTGACTGACTGACATAGTGATCTATCAACGCACAGCCCAAACCACTGGACGGATCGTGCTGAAATTTGGCATGCAGGTAGATGTTATGACGTAGGCATCCGCTAAGAAAGGATTTTGATCAATTCTACCCCCAAGGGAATAAAATAGGGGATGAAAGTTTGTATGAAACTTTGTCAATTTTTAACCATGCATGCATAAAGCTACTATGACGTAGGCATCCCCTAAGATTTTGATAAATTACACCCCTACGCGAGCGAAGCCGCGGGCAAAAGCTAGTTAAGGCATATAACTAGTTATCACAGTGAAAATATGAACATAAAAAATAATATAGTGTATCATATTATATTTGACCATGGGTATGGAAAACTTCTACACTCTCATAATTGCTTTTATGTGTAAATTTGACTGTCTAAAACTAGTTATATGTAAAATTTCTTTAAAATGACATTTACTGCCGAAATCTCATATGTCATTTCAAAATAAAAGCTAGACTACGTTTATATGGAAAATTCTAGGGTAAGGGGATTCTTAATGACAGCTAGGGTCAAGAACTAAGCAAGAAGATGCTCTAGATATTTAATGTTACTAATCTAAATGCAAGCCAGTTTTGAGGTTGCTTAACTTACGTACTTCTCGGCAAGAGTACGCAGTTCTAACTTCCGACGGCCATCAAACTCAGGAAGCGTTACTTCTATATAATGAGCAAATGTCAATTAACAAAAAAAAAAACAGTCAAAATGGAAAGTCTGTATTCTTTTTTATACTTTTAGAAAGGAACCCTAAAGAGCAACAAAAGGACAATGTCCAAACACAATTTACATATTTTTCTTTATTGAGATTACGCGCTTTGTAATAACGATGTAAAAATATTTAAATTATTTTAAGACTTAAGAACATTAATGTATACATGAAGGACTTATTTAATCCATTATATTACGTATTGTGTCCATCAAAATCAAACATGAGTATGTAGTTACTAAAATGAGTGTCAAATGAGACAAGTTTTTATACAAAAGATATAAATAAGCCACTATCACCCTGGCTGGACGATCGTCACACGAAAATTGGATTTTTTCAAAGTGTAAACTGTGTTAATTTATAAGTCTTCTTACCTTGGAAACAGCAGAAATGAAGACAATCGGGCTATCTTGGCCCGAAGTTAAGCGCATTGCTCAAGACAGAACGAGATAGAGAAGTAGTGTAGCGGCCCTCTGCCCCACCCAGGTTCAAAGTTTCAAGATTCAAAGATTCAAATGTTTATTCAGTAATTAGACCTTTACAGGCACTTTTACACGTCAGGTAGGGTTGCCAGGTCACCAAACCGGACAGACCAGCCAATTTGGCCGAACATTCGGGGAAAATGGCCGGACACCCTCGGCCGGCCACCTGAATTATTGAGGATATTGTGTATCAGTATTAATATTTACGAAAAAAAATTGTATTGATAGCAAGATTTTTTGATTATTACCATAAATCATGTTAAATTCTAATAAAATATAAATAAAATCGAATGCTAAATCAGTCAAATAAATTCATCAGTCACATTAAAATTCTAGATAAACATTTATCGACATTTTTAAATTATCCTTAAATTTGAATGAAATGAATTTATCAAAATTTTATTAATTCTTCTTAAAATCTGCGGGAGCGACCGATAGTCGACTCGCCTGCGCTTAGACTCAGCGCTCGCTCGTTTGCAAAATGTAAAAAGCCTAACAAAATCCGGATACCTTTAATTTGGCCGGACTCGCAATCAAATAACCTAACTACGTCCGGCTTTATCCGGACACCTGGCAACGCTACACCCAGGGGACATAGGACAATAAGTAAGTCAAGTGTTAACTTGGAAAGATGGTATCGTACTGCTATACAGATACTTTGAGGAGCTCGGTGGCCCGGCGGGAGAGCGCATTACTAGTGCTTTCGCAAGTTAAGCGACACCGGGCGTGATCCGCTCTTGGATGGGTGACCACAAGTGGGACAAAAATTTCTCAAGCTCCTCCGTGCTTCGGAAGGCACGTATAAGCCGTTGGTCCCGGCTGTCATCATTGTATGGCAGTCGTCAAGCTATGTCACATGCCTTCAGGCAGCCTGAAAAATCTGACACCAGTATTGGCCACTTAAATACATGAAAAACAAACAAAACAAAACAAAAACCAACAAACAGATACCTCATGTAGTAGGTACAAATATAACCCTTTTAAGGTCACATAAAAATATTTCGTTTCTGGTCACATTTTTCAATACGCTATATCCATTTTCTAAATCTATGGTGAAATTAAAAGCTAAAACTTTTATTAGTTATATAAGGCTAAAGAAACTATTAAAACTGAATTACGTTATATTAATTTACGTCTATTACGAATTAGATAGATTAACTACTTTATACACATACTGAATATTTTTTGTATGTTTATACAAGGACAGCTTAGGGTATTTCTGAAAGGTTGTCTATTAACGAAATTACCTTCAAAGGTCGATACGTGATATAGTTGTTCCATATCATAGACTGATCCTCCCCCTTATTTTTAATCATCTTGTGAAATACTCTGGATAAGTGTAATGTAGAATACAATACAAATCAACTTTATTGCACTATAATGGACACACAAAAATTACAAAACAACAAGAAACAATATAGGCACAAAGGCGGACTTATCGCTATAAATGCAATCTCTTTCAGCCAGCCTTGGGTGGAGGAAAAATTTGTTTGAAACAATGTACCTATGTATGTATATAGTAAATATTAAACTATAGTATTATTAGTAGTTATTTTTATGAACTATACTTATATCTTGCAACCTACATTGAGACTATTTGGTTTTATACGGTGGTGGCATCGCTGGTCGGGTCGTTGGATTCCCTCTAATATGGTTGAGTTTAACGATGGCTGATCCGTGCGTCAACTCGTGAACGGGTGCTGCCGGGAGGGACTGGTCAGCTCGGCTTCGCTTTTTTTTGACTACTAAATATTTTTTATTACGCAATTTATGTTTGTTTACTTGTTCGCAAGCATTACATGTTATAATGTGTCAACATTGTATTATATTATAAGTATTAATTAATTAAAAGACAATTATAATAATATGACAAAGCCCTTCTGGCGAGTAGGCGACCAATACTGTGAAAATGAGTTTCTTTCGGCGTTTCTTCTCAGCAGTGATCGTTACGAAGCGCTGGTATCGGTAGCTTTTCTTTAAAAATAAATTAAATTTTAATATACTTTACACGTAACATAAATTATACTTATTGACGTGTAAAAGTGCCTGTAAAGGTCTAATAACTGAATAAACATTTGAATCTTTGAATCTATTTGTATATCCAAAAGGTTGACTGGTAGACAACGCTTTTAGCGTTAAATTTCCCTATTATTCTGTAGATTGAATACAGAAAATAAGTATGTTATTTATCTAAAGTATTGAGCGATCCTTTCAGAGCTCTAATCAGCCAGTACAAAGCTGTACAATCCCCTGATACGGAGCCGGCTCTTGACCGAATAATTGTTAATTCTTGAATAAATAATACAAATTAAACGTCTAACCACATTTATCTCCGGCGAACACTCGACTCCGGTCGGTGAGACCTCTGTAAGTGTGAATTGATGACAATTTTATAAGGTGTATAATTTTTAAACGTTTTTTTTTAATCATCATACTCAATAGTTTTCATTTAATGCATTTAAGGGGATAATTGAATTATTTTGGGTCCAGTGCTGCCCCCATTTGAAATAAATTATTTGACAGGAAACGAAGATATCATTTAAAATTTTGTCTTGACCAAGTACTAGATAACCCTTCAAACAATTTTATGAACTAATGTTTACAGTTTAAAGTGAGAACGTGAAGCTTTTTACGCACATTAGCCAAAAGTGGCCGTTTTTCGCAACGTACGTTTAAACGTATTGAACAACTCAAGAAATTTTATGGAGCGATTTTTTTTACTTAATTTATGAACGTTATAGTGCTCACCCAAATTGTATTTCTATTTTTGCTGATAAATTACATCAAATCTATGTAAATAAAACAAATTCGGGTTGGTTAAACCATTTAGATGAAACGCCTGGTACTATTTAGATGAAATTTGGTAGGCGTGGGATGTATGGATATAGTTTGAAACCTGGGAAAGGACATACGATAGAATTAACCCTTAATTCCCACCTGCGGGCACAGCTACTATAGAATAAAAAATGACGCTAGTTGAGAGCTACATTTGTTGGGCATTTCGTTAGATAGCTTTAATTTATATTAACACCCTAAAAGTTAAAAATTCTCAACCTAAATCCATATTTCCAGTGGTTAATCCCCGTCGTCTGTTTTTCCATTACTCGGTCAGATCCAAGAAAATGGTTCTTTTATTTGCTGAATAGTGAATGTTGAGCACTTACGCTCACCGGCTCACTTACACAGTAATGTGGACACTTTGCGAGACAACCGCCAAACACTAAGAAATCGTTAGGCAAAGACTAGCCTTAATTATTATAGAAAGGTCAACGCTGTAAATTAATAAAGTCTTTCATTTGCTAAATAGTGTTGAGTAGTCACTTCCACAATAATGTGGACATTACTGTGAAAGTAAGTACTCAACAGTAATGTGGACACTGTGAGACAATCGCCAAACACTAAGAAATTGTTCGGCAAAGATTATCTTTAATTATAGAGAGGCCAAAGTTGCTAATTGATAAGCAATTCTTTTATTTGCTGAATAGTGCACAAAGTACTAAGAAATTATTAGGGAAATACTAGCCTTAATTTATAGAGAAGTTCAAAGTTGCTAATTAATAAACAGAAAACCATTTGCTGAGAAGTTAATACTAAGCACTTACCCTCATTGGCTCACACAGTAATGTGGACACTTTGCAAGACTCAATCACCGTACACTAAGAAATCGTTAGGTAAAGACTAAGTTTAACTATAGAGAGATCAAATTTGATAATTAGATAGATAGATAGATAACTCTTTATTGTACACCAAAATATTGAGTATTGAGTTTTGAAAAATGTAACACAAATAAATAATTTTAAATTAAATGAGTACAATCTTCCAGACAAACAGTAGATGGAGAGGAATGTGAGAAAGACAAAGACGGTGGTGCAACTGGCTAAGAAGAAAAAAATATATCTAAAGCAACTATAAACTTAATAAAATTATCATAAATTTACACATATTACATACACTAACAAACCTTTATAAATACATAAAACATAAACTATACTTACATAAATAGGTATAGGTAATAAACATACATAAAGAATATATTACACATATACATATAAAATACATATTATCATAAAGCAAATACACTTACTAATACCTTGATAGTTATAGCTATATAAAATAGAGTTATTTATAATGTGATATTCCAATGAATTACTTTTTTATATGTAGTTAAGTAAAAAGTATTTCCTGAATTATGAATTTTGGGCATTTACTCAATCAGTAATGTGGACACTTTGCGAGACTACTGACTACACCACAATAGATACCTGTTCTTCTTAGTCCTGTCCTTTTTTTATTTAAAAAAATGTAATGATAATAATTCTTTATTTTAGATGTCTATTCATATTTTTGTAGAATTTCCTTATCCTATGTTAGTATACAATGAATTGGTGTTAAATTACATTTTATTTAACAACACCGATACTTATCCTCATCATGTAGTTAACGATGGGGAGTCGTACCGGTCTGCTGTCATCTTTAGGATGCAATTATCGCTACCTCGCAATGCGTACCTATTTTCAATATTTTTTGAAATCCTTAATTCATTATTCTTTGCCCCTGACTATCAAAATCCAGCTTCGTCGTCTGAAATTAATGACTTCGAACTTGCGTCTCCGCGTATTTTAATCCCACTGACAGTTGTATCGTGAGATGTCAGCTCGGCTCCGCAATTATTTTAATCTCAGCAGAATCATTTTGATTGTACGGAGGCGAGATAAACTGAACGAATAATTTGATTGTCTCTGCAACGACTTCTCTTTAATTTATTTTCGGGGAATGACAGTCGCGCAGGAGCTTATGAAGCAAATAAACTGATACGTCATATTATAAGTACATTAAGATATCAGTGCGTTATGGTGATTATAACACAGAAGGCGGAATTTTAGCCCGAGCCGGTGATATAAAAATATACTTACATTAAATAATCAAAAAGAGTTTTAGCATATACATGTACTCGTAACATACAAATGCAATAAAAAAAGATTTAATAATTTCTGGAGGTTCCAAATCGAAAAGTACTTTATAGAAGGCGTGTAAAAAAACAGTGTTTCCATACAAAAGTGTGCAGCCGCGCCCGGGCAATTTTTATGAAAATGTCGTTTTACTATTATTTTAATTTTGTTCTGCTATAGTGATCTAGTATCCCGTGGTTCGATTTATTACGATTATGTCCCTAACTTACACGATGTAAAAAAAAAATTCAAAACTAAAAACCGTTAAAATTGCTTTTTAGTTATGCTACCAAATAATACGTACGACAAATTGAATAAGTACGGATTAGTGTACAATTTCAGAATCAAAAAGTCAAATACAGGGTGCAATTGAAATCATTAGCATTAATTAAACTCATTAACATACTCACATAAAGGATATTTTGTACGGTAACAACACTGCAATTAATGCAGTAATTAAAAAGTATCAAAAAGTTAGATAAATTACCAAAGTATCAAAAACACTTAAGTCGCGCGCGCGTATTGGGTATACGTACAAGCCGTGAGGTCAAAGAACCCGCCACAGTCACGGACACAGCTGAGCCACCGAGCGGGCGCGGGCGGCCGGCATACAAAAGTAGACTATGAAGTACGTAAATAAGGTTTAAAATCGAGTGGGGACGGGTGAGGTCCCACTAACGCTTGAGGATAGTAGGTTATTCAAGGTTACGTTTGAAGTAGGAACGCATGTTAGTATACTACGGCGCGACGAAATTGATACTTTTATAGGTAATTAATTTGTTTTTCGTGAGTTTTATCACGCTTACTTTTTTTTATTTATAATTGCGGTAATGGTATCATTTTTAGAGGTTTTCTTTGATATGAAAATGATGACTTTTAATTGACGTTTTATTAGTCTTAAATTACTTTGTATCATGGGTATAATAGACTCTTAAAAGGATGCCAATTCAAATCCATCGTATATACAATTCCCGTGTTAGTTTATTTTCAATGTTTCGAAAGCTGTCATAAAGATTTTGCTGAACAAAATCCAGGTATATTGCAAACCAATAAAGACGTGAAATTATTGTAATTGAAAGTGCACTGTTACCTCGTGCAATTGAAAACCCGTATATTTCCTTCTGGTATTTCTCGCTGCGGTGTACGCAATCCTAATTGAGTGCAGAAGCTGTTTGCAATTTAAAATTATGTTAGTAATAAAATAATTATGGCGCAGTTTTTAGAGATTGCAACAACCCGGTATGTTTCTCAACCCGGCCGGGTTGTGTGCTAGCGATGAAACCGATGAAATTTAAAATATTTTATGAAATTTTTCTATATATTCATGGAAAAAGACGATACAAGGTAAATATTTATTTCAAATTGCTTATGAATAATTATCACAATAATCAGTCTCACATAAGTCTCAAAATCACATTTAATACAGAACTGATTACTTTCACTTATGGACGAAAAAGTAACATTAGTATTAGTAATTTATTAATTTTTATAAGTTTAAACAAACAGGCCTTTCTTTTACTTCGTATAGTGTCTATTTGAAAACATATAATTAAAATAAGAAACTATTAACGCAAATTAAAGTACGAAACGTGTCATAAAAACTTAGATTAGAAAAATAAATAAACTTTGGTAGCTTTGGTATAAACAAAATAAATTCTTATTTGCTAAAAGTAAAGCATTATGTTTTTTCATAAACTTAAGCTATTAAGACTAGTGACAGTGAGTGTTACTATTTTTACTGATTGAGCAAATATAGGAATCTCATATAATATATCAAATATATATGTATATTTAGCAAATTATTTTTAGTATATTGTCGCGTAAGGAGATGAATGACACTGTCAACGTCACGAATTCGAACAAAAAGAATTCAACTGAAGGAAAATTTCATCAACAGCGTCAGAGCACGATTGGCCTAGTGGTCTGAGCGATGGATTGTGAAACCAGAGACCGCTGGTGCAAATCACAGCCACTTATAGTGTTTTTGAAGTTTTGAAAGAAGTTTCTACATAATACTAGACTAAATGGAAAAGAAAATACGGGACAGAAAATGAGTGAGAGAGAAGGCGATAGAAAATTAGTAATTTGAGTTTGGAACATTGATGCGATTTTGTTCGAATTCGGGGGGGTATATAAGCGGAACAAGGCGCCGCCTAAGGTAGTTTTAGTTGGACAGTGAAATCCAAAGAAGAAGGAAGAAAAGAGAAAAGAAGAAGAAAAGAATAGTAGTGAGTAAAGTGAAACAGTGACTAAAGTGACTAAAGTGAAGTAGTGACTTAAGTGAAGTGTTCAGTGCAGTTAAGTCCACGTGTGTTACAGTGCAGTGACGTTTACGCGCGTGTGACAGTGCAGTGACGTTTCCGTGCGTGTGACAGTGCAGTGACGTTTCCGCGTGCGTGTCAGTGCTGTGACGTTTCCGCGGGCCTGACAGTGAAGTGACAGTTGGAGTGCAAAGAGGCGTGCATTGACGCTGTCAATTCTGAGTAGGTACTGCTTGAGTTGTAAATAAAGGCACCATTTAATAGGATTGTTGTTTCCTTTCCTATCCCCAACCCACTCTCGTGACAGTATTTTGTCAATCAGGGACAAAAGTCGACTAACCAAGAAGAAAGCAAGTATACAGCGTCTGGGTCCGGTGACCGGACCCGGTAAGGATGGGCGGGCCCGGTTTGCAATCTCTAGCAGTTTTATTATAACCTGGGCGACTGAGTTTCGCTTGATGTAAAGTCCAAGAAAAAGAGTTTCTACAACAATTAGATGCTATTTTTAGACTTTACAAACATAGTCATTACCAACCATCGTTACGACGATCACCCACCGTACCATCGCCGATATAGGTGTTTTTTGTAATGTTATAGGGCAGCAAACGAACACGCGGGTCACCTGATAGTAAGTGATCACCGCTGTCCATGGACAACTGCAACACCAGGGGTGTAACAGAAGCGTTGCCGGCCTTTCAGGAAGATATAGACTCGTTTTTTTAAGGGTTTCAATGTCGTATCGGTCCGGGAACACTGCTGCAGAAAGTTGATTCCACAGTTCGGTCGTACGTGGTAAAAAGTTTCTTTAAGAAACGGACGGTGGTTGATTGCCGACTATTCAAGTGGTGTGGATGAAATTTTAATTTCAGGCGGGTGGTGCGGTGGTGAAAAGTGTCGGTGCTTACGGCTTAAAAAGGTATAAGACGGCTTAAAAAAGGTGATCAAGGGTCAAATGAGTTACATTTATTTTATTTATTCATTTCAATACTATTGCTCAAAAGTTACTTTTAACAAATGGAAGAGCATTTTCTTCCAGTCAACCATAGGAAATTTTCTACATCCAATACAAATCACACTTCATTTTGTTTCTCTGGGAATGTAAGCAACATATACTGAAATTTATCTACTGTAGTTCATTTCTTTAAGTATTTAAAAGAATATAAACAATCTTGTCATGTCTTTTTATTGAAATGTACACTTTATAAATCAATACCATAGCAAATTACAAATTATTTATTTTTTAAATTATGAATTACATAATTAAAAAAAAATGAAAAAATCTTTATTTCAAGCCTTAGTTGATAAATAAACGTATTTCTGGGACCCACCTAGTAAGCTTAGATGAAGCCTGTGGCAGGGGATCCGCTCTTCCAAACACATGATATTAACTTAGGCCTAGTTAACAAAATACAATGAAAGTCAAGAGTAGAATTTTTTATTATATATCTTTGACATAATGTGTTTGTGTGTGTGTGTGAGGGGGTGTGTGTGTGTGTTGTGTGTGTGGTGAGTGTGTGTATGTGTGCACGTGAGTGTGTGTGTATGTAATAACAAAAACTGATGGTAGATTTGACATTATTAGTAAATAATAATAATAAACTTGTATTATATAGTTCTCAACCCTACAATTTGTTTGTAATTTGCAAAGGTTGATTTATAACGTGTATATTTCAATAAAAAAACGTGTCAAGACTGTTTACATTCTTTAAAATACCTAAACAAACGCACTATAGAGAAGTTTCACTTAAAGAGATTTTAAATGAGGACGCCACTACAGCAGTCCAAAAATTCCCCCAAAACACTTTGTCCACAACCCCGAGTTTTCATTTCCTGCCGTCGGGCGCCTGTTTTTGTTGGGGCTTTGTCTTATGCAATTAAATTCGCTTGGCTGTATGGAATTCAAATGAGAATCTAATAATTCATCATAGTAATTTTAGGTCAGGAAATTTCGAGGAGAAAAATGCAAATCGCGACGTAAAGCTGAATTTTTAACCCCTAGAGGCAAAAAGAGGGGTGCAATGGGTTTGACGTGTCTGTGTGTCTGTAGCTTTTAAACGAATTGACCGATTTCAAAGCGGTTTCGATCGAAATCCTTGTCTGTGGAGATAGTTTTTAGCTATTTTACGAGCTAGCGTACAGTATTACCTTAGGTCTATGAGACTTTGACGTCACGCGGGCCGGCGCGTGTAACCTACATACTGCATATTTTATAATTTTACTTTGTCTTTCTAGTGCAATAAACGCATTCCGTGGTACCGGTCGGGTTTTAATTATTACCGTCCTTGACTCCTGCACCCAACTTCCCGAACACACCGTGTCCACCTGACATCTGCAACATTTAAATGTACTGAGACCAAAATTTGGTCTCAGTGTGTTCGGGAAGTTGGGTGCAGGAGGCCCGCGTGACGCCAAAGTTTCATAGACCTAAGGTAAATAAATAAATAAATATGGACAAATAACACTGATTAAGTTAGCCCCAAAGTAAGTTCGAGACTTGTGTTATGGGATACTAACTCAACGATACTATATTTTATAACAAATACATATGTAGATAAACATCCAAGACCCAGGACAATTTGAAAAAGGCTATTTTTCCAACTTGCCCTGACCGGGGATCGAACCCGGGACCTCTGGGTGGCGGACTAGCATGGTGACCACTACGCCACGGAGGTTGTCTTGAATACTGTACGCTATCTGGTACAGCTATGTTTAATGGAAATCGGTTCGGCTATTCAAAAGTTATTGGGGTCAACGCTTGTCGGGATTTTTTAATTTGCGTGGCATATAAACTTGTAAGTATGCTATTCTGGACGTTAATAAAGTATATGTATCGAACATAATATATTTCGCAGCTTATGAAGTGCGTAATCAATATTCCAGTGTAAATATACATCATAGAAGGGACTACCGTTGCATAACTATCGATAGTATAACTATCGATAGTATAACTATCGATAGTATAACTATCGATTGTTTACCTCTTCATTCTTTCATTTCATTTTTAGTTTTATTCTTTCATCGTCCAGGCTATCAAACTATGGAACGATTTACCAGTTGATGTCCAGAAGGCTAAAACCCGCTTTTCATTCAAGAAACAGGTGAAGGCACACTTTCTTCAAAAACTGTCAGATAGATCATAGTGTATGTATGTAGTATATAAAGGTATTGTTTATCATAGTATATACTTAATAGTGTGTATTTTTTTTTATGTAGTGTATTGTTTTGACATATAGTCTTTATTTCTTTTTCGCCACATACCTATTCAAATTTTGCACTACCCCTGTCATTCTCTACATCACCCGTTTGGTTGACTGGTAGATAAGGCCTTAGGATTTAAGTCCGCCATTACACTTTTATTTGTGTATGAAGTAAAATAAATAAATAAAATATCTCGAAAAACAGTCACAACATCGATAGGACTATCGACAGTATCGAATAACCGATACTATCGTTACTATCGATTGTATCGATTGTCATTAGTTTACAATGTTATTGGTATAAGGTTTAAACTATTGATAGTATCGATTGTATTGAATTTAGATACTATCGACAGTATTCGATATTATCGATAGTATCTCAATTCAACTCTTGACTCTAACAAAAATGTTCACTTTAAAACCAAATATTTCAAAAACTAATCCCTAAATCGAAAAACGGTGTTCACAAGCTCACAATATTTTTGGAAGACCAATTCAACGATATCCCACATGATTGGTAGGTAAGTCGAGAAAAAAAAAGGACTCTTCACTTTACATGTACGGGAGCTACCATAAAAAACTAAGAAATTTTTCGTGACTATTTTATTTTACCACTTTTTTGCATAATTAATACACATATCCATGCCAAATCACAGCTTTCTAGTACTTATAGCCGCTGAGTTAAACCGCGGACGGACGGACAGACAGACGGATAGATATGGCGAAACTATAGGGGTTCCTTGCTTACTACGGAACCCTAAAAAACGTTATTCCCATACAAATTGCCCGGGCGGCTGCACACTTTCGTTTGGAACTTCGGAAGTTTTTTTTTTACTTTCGACTGTTATTTTTATTTCATTATACTACAGTGATCTAGTAAAGCCAGTGTTTGATTTTTTACAGGCATATCCCTTCCGTGTATTAAGTATGATGTAGCACATAGGATGTAAATGGACATTATAATTTTCTCGAAGTTTCCCTTAATCCGGATTACCACTGATTATCACAATATAGGCGGCGTGTACGTTACATCAGCTGTACACAAAGGTTATCCGAGCTGAGATTACAAAATATCGAGAAAATAGACGTAACACTCGTATTTAACATTTTCTTGACTCAATAAATCATTGTATTTTAGGAATTACAAAGTTACAAAATCATTATCATGCCATCCTTTCTTCTGCTGCTGAGCATAGACCTCCCTTCGTCGAAGCCACCCATCTCGGTTCTGTGCTGATCTCATCCAGGTGTGATTCGCGACTTTGATTAGGCATATCGTCACCCCATCGCGTAGGCGGGCATCTCTCACCAATTCTGGGCCACCATTCGTTCAATGCCTTGCTCCACCTGACATCACGCCGTCAGGCCAGAAGCCCTGTCCAGTTTCACTTTAAGTTCATGACTGTTGTACTAACATCTCGAACTTTAGTTTTAGACGACCTACATGGCGTAGTGATCACCATGCTAGTCCGCCACCCAAAAATTCTGGGTTCGATCCCCGGTCAGGGCAAGTTGGAAAATGGTCTTTTTCAAATTGTCTTGGGTCTTGGATGTTTATTTATATATGTATATGTTATAAAATATGTAGTATCGTTAAGTTAGTATCCCTCACAAGTCTCGAACTTACTTTGGGGCTAACTCAATCAGTATTATTTGTCCCTATTTATATTTATTTATTTGTTATTTAGTACGTTTTCGATGACGGTTTTGAAAAGTTATAAAATTAAAAAATTGTACAAAAGTTAATTTAAATTCCCATCCCAAATTGTATCCGGCTCAAAAGTACCCATTACGCTTGCTGCGTTTCCTCTTTGAATGGCTATGGATATCTTCTGAGCCAGGGACCACCTGGAGCGTTGGTCATAACCTCGTTCCAGCAACGAAGTGCTTAGCTTCGGGCCACCATGGACCAGCTGTCTCAACAGCGACTGGAATAAATTCTCGTGTTTATTTCACTGTTTTATATCATCTGTGATTACCACGAGTCAGTTAGACACGTCTGCCTAGTGTGGAGTTTATGAATAAGGCCTCTTTTTATTAGGAGAAGCATTCAATCCACTGACATAGGCTATAAGAAGATTGAATATAAGATAGCTATATTTTGCAGTTGATCAAGCAAACATAAACCAAACAATATCGTCTCCGAAGAAAATGAACCTATTAATTATAAACTTCTTTTCAACATATTATTTCCCCATTGACTTATATAATATAAACAAAAAAAAACGAACTAAAACTGAAATAATAACCTAAATTACTTACTCATAGATAAAAAAGCCCTGGCAAATCGCTGCCCCGTGATAACGTGCTCAGAAGGCTGGCAGCATTGCCACATTGTATAGCAATGCTTAACATTAGTAAAACTATTCAATTTACCAGCTCTTTTATTTTCCCATGAAACATTTAGCAATCTAGTCTTTTATTGGCACATTTTTTATACACGTTTTTTCGTCATATTTTTTATAACTAAACCCTTTTTTGTTAATCCCAAAAAAAAATGGGTTTGTAAGTTTGACGCTAACGTCTATCTGTCGGTCTGTTTGTGTGTCTGTCTGTGGCAACGTAGCGCTCGAACGGACGACCGATTTCAATGCAGTTTTTTCACATGAAATCAACTTCCCTTGCGGTGGTTCTTAGCCATGTTTAGTGATAATCGGTTCAGTAGTTTAAAAGTTATTAGGTGTTAACGCTTGAAAGCTTAGATTTGTAATTTACCTGGAAAATAGATGGCGCTACGGATTAGAAAATTATGTAGTTCCGTCACTTATCACTAGATGGTGTCGTCGGGGATTTTTAATTTGCTTGCAAATTAACTTGTTTTATTATTTCGCATCATTCTCTTGTCAGGATATTTTACTAATAAATAAACTTGTAAGTTTTTCTATCATATAAAAAAGGTTCAAACTTTAAAAAGTCAGAAAGTGGTCCCCGGGCTTTTCAGCATGTCAGCTGAGGACGCAACTGGGAAAACGCTGAGATGACAGAGAGAGAGAGAGATAAAAAAGTTTCAACCTAAGCTTCATGCTTATACTCTAGCTAGTTTGCCCCCTGGCTCCGGCCGTTATCTGCGCACAATATTATCATTATCCTCGGCATGGACAGCTCGCTCTTAGCTCCTAAACAACGTGTATAGTGCCATTGAAGTTTAATGTGGTACACAAGGGACTTGATACAACCTTTTACATCATCAATTGCTTTATTTTTGAAGATCTTCGTGATGTAATGGTCAAGGTATTCCTTCTTATTATAAAAACAGGACTAACTTTGTTACTAAGTTTAAACCTTTATCCGCCCAAATCAAGTTGACATTGACAGGTGAGATAGTGTGTAATACTTGATATGTCAACATGATTTGGGCGGATAATGGTTTAAACCAAGTAACAAAGTGAGTCTGGGTTTTATAATAAGACGGTCCGGGTTCGATCCCCAGCCTAGGCAAGTTAGAAAATGGCCTTTACAAATTGTCCTGGATCTTGAGTATTATGTATTTATCATAAAATATAGTATCGTTGGGTCAGTGTCCCATTACACAAGCTTAAGCTTACTTATGGGCTAGCTCAATCTGTGTGATTTGTCCCAATACAACGTGAAAGGAACATACCCGTAATAAATCGAACCACGGGCTTATACAAGATCACTACAGCATAATAAAATTAAAATAACAGCCAATACCCAAAAAAAAATCGTCTTTCCTTACAAAAGTGTGCAGCCGCCCCGGCTATTGGAATCGGAATGTCAATTTTTTTAAGGTGAAGTGGGTGCGTGTCAAGCGCCCTCACTTGTAATAATTCTTTTAATCGTAACTGTGGTGATAATTAAAAACTGTAATAGATGATTGCCCTAGATATACCTTCTTACTATTTAATGAACAACCTTTGAAAGTATTATTTGTAGTCCTTTTTATGCTAGTGTCTACTTTTAGCAATAATAACTCTAGCATAAAAAGGACTTACTTTCGTACTTTCAAAGGATTTTCATAAAATAGTAAGATGGTACATCTAGGGCAATCATCTATTACAATTTTTAATTATCACCACATTTACGATTAAAAGAATTATTTCAAGTGAGGGCGCTTGACACGCACCCACTTCGCCTTAATTTCATAGTACTTTAGTGATCTAGTAGAGCAAGTGGTTCGATTTATTACGGATATGTCCCTTCTACGTTATTTATTAATTTATTTATTAATTTAATATTTTATTTGCCACTTTCTCGCCATCCATTACGACGCGGCGCTGGGCCACAGGATAACTACTAGTATTCCACTCAGCATAAAAATTCAAAGAAATATCTACTCAATGTGGTTAGCGATATGGTTTAATTTAGCTCGCGTCAGACCTCAGCAAATTTTCCTTTAGATACCAAGACATCCATTGGAAGACAATTTCATTCTTATGGACTCGTGAGGAAAACTCACGTACAGAAATCTCACTCAGCAAAGAAATATCTACTCAATGTGGTTAGGGATATGGTTTAATTAAGCTCGCGTCAGAACTCGGAAAATTTTCTTTTAGAGACCTACAAATCCATTGCAAGGAAATTTCATTCTTATAACTTTAGACAAAAGATTAAAATAACTGAAGTTCCCACTTCGAAGTGGTCGCCGCGCACATAGTAATAATGTAGGTATATTTTCGATAACTAAACGGGGAGATACACAGGCCTGCCTGAGCTTTGTCTCTTAGACCTGCAAGAACCAAAATGCCCTGACTGCCCCATTAGGGAATTTAAATACGTAACAGTAAGTAGAAATATACAGATCGGGATAATTTATTCTGGAATAAATATGGTTTTCACCCTAATAAACTAACATTCAAATTGATCTTTATTTGGATAATTACTTTCAGCATTGATAAATACTAACAAAAAATCCGCATGCCGTTCCATTGTTTTCTCTTGCAATGCCTTATCAGGGTTCATGTTGTACCTACTTAACTAATTTAAGAAGTGACTGTGTAGAAAGTGTAATATATGTTCAATGTGAAAAGAAATAAATAAATTGAAATAAATCTCTGACGGGACGGACAGAGCCCGGGGCCGGTATCCAAAAAATGCCACGTTTAGCGCATTGGTGGGCCTGAAGAGCGAAGAAAGGGAAATAAATAATAAATTGATAAATGAAGAATTTTCTTAATTGGTTCAGGCTTCCTTGAGTAATAGGACTAATCGGGAAACATACATAACACAAGTAATTGTAACATAAACATAAAAACCCGTCTGAAGTTTTTAGGGTTCCGTAGTAAACAAGGAACCCTTATAGTTTCACCATGTCTGTCTGTCTGTCTGTCTGTCCGTCCGCGGTTTTACTCAGCGTCTATAAGTAATTGAAAGCTGTAATTTGGTATAGGAATGTTTATTAATTATGCGGAAAAAGTGGTAAAGTAAAACATTGAAATAATTTTTTTTAGGGTAGCTTCCATACAAGTAAATTCAAAAGTCAATTTTATTAGGTCGACTAACCAATCATGTGGGGTATCATTGAATAGGTCTTCCAAAATATTATGAGCTTGCGAACATAGTTTTTTGATTTAGGGATCCGTTTTTGAAATATTTGGTTTTAAAGTGAAAATTTTTGTTAGAGTCAAGTGTCCCCCCCCTCTATCTGCTAAACGGTTATATATGGACACGTCAAAAAATTCACAGCTATAGAAAATATAATGAAATTTAAAGGAAAACTATCAGAGCTAAGTAGGGTTTACAAATTAAAAAGTTATAGGCGATCAACTTCTAAAATGTATTCGGAAAAGGAAAATTTCAATAGAAAATTAGTTTTTAGACGTTTTTAGTGGCATGAACTCAAAGTTGGCATTCGTTACTACGGAACCCTACACTGCGCGTGGCCCGACACGCACTTGGCCAATTATTTTGTGTTTATTTTTTATTTTGATATAAGTACCCAGTGTCACTCTCATAGTAATTACGAATCAAACGACACCTCTCAGGCTTAAGAATCCCTTACCTTACCCTAGACTTTTCCATACAAACGTAGTCTACGTTTTATTTTGAAATGACATGCGAGATTTCGGTAAAAATTTTAAGAAATTGCAATTATCTAGGGTTATAATTGGATTCCTACAGGAAAATTATGAACTGGAAAGAAAATATAAGGGTGTAGAAGTTTTAAATATTGATGGTCAAATATGATATGATACACTATATTCTCTTTTAAGTTCATATTTTAACTGTGAAAACTAGTTATCTGCCTAAAAATATGCAATTCCTTTGAAATTACATAACTTCGTCAATATCTGACATGGCGACTCAAAATAAAACGTAGACTACGTTTGTTTGGAAAAGTCTAATCCTGTCAAGGGTAAGGACTCTTAAATCAATCGAGCCGTTCAGGGCGTGCCAAACAATTATACATACATACATAGGTAAATACAGACATACATACTCTCGAAAA
Organism: Acrobasis suavella; assembly: GCA_943193695.1. Classification (NCBI taxonomy): domain Eukaryota; kingdom Metazoa; phylum Arthropoda; class Insecta; order Lepidoptera; family Pyralidae; genus Acrobasis; species Acrobasis suavella. Next base: position 3,366,539 of record OW971947.1, read on the forward strand.
ACATAACCCTCCTTCTGGCGCAGTCGGGTATAAAAAACGTTGTTTACATTCGAATTGATAACCTCCTCGTTATTCGAAGTCGGTTAAAAATAATGAAACCAAATCGTATTACATGTCAAACCATACAATAGTAGTAGCCTAGAAGCATGACGCAACTTTTCATTCAACACGTAATGGGCGTACAGATAAACGGAGGGAAATTATTATATCATAGCTGGTCTTGTCTATTGTCGTCTAATATAATAAGTGAACAAAGATGTGTACGTACAGACACTCCGACACACCCATTGTTGTAGGGTTAGGGGCAAATATAATGCGTAAGGTCTTGTATAAGTAAAGTGGACTCATTATATACATATACACTATCCCTCATATTCAAAAAAGTTAAACACCGTTTGCTAAACCCATTTTAGTTAAAACATGTTTTGTCTCTTTCCCTCTTTTCAATATTTGACATTGAAAGAACGAGACAAAACATATTTTGACTAAAAGAGGTTTAGCAAACCTTTGTAATTTTTTATGAATAAAGGGGTTAAAATATAAATATATATAGTGACAGATAACACTGATTGAGCTAGCCCCAAAGTAAGTTCAAGACTTGTGATATGGTACTAACTCAACGATAATATATTTTATAACAAATACATATATAGATAAACATCCAAGACCCAGGACAATTTGAAACACGCCATTTTCCAACTTGCCTTGATAGGGAATCGAACCCGGGACCTCTGAGGTGGCGGACTAGCATGGTGACCACTACGCCTAGGAGGTGGTCAAATTATTAATGAATGAGGCAGATAGAGCAATGGTTTCGCGGCTCTAAGCAGAGAGTTTCCAGGGCCGCACGTCCCAAAGGACACTTTTAGCGTGATGGTGGGATGTGTAAAATAAACTATTTATACTTATTATTTATATTTATTACAAGCTTCAACTTTTACGATTAAATTGCAGATGTGCTGAAGTTGATGTAAGGAATACCTTTAACCGGAGAGCATGCATGAAAAGAGTAATGAGTGTTGACGAAGCAAAAGAGGTTTGCAAGGATCGTAGCTAGTGGACTTCCGTAGTCTTTGCCTACCTCCATGGGAAATAGGCGTGAAATTAAGTATGTATTTGACGACGTCCGTGGCGTAGTGGTCACCATGCTAGTCTGTCACTCAGAGGTTACGGGTTCGATCCCCGGTAAGGGCAAGTTGGAAAATGGCCTTTTTCAAATTGTCCTGGGTCTTGGGTGTTTATCTATTTATGTATTTATTATAAAATATAGTATCGTTGAGTTAGTATCCCATAACACAAGTCTCGAACTTACTTTGGGGCTAGCTGAATCAGGGTCCCTATATATTTATTTTATTTATGTATTACAAGCTAAAAGGGAGCTAGCTGGGACAATGACACGTAATTACGATTTGCAAACAATATACAGCCATTCTGACGAATGTCAGACCAGACAAAATCACCAACATTTTGGTTACCAGAAGGCCACCGGGGTTAGGCAGACCCAGAACCACGTGGCATGATGATCTGGATAAGTATTTGTCTGGATGGGAAAAGCTGACAGACAGAGATAGGTGGAGAGGCAAAGGGGAAGCCTTTGCCCAGCGGTGGGCTAAAACACCAACAGGCTGGGGAAAAATAGAACACAAACGAACTCAAGTACTTGCAATTTACACATTTGTAATTATAATTGAGTTCGCTTGTCCAAGAACTAAAGTTCTCTATAAAAACACCAATTAGTTGATATTGAAATAGGCCTGCATATTGTTTGCAAATCGTAATTAGAGTATCGATCCCATCTGCCCCTTTTACCAACCGGACCAATTTTAAAACGTATTTGAACAAAGATGATTTACGTTTTTTTAAATTATGTTATTTGCCGTTTTTGTTTTGTAATTAAAAACTTTATTCTGTTTTTTTGCAAAAACTTATAGGTTAACCATAAGTCTTAATAAGTACTAGACGTAAAAATTATCATAGGGACGCCGTTCTAATTACAAGTGTTCTTTTAAAAAATTTGTGCTGTTTTCGTAGCCGATTATTAGATACTGCCGAATCTTGCTTATTAGCTGTGGAAAAGCATGGATTAGTGATGAAAACAGCACTGGTGCAGCGACTAAAATTTTGATGCTAGAGCATTTTTATACGAATAGTTTGTGTAAGCAAGAAGATTCCATTTTTCAAGTATCGAGGGATGAAATGAAATTAGGTCATAGTGTTAAAGATTCTTAAATCAATAAAGTATTATCAGTTTTCTCATACAGTTTACACCTAACTTATTTATATAGTTCATCTTTAAAAGCCAAACAAAATGAGTTAGATACATCCAAACAAAAATAACATTTTATCGAAGATGTTTTCTCGTTTAAAACATACTTAGTGACCAATAGCGTATACATTTTTTTTAATTTAGTTTAAATAAAAATGTAGTGTTAGGTACAAGAGCCGTATTATTGTAAGTCCGGTTTGTTATTGGCACTGTTGCTTTAGGCTCGTAAATATTTTCGTTCGGCTTGCTCGTGCGAAATAATTTACATTCTGTAATAATTAGCTATACTTTCCAACAAATCAAATCAGATAATTTTTTCTAAAGGTCAAAACAAACATTTTCTATTGCATATTTTAAATCTTTGTTTTATATGGGATTTGTATTATGCAGGCTAATGACGTCATAGTTTTTTGGAGTCAAATGGCGCTCTTAAGGCGGTCCTTCCCGGTCGCTCTGATTTCAACGAGAGCATAGTTTGAAAAGCTTGGTGTTTCATCCAAGGCAATGCTAGAAAAAGAGGCAAATCAAAAAGAGAGAGATAGCGCCTAAGGGCATGGTTTGCATTCTATTAAATGAAATTATTATTATTATTAACTATCCATTAAACGAATATTAACTATTCAAAGAATGCGGAAATTTCATAAAACTTGTTCCAGGGGATACGTGTTTATCAGTAAGCCTTAAATGTATGTGAAATAAATGTTTTGTTTTCAAAATTTTCATTAAATTTGCGAGGTTTGTATCGAAATATTTTCTTCATTTTTATAATTTATGCGTACTTTATGAACGGGCGAAGTTCACCTAAAATTTGTGCAAAAAAAGCAGATTTTTGGAGGCTTATATTGACTTTATTTTTTTAATTTTAATTTTTATTTCGATAGAAACCTAGAAATAGAGCCCAAGATACTTGTGAGTTTAAAAGTTTTCAAGAAAGATCAGATACAACGCCATAATCACGTACGAGCGTTTGTATGAAAAGTAACACGGGAAGGCCGCTCTTAATATGAAGAATAAATCTAAAATCACGTTGAAAATGAATATGATCACGATAAGTCATTATTTTGTGACATTTTAGTTTCTTAACAGTACCAAATAATTTATTTTTGACTCAGAAAAGTACCTATATACAATATCTCATTTATATTCTTGTGATTTTTTTTAATAAATCTTTGTTATTGATGAGATTTGTTAAAAGTATAAAATCAATGCCAAAAGAGTAATTACATATTTTTAGGTCCCCTAAAGTAAAATCATAGATTTATGCACGCGGTCTTTTTACAATGCTCAAAATCAATTTAGCAGATCGTAAAAGCCGATAGAGGGAACGGGCGAGATCTTGAATCAAATAAATCAGCAATGCAATTAGTAAAGCAACCCATAAAGATTCCTTTTTTTATCTTTGCGCTCAAGAATAAGCTTAACGGTGCCTTTGGGTTTTTACGCCCTTGGGCTTTGTCTAACCCGTTAAGAATAAAGACGTGATAGTGTATATTACGTCCAATGGTCAATAAAATGAACCCTAAAACGTTTCATTTGATTCCGCGTGGTGAAAATTTAATTTCCCAGTGAAATATACTCGGCGGGCCATAATGACTGTAGCCACCTGAGGGTTTATGGCGGACGTAAAATAAATTATCCAAGGTTAGGGCGAAGACGGTCAAATGTTTACGCTAAGTTACCTTCGAGTTATGGGAGGGAGTTAATCGATGGAAAGGTACAATGTTTGTAGCGTGTTAGGAGAAGTAAGCTAATCAAGGGATGTAATCCTTGCAAATTAAATAACGTTACTTAAAGGTAGCAAGTTTAGTAAGTACCCCAAATCCTTTTAAATATTTCGCGTTTCTGAAATGATTCTATCTCTCTCGTCTCAGCGTATTTCTAGTTTCATTCTCAGTTGTAATGCTGAGAAGCCCGTGATCCGCTTTCAGGCCTTTTTCTTCACCACTTCGCATGGCATCCTTGGTTGTAAGACGATTGGCACGCATATCATCCTTGACGACGTCAAGCCAGCATTACTTGGGTCTACCAGAGGCAGCATGGCTATACACTTGTTTTCCACGTGACTAAAATTGCTTGTTTAGATTAACATCAAAAGACCCAGGACCATTTGAAATAGGCAAAGAGAAATTTCCTTGTTATGGGTAATAGGAATCAAACCCTAAATCTACGCAGGGCTACCGTGTTAACCATAACGTCACGGAGATTGTTTGCAATCTATATCTTTAAGGGTTAGTTCAGACAGAGAGAAAAAATGCTCGAGTAATTTACTAGCTTAATTGAAAATAATACCATATTACCATAGCCTAAAGCGTATAAATCTGAATTTTCCAGGGTCCAGGGCTGCCCCCATTTGAAATAGATCATTTGATAGGAAACTGAGACATCATTTAAAATTTTGTCTTGACCAGGCACTAGATAACCCTTCAAACTATTTTATGAACTATTGTTTACAGTTATTTAGTGCCTGGTCAAGACAAAATTTTAAATGATGTCTTAGTTTCCTATCCAATGATTTATTTCAAATGGTGGCAGCACTGGACCCCGAAAAATTCAGGTACAACGCGAGTATACTAATAGTTTATAGTTTATTTTCAAGGGACATAAAAATATCCTCTCCGCTGCGTTCCTCTTTGTCTGAAATGACCCTAAAAGTTAAGTGATGTCGACAAAATTAGGGTTGAAACAATATGAAACTTTCCTTTCCGAAAATGTTGTGCTGTCAGTTACTTTACGGACAACGATAATTCTGAATACGAAGATTTATCACAGCCCAAGTAATTGAATTATATGCCATCATAGCCCGAGGGCAGAAATGGTGTATTTTACGGCGAATTTTTCGTCATATAAAACAGATGTAACGTAAAATTCGGTTCCGCGTACCGTAATTTCATGTACGCAGGGCTGCGGGCGACAACTAATATAATTACGCAAAATCGATTACCTACCACGGGATATTGTCGGATTTTGCCGATAAATTAATTTTAGACAACATTGTGATATGTCACTAAACTGAGTCAGGTAAAGTCTTTCTGAGCAAAATTGATAAATAAAATGCAATTTAGAAGCCTTAAGGTTGAACTAGTCCTTACTTTTTTTGAATTTTTTAAATTATTTAAGGTTTTAATAAACTTTATTCGTAATTGATTAATACAGTAGTTTTTGTATAAAACCCCTTTTCTCAGTTTAATATGAATTATCGTGCATTTCACCTCACTGCTTCGCACGAACACAATGTTAGGTGAGACAGCATGCTGAGACAGGTGCGTCCACGTGTGAGTTCGGGCCAGCGACTAGTTCAACCTTAAGTTATGTCGTACAGAAAAAAATCCTCTTTTCACAAGATTTTATAGTTATTTTATGGTCTTATATGTTTGTTTAGGTAAAATCTTGCAACTACATTTTTGAACCAGTTATCTTCAAGCGATTAACCTGAAATTTTGCATACCAATGTAAGTTGGATGGCAATACAATATTATATATTAAAGAAGCTGTTCTGATGATCGATATTCGACTGAACTCAGTTATAAAACAACATAACCTCCTTCAGTAGGACTTGTTTGATTTGCCTTGACAAGAACTTAATGGTGGACGATGTCTAGGGTTTGATCACGGAGACGGAAGGTAGTCGATGGAACTCAGTAATGAAACAACGCAACACCATCGAGTTTGAGTTTATTTGATTTTATACATTTACGATTTAAAACGTTTATAATTTCCTCACAATAAAAGCTTGTACAGAAAATAATAAAATAAATAAATAGGGACAAATTACACTGATTGAGCTAGCCCCAAAGTAAGTTCGAGACTTGTGTTATGAGACACTAACTCAACGATACTATATCATACAACAAAGACATATATAGATAAACATCCAAGACCCAGGATAATTTGAAGAAGGCCATTTGCCAACTTGCCCTGACCGGGGATCGAACCCGGAACCTCTGGGTGGCGGACTAGCATGGCGACGCACTATGCCACAGAGACCTTCAAGTTTGTTCATATAACGGCATCAGAAATTCATCATCAGTGAACATTTCAGCTGTCTAGCTATCTGGGTTCATAAGACACAGCCTGGTGACAGACAGACGGACGAACAGCAGAGTTTTAGTAATAAGGCCCCATTTTAACCCTTTGGGTACGGAACCCTAAAAAAAGGGGACCATATTTTAGGTTCAATCAGTACAACTCTTACAGTCTGGGAAAAAATAAAAATTTGGAACGATTTAGAAAGTCTTTTTAAATCATCTAAATCACTTTTAATTGTTCAAAGGTAAAGTTAAAGCAAAATCGAATTTCCATGAGAACACATTTTTATCTGTATCCTGCAATTGGGTTAGGATAAAAATCTAATAATACTGGTTTCTCACAAAGGCTTTTTCCTAGAACGGGCCAATCAAAAACTTTGACAGGTCTATTACGATAGATGCACCGTTATTGATGGGAGGGTATTGCCAGAGTGATAGATATATTTCTACAATGTTGCATGAAAAGTAAAAAGAATTTACCAGCCGTTTTTTCTACCGCATTGCTTGTCTGTTTCTTTCGTGTGTGTAAGTGGGCAATACTGAAGCCAGATTTTTCAGATTTAGTTTGACCACAAGTATGGTACTTCATAGAAGCGGAGTATCATTTATGCCTAATACTTCTTCATCTCCTTGAGTCGAAAGGCTATAATAAATTTGACTAGTGTTTGGTCGGCGACTTCCAGGTTATTTGCCTCATTAAGATCTGCAATGTGCAGGTCTTAATGAGGCAAATGGGATTGATGGGAGGGTATTGCCAGAGTGATAGATATATTATCTACAAAGTTGCATGAAAAGAAAAAGAATTTACCAGCCGTTTTTCTTCCGCATCGCTTGTCTGTTTCTTTCGTGTGTGTAAGTGGGCAATACTGAAGCCAGATTTTTCAGATTTAGTTTGACCCCAAGTATGGTACTTCATAGAAGCGGAGTATCATTTATGCCTAATACTTCTTCTTCTCCTCGAGTCGAAAGGCTATAATAAATTTGACTAGTGTTTGGTCGGCGACTTCCAGGTTATTTGCCTCATTAAGATCTGCAATGTGCAGGAAGGGGGCTTTTTGGGCAGGACAATAATTGGGTCATTGATTGGACAGCACCACATAGTAGTAGTAGCTGTAGCGGGAGCGAGGTGATATGCTCGACCGCCACAAAGGAGAGATCTTCCCGCCAGGCATGTTGTTGCGCCTGGGGAACCGCGGCTCCGACGGTCTCTCTATTGTACGTCTCAACACTCGCATTTCGGCGAGAGTGGGGATGCTGCTCAGGGCTGTGGCCCTCTTCAGCGGATAGCTGCCGCCGCCTGCAACGACAGGCGGGTCACAAGGTAGTGGCCGTGGCGGCCACGTCAGGTTTCTTCGGTCCTAGGGGTTCGGTTCTGGCGCTGCTGGTGCGGCGCCTGGTTCGGCTGGCAACGAGATGATGACGTCGCGGGGCGAGGGCTTGTATTTGCGGGCCGGCGGGTGGGCGTGCAGGGGCGCGATCCCCCTGAGGTGGGGGACCACCTTGTCATACAAGCCTCTCGCCAGGCGTGAGACAAAGGTGTCTAGGCCGGCTCCGACGGTGTTTTTTTTTTTTTTTTTTTTTTTTTTTGACGTGACAGACATAGGTTGCCTCGGACGGCATTTCCTATTTCACCCGGACAAGGTTTGAGGAGCGGGCCAGAGGCCCGGCTTCCTATATTTTTATACTACTAGCAGCAGCGCAAAGGGCTCCCAAGGGGGAAACCTCGGCTTTGGGCGCGCTAGGGATTATGGCAAATTTTGGGGTGCTGCAACACCCATGTTTTGCCGGAAGGGCCGAAGCTACGGTGCCAGAAGGGCCTACTTAGGACGCAAATCGTCCAGGTACCGCCGGGCGGTACCTAGTGAACGAGCTAATGTTCCTACGCCTACGTATTCGATTACGACGAATGCGGGGGGGTCGGACCGCGAGGTTCCTCTGGCTACTCGGAGCCGCAGAGGTATCGAATTGGACCATGTCAGCCATAATCTGGTCATCGGAGTCAGAGAGAACATGCCTCGGACGTCTGCCGGTGAGTCGGCGAGGGTTGTGCTCCGGGATGTAGTTAGCTGCCTCTCTAACTAGTCGGTTCGGGTGGTCGGCGGCTTTATCAAAGAAGCGTTCGGACGCTTCTTTCATAAAGTGCTTAATGGACGGGAGTTCGAGATCGCGGTGTAGGTCGCAGTTTCTCGCTATCCTTGGAGCGTTGGTAGCTCTGCGGATGAATCGGTTCTGTCCGACGGTGTATCGGAAGTTTTATATATGTAGCGAATCGGGCGAACTCTGAGATCGAGATGTAGTATACTACTGGCGCCATCTCATATGCTTCTTGTGAACTATATTGTCGGTTGTCTCTTGATTGGTTGTAGTTGTAGTTTTTCGAAGTGGCCGTAGAGGTCGCCACATTAGCCTACTACTACAAACGAAACTATACATCCGTGCACAGTGTGCACACGTCATTATGTGTTTGCCCCCAACACACTCGACAAGGTGAGAATGGGGGAGAGGTGCGGGGACCCTAGGAGTTTTCGTTCTGTATGTACTTATATTACTTCTGTTGGTTTGATGACTGCCATATAATAAAGATAGCCGAAACCAATGGCTTAACGTGCCTGCCAAAGCACGGAGGGGCTCAAAAATGTTGAGTGCCGCTTGTGGTTACTCATCCAAGTGCAGACCGCACCCAGGATTGAGCAGGACACTTGCTAGAAGAGGAGACAGCAAACGGAACATAGTCCGTTACCTAGTTGTGAACGAGGTAGGGAATCAGACCGGTAGGGAAACCACCAGCCCGTCGGTCAGACCAGTGGCGTTGGATGACAATTTGGGCTAGTATAGCTATAAAACTATGAAACGAATTAAATACTTACCTTATAAGGTTCTACGTAAAATAAAGATTTTGGTTTTGATTGCCGAATAATAAAGCTTATCTTTCTTTCTTTTTTCCTTCTTTACGTAGGTTAGTAAAGCGTTCTATGTCCGGTTTGTAATTAGCATATTTTATTGACTTGGTCTGAGTAATAAAATTGTGAGCGTGTTTATACAAATTGTATCATTGTGAGTATAAGTGTATTGGAATAACCAGCGAAAATTTTCGTATTTTAAATTTGTGAGGAATCTTGAGTGTTTGACGCCAAACCGAGTAAAACTAGTTCAATTTAGACAACTTTAGTCGTCAATGGCACAATATAGGTAATCTATACAGTAAATGTACTCCATACTAACGCTCGAATCGACGCACGCACACAGCTTAATGTCGTTTACACGGCCGCTAAGCAATCGTTGCAAGACAAAACTACGCAGTGCCACGCCGCAGTCTGGTCGCTGATCGAGTAGGTATGTGTTTAGTGTTGCCACTCGATAGACCACTATCAATAGCTTTTCGATAGTTTAAGCAAATCCAATAGTATCGGTACTCAGCTACCGAGTGAAGCTACGCGAACATGCAACTAGTCACGCGACCGTTTTGAAACTAAAATGGTCCATGGCTCTCAAAAGGTTAAACGCAAATGGTCTATGTAGTAAATAGTTTTATTATAAAACAAAGACTAATTTTGTTACTAGGTTTAAACCATTATCCGCCCAAATCAAGTTGACATCTAGTAATATTACACTATCTCACTTGTCAATGTTAACTTCATTTTGGGCGGATAATATTTTAAACCTAGTAACAAAGTTAGTCCTGTTTTTATATAAGACGGTTTTTGTCTAAATCGCTTGTATGTATGATTACGTAAAGAAATGCCAACGAATGCCTAGAGTCAGAATAAAAGATTAATTCTTGCTTTAAAGGTGTTAGTAAGAAATAGTGTACTGTACACAAAAGAAACAATTTGCAGAAAAATTGTAGAACTTTATAACAGCGAAGTCGAGTTTCAATTATATAGAGTTTGGTCGGCGTTTTCGACTTGTATTGAAGTCGTGACGTGACCTGTTTTCTGCGGAGCCTGAAATTTATTACAGTACTCTTGTGAACGAATTTGTACTTTAAAGTACTTGTTTTAACGCTTTACTTCAAGAATCAAAGTTCAGTGAATTAGTACACTGGAGCGTAGGTGTTTTTTATTGGCCCGACCAACGATTTAGTTTTTGTTTTAGGGTTCCGTACTCAAAGAACGTCAACGGGACCTTATTAATGACTTAGGCTCCGCTGTCTCTCCTTCCGTCCGTCTGTCACAGGGCTCTATCTCTTGAACAGTAATAGCTAGACATTTGGAATTTTCGACAATTATTATGTATTACTAAGACTTCTATAACAATAAATGCTAAAAATATGATATAGTTAAAAATAAAAAGGGCTTTCATACAAGAAAAGTGTTTTTTATATGTTTTACTAAAGCAGCAACAACAAACACTAAATAAAAAAAAATTATCAATGTTCGGAACCCTTCTTGTACGATTCCGACTCACACATGTCCATTTTTTAGGGTTCCGTACCCAAAGGATAATTACTAAGACTCCGCTGTCCGTCTCTTCGTTCATCTGTCTGTCTGTCACTTTTACAGAAAATTTTTTTACAGATCATGTATTTATGTTGCCGCTATAACAACAAATACGAATAACCAGCCAAGTGCGAGTCGGACACACCATTATCTATAAAAAACCACGTTTGTTGTATGGGAGCCTTTTTTATTCCGTTTTTAGTATTTGCTGTTTTAGCGGCAATAGAAATACATAGTACCTATACGAAAATTTCAACTGTCTAGCTATAACGGTTCATGGGATACACTAGCGAAAGACAGACATACTTTGGGTATGGAACCCTAAAATTAGAATAAAATATCTATTTATGTGGGTCTCTCATTCAACACTCCTAATGGAACTGTGGACTCAACTTCCTGCAGCAGTGTTCCCGGACCGATACGACATTGAAACCTTCAAAAAACGTGTCTCTATCTTCTTGCAAGGCCGGCGACGCTTCTGTTACACACCTGGTGTAGTTGTCTATGGGCAGCGGTGATCACTTACCATCAGGTGACCCGCTTGTTCGTTTGCCGCCCTATAACATAAAAAAAACGGAACCTTGCGTGCGCTAGTCCGCCTCGCACTTGGCCGGTTTTATAAAGATTGCTTTTGTAAAAACAAGCTAAGTAATTACTTGTTTTGAAAAACTATCGGTTTTGGACTAGGTTCCGAGAAACAATTATAGGGAAAAAACTTATCAAATTGAAATTTCTAAAGCGTACTCGTAATATTTATGGAATTTTCATCATTGGAAGTTATTTGATTCGAATTATTGTTTCAGCCAATGTTTTGGGAGATTTCTCCCTATTTACATAATTGCTTGCTTGCTTTTCGTGGGTGGAAGTCGCCAACACTAGTGTCAGATTTTTCAGGCTGCCTGAAGGCATCTGACATAGCTTGACGACTGCCATACAACGATGACAGCCGGGACCAACGGCTTATACGTGCCTTTCAAAGCATGGAGGAGCTCGAGAAATTTTCATGCCACTTGTGGTCACCAATCCAAGTGCGGACCACGCGCGGTGTTGCTTAACTTGCGAAAGCGCTAGTAATGCGCACTTCCACCGGGCCACCGAGCTCCTCACTTACATAATTGTGAACGAATTTTGTTCTCGAACAAAAGATATTGTCTTATGTAGAAATAAAATATACATAGTTAAATACATACATAATATCACGTCTTTATCTCAGTTAGCTAGCAAGTTCCAAAATAAATAAGCGAGTAAATCTTATTTTATATAAATAAATAGATCTTATTTTCTATCCTTATGAAAGGTAAATAAATATCCTTCCTTCCCTTGTTACCATTTCTCTTCATCTCGTAATGTTAATACCATTTTTTTCACTGAAAGTTGTATGTATTTCTGTAAGATGTATATGTATGTTTATTGTTATTATTGTACATAACTATGTTTATATTGACTGCCCCGCACCGCCTAATTTCCCATTACTTTTTTATATATAGAGACGTTGCCTGGAAGAAATTGCTCAGCGATAAAGTCGCCTTTTGCGCATTTCCTAGTTTTTAAGATAATTGTGTTCTGTATTTATTTATTTTGTGCAATAAAGGGAATTGTATTGTATTGTAAAATCAGAAATTCACATAACCATAAGTACATGAATTTTTCAGGGACCAGTAGCATTTAGCATTCTGTCAAAAGTGGCCGTTTTTCGCAAATGTGCGAAGAAAATCTTCACGTTCTCACTTTGAACTGTAAACAGTAGTTCAAAATAGTTTGAAGGGTTGTCTAGGGCTTGGTCACGACAAAATTTAAAATGATAACTCAGTTTCCTTTTAAAAATAATTAATTTTAAATGGAGGCAGCACTGGTCCCTATAAATTCAAGTATTCCCTTAAGATAACGTTCTTTCCTCAAAGAAAAGATAAATACGTGATATTTTGAAAGCCGGTCACTTTTAGAATAGCCTCCGCTATCGTTATCGACGTCCATCGATGACGGATGCTCGTCCGGTTCAGACTTGTCAAAATAGCCGGGTGAAATAGCCTGTGAGCTGGGTAACATTCTGAGATAGGTCAAAGTGAAAAATTTTACGTTAATAGTAATGCACTGAAATAGGCTGGCCTATTAATGTATATTAAAGGGACTAAGCACGAACCTTTGTTGGGTCTTTGCAAGACACATGACAGACTTGAAGGATGTAGCTAACATCCTTCAAGTTTGTCATGTGTTTGTAGCGGGAGCGAGGTGATATGCTCGACCGCCACAAAGGGAAGATCTTCCCGCCAGGCATGTTGTTGCGCCTGGGGAACCGCGGCTCCGACGGTGTATCGTCGGAAGTTGTATATATGCAGCGAATCGGGCGAACTCTGAAATCGAGATGTAGAATACTGCTGGCGACATCTCATATGCTTCTTGTGAACTATATTGTCGGTTGTCTCTTGATTATAGTTCCTCGTGGTGGTCGTAGAGTTCGCCACAAGTTCAAAGCGAAAATTATTACGCGAATGGCTGCATATCAAGCAAAATATATGGCAAATAAAGCAGGGTGGCACAGTGAAGACAAATGCTATGTGTTTGTATAAAATGCACACTACTGCTGTGTTTGTGTCTTAGGATTACACAAACCTACCAAATTTCACCTGATTTGGTCCTGTAGATTCGGAGAAAATTGGCTGTGACAGACGGACGGACAGACAGACGCACGAGATAAGGGTTCCCTAAAAACGAAAAACCCGACTGCATGAAAATCTTCCTTTGATTTAGTTACGTTGTTGATATACCCAGTGTCACTCTCACAATTTAAGACGAATCTAACGAAACCTCTCAAGCTTAAATGCATCAAGCTTTAATTTACAACTAATAATAAAAACGGTATACAATTCGAAAAACGCAAATATAGGCTCTGATCATGTCAGAAGGCGAAGTAAGTAAATTTTTCCAAGCAGGTGGTGTTTTAGCCGGTAAGAGTCCGGCACTATCTGGGTAACACTCCCAGATGTCCAAGAGGATTTCACCACCTGCATGTAAAAAAAAATTAAAAAAAAAATGCTTCAAGCCATTTAGGCAGCGGAGTGTCCCCTAAAAATATACATACGCACGTGCGTACGCACTCACGCACGCATGCACACACGTTCGCACGCACACGCACGCACGTTCACGTAAAACCCGAGTACCCATGCAAAATAAAGTGAGAAATAAATTAAAACAAGGCAGACCGTAAGTTTTGTTTATCAGAACAATAAATATGTTTTATCCTCATATCCACTTCCAGTAATGCGTTTCTTCAGCGAAGTTTTCTCATTTTGTTTCGGGCGCGAGTTCTCGCGGATTTGTCTTAAGTTTTTTGTTTGAATGGATTTAGTTTGTTTAATACATATAACCAGCCAAGTGCGAGTCGGACTCGCGAGCGATTGGTTCCTTACCATTATCTATAAAAAATGACGTTTGTTGTACGGGAGGCCCACTTAAATATATATGTTATTCTGTTTTTAGTATTTTTTGTTATAGCGGCAACAGAAATACATCATCTGTGAAAATTTCAACTGTCTAGCTATCACGATTCATGAGATACGGCCTGGTGATTGACAGACGAACAATGGAGTCTTAGTAATAAGATCCCGTTTTTACCCTTTGGGTACGGAACCCCTAAAAAAGAGAATGTACCAGCTGATGATCTTCCTACGCAGATCGCAAATGCCGATCGAAGGAATGAGAATTTAAGTTACTTAATTTTTTAAAACATTATTAAGCCAAAAGTTACAATAGTTAGACTACTAAGCATTTTCTCCCCGTCAACTTTTATTCTACTTCTATTTTTGGCCTATACTGTCCCACTGCAGGGCAAAGGCCTCCCTTCCAGCACTCCAACTATCTCGGTCGAGGGCCTTTGATGCCCAATCCCTGCAGTAGGAGTCAACTTTTACGAAAACGAAAACAGATAAAAAAATGTTGGCATCTAAATAACAGCCAAAACATATAAATCCTTTAATTTTTTTATTTATGAAAAAAATACATATTTAATACATAAAACATTTATAAATGAAATAAACTATAATATATACCGATATTACTTACATCATAGATAAATATAAGAAAGATGCCTACACATGGAAAATAGTAAGAAAAGATGTATTCTGCTAATTGTTTATGCTTTAAAAAGTAAACAATCCACTTTTTCTTGACATAGTATTATGTCTCAATCGTGCACTTTTTTCTTGCATACATATCTACTGGATATTTATCTGATATCCTCTGGCAATGCATTCAAAAGCCGTTTGGATTGAGCGGACTTATGCCTTTAATATGGCTAGAAATTCATCACAATTTGGATTTTTTTTGCCACCATAACGCTAAGCCCTCCTAGGGTTATGGTGGTCATGGGACACTGGGCTCTGTCTACTCCTTTAGGGAGAAAGACGTGATATGGTTTTATAAATAAATATGTAACAAAATCCTGTCCGATCCTTGTAGGAGCAAGTCAGATCATCAATATGAACAACTTTTCCTATAAGAGCAATGCTTGAAACTAGAATAAAAAAATCGATATTTTCATACAAATTGTCGGGTCGGCCGAACACCGAAAATGTAGATTTTTTCGAGTTTCAGGCATTGGTCCCATAGGAAAAGTTGTTCATATTGACGGTCTGCGTTGCTTCTACAAAGATCGGACAGGGTTTTTGTTACATATTGTATATATATGGACAAATCACAAACATCGAGCTAACCACAAAGTAACCTTAGCTTGTGTTATGGGATACTAACCCAACGGTACTATATTTTATGATAAATACATATATAGATAAATAAATAATAAATAAATAAATAAGTTCTTTATTCGCTTAAAGATTTGTACAGCATACGTTTGTTATTACACAAAAAGGTTGTTAAAGGTAGTACTTAATTAATTTTTAAGCCCTGATTTCCAAACTAGGTAGGAGCCTGAATTTTGGAATCCAGTGTTCGGCCGTATTTTATATGAAGCGAGGACCAAAAGTTCAAAAAGTGAACAAATTTAGGTACTTAGGCTAAAAAAAAACGAAATAAAAATAATAAAGATACAAGCATGGGGCATGTGTATGTATAGAAGTGTGTGATTGTGAGTGTGGTAATGAAGTGTGTCTGTGTTGTGTGTGCCGTGCCGGGGGTTGACAAACCGTTACCCAGGAGCATCAAGATAAACACCCAATATAACAAATCGTTCCATTATCTTGAAGTATCGATATAGTCTCCAGGATAGTTTCCAAATAGAAAATATGCTCAAGTTTCATGACAAAGCAATCTCTGACCTACATTGGCCCTTTATACCCCAATAAAACAATCCAATAACTAAAAACTACGCAATAAATGCCGAATATTTTCGTTTATTTAACGGCACGTAAAATCCGCGAAACAGATCCGTTTTGATACGCGGCCGAATTTATTTTCGTATTCCGATACACAGTGTCATGTTTTGGGGAATGGTCATTTATCATCGAGAATAAAATGCATTATTTGTGTAGTTTCGAACGAATTGATTGAATATTTGATTAGATTTTTGTGTTGTATTGAAATGTCGGAACAAGATGGTAAAATATGCATTAACTTGTGAGTAAGTGACATTTTTTAAGTGGATTCCTGCAAATGGTCAGTTGGTGTGATGTTATTTGGTGATATAGGTCAGGAAATCGATCTGGGGACGAATTTTTGAAATCACTCGTCACATCACGAATAGTTTCCACGAGCGTTTCTAAGTTTAATCTAAGCGATGCGAGTGGTCTTGAACACTCGTAATTTTGAAATTTGTAGCGTAGACAAGTCAAAGGAAAATGTCATGGAGAATCCGTTTAGATTGACGCTGCTTTTTCATTCATGGTGAAATTTTTAGAAAACCATAGACATAATATTTCAAATTTTTTTGCATAAAAAAATATTGTATTCCGCTGGCACGACGGTTTTAATAAAAGTATGTCCAAATGGTATTTTACGCAAGCGGTGAGTTGGAAAACTACACGTCTTGTGTTTCAATAAGTGCCTTAGTGAAAAATAGCACTTCTGTTCTGTTGCACACAGAATTATTTTTACTAAGGGCTCTTAAAGACGAGCTATGGCATTCCCGAGACACCTGTCGGCGATGGTCGGCGCCCGTCGGCGATTACGACTGGCCGCCCTAAAATAGCATAAATTTATGATGTTAGGAGGATACTCGTAACATAGATATACATATCATGTAAGTAATCAGTTGGGAAAACTCCTGTAATGTAGTAAAAAATGGATAACGATGTTCTTACTCACCTCGTTTCTTCATAATTTCATTCCGTCCACCTTTCGAATTTCATTTCTGAATTCAATTTTTAAGTCACACACATTCCGCGTCGGCTGTGTATGTTAACTCCCTCCATAGTTTGCTATCATTTACCATATCTGTACTAACCTTTTCTCCATATCCTGCTTCGCATATTCCCCCCGTCTTTCTAGATCGTCCTCTATCTATGTGGCTACCTTTAGCTAACCATTTTTACATTACTACATTCTTATAAAATATAAGTCATACTATATTTAAGAAGTAATTTACTTTTGCAAGCAAATTACTAAGCAATTTAAGTAAAGCAAAGATTTGGGAAGACTACTTTACTTAAAAGGTACCTAAAGTCAAACAAGATATACGTTTTAACAACTAACAACTGACAACGGGAGCCAAATACGGGTAACATGTATATATTTTTGAAATGTGCTATACAAGACTCTTAATTCCACTCGACAGACTTTTTTGTAACAGTCGAATAATTTTCTTTGCATACTTTAATGTAGATTATGCCAATAATGACGAATTGAGTGACATCTCATTTGTAAAATTTGGATAAGCGATTCGGATGCTGTGGTAAAACACATACGTATCCTGTATCCACATAATATTACATACATAGAATGCTAAAATCATTACCCTTCCTCTTGGCTTCATCGTAGTCGGGTAAAAAATTACAGACGTCACTGATACTAAATTAAATGGGACTGGGTCGGAGTTCGGACACGTCAGCCAGATGCCGATTGAACTATGGGCCAAAACTTTAATTTTGTGGACTAATGAGAGTACTCGTAAATGTAGGACGCACGAATGTACGACGAAAACCTAGGCGTAGAAGGCGTGACGACCTAGATGCCTACTCGAAGGACAATTGAAAGGGTAAGACAGGGATAAATGGAGAGAGTATTGGAGAGCTGACAGAGCCTAAGGCTTTTATCCAAACGAGGTGGAACTATGGAATCTAAATCATTATCCGAGTGTATTCCCGGTTGCATCGTTCTAAGTACTTCAGAGCCCGGGGTCCGCTACTTGACCAAGTTGATTTGACAATGTTACTGGTTTTTACACAGAGCGACTGTCGTCTAACCTCCGCAACCCAAAGGGTAGACCAGAACCGATCCTTGGATAGGTTTGAGCAAACGCTAGGTCGAGTTCCGGAACCAACCGGAATCATCTTTATTTTCGGATATTCAAGTCTTCAATATCCTAACCAGACTAAACACGACTGTTCACAAAGTATGCTTCCCAGTGGGACTCGAACCCACCACCGGATCACAAGGTGAACACGCCTTGACCACTGGGCCACGGAAGCAGTCATCTATGTAGTAGGATCTAAATAAATATATGTAGGTATAGTATTACTAGGTAGCCTGTGGGTCCCGCTGAATTTTTAAAGGACCCGGCGCGCAAATTGAAAAAGAACTACTCTGCATAAATTCGACCTAAGGCGGCGAGATTTGTACATCTTAGGGTTCCGTGTATTTTCTTTTGAGAATTGTTTTACCTTTTTTAAAATTATTAAGTTTTTTGAGTTATAGGTTTTTGAAGTGGTCTTCAATAATAAATTAACTAAACTAAAAAAACACAAATTGCAAATGAAGAAATCTAATAAATAAATATATAGGGACAAATTACACTGATTGACCTAGCCAGAAAGTAAGTTCGAGACTTATGTTATGTGATATTAACTCAACGATACTAATTACAAAAAAAAAAAAAAAATACATAGATAAACATCCAAGACCCAGGACAATTTGAAAAAGGCCATTTTCCAATTTGATCTGACCGGGGAGCGAACCCGGAACCTCTGGTGCTGATTCATGCTGGTCTGAAGCATGGTGACCACTACGCCACGGAGGTTGTCAAATCAAATTATACAAGTCATAAAAGTTCTAATTTCTGATTATTTGTGCATTGTGAGTGTACATTTGGTAGTATTAAATAATATAAGATAGTGATATCCTCTGTATAAGATTTTTACTTTACACAACACATTTTTGTTCAGTTTTTTTAAGGGGATACTTGTATTTTTCGGGGTTCAGTGCGTCTTCTTCTTATCGAGTCGAAATGGCTCATATTAGATATTGTTAGACCAGAACCTAGCCACGGCAACCGCCCTGTCATTAGCCATATTCAGATCTGCCTTAGTACAAGGAATCGGGCAGTTGGGACATGACAAAAGATGGTCCATGGATTGTGTGACCCCACAGTCACACAAACTGTTGCCAGAGTTCCAACCCCATTTGGCTCTGCTCTCCCGGCATCGCCCTGTACCAGAGCGGAGTCTGTTTAAAGATTTCCAAACAGCCCAGGGGAGATCCTTACCCGGGAGCAGCTTCTCGTCAGGTGGAATGTCAGATGGTGAGGACAGGTACATATTTTGCCACAGTGTGAGTTTAGTCTTCCCCCATTTAAAAAAAAAAATTGAGTGTAACATAGATATTATTTAAAATTTTGTCTTGATCAAACCCTATAAACTATAACCCTTCAAACTATTTTATGAACTACTGTTTACATTTTGAAGTGAGAACGTGAAGCTTTCCTACGCACAAAAACGGCTACTTTGGCTAATGAAAAATTAAAGTATCCCCTTAAAAGGTAGGTTTACGTTTAGTGTCATGATCATAAATGTGATAATCAGTAACTTCTTTTTTTCTATTATTTATTTATTTACCAATTTATGTACCTACACAGAAA
Source organism: Acrobasis suavella (assembly GCA_943193695.1). Taxonomy (NCBI): domain Eukaryota; kingdom Metazoa; phylum Arthropoda; class Insecta; order Lepidoptera; family Pyralidae; genus Acrobasis; species Acrobasis suavella. The sequence goes on from OW971947.1 coordinate 3,386,231, forward strand.
ATTTAAACAGAGAATACATCAAATAAAAGTTGTACAAAGGCACTAATTATCTTCTTACTTATCTCTTACTGTTACTTATCTTGGATCGCTGCTAGGAAAACGTATGTTTTTTATTTTCATTAAAGTCCGTTTTATTAACTTTATTCTGTACGGAACTCCCTGAAGTTCCTTTATAAGTTAACTTGCAAGTGGGCCTCTGTTGTCCATTCTTTCCAAAAACAAAAGTGCCCATTGTACTCTGGCGAAGTTTGCAAAACAAATTAAGGGTATTTTGACAAATTACTTGATTGTAATTGGCGCTCATTAAGAAAGTTGGCTCAGGTTAATAAGTTGGCTGGACCCCCGCCTTAATTGGGAGTGCACATAAAGACTCTATTTACGAATGTTTAGACGTGACTGCTTTGAAAAGCTGACTACAAAATATAATATGGATGAAATACGACCAGATTGCAGACATTCTTAGAGAAGTTTATTGAAATAAAACATGATTTCGTACAAGCGTTACTGTGAGAGCAAAGTATTAAGGGATACATGAATTTTTCGGATTATAACACGGAAATAACACTAGATTATAACACTAAAAGCTGCCCCCATTCGAAATTAATTATTTGAAATGAAACAGAGATATCATTTCAAATTTTGTCTTGAGTAAGTTCAGATAACCCTTCAAACTATTTTATGAACATGTTTACAGTTTGAAATGGGACGTGAAGCCTTTTTTTGCACATTTGCAAAAAACGGCCACTTTTGGCAAAGGTGCTAAGAAAAGCGTCACATTTTCACTTTAAACTATAAACAGAAATTCATAAAATAGTTTGAGCGTCATCTAGGGCTTACTTGGCCGCATGCATGCCACTAGGAAGAGTGATGAGTGTAGAGAAGCGAGAGAATTATGTTAGAATTGTAGCAAGTGGAGTAGTCTTTGCCTACCCCTGTGGGGAATAGACGTGATAATATATTTTTTGCAGACGGATGAATAAAAGGGGGCAGAGCGTGGCGTGATCGGCATCTGATATCTCAAGTGACGTAAACTACCCACTTAGTTACTTACAGTACGAGAACAAACTGATGTCAGGATGAAAACTTACTTACAGTCACGTCACCTTACCGATGCCGCCACATGAGAGATCTTACGTGAGCCTTATAAAAATGTGACGGAAATCCAGTGCCCCGCCTCCGCACTGAATCATGAATCGCAACCACCATGTCTGGATTCCCTGGCCCCACAGAATTGAATACTGTGTATACACCTGGGCTTTCCGTCTTGCTTAAACAAACTGTCATTGTAATAAATCGGTTCACCAATCCACATCTATTACAATAATCACAATTAAATGAGTCATGGCCAAGCTACAGCAAACTACACAAACGAGTTGTGCACGATACGGCTGCCTGAACCAGACTGTCCCTGTCGCTAGGTCGACCGGTCTTATAACTTGTTGCTAACGAATGTTGCCATTTCAAATCCAACCATTGCATTTTGTAGTAAACAACTTTCTCTTTGCGCGTGTAAAATCATAAAACGGGAATTTTACATTGAACTCATACCGCGTCCTCTATTCTTTTTTCGTCAACTCTAAAATGACATTGACACGGAATTACTGCCAAACGTCATCGAATTATTCAAAGTAAAGGAATCTAGTTTTATACAGCCATTGCATATTACGCTCCGACATATTTGTGTCTTTAATTTACGACCACCCTGTACTAGAAGAGAAGCAGCTGAGCTGTTATATCGTTTTTTCTTTAATGCCAGACAAACATGGAAGCTCAAAGAATCTAGCAAAATAAATCGAATAATGTAACGAAATAAATAAATACATACCAGACCGTCCGTACGTCCTCGAGTACTTTTTATTGTAAGCTATATTTTATACCTAGATGTTAAATATTCTAGATTATTCCGAGCCATCTTAAGAAACATGCATATTATAACTTTTTTTAAGGTTCATGCGTCAAAAATGATTAAACTTTTATAACTTGTTTAAGACGAAGTGGTAGCTAAAGTGGCGCCCTCATTTGAAATAAATTGTTTAAAACTAAATAAGATGATAATTAAAAATTTGATTTGTATAAATGTCTAGAAAGACCTTTAAACTATTTTATGAGTAACCTTTGAAATTATTACTAATAGTCCGTCTAGTTTAAAAACTGTTTTTCGCAAATAGTGGCCACTTTTGGCGAAAAACGGTTTTAAAACTAGACGGACTACCAATATTACTTTCAAAGGTTATTCATAAAATAGTTTAAAGGTCTTTCTAGACATTTATACAAATCAAATTTTTAATAATCACCTTATTTAGTTTTAAACATTTTATTTCAAATGAGGACGCCACTTTAGCTACCACTTCGTCTTAATGCTAAGGACGAGAGAATATGCATAAAAAAAATATGTGTTATCTAATAAGTTTATCCATAAATATTCAAAAGTACAGTATTAACAGTAAAAACAGAATAAAAATTGGTTAAAAAACGAACGAGATATAACGAAAATATGTCTATCTCACTCGCAAAAACGCTATTTTCTATGACAAATGTATAGATGATATGGACTTTGACGTCACCAGTCCATATTGGACTTCTCTTTCTAATTGAAACTTTAAAGTATCACATGTTCTTCGCTGATTAAGATATTTTATAAATTCTTTCATATTTGTTTACTGTGGATAATAAGGATTTAATTATGCAAATAAAAAAAACGTGCATATTCCCTATTAGCCATTCAAGCCAAAGGCGATGGTAGTGTTAAATGTGGATTCCAATCTTTCTTTAACACTACCCGAGGTTTGTTGACCATAGATTTAGAAGAAATTAAAAAAAAATCTAGGTGTATGGTATTGACAATGGTGTGAGTATTCAGGGTCAAATAAATATTATTTTTTTCGTATAAGTATATAAGGTTAGAAACAATGTTACATGTAAACAAGTAAACGTGATTTAAGATTTATAAATTTATAATGCAGAAAAACTGATAATAGGAGCGCTATTTGACTATGAGAAATTATGACGTCACGGCATGCTTTCTCATACAATTAAATCCCATAGACACTGTCTGTTTCGACTAGTTGGAATTGTAAGATTTCTTAAGTCACCAAGTCTTGGTATAATTTAAGTAGATAAAGAGTAAGTTAAAAAAAAATAATAATAAAGAATTGCTACATTTGGTACTTTTCGAGAAAACCGCAAGCATTCATACGCATCACATACATACACCTCATTTTTGCAATTCGGTTAATAAAACCCTAAATTAACGGAAGTATCGATAGATGGCGCTACAGGTCACTTCTAGTGAACGCATCATATTTTTAAAACTGAAAGTTTTTAGGCACATCCTTTTGTCATTCTTTAAGTTGACGAAAATAGTTACTTATTTGATTTTAAGAGTGTCTTTAAAATTTAGTTTAAGGTAAGTAATTAAGTGTTGAGAAATATTTAGTAATACGCAAGTCAGAGCTTTTGCTGGCTGGGCTTACGAGCTCTGCGCAGGCGTGCTTGAAAACCTCGAAAAGCGGTGCAAGTGACAATCGAATGGCTAGCCGAAGCGGACAAGCGGCGTATAAAGCAGCCGTTGCAACATGCTTGCTCGCAGGTTTGCACGATGCACTAAACAAGTAAAACTCACGTTATTTAGAGCTTATTGTCAATCATTTTACTCGTGCAGCCTGTGGGTGAAGTATACGCGGGGGTTTACAATGCTGCTGGGGCTGCCGCGGCGATGTAGTGCGTCGGGTATGTTCGCCGAAGCACGAATAGACAATTTTTATGCAATAATGCGTAAGCGGGCTTCCTCGGCGATGCAGCGTCTCCGAGGGGGCTCTAACAGTATCCTTAGCACCCTAGCGTCCAAAATTGATGGGCCTTTTGTAAGGCACTGGGCAGATCTGCTCGTGCATAGAGGTGTACACCTTATAAATTAAATATTTTTCTCGCTCGTAATTACTAACATTAGCATAAGTACTTTGTATTTTTACTAATATTGTATGGACCATGGTCTGAAATAAAGAATTTATTATTATTATTATAAAGAAATATGTAAATGTGAACAGTAAGAAAGAAGAAAAAGAGAAAGCGGAAATAAAAGTAGCCCAGTCAATTATTCTTGAAGCATTATGGGGTCTAAACAATGAAGATAGGCAAATCGAATATATAAAATTTTATTAAAACGAAGTTCCTTTTCGAACGGCACGGACTTCACGGACTAGGCGAATAAGTGTAAGATTTTTCAGTCACGCTTTTTTTTTAAACTTCATTTCAACCAGGTGTTCAACGAATCTCACGCATTTTATTTTTACTGAATGAATATCTACAATAATTATTGTATTTTATGACGAACAGGTGAATGTTATTTTTAAAATGTGGACAATCAAGAAGGTTGGACCTCCACATCCGTAACAACTTTCCCCATAATTTAAAACGAGTTACTCACGTTGCATATATCTCACGTTACTTGTATTGTAACCAAATTTTCATGTGAGTAAATTCTTTTCTGACTACTATTAATATCAATAGGCATGACGAATGGAAAAATATTTTAAGTCTACCGGGTAAATTAATAAAAAATATTTAACAAGTATTTTTTCTTTTCTCTGAGAAACAAAAAATGACAAAGATACAGCGCATTGAAATTCCGCATGACGTCACGGCTTGGTACGATTTTTACTTAGAAGTCACGTCGCAAGCCTCTACTCCGGAACGTTGATGCTATCTTTGTGAATTTTTACTTTTTGGTAAACTGGAAAATATGGGTCTGTTATTCTTGGATAATCTAAAAGACGGACTAATTACTCTCATACTTTTCCGACCCTGTCGTCGCCCCTATCAGGTCATCAGGTTGCATAAAAATATATACCCAGTCTTTAGCGATTTTCATGCGTGTAAGTAAGTACTAGACGTGAAAGGGTAGGTATGTTAGTTTGTATGCATAAGAAAGAAAATATTGCAATTGGTATTCGTTTTGATATTTCCATAAAGTACCTACATCGTTCAATCCATGTTTCAACTAATTTCTAATGACTTGCACCACACGCCAAGGGTGGTTGAACCGTGAGAACCAAAAGAGTGAGAGAGAGGACAGATCTGCCGTTGCTTACAAAATGACGCCAGTGTTAATTGTAGCGGGCTGTACCCTACAACTAGCTACATGCTGCTTGCACTTTGATTAGTAGTTACACTTAGTGAAGGAAGGGTTATATTACAGCAGACTGGAAAGTATTAAATACTGACTGGAACAAAAACAGTTCCTTCTATGCTGGTTTGGGAGAAAATAAAATGAATCCGGCCAAGTGTGAGTCGGAGTTGTGCATGAATGGTTCCGTTCAATGGTACGGATCTATAAAAAGCACGTTTGTTGTATGGGAGTTTTTGTTTGTTTGTTTGTAAAATCTTTATTGTACATAAACACAGGATAAAAATACAGGTTTAAACTAGAGAACAGTACAAAGGCGGACTTATCCCAGATAGGGATCTCTTCCAGTCAACCTTGAAATATTAGGAAAATTTACAACACAGGGTAGAGAGTGGGTACAACATACAGAAGACACACAAAAGAAAACAGAATTCAATTACACTTAACTATTTACTACAACTATTTACTATTTAAAATTAATACTTGTAAATAAATACTTTACTATAACACAGTAAATATAAAAACATATATGAATACACACATAAAATATATATACCTAAGCAATATATACTTGTATACATATATACTCAACTCAAGTCTTCAGAAGTTTCCACAAGCTTCCTCAATCTAAACTTAAAAGAATGTAAAGTTGACGACATTTTGATTTATAAAGGCAGTTTGTTCCAAAGCCTTGCTGCAAAAACTGCGAAGGACTTATTATATCCCTGCGAAGAGTGAGTGGGTATGTGCAACGTCGGGTTGTTACTCGATCGGAGACGGGGGTCAATGTCGCGAAATGAAAATTCCCACTTATACAACGTGGAAGCGACATACCCGTAATAAATCGAACCACGTGGCTATACTAGATCGCTATAGTATAATCATAATAAAATAATAGTCAAAAACAAAACGAAAATTTCATCATTCCCATACAAACTGCCCGGGTGGCTGCACACTTTTGTAGCGAACTGCCGAATTCTTTTTAACTTTTGGCGGTTATTGTAATTTCATTATACTGTAGTGGTGTAGTATAGCCTGTGGTATAATTATTTATTTGTTATTATCGAGGCAACAGAAATACATCATCTGTAAATATTTAACTGTCTAACTAGCTTTCTGCCTAGTGTAGCTCGCTAGCAGAAGACGACGGACGGACGGAAAGCTGAGTCTTAGTAAAAGGGCCGTCATTTTGATACCAGCCAACATATCTTACCAGAAACTGATTTTCGCCACGATTCAAATGATGGTGACCCGATGTGACCCTAGCTCAGCGGCCATCATTTTATACCAGCCAACAGATCTTCCCAGAAACTGATTTTACTTTTAAAGTGAGAACGTGAATCTTTTTTTGCACATTAGCCAAAAGTGGCATTTTTTTTCATATGGGGCAGCACTGGACCTCGAAAAATGCATGTATCCCCTTAAATGCAAATCGTTTATGTAGAAACTCGTCTAAAACGCAACTCGAAACTCGTCTTACTAGGTATATATACCTAGACCACAGTGTATACTCGACATTTAACAGCGGATAGGTTTTGGCGTATGTGCGTAGAAAAGCTTCACGTTCTCACTTTAAACTGTGGACAGCAGTTCATAGAATCGTTTGAAGGATTATCTAGTGCCTGGCCAAGACATAATTTTAAATGAAGTCTCCGTTTCCTATTAAATGATTTATTTCAAATGGGGGCAGCACTGGACCCCGGAAAATTCTGGTATCCCATTAAAGCTCTCTCCCTGTCCAGGGTCCGCTTTCCGACTTTTTCTTCAACACTTCGCACGGTCTTGAGCTTCCTTGGTTGTAAGACGGTTAGCACGCGTATCATCCTTGATGACGTCAAGTCAGCATTTCTTGAGCCTACTCCGCCTGCCGGGCCCATTAAAGTATCTACACCAAATCTTTGATTGCTACTTATTACATTCATACATACCATCACGTCTTTATCCCTAACGAGTCAGACAGAGCATTTTGGGTCTTGCGGCTCTAAGCAAATAGAGCCTAGGGCCGCAAGACTCGAAGGCCACTTTTAGCGTGATGGTGAGCAAGAAAGTGGTAGATCAAAATAGTGATGGGTTGCTAGCTGCATCGTCTAAATTCAAAATTAAAATGTTTATTCAGTAATTTTTGACGACCTTCGTGGCGTAGTGGGCACCATGTTAGTCCTCCAACCAGAGGTCCCGGGTTCAATCTCCGGTCAAGGCATGTTGAAAAATGGCCTTTTTCAAATTGTCCTGGGTCTTGGATGTTTATCTATATATGTATTTGTTATAAAATATAGTATCGTTGAGTTAGTACCCTATCACATAAGTCTCGAACTTACTTTGGGGCTAGCTCAATCAGTGTTATTTGTCCATAAATACTTATTTATTTATTATAAGACCTTTGCAGACACTTTTACACGTCAATAAGTATAATTTACGTTACGTGTAGAGTATATTAAAATTTAATTTATTTTTAAAGGCCATTGCTGAGAAGAAACCTAATAACATGATTTGCATTCCCTCGATCAGATTCTACGATCTGCGCGGGAAGAGACAACTGGTACATTCTAAGATTTTTCCTTTCTCCCAGATTAACATGGAAGATTTCTTTTCTGTAAGTACTTAGTAAAAATAAATCCAATTTTAATTCTTAGAGAATCTCGTTTTCTTGACGTTTTTCATCGTGCGAAGCTCGGTCGCTCTGCTACTCGTACTATTTTATAGGGAAGATGCATAATTTTTCTTTCATTGTGCTATAAAAAGAGTTCCTAAAAATAGGCACGTCCGATAAAATACTATCTTGCTAAATGGCTTTTAATCCAAAGGTTAAAAAGGCACGTCCGCCTATGGACGGCGAGTCGGAGCGCCTGAGAAAGAGCGGACAGGAGTGACGTCACTTATCGCGCATTTATAAGCTTGACGTAAGAACATTTGTCCGGGTGCTATGTCAAATATTGCGTTTACAGGATTGATCTTATAACAAAAGTAGCTATACTTATTTAAGAAAATCCTATGTAATATTATTTTTTTAACTTTTTATTACTTCCAAAATTGACTTTTTCAATCAACTAAAAACCAAAGTAAATGAATCAATAAAAACATATAATTGTGCTAAAAGCCTTTTTTACGTTAATGCTTACAAAATCAGAGACATTTATCAAAATCTACTCATTATGCATCTTCTCTATTGAAATACCATTGCACGGAACAGCCCCGAGCAAAATTAAAATAAAACAATTAGCAATCATTTGTAGGAAGGCTTTGCGTTAAGCAACTTAATTCCAAAGCACATTGACAAACCAACACATTTACACCCTAAACCATATAAAAATAAGGTTTAAAATCGAATAACACTGTGTCTCTCACAGCTAAGTATATGGGATTGTTTGCTCAGCTACAAGTGCGAGTATCGTATGTATGTAGGTTAGTTTGTAAGATCAAATATTATCCTTTTTGATCTGTTCTGTTGTTTTTATTAAAACTTCCTTCGGTTGCTTGCGGCATTGATAACATCTTGCTTTTGAATGTTATTCTTACAAGCATTTTATATTAAAGAATTTTTCTTTTATTGAACGGGTTTGTGACGCAAACGAGGTTTTGTATTTGAAAAATCTGGCGTTTGGATGTATTTATGTTCGACGGTAAGAGCGTTTTTTACGCCGCCTCGTCGATTTTATTGATTTGATTAAATTTTGTTTTATTTGTGGCCAAAACCGCTACTTACCGTGACAGCCTAACACATACAAACACAAAAAAATGCTCTTAAACGAGCATTTCAAAAAAGTCAAAAAAGTAAACATACAACAGCCTACTGGTCCCGTATAGGGATCAATTCCAACCGGCCAGTAATTGAGAGGAATGTTTACTTGGTTCTTTGACGACCTCCGTGCCGTGGTCACCATGCTAGTCTGCCACTCAGAGGTTCCGGATTCGATCCCCGGTCAGAGCAAGTTGAAAAATGGCCTTTTTCCATTTTTCCTGGGTCCTGGATGCTTATCTATACATTTATTTGTTATAAAATATAGTATCGTTGAGTTAGTATCCCATAACAGAAGTCTCGAACTTACTTTGGGGCTAGCTCAATCTGTAATTTGTCCCTTTATATTTATATTTATTTATTTATTTATATTTATACTTGTTTTTAGCTTGAAGAGAAGACAACATCTACCTGAATTTTCCGGGGTCCAGTGCTGCTCCCATTTGAAATAAATCTATAGGAAGGAAACGGAGATTTCATTTAAAATTTTGTCTTGATCAGACCCTAGATAACCCTTTAAACTATTTTATAAACTATTGTTTACAGTTTAAAGTGAGAACGTAAAGCTTTTGTATGCACAATTGCGAAAAACGGCCACTTTAGGCGTATGTGCGTAGAAAAGCGTCATGTTCTCACTTTAAACTGTAAACAATAGTTCATAAAGTTTGAAGGGTTATCTAGAGTCTGATCAAGATAAAAATTTTAAATGAAATCTCCGTTTCCTTTCTATAGATTTATTTCAAATGGGGGCAGCAGTGGACCCCGGAAAATTGAGGTAGCCCCTTAACGTGTCTTCCAAAACGCGGATTTCAAATTTAAACACATTTTTTTACAGTTAGTTATCTGCGCGAAACGCTGAGACCATCTTCTTAATCGCGTTAAAACAGAGCTATCTTAATGGCTTACAAGTAACGTTTAACTGTTAGTTAGAACTCACGGAAAGTTAAACCGTTTTAGTTAAATTGCACATTCTGTTTTGTTAGTTTGAAACATTTTTGTGGCCTGTGTTGTATGTAAGTAGTACCTGTCAGTAAATATAGTATGTGAATCAAAACCAAATATTTATTTACATAATTGCTTTGGTCTCACTTGTCTCTGTATCACCGGTCGGTCGACTGGTAGAGAAAGCCCAAGGGCTTAAAGCCGCCGTTTACATTTTTTTACAATTCAACAATATCTACTTAACAAATAAACTTTGACATCACTTTTAAACTTATAACTTGACAATAATTTAAAAATAATAAATATCACACAATCTTGCTAATAAATACTAATAATAATAATAATAAAAGGCGTCGGGACGTGACGACTCCATCGCCCACTGGATTCCCAGTGCAATCAGTCAACGCAGGGCAGCTTGTGGCGAGCTGATGGTGACTGGCGACACCACGTACCCTACCTCCAGGGGGACCATACACACATGCGCTTACACACACACATACACACAGTTACACACCCCCCGCCTCTGTCTTGCCGGCCAGAGTGGAGTCGCAAGAGCAGAACATACGCTCCAGGGTGGAAGTGTATTGCACGTAATGGCGTAATAACGGGGAAACCCGCTCTCGGGGGTAAGCCCCGTGATGGTGAAACCGGAGCCGCACCTCTCGACACCCTCAGCTGCTCACATTGTGTTGCGCCCTGGCCGCATCTTTGTGGCTAATTAGGGTGCCCACAGGCAGTGTAGCCAACGAGCAGCGAGTCACCATCTACCAGGCTAAAATGTTGTAAGAGATTTTTAGGTAGATGTCCGTATCTCACTCCATAACCCAATTATCCGGTCCACTAACATCCCATCCATAAAGCCCAAACCAGGTAAATCCCTCCCTGGCAATAGTTCAGCAGCTGTGGAGGACTGTCCGTTGGTGCATCTCAATGGTACATTAAAGGATAGACCTCCATAGATGCAGCCATCTCACATTTTAGATAAAAAGGTACTAAAAGGCCTCTTCATGTTGGCTTTGGCCCCATGAACGCCTCAAAGGACCGGGTCCCCATGGACCCGTGGCTTAAAAGCGTACCAACGTAATAATAATATACATATTTACATATACTATTAAATAATATTTTGTAAATATTTATATTTATAAGTTAACTGCATGTCATAAATGTCGCTTGCCGTTCCACTTTTTGTTTTGCGATACCCGACAGGGTTCATAGTGTACCTATTATAGAAGACAGTGACTTTTAGTAGTTAGAACTTTTGTACTTTATGAAATGCAATAAATGATTTGAATTGAATTGAATTGAATTTAAAGATAAATTTATTTTTTTGAACATGAGTTACAAGCAAGATATTTACATTTAAGTTCATCCAATCATGTTTTACCATCACAGGTGTACAAATTTTCAGAAAGGCTGTCTATCATAATACTAGAAAAATATACCACTTATATATCTATCTATCATATCAAAATCTATCAATCTACCATAATATACTTACTAATATCAGTCATTACAAATTATCAGATAAAAATCTTTAACACTATATAATAAATAATAGAGAATGCTATTAGCATTAAGTCCGCCTTTTGTACCATTTATTATTGGTAAATAAAGTATTAAATAAATAAATATAATAACAATTTTCAGTCAACAATAACTTATATGTTTTCTAAAATATATATTTAAATTTAGTTCTTTATATTGTTTCGGTTTTTGATTATATATCTCTAAGTAATTTTTTTATAATAAGGAAAAAAACTACAAAGTAAGTATTTTTTCACGTTAGCTAATGTGATTTTTTTCCTATTAAAGCACAATAAATCTCTCGAATGATTTTTATAAATAATAAATAGATAGGGGCAAATCACACTAATTGAGCTAGCCCCAAATTAAACTTATGTTATGAATATACCTATATTAAACTGTGAGTATATGTGATAAGTATTTATCATATAATATTTCAAAACTAAAAATCTACTTATCACCAACTAAACAACCAATTTTGATAAAATTCTATGGGACCAACTAAAAAGTATGCATTTTCAAACTAAAACTAATTTTCCTAATTATTTCACGCGTATTCGGGTAATCAGTAAACATTCATTCGAATTGATAACCTCCTTTTTAAGTCGGTTAAAAAATAAACAAGGAAACTAAAGATATTGAACCTTACTTTCCAAGCCTAAAGCCTATCCTTCTTTATCCGTGTAAACAGAATACAATAGGCTCTATAATCTCACCGAAAATCTGCAACTCAAAAAATTTGATTACGCCACGATACTGATTGCTTCATAATAAATCCTTATTGTTATGCCGTAACAAAGGCTCAAATAATATATAAAATAGAGAATAAATAATAAAAAAGGCTCGGGATTTGGCGCTTTACGGGGCGCGGGCGGGGCGGTACGGCAGTCTACGGTCGTTCGTAGCCGCCTACGGACGCTACGAGCGCTACGAGATCGGATTCGTAGCAGATAAAAGCGCCCGTGTGTAGTGTACTTTCCTGTGTTTCTGTGTCAAAGATAGTGTTGTGCTGTGCAAACTGTGATTGTGACAAAAAGGTAATTTCTTGTGACACAGTTTCGTTTGGTATTTTCTGTGTGTTCCATTCATTATATTTCGATGTTCCGCCCGCCTTTACGGTGGAAATTGGGTATTTTTCAGGGTGGAATTGCTCGCAGTAAGTGTATAAATAAGGTTATAGCAGATATTTTTACATGAAAAAGGTTTATTGGAAATATGAGGAAATAAGAAAAAGATGACGTTTAATTAAGTGTGGTATGTTTCACCATTTCTTGTTTATTTATTTAAGAACAGCATCTGGAATGCCTAAAAATTTTTAAAACAAGACTACTTAAGGTACGTTTGTATGCATTTAAAAATCGAGCGACCAAAATCACAAATAATGAAGAGGTAATATTTGATTTCAAAAAAATCTTGTCTTGCGATACATTTAAAAACAATTTTCCAGGGTAACAAGTAAAATGAAGTTAAAATTATACTGTATATATATTTTATAGTATTATTAACGTTTGCCGTTTTTTGGTGTGCGTAAGAATTCGCTCCTTTTTAACAACTTAAATCAGATACTTTTTTTCTAAATGTCAAAACAATCATTTCTATTGTATTTTTAAGAAATATGAACTAAAGTCGTCATAGTTTCTTGGAGTCAAATAACGCTCCTTATATCAGTTTTTCTGTAATAATACATTTCGAATTACATTGAAAATGGATATGATGATGACAAATGACATTAGTTTATGACGTTTAGTTTTCTTAACAGTGCCAAATTATTAATTTTTGACTCAGGAATGTACCCAATTACTACGTACTTGATGTTTCCTTTTCTGTATAATAAAGACCCTTATTTAAAAATATATAATTTAAAAAAATACAGTTTACATGTAAACTAAACATCAAATCCTATATTACTAACCGATGTTAAAAAAGTAGGTTATATAATTGACCCGGCAAATCTCTACCACGTATATTATATAGGTTTACTTATTTATACGGTAAAAAAACGGGACAGTGTAAGTTAGAAATAGAAATAGAATAGGTATTTACTCAAAAAATACCTACGACTATCACTATCCTAATCAACATGTGTTGTAATAGATGCTAGTATTCATTTTTGTAGATCAATAATTTATGGAGGTGCCTATGCCTTCCATGAGGATTTGTGAATATAGAAAATTATGTAGGTATAACATAAATAAATAAATATGTAGGGACAAATCACACAGATTGAGCTAGACCCAAAGTAAGCTTAAGCTTGTATCATGGGATACTAACCCAGCGATACTATATTTTATGATAAATACATATATTGATAAACATCCAAGACCCAGGACAATTTGTAAAAGGTCAAGTTCCAACTAGCCCTGGCTTGGGATCGAACCCAGAACCTCCGGATTGGCAGACTAGCGTGTTGACCATTACGCCATGGAGGTCTAGCTGATGTCTTTCTGTGAAGATAGAAGAAGTAGATCATGGGTGTCGACTTCTAATTAGATATACCTATCCGTCAATATTTATGATTCTTGTTTACAATCTATTAGCTGACTATTTTCGGGGTTCGATCTCCGGTCAGGTCGTAATGGAACATGATCTTTTTCAGATTGACCTTTGTCTTGGATCTTAATCTATATATGTATTTGTTATAAAATACAGTATCGTTGAGTTAGTATCCCAAAACACGAGACTCAAACTTACATCTGTGTGATTTGTCCTTATATGTTTATTTATTTAGTATTTCAATAAGAGTGACCTTTTTTCAGACGACCATTGCCTAGTTTATTCTGATAGTTTTAAGGCGTATCATACATAAAATATATGAAAAAAATAATGACTTTCAACCTACATAATATTATCAAAAGTCTTTTTTTTATACAAAACTACAAACATACGAATAATTCTTGATCGTTTGTTGTTAGTGTTAGAATAACAAGTAGAGAAATCAGAAAGGAAATGAGAGTGGCCTTGGCCCGTTAGGTAGAGTCTAGTTCGTGTCACCGAGAAATTCTCAGTTCTTGGAAATTTATATTTCCTTAAAAATTTCCCGAAATTACGGAAATTTTCAACATTTTTCGAAAATTTCAGTTGTAAAATACCTACCCTGAAGAAATTTCTCGGAAATTTTCAAGACCGATTCGGAAATTACTTGAAATTTTGAAGAACAAAGAGGAGCGCAGCGGAAAGGATTTTTGATGACCCTCGAAAATAAATTTAAAACTATTTGCATAAGCTGCAAAACGCAAGTATTTTGCCATATTTAAACGTTTATAGCCTTTTTGGCTATGGTAATACAGTCTTATTTTAATTTTTTTAGAAATTTTTCCTCTCTATGTGAAGTGACCCTTCCGCAATTGAAACATAATGCTGTGGAAGCATAATCAATCAAGCCAAATAATGATCCCATAAAAAGAACATTAAAGTAGGCGATACTTAACTATGTCTCGTTTTCTGCCAATACTGTTACTGACGTAACTTCACGCTATCGCTGGACCAATCAGTGGCTGCTGCGTGACGCTACGTCATGCGCCAATCTTTTTAACCCGACTCCGAAAAGGAGGATTATGTGTTTCGCCGCTATGAATGTATGTTTATCTGTGCCCTCGTTTCTTCTATGATATACATGGTAACTAAACAAATGAGGTATCGTTGGAAGCGTATTGACTGTACCCTGGTTATAGGCTATGTGACGTCACAATAAATGTAATATGGCGCTCTCTATAGTCCTAAAAGTAAGTAAAAATTAAAATCTAATCATACCGTGTGAGGTATCAAATGAAAGTACTTAAAAAGCTTATTTCAAAAATATATTAGTACATTTTAGCGCTTGCTCCCAATTTTTCTGTAGCTGGGTTATTGTTTTTGAAACTTTATCTTATATAAATATTGTGGGATAATTATGCCCGACGGATACGTTATATCAAGGAAAAAACAAGCTTACAAAACAATTTTTCGTCGAAAACATCATAAGAAAAGAAACAATCAGGTTCTAATATACGCCACGCAAAGATTAATAACCAAGTAGAAGAGCAGGAAATAATACCACATATTTTAAGTCGAGTTTATGCTCTCTTTCCGCTTTCATAGGCTTTATGTGCGTTACAAGCATTAACAGCTCGCAGCCGAAATTAATAAGTGCGTAAATGTGAAATTTTATGTACACTTTAGCATTTCCATTTTGTTACAAAATATTACTAGGAATGACGATTTTAATGAGAGCGGGAGTAAAAGTGAGTTTTAAGGCGGGTAAATTAAATTATGAATAGTGGAATGTTTAATTACTTACCAAGTTTGCTCCTAATCAGTCAGTGAAAGTCCCATCGGTATCAAACCAGCCGTTTCAGAATTTAGCCCAAAAAACATATACACCGACAATGTTTTATAAATTGTTATCTTATTATGTTTTTTTTAATCATTTATTCAAAATTCACAAAATAATACAGGTACATTGAAATAATATCAAACCACGAAAACCTCGCAGGGTTTATCTGGGTTTTGGTAAGAGTATATAATACTGCTTTAACAATCTTACAATTTTTTTGGGATTTTCTTTATACATGTTTTGTAAGTCTGTGGGAAGTTCGTTCAAATAATTAAGTATAATTATGTATATTTCGCACCTTTTTTCTTTTTGGTTGCCTGTAAGAGATTGCTTCGGCGATAAGGCCGCCTCTTTTACCTCATTATATGTTATTCTTATTTTATTTACTACTATTCTGAATATGTTTTCTTTTGATGTAATAAAGTTTTTTTTTATGTTGTATTGTATTGTGTTTTTGTATTAGTACCGTAAAGACTTTTATACGCATTTAGAAAATAACTGTTCTAATCGAGCTACACCGGTTTCAGAATTTTCAAACTGCCTAAAGGCATCTGATTGTCAACGATGAAAGTCCAAGATGTTTTCCTTCACCGAAAGTATGTGGTGTTAATAAATTTTTGTACACGAGTACAAACTTAGAGGAAACGTTCGGTAATCTAAAATACGGACTAATTACCATTATATTATTTTCTAACCCTGTCGTCACCCCTTTGCACTTAAAATCTTAAGATTTTAGTACAAAAGGTACAACTTAATGTCCTATTCAAATAGCTATATACATATTTAATCAAAAACATGATTCACTTTTTTCAAAGACAGCAAAAAGAAACCAACAAGCTTAAGACAGAGTGAGAAATCAGTCATAACATAATTCATTTATAAAGCAGTGAAGTTTGCGTGACTCTAGTCATAAAACCTTGTTTTACTAATGCCCGATGTCAAATTATGTTATTTACGCCCTTGGGCATTTTTGTTACGAATCTGTGCGGCAATTCATCATATAACATTTGAGACTACTTGCTACTTAGGCGAGTTGCTATTTAAACGAGTTCCGAATTGCGTTTATGACAAGTTTCTGATACTAACTCATATTTATTTAGTATTTACAAAATGCGAATCATTTAGGTTTTTATTTATTCAGGGATAACAAACAATTAAA
Source organism: Acrobasis suavella (assembly GCA_943193695.1). NCBI lineage: Eukaryota > Metazoa > Arthropoda > Insecta > Lepidoptera > Pyralidae > Acrobasis > Acrobasis suavella. Next base: position 3,403,029 of record OW971947.1, read on the forward strand.
GAATAAAATTTTATAAACTATACAGGCTTATCCAAGCACATTTACGTAATTATGCGATCAACCATATTATCCACAGATTAATAAAAACTCGTTATTCAAAATGTTGCTACTAGAGGGTATGTTAGGTAGAAGTTACAATGTATATAATTTTGAATATGTTCAAATATAGTACAAATTACCATGAAATAAATTTAAACGAAAAATAAACAAAGTAGTTAAGACAATTACAAGAAAAAGAAAAGCGGAATAATAATAATCATACAAATACATACATTTTATTAGATAGTATGCAAATTATGCTCTGAGAGCAACTGATGGAACAGCTTTTTGAATTGATATATAGAAGATGCAAATATATATATCATTTTAACCCGTCAGCTTCCAGACGGTCGGATCCGACCGAGAGAACAATTGATAACAATGGGTTTGCAAAATTGCGGTTGTTGAAGAGTTAAAAGGTAATGCCTCTAGCAACCCTTAACTTTTTATTTCTTTTTCCACCTTATAACCATCGCGGTTAAAGTGGCCTTTGAGTCTTGCGGCCCTGGGCTCTATTTGCACAAAGCCGCAAGCAAGACCCAAACTGCTCTGTCAGCCTCTTTAGGGATAAAGAAGTGATGCATGTAAGTTCATTTCTATTGTTTGTTTGTTTTCCAAATAAAATAAAATACTCATTTTTTTTTTCACTTTTGTTTATGTCGTCCCACTGCTGGACAAAGGTCTATCCCATTTCCTTCCATGTGTCTCTATCTCCAGCCTTCGCTGACCACTCACGTTGGAAAGCGTCGAGGTCTTCGCGCAATCTCTTTCTCGGCCTTCCCTTGCAACGTCGACCATCCTCGGGTATCCATAGCGTTACTTTATTCGCCCATTTCTAATATAATACTCGTAAAACCGAAAAATTCTTTGGTTTGGTAAATGTCTACATTTTGAGGTATAGGCAGTTTATTTTGTGTACTTATTAGGTATTAATTTATTAGGTAAGGTGTTCAGAATGATAGTATGCACAATTCTTTTGAAATTACATTTTTTAACCGACTTCCAAAAAGGAGGAGGCTATCGAATCTTTTTTTTTCAATGTATGTTCACCGATTATTCAATGTCAAAACTTTTTTTGTTTGAAAGGGTATACTTGTCAATTAGTCCCATAATTTTTTTTATTGAAATCGTTTGTGTAGTTTGGGGGTGCATCTTGTTCTAGAGAAGATCTAATGTAGGCCAACCAAATAACTAAATAAATAATATAGGGACAAATAACACTGTTTGAGCTAGCCCCAAAGTAAGTTCGAGACTTGTGTTATGGGATACTAACTCAACGATACTATATTTTATAACAAATACATATTTAAATAAACATCCAAGACCCAGGACAATTTGAAAAAGGCCATTTTCCAACTTGCCCTGGCCGGGGATCGAGCCCGGGACCTCTGCGTGGCGGACTAGCATGGTAAGCACTACGCCACGGAGGTCGCCAAAGGGCTATAGATGTGGCAAAATTCTGGGCCAATTCAATTTAAATAACAAGAATTGCCCACTGACACGATAAGAACAAGGGGATGAAGTCGGTTTTAGTTTTAAAAAAAAAAATTCAACAATTGATTTAACCATCGTTTGTTATGTGTTGTTTTCGTGTGTGTAAGTGGCCAACACTGGTGTCAGATTTTACAGGCTGCCTAAAGGCATCTGACATAGCTTGATGCCATACAATGATGACAGCCGGGACCAACGGCTTATATGTGCCTTCCGAAGCACGGAGGAGCTCGAGAAATTTTTGTGCCACTTGTGGTCACCCATCCAAGTGCGGACCACGCCCGATGGCGCTTAACTTGCTAAAGCGCTAGTAATGCGCACTCCCGCCGGGCCACCGAGTTCCTCAAATAGGTATATTACGAGTATGTGTATATGCTTATTTATCTCTGAAAACAGTTTATATGTTTTTCTCTATGGTTAAGATGCTCTATGGTTGTCTCTCTGGGAGAGAACGCTTTTAGCCTTGTAAACAATCCGCTATCTAAATATATATGTATAACTCAAAGGTGACTGACTGACTGACATAGTGATCTATCAACGCACAGCCCAAACCACTGGACGGATCGGGCTGAAATTTGGCATGCAGGTAGATGTTATGACGTAGGCATCCGCTAAGAAAGGATTTTGATCAATTCTACCCCCAAGAAGATAAAATAGGGAATGAAAGTTTGTATGAAACTTTGTCAATTTTAAACCGATCGGGCTGAGACTTTGCATGCATAAAGCTACTATGACGTAAGCATCCCCTAAGAAAGGATTTTGATAAATTACACCCCTACGCGAGCGAAGCCGCGGGCAAAAGCTAGTTTTCCATATTTGTAAACAATCCGGTATTTTCCAACAAGTCAAATCAGATACTTTTTCTAAACGTCAAAACAAACAATTTCTATAGGATTTGTATGAAAAACAGGCAGATGACGTCACAGTTTCTTGGAGTCAAATAGCGTTCTTATTAACAGTTTTTCTGCAATAATAAATCTAAAATCACGTTAAAATCGATATGATCATAGGCAAGTGACATTTTTTGCGACATTTTTTTTATCAGTACAAAATAATTTATTTTTGACCAAGGAAAATACCCAAATGTTTTGATAAATAAATAAATAATACATACATTGTTCCAAGTATGATATGGTGCTTTGAATTTCAGATATGTCTCAACCTAAAACAAACCCACTGCCAAAAACTCTCAGTAGACTACATTTTAGAGTATCACGAGCTTTATTTGGACAAACACTTTCTTTGAGAAGTTATTTTGGCGATTGGTGAGTGGAAAGAAAATAGTTTCTGTTTATACGAGGACGGTGTTGTCAAAACTTTGAATTCGGAGTATGTGCTATTTTGTAAACAGCCGCGGAGCCTCAGTAGAAGCTGATTCCCATTGAGTTCCCTTTTAGGAGTTTCTAATAAAATTATACCCATTTATTACTAACAAAAACTATTAACTTACGTATATCGACGGCCCCCGTGGCGCAGTGGTCACCATGCTAGTCCGCCACCCAGAGGTCCCGGGTTCGATCCCCGGTCAGGGCAAGTTGGAAAAGGCATTTTTCAAATTGTCTTGGGTCTTGGATGTTTCTCTATATATGTATATGTTATAAAATATAGTATCGTTGAGTTAGTATCCCATAACACAAGTGTCGAACTTACTTTGGGGCTAGCTCAATCAGTGTTATTTGTCCCTGTATATTTAAATATTTATATTTATTTATTTTTATCTTTGTACCGCGCTATAACATGTCCATTTATTTATTTACCAATTTATGTCATATAAAATTTATACAGAGAATATATCAAATAAAAGTTGTACAAAGGCACTACTTATCTCAAAACTAACCTTACTAACTCACTTTTTTTTCATAAGCTTTAAACTAGCAGCATCAGTAAATTGCACACATCCACATATTCAAAATTCGAAAATTTTCGCTGGATATTGAAACACACCCACAATTATACATTTTGTATAAATACGCTCAGAGACATATTATTCACACTAAGTCAATATAAATAAAATTATGGGAAATATAAGCCGGGCATTAAACGGCTTATTAACCTTCATAGAACCGTATTGTGAAGGTACTTAATTCGTTTCATAGTTTTTGACCGAGCGAGCGAAGCGAGAGAGGTCTCCGTTTCAACGTACTTGGCCAAAAATGCTTTGGTATGTCTGTGTGTTCTCCTCTAGAGGTCGCATTTCTCATCCGATTCCCGTGAAATTTTGGGAGCAGGTTCGATAAATATATGAAAATCGACAGTCGAGCCATTTTTTGGAAATATTTGAAAATGACTGAGTTGGCACAATAGGCCTAAGCGCCTTTGAATTTTATGGCTCTTACGACCATTTTGTTTGTAGTGACAACGAATTAACAAAGGAATTTTATTTTCTGTTATGACATACATATGTATATTATCACCAGAATTGTCAAAAGATGAATAGTCCGGTTTATTTATAAAGAGATCTAATCGACTTATGCGTCTAGAGTTCGAATCTTACCGGAAGGTGATCTCTTTTTAGTTTTTACAACTAACACAAACGGGTTTTTTTTTTCTTTTGACGCTAAACGAAGTCTCATTCTTGCAACAATAGATTCCCGTAAGAGGGAAAAGGACACGAGATGGGTTTTATGTCAGATTATCTCTTTAAGAAGGTATTTTGTTTTTGCTTTTGGTAACAGTTATTTTCGTTCGATGACTGTCTAGATTTGACAATAACGCTAAATACACAATAATGTGAAAAAATCCTTTAGGAAATTGTTCGTTTCGTTAAAAAAAAGTTGGGGAACAAAGCGAATGGAAATAAAAATAGTAGTTAAAAATAATTTCGGGGAATCTGCCTACAGTCTAGAAAATAGTGTTGGCCACGGTCACACACAAAAAATGCCAATAAATTACTAAAGACAGTACCTTACAGTGGACTCACTGACACAGCTGTTCCACTGCTTTAGCAATCTTTAAAAAAATATCTCTGGTGTGTTTTTTGCTCTTTAAGCAGGTGACAGCCACACAAAATCTTGACAGTAAAATATCTTACATAGAAGCGGAGTTTGGTCTTCACGATGTTTGCTGAAGTGTATTTTAGGAATGAAGTTCCTTTTCGGGCGGTACGGAATAAAGTGTAAGTATTGTCGTCACTTTTTCCGTTACGGCATTGTTTTTCAAACTTCGTTCCAAACGAGTATTATTATCATTTATTTCAAAAAGATTTCTTTAATGAAATACGCCAGTAACTTGAAAAGTTAGTTATTAAATAAAAAGCATTTTTACTTGGAAACTGGAAATACGATATCTCTTACTAAACAAACTAAATTTCGAGCCGCCATATTGCGACGTGCGACCCTCGGACGACCGTTTATTTACTGTCTAAGGACTTAGGCACCCGAATTAGGATTTCTTGGTGCGGTTATGTTCCCAATTTCTACATTTACGTCCTGATTTCTTTTGGATAGGAAACTTTTTTAGGGTTCCGTACCTAAAGGGTAAAAACGGGACCCTATTACTAATCCGCTGTCAGTCTGTTCGTCTGTCTGTCCGTCTGTCTGTCTGTTCAAAGGCGGGTTTTCTTTCACCTAATGCTGGAGTTTTAGACATGAAAATACACATATGGGGGAGCCCCCAACCCCCTACCCCGGGTAGTAGTTTAGCTTATACTAAGATAGCTATAAAAGCCATGTAACGATAGTGTCTCCTGTAAAATCTGTAAAATTAATCGAAATATCATCAAGACAAATGCAATAAGCCCAAACTCGATGGGGATGCGTCGTTTCATTAAAAAGTTTCTATGGCCACTTTCCAGTTCCATCATCAGATCAATTCTATGTCATAATATTGCATTGTCACTTTATATACATACATATGCGTGCAAAATTTCAGCTCAAGCGAAAACCGGGTGGTGGTTCAAATTTAACTTGCAAGATTTGATTGCAGACAGACAGACAATAGGACAGGTGTAACTAAATATAAGCTTGTAAAATAAGTATATCATGCTAGAAACTAGGGTAGGAGGCCTACTTCATATTCATATGTCGACCTCCGTGGCGTAGTGGTCACCATGCTAGTCCGCCACCCAGAGGTTCCGGGTTCGATCCCCTGTCAGGGGAAGTTGGAAAATGGCCTTTTTCAAATTGTCCTGGGTCTTGGGTGTTTTTCTATATATGTATTTGTTATAAAATATAGTATCGTTGAGTTAGTATCCCATAACACAAGTCTCGAATTTACTTTGGGGCTAGCTCAATCAGTGTAATTTGTCCGTATTTTTTTTATTATTCATATGTCGTCAGCTTAACCTAGTAACGGAGTTTTACCCATCTGACATAAGCCGATATTTTATTTTACAAGCTTTTATTTAGTTCCACCTGTCCCGTTGTCTGTCGGTCTGTCTGTCTGTAATCAAATCTTGCAAGTTTAATTTGACCCACTTCCCGGTTTCCGATTGATTTGAAATTTTGCACGCATACATATTTCGCGTGGCATTGCAATATTATGATGGCATGGAGCTGATCTGATGATAGAGCCGGAAGGTGGCCATAGGAACTCTGTAATGACACGTCGCAACCCCAACGAGTTTGGGCTAAGTTGATTCTTCTTGAGGAGCACTTTAAATAAAAGCTTGCTTTAAATATATATTTTTTTTAAATAATGATTTGTTGATAGTGTAAAATATTTTGAACTAGTGAAGGAAATGCCATAAAGTTTAACCGGGAACAGGATCAAATGAGAACTTCTTTTATCGTGTCGTTGGCTCAAAGGTTCTATACCTCTGTGTGTGTGTTGACGACTTCTGTGGCCTAGAGGTCATCATGCCACGCTGTCATACCGGAGGTGCCGGGTTTGATCCCCGATCAGGTCAAGATGGAAAATGATCTTTTTCTGATTGACCTGGGTCTTGGACGTTTATCTATACCTATATGTCATCATCTGTCTCACCTTAACCCATCATCTGGGGTCGGCGCAGTATGTCTTCTCCTTCCACATTTCTCTTTTTCCCGTCATACTAACATCTGACTGCCTCCGTGGTCCAGTGGTCAAGGCGTTCGCCTTGTGACCCGGAGGTCATGGGTTCGATTCCCACTGGGAAGCATACTTTGTGAAAAGTTGTTTCCAGTCTGGATAGGATATTGCAGGATTAAATCACCTGATTATCCGAAAAGAAAGATGATTCCGTGTTTCGGAAGGCACGTAAAACTGTGGGTCCCGAACGCCACCTAGCGTTTGATCATCAAACTATCCAAGGATTGGTTCCTGGTTTGCCCTTTGGGTTGTGGAGGTCAGACGGCAGTCGCTCTGTGTAAAAACCAGCAACCTCGTCAAATCTCCTTGGTAAGATAGCGGACCCCGGGCTCTGAAGCGTTACTGCTGAGGAAGCAACCGGGAATACGCTCGGATGATGATGATGATTAACATCTACTCCTACTGCCCCCATATCTTGCCTTACGCATTCCATCCACTTCCTTTTTGGTCTTCCTCTCCCCTATTTCCATTAACCGTCATATGTAAGGTTCTTTTTGTTGCATGTTGATCATCTCTTCTCATCACATGTCCAAACCATGACAGACGATTGCTTCTTACTTTCTCGTTTATTGGCGCTACCTTTAAACTTCCTCTCACATAAACATTTCTAACCCTATCCCTTCGTGTCACCCCACACATTTAACGCAACATCCCCATTTCGGCTGAATGAAGTCTTTTCTCGTCCTGCACTTTTGTTGCCCAACATTCGGAGCCGATATCTATACATATATGTATTTATAAAAAAAAATAGTATTGTTGATTTAAGATCCCATGACATAAGTCTCAAATTAACTTTGCGGCTAGCTCAATCTAGTGATTTGCCCGTAACTATTTATTTGAAAAAAATACGTTTCTTCTTTTACGTCTTACTCCAAGGCAGAGTATAGGTTAAGCATGGTACAGCTGGTAGGGCACAAAGGGCATTAGAAGACGTGTTGCATAGTCTAGTCATCGTGACCACACTGTGCTTCTGCCTGGTCAATGTAGCGCCAGCGCGCCAGATTGTGCCTACATCGACCTAAATCAGTTCGGAGGCGATTCATGCACCTCAATGTGGCTGAAGTGAGAACTAGTAATAAACGAAACCCATTAGTTAGATGGTAGTACATGTTAGTAAGCAAAGGTAGATGGTAGTAAACGAAACCTATAGTAAGATGGTAAATACAATAATACAAAAAGGGGGAAGTTGTTAGCTATTTGCATAATAAAGTCGACGCCCACGACATAAAACAACTATGATTTTGTCAAAAAACAATATATGTAACATTACATTACTGCAGAAGCAGGAAAGTTTGGCATTGCTGGACGAGTCGTTTTTAAGGCCGAGTGTTAAACTTATTTGCTATGGACTGTTATACTACACACACACACACACACACACACACACACACACACACACACACACACACACACACACACATTAATAAACGCAAAGCTCTATTATATGAGAAAACAAAATTATTTGCTAGCAAATAAAAAAAAAAAACCCGTCTGTCAAGAACGCCACCTAGTGATGAGTAGCGGAACTACATTATATCAATTGCGCCATCGGGAAAACATTTTTTTGACGAAGCTTGTAGCTCATGAATCTTTGTAATATTGAAAATAAATGAAGTACAAGACCCATTAGGGTTGGATCTCACTTGTCAGCACGGAATAGCACTTTTCTATGCTGCTATCCTTTTCCGTGGTTTAGAACCGTCATTTGCCAGAGCGAGAAAGAGCGAAGCACCGGCCGTTTTGAAGCGTTCTGTCGCTCTCTGTCGCTCTGACAAATGATATACCCCTTTTTATATACCCAATGTCATTGGGTATATAAAAAGGTAGATGTTTTTTTAATAATGATTTGTTACTTCAATTATATCTACATTTCTGAGCTGTTTGAGGAAAGGTATACTATATGAGATGAAAAGTTACAAAAACAAAGAATTACTGCTAGAAACTGGGACAGGAAGGAGGCCTATTCTATTTCATATTCATTCGTCGTCGACCTATCCCAGTAACGTAGTTTTACCTGCCTGACCTAAGCCTGGATATGCCGCCCATTTTTCTAGCACGAACGATATTATGTTTTGATAGTGTAACACTGTTTACTATGTTACCTTGTTATTGCATCGGTGTTCCAGAAAGACGGCACAATTTTGAGCGCATTATGAAATATTGCAAGGAAGCTATTCAGTATCATGAATCATGATACTATATGTATCTCTTTTACAAGAAAAGTTCACGAACAACTTTTACACTCCCTTTCTTCATAAAGCCATCATCATTTAGATCTTCGCTTCATAGCTATTTATATAGATACCTAAACGGGGATTGACACAGGCCTGGGAAGGCGTGCATCCGGGCTTGGCATGCGCGTGTTTTCTGAACGCGCCCTTAGCTGGGATAGGTGGGACCTCACAAGCGTCTTGGCTTTCCTTTCAGCCGTATTCCCGCCATTCCCCTAGGATAGGCAGACGGATTATGGATATCAGTCTTCAAGTGAATATTTTATACACAAATGTGATTTTTCGTATCAGAGCGGAATTCCGAGCACCTTGTGCAAAGAATACTTTTGTGGGGTAGAATATTTTATAGCCGGGAATCACTGGCCCTTTGAGTATGGGAATTTACTGCGATGGTATTTTGCTTTGAAGGCTAATGTTTTGGTTGAAATGTGTATTTTTTCTGGTTTTGGAAAATCGTTGAGTACAAAGCGTTCTAAGTAGCGATGTGCCTCTGACAATATTCCAAAACGAGAACTAACCAATTAATCCGCTAGCAGGTTTGATTGATAAATATTAATAAAGATCTTTTTGTCGATTTAGTTTTTCGATATCGAGAGTTTCAAGCTTAGAAATTATCATATTTCAGCCATTTTTGACGACCTCCGTGGCGTAATGGTCAACACGCTAGACCGCCAATCTGGAGGTTCTGGGTTCGATCCCCAGCCAGGGCAAGTTGGAAAATGGCCTTTTCTAAATTGTCCTGGGTCTTGGGTGTTTATCTATATATGTATTTATCATATAATATAGTATCGTTGGGTTAGTATCTCATAACACAAGCTTAAGCTTACTTTGGGGCAAGCTCAATCTGTGTGATTTGTTCGTATATATTTATTTATTTATTTTGAAAAATGTTCAATAATGTCATAAGACTTTTTTATTAGGTGCTCTAAGACGCAATTTTTTCGTCTAAACAACTTTTTCATCTGATAAAGTTTGTCGGGGTTTAGAGTTGGATAGGGGCGATGCAAACTCGCGATGTCTACAGCTTACAGAGCCACTAGAGGTAGTATTATAAAAACATAATTAGTTTCAGCACTATCGCCGAGGTGCGAGCACAAAATGTAGTTCTGTTGCATTTTGCAACAAATCTCAGTTTAAACCCAACTTCGGAGTGGCGCCGCGTTGTTCCAAACTAGACTTACTGTATGCTTCGGTGTTCACTAACGTTTGTTCGAAACTACAGTTTGCTTTGTGGTAAAAAATGCTTTAATAAGGCTTATGACTAAATACTTTTTTGTTTTTCGTGTGTGTGGTTTCTTTTGTTTTGTGGTTAATCCTGGTGTCAGATTTTTCAAGCTGCACAAAGCTTGACCACTGCTATATAATGATGACAGACGGGACCAGCGTCTTCATGTGCTTTCCAAAGTACAGAAGAGCTCTAGTAAATGCCATTGTGGTCACCCATCCAAATGCGGACTTTATTTTTGCGTATTGCTTTCTCCCGCCGGGCCACCAAACTCCTGTAGGACAGGTAAAATAACAAAACCTTGAAAAACATGATTAATTTCAGCACTATCGCCGAGGTGCGAGCACAAAATGTACTTCTGCTGCATTTACCAAACGAATCTCAGTTCAAACCCAACTTTGGAGCTGCGCCGCGTTGTTCCAAACTAGACTTACTGTTTGTTGCGGTGTTAACTAACATTTGTTCGAAACTACAGTTCGTTTTGCTGGAGAAAAGCTTTAATGAGGCTTATGACTAAATGCTTTGTGTTTTTCGTGTGTGTAAGCGGTCAATACTGGTGTCAGATTTTTCAAGCTGCACATGGCTTGACGACTGCTATACAATGATGTCAGCCGGGACTAACTTCTTTATGTGCTTTATGAAGCACGGAAAAGCTTCGATAAAATTTTATGCTACTTGTGGTCACCCATCCAAGTGCGGACCTGACCCGGTGTCTCTTAATTAGTAAAAGCACTAGTATTGCTTTTTGCCCCCGGGCCACCAAACTTCTGTGGGACAGATAAAATAAAAAAACCTTGTAAAAACATAATTGATTTCAGCACTATCGCCGAGGTGCGAGCACAAATTGTACCTCTGTTGCATTTCGCAACGAATTTCAGTTTTTAAATCCAACTTCGGAGCTGCGTCGCGTTGTTCCAAACTAGACTTACTGTATGTTGCGGTGTTAACTAACGTTTGTTCGAAACTACAGTTTGCTTTGTGGTAAAAAATACTATAACAAGCTTTATGACTAAATGTGTGTTGTACTATTATGTTAGTATATAAGGCGGTTGTAGCCAAGCTGTTTAGATACTGTATATGCGTAAGTTGATTTACATAGATAAGTATTGACTTAGTATGTTAATCAAATGAAACAATACATTATTTTTATCCATGGCATAGTAGACAGAACCTAGACCGCGACATTCAAAGGCCAAGTTGAAGCTCAATTTATACCGCGGCGGAAGCAAACATCAAAATCGCGCCTATCGCGAAAAGACACGCGAAGTCGCTCGAATTCGCCTCGTGATTGTGTGACTTAAGGCGGCCCTTCCCAGCCGCTCTGTTTTCAACGCGAGCATAGTTTGAAAAGCTTGGTGTTTCATCTAGGGCAATGCTAGAAAAAGAGGCAAACCAAAAAGAGAAAGATAGCGCCGAAGGGCATAGTTTGCATTCTATGAAATGAAATTAGTATTCTTATTAACTATCTATTGAACGAATATTAACTATTTATAGGGTGGCGAAATTTCATAAAACTTGATTCAGGAGATACGTGTTTATCAGTAAGCCGTATCGAAATATTTTCTTTACTCTTACAATTTATTAGTACTTTATGAACGGTTGAAGTTCAGCTAAAATTTATGCAAAAAACCAGATTTTTGGAGGCTTATACGGACTATCTTTTTCTAAATTTTTTTTTTATTTCGATAGAAACCTTCGATAGGAATAGCGCCCAAGATACTACTAAACTTTAGTTTACACGAACTTCGAAAACGCAAATAACGTATCACTCGCGAGACGAAGTCCTTTTTCCTCGAAGGACCATATGTTAGGGGACGCCTTTTGGTATAAGAGTTCACCCTAACAATAATGTTCTTTAATTATTTATAATGGTTCGTTTGGGAGCTGGTTAATCACACACCCGAATTGGTTAATATAATATTTAATTTACACACTGCACTATACACGGAACTTCACAACTAAATGGTCTTTTAAATGGTTCGATAAAATACAGGTTATAAAATGGTAAAAAAATGGTAAAATCACTACTGGTTATAATTATGGTTAAATGGTTTGAATACGCGGTAATGGTTGTCGCAGATCGGCTGGTAGTTGCGTACTGACTTTGATTTGAGATTAATTCGACTTATTGAATTATGCTGATCGCGCGACATACTTAATAATGAGGAACTTAAACTGTTCGATTGCGTAGCCTCGAACACTGTGAGTTCAAAAGTTTTTAAGAAAGAGAAACGCTCGTACGTAATTATGGCGTTGTAAGTGATCTTTCTTGAAAACTTTTGAACTAACAGATATCTTGTGCACTATTTCTAGGTTTCTATCGAATTAAAAAATGAACATTTGGAAAAACAAGTTCAGTATACGCCTCCAAAAATCTGCTTTTTTGAACAAATTTTACCTGAACTTCGACCGTTTATAAAGTACTCATAAATTGTAAAAATAAAAAAAATATTTCGATAAAAACCTCGTGAAAATTTTAAATAAAAATTGCATATTTCACAAACTTGAAAGGCTTACTGACAAAAACGTATATCCTGGAGCAAGTTTTATGAAATTTCCGCACCCTATGAATAGTTAATATTTGTTCAACGGATATTTAATAATAATACTTATTTCATCCGATATAGTGCCCTAAGGCGCTATCTCTTTCTATTTGGTTTGGTTTTTTTTCTAGCATTGCCCTGGATGATAAAACAAGCTTTTCGAACTATGCTCGCGTTGACGACAGAGCCGCCGGGAAGGGCCGCCTTAAAGCGTCGACAGCGGTGACTCGCGCCGCACCGGTTCGCTTTACTTCGGCACATCACGCGCGCGGCACCGGCAACTTCGCGAGAATTCGCTGCTTGACGCTTGGCTACGTTAGAGCTCCAATCCAGTTTGTACAAATACGGTCGACATGAATTTTCGCTTTGCTTTTCAAAAATTCGCTTTGCTTCGATTCTGATGCAGTATAAATGGAGCCGAGTAATGGTAAGCGTAAAGATAAAAAAGGGGATCAAAAAAGTGAAGGGTTGCTCAGTGATAACATAATTGAGTTCGTCTGTATTGACAACTTACAAGTGTTACAATTTTAGTTTTATATTATTAAGGACTGAACTAACTCTATATAAGCACAAATTAAAAAAGAAATTTCTACCTTGTAGACTTTAAAAGAACATTTTCTCTTGTTACTCATAATTACGTTCCTAATTTAACTGTGTGTCAAAATGTATCATTCTCACAAAGTTGAGCCTTGAATACGTGAAACTTATTCCGAATCTTGTGTCAAAGCCCAAGAGACGAAAAGTTGTGTTTAATGAAAATGTGATTATATAACTTGGGCCTGATGAATATATACGATTTAAGTTTAGTGTTCTGATGTTTTTGTAAGCTTGTGACTTCACTATTTAGATCTATGTTATCTTATTTGGGCAGTGAACTATAGAAGAAGAAAGTATCTCAGTTGTGCGACAAACCGTTGCCCGGCAGACCTATGACCGACATAACATTTGATCGATACTACTATTGCTCGACATCAATATTGTTCGACCAATGTTAGACTGACATAACATTTGATCAGCACTAGTATTGCTCGACATAAATTTTCTTCGACCAATGTTTTACTGACATAGCTAATAATAAATCCACTGGTTGTCTGGAAGAGATCGCTTTAAGTAATAAGAACGCCCTCTGTACTCATTTAATTTTAAATTATTTCTTTGTGTTGCATTTTTCTTTTGGTGAACAATAAAGAGTTATCTATCTAATAACAATTTTTTTTTCAATACGATTTATATAAACCAACCGCTTTGCAAGGGTATTCATCAATTTTGATCTTTCAATGATTTGAACTTTCAAGAAAATTTAACAATAATTTTAACCCTTAAAATCAATAAGTTCTTACATTTATTGATGATTTATGGTACATCAAAAAATTGGATTCAACATTGATGAAACACGAAGGATTCCGTATCAACTATCTATAAAAAATCACGTATATTGTATGGGAGCACCACTTCAACATTTATTTTATTCTGTTTTTAGTAATTGTTCTTACAGCGGCAACAGAAATTCATCATATGTGATAATTTCAACTGTCTAGCTAGTCTAGTTCATGAGATACCGCCTGGTGATAGACAGACAGACGGACAGACGAGTCTTAGTAAAAGGGGTTCCGTTTTTACTCATAGAGCCTGGTGATAGACAGACAGACGGACAGACGAGTCTTAGTAATAGGGTTCCGTTTTTACCCATAGCTCTATGGGTAAAAACGGAACCCTATTACTAAGACTCGTCTGTCCGTCTGTCTGTCTATCACCAGGCGGTATCTCATGAACCGTGATAGCTAGACAGTTGAATTTTTCACTAATGATGAATTAAAAATAAGTATTTAAAAATTACGTATATATAGCTAGACAGTTGAAATTACACATATGATGAGTTAAGGACCCTAAAAAAATTACTACGTTTTTATTGATAAAACTAAAGAAGTCTAAACAATCTGTATTTGATTACATAGCAACCTGTTTTTAGCCTAATTGAGTTACTTCTTTTCATTTATCTAGACCGAAATTAATCAATCTAGATCTAGGCGATGTCGCGGTCCAGGCTTTTTGTTAAGTCACTTTTATCCCTTTTTCTAGGAATAAGAAAATAAACAAAATACAGAGAAAACAAGATTTGCATCTTGATTCATTTGCAAAAGATTTTTTTTTCACAAAAATGCCTCATTTTTGTTTTTACTTTAAGATACAGGGTCTATAACATCTTTATCTCTAACAGGGTAGATAGAGCCTGATACCGTTAGACCCAAAGGCCACTCTTAGAGTAATGGTGGGTATGAGGTAGAAAAGATAGTCAAAATAGTAATGGGTTGCTAGCAGCATCGTCTATTGATATGATTCAGATTGGTCCTTCTTACCAATTTGGTCGTTTCCTTTTACGATCTGCGCGGGAAAAGAAACAGCTGGTTAATTCTATGTTTTAGGGTTCCGTACCCAAAGGGTAAAAACGGGACCCCATTACTAAGACTCCGCTGTCCATCTGTCAGTCTGTCACTAAGCTGTATTTCATAAACCGTAGTAGCTGGATAGTTGAAATTTTCACAGATGATGTATTTCTGTTGCCGCTATAACAACAAATACTGAAAACAGAATAAAATTAAAATTTAAGTGGGGGCTCCCATACAACAAACGTAATTTTATATAGATATTGTTACAGAACCCTTTTTGCGCGAGTTCAGCCACTAGACCAGTGTGAGGTTTGAGATAGCTAACTAAAAAGGAGAAACTAAGAACAGGTTCTTAGTTCGGTAACAAGTCTTGTCAATAGAAGAAGAATCGAGATTTTATATAGATATTGTTACAGAACCCTTTTTGCGCGAGTTCAGCCACTAGACCAGTGTGAGGTTTGAGATAGCTAACTAAAAAGGAGAAACTAAGAACAGGTTCTTAGTTCGGTAACAAGTCTTGTCAATAAAAGAAGAATCGTGATTTTATATAGATATTGTTACAGAACCCTTTTTGCGCGAGTTCAGCCACTAGACCAGTGTGAGGTTTGAGATAGCTAACTAAAAAGGAGAAACTAAGAACAGGTTCTTAGTTCGGTAACAAGTCTTGTCAATAGAAGAAGAATCGGCAACAATTTTGCACATGGCAAATATTTATTATTTAAACGAAAGTGGAGTGCGAAATAGTCGATAAATTGGTCTCTTTGATGTCACGCGGGTTGCTGGTACCTATTTATAGCCGCGGAAATTGGAAAGCCTTTGGATCGCCAATCTGGTAATGGGTTATCGCTTCTGTGCGGCGTTGTTATTTGATAATTACTTAGTCTGAGATCCATTGAAAGCGAAAAATAAGTTGTGTTTTAACAACCAATGGCACTACGTTATTTAAACAAATGAATTATGGAGTTTTAGCCTTATCGGGCGGGCCTGACTGCCTCCGTGGTCCAGTGGTCAAGGCATTCGCCTTGTGATCCGGAGGTCATGGGTTCGATTCCCACTGGGAAGCAGACTTTGTGAAAAGTTGTTTTCAGTCTGGATAGGATATTGCAGGCTTGAATCATCTGATTATCCGAAAAGAAAGATGATTCCGTGTTTCGGAAGGCACGTAAAACTGTGGGTCACGAACGCCATCTAGTGTTTGATCGTCAAACTATCCAAGGTTTAGTTCCTGGTTTGCCCTTTGGGTTGCGGAGGTCAGATGGCAGTCGCTCTGTGTAAAAAACCAGTAACCTCGTCAAATCTCCTTGGTTAGGTAGCGGACCCCGGGCTCTGAAGCGTTACTGCTGTGGATGCAACCGGGAATACGTGAGGATGATGATAATGATATAAGTCATCATCATCATAAAAACTGTCTCTGTTCGAAAATTATCTCCATGTTAGTCTAGAAGAGCCTTATCGGGCGGGCTAAACGAACATTTTAGAGCTTTTTGGCGGGCAGCGCAAAATAAAAACTGTTGTTTAACCGTTTGGTAACGTCTTGGTCATAGCCGTAACCTTGGTCGCAGAAGTTGCGGCCAAGTTTGTTGCTATTATACAAACCATACTTTAGTCAGGCCTATGTCACTCCCCGCTTAGTAGTTTCTTCTCAGCAGTGGTCTTTACGAAGGGCTGGTATCGGTAGCTTTTCTTTAAAAATAAATTAAACTTTAATATACTTTACACGTAACGTAATACTTATTAACGTGTAAAAGTGCCTATAAAGGTCTAATTACTGAATAAACATTTGAATCTTTCAATCTTTGAATCTCAGGTATTGTAACTATACCTACATTATTACTATGTGCACGGCGACTACTCCGGAGTTGGAAATTGAGTTATAAGAATCGTTTGTCTAGAGTAATATGAATGAAATTGGCTTGCAATTGCAATGAATGTCTAAGTATCTAAATAAAAAGGTGCTAATTTCTGACGCGAGCTAAATTAAACCATATCGCTAACCACATTGAGTAGACATTTCTTTGCTGAGTGAGACTTCTGTACGTGAGTACTAGCACAGAGTACTTTAGTACTAGTAAGTACTTATTCTGTGTCCTTACTATGTAATCGAGTCTCCAACATCAAATAACACCATAGAATTATAATTAACCAGCTTAATACACTTGGATATCGAATTATTATAAACATCTCAATGGCGTAGTGGTTTATTACGGCCTTCGTTTGATCCACATAATTTTTCATCTAAATTAGACCATACGCTAACCTTATTGATTATATATTTCTTTGCTGAGTGTGACTTCTGAACGTGAGTACTAGTAGTTTGGCCTTTATCGTCTAGCGCTGGATTAAAATATACACGGTGATTTTTCAATGGTTTTGGAGCCGAAGGCCAATTCATATGGATAGTAACACTTAATTAGCTAGTCGAAATAAAAATTCAGAAACAAAAAATGTTGAATAAAACTCGGAAGTAAAATCGTAAGATCAATTAGTAGCACCGGCGCTTGGCAGCGGCCGGCTAGATTTCCAGTTCATCAGAGTCACGCGGCAGCTTTGGACAGGCGTAACTACGTGGTCTCGATCGAAAATCATTTTCGCAACTTTTTTATCTTATGACATACACAAATTTGGATTATGTATATGCATAGAGAAATTTATTTACTATACGATTTTTTTTTCCAAAACAAAACCAATGAAAAGTCAGCGTGTATACAATATACACTCTCACTAGAAGTTCGCTCCGGACTGTGAAATCACCAACCCCATATCTCGACAACCCTTTGATTGATTTGGCTCATGTTCGAACTTAAAAACTCTAATGGCTGCTTCTACGTGCTTACCAAATTTCATGACGCTCCAACAAAAACTACTCAAGTTATCAAACAAACATAGATACATACAAACGCCGGATTGTTCAAGTCGATTCGATCGGAGAACTTTGCTTGATACGCTCGCTCGTTTGGATTATTTTGAATAATAAATTAAGAGGCTTTTTACATTTGGTTGGCTGTCTTGCTCGCACAATCAAATATTTTTAAAGATTATTAAAAAATGTGTCTCATTTGAAGAAAAATGTTTCATCAACTTTCAATATAATTATATTGTGGATATTTACGACATGTTTGTATATTGTGTAGACATGGACTTAATCGAAAATTAGGTCATGAAAATTTTAAATTTTTGATTACCTGATTCTCAATACCCACACACATAAACAATAAAAAAACATGTCTACAATATCTAACATATAATTATATTGAAAGTTAATGAAACACTTTTCTACAAATGAGTAACATTTTTTAATAATCTTTGAAAATGTTTGATTGTGCGAGCGAGACAGCCAACCAAATGTGAAAAACCTCTTAATATATACCGACAAATCACACAAACTGAGCTAGCCCCAAAGCAAGCCTGTGTCACTCCCCGTTTAGGTATCGAAAATATACCTACATTTTTACTATGCAGGCGGCGACCACTTCGAAGGGGAAAATTCAGTTACATGAATCGTTTGTCTAGAGTAATAAGAATGAAATTGGCTTGCAATGGATGTCTAGGTATTTAAACTAAGCAGTGAGGACTTCTGACGCGAGCTAAATTAAACCATAGCACTAAAAACATTGAGTAGACATTTCTTTGAATTTCTCTTCTAACAATAAGTAAGACTTCTGTACACGAGTACTAGTACTTATTCTGTGCCCAAAGTAAGTTTGAAGCTTGTGTTATGGGATATTAATTCAACGATACTATATTTTATAACAAATACATATAAACACTGTACCGTTTTGGTGAGTAAAACCTAGATTTAGGATCTAGGAGGATAGATGAGATAAAGGAAAGACTAGATATTGGCAAATGAGATAGGTATAATGAACAACCATTACATTACATTGGTTACAAAGATTCACAAGAACACTAGGTACAGATTAGGTAGTCAGGGTCGTGAGTTATAGGCACAGATCCGTTGAGTAGCCCTTCTAGGTAGACGAACTACTTAGCTGGAGATGCAGCCGAAGGAAAAGAGGACGAGCGCCGGCCGCCGCGCCTTATATATGGACATGGCCCCCCCCCCGCTGCGCCGAAGAGGGGCGGAGGAGTGCTGGAGCCCGCGCGATGTCATAACACCCAAGACCCAGGTCAATCTGAAAAAGATCATTTTCCATCTTGACCTGACCGGGGTATGACCCTGGACCTCCAGTGTGACAGCGTGGCATGATGACCACTAGGCCACTAAGATCGTCATGCCAATAATAATAGCTATAACTGGCATATAGTATATACAATATGTAATAAAAACCCTGTCCGATCCTTGTACCTCAGACCGTCAATATGAAGAACTTTTCCTATGGGACCAATGCTTGAAACTTAACCTTTCAAGCACCAATCGGCCGGATCCGACCGAGTGTACTATGGTGACGCAAAACGCCAATCGGCCGAGTTCACCCGTCTCACTATTTTCTTAATTTTGCAATTCAGAGGCAACTTTTGTATGAACAAGTTTGACCATAGAGAAACTTTACTAAATTTGCTACATAATGAAATGCAATTGTATTACGTCAGCGGTGTTTTTAATCTATTTTTCTGTATCACAAGTGTCAAAATTTAATTTTCGCAATTCCTTAGGTGACTGTTCATGAAATTTGACATATAATTCATGGTGGCTGAAGGGTTAAGAAAAAATCCACATTTTCATACAAATTGCCAGGCCAGCTGAACACTTTTGTATGAAAATTTAGATTTTTTTTCGAGTTTCAAGCATTGGTCTCATAGAAAAATCATATGGACGGCCTGAGTTGCTCCTAAAAGGATCGGACAGGGTTTTTGTTACATATTGTATAAGTACTTTCATATCCTTTATATATATCACACTAGTTTCTTTTCACGCCGGTCACTGCTCCTCAACCTAAAAGCTGACATTACTACAAAGACCGTCATTCACTAATAATAGCCTGAACAACATGTCATGCTGACCGTGACGTGTTATTTTGGCTATTGTGTGTGGTAACTACCCATTAGGAAAGGTATACTTGATTGTAGGCTTCGGAATTTCATAAGTCATAAAAGACTCGTAGGATTTTAATGTTAATAATAAATTAGTTACATGCCTACAGTAGTATGTAAAAATCGTACGTAGCCGTGACGTCATGCGGAATTTCAATGCCCTGTATCTTTGTCATTTTTTGTCTCTCAATGACAAAAAACCATGAACAATATTTTTTTAAAATCTAACCGATGGGCTGAACGAAGATGGTACTTTACCCTATCTTATCTTTACTCGGAATAGAAATGCTAATTAATACATATTATACAATGTTTGTATGTATAATATTTCTACTCAGTTATGAAGGGCAATGTCTTCATCTAATTAAATTTACAGCAAGACTGTAAAACCCTGAAAACAGGTTTCGATAACGTGTAAATTACAAACGGTGGGGGTGAGATGTCAATGGGGCTCAATTTCCCCACAATGGGGTAATTACAGTTAACCTGGCAGTATCAACAGGACTATTAATCAAACTGGTAACTTCAGCGCGGCGTTTTAGAAGTATTTTATACTGTTGGAGGTTGTGGACTTTAAAAACGGGAGATTTCGATACTTTGTAAAATAGACATACCCATAATATATCGAACCACGGGCTATACTAGATCACGATAGCATAATGAAATTAAAATAAAAGTCAAAAGCAAAAATAAAAATTCGACATTACAATACAAATTACCCGGGCGGCTTCACACTTTCGTATGGAACAGCCGAAACTTTTTTTTTAACTATTGGCTGTTATTTTAATTTCATTATAATATAGTGATCTTGTATAGCCCGTGGTTTGATTTATAACGAATATGTCCCTTCCGCCTTGTACGTGGGGCGCACTATAAGTTTCCGGAATGAATATGAAAAAATACTATTAAAGGTACAAAATTAATTTATTGTTTTTCAAAATAATCTCCCTTGGCGTCTATGCACTTTTTCATTCGATGAAACCAGTTTTGAAAACTTTTGTGCCACTCCTCTGTGGTGACCTCTGAAACGTGTTTTTCATACTCCTCGACAGCCTCTTCTGGTGATGAAAATCGTTGACCGCGTAATTGGTTCTTAATTTTTGGGAACAGAAAAAAGTCACAAGGTTCCAGGTCGGGACTGTATGCAGGATGACTCATAAGTTCTACATTTTTCGCCTTCAAAAAGTCGTTTGTCTGTCTGGCCGTGTGAGAACTTGCATTGTCGTGGTGCAGGATGATACGGCGTTTACGGTTATTTTTACGGAGTTCGTCAATAACTTCCGGCAAACAAATGGTCGTGTACCAGTCACTATTCACTGTACGACGATTCTCTAAAGCAACAGTAGCCACGTGTCCAGTTTTATTTAAAAAAGAAGCAATCATCCGCTTAGATGCACTTTTCACGCGCGCCACTTTGGTTGGTTTCGGCTCATCTTGAAAGACCCATACGCTCGATTGCTGCTTTGTTTTGGGATCGTAGCAATAAATCCATGTTTCGTCACCTGTTACTATGTCCCACACCAAATTTGACGCACCTTCGTTGAATCTGGTAAGCATGGCACTGTACCAAGTGACGCGGTCCGTTTTTTGAGCCTCGGTCAAGTTGTGTGGGATCCACCGCGAGCACAGCTTTCTCACACCCAAATGTTTGTGTAGGATTAATTGTATTTGACTCATGCCTATTTCTAAGGATGCGCGAATTTCATGGTAGGTCACATGCCTGTCTGTTTCAATCATACGGCGCACAGCATCGATGTTTTTGTTGGTCACAGCGGTGGACGGCCGACCATCGCGAGATTCGTCACTGAGATTGATACGACCACGCTTGAATTCTGCAAACCAGCTATAAACAGTTGTCTTGCATGGTGCTTCATTGCCAAAAGCTGTTTCAAGCCGAGCGATGGTCTGTTGAGCTGTCAAATTACACTTAAAATCGTAGAAATCATACTACGAAAATTTTCCCGAGTTAAATCTATGTTGATGCAGACACACAATTTTTTAAATGGCGCCACAAGGTAAAAACAAAAGACAGTCAGATGAAACAAACTGCATTCTACAGCCAAAGAGTTCTATTTTCAAATGTTGCAATAAATTTTTAAATATTGTTTATGTAAGTGGCCAGTTCCGGAAACTTATAGTGCGCCCTATGTATATGGATTTTATGATTGCTCTTGAGCGACTCACTTCTGTTTTCATTATTTTTGCAAAGATGGTTAAAATCAGACACACAATTACTATTTTTGAAGTGAAAACTTCTTTAGCGGCGTTGTGCACTTATTGTAATGGGTAAAAAATGTGAAACTCGCGTCAGGGTGTCTGGGCGTCAGGACACGTGACCTGATCGAAAATTCGTAAGACAGCCGACGCGGCGCGGCGCGGCGTAGGAGAGGAAGTATCCCCCTCTCTTTCTACGGCGCGGCGAAAATGTATGCCTGCGCCTGCTGTTTCGTTCAGATGGCGCAGGGCGCTTGCGCGAATGTTCGTTTGTGTTTATGTTACAGCGTGCCACGCGCATCCATGGAAATGCATAACGTTAATATTCAAGTTTTCACTTCTGCCGGCACTCCCGGAGTGCAACCCGTCGTTTTTTTTCCATTACTCACGTCTAAAGCATACCTATTACGGAAAGGGGGTATTAACCCGAAAAGGAGTAAACATACTAATCAATGTGAACAACTTTTATTAGAGACCATCCGAGGTATCGTAAATAAAAATTTGCATCTACATACATTTTGGCACGGTACGAGAAATTATTTAATTTTGTATAAAATATCCCACCCGTCGGCCACCGTCGGCGACTGTCGCAAACGGTCGCGTGACACAAGTCGCCGACTGTCACCGACTATCGGTGATTTGTCGCGCGACGGTTTTTGTCAGAATGACATGTGTCTCTCCAACGTTGGCGATAGTCGCCGATCGTCGCCGACCTTTGTCACAAAAATAGTTATCCTCTCGTGAGATTTAGCATTTAACTGGTGTAGCGTGAACGTATTTGCTTAGATCGAATTATGTACTTGCTAGGCAAATGTACTGTGTCAATAACTAGGCCGGTGTTGCAAACCTTCAGAGAATTAAACGAGGCATGATGGGCAGTTAAGGCAAACATCTCTTACACTACAGTCTGACTATCACATGTCACGATGACGATGCGGAGTTCTTTTTGCTATTGTGTATGGTTTTATTTGATTATAGGTTGAATAATTACGCCTTTTATTAAAGACATCATTGTATTTATTAACCGATTTCCAAAAAGAAGCAGGTTATCAGTTAGTCACGTTTTTGGAACGAAGTTCCTTATCGCGCGTTGCGAAAGGGGGCTAGACGGAAAAAAATAGGACCAAAAGTTGTAACGACATTTTTTGTTCATTCAAATTTATGAAGATAATAAAAACTTGATTTTAGAACGCAGAAAAGAGTTTGAATGTAATTTAGACCTATTTATATATATATTTTACTTGGATTCATCCGGGTGTCCCTTGACACCTATCAAGTTTTTTGTTTTATGTATAATTACTGATTATTCGAAGACGCCTGGACTTCAAAAAAATCTTTTTTGCTTAGAAGGGTATACTTGTCAGGTGGTCCTATAAAAGTTTTATCAAATCGGTTGTATGTTTTGGGGGTGAAGTCGGTTTTAAGTATTAAAAAATTACTAGCTTTTTCAACAATTTAAATTTTTACTGGGTCTTGCATGTTTATCTATATATGTATTATTAGTGTAAACTTTAATTACATTAAGAACTTAAATAAACTAAACTAAATATAACTATGAATATAAAACTAAACTTGATATAAGTACTATAAATAACATTAAATAATATAAAAAATTGAGCCTTAATCGCTGCGCTCGCAGGGTAGGGTACCCAAGAGACTGGCGGCATTTCCGCGCTGAATGGCCAAGCTCAGCCTTTGGCCAAAATGCGCACCAGCCCTTGGATCCCCTGAGTCTCCTCTTTATACAACTGACGGGCTTCCGCACCTCAAGGCCCCAAGGTCTCCACGGCAAAAAGAGGAAAAATATACGGCTCTCTCAAAGCCGCATTATTAATAAATTATTAATAATAAAGCCGCTTGCGCCTGTATTATTATAAAATATAGTTTCGTCGAGTTAATATTCCATACCAAAAGTTTAATAAGTTTACTTTGGGGCTAGCTCAATCAGTGTTATTTGTCAATCTATTTCCATATAAATTGTGATCTAAATACTTATAATTTATACTGTCGCTCTAAAAACAAAGGAGAAACCTTAATTATAAAACCAATAACAATGTAATTCACGGGGGTATTTACCTATTACTAAATGGGCAATCCAAGGGCTTTTCAATTTCCTCGGTTATAAATACCCGTAGCCGTTTTCAACAACAAAGAAACAAACAGACCGACAATGACGCATTTCGTTTTCGTTTCAATAAATACTTTAAATTATAAATATTATACAGGATGACTTTTGTTACCCACCAGCCACATATTTGAAGCAACTACTTTCTATAAAAAAGTTATTAAATACGGTAAAAATGTTTCGTCCTCCCATGCAAAATTCGTTTCGCCAAGTGCTGATTAATAAGGGAAGCCAAATTTAATTTTAAACGTTAATATTTTTTTCTACTCCTGTACTGTTCTGTATTTTAAATGGTCGCAAACACTATTATAATATGATTTCAGAAAATTTTATACTCTATTCTTTATTCTCTTTCTTAATACCACAAGTGTTATTATTTTGCCAGAAAGATACTCCTACCAAAAGACCCAGATATTTTATTTTTTTAGATCTATGCACGATAGTGCCGTCTAGGCCAAAAGTGGCCGTCATTTGCAAAAACGCTAAGAAAACCTTCACGTTCTTACCTTAAAATGTAAACATTAGTTCATGTACGGTGCAGGCTTCGATTGTCACCTAGGCCCGCACCATACACGAAGAGATGATGATGTTGAGGTCGATGTTGGTGTGGAGACACAAGACCACGTCTCGTAGAAACTGTTTATTGCTGATATTAGTTACATCGTAGAGTTGGTTGTGACGGGTCCTTTCTAGATAGCTGCTCATAGTGTCTCAATTCTTGCTA
This sequence comes from Acrobasis suavella, assembly GCA_943193695.1. NCBI lineage: Eukaryota > Metazoa > Arthropoda > Insecta > Lepidoptera > Pyralidae > Acrobasis > Acrobasis suavella. The sequence goes on from OW971947.1 coordinate 3,428,007, forward strand.
TTTAATTGATGTTAAATGTAAAGTAAAAACAGCTGATACGCGACCTGCATACTGTGTGGCCGCGTGCAGCCGAAATGTGCGAGCATTGCTCGAACAGTTCATAAAATACTTTGAAGTGATATCTAGAGCCACATGAGAACAAAAATGATGTCTCCGTTTCCTTTCAAATAATTATTTCAAATGGGGGCAGAAAAATTCATGTACCCCTTTGATGGAATTGATATCCGTAGCGTCACCTTTTATTTGCAAGGCAAACCAAAAAACCCCGACATTCAAGCGTTAAACCCTATAACTTTTAAACGGCCGAACCAACTTTCATCAAAAATAGCTAAACCACCGTAAAGGATCTTTCTGCTTTGAAGTAAAAAAAACCGCATCTAAATCGGTACAGCTGTTCGTGAGCTTCGATGTCACACACACACACCTGGAAGACAGACGGACATTCGCGACAAACTTATTACACCCCTCATTTCTGTCGGGAGTTCAAAACCATGCTAAATGGCTTCGCTTTTTTGACTAATTAATATTTTTTATCACGCAATTTATTTGTTCGCAAGCATTACATGTTATAATGTGTCAACATTGTATTATATTATAAGTATTTATTAATTAAAAGACAATAATATGACAAAGCCCTTCTGGCGAGTAAGCGACCAATACTGTGAAAATGAGTTTCTTTCGGCGTTTCTTTCAGCAGTGGTCGTTACGAAGCGCTGGTATCGGAAGCTTTTCTTTAAAAATAAATTATATTTTAATATTCACGTAACGTAAATACCCTTGGACATGTAAAAGTGCCTGTAAAGGTCTAATTACTTAATAGACATTTGAATCTTTGAATCTTAAATGAAGCAAACAGCACAGGAAAGCAAGCCCTGTGCTCTTCAAAGCAGTGTTATTAAACTAATCGGGACCACAGACATATAAAGGGAAGCAGACTAAACATTATAGCAAACAAACAATGCCGCGTGGCATGAATTTACACTTAAGCTACATTAGTTTTGTTGTTTTTCTTTATCATAATTGGTAATATTTGAAACAAAAACAGTAAAGTAATATTCTTTATGAATGTGCAAGAGTACTTAGAACACAAAAACCCGCAATTACTGTTTAAAAATAGGCAATTAAAAAATAAGCTATGAGTGAAAAATTGCCACGCGTTATAAGTATGTAATGTTTGGTCTGCATCCCTTTGTGTGTCTGTGATCGGGACACGCATATTTTATTGGTGAATGTAGATCTTCCAGGTGGTGTATCCTCACTAGACAGATATACTGTCTGACAGACATATTGTCAATATCGTAACGTGCAGAGTTTAGCACGCAATCAACATGTCGCACAATTGGAAACTACTTCGCGTGGTCTTTAAGTTCAGGGTTGGCACGTAATAGGCAGGTATGCATATTAATTATTTTTATTTATTTAACTTTATACACAAATACAAGTGTGATATAAAATTATGTAAAAGTTCAAAATTTTAGTTATAAACATTTGCTTTCAATTTTACTCTAGAGTCGGTTTAAATAAAACTTTCTTTACGGATTCTCTCGCGGTTTATTTTATCCTTAAATTTTAAGCCATGAGAGCGTAAAAACAAGGTGAAAAAAATGTCTTTTCAATTTTTATTTGACAAAACAGCGTATAAAACACACATAAGTTGACTCGAGCTATGTAGAGTTATGTAGCGACACGTAATAACGCATATCCAACACCCAGGCCAATCAGAAAAAGATAATTTTCCATCTTGACCTGATCGGAAATCGAACCCGGGACGTCCTGAGTAGCAGACAGGCATGTTATCCATTACGCCACGGAGGTCGTATCGTATTGAAGGTTTACAGAAATGAACAAGCTGCCGTTAATGGAGCTGCAGTCTTCAGTCAAAACAATTTCGTCATACGCGGTGTCGTAGACACAAGCCGTCTTATTATAAAACCCAGACTAACTTTGTTACTAGCTTTAAACCATTATCCGCCCAAAAGAAGTTGACATTGACAGGTGAGATAGTGTGATATTATTAGATGTCAACTTGATTTGATCCGATAACGGTTTAAACCTAGTAACAAAGTTAGTCTGGGTTTTATAATAAGACGGAAGAGATTTAAGACATTCTTATCTATGTGAGACAAAATTGTTTTAAAACAGTCTTGACTAATCTACGCTCAGTTTTAGTTTTTTTATTAGAATCATGCCGTTCAGATTCGTGTGGCAACCCTAGCACCTGAAAGACAATTAAATTCCTTGTCACAGCGAACTGTAATTTGTAAGCAAGTCGTATGTTCTCACAGCGTGATTGTTGCGAGCAGTATGTGCGGCTGAAATATAAGTAAGAGATTAGTACGCGTGCCGTTACCAAGTGAACGTGCTAATACGCTTGTCGAATTCACAAACGAGCTTCTTTATGTTTATCTTGGAGAAAATATAAGGCGTGAGACGTATTAGCAGCTTTTTCTTTCGCAAAGATATATGCTGATTTTATTTTATTCGTAAAACTAGTATAGTTCTAATATAATACTTAAATATCTAAGAACACAATCAGATGATTGAGAAATGGATAAAAGTAGATTGATATCATGACCATGATTTGACGACCTCCGTGGCGTAGTGGTCACCATGCTAGTCCGCCTCCCAGAGGTCCCGAGTTCAATTCACGGTCAGGGCAAGTTGGAAAATAGCCTTTTTCAAATTGTCTGGGTCTGATGTTTATCTATATACGTATTTGTTATAAAATATAGTATCGTTGAGTTAGTATTCCATAACACAATTCTCGAACTTACTTTGGAGCTAGCTGAGTCAGTGTAATTTGTCCCTATATATTTATTTTCATATGCCTTGTCACTGTCATGTCTATTATTAATTATTATTAATTAATATAAGGCCACATAATTAATTTAACTAAGCCTATTTACATTTAGGACAGCATTTCTTAAGGTCCCGAGCAATATGCGTCCCCGTTCCCCGTCCTCGCACCTTTCTCCAGTTCTCGCCTTGTGGAGGCGGCTGCACGAGCTCGACAAGGCGAAAAAGGGGGAGAGTTGCGGGGCGTGGGACGAGGAACATTAATTTAGTGCCGAGGCTGAGATCTTAAGGGCAAGTCGTAATTATGAGTAATGTTTGTTTATTTTATTTTATTTTTAAGAAAAGCATCCGATATATACTAGCGTTTAGCAACGACCACTGTCTAGCTCCTCGTGTTCGCAATATATGTACATGTAGAATTTGAAAAAGTTGTTTATCTTAAGTTTACAAGAAGAAAATAACAGCCATTTTTATAGAATAAACAAATAGAATAAAAATGGAATTTAAGTTTCAATTTCACATTACCTATTCTGTTGTCTAATATGTAATTTATTAAAAAATAATTAAAATTGGGTTCAAAGAATAAGCTTCGTTTTTTTTCTTGTGAATAAAGTAAGTTCTGTTTAACAAAAGTGGCTAATGTTTTTACCTACTAAAAACCACTGCTAGCTGAAGTGTAATAAAATAAATAAAAATAAGAAAGCCTTTGTTTGTTCCATATTCTCTTATATAATAGTGTTAGTGTAGTTGTTATTTTTTTTTGTTCTAATTTTGATTTAGTTTTTTATCTTTTTCACTTTTCACTAGTGTAATTTATATGTGTATTTATATTTTAATTTAGGTTTTTTTTGTACACATATATATTTAAGCTTTTAATTTTTGGGTGTGTTAGTTTATTAATTTTCACTGGATATGGGTATAGCTGAAGTGTATAGGTATAGCTGAAGTGTATTCTTTTAAAACAACATTCTCATTGTTTTGCATACCCTATTATTCTTCAAAACACTTATGCATTCAGAATCGCGGAGTATTGGGGAACTGCTCTTTGTGTCAACCCTACCGTGGCATGCAATTACATTCCTGTAACGCTACCTGCCTCATTTGCGAGTGTGACGTATAGGAGTGACGTCACTCGGTAGTTTACGACATATTGTCGGCATCTGGTTGCTTAAATTACTGCCTCCGGAGTACAGTAGAAGTAATTTTAATTAGTAGCTGTAATTAAGAAAATTCTAATACACTTTTTTTTAAAATTAAGTTCGACTTTAAACTACACCACCGATTTTGATAAAATTTCAATGAGACTATCTGGAGCGACCTCCGTGGTGTAGTGGTCATCATGCTAGTCTGCCACCCAGAGGTCCCGGGTTCGATCCCCGCTCAGGGCAAGTTGGAAAATGGCCTTGTTCAAATTGTCCTGGGTCTTGGATGTTTATCTATATATGTATTTGTTATAAAATATGGTATCGTTGAGTTACAATCCCATAACACAAGTCTCGAATTTACCTTAGGGCTAGCTCAGCAGTGTAATTTGTCCATATATATTTATTATTTATTTATAGCCAGAAGACTCAAAGACTACTTTTTTCGTGATAGTAGGCGAAAAGGTGGAAACAGGTATCGAATTTATTTGTATTCTATCTGACAGTTCCCGAAGATAATGTGCACGCACTGCACTTTTAAACGCTACACGAGTATTACTAATAATAATTTATTACGAATACTTATTTAACCACGTAACCCGTGACGTAACCAACAGACACATTTTTCTACTCCGTGTCTGACGTCATACGTGTCAACACACAACTTCCCTTATTTCAGCAACTCTCAATTGTTATTTGTATTCTATCTGACAGTTCCAGAAGATAATGTGCACGCACTACATTTTTAAACGCTACAAGAGTAATACTAATAATAAATATGTTACGAGTACTTATATAACCACGTCACCCGCGACGTAAATAACAGACATAGTTTTTCTACTCCGTGTCTGACGTCATACGTGTCAACACACAACTTCCCTTATTTCAGCAACTCTCAATTGTTATTTGTATTCTATCTGACAGTTCCAGAAGATAATGTGCATGCACTACATTTTTAAACGCTACAAGAGTAATACTAATAATAAATCTGTTACGAGTACTTATATAACCACGTCACCCACGACGTAAATAACAGACATAGTTTTTCTACTCCGTGTCTGACGTCATACGTGTCAACACACAACTTTCCTTATTCCAGCAACTCTCTAATAGTTTCCGATATACAGCTCGCATTACATCCAGAAACTTCGCCACCTGCGCCATGTTGGAACAAATTAGCAACTTATTTATCCGACTGCGTTAGGAGGGTAATGTTTCTCGAGTGCATGAGTATGTATGTACTATTGCTTTGGCATGCTCTGCAGCATAAATGACTGGAGCTGTACTCGTAAGACCCAAAATGCTCTGTACGCCCCGTTAGGATAAAGATGTGATAGTGTGATATAGATAAGTTTAGTGTGGACCCTAGGTGCCATTTGAAATTTATTTATGTAAGTTTTTTGCCATGAAAATTAAAAAAAACAAACCCTCGACTTTCAATGGTTCACCCCCATCATTTATGCATGGTAGAACCGATTTTCATTAAAATACCGATTTCTTAACCCACAAAATTAGCCATTTCATTTGATATCCCAATATCACCGCCCCTTAACTTTTAAACAGCTGAATCGATTTCCATCAAACATAGCAATAAACCATCTCGATCAAATCAGCTTTCAAACAAAAAACCGCATCAAAATCGGCTAATTCATTTAGGCGCTATGATGCCACAGTCACGTCAAACTTAAACACCCCTCATATTCTTCGTGGGTAAAAAACCAACGTAGATTTTTTTTGCTAAGAGCTCTTTTGACGTAAACAATTGACTTGCAATGTCTACAGATATTAAAAAGATAGTCTTTAAAGTTGTATTCAGGGCCGTAATTAGTCGTGTGTTTTTTTCATGACGTCAAACGTGTCGAGACAAAATGTCTCATACTCCAGCAACTCTCGTAATAGTTTTCGATATACAGCTCTAGTTACACGGGGAAACTTTGACACCTGCACAGAGTAATGTAATTTTGTGAGTTTATTGTTTTGGGGCAACTTTGATTAAGATGTTTACTCTAGAGCATGATAAGGAATTTGCAAGCTTAGCTATAAGGTCTATACGGATGGGACTTTGTTTTGTGTGTGTGTGTAATACAATCTTTGTTAATTATCATAATGTTGTTATCTGATCTATATATAATAATACCTAAGAAATCTGATAAAGCATGACGATTACCATCTAATTATTTATAGCAGACACGTTGCACCTTAGCGTACTTCCCAAAACACGCTTGCGATATTGCTTGTGATATTTTTTTATAACTTTTGATCACTAATCCAAGTGCGGTCTTCGACCAGAGTTACCATCAGCTACGTCGAAGTGCGTTTTATAAATTTATTTACGTAAATGCATAATAACCGTGGGACCTACATCGAATTTTTATATTCTCACTGCTGACGTCACACATGTCACCGACAAGCGACACTCGTACCAACTTCTGTAATAAGTAGTTTCCGATACAGCGGTAACTTTGTCACCTGCGCGCTTCTTAACTAATTAGGAACCAATTTCGCTAGTGTATTTCTTTGGACGTGTTTACTTTGTAAAGTAATTGAATGAGAGGGCGAAAATCTACGAGTCTAGTTGGAAAATCTGGTATTTATTTTATATGTTTATATGCTTGACGATAATTTAAATAAGTATTGCTTGGAAGCTCATGAAATTTGGTACGCGAGTAGTGACAAAATATATTTTTAATATCAAACATGAGCCAAATTAGAGGGTTACGAGATAAAGCGTTACGAGAAAGTCACGCTTGTTGTCACGCGGCACTCGTATTAACTCTTGTAATGCGTGGTATTCGATATAAAATAGTAACTTTGTCACAAAACTACGTATAATTATGAACGAATTCCGCTAGTATATATGTGTGTGTTTATTTCATATAAACGAGTAGGAGTGACCAAAAATATTTTTTATTTTAAGCATGAACCGTTCCAAGATATGGCGTAACGAGAGTGTCACTCGTATTGCCAACAAGCGGCATTCAACCCCTGTGATAAGTTGTTCTGATACAGCGGTAACTTTGTCACTTGCGCGCTTTTTAACTAATTAGGAACCAATTTAGCTAGTGTATTTCTTTGGAGGTTTTTACTTCGTAAAGTAATTAAATGAGAGGGCGAAGTCTACGAGTCTAGTTGGACAATTTGGTATTTATTTTATATGTTCGTAAGCCTGACGTTATATTGACTATATTTGCTTGGAACTTCATAAAATTTGGTATGTACGTACGTGCGTCGTAAAACTAAGTAATAACTTATTATCAGTGGTTGGATAATCGGATGTTTATTTGCCTAAACTTCACGCGGTACATGATACAGCGTTGATACAACCACCAACACGATAAAAATAAACATCAATCTCTTCATTCAACTTTGCTATTATGGTTTATCTAGACGCTAGATACTATCTAGTTGTTCATAGAATTACTATTGGTACCTTGTGCTGATTTTAAAGAAAAAAAGTTTTTTACTTTGCATTCTTTTTAGAACTTACTGCGACTAAATAATAATATTTTAATTGAATACAGCTTACGTAGTATAAACATGGCTAATTCCAAACGAGTTTATAACCATAACAGCAAAGTTGCATTAAGAGAGATTGATATTTATTTTTATCAGGGTGGTTGTATCAACGCTGTATCATGTACCGCATGAAGTTTAGGCAAATTAGCGCCCGATTATCCGACCACTACTAATTATACTAAACTAAAACTATATAACTTAAATAAAGTTGCCTAAAATAAACAAAAATGTGTGTGTAAGTAGTGTAGGGTTCCGTAGTTGCGAATGCCCACTTTGAGTTCATGCCACTAAAAACGTCTAAAAACTAATTTTCTATTGATTTGTGTGAAATTTTCATATTGCGAGTACATTTTATAAGTTGATCGTCTATAACTTTTTAAATTGTAAACCCTACTTAACTCTGATAGTTTTTTTTTTTTTAATTTCGTTATATATACTATATATATAAACGTTTAGCAGATAGAGGGGGGACACTTGACTCAAACTAAAATTTTCACTTTAAAACTAAATATTTCAGAAACGGATCCCTAAATCGAAAAACGGTGTTCATAACCTCAGACCTATTCAATGATACCCAACATGACTGGTTAGACGAGAAAAGAAATTTTGTTTTCACTTTACTTGTATGAGAGCTACCCTAAAAAAAATATGTTTCACTATTTTATTTTACCACTTTTTCCGCCTAATTAATATATATATCCATGCTAAGTCACAGCTTTCTAGTATTAATAGTCGCTGAGTAAAACCGAGGACGGACAGACAGACAGACAGACATGGCGAAACTATAAGGGTTCCTTGTTTACTACGGAACCCTAAATCACGTTTGTTGTACGGAGCCACACTTAAATATAAATTTGATTTTGTTTTTAGTATTGGTTGTTATAGCGGCAACAGAAGTACATCATCTGTATTTTTAAACTGTCTAGATACCACGGTTCATGAGATACAGCTTGGTAAAAGACAGGACAGCGGAGTCTTATTAATATGGTTCCGTTTTTACCCTTTGGGTACAGAACCCTATTTAATTATATCCCGCATTTTGTATGGTACAATTATTGGAATGCAAATAATTTTTGTTCGATATTAGTAAATATTGAACGAAAATGGCGTGATACGACGTAAATTCAAATAACCAATAAGTTCCTTTTTTTTAAATTACGGAGCTATGTTAGTGAACGGAGCGTACATGACATTGTTCCTTTTTGAAATTCATAAAGAATGTGGCTGTTTGATGAATAAGGAAGGGATCGAGTTTTCGTTGCATAATCAAATTTAGTACAACATTATAACACTCATTTGGGTGATATAACGGTTATTATGACACTGGTTGTTTTAATGTTGGCAATAAGCTAACTGTTTCAGAAACTTTTATAGAGGATTTATAGCATGGGTGTAGATAAATAAATAAAATCCAGTAGTGAGTGAAAGTTTGGTGTTTTTCAAACACCAAACTATTTTAATTAATATAATTAGTGACCATTAAATACTTATTCCTAACTTTATTAATTAAAGTCATAACACCTTTGATTAAGAAAATAATAATACCTCAAAAGCAATTAAAATTTTCAGGGAGTAAGTAAACTACCACAAAATTATTTTATAATACGAAGTGATTAAAGTTTAAGCAAATTCTTTCAAATTACTTAGTTTTATTTTATTCCACAAACCAATTTTAAAACAAACCCGAATTATATTGGAAATACTAAGAAACTTTTTCATCAAACTAGATAGAAATTGATGAAGATTTACAAACTTTATTTTTTATCGAAAACAATTATTAAAAAAGTTTTCTATTGAAGTGTTATCATAATTTTCTAAGTATAAATAAATCTTAGAGAATTGGATTTTAACATCAAGTTTAAAGTGGATCGATGATAAGTAATCCAACGTACAATTTCTTGATTAATTTGGGCTTTAGGTGTAACTTCTAAATTTTAGTGGGTTTCAAAATATTGATTAATATCAGAACTTAGATCTATGTTTTGTTAATTGTAAAAATAAAATTGATTTCATGATTTTATCTTTTCTATAAATGAAATATGTTTTTAAAAGTGTATGTTATTTGTTTATTGGTACTTTAGTACTTTAGTGGTATTATCCATTAAAGGATCACATAAACATAACATAGATCGCCTAAAGGGATGTAATTTAATAAGGATGTGGACTATGTAAAAAAAATGTTATTTTATTCGGCCCGTTAACTAGATTATAGAAAAATAAAGAACCCATATTTTATCATTCGCAAAAAAGAAGAGATTCATAAAGATACGCTTAGAATAGAGAATAGTGAGAATTTTCGAAGTGGTGGAGATTTAAGTCCCCTTTGGTTGCTGATCGTGAGGTTACGTGAAATTTTAATGCCCTCTGCCCTCTGTTAAGCAAATAATGAAAAAGATACCTTTGTCATTATTTGCTTAACAGAGGAAAGAAAAAATACGAATACCATATTTTTTTAATAATCTTTCTAATAAACCAAAAAGTTTTTCGTTCATTTACCTTTTAAACCCATATATTAGAACACATTAAATCACCCAATCAATAATCAAATCGCTGTTTCGAATGTAGACAGTAAAATCTTTCTTTTAAAAACCCTATTTGGGTTACTCACGCCCACCAATTAGCTAAACGTCGCCTTAGAGTTTTAATGCTCTGGGCTCTCTCTGCCCCGTTTTAGACAGAGACGTGATAATATATCTGTATCCTCCTAAATATAATTACCATATATATCGAATGTCCGATCTTTTATAGCCGATAAAAGTCAACTCTCATGTACGAGTATCTTCTACCTAAAAACATTTCATTTATATAAGAATCCTTGACTCTCTCTCTATACTCTACACATACAAGTGCGGGGCGCGGCGTCTCTTTAATCAAAGGGGATAGAGTAATGACATCTGCATCCCGACCGTACTTACTTATTTATAGGAGATCTCGCTCCGACCATGACTTTCAAGGGGAATTCCTGATTTTCACCGTGCGTTAAGGTAATGTTGTGTTCTCTGTAGTGATTCTTACCTTAGCCCCAGTTTCTGAATACGCAGTCAAAGTCAAAGTCAAAAATTTTTATTCAATTGTAAGCAAAAGAAATACTAGACACAGTTATACGTAATACATATTTATTTTGCTAGGTAAACCGTTAAGCTTAATACATTGATCACTAGAACTTTATGAAATATCTACAATTACTTCAATAAGATATAATATTTGGATTGACACAACCTTACGTGGCAAGCTTTGAATCCAGAAGACCGTTGACCGCGCATGCGCAATATCGTACCGCTATCTATCTGATAGTGTTGCCTGCTGCATTACGGTGTTGCCAGCCGCTACACGGTGTTGCAAGTGTCAGCGCCAGAAAGGCGCTAACACAATGTAGGATTAATTTATCTCTTACTAAAGGGCATTTTTTTTTAAATATTATTTTAGTGCAAAAGCTAAAAACTACTAGCGTTTTCGAACGACCACTGCTGGGAAGATTACGCCGAAAGAAACCCAGTTCAGTATTGGTCCCTACCCAGCCTGATGGGCTATGTTTCAGTTACAATACAGGTTTACAATTAAGCTCAGTATACATTATATTTTACATCCAAACAATACAATTAAACTGTAGTACTGAAGTACAGAAGAATCACTCTTGGATAGAAAATTTGTTAAAATAAATCCTGTTACAGCGTACTAAAGTAAAATTTACTTTGCATGTCGCACAAATGATTTTCGACTAATTAGCCTAGCGGAGTTAGTATCGGTTTTAAACGCAAATAGTCTGCGTGCGCTAAACAAGCCAAAATGTACCTTACGTCTTTGAAGCGACGGTCAGTATCTCTTTATTTGTAGCGTAAATTTTTTGGTTTCATCATCTTAATCACCTAATAATGAATTGACCTATTTGTTGTTATTCCTTCTTACTGAGTTTCACAGTCGACTCTATCGACTGGGTATAATGGGAACGGACTCTGGCTAAGGAGGGTAATATGTAGGATGTTATGTTAACTAGCTGGGCGACCGAGCTTTGCTCGATTACTTTTTTATGGAAATCAATTATTGTGCCTCGTCACTCCCTAAACACCGAGTTTCAACAAAATCTTTGGAGCCGATTGCGAGATCTTCATTATATTTTATATATAATGATGATTTTATTTATTGGAATCATCTTAATTGTAATTTAAATTGATAAAATTAAGTATATATAATATTTCCTTCTAAATAGACTATGTATTTATTTAAGTATATGTTTAATATATGTAAGTTTATTTGTAGTTAGTGTAGTTTTATGCAATTTTAATTTTCTTCTTCCTTCATCCTATGTATAAACACGCCTGTATGCTTCTCTTACATAAACATCTTCTCTCACAGGCCTACTGGAAGAGATCTCTTTTGAGATAAGTAGCGCCTTTGTAGAACTTGAACTTGATGTATTCACTGTATAAATTTTCCTTGTACATGGGAAATAAAAATAAATAAATAAATAAATACGAGAATTGCCCGTCTAAAGGAAAATTTATGCATATGCGTTTAGTTTGAAGTGTGTAGGCAGCCATTTGGTCAAGCCGACGTGCTTATACTCTGTGTGACCTAGATGAGAACCACTGTTTAGTATGATAGTGTAAATACGTCCTTATAAAAGTCTATAACCGAGGCAAACCAGGGACCGGAACCGTTTATCTTAATACAATACAATACAATACAAATCAACTTTATTGCACCATAATAGACACACAAGAATTACAAAACAACAAGAAACAATATAGGCACAAAGGCGGACTTATCGCTATAAATGCAATCTCTTCCAGCCAACCTTTGGGTGGAGGAAAAATTTATTTGAAACAAGGTGGGCGCAGTACTAATTCTATTTTACCTACTTACATATGAATATATACCTAAATACATATACACACATATATAATACATAATAAATATATATATACATAAGCATAAATAATACATACTTATATGATACATAAAAATATTTACATAAATACATATAGTAACACTGAACAGAACTGATTATATCGTCAGGTAATATTTATAAAGGCGATTTTTAAAGATTGTTTTTGTTAATGTGGGTTTTGATAGGATATTTCATATACTTGTTTTCAAAAACCTTGTCTTGTCACAATAACTATTTAAGCAATTAATTTTTCAACCCTATAACCTTACCAATAGGGTAAGCATATAATAGAATTATAAGCCAACGAATCCAGTTATGGGTATCCAGTAACGTGAAACACAGACACTATTAACACAGCACGGGTTACTCACGTAGAGAGTCAGCTACTGGCCGACACGATTCGACTTCGAGCCGCTCCGTGACATAGAGTGTGTCGCGGAGCGACTCTGCGAACGCGCGTCACATTCGCCCTGATGTAGACCTCCGGATGAGGTCGAAAAATGTCGGCCAGTAGCTGACTCACTACGTGAGTAACCCGTATTGTATTAATTAAGCCCTAGACAACTCCTTAAACACCTTTTATAAACTACTGTTTACAGTTAAAGTAAGCACGTGAAGCTTTCCTACGCACATTTGCGAAAAACGGCCACTGTTGGCTACGCCGGCAGTGCCCGGTACTTAGACTGGCAAAATATATTATATATATTATACAAATTATATTATATAAAATATATTATAGCTTGTATATGGTTCTAATTTTATATGTTTTTTGTTTCGTTATATTTGAATTGTTTTGCTTTATAATGTTTTGGCTACACTGTACTGTATATTTATTATTATTATTATTATTTTGTATCAGTGTCGATCACTTCAGGTCATAGCAGAAAACCAGCGCTTTACTTGCATCTGTGAGTAAAGATGTACGCTGAGCTTTGACCTTTTGAATTGCTGCAACTCACACAGACTATTGTTTTATATAATAACTTCTGTATTTTAATGTGTTTTTTTTTTCGTCTTTCTAAATAGCTTGTATGTGTTTAGTTATATTCAATAAAGATTATTCTATTCTATTCTATTCTATTCTATTCAAAATATCATAAATGTATTTGTTTCGACTGCCTCCGTGGTCCAGTTGTCAAGGCGTTCGCCTTATGATGCAGAGAACGTTGGTTCGAATCTAACTGGGAAGCATACTTTGTGAAAAGTTTTTCCAGTCCTCTGGTTAGGATATTGCAGGCTTGAATCACCTAATTATCCGAAAAGAAAGATGATATCGTGTTTCGGAAGACACGTATAAATTGTGGGCCCCGAGCGCAATCCAGCCTTAGCTTAAACCTATTCCAGGATTGGTTCTGCTTTACCCTTTAGGTTGCGGTGGTCAGACGGCAGTCGCTCTGTGTAAAAACCAGTAACTTCGTCGAATCTCCTAGGTTAGCTAGCGGACCCCGGGCTCTGTAGCGTTACCACTGAGGATGCAAACGGGAATACGGTAGGTAGATGATGACAGAGACAGAATTGTAAATTAAGTGTCCATTGAGTATTTTTGGATGATAAATAATAATATTTTTCTTACCCAGTCTCAGTCCGTATTTGATCTCGAATTTATTCATCATAAAATATGAAAAAAAAAAACACTTTTATGGAACTTTAATCAATTTCATAGTTTTATAGATTCGCTCAATATTTTCATTTGATTAAATTCTCGACGATATCAAGATGGCTGGTATGAAAATACTGGATGTTTTGCGAAGATGTTTCATTACATGGGCAAAATCTTTTAAATCTGTTGATAAGAAATCTTCTCATATTTTTGTAAGCTGACTGTATTTTTCCACGCTGGTTAAAAATGTAGAATGACAGAGCTTAGTGTTGCAAGTCCCAAAAGTCAGCCGGGTCGCTACCACCGTTTTCTAACATAACATTGTTGAAAAAAACCAAATTTCATTCATTTGAATGAACAAAACGCCCGTAATGTTCATTCAAATGAATGAAATTTCATGTTTTCTAATAATGTTATGTTAGAAAACGGTGGCAGCGGACCAGACTTTATGATGGGTTGAAGATAGAAAAGTAAAACAGTGAAGGATTGCTATTGCCGCATCTCAATGACTTGTACTTTTCCCGTATTTTGGCTTTTATAATTTGCGTGGGAAGAGAGCTGTTTTTTCCCGACCAGCTAGGAAGAATAACACATTTAGATGAGGAGATTCTAGAACTTTGAGATTCGAAAGACAAAGATCAACTTCTTTTTTTTTTCAACAAATAAAGACAAGAATCTTTCGACGCAATTCCTTTCTCGAGTCGTCGGCAACTCTTGAAGAGATTTAAATCAAATAAACCCAGGAACGATTTACTACCGCCGTGTAAAACAACAATTCACACTGTTCCGCTAAAGATTTACTCGAGTTGTCGAGACCAACTAGCGAACTACCGATTTCTTCTTATTTCTCTCCAGAGTTACTCGTAAATATAATTTTTCTTCTCCTGTACTGTTATCTGTCTTTTAAATGGTCTCAAACACTAATATAAGTACATTAATAATATGATTTCCGAAAAGTCTATAATCTATTCGTAATATAATAGCACATGTATCGTCAATTCACCAAAAAGATACTCCTATCCATAGACCTAAAACTTTATTTTTCTTTAGATCTACATGACTGCCAACATAATAAAAACGTTAGTTCAACAAATAGTCCTATTTTTCAAACGCCTTGTTACTAAAAGAACGGATTTTTGTATGAAAACCATTCGTTTAGGTGACTCTATATTTCAAAAATGGCACTTCTTGTCATTAGGAAGAAGTCAATGAAAAAAAAAGTTTACCACAGATACCTAGTATCTACCAAACATATGGTAGTATTTCTTTTTTTTTGTATTTTGTTTAGTCAATGTAATTGTATCTATTGTAATTGCATTTTATAAGTACGTCAAAAAATGCTCGATGTCGTCTCCTTACGATGCTCGCTAAAGCTCGCATCGTAACCTGTGCCACTCGCATTTTTGAATCTTCTTATACAACTGTTGCATAAAATACTATTTCTTACTTTTCTTTAATCACTAGTAGAATTAATGTAGATTTTATTAATGACGCGGCTTTTCACAAACACCTACGGATGTGGACCAAACCTTTTTTAGCTTATTAGAATATAAAAAAAATATTGTATAGGTATTGTTTCTTTCCTCTGATTGGCAAATAATGACAAAAATAAAGAACATTTAAATTTCTCACGACGAGTTTTTGGAGGCGTATACTGAACTTGTTTTTCGAAATATCCATTTTTTATTACGATAGAAACCTAGAAATAGGCCACAAGATATGTGTTAGTTAAAAAAATTAAAGAAAGATCACTTACAACGCCATAAACGTACGAGCGTTTGTTTGAAAAGTAAGGCGGGAAGGCTGCTCTTAAGGCTTAGTTAGTAAAAAATGCGTATAGTATATACGCTATAGTCTAATATATATATATATATATATATATATATATATATATATATATATATATATATATATATATATATATATATATACTATATACATCTATATGTATCTAATATATGTACTATATATATATATATATATTAGCGGTTTCTAATATATATATATATCAGAAACCGCTAAGATAATCTATGGGAAGCGGCTTCTAAAGAGGCCCCGCGACTGTTACATTCATTTTACTTTTAATTAACACCCACAAACATCTGAATGCGTACACCCGTATCATAGACAATTGTATGTATGTATGCCAATATATACATATCATGTATATACCTCAAGTTTCCACCCGTCATCTTGATTAGAACCTTACATATACAAAACATTATCTTTGCTCAAAATTTTGGAATGTACCATACACAAAGCAAAACTTTTTACATTTAAAAAGACAAACAGACATACGCTGGCGGCGAAACATGACGAAATAAACGTATTAAAACTTTGTGGGCCTTAAAAGTAATTGTGGGTTGTTTCTCGGGACGGAGCGCTTTAATTACCTACGCGTCTTTGGGTGAAACCGGCGTTTAATTTAAAGACTTTTGTCTTTTTAACTAAATATGTCATAATAAAACATCATCGTTTTCAGCGTAAGGTCGTGGACTGTCGTTTGAGTTTATGTCTCTTTGTTAATTTAATGAGTATTTCAGTTGTGTTAAAGATATTATTTATTGATTTAATACCAAGCGGTATTGTGCCAGAATAATAGGGGTAAAGACAGGGTTAGAAAAGTACCTATGATTATAATTAGTCCGTTTTTTAGATTATCCAAAAACAATGGACACATATTTTTCAGTTTGCCAAAAAGGTAAAAACTCACCAAGATATGAAGCATCAAAGTTCCGGAGTGGGGGCTTGCGACGTCACCTCTATGTTAAAATCGTAAGCCATGACGTCATGCGAAATTACAATGCGCTGTATCTATATAATATATGTATATGCTTAACATTTTTTTCCATTTTCCATACCTGTTTAAATTAAAGATATCGGTTATAGAGTGCTTTTGAATTTTCTGGCTTTATTCTAGGTAAGTACATGCTCATTAAGGGAAATAAAAAAAAAATATTCTGTCATTCATACACTCATACCTTGTTTCGTCATAAAAACTAAAGATTATAATTATAACAAGTCATTATATTTTTATAAATCCAGTGTCACTCCCAGTGTCCTCCCAAAAGCTTAAATCCATCGAGCCGTATAGGCCGCAGAGCGTGCCAAACAATTATACATACATACTCTCGAAAAACATAAACCTCCTTTTGGCGCATTCGGGTAAAAATAGAGCATCTTTATTACCTATAGGCACAATAAGGAGGTAATAAATTTTCACAGAAATAAACAAGTTATTATTACAAAAACAAAAAACTCGACTGCCTTTTTTATTTTGATATACCCAGTGTCACGCTCACAATAAATACGAATCTAACGACACCTCTTAAACTAAAATCCATTGAGCCATTCAGGCTGCAGAGCGTGCCAAACAATTATACATACATACATTCTCTCGAAAAACATAACCCTCCTTTTGGTGTAGTCGGGTAAAGAGATGTGCCAATTGGATTTTTTTTTAAGATTGTAACTTCATTGCCTAGAAAGGGCGCTTTATAATGAATTTGCTCTGACGTCCCCAAGCTATATAAAACTAGTGAACAGAGTCACTTTCAACGATACTGCCTTATTTGTCAAGATACGAGTATCATCAATATTATAGATGATACAATAAACAGGTGAAAATACATAGTGTCGAAACATATAACACTCTTGTTGGCTTCACCGTAGTCAGGATAAACACTAATACTCAGAAAACGTAGATTAATGATCCAAAATATTGAACCAATTTCAAAGTAGTACCCAATTCAACGTACATACTACAATATTGTCCGACAAAGTAACAAGCAAGTTGTGCTAGAGTAAATAAGTACTAAACTAACCCGCTCGAAGTTAAAGCAAGCAGTTTTATAATTCATCGATTCTGTTGGAAGTTAACTTGGAGTATAATTTATTGGCTTTTCGTCTCCAATATCCGTTCACTAAGCAAACGATTTGCTGTGGATTTCACATGTACACTCCACGACATAAGTTTTTCAAAACTGTCGCGATTCGCACAGGGGTTCGATCCCGGGTCAGGGTAAGTTGGAAAATAGCCTTTTTCAAATTGTCCTGGGTTTTGAATGTTTATTTATATAACATGGAAGGGACATACCCGTAATAAATCAAACCATGGGCTATACTAGATCACTCTAGTAGAAGTAAATTAAAATAAGGGACAAAAAGCAAAAAATAATTGGCATTTTCATACAAAAGTGTGCGGCCGCTTGGGCGATTTCTATGGGAATGACAAAAGATGATGATGCTTTTGACTGTTATTTTAATTTCATTATACTATAGTGATCTATAATCCATTTGGTTAAGTATTTAAATAAATGTAAACAATCTTGACGAGTCTTTTTATTACAAAATATACACATTACAAATTGACATCTTTACACATTACATATTAAGAGTGTAATTCATAATTTATACATTCATTGATTTTGTAATTTGCAAAGGTATTGATTTATATAGTGTATATTTTAATAAAAATGCATGTCAAGATTGTTTAAATTTATTTAAGTACCTAAACAAATGAACTTTAGTATAGCCCGAGGTTCGATTTAAAAATAAAACAATTTAAAAATAATTGACCATAAACATAACTTGACATGACATTAACTTATTTGTATTGGCGAAATTATATCTCAATTGACTTCTAATCTATAGACATTTTAACACTTTTTTATAGTACATGTTCCTTTTATTTTAATTTACTAATATTGTATCTAATAAACATTTATTTAAATTTAAAGTATTGTAGTAATATAATAATAGAAATTCTTGTCAGCATGTATTACCAAAAAAATTATGACTTTGTATGCCTAACAGCGCAACACAGTGATACTTGAATTTATGTACCTAACACCCATTGTACCTGTGATTGACAAAATAAATGATTATGATTATGGTATATGTATTTGTTATAAAATATAGTATCGTTGAGTTAGTATCCCTTAACACAAGTCTCGAACTCACTTTGGGGCTAGTTCAATCAGTGTAATTGGTCCCTATTTATTGATTTATTTATTATTAATTTATTGTAGTAAGTGGCTTTCTTAGCTAAGAAATTGCTTTTCCATGCTGGTCTGGGAGAAAAGATAAAATGTAGAATGTGTCAGCTGCGTCTTCTCCGGCACAGATTGTAAAAGATTCAAGGAAATAGGCGACTATTTGAACCGGGGACAAAGAAATGATGCTTCAACATCAACCAACCTTTGGATCTTGTGGCACTAGGTCCTATCGACCTCATCAAGGATAAACATGAAGTAGTCAAAGTATAAAACGACAATTCGTACGAGGAATTTTCCATGTAAATCGACTACAAATTCCGGCTAGTGACGAAGCACGTCTCGTTTCAAATTAAAATCATATTATAATTCGATGCCCGCGGCCCGGTGATGCAATTATGCACCCATATTGGTTGGGGTTGAAATCCATTAGCAATTATTTTGAGTGTCCGGCGCTGCATTAGAGTGCAGTGTCGAATTTTGACATATTGATTTCACATTGAATTTCTGTTTAAATAAAGTAAATGTGTAACTTTAAATATTTAATCGAATCTTACTGAATTCCGGGAGAAATACTTTTTTTTATTTTCCAATTTTTATTAACACAACTTATTTTAATTATGTTTAGCACTGGCTAAAACAGGAGTTCATAAAATACTTTGACGGGGTTAATAATTTATTTCAAATGGAGGCAGCATTGAACCCAAAAAATTCAAGTATCCCCTTAAAATACCAAAACAACACATCTCTATTTATTTTAAACCCACGACAAAAAGAGGGGTTTTATAAGTTTGATTCTAATGTCCGTCTGTCTGTGTTCTCGAAAGAATGTACAAATTTTGAATTTTTAGGTGAAAGCAAGTTCTTTTGCGGTGATAATTAGTTATGTTTGATAAATATCGGTCCAGCCGTTTTAAAGTTATTGGGCGTTAACGCTTGAAAGATGGGATTTTTAATTTACCTGGTAAATTATATATGGCGCTACGGATATGAATGCCATCGGTTTGATTCTGTAGAAACTGAAATCTACTTAAAAAGGAATACATAGCACCAGAAAAGTATACGGAGTAAACATGGTACTAAAGTTTTGCAACACACCGTGTTACGTATGGTGAAAATCGTATCATCATTTTTCGAAACGAAATAGGGAACCCGGTCAATATTTTACGTAGTAAAAAAAAATAAGTCTATGAATATAGGTATGCTATGAAGCGGTGATCTTTCGTAACGCAACCTCTGTAGTGACAACCTATTTGGTTTGATAAAAAGAAGATTGAAGATGACAGGTTATCATTGCCAATCATGGCGAGGGAGTTTTTGGCGGGAAGTCAAGGGGTTCAGTTGGAGTTTGCTTTAAATTATTTTGCAAATTGATTCTAGTGGACTTTATAATATAAAATCGGTGTAGTTTAGTGTTATAAATGGTCATGCTCATGGACAATATGTAAAATGTTTAAAGTGGACACTCATAGTGCGGCTGTGGTGATATTTATTTGCGGATTGTGGTGGGCGTCTTTAGGCGCCGTCCACCACGCCATCAGCTATGAAAACCAGTGGGCTCGTATAGATTTGTCGCCAGAAGCTCCCTTGAAGCAATCAAAGGACCGACACCAACCTGTGATTGCATAGTTAAGGTTAGGAATAAAGAAGTAATAACTAATTATGGGCTCTAAAGGACGAGTATCCAGAGCTGTAAAATAATTAAAAAAAATATCATTGCGAGTTTTGAAAAGATATAATTGAGTGCAAATTTTATTACTGATCGATTAACTACTTTCCGTTTAACTTGGTTTTTAAAAATAATTATTGCTTGATTATACTAAATCGTAATTTCCCTTTACTCATTCTGACTTTTTTATACTGGAACTGTTATTTTTCTATAGGTTATTACGTACCACGACCTAATAAGGCAGCACAAGTATATTAAATGCATTATGCATCTAATTTTGCTCGTTAATTGGAAGCCCTGAGGCGTGGTATTGCACTAACGTATTCATGAACCAGATTATACGTAATTGTGAGCTGTATTACTGATTTATCTTATGATTAGCTTTTATTATTACTTTGATACCTATGCGTTTAAGAGAAATTTTTTAATGATAATTATTGGGGTTCCGTACCCAAAGGGTAAAAACGGGACCCTATTTTTTATTATTATTATAATTTCAAAGAGTTTTCTCTTCTCAGCTAAAAAGCTGGTATTCTTAAACTTCTATCACTGGCGTGAGCCAAGTGATAAAGCTGTATATTATTGTACTATTGCTGTATTTCTACAATATTTGGGGTTTCATCACCCTGCAAGAATTTTCTCACAATTCTACACGTGTTTAAGATTGCAGCTTTTTGCATATTTATATATGTGTTCTTTGGTAGATCTAAAACTTTTAAGCTATTGTGTAAATGTTTGGGGATGACCCCGGTTGATGAAAGAACTACAGGTACTATGTATACTTAATCTGCTCTCCATAATCTTCCTATCTCTTCTTTTAAATCTGTGTATTTGTTTATTTTTTGTTGTGGTTTTAGCAAGGTTATGGGTATTGGGGACTGCTACATCAATTGTATAAGCTTTTTTATTTAATTTATCTTGTAACACTATATCGGGCCTATTGTAATGGATTGTTCTATCTGTTAATATTGCACGGTTATAGTATAGTTTATATTCACTGGTTTCAAGTAATTATTATTATTATTAGTGCCAGACAGTTGACATTTTCACAGATGATGTATATTTTTTGCCGCTATAACAAGAAATACAATAAATATTTAAGTCGGGCTCACAAACGTGAATTTGTTTATAGATAAATAGTACAGAACCGATTCGCACTTGGCAGGTTTTTTTCACATTCATAAGTCACATTCTCTATACCTATTCTACACACTTCAGAGAAAAAAGTTTTACTGTCTCTTGTTGCTATTTGCTCTCTGTGGTCTCCATAGAACACTACTTGTATATTACCTTTACCAATACGTAATTTTATATTATATTATTACTAGCTGACCCGGCAAACGTTGTTTTGCCATATAAATAGATTGTATGTATTTTTGTATGTTGTATCATAAAAAAATAGAAATTAAAAATTTTGTCTAAAAAAAAAAAAATTTAGGGGTGGACTACCCCTAACATTTAGGGGGATGAAAAATAGATGTTGGCCGATTCTCACAGATACCGGATAAGCACAAAAAATTTCATCAAAATCGGTCAAGCCGTTTCGGAGGAGTATGGCAACGAAAACTGTGACACGAGAATTTTATATATTAGATAACACATAGAAGGTCTCATTCGGCCACTGTCACTGATATTTGTCTAGATTTTCATTCAATAAAGAGATTCATTTCATTCAAGAAAGAATATTCTATGTTCTAAGTTTAGTTAAAAAATAAACATACCTACAAGTTGAAAAAAAAGACCAGGCTTAAGTCTATGTATAAAAAGTATATATTTTCTTTTTTACGCTATATTTTTTATACAATATATGATAACAACATATGGGTTTTGAATCAAAAAAGATTTAAAGTTTACTTACTGATCATAGACTTGAAAACCTTACTTTCCGCGTGGTTGTCGGGGAAAAAGGGAAATGATTAAAACCAAAGCAGGATATCAAAAGGTCGTACACGAATAAATCGTGCGATTTCCTGCTGATAGTCGGGTCTCAGCCGGTTTCAATTTAATTTCAGTCAGGCGTGACCCGTGGTTTGCGTGTGCCCAGCTATGCTCGAGTGGGCATAGATTAGAGAATAGGTGCCTTCAATCATTTTATTTTTAGCGCATCTTAAAAACTGTCTATTTTAGCTCTAAGCAGAAGACACACCGCCGCAAGAATCTAAAGGCTAATTTTACGTGATGGTGGGCGAGAACGAAAATGGAAACAAAATAGTGATGGGTTGCCAGCCGCACTGGCTGACATGCGCGTTATTAGCGTATCTTAAAAATTTAATTATTTTTTGGATTTTCTAGCTTTAAGCAGACCATGTTCGTAGTAGAAGGCCCAAGACTCCAAGGCTAGATTAACGTGATGGTGGACAAGAAGGTGGAAAATATAATCAAAATTACTGATTTGTTGCCAGCCACACTGGCTGTTATGATTCTAATTCTCGCCCAGTCCCTTGATCTGCTTTTATGATATGTGCAATAACTCGCACTGTTTGGACATTACTTAAGAGTAACTCGTAGGTGTGATTTGGACAGTAGCTCGCATCCAAGTTACTTCAACAATTTTTGTTTTTACTCGTCTCGCAAATAGCAGCAACTCGGTCATAACTCGTATCGTTTGGACTCGTTTGTCAGTAGCCAGCCAGTGCCAGCTAGACAGTTTTTAAGTAGCTAGAGTATTTTGAGTCTTGTGGCTCTAAGCAGACTGTGCTTTAAACAGAAGGCCCAAGGCTCCAAGGCTCATTTAACGTGATGATGAGCAAGAAGGTGGAAAATAGAATTAAATTAGTAATGGGTTGTCAGCTGCACCAGCTGATACGGTTCTGATTCTCGCCAATCAATCTTTTTTCCGTCGGTCGGCTTCAATTTAATTTCAGTCAGGCCTTTCGTTTGCGTGTACTAGCTATGCTCGAGAGAGCATAGATTAGAAAATGGGTGCCTTCAATCATTTTATTTTTAGCGTATTTTTAAAACTGACTTATTTTTGGGTCTTGCGGCTCTATTTCAAACTTCAAATTCAAATATATCTTTTCTATCATAGGATATTTATAATATCTCTTAATAATCGTCACTTTGTTTTATTGCACAATAATTGTTGACGTCAAAAAGTTACTTAGAGCTAAGTTTACTGCCGCCTCCAAAGCGTTAGTGCAGAAGAAGCGGCAACAAACTGCACTGCAGCATTTTCAGAGCGAGCAGACCATGCTCTAACAGAAGGCTCAAGGCTCCAAGGCTAGTTTTACGTGAAGGTGGAAAATAGAATCAAAATTAGTAACGGTCTGACATGATTCTAATTCTCGCCCATTCCCTTGAACGGCTTTTACGATGTGTGCAGGAAGAAAAGCAGCTGGTAAATTCCTGTTTCTGTCGGCCGGTTTCAATTTAATTTCAGTCAGGCGTGACCCGTGGTTTGCGTGTGCCCCAGCTATGCTCCAGTGGGCATAGATTTTAGAATAGGTTCCTTGAATCATTTTATTTTTAGCGTATCTTAAAAACTTATTTACGAGTATTTTGGGTCTTGCGGCTGGTAGCAGACCATGCTCTAAGCAAAAGGCCACAAGCCTCAAAGGCCACTTCCAGGAAAATGGAATCAAATATTTTTTCAAAACTAAAAATCGACTTCATCCTTCATTTACACAACCGATTTTGGGACTATGGGACTATTTGGCAAGTATACCCTTTCAAACAAATAAAGAATTTTTCAGATTGGTCCAGGCGTCTTCGAATAATCAGTGAACATACATAAAAAAAAGATCGCGACGAATAGATAACTTCCTCCGTTTTGGAAGTCGGTTAAATAGGGACAGGTTGCTAGCCGCACCGCGTCTTAACTTGATTTGCATTCTCGTTCACACCCTCGATCGGCTTTTACGATCTGCGGAAAATGAAAAACAGCGGTCGTTCTAAGTTTTTTCTTTTTGCTCAGATCAGCACGAAGCAACAAATAAATTCAACACCACGGTATAAGCAAAGGCTGCCTTAACAGACAAACAGATCAGTTCAGTGTTTATATTTTAGGGGCTTTCTCTTTTTACCCCCAACAAAAAAAAAAGTATTAAGTATAACATCGTGGCAACTCGCAAGACTGGACAGCAGCTATTAAGTGGCGTGTAGACAGCAACGGCGAGCCGAGCTACTGGCGTACTATTTATTTATTTAACTTCATACACAAATATATGTGTAATGGCAGACTTAAAGCATAAAGCCTTATCTACCAGTCTACAAAACAGGTGATGTAGAGAATGACAGGAGTAGTGCAAAACTTGAATAGGTTTGTGGCGATAAAAAGACTTGCCTCCCGGACATCAACTGGTAAATCGTTCCATAGTTTAATAGCGTACCAGTAGACAAGCCGAGTAGTTATTTTCTAGCTAGGCAGCAGTTCGCACATTGTAAACGAGCCATAATGCATGCTAAAGTAGTTAATAGATTCAGGTGTTGCTTTGCGGAAGTCAAAGTTTCATACTACATGATTTGAATTACTTGTATGGTAAAGTGTTGTTCTTTACAAAGAAAGGCGCAGTCAAATTCATGACTTGACCCAAAGATTTAGAATATACAAGTAGTGTAGATTTGCCACCGAGCGTCCAGGGGTAAGAGAAAGACATATTAATGATATTACGTATATTTTTTTGGTCGGGTTATAGGCACACTTCAAGTATATGCAATTTGAAGTGTGCCTATAACCCGACTATGAAAAATGTTCGGTCGATGATAGAAACTAAACACGGCACTCTTTTCTTTTTCTTCTTTTAGAAATCTCAATAAGACTATCTCACTCTATCATAGCGTGTCAGGCCCTTATCTTGACCCCGTTATCTACACGTCAAAATAGTGATGTTGCTTCACATTATTGGTTGATTCATATTTATTTAGTTATTTGTCAAAATATTGTTTTAGTGCTCTTGGGATAAGTCCTTCATTGTATCTATTTAATCGGATAGGAGGGCGTCAATTATTGAATAGTATGAATACGACCTACGCAGCAGGTCGAGAAAGCATTTTTATTTTTAAAATGGGTTTTTACAAGCAGGCGACGAAGTATGGCTTCATATAATGTGGAAAAAATATTGTTAATTTACTAAAGAAACTAAGAAAGGAAGAAAGAAAGAAAATCTTTATTCGGCAAACAAAAAAAATCTTATGTACTAGACTTATATCTATTAAGTGTGCCGAAAAGGCGGAATCACAAAAAAATCACAAATCAATAAAAAAGTGAGTGAATCAACTTCCTTTTGTGTCGATTTAGATAATCTAATTGGCCCATCACATGGCCCCCAAACTGAGCGTTAGTTAGGGGCTACCTGCATTTTCCAGGGCTGAACCCTCATTTAAAATAATTGAAACATTTGAAAGGAAACTGAGGTATCATTTAAAATTTTGTCTTGACCAGGCTCTAGATAACCAATTAAACTATTTTATAAAGTACTATTTAGAGTTTAAAGTAAGAACGTGAAGCTTTTCTACGCACATTCGCGAAAATCTAATTTGCGTAGAAAAGCTTCACATTCTCTCTTTAAACTGTCAAAGTAGTTCATAAAATAGTTTGAAGGGTTATCTAGGGCCTGGTCAAGACAAAATTTTAATGATGTCTCCCATTCCTTTCAAATAATTTATTTCAAATGGGGGCAGCATTGGCCCCCGAAAAACTCAGGTATATAATCAGGTAGCCCCTTAACGGGGCTTATTCATGACATCTCTTACATTGCTACGATATCAACAAGTACTACGAAATAGCTACGTCATCGCTACGATGTATTCATATACGCTACGTCATTGCTACAATATGCTACGACACTGCTAAAATATGCAATAAGCTACAAATGAGTGTCTTACAGTTGGTCCGCTTCCCGACAGAACACGATGCCACCTTTCGCGCCAACAGCCTGCAAACTATTTGGACGAACGAACTAAACATAACTGCATGAGACACAACTGCGATACACGTAATGCGAGATCTTTAAACCATCGAGGGCCTGAGTGACCTGGTGGGAGTACACATTGCTAGAGTTTGTTTGCGGAGAGTTGATAAATTTAGGGCAAAAAATTGCTGCTCGCTAATAATTTAAAATCTTATGAAATTTTAATTTTAAATTTTTTAACAATTATTAAAACTTTATTAAGTAACAAACAACACGTAAACACTCACACGACTCACTTGAAGCGCATTCCAGAACGGAATGGCAATATATGGCTGACGCGTCTGCTCGTCCTTCCGGGCCGCGGTTGATATCAATTGCGTACCTTGTACCACGCAAACGGCCAAAGCAGAAGACAAGCGACGGTCGCCATACAGTTTGCGATAGTTAAGCGACAATCGCTAGTCTGAGACAAATTATAATTTATCACCTCTCGGCAAACAGTCTTAAGAGCTTTCGCATGTTGTACATAACAGGCGTGGTCCGTACTAAGATTAGACTACATGTCATAATGTATCTCTAAGTTTTGTATTTCAAAAAAACGCGTCTAAGCTGTCATAATTATATGGCAATAAATAAATAGATAAATAAATATATAAGGACAAATCACACATATTGAGTTAGCTCCAAAGTAAGTTCCAGACTTGTGTTATGGGATACAATATTTTATAATAAATACATATATAGATAAACATCCAAGACCCAGGTAAATCAGAAAAATATAATTTTTCATCTTGACCTGACCGGGGATCGTACCTGGGACCTTCTGAGTAGCGGACAGGTACGGAAGTCGTCGTACGTGGCAATGTTCAACCTATGTCAGATGCAGTAAGCATTAGGCAAGGCTAGTTACACAAAAAAAGAAATTGCATTTAAAGGAAAACACAGACAGTAACACAAATCGAATTAGTTAATTTAATTCATTAAATGACAATTTTATGCAAGACGGAGCAGTAAAAAGTTAAGTAATAATGGTTTTAAGAAACGTCTTTAACTGGTGTTTTAAATAATATTTACGTTTAGTTAAGTCAATTTTCTAAGAAAGTTGCCCGAATTACTTTCTTAGAAGTATCTACTTAAGGTCAGTGAGGTTTTATGTCGAAATACAGCTTTTTTATGTCAAAGGGCAAACGAACAAGCGGGTCACCTGATGGTAAGTGATCACCGTGGCCCATGGACAACTGCAACAGCAACAGATGTACGGGGAGGGGGAGGGGAGGGGGAGAGGGGGGGCTCCGGCTCTCTCACTCACCGAACGAAGCATAGAAGCGGTGACGCTACTACTCAGACGTAGATTATCTGTGAGAGTGTGGCCGGCCCATTCATGCTACTAGCAAAACAAAGTTTTGCCGATAGCGTGGCTCTACCACAAGTAAAGTAAAGTAGAGCTTAATTATACACCATCTTAAGTAATCTCATTTAATATAAAAACTATATACCTGTTCATTCATTAAATTTAAGAGCCATGCTCTTGTCGGTGGAGATTCTTCCATTCCTGTCTGTCTTCAGCCAGCCTTTTGACGTCTTGGTACGACACCACTCGTACTTTCTCCTTCATTTGCTTTAAAAGCTGTGTCTGGGTTTCCCTCGTCCCCTTCTTCCTTCTATTTTGCCTTCTATTATCGTCTTCATAAATTCGTCGTGCCGTACCAAGTGTCCCAACATATGTCCTCGCCTATTTCCGATAGTTGTTATTAATTGCATCCTCCTATGTACTTATATTTAATATTAATTATGATATGAGAATAACTGGTATTTGTGGTGCCAAGTGAATAATTTTTGGCATTTTGTAATTTTGTAAATTATTTGTTTTAATTAGTATTTTGTAAATAAATTTTAAATCAAAATCCGATCCCATTTGCCTGAATAGGCAATTTTGTAAATAGTATTAAGAACACTAATTGGATAGTGCATGACAATTAATATGTGAATATTTTTACAAATTGCGAATAAATGAAATATAAATATATGAAATACTCAAATTAACAATTTTTTCGCTATACAAATTTTTAAAAACCCCTTACCGAAAATGTCATGAACGCCATCTAGTGATAAACGAAACTACTGATACGATTTGATATCGTATCGGTAGTTTTTCTATTATAGCGCCATCTATATTTTTTTAGAGAATGCCCTGTCTTTCAAGCTGTAACTCCTAATAACTTTTAAGCGGCTGAAACGATTTTCCTCAAACACTTTCCTAAGAACTACCGCAAGGGAACTTGCTTTCACGTAAAAGAAACTGCATCGAAATCGGTCCATCCTTTCGAGAGCTATGACGCCACAGACAGATATTAGCGTCAAACTTATAACACTTCTCTTTTTTGTTAGGGGGTTAAAATAAAAATAAAAATGCACCGGGAATGGGGAGCGCGAAGCAATGACCTGTTCTTTATATGTTACGACCATGCTCTTCCAACTACCCTGTTACATGTTTTTTTTCTGCAAATTAAGTAAATGACTCAAAGATTCAAATGTTTATTCAGTAATTAGAACTTTACAGGCACTTTTACACGTCAATAAAAAACCACTAAAAACCCTATTAAAGTATACATCATTTTCTTTACCATTTATGAGGTAGATATGGTCTGAAGGTCGTCCACTACAGCTCAAAACCTGCGCCTGCGCTTAAATTCCTGCTTAGTCCACCGACCTTTTCTCTAGGAGTTTTTGGCGGGAAGTCAAGAGGTTTAGTTTTGGGTTTACTTTAAATTGTTTATAAAATTGATTCTAGTGGACTTTATGTGAAATTGGTGTAGTTTGGTGTTATAAATGCTCATGCCTATAGACAATATGAGAAATGTTTTAAGTGGACACTGATAGTGCGGCTGCAGTGATATTGATTTGTGGACTGTGGTGGGCGTTTTTAGGCGCCGTCCACCACACACGTCAATTGGATTGAAAAGACCTACACCAACCTTTGATTGAAAGTTTTGAAACTAGTTAAGATATCTTAACTACTATATTAGGATTAGGAATAAAGAAACGAAGAAATAAAGATAGGCTTTATAGGCCTTGTATCCAGAGCCGTAATAGTAGATTGTGCTACAAGGGTATAAGGTAATATTTTGAAGGCGAGGGCCCTACTTTGAATCCAGAGCGAAACGAAGGATTCCACAGTTGAATCACGAGCGGAGCGATTAATTCTACGGTGGAATCCTGAGTGTAGCGAGGGATTCATGTATATCGCCCGAGATAAAAATATGACCGTACCCGAGTAGCACACTCTACTTTTCATCTCCATCTATGAGGAAAACTAGCACATACAAAACAGAACTTAAAGAACAGTAGAACACCTACAATACCTAATCAGACTTCAACCGAAAATTTAATAATAACCTTTGTTTGGTGTCGTTTTCATAAAATAAATACCAAGAAATATTTTTTCGAAGACCAATTGTTCACTCATAACTTTGTTTGCGTGGTCCTTCATATCTTTTTATTTTTATAAGTAAACTTGATAACTATTCACTATTGGCTAAAACTCACAAAAAAGTATTTACATTTACACAAATAATTAAATATCAATAAAAATAACCTAAAACTTCTGTAATTACTTGAATCAAAGAAAAAGTTGCGCGTTATAATTATACTTATTTCTTTTTCCGAAGCGAAGAACATAAAAATGTTTACCTTCATTCATCCATGTTGACGAAGATATGTATTCTAAACTAGCTGATGCCCTTGACTTCGTTCGCGTGGACTTTTGACTCCGGCGTATTAATATATATAAAAACTAATGAGAGAGAGAGAGAGAGAGAGAGAGAGAGAGAGAGAGAGAGAGAGAGAGAGAGAGAGAGAGAGAGAGAGAGAGAGAGAGAGAGAGAGAGAGAGAGAGAGAGAGAGAGAGAGAGAGAGAGAGAGAGAGAGAGAGAGAGAGAGAGAGAGAGAGAGAGAGAGAGAGAGAGAGAGAGAGAGAGAGAGATAAGAAAGTACTTGTAGCAGTGTTAGAAGTTAAAAGTCAATATTATTTTGATTCTTTATAAATTATGTTGGGAGTCTTTCCTTCAGGAGCCAATATGAAAAGAGCTGAAGTGTTACTAACCTTGGAGAAAGCCACATAAAGTTGGCCATGCGAAAAACAAGTCCTTAGATCGACATCAGCAGCTTCAAGCGTCTGACACTGTGACTTATTGTCATAGCAAAGCAAGTAAACACATGGAACTTTGTATTTTCAAAAGGAAAATTGTTGGGGGTGAGTGGCATACGCGGAATAAATACAATGACACACTAAATAAGTTGAAGTTCAGCCGCTGAAGTTCGGTGGAAACGCCGGACAGTAGTGATGCGTGGAGCGGGAGAGGGAATGGGAGCGGAAGTGGGAGGGGGCGCGGGAGCGAAGCGGGCGCGGGAGTGGGAGCGGGTACGGGAGCGGTAGCGGGAGCGGGTACGGGGGTGGGAGCGGGAGCGGGAGCGGGGGCAGGAGCGGGAGTGGGAGCGGGAGCGGGAGCGGGAGCGGAAGTGGGTACAGGTACGGGTACGGGTTCGAAGTTCCAATTCAGGCAAAAGCATCGGACATTCGGCATTATGTGTTGCTAGTAATAAAAATAACATTGCAGGCATGCTTTGGCTAAAATTCAGTCGCTGAACTTCGGCATAATGTGCTGAGACACTAAGTCGGGTTCCGTTACACAGTTTCAGCGGAGTCAAATTTCGCATCAGCATTATTGGCCCTCCGACATTAAGACTTCTTTTGTGAGCCGAGAGTCCATTTGCTGCAAGTGAATTCAGAAACTCAACTGGATAATTGGTGCCGTCGTCAATAACACTATCCAAGAAAGTATAAACCACTTCATTACCAATAATTTGCGTCATAAGTTCTTAATTAATTGATTTGTATTGTTCATTTTTGGTGTCAATATGGCACGTTCACATAACCAAGAATTTTCCTGGTGTGTTATGCTCTGAAGGTCCGTAAATACTGAACTTATAAGTGGTTCTTCGGACGAAAGACTCACCTGACCATTCTCTTTAAGAAATAGACCTTCCCTAACTTTTAATAATATTCTTAAAAACTCTTGGGCATGTGAACTAATACCGCCAAGCTGGGCTCTCATATCAATTGTCAATCTGAACTTTTGTATTTGAGGCCACAGATAAGACTGTTTTAATGAGGAGTTAGTCTCATCTGCCCTAGAGCCCAGACATACGAGGGTTTGACGAAAATCTTCCGACAACAAAAATGTGACATTGTATATTGGCCTGTCATCTCGACGAATGTCTCGCTACGTTCTATCTACAGCTTCCACTGCCTTTGTGCATTCATTCCAAACGATTAGACAGAAAATGAGAGATTTAGCCAGTTGAGGCAAGTCGATATCAAAAATTAGGCCCAGGCTTATGTTATTATATTATGCTAAACAACTTTAACCTGATATCTTAGATTTTCACATCAGATGATCATCGATTTTAGTAAACAATTATTTATGCAAATAAATATATCTTGGTTCTGCATCAGGTGTTCCAAATCTTCGATTTTTAGGGTTCCGTACCCAAATGGGTAGAAACGGGACCGTATAAATAAGACCGTCCGTCTGTTTGTCTGTCTGTGTGTCTGTCACCAACCTGTATCTTATGAACGATTATAGCTAGACAGTTGAAATTTTTATAGATTTTTGTTTTGTTGCCGCTGAAGAAAAACATACTAAATAAGAATAAAATAAGTATTTATGGGGGGCTCCCATACTACAAACGTGATTTTTCATAGATTATGGTACAGAACCTTTCGCGCGCGTCCGACTCGCGCTTGGCCAGTTGTATTATAACTCAACAAAAAGTTCTCATCTTTACAACTTAACAACTTTTGCTAAGGCGGCATTTGAATATTTTTTATAGTTTAGCTGGACCATTATAGTTCTGCATCATGTGTTCCATTTTCCAAAATCAATTATAGCCTATATGTTGCCCAGGCTTCACAGCTATATAACAAAAAAAGTTTCATTCGAATCCGTCCAGTATTTCCGGAGATTAGCGTGTACAAACAGACAAACAGACAGACATTTTTTATTTTATTTTCTTACTCTATTACTATAGCTCTATAGCCCCAAATATTTTTTTTGAAAAAATTTACAATGTACAGACATATTTTTTTTACTCTTTTATTATAGATTTAAAAAATCACGACGTCTGTGTCAATAATTTTTTATTTTGTAACACATTCTTCTTTGTTGTTGTTTGCTGGACTGCCAACATTATTTTTGATTCTACATAGATTACACTGGTGTTCAGTTTTCAAATTGGTTTTAATCCCTAGTGATCTTCTTTTTCACTTTTTAGTCCCGAGAGAATAAACAGTAACTTTAGCTCCAAATGTTTTAGGATGAAAACATCGTCTTTCGAGTAGATGAGATGAAAAATAATTATAAAACTTTTCTCGCGTTCTTTTGCTATTCGATCCGTATTGTCTATGGAATTCACTACCACTTGCTATCCGACGCACCCGAATGCTTGCTAGAATAAATTTCTGTGACATTTACCTTTTGTAATCAAACTAAATTATAAAAGAAATAACTTAATCTTGAATGCCAAAAAATACCACATAATAATATTTACGCTTCCTTACACAAAATCTTCCGCTCCTGAAACACTAGTTCTTTCAGTTGCAAAATTTAGAATGGCAAGTCTTTTAGTTCTGTTGTAAGTTCAAACATCACAGTTATTATTTTTTAATCTTCGCTATTATGAAAAAGATATAAAACCAAGCTATCGGAATTCAGAATTCAAAATATGCCGATATTTTATACTGTAAATAAACAAGTTCAATGTTTGCGCGCCAAAAAATATGCTCGGATATTCGTACAAAAAATCAATCATGATTACGCCCGAAGGCCTTCATTAATCCGCGGCATTTCATTACGGGGGCTCTGCGTACTCTAAAATATTTATCGTTTAATAAATTTGGCGAGTGCGTACTCGGTTTGATGTTAGAAAATGTCTGAAGCAGACTTGAGTAGGGTGGGGACAGGTGGCGTAGTTTAAAATGCGATATCCGAGTATTTTAACTGAATTTATTTTTGTTGAAGCCGATCGAGGGAATGGTCGAAAATATGGCTCATGTTTATAGGGAAGATGCTTAATATTTTTTTCGTTATGCTGTGGACAGAGTGCCTAAAAATAGGCACGTCCTAGAAAAAACTACCTTGCTAACCCAAAATCTCTTTAAGGACGGCGTCTCGGAGCGCCTTAGAAAGACCGGGCAGGAGTGACGTCACTTACTCGTATGTCGCATTTTTAGGTTTGATGTCAGAACATTTGTTCGGGTGCTATGTCAAATATTGCGTTTATAGGATTTGCCTCATAATAAAAGAAGCTACAATTTAAAAAATAATAATCCTATGGTAATATTATTTTTTAAACTTCTTAAGACTTCTAAAATTGACTTGTTTAATCAACTAAAAACCAAAGTTAATGAATCGATAAAAAATTTAATTGTGCTTACATGCCTTTTTTTACGTAAATGCTTACGAAATCAGAAACATTTATCAAAATCTACTCATTATGCATTTTCTCTTATGCGAAGCGGCCAGCACAATTCTGATTCCTTTTTCCAGCTTCTCGCACACCATCTTGCTAAATGTGGCCGTTGCAGTGGCGGCTTTACCAAAAGGCTGAGTAGGCTAAAGCCTATGGCAGCACATTTGTGGGGGCGGCAAATTTGAGGCCAATGGCACCCTCTCCATCGAGAACGTAAAACGTGCTTCTATATATGATATTTCAGTGAACGCTTAGGAGAGGCTATGAATATCCTACTGGCGGCACATTTCACAGGGCAACAAATTTGAGGCCAATTGCTCCCTTTCTTGCATCGCGGCAAAATTGAGAAGGTAGAAGAGTGCTTTTATCATGATATTTCATAGAACGCAACTTAAAAGCGGCAAAATTTAAATAGCCTTATGGCGTCAAATGTGTAAATCTGCCACTGGGCCGTTGAGTCCGTGTGGCTCTAGGCTTTGTCTGCTTAGAGCTTAGTCAAAAGACGTTATAGTGCACTTATGTACCTATGTATTTTTTTCTCTATACCATCTCTAATTGGCGACCTCCGTGGCGTAGTGGTCACCATGGCAGTCCGCCAACCAGAGGTTCCCGGTTAGGGCAAGTTGAAAATTAGCCTTTTTCCAATTGTCCTGGGTTTTGGATGTTTATTTATATATTATATGTATTTATTATAAAATATAGTATCGTTGAGTTAGTATCCCATAACACAAGTCTCAAACTTACTTTGGGGCTAGCTCAATCAGTGGTATTTGTCCCTATATATTTATTTATTCTTATTTATTATTAACGTAAATAAACATATATATATATATATATATATAGGAGTTTATTGACCAAGTGAGCGAAGCGTCTCAGTTTCGAGATTGGCCAAAAATGCTTTTTTCCGGCTGTCAATTTGTCTGTCGCATTTTTCAATAGACCCTCGTGAAATTTTGAGAGAAGGTTCGAAAATTTTTCGTTGGTTTATTTTTTCAAAATTTTCAAACTTGTGGAAATGTAGAGGTTGAAAACTTTGAAAATATCATATTGCAGCCAAATATATAGAAATTTCTTTTTTGCTAAGATTACAGCCATTTTGTTAAATTTTCAAAAATACCATGAAACTTGTAGCGGGAGCGAGGTGATATGCTCGACCTCCCCAAAGGCAAGATCTTCCCGCCAGGCATGTTGTTGCGCCTGGGGAACCGCGGCTCCGACGGTGTATCGTCGGAAGTTGTATATATGCAGCGAATCGGGCGAAATCTGAGATCGAGATGTAGAATACTGCTGGCGCCATCTCATATGCTTCTTGCGAACTATATTGTCGGTTGTCTCTTGATTGGTTAGTTGTTGTAGTTCCTCGTAGTGGCCGTAGAGGTCGCCACAAACTTTTTTGTTATCCTTTTTATAGACGAACATTTTCTGTCTGATACACTTCAAAGAGTCGGCGTGACTCGCGAGGTCTACAGCTCACAGAGCCACTTGTATCATATATAGCCCTCCTTGTCGTTTTGGATCTCGCACAAAAATCTTTGGTTAGTAGCAATATACAACAAACACAGCCAAGAAATTAATTACGATTCTTGCCAAGAAACTCATCTTAATAAAAATTTCCCTTTCATGCCTAAAGACAAAAGTCCCTAGGGAACTAGCGCGGCTATTAATTACACACTCCAGGCCTGTCCCATCTCGACGGGACAATTAATTAGTTTTCCACATATACAATGCAAAGTAAACCTTACCACCAATTAATAAGGTTGAATTATTGCAAACAGGCCAGTGAATATATGCGTATTATGCGTACATAAAAATAAATTACGATAAATAAATGAAGTTGTATGAATGTGAATTGAGTTTCTATAAAGCTGAGGTTGGGATAGCAAAAGTAATGAAAACCGTCAGGAAGTTTTATCAGTAATACAGGAAATAGGTTCTTTCACTAAAGGCCTCTCCCAAGAAAGAAATGTAATAATATATGTATGTATATGTATGTTTATTTGTAGTTTGTGTAGTTTTATGTCATTTCAATTTTCTTCCTCCTTTATTTCATGTATAAACACGCCTGTTTGCCTCTCTTACATAAACATCTCCTCTCACAGGCCTACTGGAAGAGATCTCTTTTGAGATAAGTAGTGCCTTTGTACAACTTTTATTTGATGTATTCTCTGTATAAATTTTCCGTGTACATAAATTGGTAAATAAAATAGAGATACGGTAAAGAAAAAACTACAAGTATAAATAATAATCAGGACTAAACTACATATGTTAAGGGGATACATGTATTTTTCTGGGTCCAATGCTGCCCCCATTTGAAAAAATTATTATAAAGTTAGTTTATAAAGAAAAAGGAGATATCATTAATAAATTTTGTCTCATGCAGCTCTAGATAACCTTTTAAAAATTTTATGAACCCCTCAAATTATTTTGAGTCTAGAGTGAGAACTTAAACCTTTCCTTAGAATTTTTGCAAAAATTGGCTTTTTAAAAACCGGCCAAGTGCTAGTCGCACCCGCGTACTAAGGGTTCCGTACCATTATCTTTATGAAATCATCGTTTGCTATTTGGGAGCCACCCTTAAATATTAGTATTTGTTGTTATAGAGGCAACAGAAAAACATCATCTGTGAAATTCTCAACTGTCTAGCTATCACGGTTCATGAGATACAGCCTAGTGACAGACGGATAGACGGACAGCGGAGACTTATTAGTAGGTTCTTATCCTTTGGGTACGGAACCCTAAAAAGGAATCAAAAAGTTGCTTTCCACATCGTCTGTAAAAATTATTTGCATTTTTATTGTACGAGTGTGAATCAACTCACTACTAGCAGCGCCCTGCGGTGTTACCCGCGGAAAAAGTAGCCTATGTATTAATCAAAGGTATCAGCTACCTGCATATCAAATTTTATTAAAATTTGTCTGGCCGTGTGCGCGTGAAGTAGTAACAAACACATACATACACACACAAACTTTCGCCTTTATAATATTATTATATAGTTGGGATAGTGTGGTAGTGTGATACATTTAATCAAGTCAGTTTTAACATATAAACTCCATTGTTGTTATATAAAGTCGGCTTCACAAGTAAGCGGTTTCTTCATAAGCATAATTTCTTACGTAATACGACTTCCACACCTGTGCCTTCAAATTTAATAACTCCAGACAGACAGCGAACATTACTACGACGATATACGAGTAACACTAGATGTACAATGCGACACAAATAAGTTGAACAAAAATGGCGGATTTCAAAGCATTTTTGTACAATTTCCCGACACGTAAATTGAACCAAAATGGCGGTCGTCGGCGCATTATTTGTACTTGCTATTTATTAATCAAAAGATATAACCATCCAGCGCTTTCCTGCAACCTTGCTCAAGTTATCAGACCATCTAGTAGGTGGGTGTCCTACGTTGCGCTTGAATACTCTATGAGTGAAACTAATACATAGGTAATTTACATACTACATGATTTGAATTACTTTGTGCAATTCCGCCACCAGTTAGTTCATGCAAACTATTGCCGGCCGGCGCCCACCCACTACTGTCAGTCCCAGCATACCTGCCACCAACAGCCCGTGTGCACCCGCCACCAACAGCTGATGCATGCTCCCTCCGATACTGCTGCATCCGCTGCGTCGAATGATCATTCGACGCTTGACCGCCGAACGATCAACAACTTGTTTGGTGCCTGAAGATGCCTCGTGGAGAGGCGAAACACGTGTCGCGTATGCGGTGTCCGATGTTGCTGCAGCCGCAGCGGATGCAGCAGTATCGGAGGGAGCATGCATCAGCTGTTGGTGGCGGGTGCGCACGGGCTGTTGGTGGCAGGTAGCCTGGGACTAACAGTAGTGGGTGGGCGCCGGCCGGCAATAGTTTGCATGAACTAACTGGTGGCGGAATTGCACAAAGTAATTCAAATCATGTAATATTTAACTTTGACTTCCGCAAAGTAACACCTGAATCTATTAACTATAATACATAGGTAAGTATTTTAAAATTAGGTTCTAATAGACTAGAAGAGAAATGAGCTTACTTATCATTCTGGCAATGTGAACGTAGTGCCAGCACAGTAGCACGTATACTACTAGTACGTCCTAGCTGACTGCAGTGCGTTACGTGGGGTGCATTCTAAACTAGACACGATTTGTGAATAGCGTTCGGTGATTACAGAATTCTAGGGGATAGGGAGCTTTATACTGTGCTATCTCGTATATATCTCTTCTCGCTTAGGGCACTAACAGACGAGCGATAAATTTTAATATTTTAACATCTGGGCTCCGATGGGATTACTAGTAAGTCGATCTATATCTGTTAGATGTCGAAAATCTCTAAAAGTATCAACTTTTTATTAAGGCAAAAAAGGATGAAAACGAATCCTCTATATTCCAACAAAGTCAAATCAGACACATGTTTCTAAGCGTCAAAACAAAAAACAAATAAACATGGGATTTGTATAAAATACAGGCAGATGAGGTCTTAGTTTCTTGGAGTCAAATAGCGCTCCTATTATCAGTTTTTCTGCAATAATAAATCTAAAATCACGTAAAAATGAATATGTTCAAAGTAAATTGAGTATTACTTTCCGATACTAGTAAATTGAGTATTACTTTACTTTCCCGTTTCAATCTGAAGCGACAGATGTATACTTATCTGTCATATTATGTCAGGCAGGGAATTCTTCATTTGTTATTAACAACCTCAAAATGCGGTGACCCAGAAATGTCATTCCAAATAAAATAACATATCTCACGCCTTTTTGACACGCCATCTCTCTGCATCTCTATTAGGATACGACAATTTGAATGCGTCAGTATCCCATAGCAGCTTCACGATATATCCTCATTATACTGACATATCAAGCCAAATCTTATTCCGTGGCGGGAAGAATGTTAGGCTTCTTTTACATTGCAAGAGAGGCAGCGGGCGAGACGACTCGAGACGCCCATGTAAACAAAACAGTTTCCAGACAGAATGTTGCTGAAATTAATGTTCTAATCTTGAAAACATTTTAAATTTTAAGCAGTTTTAAATTACTTCCCCTTATTTTTTTAAGTCTGTTATTTATCTACAGCGTAAAATGTAAAAAATCATAATTATCTCATTCAGCGAAGGCCAAAATACATAAATAATACGTAAATGATTTCTACGTTTTGTATTGCTTTACTGAAGGCGCTGAAATTTTGAAAGATTTATCCTTTTGGAAGCATTAATATTGCAAGAAATAACCTAGGCCTTCATAAGAAAAAATATGTAGGCAAAATAATGGCTAAGATGATGATGATGATTTACTTTTTAGCAGCATATTATTTTTAAATTATTATTGATGCAAGAAAATAGGTAAATACTTAAAAATACGATTGTCCTTTACAATTCTGTTTTTTAGAGTACAGCCTGTATTTTCACGCAAGAATGGTCACGAGCGAGTAAGACAGAAGAAAAATTGACAGAGCCTCGCCTACACTGCAATCGCTTCCACTTCCGCCTGCAATATAAACGCGCCCTAAGAATGTTACTGTTCGCGACGCAATTTTGCTTGAATAATTCCAACAATTTACTCTCACAACGTGAATTTAACAAGTAATATACGTCAGCGTTACTAGAGAAAAATGTATCGTGGCGCTTTATTACACGTGAAGGATTCGGCTTCTTAGGTGACGTCATTAGTGTTTCTGAGCGATGAGGTGACTTTATTCTTGAGCGTTTTTATAAAAGAGGATAAAAGAATAGGTCAAATATGGAGACGTCTCCTTCTCCAAAGTACTAGTAACTATTATTGTATGGAAAGATACGACAAACGTCAACTAAATAACTAGCCAAGTGCGAGTCGGACTCGCGTACTGAGGGTTCCGTACCATTATCTATTTAAAAAAAATCACGTTTGTTGTGTGGGAGCTGCCCCTTAAATATTTACTTTATTCTGTTTCAAGTATTTGCTGTTATAGCGGTTGTTGTTTGTTTTTCGTGTAAGTGGCCAACACTGGTGTCAGATTTTTCAGGCTGCCTAAAGTCATCTGACATAGCTTGATGACTGCCATACAATGATGATAGCGGTACCTAGCCAATGGTATAGGTGGTCCGTAATATAGTTGGCGTAATATAATCTAAATATATATAACTCAAAGGTGACTGACTGACTGACATAGTGATTTATCAACGCACAGCCCAAACCACTGGACGGATCGGGCTGAAATTTGGCATGCAGGTAGATGTTATGACGTAGACATCCGTTAAGAAAGGATTTTGATCAATTCTACCCCCAAGGGGATAAAATAGGGGTTGAAAGTTTGTATGAAACTTCGTCAATTTTAAACTGATCGGGCTGAGACTTTGCACGCATAAAGCTACTATGACGTAGGCATCCCCTAAAAAGGATTTTGATAAATTACACCCCTACGCGAGCGAAGCTGCGGGCAAAAGCTTGTAAAATATATGGCTTATTTTCACCTTTCAAAGTTTTATCAAGTTTCGATCAAAGATAGGTATTTTAGTCATCAAGCACTGATGTGTCAAAGAATACGCGGACAAAGAACTTCGCTGGTTTCTTAAACTAATAGTTTTAAATGAACTATAAACACGCAACCTCAACTTTAACCCCTTATCACGAGAACGTCTTAACCAATTTCGATAATGTTTGAGTTTAGGGGCACTTTAGTGCCCCCGCCCAGATAAGGGCACTACCCACACCTTGTCTCGAAGCGATTTGTCTTATTTTTGATTTTAAATTTAACTACACGCCTACCAAAGAACCCTTTCCCCGGAAACGTCGGATTTATCCGACAAACATTTTCTTTCCCATTTTGCAAATGTTGGATCATCATCATCATGAGGTCTTTTTTGTCTCCACTGCAGGAGCACGACCCTCTCTGTACTGCCAGAGCCATACCTGGCCAGAGCAGCCAGAGGATTTGGCCTACACTCTCCTCGCTGGCCAGACGGGTTGGTGAGGCCTCATTAAAGGACTACCTGAATTTCCCGGGGTCCAGTGCTGCCCCCATTTTAGTTAAATCATTTAAAAGAAAACGGAGATATAATTTAAAATTTTGTCTTGAACAGGCTATAGATAACCCTTCAAAGTATTTTATGAACTACTGTTTACAGTTTAAATGACAAAGGTGGCCGTTTTTCGCAATTGTGCGTAGAAAAGCTTCACGTTAAACTGTAAAAAGTAGCCTGGTGAAGACAAAGTTTTAAATGATGTCTTCGTTTCCTATCAAATGATTTATTTTAAATGGGGGCAGCGGCAGCACTGGACCCCGGAAAATTCAGGTATCCCCTTAATGTTTATAAGCTTTTTGTTCAGCTTGTATTTCCTAAGTCGTCTTTTACGACATCTGCGGTAAGACTTGGAGCGGTCCTATTCTATTTTGCCGGAAATTACAAGGCAATTGGCAGAGTTGGGCGTAGTTAACTACTATTGTGTAATTTGATTACAAATTACAATTACATGTAGTTAACTACAAGTATTTGAAATTACATTTAATTTAACTACAACATTTGAAACTATTGTAGTTGTAATTTGTAATTGTAATTAAGTATTTATAACTACAAATTACAATAAGAATTTACTACCGCGGGCGTGTGTTAAAGGTGTTGTATTTCGGAATTGTAAGTGTAAAAAGTTGTAAGCAAGAAACGAAAATTTATAAGTAAGTAAATCTTTAAAAAATATGTAGTTTTTAAAAGTAGTTTGTAATTGTGATTACAACTACTTTTTGTAGTTTATAGTTCAACTACTTTTTCAATTACTTTTTGTAATTGTGTAGTTGCAATTACTAACTACAAAATGTAATCGTAGTTAGTAATTAGTAGTTTAATTACATTTTGCCCAACTCTGGCAATCGGATATTTCCGACAAAAAACCACTGCTCGTTTTGCACATAACTTAAGAATCCCCTTACCCTAGACTTTTCCATACAAACGTTGTCTAAGTTTTATTTTGAAATGACACGTCAGATTTCGGAAAAAAAATGTAATTTTAAAGAAATTACCATTATCTAGGGTTATAATTGGTTTTTTACGGTTATATTATGAACTGGAAAGAAAATATAAGGGTGTAGAAGTTTTCCATACTGATGGTCAAAATTATATAATACGCTATATTCTTTTTTAAGTTTACATTTAACTGAGAAAACTAGTTATATGCGTTAATATATGCAATTTCTTTGAAATGACATAATTTCGCCCATATCTGACATGTCGTCTCAAAAAAAAACGTTAAGCTACGTTTGTATGGGGAAGTCTGATTCTCTCTAGGGTAAGGTGACTCTTTCATATCCCTTTTTGGGTTTAGGTATTTATTTTTACTATGCCTCGCGCACGACAAGTGGAGGGTTACTCCAAAGTCAAAAGTCAAAGTCAAAGTTTATTTATTTGCCATAAATGTGGTAGCATATACAATCAAATTTAGCCGTAAGTATCACACATTTAACTGTTTCCAGCATGCAAATATATAATTAAATAAATTGTGTAAGCTAATTCTGTTTGGAATTCAATTGTGGTTATGTCATGCTAAGATTATATAATAATAATATGTCAATCATTTTTATTTTAAATAATCATTTACAGAATAAAAACATTTTTAACCAACCATAAATGAAGTTCTTTTTTGAATTTATGTATTGTCAACGATTTTATATCTTCAGGAAGCTTATTAAAAACTTTAACACACATTGCATAACAATTTCTCGAACAAATTTGCGTTCGAGAATAAGGCAACATCAACCTGTTCGGATATCGACAGTTAAAACTACTAACTTCTACTCTTTTTCTAAATAAAGACAAGTTTTTCTTAACAAAAGTACACACTTCAAAAATGTACATACAGGGCAAAGTAAGCAACTTCAATTTCCTAAATAATGGAACACAAGTAGCTGTTGGATTTACATCACAGATTGCTCGAATACACTTTTTTTGTGCTTTAAAGGCCGCATCGACATTAACTGCATTTCCCCACAGTAGAATCCCGTACCTAATGTTCGATGCTATGTAACCGTGATAAGCTTTCAGGACAGTGTCTCTGCTAGTAATTTTCCCAAGTTTCCATAGGGCATAAACAAAAAATAAATAAATAAATATATAATAAATTAAATAATACGTTAGTCGTACGATGGTGACGTCTAATTTCTATGTCAAACTAAATTAGACTTAATCATCATACTAATTGCTTTCGTAAACATTAATTGCTTTCGGTAAATATTTATATTCGAATTGAAGTTGGGTAAAAAGTATGAAAGGAGTGTAATATGCCCGATGAATGTCAATTTTAACACAAGAATTCGTAGGTATGTTTCGAATGATAATTCCAACACGTCATGCTCCTAAAGTAAGCGCCGAGTGTGAATGTGACTCCTGACTGTAACTCAAGCTGTCTTAAGACCCAGCAGACCTTGTAGGTTCCAAACCCTAAATCTAACTTTCTCACAAATAAATTCTTCGGGTGAGTTACCAAGTTTCACTTCTTGTTCACTCCAACGTAAATTAGCGTGAGTATAGAAATGACGCTTTAAGCAAACGCTCTAAGAATACCCACATTATGTTAAACTCTCTACAAAATTATAACAGACGTAGAAGTAATGTAAATAGAAAATAATGTGAACTACAGAACAACGTAATTACAATACGCCACCAAAAAAATTGACTTTTGAAAAGTAACTCTTGAATTTATAGGCTTACATCATTTTTCAGAACTAAAAACCGAATTGAATGCCAAACTACCCAATTGATTTTATAAAATTTATATGGTATGCCCTTACAACAAAAAAAAAATATTCTAAATTGATCTAGGCGTCTTTGAAGAATCAGCTAACATTCATAAAAAAATTTACACATTCGAATT
Source organism: Acrobasis suavella (assembly GCA_943193695.1). NCBI lineage: Eukaryota > Metazoa > Arthropoda > Insecta > Lepidoptera > Pyralidae > Acrobasis > Acrobasis suavella. The sequence continues at coordinate 3,471,824 of OW971947.1, forward strand.
AACAATCCCTTCGTTTTTGAAGTCGGTTAAAAATATAACCAAATAGACTATAAACTATATAGTTGTAAGATGATACTTTTTTAAGTTACATTATTTTCACCCCATTCTTAATCACGATTATTATTATTTATTACATACAAATATTTACTATAGATAAAAAGCTGCTTTTCTGCACTTTGTTTGTTTGTAACTTTGTAACTCTACGTTTGTACCCTAATTCTCTAGAAGTTTTTGCTGCGGCGGTGTTACGATTAATTTTTAACTGGACAGGTAACTTTAAAGGGGTAAGTTGTGTTTCTGCCAGGAATGCTCAAACAAGTTAAATCAACAATCAAAGTAAACAAAGACGACCTCCGTGGCGTAGTGGTCACCATGCTAGTCCGCCACCCAGAGGTGCCGGGTTCGATCCCCAGTCAGGGCAAGTTGGAAAATGGCCTTTTTCAAATTGTCCTGGGTCTTGGATGTTTATCTATATATGTATTTGTTATAAAATATAGTATCGTTGAGTTAGTATTCCATAACACAAGTCTCGAACTTACTTTGGGGCTGGCTCAATCAGTGTTGTTTGTCCCTATATATTTATTTATTTATTATTTATTTATTCTTATCATTAAACTCCATTTGCTTAGTGTTGCGCTAAAGAATTGTTCGCTGCAAAGTTTCACCACCGCACCACCCGCCTGAAATCGAAATTTCATCCAAACCACTTGGATAGTTGGCAATCAACCACCGTACGTTTTAAAAGGAACTTTTTACCACGAACGACTGAACTGTCGAAACAATTTCCTGCAGCAGTGTTCCCGGACCGATACGACATTGAAGCCTTCAAGAAACGAGTCTATATCTTTCTGAAAGGCCGGTAACGCTTCTGTTACACCCCTGATGTTGCAGTTGTTCATGGGCAGCGGTGATCACTTACCATCAGGTGACCCGCTTGTTCGTTCGCCGCCCTATAACATAAAAAAGTGTTACTTTCTGGCCTGTTGCATACAATTAAATGAATAAATATACAACGTAGAAGAGACATAACCGTAATAAATCGAACCACGGACTATACTAGATCACAATAGTATAATGAAATTAAAATAAGAGTCAAAAAGCAAAAGAAATTATGACAATACCAGCAGACATAAGTGTGCAGCCGCTAGGGCAATTTGTATGGGAATATCTGATTAGACGTATCACGTAAGTTAGACGTAACATAAACCGCTAAACAGTTAGACGTAAGTAACCCAAATATCACATAAAAATAATGTCGGTGTCTCACGTTAGTCAGTTTCTTTACCTATAGTTGGCTGGAAAAAGTAGATTTAGTGATGATAATTAAAATTTCCTCTTAAATAAAAAAAATATTTGGTCAAAACTAAAATAAGGTAAGATAAAACAAACTGATTGCACCAACTTTGTACGACAATAAACAAAAAGCACATTTAAAATATGCACATATATATTAAATATGCACGTATATGTGCATATTTTAAATGTGATTTCGTCTTGTGATTGTTTAGTTATCTAAACAATAACTCGCAAACAAAAGATAAAAATTAAACAATCACATAATAAAATTTGAATTTTCCTCTTAACCTTCCGTATAGCAACAAAACCAGTAAAGAGGGAAGGGGTAAACTCATATATATACCTACTAAAACTTACTTTAATAGTAGAAACTCTATTTCAGTTTACAACATTTCCATTTTCCCTTCGCAACAACCTTGAACAATCTAACTTTTCATAGTTAAAAGTTTGTAATTAAGGCTTAGAAATAAGTATTATTATTGTAATACTTACACGTACTTGTATATAATAAAGAAACATTTTTAGTAAAGTAAGCCAATTTTTAATTGAATGAATAAATGTTAAGCTCTACAACGTGTAACGGAAATGGGGTATCAACCAATCAATGTGAACAACTTTTACTATGGGACCACCCCTGAAATCGTAAAAAAATGGCACCTCCACCTACCTATTTAATTTTGTATGGAGGTGAAAATTTTTGTCCAATAATAAAAGTTGTTAACATTAATTACTACTTATGTTTACTCCATTCCAGGTTGATACCTCGTCTCTGCTACACATTGTATAATGCACTACCTAATACAAAAATGAAAAATAAGTTTAACACTTGAAAAAAAAGCATAAAAACATTCTGGATACTTAACCAGAAAACTCTTTAGAAATTACACGCTTGTAGTTTGTAGCTTTTGTTCTGAAAAATATTTTTTTAAATGATTCTCTAAATATATCTATATGTGACAGGAATTATGGTACAAATAATCAGACAAACAACTTGGAAATGCTAACTAGTGTTGCCGAAATTCAATCGAAAAATGGCAACTATCAATAGCTGTTTTATAGCTATACTTTTGATAATCAACATATAATCGATGGAATCAATAATATCGGTTTTTGAATAAAATACCGAAAAGCTATCGATAGTGGAATATTTTGATTTATTTTATTTTATTCAGAAAACACAATGTCAATAAATCTACTTAAAACAAAAAAACAACGGGTTGCACTCCGGGAGTGCCGGCAGAAGTGAAAACTTGAATATTAACGTTGTGCATTTCCATGGATGCGTGTGGCACGCTGTAACACAAACGAACATTCGCGCAAGCGCCCTGCGCCGCCTTAATGAAACAGCAGGCGCAGGCATACATTTTTGCCGCGTCGTAGAAAGAGAGGGGGATACTTCCTCTCCTACGGCGCACCGCGCCGGCTGTCTACTCTCCATCCATCTTACGAATTTTCGATCAGGTCACGTGTCCTGACGCCCTGACGCTCTTTTTCAATTCAATTCAAATATATCTTTATTATCATAGGATATTTATAATATCTCTTAATAATCGTCACTTTGTTTTATTGCACAATAATTGTTGACGTCAAAAAGTTACTTAGAGCTAAGTTTACTGCCGCCTCCAACGCGCTAGTGCAGAAGAAGCGGTAACAAACTGCACTGCAGCATTTTCTCCAAGAACGTCAACTCACAATTAAATGAAATGAAATTAATATTTATAGTTGATATGTGGACAGAGTATACATTGTTTGTTGTCATAATTTAAATTAATTTTTTTAATGTCGAAATTTTGAAATAACGTCAAACGCCCTGACGCGAGTTTAACATTTTTTACCCATTACAAATAAAGTGTACAACGCCGCTAAAGAAGTTTTCACTTCAAAAACTATTTAGACACTAGGGCGATTGTCACACTGATCCGCACACGCGCGTAGCACGAGCACGTCATACAAATGTCACGGGCGTAGAAGCGGTGTTAGTGTATTGTACTATGCGTGTTTTCTATACAAATTGAGGTACTTGCATACGGTTCGGTTTCGCGCTACACAGCGCGGTGCGGAGCAGTGTGCGAATCGCCTAAAGATCATTTACATGTTCTAGCATGTATGCGTACTATCGACTGGCAACACCTTAAACTGGTGTGGCGAGAATTTTTTTATTATAAGTTTTTTTTTATATTTCTGGCTTATAAGTATTATAATTTGCAACTGCGGCATCTACCACGCATAGATTTCTCTTCTGACACTTAACGGTACCTAACCTTTCCGACAAACGCCAGAACCAGCCCTAAGTTATCAGTACTTGTCGCATTAGGGAGCAGGTGTCACATGTAAGGGCTTAATTAGCGTTATCCCTGAATCGATAGCCTCGTGTTAAGGGTGCTGTAACACAAGCCTATCGATTAATATTTACTGAAGTCATTTGCATTGTAGCACGTGAATATTAGTACCAAAGTATACTTTTAAAGATGTATCAATTCGCTTGTCAAGTAATTTGAAAAAAGAACTAATTCGCAAACTTTTTCGAGGAAAAGCCTCTAGGAGAAGCTTTCTCTAATCAGGTTTTAAAATAAGGTCTTAATTATTTCGATATTTGCAAAAGTTCAAATGACCTTCATTTTCAAGCAAGGTCAACTTATTTCAGGAAGTGAAGTCACGATGGAGATTGGCAATTTCCGCTTTCAGTACTGTACTGTCTAACAAAGTACATATAATTGCATGGTTCTGTCACTGTCATTGTCATCTCTCTATAACAATATATGTCAAACGACTACAACCAACATAACAAAAATAATTTAAACAGTGACATTGAGAGATGACCGGTGTCATAGTATTTTTTTTTTGTGTAGGCATAAGAAAAATGTAACCTTTGATTGCTGTATGTCGTCACTTCCGGTGCAAAGTTTAAATTATTTAAAAAACTTTTAGAATTTTTTTATTCAAATTACCTTCTTATAATTGTCTATATTTTCTATTAAAACCATCTACAAAAAATTTATATCATTTATTTGACAAGCCGATTTACCTGGTACATTTTATGCCTTGAAATTACGCAATTGGGTATTTGTCTAGGTCGAAAATAAATTATTTGGTGCTGTTAAGAAAATAAAACGCCACAAAATACGTATAATGTCACTTGTCCTCACCATATCCATTTTCAACCTGATTTTAGATTTATTATTGCAGAAAAACTGATATCGAGAGCACTATATGACTCCAAGAAACTATGACGTCAGTAGCCTTTATTTCATACAAATACCATGTTTTTTTTGACGTTTAGATAAAAGTATCCGATTTGAATTGTTTGAAAGTAGCGAATTGGAACAATATTGATGGGTGGAAATGTATGAGTGACAGATACTTTAAGTGGCCAACCTCCACTACGTCAAAATGATCAGTTTTCTTATGAAACTATATGCAGCAATCTCAAAAAAAGGTCTTAAATTGTCCGGTCTGAAAAAAAATTGTTACAGCTCTTTGTTCGCGAAAATAAAAAAAAAGCGACGGGTTGCACTCCGGGACCGGGAGTGCCGGCAGAAGTGAAAACTTGAAAATTAACGTTCCTTGTGCATTTTTGATATTTTGGAATGGTTAGGGATTAATTTTCCACTATTCCCTAACCATTCAAAAATACTTCTTACGAATTTTCGGTCAGAATCACGTGTCCTGACGCCCTGACGCTGAGTTTAACATTTTTTACTCGTTACAAAAAATGCACAACGCCGCTAAAGAAGTTTTCACTTCAAAAATGTTTTAGTACGAGTAGTTATCCTAATATTGTTTCGATGGTAGAAAACTTTCCAATTGACGGGTAGATAGTAGGCGTGTCGTATAGTTATAGTCCATTTGGTTAGGTATTTAAATAAATGTAAACAATCTTGACGTGTCTTTTTATTTAACGCTTTAAGTCCACCATTACGCTTGTATTTGTGTATAAAGACTAATAAATAAATATAGTAATAATCAAAACTCAAAGTCTACGAGGCTTTTATTTATTTACAGATTTAATCAAATAATGTTATGGACGTACTAACTTTTACTAAACTAATATTGGCACAAAGGTTCAAAGTTTTACAAGTCCGTCGGCATAAACTGAAAATGATTTCCCCATGAGTCATCAAATTAGTATGCAAATAAATTGCGGTGGGCAGTGGGTTCAGAACAATAAATCAATATAGTGTCACCAATAATGAACTGACAATGACACTTTACAATGATAGGCTGATGGGTTGATTAATCGACGCATTACTCAAGTAGAATCATTCCGTGGCTAGGTCTGTAAAATTTATTATTTATTTACCAATTTAAGAACACGGAAAATGTATACAGAGAAAACATCAAATAAATTTTGTACAAAGATACTACTTATCGGAAAAGAGATCTCTTCCAGTAGGCCTGTGAGAGGAGATGTTTATGTAAGAGGCATACAGGCGTGTTTATACATAGGATGAAGGAAGAAGAAATTAAAATTACATAAAACTACACTAACTATAAATAAACATACATATACATACATATATTACACATATAACTAAATAAATACATATGTCTATTTAGAAAGAAGTACCTATAATATATACATAATATTATCAAACAATATAAATTACATTTAAGATGATTCCAATGAATAATGATCTTTTATTCGTCTTTTAAATACAGAAATCGTTTTAGAGTCACGAATTGCAGGTGGTAATGAGTTCCATAGTCTGACTGCATGTACCGAGAAGGAGTAGAATAAGGCAGCGTTTTTGTTAGAAGGGAATTTAAGGACAGTTCATAGCTTGGGTCTCCAAGGAGAATTTAGAGGATATAAAAAGAAGAAACGCTCCCGTATAATTATAGGATTTACCTAGATGGTTCAAAATTTTTGATTTTATTGGTTTAAGGAAGACGATATTAGCATCCAAAGAACTCAAATTATCGAGGTCTATATAACCATTCCCGGTCACTCAGCCAGACACAAGAAATAACGATTGAATAACGTCCATAGCCGTAAGAGTCCCAGAATGTCTTCAAAGGCTATGCGACAATTATCCTACGGAATTCCCTTATTTTCGGGATAATATGTGAAGACTCATTTAATGATTCAAATGGACTTGGATAGGCCATACACTCAGGAAAGAGCCCACACACATCCCAAGGCAGGCCCTGGTGTGGACTCCTCAGGGCAAGCGAAAAGTTGGCTGCCCCAAGCAGACCTCGCGGCGCACAGTAGCAGCGGAGATGAAAACAATCGGGCTAACCTGGCCTGAAGTGAAGCGCGTAGCCAGAGACCGATCGTAATGGAGAGACACTGTTGAAGCCCTCTGCCCCACCTTAGGACCTTAAGTCAGTCATTCAATTATTCATTCATCCCAGCTCTTTTTTCATCCTCTACTGAGCGTAAGGCCTCCCTTCGTCGACGCTACTCATCTCGGTCATGTGCTGTTCTAAACTAGGTGAAACCCGCAGCTTTCACTATATCAACCCATCTCATTACTGGACGTCCGACGCTTCTTTCAGGTTTAGGCCACCATTCGGTTAAAGCCCTGCTCTACCTGCCATCCGTCGAGCCAGGTGCCCTGCCCAGTTCCACTAAGAGTTGAATCTCTCTTGTCAACATAGAGCAGCACTTTTCTTTGCTCCTAACCTTTTCTGTCGCTCAGGACCGTCATTTGCCAGAACAAGAGAGAGCGACGGATTGCTATAGCACCGGCCGTGATAGAGCGTTCCGCAGGATAGCAGTGAGATCCAACCCTAAGTGAGATCTAACCCTAAGTGCATGACCGCTGTTCCAACATCTCTTTACACATACTCTTTAGTTACTTTAATTAGGATTCCGTTACCCATAGGGTAACGGGACCCTATTACCAAGACTCCGCTGTCCGTCTGTCTGTCTGTTCTTTTGTATCTCATGAACCGTGATAGCTAGACAGTTAAAATTTTCACAGATGATGTATTTCTGTTGCCGCTATAACAACGAATACTAAAAAAATATAAAAAAGTAAATATTAAAGTGGGGCTCCCATACATCAAACGTGATATTTTATAGATAATGGTATGGAACTCTTCGTGCGCAATCCGACTCGCACTTGGTCGCACCTTAACTTTTGCAAGTGACCTAATACCATTATTACTAACATATTTTACTTAAGAGGCATTTCACATTTGGTTGGCCGTCTCGCTCACACAATCGAACATTTTTATTAAAAAATGTGTCTCATTTGTAGAAAAGTGTTTCATTAAGATTCAATATATATAATACTAGCTTTTGCCCGCGGCTTCGCTCGCGAAGGGGTGTAATTTATCAAAATCCTTTCTTAGGGGATGCCTACGTCATAGTAGCTTTATGCATGCAAAGTCTCAGTCTTAAAATTGACAAAGTTTCATACAAACTTTCATCCCCTATTTTATCCCCTCGAATAGATCAAAATCCTTTCTTAGCGGATGCCTACGTCATAACATCTACCTGCATGCCAAATTTCAGCCCGATCCGTCCAGTGGTTTGGGCTGTGCGTTGATAGATCACTATGTCAGTCAGTCAGTCACCTTTGAGTTATATATATTTAGAAGAAAGAAGAAGAAGATAGAAGATAGATTATAGATTATGGATATTTTAGACTTGTTTGTATATTCTGTAGACAATGACTACATCGAGAATTAGGTGTATAGGTAATAATTAAATTTTTGATGAACTAATTCTCGATACACACACACATAAACAATAAAAAAACAAGTCTAAAATATCTAACATATAATCATATTGAAAGTTAATGAAACACTTTTCTACAAATGAGTCACATTTTTTAATAATCTTTAAAAATGTTTGATTGTGCGAGCGAGACAGCCAACCAAATGTGAACAGCCTCTTAAAGGTGACTAAAAACACATGGAATGTCAAACCGCTCTCATGATTGCATAAACAAAGGCTTAAATAGCACAAGTTTACTAAAATACCTTACCAAGCACACATCTTATCTCTCTCACCACTTGCCTCAGTAATGTAACAACAACAAAGCTAACCCTATCACCACACGAGCTTCATTCATAGTTTACATATGAACCCGTAATCACTATTGACAACAGATTGACTCAATTCAGTACCAGCCTATGATTGATCGCTTGTCACAACTCCCAGCGTTATTTGAACTCCCCTGTCCCCTTTTGACAGCTTTTCGAAGGGGTGAAAGGAGGTAAAGTGCAAATTGTGAGAGGTCAGGTTGATTGGTTATTGATTTTGTTTCTGTCATGTTGGCTGTCGAGCTTTAAGATCTGTTTAAATGCCTATGCTTAGGATCTACTTGAGGTGAATTAGGTAGATTTTAAAGCAGTTTTTAGAGTTCCGTATCCAAAGGCTGCCAACGGGGCCCTATTACTGAGACTCCGCTGTCTGTCCATCACACGGCTCTATCTCTTGAACTGTAATAGCTAGACACTTGAATTTTTCACCGAATATGTGTGGCCGCTATAACAACAATTAATATTAAATTAGCATTTTTTAATTATTTCATTTTATTGGTTCATGTACACTTGAAAATTTACAAATAAAACCTTATAAAAGCAAACATAGTATACAATGTCCTTTTGAATTAAGTACAAATATTTTAAGGGGTGATTTAGTCCATCATTTAATGAACAACTTTTCCCAATAAATGTTTAACGGAATACGCAGTTTTTTTTTTGCAATTTTCATACTAACTATATCACGTGACTACTTCGATTTGTATGAGAACCTAAAATTTTTTTTTTCGTATTTCTGTGTACATTTATTGTGAAAAGTTGTTCAAAATGATGGACTGAATCGCCCCTTTTAATATTTGTACTTAATTAAAAAGGACATTGTATAGGTGCTACTTATTTCTAAAGATTTTTTTCCAGCAGATCCGCGAGAAGAAATGGGAAAAAGAGGTAATTGGAGGTAATTTAACATTGTACTGAGGTACCTACGGAATTCTTATGTACGAGTCTCGCACTTGAACTGCTTTTTCTTTTTAAATAAGGTTTGGGATAAAATATACTTCAACGAATAGGTTTCTCAGGGAATGTCTTTTTCCTAAAATAGTTGTTTGTTTTTCGTGTGTGTAAGTCCAACACTGGTGTCAGATTTTTCAGGCTGCCTAAAGGCATCTGACATAGCTTGACGACTGCCATACAATGATGACAGCCGGGACCAACGGCTTATACGTGCCTTCCGAAGCACGGAGGAGATCGAGAAATGTTTGTGCCACTTGTGGTCACCCATCCAAGTGCGGACCACGCCCGGTGTCGCTTAACATGCGAAAGCGCTAGTAATGCGCACTAACGCCGGGCCACCGAACTCCTCAAATAGTCTTATGAATATACGCGTCTTGTCTATTTTTACATAGATCTAGGTTAGGATAGGTTACCTAGTGAATCTATACATGTTATAGTCCTGCTGGTGCTGCCCTAAGCATGGCACTAGCGACTGCGTTTATCGAGCGCTATCATTTACCACTATCTCGATCTACGTAATAACGATCAGGATCGCACTCGCCCGTCGTGCTATATAACCTTTTAGTCCGGTAGCGCTAGCTAATTTTAAGGGTATAACTTACAAGAACTCTAGATATTCTTATTTCTTGCCTCTGAATAGAGTCGTATCTAAAGAGTTTATTATTTCGATTTGTGTCACTTTCGGGGTCTGCGTTTCGAGAAATTTATTGATTTGTGACTGTTTTATTTAATTCCATACTGAATCGACAAAATTGATTTAAAGTTGTAAAATGGAATAGTATTGTATCAAACGTAGCCAGACTAGTGTGCAAACCTATTTGTGTCACCCTTTGTCCACTGCAAACTGGCTAAGGGCCCATGTATAAAAACAGTACCAAAAAGATAATTAGTGTTGAAAAAAATAATACAACATATCAGTAACAACTAAATATACTCCTTGTATTCATTTGTGTCACATTAGTCCAGGGATTCTTATTTATTTTAATTATTTTGATTTTCCAAGCAAAATACGCTTCAAAAGAAAATTAGAATCATTAGAGTTTATATATTTAGAATCATAAATTCATAAAAGATTGACATTCTGAGTTTGTGTCACTTTCATCAACAAAATAAGTATAAAACACAAAAAAACATGTTTGCCCTTAAAGTAGACAAGTGATCTACGGCGCGCGAAGGACGACGGCAACGTGTCCGGTGCGGGAGTTATGTTTTTGCACACTCTAGACTACGATATTTCATTCAATCTATGAAGAGATAGATTATAAATCCTAACTTATGTCAAATAACGGAATACTGGCTCATATTAGGTACTTAAATATATGTTACTCCGTAAGAAGTTCGTGACATAATCACTTTCATAAATACGAACTGCTTAAATACTTACAAACTATGCTAACAAACGGTTTACTCAACTGTGCCTAACTAGCTGGAGATAACGTCGTTTATCGTTATTACGGCATAGTGCGTGTGGTACACGGTGTGGTGGCGCCTAGTATTATTACTTGTGACGAACAATAGGGTTCACACATTCCTACATGGGATGACAATAAATTGTAGTAGGTGAAAGTTATGTAATGTTGTATGGCAAAGAAATACTTGCAGTTAAAAATATATAATGACAAATTATACAGAGTGCATTTGAAATAAGTAGCATTAATTTAACTTATTAACATACTCCCATAAAGGATATTTTGTACGGCAACAACACTGCAATTAATGCAGTAATTAAAAAGTATCAAAAAGTTAAAAAAAATTACCAAAGTATCAAAACACTTGATTAGATTGAGATTGAGACGCGCGCACGTATTGTGTATACTTACGAGCCGTGAGGTCATAGAACCCGCCGCACACAGCCACGGACACAACTGAGCCACTGAGCGGGAGCGGGCGGCCGGCGTATAAAAGTAGACTTTAGAGTGGGTACGTGAATAAGGTTTAAAATCGAGTAGGGACGGGTGGAGTCACACGAACGCTTGAGAATGGTAGGTTATTCAAGGTTACGTTTGAAGTAGGAACGCATGTTAGTGTACTTCGGTGCGACGAAATTGATACTATTATAATTTATTTATTTTTTTGTAAGTTTTATGACGATTAGATTTTTTTATTTATTTATAATTGCAGTAATGGTATCTATCAAACAGTTACACTCTTTGATAGATACCATTACTGCAATTACCGCATTTTTAGAGGATTTCTTTAATATGAAAATGACGACTTTTGACTGAAGTTTTATTAGTCTTTAAATACTTTGTAATTGAGTTTGTATCATGTGTATAATAGATACTTAAAAGGCTGCCAACGAATTCAATTCCACCCTGTATAGACTGAGCTAGCCCCAAAGTAAGTTTTCAAACTTGTGTCATGCGATACTATCACAATGATACTATATTTTATTGACCGAGCAAATGAAGTGTCTCAGTTTCGAAATTGGCTAAAAATGCTTTTGTCCCTCTGTCAGTTTGTCTGTCCGCCTGTTCTCGCCTACAGGTCGCATCTCTTAATAGATTCTAGTGAAATTTTGTGAGAAGGTTTGAATATTATAAAGCATTTTCTTGTCGATTCAGGTTTTTGATATTTTTCGAAACTAAAAAAAATGTTTTTCGGCCATTTCAAAAAAATTTGGTAGCGGACCCCGGGCTCTGATTACCGCTGTGGATGGATGATGATTATTGTAGGTTTTTCTACATGTTTTATGCAACTTAATTTCGCATTGGTCCTTAACTGTTTAAGTGTCCGGAAAGCGTCCACATATAATACATACAGTACTATATTTCAACTCCATTTTACTTTCAATTAAGTAAAGCATTAAGAAAATATAAGATAAAAAACAAATTAAATGAAAATAATCGTATTAAAAATCTGCAAGACTGCAGTTCATTTCGCATTTTTTATTTTTACCATTACTAGCGATGGGCATCCACCCGGATATTTACCCAAGGTTGGGTATTTACCCGATGCGCACGGGGTAAATACCCGTATCTACTAGTTTGGGTGGGTAGATTGGGATATTTATTTAAAAATGAGTGGGAGTCTGCTAACTTTGTATATGAATGTGTGAAATGGTTATGCTATGTATTATTAAATAACATATATTGACATAGAATAAATATCAAAGATTAAAATCCCTAATGCTGTCCATATATACAGATTTCATCTTATTTTATTTCTGTTTGCTTATTATAACATATAATTGGGTCAAAAAACATTTTCCAGCAAAATAAATGAAAACTAACACCTGTCAATTTACGCGGCATATTTTTTGAGGGAAATATTATAACGAGTTGATAAGGGATTAAAGAAATCATCAATACGAATATATTTTGTTCGGGGACTAACCCTGAAATCAGTAGTTTTGGCTGTTTGATGAGCATTCATAAAAATTTACTCTACTTATACGTATGATGGTGCTCATATAAAGATATCGCATTTGATGTCTTTTTGCTTATTTTAACATATAATCAGGTGGACAAACATTTGCCAACAAAACATGTAAACTAAGACGTTAATTCGTATGTTATTCCCATACAACGGGTAGATTCCGATAAATACCCGGCATATTATTTTGTGGGAAATGTTATAACAAGTTTACGGGGTATTTAGGAACTCGTCAATACGAATATTTTTTGTTTCGGGACCAACTCCGTAATCAGAAAATTTGGCTATTGTTTGAGCAGTAAAAAAAATGTACACTCCTTATATGTATGAGGATACTAATATATTGACATAGCATTTAATCTGTCTTTACTTATTTCAACATATAATCCGCTAGTTTCCAACAAGTCTAATTAGGAACTTTTTTCTAAACGTCAAAACAAACATCGTCTGTGGGATTTGAATGAAATAGCACGGCGTGACGTCAGAGTTTCTTAGAGTCAAATAGCGCTCATATTATCGGTTTTTCTGCCATATTACATCTAAAATCACGTTGAAAATGGATATGATCAATGTCAAGTGACATTATTTTGTGACTTTTATTCTCTTATCAGTACAAAATATTTTTTTTGACAAAGCCGATCGAGGGAATGGGCTAAAATGCGAACCATGTTCATGGGTGATGCGGCTAGCAACCCATCATTGTTTCGATTCCTAGGGTTCCATAGCAAACCCTTATAGTTTCGTCTTCATAAAAATACTATCTATCCCAGCCACTTCTGCTTCAGTAGAGTGATCTTTTTTACTTTCGCCAAAATACATAAAAAAAAACAAATTGACGACAAACAGAGAGAGAGAGAGAGAGGAGAGTAAACTTACAATTTATATTCCCAAACAGAAACTTGTCAAGAAATTTACTAAATAACTTGATAGTAACATAGAAAAAATACTCAGAAAGTTACTGTATGGTAAGCTACTCAGTTACTTTCTCGAAACTTACTCGGTAAGTTACTAGGAAAGTTGCTGTATGGTAAGATACTCAGTAAGTTTCTTGAAACTTACTCGGTAAGTTACTAGTAATATTAGGAAAAAAATATTTAGAATTATAATTTTGGTTGCATTTAAACTAAAGAAGTGGTAGAAGTCTTATCGGATCACTATAATCACAAATGAAATTTAAGAAAAAATTTTTTTTTGATTATGTTATTCTCCGATGCATGGTTGAATGAAATCAGGAGGGGGTGGATGTCTGCTGCGCTACAGTTGGTGCCGGGAGGATTTTGGTGAGCCTTCAAGTGGTATTGTGTTAACAAAACTATCGTGGCTTACAAGTCGGCTGGTATAGGGTTGAGCTCCATAAAGTGCCTAGGGTGCCTAGGATCAGAAACCTGCTTTTTTATTTCAAGATCGCTGTTTCCATACAAAGGGTAAATTCGGATAAATATCCGGCAAACTATTTTGTGAGTAGTTTTGGCTCTTGGACGAGCAGTCAAAAAATACTTCTCTATTTTTTATATGAAGGTAAGGCTCATACAAGTACGTTGACATCTCATTTAAGGTCTTATAATAAGTTAAAGCAGCCTATTTTCATTGTATGATTAGTATGGTGGTTTCATATATTTTAGTATCGCATATGACGTGTACCTGAATTTTAAGCATATCATAGCACTAGTGATCTGCCGTTACCGGTAACATAATCGAGTCGAGTATTTTCCCAGTAACGTTACTGTTATCATTCCCAAAAAGTAGTAATATAAGGTAACATAGAAAAACAATTTTTTCAATATATTTCATTTGTGATTATCGATGATACGATAAGACTTCTACCACTCCTAGTTTAAATGCAACCAAAATTATAATTCTAAATATTATTTAACTAATATTACTAGTAACTTACCGAGTAAGTTTCGAGAAACTTACTGAGTAACTTACCATACAGTAACATTCTGGGTATTTTCTCTATGTTACTATCAAGTTATTTAGTAAATTTCTTGACAAGTTTCTGTTTGGGAATATAAAAAGTAAGTATTCTCTCTCTCTCTCTCTCTCTTTCTCTCTCTCTGTTTGTCGTCAATTTGTTTCTTTTTTTGGATGTATGTTGGCGAAAGTAAAAAAGATCTCTCTTCTGAAGCAGAAGTAGTTGGGATAGATAGTATTTTTATTGTTTATTGTCCCAAACACGATTTAGAGAAAAGCGTTTCCCACCATGAGAGTGATAATTTGCCAAATTACAGCTTTCTAGTACTCATAGTCTCTGAGTAAAACCGCAGACAGGGACGACGAAACTATAAGGGTTTGCTATGGATCCCTAGGAATCGAAACAATGATGGGTTGCTCGCCGCATCACCTATTAACATGGTTCGCATTTTCACCTATTCCCTCGAATGGCTTTTACAATCTGCACGGGAAGAGAAGCAGCTTGGAAGAGTGTACGTGCGCATTTTAAGAAATATTACATAAATAAATTAACAAGACTAACAAGACGATATCTATTAAACAATATTACCAGCATTTGGGAATATTACCGGTAACAATAGAAACTTACTGGAAATATTCCCCTATAGTAAAGTACTGGTAACGGTAATTTAATGCGGGACATCACTAGTTTGCACGCGCTTTCCGACAGGTGTTGTGAAGAATTTACTTATAATATATAATTTAATCTAAGATTCAAGATTCAAATGTTTATTCAGTAATTAGACCTTAACAGGCACTTTTACACGTCAATACGTATAATCTATGTTACGTGTAAAGTATATTAAAATTTAATTTATTTTTAAAGAAAAGCTACCGATACCAGAGCTTCGTAACGACCACTGCTGAGAAGAAACGCCGAAAGAAACTCATTTTCACAGTATTGGTCGCCTACTCGCCAGAAGGGCTTTGTCATATTATTATTAATGTCTTTTAATTAATAAATACTTATAATATAATACAATGTTGACACATTATAACATGTAATGCTTGCGAACAAGTAAACAAATAAAAATTGCGTACAAAAAAATATTAAATAGTCAAAAAAGCGAAGCCAAGTTGACCAGTCCCTCCCGGCAGCACCCGTTCACGAGTTGACGTACGGATCAGCCATCGTTAAACTCAACCATATTAGAGGGAATCCAACGACCCGACCAGCGACGCCACCACCGGATTGGACATTTTAGTGAGCATGAAAAACCCGAACTCGCAGACCTTGTCAAGAGAAAATATTAGTTATATGTTGGTCACCTATTGATCGCTGAGCATTTACATGTTTTTGAAGTAAGCTTATTATGGTAACATAAAATGCAGCTATTTTATTTTATGTTTCATGTGTGGAGTGTAATGGAAAATGTTTAGGAAGTATCCAAGCGTTTTTATCTCTTAAATAATCATTGATAGTATAGTACGCATTATTCAATAAAACTTTTTTAACATGTATTTTAAATTTTGCCATTGGTAGGTTAACGATCACGTCGGGAAGTTTATTAAATAATGTTATACCTAGACCTAAGAGTGACTTTCTAGTTTTAGCAAGTCGAAATTTAGGCGTATGAAGCTGATTTTTGTTGCGCGTATTATAACTGTGAACATCACTATTTTTCTTGAAATTATTTAACCTAGACTTAACAAAAAGAAGATTGTCGTAAATAAATTGAGATGTCACAGTAAGAATATTTATAGATTTAAATAACTCTCTTAAGGAATCGCGTGATTTTAGTCCGTAGATCGACCGAATTGCTCTCTTTTGTAGCACAGAGATAGCATGTATGTTAGCCGCTTTACCCCATAAGAGCAAGCCATATGACATTATGCTGTGAAAATAATTAAAGTATACTAGCCTAGCAGTTTTAACGTTAGTACACCGTCTGACCCTCCTCACAGCATATGCTGCCGAACTAAGTTTCTTGGAAGTGGTCTCAATATGTTTATCCCATTTTAAGTTCCAGTCTACAGTTATGCCAAAAAATTTGGTGTTGGGTACCCGTTCTAGAACTTGGCCATTAAGACTCAAAGGTATGTGAGTATTGGGTTTATTCAATAGTGAAAAATTAACGCACTTAGTCTTTTGTGTGTTTAAGGCCAGATTATTAGTAGTGAACCAATCTACCCACCAAATGGGTAGATTGGGTATTTATATTTGCCTACCGCCCATCTTTACATTACTATTGCGTGTTCGATGTACCTTGCGTAATTTTATTCACAGCTTATTTTTACACGACTGCCGAAGGAGGGAAATGTGTGTTACAAATTGCCTAATTTGTTTGTGAAAGTATGTCGGTAAGTAATTTTGTATGTATGTGGGTTTGTGCGTAAAATCTAAAAAGTGACTTAATATACAAGTGTGTATCCAAGTTTGAGAGGTTCTAACCTCCGAAAAAAAGAGGGGTATTATAAGTTTGACGCTAATGTCTTTCAGTCTATCCGTCTGTCTCTCTGTGTGCCTGTCTGTGGTATCTTAGCGCTCGAACAGATAGACCGATTTCAATGCGGCTTTGCGGTGGTTTATTTATTTAACTTTATTACATGAAATTGTAATTGATGGACTTAAGGCCGTAGGCCTTTTCCACCAGTCAACTTACAGGTGGTGCTGACAGGTGGTGCAAAAACTCCAAAATTAAAAACTCAGAGCACTTATATTATAACAAAATACTAACCTACGTGCATATCTACGTTACCACAGAATAATAAATAATATAATAATAGGTGGTTCTTAGCTATGATTGATTAACATCGGTTGGGCCGTTTTGTAGTTTACTTCATTCAAATATTGGATGTTGCTACAGATATTCATTCTACTATACAGTTCCTCCACCCATCACTAAATGGCGTTTACATATGAAACTATTGAAAGTCAGGATTTTTTTAATATTCCTGGCAAATAAACTTGTGTTTGTGTGAATTGAGTATATGTACGTATACCTAAACAAGTTTGTATAGGTTCATTGTCAAAAATAAACAGGATGAACTGCATTTAATAGCTTGGTTGAATGAAACCCATGCTTATAATAAATAACCTAAATTGTGAACAACGTCCCTATTTTTTTAATGCCGATTGATACAGTCAACCATAACAATCAATTTTTTTTAAATAAACATATCATTTTGTTCAAATCTTACACGAGAAGATTCTCGCGTTCTCAGAAGCAGCACATAAGAACCTACTCGTGCTAAGGTTACAGTAGTGCCGGTCATCGTCGTTAGGTAGAACAGACATACGGAGAACAAACAATATACACCTTTACCTATAAATCAAACATACTTACTAACATAAAAGACACGTGAAAAAAATGATCTTTCTTTTGCAGTTGTTGCACACATAAGTACGTCATTCAAGGAACCTTTGTAAAAAACATGTTGGTCACTGACACATACGGAAAAAATAATCAAAGTACTTCTAAATGAAGCTTTTGTTACAACCTATAAAATAACAAGATATAAGTTTAAAAAACTAATACCCGACTACGCGAGTCATATGTTATATTATACTCTAAATTTATTGTATTTAACATTCGTTATATACGTTTTTTGCATACAAATTAGTAGCTATGTCACCCGGACAATAATGACGAATCGATTATATGTATATGTATATTTTGTGAAAATTCAACAAACGATTTGGATGCTACGGGGAAACAGACATACATACACACCCACATACATAGACTGCTAAAATCACTACCCTTCCTCATGGCTTTGCCGTAGTCAGCTAAAACTCCAAAATAATTAGTGACGCGCGCTGCGGCCGGCACGGCGGACACATACTGTGCCGGTATGTCACGCACACACCCGTCCCCGCGCACCCATGCGTGCCCCCACGCTCGCCCTGTCTTCTCGCGCACTTTGAGTTTTGGCGCGGAAATATTTAATTTTTTTCAAATAATAAGATTGCCTGGATGGAGATGACACAAACTACGAATTGTGGTTTATCACACTACAATAATGAAAAAGACGAAACTCTAATAACACTAATAATCTTTTGTGTCTTTTCAGAGTATTGAATTAAAAAAATAAAATACAATAAGATATCGTGGATGAAATGTGACACAAAACATTTTGAAACACATATATTAGTGCTCTATGGCGTGTAATACCTATATATAAAATTCTAATATTCTTAAAGAGCTATTTGAGCGAAATATTAAGTATTCGTGAAATGACACTGATCCTGTGGCCAGATGATGACACAAAAAGCTTTTGTACATCAGACACCACGTAGTTATTGTCATGCAAGTGAAAAATTCATCTCTAATTTTCTTTTCATCTCATAATGTTCGAAAAGGCAAATACCTAAATTTCTACCCAAGCAAACATCGAAAATGACACAACGTCATGTTTTAGGTTGGTCAAGGGGTCTAGAAACTATATGCGAAAAATCGAAATATCTAATATTCTTGAAACTTAAAAACCTAGCGCTACCGGACTATTTAAAAGCATGACATTAAACGGTTACTGACGTAGAGAGTCAGCTTCTGTCCGACATGTTTTGACCTCATCCAGAGGTCTTCATCAGGGCAAATGTGACTAGAGGACGAGCGTACACTATGCGCCTAGAGACACATGTTAGCGAGCGTGTTGAGGGGCGAACACACACACTTTGACAGGTGTACGGATGTATAGTTTCTTTTGTAGTAGTGATAGGCATAAATCATACTCCGCTTCTATGAAGTACCATACCTGTGACCCAGCCGTGTTTAGGTGCTTCCGGGGTGTGCCGTGGAGCCTGCTTTAATGTGCCGCTTAAGAGTCCCCTTACCCTGGACAGAAACAGACTTTCCCGCACAAACGTAGTCTACGTTTTATTTTATAACGAAATGTCGGACATGGGAAAATTTTTAAAGAAATTGCAATTATCTAAGATTATAATTATTTTCAGACATTAAAATTATGAATTTAAAAGAGAATATAGCGTATTATATCATATTTGACCATCAGTATGGAAAATTTCTACACCCTTTTATTTTCTTTCCAGTTCATAATTTAACAATAAGAAACCAATTATAACCCTAGATAAATGCAATTTCTTTAAAATTACAAATTTTTACCGAAGTCTGACATGTTGTTTCAAAATAAAACGTAGACTACGTTTGTATGGTAAAGTCTAGGGTAAGTTAATACTCATTGTATTACTTGTACTATAATACTCTTAACTTGTACTTTATAGTTTGTCAATATGTATGATGCTGTGTATACTTATATGACAGGGTTGCCAGATGGTCGGGAATTGCGGGATTGTCCCGGAATTTTGCCTGTGGTCGCGTGTCCAGTAATTACACCTCACTGTCCCGGAAATTCATAAACACAATTTCTTTTTATTACCCGGCGACGCAACAAGAAAATATTGCCGCGGTATGTAGGTTAGGTATGCATCGTCGGTTGTGTCACACAACTTACAGAGCTGCGTGAGAGTCTGAGAGTGAGTGTGTGAGGTGCAAGTGGAGGTGGGCGCCCGGTCGCCCATTTATTAGATTAGGGAGATAGATAGTAGATTATAAAGATAGTTAGGTTAAAGATTTTACAAATAATAAAAGTATGTTTTAAAATAAATAAATATATATGGACAAATAACAATGATTGAGTTAGCCCCAAAGTAAGTTTGAGACTTGTTTTATGGGGTACTAACTCAACGATACTGTATTTTAAAACAAATACATATATAGATAAACATTCAAGACCCAGGACAGTTTGAAAAAGGCCATTTTCCAACTTGCCCTGACCGGAAATCGAACCCGGGACCTCTGGGTGACGGACTAGCATGGTGACCACTACGCCACGGAGGTCGTCAAAAATCATTTGCATTTTTCTTTTAAAATACCTAACTAGTGATTTTGTTATATTTCTTTTCTATTGCCCTTCCAACCGTCCAACAGCTAACGTTTTTATTTGGATTTCGACTCTAAAACTCCAACTTCGCTCGACCATTCGGCCCGTCCGGTTTTTTTTAGAAATGTCCCGGAAAAAAAAAACCCGTAACCGGCAACCCTGCCTATATCCTACACACACTTATAAACTTCCTTCCACATTTCAGATTCCCATAATCAATCAAAATGGCGGTACAGTCAACAAAAAGGCCTTTCGTATGTCTCCGTCAATTATATGTTTCGAAACTGTACTAAATAATACATATCTCTGTTTCAGGTACGGATAATTTCAATATAATTGCTGGTTTCAAGGTTGGTTTTTATGATATATTGATCGGAATGTTATATTATTGACAGTTAATTGCGTTTGAAGGACATTTGTAATAACTGTGTTTATTTTGTTTTTCGGGTAAGTGGTTTTCGGGATGTGGACTGTGTGGAAGATATATTATTTTATTTATTCCGTAAAGTATGTTATCCAACAAGTAATGTTGGATAAAAAAAAAAACAAAAAAAAAATTCGGCTGCTTTTTTTATGTCGTTGTTTTTTGTATTTTTTTATATATTTGGATATACCCAATGTCACTCTCACAGTAAATACAAATCTAATGATACCTCCCAAGCTAAAATCCGTCGAGCCGTTCACGCTGCAGAGCGTGACAAACATTTGAATTTGGCGCCAAAAATCCGCCATTTATTTTTTTTATTTTCATATACCTAGTGTCACTTTCACAGTAAATGCAAATCTAATGGCACCTCTCAAGCTAAAATCCATCGAGCCATTCAGGCTGCAGAGCGTGCCAAACAATTATACATCCATACATACATATAAATCTCTAAAAACATCACCTCTGGAGCAGTCAGGTAAGAATATAGGACCCATATTTTTTGTTTAGCAAAGTAGAAAAAAATCACCAATGCACGCTTTGAAGTTTCGGAGTGGGGGTGATTTAGTCACCTTTGGTTGAAAATTAAAGAAATTAATTATGCTATATCTCCTTATCATGTTTAGTCGAATAGTCGAAGGGTAATGATTTAAGCAGTCTGTGTATGTATGTGTGTATGTATACAATGTCCTTTTTCCTTTAATTAAGTACAAATATTTTAAGGGGTTATTCAGTCCATCATTTTGAACAACTTTGCCCAATAAATATATATCGAAATATGAAAAAAAATATTTAGGTTCTCATACAGATCAAAGTAGTCACGTGATATCGTTACTATGAAAAATGCAAAAAATTTTTCGTATTTCGATATATATTTCTTGGAAAAAGTTGTTCAAAATGATGGACTGAATCACCTCTTAAAATATTTGTACTTAATTAAAAAGAACATTGTATATCCGAATCACTTGTCCAATTTTTACAAATGATATATCAATCGTATTGTCATAATTGTCCGGGTGACATAGGCTACAATTTGTATGCTAAAAGTGTATATGAGGAATATTACATTAAAAAAAAAGTGAGAGTCAAAAATTTTTTTGTTTCGATATTAAGTGGGGTATCAAATTAGCACATTTCAAAAATATACACATTGATAGCCTATTATTTAGTATTTTCAACGTATATCTTGTTACGTCAGGAACGACCTTTTCGTGCTGCTGCAGCATACATACACACATCACATCAGTTTTCACAAATAAACGATTTATCTATCTATCTACTCTACTCTACTCTCAAACCTTTATTTCTATCAATAAAATGCAAAGAATAGTTTGAAAAACCCTCGACCGCTTGTAAACGCGCGGCGACGCTGGCAGCCGCGAGGCTTTAGTTTTGTTCATGCTATACTGTGCGTTGCGTACATAGAAGTTATGACGACCTCCGTGGCGTAGTGGTCACCATGCTAGTCCGCCACCCAGAGGTCCCGGGTTCGATCCCCGGTCAGGGCAAGTTGGAAAATGGCCTTGTTCAAATTGTCCTGGGTCTTGGATGTTTATCTTTATATGTATTTGTTATAAAATATAGTATCGTTGAGTTAGTATCCCATAACACAAGTCTCGAACTTACTTTGGGGCTAGCTCAATCAGTGTTATTTGTCCCTAATAGATATTTATTAATATGGTTTGGCAATGAAAGTGCGCTGCAAGCCGCTGCCGTTACAGTGAGAATTTAGCCTAATATATGTATAGCATATTAATAATGTCTGTATTGCACGTTAGTTATAACGAAAATTATTATGATTTTTGTAAATCATGCCACTAATTGATCTATTCTAAATAACCTGACAAGTGCGAGTCGGACTCGCGCACGAAGGGTTCCGTACCTTATTTATGAAAAATCCACTAGGAGCTCCACTTAAATATTTATTTATTCTGTTTTTAGGATTCCGTAGTACCTACGAGAAACCCTTATAGTTTCGCCATGTCTGTCTGTCTGTCTGTCCGTCCGCGGTTTCACTCAGAGACTATAAGTACTAGAAAGCTGTAATTTGGCATATGTATGTATATTAATCATGCCAAAAAAGTGGTAAAATAAAATTTAGAAAAAAATTTTTTTTGGAATAGCTCCCATACAAATGAAGCAGGAGTCAATTTTTTTTCTGGACTAGGCCGTCGTTTGGGATATCGTTGACTAGGTCTTTCAAAAATATACTGAGCTTGTGATCATCATTTTTCGATTTAGGGATCCGTTTCTGCAATATTTGGTTTTATATTGCAAATTTTTGTTAGAGTCAAGTGTCCCCCCATCTGTCTATTAAACGGTTATACGTAGATATGTAAAAAAATACAGCAGTAGTATATATAACAAAGTTTAATAGAAAACTATCAGAGCTAAAGAGGGTTTACAAATTAAAAATTTATAAGCGACCAACTTATAAAATGTACTCGGAAAGGAAAAAGTTTATACAAACTCAATAAAAAAATCGTTTTAGACGTTTTTAATGGCGTGAACTCGAAGTGGGCATTCGCAACTACGGAACCCTACGCTGCTCGTGGCCCGACATGCACTTGGCTGGTTATTACTATTTGTTGTTATAGCGGCAACAGAAATACATCATCTGTGAAAACGGAAAGACGAACGGACAGACAGACGGACGGAGAGATGGACGGATAGATGGACGGACAGACGGACGGACAGCGGAGTCTTAGTAGTAGGGTTCCGTTTTTACCTTTTGAGTACGGAACCCTAAAAAGGACATCAAAGTTCATTGATTTGCAACGTACTGTAGCGAGACGGAAATTAATAAAAGAGAGATAAAAGTAAAGGGTTTCAGTTTGACAGGGCTTTTACCAAGGGATCAAAGTTATAATTTATTAGCCCAGAAATGATATCGGAACGGGTATCAATTTTCTGTTAGACATTTTGTACGAATAATTTTATTTTATTTACAAATTCGGGTAAAGATGAATATAAAAATTGGCGGTGTTGTTTCCAACCTAGATAACGACCGCTCTATTTATTCCTATCTGTGATTCCTATAGGACAGGTATGGCATTTCATAGAAGCGGAGTATCAATTATGCCTACTAATACTACAAACGATACTATACATCCATGCACATGACAATGTGTGTTTGCCCCCCCCCCCCCCTCAACACACTCGACAAGGTGAGACGGGGGAGAGGTGCGGGGACGAGGAATGGGGACGCAAATTGTTCGGGACCGTAGGAGTTTCCGTTTTGTAATACTTATTAAGTCTGTGCTATGTTGTCTTAAGATGCGCCTAAAGGACTACACAAAAATCTAGTTAGTGTGTTTTTTTGTTTTTCGTTTGTGTAAGTGGCCAATCCAACCGGCAAGCGCAGCGCAGGACACCCACCTGCCAGATGGGCACATGACCTGAGCAAGGTTGCAGGAAAGCGCTGGACGCAGGCCACCCCCCATAGCTTTTGGACGGCAGAACCGATTTCACATACCACGCTGGAAGAACCACCGCTATAGACATTGGTGTCACTCATAATACCCTTCTTTTTGTATCAGTGGTAAAAACACAAATTTTTCAATATAAATGACAACCCATTTCGAAACAAAAACCACAAAACACGCTTTGTCCATTAAAAATCGACCATTAAAGACTTCGGACCTAACGTTCTCATGCAAATCCGTCACTTTCAGGTTTAATGGCGCTTTTATCATCATAATCAATAAAAAGCCAATAAAAATGATTAATACGACTCTTTGGTAAAGAATCTATAGATGTAGCACCAGCGCGCAAAAAATGTTATCGAAAATCGAACACCTAACACTTGATTATCTGTAGAGGATCAGCCTGATGATCAGTAATATTACATGCTAGCGGATCACCTCAGTATCGTACGGGTATTAATACTTACTTATAAACCTTAATTTTTAATCACTGTGTCTATTGATAAAACCGCATTAAAATCTGTTGCAAAGTTTAATATTTCTCTAACAACCCACATTTTTGTTGACTGTTAAATAATGATTTTAAGAATTAAGTCTACTTATTTGTGCTATACAAATTGTATTTTGTACAATAAATAAGAGATCTAAGCTTTACGCGATATTTTAAACTACTCAACAGATTGCGATTTTTATCAAAAAATAGTGTTAAATACTGAAAGACAGACGGCGAGAAGCGACTTTGTTTCATACTATGTACTGACTGTCATCAAAATTAAAAACTTTTACAACGGAAACAACGTTGATACTAGATCTGCAAAAGATTATATACTTTTTTGATATTCCAGATAAAGTTTCATAATTTCACATCCAGTTGTTCATATAACACATTTCCATAATGCATTTTTTTCATGACATACTTAATCAGGGTCATTTTCAGTAAATGATACTTACTAGGTTCTTAGCAGTACTTACTTAGGTTAGAACTTGGTCGAATAAAATCGCACTAAAAATCCGTTTCTTATATAACGCGACATCTTGAGAACATATAACATCATTATTATGTCCACTCTAGGTTGATAGATGCTCTCCCCGATTTAAGGGTATCGCAAAAACCCATAAGCCCCTATTATGGACATAGTTTGAGGTTTTTATAAGCTATGAAATATTGTTTGAGCGTACGGTTTTAGTTGGCGTGAAAGGTTCTAAAGAAGTTTTGGGATTGAGATAATATTATGTTTTATAGTGAAAACTAAAGATCTAAAGGTGCTTGATAGCCATAACGTATTATTAAACAAGTTAATTTGCTAAAGGCAAATAAAAACAACACCTATTATCAAAAACACCATTGTCTTTTTCACATTCCTCGCCATCCACTGGTTGTCTGGAAGGAATCGCTTTAAGGCGGCCCTTCCCAGCCGCTCCGTTTTCAACTCGAGCAATATTTGAAAATCTTGGTGTTTCATGAACAACAAAACAGATTTTTGGAGGCTTATGTTTGACTGACTTTGTTTTTCTAAATTTCAATTTTTTATTTTGATAGAAATCTAGAAATAGCGCACAGAATACCTGTGAGTTCAAAAGTTTACAAGAAAGATCAGATACAACGCTTAATCACGTACGAGTATTTGTATGAAAAGTAAGACGGGAAGGCCGCTCTTAAGCGATGAGATCGCCCATTGTACTCATTTAATGTAAAATTATTTCTTTGCGTTACATTTTTATTATGGTATACAATAAAGAGTTATCTATCTATCTATCTAATGATGAGTAGCTGAACTACCGAAGACGTATTGCTACTTAGTTCCGGTACTCATAACTACAGGGATATCCGTAGCATCATTCTTTTATTTGCTAGAGAAAGCCTCGAGCATGAAAAAAAAAAATTTTATTGGGAAACTAGTTTACGATTTATATAAATTGTTGGATCTTTTAAGCAAAATTATGCTTGTGCTAGGAGACTCCGCTCTTTCTTATCTCTAAGTTTTATATAGGTACCTAATAAACAAAACCAAAATCTTAGAATGAGACTATGGTTGTATGCCATTAATTAAAGTACTTAAACTTATGGACATGTTAATATTTAGTAAATAGCTACAGGATACTTTCCGAAAACTCAGAATCTTAAAATTTGGTATGAAGCAACGTCTTATAGCACAGATAAAGGAAAAATTGCGAAAGCCGTAAATTTTTTGTTACATTATATAAAAAAATATTTTTAATAATTTTAAACTTACTATACCTACAGGTTTGTACGGTACCCTCGGTGCACGAGTCCGACCCGCACTTGGCCGGTTTATTTTTTACCCGACTACGGCAAAGCAAAAGGAGGGCGTAGTCACACGTTGTCAAATTGCTACGGTAGGTAGGTATATGTAACGTGTGACTACGCCTTTCCAAACATAAAAATTTATCCCTACATAGTGAATATTGCATACTTCAGAATAGTATTGTATGACATTATTGTCAATTTACAACGAAGGCATCTTGGTAGAGTCTACTGTGTCCATTTACTTGCAACTACATTAGCGACTTTGTTCAGTTCAGTATTCTGAAAATCTTGCTTTATACTTTTTCAGCGTCGTTTTTTGTCGTAGTTGGGTTTTAGTTTTTTTTTCTTTTTATTATTATTACAAGCGCCTAAACGTTTAAAATAAAGAAAATATAAATTTCCACTCGTTTCATCAAATTGTCAAAGACAGGTCAAGGAAATTAGAATTCGTCAGTTACACCGTTGCGGCATTAGCCAATCGGCCTGAGTTTATTTTTTTCATGATTGATCGACTTTAATGGACATTTTAATGATTGAAAAGGTTATTAGCACTTCTTCCTTGAACTGTTATTAAAAGTAAATGAATAGAATATTATTGTTAGACAGGTAAATGTTTTTTAAACGAAGATCTTTATGGCACGTTGCGAAGGGTGACTTAAATATTACGAATTTGGAGTTACACCATTACAAGCTACCGTTATCGATTTTGTAGAAAGGAACTTCATTCTTATCGGGTGTACCACGACACCCATCCCTTTTTAGGGATCAGTACAAAAAACGAAAAAAAAAAAAAAACGGAACCCTTATGGGATCACTCGTGCGTCTGTCCGTCCGTCACAGCCAATTTGCTCCGGATCTTCTGGACCAAATCAGGTGAATCAGATCAAACAGATGTAAGAATAAATATTTTTAGAAAACAAGGCTCATTCGGGGGACAAATTAGGAAATTAAAAAAAAATTTGCATACCTTACTGTGTCTATGTCAAATAAAAGAGCTAGTTTTGACGATCCCAAATATATTTTTCTTATTATTGTAAAATAAATAGTTTTGAAGAAGACGAAAATTTACTATTCCTCCCTGATGTCTGAAACTACTGAGCTTAACATTTTCAAAAATAGTTCATTGCTTATAGATTACATGGAAAACCATTAAGAATTCTATTCACTTATGGAAAATAGTTCACTAAAACACCACTAGATAGGGCTAGTAGTAGTTAAATCGCTTGTTACTGTGAAGATTTCAAATGTGATATTTCAAATTAATTTAAAGACTTTGGAATTGAACGGAACCCTCTCCATGCGATGTCAACTCGCATTTGGCCGGTTTCATTTTATCTATCTGCCTACGAAAATGTAGACTTTTTCTTTTCGTCTCGATGGCTCACGCAGTTTAAATTTTTCATTCCAGAATGATGCCACTCTTACAGCGTTGCCCGAGGCCTCATGAAGGTCACATTTTTGCACCGTTTTGTTTATAGTGATTAAACACTGAAGGCGGCAAAAATTTTATACTTTGACTAGCTTTTGCCGCGGCTTTGCTCGCGTAGAAGTGTAATTTATCAAAATCCTTTTGAGGAGATGCCTGCGTCATAGTAGCTTTATGCGTGCAAAGTCTCAGCCTGATCCGTTTAAAATTGACAAAGTTTCATACAAACTTTCATCCCCTATTTTATCCCCTTGGGGGTAGAATTGATCAAAATCCTTTCTTAGCATATGCCTACGTTATAACATCTACCTGCATGCCAAATTTCAGCCCGATCCGTCCAGTGGTTTGGGCTGTGCGTTGATAGATCACTATGTCAGTCAGTCAGTCACCTTTGAGTTATATATATTTAGATTACAGGAATTGTAAATTTAATCGATCTGAATATCGATATTACAATACTATGAATAGCAATTTCATCATCATCATTATCATTTCAGCCGCATAACGTCCACTGCTGAACATAGGCCTCTCCCAAGGATTTCCAAAATGTCCGATCAAGAGCGGCCTGCATCCAGTACTTTGCAGCGACCTTGTTCAAGTCGTCTAATCACCTTGTGGGTGGGTGTCCTACGCTTCACTTGCCAGTACGCGGTCGCCATTCGAGAACCTTAATACCGGTATTTTTTTTTTTTTTTTCTCCAAAAACTTAAATCTAATTTACATTTTAATTTATTTTGCCAAACTGCCATGCAGTTTATCGGCAAAGTGATATTAATCTAAAATATGTATTATACTTATAACAATAATATTTTATATAGCTATATATAGCCATTGTGTAAATAATCGCAAAGTAAATTATCACTACATATACGATTACCACACAATAGCACACCCACTTAACATACATGTAGCCGATAATAATTATGTATTAATGCAATTTAGCTCTCAATAATCTGTGAGTTTCCGAAACTTTTTCTAAACGTCAAAATAAACGGCGTGACGTCATAGTTTCTTGGAGTCTTATTTACAGTTTTTCTGCAATAATATATCTAAAATCACGTTGAAAGTGGATATGATCAAAGACAAGTGACATTATTTTGTGACAATTATTATCTTATCATTTTTATTTATTTATTTATCAATTTATACAATATATTTATATACAAAAACCCTGTCCGATCCTCGTGGGAGCAACTCAGACCGTCAATATGAACAACATTTCCTATGGAACCAATGCTGGAAAATCGACATTTTCGTACAAATTGCCGGACAGGCCGAACACTTTTGTATGAAAATGTCGTTTTTTTTTTTGAGTTTCAAGCATTGGTCACATACGAAAAGTTGTTCATATTGACGGTCTGACTTGCTCCTACAAGGATCGGACAATGTTTTTGTTACATATTGTACACGGAAAACGTATACAGAGAATACATCAAATAAAAGTTGTACGAAGGCACTACTTATCTCTTCCAGTAGGCCTGTGAGAGGAGATATTTCATTATGTTATTATCATCATACTATCAGTACAAAACAATTTATTTTGACCCTAGATACAACCCTATTTTTCATACAAATAGTATAATAATATCGTTACTATTGACAGTTATACCTTTCATCATGTGTTTTCTTTATGTATACGGTTCATATTTGGGCTTCGTAAATATGACCACATTTCGCAATTTCGGATTCAACTCAAGTGGCTCCCTATCCGTGTACTTCATGATTGGCATATCCTTTCTATCCTATACTCCACCCTTTTTAATCCTACATATCCTGGGTATCTCAAGGAACGTTTTTTCTTTAAAACGCTATCTAGACCTTGAGTAGTGCAGATAAACTTCTTCAAAATGCTCTAGTTGACTCGACCACTTTCTATAAATACTCTTTCACTGTTTATGCTGCTCGACTCTGGAACGCTCTACCTCTATCCATTCGATACGCCAAAACGTTGAACAACTTTAAAACTCTAACTAAAAATCACTTTCTTTGTAGTCTTGTGTAAATAATTTCTTTCCCCTACAGTATTTTCACCCTTCCTGCCTAAGCATCGTGTACTGGTTTATTTTGAATCATTGTGATATTTATTTATTTGGATATATGTAATGAAATTACATATATCCGGACTGCCTCCGTAGTCCAGTGGTCAAGGCGTTCGCCTTGTGACTCGGAGGTCATGGGTTCGATTCCCACTGGGAAGCATACTTTGTGAAAAGTTGTTTCCAGTCTGGATAGGATATTGCAGGCTTGAATCACCTGATTATCCGAAAAGAAAGATGATTCCGTGTTTCGGTAGGCACGTAAAACTGTGGGTCCCGAACGCCACCTAGCGTTTGATCATCAAACTATCCAAGGATTGGTTCCTGGTTTGCCCTTTGGGTTGTGGAGGTCAGACGGCAGTCGCTCTGTGTAAAAACCAGTAACCTCGTCAAATCTCCTTGGTTAGGTAGCGGACCCCGGGCTCTGAAGCGTTACTGCTGAGGATGCAACCGGGAATACGCTCGGATGATGATGATGTAATGAAATTATATTTATTTATATTGTGTCATGATTTGTAAATTTATATAGTTACATAATATTAAGTTATTTATTATGCTGTGTATTGTGTATATTTAGAATGTTAACTGGTTATTGTATTTATTACTATATTAATTTATAAAATTCTAACTGCGCCACCTGTTATTATAGTTCGCACTCCTTTTCTTTTAGGTTGCCAGTAATAGATTGCTTCGGCGATAAGGCCGCCTCTAGTACCTCATTATATTGTGTTACCCTTATTTTGTAATTATTCCGAATATGTAAATGTTTTTTGGTGCAATAAAGTTTTTTGTATTGTATTGTATTGTATAGTATTGCAAATTATTGGCTATCGATATTGTGACTATATTCGGAGTTCATCTATCGATAGTCAAACTATCGATTGTGATGCAACACTAGTCTGAAGGAGTGCTGATTTTCAGCATATAGCGTTATATCTATCTAAGTTACGGTATTTCTTACTAAGCCTCGGAAAATACCAGCTCCTTAAGTTAACCGATAGAAAATATTTGCCAAGTCACTTCAATTCCTCGGGCTTACCTTTTCCAAATTGGCTGGTCTATTCCAAGTAATCCTTGTTACCGGAGTAATTGGACTGAGCAGTAGGCGCAGGAAACGGAATTAGGCTCCTGTACACATTAGGTGCGGATTTTCTCAGTTACTTGCAAAAACATGCGAAAATATTTCGCACAAAATCATTCACACACTCTTTTATAAAATGAGAATCTTTATCTAGAGAATCGTTTTTGCGATTACAGACATTTTCGACGCTGGTGTGAGTGATAAAAAGAAATTCAAATGCACCAGCTGTTCCTCTTTCCGTGCAGAAGTACCATTTTTGAAACGTGGATTTACCCAAATGAATAGTTTTTCCATACAAAAAACCATTTCAACATGGTAACACAAATCGTAAAATCTGATCGAGGGAATGGGCCAAATGCGAATCATGATAATAGGCGATGTAGCTTATTTTTTTTCCACCTTATCGCTCACCAGGTCGCTTAAATTGGCCTTTAGGCCTTGCGGCCCTGGGCTTTGTTTGCCTCGTTAGGAATAAAGACGATAGTGCGTGTAATTCAGATATGATTTTGTAAACGTTTGTCTTTTAAAAATCATTAGCAAAAACAAGTACTTATTTTACAAAAACAATATATTTTTTTGACAAATAACACTAATTGAGCTAGCCCCAAAGTAAGTGACGACCTCCGGGGCATAGTGGTCCGCCGTATAGTATAGTAAAAGTTTAAAGTGCTTCTCAAGGCAAATCTAACGAGCCCAAATTCGATGGGGTTGCGTTGTTTCATTACAGAGTTCCTTTGGTCATCTTCCGGCCCCATCATCAGATCAGGTCTATGTTATCAAAAGATTGCATTGTCAGGCAATGACTATACGTATGCGTCTTGCAAGACTTGACTACAGACAGTCAAACAAAATGGGGCAGGTGAAACCACAGACATATATAAGGGAAGCAAAACATTATAGCATAATACAAAGAATGTCGCGTGGCATGAATTTTCACTCAAGCTACATTAGTTTAGTTGTTTTTCTTTATCATAATTGGTGATATTTGAAACAAAAATTGTTAAGTAATATTCTTTATGAAATTGAAAAAGCACTTAGAATACAAATACCAGTAATAACTGTGTATAAATATAATATTAAGGCAATAAAAAAAGCAACGAGAAAAAAATTGCCACGCGTTCTAAGTATGTAATTTTTGGTCTGCTTCCCGTTATATATCTGTGGGTGAAACTCAGATAATAGCTTGAAAAATGAAGATAGCTTGTATCTGTTCAAAAATGAATGCAAATAATAATGAACAAAATATTGAAAAAACAAACGACGGGTTGCACTCCGGGAGTGCCGGCAGAAGTAAAAACTTGAATATTAACGTTGTGCATTTTTTATATTTTGGAATGGTTAGGGAATAATTTTGCACGAATTGCTTCAATTATTAGTATAAAAGTACTATCATTTATGTGGTAGAATATATTTATTTATTTACAGCGTGCCACGCGCAAGCGCCCTGCGTCACCTAAACGAAACAGCAGACGCAGGCATATGTTTTCGCCGCGCCGTAGTAAGAGAGGGGATACTTCCTCGCCTACGCCGCGCCGGCTGTCTACGCTCCATCCGTCTTACGAATTTTCGATCAGTGTCACGTGTCCTGACGCGAGTTTTCTGACGCGAGTTTAACATTTTTTACCCATTACAAAAAAAGCGTACAACGCCGCTAAAGAAGTTTTCACTTCAAAAAAAAAAAATGCGGAGAAAATAATGCATATTAAACGAAGAAAACCTGAAAATAAGATTACAACATTTGCGGCCAAGAAAAAGCAATTCTATTGAAGGAAGACCCGCCTAAGATCCGTCCTACGAAGATTGAGTAAACATTCCATTTTCCGTCTAGACCTAGGGAAAAAAATAATTTAATATTCCCAACCGAAATACACAATTTCTGAGCGGAATGTTTTCACGTGGGGCACAAAATCCGCTTGATTGGTTTCGGAGGAACGGCCTTGGGATTTGCGTTTTGTTTTTGTAATGCTGTTTTGATTTGAACCAACATATATTGTTTGAAAACGTCGATTTTTTTTGTTTTAAGTGGTTATAATAAAAATAAATAAACATACAATATGTAACAAAAACCCTGTCCGATCCTTATAGGAGCAACCCAAACTGTCAATATGAACAACTTTTCCTATGGGACCAATGTTTGAAACTCAAGGGTAAAATGGTCATTTTCATACAAATTTCCGGGCCGGCCGAACACTTTTGTATGAAAATGACGATTTTTCTTCGAGTTTTAAGCATTTTTTCCGTAGGAAAAGTTCTTCATATTGACGGTCTGAGTTGCTCCTACAAAGATCGGACAGGGTTTTTGTTACCTATTGTACCTATAATACACGTATTGTAAGACAAATCATATAGATTGGGCTAGCCCAAAAGTTAGTTTGAGACTTGTGTCATGAGATGCTAACTCAAACGATAATATATTTAATAGCAAATACATATAAAGATAAACAACCAAGACCCAGGACAATCCGAAAAAGATCATTTTCCACCTTGACCTGACCGGGGATCGAACCCGAGACCTCCAGGGTGACAGCCCATCATGATAACCACTAGGCCACAAAGGTCGTCAATGGGACTATTCTATCTCATTGTGTAAAAAAACGGAACCACTAAATTTTTTATTAAGTTGAATGGAAACAGTCAGCAGTAGACACATAGCGCGAAGGACCGATGGCCGATGAGGCAAAAAGGTTCTCGAATGGCGACCGCGTACTGGCAAGCGAAGCGTAGGACACCCACCCACAAGGTGGTCAGACGATCTGACCAAGGTCGCTGGAAAGCGCTGGATGCAGGCCGCTCTTGATCGGTCATTTTAGAAATCCTTGGGAGAGGCCTATGACCTATGAAGCAGTGGACGTTATGCGGCTGAAATGAGTCAGCAGTAGAGAACGACCCAAAATCAGGCTTATTCTAGTATTCCAGCTATAATGTTCTGCACATATCGTAAATCACAATAATTGGTGCAACTTCCCGGCTCCGGCAGGATGGAGCAAAATATAGACGGTATAGAAAAGTAACACGCAAGATTTTCCGTAAAATGATGCTTGACAATAACCACTGGTCACATCTTTTTAAACAGGTTATGAACTACTTTCTATCCCTCTTATTCATAAAAAATTACAAACGTTTGCTAAACCTATTTTAGTTAAAATATGTTTTATCCCTTTCACTCCTTTTAATATTTGACTTTGAAGAGCGAGACAAAACATATTTTAACTAAAACAGATTTAGCAACCGTTTGCATTTTTTTATGAATAAGGAGATATATTTTTATTATTCCATCCTAGACTGTTGGCTAAAGGAATTTTTGTTTAGGATTCAAAGTAGTTTTATTTCACTTGTCATTATAAATATATACAATTAAACAATTATATCAACTAAATAAAATAAAAAAATAAAAAATCAGTGGCGTAGTGGTCATCATGCTAGTCCGTCACCCAGAGGTTCCGGGTTCGTTCCCCGGTCAGGGCATGTTGGAAAATGGCCTTTTTCAAGTTGCCCTGGGTCTTGGATGTTTATCCATACATGTATTTGTTATAACATATAGTACCGTTGAATAAGTATCCCATAACACAAGTCTCGAACTTACTTTGGGGCTAGCTCAATCAGGGTTATTTGTCCCTATGTATGTATGTAATTTATTTTTAATCAAAAGAGAATGTAGACAAATATAAAAGGTTAGGATACGATAAGGCTGAAAAAAAACCAAGGCTTTAATATAAATATAGAGTAAAAAAAAAACAAAAGCATTTGTCACTGATAGCTATAGGGTTTATTTATATTCCATTTTTTACATGGGTACATACGTACTTAAAAAAGAATTATAAAACTTACTTCTATGCCATCTCGAAAGGACATTCAATGAAAATTGAACGGGCTTTTGCTCGTATGCAATTTACGCGCATAGACTCGGTTTTATGTATTTATTTATTGACTAGCTACGCCCCGCGGTGTTACCCGTGGGAAAAATAGCCTATGTCCAGCTTCGTGCATAAGAAGTAACAAAAATACACACACACACTCACGATCTTTCGCTTTTATAATATTAGTGTGATTAATCTTTACTGACCACAATGGTACGACAGATTCAAAGATTCAAATGTTTATTCAGTAAATTTTACAGGCACTTTTACACGTCAATAAGTATAATTTACGTTACGTGTAAAGTATATTAAAATATAATTTATTTTTAAAGAAAAGCTACCGATACCAGCGCTTCGTAATGACCACTGCTGAGAAGAAACGCCGAAAGAAACTCATTTTCCGATGGCCTACGCTAATTCTCCACCAGTCAGTATTTAAAAAAAATATTTGTTTGCAATAGGCGTTAGAAGAAGAGCATGTATATAACCAAACACACATAAATACATAATATAAAATAAAATACAAACAATTTAGATAATGATTAGTTCTGCTGCAATAAATTAGCAATTAACCCTTCACCGCGAACGTCGGATTTATCCGACAAACATTGTCGTGCCCATTCCGCGAGCGTCGGATATTTCCGACAAAAAGAAATGCTTGTATTGCACATAAATTAAGTATTCACATCCCTTTTTGGTTGTAGGTATTTATTTTAGATTAACAACCCTTCGCGCTGGGGGCACATCAACTGATATAAAGTCCCGCGGTGAAGGGGTTAAAGGTGTGTGAGGAGTAATACCCCTCTATTTTCTTTAATGTATGTGTGTGCGAGCTGCAACTACCTCGTTATTAACGGCGATCGATTACTGTACGTGCGTGCTTATAATTGGTATTTGCGGATATATTGACGCCACTAATTTGGTTAGATATGTATGTTGAATGTTCTAATATTATATGAAATTTCTTACGATTTGATTGTTATATACGCTTTTCAGCCACGGGTCCATAGAGACCCGATCCTTTGAGGCGTTCATGGGGCCAAAGCCAACTTGAAGAGGCCTTATAATACCTTTTTATCTAAAAAGTCATATGGCTGCATCTTGGAGGTCTATCCCTTAATGTACCATTGAGATGCACTAACGGACAGTCCTCCATAGCTGCCGAACTATTGCCAGGGAGGGATTAACTTGATTTGGGCTTTGTGGATGGGATGTTAGTGGACCGTATAACTGGGTTATGGAGTGAGATACGGACATCTACCCAAAAATCTCTCACAAGTTTAGCCTGGTAGATGGTGACTCGCTGCTCTTCGGCTATATTGATATTAGATTGATTTGATTTGACTACCATTGTGGCTTAGTGGTCATCATGCCAGGCTGTCACACCAGAGGTCCCGGGTTTGATCCCCGGGCAGTTCAAGATAAAAATAATATTTTTCAGATTGTCCTCGGTCTTGGATGTTTATCTATGAATGTGTTCGTTATAAAATATAGTAAGGTTGAGTTAGTATCCCATAACACAAGTCTCGGACTTACTTTGGTGCTAGTTCAATCTGTGTGATTTTACCTTATATATTTATTATTATTTATTTGTGTATAAGATTCATTAGTAAGGCTTGATTTTTAAGTATTTTACTACCTATCTAATATGACAATTTTCTCGCGTCAATGAGCCATTGTGCTGATTCAATGTTTATTTAAAAAAGTATATGTATTTAAAATAGTCAAAAGCAATATTATTGTGTGGATCAAATTGACACAACATAAATTGCATTAAATTGTTTTTTTTTAAATTTATGGTTTTTTTTTTATTTTTCTCTATAAAACAAAACAAACATAAAATATACAGCATTTCTCTTAATTTATTTTAATTATCTTAGGTTAGACTTTTTATAATATATCTATGAAAAAGTAAAAATATACACATATACACATATTATAAAAAAAACTCTACCCTACCTACCCACTGGCAGCGGGGCAAGGCCCAAGCTACCGATGGTTAGGGCCGCAGAGAGAGAAACCTCCTGGCAATGCGTGCCGTGTCCAGGAGTACTGCCTTCTGTATCTGACCCTTGACCCAGCCATCTAGCGAGATAGTCTTAAGGTG
Organism: Acrobasis suavella; assembly: GCA_943193695.1. Lineage (NCBI taxonomy): Eukaryota > Metazoa > Arthropoda > Insecta > Lepidoptera > Pyralidae > Acrobasis > Acrobasis suavella. Next base: position 3,508,870 of record OW971947.1, read on the forward strand.
TTGGTCAATACACTTCGCTATAAGACCATTCGCTGATACAACTATCGGGACAGTGATCCTTGAATATATAAGAAAGTAAATGTTAACTGATAGAAATAAGCATAAATATAAGAAACACAATGTTATGAGAAAGTAAATAAAGGAACTACTAGTTCTTTTTCCCTAAAAAAGAAAAAAAAATAGATCGATTAGTTAGATTGGGAATCCCACCCATAATGACAAGAATGTAAGAGGCATGAAAGAAAGAACAAGTATGTAGCATGAAAGTTCGAGAGGAAAGATCGCGAGAACTAGGATGAATGAAAATTAGTTAGATAAAGGTTCCGATGACGTCGGAGGTAGGAATAACAAAAAAAAATGATCCTTGAATGCCACATGGCAGTCACCTCGTGGGCCATGTCAAGGTACTTGATACAGCATTTTATTATTATTTTCATATTAGTTTATTTTTATTTTATTTATACAGTGAGATAGGTACATGAAATGATAAATTATAAGAAATATAACTAGATAGCCTCCTACCTCACCAATTATATAAGTACATAACATGTCTATTATAGCATAAATCAAGTTATAAAACAAATTAACTAGTAAGTAAAAAAAATAAAATTATAAAAAATTGAAAATTGAAAAAATTGAATTGGAAAAAATTGAAATTCAATTGAATTGAAAATAATTACTAACCAGTGATGTAAGTTTTATGAAAGTTGGAAGTTTCATGCAAGGGTTAAAAAAATATTCAACCCGCTCGGCGCGAAAATCTCTCAAAACCCAATAAGCACGTCAGATCACGTCAGTGATAGAATTTGTCTAGAATTTCTCAATATGCTGCATAATGCAATACTCTGCCGATGCGAGATGGAATATCTTAAATTTAGATCTATTTACACCACGTCGACACTATTTTTACCCGACTACCAAAAGGAGGGTTATGTATTTCGCCGCTATTTATGATTCAAAAGATTGTCAATTAGTATAATTTACGTTACGTGTAAAGTATATTAAAATTGAATTTATTTTTAAAGAAAAGCTACCTATACCAGCGCTCTGTAACGACCACTGCTGAGAAGAAACGCTGAAAAAAACTAATTTTCACAGTATTGGTCGCCTACTCGCCAGAAGGGCTTTGTCATATTATTATATGCATGTTTGTATGCATTTGTATGTATAGTCATAATAAATTTAATATACCTAGTACTTGTAGAGATTTCAAGAGGCCAAAAAGTAAGTTACTAAAAATAAAATAAATTTAATCATACCGTAATATATTCCTCCGACCACCGTGGCGTAGTGGTCACCAATCACCACGCTGGTCCGCCACCCAGAGGTCCCGATTCGATCCACGGTCAGGGCAAGTTAGGAAATGGCTTTTTCAAATTGTCCTGGGTCTTGGATATTTATCTATATATGTATTTGTTGTAAAATATAGTATCGTTGGGTAAGTATCCCATAGTACAATCTTGACCTGACTGACCGGGGATCGAACCCGGGACGTCCGGTGTGACAGCGTGGCATAATGACCACTAGGCCACAGAGGTCGTCAAAAAATTGTCTAGCTCAATCTGTGTGTGGTAATTATTTATTTAGAACTCTGAAAGTGATCTTGCGGTTTTATTTCCTCTGTTTACTGTATACCCCGTGCGGAATAAAGACGTAATTAGTTAGTATTTATGTAGATATATAAATATTTACGTACAACCTCTGATTTTGAGCTTAATTGGAAATCATTTGGCGCACGCCTTACAATATCAGTCGCAGCGTAATGCGCGGTATTGTAAAGTGAGCCTTAAAGTAAATCACCCTTCATTCTTTGAATCCAATTTCTGACTCAAGTCTCGGGTTTCTGGTGTCGTAATCCTCACCAAGGCAAATACGATATTTAATTATTTAGTCTTACATGTGGGTTTGAAATCAAAGAAATTATTATTACTGATAAACTGTAATATCTTTCTCCCTAATGTCATATATTAAGCGTTAAATAACAATTTTATTAACCGACTTCCATAAAAAAAGGATGTTATCAATTGGTCGCGATCCTTTTTTTTATGTATGTTCACCGATTATTCAAAGACGCCTGGACCAATTAAAAAAATTCTTTTTTTGTTTGAAAGTGTATACTCTTTAGGTGGTTCTATGGAAACTTTAACAAAATCGGTTGTGTAGTTTGGGGGTGAAGTCGGTTTTTAGTTTTGAAAAATTATAAGTACAATCAAGATGTACAATAAACTACCAAAACTAATTACATCGGAACTAAATGATAAGAAATTCTTTAAAAAACCAAAAGAGTTACTATTGTCGAACGGGTATTACTCGGTTAAGGAATATTTAAATGACAAATTATTAAATAAATAGCGTTTTAAACAAACACTCAATACACTAACCAACACAGATATGTTGTCAATTTCTTGCAATTTAAAACTGGAACTACAACTACGAGTACCTAGATAGGTACTCGTAGTTGTAGTTCCAGTTTTAAATTGCATCTGACCAATGCACTTGCAGTTATTATATTTATATTAATTATATTTTTAGTCTATAAATACCTATTAATATTTGATGACATTGAACTAATTACATTTTTAACAATTTTTGACGTACAAGTTTTCTAAATCTAACTAATATTTTCTATCTATTGACATCAATTTAACTTACTGTTTAAATATTTAGGTACTCGTAGTTCAAGTTCCAGTCCCAGTTTTAAATTGCATGTGACCAACGCATTTGTAGTAATTATATTTATATTAATTATAGTTTTGGTCTATAAATACCTGTTAATATTTGTTGACATTGAACTTATTACATTTATAACAATTTTTGACGTACAAGTTTTCTAAATCTAATTTATATTTTCTAACTATTGACATCAATTTATCTTACTATTTAATTTATATAAAGTTTTTTTTTTCTATTTCTTTACAAATATTTCTTTTTTATTTAAATAAAAATAAGTCGTTCGCAATACCCTGACAAGGTTCATGTACTTTTGTATGTTCTTCTGTATGAGTGCATGTAAGCGATTAATAAGAAAATAAAGAAAATATATCCCATATATTTTTTTCGTGCGTGTAAGTGGCCATCATTCGTGTTCGATTTTTCAGACTGCCTAAAGACATCTGACAAAGCTCGACGACTGCCATGCATACAACGCTGACTGCCGGGACCAACGGCTTATACATACGTGCGTTCCGAAGCACGGAGAAGCTCGAGAAATTTTAATGCCTCTTGTGGTCACCCATCCAAGTTGGGATCACGCAGGTGTTGCTTCACTTTCGAAAGCACTAGTAATGGGCCACCGAGCTCCTCTTCCCTTTACCTATTATTTGGAAGCTCAATAGAGATGTAGACCGGGTTGAAATTAAATTATTTTGTACTGATAATAAAATTTAAATCACACAAAATAATGTCACTTGTCACTAATCAATATCCATTTGGACATAATGTTAGATTTATTAATGCAAAAAATTTGATAATAAGAGCGGTATTTGACTTTAAGAAACTATGACTAACAATTGAAATTCAAAATTCAAATGTTTATTCAGTAATTATACCTTTAAAGGCACTTTTACACGTCAATAAGTATAATTTACATTAAGTGTAGTTCATATTGATATTTAATTTACTTTAAAGAAAAGCTACCGATACCAGCGCTTTGTAACGACTACTGCTGAGAAGAATAATATGTAACTTTGACTTTATGTATTCTTCATATAGTAACTTTGACTTCCGCAAATTAACACCTGAATCTATTAACTATCTTAGAAAAGAAATTGACTACGCACCATAAGCACAAATTACGCATAAGTCTAAACTACAAATAATTATCTAACAATACTCTTATACAACGTGTAATGAAAAGGGGGGTATCAACCCGAAAGGGAAGTAAACATACTAATCAATGTGAACAACTTTTACTATGGGACCAAACCTGAAATCGCAAAAAGAAATCTGCAGCTCCATACATTTTAGCACGGTAGGTATTTAATTTTAAATAAAAATAGATTTAGTTTTATCCAACTTCCAAAAAAGGAGGAGGTTATCTATTTATTATATCGTCGCGATCCTTTATTTATTTTTTTATGTATGTTCACCGATTTTTCAAAAACGCCTGGACCGATTTAAAAAAATCTTTTTGTTTGAAAGGGTATACTTTCCAGGTGGTACCATGGAAATTTTATCAAAATCGGTTATGTAGTTTGGGGGTGAAGTCGGTTTTTTAGTTTTGAAAAATTATTCTCGTTACAATTTACAGTTTAAGTACACTTTAAATCTAGAAGAAAATCATGATAAATTGTGACAGAGTGGTGTCTGTGATAGGTTTCAGACGAAACCTGTAATACAGATCACCACGAGATCACAGTGATAACACAAACCATTCATGATAAAGGGAGTGACAATGTGCCCAAGAAAAAGTAAAGCTGACTAATATGAAAGAGAAAGAATAAAAAAAAGAAACTATATTACATAAAAAATAAAACAAAAAAACTTATACGGCTAAAGTTTATTAAAACAGAAATCAAAATAGGCTTACAGACTCAGTATGTAGAAAAGATTGAGTGAAGTGTAACTGATATTTTTCGGCTTAAGTACACTAAGTAGCTTAAAAACAGGTTGGAGGTAGAGGAAAACTGGTCAGGGATACTCCATGAATACATTTCTTTTTCTAGTTTTTAGTTTGAGGCGAACTACGTTAATGGTGTCAATATTTTTTCAGTGTCATCGTAATTTAGTGATTTTAAATAATTGCATACAGTACGTTTACAGCTATATTTTGTATGGAGCTGGTAATTTTTTTTTTGGGATTTCAGGTATAGTCCCCTAGAGTTCACATTAATTAGTACGCTTACTCCCTTTAGCGTCTATACCCTCTTTCTGGAACACGTTGTATAACATAACAATTACACCCCTATTACGATTCATGAGATACAGCTTGGTGACAGACAGACAGACGGACGTCAGTCCGGACAGACAGACGAACAGCGGAGTCTTAGTAATAAATAAAAAAACGGTTTCCAACTTGCCCTGACCGGGGATTGAGCCAGGGATATCTGGGTGGCGAACTAGCATGGTGACCCCTTTCTGGAACAAGTTGTATAACATAATACTCATCATTTATAATTAAGGTTATACAAATATCTGCGAGTTAACATGTTATCCAATATTGTTCACGTAACTCATTATTTATTGTAACACTAAAATTCTGTTCTTTTACACCATAAATAATGTAGACACCACAGTATCTGTAAACAATATAATAAAATGGTCATAAAAGAGTAGATTAATGTAGTTTTAAAGCTAACAAAAGTATTATTCGCGTGTCGTCATAAATTTGGTCGCTACTAAATCTGAAACGAACAATGATTTATATGAAGTCGTTGATAAGCGCAGCTTTGTTTCAGAATTATATTTGTAACATAGTGATATAGATAATTTAGTTTTTAGAAGACCGCAAAAACAGGGAGGTTGTCCATTCAGTTGTTTTTTTTTTATTTGTTATCTTAGAGCTCAGTCACTCGACATCCATTAACAGGGTCGAACATGCTTTTGAAATTTCAAAATTAAAGATCTACTTCACTTCCAAAGTACTGAACCGATTTTGATAAAAAAAATACGGGACCACCTAAAAAGTATCCTTTAAAATATGAAAAAATTCAAAACGGTCTAGGCGCTTTCGAATAATCAGTGAACATACAAAAAATCATAAAGGATCCTCCTCCTGTGTGGAAGTCGGTAAGAAAGCATTATTATTATATACAGATTGATTCCGTAGAAATAGTAACAATCTTTTCATAAAATTATTAAATCTTTTCAGTACTTACCTTGGTTTCCAACCCATTTGCTGAATTTATGGGCATGCCATCGGTGCGACACAAAGGCCACGTCTTTGTAAAAGCTGATGCCACCTTTGAAGCGCGCCGACGGTCCTACCAATTAAACGAATAGACTATATGCGTTTAGTTGAGAAAGTGAAGTACTTTAGACTTTTATTTCACAGTTAGCTATAAAATAAAACGTAAATTACAATAATAGACCCTGTCACCACCGGATCAACAAGCGCTCTCAGCCGATGATAAACCTTTACGACGCGTCGTAAAACACCTTCAGCCTTCCCATTTCCATCACGTAATATCGTAACTTTTAAACTGGATCAACTATTTTCTACGTTCTTAACTACCGAGTGGTGACACCAAATATGAATTTCGCTCGAGTTATATTACCTTCAATCCAATGGTATTTTCGGGACACCAGTACGAAAAGCTTATTTTTTAAATTCTCAAAATAATAACCTATTTAAATAGCACATTTTATTGACATAAAAAAAACACTCTGATTAGTAAATAAATATTTGATCTATTTTGATAAATTAATTTTGACTTTCCAGAGCCCACCATCAAAGAGGTATCCTAACTGATACCTATTTCAGTAAAATTTGCGCGATGTGACCATTCGCGTAACAAACAATACAAACATTCTTTAAATTGCACCATAATTGTGTAGGAACTCCTAGTAGGTACCTAGGTAGCCACGCAGTAGCTGAGGCAGTTGGAGCTCCTACATGAAGAGGTAGGTAAGGTACGTAGAGGTCTTGAGAGAAATAGACAGAAGAGTTATTTTATTTATTATAACTTTGCAATGCTGATATATAAATATTTACAATACTGATACAGATGTAATCAGCTCGAGAGATGGTAGTGGAATGAATCATAATGATGACGAAGGAATCTAAAATTTAAAAATTGAATTTTAAAATGAAATTTATTTTTAGACAAGTGGACAGTATGAAATGGAAAAAAGGAGGTAAACGGAAACATGAAGGATGAGGTTTATTGTCACATCTTTACAAACGAAAGGAAAAAAAGAAAAAAAATGGTGCATAGGCAATCTTATAGCAATCTCTTTAAGTCAACCTTAGGGAGAGAAGTATTTAAAGTATTCAATACAGCTTGTACATTGTAAAAAGGTAAAACAAAGATTTAAAAACAAAGTTTGGCTTACACAGATCAAGGTCTATTCTCAGCAGTGGGATATGGAAGGCGGACAATGATAATATTGATAAAAATTAAGTGGTTTAAGTATTATTTAAATAAAGGGTAGCCACACACAAAAATAAACATAAATTCACCACCAATTGTCAAAAATAAGTTGTTTGATACTGTTAAGAAAATAAAACTTCACAAAATAATTTCACTTGTCATGATCATATTGTCACGAGAGTGGGTTAAGGATAGGAAAGGAAACAACAATCCTATCGAATAGTGCCTTTATTTACAACACAAGCGGTACTTTCAACTGACAGTGTTAGTCCTCTTTGCACTCCAACTGTCACATCACTGTCAGGCGCGTGGAAACGTCACTGCAGTGTCACTCACGTGGAAACGTCACTGCAGTGTCACGCACGTGGAAACGTCACTGCACTGTCACGCGCGCGGAAACGTCACTGCACTGTCACGCGAGCGGAAACGTCACTGCACTGTCACGCGCACGGAATTCACTGCACTGAACACTTCACTTTACTCACTACTTCACTTTACTCACTGTTTCACTTTACTCATTACTATTCTTTTCTTCCTTCTTCGTATTTCACTTTCCAACTAAACTGCCTGAGGCGGCGCTTTTTTCTGTTTATTCCTGAATTCGAACAAAATCGCATCAATGTTACAAACTCAAATTACTTATTCTATTGCCTTCTCTTTCACTCATTTTCTGTCCCGTATTTTCTTTTTCATTAAGTCTAGTATTATCGAGAAACTTCTTTCAAAACTTCAAAGACATTATATGTGACTGTGATTTGAACCAGCGGTCTCTAGATTCACAGGCCGTCGCTTAGACCACTAGGCCAATCGTGTTCTGACGCTATTGATGATATTTTCCTTCAGTTGAATTCTTTTTGTTCAAATTCGTGACATTTTCAATGTGATTTTAGATGTAATATTGCAGAATAACTGATACTTAGAGCGCTGTTTGACTCTAAGAAATTATAACGTTTATTATATTTACGTTATTGAAAATGTTTGTTTTGACGTTTAAACAAAAGTATCTGAGTTGTTGGAAATTAGCGAATTATTCGTACAGTGGAATCAGGCAAAACCGTAGTAAACAGCACAAAATTCAATCACCGTTGCTATTCAGAACTATCTAACTTTACCTTGAACGCAAACCAATGTAACAACAACAAGTAACTAACTAAACACATATACTGTTTGCCTCATCAACATAATTTCAGTGTGTAATAGTTTACATGTATTTGTGTGAGCAACAAAAGTTAGACGTCAGAGCAATTAGAATTATGGAGTTTTAGCGCACTACGAGATGAGGAAGATTCCTGATTTGACGACCTGCGTAGCGTAATGGTTTTTCCCTATTTTTGAAGTGAAAACTTCTTTAGCGGCGTTGAACACTTTTTCTGTAATGGGTAAAAAATGTTAATCTCGCGTCAGGACACGTGACCTGATCGAAAATTCGTAACACGGATGGAGAGTAGACAGCCGGCGCGGCGTAGGAGAGGAAGTATCCTCTTTCTACGGTGCGGCGAAAATGTAAGCCTGCACCTGCTGCTCCGTTTAGACGGCGCAGGGCGCTTGCGCGTGGCACGCTGTAAATAAATAAATATTTTATTCTACCACATAAATGATAGTACTTTTATACTGATAAATTAAAGCAATTCGTGCAAAATTATTGAATTTTTGAATCTTTGATAATATTTCTATGGAACAAACTGACAAGTATATCCTTTCAAACAAAAAAAAAGAACTTTCCTAATCGGTCTGGGCGTCATAATCGGTGAACATACATAAAAGATCGAGTCGAATTGACAACTTACTCCTTTTTCGAAGTCGGTTAATGAAAAACGTACATTCCAAAGCATGGAGGAGTTTGAAATATAAATATATGAAACCACAAATATTTTTGGTTACATACGACCATCCATGAATCACAAATAGAATATTCAAAAGGGGATTCAACATGTAATTATCGCTCCAATAACACTGAAATTAAACGAGAATACGGAATATCATTGTAATTACAGATTTAATTATTAAAATTAATAAAACAATTGTGTTTTCGATTGTTTTATTATTTTTGAATTACAACCGTAATAGAATACAATATAGAGTTATGCGGGAATGTGCTGGTTTTTATTAGGCAAAGAACAGTACAGGCAGTACACTTATCCCATGGCAGAGGGGAGGCTGTTTTTTTTTTTATTTGTTTATTAACACACAAAACAGATTACAATTCTATAACAATATTGTATAAGCTTATAAATGTTCTTAATTATAATCCAACATATGTGTGCCTATTAACTTCGAAACATAATAGTTAAATAGTAGTAATTAATGGTTATGCATGCAAATCAAATTTATTTACATTTTCTGTAATCTCATGTCATTATTATTTTGTAATCATCTATATTAAATTCAAAATTTGATCTTCACAATAAAATTTTTGTATCTAGAACTTATAATAGGGAAGAACTGGTTCTCGGGATACAGGTTATCCTAGTCCGAGAGCCAGGGCTACATTTATCTTGTAAATCTGTTTGTTGAGAATAAATTATTATTATTATTATTATTATTATATTAAATGATACTAGAGAGAACTGTTACACTTATAAAGATTAGGTACATGCAATTATGTGTGAATATCAAAGAGCAAAAAAAAATTTTTATACCTCCTATATCTTTGGTGAATATACATGTAGGATGGCAACATCCAATGAAAGAGCGAGTGAGAGCGTGATGTAGTAACTAAGACGTGTCCCGTGTGCTAAAATTAAAATAAACGAGTTCAAGAGTCGCCCGGCATTTTCCTTCGGCTCCCCCGATCCCACATACATATATTTACTTTATATCACTATTATTTACTTAACTAAAAATACGATACAGTGTTATGTTTGTTGAGGGATGCAACTTGCGTGAGTACTTACGCGGCGTCCTAGTCCTATCTCAATAGTAGTAGTGCCGCAACAGACGGGACGCAAGTTGCGTCGCGTAACAGCTAGAGATGGGCAGTGGATAGTACTCAATGTACCCATTTGAGTATTTACTCACTAGATTTAATAAATAGAGTAAATAGAGCGTGCTCATATATTGAAATCGCATTTGATGTCTATTTACTTATTTTAACATAAAATTACGTCTTTGCACACCTCCCAGCAAAAAATGATAATTAGTCAAAGAAGCCTACTTTCAGTGTATGATTAGTATGGTATTTTCATATATTTGGGCGTCGCATTTAACGTTTACCGATATTTTAAGCATATTATGGCGTATGCACACACTTTCCGACAAGAATTGCAAGTGTATACTAGATTTAAATTTCAAAATTGTCATGAAAACATGGAATAATGAATATGAATATAAATATAAGTCGCAACTCATATAAATCAATCTACTCACCAAATGGATAAATTAGGATATTTATCGGGTATTTACTCAATCTACTGAGTAAATATTCAAATGGGTTGATTGAGTATTTATGCAACTCCCATCACTAGCTGTTACGCGGCGCAACTTGCGCCCCGTCTGTTACGGCCCGTATACGCACAGATGGGGCGGCAGTGCGTGCGGCGGCCGGACAGAAATGTATCAAATATTCTAATTTAGCATCTCAACATGAATTTGTTCCGGTGGCTGTGGAAACAGCTGGCCCATGGTGCCCTGAGGCTAAGAGTTTCATTAGCTAGATAGGGCGCCATTTACGGGACCGCGGATATGACCAACGGTCGGGATAGTACCTGGTCCAAAGGATATCCATTGCTATTCAGGGAGGCAACGCAGCTAGCGTAATGGGTAGGTACCTTTGAACCGGGTACAATCCGCGGCGGGATATTTGATTAATATTTTATTTTTATTTTATTTATTCAGTTTTTTTGAAGCTTAGGTATATTGTGTCTATTAGTGTGTGTATTAGTTTTAAGAATATGACTTATATGAAATACGTAATTTATAATGTACAAGGGTTTTTTTTACATCGTCAATTTTTTTGAGAAAATCAATGATTAACTTTTTTTCATAAGAAAATATAAACCACGAAAATATATTCAATTTATTTCTAAGGAAACTACACAATATAATCAGGCCTTTGTCACTCCCCGTTTAGGTATCGAAAATATACCTACATTATTACTATGCCCGGAGCGACCACTTCGAAGGGGAAAATTTAGTTACATGAATCATTTGTCCAGAGTAATAAGAATGAAATTGGCTTGCAATGGATGTCTAGGTATATAAACAAAGAGGTTAGAAGTTCTCACGCGAGCTAAATTAAACCAAAGCACTAACCACATTAAGTAGATAATAATTTGAATTCCTTTTCTGAGTCAGACTTCTGTACGTGAGTACTAGTACTTATTCTGTGATATAATTAAGGTTTTACTGTTATTTATTTTTTTATTCTATTGAGGGTTTTTTTAAATATCTGACACCAGATGGCAGCACAGTAAAGTCAGGTCCAACAAGCTGCTGTTATTGGATATATTTGACGGAGCAAAAGAACCTGTCAACTGATGGTCCAATGAGAACAGTCGGTTGAACCTGACGACCAATTTTCGAAAACCCTTCTAAATAGAAATACATACAAAGAAACTAATATAAATGTATAAATAAAGATATGTGAAGGTAAAATCATTATCAGATTATTAAATAGTTACTAATTTGTTACAATAATCCCGAGGGATCCCCAGATCTCTATTAAATCGCTTCCTGTAATCGTTCCCGCCAAATTGATTGTCGCATATCCGATTGCAGACCAATATCCTATTAGATTGTATTAGCCGCTATATGTATTCTATTACGGTTGTAATTCAATAACGATTCTGAAGAGATTCTCGAATATTGCTTAGTTAGAAAGAAGGAATATATGTATGTAACAATATGTTATGGGTCTCATAAGCTATGAGAGGACTATGCTCGGTGTCTCTCTACGCGATCGAATCAGAAATGAGGAAATTGTAGAAGAAGGAAGGTCACCGACATAGCCAAGCGGATTAGCTCATTTAAGTGGCAGTGGGCGGAGCACGTAGCGCGAAGAACCGATGGCCGATGGGGCAGAAAGGTTCTCGAATGGCGGCCACGTACCGGCGAGCGCAGCGTAGGACACTCACCTGATAGATGGTCAGATGACCTGAGCAAGGTTGCGGGAAGGCGCTGGATGCAGGCCGCTTCCGATCGGTCGTTTTGGAAATCCTTGGGGGAGGCATATGTCCAGCAGTGGACTTCCTGTGGCTGATATGATGATATGATGATGTATGTTACAATGCTGCAATTAAACTCCTACTTGAATTTTATTATTTCATTCCGTCCATTTTTCAAATTTAGGTGCTAAATTCAATTTTTAAATTCTTCTTACATTCCTTCCTCATCAGTCTGACTCTGACGTAGTATTTGAATTCTACAAACGAAACTATACATCCGTGCACATGGCAATGTGTGTTTGTTCGCCCGCAGCCGCCCGTTAAACACCCTCGACAAGGCGAGAACCGAAGAGAGGTGCGAGGGCCCTAGGAAATTCTGTTATATATGTAATATTTATATTAATTTGGTGACATAAGACCAAAAAAAAAACGACGGTTTGCACTCCGGGAGTGCCGGCAGAAGTGAAAACTTGAATATTAACAGCAGGCGCAGGCATACATTTTCGCCGCACTGTAGAAAGAGAGGGGGATACTTCCTCTCCTACGCCGCGCCGGCTATCTACTCTCCATGCGTCTTACAAATTTTCGATCAGGTCACGTGTCCCGACGCGAGTTCAACATTTTTTAGCCATTACAAAAAAAGTGTACAACGTCGCTAAAGAAGTTTTCACTTCAAAAATTCCAATTGGTCCAGGAGATTTCGAAGAAAGTACCTCAGTTGTGCGACAAACCGTTGCCCGGCAGACCTATGACCGACATAACATTTGATCGACAATGCTATTGTTCGACAACAATTTTCTACGGCCGATGTTTGACTGACATAGCTTTTGATCGGCACTAGAAATCGGTGAACATACATAAAAAAAGATCGCAAGGAGTTGATAACCTCCACCTTTTTGGAAGTTGGTTAAAAATTAATTTCAATGGGACCAGCTGAGAAGAACCTATGCTTCATCAGTCCAAGCGTCTTCGAGTAATCGGTGAACATACTAAAATAGAACATATAAAAGATTCCGACGAATTGATAACCACCTTTTTTTTAAGTCTGTAAAAAATCTGGATCACACAATCCATCATTATTTTGATTTCTTTTCCATCTTTACGGGCAACATTATAAAAGTGGCCTGATTTTTACCGCCCTATGCACTGTCGTCCCCGTTATCACAGAAAAAGTACTAGTACTCACGTACAGAAGTCTCCCTCAGAAAATACATTCAAAGAAATATCTTCTCAATGTGGTTAGCGCTATGGTTTGATTTTACTTGCATCAGAACCCCTCACCCCTTAAATGATACCTAGATATCCATTGTAAGCCAATTTCAATCTTATTAATCTGGACAAACGATTCATGTAACTGAATTTTCCCCTTCCTGGTTGTATAGTAATAATGTAGGTATATTTTCGATACCTAAATGGGAAGTGACACAGGCCTGCCGTTATAGATAAAGACATGATAGTATCCATGTACCCAGGAATTAAAATAAATAGATGTACTGTACTGCCTGTACCCCCAATTATAAACATCGCTGGTGCTCAGATCGGTTCGTAGAATCGCTTCAGCAATTGATCGTCGAATATCCGATAGCAGCCCGATATCCTATTCTTAGATGGCGGATTACGGTCGTAATTCAATAAATTATCGTCCTTACTTAAGTTGTTGGTATAAACATAATATTATTTTGATTGGCAATTCGTGATTGGAAACGACCTCCGTGGCGTAGTAGTCACATTGCTAGTCGGCCACCCAGAGGTTCCGGGTTCGATCCCCGGTCAGGGCAAGTTGTAAAATTGCCTTTTTAAATTGTCCTGGGTCAAGGCTTGGATGTTTAGCTATTCATGTATCTGTATAAAATATAGTATCGTTGAGTTAGTATCCCATAACACAAGTCTCGGACTTACTTTGGGGCTAGCTCAATCAGCGTCATTTGTCCCTATACAATATGTAACAAAAACCCTGTCCTAACCTTGTAGGAGCAACTCAGACAGTCAAAATGAACAACTTTTTCCATAGGACCAACGCTTGAAACTCGAAAAATAAAATCCACATTTTCATACAAAATTGTTCGGCCGGCCCGGCAAATTGTATGAAAATGACAATTTTTTTTTTCGAGTTTCAAGCATTGCTCCCATTGGAAAAGTTGTTCATATTGACTGACGGTCTGACTTGCTCATACAAGGATCGGACACGGTTTTTGTTACATATTGTATATTTATTTATTAATTTTGTTCAAAAACCAGGTTTTACAATGTAAGCAACCCTAGCCTTAGTCCGAACTTGTAAATGTGACCACAAGCGGTACAGTTTTTTTTTTCTAAACAATGAGGTTGTTTATTTTATTTTATCAAACTTTATTGTTTCAAAGTAAAAATATTCTTTTAACAAATAGCGGACTTAATGCTAAGAGCATTTGCTCCCACCAGCTATATACCTCACCAGGATATACAGGGATAAACATATATATCCTTTATCAATACCTCGATCGAATTTTGCGATCTGGTCATGAAGATAAGCCGATGGTAGATTCAATTTTGTTTTCTTCCAGATTAAAATAGAAGTTACCATGTCAATGAGGTTCTTTACAAGGAGATTTAAAACGAAAAAAAGAAAAATTGTCTTAAAGATTCGAAAAAGATCTTGCTCATTCACGGAACCAGCTTTTACTTACTGCGTGATAAGAAAAGCATCTGATATATTCTACTTTTATTTATTCCAAGTCTTTATTCTTTCCTAACCTAACACGGAAGGATCTCCACTCCGCAATATACGAGAATAAACCAATAGTATTCGTGCTTCAGAAGGCACGAAAGTGGGTTCCGAATGTCATCTAACGTTTGCTTCAAACCTATCAAAGGATTGGTTTTGGTCAGCCCTTTAGGTTGCGGAGGTTAGACGGCAGTCGCTCTGAGTGAAAACCAGTAACCTCGTCAAATCACCTAGGTTAGCTGACCCGGGCTCTGAAGCATTTCCGCTGAAGATATAAAAAAATAAATAAATGTATACGGACAAATTACACTGATTGAGCTAGCCCCAAAGTAAGTTTAAACTTGTGTTATGGGATACTAACTCAACGATACCATATTGTATAATAAAAACACATATAGATAAACACCCAAGACCCAGAAAAATTTGAAAAAGGCCATTTTCCGACTTGCCCTGGCTGGGGATCGAACCCAGGACCACCGGATTAGCGGTCTAGCGTGTTGACCATTACGCCACGGAGGTCGTCAAGATGCCACCCGAAACACTCTCGGATGAAGATGACACCAATATAGTATTCTGTGAATTTTTTATCTTGTTGGAAATTGTAGCAGTCAGCATTTATTTCAATTCAGTTTTTATGCTAGAAATTTTATCGGCCAATCGTTAAATTAAGTTTTTATTGTGACAAAAAGTTGCACATTCCCGATTCGATCAAAAGGCAGTTTCGACATGGAAAATTCATTTAAGTAAATATTTCGTCGCATAAACCGGTCCAATCCGGATTTGCGTGACAGTTCGGCGCAGGCACCGAGCCAACTGCGCTTTAGTGCAAAATATAGAGGTTGTAAAAGTAATATGTATCATTTTTAGCTAGATATTTCGAACCTACCGTCATCTAAATACCGACTATCTACTACCGTCATGCTGGTCGCTAGCAGATTGAGGAACTGCGATGGATTGGTTCGGCTGTCAAGGGTGACCATATGGGTCTACCCTCTTCCTTCGTCGTTGCTTGCACAAGCACATAATGAATACTAGTACTGACGAACTGCTGACTTACTTAGAAAAGAAATTAAAAGAAATATCAACTAACTGTAACTGCATTCTATTCTAACTACACACATCAATTGTTTAGAATATATGTCGGATAAATTACTAATTTCCCGTTCCAACCTTTTATTTTTGTTTAGTTGTAGCAACACTTGTAAATGTTCGAACTTGTCAATGTCAAATAGGACCGACGTTTGACAGATGTCAGATTGAAAGCATAAGAAAAATTTTGGTCGCGTGAAATAAAAGTTGTTCATATGGAAATACGCTGTGTTTTACCTGGATGTCGGTACGTCCCAACATATTTATACCTACATAGTTTATGGAAATGAGAAGCAATTTCTAATCAATTTTAATGAGTTCCGTTTCTAGACTAAAAACATATTCATCTGTAACGTTCTGTATTTTGTGGATTTACACTTTATTGAATACGATGCCAAATCTTCAGCCGCCAGTGTGCGATGCGCCTTATGTTACCAACCATGCGACACTTTGACATGTTAAAGATTTTGATACTCGTGCTTACATTAGATAGATATAAAGGAGAGAACTAAAATAAAACTCGGTGGCAATAAAATCAATCAGGATGTTATTTAAAAACAAAAAACATTTTCGTCCAAGCTGAGCTTATACAAAATTGTTTTTTGCTTATCTGCACGGGTGTTCTAAGGGTGTAATAAGTAACATAATTTAAAACCAAAAACAATGAATGGAAAGAAAAAGATCAAGTGGTTGTAGCCCGATACGATAGTCTGACCAAATAAAGGAACACCTACACACCAAGACCTCCAAGGCACTAGCGCAGGTGAACCAAAATAAATCAAAAATATCATTCAATGCATTTTATTACACGTATATATAACGTACGTATATATAACTAACATAAATATAAATATGTGTAATAAACATACTTAAACTTTTAATCTAGCATTGCTTTTTCGCAACAATGTCGAATTAGAAGCATCTTAAAGTGATCTCTTGTTTGTGCTCTTCTATTATTATCATGCAGGTATATACGTTATAGCAAAAAGTCAGAGATAAATCCAGTATATATATATACTGGATTTATCTCTGACTTTATTTAAAGGGCAAATTTTTCAGAAGAAGTATATCGATTTATAGAAGATATTCTGTTGTAAAGAGAGAGAAAATGAATGACATTTTTATATTTACTGAGTAAATACATACTTATCTAATTTGTAAAAAGCAAAGTGTACAAACCGAATGCGAGTACCTACTAATGAAATAACGCAGGCCGAATGGACAATTATTAAAATCATACGCTTTGATATTCATCATATCGGGGTTGTGGGTCCATTTACTTAATTAATACGAGCACCAGAGCTGATTACTTCGTTCGTTTTCATCATAGCCAAGAAATTAATTATCATTATTACCGCGTAGAACAAAAAGAATATGTTGACTCAAAAGCTGGTGAAAGGACTCGTCTATATAAAAGATTTTTGCTATTGGACCAACGGTCTATTATGCATCTATAACGTATAATACATTACGTAATAAATTTATTTATCACACATCATAATACACAATTTACCACAGAAGTAATATAAGTATTAAATATTACATGCAGAATGGAATCTTCTAAGGTCCCGCGCAATATACGTTCTCGTTCCGCGTCTTCGCACTTCTCTTCCGTGTTGAGCGGGCGGCTGCGGGCGAACACACACATTGCCGTGTGCACGGATTTATAGTTGCGTTTGTGGTAGTGTAGGCATAAATGATATTCCGCTTCTATGTGCCAAATCTGTGCCATTACACTCAATTGTACACCTACAGGTTGAACCTGAAAACCAGTGTGCCGCCTTTTAGGCTAACCACGCGGAGTTTTGGCCTACTTTGCGCTACTGCTGCACATACATGTATAGTATCACTGTTTTCTATTGTAATTGTTACATGTTTATTATAAAGTATTGTTTATGTATTGTTCTGTTCTTAATAACTACTTCATATGTGTGTATGTGATGCATTTTTCTGGAATAAACGTATTATATTTCTATTAATCTAGTATTTAATATGCTTTCTTAGGTAGGTTGACATCACAACAAAATTCAATCGCCGGCATCAATAGTTATAAAATAGCAGGGAAGCCGAGGCACAAAGTATTCATTTTCCCTTGAAAATATTAATCAAAAATAAATACACTATCTCGAATCTAAACCAAAAAATGATTTTGAAAAATGGCTGAATTTAAAAAAAGGCATAAAAAGGAACTCTGCGAATTTGTCTTTAAATATTTAGTGGCACTTAATTGAGCATAAATAAAATATCAGTAGTATAGTCATAGTTTTGAAAAAATATAATAGAAAGGGGCTGCTTTGGAATTTTTATGAATCGAATGAAGTGTGTTAGATCGTGTAATAGCTAAATGGAAAAAATCATTTTTAGAGTGGTTGGATTTTCAAACCAATTCAGTAGCTTTAACTATCGTTAACTGCATTTGAATGATCTAGTAAGTACGCTTCAACTATTATAAACATTTATGAGAAATAAGCAAAAACGCGAAGCCAAATGGAAATTGTTATCAACTGTGCTCACTTAAGACTCTTGAATTTAAAATCACTGTTATTTTTCAATTTAGAGATACTTAGTGTTTTTTTTTAAGGATAAAAATCGATTTTTTTTCGTCCTATAGCTTTCCTTTTTATCATCATCAGCAGCTTTTAAAAACCCACAGCTAGCCATAACCCTCTCTTTTTCTGCACCATTCTGTTCTGCTCGCGGCGACTTACCTAATATCACCGACCACCGAGCCACCGGACGTCCCACATTGCGCTTACCATTTCTGGGGTACTACTCGGTGGCGGCCTTACTCCACCTATCATCGTTCCTTCTAGCCAGATTTCCCGCCCAGTTTGCCTTAAGAGGTGCAATTCTAGAGACTAAAGTCATATCGAGAATTTTCGACGGCGAATCTCCTCGTTGCGAATTCGGTCTTGTAGTTTGATGCCGAAGAACATGGCTCGTTCCCCGCGCTCGTTCCATTGCTCTTTGCAAAACTGCAATCTTGTACATGTTTCCTTTTGTAATCCAAGTCGTTCCAATGTAAGTCCATGTCTCGGCACCATAAGTTATGGTTGGCAGGATTGCAGGACACACGGGATGAAGTCTCTCAAGGTGAGTTTTAGGCATTGTGGTATTTCTCTTCGTAATCTTACCGAATGCTACCCGATAACCCATCCCCTTCTGTTGTAAGACAAATAACGCGCATAATCACCCTTGGTGACGTTAAGTCAACATGAGAATTAATGAATATTTATTTTGACGTCCCTACATTTCTTTACATTCATCGGTTATCTGGAAGAGATTGTTCTAAGCGATAAGACCGTCGTTCGTACTTATATATAAATATTTTCTATTGTATTTTTTTTAATTTTGTATTGGTGAAATCAAGAGTTTTCATTTGAATCCCCTTACCCTAGACTTTTCCATACAAACGCAGTCTAGGTTTTATTTTGAAATGACATGTGAGATTTCGGCATTTTGTAATTTTTAAGAAATTGCATATAACTAGTTTTCGATAGTCAAATATGAACTCTTAATTCATACATTTAAATCAACGTGAACATATATTTATGAATAATGTCACCAATCAACCATTCTTTAGTTGGCATATATTTTGCGATGTTCATTACCTGTTCTAAATTTCAATGAACATAAAACTTTTTAAGAAATATAAAACATCTGTAACACAGTCGTAGTTTACAAAGTTGGCATGTTTAATATGCAGCTCAGTTTTCCTACAATGTTGCCACATTTCAACGTTTAGCTCAGTTCTGTTCCGTGTTCACTTCTAGACGTGGCTTGCCAGCTTTTAGCGTTTTAGTCAAAGTTAGTGAATTATGTAAAAAAAATCTTATGATAAAAATAGCGTTAGAAATTTCCTATGCTGCTCTATCCTTTTCTGTCGGCTCAAAATCGACATTTGCTACATCGAGATAGAGAGAGAGAGAGAGAGAGAGATGCGGAACCGGGACCGTCGATTCTACCTTGTATATTCTAAATCTTTGATTCTACCAAGCTTTAGTTAGCAGAATCAGACATTTGTCAATCTATTTCAGATGACTATACTGATTCAAACTGAAAAGACGGAGGACTTCTACCCTTAAACGTATATTACCATAATCATCTTCCTCGTCCTCTCCCAACATTGACAACCTCTGTGGTCTAGTGGTCATCATGCCAGGCGGTCACACTAGAGGTCCCGGGTTCGATCCCCGGTCCGGCCAAGATGGTAAATGATCTTTTGCAGATACATCTGGGTCGTTCGGCTCATTGCTCATTGCAGCATGGCTCATTTATATGTGTTATTGTTATTAAATATAGTATCGTTGAGTTAATATCTTATATCACAAGTCTCGAACTTACTTTGGGGCTAAATCCGTATGACATGTCCGTACATTAAAAAAAACGAAAGGTTGTGAGTTGCCATGTTTGCTAGTAATTTTTTTACTTAGTCACGTAAAGCATTAAGTCCACCTATTGTAGCTTTTGGCTCAATAAAGTTTTTAAATAAAAAAATAAAAAATAAATAAAATGGCGCAGTTAAAATAAACCACATCGTCTCTTCTCTCTCACATAGTATGATTTACTTGTTACCTGGCGGTTCTAGTATAGCTTATCCTTACCAAGTAGGGATGTAAACGTTTGATGACAGACATGTGAAACGATAGGATCCGACATGAACTGCTGCTTTTTGGGTTACGAGTCGAATGAGAGAAGCTATAAACATGGGGTATAAAGTTACTCTCAACATTTTGTTGACCGAGTGAGCAAGAAGGGTAATTTTTCGACACAAGGCTCTGTCTACTTAAACCGCAAGATCTTAAATGCTTTTTCTGCACCATTAGAGATAAATAGATAGATAAATAGTTTATTTGTCACAACCGGCACACACACACACACACAAATTAAACTATACATACATTAGATACATTTAGCTTAAAATAAAATACTCTCTCTCTCTCTCTCTCTCTCATCTCAGCGTTTTCCCAGTTGCGTCCTCAGCTGCAATGCTGAGAAGCCCGGGGTCCGCTTTCCGACTTTTTCTTCTCCATTTTGCATGGTCTTGAGCATCCTTGGTTGTAAGACGATTACCACGCATATCATCTTTGACGACGTCAAGCCAGCACTTCTTGGGTCTACCCCGCCTGCCGGGCCCCGGCAGAGGCGGCATGGCAATACATTTCTTTCCCACGTAACTTGTCGGCTTTCGTAGGACGTGACCGTACCAACGTAGGCGACTTTCCTGCAGTTTGTCCGCTATGTCACGGACATGAAGGCTGCCGCGGATGCGAGTGTTTCTAATACGATCTCTCCGTGACACTCCACATATCCAACGCAGCATTTGCATCTCCGTGACACGCAATTCCTGCTTGTGCCGCTCAAGCAAAGACCACGCTTCACTCCCATATAAAAGGACAGGTCTAATGATGGATTTGTAGACCTTTCCCTTCAACCTAACCGGCATTTTGGAGTCACAAATGACACCAGTCACCTATCGCCATTTTGTCCATGCGGCCAATATACGGGCCTTGACGTCGGCATCAATGTCTCCGGACGCGCAAAGTACAGATCCCAAGTATTTAAACTGGTCCGTACTTAAAATAAAATACTAACACAACAAAACAGTAATTACATGTGTGTGTTTTGCAGCAAAACAAATAGGTCAAGTTCAGTGATAATATTGTCTCGAAAGCAATGCACTGATTTTCAGCAATGGCCTGGAAAGGTAGGTACGAGTGCGAATCAAATAAGAAATATATATTAAATTAATGTTAAAGAAAAACAAAAGATAACATAATATAAATATGAAGTAAGAAGAGAGATAAACTAAACCTATTATACATATGATATTATAGAAGATACAGTAAAGCTATAATCTCGCAAAATAAAAGATTAAATATGTAGACAGTCGATAGATAGTTAGTTTGGTGACAGCATCCGTTACCGGCGACTTGTTGGATTATTTTTGAGTTTCAAGCAGCAACATTCGTGCTTGCTTTTTAAATTATATTTAATTATTTTTATAATGTGTGTATGGATACACACTGTCTAATAGGTATTGGTATGTTATTCCAATATTTAGTCGCCTGGTATAGGAAGCTGCCCCTAAAAGCAGCCGTTTTATCACGAAATACTGATAAAGGTGGTCGACATGCCCTAGCATTACGTCCATCATAAAAATTGAGTAAAAACACATATTTATGACCACTTCTGTGGTCTTGTGGTCATCATGCCAGGCTGTCACACTCGAGGTACTGAGTTTGATTCCCGAGCAAGTCAAGTTGGAAAATTATCTCTTTCAGATTCACCTGGGTCTGGGATGTTAATCTATGAACGTATTTGTATTGAGTGAGTATTCCATAACACAAGTTTTAAAATTATTTTGGGGCTAGCTCAATCTTTGTGATTTGTCCGGATATTTTCATTTATTTATACCTATGGGGCAGACCTTAGATCATGAGCAGACGGATGATGGGTATGACTATTGTGATGTGTGTACATGTCAAGAACAACCATCAATAAAAACGTCTTGCGTAACTAAGTATAAGTAGGATTAGTCCTTCAAAACCGTAAAATACCAGACAAACAATAGAAAATGGCATTTATAAATGCCATACGAGTCTCAAGGGATGCTTGAACTTGGCTGGTTATTTTTCAACTTGCCATGCTTCATCCAATACTTCGGAGTAGCGGACTAGCATATTGCTCATCTCGCCACCGAAATCGTCATGAAATTCGTCACTTTGTGACTACACATACGTTACTTCAAGCATTCTTCTTCTTTTGCCATGCCTTGTTATTAGGAGTCAGCCCTCCTCTTACCGCGGCGCCAGTACGCTCAGTCCCGGATTGTCTGGATATCCAGTTGTGCCCGCTTGGTATCCTTATTTACGGTTGTCCATCACGTAGAAATTGGTCTCCCTTTGCCTTTCTTCTTGCTGGGAATGGCTAAAGTCCTTTGACCGCAATGGTCTTTGTTTCATCTCATCACATGTCCAAACCACCTCATATGACTCTGTCATCTTTTCTGTTATGGGTGCTACCTTGAATGAGCCCCTTATGTACTCATATCTGACTTTATCAATTCTAGTGACTTCCGCTGCTCCCCGATGCAGCTTCATCTCATTTGTGTGCATTTTCTGTTTATGCTTCTGTAAGACAGCTCAGCACTCGGATCCATACAGCTAGCAGGCCTTACCACGGTTTTGTAGACCGTACCCTTCAGTTCTTTGGGCATTTGGTTGTCACACAATAAGTAAATTCAAGCATTCAGAGTTAACAAACTAACAAATTATACATCTGTAACATATTCCTACCGGATTAAGTTTTAACAGTCGAAGTTTGATGTGATAGCAATAATTTTAATGACAACGATTTCGCACAACCTGCTTTACGATCGAGCTAGTAAGTGTTTTATTGCCATGAGCCAACAATCCAATGTATTAATGAATACAAAATTGGTATATATTGAATTGTTGACTAGACTTTATTTAATATCTCTTCTCTTTTAATTTGGCCTTGGAGAAAAGTAAAAATCTTAAAATGTGAAAGCTATTTCTATTTATTTAAAACTTTATTTACAATATCTTTACAAAAACCTTGTACAAAAGACGGACATTCTCTATAAGTCAATCTTCGGTATAAATAAAAATCTAGCGTAGTAAAATGCGACACAAATAAGTTGAACAAAAATGGCGGACTTCAAAGTATTTTTGTACAAATTCCCGGCACGTGGGTTGAACCAAAATGGCGGTTATCGGCGCAGGTACAAATAATGTGCCGACGACCGCCATTTCCGTTTATTTTAGGTGTCGGGAATTTGTACAAAAATACTTTGAAGTCATTTTTGTTCAACTTATTTGTGTCACAATGTAGCATCTCTTCCTGTGCAGATAGTAAAAGCCGATCGAGGGTATGGGTGAGATCTGAATTCTGATACCCCACCATCACGCTAAGCGTAGTCTTGGGTCTTACAGCCCTTAACACTGTCTACCCCGTCAGGGATAAAGATATCAAAATGTATCTGTATCTATATTAGTATAGACAGTATCGAAAATACGTCTATATTATTACTATGCGCGCGGCGACCACTTCGAAGGGGAAAATTCAGTTACATGAATCGTGTGTCCAGAGTAATAAGAATGAAATTGGCTTGCAATGGATGTCTAGGCATCTAAACGAAGAGGTGAGGAGTTCTGACGCGAGCTAAATTAAACCATAGCGCTAACCACAGTACAAATTTCTTTGAATTTCTATTCTGAGTAAGACTTTTGTACGTGAGTACTAGTACTTATTCTGTGGTTGGGGCTTAAAGCCTCGCTGTCAGCAGGCAGCTAGATTAGCATTTGTTATGTATTAATATTTTGTATTTCACTTTTAATAGACATGATATAAAACTTAATCTATGTTTAAAAATAACTAAAGAGGTGATAATCTAAATATATATAACTTAAAGGTGACTGACAGCCCAAACCACTCGACGGATCGGGCTGAAATTTGGCATGCAGGTAGATGTTATGACGGAGGCATCCGCTAAGAAAGGATTTTGATCAATTCTACCCCTACGCGAGCGAAGCCGCGGGAAAAAGCTAGTAATAAATAAAACATTAAAATAAAATAAAAATTAGCGTGTGCTGGGTTTGAACCGGTAACATCAACCATCACAGGCATACGCATAGAATAGCCATCATTCGCCAAGTCCGTACCGTCCGAAAAGGAACTACGTTTCAAAAAAATCATAAGTGTCAAATTAGATATTAATTCTGACTACCTCCGTGGCCTAGTGGTCACCATGCTAGTCCGCCACCCAGAGGTTCCGGGTTCGATCTCCGGTCAGGGCAAGTTGGAAAATGGCCTTTTTCAAATTGTCCTGGGTCTTGGATGTTTATCTATATATGTATTTGTTAGATAATATAGTATCGTTGAGTTAGTATCCCTTAACACAAGTCTCTAACTAACGTTGGGGCTAGCTCAATCAGTGTAATTTGTCCTTATATATTTATTTATTTAGATAGGTGAAGAACGCAATTAGTATGTACTTTCATGCGAGGTAGATGATAAGTCCAGTTGTAATCATGGCTTTCCCAACTATGTAGACACTCCCTACGGCATTCTCAGTCGACAATATAATTGACATTAGGAACTAACTCCCATATTATTGCCGTTAACTTATCGTTGCGAGCAGACAATTGAAATTCAACTTTGACACTTGGAGATAAGAGCTAATGCGCTGTAAAAGTGATTTGCACCGAGTGTTATAACTGTTAGGAGTTTCTAAACTGTTATCGATATGGTGTTAGGATTGCCAGCTTTTGGTTGTAATTTTCGACTTTGAAGGAACGTATAAACTTATGAATAGATAGAGATATGAATAGATACACGTATACTTGTGACCATATTTTTAAAATTATGTAATTTTACTTAAAAATTATGTCATTTAACATGCAAAAATTACATAAAACTGTAAAAATCTGGGAAATTTGGGGTAAAATAATAAAATTTTACACACAATTTTCTAAAAATTGATATACCTTATGTAAAATTTTATATTTTTTTCGTAAATTTCCCACATGTTCTGGGAATAATTCAAGTTTATGTATTTTTTACGTGTATATATTAATTATATAATTTTTGTCAGGGTCACACACCATCTTCTGAGCGTATTCCCGGTTGCATCCTCAGCAGCAACGCTTCAAAGCCCGGGGTTCGCTACCTAACCTAGGTGACTTGATGAGTTTACTGGTTTTTACACAGAGGGGCTGCCGTCTGATCTCTGCAACCCAAAGGGAAGACTGTAACCAATCCTTGGATAGGTTTGAGCAAACGCTAGATTGCGTTCGAGACCCACAGATTTTACGTGCCTTCCGAAACATGGAATCACAATACGATAAACTCTCTGTCTCTCATCTGAGCGCATTCCCAGTTTTATCATTAGTTGAGTGCTGCGAAGCCCGGGGCTTTTTCTCCTCCACTTTGCACGGTCTTCAGCATCCTTGGTTATAAGACGATTGTATGAATGAATGATGAATCTAAATATATATAACTCAAAGGTGACTGACTGACTGACTGACATAGTGATCTATCAACGCACAGCCATAACCACTGGACGGATCGGGCTGAAATTTGGCATGCAGGTAGATGTTATGACGTAGGCATCCGCTAAGAAAGGATTTTGATCAATTCTACCCCCAAGGGGATAAAATAGGGGATGAAAGTTTGTATGAAACTTTGTCAATTTTAAACCGATCGGGCTGAGACTTTGCATGCATAAAGCTACTATGACGTAGGCATCCCCTAAGAAATGATTTTGATAAATTACACCCCTACGCGAGCGAAGCCGCGGGCAAAAGCTAGTATAATAATAAGAGCGATAAGTAATAACTAACATACTCACCTGTGGCTCTCTAAGTTGTACTCGCGAAACAGTTTTCTCATAGACGCACACACTCTGACACCTTGTAGTTTATCGGATTAATAAGTTGATCAGACAAAAAAGATGCATCTTAAGGGGATACCTGAATTTTCTGGGGTTCAGTGCTGCCACCATTTGAAATAACAACTCGCACAATTGCGAAAAACGGCCACTTTTGGCGTATGTTCATAGAAAAGCTTCACGTTCTCACTTTAAACTGTAAACAGTAGTTCATAAAATAGTTTGAAGGGTTATCTATTGCCTGGTCAAGAAAAAATTTTAAATGACGTCTCCGTTTCCTATCAAATTATTTATTTAAAATGGGGGCAGCACTGGGCCCCGCAAAATTCAGGTATCCGGTTAAATGCAAATAGTCTATATAGAAACTTGTCTAAAATGCAACTCGGAACTCGTTTAAATAGCAACTCGTCTAAGTTGCTAGAAGTCTCAAATGTTGTTATTATGACTAAATTACAAATAGTCACTTGCTAGTCTTCCGACATTTTTAAACAATTGTCGAATGGCTGATATGTGATATTTTAAAAGGTGGTTCGGCACTTACGGTGTATTGAAAATTTTTCAAAATCTGAATCGATAAAAATTCTTCCCTTTTATTATTTCTACAAAATATAATGTAACAGCCATTTTGATTCAAAATACTTGAGATGGCTTAAACAATAGCGCAATTTGTGCAGACCACAGTTGCAAATTAAAACAATTACAGAAGTTAACCAGTTAAACAGAATATACAGAGAATACTAGAATATAATTACAGAGGTGTAAACCAGAGATTAAGTATCTGACTAGGATCTAAGCAAGCCTTCTGAACAGGAGATGGTGATGATGATGTTGATGATGTCCGACCGATTTCAGTCATGGTGACTGCTTCATAAATGTGGAACTCGCTTATGTGCTCGCATGTGGCTTATGTCGCCTATCTTATGGGTGAAATTCCTCGTGCATTGCGGGCATGTGAGCATACCTTCAATAAAGTTATACTGAGTTAGCGCAGGTGGTCGGGCCTTTAACTCATCGCGCTTGGTGTCGAGCTCAGCGCGTCGGTAGATTTAAAGTCATGGGCTTTGGTTTTAAACAAAGCTCTCCATTCCGATTTCAAAGCAGCATGCTTCTCCCACTGAGAAGGCAAGAGATGGTAATTTTTTACTGAAGCCTGTGGACGTTTGAAACACCAATGGTGATATACGCGCGTTGAGACCGTGAACGTAACATGACGTCACTTGACGTCTTTATCTGCGGATAATAACAATTCCGAAGGCAGACAGAGGATTTTGATTCTTGCAGGACTAAATGAACAAAGTTCAGAGATCCAAAACCCAAAGGCCTTTTTAAGCGTCATGGTGGTCCAGAAGATAGAATAACTGGCCAAGTGCAATTCAGACACGTGCATGAAGGGTTCCATACCATTATCTATAAAAAATTACGTTCGTTGTACAGGAGATATGTATTTTATTCTGTTTTTAGTATTTGTTGTTATAGCGGCAACAGAAATACATCATCTGTGAAAATCCACTATTTTCTAACAAGTAAAATCAGATACTCTTTTTTAAGAAACGTCAAAACAAACAAATTGTTTGGGATTTGTATGAAATACAGGCAGATGACGTCATAGTTTCTTAAAGTCCAACAGCGCTCTCATTGTCAGTTTTTCGGCAGTCATAAACCTAAAATCACGTTAAAATGGATATGTTCAAAGGCAAATGATATTATTTTACGATGTTTTATTTTCTTATCATTTATTGTAGACCCAGGAAAATACCCAATTTCCAACTGTCTATCACGGTTCATGAGATACAGTCTGGTGACAGATAGACAGACGGACAGCGGAGTCTTATTAAAGTTATTAATATGGTCTCATTTTAACCCTTTGGGTATGGAACCCTAAAAAGGAATCAAAATAGTGATGGTTTGCTAACCGCATCGCCTTTTACCATGACTCACATTTCCCCCCATTCCCTCGATAGAGTTTTACGATATGCGGGGGAACACAGAAGCAGCTGGTACATGGAATGTACCAATTCTTTTTCTTCTAGACCAGTATGAAAAATATATGATTTTTGTTTGACTCTTAAAGTGGCTTTTAAGAAGCTTCTATAGTCACTTCTATCTCTCCATCATTTGTGTAGTACCACAATCTCCTTCAAGCACGCAACGAAGCGTTCTAGGAAATGTATTTGTGCAGAATATATATGTATATGATACATAACATATACAAGAGCATTATGTTCCACAAAGGAAGCGTTTGGTCTTAGTCTGAGGTTAGCTGAGTATCTAGCGTGGAACTTGGAAGTAATATGATTAAAGCTGTACTATACAATATGTAACAAAAACCCTGTCCGAATATAAAAAATAGACATTTTTATACAAATTGCCGGGCCGGCCAAACACTTTTGTATGAAAATGTCGATTTTTTTCGAGTTTCAAACATTGGTCCCATAGGAAAAGTTGTTCATATTGACGCTCTGAGTTGCTCTTACAAGGATCGGACAGGGTTTTTGTTACATATTGTATAATATGACAAAAATCAATAATATACAAGTGGCTCTGTAAGCTGTAGACCTCGCGAGTCACCCCGACCTGTTGAAATTAATCGGATAAAAAAGTTGTTCAAATAAAAGTTGCGTTCTAATAAGGGTAACAAAAAAGTTTTCTGAAGTTTTTGAAAGTTTTTCAAAATGGCTGAAATATCACATTTTTAAATTTTCGAAAAACTGAATTGAAAATAAATTCTATACTATAATTTTCAAACCTCACAAAATTTCAAGAGAATCGAGTGAGTAAGGCGACCTGTAGACAAGAACAGCCGACAAAAGCATTTTTGGCCAATCTCGAAACTGAGACGCTTCGCTCGCTCGGTCAACTGTGTGCCGGGACAGGAATACCGATTAATTTTTTTATCGGTGTATCGATACGCAATATCGGTATTTTATCGTTATATCAATATACAATGTCCTTTTTAATTAAGTACAAATATTTTAAAAGGTGATTCAGTCCATCATTTTGAACAACTTTTCCCAATAAATATATATCGAAATACGAAAAATTTTTTTGCATTTTTCTAACGATATCACGTGACTACTTCGATCTGTATGAGAACCTAAATATTTTTTTTCGTATTTCGATATACATTTATTGGGCAAAGTTGTAGTAGCGTCACCGCTTCTATGCTTCGTTTGGTGAGTGAGAGAGCCGGACCCCCCCCCCCTCCCCTCTCTCCCTATATCTTCCTGAAAGGCCGGCAACGCTTCTGTTACACCCTGGTGTTCCAGTTGTCCATGGGCAGCGGTGGTCACTTACCATCAGGTGACCGGCTTGTTCGTTTGCCAGCCTATGACATAAAAAAAAATGCCTTTGAGACCGGTGGAATTTTTCCACCAATTCTTATTTCATTATTTAGTTTGAGAACTTTATGCAGTACGCATCTTAAATGCATAAAAACCACACAAAAAAGTAAATAAACATAACCTAAAAAAAGGAGTGCGCATTACTAGCGCTGTCGCAAGTTAAGCGACACCGAGCGTGGTCCGCACTTGGATGGGTGACCACAAGTGGCACAAAAATTTCTTGAGCTCGCCCGTGCTTCGAAAGGCACGTATAAGCTGTTGGTCCCGGCTGTCAACATTGTATGGTGGCAGTCGTCAAGCTATGTCAGATGCCTTTATTAGGCAGCCTGAAAAATCTGACACCAGTGTTGGCCACTTACATACACGAAAAACAAACAAAACAAACCTTAAAAAAATCTGAAAAGGGTTCTTTGATATTACTTTTAATATACTGCTAGTTCAAACCTTGATGGAGCTTGGGTTTCAAAATTACTGAATTACAGTATTTTTCGCTTTGCCTTTTTTGTCAAAGGAATGTTTTGGACAAGGACATTGGGGTTCGTTAGCGACTATTTTATGTAAAAACATGAAAACGCTGGGATCATTAGGCGTTTTTGTTATTTTTTTTATTTTCATAGTTACGCTATAATGTATTTGGATAGAAATCTAGACTCTTTTTTTTAATTTGTGTTCGTTTTTTGATCTTTTTTTTAACGCTAGTAATATTATTATAAGTAATCTTGACATCTTTTCTAATAATACTTACCTGCGATATAACTATATATAAGCTCATTCTCTGGTTCAACATTATGTAAAAAGTTTTTCTTTAACAAAACAAATGTCAGAAAATATTAAACGATAACTTTGAGGTGTCGCAAATCGTACATATTTTCCTCACGGAAAGATGGACTAAATCTACACGTAATATGGTTCTAGTATAGTAAATTATTTGTTGGGCCTCATGAAGAAAAACTACAGCCCTTAAACAAACAGGCATAGCAAATGTGTCCCAAGCATTAATTTTAATAATTTGACGCTAATTCTTTATTAATAAGTCTATCTGTCTCTTTCTGTCTGTGGCATCGTAGCTCTCGATTGGATGAACCGATTTCAATGCGGTTTTTTATGTGAAAGCAAGTTCCTTAGCGGTGGTTCGGAGCTATTTTTGACGAAAATCGGTTAAGCTGTTTAAAAGTTATTGGGAGTTAACGCTATAAAGTCGGGGTTTTTGTAATTTGCTTAGCAAATAATAGACGGCGCTACGGATATAAATTCGAAAATTTAGTTTTACTTCTCTTTCGCCGTCCTTGAAAGGCGACATCTTTCGGCGTCATTAAAATGGTTTTATTTGACTGGCAAATAAAGTTGATGAAGCAATTGATTTTTCACTCCTACATGTTACCTGATCTCATTGTTTTTTTGGTATGTTATTGTCAAAATTAAAGATTAGGTTTATTTCCTTTTTTCAAAATTTGCTATTAGGTATAATTTCTACCCAGTCTTTTATCGTGTAAATAATATACTAAAGAAAGGAGAAGAAAGGAGTACCTAGACCGGAGAGCATGTATGAAAAGAGTAATGAGTGTTGACGAAGCAAAAGAGGTTTGCAAGGAACGTAGCAAGTGGAAATCTATAGTCTCTGCCTACCCCCATGGGAAACAGGCGTGAAAATATGTATGTATGTAAAAAAAAACATTGAGGTCAGGTAAAGTTAAGGAGTCGAAAATTTTTTTTTTTGTATCGACTAGTTCCTACTATACTTTAGTAACACAAGTAAACATCTGAATTAAATTTGATAACATATGCTTTATCAATCTTTTGCAGCAAATTACTCTACAATTTTACCCTCTGCTTTAAAATTGCTTCGCAGCATCGTTTCTCATAATTACGCTCAAAGCACCTCTAATTAATTTTCTCGGTACGTTATAATTAACTGCATGCGAGGCACTGTCAAAGGTACAGCTGGCCGACTATCTAAAGGCTGAAAGTAACGGAACACAAATTCTCGGTAAAATCCCAAAGTTACTTATAGCTATGCGTACTAACTCTTCAACAACCGCAATTTTGCAAACCCATTGTTATACTGCCTAAGGCTGATTTACACTGAGACACTAGCTGGCGCCAGCATCACTGGAATCCGACGCTACACTGGCACTGGATCGCGGCGTTTACACGCGTCCGTCATTTCTACTTTGATGCAGTGACTACTGTACGTTAAGAACGAACTAATCGATACTTTTTCTATATAAATTTCGAAGGAAATTTCCTTCACTGTTTGACATTGTATTTTTAAAGTTTAATATGATATCGTTTTGTCTGATTATAAATTTTGTATGGATACAGAATAGTAAAATAAAAAGCCATCAAAAAGTTATGAGCCATCAAAGATTCGTTTTTTTTTTATTTTTTTACGCAACTTTCTGCTTAAATAAGTAATAAAAGAAGTGTAAAATCTCCAAAACTAAGTCCACACCGACACGGATATTTTATTGAAAATTTTAAGAAATTTATTTGTATTCTGTTAATGCTGTCGTTTTTGCCTAAAATCCCTTTTCCCAAAGGGCTTTACGTATTTATTACGCGCTCGGTTTACTATGAATTTATCGTGCATGTCAGTACACTGCTTCGTCCGAACACAGTGTTAACCGCGGCCACCTGTGAGTTCGGGCCCGCGACTAGTTCAACCTTAAGGTGCTGCGACTGGCGTTTACTGGCGCGTAGTGTTTATACGAATTCAGTGCCACTGTCACGGGCTGCGCGGCGTGCGGGGGGCGGTCAATGAATCGAAAAATAGGCGGCCGGTCTATTTTGATTCTGTGCTGGATACATTTAATTTAATAAACATTTTTACATTGATAGTGCTGATCTAGCGCCGGAATGCAGTGATGCTGGTACCAGCTACTGTATCAATGTAAATCAGCCTTTATTGACCCAGCGAAAGAAGGCGAAAACAGACGGACAAAAAATTTTTTGTCCGATAAACTTGAACGGATTCGGGGGTGACATGCAAAGTCTAGATCTCACAGAGCTGTACTAATGGAGAAGGTCATCATCATCATTATTTCAGCCGCATAACGTCCACAGTCTGCAGGACTTAGGCCTCCGGACAAGAATTTCCGAAATGATCGATCTAGAGCGACCTGCAGCGCTTTTAAGCGGCCTTAGCCAGGTCGTCAGACCACCTTGTGGGTAAGTGTCCTACGCTTCGCTTGCCGATACGTGGTCCTCGTGATCATAGTGGTGGTAGTGGCGTAGAAGGACAAATACATTATCATTTAAACATTATTGTCATTTTCAATTATGACATTTAATCATTTCAACACAGTCCCAATTTCGGAAACGATAGTTCGATACCCATTGTTTTGACAGAACATACTTTATCTCAAAATGGTTCAGACAGGGTATTCATAAGTAGCCTTAATTTATTCCTATTGTATTTCTTTCTTCTGTATGTACTTCTACCTTCCTATTAAATAAATAAATATATAGGGACAAATTACACTGATTGAGCAAGCCCCAAAGTAAGTTCGACCCTTGTGTAATGGGATACCAACTCAATGATACTATATTATATAACAAATACAGATATAGATAATCACGCAAAATCCAGGACAATTTGAAAAAGGCCATTTTCCAACTTGCCCTGACCGAGGATCGAATCCGGAACCTCTAATTAATATATATAACTGTCCTTTGTACTTCTGGTCGACTGGAAGAGATTCCTTTTGGGATTAGTCTACCATTTGTACCACAGTGTTCAAAATTATGTGTAATTTATGTGTGTTATATCCAGAGGTCGGAATTAGGTAGAGTTATTTATGTACTTACACTGATTTCATACAGTGAAAGAATAAAGTGGATATGCTTCAAATCCCGGGAATTTTAATAACTTTTACACAACTTAGACCAATGTACGCGCGACGTTGCCAATATGTAAAAACGAATTAAAATACTAATGTATAATGTATATACTTATAAAAATTGTATGTTAATTAACTTTATTTTATTTGTCTTATCTGTCTTTAAGGTTTTTATTATTATATACTTGTAATATTGTTGGCAATACGGATTGTCCATTAGAAATTCCGGTAAGATCCATATTAATATCAACATTTCGTTGCAAGTACATAAATAACTGTAGCTAATTCCGACCTCTAGTTATATCATAAGTATAATAATAAACGGCATAATAACCTTAAAGCAACTTGAAAAATCTGACACGTAATTGGTCACTTTCATAAACGAACAAGTTTATACAAGTTTATTTGTCAGGAAAATTAAAAAACTGACTTTCAAGAATACAACCTAGTGACGAGTAGCGGAACTACATATTCCAACCGATGTTAAGGGGAATACCTGCGTAGCGACATCTATTATTTGCAAAGCTAATTAAAATAAAAAACCCAGACTTTCAAGCGTTAACCTCCAGTAACTTTCAATTTGTTTGATTTTCATCAAACATAGCTAAGAACCACCGCAAGGGAAATTGCTTTCACATAAAAACAAATGCATCAAAATTGGTGAATTCGTTCGCGAGCTACGATGCCACAAACAGACATAGACAGACATTACAGCGTCAAACTAATTTTATCAAACATTCATCAAACAGCTAAGAACGACCGTAAGGAATCGATCCATCCGTTCGATACCGCTTACAGTTTGTTACCGCTTCTTCTGTACTTGCGCTTAGGAGGCGGCAGTAAACTTAGCTGTAAATAAATGATCTGACGTCAACAAGTACCTATTAAGAAATCAAAAGAAAAAAAAATGACAATTATCATGTGATACAAATGTCCAAAGATAAATAAATGATTTTTGCCCATTTTTTACTTTTTTGGTAGTTACGGTGCTACAGACAGACAGACGTCAAAATTATAACATCCCTGTTTTTAGGGTTACGTAGCCAAATGGCAAAAAACGGAACCCTTATTGATTCGTCATGTCTGTCTGTCTGTCTGTCCGTCCATATGTCACAGCCACTTTTTTCCGAAACTATAAGAACTATACTGTTTAAACTTGGTCTTAAAGGTTTGTATACTCAGAAATGGTCATAATCTGGTACATTAAGTACATACTGAATTTACAACTTGCTTTGACATTATTTCAAAATTTCGACATTAAAAAATTAATTTAAATTATGACAACAAACAATGTATACTCTGTCCAAATATCAACTATAAATATTAATTTCATTGTGAGTTGACGTTCTTGGAGAAAATGCTGCAGTGCAGTTTGTTACCGCTTCTTCTGCACTAGCGCTTTGGAGGCGGCAGTAAACTTAGCTCTAAGTAACTTTTTGACGTCAACAATAATTAATTGTGCAATAAAACAAAGTGACGATTATTAAGAGATATTATAAATATCCTATGATAATAAAGATATATTTGAATTTGAATTTGAATTTGGTGAGTATATGTATTATGTTAACCGTATTATGATTTTCACACAAAAATAGAAAAAAAACAATTTTGGGGGTTCCCCATACTTAGAACTGAAACTCATTTTTTTTTCTCAAATCCATACTTATGGGTGTCTATGGATAGGTCTTTAAAAATGATATTGAAGGATTCTAATATAATTTTTTTCTTAACTGAATAGTTTGCGCGAGAGACACTTCCATAGCGGTAAAATGTGTCCCCCCCCCCTCTGGAACTTCTAAAATAAGAGAATGATTAAACTAAAAAAAATATATGATGTACATTACCAATGCTAACTTCCACCGAAAATTGGTTTGAACAACATTCAGTTAGTAGTTTTTTTTTAAATACGTTTATAAAAACATCGATCAAAGTTACAACGAACTACAAGAACCTTTATATTATGTTACTGCTGCTACGGAACCCTTCATGGGCGAACCCGACTCGCACTTGGCCGCTTTTTTTGTAGGGGGTTCAAAACAAACAAACCAATGATAAAATCAACTCACCTGTTCTCGCACCCCCTCCGGTTTAATATTCTTATACCGGGACGGAAATAAAAATGAATTGTCATTGGGATGAGCTTTATTTGATTAAAAGCAAGCGCCGGTGTCGATTTCACTTCTACCGTCTGTGAATACCAATGTGGTGCTTACGGACCGAATGCGTGATGTTTTACATCGAATGTTCACTTAAAATCTTCAGAAATATGGTTTTCTGCAGGCAAAGAAGCTATTTTAAAGATAAAGATAAATTTATTTTGCTAAACATGTGTTACATGCAAGATATTTACATTTCATTTCGTGCAATCATGTTTTACCATCGCAGGTGTGCGAATTTTCAGAAAAGGCTGTCTATCATACATAATACTAGAAAAATATACCACTTATAATAAATCTGTGGCGAACCTCTACGGCCACTACGAGGAATTACAATCAAGAGTCAACCGACGATATAGTTTACAAGAAGCATATGAGATGGCGCCAGCAGTATTCCTACATCTCGATCTCAGAGTTCGCACGATTCGCTGCATATATACAACTTCCGACGATACACCGTCGGAGCCGCGGTTCCCCAGGCGCAACAACATGCCTGGCGGGACGATCTTCCCTTTGTGGCGGTCGAGCATATCACCTCGCTCCCGCTACAAATCTATTAATCTACCATATTATAATCTTTTAGGTTGTGGATTCTTTTTGAACATTTTTTGACAAAGCTTGTTGCTGATGAATCTTCTTTGTAAACCTACTATTGTTATGTGTATTGATTTTGGCAATAAATTTTATTCAATATTTATATTATATACATTTGAATGTATTTTTTTTTGCTCAGTAAAAATTGTTCTATTTTTTATAATTAATATTTCGAAATATGCATTTTCTATGCTGGTCTAAGAGAGAAAAAAAACCTATAATGTACTTGCTGCTTCTCTTCCCGCTCAGATCGTGGAACCGAGAAACTGGGCGAAAATACATGCGGCTAGCAATCTATCACTTTTTTTATTCCCTATTACCACCTCCTCGCCTACCATCACGCTTAAGGTTGAACTAGTCTCGGGTCCGAAGTCAGAGGTGGGCGCGGCCTAAAAGCATGCTGTCTCACCTAACATTGTGTTCGGGCAAAGCAGTGAAGTGAAATGCACGATAAATTCATAATAAACCGAGCGCGTAAAAATACGCGCGCGAAAAGGGTATTTTTTGCGAAAATGACTGCATTAAGGGATTACAAATAAAGTTTATTAAAATCTTCGATAAACAAGCCGTGTCCGTGTGGGCTTAGTTTTGGAGATTTGACTCCTCTTTTATTACTTATTTACGCGAAAAGATGCGTACAAATAAGCAAAAAACGATGCTTTTATGGCTCACAACTTTTTATTTTACTATTCTCTACAATATCATGTAAAATTTGAATGTACAATGTCAAACAGTCGAGAATTTCCCCTCCGAAAGTATAGAAAAACTATCAACTAATTCGCTGTTAAAGTGGCCTTTGAGTCTTGTTACCCTGGGCTCTGTCTGCTTAGGCAGAGCAGCAAGACCCAAAATGCTCTGTCTACTCCGTCATGGATAAAGACGTGATAGTATGTATGTATGTATGAGTAGTGAGTGTTCTTTAACAAAAATTGCGCAACTTGATTTTTATTTGGCCTTTGTAACAAAGAAAGAAAAACAGTATTTTTCTAGAAATCTAAGTAAAATAAATAAATTTCTGAATGTCACGAGCAAGCCAAAGTTTTAAAAGTAATTCAACAAAATTCACACGGATTCCCTTTGATCTCTATGACAACAAAATAAGTCGTTTACGCTGATATTTGATCGCTATTCATTCGGTCTAGACGAGACTTGGATTAAAATCTGTATTTTGTGTGGTCGAGTTGACATGACATTGCTTTATGTGGAAGGTTAGGTGAAATTAACTTTAGCTTTATTTGAATTTTCAAATGCGCATGTTTTAAAAATAAATACGAGGGTGAAAAGGTTATATAACTAAATTTTTCAAATATATATCATATTGCGGACTTATCCTTTGTAGAAATATTTTTCAGTCAACCTAAAATAAATTACTAGTTAATTCAAATAAATAAAACTTACTTTACTCAAACTATACTAAATCTCTGTGAGCTGTATACCTCGCGAGTCACCACAAACCGATGAAGTTTATTAGAATTGTTCAGACAAATAAAGTGTAACAAAAAAATTTGTCAGTTTTGAAATCATTTTGAAAAGTTTCGAAAAACTGAATCGACGAAAAATCTATGTAATTTTCAAACCTTCCTACAAAATTTCACAAGAATCCGTTGAGAAATGCGATTTCTAAGCAAGAAAAACCATACAAACTGACAGCCGGACAAAAGCATTTTGGTCAATCTCGAAACTGAACTGCTTCGCTCGCTCAGATCGCTTGTTCAATGAAATAAATAAAAAAAAATCTTTTGCCATTGGTAGCAAGAACTCTGGCTGCATCCCTTCACTGGATAGCGACGCTGATGCGTTAGCGAAAAGGATAAAAAAATAGAAAGTTTTTTCTATCTGTATGTTTTTTCAATCTTAAATTATGGTTACTCCACATAGTTTGTCATAACAAGACCTCAAATCAACGGGTAGGAACGAAGCAACTGGAAACTTAAACAAAGTTCCCGAGTTTCTGGTACTTGCTGAAAATTTGATTCGCAAATTCCATTAGGTTGATCAACTATTTAGTGCGCTGACCGTTGTCCCGCAATCAAAGTTTAAACGTGGCTTTTACTTTAGGGAAATCAATGCGGAGACCCCCGCTTGTGGTCTAAGTGTTAAGATTTGTATGTTTACAAAAGCTACATATATGGATGTCACCATTTACGCATTTCATAGGATCGAAGTATTATTTAAGGTGAACGCACACTTATCCGAGCTGAACGCGCCGAACGAGCTTAACGGAACGAATTTTCGAATTCCTTATATGAAATCCTATGAAACCTCGCACACCTGACCGCGTCGAATCGTCCGAATCTGAAAGAAACACATATCCTAGACAAATTCGGATGACGTCATAAAATTCGGCGCGGGTGATGCGATCGAATCGATCGAATCGTCTGCATTTCGACAATGACAAGCGTGTCCGTAAGAGAGAGTGCGACAGGTGTAAAGGAAATGGAAACAACTCTTTCGACGCGCTTGATTCTTTTGGCGCGGTAGTTTCTTTCGGCCATAAAAACTTCGATCGTTTCGACGCGTTCGGTTCTTATAAATGTGTGTTCACCATTAGGGACACATAGCGCGACGAACCGATGGCGATGAGGTAAAAAGATTCTCAAATGGCTAATAGGCAAGCGAAGCGTAGGACACCCATACAAGGTGGTCTGACCGGACTAAGGTCGTTGGTAAGTGCTGGATGCAGGCCGCTCTAGATCGGTCATTTTAGAAATCCTTGGGTGAGGCCTATGTCCTGCAGTGGACGTTATACGGCTGAAATGATGATAATGATGATCATTTATGCCTATTACTGCAAACGAATCTATACATCCGTGCACACGATAATGTGTGTGTTCGGCGTTCGCCTCTCAACACAACTGACGCGGTGAGAACGAGGCAAAAAGAACGAGGAACGGGACGCATATTGCGCCTAAGAGTTTCTGTTCTGTGTTCAATATTTATATTAATTGTGTGCTGTTGCTCTGTATTAAAGATTAAAGTTAATCCAGATGATTTACAATTATCCATTTGGCGATTTTGACATATGGAAAATTTCTGAAATTGACTGGGTGGTCTACATGACTCTGCAAGAACGAGTCTGCAGTTGGCGGCTACCCTGCCCCATAGTGATAAGCATTATAGTCATGCCCGGACGGTTTCATTATTTCAATAGATTTTATCACACTGCTCTCTCATTTTAGGCATTTTTCAAACTGCGCGGACATTAATTATAATGTTTGTTATTAATCAATAAGATGTTTCTTATTGACCAAGTGATTAATAAGACATAATTTACTTGGTCAATAAGAAACATCTTTACATATACATACAAACGCCGGATTCTTTAATAAGATTCAGAGAACTTCAATAATTACGTATATTAAAGTACTCGTTCAAAGTCGAAGTCAGTCTTTTCCGTTTGTACCTTGCACCACCCGTCTGGAACTGAACCTTAAACTCTATGAATACTTAGCATGAACTCATCTTGCACGTCTTCACATCTCCCTTGCAGATTAGCAGCCCGAATGTCGTCCATCTCATTACCGACAGGGACAAATTGAAATAAATTTATTAATAAAGCAGACACAAACACACAAGCAATTCGCCCTGAATTGTTTAGCGGATCCTAAATGTCTGCAACCGGTAGACTGCCTCCATGGTGCAGTGGTCGAGACGTTTTCTTGTGATCCGGAGGTCGTGTGTTCGAATCCCACTGGAAAGCATACTTTGTGAATAGTAGTTTTCAGTATGGTTAGGATATTGCAGGCTTGAATCACATGATTATTCGAAAAGAAAGATGATTCCGTGTTTCGAGGCGCGTATTCGCTGTGGGTCTCGAACATCATCTAGCGTTTGCTTAAATCTATCCAAGGATTGGTTTTGGTCTACCTTTTTGGGTTGCGGAGGTCAGACGGCAGTCACTCTGTGTAAAAACCAGTAACCTCGTCATATCACCTTGGTTAGGTAGCGGACATCGAGCACTGAACCGTTACCGCTGAGGTAACCGGGAATACGCTCGGATGATGAGGTTAGTATATACAAATACACTAGTATTTCGCCCTGAACCAGGCCTGTGTCACTTCCCTTTTAGGTATCGACAATATACCTACATTATTACTATGCGCGCGGCGACCACTTCGAAGGGGAAAATTCAGTTACATGACTCGTTTTTCTAAAGTAATAAGAATGAAATTGGCTTGCAATGGATCGTATAGGTATCCAAACGAAGAGGTGAGAACTTCTGACGCGAGCTAAATTGAACCATAGCACTAATCACATTGAGTAGATATTTCTTTAAATTTCTTTTCTAAGTTAGACTTCTATACGGCGGTATTAGTACTTATTCCTGAACTCACTGAACTGTTCAATCATAAAAACTATATAGACTACGTCTTCTACACACAAACAAAATTTTTATGAAGTTTCGATCATATCTTCTCGAATTATCGTCGAACAAACATAACCCCGGATGTTTCTAGTAGACTCGGAGAACTCTGCTCGCTTCGTTCGCTCTTTTGACGACCTCTTTGGCGTAGTGGTCACCGTGCTAGTCCGCCACCCAGAGGTCCAGGGTTCGATCCCCGGTCAGGGCAAGTTGGAAAATGGTCTTTATCAAATTGTCCTGGGTCTTGGATGTGTATCTATATATGTATATGTTATAAAATATAGTATCGTTGAGTTAGTATCCCATAACACAAGTCCCGAACTTACTTTGGGGCTAGCTCAATCAATGTAATTTGTCCCTATACATTTATTTATTTATTATTGATTAGCTCAGGGTCGTAAATCCCAAAGGCCATGTTTAGCGTGATGGTGAGCCTAAAGAGAAAAAGGTATATCGTATAGATTTGTCGCCAGGAGCTCCCTTGAAGCAATCAAAGGACCTAAACCAACCTTTGATTGAAACTAGTTAGAAGTAAAGAAACGAAATAATAAAGATAGGCTTTAATAAAAGTAATGAATAGTCATCATAATCATCATCATTTTCCTCGCCGCTTCCCTATTTGGGGTCGGCTCTGCATGTCAACTGTTTCCACTTCTTTCTGTCATTTACCATACTTGCACCAGCCCCACGTTCCTTCATATCTGTCCTTACACATTCTTTCCACGTCTTTCTCGGTCTCCTTCCTGCAGCCCTCCACCGCCATCCTCTTAGCCAGGTGTTCGGCATCCCTCCTCATCCATACCACGTAAGATGATGGCTTTTCAAAATAATGACTTGTATAAAGAATAAAGGGCCGTTAAATTATTCTTTAAAAAAATATGTTTGATTTCACATAGAAACTAAACAAACTAACAGATTACAGCATATATTTACAAATGTACAACAGTAATAATATCTATAAATAAACCATTTGATCTTCTAAATCACTTGAGCGCCCAAACCTATAAAACAGGCTCACAAAGAGTCTAAATTTAACAAAAAGGACTGAATGGTCGTTGCTGGAACGATCGATTTTGTTAAATGGACCGAGAAATAACGACTGACGACCGAATTTTTCAATGTAGGTGTGTTTTAGTAAATTTTTAACTGACTTCAAAAATGAAGGATGTTATTAATTCAAATGCGTATATATCTTTTATGTTTATTCCCCGATTACTCAAAGATGCCTATATCAATTTAGAAAATTCTTTTTTTTGTTTAAAAGGATATACTTGCGAGGTGTTACATTATAAATTTTATCAAAATCAGTTGCGTAGTTTGGCGTTACGGTAGGTTTTTAGTTTTGAAAGAATATCTTGTTGGTTTACTGAGTTCTTCTTTTTCTTAGAGAATCGGAATGGCTTTTTCATAAGGTGGACGAGAACCAGTGTGTGGCGACACTTACTCCCTTGTCATTAGTCGAGTTTAAATCTTCTAATGTACAAGAGGTTGGACAGTTAGGGCACGACAGAAAGTGGGCCATGAAAGTCGCCTACGCTGGTACGGTCACGTCCTACGGAAGCCAGCAAGTTACGTGGGAAACAAATGTATAGCCATGCCGCCTCCGCCCGGGCCCGGCAGGCGGGTAAGACCTAAGAAGTGCTGGCTTGACGTCGTCAAGGATGAGCGTGCTAATCGTCTTACAACCTTAAAATTTTGTCCTGACCAGGCACTAGATAACCCTTCAAACTATTTTATGATTTTTACTTACAGTTTGAACGGGTGCTGCTGAGGAACTGGTCAGCTCGGCTTCGCTTTTTTGACTACTTTATATTTTATTTTTTATTACGAAATTTATGTTGTTGTTCGCAAACACTACATGTTATAACAACATTGTATAATATTAAAAGTATGTAATAATTAAAAGACAAT
Source organism: Acrobasis suavella (assembly GCA_943193695.1). Taxonomy (NCBI): domain Eukaryota; kingdom Metazoa; phylum Arthropoda; class Insecta; order Lepidoptera; family Pyralidae; genus Acrobasis; species Acrobasis suavella. Next base: position 3,551,414 of record OW971947.1, read on the forward strand.
AATAATAATATTAATATGACAAAGCCCTTCTGACGAGTAGGCGACAAATACTGTGAAAATGAGTTTATTTCGGCGTTCTTTCTCAGCAGTGGTCGTTACGAAGCGCTGGTATCGGTAGCTTTTCATAAATTAATTAAATTAAATTTTAAAAATTAAAAAAATTAAAAAAAAATAAATTAAATTTTAATATATGAGTACTTTACACGTAACGTAAATTATACTTCTTTTTAATGAGAAGTAAAAAGGTCTAATTGGTCAGGACAATCGATGTAGTGAAATGGACCGATAAATACCAACTGACCACCGAATTTCCAACCGTGGGCGCGAAGCTAAACTTCAGCCAAACCGCGTGCTTGTTTAACAGGGTATTTAACACAAACTGAATTTATTGAGTTGGTGATCTGTTAATATAAACTTTATATAGTATATCGATTTTTTGATGTAAAAACTTTTTACGTATCTTACGTTCTTTACGTAATGTATATTTCCCGATTAGTCGAAGAGGCCTAGACCAACTTGGAATAGTACATTACTGCAGAGGACGGGAAGTATGGCATTACCGGATTAGTAAATTTCAAGGCCGATAGTAAAATTTTTCTAAATTAGTTGTGTAGTCTAGAGTTGAAACCGGTTTTAAGTTCTGAAAAATTACTTTATTAAGTAAGTATTTCTTAAAATCAAATATTTACCAATATACGTCTAAACAAACTTAAATGTATATGGATGTATTAAGACTTAATTAAAGCTACAAGATAGTTAAAAAAATAAATATAGGGACAAATAACACTGATTGAGATAGCCTCAAAGTAAGTTTTCAACTTGTGTTATGGGACACTAACTCAAAGATACTATATTTATAATAAATACATGTATAGATAAACACCCAAGACCTAGAATAATTTAAAAAACGCCATTTTCCAACTTGCCCTGACTGGAGATCGAAACCACAAACTCCGGAGTTGCGTGTTAATCATTACGCCATGGAGGTCGTCATTAAGTCGTCAGTTAAAAACTATAATATAAGGTATTATAGTTTTTAACTGACGACTTAATGAGTTTATATATAAACGTACATAAGTCTTCATCTTTAAATTTCTTACGCCAGAGAGAAATAAGTTTTCTAAAGCGCTTTCTAGAATTTTCGTCGCAGTTCTCGAAAGTTCCACATTTACAAAGTTTTTAATATTTACTCTTTTGAATTCACGGTCGTATGGACTTCAATCATTTGATGATCGAAATATTTAAAGGGCGTTTTGTAAAATGTTTTCATATTTTCTAAATATCAAATATAACAGATTCACTGGTCTTTTCACGTCGTACCTTTAGGAGGCTTGCGTAAGGTTACAGATGCAACACAAAGAGGATCTATGGAAATCGTGATGTTGAAAAAATAGATATTCCCATACAAATTGCCTTAGAGTATCTACCTAGGAATAGTAATGTGGAAGACATTGAAATGCTTTGCCTATCCTATCTTGAGTGGGACGTACCCTTATAACAACGTGGAAGGGACATACCCGTAATAAATCGAACCACAGGCTATTATGAAATAAAAAAAAAAAAAAAAACACGAAAAAAATTTTCAGCATTTCCATACAAAAGTGTGCAGCCAATACGTATGAGAATGTCGAATTTTTTTTGGTTATTAGATTTTTATTTTTATTTCATTATACTACAGCGATCTAGTATAGCCTGTGGTCCGATTTATTATGGGTATGACCCTTCCACGTTGCATACAACGTGTAATTGACATAATATAGTAATAAATTAAACTACGGACTGTTCTAGGTCACTTTAGTATGATAGAATTAAAATAACAATCGAAAAACAAATCGGAACTTCCATGTAAAAGTGTGCAGCCTCCTTGTATACTTATATATCCTACTCAAGATGGCACAGGCACAACATGGAAGGGTCTGGACGCGTTTCGTGCGTCGGCAATTTTTTGTAAACAAGCAAATAAGTCGCTATTCGTGCGTCGTTGATTTAAACCCACAGATTTACGAAGTGGTAAGACATGATGTCATATTAAACTAATATTAAGTAATTTCATATCAACTTTTTAGGCATACAATTATTATTGGAACTAAGTTCCTTATCGCGCGTTGCGAAAGGGAGCTAGACGGAAAGAATTAAGACCAAAGTGGTAACGACACTTTTTGTTTATTCAAATTTATGAAGATAATAAAAACTTGATTTTAGAACGCAGAAAAGAGTTTGAATGTAATTTAGACTTATTTATATTTATATTTTACTTTGTTCCATCCGGGTGTCCCTTGACACCTCTCAAGTTTTTTACAATATAATGATTCACTCTTTCTCTATTTGCTTTACAATTTAAAAATGAAATGACCTTTTATTTTAATATGTCAGGTCTGAATACTTAGTAAATCTATGGATTTAAATCAACGACGCACGAATCGCGACTAACTTTCTGGTTTACAAAAAATAGCCGACGCACGAAACGCGTCCAAACCCATGAAAGTCGCTTCCACATGATTCCAGCTAGGTACTCTAGTCAGTAAATTTCAGCAAAAATCTAGCTCTCGATTGAAATATTCAACTCGGCTTAGAATGTGTAGTTTGTATAAAAACAAGCTGCAAGTCAGGGCGACGCAACACGTATGCGCGAGTAAATTGGAAACGTCTCGACATGCAGCTGTGTTGTTTGTTACTGGGAGCCGCGAGTCACAGGCTGAAGCGATTTATTATAGGTGTTTTATTGGCATTTCATCAGTTAACCGCTTGATTTTAAGGGTGGTTCGTGTTTTTTGGGTTTCCGCACCCAAAGGGTAAAAACGGGACCTTATTACTAAGACTCCGCTGTCCGTCTGTCCGTCCGTCTGCCTGTCTGTCACCAGGGTGTATCTCACAAACCGTGATAGCTAGACAGTTAAAATTTCAATAGTTTGAGTACTTCTGTTGCCGCTGTAACTACAAATACTAAAAACAGAATAGAAAAATTATTATATAACAAACTCCCATATAATACACGTGATTTTTGTAGTACAGAACCTGTCGTTCGCGAGTCCGACTCGCACTTGGCTGTTTATTTTAATATTCCATCATTAATGTCTCTCCTTTTTCTACCTTTCTTTTATTTCTAGTTGTCAATAAAATTTCGATTGCTTTTAAAACGTATACCCTCAATAAATAAACAACAACAGTTAATTTGACATGATGAGTTTTTTAAAGTAATATTGGAGGGGAAAATAGAAGGGAGAAGAGGTAAAGGAAGACCTAGAGATAGTTTAATAAAACAACTAAAGGATCAAATTAATGTTTCAACCTACAAGGAGGTTAAGGAGTTGACTTTAGACAGAGAGAGATGGAAGGCATTGGTTGCTCCACAGACAAGAGCTTAGCTCTTTAATAATAATAGAAAGACGACCTCCTTGGCGTAGTGGTCACCATGCTAGTCCGCCACCCACAGGTCCCGGGTTCGATCCCCGGTCAGGGCAAGTTGGAAAATGGCCTTTTCCAAATTGTCCCGGGTCTTGGATGTTTATCTATATATGTAGATGTGAAAAAATATAGTTTCGTTGAGTTAGTATCCCATAACACAAGTCTCGAACTTACTTTGGGGCTAGCTCAATCAGTGTGATTTATTTATTTATATTTATTAAAAAAAATACTTTAATTTCCACTTTATATGAAAGTTACTCCACTTCAAAATAATTTAATTTGGTGGTTTAACCCCCAAATTCATTTATCTTTTATTGTTAAGCCCAATTGTTCAAAAAATATAACGCTAACGTCCACACAATGTCATGTAGTTGTTGCAGTCTCCGAGCAATGAGTTTTTTTTTGGATGTAGAAATTGAGTCATGTAATCTTTATAGGTACATAATTTTTGCTGTCGCTTCAAACGCGTTGTATTTATTTTAATTCGTTAAGTATTAAAACGCGAAAGTTTGATACTTGATTAAGAAATTATCGCTTCCACGCGTTCCGCTACTGCTTTGGACTACTTTGTACTCTAGTGTCGCTGCTGCTTTCAAACTGAAAGAGTGAAAAATGTCCTTCTATTGTTTTTCTTACCGACAACAGGAATAGTTCTAGCTAGACTGTTACGGCTGCTGGCTGGGGAATACGGCTGTTTCCAGCTGTGTTGGAAATTCATATATATTTTTTATATATTCTGACAAATCACGCAGATTGAGCAAGCCCCAAAGTAAGTTTGAGACTTGTAGCTTGGATAGTAACTCAACGATAGTATCGTTGAGTTACTATCCCATGCTATAAGTCTATTTTATAACAAATATATAGGTATATAGACTATCTAAGACCCAGGTCAGTCTGAAAAGGATAATTTTCCATCTTGACCTGACCGTCCTGGGATATCGACCACTAGGCCACAGAAGTCTTCATTTTATTCTTATTCATCTCTTAGCGCGTTCCTGGTTGCATCCAGCGATGCAGGGTACTGTTGATAGCACACGCTAGGCTCCGGCCTAGGGTGTGCTATCAACGGAACCCTCGTACGATACCCTTTCCATGCAAGTTCAACTGGCACTTGGCCGGTTTTTTACTCTTTGGGTTCGGAATCCTAAAAATATATAAAAGGATAGATACAATTTTATCGATACAAGAAATATAAAAGTTATGTGAAGTTATCTTTTTACGAATAATTTTTAAATTTTATTGCAAAAAGAGCTTTACTTTGCATAGGATTGATATTTACGTCAGTAACGTTTCCAATCGATGCAGAGTGCAGCGATCGGGTGCATGAACTAGCTGGACTCCATTTTAAATTTTCTGAATGTAGAGGAAATACGAAAAAATATAAATATAAAATAGTACGTGGCAGCACATTATGCCTTATTTTTTATTATCATGTTTGTTTAATGTTATATAAATGTTGTAAATAAATACAGTCATTTATTAGAGTAATCTTTTTTTTCAATTCTAGATTTTTTTCGAGTTTTAAGTATTGGTCCCATTGACGGTCTGAGTTGCTTCTACAAGGATCGGACAGGGTTTTTATTATATGTTGTATATACTCGTACATGTATTTATGTATATACAATAATTGCCCGTTCAAAGTATAGGATATTTTTTAAATGTGCTTTTCAAGCCATTTCATTTGATACCCCACATGGTACTCGTATTATTCGAACTTTCTTACTTACTTTGCGCTATATTGAATGTATTATGACATCACATAGCCAGTGCGCAGCCTAGACGTTTCCAACGAAACCTTATTTGTTAAGGTACTATGTATATTCTAGAGGATATGAGAGAACAGATGAACATACATACATACTTACATACAAACATAGAGGCAAAACACATAACCCTCCTGCTTTCTTCGCCGTAGTCGGGTAAAAACCATTCCAGTCGTTATTAATTGTTCACTCCGATTGAGTTTGAAGGAATCAGATTCCGCAATTATATTGACAAGGGTTGGGTCAAATGACCGAAATCCGAAGCGGGCTGGAGATATAATTTATGGAAATACTAGAACATGATCTAGGCCGTCGAGTGACTGATATGGAATTGAGTCGAAGCGATTAGGTAATTTGTTACTTCCCTACAACTTAGATCAGATTTTTTTTTCGAAACATCAAAACATCATTCAAAACTTTATGTAGTATTTTTCTCAAATTCAATTCAATTAAAATTTAAATATATCTTTATTATCATAGGATATTTATAATATCTCTTAATAATCGTCACTTTGTTTTATTGCACAATAATTGTTGACGTCAAAAAGTTACTTAGAACTAAGTTTACTGCCGCCTCCAAAGCGCTAGTGCAGAAGAAGCGGTAACAAACTGCACTGCAGCATTTTCTCCAAGAACGTCAACTCACAATGAAATTAATATTTTTAGTTGATATGTGGACAGAGTATACATTGTTTGTTGTCATAATTTAAATTAATTTTTTTAATGTCGAAATTTTGAAATAATTTCAAATCAAGTTGTTAATTCAGTATGTACTTAATGTACCAGATTATGACCATTTCAGAGTATACAAACCTTTAAGAGGGACCCGCGCCAAGCTCAAGCCAGACTTTGTTGTCTTTAAGATAGTCATCGGTCCTATAATAAGCCTTCTCACAGAGTACCTTCTTTACATAAGCTTTAAACTTTTTGTCAGGCATATCAAGGACCGATTGTGGCAGTTTATTATAAAAAAGTATACCGTTCCCCATAAACGTTTTACTAACTGTTTTGAGCCTATAATACGGGGACACTAAGTCACTCTTATTGCGTAAGTTTCTGACGGTAAAATCGCTAATACTTTATTGTATGAGGAAATATTTTTCCTTACATACAGTATGTTTTCAAATATATACTGTGATGGTAAGGTTAGTTTACCTATTTCCTTGCCTATCACCACCACTTATAAATTTTAATTAAGTGAGAACCTTGTTAAAATGTTTGCTGATAACCTTATTCCGGAATTGGGCGTAAACTGCAACACAGTTTCATACTATAGCGGTTTGTTTGCGTTCATAAAGTTAAATACACCTATGTTTCAAATGTTCAAAGAAATTCTTTAATTCTTTCTGTGTAGAAATTTGTAAATAGTACCATTAATCCATGACAAAATAAATATTAAATCAATACCAATATATAAAATGACAAAATTACTAATAATTTTCGTATCCTAGTTTTTAATAAGTCTTAAAAATTACAGGAAAAATTCAAACTAAAAACGAAATTAAATCTAAATTAAAACTAAACTAAAAACTAAATAAAAAAAAATAAAAAACTTACAAATAAAAAATGTCGTGCAGATCATTGCCCTGCGGTAAAGTGCCCAAAAGGCTGGCAGCATTGCCACGCTGGATGGCAATGCTTATTCGTTGGGCGAAGTAATTGCCAGCCCTTTGGTCACCTGACACCTCGACCAACTTATGATTAAAAATATTAATAAAGACATATTATAATAATATTTATCAAATAATTACATTTTAAATTCATCAATATTTATGAAAATTTAATTAATAATCAACTGACAAAATTTACAAATGGCTACAACATAATTACACCTACAAATAAATATTACATATACATAGGTGCAGAATACACGTGCATACAAATTAATGGAAGCTTTAAAATTAAAACAGCCCTTCTCCTATTGCAGCGCCCTCTATTTTATTGTAACACCTAGATATATTGTACATTATGGAAGTAATAAATATAGAAAATTGTATGAAATATAGATTAATGACGTCATAATTAGCATGAATTAATGGATTACTCACGTCACGTAGTTTCAGCTACTGGTCGACAGTGTGTTGCGAGGCGACTTCGTGTGCCCGCGTCCTCTAATCACATTTGCTCTGATGAAGACTTCGGGATGAGGTCGAAACATGTTGGCCAGTAATTGACGCTCTATGTGAGTTTCTCGTTAAGACGAAGTGGTAGCTCAAGTGGCGCCCTCATTTGAAATAAATTGTTTAAAACTAAATAAGGTGATAATTAAAAATTTGATTTGTATAAATGTCTAGAAAGACCTTTAAACTATTTTATGAGTAACCTTTGAAATTATTACGAATAGTCCGTCTAGTTTTAAAACTGTTTTTCGCCAAAAGTGGCCACTTTTGGCGAAAAACAGTTTTAATACTAGACAGACTACCAATATTACTTTCAAAGGTTAGTCATAAAATAGTTTAAAGGTCTTTCTAGACATTTATACAAATCAAATTTTTAATTATCACCTTATTTAGTTTTAAACAATTTATTTCAAATGAGGGTGCTACTTTAGCTACCACTTCGTCTTAATGCATGCTTATAATGTCTGTACCTCTCCCGTTAGTTTTAATTATAAAAAAAAAAACTATGACGCCATAGTTTCTTCTGCAATAATAAATCTAAAAACGTTAATAGATTCAGGTGCGTTACTTTGCGGAAGTCAAAGTTACATACTTCATGCAAACTATTGCCGGCCGGCGCCCACCCACTACTGTTAGTCCCAGCATACCTGCCACCAACAGCCCGTGTGCACCCGCCACCAACAGCTGATGCATGCTCCCTCCGATACTGCTGCATCCGCTGCGGCTGCAGCAATATCGGACACCGCGTACGCAACACGTGTTTCGCCTCTCCACGAGGCATCTTCAGGCACCAAATAAGTTGTTGATCGTACGACGGTCAAGCGTCGAATGAACCTTAAATCTAAAATCACATTGAAAATTGATATGATCATGCCAAGTGACATTTTTTGTGTCGTTTAATTTTCCTAATGGTACCAAATAATTTATTTTAGACCCAGGAAAGTAGCACATAAGGCAAGCATCTAGCTTGACATTTAGAGACTACTTTACAAAAAAAAAAAACTAGTAATTATTACAAAAACAAATCCCGACTGCCTTTTTTATTTATTTTTTTCCTATTATACTTTTTTTTATATACTCAGCGTCACTCTCACAGTAAACACGATCCTAACGACATCTCTCAAGCTAAAATCCATTGAGCCGTTAAGGCTGCAGAGCATACCAAACATTTGAATTTTGCGCCAAAAATCCGCCATTTTGTTTTTTTTTGATATACCCAGTATCTCTTTTACAGTAAATACTATACTTACGACACTTCTCAAGCTAAAATCATCGAGCAATACAAATATACGAGCGAACAATTATACATAAATACATACGTATGTACATACATACATACTCTTTAAAAACACAATCCTCCTTCTGGCGTAGTCGAGTAAAAAACAAAACCACCGACTTCATATCTCCAAAGTTCTTCATCATATCTCAAAAATGTTGAATATTAGCCGCACAATATGTAAAAGCACGTTGACGTTAGGGCTTCAACCTGATATAAAACGTTTCCCACAAATGCATCCCAAAAGAGGGTCGGCGTTACAATGAATTCTAAACAACGTTAATGCCTGTCGTCATTACCCCCTCTTGTTGGCTAGATCGTTTAAAAAATCTTAGTTGTAGGGTAACCAGGTAAGGGTAAATAGAAGGGTAATTACCTGGTTCAAAAATAATAATTTTGTTATAAGACGTCACTCTAAATCACTCGAATAAGTACTAGTACTCACGTACAGAAGTCTTACTCAGAAAATAAATTCAAAGAAGTATCTACTTAATGTGGTTCGCGTTGTGGTTTAATTTAGCTCGCGTCAGAACTCCTTACCTCTTCGTTTAGATACCTAGACATACATTGCAAGCCAATTTCATTCTTATTACTCAGGACACACGATTCATGTGACTGAAGTTTCCCCTTTGAAGTGGTCGCCGCCCGCATAGTAATAATATAGGTATATTTTCGATGCCTAAACGGGGAGTAACACAGGCCTGGTATTAATCATCCATTTTAAACGTTATTTTAGATTTAAAATTATTAAGGGGATACCTGTATTTTCCGGGGTCCAGTGCTCCTCTCATTTAAAATAAATCATTTGTAAGAAAACGGAGAAATCATTTAAAATTTTGTTTTGATCAGACCGAAGATAACCCTTCAAACTATGTTATATACTACAGTTTACAGTTTAAAGTGAGAACGTAAAGTTTTTCTACGCACAATTGCGAAAAACGGCTAATTTCGGCGTTGACCCCGGAAAATTCAGGTAGCCCCTTAAGAGACCGATTTGACTCCAAGAAACAATAACTTCACTAGCTATTTCATTTAAAAATCCATCCAAAATGTTCAAAAAAGTGCCCGATTCGACTTGTTGGAAACTAACGGAAAATTCCTAAAATATCGGTAAAATACATCAAATGTAATTATTGTAATGGAAGAGCGAGGTTTTCTGTCACGGGTATTGATATACCTACTAGAAGGCCTCAACAACTTGCATTGTAAATGTGTTTTTACTAAATAAATGATTATTATTAAAAAAAAAAATCCTCATAAACGGATGTCCAATCAAAACACGTGATCCGAGTAAACAAAATAATGATACATTTTACCCGAATCGAGTTCAAAATGATAATTCTGCAACCGCAATGCTACTAATCAGGATAATGCGGCGGTCACGCGTAATTTGCATACCGATACCGGGAAATTGGGTACCAATGCCGGTAAAATTCAACAAACCCCCGCGCGAAACAAATTAGCAGTACCTTTACGTTGGATGGCCGGACCTACGGCCGACGTTCGGAAATTATGTTTGCTTTGTAAAGTTCCGTACCCAAAGGGTAAAAAAACGGGACACTAGTTCTAAGACTCCGCTGTCCGTCTTTCTGTCACCAGACTGTAGCCTATGAACTATAATTTTCATAGATGATGTATTCATTTCTATTACCGTTATAACAAATACTAAAACAGAATAAAATTAAATATTTAAGTGCAGCTTCTATACAATAAACGGGTTTTTTTATAGATAATGGTAAGGAACCCTTTGTGCGCAAATCTGACTTGCTCTTTGCCGGTTTTTTTTAGGACATGACACACAAACGAGCTAGGCACAAAGTAATTTTAAACTTGTTAATGATATATTAACAAGTTTCAATAGACCCAGGACAATTTCAACAATTAATTATTATTAAATTTTCTATGTCAAAAAAATCGACATTTTCGTAAAAATGCCGGGCCGGCCGAACATTTTTGTATGAAAACGTCGATCTTTTTTCGAGTTTCAAGCATTGGTCCCATAGAAAAAGTTGTTCATATGGACGCTCTGAGTAGCTTCTACAAGGATCGGACAGAGTTTTTGTTACACATGTATATATATTTGTTATAAAATATAGTATCGTTGAGTTAGTATTTCATAACACAAGTCTCGAACTTACTATGGGTATATATATATATTTATTTATTGGTTGATTTGACATAAATTGATTTGAAAAATTCTGTAACCGCAACCTTAACTGGTTGGCTCCCTTAACCAATCAGGATAATACGGCGGTCACGCGTAATTTGCATGCCAATACCGGGAAATTGGCTACCAATGCCGGTAAAATTCGGCAAACCGCCGCGCGAAATAAATTAACTTAACGGTACCTTTACGTGGGTTTTCCATAAACATTAAACTTATTTGGATGTAATTTTTTAATACCTAAGGGATTCTCTGTCACAAACCAACGTCACTAATTTATATGCACCATTTCTGGTTTAGGCATTTACATGGCTTTGTTTATTTGTTTGCCAATTTATGTACATGGAAAATGTATAGAGAATACATAAAATAAAAGTTGTGTTGGTTCGAGTGTTGAGATAACTTTATGTATCTTGTCTTTTTGCTTGTATTTTCGGCAAAATAGTCTCACTTTTATCTTAATTTGTTCCCGGTTAAATTCTTTCCAGTTTTTTTTTGCTAGAACTGAAAAAATTCATTAATCAAAAAAAAATCGCCTAAATACTTATTTAAATATAAATAAATATATATATTGGGAAAAATTACACATATTGAGCTAGCCCCAAAGTAAATTCAAGGCTTGTGTTATGGGATACTATGTAACTCAACGATACTACATTTTATGACAAATACATATATAAATAAACATCTAAGACCCAGGCTAATCAGAAAAAGATCATTTTCCATTTTGACCTTTCCGGGGATTAATCCCGGGACCTCCTGAGTAGCGGACAAGCATGTCCTTCCGCCACGGAGGTCGTCACTTATTTATTAATACAAGTCAATTTACAATGATAAATCGGTCGGATCATAAGGCCTGACTCGGTTACCTGGACTTCTTCTTCTTGGCGCGTCGGAATGGACTAATACAAATGATTATATGAGCGTGGACCAGTTTGTCACCACATTTAGGCCTAATACAAATGATTATATGAGCGTGGACCAGTTTGTCACCACATTTAGACCTCTGTCATTATTCCAGTTAAGGTCTTCTATTGTACAGGGAGTTGGGCAGACAGGGCATGGACTAATCACAATAATGCGGTCGCGCGATTTTTCCGTACCGGTACCGGGAATTTGGGTACAAAACCTGCAAAATTCGGCTTACCGCCGCGAGAAACATTAACACAAATTTACAGTACCCTCACGTTCCCTACTGATTGTATTTTTCTCTACAATTATTGCGAATCTAAATAAGAAAATTTTGCTATTGGACCGTAGAGGTTTCGAACACGTTTAGCCCTTGTGTTCGCTCCTTTACGTATGAGATTTGACTTTTCTCTTATTATTTTTCTCTCTCTTTACGTTGGTGGTATTTTTCATACGTATACTGGAAATTTTTGGACCAATATCAGTAAAATTCAGCCAAGTGCAGTGCAAAACGATTTTGTAATAAAGCTATTGCCTTGTACAAAAAACAAAATTTTGGTAATTTTCTGTAAAATATAGTCTATCACATGCATCTTATATCAAAAATTTATGACAATAAACTCTTGGCCACTGTCTGGAATAACTTGGTAAGTTTACTGGGCTCAAATTCTTTTAATTGAGTTTTTCGTTCCTTTTAATCAATGTCACAATGTGCTAATGACGTACATTTTTTTTACTCTACTAGTCTATGTATACATAGTTCACCATAGTACAACTGATTTGCGATTTAATTAGTAATAGTATTAGAAGTAGGAGTGGATTACTTAAATGGCAATAAATATTTTTTTATTTCCCTATGTTTTTTGCTAAAGACACAAGCTCATGAACAGATGAGTGCGAGACCGCAAGAATTACGCCGGTAAAATCGCCCGTTCCTTATTTACGATTTTTCATTATGTTTCCAAAACCTGTTGTTTTATCAGATATTGGAAACGATTATTTATTTTCGTTTATTGGGTTTTTTTGAGAGTCGTTAGGATAATTTTATTGTAGGTTCGCTCGATGTTTTTGCGAGATTATTTATTGGTTTCTAAAAGTTTTGGAAATTTAATTTTTTTGCGAGTCTATGTTTTATAAGTAGGTACAGATTTTTGAATCTACTTAAATATTTTAAAATGATACAAAATATTATTTTATTTACTGATTTCCGGCCGGGAGGCCATGTGGTTTCCGGCATAGTAGAATAGGTGGCCCTATCCACCACGTCCTCCCGTGGATGTCGTAGAAGGCGACTTAGGGAATACAAGCTTAAAAAAGCTTATAAACATCAATGAGACCTCTCCAACCCGTCTGGCCAGCGAGGAGAGTGTAGGCCGTGTCCTCTGGCTGCTCTGGCTAAAATTTGTCTTGATCAAGCCCTAGATAACCCTTCAAACTATTTTATGAACTACTGTTAACAGTTCAAAGTGAGAACGTGAAGCGTTCTACGCACAATAGCGAAAACAGCCATTCCCTTTCAAATATCTTATTTCAAACTAGCTGCGCCCCGCGGTGTTACCCACGGAAAAAATAGCCCGTGTGTTTATCCAGGGTGTAAGCTTCCTGCATACCAAATATGTTTTAAAAGGGTGCAGCCGTTTGCGCGTGAAGAAGTAACATACACACACGCTCACTCACAAACTTTCGCCTCTATAATATTAATGTGATGATGATAGGGGTAGTATTCTTTGCTAGATATATCTGAATATTTCTGAATCCCCTTAACAAGTAAGTATTCAAACTTCCGTCTTTATTTTAGCGGGTTTCGGTTCGAATGCTCTCCTACTTTTTCTTCCAAATAGAATATTCATGGTCACCTTATAAGGATGCTTTGCCCATGCGGAGTTGAGAATAGCCGGAACAGTTTACACGATTTGGATATAGTTTTACAACCAGCCGTTTGCCAGATGTCAACCTCCTTGGGAATGCAGTTGTAGCACGAGATGTTTGATTTAATCATTCAGTCGCGTCTTACGACATCCACAGGAAGAGATGGAGTGGTTCTATTCTTGCCCGCGAACCACGGTAGTAGTGATGACATTGAATAAGTGACATTAATAACGGACGGCCGGACATGTATTTTGATTGACAAGTAACTGTATTAATTAACTTTTTGACATATACCTATTTTATTTAGATTTGTTTTTAAGAAATAATAATATAATATTTTGCATGTACGTATAAATAATGTGTGATAAATGTAATTGGTTTAATCGCGGTTGAGACAATGGGTCTGTGGGGCCCAGAAGCAAGAACCCTGGTGACTGAGATTTCAGCGCGCCTCCGGGAGGTTACGGGTGATCCAAGGGCTGGCAGTTATTTCGCCTAAAGAATTTCTATCGCAGTGCAGAGAGGCAATGCTGCTAGCTTACTGGGCACCCTGCCTAGCGGCGACGCGTTGGAATCTCTATTTTATTTGCAAATTTTGTATATTTTTTATTAATAATTGTATAAAAAAAATGGTTTAATTCGTTTTTATCATAATAAACAATAAACCACCCGCTACCAATGGTAGTTGATATTTTATGCCATCTGCACATCCACCATCACTCTAATCTTGGTCTTTGGGTTTTTTAGTCCTCGGACAAAGCTCATGGCTGGCTTTTTCTATGCCGTAATGATTAAAACATCCTCAGACGTTGACATCTTCATAATGTTTCAGGAAAATTATACGATCTTCTATTACTCCAAACATATTGCTCCTAGATTCGGCGTAATGACGAAACCAACAATGAACCAATATTCCGAACTAACGAACCGCGAATACAATTTCGTCTGAACAATTTTGCAGATGGTGACAATTTTAAATGATTACATGACAATTTCTCCTTTATTATTTGAAGTATTCCGTTTCGAAGATTTTTGTTGGAAATGTTATAAAGTTGCCCGTCGTTTTGGTGCACAGCTTCGATGGAAAGCGAGTTCAGTGGTAAGTATTTACTTAGTTAATTATCTTTTTACACTTACTGTTTTCTTCTTAATTTTTTTTAGTTTGTATTTTTTATTTACTTTTATATTGACAGTGGATAAGGCGGGCTATATTGACAGTGGAAAATCTGCTTGGTTCAGAGTTCTGTTTTAGACGAGTTGCCACTGTAGACTTAGCATACGTTACCGAACATTCGATTCTAACCCCTATATTTATAAACATTAACAAACCTTTGTCAAACCTCTTTTAGTTAAAATATGTTTTGTCTTGTTTTTGCAATGTCAAATATTATGAAGAGGGAAAGGGACAAAACATGGTTTAGCTGAAACAGGTTTAGCAAAGGTTTGTTAATCTTTATGAATATGAGGGTAACTCTTTTGCTTAGGTACTCGTAAACAAGAAATAACTCGTTTTCTCCCTACTAGATGGCGCTAAACACAATAATAAAAACGCCGACACAGACCCCCACCCTGCAGCTTACTTGCTTTTATTTACGTTATTTTCGCGTAATTGCATTATCTTCGCTCCATTTGCTCTCACAAAATGAATTATTTGGCATTTATTTCATGTGAGTGATTATCGAAAATTCACGTTTATTGCTTTTGTGAAGGGAAATCTTCAGTGTTCTAAATTATATTGCTGTTTTATATTCAAATCAATTTCAAATGACGGAAATATTTTGTTGAAATAAGTTTTGCATTTTTTTTTCCTTTTTTAAAGTTTTCTCACACCTAATATCATACGCGACGGCAAGCTTTATTAAATGCAATCTCGTTTGCGTGAAATTTAAAAATGACGACAACTTTTTCCTGATATCATTCAATGAAACAAAATCATCAGAGCAACATCTCTGATATAAGCTTAATTTTTTACTTAAAAACCGCGTACGTACATACCCACCCAGTAGTTTCGAAGATTGGCGTGGAAATACATACATAAATTTTTGCTTTCTGTTTTTTATGTCCCGTTTCTTTACCTAGGTTAGTGAGTTACGTTTTTGTATCGTCCACATTCATTTTTTCATAAATTAATAAATTGTACAGACACGCGATTTTTACTGCTTTATTATTTGTTTGATTAAAGAAAATGTATGGCAGAGAATATATGTTTTCTTGATTTTTATCAACGCAATTGTTCGTTTTACCGAATAAGGGATGGGAGTGTAGTTATAGCTGTTGCAGTTTTTGTTCAGAGTAATCCACAAACGAGTAGTATAAAAGGCGATTACGCTTAAAGTGGCCTTTGGAACTTGCGGTCCGGCGCTCTGCCTACTTGTCTACCAAGAGCTGCAAGACTCAAAATGTTCTGTCTACCCCATTAGGGAAAGAAACGTGATAGTGCATGTATGTATGTTCTTTAGATTCACATATCATTTCACCGCGGTCCTTTCAGAGGCTTGCGTGGGGATACAGATCCAACACGTTGAGGCCCTTTGGAGAAGTTGATGTAATGTGGCGCTCCCGCCAAAACCCATTCCTGAATATACCTATGAAAGGTATACCCTTGAATAGGTTTCGGCAGGAGAAAGATCTATTGCAAGAAAAAGGGAAAGGTCTATGGGTTATGTAATGAGAGTGGGATGGGCCGATGCTGGGATATTGCAAAAGCAACGTATGTATGTTATTATTATTATTCTTTACGGGCAGCGAAGTTGTAAAGGTTAGGTCACAGTAATTATTTTCGAAGAAAAAACTTCTTAAGGTGAGTTGGACAATTTTTTAAATTAGAAATAACTATTGAACTCAGGACAAATGTCAACAAAAATCAAGTTTTTACTTCTGTCGGCATTCCCGGAGTGCCACTGTATTTCAAGGGTTACGCAAAGGGTAAAAACGGGACTCTATTTCTAACACTCCGCTGGCTGTCTGTCACCAGGCTGTATCTCATGAACCGTGATAGCTAGACAGTTCAAAATTTTCACAGATGATGTAATCCTGTTGCCGTTATAACAACAAATACAAAAAACAAAATAAAATATATATTTCAGTGTGGTTTCCATACAACATACTTGATATTTTATAGATAATGGTACGGAACTCTTCGTGCGCGTGTCCGACTCACGCTTGGCCAGTTATTTAGTGTATGTTATGCACAAAAAGTTCCGATGAAAATTCGGTAGGCAGTCAAGTTGGAACGCAATATCATATAAAAAACTGTGTGGGCTATTGAAAGTGCATTCGTCTCGTTCGGGCGATACAGTGCAGTTAACAAAAACGTCGTTTTTGAGATATTGGCGTTTTATTAAAAACGTGTCCTGAAATTCATATACTGAAGTTTTATTTTACGAAAGTGTACAATATGATAGCCAAAACTATACAAAGTGTAACGGAAAGGGGTATTCACCCAAAAGGGAGTAAACATACTAATCAATGTGAACAACATTTACTATGGGACCATCCATGAACTCGTAAAAAAAAATTTAACCTCCATAAAAAATTTAATACCGTGCCAAAATATATGGAGCTGCAGATTTTCTTTTACGATTTCACGGATGATCCCATTGTAAAAGTTGTTTACATTAATTAGTATACAGGGTGTTTTTTAAATCACTGGCATCCTTTCTACTGGTGAAAGTACTCATGAATATGAGCAACAATTTCTATTGGACCAACTCAATCCAACCGAAAAAAAAATCAGCTGTTTCATACTATTTGACAATACTTAGAATCCCAAAATGTAGGAACAGCTGTTTTTTTTTTCGGTTGGATTGAGTCGGTCCCATACAAAAAGTTGCTCATATTCATGAGTACTTTACCAGTAGAAAGGATGCCAATGATTTTAAAAACACCCTGAATGTGTAGTCCCTTTCGGGTTGATACAGGGGGTATCAACCCGAAAGGGACTACACATTCCCTTTATATTTATATCCGTAACACGTATATAAATATAAAGGGACCAATCACACAGATTGAGTTAGCCCCAAAGTAAGTTCAAGAATTGTGTTATGGAATACTAACTTAACGATACTATACTTTATAACAAATACATATTATATAGATAAAGAGCCAGGTCAATCAGAAAAAGATCGTTTTCCATCTTGACCTGATCGGGGATCGAACCACCTGAGTAGCGGACAGGCATGTCAACCATTACGCCACGGAGGTCGAAACTATAATTTAAGTTCATACAGTGCTTCTCTTCCCTCGCAGATTGAAATGCTTACTGAATATAAAAAGAATGTGGTGTCGTGGGACACCAGGTAGGAACGAAGTTCCTTCGGCTAATGTAGAATCGACACAATGTGTATACGACTGTCGCGCCTGCGCACGTCTCATTTAACGGTTTTATTTAACGAGGTCATCCTTACGGTTTTACTATCACATTTTTTTCAGTTCGGTCGCGCAGCAAAATCCCTATCTCCTCCAAGCCTGCCGTAAGGAACTTCGTTCCAATATAAATCATCTCATAAGGCGATATCGTCAGCAACATTCCTGTTTTGATACTTCTTTTTACCCGACTGCGCCAGAAAGAGGGTTAGATTTTCGAGAATATGTATGTATGTATAATTGTATGGCACGCGCTGCAGCCTGAACAGCTCGATGGATTTTGGCTTGAGAGGTGTCGTTAGATTTGTATTTACTGTGAGAGTGACACTGGGTGGGTATATATAAAAAAAAAGTTTAAGGGGCAGTTGGTTTTTTTTTTTTGTTTTTGTAATAATTACTTGTTAATAAAAATAATAAATGTTACTTGTGGTCTTTATGATTTAAATTGGAAGGCACTGTCAGACCCTTAAGAGACCAAAACTACTAAGTAGAAATGTAAGTAACTATGTTAAAATATATATCAATTTTTATCTAGTCTAGTAATTTTGTCAGGTCAACTGGAATATGATTTTTTCAGATTGACCTAGGTCTTAGATGTGTACCTATCTATATATGTATTTGTTATAAAATATAGTATCGTTGTGGTATCGTTGAGTTAGTGTCCCATCATAACACAAGTCTCGAACTTTGGGGATAGCCCATTCTTTGTAATTTGTCCGTATATAAAAAAAAAATCTAGTCATTATTACACGCAAAACATTTTCAATTTCCAATAAAAAATAAAAAAAACAGTATGTGCTTGTACTTGACAAGCAAGTTGTTTAACATTTTTAAACGAATAGCGTATTCAATTTCCGCCGCTACAAATTTTCGTCCAATCACTAAGCCGCATTTCAAATTTTTAATTCCACGTCTATTAGTCCAAATTCAAAACCGTGTATTTGCAAGTCGGGAGCCGAAGGCAAACACAACAAGGCTTGTCGTCGTCAGACTCCAAATTCGAATTTCAATTTTCGCGCGTACGTGCAACGTTTGCCGCGTCAAATGAAATGCGGTTCGTGCTAGAATTCCAATTTCAAATTTGAACCTCCAATTGTAGTGAGTTGTAGCGGTATTGCCTTGCAGAAATTATTTTGTGCGCTGCTCCCTGATTTTCTATTTGGCGCTTGTGTCAAGGAATTCTGTAGTAGAACGGTTTCCTCTGGGTTTGTCTACGGCGGAAATAAATTTTCGCTGTAGAACAAGTCTTAATACAAAAGGTTGTTTATGTTTTACTTATTTTCCTTCGAAGCGTCCGATTGCAGCGGAAGTATTTCATTCCTTGAGTGCGTGGTTTATTATCTGAATGTTGTTGTTTTGTTCGGTTTTCCTACTTTTAGTTTATATTCCAGTTTCCAGATTCAGAAATAAAGGACTTACGGCATGCACAGCACGGCCCGTGTATGTTTTAAACTAGTTTATACCAGGTTTTTGAAACTCGGCGTGTGACGCGGGACGATCTTGGCGGTCATCTTGCCTTCACTTTCACCTTTGGTACCACTAGCAGTTTGACGTTCCAGTGTTATTGTGTTCAAATTATTAGTGTAACAAACGAATATTAATAATAAATCATATAATAAAACAATTTAACATAATATCTGTTTTTTAATGATCTAAATTATTCATTTCTTTCTAATATATAAAACATTGGTTTTATTATTAAGTAATTTAAGGCTCTACGTTTGGAGCTCTCTCACAATAATGCAAAGCTGAGCTTCTGCCTCGAGGACTATACTACAAAGTAATATCTATATTCAATAATAAATCTAAAACCAGGTCTTTGCAAGTACTTTTCTGCATCAGTAAAATTGATAATTATTATCGAAATTTCTTTTTTCATGCTGGATTGGAAGCAAAGAAAAAAACGTTGAATATTCTAGCTGCTTCTTTTCGTAGGAGCTGCTTTAGAGAATGAGCGAATCATGTCAATAAGCTATGCGGATAACAGGTGATCACTAGTTTGATCTAGTGTTGCATAACTATCGATAGTTGACCTTGAAAAACAGTCACAATATCGATAGGACTACCGATAGTATTGAATAACCGATACACCAGGAAAATATTGAACGTGTCCAGAAGCAGTGTTTGACTTCGATTTCTCGGAGATTTGGTTTACATAGAAAACTAGAAACCTATGACAGCAAATTAAGCTATTTTAAAATGTCCTCCTTGATCTCTAGAAGACAAAGAAATAGTCTGCTTTATCTATATAAATTAATTCATTCAATGATTGACTGTCCTGAACTATTAATGCAAATAAATCTTAATACTTATCATCGTATTCGATATCCTAATACTTTCACTGTTCCACTTGCCAAGAATAACGTCTCCCACAATAACCCATTATATGTTATGTGTAGATCATGCCCTTAAAATTGTTATCAATACTATGTTTTACATGTATATTCTGTTTTATGTTAACCACATTGCTTTGAATGTTCTCTTAAATTTAAAAATCAAAAATTTAAAATCGAGTACTTCTTTTTAACTGTTAATAAGACTCAGAAGTTAAATTGATCATGCTTTGTACACAAGTTTTTTGAAAAATTTTACTTGATCACAATGTGTAGAAGTATCTATTAAGATAATGTTACTTATAATGCAACTTTGTAAAATGTCTGTTTTGTGTGCCTATTAAAGTAAAATAAATAAAAATAAACTATCGATAGTATCGATTGTCAATAGTATCGGTGCTATCGATAGTATCGATAGTATCGGTTATTCGATACTATCGATAGTCCTATCGATATTGTGACTGTTTTTCAAGGCCACGATAGTTTCAATAGGCTATCGATATTTTATACTATTGCTTGCAACACTAGTTTGATCCCATTTTCCATCTTCTTGCCAAGCATCACGCTAAAAGTGGGCATTTAGTCTTACTTCTCTGGGCTCTGTCTCCTTAGAGGCGCAATACCTAAAATGCTCTGTCATGTCCATTGTGGACAGAGTCGTGATATTATCATCATTTCAGCCGCATAACGTCCACTGCAGGATATAAGCGTCTTCCAAGGTCATTTATATAATTATATGATAGATTCACAGATAAAACTGAACTGGAATACGTCCCAAAGGTGAACTGGTAGACAATGCTTAACGTTAAGTTGTACCTTTTTGTACTATAATCTTAAGATTTAAGTGCAATTAATTAAATAAAAAAAAAAACTAATAAAAATGTAATATTAATTAATTTACTTCAAGTTACTATATACTAACAGTGACACGATTCCTCTTCTCTCCTATTGCAGCGCCCATCAGGGTCCTTAAGTGATTGTGGAATCATTTTGCAATCTAATCCGCATGTACTTATTTATCATTTAAAGAAGCAATAAATTATTGAGTATTAATTATTCCAAAATGACTGATCTAGAGCGGCCTGCATCCAGAGCTTTTCAGCGACCTTAGTCAGGTCGTCAGACTACTTTGTTGGTGGTGTTTTACGCTTCGCTTGCCAGTACGTGGTCGCCATTCGAGAACCTTTTTGTCCCATCGGCCATCGGTTCGTCGCGCTATGTATGTAGAGACGTGATACTGTATTTATATTGTTATTTAAAATTAAAGAGCAACCATTACTAGCATTTATGGCAAATGTGACGTCTGCACTGTTCGTCTTGAAGAAATAAAAAAGCACTCAAACTAATAATGGCGTCCCAAACCCTTAATGGTGAGGTAATTAACCTGAGTACCCAACCCCACCTATCACCCAGGCTTTGGAAGAACCTAAATTATGTTTTAATGGCCGCAATAATTTACTGGACTATGAAGACCGTTCTAAGAGTTACTGTACACTAGTCTCAAGAATTCGCAAATTTCTAACAACTCAATTCAGATATTGTTCTTTCTAATGTCTAAACAAATTTTTTTCTATGGGATTTGTATGAAATATAGACCAATGATGTAAAGAATAGATAATTTCTTAGAGTCAAATTATCAGTTTTTCTGCAATAATAAATTTAGCATTACGTTTTAAATCGATCTGATCAATAACAATTGACATAATTATATTGTGATGTTATATTTATTAACAGTAATTATTTTCTTAACAGTAGGTACCAAAAGATTTATTTTTGACACAGGAAAGTACCACATTAGAGAATAGGTGCGTTTTGGACATAATAGAGAATAGACGAGGAAAGATGTTAGGCCAATGATACACACCACGATTTCATGACAAATATAATTAAGACACGCCTCTTCAACCAGTGTGTTCTGCCTACAATAACGTTTGGTGTCGAGACATGGACTCTTACAAAAGGTACCATGTATAAAGTTGCGGTTGCGCAGAAAGCCATGGAGCGCGTCATGCTCGGCATCAAATTGCAAGACCGAGTTCGTAACGTGGAATTCAGACGTCGAACGAAAGTTCATGACGTGCTCTCTAGGGTTGCGATTCTAAAGTGGAACCTGGCTCGAGGAACGATGGCAGGTGGATAAGGCCGTCCCAGAAATGGTAAACGTAGTGTGAGACGTTCTGCAGCTAGGTGGGTTGATGACATCAGACAAGTTGCTGGAAATAACTGGATTGCGATGGCCAACAACAGAGCAACATGGCGCAGACAAAAGGATGCTTATATCCAGCAGTGGGTACCTGAGAGCTGTTGATGATGATGATGATGATAATTGAAGGGAAGATAGAAGAGAAAAGAGGAGGACCAGGAATACTGAAGCTACATGAAAAAATAAAGGAGAAGGTGAACGTTGTGTCGTACGGAGAATTAAAACATCTAGTAGACGAGAAAGACCAATGGAAGAAGATTCATACTTCACCGACAAAAGAAAGCTCTTAAATATAAATAAGTTTCAAGAAATGATATTCATTATATTTCACGCTGGTCTAAAAGCCGGACTTAAGGCTGTAGGCCTTCCTTATAAGAAAAACCTGCAGCTTTAAGTCCGCCGAATTGCTCGAATCCATACAAGTGAACATATAGTTGTAACGCAAAATAATGGCGGTTTCAATAATAGTTTAACTTTAAACGTTTTTGTTATTTTATCGCATGGTTAGATATGTTTTTAGGTAGATACACACATTATCCTTCTTTCTCTTACGGAGTATAGACAGGCCTGTGTCTTCTTCCCGCTTAGGTATCGAAAATATAACTACATTATTATTATTCGAACGGCGACCACTGCGCAATGAAAAATCCAGTAATATTATTCGTTTGAAATTGGTTTGAAATGGATGTCTAGGTATCTAAACAACAAGGTGCCGAGCTCCGACGCGAGCTAAATTAAACCATATCGCTTACCACAAAAAGTTAATATTTCTTTAAATTTTTTGCTGAGTGAGACTTTTGTACGTAAATACTAGTACGTATTCTGTGGTATAGAGCAGCTCGGTAGCTTGGTGTCACGTCTTACTGGCGCTTTCACAGGTGAAGCAATCTACTCGTCCGCACTTGGCAGCTTGATAATCATGGGAGGCTGAAGGTCATGGTGCCTGCAATGAGGCCCGGCAGGAGTCCCCCTCAGAGCCGCCTAGCGTGGTTTCCAGATAAGACGTGTTCTGATACCTCCTTACCTGTCTGTGACGTATCGTGTGTGTCTTCGTAATAAATACAAGTAATTCCATATAATAGTTTCATTAATGCATTATAGTGCTAACACAGCGGAATCTGACGCCAGTCTTAGCCACTTAAATATACATACTTACAATAAAAACAAACATACTAAGGGTATAATAGGTATATGTCGAAAGTGAAATATTCCTGTAGTCTGCAGGGCATCCTAAAGGGTGATTCGTTAACTGGGTTCTGTAGTTATGACTTCGTTAACGAGCAAAGGAAAGACAAACCACATTGGCTTGAGTTACGTTCACATTGTTCAATTAAACAAGAAGTATTTAAATGACTAAAAGTCCTTTAAATACCTATGAAAAGTATATAACATCAACGTTCCGTAGACTCCTGATTTCTTCTTCAAATCTTAACTGCAACTTAATTTCTTATTTCAGAATGAAATTAAAGAAAAAGTATGGCTGTGTTCCAATGTTTTTTTTTTAAATATAATCTCATCAAATTTGTTTCATAGATAATAATAATAATAATAATAAATATATAGGGACAAATTACACTGATTGAGCTAGCCCCAAAGTAAGTTCGAGACTTGTGTTTTGGGATACTAACTCAACGATACTTTATTTTATAACAAATACGTATATAGATAAACATCCAAGACCCAAGACAATTTAAAAAGGCTATTTTCCAACTTGCCCTGACCGGGGATCGAACCCGGGACCTCTGGGTGGCGGACTAGCATGGTGACCACTACGCCACGGAGGTCGTCATAGATGTTGGAACGCAGTGGATAATCTTACCAATTTTTCAGGTTTATGGAGGTTTGTATCTCTTTTAGTGATAAAATTATGAGGGAAACAAAAACATAGGGACATGCTAATATATCCAAAGATTTTTATTGGAAAAATCATTGCTCTACTGACACTATCCAGCAAGCAATCAGGAGACTACGTTTGTATGGAAAAACGGCTAAACGATATTCATTATCAATGTTAGTGGGTTAGGTGGGTAATTGTGTTCTATCTAAGTTATGCCATCACACTGATTTTACTTACGTTTAACTAGCCATTGTGTCCCAGTTTTGAGCAAAGATCTCCCCTCTATTCTGATAGTGATGTGACCGTTTTTGAAATTTTTGAGACAAAACCTGAAACGGTCTCGAAAATTTTCGAGAAATTTTGTCGAGAATTGTTGAAAATATTTGGAAATTTACAAGGAAATAAATTTCCGAGAACAGAGAATTTCTCGGCGGCACTAATTCTGATCCACTCATTATAAGTCATTCTAATTCGCCTCTCTCTTTGTTTCAGATGCCCTAAAGCTTTAATATTCCGCGTTTAAGTGATGTGCAATCGAACGAGTGAGTGAGTGATGTGATGTGACGGTGAAGTGATAGATCAGCATGCTGCCTACGGCGCTGCTGGCGACGGCGGCGCTGCTTGGGGCCGCGCTGCGAGCTATGGCTGCTAAAAACGGTGAGTTTAGAGGAGAAAATAGTAAAATAGATATAGTACAACAAAAAAGATGGTGTCACTATCTTTTTTACATGAAAGGGACACGATAGTCATACAATAGTGACACGATAGTGCAAAACAAGAAAGATACTGACACAATAATAACACGATAGTGTCACGTTAGGGACACGATAGTGCCATGACAGTGCTACGATAGTGACACGATAAAGACACAGTAGTGACACGACAATGACGCGATAATGATTCGACAGTGACACGATAGTGATTCGACAGTGACGTGATATCGACACGATAATGGTGATAGATCAGCATGATGACTAAGGCGCTGCTCGGAGCCGCGCTGCGAGCTATGGCTGCTAAAAACAGTGAGTTTAGAGGAGAAAATAGTAAAATAGATATAGTACAACAAAACAGATGGTGTCACTATCTTTTTTACACGATAGGGACACGATAGTCATACAATAGTGACACGATAGTGCAAAACAAGAAAGATACTGACACAATAATAACACGATAGTGTCACGTTAGGGACACGATAGTGCCATGACAGTGCTACGATAGTGACACGATAGAGACACGATAATGATTCGACAGTGACACGATAGTGATTTGACAGAGACGTGATATCGACATGATAATGGTGATAGATCAGCATGCTGACTACGGCGCTGCTCGGAGCCGCGCTGCGAGCTATGGTTGTTAACTCGTAAAATTGTGACTTGAGAGAAGGTATAATAGGTATAATAGTACAACAAGAAAGATAGTGACATGACAATGACACGATATTGATACAATGGTAACACGATAGTGACATGGTAGTCGTGATAGATCAGCTGCCTACCACTTATTTCCAAACTACCAAACCCATTTTGCTATAAATATTTTCTGTATTTGTTTATTTAATGTTATCATAAGGAAAGTCATTTTTATTACAAGCTTTTATTAAGTTTCGCCTGTCCCGTTGTCTGTCGGTCTGTCTGTCTGTCTGTCTGTAATCAAATCTTGCAAGTTAAATTGGACCTACTTCCCGGTTTCCAATTGAGCTGAAATTTTGCACGCATATATCGCGTGACAAATAACAATACAATATTATAATAACATGGAGGTGATCTGATGATGGAGCCGGAAGGTGGCCACAGGAACTCTGTAATGAAACGACGCAACCCAGTCGAGTTTGGGCTTGTTTGAATCGTTTTGAGGAGCACTTAAGATAAAAGCTTGTTTTAAAATATATTTTTTTAATAATTACTTGTTAACAGGCTGAGTGACTATTTCTAGTAAACGTCGATTAATTATATTTTCTTTCTTAAATAACGAATATTAAAAATAAATTCTACATTTGAAACCTGACCCGAAACGAGATAACTTCTCCGCTGAACCCGGTCCTGTCGCATTGCGGCCTGGAATTCCCACTTTTGTCCGGATTACACTTTTATCCGGCCGACAGGTTTAGGCCACGCTCTGTTTAAACCGGGAACGGATACTGACATTTTTATTTTGCATTTTTACATACGATTGTTGAATAAAGGAATTGGAAGGACTAAAATTCTTACAAACATTGTCTGATTTTTTTTTATGTATGTTCATCGATTATTTGGAAAATTATTTTTTTGTTCGCCCTTTCGTACGAAAAAAGGAATTTTCCGAATCAGTCTAGATCCATCCATACCAGTTAAGTGGTCTCATAGAAATTTCAACAAAATTCAAAAAATACAAAATTCAAATGTTTTTTCAGTGATTAGACCTTTCTTTACAGGCACTGTTACACGTCAAAAAGTATAATTTAGGTTACGTGTTGTGTATATAAAAATTTTATTGATTTTTAAAGAAAAGCTAACGAAACCAGCGCCGATACCATAAAACGTTTGTAGTTTGGGGTGAAGTCTGGTTTACAAGCCCATTCCGCAGATAGATATGCAGGATTACAATACAATACAAAACAATACCCTATATTGCATTAAAGAAATAAATACAGGAAATAATTATCTTAAAAACTAGAAAATGCGCAAAAGGTGGCGTTATTGCTAAGAAATTTCTTCGAGGCAACCTCTTTCCATAGAAAAAAGTGATGGGAAATCTAATGGGAAATTAATGGATGGGAATACGATACTGACGATGGGGATAACATATATATATGTATGTATATATATATATATATATATATATATATATATATATACATCTTACTTTAATACATACAACTTACAAAGAACAAAAAAATATATTTATATTAACAGTACAAGATGAATAATCTAAGTAACACTAATAACTTTTTTGGTTCTTTCGGTCCAAAGATTCAAAGATTTAAATGTTTATTTAGTAATTAGACCTTTACAGGTACTTTTACACGTCAGCAAGTATACCGATACCAGCGCTTCGTAACGACCACTGCTGAGAAGAAATGCCGAAAGAAACTCATTTTCACAGTATTGGTCGCCTACTCGCCAGAAGGGCTTTGTCATATTTTTATAATTGTCTTTTAATTAATAAATACTTATAATATAATACAGTGTTGACACATTATATATAACATGTAATGCTTGCGAACAAGTAAACAAACATAAATTGCGTAATTTTTTTATGTTTGTTTACTTGTTCGTGTACCATGATACTAAACAGTTTTTTGTATAAAATATTGATTAAAAAATTTCGTCTTTCTATACAAAATCCATTGGGCTGGGCCCTGATTTGTATGAGAAGCTGATTTTTTTGGAGTGAAAACTTCTTTGACGCATTGGGCATGTGTAGAAAGCATTTTTTGAGATGAGAAATAACCATTGAACTTGCGACACCGTTACCATAACCGACACCAGGTTATCACATTAGCAGCGCTCTCGGAGAGCCACTGTTTTATTTTTCGTTTTTAGATTATTGTTTTTATGGAAATTAGTTTAGTATCATAGACAAAACTTGCACGAATAAGGTTATTGATGTTTAATAATTTTTCAAAACTAAAAACCAAGTTCATCAAGCCAGTGTCACTTCCCGTTAGGTATCGGAAAAATACCTTAATTTTTACAATGCACGCGGCGACCACTTCGAAGGGAAAAATTCAGTTACATGAATCGGTTGTCCACAGTAATAAGAATAAAATTGGCTTGCAATGGATATCTAGGTACTTATCTAAACAAAGAGGTGAGGAGCTCTGACGCTGAGCTAAATTAAACCATATCGCTATACACAATAGACCGCCAATCTGGAGGTTCTGGGTCTGATCCCCAGCCAGGGCAAGTTGGAAAATGACCTTTTTCAAATTGTCCTGGGTTTTGGGTGTTTACATATGTGTCGGAGAGTTCAAAGTAAATTGCCTTTTTATTATTTTACACGTGCAAAGAGAAAGAAAGACGATAAGCCCAATTGTATACACAGTATTCAATTTTGTGGGGCCAGAGGATTCAACATGTATGGTTGGAATCCATGGATCAGCGCGTGGTGGGGCGCGGTCTTTTGTCACATTTTTATAAGGCTCACGTAAGTTCTCTCATGCGGCGGCATCGGTAAGGTGACGTGACTGTAAGTAAGTTTTCATCCTGACATTATAGTGTGTTCTCGTACTGTAACTAAGTGGGTAGTACACGTTACTCGGGATATCAAGATGCCGATCCCGCCCCGCTTTGCCCACCCCTTTTCTCTCGGCCGTCCGCGACATATGTATGTATTTATCATAAAATATAGTATCGTGGGGTTAGTATCTCATAACACAAGCTTAAGCTTACTTTGGGGCTAGCTCAGTCTGTGTGATTTGTCCGTATATATATATTTATTTTACGACGATTTTAAAATAATATCTACGGGACCACCTGATATGTATGCCCTTTCAACCACAAAAAGAATTGTTATATCAATCAGTCATTTTCAAATAATCGGTGAACATGAACATACATTCAAGGAAAACATTCCGGCGAATTGATAACCTCCTCTTTTTTTTGGTCGTACATACATACATACATATTATCCCGCCTGTTTCCCACAGGGGTAGGCAGAGACTATGGACCTCCACTTACTTTGATCCTGACAGACCTCTTTCACTTCATCTAAACTCATCACTCTCTTCATGCATGTCGGTTACTGGTACTTCTGACTTTTCTTTTTTAAGAACGTCTGCAATCTGATCGCGTTCGTCGAGGACGACCGTGATCAACTCTTCTACTCACATTCGCTTTGTAGGCCCTTTTAGTAAATCTCCTGTTATCTATCCTTTCTACATGCCCGAACCATCTCAATATTCCTGTCTTAAAGTTTTGGAAGGCTGTTAAAGAGTAACACGGTGTAAATAGTTTTCAGTGAGAGCGCCAATTTGGCGTAGCCTCCAATCTTTTTATTACTTCCCAAATTGCGGCGGCCGTCACCAGTTCATTAAGGCGATTAAGCCGCGAAATCTGCCCGCGAGTGCCATTCCGGATAACTATTACTATGCTATGGGTAACGTTTAAAAATGGCTTATCAGGATTTTGCATATTGCTATTCATTTGTTGATTCAACTTTATAATAAAAGCAGTAAACGCCGGAAGAAATATTTTCGCGCTTTTTGATAACCTTCGCATAAAAACTCCGGTTTTGAATTCAAATTCCAACTAGGTTGGAAATGGTCCGTTCCGGAATTATCCTGAGTCTTCAGTCTTTTCTTTTTTCAAAATATTTAAAGCTTTAGAGAAAAAAAACTACTTTAGTTTAGATTGAGTAAGTTATACAGGCCTACTGGAAAAGATATTTTGAGATAGGTAGTTCCTTTGTATAAAATGTATTCTATGTATTCTCTGTATACATTCTTCGTTGTACATAAATCGGTAAATAAATAAAATTCGTCATTTGTGTGGTCTATTTAGACAACTTTTAAATTTTTAAATAACAGGAAAATTTGTTTTTTTTTTTCAATTAAGTGTGTTTGGGTATAGCCCTCTTAAAAGATAGGTTTAAAATTAATATTTAATAAGCCCAAAAGAATTACATGATAAAAAGACATATTTTTTTAAGATTAACTTCTTTTATTGACTGATTTGTCAATAAAAAAAAACGTATACCACAAATAATTTTGTTTTAAATTATTACTTTTAAAATGCATGCATGTCATATCGTTATTATTATATAGGTAGGTAAATTATCAAAAGATTACACTTAATTAAGAACTTTTAGTTAAACGTCTATTTATTTATCATAATAAGAAAAGAGAAAAAAACACTAAGGACATAAATAATTCACCAAGTCTAGTGTTTAACAGACCGAATAGCTGCTGCTAGTGTTCTTCACAAAATCGTGCAATTTATCGAGAAGCCGAATAAATGGACGTAATTCTCTCAGCTCGGCATCTCTAGGGAGAGTTTTAGAAAACACAGATAAAATAAACTGACTTAATCTAGATTCTTTGCAGAAAGAACTATTATTTTAGACACTTAGGTTTTATTCAAATACGATTTAATACTTTTAAGGCGGATTGAACTAACTAAGAATACTTTTGAAAAATACAAGAGCGTAATGATTTTCGAGCTCATGGTGAATTTCATTCACTGTAATTTTGAAATGATTTTTATTTAAAAAGAAAACTAGATTTATATTTATATACGTGTGCATTTAGTCCCATGGTGGCTTGAGGCAAGGGACTTTATTAGTGAGATAGGACGTCGTTTAAGAGACCGTGGTTATGACTACCGCTTTGGCTGGTACCTGGTTCAAAGGATATCCATTGATATTCAAAGAAGAAATGCAGCTAGCAAAAAGGATACATTTGAGCCAGGTGCAATCCGTGGGGGCATTTTTGATTAACGAATTTATATTATTTTAATTTATGTATGATCACCTTTTTTTTTCAATTTCGATGAACAAAGTATCAACTTATAAACGGGACTTATAACACTTATAACGAACCTAAAGAGCTCACTGACCCGGCGGGAGAGCGCATTACTCGCGCTTTCACAAGTAAAGCGACACCTGGCGTGGTCCACACTTGGATGGGTGACACGAGTCGCAAAACAATTTTTTTGAGCTCCTCCGTGCTTCGGCCGGCTGTCATAATTATTTTTTTAAATAAAAAATCTTTATTAAGGGACAGGAACTTAGTATAAACAGTAAACATTAAATAAATAGGGACAAATTGCACTGATTGAGCTAGCCCCAAAGTAATTTTGAGACTTATGTTATGGGATACTAACTCAACGATACTATATTTTATAACATATACATATATATTTAAACATCCAAGACCCAGGACAATTTGAAAAAGGCCGATTTTCCAACTTGCTCTGACCGGGGATCGAACCCGGAACCTCTGGGTGGCGGACTAGCATGGTGACCACTACACCACGGAGGTCGTCTTAAACTCAAACATTGGATAAAAATAATACCGGCAGAAGTTAAAATAACTGTGACGCAGATGTCAACGCTCACCGCCGAAATGAAGGTACAAATTCTCCTCGTTGTTTGACAATCATCTACGTCAGATGCCTTTAGGCAGCTTGAAACAATCTGACAGCATGGCCATTTACACACGTGAAAATCAAAAACAAAAACATGATAATATGGCTACTGGGCATTACTTATGAGGAGGCTGAAAATCTCATGAAATGGCCAGATTGAAGTCCGATATATAGTTTACTTTTATGCTTCCAAACATGAACCTATAGACAAATACACACTGTCAATTTACTCTTTATATTGTTATTTTATGTATTTTTTGTGTTTTTTCATAGTACAATAAAGTTATTACAAACAAACAAACAAACACACAAACACTGTCACACATACACTCAACACTTTCAGCTACACAACCCATATAACTCCCTATCCCCCTCCTAAAGCCCTCCACCTTAAAATAGATTAAGTTTAGTATGTAAATTGTATGTAATTTGTATTTTTCTTACCTATGTACCACTTATAAATTTTAATTAAGTAAGAACCTTGTTAAATGTTTGTTGATAACCATATTATCAGCAAACATTTGATCCGGAATTGGGCGTAAACAACTGCAACACAGTTTTATACTTTAGCGGTTTGTTTACGATCATAATATGTTAAATGCACCTATGTTTCAAATGTTCAAATAAATTCTTTAAAATTCTTAAAAAAAGTTAAAGATAGTTTTTTCTGGTTCTTTATGAACTTGAAATAACTGCCAAATACTTTGTCCTACTTTGGTCTGAATGATGTACTTAACAAATTTGAAGATGTATCTGAGCAAAAGTTCATAGAACACTGAATGATCCAATAAGTCAGCTGATCTATGCGTTCAGTGTGGGTGACCGTCTTACATAAATTTGTATGAAACCGAATAAATGAACGAAATTCTGTTTCAGCTCGGCATCGCGCGTCTCCAGGGCGTGTTTTAAAGAACACAGATAAAATAAACTGAGTTTATAAACATAGATTCTTTTGCCGCTCCTCGGGAGGACGATTTTAAGAAGTTTAAACTGACCTTTTTACTACAAGTGCCGAGTGGTGTAATTTTTCAAACACAGTGTCTCTAAACGAACGTTTTTTTTCATAAGAAAATCTTTCGTTTAGGTGACTCCACGTTTCAAAAATTGCACTTTATGACCAAAATAGATAAATTATTTACTTATTTTTTTTTAGTTTTGAGTTTAGATTTCATTTAAAATATAATTTTTTTACAAGAAAATATATATTCAAATGGACAAAAAGCTTAACTTATCTAAATAATATAAAATAAATAAATATTTAAATTTGTAACAATATACATATTATCACGCCTGTTTCCCACAGGGGAATCCTGACAGACCTCTTTCGCTTCATCTACACTCATCACTCTCTTGATGCTTGCCCGCCGGTTATGGGTACTGTGACAATATACACATCTAAAATCGTCTTAATCCTTGCTGCATACGCTTGCACACTACGAGAACTACTTTCAGCGTGATTCAATAAGCTTAACATAACATAGCTGTAAGTATACAATTAATACACTAAACAACAGGTAATTTTTATCTCCGTTATAATTATTTAAATATAAGTGTTTTTATCCAACTACAAATTCAACACAGAATGTTTAGTTTCGTATCGGTGGGCATTATTATTTGCTGTATACTTTAAAGAGCTCAGATTTTACATAGATATCGTTAAAATATTCTGGTTACACAACCTTTTATAAGATGCAAACGAAACCAGTGACGGTTGAGCACTACTTCCACCCCTGGGTGAGTTTGTTAATGCCGCTCCCATCACGTCATTTTTGTTAATTCCTACTTAATTTTAGCAAATAAAATTTTATTACAGATAATTAATGCCTTTGTACAAGTAATATTTTATGTTATCTCTAAATATACTTTCCATGTACCTACATAAATTACTTACTGTCCTGGCTCAGCGACCCAAAGTGAGTCTTGGCCTCCAGCACGAGAGCATGCTAGCGCTCTCGTTCCTGTGCTAGCTCGCCAACTAGTTGTCGCCAACTTGAAGCTCGCGCAGGTCCGCCATCACTACGTCGCTCCAGCGATACCTGGGATAGCCCACCGGCTTCCAACCGATCGGTCGGCCCTGGTACATAAATACTTATTAGAAAGTATTGTTGAGCATAAAAATAAAGGTAGGACTAGGACACAGAGATATAAGTACGCTTTTTAAAGGTCTGCTCTACTCTGAAAGAGGACATTGGTAAACATAATGTGGCGAATGTTTTAACACTATCGAAGCATCTATGCTAGTAACTACTCCACTTTTTGTTTTTTTTTGTCTAACACAAAAATCCTGAGGTAAAATGCTACATACTACCTGACCAGGTATTACGATTATAAACCTAGCCCACATTAGTAGCTATAAAAGTTATTGTATCTTTGTGTTTACTAAGCACGGGACGCTAAGAGTATTCTTTGTGTTCCGTGCTAGCACCCCGTCATCCTGGGCGCCCTGAGCGGTCGCCTGACCGCGCTTTGCACTAAAGCCCCCATTGAACGAAGCTGCAACACTACGGATAAAAAGGCGAAACGGAACGGGTCAGAATCCCTCAGGGATTCCAGCGCTGAAATCGCCGTAATAGCGGTATGCAAAACAGCGATTGAAGCGCTCATCCCGCCATAATACTCCGGAGACCGATGCTTTAAAAACATACTTTTGAAATCAGAACCCGTTCGAAATTCAAATTGTTACACGCCTGGAAAATATTAGGTGGAGCTGGAATGAATTTCTTATGACGTAAGAATTTTCATTTCCTTAGAGCTTACATGCTTTACAGTTTATGAAAAATCTTTTACCAACAAGATTTACTTTTAAAAAACTTATACCCGACTTCGGAAGCCAAATATCGCTGACAATCTATATATTTTTGAAGTAAGCCAATCAAGACCTTTCATTTGATACCACACTACAAAAAAAAATGACTCTCACTTTTTTGTATGTAACATTCGTTGTATTATTTTTTTTGCATACTAACTGTAGCCTATGTCACCCGGACAATAATGTCAAGTCGATTGAGATATCATTTGTGAAAATTGTGTAAGTGATTCGGATAGTACGATGGAACAGACATACACCCATACATACATAGACTGCTAAAATCATTACCCTTCCTCTTGGCTTTTCAGTGGTCGGGTGAAAATGGAACCAGGTGTTTCAGAAATTTAAATAAATATATATATAGGGACAAATAACACTGATTGAGCTAGCCCCAAAGTAAGTTATAGACTTGTGTAATGGGATACTAACTCAACGATACTATATTTTATAACAAATATATATATAGATAAACATCCAAGACCCAGGACAATTTGAAAAAGGCCATTTTCCAACTTGCCCTGACCGGGGATCGAACCCGGGACCTCTGGGTGGCGGACTAGCATAGTGACCACTACGCCACGGAGGTCGTCAAAAAAAGAAAGACTACTAATTCTTTAATTAAAACGCAAATTCAGTCCGTCATATTGTAAAAGTCATAAAGAAATACAAAATTAGATTCCTCCATAAAATAATTGGCATAAGTGCGTGTCGGGCCACGCGCAGTTTAGGGTATAAGTTGATCGCCTATAACTTATAATTTGTAAACCCTACTTAACTCTGATACTTTTCCTTTAAATTTCATTATATATAATATAGCTGTGAATTTTTTCACGTGTTTAAATATAACCGTTTAGCAGATAGAGGGGGGAACCCTTGAATCAAACAAAAATTTTTACTTTAAAATCAAATATTTCAGAAACGGATCCCTAAATCTAAAAATGGTGTTCACAACCTCATAATATTTTTAAAAGACCTTATCAACGATACCCAACATGACTGATTAATCGAGAAAAAAAATGCCTTTTCACTTTACTGGTATGGGAGCTATAATTTTTTTTTCTATATTTAATTTACCACTTTTTCCGCCTATTTAATATACATATCCATGCTAAATCACAGCTTTCTAGTGCTAATAGTCGCTAAGTAAAACCGCGGACGGACAGACAGACAGATATGGCGAAACAATAAGGGTTCCTTGTTTACTACGGAACCCTAAAAAGAGCATGTCTTTTTGTGCACACAACTATATTTTACGATATCACATAGCTATGGCTGATAAAACAAAAGCAAACCCTTTGTAAAAGACTTTTCAATACGTTATAAAAAATGAAAATTGAACCTTGACATTTTAAAAACAATTTGTGCAAAAAGAACATTCTTTCAGCCCATTTTTTAATAATCGTTAAAATTCTCGACATTTTCATTGCTAACATTCCAGCGTCACGCCCGACAATGATCTCCAAACTTCCGTCCACTAGAGCAATATCGAAAAACTATAAAACAAAACCTTTTCATTTCGCAAACGCCATAACGCTTCAACTTTGTGGAAGTTTTCAAATCCATGAGCCGAATTAAAGAGCAATACCAGCTAGTGATGTAAACTTTCGAATCCAGGAGACTCAATTTAAAAAAAAAACAGTGTCTCCCCGGGAGTGCCGGCAGAAATGGCTACGGTAACCGTAACAGTGTCTCGAGTTCGAAGATTTTTTCCCATCTCTAAAAAGGCTCAATGCGCCTATAGAAGTTTTCACTTCAAATCTATTAGCATCATTTTAGTGGGTCTCATAAAAAGGCTCAAGGTCGTTCAGCACGCTATGGAGAGGGCTATACTAGGTGTTTTTCTACGTGATCGAATCAAAAATGAGGAAATTCGTAAGAGAACAAAAGTCACTGACATAGCCCAGCGGATTAGTTAGTTGAAGTGGCAGTGGCCGGGACACATAACGCGAAGAACCGATGGCAGATGGGGCAAAAAGGTTCTTGAATGGCGACCACGTACTGGCAAGCGAAGCGTAGGACACCCACACAAGGTGGTCAGAAGACCGGATCAAGGTCGCTAAAAAGCGCTGGATGCAGGCCGCTCTTGATCGGTCGTTTTGGAAAAGATTTCCAAAACGAAGGGAGAGGCCTATGTCCAGTAGTGGACGTTATGCGGCTGAAATGATGATGATGATGAGAGGCCTCCAATACTCAAAAGTTTAGAACTATCAGTAAGTTAATTGTGAAACACTTAATAACTTCTAAAAGTCGAGTCTTATTTTGTTCAGCTAAAAGAATTTCATGGTTGTATTTCGTTAAGACATATAAACTCAATTGTATGAAGATATAAATATGTATGTTTTGTTGTAATCAGTTTAAACAAGTTTTTTGTATAATAAAAAAGTAGTAAGTAACTCTACTTTACATGCAATAATAAAGCATTTCCAAGAATGAAACTATAGACATAAGAGACTAAACTCCCATACTTATATCAAACTTTAATCATTTTTTGACCTGAACAGCCATTGGCATAACGATTACGAATAATTGAGTCAATTCTTGAAATAAGCGACGAGTCCTTAAACTTGGACTCAAGTCTCAAGTTTCCACAACACTAATACCAGTACGGAGATACTTCTGAATTTTATGGGGACTGTCACTGGCGAGATTTACAATAAAATCGTGGAGCAGTATCAACAAACGATTTTATGCTTTACATCCATTGTCTTAGTGCGAATTTTGAGTTGTTGTGTTTAGGTTTCGGTGTGTAATGAGTCACAAAACATCGGTTTAGTGTGTTTCGGCTGTTTATCGGTCCTTTTAACCATTAAGTCGACACTGTCGCCTTCGAAACTCAGTTTTATGGTTGCGAAGTATACTTGAAAGAGTGTTAAAGTTGTTCACGCATCGACGCCTCAGAAAAGAACCCTTTTTTACCCCACTACGGCAAAGTCAAGAGGAGGGGTTATGATTGTAGCATTCTGTGTAAGTATGTATGTTAGTAAGTAAGTATGTATGTGGGTATAAATAAGTATGTGGGTACAAATAACACGGATTGAGCTAGCCCCAAAAAAAGTTCAAGACTTGTGATATGGGATACTAACTTAACTTTTCAGTATGTATGTCTGTTCCCCTGTAGCATTCGAATCTCTCGTACAATTTTCACAAAAGGTATGTTAATCGATTTGTCATTTTATTGTCCGGTATAGGCTGCAATGTTTGTGCAAAAAATACGGTAAAGCCAAGAGAAAGGATACAATATGTAACAAAACCCCTGTCCGATCCTTGTAGGAGCAACTCAGACTGTCAATATGAACCACTTTTTCTATGGGACCAATGCTTTAAACTCGACGAAAAGTCGACATTTTCATACAAATTGCCGGGCCGGCCTAACACTTTTGTATAAAAAGATGTCAAGTACTTCAAGACTGCTATCATATTATTTGTAACACCCGGCTATGATGATAATTTTACTCAGTAAAAAAAAACTTTATGTTTATGTGCAAAACTTAAATAAAAAAGTATAACTGCGATTTTATAAATACTCGTAACTTCATGGACTACGATGCAATTGTCTATGCAATAGAGGAAACAAATGAAAACTCCATTAGAATAAGCCACAGATAACATAAACTTCACAAAAACAACGAAACCCATTTTGAGAACAATTTTGGAGCGACTCCAAACAAAACGCAACAAGTTCTCTGATAAAATCTCTAGTGGAAAGATATCATGAATATGCATGGGGCCGATGTCGAAGTTGCTTTTCAATTTGTTGGGAAGTGACGTGGGACGGATCGGATTGCTAGTTTCATGCATTTTCATTGTTCGTTTTCTTGTAATTTGAATTTAACGCTTTCAGTATTTTTAAATTCTGCAGGTTTTGTGACATTGTGACATCGGAGTAGGTAGATTGTTTTAGGGTCAATGCACTGAAACGTTTATATTAATATAGACATGCCTCCAAGATTACAGAATGTAAAATGTTAAGATTTTCTTCTGGAATCTTAAAATTGTTCCATGTAATGTGAAGAATATATTAATATGAGCAAGAATTCTTTCACACTATCAACATCATTTCAACGATAAAAGTGATTTGCCTTTTAAAGCGAAAAAAAATTATGGTACGGCAAAATATAGAAAAAAAAACGTAGCAAGAGAGATAGGAAAGAATGCAAGTTATTAACACACTGCGTTGACTCCAAAGAAAAGCGAACCAGAAACAAAATCCTGGAAAAAAGATTTATCCATGTTGTGATTTCTTTGACAGTTCATGATACAAGTAAATAAAATCAATCTACCTACTCCGATCACTGATTTGAACTTTGAAAGAAAAATCAGTTAGTCTTATGGTTGAAAAGCTATCTTTATTCGGAGATCACTTTAAACCAGCAGATAGTCTAACGGACCATGAGTCGATGTCAAAATTGCTTTTCAATTTATTGGGAAGTGACGTGGGACGGAACGGATTGCTAGTTTCATGCATTTTCATTCTTCATTTTCTTGTAAATTTGAATGTAACTTTCCGATATTTTTAAAATTTGCAGGTTTTGTGACATTGTGACTGTGATTTGAGTAGTTAGATTGCAGTGTGTGCAATGAAGCGTTTATATTAACATAGAAATGCCTACGGGATTCCACGATTTATTAAAAAGTTTTTTTTTCTGTAATTTTAAAATTGTTACATGTAAGATGAGGAATATATCAATATGAGCAAGAACTTTTTTCTTACTTTACAAAAAAAAACTATGGCATGGCAAATCTTACAGAAAACAATGTAGCAAGAGAGACAGGAAAGAATGCAAGTGATTGACACACTGTGTTGACTCCAAAGGAAAGCGAAGCCAAAACGAAATCCCAGAAAAAAGGCTTATCCATGTTATGATTTCTATGACAATTCATGATACAAGTACATAAAATCAATCTACCTACTCCGATTACCGATCATTAACTTTGAAAAAAAAAAACAATTCGTCTTTTCATTGAAAAGCTAACTTTTTCGGAGATCACTTTAAACCAACAGATAGACTGACTAACCATGACTCCATGTCGAAATTGCTTTTCAATTGATTGGAAAGTGACGTGGGAGGACGTTTTCTTGTAATATCTTTAAAATTTGCAGGTTTTGTGACGTTGTGACTATTCAACGTAGAAAGGACATTCTATATTTATCTAAATATATATAACTCAAAGGTGACTGACTGACTGACATAGTGATCTATCAACGCACAGCCCAAACCACTGGTCGGATCGGGCTGAAATTTGGCATGCAGGTAGATGTTATGACGTAGGCATCCGCTAAGAAAGGATTTTGATCAATTCTACCCCCAAGGGGATAAAATAAGGGATGAAAGTTTGTATGAAACTTTGTCAATTTAAACCGATCGGGCTAAGACTTTGCATGCATAAAGCTACTATGATGTAGGCATCCTCTAAGAAAGGATTTTGATAAATTACACCCCTACGCGAGCGAAGCCGCGGGCAAAAGCTAGTCCGTAATAAATTAAACCACAGGTTATACTAGATCACTATAGTATATTGAAATTAAAACAACAATAAAAATACTTACAAAGAAATTTGGCTCTTCCATACAAGAGTGAGCAGCCGCCCGGGCAATTTGTATGGGAATATCGATTTTTTTCTGTTTTTTTTTTTACTGTTATTTTAATTTCATTATACTGTAGTGATCTAGTATAGCCCGTTGTTCTATTTATTATGGGAATATTCCTTCCACATTGTATATCAATACATTTACTAAGAAAACATAAGATCAGTTCGTCTTATCCTTGAAAAGCTACCTTTATTGAGAGAGTTCTTCCAATTCTTTGTACTTAGCGGTGTAGACAGAGCCTAGCCCGTACGAACCAAAAGTCAGTTTTAGCGTAATGGTAATTAGCTCGGTGGCTCGGCGGGAGTGCGCATTACTAGCGCTTTCGCAAGTCAAGCTACACCGGGCGTGGTCCGCACTTGGATGGGTGACCACAAGTGGCACAAAAATTTTTCAAACTCCTCCGTGCTTCGGGAGGCACGTATAAGGCGTTGGTCCCGACTGTTATCATTATATGGCTGTCATCAAGCTATGTCGGATGCGTTAAGGCAGCCTGAAAAATCTGACACCAGTGTTAGCCACTTACATATACGAAAAACAAAACAAGCGTAATGGTTAAAAAAGTAGTGATGGGTTGCTAGCCACGTCCCTTGATTTATTCGCCATTAACATTACAGATACACTATCACTTCTCCCTAACGGTGTAGACAGAGCCTAGGCCGTAAGACCCAAAAGGCAGTTTTAGCGTCATGTTGGAAAATAGTGATTGGTTGCTAGACACGGTTACATTTTCGCCCTCAATCGTCTTTTACACTCTGCGTGGGAAGAGAAACAGTTGGTAAGTTCTGAGTTTTTTCTTTCCTTTTAGGTTTTTACCTATACAAAATTTTCCTACCGCTGGGCAAACGTTTCTGTTGGCTTCTTTCTTCCCTATCCGTAACTTGATACAAATACTGTTAAGAAATTATGAATACTTTTTATTTATGCAACTCCCAACACAACTTAGGTAAGAATCATCTCGATCACGTCAACTTGTAAAAAAATAACCGGGCAAGTGCCAGTCGGACTCGTGCACAAAGGGTTCCGTACCATTATCTATACAAAATTAGGTTTGTTGTATGGGAAAATTATATATTTATTTTACTTTGTTTTCAGTATTTGTTGTTATAACGGCAACAGAAATTGAATGGGTATCTTTTGGATAGGCATGCTTCATCCTAGTCTTCATCGTCGCTTTCCATCAGGTGAGATTGAGGACAAATGCCTAAACCAATATATTGTAAAAAAAAGAAAAACATCATCTATGAACATTTCAAACAGTCTAGTCAGTGATAGACAGACGGACAGACAGACAGAGAAGTCTTAGTAATAGAGTCTCAGTTTTTTACCCTTCGGGTATGGAAGCCTAGAAATCGCGTCATGATCGGTCGATTCATTCAGGAGCTACGATACCATAGAAACACAGACACTTCAAACTTTTAACATACAACTTTTTAAAACTAAAAACCGACTTCACCTCCCAAACACCTCTAAATTACTTACCTGATTTTGATAAAATTTATACCTTGTCAAACAAAAAAAAAACTATTCGTCCAGGTTTTTCGAAAAATCCTCCTTTTTGAAAGTCCGTTAAAAAGAGAGGCCTTTTGCGTCAGGGGTAAAAAAAAACTTACAAGTTTATTTCTGTTCGCGCAGTTGCCCAACAACATTACTCTAAATTGTATTGGTGAGGTTGCAAAAATAAAACGAAATACAAAAACCTCGAATTTGACGGAGGGTTAGTATAATGAGCTAGGAAAAGTGGCTGCCGACCTTTTTAGGGTTGAGCCATAAGGCTGGAACTATTTGAATGAATTTGGGTATAAGAAAGATATAGCCGCTCCAGTGTTAAAGAAACTCTTATTTCAAAAAGTTTCTTAAGACCTAGGAACTAATAATTACTTTTTATCACCTAGGCAGTAAGCATTACCTTTTATCACCTAGGGACAAAAAACTACCTTTTATCAGAGAGACCTGGAAAGCACTTTACTGACACGAGCCCATCTCTTAAAAATAAGAAGATCATCGTTTAAAAAGTGCTACAGTGTGCTACATCATTGTTGTAGCACACTATAGGAATGTCACAGCAATATCCTAGTTTATTGTAAAGTCTATTCGCGGAGAATTGATGAATTTAGGACTTCTTAACTCATAACAAAACTTATACAATTTTTGTTTTTACAATTTTAAGCAATTATTAACTGTATTAAACAGAAGACAACACGCAAATACCCAAAAGACTCATTTCAAGCGCATTCTAGAACGTAATGGCAATAAACTGCCACCAAGTCCACTCGCCCGTCCGGACCGCGGTTGACATCAACTGTGTGCCTGGTACCACGCAAGTGACGAAAGTGGGAAACAAGCGACAGCCGCCATACAGTTAGCTATAACTAAGCGATAGTTGCTAGTCGAAGACGAATTATAATATTTATCAACTATCAGCGACTGCGACTGACTTTACCTTGCTTTAGCATTTCGTAGCGTAACATCATAAGTTGTAGCACACTGTAGCAATGTTGTAGAATTTCGAAGCTGTATTGTAGCATTACTAGCAGCATTATTATTATGTATTATAGCAATTTCGGTCGTGTTTTTTAGGGTTCTTCAAAGGGTAAAAACGGGACCCTATTACTAAGACTCCGCATTCCGTCTGTCCGTCTGTCAGTCTCCACACTAGGCTGTATCTCATGAACCGTGATAGCTAGACTGTTGAAATTTTCACAGACGATGTATTTCTGTTGCCGCTATAAGAATAAAATACTAAAAACAGAATATAATAAATACTTAAGTGGGGCTTCCATACAACAAACGTGCATTAAAGATAATAGTACGGAACCTACGTTCGCGAGTCCAACTCGCACTTTCCAGTTATTTTTGTTATAGAAACAAATTACTTATTTTGAACCTCCTTCAAAAGACTTCTTAATCTCGGCATCACCAGTAGGTTGACTGGTAGATAAAGCTTTAAGTCCGCCCATTACATTTGTAATAAAGTTAAATAAATAAATAAACAACTAAACGCAATATTGAAAACGCAAATAGTTGTCTGTTTTTTTTTCATAAACTGGCTACCTACAAGTAAACCAATATATTATACCAATATTCCCAAAAGAGGGAAAACCTGTTTTCTATAATAAACTGCAAACATTAAAGTTCTTTTCCAGAGTAATTCTGTTCTCGATTTCATTAGTTTGGAGAAAACAATCCTTTGTTTTGCTTTACGAATGTCATTGAACTTTACTCAAAATAAAAAGTGCACAGAAGTTAAACGTCGCTGTTAGAAAATAAAAAAATAAACAACCAGATGAAAATGACTTATTGTAATCTATATTGCAAGGTTTCAGATTTTTCTTTGTAAATGATTTTCTTAGTCATGTGTTCAGCATCGATTCTGATTTGCCGCCTTTTTTTTTCTTTCTTGTTTCTTGCTACATATCGAGTTTAATAGGTTAGTGTATCTTCTTTTAAGTCTTCTTTGAATTCTACCGATATATCAATCGTTTTGTTCCCGATTTGCCTTCTAAACAATGATGTCAATTTAAATAATCACATGTCTTTATGGTCTAAGCGATTAGTTTAGTTTACGTTGTAGGGTCTAACTACACGCAGCGCATGATTCGCGACGCAACTTGCGTCTTTTAAGGTATATCCACCCGCGTAATTTGCGAGTGTTTAAAAATTTGGGTAGAAATTTTATGCAAAATAAGTCGCGTATCATACGCTGCGTATAGTTTGACACACATCGTAGGTTGTTAAATAGATACAGACGTTTCTTTGCGGAAGTCGAAGTTACATACTCTTTGATTATTTGTATGCTTTCGCGACCAGTTAGTTCATACAAATTATTACCTTGCGGTGCCCATCCATTGCCGCTAGTCCCAATATACCTGTCACCAACAGCTCGAGTGCACCTGCCATCAACAGCTAATGTTTGCCACTATGCTATGTTAATTACTACTGGTGGCGGACGCACACAAAATAATTCAAATCAAAGAGTATATCGTAGTTATTTATCTGGGATCCTAAGG
Organism: Acrobasis suavella; assembly: GCA_943193695.1. Classification (NCBI taxonomy): domain Eukaryota; kingdom Metazoa; phylum Arthropoda; class Insecta; order Lepidoptera; family Pyralidae; genus Acrobasis; species Acrobasis suavella. The sequence continues at coordinate 3,595,131 of OW971947.1, forward strand.
AGCTCGTTGGCCCAGTGAGATTGCGCGCTTTCGCAAGTAAAGCGACGGCGGGTGTGGTGCGCACTCGGATGGGTGACCACAAGTGGCATAAAAATTCTTGAGCTCTTCCGTGCTTCGGAAGGCACGTATAATCCGGTGGTCCGGCTCTCATCATTGTACGGCAGTCGTTAAGCTATGTCTGATGCCTTAAAGCAGCTTAAAAAATCTGACACAAGTGACAGCTTAGACCCACGATAACACGAAAAATTTGGGATCCTGAGTCATCCGTGCGTAATGGATAGTTGTGTACTCCACTTCTGTACTATTTTTATTTTACATCAACCGTTTCGAACTAAATCGCTTTAAGAGCACCCGATGTGATAACGGCATGTATCGGATCAATGAACTCTCCAAAGCACTTCAGTTCTGGGAGTCATATCGAAGATCTACTAAAAAACCTTTCACATAATGTATTTATGTTGTGGCTATAGTATCGTTGCATATATAGGACATATTTACAAGAACTTGAAAACTTATTGTAAGGGCGTGTTCGGACGACACGCGCACGCTAAGCCCACGACTAGAGCACGCCAAACACGCTTTAAAATTTGTTGCATATAATTTGAGTCCTATCATAATAGGACATAATACAACTAAAATTGCATTTAGGTACCGAATACCCTTCTTGTGAGTTATTATCCTATCGTCTTATTCGCCGGTTGACTGGAAGAGATTCCATTATAGGATAAGTCCGCCGTTGTCAATTTACTGTTTATGTTGTTATTTTATTTAATTGTGTGTTTTCATAGTATAATAAACAAACAAGTTACTACAAACAAACAAACCTATTAGGAATAAAGGAGTAATAATATTTCTTTATTAAAGATTGAATGAAGAAGACGAATGTCACGCACTGGCAAAGGAAGGTAGGACAACCTCTCACAAGGTTGTCGAACGACCTGACTAAGCACCAAGGTCGCTGGAAAGCGCTGGATGCAGGCCGCTCTAGATTGGTCATTTTGGAAATCCTTGGGAGGCCTGTGTCCTCCAGTCAGCAGTAGACGTTATTTATTTTATTTATTTTTTATTTATTTAAATACTTTATTGAGCCAAAAGCTGCAATATGTGACCTTTCTCTCCCTGTCAACCTTTTGGAAAAGATAAACAGATAAGAAAGTTGGCGTCTAAATAGCAGGTACTTAAAAGATATAAAGCCAGATATCTTAATTACTTAAATTATCAGAAATATAATAAATACATTATACCGTTTTGGTTAGTAAAACCTAGATATAGGATCTAGGAGGATAGATGAGATAAATGAAAGATTAGATATTGGCAAATGAGATAGGTATAATGAACATTACATTAGTTATAAAGATTCACAAGAACACTAGGTACAGATTAGGTAGTCAGGGTCGTGAGTTATAGGCACTAGATCCGTTGAGTAGCCCTTCTAGGTAGAAGAACTACTTAGCTGGAGATGCAGCCGAAGAAAAGGAGAACGAGCGCCGGCCGCCGCGCCTTATATATGGGCATGGGCCCCCCCCGCTGCGCCGAAGAGGGGCGGAGGAGTGCTGGAGCCCGCGCGATGTCACAACATATTATATAATTTATGCGCCGATGGTCGCCACGGTTCCAAAGTGGGGATCATCGGCGCATAAATTATATAATACTGTCGCCCGAAAATTGACTGAAATTACGCGTGACCAGAGGTATAAATACATATTTAATACATAATATATAAATATATAACTAAAATATAATACATACTGTACCGTTTTGGTTAGTAAAACCTAGATTTAGGATCTCGGAGGATAGATGAGGTAAAAGAAAGACTAGATATTGGCAAATGAGATAGGTATAATGAACATTACATTAGCTACAAAGATTCACAAGAACACTAGGTACAGATTAGGTAGTCAGTCGTGAGTTATAGGCACTAGATCCGTTGAGTAGCCCTTCTAGGTAAAAGGACTACTTAGCTGGAGATGCAGCCGAAGAAAAGGAGGTCGAGCGCCGGCCGCCGCGCCTTATATATGGGCATGGGCCCCCCCCGCTGCGCCGAAGAGAGGCGGAGGAGTGCTGGAGCCCGCGCGATGTCACAATACGTACATACATACATATACTTATACATATATGGAAAATAGTAAGTAACGATGAATTCTGCTAATTGACTATACTTTCAAAAAGTAAACCATGTACTTTTTTCTTAATTACATGTCTACTGGAGATTTGTCTGTCGTCCTCGGGAAATGCATTCCAAAGCCGTCTGAAGTAAAGAACGTTATGCGGTTGAAATGATTATAATGTAATGAAGATACTACTAAGAAGCTTCCTTCACAAATGTATTGAGTCTCAAAGCGGACATTTCGTCTAAAACTGATATTTTAAAGTGGGCCAATCAAACGGCGTATGATTTAGCGTGGATTTGCAAACTAACCGGCCGCTCATTTAAGATACAGGTCAGTAAGGACGCAGCAAAACTCGGTCGATTTTTTATTCGGCTAAATAATGCTGGCTATTTAGAACTTTTAAAGTACAATTTTATTTTTCTACAGAGTTTTTTTTTAATATCACACGCATTAGTTCTTTCATGCTGAACTAGAAAAAGTAACAACTTAGAAAGTACAAGCTGCTTCTTTTCCAGCGCAGATTATAAAAGAGCGAAAATCCAAATTTCAGTAATAAGCGATGCGGTTGACACTATTTGACTTATTTTTATACATCTTCACGCCAATCATTACTTTAACTTGGCTTTTGGGTTTAAAAATCGTAAATGTTGTCTACTCTTTTAGAGGAAGTGATAATGAACATGTATTAAAGATTCTACTAAGAAGCTTCCTCCACAAATGTATCAAGTCTCAAAGAGGAAAGTTACTTGAAAACTATGATATTTCGAAGTGGGTCAAACGGCGTATGTTTTAGCGTGGATTTGCCAACTAGCCGGCCGCTCATTTGAGATTCAACTCAGTTGGGACGCAGAAGCCCTCGTACACTTTTTTATTCGGCTAAATAATGCTGGGCTAGTGACCTTCGACACTACTTTTTTTATCCTAAAGATATACAATATAACAACCTTATATTACCTATTATTGTAATAATATTATTAGAATACGTTTTATTGCACAAAATAAAAATACAAGATAAAATCTCCAAGACTAGAAATGTACAAAAGGCGGCCTTATGGCTAAGCAACAACCTCGCAAATACAAAAAAAAAAACAAAAAAGTTCAAAAAAGCGAAATTTTGCCAATGACAGAGATAATAGAAAAAATAGGGAGCTTTGCCCAACACTAAAACACTATTAGGCTAGAAAACAAAAATTATTTTTAAATTTTAGATAAGATGGATGAAGCAGCAAATTTAAAGTGGGATGCGGGGCATGTAGCCAGTATGTCTCAGGATCAATGGACTCAGAATCCACTCTAGAAAATACATACTTTAAGAAGCATTAATTAAATCTTCTTCTCTGGAACTTACATCAAACAAAGTTACAGGACGGCGCAATCAGCAGTCGCATCCCTAGGGTTATAACTGATAACTCATGCGTTCTTCTAAAAGTATTTTTAATTTTTTAAATTAATATCGTATAAATCGCAAATTTCACAGATGTAGGTAAGAAAACAGCACAACTTAAATGGAATTGGGCGGGTCAAGTTGATGTATGCATACGGCAAAATGTGCTCACAAATTGACAAACTGGGTTCCATCAGATGGTAACAGTGAAACCAAGGAAGACCAAGGACGAGATGGACTGACGAACTGAAAGTGTTCAAGAAGGATTGGTACAGAAAAGTCCAGCAGTGGGACATAGGTACATAGTTAGTAACAAAAAAAAATCGAATCCAATTTTATTCCTACTCTAAGTGACCTAAGTTTCTTTTCCTCACTTTCTTACTTCATTTGATAAAGAAATACGTTACATTTATAATGCTTCTAGTCTGTGAGTGTTTATGAGTTTAATTTCCAATTTTTTTGTTTTGGCCTAAAATCAAGTCGGCCATACAACGAGGCAATGCCACCAGTCTTTTAGGCACCCTGCCCTGCGACCGTAGCGATTTGGGGTCCATTTTTATGTTTTATTTTGAATTAGATATATTTTTAGTTTATATTTAGGAAGGTTATTTAGCTTTTAGTGACATTATTAATTTTATGTATTGCTTTGTGTTTAAATAAAATTTTGTTTTTTTTTAAATTTATATGTAATTGTTCCACTTTCAATAAGAATTTCAAAATACTTAGCGATTAAAATACACTAGTTTATGAATAAATGTTCTCTAAAGCAAATATTATAAGAACAACTAATTAAATCACCCTTTGCTCTGAAACTTACATCAAACATAGTTAAGAGACAATTACGGGACAGCGCAAGTTTCCGAGAAATAAACCAGTTTTGAAGTTCAGAAAATCTGCAGTCGCATCCCTAGAGTAAAAGTGTTAATTCATTCGTTCTTCTAAAAGATTTTTTAAGAATAATGTTCATGAAACTTTATTTTACATACGTGACTTTTGTTTTTCCCCTCTCACTGACTGTTTTACTTTTTTTTAACACTTAAAATTTTTTTTAAAGTTACGGCCTCCTATCAATTTTTTTTCCAGATGCTTAAAATGCGGTCTTTGAAATCAAAAATTTAGTTCTATTAGAACTTTAAAGAAAGTAAAGAGAAAATTTACGGGATGGCGCAAGCTTCCGATAAATAAACCGGTTTTGATGTTCAGTTAAATCTGCAAGTCTAGAGTAAAACATTTAACTCGTTCTTTAACTACTACTGGTTTTTAACTGGCTTCCAAAAACGCGAAGGTTATCAATTTGTCGCGATCTATTTTTATATATGTCCACCGATTTTTTGAAGACAGGTGTCTCTATTCGAAGACCGATTTGGAAAATTCTTTCTTTGTAAGAATAATATAGGTCAAGTGGACCCATGGAAATTTTATCTAAATCAGTTGTGATGTGGAAATTTTATCAAAATCGATTGTGATGTTAGGGGGAGAAATCGGTTTTTAGTTTCAAAAAATTCAATATGTTTAAGAGTTGCACTGAAGAAATATTTTAAAGTCTACGCTGGTAAAGAAAAACTTTTTTGCAATGCATTTGTGCGAAACTTTTGACCGGCCGAAGTCTGACGTCGGCCCTGCTAGGAAATAAAATAAATAAATATATACAGACATCACACAGCATAAGCTAGCCCCAAAGTAAGTACGAGACTTTTATTATGGGATACTAACTCAACGACACTATATTTTATAACAAATACATATATAGATAAACATCCAAGACCCAGGTAAATCTGAAAAAGATAATTTTCCATCTTAACCTGACCGGGGATCGAACCCGTATCGGAAATTGTGGTTAAGGGGCTACCTGAATTTTTCGGGGTGCAGTGCTGCCCCCATTATAAATAAATCATTTGACAAGAAACGGAGATATCATTTAAAATTTGGTCTTGATCAGACCCTGGATAACCCTTCAAACTATTTTATGAACTACTGTTTACATTTTAAAGTGAGAACGTGAAGCTTTTCTACGCACATACGCTAAAAGAGGCCGTTTTTCGCAATTGTGCGTAGAAAAGCTTCACGTTTTCACTTTAAACTGTAAACAGTAGTTTATAAAATAGTTTGAAGGGTTATCCAGGGTCTGATCAAGACCAAATTTTAAATGATATCTCAGTTTCTTTTCAAATGATTTATTTCAAATGGGGGCGGCACTGGACCCCGAAAAATTCAGGTAGCCCCTTAATGAATAGGACATTTTATGCTTAGTCCTATTTACAACATCTACAGGAATTGACTTATCCCATTCTATGCCGGAAATCATTAGTCTATGGTCTTATCGTCTTGTGATTTGCTCCATATTTGCAAAACATCGATAAAGGCAAAAATCGAAATATAAATAGCTGCTGAAAACGCTAATAAATCACCATTTGACTAAACCAAACCTTTTACTCATATGTACCGATTGTTTTGAATTTTGTAAACTTTAAAACCACCATACTATCTATAGAAACATATTAATCATGTCTTGTCGTCTTACAGGATAGGCAGATTCTAAGCCATAGGCTAGGTTCTAGGATAGTAAGGTCCAAAAGCCATGTATAAAGCGATGGATGGCGTGCAGAAGGAATACGGATGCGGACTGAAAAAATATATTTGACTCTTCAGGCACATTGCTTCGTTGAAGGATGAGTTCGTTGAAGTGGCAGTGGGCGGGACACATAGCGCGACGAACCGATGGCCGACGGGGCAAAAAGGTTCTCGAATGGCGACCACGTACTGGCAAGCGAAGCGTAGGACACCCACACACAAGGTGGTCAGACGACCTGACGAAGGTCGCTGGAAAGCGTTGGATGCAGGCCGCTCTAGATCGGTCATTTTGGAAATCATTGGGAAAGGCCTATGTCCTGCAGTGAACGTTATGCGGCTGAAATGATGACGATGATGATGATGCACATTACTTGATATTTAAAAACGGTATTACTCTTTATTTTTCATTCTTCATTCTTCATTCTTCATTCTTCATTCTTCATTCTTCATTCTTCATTCTTCATTCTTCATTCTTCATTCTTCATTCTTCATTCTTCATTCTTCATTCTTCATTCTTCATTCTTCATTCTTCATTCTTCATTCTTCATTCTTCATTCTTCATTCTTCATTCTTCATTCTTCATTCTTCATTCTTCATTCTTCATTCTTCATTCTTCATTCTTCATTCTTCATTCTTCATTCTTCATTCTTCATTCTTCATTCTTCATTCTTCATTCTTCATTCTTCATTCTTCATTCTTCATTCTTCATTCTTCATTCTTCATTCTTCATTCTTCATTCTTCATTCTTCATTCTTCATTCTTCATTCTTCATTCTTCATTCTTCATTCTTCATTCTTCATTCTTCATTCTTCATTCTTCATTCTTCATTCTTCATTCTTCATTCTTCATTCTTCATTCTTCATTCTTCATTCTTCATTCTTCATTCTTCATTCTTCATTCTTCATTCTTCATTCTTCATTCTTCATTCTTCATTCTTCATTCTTCATTCTTCATTCTTCATTCTTCATTCTTCATTCTTCATTCTTCATTCTTCATTCTTCATTCTTCATTCTTCATTCTTCATTCTTCATTCTTCATTCTTCATTCTTCATTCTTCATTCTTCATTCTTCATTCTTCATTCTTCATTCTTCATTCTTCATTCTTCATTCTTCATTCTTCATTCTTCATTCTTCATTCTTCATTCTTCATTCTTCATTCTTCATTCTTCATTCTTCATTCTTCATCCTTCATTCTTTATTCTTTATTGATAAAAATTACCCCGTGCACTTACAGTTACCCAAAACGTGCACGTGAATCAAAAACTTAAATACTTATCACTAAATGAAAAAAAAAATAATTACAAATATTAACAATTTTTTTTAAATTGTCGTAAAAAATTCTCACGTAGTGTAGTCGGAAATGCCGACTAGTTTTAATCGGTTTAGACGATCATCATCGGGGCGAGGTTGTTAAGTGGAACGGCGACGCCACGGTTTCGCTGTCCACAACGCACTGAGCGTAGACCCGCGTATCGCCGCCCGTGCCGCCGCCCGCGCTGCTGTATTGTTTTTATATATATATATATAAATATCTAGTTGTGTCATCTCACGTAACTTTGAATAATATTATCAGGTACATTGTTAGAAAATATTGAATACGTATTATTTCTTTTCTTTGATTAATAAATTATGGCGAAGATTCAGCGCAATTAAATTTCGCATGACTTCACGATCTTGTACGATTTTCAATAGACGGTGATTTTAATCGTCCTTACTTCGAAAGTTCGGTGTACTTTACGGTATCTTTGTGAAATAATAAATGATAAACAAACTGACGGACCATAAGAATAATATTTTTTGGAGTCAGTCCACAATATAAATAATACAATGAAATAGGGACGGGTGCGAGCAACGGCATCGAATATTAATGATTTCTCAGATTTCCACCAATTCCCTCGACTTATTAACAAATTGAACCTTAAAATCATCAATTCAAACTCACTCCCTTTGTTGCCATGCCCTCTTATTTAATACCCGGCTAAATATAATTAATCCTTTCTGCTAACAAAAACAGGATTAGCGAAGTAAAAGATTAATCATACAAATTCCTTATCCCAAGTTAAGCTTGTCGCAGATAAATGAAGCGGCAAAAGTTTTACAAAACGCGGGCGCGGCCTATGACGGGGCGGCCATTTTGAAATAAATCAAAACTAGGGCTGACAAATGTGTTTCTAGTCGGCAAGTTCATTTGTACTTGAGATGGTTAGGTCGAATCAGTAAGTTAAGTTTAGGGGTCTCAAATTACTTAGACTTTTTAATTTTATTGCAATACGCTAAAATTTAGAGCTTTGTAAAGAAAATACTCTGTAACAAGGCTTGTTATAGGACCGACGACTACCTTAAGACAAAAAAACTGGCTTGAGCTTGGCGCTTGTCCCTCTAAAGGTTTGTGTACTCTCAAATGTCATAATTTGGTACGTACTGAATCTTTAACGTGACATTATTTTAAAATTTCAACATTCTAAAAATTTAATTTAAAATATGACATAATAAGAAATGTTTTATTTGTCCACATGTATCAACTTTGAATTTAATTGTGGATAACATTCTTGGAGAAAATGCTGCAGTGCAGTTTGGTACCGATGCTTCTGCACTAGTGTTTCTTTTCTGCACATGTAACCATTTGACGTCAACAATTGTGCAACAAAACAAAGTGACGATTATTAAGAGTACCTAATTATAAATATCGTATGATAAAAAGATATATTTGAATAGGAATTTACTGTACTCGTAATTAACTGGCGTCGTAGAGAGGCATAAGAGTGGCAACTCACTGGAGGGAGCAACATACTAATTTGAGCCAATCGACACGAAAAGAAGAATATACCAGCTGCTTTTCTTCCGCGCAGATCGTAAAAGTCGATCGAGGAAATGGTCGAAAATGCGTATCAAGTGAATAGGCGATACGCCTACGAGTAGCAACACATTACTATTTTGATTTCTCTGTCCACCTTCTCGCACACCATCCCGCTAAAAGTGACCTTTAGGTCTTTCGTCCCTGGGCTCTGTCTGCTTTTTTTATGTTATAAGGCGGTAAACGAACAAGCAGGTCACCTGATGGTATGTGATCAACGCTGCCCATAGACAATTGCAATACCAGGGGTATAACAGAAGTGTTGCAGGCCTTTAAGGAAGATATAGACTTGTTTTTTGAAGGTTTCAATGTCGTATCGGTCCGGGAACACTGCTGCAGGAAGTTGATACCACACTTCGGTCGTACGTGGTAAAAAGTTCCTTTTAAAACGTACGGTGGTTGATTGAGTCGTAGGTCCTAAACTGCTGTCTACCCCGTAAAGGATTAAGATGTGAATTGTTTATTTTTTTATTTTAATAAAACCAAATACAAACAATATATTTCATATCTTACTATTACTTACCAGACAAACAAACATTGACAGACATAACAAACAAACCAAGTTTTAGTTTAATAATGCAAACACAAACAGCATTTCCGAAACAATTCCCACATTTCAAATTTTTCGGGAATACTCGTGTTTTTTTTTTTTTGGTTAACTTTGATATGAGTATTCTGACAACCCTATCCCTGCCTTCAAAGCATTGATAAGGCAGAAGTCAACATTTTTCTTCCGGATAAACGAATTTAGGTTTGTAGTTACTCCTCGAGCTTCCAAAGTAAATGAATTTTGTTTGTGAGAAAACTTTGAGTTACTCAGTTTGTTCAAGAGGTAAGTATATAACTTAATATACTGATGGGCAATGTAGGTATATATATAAGTGTACTGGACTAGGTTATTTTCGCCGTAATCTTCCCAGCAGTGGTCGTTCCGAAACGCTTGTAATTTGTATCTTTTGCACTAAAATAATATAAAAAATTAACTTCAATAAGAAATAAATTTATCTTACATTAAATAAATATAAAAATTACTTTTACTATGACTAATTATCTTTGGTGAAAAATACGTTAAACTACACTGGAAAAAAAAAGCTGAACCAGTTTTGCTATTCGCGATTTGGTTAGTAGACACCAAACTTGTTCTAATTAGCAGAACCATGTAGTTGCGTGTACCAAACTACAACTATTAATTAACTAAAACACATTTTAACTATTAGTAGCCATGAGTTCAGCAGCCACACGATTTTGGTAACGTGTAGCAAAATTTTTACTACTAGAAACCACGTTTTTTTTTTCAAAAAAGAAAAGTTTATTTAAATTTGGGCGAAATTTTTTGTTCATTCTAGGCGTGTCTGTAAATAAACAAATTTTACTTTATTTGTATGGGGTGAACTGCAGAGCCCTGAGCGGCGTCAAGCGGTCAATGAGACCGATAGTCACTTTCGGCGCGATGGCACGTGTATAGGTGCAGATGGTAAAAGGAATCAAAATATTAATGAGCGTCTTCTCAACAAAAATACTGAACAAGCATTTTGTCGGCCAAGTGTCGCAGGCCGACATGTTGTGTCGGACTATGAATGAATTAATGAATGAACGCATGAACGAATAAACTACTGAATGAATGAACGAATGAATAGTTAATGAATGAATGGATGAATGATTAATTGAATGAATAAATAAAATAATGAAAGAGGGAAGGAATAAAATAAATAAAAAACTATATAATGCAACAATACAAAAAATATAAGTTTATTGGGAACAATTGAAAAAAAAAAAACATTAGGAACAATCGTACGTATAAAAACCATAGTGACGGCCAGATCAGTAGATGATTCACTGGACCAATAAATTTCGGAAAACGGAGCTACAATCCAATATTATAAATCAACATATAAGACATAACACACAATGTTTATTTTTTATACTTGATCAAACGAAATCTGCGGATATTAGACGAAATATTATCGATAAAAACAGAAAAAAAATCGTTATTGAAACTTTAATTTTTTTTTCTTAAAGTCGTGTTTCGATTTTTATTTTTTTCTATTTAAGTAACGGCGTATGTTCTTCAAAATTGCCTCATTTGAAAACTACAAAGTTTAAGAAGCTAAGAAAGTAAAAAATAATTAACAATATCAAACAGGAAATTAGTTAAAGAATAATTGACGAAAAATTAAAGTGCCTGGAATTTTTAAAATAACTAACATAACGTTTTTTTTTTTCGTTTTTTGTTTATAATATTTAAAATTTTTAATGTTTCGTCTGATATCCGCACATTTCGTTTGATCAAGTATAAAAAATACACACTGTATATTATAAAATCAACATATCTAATCCCTCGATCGGCTTTTATAAGATGCATAGCTGCTCCTTTTCTTCACCGTATACATACTTGTAGATATATGTATCTACAAGTAAAAATTCAATGTTTTTTCTCCTTGACATGAAAGAGTAAAATGAAGATAATTTTTCTCAAGTGTTCAAAGGCTACCAAAGTCCGTCTAACTTTGTCAGCTTTTGTAGACGGCTTTATAAAGCCATCTATCAAAGAAGTTCGATCATTTAGCATCGTATTCACAGTACATTTGCTGGGGTCCTCATAAAAGTACTGTCATTAGGTCTTTTCACAAGACATTCTGTAGAATGTGACTTCATGAGATAAAATGACGAATATTTTTCGCTTACTTTGTTCTGTGTCTCTCTGGTGTGTGAGAAAGTGGTAAAAATCCCTTGCTAAAATATTTTACGAAGATATTGGCGAAATTCCCTTTTGAAGTCCCATCCTTCATTAATTTGAGAGAGAAAATGAAAATTTGAAGTTATTAATATAAGTAATTATAATTTTCACGTGTAATAAATTGGAAGAGAACGTAATAACAGAAGTTATTAAAAATTGGGATTTCAGGCATTTCGGGGAATTGGAAAATTTTTTATGCTAGTGTCTACTTGACTTAGTTTTATTTTTAGCTAACGAATATATTATATTTGTAAGTAGGTATATTTGTAAGTAGGTATATTTGGAAGTAAATGATTTGATAGTATAATAAATGTCATCGTCTTTATTTGACGTGTCTTCTGAAGCACGGAGTCAGTTGGTTTATTTTAGTTTTATTTAAAAAATGAACCATATTTGTGGAAATTTGAAAGTCGAGTCCGTAGGCCTTGTTGTGATGTTGCTAGCTCATCCTTGTATCTAAGAGTTCATAGGTTTGAGTCCCGATCATGTAGTTATCGATGTGATGTTAGATCGAGTATTTTATGTGATCAAACGAACTTACCAAGTGAAGTTCGATCAATATTATATGAGTCACTTTAGCCGAATATATAATGTCTTTTTTAATTAAGTACAAATATTTTAAGGGGTGATTTAGTCCATCATTTTGAACAACTTTTCCCAATAAATGTTTATCGAAATACGCAATTTTTTTTTGCATTTTTCATACTAACCATATCACGTGACTACTTCGATTTGTATGAGAACCTAAAATTTTTTTTCGTCTTTCTGTTTACATTTAAAGTTGTTCAAAATGATGGACTGAATCGCCCCTTAAAATATTTGTACTTAATTAAAAAGGACATTGTATAGTCCCACCCAACCCTATCCCATTGACAAAGTTTCGCATATCATTATTTCTTAAGAATGACAGTTACGTATAAGACGTGTACGACTTGGACATTTGATTAATCTGAACAATCGATTTGGGTATCGATTCTCTCTAAACGATGCGTGGGCTATCTGTAGGTTAAAAGAACTACGTGGTCTATATATGAGGGCTAAAGTGACGAAGTATAATTACATATAATTTTTTTACTCCTCAAGTTAAAGCGTTCTTGGCTTCCCGCACAGGCATGCGGCTAGCAACCTCTCTATTTTCATTTAGTATCATCTCGTTTAACGTGACTGTCGAATCCTAATCCTTACTTCCTAATATTATAAATGCGAAAGTGAGTTTTTATATCTGTTTCTTTGTTTGATACCACTTCACGTTTTAACCACTAAAACTATTTAGATGAAATTTGGTAGATATAGTTTGAGACCCAGAGAAGGACATAGGATAGTTTTTATCCCGAAATCCCCACAGGGAGCGAAGCCCACGGGCATAACTAGTCTTAGGTAAAAAGCCGTGATATTTTATCTGTGGTTTAACTATTACTAAACTAGGTAAGTAATATTAGCTTTATAACACGAACTTTCAAGGAAATAGAAGTTTATAAAGACGCTGACATGTTTATGAGTAAAGTTGGTGATAAGTGCCGTCTGTTCTCAAGTGTGTAATATATATTTGTACTTGATCTTCGATCTTGTATTTTCTACAAAGTTTCGAGTTTAGTCGTTTTCAAAGTGTAATAAAATCTTTGACGGTTTGATTTTCGTGTTTGTTAATTGATATTAGTGTATTTTTTAAGCGATCTTAAACATCTGATAGAGCTTAAGGCTTGGTAGGCCAATTTTTTGAGTTCTTAAAACCATCTGAGACATATAAAATAGTGATTTAAAATCTGAAAGAAAGATAGACTCAGTTAAGGACCTAGTCTTGTCCATGTCGCATAAAAGCAACCCCTTTTTGTAATATTTTTTCATGACTATGATTACACTACTGATATTCTACTCTTAATTCTTGTGATAAATTAAAGCCGCTGAATCATCATCATCCGAGCGTATTCCCGGTTGCATCCTCAGCAGTAACGCTTCAGAGCCCGGGGTCCGCTACCTAACCAAGGAGATTCGACGAGGTTACTGGTTTTTACACAGAGCGACTGCCGTCTGACCTCCACAACCCAAGGGCAAACCAGGAACCAATCCCTGGATAGTTTGATGGTCAAACGCTAGGTGGCGTTCGGGACCCACAGTTTTACGTGCCTTCCGAAACACGGAATCGTCTTTCTTTTCGGATAATCAGGTGATTCAAGCCTGCAATATCCTATCCAGACTGGAAACAACTTTTCACAAAGTATGCTTCCCAGTGGGAATCGAACCCATGACCTCCGGGTCACAAGGCGAACGCCTTGACCACTGGACCACGGAGGCAGTCACATTAAAGCCGCTGAATATTTATTAATAAATTCGCAGAGTTCCCTTTTGTACGTTGGTTGTTGGGAGTTGGACGACAGGGATTTATCAACTATGACAATAATTTACTCATGATACTTTAAACTAGGGCTCCAATCAATGAAAAAAAAAATTGACGAAGTTTTTGCGAAAAAAAATGAATTTTAAATTGTAAATAAAATCTCACTTCTAAATGAAACAAAACAAAATGTACTACGCCTAGTTTTTATAATATCTTTACATCATTTTTTTAAATGTGATTAGTATAGTAAGGGGAAACCCGTTATCGTTTTTTAGGGTTCCGTAGTAAACAAGGAACCCTTATAGTTTCGCCATGTCTGTCTGTCTGCCTGTCCGTCCGCGGTTTTACTCATATATACTAGAAAACTGTTATTTGGCATGAATATGTATATTAAGTAGGCGGAAAAAACGGTAAAATAAAATATTGAAAAAAAATTTTTTTAGGGTAGCTTCCATACAAGTAAAGTAAAAAGTAAATTTTTTTTCACGATTTACTAATCATGTAGGGTATCGTTGAATAGGTCTTTTAAAAATATTGTGAGTTTAAAAACACCGTTTTTCGATTTTGGGATCTGTTTCTGAAATATTTGCATTTTAATTGAAAAAAATTGTTAGAGTCAAGTTTCCCCCCCCATCTATCTGCTAAACGGTTATATATAGACACGTGAAAAATTCACAGCTATAAGATATATAACGAAATTTAAAGGAAAACTATCAGAGCTAAGTAGGGTTTACAAATTAAAAAGTTATAGGCGATTAACTTACAAAATGTACTCGGAAAAGGAAAATTTCATACAAATTCAATAGTTTTTAGACGTTTTTAGTGGCATGAACTCAAAGTTGGCTGCGCGTGGCCCGACACGCACATGTCCAATTATTATAGTATGAAAAAAATTGGTTTACAATCCTCTTAAGTGTTTTGTCGAAACATTATATTTAATATTTTTTATTTATATTTTATTATTATATTATGTGTATACATCGACTGTGAAAGTATATAAAAAATATACAGACTTGAATAGGATTTACATCCTTCGAACAAAGAAGGAAGGATGGAAAATTCGAAACGTTAGACGTACATAACAAAAAAGGTTCGTGCTGAGTCCTGTTTGAATAAACATTATCATGTATTCAAAGCATGATAGTATTTAAGAATCATTATATTGTTTTTTTTTTATGAGTTTTCCAACTGCAGTGGCAATTTGGCTGTAAAGTAACGAATAATAAAATGGAGCGCGATGAGACACTAAAGATTATAAACTACCTGCATTATTAATGAGACACTCTTCTATGTACGCGATTTTACAAAACAGGTTGATTACAGAGCTAAATTTTGCTCCAACACCAAGATATACGTTTAAAAAACTTTTATTTACCCAACGACGGAAAGTTCTTATTGTAAAGAATGAATTATTCCATTAAGACGGCCCTTCCCGGCCGCTCTATCGTCAACGCGAGCATAGTTTGAAAAGCTTGTTGTTTCAACCAGGGCAATGCTAGAAAAAGAAACAAAACAAAAAGAGAGAGATGGCGCCTGAGGGCTTGGTTTGCATTCTATTGAACGAAATTACTATTACTATTTAATGAACGAATATTAACTATTCATAGGGTGCGGATATTTCATAACACTTGTTCCAGGTAATACGTGTTTGTCAATAAACCTTACAACTGTGTGGAATAAATATTTTTTATTTAAAATTGTCATTACATTTGCGAGTTTTATATCGAAATTTTATTATTTTATTTATTTAGAAACCTAAAATTAGCGCTTAAGATACCTGTTAGTTCAAAAGTTTTCAAGAAAGATCAGTTACGACGCCATAATCACGTACGAGCATTTGTATGAAAAGTAATACGGGTTGGCCATTCTTAATTCATGCTCGTTATCTATTTACGACTGGCAATGTGCTAATTTAAAACATTTCGTTTTATGGCTCACTCGATATTGAAACAAATAAAAAATTACTCAAACTTTGTTGTATGGAAAATTATTCGTTAGGTATATTTTTAGTAGATAGACATTGTAGCCTATATCATTTGTTACCTGGACAATAATGACAAATCAACTAATATCTCATTTGTGAGAATTGGATAGCGAAATACATTATCCCAGAATATTTTTGCGGCCTAAAAAGCATGATCAGTTCTCTCCTCGTAATCTGCGACATAGAACTTCGTACAAATCGATACGTGTTAAAAAAGAAAAACCATAAACTCGCAGGCTTTTTTTGGTAAACGGATACTATGACCACAGAATAACTACTAGTACTCACGTACAGAAGTCTCAGAAAAGAAATTCAAATAAATATCTACTTAATGTGGTTCGCACTATGGTTTAATTTAGCTCGCGTCGGAAATCCTCGCCTCTTCGTTTAGATACTATACATTCATTGCAAGCCAATTTCATTCTTATTAATCTGAATAAACGATTCATGTAACAGAATTTTCCCCTTCGAAGTGGTCGCCGTGCCCATAGTAATAATGTAGGTATATTTTGAAACCTAAACAGGGAGTGTGACAGGCCTGCTATGACCATGGGCGTAAGCTTTACTTCTGTCCACTCTTTATTCTACGTCTGCATATAGTACGTAGTCAAACACTTGAAATTCCTAACAAACACTCTATTCATTTAATAGCCCAAATTGCAATTCAAATCCTGTCAGACTGGCCAACGTTTCACGACCGATTTTTTATCACAACGAGCAAATTGGTTTAAAATTGAGCCAATTCTATTTGTTCTAACCATAGAGCTACTATATAGTATACTATATAGTGGCAGGCCTGTGTCACTCCCCGTTTAGGTATCGAAAATATACCTACATTATTACTATGCGCGCGGCGACCACTTCGAAGGAGAAAATTCAGTTACATGAATCGTTTGTCCAGAGTAATGAGAATGAAACTGGCTTGCATCTATGTCTAGGTATCTAAACGAAGAGGTGAGGAGTTCTGACGCGAGCTAAATTAAAGCATAGCGCTAACCACATTGAGTAAATATTTTTTTGAATTTATTTTCTAAGTAAGACTTCTGTACGTGAGTACTAGTACTTATTCTGTGCTAATGGCTCTGTGAGCTGTTGAAGTTTATCGGTTGAAAAAGTTGTTCAGACAAAAAAGTTGCGTCTTAATAAGGGTAACAAAAAGAATCATAACCTTATTGAAAAATTTCGAAATGGCTGAAGTATGATATTTTGAAAGTTTTTAACCTCCATACCTCGGCCATTTAAAAAAAAACGACGAGTTGTACTCCGGGAGTGCCGGCAGAAGTGAAAACTTGAATATTAACGTTGTGCATTTCCATGGATGCGCGTGGCACGCTTTAATATAAACACACACGAACATTCGCGCAAGCGCCCTGCGCCGCCTAAACGAAACAGCAGGCGCAGGCATACATTTTTGCCGCGCCGTAAAAAGAGAGAGGGATACTTCCTCTCCTACGCCGCGCCTCTTACGAATTTTTGATCAGGTCACGTGTCCTGACGCAAGTCCTGTCGCGAGTTTAACATTTTTACCCATTACAAAAAAAGTGTACAACGCCGCTAAAGAAGTTTTCACTTCAAAAATAAATAATAGATTTCGAAAAATTAATAACCTTATTTTTTGGAAGTAAGTTAAAAATGTAAATGTTTACTTTTCCTAGAAGGTTACTTTTTTTGTACATTTCAGGTATCTTTTGACAAGACCTCGCTGGCAACACTGGGCTGCCTACTCTCCATCCGTCTTACGAATTTTCGATCAGGGTCACGTGTCTTGACGCCCTGACGACCTGACGCGAGTTTAACATTTTTTACCCATTTTCAAAAAGTGTACATTTTCAAAGAAGTTTTCACTTCAAAAAAAAAAAACTGAGTCGACAATAACCACTATATAATTTTCGATCCTAGTCACAAAACACAAGAATCGGTTGAGAAATGCGACCTGTAGGCGATAATAGCCGAATAAAATGACAGCCGGACAAAAGCATTTTTGGCCGATCTCGAAACTGAGATGCCTCGTTTGCTCGGTCAGCTACGTTACGTACGTTAGTACGTTAGTATTAGAGAAGACACCACATATTATCAACCACATATTCTTTCTCGTTTAATTGTATGAAGTTATTTTCATAAAACCGAGTCGCTTGCTAGCTCATGCACCTATTCGATAATTTAGCACAAACAACACGAAAACATAGTGAACATACGGCAAAGTTTAAAGAATCATTGTTTGAAAATTAGAAACGATGATTAAACTCACGCCATATTCAAAATTTATTTAAAAAAGATCAATCAAGATTTTATCTTTTATTAACAATGAACTTAAAAGTTTAAAGCGCTCCTCAAGACAAATAAATGAGCCTAAACTCGATTGGGTTTCGTCAGAGTTCCTTTGGCCACCTTCATTATCACATCAGCTCCATTACATCATAATATTGCATTGCCACGCAATATACGTATGCGTGAAAAATTCAGCTCAATCGGATCAAATTTAATCAGACAGACAGACAGACAACAGGACTGGTGAAAATATAAAAAGCTTGTAAAAATAGAACAGGGGACAGTGTTTAACATTGCTGGTCTATATAATCTATGTCAATGCAACGAGAAAATTGTTTTAAAAAGCCAATTCAATTTGTTTAACGTATTTTCTTTTGTAGCAATTTGTACGTTCTTGAAAATGGTGTAGTTTTTCGGATTTATATTGGAGGTAATAAAATAACGGTGCTGAAGGTACTTCGAATAATGGGTTAGAGTATACTTTATTCTAAATGGGGTGGAAGCACGTCGATCGAGCAAGAAAAGAAAAAGACACGAACTTACTCAAAATTACGTCATAGAGTGCCTTGCCCAGTGTAATATAATATAAAGGTACTTTTTTGGTAAAACCTTTGTAATTAAATGATAGTATAGTTATGTGTTCTGGTCTATAAAGGCGCAAATGAAGGGTAACTTCCTAATTTCCACGAAAAAAAGTGTAAGATTTTTCCGTTTAATTTCCTTAGTAGGTCATTTCATAAGTTTGACTATCTCATCAATAGGTCAGTTGGGAGAGCGTATGACTTACGAGTAGATGGTCGATGTTCCTGGTTCAGAGCCAGCACAAGCCAATACTTTTTTTATATTTTATTTTTTAATTTATTGTGGTTATTATTAATAAAAAAGTGTCAGAGTTTTCTGTCACGAATTATAAATTTAAAGTAACGTCGTTTCAACCAAGTGTTCCACGACACTCACGATTTTTTTTTTAAAACCTATGAAGTTTCAAAAAATTTTGGAAGTAGATAAAACAGGGAAAAGATATCATAACTCACAAGCTTGTCAAGCGAATCTAAATGCAGTTATTAGGAGTTATTATTTCATCTTTTTCGTAACCATTTCGAAACTATGTGAAAAGAGGGTCGGGAAAATGGCTCGGTGTGAGTAATGGCTGTGTTTTTGTCTCTGCGATGAGACGGGCAGGATATACGGCGCTACGTATGCTACTGACTATTAGGGCGAGTTCGGACGATACGTGCACGCCAAACCCTTGCCATGCCTATAAACATAATTATTATTTATCTTCCTTAATACAAGATGGCGCTATAGCTATTTCTTAAATCATTAAAATGTTTTATTACTGTTATTTAAATAAAGTAGTGCTATTATTATTTAAATATGACTTATACGAAATGCAATTGTCACGTTTTTGCTTGTCGTGTGTGCTGTCATCTCTGTGTGCCTACCGGCAACTCCAGTTTTGCCTACTTTTTGGGCCTCCAATAATTTCTATGGCGTGGGGTATCTGTTACATAAGTAATTATATTATCTTTGCCCATGCCTAGCGCAACACTAGAGTAAGCCTAGCGCGCTTTAAAATTATTGATTTTTTTTCTATAACATTTGAGTCCTATCACACATTAATACAACTCAAATTGCATTAACCAAAGCCAAAGCGTGTGCCTCTCTTTACGACACGCCAAGCACTCGCTTTGCCTCGGCTTTGTCTCCGCCTTACGTCCGCCCGGCGCTGGCCCCGGCAAGACTTTGGTAAATGCAATTTGAATTGTATTGATACATGCAACTGAATTGTATTGGACTCAAATTATATGCTACAAAGAACCGTGCTTGTCGTGCGCCAGGCATGAGCTAAGCATGGGCTTGGCCAGGCCTGTGTCACTACTCACTCCCCGTTTAAGTCTTGAAAATATACCTATATCATAACTATGCACGCGGCGACCACTTGATGGGGAAAATTAGTTAAATGAATCGTTTGTCCAGAGCAATAAGAATGAAATTGGCTTGCCTAGGTATCAAGGCAAGAAGTTCTTACGCGAGCTAAATTAAACCATAGCGCTAACCACTTTGAGTAGATATTTCTTGTAATTTCTTTTCTGAGTGAGACGTCTGTACGTGAGTACAAGTACTTATTCTGTGGCTTGGCGTGCGCGTGTCATCTAAAAGTGTCCTTACGCGTGCTGTATACGTTGTGAAACTATCGTAGTTTATATCTTTCATATAGTATGTCTTAGGAAAAGAAACACCTTTTACATCATGCTTATCTTCATCAGATGGCATGAAATAGGTATACATAAATGAAATTTCGAGTTAATACCTTGTGTAACAAAAAGGGGTCTCAACCCGAAAGGGGGTGAACGTACTAAACAATGTGAACAACAAGCGATAAGTCCGCCAATTTTAAACAATTGAATATTGTTGATCAATAAAGTTTTTAAAAATAAAAACCTTTTACTCTGGAACCAATCCTGAAATCGCAAAAAGTCTGCAACATTTTGTATGGAGCTGCAGATTTTTTTTCAATTTCTGGGATGGTTTTGTAGTAAAAGTTGTCAACATTGCTTAATTTTAGGATTCATACCCCCTTTTCATTACCTGTTGTTTTTGACACTGGAAAATCCCTTCGGATACCTTAATAGTCACGGGAGACCGGTAAGTTAATGTGGTGTTACCACTAAAAACTCCGCAGTGTCAACGCCGGTACCACTATTGCCAGGTCCGTGTGCTACTCTCGCTCCACAGACCTGGCACGGCGGCCGCTTTTCAGCGACCTCGGCTGGGCTTACTCACGGTTCCCTCTAAATTAGCGAGAGGGGTCAGAGTGGCCTGCGGGATGGCCCGTCGGTGTCCAGTATACTAGTCACCTGCTACAACTTTTTTTTATCTTAATCTCGGTTGCATCCTCAGATGTGCTACTTCGGATCTAATAGTGCGCTTTCCCGCTCTTTTTTAGGGTTCCGTAGTAAACGAGGAACCCTTATAGTTTCGCCATGTCTGTCTGTCTGTCTGTCTGTCCATCCGCGGTTTTACTCAACGGCTATAAGTACTAGAAAGCTGTTATTTGGCATGAATATGTATATTAATTATGCGGAAAAAATAGTAAAATAAAATATTGAATAATTTTTTTTTCAGGGTTGCTCCTTTACAAGTAAAGTGAAAAGTCATCTCTTTTTTCTCGACTAACCAATCATATAAGGAATCGCTGAATAGGTCTTTCAAAAATATTATGAGTTTGTTAAACCCGTTTTTCGATTTAGGAATCCGTTTCTCAAATATTATGTTTTAAAGTGAAAATTTTTGTTAGAGTCAAGTGTCCCCACCTCTATCTGCTAAACGGTTAAATATGGACACATGAAAAAATTCACAGCTATAGTATATATAACGAAATTAAAAGTAAAACTATCAGACTTAAGTAGGGTTTATAAATTAAAAAGTTATAGCCTATCAACTTATAAAATGTACTCAGAAAAGGAATATTTGATGCAAATTCAATAGAAAATTAGTATTTCGTCGTTTTTAGTGGCATGAACTCAAAGTTGGCATTCGTAACTACGGAACCCTCTGCGCATGGCCCGATATGCACTTGGCCAATTATTCTACAAATTATAAAAAGAATGGCACGATCACTCAAATATGCTGAAGACAATGCGAAATCAAAAAGAAATAACCGGAACAGTTTAAACGATTTGGCTGTAATTTAATTTAAAAAACCTGCCTGACGTCAAGCCTCTTTGGGAATTTGTGTGAAAGTTTTACAACCTGAAGCCGCCCGACGTCAATCCTCCTTGGCAGTTGTAGCACAGGATGTTTCTGCTTCCTTTAGTCGCTTTACGACATCCAAAGGACATGTAGAAGTAGACGAAGTAGTATTTCTGTGACGGAAGCCAACACAGCTTCCACCCACCACACTTCATCTGAGTAATGTTATGACACGTTTACTTTTGCCACCCATCATCCGGGAGTATGTTGTGACACGTAAGTTTCTGCGAAGAAATAAATGTTTTATTTCGTTTAGATTACCCCGGGCGATAAAATGGAAAAGTAACGAGTTCATTTGCTAGGCAAACTAAAAAAAAACATGTGGGGCACTACCACGGTAAAGCTATTGCATAGCATTTAATCAACTTATGCGATTATGATTATTTATTTATTTTTTATTTATGCACTATTTTTTTTATATTAATTCAAGTTACAATTTTTGAGCGTGGTGACCGATAAGAAAACAATTGTTTTGTCTTTATCGAATAAATGAGAAGTTAATATCGTGTAAAATATTTTTATTATCTTACAATGCATGTAGGTTGTTCAGGATATTTTATTATGAGCAGTTAGCAGCTAGTCTACACGCATACGTCTAGTCGCACGCACACAAATACCGTGCCGAAGTCTGCCGAACTAAAACGACGTTAGACAATGCACGGCTTTCAACGCCGCGCCGCTGTGCCGGTCGCCGGTTGCCGAGAAACATTTAGGTGGAGTGGGGGGTGTTAGGTTTTATTTTCGTTACGGAATTTCTTGATTCGGTCGCCGCGCTCAAAGCCCACGACAAAAGCTATGCAATAGCTTTAGAACCCCGACGACACCATCTAGTGATAACTGGCGGAACTACATAATATTCCAATTGATTTTAAGGGGAATAATTGATATCCGTAGCGTCCTATTATTTGTCGGGTAAATCTGAAAAACTCTGACTTTCAAGTTTTATCACTTTATCACTCAATAACTTTTAAACGACTAAACCAAGTTTCATCAAACGTGACTGAGAAACACTGCGAGGGAATTTGCTTTCATGTAAAAAAACGCATTGAAATTGGTCTATCTGTTCGAGCGCCACGATGACATAGACAAACAGACAGACAGAACGACAGACAGACTGACTGACATTAGCCTGAAACTTATCACACCTCTCTTTTTTTTCGAAGGTTATAATAGACTGGGCGATCCTTACAGTAAAAGTTCTATTATACCTACTTATAAAATATGTAACAAAAACCCTGTCCGATCCTTGTGGGAGCAACTCAGACCGTCAATATGAACAACTTTTCCTATGGGACTTATTGCCTGTAACTCTTAGGAAAAATTGACATTTTCATACAAATTGGCCGGGCTGGCCGAACACTTTTGTATGAAAATGTCGTTTTTTTTGTTCGATTTACAAGCATTGGTCCCATAGGAAAAGTTGTTCATATTGACGGTCTGAGTTGCTCCTACAAGGATCAGACACGGTTTTTGTTATTATATTGAATTATTTTATCAAATAAAATGTGTTTGAGCACCAGCCCCAAGGGCGCAATCTCATAAATCAGATAATATTAAAATAAAGTACTACTTCAGGCGTTTTTTGGTACGAAGAATTTGAATTACTTACCTTAAAAATAAAATTCGGATACATAATTCATTTTACTCTATGTTGTTTCGTTAAACATAATTTGCATTTTAAAAGCCAGTCGTGACACGTCAATGTTTTATGCCCTAGTTTGCAGTGCCGCAGTGCTGGTATTCTTAAAAAAAGTTAAAAAAAAAACGTCTTGACTTGGCTACTAAAATGTGCTATGAAAAATTACTCTGAGGAATTAATTAGTGAAAAAGCTGGAGCGTAAGGAAGAAATTTTGGAAGTAATTTTAGTTTCACCAACGCTAAATCTGACTCGGATTTTTTTATTAAAGTGGTAGGTAAAGAAAAAATCTTCTGTTTCTTTTGATTGAAAGACAAGAACAGGTGGTATCAAAGTTTACAAGCTGCCTAAGTAAAGGTAAACGACACGACGGTTACCACATCGTGTCACCAGCCAGGAACAAAAAACCAAGCTTCAGTGTATGCTAAATCTCTTCGTATGCCAACAACAAATTATTGCATGAAAATGTTACCAATTCAGATCCGTTTTTGAACGAGACGAAAAACTTTAATTTTGTTCGAAAAAATTGGGGGGAAATTTTAATTTGGAATGTTGGTTGTTTTTGCAATAAATATTCGTAGTTTTAACTGACATCAAAAAAATCCAGTGTTCCATAGACAAAATTGTTAGTCGCAAATCTTTCTAAGAGCCCTTCTATATATGTTTCTTCGATTCATAAAATTTGGTGGACACTTAAATAATATGTAAGAATTTAACAATAGAATTGTTAAGTTGGAACTGAGCTAAATTGGTCAATAGGTTGCCGAGATATTTATTTAATTAACTTTATTACAAATGTAATAGGCGGACTTAAAGCTATTGGTTTTATCTACCAGTCAACCCACTGGTGATACCGAGATTAAAGAGGCGCAAAATATGTAATTTTGAAAGATTACGAATAATAATCTAAGATATAAACATATATTATTTCGACTGCCTCCGTAGTCCAGTGGTCAAGGCGTTCGCCTTGTGACCCGGAGGTCATGGGTTCGATTCCCACTGGAAAGCATACTTTGTGAAAAGTTGTTTCCAGTCTGGATAGGATATTGCAGGCTTGAATCACCTGATTATCCGAAAAGAAAGATGATTCCGTGTTTCGGAAGGCACGTAAAACTGTGGGTCCCGAACGCCACCTAGCGTTTGATCATCAAACTATCCAAGGATTGGTTCCTGGTTTGCCCTTTGGGTTGTGGAGGTCAGACGGCAGTCGCTCTGTGTAAAAACCAGTAACCTCGTCAAATCTCCTTGGTCAGGTAGCGGACCCCGGGCTCTGAAGCGTTACTGCTGAGGATGCAACCGGGAATACGCTCGGATGATGATGATAAACATATATTATTTAAAATAACAATATATAATAATATATATATAATATGTAACAAAAACCCCGTCCGATCCTTGTAGGAGCAACTCAGACCGTCAATATGAACAATTTTTCCTATGGGACTAAAGCTTGAAAGTCGAAAAAATCGAGATTTTCATACAAATTACCAGGCTCGGCCGGCCTGGTAATTTGTATGAAAATGACTATTTTTTCCAGTTTCAAGCATTGGTCCCATAGGAAAAGTTATTATTATTGACGGTCTGAGTTGCTCCTACAAGGATCGGACAGGGTTTTTGTTACATATTGCATATATCAATAAACTTACATTCAAGATATACATAGATGTATAATGACCACGAGGAAATGGCGTAATATGTATAATAACCAATACGTATACTACATATATATTATTATAGATACGAGGCTCGCGAGATCACAGTTCGTGGTGAACTAAATGTGTTTTTGTTTCAAAACTTTTGTTACGAGTATTTATTATTGTCAAAAAGTGTCCTTAGTGTCGTTAGGTTACGATAACCACTTTCATTACGTGGGATTTATGTCTGATCGCCTTAGTTGTATAAAAATAAATATAGGGACAAATCACACTGATTGACTTAGTTCAAAGTAATTTTAAACTTGTGTTGTATTGTAACTCAGGGTTATTAAATTTTATAATAAATACATAATATACGTATAAAAAACACCCAAGACCCATGACAATTTGAATAATTTTTCAAAACTAAAAACCGACTTCACCCCCAAACTACACAACCGATTTTGATAAAATTTCCATGGTACCACCTGAAAAGTATACTCTTTCAAACAAAAAAAAAAAGAATTTCTTAAATCGGTCGAGGCGTCTTTGAATAATCGGTGAACATACCACCTTTTTTGGAAGTCGGTTAAAAAGGTTATTGTAAAACATGCTAGGGATCGAACCCATCAGGACCTCCGGATTGGCGGACTAGCGTGCTGAATATAACGCCACGAAAGTCGTCTAAAAAGGAATTAAATTATTATACATTCAAATATTATCACAACTTTCTACAAACACAAAGTAATTCGCACACTCACTGCTTGTTTAAGTTTCATAATGTTCTAGTGTCGAGCTACTAAGTATATTTTGAACTCTAATTCGACGCCACGGCAGACTTCAAATTGGGGCAGATGGCACTACTGTACCGAAACTGGTAGTTAATTAAGTTTCACTTAATTAAAGGTATGAAACAAGCAGAAACTGTCTTTATGTCAATAGAGGAAGTGCAGTATATTTGGAATACAAGTTTGTTTTAAGGAATATGTAGATTAAAGCGTTTTGCTTTCGAGGGGCTGTCAGCCGAAATGTTAATATGGGTCCCTGTCATTAGATCTCAATCAGTTGATACGTCATGTCATGTTAAATTTACCACGAAAAAACACAGATGTCATCTGTACAAAGTAAACACGACTATTCCTCCAAATATGCTGCACTTCCTCTAGTATCAAATAATGACATACAGGTTAAATCAAGATAACTAGTAATTCAAATACTAAATAAGTTCTGCTGATATGCCATGATACACTAAATAGATGGATATAATAATATCAAATACCTAATACCTACAAAGTAGTGGTAAGCATGAAGTTATAGGTGGAAAGTAAGTTCTTTTCTTTTTACTGGATACTTTTCATTGACTTTCCTTGATGTTCGTATCAACATTTTATAGGTTATGTATATATTAGGTACTTAATTGTTAGTTTATATGTTAAAGTATGTATTCTTATTATTAAATTCTATGTATTATTTTACGTCGGTATACAACTTATATTACTCAAACGTCGCCAACTCCCCTCAATATACCTCTTTACCTCTCCCAAAATACCTCTGTCGATCATTACAACATCATACCATACTTACTGACTATCCTGGCTCAGCGACCCAAAGTGAGTCTTGGCCTTCAGAACAAGAGTTTTTCCATGGATGGGTTGTTAACCCTTCGCACAACCCCCGAAATGCTGGAGGACCACACCCATCGTTGGTCAGCGAGTCCATTGGACTTGGCCGGAAGCGTAGCTAGGCTGTTCTACCGACCGTTCCCACATCCGCCACCTTGGGGACGCTCCCCTTACGCCAGATGGGACAGCGCGGGCGGACAGGACATCATACCATCAAAATAAATATTGGCCTTAATTTAATTTTGAATTGCGATTATTTTAACTCAGGTTCGGTCACGGAACTGACATATATTTATATTGAAGTTTGGCTGAAAAAGATTCTAACATGGAATCAGTCCTTTATTGTATTTATTTTATTTAATCTCAATTGTTGATCAAATACATATAAATTGTACAGAACAATAGGCAAAATGAATGCTTAAAGCGTTGTCTACCAGTCAACAATTATTAGTTATACAGATTAGACTAAATGTGGATTGCAAGATAAAAGTAAAACACATTAAAACATGATAAATACAATATTATAATATTTCCTATAGACATACATACTTACATACATGATAATAAACATTACATACATAAACGAAACTAAATATATACGATAAATAAATATATATTTGCTCTTCCGAAAATTGTTTTTGTACTAATGTTTTTAGTACAAAAAGTTGTAACAAACAAAAAAAATCAACATTATATGGTAATTCAAGATATATCTAACATTAACCAAAGATGATAAAGATATTTTACACTCAAACTTTGCTGAATTTCCAGCTGTTCCTAAACACAAAGTCTAAGTTAGGAACCGCAAGATGTCTACATCATCTACAACTAAATGTTTATGAATGTTAAATTACATAACAGCAGAAATTACACGTCCTAATAAAGTTCTACAAAGTTCCAAAGCTACAGTACGCTTTGAATAACTTGAATGTTTCAGTATATTAACAAACTGATGTAAATATGTACTAACAAATTTAGTAAACTAGTAAATATTGCAACATACTAACTTAACCTACTAACAAATGCCTCCAAGCTGCTTGAAAAATCTGACACCAGTGTAGGCCACTTACAAAAATACCAAAAAAATGATTTTTAAAAATGAAACAAATTCTAAATTATTTTGCAGTTCAAAATATAACTTTAAACAAATAAATTCTTTTAGCTTTCGTTTCATCAGCACAACTTTTTAAGTCAAATGCCAAAAGAAGCTTGTATAAGTAATTTAGCTCAACAATGCCTCCAAACATTTGTGAATATTAACAATATTACTACAAAGTCAACATTATGTTGCAACTCTGTTCAAAACTTCAAATATGGCGCCAAAATTCATTGAACACACATTACTTTAGCTCGAACTCCGCACAATAGCCGACAGTTCCTAAACCCGGCTCTAAGTCGGAATTCGTAAGACGTACAAATTAGTACTAGCTCAACATTTATGAATAGTTAATTCTACATTAGTCTCATGTACATTAATCTAATGAAATATTAATAAGTTTTGAGTTTAACCAAAAATAAAGCCTAACTTAGCATTAATTACTAAGCACACGTTCATTCATCTCTAAATCTTCAGCAGAGTGTTCTTAAACCCGGCGACTAATTGAAAAGCTGTAAGACGTTCGTATTAGTACTAGCTGCAATAATGCCACCAAACATTTATTAATAGTAACAATATTACAACAAAATCAACTTGCAACTTAGTTCAAAACTTCAAATATGGCGCCAAAATTTATTGAACACACGTCATCTCAGCTCAAACTCCGCACAATAGCCGACATTTTCTAAACCCGGCTCTAACTCAGAATCCGCAAGACTTTCAAATTAGTACTAGCTCTACATTTATGATAATGAATTCTACTGCAGTTTAATGTATATAAATATAATGTAATAATTCTTTTTTTCTGTCCTTCTGCTTTCTTGCCTCGAGTGCACTACTACCTGCACCCTGGACGACGTATATGTGGCTACTAACAACACCGTCAGAGTAGCTCAATGTTGGGCTATAGAATATAGAAAAAACAAACTATTGACACGCAAAGAAGAAAAAAGAAGATTATTAATTTCATATTTTATCATAAATACAGCCAAAATTAACTAAGCACACGTTACTTCAGTTCAAACTCTCCAGCAGAGTGTTCTTAAACCCCGCGACTAAGTCAAAAGCTGCAAGACGTTCGTATTAGTACTAGCTTCAACAATGCTACCAAACGTTTATGAATATTAACAATATTACTACAAAGTCAACATTATGTTGCAATTCTGTTCAAAACTTCAAATATGGCGCCAAAATTCATTGAACACACATTACTTCAGCTCAAACTCCGCACAATAGCCGACAGTTCCTAAACCCGACTCTAAGTCGGAATTCGTAAGACTTACAAATTAGTACTAGCTCAACATTTATGAATAG
This sequence comes from Acrobasis suavella, assembly GCA_943193695.1. Taxonomy (NCBI): domain Eukaryota; kingdom Metazoa; phylum Arthropoda; class Insecta; order Lepidoptera; family Pyralidae; genus Acrobasis; species Acrobasis suavella. The sequence continues at coordinate 3,624,434 of OW971947.1, forward strand.
TTAATTCTACATTAGTCTCATGTATATTAATCTAATGAAATATTAATAAATTTTGAGTTAACCAAAGATAAAGCCTAAGTTAGCATTTATTACTAAGCACACGTTAATTCAGCTCTAAGTCTTCAGCCGAGTGTTCTTAAACCCGGCGACTAATTGAAAAGCTGCAAGACGTTCGTATTAGTACTAGCTGCAATAATGCCACCAAACATTTAATAATAGTAACAATATTACAACAAAATCAACTTGCAACTTAGTTCAAAACTTCAAATATGGCGCCAAAATTTATTGAACACACGTCATCTCAGCTCAACCTCCGCACAATAGCCGACATTTTCTAAACCCGGCTCTAAGTCAGAATCCGCAAGACTTTCAAATTAGTACTAGCTCTACATTTATGATAATGAATTCTACTGCAGTTTAATGTATATAAAAATATTTGGCTTTAAAATAAAGCCAAAATTAACTAAGCACACGTTACTTCAGTTCAAACTCTTCAGCAGAGTGTTCTTAAACCCCGCGACTAAGTCAAAAGCTGCAAGACGTTCGTATTAGTACTAGCTTCAACAATGCTACCAAACGTTTATGAATATTAACAATCTAACTCCAAAGTAGACATTATGTTGCAACTCAGTTCAAAACTTGAAATATGGCACCAAAATTCACTAAACACGTCACTTCAGCTCAAACTCCGCACAATAGCCGACAATTACTAAGCCCGGCTCTAAGTCAGAATCCGCAAGGCGAACAAATTATTACTAGCTCAACATTTACGTGAAGAATATGCAGCTAAGAGTCGCTATGTAGTATCTTGCGGAGGAGCACAATCAAATACGTTCGTCGCTTTTGACATTTATTGCAAAAGGAAGATTGTGGGATACTCCACATACAAACATACAACATAAAATGTCACATGAATAATGAACTCTACATTTGTCTTATGTATATTAATATAATGCATATTATTCATAAGTTTCAACTTTAACCAAAGATAAAGCCAAAATTAACTAAGCACACGTTAATTCAGCCCAAATTCTTAAATCTGGCGACTAAGTCAAAAGCCGCAAGACGTTCGTATTAGTACTCACAACAATGCCACCAAACTTTTATGAATTTAACAATATTACTACAAAGTCAACTTGCGACTCAGTTCAGAATGTCAAATTTGGCGCCAAAATTCACTGAACACACGCTACTTTAGTTCAAACTCCGCGCAATAGCCGACAGTTTCTAAACCCGGCTCCAAGTCAAAATCCACGTTCAAATTTGTACTGGAAATCTAAATATATATAACTCAAAGGTGACTGACTGACTGACATAGTGATCTATCAACGCACAGCCCAAACCACTGGACGGATCGGGCTGAAATTTGACATGCAGGTAGATAGGCATCTGCTAATAAAGGATTTTGATCAATTCTACCCCCAAGGGAATAAAATAGGGGATGAAAGTTTGTATGAAACTTTGTCAATTTTAAACCGATCGGGCTAAGACTTTGCATGCATAAAGCTACTATGACGTAGGCATCCTCTAAGAAAGGATTTTGATAAATTACACCCCTACACGAGTGAAGCCACGAGCAAAAGCTAGTTATGAATAAGACACGTGCATGCCAAGCTCACGCCTTGCGCACGACAAGCGCGGTTTGAATTTGTTACATATAATTTGAGTTCTATAAATATATATAAATATATATTGACAAATCACACTGATTGAGCTAGCCCCAAAGTAAGCTTAAGCTTGTGTTATGAGATATTAACCCAACGATACTATATTTTATGATAAATATAGCTAAACACCTAAGACCCAGGACAATTTAGAAAAGGCCATTTTCCAACTTGCCCTGGCTGGGGATCGAACCCAGAACCTCCAGATTGGCGGTCTAGCGTGTTGACCATTACGCCACGGAGGTCGTCTTACATCTTACATAAAACATCGATACAATTCAAATTGCATGTACCGAAGTCCAGTCCTGAAGCATGGCTGAGGCAAAGCGAGCGCATGGTTTAGGTGAGGCTTGCGCGTGATAACTTCAGTTAATTTCTAAGCGTGGGATTGGCATGCGTATGTCATCCGAACACGCTTTGATGAATTCTGCAGCAGTTTAATGTGTATAAATGTTACACAATATTAATCAGTTTCAATTTTAACCAAAGATAAAGCCTAAATTCACTAAACACGCGTTACTGCAGCTCAAACTCCTCACAATAGCCAACTGTTCCTAAACCTAGCGTCAAATAGGCGGGTTTTCTATTCGCGTCGCCTATTGAGATTATTACAATTGATCAACTTTTATGATCGTAGATACAATTTTAGCTTTATCTGTTCTTAAAATCGGCATGTCAGATGCCACTTCTTCTTGTCGAGTCAAAATGGTTCCATTATAGTTTCTAATTCGAATGACATTTGACCAGTATGTGGCCACGGCGATTCCTCTGTCATTAGCCTCATTTAAGACCTCGATGGTACACCACGCAGGGCAATTCGGACACGATAGAAGGCAGTCCATCAACTGAATGGCACCGCTATTGCCACAACACGTTCAAATAAGTTCTAGCTCAATAATTATAAACAACAAATGATACAGAAGTTGAATTTATATAATTAATATGATGTGACATTAATAATTTACAACTTTAACCATATATAAAGACATATTTCACGCTACTTCAGCTCAAATTCCGCACAATAACCGTTCCAAAATCTAGTCTAAGTCAGAAGCCGCAAGACGCTCGAATTAGTACAAGCTCAACAATGCCAACAAACATTATGAATATTAAATTATGCAGCAGCTGAAATTCCATGTCTATGTACTAAAGATTCACTTAAGATAGTCCGAAGTTTCGCAGTCTTATCGATATAAGTAACTATGTATCATCAATATCATCATTTCAGCCGCATAACGTCCACTGCTGGACATAGGCCTCTCCCAAGGATTTCCAAAATGACCGATCTAGAGCGGCCTGCATCCAGCGCTTTTCAGTGACCTTCGTCAGGTCGTCAGACCACCTTGTGGTGGTCCTACGCTTTAGCCGGATCCCATCCAGGGATTCTTAGCACCCCCTGCCCCGTAACTGTATGTATAATGCGAAACAAAAAAGATGACAAAAATGGCGGACTTCAAAGCATTTTTGTACAAATACCCTACAAGTAATATGAACTAAAATGGCGGTCGACGGCGCATTGTTTGTACTTGCGCCGATAATTGCCATTTCGGTTCAACCTACGTGCTGGGAATTTGTACAAAAATGCTTTGAAGTCCGCCATTTTTGTTCAACTTATTTGTGTCGCACTGTACTAGCTGGAGCCCGCAACTTCGTACGTGTGAAATTTAAAAATAATGACATTTTTAGTTTTTCTTGTTATTAGGTTTAGGGGTAGTTGGACAACCCCTAAATCTAATATCAGGAAAAACGGTAGAGATTGTGGGATGACATGGAGGGTATCTTGAGTGGATGGCAGCAGATTGCTCGGGATAAAGATAGATGGAGAGGAGAGGGGGAGGCCTTTGCCCAGCTGTGGGACAAAACAACAGGCTAATAATAAAAAAATAGATTTCAATAAAACAAAGCCTATATGCTGCTTTAAGCTGAGCTTAATCTATAATATTGAAAAATGCGCAAATATTCATCCAGTAGTTTCAAAGATTAGCGTGAACATGCATACAGACAGACAATTTTTTTTGTTTAGTGATTTTTTTTATCGCTCACACAATTTTTTTCATAAATTTATTATATGTACAGACACGCGATTTTTACTGTTTTATTATATGAATTCATGGTATTTTCTTTCCTGAGTTACTAGTAACTTAATACATTTGCAATCAAACTGCTGGGTGAAAAATAGTAGATTGTGCTACAAGGGGTAGATTGTGCTATAAGGTAATATTTTGACGGCGAGGGCGCTACTTTGAATCCAGAGCGAAACGAAGGATTCCACAGTTGAATCACGAGCGGAGCGAGTGATTCTACAGTGGAACCTGAGTGTAGCGAGGTATTCATGTATATCGCCCGAGATAAAAATATTACTGTACCCGAGTAGCACACTCTACTTTTTATCTCCATCTATGTTAAAAGCTAGCAAATACAAAACAGAATATAAAGAATAATAGAACATCTACAATACTTAATCAGACTTTAACCGACAACTTAATACTAACCTTTATTTGGTGTCGTTTTCATACAATAAATACTAAGAAATATTTTTTTCGAAGATTCGTGGTCCTTCATATATTTTCATTTTTATAAGTAAACTTTATAACTATTCACTATTGGCTTAAATGCACGAAAAATTATTCACATTTACACAAATAATTAAACAATACAAATAACCTTAAACTTCTGTAATTGCTTGAATAAAAAGAAATGCGCGTTTTTAATTATACTTATTTCTTTTTCCGAAGCGATGAACATAAAAATGTTAACCCACATTCATCCATGTTGGCGACAATACGAGTATGTATTCTAAATTTAAAAAATCACGACGTCTATACCAATTATTGTTTTTTTTTAAACAAATTCTTCTTTGTTTTTGCTGGACTGTCAACATTATTTTTGATTCTACATAGATTACACTCGTGTTCAGTTTTCAAATTGGTTTTAATCCCTAGAGATCTTCTTTTTCACTTTTTAGTCCCGAGAGAATAACCAATAACTTTAGCTCCAAATGTTTTGGGACTAAAACATCGCTTTTCACATTTACATTCGAAAAAACGATGTTTTCATCCCAAAACATTTGGAGCTCAAGTTACTGCTGATAACTTGAGAAACGTGACAAAAAAGTGAAAAAGAAAATCTAGGAATTAAAACACGAGTGTAATCTATGTAAAATAAAAAATAATGTTGGTAGTCCAGCAAAAAAAAAGAAAAAAATTTTGTTTTAAAACAATGAATAATTGGCACAAACGTCGTAAATTTCGTCGTCAATGTTTCATACATTGACGACAAAATGTTTTCCAAATTTGAGAATGTGAAGCTTCTCTACGCACATACGCCAAAAGTGGCCGTTTTTCGCAATTGTGGGTAGAAAAGCTTCACGTTCTCACTTTAAACTGTAAACAGTAGTTCATAAAATAGTCTGAATGGTTATCTAGTGCCTGGTCGAGACAAAATTTTAAATGATGTGTCCGTTTCCTATCAAATGATATATTTAATGGGGGCAGCACTGGTCCCGAAAAATTCAGGTAGCCCCTTAACGAAAAATTATCGCTACGTGATAAGTTTCTGGCTATTACAAGTAAGTAATTAAGACTTAGTGAAAAGCAATTATTCAAAATATGCGACATTGTTAGATATTTTGTCTGTTAAATTGGAATTCACTAAAGCTAATTAAAACCACGAAACTTCTGTTTCAAGGCTAACAAATTGAAATTTAATCGTAGACGATTATGTTTATGTTGTAGAGTGGAAATGGACGTGCTATTTTGTCACTGAAAATTTTCCACGAGCATTTAAATACTTTCACTTTATGCCTTTAATCTTAATTGTATTGTCTTAATGATGATTTAATCAAATATTTGGGTCGCACCCGGATGAGCGCAGCACAGGACCGAGATGGGTGGCGTCCACGAAAAGAAGCCTATGCTCGGGCGGAATAAGGGCTTGGATGATGATATAATAATAAATATATATGGGCAAATAACACTGATTGAGCTAGCCCCAACGTAAGTTTGAGACTTGTGTTATGGGATACTAACTCAACGATACTATATTTTATAACAAATACATATATAGATAAACATCCAAGACCCAAGACAATTTGAAAAAGTCCATTTTCCAACTTGTCCTGACCGGGGATCGAACCCGCAACCTCTGGTTGGCGGACTAGCATATGATAGTGACCACTACGCCACGGATTACTTCTCATTATGGCAGGACATTTTTGAGTATTTTATTATTATTATTTATTTATAGACGAGCAGCTTGGAGCTGATATGTCTATTTAACACAATGCTGAGAGTCGATAAAGTCTTTTCCCAATCATTAATTCAATAACGACACTTTATTTGTTATTATCTAGTTGTCGAGTCTGTTTTTATTATTATTTATTTATAGACGAGCAGCTTGAAGCTGATATGTCTATTTAACACAATGCTGAGAGTCCATAAAATCTTTTCCCAATCATTAATTCATTAACGACACTTTATTTGTCACTATCCACCTGTCGAGTCTGTTTTTATTATTATTTATTTATAGACGAGCAGCTTGGAGCTTATATGTCTATTTAACACATTGCTTAGAGTCTATAAAGTCTTTTCCCAGTTCATTAATTCATTAACGACACTTTATTTGTCATTATCCACCTGTCGAGTCTGTTTTTAAATGCATGTATGGAAGGCGAAGTGATCACTTTTTCTGATAGTCTATTCCAGTTATTAACCACTCTGTTACTGAGAAAGTGATATGCAGATTTATTTTTAGTCGCTGCACGAGTTAACTGGTATTTAATAACATTATTTTATGAATAGTAGGAAGGTGTCTGCCAAAGCTCGTCTTGCTGTTCATCAGGGAGTATTGATGCCTACTCTTATGTATGGTAATGAATGCTGGGTATGGCAGAAAAAAGAATGAAAGTCGGTGGTGGTGAAAAGGTGCAGTAGAAATGCGAGCTTTAAGAAGTATGTGTGGTGTGGTTTTAAGGTAATCGAAGAACGTGCTGCGACCAAATTGTAGATGTTCTGAAGAATGGTGATGTAAGGAGTGCCTAAAACCGAAGAGCATGCATTAACAATAGTAATGAGCGTTGACGAAACAAAAGAGGTTTGCAAGGACCGTACCAAGTAGAAATCCATAGTATCTGCCTACTCCATGGGAATAGGTATTTTATACGGGTAGTTTTGCGTACATTTGGAGACATTTTTTGCGTGTCAGCCATAAAGTTTTAAAAAAGGACGAAGCATTTCATACAAAATGTTAATGAAACTTTTCAAATGTAACCGATTGAGCAATACTCGTAATAAACACTACCAATCAGCTATTTTCCTACAAATCAAATCAGATACTTTTTTCTAAACGTCAAAACATACATTTCCTATGGGATTTGTATGAAACACAGGCAGATGACGTCATAGTTTCTTGGAGACAAAAAAGCGCTCTTATTATCAGTTTTTCTGCAATAATAAATCGAAAATCAATAAATTTTAAATGGATATGTTCAATAACCAGTGACATTATTTTCCTTAACAGTACAAAATAATTTATTTTTGACCCATGAAAATAGCCACACTTGTAACTGAAAATAAGACCAAAGAGGCAAGACTCTTTTGCGTATCATATAAAAACTATAAAATATTGATAAACCATTTCAAAGATCATGATTATTTGCCAGGAAATTTAGAAAAAAAAAACCCCACAACAGCCACCATCAACTGGTGAGTAACGGAATAACATATTACAACCGATGTTAAGTACAATTGATATCGGCAGCGCCATCTATTATTTGCCAGGCAAATTAAAAAATCCCAACATTCAAGCGAATAAATTTAATGGTTGAATTGATTTTTATCAAACATAGCTAAGAACCACCGCAAGGGAACTTACTTTTATATAAAAAAACCGCATCAAAGATGATCCATCCGTTCAAGAGCTACAATGTCACAGACCGAGAAACATTGGCGTCAAATATATAACACGCTTCTTTTAGAGGGTATTTTATTAACTTGCTTTCACATAAAAACCGCATCGAAATCGGTCCATCCGTTCAAGAGCTACAATGTCACAGACAGAGAGACATTAACGTCAAACTTCACCCCTCTTTTTTGTCGGAGGTTAAAAGAGGGTATTTTAGTAGTAAAATTTTACCAAGTGTGCAATTTGTTAACAATAGATATATTTGTACACTTTACAATACAATACAATACAAATCAACTTTAATGACAAACATAATAGTAGACACACAAACATTACAAAACAACAGAAACAAAAAAATGAAAACAAATTAATGCAATCTCTTCCAGCCAACCTTTGGTCGGAGGAAAATTTTTTTTAAACAATTTTCCTCCGACCAAAGGCGTAGGCGCAGTTTATGCCTATTATTAATTTACCTACTTACATATGAACATACACCTAAATACATATACACATATATGTAGGTTTTAGTTGTATCTAATGAAAATAGACAAAAGATTCCATCACATATGCACGGCCGATTCATGCCCTCCACATAAAACTTATTCTTTGAAACTCCGACACTTTTAGAAGCTAGTGGAATTTACGAGGAAACTTGCCACTTACTATCTGTCACACGGACTTGCAGAGTGAACAAAATAGATCAGGGAAGTTTGGGACTTGGGAGAACGATGGCTCCCTGTGTACTTGGCGATTGGACAGATGAAGTTTGCTTTTGAAGTTTTTTTCATAGATGTTGATTAGTTTCTTTTGTGAATCGAAGAAAGTTTTCTTCGATTCTTTGATAAAAAATCTAGTAAATATAAAAAGCGTCCGAAAAGCTTTTATTTGTTACGATAATAGTGACAATTGGGTATTTTCCTGACAACTGGGTATTTTCCTGGGTCAAAAGTAAATTATTTTGTACAGCTAAGAAAATTAGACGTCGCAAAATAATGCCACTTGTCTTTGAAAATATCCATTTTAACGTGATTTTAGATTTATTACTGCAGAAAATCTGATAATAAGAGCACTGTTTGACTCCAAGAAACTATGACGTCATATGCCAGTATTTCATACAAATCCCATAGAAGATGTTTGTTCTGACGTTTAGAAAAAAGCATCCGATTTGAAGAAAATATTATTAAATTAGGTATTTCTCAACGTGAAAGAGGTTTTTTTTAATTAGATTGTCCAGCTTTGTTCTGCTTTATATTAGTAAGTTTAATGCAACTAGAACTATTTCATGCTGGTCTGGGATAAAAGAAAAAACTAAGAATGTACCCGCTGCTTCTCTTCCCGCGCAGATCGTAAAAGTGATCGAGGGAATGGTCGAAAATGCGAATCATGTTAATAGACAATACGGCTAGCAAACCTTCACAGTTCTCATTTATTTTTCCACCTTCTTGCCCGTCACGCTAAAAGTGGCCTTCGAATCTTGCGGCTTTAGGCTTCGTCTGCTTAGAGCCAAAAGACCCAAAATGCTCCATCTGCCTCATTCACTCGCTTTCCTCAACAGATATAAACAGATATGAAAAGATATGAACAGATATGAACAGATATGAACAGATATGAACAGATATGAACAGATATGAACAGATATGAACAGATATAAACAGATTTTTTTTGTCTTTCCGCTGAAAAATAACTAAGCTATAATATGTATAAAAGTTTATTACCTACTCTTAACATACAATTCAAATAACTGTTACCCCTATTTTTTGTGTTTTCTCCATTTTAGTAAGGCACTTAATGTTCATTCGCTTCTGCTACAGTAGATTCTTACAAAAATTAATATTGTTAAAATACCGAAATTACTGGCACTGTTTAGGTCTATTATGTATTTTTTTTTATTTATATTGTCATAATCTGTACAGAACTGTTTGTTGCCATTAATTAAAAAAAATCTGCCCCATTAGGAATTAAGACGTGATAGTGTGTATGTATGTATGTAACTAGACCCAGTGGACCTACTAAGTTAGTCGGAATAGGTAGTTAGAGTAACTTGGTAGGTCTTCTGGTTTTAGTGGGTCTACTGGGTCCTACCAGGTGATTGGACTAGTACTTGGTAGATAACTAAATTTTTGTCCCAATAGATTTTACTGCTACTGAGAAATGATTGAAAGATTACAATGATTGAAAGATTCAAAGATTCAAATGTTTGTTCAGTAATTAGACCTTTACAGGCACTTTTACATGTCAATAAGTATAATTTACGTTACGTGTAAAGTATATTAAAATATAAGTTATTTTTAAAGAATAGCTACCGATACCAGCTCTTCGTAACGACCACTGCTGAGAAGAAACGCCGAAAGAAACTCATTTTCACAGTATTGGTCGCCTACTCGCCAAAAGGGCTTTTTCTTATTATTATTACTGTCTTTTAATAAATAAATACTTATAAATAAATAATGTACATGGGAACCAAAACTTGAAAATATTAATAAAATTTCTTGTATGAAACTGAAATAGACGAGAGGAGAGTGAAAATTTCTTTTCATCCTCAATAGAAACAAGCATTTTAAGTTAAAAATAAAATGGAAACAATTTTCATTTCACAAAAACTTCCCGGCAACAGCGAATCTTTCCTTTCCAACACGAAACTATCTTGTCGATGCTTCATCTTTGAGGGAAAATAAGTGAAACAAATTAAATATCATTTATTAAAACTAATGATCATTTTTTTAGCAATTAAAAAAGGAGATGGTTACATTTAATGTTTACTTGTGTTTTATTTTCTTTAATTTAAAACGGATAGAGAGAATTCTTTGCTTTCTCCTTTCACGTTAGTCTCATAAAAGTTATATTTAATGAACGAAAAATCGACGGAAAAAGTTCTAAAATTCTTTTCGTCAAACAGATAAAGATTGCAAAAGAGTCAGAACTTTTGTTCATCCTCAATAGAAACAACCATTTTTCGTCAAAAATGAAATTGAAAAAAATTCACAAAAACTTTCCGGTAATAGCGAATCCTTTCCTCCCAACACGAAACTATCTTATCGATGCTACAGCTTCATCATTGAGGGAAAATAACTGAAACAAATTAAATATTTCTTTTTGAAATAAAACTAATGATAATGATATAGGTAGTGTGTATTTTTTACCAATTTCAAAAAAGGAGACAGTTACATTTTATGTTTGTTACCTCAGACCTGTGTTTAATTTACCTCAGTGTAATGAACAAAAAATCGACAGAATAAATTCTAAAATTCTTTGCGTCAAACAGAAAAAGACTGGAGTAGTCAGAACTTTTGTTCATCCTCAATAGAACAAGCATTTTTTCGTCAAAAATAAAATGGAAACAATTTCATTTCACAAAACTTCCCGGCAACAGCGAATCTTTTCGTTAATTTTTTTTTTAAATAAAATTAATGATAATGAAATAGGTAGTGTGATTTTTTACTAATTTCAAAAAAGGAGACAGTTACATTTTATGTTTGTTACCTCAGACCTGTGTTTTATTTTCCTCAGTTTAATGAACAAAACATCGACAGAATAAATTCTAAAATCCTTTGCGTCAAACAGAAAAAGACTGGAGTAGAGTCAGAATTTTTGTTCATCCTCAATAGAACAAGCATTTTTACGTCAAAAATAAAATGGAAACAATTTCATTTCACAAAACTTCCCGGCGACAGCGAATCTTTTCCTTAACACGAAACTATTTTACCGAAGCTGAAACTGCAGAATCGACATCCCAAATAAAAAAAAAAGAAGGTTATCAATTTGCTGGGATTTCAAAATTGCTACCTCAGATATGCGTTTTATTTTCTTTTATATGTTAATTAATTGAGAAAATTCTTTGTTTCTTCGTTTCAGATTAGTCCCATAGAAATTCTGTTTAATAAACGAAAAATCGACAGAAAAAATTCTAAAATTCTTTTCGTCAAACAGAAAAAGTGGAGCAGAGTCAGAAGTTCTGTTCATCCTCAATAGAACAAGCATTTTACGTCAAAAATAAAATGGAAACAATTTTCATTTCACAAAAACTTCCCGGCAACAGCGGATCTTTTCCTCCCGACACGAAACTATTTTACCGAAGCTACAACTTCAGAATCGACTTCAACTGAATGTTTAAGGGAAAATAACCGAAACAAATTTATCAGACGGACAAGTTTAGGCTTTCATTTCATTTGGCGGAGTTTCCTTTGCCTCTTTCGTCTCCAAAGTTAAATATTACGCAACAAAATCCCCAAGGATTCGGCTTCTTTATCCTAAGGAATTCACCGATTTCAATAAGGTGAGTGTGTATACGCATGCATGAACGCAAGAATACCCAATGTTTGCACACATGTGAACAAATTAAGCATTCCTTGTAAAATTTCACATCACGCCTAATACACCTTTTTGATCTGTGACCATTGATATAGATTATATAGATCAGCTATCTCAAACATTGGCTTGAACTGTTCTATTTTTGAAAATTGCGGTGTGAATTTTTAACCGACTTCCAAATCGGAGAAGATTATCAATTTATCAGAATATTTTTTTACGATTATTCGAAGACGCATGGACGGATTTGGAAAATTCTTTTTATTTGAAAGGGCATACTTGTCAGGTGGTACTATACATTTTTTATCAAAATTGGTTGCGCAGTTTGGGGGTGAAGTCGGTTTTTAGAAAATTCATATCATACGTTTTCGAAAAATGAAAGTACCGATAGAAATTTATGTCTTTACATTTTGTCGTGTTCCTATAATTATTCATCAGCATTATCATCATATCAGCCACAGGAAGTTCACTGCTGGACATAGGCCTGCCTCAAGGATTTCTAAAACGACTGATCGGAAGCGGCCTCCATCCAGCGCCTCCCTGCAACCTTGCTCAGGTCATCTGACCGTCTAGCAGGTGGGTGTCCTACGCTACGCTTGCCGGTACGTGGCCGCCATTCGAGAACCTTTCTGCTCCATCGGCCATCGGTTATTCGCGCTATGTGCCCCGCCTACTGCCACTTCAACGAGCTAATCAGCTTGGCTATGTCGGTGACCTTCGTTCTCCTACGAATCTCCTCATTTATGATTCGATCACGTGGAAAAACACCTATAATTATTATTCTTACAGTATTGTTAAACACACTAAGGCATTTTTAATAATGTTGACAGATTTTTAAGGTTTTCGCTTATCAACTATAGAGTGGAACTAGACGCATAAGAGCTGGAAAATGACTAATGAGAGATGAATGGTAGCTACAGTTGAACGGGATAAAACAGTGATATATGGCAACTAGTACGTAAGTACATACATGATAACTCTTTGTCTGTGACTCTTAATTCGAGAGCAGTAAGGTTTATTGGAGCATGACACACGTGATTTTATCCCTGTTTGGTAGATTAATTTTTATTTGAGTTTTTTTGTAAAGCTTTGTTTTTATGGCGGCTGGCGTACGAGTGGATTCAATATCATTTAATATTAAATTGGATACCTATCTATCTGTAGAAAATTTACTACTGTTTTATTTGAAAAAAGATAAAACATATTTGAAAAGTAAGATTATTTAATTTATTTAACTTGTAATGTGTATAGGTAATGTATTAAACAATTTAAGAGCACTACCCAGCAAAATTACAATTTTCTAAATTCTTCGACGTTTTCGAACAGATTTATTTAAAAAAAAATATATTGCTAAGGACGTAAGTGTCTAAGACATTTAAATTTCCAATCTCTTGGTCTGTGAAAGTAACTAAATATGTAAACTATATGTACAATTTTTCAAAACTAAAGACCGACTTCACCCCCAAAATATACGACTGATTTAAAAAAGAATTTTCCAAATCAGTCTATATCTTCGAATTATCGTTGAAAAAACATAAAAAAAAAGATTCCGACGAATTAATAACCTCCACCTTTTTGGAAGTCGGTTAAAAAGATAGTGAACTCAAATTCTGTTTTTCACACTGCGAAGATCCATAACTTTGTAGCATACTGGCTGAAATAGAGGCTAAATTCAAATTTTGAATATTGAACACAAAAACGATGGTCCAAACCGTTTTTGCTGTCATCGTGAGGCGGTAGAAAAAAACAATAAAACGTCACACACAGCTACGGACTCATTTACACAGTCTCTCTCCCAGCTACATTAAGTGCCTACTTCAGATGTATATGAAGTATGGAGAGACAATGAAATAAAAGTACGGTTGTTTCAGTCATATTAACAATATGAATTAATAATAAAAAATTACCACAATTGTTTTTTATTCGTTTTTTTGACTTCTTAAATGTTTTTTTTTATCGGTTTCTAAAACAGCTCTACCATAGCACTAATTAATACCACACAATTAATATTAATTCTTCAACATGTTAAATTGTCTAATCTAGATTTAATATGATAAGGAGCATATGTATTCCCACTTGTTACAAGCTATGATTTTGGTCTTATACATACATTATACAGCATCTTTAATTTACAAGCATTAGTTTACAAGAGTAGCAATAACACGAAATTCTGTTGATAACTTAGTATTTGTAGCGGTTAGCCAGCAAACTGCGTTTTAACTAGCGAAACGCGTACTAAAAGCCTCCATTCAAGCGGTCATTCCACGTTTGGATGTGTAAATGCTGCATTACAGACTCAGCGTTCCATTTTCAAATTTGCCTATCACGGGGCACCATATCCTAACAGCATTTACTAAAAGTGTTAAGTACAGTACCCATTCTTTTTTTGTTTGCGTCAATAGAATAAAAAAAGTGTAAAAAGTATTGTAATTTTACATTCTTCAAAAAATGCAATATTTGTATAACTTGTCTTAATAAGAATTTAGCTTTTAATAAAGCATGGTTACCCCTAATAATACTTGCTACGTAACATTTATTATTTCTTGATTGTCACATATATATTATCACGCCTGTTTCTCACAGGAGTAGACAGAGACTATGGACCTCCACTTGCTACGATCCTGCCAGACCTCGTTCGCTTCAACTACACTCATCACTCTCTTCATGCATGCCCAAATAGTCACGAACGTCGATATATTTTTATTTACTAATCTAGATAAAGGATACCGCCAGATATTCATTAATAATCTTCTCACTAGCCAGCTAATTTCGTTCCAACTTGCAAAATGCGTATAAAAGCTCCATTCGCACGCTCGCACGTGTAAATGTGGCATAACAGACTCAGCGTTCCATTTTCAAATTTGCCTATCACCGAGCACCATGTCGTAACACCATTCGCTAAGAGCAGGCTTGATTAAATTCGGTCTTTATGTTCGTCGAAACACGCTACTTCGAATTAACTATACGAGGTATATAATTGCATTGGGGCGTTTTTTTTTATTTCGTGCAACGGTTATCTCCGTTTATGCTGATTAAAATACCAATGTGCGATGTTTTTGAATATTAGAAACGTGTATGCGTTTCATTTGGTGTTTATGAAAGTAGTTGAAAAGATATTTGCTTTTTTATTGTAATTGATAATGTTACATCGAAAACCTTTTAAAGGGATTATTTTGAAGTCATTAGTAGCCTTTTAATTATTGACTTAAGTTTGTATTAAAAAATGTAGTAAATAATATATAAGACAAAATAAAAATCTAAAATGGTATTAAAATACAAGGATGGATAAATGGTTTTCCTTAGTGGCTTGATAGAAAAGAATTTAACTTGGAATATATCCTCTGCTTCTTATCCTGTGCAGATCGTAGAAGCCGATCGAAGGACTCGGCAAGAATGTGAATTATGCCACAAAGCTATGTGGCTAGCAAGACATAGGATGAGCGATATGTGAAAAAAAAAGATAGAATAGTTATAATATGTAAAAAAAATTGGCCAAGTGCGTGTCGGTCCACGCGCAGTGTAGGGATCCGTAGTTACAAATGCCATTTTTGGGTTCATGCCACTAAAAACGTCAAAAACTATTTATAACTATTTCCACTTGAATTTGTTTGAAATTTTCCTTTTCCGAGTACATTTTATAAGCTAGTAACCCATAACTTTTTAATTTGTAAACCCTACTTAGCTCTGACAGTTTTCCTTTAAATTTCGTTATATATCCTATAGCTTTATATGATATATATATATATATATATATATATATATATATATATATAATAGTTTTTTACATGTCTATATATGATCATTTAAATAGAGGGGGGCGGGACATTTAACTCTTACAAAAATGTGCAATATAAACCCAAATATTTCAGAAACGGATCCATTAATCGAAAAATTATGTTAACAAGCTCACAATATTTTTGAAAGACCTATTCATTGATACTCCACTTGTTTTATTTTTTCCGCCTAATTAATATTTCCGCCTAATTAATATGCATATCCATGCCAAATCACAGCTTTCTAGTACTTATAGTCGCTGAGTAAAACCGTGGACGGACAGACAGACAGACATGGCGAAACTATAAGGATTCCTTGTTTACTACGGAACTCTAGAAATGGGAATAGTTATAATCATAACGCTTAACGACCCCTATGAGTCTAACGGCCCCACACTCTGTTCACTCTGTTAGGGATTAAGGGGATACCTAAATTTTACGGGGTCCAGTGCTGCCTCCATTTGAAATAAATCATTTGACAGGAAACGGAGACATCATCTAAAATTTTGTCTTGACCACCAGATACTGTAGTTAAAGTATTTAAATGCTCGTGGCATAAAGTTAAAGTAATTGAATGTTCAGTGACAAATTCATAGCACTTCCATTTCCAGTCTACAACGTAAACATAATCGTCTACGATTAAATTTCAATTTATTAGCCTTGAAACAGAAGTTTCGCGGTAATAATTAGCTTTAGTGAATTCCAATTTAACAGACAAAATGTCTAACAGTGTCGCATCTTTTGAATAATTGCTTTTCAATAAGTCTTAATTACTAATTTGTGATAGCCAGAAACTTATGACGTAGCTATAATTTTTTGTTAAGGGGCTACCTGAATTTTTCGGGACTAGTGCTTGAAATAAATCATTTGATAGGAAACGGAGACATCATTAAAAATTGCTTTTCTACGCACAATTGCGAAAAACAGCCACTTTTGGCGCATCGGCGTAGAAAAGCTTCACGTTCTCACTTTAAACTGTAAACAGTAGTTAATAAAATAGTTTGAAGGGTTATCCAGTGCCTGGTCAAGACAAAATTTTAAATGATATCTCCATGTCTCTTCAAATGACGTATTTGAAATGGGGGCAGCACTGGAACCCGTGAAATTCATGTAGCCCTTTAAGAAGAGATAGTGTACGTTGTAATCAGCACATTTTCTCATGTATAATATTATCTCTTTCGATAATGCAGAGCTCGAGCTTATGCAAAGTCTTTTGCTGTCATGGCTGCGCATTTGTGGGATGAACTACCTACATTCTAGTATCCCTTTAAAGCTACGACCAAAAACTTTCATGAAAACTCCTGACGGGGATTGAGTTATATGTATGTATATATTTTATTGTATATATTGTTAACAATACGTAATGTCATTCTCTCCTCTGATTTTGGGATGACTGGAAGACATCCCTTAAAGGGATAAGTCTGCCTTTGCACTGTTTTCTTTTGTACGGTTGTACAATAAAGAAATTGAATTATCAGTAAGTAAGTATGGAGAAAATAGAGATTGCGCTGTAAAATTGCTAAGCCTTTACTAAGCCTTATAATAGGAACTATAAGATTATTTTTTGAACTTACAATACTACTAAATCTATTTAATATTTTTTGAAATTAAAAACCGACTTTACACCAACATACACAACCAATTTTGATACAAACTTCTATGGGACCACCTCACATGTATGTACTTTCAAACATTTTTTTTCCAGATTGGTCCAGGCTTCTTCGAATAATCTGAGATCACATAAAAAAGACATAAAAAATACATATACACGAAACATTCAAATTGATAACTTCCTTTTCTGAAGTAGGTTAAAAATATAATATAACACACACATATATAAGTAGCATATTGTTGTATATAATCTCCTTAAAAAGCCTTCAGAATTGATCCCTCGTATCTCAAGCTTTTCCATTACGTGATTATTTCCCCTCAACCTTATTTCTTACAACATACGGATGAATATCCCCCAAAATACACTTTCCAGGAAAATATATGGCTATACAAGAAACGTGTTTTTTGTCGTCAAGTACCGTTGGAAGAGGCTATTATGTAAGTACTTAATCTAAGTAGCGTATTCAAGATAAATATCGCTGTACAAGCATGCAAGGAAACTCGGAGATATCTTCTTCCTTTATACTGCTTTTATGCATCCTGGATAAAAATCTTACGGATCCAACCTCTTGAGAAATAAGCATCTATTTTTAAAAAAGATTTTGTAGAAAAGATAGTTGAGATTATAAGTTTTAGGAGCCGGAGGAAAATTAAGAGGAAGTTTGTTTGAAGAGACGGTAGGAAGGGGAATTGAAGGCACATGTAATTGGCCATAGCCAAAGAAGAAAATATAATCCAGACTGTTCTTTTTATTATAAGACGATGGAGCAGGTTTTTCTTCTTCCGATGATTATCTTAAAGACAAGAACGTCTGGCTTGAGCTTGGCGCGGGTCCCTCTTAAAGGTTTATATTTGTACACTCACAAATGACATAATTTTAGTACAATCGGTACATGTAATTTATTTACAAATTGACATTAATTTCAAATTTGACATGATTCTTAATTAATAATTTTGACATAGCAATGTATTCTGAGTCCACATATCTAACTTTAATATCAGTATAATTGTAAAGTTCACGTTTTTGGAGAAAATGCTGCAGTACAGTTTGTTACCGCTTCTTCTGTACTTGCGCTTTGGAGGCGGCAGTAAACTTAGTTGTAAGTAAATGATCTGACGTCAACAACTAACTATTAAGAAATCGAAAGAAAGAAAAAAGAAATGACAATTATCAAGTGATATAAATATCCAAAGATAAATAAATGATTTTGGACTTAACTTTGACTTTGACTTCACTTTTTAGATTTTTTTCTAGTTTTTTTGTTTTTTCCTGTGTGTACTTCTATGCTGGTATGGGAAAAAGACTTACAACTGCCCTGCAGCCAGATAGCCCTTTTGACATGTTTTTTTAATGAAATATACACTTTATAAATCAATACTTTTGCAAATTACAAATTATGTATTTTATAAATGACTAGCTTTTGCCCGCGGCTTCGCTCGCATAGGGGTGTAATTTATCAAAATCCTTTCTTAGGATACCTACGTCATAGTAGCTTTATGCATGCAAAGTCTCAGCCCGATCGGTTTTAAATTGACAAAGTTTCATACAAACTTTCATCCCCTATTTTATCCCCTTGGGGGTAGAATTGATCAAAATCCTTTCTTAGCGGATGCCTACGTCATAACATCTATCTGCATGCCAAATTTCAGCCCGATCCGTCCAGTGGTTTGGGCTGTGCGTTGATAGATCACTATGTCAGTCAGTCAGTCACCTTTGAGTTATATATATTTAGATAAATTACATATGTTTTTTTTTTTTTGTAATTTGCAAAAGTATTGATTTATGAAGTGTATATTTCAATAAAAAGACATTTCAAGATTGTTTACATTCTTTTAAATACCTAAACAAAGGACTATAAATATTTTGAAAACTTTCGAGTAACTATTTATTTTATAATGTGTTCAAGCAATTTTAGGTAGATTATTGTTCGTGTTATGACACCTGAGTTCGACTCGGTTGGGCAGCGTTCGGGAAGCTACGCAGTGTCTTCTCGTCCAAAATACCTCAGTGCCTCAAGACGAAAGTGTTTAATCAATGTGTGTTACCAGTGATGACTTATGGCTCTGAAACGTGGTCCCTTACTATGGGTCTCATAGAAGGCTCAAGGTCACTCAACGCGCTATGGAGAGGGCTATGCTCGGTGTTTCCCTACGTGATCGAATCAGAAATGAGGAAATTCGTAGGAGAACAAAAGCCACTGACATAGCCCAGAGGATTAGTTCGTTAAAGTGGCAGTGGGCGGGACACATAGCGCGACGAACCGATGGCCGACGGGGCAAAAAGGTTCTCGAATGGCGACCACGTACAGGCAAGCGAAGCGTAGGACACCCACCCACAAGGTGGTCTGACGACCTGAATAAGTTCGCTGAATGCAGGCCGCTCTAGATCGGTCATTTTGGAAATCGTTGGGAGAGGCCTATGTCCTGCAGTGGACGTTGTGCGGCTGAAATGATGATGATGATGATGACACCTGAGTACTGAATCGTGGTCTGGCCAGGGAATATCACACGAATCTAGCAACTTTTTTCCACGCAGATCGTATAAGCAGCTTGAGGTAAAAGTGGCCTTTGTGTCTCGCGATCCTGGGGTCTGTCTGCTTAGAGCTGTGACCAAAATGCGCTGTCTGTTCTCTAGAGGAGGACATTAGAGACAAACAAGTGATAGTGTACAATACAATACAATACCCTTTATTGCACAAAATAAATAAATACAGGACACAATTATCTTAAAAACTAGGAAATGCGCAAAAGGCGGCCTTATCGCTAAGCAATTTCTTCCAGGCAAACTCCTTATATCTAAAAAAGTTATAGGAAATTAGGTAGTGCGGGTTTGTCAATATAATAAACATAATTATATACAATAATTACATATTTATGTTTTAATGTCGTGCCTAGTAATAGTAACTATTTATATATTTGTTTACTCCAAAACGATCTTAATGCAAATTATAAATAAAGAAAAGCGGAACCTCCTGACACAGGCATCTTTGATAGCTTGAAAGGAGACTTCAACATCTTGTTATGTAAGATCATTACTGTTAACGTAAATGAAACATTTTTATTTATTATTATTTATTAATTAAATTAAATTAATATATAAACAAATATATATAAACAAATTACACTGATTGAGCTAGCCATAAAGTAAGTTCGAGGCTTGATATGAGATACTAACTCAACGATAATACCTCTATATTTTATAACAAATATATATACTTATATAGATAAACATCAAAGACCCAGGACAATTTGAAAAAGGCCATTTTCGAACTTGCCCTGACCGGGGATCGAACCCGGAGCCTCTGGCTGCCGGCATGGTGACCACTACGCCACGGAAGTTGTCAATTACACTAAATTACGAATTATAATAAACATACTACATACATACTATACCTGTGTATGTTTGTATGTATGTAGAATTAAGTATCTAAAACTTCTATATTGTATTGCCATATTATCACAGTTTTTTTTATATCTGCAATAGATGTCAGAGATTCCAGCTCATGTAATAAAAAAATAAAATGTACTTATCAGCGAAAAATCATTAAGCTAAACCATAAAAAAGGAAGATCGCATCAAAAATTCATTTTCGCTTGGAATACGTTCGCAATTTTTGCATCCTCCGGGAGAAAATTAAATTTGTGCTTTATGGCGATTGTTTTAAAGCTCGAATCTTGTTAGCTGGTACACGATTGTGTTAGGTGGAAGCTGGGAGGCGCACGTCAGATTGGGTTCAAGTTTTCTTGATGGCAGACATCTGGAAAACTTGCATTTATATGGTTGTGAAATACACTGCAACTTTACTCGCCGCACTTGTATTTCTGATTTATCTGGCACATTTACATATTTATATTTTATATTTAAATTTGTTATTTTTACAAAAATTGCAGATTTAAATACTTTTCTGGAATGATTATTGAGTATCATTGGGAGCCCCCCTTAAATATTTATTTTTCTTCTGTCTTTAGTATATGTTGTTGGAGCGGCAATAGATATACATCATCTGTAATTTCAACTGTCTAGCTATCACGGTTTATGAGAAACAGCCTGATGACAGACAGACAGACGGACAGTGGAGTCTTGTAATATGGTCTCATTTTTACCCTTTGGTTACGGAGACCCTAAAAATTACCTTGTATACTAATTTCATTTAGTGTTGCCGCTGGATAGTCCACTATCGATAGACTATTAATATTTTAAATAAAAATTATTCTATCGATCCTGACGACGAAAAAACCATCGATACTATCGATATTATCGTATCGATACTATCGATAGTTTTGCATTAATCGGTACAGATAGACATGTACTGTTTGGCACCGGTATCCGTCAGTGGTATTGGTTCCCATAAATACCGGTATTTCAAGCCTCGCAATGTCTGTGAGCCACAGACATACAAACAGCCCTCTATTTGCATTATAGGTTAAAAAAAGTAGGCACCTGAATATGAATAGAATGAAAAATATAAATATTAAATCTCCAATCTTCATACTAACTCAGAATTGAGAATTGCTCAAAACTGGATGACGAGACAAACACACAGATAAGCGACAAATTTTAGAACACCTCTTTTTCTCGATGGTTTAAAATCGTCATTATGTGCGTACTATGGAGGGTAAATGGAAGGAGAACTATCTTATATGGGGGATATTTGAAAAAGTGTCCAGCTGTACGCAGTAAATAACAGTTGAAAAATCCTCCAAGAGTGGCGCTAGCTGCAGCAAAGGGTATGGAATGAATGTAGCCGTTGGTGACAAATTGAAGTTAGCCGAGTCACAGAATTACTGGGTTAAATAATTTTTGTGGCTAAATTAGTCAGCTAGTAAAAGTTAAATTTAATAAACGTTTCTTGTTTACGTTGTCCAATATATTTTGAAAAATATAACCTAAAATAGTAATTATGGCGCTTGATTTAAAATTTACCCTGTTGCTACTGTAGCGCCACCCTAATTTAACACATTTCAGCGGACACTTTTTACATACAGAGACAGTTCTCCTTCCATTTACCCTCCATAGTGCGTACATTTCAATACGATGACACTGACAAGGACTCTTAAATGAAGACGAAGTAGCTTTAAATATAAATATATTTGATATGTCACGCCCCCGGAGATATCTCTCAGATATCCGCCTACTCAAGTAGGCAGGTGCCATCCAAACTTTCCTCATATAAGTCTCGAGGGTATTAATTTTAGCAGGCGTGAACTCGTACGAAGAGAATACGAATAGTTTTATGTCGGCAGTGTATCTTACAATCTAGCATTTCTTATTTCTGAGGATATAATGTTTTATACGGTCAATTTTCTATATATTTTTCAACCTTTCTGCACCTACTGTTGGGTATAGATCTCCTCATATGTATGCCATTCACTTCAGTGTTGAGCTTTATAGAGAGTACGAGAGCTTTATAGAGTAGACGACCTCCGTGGCGTAGTGGTCACCATGCTAGTCCGCCACCCAGAGGTCCCGGGTTCGATCCCCGGTCAGGGCAAGTTGGAAAATGGCCTTTTTCAAATTGTCCTGGGTCTTGGAAGTTTATCTATACATGTATTGTTATAAAATATAGTATCGTTGAGTTAGTATCCCATAACACAAGTCTCGAACTTACTTTGGGGCTAACTCAATCAGTGTTATTTGTCCTTATATATTTATTTATTATTTATTTATTTATTTATTTATCCGGGTCTTTCTCATGACTTGAGTTATGTCATCGGCCCATCTCACCTCTGGTCTTTCTACGCTCTGTGACCCTGTTTTGTTTCCATTCCACTACTCTCCAACTACATATGTAGTAAAAAAGATGGGAGATATCTCCCATCTTTTTTCGGACTCAAGTAGCATCACTTCCACTTTCTCTGAGCGAAGATATGGACTATGTCTGGAAGTTTAGTACGACTGCGAATCCCTGTGTTTTTCATTCTGTCCAGCAGTGCATTTCTAAGCTAAATCGATCCATTTTACGTTGGACCATCTGGAGATCGTGGACCATCTGTTAAGTAGGGGTCCATGTCTCTGCGCCATATTTCATCACGGGTAGTTGAGTTCTCTTTCTCTTATCTCGAACTTTATAATTAGTTACCGAATCAATTTATCATTTCTTAGTATGAATACAGAACACACTTTTACTGTGTGGATTCCTGAATATAATAAGATACTCCATTTCTTTCCGTGGATGTCGTACGCGACTAAAGAACTTAAATACATACTATCACGTTTATATCTCTGAAGGGTTAGACAGAGGATTTTGGATCTTGCAGCTCGAAGACAGAGCCCAGGACTGCAAAACTCAATGGTTATAGTTAGTTTGATAGTGGGAGAGCTGATGCAATTTCGGCTATTGCATCTCCACTTTGCAAGGTCTTTTGCATCCGTGGGTGACCATTGGCATGCATGTTATAATTGGAGAAGAAAAAGCGAGAAAGCACACCCAGGGCTCCGAAGCGGCACAGTTGAGGATGCAACGGAAACGTTGTTAATATGTCTACTATTCAGGCGACTTTTAGGCGGCTAATTAAACATACATACAGGTTTTCACGACTGTTTCCAATAGGGATTTGCAAAGACAATGGATCTCCACATCCTTGCAAACCTCTTTTGCTTCGTCAACACTCATAACTCTTTTCATGCATGCTCTCCGGTTATAGGTACTCCTTACATCACCTTTCTTCAGAACATCTGCAATCTAGTCCCAGAACGTTCGTCGAGGTCAGCCTGGTCCGGTTCTCGCATCCACATCCGCCCGATAAATATTTTTAGTTAATCTTCTTCCATCCATCCTCTCACCATGTCTAAACCACGTTAACAGACCTTTCTCGATTTTAGGTTAATTAATACAGGAAAATATGAAACTTTCAGTCATAAACGTATCTACATCGAACGCAATTATAGCTAAAACAATCAAAGACAATGGAATTAAGAAACTTAGTTTAACGATAAAAGTATAGTTAGATAAAGATATAATGAAGAGATTGTAAGTGCTCCCAAAGTTCCAAACAGACATTAATTAAGTTTTATCTATTATGTACGGGGTCATTGTAACACAAATATTTCGATGTAACTTTTAGGATTCCGTACCTAAGAGTTACTTAGATTCCGTACTTTAGGCTGGTTTCACAGCTGTGAAGAAGACCCGTAGAAAAAAAACAATCTTTTTCTATTTAATTAAGAACTTAAATAACATAAATAAACAGGATTTTCGGCGTTTCTTCTCAGCAGTGATCGTTACGAAGCGCTGGTATCGGTAGCTTTTCTTTAAAAATAAATTATATTTTAATATACTTTACACGTAACGTAAATTATATTTATTGACATGTAAAAGTGCCTATAAAGGTTTAATTACTGAATAAACAATTGAATCTTCGAATCTTTCATAACTATGAATAAAAAACTAAACAATATATAAGTACTATAAATGACATCAAATGAAATAAAAAATATTATTTATTGTGTTGAGGGGCGAACACACACATATAGTCATGTGCACGGATGTATAGTTCTTTTTTTGTAGTAGTAGTAGGCATAAATTATTCTCCGCTTCTGTGCAGTGCCATACCAGTGACGATGTTCTAGCGCCTGATGTGAGTCCTTGCTCCGAGAGCCCCGTAAGGGTGACTCCTACGGATCTTTCTCATAGCTGTGATACCAGCTTGAAAGGTTCGTGTGAAAGTTTAAGGGGCTACCTGAATTTTTCGGGGTCCAGTGCTGTCCCCATTTGAATTAAATCATTTAAAAGGGAACGGAGATATAATTTAAAATTTTGTTTTCACCAGGCTCTAGACAATCTTCAAACTATTTTATGAACTACTGTTTACAGTTCAAAGTGAGAACGAGAAGCTTTTCTACGCACATACGCCAAAAGTGGCCGTTTTTCGCAATTGTGCGTATAAAAGCTTCACGTTCACACTTTAAACTGTAAACAGTAGTTTATAAAATAGTTTGAAGGATTATCTAGAGACTGGTCAAGACAAAATTTTAAATGATGTCTCCGTTTCCTATCAAATGTATTATTTCAAATCCCCTAAAGGTCTCCCAACGGGGCTATAGAGCTATGCTTGGTTTACTTTTGTTGGCCACTAACACATTATAAATGGAACTTTGTATTTTTTTTTCAAAATCAAATTTGTCCTGGTACATAACAGTTATATATCTACTCATTAATGTAATTTTTGTTTCAGGTATGTTTCTTCATGTAAAACCTACACCCACAAAAATGGTATGCAAGTGTAATCTATAAAATGTGATGACGAAATTCAACAATATAATGCGAGGTAACGACAAGTCGTCAACTATGTTATTTGTATACTAGCTTTTGCCCGCGGCTTCGCTCGCGTAGGGTTTAATTCATCAAAATCCTTTCTTAGGGGATGCCTACGTCATAGTAGTCTCAGCCCGATCGGTCTAAAATTGACAAAGTTTCATACAAACTTTCATCCCCTATTTTATCCCCTTGGGGGTAGAATTGATCAAAACCCTTTCTTAGCGGATGCCTACGTCATAACATCTACCCGCATGCCAAATTTCAGCCCGATCCGTCCAGTGGTTTGGGCTGTGCGTTGATAGATCACTATGTCAGTCAGTCAGTCAGTCAGTCACCTTTGAGATATATATATTTAGATGGACAAATCACACTGCTTGAGCTAGCCCCAAAGTAAGTTTAAACTTGTGTTATGGGATAATATCTCAACAATACTATATTGTATAACAAATACGTATATAGATAAACACCCAAGACCCTGGACAATTTGAAAAAGGCCATTTCCCAACTTGCCCTGGCTGGGGATCGAGCCCAGAACCTCCGGTTTGACGGACCAGTGTGTTGGCCATTACGCCATGGAGGTCGTCAAGTTGGTTGAGCAGTGAGGATTAAGGATGTGAGAGTGGGTTCTAATCCAATTTGTAGTGCTAAGCACTAGTCCATTTGATCTGATGTTTCTTATTCAACTATTGTTTATTTCTTCTTTAAGTAGTATGATAGTATCGTTGAGTTAGTATCCCATAACACAAACCTCAAACTTACTTCACCTAACTACCTATGAGCTACCTGTTTCTTATTGTGAATATGTGTGCTTTTTTTAGCTTAAATAGATGTAAGTATATATAGTGAATTCAACGTTTCACTCAGAAACGTTCAATAATACTTTTGGTCAGCTAACGTAACTTACGAGCAGCTATGGTGCTGACGTCGAGAGCAATTACTGTGACTTACAGCTGCTACAGCAGTTCAGTTGCCAGTTCTTTGATTCATTGATACTATCAAAAATGGCGACTGTGTTCTTGAAAGAATTCAATTATAGTCTTGTGCGTAATTAAGCACTTTTTAATAGTCTTCTTTTGTATAGCTAAATAGGATTTCCCGTGCAAAGATCCGCTCCCATTTTTATTTCCTAAATTGATGATTTTTGGGATGAAAGTGATCCTATGTTATTTCCCGGGTCTTATACTATATCCTTAGCAAATTTCAGTGGTTGAAGCGTGAAAATGTGACACACTGAGTTACTTTCGCATATATATTTTAGTAGGAAAGTAATAAAAAAGGAAGAATTATTACCACGGTCAAAATATCCTCCTCGTACAGGATGTTTTTTTTGTGTGCGTAATGTGGTCAACATTAAAGGCGACTGTCATACAATAATGACAGTCGAGATCTAGATAAATGCTTTATTCTTGTAAAGGATTTATCTTCGCTTCGCTTTTTTGACTACTTAATATTTTTTATTACGCAATTTATGTTTGTTTACTTGTTCGCAAGCATTACATGTTATAATGTGTCAACATTGTATTATATTATAAGTATTTATTAATTAAAAGACAATTATAATAATATGACAAAGCCCTTCTGGCAAGTAGGCGACCAATACTGTGAAAATGAGTTTCTTTCGGCGTTTCTTCTCAGCAGTGGTCGTTACGAAGCGCAGGTATCGGTAGCTTTTCTTTAAAAATAAATAAAATTTTAATATACTTTACACGTAACATAAATTATACTTATTGACGTGTAAAAGTGCCTGTGAAGGTCTAATTACTGAATAAACATTTGAATCTTGAATCTTGAATCATTTTTAGCGGCGTAAGTAGCCAACACTGGTGTCGGATTTCTTACTTGTCTGTCAAATAATGATGAACGTCAAGTCACGGTCAAGACATCGCTTTATACGCGTACAAGATTGAAATGCAGAAAATTGGCGCATTGTTTTATGAGAATAATTTTCGCTGAGGCCAGGTCTTTGTGGGCTGCAGTAGCCTGAAGCATACATACACATATCGCGTTGCTGAATAAATATATACGGACAAATCACACAGATTGAGCTAACCCCAAAGTAAGTTCGAGGCTTGTGTAATGGGATGCTAACTCGACGATACTATATTTTACGAGTATATTTATACTAAAAATACCATTCAACCTTACCGATGGGCTAAAATATTTTTCTATTCGTCATGCATGCCTAACACTTTATGCAAAAGAAATTATGCGTTCTGACCTGATCTCAAGACCGCAATAACAAGCTTTCAGTAAAGAGATCTCAACTCTAAACCTGGTACAGCCAATTGAATGAGTTATTATCATCTTCCCTTCCTTAACCTTGCTAGATAATTTCACAAGCTACTCAGATTACTCTATAAGCCAATGCAACGCAGCTGCTCTTATAACTGTCATATAAATAACTTTATACTGCATTTGCTGTGTACAGTATGCAACGAAACTGCACCCAGCGGATCCATTCAACTGACAACAGAACGTTAAGGAAATTGGGTTGATAACTAGTACTGCGATTGTAAAACAACGTTAAGTGAAATTTGTTTTATTGATTTACAACAAACAATTGAAACTATACTTACTTAGGGACTAAGTTTTTTGCAAGAGATCATAATTTTTTTACCTGATTCATTATTTTAGTCACAGAACGTCTACTGTTGGACATAGGACTCTCCCAAGTATTTCCAAAATGACCGATCTAGAGCGGCTGTGCATTCAGCGCTTTAGTTAGGTCGTCAGACCACCTTATGGATGTGTGTTCACTTCCTTATACCTGATTTTTCTACCCGTTTTGCATAGCTGACGGAAACAAAAATGTTTTTATTGTTATTTGCACAAAAAAATATCATTTTTGAAAGTGAAAACTTCTCTAGGCGCGTTGGGCATGCACGGAAAGCATTTTTTAGATGAGAAAATAACATTCGAACTCGCGACACTGTTACCGTAACTGACACCAAGTTTTCACTTCTGTCGACACTCCCCGAGTGCTATTGTTTATTTTTTAAGATCTATATATTTATTAGAAAATCTTAAATTACTAACATCGAAATTTTCTTTATTAAAGTGTTAGAGACTGTTAGTGTTAGTAATTTTAGGCGGTGTCATCCTTTTTATCTCAGAAATGTGTCTTCTATAGGAACAAAGTATGCATCTGATAAGCCAGATGATTTTTAAAAGTATAAACAACGTTATACTGCATCTCAAGTATACAGCAAAACTGCACCCAGAGGACCTTCACAGTTGACAACAACACGTTAAGGGGGTACACGATTTTTTTGGATCCAGTGCTGCCCCCATTCGAAATAAATCTACGAAAAGGAAACGGAGACATCATTTAAAATTCTGTCTTGACCAGGCTCTAGATAACCCTTCAAAATATTTTATTAACTACTCTTTACAATTTAAAGTCAGAACAAGAAGCTTTTTTATGCACATTTGCGTTCCACAAAGCTTCTCGTTATCACTTCAAACTGTAAACAGTGTAGTTCATAAAATAATATAATATATATATATATAATTTAATGGGTTATCTAGAGCTTGGTCAAGACAAAAGTTTAAATGATATCTCTGTTTCCTCTCAAATGATTTATTTTAAATGGGAGAGCACTGGATCCCGAAAAATTCATGTACCCCCTTAAAGAAACGCTCATTGTAAAATCTTTCCGACTTCGCAAAAGTCTTCTTATACCAAATTACAATTTTGTGTTTCTCTGCTATTTCAATGCCAACAAATTGTAAAGACATCTGATGTTATAATTTTATCTATTGTTTGGATTTTGGAGTAAAAGCAGGAGAATACTAAAAGGTTTAGAAAGAAACGTACTCTTATGTAAAAATATTATAACTTATCTCAAATGAACGAATGTTATAATAAACAATTAATTATTAAACGGGTGAACGGAATTCTTAGAGTCTACTTCCACAGTCAAGCTTACTTTGTATGTACAAACAGATAAGAATAAATCCCAATGATTGAGTCAACCCTAAACTAAGTTTAAAATTGCAATTTGATACTAACTCCATGATACCAAATTTTATAATAAACTATTAAGACCTAAAACAGTTTGAAAAACACAATTTTTCGAGAATCTTCGAAGTGGCAGACTAGAGTGGTAACCAAAACGCGACGGAGGTCGTCAATACGTTTTCTTAGCCTTGTCTTAATACCTACTGAAAATATAATATTCTGCCTTAATCTATTATCATCCAGACTTTAGTAATTAGCGAATCCAGAACAAGTCACATTTGCATTGGAAACATACCAAATGTAGGCACAACCCAGCTCACAATAGAAGTTTGCGCCTAGTAACCTTAATACCGAGTTACAGCGGCTTTAGGAGCAAACTTTATAACACCTGTGTAAAGTCGGTTTCGAAGAAATTTAAGACTTGTTTGTAAGTATGCTGTGCGATGAAAATAGTTTGTACATATGGAAAATTACTAGTAATTCGTCCCTTACTGTAAACTCGCAACAACCACCGTACGTTTTAAAAGGAACTTTTTACCACGTACAACCGAACTGTGGAATCAACTTTCTGCAGCAGTGTTCCCGGACCGATACGACATTGAAACCTTCAAAAAACGAGTCTATATCTTCCTGAAAGGCCGGCAACGCTTCTGTTACACCCCTGGTGTTGCAGTTGTCCATGGGCAGCGGTGATCTTACCATCAGGTGATCTGCTTATTCGTTTGCCGCCCTACAACATATAAAAACGACGGGTTGCACTCCGGGAGTGCTGGCAGAAGTGAAAACTTGAATATTAACGTTGTGCCTTTCTATGGATGCGTGTGGCACGCTGTAACATAAACACACACGAACATTTGCGCGAGCGCCCTGTGCCACCTAAACGAAACAGCAGGCGCAGGCATACATTTAAAATTTTAGAGGGGGATACTTCCTCCTAAAGAAGTTGTCACTTCAAAAAAATTGTGAACCCGTTTCTCGGCAACCCTTTGACACAAATCTGTCAAAAGGTTACCGAGATAGGGGCTTGCTGAGATGCGACATTCCATAAGCCTGTTGATTTCGGCCAGGAAGCACACAGGCCTTTGTAGTTAAAATTCGCACTCCAAACCCCAGAGCGTTTCGGCCGGTCCGACGGCCGAACCCCACAGGTTATTGGAGTAAGTAAATATGAATCAAGGGAAGTTACAAAAGCACGTTGATTTCGGCCAGAAACCACACAGGCTTTTGTAGTTGAAACTCGCACTCCATAGCCCAGAGCGTTTCAGTCGGGCCGAGCTCTACGGGTTAGTGGAGCAGAAAATAGCGTTAATGCAACTACAAATGGTTATTTTTTACTTTAAATTACTCAGAGCTTTTCGGTGCGCGTTCGGTCATTGGTAAAAAGCAAGCGAAACACGTTACATAATTTATTCAATGAGTGAAAGAGTACCATTTTCATTGTTTTACACAGTTCCATATGTTAACTTGCTTTGCTATGAAAATAAGTCACAGTTTTAGAGGCTTAAAGCTGCTGATGTCGATCTAAGGACTAGTTTTTCGCATGGCCTACTTATTGTGGCTTTCTCCAGGGTTAGTAACATTTCAGCTCTTTTCATATTGGCTCCCGAAGGAAAGAATTAAAATAATATTGACTTTTAACTCCTAACACTGTTACAAGTACTTTATCCCTCTGTCTCTCTCTCTCTCTCTCTCTCTCTCTCTCTCTCTCTCTCTCTCTCTCTCTCTCTCTCTCTCTCTCATTAGTTTTTATTTATATTTATACGCCGGAGTCATAAAGTCCACGCGAACGAAGTCGCGGGCATCAGCTAGTTACTGAATAAACATTTGAATTTTGAATTTTTTGCTTGAATTAGTTTGTTTTAGTGATTAACTACTATTACGCTTCCAAGCGAGTATATTGTTATCGTACCTAAGTTGTTTTATTCGTAAAAATGAGTAACGAAGCTATGAATGTTATGTTATCAGGATGGATGAAAGATTTTAAAATTACTTCCTTTAAGGATCTTACGGACGAGTCAAACATATACTATGTAAAGAATTACGCAGCGAATCGTCGGCGGCGGCGTATAAGAAGAGTCAATAAAACAAGGATACTGTATAACCATATTTATTAAATTAAACAAAGTCATCCTCACCGCTTAAAAGTATCTCAAGCATTCAACATGCTCTGTTGTAGCAAAGACACCAAACGTTTATTTTTAAGGTATTTTGAGAGTGGATGACCCTGGTGACCCAACACCCTGGTGATAAAAAATGCTCTGTATGCTCAAGTCGAGGGTTTTTAAATAATTACCTACTTAATGTTTGGTTTTATGTGTGTATAACAACAGATTATACTATTTATGTATTAATACTAAGAAATGTTTTTAGCTGTATCCAGAATAACTTGAATAAACTTTGCGTAAATTATTTTAACAGCATTTAAAAAACTTATAAGATCCACCAATAAAATTCAGAATGCTTCCTGGCCGAAATGGATAGGCATATGTAATCTCACTTAATCTTGTTTACTTTTTCCAATACCCTGTAGGGCTCGGACCGGCCGATACGCTCTGGGTTTTGGAATGAGTTTCAACTACAAAAGCCTGTGTGTTTCCTGGCCGAAATCAACATGCATTTGTAACATCACTTGATTGATAATACTTACTCCAATTGCCTGTAGGGAAACCGGCCGACACGCTCTGGGGTTTAGAGTGCGAATTTTAACTACAAAGGCCTGTGTGCTTCCTGGCCGAAATCAACAGGCTTATGGAATGTCGCTGCTGAGATTGCTCATGTTCAAATTTGAAGATTCTATTGGCTACTTCTACACGCATACCAAATTTCATCGAGCTCCAATCAAAACTACTCGAGCTATCGTCGAACAAACAGACATATAAACGCCGGATTGTTCAATAAGGCTCGGTACTTCGCTATATAGATTTTTGTTTCATGAATTTGTACCTTCATATTTGTTTCGTTAACTTATTGTTTCGGATGATAACTGTTTTTTTTTTTAATAAATTAGCCAAATTTAGTATCAATCGACTCACGATACAAACAAGGTTTAGAGCTTTAAATATAAAAAAATGTAACGTATATTTTTTTTTTTACTGTCTTACAAAACAAAAAAACGTGTACATTTTTTTATTAAATATTTAGTTGAGTTCGCGCTACGTTACAATTGGTACAATTTTCACCAAGATAAGCCCCTACTATACGGAATTGAGACGCTCTGTCTTTGTGGTTTTTTACGAGTACTAATTGGATAATTTGTAAATTCACTGTCCACTATTTTCAGATAATGAAGGTAACTGTCAGACCGGATATAGTCCGGTAATGACTGGGTCATAAGTCCTTCTTCTGGGTCAATTGGTATTTTCCTGTGTCAAAAATAAATTATTTTATATGGCTGAGAAAATATAACGTCGCAAAATAATGTCACTTGTCTTTGAAAATATCCATTTTAACGTGATTTTAGATTTGTTATTGCAGAAAAACTGATAACAAGAGTGCTATTTGACTCCAAGAAACTATGACGTCATAAGGATCTCATTTGACTTGTTGGAAAATAGCGAATTAGAAAATGTAAGGTATCATGCTGTTATTTCGCATTCATCGGGCCTTCTCTCGGAAAAACCTACTCGTTTTTAACCAACTTACAAAAAGGAGGAGGTTATCAATTCGTCGCGATCTTTTTTTTATGTATGTTTACCGATTTTTCTAAGACGCCTGGACCATAAATAGTAGATTGTGCTACAAGGGGATAAGGTAATATTTTGACGGCAAAGGCGCTATTTTGAATCCAAAGCGAAACGAAGGAGTGGAATCTTGAGTGAAGCGCCCGAGATAAAAATATTACCGTACTCGAGTAGCACACTCTACTTTTCATCTCCATCTATGAGAAAAACTAGCACATACAAAACAGAATATAATGAAAAGTAGGACACCTGCAATACTAAATCAGACTTCAACCGACAATT
The DNA here is from genome assembly GCA_943193695.1 of Acrobasis suavella. Classification (NCBI taxonomy): domain Eukaryota; kingdom Metazoa; phylum Arthropoda; class Insecta; order Lepidoptera; family Pyralidae; genus Acrobasis; species Acrobasis suavella. The sequence goes on from OW971947.1 coordinate 3,657,868, forward strand.
TAATATTAATCTTTTTTGGTGTCGTTTTCATACAAGTAATACAAGAAATAATTTTTCGAAGACCACCGAACTTAAGATGAAATGTTCACTCATAACTTGTGTGCGTGGTCCTTCATATATTTTTATTTTTATAAGAAAACTTGATACCTATTCACTAACGGTTTAAACTTACAAAAAAATATTCATATTTACACAAATAATTACATGTTAATACAAATAACCTAAAATTTCTGTAAATACTTGAATCAAAGAGATAAATGGCGCTTTTTTAATAATATTTATTTCTTTTTCCGAAGCGAAGAACATAAAAATCTTTTCCTACATTCATCCATGTTGACGACTAATGTATTCCAAATTTAAATAAATCACGACGTTTGTGCCAATTATTTTTTTTATTTTAAAACAAAATTCTTCTTTTTTTGCCGAACTGCCAACATTATTTTTAATTCTACATAGATTACACTTCAAGTCGGTTTTAATCCCTAGAGATTGTCTTTTTCACGTTTTAGTCCCGAGAGAATAACCAGTAACTTTAGCTTCAAATGTTAGATGATATGAAAAGAACTTGTCAGGTGGCCTCATAGAAATCGAAAATTTATCAAAACCGGTTGTGTAGTAAGGGATGAAGTCGGCTTTTTAGTTTTGGAAAAAATATGTCTTAAAGTTTTGTTCCCTTACTTCCCATTCCGGGATATATTATTAACCCGGTATACACTGGGGATGTCCAGCCTAAAAGCTCTCTTATTCATGAGCAAAGTCTCAAACATAGTCCCATACGATATTCTCTGATGTTTGAAATCTCGTACCGCGTATCTTCAGGGAATATTGTAATTTAATTTTCCTGATGTAGAAAATAACGATTTGCTCGAATTTTGTTTTGATGGTTTCAATTTGTTTGTTTTATTAGCTAAAAGGTTTTGTTCTTTCATGTTATTTTTTGATGTTGAGGTTTATTTTTCGGGATGTTTTTATATTTTATGGCTTAAAAGTAATAAGTAAGTAAAAACACTTTATTGCACCAAAACACATGAAAATAACATTTAAATATGTAAACCGGATGTACAATAGGCGGCCATATTGCCAAGGCAATCTCCCAACCGTTACTCGTCGAAGTGTAATTTTTTGAACAGAGCAATGAAGAACGGTTTTTTTGTTAAATAGTTGATCGGCCAAGGTTATTTCGGTCTAATGTTGTGAGCTCCTAATAGGCTACCTACGAGGGAGAGGATGGGCAAGTAAAAATAATAATAAATAAGTGGTGTGAAAGTGGGAATAATATTAACTTAATTATATCATCATCATCCGAGCGTATTCCCGGTTGCATCCTCAGCAGCAACGCTTCAGAGCCCGGGGTCCGCTACCTAACCAAGGAGATTTGACGAGGTTACTGGTTTTTACACAGAGCGACTGCCGTCTGACCTCCACAACCCAAAGGGTAAACCAGGAACCAATCCTTGGGTAGTTTGATGATCAAACGCTAGGTGGCGTTCGGGACCCACAGTTTTACGTGCCTTCCGAAACACGGAATCATCTTTCTTTTCGGATAATCAGGTGATTCAAGCCTGCAATATCCTATCCAGACTGGAAACAACTTTTCACAAAGTATGCTTTCCAGTGGGAATCGAACCCATGACCTCCGGGTCACAAGGATAACTCCTTGACCACTGGACTACGGAGGCAGTCGTTATATACCTATTAATTAACTTAATTATATACCTAGTATAAATATTTCGGTAAAAAATTTCAAGTGACACATTGGTATTTATTTGCTAAAATTTCATAGTTATAAATGTTGGCGCCCTGTAATAAATTAAAACTTTACTTACTATGTTTTTGCAATATTCACAAAAGTTTGGTCAATATTAATATATATGGAAGAAATCAAGTGAAAATTACCACCCCGAATTGTACCCACCTCAAAGGTAATTTTGCTTGCCGCATTACCTCTTTGAATATTAATGACAGGGTCAGAAAAGTATAATTGTATCTTAGTCTGTCTTTTAGACTATTCAAAAATAATGGACCCGTATTTTTCAGTTCGCTAAAAATGAAAAAAATTACTAAGATACGAAGCATCTAAGTTCCAGAGTGCTGCGGTAGCTTGCGACGTCACTTCTATGTAAAAATCGGACATTTCAGTGCGCTGTATCTTTGTAATTTTTTGTTTCTTGAAGAAAGGAAAATATACGTGTACAATATTTTTTTAATAATCTAACCGATGGGCCAAAATATTTTTTCATTCATCATGCCTATTGCTATGGACACCATTCGGAACGGTAGACCGGATGGTACTTGTGTGATTTTTATTCAATGAATAATTTTTTTTACAATTTTCAATTCAAATATATCTTTATTACCATAGGATATTTATAATATCTCTTAATAATCGTCACTTTGTTTTATTGCACAATTAATTGTTGACGTCAAAAGGTTACTTAGAGCTAAGTTTACTGCCGCCTCCAAAGCGCTAGTGCAGAAGAAGCGGTAACAAACTGCACTGCAGCATTTTCTCCAAGAACGTCAACTCACAATGAAATTAATATTTATAGTTGATATGTGGACAGAGTATACATTGTTTGTTGTCATAAATTAAATAAATTTTTTTAATGTCTAAATTTTGAAATAATGTCAAATCAAGTTGTAAATTCAGTATGTACTTACAACTGTGTACAATGTACAACAATGTACAATTTATTTGTACTTTAATTTTTCATTTATTTACTTAACTTTATTATATGAAATTGTAATCGGCGGACTTAAGGCCGTAGTCCTTTTTTACCAGTCAACCTACAGGTGGTACTGACGTACAATAATTTCGGGAATATGGTGCAAAATCTCCAAAATTAAAAACACTTTCTAGTTTTATAGCTTTGAGATATATTGGTTTTTTAAACTATTGCGCTTTGAACACGTGATTAACGGGACTTAGCACGAACCTAATTTACATTAAGAAGTTACATCTTTCGTGTCGCAGACAAACTAGCTGGAGTGCAGTGGTGTTATGGTGGGGTGCAATCCTGAAACTTGTTTTAACAATTAAAGGTTTGAGTAAAATTATTTTTTATTTTATTTTAATTTCGGCCTTTCTTGCCAAAAGCTTTCGGCCTTTTTTATTTATGAGCTGGCAACACTAGCGCTCAAAGCGTCAGTGAGTGCAGACTGCACTCAATGCCTGCCGTCTCTCGACTGAGCCGTGTTATTCCCTACGGAAAAAACGGAATTCCGTAGGTATGTGACGGGCCGGAGATTCCATTCTGTCAGGCTTGTGTCACTTCCGGTTTAGGTATCGAAAATATACCTACATTATTACTAAGAACGCGGTGACCAGTCCGGAGAGGGAAATTCAGTTCAATGATTCGTTTGTCCAAAGTAATGATAATGACTTGCAATGGATTCCTAGGTACCTTTCTAAACGAAAAGGTGCTGAGTTCCGACACGAGCTGAATTAAACCATATCGCTAACAATATTGAGTAGATATTTATTTGAATTTCTTTGCTGAGTGAGACTTCTGTATGTGCGTACTAATACTTATTCTCTGGTTCTATATGTTATACTTATATTTACTTTGTGCTTCTAATATAAATAACTGGCCAAGTGCGTGTCGGGCCACGCGCAGGGTTCCGTAGTTGCGAATGCCGACTTAGAGTTCACGCCACTAAAAACGTCTAAAAACTAATTTTCTATTGAATTTGTATGAACTTTTGCTTTTCCGAGTACATTTTATAAGGTGGCCGCTTATAACTTTTTAATTTGTAAACCCTACTTAGCTCTGATAGTTTTCCTTTAAACTTCGTTATATGTACTAAGTACTATTGTTAATTTTTTCACATGTCCATGTATAACCGTTTAATAGATAGATGGTGACACTTGACTCTAACAAACATTTGCAATATTAAACCAATGATTTCACAAACGGATCCCTAAATCAAAAAATGATGTTGACAAACTCATTTTATTTTTGAAAAATTTATTCAACTATACCCCACACGATGGGTTAGTCTAGAAATAAAGATTTGACTCCCACTTTACTTGTATTATATTTTTTTTCAATATTTAATTTAAATACTTTTTTGGCACGATTAATAAACATACTTATAACAAATTACAGCTTTCTAGTACTGATAGTCTCTGAGTAAAACCGCAGACGGGCAGACAGATAGACAGATAGACAGACAGACATGGCGAAACTATAAGGGTTCCTTGTAGGTACTACGGAAACCTAAAAAGGTAAGCCATACAAATAAATTGCTTTGCAGTTTATATTTCGACATCACACGTACCTTGAAAACGCATGAAACCGTAAAAATAGCGATATCGAATAAAGCACGCGTGGATTGAATCAATTACGGAGCACACAGGAACTATTCGAGCGGTTAATCGAATCCAAATTAAAGCGGATGCGAGTAAATACTGATATTTTTGAACTCCATGTGTTTCACAGTAATAGCGGCTAGGCTTTGGAACTCCATTCCTGCTGAAGTAAGAATGGCACCTTCCATTGATTCATTTAAGGTTAGATTAGCCATATCTTCTTTAGTGGCGTTACACTTGAGCTAATTAAGTACTTAAGAATATATAATTGTATGAAGAGTTAGTGTGTATATATATATATATATATAAAGTCTATGTGTATGTGATGTAGTTATGTATGTTTAGTCTTTTAAAATATCTAGTACGTACTTGCTTCTACCTTTTAATTGAGTAAATATCCTCTCAATTTATCGCAGGTTGAATGGAAGAGATATATGGGATAAGTCCGCCATTGTAGATTTGCACTTTCGAATTTTTTGTACTTTATTTTGTTTTTTGGTACAATAAAGTTATTACAAACAAACAAAATTCGGTCTGCAACTGTCGGTCCATAATCGAAAGATCAATACTTTTTACAAGCTTATATTTAGTTTCACGTGGTCCGTTGTATGTGTTATCAGTCATCATACTCAACATCGTCATCATTTCAGCCGCATAACGTCCACTGCTGGACATAGGCCTCTCCCAAGGATTTCCAAGATGACCGATCTAGAGCGGCCTGCATTCAGCGCTTTCCAGCAAAAAGTAGTACCTTAGTAAGGTCGTCAGACTAACTTGTGGGTGTCCTACGCTTCGCTTGCAAAATACGTGGTTGCCATTCGAGAACCTTTTTGCCTCATCGGCCATCGGTGTATGGGTGTCCGTAATCAAATCTTGCTAGCTAAATCCGACCCACTTTTTTATATAATTGGGCTGAAATTTCACAAAATATTTATATAAGTTGCGCGACAATGTAATATGATGGTGCCAATGACTCTCATGATAAAGCTGGAAGGTGGCCGTGGCGTCACTCTGATTTTAGAACAACATAGTCTCGCCGAGTTTCGACTCGATTTATTCGTCTTTGGAAGTACTTTAAACATTTTTGTTTATTTATATGTATACAATGTCCTTTTTAATTAAGTACAAATATTTTAAGAGGTGATTCAGTCCATCATTTTGAACAACTTTTCCCAATAAATATATATCGAAATACGAATTTTTTTTTGCATTTTTTATAGTAACGATATCACGTGACTACTTCGATCTGTATGAGAACCTAAATATTTTTTTTCGTATTTCGATATATATTTTTTGGGCAAAGTTGTAAAAAAAGATGGACTGAATAACCCCTTAAAATATTTGTACTTAATTAAAAAGGACATTGTATAGTTCATTGTTTCAGTTAAAAGCTTATTTTTAAATAATTACTCGTTAAATAATAAACTCTGGCGGTGTACTCGTACATCTGTCTGTACGCGAAAATCTTGAAAATTTATAGCTTGTTTTTTTCCAAAAATAATATGTTTTTATTAAGTAGTCCTTTATATATATGTTTTGTTTATTATATGTTAGAACATTTTATGGTATAAGAAGGAATTACTAGACAGTCACTTATATTATCCTACTAGTGAATAAAGGACGGATTTAAATCGAGGGCCATACATGAATCACGAACAAGTGAAGGATTCTAACGACTGAATCACGACCGTAGGCAGTTTAGTGATTCAATTGTTATAATCCTGAGCGACCCGAGTGATTCATGGCCCTCGAATAAATCCGTTTCATTCAAGAGTTGCATACCTACTATAATACTTTATTTACTATGACTACTAGAAAAAGAAAGAATTAAGCGAAAAAGACATTGAATAAAGAAAGGGAAGAAACGAGTATCTTGAATGCCTATAATCACTTTATATAACGTGGAAGGGACATACGCGTAATAAATCGAACTATGGGCTGTACTAGATCACTATAGTATAATAAAATTAAAATAACAACCAATAAACAAAAAAAAAATGACATTCCCATACAAATTGCCCGGGCGGCTGCACACTTTTGTATGGAAATGTAATTTATTTTTGTTTTTTCACTGTTCTTTTAATTTCAGTATACTATAGTGATCTAGTATAGCCCGTGATTCGATTTTTTACTGGTATATCCCTTCTGCGTATTATATCTATTAATCTTTTGAAAATTTACAGACTTTAACAAATTCTTTTGAGAAAACAGGAACGGAAACTTCATCCTAAGTCCAAACCCTAAATCTTGAAACGAGTCGCAATTCCCGAAGAGATTTGGATTACTTTCTCTGAAAGACGCATAATGAGTGAGGAGTTACAGATATTTGTTCTGAACTCAGAAATTCTAGTAAAAGGCAAAAGTTGTCGGACAGAATGATTTCTTTGGGCGACAAATGGCAGTGTCGATTGTTGGGCAGAGGAAGGATTTTAAGTTAAAATTGATTTTAGAACACAGGCAAAATTTTTTTTTTAGTGACAAATTACACTGATTGATCTAGCCCCAAAGTAAGTTCGAGACTTGTGTTATGGGATACTAACCCAACGATACTATATTTTATAACAAATACATATATAGATAAACATCCAAGACCCAGGACAATTTGAAAAAGGCCTTTTTCCAACTTGCCCTGACCGGGGATCGAACCCGGAACCTCTGGGTGGCGGAGTAGCATGGTGACCACGTCACTGAGGTCGTCGTCCTATGCCAGGATTTTTTTGGAGCATGAATTTATTAGATCATATGATTACTTTAGGTAAATTAATAATATACTGGATATAAGAGTATATAAGATTATTACAAACAGTATATACGGAGGGAGGCGGGTCCAAAGAAGAGTCATTCTTTTTGTCAACTGCTTTATTTGTCCCCAAAGAACTACACGTTACTTTTATATGGACATGTAAAAACAATCCCAGTGGCATATATAACGAAGTTTAAATTCAAACTATTAGAGCTAAGTAAGGTTTACAAATTGAAAAGTATTAGGCGAACAACTAATAAAATGTATTCAGAAAAGGTAAATTTCATACAAATGTAATAGAAAATAAGTTTTTTGCCGTTTTTAGTCGCGTGAGCTCAAAATCGACATTCTAATCTACGGAACCCTACACTGCACGTGGCCCGACACTCACTTATAAATAAATAAATATATAGGGACAAATAACACTGATTGAGCTAGCCCCAAAGTAAGTTCGAGACTTGTGTTATGGGATACTAACTCAACGATACTATATTTTATAACAAATACATATATAGATAAACATCCAAGACCCAGGACAATTTGAAAAAGGCCTTTTTCCAACTTGCCCTGACCGGGGATCGAACCCGGGACCTCTGGGTGGCGGACTAGCATGGTGACCACTACGCTCGGTTAATTCAGGCAGTCCTGTTATAAAATCCAAGTCCAACATATAAATCACTGTACCTCTCTGTATGTAACCGGAGGCCTTGTAACCTGAAACCGTTGTATCACACACCTTTGACTAGGCGGATTTAGTTTTGGCACAAATCCAGCCACACCACAGACTAAAAAGTAACAGCAGTTGATCGCTGTACAATTTGTTTTGTGTAAGAATTAATATACCGGAAAAACTTTTGTTTCGTAACAACTACTAAAGACAGAAATACAATTCAATATTCCAATGTGTATTCGGTAATTTGATTTTATACGTTACTAAGTATGATTTACGCAAGTGAAGTGTATATTAAAATTTAATTTATTTTTTAAAGAAAAAACTCCGATTCTATCGCTTTGCAACTACTGTTTAAAAGAAACGCTGAAAGGAACTCATTTTCACAGTATCGGTCGCCTACTCGACGCAATCATGGCTGATTTATTTTTTTAAAATTATCGTGAATCGTGATAAAATCCGTAATCTTAATATTAGTAACTGGTACTAAATTTAGTCACTATTTAAAATATTTAAAAAGAAATGTTCTATGAATACAAAGGATATAAGAACCTAATTGTAACTTTAACCGATTACTTTTTTTTTTGTTGTTGGATGTGTGAAATGTTTGTTTTTAGGAAACTAATTGGAATAGTTATGTAATTCAATGATAGTGAAATACAGAGTTATACAGGCTTCATTTATTCATTTCAAGCCATCATGTGTCCATTGCTGACTACTTCCGTGGTCTAGTGGTTAAGGCCTTCCACTTCGAATTCCACTGGGAAACGTAAAAAGTTGTTTTCAGTCTGGTTAGGATATTGCAGGCTTGAATCACCCGATTATCCGAAAAGAAAGATGATTTTGTGTTTTGTAAGGTACGTATAAACTATGGATCTCAAACGCCATCTAGCGTTTGCTTAAAAACCTATATAAGAATTAGTTCTGGTCTACCTTTTGTGTTGTGGAGGTCAGACGGCAGTCGCTCTGTGTAATAATTTTTCAAAACTAAAAACCGACTTCTCCCCCAAAATACCACCCAGTACCACCTGGAAAGTATACCCTTTCAAACAAAAAAACAATTTTTTAAATCGGTCCAGGCGTCTTTGAATAATCGGTGAACATACATAAAAAAAAGGGATCGCGACGAATTGATAACCTCCTCCTTTTTTGGAAGTCGGTTAAAAACCAGTAACCTCGTCACCTAGGTTAGGTAGCGGACCCCGGGCTCTGAAGCATTAGCGCTGAGGATGCATCCGGGAATACGTGAGGACGTTAATGATGATGATCACATACCCCATTGCTGAGCAAAGGCCTCCCTTCATTTCTTCCAATCAGTCCTGCTCTGAGTTATTTCCTGCCCACCATGACTTTTACTAAAAAGACTGTACACAAATTGAGGGTCGCACAGAGAGCCATGGAGCGTGCGTACTTGGCGTCAGATTGCGGGACCGCATTCCTAACACCGTGATCCGACAACGTACCAAAGTACGGGATATCGGAAAACCGGTTATGAACTTTAAATGGAACAGAGCAAGTCATCTGGCACGCCGGAGTGATGGTCGGTAGAGTAAGGCACTAACAGAACGGTGGCCTAGAACGAGTAAAAGAAGCGTCGGATGTGCTGTAATGAGATGGGTTGACGATATAGTCAAGGTCGCAGGTCGCACCTGGATAAGAGCAGCACAGGACCGAGAGTGGTGGCGTAGATGAAGGGAGGATAAGGGCTGACATGATTATGATGATGATTCGATGTACGGTAGGCTTCAGAAGTGGAGTCCCAATTTCTCATACTAATTGTATGAAAAATTGAGACTCCACTTTTGAGGCTTACTGTACATTAGGCACATACGCTTTGAACTTTATTTTATTTATATTTTATTTTTCCACATACGAGAATGTTAACAAAATTTCGATATCATAAATGGCAATTAAAACTTCGATGAAATATCGGCACATTTTTCAGTGGAAGCAAATCAAACGCAATACATTTATTAAAGCTTTTACATGAATATTTCTGTTACTGTTACAGTTGAGTACTTTGACGTTTTGTACACTAAAAAATGTACATAACAGTATATACATTCTTTATTGTAAAAAAAGCAGACAAAAAAATACAAAAGAAAATAATACAAAGGCGGACTTATCCCTTTTAGGGATCTCTTCCAGTCAGCGCAAAACCAGAGGAATGTATGAATTTTAGTAGGGTGGAACAGTCAGTTTTAGTTATGAAAAATTATTTCTTTCCTCGTTTCCTTTCTCGCCTACTAATTTATATAAAAAAATCAATATCGCTATAGTCTTCCTACACTGGTTTTAGCTACACTGTGTCAAGAGATCTGATGGGGATTACCAACTATTAACCGCTAATCCGCGAAACCCGGTAGTTTACTTTAAACTTAGTTTCAACTTGCTCGAGATTACTTACAAGTTCTGCTGCTTTGTAGTTTTGGACAAAACTTTTTTGGGAACAGGACAATTTGTTTTAAATACACACCATTTCACAACTACATAGCCCTTATTTATAAAATCTTGTAAAAATACACCTAAACACTATGTATATCAACAAAATTGATTGCATTTGCAAAAGATTGCCATAGAGCGGTGGCAGGCTGTAAATTTTTGACGAGCATTTATTTCAGTTTCAACTGTCCCTTTCTCTGTCTATCTGTCGGTAATCAAATCTTGCAAGTTTATATGATACTTTAGAAGTTCTCAACCCCATATTTCCACCATTTAGAAAAATATCGGAAAACTGAATCGACAAAAAAGCCCTCTTTTTTCGCACTCAAAAATTTCACGAGAATCGGTTGAGAAATGCGACCGCGAGAAAAACCGAACAAACTGACAGCCGGACAAAGCATTTTTAGCCAATCTCGATACTGAGACGCTTCGCTCGCTCGGTCACTTACGTCTATGCTCTATTAGTAATTTGATTCTAAGACATCAAACTAGCAAAGGAGTGCAATATCAATATATATGAATTAGAGTCTTTATCATCAGAAATCTGTTTAGTTGAAACACACTTGAAAATTAAATGCTACCCTAATATCATTTGGATTTCAACGCCGTACTCTTGAATTTCTTTATTGAGCTCAAGATTTTGATACGGTAGTCCCAGGGGCCTTTTGTCTTTACAGGCGACGAGTTGATGGTAAGCGTACACAGGAGTGTTATTTCGATTATGACGGGGAAGTTTAATATTTAACACACGAAGGAAAAAGAGAAGTTTGATGCGAATCTATGTACGTTCTAGCCTAGTGTTGCAGAAAAATCGATAATTTAACAATCGATAGTTTCAAATAGAAAAATGCCAAATAGTATAGATACTATCGAAATGCAATACTATTGATTAAAAACAATACTATCGATAGTATCGATCAATGACGACGAACAAACAATCTATAGTATCGTGAAGCTTTTCTTCGCAGATTTGACAAAATATGTGGCCGTTTTTCACAAATGCGTGAAGAAATGCGTAATGTTCTCACTTTAAACTGTATACAAGGGTTATCTAGAGCTTGATGAGGCCAAAATTTTTAATGATATCTTAGACGAGCAAACTATCGATAGCATCGACAGTTTATGTATTCTGAAAAGCAATACTATTCATATAGTGTCAATAATATCGGTTTAAAATATTGATAGTCTATCGATATCGATAGTGGATTATCCAGTGGCAACATTTGTACGTACATCACGTATGTAAATACATAGACACACACTTCCCACAGATCTACAAAACATGTATAAAGAAAATTCCAAAAAATTTGTAAGATTGTTAAAGCAGTATTATTTACCAACATATTATAGCGACTCACCGAAACCCAGATAAACCCTGCGAGGTTTTCGTGGTTTGGTATAGTATCACTTTACCTATATTATTTTTGTAAATTTTGAATAAATGATTTAAAAAAAAAACATTAAACTTCTGTCTCGTAGGTCCCAAACAGATGGTAGGTTTTGTTTTAAAAGTTATTTTTTCGTGAGCGTTATTAGATGTATTTCATTAAAAAATAATAGTCCGGGTGTCTAAACTTGAATAAAATTTAATTTTTTCAGCAGTCATAACAGTCCCAATAACTGAAAATTTCTGAAAATGAAAAATATAAAACATCAGACAAAAACAAAAGAAAAGCTAAGTGTATAATCATTTAGCTGAGAGCTTTTATGGATAAGGTGGTAACTGAGTTCGTATTGAGAGGATTTAGAAAGCACTTTGATAAATATTTCGTTACGTTCCTTTGTAGCTGTAGCATGCTATGAATTATTCTTAGATAATATTTTTGTTTTCAGGGTTCTGTGCCCAAAGGGTAAGAACGGGACGCTATTACTACTGCTCTTTGTCTGTCTGTCTGTCGATCTGTAACCGGGCTATAAATGTCTTGAACCGTGATAGCTAGACAGTTGAAATTTTCACAGATGATGTATTTCTTTTGCCGCTTTTTTATAAATAATTGTACGGAACCCTTGGTGCACGCACTTGGCCGGTAATATTTTCATATTTAGACCCCGTTATCTAGTCGCATTGATGACAATTTTTTATATAGACTGAAACTTTTATATACTATCGAAGTAACGATGGTATTCTAATTGTGTTTACATTAATTTGAAAGGAAACGGAAATATCATTTTAAGTTTTGATCTCTTAACGCTGTAGACAAACAAACCTTCAAACTATTTTATGAACTACTGTTTACAGTTTAAAATGAGAACATGAAGCTTTTCTTCGCACACTAGGCCACTTTTGGTAAATGTGCGAAGAAAATCTTCACGTACCTTAGGGCAGTATTGGACCCCGAAAAATTCATGTATCCTCTCAATAATGTTCTTGACAATGGGTTTAATACAATCACTACTAACCTGTTACTAAAAGATAAAATGTAAACAAAAATATATACCGCGTCTATATATTTTTTTTTTGTTGATATTAAGAATTCCCTTACTCTAGACTTTTCCATACAAACATAGTCTACGTTTTCTTTTGAAAGGACATGTCAGATCTAGGTAAAAATTTGTAATTTTAAAGATATTGCAATTATCTAGGGTTATACTCGTAATTGGTTTCCTACTCTAAAATTATGAACTTGAGAGAAAATATAAGGGCGTAGACGTTTTCCATACTGATGGTTCAATAAGGTATAGTACACTATATTCTCTTTTAAGTTCATAATTTTACTATAGGAAACAAATTATAACCCTAGATGATTGCAATTTCTTTAAAATTACATATCTGACATGTCGTTGTAAAATAATACGTAGACTATGTATAATTTGTATGGGAAGGTCTGATTCTGTTCAGGGTAAGGGGACTCTTATTATTTTTTATTTCGCATCAGTGAGTTCAAGCTTTTTTTTATTAAGATAATTTTGATGTTTTTAAACAGCTCAAAAAATTTTACACCGTTTCTTTTTGGGAAAATTACACAGATTGAGCTAGCACCAAAGTAAGTTTAAAACTTGTGTTATATATAGGTATACTTACTCAGTGATACTATATTTTATGATAAATATATACTCTGCAATTTGGACGCAGAACGTTCGTCGAGGTCGAACCGGTCCGGTTTTCGCATACACATCCGCACGATAAATATTTTTATTTAGTCTTCTTTTATACATCCTCTCAACGTGTCCAAACCACCTTAATATTCCTTTCTCAATTTTTGTCACTACATTCTCTTTCTTTCCACACCTTTCACATTCAAATATCAAATTGCAGATGTTCTGAAAAAAAGGTGAAGTAAGGAGTACCTATAACCGGATAACATGCACGAAAAGAGTAATGAGTGTTAACGAAGCAAAAGAGGTTTGCAAGGATCGTAGCAAGTGGAAATCCATAGTCTCTGCCTACCCCCATGGAAAATAGGCGTGAAATATGTATGTGCAATACTTATAAATAAGCAATCAAGTACCACTCAAGTACGAAGTTGTTTAACATGCGAAAGCGCTAGTAATGTAAATTTGAAACAGGCTGCCAAGCCAGGCCTGTGTCACTCCCCGTTTAGGAATTGAAAATCTACCTACAATACCCGACACGTAAGTTGAACAAAAACGGCGGCCGTCGGCGCATGTTTAATTGGAGATAAAAGTGTTAAAAGAGATTTTTTTGGTCCTTCTTTAAAGCCGAAATCATTTCTATCTTAAGTTCGGATAGAAATGTTATAGGAATGTGATTCTAAACGGACAAACAACGCACAACAAGGACCGCCATTTTTGTTCAACTTACGTGCCGGGTATTATACATTTTTACTATGCGCGCGGCGACCACTGCGCAACGGGAAATTCAGTTATATGAATCGTTTGCCCATAGTTATAAGAATGAAATTGGCTTGCAATAAATTTCTAGGTATCTAAACGAAAAGCTGCTGTGTTCTGACGCGCGCTAAATTAAACCATATCGCTAACCACATTAAGAACATATTTATTTGTATTTCTTTGCTGAGTGAGGCGTTACGTGAGAATTAGTACAATGCGACACAAATAAGTTGAACAAAAATGGCGGACTTCAAAACATTTTTGTACAAATTCCCGGTCGAACCAAAATGGTGGTTATCGGCGCAGGTACAAATAATGCGTCGACGACCGCCATTTTGGTTCAATTTACGTGCCGGGAATTTGTACAAAAATGCTTTGAAGTCCGCCATTTTTGTTCAACTTATTTGTATCGCATTGTACATATTCTGTGGCCACGCTTATAACTAAAATGCTTAAGTCTTAAGTAGTTCGAAGAAAGTTTATAGTAGTGCTAATTCATTGTGTGCATTCAAGCGGAATGTCAGGCAGCAAACGGCATAAGTTAAAATTCGCTCTAATTGAGATAGGATCAGTTGGAGTTACAATGAGCACTAACTTTTGGAATAACGAATCAGTCCTTTGTCGGACTAACTATCAGCTTAATTAGTCTTGGGAAGTTATCTGTTTTATCTTTCTACCTTTATCTTAATAATTTATTCGTCTTTTTAAATGAGTCTCACCGACTTCCAAAAGGTGGAGGTTATCAATTCATCGTGATTTTTTTTTCATTGTTATGTGTGTTCACCTATTATTTGATAACGCCTGGACTGATCTAATTTTTGAAGTAAAAACTGCTTTAGCGGCGTTGTACACTTTTTTGAAATGGGTAAAAAATATTATACTCATGTCAGGACACGTGACACTGATCGAAAATTCGTAAGACGGATGGTGAGTATTGTATAAATAAATATTGTATTCTACCACATAAGTGATAGTACTTTTATACTGATAATTAAAGCAATTCGTGCAGAATTATTCCCTAACCATTCCAAAATATCAAAAATGCACAACGTTAATATTCAAGTTTTCACTTCTGCCGGCACTCCCGGAGTGCAACCCGTCGTTCTTTTTTTCATTGTTTATGTGTGTTCACCGATTATTTGATAACGCCTGGACTTATCTGATTTTTTTGTCGTACGAATGGATATACTTGTTTGGTGGTCTTATATTAATTTTATCAAAATCTGTTGAGTAGTTCGGGGGAGAAATCGGTTTTTCGTTTTGAAAAAATATACATACAGTTTAATATATATAGTTTTTTTTATAGAGAAAGGAATTGGAAATAATAAATTATAAAAAATCTAATGATAAATTTTAAAAATAAAATCGAATATGTATTTGGTACTAATTTAACGAAAGGCGTTTAAATAAATTAGTAGTTCATAAGAATAAATCAGTAGTTTGAAATCTAGAACTCCTTTTGCTATTACTTATAACAGAATCTCTGGTCCGGGAAAAAAGTAACACCTAGGTGTTACTTTTTTCCCGGACCAGAGATTCTAAGAGAGAGTAAAGCAGATGGTAAATTCTAGAATTTACCATCTGCTTTACTTTCCACGCAGATCGTAAAAGCCGATCTAGGCAATAAGCGAAAAAATCGGAATCATTACGCGATGCGTCTAGAACCCATCACTATTCTTCTATGTCCCTCCCTCCCATAAATTAAGCGAGTCGGAATGGACTAATAAGTACGAGGGGGGGTCAAAAAGTTCGCGGAACGGAGGGGAAGGGGGGTGAAATAAAATACTGTACTATTTTTCTTTTTCAATATATTCCCCCTTAAGTCGAATACATTTTTCAGATCTCTCTATTAACTTATTAATACCGTCGAAAAAAAATGATTTGTCTTTGTCCTCAAAATAGGCCGAAATCGCCGACTTGACTTCTTCATCATCGGAAAATTTCTTCCCCCGAAGCTCTTTTTTTAATTTGGGAAATAAAAAATAATCACAGGGGGCTAAGTCTGGACTATAGGGAGGATGGTTTAACATTTCGAAGCCACAGTGATGAAGGGCAGCCATCGCAACGCGGCTCTTGTGTACCGGTGCGTTGTCATGCAAAAGCAGCACACCCTTTGTCAACTTTCCCCGCCTTTTCTCCTTGATTGCTTCTTTTAATTGTCTTAGTAGATTAGCGTAGTATTCTCCCGTTATAGAAACACCCTTATCTTTATAATCTATTAATAAAATACCCTCTGTATCCCAAAAAACAGTTGCCATGATTTTTCCAGCCGATTGTGACACCCTGTATTTCTTAGGGGGGGGCTGACCCTTTTTATGCCACTGCATAGACTCTTGCTTCGACTCAGGCTCATAATGATGAACCCAAGTTTCATCTGCAGTAACAAGTCTTGCAAAAATTCCTTCCTTGTCGGCGCTACAGAGGTCTAAAAACTCCTTTGAATACTCGACGCGCAGCTGTTTCTGTGGTGGTGTGAGCATTCTTGGCACCCATCTTGCGCTGACTTTTGACATCCCAAGATTGTCGTGTAGAATATTTAAAATGGTTGTAGGTGATACTCCAACCATTTCTGCAAGTTGTTTCTTCTTCAAACGAGTATCCTCCAGTATAAGATTCTCCACTTTTTCAACGATGTTTGAGGTGGTGGCCTCAATCGGCCGTCCTGAGCGAGGGTCGTCTTCAAGAGACTCTCTGCCTTGCTTGAAAAGGCTATTCCACTTGTACACCATGGTTTTCCCAGGGCAAGAGTCCCCGTATACTGATAACATTTCTTCCAAAATTTTCTGAGGTGGTTTTCCTTGCTTAGTGAGGAACTTTATGACGGCACGAAACTCGATTTTTTCCATGTTCAAGTTTTTCTTCCGGATTCACTTGTTTGATCGACGACAGGTCAAAGGTTATTGACACAATCAGGTTCAAACTTGGCATATATACTCACAAAGAGTTGCTCATTAGTTACTACCTGCGGCAGGTCCCCCACCCCCCGCTATCCCCTCCATTCCGCGAACTTTTTGACCCCCCCTCGTAATTTATATGAATGTGGATCAATGTATGGTCACATTTACGCCTCTTTATTTCTTCCACATTTACTATTGAAGGTCCTTTTTACCTCTCTCACAAGAAAAAGTAAAAAATCATATTTATCTTTGGATATTTGTATCACTGATAATTGTCCATTTTTCTTTCAATTTAATTATAGGTGTTTGTTGACGCCAGATCATTTACATACAGCTAAGTTTACTGCCTTTCTCTCTCTCATATTCATTTCCATCTTCCATCGTCCACTATCACGCTAAATGAGGTCTTAGGGCCTTACAGTCCCGGGCTTTGTCTGCTCCATTAGCGATAAAGATATGATAGTAAGTATCATTTCTTAAATCATAAGTTATATTGCTCCGGTTACTTTAACATTTAATAGATAAAAAAAAAACGTAAATTATAAAAAAAAATGTTTGCAGATAGCTATGCAAAAAATAACAGATAATACGAAAGCGCTAAATCCCTTGGAATCTAAAAGGATAGTGATGTCGAGAACGGAGCTGAAAAAACGGCGACGCCAATGCAAAAGGAACGGTGAAAAAATACTTGTGCCGTGGAACGTGATCTGGGGCAGCATAAATAAGCGGTAAGCGTACCAGTGACAGATAACTGGTACCGGTATTATTTATATAGCTTCGGGATTGGAAAGAAGAGTAGGGAATTCGATTCGATAAATGTAAAAGATTAAGATTCTATCGAAAATTTTAAATATTACAATTTGTGGTAAGTATAGGGTATACCTATCAAGCTAAAAACCGGCCTATGTACTCGTAATACTCATATACTAACACTAACAAACTGTCCAACCTGCTGAAGAATTTTGTATGTTTGAATGTTTTATAAGATCCTAGTCTCGTTGGAACAGTTTAACATATTATTTGAGTCACTGCTTGAAGGATATGTGAATATGTATTTAATTTCTAGCTGCGTCAAGCGGTTTTACCCACGCCTAAAGTAGTCTATGTGTTAACCCAGGGTGTCAGCTTCCTACAAACAAAATTTTATCGAAATTGGTCCAGCCGTTTGCGCGTGAAGAAGTAACAAACATACACACTCCCAAACCTGTTTTCACCTTTATGATATTAGTGTGATTAAAGGAATTTACCTTTGTTTTGTGAAGTTCTATAAATTTATGAATTATTGATTTTAAGATTTTTGACCAACTTGCAAAAAAGAGGAGGTTATCAATTCGCCAAATCTTTTTAAAGACGCCTAGACCGATTAGAAAAATTTTATTTTTGTTTCAAAGACTATGCTCGTCAAGGTATTTCAGTTTTTTTTTATCAAAATCGGTTGTGTAGTTTTGGGCTGAAATCGGTTTTTAGTTTTGAAAATTTATATGCAGAATGCAAGGCATAAAATGAAACTTCATAAGTAAGTCGATAATCAATAACGTATATAATGAAATGTCACTTTGTACATGCCTTCGCATCTTCAGCGTCAATAAAATATCCAGCAAACGGGAGCCACAGCATACTAACAAAGAAAAAATACGAAAATCTCTCCCGCTTCAACTCAACATACATTCTCCTAAGCCAACGCCGAAACATAAAGATATCCCTCGTATAGTTTTGCCGACTTGTTACTAAAGATTGTACCATGATAACTTCACTTCCTTTATGGTGGAATGAAACCCGGGAATAACGTCACAATCGTAAATTCTTATAGCTGTGTTTATAGGCTGTGGGTGTGATGGAGCGTCAAAATTATGAGAACCTGTCACATTTTTATCTGTTTAAAAGATCATTTGTCTTACGACATAACCACGAGGACTACCAGTTTTTTTAATTTTTTTTATTATTTTTTGTGTAGTATGTTTTAGTGCCCAGGTTTCCTTATGATCTTTTTTTTACTGGTATCAAGTCGTGGTAGAAAGAAATGACTGTACTTGAGTTAAACTTAGAGGCACACGTACCGTCTAGTGAAGTCTTAATCGTGCTTCATAGATAGTCGAAATCGTGCCTCATAAATAGTCGAAATCGTGTCTCATATATAGTCAAAATCGTGCCTCATAGATGCACAACCAGTACCTTATATACGAAAAATGATTTGAATATAATATTATTGTTTTATTTTGTCGCTAACGAAATTTAGTTTACATTTGTCATTGTTAGTTTCTATTTGTTTTTCGTATGAATGTCCGTGGAGGCACTAACTTAGCTCCAACGGAAGATCAGCACAGGGCCTTCGTTTACGAACACCAGCATATACTGAATTGGAGGCCAATTTGGACGATCGATGACACATTGAATTTTATATTTTTTGATAATATTTTGTTAGTTACTGATATACTTAATCTATAAAACTGTGTGTTTCAGATCCTTCGAATAAATTTTTATCTTATCCTCATCTTACCTAAAACTGCTTAGCCACCGCCACTTCCAACATGCGCACAAAACGCATAAACAGAATTCTTTGCCTTTAAAGTGCAGGAAAAACGTGACAAAGTCAAAAATTCAAGCCATGCCACTTGTAACGCGGCCCGTAAAACCAAATGGGCCGCGTTACGGGAAGTTTTACGATGTATCTGGAAACATGTTTAATATTATAACGTTCTTTGTCACTAAATTCACAAATGTTTTGGTTGCATATAAATATCTACCTGGCCTGCTTATGACGGATAAGCATAAGGTCAGATGAAGGTAAAGATAATTTATTTGCCAAACATGTGTTATAAGATATTACAATCAGTCAGTGTATGTTTCTAGTAACTTTAAGACTGTAATATTTTTTATCGGTTGTACTTTGCAAGAATAAAAAACGAAGAACTACATCACAGTAAACATCTGTTTGGGACCATGAATATTCATAAATTAAAGTAACTATATTAAAACGGTGTTTTCGATCAATCGTTAAATCGAAGTATAATTTTTGAACCGACCATATATGAACGTTTTTGTAATAATCAGTTAATTGGATAGGGTTGTAGTGAGCTCATCACATGAGCATCGATATTACATAAGCTTAAAAACTTGAAAATGTATATACCTTGTATAATCTCCTTTCCTTTATTTAAGAACTTTAATCAGGTTCGGCAATGCAAGCACACCTGGACTGGCGGTAATTGACAATCAGTGTTTTCCTCACTGGGCAATTCCCCACACTGAGCTACAGCCTTTTGTAATAAATACACATACATACCAGTTTTTTATTTATATTAGGTTAAGTTTTTCTTTTTTATGTATTGTAGTGTGCTATATAGATGCAATAAATAACTTATCTATCTATCTAACTTGCTCTGACGAATGAAATCGTGACAAAGTCAAAAATTTAAGCCATCCATGGCACGTTTGTAACGCGGCCCGTAAAACCAATTGGACCACGTTACGCCATTTTTTACGATGTATCTAGAAACATGTTTAATATGTAATGTTTTTTATCACGAACGTTTTGAAATGGTGGTATGTGTTATAAGTAACTTTATACTCAACTGCACAAAAATAAAAAGTTATTTTATGATTGGTCGGATTAAAACTTTGTTAATATTGTTGAAAGGATAAACTTTCGTTTCTTTTAGGTAAATAATAGAAAATGAACGTTTATAAATGAACATATGTGTATATTTACTAAAATGTGCTTTTTTGTTTCAGGTATGTGCTTCAAAAATCAGCACAGTAAGTTTTTTGTTGGTTTTTCGTGTTTTTGTAAGTGGCCAACACTGGTTTCATTTTAAAGGTGTCTGACATAGCTTGACAAAGGCCATACAATGATGACAGCTAGGATCAACGCTTTACGTGCCTTCATAAGCACGGAGGTATCAAATATAATCAGCAAGTTAAATTTTCAGGATAAAGACTTCGATGGTGGATGGGTACTTAACGATTCAAACCATAAAAGGTCGAGATCGAGGTCCCGGGTTCTATCCCCGGTCAGGTCGAAGTCCCGGATTCAATCCCCGATCAGGTCAAGATGAAAACTGATCTTTTTCAGATTGACTTGGGTTTTGAACATTTAACTAGATATGTATTTGTTATAAAGTATAGTATCGTTGAGTTAGTATCCCAAGTCTTGAACTGACTTATGGGCCAGCTCAATCTATGTAATTGGTCCGTGTATGTTTATTTACTTATCTATAAAGAAGTATTATCCAAATCCATTCGTAATTCATAAAATTTATTTGGTCCAATTTCATGAATTACGAATCAAAAGATAGTAAATGTTTAGGTACAGGCGCCGACTTATGACACCCCTCATTTATCCCTTCACCACTAAACTACAAAACCGATTTTGTTAAAATTCTTTGGAACAATTCAATTCAATTCAAGTCATTTATTCAAATATCCCAGAAAATTTTAGTCCATCATTTGTTAGTAATAAAATTATATGACTTAGAAACTAAATGATAGTATATATCAGTATTTTTGGTTGGAACCACCTGACAAGTATGCCCTTTCAAACAAAGAAAGATTTTTCTAAATTGGTCCAGGCTTCTTTGAATAATCAATGACCATACATTGAAAAAAATCGCGACCAATTGATTACCTCCTCTTTTTTGGAAGTCGGTTAAAAAGGACTGTAATACTGTAAAGGGGACTTTAGTAAATGAAGTCTGAACTAGAGATAATATAATTACTGAGTGAGCTAAACGAGGCCACGTTAATTAACAATTGAACTAGTTCCATCAAATTGTTTACATTGCTATAGTAGAATATCGGGAGTGAAGAAAAATACTGTCGAGTCGACTAAAAGCCAAAGCGAGATCCCCTTTAAGATTTCTTTAAATGAATGCTTTGTTTAAATAAATACAGAGAAATGGACTTTCCTAGATTTGGATTTTTTTTAAATATTTTTAGGTAATTTAGTTACTTTCAAGTATAATAATGAACTTATTCATCATCCGGGTTTGTTCCTGGTTGCTGTAATTGCTTTAGAGCCTGGGGTCAGCTGCCATAAACTAGGAGGTTACTAGTTTTTACACAGTGCGACTGCCGCCTGACCTTCGCAACACAAAGTTCTTGTTCAACCATTCCTTGAATAGGTTTAAGCAAACGCTAGATGGCGTTTTGGACCCATTGTTTATACGTATCTGAAACACGGAATCACCTGTCTTTTGGATAATCAGGTGATACAAGCCTGCAATATCCTATCTAGACTGGAAACAAATTATCAAAAAGTATGTTTCCCAGTGGGATTCGAACCTACGACCTCCGAATCATACCACTGGTCCACGGAGGCGGCCTTAATAACTACATTAATGAGATTGCTATTAACTAGATTCATTCGTCATCATCATCTTCATGTCAGCCCTTCTTCCGCCTACTGCTGAGCATAGGCCTCCCTTCGACCACGCCACCAATCTCGGTCCTGTGCTGCTCCAGGTGCGACCCGCGACCTTGACTTACAGGACGTCCGACGCTTCTTTTACCCGTCCTAGGCCAACATCCTGTTAGTGCCTTACTCCGCCGTGCCAGGTGACCTGCCTAGTTCCATTTAAGGTTCATAACCGTTTTTTGCGATATTCCGTGCTTTGATACGTTGTCGGATCACGATGTTGTTATTCATTCATAAGGAAACATCATGAGTCCGATGAATAAAACATGTAGCTATTAAAAGAAAACTGTGTGAAATGAAGAAGGCAATGGCAAATCATTCCATCTTTAGAAATTAAAAGTCATTGTGCCTTCTTTCCACGCGATGACACTGAATGAAAAACCGTTTTCCCAGGTTTATTTGTCCACCGAATCATTCATCAATTAAATACATCCTTTCCACGGCTCGCCGACTTCACTCATTGTACGATTGTCCGACAACTTTACACTGCTGACTGACAGAACGATTGTTCACCGCACTGTTGTCCGACAGAACAGACGGATTGAATAAATTATTATCATAAGGAGACATTGTTTTTGGTAAATTTTTTGTACAATCTGCATCAAATAGCCATTTAAGTAATTTCACACATAATACAATAACATGCGTGATTGCGATTTCATTACTAATTTTGACTAATAATAATTATCGCATGAATGTTTATGAAAGGAATTTAAATGGAATTGATTTATGATGGATTCATGTTTCCATTTGTTATAAATATTAGTATATAAGGCAAATATATCTTCTTTTTCTTTGTCCTAGCCATTTCCCATTATTGGGGATCAGCTCTCCTCGTTCTGCGGCGCCAGGACTGTCAGTCATGGGTTGTCAAAAAATTTGTTTGGACTAGCTCTAAGTCCTAAGTTCTTAGCTATCGTGGACCGCCAGGTAACTAGTGAGCATCCTCTACTTTCTTATTATTTGGCAGTGCTAACCTCTTTTCCTGTTTTATAACATGGTCTTCGGAGCATATAAGGCAAATAGCGTGAAATGAAAATCAATATGTTGATAACTACTTACTTCAAAGCATGTTTATTTTATCACACCTTTGTGATTATTATTTTACAAAATGAAAATACATTATAATACACTATGTTGATAATAAAATAGTACTATTAGTAGTTCGTTATAAAAGGCCCGGCGTACACCCAATGGAATAACACAAAAAAAAATTATACCAAGGTAGCCAATAAAATTAAATATAGATAATAAGTAATTTTACAGGTAAGTAAGATTACAGATAAGACTGGAATGCTCTGCCCTCCCACATATTCCCTGAAAGATACAATTTGGATGTCTTCAAGAAAAGAGTGAATAGGTATTACTTGAGTATGTGTGATCCATCCCAGACCGTTTCATCGCCTTCTACCAAGTGAGAAGCGATCAAACGCTACTAAGTTTTAAATAAAAAAAAAGTAATTTCTTTCATACTGGTTTATCTCCATATTCTCTTTCCAAGCAGATCGTAATAGCCGATAAAGCGGCTAGCTATCTATCAATACGTTGATTCCTTTTTTCGATCTTAATGCCCACCATGACCCTAAACAAGGCCTTTGTGTCTACCTGCCCTAGGCTCTGTCTACCCGGTCAAGTATAGATACGTCATAATTTATCTCTATGTATCTGTATAAATAAGTACTAGAAGTTCCAGAGAGGATAACGAACTGAACTAACGAAGCAAACATTCACGGAGCCGCTCAAACAGTAATCTAAACTTCCTCTCGTCTAGTTATTAGTGCCGTCAATATTAGATACTTATAGCTACTTGATCGTTTGTAAACTCTTTATGATATATTAAAACTTTCACGTGTTTATTTTTAATGAAATTAGAAATAGCGTCGGGCCATAAGACAACTATACAATATGTAACAAAAACCCTGTCCGATTCTTGAAGGAGCAACTCAGGCCGTCAATACGAACAACTTTTCCAATGAGAACAATGCTTGAAACTAAAAAAAAACGACATTTTCATACAAAAGTGTTCAGCCCGGCCATTTGTATGAAAATGTCAATTTTTTCTTCGAGTTTCAAGCATTGGTCCTTTAGGAAAAATTGTTCGTATTGACGGTCTGAGTTGCTCCTACAAGGATCGGACAGGGTTTTTGTTACATATTGCATAACTATATCCGAGTTTCATTCGAAAGAAGTGTAGAACTGTATAAGCAAAACCTTACTTTTACTTACTGCAGCCTCTCTTGCTTAAGTTCTCTTCTTTCCTCTTGTGACTGCTGTTGTTGGTTGTCAACTTGCCCCTTGGCAAAGGCCTCCCCCAGCTGTCTCCATGGTATACCGTTCCTTGTTTTTTTTCTCCATAACCCTCCAGCTGCTTTCTTGATTTCATTTTCCCGTCTTCTCCCCCTTACATAACAGAATACAAATGAAATATTCATAATAAAACTTTGTCATTTGTTAAATGAAAATGAAAATATATTCATTAGGGACAGTATATATACCAGGTAATTTTTGACGACCTCCGTGGCGTAGTGGTCACCATGCCAGTCCGCCACCCAGAGGTCCCGGGTTCGATCCCCGGTCAGGGCAAGTTGGAAAATGGCCTTTTTCAAATTGTCCTGGGTCTTGGATATTTATCTATATATGTATTTGTTATAAAATATAGTATCGTTGAGTTAGTATCCCATAACACAAGTCTCGAACTTACTTTGGGGCTAGCTCAATCAGTGTTATTTGTCCCTATATATTTATTTATTTATTTATTTACCTCCGAAGTAAATACAATCAGTTTTTTCCTGTACATCAAACAGAAATAACACATTTTCATAATAAGTTACAATTTCCCAAAACAAAAAGCATATTTACTACTTACATACATACTTTTCTACGCACAATTGCGAAAAACGGCCACTTTCGGCGTATGTGCGTAGTGCTTCATATAATCACTTTAAACTGTAAGCAGTAGTTTATAAAATAGTTTGAAGGGTTAACTTAAAAGTGCCTGGTCAAGACAAAATTTTAAATGATGTCTCCGTTTGCTATTAAAATGATTTAATTCAAATGGGGGCAGCACTTGATCCCGGAAAATTCCGAAAGCCCCTTAATACAAGTAATTATTAAAAATATATTTTTAAAAACAAGTTTTTGTCTAAAACAATAAACTTAAAAATTTAAAGTGCTCCATAAGACAAATCAAACGAGCCTATATTTGATGGGGTAAAGTCGCTTCATTATAGAGTTCCTTGGACCACCTTCCGGCTCCATCATCAGATGAGTTCCATGTCATCATAATATTGTATTGTCACGCAATATACGCATGCGTGCCAAATTTTAGCTCAATCGAAAAACGGTAAAGTGAGTCAAAAAGATTTGATTATAGACAGACCAACAGACAATGGGACAGGAGAAACTAAATAAAAGCTTGTAATAAGTACAGAACTGATGCCCACCCTTCTGCGAGATGCCGTTCCTGACTGCCTCCGCAAATTGGTATAATGTTATTTATATGAAATAAAATTTGTCACCACGAATCTTACAAATAATAATGCCAGACAGAATAAGACAGTTGGGTAAAATGAGTCGATGTACGAAAACCCCCATTTTACTCACACACGGACACGTGTGTACGAACGTATCGTATGGTTGTTTGGCAATTTTGATCAAAATGTATCAAGCTACACCAACTGTGGCTAAACTGTACGTATAGACTTAGAGCTTCAGTAATGTGAAACGAAATATGTTATAAACTTGAAGCTGCAACTTAGAGCTGACCGGGGAGTATGCTCGGACTTAGGTTGTACTATTACTAAGGTATCTCCTTTAGAAGTTGAGCACATAGTAAGTTTGGTGTAAGCTGTATGCTGTTACTCGGTAAGGGAAAATTTGTATGGGCGTTAAAGGTAGTAAAATTTAAATTAAATATATAGTGACAAATAACACTGATTGAGCTAGCCCCAATGTAAGTTAAATACTATATTGTATTTTATTTATAACAAATACATATATAGATAAACACCCAAGACCCAGAACAATTTGAAAAGGGCCTATTTCCAACTTGCCCTGATCGGAGATCGAACCCGGAACCTCTGGGTGGCGGACTACCATGGTGACCACTACGCCACGGAGGTCGTAATACGATATTTTCGGTCAACCGTTAGCCGTCGAAGTATAATTTTTTGAACCGATCACTGATGTACGGTTTTGGTGGGTAATGGACAAACGTTCGGAAAAAAATATATTTTTAGTTTTCTTTGACAGTTTCAAAATTTTATTTTTCCGAAAAATTAATTGAAAAAATTCCATCATTTGAAAAAAAAAATCGGTGAATTACACAATGATTTGATAAAAAAAATTAGGCAAATTACCATGGCCGATTAACTGTTTTAAAAAAATTGTCTAAAACGAATGAATACTGAAAGTTGAAGCGGTGGTGACCAAGCGGTTAAGACACTTGGCCAACTCTGTATGCTTGAGTGCATAATACTTAGATGATATCGTGATCTCAAAATCATGTATCTTTAATGCCAGACACGCGTGATCACGTTGGGAGCCGGCCAACTGGGCATCTCATCGCGCCATCAGTATTGGCAATATATTACTTACATGCTCAAGCTATTTTGGCTCATTTTTAAAGAGATATCTATTTTCGGAAAGCCACACAAGAATTAATCTTTTGAAAATGTTAATAATTTTGGTTCTTGAATAAATCTAGATAATTTTCATTACTTTTGTTAAAAATAAAGTTGTTTGCTGTCTTTTATATTTTTATAGATATTGGAGGAAAGTTGTATGCAGTCTTATTTTAAAACGCATACTAACTTTAGGAGTTGGTGTTAATTATTATTTACCCAAAGTGTTATGAAGTTGACAGTAACATAATTCTTCAAAACTAAAAGCTGACTTCAATTCCAAAAAATACAAATCGATTTTGATATAAAGCCATTTAATTTTGACAAATAGGCCCTTTTAAACAAAAAAAGAATTTTCAGAATTGGTTTAGGCATCTTCGAATAATCGGGGAACATAGATTTAAAAAAAGTATACTTTGGAATTGAATACTTCCTCCGTTTTGAAGTCGGCTAAGAAGATAAGGTGGCACGGGATACAGGAGGTCTTTTTGTTTCGGCCGGGTAATAATTTAACGGATAAAAACCAATTATAATAGATTATTTAGAAGGAACCTAGTTTTTATCACCTATAACCATGAATTTTCTTCTATAATGAAATCGCATAACTCTTTGAACCACCACGGTAAAAGTCGAAAGTTTTTCGGTTTAAATTAAAAAGCACTTAGTCGTCCTGGCAGCAAGCAATATCTAGGCCACTCTTTATCTTTCCAACTTCCAGCTTTCCTTGAGAGCTTATGAGAAATCTGCAAGTTTCATGTTTCATTTTTTACTGTAGGTAAGTAACTGACGAATTTTTAAGTAAGTAACTATCGAAATAATCCTTCTAAACTGTTATAAAATTTAAAATGAAAAAAATTATTCAACTTTAAAATATTTGACTTTCTCTAGCAGTCAAGAGACAGGTGGTGCAGAGGCAAATAAGAACAAAGTAGGAGCAATAATAACATGAAGATTCAAAGATTCAAATGTTAAATCAGTAATTAGATCTTTACAGGCACTTTTACATGTTAATAGGTATAATTTACGTTACGTGTAAAGGGTATTCAATTTAATTTATTTTCAAAGAAAAGCTACCGAATCCAGAAAGAAACTCATTTTCACAGCATTGGTCGCCTACTCGCCAGAAGGGCTTTGTCATATTATTACTATTGTCTTTTAATTGATACTTATAATATAACACAATGTTCACATATTATAACATGTTACGCTTGCGAACAAGGAAACAAACATAAATAACATAATAAAAAATACTAAGTAATCGAAAAAGCGAAGCCGAGTAGTAAAAAATTAATTACCTAGTATTTAATCTACCAGCTGCATCTAATCACGTGAAAATCGTAGAAATCGAGGGTATTGTCAAAAAAAACAATAATTAACTAATGCGGCTAGTATTGTTTTAATTACCTACCCTTTTCCATATTTACGCCCGCCATCGCTCCAGGTCTTTTAGCTCTGTCTAACCCGTTCGGGATAACGATGTAATAATGTATTTGTATGATACAACATCAATAAAATTGTAAAATAAAAATATACACGATCCAAACTTTGCATATTGGACTGCAGCGATATCCATCAACAAGAGTTATCGCACATTCGACATTGACAAATAACCGAAACTTTTTCTGTAATTCAATTATTCGACCAAACAGTCATCCAGGCGGAATAACTTGTACGAATGGCCATAAATTGTGTGCTAGCGAACTTTGAATTACTCTATTGAAAAGCGAAAAGTTGGACAAGAGTAGTTCGTATGAGTCAGACCTTTGGAACATGCTGTCCGTATGATTTATCTGGCTATTATTGACTCTGAATTGATATTTTCTAGTTGGCTACGTTCTACTATGTTACAGTTCTGAGATTTACTTACCAATTTTTGCACTATTACGTCTTTATTTCCAACAGGGTAGACAGAGTCTAGAGCTGTATAACCAAAAGGCCGCATTAGCGTAAAGATGAAATAAGTTTTTTGAAAATCTTTTTTGTACATGTTTTATTGTGCAAAAGCAATAAGCCCAAACTCGATGGGGTTTGCGTCGTTTCATTACGGAGTAGTTATCGCCACATTGACCACTTTTTAGGTCTATCCATCATCAGATCAACACCAATATTGCATTGTTTAGAGATATTATTGTATGCGTGCAAAATTTCAACTCTATCAAATTGCAGAGTGTTAAATTTTGCTTCTAATATTTGATTACAGATAGACAAATAGATAAAAAGGCAGACAACAGGATGTGAAGCTAAATAAAAGCTTTAATGGGCTTTATTTACATAACTAAGTTATGATAATAAACATATTTACAAAAAAAAGTGAATTACCTACTATAAAAGCTTGTAATTAACAAGGAATCAAAACAGTGAAAGAGATAGTTCTTTTATCTGTCTGGGAGCCAAAAAGTGTAAAAATATTAAAGCTTCTTTTCCGGTGCTGATAGATAAAAAGGAATACAAACATTATGAACCCCTAAATCAATGATTACCAATTCACGCTTCTGTTAATCGATCGTAGAACTTAGAATTTCTACTTGACGAGCGAGCATTGTAACCAAATACACCACAGGGGCTGAAATTTAATCGGCCAGCTCAATGCAATCTCGTGATTGCTGTTAAATAAATAAATGCCCCAGGTACAAACCAAATCCTGTATGAGGGAGCAAATTTCCAAGCACCCGGCCTATTATCTGTCTTAAGGGCCTACTTACATAATTTAATACATACCGTCTCAAATATGTAAGAGAAATTCAGACAAGCGCCGAAACAATTTCGTCTCAAAATAAATGCCAAGTTAAAAGGGTTTTAATATCTTATTAGGTAAATTTTCGTGGCATTTCGGCTCCTTATAGGTTTCCAGTATCTTTTACATAGAATTTGATATGTTATAACACTGTTGTGGGTACTTGGTAACCACTTATATTTGACGAATTATATTTGTGTTACGTATGTGAATTTAATTGGGTTTATAAACTCGGCATTTTGTGTGTTAAAAGCGTATTTACGTTTGTTTCATTAGGTTTTTAGTAACGAAGTCTTTAAACGCGGAATTATCGTTCTGAGCTTAAATGGCTTACAATTCGACAGCGCAGAAACCTTCATATTTTATGTCAGCTCCATAGTATATTATACAATCCTTTTGCCCCTAACTATTTAACATCCTATTTTCAGCTTTTATGTTCATCTCACGACAGGGTTCTGCGCTCTTCTGGAAAATTAACCCTATCTATCCCTTCTCACCGTACTGAATTTCTTTCTAATTCTTTTGCTGTCACGGCCGTACATCTTTGGAATGCCCTGCCTGATAACATTATGAGAGCACAAAAAAGGGATCACTTCAAGATGCTTATAATTCGACACTATCGCGAGAAAGCAATGCTGCAATAATAGTATAAGTATGTTTATTATACGTATTTATATACATGTAAATTTATAATCTGTAAATATGTATATATGTAAATAGTATTATATTTAAATATTTATATTTATTTTGTGTATAGTTTATCAAATTTAATACATCTTAATTCATTACTTTCGATATACTTATCTAATTAAATTAGCACCCCATCTACCATTTTTTTTTGCTACGTCCCAAAGGTGAACTGGTAGACAATGCTTAGCATTAAGTTGTACCTTTTGTACTATAATTTTAAGATTTAAGTGCAATAAATTAAATAAAACGCCTCCTCCTCTAAACCTCTTCATAACGTCGGATTAATTTTAAATGAAACTGACGCGAAAAAAAATGTGTTTAATTTTGCACACCCTTCAACCACTTTTCAATCACACTCTTTTCTGAACGTCAAAACTAACATTTTAGATGACGTCATTAGTCCATATTTATATGAAATATAGACTAATGATGTCACTATTTTATGGAGTCAAATAGCTCAATTAATATTAGTTTTTTGCAATAAAAAATCTAAATCAAGTGATATTATTTTGTGATGTTTTATTTTCTTAACAGGACCAAACAACTTTTTTTAGGATTTGTATAAAATAGGTATAGATAATGACATCATAGTATCTTGGAGTCAAACAGCATTCTAAATATCAGTTTTTCTGCAATAATAAATCTAAAATCAGGTTGAGAATGGAATTGATCAATGACAAGTGACATTATTTGGGTTGTCATTATTCACTCACTCACTCACTCACTCACTCATCACGAAATGTCGAAAACTACTGAGCCAATGAAGATGAAATTTGGCAAATTTGGCAAAAAGGATTTTTGGAAATTCCATCCTTAAAGGGGTGAAATAAGGGTTGCCAGTATGTATGAAACTTCTTAATTTTTAAAGTGAGAGAAACGATTTTTTTTTGTTTATATTAGAAGTTCATAGAAAATAATAATGCATTCATTAGATTTTGAAAATAACATCCCTATAGAGGTGAAATAGGGGTTGCAAGTTTGTATGAATTTTCGACATTTTTGAAGCGAGATGACGTGTTCGAGCGGAGTGGGAGCGGGAGCAAGAATGGGAGCGGGAGCTGGAGCGAGAGCGGGAGCGGGAGCGGGAGCGGGAGCGGGAGCGGGATTGGGAGCGGGAGCGGGAGCGGGAGCTCGATAAGGTTCGTCGGGTCCACTCGCTAGACCTTTAAATCCCTACAGTTTTATAAAGATTGTTATATTGAAGAAGTATTCAAACATTTTAAATTTTTACATAAAAATTCATATGTCATAACAAAATTAATAACGTAAAAATAAAAAAACAAATAAAAATCACATTAGAAACATTTTCTAGACTTCTACGCGGATGAAGTCACGGGTTACAGCTAGTTCTCTTAATAGTACCAAATAATTTAATTTTAACCCAGGAAGGTACCCAAATGCTAGAGCCAAGGTAGGTATTTCTTGTAAAACTTTAAATGCTTTTGTTATGTTAGGGAAGAATCTTTTGCGGTTTTTTCCTAGCCTATTTTTGTGTCTTATTGCTGGGCAAAAGCATCGCCTTGTTCCTTTCACACGTCCCTATTCTCAGCAGTCTCCTGCCATCCACTCATGAAAGAGTCTATATTGACCCGCCACCTCTTTCGTGGTCTACCTCTGTGTCTGCGCCCTTCTGGCACCCATAAGGTGAATTTTCGGGCCCACCTATCTGGCTGCAAACGGCACACATGCCCAGCCCAGTCCCACTTGAGTTATTCTGTCTTATCTCCTACATCTACGATCCTAGTTTTAGTGCTTAGTGTTTAGTTTAATTAATCATTATTAAAAATATATATTTCTCTGGACATCTCATAAAGTAAAACACTTTTGCGCTCGTTAAAGAAGACCCGAAATATTCAGTTTCACTTCAGTTATCTCAAAATTCCCTTGTTCAAGGCAAAACTGAGCAATCTTCTTAGGCGATAATAACCCAAACTCAGATGTGTTTAATTATTTAACGCTCCCTGTCTTTACTCCCTTGAGTAATTATTTGGTAGCCTTCATTTTGGCTCTGCAAAGTTAACACCGTGCCTTTGGGTATACAGTTTCAGTTTGGTTTGTTAAATACTTATTAGTCGTTTGAGCTATATTTAGCTGAATATAAATATTATTATTTCAAATTAGATTTTGTTACTGTTACTAAACTTATACGACTGGATCGAAACGTGGGCCTTGCTTCAGTCCCTCTATTGATGCCGTATTGACTATCAGTATATCGGAGTGTTAAACTAGTTATACAGTAACGCCACTATGTCATTCCGAGTACAAGAGTAGGGCACGAGGGCTATTCCACTGCAAAGAGGTGTAAGACAGGGAGATGTTATATCTCAGAAACTGTTCAACGTTGCACTGGAAGATGCCTTCAAGCTTCTGGACTGGGAGGGATTTGGAATCAACGTCAATTACGAGTATGTCACTCACCTTCGATTTGCCGACGATATCGTTGTCATAGCAGAATCGATGGAAGACTTAAGTACTATGCTCGGAGACCTAAATCGAGATTTCCAACTTGTAGGTCTTAAAATGAACATGGACGAAACGAAAGTAATGTTGAATGCCCATTTCGCGCCACTACCTGTTTGTGTTGGGAGCTCCACCCTCGAAGTTGTAGACCGGTATATCTACCTGGGTCAATTGATCCAGGCAGGAAGTTCCAGCTTCGAGTACGAGGTCTTTCGACGAATCCGACTCCGCTGGGCAGCATTCGGGAAGCTACGCAGTGTCTTCTCGTTCAAAATACGTCAGTGCCTCAAAACGAAAGTGTTTAATCAATGTGTGTTAATAGTGATGATTTATGACTCTGAAACGTGGTCCCTTAGTATGGGTCTCATAAGAAGGCTCAAGGTCGCTCAGCGCGCTATGGAGAGGGCAATGCTCGGTGTTTCTCTACGTGTTCGAATAAAGTGTGATTTTTCCGTATAAAGGTATTTATATTTATTTATTTATAACCTAAATGCAATATGAAGAAATATGTAGTAAATAGAAATGAGTTTAATTTGCATTTGCAAGAAAATTGAGTGACGTGGTAGGTATGGACGAAGACTTTTAACCGGAAAAGTACTTAACAAAAATTAATTTAGAACTGTATTAGCAGCTTGTAAATGTTTATAGTTCGGTGTTTCAAAGGTAAGGAACATGTAAAACAAAAAAAAAAAAATACCGAAACTAAACCGGTAAAATCCATAACCGGTTTAACTTAACAACAGCTCCATATTATGTCCCGCTGCAAACAACACACTTTAAACACTGCCTTCTCCAAGAGGTTCTTCTGTTTCGCCGGCCCGTTCCTTTACAATAATTTCCACAGTAAGCTCAACATCTTTTCTCTTCCCAAATACTCCTGCAAATTATCTGTCTTGAGATACCTGCAAACACTTAATTACGATGATATGGAACATCTACTAATTCCACCTAAATAATAGGTTAACTTTGTAAATATGGTATGTAATATGTATGTAATAGTAAGTAGGTTAAAGAATGGATTGCTCTGTATGTTACATAATTCCACTTATCCATGCGCGTACTTACGCATCCATACTGACTGGGGATATTTATACGTACGTAGATAAGATAATTTAGATATAATTGATATAAATTTACTGTTATTACTTTAACCCATTTCGTTTGTTTTTTTTGTTAAGTATAATTAAGCCTCATTTTCTGTAATACAAATAGGTATTCAGATGTGAGAGCTCTGGAGATCTGTGCCACAGGCCAGCCTTCCACAGACTCCAGTCTCCACCAATCTGAAAGGATAACTCCTATCTGTATAAGACTGTGTACCTATGTGTAATTTCAGATTTTTGGAGAAAGAATAAACATATTTTATCTTTATCTTTAAACTTTAGGTATTTTCACACACCCAATTCCGATCTCTGCTAATGAGTCAAACTCATTCATCACTCATCGTTGCGAATTTCAAATTTTTTTCAGCAACCTACTCTTTTAAAATAACCGGCCAAGTGCGAGTTTGACTCACGCACGGAGGGTCCCGTACCATTATCTATAAAAAAACACGTTTGTTGTATGGAACTAAATATTAACTTTATTCTGGTTTTAGTATTTGTTGTTACAGTGGAAATAGAAATACATCATCTGTTAAAATTTTAACTGTAGCTATCACGGTTCATGAAATACAGCCTGGTGACAGACAGACGAACGAACGGACGGACAGCGCATCCTTAGTAAAAGGGTTTTGTTTTTACCCTTTGGTTATACAACCCTAAAAACAGGTAATATTTTAAATATAATGACGATACTGACAGCCCATATATTTTTACTTTCTCGTTTAACAGCCAATCTCAAGTGTATTTTTTTTTTTGTAATAAAAATTTTTTTGTAAATTTTGTACACTGTAATGAAAATTTTCTACTAAGGTATGAAAGCTGCAAAGTATGGTATTATAGCAATCAAATTAGGCACCACACTCGCTGTAAAAGCGGCCACTCTAAGATTCGCGTTCATTAGGCGGCGCTCATTTAGAGAACACCCTGTGACCTACATGCGAGGCCGGGGGTGGTGCAAGTCAAAAACGGAAATGTCGAAATCCGACTTAAAAAAGACAGACAATACAGACTGAAGTATTGATTTGCAATGCTCATTTGTCAAAGTCATTTTTTTTTTATTAAATGAAAGATATTTTTTTCTCGTATTGAAGGTCATTTTCTAAAAATATTCATCATCATCCGAGCGTATTCCCGATTGCATCCTCAGCAGTAACGCTTCAGAGCCCGGGGTCCGCTACCTAGCCAAGAAGATTTGACAAGGTTACTGGTTTTTACACAGAGCGACTGCCGTCTGACCTCCACAACCCAAAGGGCAAACCAGGAACCAATCCTTGGATAGTTTGATGATCAAACGCTAGGTGGCGTTCGGGACCCACAGTTTTACGTGCCTTCCGAAACACGGAATCATCTTTCTTTTTGGATAATCAGGTGATTCAAGCTTGCAATATCCTATCCAGACTGGAAACAACTTTTCACAAAATGTGCTTCCCAGTGGGAATCGAACCATGCGAACGCCTTTACCACTGGACCACGGAGGCAGTCATTTTCTAAAAATATTATTTAAATGCAAAAGCTAAAACTACTAGCGTTTCGGAACGACTACTGCTGGAAAGATTACGTCAAAGTCAAATTTTTTTATTCAATGTAGGATAAATTTATCTCATGAAGGTAATTTTTTAAAATATTATTTCAGTGCAAATGTTAAAAACTACTAGCGTTTGTAAACGATCACTACTGGGAAGATTACGCCGAAACAACCCAGTTCAGTATTGGTCCCTACTCAGCCTGATGGGTTATGTTACAGTTACAATACAGATTTACATTTAAGCTCAGTATACATTATATTATACATTTAAATAATACTATTAAAAACAGTCCACTATTTCCAAGAATTTTGATCAGATGATGATAAATAGTAATTTACATGATCATACGCATTTTAGCAACTAGCAGCTCATCACTATTCTGATTCCTTTGTTCAGATTCTCACCTACTATCACGCTAAAGATGGCTTTGAGTATTGCAGCTCTGTCAGCTTTGAGCCGCTAGACACAAGATGCTCTGTTTGCCCCATTGGGGAAAAAAGTGTATTTCTCAACTAGGGGTCTTACGAGAAGGTTCCATTTCAAGTTCCATTCTCAGCTTAGGCAAATACTTAATTATTAATTTTCGCTGTTCTGCGTATTTTCTCAGAAATAATATAAGATCATTTTACATAAAGAACGGAAAGTCGGTTTCGCGCAATATGCGTCCCCGTTCCCCGTCCTCGCACCTCTCCCCCGTTCGCGCCATGTCAAGGGTTATGAGCGGGCAGCTGCAGGCATCCGCAGCCGCCTCGACAAGGTAAGAACGGGGGAGAGGTGCGACGACGGGAAACGGGGATGCATATTACGCAGGACCCTAGGAGATTTTTCACAAAGTCACATCGCCTGTATAAGGCACAAATTAGGCTGTATGGAATTGTGCTCCCATCTCTGGGACTGGGCACCTAAATACCAACTTCTTCCTTTTGACCGTATTCAAAATCACGCAACTCGTATAATCGACGATGTGACTCTGGTCGGCCGTCTCGATCCTCTGGCTCTACATGTTTTTATCGCATTTAGCATGAAGAATGCTCTAAAGAATTGTTTTACTTAATACCTGCTGCAAAATTTTACCACCGCGCCACCCGCCTGGATCAAAATTTCATCTAGACCACTTGTAATTGGCAATCAACCACCGTATGTTTTAAAAGGAACTTTATACCACGTACGACCGAAATATAGAATCAACTTCTTGCAGCAGTGTTCCCGGACCGATACGAAATCGAAACCTTTAAAAAACGAGTCTATATCTTCCTGAAAGGCCGGCAACGCTTCTGTTACACCTCTGTTGTTGCAATTGTCCATGGGTAGCGTTGATCACTTACCATCAGGTGACCCAATTGTTCGTTTGCCGCCCTATAACATAAAAAAAAAGATTTCATTCTTTATGTAATACTTTATAATTCTGGGGTATTGTGCCTTGCTGTGACGGCATCGTTGACAGAAACTTGCGCTTACTTTAAGTACATACGGGTAATTGTCTTACAGTAGAACCGTTAACCAATAACGTACGTATTTGAATTCCCAGATATTGTCAAGAGAGCAATTATAAACCGGTCACTTTGTACATATACTTACGTATTATATTTTCATTAAAAAATTCAAAACTTATTTATTACTTCTAACGTTATTTGTGACCTAATAATATTTCAAGCTATCTGTCCAAATTATGATTTGTTTTGTAGTGGATTCTTTCGCATTATATCATAATCGCTCGATAAGTCCATCTGTGAAATGTCAGTCGGTCACAAAATGTCATGAACTGACAACCTACCGTCGTCGTCGACTCAAAAAATCTTGGTCTATGGGTGTCGCAAGCATACCGTCGCTTATTTATAAGAGCCCTTAGTATACTCTACAATGGTATAAAAACGCTTCCGCTTATGACTTGCAGCAATGTGTTAGAGAGTGCGGCACGTTGTCGCGAGTTGCCTTTTAGTCCGACATACAGTTTTAGTGGGCTGACGCTGCGGTGGCGGCCTTTGGTTTGATCAACTATGAACTTTGTGTATAGTTACGTATGTTTTAGTGAGCTGACGCTGCGGTAGCAGCCTTTGGTTTGATCAACTATGAACTTTGTGTATACTTACGTGTTTTTGAGTGGGCGGACGCTGCGGTGGCGAACTTTGGTTTGATCAGCTATGAACTTTGTGTATACTTACGTGTTTTTGAGTGGGCGGACGCTGCGGTGGCGGACTTTGGTTTGATCAGCTATGAACTTTGTGTATAGTTACGTATATTTGAGTGGTCTGGCGCTGCGGTAGCGGCCTTTGGTTTGATCAACTATGAAACTTTGAAAACGTATAGTTAACTGCTTTAACAGGTTAGCAGTTACGAGTGTATGCTCTGGTTTTACGTTAAGAATATTAATAATTGGTACTATTTTTATTTATTAAAGTTTTGCACCTTAAGTTGAAAAAATGAAATCCTTTAATCACTAAGTTTCCGGTTACTTGAATTTGAATAAAGTATTATATACGCTAACAAAATATATTGATACTGTTTTAAAGGTATTTTTTCAGTTCATGATAAACAACTTTCATAAGTGTATCGAAATAAGTTATACTTACATTATAAATGTTACTTGGGGACAGAGGTTCAGTTTTATGGGCTGAATTTTCCCTTAAAATTGTTTAAGAATGTTTTTAAACCCTATAAAAGTAATAAGAACTTGTGATGACTATTGAAAATTTATTGATCCACACATTTCAACAAAATTTATGATACTGGAAGCATCTTGCAAAAATTATAACATCGATTCTTCATCACAAAGAAAATATTTCCTTCAAGACCCGAAAGTCACATAACTGTCGACAAGCAATCCATAACCGCTATTTAACTGTCATAATAAAATTCGCGCGCGGATGTTAGGTCATCACGTACGCAATGAACTTTCGTTTCACGTTTATGCCAGTGTTGCCACATAAACAATAAAACTCCCCACATATTCCCGCCTCGCTTTTAATGGCTTAACTCGTCAAGTCGCGGGCGTAGCCAGTGAACATTAGTACAAGTTGACATAACTGGTGGAGAATGTAAAAATTGGTGGCAGTCAAAAAGTTTCACATTGTAATGCTCAACAGGCCAAATCAGTGACACTATAGGTACCTAAAAACGGAAAACGGCAAACTAGTAGGCCCGGAAAGAGATGGAGAGACAAACTTGACTCCTACTGCAGGGATTAAAGGTTTTAAAGACCCTCGACCGATATAGCTGGAGTGCTGGAAGGCAGGCTTTTGCCTGTGGTGGGACAGTAAAGGCTGAAAATAGAAATATAAATGGAAATGCTCAACAGGTGCGGTTACAAGAATGATACAGTTGCAAAGTCCAATGTGTAAAGTTCCACAAAATTATTATTGTGCAATACATTTAAAACTGTTAAAATTAAATTAATATGAAAAAAAAAATAAAAAGGGTTTTGGTCTAAATTGCCTCAAACATTACAACAAACGTATTCCTACGATTTTACTTTTAAAAAAATTTTGTACATTTTGACAAGATGTATCTGTGTAAGAGGGTGACTTAGACTGTTGACAACACACAGTACGTGGCCGCGGCAGCGTAATGTGTAACGGTCACGGGTCTACCGTCTCACCCGTAGGGATGTATACAATTTCAACATTTAATCTATCAATTAAATGTCTAACACAATAAAATCTAATTTCAATATGCTTGCTCCTTTTATGTAGAGTATGATTGGTCAGCTGCCCCTCCCAGCCCTTCCTTGGCAACGCCCATGCTTCAAGTTGTCGCATTATTTAGGAACTTGTGTTTTAGGGCGCATGAAACGAGTTGTGAAGACAATTTTGGGGAGTTAGTTGGGAGTTTTTTTGCGAGTTTTCTAATTTACACTATCCTTAGAGAAAGGTCTGTTTTAGGAGGAAAATAAACTAATAATGGCTTATCTTTGTAAAAGTCGTAGGTACTCTTGTTTTATGGTTAATAAACTTGTGTTACTGTGATAGTAGAATCAATTTTGGACCCTCGAAGCTAAAAGAGAGGTCTTATGAGTATGACTGGTTGTGAGATTGATTGGTTGTAAATGCGTTTGTATGTCTGCGTTATTGTTAATCCCATACCAATGGACCGATTTTATTTACCCTCTTATTCATAAAAAATTACAAACGTTTGTCAAACCTTTTAGTTAAAATATATTTTGTCTCGTTCTTTCAACGTCAAATATTTAGAAGAGGGAAAGGGACAAAACATGTTTTAACTAAAATAGGTTTAGCAAACCTTTTTTATGAATTTGAGGGTTAGTGTTTAACTTTGGTTTTAATAAAATATTTAAAAAAAATATATATTATTAATTTAAATTGATATAACCTATATGACTTATACGAAACTCGAAAAAAATATCGACATTTTCATACAAATTGCCGGGCCGGCCGAACACTTTTGTATGAAAATGTCGATATTTTTTGCGAGTTCCAAACTTTTGGTCCCATAGGAAAAGTTGTTCATATTGACGGTCTGAGTTACTGCTTCAAGGATCAGGGTTTTTGTTAAATATTGTATATAACTTTGTAAGAAACAATTGATTTTTATTTCCAGATTTCAGTGTTATTCCATCAAAACTAACAAAATGAAATAGAAAAGCTGGCCAGATTTCGATCAATTTAAACGATAATCATCAGGGCGAGTGTTAGGAGTGGCAAACCGTCAGTTTCTTTGCACTGACCGTCTAAATCGATCAAAACCGAGTCAGCGTTTTCGCTTAATTAACAAAAGAAAACTGTTACGTCAAATTCTAACCCTCAAATTCATAAAAAATTACAAACGTTAGCTAAACCTATTTTAGATAAAACATGTTTTGTCCCTTTCCCTCTTTTTAATATTTGTCATAGTGAGAACGAGACAAAACATATTTTAACTAAAAGAGGTTTAGCTAACGTTTGTAATTTTTTATGAATAAGGGGGATTATGTTTAATGAAATAAATGATGTATTACGAAATGGTAAATTTAGTTTGAGTACTAGTAGCCACGACATCTTCAATGCCTAAGTCATCATCATTTTCTTCGCCACTTTCCTATTTGGGGTCGGCTCTGACTGTTCACTTCTTTCTGTCATTATCTTGAATAACAAAAAAAAGTAATAGGCGGGGAGCCGGTAACACTGAAAGCCCCGTCATAGCGGAATCAAAAAAAATTATTTAAGTAAATAGAACATAAGTATAGGAATAAATTAAGCTCGGTATGCGTGGATTCCTATTGCCGAAATAATGGAAAAAAAAATGGAATAATGTTTTACCGGATATTAATTTCGTCATCGCGGATATAATTTTTTTTATGTATTCGACGAAAAAAATCACGCGAACCACTTTTTCTTACCGGAAGTGTCTGGCATATCCATTTGAAGAATCTTTTATTAGACCTTTGTAAAAATTTTCTTTGTCAGTGGTGCTTGCAAAAAATTTCAAGAATAATTCAAATCTTGCACTATCAACATTATTTTTTCGTTGGTAAATCTTTGGATAAGATCTGTTTTCTCTTCATCAATGATGTCTTCCGGATCAATTGATGTTTACAAGACAATAGACCCTGCTATATAGTCTATTCTCCTGTACTAAACTATATTATGTATGTAAAAAAATATTCATCAACAAGAATAATTTTACAAGAAACATAATTATTATTAATGTAATATACGAGATCATAATCATTATGTAACAACGGTAATTTGACAAAAAACATTTACTTCAAAATAAATGTTTTGAACATCGTACATTTTGGAGTAGATGCTAATATAGATTATGCACTTCAAGATGGTATGCGGGATTTTTCCGGCGGGATTTTTCAGTTTTTGAGCGCGCATACCAAGATATTTTTAAAAATTACATAAAAATGAATAAAATTAAAAAAAAATCCGGCATGATGGAGAAATTTTAGCCCTCATCACACGTTTTAAATAGGTATGTCAGACCCTTTCGGCAAGAAAAAGTGGTTTGCGTGATTTTTTTTTAAAAGCCAATAAACATTTACTGACGAATACAATAAAAAAAAATATCCGCGATGACGGTAAAACATTTTTTCGTTTTTTAATATATTTTTTTTACATTGTTTCGGCAATAGGAATCCACGCATACCGATCTTAATTTATTCCTATACTTATGTTCTATTTATTAAAATATTTTTTTTTGATTCCGCTATGACGGGACTTTCAGTGTTACCGGCTCCTGGACTATAATATTCATTATAATTTCCGCGTGGTTTCCATAGTGTCAGTTATTACATTTCCAGCTAGAAACAGCTGTAAATTAGTAGGCGCGCCACAAACTGCGTGACGTCACGGAGTCCCCGTCACGTAGTGGCTAATGAGCGCTCAATACACCGTGATTGCTGTTGACTCAGTGGCATACATCTCGTGTTGCGGATTATATCAATTCAGTGATAATTTTGGATATCTAAGACATCATGATTTAATATAATGATTTGATGTTTTGTTTACTTTCTACTTTTAGAACGTAATACTTATATGACTTTTTGATATATTATTAATACGAAAAAAGATAGAGTTTTGGCCTGCGCGGTTCCGGGGCGCGGGGCATGACGAGTACTGAGGGAGGTGCGGGCGTGTTTTTTCGCAATTCACGCACCTGTACCGTGTAGGTTAGGACTCATTAAAGCGGCTATAGGCCTATGCATAAATACTAGGCATGTTTTTTGTGAGGTAGGCAAATACAAGATCGAAATGTGCCACTTATTGTTGAGGTCCCCATAGCAACATTTTTTCTTGTCTTATCTAAACTTCCACATTTATCACGTATGCCTCTGTAGGTACCTAAATAAAGATACATCGAAAACATGTAGTGAGTGTTGAAAAGTTGAAACAGTTTAGTGTGTACCGGTGTTAATCTATAAAATATATCAAAGATCATGTAGAAAACGCAATAACCATCACAAGAAGACAATGTTAATGTTAAACAATGATACTTCTTTGAATCTTTAGACCCAATAAAAAAAAATTGAAACCAAAAACTTCACTCCCAAACTACAAACCCAATTTTGATAAAATTTCTATAGAATTACCTGACAATACATTTAAAAAAAAGGAATTTTCCAAATCGGTCCAGGCGTCTTTGAATAATCGGTGAACATACTAAAAAAGAAAAGATATCGCGACGAATTGATGAGCTCTTCCTTTTTGGAAGTGTATTAAAAAAGGTTTGAGGTAAATACTCTTAGTATACGTAAATCATAAGTATAAAACGCAAAAGATAAAAAAAACAATTCGAAGATAAAGTGTATGTAAAAGAACATTTTAGGCATCTATACTAGCGTTATAATTTTTAAACTAAAAACCGACTTTAACCTCAAATTTCTATGAGATCACCTGACAAGTGACATACTTGGCAGGTGGTCCCATAAAATTCCGGCCTGCACATTGGACATATTTTACAAAATCGAGGAAAAATCAAAAAATACAATTTTTTTAATATTTTCAGTATTTTTATTGCAATTTAATTATAAAAGCAATATTTTATTTTAACTGGCAACAACACATCCGTTCTGAAATTTAGTTCAAAGTACAATTCGAAGTGTTCGGCTAACTGTCAGTCCCAAATGAAATGCGTAAATGTGAAATAATATGAGTTAAGTTGACAACAAAATAACATTTAAAAAAACCATGATTTGGTTTTTAAGCTAGAAAATACAGTTAATTACAATAAAATCACATCTTTTTATTTATCTATTTTTTATTTTATCGAATACTTATTCCACGGTATTCACTTGTGATTTCTGAACGAACGCACGCACGCTCTTTGAAATGAAACATCGAATGTGGTCAAGTGTCACTATCAACATTGTTTCACACCTGTGGTACCATTTTTCTAAACCCTAAACTACACAGCCGATTTTAAGAAAATTTCTAAGGGACCACCTGACAAGTGGCATACTTGTCAGGTGGTCCCATAATTCATACAAAAAATGATTTTTCAAATCGGTCCAGGCTTCTTCGAATCATCGGTGAACATACTTAAAAAAAAGATCACGACGAATTCATAACTTATTCCTTTTTGCAAGTCGGTTAAAAAGATGCGATGTAAATACCTTTAATATACATAGGCATCAGTTCAAAAACCAATTTGCAGATAAAGTATAGATGCCTAAAGAACACTTTAGACATTTATTACTGGTATTAACCCTTTCACCGCGAACGTCGGATTTATCCAACAAACATTGTCGGGCCCATACCGCGAGCGTCGGATATTTCCGACAAAAAAAATGCTCGTATTGCACATAACTTACGTATCCATATCCTTTTTTGGTTGTAGGTATTTATTTTAGATTTACTACCCCTCGCGCTGGGGGCACGGCAACTGATATAAAGTCTCGCGGTGAGAGGGAAAATTGATTCTGATTTTGGGATTTAGCATCGGCGTCACATTTCGCATGAAGCCACATCGCCGCTCGGCGTTGGTTAGTCACAAGCTCACAATCCTCCTAATAAGTGCTCAATGTGCTCGCGTGATTAAATCATATTAGATTTCATCGTGAAAGTCTCGAATTTCAGATAATTTAGAGTCAAATATCAATTTTAGGCCTTGACAGGATATTTTACACGTCAATTAATTTGTATATGTCGCAGGGATATTATGAGAGCCGTGCGGTATTATAAACTCACTATAGTGCGTTTGTTTAGGTATTTAAAAGAATGTAAACAATCTTGATATGTCTTTTCATTGAAATATACACTTTATAAATCAGTACCTTTGCAAATTACAAATAAATTATGTAATTTATAATTTATAATTTGCGAAGGTATTGATTGCGATACATCGAAAATTAGATCATCAAAATTTTAAATTTTTGATGACCTTATTCTCGATACACATACACATAAAAATAAAAAACATGTCTACAATGTTTAACATATAATATATTAAAAAGTTTATGAAACACTTTTCTTTTAATGAGTCACATTTTTTAATAATCTTCAAAAATATTTGATTGTGCGAGCGAGACAGCCAACCAATTGTGAAAAGCCTCTTAAACTGTCCCTTACCATATCTTTGAACACATAGCTACCTACTCATTGCTTTTTCCAACAAGTAAAATATACCTAGTAGTGTAACGTTGATTCTATTCAACCAACAAACAAATATAGAATACGAAGGCAAATATCAGTCGACACATACACAATAACTTTCAATTACCTATAAGAATTCCCAAGCGGCCAACTTTGAGAGTTGTTCGC
Source organism: Acrobasis suavella (assembly GCA_943193695.1). NCBI lineage: Eukaryota > Metazoa > Arthropoda > Insecta > Lepidoptera > Pyralidae > Acrobasis > Acrobasis suavella. The sequence continues at coordinate 3,702,472 of OW971947.1, forward strand.
TTGTAAGAGACGTAATTCCACACTAGAGCAAGTTGAGGAATTCAGCTTTAGTGCAAGTTGCTTTGTCGAGACGCTCTTTGAATTTTGTCGCGATATACGCTATGCGACATGTTTTAGCTAGTTTGAGAGACTCATGAGATTTCGTTCGTTTTTTCGTGTGTGTACAAGTGGCCAATACTGGTGTCAAAATTTTAAGAATCCCCTTACCCTAGACATTTCCATACAACAATAATCTACGTTTTATTTTGAAACGACATGTCAGATTTTGGTAAAAAATTGTAATTTTAAAGAAATTGTAATTATCTAATTACAATTTCTTTAAAATTATATTTATGTAATTATATAATTGGTTTCCCACGGTAAAAATATGAACTGGAAAGAAAATATAAGGGTGTAGAAGTTTTCCATACTGATGGTCAAATATGATATAATACGCTATATTCTCTTTTAAAGTTCATAATTTTACTAAAGAAAACCAATTATAATCCTAGATTATAATTGCAATTTCATTAAAATAACATAATTTTGCCTATATCCGGCATGTCGTTTCGAAATAAAACGTAGACTACGTTTGTATGGGACAGTCTGATTCTGTCCAGGGTAAGGGTACTCTTAAGGCTGCCAAAAGATAGCTTGGTGACTGCCATACAGGCGGTACCAACGGCTCATACGTGCCTTCTGAAGAACAGAGGAGCTCGTGAAATTTTTATGGCAATTGTGGTCGCCCATCCAAGTGAGGAGCACGCCCGATGTCGCTTTGCTTGCAAAAGTTCTAGTAACGCGCCGCCAACGAGCTCCTAAAGGTTTTTTTACAGTTCCATTATCACGTGTTATACTAAACGGGGCAGATCGAGTCTAGGGCCATAAGACCCAAAGGCCAAATGTCATGATTCACGTAATAATGTAAAGATGGAAAAATGTATTCAAAATACTGATACCCGCATCGCCTATTCACATGATTAAAACTATCGCCTGTTCCCTCGATCGGCTTTTACGATCTGCGCGGAAAAGAAAGCAGCTTGTTTATCAATTCATTCCCAATATGCTAGACCTGCTTGGAATAATAAATATGAAATCTAAGAAAGAATATCATGAAACTATTCGGATTAAATTCCTACCCACCGTTCACACTTCCCTATATGTATCTTCATGGTTCACACCACGCCACAGAATAAGTACTAGCACTCAGTATATTTTTTGTTGATCTTTAGAGCAAAGTGGCATTTAGACTTTTTACCTTTTTTTTCCAATTTTAAGCATGATACCTACAGCTGCTTATGGACCTGGCCTTGTGTCATCGTCGGTAACTATATTATAGTGCTTTCTGCAATGCTTTCTATCAATAAATACTAATTCGCCTAGCGACGCGCTATTTACGCGAGTAGAAATTGTATGAACGACGCAAGTTGTATTGCGCATCTTACGTTGCGTGTGGTAAGACTTTTAAAGTAGTAATTCAGAGACCAATAAACAAGCCGACCCCGAATAAGATAAAGAAAACAATAAAAATAACCAACACTTGCGACAACAAATGCTCAATAAAAGAATATACGAAAGATACGGCGGTATTAACTTGTCTGTTCGAAAAGTAACCTCTAGATAGGTCGGCTATCTGGTAATGTGACCTTTTCATTTGGGCTACATTTTATTTGGTATTTTCTTTAGTGTATTACTTACAACTCTCGTATTAGATGTTAGGTTAGTAGGCTGGAATCAGTTAACAGGTGACTGTAATCAGTTTTATTGTTTGTAAGTTTATGTAAAACTATGCTGTTAATGTATGCTGCACCCGTTGGCTTCGCTCTTCGTAAGAATTTCGGAAAAAGACCTATATTATGTCTTTACCTGAGTCTCAAACTATATTCATACAAAATTTCAACAAAATAGGTTAAGGCAGCCCTTTCCGGCCGCTCTGTTTTCAACGCGAGCATATTTTGAAAAGCTTGGTGTTGTGTGTCATCCAGGGCAATGCTAGAAAAAGAGGCGAACCAAAAAGATAGAGATAGCGCTTAAGGGCATGGTTTGCATTCTAGTATTAGTATTATTATTAACTATCTTTTGAACAAATATTACTATTCATAGGGTGCGGAAATTTCACAAAACTTGTTTCAGGCGATACGTGTTTATCAGTAAGCCTTACAAGTATGTGAAATAAATGTATTGTATTCAAAATTTTCATTACATTTGCGAGGTTCGTATCAAAATATTTTCTTTACTTTTACAATTTATGAGTATTTTATGAACGTTCGAAGTTCAGCAAAAATTTGTGCAAAAAGCAGATTTTTGAAAGCTGACTTTGTTTTTTCTTAATTTCAATTTTTAATTTCGGTAGAAACCTAGAATTCAATTCAATTCGCTTATTATTTCCATGTGTGGTAAAAGTTCACAAAATCACTATAAATACTTAACAGTACAGCGTGGAAACCTGCAAGGACATTACAATATATACATAGTTAATAAACACCAAATAATATCAAAACTAATCAAAATAATAATAAACACTTATAAGTATAGTCACAATTCATATGAGCAGTGTCAATAGAAAAGGAATTTATCATAATGTCACATAAATTAATTAAATATTGATGTCAATTAGAATACGTATATATTTGGCAAAAACTCTTCGAGAGTATAAAAGCATCCATCTATCAGATAGTTTTTAAGAGATCTTATGTTTTTTTTTTTATCTCTTTCAAGTATAATATGGTCAGGTATTTTGTTGCATATTTTTATACACATCACTAATGTCCCTGAGCTAACCATTTCTAGTCTGCTAGACGGTTGACTTAATTTTCCTTAGAAGCGTGTGTTCATTTGATAATCACGTTCCTGTTTTCTTGTTTTAAAAAGTGTCATATTATTTTTTACAAATTTGCTAATCTTATGTACATAAATTCCCGTCAAAGTTAATATTTTATATTCAACAAAGTAGGGTCGACAACTGTCAGTGGAATACCTTAAGAAATAGCGCACAAGATACATTATTACTATGTGCGCGGCGACCACTTCGAATGAGAAAATTCAGTTACATGAATCGTTTGTCCAAAGTAATAAGAATGAAATTGGCTTGCAATGGATGTCTAGGTATCTAAACGAAAAGGTGAGGATTTTTGACAAAAACTTAATTAAACCATAGCGGTAACCACATTAAGTAGATATTTCTTTACTGAGTACCAACCCAAAAAACACGAAGATCGAGGAAGGAACCACTACTTGATATGATAAGATGGATAAAATTAAATTAGAATCACGGTAATGTTTTCGCACTTCTTCTATAGGTAACGTTTACAATACTTAATGGAGCAAACTGATAAATTAAAATAGCAGGAAATCACTTCGTTGACGCATTTTGGTTAAAGTTATCTTTTTGTTAAATGTATGGACACGCGATTTTTATGAAATATACCTGCATGTCCCAGTTTGCCTGATAACGAGTAACTACTTCAAAACTGTGTAATGGCTAATAAAAATTACACTAAACTAGTAATAAAGCGATTACTTAGTTTCACGAAGGCAGTAAAGGGGTGTACACAATTATAGTGCCACATTTAATTTATGTCCCTATAAAGTCTTTCCATAACTCCGCTCTTCTGGGGGTTATTTTGCTTATAAATCTCATCTGATCGTAACAATATCGTACACGCATGTCAAGCAATCTTGGGCATGATTGATACGTGGATTGGTGGCCACAAGTGTCATCAAATATCACAACTTGCTTCAGAAGACACTTTTAGGTCCCCTTATTAAGGGATACAAAAATTTTTCGGGGTCTAGTGCTGGCAATTGAAATAAATTATTTGAAAGGAAATGGAGATATAATTTAAAATTAAGTCTCATAGGGCTCCAGATAACCCTTCAAACTATTTTAAGAACTACTGTTTATAGTTAAAAGTGAGAAAATTTCACGTTCTCTCTTTAAACTGTAAACAGTAGTTAATAAAATAGTTTGAAGGGTTATCCCGCTAGATAGGTACCTTAAGATAAGGCTCTTCCTATGAGATCAAAATTTCAAATGATATCTCTGTTTCCTTTCAAATAATTTATTTCAAACGCAGTATTGGACCCCGAAAAAATCTTCGTCAAATGCATTCCTTTCTTGTGAATAAAGTGCATGCTCTTGTTGGCCTAGTAAGTGGAGATGTCCATGCTGTTCTTCTCTCTGCCATCCTTTTAATGTCCTGGTAAGGACTCAACTCCTAACTTATCTTTAATTTATTGAAAGAACTTTATTCTCACGACCTCCGTGGCGTAGTGGTCACTATGCTCGTTTGCCACCCAGAGGTCCCGGGTTCGATCCTCGGTCAGGGCAAGTTGAAAAATGGTCTTTTTCAAATTGTCCTGGATCTTGGATGTTTATCTATATATGTATATGTTATAAAATATAGTATCGTTGAGTTGGTATCCCATAACACAAGTCTCAAACTTACTTTGGGGCTAGCTCAATCAGTGTTTTTTGTCCCTATATATTTATTTATTATTATTTAATCAATCCTTCATAGTGACTTGTTTTCATAACGTCTAACAAAATATACTCGATTTTTGTTAATTGTAGATTTACTGTATGATACTAAACAACATTTTTCAAGGAAAATATTCTTAGTGAAATGAGAACAAAAAAATGTTATTCATCGAAACTTTGATCGGCTTATCGTTGTTAAAAATCTAGAACAATTTATAAACGAAAACAATTCTAAAAACGTTTCGTGTTCTTCAAATATTAAGGTCAAGTTCAATGAATACGTGTTACAGACTTCGAAGAGAGCTGTGCTTGAGCAGAATTATGATTTTCTCCGCCTGAAATATCACAAAACAGCTAAATTACAGACAGATAATTCTGTAAACGAAGCGTTTAAAGAATGTAACTAAAACTTTAAAGTGCTCCTCCACGAATCAATTGAGTCCAAACTCAGTGTGGTCATGTTATTTCATCACAGAGATGACACGGCCACCTTCCAGCTCCATCATCAAATCAGCTCGATTTCATTGTCACGCGATATTTGATGCATGACAATTTCAGTTCAGTCGGAAACTGGAAATTGGGTCAAATTTAACTTACAAGATTTGATTACAGACAGACAGACAAAACGACAGACAGAAAGACAACGGGATAGGTGAAACTAAATAAAAGCTTGTAATAAAAAGGTGGATACAGTTAGTAAACTATAAAATAATATATTATGAGAATTTAGGATCTTTAATGAATATTGTACTTATATTTTTAAACTCTTCCGTAGCCTCTACTATTTGTTGAAACGTTATACGAGGTTCTATCTCGGGGGCATCGTAAATAATTCCAAGAATAAAAAGGTGGGTTTACTCCTTCATATTTGAGTTTTTGTGGTTTCGGTGGATGAGCGTGCATACATTTTAATATTATTGTCATAATTTTAAATTTATTGTTAAATAGACAATACCTGAATTAATACAAAAGGATATTTTTGTCCTAGGAAAATGTGAACCATCCGTGGATTGTCAGAAATCTAACCACGCGGGCGATAAGAAACGAGGAACTAAATACAAAATCTTTTTTTTTTTAATGTCTGTATGTATATATTAACGTTAATGTCCAAAACGACTGGACAGAGATTTGCGCGATTTTCAAGAATAAATAAACTCAACTTGTAGCAACATAAAAGCTTTATTTAAATGAAATCTGATATCAGAAAAAAGTTTCTAACATTTTTAAATTTCACGCAAATGAAGACGTGGGCAGGCATCAGCTTCTATTCAATAAAGAATGTCTTTTCTATTTTATTTATTTATTTAACTTTATAACAATAATTTTGACAGATGAACTTAAGGCTCAGCGCCATTTTTACCACTCAACTTACACGTAATGCTAATAAAAGCAAACATTGTATAACATGGCACATTTTATTTAACTATACTTAATTAAATCACTAATCTTTAAAATTGTGGCGAAAACAGATTTAACAATAATTTTAATTACGAAATATAAATGTCGAAACAATTTAATACTCTTCAATATGACAAACGAACTCGAGCATTCTATTCGATTTCAAACCCACTCGAATCCCGTATGCGTGCGGGCGACGGAAAATCGTTTTACACAATGTATCGATGCATTGAAATTTAAATTTGAAATAACATTTAAAACAATATCAATTAAATACTTTCCTAGCACTTTGAATGGAATTATTTCAAATATTTGTTACATTCTGGTGCATTTGATATCTACCAATATGTTCCGTTATATTGATACATAAATAAATAAAAATAAATAAATAAAATATTACACATAACACACATTTGACATAATTTCATTCAAGTCATTAATTCTAAGTTAACCACAGAATTTTAATAGTTCAGGGGTGTAGTAGGACACCTGCGTCGGTTTTACCAGCCGGCCTTCGCTGAAGGTGGTTAAACTACTAATAAATTCGTTAGTATCCTATAAACTCTCGCCAGTGGCTCCAAGAAGCTGCAGCACGCAGTGGCCACACCCCGGAAAACCACGTCGGCTCGTGGGCTAAACTGGTTAGAGGGCTTGTGTATTTCGATACGCAAGATATGCGGTTACTCCCCGCTAAGTGCAAGTAGCCTACCTCGGTAGCAACGGCAACCCACCGCTGATAAGCAAATGGCGTTGGCGGAGCTAGCAAAGTAGCAAGGCATTGTTGAAGGCCTAAGGCGACAGTAGGAGTTAGAAGTTACTGTCGGCTAGAAACTGCATCCTGCTCTTCACCGGTAGTAGCGGTTTCCCGTTCATCGGGTACTGGAGAGAGAGGACGAGAGAGTGCTCCTGTGTCTGCGCGAATGGTCGAATTCTTTAATATTTCCTGCGCAAATGACTGGTTTTGTTTCAAGGACTCTGGAACTGAAAGTCTCGCGGCGATGGGTATGCAATGATGCTAACTGGGCTTTGTCTGATACCTGCACGTAAGCGGCTTAGGGAGAGTGGTCGCTCTTGCACTGCATCGGGGTGACAGTGCGGCTCGGCAGCACCCTCTGTGACGAAGCAGCCCTGTTTAGGGAGAAACTGCTTCCCCCGCTCAGCCGGGGAGGGGACTAGAAAAGGTGTCCCAAACAAACGCTCACCCCACGTATATATGGGGGGTAGTAACCACAGCTGCCTATGCATCCATTCATTTCGTGGTCGACGCTACAAGGAAAGTATATTAAAACATCAAACCTAACTATGACTTTTGGTGCATGGAATGTTAGCACCCTCCTGGATAGACCCACAAATTTATGCCCTGAACGCAAAACTGCCATCATAGCTAGAGAGCTGAAATGTTATAACATAAATATTGCTGCACTTAGTGAGACATACTTGGCGGACGAAGGAGAGCTAGGCGAGTGCGGTGGTGGTTACAAGTTTTACTGGAAGGGGACAAAAGCTAGTGAACCCAGACGGTCTGGTGTTGGGTTTGCAATAAAAACTGAAATAGCTTCAAAGCTTGACTAAATTCCGGTTGGAATATCTGATCGTATTACGACCTTGCGACTTCATTTGAAAAATAAAAACTATCTCAACATTATAAGCATTTACGCTCCAACCCTTGATAAGTCTGACGAGGTGAAAGACAGATTTTATGAAGAGTTAACACAAGTTGTTACAAAAATTCCGTCGAAGGAGCAAGTTTTAATACTGGGGGACTTTAATGCTAGAGTCGGAAAAGACTACGAAGCGTGGCCACAAGTACTGGGGAGACATGGTATCGGTAAAATGAATGATAATGGACAACTGTTGCTGAGCTTATGTACTCAGTTTAAGATGAATATCACTAACACAGTGTTTAGGCTATCTACCAAGTACAAGGCGACGTGGATGCACACGAGGTTTAAACATTGGTACCTGATAGATTACGCAATAGTCCGGTAACGTGACTTGTCACAAGTGCAAGTGACTCGAGTCATGCGGGGTGCCAATTGTTGGTCCGATCATAGGCTTGCTTTGACTAAATTAAGATTACAACTCCATCTGCCCCGACGCATTAATAGAGACAAATTGTTAAACTGAATTTGGAATAGTTGCAGAATCAGACAATAAAAGAAAAGTATATACAGACGTTAAGTAGTTCTATTCGAAACCATAACTTTAATAACAGAGACATAAAATCTGAATGGAATGACCTGACTTCCCAAGTAATGACAACAGCCCAAAATACGCTAGGTTTTACAGCCAAGCAGAACAAGGACTGGTTTGATGGGAACGATGTAAAACTATGTAAAGCTATGGAAAAACACCGGCAAGTGCTTTGGCAGAACGATAAAGACCAAATAAGAAAAAGTACGACTGAGCTAAGGAAACTTACCCGAAAGACTAAAGATAAATGGTGGCAGGATAGAGCTAAAAATATGCAAATGTTGTCAGATTCAGGCCGACTTGGGGAGTTCTTTGGTGAGGTATGGGCGTTGATTGGTTCTCAGTATCAGGTTAGCGCCCCATTAAAATCTTCAGACGGTACATTTGTCTCTAATAGAGAGGAAGGATTAAAATGTTGGGCCGACCACTTTAATGTCTTACTTAATGTTGATCGCTCAGCTGATCTTGAATATATAAAGAATCTTCCACGGCACCCTCCTAATACTAAAATCCAAAGAACAATCACGACCACTATGTTTCTGTTTCGTAGACTTAGAGAAGGCCTTTGACAACGTGCCCCGTGAAGCAATATGGCTTGTGCTACAAAGTCTTGGCTGTACTGAAAAGTTTATAAGAATGCTAAGACTGCTTCACGACAACATGACCTGCTGTGTGTCATCCAAGGGCGAGCAGTCGGACTTTTTCTCCGTAACCTGTGGAGTAACAACTCCGTAATAAGGCTGCGTCTTAGCACCGACGCTTTTTGCACTATATTTTCGGTAGTGGTAGCGGATGCACTAAAAAATAATGAACATGGCATACGCATTCGGTACCGTACTGATGGTACGCTTTTCAATCTTGCTAGCCTTAAGGCATGTAAGAGAGTCTCGTTATTATTACCGAAGTCATGTACGCTGACGATTTGTGTTTTGTGTCGGAATCTTCCGAAGGCCTACAAGAGATGTTGGCTAATCTTGATCAGTCATGTCGTAGATTCGGTCTCAAGATAAACATAACTAAGACGGAAGTTATGGCTACGAACACCGCAGAGCACGTCCCTATGAATCTACGACTTGACTGGGCCTCACTCAAGCAGGTGGACAAGTTCGAATATCTCGGTAGCACTGTCACATCTAAAGGTGACCTGGACTCCGAAGTCAATAGCCGGATTGGTGCTGCTTTGGCAGCATTTGGTAGACTTCGAGAAAAGGTATTCCGATCACATGACCTGCAATTAAGCACAAAAGTCAAAGTGTATATGGCAATAGTCCTGCCAAATTTCCTTTACTCCTCAGAGACTTGGACTCTTTATCGCAAACATATACGGGTCTTAGACAGATTTCATGTCAAATGCCTTCGCGATATAATAAACATCAAGTGGTCCGATCGCGTAAGAAACACTGAAGTGCTGCGACGGGCCGGAGTCCCCGGTATAGAGGCTTGCCTGATGCGGCGTCAGCTGCGCTGGAGTGGTCATGTTGTGAGGATGTCCGACAAGAGGATGGCTAAGCGTATCTTCTTTTCTGAACTCAAGGACGGTAAGCGGAAACAAGGCGGCCAGTTCCTCAGATACAAAGACGTTCAGAAAAGACATATGAAAAGGTGCCATATCGACCACACTCGGTGGGAAACCTTGGCTGCACAAAGGACCGAGTGGAGACGCTTAGTGCAACGTAATGTAGATACCTTTCAAGATTATAGGAGGTATGAACAAGACTCGAAACGAGATGCGATTAAAGACAAACCACCCTCCTCTATACACTACAACTATGTCGGTTGTACCCTGACGTGTCCGCAGTACGCACGTACATTCAACTCAAAAATAGGGTATGTCAGCCACATCAGGGCACATGAGCGATGCCTTGAGTGAATATCTATTTCCTATTTTATCATACAATACAGTCACCATAGCCGAAAACGGCCAGGGGAATATATATCTCAAAAATATGTCAGGTTTCTCAAAATATACCAGCCTCCCAAAATAGGGAAAAGTGAAATACTAATGTCCTTATAACGAGCTTAAGACTAAATAGGAGGAAAAGTTAATAGATTTAAAGATTCCAATATGATTTTAATTTTAATTTTTATTAGCTCATACTGTTCCACTGCTGGGCAAAGGCCTCCCTTCTAGTACGCCACTGATCTGTATCTTACGCGATGGATTTCTAAGTCTTATCGAAAGGCGTCATATCATCACATCACCTTGTCCTTGGCGACCTCTCTTGTGACGCCAGCCTATCGGTACCCATTTTGTAGCAATCTTGGCTCACCTATCTGTGTGCATCCTACACACATACCCAGCCCAGTACCATTTGAGATTGGCTGCTGTTTTCCCCACGTCTACAATCCAATATAAATCAAAAATTACACCGACTTCTTGAAATAAATATACTTAGATGCAGCTTACAGATAGTAATAATATAATTGGTTGTTTTTATGAGTGTTACACCATGCGAGTCTATCTTTGCATTTAAAACTGAATAAAATAATGTTCCACGCACCTTAAAAGCTCCATGAATTTGAATTGAAAAAAAAAGATTCAATGAATTTATGGAACCTGCTCACAAAGTTCACGAGAGTCTTTTGAGAAATGCGCAGAGGCGGATTTACAAATTTGCCGCTAGTAGGCTATTCAATATTTGCCGCCCCTACTGATCTTTGAAATTCAATACGCTAGTTTAGTTATAGGTTATTTTTGTAACTCACAATTTAGTGAAGAGTAAAATGTTGACCTAAAAACAGCAACGTGTACTTATTATAACTTGGGGAAAGCTCTATTGGAATTTAGAAGTTCATGATCGCATAAGTACCTATATTTTACAGTGCGTTTAGTAATCTTTTATATAGGGACGTTTGTGTTAGTATACTGTGCATTACTAAAATATTTAAATACTTGTCATTCGTTTCTTTGTGTGTGGGTATATGATAAAGATTTTTTTTACGTAAGATAAAAAAAAATTGGGTCAAATTTGCCGCCCCCTAAATTCTGCCGCCCTAGGCTTCAGCCTACTCAGTCTATTCAGCTTATTGGTAAATTCGCCACTGGAAATGCGACCTGCAGAGGAGAACAGCCGGACAGTCGGACAGCCGGACGGCGGGACATAGCCGGACATGTGAAAACATTTTACAAGCTTTTATATAGTTTGACCTGTCTATCTCTCTATGTCAGTCTGTAATCAAATCTTTTAAGATACATCTGACCCACTTTCCGCTTTCCGGTTAAGCTGAAATTTTGCAGACATTTGTATACCGCGTGACAATGCAATAAAATGGTCGATACGATGGTGTTGCGTCGTTTCATTACAGAGTTCCTATAGCCACCTTCTAGCTCCATCATCAGATCAGCTCCATGCTTCATTATCATAATATTGATTAGCACGCGATAAATGTATGTAGTCGTGTGCGTGTAAAATTTCAGCTCAATCGGAAACCGGGACGGACAACAGGATATGTGAAACTCAATAAAAACTTGTAAAATGCCTGTATTAATAAAAAACGGCCAAGAGCGAGTCAAATTCGCGCACGAAGGGTTTTATTTTTATTTTATTTATTTAATTTATTGCACTTAAATCTTAAGATTATAGTACAAAAAGGTACAACTCAATGCTAAGCATTGTCTTCCAGTTCACCTTTGGCACGTAGCAGAAAAAATGGTAGATGGGGTGCAAATTTAATTAGATAAGTATATCGAAAGTAATGAATTAAGATGTATTAAATTTGATAAACTATACACAAAATAAATATAAATATTTAAATATAATACTATGTAATAAAATATTTAAAAATTAAGTAATAAATGCAGATTATAAATTTACATGTATATAAATACGTATAATAAATATACTTATACTATTATTGCAGCATTGCTTTCTCGCGATAGTGTCAAATTACAAGCATCTTGAAGTGATCCCTTTTTTGTGCTCTCGGGCAATGTCATCGGGCAGGGCATTCCAAAGACATACAGCCGTGACAGCAAAATAATTAGAAAGAAATCCAGTACGGTGAGAAGGAATAGATAGGGTTAATTTTCCAGAAGAGCGCAGAACCCTGTCGTGAGATGAGCATAAAAGCTGAAAATGGGATGTTAATTGTCAGGGGTTACGTACCATACAAAAATAACTTGGTTGTATAAGAGCCCCTGTTAAAATGAAATACATCGTGTGTGAAAATTTCAACTGCCTAGTTATCACGGTTCATGAGATACAGATCCTGGTGACAGTCATACGGACGGGCGGACGGGCAGCGGAGTCTTAGTAGTAGGGTGCCGTTTTTACCCTTCAACGGAACCCTAAAATGCTTGTAAATTTTACCAGGAAATTTTGCCAAAATCTTTCAACCGATAAATGAAAGCCACAAAAATATCTCGGATCCATGAATCAATTCATAACATCCATTATCTAAGTAATCGCACCTCGGATCTCCAATCAGAGTGATGGATCGGCCATCAGATGCACTGTTCTCATTTAAAAACAGAAAAAAAATCGTTCAGTCAATGACGGACTTTTTATTTCTCTAGCCAGGAAGGGACTTTTTTGATATGGAGACAATATCGAAAAGCCATCGTCGTTACCTAATAATGACCTCTGGAAACTATAGATATAACAGAAAACTGAAATCAGATTACTTTTTTCTAAACGTCAAAACAAACATTTTCTACGGATTTGTATGAAATACAGGCTAATGACGTCATAGTTTCTTGAAGTCAAATAGCATACTTTGGTACTGTTAATTAAAGTACCTAATTCTAGGTTTATGCTGAAAATGCTGTCGGCCATGTTGTGACGTCATATGAATTTAAGCAAACTTCATGTGTGACTTATACGAGTAAAATTTGCTATGTAGATAGTGTATTGGTAGTAGAAGCACATAAAGCAGTATAGTCTCTAGATTAGCGATACGATCTCCTTCAGCCTATAATGATGGGCAAAGTCAAAAAGAAAGATTGTATCGAGAAAGAAATCCTGGCTACGAAACATCCGAGAGTGAGCTAAGAACAAAAAAAGCCTATACCAACCTGATTGCCTTCCCTAGATGAAGCGGCAGCTTACAAAGAAGAAAACTCTAGATCAACCATGCTAATGATTAAGTATTATTCAAAATTCATCTTACATCTATTCTATTTATTCTATGTTTAGCCTATATTATATAAGAATATACGTCTGCAAAATTAAAATCAGAAACAAACATAATGTCTCTTAGTAGGGCATGAGGTTAAGCAATATACCACCGATGAGGCAGCCGTTCTGCGTATCTCTATAGCCATATCTAAGATTTGTGGACATTATGCGACTTCCAGCTGGGATCGGGCCTATGAACATTTACAGGTTGCGTGCAACAAGCGCAATTTATTGTAACATATTTTTATATCATCAATTTATTATATAATTCATTATTTAGAAACAGGAACAGATAAATATGTATTTATCTTTAATAGGGTAAACAGAGCCTGGATCCAATACAATAAAAATATTTTTTTATAGTTTATAGTTATGCGCTAAGATGAAGAAAAAAGAACATTTTTACATTAACAGTTTTCCTTCTAGTTAGTGTGGTTACCGGCAGAGTAGAATAGGACCACTCCAAGTCCTCCTGTGGATGTCGTAGAAGGTGACTTAGGGAATCCAACCTAAACAAAGCTTATAAAAATCAATGAGACCTTTCCAACCCATCTGGCTAGCGAGGAGAGTGTAGGAGAGTGCTCTGGCTAAGTATGGCTCCTGTTGTATAGCAGTCGTGCTCCTGCAGTGGAGACAAAAAGACCTGATGATGATGATGACTTTTCCTTCTTAAAACTTTTAAATTTTTAAAGTACTTATCTAGTTCTTGAAATATATTTTTTAAGAAGTAGAATAACACTTGCCTCGTTGTTTTTTTTTAGTCTTAATTTCAGTGCGCTATCGGTTGCATTCTTAGCTGTGCTATATGGGAGCCCGGTATGGGCTTTCCCACTATTTCTCTAAAATATAATATGAATGTCAAGCGCAATCGAGAAGAAACAGCCGCAACTTCTTACTTAACAACTTCTTAACCGCGGATGCAGCAGTATCGGAGGGAGCATGCATCAACTGTCTGGCTGTTGGTGGCAGGTATGCTGGGACTAACAGTAGTGGGTAGGCGCGGGCCGGCAATAGTTTGCATGAACTAACTGGTGGTGGAATTGCACAAAGTAATTCAAATCATAACGTATGTAACTTTTTAACCAGTCTTGGAAATACATTTGTAGCAAGAGATGTTTGCGCTTGGTCCTTTAGTCTGCTCTTACGACATCCACAGGAAGAGATGAACTGGTCTTATTCTAGACTCGAAGCTACACGGCAAAAAACAACTAAAAGCACCCTTTGACGTAGGTACGTTATGTCAAATGGGACCACATGATGTGTTCCGTCAACTTCCGTCTCACTCTACCACGAAGTCCACGTGGGCACAGAATAAGTACTCACGTACAGAAGTCTCAGTCAGCAAAAGAAATTCAAAGAAGTATCTACTTAATGTGGTCAGCGAAATGGTTTGATTTAAGTCGCGTAACAAATCGACACTTTTTCGTTTAGATACCTAGGAATTCGTTGCAAGCCAATTTCATTCTTATTACCAGGCCTGTGTCACTCCCCGTTTAGGTATCGAAAATATACCTACATTATTACTATGCGCGCGGCGACCACTTCGCAGGGGGATATTCAGTTACATGAATCGTTTGTCCAGAGTAACAGGAATGAAATTGTATCTAAAAGAAGAGGTGAGGACTTCTGACGCGAGCTAAATTAAACCATAGCGCTAACCACATTTAGTACTTACATATTTCTTTTCTACGTAAGACTTCTGTACGTGAGTACTAGTACTCATTCTGTGTTGTTACTCTGGACAAACCATTTTCAGAACTCGGAACCATTTCGTTTGGATACCGAAGAGTCCATTGCAAGTCAATTTCATTCTTATTACTCATACCATTTATATGACACACTCCAGAGTGGTCGCTCGTACATTTTCGATACCTAAACGGAGAGTGACAAAGACCTGACGTGGGAGAGGGACAAGGCATTGCGTGACATATTCTGATTCTGCTATCTCTTTCGTACGTAGAGTTTGTGACAGAGGTAGACTGCACACGTTTCGTGCGTGCCGCTCTTCCTATCGATGCGAATAGGCCTCGGCTCAGTTACAAATAATATAATAGAGGCGTGCAATAACAGTACGGTCGGACGTTTCATTTCGTCGACCCCACGTTCCGAATGTCATGTCGCAAATATCGCCCTTATACACATTGTTATATGAATGTTTATGCTGTGGTATCATTCTTATTTAATTACTGAAATGCGGAACAATCGCCACGTGGAAATAAAGTGACAGCAGTACAGTGACATTTCCAATGAGTGGTTTAAAGGGTTTGGTTTAAAATAAATAAACCGGCCAATATGTTATCTGTGAAAATTTAAACTGTCTAGCTATCATGGTACATGAGAATTGCCTGGGGACAGATAGACGGATGAACAGACAGACGGACAGCGGAGTCTTAGTAATATGGTCCCGTTTTAACCCTTTTGGTACGGATCCCTTTAAATTATACAAAGCATAGGGGTTCCCAGTTGTATTCTTAGCTGTGCTACTTTGGAGCCCGGGGAGCGCTTTGCTGATTTTTCTTCTCCAATAAATAGGCATGTCAATAGACATCCAAGAATGCCAAAGATAGGCTAGAAGATGAAATAAGGTATGTCTTGCTATATAATTAATCGGGCCGAAATTAATCGGTACAGACGGGCGATAAAACCGAATAGGTGCCTACGTGAATGTTCAAAAATCATAAGTTTATAGTTGCTTTAGATACATTTTTTTTATTTCTTAGTCAGTTACACCACCGTCTTTGTCTTTCTCACATTCCTCTCCATCCACTGGTTGTCTGGAAGAGATCGCTTTAAGCGATAAGACCGCCCATTGTACTCATTTAATTTAAAATTATTTCTTTGTGTTACATTTTTTCTTTTGGTGTACAATAAAGAGTTATCTATCCATCTATCTATCTATCTAACCGCTCAACTAATACTAGGCCTGTGTCACTCCCCGTTTAGGTATCGGAAATATACCTAGAATATTAATATGCGCGCGGTGACCACATCGAAGGCGAAAATTGCAGTTACATGAATCGTTTGTCCAGAGTAATAAGAATGAAATTTAGGTATTTAAACCAAGAAGTGAGGAGTTCTGACTTGAGCTTAATTAAACTATATCGCTAACCATATTGAGTTGATATTTCTTTGAATGTCTTTTCTGAGTGAGATTTCTGTACGTGAATTCTTATTCTGTGTCGACATTAACCTGTACAGACGGCGATAAAATCGAATAGGTGTCTATGAATTTTTGGGAATCACAGACCACTCTACTAATACTAATCACTTGGTTCAGCAACTGGCGAATAGTGCCGGTCGCCTTTTGGTATAGTCACAATTTCGCAAATTTCCTCAATCGACTTTTACGAGAAAGAGAAGCAGCTGGTTCTTTCTTAGTTTTAACCAGCATGATACCACGACTTAGGAAATAAAACAAACAGTGCTATCGATGCTGCAGATGGAGCGGTAAATTGTGTCGGGTGCATTGCGCTGCGCTGTACTGACATAGATTATAATAATATAGATCAGCTATCTTTAACATTGGTTCTCGTTCTATTTTTAAATAATTATATGGCGGCATGAATTTTATCATACGTAGGTATTTAATGTTCATACAATTAAATCTGGTTACTTACCGATAAAAAGTTATTTCTTTACACTTTGCCGTGTTCCTTGAGTTATTCTGGAAGTATTTTTTACACCAAGGCGTTTTCAGTGATGTTTTCCATATTTTCGAATGGTTTTCGCTGATAAACCGTTGAACGTATTTTGCGCATAAAAACTAGCAAGTGACTTCTTCTTTGCGTATCGATGGTTTGTTTGTTTTTTTTTATATTCTATCAGCCCAACCTTGAGCTACACTGACGGCGTCGTCAGTAGCCACATATAAGTCGTCCAGGGTGCAGGTCGTAGGGCGCCGGGGGCAAGGAAGCAGGTGCGCCTTAGTTTGTGGGGAGGCGCCACAGTCTCACACGTTTTGAGAGCTATCAATCATCTTCCACCTGGACTAAAGCTCTCCACAGCGACCTCGCACCCTAATGAGCGATTGCCAAGCAGGCCGGGGCAAATCATGTCCAGGTAGCAGTTCCTCTTTTCAACAGCAAGCGACTAAGCGTAGTTAAAAGTGATAAAACAGTAGAAAAAGAGTAATGTGGTGTCTTCTCCAGTCACTTCAATACATAATAGCTCATTGAGACGGAGCGATAAATTGTGTCGGATGCGCTGCACTGCACTGTACTCTACTATTCTATGGGTACACTTTATGAGGCACTGGAAGTCGTAAATATGAGATAGTTTCCTGATTTTTGACAAACAAAGATCTTTGCGTTAAAATAAATAATTGTATTTTACTTATAATTAAAATTTTTGTGTTTCTCAATACAAAGATATTTATCCAAATTAAAACATGTGATGAAAAATATGTACACGAAAATTTTTTTTCGTGGCGAAATTTTTCATTACATGTTTTTATTTGGATATTAATCCGAGTATTGTAATGCTTTTAAAATACCAATAATTTAATACAAAGATATTTAGTTTAGGCCGTCGAGTGTTATACATAAATAATTACCTCGTATATTTATTTTCCTAAAAGTTGGGTTACTAATATCTATACTATAATAAAAGAGTAAAAAAAATGTGTCTGTACATTGAAAATTTTTCAAAAAAAAATATTTGGGGCGATGGAGATATAGTAATAGAGTAAGAAAATAAAAAAAAATGTCTGTCTGTTTGTCTGTTTGTCTGTTTGTCTGTTTGTCTGTTTGTCTGTTTGTACACGCTAATCTCCGGAAATACTGGACGGATTCGAATGAAACTTTTTTTGTTATATAGCTGTGAAGCCTGGGCAACATATAGGCTATAATTGATTTTGGAAAATGGAACACATGATGCAGAACTATAATGGTCCAGCTAAACTATAAGAAATATTAAAATGCCGCCTTAGCAAAAGTTGTTAAGTCTGATGAGAACTTTTTGTTGAGTTATAATACAACTGGCCAAGCGCGAGTCGGACGCGCGCGAAGGGTTCCGTACCATAATCTATGAAAAATCACGTTTGTAGTATGGGAGCCCCCCATCAATACATATTTTATTCGATTTTCAAGGTTCCTTACCCAAATGGGTAGAAACGGGACCCTATTACATAGACCGTCCGACTGTTTGTCTGTCTGTCACCAGGCTGTATCTCATGAACCATTATAGCTAGACAGTTGAAATTTTTATATATGATGTTTTTTTGTTGCCGCTGAACAAAAACATTGTAGAGTGTGGCAGGAAGTAGTGGTAGTAGTATTGTAGTAGAGTTGATAGTTGTGGAGTGCAGGAGCAGAAGATCACCAAAACAATCACAGTTAGTTTAAAGTATATTGTATAAGTAAATTACAAAGGTTGATGTTGGCACTTCCTTTCTGTGTTACTCCTAGTGAGGTTGAATGCACTCTAAAAGTAGGTACCTAATTGAATTATTATGAAATATAAGTAAACGCGCGAGCCGTGGCATGCGCGGCGTAAGCAAAATTATGTACATTGAGACTGTACATCTTGGCAACGCCAAAGAGATAAAAAGATAAAACTAAAAATGTAAAATACTATGTATGTATAAAACGTAAGATAAAATTTAAATTAACGTAAATAGTGAAAATTAAGAAATTAATATTTTAAGTTCATCCGACAAAGATTGGAAGAGCCATCACAAAGCAAAAAATCAATTTTAATCAAAGTCGAAAGCCAAGTGGGGAATTCCTCCGGTGGTAGTCCGTCTTGATGACCCGGGGGGCGTCCTGCAAGGATGGTTGCTCTCTCTTTGCTCGTCCGGTCGCTGAATTACTTGCAGCTCGATGTCTTCAGTTTGCTGATCAATGTTTGCTTTCGCGGTGTTCCTCTTTCGATTTAGGTAGCGGGGGCAGAGTTTCCTCCCAACCAACACAAGCGAAAATATTACCGCGGTCGCTAACAATGTATAAATAATCACGTACTGGTGAATATCGTGATTAGTCATGGCTGTAGGTAATAGTCGAACCTCTTGTTTTTTCTGGTAGGCGATACTGTCGTCTATCTTCTCGAAATTAAGTTCGTGAGGTGTAGTTTGAAAAGATGTTAAATTAACTATCTTGTTAATAGACTTATTCACGTTGAACTCGGGGACTTTAAGGTTATAGTCCATTGTGTATCGACTGCTGTAGTGGCCGCGAGAGTAGATAGTTAAGTCTTTAGCTTGTACCAAGCATCCTTGTGGTAATGAAACGATTCCAGATGAAGTCATCGTGAGAGGCGTGACGTCATTGCCACATATGATGCGCAGAGAGCAAGTTTGACAACACATAATCAGCCAGCTGTTCGTAGCATGTAATTCAAGCCATGTGTCCTTGCACGTCACGCGCTTGGTATCACAACGCGCGATATTTTGATGTGATAGCAGGTTAGCTTCACAGGCTGCATTGTTGCTATTCAAATTGAAAAAAGGCGTATTTTTCTTGCAAATAATTTTTCTCGATTGTTGTAAACATTGTTGAAACTCATCTTGAGTCAATAGCACATACAGATTTTTCTCAAAGTTGATTCCAATGTAAGGGGATGAAACTTGTACATATTCATATCCCATGCTCGTTTTCACTGGTAGTGGTATAGTATGCAATAGAGTGAAGTCTTCGTTTGAGATCAACGGAATGTGCATCTCGAAAAGAAAGTAATTCTCAGTTACTCGCGCTCTCACGTAGAGAAGTTTGTAAATATCTTTAATATCTTCTTGGTAGTTCTCGATGGGTAACGAAAGTGATTTTGGAATGCTTCCGGAGATTTCATTGAGCTGTTGAACCAAATGAGACGGAGTAATTAAATTCACATTGACATGTCCTTGATAGATGTCGGTGAGAGAGTCAAATAACATCTCTTGGAATGTTTTCATATTGTTAATTAAAATGTACAGAGTCAAAGAAGCCGAATTAAAGTATGATGTGGCTGAAAGAATTTCCATTTCATTTTCTAATGCAGCCATATTCTGACTCGTTTGGCTAAGGAATCCGTCAATCATGGAAAATTGTCGTTGTATATTTTCCTCGCTTTTCTTCAGTATGGTGTTCTCAAATTCTACAATAGAAGTCTGGTTCTTGATTAGGTCTAAAAGATAGTTCTCATTGTTTTTGATAGATTGTATATCCTCTTCGTATTTTTCTGCGAATCGTTGATCAAGAACTCCAAATAAACTGTTGGCAATATATCCTACACCATCGATTAATCCACGTTTCCTTCGGTTGACAGTGAGGTGTTTATGTGGGTTGATCAAGATGTCATTGTAATGATGGAGCAGATCCATCTCTTGGTTAAGCTGTTCTGTTGTGGTTCTACAGTGTTGTAATCCGGATGTGTGACATAACGTTTCCAAATTCTTAAAGTAGCTCTCAATTCGACGAGTTCCTTCCCAGTACACAGTTAAGTTGTAAAACATAATAAGCATCCATTCATTATGCATTACTTTTAAGTTGCCGATGATATCATAATATACGGGCCGCTCGTGTTCCAGTGATGTAACTTGAGCGGCTGACGGTAAGTCGACCTTGCGACCATGTGATCCTGATGATAAGGTAAGTAAGGTCAAGGCAGTGAGTAGTATGTTTCCGACAAGTTTGATTCCTTTTCTTCTCCCAGTTTTCGGTTCTGAACTTATTTTTGTTTCCTTCTGAGGTTTAAGTTCGGGATCAAGAGCTTCAATTTCAGAGGTCAACAACAGTGGCGATATTTTGACTATTTGAGTTTTGATGGTGATTGACGGTAGATTGGCCATGATTTGATGGTTATCCACGGGGCTGAAGCGACGACAACGAACACATTTGCGTAGTTGCGTTTTGACAGCCCTATTGCCGCTAATTATCCAGTAGGATTGTCGTATGTGAGTCAGCGTAACTCGAGCTCCGCCATGCAATGTTGTTTTATGCGCTTGTTCTATTAATAAACTCGTAAATCGTCCACTATAGGGTATGATGATGGGATTTTTCATGTTTGCAGGTAAGATGGAGTTCTTGAGACGTCCGCCGACTCGGATCAGTTTCTCCTCGTCCAGATAAGGATTCAGTTTTAAAATAGTGCTTCTTTTAGTTATAGGTTCGTTGCGTCTCAGCTGTTCGTATTCGTCAGTGAATTGCGTTTCTTGCACGTGTCGTATGATAAGTAAGTTGGCTCTATTGAGTTCGTTTGCACTGAGGTAAGTAGTCTCCAATTTCTTTTTGTTGCGCAAGTTGTGAATGAATCGTTGAATCCAAGCGATAATTCTTGTCACTCGGAGCAATGAACTACAATTATTTAATAATGTAGTTATAAAATGTTCGATGTTAGATTGTAAGTGAGGTTCGTTGTTGATTTGTGATTTAGGTTTTTCACATAAATAAGTAGAGCAGTTCTGGATTTTCGGGAGGCTACAAGGGTATTCTACGTTGTCCTTGTAGTCCAATTTCTTGAGGAATTCCGGCCCTTGCCACCATAGATCGAAATTTATGAGTTTGCTAGGAAGTAAACCTCTTGAAGCGCAATCGGCGGGGTTTTGATCCGATTTCACATAACGCCAGTCTGCTGCGGGGATTATGCGTTTTATTTTGTTGACTCGATTGGTTACATAAGCTTCCCATTTAGACGTTTCGCCGTGAATCCATGCCAAAACAACTTGCGAATCACACCATGCAGTTACAGTTGTGTGGTACTCAGAGAAAGCTTGCTTGACTTTTTCCATGAGTTCGGCCAAAAGGAGAGCGCCGCAAAGTTCAAGTCTGGGCAGTGATGTTTTTTGTGTGACGGGTGCTACTCTGGTCTTTGAGGCAATCAAAGTAATTTTTGTTGTACCGTCGTCATAAGTTATGCGACTGTAAATTACTGAGGCGTAAGCCCTTTCACTACTGTCTGAGAATCCACATAGCTCAATATGATCCTTAGTTTCACCAATCCATCGCGGTAAAGTTATTTTTTGCATCATTGGTAGTTCTGTTTTCAGTTTGATCCAGGCGGTCTCGATTTCACTAGGAACTTCGTCATCCCAGTCGAGTTTGCTCAGCCAGAGTTTTTGGAAGAGTAGTTTCGCTGTGAGGACCAAAGGTGACAGCCATCCCAAGGGATCGTAATATTTGGAAATCTCGGACAGTAGAGATCTCTTAGTGATTCGGTTGAAATTATCTTTGGTGGGCCAATTGAAGCAGAATGTATCGGTATTTGGGTTCCAGCTCAATCCACGCGTTTTGGAACTTTCCTCCGCTTTAAATTCATAGTTAGGCGCAATTTGATCCGATGGTAAATCTTTCAATAGTGAAGGCTCATTGCTCGACCATTTGCGTAGATTCATACCGCCTCTTTTTAGTAGTGCAATCAGAGATTTTTGTAATTCTTTGGCTTCCAAGAATGTATGTCCACCACCAAAGCTGGAAAGCAGTGTCCATCATCGGTGGCCAACTGTTGCAAGGTTCTCATTGCAATCCAAGGGGCGCATTTCATCCCATATGTTAAAGTACAAAGTTGGTATTCGTTACGTGGTTCGTTCGTATTTTCTCTCCATACTATTTTTTGAAGGTGTTGCTGATCACCGGCTACCCATATGCACCGGTACATCATCTGGACGTCTGCAATAAGGGCAAACTTGTAGGTTCTCCATTTGAGAATGAGAGCTTGAATGTCCTTTTGCAAGTTAGGACCCCTTTCAAGTACGTCGTTGAGACTGAGGCCGTTGGAAGTCCTTTGAGATGCGTTAAACACAACTCTCAATCGTGTCGAAGCCGAGTTCTCCCTCAGGACTCCATGGTGTGGCAAGTAACAGTCATTATTGGTAGTTTCAGAAGAAAGTTTCATGTGCCCGAGTTCCTTGTACTCCTTCATAAAATCTTTGTACATTGTTGCCAGTTTTTGATTTTTCTGAAGTCGTTTTTCTAATTGTAAGAATTGAGAAACGGCAGTAGGCCTAGATTTGCCGAGTTTTTCTTCATAGTCAGGACAAAGTGGCATCTTAACAATATATTTTCCGTCTTCCTTGCTTCGTTGTACCGTGTCCTTGTAAAACTGTTCGCATTTGTCATCCTTGGAAATATCCTTGGAGTTCTGGATTTCCTCAGTTTCCCAAAATTTTGTTAGTTCTTCTAAATTGACTAGAGTTACGTGACAGTTAAAAGTTTTCATTTTTCCGCATAAAATCCAGCCTAAATGTGTCTGTTGCGCAACCGGGGCTTGTTCGCTTCCCTTAAGAACTCCGTCGATTATGATCTGGGAATATACGTCGGCGCCTAGGAGCAGATCAACAGGGCGAGATATGTTAAAGTTTGGATCAGCGAGTTTCAGATTTTCCAGATGAGGCCATTGTGACTTTTCAAAAGTATAGTGGGGTAAGTTGCCCGTGAGTTTTTTCATAATTAATGCTGTTGTGTCAAATGTGAAGTCAGAGTGTATCGATTTGCAGGATATGTCCAGCTTTCCCCTGCAATCTCCAGACACAGTACCGATGCCCGATACTGTAGCAGCTAGATTCTTGCGAGGTAAACGCAGCCGCTGCGCGGCTGATTCACTTATCAGATTCACCTGTGATCCTTGATCCAAGAGACATCTAAGAATGTGATAAGTACCATCAACGGCCTTTACTTTCAGCTCCATAGTGGGAAGTATGATTTCCGTGTTAGCGTCGGATATATGGTTCGAAGATGGATGCTGTGACGACGTCGAAGGATGTTGTTCCGTGCCGTTAGATTTCTTAGACCAAGATTTCCAGTTAGAATGATGCAATAATGTATGGTGTCTCAAATTACATTCTTTGCAAGTTTTATTCGATTTACATTCGTTGTTATTGTGACTGTATAGACAGTTTTTGCAGAGTTGTAGTTTCGAAACTGTATTATTGCGCTGACTTGTGTCAAGTTCAAGAAATTTGTCACATTTCATAAGAACGTGATTTCCTTGGCAGTGTGGGCATTTTCCATAAGTAGCATGATAGTTGTATGACTTTCTAAATTCAAAATTCGGTTTCTTCAATGGTTGTTTCGGCGTAATTTTCCAATGGGACGAATGGTTGGATGATTTTTCCGGCTGATTATTTTCTTTTTTCGTTGATTTTGTAGTTTCATAAGCCATAAATTTTGTTTCCAAGAAATAAATAAAATCGGACAAGTTTTGTATCTCTCTATGATCTCGTATATCATTCATATAGCTGGTTAGAGTTTCAGAATCAAGTTTTGGTAACATTAATTGGACGATCATAGGATCCCAAGTGGACGTGTCTAGGCCGATGTTAGAAATCCCGTTCATGCATTCTTTTATAACGTCGTGCATTTTCCTTAAGTTGTTAGCGTCGGGATGTTGTATAACGGGAAGGTTCATCATAGTGTTAAAGAAAGATGTAAACTGCAAACGGCGATTGTCATATCGTTGGGTCAGTATTTCCCAGCAAGAGTTATAATTTTCGGCGCTAACAGATAAATGCTGCACTAAAGTCTCAGCTTCACCCTTCAGTTTCGTTTTCAAATGTCTCATTTTCTGCGCCTGGTTTATTGTGGGGTTGTTATGGATTGTTTCCAAAAAAAGATCTTTAAAAGATATCCACTTGCTATAGTTGCCGGAAAATTCGGGGAGTTCCATTTTAGGAGCAGATTTTTCGTAGTGAGCATTTGACCATATCTTAGAGTTGATAGTTTTTCGTAGATCATCGTACTGTTCTTCAATTTCGCTGTAAGTTTCGTAGTAGTGTGGATTGGAGCCCTTAAGATTGAAGTCTATCTCCCAATGTAGTTTGTCAATAGGTTGCCATTTAGATTTCAGGATGGACAAGCTATCTTCCAGCTCCCATTTTTCAGTCATACAAGAGACGTTGATCTTGGACATAGCATTGCTGATTGCATTAAAGTTACATTCTTGTTTGTTCAATAAGCGTTGAACGTCACAAGCATTCTCCTCCGATTCCTGTGAGTCATCGGTTGAAGTTCCGGCTAAGTCAAACTTAAATCCTCGCTTCAGTTTGGTTAAATCACTCAGCCTGTTTTTCATGTCAGTTATAGTTGAAAGGTCCAGTTCCTTGGTTTTCTCGAAGACAGTTTCCGAGAAATAGTTGATAGTTTTGTCTTCTATTTCCAGTACTAGAAGAGCATGCCTCGCCTCGAAGTCCTGCCACTGCGCTTCTAGCGATGCTAGTCGTGTGTTGAGATAAATCTCAGTTTTCCGAGAAGACGAATCTTTGCGGTAGTTGGTGCACAGACTCTTGATATTCTCGAAGCAAGTTTGTTGGAGTTCCAGCTTGTTCATTTTAGATGTTAGTTTTGTTCGAACAGTTCTTGTTGTATCGATAACTCAGTTGAACTGTCCCTTAGTTGAGAGACAGCCAGTGTTGAGATGCGGTAGTTCACGACACGAAGATCACGACAGTTTGTACGCAGTCTCCAAGCCGCTTAAGATCTCAGTGCCTCTGTACTCTGTATGCAGTGTGTGCGCCTTCTCAATTTAACTGGGATTCTTGCTTATGCCAGCTAAACCGATTCGCCACTGTAGTTAGAGATACAAAAAACACTAAGTTATCACCTTTCGAAGGACCAAAATATGTAGAGTGTGGCAGGAAGTAGTGGTAGTAGTATTGTAGTAGAGTTGATAGTTGTGGAGTGCAGGAGCAGAAGATCACCAAAACAATCACAGTTAGTTTAAAGTATATTGTATAAGTAAATTACAAAGGTTGATGTTGGCACTTCCTTTCTGTGTTACTCCTAGTGAGGTTGAATGCACTCTAAAAGTAGGTACCTAATTGAATTATTATGAAATATAAGTAAACGCGCGAGCCGTGGCATGCGCGGCGTAAGCAAAATTATGTACATTGAGACTGTACAAACATACTAAATCTATACTATAATAAAAGGGTAAAAAAAAATGTGTCTGTACATTGAAAATTTTTCCAAAAAAAAGTTGTCCGAAGAAGAACTTATAAGTTCAGTATTTGCGGACCTTCAGAGCATAACTCACCAGAAAAATTCTTGGTTATGTGAACGCGCCATATTGACACCAAACAATTAAAAATCAATTAATAAAGAACTTATGACGCAAATTATTGTTAATTTCTTGGATAGTGTTGTTGACGACGCCACCAATTATCCAGTTTAGTTTCTTAATTCACTTGCAGCAAATGGACTCTCGGCTCACAAAATAAGTCTTAATGTTGGAGGGCCAATAATGCTGATACGAAATTTGACTCCGCCGAAACTGTGTAACGGAACCCAACTTAATGTCTCAGCACTGTATGCCGAAGTTCAGCGGCTGAATTTCAGCCAGTGCATGCCTGCAATGTTATTTGCATTACTAGCAACACATAATGCCGAACTTCCGATGTTTTTGCCGTACCCGTACCCGTACCCGTACCCGTACCCGTTCCTCTCCCGCTCCCGCCGCCGCCGCCGCCGCTGCCGCCGCCGCCGCCGCTGCCGCCGTCACTGCCGCCGCCGCTTTCGCCGACACCGCCGCCGCCGCTCCCGCCGCTGCTGCCGCCGCCGCCGCCACTGCCGCCGCGGCCGCCGCTGCCGCCGCCGCCGTCGCCACCGCTGCCACCTCCACCGCCGCCGCCGCCGACGCTTCCGCCGACGCCGCCGCCGCCGCTGCCGCCGCCGCCGCCGCCGACGCCTCCGCCGCCGCCGCCGCCGCCGCTGCTCCCGCCGCCGCCGCCGCCGCTCCCGCCCCGCCGCCGCCGCCGCTGCCGCCACCGCCGACGCCGCCGCCGCCGCTTTCGCCGCCGCCGCCACCACCGCCGCCGCCGCCGCCGCCTATGCCTCCGCCGCCACCGCTACAGCCGACGCGTCCGCCACCGCCGCCGCCGCCGCCGCCGCTCCTGCCGCCGCTGCCGCTGCCGCCGCCGATGCCTCCGCCGCCGCTGCCGCCGCCACTTCCGACAACGCCGCCGCCGCCACTGCCGCCGCTGCCACCGCCGCCGCCGATGCCGCCTACGCCGCCGCCGCCGCTCCCGCTGCTGCTTCCGCTCCCGCTCCCGCTTACGCTCCCGCTTCCGCTTCCACTCCCGTTCCCACTTCCACTTCCGTTCCCTCTTCCGCTCCCGTTGCCGTTCGCCGCAGACGCGCCAAAGACGAAAGATTGAATTCTCATATCGGCACATCACTACTGTCCGGCGTTTCCACCGAACTTCAGCGGCTGAACTTCAGCTTATTTAGTGTGTCATCCCCACCGAACTTTAGACACTGAACTTTACCCGCTAAACTTCAGCATAGTCTGCTGAGACACTTAAAGTTTACTATGAGTGGTGCCAGTGAAACTGTATTTATTCCGAGTATGCTACTCATCCCCAACAATTTTCCTTTTGAAAATACACAGTTCCATGTGTTTACTTGCTTTGCTATGAAAATAAGTCACAGTTTTAGAAGCTTAAAGCTGCTTATGTCGATCTAAGGACTGGTTTTTCGCATGGCCAACTTAATGTGGCTTTCTCCAGGGTTAGTAACACTTCAGCACTTTTCATATTGGCTCCCGAAGGAAAGAATTAAAATAATATTGACTTTTGACTCCTAACACTGTTACAAGTACTTTTTTTATCTCTCTCTCTTTCTCTCATTAGTTTTTATTTATATTAATACGCCGGAGTCATAAAGTCCACGCGAACGAAGTCGCGGGCATCAGCTAGTTTGTAATAAATCGCATTTATTTTTGTTTATTCAATAGTAAGAATAGTAAATATCTAGAAGTTGCATTTGTAAAGACGGATATGGATAATTTGTAAAAAGATAATGTAAGAAAAATTACTTGTAGTCTAGAAACCGAAAAAAACATGCTAAACAGGGTGTAATGTTAAAAATCACCCTGGTATGAAAATTTGTTTTATTTAAGCAGAAAAATGAATATACTTCATGTCCCTTCCAGTCTACCTTATATAGCCCATACAGAATCCATTTCGTATGTCTCAAAATGTAGTTTCAGACATCTGATGCATTGAGTGAAAGTCATTGCAGTGAAAACTAGAAACTGCTTTCCGTTTTATTGGAAAAGTAACTGCTGCTAGCGATTTCGTTCGCGAACATCCTTCGATTTTTTTATCTTTGGATAAAAGTTTAGAGTAGAGTTTCATGGAAATATTCATGTTAATCCTTTGCTTTGGTTTTACGTAAAAGTTGGAGAGTCGGAACAATAACAAGAATCTGATACAATCGAAATGACGAATGGAAAAGTATTTTAGCCCATCGGTTAGATTATTAAAAAATACGTAACTAAAACGTATTTTATTCTTTTTTTCTGCGAAAAAGAAAAAGTTACAGTGCATTGAAATTTCGCACGACGGCTACGTACGATTTTTAACCGACTTCCAAAAAAAGGAGGAGGTTATCAATTCGTTGCGATCCTATTTTTTTTTATGTATGTTCACCGATTATTCAAAGACGCCTGGACCGATTTAAAAAATTCTTTTTTTGTTTGAAAGCGTATACTTTCAAAGTGGTACAATGGAAATTTTATCTAAATCGGTTATGTAGTTCGGGGGAGAAGTCGGTTTTTAGTTTTGAAAAATTATTACATAGAGGTGACGTCGCACTCCGGAACTTTGATGCTTCGTATCTTTGTGAAGTTTTACTTTTTTGGCAAACTGAAAAATATGGGTCCATTATTTTTGGATAATCTAAAAGACAAACTAATAACAACTATATTTTCCTAACCCTGTCGTCACTCATATTCTTAAAAACTTATTTTCAAAATTTATGTGCACAAAAGACAACCAAAATAAGAAATTGAGTACATATTTGATAGGATATTTCTTTTAGAAACCTAGGAAGATTCAGAAGAAAAGAGAAATTAGCGTGTGCAAAATATTCTACCTATAAATAGATTTGACAATCATTTCACATTCTTTTGAAAAAGAACGATTATTTAATTATTTCCTTAAACACATTGTGCTAAATTACCACTTAATTTTTTTTTTACTTTTTTAATATTTGTTATTATAGCGGCAACAGAAATACATTGTCTGTGAAAATTAACACTGTCTAGCTATTACGGTTCATGAGATACAGCCATAGACAGACAGACAGACAGACGGACAGCGGAGTCTTAGTAAAAAGGGTCCCGTTTTTACCCTTTGGGTATATACCTCAAAGTAAACTGCTTTCCATTGCGGCTACAATGTTTAAAAATGTAAGCTAAGCCAGCCTTGAAATATGACAGTGTATTTTCAACCCACTCGTGTATGCTAGAACATGGGCGCCATCTTCACAAATTGCTGTGCTAAACGAATCGTGGTCCAGATTTCAAATTTGGAATGGAACACGTGTAACGTACTGGCCATAAACAAGGTATATTTGAATATTCTTTTCTTTTGGGCTATGTGACTTTTTTGGCTTCATTATTGTGTGACTATTGAGTTTAAAAACTTTATCTACACCCATGCTATAAATCCTCTATAAAAGTTTCTGAAGCAGTTAGCTTATTGCCAACATTAAAACACCCAGTGTCATTGTAACCATTATATCACCCAAACGAGTGTTATAATGTTGTACTAAATTTCATTTTGCAACGCAAACTCAATTCCTTCCTTACTCATCAAACAGCCACATATTATGAATTTAAAAAAAAAGAACATTGTCATGTTTGCGCCGTTCACTACCACAGCTCCGTAATTTAAAAAAAAAATTATTGGTTATTCGAATTCACGTTACATCCCGACATTTCTGATATTTACTAATATCGAACTAAAATAATTTGCATTCCAATAATTGTACGATCCAAAATTCAAATTATTATTACAATAAATAATTTCATTATTAACTATACCTACATACATCGTTAGTTTGTATTAGATACTCAGCAATAAACTTACCAAGAATTTACATAGAGTACAACACCCTATGGATTTAGAACCTTTTATAGCGGATTCATATCATGGGTGTTGATAAAGTTTTGTGTGCAACTGTAATAATTAGGTATTAAAACACTCATGTGATACTATTATCACCCCACCCATAATGATGATAAACTCACATTTGTGTTTTAATACCCCTTATTATACTAAAATTGCATAAATAACTATTATAGTGCCGCTCCAGCTTTAAAACATGATTTTTTATACAAGCTGTCTCATAGGAACATAAAAATTTTGTGATTTAGTATCGTTTGCAGAAAAATTCGAATGCGAGACTCTTTGAATGAACTTCCTTTGCTCAAGCAAGCGAAGTTCTCCGAATTTACTTGAACAATCCGGCGTTTGTTTGGATGTTCCTTTGACGATAACTCGAGTAATTTTGATTGAAGCTTGAAGCAATTAGGTAGGCATGTAGATGCATCCAATATAAGTGTCTGTCAAGTTTACTTGATAAAGAGTTCACCATTTCACAGTTCGTGGCAAACTTTTAGTTACTAGTGGCTCTGTGAGCTGTGGACCTCGCGAGCTTATAGAGATTGCAGATCGAAGGAACTTTTCACCATATGTTTTTAATTGAATATTAAAATTTTGAGAATGTTCGTTCCGCTAATCTTTTTCCTCCTCTGTTCTTGACAGAAGGAGTTCCATAGACCTGATTCTTGTCAAACGTTTAAATCGAAGGGCTCCAAGATGTCATCAGTAAGTCTTCGAGCCCGAGAAAGTGCGACGTAAGAGCAACCTACAGCCAGTTCTCTAGACCCAAGGCCGATCACTACTCTGGGTAAAGTCAATCTTTGTGACTTAGGAATTGACTGCCCATGCTAATGTAAAAGTAAATCGAGTCCTGGAACATGTGCTCTCCTTAGAACGCCAAGTTCGCGTGACAGCGGCAATAGGCACTGATCCCATTATGGTTGGGCAAGTGTAGTTGTCAAATCTGACCATTACTACCAAAGGGCGATCAGTAGGTGATGCATGTTTAGAAGCATACACCAAATCAGTAACAGTTCCAACAGAACCATTTACTAAGCTTTTTTTACACACAAATTAGTTTTTAACATGACCCTGACGCCAACGCAGTAATACAGAGTTTTCTCTAAACCTTGGGCTTAAATTGTTTTATATGAGTATAAAATTTTACTGGTAGGTTGATTTTTGTAGTGCACAAATGCCCAAGTCGTGAATAAGCCGCAAAGGTCACGGCAAACTAGGGACACAACAGCGAGACAACATTGTTATAATAACTAGATATCTCTGGAAAAAGATGGCACAACACTATGAAGAATTGGGATGAAGACTAAAAAATGTCTTTTAGCTCATTAGATAAATTATTAAAAAGTATTGTGTACATATTTCTCTAATTATTAAATAAGGACGAAGATGCAGCGCATTTTTTGCGTGACGTCACGATCAGCTACGATTTTTAACCAAAGGTGACGTAAATCACCCCCACTCCAAAACTTCGTAGCACTGTATCTTTGTGAATTTTAACTACTTTGCTGAACGAAAAAATATTCGAGAACCTTTCTGCATGATCGGCTATTGGTTCTTCATGATATGTGCCCCGCCCTCTGACACTTCAATGAGCTAATGCGCTAGTCAGTGACCTTCGTTGTTCTACGAACTCCGTACTTCTTCCGTTTGTTTACTCTCTATCTAAGATACTTTAATTTCGTCTCTTATCCATCGTAAATTGTTGACGAAATTTGGCCATGTCGGTCGTAGATTCTGATCCTGGTGCTCTTAGCAATTTCGCGCGTACAACCCGCCCTTTTGAATGAAAAAGTTGTGTTCCATTTAGCCATAAGCCTCTCGGATAGCACTTTAAGGAGTTTGCGGGCGTCAGAGATGCTGACTCGAAGATTATAGGATCACCCTCTATACCCGACGAAAGATCGCACGATAATTCCCACTCTATCACAAAAGAATAAGGACCAATTTCCTACGACACATGACCTAAAGAAGCAATGGCTACGCATATTCTTTCGCCGGGCTA
This sequence comes from Acrobasis suavella, assembly GCA_943193695.1. Lineage (NCBI taxonomy): Eukaryota > Metazoa > Arthropoda > Insecta > Lepidoptera > Pyralidae > Acrobasis > Acrobasis suavella. The sequence goes on from OW971947.1 coordinate 3,734,454, forward strand.
TTTTGCACGCGTTGTGTATGTTAGAAAGTAAATATAATTTTCTACTTTAATCCCCCACTTGAAGGCTCATTTTCGGGTGGTAGAAGGAATAGAGGTTAGGAGAAATATGCTCGAGAAGTTATGGCCCACAAATAAGTTTAGGTGGTTTGGTAATGGAAGGCTTTTGCCTAAAATGAAAGCTAGAATGCTTTTAGGAATGTTGAGAACTAAATTGCTTCTAATAATGCTGTGAAAAATTGTAGAAGCTTTATTTCAGTTTTGTAGTAACTTTCAGAGATTTTTGCTTAATAAATTTGGAGATAAATATGAAGATAACTTCGCCTTTTAGGTATTCAATCTTGTTGCAAAATATACCTTTTTCTTTTCAAGTAAGCTACGTAAATTCATTTTTCAAGAAGATAACAGTAAGTATTTCTTTGAAAATGTTATTACGAAATTATCAAAGACTTTCAGGCTGGTTAGGAAGAAAAAAAAAACTTAGAATGCAACAACTGCTTATATATCTGCTCATATCGTAGAAGCCTATAAAAGGGATGGGCGAAAATGCAACATGTTATAGGTCATGCGGCAAGCAACCCATCACAATTTAAATTATATACTAAACTACCATAAAATTGATCTTTATTTGGATAATTACTTTCAGCATTGATAAATGCTAACTAAAAATCTGCATGCCGTTCCATTGTTTTCTGTTGCAATGCCCTATCAGGGTTCATGTTGTACCTACTAATTTAAGAAGTGACTATGTAGAAAGTGTAATAAATGTAATAATTGTACAATATGAAAAGCAAAGAAATTGAAATAAAGTGAAATTGAAATTCCGTTTTCTACCTTCTCTCCTACCACTGCGCTAAAAGTGGCTGCTTCGAGCTTACCATCAATTTATTTAAGAACTATGTATGTTCTTGTTGGTGGAGCATTTGCCATGTCTCCCGATCTTCGGCTAAATGCTTGACCTCCCTATACGACACGACTTCTGCCTTTTCCTTTACTTCATCCATAAACATCCTTCTTGACCTTCCCTTTTCTCTCGCTAAATTTAGCTAATAAAGACGCGATACGAGTAGTAGTGTCTCTTATGTATATATATTTCATTTTATTAAACTTTATTATTCCAAAGTACAAATAGCGGACTTAATGCAAAGAGCATTTTCTCCTAGTAAACCATAGGGATAAACAGAGAAAATTATGCGGCACAAAAAGCAATAAAATATACTTACTTACATTATAAAATATAACTATATAATATACAATAATGTTATATACCTATTAAATATGAATATCAGAACGAATATCTACTTATAAAATACATACACACATAATTATACTAACAATAAATAGCTATGAAGAGAAGAAGTAAACAACAAAGACTTTATGAAGAAAGAGAGTCTAAAAGGTGGGCGTGAACTTTTCTTTTAAAATAGAATTTGGTAGAAATTTCTCTGATGTCAACGGGTAAAGCATTCCAGAGCCGTGAGTATATTACGTATATCGCCGTGTGGTTTTTCCAGCAGAGTTGAATAAGATCACTCCAAGGCTTCCCATGGGTGTCGTAGATGGCGACTTAGGAAATACAAGCTAAACAAAGCTTATAAACATCAATGCGCCCTCTCCAACCAGTCTTGCCAGCGCAGAGTGTAGGCCAAATCCTCTGGCTGCTCTGGGGAAGTATGGTTCTGGTAGTGCAGAGAGGGTGGTGCTCCTGCAGTGGAGACTAAACAAAGATCTAACTTTCTCTCTCATCTCAGCGTTTACCCAGTTGCGTCCGCTTTTCGACTTTTTCTTCTCCACTTTGCTCTGTCTTGAGCATCTTTGGTTGTAAGACGATAAGCACGCATATCATCCTTGATGACGTCAAGCCAGCATTTTTTGGGCTATCCCGCCTACCGGTGAAACAAAGATCTAACTGTGATGAATTATATATGTAAAAAAAGAGGGGTTAGAAGTTTGACAATAATGTCTGTCGGTCTGTCTGTCTGTCTATGACATCGTAGCGCTCGAACGGCTGGATCCATTTCGATTTGCTTTTCTTACGTGAAAGCAAGTTCTCTTGAGGTGGTTCTTAGCTAAGCTTGATGAAAATCGGCACAGCCGTTTAAAAGTCATTCGGGTTAACGCTTGAAAGTCAAGGCTTTCTCTAGCAAATAACAATGCTACGGAAATCAAGTCGTATCGGTAGTTCCGCTACTCGTCACTAGATGGCGCTGACAGTCGGGTTTTTTTTTATTTGACCAGCAGAGACTTCTTAGTAGTAGCGTCACCGCTTCTATGCTTCGTTCGGTGAGTAAGAGAGCCGGAGCCCCCCCCCCCCCCCCCCTTCCCCCTACATCTTCCCTTCCTGAAAGGCCGGCAACGCTTCTGTTACACCCCTGGCGTTGCAGTTGACCATGGGCAGCGGTGATCACTTACCATCAGGTGACCCGCTTGTTCGTTTGCCGCCCTATGACATAAAAAAAAAACAAAAAAAGAAATGTGGTGTCGTGGGACACCAGGTAGGAACGAAGTTCCTTCGGCTAATGTAGAATCGACACAATTTGCAAAAGAAAAATCGTGCTCAATTCGCGCCTGCGCACGTCTCATTTAACGGTTTTATTTAACGAGGTCATCCTTACGGTTTTACTATCACATTTTTTCAGTTCGGTCGCGCAGCAAAATCCCTATCTCCTCCAAGCCTGCCGTAAGGAACTTCGTTCCAAAAAAACTTCTACATCTTACAGCTACAATTATGGGTGTGGTACGAGCAGAAAGGCAAGAACTGAATCTACATAACGAGCTCGCACCCTTGCTTGCAGCGATGACCCAGCGTTTTGCTGGAATTAACGACCTAAAACTAGCGTCAGTATTATTATTGGTGCTAGTCTGTTAACGACTCCAAAAAAGAGAAGGTTTGTTTGATTGTAAAATCTTTATTGTACATAAACACAAGACAAAAATACAGGTTAAAATTAGAGAACAGTACAAAGGCGGACTTATCCCAGATAGGGATCTCTTCCAGTCAACCTTGAAATATGAGGACAATTTTACAACACAGGGTAGAGAGTGGGTACAATAAACAGAAGACACACAACAGAAAACAGAATTCAATTATACTTAACTATTTACTACACTAAAGCTATTTAAATTAAAACTTGTAAATAAATACTAAACTGTAACACAGTAAATATAAATACACCTATGAATACACACATAAATTATACATACATATGTAATAAATATATAACTAATCAATATATACAATATGCATATACAGTGGACCCCCGGTAGTCCGACAAACATTTTGCAGGGCAGTGTCGAACTATCGAATTTGTCGGATTATAGAGTACTGCCTAAGACCCCCTATAGTCCGATTTTTTTACAAAAGAGTATGTTGTAATCCGACAAATTACAGATCCAATGATAAGAGATTTGACATTATATATGTATCACATTTTTCTTTAATTGTCAGTGTTTTGTGCTTTCGCCTCTGAACTTGTGACGACATTACTAGGTACGTATACGTAATACACAATGAATAAACAGTAAACAATGACCACACGCTAGGCCGCAACGCTATCCTCATCGCATGTAGTCAAATTCAAACTAAGCAATCAGAATTAAAACAATAAATATCCTACGCGTCGATCACAATAGTGATGGTGCGTACAAGTTGTAACTTGTTCAATCATGCATTAGCGAATATTATCAAAAAAATATTCAATAATAAATAAAAGACCATGTCGGATTACAGGGGATGCCGGATTAGACAGGGGCCGGATTACCGGGGGTTCACTGTATAACTCAACTCAAGTCTTCAGGCGTTGTCTATTCGAATGTAGGTACAAATATTATTTTAATGGCTAAAATCTAAAAATACGTGAATAACTTGCCTCTTGCAGTTTATATTAAATCTCTGAAAAAATCTTTTCTGTACAAAATATTTGAATAGTTTATTTAAAACTGGTCCTTAAAAAATTGCTTTCATATAAATTTTGTCACCACGCAAATAAAAAATATCACCAACTTTCCAGAACGACATCTAGTGATAAGTAGCGGAACTAGTATTCCGATTGATATCCGTAGCGCCATCTATTATTTGCTAGGCTAACTAAAAAAAAAACTCCGACTTTTAAGGGTTAACCTTCAATAACTATGAAGTAGCTGCCCCAATTTTCATTAAACAGAGCTAAGTCCTGCCGGAAGGATACTTGCTTGCACTTAATAATCTGTCAAATCTAAAAACCGACTTCACCCCCAAACTACACAACTGATTATAATAAACCACCTGGAAAGTATACCCTTTCAAACAAAAAAATAATTTTTCCAAATCGGTCCAGGCGTCTACGAATAAATCGGTGAATATACATAAAAAAAAAAACATAAAAGATCGCGAAGAACTGATAACCTCCTCCTTTCTTTGAAGTCGGTTAAGATGAAGTGGTAGCTAAAGTGGCGCCCTCATTTGAAATAAATTGTTTAAAACTGAATATGGTGATAATTAAAAATTTGATTTGTATAAATGTCTAGAAAGACCTTTAAACTATTGTATGAATAACCTTTGAAATTATTACTAATAGTCCGTCTTGTTTTAAAACTGTTTTTTCGCCAAAAGTGGCCACTTTTTAATTATCACCATATTTAGTTTTAAACAATTTATTTCAAATGAGGGCGCCACTTTAGCTACCACTTCGTCTTAAAAGTAACCGCGTTAAAATCAGTCTATCCGTCCGAGAGCTACGATACCACAGACAGACAGAAATTAGCGTCAAACTTTTTGTCGGGGGTTAAAAGTAATATAAATTTATCACCATCAGTACTCAATACTCAATCCTTTGTTGCTTCCTTAATGTTGTACATACATGAGGTGTTTAATATAAAATTAGAACCAATTAAGGACCCTGAAGCAATAGGAGAGGGGCTGTTTTATCTTAAAATAGTTATATATTAAATCATGCAAATAAATTATTCTATTCTATTTTAAATGGCAATGGATATGATTAACTTTATTATAATATTTTAATTATATTGTCAGGTGTATTTTAATAGTCAAGTTTAACATATTTTATTTGTTTATTGATTTCTTAATTGATTATATATATTTTATTTGGTAAAATTATTGTAATCTAAATATTATTTAAGAGTAAAATGACATTTATTAATCAGTACTTCCTTAATGAGATTCAGTTTTTTTGTCATTCTCAGTATTTTAATGTCTTCAGGGAGTTTGTTGTTTTTTACGGACATGGCAAGTGGACTGGATACGTGGAATTGGAGACGTGAGAATGGTATCAGTAGCCTGTTTGTATGTTTGATTGGATATTTTGATATTTTATCTTTCTGTTTGGGAAAGAAATTTGGATAGTTACGGACGAATTTGCATAATTGGAAGATATAAATGTTGGATAAAATTAAAATCTTATATTTTTTGATTATCATCATCTTAGCCGCGAACATAGGCCTCTCTTTTTTGATTATTACTGAATAGATGACAGAGTAGGTAACAACATAAAAGGTTATGTGAATTCAGGTAATTCTTGCGTGCCGTAAACCTGGCAGTAAACACACGCTAATAAAACCTTAGGACGGCATCAAAACTTGTGCTTTTACGATATTTGATATATGACTGACCCGACACCTCCAAATATAAAGTAAGTTGACATATTTTAGTACATAATATTTTATGTCGAAAATATTTTAGTCGTTTGAGGAATTACCTTTTATGTACATTCGGCGGAAGATTGGCAGAAACGAAAGATAGGTACTACACCGACAAGAATATAGTTCTTAAGACGAAGTGGTAGCTAAAGTGGCGCCCTCATTTGAAATAAATTGTTTAAAACTAAATATGGTGATAATTAAAAATTTGATTTGTATAAATGTCTAGAAAAACTTTTAAACTACTTTATGAATAACCTTTAAAAGTAATATTGGTAGTCCATCTAGTTTTAAAACTAGACGGACTATTAGTAATAATTTCAGGGATATGATATAAAATAAATTATTTAAAGGGAAATGGAGATATCGTTTAAATTTCTTATCTCACACTATTTTATGAACTACTGTTTACAGTTAAAATTGAGGACGAGAAGCTTTTCTTTGTATTTTTCCAAAATAAATCGCTTTGTCTTACCACTGGGCTTAAATAAATATAAAAAATAAGTCGAGGTTCTTGCGAGGTTAATTTAAGGCTAGAAGTAAACAAATTAAAAAAAAATATTCATTTGTAATGTTATTAATCTGGTAGGTTCTCATTTTTTCTGAACAATGGGTTTTGCAAAAGACTTTTTACACAAAATTAATTAAAAAAATTAATAAATTAAAAATTAATAAAGTCACAAAATTGACAAAAAATCTTTACTTAATTAAAGATGAAGCTTTATATAAATCATAGTCAAAACTATTTCTTATTCAACTTTTTAATAAACTTAATTATCATTTGCAAATTAATTATGTATATTTTTTACTTATTTTGCAAAACTTTTATACTATTTAGTATTCTTGCCGGGTCGAAACGGTTCTAATATGTTTTAAAATAATCTTTGATCATAATATAGCCACGGCAACCCCTTTGTCTTTAGCCTCATTAAGAGGCATTTCACATTTGGTTGCCTGTCTCGCTCGCACAATTAAACATTTTTAAAGATTATTAAAAAATGTGTCTCATTTGTAAAATAAAGTGTTTCATTATCATTTAATATTATTATATGTTAGATATTTTAGACATGTTTGTATATTTTGTAGACATTGACTACATCGAAAATAAGGTCATCAAAATTTTAAATTTATGATGACCTAATTATCTATACACACACATAAGCAATAAATAAACATGTCAACAATATTTTACATATAATTATATTGAAAGTTAATGAAACACTTTGCTACAAGTGAGTCGCATTTTTTAATAATCTTTAAAAATGTTTGATTGTGCGAGCGAGACAGCCAACCAAAAGTAAAATGCCTTTTAAAGCAGTTCAGACTGAAAACGAACACTAGAAGAACTACTTTAAAACTATCGCGTTGCATCAAACCTAAATTAATGCATACGGCATTTAACGAGAAAGATTAACCCTTGAAAAAAAGGGGGTGTTATAAGTTTGACGCGAATGCTGCCGGTCTGTCTGTTTGTCTATATTATGTTTGTGGCATCGTAGCGCTCGAGCTGATGGACCGATCTTGATGCAGTTTTTTTTTACGTTTAAGCAAGTTTCTTTGCGGTAGTCCTTAGCTATATTTAAAAGTCTCTGGGGGTTAACGCTTGAAAGCAAATAATAGATGGCGCAACGGATATCAAGTCGTATCGGTAGTTTCAGTACTCATCACTAGATGGTGTTCTTAACAGACGGAGTTTTTTTTTATTTGCCTAGAAAATCAACGGTTATTCCTGTATTTCTTATAAGGTAAACAGTACTAGAGTTTCGCAACGACCACTGCTAAAAGCTACGCTACAAAAAACTCAATTTTGTATATTTGTCAATAAACTGCACACGTGTATAACTGAAACAGAGGGGCCATTAACTGAGCCACCGAAACTAACAATCGAGTCAAAGTTCACTCCCATCCAGTCGAATCGCCATTTCTCTCGGAAAATGGAGAAAAAAACCTCTCATTCCGCGGCACAGACAAATGGTTACAGGTCGGATGAATCGGCAGAATCAGTCTTTTTACACCAAACAACGTCTACACATGTATTAACTGATCAGTCTTCTTAATTAATTAGTTGTTTGTTGCCCGCCTTTTGTGCTGTCAGTGGGGAGACGATACAATAAATTGCTGTATTTAGGTAGTTTTGCATTGTTATTTGCTATAACACTTATTTGCTATATTAGTTTACTGATCTGAATAGCTATTACACCTTTTTTTGCTGTAGATATCATAAGAAAAACTCGTGACTATGATGGAGTCAATACGTTGCGTCGATGTAGATCTGCCACTGCGTCGTTTAACATACCAATAATACGTTGTAGCAACGCTGCTATGACGTAATTCTAGTGTGAACTAAAATACTAGCAATAACAACTTGACGACCTCCGTGGCGTAGTGTGGCTGTGGTAATACTAGTCTGCTACCGAGAGGTTCCGGGTTCGATCCCCGGTCAGGGCAAGTTAGTAAATGGCTTTTTCGAATTGTCCTGGGTCTTGGATTTTTATCTATATATGTATTTGTTATAAAATAAAGTATCGTTTAGTTAGTATCCCATAACCAGAGATCGGAAAACGGGTGCTATAATGCTATTGCAATCTAAACTATGGATATGACTAAAAGTTTCGGGATTTCTCGAGAATCTAATTGGGTACTAAGCAAAGAAAACAATCATAATTATGTGATTTCAGAATAAGTAAATTTTTTTCGAATAAAATATATCCTGAAATCACATAATTATGATTGTTTTATTTGTAGATTATATAGGCATATCCATACTTTTGATAGCAGGTGATTCCGATTTCGCCCATAACTCAAGTCTCGAACTTACTTTGGGGCTAGCTCAATCAGTGTAATTTATCTCTATATATTTATTTATTTTATAACAACTCTTGCAATAGCCTAACTCAGCGACTTCATTCTTGAGCGACCAATGACGAAAAGGCAAGAAAACAGACACTAAGTATTAAGTATATATGTACGTAATGTATGTATGTATGTATTACCTTTCTACTTCTACCTTATAAAAGTCTCCTTACCCTAGACGAAACCAGATTTTCCCATACAAACGTAGTCTAGCTTTTATTTTGAAACGGCGAAATCATGTAATTTCAAAGAAATTGCATATATCAAGGCATATAACTAGTTTTCACAGTCAAAATATGAACTTAAAATAGAATATTAGTATGGAAAACTTCTACACTGTCATATTTTTTTTCAGGTTTATATTTGAATATCGAAAACTAGTTATATGCAAGTATACGTGCAATTTCTTTAAAATTACAAAATACTGCCGAAATCTCACATGTAATTTCAAAATAAAAGCTAGACTACGTTTGCAGGGAAAAGTCTAGAGAAGGGGATTCATAATTGAGAAAATATCCTTTTAACTTACCGCAGGTTGACTGGAAGAGATCCTATATGGGACAATTCCGTTTTGCTCTTTCGAATTTCTGTTACTTTATTTTGTTTTTTGGGATAATAAAGTTATAACAAACAAACAAACAAAGTATTATAGGTTCCGAAGTAGAAGATATAAGGATGTGACGCGCTAATATGAAACACGTCAGCATATGATGAAATCGAAAGATAAAAATTCTAATATCTAAAGATAAATAAACGATTTTAGATTTTTTTATTAAAAGCTGTCGCGCTTTGTATATGGTATAAAAGAATAAACTCGGTCGGGAGAGCTCGGTGACCCGGCTGGAGCGCGCATTACTAGCGCTTCACAAGTAAAGCGACAGCGGGTGTGGTTTGCACCTGGATGGGTGATCAAAAGTGGCATAAAAATTTCTCGAGCTCCTCCGTACTTCGAAGGCCCGTATAAGCCGTTGGTCCCGGTCATCATTGTATGACCATCGTCAAGCTATGTCAGATGCCTTTAGGCAGCCTGAAAAATCTCACACCATTGTTGGCCAATTACTCCCGCGAAAAACAAACAATGGGATAAACGGGACTTAGAAGAAACCTTTTTTGTTTCGTTTATCCTTTAGAGTTGCATTCTAGACTGCGACCACCAAACCAAAAAGGTTAGTGTTATGTCCCGTTTATATACAGTGATAAATATGTGATATATTTTTTCATGATACTGATAATATTTCAGTATTCTCCAAGGAAAATACGATGTTATCACTCCTGTTGGAAATTTCTAAAGAGGCCGTATAATACTATTTATTTAACCTTTACAAGACACAAGTAGGTTTAGGTAAAAATTCTTTCACAAGGTCCTAGGCTTCAATGCTTTTAGCCCGATCGAGTATAAAAGGAAAAAGAGGAGAGTAAGAAGGAGGTTAGTACTTAATAACTTACTTATAAGGCCATTTTTGTATTAAACTCTTTGATAGTTTACTCCATTATTTAGCTTACAACTTTTGTTGAGATCGATTGAAGGTTACGTTGTACCTAAATAACTTGTCGTTTGTGTTTGAAGTGTTCTATTTTGAGCAATTTCTATATAATAGGTTTAACTCTTTTTTTAACCACCAGCATCAGAAACAGGACGTGTTATTAGTTTGACGTGTGTTTGTCTGTGTCAAGTCATAGGTATTTGTTTTACTGCCTAATCTGCACCTTAACCCCGGATACATATATTTTGAGGTCAAGTGCCGCTCCTATTTAAAATAAATTATTTGAATGAAAACGGAGATATCATTTAAACTTTTGGTCTCATACAGCTCAAGATAACCCTTCAAGTGAACCGGTTTTAATATTATTTGATAGGCTTTAGTACCAAGTTGGACCCATATTAACTCAGTCAATATATGATGAAAAACTTTGGAGATATGGAAGAAAAGCATTAAAGAAAATGAAGTCGGTTTTTTTTGTTAAAAATGTAATATTTTGTTTTTACTACTTCATAGTAAAAGTAATACAAGTTTATTTGCTAGGCAAATTCAAAACACCCCGAATTTCAAGAACACCATCTTGTGATTAGTAGCGGAACTACCGATACGATTTAATATTATCCGGCGCGCAATCTTTTATTTTTAGGGAAAGCCCTGTCTTTCAAGCGTTAACCCCTTGTAACTTTTTAATGGCTGGACCGATTTGCATCAAACATAACTAAACTAAGAACCACCATGTCGAAATGGGTCCATCCGTTCGAGCGCTACGATGCCACAGACAGACACAGAGAGCCCGACAGACGTTAGCGTTAAACTTATAACACCCTTCTTTTTTCGTGTTTGGTTAAAAACAATTTGAATATCACCTTAAAACATCGTGCATCAAAGTCTCAAATAAACCGATCTCAAAACATTTATAACTAAAAAACCACTTGAGTTCGCTTCGCGTCAACGAGTTCCAACACTATTAATAACTGAACGTTCTTACAAACGGCGTTCATCTATCTCTTTCCTACAATGCAGTTATGACAGAGACGGCGTGAAATACGCTTTGCACCACAAAGAGATATTAACGGCGGGATCGCTACAAGAAGCGTCGAGAGTATAATATTGTGCTTCAGTTGGGGCCATGAAACGATGTCTTTCACTGCTGTGCAAACTCTTTTTAATTGTTAAGTCGAAGGCATCACTTTTAGAGACATTATTTATTCTTCGAAGTTCTCATGGCCCACCGCAAGGCCATACCAACCGTAGGCATTTGTTTTCCATCTCCCGTATTTTCCTCTTCCATTACGCCATATATCAAGGGGATACCTGAATTTTCCGGGGTCACCTGAATTTTCCGGAGTCCAGTGCTGCCCCAATTTTAAATAAATAATTCGATAGGAAACGGAGACATTATTTAAAATTTTGTCTTGACCAGGCTCTAGATAACCCTTTAAACTATTTTATGAACTACTGTTTACAGTTTAAAGTGAGAACGTGAAGCTTTCGTAATTGCGAAAAACGGCCATTTTTGGCGTATGTGCGTAAAAAGCTTCACGTTCTCTCTTTAAACTGTAAACAGTGGTTCATAAAATAGTTTAAAAAATTATCTAGGGTCTGATCAAGATAAATTTTAAATGATATCTCCGTTCCTTTCAAATGATTTATTTCAAATGGGTGCAGCACTGGACACCGGAAAATTCAGGTAGCCCCTTAAAGGACAGCCTGCCTCTTTACAAGACGACCGTTTTTCATAACTATCTGTAATTTAATATCTCTATCTGTAATCGTTTTTTCTTAATTTTTAAAAGTATCGCCTCGCCTCTATTGTTTTTAGAATTACAGTTACAATGCGATTTGTTTATTTTCCGCTGTCTTTTAGGCCCGATACCAGGCCCCTCGTACCAACTGAAGGCATTTGTTTTCCATCTCCCATATTTTCTCTTCCATTACGCTATATTAAAAGACAGCCTGCCTCGTATCAAGACGACTTTTTTTAATAAGTATCTGCAATTTCATATTATTATTTTTTGCAAAATTAATAAAGTATTGCCTCTATTGTCTTTGGAATTATAGTTACAACGTGTTTTGTTTATTTTCCGCTGTGTTTAAGGCCCTCCACTAGGCCCCTTGTACCAACTGTAGGCATTTGTTTTCCATCACCCGTATTTTCCTCTTCCATTACGCCATATTAAAGGACAGCGTGCCTCGTATCAAGACGACCGTTTTTCATTACGGACGCTTTTAGCGCGGATACGATTCGTTTGACTTTTTACTGTTTCTATATTAATTAAGGATTCTTTAAAGAATCCGTGTTGTTTGTGAATATTTAAAAGGATTTCTCTTTAGTCCTTTTTTGACCTCTGACGTAAAGTAGGGTTTTATAAGTTTGAGTGTCTGCGTGGCTGTGTGTCTGTCTGTGTCATTGTAGCGCTTAAAAAAATAGACCAATTTCGAAGCGTTTTCTTTGTTTAAAGCCTGACTTAATCGAGATGGTTCTTATCTTTGGTTGATGGAAAATAATTTAGCGTTTTAAAGTTATGGGAAGTGAAAATACATTCGTGTACTTTGGAACAATAAAGTTTGATAAAATGAAATAAATAAAATTAAGTGAGGTTGAGCAACATAAAGTATACAAATACTCGTATGCTTAAGTGGGTTATCAAATGAAAGGGTTACATTTGTCTTTCAATGAAAATCGATTATGCCGTTTAAAAGTTGTTTCCGGTGAGCATTTGGAAGTTTATTTAATTTCCCTATCAAATAAACTTGTAAATAAATATTCCAAAAGCCAATATTTTATAAAATACTAGCAAGTAACTTAAATCATTTCAATAAAAATAAAATAAAAGCTACAGTAAAACTATTTTGACCAAAATCTATCAGCTTGCTCTAAAACATTTTCAAGCCTAGGATTTATGAAACCGCCCCGTTCTAAATCGTTCATTTCCGTGTCGGTGGTTCGGCTAACTGCCTCGTACAATAAATATACTTTGTTTTATACAGGGTAAAAAAATATACTGAAACTATTTTTATGCTGAATTCAGACAACTTTACCCAAGAAACGTGTATTGAAATATTAAAAATAATGGTTTGTCTTCCATACAACCGATCAACTGATCAAAGTTTCTATGGAATGCATTTATTTTTATATTTCGGTATGTTATGGACCAAGTGATATCTTGGGACAGTTTTCAAAATTGCTGGGCGCTATGAATAATGACAAACTGCTTTGAGCGAAGTAATTAATTATGATTTGAACTTCCTTACTTATCACATTGCTTAGACATATGATTATTGTCATGTGGTTTTTGGGTCATCTGATAATACATTGCACGGAGGGATTCACCTACAGTTGATTTATTTGAGGTAGATTCTGAAAGAACACTGATGTTGGCTAGGGGGTGGCCTAAGGACCGTACCCGCGGCATCATAACCCATTCTATATGACCAGGGTGGTCTGTATGATTCCGGAAGAACACTAGTGGTGGCTAGGTGGCCCAAGATCTACTTCCGTCGCACCGTAATCTATACTTCATAACTACCCAGGTTATGAAGTATAGATTACGGTGCGACGGGATTACGGTCTACGTGACTCTCGCAGAACACTGTTGGCGGCTAGGAGGTGGCCTCTGCTGCAGAATGACCTTTACGACCCTGGGTGGTCTACATAACTCTGCAAGAATAAATCTGCTGTTGGCAGCTATTCTGCCCCAAAAGTGATAAGCATTATAATAATGCCCGGATGGTTTGATTATTTTAATAGTTTTTATCACACTGCCCTCTCGTTTTGTCTTAAAACATAAAGTCTTATTTAATACTTGGTCCTTAACAGGTATATTATATCTATCGGTATATTAAATGAAGAATCTATATCGAATATATTTATTTATAAAATCTTAATTGACCACAATCGTGCAAAGTTGAACTTTATTCTAATTCATTCTCTACCAGTCAACCTTTATGAATATATCAGATATAAGTAAGGTCTTTAACAGACGAGCGGTAGTATGCCCGCAAGCAGTCTGAAGATAGATACACATTCATTAGCAGCTAACGCATACAAATAAGTAGATTCGTCTAGTGCTGTGCTATCTTTGGCAGAGTAATGATAAAATGCAGCAACGTCAGTGCTAATAATCCACTATTAGCCAACTTAGCGCTGAAGCTGCATTAGCTGTCAATTCTAGCTATTAGCGTCAGCTTTTATTGAACTTAAGCCTTGAAAATGGCGGAGCTTTGCCGTAATTTATGAGAAATTGTAGAAGCTGAAATATTATAGTTACGGGCATTCCACATAATTTGCGAGGAATTTAATGGCATTACAGATGCAGATACATTGTCTCGTGTTTGTCTGACGTGGTAGATAGAGCCTATAGGACTGTACTACACCTTATAAGACCTAAAGGCCACGCTTAGCGAAATGGTGGGCGTTAAAATGGAAAAAGGGGTCAAAATAGTAGGTTGTTAGCCGTATCGCCTATGAAGATCATTTAAATGTCGCCCATTCTCTCCATCGACTTTAGGATCTGTGCGCTCTCGCACAGAACCTAAAGTCGTGGTAGTTGGTACAAACGTGATGGCGTTGTTTCTTTCTTATTATGTTATTATTAACACTGGTATCAGATTTTGCATGCTATTTAATTAAAAGCGATGTAATGTATACCTAGCTAAAGTGTAAATCTGTATTGTAACTGTAACATAGCCCATCAGGCTGGGTAGGGATCAATACTGAACTGGGTTCTTTCGGCGTAATCTTCCCAGTAGTGGTCGTTTCGAAACGCTAGTAGTATTAGCTTTTGCACTAAAATTATATTTAAAAAAAATTACCTTCAGTAAGTGATAAATTTATCCTACATTGAATAAAAATTTTTGACTCTGACTTTGACTTTGACATTTGTCGTACCTCAATGACTATTATGTAGCGACAGCAGTCATTAACTACACACTAGTGATATTAGTACGCAGGTTTCCTTACGATATTTCGCTTTTCCGGATGATAGTTTAAGAAATGTGATCTACCGGAACCGATGAAGAACTTCCATATAGTTAGGTTACTTATTAGTTCAAATGAACTAATACTTAGACGAACTAAATATGAATGTTAAAATGTAAGTTCAGTGCGATCGATGAATGAATATTACGCATACATAATCCCACCTCGGGACGGAAGCGAAACTAATTTTCGCGCAAGAATCTGCAGGATCCGTTGACACATTATATTTGAGCTCAGTGACATACTGCTCCGAAATTCATATAATTTGGCTGTATATCTAATCTAAATGTAATATATTATTCTTGACATGTTAAAACTACTTTAAATACAAGAAGTTAAAGATATTAAATTAAAATGTTAAGTATGCAACGTTTACTTCTTTTACAAAGACTGTAATGTAATTTTCGACTTTCACAAGAAGAGATAAAATACTGGTTCTATTCTAGGCCTAAAATTTTCATTGCACTTAATTGCTCCAGCATACAAGTAAAATATATGGAGACGTCATTTTTTTGTGAAAGCAACAGTACCAGTAATTGGAGACTTGCTTTCTACAGGAACCGATGAAGGACTTCCAAGGTAGTTACTTATTAGTTCATATAAACTAATACTCAAACTAAACATGGATATTAATAAATAAGTTCAGCACGATCGATAAATGTTACGCCTGCTTAATCTCACCTCGAGACGGAAGCGAAACAAATTTTGGCGCAGGATCCGTTGACAGCGACACACTGCTTTGGAATTCATAGATATTCACTGTATATCTACTCTTAATCAAATATATCACTGTTCTATTCTCGGCCTTAAACTAACCTTGCACTGTGTATATTTTATTTGTATGCTGGAACAATATCCAGCATACAAATAAAATATACACGTCATTCCATTACCAGTTTCCTTGTGGAATCACTAGTAAGAGTAGTTTCATAATTGTTATCTACCGGAACCAATGCAAAATTTCCATATAGTTTAGTTATTTATTAGTTCATATAAACTAATACTTACACAAACTAAACATGGATGTTAATATATAAGTTCCCACGATCAATGAATATTACGCTTGCCTAATCCCACCTCGGGACGGAAGCAAAACTAATTTTCGCGCAGGATCCGTTGACAGATTATATATGGGCTCAGCGACACACTGCTCTGGAATTCATAGAATTTCGCTGTCTAATCTAAATCTCATTTATTTTTGCTCTCAAGCATATAAATATGCTGAAACTAAGTATTATAACAATAAGCAGTATTATATACATTAACATTTAAGAATAAGTTGTCGCTTTATTTTTCCGTCAACATCATCATCAATTTTTTCTGTTCCATGTATCATGAATATCATGATTCATGGCTATTGTTTAACTATTGACTTTATGGGTTTAATTACTGGTAAAACCCGGTCTGTTATAACTAATTTTGAAAACGTCTATAAACAGATATGGTACGTTAACGTTAAAAAATATGTTTGTTACATATTGTCAAAACCAGAAATCTAGAAGAAGCAAAAGGATTGCGCTTATATAACATATTAATTACAATAAACCCATAGCGGTTTGTTAAAACTAGTTTTAAAAAGTCTGCATCTTAATAAATAATTAGCCAAGTGCGTGTCGAGCCACGCGCAGTGTAGGGTTCCGTAGTTATGAACGCCAACTTTGAGTTCATGCTACTAAAAACGTCTAAAACTAATTTTCTATTGAAATTGTATAAAATTTTCCTTTTCCGAGTACATTTTGGATAGGCATGCTTTATCCTAGTCTTCATCGTCGCTTACCATCAGGTGAGATTGAGGACAAATGCCTAAACCAATATATATAAAAAAAAAAGAAAAAAATTATAAGTTAGTCGCCTATAAATTTTTGGTTTGTAAACCCTTCTTAGCTCTGATATTTTTCCTTTAAATTTCGTTATATATGCTATAGCTGTGAATTTGTGTATTTTGTTTTACCACTTTTTCCGCATGACCAACATACCTATACCAAATCACAGCTTTCTAGTACTTATAGTCGCTGAGTAAAACCGCGGACGGACAGACAATCAGACAGACAGACATGGCGAAACTATAAGGGTTCCTTGTTTACTACGGAACCCTAAAAAGGTAAGTTTTGCGTTAATCCTTATCTATAACATTTAATAATAATACGATTAATTTGATTATTACATTCTACCCAACTGTACTTAACAACACAAATCAATTTTGCAAAATTACATCAGTAAAAACTTCACGACATATATTTCTTTGTTGCTTCGTGAACGTTTGAGCCGTATGTGTCGTGAATGTCGTGATCACACGTCTCCCTGTGTAGAGCGACGGTAGCCCACAGCTGGACAGTGGCAGTGGCTCGGATTATCGGCTACTGGCGGGATTATTGGGTGATTGAATGAGACCTAAACGTGCGACACGGAGCTTTATAACTTCTATAGACGTAAACCATATACTTAGTACTACGCATTACCTTGCATACGTATTTTCTTTGTTTTTGTACTATTAGTCATAGCAATATTGTGTTTTCTTTTCCTTGTGTGAGTTAAGTGTGCAGTGTATGTCATTTTGGTACCAATAAATTGACTATCTATCTTTCTACGAATTCCATTATAATTAACTTTCTTTTTTAACAGACTTCAAAAAAGGGAGGTTTCTAAATACGATAGTTTTTTTTTTAAATTTCGTGTGTTTGCAGATAACTTCGTCGTTAATGAAGCGATTTTGATGATTCTTTTTTTGTTCATAACCCAAGAGTATAGTTTGAGGGTGAAGTCGATTTTTAGTTTTGAAAAATTAGTACTTAGTTATACCACGCACACTATTACGTCTTAATCTTAACGGGGCAGAAAGAGCAATTGGGTCTTGCGGCTCTAAGACAGAGACAGGGCCCAGGGCCGCAAGATCAAAAGGCGACTTTTAGCGTGATGGTAAATAAAGGATCTCCCCTGGGCTGTTTGGAAATCTTTAAACAGACTTCGCTCTGGTACAGGGTGATGCCAGGAGAGCAGAGCCAAATGGGGTTGGAACTCTGACAACAGTTTGTGTGACTGTGGGGTCACACAATCCATCTTTTGTCATGTTCCAACTGCCCGATTCCTTGTACTAAGGCAGATCTGAATATGGCTAATGACAGGGCGGTTGCCGTGGCTAGGTTCTGGTCTAACAATATCTAGTATGAGCCATTTCGACTCCATAAGAAGAAGAAGCGTGATGGTGGGCGAGAAGGTAGAAACAGGAAAAAAAAGTGATGAGTTGCTGGCGCATCGCCTATTACCTGTTATATTATTACTTATTATGTGCTATTACCTTGATTCGCAGCTAGTACATTCTTTGTTTTACTTTTTCTTTTTTGGACAATTCTTTATTGTTTGTTTGGACGATCTCCGTGGCGTAGTGGTCACCATGCTAGTCCGCCACCCAGAGATTCCGAGTTCGATCCCAGGTCAGAGCAAGTTGGAAAATGGCCTTTTTCAAACTTTCCTGGGTCTTGGATGTTTATCTATATATGTATTTGCTATAAAGTATTGTATCGTTGAGTTAGTATCCCATAACAAAAGTCTCAAACTTACCTATGGGGCCAGCTCAATCAGTGTAATTTGTCCCTATTTATTTATTTATTTCTACCAGACAAGCATGAAACAAAATGTATCCAAAAAAAGGCTTTTTAAATCAGCTGTTCGATTTTCACCATTGAAGAAATAGGTACGCTTGAAATGGGTTCTTGGGTATCTAAAAAGAAAGTTTACAAATTTGTTTTTTCCGTGTTACGCCGTTTGTTATAATTATTGTACCTAACTACTTTTTTTAAGTGAATAAATAAATGCATATACACGGACAAATAACACTGATTGAGCTAGCTCCAAAGTAAGTTCGAGACTTGTGTCATGGGATACTAACACAACGATACCATATTTTATAGCAAATACAAATATATAGAAACATCCAAGACTCAGGACATTGAAAAAGGCCATTTTCCAACTTGCCCTGACCGGGGATCGAACCCGGGACCTCTGGGCGGCGGACTAGCATGGCGACCACTACGCCACGGAGGTCGTCTTGCGATCAAACAAACTTTCGTTAGTTAATATTTCTTCCTTTCGTAAAATTATAAATATGTTTTTTTATTTATTTTCAGGTAAGCAAGTTAATACGAGTAATAGAAGAAAAATGTGTTCCAAGAAGTATGGTAAGTTAACTGGCAATGGCCAAGTGGGTGTCGGGCCACGCTCAGAGTGTAAATTATAAATAAATAATAAAAAATAAAAGTATAGTACCAAAGTGACACTCAATGACATGGGGAGTGCAAAAAATTTATTAACTGTCCAAGTGCGTGTCGGGCCACGCTCAGAGTATAGTACCAAAGTTCCACTTTGTGATTTTATTTTAATTTTCCAAATTTACGACCAGTTTGCGATATAAACCCTCAAATTCTCAATTTGTTTAAAAAGGTCATATCAAATATACCTTCACTATAGGGTAGACGTAAGTTCCGTGTTGCTCTATGCGTGAAAACAATATCATCCCTACTATACAATATGTAACAAAAACCCTGTCGGATCCTTGTAGGTGCAACTCAGACCGTCAATATGAACAACTTTTCATATGGGACCAATGCTTGAAAGTCGTAGAAAAAAATCGACATTTTCATACAAAATACCAGGCCGGCTGGACACTTTTGAATGAAAATATCGATTTTTTTTTCTAGTTTCAAGCATTTGTCCCATAGGAAAAGTTGTTCATATTGACGGTCTGAGTTGCTCCTATAATAAATCGGATAGGGTTTTTGTTACATATTGTACATAAATATATTAGAAGAGCTCCCAATTTTTTTTTTTTTTATGTTAACACTTTGTCAGCGTACGTAATATACCCAACCCATGCAAATTTACAGCTTTCTAGTTCTAACATATTCTGAATTAGGCCACGGACGGACAGACAGACCGAAACTATTAGAGATAAAAAATGTAACAAGCGTACTCACCAGATGTATCAACGAAGGAGCTTGACAAATTCTCCTCTATTTAGAGCTACAGAGCTGAATAATAGTAGTTAATGCATCACTCTAGTTTGTTTTCTCGATCGAGAGTTGTTTTGACGTCAGCGCGTTAGTTCAACTCGCCTAGACGGTATCAGTTATTTTTAACATTTTTTTGTGTGGATTTTGAAAAATATGCGATAAAAATCTACAGATGGGATTCAAGTCACACATATAACAGGTTTGTGAGTTTCGTAACTCAATCATGCAAAACGGCAGAACGGATTATCACACTTATATTAAAAAGGCGAAAGTTTGTGTGTGTGCGTGTGCGAGTTAGAACGCGTGTGCGTGTGCGTGTGCATGTGCGTGTGCGTGTGCGTGTGCGTGTGCGTGTGTGTGTTTGTGTTGTAAAACCGCGCGGCGCAGCTAATAATAACATAAAACTACTCCTTCGAGATATTTGGTTGGCTGGAAAAGAACTCTTCAAGGGATAGGCACGCCTCTCTGTACCTATATTATTTTTTGAGTAATATAGAGATTATAAAAGCAAATAGACCAAATTTGTCAAGTTTTTACCTTATTCGATTTGATGCTTTTTATTCTGAAATAAATAAATATATAAATATATGGAATAATCACACAGATTGAGCTAGTCCCAAAGTAAGCTTAAACTTGAGTTTATATTTTATGATAAAAACATGTATAGATAAACACCCAAGAACCAGGACAATTTGAGAAAGGCCATTTTCCAACCTGCCCTGGCTGGGGATCAAACCCAGAACCCCCATGAAATGTTTGAGATTCCCGTGGTTTTGTCGAATGCAAAATCGTAAATTAAAAAAAAACCTCGACACATCTCGTTATGAGTGGCGGAACTACATATTCTACCCGATGTTAGGTGGAATTCGTAGTCCCAGGTGTTATTTGTCAAGTAAACTGAAAAATCCGACTTTTAAGCGTTAATATCCAATAACTTTTAAACAGCTCAATCAATTTTTATCAAACATAGCTAATAGCTCAAAACAACCGAAAAAGAACTTGCATTTACCGCAAAAAACCGCATCGAAATCAATTTATGCGCTCGAGCGCAACGATGCCACAGATAGACACCCACCATCAAACTTATAACATCTCTCTTTTTTCTCGAAGTTAAAAACACAGGCATATGACCACGCGAGCAATTGGCATGACTAATGGAAATATATTTTGAGCCCATCGGTTAGATTATTAAAAAATATTGTACACTTATTTTTTCTTTTCTCTGAGAAACAAAAAATAACAAAGATACAGCGCATTGAAATTTTGCATGATATCACGCCTACGTACGATTTTTACGTAGAGGTGAAGTCGCAAGCCCCCACTCCGGAACTTTGATGCTTCGTATCTTTGTGAAGTTTTACTTTTTTGGTAAACTAAAAATAAGTGTCCATTATTTTTGGATAATCTAAAAGACGGATTAACTACAATTATACTTTTCTAACCCTGTCGTCAACCCTATTGTTGAGGTAACAGCTAGTAAAGTAATAAATAACTTATAAGGTAAGTGGCTTCCGTATTTTACATTACTCTTTCCTGTAGAGCATTTTCACTAAACACACTTTTATCATAATAACGGTGCATGTAGTCCGCTCGTACGTAAGACATATCGCCTTTTAGTTGATAAAAACGTGAGCCTGCATCCGTCCGGGCAATACGTAGAAGAGAGGAATTGCTAGCGGTAAACGACACATACTAAAATAAAATGTATATAAAGGTAAATTTGAAATGAAGGTATATTGTTAAAAGATGAACGGGTATACCCTATAAAATATTAAAACATATATTAACAAATCTGGGGGCACGGGAGTGCCCCCGCCATAATTTATTTTGTTAATAAAATAATAAAAAAATAAATATATAGCGACAAATTACACTGATCGAGCTAGCCCCAAAGTAAGTTCGAGACTTATGTTATGGGATACTAACTCAACGTTACTATTTTTTTATAACAAATACATATATAGATATAAACACCCAAGACCCAGGACAATTTGAAAAATGCCATTTTCCAACTTGCCCGGACCGAGAATCGAACCTGGAACCTCTAAGTGGCGGACTAGCATGGTGACCACTATGCCACGGAGGTCGGCGATTAAAACAGATACCATCCTAACTAATATATTAACTATTATATTTAGGAGCTAAATGGCCCGGTGGGAGCCTGCATTACTGGCGCTTTCGCAATTGGACGGGTGACCACAAGTGGCATACAAAATTCTCAAGCTCCTCCAAGCTTCGAAAGGCACGTACAATAAGCCGTTGGACCCGGCTTTCATCATTGCACGGCAATAGTCGAGCTCTGTCATGTCATTTTTTTTTCGATTTCATAATAGATATTGGTGTCAGATCATTTCTTACATTTAAGTTTACTGCCGCTTCCTAAGCACAAGTGCAAAAGAATAAGCAACATTTTCTCAAAAACTTCAATTTACAACTATATAATATATAATTTATAAATATATATAAATATTATTAATAAAGCACGGGTTACTCGGGTTAAAAAATATAAATATTAAATATATATAAAAATTTGATATGTGGACTGAGAATACATTGTTGTGTCTTCATTATTAGTTAAAAATGAAGTATAATTTAAAATTAATGTCAATTTATATGTATACATGTACCAAATGTACTCAAATTAACAACATTTATGAGTGTACAATACCCGGCACGTAAGTTGAACAAAAATAGCGGGCGTCGGCGCACGTTCAATTGGCGATAAAAGTGTTAAAAGATATTTTTTGTTATTTCTTCAAAGCCTAAATCATTTCTATCTGAAGTTCGGACAGAAATGTTGTAGAAATGTGATTCTAAACGGACAAACAACGTACAACAACGACCGCCATTTTTGTTCAACTAACGTGCCGGGTATTGTAAAAACCTATAAGATGACAAACAAAAAAATGTAATGGTGTCTCTCTCTTACCCAAATAAAACAGCAATAATGCAAATAACACCTACAGGTGTCTTTCCAAAATGGCGTACGCATTCCGAATGAATAATTCATCTGTATATTATTATTTCACCTGTGACTTTGAGCATACGAGCGATGTCAACGCGTGACGAAAATCCCCGATTTTTCTTGTTACTACCAAATTAGGTGACTTATCTTATGTATGGTTTTGATCTTCGAATCTATTTGAAACGCGACTCGGTTAACAAAGTTACCAATCATCTGGATGTAATTCTTTTTGCCTGACTGTAAAAGGAGGGTTGTGTTTTTCGGTCATATTATTAGTCATCATCATCATCATATCAGCCACAGGAAATCCACTGCTGGACATAGGCCTCCCCCAAGGATTTCCAAAACTACCGATCGGGAGCGGCCTGTATCCAGCGCCTCCCTGCAACCTTGCTCAGGCTATCCGACCATCTAGCAGGTGGGTGTCCTACGCTACGCTTGCCGGTACGTGGCCGCTATTCGAGAACCTTTCTGCCCTATCGGCCATCGGGTCTCGGCGCTATGTGCCCCGCCCACTGCCACTTCAATGAGCTAATCCGCTTGGCTATGTCGGTGACCTTTGTTCTTCAATAATATAATATTATCAGTATAAATGAATTTTTATTATAAAAATATTAGATTCACGATTCAATTTAAACTCAATTGAGCCAGGTCTATGTCCAGCAGTGGACTTATTGCGGCTGATTTTATAATAATGATGACGATGGTAACTCAAGTGTCCTACGATCGGTACAATAAGTGTCGACGATCTTCGTGGCGTAATGGGCAACACGCTAGTCCGCCAATCCGCAGGTTTTGGGTTCGATCCCCAGCCAGGGCAAGTTGGAAAATGGCCTTTTTCAAATTGTCCTGGGTCTTGAGTGTTTTATAATAAATTAAAGAATAAAATATTGGCATGTGCTGAGTTTAAACCGGGAACATCGAGCATTTCAGGCATACGCTCTCCCAACTGAGCTATCAACAAGATATTTCGCAACGGACATCGTGCAGAAAATATTTTAAGGAACTTAATATTCTAACAGTACCTAGCTTATACATATTGGTGTTGCTGACACACTTAGCTAAGCACATAAAAGAATTTGAAAATGATGAGCAAAAGAAACAAAGAGAAGCAATAAGACGGAAGGATCTGCCAACAGGAAATAAACCTGGACTAAATATTATGAAACAGAACCCACACTATCAATCGATTAAATTATTTAACAATTTGCCATTAGAATTAAAAATCCTGTTATATAAATCAGAATTTAAAATTAAATTAAAATCATTCTTATGACAAAAATGTTATTATTCAGTAGAAGAGTATTTGAAATAATGTATATTTGACGTAATTATCATTGTTATGTTATTTGACACAAGTAAATAATATTGTAAGAACCTATAGATGTAAATTAGTATATAAGTATCAACATTTCAACACAATGTATTTTGTATGGGAATAAATAATCTTGAATCTTGAATCTAGTCAACCTTGTGAAATTACCTTTCAGTTTAATTCGTCACGGAAAAATCTTACACTTTCTTTGCCCCCATCCGCCAAGACCGTACCGTCCGAAAAGAAACTTCGTTCCAAAAAAAATATAATCAAATTAGCATTTTTTTTTTCGAGTGTGTATGTGGCCAACACTGGTGTCAGATTTTTCAGGCTGCCTAAAGGCATCTGACATAGCTTGACGACTGCCATACAATGATGACAGCCGGGACCAACAGCTTATACGTGCCTTCCGAAGCACGGAGGAGCTCGAGAAATTTTTGTGCCACTTGTGGCCACCCATCACCCACGCCCGGTGTCGCGTAACTTGCGAAAGCGCTAGTAATGCGTACTCTCGCCGGGCCACCGAGCTCTTCAAATCAAATTAGCATAAAACATCGACAGTACTCAGTTAAAAAAAACATTTTACCTGACTATTTAATTCAACATGATAAACACATGAATAAAGTATTTCTGTCTTTACCTAATAAAACAACTAGTAGTAGGTAGTTTTTTTAATTTTTAAATTCTTGTGAATTTTTATATATCTATTCCTTTTAAAATACTGCAATTAGATACTTCCTCCATACTTTTCCCATCCTACGTAGGTAAATAAGGAATGTATAAATCGAGAGAACAGCGAAAGTGAATAAAACGAGCACATTTTGTTCCTCTTTATTCTGTTTGCTTTCCAAGGCTCCTTCACGAAGTATCGAGAGTATAGAAATGAGGCTTCATTTCTATACTCTCGTGATTAATTTACGCTTTCAAATTCAATATGGTTGAGAACCTTTATATCTCCGGGTTGGGGTTATTTTTTTTCAGAGAGGCACTTTTTAGGGTTCCGTACCCAAAGGGTACAAACAGGACCCTATTACTTAGACTCCACTTTCCGTCCGTCTGTCTGTCTGTCTATCACCAGGCTGTATCCCATGAACTGTGATAGCTCGACAGTTGAAATTTTAACAAGTGATGAATTTCTTTTGCCACTATAACAAAAATACTAAAAACAGAATAAAATTAATATTTAAGAGGGGTTCCAATACAACAAACATGATCAAAGGGTAAAAACGGGACCCTATTACTTAGACTTCACTGTCCGTCCGTCTGTCTATCTGTCTGTCTGCCTTTCACCAGGCTGTATCCCATGAACCGTGATAGCTTGACAGTTGAAATTTTTACAAGTAATGTATTTCTTTTGTCACTATACTCATAACAAAAATACAAAAAACAGAATAAAATTAATATTTAATAGGGGTTCCTGTACAACAAACGTGATTTTTTCTTAGATAACGGTACGGGACGCTTCGTTCGTGAGTTCGACGTCCGACGTTCCTTGTTTACTACATAACTCTAAAAATACCAGTGACAGTTTTTCAGTGTGACTTGCAAAAAATGTACTATGAAAAATAAAAAAATGCCTTCACTTTCGTATCTACGTTATTTTGTGCCTCTTCTCATTTCTCGCATTATTTTACCGTGCCAATCTCTTTGTCTATACGTCTATAGAGGTAGGTAGCTTGTAAAATGTACCCAAGCGGCTTTTTGTACAAAGTAAAAAGAGTACGACAGAATTAGTTATGATGTTCAAAGGATTCTTTTTTGTTTCTATGCAGGGCACTGGGTCATTCTTGTAGAAAAGAGGTTTTTTCCATTGCGATTTCAGTTCATGATACTTATTATATGTACTAAGAAATAAAGCAAAATCTGAAAAAAAAAAAAAAACTTGACATACAACTGCGCGATTTTTTTGACAAATGTTTCGAGGGAGCGGCCTAGTTACCTATATAGCGCAGGTTCCAATGGGACCTATTTCAGAAACTAGTTTCGTCACAAAGTCTACTACGTTAAATCTTTTTTGTGAGATAGTGATAAGAAGTTCTATTCTGATGTGACCAGAAAATAAACTTTATTTTATTATTTACTAGCTGGAGCTTTGCTCGGTTAATTTTTATGATAAGTAAACATTTTTTTTAGCCTCGTCGCTCTCTAATTACCAAGTTTCACAAAATCGTCAGAGTCGTTTCCAAGATGTTTAAAAGAAGTGCTCGATTAAAAAATGGGATAATATTCTTATATATTGTATAATATATATTATTTGCACATAAAAAAATGTTGTAAATTACGTTTATTACGTGTATACTGTATGATCTTTTTGTTATTTAAAATATAATATGTTATTTGTAGGTTAAGTATAGTTATAGTTCACAGTGGAAATTATAAACATATTTTGCTATTGTAAAGGAATTTGCTTAAAAAAGACAGATATACAAAATATATTCTTGATGTCTTCAGAGTGTCTGGATGAGTGGACGTTTGTTCCACTTTCTCATCAAAATGGCTAAATGGATTGGAATGAAATTTGGCATAAAAATTGGTTATTACCTGGTTTTACAAAAATAATTTTTATTTACAGAAAATGTGTGATTCCTGTGAAATTACCAAAAAATCAGCCACCCAAATAACGACGCGGGGATCAGCAATCTACACAATAAAATATTTTTTTATGTCTCGCCAGTAGTTTTGAGAGTGCTTTATTAAGTAAAAGAGTTTAAAAAAAAATTACACCCGAAAATAATACAAAATTACACAAAAAAAAATACAATCTTTACATTACATTTTGGACTTATTATATTTTCTCATAATAATGTTATGTTTTGAATATTTTATTAGTTTATTTTTTACTAAATCAAGAAAAAAAAGAATAT
Organism: Acrobasis suavella; assembly: GCA_943193695.1. Taxonomy (NCBI): domain Eukaryota; kingdom Metazoa; phylum Arthropoda; class Insecta; order Lepidoptera; family Pyralidae; genus Acrobasis; species Acrobasis suavella. The sequence goes on from OW971947.1 coordinate 3,761,550, forward strand.
TTTTGGAAATATATGTTTTCAATACTGCATTAGTTTATTTTTTCTAAATCAAGAAAAAAAAGAATATTTTTGGAAAAATATGTTTTCAATATTTTATTAGTTTATTTTTTTCTAAATCAAGAAAAAAAAGAATATTTTTGGAAAAATATGTTTTCAACATTGTTTTAGTTTATTTTTTACGAAAGTCAAGAAAAAAGAATATTTTTGTAAAAACATATCCTACAAAAAAGGACCCTTTAACAAAACCATTCAAAGCAATACAATCAAAATAACAAATCACCCCCATCATTTCGTTTCCCATTGACATGAATATAAATAACTTGAGTGATTCACCCACTATCACACCGTAATCGAAAATATCGCAATCGAGAATCGCAATAAACATCGAATGCCATTCGCATATCTATTCGGAGTATCGCTCGGTTCGTATTGAATTAGGGCTTTGAAGTGATGTATCGATTGTTGGTATTATATCGAGTGGTTATTGTGTCAAGAGATATCATATTGCGAATACATAATATGCGGTTATCGAAGTTAAGGGGCTACCTGAATTTTCCGGGGTCCAGTGCTGCCCCTATTCGAAATAATTCATTTAAAAGGAAATGGAGATATCATTTAAAATTTTGTCTTGACCAGGCTCTAGATAACACTTTCAACTATTTTATGAACTACTGTTTACAGTTTAAAATGAGAACGTGAAGCTTTTCTACGCACATACGCCAAAAGTGGCCGTTCTTCGCAATTGTGCGTAGAAAAGCTCCACGTTCTCTCTTTAAACTGTTAACAGTAGTTCATAAAATAGTTTAAAGGGTTATCTAGAGCCTGGTCAAAACAAAATTTTAAATAATGCCTCTGTTTCCTATCAAATCATTTATTTCAAATGGGGGCAGCACTGGACCCCGTAAAATTCAGATAGCCCCTTAAATATGGCTTATATGATGATGTCGATGATAATGTTAATGAAGTGACACATGTGTGCATGTGCGAACAGTTAAATGAAGTAAATTTTGAGATACCTAGAAGTTTCTAGGTATATCAAAATTTACTCCACGTAACTGTTAGTATTATATAGATTATTAAGCTGATTCTTAAGTTTGAAAACTGTTGTATTATTAATAAATTTGACGATCTCCGTGGCTTAGTGGTCACCATTCTCGTACGCCACCCAGAGGTCCGGGTTCGATCCCCGGTTAGGGCAAGTTGGAAAATGGCCTTTTCCAAATTGTTCTGGGTCTTGGATGTTTATCTATATATTTATTTGTTATAAAATATAGTATCGTTGATTTAGTATACAATAACACAAGTCTCAAAGTTACTTTGGGGCTAGCTCAATCAGTGCAATTTTTCCCTATATATTTATTTAATTGATGTATACCAGAAATATCGCAAAACGTTCGTTTCAACCCGGAGAAAACGTCAGCAAAAATAAACAAAATAAAATAAACGGCCATGTGCGAATTGCACTCGCGTACGAAGGGTTTTGTACCATTATCTAAAAAAATCCCATTTGTTCTATGGGAGCTCCACTTAAATATTTTTTTTTTCTGTTTTTAGTGTTTGTTGTAAAGCGGCAACAGAAATATATCATCTGTGAAAATTTCAACTGTCTTGTTATCGCCGTTCATGAGACCGCCTGGTGACAGACGGACATACAGGCGGACAGCGACGTTTTAGTAAGAGGGCTCCGTTTTTAGAGTTCCGTAGTACCTACAAGAAACCCTTATAGTTCGCCATGTCTGTCTGTGTCCGTCCGCGTTTTACTCAGAGACTGTAAGTACTAGGAAGCTGTAATTTGGTATAGGTATGTATATTTATCATGCCAAAAAAGTGGTAAAATAAAATATAAAAAAAAATATTTTAGGGTCCCATACAAGTAAAGTAGGAGCCAATTTTTTTTCTTGACTAACCCATCGTGTGGGGTATCGTTGAATAGGTCTTTCAAAATATAGTGAGCTTGTAAACATCATTTTTCGATTTAGGGATCCTTTTCTAATATATTAGGATGTATATTGCAAATTTTTGTTGTTCCATTGTCCTCCGCCATTTATTTGTTAAACGGTTATACATGGGCATGTGAAAAAAAAACACAGCAGTAGAACATATCATATAACGAAGTTTAATGGAAAACTATCAGGGCTAGGTAGGGTTTACAATTTTTTTTTTTTTTTTTACAATATATTAGTTTTGACATTTGTCCTCAATTTCACCTGATGGAAAGCGACGATGAAGACTAGGATGAAGCATGCCTATCCAAAAGATATCCATTCAATCTACTTTTGAATGTCCCGGGGCTGTGCTTCTCTGGGAATATAGACGCAGGCAGTTCATTCCACATCTTAGCTACTCGAACCAAAAAGGAACTGTCCGCGCCTCGTAGTCCGATAGAGAAATGGTGAGGGTTTCACGAGATCAAAAAAAAATTTAAAGAAAGAACGAAAAAATCTTTATTTGGTATCAAAAATATACAAATTATGTACTAAACAAAAAAAAAACATTATACTAAATACACTAAAATGGTGTCCGCTCAGCAAATGTTGTAGTGTGAACCACAGCGCTGGTCATCCGCGGATGCCATGTTCAAATTTAATGTATAAACGAAAAAATGAAATTCATAAGGAAAATTAAAGTTCGGGGCTCTAGACAGCTTTATATTTCTTAAATAACTATTCTTTGGTAGCTTTCAAATTAAAAAGTTATAAGCGACCACCTTATAAAATGTACTCGGAAAAGGAAAAGTTCATACAAATAGGAAATTAGTTTTTAGACGTTTTTAGTAGCATGAACTCAAAGTGGGCATTCGCAACTACGGAATCCTACACGGCGCGTGTCCCGACACGCTCTTGGCTGGTTATTACTCTATGGGTACGGTATCCTAGAAATATGTTAATTCCCATCACACATTGCTGAACAAAATGTAAGTTTGAGAAAGTGAAATTACATAATTTTTTATTTTATGTTTTAGTTTATTACTTTTGACTTTTGTGGCGCCATAGATTAGTGTGTCATCATTATTTACAAGCGAAAAACTTTACACTTCTTTCTGAACCAGTCGGATATTATAAGTAGATACGGTGACGTCACAGAGACACTATTATCCTTATTTTTCAAACTAGCTTCATGACGTTGAGTGATGTACGACTTAGAGCGGAAAAGAAATGACGGAGTTATATTGTGACGGGATAGGTGGGGTAATGACGTCACTTCCTGCTTCATATGTGGTTAATGTGACAGATTATTATGTTCAGCATTTGTAAGCTTAACTTGTTATTCTCGAAAAACCTTAGTCCTAAATTCAACCTGAAATACAAACAGACAGACATTTTTTTTTTATTTTCTTACTCTATTACTATATCTCCATCGCCCAAATATTTTTTTTTTCAAATTTTCAATGTACAGACACATTTTTTTTACACTTTTATTATAGTATAGATTGCATAATATACTATTATACAACACCAGGCTAGGTTTATAATTTTTAATTAATTATTTAAAATAAGTTTAAATAAAAAAATACTCTATGTGATTATTTTTTCTTAGTAAATAAAAAATAAAATAAACAGCCGCATTAAGATATCTCTCACTAAACGAACGAAAAGTTTTGTACGTATAATTTTTTTTTTACCATTTATCGAATGAACGCAATGTCTTTTGCTATATACAACGTGGAAGGGACATACCCGTAATAAATCAAATCACAGGCTATACTAGATCACTTTAGTAAAATGATATTAAAATAGCAGCTAGGAAACAAAAAAAATGGCATTTCCATACTAAAGTGTGCTACCGCCCGCGCAAATTGTATGGGAATGTAAATTTTTTTTCGTTGTTTTACTGTTATTTTAATTTCGTCATACTATAGTGATCTAGTATAGCCCGTGGTTGGATTTATTACATTATTTATTATGTCCTTTCTACGTTGTGCATTGCAGACATAGAATGTGAAACTCCATATTATGTTGTATGAAGACTTATAGGCGTCGTTCCGAGAAAGAGGCTTATTCTAACTTTGGGCTTTAGTGTAACTACAGCATTTGCCTAAATATATCCTTTCAAATGTACGTTACGTGGTCTTACTTGGTATTCTGGGGAGGTTTAAGGTTTGCTATGATTTTGGTTGAAAAATTAAAGTGAGAGAACGCGAAGCTTCTCTATCTCGCCTATCTAGCTGTCTGGTTGTCCGGCTGCCCGGCTGTCCAGCTGTCGGGCTGTCCGGCTGTCTGGCTGTTGGGATGTCCGGCTGTCTGGCTGTCCGGCTGTCCGGCAGTCCGGCTGTCTGGCTGTTTGGCTGTCCGGCTGTCCGGCTGTCCGGCAGTCCGGCAGTCCGGCTGTCCGGCTGTCCGGCTGTCTGGCCGTTGGGCTGTCCGGCTGTCCGGCTGTTGTCTGTTTTCCACGGCAGAGTTAGGTGAACATTTATAAAATTTAAGTTATGAAAAGACAGACGAAGTCTTCAGTTCAACAAAGCCACTATAATAACTTTTGATTAAAAGTTAATTCGTAATAGAGTCAAATGTCCATAGATTCAAAACTAGGTATAGAGAGTTCAAAAAAATCATTTAAACAACAATACTTATAATAAAAAACTGCAACAAAACGATTGAAAGTAAAAAAGGCGATCAAAACAAAAAGGCTTCCATGGAATAAAACTTGAACATTTTTATACAAAGGGAGAACAGATTCTGCGAAAGAAATCAATTTTGCCGGTGACGTGAAAAATTATGACAATTGATCAAAGTTTTCTTGTTACGGCTTTCTCAGAAATTCTCGAATATAAATAACTTAAAAGAAAATATAGATATAAAATGATTACCTAACTGAAACAGACTATGTCTTAGTCCCAAGGGAATAGGGTTGTGAACTGGGTCACAAAAATATTAGTTTGTTTTTGATTTTCCAAAAATAAATGGCCTATATATTGATAAATTAAATAAAATACAGATAACAAATTACACTAAATTATGAAACTAAAATAATATATTTTACAAAAACTGAAGAAAAAGGTTTGTCAGGATCATAGCAAGTGGAGGTCCATAGTCTCTGCCTACCCCTGTGGGAAATATGCGTGATATTATGAATGTATTTTTTTTTCTTTTATGTTATAGGGCATCAAACGAACAAGCGGGTCATCTGATGTTAAGTGATCACCGCTGTCCATGGACAACTGCAACACCAGAGGTGTAACAAAAGCGTTGCCGGCCTTTCAGGATTTCTGTGGCCCATTCATGCTACTAGCAAAACAGAGTTTTGCCTGTAGCGTGGCTACCACAACTAGCAATTTTTATTTAATGTATGTAGTAAAACTAAATGAAATCTAAAAGAAATCAAAGATTCTACCTCAGATAGTACCGGGTTCAAGGGTGCCCATCACGCTAGCAGCTATATATTGTTTCGTTTATTGAAGTAGCAGAAATTAACAAAGATACAGGGCATAGAAGTTTTGGAGTGAGGGTTATTTACTTGGGGGGGGGGGGGGGACACTTGACTAGTCTAGAAAATAAAATTGACTTTTGACTTTACTTGTATGGGAGCTACCCTTAAAAAAAATTACAATATTTCATTGTACCACTTTTTTCGCATAATTATACATACCTATACCAAATTGCAGCTTTATTATACTTAAAGTCGCTGAGTAAAACCACGGGCGGACAGACAGACATGGCGAAACTATAACGGTTCCTTGTTTACTACGGAACCCTAAAAATTATACTTGATCGTGACGTCATGCGAAATGAAAATGCGCTGCATCTTCGTATTTTTTTTTTAAATTAGATTATAGAACAAGATACTATTTGAAACACTAAAACCTACTACGAGAAGATTCTTGCTGAAAAGTACGTTTATCCAGTAAATGCAAGCACAGGAGGGAGGAATAGCCAGTGATCTATATATTTATGAAATATGCTAATTCGGGTTACTAAACAGGTATAATTCGATTATTTTATTTTTTATTTACTTACTTTTTGGCCTATAGAGGGCGCCATATTACATCTATTGTGACGTCACATAACCTATAACCAACAATTTTCGTGACGCAGGAAGGTGAGGGTACTTGGTAGCCATTCGAGAACCTTTCCTTGTAACCTTATGTTGAAAATGAAAAGCATAATTTTGATATTACCTTTTTCATTTCAACACCAGTAAACAAACCGCTATCCCATCAATCATTCAAACAAGATTAAGCTTTACGCTGTAGAAAATAAAACACATTCTCGCTCGTTAGCCCTAAGCATGTTTTTATTATGGCCCCCTTAATTACTGTGCCTAATGAGTCGCGAACGCAAATTAACCGAAAACAATATAGTTACATTAAATAATTGCCAGTGATTTTAGTAGGTTACGCAGGGTTTCGCTTTGTGCAAATGGTCTATAATTACGAATTACGAGTTGGGAAATTATTATAAAAAAAAATATATGACAAAATATTCATTTAAGTAGTATACAGCCCTCGAGAAGTAAGCTCAGCTTTGCATTTATGTTGCACATAGATAGTGTAGCAGATGAGACATCGGCCTGACGCACCGCACAGCGCGCATGGTTCAAATCAGTTTATACTGGTTTTTAAAACTAGGCCTGAGTCGCGGCACGACCCTAACGCGTCTTTTCCATGCCGCGCACCTTAGACCACCACCGCAAAGACAAGGATTCAACCGGGAATGGTTGCCGGTTAAAATAACCGGCTAAGTAGTCTGACTCGCACACGAAGGGTTCCGTATCATTATCTATAAAAATCCCGTTTGTTGTATCGGAGCCCGCTTTAAATATTTATTCTGGTTTTAGTGTTTGTTGTTATAGCGGCAACAGAAATTTCAACTGTCTGACTATCACGGTTCAGGAAAGACAAACAGACAGACGAGCAGTGGAGTCTTAGTAATAGGGTCCCGTTTTTACCGTTTGGGTACGAGACCCTAAAAAAATTATGTTTTACATTTTTTAAATAAAATAAATAGTTTCTTAGTTCGTCTTTTTGAAGTAACCCTTTCAAAATAAATACAAAATACGAACATCTTACGGGTTCTATTATAGGGATAAGTGCTGACTAAGCACTCTTTTACCACCCCATTTCGCACACGGGTTTTGCAGGGAAAGTATCAAAATAATCTCGAAATAACTTTGGAAGAAATCCGCCAAGTTCTAACACCAACTGTATCAAGTTTAATAGGGCACAAAATGGAGGGTTACAGAAGGATAACACAAGCATGTTTAACTTTAGTACATATTTGTACTTACGTATGTGTTGCGAACTACTTAAGTTATATCTTGTTGGAATGCTTTATTTTGAAATTTTATTTGTTTTTAAGAAAAATTTAAGGAATTATCGGTTCATTAGAGTCATCATTGCAGTCTATCGTTGTGTTTGGTAAAATATGTTTTAAAATGGTTCAAGCGTATTATTTTAGTAAAAGAAACCAGCGCATCAATCGATTGCTAAAAGTATGTATGTATCCACCCAATTATAAATGTATCTAACCCAGTAGATACACCTATAAATAATACAGAGATTTAAGGAGGCCAGAAAAAAAATTGTTATTTGTCTAGAGCCATACGACACAAAAGATATTACCAGTGTGATGGTAAGTATCCATCCATAGCAGCCTTTATATTTTCCTTTCAGGACATAAGCCTACTCTATATCTTTCCATCTTTGTCTTTCCCTTGCCCCGTGCATCCAGTTGCGGCCTTCGTCCACCCAATGCATTGCTGGGTGTCCTCTACCTCGCTTGTTGATTCATGGTCGCCACTACATTACCCTTCTGGTCCACCAACTTAAGTCCGTTCTTGTTATGTGTCCTTTATTGTATAAACAACGTCCCTGACTTTAGTTTTCTTTTTTTGATGGCAAGTATAGTTGGAATTAAAACAGAACTACTGGCAAACGTCGCCATCTATAATAATAGCCTCATAAAATGATGCATTAGAGGCTTTTGCCCAGCCGTGGGCCGCTGTGATCTGACGACGATGATAATGATGCTTTGATATTTTTGGCTCATTTCCTTCCTCAATTCAATCTATGTCATCCAATATCCTGTCCTATCCTGGGTTATCTATCTATCTATATATACAAAAGGAGAAGTTCCCTCTGATTGACATATAGACGCACATACACCTGTTACCGCTAATGATACAAAAGTGAAATTTGGCACATAGGTTCCTTATGAGATCTAAATGTGCATTAAGAAAGGATTTTTCAAAATTCAACACCAAGGAGGAAAAATGAGGTCCAAAGTTTGTATGAAGAAACAAGATTAGTTTGATCATTTTATTCGAAACTTCGCAAGAGTACTCATGGTGGTACATGAGTAAATACGAGTTTCTGAACTTTTTCAAAATTTAAGCCCTAGTGGCGGAATAAGGTTCGCCGGGTCTGCTAGGCCTTTAAATCCCTACACTATATTAAAGATTGTTATAATTATAAGTTTAAATTCAAACAGTTTTACAAAACAATTCATATGTTATAACAAAATAAAAAATGGTAAAAAACCGATGAAAAATCCTATTAGAACTAATATTGACTTCTACGCGGACGAAGTTGCGGGTTCAAGCTAGTGTAAGTATAAATTTTAAATGTATACTTACATAATGCTGCTTGCTTATCAAGAGTTTCATTTGTAACTAACTTTAATTTGAGAATAGGCCCAACAGAATCGAACGCGCAGTCTTCGAGATAAATGATGTTGGGTGCGAAACCATTATTTAGTGTGATAGGCAGCTAAATTAAAACGTGATTCTTTTCGTGTCAAGACTGGTGGTGATTGGTGATCAGTCTCTTAAACCAGCTTGATTATAGAAGCTGCCGAAAATCGTGGTCGTTTGTATTATGCTCCCAATCAATGATTTTTACAAGAAAAAGAAAAAAGAAGTAATGTTTTTAAGGTTACTTTATGTAAGTAAGATAAGATAAATTTTCTTTATTGCACCAACTAAGTATGATAATAATCAAAAGTACATTTAAAATCTAGTAGGTACAAAGGCGGGCTTATCTACAGCGATTTTTTTCCAGCCAACCTTTGTTAAGTATGTGTGTTTTGTATTTTCTAGTAGCTTAATACTATAATTTTATTCGTTGTTTTTGTTTTTATAAAAAAATAATTATTTACTTCGAAGCTTGAAAATCTTTGAATGTAAAGATCAATATAAAAAAAAAATAAAAAATTGAATAAAAACGTACAAAAGATCGGTAGGTATGAATATAGAGGAATGCTTAGTTTTTTCAAAGGAAAAGGTGGAGTGGTCCTGTTTTTATAGACCTGAAGCCAAAAGAAGGAATCTCACAGTTTATATTTCTATGTGTTGAGTAAAAGATGGAGAAGCAAACTTTAGAATTCCTTACTAAAAGACATTAAAAGTACCTCAAAAAGATTCCAAGCACCTTTCTCATAATATGTTGCATCAGACCTAGTCGTTAATCACAACATAAACATGTAGGTACTTGTTTGTATGTCTATGTATGTGTATAAGTAGAAATGTGTATTGAACGAATGTATGTAAGTAAATTTGTATATATAGAATAATAATATAATAAAATGTATTTATTTTCCTCCCTTACATTACATTATAGTTTTATGCAAAATATACAAGAAATAAAAACTTATTCAACGAATATACATAGGTACTAACTTAAATGTTTTTGGAGGACTGGTGTCCATGCTAGGTTCCCGAAGAACCTGTAATTACGGGTCACCAGGACTCGCTGCTTATCTCCATAACCTGAATTTAATTCTTTTTATACTACAAACCTACCTTAAAAAAATAAATAAAAGATTAACCTTAATATAAGTCTACTTAAAGTGATTGCGGAGGACTGGTGCTAGGTTGAGTAGTCTGTGACTGGTGCCCATGCTAGGTTTCCGAAGAACCTGTAATTACGGGTCACCAGGACTCGCTATCTTTAACAAAATTAATTCAGCAATTAAAATATATATATATATATATATATATATATATATATATATGTTTTGTTTTTATTTATATGTTATATGTGTTTATATGTATATGTTTTTTTTTCTTTTCTATATCTAAAAAGAAACAAAATATAACTAAACAACAACAAATATCTTAAATTCTTAACAATGATGTGTTTTACCTATAGTGTAGTAAAATTACATCTTTAAGCACCTATAACAATTAAAATATTTTTTCTGTGTTTCTACAGGTTGACTGGTAAAGAAAGCATCAGCATTAAGATCACCTTTTATACCATTGTGGTCAATAAAGATTTTAATAAATAAAACAATCTTTTCACACCTAGAACGACCCTATTAATTAATAAAGAATTTAATACATGAAACCATGACTACAAAACCTTAAGAAATAACAAAATATGTAAAGTTTTTGTACTTATTTTATGAGGAAATATTACTAACATATTTTGAGCAGATTTAAACGCAAAATTAAATTTTAGTAAGGCTTTCGCAGATAACTACTACTAGAAATAACCAGCCAAGTGCGTGTCGGCCGACGCGCAGTGTAGAGTTCCGTAGTTGCGAATGTCAATTTTGAGTTCACGGGACAAAAACGTCTAAAAATACTATTTTCTATTTAATTTGTATGAAATTTCACTTTTTCGAGTACAGTTTATAAGTTGGTCGCCTAACTCTTTAATTTGTAAACCATTTTTATCTCTGATAATTTTCCTTTTTATATTTCGTTTCTAAATCGAAAAATGGAGTTTACAAGCTTGCAATATTTTTGAAAGAACTATTCTACGATACCCAAGACGATGGGTTAGTCGAGAAAAAAAATGACTTCCACTTTACAAGTATGAGATCTACCTGCTGCCTTCCGTTAAAAAATGCTTATAATCATGTAAATGACTATTTATCTGGTCAAATTTCTTGGAAATAGTTGACTGCAAATTTTAATTGTATTATTTAGATGTATAATATAATTTATACTGAGCTTAAGTGTAAATCTGTATTGTAACTGAAACATAATCCATCAGTCTGGGTAGGGACCAATACTGAACTGGGTTTCTTTCGGCGTAATCTTCCCAGAAATGGTCGTTTCGAAACGCTAGTACTTTTCAGCTTTTACACTAAAAATATTAAAAAAAATGACCTGCAATAAGAGATAAATTTATCCTACATTGAATAAAAAAATTTGACTTTGAGTTTGAATTAAATTTTTTTTTTTTATAATTTTATTTCACCACTGTCGGAATGTTTAATGTACACACCCATCCTCAATTACAATTTTCTAATACGAATAGTCTCTGAGTTAAACCAAAGACAGATGATGAAGATGTATTCGGACGAGACGAGACTCATCGCTTGCCTTGCGTCCGCCATGCCTCTGCCTAGCGTGAGCCCGGCGCTTGCCCCGATTGAACTTCGGTAAATGCAATTTGAGTCGCTCTGATGTGAGATAGAACTCAAATTATATGCAACGAATTCCAACCTTATCGTGCGCTAGGCATGGCGTGCGCGTGTCGTCTGAACGCGCCCTTAGGGTTCCTTATTTACTACAAAACCCTAAAAAGGATATTTTTCTCCCGTGGGCGGGGATTTGTACCGTTTCTGCGTATTGGCTTGCCAATTATTGTGTGATTGATGATACTTTTACTAGAAATGGGTTCTTTTATCTACGAAACTATAGAAAATCCTATCTGAGTGCCATTTAGGTCATATTATATGTTGTATGATGTAACAGAATTCAGAAAAAGATGCAGTTATCAATTTGTCCGTATATAAAATTCAAAGATTCAAATGTTTATTAAGTAATTAGACCTTTGCAGGCACTTTTACACGTCAATAAGTATAATTTATGTTTAAAGTATATTAAAATTTAATTTATTTTTAAAGAAAAGCTACCGATACCAGCGCTCCGTAATGACCACTGCTGAGAAGAAACGCCGAAAGAAACTCATTTTCACAGTATTGGTCGCCTACTCGCCAGAAGGGCTTTGTCATATTATTATTATTGTCTTTTATTTAATAAATACTTATAATATAATACAATGTTGACACATTATAACATGTAATGCTTGCGAACAAGTAAACAAACATATAGATAAAAACCTTGGGCTGTATCTGCTTAGAATCGCAAGACACAGGGATATAGACGTGATAGTTTGTATGTATGTATGTATAGAGGTATATGTTATTTTTCATTAATGTGCTCCGATCACTCAAAGACGCCTGGACCAATTTGGATTTTTCTTTGTTTGTTTGAAAGTGTACACTTGACAGTGTACCCTTAGAAATATCTAAATCAGTTGTGAAGTTTGTGTTGAAGTCAGTTTTTAGTTTTGAGAATTTAGAACATAGCAGCATAAAACTCATAGCGCGACGAACCGAACCATGAACCGTCTTAGTGAGGCAGTTGAAATTTTTACAAATATTGTATTTAGATGCCGCTATAACAACAAATACTAAAAACAGAATAAAATAAATATTCAAGTGGAGCTTCCAAACAACAAATGTGATGGTACGGAACCCCTAATGCGCGTGTCCCACTCGCACTTGGCTGGTTATTTCTCTACCAGCATGTTACCAGTTACCTAGTTATTTTCAAATTATCATGTTTTTTACTAACTTATTATATAACTATCTGTTGCCCGCGCCTTCATATGCGTGATCTTCAGTTTCAAAACATCGTCATTTTGGTATTTTTAAAAATGATCACACATAACCTCTTTATGTGGTTTAAGTCGGTCGGTATTATAACACATGTAAACACTGCGTTACAGAATGTAACTATTACTAAGCAAGCTAATTTTCTACGTCATTACCCGACTAAAGCGAAGCCAAAAGGAAGGGTTACCTATGTGTATCGCCGCCGCTATGTATATTCGTATTTATTTTTAAGTATGTTGGTAGGTATGTACGTTCATCTGACCCCGCGTATTTTCTATAATATCCATAAGACCTTAACAAATGAGGTACCATTGGAATCCTCTTGACTTTATTATTTTTTTTTATTAAAAAACTTTATTGATCCACAATATATAATTGTTTACAATTGGCGGACTTAACGCTAAAAGCGTTCTCTCCCAGTCAACCATAGGGATAAACAGAGATCTAGTTGCGGCGCAGAATAATTACAAATCCTTATAAATATACCTACATAACCCGACATTTATTATATCATTATTTATATATTGTATGTATGTATGTATAAATAATGAATGATGATGGTAAAAATGAAATATACACTATTTTATTTAGAAGATGAAAGTGTACTTTTCTTTTTAAAGAAAATTTAGTTGAAATGTCCTTGTTGTCAACGGGTAAAGCATTCCAGATGCTTTAACGCTGGTTACAGGCTATGTTACGTCACTATTAATTTAATATGGCTGCTTCTATAGTCCAAAATGTAAGTAACAAAAAATTAAATAAATTTAATCATACCGGTACCAAATGAAAGGGATATTAGCATATTTCAAAAATATATAATGCAGAAGAGACATACCCGTAATAAATCAAACCACGGGCTATATTAGATTACTTTAGCATAATGAAATTAAAATAACAATCAGAAGGTAAAAAAAATCGCCATTCCCATATAAATTGCCCGAGCAGCAAATACTTTTGTATGGGAATGCCAATTTTTTTTTTTGTTTTTACTTTTATTTTGATTTCATTATACTATAGTGATCTAGCATAGCCCGTGTTTCGATTTATTACGGGTATGTTCCTTCCACGTTGATACACTACTAGCTGTTTCTCCTTGCTGGGCTTGCATTTAGTACGAGTAGATTTACCTTTAGCGACAATCTTCCCGTACTCGGGTTTTACATCTTGTTTACCATAGGCTAATAAGCCGGTAAGGTACTGGGCTTCAGACGGCACGTATAAGCCGTTAGGCTTTTTTCATTTATGTCAGACGTCGAGCTATATCAGATGCCTTTAGGCAGCTTGAAAAATCGGACACTATGGCTACTTACACACACGCAATAGCAAAGTACTCAAAATTTTCAAAACAACTTTTTTAGCTTCACTCTCATGTTGAAAACGTCTGTGCCCTAAGGCTGCCTACAGTACAGCGGGCGAAGCAGGCCCTTCAAGGATCTAGATTGAGATGAGCGTGTGTACACAGCTTTAGAAAGACTTCTGAAGGGCATACATGTTGAGAGCCTAGTTCAGAGTTTTTGTACTTCAAATAAAAACAAGAAAGGAAAATCTATTATTAGATTATACAAAAATTCACTGAAACAAAGAATTTTACTGAGTATAAGTCTCGTACAAGCATGTGTCGAGTTTTTGTCTATTTATCCAGAAGGTTGACTTAAGGTGAACGCACACTTATCCGAGCCAAACGCGCGGAACGAGCCGAACGAAACGAATTTTCGAATTCGTTATATGTAATCCTATTAAACCTCGCACACCTGACCGCGTCGAATCGTCCGAATCTGGAAGAAACACAGATATCCTAGACGAATTCGGATGACGTCATAAAATTCGGCGCGGGTGATGCGATCGAATCGTCTGCATTTCGACAATGACAAGCGTGTCCGTAAGAGAGAGTGCGACAGGTGTAAAGGAAATGGAAACAATTCTTTCGGCGCGCTCGATTCTTTCGGTGCGGATAGATATGCGAGGCCTACAACTTAGATCGATTCGACGCGTTCGGCTCGGATAAATGTGCGTTCACCATTATAGAGAATGCTATTATCATTAAGTCCGCTTTTTGTACCATGTTCGATTTGATTAATTTGACAGTTTGTTTGTCGTGTGTAAATAGCCAACATTGGTGTAATTTTTTAAGCAAAGGCCTTGACATTGTTTGACGATTTACGATGATGACATTTAGGACCAAAGGTTTGACGTGTCTTTAGATTTTTTGTCATTTACGGTCACCCATCCAACTGCGGACTTCGCCCGGGGTTGCCTAACTTACGAAAACTCTAGCAATACGTTCTTCCACCAGGCCAACAAATTCAGTAGACTCGTATAGTGCCATAGATAAGAGAACTCTTCATAGTACACCAAAACAATGTAACACAAATATGAGTACAATGAGCGGTCATATTGTTACCATTTAGTCATATGATTTAGTCTAAAGTTCATGTGTACTTATCCTAGTTGTTAATGCTGTTATACAGGACGATTGTGCCTTCTTTATTTGGCTTTCACAATTCCTAGATATATCTAATAAGGATTTACTTAGGCCAGAAAAATCTAATAACTGCACTTGATATTCCATCAAAGAAATCTGCCAACACCATGATTTCACCAACTTGATGTGAATACTCGATTTCCAAAACTAATTTTGACGTTGACAAACGCCATTGTGGTGGTTTGGAAGTGAAACGGACTAATTTTCCGAACCCGGACCGAGTCCCGACCGATTCGTCATCCGAAGATGTCGGCCAATTTAATTAATTCGGAATTTATTGTCCAAGGGTTGAGTACAAAATAAGAAGGTTCCAGAAGTAACAGTATAAAATTAATGTTTACGCTAATTAAAAATAGTTCGAGACTTGTGTTATGGGATACTAACTCAAGGATACTATATTTTATGACAAACATATAAATAGATAAAGATCCAAGACTCAGGACAATTTGAAAATTAGCGCGAAACATACCTTTTTTATTTATTTTCCTGACGTTTCATCCAGGTTGCACTGAACGTGGTCTACTACTGACTGATGAATTAATTTAGTAATTATGCAACACGAAATTTTAATCGTAGTTAATACTATAAAATATGTGCATTACAAATAACTTGATTTTTTTTTAAATGACGTGATAAATGTCCTTCATTCTTCGCAACGCGAGTCTTGCCCCTCTGGTGTTAGGCAATTTTTGGTTACAAAAACCACTTACCATCTAGTGGACGGTTTGCTTTTTTGTTCGTATAATCTATTGTATGATAATGTCAGACTCCGGGTCTTGCAGCATTACAGCTGAGAATGCAAATGAAAATACACTGAGATGAGAGAGATAGTTCTATGTGTTTAAATATTCAAAATTCAATGTTTATTAAGTAATTGGACCTGTACATGCACTTTTACACGTCAATAAGTATAATTTACATTGCGTGTAATCAGTATTTATCAAACTTTAATTTATTTTTAATGAAAATCGACCGATACCAGCGCTTCGCAACGACCATTGCTGAAAAGAAACTCATTTTCGCAGTATTGGTCGTCTATTCACCAGAAGGGCTTTGTCATATTATTATTATGTCTTTTAATTAATGAATACTTATAATATAATACAATGTTGACACATTGTTGTATTTAATGCTTGCGAAAAATTATAATTCAAAATACTAAGTAGTCAAAATGTTAAAGAGGACACAAGGTTTTTGTTCGTAAGTAAGTGTTATTCTTTTGTACTATTTTTATTGTGTATTAGGGCAATGCGTCCCCTTTCATTTGTTTTCGTCGTGTTTCTTTTTAGATTGTGATGATTTGTGATTTTGAGTTGTTTCATTAATCTTATCAAAGCTTTTGTAATTTTAATTGATGATTCAGTATACTTTGAAAGATATTTGTAACCAACATTAAAAACTGGATACCGTACTCGTAGCAACGCTTTACATTGATATTGGAACAAATCGTGAGCAAAGCTAAGTCATCGAGCTTTACACATAATACATAAATAAATAGATAGAACTTTATTCACAAAAACTGCATCGCATACAAATTAACTTACAAACTCAATTAATCGATATATAATGAACAATTTACATACACTTTTAAATTATAAATGTATGTGCTATAGCAATGCACACACTGGTTTTTAGTTTTAACCTAAACCAGAAGAACGCGAGTGATTTGAAATATATATGTAACTTAAAATAAGTTATTAATATAAAAGATAGAGGGGAATGGAAAAGACTCACATGCTGTCCAGACCCCATGTAAAGTGGGATAAGGTGAGGAGAAAGAAGAAAATAATATAAAGCTTAATGTTAAATAGAGTCTACTGGGTAAAAATTATATTATTAGATTTATTGTGTCAATAAGATTATCCTTAAAGAATGGACCCATATTTTAGGGTTCCGAAGCCAAATGGCACAAAATAGAAAAGTCAAAAAGTCAAACATCATTTATCTTTGGATATTTATATCACTTCATAATTGTCATTTCTTTTTTCTTTCTTTCGATTTCTTAATAGTTAGTTGTCGACGTCAGATCATTTACTTACAACTAAGTTTACTGCCGCCTCCAAAGCGCAAGTACAGAAGAAGCGGTAACAAACTGTACTGCAGCATTTTCTCCAAAAACGTCAACTTTACAATTATACTGATACTAGCTTTTGCCCGCGGCTTCGCTCGCGTAGGGGTGTAATTTATCAAAATACGTCATAGTAGCTTTATGCATGCATGGTTTAAAATTGACAAAGTTTCATATAAACTTTTATACCCTTTTTTATCCCCTTGGGGGTAGAATTGATCAAAATCCTTTCTTAGCGGATGCCTACGTCATAACATCTACCTGCATGCCAAATTTCAGCCCGATCCGTCCAGTGGTTTGGGCTGTGCGTTGATAGATCACTATGTCAGTCAGTCAGTCACCTTTGAGTTATATATATTTAGATTAATTAAAGTTAGATGTGTGGACTGAGAATACATTGCTATGTCAAAATTATTAAGTAAGAATGATGTCAAATTTAAAATTAATGTCAATTTATTAATAAAGTACATGTACCGATAGTACTAAAATTATGTCATTTGTGAGTGTACAAATATAAACCTTTAAGAGGGACCCGCGCCAAGCTCAAGCCAGACGTTCTTGTCTTTAAGATAATCATCGGTTCCGTAATAAACTCTTATGGATTCGTCATGTCAGGGACGATTTACATCACCTTCTGGAAAAAATCGCTCCTGTTCGTGACGTCACGCGTTTAAATGCTCTGTATCTTCGTCATTATTTGCTTACCAGAGAAAAAAAAACGTATACCACCATACATTTTGATAATCCACCTAATGAGCCAAAAAACATTATAAGCCAAATCCTTATTGTATTTTAAGAGCAGCCTTCTCGTCTTACTTTTCATACAAACGCTCGTACGTAATTATGGCGTTGTTACTGGTCTTACTTGAAAACTTTTGGACTAACAGATATCTTGTGAACTATTTTTAGATTTCAATCGCAATTGAAAAATTAAAATTTGAAAAAAAAAACAACTTCAGTATACGCCTTCAAAAATTTGCTTTTTTGCACAAATTTAACCTGAACTTCAACCGTTCATAAAGAACGCATAAATTGAAAAAGTAAAAAAAATATTTCAATAGAAACCTCGCAAATGTAATGAAAATTTTAAATAAAATACATTTATTTCACACACTTGTAAGGCTTACAGAAAAAAACGTATATCCTGGAACAAGTTTTATAAAATTTCCACATCCTATGAATAGTTAATATTCGTTCAATGGATAGTTAATAATAATACTAATTTCATTAAATATAATGAAAACCGTGCCCTAAGGCGCTATCTCTCTCTTTTTGGTTTGTCTTTTTTTCTAGCACTGCCCTGGATGAAAAAACAAGCTTTTCAAACTATGCGCGCGTTGACGACAGGGCGGCCGGGAAGGGCCGCCTTAAGTTCACATTTAACGTGATGGTATACACAGAAAAAGAGTCTACTTATTGTTCTAGTTTGTAAAGTTTTAAAAACTAAGATTCATATTTAATGCAATTTTTATATAGTAGCTGCACTTTTAAATTAGTTATTGAATAAGCGTGCTTTTAAATTGGTTTAAAAGTTCATTCTTTTTATTAATTGATAGAAAAATAATTGCTCCCTTAACTATATGACTTATTCAAGGAGCGCTATAAAACATTTTTTTAAAGATTATGATGGTTATCTTCCATTAGGGTATTTTTTTCTCCGTAGTAGTTCCATTGACGTAGTTCAATGGAACTACTGAAAAAAATCTCACAAGTTCCATGGAACTATTTGCCGATGGAACTATTGGGAATGATTCCATTATTTTACATATAGGCAAATTACATTTAGCATCAAATCCAACGTCATCATTCCGAACAACTCAAATTCAATCAGAACTCAATCAAGAACGCCAACTCGAGCAATCAGCTGAACAGGAAATAATGAACAAACATCTCCAACTAAGCACATATCAGCGAGTTACTGATTTATGCACATCAAATGTGCTGAAGCAGCGATGTGTCATATAAGACTTAACCACAGCAGTGTAGGGCAAAATTTAATTGCAAGGTACAATTAAAAATAACAATTTTTTAATCATTAATTGTAAAATATCAATTAACAATTAATTAATTGTTAACTGTTAGTTTTTCAATTAACAATTAATTAATTGTTAATTGTTCCTGCAATTAAATTTTAATCAAATGTAAATAATGTAAATACAAATAAGAGCAAGAGCTTACAACTTTGTCAAACGCAAAACAAAAGGACGGAACGTTTCGCGGCGAAATAGTCCGCTGTCCGCTGTCCGCTGTCCGCTGACCGCTGTCCGCTGTCCGCTGTCCACTGTCCGCTGTCCGCTGTTCGCTGTTCGCTGTTCCCTGTTCTCTGTTCCCTGTTCCCGTTCCCGGTCCTGTCATTTGCTAGACCGAAAGAGAGCGACGGAACGCTTCAAAATGGTCAAACTAATCTTGTTTGTCTACACAAACTTTGGACCCCCGTTTCACCACCATAGGGGATGAATTTCGAAAAATCCTGAAATTTGTAATTCTTATTTAGAGCCGGGAATACTTTTGCGAAGTTTCGAATAAAATGGTCAAAATAATCTTGTTTCTCCATAAAAACTTTGGACTCCCGTTACACCCCGTTAGGGGACGAATTTTGAAAAATCCTAAAACACGTTTTTACTTATTTGCCGCTGGGAGTACTCTTGCGAAGTTTGAAATAAAATGGTCAAACTAATCGTGTTTGTCTATACAAACTTTCTTAGGCACTCCTAGACCTCATAAGTAACCTATGTGGCAAATTTGGCGTCTTTAGACCCAGCGGTTTGGGCTGTGCGTTGATATGTCAGTCAGTCAGTCATTCAGTTTCTTCTTTTATATATATATAGATATGTGTAGGTGCAGAGACTGCAGAAATACATGATTATTAATTGCTTTTAACAATAATTAAATAATATATTAGTTGAAATATTTTAATTGTATATTGCAACTAACATGAGTTAATTTAAATAAATTAATTGCAATATGCAACTAACAAATTAATTGTGATTAAATTAATTGCAATAATTTTTCAATCAATTACTATGATGATTAAAATATTAACTGATTAATGCCCAACACAGAACCACAGACATAGTAAGGGAAGCAGACCAAATATTACATACTTGGAACGCTTGGTAATTTTTCACTTGCAGCTTATTTCTTTATTGCCTAAATAATGCATTTATAAACAGGTGCTGTGGGTGTTTGTACTCTAAGTACTCTTTTACATTATAAGTATTTAGTATACTGTACTATTTTTGTTTCAAATGTTACCAATTATGTTAAAGAAAAACAACAACTATTTGCTAGGTAAATTAAAAAAACCCCGACCACACCATCAAATGATAAATGGCGGAACTACGTAATATTCTTACCGAACAGACAAACAGACAGGCGGACATTTTTAGCGTCAATCTTATAAGACATTCTCTTTTTTTAACGGGGGTCAAAAATTAGTTCAAATTTCGAACATCAATGACTAAAAAAAGAATATTTTTTTGATACTCCAAAACCATCGAAGTTCTTAAATTTTAGCGTGCACAAATAACAGTCAAAAAGAGACAAAAAGTTTAAAAAACAATTTTTGATTTTAATTGCATTGATAAAAGCCCCCAGCAATATTTTTCTCATTATCTTCCATGACTATTGCCTCTGAATACAGCTACGACTGCAGCGACACTTTTTTGTCACGGATTTTTTTGTGGAAACCCTTGTAGTAAACTATTAATTCGTGACGGAAAAATCTTACACTTCTTTATTATTAAATAAAGGATATACATAATAATAAATTAAACAATACAAATAAAAAATCTCCATGCGTACACTGGGGGACTTGAACCGATGACAACGAGCATACAAGCTATACGCTTGTTAGATAATTAATTTTATTAAATTTTTATTACCATTTATCATATTTTTAAAGTAATTTTTCTAAGTTATTAACTGGCTACACTGACATAAATAATCAAAGCTTCCTGTTTTGTTTAAGTATTTACTTTTATTGCAATTATTTGTATTATAAAGTTTAATCACATAGTAAATACTCTTAAACAAATAGTTATTTAAATAATTATTATTTCTGGAATATGTTTTGATACAATTAAAGATGTATTTTAAATATAAAGTCAATATTTGTTTGTTGCTATGGTAAAAGTGGCCAATAGGAGAGGGGACTAGTAGGAGGGGCAAATCTCTAACGGCGGAGATCGTTTTGGGTGTGGCACTTTGCTCCAGAGACCCGACGGGGTAAGACTACTAATAGACCTACGAGTAAGCAGCGGACCCATCGAGGTGTTGGCCACTACTTCTATAGCTATGAGTTGAGATAAGTAATAATGTGTTACCTTTTATAAAGTGTTTTAAATCTTATTTCCTTTAGTAGGTATTATTTCCCATTTAAATTTAAGCTATTGGTGTAAGTTTAATAAGCAGGGTATTTAAAACAATTATATTGAATAATAAACCTACTTTCTTAGTAATATTGGATTTTCCTTTTGACTAAACCTATTCCTCGTTAAGGTAATGTTATCTTTTATGAGATATCTTGTAATTTTTGCAGTGCTAGTTTATTACTTTTTAGAGTAGTATTAGTTTATTAGTTATTCTCATAATGTTTGCAGGTCCATTAGATGGTTTATAGTAAAATTAGTACTTACTTGAAATTAATTTAAGGTTTACCCACAATTCCTAACACGCTCAATTAACTGAGCTAAAGACGCTAGATAGCGCCATCTATTTGGAAAACCTATACAGATCTATTATCTATATTAGCAATAGTATTTAAACATTAAGGAACACAATTAACAGGTTTCGCATGTTAATATCGAAACTTGCTTACAATAATACAAGTATAACACACTTAAGACACTAGGAAATTAGTAATTAGGGAACCTGGTCGAACCACTTTTTAACTTAGAGGTTCTTAAATTTATTACAATTATAGTTAAAAAGGTCTAACACGGGAACATCGACTATCTTATTGAGAGCATCAGCAGCACGGTTTAAGAACGCGTTTTTCGTATAATTTGTATCACAACTCGGAATGAATAAAGTAACAGGATGTCTAAAATTTCTGTTAGGCACTCTGAGATTGATCTTTGAGAGGAGATAGGTTGAATCTATTTGTAGGTTGATCTAGTTGTAAACCGTGGTTTAGATGGTGATACAAGGCGGATATTGTCTAAACTGCTGGATCGATTTTTAACAAACATAGCTAAAAACCACCGCAAGGAAACCTGCTTTCACGTAAAAAGACCGCGTTGAAATCGGTGTATCTGTTCGAGCGCTAGGATGCCACAGACAGAAAGACGTTAGCGCCAAATATATAATACCCCTCTTGTTCCGTCGTGGGTTAAAAAACAACAAAAACTAAAAAGCTTAGGTGTAATTTCATGTCATGCGGCATTCTTTGGATTAAACAATAATGTTTAGACTGCTTCCCCGTATATGTCTGTGGGCTTAACTCACACCAAAACGACAGCAAGCTACTTTACTGTCAAACCATAGTTACTTTTATTTCTATAATTGAAATGCATAAAACAGCTTGAAAAAACTTTGCAGCTTGGCGCCGCTGATACTCACCCTATAAATTTAAAAAAAGAGTGAATATGATTTGGCAATGAAAGTCATCAATCGGTCCTTGATATGCACGACAAAAAGTTTAAAGAAGAAACTCTGTGAGAAGGCTTATTATAGGACCGATGACTATCTTAAAGACAACAAAGTCTGGCTTGAGCTTGGCGCGGGTGAGGGACCCACGTTAAAGGTTAAAGGTTTGTATACTAAGATATGATATAATTTGGTACATTAGGTACAAACTGAATCTACAACTTGATTTGACATTAATTTAAAATTTCGACATTTATAAAATTTAATTTAAATTATGACAACAAACATTGTATTCTCTGTCCGCATATCAACTGTAAATATTAATTTTATTGTGTTGTTTGTTTAAGTTGACGTTCTTGGAGAAATTGCTGCAGTGCAGTTTGTTACCGCTTCTTCTGCTTCGCTTTGGAGGTGGCAGTAAACTTAGCTTTAAGTAACTTTTTGAGGTCAACAATTATTGTGCAACAAAACAAAGTGACGATTAGTAAGAGATATTATAAATATCTTATGATAATAATGTGCGCCGCTGCCGTTCCGGACCGACAGTAAAGTTTACTAGTCTTAAGTTAATTACCCGTCAGCTTCCGGACGGTCGGATCCGACCGAGAGATCAATTGATAACAATGGGTTTGCAAAATTGCGGTTGTTGAAGAGTTAAACGAAAACATAAATAAATAATTAATCACAATAGTACATAAAATGCTGTCGTCGAGCTTTGTCAGATACCTGTAGGCAGCTTGGGGGAAATCTGATATCAGTGTGGGTACTGGTATCAGGGGGGTTACTCCATAAAATATACGTTAGTCGTATGATAGTGAAATCATGTTTCTATGTCAAACCAAATTAGACTTTATCATCATACGTTAGTTCTCAATGTTGCCTTAGGGTCGAAACAAACGAGACGCAAGTTGCGTCGCGTAACATCACAAGTTGCGCCGCGCAACTCGCGCTCCGTGTGGCCGCTCTACCCGCGCAAGATGCGCTAAGTACATA
This sequence comes from Acrobasis suavella, assembly GCA_943193695.1. Taxonomy (NCBI): domain Eukaryota; kingdom Metazoa; phylum Arthropoda; class Insecta; order Lepidoptera; family Pyralidae; genus Acrobasis; species Acrobasis suavella. The sequence goes on from OW971947.1 coordinate 3,785,251, forward strand.
ATGTCGCACACAGATTATTTGGACAGTTTAGCTGGCCAAAAGACAGTATTGTCTTAGTTGATTGTCATGTCAATGACTTCGTCTGAATGACCACAATCAATATCTTAGTGTATTTTCCTGTCAATGGCTTCGTTTGAATGAAGACGATGAATTGTCTTAGTGGATGGTCATGACAATGGAGATGTCTGAATAAAAACAATCACTGTCTTAGTGGATTCCACTAAGACATTGATTGACTTAGACAATGATTGTATTCATTCAGACGAAACCATTAACAGGACAATCCACTAAGTCAGTTCATTGTCTTAGTGGATTGTCCTGTCAGTGGCTTTGTCTGAATGAAGGCAATAATTGTCTTAGTGGAGTGTCCTGTCAATGGCTTCGCCTGAATGAAGATACTTAATTGCCTAAGTGGATTTTCATGTAAATGGATTCGTCGGAATGTAGGCAATCACCGTCCAAATGAATTAACCTGTTAATGACTTCGTCAGAACGAGTACAATCATTGTCTTAGTTGATTGACCTGTCAATGGTTTCGTCTAAATAAAACAATGAACTATCTTTGTAGATTGTTTTGTCTATGGCTTCGTGTTAGTAAAGACAATAAATTATCTCAGTATATACTCTCCTGTCAATGGGGTCGTATAAGTAAAGGCAATCATTGTCGTCGTGGATTGTCCTGTCAATGGCATTGCCTAATTTTAGACAGTCCACTAAGAAAATGAATTCCCACAGTGGGTTGTCCGGTCAATGGCTTTGTCTGAATGAAGAAAATCCACTGTAATTTTTTTCTGAGGACGAAATTCCACTGTAATTTATTTCAGATGCCCGCTTAGAGATTGTTTGTTAGAGAGCGGGACAAAAATTTTTTGAAAGACTTTTTTTTAAATACAAAACAGGCGTTGTCCAATGGAAATTCTAGCAAAATGGTGCCGTTTTTCCATATTCTCTCCATCCATCGTTTGTGTGGCGTTTTTAGCGATAAGACTGCCAATTTTACTTTTTTTTTTGTATGTACATTTTACCTTTTATTATTTTTTGGTATAAAATAAAGTATTACTTACGATGATTATGCTGGGTTCCATAAAAAAGTAGTTTTTTTATAAATGAAAATCGTTGACCCACAGAGAAAACGATAATCGTAATCGACATGGGAAATGATAATTGGTTATGACAGAGGAAATGAGAAAATCTCAAAATTTAAAATCAAAAAATATAAATTTACTTACCTATACCAATAAATTGCTTACTTAATTATTATGTTGGGCTCTATACAAAAAAAATGATTTTTTATAATGATTATCTGAATGAATTCATCTGAATGAAGACAATCCACTGTCATCATTATCTTGAGGATAGTCTAAGCAAAAGCAAAGCAAAAAACATGAAATTTACATTTGAATACATAGGTAAATCAGATGTACAATAGGCGGCCTTATCGCCAAGGCAATCTTTTACAGGCTACCTTTGGGTGACAGGATTGGGAAGTAAAAATAATAATAAATAAGTGGTGCGATAGTGAAAATTAACTAACTTAAATTATATTGTGATATCAAACAGTAAAAAATATATACATATATAAAGGATAAGTAAGATAACTTATTTAGGATAAAAATAGTAATAAATATTGATTCTTAATACGTAATATATAAGTTTATATATATATATATATATATACAAACATCAATACATATCTACATAACAATATATAATACATGTCATATACATAACACAACACACAACGGAAATAAGAACGAGGATAATGATGATATTATTTAAGTAACTGTATAGTTGAATTAATCTACTGCAATGGATTATATTTATTCATACAAAGCCATTTTAGTAACGCAATTTATTGGTTAGGTAGGTTTACATTTACATATTTTGGTTTGAAATTCTGAGAGTCTCTCTCTTATGTCGATTATAACTTTAATTTTCTCTGTGGGTCAACGACTTTAAAGAACATACATCTTTCTCGCTCTTGCCTCGTGTCGCCGCCACACAGTGGTTTGAGAATCAGCCTGCACATACATAGAAATTAAAGTGTGGTTTTTGTTTTGATTCTTTGCTGATCATATTCATACATTAAAAGCAACAGCTTTTATATAAGTGTGACTACCATATTATAAGTTACGAGAAAACATAGAACTATTTCTTTGTATGGAACCTAACATAGTAAATAACACTTTATTGCATACCAAAAATTTATAATAGTTAAAATGTACATAGAAAAAATTTATCTTTTCTAAGATATTTTGATAGAAGTCATAGACAAGGTCTGCTTTGCATATAAAAAATAATTCTAAACATTTTTGTCCAGCTCTCTAACACTTTACCACCTCTGTGCGGGCCCGTGCGAGCACGCGTAACGCAGCGCAAGTTGCGTTGAGGCGCAACTTGCGCGTCGTGTGAACGATTGGTAGAAATTGTATGAAATGCTGTGTAAGCGCGTAACGCGACGCGACGCAACTTGCGTCCCGTCTGGTCCGGCACTTACACTGAAACGCGGATACGCAGTAACGTCCGTCTTGCTTATTGCTTTTGGAGTAACCACCCAGAATTTCCAAGCTGCCTACAAAATCTGATATCACTTACACGCACGAAAAAAGCAATAAATACAAACATCACATTGTCATTCTCATAACATTCCGAATAATTAACCATTATTCAGATAATAAAGAAAGTAAAATTAACCTTAGTTTAATTAGTATACAGATCATTAAATAAACAAAACCGGCCAAATGCGAATTGGACTCGCGCGCAAAGGGTTCCGTACCTTTAAAAATCTATAGAAATAACGTTTGTTGAGCCTCACATTATATTTTGTTTTAAATATTCATTGTTATAGCGGCTACAGAAATAAATCATCAGTGAAAATGTCAACTGTCTGGCTATCACGGTTCATGAGATACAGCCTGGTGACAGACAGACAGAGGGACAGACGGACGGACGTACAGCGAAGTCTTAGAAATAGGGTCCCGTTTTTGGGTACGGAACCCTAAACTCAAAAAAGTAAATGCTTCTCTCAAACATTTAAAAGAAAACAAATCTCAAAAACTCCTTTATTACAATGAAACAAATACCAAACTATCATCCGAGCCAAGTTTAAATTTGCCTGCGTGCAGGGCCATAAAAAACCTTCAACTTTTCCTTTTGTTCCAAGTTCTGGCATCTTTTAGGCTACAAATTGCAGTTTGGGCGCAACAAGCCGTATTGGAACAAACTTGGACGTGTCTAAGTTATGCACGAACTAAGCTACTTACAACTTAGGCTGTTGGGATCAAACGACTTGAGATTATGCCTACCGGCAGTTTTAGAGGATTTTTCGACAATCTAAGACAGATATTTGAAAACTTTTGTTAAATTTTGATAAAGTTCAAACGATGTCTCTTCTAAATTCAGAAGAAAAAGTGATGCTTAAAAATATTTATCTGTCTTTCCTTTGTCGACTCCATAAAAAATAACTTTAAGGAGTCGACAGAGCAGAATCGGAAAACAAAATAGGAAATTTTATGAGAAATTGCTAGCTTTTTATCCGTTACCTTTTTAGGGTTCCGTAGCTAAAGGGTAAAAACGCGATCCTATTACTAAGACTCTGCTGTCCGTCTGTCTGTCCGTCTGGCCGTTTGTCACCAGGCTGTATCTCATAAACCGTGGTAAGCTAGACAGTTGAAATTTTCACCGATTATGTATTTCTGTTGCCGCTATAACAAAAGATGCCGCTATAAAAATAATTATTTAAGGGGAGCTTCCATACAACAAATGTGTTTTTTAAAGAACCCTTCGTGCGCGTATCCGACTCACACTTGTCTGTTTTTTTAGAATGGTTCTCATTCTCTTAAGCGATTGATTTTAAAGAAACAGATGACGTAAGACACTTCTTCTTTTTTATATAGGGACAAATTACACTGATTGAGCTAGTCCCAAAGTAAGTTCGAGACTTGTGTTATGGAACACTAACTCAACGATACTATATTTTATACAAATACATATATAGATATACACCCAAGACCCAGGACAATTCGAAAAAGGTCATTTTTCCACTTGCCCTGACCGGGGATCGAACCCGGAACCTCTGGGTGGCGACACTAACATGGTGACCACTACGCCACGGAGATCGTCAAAGTTCTTGGCGTGTCAATGTTCATTTAAACTTTTTTGGGCCCAGTATTGAGCGACCTAAGGCCTTGCACAGGTCCTCCATGATGCAGGTATGTTCACGCTGGGCAGCTCAGAAAGTGTGCCATAGTTGGCAGAGAAACACCAAGTTAATCATAATTTAATATCAAATAACCAGCTGTTAAACACAAGCGCCATCTATATGGCTTGCATTGCATTAAGTAGGTATTAAGTACCCTAGTATTGAATGTTGTATCAATGCTTGATGCTTGTAACATCCCTGTAAATAAGTAATTCAAGTAGTCGCCACTAGATGTCATATTGTACTAGTATAGATAGTATAAAAGGAAATTTGGACAATGTCCGCTCTCTGTTTCAACGCGCCTTAGCTACTTAGCAGTTACAAATAAATAGATGTATATATCTGTTTATTTCCCTCTTTCTCTCGGGCATCTATTTTACACCACCCAAGTGCACTTTACCGATTATTTTTGTTCAAAAAGCCATAGTTGCCAGGCGGTTGCATAGAAATTTTATCAAAATCGATTGACTGGGGGTGAAGTCTGTTTTTAGTTTTGAAAAATTATACTATCAACCTTCTTTTTGACGGCGGCACACGAACAAGCGGGTCACCAAGTGATCAACGCTACCCATGGACAATTGCAACAACAGGGGTGTAACAGAAGCGTTGCCGGCCTTTCAGCAAGATGTAAACTCGTTTTTTAAAGGTTTCAATGTCGTATCGGTCCGGGAACACTGCTGCAGGATGTTGATTCCACAGTTCGGTCGTACGTGGTAAAAAGTTCCTTTTAAAACGTACGGTGGTTGATTGCCAACTATCCAAGTGGTGTGCATGAAATTTTAATTTCAGGCGGGAGGTGCGGTGGTGAAATTTTGCAGCAGGTATTAAGTCGAACAATTCTTCAGAGCATTCCCAATGACAAATGCGATAAAAAAATGCACAAGGATGCAACATCCCTAAGAAGAGCCAGAGGATCGAGACGGCCGACGAGAGTCACATCGTCGATTATACGAGTTGTGCGATTTTGAATACTATCAAAAGGAAGAAGTTGGTTATTTAGGTGCCCCGGCCCAGAGATGTAACTTAATTTAGTAAACGCATTTGTATAGTTAATACAACAAAAATAAAACAAATGTTTGGTTAATACCCAATCTTACCGTCTCCGAAATTTAAAATAAAGTTATTTTACTTATTTATTTAACTTCACTACAATACAAGTAAACGGCGGACTTAAGGCCAGGGCCTTTTGTACTAGACAACCAACAGGTGATGCTGAGAAAGTAATTTTTTGAGGTAAGTACAACAGAACTAACTTTAAACAACAAAAAAAGGAGTAAACTTATTATTATTAAGTAAGTACATACATATATTCGTATAAATCGAAGATAATCCTACATAAACACAAAAATATACATAAATAATTGTTCAAAATTAAACCATACAAAAACCACGTAAATACTACTTATATAGTTGCTGACAGTTTTAGGAGATAATGTGCACGCACGGCTCTCTTAAACGCAAGACGAGATTTGGCTTTCCGGATACTGACTGGTAATTAATACCTAAGATATTAATATCAAGCAAACAGCTGACACGTCAAATTGGTTTCATTCCCAGAATTACAATTCTTTTACCTCGCGGATATAAAATGTAACTGTCATTCGTTGCGCCCTCCGAGTATATTAAAACGGGGGCCCTCCCAGTAAAATATTGAGCAATATCTCATACATACAGCCACCATTGTTCAAAAGATATAAAAAACTGGCAGTCGAAATGGTTGCACCAAAAAATTCGATTGGAATCTCGTACAAAAATGTGAATCACGTTGAGATTCTTAAATTCATTATTCAGAAATAGCTTTATAATCGCCGTCATATCAGTCACAAGAAGTCCACTGCTGCAGCAACTAGTCATAGGCCAAGTAATGATTTCCAAAAGCACTGATTGAAAACCTTTTTTTGATAAAATTGTTATTTAATATTATTCTTTTATATGCATAATTTAATTCATAGATGATTTAAATAATTAAAATTATAATAATATTTGGATAGTGTAATTTATTTGTAATACGTGTGTTATTTAAATGTACGTTACTTTGTTATTATATAAATAACAATTAATATTTAACTCAATGTAAAAATAAGATATGATTATTTACATTAATGCTTGAGTTACTTTCATAGTTTGATGTCCTACGGGATTCTTCTATGGCGGAGTGCAGCTGATTTACATACTTTTTATTTTACAAAAAAGGGCAATTAGTTTTATTTACGATTTAGGATCGAGAGACTACCTAAGAGATTTTTTTAAGAAAATTGATATACTCACTGTACCATCCCAGTAACTATTTGAAAATATGATGAATGTAAGAAAACATATGACGGCAGTAAACTTATTTGTAAGGAAATGATCTGACGTCAACAACTACCTATTTATTAAACTAAAGAAAAAAAAATTACAACTATCAAGTGCTACAAATATTCAAAAATAAATAAATGATTTTTTACTTTAATGAAATTTAATGATTTTTTGTAATTATGTACCTAAAAAACCTCTAGAGGTTTTTTCAAATTTATTTTTTATTTTATCAAAAAAGGTGTTCTTTGCAACTAGCAAAAAGCACAATTTTGTGAATAAAAATGTAGCTGAATCATTTATAAAACTTTTGAAAAGGCTTTTCAAGGAAATGTATGGAGAACAGGAGAATACATTACCACACGAGGTTAGATTAGCACAAACTTTATAATTTCATTTACCATAACAATACGATGCAAATATATGTATTTAATTACTGAACGAGGAAAGGCAAACAATTTATGTGACGTTAAAAGTTTTCGAACCGCGCACCGTTTTATGCCTTATGAAAGTAAAATTAGCGAATCCGACCACATTATGGCTGGCTATCACGGGGCGCTCTAACGTTGCGGTACAAACGCTCGTTTTTAAATACGTGGTGGTAGTTATAGTAATTGACGACTTCCGAGGCGTAGTGGTCAGAAGTCACCATGCTAGTCCGGCACCCAGAGGTACCGGGTTCGGTTCCTGGTCAGGGCAAGTTGGAAAATGGCCTTTTTAAAATTGTAATGGGTCTTGGATGTTTATCTATACAATATGTAACAAAATTCCTGTCCGATCCTTGTAGTTCTACTACTTGCAACTCAGACCGTTAATATGAATAGCTTTTCCAATGGGATCAATGCTTGAAACTCGAAAAAAAAATCGACATTTTCATACAAATTGCTGGGCAGGCCGAACACTTTTGCATGAAAATGATATATTTTTTTGATTAAATACTTTTTGTCTGAGTTGCTCCTACTTACTTTGAGACTAAGTCATCAAGAAAATAATAAGATACATGGAAAAATTATTTCTAATAACATAATTTAGATTCTAGCCTTGTCCCTCGATCGACTAATTACGATCTGCACAGTAGGAGAAGCAGCTGGTACATTCTAAATCTTTACTTTTGTCCCAAACCAGCATGAAAATTGGAACTTGAGGTTGATAATAAATTTAGGATTTTTACGAAAATTTGTAGATCATGCAAAAAAACGCTGCGTTTACACACACCGCTGATAGTCGCAAAACGCAGTGTAAACCGTTCGGCGCGTCGCATATTCATTAGGTCATTATTATGACCGGAACGTGTACTGCAAACTATGGAGAAAACAGATGGACACCATGCAATATTTCACAGTGCGGGGTAATTTCAAAGTATATTTCCTTTACACCATTTGTCGTTTTGAAAAAATCCTTGGCTGAGGCATTTGACCAGCAGTGCTGGCCACTCACACTTAAAAAACCGGCCAAGAGCGAGTCGGACTCACGCACCTAAGGGTTCCGTACCATTATCTATAAGAAATAATGTTTGTTGTATGAAAGCCTTACTTATATAAATATTTATTTTATTCTGTTTTTGGTATTTGTTGTTATAGCGGCAACAGAAATACGCCATCTGTGAAAATTTCAGCTGTCTAGTATCACGGTTCTTGAGATACAGCCTAGTGACAGACAGACAGACGGATAACGAAGTCTTAGTAATAAGGTCCCGTTTTTACCCCTTGGGTACCGAACCCTAAAATAAATATAACATTAGCCCTCAAATTCATCAAAAATAAGAATCATTTGCTAAACCTATTTTAGTTAAAACATGTTTTGTCCCTTTTCCTCTTTTAAATATTTGCCATTGAACGAGACAAAACATATTTTAACTAAAATAGATTTAGCAAACTTTTTTTTTTATGAATATGGGAGTAGAAGTATTAGAAGTATAATATAAAAAAATGAGGTACTTATTCTTCTGTGTTTTTTGTTTATTTATAAGTGCTGTGTACAGGGAGATATTCAGCGCGGTGTCTCAGCTGAATTTATGTGGGACTGTAAATCTTTCTAGTGTATTGTTCTAATCTTTTCAATTTAGATAGAGAAACGAGACAAAAGCAATATCTGCAGTATGGAAAATGTGTGAGACTTTAGGCACAGAATTAATATTATTAGTATTGCATTCAGAACGGAATCTCTTAGGGTGAGGCCAGACGGGCGTAATTTTGTGAGTTGTGAGTCGCAGAAAATGAGTTGCAGAATTTTTGCTGCATCCGTTTCATACAAAGGCCTTGTTTTGCCACAGGCGACCAAAAATGAGCTGTGAATGTCAATAGAAAAGAAGTTGCACAACTCATTTTCTGCGACTTACAACTCAAAAAATTACGTTCGTTTGGCCTCACCCTTAAGGGGCGCAATATGCGTCCCCGTTCCCCGTCCTCACATCTCTCCCTTTTATCGCCGTGAACTACTTTCCATAAAAACTATTACCGAAATATAGAAACTAAAATTCGGTTTCCATACAAATAAGCGCTCGACCAAATTAATTTCGTATGCGAGGACGAAGATTTTTATCGATTTTTAATAACTTTATCTATTATAAGTAGTTCGGTTGCCGAATGGCGCCGGACAGATGAGCTCACATAACGATCATGTGGATTCCAGAAGACGGGAATCGATCAAGGGGAAGGCCTAAAATGAGATGGAGTAACGACCTGTCTGCTTTCGACAAGGATTGGAAAGAAGTAGATAAAGATCGAAACAGCTGGAAACAACAAGGGGAGGCCTTTGCCTAACTATGAGACCTGAATGGCTAAAAAAAAGGAGTTCGGTGTCATGTACTTCCTCACCTCTTCTCCAAAAATTTGGCTGGTAGATAAAAAGTCAACCTGAATGTATTTGGGTATACAATACTACTTGTGCCCGCGGGCTCCACTCCCCTTGGGAATTTCGGCATAAAAACTTGTCTTATTTCCCTCCCAAGGTCTCAGACTACAATCATACTAAATTTCATTTAAATCGGTTTAGTGATTGAAACGTGAAGAGGTAACAGATAGACAGACAAAGTTACTTTCGCATTTATAATGATAAATAGTGTATAGTATGGACATGAATGGATAGTATCGTTAACTTAGTATCGCATATCTTAGTATAGCAAGTCATTCACACATCAATCTGTGCGATTTGTCCGTATATATTTATGTTTACTCTTAGACCAACAGAGAAAACAATCCGGTCAAGTGCGAGTCAGATTCGACAGTGGGTTCCGTACTATTATCGATAACAATCCTATGATGGTATAAGGGTAGCATATAATAACATCTTTAGGCACCTTATGGGGTTGAAATCTTGGTGTAGTGCCTCTGGGATGTTCACAGAGGGACGTGTCAATACTTTTAGCGCCATACACCGTCATCGTGTAGGAAATTTTATGTCCAGGGTTGTCATGTGTAAAAACAGCATTGTACAGAGTTTGGCAGAGAGACTTGTATCTACCGATACCTACAGACACTGTTGGCTATTGCTGCTAGGTTAATTTAATTTTACTATATATTTAATTTTTATTGTAAACAATTTTAATTTTACAAACTATGGATCTTTTTGTGTCTGCGATAAAGCATTATAATTATAATTATAATTATAATTATTATTATTATTATCTATAAAAATCATTTTTGTTGTATGGGAACCCCCTTCAATGTTTATTTTATTCAGTTTTTAGTATTTGTTGTTTTAACGGCAACAGAAATACAGCATCTAAGAAAATTTCAACTGTATTATAGCTATCATGGTTCATGACCAGAGTTCGGCATCACGGGTGCTATTGCTATGAAAAGTATGGATATGACTAAAAGTGCTGGGATTTCTCAAGAATCGGTACCTTACTAACGGATGTAAATAGTTTTTGAGGAGCTCGGTGGCCCGGCGGGAGTGCGCATTACTAGCGCTTTCGCAAGTTAAGCGACACCGGGCGTGGTCCGCAATTGGATGGGTGACCACAAGTGGCACAAAAATTTCTCGAGCTCCTCCGTGCTTCGGAAGGCACGTAAAAGCCGTTGGTCCCGGCAGTCATCATTGTATGGCAGTCGTCAAGCTATGTCAGATGCCTTTAGGCAGCCTGAAAAATCTGACACCAGTGTTGGCCACTTTACATACACAAAAAACAAACGGATGTAAATACATCACAAAATTTCGGATGAAGATTATTCTACTACTTGTAACGTACACAATCTTTCTCTTTAAATGAATATTAGGAAATTGGTAAATAAAACAATCATAATTATGTGATTTCAGGTTATGATACCGATTCTCGAGAAATCCCGGGATTGTTAGTCAAATCCATACTTTTGATAGGAATAGCACCCGTGATTCCGATCTCTGTTCATGACATACAGCCTAGTGATAGATAGACGGAAAACGAAGTCTTGGTAATAGGATCCCGTTGTTCCTAGTTTTGATACAGTGCGTTTGGTATATTTTAGTTACTTCCATAGAGTTATGTCCTAAGGAATATTGCTTTGGGGTAATGCTGCAGACATAAATACCATATTTGTTTTACAAAAACGCGCTGTTAGGTCTATATATAAACTGGCTGTAAGGTGCTAGAGAGACTCTAAGGGAACTTTTTGAAGACATAAATATTTTGACTCTCCCTTCGTAATCTATCTATGTGAACATTATGTACGTGCGTCAGAATAAACATACATATAAGAAAAATTATGATATTCATATTCACACTTAAACTCAGTAGAGTTTAAGTGTAAATCTGTATTGTAACTGAAACATAGCCTATCAGGCTGAGTAGGGACCAATATTGAACTGGGTTTCTTTCGGCGTAATCTTCCCAGCAGTGGTCGTTCCGAAACGCTAGTAGTTTTTAGCTTTTGCACTAAAATAATATTAAAAAAATGACCTTCATAAAGAGATAAATTAATCCTACATTGAATAAAAAAAAATTGACTTTGACTTTTGAGTTTGACCCCTTTGATACGGAACCCTAAAAACTGAAAAAAATGGAGTAAAAGCGTCAAGCGCCCCATAATTTCCGTACTAATCTCCCCATGAAATGAAATATAGGTCAATTCATCCACTGACGTTGCAGCAACAAAAGAAATTCTAAACATATTAATGCTATGCTGGATGATGTATGATACAGTCAATTAGCATCGACGTTGAGTAATGCTACCGCATAATGCTCGGCACAAAAAGAGACGGCGATATAAAAAGAGACAGATAGATGTATATTTGTCTTGATACAGAATCATGTGTAAATCTCAGATCTTAACAGGAGTTCAGGAGAATAACGTAGATGATTAACAGAGATCGGAATCACGGGTGCTATTTGTAACAAAAGTATGGATATGACTAAAAGTTCCGGGATTTCTCGAAGTAAATAAAATAATCATAATTATGTGATTTCAGGATAAGTATATTTTTTCGATTAAAATATATCCTGAAATCACGTTATAGTGATTGTTTTATTTATAGATTATACGAGTATAATCATATCCATACTTTTGATAGCAATAGCACCCGTGATTCCGATCTCTAATCATTAAGTAAAGTGAAATAATGCCCTTAAAAGGTTACAATTTCTGACATTATATTTCTTAGATGCATCTTTACATTCTTTTTGAGAAAAAAGTAAAAACTTGAATGTACGAACCGCTTCTCCTCCTGCGCCGATAGAAAAATGCGAATTATATGAGTAGACGAAAACGTCGGCTACCCTATTTTGATTCCTTTTAGTGTTTCATACCCAAAGGACAAAAACGGGACCTTATTACTAAGACTCCGCTGTCTTCACCAGTCTGTCTGTCACCAGGCTGTCATATATAATAACCTTTATTATAGTGTAGGGATTTAAAGACCTAGCAGACCCAGCGAACTTTGTTCCGCCTTCCCTTTTTTTTCATCCCTCTAGGGGTTGAATTTTGAAAAATCCTACAACACGTTTTTACTAATTTACCGCCAGGAGTACTCTTGTGAAGTTTCGAATAAAATGGTTAAACTAATCATGTTTCTCCATACTTTGGACCCTGTTTCACCATTATAGGGGTTGAGTTTTGAAACATTCTTTTTTGTGCACCCCTAAACCTCATAAAAACCTATGTGACAAATTTCACATTTCTTTCATTAGCGGTTACGGCTGTGCGTGCGTCTATATGTCAGTCAGTGGGAACTTCTCCTTTTATATACAATGTATATTTTTTATACTTAATCAAACGAAATGTGCGGATATTAGAAGAAATATTATCGATTAAAAACCAAAAAAAAAATTAAAATCCCTTTCATTTTTTTTTGTTATGGTCGTATTTCGATTTTAATTTTTTTCTCTTTAAGTAAACGGCGTATTTTTTTCAAAGTGGTCTTATTTGAAAGCTACAAAGTTTAAGAAGCTAAGAAAGTAAAAAAATAATTAACAACACCGAACCAGAAATTAGTTAAAAAATAATTCATGAAAAAAATAAAGAGCCTGGATTTTTTAAACTTAACGATTTTTTTTTTAATTTTCTTTTCGATAATATTTCGTCTATTATGCGCACACTTCGTTTGATCAAGTATTAAAAGAACACATTGTATAAAGATAGATAGTAATATAGAGTAAGTCATGTCACGCACGTAAAAATGCAAATAATTTCCTGAAAGGTCGTTTTTATTACACAAACATATGAAAAGCATCTTCCAACCAGCAAGATGCCTCCATAAAATAATTTTATTTTGGCAGAGTCTGAAATTTCACGCAATAAAACGTGGGCGTTCGGAGTGTTAAATACACAGCAGCAGTTGACAATTGGGATAAATAAACAACCTTTTCCGTGCCTTCCCTTTGCCTTAATGCTGCTTGGAAAAATAATATATATTTTGGAGGAGGTTGTATTTTTAATTATGTATTTATATTTATTTTTAAGCTAATACGAAAACAGGGGTATGTGTGTCTGCCTGTGGCATCGTAGCTCTCGGAAGAATGGACATTTCAATGCGGTTTTTTACGTGAAAATAAGTTACCTTACGGTAATCCTTAGCTATTTTTGATTAAAATCGGTTCAGTCGTTTAAAAGATATTGGGAGTTAACGCTTAAAGTCTGGGTTTTTAATTTGCCTGGCAAATAATAGATGGCGCTTATCAATTCCACTTAACATCTGTTGGAATTTGTAGTTTCACTTCTCATCACTAGATGGTGTCGTCGGAGGTTTTTAATTTTCGTGGCAAATCAACTTGTTGCGATTAGAGATTAAAATTATTTTGGTTGTAGGTATTTATTTTAGATTTACTATACCCCTCGCGCTGGGGGCACGACTACTTATTAAAGTCTCGCGGTGAAAGAAATATATATTTCTGAGAAGATTGTCCTTAGCTATCAGACTAGCATGGAAGACAAAATATAAATATCAAACCATTTCAAAAGTTATAACAATACCCAAACGCGGCTACAAAATATACGAAACTGCTCGAAATTTATCAGAGAATATAACATACAAACATAAATATATAGCGACGCTGCGCAGGAAAACGGGTACTATGTCAAAACCCGACTACAATTTCTCCGGTAACATTCGTCTATATCTCGACATAGCAACTCGCATCCCGCATAACCGTGGATGCCGTGGTTCAAGGAATTAACTTACAGCAATTTAAATTTTTATTCTCGTATAATTTTCAAAAATGGAGAAAGGATTTATTAAAATAAAAAAGATATATACATACTAAATTTTTTTAAAAACTAGAATAATGATAAAAATACTACTCACTACAATACACTTCATATTAATATTTACAAATAAATAATTGGCCAAGTGCGTGTCGGGCCACGCGCAGTGTAGGGTTCCGTAGTAACAAATGCCAAGTTTGAGTTATTAATTTGTACGAAAGTTTCGTTTACCGAGTACTTTTTACGAGTGGATCTCCTATAACTTTTTTATTTGTAAACCCTACTTAGCTTTGATAGTTTTCCTTTAACTTTTGTTATATATATAGCTGTAAATTTTTTCACATGTTTATATATTAACCGTTTAGCAAATAAAGGGGAAGGGACACTTGACTCAAACAAAAATTTTCACTTTAAATCCATATATTTTAGAAACGGATCTCTAAATCGAAAAACAGTGTTTACAACCTCATAATATTTTTAAAAGACCTTTTCGACGATACCCAACATGACAGGTTAATCGAGAAAAAAAAAATGCCTTTTTCATATTACTTGTATGGGAGCTATCGTAATAAAAACTTTTTCAATATTTGGTTTTACCATTTTTTCTGCCTAATTAATATACATATCACACCTTTCTAGTACTAATAGTCGCTGAGTAAAACCGCGGACGGACAGATAGACAGACAGACATGGCGAAACTAAAGGGTTCTTCGTTTACTACGGAACCCTAAGCCCGGTAATACTTTACCCAGAAGGCTGGTATCATTACCTCGTAGTATGGTAATGTTGACTTTTGACCCTCACGGGAAAATTCAATAAGTTTCCTTGAGTTTTCAAAAATATTAAGATATTTACCATAAGACGTATTAAAATTGAAAAAAAAAAACTAAGCGACTTACACACTGTTTTTCCAACATAGTTTTCAATACATTTTTCGGAGTGCAAACTGGGATATTGCAGTTCAACTTGAAGTTAAAAAGATTGACGTAGATTAAAATATTTTAATATGTAAAATGTTGTCCATACTATAAATTAACCTGCCAGCCAAAGCGGGGCTTTATTCATACCAAATAGTCTATTAAAACAAGAGCTCTACTTTATATGGCATGAAAAAATATTTGCATTTATCATTTACATTACGTCACGTTATTTTCTTTACTAGAGCTGTTTCCTGCTACATAATGCTTTATTTATTTTTTAGAAGTGGACAATGCCGTAAAACCGCAGGCACCGTTACTTCATTTTGGCGCATTAGGTCCTATTACTGGAACGTCCAGTCGGCTAAAAAGGTTTATTTCTCTGAATGGCCACTTCCCATGTAGATGAAGCCAAAAAGGTCTGTCAGGGTCGTAGCAACTGAAGTTCCATAGTTGGCCTACCCCTGTGGAAAATAGGCCTGATAATATTTATGTATGTATGTCTGTCCACTTCCTTGAACATGCACCTTAGCTAACGGCATTCCCGCTACCTCTCATGACTCGCAGCCTCTAGCACGCCCCACTATCAGCGCGTCGCAGCCACTTCGGTCAATTTGCTGTATCGTTCCGTATTATACACGTGTATGTTTGGAAATAGAAATTTAGTTTGCGCGCCAATATTGGTGAGAGCACCTGCTTTTTAGGCTGTTTGTCATTGAAAATGTGCTGTCAAAAATGTTTTTTTTCATCTTTGAATAGGATTAAAACGTACCATGAGATCCGTGGAGATCCGACGACGAACGAAAGTTCATGACGTGCTCTCCAGGGTTGCGACTCTAAAGTGAAACTGGGCAGGATACCTGGCTCGAAGGAACGATGGAAGGTGGAGTAAGGCCGTCACTGAATGGTATCACAGAAATGGGAAACGTAGTGTGGGACGTGCGGCTAGGTGGGTTGATGACATCAGGCAAGTTGCTGGAAATAACTGGGTTGTGATAGCCAACAACAGAGCAGGATGGCGCAGACAAAAGGAGGCTTATGTCCAGCAGTGGGTACCTGAGAGCTGTTCATGATGATGATGTTGATGTACCATGCAGGACCCTCAGGACTTAGATATAGAACATGAAAAGGGGGTATTCGTTTTCGTTATATCATGGTATGTCCCATGTCCCATGGGGTATGTTCACTTTGATGAATACTCCCCCCCCCCTATCGAGTAGAAATCCCCTTAACGTTACACATTGTAATAGGTAAGGGTTGGGAAATAAATCTTGAATGTCCTGAAAGGGTCATTTCAGTTAGTAACATGTAAGGATTGAAAGTTAAAAAAATATTATTTCGAAGTAGTAATAAATTTTATAAATTTAAGGTATTTTGTTTTTTTCCTAGCGTTGTCTTTTCAAAAGTTCCTTAGAGGATAATTTTACTTTCATGAAGGAGTTAGTATCGACTCTAATATTATTTATTTGTACGCCTACTTCAACTTCTTTTTCTATTTGTCCCGAAAGTTGACTGGTAGAGAATGCTATTAGCATTAACGTTAGTATAGAATCTATTATTTATTTGTATACCTACCATGAGATTATGTTTTCTATTTATCCCGGTATTATGACTGATAGAGAACGCTAAAGCATTAAGGCCTTTCGTACCATGTTGTTTTGGTAAATAAAGATAAAATAAAATAAAGTAAATAAAAATATTATCCCATATATGGGTATTTAACCCTTAACCATAAAACCACAATTCCCTAACCCGGCATTTACAAATGCCCTTTCCATAAACGTAGCACCATAAAAATTATCTGCACCCCCAGTGAACAAAACGCAAACAGGACAGCTCGCAAAGAAAGCGCTCGTAAAAATAATCTTGTTAAACAATAAACCGGCGGTGTAACTAAACGCAACGTGTGTTTAGTGGGCAACAATTATCGCTGGTTCTTATCTGAGTTTTTTTTATAATAACCACTGGTTTGTTCCTATTTGAGCTGCTGGATTGACCTTTTCACTTTTAGTTTTATTTTTTGACATAACCGTAGACGATGAAGACTCAGTGAACCTGATGGTCTGATGATGAATTAAATACCATTTTAACTCAGTATTGGAGGTAATAAATTGAGAAACTTTCCTCTTTTTAAAGCCGTTTAAGTTGCAATTTGATGTTCTTACTATATGCTATAAGATTTAATGACCGCGAGTAGAAATATTCTTTTATGCCTCAGTATTTTTCCTTTTAGATTCCTGACTGATAGGATGAACACCTTGGGATAAGTCCGCCGTTACTACACAAATGATTGTTTTATTTTAAGATTGCATATTGGTAACTAATTTTGATCTTTGTACCACATGGGAGTTCATAAATCTTATCCGCCAAGGCTCCCTTATATATTTATTTTAGTTTTATGGAATTTTTTTATTTTTAAAGGAATTAATCAACTAAATATTTTGTGAATAATTCAAGCGTCTACCTGTTGATGTTATTAATATCGAGCAAAAAAAAAGTCATGTTTGCTGTATGGATGCCCCCGTTAAATATTAATTTTATTCTGTTTTTAGTATTTGTTCTTATAGCAGCAACAGACATACATCATTTAAGAAAAATTCAACTGTCTAGCCATCACGGTTCATGAGATAGGTACAGCTTGGTGACAGACAAAACAGATAGACGGACGGACAGCGGTGTCTTAGTATCTAATAGGGTCCCGTTTTTACCCTTTGAGTAGGGAAAACTCTAAGGGAAATATCTGTACCTAACTTATATTGTTCTTGAACTACGAGTAGTTGAGATACAACCACCATAAAATCTAGTACGCGTGACAGTAATTTAAAAAAAAATGAAGTTTCCACTTCCACACACTCTTCAATTTGACCCTATTAAATATGCTTCAAGATCAAAATGTCTTATTTTTAATTCGTCCACGTAGCAAAATACCTAAAATTAAAGTCGACATGGCAAATTGCCTAAACTGTAAATCGCCTAGGGTACCTACATATTTTATCAAGTAAAATGCAAGCAATAATTTCTAAATAGTAAATGTCAGGATGGCGCAGACAAAAGGAGGGTTATGCCCAGCAGTGGGTACCTGAGAGCTGTTGATGATGATGAAATGGTCTAGAGAACGAAACGTCTATCAAGCAAAATGCTTAAAATGCATTTTGTAATAATAATATGTAGTGATCGGTATAGAGATTTAAACTAATAATAAAGTTTATAGGCGCAAAAGGACCATTCCTTTATGAAACCTCCGGGTAGATGGGCCGATTTTGGGCACGCAACGTTTGAAGAACTGGGTCGGAAGGAAATTTCAGTATAATTGACGTGGATTCCCGATGAGCGGTCAGTTTTGTACCTCTTTCGCTTGAAGTGGGTTAATTGAGCAGGGTTTTTGCTTCTTGAAAGGCATTCACATCGCAATAATTATTGTGCGCAATATATTTTTACCCGACTGCGCCAGAAGGAGGGTTATATTTTCGAGAGTATGTATGTACGTATGTATGTGTGTATAATTGTTTGGCACGCTCTGGAGCCTGAACGGTTCGATGGATTTAAGCTTTAGAGGTGTCGTTAAATTTGTATTTACTGTAAGAGGGCATTAGGTTTATCAAAATAATAAAAAAAACGTGTGGCACTCGGGGACTGCCGCGGCAAAGCTATTGCATAGCATTTTTATCAACTTATGAAATTATAATTATTTATTTATGCAGTATTTTTTATATTAATTCAAATTACACTTTTTATGCGTGGTGACCGATAAGAAAACCATTTTTTTTCTTTTTTATTATCTTACAATATATGTAGGATATTCAGGAATTTTTATTATAAGCAGTTAGCAGCTAGTCTACACGCATACGTCTAGTCGCACGCACACTAACACCGTGCCGAAGTCTGCCAAACTAAAACGACGTTAGACGATGCACGGTCGCCGGTTGCCGAGAAACGTTTAGGCGGAGTGTTAGGTTTTATTTTCGTTACAGAATTTCTTGATTCGGTCGCCGCACTCAAAGCCCGCGATAAAAGCTATGCAATAGCTGAAAAAAAAAACTTGAGAGGTGTCAAGGGACACTCGGATGGAACGAAGTAAAATATAAATATAAATAGGTCTAAATTACATTCAAACTCTTTTCTGCGTTCTAAAATCAAGTTTTATTATCTTCATAAATTTGAATGAACAAAAAGTGTCGTTACAACTTTTGGTGTTAATTTTTTCCGTCTAGCCCCCTTTCTCAACGCGCAAGAAGGAACTTCAGTCCAAAAACAAAATGGCGGAATTTGGCGCCAAATTCAAATGTTTGGCGCGCTCTGCGGCCTGAACGGCTCGATGGATTTACGCTTGAGAGGTGGCATTAGATTTGTTTTACTGTGAGAGTGACACTGGGTATATGAAAATAAAAATATATAAAAAAAGCAGTGGGTATTTTTATTAATGTTATAATTACTTGTTTGATTAAAAAATACTTATACCTTTACTAAAAACTTGTACCGGCTGCTTCTTTTTTATCATTTTGGCGTATGGCAAACGGCCACTTTTGGCGTATTGCGTAGAAAAGCTTCAGGTTCTCACTTTAAAATGTAAACAGTAGTTCATAAAATACTTTGACGGGTAATCCAGGGTCTGATCAAGACCAAATTTTAAATGATATCTGCGTTTCTTTTCAAATGATTTATTACACAAATGGGGGCAGTAATGGACCCCGAAAAATTCAGGTAGTCCCTTAAACCAAAAGCTCTCATATTTGAATACCATTTCTTAATAAGAAACAAATGATAAATCAAAATGATTGTTATCCAATACTTCGAAATAATCCAGACGAAGACTCAATCAATCTTTTATTACCCTAGATATCAATAGACTATAAAATTTCCAATTTAATTGCAAGTGAAGCGAATCTTCTAGTTGGATGAAGCCGATAGTTCTCTAATGTATTTTTTCTCAGAATTCCATTTACGGAATATCTCTTCAAATAATATTCAGTTAGGTTTTGTATTCATGCTATACTAGGGATGGGTAACAAGAATTCTCGGTAATAGATTAACTGGAAAGTTCCGATTTTGAAATGACTGTAATTTCGGAAAATGTATATAATTATATGTCACGAGGAATATAATTACGATGATAAGGAATTATATATGATACATTATGACTTTGACTAGTCTTACTGTTACTTTATTTTAGATTCTCGGCTGATATTTAGTTCACAGACAATGCTTTGTTGTGGGCTCCTACTGGTTAGGAGTTATTTAATTTAACAAATACATATATAGATAAACATCAAGGAGCCAAGTCGATCTGAAAAAGATCATTTTCCATCTTGACCTGACCGGGGATCTAACTCGGGACAACCGGTGTGATAGCCTGGCACGATAATCACTAAGCCACTGAGTTCTGATGAAGATCACAGACTGTCACACTGATCTGTTATTTTAATTTACATATCAAGTAATTATATTTAGTTGACTTTTTGGGGACACATCATAAGGAAATAAATACTGGTTTGATTCGCGTTGTTTAAACAGAAATGAATGAAGTCGGCCAGTTTAAAAAAAAATACAATCAAGAAATAATATAGTACCTGTTTGCTGTCTATATTTACTGACGCCTATGTCTGTCTGTCTGTACTTGATTAACTCTGAAACTACTACTAATAATTTGAAATAGGTTATCTAGAGCCTAGTCAAGACAACATTTTAAATTATATCTCCGTTTCTTTTTAAATGATTTGATTCAAATGGGGGCAGCACTGGACCCCGAAAAATTCAAGTCTCTTAACAAAGTACGTAAAGATTCAAAGATTCAAATGTTTATTCAGTAATTAGACCTTTACAGGCACTTTTACACGTCAATAAGTATAATTTACGTTATGTGTAAAGTATATTAAAATATAATTTATTTTTAAAGAAAAGCTACCGATACCAGCGCTTCGTAACGACCACTGCTGAGAAGAAACGCCGAAAGAAACTCATTTTCACAGTATTGGTCGCCTTCTCGCCAGAAGGGCTTTGTCGTATTATTATTTTTTCTTTTAATTATTAAATACTTATAATATCATACAATGTTGACACATTTAACATGTAATGCTTGCGAACAAGTTAACAAACATAAAGTGCGTAATAAAAATATCAATTAGTCAAAAAAAAGCGAAGCCGAGCTGACCGTAATGAAAATTATTACTAAGTATTACATATTCCGATTTTGACAGCCCTAGATCTGATGCTTAATGAATCAGTTCATTGCCAGTCTCAAAACGTTTTCTATGAAATTATTTCTCCGTAAATAAATCAAAGAGATTTTGTACTTGAAACTCGCTACATGAAAGGATATATAATATTTCTATTAATATTCAATCTTACGTGAATTAAAAAATAAATCATGCCATTTTTAAAAGCAAACATATTCTCTTGTAATTAGGTAATTACAATTTGAAGCAAATTTTATAATTCGGGAAAAAATAACTTATGGGTAAGTACAGAATTAACCAATGTGTAGATTTCACTATGTTTTTTTTTGTTTTTGTATGGCGTAAATATGAAAATAACGACTCGAAATAAGTGAAACGTTCAATAGCCATCGCTTATTAACTCAATAGGCTTTTACGATTTGACTGCCTCTGTGGTCCAGTGGTCAAGGCGTTCGCCTTGTGACCCGGAGGTCATGGGTTCGATTCCCACTGGGAAACATACTTTGTGAAAAAGTTGTTTCCAGACGGGATAGGATATTGCAGGCTTGAATCACCTGATTATCCGAAAAGAACGATGATTCCGTGTTTCGGAAGGCACGTTAAACTGTGGGTCCCGAACGCCACCTAGCGTTTGATCATCAAACTATCCAAGGATTGGTTCCTGGTTTGCCTTTTGGGTTGTGGAGGTCAGACGGCAGTCGCTCTGTGTTAAAACCAGTAACCTCGTCAAATCTCCTTGGTTAGGTAGCGGACCCCGGGCTCTGAAGCGTTACTGCTGAGGATGCAACCGGGAATACGCTCGGATGATGATGAGGCCTTTACGATTTGCG
This sequence comes from Acrobasis suavella, assembly GCA_943193695.1. Lineage (NCBI taxonomy): Eukaryota > Metazoa > Arthropoda > Insecta > Lepidoptera > Pyralidae > Acrobasis > Acrobasis suavella. The sequence goes on from OW971947.1 coordinate 3,807,286, forward strand.
CGTAAAGAGAAGCTGCTGATAGGTACCTTATTTGATAAAGATATACATAACACAGTATTTATTTATTTTTTCTACACCTGTACTGTTATCTGTCTTTTAAATGGTCCCGAACACTCATATAAGAACATAGATTATATGATTTCCGAAAAGTCTATAGTGTATTCCTAATATAATAGCACATGTGTCGTTATTTCGCCAAAACGATACTCCTAGCCTACCTATAACTTTTTTTCTTTAGATCTACCATACTGCCAACATAATAAAATCGTTATTTTAACATATGGTGCCATTTTTCAAACGTGGAGTCACTGAACAAACGGTTTTTTGTATGAAAAACATTAGTTTAAGTGACTCCGTGTTTCAAAAATGGCACTTTTAGAAACTAGGAACACGTCAATAAAATTAAATTAAGTCTTCCATAGATACTTACCCTCATATTCATAAAAAAATACAACCATTTGCTAAACCTATTTTAGCTAAAACATGTTTTGTCTCTTTTCCTCTTCTCAATATTTGACATTGAAAGAACGAGACAAAACATATTTTAACCAAAATAGGTTTAGCAAACGCTTGTATTTTTTTATGAATTTGGGGGCTAGTGCCACAAAACATATGGTAGTATTTCATACTTTCCTTTGTTTATTTTTGTATTTATTTTAGTAAATGTAGTCGTAGAATATTGTATGCAACGTTGTATAAGTAGTCAAAAAATGCTCGATGGCGTCAATTTCCGATGCTCGCCAAGGCTCGCATCGTAACCTGCGCCACTCGCATTTTTTAACCCTCCTTATACAAATGTTGCATAAAATACTATAACTTTATTACAAAATAAATGAACATAAGGCCAGAGGCATTTTCTACCTGTCAACCAACAACTGTGTTTTGGCGTCAGTACAATAGAAACTCACTAAAAAAGATTAAAAAGGAGTAAACTTATTATTATTAAGTAAGTATATACAATGTCCTTTTTAATTAAGTACAAATATTTAAGGAGGTGATTCAGTCCATCATTTTGAACAACTTTTCCCAATAAATATATATCGAAATACGAAAAAATTTTTTGCATTTTTCATAGTAACGATATCACGTGACTACTTTGATCTGTATGAGAACCTAAATATTTTTTTTCGTATTTCGATATATATTTATTGGGCAAAGTTGTTCAAAATGATGGACTGAATCACCTCCTTAAATATTTGTACTTAATTAAAAAGGACATTGTATACGCGTTTATATCGTGGATAAAACTACACCAAAAAATTTTGGTGTATAATAAAAAATACACCAAAAAAATACATCAATCAAAACAAACCATACACTAACTACGCTACTATAGCCAGTAACAGTTTTCGAAGATAATGTACACACACAGCTCTCTTAAACGCAAGACGAGATTCAGCTTTCGGGATACTGACTGGTATGGTAAGTACCTATTGTTCTTTCAAAAAAAAAAAAATATTTCAAGTTAATAAAAATGTCACTCCCAGAGGAGGAAACTGCACCCCTCCGAAACAAAATGTTAAACACCTGATTTGAAATGCAAAACCCTCTGCTGGTTACTGCCCTGAAAAGTTAAATGTGAGGCGCAATGAATTTTTTTAATGGTCACCTATTACTGGCAGTGGTGCCGCGAAATTTGCCTTTCCCCTGTGTTTTTATTTATGTTTCGTTTTGTCTTTGTTACCTTTTTATTCGCAGAATATAGAAAATAAAAAAAAATACATTGTTTGGTGTCTTTGTTGGCTTCATTTTTTTCCATGTCACCAGAATTTTAATTGGGTACCCTCGGAATCAAAAATAAATTATTTGGTACTATTAAGAACATAAAACGTCACCAAATAATGTCACTTGTCAAAATCGTATCCATTTTCAATGTGATTTTTTATTATTGCAGAAAAACTGATATTAAGAGCGCTATTTGACTCTAAGATACTATGACGCCATTAGTCTAATTTTCATACAAATCCCAAAAAAATGTTTGTTTTGACTTTTAGGAAAAAAATTCCGAATTGAGATGTTGGAAAATAGCAAATATTGTATTTAAAAAAACGAACTTAAATTGTTTACTTACTATTACATGCACACCTTGGTTTCATATGTATTAGGCAAAATTTCTGCTATCTGACGTTTGTATTTGTATTACTACCTTCCTCCGTGTCAATAATTTATTTTATTTTATTTAAATCCAAAAGCTAATAGGCTGCTTTGGCATAAAAAGTTATAGTAGTTGACTTTTTACAAAAAAAACATCTTTCAATAATTTCAATGAAAAGTACTCAAATGTAAAAGAATAAATATGTCTTGCGCCTGCTAATGATGGCATTCATAAAACGTATAACACCGTCAATTTGAAAAAAAAAACAAATTACTTAAAAAATAATAAATTCTCGCATATATTTACACTTGTTTAAATCTAAACTAGCTCCCATTCACCAAAGTACTACACTTAACAAGTAGACACTAAAAAAACTCGCAAACAGTTCGGACACATTTCGAGCGGAAATAAAAAAAAATATCCAAATAACTCGAAGGTTTTATTGGCCCCATGTACGAGTAAAGTTCGGTGTGAACCGTCCCGCCCTTTTCTTGTTTCCGGTCGTCGGGAAATTGTCGCGTGACAGCAGTAGTTGCGTGGGAAAGAGTTTTTGAGTTCCGGATTACTTAATTTGCTTAATTTTGAGCGACTTTTGATTTTTAATTTAAGTTCTTGGGGTGTGTTTCCTGGGAACTATTATTATTGACTCAGTAGATGATCTTTTAATTTTAACTTATATTTTTGAAATAAACATGTAGTGCTTAGCGACAAAAAAGTACTTACTTTAAACATAACTTTTTAAAAAGAAACATTACCATTGACTAATAATTCTGTAATTTTTGTTTCAGGTATGTTTACTGTCGGAAATCTGTACTGACCGAAGCCGTATGTACTTTCAATGAGCATTTTAGACGAGTTGCTACGTAGACTACTTGCGCTTTAGACCATTCAATACTAACTCTCAAAAACTAACAGGAGTTTGATTTGATCTGGTAGTGGAACGAGTATTTATTTTAAGGTCGTATATTTGTAACAAAATTCCTTAATACATCAATTAAATATTATGAAAAATTCACCAATCAATTCACCGAGCGAACGAAGGGAGCGAAGCATCTAAGCGCACGGTAGTGCGCAGGCCAAGTTCCAGCAACAGGCCGCGCGCATGCAGTGCACTATTTACACGAACCGTTTCGACCTACTTTTGACCCCAGTGTAGCTCAGTGCCTATTGTAAGTGCAGAAATAAAATTGTACCTACGTAATTATATACTAATATTAAAGCAGAATGCCAAATTTCATAAAGATAGCTTCAGTAGATCCTGAAATATGACCCTGTGAAAATAGTTAATTTTTTACACTGACTGACTCACTCACTGACCGACAATCAAACCCTCTAGGCAACTTCCAATTGTCTTAGCGTTATGAAATTTGGCACGCAAGTCGTGTTTAATATGTAGATTAACAAAAAATTAAGAAATTTAAGAAATCGGTCATGCTTACGTTAGCTCAATCGAATATCAAATTTTTAATAAAAATATTTATGTACCAGTGATACAATGAGAAAACGATGAGGAGGGGGGGGGGGGAGGAGAGGTGGGAGGGGATATAAAAAAATACATACGATTTCTGGAATAAAAATATTGAAATCCACCAAAAACATACCTGTTAAAAAGAGGGCCAAGTTCCTAGTACGTTTTTGGTGGGATCTCAGTTTCAAGATTGGCCAAAAATGTTTTTAGCCGGTTGTCTGCTTGCCTGTCAGTCTTTGAGTCTGTCCGTCTGTTCTCGTCTACAGTTCGCATTTCTCGAGAATTTTTTGAGAAGGGAGGAATATGATTTTATGATAAGGGATACATATTTTGGCACGGTAGTTAATTTTGTATGGAGATGAAGATTTTTTTTTTACCGTTTCAGGGATGGTCCCTTAGTAAATGTTGTTCACATTGATTAGTATGTTTACTCCCTTTCGGAGTATCCCTTTCCGTTACACGTTCCGTTATATATATCATATGGAGTTAGTAGTCGATTTTTTTTTTCATAATTTCATATTTTTTTTATGTTACCCTTCTTAAGACGCAACGTTTTTGTCTGAACAACTTTTTTATCTGATAAGTTTCAACGGGTTGGGGCGACTCGTATCGCCTACAGCTCACAGTACCAGTAAACTATATCTGACGAAAAGCCTACGCAAGAGCTTTCATGAAATAAATTAACAAGCGCAGCAGAAATTCAATCTGTCCAGCTATTGTGCTTTAAGCTGTGCAATATACGGACAAAGCTATTTGCACAAAGCGTAGCCACAATGCAGTTTTTCAATCAATTATTTTTAATATTCATATTATTAAGTTATATAATCCGAAACCGAAAACAAAATGATTTTTTTTTAATCTGCCCAAAGTTATTTCTATATCTCATGGAAAGGGAAACTGTCAAGTAAAAAAGGATGCACGTATAGCGCTCTTGACTTCACTCTCGGCTTCTTCTTCAGCGGTCTCACGCGCACGAAAGAGATAGCTATATTAGTGATATGTCCCCACTAGCGTTGCATAACTATCGATAGTTTGACTATCGATAGTATTGAATAACTGATACTATCGATAGTATTGATTGTCAATAGTTTGCAATACTATTGATTTAAGGTAAAACTATCGACAGTATCGATACTATTGAATTTAGATACTATCGATAGTATCGAATACTGTCGATAGCATCGAAATGCAGTAGTATCGATACTGTCGATAGTTTTACCTAATATCAATAGTATTGCAAACTATTGACAATCGATACTACCGATAGTATCGGTTATTCGATACTATCGATAGTCCTTTCGATATTGTGACTGTTTTTCAAGGCCATGATAGTATTGATAGGCTATCGATATTGTATACTAGTGCTTGCAACGCTAGTCCCCCCACGCTTTTTATATTTGAAATGCTAATTGCTGCTTCATTATTTGATCAATTTTCTTGCTGTTTTCAGAAAAATATTTATTTTCAGAGGAATTTTTTACACAAAACAAAAACATACACAATAAAATAAATAAACCTATTCGTTTCTTACTTATGGATCTGAAACGTGGTCCCTTACTTATGGGTCTCATAAGAAGGCTCAAGGTCGCTCAACGCGCTATGGAGAGGGCAATGCTCGGTGTTTCTCTACGTGATCAAATCAGAAATGAGAAAATTCGTAGAAGAACAAAAGTCACTGACATAGCCCAGCGGATTAGTTCGTTGAAGTGGCAGTGGGCGGGACACATAGCGCGAAGAACCGATGGCCGATGGGGTAAAAAGGTTCTCGAATGGCGACCGCGTACTGGCATTCGAAGCGTAGGACACCCACCCACAAGGTGGTCTGATGACCTGACTAAGGTCGCTGGAAAGCACTGGATTCAGGCCGCTCTTGATCGGTCATTTTGGAAATCCTTGGGAGAGGCCTATGTCCAGCAGTGGACGTTATGCGGCTGAAATGATGATTCGTTTATTATAATACTTTTTTATGAGCAAAGTGCGTGTAAAGGGGTAAGTACAAATAACCCAGAGGTTCGACGTGCTTCCAAATGTAGACCCCAAAAGCAAGATGAGAAGGTGCATGGAAAGTTACTTTGTTCTTCTATTGGAGATGATATATTTACAAATATAGTACAATTCACTCATCATCATCATCCGAGCGTATTCTTGGTTGCATCCTCAGCGGTCACGCTTCAGAGCCCGGTGTCCGCGACCTAACCTAAGTGATTTGACGAAGGTTACTGGTTTTTACACAGAGCGACTGCCGTCTGACCTCTGCGACCCAAAGGGTAGACGAGAAATAATCCTTGGATAGGTTTGAGTGAACGCTAGATGGCGTTCGGGACCCATAGTTTATACGTGCCTTCCGGAACACTTGGATAGGTTTGAGCAAACGCAAGATGGCGTTCGGAACTTGCAGCATTTATACGGCCTCCTAAAACACGGAATCATCTTTCTTTCAGATAATCAGGTGATTTAAGCCTGCAATATCCTAACCAGACAGGAAACAACTTTTTTCACAAAATATACTTCCCAGTGGGATTCGAACCCACGACCTCTGAATACTGGACCTAGGAGGCAATCAAGAAGAGTACAATACATACATCGCAACAAAAACCCTCGGCGTCCGCAGAAGTCGAACAATTCAGTTCCATTACTTTATTCAGGTAGCTTCAAAAATGTAGGCGACAAAAGATTGAATGGCCTTTGAGACGAGTAATATCGCCGATCGCGACACTGCGAAGGTGGCTGAGAAACCCTGGCCTTTGTCCGGGTTTTGTAAAACTCACAGCTTCGTGTTTAGGGTTCCTTTTTACAAAACAAAATAAAAATACGACTTTTACTGATGCGCCTTATTGATATTTGCCATACCACTTCTTGCAGAAAAACTATAAAAGTGGTTGTTGTGATTGCTGACCCCCGTTAAGGCGGCCCTTACCGGCCGCTCTGTCGTCAACGCGAGCATAGTTTGAAAAGTTTGTGGTTTCATCCACGGCTATGCTAGAAAAAGAGGCAAATCAAAACGGGAGAGATAACGCCTAAGGGCACAGTTTTCAATCTATGGAATGAAATTAGTAATATTATAAACTATCCATTGAACAAATATTAACTATTTATAGGATGAGAAAATTTCATAAAACTTGTTCCAGGAAATACTTCTTTTTTCAATAAGCCTTACAAGTGTGTGAAATAAATGTTTGATATTTAAAAAGTTTATTACATTTGCGAGGTTTCTATCGAAATATTTTTTTACATTTTATGTTTTACAGTTTATGAGTACTTTATGAACGGTCGAAGTGCAGGTAAAATTTGTGCAAAAAAGCAGATTTTTGGAGGCGTGTACTGAATTTATTTTTCCAAATTTTAGTTTTTTATTTCGATAAAAACCTAGAAATAACGTACAAGATTTTTGGCAAATCTTTAACGAATACGATTCCAGTTAAAACTTTAACAATCTCATAATCTTATACTAGTTAACCACGTTATATATTGAGAGGTGGCACTCTATTCTCTGTCCGAATATACAAAAAAAGGTGATTAAAGGTTGACCAAATTTTTCAATAATATGAAACAAGAAGTGTGAACACGGGCGCTGCGCGCGATTTGGGAGGGTAAATACCAAACATGTAGCGAGCACGAGGTTTCCAAACATTCCGGGACTTAGCCCACTGAATTGATTAATTTTTCTTTGTAATTATCAAGTATTTTTTTGGTTTTATAACCTTTGACGGTATATGTGATCGTGTTTTCTTAAGCGATTCACACACTGCTCCGCACCCCGCTACATAGCGCGGGGCCGGCTTCATCAGTGATAAATATTGTAAGGAAACTTCTTATCCGGACTACACACAGCCACTTTGTTAGTAACATTACGGTACAAAGTTTATTCATTGGACTACAGAATGGAAAAGTTGTGTGAAAGTTGTGAGACTGAATAAAAGTATGCATCGTAAGCAAGCTTCTTAAGCTAATGCCGAAATTAAAGTGTTACATTTTAAGTTTAAAAGTAGTTTCCTTGGAAATCTCTACGTAAAATATTCTAGCTTCTATGGTAGACTGTATATATTTTTTAAATAATTAAGTCAATATTATTTTATTAATAAAACCTTTTCACGTTTTTTCCCTCAAACAGTCAAATATGATAAAAAGTGACATGAACGAACATAAGTGCAGTACTAAGCTGCTCCACAACATACTTTCACGAATGACACACTGACACGTGCACGAGCGCGTCACATTCGCCCTGATGTAGACCTCCGGATGAGGTCGAAACATGTCAGCCAGTAGCTGACTCTTTACGTGAGTAACCCGTGCTGCATTTATAATGTTTGAGTCTTACGTTATGCTTTTTATCTTTTTTGAAAATAGATCAAAATTGAAAATCTATTTTGAAGAAAGAAGAACATCTTTTGATTATATAAAAAACATTGTAAGGGCTTTTACGATCTAAATTGATAGTCATCAGCAGAAAGCCAATTTTTTCAGCTATTGTGCTTGGAAGCTCTGATACGGACAAAGCTGTTGAACAAAGCGCCGCTACAATGCCAGGAGTATGGATGGAAATGAAATGCTGACGGGTTTTATTTTAGAACTGTGTAATCGCTTTTATTTTTAATATAATTTAATATCACGTCTTTATTTCTAATGGGGCAGACAGAGGATTTTGGGTCTTGTGGCTTAAAGCAGATAGAGCCTAATAAATAAATAAATAAATATTTACGGACAAATCACACAGATTGAGCTAGCCGTAAAGTAAGCTTAAGTTTGTGTTACGAGATACTAAACCAACGATACTATATTTTATGATAAATACATAAATAAACATAAATATAAATAAACACCCAAAACCCAGGACAATTTGAAAAAGGCCATTTTCTAACTTGCGCTGGGTGGGGATCGAACCGAGAACCTCGAGATTCGCGGACTAGCGTGTTGACCATTACGCCACGGAGGTTGTCGGAGCCTAGGGCCGGAAGACTGAAAGTCCAATTTTAGGATGATGGTAGGCGAGAAGGTGGATACAACCGGCCGAGTGCAAGTCAGTCCAGCGCACGAAGAGTTCCGTACCATTATCTACAAAAAATCACGTTTGATGTATTCCCAGTAAAATATTGATTTTATTCTGTTTTTAGTAAGTCAAAATTGTTCTAGCAGCAACAGAGATACATCAATCTGTGAACATTTTAACTGTCTAGCTATCACGGTTCATAAGATACCTACAGCCTGGTGACAGATATACAGACAGACGGGCAGTGGAGTCCTAGTAATAGGGTCCCGTTCTTACCCTTTCAGTACGGAACCTTAAAATAGGAATCAAAATGGTAATCAAAACAGTCAAATCGCCTAATAACATGTTAAACATTTCGCCTATTCCCTGGAACGGCTTTTTCGATCTCAGCGGGAAGGGAAGCAACTGGTACATTCAAAGTATGATTTTTTTTTCTAATTTCCCTCAGATTTACTGGTAGAGAATGCATTTAATTTAGTATTTTAGTTAAGTCAATAAAGATTTTTATCACACTAATATTACACAGGCGAAAGTTTGTTTGGAATTTTTATAAAATTTGGTATGCAGGTATCTGACGCCCTACATTACCACATAGGCTAGTATTTCCGCGGGTAACAACGTGGGGCGCAGCTAGTAAATAAAAAAAATCACAGTGGTGCCCTTTCTCAAACGCGGAGTCACTAAACGAACGGTTTTTTGTATGGAAAAACCATACGTTAAGGTTAACTCGCGATTCAAATATGGCACTTCAAAACCTTATACCATATATACTTTAGCTATAACGAATGATCAGTAATAACAGTTATTGTTCACGCACGAAAAGGTTAGAAATTCAGAATACACGCAATACGACGAAACACGAAATAAACAGTAGTTTCTAGTAATTGTGTCGTATTTTTTTTTGCAAATTTACATTTTTTGTTGCTTGTTTTGTTGTTAGTGTCAAAACATTTTGATAGAAACCTGTATATGGTCCGATTGCATAGTAAGATCTCACCACGTACACTATTTTGTGCCTTTAAAGGTTTCATAGTCAGATTCTAATGGAAAAATTAAAAAAAATACTATAAATAAATAATAATAAATATATGGGGACAATTAACACTGATTGAGCTAGCCCCAAAGTAAGTTCGAGACTTGTGTTATGAGATACTAACTCAACGATACTATATTTTATAACAAATACATATATAGATAAACATCCAAGACCCAGGACAATTTGAAAAAGGCCATTTTCCAACTTGCCCTGATCGGGGATCGAACCCGGGACCTCTGGGTGGCGGACTGGCATGGTGACCACTACGCCACGGAGATCGTCATACTTTTTTTACTTTTAGATGATAAATAAAACGTAAGATTGCCAAAAAGGCTATTGACAATTTAATGTTTTCTTTTCTATAAGAATAAATATAAATAAAAAATAAATATATACGGACAAATCACACAGATTGAGCTAGCCCCAAAGTAAGTTCGAGACTTGTGTTATGGGATACTAATGCAACGATACTATATTTAATAACAATTTTATCATAAAGATAAACAGCCAAGACCCGGGTCAATCTGATAAAGATAATTTTCCATCTTGACCTGACCGGGGATCGAACTTGGGACCTCCAGTATGACAGCGTGGCATGGTGACCACTAGGCCAATAAAAAAAGGGATAATATATCAACCATTTTTTATCAATAATAAATCACTTGTTTTAAACATTACCAAAACCCAATGGTAATCTTTTAAAGTCCTAAAGTAAATATCCCGTTTATCAAGCATCATCAGTCGCCTTTTAGGACATCCTTGGTGAAGAAAATAGGTGATGTCAACGCCGTCGTTGCCATACGGTCAATTTTATTATTATTTTTCAGAAAATCTCTGCTGTATTATAGAAAAATATTGCACTGGCAGCTTAACAGAATGCCATCACAAACGACCGGCTTACACAATAGGTAAAAGTGATTTGCTGGCCGCTTTGTGTGGGCCCGACGTGAATCTGAGCGTTTAACTTCATTTTTTTTAGCGAAATAACTTATAAATGTTTAATATATTAGACCATTATTATATAATAGCTACGTATTATGTATATCCTTTGAGAATCGCGGATCTTTTCACCCCGGTCCTTTGAGAGGCTTTCTTGGGGATACAAATCGAACACGTAGATGTCTATTGGAGAATTTGATGTTGTAAATATAATTATACCTCGTCATTTCAGCTCTCATATATAGAGATACTAGCTTTTGCCCGCGGCTTCGCTCGCGTAGGGGTGTAACTTATCAAAATCCTTTCGTAGGGGATGCCTAAGTCATAGTAGCTTTATGCATGCAAAATCTCAGCCCGATCGGTTTAAAATTGACAAAGTTTCATACAAACTTTCATCCCCTTGGGGGTAGAATTGATCAAAATCTTTCTTAGCGGATGCCTACGTCATAACTTCTACCTGCATGCCAAATTTCAGCCCGATCCGTCCAGTGGTTTGGGCTGTGCGTTGATAGATCACTATGTCAGTCAATCAGTCACCTTTGAGTTATATATCATTAGATAGATGTACTAAGTAGTCCCTTTAACCTTCAGATAGCCCACGTATATTCTTCTTCTTAGTCGTACACTCTTGACAGAGTGGTCGTGATTGTGGATTGGGTTGTTCGTCCATGACCGCTGCTCTTGCGTTTTTCCCCACATATCTCTGCCTGCGGCTTTTTTTAGAGCATTTCGTTGCTGGGCACTGTGTTACAGCTTTGACAAGATCTAGCCATCTCGTTGGAGACCGACCACGTGAACGCTTGCCTTCAATACGACCCTGAATCAACAAACGCTCCATAGAGCTTTCTTTGCGGGTGACATGGCCGAAGAAATTAAGGATTTGTAACTACACAATCGACGAGAGCCTTTTCTTAATTCGTATTCCTTCAATATGTAGATATTAGTGCGGTGGGCTGTCCAACTTATTCTGGGAAGACGTCGCCAGCACCACATTTCTAGGACATCGATTTTCCTCCGCTCATTCAGTCTTAATATCCATGTTTCAGCTCCATACAAGAAAATTGTAAAGACTAAGCAGTACATCAGACGAACCTTGGTGTTTGTAGTATTCTGCGATCCTTCCAAATGTTCGTGAGTCTTCAACGGCTGACCTCGTCACAGTGCAGCGTCTTTTTATTTCGTCCTCACAACTTCCCTCATTGGACACAGTCTTTTTTTTCATCCGTATTAAATCCGATCGAGGGAATAGGCAGTAGCTTATATGACCACCATCATCATTATTTCAACCGCATACAGTCCACTGCATATCAGCAACCTTGGTCAGATCGTCTGATTGCCAAGGGTGTCCTATATTTCGCTTGCCAGAACGTAGTTGTTGTACGAGAATAATTTTTCCCCATCAGCCATCTGTTCGTCGCGCTAAGTATTCCGCCCACTGCATTTCAACGAACTATTTTTTTGTTTGTACGTTTGTTTTCTCACAATTTATTTATAAATGTGTCCTGAAATGCCTAATATAATGCGCTGGCAGCCTTTCAGAACGCTATCACAAACGACCGGCTTGCACAATATGCACAAAAGTGATTTGCTAGCCGCTTTGTGTAAACAGACCTGAATCTGAGAACATTATATTTATTTGTTTTAAGAGGCTACCTGAGGTCCAGTGCTGCCCCCATTTGAAATAAATCATTTGAAAAGAAACGGAGATATTATTTAAAATTTGGCTTTGATATAATCCTAGATTAACGTCCAAACTATTTTATGAACTACTGTTTATATTTTAAAGTGAGAACGTGGAGCTTTTTATAGCATTTTTGCGAAAAACGGTCACTTTTAGCAAAAATGCTATAAAAAGCTACACGTTCTCACTTTAAAATATAAACAGTAGTTCATAAAATAGTTTGAAGGGTTATCTAGGATTATATCAAAGCCAAATTTTAAATATTATCTCCGTTTTTTTTCAAATGAGATATTTCAAATGGGGGCAGCACTGGACCTCAGGTAGCCCCTTAAGAATCGTCTTCGTTTCTGTGTGCGTCAATAAAAGAGAAGAAAAACTATGTAAACTAAAATAATTTTAGTTAAGTAGCACCAACCGGTTTTACGTGCTTTCTAAGCTAAAGATTAGGTTTGAAATATTTCTTATAATCTATACTATAATAAAAGAGTAAAAAAAATGTGTATGTACACTGAAAATTTTTCAAAAAAAAATATTTGGGGCGATGGAGATATAGTAATAGAGTAAGAAAATAAAAAAAAATGTCTGTCTGTTTGTCTGTTTGTCTGTTTGTCTGTTTGTACACGCTAATCTCCGGAAATACTGGACGGATTCGAATGAAACTTTTTTTGTTATATAGCTGTGAAGCCTGGGCAACATATAGGCTATAATTGATTTTGGAAAATGGAACACATGATGCAGAACTATAATGGTCCAGCTAAACTATAAGAAATATTAAAATGCCGCCTTAGCTAAAGTTGTTAAGTCTGATAAGAACTTTTTGTTGAGTTATAATACAACTGGCCAAGCGCGAGTCGGACGCGCGCGAAGGGTTCCGTACCAAAATCTATGAAAAATCACGTTTGTAGTATGGGAGCCCCATACTACAAACGTGATTTTTCATAGATTATTTATAAATCTATACTATAATTAAAGAGTAAAAAAAATGTGTCTGTACATTGAAAATTTTTCAAAAAATATATTTGAGGCGATGGAGTTATAGTAATAGAGTAAGAAAATAAAAAAAAATGTCTGTCTGTTTGTCTGTTTGTCTGTTTGTACACGCTAATCTCCGGAAATACTGGACGGATTCGAATGAAACTTTTTTTGTTATATAGCTGTGAAGCCTGGGCAACATATAGGCTATAATTGATTTTGGAAAATGGAACACATGATGCAGAACTATAATGGTCCAGCTAAACTATAAGAAATATTAAAATGCCGCCTTAGCAAAAGCTGTTAAGTCTGATGAGAACTTTTTGTTGAGTTATAATACAACTGGCCAAGCGCGAGTCGGACGCGCGCGAAGGGTTCCGTACCATAATCTATGAAAAATCACGTTTGTAGTATGGGAGCCCCCCATCAATACTTATCTTATTCGATTTTTAGGGTTCCATAGGGTAGGGTAGAAACGGGACCCTATTACTTAGACCGTCCGACTGTTTGTCTGTCTGTCTGTCACCAGGCTGTATCTCATGAACCATTATAGCTAGACAGTTGAAATTTTTATAGATGATGTTTTTTGTTGCCGCTGAACAAAAACATACTAAATGTATACTATAATGAAAGAGTTAAAAAAATGTTTCTGTACATTGAAATTTTTTCAAAAAAAAAAGTTGTTTCGTCCGAAGTTGAACTTATAAGTTCAGTATTTGCGGACCTTCAGAGCATAACACACCAGAAAATTCTTGGTTATGTGAACGCGCCATATTGACACCAAAAAATTAAAAATCAAATAATAAAGAAGTTATGACGCAAATTATTGTTAACTAGCTTGTGCCCGCGGCTTCGCTCGCGTAGGGGTGTAATTTATCAAAATCCTTTCTTAGGGGATGCCTACGTCATAGTAGCTTTATGCATGCAAAGTCTCAGCCCGATCGGTTTAAAATTGACAAAGTTTCATCCCCTATTTAATCCCCTTGGGGGTAGAATTGATCAAAATCCTTTCTTAGCGGATGCCTACGTCATAACATCTACCTGCATGCCAAATTTCAGCCCGATCCGTCCAGTGGTTTGGGCTGTGCGTTGATAGATCACTATGTCAGTCAGTCAGTCACCTTTGAGTTATATATATTTAGATATATAGATATATATTTAGATTTCTTGGATAGTGTTGTTGACGACGCCACCAATTATCCAGTTGAGTTTCTTAATTCACTTGCAGCAAATGGACTCACGGCTCACAAAATAAGTCTTAATGTCGGAGGGCCAATAATGCTGATGCGAAATTTGACTCCGCCGAAACTGTGTAACGGAACCCAACTTAATGTCTCAGCACTGTATGCCGAAGTTCAGCGGCTGAATTTCAGCCAATGCATGCCTGCAATGTTATTTGCATTACTAGCAACACATAACGCCGAACTTCCGATGCTTTTGCCTGAATCGGACCCGTACCCGTACCCGTACCCGTACCCGTACCCGTACCCGTACCCGTACCCGTACCCGTACCCGTACCCGTACCCGTACCCGTACCCGTACCCGTACCCGTACCCGTACCCGTACCCGTACCCGTACCCGTACCCGTACCCGTACCCGTACCCATACCTGTACCCATACCCGTACCCGTTCCGCTCCCGCTCCCTCTTCCGCTCCCACTCCTGCTCCCGCTCCCGCTCCCTCTCCCGCTCCCACCGCCGCCGCCGCCGCCGACGCCGCCGCCACCGCTTCCGCCGCCGCCGCCGCCGCCGCCGCCGCCGCCGCCGCCGCCGCCGCCGCCGCCACCACCGCCGCCGCTGCCGCCGCCGCTGCCGCCGCCACCGCTTCCGCCGACGTCGCCGCCGCCGCTTCCGCCGCCGCTGCCGCCGCCGCTGCCGCCGCCGCCGCCGCCGACTCCTCCGCCGCCGCTGCCGACGCCTCCGCCACCGCCGACGCCGCCGCCGCGGCCGCCGCCGCCGCCGCCGCCGCCGCCGCCGCCGCCGCTGCTGCCGCCACCGCTCCCGCTTCCGCTCCCGCTCCCGCTCCCGCTTCCGCTTCCGCTCCCGTTCCCGTTCCCGTTCCCTCTTCCACTTTCGTTCCCTCTTCCGCTCCCGTTTCCGTTCGCCGCAGACGCGCCAAAGACGGAAGATTAAATTCTCATATCGGCACATCACTACTGTCCGGCGTTTCCACCGAACTTCAGCAGCTGAACTTCAGCTTATTTAGTGTGTCATCCCCACCGAACTTTAGACACTGAACTTTAGCCACTAAACTTCGGCATAGTCTGCTGAGACACTTAAAGCTCACAGTAAGTGAGTGATGCCAGTGAAACTGTATTTATTCCGCGTATGCCACTCATCCCCAACAATTTTCCTTTTGAAAATACACAGTTCCATATGTTAACTTGCTTTGCTATGAAAATAAGTCACAGTTTTAGAGGCTTAAAGCTGCTGATGTCGATCTAAGGACTGGTTTTTCGCATGGCCTACTTATTGTGGCTTTCTCCAGGGTTAGTAACACTTCAGCTCTTTTCATATTGGCTCCCGAAGGAAAGAATTAAAATTATATTGACTTTTAACTCCTAACACTGTTACAAGTACTTTCTCCCTCTCTCTCTCTCTCTCTCTCATTAGTTTTTATTTATATTTTTACGCCGGAGTCATAAAGTCCACGCGAACGAAGTCGCGGGCATCAGCTAGTCGTTAATAATTTGCGTGATACTATGGTAAGATATTTCAAGGCTTACCATAAAAGTAGTTCCTAAAATTAAGTTTCTTTTTCTCCTTATATTGAATATATTTTTTCGTTTAATAAAAAGCAGTTCTTTAAATTACTCCTTTCCTAAAATTATTTAAAGTAATTTTATTTTCAAAAAACTTTCGTTCGTAGAACCTTGCAAATAATATCTTTGAAAAATATATTCTCCGCTTGCTTTTCAGAGTTCCGTACTCAAAGGGTAAAAACGGGACTCATTTATAAGACGCCGCTGTCTGTTTGTCTGTCTTTCTGTCCCTCGGCTGTTTATAAAAGCTAGGTTGAAATTTTCACAGATGCTGTATTTCTGTTGCCGCTATAATAAAAAATACTAATAACAGAATAAAATGAATATTAAAGTGGGGCTCCCATACAACAAACGTGATTTTTGTAGATAATGGTATGGAATCCTTTGTGCGCAAGTCCGACTGGCACTTGGCCGGTAAATAGTAGTAATTTGAGTGATAATAAATAATAAATATATGGGGACAAATAACACTGATTGAGCTAGCCCCAAAGTAAGTTCGACACTTGTGTTATGGGATACTAACTCAACGATACTATATTTTATAACAAATACATATATAGATGAACATCCAAGACCCAGGAAAATTAAAAAAAGGCCATTTTCCGACTTGCCCTGACCGGGGATCGAACCCGGGACCTCTGGGTGGCGGACTGGCATGGTGACCACTACACCACGGAGGTCGTCAAAAGCGATAGAATTTTGAGTAATAGAATTATTTCTTTGCCATTATACATGTCTATATCTCCCATGGGGCAGACTATATACTACAGATATACTTATGGGTTTTGATTTCGATTCTCAATGGACAAAACCCAAGGCATACCTAGATCGTCGTTATATAAAACCATATTTTTATCCAAACGGTTGAATAAACTTTCAAATTCAACCACTTTTCATAACCATGAAACAAATCTAGAAAGTCCCCAAACTAACATAAAACATAAAGTGGACGGTTTGGAATATCAAGATTCAACTTTAATATAAGTGCCTAACTTAGGTTTCAAAGTCATGCTAAAAATACTTTTAAACGGAATATGTTGGAAGTTTCGCCTTTTATTAGTCTTGTTTATTTTACTAGTGGCTCTGTGTAAGATGTAGACCACGCGGGTCACCCCGACTAGTTGAAGTTTATCAGATAAAAAAGTTGCGTCCTAATGTTCTATACAATGTTCTTTTAAATTAAGTACAAATATTTTAAGAGGTGATTCAGTCCATCATTTTGAACAACTTTTCCCAATAAATATATATCGAAATACGAAAAATTTTTTTGCATTTTTCATAGTAACGATATCACGTGACTACTTCGATCTGTATGAGAACCTAAATATTTTTTTTCGTATTTCGATATATATTTATTGGGCAAAGTTGTTCAAAATGATGGACTGAATAACCCCTTAAATATTTGTACTTAATTTAAAAGGACATTGTATACTCGTAATGTTCGCCACTTTGAAGCTTATCTACGCACATACGCCAAATTGTGCGTAGGAAATATTCACGTTCTCACTTTAAACTGTAAACAGTAGTTCATAAAAACGTGTGATGGTTTCTAGTGCCTGGTCAAGACAAAATTTTAAATGATGTCTCAGTTTACTATCAAATGATTTATTTCAAATGTGGGCAGCACTGGACTCCGGAAAATTCGGGTATCTACTTAAAAACCACATTCTTTATTTGTTTGTTTGTATGATTTTATCGTATGTAAAACGCAATGTAAAACACAATGCGAATCTGTACTATTTTATTTTGACTCCTTAAGTAGATTATTAAAAAATATGGTATAATTATTTCTTTTCTTTTATTGGAAAATAATGAAGAAGATACAGTACAATTAAATTTCGCGTCACGTCACAATCAGGTACACTCAAGTACCAAGATACCTGACCAGGCCCTCTACTTATATCTTTAATTTTCTCTTAAACTAAAAATAATATTAACACGAAAATTTATATTCAGAAAGACTTAATTAAAATCTGTCTGAATATAAATTTTCATGTTAATATCATTTTTAGTTTGAGAGAAAATTGAATATATAAGTAGAGGGCCTGGTCAGGTATCTTGGTACTTGACTGTACGATTTTCACCTTTACCAGAAGGTGATGTAAATATGTGTCTCTGGTAATCCATTTATGTATGTTGTGTTGCAAATTGTATTTTTTTAAATTATTTTGTAATTATTATTATTCTTTTATTTTCCATTTCCATTGTATTATTACTAAACGACGTGGAATGTTTTTATGACTAAATATGATTATTGATCGCTCTTACTCCGAAACTTGAGATGCTCTTGTATCTTTGTAAATTCTGACGATTTTGCTAAACGAAAACTTAGGGGTCCATTATTTTTGGATTTTGTTTGACGGACTAAATGAAATAATATATTTTTCAACACATTAGCTTGTAAATTGCTATTTACCACACTGGTTTTACTTATGTAATGCCATTCATTACGCACACATTAGAAATCATGCGGTAAATATTACGAGTGCGGTAAAATGTTTTCTTTTTAAGTTTTAGAAATAGGTATTTAATTCTATAAATTCAATATATTGAATATTATTTTTGAAACATTAAATCTCTGCATGCAGCCAGCCTAGAACTATTACCAAACCTGCGAAAACTGTTGCTTACCACTTCACTAATTGTACTTTTAATAATTGTTTTAATAATTACATTTGTAACAACTTAATAATAAAAAGTTGTTTCCTCACTAATGTGTTGCAAAATGTAGTATGGCACACGTATGTATTATTCATCACAAGTCTCGGCTCCATAGACACACGGGCTTCACCCGCTTGTGTGTCAACCCACCTCGACTGTAATTAACAATGTACGAGCCAAGTTCCGGCTCGAAGGACCATTATGTACGGCGCAGGCTTCGGTTGTCACCCAGGCCCGCACCATACATGAAGAGATGTTGATGTAGAGATTTGATGATGTTATGGAGACACAAGACCACGTCACGTAGTAACAGTTTATTGTCGTTATGTTACATGGTGTAGGTTGGTTGTGACGGGTCCTTTCTCGATCGCCGCTCGATAGTGTCTCATTTGAATGTTATTTTATGATTTAAAATGTAAAGTAAAACAGCTGACACGCGACCTACATATTTATAGCCGAAATGTGCGAGCTTGGTTCGTACAAACAACTTACCACACTTGTATCATAAACTACTATTCTATTCAATCTACATCCCTATTACCTACAATAATAACAAAACAGTTCATTTGTTCCAATTGTTTGTATACAACTCTTATCGGCGTCGTATACACGGATTAACTCTTACAAATGTTCGACTTCATTGTTTGTCCGTTCGGTTGTGGACGTCTTTATCAGAGGGTGAACCCTTAATCCTTGTTTGTACTCTTTTCTTACCTCGATCAAATAAACGAAGCTTGTTTATTTGAACTCAACTTTATTCTCTGACAGTGTTAATGGTGCTCGTATTTAATTTACAAGATAAAAAAAAAGATTGTTTAGCTAATCGAAACCAAGATCATTTAGGTTCTACCATCGACATAATATTATCTCGATCAGCTGTCTTCAATAACGGCCATATCTTTTTTTGGTAATATTGCGTTGAAGCGCTAAGTCCGCTTTTAAGTCGTCCTTCAGAATCACGGCGCTAGATTCGCTAAGTGTCATTCTCATTCAATCAATCGTTTGACAGACGTCATAGACTAAACATTCATTTCATTCATTATGGCGGCGTATATTTTACAATCCGTATAAAATTTTCAGACTATGAAACCTTGTTTCTATCCGATAAAAAATTATTCCTTTTTAGGTTGAGGAAAAAGTCTTTTCGCATATAGTATGTATGAACTTGTAATAAAACCACTTTGGCTATACTAGTTGTACCTGGCTGGTTTTGGTATCATTTAAAAGTTTAAATTTTAAAGAAGATAATTTTAAATTTAAATTAGGAAAATGCGTGATTTCATTTGTTTTTCTTACTGTCAAGATGAGTGAATCTAATGAAGAAATTAGATACATTTTAAAATTTTACTACCAAAAAGGTAAAAATGCAAATCAAGCCGCGAAAAAAATTTGCGATGTTTATGGACCTAGTGCAGTGCCTGTGAGAGTAGCACAAATTTAGTTTAAGCGTTTTCAATCCGGAAATTTTGATATCAAAGATGCACGTCGCTCTGGTCGCCCTGTTACGGATAAAATGGATGCTATTTTTGAAAAAGTGGAACAAGATCGGCATATCAGTAGTTACGACGTAGCTGAAGAACTGGAAATTGACCACAAAACAGTTTTGGCGCATTTGAAAAAAAAATGGGTACACAAAAAAACTCGATATTTGGGTATCTCACGAGCTCTCTGAAAGAAACCTAATGAACCGTGTATTCATTTGTGATTCTTTATCACGACGTAATGAGACCGAACCATTTTTGAAGAAATTGATAACTGGTGATGAAAAGTGGATCACGTACGACAAGAACGTGCGAAAAAGGTCATGGTCAAAGGCCGGTCAGGCTTCACAGACTGTGGCGAAACCCAGGTTAACTCTCAACAAGGTGATGCTGTGTGTGTGGTGAGACTGGAAGGGCATTATTCATTATGAGCTGTTACCACCAGGCAGGACCAACGATTCAAAACTCTACTGAGAAAAACTGATAAGATTAAAACAAGAAGTTGAGAGAAAGCGGCCGGAATTAATCAACAGAAGGGGTGTGGTTTTTCATCATGATAACGCTAGACCTCACACATCTTTAACCACTCATCAAAAATTTAAAGAGTTTGGCTGGGAGGTGTTAATGCATCCGCCGTATAGTCCTGACCTGGCACCTTCAGATTTCCACCTGTTTCGGTCTCTTCAGAATTCTTTTGACAGTGTCAGGTTAACATCACGAGAGGACTGCCAAAACGACATGACGCAGTTTTTTGAAAATGAGTTTCTTTCGGCGTTTCTTCTCAGCAGTGTTCGTTACGAAGCGCTGGTATCGGTAGCTTTTCTTTAAAAATAAATTAAATTTTAATATACTTTACACGCAACATAAATTATACTTATTGACGTGTAAAATTGCCTGTAAAGGTCTAATTACTGAATAAACATTTGAATCTTTGAATCTTTGAATTTGATCAGAAGCCCCAAAATTTCTATAGCAATGGGATCATGTCCCTACCTATAAGATGGCAAAAAGTTATCGAACACTATGGTACCTACATACTTTAGTTAAATGTAAGAGGACACGCCAAGTATAACAAACAAAATTGTTTGTTATACTTGGCGTGTCCTCTAGTACGTATGTACATAATAGCTCATTGGATTTTACATAAGTTTTACAAGGAGATGCAAAATACAAAAGCTGTCCAACAGAATTTCGGCAGCAAATCGATCATAGAATGTCAAACGTCAAACATGACATTTTCCTTTCTTTTCTTTTTTTATAAATTGCCAGTGGCATACAAATTAAAACCCTCGCGTATGTAACAGAGTTCAAAACGGATAAAATTTTTATTTTTAACCCCCGACAAAAAAGATGGGCGTTGTCGGTCTGTCGGTCTGTTGGTCTGTCGGTCTGTCGGTCTGTCGGTCTGTCAGTCTGTCGGTCTGTCGGTCTGTCGGTCTGTCTGTCTGTCGGTCTGTCTGTCGGTCTGTCGGTCTGTCGGTCTGTCGGTCTGTCGGTCTGTCGGTCTTTCGGTCTGTCGGTCTGTCGGTCTGTCTGTCGGTCTGTCGGTCTGTCGGTCTGTCGGTCTGTCTGTCGGTCTGTCGGTCTGTCGGTCTGTGTGTTTGTCTGGGTGTTCGTCTGTCGCATCATAGCGCTCAAACGGATGGACCGATTTCAATTGGTTTTTTTTTATGTCAAAGCAAGTTCCCTTGCGATGGTTCTTAACTAAATTTGATGAAAATCGGTAGAGTCGTTTAAAAGTTATTGGGGGTTCATGTTTCTCTCGCAAATAATAGATGGCGCTACGAATATCCATCTAGTGATGAGTTGCGGAACTACAGATACGACTTCGGTAGTTTCGCTACTCATGAGTATATATGTTGTTATTGCCAATCGTGATTTTTTAAATTTTCGTAGCAACGTAACTTGTGAAACTAGGTCTACATAAAACAATTTTTAATGCTATTTTAAAAGTTTTTTATAACAAAGTTTTTCTAAGGCTGTCTACATGACGTCAAACTCATGATATTAATTAGGTCTTTACCTATGAAATTGCCGTTTTGTATAAAAAAAAATTATACGATTTTTTTTATGTATTTTTTATTTGTATTAATCGAAGTATTCACCCATGCAATCAACGCATCTTTGCCAACGCAGTGGCAGTTTATTGATGCCCTTCTTAAAGAAATCAGCTGGACGGGAGGCAACAAATTCTTCAAAGGCATTTTGTACTGCCAAGAAGTTATCCAAATTCTGGATAAAGTAGTAGTCTGTAGGCGCAAGGTCTGGTGAGTAGGGCGGATGACGGGGAGCTTTCAACCCCAGTTCTTGCAACTTGGAGACCGTCTGCTGTGCAGTATGAGGTCGCGCGTTGTCGTGCAGGAGCAGCGGAGAGGAGCAATTGTCCAATGCTGGTTGGAGATGTGCTAGCTTTTCCATCATTGTGTTCAGTTCTTCAACAGTACACATCTGTAGTAATGCTTACCCCGTTTGGTAAGAAGCTGTGACGAATCACACCGGCGCTAGACCACCAAACAGTGACCATCACTTTTCGAGGGGTAGGTTTTCGTTTAGGGCATTGTTTAGGTGCTGAACCAGGATCCAACCAACTTGCTGTGCGCTTGCGGTTATCAAACAGAATCCATTTTTCATCGCAGGTATCAATGCGATTCAAAATTCCTTCAAAATTTGTGTGTCTGTTGAGCAATGCAAGGCACATCTCGACGCCTACTTCGCGCTGGCGATTATTAAGTTCGTGGGGCACCTATTTGTCAAGCTTTTTTACCTTGTCAATTTGTCGAAAATGGACCAATATTTTTTTGGCGCTAACGTCGAAAGCTGCTACTAATTCAGCCGTAGATTGTGTATCAACAGCTTCCACAATCGCCTTTAAATTGTCATTGTCGACCAAAGTCTTCGGAATAATTTTTGTTTGGCTGCAGAACGGCAATTATTATTTGGTAAGCGGCCGATCGTAAAACCTAACTTACCCTAACTTACCTTTGAATAGAATAATATAATTTTTAAAAACTAAAAACCTTCATCTACAAACTACTTTCTACCTTCATTTTCATCTACAAATTATTCAACTGATTTTGTTAAAATTTCTATGGGACCACCTGACAAGTATGCCCTTTTTTTAAGAAAGAAAAAATTCTCCAAATTGTGCCAGGCGTCTTCGAGTAACATACATAAAAAAAACATAAAAGTATCCGAAGAATTGATAACCTTCTCTTTTCTTTTAAGTCATTTAAAAGGCCGGAAAACGTATCTCAACTCCAGCACTGCTAGCAGTAAAGGTAAAACATGCAAAAAAGCTTTTTTTTTTTGTTTAAAAACTTCACCGAAAACAAGGCCTAAAACGATGTTTTTTTAATAAACCGTATAGAAAGTATAGGTAGAAAACAAATTGATGTAAAAGCTTTTTAGCTTAAACAAAAGCTATTCGTTTAAACTTCTAAAATAACATTAGCTTTATCAGTAAAAAAAGAGACAGAAAAACCTAATGGAATAGTGGAAAACGACCGTTAAGTCAAAAATAATAGTTTTCATTCGAATAGCCACACAAAACACTAGGCTAACAAAAGTACGTTCCATTTGCCCACATTTGTAGCAATTAGGAAATAATTTGGGTGTTTCGTTTAAATTACAGTGGTCGTAGTTAGTAAGTAATATTTTTCTTTTTTGTAGCGGTAAATAGACCTTTTCACGAATCGTGTGATTAAAATGATTAGAATGGTGTTATTTAGAAAAACTATATATTTTTTTTCTGACGGACTTTGTTTGTATAAATTATATTTTAGACTAGAATGCGGACTGGTTTCATTTTGATGTGCAATCCGCTATTTTCCAACAAATCAAATCAGATACATTTTAGTAACGTAAAAAAAAATCTATGGGACTTTGTATGAAATACAGGCAGATGACGTCATAGTTTCTTGGAGTCAAATAGCCCTCTTATTATCAGTTTTTCTGCAATAATAAATCTAAAATCACGTTAAAATTGATATGTTTAAAGACAAATGACATTATTTTGCGACATTTTATTTACTTATCGGTACATAATAATTTATTTTATACCATTCCCCCTCTAAAAAGTTTATTTTATACACTGAAAACAGTGAATAAAATGCACTTTTACTCACTATTTTGATTGTTTATTTTATTCACCGAAACAGTGAATAAAATGCACTTTTACTCACTATTTTGGTAATTTATTTTATTCACTAAAAACAGTGAATAAAATGCACTTTTACTCACTATTTTGATGTTTGAATTTAGAACAATTTATTCTTAATTTTAGTTGTTCCAATTTTATGTCCATTTTAATTAGTTCAACCTTCTTTTTATTAGTTCAACCTTCTTTTTTTCTTCACTAAATGTCTATTTTCGCTAAAAATTTTTCTTTTTAACCGACTTCCAAAAGAAGAGGTTATCAATTGCCGTTTTTTTTGTCTGCTATTTTAATTTAATTATACTCATAGTGATCTAGTATAACCCATGGTTCGATTTATTACGGGTATGTCCCTCCCATGTTATATCACTAAAACAATAAATAGGGATCTAAATGCAATACGCACAGTGGTTCTGGGTCGGAAATATATGACGCACGCGAAATGGGCACGAAAATGTGTGTCGGATAAATCCGTTAGCGGTGAAAGGGTTAAATAAATTACATAATTAGATTTAATTGTCTAAAAACGGAAAACCTGAAACCAAAGCACACGGATTTAGATTCGGAGCCTCTATGAATCGGATGTTGTATGGGAGGTCGAATTTTTTTTATCGAGTTTTCATAACTTTTTTATATAAATTAGTTAAGTATAATAGGCTGAACTTGTTCCAGAAATATATAAAATAAAAATAAATAAAAACTTTTTTGTTTCTTGAATTCTAGTATAACATATAGATTGTAACAAAGTGACTAACATATCTTAACATGTTAATTAGTGACATCATATCGAAGGTTCCCTCACTCGGCAGCTCACCATCGAACTAGGACAAATGGTGATGTTTCAAAAGTAACCCTGTATATGTATAATAACGTGATGTTCAGCTAGCAGGCGGGTAATACAGAGTCTAGTAACAATCAAAAGGCACAAATGAAACTTTTGCGCGCCTTTGTTGGCTGTAATCTCTTTTAACCTAGCCCTATGATTGCGTTGTTATTTCTGATTATATAGAATTAGTATTTAATTCGGATTATACCTAATTAACAATTTTGCGGACAGTATCTGTTAAAGCCGTACGTGTCTTTCCTATTATTGTGTCTGATTTCTAGCGTACGAAGTAGCAGTAAATAACAGTACTGTTTGTTTATATTTTTAAGACCAAACAATAAATAAAATAAAAATGAACATTTTACGTAATATATCCTGCAATGTTTCGTTTATCGCATGGTTAATAAACTTTGGTTTATAATTATTTATTTTTTACACTTTTTTTTTCTGAGTCTTTCATCATCATCATATCAGCCACAGGAAGGCCACTGCTGGACATATATTACTAATCTACTGCTTGCAAATGCTTTTTCCCTTTTCTTCCACATAGTCTAGGTATTTTATCTTTAATTAGGTAAAAAATGGAACACTTAAAACCAAAAGGCACAAATCCTATCCTGTCTCTACGACTAATACATATTATCGAGATGTTCCGCGCACAAGCTGGTAATGAAGGATCTGGTAACAAAAAAAAGGCAAAAATGTAACTTTCGACCATGTTCAGCCTTTTTGCGCGCCCTTTTCTTTGCGTCTCTCATTTAGCGGGCTTTGATTGTGTTTGTATAGAATTAGCAAAAATGTGGTAGTTAACATACCTTTTTTACCATTTTTTTTGGATAGTAACTGGTAAAGTCGTATGTCTTTCTTTTTATTGCGTCTGGTTTTTGACGTAAAAAGTACCAGTAAATCCAAGTAGTTACCATATATTTGTTTAGGTATCTTTTCCAGACTAGACAATCAATAAAAAAATTTGAATATTTTTGTTATAACTTATTTTTCTAACGTAATAAGTCCTGTAGTGTGTCACTTAATAAAATGGTTTGCTTTATACTTATCTATACAATTTTTTTACTAAGTCATGCATATATTACTTATCCACTGCTAGAATATGCTTCCTCTTCTTTCCTATCACGTAGTCTATTTTAATCTTTGGTAAAAATGGAACACTAAAATCTAAAGACACTAATCCTATCCTGTCTCTGCGACTAAAACATAATAACGTGATGTTCCGCTCGCAGGCGGGTAATGAAGAATCTGGTAACAAACAAAAGGCACAAATGAAACTCCCGGCGATGTTCAGCCTTTTTGCGCGCCTTTCTCTTTGTCTGCTGTAAGCTCATTTAGCGGGCTTTGATTGCTTTGTATTGTTGATCGTAGTGTTATTATTGAATACGGCAGTAGTGAAATTTCCGCCATTTTTAAATGCTCTTTATTTTTTTATTTATCTCTATTACAAATGTAATAGGCAGACCTAAAGCCACAAGCTTTATCTACCAGTTAATACTGGTGATGCCAAGAAAAAAAGTCTTTAGGAGGTCCCAAATATGTATGTAGTAAATATGTGTAATATAATTTTAAAAGATTTACTTAATACTTTTTATTCAAAATATACATAAATATAGATATAACAACCAATGTACTTTTTCCCTTCTTATCGTACTGAAATAAATAAGTACGCTAATAATATTACAATCTAGCTTAAATTCAGACTAAAATTTAATTTAATATTGACCTAGTTTTATATGTTACTAGCTATAACCAGCGACTTCGTCCGCGTAGAAGTCTAGAAAATGTTTTTAATATGATTTTTATTTATTTTTTTACGTTATTAGTTTTGTTATGACATAGGTATGAATTATTATGTAAACATTTAAAATGTTAGAATACTTCTTAAATATAACAATCTTTAAAAAGTGTAGGGATTAAAAGGCCTAGCGAGCGGGCCTGACGAACCTTGTCGAGCTCCCGCTCTCGCTCTCGCTTTCGCTCTCGCTCCCGCTCCCGCTCCCGCTCCCACTCCCGCTCCCGCTCCAGCTCTCGCTCCCGCTCCCGCTCCCGCTCCCGCTCCCACTACCGCTCCAACGTTCAAACATGTCATGTTTCTCGTTTCAAAAATGTCGAAAATTCATACAAACTTGCAACCCCTATTTCACCCCTATATGAATGTTATTCTCAAAATCTTATGGATGCATTATTATTTTCTACTGACTAAAATAAATAAAAAAATCGTGTCTCTCACTTTAAAAATTACGAAGTTTCATACAAACTGGCAACCCTTATTTCACCCCCTTAGGGATGGAATTTCCAAAAGTCCTTTCTTAGCGGACGTTTCCAAGATTTTGTGATGAGTGAGTGAGTGATTTTCGCTTTTATATATATATAGATAGATAGATAGATTGACTCACTGTCTCTATTTATTACGGGGAAGACACTTTGTCCTTGTCTCTGCTAGCACATCACTGCACTATAATATCAAGATATTTTTTTAGACTAATCTAGTTCAAAAGATTAAGTTCAAGTATACTTCATGTATAATTTGTATTCGTCCTGATAGCTCCCGAAGACAGATTTTTCACAGATGATGTATTTTTGTTGCCTCTTTAACAACAAAATAATACTAAACAGCAGAATAAAATAATCATTTAAGTGGGGCTCCCATACAACAAACGCGATTAGCACTTGACTGGTTATCATAGCATTGAATTGTAAATAATTAAAAATAAAAATAAAAATTTTGCATATCTTTCCAAGGTAAAATGTATTGGTTCCTATAATATTTGTCACTTACAATTCAAAGTGAGAACGTGAAGCTTTTCTTTGAATATTTTCAAAAAACGACCACTTTTGGCAAATGTGCGGAGAAAAGCTTCATGTTATTTATTACTTTCAACTGTAAACACTAGTGTAACGAGGTAGGTACTTGGAACCCGGATGGATACGATGATTGATCACGCAAACGTCGCGAGCGCGGTTCGAGTCCCGACTGCCCGCCGGGTGCGCGCGAGCCGCGGAGGAGGCGCTGGCGGAGACCCGCGCGGGGCGAGGTACGGCTCGCGTGGCGTGATCGTACGGCCGCGGTTGCCTAGCAACTATATTATAACTACGTGCTCGCGACACTAGTTAATTAAATAGTTCGAAGGATTATCTAGAGTTTTAGAATGACAACATTTTAAATAATACCTCCGTTTCCTTTCAAATAATTTATTTAAAATGGGGGTAGCAATGGACCCCGAAAAGTTCAATTATCCCGTTGAAAGAAAAACAACTAGGTTTCTTAAAATATTGACTGTACATAATTTTTCAAAACTAAAAACCGACTTCACCCCCAAACTACAAACCCGATTTTAATAAAAATACTACTGGACCACCTGGACAGTATGCCCATTCAAACAAAAAAATAATTTTCCAAATCGGTCCATGCGTCTTCGAGTAATCAGTGAACATACATAAAAAAATAAAATAAAGGATCGCGACGAATTGATAACCTCTTCCTTTTTTGAAGGCGGTTAAAAACTAGAAGATAGTGGTTGTACAGTAGTACAGCTTTGGCGCCAAAAGCTCGAGAGCTTTAATTTCCGCTCCCCAATGTCGGTTTGCTTTAATCTCCACCCTCGCCGCTCAGATACTTATTTATAACACTCGAGTATTAACTCAGTCATAGTTTTCGTCTGTAACGTTCCATAAACTTGAAAATCTATATTTTAACCCCCAACAAAAAGAGGAGTGTTATAGGTTTGACGCTTATATCTGTCTGTGGCATCGTAGCGCTCAACTGGATGGAGCAAATTCGAAGTGAAAGCAAGTTCTGCTATGTTTGATATAAATCGCCATTCAAAAGTTCTTGCCAGTTAACGCTTAAAAGTCGAGGTTTTTTAAATTCATTTGACAAATAATAGATGGCGCTACTGATATCCATTCCACGTAATATATAGTCACTACTCATCACTAGATGGTGTTTTAATATTTACATAATATGAAACTAAAACGTGCTATGAAGTTTTTAGGGTTCCGTACCTCGAAAGGAAAAACCGGAACCCTTATAAGGATCACTTTATTGTCCGTCCATCCGTCCGTCTGTCTGTCTGTCAAGACCCTTTTTCTCAGGAACGCGTGAAGATATCAAGCTAGAATTTTTATTAAATACTCAGGTCTACAGCTCCAGCTGTGAAAAAATCAAACATCTAAGGCAACGCAATCAAAAGATACAGCCATTTATACCGCAAATTTTCGACACTCGCATGGGAATCAAAACCTACAGGGTACTTTCCGTGAACTCAGAATCTTGAAATTTGGTACGAAATAACGTCTTATACAACAGATAAAGAAAAAATGGCGAAAACCGTAAATATTTAGTAACATCGTATAATAAAAATATTTCTAATAATTTTAAACTTACTATACCTACAGGTTTGTACGGAACCCTCGGTGCGGGAGTCCGACTCGCACTTGGCCGGGTTTTTTTATAATTAATGACCATCTTCTAAAAGAAATCGGTCCAGTGGTTCTTAAGCTAAGGGGATGAACGCTTGAAAGTCAGGGGTATTTATAATCTTCCTGGCAAATAAATTTGTTTGTCATAATTGTTTTTTATTACCCGACTACGGAAATCCAAAAGGAGTACGTCTGCATGTCCATTATGTTCTCTTGTATCTTTAATAATATCTATGATACCTTGACACATGATGTATTATTGGAAGCTTTTGGCTGTGTTCTGGTGATAGGCTGTCTGACGTCACTGTAAATTCACAGTGGCGCTGTTTACTGATAATAAAGTAATAAAGCTTAAAAATAGCTTTAGCTTTAGCTTAAAAATAAAAAAAAAGAAATCATTTATTTATTTATTTAAAAACTTTATTGAGCCAAAAGCTTAATATAATAAAATGAACCAACGTAAATTGAAACAAAATGGCGGTCGTCGGCGCATTATTTGTACCTGCACCGATAACCGCCATTTTGGTTCAACCTACGTACCATGAATTTGTACAAAAATGCTATGAAGTCCGCCTTTTTTGTTTAACTTATTTGTGTTGCATTCTAAATATTTTTTCAAAGTGTCTCCGTTTTGACATAAAATATCAGTTCGCCATCAAAGAAGGGTTAAGCGATACACTGACCAATAAAAGTGAAAACATTTATATCAACAGGGTTATTTTACCTTGGGCGCCACTTCGAAGTTTATGGGGCTATATCTAAGGGCTATAGCGAAGCCCTAATCGATGCCATTGATGTTTTACTGCCTATCATACAAAGATGTTAGGATTAGTTTCGGTTTAAATTTTGAATAATTCTCGTTTACTCTTAGGGCCATACTTATAGCGTAGTCGCAAAAGTATTGTGTTAACCCCTTACCTGTCACTGGGAGGAATTCCTTCCAGGTCAATTGTTTATCTATTGTTTTATTATTTGCAACAGATGAAGAGTTAATTGATTTTGGATATTATTTCAAAGAGGACAATATCGATAACAGGTTTATAATGAGAATGCTCTGCGCTGCGCTTCGCCATATGTGCACCGACCCTTAAGAAATAAAGCAATGTAATATAACAGCAAAATAATATTAAAAAGGCAACAATATAATATTAATAATAATAAGTAAAGCAATGACTTCACAATTAATTTTTCCAAATTTAATTTTTTCGTCAGTTAAAAATCTTACGGGTACATACACTTGACCACACTTTTTTTTGTTTGTTTGTTTGATTTTCATGTGTGCGATTGGCTAGCCTTGTGTCATAACCACGCCCGGGGTTGCCTTACTTGCGTAAGCGCTAGCAATTCGTA
Source organism: Acrobasis suavella (assembly GCA_943193695.1). Taxonomy (NCBI): domain Eukaryota; kingdom Metazoa; phylum Arthropoda; class Insecta; order Lepidoptera; family Pyralidae; genus Acrobasis; species Acrobasis suavella. Next base: position 3,838,127 of record OW971947.1, read on the forward strand.
CCACGGGCCACGGAGCTCCTTATTATGTTCGTTAAAATTAAATGAAACTTTTCTAAGGGTTCACAGACTGCAGTGCATAAAAAAATACACGGCTGAATAATGTATTCATATCTTTACTTGTTTAAATAAAAAAAAATCTATGACAACTATTGCTTTAAAATGGTTCAGTATAATTGTAGGCTAATCTAAAATAGTTTGACCTAATTTTGTTGGAAATATCATAAGTAGGTAATCACGGAATATTTTCACATATTTTTAACGAATTTAAAAACAAACGACAATCTAAAAGCAAACAACATAATTAAGTTTTTTATTTCCACCTACAGGACAAAGTTGGAACGCTATAAATAATTTACCAAGAACCAATTCTTTCTCCTCATTAATTTCTATTTTAAATTCCGATAATTTCATATCGCCGTTCGATACTATAAATAGGAAATATCGGGACCGGATACCGTGGTGTTAAATATTATATTAATGGTGATATTGGTGATATTAATACTTCGAGTCCCACGCGCGTGTCCCTGAATATTTAATATTTCTGATCCAAGATCGAAGCTTGGTATATGTTTCTTGATTTTAGTTATACTAGTAAATATAAATATATTCTTACGGACAAATCACACAGATTGAGCTAGCCCAAAAGTAAGTTCGAGACTTGCGTTAAATTTTTGTATTTTAACGTGGCTTTTAAAGTACAAGTAACTTGGACAACTCACCTAAGCTAGGTAGCTGACTCTGGGCTCTGAAGCGTTACCGCCGAGGATGCAGCCGGGATGTTCGCATGATGATGAACTTCTAGTTGTAGATAAAATTAAGTCTTTTATTTTTTTATTCAATACTGTCCTGCCTTTGCCCAGCAAGTAGTTGAAGTTTTTTAAATGGATAAAAAACATAATTTACCTAAAAAAAATTTTATCTTCCTCGTAAATTCCACGTCACGGTAATCACGGGCGTACGACGTGAGAATTTTTAATTAAAACAAAATAGCTCAGCTTTATTAAAACCAACTACGGAAAAGAAGGGATTATCTTTACCTTAGGGATCTCCCCTTTTACCTTAATTAGTGTTGCGGCGGGTGAATGCCCCGGGCAAGGAATTTTTCTGTTTGCACACAAGTACAAAGTTACTTTCATTACTTATTGAACGTACTTGGGTTTTATTTTCTTGTGTTTTTGTTTTGCTCTTTCGTGTCAGGATTATTGGTGTAGGTAAGCTTTTTTGTTCATTCATACTTAAAATAATTAACTTAATTATCCTGCTCCATCTGGTCTGCTTTGGTTGAGAAAAAAGGTCGATCGCATTTTGTACATAATTCTTCTTTTCAAGTGAGTTTACTGAGGTTCTAATTATCTTTATGCCTCATAACAAGAGATCAGAATCACGGGTGCTATTGCTATAAAAAGTGTGGATATGACTATTATAATCTACTAGCTTTTGCCCGCGACTTTGCTCGCGTAGGGGTGTAATTTATCAAAATCCTTTCTTAGCGAATGCCTACATCATAGTAGCTTTATGCATGGAAAGTCTCAGCCCGATCAATTTAAAATTGACAAAGTTTCATACAAACTTTCATTCCCTATTTTATCCCCTTGGGGCTAGAATTGATCAAAATCCTTTCTTAGCGGATGCCTACGTCATAACATCTACCTGCATGCCAAATTTCAGCCCGATCCTTCCAGTGGTTTGGGCTGTGCGTTGATAGATCACTATGTCAGTCAGTCAGTCACCTTTGAGTTATATATATTTAGATTAGATAGATAAATAAAACAATCATAATTGTGTGATTTCAGAATATATTTTAATCGAAAAAAATTTACTCATCCTGAAATCACATGATTGTTATTATTTCATTTACTTAGTGCCCAATTAGATTCTCGAGAAATCTCGGAACTTTAAGTCATATCCATGCTTTTGATAGCAATAGCATCCGGATTCCGATCTCTACCCATAACGTAGGTAATTGAGTACTTTCCTAATTCAAAATTAAATTATTTCGTACTTTAAAAAAATAAAAAGCCACAAAATAATGTCACTTGTCATTGAACATATCCATTTTCAACGTGATTTTACATTTATTATTGCAGAAAACACGGAAGTATAGACAAACTGGAACCCACACTCCTAAATAACAACCTGAAGTATTATAATATGACCGCAAGTAACCCCTGTTTTCCCTACGGAATAGCCAACGCGACGATTGATATTACCCCATTGACTGTCAATAATAATTTGAGTATCAGTTTATTTGTCTGTATGACAATAATTATAAATTAAAACTGATAAAAAACCTTGACAAAAACGATTTGCATGCTAGTGTTTGCTTATTCATTGAAATAATAAAGATTTATGAAGGACTAACTGTCTGGACTTCTAAACATTTTTTCCCCTATTTTAGAATCACTCATAAAACCTGATATATGGCAACCCAAATTCTAGTTGTCAAATAATTTTTACATCAAAATGGCGGATGTTTACATTCATTTCGCAAGTTTGTTTTTGAGTTTTGGAATAATCCAGAGGCAAATCTAGCAAAATGGTCGTTAAATGTATTGTGCGCGGTTGCAAAAGTGAGTGGCATCCAGGATTAGATATTATATTTCATTCTTATGTACAAGTCACCTGCATAAACTGCGCATCATGTAAAATTGTTGTTTAGTAATATTTCGACTTTAGTTGCTGTTATTTCTGGAAAGACAAATGGTTTTTTGGTTTAGATGTTCATATTGGTTCGATATTTTCCATTTTAATTCGTTATTTACTTAATATTTAATAATGAACGTTTTATGAAATTTACAACTAGGATGTCCATACATCATGAATGTGTGGTCATTTTAGAAACGGAAAAGGTTTTCTCGAATGGTACTTTGCACGATTTGCGCGAAAATTACTATGATCAAAAAGTTATTTACTCGAATGATGATACATTGAAACAACAAAATCAGAAAGTACCTACCTATTTAAATTAGAATCTCAATCTCAATGAACTGTACAAAACATCGACCGCTTAAATTTCTTTTTTATCTCTATCAACTAAAAAAATCTATTTTGATAATGCAATTTTTTCAGGTATCCTTTCAATTCAACGGAACGAATATTGTGGAACTAAAAATAGCCTATTTTGAAAAAGCAAAGATTTGTAACCTCCATGTCAAACCCACCAATTACTTGACTACGGGAAAATACTGAGACAAGAAGTCACACCGTTTTTAATGAAGTAGTGGATTGTTCTCTGGTACAGGTACGTATGAACTTTTGTTACTTTTTATTTCTCATTACTGTACCTCAGAAAATGGATTTGATCCTTAAAAGTAAGGATCAAAGCAATGTTTCGTTCCAAAGAGAAGAAAAGTAATTTAAAATTATAACAGCTTGCTCTTGACAGTTTGATGAGAAAGAAAAAAAAACATTTGTTTCCTTTAAAATTGAAACAGCCTTTGTTATACCATTAAGCTATATTTTTTTTATTGATTGCAAGCTATTGTTGTACAATATCCTTAAATGTTTATTTGGTTTTTAAAATTAAAATTACATACCTATCTTAACAAAATACATCAAAATTGGCTTATTAGTTTAAGGATTTTTTTTTAAATAATTCTACAAATGTTATCATTACAAATTTTCAGTTCAGATATAATGTCACCTACAATCTTTGTTTTAGTGATTCTAAATGCAGTTCCAATCAAATATTTACTTCCTATGATTTTTATTTTTTTACTCAATTTACATTGTTGATTTCAGACACAAGTAAACAAAGAAAATCAACCATTAGATTTACCTGATACTGTTCAGCATGATGAAGAGTAATATTTTAATCAAAAAGATAAACTTAGTGCAAGTTCTTTTTTCATAATCATTTACTCATTTGTGCATTGTTGCTGCTGCATTTCAGTGGATCTAATTTGTATTGTGTTGTATCTAAGTAATGTCCCAAAATTAAATTCCAGATGACCCGAAAGATAGAACACGGCAGTGAAGACGCCAAGTAGTACCAAAAGATGGTGGCTCCCCGTCGCATCGGCGCGCCAATTTCAGACCGTTCAACCTCGACGAGCTCTGGGCGTGTAACTCGATGTACCTAACAAACATCCATTAACAGAAACTGAAAATAAAAGTGACTTTTTAATGGAATTCTACAATGTCTTTAAAATTACTGAATAAATTATATCGTAATTTTTATTTACAATCAGATTAAAGTTTAATAAATAAATATAAAATGGTGAGCGGAGAGGGAGGCCTTTGCCCAACAATGGGATTTAGCGGGCTTTTAATAATAATAATCTCTGCGGCCCTAACCGCCGGTAGCATGGGTCTTGTCCCGCTGCTAGCGGGCACCTAGGTTAGGTATTTTTATAGTGTGTTTATATTTTTTTGTATATTTTACTTTTTTTAGTAAATAACCTAATCTGAGGTAAAAAATAAATAAAGTAAATAATAATAATATAAATAGCTGGTCAAGGGTCAAATACAGAAGGCAGTACTTCTGAACACGACACGCATTGTCAGGAAGGTTTCTTTTCCTGCGGCCCTAACCGCTGGTAGCTTAGGCTTTGCCCCACTGCCAGCGGGCAGCTAGGCTAGGTTTGAAATTAAATAAAGACAATAATAATAAATGAATATAAATAGAAAATCTGAATTTTAGTTTTATTTCCATAATGTCCCGAATTCTTGTACTTTGTGTTCACCCTAATTAGAAAGAGACGGAGGGGTAACGAAAAATTTCAAGGACATTTCTTGTCTTTTTTTATGTCATTAGAGAGTGTGGGTTCCAGTTAGTACGAAGTACATATAATTCCATGGCAGAAAAGCTGATATTAAGACGAAGTGGTAGCTAAAGTGGCGCCCTCATTTGAAATAAATTGTTTAAAACTAAATATGGTGATAATTAAAAATTTCATTTGTACGTGGGGCGCACTATAAGTTTCCGGAATGAATATGAAAAAATACTATTAAAGGTACAAAATTAATTTATTGTTTTTAAAATAATCTCCCTTGGCGTCTATGCACTTTTTCATTCGATGAAACCAGTTTTGAAAACTTTTGTGCCACTCCTCTGTGGTGACCTCTGAAACGTGTTTTTCATACTCCTCGACAGCCTCTTCTGGTGATGAAAATCGTTGACCGCGTAATTGGTTCTTAATTTTTGGGAACAGAAAAAAGTCACAAGGTGCCAGGTTGGGACTGTATGCAGGATGACTCATGATTTCTACATTTTTCGCCTTCAAAAAGTCGTTTGTCTGTCTGGCCGTGTGAGAACTAGCATTGTCGTGGTGCAGGATGATACGGCGTTTACGGTTATTTTTACGGAGTTCGTCAATAACTTCCGGCAAACAAATGGTCGTGTACCAGTCACTATTCACTGTACGACGATTCTCTAAAGCAACAGTAGCCACGTGTCCAGTTTTATTAAAAAAAGAAGCAATCATCCGCTTAGATGCACTTTTCACGCGCGCCACTTTGGTTGGTTTCGGCTCATCTTGAAAGACCCATACGCTCGATTGCTGCTTTGTTTTGGGATCGTAGCAATAAATCCATGTTTCGTCACCTGTTACTATGTCCCACACCAAATTTGACGCACCTTCGTTGAATCTGGTAAGCATGGCACTGCACCAAGTGACGCGGTCCGTTTTTTGAGCCTCGGTCAAGTTGTGTGGGATCCACCGCGAGCACAGCTTTCTCACACCCAAATGTTTATGTAGGATTAATTGTATTTGACTCATGCCTATTTCTAGAGATGCGCGAATTTCATGGTAGGGCACATGCCTGTCTGTTTCAATCATACGGCGCACAGCATCGATGTTTTTGTTGGTCACAGCGGTGGACGGCCGACCATCGCGAGATTCGTCACTGAGATTGATACGACCACGCTTGAATTCTGCTAACCAGCTATAAACAGTTGTCTTGCATGGTACTTCATTGCCAAAAGCTGTTTCAAGCCGAGCGATGCTCTGTTGAGCTGTCAAATTACACTTAAAATCGTAGAAAATCATACTACGAAAATTTTCCCGAGTTAAATCCATGTTGATGCAGACACACAATTTTTTAAATGGCGCCACAAGGTAAAAACAAAAGACAGTCAGATGAAACAAACTGCATTCTACAGCCAAAGAGTTCTATTTTCAAATGTTGCAATAAATTTTTAAATATTGTTTATGTAAGTGGCCAGTTCCGAAAACTTATAGTGCGCCCTATGTATCACTGTCTAGAAAGACCTTTAAACTATTTTATGAATAACCTTGGAAACTATTACTAATAGTCCGTCTAGTTTTAAAACGGGTTTTCGCCTAAAGTGGCCACTTTTGGCAAAAACCCGTTTTAAAACTAGACGGAATAGTTTAAAGGTCTTTCTAGACATTGGTATAAATCAAATTTTTAAATATCGCCATATTTAGTTTTAAACAATTTATTTCAAACGAGGGCGCCACTTCTGCTACCAGAGCGTTATTTGACTCCTAGAAACTATTTCATTTGATTTATTTATTGTCGAAAGCAAACATTATTAATCAAATATTTTTAAAATAATGATTGTTTTGTATATGAAAAAAAAAAACAAGTGATAACAATACAACTATAACGATATTAGTATGTTTTTCATACAAGACCATAGAAAATGTTAGTTTTAACGTTTGACGACCTCCGTGGCGTAGTGGTCACCATACTAGTCCACCACCCAGAAGTCCGGGGTTCGATTCCCGGTCAGGGTAAGTTGGAAAATGGCCTTTTACAAATTATCCTGGGTCTTGGATGTTTATCTATTTATGTATTTGTTATAAAATATAGTACCGTTGAGTTAGTATCCCATAACACAAGTCTCGAACTTACTTTGGGGCTAGCTCAATCTGTGTTATTTGTCGCTATATATCTCTTTATTTATATTTATAAAAAAGTATCTCTGATTTTATTTGCTCTAAAGTAGCCAATTCTATACTTTTATATGTCTTTATGAACTGAAGTTTCTCCACATCACACTGCGATTCGATGATTAACATACGTCAAATCACCTGGGTATTCTCGCCCGTGGAGGCCCTTTTTACCCGACTACGGCATAGCCAAGAGGAAGGGTAATGATTTTAGCAGTCTGTGTATGTATGTATGTCTGTTCCACCGTAGCGTAGCGTGATATGTCTATCGGTTCGTCATTATTGTTTGGGTGACATAGGCTAAAATTTGTATGCAAAAAAATTTATACTACGTAATAAATCAAACCATGGCCTTTACTAGATCACTTTAGTACAGTGAAATTCAAATAACAGTCAAAAGCAAAAAATTAAATTTGACATTCACATACAAATTGCCCGAGCGGCTGCAAACTTTTGTATGGTAATGCCAAAATTTTTTATATTGCTTTTTTACTGTTGTTTTAATTTCATTATACTACAGAGATCTAGTCTAGCCTGTGGTTCGATTTATTACGGGTGTGTCCCGTCCACGTTATATAACGAATGTTACATAAAAAAAATGAGAGTAATATTTTTTTTTGTTCTATATCAAATAGCGTATCAAATGAATGGTCTTGATTAGGATATTTTAAAGATATACAGATTTTTTGCCGTATATGGTTTCCGTAGTCGGATATTAGTTTTTGAAACCTACCTATGTCTTATTGTCTTATAGACAAAGATAATATGATTACTAACCTTACAGATACCCAGCGCCATAGAAACGATTGGAGGTCCCCAAAGTAGGTTAAACTAGAGTTGCTGGTAGGCACACAGAGATGGCAGCACACACGACTAGCAAAAAAGTGACAAATAGTGTTGAATATGCTTTTATAGTATTTAATGCAACAGTTGTATAAGAAGGTTCATAAAATGCGAGTGGCGCAGGTTATCGACGCCATCGAGCATTTTTTGACATACTTATACAAAATTGTATACAATACTTTTTCTACGACTACATTTACTAAAATAAATCCTAAAATAAACAAAGAAAAGTATGAAATACTACCATATGTTTGCTAGATACTAGGTCTCTATGGAAGACTTAATTTTTTTTTATTGACGTCTTCCTAGTGACCAAAAGTGCAATTTTTGAAACATGGAGTCACTTAAACGAATGTTTTTTCATACAAAAAACCGTTTGTTCAGTGACTCCACGTTTGAAAAATGGCACTATATGTTAAAATAACGATTTTATTATGTTGGCAGTATGGAAGATCTAAAGAAAAAAAGTTATAGGTCTATTGCTAGGAGTATCGTTTTGGCGAAATAACGACACATGTGCTATTATATTAGGAATAAACTATAGACTTTTCTGAAATCATATAATCTATGTTCTTATATTAGTGTTCGGGACCATTTAAAAGACATAACAGTACAGGAGTAGAAAAAAATATTTATTGTATTTCGTTTAAGTCATATTTAATAAATTATAGAACTACTTTATTTCAATAACATTAATAAAAGATTTTAATGTTTTAATAAATAGCTATAGCGACATCTAGTGACAAGGAAGGGAAATAATAATGTTTACAAGGCGATGGATCTTAGATATTAAGCTCACCTGACCTGTGTCTCCCAGTAAGCCTGCTAAATCTAGCCATAAACACTGTGACCCTTGCACCACTGTCCCATTATAATCCGGCCGGGAACAGCATCAATCCCATAAAATGCCTAACGCAGTAAAACTAACCGTCGCTGCTGCATATTCATTAATGTTAATGTGTACTTAAACCCACGGTTTAGGATGGGTATTTACGTTGCATGTTAAAGTTTTATGGGTAAATATTACACTGCAGTGGAGGAAGTCACGAATGTTTGTGACGTGCACCGCGTGAAATCGTTGATGACAAAGATGTTTGCGCAGCCGACAGTATTCTTAACCCCCGGCTAAAAAGAGGGGTGTATTAAGTTTGACGCTAATGTCTGTCTGTTTGTCTGTTTGGCTGTCTGTGACATTGTAGCTCTCGGACAGGTGGACCGATTTAGATGCGGTTTTTTCACGTGAAAGCAAGTTCCTTTTTGGTGATTCTTAGTTATGTTTGATGAAAGTTGGTGCAGCCTTTTAAAAGTTATTGGGAGTCAACGCTTGCAAGTTAGGGTTTTCTAAATTGGTTAAAAAATAAGAGATGGCGCTACGGATATCAATTGGAACTTGTAGTTTCGCTACTCATTACTAGATAGCGTTCTTGAAAGTCGAGGTTTTTTTAAATTTGCCTGACAAATTCCAAAATGGAAGAGCTTCTTGGCAAATTCCAAAATGGAAGAGCCTCTCAATTCAAATGTTTTCCGTCCGTTTGTCTGATCTTCTCTAAAAGTGGCAATTCTGAACTGATTCTTGTAAAAAAATTTTGGGCAAATTCTATATTTATATTGTATAATTTTTTACAGTATAGTTTTCCAATTTAGTTTGCTTACCGAACTAAATTCTCGGAACGTCACAAGATGCGTCGCGCATCATACGCTACATGTGGTTCGACCCTTAAGTTCACTGACTATATACCCATTACACACCGATTTAATGTTATGGCACAGGTATGGCAGTTCATAGAAGCGGGGTATCATTAACGCCTTCACGAACAAACGAAACTATACATCCGTGCACACGTCGATGTGTGTGTACGCCCCTCAACATACTTGATAAGTAGAGGTGCGGGGACGGGGAACGGGGACGCATATTGCGCGAAACTCTAGGAATTTCCATTCTGTATTTAATACTTACAATAATTCTGTAGTCATAGGGTTATTACCATGTAGTGAACTAAACAATCTCTCTTCAGTTCGTTTTAGTCTTCACTGTAGGAGCACGACCCTCTCTAAACTGCTTTATAACCATACTTGGGCAGAGCAGCCAGAGGATGTGGCCTACATTCCACGCTGGCCAGACGAGTTGGAGAGGTCTCATTGACGTTTGTGAGCTTTTTTTAGCGTGTATTATCTAAGTCGCGTTCCACGACATCCTCGGAAAGACTCGGGGTGGTCTTATTCTACTGTGCCAGAAACCACACTAAACAATCTAATTGTGTTTTTTTTTCTTTTTCAGGTATGTGCTAGCAATTTGTTGCAAAAAAAGCAAAAGTCAGGTACCTACTTTAAGTTACAATGTTCTTCATGATAATCTTTGTTTAGTAGCATGTATGTTTGGCAAATTGTTTTATTAAAGATGTACTATTTAGTGCGCTATCTCATCATCATCATCATTTCAACCGCATAACGTCCACTGCTGGACATAGGCCTCTCCCAAGGATTTCCAAAAGGACCGATCAAGAGTGGCCTGCATCCAGCGCTTTTCAGCGACCTTGGTCAGATCGTCTGATTACCTTATGGGTGGGTGTCCTACGCTTCGCTTGCAGGTACGCGGACGCCACTCGATAACTTTTTTGACCCATCGGCCATCGGTTCTTCGCGCTATGTGTCCCGCACACTGCCACTTCAACGAGCTAATCCGCTGGGCTATGTCAGTGACTTTATTTCTCCTACGAATTTCCTCATTTCTGATTCGATCACGTAAAGAAACGAAAAAAGAGCGCTATCTAACAGACTAAAAACAAATCAAAATAAAAAAATAATGAAGGTTTTTGAAAATGTAGGAAACCATATGGTAGCACAGATAAGTCAGTTCCAATTAGCTGCTGGATATATTTGACAGAGCTATAGAACCTGTCAACTGATGGTCCAATCACAACAGACGATTGGACCTGACGTCACTGTGCTGCAACTTCGTGTCACATATTTTTGAACACCCTCAATCAACCAGCCCCGGATCTAGGGGGGACAAGCCGGGGCCCATGCCCCAGGCGGCTAAGTCAGAGGGGCGGCAACATCGAATACATGCACCCCTCCCCTGCTACCTATACGATATAGGGACGGCGTCTGGTTACTTTTGAACAAGTATAAAAGTTGTTTACTACTCAAAAATGTACAATCGCATCTTTGTTGTTTGGTTATACTCTATAAAATTAAATTTAAAAACGTCATGTGAAATAAATTGCACGTAACAGGACAAGAAGTCTGAACAACAATTATTTTTAATTAAAACCTCGTAGAATCACTCTGACTTATTGCACAGTTACGAACGAAATATTATTTTAACGTTCACATGGCAACACTGGCAATTACGGAAAGTGCTCCGAAAATAATAATTTTCTTTTTAAATTGATCTCAAAAAGTGTTTGGTCTTAAGAGGTTTTGTCTAATGTGAATTATTTTCGTAAGAAGTAAGACATACTTGTTCACAGATTTACTAGTCTTTTTTTTTTTTTTTCATTTTTTCACAAAAACACAAAACTAGTTAGAAAAAAGAACCTAATTAAAACTTGTTTTTTTTTTAAGACCAACTATTATATATTTTTTTATTACCAAAAACTTTTGTCTTCCAATTCTGTTTTTGAAATTAACTCGTTAAAAACAGAATTCAGTTGATTTTTAACCTTTTATTCTTTCGAGAGACAAGCAAATATCTAAATTAAATATAAGCCTCTTAGTTTAGAATGGAGATTTTTATCTCTGGCAATTTTTTCATTCGTACTCAAAGAATTAGCTTTTTGACGCGTACATCGGGCCATAAGACGTCACTTCCAGCCCGTAGGGAAGTAAAACATACTATACTATTTCATCATCATCCGAGCGTATTCGTTGCATCCTCAGCGGTTACGCTTCAGAGCCTGGGGTCCGCTACACAACCTATGTGATTTGACTAGGTTACTGGTTTTTACACAGAGCGACTGCCGTCTGTCCTGTGCAACCCAAAGGGTACACCAGAACCAATCCTTGAATAGGTTTAAGCAACCGCTAGATGGCGTTTGGGAATTGGAACCCACAGTTTATACTTCCGAAACGTAGAATCATCTTTCTTTTCAAATGATCAGGTCAGGTCCAAGCCTGCAATGTCCTAACCTGGAAACAACTTTTCACACAGTATGCTTCCCAAACTATGCTATGTATAGTCTTCAAATTAACCGATACATTATGCAGATATACAAACAATATGTTTGGGAAACGCTGTGCTTGAGTTATATGCCCCGGAGGGTTGGCAATTGGCTCAAATTAATTGCCGACTGTTTGATATGTTGTGGTTCTGTAACTACAATGTTTAGTGCAAATAATGTTGATAAAGCTCATTTATTAGGGTTTCGTATAAAAAATGAAAAAACGGAACCCATATAGGATCATTCGTGCGTCTGTCCGTCCGTCTGTCATAGCCAATTTGCTCCGAATCTACCAGACAGAATCAAATAATATAAATTTTTGTTATTATTGTGAAATAAATAGTTTTGATTTTATTCATGAAAGAAGACGAACATTGACCATTCCCCCCTGATCTCCGAAACTATTGAGCCTTAAATAATAAAATAATTGGCCAAGTGCGTGTTGGGCCACGCGCAGTTTAGGGTTCCGTAGTTACGAATGCCAACTTTGAGTTCATGCCACTAAAAACGTCTAAAAACTAATTTTCTATTGAATTTATATAAAATTTTCCTTTGGCGAGTACATTTTATAAGTTGATCGCCTATAACTTTTTAATTTGTAAACCCTACTTAGCTCTGATAGTTTTAGTTAAATTTCGTTATATATACTATATTTGTGATATATACTATATTCTATAGCTGTGAATTTTTTCACGTGTCCATATATAACCGTTTAGCAGATAGAAGGGGGGGGGGGGGGGACACTTGACTCTAACAAAAATTCTCACTTTTAAACCAAATAATTCAGAAACAGATCCCTTAATCGAAAAACAGTGTTCGCAAGCTCATAATATTTTTGAAAGGCCTATTCAACGATACCCCACATGACTGGTTAGTCGACAAAATAAAATTGACTTTTGATATTACTTGTATGGGAGCTACATAAAAAAAAAATTTTTTTCAATATTTTATTTTACTACTGTTTCCGCATAATTAATGTACATACCTATACTAAATTACAGCTTTCTAGTACTTATAGACGCTGAGTAAAACCGCGGACGGACAGACAGACAGACAGACAGACATGGCAAAACTATAAGGGTTCCTTGTTTACTACGGAACCCTAAAAAGGTCAAAATATAGTTCGTTGCTTGTAGATTACAGGTAAACAATAGGAATTCTATCAATTGAAAGTAAAGTTGTGTAACCTCAATATAATACGTTCACTTATGGAAAATGTCTGGCATTATACGGAACCCTCTCCACGCGAGTTCAACTCGCACTTGCCCGCTTATTTATAATATCTGACGACCTCCGTGGCGTAGTGGTCACCATGCTAGTCCGCCACCCAGAGGTTCTGGGTTCGATCCCCGGTCAGGGCAAGTTGGAAAATGGCCTTTTTCAAATTGTACTGGGTCTTGGGTGTTTATCTATATATGTATTTGTTATAAAATATAGTGTCGTTGAGTTAGTATCCCATAACACAAGTCTCGAACTTACTTTGGGGCTAGCTCAATCAGTGTAATTTGTCCCTATATATTTATTTATATTTATTATTTATTTATCTTATCTTTACCTTCTATTATCAAATTCTTTATATGTTTGTTGGTTTTTCGTGTTTGTTAGTGGCCAACGCCGGTGTTAGATATTTCAAACCGCCTGAATTAATTTGACATACCTTGGAGACAGTGATAATGACAGTTGTCAAGTCATATCAGTTAGATAGACAGCCGGGACTAACGGTTTAACGTGCCTTCCGAAGCACGGCGTTGCTCGAGAAATTTCTATGCTACTTGTGGTCATGTCCAAGTGCTTTTAACTTACGTAAGCGCTAATAATGCAAAATCCTGCCAGGCCATCAAGCTTCTTACTTATAAATAAATGTTTTTTTTTCCGAAAAGGAAAAATTGTAGATATGTCTTATTTTTTAAGCAGGCAAAATTTGTAAAAACTCACAAAAATAAGGCAAGTCTTGACATGAGTATAAATTTTTAAAAAAGTTTGTGAAAAATTCTAATTAATTTTCATTAAAAAAACTTATAATTAAAAAATCCGCCGACAAAGGTAATGTTCGCGCGGGACTCATTCCGTGTGATTAAAAAAGTTGAACTCGTCTTCTATGCTGGGATTTTTCCGTTCCCAGTTCATTCTATTTTGCATTGTGACAACCCTATTTGGTAGATTCCTTTTGTCATCTATTAGTTGTATGAATGATATTCTCAGAATCTACCTACTCTTATTCCTACTTAAGAGTCCTCTTACCCTAAACTTTTCCATACAAACGTAGTCTACGCTTTATTTTGAAACAATATGTCAGATTTGGGTAAAAATATTTTAATTTTAAAGAAATTGCTAATATCTAGGGTTATAATTAGTTTCCTACACTAAAATTATGAACTGGAAAGAAAATAAAAGGGTGCAGAAGTTTTCCAAACTGATGGTTAAATATGATACGATACACTATATACTCTTTTAAGTTCATGTTTTAACTCTGAAAACTAGGTATGTGTCATAAATATATGCAATTTCTATGAAATCACATAATTTCGCCTATATCTGATATGTCGTTTCAAAATGAAAGCCAGACTACGTTTGTATGGAAGTCTGATTCTGTCTAGGGTAACAGACTCTTAAGTTCTCAGAATCTTCTTAATCTAGCGTTTTTATTAATCAGGAATGTGTGTATATTTGTTCAATGATAAGAAAATCGAGTGTCTTTGACACACTTTTACTAAGCTTTCTGTCTATTTTGCTGTGGATTCTGCGGCATATACTTACTCGCAAAAAAAAAACACTTAAAACTGAAGGAAAGAAAGAATATACTTAGATACTTAATCTTCTTTGATAGGTGCAAATTTTGTAAAATACACAAACACATCAGACCCCATAAAATAGCTCTAATTTCGAAAAGTTTGTATAAATATCGAATTACTTACTTTATTTTAAATATCAAAATATCTGCAAACAAAGGGTTACTGTCATTTTGAGTGATTAAAAAACTCGTGCTGTCTTTCAGCTGGATTGCACTCGTTCCATTTCCCTTTGTGTGGTGCAATGAGATGTGATTATATCTCAATTCACCTCACAAAGGAAAATGATATCATTAATGATGCGAATATCACTGGATTCGTATTATACCTGCATGTGGTTTTCATTAAACTTCACACCAAAGTTAAAAATACATGTTTTTTTTTAAATCCTCAATCCAATTGTTGATGTCATGTCATTCCGTGTATTTAATACAATTACAGAGATGTCTTTAAGCTGAAGCACTCGTCCCATTTCCCTTTGTACGCTGCAATGAGATCTATCACTGATGATGCGAATATCACTGGATTCGTATTATGCCTGCGTGTGTTTTTCATTAAACTTCACACCAAAGTTAAAAATACATGATTTTTTTTAAATCCTCAAACCAATTATTGATGTCATGTCATTCCGTGTAATCAATACAATTACAGAGGTGTCTTTGAGCTGGATTGCACTCGTCCCATTTCTCTTTGTAAGATGCTACAACTATGTTGTGATTAGAATTAACACTTCTTTGGTAAAACTGGCCGACTTTTGAAAATAAATATTTTTTATAAGATATGATTGACACATGTTTTTACTCGATATGTGTTCTTTTTTGTGCTGAATAAAATCTGACATAAGTATTTTACAATAAAATGAGTATAAATTAATACATATATTAGGTTATGGGTCCAGCAAAATATGGCTGGATAAATATTATGTCTGCGTGTGTTTTTCATTAAACTTTATACTAAAATAGAAATACACGAGTTTTCTTTTAAATCTCCAAACAAATTATTAATGTCATGTGATTCTATGTGTTTAATACAACTTCAGAGCTGTCTTTGAGCTGGATCACTCGTCCCATTTCTCGAGGTGTGGTGCAATAAGATGTAATCTATCCATTGATGATGCAAATATCACTGGATGAATATTATGCCTGCTTGATATGTTTTTACCAGACTATGGTAAAGCCAAGTAGACGGGAAATGAATTTAGCAGTAATTAAGTAGTATGTAGCTGGGTATTTATGTGTCCCTAAACCGCTAAGCCAATTTTGATAAATGACATATCAATCGATTCATCATAACTGCTCGGGTGACATAGATAACAATTTGTATGCAATAAATGTACTTGCCCTGGCTCCCAGGAAAATTTGAAGAAGGCCATTTCCCAACTTGCCCTGGGCTGGAGATCGAACCCAGAACTTCCGGATTGGCGAACTAGCGTATTGACCATTACGCCACGGAGGTCGTCAAATAACATAGATTGAGCTAGCCCCAAAGTAAGTTCGAGACTTGTGTTATGAGATACAAAACTCAACGATACTATACTTTTACAAAAAATACATACATAGATAAACATCCAAGAAACTGCCCAGTGTTTATAAGTTTATTATAAATTGAAGCACAATAGACAAGCTTTTAGTTTAAGTAAACACAGGAGCACCTAAACTACAGTAGTAACACACAAATTAGGTCGTACCTCGGGTCCAACCACGATCCTCTAATTTTGCGGCCGAAGCCATGCTAAACGGCATTCGATCGCAGTTGTCCATTATTGCGTAGTACGACCCAAGTTCAAATTACACGAGGGTGTATAGAAAAACAAACTTTCGAAATAATTTCAAAGTTTTGAAGTAATTTTAATAATTTGCAGTGTGGACTGAAAGAAGATGTAGTAACAAAAATTGAGAAAGGAATATTGACATGGTTCGGACATGTAAAAAGGATGGATGAAAGGAGATTCACTAAAAGAGTCTACAAAGCAAACTTGAGTGGAAGAGCGGGTCAGGGTCGTCCTCGACGAACGTACCGCGATATAAATTGCAGACGTTCTTAAAAAAGGAGAGGTTAGAAGTACCCATAACCGGCGGGCATGCATGAAGAGAGTGATGAGTGTAGATGAAGCGAAAGAGGTCTGTCAGGATCGTAGCAAGTGGAGGTCCTTAGTCTCTGCCTACCCCTGTGGGAAACAGGCGTGATAATATGTATGTATGTATGTATGTTTAATAATTTTATTTATTTATTTATTTGAATTTATTGCACACAATTTTATGACGGATTGATTACAATGGGTCAAACTTAATGCTAATGCATTATCTACCAGTTTGCGTTTGGGACATGGTGAGAGATTGGAATAAGGGTGCAAGTGTGGCAAGCCAACTTGTAATATTGTCAATACAATACCTATATAATATTACATCTAATATAACATATATTGATTTTTATAATAAATAAAACATACATTTGAAATAAATACTGATACATATATACATAATATATAAATATACACGTACATATAATATACATAACTAACTACATAAAATACATACAAATACCTAAATTTTACAGCAGAGGTTTTATTCCGATTCCAAATAAAATTTGTTCACCTGAATTTCAATTATATTTAGTATTGAATAATTTTTTTTTAATCTTACAAACATCATCATCATTATTTCAGCCGCATAGCGTCCACTGCTGGACATAGGCCTTTTAATGATCGATCAAGAGCGGCCTGCATCCAGCGCTTTCCAGCAAATTATAAATGTGTAAAATTATTAATTTTTGATGACTTCCGTGGCGTAGTGGTAGTCACGATACTCCGTAGTTCGGAGGTTCTGGGTTCGATCCTCAGACAGGGCAAGTGTAAAAATGGCCTTTTTCTAGTATGTGTCTATAGATTTATTTATTACTAGCTGATGCCCGCGACTTCGTTCGCGTGGACTTTATGACTCCGGCGTCTAAATATAAATAAAAACTAATGAGAGAGAGAGTGAGAGAGAGAGAGAGAGAGAGAGAGACAGAGGGAGAAAGTACTTGTAACAGTGTTAGGAGTTAAAAGTCAATATTATTTTAATTCTTTCCTTCGGGAGCCAATATGAAAAGAGCTGAAGTGTTACTAACCCTGGAGAAAGCCACAATAAGTAGGCCATGCGAAAAACCAGTCCTTAGATCGACATCAGCAGCTTTAAGCCTCTAAAACTGTGACTTATTTTCATAGCAAAGCAAGTTAACATATGGAACTGTGTATTTTCAAAAGGAAAATTGTTGGGGATGAGTGGCATACGCGGAATAAATACAGTTTCACTGGCATCACTCACTTACTGTGAGCTTTAAGTGTCTCAGCAGACTATGCCGAAGTTTAGTGGCTAAAGTTCAGTGTCTAAAGTTCGGTGGGGATGACACACTAAATAAGCTGAAGTTCGGTGGAAACGCCGGACAGTAGTGATGTGCCGATATGAGAATTTAATCTTCCGTCTTTGGCGCGTCTGCGGCGAACGGAAACGGGAGCGGAAGAGGGAACGGAAGTGTTAGAGAGGAACGGGAACGGGAACGGAAACGGGAGCGGAAGCGGAAGCGGAAGCGGGAGCGGGAGCGGGAGCGGCAGCGGGAGCGGCAGCGGTGGCGGCAGCAGTGGCGGCGGTGGCGGCGGCGGCGGCTGCGGCGTCGGCGGTGGCGGAGGCGTCGGCAGCAGCGGCGGAGGAGTCGGCGGCGGCGGCGGCGGCAGCGGCGGCGGCGGCGGCGGAAGCGGCGGCGGCGACATCAGCGGAAGCGGTGGTGGCGGTAGCGGCGGCGGCAGCGGTGGCGGCGGCGGCGGCGGCGGCGGCGGCGGTGGCGGCGGTGGCGGCGGCAGCGTCGGCGGCGACGGCGGCAGCGGCGGCGGCAGCGGCGGCGGCGGTGGCAGCGGCGGCGGCAGCGGCGGCGGCAGCGGCGGCGGCAGCGGCGGCGGCGGCGGAAGTGGCGGCGGCGGCGTCGGCGGAGGCGTCGGCAGCGGCGGCGGAGGAGTCGGCGGCGGCGGCGGCGGCAGCGGTGGCGGCGGCGGCGGAAGCGGCGGCGGCGACGTCAGCGGAAGCGGTGGTGGCGGCAGCGGCGGCGGCAGCGATGGCGGCGGCGGCAGCGGCGGCGGCGGCGGCGGCGGCTGCGGCGGCGGCGGCGGCGGCGGCGGCGGCGGCAGCGTCGGTGGCGGCGGCGGCAGTGGCGGCGGCAGCGGTGGCGGCAGCGGTGGCGGCGGCGGCAGCGGCGGCGGCAGCGGCGGCGGCAGCGGCGGCGGCGGTGGCAGCGGCGGCGGCGGTGGAAGTGGCGGCGGCGGCGTCGGCGGAGGCGTCGGCAGCGGCGGCGGAGGAGTCGGCGGCGGCGGCGGCAGCGGCGGCAGCGGCGGCGGCGGCGGCGGCGGAAGCGGCGGCGGCGACGTCAGCGGAAGCGGTGGCGGCGGCAGTGGCGAAAAAGTGAAAAAGGTGGCAAAAAGCATGCTGTCTCACCTATTATAGCGTTCGGGCGAAGCAGTGAGGTGAAATGCACGTTAATTCATAGTTAATCGAACGCGTATAAAAATACATATACAGTCCTTTGGGAAAAGTGATTTTATGCAAAACTCCTGCATTTATCAAATACAAATAAAGTTTATTAAAATTTTCGATGATTAAGCCGTGTCGGTGCCGACTTTGTTTTGGAGATTTTATACTTCTTTTATTTCTCATTTACGCCGAAAGTTGCGAAAAAATAAGCAAAAAAAAGCGAATCTTTGATGGCTCATAACTTTTTAATGGTTTTTTATTTTACTTTTTTTGTATCCATACAGACAAAATTTATATTAAGACAAAACGATATCATGTAACATGTTAAACTTTGGATGTACGATATCAAACAGTGGAGGAAATTCTCAACGAAATTTGTATAGAAAAAGTATCGACTCGTTCAACCTTAATCTATCTTCGATCATAGTCGATCTTAGTCACGTTTTTATGCATCTGATTATCTGTCTGTCTGTCTGTGGCATGGTAGCTCTCGAACAGATAAACCGAATTCAATTCGATTTCTTTTACGTGAAAGCAAGTTTCGTTGCGATGGTTCTTAGCTATGTTTAATAAAAATCGTTTCAGTCGTTCAAAAGTTATTGGCGGTGAATGCTTGCAAATCTTTTTTTTTTTCAATTTTCCTGGCAAATAAACTTGTTAAAAGTTGTATATTGTATGAAAGTTGTTTTTCTTAACTTTTATTACAAAAGTAGAAAGTGAGTAGCGTAGGGACGTTAACAAAAACCAGGGGGGGGGGGGGGGCTGAAAAATTATATTGATTATAATATACACTACACGTAATGTAAATTATACGTCTAAAAGTGCCTGTAAATATCTTATTATTGAATAAACATTTGAAATTTAATTACAAAGCAAACAAACTCGACCAAATTGCACGATCGTTAATGTGAATATTTGGCAAACCATGCGCGATCACTTCAACTCGATAGCGTTATACCTAATGGAAGTTTCAAGTTGAAGCCCGCTGTATAAAATTTCAATAAAATTATGCAAGAAGCGGCCTTATAACCGTGCTTTTGCCGGATGGCCAATTATTTTTTACATAAAAGACCTTCCCGTATTACAGACTGATTGAAAGTGAGATTTTGGGTGTTTCGAAGATTTTTTAATTAATTTGTCCGGTTTGTTTGAGTTTTCATGTTGAATTTTGTGGAACAATTTGTTATTAATGAATGACGTCCTTTGTGGCGTAATAATCACCATGCTAATCCGCCACTCAGAGGTCCCGGGTTCGATCCCCGGTCAGGGCAAGTTGAAAAATGACCTTTTTCAAATTGTTATGGATCTTGGATGTTCATCTATGTATTTTTTTGTTATATAATTTAGTATCGTTAAATAAGTATCCCATAACACAAGTCTCGAACTTACTTTGGGGCTAACTCAATCAGTGTAATTTGTCCCTATTATTTATTTATTTATGAAAAAAAAAACGACCTTTTGGCGTAATGGTCAACACGCTAGTCCGCTAATCCGGAGGTTCTGGGTTCGATCCCCAGCCAGGGCAAGTTCAAAAATGGCCTTTTTCAAATTGTCCCGGGTCTTGGGTGTTTATCTATATGTGTATTTTATACATATGGTATCGTCGATTTAGTATCCCATAATACAAGTTTAAACTTACTTTGGGGCTAGCTTATTCAGTGTGATTTGTCAGTATATATTTATTTATTTATCTACTCTAAATGAATTCACACGGGTATCATTAGTAATAACTTGTTATGGTAATGTACTGTCGCATTAGATGTTAACCTGTTATGATATGTACCTATATTACTACATTTATAAAGAAATTAATATAAAGTTATTTTTAAGTATTGTTTTTTTAATCATCTTATTTTGTATTTTTCTTCTCGCAACAAAGTAGAATTTGACAACTTAAGGCGAATGCAGAGCAGAAAAGCGTGATCATTTGAAATGAATTCTTTAATCGCAAATCTGGTTATAATTAACATTTTGAAAATCGTGAGGCATAAAATAAACTTTTAAATTATTTTATGAACCAACTTATTTACAATTGTTGATATAAGTTGGTCGGTCTTGTTTCAAAATAGAAAATTAATCGAAAGAAAAAGATTGCTTTATCTCCTCTATCTTAGCGATGCCACCACCGGATTGGACATTTTAGTGAGCATACGAGTAAAAACTTATTGACAAACTAAACACAATGTTATTTTTTCAACTGAGTCCACGTTCCCATTGCCCTATACTTAGGTACTATAAGCGTGATTTAGAACTGCAGATTGAATTTATGAATGAGTATTGCAGAAGACTAACTGGCTCTAACTTTACCATCAATTTGAATAAAAATTTACACCTTAATGCAAGTACACGTTTCCAAACAAAACAAACAGAACAGAATCCCAAGAGCCCAAAGTATTTCCGAACTACAAAGTAAATAATCCAGATGCTCCCAAAGCATTTCAACAATTTAATTTCGTTTTATACTGCGGTCCCAGTAAAGGAAACATTGCGATGGTGCCAAAGTATAATTTTATTGACAATTTATGCTGGAATACTGCAAGAGTGCTAAATCAGATGGCGACGAGTTTTATAGGTTGGGCTGATTTGCTGACGGTGTTTAAAGTTATGGCTTGATCTAGTGGGGTTGGTCAGTTTTATGTTTTTTTTTTCTCTTTTTAGGAGCGATGCTTGTTGGAGTTCCTTCCTTTCATGTCAGTCCTCAGCCAGACTTTTGTCGTCTTAGTACGACACCACTCCTGCTTATCTTGACTCCTACTTTCTCCTTTATTTGCTTCATAAAACTGTGTCTGGGTTTTCCTTTTAGTATTATGACGTTGTGAATAATAACATTAGTCGTTTACTTAAGTAACTTACAAATACACGTCCTTCAGTTAAGTAATACGTTATTTGTACACCAAAAAATGACAATAATTAAAAAATACATTCAGAGAAGACATTTAAATGTACAACGGGCGGTCTTATCGCTGAAATCGATTTCTTCCAGACAACCGATGGATGAAGAGAATATAGTGAAAAGTTAGCAGACGGGGTGTATACATCTTACTCCCTAATGAGGCAGACAGAGTATTTTGCATCGGCTCTAAGCAGATAGAGCGACCCGTAAGACCCAATGGCCACCAGTGACTGTTAGCGTGAAAGATGAAAAAAGAAATCAAAATGGTGACGAGACATGTATATATATATATATATATATATATATATATATATATATGTTGCATGTGTAGGTACATGACTCGCATCTCTTTCTTCCCTTCTTGCCTTCATTACTAACAGGATCGCATATCGCGCGAATTACTTTGTGGCATATCCATAAGGTAAAAGTAATTATAATCCAGATCCAAAATTTGCGTCATGGCTTATCTGCGTTACCATAACGCGTTGTTGTCTTTCTGAGATTGCTACAAAAGCATGTCAGCAATTTAATTTCGTTTTATACTGCGGTCCCAGTAAAGGAAACATTGCGATGGTGCCAAAGTATAATTTTATAGACAATTTATGCTGAAATACTGCAAGTGTGCTAAATCAGATGGCGAGGAGTTTTATGGGTTAGGCTGTTTTGCTGACGGTGTTTAAAGTTATGGCTTGATCAGGAGCCAGTGGGGTTGGTCAGTTTTATGAAGGTGTGAAAGAAACATTCATCTTTGATAGTTATCTGCTTATAAAAGCAAGTATTCAAATAGCTAACTAATATAACTAAAGTTACCAATATTTATTATTACAATTTATTTTATAATACGGTATTTTAGTACACTAGCTGGGCTACCGAGCATTACTAGGTCTATTTTTTAATGAAAATATTTTATTTCTAAATACCTACCGAGTTTCATCAAAATCGTTGGTGTCATTTCCGAGATTCTCATTATATATACAAGAATTGCTCGTTCAAAGTATAGGATATGCAGTAGCGTGTATTTCATACAGACACATAGACTTTGTCTACCCTGTGCTACCCTAATATAATATCGGATACTAGGGAAAAATTTAGTTTGCTTGATGTGCAGCCGTTCTCGTAATTTTGTAAAATTAGTGCCTGCCCTGACGAAATATTTCTGCACGTCACTAAGGATATGAGAAAACCATCTAAATATTTATTATACTAGCTTTTGCCCGCGGCTTCGCTCGCGTAGGGGTGTAATTTATCAAAATCATTTCTTAGGGGATGCCTACGTCATAGTAGGTTTATGCATGCAAAGTCTCAGCCCGATCGGTTTAAAATTGACAAAGTTTCATACAAACTTTCATCCCCTATTTTATCCCCTTGGGGGTAGAATTGATCAAAATCCTTTCTTAGCGGATGCCTACCTCATAACATCTACTTGCATGCCAAATTTCAGCCCGATCCGTCCAGTGGTTTGGGCTGTGCGTTGATAGATCACTATGTCAGTCAGTCAGTCACCTTTGAGTTATATATATTTAGATAGATAGATAGATAGATAGAAGATAGAAGACTGGTATTCTGTAGTAATTAGACATATTTATTTATTGTATGGTAATGTATATATTATTTAAAGTATATATTAATATTTATGTATATTGTATTGAATATGTTTATGTTTTATGTATTTAATATATTGTATGCTTTGAGCATACTGTTTGCGCCTACTACGCTAAATTTCTATTTATCCCGTAGGTTGACTGGTAGAGAATGCAATTAACATTAAGTCCGCCTTTTGTACCATTTATTGTTTGTAAATAAAGTCTTAAATAAATAAATATATTCTTGTGATAGCTGACGCTTAAAACAATCGGAAAATGTTAGATTTACTTCATTAAGGCATTAGGTCTTTTAAATAAATATATATATTCTTGTGATAGCTGACGCTTAAAACAATCGGAAAATGTAGGATTTAGTTCATTAGCGCAGCCGGTTCCGTGGCATTTCGTCGCCCTTTCTCTCTCTAGGAAGCGACGATTATGAGCGACAGAAAAGGATAGCAGTATAGGAAAGTGCTGTTCCATGCAGACAAATCAGTCCCAACACTTAAGAATTCTTTTGTATTTTTTCTCACAGACTTAATATCACATGTAGGTACTTATGGATGTTTACTTGCATATATTAAGGATACATGAATTTTTCGGCGTCCAGTGTTGTCCCCATTTGAAATAAATTATTTGAAAGGAAACGGATGTCATTTAAAATTTTGGCTTGATCAAGTCCTAGCCCTTCAAACTAATTTACGCCCTTCAAACTAATTTACGAATTTCTTTTTTCAGTTTACAGTGTGAACGTGAAGCTTTTCTACGCACATTAGCGAAAAAGGGCCATTTTTGGCAAATGTGCGAAGAAAGGCTTCACGTTCTTACTTTAAACTGTAAGCAGTAGTTCATAAAATAGTTTTAAGGGTTATCTAGGGGTAGATCAAGACCAAATTTTAAATGACATCTCCATTTTTCGTTTCCTTTTAAATTTATTTCAAATGGGGCCATCATTAGACCCCGAAAAATTTTATCCCCTTAATGCTTGCTTACCATGCCGAAGATAGTAAAGCCGAACTCATCAAAGCTAAACATAGTATAGTAAGCCTCACATTGTGTCTCAGTGCAAGTCTCTTCATTCTACCTCGTGTCGAGTGTGCAAACATTTGTCGAGCAGGATTGTGACGTCACGTTAATATTTCTAGCGCGCTCTTAATGTTCTCAAATATTTGTTCACTGAAAGTTATAATGTGGCTATGTTGAGTTTACCACAGTTATACTGACTAAAATAGGTTTTAAATACCAACCGCCGAATGCATAAAACATTGCATTCCACAAATCAGTTGTATAGTGCAATGCTGCCAACTTTAAGAGCACTGAATTTTCTGTCAAATTCTTGTAAAGTACTCCTTAAATAGGCATGACGAATCAAAAAATATTTTAGCACATCGGTTAGTTTATTAAAAATTATTGGATACGTACTTTTTTCTTTTCTCTGAGAAACAGAAAATAACAAAGATACAGCGCATTGAAATTTCGCATGACGTAACGGCTACGTACGATTTTTACATAGAGGTGACGTCGCAAGCCCCACTCCGGAACTTTGATGCTTCGTATCTTTGTGAATTTTTACTTCTTTGGCAAACTGAAAAATATGGGTTCATTATTTTTGGATAATTTAAGAGACGGACTGATTACAATTATAATTTTCTAACCCTGCATCAACCATATTAATGGAATACACTTACTATACTGAATTTAGAAAGCATATGTTTTATCATCATTAATTAATTTAAGAACTAGGTTCTCTTCGGTATTTTCCATGTCTCCCTATTTTCGGCTAAATGCTTGACTTCCCTGTATGAATCGACTTTTGCCTTTTCTTGTACTTCATCCATTAACGACCTTCTGGGTCTTCCTTTTCCTCTCTTGGCTTCCACTTTTCCGTCCATGATGTTTTTGATGAAGTTGTCGTGACGCATAAGGTGGCCACACATCTTTCCTCAACTTATCTCTTTTGTACGTATAAACATTTTTATTATTCACACTTTGCTTGATGATAAATGAAAGTGTAATGTATAGCTCTTCAGACTCAAATTGTATCGACGAAGTGCTGGTTATCCCAAAAAAAAAAACTTTCACACGTCCACAGACGGTTAAATCTTTCTCAAGCTTTAATATGCATTTCACAGAGAGTTATCTCGCAATTTGTCTTTTACAAATCTGGCGCCACTTTGAGCCAATGATCCCGGTAGTCATCCTTAGATGGCATTCTTGAAGTTATGTCAGAGGCATTTAGGCAGCTTGAAAAATTTGACCGAGTGTAAGCCACTTACACCTTCAAAACGAAAGTTCTAGCAGTAGTAGATTGTATCCTGCTAGAACTTTCTTAGTATTGCACACAAAGCAGTCTTATTCTAAGGAAATCCAAAGATTTTTATGGTAAATACGAATAAAGTGTCGCGTTTGCATAAATATCGTCAGTGTTCGAGGCCAACAGATGGAAAATTCTGGCAAACGTACAGAAGTTCTGTTCAAATTTTCAGTCCATAGCTTCGGCACTCTTATTCAGCAATTCTGGCTAGATTCATATCTTCATAGAATACAAGTGTACGTTTGATACGCCTAAGGCAAGTTAAAACTATATCATTTTTCAAAACTAAAACTGACTTCACCCCCAAAATACACAACCGATTTTGATAAAATTTCTATGGGACCACCTGAGCAGCATGCCCTTTCAAATGAATAATTTTTCAAAACTAAAAACCAACTACACAACCGATTTTGATAAAATTTCTATGGGACCACCTGAGCAGCATGCCCTTTCAAATGAATAATTTTTCAAAACTAAAAACCAACTACTCAACCGATTTTGATAAAATTTCCATGGTACCACCTGGAAAGTATACATGTATTTCAAACAAAAACATAATATTTTAATTCGGTCCAGGGGTCTTTGAATAATCGGTGAACATACATAAAAAAAAAATAAAGGATCGCGACGAATTGATAACCTCCTCCTTTTTTTGGAAGTCGGTTAAAAAAGAATTTTCCGAATCAGTCTAGGCATGCCTACCCATGGCCTTATAAATGTAATTATTTCTCTTCCTTGTCACTAGATGGCGCTATAAGTAATAATTAAAACATAAAAATCTTTTAATACTATTATTTAAATAAATTAGTAGGTACTCTAATTCATTAAATAAGATTTAAATGAAATGCAATAAACATTTTAAAAGCATATCCAACACTTTCCTTGTCACTTTTTTCCTAGTCGTGTGTGCTGCCATCTCTTAATACATTAAATAAGACTTGAAATGGAATATATATTTTAAAAGCATATCCAACACTTTCCTTGTCACTTTTTTCCTAGTCGTGTGTGTCTTCAGGCGATGCGTCTAGCAACGCATCACTATTTGGATTCCTTTTTAGGGTTCCGTTACCAAAGGATTAAAATAGGACTCTATATATTACTAAGACTCCACTGTCCGTCTGTCACCAGGCTATATCTCATGCACCGTGATAGCTAGACAAATAAAAATTTTACAGATGATGAAACAAGTTAACACGAAATAAAAATCATTTCTAACAACAGCAAGAAAATTTATTATGAATGTAGAAAAGTCGGAGCGTAGTGGGGACAGTGACGTCACATGCCAGTACTTGACACCTTTTTCTGTTTTTGACAGTTTTCCACCAGATTTGAAACTCTGTGAAAATGAGTTTCTTTCGGCGTTTCAGTGGTTATTGCGAAGCGCTGGTATTAGTAGTTTTTCTTTAAAAATAAATCAAATTTTAATATACATTACACGTAATGTAAATTATACTTGTTGACTTATAAAAGTGACTGTAAAGGTCTAACTACTAAACAAACATTTGAATTTTGGAGCGTTGATGTAGTGCTCAACATGTCAGGGTCAAGCATTTTTTATGGACTTCAGACTTCTATGTTCATATTGCACTAATATAATAATATAAGTACAAAAATATAAAGAACAACCCTTTTTACTTGTAGACAATACTTGACGTGGTGTAGTAGTCACCATACTAGTCCGCCACCCAGAGGTTCCGGGTTCGATCCCCGGTCAGGGCAAGTTGGAAAATGGCCTTTTCAAATTGTCCTGGATCTTGGGTGTTTATTCTTATATGTATTTGTTATAAAATATAGTATCGTTGAGTTAGTATCCCATAACACAAATCTTGAACTTACTCTGAGGCTAGCTCAATCAGAGTAATTTGCCCCTATATTTATATTTATTTATGTATGCATATATATGTGATATTTATCACGCACAACATATAAAAATAACCGGCCAAGTGCTTGCGGTCTCGCGCACGAAGGGTTCGATACCATTACATACTTATTTTTGAGCGGAATTCTTCTCTGGGGGAGTGCTGCTGATATACAGACTATTTTTATTTTACAGAAAAGGGCAATTCGTTTTATTTATGTACCATCCCAGTACATATTTGAAAATATAATGTATGTGAGGAAAAATATTGCCTTATTTAATAAAACAGGTGATATTACGGGTAGAAACTTACGTAACATAAATGTTTTAGATACCCCGTATTATAGGCTGAAAACAGTCAGTAAATCGTTTAAAGGAAACTGTATAAAGTTTTATAATAAATTGCCAGAATCGGTCCTTGATATGCCAGATAGAAAATTTTAAGCTTATGTAAAGAAAGTACTTGTGAGAAGGCTTATTACGGAACCGATGATTATCTTAAAGACAAGAACGTCTGGCTTGAGCTTGGCGCGGGTCCCTCTTAAAGGTTTATATTTGTATACTCACAAATGACATAATTTGATTAGAATCAGTACATGTACTTTATACAAATTGACATTAATTTCTAATTTGACATTTTTAATTAATAATTATGACATGAATTTTTAATTAATAATTATAAATGAATTCTCAGTCCACACATCAAATTTTAATATCAGTATAATTGTAAGGTTGACGTTTTTGGAGAAAATGCTGCAGTACAGTTTGTTACCACTTCTTCTGTACTTACGCTTTGGAGGCGGCAGTAAACTTGGTTTTAAGTAAATTATCTGACGTCAACAACTAACTATTAAGATCCCGAAAGAAAAAAGAAATGACAATTATCAAGTGATATAAATATCCAAAGATAAATAAATGATTTTTGACTATTGACTTTTGAATTATAAAATAAAATATTTGAAGACATTTCTTTACTCCCTTTCAGAGCCATTATATCCTCAAATGAACATAAACTTATATAACTGCAATAAAAGGCTATATGTACAGCAAAAGGCTATTTTTTACGGTCGTTACGAGTTCGGCTTCCGCCATCGGTATATTGTGCTTCCGGTACATTAAAGGGTTGCTCGTAAAAACTAGGATTTGTTTCCAATAAGTCTTTCCACTCCATTTCCTTGTGGAGAGTTGAAATTTTATCTTTATTTTTTTATTGTTACCTTTTTTTTATTAGCCTAGTATGTAGCAAAAATTCTTGAACTGTATAGAATAGTCTAAACAGTATGACAGAATAGATACATATATTTACATTTACACGTCTTAATTAAGATTTGTTCCCAATAAGTCTTTCCATTTGATTTTATGATTTTTTTCTACTGCGATTTTTTTTTTTTGATTTGTCTGTACCAACAACTCCTGAAATAGTCTTAACAACGTGTCAGAATAGACAACGATACATAATCACACCTTGTCCCTAACAGTGTAGACATTAAGAAGTCTAGGGCCACTTGATGGTGGGTGAGGTCGTAAATAAAATAATAATTGTTGGCTGGAAGAGATCCTTTATTGTGATAAGCTCACCCTTGTACTTAAATTAAAACCGATGTATAAGACCAATAACATAAGTACAAACCTGTGGGGTTCAAATATGTTATTTTAAGTAAATTTCTTTCTGCATGTAATTTTTAAAATGTTAAATAAATAAAATAAAAAATAAAAGCATAATCATTGTTTGCTCCTTATCATTTTATGTACAATAAGCAAACAGAATAAAATCAAAATAGTAATGTGTGGCTAGTCGCGTCGCTTAATATGATTCGTATTTTATTCAGTTTCTTCATTCATTACATTGCATTACATATTTCACCTATTTCCTTTATCGGCTATGTCAAAAAAAAAGAGAATAGAGTTGTTAGTTTTTTTCCTAGACCAGCAAAGAGAAGAGAGTTTCCTTTGCATTTTGCAATGAAGCTAGTCGTACTAGGATTATTTTTCACGTCACAACTTACAACGTCGTTCCTTTCATAGCCAACTGTGACTTAACTGAAAGTGGGTCGAACCGAGTAGGGCTGACTCCCAGGAATTCCCAGTTGGGAAGTATCGGGAACTTTCCGTTCCAAAAAACCGGAAAGCCGTAAGTGCGTCCTATCGGATTGCCTGAGGCATCTTAAATCGCGAGAGATTTGAGTAAAAAATCCTCAACACATATGCGAGTCAAATGACAAAAAACGAAACTTATAAATAAGAATTAAAGTAAACGTAAAGAAAACAGACTATACTATAACTTACATTTAAAATTAATTTACTAAAATATTTTAAAAACATAACTTATATTAAGTTACATTTAAATTGAGGCCTTATCACTGCTATCACAGGGCAAAGTACTGAAGAGGCTGGCTGCATTTCGGCATTGGAAAGCAATACATGATGCTTGAAATTCGTGCCGGCCCTTGGTTCCCCCAAGACTTCAATTAGAAATACAGTATTATGAGTCAAGCAAACAGGTTTAAAAAATTCTTAGGTAAGATATGCTAAGGCTTAGATATTTTTATTGACTATACTAAAAGAGCTAGTTTAGTAGAAGAACAATGTTTGCTCCTTTTTCTCAGCTTTTTAGATCTCAAATCAATGTTATAAATAATCATTTCTTACCGAACAATGTCTTCAAACATCTCAATATGAATTAAAAATCCTAAAAATATTGAAAAAAAAAAAATTAACCATCAACCATTTTTTTTTCATTGTAAATAGAGAAGATGCATAATGAGTAGATTTTGATAAATGTCTCTGATTTTGTAAATATTTACTCGTACATAAAAAAGTCCTCTAAGAAGCACAATAATATTTTTTTATCTATTATTAAAAAAAATAACCACCAACCATTTTTTTTTTCATTGTAAACAGATAAGATGCATAATGAGTAGATTTTGATAAATGTCTCTGATTTTGTTCATTTACGTAAAAAAGTCTTCTAAGCACAATCATATTTTTTATCTATTCATTAACTTAGGTTTTTAGTTTATTGAAAGAGTCAATTTTAGAAGTTCCCAACAAAAAGTTTCAAAAATAATATCACCATAGGTTTTCTTAAAAAAATATAGCTACTTTTGTTATGAGGCTAATCCTGTAAACGTAATATTTGACATAGCACCCGAACAAATGTTCTTATATCGCGCCTACAAATGTGTTAGAAGTGACGTCACTCCTGAAGTTCTTTCTAAGGCCAAACTCTTATTAAAAGTTCTAAAATCTCTAGAAATCTTATATCTTAGTTGGTTTTAGAAAAATAAGTCAAACGAATTTGAACGGAAAATATGGAGAAAAGGTAGTTACCGGATTTTTCAAGTTCTGCCATCCTTATTCAAAACTTCAATGTTTTTCTTATTTTCCTTGAGTTTACCGCTGCTTCCAAGATGGCGTTTGTGACAGTTCCAAACTTGGCATTGGTTGAATTCAATTCGACTTTAACTTAGTTAATAAACAATAATGTTTGTCTTGCATTTCTGTATTTGCGAATGAGGGGTCTTTTCAAATGTCCAATGTACTTATAGATGGTTTGTAAAACAGTTACACAACTCTGAAACTATTCATTTAACGTGTAATGAAATATATTGAGACTATTTTAAAGGTGAATTTAGTCCATGATACTGAACACCTTTCCCCAAGGAACATTATAGCGAAATATGAAAAAAAATAATTTTTATATGAAGAAAAAAAAACTTTTTTATGAAAAAAAAACAGCATATCGAGCAACCTGTATGGAATGCTTAAAATTATTTTTATTTATTTATTTGTTTATAAAACTTTATTGATCTACAATTGACAATTGTTTACAATTGGCGGACTTAACGCTAAAAGCGTTCTCTCCCAGTCAACCATAGGGATAAACACAGATCTAGTTGCGGCGCAGAATAATTACTAAATAAATCCTAATAAATATACCTACATATAGCTACATTTATTATATGTATATACATACATACATAAACATACATACAATATATAAATAATGAATGATGATGGTGAAACTGAAATATATACTATTTTAGAAGATGAGAGTGTACTTTTCTTTTAAAATATTTATGTAAATTTAATTCAAATTACGACGCTAAAAATTAAATTTAATAATTACGCAATACATGCTCGCTTATACATTATGTCAAAATGACAGTGCCACTACCATCATGGC
Source organism: Acrobasis suavella (assembly GCA_943193695.1). Taxonomy (NCBI): domain Eukaryota; kingdom Metazoa; phylum Arthropoda; class Insecta; order Lepidoptera; family Pyralidae; genus Acrobasis; species Acrobasis suavella. The sequence goes on from OW971947.1 coordinate 3,870,115, forward strand.
GAGCCATACCGATTGTAAACTTTTCATCATATTTCATTTACTCCCCATTTGTAAATAATATACACATTCATTGTAATGCACTTTACAATTCGTGTTCTTAAGAGCGGCTAACCCGTTTTACTTTTCATACAAACGCCCGTACGTGATTATGGCGTTGAAATTGATCTTTCTTGAAAACTTTTGAACTAACAGGTATCTTGTGCGCTATTTCTAAATTAAAATTTGGAAAATCAAATTCAGTATAAGCCTCCAAAAATCTTTCACAAATTTTACCTGAACTTCGATCGTTCATAAAGTACTCATAAATTGTGAAGATAAGAAAAAATATTTCGAAATAAACCTTGCAAATGTAATAGAAATTTTAAATAAAAAAAACATTTTTAATCTCGCATAATCAAAAAACTATGTTTTCATCCAAAAACATTTGGAGCTAAAGTTACTGGTTATTCTCTCGGGACTAAAACGTGAAAAAGAAGATCTCTAGGAATTAAAACCAATTTGAAAACAGAACACGAGTTTAATCTATGTAGAATCAAAAATAATGTTGGCCGTCCTGCAAAAAAAAAAGTAGAATTCTGTTTTAAAATAAAAAATAACTGGCATACCCTTCGTGATTTTTTAAATTTAGAATACATATCGTCTTCAACATGGATAAATGTAGGTTAAAATTTTTATTGTTCTTTGCTTCGGAAAATGAAATAAGTATAATTAAAAAGCGCAATTTTTCCCTTTAATTCAAGTAATTACAGAAGTTTTAGGTAATTTGTATTGAAATGTAATTATTTATGTAAATGTGAATACTTTTTCGTGAGTTTAAGCCAATAGTGAATAGTTATCAAGTTTACGTTTAAAAATAAAAAGATATGAATGTTGGTACAATGCGAGGTTCCATGACGGTAGGATTAAATCATCACCGCGGCGTGAGAGATATCGTTCAGGCCTGTCATCGTATTTTTCTAAGATGGACGCGTATTTTTTTAGTATATTGAGCATACTGAAAAGTTCCCGATATGTTTATCTACGTTTTGCGAAGGTTATTATTCGAACGCAACGTTTTTGGAGGATAAATAATGTCTACATTGAATTTCCCCAAAAGATCAACCCATACCTTATCCAAGCTGCTGCGTGGCTATGATAAGCGGAAAGTGAACACTCCTCATTTGTGTTTTTCCGGAGGATCAATAATGCAAAGCATTATTTGTATTGTTTTTATTAGCAATTTTTACTACGTAATAGAAAAAAGTAAAAAAGCTTAATATTTCTGCATTCAGGAGAAAATAAAAGCAAAGAATTTTCCTACCATCACTGTGTCGATTTTATTTTACATTCTTAATAAACGGACGACTAATGTAAGTTAGTGTTATAATTATAAAACGTATGCAATGCCATTTTAAAGTTCAAATAAATATAATATTAAGTCAAAATATAAAGAAATATCACTTATTCACTGTTGCAGCTCGATTCTGCTATTTTGACGTCACCAATGAAAACAAAATGGCGGTTGATGTTTTTGATCACGTGACATACGTGACAGACATCAATAGTTTTTGTAGAAAATTAACTTTGTATTCTCGTTTCCTAAAGTAAAGACAATTTAATTAACATTATTTATTAATTTAATTTTGACCGACAAGAATGGCCTATTTAGGGTTGATTCGTTACTTGAACTTATTTTCTTAATATTTTTCACATTTGCTTTGTTTTTCGTGTGGCCTAAAGCCGTCTGACAAAGCTTCACGACTGCCATACAATGACATCCCATCATCAATATTTTAACCAGTCACCTTGGAAAAAGATTTATGTCAAAACCAGGAAAATATCCAAAATTATCAAATTTTTCCGCCAATTTAGTCGGAAACAGTGAAACGGCTCGTAATTTCGAATTAACTCAAAACAAAAGGCGAGAATTGAGAACTAAAAGTTCAATAAATAAAAATTATGGTAAGAAATGAAAAAGCAATAACCGTGCCCCGTTCTGTTATTGCTACACTCAAGTTTTATTCGCTTTTTTTACTTTGAACGTTCAATGCGTTTTGCAATTGGAGCAAAAGAAAACTTCTGTAGTACTTTGTGTTTCTAAAAAAAAAAGGTTACTATAGCGATGCTCGGTGTTTCCCTACGTAATAGAATCAGAAATGAGGAAATTCGTAGGAGAACAAAAGTCACTGATATTGACCAGCGGATTAGTTCGTTGAAGTGGCACTGGGCGAGACACATAGCGCGACGAATCGATGGCCGATGGGGCAAAAAGGTTCTCGAATGGCGACCTCGTACTGGCAAACGAAGCGTAGGACACCCCACCCACAAGGTGGTCTGATGACCTGACTAAGGTCGCTGGAAAGCTGAAGCTGGATGCAGGCCGCTCTAGATCGGTAATTTTGGAAATCCTTGGGAGAGGTCTATGTCCTACAGTGGACGTTATGCGGCTGAAATTAATGAATGAATGAATGAACTATAGCGATGTATAATGTGATTTTTTTAGCTCATTAGATAGATTATTAAAAAGTATGGCATACGATTTTTTAGGGTTCCGTAGTAAATAAGGAACCCTTATAGTTTCGCCATGTCTGTCTGTCTGTCCGTCCGCGGTTTTACTCAGCTACTATAGGTACTAGAAAGCTGTTATTTGGTATGGGTATGCATATTAATTATGGGGAAAAAGTGGTAAAATAAAAAAAGTAAAGAAAATTTTTTTTAGACTAGCTCCCGTACGTAAAATGAAAAGTCAATTTTTATTTCTCGACTAAACAATTATGTGGGGTATCGTTGAATAGGTCTTTCAAAAATATTATGAGCTTGCAAACACCGTTTTTCGATTTAGGGATCCGTTTTTGAAATATTTGGTTTTAAAGTGAACATTTTTGTTAGAGTCAATCTATCTGCTAAACGGTTATATATGGACACGTGAAAAAATTCTCAGCTATAGTATATATAACGAAGTTAAAAGAAAAACTATCAGATCTAAGTAAGGTTTATAAATTAAAAAGTTATAGGCTATCTTATAAAATGTACTCGGAAAAGGAAACATTCGTACAAATTCAATAAAAAAATAGTTTTAAGACGTTTTCAGTGGCATGAACTCAAATTTGGTATTTGTAACTACGGAACCCTACACTGCGCGTGGCCCGACACGCACTTGGCCAATTATTATTTTCTCTGTTTAGCAAATAATAACGAAGATAAAACGCATTTAAATTTCGCGTGACGTCACGATCAGCTATGATTTTTAACCAAAGGTGACGTTAAACATCCCTGCTCCAAAACTTCGAGCGCTGTAGTGTCTTTGTACAATTAACTACTATGCTCAAAGGAAAAAAAAAAGTTCCTTTATTTTTGTGTATTTTAGTTGTCGGACTTAATACAATAGGTACTTATTATATAAAATATGTCAATAAAGATAAATTCACTTAATATACCTCTTTAATATTGAGACCTTACACTTAACCTTACCATCACAGTATATATTTGAAAACATACTGTATGTAAGGAAAAATATTTCCTCATACAATAAAGTAAGCGATTTTACCGTCAGAAACTTACGCAATAAGAGTGACTTAGTTGCCCCGTATTATAGGCTCAAAACAGTTAGTAAAACGTTTATGGGGAACGGTATACTTTTTTATAATAAACTGCCACAATCGGTTCTTGATATGCCTGACAAAAAGTTTAAAGCTTTTGTAAAGAAGGTACTCTGTGAGAAGGCTTATTATAGGACCGATGACTATCTTAAAGACAACAAAGTCTGGCTTGAGCTTGGCGCGGGTCCCTCTTAAAGGTTTGTATACTCAGAAATGGTCATAATCTGGTACATTAAGTACATACTGAATTTACAACTTGATTTGACATTATTTCAAAATTTCGACATTAAAAAATTAATTTAAATTATGACAACAAACAATGTATACTCTGTCCACATATCAACTATAAATATTAATTTCATTGTGAGTTGACGTTCTTGGAGAAAATGCTGCAGTGCAGTTTGTTACCGCTTCTTCTGCACTAGCGCTTTGGAGGCGGCAGTAAACTTAGCTCTAAGTAACTTTTTGACGTCAACAATTATTGTGCAATAAAACAAAGTGACGATTATTAAGAGATATTATAAATATCCTATGATAATAAAGATATATTTGAATTTGAATTGAATTTGAATGATTCAAAATTTCATTTAAAAAGAAACAAGTATAGATACCTACCTACATTAGAAATTGGAAGAATATTAAATTAAAAAACTAAATTGAAATAAGAAACACACGTTACCACTTCGCAATTTCTCTTGCCATTAAAGACTCAAAGATAATATTTGAATTTCGAATTATCGTCGACGCGACGCTGAGATTTTACAGAAGCAAGGCAACTGAAAAAAAAGAAAATTGCGACCTCGCTTGAATCATTGAAGATATTGTCTTTGAACTTCGTAATTAAAATTTTTACGTTTCACTTTTATTCCAACGGCCAGTATTTTACAATTAAAATGCGTTCTGTTACATCCTCCGTATGCTAATTGAAGTGCTGACTGAGCAACCCTTCGGGTTTACTCAGCAACCCTTCTTCCTTAATAAGTCTCAGAGGTAGCTCCGGTAGTCAGTCCGTGCCAAGATCTCTACCCGAGCGGTTGCCGAAGGATCACTCTATCATTTAACCAAATCTTTTTATTAGTGATTTGATATAAAGTGGCTTTTTGATTAAAATAAACTACGCGGTGTTAAAATAGTTTTTTTTTAAAAAGACTTCTAATCTCCTCCGCGTAACATTTTGGTGGCAGCGGTGGGATCCGGAAAATCTAGTGCCTAAACCCGCAACCCGCTCACGGACTCACCCCGGATCCTACAAATCCAAATAAATCAGTGCAGTGAAAAGTGCAGTGACGAAAGTGCAATTAAAATTATAAAATTTCGTTGCAACTCATCCATCATAGTGAAAGATCCCGGAAGGGGTCATCCTACAGTGGTTGCATCCTGAACCGCAACCCCCGCCCTTGTACGAAGGGCGCCCTACTCCAACCTGACGCCCTGACACAGCCCCTACGGTGGTTGCATCCTGAGCCGCAACCCCTACCCTTGTGCGAAGGGTGATCCACTCCAGCTCGACGTCCTGACGCAGCCGTACCAGTTGTATCCACGACCTCGGAGATCGAGATTTCGTAAACGCCGAGATTAATCAACCAAGTAAGGCATCCTACGCCGTAACCGTGACCTACATCGGAATGTTCCCAGCCGCCGTCGCGTTCTTATCAGTCGCCCACATCCTGTAAGTCTTTGGTCATTGTTTAGTCTAGCTAGCCGTAACGCTTTTAGGGTCCCGTAACTTACTTGTATTATTTCTTTGTACTATTTATTATTTTATTAATTTTGTAAAGCTCAATTGAGTTTTAAGTGTACCAAATTATGCCAAAAGAATTAAACGCAGAAGAAGAAGTATTTCTTGATATTCCTGAAACAAAGGTTACCGACGAAGAAATCAAAGCGGAAAAATCAAAATCCGCTCCTAGCTCTCCTCGTATTACTAGAAGAACACTCGCCGCAATAACCATGTCTAGTCTAGAGCTTAATGTACTATTTAAATTCATTAAATCATATGATGGTAGCCGCGAGACTTTAAACTCATTTCTCGTAAACTGTGACAATGCTCTTAACCTAGCTACAGAAATCCAAAAACCTATCCTATTCAAATACATCTTAAGCCAACTTAATGGTAAGGCAGAAATCGCATGCTCAATTAAGGAGTTTACATCATGGGACCAATTAAAAGAGTTCTTAAAAACCCAGTTTAGCGAAAGAAAACACTATTCACATTTACTGACTGACCTACAAGAAAATAAACAGGGTCCTCAAGAGACAGTTAATGTTTACGCGTTAAGAACAGAGACATACCTCTCACAGCTATTAACCGAGATATCTATGTCCACATCCAAATCCAAAGAACTTGCCGGCCGTACCGCGGCAATGGAAGACTTGGCGCTTCATCATTTCATAATGGGACTCCACCCACGTATTTCGAATATAGTCAGATGCAAATCTCCGAAAACATTAAATGAAGCTATCAATTTTGCTATATCAGAAGAACGTATCCAGCAGACATTATATAAACGTACACAGCCCGATAATAAACCGAATAATAACACCAATAATAATAAATTCAAGCTCAATTCCTCAAGGCCCAACTTCAATAATACGCTCTCAGCACAAAAATCTTCTAGTCCAGTAGCACAAGGGACTTCTAATCTGTTCTGTCGTTACTGTAAAGCCTCAGGGCACGAAATTTCCACATGCAGGAAACGTGAATATAATAATAACCGTTTCAAAATTTCACAAACCCAACCACCTAATGCTTTTAAGCCACGGGTGAACTTTCTTGAGCAGCCTGACGAGGAGAACTCTCAGGAGGAGTTAGGCTCCCACGAAGATTTAAACGAATAATGGGCTCACGGCGGTGTCTCGTGAGACCCAATATATCTCCATTACTGAACCCCCAGATAAATCATAACGACACCTTAAATCCGAGCCACAACAAGGGTAACCAGCCTCAATCAAGTGCTCATCCTCCAAATCCGAGCCACAACAAGGGTAACCAGCCCCAAACAAGTGCTCATCCTCCAAATCCGAGCCACAACAAAGGTAACCAGCCCCAAACAAGTGCTCATCCTCCAAATCCGAGCCACAACAAGGGTAACCAGCCCCAAACAAGTGCTCACCTTCTAAATCCGAGCCACAAGGGTAGCCAGCCCCAAGCAAGTGCTCACCTTCTAAATCCGAGCCACAAGGGTAGCCAGCCCCAAGCAAGTGCTCACCTTCTAAATCCGAGCCACAAGGGTATCCAGCCCCAAGCAAGTGCTCATCTTCTAAACCCAAGGCATACGGGTAACCAGGCCCAGTCCAACAACCCAATTCAAAATCCCATCTATGAAATAAACATAGATACTACTAAAAGGTTGCTACCTCATGTCCTATTAAACTCACCAGCTTCTGACATTCCTTTATCCCTGCTTGTGGACTCAGGATCAAGCATATGCCTTATAAAAGAAACCAGTATTAAACAAAATAAAAATTTAATTAAGGAATCAATAAAAATAAAAGGCATAGACCCTAGTGATGAAACAACTCAAACCGAAGGTCACTTCCAACTCAAACTAAACTTAAACGACAAGAAATCCTTATCTTTTAAATTCCATGTAATAAAAAATATTAACCTACCATACGATGGTATAATAGGCACCGACTTATTAACTAAATTCGGTTGTAAAATTGACTATACCCGCGACACTCTCAGAGTAGGGAAAGTAGACATCAAATTACAATTCTCTGAACCATTCTACGTAATTCCTCCACGTACAGAAGCTGTTATTGAGTGCTCCATTCGTAAAACCGACCTTAAGGAAGGTATTATTGCAGACCAGCACCTGTCTGACAGTCTATTGATAGCTAACTGCATAGTCAAAGTTAAAGATAACAACCGGGTCAACCTAACAGTAGCTAATACTTCTGAAACCTTTGCCAATATCAAAACTAATCTGAGTCTTAATATTGAGCCTTTATGCTTTAACTCGACCTCACCTTATGTGAATTCCCAGACAACTACTAAAAGAACCAACGAAGTAATTAATTCATTAAGAACTGATCATTTAAACCAAGAAGAAGCAGATGCCATAATAGAGCTCTGTTCTCAATATTCAGATATATTTCACTTACCTGATGATCAGCTTACATTCACCCCTGCAATCCAACATCAGATCAAAACAAATACTGATGTCCCTATACATACTAAGTCTTACAGATTTCCAGAATTCCATAAAAAAGAAGTAGAAACTCAAATTAATAAAATGCTCAAAGAAAACATAATAGAACCCTCATCTTCCCCCTGGAGCTCTCCTATTTGGATAGTTCCCAAAAAACTAGATTCCCAAGGCCATCGTAAATGGCGCATCGTTATAGATTACCGTAAACTTAACGATGTTACTATTGGGGAATTATATCCCATGCCACAAATATCTGAGATACTTGATCAGTTAGGAAATAGCAAATACTTTACAACTCTCGATCTATCTTCCGGTTTCCATCAAATCCTTATGTCTCCCGAAGATGCTCCTAAAACTGCCTTTTCCGTTCCTCAAGGACACTACCAGTTCAACCGCATGGCTTTTGGTCTCAAAAATGGACCATCTACCTTCCAAAAACTTATGAATAATTGCCTCTCTGGCCTCCAGGGCACCCGTTGCTTTGTTTACCTGGACGACATAGTGATATATAGCCATGATCTACTCTCGCACATTGATAATATAAGGGCCGTCTTTGAGAGAATACGTGATTTTAACCTAAAACTTCAACCTGAAAAATGCGAATTCCTCAGGAAGGAGGTAGCTTACCTTGGGCATTTAATTAGCGAAAATGGGGTTAAGCCAAACCCTGACAAAATAAAAGCCGTTTCCGACTTTCCAAAACCCCAATCTCCTAAGGATATAAAATCATTTCTCGGATTGGTATCTTACTATCGAAAATTCATACCAGAATTCGCAAAACTAGCTAAACCCCTTACAACCCTGCTGAAGAAGGATATTACATTCAAATGGCATAATGAACAACAATTAGCATTCGAATCCTTAAAGGATAAACTCGTATCCGCCCCAATTTTAGCATATCCGGACTTCTCACAACCCTTCCTCTTGACCTGTGATGCCTCTAACTATGCTATATCAGCCATTCTATCCCAAGGTCCTATTGGACAGGATCGCCCTATTGCCTATGCGTCTCGTACGCTCAATAAAGCCGAATGCAACTACAGCGTGACCGAAAAGGAATGCTTAGCCGTAATATTTGGAACTAAAACCTTCAGGCCGTATATTTATGGTCACCGCTTCACTGTCGTCACTGACCATAAACCTTTAGAGTGGTTATTCAAATGTAAAGACCCAGGATCACGCCTTATCCGTTGGCGTCTAAAATTAGAAGAATTCGAGTACGATATAAAATATAAAAAGGGTAAAATAAATTCAAACGCTGATGCACTTTCCAGATACCCGGTTAACCCCGTTCAACCTGAAACTACTCCCACTGTAGAACCCAGAATAAATGAAGAGCCTACTCCAGAACTCGATAGAGATCTCATGGATTTATTAATATCCCCGGCATCATTTAATCCAGGCGAGATAGATCAACCCTCTCCTTTTAATCTAAATGAAGATTCACTCTCATTACCGGATATCAACTCACCACTAGGTCTCCTTGATAATAATGAAGACCTACCACCATTACCCGAACCTCTACCGCCTAATGTTCCTGATATCCTCAGAGACGAGATTGAAAACGAACCTAACAGAATCTCACCTGAAGTTGTTCCAGAACAAGTGACAAATCCTGACCCAGCTGTCTCACCTGAACAAATACTAGAAGGAACATCTCTCGAAAATATTCAAGATGATGCCACTCAGATACCATCTACCAGCAGTCAAGCAGATCTGACTGATGGAGATTATTCCACATTCCTAAAATTTTCAACCAACAAAAATAATACCTTTAATACTTATATCCAGGAACATAATCAAAACATAATTAAATCAGAATTTAAGGTCATTATCATACCCACTTCGATTGACCTTGACGAATCTAATCCCTATGTGCAATCCGTTTTGGAAATTACACCTGAAAGCTCTGAGATTTTAGACAAAGAAAGAACTTTAAACTCATTTATATCTTTCACTCATGGAGATAAATCATATTACCTACTCTTTTTTAAGGTATATCATTTTGATAAATCCTGTTACAAGGATATCTACGAAAGCCTCAAATCCCTCAGAGGTGAACTAGTTACAAAATATGATAAAAATAACACCGATATAGCAATCACAGAATTCAGAAACCCTTTCGATACACATCAATTTACTAAAATATATAACATGTTGCTTTATTTATTTAATAATACAGGAATTAAAATACATGTGTATAAAGATAAAATCATATACCCATCTCTCTCGGAAGTCCCAAAAATCCTAAAAGAAAACCATAATATCCCCATTGCTGGACACCTCGGAATGAATCGCATGCTCAAACGAATCCAGGAGATGTTCTATTGGAAAAACATGCGAAGCGATGTAGAAGGGTACGTCAAGAAGTGTCCACAATGTCAGACAAATAAAGCCCTTAGACAAATAAACCGTGCCCCTATGCATATTACAAGTACCTCAACTGAGCCTTGTCAACGAATAGCCCTTGACATTGTCGGGCCATTGCCTGAAGCTGGACCTGCCAAACTTAAATACATCTTAACCATTCAAGATGACCTTACAAAATTCTCTTCCGCATATCCAATTCGAAGTACTACCGCTGAGGAAACCAGTGAATGTTTATTACACTATATATCTATATTTGGGATCCCTAAAATGATTCTTACAGATCAGGGAACAAATTTCACTTCTGAACTCTTTAAGAAAACCTGTGAATTCCTTAAAATAAAAAACCTATGGGCTTCCCCTTATCATCCGCAAACTCAAGGTGCCCTTGAGAGAAGTCACTCGACTCTCAAGGAATACCTTAGATCCTTCACGAATGAAGAACAAACAAATTGGCCCCGTTATGTATACACCGCCATGCTTACATATAATACCACCACTCATTCAACAACTCACTTTACACCTTATGAACTAATGTTTGGACGCAAACCTGTAATCCCAACTTCTATATATGAAGAGTCTCCTGGAGCGACGTACCCTGATTATGTGCGTATGCTTCAGAATAGACTAAAATATTCTCGAGAGAAGGCTCTAGAATACATAAGAAAATCTAAGGAATCTTCCAAAACTTACTATGATTCACATACTCGCTCTGTCAAGTACAAAGTAGGTGACTATGTGTATTTGAAAAATCATTTAAGAATGCGTAAAGCACTCTCACCGTCCTGGAAAGGGCCTTATAAAGTAGTTAGAATAAATGGTAATAACACACTTAATCTATTGATAAATCGGCGTCATATTACCCATCACTTTGATCAAGTGAAACCTGCTAACGTCGGAGCAGACCTGTAAATAAATCTCTAAATATAAGTAAATTTAGAAATAAATAGCAAGGCTAACTTACCTTTAGTTTATGTTAATTATAATTGTTATTTGCAGCTCAGCTCGAGGGCAATCTCATGGAGATTTCATCCAGCCAATTACCTCCAGCTCGGGCCTCTACTATGACTACTTAGGAATACTAAAAATTAATAATGTTCAGTTGAAAATTGTTATACCAGTAGATATTTCACATTTCCGACCCCATATACAAAATATCAAACTCGCCTTAGGAGATATGTCACGGCTGTGTTATGAAACACACACACCGGAAACAATTACTGAATGTAATAGTTTAATTCAACCACTCATGGCACGATTTCAGGATATGAGCAGAGATTTTATGTCTATCTCACACCTAATAGATAAGAGAGCTAAACGTGCATGGATAGGAGGTATAGGTACAATATTTAAGCATATTTTCGGCACTTTAGATGAAAACGATGGTTTAAATTACGAACAAGCAATAACTGCAATCCAAAACAATCAAAAACAATTAGCTTCACTTGTAAAAGAGAACATTTTGGTCACTACTTCAGTATTATCACGCTATAATGAAACCATACATAAAATAAGAGAAAATGAAGAAAATTTGAATGAAGCTATTAACGAGCTCTCACTCAATATCGCAAATATCACCGAAATTACTAACGAACTACAATTAGCCTCTAATCTTAATAGAGTCTTTGATATGTTGGAAACCTCAATACTTACTCTTTCATTTCAATTAGAAGACATTATTAACAGCATACTATTTAGTAATCAAAATACTTTACATCCCGCAATTATAACACCTAATCAACTACATCAAGAGACATAACTACAGACATTTGCCCAGTGACCTTGAGCTGCCTGTAACTTTAGACATTAGTTCCGTACATGTTATCTTAAGTATATCTAAGTTAGTATGTTACTATGTTAATAATAAGATTATATTTGTTCTTCAAGTGCCGTTGGTAACTACGAGAGAATATGCATTATTTCATAATATAGCATTACCAACACCACATAATTCCAAGGAACCAAACTCGTTCGGTCTGATTGTACCTCACAAAAAATACATAGCAATGACCAAAGACAAAACATATTACTGTAGTCTAGATAACCTGGATGTTTGTAAACAAGTAAACGCGGAGACCTACATCTGTGACATCGAAAAGGTTTACTCAATCGATGCGAAACCAATTTGTGAGAGTGAACTATTATCAAAGGTGATCAGTGAAAAACCAGTACAGTGCAAAACAAAAACAATATTAGGGACATTAGATATCTGGAAACCACTAATGAACAATAAATGGATTTACATACAATCAGCTCCTAACAAAATATCAATCGACTGTATTAACTCAAAATTATATGAAACAAATATATTAGGAACAGGAATACTCACTGTCCCTAAAAACTGCATAGGATACTGTAAAAGTACTACCTTGATTCCAAAATATAATGTTCTAAATATAACTTCTCCCTTTAACCATTTTCCGGATTTTAACTTGATCGACGACACTTGTTGTAACCAAAATAAGATTAGTGTAATAAAAGATGTACCTCCTGTACACCTACATGACATAGATTTAGATGATATTAATTCTAAGAGTAATACTAAGATAAAATCTCTTTTGAATGATTTAGAAGCTATTGAATATCAAAGCCCACATATTGTTAAATATGGGACACATTATTCTATAGTTATTATTGTACTTTTAATTTTAATACTTTCATATCTAGTATACATTATTATTAAAAAATGTAAATCTGGCAGCAACCGTCCATTTCAACTTCCGTTCAAATCTAATAAGACACTTAAACGTACCCCTAAAGTTATGGATACAACAGACGTACAAGACGATGACATAGAAATGACAAGCCCCAATGCTCCTCTTAGAACAAAAGTTTAACAGAGACTTTGAATCAACCCCAAAGTCTCCTCTTAAAGGGGGAGGTGTTACATCCTCCGTATGCTAATTGAAGTGCTGACTGAGCAACCCTTCGGGTTTACTCAGCAACCCTTCTTCCTTAATAAGTCTCAGAGGTAGCTCCGGTAGTCAGTCCGTGCCAAGATCTCTACCCGAGCGGTTGCCGAAGGATCACTCTATCATTTAACCAAATCTTTTTATTAGTGATTTGATATAAAGTGGCTTTTTGATTAAAATAAACTACGCGGTGTTAAAATAGTTTTTTTTTAAAAAGACTTCTAATCTCCTCCGCGTAACAGTTCGATAAACTTAGAGTGAACTAGAGTGTATGTTGTTCATTCCATTGTTTGTCCTTGCTTCTCCCGAGCAGAACGTAAAAGCCGTTCAAGATAAAGGGTAAACTTCTTCTAAACAGGTAAATCTAGCAACCCATCACTTTTTTTTTCGTGTATGTAAGTGGCCAACACTGGTGTCAGATTTTTCAGGCTGCCTAAAGGCATCTGACATAGCTTGACGACTGCCGTACAATGATGACAGCCGGGACCAACGGCTTATACGTGCCATCCGAAGCACGGAGGAGCTCGAAAAATTTTTGTGCCACTTGTTATCACCTATCCAAATGCGGATCGCACCCAGTGTCGCTTAACTTGCGAAAGCGCTAGTAATGCGCACTCCCGCCGGGCCACCGAGCTCCTCAATCCCATCACTAATGCTGATTTTGTGGAACGAAGTTCCCTTTCGGACGGTACGGACTTAGCGGACGGGTGGTTAGGCGAAAAAATGTGTAAGATTATTCAATCACGAATTAAAGTAAAAGGTAATTTGACAAATATGAATATCTCCTCGATATCTCATATGGAAGAGTGTGTGCCTGAGACAGTCGATGTTCCCGATTGAAACATAGCACACGCTTTTTTATTATTAATATAAAGTAATTGTTAAAAAAAAGTATAAGTTTTTTCGCCATTTTTTTCCGTCACTAATTAATAATTTACTACGAAAGTAACTTCGTTAGAACCGAGTGCTCCACGATATTTACGTTTTTTTTTTTGTTATACTCATCACGCTATCTTGGTAAGAGTGGCCCTTGTTTGTAGCGGCCCATGGGTTTGTGAACTCCTTAAGGGAACAAGACCTAATAATGTCAAATAGATAGTTCCGTAATTTTGATTTACAGAACTATCTCTTTAAATTTCACATGCATCGACTTTAAACTTCGTATATACATTCACTTAGTGAATAACTTTTCTTTTAAAAATAGGTCCATTTTTATGTCTTTTGGCCTATTGGAGTACTTTGATAGAGCTGTAAGTCTGTAACTTTTTTCCGAAAAATTTATGTTTATGTTTTATATTTTATATTTATTTTATTTATTTAATAATTTAACATAATGATTAACTGTATATATACACCAAAATATCTGCATGCTAGAGACTTACAAACATAATAATTAAAATTAATTGTCCATCATTTAATTGCACATATAAAAACATGGTTCTCTAATTAACGTCACAATTATAATAATTAATGTTAATGAATATAATATAATAATTTCATGTCAAGGCTTAAATAATGAAATTAATAGAATTTGAATAAGTTATCAAATTGCGGATAAATACTCTCATAGAATCATTAAAACTTATGCGCATGCATTACATATTATAATGTATGAACATTATATAAGGACAATATATAAGGACAAATAACACTGATTGAGCTAGCCCCAAAGTAAGTTCGAGACTTGTGTTATGGGATACCAACTCAACGATACAATATTTTTTATAACAATTACATATATAGATAAACATCCAAGACCCAGGACAATTTGAAAAAGGCCATTTTCCAACTTGCCCTGACCGGGGATCGAACCCGGGACCTCTGGGTGGCGGACTAGCATGGTGACCACTACGCCACGGAGGTCGTCAATTTTGCATTATATTTTAAATATTAACAACATTGCATTATATTTAAAATATTAATTAATTCAAAGACATAATAATAATATGACAAAGCCCTTCTGGCGAGTAGGCGACCAATACTGTGAAAATTAATTTCTTTCAGCGTTCTGCCTATCCATTGTTATTGCAATACTCCTTGAGTTGCTATGATTAGAACATTCATTCATTCATTCATTCAGAAAACTTTATTGATCCACAGTTAAAAATTGTTTACAATTGGCCGACTTAACGCTAAAAGCGTTCTCTCCCAGTCAACCATGGGGAAAAACAGATAAATGGTTAGACGGCGCAAAAAATAAAACAATAAATTTACAACACAATATACTTACATTTAATATACATATACATAATTAAACATATTATATAATAGACTGATATGTACCATATAATATGTCTTATAATATAAACCTTAGATAAGAATATATCAGATACATGCACATATAACATACATACAAAATATATATGCTATTAAAAAAAAACTAATTTAAAAGATGATAATGTACTCTTCTTTTAAAAGAAAATTTAATGGAAATTTCTTTGATGTCAACGGGTAAAAGCATTCCAGAGCCGTGAAGCTTTACCTAAGCTCCGTAAGGATTATGACTTAGCAAAAAAATATTTAAATCCTTGAATCATCTTCCCAGCAGTGGTCGTTGCGAAGCGCGGAAACCTTTTCTTTAAAAATCAATTAAATTTTAATGTCTACTATGCGTAATGTAAATTATACTTAATGACGTGTAAAAGTGCCTGTGAAGGTCTAATTACTGAATAAACTTTTGAATTCAAATTTTGTATTATTAAGAATGTACAAAGAAAAAACTAAACCGCCAAAATCTCGACCACCTGCACAGATATCCCTTCAGGCCAATTAAATGCTTCCGTTTATTTCATGAAATTCAGCCGATGCGCGCCAAAATGAGATTCGGTTGGAAATTTACGGGGTAAGTTTGTGTTTTGCGACCCCTTTCGGGTCCCTGTTGCCATGGTGACGCTCCCCCGGGCGCGGGGTTCTACGCCGATTGGATTGTCCGCGAATACGAACCGAACGTGATTCTGGTCTTTTTGGTGTCATTATAAATATTTTATATCAAAATACAATTCTTATTACGAAATTTATGTTTGTGAACTCGTTCGTGAGCATTGCATGTTATAATACATACATACATACATATTTTCACGCCTGTTTTTCATGGGGGTAGGCAGAGACTATAGATGTCCATTTGCTACGTTCCTTGCATACCTCTTTTGCTTCGGCAACACTCATTACTCTTTTCATACATGCTCTCCGGTTATAGGTACTCCTTACTTAACCTTTTTTCAGAACGTCTGCAGTTTGGTCGCAGAACGTTCGTCGAGGTCAACCCGGTCTAGTTTTCACATCCACATCCGCATGATAAATATTTTTAGTAAGTCTTCTTTCATCCATCCGCTCAACATGTCCAAACCACCTTAACATTCCTTTCTCAATTTTTGTCCCTATGTTCTCTTTCACCCCACACCTCTCACGTATTACATCATTTCTTATCCGGTCTTTCAAAGTTACACCACACATACTTCTTAAAGCTCGCATTTCAACTGCATTTATTCGACTTTCATTCTTTTTCTGCCATACCCAGCATTCACTACCATACATAAGAGTAGGCATCAACACTCCCTGATAAACAGCAAGACGTGCTTTGGCAGACACCTTCCTACTACATGTTATAATGTGTCAACATTTTATTATATATCATAAGTATTTATTAATAATAACACAAATTTATTAATAATATGACATAGCTCTTCTGGCGAGTAGGCGACCAATACTGTGAAAATAAGTTTCTTTGAGCGTTTCTTCTCAGCGGGGGTTGTTGCGAATTGCTGGTAACAGCAACTTATTCAACAAGTTCATCAAGAACACCATCTAGTGAGGAGTAGCAGAACTACCAAAGTCGTATCGGTAGTTTTGCTACTCATCACTAGATGGATATTCGTAGCGCCATCTATTATTTGCTAGAAAAAGCCTTGACTTTCACGTATTAATCTTCCATTATTTTTGAAACGGCTCAACTAATTTTCTTTCGCGTAAAAATCATCATCCCATTGCACAACACACACATAAAAACCAGCATCGAAATCAGTCCATCCGATCGAGCGCTACGATGCCAAAGACAGACAGACATACCGACAGACATAAGCGTCAAACTTATACCTTTATTTTTTGTGGGCTTAAAAATGAATAAAAATTTTAATATACACTACACGTAGTTTAGATTATACTTATTGCCGTGAATTATTCTTGATCGACGTTATTTTTCATCTTCATGAAATTTGGAAATCGTAAGATGGAAAAATAATAATTTTGAACTTAATCTAATCGGTCAAAAGTTGGCTAAGACCGAGGGGTGGGTAGGATGGGGCGTTTGAAACCTCGTGAGTTCAAAGTTCGGCGAAATACTAGGCCCATTTTTATAAATATGTCAAAGAATAAATACAAACCAATTATCGCAAATCATACCTTCCATTACGTCAGTAAAAATAATAAAAAATGTATGTTTCGCGTTAATTCCCGCTCAAAATTATGTAACACTTTTTTTTTCTTTAATTAACTCAACATTTCCTACAAGTATTCGGGATGTTTTCCCCTTACAAGTAAAGGTGGGCCTAAGGAGTTTTAATAACATTCTCGGAGGAGGTTTAAGTGTCACTCGGGATATGAGCTCCTCTTTATTACAGTCTGTAAAAACTACGGCCATAAGATTAATATTAAAGCGCGTTTTTCCTTAAAAAGAAGCGCTTACGTCGTAAAATTGTGATATTGTGCGCTGCACTCACTTTTTAAATTAACGTTTGGAAGTATTACAGTATAGAGAAGACTTGTACTTTCACTTGTTTAGGGGTAAAATCGAGACCCTATTACTAAGAGTCCGCTGTCCGTCTGTCTGTCTATCTGTCACCATCCTGTATGTATCTCATGAACCGTGATAGCAAGACAGTTGAAATTTTCACTGAAGATGTATTTCTGTTGCCGCTTTAATGACAAATACTAAAACAGAATAAAATAAATGTTTCAGTGGGGCTCCCATACAACAAATGTGTTTTAAGCTATTGCATAGCTTTTATCGCGGGCTTTGAGCGCGGCGATCAAATCAAGAAATTCCGTAATGAAAATAAAACCTAACACCCCCACTCCGCCTATACGTTGCTCGGTAACCGGCGACTGGCACAGCGGCGCGGCGTTGAAAGCCGTGCATCGTCTAGCGTCGTTTCAGTTAGGCAGACTTTGGCACGGTGTTTGTGTGCGT
Organism: Acrobasis suavella; assembly: GCA_943193695.1. Lineage (NCBI taxonomy): Eukaryota > Metazoa > Arthropoda > Insecta > Lepidoptera > Pyralidae > Acrobasis > Acrobasis suavella. The sequence goes on from OW971947.1 coordinate 3,888,311, forward strand.
GCGATTAGACGTATGCGTGTAGACTAGCTGCTAACTGCTCATAATGAAAATTCCTGAATAACCTACATGTATTGTAAGATAATAAAAATATTATAAACGATATTAACTTCTAATTAATTCAATAAAAGAAAAAAAAATTCTAATCGGTCACCACGCTCAAAAAGTGTAACTTGAATTAATATCAAAGAAAAAAAATACTGCTTAATAAAACAAAAAATAAATTATAATTGCATAAGTTGTTAAAAATGCTATGCAATAGCATTACCGCGGCAGTCCCCGAGTGCCACACGTTTTTTCCATAAAAATGGTACGGAACCCTTCGTGCGCGACTCCAACTCACACTTAGCCGGTTATTCAAGTTTCCTCTGGTTTCTGAATTTCATAGTCTCTGCTCGACGTACCCCCAAGAGTAACGTACGGGTGTAATAATAATGTTGTCGCACCTAGTTGTAAATTCTCAGATTCTCTTCAGTAATATACGCCTAGTAGTGCCACTTAATAAATCTGACTTTTTATCTCATCTTTGTAAAATGCCATTTTTGTTTTACTCAAAAAATTGTTCACGTCACTCGCTTTTCAAAGATCCAATGACAATAACTATATTTTTGCAATTCAAGCTATAAAACCGTTTAGTCAGTAACCTGCCGTTGCAAACTGAACCTTATCACCGGGTATCAAAGGCGGCAAAACGTCATCGATTGGCGAAAACAATAAAAATAATCCGGGGATATTTTTCAGCGTAAAACCTTCAAAGACTGAGACCCAAAAACACGTTTGCTGTGAAAAATATGTTGATGTCATTTTGGCTTCTGAAATTCAGGTTCTATATCGGTTTGGATGTCGCGAAAAATGGTTCGGGTAAAATTTGTAAAAAAAAAATGTAACGCAATCGAAAAATACTCTAACGCAATCAAAAAATACTTGTATGAACGGTCACCAATTTAGTTATTCTATGCACGCACACGTGTCTGGCAGATTTTTTAACAAATTTTGATCTTTTTCTAGTTCCTCAATCTTCCAGCGATTATGGCAGCAGTACAGAGTCCTCAAAACAGAGCTCACAACAGAAGACCGAAACAACCTTGGCCTATCAACTGTTTGACATAAATCAATTGTTCAAAAAATTACACTTCGACAAGTAACAGTTCGCCGAGACCACCGTTTTTCACCGACCAAAAAGCCCTTCTTTTCGTCTCTGGCTAGTAATGATATTAATTGCGGATTACTTCTATTTGAGTATATATATACTTTTATCTACCGTATATCTATATTTTTTTTACACTTTGGTAGTTTGCACTATCAAGTAAATAACAAAGACTAAGTAGGTAAAACATTGATGAACAAATAATATTTAAAATCACAACAGCAAATAACTGGCACTAGATAAAGCATAAACAATAAAAAAATAAATCATTCTAATTTTGAAAACAAACACTGCCAAAGATTGAAATTATGAACTGCATTGGCAAACAGGGCCGCGCTCAGGGGTTCGGCGCAAAATTGTTTTTGACTTATCCGTTGATCCGGTTGTCGCACGGTTGTCGTGACGCAGGTGCGACCGGGGCCGGATTAAGGGGATGACAAACGATGCGAAACAAACATGTTAATAATTACTGTGCGTGTATATTGTTCTAAGATGGCCGGCTTATTAGGTTACGTAGACAAGGATCGAGGCTTTAGGGCGAGAATATATTATGAGCCTGCATGGCTTGGGTGTTAAAATATTAAGAATGACCTTAGACCAAGCCGTAAGAATAAATATAGTATAATAATAAACAGATAACCAACACCTTGATGACCTCTGGTGGCCTAGTAGTCATCGTGCCACCCCGTCACATCGTTGGTCCCGGGTTCGATCTCCAGTCAGGTCAAGATGGAAAATGATCTTTTTTAGATTGACCTGGGTCTTAAATTTATATGTATTTGTTAAAGACATAGTATAGTTGAGTTAGTATCCTATAATACAAGTCTCGAAATTACTTTGGGGCTAGCTCAATCTGTGTAAGTTGTCCGTATATATTTATTTATTTTACCTTAAGACTCTCTCGCTAAACAGCTGGGTTAAGAGCAGCCTTCCCGTCTTACTTTTCATACAAACGCTCGTACGTACGAGGGGGGGTCAAAAAGTTCGCGGAATGGAGGGGATAGCGGGGGGTGGGGGACCTGCCGCAGGTAGTAACTAATGAGCAACTCTTTGTGAGTATATATGCCAAGTTTGAACCTGATTGTGTCAATAACCTTTGACCTGTCGTCGATCAAACAAGTGAATCCGGAAGAAAAACTTGAACATGGAAAAAATCGAGTTTCGTGCCGTCATAAAGTTCCTCACTAAGCAAGGAAAACCACCTCAGAAAATTTTGGAAGAAATGTTATCAGTATACGGGGACTCTTGCCCTGGGAAAACCATGGTGTACAAGTGGAATAGCCTTTTCAAGCAAGGCAGAGAGTCTCTTGAAGACGACCCTCGCTCAGGACGGCCGATTGAGGCCACCACCTCAAACATCGTTGAAAAAGTGGAGAATCTTATACTGGAGGATACTCGTTTGAAGAAGAAACAACTTGCAGAAATGGTTGGAGTATCACCTACAACCATTTTAAATATTCTACACGACAATCTTGGGATGTCAAAAGTCAGCGCAAGATGGGTGCCAAGAATGCTCACACCACCACAGAAACAGCTGCGCGTCGAGTATTCAAAGGAGTTTTTAGACCTCTGTAGCGCCGACAAGGAAGGAATTTTTGCAAGACTTGTTACTGCAGATGAAACTTGGGTTCATCATTATGAGCCTGAGTCGAAGCAAGAGTCTATGCAGTGGCATAAAAAGGGTCAGCCCCCCCCTAAGAAATACAGGGTGTCACAATCGGCTGGAAAAATCATGGCAACTGTTTTTTGGGATACAGAGGGTATTTTATTAATAGATTATAAAGATAAGGGTGTTTCTATAACGGGAGAATACTACGCTAATCTACTAAGACAATTAAAAGAAGCAATCAAGGAGAAAAGGCGGGGAAAGTTGACAAAGGGTGTGCTGCTTTTGCATGACAACGCACCGGTACACAAGAGCCGCGTTGCGATGGCTGCCCTTCATCACTGTGGCTTCGAAATGTTAAACCATCCTCCCTATAGTCCAGACTTAGCCCCCTGTGATTATTTTTTATTTCCCAAATTAAAAAAAGAGCTTCGGGGGAAGAAATTTTCCGATGATGAAGAAGTCAAGTCGGCGATTTCGGCCTATTTTGAGGACAAAGACAAATCATTTTTTTTCGACGGTATTAATAAGTTAATAGAGAGATCTGAAAAATGTATTCGACTTAAGGGGGAATATATTGAAAAAGAAAAATAGTACAGTATTTTATTTCACCCCCCTTCCCCTCCGTTCCGCGAACTTTTTGACCCCCCCTCGTAATAATGGCGTTGTAAGTGATCTTTCTTGAAAACTTTTGAACTAACAGATATCTTGTGCACTACTATTTCTAGGTTTCTATCGAAATAAAAAATGAATATTTGGAAAAACAAGTTCAGTATTACGCCTCCAAAAATTTGCTTTTTTCATAAAATACTCATAAATTGTAAAAATAAAAAAAAATCAAAAGAAACCTCGCAAAGGTAATGAAAATATTTAATAAAAAAAAATATTTCACAAACTTGTAAGGCTTACTGACAAAAACGTATATCCTGGAACAAGTTTTATGAAATTTCCGCACCCTATGAATAGTTAATATTCGTTCAATGGATAGTTAATAATAATACTAATTTAATTCAATACAGTGCAAACCGTGCCCTAAGGCGCTATCTTTTTTTCTTGCATTGCCCTGGATGAAAAAACAAACTTTTCGATCTATGCTCGCGTTGACGACAGAGCCGCAGGAAGGGCCGCCTTAAGGGTTAGATACAGAAGGCAGATAATGGACACGGCACGCATTATCAGGAGGTTTCTCTCCCTGCAGCCCTAACCGTCAGTAGGTTGGGCTTTGACCCGCCGCCAGCGGGCAACGGTTAGGTATTTGTATAATATTTGTGTAGTTGGGCAAAGGCCGCCCCTTGTTGTTTCCAGCACATTAGATAATTTACAAAAATAAATTTCTGTGAAGACATCAGTACTTGAAAGTTCTCGTGACCCCACTGGTGGGGATGAGCAGTGGGGCCACCAGTCCGTTTTCTTCTAAATAATTTGTTCGAGAAGGGAATTTTACCACAAGTTTCTATCAAGACCTAGCAACTGAACCGCCTTAACATCGAAAGCGACCTTAGAGTCGCACTATCATCAACCCAGCCACGCACGGATCTGATAGTAAGAATTAAACAAAGTCATGTTTCACATAAGTTCATAATATTTTTTTGTTTGTGCTATATAAATGTTAAGTATCTACAATGACTGTAAACCTACTACATAATCTACATATAATAAATTTAGTAAACACTCATAAAGTGCCTAAATTTTATTAGGGGAGGCGAGAATTTCCGCAACTCGTTAGGAAGGTACGTCTTCAAAAAAGTTGATAAACCCTGCTCTAAACGATGTTTTAGTGCCTCACGCATTTATCCGCTCCGGGAGCCCGTACGAGCGGCCCATGAGAATCTCCCGCCTTGAAACCAGCCTTATTTGACTCTGCTAGAAACTACACGGCAAGAAACTAATAGGAACAGATACAGATAAATTGTCACGTCTTTATCCCTGACGGGTAGACAGAGTCCCAGAGCCATAAGAGCTTAGGGAAACGCGTAGCTTTGTAAACGGACGGACAGACGGACGGACGAACGGACAGACAGACAGTGAAGTCTTATAAATAGAGTCCCGTTTTCACCCTTAAGGTACGAGGTATGAAATGTATTTAAGTTTATGTATTGAAACTGAGGTAATTGATCATAATTTGTTCTTTTGGTTTTCTTTTTATCTCTGGTAGGTACTCACCATATTTAGCGCTTAGTTTTGGTGGGCGTTAAAATGAAAAAAAGGAATCAAAATAGTAATGGATTGCTAGACGCATCGTCTATTATCATGTTTCAAATCTCGCCCTAAAAAACTTTTCGCTAACTTTTCATTGGCTTTGGAAAAAAAATGTCGTATAGTAAATTAATTCTTCTCTAAGCATGTATAAGCCGTTGGTCTCGGCTTCATCATTGTATGGCAGTCGTCAAGCTATGTCAGATGCCTTTAGGCAGCTTGAAATATCTGACACTAGTGTTGGCTACTGACACACAAGAAAAATAAAAAAATGAAGATTTTTTCTACATGAAGATTTACCCCCATATTCATAAAAGTTAACAAACGTTTGCTAAAGCTGTTTTAGCTAAAATATGTTTAGTCTCGTTCTTACTATGTCGAATATTTGAAAGAGGGAAAAGGACAAAAGATAGTTTAACTAAAACAGGTTTGGCAATCGGCTGTCAATTTTTATGAATATGAGGGTTAATCTACATTTTTTGTTTCTGAATTTTTATTTTGACTAGCCAATTAGGTCTTACTAATGATCCTTACGTCTGGCTCTAAAATCCAGTGAAAAATCACCGTGTATGTAGATATATGTACTTTGTTTGTTTTACTGCATAATATTCACAGCTTCAGGAAATTGTCAATCACAAAACATCTTTTCAGCACCCGACACTGAGCCAACAAAGCTATTGACTCATCTACGAGTACATAATAACCAAAGTAAACTCCGATCAACTTGAGCCAGGCTTTGTATCACTCGACACTGTTTAGTAAACTTGATCGAGGACGAAGATGTTTAGAAAACTCAATTTTCGTAGTGTTATTGAATTGAGTCTCTAATTTAAAAGAGACTTTCATGTTTCATCCTTGTTTTACCGGGTTAAGGGCTTTACACACGGCAGCTATAATGGAAAGTCATTAAATTACCCATCCCACCTTAGAACTGTACTTAGAATCCCTGACTATACTTCTGCGTGCTATTCCCACTCCTTCTCTGTAAAAGCGGTGAAATTATGGAACTCACCACCACATACTATACGAGACTCCAAATCATTTTCTGTTTTTAGGAAGCGAGTAAAAGAGTATTATCTTTCCTTAACGTAATGAATGGTATATAGTATATAGGTATATTTATTCTTAACTTATATATAATTTTATTTATTTACATTTATAGTAAGGTATATTTTAGTTTATGTATTATATAATATGTATGTGTATTATAAAATATGTATGTGTATGTTTAAACTTTTAGATAAGTACCTATTTTATGTATTTGTATTTAACTTGAGTCTATTTTGTACACGCCTACTATTACCTGTTTTCTTCTCTTTTCCTGTCCTGGGTCTGCTGGAAGAGATTTCTTATGAAATAAGCTGTACCTATGTACTCAATGTTCTTACTTTGTTCGTTCCTATTTTTGTATTTTGTGTACATGAATATTGTAAATAAAAAAAAAAAAAAATGTACATTAAAGCACGATACATCTCATTACATCTTTCCATAGAAATCGTCAGGAGACCACACATGACAGCTGTAAATGTACCGTACTGTACTAATGTAATGTACATTAATATGCATTATATCTGCTGTGTGTGAAGTTTTTTATATTCTTTACAGTGCTAGGAGGGACTAGTCAGCTCGACTTCGCTTTTTGACTCCTTAGTATTTCTTATTACGTAATTTAATTTTATGTTTGTTAACCCGTTCGTGAACACTATTGGTTATATAATGTCTCTACATTGTTTTATGTTATAAGAATTAATTAATTAATTAAAAAACATAATAATAATACGACAAAGCCCTCCTGGCGAGTAGGCGACTAATACTGTGAAAATGAGTTCCTTTCGGAATTTCTTCTCAACAATAGTCGTTGCGTAGGTAGCTTTTCTATAAAAATAAATTAAATTTTATTATACTCAACATGTAATGTAATTTATACTTATTGACGTATTAAAGTGCATGTAAAAGTCTCATACCTAAATAAACATTTGAATTTTGAATTTTAAAAATTCGATGTTCTTCCCAGTTTTTCTTGAAACATAATATCTTTGTCTAGTCACTCAAAGATACCATAGACTTTATAATGGATTAAAGTCTGGCAAAGAATAAAACTTACATACAAACAATTATTTTAATCCTTCCTTTAAATCTGTAAATGTTTTAAAAATTCATATTTGTTGTTCAGTTTAATTGTAATTTATTATTGTTTTGATTCAAAATAGGAATGAGATTTTATTTAACTAGAAATATATCAGAAAACTCTAGTCACAAAAGAGTAAGCATAATAATAGTAAACTATGTACCTTAACGTTAGTTTAAAAAAAAAAACAAATAATTGTTTATTTTATATTTTTAAAACAAGCTTATGCCCATTTATAACCGACCTAAAATTGGGTTCGATCCCCGGTCAGGGCAATTTGGAAAATGGCCTTTTCCAAATTGTCCTGGGTCTTGGATGTTTATCTATATATGAATTTGTTATCAAAATATAGTATCGTTGAGTTAGTATGCCATAACGCAAGTCTCGAACTAACTTTGGGGCTAGCTCAAACAGTGTTATTTGTCCCTGTATATTTATTTATTTATTATTATATTTATTATATATATATATATATATATATATATATATATATATATATATATATATATATATATATATATATACATATATATTTTGAAAAGGTTAAACCTCTATCATGCCCAAACTTAGTGGGATTGCGTTGTATTGATTTATCACAGATATGCATAAACCATCATCCAGCTCCATCATCAGATCAGCTCCATGTCATCATAATATTGCATTGTCATGCGATATACGTATGCGTGCAAAATTTCAGCGCAGTTGGAAACCGAAAAGTGGGTCAAAGTATTTGGTTACAAACAGTTACAAACAGGCAAAGGGACAGGTGAAACTAAATAAAAGCTTGTAAAATTATTATTTTCGTACCACTTGCTCAAAAAAGGCACATTCTATGGCACAAAAAGCGAACATAACAATAGTCATTATTAATCTGTTAAAAACAGGAAAAGAAAAATGTACTGAATTTCATTCAGGCTCTAGACCAAGAATGAAAACAGGGAAAGAAAATTGTACTGAATTTCATTCATCCTCTAGAGGGAGAATGTGGTTTAAGTTTGGAATACTTATCGAAATTTATACTGAACTGAATTCATTTCTATATTGTTAAGCGTGAAAAAAATATCGATTTTAAATCGACAACATGTCGCAAAATCCACAAAACCACTTAAATTTCATAAAATAAAAAACTAAATCAAGTCATGTCATTGTTTGTTTACACCAACTGTTTAGTTTTCCAAAAAGAAAAAGCAAAGGGTCATTTGCGTCTCACACATACAGCCAAGTTTTTTGCGTACCTATATTTATTTACAACGTAAAACATTTTGTATCTTTTATGTAACTGGGTAAAAATTAATTAAAATATATCTTCTAGTAAATGCTTGTCTCTTGATATTATTGTCTTTATTTTTTCGCAAATGGTACGAAAATTAGAGTATTTTCCTCGGTGATAAAGCTGTCTTTGTCTTGGGTGAAATTAAATCCGTCGCTACACTCAGGACTCGTCCTAAATCCCTCGCTTCGCTCGTGATTTAAGTATTTAACACCCTCGCTCCGCTCGGGAGTAAACCTCGAGTCCTTCGTTGCGCTCACGATTTAAGTCGTCACCCGCGACAGAAGACACTGCTTTATCCCCTTGATTAATAATCTACTATTTCTATTGCATGACTTGACTCACTTGACTTAAGGTCCTATGGCCTACATGTGGGGCAGAAGGCTTCAACAGTGCCTCGCCATCGCGATGCCTTGCCTCTTGGGCTACGCGCTTTACTTCGAGCCAGGTTAGCTTAATCGTCTTCATCTCCGCACCGACTGTGCAAGGGCAAGCGAAAAGTTGGCCGCCCTAAGCAGACTTGGCGGCCTAAGTCTGCTTAGGGCGGCCAACTTTTTGCTTGCCCTGGGGGATCCACTCTGGGGCTTGCCTCGGGATGTGTGTGGGCTCCCTTCTGAGAGTATGGCCTATCCACATCCATTTGCGGCGCAAAATCTGCTCATCTCAGTCGGCATTTCCCGACACGCCTCCCACAGGCGTGCTTGCATAAGTCACTGCATGACTTAGTATAAAATATTATTAAATCTGTTATTAAAGATCATAATCAATACCTAGCACACATCTTACTATTTAAAAAAATATCTATTCACCTTTTAAGATAAAACAATTTCAATTACCCAATGTAGACAATCCACGTCTCCTACAGATATTGTATCTCTAAATTCGAGATCTTTTTAACATCAGACGATTTCAAAAATGCGTTCGCTAGAGCAGAAAATAGGTACTGAGGTTTCTTTTAAGGCTTGGACAGACGAGGGTCTTTAATCCGCTGAGGATAAAAATGTCAGAATTGTGAGAAATGCGTCTGCAGATAACATGCCGTGGACACAACGCATGCATCATTATTGACCAGAATTTATAAATAAATAAAAATATATAGGGACAAATAACACTGATTGAGCTAGCCCCAAAGTAATCTTAAGCTTGTGTTATGGAATACTAACCCAACGATATTATGATAAATACATATATCGATAAACACCCAAGACCCAGGACAATTTGAAAAAGGCCAACCTGACCTGGCTGGGAATCAAACCCAGATTGGCGGACTAGCGTGTTGACCATTAGGCCAAAGAGGTTGTCTAAAAGCTTAAAGGTAGCATAGTTTATCCTATTCTATTTTAATAAAGTAAATTTTAAGTTGGTATTTTACAAAAAGTATACAAAGCTGGAAGTAAATGATCGGACATTATAATGAAATCAAAAGAAAAACAATTATCAAGCGATGATATTAAAATAAAACTTACATTAAGACGGAAAAAGGAAATAGTCAAAATATGTAGTGTTGCTATTTGCATCGCCTATTAACATGATTCAAATTTAGCACATTCCCTCGATCGGTTTTTAAGATACGTGCAGGAAGAGAAGCAGCTGATACATTCTATGTTTTTTCCTTTCTCCTACACTAGTATGAAAAACCCTATATATACCGGGTGAATATAATACAGGGTCTAGACTAGCAAGTTTATTTGCTAGGCTTTACGAAACTTCGACTTTCAAGCGTTAACCTAATAACTTTTGAACCGCTTAAACGATTTCCATCAAACATAGCTAAGAACGATTTCGAGCATGTCAGCTTCCAGCCAAAAAGGCATCAAAATCGGACAATTCATAGGTGCTACGATACCACCGACATACACACAGACAAGTCAATATTTAATATTGACTTGTCTGTGTGTATGTCCCCCCCTCTTTTTGTGGGGGGGTTAAAAATAGATCAGATTTTAAGGCTGAACTCAGTCCATGACACTGAACAACTTTCTCCAAGGAACATAATAACAAAAACAGAAAACAACCTTCCAATCTTCCATATAAGTTGAACAATCAGGAAACCCGAGTTCCTATGGAAAAGCGAAAATTAGATTTTTTTTTTAACTAAACTTAATAAATGAATAAATAAATAGCGAGACTAATCACACAGATTGAGCTAGCCTCAAAGTAAGTTCGAGACTTGTGTTAAAGGTAACTAACTATATTTTATACTAAATACATATGTTTTAAACATCCAAGGCTCAGGCCAATCTGAAAAAGATCATTTTCCATTTTGACCTGAACGGGGACCAAACCCGGGATTATTTGGTAGGTGTATAAGTATATATAGGTATTTTTTAGGTATATTTTTAAGTGAAAGTTGTTCAGTATCATAGAATGAATCTACTCATGAAATTGATGCAGTGTATTTTGTTAAACACGTACTTTATTCTGATTTTGCCCTTTAAAATGAGAAACTTTTACAATCCAAGTTTGGATATTTTCCACATTCCAATTGAAAAAAAATCGACATTTTCCTTTTCATACAAATTGCCGGGTCGGCCGAACACTTTTGTATGAAAATGAAAATGTCGATTTTTTTTCGAGTTTCAAACATTGGTCCCATAGGAAAAGTTGTCCATATTGACGGTCTGATTTGCTCCTACAAGGATCGGGCTTTTGTTACATATTGTGTTTGTATAGAAACGATGAAATTTTTTAGTCCCGTAAAAAAAGTTGTGCAGTGTGTTTTTAGTGAGTTAAATATAGGCTAAACTAAACATCTATTTCTAGCCAGATCTAAATGCAAGGACTAAAAAAACACCCACCCAGCACGAATACATAGATAGTCCCTCGTCTGCGCAGGCCTTTATAAATATGAGCTGAAACAAAGGACTAAAGGACTCATGTGTTCCGTTTCAGCTTTGTGGAGATCTGTTGAAGCGAATGCGTCTTTGAACCTTTATAATATTACCTTTTGGACTGTTTGTACTTACTATACTTTTTTTATTTTGTTGGCATCATAGCGCGTAAATTTGATGCGTTTTTTTTTACGTAAAAGCTAGTTTCCTTGTGGTGGTTCTAAGATATGTTTGATGAAAATCAGTTTAACAGTTAGATGTTAACGCCTGAAAGTCAGGGTTTTCCTCAGCAAAAATAGACGGTGCTACGGTGCTTAATGCCACTTTTAGCGGGATGTTCGATGAGAAGGTGGAATTTTTTTCTCAATGCACTCATACACACACGTTTTTACCATAATAGGGTAGACGGAGTCCGGGGCCGTAGACACAAAAGCCACTTTTAGCGTGACGGCGGACGATAAGCTGGAAATGCAATCAAAATAGTGATGGGGTGTGTTGATTTATATTATTGTTATTTGCAAAAATCAATCTTTATTTTTGTACTATGGCTTACTTTTGGTGCTGGCAACCTGTACTTATGTCATCTCTCTTCTCTCTGCTGTGTGCTAGATGTCAGACATATTTACTTCCAAGAGTTTCAAGTAAAAGTTAAAACAATTTAATTTCATACTTCACCAGTTAAATAGTATTTTAATTTAGCCCATACCGAACAGTTATTCGAACAGGGTGCTAACCGCATCGCCTTCTTACATAATTGGGATGTAGACTGAAAAAGATATATATTATTTTATTTAGACCGTCAACTAGATTATCCAAAAATAAAGAACTCATACATTTTCGTTTAGCAAAGTAGTAAAAATTCACAGAGATGCAGCGCTTCGAAGTTTTGAAGTGGAAGTGATTTACGTCACCATTGGTAACCGTTAAAAATCGGAGCTGATCGTGACGTCACGAGAAATTTCAATACGCTACATCTTCATCAACATTTGCTAAACAGGGAAAAAAAATACGTATTCCTTATTTATTGATGAGCCAAAAGAAATGTTTAGTTCACATTCGCATTTGCGCTCATTACCTTGATAGGCATTTACGATTTGCGTGGAAAAAGAAGCAGCTTAGTCATCCTAAGCTTTTTAGTTTCATCCATATCAACATGAAAAAAAAAATATTAATAAATAAATAAATATATACAGACAAATCACACAGATTGAGCTAGCCCCAAAAGTAACTTCGAGACTTGTGTTATGGGATACTAACTCAACGAAACTATATTTTATAACAAATACATATTACTTTATAGATAAACATCCAAGACCCAGGTCAATCTGAAAAAGATCATTTTCCAACTTGACCTGGCCGGGGATCGAACCCGGGACATCTAGGTGGCGGACTAGCAAGGTGACCACTACACCATGGAGGTCGTTAAAAAATATAATTCTCATCACACAACTTTAGATTTACTAGTTTAATATTGTTAGAATGTTTAACGAGATACTTTTACAATTCTTTTGCTCTCTACAAATGGATTCTTTTGTTGGCAACATTGTTCAGACACTATTACGTTTCAAATAGGTTTCATGTTATGAACTAATGTTGGAGTGTAGTTTTAAAATGATATTGTTAGTTTTGCTAGTAAAGGAGCTTTTTTTTACTAATGGATCTGTGAGCTGTAAGGCGCTCTACGAGTAAGAGCGCCTTTTAAGAATACCCTTACCCTAGACTTTCCCATACAAACGTAATCTACATTCTTTTTTACAATATATTGGTTGAGGCATTTGTCCTTAATCTCACTTGATGGTAAGCGACGATGAAGACTAGCATGCCTATCCAAAAGATACCCATTCAATTTACTTTTGAATGTCCCGGGATTGTACTTCTCTGGGAATATAGACGCAGGCAGTTCATTCCACACCTTAGCTACTCGAACCAAAAAGGAATTATCGAAGCGTTTAGATCGAGACTTAGGTATTTCAACGACAAAAGGGTGAAACCCCTGTCCGCGCCTCGTAGTCCGATAGAGAAATGGTGAGGGTTTCACGAGATCAAAAAGAGCCTTCGAACACTCTCCAAAATGTATCCTATAAAAAACCGATAAGCAGGCTACTTTGCGACGATGCTCTAGGGACTGCAATTTTCTATTCGAAAGCTCATCGCTGTTTATAAGCCTGCCATTCCACAGCCATTCCACAAGTAACTGCAGTACTCCATGCAGGAGCGAACCTGGGCTGTATAAAGATTAAGTAGCCGTTCAGGGCTGAAGTACCGCCGGACCCTAGAAATGACGCCCAACTTCCTGGAAGCAGTCAGTGCCATCGACTCTATCTGATGGCCGAAGTTGAGTTTGGACGTAACGCTGATGCCTAAAAGCCTTGAAAAGCGGGTGTAAGTGGAAAGTCACTCTTTTTTGCAGAAAAGATTTTTATTTTTATACGACATGTCAGATTTCGATAAAATTGTGTAATTTTAAAGAAATTGCAATTATCTAGGGTTATAATTGGTTTCCGGTGGTAGAATTATGAACTGGAAAGAAAATATAAGGGTGTAGAAGTTTTCTATACTGATGGTCAAATATGATATAATACACTATATTCTCTTTGAAGTTCATAATTTTATGGTCGGAAACCAATTATTCCCCTAGATAATTGCAATTTCTTTAAAATTACGTAATTGTACTATAGCTGACATATCGTTTCTAAATAAAACGTAGACTACGTTTGCATGGGAAAGTCTGATTCTGTTCAGGGTAAGGGGACTCTTAACTGTTATTATCACTACGGGGCTTATCATGATTATTACCATCTTTAGCCAGATATTTCGACGACCCTTCTGCCGTCATGGTCGCTGGCAGACTGAGGAACTGCGAGGGATGTTCTGCTGTCAAGGGTAACCATATCGATTTACCCTTTTTCTTCGTCGTTTGCAACATAGTCCCCACATACAAAACTGACGGTGTCCATTCGGGAATCATTTTTTGTTGTTCGGACACACTCTTCACATAGCTCGGTCACTGGATTCCACGTCCCCGATAACTTGAAGCCATCTTTCCGATCGAAATATGGGATGCTTCTTTATTTCAATCGCCCTTTAACTAAACTTGGTACATAGTGGCGTTCAATCGCAAGTATTTGGGGTTGGTGTAGCTCGGTCCAATGATCGACTCCGGCTTGTGAAAGATGCTTTGTTATGGCTGACTTATCAATATCCCTGTTTTGACTGTAGTTATGTGCTCCTTGACCCGAGTTAGTAAGAGTGCCTTCTCTTTTTCTTTTCTTCTTTTAAAGCCTAATCTCTCTACTGTAGGATATAGGGGCTCCTCCATTGCACGCCATTCCTCTCGATGTTGCACCTTTCTCTTCAAAAGTGAACCGGCTGCTTTAACAATGGCATCTCTCCAATGTGTTATAATTGGTCAAGAGTGCCTTACATTGACTTTATAGTGTCAATAACTAGAGGCTCTGTGAGCTGTAAACCTCGCACGTCACTCCCGACCCGTTGAAGTTTACTGGATAAAAAATTGTTCAAAAAAAAATTGCATCTTAAGTTTAACTTCTGCTATGTTAAAGTTAAGTTGTTTCCGGACCGATACGACATTGAAACTTTCAAAAAATTAGTCTATAACTTCCCGAAAGATATAGACTCATTTTTGCCGCCAACCCGGGTGTTGCAGTTGTCCATGGGCAGCGGTGATCACTTACCATCAGGTGACCCGCTTGTTCGTTTGCCATAAAACATAAAAAAAGGTTTAACAAAAAAGTTTGCTGATATTTATTGAGAGTTTTTTGAAATGGCTAAAATATGATATTTCTAAACTTTTTAACCATATTTCCGCCATTTTAAAAATATTAGAAAAACAGAATCGACAAAAGAAATTATATAATTTTTGAACCAGTGTTGAATACGAGAATCGGTTGGGAAATGCGACATATAGCCGAGAACAGCCGGTCAGACAGGCAAACATCCGAAAAAGAATTTTTAGCCAATCTCGAAACTGAGTCAATTCGCTCGCTTGGTCAATTACTTTAAAATCCCTAAAAAATTTATCCGGACAAAAAAATGGCTTCATTGTTAAAAACAGTAAGGTCGAGTCACAACAGCATCCTAAAAACAGTGGCGGATAGACTGGATTCGCCTATAATGAGACACCTTGTACATGGGACCATGCCGGTGGCTCTATATGGTCTTTGAAGGCAATGCCGCCTAGGCCCTCTGTACCCAGAGGTTTCATTTTAATGTGTGCACAATAATATATATAGCTGTAAGTACTAACACTAGTTTTAAATTACTGTATACTAACAAATTGGATCCTAGTTATCTGAAATAAATAAATTGAATTGAATTAAAATAAATAAATATATAGGGACAAATAACACTGATTGAGCTAGCCCCAAAGTAAGTTCGAGACTTGTGTTATGGGATACTAACTCAACGGTGATTTATTATATAACAAACACATATATAGATAAATATCCAAGACCCAGGACAATTTGAAAAAGGCCATTTTCCAACTTGCCTTGGCCGGGGATCGAACCCGAGACCTCTGGGTGGCGGAATAGCATGGTGACCACTACGCCACGGAGGTCGTCAAATTGAATTAAATCCTTCCAGATAGATAGGTTTTATATTTTTATACATAAACGGAGTAACTGAAATATATATAACATCAAAAAAAAAAATGTAACGATCACTTTGCAAGTCCTTTAAAATTCTCTCGTCTTCGTCTAAAACACTGTCCGAGATTAATTTTCCGAGTCATTGGTTACTTTTACAATATAAAACGAACTTACCCAGTTTCCCTTTATTATTTTTTATTTCTTTGCAATGCTAATTCATCTGTATAGCTGTCCGTCCGTCTGTGAAAATGTATAATTATTTTCATTCCCTTGCTCGCACTGGCTGAAAATACGTCGGGAATTTTTAATATCTTTTTATACTTGTTCTATTTTTAAATTGTATCTGATCATTGGTTGCGCTTTATTTACTAGTCTTGTTCCTACGTTTATTTCAATGAAATGGGGGCTATCGTTTTTATGCTCACCAGTTGGCGCCACTGTTGCGTAAGGTCCAAAGTACGGCTGTCAGTCATTGTTATTATGGACGCGACAAAGTTTTTAGTTTCAAACAAAATATATATACTGCATACCATAACACCATACCGTAAAAATATCGAGCATTGTGTCTCGCAATCTTAGTTTGTTCTGAAAAAAAGGGAAACATAAGTTTCCGAAGAAAAAAACGATCTTGAAGCAGTGGAACAAATTGTACCACTTCAAACGTTCACGTGTTTCTGAACAACAATTCAGTCCAGCCCTGAAGAACCTTAAAGAAGCAAATGTAGAAAATATTAAGTAAAAATATTTTTTCCGTGAAAATATTACATATCCATGCTTAAATCAGACTTTGATTTACCGCGACAAGTAGATTTTACATATTTTTGACCAAAGTTCCAACAAAATTATGATTTCTATCATAGTCTAGAAGTCTGTAAAAGAAAAAACAAAGATGTACACTCGGTAAATGATCATACTTTTGTCAATAAATGTGTTTGTAAAGCGATTGACTCACCGCTCCGCACAAACGCGCGTAGCGCGGGGCCGCCATACAAAAATCATGCGCGTAGTCGCGGTGTCAGTGTGTTGTACTTTGCGTATTTTCTATACAAATTGAAAACATACAATCCGGCCCGACCTACACAGCGGGGTAAGGAGCAGTGTGTGAATCGCCTAAACAGTAAACAAACTAACTTTTTAATAAGCTGCTCCTTCAACCCGCTTAGTTTTGCACCTCTTATTTTGTAACTTCGCTTTAAAAGTACTGAAAATCATTGAGACGTATCTTATATTTTCAATACATAATCCAAAATATTACAAAAAGTTCACAACGTAATTATAAATGGTAATAAACGCGCGTAAGCCACCCAGAAACA
This sequence comes from Acrobasis suavella, assembly GCA_943193695.1. NCBI lineage: Eukaryota > Metazoa > Arthropoda > Insecta > Lepidoptera > Pyralidae > Acrobasis > Acrobasis suavella. The sequence goes on from OW971947.1 coordinate 3,905,409, forward strand.
GTGAAAATTGAAATTTCGGAGACCTCACGCTACACTAGCGCCTCTAGCGGCGAATGCACACGCGATACTTCCCATTTCGTCAATAAGTATTTATCTCTTTTTTGACCGACGAAAAGGACCCCATGTTATAAGTTTGACGTGTCTGTGCATCGGTGCGTCTGTAAAAATGTCTGTGGCATCGTGCCGCCTAAACGAATTGGCCGATTTTGATGTTTTTTATTTTTATTTTAAAACTGACGATAGAGATGGTTCTTAGCTATGTTTGATGGAAATCGGTTTAGTGGTTAAAAGTTTTTGGGGGCGAACGCTTGAAATTCGAGTTTTTATTTTTATTTAAGTACTTGGCAAATAAATTTGTTTACGTGAGAAGAAATTTCAATTCGCAATTTCAAATTTTACCGCATTATGTTTTCTTAGGAATGTAGCTAATCAGAATAATGTACAAACTTGGACCTTAACTGGAAAACGGGTTTCTGAGAAACGTCCGCCGAAAAAAGGTAGTTACGGGTTTAAAACATTGCTTATCTGTGACCCCACATTTGACATAAGGCCGCTTCCCCACAACTGAATTTAAAGAATAATAAATAAATAATAAATATATCAAGACAAATAACACTGATTGAGCTAGCCCCAGTTCCAGACTTGTGTTATGGGATACTAACTCAACGATACTATATTTTATAACAAATACATATGTAAATAAACATCCAAGACCCAGGACAATTTGAAAAGGCCATTTTTCAACTTGCCTTTGCTGGGGATCGAACCCAGAACCTCCGGATTGGCGGACTAGCGTGTTCACCATTACGCCACGGAGGTCGTCTATAATATATATCTATAGATAATATTGGAGGTAAATATGCCAAACTGGAGTTGAATGCTTTCCACACAGAGATGGCACACACGACTTGCAAAAAAATGACAAAGAAAGTGTTGAATGTACTTTAAAAATATTTATAGCATTTCATATAACTAAGTTTTTAATTAATTAGAGTACTACTTTATTTAAATAATAGCAATAAATGATTTTAATGTTTTGAAAATACTTATATAGTGCCATCTAGTGACTAGGAAAAGAATTAATTACGTTTATAAGGCTAATATAGTCCTCTCCATAGGTATGCATGCCTATGGAAAGGCCTATCTTCAGCAGTGGACTTCATGTGGTTTAAATGATGATGGAAAAGATATTAGCACTTATGTCGTTATAACATGACAGATATAGAGCTGAATTACTAAAAAAAAGTTAAATATCGCGCGTCATGGATTATAAAAATTGCTTTTTTATAACCGTCACATTTGACATACGGCCGCTTCCCTTCAACTGATTTAAAAAAATCTCTTTAGACCAGGCCATGCGTCATTCGAGCCCCGTATTAATTTGACTGAAACATCGTGAATTATACAAGAAGTCTGCATTAAGCACTTTCATTTTAAATTTTTACTCTACATTTTGCATCATTATATTAGAAATAGCACGTTGAGCATATAAAAATTCCTTGTATACGATGCCTCACATTTGACATATGGGCATTTCCCCACAACTGACTTTAAAGAATCCCTTCAGACGAGGCCACGCGTCATTTCAGCACCGTATTAATTTGGCTGAAACATCTTGAATTATACAAGAAGTCTGCATTAAGCGATTTCTTTTTTAATCTAGATTTTGTACAATTATATTAAACGATGCAGCATACACGTCATTATTTTAAGTCACTATTCTACACTTAAAGTGCCGTTTGTGTCTTGTAGTCTTGGATTCTGTCTACACCGTAAAGAATAAAGACGCGATAAGTATGTAATGGCCTTAAAAATTATGACATAGAGTTGATATTTAAAAAAAGCTCAAAATCGCACGTTGTGCATATAAAAATTGCTTGTTTATGACCCGTTACATTTGACATATGGCCGTTTCCCCACAACTGACTTTAAAGAATCCCTTCAGACGAGGCCACGCGTCATTCCAGCACCGTATTAATTTGGCTGAAACATCGTGAATTATACAAGAAGTCTGCGTTAAGCGATTGCATTTTTATTTTTACTTTAGATTTTGTACCATTATATTAGACGATGCAGCATCCCTGTCACTATTTTAAGTCACTATTCTACACTTAAAGTGCCGTTTGTGTCTTGTAGTCTTGGATTCTGTCTACACCGTAAAGGATAAAGACGTGATAAGAATAAAATGGCCTTAATGTATGATATTGATATAGAGCGGGTATTTAAAAAAACTAAAAATCGCACGTTTTGGATATATAAATTGCTTGTTTATGACCCCTTACATTTGACATATGGCCGTTTCCTCACAACTGACTTTAAAGAATCCCTTCAGACGAGGCCACGCGTCATTCCAGCACCGTATTAATTTGGCTGAAACATCGTGAATTATACAAGAGGTCTGCGTTTAACGATTCCATACATATTTATGTGTATACCTACCCTATACATATTTATAAAGAGGGTACCGTGATCGATATAATGTGGTGAACGATTGATAGGTTCGATGTGTGGGCGTTGTTTGTTATGTTAATTGTGGACGGGGTAATTAAGCAACCAAATGGGTTTTTTAATATTGAAAGGGAAATCGAACGAAAAATGTTCTAAAAAGGCCATCCAGCATAATCGACCTAACCATAAAAATTGCTCTTTTTAAATCCTATTACTAACCCTCATATTCATAAAAGTTAAATCATCATCATCCGAGCGTATTCCCGGTTGCTTCCTCAGCAGTAACGCTTCAGAGCCCGGGGTCCGCTATATTACCAAGGAGATTTGACTAGGTGGCTGGTTTTTACACAGAGCGACTGCCTTCTGACCTCCACAACCCAAAGGGCAAACCAGGAACCAATCCTTGGATAGTTTGATGATAAAACGCTAGGTGGCGTTCGGGACCCACAGTTTTACGTGCCTTCCGAAACACGGAATCATCTTTCTTTTCGGATAATCAGGTGATTCAAGCCTGCAATATCCTATCCAGACTGGAAACAACTTTTCACAAAGTATGCTTCCCAGTGGGAATCGAACGGGTCACAAGGCGAACGCCTTGACCACTGGACCACGGAGGCAGTCTTCTTCATAAAAGTTAAATACCGTCTGCTAAATCTATTTTAGTTAAAACATCTTTTGTCACTTATCTTTAATATTTGACATTTTAAGAACGAGACAAAACATATTTTAACTAAAAGAGTTCTCCTTATTAGCACGGGACAGCACTTTGTTATACTGCTTACCTTTTCACCTCTTGCTCTGACAAATGACGCTTCTGAGCGACAGAAAAGGATAGCAACATTGAAAAGTGCTGTTCCGTGCTGACAAAAGAGATCCAACACTTAACCGCCATGACGGTTACTTGATATCGGACGCCAGGCGACCGTCATGGTCGTCAAACAATTAGAAATCTTTTGTGTCTGCAATATTGATAGTATAATTTAGTCAAGGAGTTTATAAAATAAATGTGAAAGTTTGTATGGAAATATGGATGTCTGAATGTATGAATGTTTGTTCGTCTTTTACCCTTTTCACGATTATATTTCCTGGATTAACAGACATAACACCTTTAATCCTGGATAAATTTGAAGTTCTCTCGGGAAAGTCAGTTATAATCGTACCTTGAATAGAGCTTAAATTGATTCAAATAAAGTGTCTCCAAATCCTGCGCCATTTTGAATAACATTCTGCGAAATGCTTTGTAACATAACATAGTGTGAAGTGTAAGGAGTAGTATATTTCGGCAATTTATTAAGGTTACGTCGGCCGTTCAAACCGTGAATGGATTTCCGAATTCCCGATGTTTCCGCGTCGAAACGAGGTACAATTCAGGATATATCCTACAATTGATAGTGCCAACTTATATCATGTGTTATACTTAATAAAAAAAAAGATCATGACGAATTCATTACCTCCTCCTTTTTTGGAAGTCGGTTAATAAGTGATCATTTTGACAAACAAGATTTAAGTTTAAAAACCTAATACCCTACTACTGAAGACACGCACTTTTTTGTATGTAAAATTCATTATATACTGGAACGTCATTTAGGACACATAATTCTATAAATGGTTTTTCTGAATGGCGTAGGGAGCCCTTTTCCAAAATAGGTACCTCAAAATTCAAAATGCAGAATTCTAATGTTTTATTAGTAGTAATAAGACCTTCACAGATAATTTTACACGTCAATAAGTATATTTTCATTACCTGAAGTGTATATTAAAATCTAATTTATCTACAAAGAAAAGCTACCGATACCATCGCTGCGCAACTACCACTGCTGAAAAGAAACGCCAAAAGAAACTCATTTTCACAGTATTGACCGCCTACCCGACAGAAAGGCTTTTTCATTTTGTTATTATGTCTTTTAATTAATAAACACTAATAATATATACAATGTTGACACATTATAAAACGTAATGCTTGCGAACGAGTAAACAAACATATAATAAACTTCTTAACCTATAGTAAAGTGGCAAAGGAATCCAACAGAGCTGAGCTGAATAAAACATAGAACAATAATGCCGAACAAATTGGTTACCTTTGGTCAGGATTCTAGTGGAACTATCTCGAAGTTTCCGTTAGCATTGTTCAGTCGTTTCGTTCCCGGTTTTAAATTAAATTTCGCCGTTTTTGAACCTTTGGCCTTTGGCATCACAGGGACAGGAATACCGATATTTTTATCGATATATCGATACCCGAAATCGGTATTTTATCGATATATCGATACAAGTTTCAATAAAAATACCGGTAGGTATTTTATACAAAATATCGATTACTTATTACCAGTACTTAGTATCGATATATCGAAATTTGTATCGATATTCATCATCATCCGAGCGTATTCCCGGTTGCATCCTCAGCAGCAACGCTTCAGAGACCTCGTCAAATCTCCTTGGTTAGGTAGCGGACTACCTAACCAAGGAGATTTGACGAGGTTACTGGTTTTTACACAGAGCGACTGCCGTCTGACCTCCGCAACCCAAAGGGTAAACCAGGAACCAATCTTTGGGTAGTTTGATGATCAAACGCTAGGTGGCGTTCGGGACCCACAGTTTTACGTGCCTTCCGAAACACGGAACCATCTTTCTTTTCGGATAATCAGGTGATTCAAGCCTGCAATATCCTATCCAGACTGGAAACAACTTTTCACAAAGTATGCTTCCCAGTGGGAATCGAACCCATGACCTCCGGGTCACAAGGATAACTCCTTGACCACTGGACTACGGAGGCAGTCAAATTTGTATCGATATTATGATATACGATATATCGGTATTCCTGTCCCTCTTTGGCGATACCCGGGCAATAAAAGGGTTAATTTGATTTGTAGGTTACAACCAGTTTAATTTAAATATGTTTAATTTGAAGCTCGGTAGCACGGCGGGAGTGCACCTTTCACAAGTAAAACGACAATGGCTTGGTCCGCACTTGGATGGGTGACTACAAGTAGCATAAACATTTCTCGACCTCCTCCGTGCTTCGGAAGGCACGTATAAGCGTATAAGTCCCGGATATCATTATTGTATGGCAGTCGTTAAGCTTTGTCAGATGCTTTTATGCAGCTTGTAAAAGACACCAGTGTTGGCCACTTACACACACGAAAAACCAAAAAACAAACAATAGATTTGATCTAGGTTGGTGGCTATGGAGGAAAGTTTTATAGCCGATATGTATCTACTATTAATTCGTAGATATACAAAGTATATTTAAACGCCTCATCATCATCATTTCAGCCACATAACGTCCACTGCTGGATATATTTACTTTGTCCAAACTTTTCTGATAAATGTATGTCGAAATATTTTCTGATAAATGTATATTACCATGTTTTAAGCAAATAAAGATATGATTATGATTACCAAAAAAGTAGTTTGATTTCCACAGAAACTAGTTATGTGAGTACTTAGATCTGTATCAAAACCTTTATTTATAAGAAGTTGTTCAAAATGATCACCTCCTAATATATTTGTTCTTTATTTTGTAAAAGCGACTTATAGAGAGATGAAATATTTCAAAACATGAGAGATAAAAGATCATCTAATAGGACATGATAATCTTTTCAGAATAATAGTAAAGTAAATATGAAAGGGAGACGAGGAAAGGAAAGACCGAGGGTGAAATTTTTCCAACAAATAAAAAAAAAAGAGTTGGTCCCACCAGGACATTAAAGGGAAGGTGGAGAGAAGAGAGGAATGGACATCTCCACTTAACTCCACTGATAAGAGCAAGCACTTTAATTACAAGAAGAAGGTTTGAAAGCATCTTATACACAGTCAACATATTTGACTGCCACATCCAGACTTACTCACGTATTCATAAACATTAGCAAACATTTGACAAACCTTGTTTAAGTCCCCAAAAACAAGTCTCCCAGGTGTAGATTCAGTCTAGGTCTAGACCTCTGAATAAAACAATGCCAGGAACGAGCTTACATTTATTTGTTTCGCACCAAGTATTCATGTTTTACGAAAAAATAACCATAGCGCGTTTGAGGAACAGTTGTTTACGTTGAGGCGACATCTATCGGAAATGACAATAAGCTTAACAAACCTATTTTAGTTAAAATATCTTTTGTCTTGTTCTTGCAATGTCAAATACTGAAAAGAGCGAAAGGGACAAAACATGTTTTAACTAAAACAGATTTAGCAAACGTTTGTCGATCTTAATGAATATGAGGGTTAGTCTTTTTTTTTTCATTTTTTTGAATCATTTGTGTTGAAATATAGTTTACAAATTTTACACTCTGGAATTTACATAAAACAGTTAAATAATTAAATTACAATAAATAAAACTAACAGAGGAATAAAAATCATAAATCATAGAATAAAATGAATCATAATCTCATATCAAAAATTTGTCCCATAAATTCACACTAACAAACCAGTTATTTAGGAATTCCTCTAGTGAATAATTGCACTAATCAAGCAGTAATGCTTTTAGGTTACCCTTGAATTTGTATAATTATGCCTTAATTTGTACAGGAAGTCTATTATAAAAAAATACAGTTTTATAATATAAATAATATATGTTAAAACAAAATTGTCACATAGAATGTCATGCGCGCAGGCGCTTACTAGACGGTTTTAATGTACACTGTGCAAGTTGTATATGTCGAGTTTGCCCGTACAGGTACACTTTCCCCCCCTGGGGGGTTACTCCATAAAATATTACGATAGTCGTCCGATAGTGACGTCCTATTTATATGTCAAACCAAATTAGACTTTATCGTCATACATTAATAAATGGTTTATAAAAAAAATATAAAAAAAATGATCAATGTTGCTTGACACTGAGACGCGGATACACAGTAAAGTCCGTCTTGCGTACCGCTATCGGAGTACCGCAACTCTTGTATATTACACTACACCATCACACTAATAATATAAAGGCTAAATTTTGTGAGTGTGTGTGTATGTTTGTTACTTCTTCACGCACAAACCAGATTTGCAGAAAGCTGACACCCTGGATTAACACATAGGCTACTTTAGGGCGCTGCTAGTAGAATATAAAATGAAGATCTCTTAAACGACTCCAACGATTTTGATGAAACTCGGTATTTAGGGAGTGACGAAGCTACGAAAATGATTTTCATATAAAAAGTAACAGAGCAAAGCTAAGTCGCTCAGCTAGTATACTTTAATTGACAATCTAAGGCAAGTTACAAACTTAAGTCCTCAATAAACACAACAACCATGTTTAAAAAGAGGCATGTCATATTGTAATACCCATTATTATCACCACAATAAAACCTACATCAAAACACACAATGGCTGCCGGATTCGTAGATAGCAGTATGTTTCTGACGCTTCATACAATGAATATACATAATATACTAAAAATATACTCATATTTTTAGATAATACAATGGGAGAATGATCTGACGTACTCTTATTATCGTTTTCAGGAATTAACGCTGAATTTGAGGAATAAAATTATAGATCCCTATCTGGGATAAGTCCGCTCTGTCTATATTGACAAAACAGGCATAAATGTTGAGTTGTCATATACACTTTTGAGATTTCATCTGGTCCAAATATAAAAAGGTACTTTTGTAAGTAAATATATGAATGAGCAAAAGAAAATAGATGCTTCAACCGAATTAGCACAGTAAATTAATAGGTTAAAAATTCAAAATCAAGCATTGGGAAACAATCTATTAGTTCTCTACGTATTTAACAATTACAACGTCAAACCCAAGAAAATATCCGGAAAGGAATATGGCGTTCACAAACGATTAACTTTATATAGGTCGTGGTCGCGTTGTCAATATCTGTGGTATGGCATGGGCTAAGATCCAAGTAACTTTAGTTATATTTGTTTTTGTTTTCTTTTTTTTTTTTCTTTTTTATTGTTAGCTAAAGGGTGAAAACGGGACCCTATAACACTCCGCTGTCCGTCCGTCAGTCGGTCTGCCTGTTATTAGGCTGTATCTCACGAAACGTGATAGCTAAACCGTTGAAATTTTCACAGATAATTTATTTCTGTTGCCGCTATAACAAAAAATACCAAAAACAGAATAAAATAAATATTTTAGGGAGGCTCCTTTACAAAAAACGTGATGTTTTTATAGATAATGGAACCCTTCGTGCGCGAGTCCGACCTGCACTCGGCAGATTTGTTTTCTTTTTTTCTCTTTTTTTTACTGAATCAATTATTGCAAGAAGATCCTAGACCATGAAACTTAATAGCCCTATTCAACTTGGCAGTTTAAAAGGATAGTTGAACCAGCAATGCATAGAAAATAGAAAAAAATCTAGTCCTCTCATAAATGCCAATCAAATCCACTAAAAATCGCACAACACGAAACCCGCAAGCAAATCATGTATCTATTTTCCTTTCATCCCGAACACTTTTCGCGCCGTAAAAATGAAAAATCTTTTTCTGAGCACACACTCATCCATCTCGCGCATTGTGTGCGGCCGCGGAATTTATTGTGGAGCCCAATCGGCGGCCAGTGATCGATGGGTTATGTAAATTGTACATCACGATGTTTATGTGCCTGTTTTTGGGGGAGTCGGACAAGAAAGGAGCTTTTTTCCTGTCAAGAGAATTTTATGCTCGCGTGGACTGCCCGTTTCTCATAAACTTCATACAGGAAGATTTTTATCCGGAACAAATTATGCAGTTTGACACCGAACTAAATTAAGCACTGCAAGTGTTGTGATAAATACCAATTTTTCCTGTGATCTCAGTAAAACTTATTCGTCTGCTAGAAATAAAAAATGCGGAAAAAGTAGTGGAAAGTAGATTAACTAATATTTTGAAAAAAACCAGCGAAAAAAAAATACAAGCAGCAATGTTTCAAAATTCAACTTTTACATTATAGGATTTCTTAGAGGCCAGTTTTTTATGAAAAACCTAAATTATGCAGAATGACATCAAACTAAACGAATCTCTGCGAGAGTTGTATAATGAACCAATCTTTCATGTGATGTCCATGATAATTCGTCGCTCAATGAGAAAGGAATGTTGAGATAGTTGAAAAAAGATTAAAGTACTAAAAAAAATCACTTTGTAGACCACAAAGCAAATGTGAGTGGAAGAATGGTCAAGGTCGTTTTCGGCGAACGTACCGCAACCAGATAGCATTCTAAAAAAAATTAAGCTCAGAAGTACCCGTAACCGGCGGGCATGCATTAAAGGAGTAATGATGTAGATGAAGCGAAAGAGGTCTGTCAGGATCGTAGGAGGTCCATAGTTTCTGCCTACCCCTATGAGAAACAGGCGTGATAATATGTATGTATTATCATGCCTGTTGGTAGAAGCACACAAATTAATTAGATCATAGTTCTTGCAAGCATATACGACTTAAATACCTACGAGCTGTGCCTATCCAATCTAAAGTAGAATAAGGAAAGGAATTAGTTACCATTCTTGCATTGTGTGTGGTGGAATTTATTGTGAGCCCAATCGGCAGCCAGTGATCGATGGGTTATGTATACATCAAGCTGTTTAGGGGCCTGTTTTTGGGGTGCGGAGTTGAATAAGACAGGAGTACTTTTTCTGAAAAAATAATTTCACCCGATTACATGATAATCTCTGCAGAATAATAGTAGAAGGAATGATAGAAGGGAGACGAAGAAAAGGAAGACCGAGGATGAAGTTTTTCCAGCAAGTTCAATAGATAAGAAACACGAGTGTAATCTATGTAAAATCAAAAATAATGTTAGCCGACCAAAAACAAGGCGGATTTAGTTTTAATGCAATAAATAATTGGCACACACGTCGTCATTTTTACATATCGTCGTCAAAAAAGATGAAAAAACACAAGTACATATAATATACATGAATCCCTCGCCTCACTCAGGATTTCACTAAAGAATCACTCGCTATACTCGTCATTTAACTGTGGAATCCTTCGATTTCTGTGGATTCAAAGTAGCGGCCTCGCCTTAAAACCATTACTTTTACCCCTTGTAGCACAATCAACTATTCAGTTTTGTACAAAATTATTTGAAAGCTGTATTGCTTTCTGATGTGCCATTTTTAAAACGCGGAGTCACTAAACGAACGGTTTTCTTATGAAAAAGACCATTGGACTTCAGACTTGATTTTATCACATCAAAGTAAAGTCCTTATTCGAAAACTTTTATATTGATAAGGTGAAAGCGATTCGAATAAAAGTCCTAATGCTTCCCGATACAACCCCAACTGGAAATACACGTTTTGATAAGTCAAAACTGTCGAACAACTCGTGAACTGATTACAACTATTACGGATGATTCTCTCCTTTCAAAAAATTCCACGGCAAGAAATAGCCGATTGGCATAAAATATTCAGGGTGAAAAGCAAGAAATGTTGCTTTGATTGACAATTGGGTACTTTTCTGTGTCAAAAATAAATTATTTTGCTACGCCAAAAAAATAAAACGTCACAAAATAATGTCACTTGTCTTTATCATATCCATTTTAAATATGATTTTAAATAGTTACCTTTGCGGAAGTCAAAGTTACATACTACATGATTTGAATTACTTTGTGCAATTCCGCCACCAGTAAGTTCATGCAAACTATATATAATTTCAATTTCTTTCTGACAGTCATGATCGGCAACTTCGTTCTGCAGACTCTCGTCTCCTTTTCATTCCTTTACATCGCACAAACTTTATGGCTAACTCTTTTACCCTACAAGCTTCACGGCTCTGAAATGCTTTACCCGTTGACATCAAAGAAATTTCCACTATATTTTCTTTTAAAAGAAGAGTAAATTCTCATCTTATAAATTAGCTTTTTTTTTTAATAGGATCTATCACCGTCGTCATCATCAGTGTTGTTATGTAGTGTATTTATGTGTATATGTGTATTATGTATGTATGTGTATGTATCTGTAATATTCTAATGTAAGGTATATATTATAAGACATATATCTATTATATTATATGTATAATAAATGTAAGTATATTGTGTTGTAAATTTATTGTTTTATTTTTTGCGCCGCAACCATTTATCTGTTTTTCCCTATGGTTGACTGGGAGAGAACGCTTTTAGCGTTAAGTCCGCCAATTGTAAACAATTTTGAAATTGTGGATCAATAAAGTTTTATGAATGAATGAATGAACTATTGCCAGCCGGCGCCCACCCACTACTGTCAGTCCCAGCATACCTGCCACCAACAGCCCGTGTGCACCCGCCACCAACAGCTGATGCATGCTCCCTCCGATACTGCTGCATCCGCAGCGGCTGCAGCAACATATGCGGTGTCCGATGTTGCTGCAGCCGCTGCGGATGCAGCAGTATCGGAGGGAGCATGCATCAGCTGTTGGTGGCAAGGTGGAGCAAAAGTAATTGCACAAAGTAATTCAAATCATGTAGTATGTGATTTTAGATTTATTATTGCAGAAAAACTGTTAATATGAGCGCTATTTAACTCCAAGAAACTATTAGGTCATTACTCTATATTTCATACAAATCCCATAAAAATGTTTGTTGAGACGTTTAGAAAAAAGTAACTGATTTGTCTTGTTGGAAAGTAACGAATAATGAATCAACCCTATACGAACAGACTTTACTTATGTTCTATAATAAGTAAAGTCTGTTCGTATAGGGTTGATAAATTCGAGACTTCTTAACTGATTACAAATTGCGTCCCGATAATTTATTTACACATTAACTGTATAAAATAGAAAATAGCGTTTTTGACAGTCAGGGTTTTTTTTAAATTAGCCTAGCCAATAAACTTGTTATCAATAAGCAATGACTGCATTTTAAAGATAAGTAAAGCAAGAAATTTAATAATGACTGATAATTGATTATCTAAATCGGTATGCATCCAGCAGTTGTAACCTTGATCAGGTCACGTCCCAGTGGGTTTATTTCTGTAATTTCCTTATTTTGTGCGATAGGGCCTATCAGGGAGAGCATCCGAGCAACAATTCGGAAGTCGATTTAACTTGGGCCTTTTCGAACGATCGCCATCCGCATTCGCGGGCCCGGCAAAATTTATTTCCCATATCGGGAAAACAAAGCGCTCCCGTATTTCCCTTCCCAATTGGAACCGCGCAACTGCGCCCGATGAGGAAGTTTTCGATTATTTTGAATTACCTCGTGTTTTTACCGAAATTGTAATTCGTTAATTCGGATTTTTCGCTCGCGCTCCGTCCGCGGTAAATCTTTTGGTGCGAAAAGTTTTATTGACTACCACGCTTTACGCGGAATTCTGCTTTTTCATCGGTGTTTTAAATTACTTGTATTGATCTTAATAAAAAGAATTTGATTGATTCGTTTTCGCTCAAATGTTTCTGATATTATTTTTCCCAAGCTGGTCTGGGAGTAAAGAAAAACGGATCGTAAAAGCCGATCGGGGGAATGGGGGGAGAATTTCAATCATGTTATTAGGCGATGGCAAAGGTGATGCGGCTAGATACCCATCACTACTTTGATTCCATTTTACTGTCTTCTCCCACATTATCTTGCTAAAAGTAACCTTTGGGTTTGATCGCCCTAGGCACTGTCTGCTCCGTTAGGGATATAGACATGATAATATCTGTTTCATCTATTTCTTTCTTTCATCTCAGCGTATTCTCAGGAGCATCCTCAGCTTTGATGCTGTTAATCTTGTATCTGACTTATTCTACTCTATTTCGCAATGTCTTTCAAAACTACTATAAATAAATAAACAATAAATAAATACATAAGGATAAATCACACAGATTGAGTTAGTCCCAAAGTAAGTTCGAGACTTGTGAAGGACCATATATGGCACATCCAAGACCCAGGTCCATCTGAAAAAGAACATTTTTCATGTTCACCTGACCGGGACCTCCGGTGTAACAGCGTGGCATGACCACTAGGCCAATTTAGTCGTCAATTTAAACATCATCATGATCATTTCAGCCGAACAACGTGCACTGCTGGACATAGGCCTCTTCCGAAAATTTCCCAATTGACCAATCAAGAGTGGCCTGCATCCAGAGCTTTCCAGCGACCTTGGATATAACATATACATTAGATATTGATTTATCAAAATTTGTTTATTTCGTTTTGTACTGTACACGCCGATTATCTCTTTTTAGGGTTCCGTAGCCAAATAGCGAAAAACGGAACCCTTATGGATTCGTCATGTCTGTCTGTCTGTCTTATGTGATCCGCATTAAAATTTTCACACAAAAATAGAAAAAAAAAAACAATAAATTTTGGGGGTTTTCCCAAATTAGAAATGAATTTTTTTTATCAAACCCATACGTGTTGGATATTTATGGATAAGTCTTCAAAAATGATATTGAGGTTTCTAATATATTTTTTTTTCTAAACTGAATAGTTTGCGCTAGAGACACTTCCAAAGTGGTAAAATGTGTCCCCCCCCTGTAACTTTTATAACTTAAAATAAGAGAATGATAATACAAAAAAAAAACGACTGGTTGCACTCCGGGAGTGCCGGCAGAAGTGAAAACTTGAATATTAACTTTGTGCATTTCCATGGATCGCGTGGCACGCTGTAACATAAACACAAACGAACATTCGCGCAAGCGCCCTGCGCCATCTGAACGTAACAGCAGGCGCAGGCATACATTTTCGTCGCGCCGTAGAAAGAGAGAGGAATACTTCCTCTCCTACGCCTCGCTGCGCCGGCTGTCTTACGAATTTTCGATCAGGTCACGTGTCCTGACGCGCTGACGCCCTGACGCGAGTTTAAAATTTTTTACCCATTACAAAAAGTGTACAACGCCGCTAAAGAAGTTTTCACTTCAAAAATATATGATGTACATTACAATACAAACTTCCACAGAAAATTGATTTGAACGAGCTCTAGTAGGCCGTTTTTGTTTAATACGTTTATTAAAACATCGATCAACGGTACAACGAATTACAAGAACTTTTATATTATGAAACTTGCTGCTACGGAACACTTCATGGTCGAGCCTGACTCGCATTTCACCGCTTTTTTCCATTTTCTCTCGCGGGTTTGCTTTGCATACGCCAAAAGTGGCCGTGTTTCGTAATCGTTCGTAGAAAAGCTTCACGTTCTCACTTTAAACTGTAAACAATAGTTCATAAAATAGTTCAAAGGGTTATCTAGGGTCTGATCAAGACAAAATTTCAAATGATATCTCCGTTTTCTTTCAAATGATTTATTTTAAATGGGGGCAGCACTGGACCCCGGAAAATTCAGGTAGCCCCTTAAGAAATTTCTTCAGAAATAAGTAGCACCTATGTTACTAAATATGTTTAACTTTATCAATATCATATTTGTAAATTTTCAAGTAATAATATTAAAACCAAATCTTTTATAAAAATGTATATTTTAGCAAAACCATCTTCTGATACAGATTGATAAGATTATTTATTTCTATAACATTTTATCAACTAAAGCTTAAATATTCCGAATTACATTATAACATTCCCTTCTCAGAAACATCAGGTATTCTTTGACGCGAATAATATCGAAATTGGTTCATATTCTGAGAAACTTTCTAAGCTATCAATTTAACTGGAATTCACTTAAACTTTACTGACGATTATATTATTTCTGTATAAATACCGGCAAAAAGGAGGAACATGTGTTTCGCCGCTATGTAACCTTCTTCTTCTTAGCTTTCTTAGGAATGGCTTTTTCATAAGGCTGTAGACCAGTGTGTGGCCACACTTACTCCCCTGTCATTAGCCGAGTTTAGATCTTCTAATGTACAAGAGTGGGCAGGTGGGCCATGCTTTGAACAGCTCTACATTCACAAAGGTCGTTATTTGAACCCCACTTAATTCTGTTTTCGTGGCATCTCCCAACACCAGCCAGGAGTCTGTTTGAGGACTTCCAGATTGCCTAGGGGAGGTCACTACCTGGTGGGAGTTTCTCATCGGGTGGGAGAATTGCTGGTAACGGGGGGTATTTATCTTTCCACCATGCCAACCTAGTATTTTAGGCTTCTCTGGGTGGGATGCTTGGCTGCCTCAGAAAACTTAGCGAGTCGGAATGGCTATTTCATAAGGTGTGTAGCCACATTTACTCGCCTGTCACTAGCCTTAGTTTAGTAAATAGTTTAAATCACTAATGTGCAAGAGGTTGGGCAGCTGGGGTATGACAGGAGGTGGGCTATGCTTGCTATGTAACCGATGAACACACACATACTGGGTCGTGGAAAACGTTTTCGTTTATAGTATGTAAAATTGTATAAACTTGTAATAAAATCTCTTTGGCTGTACTATTTGTATCTGGCTAGTTTTGATAACAATTAAGAAGGTTACATTTCAAAAAAGAAACAAACAAGTATAATATTGAGTTTAGCTATTTTTCATGTGTTTTTCTTTATGACAAAATAAGTGAACGTAACGTAGAAATTCGATAAATTTTAAAATTTTATTACAAAAAGTACTGTGTACTCTTTTGAGATTATATATTGAGACGTAATAAAATCGAATCGTTTTTGAAGAGATTGATAAGTGGTCACTAATATTATAAAAGCGAAAGTTTATGAGTGAGTGTGTGGTTTGTTACTTCTTCACACGCAAACGGCTGGACCAATTATGATAAAATCTGGTATGCAGGAAGCTGATACCCTGGATTACCACAAAGGCTATTTATTCCGCGGGTAACACCGCGGGGCGCAGCTTGTAATAAATAAATCACATACGACAAGAACGTCCGATAAAGGGCATGGTCAAAGATCAGTCAGGCTTCACAGGCTTTGTGAAAAACAGGGTTTAATCGCAATAATGAGATGCTGTGTATGGTGGAATTGGAAGGGCATTGTTCATTATGAACTTTTACCGCCGGGCAAAACCATCGATTCGGATATCTACTCCTAACAAGTAATAAGACTAAAGCAAGAAGTTGAGAGAAAGCGGCCGGAATTGATCTATCAAAAGGGTTGTAGTCTTTCATCACGATAACGCTAGACCATTTATGCCACTAAGCAAAAGATAAGAGAGTTTGGCCCAAAGGTGTTAATGTATTCGCCATATAGCCCTGATCTTGTACCTTCAGATTTTCACTTATTTTGGTCACTTCAGAATTCTTTAGGAAGCGTCAGGATAACATCACGAGAGGCCTGCCAAACTACTTGTTCCGTTTTTTTTTAATTAGAATTCCCGAAATTTCTTCGGCGGGATTATGTAGTGACACGATTTTATTAGATAAATTTTTGTCATCTAATAAAATGGCACATCATATTATATTATAGTTAAATGAAAATAAACTGTAAAAAAATGTCTTGAGTTTTCGTATAAAATATGAAGAAACTTTATCCTCAACTTTTACGTATGTGTGTGTTGATCTGTTCCTCGTATCGTCTATGATATTCATGGTAATTTAAAAAATGAGGTGTCGTTGAAAGTGTGTTGGCTATACGCTGGTTATAGGCTATAATGACGTCACAGTATTTCAATATGGCGCCCTCTACAGACCATAATGTAAAGAAGTAAAAAATAAAATAAATTGTATCATACCGTGTAGGGTATCAAATGAAGGGGCTAAACTAACACATTTCAAAAATATATGCATTACTTGTTGTTTCTTCATGCTTGCATTTGCTAAATAAACGTACTTTTCAGCTAGAGTCTTTCCGCTGTCAGTTTTTAATTTTTAAAATTGTTACCAGTGTTAATAATGTTTTGTTTTGTTTTAGGTATGTCAACCGTCAACAAGTGATATTAGCACTGTCGGTATTTTAAAGAAAAATCTCAAAATATGGATCAACATTCAACTTGCCCTGCCTAGGTATTGAACCCCATTAGGTCCATCCGTTCGAAAGCTACGATAACATATACGTTTACACAGATATATATAGATAAACAAATATATACGGATGAATCACACAGATTCAGCTAGCCTCAAAGGTAAGTTCTAGACTTGTGTTAAAGGATACTAACTCAACGATAGTATATTTCATAACAAATACATATACAATATGTAACAAAAACCCTGTCCGATCCTTGTAGGAGCAATTCAGACCGTCAATATGAACAACTTTTCTTATCGGACGAATGTTTGAAACTGGAAACAAGTCGTCATATTTTCCGTCCGTACCCTATATTTAGGGGTATCGTATAAATGGTAAAATAATAAATAAATACGGTCAAATCACACGGATTGAGCTATCCCCAAAGTAAGTTCAAGACTTGTGTTATGGGATAATAACTCAACAATACTATATGTTATAAATACAAACTTAAATAGATAAACATCCAAGGCCCAGGTCAGTCTGAAAAAGATCATTTTTCATCTTGACCTGACCGAGGATCGAACCCGGGACCTCCAATGTCCAGCGTGGCATGACAATCACTAGGCCACGGAGGTCATCATGACCCCTAGACCATAGATAATAAGACAGACAGGCAATCATAGACGTGTTAGAAGTAAAAAAGAAAGAACCATTGTTCCTGCCTGCGGGGACTGGTACGCGGGGGGCGACAAGCTTCTCAAGGCGTTAGCATTAGGGACCGGATTAGGGATTCGGAGGACGTGTTGTGTGCGTAAACTGCTACAAATATTTTTAATGAAAAACTCGACATTATAAAACAAGAGCGCACTTGTTTTATATTGTCGGGTTTTTCATTAAAAATATTTGTAGCAGTTTGGGTTTTTCATTTCACTTCTGATAATTTTATTCTTAACTACCTTTAACCCGCGACTTCGTCCGCGTAGTTCCATTCCTGCTCCCGCTTCCGCCCCGGCTCCCGCTCCCGTTACCCCATCATTTGCTAAAGCAAAAGAGAGCGACGGATCTATTTATCTAAATTTTTTGTCTCTCACTTATAAAATGACGAAGTTTCATAATAATATAAATTTGCAACCCCTAAAGCAAACCCGGGGATGCAATTTTTTAAAATTCATTTCATTGATTATTATTTTTTACTAACCACTAATTCAAAAATGTCATGTGTCTTGTTCCAAATATGACGAAGATTCATATAAACTTGCCACCCATATTTCACCTCTACAGGGATGTAATTTTAAAAATCTAATAAACGCATTATTATTTTCTACTAACTACTAAAATAAATTAAAAAATTCATGTGTCTCACTTTAAAAATTACGAAGTTTCTTACAAACTGGCAACCCCTATTTTACCCCTTAGGGATGGAATTTCCAAAAATCCTTTCTTAGCGGACGTCTCCTTTATAGTCACAATCTACCTTCCTGCCAAATTTCATCTTCATTGGCTTAGTAGTTTTCAAGATTTCGTGATGAGTCATCATCATCCGAGCGTATTCCCGGTTGCATCCTCAGCAGTAACGCTTCAGAGCCCGGGGTCCGCTACCTAACCAAGGAGATTTGACGAGGTTTCTGGTTTTTACACAGAGCGACTGCCGTCTGACCTCCACAACCCAAAGGGCAAACCAGGAACCAATCCTTGGATAGTTTGATGGTCAAACGCTAGGTGGCGTTCGGGGCCCACAGTTTTACGTGCCTTCCGAAACACGGAATCATCTTTCTTTTCGGATAATCAGGTGATTCAAGCCTGCAATATCCTATCCAGACTGGAAACAACTTTTCACAAATGTATGTTTCCCAGTGGGAATCGAACCCATGACCTTCGAGTCACAAGGCGAACGCCTTGACCACTGGACTACGGAGGTACTAGCGTTTAGAACAACACTGAAAAAAAATCAGTTTCCGTTATCGAACATTTTTATAGATTTTTTTAATTATTATATAGAAAGTATGGACAGACTACGTTGAAAAAAAAACAACGGCTTGCACTCCGGGATACCGGTAGAAGTGAAAACTTGAATATTAACGTTGTGCATTTTTGGTATTTTGGAATGGTTAGGGAATAATTTTGCACGAATTGCTTTAATTATCAGTATAAAAGTACTATCATTTATGTGTTAGAATACAATATTTATTAATTTACAGCGTGCCACGCGCAAGCGCCTTACGCCGCCTAAACGAAACAGCAGGCGCAGGCATACATTTTCGCCGCGCCGTAGAAAGAGAGGGGGATACTTCCTCTCTTACGCCGCGCCGGCTGTCTACTCTCCATCCGTCTTACGAATTTTTGATCAGGTCACGTGTCCTGACGCGAGTTTAACATTTTTTACCCATTACAAAAAAAGTGTACAACGCCGCTAAAGAAGTTTTTACTTAAAAAAAACTTACATACATACATTATTTAAGAAAAGAAAAGTCTATTTCTACTTAGGAGTTGAAGAAGGAAAGAAAGTTGACATTGCTGTTGCACCATAGCGAGTGTGAAAAGCTGTCGTACCGTTAGTACTTAACAATGTTTGTATAGGTCTTTTGTAGGATACCTATACGGCTTGAAGATACATACTTTTAAAATAGCTCGTCGTACGATGATAGATTGGCATAGGGCTATGTAAGTCATGTGTGGGACAGTAATATCCGCTATGTAGCGTAGCTTTTTAAAAATGTTAAGCAATTTTCTTACTCGGGCAGAGAGTTGCTTGATTTGTGCTGCAAAGGTAAGATTCGAGTCTATTATTATACCTAGATATCTATTATTTGTCATCTCTAATGACGTACAGTCACAAATTTCTTTCAGCGCTATTAAGTGAAGAATGGGTATGCGCAAACAGTTTGAAGTGATCAGGGTCAGGGCGATTAACGTGACAAAAAGTAACCCTGTATTGCATGTATACATGCGTTATAAATATGTACTTATATATAGAATTTTTTGATATACAGGTTTTGTGTACTGAAACTTGTTTATCAGTTTACCTAACAGCCATTGACATAATGTGTTCGTATTTCCCGACTCGATCCCACGTTGCCTATAATTCAGTAGCAGCACTAATTATCCCGCGATTAGTTCCAGCGATAATGAATAGCATGGACGACTGTGTGGGATTATGATAAGGAACCGGATCAAACGAAATGTTAGGCTTTTGAGTTTTAATTATTTCTAAAAAGAAACGTGTGGCACTCGGGACTGCCGCGTTTAAGCTGCATAGCATTTTTATAAACTTATGCAATTATAATTATTTATTTAATTGTTATTTATGCAGTATTTTTTTTTTTTTGATATTAATTCAAGTTACACTTTTTGAGCGTGGTGACCGATAAGAAAACATTTTTTTTTTTCATTTATTGAATAAATGAGAAGTTAATATCGTTTAAAATATTTTTATTATCTTCCAATACATGTAGGTTATTCAGGAATTTTTATTATGAGAAGTTAGCAGCTAGCCTACACGCATACGTCTATATAAGCTAGTCGCATGCACACAAACACATTGCCGAAGTCTGCCGAACTGAAACGACGTTAGACGATGGGTTTTATTTTCGTTACGGAATTTCTTTATTCGGTCGCCGCGCTCAAAGCCCGCGATTAAAGGTATGCAATAGCTTAAAAACTACATAAGGTCATTCTTTTCCTTCTTTTTTTAAATCATGTTATTAGAAGATGCGGCTACCAACCCATCGCACTATTTTAAATCCCTTTTTACATCTTTACGCCCAACATCACGTTAAACGTGGATTGAGGGTATTACGACACTGGGTTCTATCCAACCCTTTAGTATACAGACTAGGTAATGTATCTTTATATTTTTTCTTTTCTGTTTCAGCAAATTAATGGCATATATTGGTACTGGCGGCTTAAAGTGCCTTCCAAAGCACGGTTGAGCATACATATTTTATTTCAGTTGAGATCACAATTTCAACTCGGCAATCGTAGCGGTGTACTACGACTCGCCTAATGTTGTAGCAAGTAGCAACCGTAGTGGTTTGCTACGACCTTTCTAGGACGTAGACATTTTAGCAATAGCCATGAGCAATATTGTAGCAACCGTAGCTTAGTGCTACGACTTCTCTACGACGTAGACATTTTATCAATAGCCACGAGCGATGTTGTAGCAACCGTAGCTAAGTGCTACGACTACTCTACAAAGTAGACGTTTTAGCAACAGCCACGACCTTGAGCGATGTTGTAACAACCGTAGCCGTGTGCTACGGATTTTCCTTCGACGTAAACGTTGTAACAACCTTCTTCCTTCCTCTTGACTTCCTTACAACGTTGTAAGAAAGTCGTACCATAAGTCGGTTATTTGCTACAATGGCTACGTAGCCATTGTAGCAAATAACCCATTCAGTATGACTAAGACCTAACGTGTAAGACCAAACATAGAATTTCAAATTTAGTAGATGCTGAACAATTAGTGATGTGTATTAATGTGCCGTTCCCTTGAATTTGGAAACTTTGAGCAATATTCCTTTAAACATTCCCGGCAATATTGCCAGAAATGGAAATTTAGATGAACTTTCACGAAAATATTGGAAATATTCCCGTAAATTTAAAATGCTTCCAGCAGCATATATCTATTACATGTTATATGTTTGTATAGATTCGTTTCGACTGCCTCCGTGGTCCAGTGGTCAAGGCGTTTGCTTTGTGATCCGGAGGTCATGGGGTCGATTCCCACTGGGAAGCATACTTTGTGCAAAGTTGTTTCCAGTCTGGATAGGATATTGCAGGCTTGAATCACCTGATTATCCGAAAAGAAAGATGATTCCGTGTTTCGGAAGGCACGTAAAACTGTGGGTCCCGAACGCCACCTAGCGTTTGATCATCAAACTATCCAAGGATTGGTTCCTGGTTTGCCCTTTGGGTTGTGGAGGTCAGACGGCAGTCGCTCTGTGTAAAAACCAGTAACCTCGTCAAATCTCCTTGGTGAGATAGTGGACCCCGGGCTCTGAAGCGTTACTGCTGAGGAAGCAACCGGGAATACGCTCGGATGATGATGATGATGATGTTTGTATAGATTTCGTGACGTTGTAGGTTTTGTAAATAATGTACTTACCGTACTTTTGGCATTCCATGATCTGGGTGAGCGGAATATGACTCGATTTTTTTTATTCATATAAAAAAACATGATACGAAACCGAAAACATAAATAATAATTTTACTCCGCTTTCAAATCCGGTGGAAGGGGAAACTGTCAAGATCTGTAATAGAAAGAGGATGTACATACAGCCGCGTGACGTCACTGTCATTAGGTGTCACGCTTACGAAAGAGAGCGAGATGTCCCCACCAGGAATGATAATTGCTGCCCCATTTAATAATCTACTAGCTGCTCCCCGCGTTAAAAATTGCCTATGTGTTAATCCAAAGTGTCAGCTTCCTACATACCAAATATTATGAAAATTGGTCCAGCCGTTTGTGCGTAAAAAAAATAACAAACATACACACACACACACACACACACACACTCTCAACCTCTCTCTCTCTCACACACACACACACACACACACACACACACACACACGTTTTTACCCTTTGGGTACGGAACTCAAAAACTGTTAAAGTGGAAGTCTCCTTGAAAATGCAATCCTGCAAAGAAATTTAGCAAAACAATTATTAGGATTTTATACCAAACTCCGTATGATATGGCTTGTTTTATAAATGTGCTTGTAAATAGACGAAAGTAGAAACAGAATTCGCGGAGTCATCCGAGACATTAACAAGCCCAAATTTGCACGCATCCATAATGGAATTACATAAGACGTGTTTGTACAGCCGAACAAATACGGTGGAAATGTTTACGTTACGTGTTTGTATAGAATTCGTCACGTTGTAGGTTTTGTAAATGAAGTACAATGCGACGCAAATAAGTTGAACAAAAATGGCGGACTTCAAAGCATTCTTGTACAAATTCCCGGTTGAACCAAAATGGCGGTTGTCGGCGCAGGTACAAATAATGCGCCGACGACTGCTATTTTAGTTCAATTTGTCTGTGTCGAGGATTTGTACAAAAATGATTTGAAGTCCGCCATTTTTGATAATATTCCAAAAGAAAAATCTACAAGTTCATTAGACAGGCAAATTAAAAAAGCCCCGACTTTCAAGCGTTCTACTAAATCGATTTCTAATTCGATATTAGAAGTCGTAGGTGATTAATTGAAAAAAAAAGATAGCGCAATCTAGTTTCATATGAAAACATTAAGACGCCATCTAGTGTTGAGTAGTGAGTTAATACTGTTAGCACTATAATGCACTAATGAAACTTTTATATGGAACTAGATGGAACCCGCAACTTCGTCCGCGTAGAAGTCAAAAATGTTTCTGATAGGATCTTTAATTGGTTTTTTACGTTATAAATTGTGTTACAATATCGCGTTCCCCCATCCCCGTTCCCTTGTTTGCTAGAGCCAAAGAGAACAAACTATCTATTTGTCTCAATTTTTTTGTCTCTCACTCAAAAAATTACGAAGATTCATATAAACTTGTAACCCCTATTTCACCCCTATAGATATGTAATTTTCAAAATGTAATAAATGCATTATTATTTTCTACTAATTATTAATATAAATTAAAAATGTCATGTGTCTCACTTTAAAAATTACGAAGTTCCATACAAACTGGCAACACCTATTTTTCCCCCATAGGATGGAATTTCGAAAAATCCTTTCTTAGCGGACGTCTCCTAGTCACAATCTATCTTTCTGCCAAATTTAATCTTCATTGGCTAAGTAGTTTCGAGATTTCGTGATAAGTGAGTGAGTGATTTTCGCTTTTATATGTATAGACGAGATTTCGTGATGAGTGAGTGAGTGATTTTCGCTTTTATATGTATAGATGAGATTTCGTGATGAGTGAGTGATTTTCGCTTTTATATGTATAGACGAGATTTCGTGATGAGTGAGTGAGTGATTTTCGCTTTTATATGTATAGATTACTCGTATTTATTTCGAAGACACACACACACTGGTAGGTAAGTAGGCATCCGAACACGTCTTATCTGGAAGCCACGCTACGCGGTTCTAAGGGGGACTCCTGCCGGGCTTCATTTCAGGCACCGTGAGACCTTCAGCCTCCCATGATCTTCTAATACCGCAGATAACAGTACATATTCCTTGGAATTAATATCCTTACGCCATCTGTTATTCGCCAGTAAAATCAAAAAACTCCGACATTCAAGCATTAACAGTCAACCAACTAAAAAAAAACAAATAAAAAAAAAACTGCATTGAAAGTCGTCCTTCCATTAGAGCGCTATGATGACACTGTCGGACAGATACACAAACACACAAATAAATGACACCCCTTTTTTGTCGGGGGTTAAAATCTCTTCTTACATAAGCGTGTTCCCGGTTGCACGATAGCTATACTATTTCGGGGCAAAGTGGGCTTTCCAATTTTTTTCTCTAAAAATATGATTCAAGTTTTACATGAGCGATGTTGTGTTGTGTTTTTAAAACCAATGACATTTCCTTATTAACTCATTAAATGAGATAACTTTGCAAATTTCTAAAATAGAATATTTGCGTTTAAGACTATTTCAAACAAACACGTTTATCTCTGTAATGAAATCAAAACCATCTTAGTTGACGAAACTCTTAATTCTTAATACTAATAGTAGCAAATACTTGCTACAGCATCCACGAATTATGAAATTCTATGTTTAATCTAACAACTTTTATATGTTTAGACGAGTCGTAAGTCGTAGCCATATTCATTATCGGTTCGTTGCTACAACGTCTACGTCGTAGGGCAGTCGTAGCACATCACTAATGCTCGTAGCCATACTCATTATCGTTTCGTTGCTACAACGTCTACGTCGTAGGGCAGTCGTAGCACATCGCTCATGCTCGTAGCCATACTCATTATCGGTTTGTTGCTACAACGTCTACGTCGTAGATCAGTCGTAGCACATCACTAATGCTCGTAGCCATACTCTTTATCGTTTCGTTGCTACAACGTCTACGTCGTAGGGCAGTCGTAGCACATCACTAATGCTCGTAGCCATACTCATTATCGTTTCGTTGCTACAACGTCTACGTCGTAGGGCAGTCGCAGCACATCGCTCGTGCTCGTAGCCAAACTTAGTATCGGCTTGTTGCTACAAATGTCTACGTCGTAGGGCAGTCGTAGCACATCGCTCATGCTCGTAGCCATACTCATTATCGGTTCGTTGCTACAACGTCTACGTCGTAGATCAGTCGTAGCACATCACTAATGCTCGTAGCCATACTCATTATCGTTTCGTTGCTACAACGTCTACGTCGTAGGGCAGTCGCAGCACATCGCTCGTGCTCGTAGCCAAACTTAGTATCGGCTTGTTGCTACAAATGTCTACGTCGTAGGGTAGTCGTAGCACATCCCTCGTTGAAGCTGGTAGCCATACTTATTATCGGTTCGTTGCTACAACGTCTACGTCGTAGGGCAGTCGTAGCACATCGCTCATGCTTGTAGCCATACTTAATATCGGTTAGTTGCTACAACGTCTACGTCATAGGGCAGTCGTAGCACATCGCTCGTTGCAGCTGGTAGCTATACTCATCGGTTTGTTGGTACAACGTCTACGTCGTAGGGTGTCGTAGCACATCCCTCGTTGAAGCTGGTAGCCATACTTATTATCGGTTCGTTGCTACAACGTCTACGGCGTAGGGCAGTCGTAGCACATCTCTCATGCTCGTAGCCATACTTAATATCGGCTTGTTGCTACAACGTCTACGTCGTAGGGCAATCGTAGCACATCGCTCGTTGCAGCTGGTAGCTATATTCATCGGTTTGTTGGTACAACGTCTACGTCGTAGGGTGTCGTAGCACATCCCTCGTTGAAGCTGGTAGCCATACTTATTATCGGTTCGTTGCTACAACGTCTACGTCGTAAGGCAGTCGTAGCACATCGCTCGTGCTCGTAGCCATGCTTATTATCGGTTCTTTGCTACAACGTCTCCGTCAAAGGGAATTCGTAGCACATTGCTCGTTGTAGATATAGGACAGTTTAAGCTCATTGTTTGTTTCAGCTGTTATTGCTTCAACATCTTACGTAGTAAAGAAGTTGTATTGTAGTGTATCTGCAACCCCATGACAATCTCATACCTTAGCCACCCCTTTCAGTACTTGGCTCATGATTCAAATTAATAAATAATCATAATATATTGGTAATTTAATTTTATAAAACTCTTTACATAACATAAGTATTCTAAGATCTAAATCTTTTCTCTCTACCCAAGAAAGGATGAGACGAAACCCATACGTCACGAAATAGCGACCTTTTTAGCTGAAGTTGCGGATCTGCGGCACCTATCGCCTGTCTCGCGATATCCCATTTATATCCCCGTCGGCTTCTTGAAGAAGGTTGTATTTGTTCGTTTTTTAGTTAAATAATGGTTTGTATTGGTACATTATCAAATGTCATAATTTAAGTACAATCGGTACATGTACTTTATTTACAAGTTTACATAAATTTCAAATTTGACATCATTCTTAATTAATAATTATGACTTTATGACATAAAAATGTATTCTCAGTCTACATAACTAACTTTAATATCAGTATAATTGTAAGGTTGACGTTTTTGGAGAAAATGCTGCAGTACAGTTTGTTACCGCTTATTCTGTACTAGCGCTTTGGAGGCGGCAGTAAACTTAGTTGTAAGTAAATGATCTGACGTCAACAACTATTAAGAAAACGAAAGAAATAAAATGACAATTATCAAGCAAGGGCCTGACACGCTTTGATAGAGCGAGATAGTCTTATTGAGATTTCTAAAAGAAGGGAAAGGAAAGAGTGCCATGTTTTGTCTCTATCACTGACCGAACATTTTTTCATGGTCAGGTTATTGGTACACTTCAAATTGCATATATTTACCCCCAAATTCATAAAAAATTACAAACATTTGCTAAACCTATTTTAGTTAAAATACCGGGGATTGAACCCGGGATCTCCAGTGTGACAGCGTGGCATGATAACTATCACTAGGCCACAGAGATCGACAAACATCAAAAAAACAATAAACAAGTCAAGTGCCTTTTAATTACAATTTTTACTATCACCTCTTTATACTAATAATTTATATAGTTATTCTCATTTTACATTAGCATTGGAGAAGATTGTATACCTTACATATGTATTAAAAATTATCAAAAGGATATACTTTTAAACATTTTAAAACGTAAACCGTATACAGTTTTATGTCATCTCACGTTAGTTTTAATAAAAAATAAAATAAAAAAACGATTTATTAACGACGGTGTTCGGATGTAGCAAACTAAGTTTAGTTTTTACTTTATCATCAATTATAACCAGTGGTCGGAATTAGGTAGAGTTATTTATATACTTACACTGATTTTATACAGCGAAAGAAAAAATGGATATGTCTCAAATCCCGGGATTAATTTTAAAGAGCAAAAAAACTTCCGTGATTTCTTTAATAAAAAGTTATTGACTTCTACAAAATTTAAACCACTGCACGCACGGCGTTGCCAATATGTTAAAACTAATAGAAATACTAATGTAAACACTAATAAAAATTGTATGTAATCTTTGTTTTATTTGTCTTATCTATCTCTAAGGCTTTTATGATCATTTATTTGTAATATTGTTTGCAACACGGGATTGTCCATTTGAAATCCCGGGAAGATCCATATTAATATCAACATTTCGATGCAAGTACATAAATAACTTTACCTAATTCCGACCTCTAATCATTACCCTTCCTTTTAGCTTTGCCGTAGTCGGGTAAACAGACCAACTGAACAACAAAAGTACACAGTAATGTTTGTCCCTGCAATAAGTCTTTCTGCAAGTAGGTATCTCAAGAATCTAGCTCAAGACGTTCTCCATGAGATTACTTCCACTTAACAGCGGTTCCCTCAACAGCTGAATTAACCACTTTAGCAGTAACGCGTTGCTGGGTAATAGCCCACAGGAACAGTTGGAGGAAAAAGTAAAGTCGCCGCATGGAAAAAGAAAAAAAAATAAAATCTTTTCATGCCGGTTTAGGAGACAGAATAAAAAAATCTAAATGACCGGTTAGGCTTCAAAAATGGAGTCATACAATTGTATGAAAAATTATGATTCCATTTTTGAAGCATACCGTTCCAGCTGCTTCTCTTCCCGCAGTGATCTTAAAAGCCGATCGGGGGAATGGGCAAGATTAGCATCATGTTAATAGGCGATGCGGTTAAAAATTCTTGACCTCCTCAGTGCGTTGAAAGGTACGTATCGTGCCTTTCGAAGCACCGAGACCTGTCTCGGCTGTCATCATTGTATGACTGTCATTAAGCTATGTCAGATGCCTTTAGGCAGCCTGCAAATTCTGACACCAGTGTTGGCTACTGACACACATGAAAAACAATAACAGGCGATGTGGCTGTCTGTTTGTCTGTGGCATTGTAGCGCTCGAAAGGATGGACCGATTTCAATGTGGCTTTTTCACGAGAATTTAACTCCTCTTGTAGTTGTTCTTAGCCCTGTTTGATGAAAATCGATTCAGTCGTTTAAAAGTTAATGAATATTAATGCTTATAAGTTGACTTTTGTAATTTACCTTGCAAATAAAACATGGCACTACGGCCAAAAATTGCACTATAAATTGGTTAGAATATTATGTAGTTCTGCTAATTATCACTAGATGGTGTCTTCAGGGGTTTTTTTAATTTGCCTGCAAATAAACTTGTAAGTAAATATTTCTTGTTTTTTTGTCTCGCGACACGGCGTCTTTACTTAGTTGGTCTCAGTACGAATGCTAGCGATTAAAGACATTGTTGCTAAATAATTTATACGTGGTTTAAAGTACACTAGAGTCGTTTAGTTTAAAGACCGCTACAATGTCAGGTGATGATAGGTTTAAAAATGTAGGAATCAAATTATGTAATGGGCATTGTTCATATTTTTTTAAAAGCGAAAAACTTAAAGCTATTTGGAGGAATAGTCACTCTGAACACTATTTATCAGTTTACAACAGCAAATAAGGTTTGGATCAAAAGTATTTTGAAAGTAACTGACTAATCTTCATTTGCCCCTAATGATGTCATCACTTGGTGGTATAGATTGATTCTTTGCCTAGATGAATATAGAAGAACTAAATAACCTCTGTCATGACTTTTCTGTCAAGTTAACATATCAAAAAACATTAACATAACCTGATATTTGCCTGATATAAACTGTTTTGTTGTTCTGTTTTCCAATTAGTTAGAGAAACCTACTAAATCATATGGAAAAATAAAGAAGGTGTTTTTACCCCTACATGCAAAAATGACACAATGTTCTATTATATAGGTACTATGTATGAAATCTATATCACAAATAAGTAGATATACTTAAATTAAAATCTTTGCTCCTCTTCTTTCTGCCAAACAATGTTGAGTGCTTGTCACGATGTATTCTATAATCATGATATTATTTACTTTAGGTGAATTGCGTGAGTTGGCTTTTACAAAAGTATAACCCATGATAAATGCGTTGATAAGATGATAAACAACGTAAATTTGGAAATTTGAATAGCAAATGACATTGACATTGACCTATGTTAATATGACGAGCACAAATTGTTTTAAAGATGGCAAAGGAATAAGTCAATTATGCCTGGTGATGACGAATCACGTCTCCAAATTTAAAAATTAAAAAAACATATACAAATTAGTTTCTTAGAATAGCCTATATTTTCAATAAATGGCAAAATATTTACTGATTAGAAAATTTAATCAATGCCCATTGTTTACAAGGATTTGTAAGAACCATTACCCGTCTTAGGAGAAAAAAGCCTTAATTTTATTTTTATTAATCCGGTCCCATTGTCGGGAAAAAGTATCATCTAAATAAACTAGCAAAATGTACTGAAATTCTGTCCGTGATCGAAATGTATTCAAATTCTATCCTTGATATTTATGTCAATTACAGAATATCAGTACAACTAGACATATTATACTGAAAATTATAGCGAAATAGGTAACTACGAAGATAATATCCGGACTCCCATACAACCTAAACTGAATTTCTTTGGAAAGCAAAAACATATTTCCTTCTGTATCAATTCCTAGTCTTTGAAAAAATAAGAGACTTAGAATGTACCGCTACTTCTGTTCCCGTTAAGATTGTAAAAATCGATCGAGGAAGACGACTTATGTTAATAGGCGATGTGGCGTGCCAACCATCCTTCTCGCCCACCACTACGCTAATAGTCAAAGTCAAAGTCAAAGTTGCCTTTGGGTCTTATGGCTTTGTCTTCTAAAGACGTGATAATGTAAACGTGTGTGTATGTGCAGACACACACGGGTCTGTCTCGAGACGATATAAAAACCTCTTTATGTTAATTCAGGCCCCACAAATGCTCAATCACTTACAGTCTTCAGAAGGCTTGAGAAAAATAAAGGACAATATAATAATAATTAATATAGCCAATATTATTTTTTTAATAAACCAAAAAAAATATATTGTATTCTGGGTTTGAACCGGGAACATCGACCATTTCAGGAATACGCACTCTCAGCTTAGTTATCGACGAGGTCAAGCTTGTGATATTACTACTGCTAGTAAATTCGTGACGAAAAATCTTAAACCGTTTTTCGCCAACTTCGTCCCGTCCGAAAAGGAACTACGTTCCAAAAACTTTTCATTTAATACGTTCTTGAAAGTAAGCAAACTCAAAACGTCTATAAAACCTGTCCATTAAAGTCTCTAATCTCCAGAGACGGTACCTGCTTCTTATCACATGACACATGTTTTGGCCCATTCTGTTCTGGAACAACATATTAAGAGTTTGTTGTTATGAACAAGAAGGGTTAACTTTTAATGACATGGGGTGTGTTCCGAGTTCCTTTTATGTTACGGCAAATTGGTTATTTTGACTAAGTTTTGAAAAAGACACTTTATCTTTTCAAGATGCCATAAGTTTGGATTTCGCAAAATTGGTTTAAGGAGAGTGTCACTTTTGCGTATGTTAGACACAAGCGCCATCTATATAGTTTGCATTGCATTATGTACCTAGTGTTCTTAGGTTCGATTAACCGCCACTAGATGTCCTATTATTATTGTAAACACACTATATAAACATATTTTTTTTTAATTTTCATCCTCTCTATCCACAATCTTTAGCTATAAATAATTTGACAGATACAAATTTCCCTCTTCCCCTTAGGCACCTATGTCACAGCGTGGATGTTTAATTGTACAAGCACTTTTTAAAGTACATCAGCGATAACTTTTGTATTCTACTTAATATTTTTGTCATCTGTCCGTTTTTCAGCAGGATGTATCTAACTACTTATAAGTAGACAGATCTTAGTCCTATAAGACTCAAAATCGCAACATCACGGTCTCTCTTAACATTGGTGTCAGATTTGTCGAGCGGCTTCAAGGCATCTGACTAAGCTGAATGACTGTTTTCTAGTGACAACAGTAAAAATTACTGATGTGTTTAATTAAAACATCATTTATAACAGACTTTTTAAAAACCTTCAATTTATTTAACTTTAAGGCGGCCCTTCCCGGTCGCTCTGTTTTCAACGCGAGCATAGTTCGAAAAGCTTGGTGTTTCATCCAGGGCAATGCTAGAAAAAGAGGCACATCAAAAAGAGTGAGATAGCGCCTAAGGCTATGGTTTGCATTCTATTAAATGAAATTAGTATTATTATTAACTATCCATTGAACGAATATTAACTATTCATAGGGTGCGGAAATTTAATAAAACTTGTTCCAGGAGATACGTGTTTATCAGTAAGCCTTACAAGTATGTGAAATAAATGTTTTGTATTCAAAATGTTCATTTTTGCGAGTTTTGTATCGAAATATTTTCTTTACTTTTACAATTTATGAGTACTTTATGAACGGTCGAAGTTCAGCTAAAATTTGTGCAAAAAAGCAGATTTTTGGAGGCTTATACTAACTTTGTTTTTCTAAATTTCATTTTTTTATTTAGATAGAAACCTAGCAATATAGCCCAAGATACCTGTGAGTTCAAAAGTTTTCAATAAAGATCAGATACAACGCCATAATCAAGTACGAGCGTTTGTATGAAAAGTAAGACGGGAAGGCCGCTATGAACAGTTTATGTACAGTAAATAAACTGTTGTTTTTACAACGAAAAACCTAAAAAATAGGAAATATTTCCTAAGTATCCTCAGATAACGATATCTCGCAAAATTTCTTCCATTTCAGTTTTCTTATCAATTTAGACTCGTTTCGCAGTTTCGAACAACGGCTTTCATGTTATTTCTTCTACCTTTTAAATGGAAATTATATTTACTTACTCTCTTTGAACCGTTAGGGGATTACATTAACAGAGTTTTGGTTAAAAATGTACTCACTCAAAGAATTACATTGTTAGAATTTAGAGATTTGTTTTTATCCCACGAGCTTTTTTGATTTTAAATTCCAGTGACAATAATTAAAAGTGTGTCCTTTGTCATTGTAATTTACATTTTATGAAGCAAAGAGCCTTTTAATTAGTTTTTTAATATTTTTTAGAGAGAACTCTTCTGATCTACCGAAAATGTTTTTACTTATTTGGTCGGTTTTTGTAAAACGATGACTCGTTTTGACAAAGTATATAAAAAAACATTAAAAATTATTCTGTTTGACAACAGATAGAAAAGTCATTCTTTTCTTCTCCAATAAACGGCCAAGTGCGAGTCTGACTAGCGCACGAAGGGTTCCCTACCATTATCTATAAACAATCACGTTTATTGTATGGGAGCTCCACTTAAATATTAATTTTAAAGTATTTTTTGTTATAGCAGCAACAAAAATACATCATCGGTGAATTTAAATTGTCTAGCTATCACGGTTTATGAGATACAGACTGGTGACAGACCGACAAATAGACAGATTGAGAGACGAACAGACGGACAGTGGAGGCTTAGTAATAGGGTCACGTTTATACCCTTTGTGTACGGAACCCTAAAAATAATAAGCTTGTCTATGGTCATCTAAGGATGGCGAAGACTACGCGAAATATACTCGTATTTTTACCCACGATAAAAAGAGGCGTGTTTATAAGTTTGACGCCAATGTCTGTCTCTTTGTATGTCTGTGACATCATAGTTCTCTAACGGATGGACCGATTTTGATGCGGTTCTTTACATCAAACATAGCTAAGAACCACAGCAAGTTTCCTTGCGGTGGTTCTTAGCTATGTTTGATGGAAATCGGTTCAGCGATTTAAGCTGTGAGAAGGGGGGGGGGGATGAACGGTTGAAAGTCGGGGTTTTATAATTTACCTGGCAAATAAATGATGGCGCTACGGATATCAATTCCACTTAAGACGAAGTGGTAGCTAAAGTGGCGCCCTCATTTGAAATAAATTGCTTAAAACTAAATGTGGCGATAATAATAAAATTGATTTGTATAAATGTCTAGAAAGACCTTTAAACTATTTTATGAAAAACCTTTGAAATTATTACCAATAGTCCGTCTAGTTTTAAAACTGTTTTTCGCCAAAAGTGGCCACTTTTGGCGAAATACAGTTTTAAAACCAGACGTACTACCAATATTACTTTCAAAGGTTATTCATAAAATAGTTTAAAGGTCTTTCTAGACATTCATACAAATCAAAATTTTAATTATCACCATATTTAATTTCAAAGAATTTGTTTCAAATGAGGGCGCAAATTTAGCTACCACTTCGTCTTAACATCTTGGTGTATGCAGTTCCCCCACTCTATACGAGATGGTGTCGTATGGAGTTTTTTAATTTGCCTAATTTTTTAACAGTTCACTGATAGTCTAAAAAGTCCTATAGTTTATTTTATTATGTTTCTTTAGAAAAAGCTTTACCCCTTTATTCATAAAAAAATATAAACGTTTGCTAAACCGATTTTAGTTAAAATATGTTTTGTCTCGTTCTTTCAACGTCAAATATTCAGAAGAGGGAAAGGGACAAAATATGTTTTAACTAAAAATGGTTAACCAAACGCTTGTTATTTTTTATGAATTTGAGGGTTAGTATTTAAATACAAGGAATTGTAAAAAAATAAGGATTAATTCGGAGTTTCCGAGCTGTATTTAAGTCTATGTTGAGCTTAAATAAATTGTTACTTTGTTTTGCTTAACTCTATTCTCAGAATTAGCAGCTGTCCACTGCAGGATAGTCCCATGTTAAATGCTCTTACATCTGTTGCTCGATCCGTACAAAATACATAAAATACAGAACGCGACCTAATTTCTGCTTGCTTGCGGGGTCATTTAGATTGTTATTAAAATTCATCTCTTATTTTCTTTCTGTCTCATACCGTATTATTATAAAACCCAAACTAACTTTGTTACTAGGTTTAAACCATTATCCGCCCAAAATAAAGATGATATTGACAGGTGAGATAGTGTGATATTACTAGATGTCAACTTGATTTGGTCGGATAATGGTTTAAACCTAGTAACAAAGTAAGTCTGGGTTTTATGATAAGACGGTATAGTGTTCGAAAAGGCAAATACCTACATTTCAACCTAAGCAAACATCGAAGATGACACAACGTCATATTTTAGGTTGGTCAAGGGGCCTGAAACTAATATATATACGAGAAATCGAAATATCTAATATTCTTGAAACTTGAAAACCTAGCGCTACCGGAATATGTTGTCAGTTCTTTTAATAACCAATAGGGAGCAAAGTAGAATACATTTTGTCGCTACGTTTCTTCTACGGGTGTCGTAGGAGGCGACTTAAGGAGGTGTAGGTTACAGAGTGAATTGAAGTCAAGCGTTCACCTAGTCGGTCTCCAACGAGGTGGTTAGATGTCAAATAAGAATGCTCCAAAGAAGCCGAGTTCGTCATCCACTACGTCACTGTGTGTTCTTTAGAACAATAATTGAAGGAAAGGTAGAAGGGAATAAAGATGTAGAAAAATCCAAAGGAAATTTCTTGGATCAGATAAAACTAAACATCAAAACATATAAGTAGGTTAAGAACCACGATGGAAGTAACTCCACCGACAAGAGCGTAGCTCTTAAATGTATAAAGAAGAAAAACAAAGTCAAATTAGCAACAACTGAAGTCAGATTCATTTTTTTAACGTCAAAACTAACACTTTCTAAAGGTGCTCCCACATGGCAGTTATATAAGAGTTAGAGAATGTTGCATAACATTTGTTTTCTAACATTTTATAACAAATTATAACAAAAGTAATAAATTGTTAGTAATGTTATATAGTTTCATACAACAGAATTATGTTACACAACGAGTTCAACCAGTGTGGGAGCGTTTATAACATATAACATTGTATAACATGTTGTAGCAAAATGTTACACATTGTTATAGAATGTTATCGTGTTACACAATGTTTTATAACGTTATATAACTTCTGTGTGGGAGCACCTTATGGGATTCGTGTGAAATATAAGCTAATGACGTCATAGTTTCTTTGAGTCAAATAGCGCTCTTAATATCAGTTTATATGCAATAATAAATCTTAAATCACATTGAAAGTAACAATGACATTATATTGTGATGTTTTATTTTTTTAACAGTACCAAATAATTTATATTAGCCCATGAAAGAACCCACTTAGAAGCGTCGTAAAGTAGCCTCGAGTTCATATTTATACAAACCGTTTCGAGCAATAAGTTACACTTTTCTTCTCTTTTTATTTTACAGTTCCGGTCGGGTGACCCCGGAAATGTGGGCAGATGTGACAATGCTGATTCATTGGGAATATTTATGTCTGTACCCTTCAAACAGATAATGTATTGATGTTTACGATATTGCCTTTAATAAGCTTATAATAATATTCAGATATTATTGTAAGGAAAATAGGTAATGGAACAAATAAATGCCAAAATTTATTTTGAAACATCAAAGATATTATTTTTTAAGGCTGTTATTTGACATAAGCTAAATAATAGGCCAAGTGCGAGTTGGAATCGCGCACAAATGGTTCCTTACCATTATCTATAAAAAATCACGTTTGTTGCATGGGAGCCCTACCTAAATATTTATTTTATTTTATTTTAATTATTTTTGTTATAGTGGCAACAGAAATACACCTGTGAAAATTTCAACTGTCTTGCTATCACGGTTCATGAGATACAGCCTAGTGACAGACAGACCGGAGTCTTAGTAATAGGTTTTTACCCTTTGGGTACGGAGCCCTAAAAATCGAATACATACATATATACATAATATCATGCCGGATTTCCACAGGAGTAGGCAGATACTACGCTAAGTCTTATATACCTCCACTTGCTACGATCCTGACAGACCTCTTTCGCTTCATCTACACTCAAACATCTAATGAAAAGTCTAATATTCTATAAGAGAAATATAGGCACTTAAAACAAGGGCCTGACAAGCTTTAATAGAGATAGTCTTATTGCGATATCTAAAAAAGAAAAAGAAAAGGGTGTAGTGTTTTGTATCTATCACCAACCGAGCATTTTTTCATACTCGATGGAAGTATGTCTCTTCCAATTGCATATACAATACGTAACAAAAACCCTGTCCGATCCTTTACAGAGCAACTCAGATCGTCAATATAAACAACTTTTTCTATGGGACCATTGCTTGAAACTCGAAGAAAAAATCGACATTTTCATACAAATTTGACGACCTCCGTGGCGTAGTAGTCACCATGCTAGTCCGCCACCCAGAGATCCCGGGTTCGATCCCCGGTCAGGGCAAGTTGGAAAATGGCCTTTTTCAAATTGTCCTGGGTCTTGGGTGTTTATCGATACATGTATTTGTTATAAAATATAGTATCGTTGAGTTAGTATCCCATAACACAAGTCTCGAACTTACTTTGAGGCTAGCTCAATCTGTGTAATTTGTCCCTATATATTTATTTATTTATTATAAATTGCCGGGCTGGCCGAACACTTTTGTATGAAAATGACGATTTTTTCGAGTTTCAAGCATTGGTCCCATAGGAAAAGTTTTTCATATTGATGGTCTGAGTTGGATCGGATAGGGTTTTTGTTACATATTATATATTATTAATTCGACTTTCTTACCCCCGATCGCTCGGTGGCAAATCTACACTACTTGTATTAATTCTAAACTCCATATTCATACAAATTAACAACCTATTTCAGTTAAAATAAGTTTTGCCTCGTTCTTTTAATGTCAAATTTTGAAAATAGAAAAAGGGACAGCAAATTTTTTTACTAAAATAGGTTCAGCAAACTATTGTTATGAATATGAGGGTAAATGTTTGACTTAAAGCACTCTTTCCTAAACAATTTTATTTTATTTAACCATATATTTTTACACATCTACATCTATAGTCAATTTTCATGCCGTAAACCTTTTTAGTTCTTATCTTAACAGCACAATTACATAAAATTTATGCAAATACTTTCAAAACTCTTTAAGCCCACGTAAAATTGGATTATATCACTCGATATCATTTCATATAGAAGTAATCTACTCTATGACACACTTGACCCTAGATTAAGAAGCTTTTCAGTATGTTTTTCAATGTCTGCCCTTGCGAAGTTCGCTATAAATTATGTAAGTTATTCAAGCCTCATGTTACATAAATCAAGCTGATCTTTACTTCTTTTAAGTGCCTTAACCAATTTTTACTTTGGAATGTTTTCATAAGATTAATTTTAAATTGATCCAGTGTTCGTCGGTTTCTAAACTTTGAAAGAAATTCACATAATATTAAGGATATAAGATATAATATTAATTCGTTACTATTATATCTTATATCCTTAATATGAATTTCCAATTACATAAGTACCCACAATACCCGGCACGTAAGTTGAACAAAAATGGCGGCCGTCGGCGCTTGTTTGATTGGAGATAAAAGTGTTAAAAAAGATTTTTTGGTATTTCTTGCCTCGCATTACTGGG
Source organism: Acrobasis suavella (assembly GCA_943193695.1). Classification (NCBI taxonomy): domain Eukaryota; kingdom Metazoa; phylum Arthropoda; class Insecta; order Lepidoptera; family Pyralidae; genus Acrobasis; species Acrobasis suavella. Next base: position 3,943,305 of record OW971947.1, read on the forward strand.
GTGCTATTCCATAAAGCATAAAGTAGTATAATAAACGAGTAGGTCAAGGAGTTGCTGAGATATGGGTATCTCAGCAACCCCTCATGATCGACTGTTTTAAACCGACTTCCGAAAATGAGGAGGTTATGTATTCGTCGGATTGTTTTTCTTTTTTTTTATATCTTCAACGATTATTCGAAGACTCCTAGAGCGACTTGGATTTTTTTTTGTTTGAAAGTGCATACTTGTCAGGTGGTCCCATAGAAATTTTATCAAAATTGGTTGAGTAGTTTGAGGGAAAAGTCGGTTATTAGTTTTGAAAAATTATATCTCATTATTTGTTTTGCATACAATTTCATGGATATCTCAGGATTTTTATTTTAATTGACCGTCCAAGTAAGTTTGGAAACATTGCCCGGTTTTTAATTAAACAATAGAAAAGCAATACATATTTTTAACCGACTTCCAAAAAAGGAGGAGGTTATCAATTCATCGCGATCCTTTTTTTTATGTATGTTCACTGATTATTCAAAGAAGAATGGACCGATTTAAAAAAATCCGTTTCTAGTTTGAAAGGGTATACTTTCCAGGTGGTACCATGGAAATTTTATCAAAATCGGCTGTGTAGTTTGGGGGTGAAGTCGGTTTTTAGTTTTGAAAAATTATATTTCTCATTATTCAATACTGGTTGAGAAAAATTGAAAAAAAGTTAGCATAAACCAGCTGCTTCAGTTCTCGCGCAGATCATGAAAACTTATCAAAGGAAAATGAAAATCATATTAATAGGCGATACGGCTAGCGATCCATCACTATTTTGAATCCTTTTTAGGGTTCCGTACCTAAAGGGTAAAAAACGGGACCCTATAACTAAGCCTCCACTGTCCGTCTGTCTGTCTGCGTGTTACCAGGCTGAGTCTTATGAACCGTGATAGCTAGACAGTTAAAATTTTCACACATGATGTATTTCGGTTGCCGCTATAATAACAAATTCTAAAACAGAATAAAAAAATATTTAAGTGCGGCTCTCATACGAGAAGCAAGATTTTTTATACATAATGGTATACGGAACCCTTCGTTCGCGAGTCCGACTCGCATTTGGCCCGTTTTCATTCTACCTTCTAACCCACCATCATGATAAAAGTGGCCTTTGGGTTTGTCTGCTTAGAGCCGCAAGACCCAAAATGTTTTATCAGCTCCATTAGAAATAAAGACCAGTTTATTCATTGAAGACAAGTCACTGGCACAGCCTGTGATCCGAAGGTGCCCTTCTATTAAGACTAAAGGACAAAATTTATAAAACCATAATAAGAACAGTGATGCTCTACGGCTCGGAATGTTGGACAGCAAAAGCAGCAGATGAGAGATGTCTTCATGCGGCAGAAATGAGGATGCTACGTTGGATGTGTGGAGTGCCGCGGATGGATAAAGTGAGAAATGAATATATTAGGGGAAGTACCACAGTAGCTCCGATATCAGATAAGTTGAGAAGTCATAGACTTTCATGGTTTGGGCACGTGATGAGAAGAGAGGAGGCTCATGTAACTAAAACATGCGTTGAACATAACTGTGAGTGGTATAGGCAAAAAGGAAGACCAAAGAAAAGATGGAAGAAATGCATAGTCAAAGTCAAATCATTTATTTATCTTTGGATATTTATATCACTTGATAATTGTCATTTCTTTTTTTTTCGATTTCTTAATAGTTAGTTGTTGACGTCAGATCATTTACTTACAACTAAGTTTACTGCCGCCTCCAAAGCGCAAGTACAGAAGAAGCGGTAACAAACTGTACTGCAGCATTTTCTCCAAAAACGTCAACCTTACAATTATACTGATATTAAAATTAGATGTGTGGACTGAGAATACATTGCTATGTCATAATTATTAATTAAAAATGTCAAATTTGAAATTAATGTCAGTTTGTATAAAATACATGTACTGATTGTACTCAAATTATGTCATTTGTGAGTGTTCAAATATAAACCTTTAAAAGGGACCCGCGCCAAGCTCAAGCCAGACGTTTTTGTCTTTAAGATAATCATCGGTTCCGTAATAAGCCTTCTCACAAAGTACTTTCTTTACATAAGCTTTAAATTTTCTATCTGGCATATCAAGAACCGATTTTGGCAATTTATTATAAAACTTTATACAGTTTCCCTTAAACGATTTACTGACTGTTTTCAGCCTATAATACGGGGTAATTAAAACATTTATGTTACGTAAGTTTCTACCCGTAATATCACCTGTTTTATTAAATAAGGCAATATTTTTCCTCACATACATTATATTTTCAAATATGTACTGGGATGGTACAGTGAGTATATCAATTTCCTTAAAAAAATCTCTTAGGGAGTCTCTCGATCCTAAATCATAAATAAAACGAATTGCCCTTTTCTGTAAAATAAAAATAGTCTGTATATCAGCAGCACTCCCCCAGAGAAGAATCCCGTAGGACATCAGACTATGAAAGTAACTAAAGTAAACTAGTCTAGCAGTTGCTACATCTGTCAATTGTCTGATTCTTCTAACAGCGTAAGCCGCTGAGCTGAGCCTATTAGCGAGTTTAGAAATATGGACATCCCACTGAAGTTTTGAATCTACTGTGATTCCCAAGAAAGTAGTATTATCAACGAGATCTAAGTTTTGACCGTCTAGTAGCACATCAACATTGGCCTGCCTCACGTTAGGAAGACTAAATCTAATGCATTGGGTCTTGTTTGCATTCAACAGAAGGTTATTGGCAGAGAACCAATTAGAAAGCAAACCAATTAAAAACCATAAGAAATGATATGAAAGCCCTGGGAATAGATGAAGGTATGACTCGCCACAGAGATCCCATATAAATAGATGAGAAATGGTTAGGAAGAAAAAGAAGATATCCATTGAACCTTAGAAAGGACGCTGGACGCAGACCGCTTCGCATCGGTCGTTTTGGAAAACTTGAGAGAGGTCTAATATCTCCAACAGTAGACTTCTTGATATGATGATATTCATTGAAGATAAAGTGACCAATTTTTTACTAACGCTGCAGATCTGATGAATGTATTTAGAAAGGCACTAAGTAATTAATTACCTTACCTGATCTATACAAATCAATTTATATGGCTTTCCTAAACTAACCGAGAATCAAACCTTTGACCTTTGACCGTGTAATGAGAAGCCATTATGAGGCACATTACAGTAATGGAGTCATCCAATATCAATCAACCCGACCCACGGATACTTTATTATCAGGCGAGAGATTTTATACAAAAGATAAGCCGTATAGTAATGTGTTACTCTTTTTCTTAACGACTCTGTGGCTAGTGGTCATCATGCCAAGCAGTCACGCCAGAGGTCCCGGCTTCGATCCCCGGTCAGGTCAGGAAAAGTGATCTTATTCTCATCGACTCCCGTCTTGGATGTTTATCTATATTTTCTCAAACATGCTCGGAAATGTAGGCATTATTGTAGCAAAAAGAAGACTCAAAGTTTGTACTCGTAATTCTTGGCTCGTGCATTACTTTGCTGGACTAGGCCAGTAAAGTAGTATGAAAATTCATTACTGGCCGCAGCTCAAACAAAAAGTCGAGTATAGTCCTCCTTATCGTTTTCGACAAAAGCGACCTCGTACAAAAAATCATTGGGTGTATTCAGAATGACAAGACAGTGACATTGGCGTTTCAGATGACACTTCTGTTTTTACATTTAGCAATGACATTAAGCGTTTTATTCCATAACTTGTCATACAGCCAATTGCTACCACAAAATAAAAAATGCACTCTTCGAGCATTATTTATTGTTATTTATATTCTAATGGCCACAATTTTAATTAAATAATATTGTATAAACACGAAAATATGATTAATTTTCGTTGCGATAGAAAAAAATACGGTATTACATTTTTTGCGTAAAATATGACCGGGCCGTATGAGCTATGTTTTTTTTTGCACCAAAAACGCGGGAAAGCAGTTTTTTTTTTTTCAAATTACGAAGATACTCTTTGCAGTAAGTAAACATTAATTGCTTTCGGTAAATATTTGCATATTTCTGGTTATTTCTTTAATGATTTCCTCACATTTATTGAGAAAAGCACTATACATGCCTCGGCGGGAATGGCAATGCCGGACTCGTTATTATTGTTAACGGATAAAACTAATCATCCGTCAACGCCATATTTCCCGGCCTCTGCAGTAATGTACCATTGTTATAAAATATTGTATCGTTGGGTGAGTATTTAACACAAGTCTCGACATTACTTTGTATTGGGGCTGTTGGAATATCTGTTCGGTTTGGGCTAAATTAAAATACTATTTAACTGGTGAAGTATGAAATTATATTGTTTTAACTTTTAACTTGGAAGAATGTATGTCACTAGCACAATGCAACAAAGAAGAGAGATGACATAAGTGGGGTTGCCAGTAATAAAAGGTTGCCAGTAATATGTTGTACAAAAATAAAGATTGATATTTTCAATATAAAATAATATAAATCAACAGGGGCTAGTTAAATCTGTGTGATTTGTCCGTATATATAGATATTTAATAGTTAATTTACTTCTGTTAAATAAATGAATTCTGTAGATGAATTAGGTTTTAATTAAATGAAATATTTATCAAATATCATAATTCAGTAAGTAAGTACATTAATGTTAAGAATACATTAAATAAAAATAACATACTTAACTTACATTAAAGTTTTGATACTAAAGTTAGCTTAGCTGAAGTAGCTACTTAGCGTTTTTATATTTATACATTAAAGACAATAACCAAGTCTTAACATGAAATTAAAACAGTGAGTGTGTTTTCATCGCTTCTCCTTAGTTAATACTAAGACTAGTGAGATTTTTTGAGCTGCCGAAGATTTGACGTAACCCGATGACTATCTCTCTAGATCTCTCTAGATATCGATCTAGAGACCACAGTCATTATAACACACTATTAAATAAGTTTGTAGGATTTTTCACGTTGTTTGCTTTCACCGAAAGCAAGTGGTAATAGTTTAAACTAGTTAATTAAAAAAAAAGCCTGACAACAACTTCTTGTGACGATTGTCGGAACTAACTTTCTAAACGATGTTAAGTGTAATTGATATTTGAAGCGCCATCTAGTATTATAGGCTCAGTAAATTAAAAATTTCCAAATTTCAAGCGTTAAGCCTAATTACTTTGAACGGCCAAACCGATTTTCATAAAGAACGACCACGAGGAAATTTGCTTTCATTAAATAGAAACGCATCAAAATCAGTCTATTCGTTAGAGAGCTATGATGCCACAGACAGACAGACATTAGCGTCAAACTCATGGTAGCCATCTTTTTGTGGGGGGTTTAAAAATAAGCTTAAGCAAATTCCTCATGCTGTTGTCATATTAAAATTTAGTACTAAGACTGTGCCGTAAATATATAGGGATAAATCACACAGATTGAGCTAGCCCTTATGTAAGCTTTAGCTTGTGTTATGGGATAGATACTCAACGATACTATATTTTATGATAAATAAACATCCAAGACCCAGGACAATTTGAAAAAGGCTTCTTTCCAACTTGCCCTGGCTGGGGATCGAAACCAGAACGGTTCGGTTCGGATTGCCGTGTTGGAATTGTGACTAAATATTAGACTGCATATATTTCATGTCTAATTCTAATGTGGCTGCAAGCGTGTGCAATCTGTCTTGCTTGGATTTTAGAAATTAGTACTAAGGCTGCTATGGAATTGTGTCTAGATATTAGGCTGGTATGCCACAGGCTCTATTAGAACATAGTATAACGTATTTAATCAAAACCCAGCCTGTTGTATATGCATGTTGTCTAATTCGATTACGGTTGCAAGCGTGTGCAATCCGTTTGCTTGAATGTTATATATTAGTACTAAGACTCAGCTGTGGTAGGATTGTGTCTGGATATGATACTGGCTCTTTTAGAACATAGTATAACGTATTCAATAAAAACACAGCCTCTTGCATATACATGATATCTAATTCTATTGTGGCTGCAAGCATGTACATGTACAATCCGTCTTGCTTGGATGTTGAAGATTATTAATAAGACTGTACTGTGGTAGATTGTATCTAGATATTAGGCTAGTATGATACAGGCTCTGTAAGAAAATAATATACGTTTTCAATTAAAACACGGCCTCTGCATATGCATTTTCTCTAATTCTATTGCATCTGCAAGCATGTGCAATCCATCTTGCTTGAATGTTGTAAATTAGTACTAAAATTATGTTGTGGTGGGATTCTGTCTAGATATTAGACTGTTATGTTAAAGGTTCTATTAGAACATATTTTATCATGTGCATACAAAACACTGCCTCTTGCATATCCTCATTGTCTTTATCTATTGCGGCTACAAGCGTGTGCAATCTATCTTGCTTGGAGGTTGGAGATTAGTACTTAGACTGTGCTGTGGTGGAATCGTGTCTAGATATTAGGCTGGTATGTAACAGGCTTTATTACAGGTTAATACAGTATAAAATATTCAATCAAAACCCAGCGTCTTGCATATATTTGAAGTCTAATTCTATTGTGGCTGCAAGAGTATGCAATCTGTCTTGCTCGGATTTCGGAAATTAGTACTAAGACTCTGCTGAGGTGGAACGGTTTCTAGATATTAGACTGGTATGCTAAAGGATCTATTAGAGCATAGTTTATCATATACATTAAAAACACAGCCTGCTGCATATTCATGTTGTTTAATTCTATTGTGGCTGCAAGCGTATAAATCCATCTTGCTTGAATGTTGTAGATTAGTACTAAGACTGTGCTCTGGTCGGGGTATGTCTAGATATTGAGCTGGTCTCAGGATACAGTCTCTATTTAAAGATATAATACACAGTATTTATGATTGTTCGTTTAGAAACAAAATACTATTATGAAAGATAACGAGAGGTTCACGCACAACTTCAAGGCTCTGTGTAATTGATTAGCGATATAGGCGTGTTCTATATTAACTTTGTGAAAAGACGATAAAAAATCAAATCAATCACACACAGACCCACACATAGTAAAGTCAAGAAACTCTCATACACATAATGAATCTCTTTTTTTTACTCACCTTATTGAATAAAACATTATATTCTCTTTTCAGTACAGTTCAGTCAATTCAATTTAAAAAATTGGAAAATGCTGCAATTTTTTACACGATCTGTTCAAATGACGGAATAAAGTTTTATTAAAATATATTATTAAAACAAAAGAGGTCGAAAGTAGTCATAAAAAAGTAATTATTTAAAAAAATGGCCTAAAAAGTTTATAATGCTCCTCAAGACGAATCAATTGAGCCCAAAGTCGGTTATGTTATGTCAGCACAGAGAAGCTATGACTACCTTCCAGCTCCATCATCAGGTCAGATCCATGTCACCATAATATTGCAATATCACGCAATATACGAACGCGTGCAAATTTTCAACACAATCGGAAACCGGGAAGTGGGAATATTTTACTTGCAAGATTTGATTACAGACAGACATACAGACAGACAACGGTGAAACTAAATAAAAGCTTGTAAGAACAACTGAAATAACGAAACAGAGACGATTCAAGCTGACATTTAATTTTATCCATTCCTTACCCACTCGTACCAAGTACCAAGGAAGACATATGTACGTACGTCAGAGCGTACTCATGAATGTTTGAGAGGATCGATCCTCATCCATCGTACATGACTGCGTGGGTAGAGGTTGTGTTCTGATTCTTCAAGTATTTAAAGAGATGTATTTTTGTACATCAAAGCTTTTTTTTCTTGGGTTATCAATTTTTTTGAGGGTTTCGTACCCAAAGGGTAAAAAATGGGACCCTATTACTAAAACTCCCCTGTCCGTCCTTGCGTCCATCTGTCCGTCTGTCCGTTTATCTGTTACCAGGTTGTACCTCATGAACTGTGATAACTAGACAATTGAAATTTTCACAGCTGATGTATTTCTGTTGACGGTATAACAACAAATACTAAAAATAGAATAAAGTAAATATTTTAGTGAGGCTCCCATACAAAAACTACGTGCGCGAGACCCAATCGCACTTGGCCGTCAACATACAAATATTTTTTATTGCTTTTTAATTGTCGCTACGAGTGAAGCGAGCGACCGCTCGCTTCACCCGCGCGATTCACCACTAACATCTGTGTGTCGCGGAGCGGCTTTGTGCACGAGCGCGTCACATTCGCCCTGATGAAGACCTCCGGATGAGGTCGAAGCATGTCGGCCAGTAGCTGACTCTCTACGTGAGTAACCCGTGCTATGTTAATAATATATTTTCTAATTACCTCGAATTGTGTCTGTCCTCTAAAAGTAAGGACAAGACAAGTGTGTAAGTTAAGATTCAAGTATATTGTGAGAAATATATTATAACTTTAATTGTAATGTTGGTCGATAGAACGTCATGACCTTTATGGAAGTCACTCAACCGGCTTTCTCGGCAGATGTAATTACAACCTACATAAATAGGGTTAGATTAATTTAGAGGCATATGACTGCCAAACTATTAAACATCTTCTGAACTGTCCTCTATGTCCAACTACTGACACAAATAATTTTTCAAAACTAAAAACCGAGTTCACCCCCAAAAATGTTCTATGGAAACATCTGACAAGTATCTGGACCGATACTTGTCAGATGTTACGTGTTCCAATAATCGAAGAACATAGGAACATAAAACAAAAGATTTCGACGAATTGATAAACTCCTCCTTTCTTGAAGTCGGTTACAGAGGACCTAATGAAGGCAATGGTCGAGCTATAGGCGTAACCAATTTTATAACAATATATAAGTTTAAATCACTGACACGAAAAGAAATCCTTCAAAAAAAGTACTTATAAGATAGATCTTCAGGTATCCAAGAAATTAAACGTACCTTATACCAGGGTTTGAACGGGTTAGGTTAACTTAACCGAAATAATCTGTTATTAACCCAATTGAAAATGGGTAAATATATATTTTGCTTAACCGAAATTGCCTGTTAACCTAGGATTGCGGTAAATTTTAACCGAATCGACATATGGGTTTCTGCATGATACTGCACGTTTTTCATTCCTCGTCACTCGGTCACGGTACCTATCCCTGAAAAAGCGCTTGCAAGACTCAGCCGACCTCCGTAGTGTAGTGGTCACCATACTAGTCCGCTACCCAAAGGTCCCGGGTTCGATCCCCGGTCAGTACATGTTGGAAATGGCCTGTCCTAGGTCTTGGATGTTTATCTATATACGTATTTATTATAAAATATAGTATCGTTGAGTTAGTATCCCTTAACACAAGTCTCGAACTTACTTTGGGGCTAATCAGTGTTATTTGTCTCTATATATTTATTTATAGCCTAACGGCTGTAAAAACCTACTTAATCTATTCAGATAACGGTTACTGCTAACCTTATTGTGTGGGTTAACCGAAAAAGGGTAAACCGATATAACCGGGTTACCATTATGAATGGGGTTTTCGAACACTGCCTTATATATTTTGATGATTTCTACGTATTTCTTTTAACTTCCAGTCCAAGACAGTTATAATGTCTAAATCGACTAAGTATTTAATATTTAAACTAAGTAATGAAATAAGTACTTCCTTTTTAATGCCTAAAAACCCTATAAAACTATTAGATATTATTCAAGCATAATTGAGTACTTTCCTTGGTCAAAAATAATTTTTTACTGGTTATTTTTTTTGGCACTTTTATTTAGTACTGTTATTAAAATAAAATAAAATGTCACAAAATAATGTCACTTGTCATCATATTAATTTTTAATGTGATTTTAGATTTATTATTGCAGGAAAACTGATATCAAGAGCGCTATTTTGCTCCAAGAAACTATGACGTCATTAGTCTACATTTAAGAGGCTTTTCACATTTGGTTGGCTGTCTCGCTCGCACAATCAAACATTTTTAAAGATGTGATGTGATTTTAAAAATGTGACTCATTTGAAGAAAAGTGTTTCATAAACTTTTTAATATTTTATATGTTAGATATTGTAGACATGTTTCTTTATTGTTTATGTGTGTGTGTGTATCGTGAATAAGGTCATCAAAAATTTAAAATTTTGATGACTTTTGATACTACACACATAAACTTTTCTTCAAATGAGTCACATTTTTAATAATCTTTAAAAATGTTTGATTGTGAGAGCGAGACAGCCAACCAAATGTGAAAAGCCTCTTTATACGAATCCCATAGAAAATGGTTGTTTTGACGTTTAAAAAAAAAGTATCAGATGTAAGTTGTAGTAAAGTAGCGAATTCAGTATTTATTCAAGCACGATCAAGTCGGCCAATGGTTGTACAATGAATACAACCCAAATTTCCCGACGCTCTCGTTACATATCTTTTATTCGCCATCTTGCCATTCGATTATTCGAATGATACGCAGAAAACCGATTTGAATGAATCGATACGACGGGATAGAAAAACCTCCATATTGCACTCGTTTTGTTCTCCACTGAGCTGAATGGGCCGCAAATTATGTGCATACATTGTTTTAGCATAATGTCGGGTGAAATATTGAAAATATCTTATTTGAGACACTGGGATTGGTATCGATTACTTAGTGTTTTTCCGAATATGAGAGTGGGGCATTCTTGGAGTCAGATTTTTAAATTGTCTTAAGGTTTTACTGCTTATTTTATTTATAACTAGCTTCGCCCCGCAGTGTTACCCGAGGAAAAAGTAGCCTATGTGTATTTCAGGATGACAGCTTCCTGCATACCAAATTTTATTAAAATTGTACCAGCCGTTTGCGCGTAACAAACATACACACACACACACACACACACACACATGCACTCACAAACTTTGACCTTTATATTATTAGTGCGATAGTGTGATGAATTTATCTATTCTTCTTCTTTAGGAGCCGCTTCATTCACCGATTGGCAGTCTGCTTTTTAAATCTTGTTTCAAAGTCATTTATATATCTTTGAATATTTGTATCAATTGATTTTATAATAGTTGTTGACGTCAGATCATTTACTTACAGCAAAGTTGTAAATGTGAGTGAATGATCTACGTTAAAAACTATTATGAAAGCGAAAGAAAAATTGACAATTATTGATAATGATAACGATTGTCCATGGCAAGCCTGAACAGTTGAATTTATCTCACGTTATTTTTAATAAAATAATATGGTGAAAACTTTTAAAAAAGGCGAAAAAGGATTGCAGACGTTAAAAAAGGGAAGGTAAAAAGTACCCTTAACTAAAGGGTAAACTAAACATCATATTGTATGATGAGATTGATGAGTGTGTATGAAGCGAAAGAGATTTGTCAGGATCGTAGCAAGTGGAGGTCGATAGTCTCTGCCTACCCCTGAGGGAAACAGGTGTGATATTATGTATGTATGTTCGTTGACGTCAGATCCTTTACTTCAGCAAAGTTTAGTGAATTATCTAAGGTCAACAACTGAATGAAAAAGAAAAACAATTTAAAATTTTTGTTTTTGTCGTAAAGATTGTCCATATCAAGCCTGAATAGTCGAATTTATCTCACGATAGATTAAATAAGTTAGATATTTAAGGTTTGCAAAAAAATGTAAATACATTTTCTATCCTCTAACATATATCTAAGAACGAATAAATCCACCCAAATCATCCGCTCGCGCCCTCGGGAAATCTCCAGCTGTCCGGCGTGAGATATGACGCAGACACTCGTATCATCGGATTATCTCGAGACCGAGACAGTTGTCATGCCGGTTTCATTAACACAAGATTTTCTTGGATCATGATGCATGGTCATGATACCTTAATGACATCTCTGAGGAAACATTCGCGCTCACTACGTTAATTAATTAGCTATGAAAAAAAATCTACTTAGTATTTCTACAGAAAACTCACTCTAGTTGCAATGAGATTCGAGTAGCCAGACAACCTGATTGAAATTTTAAAGGTGCACTAAACATCGCTTTTTTGATATGAAATTCCGTAAAGATACTTTATCTATTGCAAAGGCAGACGATAATATGTCTCCTAAGTTAAGACACTATATAATAGCTAGCATCTCAAGCTGTCCGGCGTAAAATATGACGCAAACACTCATATCATTGGATTATTTTGAGACCGAGACAGTTGTCATGTCAGTTTCATTAACACAAGATTTTGATTGAATGATGATCATGATACAAAATCATGGTACCTTAATTGTAGCTTAGAGGAAACGTTCGCGCTCACTACGTAAATTAGCTATGAAAAGAAATCTACTTGGTATTTCTACAAAAAACTCACTACGTTTACAATGAGATTCTAGTGGCCAGACAACCTGATTGAAATTTTAAAGATTGCACTGTGCATCGTCTTCTTGATAGAACATCCCGTAAGTTAAGATACTATATAACAGCATCTCCAACTGTCCGCATCGCAGACACTCGTATCATCGGATTAATTTCGTTCGTTTTTCATGTGTGTAAGTAGCCAACACTGGTGTCAGATTTTTCAGGCTGCCTAAAGGCATCTGACATAGCTTGACGACTGCCAAACAATGATGACAGCCGGGACCAACGGCTTAACGGATTAATTGGAGACCGAGACAGTTGTCATGCCGGTTTCATTAACACGAGATTTTCTTGGATTGCATAAATATCTTCTTTAGGATGATGCATAACTATTCCTTCCCTTACATCTATAGTAAGGTCCTCAACCAATGTATTGCTCAAGCGAAATCAACGATCTGTTCCTGGCTTAAGACCTTGAGTTATGATGAGACAGAATCGCTGCTCAAAAGGGTCATATGAACAACACACACACACACAAGCACACGCACACTCACACGGACACGCACACGCACACACACACACACACCCTCACACACACACATTTATTCTACCTCTTCCCCTTCATAATTGAGTAGTATAGTTTTTTTCTGTAGTTGATGATTTTATAAGTAATAATTAGTTTTAAACTTATTTTTTCCCCGCCGCTCGTCCTAAACTGTAAGTGCTTTATATTTTTGTTAATCTTTCTGATTGCCCGCGATACAGGCTTGTACCTAGTGCGGGAATCTTTGATAATCATGGAGTGTAGTGTTCTCTCGTTAAATAAATGATTTTGTATTTTGTTTTGTATTTTAGGATCAAGATGCATGAATATGCTATTTTAATAAATCTCTAAGAAAACATTGTTTTTTCGGAAGAAGAAAACATCAGTCCTATTTTTAGCTGCCTGAACGCATTTTACGTACTTCAATGACTGTCATCTAGAAACAACAACCGTTATTATAAACTATTGAACTAGAAAGCAGGTTTTTTGTCCGCCAAATGTATACAATTGTTAATTATGGATCCATAAAGCTTAAATAAATACTGACTGCCTTCGTAGTCCAGTGGTCAAAGCGTTCGCCTTGTGACCCGGAGGTCACGGGTTCGATTCCCACTGGGAAGCATACTTTGTGAAAAGTTGTTTCTAGTCTGGATAGGATATTGCAGGCTTGAATCACCTGATTATCCGAAAAGAAAGATGATTTCGTGTTTCGGAAGGCACGTAAAACTGTGGGTCCCGAACGCCACCTAGCGTTTGATCATCAAACTATACAAGGATTGGTTCCTGGTTTGCTCTTTTGGTTGTGGAGGTCAGACGGCAGTCGCTCTGTGTAAAAACCAGTAACCTCGTCAAATCTCCTTGGTTAGGTAGCGGACCCCGGGCTCTGAAGCGTTACTGCTGAGGATGCAACCGGGAATACGCCCGGATGATGATGAAAGCTTAAATAAATAAATAAATCTCCAGCTGTCCGGCGTGAGATATGACGCAGACACTCGTATCATCGCATTGTCTTGAGACCGAGACAGTTGTCATGCCGATTTCATTAACACAAGATTTTCTTGGATTGCATGATTATCTTCTTTTGGATCATGATGCATAATCATGCTAAATTAATACATCCTTGAGAAATAAATAATGCAATACATTGAGGCTTACTAAAGACTTCAAAAGTAACCAAACAGGCTATATCTTATGGGTGAAGAAAAGAGTGGTGAAATAATAATTGTTTTCTGTCACCATGCGGCAAAACACTTTCCTTAAATCCTTTCACAAAACCCTTTTCTCGAAGAAACAGAAAACAAGAGCACGTATGCAAACATTTGTCTCAATCGCCTACAAGCGGTTTGTCCACGTTCTACAAACAGCCCGGACTTTCACACGGTCATTTCATCACATTAGGAAACTGATTTGATGTGTCTTCATTTGTGATTCCCCATTCTTATTAATACCACGGGACTTCTTGCGATTAATGTAATATTATTCGCGGACAGTCCCGTAGTACTAACATTCATTGTGACCGCGAAACTCTAAAATCATATATCCCCATTTTAAGTCAGTTGACCGAGCGAGCGAGAAGCGTGTCAGTTTCGAGATGACAAAAAATGCTTTTGTCCGTCCTTCTGTTCTCGCCTGCAAGTCGCATTTCTCAACCGATTCACGCTAAATTTTGTAAATAGACTCAATCATTATATAGATACTTTTTGGCAGTACAGTTTTTCGAAATTTCTTAAAGTGGCGTAAAACAGGACATTGAAAAAAACTAAGTCTTTTTGAATGTTTTTAAAAATTTCATAATTTTTTTTATTTTTGCCCTTACAAAGATTTTTCTGTTTGAATAACTTTTTATCCGATTAACGGATTGGAGACTCATAGGACCAATTAGTTTTAGATCTTTTCTATTTTTAAATTTTCTATTTTTAACCGACATCACAAAATATGGAGGTTTACAATTCGAATGAACTACATATTTATATGTTTTTTTTAGTATGTCCCCGATACCTAAAAGATGCCTGGAACTATACGTATTTTATAAATTCTTTTTGATTTGAAAGGGCATATCTGGTGGTCCCAAATAAAATTTAATCAAAATCAGTTGTGTAGTCTAGTTTTAAAGTTAGTTTTAGGTCTGAAAGTTAATGATAAACTCTCTTCTACCCACAGCTTCTACCAAATGGCTTGGTAAAAGAAAAGTAGAATGTTTTGAGCTGCTTTTCTACCCGCTCAGATCGCTCGAGAGAGTGGGAGAGAATCTTAATCATGTTAATTGGATTAATTGAAATTTCTATGGGACTAAAGACAAGATGGGCTCTTTAAAAAAAAATCTGTAGGCGTCTTCGAGTATTCGGGTAACATACATAAAAAAATGTTTTCCATCTGATACGATAACCTCCTCTCCTTTGAAGTCGGTTATACATAGATGCTAATTCAATTCTTAAGCATAATACTGTTTATTCATGTTCTGAAACCTACCACACTCGGGTTTAGTACAAATCTCCGTCATCCGAGCAAGATCCTAGAAGCTTGCCCGTAATAGTACCAGACAACATGCATATGCAGCAGCCTGTATTTTGATTGTATATCAGGCAAATTGTAGGAAAGATACACCATCAATGATACCCCTGATTATATTAAATATATTAATAAGTGACATTATTTGAAACCTATCACAGAATGTTTCTTTTTTATTTGCTCAGAAGAACGTAAATTATAAGATGTTAAACACAAGCGCCGTATATATGACGTAGTGGTCACCATGCCAGTCCGTCACCCAAAGGTTCCGGGTTCGATCCCCGGTCAGGGCAAGTTGTAAAATGGCATTTTTCAAATTGTCCTGGGTCTTGGGTGTTTATCTATGTATGTATTTGTTATAATATAGTATCGTTGAGTTAGTATCCCGTAACACAAGTCTCGAATTTACTCTGGGGCTAGCTCAATCAGTGTAATTTGTCCCTATATATATGACTAGTTAAGTTTTAAAATGGTCGATCAACTGAGACTCCATTGTCTAAATTGTACTATTTTTACTAGGCTTGGCGTCGGGGGTAAAGTAAACGAGTATGCAAAAGGTTAAAAGCTTATGTAATGTGTCATCATCATCATCATCATCCGAGCGTATTCCCGGTTGCATCCTCAGCAGTAACGCTTCGGAACCCGGGGTCTGCTACCTAACCAAGGAGATTTGACAAGGTTACTGGTTTTTACACAGAACGACTGCCGTCTGACCTCCGCAACCCAAAGGGCAAACCAGGAACCAATCCTTGGATAGTTTGATGATCAAACGCTAGGTGGCGTTTGGGACCCACAGTTTTACGTGCCTTCCGAATCACGGAATCATCTTTCTTTTCGGATAATCAGGTGATTCAAGCCTGCAATATCCTATCCAGACTGGAAACAACTTTTCACAAAGTATGCTTCCTAGTGGGAATCGAACCCATGACCTCCGGGTCACAAGGCGAACACCTTGACCACTGGACCACGGAGGCAGTCAAATATGTAATATGTATCACTTTAAAAAAAGAAATACATAACATGTTTTCCATCTGAATATATATATATACCCAATATATGTGGGTATGTTACCCAATTACTCGAAGACGCCTGGAGAAATATTTTATTTTATGAAAGGCGAACGCCTTGACCACTAGACTACCGCGGGATATAGATCCTATAAACTTAATCAAACTTTAAAAAAAAAACACTCCAAATATTTTAACTAGAACTCGTAAATTAACGGAAAATAATGTTACAAAAGCCGTCCAGCGCCAAAACTGAAAATCTACGCAAGCACCCTTAGACATTCACTGTGAAATTGGCACAATGCAACTTTGCCGTTACTAGGGTTGCCACTCGTGGCTAACAGTGCGAGTTTATTTCTTTTCACTCGTCGGGAAAATGTTGGCTTTCGGGCAAAATAACTGGTTTATTTTCTAGTTACATTAAGTACAGTTTGAAATTCCGTAGGGGTTGATTAACCAGTAAATAGTTACTGTTTCGATGACGATTAGGAAAAAAATACAAGAAGCCAAAAGCTGGGCATCACACTGAAGTATTTTATTTAAAAAAATGTTTTTGGATCTCAAAAAAATATTTATTTAGAATTATTACTAATAATTTTTTTTTTTGTAAAAACACTTTATTATTAAATACAGAACAATACGTTCAATAAATAACAAAACTAAAACCCAAATTACCTAACTACATTAAACGAAAACTAAAAATATATCTAATTAAAAATAAACATAAGCATTCACGTGGAATAATTCTCATCACGTTTCCGTTCAATTACATAGTATATAATCCACGAAAAACGTTGAAATTGGAATTCTCAATTCAAAACTTCAAAGTTGACAGTCGTATCTGCCTCTCGGTTGCACTGAATCAAACAAATTTAAATTATAGTGACAACCCTACCATTAGTAGATTCGCTGAATAAATAGATAGAGTCGCTTTTTAATTATTCAAATGATGTCCCAGAGTCCTCCTACGAGCGTATCAAAGGCACTCTTCACCTTAACGCTTTATGCTAAGATTGAAATTCCTTTGGCAAGCAATTTGCATACTAGTAGGATCATTTACTTCGCGATATTGGTACTTCATTAGAGTTTTTGCGTTAACCGTGCAGTTTGGAAGTAATATCGTTTTGAGCAATTTGCTTTGGATACAAAAAGATTGAATTTGGTCGGGTAATTTTGGCGGAGTGCGTGTTCGTTTGACGTTAATTTTCGTCATTAGCTTGTTTAAGTTTTGTTTAGTGTGCAGACTTTGATCAACTATACGAATATATTAATTTTTGTGTAAGTATATCACGTCTCTTTTCCCTGATGTCGTCTTCTTGTCCCTGATGGGGCAGACATAGCTATTTGGGTAATGTGGCTCTAAGCAAACGCCCATTGCCGCAAGACCCAAAGCGCCTGACATACTGAAAAGACGTAAGACGTGGATGGGGCGCAGACAATATCTTCTCCAGATCTTTTTCATACAAAATGTATAGAAGCGTCGCGATGCTGAACACACAGGAAAGACGGAAACGGACAGGCCACAGACACGACGCTTACTCGCCCGTGTCCGAGTAGAACACACAGAACGGACGGGGCAAGGGCGCGAGCAGACGAAACATGGTTGGGGGCAAGTTGCGGAACTCGCGCGTCGCCAGTGTTGCCATAGATACGTATTTGTTTGTATCTGTCACGTCCGTGCCTCTCCTTTGTGTTTTAAAAAGCCGTGACGGCGCCCCATCTGTGCTCCGTCCGTGCTGCGTCCGTACTCCGTCTGCATCTTACGTCTTTTCTATTTGTCCAGCGCCGAAGGCGTGTCACTCCCTGTTTAGGTATTAAAAATATAAACACATTATTACTATACCTACGCGCAGCGACCACTGCTCAAACGGAAATTCAGTTATAGAATCGTTTGTCATTCATTTGAATGAAATTGGCTTGCAATGGATTTATAGGTATCTAAACGAAACGGTACGGAGTTCTGACGAACACAAAATTAAACCATATCGCTAATCACATTGAGTAGATATTTCTTTGAATGTCTTTGCTTAGTGAGACTTCTGTACGTGAGTCCTGTAACACTGATTTGTGTCCAAGGTCACGTTTAGCGTACCCCTCGCTACCTAATTTCCCATCACTTTTTTTATATAGAGATGCCTGCCAGTAATTGCTTAGCGATAAGGTCGCCATTTGCGCATTTTCTAGTTTTTAAGATAATTATTATCTTAAAAACTAGGAAATGCGCAAAAGGCGGCCTTATCGCTAAGCAAATTATATCCTGTATTTATTTATTTTGTGCAATAAAGTATTGTATTGTAGCATGATGCTTGGGCCGCACCTGTGCCTATCGGCACGAAGCTTCGTGCTATTACACGATACACGCAAATGTGACCGGCCGCTATCGGGTATCGTCCCGAATATTCGGGCTGCGTCTTCGTTATCGCGCGGGTGGCGGTACATCAAAGGGTTTTAGCACGCTAACAATTCGCTCTGCTTGGTCGGACTAGCGTTGTTCATTTTGGCGTTTATTTTCAACTTATTCAGACGCGTGCTGTGCAATGGTGCCACGGTTATTATTGCGTAAAAATGGAGTGGAACGATAAAATGGTGTTAGAATGTTGAGGTTTTTCTTTCTAGGTTTCTTTTTAGGTTTCAATAAACGCATTATGTAATTATTAGCACACATGTTAAAGTAAAGAAAGTCGTCATCTATATTTAAATGCCTAGATAACGCCATCTTGGATTATTGTACGATAGTTCGTGAAAAATTACGAAGCCGCTAGTATGACCACAGCTTTATCGCTATAACTTTTTAGTGTACTAAACGTACGAACTTTCGCCGCGCATTGCTTCGGGACGATAGACGCAGGTGCGGTCCAAGCATGATGGTGGGCGAGAAGGTTGGAAAAAGAATCAAAATAGTAGGTATGCATGTCAAAGGTAACCCAATTATTACGAAGACCATACAAAATCGAGTAGAAATAACCGGTATAGTTTCAATTTGTTTGTTTTTTTTTACAACTACCTGACCTGACTACCTACCTGATGTCAAAACTCTTTGGGTGCCAGTACCTACTCTACTTTTAAAGAAGTTTTCATTACATTTTAACTAAGAAATTATTTTTGCAAAAAATTTAAGTAAACCATCATAAATTTTTATTTCAATGTAAAATCAATTGATATTCTTTGAAGCACTTCTTTTATCGTCTAGCTACGATCATTTAATATTAAGACCGTATTTAGAAATATCTATTCAAAGTCTCTCAACACAGGAGTCTGCCATAATCTTGTTTAGATCTCTCAGACACAAAATTTAGAGGTTAGAGAAGTAACACTACCTGTTATTCTTTAAATATGTTTTACAGTGTTTTATATTTTTTATCTTAAAAACCAAAACTAGTACAATAAGTAGGTTTTAATAATGTCAATGATCATCCCAGCTGCAATGTACAATAAATACGAAAAGAAGACTGAGTTTTTAGTAGGCCTACAAGTCATTCAGTAAAAAAGTTGGGGTTGCTTTAAAAAAAGTTGCATTTCTACACCAACCTTTGAATGAAACTTGTAAGGAATTAAGAAACCAATAAATAACCGGCCAAGTGCGAGTCGGGCACACGATAGGTTCCGTACCATTTTCTATAAAAAAGTTACGTTTGTTGTATGTTAGTTCCATTTAAATATTTCTGTTATTGGTTTTTAAAAGGAAATAATCATCTGTGAAAATTTTTACTGTCTAGCTTTCACGGTTCATGAGATACAACCTGGTGACAGACAGACAGACGTACGGACAGCGGAGTCTTAGCAATAGGGTTCATTAAAAAAAAGAACAGTTCGTTTTTGAGCTCTCGAAGGAAATTAATATTCTGATACAAATAGTTATTTTTATTATTTCTGACGAATTTCTGTTTTCTTTCTATTCTGTGTTTCGGTGGCCATGTTCTAATAAATCCTGTTTCTACGGACTGAGGTCTAGAATACTCACATTCAGTGTGGTTTCCAAATGAATTTTGCATTCGAAATTCGATTTTGGTTTTCCTAGTATATGTACCTAAGCTTTTATGAATACTTACAATTTTTTTTTGTATTTTATTCTTTATGCGTTTTTTAACCCTCGAAAAAATAGGAACTCCTAGCCGCGCACTAGCTGGGGCAGTTGGAGCTCCTAAGGTACGTAGTGGAGAGCTTGAGAGAAATAGCAAAGAGTTATTTTATTTATTATAACTTTACAATACTGATATTGATGTAACCGGCTCGAGAGATGGTTGTGGAATCTAAACGTAACGGTACGGAGTTCTGACGAACGCAAAATTAAACCATATCGCTAACCACATTGAGTAGATATGTCTTTGAATGTCTTTGCTTAGTGAGACTTCTTTACGTGAGTCCTGTAACACTGATTTGTGCCCAAGGCCACGTTTAGCGCACCCCTCGCTACCTAATTTCCCATCACTTTTTTCTATATAGAGATGCCTGCCAGTAATTGCTTAGCGATAAGGCCGCCATTTGCGCATTTTCTAGTTTTTAAGATAATAATTATCTTAAAACCTAGGAAATGCGCAAAAGGCGGCCTTATCGCTAAGCAAATTATGTCCTGTATTTATTTATTTTGTGCAATAAAGTATTGTATTGTAGTAACTGGCTCGAGAGATGGTAGTGGAATGAATCAGAATGATAAGGAAGTAATCTAAAATTTAATAATTGAATTTGAAAATGAAATTATTTTCTAGAAAACGGAAAAGGGGGTAAACGGGAACATAAAGGATGAGGTTTATTGTAACATCGTTACAGAGGGGTTTTGTAAGTTTGAAGCTAATGTCTATCTGTGCCATCGTAGGTCTTAAACGGATGGACCGATTTCTATGCGGCTTTTTTTTACGTGAAAGCAAGTTCCGCGTTATTCAAATGCAGCCATTTTTCACAAACGTTATTAATTTAAACTGTAAACAGTAGATCACAAAATAGTTTGAAGGGTTATTTAGGGCTTGGTCAAGACAACATTTTATTTTAAAGATATATCCGTTTTTTTTTTCAAATAATTTATTCAAATGGAGGCAGCACTGGACCCCGAAAAAGTTAGGTAGTCTCCTAATCAACGCAGTTATAGCACAAGTTTTATTTACACATGCAAACGTCAACTTGACACAAGACGTGACATTGACGTTTCAGATGACAATTCTATTTTTACATTTAGCAAAGACATTAAGCGTTTAATTCCATAACTTGTCATAAAGCCAATTGCTACCGCATTATAAAAAGTGCACTCTTTGAGTATTATTTATATTCTAATGACCACAATTTTATTAAAATTATGTTGCTATAAAATTACACGAAAATATGCTTAATTTTTGTTGCATTAGAAAAAAATCTACGGTATTGCATTTTTTTGCGTAAAATATGACGGGACTGTATGGGCTATGTTTCCTTTGCACAAAAAACGCGGGAAAGCAGTTTATTTTCTTTCAAAGCACGTAGGTAGTGATTGATTTTAAACTCTTTGCAGTAAACATTAATTGCTTTCGGTATTTATTTCTGGTTATTTCTTTAATGATTTCCTCACATTTATTGAGAAAAGCACTATACATGCCTTGGCGGGAATGGCATTGCCGGACTCGTAATTATTGTCAAGGCCTCGCTGACGCTCGACCTTGAAAACTACTCGTCCCGCAACGCCATATTTCCCGGCCTCTGCAGTAATGTACTATTAATATAGTATCGTTAAGTATTATCGCATTACACAAGTCTTGAACTTACTTTGGGGCTAGCTCAATATGTGTGATTTGTCCGTATAATAGGTAATTATTATATTTATATTTCCACAAAAATCTATTTTCCACGTCTTAAAAGAAAACAATTTGCCGTCAAAGCTACAAACAAAAAGACACATTAGAGTGTTTAAACTGTAAACTGCAATCGGGTGGAACGCTCCCGTGCCCGGCGATGTCGCCGGACACGAGCCGGACGTCCGGCTCCGGACGCGTCAGCTTTCCGCGAGCTCCGGTTAGCTTGCAGTTTATATATTTTATATACTTTTCAGCGCTAGTGAAATAAATCTTGGCTACTTCTATCTAACGTTAAAATAGGAACATTTTTTTTAAGTCTAAAATCTAGCAGCGTGTCGGTGAAGCTAGATTTTTTAACTACCTATTTGTGATCATATGTCTGACTTTTTACTTTTTTATGTAGGGTAAACAGCCAGTTATTGGACACCGGATAGTTACCTTTTGGAGTGTAATAATATGACAACAATGAACAAATACATCTTTGGATATTAATTCCCTTTATTAAAGTTATGAATACTTTAATAATTCAAAAGTATTTTAAATAAGACGTTTCATATTTATAATAATTTTTCAAAACTAAAAACCGACTTCACCCCCAAACTACACAACCGATTGTGATAAAATTTCCATGGTACCACCTGGAAAGTATACCCTTTAAAACAAAAAAGATTTTTTTTAAATCGGTCCAGGCGTCTTTGAATAATCGGTAAACATACATAAAAAAATAAAGGATTGATAACCTCCTCCTTTTTTGGAAGTCGGTTAAAAATAAAAGAAGATATCTCTTTGAATGCAGAGAAACATAAAAAGTGAGCCGCCAACCTGACGTCACAATAATGGGTGTATTTCTATTTCCGACCGAAAAATCTTTTGTAGATGTTTTACCTTCACTGCCATTTGAATTTACCTAATTAGTACCACACAGTACAACAAATTTATATATTTTGTTTCATTTCTTAGAACATTACATCGTCCTGGGTCTGGGATTAAAAAAATATTAAAAATGTAATGCTGCATCTCTTTTCGCGTAAGTCGTTAAAGGGCTATCTGAATTTTTCGGGGTCCACTACTGCCCCCATTTAAAATAAATCATTTGAAATGAAACGGAGACATCACTTAAAAATTTGTCTTGACAACGCCCTAGATAACGCTTTAAACTATTTATAAACTACTGTTTACAATTTAAAATAAGAACGTGAAGCTTGTCTATGCACATACGCCAAGAGTGGCCGTTTTTCGCAATTGTGCGTAGAAAAGCTTCACGTTATCACTTTAAACTGTAAACAGTAGTTTATAAAATAGTTTGAAGAGTTATCTAGAGCCTGGTCAAGACAAAATTTAAAATTATGTCTCCGTTTCCTATCAAATGATTTATTTCAAACGGTGGCAGCACTGGACCTCGGAAAATTCAGGTATCCCCTTAAAGAAAATTGATAGAATAGATACAAGAATCTGAAATGAGAACAAATTCCGAAATATTTATAATTAAGTAGGCCATACTTTTTCGACCGGCCGCCTGCGTGACGTTCTTCTTTGCGAAAATAGTCATTTAGGTTATATCCATCTTCCATCTATCTTCTATCTAAATATATATAACTCAAAGGTGACTGACTGACTGACATAGTGATCTATCAACGCACAGCCCAAACCACTGGACGGATCGGACTGAAATTTGGCATGCAGGTAGATGTTATGACGTAGGCATCCGCTAAGAAAGGATGTCGATCAATTCTATAATATAGGGGATGAATAAAATAGGGGATGAATGTTTGTATAAAACTTTGTCAATTTTAAACCGATCGGGCTGAGACTTTGCATGCATAAAGCTACTATGACGTAGGCATCCCCTAAGAAAGGATTTTGATCAATTACACCTCTACGTGAGCGAAGCCGCGGGTAAAAGCTAGTCTTCCATAGGAAAGATGGAGTGATCTTATTCTAAGCCGGAGTCCACAGGGCAGCCTTTATCAGAATTTGATTGTTATCTCAATACTACAAATACGAGTATTGAGTACCATATCAACCTAACAGATATTGATTTGTATTGAAAACTGTATCCCAGGACGCCAGCTCTGTAGCCAAGCTGGAAACGTTATTAATTTCCGAATGTCCGCTGTCCACGAGGAATACATTAACATTGGCTGTATTATATTCGTAGCTTAGTTGTACATCGTGACCTTTACTATTTCTACTATATACTTGTGTATAAGTATTAGTATTTATATATTATCATAATTTCAGCCGCATAACGTCGACTGCTGGACATAGGACTCTCCCAGGGATTCCAAAAATTACCGATCTAAAGCGGCCTGCATCCAGCTCTTTAAAAATACATTGTTGACTACAAATCACACCGCAACTTTGCTATAACCCAGGTATAGAAACAGAGGAGCTACCACCAGGTCATAAACTGCCAGGGGCCACATGGAGATGCTTGATAGCCTCCAAACTGATAGTTCAATGTAGACTGACCAAGCAGAAGCACAGTGCCAGTATGGTCACGACGACCGGTTTATAGAGCACCTCCTCTGACCCTTTGTGCTCCACCAGCTGTACCATGCTTGACCTGTACTCTCCCTCGGCGAAAGGCGTAAAAGTGGTAACGTATTAAAAGAACAAAATAAATTTGAGCTTACGATACCATGAGAAGAAAAAGACAGTATCGTAGAATTAACGAAAGAGGTCTATTAGGATTAGTCTGTGGAAAATATACGTGATAATATGTATGTATGAATCGTAAAGCCATCAACAACGCCGTACGTGCAGATACTACACCATCTAATGTTGCCCTTGAGAGGGAAAAGTATAGATAGATGATGGAGACCGTTTCTTAGTAATACTACGGGGACGATTTGACTGTAATCACCAGATTACACGGTTGTAAGACCATAGATACACAAAGCCAGCAGAAGCATGCGCGTTGCTCTTTGAAACGACAAAACAAACAGCTTCAAGCCATATCCTATAAATGTTCAAACCAGTTTGGTATCGGTCTCAAATGACCTCGCATCATCAACTGACTGAATATTGATTTCCATAACTGTACTGATCTGACTGTATTGAATACCGATTCTGTTAGTTCCGGATTGAAGATGTCTGGTTTTGTAGCAGTTGGTAACGCAAATGAATGGCTATGGTTGTAGATTGTCGCATAACTATTGTTATGGCTTTAAGTATTATTGTAATTATACTGTAATTTTTCAGATTGACCTGGGTCTTCTCTGAGTCTTTTCTAGGTCTTAGATGTTTATTTATGTATATTCATTATAAAATATAGTATCGTTGAGATAATATCCCATAACACAAGTTTCGTACTTACTCTTCTCTTCTCACTTCATAACTAGAAGCAGAATATCATTTATGCCTACACTACTAAAAACGAATCTTTACAATATACATCCGTGCATACGGCGTGTGTGTGCTCGCCCGCTCATCACTCTCGACAAGGCGAGAACAGGGGAGAGGTGCAGGGATGGGGAACGGCGGCGCATATTGCGCGGGACCTCAGGAGATTCTGTTCTCTATGTAATAAATAAATTAATTCTGTGCTTTGGGGATAGCTCAATCTATTTGATTGGTACTTTAAGATTTAAGTACCTACCTAAGTTTGCAAAAAGTTATTTAGTTTTTCGAGTGTAAATGTGTTTTCAAAGTTTTGTTCTTTCTCCCTTATATACATAGAGTGTGTTAAAAAGCTAGCACTGGTGTTTTATTTTTCGATTGAGTGAGAGTGACAATGAACCTAAATCTTCTATTGGGCTCTAAATTTCCGGACTCACCCTGTGATCTTCCGCCCACTGAGAAACTTCCACCGGGTGTCGACCTCCTCAGGGCAGTCTGAAAGTCTTTAAATAGACTCCGGACTGGTGATAGGAAATGTCAAGAGAACTGGGTTAGGTGGCGTTTCTCCAAAAACGATAAATCCGAATGCGGTGTTATCCAATTAATGGCCCACTAAATTTCCTGCCCAAAATTCCCCACTTTCTGCACAATACAATGACCGAGGCGTTGCCGTGGCCAGGTCACAGAATCAATATAAGTATTACATCCCATCCTAGTGTGTTCCAGGTTGTATCCTCAACCAAAACGTTTTGGAGCCCAGAGTCCGCTATCTAACCTAGGGGATTTGACGAGGTTACTGGTCTTTACACAGAGCGACTGCCGTCTGACCTCCGCAACCCAAAGGGCAGACCAGAACCAAAACTAGGAAAGGCTAACCAAGCACGAGATGTTTGATCTTAACACCTTTAGTCGCCTCTTACGACATCCACAGGACGAGAGGGAGTGGTCCTATTCTTATCCGGAATCACATGGGGTATAATATAAGTATTACATACACATAGAATAGAATCCAAGGTCCAGCGCAATATGCGTCCCCGTTCCCCGTCCTCGCACCTTTCCTCCGTTCTCGCCTTGTCGAGGATGTTGAGCTGGCGGCTGCGGGCGAACACACACACATTGCCGTGTGCATGGATGATTAATTTGGTTTGTACTAGTAGTAGGCATAAATTATACTCTGCTTCTAAGAAGTGCTATACCTGTGACCAGGCACTCGTCAAAATTGTAATGTTATCCCTTTACCTGTCCCTATTAACAAAACAATAGATAAACAATTGACCTGGGAGGAATTCCTCCCAGTAACAGGTAAGGAGTTAAGTAAGTAGCCTTTCGACTCGAGACGAAGGCAACAGTCATTATTACATACTAGTAAACTAGTGTTCACGTTCTTACAATATTTTCTGTTGGAATATCTGTTCGGTTTGGGCTAAATCAAAATACTATTTGTCTGGTGAAGTATGAAATTATATTGTTTTAACTTTTACTTCGTAGTAATATGTCTGATTCCTAGCATAAAGCAACAGAGAAGAAAAAGTGGGGGTTGCCAGCACTAAAAGGTTGCCAGCCATAGTACAAAAATAAAGATTGATTTTTGCAATTAAAATAATATAAATCAACATTTCCCTTCACTAGAAGCAAGTGGTAGTTGAAAGTGACCAAACATGAGTACAAAAATACGACTAAACTACCATACCACCGCTTCGAAACACCTGGATATTGATTCCGCAATGGTATGGATTTAACTGCATTGAAAACCGATTCTATATCCTTGGATGTCAGGCTTTGTAGAAAGCTGGAAATGCTATTAATTTCCGAATGTCGTCTGTCCGCTGGCGATACAGGAATTGATATATGTATAGATTTAAGTAAAGAGCAAACTGGGACGGGCTGTATCGCAGTTATATTTACTGCTTAGGCTACATCTGTCTGCACGGAACTGCTATTTTTATCCTGCAATTTTTTTTTGTTGCTCAGAACCGTCATTCGCTAGAGCGAGAGAAAGGTGGAAACTTACGCAGAAAAAAAAATTTGGAACGCCGCGAAATCGCCGATGCATTTCTTCGCTCTCTCTCGCTATAGCGAGACGTGGTTATCTCTAATAGGGCAGACAGCATTTTGAGTCTTGTGGCTCTAAGCAGAAGTAGCACAAGGCCCCAAGATCCAAAAGCCACTTTTAGTGTTATGGTGAGCGAGAGGATGGACGAATGTTTGAATGTTGAAGACGCAACGCCCATTTACATGATTCGCAACGCCCATTTATATGTTTTTTTTTTACTCATTTATTATTCGCTAACATGTTGCTTAAGGTGGCAAAATATAAGTGCAGTAATACATGTACCCATTTTGGGTGTGGCGATGCAAACATTGAATAGAATTTAACAATATTAGTATATGTACCCGTTAAATACATTTTTAAATTTTAAGATTATAATATAAGATTTAAAAGTTTAATAAATTGACAACGAAAAAAAAAAAAGGTTAAAGTATGTCAAGGGCTATCATGCAGGTAAAAAGAAGTACGTAAGCATGCTTAGTCAAAATTCTTAGGTTCTAAAAACGTCCTAGGTAGTCAAACAATAGGTAGCTACTTATCTATTTAGTCACATTTTTAGGTTTATGTAAGTCAAATATAGAACGAGAGATTGAGAACAAGTCACTGTAAATGTCAAGTATAAATGAGATGGTTAGTGAATGTGCTAAAGTTTATCATTTAGGTATTCGTCTACTGTGTAATATGCTTTTGAAAGTAGTAGTGATTTAACTTGTTTTATAAATGATTGGCATTTTCAGCCATTCGGGAACTTTTCTTCCAGCCCTGCACTGCCGAGAAATTAGTATCTACTAGGGGCTGTAGATAAAAATGTTTTTCAGACAAAAGAGTTGCAAGGGTAACAAAAAAGATTTGTGAAAATTTTGAAATTTTTGAAACGACTGGTATATGTAATTTTTAATGTTATAGACCCCAAATTTTTACCATTTTGAAAATTTCGAAAAACTAAATCGACAAAAAGATTTAATATAATTTTCGAACCTTCTCACAAAATTTCAAGAGAATCGGTTGAGAAATGCAAACTGTACGCGAGAACAGCAGGACATCCGGACAGCACCATTTTCGGCCAATCTCGAAACGAAGACGCTTCGCTCGCTCGGTCAATAATTACTTACACGATTTAGACACATTAACACAAACGTAAGACGCAAACATTATTAGTATAAATTAAATGGGTTACTCGCGTCAGCTAATGGCTGACATGTTTCGATCTTATCCCGAGACCTTCATCAGGGCGAAAGTGACGAGAGGACGTGCGTACACGATGCAGCTCGAGACACACTGATGTCAGCGGTGCGTCGCGCGGGCGGTCGCCCGTTGCCTCCAAGAAACTATGATGTCGTTGGTCTATATTTCATACAAATCATCTCATAGAAAATATTTGATTTGACGATTAGATAAAAGTATGTTAGTAAGATTTGAGTTGTTGAAAAGTACTCCGAATTCATGCTTATAAGACAATATATATACAACATAATTTTCGATGCTAGAATGTGTTCTTATTTCGACGTATTGAAAACAGTTGGGTTCCCTGTACAGTCGAAAATACTATTAATTTTCGAATGTCCGTCCGCGGAGCACTAAAGAGGTCGGTTAAATATTGCCCTAGAGCTACGGGATTTAACGTACACTGATTCTGATTTTCAAGCTGCCTGAAGGCATCTGAATAGCTTGACGACTGTCATACAATGAAGTCAGGCGGGATGACGTGCCTTTCGAAGCACGGAAATGTTATGTAATTCCTTCCATCTTGCGTAAAAAGGTTGTCCTCCAGTACAGATCGATAATCAACTCTAAAAATTGCATGTAAACAACTTTTACTTTATCAAAATACAATAAGTAACAAAAACCCTGTCCGATCCTTGCAGGAGCAAATCAGACCATCGACATGAACAACTTTTCGTATGGGACCAAAGCTTGAAACTCGAAAAAAACATCGACATTTTCATACAAATTGCCGCGCCGGTCGAACACTTATGCATGAAAATTATGAAAAGTTGTTCATTTTGACGGTCTGAGTTGCGTACAAGGGTCGGACAGGGTTTTTGTTGCATACTGTATATAAACGTCTAACATTCAATCTATAATATTGAACAATTTTTCCCGAAGGAATACACATCGAAATATGAAAAATATTTTTTTGCTTTCCATACAAACTGGGATCAGCTGATCGGTCGATTTGTATGGGAGACCAAGAACAATTTTTTTATATCTTGGTATATGTTGCTTGGAGAAAGTTGTTCAGTATAATGAACTGAATCCATCCTTAGTTTCAGTATATTTTGTTAGACATTGTATCCGTTTGTTTTTAGGGTTCCGTATAAAAAATTAAGAAAACGAACCCTTATAGGATCAATCGTGCGTCTGTCTGTCCGTCCGTCTGTCACAGCCAATTTGCTCCAAATCTTCTAGACCAAATCAAGTAAAATTTGGTACGATGGTGTAATCCTATGACACAAACACAGATGATAAAAGGAAATGACCTTTTTTTTTAAATAAGGGTAATTTTTGGGGGACAGATTAGGAAATTTAAAAAAAAAATTAAACCTTATTGTGTTATCAAATGAAAGGGCTCGTTATGAGGATTTAAATATATTTTTGTTATAATTGTTAAATAAAAAGTTTTGATTTTATACATGGAAGAAGACGAAAAATTACCATTCCCCTAATCGCCTAAACTTATGAGAATCAAATTTTGAAAAATAATTCAAAATATATTTCATTGCTTGTAAATTACAGGAAAGCTATAAGAATTCTATCAATTGAAAATAAAGTGGTAAACTTAATATAATACATTTACTTACTGAAAATAGTCCACTAAAACACCACTATATAGCGCTAGTAGTAGTAAACTCGCGCGTGAGGATTTAAAATGTGATATTTTGAATTAATTTAAAAACTTTGGCATTTTACGGAACCCTCTCCACGCGAGTTCAACTCGCACTTGACCGGTTTTATTTTGTACTAGCAATGCCCACGGGCTTCGGTCCCCGTGGGAATTTCAGGGAAAAAACTATTCTGTGTCCTTTCCCGAGTCTCAATCTATATCCATACCAAATTTCATCCACCCAGAGGTCTCAAACAGATAGGGCAAGTTGGAAAATGGCCTTTTTCATATTGTCCTGGGTCTTAGATGTTTATCTATATATGTATTTGTTATAAAATATAGTATTGTTGAGTTAGTATCCCATAACACAAGTCTCGAGCTTACTTTGGGGCTAGCTCAATCAGTGCTATTTGTCCATATTTATTTATTATTTATTTATTTTATAATCTAAATAAGTTCAGTGATTAAAGCGTGAAGAGGTTACAAACAAACAAATGTAGAAACTCGTTTTCGAATTATAATTTTTCTTATACTAAGAAAGGCTCATAGAGAAACAAAATATCGGCTCCACCGTCGTGACTCCAGCTATCTTTTATGGCAGTAATTTTAACTTATTCATAAGCTGCGCTGAGATTTTATGTAGCAAAAGCCTGAAATGTAGTGGAAAGTAGAACAAACGTCCATATATCTTGGTTTGCAATAGAACCTTTTCTGCGAAAATTGTTACTCTTTACCAAAAATTTATTCCGGTTTTACTCACTTTTATTACGATTATCTAATTTATTATACATATGTGTATCTCTAACGGGATAAACAGAGCCTAGAACTTTAATCTTGTCGTAGTATGACCGCGTTCAGAGTTCAGACGACAAGCAAGCGCACGCCACGCGCATAAACACCTTCGTATAACTCGCTTTGAAATTTGTTACATATAATTTGATTCCTATCACACATCAATACAATTCTAATTGCATTCACCGAAGTCCACAAGCACACGTCTCGCATAAGCCAAGAGCACGCCACGTGCTCGCCTCGCTCCCGTCAATTCTAGCACCCGCCTCGCGCTTGTCTTTCGCCGGTCTGGACGAATTCGTGCGTCGGTTATTTTGTGTAAACAAGTAAGCACATAAATTAGTTGTGATTCGTGCGTCCTTGATTTAGACCCATAGATTTACTAAATGGTCAGACATGACATATTAAAACAGTAAGTAATTTCATTTGCTTTGCGCCCGCACATTGACTAGTGACGTATAGGTAATCTTCACTAGTTGGTTAATTGGGTGCAGGGCGTGCGCGATGCGTACACGGATTTTGCGCGTGACGATTGTGGGTGAAAGGCGTGCATAACGCGTGTGCGGATCCTATGCGTGGTCAGCGCGGGTCGTCCGAACACGCCCTAATATGAAGAATGCGATAGTTTGTAAAGGTGTGTGGATGAATGGATGTTTGTACCGCTTTCACCCTAAAATGGCCAAACGGATTGAAATGAAACTTGACATGTACGAGTTACTCGCATGATAAAATATGAGTTTCCCGTGGGATTGTAAAATAAAAATTACCACGCGATCTACACCGTGAACATCAGTTAGTAAATAAATATTCTTCAGGTGCAACAGGTGATCCATATTTGATTCATGGGTTCCCACAGTGATCCATGGGAACTCGTGGATTAAATACGATTTATGAAATTTTTTGTTTATTGACAGTAAATGGGTTAATAATGCTTTCTCTTGTCCACAGTGCCCATGACACAAGTGGTGGCCGTAGCAGGCGAGCCGGTCTACCTACCATGCGACATCAGCACCATGGATGAAGAGGATGCGGTGCTGCTCGTGCTGTGGTACAGGGAGGACTTGGGCACTCCTATTTACAGGTTAGTATCTAATATCGAGAACCTGGGCGACCGAGTAGTGTTACTGCTGGATAGTCCACTATCGATAACGTATAGATAGACTTTCGCCGTCTTACTATAAACCCAGACTAACATTGTTACTAGGTTTAAACCATTATCCGCCCAAATCAAGTTGACATTGACAGGTGAGATAGTGTGTGGTACTAGACGTCAACTTGATTAGGGCGCATAATTTTATTTTATCAAACTTTATTGTTCCAAAGTACAAACATACTTTCAACAAATGGCGGGCTTAATGCTAAGAGCATTTTCTCCCAGTCAACTATAGGGATAAACAGAGAAAATTATGCGGCACAAAAAATCTATACATATATAATTACATTATAAAGTATTGCTAGATAATATACAATTACATTATGGTTTAAACCTAGTAACAAAGCTAGTCTGGGATTTATAATAAGATGGTCGGTATTTTAAATAAAACCGATACTATCGATAGACGATCGGGGTTTTCATGCTCAATAAAATATCCAATCTGGTGGTGGCGTCGCTGGTCGGGTCGTTAGATTCCATTCTAATATGGTTGAGTTAAACGATGGCTGATCCGTGCGTCAATTTGTGAACGGGTGCTGCCGGGAGGGACTGGTCAGGTCGGCTTAGCTTTTTTTGACTATTTAATATTTTTATTACGCTATTTATGTTTTTAACTCGTTCGCAAGCATTACATGTTAAATGTGTCAACATTGTATTATATTATAAGTATTTAATAATTAAAAGACAAAAATAATAATATGACAAAGCCCTTCTGGCGAGTAGGCGACCAATACTGTGAAAATTTAAGTTTCTTTCGGCGTTTCTTTTCAGCAGTGGTCGTTACGAAGCGCTGATATCTGTAGCTTTCCTTTAAAAATAAATTATATGTTGAAATACTTTACACGTAACGTAAATTATACTTATTGACGTATAAAAGTGCCTGTAAAGGTCTAATTACTGAATAAACATTTGAATCTTTGAATTTTAGACGAACAAATTGGTTTTCATAATACATAAACTATCAATACCATAGAAAGTACATAAGCTTTCGATACTTTTGATAG
This sequence comes from Acrobasis suavella, assembly GCA_943193695.1. Taxonomy (NCBI): domain Eukaryota; kingdom Metazoa; phylum Arthropoda; class Insecta; order Lepidoptera; family Pyralidae; genus Acrobasis; species Acrobasis suavella. The sequence continues at coordinate 3,976,429 of OW971947.1, forward strand.
CATCGATAGTTTATGAAACGCAATGAACTATCGATAATAGTATCGATAGTTTGTTCGTCGTCAGGATCGATACTGTCGATATTGCTGGTTATTAATAGTATTACTCTATAATTTTTCAAAACTAAAAACTGACTATTATATCGTGCGTGGATACTCTCGCGTCCTCGTATGTTGCGTCAACGTCTGTGCAAGCTGGTGCAGCGGCTGTTTCAGCGGAAGTCCTAAAACGTGGAAAATATGCTGCTCTTTTTAGAAATTACATTTTCGTGCCCTTCGCCGTAGAGAAGATGGGTCTATGGGGCCCAGAAGCAAAAGCTTTTGTAACTAAGATTTCAACGCGTCTCCGCGATGTTACGGGTGACCTAAGGGCGGGCGGTTTCTTTGCACAAAGAATTTCTATTGCGGTGCAGAGAGGCAATGCTGCCAGCCTTATGGGTACTCTGCCTCGCGGTGATGCATTGGAATCTCTTTTTATTTGTAATTTTTATTATATTTTAATTTGTAAAAATGTACAATGATTGAATAAATTATTAAGAATTAAAAACCGACTTCACCAAACTACACAACCGATTTTGATAAAATTTCTATGGTACCACTCGGAAAGTATACCCTTTCAAACAAAAAAAGAATTTTCCAAATCGGTTCAGGGCTATTTGATATTTTTGCAGAAATTAAAATTGTTATAAAAAAATATATTATTATATATTTAAACTAAACGTGCGCTATCTAAATTTGTTTTTTTTTTTTTATCTAATAGATTTTTTTGCAAACAAAAATGTTGTTATTACATTCAAAGCATTTTTGCTGACTGTATCTTTGAATATGTTTTGGTATTGATTTAAAAGTGGTGTCCGTTTTGAATAGAAAATAATTAAAAATTCAAAGTAATACCAGTGGTATTTGTTTGTGGTATTGGATCGGAATAAATCTAAAAATGTGTGATTCTGCGAACGAGACAGCTAACCAAATGTAAATTGCCTCTTAATTATAACTTTTCAATTGAACGATCACGACCAAAACGCTAATAAGAGGTAATCAAATAAACTGACTCAAGTCCACCCCTCGCGAAGTTTTGAGTTGTCCTTGAAATGTTCTGGAGATTCCTTGAAGAGGTGCGAGTTGGAAATTGTTTCAAGATAAAGGAGAATGAATGAGTAATGAACGCCGTGTGGTTTCCGGCAGAGTAGAATTGGGCCACTCCAAGTCCTCCCGTGGATGTCGTAGAAGGCTACTTAGGGAATACAAGCTAAACAAAGCTTATAAACATCAATGAGACCTCTCCAACCCGTCTGGCCAGCGAGGAGAGTGAAGGCCAAGTTCTCTGGCTGCTCTAGCCAAGTATGGCTCTGGTAGTACAGAGAGGGTCGTGCTCCTGCAGTGGAGACAAAAAGACCTGATGATGATGGAAGGAGAATGAATGAATGAGACAAAAAAGAAGAGAAATAAGAGATTAAGAATGGAAGGTTTAGTTTTGTACATTTGTTTTAATTTTTATGTCAAGATAGATCTTAGAATACAGATCGTCAAGAACGCCATCTAGTGATGAGTAGCGGAACTACTGAAGTCTATCAATAGATATCCGTAGCGCCATCTATTATTTGCTAGAGACCCTGACTTTTAAGCGTTAGCCCCTAATAACTTTTAAACGGCTCAACTGTTTTTTCTCAAACATAGCTAAGAATATCTGCAAGCGATCTCGCTTTTACGTCGAAAAACCGCGACGAAATCGTTCCCTCAGTTCGAGCGCTACGATGTTACAGACAGGCATTTGCATCAAGCTTATAACCTCTCTTTTTTGTCGGAAATTAATAATAAAAAAGGTATATATTTCTTATATATACATACGTATATACATAATATAAAAATGCATATACAATACTAGCTGCGTCCCGCGGTGTTACCGACGAAAAAAGTAATCCAGGGTATCAGCTACCTGTATACCAAATTTTGATCCAGCCGTTTGCGCGTGAAGAAGTTACAAACATACACACACACACTCACTTTTCTTTAACCTTTATAATTTTAGTGTAATATTAGTATGACTAGTTGCGCCCCGCGGTGTTACCTGCGGGAAAAGTAGCCTATGTGTTGATCAAGGGTGTTAGCTTCCTGCATAACAAATTTTATCAAAACATACACATATAAACTTTTGCCTTTATAATATTAGTGTGATGTTAAAATAAATAAACATTTAAGTCCCATACTAACGTATAAATAATCCATATATTAAGTACATGTGGTGTCAAAGTTTCGTTTACAAGCGCAACGGAAACTCGTTCAACTTCCGGTGCTGTTTCAAGCACTTCCGTTTCAGTGTCTCCGATTAAGTAAGACTAGCTAGGTCTTGAGATCAGAAGTCTAAAGTGGTGTTTAATTGTTCGACAAGATTTTGGCTCATGATTGAATAATATTACCAAGTCTGTATACTACGTAGCCAGGAACAGGATTACCGATATTTTTCTATCAATATATCGATAACCGATATCGGTATTTCATCGATATTTTTTATCGATTATCTATATATCGATACAAATTTCGATATATCGATACTAATTACTGGTATTGTTCCGTTCTTAGCGTTTTAATTGTTTTCTAATTATTTAAAATTTCGTGCACTTTACCAATCTAGCGTAATATCCAATCAGTTCGTCTTATGGAAGCGGTCCAACGTCACAATTCAGCCAATGAGAACGCACGGAATATACCGCGCGCCTGCACAGTACAACCGGCGTTGAACACAGCGCCATAGTGGTGAAACAGAGAACGACTTCGTTGCAATTTAAAATCACCGACGCACGGTTTTCCAAGTGATTCGATCGATCTATGATTAATAATTATTTAACGGAAAGTGCACTCAGAACTAACTTAACTGTACGGGTTGCAAACTGTGGCTCGTACACCGTCGACAAATAACACTACAAGCTACCCCCCTCGACCAGAAATTAATAAATATAGAAACTTTTGTGCCATTTTTCATCAAAATCGCGACTAGTGGGCGGGAACAGACAGACGGACAAAATCATTTTTGGCCAATCTCGAAACAAAGACGCTTCGCTCTCTCGGTCAATCAGAAGTTTCGCAAAATAAATTTATTGAATAATAAAATTGTTGAAGAGACTTGTTCATTCTTCATTCATTTATTCTATTCACACTAAAGTCTAAAATATATACAGACGAATATGTTCGCCAAGAGTTGACAAATATTGTCTCGTCTCAGGCTAAGTGACTTTCGCATAACTGTATGGCAACAGTTGCTTGTTTCCCGCTTTCACTGTTTACGTGGTACGAGGCACGCTGTTGATGTCAACTGCGGCCCGAACGGGTGAGCGGACGCGGCGGCCATCTATTGTCATTCCGTTCTGGAATGCGCTTTGAATTAGTCGTTAGGCTGATGCATGTTATTTACTGCATACATTTAATAATTATTTAAAATAGTTAAAATAAAATTGTATAAGGTTTTAAATAATATAAGCCGCCCACAATTTGTATTGAGTTAAGAAGTTCTAGATTTATTAACTTTTTGCGAACAGAATTCAAGTTCTCAATAACACTAATTCTATATCACACTAATTATATAATATATATAAAATATAATAATATTAAAAAGGGAAAGTTTGTGAGTGTGTGTGTGTTTGTTACTTCTTGACGAGCAAACGGCTGGACCACATTTCATAAAATTTTAAGTTGACACCTTGGATTAACACATAGGCTACTTTTAATAAACAGCGGATAACAACGCGGGGCGCAGCTAGTGAATTCATAGATCTCACTTGTATCTCATGAAACCGTACTCCGAAAAACTACAAATAAGATTAGAACCCTCCCAATTAGTTGAATAAGTATTTCTAAATCAACTCGTCTAGACTGCGATTGAAGATGTTTCGTTAATCAAGATTTAGACGAAGTGTTTTATTGCTGAAATTGAATTAGGAATGTTTATCAGACTTGTACAGCTCTCGAGACTTAAGGCGGCCTTTCCCGGCCGCTCTGTCGTCAACGCGAGTATAGTTTGAAAAGCTTGTTATTTTATCCAGGGCAATGCTAGAAAAAGAGGCAAAGCAAAAAGGGAGAGATAGCGCTTGAGGGATCGATTTACAATCTATTGAATGAAATTATTATTATTATTAACTATCCATGGAACGAATATTCACTTTTCCTTAGGTGCGGAAATTACATAAAACTTGTTCCAGGTGATACGGGTTTTTCAGTTATCCTTACAAGTGTGTGAAATAAATGTTTTTTATTTGAAATTTTCATTTCATTTGCAAGGTTTTTATCGAAATGTTTCTTTTTACCTTTACAATTTATGAGTACTTTATAAACGGTCGAAGTTCATGTAAAATTTGTGCAAAAAAGCAGATTTTTGGAGGCTTATACAGGACTTGTTTCTCCAAAATTTCTTCTGAAGAGACCGAAACACGTGAAAATCTGAAGGTGCCAGGTCAGGACTATACGGCGGATGCATTAACACCTCCCAGCCAGTGGTCAATTTCCAGTTCTTCAGCTACGTCGTAACTAATGATATGCCGATCTTGCTCCACTTTTTCAAAAATAGCATCCATTTTATCCGTAACAGGGCGACGAGAGCGACGTGCATCTTTGACATCAAAATTTCCGGATTGAAAATGCTTAAACCAAATTTGTGCTACTCTCACAGACACTGCACTAGGTCCATAAACATCGCAAATTTTTTTCGCGGCTACGTTGCATTTTTACCTTTTTGGTAGTAAAATTTTAAAAGGTATCTAATTTCTTCATTACATTCACTCATCTTGACGGTAAGAAAAACATATGAAAATCACGCATTTTCCTAATTTGAATTTAGAATTATCTTCTTTAAAATTTAAACTTTTAAATAATACCAAAATCAGCTAGTTATAAATAGTATAGCCAAAGTGGTTTTATTACAAGTTCATACATACTATATGCGAAAAGACTTTTTCCCCAACCTAGTAATTAGTAACGTAACAGATGCCCAACGCCATAGAAACGATTGAAGGGCCTGAATATAGGTAAAACGGGAGTTGCGGGTAGGCACGCAAATATTGCAGTACACACGACTAGCAGAAAAAGTTACAAAAACAGTGTTGATTTTACTTTTAAAATATTTATTGCATTTCATATAAGTCATATTTAATTGATTACAGTACTCTTTATTTAAATATCAGTAGTAAAAGATTTTAATGTCTTGATAAATAGCTATAGCGCCATCTAGTGAAAAGGAAGAGAAATAATTATGTTTATAAGGCGATGCGTAGGCATGGTGTAGGTGAGACATTGGCCTGAGGCACGGCATGGCCCGTACCTGTTTATACTGGTTTTTGAAATTCGCCCTGAGGTGTGAAATTACCGGCGCGCGTGAAGTCTCTGCCACGCACTTTTTGCCTTCACCTTCTCCTTTGGTTTTTAATTTCAACCGCTAGCGAAATCTATAGAAGGGTTGCCGAAATATGAGAAAGTTCGCGAGTTCATGGTTAAGTACTAAAGTGCGAACGAACTGGCTCTTTTACGACCGCCCTCATCAAATGAACTACCGCATGCTCGACCCCGCATCTCAAATTTCTCCACCATATCCTTTAAGGGGATACCTGAATTTTCCGGGGTCCAGTGCTGTCCCCATTTGAAATAAATCAATTGATAGGAAACGGAGACATCATTTAAAATTTTGTCACAACCCTTCAAACTGTCAAGGTCAAGACAAAATTTTAAATGATGTCTCTATGTCTTTTCAAATTATTTATTTGAAATGGGGGCAGCACTGCACCCCGTTAAATTCATGTAGCCCCTTAACTAAAAATGCTAATATATCTGTCGCTTCTTTATAGATCGTCTAATTTAAAACTGCTCACCACACACTTCGATTTACATTCACAAGCAACATATCAGTCTCCCATATTTTAGTTCTCGATGTAATCATACAGGTCCTTGGAACCCTCGCAACGCTATCTGCCACTCGAAATACAGGTTTATTCCTAGTTCGATGGTGGGCTGCCTAGTGAGGGAATTTTCGATATAATACGACTAATTAACATGTTTAGATATTTAATTCACTTTTAACGATCTCTATATTGTACTAGAACTAAAGAGACCCAGCAAAAAAATAATAAATGAAATTAAAGTAATTAAATCAGTGGACGGGAGTTCTAAACTTGACTTATACCATATTTATTTTGTTCCCAGTGTGGACGCCAGAGAGCGTGACTTTGGCGTCGCGGAGCGCTGGTCAGACGAGAGCGTCTTCGCGTCCCGTGCCTACTTCCTACCTGAGAGGAAACCAGCAGAGCTGGGCGTGGACAGGGTCAAGTCCACGGACCAAGGAATCTACAGATGTAGAGTGGACTTCAAGCAAGCGCAGACGAGGAACTCGAGGGTCAATTTGACTGTAATAGGTGAGTGGTAAAAGCATTACGTACAATGATGTTGGTTTACTGTCACGTCACAGTTTTTGGCTTCGCGGAGCGCTGGTCAGACGAGAGCGTCTTCGCTTCCTGTGCTTACTTCCTGCCTAAAAGGAAGCCAGCTGTGTTGGAAGTGGACAGAATCGAGTCCACGGACCAAGGAATCCACAGGTGTAGAGTGGACTTCAAGCAAACGCAGACGAGGAACACGAGGGTCAATTTGACAGTTATTAAATATAAATAAATAAATATATAGGGACCAATAACACTGATTGAGCCAGCCCCACAGTAAGTTAGAGACTTGTGTTATGGGATACTAACTCAACGATACTTATATTCGATTTATAACGCCGAAACTTGCGTAAAAATAAGCAAAAAAAAAATATGGCATAACTTTTTAATGGCTTTTTATTTAACTATTCTGTATCCATACAGACAACATTTATAGGTAGAAAAAACTATATCATGTTAAACTTTGCAAATACAATGTCAAACAATGTAGGAAATTCCCTCCGAAATTTGGATAGAAAAAATTGGAATCATGTGCTGATCAAAGACAGCTGATATTTCTCCAATGATTCCGTCAACAGACTCAAAATCAAAACCAATAAAAACGATCCAAAAAACGTCGGTACAATCATAGCTCGAAGCAGGAAACTCAAATTACATTTTATTAAAGCTCACGCCGAAACCAATTTATTTACAAATCGATTGAAGTGCCCAGATATACATCTCCATATAACTTTGCCCGGTGATGAAACATTTTAAACCATGTCACAAAGGAGTGGGGTCGAAAATTGAATGGTGGTGTTGAGAAAAAGGTTTTGAGGGTGAAAAATTAACATAGAAGTTTCGCGCCTTTAGGTAGGAAAGGTTTAGGATAATCCTTTATTTTAACCCTTCGTCTGAAAGTTTGATTTATTTTTAGATAGTACGTGTATAAAGATGCTCTTATTTTTATATACAACGTTTATTTTAATTAAGTACAAATGATTTAAGGGGTGATTCAATCCATCACCTTGAACAACTTTTTCCAATAAATGTATTCTTATCGAGATACGCAAAAAAATTTACATCATTGATTTACTTGTCTGAGAAACTAAAATTATTTTTGTATTTCAATATAAGTACATTTTTTAGGAAAAGTTGTTCAAAATGATGGACTGAATCACCTATCTAAAATATTTGTACTTAATAAATAACCGGCTAAGTGCAAATCAGACTCGTGCACGAAGGGTTCCGTTCCATTATCTATAATATCTATAAAAATCAAGTTTGTTGTATGGGAGCCCCACTCAAATATTTATTTTATCCTGTTTTTAGTATTTAAATATTAGGGTCTTGTTTCTACCCTTGGGTAAGGGACCCTAAAAAGGACATTGTATACACACACACATACAATTAAGTCTTTAGTTACATTAGGGGTAATGGTTCATAGAGCATTTTGGGTCCTGCGATTCTTTTAGCGTGATGGGTGATGGTGGGCGATAAGTGGAAAACGGAATTAAAATTGAGGAGTCTAGCCGCATCACCTACGAACATGATTCGTGTTTTCGCATATCCCTTCGATAGGCTTTAACGATGTGCGCAGAAAGATAAGCAGCTAGTACATTTCTCCATCGTGGAAGAGGATGTCAAAATATAATATAAATTTCATCACAAGCACAAAGCAAAGGTAACATTGTGTAGGAAATGCATAATATATCTGGAGTGCATCTGCCAGCGTTCCGCTGAGTAATATTACCTCGAATGCACGTAGAGTTTAGTATTTGGGGCAAAGTCACATTTGGGGCAAAGTGACTTTGCCCCGCGCAATTACTTACAATATTATTTAGATAAGGTTCTGTCTTATAATGTAAATTATTTTGCCTACACAAAGTTAAAACTTGTATTATGGGACACTAAGAGGCTATATTTTATAATAAATACATTATATTCATTTCGAAGACCTCCGTGGTGTAGTGGTCACCATGCTAATCCGCCACCCAGAGGTTCAAGTTGTCCTGGGTCTTGGGTGTTTATCTATATATGTATTTGTTATAAAATATGGTATCGTTGAGTTAGTATCCCATAATTCAAGTTTCAAACTTACTTTGGGGCTAGCTCAATCAGTGTTATTTGTCCTTATATATTCATGTTCACATTATTATATAAACAGGGTTAATTTTTAAACACCACAACATTTTAGGAGCAAGTTTAGTCCTAAAAACTATACATATTGAAAATCGATAAGAAATCGTCCTCCAAAATGAAATGCATTTGGCTTAGGGCTGAAAAGAAATGCATTTTTATGGACTTGTGGTTTCCAGCAGAGTAGCATAGGGCCACTCCAAGTCCTCCCGTGGATGTCGTAGAAAGCGACTTATTCCTTAAGTCGCTAATGACTAATTCCCTAACAAGCTAAAAGCTTATAAACATCAATGAGACCTCTCCAGCCTGTCTGGCCAGCGAGGAAAGTGTAAGAGAGTGCTCTGGTCAAGTATGGCTCTGGTAGTACAGAGAGGGTCGTACTCCTGCAGTGAAGACAAAAAGACCTGATGATGGTTTTTATGTAACATCGATTTATTTTTCATTTTCTATAATTGTTTTTATGGAAAGTAGTTAAGATTATGGACTGATGTACTTACTTGATCCAAAAATGTGGCTGGTGTTTTTTAAGTCACCCTGTATAGATAAACACCCAATACACAGGACATTTTGAAAAAAGCTATTTTACAACTCGCCATGGCTTAGAATTGAACCCAGAACCTCCAGAGTGGCGGTCTGGCGTGGCACTAAACTTTCAAAGAAACAAGCAATCTTAGGACCTTTACCTCCATAACAGATTGTATCCCGATTAACTAATACAATCAAATCAAGACGCCCATTATCCTGAGATCAGCCAATTTCATCTTCCTTATAACAAACAGGGAGCGAAAAAGTATTCCCGATTTTCCGCCTTACTTGGGTAAAATAGAACTTATAACATGTTTATATCAGCTTAGTAGCTAACTTCTAGTGTTCGTTTGTTTATAAAACTTTATTGTACATACATAAATACAAAAATACAACTAAGGGGCTACCTAAATTTTTAGGGGTCCACTGCTGGGGGCCATTTGAAATTACACTTGAAAGGAAACGGAAATATCATTTAAAATTTCGTCTTGATCAGACCCTAGACAACCCTCCAGACTACTTTATGAACTACAGTTTACAGTTTAAAATGAGAAAGTAAAGCTTTTCTACGCACATTAACGAAAAGCGGCCCCTTTTGGCTAATATGCGTAGAAAAGCTTCAGGTTCTCAGTTTAAACTGTCATAAAATAATTCTTAGGGTTATCTAGGGTCTGATCAGGACAATATTTTAAATGATATCACCGTTTCCTTTCAAATGACTTTGGTGAGGGTTCGTTATGCAGGAGGCTGAATGATGTAGTCTTGACTTGATGTGCGTAAGTAAACTAGTATTTTAATCGAAAATATAGAAAAAGTAGGTACTTCGAGCAAGTTGTTTGTATGCGCACGCGTCGATAGTCGTTCTTTCGCCGAGCTCGCCGCCCGGTTGGTGGCGGTTGCGTCCCCCACGCCTCAGCCTCCGCAGCGGGTCACCGGCCAGCTGATTTGGTGCGTCAACCCCAAAAAAATCGGGTAGGTTTAAGAGAAAAAGCAAAGTACGAAGGCGGCCTTTCTCAGATATGATAATTTATTCTTTTGACTTCTCTCATCTCAGCGTATTCCCAGTTGCATCGTCAGCAGAGGTCGGAATTAGGTAGAGTTATTTATGTACTTGCATCGAAATGTTGATATTAATATGGATCTTACCGGAATCACTAACGGATAATCTCGTGTTGCCAACAATATTACAAGTAAATAATAATAAAAACCTTAGATACAGATAAGACAAATAAAACAAAGTTAATTAATATACAATTTTTATAAGTATGTACATTAGTGTACATATTTATTGGTTTTATATATTGGCAACGTTGCGCGTGCTGTGGTTTAAATTGTGTAAAGGTAATAACTTTTTTATTTAATAAATTACGTGATTTTTCTGCTCTTTAAAATTAATCCTGGGATTTGAGGCTTATCCACTTTATTCTTTCGCTGTATAAAATCAGTGTAAGTACATAAATAACACTACCTAATTCCGACCTCTGATCATCAGCTGTAATCTAAAATGCTGTGAAGCCTGAGGTCTACCTTACGGCTTTTTTTACGTCGCCTGGCTATAAAATTATTTACACGCATATCGTCCCTGACGACATCAAGCCAGTAATTCATTGGTCTACCAACCCGGTGCATGCGGCATTGTTTATACCTACACTACATAAACATCAAAATATACGGGTAAAGTAAGTCTATGACACTGAACAAATTTTCTCAAGGACCACAATAGGCATGTCGAAATAAGAAAAAAAACAGATTTAACATAGATTATATACGTAGTATATTAATTACTCTGTGTAATATAGGTACAAAAGTAATCCTTCCAGTTCAGTAAGGGCTTACCTCAGTATTATATTATTAATTTTTTTTCATGTTTTATGAAACGTTTTTCATTATTTATATTTTTATGCTTGTCCACAGTACCACCCAGCAAAATGACAATCATTGACGACAGAGGGGACGTGAAACAAGCCATCGTTGGACCCTACGTCGAGGGGGACTCATTTACACTCAAATGTGACGTCACTGGAGGTAAGAAAGAAAAAGACCGATCACTTTATAATATAGACTTTTTAAACAGCAGCTATATTGGAGCAAATTGTCAATGCCATTGATAAATTTTTACCTGACTACCAGGGACAGGAATACTGATATTTAGTATCGATGTATCGATACAAAATATCCATATTTCGATACAAAATACTGGTATTTTATCGATATCTGTATCGATATATCTAAATATCGATACAAAATATCGGTATTCCTGTCCCTGCCGACTACAGCGAAGTCAAAAAAGAGGATTATGTGTTTGGCCGCTATATATGTATGTATTTTTGTATATGTGACTGTTCCCTCGTATCTTCTATGATATCCATGATAACAAACAAGGTATCGTTGGAAGCCTCTTTGTTGTAAGCTGGTTATAGGCTTTGTTATGTCACAATAAATTCAATATGGCGCCCTCTGTATGCCCAAAAATGTAACTAAAAAGTAAAATCAATGTAATCATACCTTGTAGGGTACTTATCGAATAAAAGAGCTACATCTGCACATTTTAAAAAATATATACAATGCTTGCTGTTTCTTAGTGCTGTATTTTTTAGAAAGAATCTTTCTTTAGTCGCGTTTTAGTTTTTAAAACCTTTAAAAAATATATACAATGCTTGCTGTTTCTTAGTGCTGTATTTTTTAGAAAGAATCTTTCTTTAGTCGCGTTTTAGTTTTTAAAACCTTTAAAAAATATATACAATGCTTGCTGTTTCTTAGTGCTGTATTTTTTAGAAAGAATCTTTCTTTAGTCGCGTTTTAGTTTTTAAAACCTTTGAAAAATATATACATGCTTGCTGTTTCTTAGTGCTGTATTTTTTAGAAAGAATCTTTTTTTAGTCGCGTTTTAGTTTTTAAAACCTTTAAAAAATATATACAATGCTTGCTGTTTCTTAGTGCTGTATTTTTTAGAAAGAATCTTTCTTTAGTCGCGTTTTAGTTTTTAAAACCATATCTTGTATTATGTATTGCCAATTCTCGAAACCTCGTTACATCAGGCACATGAATGATAACAGGCAAATGTATTGAAAGAATTCAAAAGGAGATTGGCCGCAAAATGTACAAGACATTAACCGGCTTTCATGACACATATTCACTTCTATTCAACATATTTATCAGGAAATCTAACGCCATAAACAGAGAAAGATAATCCAACAATACATCTTAAGAACAACACCCAATTACATCTGACCAAATGCGATTTAGGACCGAGTAATAAATTCAGCTCGTTGAAAATTAATTAATTTCCTTATAGGATTGTGACACAAAATAAAGTAAGGTAACAGAAGGAAAACATTTCAGTTTTATTTTAAAAATATTTTACTCATCAACTACAAACAAGGTCTGGTGGTCTGATCTGATTGGTCGCAAACGAAATAGTTTATATTAATTTTTTTTTCAAAATACCGATGGTTTTAGCAGCTTGACATAATAATATGTGTTAGCCATCACCAAAATACACTCATAGGCATTTCTTAAATTAAATAAATATTATGAGTAGTAAAATTTAAATTAAAACTAAATAAGTACTAAAACAACCTAAAACTAAAAAAAACATAATAAAAAGAATTACAAATTATGTAGTCCCACTAAAATATCCCCCTCGGTAGCGTGGCCAAAAGGCTGGCAGCATTAATCATTTCTTAAATAGAAATCTTGCGTATACCGATAGAGAAAGCTTATTTTCAATTCATTCATATACAATATGACGTTTTTCTTAAAAAATCTGTCGCCTCAATATTTGTTTCCCCATTTTAAAAAATGTACTTATTCGTAGTAGTTCGTGTGCTAATCGTTCGTGCCTCACTATGCTATAATCACACTATACTTTGTCCATATGATTTGGATTTTTTTTTTAAATATTAGGTCTTTACCTATGAAATTGCCGCTTGTATGAAATATTTAAACGATGTTTTTTCATGTATTTTTTATTTGTATTAATCGAAGTATTCACCCATGCAATCAACGCATCTTTGCTAACGCAGTGGCAGTTTATTGATGTCCTTCTTAAAGAAATCAGCTGGACGGGAGCCAACAAATTCTTCAAAGGCATTTTGTACTGCTTCTCGGATATTGAATTTTTTTCCCGCCAAGAAGTTATCCAAATTCTGGAAAAAGTAGTAGTCTGTAAGCGCAAGGTCTGTTAAGTAGAGCGGATGACGGAGAGCTTCCAACCCCAGTTCTTGCAACTTGGAGACCGTCTGCTGTGCAGTATGAGGTCGCGCGTTGTCGTGCAGGAGCAGCGGAGAGGAGCGATTGACCAATGCTGGTTGGAGATGTGCCAGCTTCTCCATTATTGTGTTCAGTCCTTCACAGTACACATCTGCAGTAATGCTCACCCCGTTTGGTAAGAAGCTGTGATTAATCACACCGGCGCTAGACCACCAAACAGTGACCATCACTTTTCTAGGGGTAAGTTTTCTTTTAGGGCATTGTTTAGGTGCTGACCCAGGATCCAACCAACTTGCTGAGTGCTTGCGGTTATCAAACAGAATCCATTTTTCATCGCAGGTAACAATGCGGTTCAAAATTCCTTCATTTGTGTGTCTGTTGAGCAGTGCAAGGCACGTCTCGACGCGTACTTCGCGCTGGCGATCATTGAGTTCGTGGGGCACCCATTTGTCAAGCTTTTTTACCTTGCCAATTTGACGCAAATGGACCAATATTATTTTGACGCTAACGTCGAAAGCTGCTGCTAATTCAGCCGTAGATTGTGTATCATCAGCTTCCACAATCGCCTTTAATTCGTCATTGTAGACCAAAGTCTTCGGACTACCGTGAGGTTCATTTTTCAGGTGGAAATTTCCAGAACGAAAGCGAGCAAACCAAAAACAGGTGGTGCGTTGTTTTGTAGTGTTAGCTCCGTAAACGTCTTTGATGTTGCGTGCCGCTTGTGCCGCGTTGCTGCCACGATACTCATATTCCATAATTACTCGAATTTTTAACGTATCCATGATGACGAAAAAGATTGAAATGCGATGAAAATGTAACACTAATCAATAAACAAATGACTACTTTTGGAAAAAGAATTCCATGTTTTTAAAATAAAATTAATTTGAAATAAGAATTCTTAGCCAATTAAAATTAAAAAAAAATATTTTGATTTGAAATGGCCAGTACTGCAGAACGGCAATTTCATAGGTAAAGACTTATTATTAACCTTTTAGTTTTAAAATTAAAATTTATCACTTTTCTTTAACGTCATGATTTTAATCATGATGTTAATAAACTAAACAGTACATCATGATTTATTGTGTTTCTTACGATTGTCAAAAGATAATAGTTAGAGATTGTATATATCGAGTCATTTCAACAGTTACCTTTACATTTTTCATTATATTTTTTTTAAAGATATATTTTTCAGTGAATATAATTATTGTGGAACATGTTAATTTACAGAAAATGAACAAAACACATAGCTACAATTGATATGCATATTTTATGAAGTTTCGCATCTGTCGACACTGTATTTTGTACTTGCGAGTCCAACATACATTATGAATATAAAACGGACTGAAAAGGGTTTGGACTTTTAACCGATTCGTGTCAATGTACTGGATATAATTAGGGTGCTAAATAGATGAGTTATTGGCGTTTAATTTCCGGTTGTGATGTGGGTTCGAACCCAGGTAGGTTTAAGTAATATATTATTAGAAATGTCTTTTTAAATTTTCTAATCAAAATTGAATCGTGTTGAGTATTTGTATTTTTAAATAAGAATTTGTGGTGGTTACGTTTTGAATAAAACCGGCCAAGTGCGAGTGGAACTCGCTTGGAGAGGGTTCCGTACAATGCCAAAGTCAAATGTTTTTATTAATTTGTGGTATGTTTTACAATAGGTATTCTTACTGAATTGAATTTTGAATTTACTACTATTTCTTTGTGAAGAACTAAGTTTTCCGACGTGTCGTAAGTCAACATATAATATTAAGTTTACCACTTTATTTTCAATTGATATTTATTTTACAATAATAAAAAAATATTTATTGAAATCCTTATAACGAGCCTTTTCATTTAATACATAGCACAGTAAGGTAAGCAAAACATTTTCTTTTCATTTCCTCATTCGTCCATCGAAAATGACTCTTATTTAAAAAAAAAAACATTGATTTACTTTGCACATAGAATCTGTGTTTGGATCATAGGATTACACCATCCTACCAAATTTCACCTGATTTGGTTCAGTAAATTCGAAGTAAATTCGCCGTAATTTTTTTGTAATAAACCCTTAAAAGTTTGGTGCATAGTCGCTTTTTAATAACTTAATTTCAAAATCAGAAACTTATGTTTTTTTTAATTTCTATTACTCGAATTACTAAAAATGGTTAGTTAGACCTGCCTAAGTACCTGTTTATAATATAAAAGTGAAAAAAAGAAATCGTTTTTAAATAAGGACAAATTAAACAGACTGTGTCACCCCCACAGTAAGTGTTAAAATTGTGTTATGAAATACTAGCTCAGCGATACAATATTTTATAACAAATAAAAATGTAGATAAAAATACAAAACCCAGGACAATTTGAAAAAGGTCATTTTCTAAATTGCTCTGACTAGCGTGGCCACAATAAGGGCGACGACAGGATCAGTAAAGTATGATAGTAACAATTATTATCCAAAAATAATCGACCCTTACTTTTCAGTTAACCAAAAAAGTAAAAATTCTTAAAGATACGGAGCATCAAAGTTCCAGAGAGCTTACTATGTCACCGATAAGTAAAAATTGTAGGTACCTAGTCTGAAGTCAAGCGAAATTTCAAATATAAGATAGGTGTACAATATTTTTTAATAATCTAACCGATTAATTAAAAATATTTTTTCCCATCAAAAAATTTTCTTTTTTAATTCGTCAAACATATATTATATGCAAACACTAAAGTAGATAATTTTCTTACAGGCCGTCCCCGACCATGGGTCAAGTGGTTCAGGGACGAGGTGGAGACTGACACGCCAGCGACCCCCCTGTCCGGGAATGGGGTCCGGGGGGTCATCCACGTGGGGCCACTGACCCGAGCTGACGTGAGAGCAGCCTTAACCTGCAGAGCGTCCAACCATCCTCGGGCACACCCTATAGAGACGACCCTCACGTTGGATATGAATTGTAAGTAAACTAGTGGTTCTGTGAGCTGTAGTACCTCGCAACCCCAACCCGTTTAAATTTATCGGATAGGAGAAAAAATTGTCCAAACGAAAAAGTTGCGTCTTTGCTTGAATTTTCCAGGGTCAAGTGCTGCCCCCATTTGTAATAAATCATTTGAAAAAAACGGAAATATCAATTAAAAATTTTGACGTGATCACACCCTATATAACCCTCCAAACAATTTTATGAAATATTGTTTACAGTTTAAAGTGAGAACGTGAAACTTTTCTACGCAAAATTGCGAAAGACGGCCACTTTTGGCGTATGTGCGTAGAAAAACTTCACGTTCTCACTTTAAACTGTAAACAGTAGTTCATAAAATAGTTTGAAAGGTTATCTAGGGTCTGATCAAGACAAAATTTTAAATGATGTCTCCGTTTCCTATCAAATGATTTATTTCAAATTGGTTTCAGCACTGAATAACAAAAAGATTTATGACATTTAAAAAAATCAAAATGTCTGAAATATGATATTTCTTAAGTTTTCAACCCCTCTATTTCCGCCATTTAGAAAACAGGAATTAAAAAAAATCTTCTTAATTAAATTTAAGACGAAGTGGTAGCTAAAGTGGCGCCCTCATTTGAAATAAATTGTTTAAAACTAAATATGGTAATAATTAAAAATTTGATTTGTATAAATGTCTAGCAAGACCTTTTAACTATTTTATGAATAACCTTTGAAAGTAATATTGGTAGTCCGTCTATTTTTAAAACCGCCAAAAGTGGCCACGCTCGCTCGGTCAACGTAATTGTATTATTTTTTTAACTAGTTTTTATTTAAAACAATAAACTTATTAGATAGTAATGAATCATTTTGATGTCTCACATACACCATCAGTGTTCATTAACATAAATGCAAAGCTGAGCTTACGTCTCAAGGTTGAACTAGTCACGGGCTCGAACTCACACGTAGGCGCGGCCTAAAAGCATGCTCTCTCACCTAACATTGTGTTCGGGCAAAGCAGTGAGGTGAAATGCACGATAATTCATAGTAAAACCGAGCGCGTAAAAAATACTCACAGTCCTTTAGGAAAAGGGGTTTTATGCAGAAACTACTGCATCAATTAATTACACATAAAGTTTATTAAAATTTTCGATAATTAAGCTGTATCAGGGCAGACTTTTTGTTGGAGATCATACACTTCTTTTATTACTTATTTACACCGAAATTTGAGTAAACATAAGCAAAAAAAAACGAGTCTTTGATGACTTAACTTTTTAATGGTTCTTTATATTACTATTCTGTATCCGTACAGCAAAAATTTATAAAGAGACAAAACGATATCATGTAAAAGTTTGAATGTAAAATGTCAAAAAGTGGAGGAAATCCCTTCCGAAATTTGTATAAAAAAAGTATCGACTAGTTTAACCTTAAGAGCTGTACCTTTGTTTAAACACTCATAGTTAGTCAGCAAGTAAATCTTTGAACCTTTATCACAAACAATGCAAAGTTTGATATAATTTTCCAAAAGTCCGAACACACAACGGAAGTACCTCTATTATGTTTATGCGGGGAATTAGAAAAGTTGGCGGCACCTCGCATGAAAGCTGTCAGCTGCAGAAGCTGCCAGCTCGCCCGAATTGCTGCCCGAATAATGTTTACCAACAAAATGGAGGTTTGTGCCATTTAATGCTATCTTTACTTCCAAGTGACGTAAGGAGTACCTATACCCGGAGAGTATGTATGAAAAGAGTAGTGAGTGTTGACGAAGCAAAAGAGGCTTGCAAGGATCGTAGCTAGTGGGATTCTATAGTCTCTGCCTACCCCCATGGGAAACAGGCAAGAAAATATGTATGTTTGTATGTTAACTTCCATGCTGAAGTCGTGTCGTAGGGAAGTCAAACATTAGGTCTGCGAGAAAAGTAAAAACTTAGAATGTATCAGCTGCTTCTCTTGCCCCGTAGATCGTAAAAGCCGTTTAAGGGAAAGGTGGTAAATGCTGATAATGTTATCAACCAACATAATACTGTTTTTTTTTCAACTTCTCGCCCGACACGGCGCTTAAAGTGGCCTTCATCAAAATGCTTTGTCTGAGCAATAGGGGTACAGACGTAATAGTATGTATGTATTATTAGCGGATTAGCTCGTTGAAGTGGCAGTGGGCGGGACGCATAACGTGACGAACCGATGACCGATGGGGCAAAAAGGTTCTTGAATGTGCTGGCAAGCGAAGCGTAGAACACCCACCCACAAAATGGTCTAACGATCTGACTAAGGTCGCTGGCAAGCGCTCGATGCAGGCCGCTCTAGATCGGTCATTTTGGAAATTCTTGGGAGAGGCAGTCCTGCAGTGGACGTTATGCGGCTGAAATGATGATGATAAGTATGTATGCGCAATTTAATTTTGAAGTATAAAGACAATAAATAAGTAGTTCGACCGGAACACATTCACTCATATATTGAGTGTGTTAATAATAAACTGGCGTTAGATTTTTAAAGCTGACACTAGACTTGGCCGAAAAACAAACAAACATGCTGCCCAAATGCATTTGACATAGCTTGACGACTGTCATAGAACGATGACAGCTGGGACCAACGTCTAACGTCAGTTTGACGTTAGACGTTGGTTACTACTGAAATTAATTTAAGGGTGAATCCAGTCCATGATATTCAACAACTATTTGTAAGGAACATATATGTAAATATAAAATATCCGGCCAAGTGCGAGTCGTACTCGTCAACGAAGGGTTCCGTACCATTATCTATAAAAATCGCGTTCATTATTCGGGAGCTCCTCTTAAATAAGTATTTATTTTATTCTGTTTTTAGTATTTGCTGTTATAGCGGCAACAGAAATACATCATCAATGAAAAATAAAACTGTGTAGCTATCTCGGTTCATGAGATACAGCCTGGTGACGGCGGAGTCTTAGTAATAACTAAGACTCCGCCGTCACCAGGCTGTCCCGTGTTTACCCAAACCTTAAAAATAATTTCTGGCTTTACATAGAAACCTGGGACAACTTACATGGGAGGTCAAAATGGTTTTTCATAATTAGGTGTATGTTTTTTGGGGAACGTTATTCAGTATCAGTATATTTTGCTAAGCCCTATATAGTGCAATAATAATTATAAGTTAATATGGTAATAGCACTAGATAAAATGAACCCTGTGTAGGAAATGTAACTCCCAGCAGACATGGCTGTCAGAGTCACGCTCAAAGCCGGTCATTTGAAGTTGGCCTTTCAGCGAAGAGCCACTCTCGCATGGATTATTTCGAACTGGATTGTTTGAATTAGCTACACGAACGTCAACGTTTTGAACCGACTTCCGAAAAAGGAGGAGGTTATGATTCGTCGAGATCTTTTTTACGTATTTTCACCGATATTTAAGAACGCCTGGACCGATTTGATTTGATGAAAGGGTACTTGTCAGTCACTTGTGTGAGTTGTGTAGTTCGGGACACACACTTGTGTAGTTCGGGAGTGAAGACGATTTTTTAGTATTGAAAAATTATTGAAACCATTAAAAGCGAGTTCAGTTCTTTATTGGGTGTATGTATTGCTTTTACAAGTTAAGGAGCCCCGGCCGTGGTCCGGACTTGGATAGGTGACAATCAAGAGTCGTGCTGAGACCGCGGTTGGTGCAACCCGATCAAAACATCTGCAAGTGATTAAACGAGTGATGTACAAAAAAAATATTTTATAACGAGCTTTTATCTTTAACAATTATCTAATAAGGTAAAAGTGGAGCACTTTCACCTTATTAGATTATTGTCTAGACGAATCAATCAAGCACAAACTCGAAGGGGTTTTCGGTTTATAGTTTTGAAAAAATATTTTTGCGACGCGAAACTTTAAAGAGGTTATTGTTTACCGACTTAGTATAATGTCTTTGTTCCAGTTCCTCCCCTGACAGTCCACATCGTTGGCTCTGACCAGCCTTTATCAGCACGGAGGAGGTACAACCTCCTCTGCCAGAGCTCGGGATCCAGACCGCCAGCCTCCATCACGTGGTGGAAGAATGGACAGAGAATAAACAATGCTAAAGAAACTGTAAGTACCACAAAATAATGTTGTTAATAAAATCCACAGCTTCTTCTAAACTGTTTATTTGGGTTTCCACTAAAAACTTCAGCGAGCGCTGTGCACATCAACCGGCCGCCATTACAACAGAGTCATCATCATCATCCTCACGTATTCCCGGTTGCTTCCTCAGCAGTAACGCTTCAGAGCCCGGGGTCCGCTACCTAACCAAGGAGATTTGACGAGGTTACTGGTTTTTACACAGAGCGACTGCCGTCTGACCTCCACAACCCAAAGAGCAAACCAGGAACCAATCCTTGGATAGTTTGATGATCAAACGCTAGGTGGCGTTCGGGACTTACAGTTTTACGTGTCTTCCGAAACAAACAACAATCTTTCTTTTCGGATAATCAGGTGATTCAAGCCTGCAATATCCTATCCAGACTGGAAACAACTTTTCACAAAGTATGCTTCCCAGTGGGAATCGAACCCATAACCCCCGGGTCACAAGGCGAACGCCTTGACCACTGGACCACGGAGGCAGCCATTACAACAGAGTGACAACCTACTAAGGACATCACCATCATCATCACCCCAGCTCTTCTTCCGCCCACTGCTGAGCATAGGCCTCTCTTCGTGGACGCCACCCATCTCGGTTCTGTGCTGCTCTCATCCAGGTATGACCCGCGACTGATTATATCGTCAACCCATCGCATAGGCGGACGCCCGACGCTTATCTCACCCATTCTGGGCCACCATTCGGTCAGTGCCTTCACTTAGTCGTCACTAAGAACATAGAGAAGGCTATTTTCCTATGCACAGATATAATGCCACCATACAGCCAGTTTTAAAGTTGCATTGCCATATTTTAACACAAAATCAAAACGAAATTTTATAGGCACTTTCACACGTCAATGAATTTGAGAAAGGCGCTGCTTGTTCACGACTTGGCGTATTGATCAGCCACCGCATACTCGTAAGTACAATGTGGACAGGGTTAAATAAATATTATTTTATTTAGTCTGTCAATGGATAATCCAAAGAAAGACTCATTTTTAGGGTTCCGTAGTACCTACAAGGAACCCTTATAGTTTCGCCATGTCTGTCTGTCTGTCGGTCTGTCTGTTTGTCTGTCCGTCCGCGGTTTTACTCAGAGACTGTACGTACTAGCAAGCTGTAATTTGGTATAGGTATGTATATTAATCATGCCATAAAAGTGGTACAATAAAATATAGAAAATATTTTTTTTAGGGTAGTTCCTATACAAGTAGGAGTCAATTTTTTTTTCTTGACTAACCCATCGTTTGGGATACGGTTAAATAGATCTTTTAAAAATATAATAAGCTTGTAAACATAATTTTTTGATTTAGGGATCCGTTACTGAAATATTTGGTTTTACATTGCTAATGTTTGTTAGAGTCAAGTGTCTCCCCCATCTATCTATTAAACGGTTATACATGGAGATGTGAAAAAATTCACAGCAATAGTAAATATAATGAAGTTTAAATAAAAAATATCAAAGGTAAGTAGGATTAACAAATAAAAAAATTATAAGCGACAAACTTATAAAATGTACTCGGAAAAGGAAAAGTTTATACAAATTCAATAGAAAATTAGTTTTTAGGCGTTTTTAGTGGCCTTAACTCAAACTTGGAATTTGAAACTACGGAACCCTACACTGCGCGTGGTCCGACACGCACTTGGCCGGTTATTTTAAGTTTAGCGCAGTAGTGAAAATTCAGCGCATCGAAGTTTTGTAGTGGGGGCGTTTTACGTCAACGACGTCATGCGAAATTTAAATGCGCTTTATCTTCGTCATTATTTGCTTATCAGAGAAAAGAAAAAATACGTAGGTATACAAGTTTTATCTACCTAATGAACCAAAGCATGTTTTTCTAAAATCGTATTATCGACCTAGCTCCCAAAATTTTTTGAGAATCGGTTGAGAAATGCGACCTGTAGCACAGAATAAGTACTAGTACTAACGTACAGAAATCTAACTCAGAAAAAAATTTAAAGAAATATCTACTAAATGTGGTTTAATTTAGCTCGCGTCAGAACTTCTCACTTCCTTGTTTAGATACCTAGACATCCATTGCAAGCCAATGTCATTCTTTTTTCTCAGGACAAACGATTCATGTAACTGAATTTTGCCCTTCGTAGTGGTCGCCGCGCGCATAGTAATAATGTAGGTATATTTTCGATACCTAAACGGGGAGTGACACAGGCCTGCCTGTAGAGGAGAACAGCTGGACAACCATAGCCAGACAGCCGGACAGAGGTATGAAATCAATGTTGCCCAAACTAAAACGGAGACGCTAGGAGAATCGCTCTGTGATTGTGAATAACATAACGAATTCACGTTCGCTCTGTGACTGTGAATAGCAGAACGAATTCACGCTCCCTCTGTGACTGTGAATAACAGAATGAATTCACGCTCGCTCTGTGTCTGTGAATAACAGAACGAATTCACGCTCGCTCTGTGACTGTGAATAACAGAATGAATTCACGCTCGCTCTGTGACTGTGAATAACAGAACGAATTCACGCTCGCTCTGTAACTGTGAATTACAGAACTAATTCACGCTCGCTCTGTGACTGTGAATAACAGAACGAATAGCTGAAGTTCGGGGTCGATGGGCCGTGACGATGGACCATCATCATCATCCGAGCATATTCCCGGTTGCTCTGCAGCGGTAACGCTTCAGAGCCCGGGGTCCGCTAAACTAGGTGATTTGACGAGGCTATTGGTTTTTACACAGAGCGACTGCCCTCTGACCTTCGAAACCCAAAGGGCAGACCAAAAACAATCCTTGAATAGGTTTGAGTAAAAGCTAGCTGGCATTCGGGACCCACGTGCCTTCCGAAATACGGAATTATCTTTCTTTTCGGATAATCAGGTTATTCAAGCCTGCAATATCCTAACCAGATTGGAAACAACTTTTTACAAAGTATGCTTCCCAGTGGGATTCGAACCAACGACCTCCGGATCACAAGACAAACGCTTTGACCACTGGACCACAGAGTCTCCTCTGATTACAAAAATGAACACAATGCAATCTGCGTACATAATCATACAATATTAAACTGTCTTTATGAGGATTACGCAAACAGCGATGGATTATTGCCATTTATTCCCTCGGCGAGAAATATTACATTATTTACTTTTATACTGAACGAATTTTGATGAGCTTAATGCTCTTTTCATGGGACATAAATCCTGATTTGGAATAAAATTATTATCCTGTTTAGAATTAGGGAAGACCTGAAGACTAGCTAGTAAAAAAATTCTTATTTAATTTCGGGTATATTTTTCATTAATAAAATTATGACTGTTTATTCTGCATAATATGTGAAATAGTACATGTGCTATTATGTATTCTGTGGTTATGTCATCGGATTTACATAGGTATTAGGTAGATACCTATGGAGATATTGGAGACTCCCTATTATCATATAGCATTGATAGCGTATTATTAAGTTGTTTTTTTTTATAGAATTCAGTTCTGTTTTAGTTTGGATTATTAAGAGGACACTTGAAAATTTTGGAGTCCAGTTCTGCCCCCATTTAATATAAATTATTTGAAAGAAAACGGAGATTACATATAAAATCTTGTCTTGACTAAGCCCTAATAACCCTAGAACTATTTTATGAACTAGTGTTTACAGTTTAAAGAACGTGATGATTTCTACTTGCATTTGCGAAAAAGGGCCGTTATTCCGGGGCAAGCTTGGTCAAAACCAAAGTTTAAAATTATATCTACGTTTCCTGTAAAATAGTTTATTTAAAATGGCAATAGCACTGGACCCCGAAAAATTCAAGTATCCCCTTATGACTTAAATATTTTAATAATCAAATTATGTCAGCTATTTGTTGCTGCATTACGGCACCTTTCCATCTTTAGAAGACTTTAAAAGACCTTTAGTTCCATCATCACGGGCCATCGATCTCAAACTTCAGCTAATTTGTCGTCAAATAAATTCACGCAATCTTATAAGGAAACATCGCGCAGTCAACTTAAAATAAAGGCACGTAAAAGTAATAAATGTAGATTGAATGGGGCAGCCTCGTGCCCTGGGAGTGCTTAAATCGCTCGTAAGTGAGGGCCTTAGGCCGATGCTTCACTGAGATGGCACTGAGAAAAGGCCATAACTAGTCCCGTATTGTTGGAAAAATTAGGAACTATGTCAAAATAGGTTATGTCGAATTTTACTGATTTGGTAAAAATTTTAACACTCAATAATAGGGGTGACGACAGTGTCAGAAAAGTATTATTCTAGTTAGTCTTTTCGATTAATCCAAAGACCCGTATTTTTCAGTATCTTCTATTATTGTGCTTAGGAAGCGGCAGTAAACTTAGTTGAAATAAATGATCTGACGTCAACAACCTATTATGAAATTGAAAGAAAACTTGACAATTATAAGTGATACAAATATCTAGTTTAGGTTATAAAAAAGTAAAAATTTACAAAGATACGAAGCATCTAAGTTCCGGCGTGTAGGCTTGCGACGTCACCGCTGAAAATTGCACAAAAACGTGACGACATGCGAAATAATTTAAATGTGCTGTATCTATGTCATTTTTTGTTTATCAGCGAAAAGAAAAAAAAGCTGTACATTATTTTTTAATGATCTAACCGATGGACAAAAAATGTTTTTCCAATCATTATCATCATCATTATGTTCTGTCGTTCTCATAGAAGTTTTTTTTACTGTGTTTTTACACAGTAATAAACCACCATAGTCGAGTGCGACAAATAATACGTTAACTGTGTCCCTTACAAAAGCAAAAGAGATAGCGGTCAAAGTGACAATGTGACAAGTCTTGGTACAAGACGTGTCAGGCTTTGTCGGCTTGGTATGAACATCGCCATACTAAAATAGGATTTTACAAATTAAACTGTGTTTATCTAAATCTATCTAAATATATATTACTCAAAGGTGACTGACTGACTGACATAGTGATCTATCAACGCACAGCCCAAACCACTGGACGGATCGGGCTGAAATTTGGCATGCAGGTAGATGTTATGACGTAGGCATCCGCTAAGAAAGGATTTTGATCAATTCTACCCCCGAGGGGATAAAATAGGGGATGAAAGTTTGAATGAAACTTTGTCAATTTTAAACCGATCGGGCTGAGACTTTGCATGCATAAAGCTACTATGACGTAGGCATCACATAAGAAAGGATTTTGATAAATTCCACCCCTACGCGAGCGAAGCCGCGGGCAAAAGCTAGTTTATTGTTATATTTCCTTGAAAAGATGGTATGCATTACAGATTATTCGTGTAGACGAGGGATAGATTTTCGCAAGTTTATAAAAGCCCTAAGTCTGCAATTTGCTACTTTCCAACAACTAGAATCAGATTTTTTTTAAACGTCAAAACATAATTTTTCTATGGGATTTGTGTGAAATATAGACTAATGACGTCATTGTTTCTTGGAGTCAAATAGCGCTCTAAATATCAGTTTTTCCGCAATAATAAATCTAAAACCACGTTGGAAATGGATATAATGATGACAAGTAAAATTATTTTATGAAGTTTTATTTTCATAACAGTGCCAAATATTTCATTTGCCCCAGGACAGTACCTAATTACAACTGGGTTTATGTACATATATAAATTAATACATTTGCATCTTTTCTTAAACTTAAGTGAAAATAACCGGACATCTCGTGAAATGTGACAATAATCCAAACTTTGCTAAGTATATGGACATCAACTTGGTACAGTCGGGTTCATGAACTTGTTGCATTAATGAAATTTCCTCGGCGTTTAACATAGTTTGTAGTAACTTTAGCTACCTGCTGTTGCTATTTTTAATCCCTGACAAAAAAGAGGAGTGTTATAAGTTTGACGACAACGTCTATCTGTCTGTGGCATCGTAGTGCTGGAGCGAATAGACCGATTTGGATGCGGATATTTCTATATAAGTGAAAGCAAGTTCCCTTGCGGTTGTTCTTAGCCATGTTTTATGTTTGTTCAGTTGTTTAAAAGTTATTAGGTGTTAACGCTTGGAAGCTGGGGTTTGTAATTTACCTGGCTAATGGCGCTTGGGATAAGCATATTATGTAGTTCCGCGACTTATCACTAGATGGTGTCGTAGGGGGATTTTTTAATTTGTCTGGAAATAAACTTGTAAAACAATAATCCTATCCCCACGACAGTTGAGACGCAGTGGTGGCCAAGCGATTTTGGCACTGGAAATGCGACTGCAAGGCGTGAGTTCGATCCTCACTAGGCTAAGAAACAAAAAAAAAAAATTGGGCATGCTTTCATTGTAGGTCAAAGCGCAAATTTAATATTTAGACAAATGAAATAAGCCTCAATTCGATGTAGTTGCGTCAATTTATTACTGAATACCATCGACCACCTTCCGTCTCCGTGAAGAGACCCTAGACATTGTTAAGCATAAAGTGCTCGTCAAGACAAATCAAGCGAGTCCTATTCACTGAGGTTATCTTATTTCATAACTGAGTTCTGTCGAATATTTCCCGGTTTCATAATTAGAACAGCTCATTGCCTCCATCTAATATATAAAATTCTCGTGTCACAGTTTTCGTTGCCATACTCCTCCGAAACGGCTTGACCGATTTTGATGAAATTTTTTGTGCTTCTCCGGTATCTATGAGAATCGGCCAACATCTATTTTTCATCCCCCTAAATGTTAGGGGTAGTCCACCCCTAAATTTTTATTTTATTTTTTAGACAAAATTTTTAATTTCTATTTTTTTTGATACAACATACAAAAATACATACAATCCTCAATTTTGGCAAAACAACGTTTGCCGGGTCAGCTAGTAATATTATATTTTCACCCGCCTTACACAAGTATGCAAAATTTTAGATCAATCGGTTAAGGATAAAATAAATTCTTCTAATTGTGGCTTACGAGAAAGAAAGTATAAAAGGTAATCTCTGTTTTAAGTCTAGTCTGTGACATGGGAGTCATGTAATCAAACGAGGTGGCGTCGTTGAGTTTGCAATAACTTCGCGCACCTGATAACGTACCTACCCGATTAAGACACAATATGTCGTGACCATCACATATCTTCCATAATATACCGCGGAAGAAAGAGGCCTTAGTATATAAGAATTTCTGAATTAGTTAAAAATAAATTCTTCTAACTGTGGTTTAGGAAAAAATTTAGTATAAAAGTAGTTTCTGTTTTAAGTCTACTCTGTGACACGGGAGTCATATAATCAAACGAGACGGCGCCGTTGAGTTTGCAATAAACTCGCGCACCTGACAACATACTTGATTAAGAAGACACAATATGTCGTGTCAATCAAATATCTTTCGTTATACACGGTGCGACTGTTGTTCATAATTTAATTAAATCTGCGAACATACCACCGAGAAATTAATACTAAGGAGAGTTAATTAAAATCAATTTGGCTTAGATTGGAGCAATATCTGCTCAAGTTGATGTATTACTTGTATCGAGCCTGGTTTAGATTGCTTAAGTTTGTCGACATTTTGATTAGTTAGGCAATCAAAACTATATAATTATTTTAACCAATAAAGTCTTAGTAGTCAATAATGTCTTTTCTGTGTGAATTTTTAATCATTGTTATTTTTATTTATTTCTTGGTTCAATATAGAATATTACTTAATTTAGTACACAAAGCGGACTATGGTGATTAGATTACGCTAGCGTCTGTGCAGTTAATATATTTCGCCGCCGATTTCGATCAAATATTATGTAGTATATTAAAATGTGGGCTCAATCAAGTCTGCACTGGCAGATGAGAAACTGACAATTTAATTGGGTGGTTATTGATTTAAGCCAAATACAAATGTTTGTTCGGTTTTTCTAGTCTTTTTTTATCTTAATTAATAGAAACATATACCTATTTTCTAAGCAACAAGACAAAGTTAATAAGATATTTCTTCCAGTACGAATATTGTGTTCGTATGAGTTAGATATTTAAATTGACGACGACTATAGCTTTTTAACAAAACAAGTGGTTCTGTGAGCTGCAGACCTCGCAAGTCTCCCCGATCCGTTGAAGTTTATCGGATAAAAAAGTTGTTCCGGCTAAAAAGTTGCGTCTTAATAAGGGTAACAAAGAAGTTTCATGACATGTTTGTTTTTTTTTTTTTTTAAATGGCTGAAATATATTTTTAAAGTTTTTAAACAATACAATTTTCAAACCTCACAAAATTTCACGGCAATCGGTTGAGAAATTCGACCTTTAAGCCGGACTGAAACACTTCGCTTGCTCGGTCAAAAATAGTACTGAAATTTGAAAAAGGTGGACAGAAAGAAATGATAAATAAATAAATATAGGGAAAAATAACACTGATTGAGCTAGCCCCAAAGTTCGATACTTGTGTTATGGGAAAGATGATGATGGAATTATGGAGAAAGGAGGTATGTAAAGACATTAAGGATAAGGTTTGTTGAAACATCGTTACGAGCTGATCGGTCCATTTGTATGGGAGGCCAAAAATAATTTCATATAACGGTATAATATGTTTCTAGGGCAAAGTTGAACTGAATTCACCCTCAAAATAGTTTCAATATATTTCATTAGACCCAGTATATTCTACAATTAATGGTGTAGTTCATGATATAAGATTATCATTTGAATAATCTATTCAATATGAATATATTTGGAGCGCTTGATATTGAGACTTAAAGATAAGAGTAGTGTGGCGTACGTGTCGTAGTGGTCACCATGATAGTCCGTAGAGGGTTCGATCTTCGGAAGTTGGAAAATGGCCTTTTTCAAATTATCCTGGGTCTTGGATGTTTATCTCTATATGTATTTGTTATAGAATATGGTATCATTGAGTTAGTTCTCCATAACACAAGTCTGGAACTTACTTTGGGACTAGCTCAATCAGTGTAATTTGTCCCTATATATTGATTTATTAATATTATTATTCAACGAATGTTGAAAAATTATCATTTGAATAATTTATTCAATATTAATATATTTGAAGCGCTTGATATTGAGACTTAAAGGTAAGAGTTTGTTGACCGTCTGTCCCAAGATTTATCAGTAACTAAATGTAATGATGGTAGACATCCAGTCTGATTTAATTTTGATCCAGATAAATAGCTATTAAACGCTATGCAGTTATATGCTAGTATAGCAATAGTATAAAATATTGATATAGTCTATCAATACTATCGAGGCCTCCAAAACAGTAATAATATCGATAGAACTATCGATAGTCAATAGTTTGCAACACTATTGATGAAAGATAAAACGATCTATAGTATCCAAATTCAATAGTATCAATTCTATCGATAGTTTAACCTTTCATCAATATTAGTGCAAACTATTGACAATCGATAATATCGATAGAATCGATTATTCGATACTGTCGATAGTTTTTTTTTCGAGATTAGTTTCGAGGTCAACTATCGATAGTTATGCAACGCTACTATGCAGTAAATGTTTGTATGTTTCTTTGTGTTTCGTAAATGTAATTGAATAGCACCGATATCAGATTTATCACAGCAATCTAATGACTTTTTCACTTTCAATGTTGCAGATCCAATGCCATTAATGAAAATAAATTTAATGTCTATAAATTCATTCTTTTCTTCTTTCATGAAGATAAGAGAAAGAATTTTTGGCAGTAAAATGTTTCTAAATTGACACTCTGTTATTTTGACCCCTGAAGCGACCAATCGCAATAGATGAAGGCTGCTAATACATTATCTAAAAAGTATTGGAAAAAATGTCGGGTTTGCTTGAAATTTCTTGCCTGGTCCTCTGGAGCCCATTTTGGAAGATAAATGGCTTTAGTTCTGTTAACTGTTTTATCGATTGTAAACTCAAGTAGTTGCCTACATATATCTTTCAGGTTTTCCGACCATTTATATGTGTCTAAATGTATAATTATAGAAAATATGAAACGTAATTTAAACTATTTAAAAAGACGATGATGCAAGAGGGGGAGGAGGAAGCCAAAGACGCTGGAGTAAGGTGAAAATCGATGGTGGATGGGGATATTTGTCCAAAAGTTTGTCAGGGAATATAAAATACAAATATTTTTGGAGTTGTTTAAAGAATATTAAGTGGAAAAGATCTCATAAAAGCTTCTATACTGGTTGATGAATGAAGAGATATTTTATAAAAAAAAAACAAACGCTGGCTTTTAATTGAATTTAACCAGTTTTCAAAGTAATATACAATTATACAATAATATTTTACGAATCAAATATCATTATTAACCAATAACTTTATTGTTTCTAAAAGCAATTTCCAATAATAATAAGAAAATACCTTCAAATAAATTTAATTCACAAGAGACAGCAGCAAAAATATAGAATTTTACGTAACAATTCTTCGATAACAAAATTAAAATATCCAATACAAATTGGCAGGGCTAAATTCCGATGATCCCGACGAATATAGCCGTCGAGGGATTGGCAAGGGCTTATCTCTGAACGAAATAATAAGTGATGGAAAAATACAAAAAGTTTATCCCGCTTTACCGAGAAACGGAACACAGAGAAGATTAATACTCAGAGCCTTCATTAAGTTAAGCAACAACTAAACGCATACCACGTTTCACTTGAGAGTTTATGTTCAGACTTGCTATTTATTGCGGTTTACGCTTCGTCTAGCGGAATTGTTGAAATAGTTCTTCTAACCGAACTTCTTGAACAACGTTATTTTACAAGTCGAGCGAAAAAGAAGGCAGTAGATTACTTACTTACAAAATGTATACCTAGGTTAAGTAAGCAACAAATGTTATTCACGAGATATCACAACCAAAGCCACTTGAATGGAATTTCTGCAAATTATGGTATTAAATGTCAGTAGGAAAATTTTATATCAAATTATATTAGTATCTAGCTTATGCTTTTTAAATTAATTAGAGGTTAGAAAATTTTTCGTTAAATTTAAAACAAATTTTTCAAACTGCTCATTGACTGTCATTTCATATTTTAATGATAATTTAAAGAAATTACAAGCTAATATATATATTTTTTTTTAAATAGGCTTCATTTATAAATTGTACTAGCTTTTGTATTTCCTTGTACGATTTTTGGACAAAATAAATTATTGTTTTACTTTTTACTTATCTTTGGCTTTTACATCTCGTGATAAATATTTATTATTTACTTAACCTTGAGTAATTTTACACAGCTTAGTCTCTAAATTTGGTCTCCTCTACGACACGGTAGCAAAAACCCTGCGCTTAATTGTCTCGACAGAAGAAACTAAAGTAGTTACAGACAGAATTCTGATTTGTTTTGATGCTTCGAGTCATTATTGTTCTTCCTTGATGGCCTTCTTTGTCTTTTTGTTACGGTTGGGCGCTGAAGTTATTTTGTTTTCGTACCTTGGTACTGAAGCCAAGGTTTTAGACACAAAGAAGTGTAAAGGATGAACTAGCAAGAAGGGAAAGGATTTATTAGAAAGAAAAGATCGAAAATAATACTGATTTTAGTTTATTAGTTTTCAAGATTCATTAAAGCGGGGCGAACTATTAAAATTTAAAAGCTAAGCGGTTTAAGTACTAACAGCTGGTCTGTAAGAGACGCACGAGTTGAATCCTTAAATAGTGTTAAATAGTTGCATTTTACTTTGTTACTCATGTATGGTAACTTTTGACTACCACCATTTGCTTCCGGTAAAGGCAAACATCGTGTGAAAACTAACACAATGGTTCACTGATGTAAAATAATGACGGTTGTCACTAGATGATAGTCATTTAGGCTGTGTCAGTTGTCTTCAGGCAGCTCAAATCTTATATCAGTGTTAGCTATTGTGGTGACATCTATGCCACAATGCAAGAACTACTAATACAAGGAATACCGCCACGGAAATAGTTCCAAAGAAATTTGATAGATGTCGCTGACACATTCTACTTGTCGATATCAGAGTTCTTGCGATTGGTTGTATATATAAGTCATGGTTCATGAAGCCGGGCCTCTGGCTTGCTCCTCAAACCTTGTCTGGTGAAGTAGGAAATGCCGTCAGAGGCAACCTATGTAAGGCAATTTAAAAAAAAAAACCTTAGTTGAATACACCGTCTTGTCCGTTTAAAGCTACCTATGTCTGCCATTTCAAAAAAAAATCACACCGTCGCTATGTAGCTGCGGTAATCCAGGCGTAACACTTTTGCCTAGCGGGAAGATCTTCCCTTTGTGTCAATCAGTTGAGGCATCGTTTCTCTATTAACACACTCGGTAAGAGACTAGTATGGTAAAATTTTCTGAACAACACTTTAGTACTTAGCACTTAAGCCTTACAACCAGCCTAGATTGCTTGTTTAGTTATTTTTTTATGTATGTGATGTTTATTTTAATTTAATTTTGTTTATTTGGTGTCCTCGGAAGACCAGCGTTGTGGTCATTAGGCCACAACATTATGCTGAGAGGAGGCCTTTTCGATATAGGCACAAATATTTAAATAGCTTAGAACTGATATTATAATTGTTAAACCGTGTTTGTGATATATCAAATAAATTATTTTTCTTTATTTCAGTAAAAGCTTTTGCGAAAAAATGTTTTTTTTTTTCAAAGAACTTCTTTGTTGTTGCAGCTATCGACGGACGGCAACACGACCACATCGGCAGTGTCGCTGCAGTTGTCGAAAGCTGATGCTGGCGCGAAGCTGACGTGCCGAGCGTCGAACCCGCAGATGCCTTTAGTACCGCCTTTGGAGGATGACTGGACTCTAGATATACAATGTGAGTTAAAACCTGCATTCAGTAGTAAAACTTTGATGATGATTGAAAGACCTGGCTTGAAAAGCAGTCTATGACAGCATCTTTATGATCGTACGTGATGTGAACTAGGATATATTTTTAATTAATAAGCAAATAATTTATTTCGTTAATTTAGCAAATCACGTACTAACTGGACGTGTACATTAAATATAACACTGTACAATGATCATTCCTTATTACTCCCAATTTTTGATCATGCTGATGCTTGTTTCCTTGACGCTACAGAAGAGCTTCTTACTAAACTTGAACGTTTGCAGAATTTGTGTATTCGCTTTATTTTTGGCTTGAGGAAATTTGACCACGTCTCCGACTTTCGCAAACAACTCAAGTGGCTCCCCATCCGCCTTCGCCGGAACACCAGAATCCTTTGCCTCCTCTTCAATGTTCTGTACAATCCTTCCTATCCTCCCTACTTACGTGAAAGATTCTCTTACGCACGGCCTGTCAACGCTCCCTGTCGGTCCACCCATAAATTAATCCTTCAATTCCCAATTCATAGCTCCGTTACCTATACCCACTCCTTTTCCGTGCAAGCAGTTAGGCTATGGAATCAGTTACCACTAAAAATTCGTGAATCAAAAACCATAACCACATTTAAGAAACGAGTAAAAGATTACTATCTGTCTTTATCATCCTGATCATCATATTTAGAAATATTATCTTATGTATTCATTAATTGTATATATCAGTATATATTTATGTATTTATGTAAGTTTATTTTACATACGTCTATGTAGGTATGTTTATTAATTTATTTATGTTTCTTGTAGGTATAAGTATTTATTTATTTTTGTATTGTACACGCCAATTACCTCTTTCTTCCCATTTCCTCTCGCGGGTCTACTGGAAGAAATTTCTTTAGAAATAAGTAGCACCTATGTACTATGTTAACCTTTATAAGGTTTTATTTGTAAATTTTCAAGTGTACATGAACCAATAAAATAAATAATAATAAATGATTAAGTATAAATACTCTGCAAAAATCAAATAAATGATCCACTATCCCGTCGCCACTCTTGGTCTGTAGACGGTGATGGATCGAACAGATCCAACGGGTTTCATTAGTACCTTCGTGGTCGCTATACAGACCGTAAAGAATGGCAATCATTTGAAGGAAACAGTGTGTGAAGTTGAAGATAAGAGATTTCTGAAATTAAAATTTAATCCAATAGCTTTTATTTTCGTGCAGATGGTAAGGGTATGGGCTTCATATGTCAGCACGGAACTGTCTTCTACCGTCATTTACTAGAAGATAGAACGAGGGTGGCGACGGAACGCCACGGAATCGACGATGCTAATGCGTTGCTCAATAAAGCATATCATTAATTAGTTAGGCGGTTCAGTGCGGAAATGTTGTCAGTATTCTGGGAACGTTACCTCAATGTGGTGCTTTAGAAGAACTGTTATTGGTACTACGGGACTTACCGCGATTATTTTCATTTTTAGCCAGATATTTCGATGACTCTTCTGCCGTCATGGTCGCTGGCAGACCCTGTCGATAATTGCGGTACGTCGCGTAAGACCAATAACAGTTATTGTAACCGCAAAACTCTAAAATCATATAGCTTTGGAAGAAGTTTTCTATTTGTATTTATTTTTATTGAATATTTTTATTTAATCCGTCTTTGGATATTTTTATCACTTGTTTGTCAATTTTCCTTTCGATTTCATAAATAGTTGTTGGCGTCAGATCATTTACTTAAATCTAAGGGCTCTTACAGACGAGCGACAACTGTTGGCGACAGGGTTCGCGGACGTCGGCGACCGTCGCGCGACAGTTACTAACTGTTTGTTACAGGAGTGACAGTTAGCGAAGATCGCAGATGTACTGTTGCTCGTCTGTTCGAGCCCCAGCTAACTTTCACAATTTAATTACTAGCATTATTTACAGATGTACCCGAGACTACGGTGCGGTTGGGCACCAATCTGGACCGGACGAACATCAGAGAAGGGTCTGACGTTTACTTTGACTGCATCATCCAGGCTCATCCTTATGTTTATAAAGTCGAGTGGAGACATAATGTAAGTATCACACTAATATCATAAAATAAGTGCTAGTACTCAAGTACAGAAGTCTTACTTAGAAAATAAATTCAAAGAAATATCTACTCAATGTTGTTAGTATTAATACTTTTAATATAAATCACTGTTGACACATTAAAACATTGGCATGCAAACAAAGATTCAAATGTTTATTCAGTAATTAGACCTTTACAGGCACTTTTACACGTCAATAAGTATAATTTATGTTACGTGTAAAGTATATTAAAATTTAATTTATTTTTAAAGAAAAGCTACCGATACCAGAGCTTCGTAACGACCACTGCTGAGAAGAAACGCCGAAAGAAACTCATTTTCACAGTATTGGTCGCCTACTCGCCAGAAGGGCTTTGTCATATAAAGAAGTATGTACTAAGTACTCGTCCAAAAAGCGAAGCCGAGCTGACCAGTCCCTTCGGGCTGCACCCGTTCACGAGTTGACGCACGGATCAGCTATCGTTAAACTGTACCATATTAGAGGGGCCACGACCCGATATAGCGTAATGGTGAGCGAGAAGTTCGAAAAAGAAATCGAAATATAGGTAGTGATAGGTTGCTATCTGATCACCTATTAACATGATTCGGATTTTCACCCATTTCGATTTCGATTAGCGAGAAGAAGAAGTTCTCAATTCATTAACTTTTTAATTAAACATTCTAAGTTTTTCTTTCTTCCAAACCAACATGGATAAATCCCTATTTTTTGAATTTTTTTATTTAATCTGTTTCGTCCCACTGCTGGGCAAAGATCTCTCCCATTTCCTTCCACCTGTCTCTGTCTATTGTCATTGCTGTCCATCCACGCTAAAAAAAAATCCCTATGATAAAAAAAAATATAAAAAAGATAAAGTGAAAAATGAATGCAGATATAGATATAATATCTTCCAAAGCTTTATTTCTTTCAAATTATATTCCTCATATTACTGTCAAACATGTCTGAGCAGACTGTTTTACTGAGCAGCAGCTGCGCCAGTCGTAAAATTAAATTTGAATATCGCATAAAAACGCTCTCTTATGGACATTTTACTGCCACTGTTGGACCAAGGTCAACAAAGTTGGGTAATATGGAGCTTGCTTTTGATGCTAAAATATGAAGCGGTAGTGGCTCCAAATCTACTTGAACAATCTGACGTTTATTTCTATGTTTGTTTGTTTGCAAAAGAAAAAAAAGTACTTGCATTATGGACTTAATAGACGTAGAAAGATGTTGGGTCATCTGATACGACACGGCGATTTCATAAAAAAACCATGGAATATAAACAAAAACATCATAGAAGGTAAATGTGGACCAAAGCAAATAAAGGAAAGGTGAATGTGTGTCGTGTCGTATAGCGAGAGACAAATGGATGAAAATTCATACTTCACCGACAAGAGCATATCTCTTAAATATTATAGATATAGATTTTCGTCAATAACTTGAGTAGTTTTGATCAGAGCTCCACGAAATTTTGAAGCACCAGCTGCGCCAGTCGTAAAATTAAATTTGAATATCGCATAAAAACGCTCGCTTATGGAGCGTTTTACTGCCACTGTTGGACCAAGGTCAACAAAGTTGGGTAATACGGAGCTCGCTTTTGATGCTAAAATATGAAGCAGTAGTGGCCAAGCAGTACTCCGTACTACTTGAATAATCCGGCGTTAGTTTATATGAATAAAATGAAAGAAAAAAGGTGCTTTCTAGATTTTATAGACGTGGAAAGACATCTGATATGACACGATTACATAAAAATATCATTGAAAATAAAAAAATAAACATGAAAGAAGGGAAAAGAGGACTAAAAAGACATAGGCATAGCTTCATTAAGCAAATAAAGTAGAAGGTGAACGTTAAATTTTTGTATACCTTACGGGGGTGACATCGTCACTGCGTGACAAAACCCCTCTAAGTAAATAAAAAAAAAAGGTGAACGTTGTGTCGTACAACGAAGTACGGCTAGTGGAGAAGAGAGACAAATGGAAAAAAAATCATATACTCCACCGACAAGAGCTCTTAAATAATATAGATAAACCGTATGTATTTTCAAGGGCAACTCGAGTAGTACTGATTTCCATGAAATTTAAAAGCACCAGCTGCGCCAGTTGTAAAATTTAATTTAATTAAAAACGCTATTTTATAGAGATTTTACTATTTCTGCTGGACCAAGGTCAACAATTGAGAAATGTGACGCTCGCTTTTGATACTAAAATATGCGAAGCGCTGGTCACCAGTTCGTTCTTCACTATGTGCGACTTGTTGAATAAGAACGAGCAAGCCAAGTTTGTATGTATATTCGATGATAACTCAATTAGATTTGATCGGAGCTCCATGAAATATGGTAGCACCAGCTGCGCCAGCCGTAAAATTAAATTTGAATTTCGCATAAAAACGCTCTCTTGTGGAGATTTTACTGCCACTGTTGGATCAAGGTCAACAAAGTTGGTAAATTGTGAGCTGGCTTTTGATACTAAAATATGTGAAGCGCTGGTCATTGGTGGTAAAGCCGTTTAGGCACTGTGTCTGTGAGGCGCAAGTTTGATCCTCGCTATGTGCGACTTGTTGAATGATTGAGATGACATTTTACTGCCACTGTTGGACCAAGGTCAACAAAGTTGGTAAATGATGAGCTGGCTTTTGATACTAAAATACGAGTATGTGAAGGTTACTAGTAGGAAAGCCGTTTAGGCACTGTGTCTGTGAAGCACGAGTGTGTTCCTCACTATGGGTGACTTGTTGAACGAGAACGAGCGAGCGTAGTTCTTCGAGTCCATTTAAACAATCCGGCGTTTTTATGTATGTATGGTCGACGATGACTCGAGCAATTTTGATCAAAGATTCATAAAAATTGGAAGGCGTGTATAAGTAGCCAATATAATTTTTTATCGTTTATTGTTCAATATATGTGTTTACACTATTATTACAGGCTTTAGCGTACAGTTTATGCTTATTTAATTTATCTACATCTATCTTGTCTAATTATAACACAAAACATAAAGTGTAGCCCTTGTGAACTCAGTCAAGGAACAACAGTTCATATCGATACTGTTGGCGACTTCGTTTAGCGTTTTTAGAGTTCTTGTCAATGGCGCCTTTTTCGTTAAGTTCGTACACCCTCGGGGTTTAGCGAACATATGGGGTTGGTGTCGTCGCCAAACGTACCGGTTCGGCACGCACAGCGCCATCCATTTCAACACGTCTTGGTTGCAAAGACGTCCTCTCCATACTTTAAACGGGTATGTTGCTAAGTACAGACTCCATCTCACTTCGAGTGTATTGTTTATTTTACATTCGAACTTGAGTCAAATCGGTTTAGGAGTTGCTGAAATATAAATGCTGTTTGGAAGTCGTTAAAAATGGTCATTATGTGCGTCTATTTATTTTATTTATTGTAATAAATGTATTGTATAAAGGTATTATTACAAATGTAATAGGCGGACTTAAAGCGATAGGCTTTATCTAC
This sequence comes from Acrobasis suavella, assembly GCA_943193695.1. Lineage (NCBI taxonomy): Eukaryota > Metazoa > Arthropoda > Insecta > Lepidoptera > Pyralidae > Acrobasis > Acrobasis suavella. The sequence goes on from OW971947.1 coordinate 4,014,811, forward strand.
CAGTCTACCCACTGGTGATGCCGAGATTAAGAGTTATTTCCGTACAAGTACACCAACAAAGGCCTGGCTCTTAAATGTAGAAAAAGAAATATGTATATTATTTACTTATTATAATATTTTGTGAGCTAATAACAAGATAAACCCTTAAAACCATTTCCATAGTAATGAAAAGCTTATCCGATAAAGAAAACGTTTCCATAGAAACTCGATAAGCTGATTGCCGCAAAAAAGGAGGTTATCCCTCCCATATCCTTTTACATCTTTAATTGCTATTTGATGTGAGATTGAAAGTATACATACATACATTATATGACACCTATTTCCTACAGGAGTAGGCAGAGATTATAGATTTCTTGCTAAGACAAACCTCTTTCGCTTCATCTACACTCATTATTCTCTTCAGACATTATAAGGCAAATGTGAAAGGAACAGCAGGAAATGTTTAGTCTCGGTGAACATTCTGCGACCAGATTGCAAGTATGAAATTAATATTTACTGTCTCTTTTACCAGGGGAAGCCCCTTCTCCACAACGTGGGCCAAGGCGTAATCATCAGCAACCACTCTCTAGTCCTGCAAGGTGTTGGCAGACGAACAGCTGGGAATTACACCTGTGTGGGGTTCAACGCGGAAGGCGATGGAGAAAGCGATCCTTTTTCGCTCGATGTTTTATGTAAGACTTTTAAGTATTGATGACCTCCGTGGTGTAATGGTTAATATGCTTGTCCGCTACTCAGAAGATCCCGGGTTCGATCCCCAGTCAGGTCAAGATGGGAAGTAATCTTTTGCTGATTGGCCTAGGTCTTGGATGTTTATTTATATCTAAATATATTTGTTATAAAATATAGTATCGTTGGGTTAGTATTCCAGAACACAAATCTTGAACTTACTTTGGGGCTAACTCAATATTTGTAATTTATCCCTACATACCTATTTACCACCTACCTATATCATAAATATTACACTGCTTTTCGGCTGCACGTAGACCTCCTCCAATATATGGAAATCTTTATTTCCAGCAGTTGTAAACATGTCTTTTTCAGGGTCTTGGGTTTTAGGTGTTTATCTATATATAATGTTTTTATAAAAAACTGCCTCCGTGGTCCAGTGGTCAAGGCGTTCGCCTTGTGACCCGGAGGTCATGGGTTCGATTCCCACTGGGAAGCATACTTTGTGAAAAGTTGTTTCCAGTCTGGATAGGATATTGCAGGATTAAATCACCTGATTATCCGAAAAGAAAGATGATTCCGTGTTTCGGAAGGCACGTAAAACTGTGGGTCCCGAACGCCACCTAGCGTTTGATCATCAAACTATCCAAGGATTGGTTCCTGGTTTGCCCTTTGGGTTGTGGAGGTCAGACGGCAGTCGCTCTGTGTAAAATCCAGGAACCTCGTCAAATCTCCTTGGTTAGGTAGCGGACCCCGGGCTCTGAAGCGTTACTGCTGAGGAAGCAACCGGGAATACGCTCGGATGATGATGAATGTTTTTTTAAAAAACTAGCTGACCCGGCAAACGTTGTTTTGCCATATAAATAGATTGTATGTATTTTTGTATGTTGTATCATAAAAAAATAGAAATTAAAAATTTTGTCTAAAAAATAAATAAAAAATTTAGGGGTGGACTACCCCTAACATTTAGGGGGATGAAAAATAGATGTTGGCCGATTCTCATAGATACCGGATAAGCACAAAAAATTTCATCAAAATCGGTCAAGCCGTTTCGGAGGAGTATGGCAACGAAAACTGTGACACGAGAATTTTATATATTAGACATAGCATCGTAAAATTAGTAACTTATAGGTATCAAAAGTTTTAAAGCTTATTAAGGAGATAGCTCATGGTCGTTCCGAAACGCTAGTAGTTTTTAGCTTTTGCACTAAAATAATATTTAAAAAAAAATGACCTTCAATAAGAGATAAATTTATCCTACATTGAATAAAAAATTTTGACTTTGACTTTCAATTTTTGGTGTGTTATGTAGGTATTTATTTTATTATTTCTTTATCCCATCTACTCCGTCAGGGATCAAAAAGTGAAAATGTACATATCTGTTTATTTAATAAAAAGCTTTCTTAAAGAAATATCTTTGTTTCAGATGCACCAACATGCAGAAGCTCCCAGCAGAGAGTCCACGGCGTGGCCAAACAGGAGAGGGCGCACATCACTTGTCATGTGGACGCCAATCCTCCAGAAGTTGTTGTGAGTACCTACTTTTGTAAAACTTTTCAGGCTTACTGACATGCCCTCTGCCCGCTGTTCAGTTTTGGCGTGGCCCATGTACTCTTATAACAGCACAGCTCTTTGACGTCAAAAAATCTTTTCAGCGACCCTTTTAAAGAATCTCTTGTTATAATCCCTCGGGAAATAAATTACTTTTTTATTAATAGCACTTGTGTACTATATATACGACTCTGGCTACCGGACTAGGTATAGTAATGGATACCACTAGTATTTTCCAGGAACCAGTTGTCTTGCTTTTCCACCGCGAGACTTTATATCAGTTATCATGCTCCCAGCGCGAGACATAGTGAAAAAAGGGATGTGGATACTTAAGTTATGTGCAATACGATCAGTGGTTTTTTGTAGAAAATATCCAAAGCTCGCATAATGGGCACGAAAATGATTGTCGGATAAATCCGACCGTGGTGAAAGAATTCATATATTCCTGAAAATTTTCCATCTTCAGGCCCACCATCACGCTAAGGCCTTTAAGTCTTGCAGCCCTCGGTTCTTTCTGGTTAGAGCCGCAAGATCCAAAACGCAGTCTGCCTCATTAAGGATACAGACGTGACAGTTTATGGTAGTTATGTACATTTCTAAAATAACGTCGTTTGCTGAATATTTAAACTCAAACAAGAATATTTTATTCCTTAAGTATTTTTATAACAAATATGAATGATCACCCTAAAAAGCTTAATGTAACCAAACATAATTCATTTTAATTACGATGTCGAATTAGTTACTCAAATCTAGGTTTTAATCACATTTTAATTATTCTCTGGATCCGTACATCACTTACGAAAGTAAATATTTTTCTAATTACTTTTGTTGGTACTGTGAAATTAGCTTTTATTATATTCAATTTAAGAGTTTTCAGATAAGAAATATTTGTACAGTAATGTAATTTGGGATGCAAAAGAAATGAGATCTAATAAGAGAATTGAATGTGAAAATGTTTTTGTGAAAAATAATTTGAGATTGAAATTTACTAACATACTTAGAGTAATTTTTTATTGGGGTACTTTGAAAGTTTTTATTGAATAATGACTAACATAGTTTTATGCAGAAAATTCGAGCATATTTTAGATTTAAAGATGTAAGTCTGTGCCTAAAACTTAATAAAATTTCAAAGAATGTATTATGTTTGCGAGTATATGTACTATAGTAAAGCGAACGATACTATCTTAGTTCTCCGAGTCTACTTCAACCAATTGGTATAGGTCATCATTTCAGCCGCATAACGTCCACTGCAGGACAAAGATCTCTCCCAACGATTTCCAAAATGACCGATCGAGAGCGGCCTGCATCCAGCGCTTTCTAGCGACCTTATTCAGGTCGTCAGACCACCTTTTGACCCAGGTGTCCTACGCTTCGCTTGACAGTACGTGGTCGCCATTCGACAACCTTTTGGTATAGGTATTTGTATGTATTTTCTACCATTACTCAATAATCCTTATTATTGAGGGAAAACGAATAAAGAAATAATCTTATTGTATACAAATTCAATTCGATTGTGACTAGATTTAAATAACACGTCATTATTTCTAAATATAAATAAATAAAATAAATCAATAAACTAAAAGTTTAAAGTGTTCCTCAAGACAAATCAATTGAGTCTAAACTTGATGGGATTATGGTTTTAATAATATAATAATAATTAATAAATATATAGGGACTAAAGTCCACGCTGACGAAGTCGCGGGCAACATCTAGTAATAAATAAATGTATAGGGACAATTAACACAGATTGCAATGAGCTAGCCCCAAAGTTGAAAAAGGCCTTTTTCCAACTTGCCCTGACTATCTAACCCATGAGCTCCGGGTGGCGGACAAGCATGATGACCACTGCGCCACGGAGGTCGTCGTTTCATCACGAAGATGCTATGACCACCTTCCTGCTTCATCATGAGATCAGATCATTGGTACCATAATATTGCATTGTCAAGCTAGTAAAAACAGATTCGGTTATTTAATAACCTTAGAGTAATGATTCAGAAGTCTTTTAATGTTTCAATCTTATTGCATTCTCTACTGTTTCTAAGAAAGCTAGGTCAAACTTACCATTATAATGCTATTATTATAAAAAAGTACATTTTTGTTATAAACTACTCCTTGTGTAATAAACGTTTTTTTTGCACGAAAAGCAATTTATTTCATATCACTTTACGACCTTTCTCTTTGCGAAATCGCTAAGGGTTTTTGCTGCAAAATTAGATAGATACTTTTATGATGAAAAGGACTCAGAGCTCATTTTCTCGGAAATTAATCCTGAAGGTTCGTGTGTGTAGCTTTAATTTAGTTTAGTGACATTAAAGGTTATTTTTTTTTTAGTTGGGAAAATAATCTTAGTTTTGTTTTAAATGACTTCCAAAAAGGATCAATTCGTCGGGGTCTTTTTTATGTATGTTAACCGATTATTCGAAGGCGCCTGGACCGATATAAGTATGAAAAAATATTTTTTTGTTTGAAAGGAAATTTTATCAAAATCGGTTGTGTAGTTTGGGGGTGCAGTCTGTTTTTAGTTTCGAAAAATTATATAGTTAATGAAGTTTTGTTGATTTAGTTGGTGACCTGTGTCGCGAACTGTCACCAAAGGTCATGAACTGTCACGCAGCGGTAGCCTACGGTTGCCGACAATCGCGCGTCAATTCGCGAACTGACACGCTACGGTCGCTTAGTGTCGCCAAAGGTCATGAACTGTCGCGCAACGGTACCCTACGTTGTCGACGATCGCGCGTCAGTTCGCGAACTGACGCGCTACGGTCACCGACGGTTGCGATCTGACGCTCGTCTTTAAGAGCCCTTGGGCAAATTAGATACTGGAAAAGTACTGAGAGCTATAATTTAGTTCAGTCACATCAAAGATACATTTTTTTGTGAGAAAAATATGTAACAGTTTATGTTTTGGTGGTAAACTTTAATTTGGGTTTTTTCTATAACTCGTAACTGTTTTAGGTAACTAAAATTTCAATATCCTAACTTGACAACTGGCAAACAAAATGTCCTGATTGTCCATGAATTTGAAAATACCATATCATTTTAGTTGAACGGTTGCATTTTGTTTCATTCTTTACTTACCAAAAGAATATTAAATTAATATAATGAACGGAATATAATTGAATTTTATACAACAGGTAACAAAAACCTTGCCCGATTCTTGTAGGAGTAACTCAGACCGTCAATATGAACAACTTTTCCTATGGGACTAATGCTTGCAAAAGTTTTCGGCCAGCTCGGCAATTTGTATGAAAATGTCGATTTTTTTTTGAGTTTAAATTATCGAATAGGTATATTAAAATAAAATAGTGGATTCTTTAACTTTCTAAATGAAGTCGGGACATTTTAATTTTAGACACAAATCTTGTTTAAAGATTAATGAGATCTATAAAATAGGATAGCTAAAAATTTATTGAGTAAACAGGCAAGGTATTGGAAGATGGACGAGAGAGCTCAAGATAATGGTCCCAGAGAGACCCGATAGGATTGAACGCGCTCACTATTTCTTGATTTGCAGTCTTGTAATATACGAGCGCTTCAATACGTAATCGATGATTTTGTTTCAGAAGCTATTTAAAAAGAACACTGTAAAATAAATACAAAGACTTTAAAGTGTACAATTTATTTTAATAATCTAACTGACAGGCAGGACAGAATTTATTTTCCTATGGCGTTGCCTATTGTACTGTATTGCCTTGTTTATGATTACTTATACTATTATAGAATTTAGAAAACATTTATCAGCAAGATGCTCTGTATGTACTAGAGTAATAAATAAATAAATAAATAAATAAATAAATATATAGGGACAAATTACACTGATTTAGCTAGCCCCAAAGTAAGTTCGAGACTTGTGTTATGGGATACTAACTCAACGATACTATATTTTATAACAAATACATATATAGATAAACATCCAAGACCCAGGACAATTTGAAAAAGGCCATTTTTCAACTTGCCCTGACCGGGGATCGAACCCGGGACCTCTGGGTGGCGGACTAGCATGGTGACCACTACGCCACGGATTTTGCGGATATACAAAAGTATATCCGCAAAATGCTTCGTCAAAAGTTTACAGAAATAAAACCGCAACATGCTTCGTCAAATAAGTTGGTAGGTATTTCAGATCAGTCAAACAAATCCCCACGGTTCGTCTTCAAAGTTTTATTTTAACTATAACATTTACAGGGATATTTTTAATAATAAGTTCTCATGTAATTTTCTTGTATTTACTTTTCCTATTAATTTACTTGACAAAAAGAAACAAACAGAAAAATTATCTAAGTAGGTAATTACAACATAAACAAGTAGTTCCTACAAAAAACAAAAACCCGACTGACTTTTTTTTATCATAACCAGTGTTACTTTTACGGTAAATACGAATCCAAAAACACCTCTCGAGCTAGAATCCATCGAGCAGTTCAGGTTGCAGAGCGTGCCAAACAATTATACATACTCTCGAAAAACATTACCCTCCTTCTGGCGCAGTCGGGTAAAAATAGTAAGAGAGTAAGTAAAGAAGGTGCGATAAGCATAATTGTAATGGCATAGAATGGAGATCGAAAACAACGGACCAATAGAAATATACGCAAGAATATGTTTTTTTTTTAAATTTCACTTTTTCGTCTTAATTAAGACAAATTACTCGTAAAGAAGCCCAAACTCAATGAAGTTTTGTCATTTCATTTCTAAGTTCCATCGACCGGTCTCCGGATCAGACCTTAGGCATCGTCTACCATAAAGTGCTCATCAAACGAGTCCTACTCAATGAGGTTATGTAGTTTTATAACTGAGTTTAGTTACATAAATGTGCAATCGGTCAATAAGCATATCTGTTTAAAATCGAGTTGAAAGATTTGACCTTAAAAAAACACACATTGATACGTACAAGATACATTGTAAGTTTAATAAAAGCTTGTTAAAAGATACCTTTTGTAAAAGATTAGATTTAGAATTTGATTATGTCTTGACTAATCATAGACCTTATTTTTTTAAATATAGCTAATAGATAAACAAAGAAGACCTTTCCAAAAAGTCATATCTTCCCTTTCTAACCTCAAACTCCTTCCACAGTTCCGCTGGACCTTCAACAACACAGCCAACAGCAATGAAGTTAGCGACACGTACGTGTCTCGCACTGGCACCAGTTCCACTGTCACGTACACCCCTCATACAGAGATGGACTACGGGACTTTGCTGTGCTGGGCTCATAATAGGATAGGGAAGCAGAGGGTGCCGTGTGTTTACCATATCATAGCTGCTGGTAAGTGACTTGTACTCTTATTATTATCATTATCACAATCATCATCATGATCATCTGCTCTCAGATAACCAACGCTGGGCATAAGCCTTTGTCTGTGCCATCTACCTTCTTAATCATAAAAAATAACAAACGTCTGCTATACCTGTTAAAGTTACAAATGTATTGTCTCTTTTCCTCTTTTCAGTATTTCAGATTGAAAGAACGAGACAAAACATATTTTAATTAATAGGCTAAGTAAATATTTGTTAATTTTTATGAATGTGAGGGCTAGAATCTAAGCGAGTCAGGACCTTTACAGACGAGCGACAGTGACAAGCGTCACGCGTACGTGACACTCGTCAGCGATAGTCGGTGCCCAAATTTGCGAACTGTCGCATACGGTGGCCGACTGTTGCCGAATGTCACTCGATAGTTCCCTATATTGGTCGCTGACCAAATGACGCAGTGTCACTGGTCTGTCTGAGCCGATTCGAAGTCAAGAATGCGCATTCTCGACTTTTTGCTGTATGAGCTGAAAGTTTATGTGGTTATTTTTTTAAAATACCATAAGTATTGTCTTTTTTCTCAGGTCGACCAGACCAAGTACACAACTGCACGGTTGTCAACGCTTCCTTAACGTCATTTGGGATCCGCTGCTCCGAAGGGTTCAACGGCGGCATGCCACAGTCATTCCTGCTAGAAGTCAGGGAGATCGTCTCTCAGGTACTTATGTCATTAAGCAAACCCATTAATACAATACACTGTCATTCTTTATCCTCTATGCGGGTTCACTTCCAAAGGTCACAAGACCTGAAGATGCAAACCAGTGGGCATTATGATAGGTATACATAGTGACAGGCAAAATTAAGCTAGTGACAGAGAAGTTGGGACTAAAGGAATCTTTGGTATTATTTACAATCCACTTTTTTTCATTGCTCTCAGATCAGGATGGAACTTTCAAACTCCACAGGAAAAAACAAGCAGGCAAGATCTGCTTTCTTTACTAACCACTTACCAACATCTTTTATATTCTTTTGACAAAATCGAGTTGTCAACCCAAAGCGCTATCAGAATAAAAGATTTTTCTTTTTTACCAGGAAATTGTAGCCAACGTGTCCAGTGCAGTGCCAAGGTTCACAGCCGTTGGTTTATCTCCTGGTAGAACGTATGCTGCAGCTGTCCTGGCGTATAACGCTAAGGGTAGAGGAGACCCTTATCCTCTGCGGGCCAGCACATTAAGGCCTCCGGAGAAACATCAAGTTCAAGATAAAAGTTTAATAGGTAAATTATACAATAGTCTCATTGATTTCCTCACGCTTTTCATTAACAGGAAAACAGTTTTCTAACAATATTAATACTAGATTCGTGAAATATTAATTCTTCAATGTTCATGGTCTCAGGCATCCTTGGGTGACCATTAACATTGTATTGAGAGAAGAAAAGGTGCAAAAGCGCACCCCGGACTCTAAAACAGCACAACTTAGGAGGCAACCGGAAACACGCTAATATGAATAAAAAGAAGACTGTAATCATGAACTAAAATCAAGAGTTAGTCGTCTTCTATATTCTCCTACAGTAAACGAATTCTGACAGGTTTAAAATGGAATGCATTTCTGTTACCAGATCTACCAAGAACAGCGTTTCAAATGTCCGGAGCCATGTCAGCAGCTGTGGGTGGAGGAGGCGTCCTGATGGTAGTTCTGGTCCTCTTCATGATCGCAGTAAGGCAGAAGTGTGCGAAGAGGAAACCCCGGTCGGCTCCCCCGCCGTCGTCCCAACCAGCCTCACCAGATAAACTGAGGGAAAAGGATGATAGTGAAAGTGATGATAGAAATCCAGATATCATACCGTCTGATACGGATCAAATGCAGGTTGGTTCTGATGTTGAAACACCTCTGAAAAATGAGTATCCATGTCATATTGAACTGTCTGCTATATCAGTAGTATAAGTATATATTTTTATACTTTAATGCTTAATACTTCTTTTCTTAAAAGACATCCTTAAAGGTTGAGGAAGAACATCTATTAAGTACCTAGCATAGTTAATGGTTACTCCGACAATCATATATCTAAATTTTTTGTTCAATCCTTGTAAAATTCTGATTGTTATTTTCATTGGAATATAGGTTTATCTTAAGAAAGTTAGCTTTCAGGATATTCTTTTACGGGCAACTACAGTTTTAGCAATGTAGACCTTTCAAATCTTTTAACTCTTAGGTACCTGATCTTTTTTTTTTAATTTTATTCTCAGACGAATGTAATGATGATAAATTCACAGGATTAATCATGAAATTCTTATTTTAAACAGCTGGACTACTACCGCCAGCAGCAGGTCTCGACGATATCTCCGCCACCAGGTAGTAGAGGTCCTCGAGGCAGCGTGGCAGGTGTTCGAGGTGGTCTACCAGCGTACTGTCCCTTGAGGACAGCTCCACCACCTTCTCACCCCATGCATGAGCCAGTAAGTAGTACATTTTCTATTTCTATACTTTCATGATCATTCCAGCAACATCATATTGCTGATAATTTTTTTAGTAATCCTGTCCTATGATCTACTTTCCAGCACAACCTTTCTCTTGAACCCAGCAAACTTTGCCAGGTGGCAAAATTTGCTTTGCGGCGGAATCCAAGGTGGACTAGAAAGGTTTCGTAGACACCTTTTGTGGGCAGACTTAACACTGTCTCATTTTGTGCACATGTCTCCATTAATTTCTTTCCTTTATTAGATCTTGAATTTACTACTAGAATTATATATTTAAACCTAAATTCAACTATAAAAAATATATATATACAAAATTCATGTTAACAAAATAAAAAAACAGAAACAAACAAAGTACGAACATTGAGTACATATAGGTACTGCTTACATTAAAATAAATGTCTTCTAGCAGAAACACGAGTGGAAAATTCTTTTGTCGGCATTTGTTCCATTCCATTTAATATAAATAAATAAGCAGAAAGAACTACTTAATTCAAACAATTTAAAGTTGAAACTCAAACTTGTCATTGAAGAATCTCCAAATTTTAACAAGCACGTGGATAGGTTAACTGCATGGCAGCTAAAGTAGCTAAAATACCAATAATAGTTAATGCTAAGCTTCTGGACAGCTGCCAATATTGGAAGTTGGAGCGTGCCTTCCTTGAGGTTAAAATTGGCATCGTATCAAAATGTGACATCCAAAAGGTGGTTTCTTAAAATCCTTCGTTAGTAACCAAAGAGGCTTCTAGGATTTTTTTTTATTAAAAATAATGAGCGTTAATCCTTTATCATCATTATCATATCAGTCATAGGAAGTCCGCTGCTGGACGTAGGCCCCTCTGAGGATTTCCACTACGGCCGATCGGAAGCGGCCTGCATTCAGCGTTTTCCTGCAACCTTTCTCACGTCGTCGGTCCTTTTTAGAGTACCGTACCAAAGGGTAAAACCGGGCCCGATTTATAAGACTCCACTGTCCGTCCTTCCGTCCGTCCGTCTGTCACCAGGATGTATCTCATGAACCATGATACCTAGGCAGATGAAATTTTATAAGTCGGTGAATTTCTGTTGTCCGTTTAACTGCAAATAACACTAAAACAGAATAAAGTAAATATACGAGTATAAGTGGGGTTCCCATACAACAAACATGATATTTTTTATAGATACTGGTATGGAACCCTTCGTGCGAGAGTCCGACTCACACTTGGCTGGTTATTTCTTTAAGTTTATTGGTTATTATAATTTCTGTATATACTGACCTCTTGACTTTGAAGCAAGATGGCTGTGTCGGTCCCCTCGATAAACTATTATTCTACACAGATGCTGCGACTAATAGTATCGGAGCACATCGCAATCAATATTGTGTGTATAATCCAAAAGTTTCAATACAAAAGTTCCCGATGGCAGGAATAATCACCACATTTATCGTGACCCCCATTCCTCACCCGCATTCGGCTGCCAGCGCCCGGACAAATGTAATTGAGCCTTAAAACAGTAGTCGTTTATCAGTATTTATTTCTTTTTTCGTCGCAACTTGTGTCGATAAAAGGTTTTGTCGTATTTGTTCTTTTACAGGATTAGCAGGGTAGCGGAGTTTTGTGTTGGGTTAATGCGATGCGGATCTTGGGATTGGTATAATAGAAATTAACAATGCACTTAAGTACTTTGTAAATTTAAAATTGTTTTATTATCCATAAAAGTTCAAAAATTATTTAAAACTAAATAAAACCAGTACATACCTCCTGGTACATTTTTTATAAGTTAAAGATACTGGAATAACTCTTCAGTGCTGACTTAAGAGACATAAAAAACTCACTATTCTCCCTAATTTATTCCCACATATATCTTGACTAAAAAGTTAAAGTTATTTTTTTTATAAACCCATCATTATTTTGCTTGTTTTTTCCCCCTTTCTTACCCACCATCACGCCAACGGCCCTGGGCTCTGTCTGCTTGGAGCCGCAAGACCCGGGGTGCTCTGTCTGCTCCATTAGGGATAAAGACGTGATATTATGTATGCATGTATGTTTCTTGAAGAAACAGAATTAAACCTATTTTTTGTTACAGGATACTTTCCAAAACGCCCCATCAGGCATCCCGCCACCCGCGCGCTTTGCCGCTGGCTCCTGTACTCTACCGCGCGGGTCAACCATCACCACACCCAACGATACCCGCTGTGGTATCCCGCTCCAGCACCTGCGCACGCTCCCGCGTCCGCTGCCCGCGCCCGCGCCGACAGCGGCCCCGCGCGTCACCCCGCGCGACACGCCGCTCTGACAGACGACGCAGCTCTAGGACTCAGTGTAAATAAGTGCTCAACGTTTTAATGAACTCCAAATCTTTGTATAGACGATTTTAGTGAGGTGAAACGTGGCGGAGGATGGATCATGGTTGACATGGGTAGTAAAATTGTGTATAAAATAAAATTCGATCAAGTTGGCGACGTTTTGTATCTGTCCCTTGCAAAAGAATCTATGGTCTGTTACTAAAGTGCATTTTGGGAAATAAGTTTTTTTTTATATAATTACTTAAATATCTTGTTAGATATTAGATACAGTTTTACAAATAGGTGAAAGAAAAAGATATTTGTGAACTTACACGTAAACAAAGTAACAAGGAAAATCATTTGATCAAATAAGAAAATAATTCAAAAAAAGAGTTTTAAAATTTTTCATTTTTTGAAGTTCAACATCGCCTCTTCTGTAAAGCTCTGAATGTATTATTTACTTTTTATCAAAGAATGTTGACTTGGTAACTGAAGCCTCCACCACGTTTTTACTGGCTGTGTTTGCACGGTTTCGAGTGAATAGTGGAATTCATAGGTAGTTAGAATAAATAATTGCGTTACTACTAAATTGTAAAGTGATGTAAATAGCCATTCGAGCATTATGGTAAAAAAACGTAAACGAAAAATTCTGTTACCCCAATTAATTTTCAGTTGGTAAATGGTTGTGAAAATATGTAAAAACCACTCGTGTGTAAAAACTATAATGACAATTTAAATACCAATTCGTAAAAAGTAAGTAATGGAACAGGAAAAAGCCAATTGAATTAATTGAATTACATTTTCAATTGATTGTTTCCTATTGTAAAATAGTTGATAATTTAAAAATAATAGTGAAAATATCATAATCACGAAAATGTGATAATACGTTATAATAATCGATATTGATGTCTCAATTTTTATGTGATCAAAAGATTTTTTATATTTGGTCATTTATTCAAAAAGTTCCAAATTACTTATTCAAAATATCAACAGTATAAAAATATCGTTACTTATAATTTCAGATTTTATTGTTATGATTCTGAATTGCGGTTTAATGGTGGCGTGAAAAAATGCAATCATTTCAGATTTCAAAAACCTATTTTTAATCATGTCAATTTCAATATATATCATTGTGCATTGTGTATCAGTAATAACGGGAACGTAAAATTTTATGAAAGCAAATATTTTAGACTGTAATCTAGTACTATTCTTGAGTTATTTAATTGTGATGTTAATGAAAAAGATTTATACTTATTTATGTTTAAAGTATTTACTCATTGGTTTAAGGCAAACATTTTTCATATTCGTTTTTTTTAATCTTTGCTGTAATTGAATGAATCAAATTTACCTTGTCTGTTGCGTCAAAAAAGGGAATTCTCTAAATTTCAATTAACACAGAGACTATGGAATCAAGAAAAATTCAAGTTGACGTAATCGCTACCTCTTTTGACTTCACCGCTGTCATTAAGACCGCCGCTAACTACATTTTCACTGCCAGAAAAAGTTGATGAGTACACTTTGCCGCACTTTGCAGCAAAAACTAATTGATATTATATAAGAGTTGAGACGTCCTCTTTATATAGTTTTGTCCATTTAGGAGTACTTTGTAAATAAAGGTTACACTGTAAATATGTTTTGTATAATACAGTTATTCCTATTTGTGTCTTAAGGTGATAAATGCCGTAAGATACATTATGAGGCCGAAATGTAAAATATTTACTTAAATCATAAAAGTTACATAACGTAATATGACATTTGAATTTATAATTCTTAAAAGGTTTTTTTTTTTGATTATTTTACGTCACCCGGGTTGCATTTCCCAGAGCGTTATTAAAATTATTCGACCGCTAGGTGTAAACAAAAAAGCAAGATAAGCATGTATTTGCAATCAGAATATGCATTATAAATTAATTTAATTTAATTTTGGTTAAAGTAATATTCAGTTCTTTGGAAAGTAATTAGCCTACACTTAACAAGTTGTTTTTAAATTAAATTACTTATGTGTATTACTAATAAGTTTCTTTAAAATGCATTTCATAAATCGAAAATCGGTTTCATATGTTAAAATGTGCGTAATTTTAGCACATCGTTGAAGAAGGGAATCATCGAATAAGGGCCGGCGCACCTATGGCGAATTTTCACTGTTTAACTATAAAAGACAGTCTTCTTTGAAATAATGTCCAAATCAAATGACACAATACGCACATATATAGGCTTATAGCCTAGTCGAAATTCGCCATATGTGCGTATGTATTAATTGATTATTGTTAAGTGTTAATTGATTTTAGGTATTATTTTCAATGTCGATAGTAGTTTGACAGTGAAAAATGCTCTGCGCTGCGCTTCGCATTATGTGCGCCGGCCCTAAGTCGACCATAAATGGTCGTCAAACTTTAATGACACTGCTTCTACTTAATAGACATAACCATTCAAATACAAGTCTTATTCCAAGCTAATTAGGTACAATTTATAAATTACTTTTGCAGCAAATAATATTAAACGCAAGTCACACTGGATATGGTTTACGAGACCTATTTTTGAAAGCGAGGGAGTCATACACAACGAATTATTGTCTTTGGAAACGCTCTGTTAATTATTTATTGTATGACTCCCCCGATCAAAAATAAGTCTTCTGGTGAGTGCATTGCTACAAATGAATGTGGCGTTTCTCACTTGAATATTGCTCCTTACGAACCAAGAATTAAGATTCATATTTGAATGGTCAATATAAGCGTGGAAGTAGCTACGACCTAAAAAGTTGTGGAATAAATTTTTAAGTTGAAATTGCGGTTTTTAGTTAAGGATATGAAATATCCAATTTTGTTGCTAGTTAATAATTTTATCTAATAATAAAAATTTTGCTTAAGTTTGTCCGTTACAATGTAAATAGTTTAAACGAAGTCTTTCTAACTGTCGGAATGTTTTCACTAAACTATTGGAAAACGAAAATAAATGGAAATATTCGCAATTTGTTGTTTTTCATTTTAATTCATACAAAATTCTCAACTACACTAAAACAGAAGAATTTATATCTGACATCTTACAAAATATAAGTATTAAAATTAGTTTAAGGCACATTCAATCCATAATACTGAACAACTTTACCCAAGAAACATATATCCAAGTATGCCCACATCAAGCCACGTCAACAACAAATCAGCCCACTATAAACAACTTCTTTATGTAATGAAAACGGTTTAGGGTCAGCTTAGAGCGAGACGCGACGCGACGCGACTCGGCGCGCACGTTTGAAGAAACAAAGAAGTTGCTTACGACACAAAAAAATACTAATCGCAGCGAGAGACCGCTGCGTCGCATTGCACAGCGCGGCGTTGTACGTTGCTCTGAAATTTGTATCTTATTAACAAGATTTATGTTCCTTCAAACGTGCGCACCACGTCGCGTCGCGTCGCGTCTAAGAATAAAACTAGTGCTCACGTACAGAAGTCTTACTTGGAAATAAAATTCAAAGAAATATCTACTTATTGTAGTTAGCGCTATGATTTGGTGTAGCTTGCGTCAGAACTCGGAAGAATTCTGACGCAAGCTAAGCTCCTCTTCGTTAAGATACCTAGACATCAATTGCAAGCCAATTTCATTCTTATTACTCTGGTCAAACGATTCATGTAACTGAATTTTCCTCTTCGAAGTGGTCGCCGCGCGCATAGTAATAATGTAGGTATATTTTCGATCGATACTTAAACGGTAAGTGACACAGGTCGCATCACCGTCTGAGCTGACCTTTATACAGGTCTAGATTTGCTCAATTTATCAAGGCTTTTCGTCCTTAGTTACGGTCTAAATCCCTTTATTTCATGAACTGTATTATTTTAATAAACTGCGTCTTCTTTATTATGTAAAATATTTCATTTCTCACCAAATCCTTTCATTAGACGGTCTAGAGAAATTAACTCATTTATTTAGGCTCAAATATAAGCTTCTTTTTAAATTCAAACACCCAAGTGAGACTAAAACACTAGATCATTTTTAATGACGCAATAAACCAGATTGTACGGTGAAAATAATGATGCCTTGCATTAATTTCTTGTAGGTAGATACTTATATAGCTCAGTGGATTAGCTCTTTGAAGTGGCAGTGGGCGGGGCACATAGCAGGAATAACCGATGGCTGATGGGCAGAGGGGTTCTCGAATAGCATACTAGTGATGTGCAGCCCAGAAATACTCTGTTCTCGGAAAGTTCCTTCCATGAAAATTTTAACATATTTCGAGAATTTTGCTTGACGAATTTCCTGAAGAAATTTCTTGCGCGAATTTTTTTTGAAATTTTCCATTTCGTTTCGGAAATTTCAAGAACTTTACTATAGCGGACTACCTGCCAGGTGGTTGGACGACCTGAGCAAAGTTGCAGGACGCTGCGTTGGATGCAGGCCGCTTCCGATCGATCCTTTTTTTGAAATTCTCGGGGGAGGCCTATGTCCAGCTAAGGTTCTCTGTGACTGATGATGAGGTCGATACATGTTTTTAGATTTGAAAGATTGAACGAAATTAGTTTTTAATTTTTTTATCACGATTTTTCAGATTGAATTCGTAGCAGGTATTAAACATCTTCTATTTATTTGTAAATATGTTATTTATCAGAATCAAAATTAACCTAATTTTTAAGGCTTAATGAAAACAAATACTTAGTAGCCTTTCCAAAAAACAAAAAACCTAACTGCTTCAAAATTTTCCGAAAATCCGCTAGTTTGCTTTTAGACCGAGCGAGCGAAGCGACCAAAGCGTCTCAGTCCCAAGATTGGCCAAAAATGCATGAAAAAAAATCGAAAAATTTACAAAACTTTTTTGTTACTCTTATTTGGACGCCACTTTTTATCTGATAAACTTCAACAGTTCGGAAAGACTCGCGGGGGTCTACAGCTCACAGAGCCATTAAAGCCAAGCGTCTCTTAAAAACAAAAACATATGAATATATATACATACGCGTGACAGTGCAGTGACGTTTCCACGCGCAAGACAGTGCAGTGACGTTTCCGCGCGCGTGAGAGTGAATTGACATTTCCGCGTACATAGTACTCGTAGTACGGCGATACGCGTGAGGAGACAGTTGGCGTAGAAAGAGGACTAACGCTATCAGTTGTGAGTACCCGCTTAAGTTGAAAATGAAGTCACTATTCCATAGGATTGTAGTTTCTGTTGCGGACAACAGCAGCAGCGCCAGCGCACCCGACCGATCGCCGTGAGCAACTGGTGGCAGAAGTGGAGGGGAGGCCGGAGAGAACGGGACGCGAGAGAAGAGAGCGAGACGGAAGATATTCGCGCGTCCCTATTGGTACATGGCCAACGCGAGCTGTGTACTACGATTAGCGTTAGGATTTTGTATATATAGCTGTAAGTGTAGTTAGTAAAATGTTTCTCTCTGATTCCGATGACCAGATTATGGCTGACATGGTCCAATTCGATACCTCTGCGGCTCCGAGTAGCCAGAGGAACCTCGCGGTCCGACCCCCCCGCATTCGTCGTAATCGAATACGTAGGCGTAGGAACATTAGCTCGTTCACTAGGTACCGCCTGGCGGTACCTGGACGATTTGCGTCCTAAGTAGGCCCTTCTGGCACCGTAGCTTCGGCCCTTCCGGCAAAACATGGGTGTTGCAGCACCCCAAAATTTGCCATAATCCCTAGCGCGCCCAAAGCCGAGGTTTCCCCCTTGGGAGCCCTTTGCGCTGCTGCTAGTAGTATAAAAATATAGGAAGCCGGGCCTCTGGCCCGCTCCTCAAACCTTGTCCGGGTGAAATAGGAAATGCCGTCCGAGGCAACCTATGTCTGTCACGTCAAAAAAAAAAAAAAAAAAAATTAGTAAAATGTTGTAAAGTTATCGGATCGGTGTGTCAGCGAAAAGAACTACGAGGAGCCATCAGAAGAAAAGAACGATTGTGAAAATAGTGTCAATTAGGTTAATTTGTATTCAGCCAGATCGGCATAGCGAAGTGTTAATAAATTTCTAGTACTACGAACTCTTTGTTTAATTTGAACTCAAGTCATACAGTCCACTATAGCGCGTGAGCTATCGTCAAGAGTTTCCTTTCAACTCAACCCAACCCAATCTCATGACAATGGGTACATACATGTATACATATACAAACATACGTATATACAAGTCCTCGAAAATCACAACCCTTCTAATGCAGTCGATAAAAGGGCTTGAAAAAATACCTTCAGAAGAAAATTCCGCGTACTAAAATCCACCTGAGTTCAAAAACGCAGATTACACTAATACCCCTAACTAGAAACTAGTGCAATGTACAACCGTACCGAAATGCACATCCAAAGAATACCGGTCCGTGGCTTAACTACGGTTTAGTGTTCGGAGCAAAAAATGCTAATCCGGGCTTAGTGCGGTTTTGCCGAGGACCGTGATATTTCTGCGGCCGTACGCATTAGAGCGAGGCGGGGCTTCAGTACTAGCGGCTAGGTAAAATAATAAACTGAGAGGAAATTGGTATTTCCTCTTTTGGTAAAAAAAATGTAATGTTGATGATTTTAATTCAAATAGCCTTTTGTTTCTTTTTTACTTATATATTATATATTGGCTCCGGCTCTCTCACTCACCGAACGAAGCATAGAAGCGGTGACGCTACTACTAAGACGTCGATTTTCTGTGAGAGTGTGGTACTTCCCCGGACAAGCCGTACATGCTACTAGCAAAACAGAGTTTTGCCGGTAGCGTGGCTCTACCACAAATCTCTCTCTCTCTCTCTCTTTATTATTGTATCATTATAAACAAAAAACATGAGCAACATCACAAAGCTGCCTTATCGCAGTTTGCAACTTCTTTCAGGCAATTTGTGTGTGTGAATGAAAAGCATATTCTCTGCTTAAAACGCCGCACTGCACAACACTAGAACTTTGTGCTTAATACGTGCAAACTTTAAAATTACAAAGTACAGCTTTCGCTTGACAACACAGGCAGGATCCTCAAGTAAGCTTAGTTATTATAAATAACTGGGTAAGTGCGTACCGGACTCGCCCACGAAGGGTTTCGTACTATAGTCTATAAAAAATCACGTCTGTTGTATGGGAGCCTCACTGTAATATTTATTTTATGTATTTGATGATGTATTTCTGATTCCGCTATAACAACAAATACATACATAAAAAAAACTTCTGTTTTTACATATACAATGTGTAACAAAAACCCTGTCCGATCCTTGTAGGAGCTACTCAGACCGTAAAATGAACAACTTTTCCTATGGGACCAAAAAAATCGTCATTTTCATACAAAATGCCGGGCCGGCTGAACACTTTAGTATGAAAAGGTCGATTTTTTTTTCGAGTTTCAAGCATTGGTCCCATAGGAAATGTTGTTCATGTTGATGATCTGATTTGCTCCTACAAAGATCGGACAGGGTTTTTGTTTTATATTGTATAATCATCATCTGTGAAAATTTCAACTTTCTAGCTATCACGGTTCTTGAGAAACGGAGATATATGGAACGGAGATATATAACGGATATATAGACAGATATCACAGACGGGCAGACGGACAGCAGAGTTTAAGTAAAAGGGTCCCGTTGTTACGTTTTGGGTACGGAGCCCTAAGAACGTCGCTAGGGTTATCAACAATGGAAAAAGTTTAATTTCTCAGATTTAAAATGGGGTTATTTCTTACATTATATATATTATTATGTCTTTATCCCGAATTGGGCAGGCAAAGCTTTTTGGGTCTTATGGTTCTGAGGAGACCTAGTCACTCTGTTTCGGTATCGAAAATATACCTACATTATTTCTATGCGCGCGGCGACTACTCGTGAGCAAGAAATTCAAATGAATCGTTTGTCCAAAGTAAGAAGAATGAAATTGGCTTGCAATGGATGTCTAGGTATCTAAACGAAAAGGTGCTGAGTTCTGACGCGAGCTAAATTAAACCATATCAAAATAGTGACGGATTGGTAGTCGCACATATCTTGCAATTCCCGCATCGTGTCAGAAAACAAGTTGTCCCACATGAAACTTGTCCCAGGAACTGTTTGCCCCTTTTCATATTTATTGACAGGCAATCGGAATATACGAAAGGGATATATTTATACGAAGTGAAGAAACACAAATATATCAAAGAAGAATACGAAGGGGATTCGATTCGATTGAAACATGTACCGTGCTTCAGTCTCTCCAGTGATGATGTATTGACTACCGATATATCGAAGTGTTGAAGTGCTTATACAGTAACGCCACTATGTCAGTCCGAGTACAGGAGCAGTGCACGACGGCTATTCCACTGCATAGAGGTGTTTAACAGGGAGACGTTACGTTTCCGAAACTGTTCACCGTTGCACTGGAAGATGCCTTCAAGCTGCTAAAATGGGAAGGATTTGGCATCAACATCAATGGCGAGTCTATCACTTACCTTCGATCTACCAACGATATCGTTGTCATGTCAGAATCGATGGAAGACTTAAGTACTATTGCTTGGAGACCTAAATCGAGTTTCCCAACAGATGGGCCTTAAAATGAACATGGACAAAACGTAAGTAATGTCGAATGTCCATATCGCGCCCCTACCTGTTTGTGTTGGGAGCTCCACACACGAAGTTGTAGACCAGTATATCTACCTGGGTCAATTGATCCAGGCAGGAAGTTTCAGCTTCGAAGAAGACGTCTTTCGATGAATCCGACTCGGCTATGCAGCGTTCGGGAAGCTACGCAGTGTCTTCTCGTCCAAAATACCTCAGTGCCTAAAGACGAAAGTGTATAATCAATGTGTATTACTAGTGATGACTTATGGCTCTGAAACGTGGTCCCGTACTATAGGTCTCATAAGAAGGCTCAAGGTCACTCAACGCGCTATGGATAGGGGCTATGCTCGGTGTTTCTCTACGTGATCGAATCAAAAATGAGGAAATTCGTAGAAGAACAAAAGTCACTGACATAGCCTAGCGGATTAGTTCGTTGAAGTGACAGTGGGCGGGACACATAGCGCGACGGACCGATGGCCGATGGGGCAAAAAGGTTATCGAATGGCGACCACGTACTGGCAAGCGAAGCGTAAAACACCCACCCACAAGGTGGTCTAACGACCTGACGAAGGTCGCTGGAAAGCGCTGGATGCAGGCCGCTCTAGATCGGTCATTTTGGAAATATTTGGGAGAGGTCTATGTCCTGCAGTGGACGTTATGCAGCTGAAATGATGATGATGATGAATCAGGATATACGAAAGGGATATATTTATATGAAGTGAAGAAATACGAATATAATAAAGAAGAATACGAAGGAGATATATTTATGAGACATGGGACGAGTTGACAACTAAATATATAAGGGGTCGTCTTTTTTGTCCTTTCCCTTAATCGGCTTCAGCGATCTCCGCGGAAATACAAGCAGTTGGTATATTCTTTGTTTTTTTTTTCGGACCAGCATTTAAGGTTTCTTTTATAAGGGTCAACCCTTAGATAAATTAATCACAACATGCATTTATATCAGAGTGTCCTTTAAAACAAACTTGCCACTCTGAACCCGCTAACTGCTCCAAGGATTCGGTGACCTACTTAACAAATGAGTAGTTAGGGTAACTTTTGGTCCATATTCTTTTAGGGTTCCGGACCCAAAGAGTAAAAACGGGACTCTATTACTAAGACTCCGCTGTCAGTCCGTTCATCCGTCCATCTTTCTATCACCAGGCTGTATCTCATGAACCGTGATAGCTAGACAGTTGAAATTGTCACAGATAACTAATTTTAAAAATAAAATAAAATAAATATTTTAGGAACATTTAAGTGAGACTCCCATACAACAAAAGTGTTTTTTTTTATAGATAATGAACCCCTCGTACGCTAGTTCGATTCGCACTTGCCAGGTTATTTTTTTTTAAATACAACATAAATTTACAAACCTATTTTTCTGCCATTCACATTGCCTTGGGAAAAAAAAATACTTTTATAACAAAATTAAAAATCTTTTTTGAACATAGGTATCTTAACTAAATAAATTAAAAAAAATCTCATAACTAAATTCACTATCACTAATTTAGTGTTAAAAACTACAAAAGAGCTTTAAGGAGTACTTATAGAAGTTATAGAACGTAATATAGAAACACGCTTGTACGATACGACTACATAAAAAACGCACAACTAATAGAAATCTCTATTCCTAGACAGCACGTTTCGCCGAAAACTTTGTGAATGAAAAACATCGGGATAACTTGGTTCAAAGGATGCACTGTTGACAGAAATCTCTGTTCGTAGAAAAATCTTTTCGCTGTTATCTTTGTTGATAGAAATCGCTGTTTTCAGATACATTAGTTCACAGAAAACACCCTTGGAGGAACAAATAAGATTCTGCCAAGTATGTTATGCCTAATGAAATTCGGAGCATCAAGATTCTGCCAGACAGATGGATCCAGAGGGATTATAATTCTATGGCGTCACCTTTCGATGTTCGCCAAGGCACGCATCATTACCTACGCATCTCTCATTGTCAGGATTCCGTACCCAAAGGGTAAAAAAGGGACCCTATTACTAAGTTAAGTTATAATAATGAACTCTAAAAACAAAATAAATCTTTAAGGAGGCTCACAAACAACAAACGTAATTTTTTATAGATAATGGTACGAAAACCCTTCATGTGCGAGTCCCACTCGCACTAGCACGGTTTTTTGATCCTTCTTATGCAACTGTTGCATAAAATACTATTATATGGTAGAAATAAAAATAACTAAATGTATAATATAAGACAGCAAAATTGACCTCTTATTTGTCAGATCTTAATAAGCCTAATGCCTGTGTCGAAAAAGAAAACAAAATGCTTATGAAATTCAAAGAGCAGCACAATCTGGTTTAATCCGGAAAGCCACTGAAATCCCGCTTAGCGCTATTATGATAAAAAAGTTATTTGATTTTCAAGAAAATAAATATATACGGATGAATTACAATGATTGAGCTAGCCCCAAAGTAAGTTTGAGACTTGGGTTATGGGATACTAATTCAACGATACTATATTCTATAACAAATACATATATAGATAAACACCCGAGACCCAGGACAATTTGAAAAAGGCCATTTTCCAACTTGCCTTGACCGGGGATTGAACCCGGGACCTCTGGGTGGCAGACTAGCATGGTGCCTACTACGCCACGGAGGTCGTCTAGATAGACGAAGTATAGGTAATAGGGAACTACTCTCTTACTTTGAAGAGGCCTTCAGTCCTAACAGTAGATTAGTATCTATAGGCCAAAGATAGTATAATTACTAACGTAACAGATACCCAACGCCATATAAACTATTGGAGGCAAAACTGGAGTTGCCGGTAGGCACACAGAGATGGCAGCACACACGACTAGCAAAAAAGTGACAAAAAAGTGTTAAATATGCTTTAAAAATATTTATTGCATTTCATATAAGTCATATTTAATTAATTAGAGTACTACTTTATTTAAATAATACTAATAAAAGGTTTTAATAAATACTTATAGCGCCATCTAGTGACAAGGAAGATAAATAATTATGTTTAAAAAGCACAGGCATGCTATAGGCGGTAGATAAAAAGAATATAAGCCTGCGTTAATCCCTGTTATAATAAATAGTTATGTAATGGGGTTTTATGTAGAATAAATATTTATTTTCATTTTTCATCAATGTACACAACATCAAAGTTTATTCTAGAAGATTACAAAAGTTGTGTCAACATATGCATAACCAAGATACGATGATACAATACTGCGATCACCAACTCGTTCGGAGAGGCCTTTAGTTCCAACAGTAGATATATTACACTGTTAAAAATTATGTAATATTACAAGCTAAATTAATTAATCTGTACATAAAACTGTACAGATTAATTATTTTTTTTAACCTTTACCGTCTCACTGCTGGGAAAAGGTCTCCCCCATATCTTTCCACTTATCCCGATTTAGTGCAACCTGTGACCAATTCTTCTCAAAATGTCTGATGTCATCACTCCAACGTTTCCTAGGCCTGGCCGGTTTCCTGTGACCGTCTGCAGGAATCCATTCCGTGATGAATTTGGTCCACCTATCTGGGTGCATCCGGCATACGTGGCCTGCCCAACCCCACTTTAACTTGGCGGCTCTGTGCCCCACATCTACAACTCCCGTTTTTGAACGGAGTTCGGTGTTCGACGCTCTATCCAGTCACGTGACGCCTAACATACCTCGCTCCATCGCTCATTGGCAAATCTTGAGCTTGGAATTCTACTCCTTGATAAATGACCAACTCTGAGCACTGTAAGTTAAAATGGGCAAGATGCACATGTCAATGAATTTACGCTTCAGTGTAATTGGAAGGTCGCCCTTCATAAGCTCTTTCATGGACCAGTAGCTCCTCCAAGCATTGTCTATGCGGCGGTTAATTTCTTTTTCTTGCCGGTTGCTGAAGGAGACTAGCTGGGCCAAGTATATGTACTCATCAACATAGTGTATTTCTTGCCCATCAATCTCAATCTTGACATTTGTGCTGTTGGTCATAACTTGCGTTTTAGACCTATTCATAGAGAGTCCAACCTCAAGAATTGCCCTGCTCAGGTCTTCGAGCATTTTTTCTAGGTCTTGAGGAATTGAAGCAAAAAGCACAATGTCGTCTGCAAAACTTAAGTTGGTTATCCTTTTGGCGCCGATCAATATACCCTTGGTTATTTTATTTTATCAAACTTTATTGTTCCAAAGTACAATTATACTTTTAACAAATTCCGGACTTAATGTAAAGAGCATTTTTTCCTAAACAATCTGAGGAATGTACATACATTTTCTGAAAATTTTCGAAAATTATGTAAAGCCTCATATTTGTCCGTAAATTTCCCAAAGTTTTCGGTAATTTTATATGATAATGTAATTTTATTGCATGTAAACGTACATAATTTTTGACAGTATAGGCAGTGGAGTAAAAGAATGTTAACCCACGTTAAGCCCCTTTGCGATAAATGTAACGGGGTTTACGTAGAAAAAATACATTCATATTTCAACAATGTACACAATACAGCGTCAAAGGCATTTCATACAATTATAAAACTTGTGTGAACATGCGATCATTATATCCAGCGCTCCAATATCAAAGGCGAGTAATGGCGTTACTGAATGCTGTGCTGCTCTACGCCAGAGGTTCCCAAACTTATTTTGTCAAACGCCAACTTTAAAAAATCAGTTATTTTGTTTCACCTTAAAAACCTGAATCACATATTTGTTTTGCCTGTAGTTTAATTCAACCTATATTCTAAACGAGAGAGCAATAATAATACATACACCAGTACATTAGAATATCTTTTATAAAAAATAACAATAATCAACATTGTTAATTTTAAATAAAAAAATAGCAATAATAATACAATTTTACAATAATAAAGAGTATCGGAAGTGGGGACCTCACCTGCGAAACTTTAAAACACGAAATTTTTTCAGTGTTTGATTCCTTTAACGATATAAATAGCGTTGTGAACGCATTAAATTACATTTTTAATAAATATTAATTACATTTTTAGTTTATATTTGTACAATAAAAAAGGATATAAATATAAACTAATAAATGGATGTTGTGTAGTAAGAGGATTTTAATTTCAGTGAATTTTAAAATATGAAATAGCTGAAGTTATAAATCACTCATTGCTTAAATCACATCAGCGCCCCCCAACTTTATTCTGGGCCCGTTACCCCCTTAAAGCCTCCAGCGCCCACAAGGGGGCGTTATCGCCCACTTTGGGAAAGACTGCTCTACGCCTTTACCATTTTCTTTGTGAATGTTGGTTCTACCCAAACTCTTTTTTTTTTACTAACCTATATCGTCTATTGTATTTTTTACGATATAGGATAGAAACTCTTTTCAATTTTGTGAAAAAATTTTTAGGTCGTTTTTAACTAGATTAAGAAAACCTCATATAGTTTAAGATAAGAAAAGGTGCTTCATTTATTTACTCACTAGACGTACAATAAAACATAAAGAATAGAATAAGGCAAAGATTTTTTATTTTTTAATTCTCTCATTGTGAGTGTAGGATTTATCCGACACTGAATTTTCTGACTGACTTGTTTATCGGATAAATCTGACATGCGCGGTTAAAAGGTATCGTTTTAGGTTTATACAGTTAAGATTTCAAGTATGTAAATGAATATAACTTATAAGAAAACAGCACAAATCGCCTGTCGGTACATTTACTATATTTATTAAAAAGTGTGTGTAGCAAAATTTCTTTTTGCCTGACTGTATGTAGGTACCTAAGAACACGCTTATCTTCTTTGTTTATAATATACTGAAGATTTTATTAAACAAACTGATTAATAATCGCTAATCTTCTAAACAACTGAACAGATTCTAGCTGAGCTTCTTCTTGTTCTTCTCGAGTCGGAAGGCTATAATAAATTTGACCAGTGTTTGGCCGCGGCGACTCCCCGATCATTTGCCTCATTAAGGTCCTGCAATGTGAGCTTGAAGCAACATATATAGGGGCGGCGCATTGATTGTTCTTATAAATAAATTAGAACGATAGTTTTCCTGTATTAGTTTTATGTAAAAAATATTTAATTTTTATATTACGGTCAAAGTATTGATGACTTCCTGTTTCAGTTAATTCTAAATTTTTGTTAGTCAAATTACATGTAAATGCTGTTATTAATTTTAAAAAAAGATATTTTATATTTAAAATGCTACTTCTTGTATTTTTTCGATGTAAAATTGATTTATTAGAAGCTAAAAAATACAATGTGGCGTGAGCGACTTAGTGGTGGAAGTAGTGGGGTTGTTTGTCGCTTAGTATTTAAGTCCGCACGCCCTAGATGCGAGATTCAAGAGGTACCGAACGGTACCCGGACGCTTTTCGCCGGTCGGCCCTTCAGGCGCTTGACACTTAGTCAAAGCCGATCTCAGTGACGCCCAAAGCCGAGGTTCGTTCCCACCCTGTAGGAGCCCTTTGCGCTGTCACTTTTTCCGGTGTGGACAACATCTTGCCATTCTGGCAAATGTTGGTCCCGCCTTTTAAAATCCGTCGCGTCCGGTGAGCTGTAGAATGCTTCTAGCATACAGCGTAAACTTCGTTCGAAAAAAAAAAAAAAAGATGCGACATCATTCGTTATTGAACTGTGTTGTGAGTTGTTACGCTGCCAGAATTATCAGTGATTTCTATAAATATAAATTGTTTCTTTAATTACCACAAATATGGAACCTGAGGATAATCGTGATGCTGAAGTATCGCCGACAGATTCAACGTGGAAGAGATATACACGGAATAAATGGAACCACGGACTATTCTAGATTACTTTGGTATGAAAAAAAAGTCAAAAAAATTCGACGTTCCCATACAAATTGCCCGGACACACTTTCAAAAGGAAATGCCGAATTTTTCCAAAAAGTTCGAACGTTATTTTAATGTCATTAATTCATTATACTATTCTGAATAGCCCGTGGTTCGATTTATTAAGGGAAGGTCCATTTCACGTTGTATATTTTAATTTTATAAATATTATGATGACAGAGAAAAAAGTAATCCTTATTTATTTGCCGCTCACCTGTTAGAGCAATGAATTTTACATCAGATAGTAAAAAATATTTATATAAAGCTAGTCCATTTGTTTTTTTAGGTTTCCGTTTGCAATTTGATGTCAGGATATATAAATCCACTGAACGCGGTATCTCGTAATACAGGGGCGACGTCAGTTCACGTCAACATGTTTGGACCGCGGTAGAGGTAAACACAGCGGTATAATTTCCAGGAATTAATGAGCTCGCACAGGAACGAGTATGTATGCGTGTGATACAGTGGAATGGAAATAAGATTTAACTATATAAACTTAAATATTACTTATTCTGGTAGTAGTACGCTGTATAAATATTAGAAGTAGTATGTAGTTCGCTCTGGATTGTGTACTGAATCTGCCCTACAACCCCATATATTGGTCATTCTTTGATTGACTTCGCTCATGTTTAAACTTATCTACTTTTATCTAACCTATTTCCTCTCAAAGTCCTCGAATAACTCTGCTCTTCATTGCTTACTGGTGGAAAAGTATATTCATCATCTGCCTCACCTTATCCCATCATCTGGGGTCGGCGCAGTATGTCTTCTCCTTCCACATTTCTCTATTTCCCGTAATACTAACATCTACTCCTACTGCCCCCATATCTTGCCTTACCCATTCCATCCACTTCTTTTTTGGTCTTACTCTTCCACTTTTTCCATTAACCGTCATATGGACAGCTGCTAAACACGTTTATATAAAAATGATTGCAGCTTTAGAATAGGTGGTATCATTTTAAGTCACTGAACGCGGTATCTCATAGACCAGGGTCAACGTCAACATGTTTGGATCGCGGTAGAGGTAAACACAGCGGTATAATTTCCAGGAATGAATGAGCTCGCACAGGAACGAGAATGTATGCGTGAGATATGGCGGGATAAGTTGGGATATAGAAATAAACAAACAAAACACTTGTAGTGGAAGCGAGGTGATGATGCTCGATCGCCACAAAGGAAAGATCTTCCCATTAGTGTTGCGTTAGGAACCGTAGCTCCGATGGTGTATCGACCTCCGTGGCGTAGTGGTCACTATAGTCCGCCACCCAGAGGTTCCGGGTTCGACCCCCGGTCAAAGCAAGTTGGAAAATGGCCTTTTTCAAATTGTCCTGGGTCTTGGATGTTTATCTATATATGGATTTGTTATAAAATGTAGTATCGTTGAGTTAGTATCCCATAATACAAGTCTCGAACTTACTTTGGGGCTAGCTCAATCAGTGTAATTTGTCCCTCTATATTTATTTATTTATCGTCGAGGGTTGTATATAAGCAGCAAGTTAAGAGAACTCTGAGATCGAGATGCGATACTGTTGGCGCCATCTGATATGCTTATTGTGAACAATGGAATCGCTTCATTCATTGTTGTTTGTGGTTTTAGTTCCTCGTAGTGGCGTTGTCGCCACACATTAAAATTTGCCAGGAGTAAGCATTTCTAGCGCATTTACTGGTTAAGCTATTCCGGGAGCGGTCCGCACTTAAATGGGTAACCAGTGTTACAAAATGTTCTAGAGCACCTTAGCGTTTCGGAAGGCACGGGAAGCCGTTGGGGCCGGCTGTCATCTGTATGACAGTCGTCAAATCACGTCACATGCCTTTAGGCATCTTGTAAAATCTGTTACATTATATTTGGCGACCTCACGATGATTTTCTACTCCGGTAGCAAGTGGTGGTAGTTGAAAATGACAACGAGTTCAATCAAACTCAAAGATACAAAGTCGTGCCCAGTGAGAATCGAACTCAGTTCTCAAATACGCAGAGCCTTATTGCTAAGCAACCACCGCTTATGATAATCGAGCTGACTACACAACGTGGAAGCCATTTCTTAACAAAAAAATTCCGCCAATCTGCCTTACCCACTGACTGTCCACGCAGATTGCCCAGGATGCGCCGGACGTACAAGGGGTCTCAGTACGTCACTCGGGGAGGCTCTTTGCATGCACCCATAAAATGTATACAACATAGAAGAAATATACCCGTAATAATTCAAACCACAGGCTAAACTAGATCATAGTATAATGATAAGAAAATAATAGACAAAAAACTTTAAAAAAATGACATTCCCATAAAAATTTCCCGCCACGTCGGCAGCACACTTTCGTATGGAAATGCCGATTTTATTTACATTTTACTCTAATTTTAGTTTCATTATGCTAATAGTGAACTAGTGTAGCCCACAGTTCAATTTATCACCGGTATCTCCCTTTCACGTTGTATTATTGAAATAACTCACAACATCGTCATAACTTATAACCAGAGATCGGAATCACGGGTGCTATTGCTATAAAAAGTATGGATATGACTAAAAGTTCCGGGATTTCTCGAGAATCTAATTGGGTACTAAGTAAATAAAACAATCATAATTATGTAATTTCAGGATAAATCTATTTTTTCGATAAAGATATATCCTGAAATCGCATAATTATGATTGTTTTCATCATCATCATCATCCGAGCGTATTCCCGGTTGCATCCTCAGCAGTAATGCTTCAGAGCCCGGGGTCCGCTACCTAACCAAGGAGATTTGACGAGGTTACTGGTTTTTACACAGAGCGACTGCCGTCTGACCTCCACAACCCAAAGGGCAAACCAGGAACCAATCCTTGGATAGTTTGATGATCAAACGCTAGGTGGCGTTCGGGTTTTACGTGCTTTCCGAAACACGGAATCATCTTTCTTTTCGGATAATCAGGTGATTTAAACCTGCAATATCCTATCCAGACTGGAAACAACTTTTCACAAAGTATGCTTCCCAGTGGGAATCGAACCCATGACCTCCGGGTCACAAGGCGAACGCCTTGACCACTGGACTACGGAGGCAGTCTATAATTATGATTGTTTTATTATAGATTATATAGTCATATCCATACTTTTGATAGCAATAGCACCCGGATTCCGATCTCTGGTTATAACCCTTCATCATCATCATTCGTATGTACGTAATGCCGGTTGCATTGTCAGTGGTAAGCTTCAGACTCCAAGGTCCCCTACGTACCTAACACAGGTAATGTGACGAGGTTACTGGTTTTACAAAGAGCGACTGCCGTCTGACCTCCGTAACACAACCCAAAGGGTAGAACACGCCTCACGCGCTTTGCAGTTTGTTGCATTTAATTTGAGACCTACACATAAATACGGTGCGAGCGCTGGTTGGGCGCGAGGCAAAGGCAAGACGAGCGCGAGGCGTAGGCGAGGCGTGCGCTTGTGGACTTCGGTACATACAATTTGAGTTGTATTGATGTATGATAGGACTCAAAAGATATGCAATTTCAAAAATTTCTAAGCGCTCTAGGCGCGGTCTTGGCATACGCGTGTCATCCGAATACGCCCTAAATAACTAAGAATAAGTACTAGTACTCACGTACAGAAGTCTTACTCAGAAAAGAGATTCTAAGAAATATCTAATTAATGTGGTACTTAATGCGCTATGGTTTAATTTAGCTCGCGTCAGAACTTCTCACCTCTTCGTTTAGATACCTAGACATCCATTGCAAGCCAATTTCATTCTTATTACTCTGGACAAACGTTTCATATAACTGAATTTTCCCCTTCGAAGTGGTCGCCGCGCGCATAGAAATAATATAATATATAAATATATATAGGGACAAATAACACTGATTGAGCTAGCCCCAAAGTAAGTTCGAAACTTGTGTTATGGGATACTAACTCAACGATACTATATTTTATAACAAATACATATATAGATAAACATCCTAGACCCAGGAAAATTTGAAAAAGGCCAAAATGCCATTTTCCAATAATGTAAGTATATTTTCGATACCTAAACGGGGAGTGACACAGGCCTGCTCTAACTAAGTTTACTTTCAATTCTCAATACATATTATTACGACTCATCTAACTCGCACAATGACTATTTAATGACGTAATTGAATCCAATGACATCATTATATTAATTTGGAGCTATTGATAAAATGGTGAAATGAATCAGATAATTAAATGCTATGAATGCTTAATTAATTTGGCTTTTGTATTCTATTTACATTTCGAAATAATTAAAATACATAATTCGATATTGGTAGGTACGCAGGCAACATATAGGTAATATACAAGGTGTGTTGATGACGGCAAATACGCGAAGGGAGCGGAGGAAGAAGTGCGGGGGACGGGTCGGCGCCGGGGCACCAGCCCAGAACGCTAGCGACCGGCTGAGCGGGAGCTCACGCGCATGTTTTTTCCTTTACAAATGGGTTATGTTAAACCCATTAAAATCTTGTCAAAAAATATATCAATATATTGTTGCCTAAGTATACTTAGATGTGATTCTGCATGTGTTTCCTTTACAAAAGTGGCGACCGAAGACAGGACCGGACCTGCATCAAGGATTGGAAAATACACATACATATTCACGGTGAACAAACGGATGTGAAGTAGCTGTCCTTATTCCTTCCTTACTTATTGTTCACACTTTCAATTTGTGTCGAGTCATGCGTGCTTAGTTCCAAGTGTCTGACGTAAATACCTATTCCTTGTGCGCACATGAGCGTTGTGTTAAATTAAAAGTGCATAGGTACGTTTATTTTGCACGGAAGCGCCCGGTGTGCTTATATACTTAAGTGGCTTTAGCTATTTATTAGGTAAGTACTTACTTCTCTGTCGCCTTCTTTAAAAAAAAAAGGTTTTCACGCATTTAAATTCAAACTCCGCTTAATGCAGCATATAGGGAAGGCTTACCTCTTTAACTTACGGTGAAATGCTTTTGGCACGCAAATAAAATACATACCTAACTACCTAATTAGGTTCATAATTTACCTACCTACAATAATTGCATTATTGCGCAGCGTTCTCTTAGCCTCAAACATTAATAAATAGCCTTTTTTCCATTCAATTTAATATTGAGTTGCGTTTATTTATTCACTTTACAATTCGTACAAATCTACAAATAAATAATAACTATTTATTCGTAGGTACGAATCTATCTTTATGCCCTTATTAGTTGCTCAATCATTTATCCCTACTCCTAATAAAATACTTCATCTTAACACCATCTTAAAACATCTTAAATAAAATACTAATTGTTAACGCCGAACATTTCAGCTATCTGCCTACTCGGCGCACGGCTCGGCGCGTGGCCGGCTTGCTGATACCTACTTTGGTTGCGTGGCTATTGCGCTCGGCGCCGGCGTCGGCAGCGCGGCGGCCGCTTGTTGTCACGTAGCCGGGCACGCCCTGACACCGTGATCGCGCGGCTCGCGTCTACCGCTTCTGTTGTTACTGGTTTGATGCACATTATACTTGTTTAACTCATTATTACGTATTACGTACTTAACTTAATTTCTTGTTATTTGATTTTTTAATAGACATGGTTGATGAAACGTTAAAAATGGGTGAATCTTCTACTGGTAGCTCGGAGGTATCAATGAAAATAAAAGAATTAATTAGATCCCGAGGGAATATTAAGGGTCGTTTAACACGATTTAGGGATTACGTTTCTGCCTTAAATGTAAGTAAGGGTGAAGTCATTAAAGAGTTAAAAGTTCGTTTAGATAAAATAGAAAATTTATTATATGAGTTTAATGAAGTTCAGTCTCAAATTGAAATGTTGTTGTCTGAGGAGGATGACAGCGAAGTGGACAATTTCGAAAGTACTTTCTACAGTACGCTGTCTTTAGCTCAACACATACTTGACACTCGTCTTATTTCTCAGGCAGACAAAGATGCAAGTCTTCATTCTGCTCGCTCAACATGCTCTAATTCGTGTACTCATAATAATTTGAATCATATAAAATTACCTACTATAAAATTACCTAGCTATGATGGGAATTACTTAAAATGGCTAGAATTTAGAGATACGGTTGAGTCATTAATACATTGTAACGATTCCATATCGGACATAAATAAATTTCATTATTTGAGATCATCGTTGGAAGGCAGTGCAAGTTTAATTATAAAATCATTAGAGTTCAGTTCTAAAAATTATACGGTTGCGTGGAAATTATTTTGCGAGCGTTATGATAATAAAAAGATTCTTATAAATAACCACTTAAAGGCGTTATATGAAATAGAAAGTATCGCAAATGAATCTCACAAGGCAATTCGTTTCATAATTGATCATGTGTCAAAAAACTTAAGGGCTCTTAATACTTTAGAACAGCCTACTGATAAATGGGACGTACTCATTATATATTTAGTATCAACTAAATTAGATTCAACTAGTTTTAGTAAATGGGAAGAACATAAAAACTCCTTTAAGGAAATGCCTTCTTTATCTGATTTTATACAATTTTTACGCAATCGTGCTGATATTCTTGAGACAATGGCTGTCAGCAGAAGCGACAAACGCGATCAAAGAACGAATTTTTATAAAGATAAAAATAAAAAACATGAATTTAAAAATAAAGATGAGCATTATAATAAATCATCAAAAAGCTTTGTCTCTTCTGCCAATACAAACCTTTCTCTTGTCCGTCTTGTAATCAGCAACACCGAATCATGGATTGTCCTGCCTTTAAGCAGTTGTCTCCTGAAAACAGATGTATTGAGGCTTCGAAATTAAAACTTTGCTCGAATTGTTTACGCAGGGGTCATGTAGTAAATGATTGTCGAATTCTCGGCTCATGCAAGACCTGTAAAAAGAAACATAACACATTATTACATGTAGATAGTCAAACTCCTGAAACAAACGCAACTTTAAATCATTGCAGCTACGTACCTGTGTCCCTGCCGGCTCAGTCTCCTAATCAAGTACTTCTGGGCACTGCTATAGTCAAGGTGGTACATCCTAAAACCAAAAATACTTACCTTGCTCGAGCTTTACTCGATGCGGGTAGCCAATCTTCCTTTATCACGGCGAACCTGAAAGAAAAAATGGAATTTATTAGTAAGGGTACGGATACATTATGTATATCGGGCATTAATAACTGTAAAATGGCTATATCTGATAGCTGTGAAATGATGATACAATCACGTGTCAACAATTTCGTTACAAATCTTAAATGCTTAGTAGTTCCTAAAATAACTGGATTATTGCCTAAATCCTTCATAAATGCAACTGATCTTAACTTACCTCTTAATATACAACTGGCGGATCCTAACTTTTTCCGCCCTTCAGATGTTGACTTATTGATAGGTGCTGAGTTATTTTTTGAACTTATTTGTCCCAATCAGATAAAATTAGGATCGAACCAAACAATACTTCAAGAATCCAAGCTGGGTTGGATAGTGGCCGGTCCTCTTTCTGCAAATAACCTTAAAGAGAAAAAACAAATATATTGTAACTTCAACAAAGAAATAAGTGATCAACTGACAAGGTTTTGGAGTCTTGAAGAAGTCCCCACTTCAAACACTGTTTTGTCAGCTGATGATGAATTTTGTGAGCACTACTTTAGAGAAACTACTAAGCGTCTTGATGATGGTAGGTTTTCAGTGTTCATGCCCCTTAAAGAATCTCCAGAAGCAGCTCTCGGCGATTCCTATTGTATGGCTGAAAAGCGTTTCTTGAGCCTTGAAAGAAAATTGAATAAACTTCCTGACCTGAAGGCCGAATATTGTAAATTCATAAATGAATACGAAGACTTAGGTCACTTAACTGAGATAAGGAAACCCCAATTCGGGTATTTTATGCCTCACCACGCAGTCATACGTGAGCAGAGTGAGACAACAAAACTCCGTGTGGTGTTTGATGCGTCCGCAAAGTCATCTTCCAATAAATCACTTAATCAAATACAATACGTTGGCCCTGTAGTGCAGGATGAGTTGTTCAACATATTAGTAAGGTTTCGTCAACATAAGTACGTGCTGACTGGAGATATTCAAAAAATGCACAGACAAATAATGGTCGATGGGTCTCAAAGACATCTTCAGCTTATTCTATGGAGGAATGAGCAAAATATGCCACTTAAAGTTCTCCAATTAAATACTGTCACATACGGGACAGCTAGCGCACCGTATTTGAGTACAAGATGTCTTCTTCAGTTAGCAGATGAATGTCCTGATCCCGTTATATCTCAAGTCATTAAAAGTGATTTTTATGTTGTTCTTGTCGGGCGCTGCAACGGAAAGAGAATTACTCCACATTAAACAAAATGTTACCGAAACACTTAAGTCAGCTGGGTTTCCTATACATAAATTTAGAACAAATTGTCCTCAAATATGTCAAGAAGCTACTGAATCTGATTTTCATAATTTGTCAAAAGAGTCTAGTGTCTTAGGGGTATTATGGGCACCTGTTTCTGATACTCTTAGATTTGAATTAAACATTGAAACACATCTAGAACAAAAAATTACAAAACGTGTGATTTTATCAAATACATGTAGAATTTTTGATCCTTTAGGCCTGTTAAGTCCGTGTACCATCACACTTAAGATTATTCTTCAAAAACTGTGGGAGCTTAAATTAGATTGGGATGATCATGTACCCAATGAGATTAAAAGAAATTGGGAGAAAATAATTAAAAACTTAAATGTCTTACTTACCTTTTCAATTCCCAGATCTCTCTTGTGTGACTCTCCAGTCAGCACCCAACTTCATTGCTTTGTGGATGCCTCACAAGATGCCTATGCAGCTTGTGTATATTTACGCTCAACAGACGCAGATGGTACCATTAAAACCAATCTCCTATGCGCAAAAACCCGTGTTACGCCTTTGAAACCTCTGTCAATTCCACGTCTTGAACTGTGTGCAGCTGTTCTAGGAGCACGGCTTACAGCAAAGGTTGGTGAAGCCTTGCGCTGCAAGGTTGATACTAAAACCTTTTGGTCGGATTCGACAATAACATTAGGATGGATTAAGACTCAACCGAAACTTTTAAAGGCTTTCGTTTGTAATCGAGTCAATGAGATCCATGAATTGACGGAGCGAGCGTCATGGAGACACGTTCCTACTGATGTTAATCCCGCGGATATGGCATCAAGAGGTATCGTGCCTAGCGCATTAGTCGAGTCTGCGTTGTGGTGGAGCGGTCCTCAGTTTCTGTGCAGACTCGAATCTGAATGGCCACAGCAACAATACGCTAACGTCGAGCTACCTGAAATTAAAGTTCACCATGCCCACGACAATGATCTCAAATTCCTAAAATTTGAAAATTATTCTAACCCATTAAAATTAAAAAGAATATTTGCTTACGTATTCCGATTTTTAAATAATTGTAAAAAACACTCTAACAAATTAACAGGTTCACTTAATGAAACTGAACTTCATAATTCTCTAATATATCTTCTTAAAACCGCGCAGCAAGAGTCTTTTGGCCACGAGATAATTGCACTTCGTGAAAATAAGTCGCTTAAACCTAAATCTAATATTTTACAATTATCTCCCTTTATTGATAACAATGGACTATTGCGAGTAGCCGGACGTTTAAAATATGCAAACCTTAACTATGACACAAAGCATCCAATCTTAATGAAATCTGACCATCACCTGACACAGATTATGATGTCTAGCGAGCACTTAAGATTATTTCATGCTGGTCCACAATTGCTTCTTAGCTCCTTCAGAGAAAATTACTGGCCCATTGGAGGCAGATCACTCGCTAGAAGCATAGTGCGGAAATGCATAACTTGTGTCAGGATGAAGGGTAAAACGATGGAACCCTTAATGGGTAACTTACCCCCACCAAGAGTATCTCAATCTCATATCTTTCAAGTAACGGGAACTGATTTTGTTGGCCCCTTCATGATTGCTAGTAAAAAAGGTCGCGGCAGTCGCATATCAAAATGCTATTTATGCATCTTTATTTGTTTTTCGACTAAAGCGGTGCATCTTGAAACGGTCAGTGATCTCACAACTCAAGCTTTTATTTCTTGCCTCAAAAGATTTATTGGTAGAAGGGGTAAGCCTGATTATCTATACTGTGATAACGGTAAGAACTTTGTAGGAGCGAACAATGAGTTGGGCAAAGTATTGCAATCAAACCTAAGTAGTATAACTGATTTCGCGGCTGATAAGGGCATAAAATTCGTTTTTTCTCCCCCCTACTCGGCGACATTTGGAGGTCTCTGGGAGGCCTGCGTTAAGAGTGCCAAATTTCACCTAAAACGTATTGCGGGAAATGTTAGTCTCACATACGAGGAGCTGAGCACGCTCTTTATACAAATTGAAGCGATCCTCAACTCCCGCCCCTTAGTTCCTTTATCACCCGATCCAAACGACCTCACACCCTTAACCCCAGGACACTTCCTCATAGGGCGGCCACTGACGTCCCTACCAAGCCCTCAAAGGCCAGAAGCCATGAAGATACGCACTAGATACCAGTTGGTTGAGCAGCTAAGATGTAATTTCTGGGAGAGATGGAGAACGGAGTACCTGGCCGAACTACAACAACGGACTAAATGGCGTTCTAAGCAGAAAAACCTTAAAAAAGGAGATCTGGTGGTCTTTAAAGAACCCAACTTACCACCACTTAAATGGAGACTTGGCAGAGTTCACCAACTTTATCCTGGAGACGATGGAATAGTTCGAGTGGCTGACTTCTTAACCTACCGAGGCATCGAGCGGCGTGGGGTCAACAAAGTCTGTCTCTTACCCACATCGACGGGCATCGAAGAGCATGATAGTTTGGAAGAACCGCCAGTTCCTTCCAAAGGTGGGGAGGATGTTGATGACGGCAAATACGCGAAGGGAGCGGAGGAAGAAGTGCGGGGGACGGGTCGGCGCCGGGGCACCGGCCCAGAACGCTAGCGACCGGCTGAGCGGGAGCTCACGCGCATGTGTTTTCCTTTACAAATGGGTTATGTTAAACCCATTAAAATCTTGTCAAAAAATATATCAATATATTGTTGCCTAAGTATACTTAGATGTGATTCTGCATGTGTTTCCTTTACAAGGTGTAAGTGTACAGTCAGCAGCAAAAATATGTTAATATTTTTACGTACTTAGAGATTTTGATCTCGTCAGTGTTTTAGTCCAACCAGTCTCGAACTTTCCAACCAATCCCGGACACCGACCAACGAGCCTTAAGTGGGTACTTGAATTTTTCCGGGTCCAGTTTTTGTTTGTTTTTCGTGTGTGTAAGTTGCCAACACTGTTTGTTTTTCGTGTGTCAGATTTTTCAGGCTGCCTAAAGGCATCTGACATAGCTTGACGACTGCCATACAATGATGACAGCCGGGACCAACTGCCCACATTTGAAATTAAATTACCTATTTGAAAGAAAACGGAGAATCATTTAAAGTATCTATATTCCCTGAGAAGTACAGTCCCGGGACATTCAAAAGGGTATCTTTTGGATAGGCATGCTTCATCCTAGTCTTCATCGTCGCTTACCATCAGGTGAGATTGAGGACAAACGCCTAAACCAATACATTGTAAAAAAAAAAGTTTTGTCTTAAACAAGCCCTAGATAACCGTTTTAACTATTTTATGAACTACTGTTTACAGTTTAAAGTAATAACGTGAAGCTTTACTACACACATTTGCAAATGCGCAGTCAGTTAAATGATCTAACAAACTTTACTCCATAACAAAAAACCCAAAGTAACCCCTTTTTGTTTATTTTTCAAAACTACGATTAATCTACTGATATTTTACATTCGATTCTTGTGCTCAATTAAAGCCACTAAATACATAAATAAATATATAGGGAAAAATTACACTGATTGAGCTAGTCCCAAAGTAAGTTCGAGGCTTGTGTTATGGAATACTAACTCAACGATACTATATTTATACATATTTACAGACAAATTCTTAGAGTTCTCTTTTGTACCTTACATCCCTTTATTTAAATAAATTCCGATAAAATTCACATTCATCCTTTCACGAACATTCTGTTCCTCAGTAAGGTGGTTGGCACACTGCTCCGCATCCCGCTGCGTAGCGCGGGGCCGTCATACAAAAACGACGCGCGTAGAAGCGGTGTCAGTGTGTTGTTCTATGCGTGTTTTCTTTACAAATTGAGACACTTGCATACAGTCCGGCTCCGCGTTACGCAGCGGGGTGCGGAGCAGTATGCGATTCACCTAAGACGAGATGAGATGAGGTGCCTCGCTGATCGCCCCGCACCTCATATGAGTGGGCCGTTCGAATAATGGACCAAAAAAGACAGTCTTTCACATCAAAGAGTCGAAAAAGAACATAAAATACAGCATTCCTAAGCTTTGTAACGAACGCGTTCGTACCGTAAATAGGAGAGCCAGCTGTAATATATGCAAATTGGTTGGACGGTCATCGTGACACCGACTAGAGGGGTAGCTTTATGAGAATGCAATTTCTATTGTGTTGTAGAAAAGGGGGAATCTCCTTTTCTACCTCGTATTAACACCGAAACTAAACTTGTACAGAACTGCCTTGGTACTTTTGCAGTGGATAGGCTGTCAAAGAAGAAAAAAAAAGTATTTTCTAGAGCAATATTAAACGAGTACTTTATCGTATACAGATTTTTCCAAAATATGTATAAAATTTCTTTATTTCAGACTTTTTGTATCTACGTTGACCGGTAAACCACGTGTTCATAATGAATCATAATCACACGTATCGTCAAAAAATATAAAACCAACAAAATACTTAGTAATTATAATCTGTATATATATAACTCAAAGGTGACTGACTGACTGACATAGTGATCTATCAACGCACAGCTCAAACCACTGGACGGATCGGACTGAAATTTGGCATGCAGGTAGATGTTATGACGTAGGCATCTGCTAATAAAGGATTTTGATAAATTTTACCCCCAAGGGGATAAAATAGGGGATGAAAATTTGTATGAAACTTTGTCAATTTTAAACCAATCGGGCTAAGACTTTGCATGTATAAAGCTACTATGACGTAGGCATCCCCTAAGAAAGGATTTTGATAAATTATACCCCTTCGCGAACGAAGCCGCGGGCGAAAGCTAGTTACCAAATAAAATTTTATCAAATTAGAGCGCAGTCTCGTAATGTTTGGACACCGCACGCTGACTCAGCTTCATAGAGGGCAGCGCGAGTGTCCACATTTCTTGTTTTTATGGATTATTTGGTCAACTTTTAAGTACCTATCTATATATATATATATAAAAGAAGAAACTGCATGACTGACCGCTGGGTCTAAAGACTCCAGTGCACCCTAGATCTCATAAGGAACCTATCCTTATGAGGACTGGGGTGCACGAAGAAAGAATTTTTCAAAATTCATCCCTAAGAGGGTGAAACGGGGGTCTATAGTTTGTATGGACAAACAGGATTAGTTTGACCATTTTATTCGAAACTTCGCAAGAGTACTCCCGGCCGTAAACAAGTAAATACGTGTTTTAGGATTTCTCAAAATTCATCCCCTAAAGAGGTGTTACAGGGGTCCAAAGTTTTTATGGAGAAACAAGATTAGTTTAACAATTTTATTCGAAACTTCGCAAGAGACACGGGACACGGGACATGGGACACGGGACACGGGACACGGGACACGGGACACGGGAAACGGAACACGGGACACGGGACACGGGACACGGGACATGGGACACGGGACACGGGACACGGGACACGGGACACGGGACACGGGAAACGGGACACGGGACACGGGACACGGGACACGGGACTCGGGACAGGGCACAGGGAAAGGGAGAGTCCTATATGAACCATTTTCGACTTCTACGCGTACGAAGTCGCGGATTAAAGCTAGTTTTTTTATATATTTGGAACGAGAATCGAGTACTGAGTGCCCCCTTTCAATATGTACCGTGATTTACGAGTCAGCCTGTATAATTTGTTAGTAAATATAAATCTAAAAACAAATTGAATCTAATATAAAGCTGAATCCAGTCCATGATATTGAACAACTTTTCCCGAGGGTAATTGTTATATAGGTTTTCCCTCCCATACAAGTAGATCAATCAACTTGAACTGACCCAAGTGTGTATAGAAAGCAAAATATTTTTTCAGGGAAAGCCTTTTATTATCGTGGACTGAGTGATCATCATCATCCGAGCGTATTTCCCGGTTGCATCCTCAGCAGTAACGCTTCAGAGCCCGGTGTCCGCTACCTAACTAAGGAGATTTGACGAGGTTGCTGGTTTTTACACAGAGCGACTGCCGTCTGACCTCCACAACCATAAGAGTAAACAGGAACCAATCCTAGAGGGCGTACAGGACCCACAGTTTATACGTGCCTTCCGGAACATGGAGTTATCTTTCTTCTCGGATAATCAGGTGATTCAAGTCTGCAATATCCTAACCAGACTGGAAACCACTTTTCACAAAGTATGCTTCTCAGTGGGATTCGAACCCATGACCTCCAGGTCACAAGACGAACGCTTTCACCACTGGACCACGGAGGCAGAACTGAGTCTACCCTACATTATAGTTTCATTATGTCTTGTTAGACATTATACAACGTGAAAAAGACATAGATACCCGTAATAAAACGAACCGTAGGCTATACTAGATCATTATAGTATAATAAAAATAATATAACAGCCTAAACACAAAATAAAAATTCGGCATTGCTATATAAAAATGTGCAGCCGTTCAGGCAATTCGTATGCGAAAGTCGAATTTTTTTTTGGTATTTTAATTTGTTATTTTAATTTAATATACTATAGTGATCTAGTATAGCCCGTGGTTTGATTTATTACGGGTACCCTTCCACGTTTTATATTTAGGAATATTTACTTCTACAAAATTGTGGCTAAAGGTTACAAATTCGCATCACATTTACAACGCGGCTAAGCCGCATTTCTCAACGTGGCTTTTATTAAACGCCTCAGGTAGTTTGTCACTGGCACAATAAGGCCGTGGTCTGCGCTGGTATGGCACTATATATAGGTATGGAATTTGTAGTTTGGCCAGTTCTATAAGTGCTACGAGACCTAAGAAATGCGCTAGATTTCTGCATTTTGTATGAAAAACGTTCGTATTCGGGCGCTAGATACACCAAAAAAGCGCTAGATC
This sequence comes from Acrobasis suavella, assembly GCA_943193695.1. Classification (NCBI taxonomy): domain Eukaryota; kingdom Metazoa; phylum Arthropoda; class Insecta; order Lepidoptera; family Pyralidae; genus Acrobasis; species Acrobasis suavella. The sequence continues at coordinate 4,057,287 of OW971947.1, forward strand.
TAGTGCCCAAAGCTCTAAAGTGGCAACACTGGTTTTGTTTACCCTCTTAAATATCCTGTCCATCTCGTCCTCGTTCTATCTCTTTTTAACCGATTTCAAAAAAGAAGGAGGTAATCAATCCAAATGTGTATTTTCTATGTATGATCCCGGATTACTCGAAGACGCTTAGATTGTAATTTGGAAATTTTTTGGTCCTAAAAAACTTTATCAAAACGGATTAAACCGTTTTGATAAAGTTTTTAGTTTGGTGTCACAGTAGGTTTTTAGCTTTGAAAATTATATTACCTTATGTCCATCTGAAGGAATCTAGTTTCTTAATATACTAGGAAATAAAAAAAGTTAATTTTATTAAGTTAAACAAAAAAAGATACATATGAATAAAAAAAAAGTTAAATCTTACAAATCGAATCGAAAAAAATCTTGCCCATGTGCCATAATAGCAAGAGTAGTTTTAAGCTTTTGCACTAAAATAATATTTAAAAAAAATTACATTCAAAAAGAAATAAATTTATCCTATATTGAATAAAAAAAATGACTTTGACTTTGATAGTGCCTTCTTGGCGCTGGCCGCATTTCCCCGTTGGATTGCAATACTGATGCATAGTGCGACCATTGTTTAAAACTAAAACGCCTTCACCCTCAAGCTACACTAACGATTTTGATAACATTTCTATTAGACTACCTGACAAGTATACCCTTTCAAAAAAACAAAGTATTTCCCAAATCGGTGTAGGAGTCTTCGCATAATCGTCGAACGTAAATTCAAGTTCGATGGTTTTTCTTTTATGTAAAAAGAAAAACCAGCGCACTTGAATTTTCGTGGAGAAGGTTCCGTTAATATCACATTTAAAATCGTCATAGTAAGACGCGAGCTAACTTAAAATAATGCTATTTAGCGGTGTTTTAGTGAACTATTTTCCGTAAATTAACGTTAATAATAATAAAACCGCAGGGCAGCTTGTGGCGAGCTGTTGGTGAGTAACGACACCACGGACCCGAGTGCTCCAGGGAGCCGGTCAGAGCCCTCGTCCCCGACGTGTCTTCATCGGTCGTGGTGGAGACCCAAGAGGGCTCGCAGAGCTCTCAGCTCTGCATTGCCTTAATTGGCCGTACAGAGAGGAGTCGTTAGAGCTGTTGCTCCAGGGGTGGAAGTGTTAAAGGGCATAACGCCGCGAGTAACTTCGGAGAAAGCGCAACACACTTCTCGACACCCCTGAGTCGCCTGCACCGGTGTTGCTTCTTTGCTGGCAACTATTGTCGGCGCGCTTGAGGGGCCCATCTAGTAGACGGCAAGCCACCACCTGCCTACAATAGTCAGTAATCATGATTATGGCAGGTGACGTTCCTATTGCAATATCCCAGCATTAGTCCATCCCAATCTCATTCCATAATCCATAGACCTTTCCCTTTTTCTTGTTATAGATCTTTCTCCTGCCGAAACCTATTCAAGGGTTCACCTTTCATAGGTATATCCAGGAATGGGTTTTGGCGGGAGCGCCACATTACATCAACTTCTCCAAAGGGCCTCTACGTGTTGGATCTGTATCCCCACGCAAGCCTCTCAAAGGACCGGGGTGAAAAGACCCGTGAATCTAAAGGAGATATAAAATAATAATAATTCGTTTATTTCAGGCAACAAAACATACGAGTACATTATTGGACCATATTTATATGGGTCATTGTCAAATTTCGCGCAGGTAAACTGGTCCCTCAACTAAGTTAATTTTTTATTAGTAATAAATAACACAACCTTTTACAACATTTTTCATGAAATACAAAATACATCACGTTTATAAACATTGTTAACTAAAACAAAGGTTTAGTTTTGATTTTTTTGTTTATTCTTGAGGTAACATAGTTGTCATTTCTGGTAACAGAGTGGTTTTCCTTACAAACTCCATATGTCCCTGGCAACACTCTGTTATAATAAAGTCCCAATAGTTTCATTTTTTGCTATATCAACCTACCGTAAATAAATTATTACTATAAACAAAATTTGTTAACATTTATGATATATGCCTGAAATACGATAAGTATCAAAATTTAAAATTACACATTTTTTCAAAACTTTGTCCCGCGGTTGTCGCTTAACTATCTGAAATACTATGTTACTGAATAAATTACAACATGCAATAGAAATGACGCTGCTTAGACTAGGTATTAGGTTGGGTGCAATGTCTGCATCAATCGTGACCGATCGCTAGAGCGGGGGGAGCGGTACAAGAAGCGCCAGTCGACCGCGAGGCTTTCAACAGACTGCGTATTTTTATTGAGCATCCACTCTGTTACCTACCTATTTACGTCAGTAAATCACGTATTTTTTATTGTTTTATGTTTAATATGTTGTCATAGAGGTAAATATTCTTAATATGAAAGAAAAAGCGTACTTCATGCTTTACTTTATTGATTATGACACAAGAAATGTAAAATTTACCACTATGTTACTGCGCAACTCTGTTACCAGCGCGTAGTAACAGAGTTGTGTTTAGAAAGTAACAGAATTGTATATGGCTATATTATTTAATTTTGGGCTTAAATTTCATGTTTCTAAATATATTTTTATTGATATTCGGCTTGCTTAGCTATTTTAGGCTTGGTAAATATAAATAAAACGTGAATATTCCAATTAACTTAAGTACATTGTTACAGGATACAGTGTGTTTCTTTGCGATTTCAAGATACGTCTCACGCCTGCTGAGAATCAGCGATAATACCGACTTCGGCGTAAAAATATTCCCGAAAAGAAAGCAGAATGTAAAAGAAAAGATTTGGAGAGATACCATGCAAACAAACGCTTAGTTGGGGGTTTAACAATACATAAACATGAAGCAAAAGAAATGGCGATCTGCAAACGCTAGACGAAAAGATAAGGCCAGAGCTCTGCGTTGCTTGTTATGCACACCCCAGAGTCATCACCTTCTCGTTTAAACAGCCCAATCCCGTCAGATCAAGATCAATTTATCCCTAATACTGTTTTTTTTTCATCAAGATAATTATTGATTGATAAAAAGACTGGTAGTCTTATAAAATTATTATTAATATTTGAAGTTTATGTTATTGAGATCTCAAGCTCAACCGAGTGCAATTTAGTCAAGTAAAATACAAAAGAAGGACAACTTTGTTACTGTGTTACAACTCTGTTACCACTCTGTCCCAAAGATTTAATGACTTATTGAGGATTTTATTGAAAAGCTACTTAAAATAATGTGGTTATCTTAGAATATCTTTATACGTTAGATATTTATACGGTCATATTTTATAGTTAGCGGTGAATATATAAGCATTAAAAGTAATTAGGTGGAATTTAATGTCTGTTAAAATTCAATCAGTCACAGAGTTGTTTGGAATTTAAATTAATAATTGGTAAACTTAAAAATAATGTTAAGATTCTAATTGTTATTAAAAGATAAAAGACTGTAATCAACATTAATGCCAAAATATTTGGGACTGAATCATTTAATTTGATAATAAAAGTTAAAATGTTGTGATAACAGAGTTGTATTTTTTTTACACCCTAACCCACAAAATCTAGAATAATTAAAATATCATTAGTTAAACATCGCGGCCGATTGTAACAAAGCAAAATTTAATTGTTTAAACAAACATTGCTATAAAAAAAAGTCATGTTAAAGTATTTTTATTTTTTTATAAGTTCAACATTTTTAGTTACGATTACCTGCGCGGAATTTGACAATGACCCATATATACCTTACAGACTAACATACATATAATATAAAACTTAAGTTCACCAGTTTATTTTCAAGGTTTTTGACGACTTCCGTGGCGTAGTGGTCACCAAGCTAGTCCGCCACCCAGAGGTTCCGGGTTCGATCCCCGGTCAGGGCAAGTTAGAAAATGGCCTTTTTAAAATTGTCCTGTGTCTTGGATGTTTATCTATATATGTATTTGTTATAAAATATAGTATCGTTGAGTTAGTATCCCATAACACAAGTTTCAAACTTACTTTGGGGCTAGCTCAATCAGTGTTATTTGTCCCTATATATTTATTATTTATTTATTTAAGGTGAATTTTCGTTTTTTTTTTCATGAATAAAATCAAAACCATTTATTTTACAATAACAACAAAAATATATTTTAGATCCTCATAACGAGCCCTTTCATTAGTTATATGACACAGTGGAGATTGCAATTTTTTTTTAATTTCCTAATTTGTCCCCCAAAAATGACTTTATTTCACCTTGATTCGGTAGAGTAGATTTGAAGAAAATTGGCCGTGATAGACGGATGGACAGACAGACCGTTCCGTTTTTTCATTTTTGTGCGGAACCCTAAAAAGACCTCCCCCTTTTTGGAAGTCGGTTAAAAAAGCAGCCAGCCTTCTATTCACCAGCGGCTGTGATCAATCTTGAAGAAATCTCTTTAAAGAGACCCCTAGCACCGAGGCCCCAATAATATAGGTACTTAAAACATCATCAATCATCATCATCCGAGCGTATTTTCTCGGTTGCATCCTCAGCAGTGACGCTTCAGAGCCCGGGGTCCGCTACCTAACCAAGGAGATTTGACGAGGTTACTGGCTTTTACACAGATACATTTTCGCAATTCAATAAAACAGAAAAAATAGAGTAGTATGCTACGAACTAAATGCTCGAGGCTTAGTGGAATAATTTTCTCGGCTCTAAGCATACAACTTTAATTAACTTTTACAGGGAAACAACACCTATAAACAAGCAGGGAATATTTGATGCTTGCACACTCAAATTATGCTTAGCGTACACTTGAGGGTGTGGGGTACGGAACACGGAAATAATATTTTTGGAAGGTAAAAATACACCTTTTTCGTTAATATTTTTTTAGTTAAAACGTAAGGTTAGTATTTATCCTAATGAGGAAAGTCAGCAGATGAATTGTCAATTTTACCAGCTTAAATGGAAATGATATAATTAATTGATTGTGAGTTTATTTATACTACCTATGTAGCTGATTGTTCTTGTATTATGCAAATCTACACTCCTTCCTTTGATATACTTCAATTTGATATATCATAACTATTGGAAGTAAGAATAAATCTATAAAATACTTATATACATAAATTAAATTGAGGCTATTACTGACTACTATTTAACCTACTTACTGCTTTAAAGTATTATTTTATCAACGAAAGTTTAGAAACAAGTATTACGCACTCTTTAATAAAAATCTCATATTGTTAAAATTTGAATTATAAACTTTAAACTGATTATATATTGGTATATTTTGATTTATTTGATCACATATTCGTTTTTTTAATACCCATGATTATGTAACAGTATTAATATACAAATGTACCTACCTCTATCAAGACTTCGGAGCTCACACAATATTTAAAACAATTACTTACTTATCAGATAAGACTATAAAACCTCAAAAGATAATCAAAAATATAAAATTGGCATCGTTTAAAAATACAACTAGTATAATTTTCCCATTAAAATACTAACGATCTCATAAAATTTATTTTGTTAACTAAAGACACAATATTATCGTAGAAACTGTAAATATTATTATTGTATTGAAGTAAATATTGATGATAAAGTAAGTTTAATTTCAAAGAGTTCTTTGTAAGTTAAATCCGATAATACATTCTGAATTTCGCTATTAAATTGTGAAAATCATAAATGTAGTTGGAAGAAAAGCATCAATATAACGTATGATTTTTACGAACAATATTTTTCTGCTGGGCCCACTGCTGGGCAAAGGTCTCTCCCATGTTCCTCTTTCCAGAGCTTCTGACCTTCTGACTTCTGACCAATCGCGCTGGAAAGCGTCCAAGTCATCGTGCCAACGCTTTCTAGGCCTACCCCTGCGACGCCGACCGTTTTCGGGTATCCGCGGAGTTATACTGTGAGCCGAAAAATGGGCTCACAGTATAACTCCGCGGATACCCGCTAACATGACCCGCCACAAAACTGCCAAGTTGAAACACACTCCAACTTGGCAGTTTTGTGGCCCTTATCGGCGATACCAGTCTTAAAACGGAGTGTGACATTTGGGACTCTGTCCAGTCTTTTCACTCCTAGTACACTTCATGGCTCTTTGGAAAACTTTGAGTTTGGACTTCTGATCCTCAGTGAATGACCTCGGTGAATGACCAGGCCTGAGCACCGTAAGTTAGGACAGTAGAGGACAAATTAAAAAAAAAAAAAACAATATATCTTCCATGTACAGACAGCAATTAGTTACATTATTATTATTTTTACATGCCTTTTTTTTTTGTTACAGGTATTCGTGTCCTACTGTTTGTTAAACACACGTGTTCATTCCCGATTGGAACATAGAATACAATATATCATTATGACCTTATTGGATATGCCTATCTATTTTTAGGCTTATTTACATTTTGAAAGCGTTTTCAACTTAAATCTGACTAAAAATATCAATAAGCCCTCAAAATATTGAGGTGCCTATCATGTCATTTATTGCTGTAACCTTATAACTTAAACATATATTTTTTTAATAGAATAGAAAAAATAATATTTCAAATTAGGGGTGTATTTTTTAATAAAATTCCAAAAGTGAACCTCCATTGCAACGTTCGTATATTTTTTTCTTTCAAATATAAATTTGAAACAAATATTTTTTGTAGGTATATCAAAACTTTAATAATTCTTGTCGATCGAAATTAAAACATGTTATGAAAAATTTTACCACGAGTGGGATTTGAACCCACGACCCTCACGCTAATGCCGTGAGTAACAAAATTGATGCACTCACGGCAAATTTTTCATCACATATTTAAATTTGGATTAAATTATGTGATGCTTCATGCAATCCGAGCATTTAAAATCAATAGATAGGGGAGATGTGCTCAAAGCGGTTACCTTAACTTTGATAGTAAAAATTTTGAATAATACAATCGATATACTTTAGGGACTAGGCGCTACTTGCAATAAATTTAATATAGGTTTTGTTTATGTACTACATCTTAATAATTTTTAACAAATTCATAGATTTGTAAAGCAAAATACGCAGTCGTAGGAAAAAACCGCTATGCCCCATGGGTGGTTTAAAGCGGTTACAGCATTGGGGCAAATCGGTTACTGGTGGGCAAAGAGGTTTCAATGAGAAACAATGTGTATTACTTTTAATGATTAAAACAAAATGTAATGAAATTAAAGATTTATTTTGTATCAAAATATCCTATAGTAACCAAACAAAACATTTTTCTAAAAATACACAACATAAAAAGAAGTTGTAACAATGTTGAATCTACATATCAGTTATCAACTCGTATTTTAGGTATCTTTATAGAAATCAGCCGTCTTTAATAACAAAAACAAGAAACATAATTAAATTATCAACAATACTATTTATTGACGATTCAAACAAAACAACACCTTTGATAAAAAATACGCAACAAAAATTTATAAAGGCATGACAATGTTAAATCTACTAACAGTAGGTAAAAGATCTCTAAACTCTAATAGTCTTAAAATAGATATTTTAAAATTCGTAACTGAGGTATTATTTTTTATATCAGTCTTTAATAAGAAAAAAAAAATTAATGAACAGACAAATTATTAAAATATTCAATAATAAACATTGAATATTTTAATAATCAGTTTGTGGTCTATTTTAATGCCCACATGCACCACATGACACTAGCACATCTTTTTTATTTGACAGTAAGTAAAGTTGACAATATTAAATTGACACAAGTATTTTATAATCAACCTTATCAATAATCAATAAAAAAAAGTATGCTTGTAATACTCAACAAAAGCAAGACTTAAAAATGTTAATTTTCTTGACAATTGTCACAATAGTAAGATCCGAACCCGGTGTATGAGGTACAAGCCTCGTGTGCCCACTGCTTGCATTCATCACAGCAAATCCAGTCTTCGGACGGTGGGTGTACATAAGGTTCCATGCACATGATACATATATAGGTGCCACCTGGAGAATTATCTTCATCTGCTGCAGCTAGAGTGTCACTTGATTTAGAAATATTTTTCAAAGCATTTTTAATCTTAGGTTTTGATCCAGATTTTCTTGATTTTGTTCCAGATGATGATGGTTTAGGAGGCAAATTTTCTTTGAAATTCTTCTTTGCTTTTTTTATTTTATCGTCCTTTTCCTTATTATTTTTATTCATCTTCTCCCTTAGCTCATTTTTGATAGGCGTACTAGTCAAAATTTCTGCTCGTTGGGTTTTTCTTCGACGGGCAGTTAAATTTGGGGTCATTTTCGGTACTGGTCTTAGCATTAAAGGACTCTTGTGACTTTCTGTTGACGAAATAATCACATTGCTATCAGATTTGGGGATTATCTCTAATACATCTCTTGCTGGAGAATTGGTATCTAAGTCATTATCTGGTGTCACAGATCTACCAAGAATTAAAGGCTCTTCTCTTTCCAAAATTTCAATAATTTGATCGTCTAATACGGGAAGTGGCGTCGTACTAACCAAATCAATCTCAGGATTTTTAAGAGTGGTCGGAATCTCAGGCTTTTGAAGAGTGGTTGGTTGTGTTAATTGCTCTATCATCTGATTGATTATTGAAGGAGAAGGCGTACGGCTTACATCTTTATCTTTAGATGAAATTGGGGGTAGAGGTTGTTGATTAGCAGTTTCTGCAATATCTTGAACATAATCTGGATTTTCCATAGTGGTGGCAGGAAGGAAATCGCTTTCATTAAAAATATATCTATTTGGTGGCCAGAGACCTGTATTAAGGAAGCCACTTACAGCGTTTTGTGTTGTTGCTGCTTTTAAATATGCCGTTCCAAACAAACCAGCGACATCTCTTGGATTAACTACACGTCCCGTGTGCGCTTTTTGCCAAGTAGTCACAGCTTGTTCAAAATATGTCTTAAGAGGGCCGTAAACACAGTAATCCAATGGCTGCATGCGATGGGTCGTATGAGGCGGAAGTGACAAAAATATTACATGATGGTTAGAAGCCAGTTCTAAAGCGGGTAGGTATCTATGGGATACATGGTTATCTAGAATAAGCAAAACCTTTCGTTCAGCTGTTGGACGAACAGTTTCAATGAAGAAACGAAGCCATTCTGTAAAGACAGAACCATTGATCCATCCGTTATCACTAACTGTAGCCTGTGTTCCAGGTGGTGCACCGTCTAAAAGGAAAGATGCCATTCGCTTTCGTTTATAAATTATGAGAGGCGGAACAAAACTACCAGCTGCATTACAACAGCACACAATTGTCGTCGTTTGACCTTTTTCGTGGCTGGCTATAATTCCGACTTGTTTCTTGCCAGACTTAGTTAAAATTCTTGGAGGTTTATTCGTAGAAGTTTGTACGCCGGTTTCGTCCATGTTATATATTCGTGTTGGGTCGAGTGCATTTTTTTCAACAAGGCTTTCGTACAGGTCAAAAAATCGGTATACCTGAGGCTTATTAAATCCTCTCGCTCGAGCTACAGATGTAGGCTCAGGTCGTCTTAAAGTTAAGTCAGGATTTCGTAAGACGAATCCCTTATAAAAATCTTCTCCGGCAGACCCATCTTTAAAAGGGTGTTTGATATTATTCGCTTCAGCAAACTGATAAACTAATTGAAGGAAGTCAGTCTTCGTAAGGCCAAAAAAGAGATTATCCATGTGGAATACATATTCTAGTAGTTCCTGTTCTTGCTGAGGAGTGAATACAGTTTTGAATCTACCTAACTTTTTGACTGATGATCCAGATTTTAGATGCCTGCGCAGTGTTGTCAACGGGATGCCGTATTTTTTAGCTGTGGATTTCTGTGACGCACCATCCTGTACCTCTTGCATAGCTCGCGCCATTGCCACCTCACTCCATGCAGCTTGTGAGGTTTTTCTTTTATAAGTTTTCACCATCTGGAATATAAATAACTTATTATAGTTGCGACTATTTTTCAGTAGGGCAAAGCGGTAAGGTGCCGCTTTGCCCGTGCCGCTTTGCCTTTTAGTAGTCATTTTGTTGAAAATTAAAATTTATACTTTAAATCAATAGATTTATACACATAAAAAGAAAAAAAACACTTAAAGGGAAACATTAAGTTCGATGAAAGTTAGGAAATTACCAAAATGTAGATAGTTTAAAGCAAACATGATTCGAAATACCTTGTATTATTTTATCGAAGATGGCGTCCGGCTGATTTTTGTCACGGGAAGCGCGCGCGTAACGTCACTGCTGCCGGAGCACTGCCTGGAGGGAGGCGTGGGGTGAACTATGCGACCAATTAAAAAATACCGCGCTGACATTCAAAATAGACGTATAATCAAACATAACCGCTTTGCCTTGTGTGGCCGCTTTGAGCACATCTCCCCTAATTCTCGCAGATTATATATACAATAAGTAACAAAAACTCTGTCCGATCCTTGCAGGAGCAACTCAGACCGTCAATTAGAACAACTTTCCCTATTGGACCATTGCTTGAAATTCGAAAAAAAAAATAGAAATTTTCATACTAAAATGTTTGACCGGCCCCGCAATTTGTATGTAAATGACAATTTTCTTTTCGAGTTTCAAGCATTGGTTCCATTGGAAAAGTTGTTCATATTGACGGTCTGAGTTGCTCCTACAAGGATCGGACAGGGTTTTGGTTACATATTGTATAGATTGCAGATTATATAGGCTGAAAATTAGTTAAAATCACAATTCTAGGTGCACCCATATTCTTTCCCAGCACTGTACATGAAGTGCACTAGAGTAGGGATGATGGCTCAACGCAAACAACCGGCACAGGATATTGCACCATACGGCCACACCCTGTAAACAACAGTTTGATACTTGTGGCATCTCCGTGTAGTTTTAGGATGACGGATTATATGGGACAAAATTATGTTTTTTTGGAATATTCTTTTTATATAACTAAATTGAGAACTTCTTTAGGCGCATTGGGAATTTTTGAGATGGAAATATTTTTTCAAAACTAAAAACCGACATCACCCCCAAACTACACGACCGATTTTGATAAAATTTCTATTGAACCACCTGACAAGTATACCCTTTTAAACAAAAAAATAATTTTCTAAATCGATGACTTTTTGAGCGTGGTGACCGATATGAAAACATTTTTTTTTCTTGTATTGAATAAATGAGAAGTTAATATCGTTTAAAATATTTTTATTATCTTACATGACATGTAGGTTATTCAGGAATTTTTATTATGAGCAGTAAGCAGCTAGTCTAGTGCCGAAGTCTGCCGAACTGAAACGACGTTAGACGATGCAAGACTTTCAACGCCGCGCCGCTGTGTGGGCGGAGTGGGGGTTGTTAGATTTTATTTTCGTTACGGAATTTCTTGATTTGGTCGCCGCACTCAAAGCCAGCGATAAAAGCTATGCAATAGCTTAATAAGAACTACTTAATTGAGCCTTTCAGAGTAGAAACTTTTGGCCCGTGGGGTCTTTCAACCCAATATTTATTAAAATTGATTTCAAAACGTTTGTTCGACGTACCATGACCAAAGGGCTGGTTCGACGTACCATGGTAACTACCTGGCACAAAAAATCAGCATTGCCTTACAACGTGGCAATGCTGCCAGCCTTTTGGCCACGCTGCTAAGGGGTGATATTTTAGTGGGACTACATAATTTGTAATTTTTTCTAGTTTTAATTAGTTTTGATTCAAATTTTATTAACTATTGTTTTAATTTTATATATTTCTCTTAATATTTTTATATATTTAATACCCATTTTCTTTGTAAATCTACGTACTGATTTTGGCAATAAAATTTTACATTGTTATTAATATATATTAAGATATTAATATATATTTTAATATTAATATACTGTAAGAAGCAGCTTTACACTCCCTCGTTTTTTCTTTTCTCGCAGACCAGCATGCTTTATCCAAACATAAACTATTCTCAGACAGCCTTCAGTTCCAGACAGGTAGGTAAATTTAAAATTACAAAAATCCGAGAAAATTTCGAGCATTTTCCTCGAAAAGGCGCATAATGCAGCGCCTGAAAGAGTTTGAAAGCAAAGCTGCCGCTTTGTGCGGGATAATGATTTTTTTTTGATAGAGCGCGCCGCATACTGCTTCTCATTATAAAGGAGATAAGGTTGTTTGTACTTACATACATACATACAAAAGTACCTCAGTTGTGCGACAAGCCGTTGCCCGGCAGACCTTTGACCGACATAACATTTGATCGCTACTACTATCTTTTGCCTGTCACTCCCCGTTTAGGTATCGAAACGCGGAGTCACTAAACGAATGGTTTTTTATATGGAAAAACCATTAGTTTAGGTTACTCCGCGTTTCAAAAATGGTACTTCTGATCTCGACCCGGCAGTGACCTAATTAATATCAGCTCTGCCCTTTTTGTTCGAGTCAGCTGTCCTGTCAAAACTTTGCCATGGTTAGTTGCAGTTGCGATTCGGGATTTGCCGTTGAAATTAACTGTTTTCGAAGTATTATTAATGTACCTATTCAGTATTTTGTAATGGTTGTCAGAAAATTAAATAAAATTACTTTTGAGAACCCGTCTGCCGCTGAAGCCAAGTGGTTTGATAATTGCGATAAATTGAACTTTCCTACCTATTAAATAAAGCTTATTATTGAAATCACTGAACACCTAATTCGGCGACCTCGCGGAGTTGCACGGTGACCGCGTGGTCACCGCAAGCAGGCATGTGTTACTCTCCGTATAGGTATCGAAAATAAACCTACATTATTACTATGCGCGCGGCGAATTCGAAGGAGAAAATTCAGTTACATAGCTCGTTTGTCCTGAGTGATAGGAATGAAATTGGCTTGCAATGGATATCTAGGTATCTAAACGAAGAGGTGAGAAGTTACCATAGCGCTAACCACATTAACTAGATATTCCTTTAAATTTATTTTCTGAGTTAAACTTCTGTACGTGAGTACTGGTACTATAAATAAATAAATAAATATATAGGGACACTAGCTGACCCGGCAAACGTTGTTTTGCCATAAAAAAATTTAGGGGTGGACTACCCCTAACATTTAGGGGGATGAAAAATAGATGTTGGCCGATTCTCATAGATACCGAATAAGCACAAAAAATTTCATCAAAATCGGTCAAGCCGTTTCGGAGGAGTATGGCAACGAAAACTGTGACACGAGAATTTTATATATTAGATATAACACTAATTGAGCTAGCCCCAAAGTAAGTTCGAAACTTGTGTTATGGGATACTAACTCAACGATACTATACTTTATAACAAATACAATAATTTGAACTAGGCCATCCAACTTGCCCTGTCCGGGGATTGAACCCAGGACCTCTGTGTGGCGGACTAGCATGGTGACAACTACGCCACAGAGGTCGTCAAACTACTACTACTATTTTGTGCTAGTATTGCTCGACATCAATATTGTTCGACCAATGTTAGACGGACATAACATTTGATTGGCACTACTATTGCTCGACATCAATATTGTTCGACCAATGTTAGACGGACATAACATTTGATTGGCACTACTATTGCTCGACATACATACTATTACGCCGATGGTAAGGCGCTTTACTACCGCTTTCGCAAATAAAGTAACACTGGCCGTGGTCCACACTTGGAAGGGTGACAATTGGCATAGAAATTTCTTGAACACCTCCGTGCATAAGAAGGCACGTATAAGCCGTTGGTCCCGGTTGTCATAATTGTATGACAGTCATCAAGCCATGTCAGATGCCTTTAGGTAGCTTGAAAAATCTGACACCAGTGTTGGATTTACATACACGGAAAACAAAAAAAAACGAATAACGTCACGTCTGCATCTTTCGTTCAATTCGTGAATGCGTGGTGGCGGGAGAGACTGGTCAGCTCGGCTTCGCTTTTCTGACTAACTACTTTGTATTTCTTATTACATGTTTACGTTTGTTAACTCGTTCACAAGCATTACATGTTGTGATGTGTCACATAATAATAATATCACAAAGCCCTTCTGGCAAATAGGCGACCAATGATGAGTTTTTTTCGGCGTCTCTTCTCAGCAGTGTAGCTTATTTTAATAAACTCTCCATATGTATAATTTAAATTAAACTTACTGACGAATGAATGTAGTAAAGGTCTAATTACTGATTAAACATTTGAATTTTGATATGTTTAGGTTTTATCTCTGGTCCATTAAGACGCTAATGAAGGGTAACCTTCCTTTGTGTCTGAAGCGCAATCTCCTCGACATGTGTATTCTGCTTATCTAAATATATATAACTCAAAGGTGACTGACTGACCGATATAGTGATCTATCAACGCACAGCCCAAACCACTGGACGGATCGGGCTGAAATTTGGCATGCAGGTAGATGTTATGACGTAGGCATCCGCTAAGAAAGGATTTTGATTAATGCTACCCCCAAAGGGATAAAATAGGGGATGAAAGTTTGTATGAAACTTTGCCAATTTTAAACCGATCGGGCTGAGACTTTGCATGCATAAAGCTACTATGACGTAGGCATTCCCTAAGAAAGGATTTTGATACATTACACCCCTACGCGAGCGAAGCCGCGGGCAAAAGCTAGTTCTTACATATGGCGCTCAAAACTGGCCACTGATTGAATCGCAAAAGTCTAGACTCAGGTCAGCCAGCGGGCAATGGAAAGCAGCATTTGGGGAGTGCGGCGAATAGATAGAATACAGACTTGCGCGCTAGAACTAGGGTGGTAGACTGGGCTGGGCATGTTTGCCGTGTGCAGCCTGACAGGTGGGGCAGAAAAGTCACATCATGGGTGCCAGAAGGACGCCGATGCAAAGGTAGACCACGAAAGAGATGGCGGGACGACATAGATTCTTTCATGAGTGGATGGCAGCAGACTGCTTAAAATAGGGACGTGTGGAAAAAAACAGGGGGAGGTCATTGCCCAGCAGTGGAACACAATAACAGGCAAGGATTAAAGATCATTATATAAAATCACAGATATTAAAATTACGTGATATTTGTCGAGTTCCTCGTCTCCCCCAGATGAGATTTTGGTAAGAGTTTGCTTGACCACCTCCTGATCACCTCACGTAATTATTGGTCGCCCCCTTGTCTCCATCCAGCATGCCGACGACGAATTTTCTTGTCTCTGTCTACCTCGTGAGATGAGCTCGTGAAAAAAGGGAATCAAATTAGTGAGGATTTGCTAGCTGCAGTGCCAATGAGAGTTTTCAAAAAATATGTGTCACCAGATGGCAGCACAGTGACGTCAAGTCCAATCGACTGCTGTCATTGGACCATCAGTTGACAGGTTCTTTTGCTCCGTCAAATGTGTCTACTAGTAAAAACTTCACTAGTAATAGCTTCACTGTGCTGCCATCAGGTGTCCCCAAAGATATTACAAACAATCTAGAATGGTTACGCCGTTTCTGAAAAAAATACCTAGAGTTCCCTCCATCCTTTTCTACATTATTACTCTGGCAGTTTGCGGGAAAGAGATGGAGTGATCTCTAGGTATATTTTTGGGAACGGTAGGTATTTAAACTTAAGCATTATGGAAATATAAACTTTAAGTACGTGGCATTAGGTTTAATTTTGAATGGTGTTTTTTTTACAATATGATAAGGTACTCTTAGTTTTTCTAGTTTGTATGTTATTACTTTGGGTGTCCCATATTTTTCCCTTTTTGACATAATGAAGCTTCTCGCGAATTACCAAAATATATTGTGACCGCCAAAATACGTCTCCTATTTTTTGTCTACCCACTAATTTGGCTTAACCCTCGGAAGTGACAAACGAACGCACAAAGCCTTATCTTACTATGTCTAATTAACACTTTACCCGACCGTGCTTCAAGTGAGCAAACCGCAAAATGGACCTTTCACCACGTAACCTATTTGTTTGTTAGACTAAAATGTACTTTATTGCGTTGTGAGAAGAGATAGTGGGGGGGTTATTATAAGTTTGTTGATAGGAACGATCCCTTCGTCACAGTGGATAGGTATAAATTAAATCGGATTTATTTTGTTTCTGATTATACTGGTTTACAGATCCAATGGATGCGTACTGGTGTAAACATGATACAAGGAAGTGTGGTACCTATAAGCACAAGAATAATAACTTTATTCTGTCTGTTTTCAATGGGGGAGGCGCAGAGACAATGGATCTCCACATTTGACTCTAAAAACCACCGAAAACAGTCCTTTGTCACTCCTCGATTAGGTATCGAAATTATCGAAGTCATCAGTTACATGAATCGTTTGTCAAGAGTAATAAGAATGAAATTGGCTTGCAATGTATGTCTAGGTTTCTAAACGAAGAGGTAAGAAGTTCTGACGCGAGCTTAATTAAACCATAGCGCTAACCACATTTTGTAGATATTTCTTTAAATTTCATTTCCGAGTAAGACTTCTGTACGTGAGTACTAGTACTTATTCTGTGTCTATAACCACAATAATAATAACTTTATTCTGTCTATTTTCAATGGGGGAGGCGCAGAGACAATGGATCTCTACATTCGACTCTAAAAACCGCCGAAACCCGTTATGTATTACTGTGTAGCTAGCTTGAAATTACCGCGTCAGGATTGTGTCACTCATTCCCTCTTAATATCGAAAATATTTCTACATTAATACTATGAGCGCGGCGACCACTCCGGAGTGGGAAACTCAGTTAAATGAATCGTTTGTCTAGAGTAATAAGTATGAAATTCGCCTGCAAATGGTATTCCAGGTATCTAAACGAAAAGGTGCTGAGTTCCGACGCGAGCTGAATTAAACCATATCGATAACCATATTGAGTAGACATTCCTTTGATTTTTTTTGCTGAATGAGACTTCTGCACGTGACTACTAATACTTATTCTGTGACCGCGTCGGTCAATGCCACTTTCTGAGTGGGAAAGCATTAAAATTATGCGTGTGCGATAAAGATAAGATGTAGCGTGTATACGAAATTCGTCGTGCATAGCCTCCTTACTTTGGCTTCATACACCATTCACACAACAAGGCAGACCAGGCTCTTCCACTACATGAATTTCAACTATAAATCTTGGTACGAAGTCTCAGTGCACAATGCACTATAAGTGTACTGTATATTGTACATGTCGCGGTGGACTTGGTCGGCGTTAATCGCTAGTAAAACAAACCGAGCAGTGTTATAAATACATTACTTGTCTTACAAACGAACAAGCTCACTGAATGACTCACTCCATTGTAAGTAGTGATGTGGCGTTCCTGGAAACTTTGAGAATATTCCCGTAAACATCGGCAATATTCGTAAAAATGGAAATTTAGGGAAATATTTACGGAAATGTCGGGAATATTATTAAATAAAATATATATAGGGACAAATAAAACTGATAGAGCCAGTCCTAAAGTAAGTTCGAGGCTCGTGTTATGGGATACTAACTCAACGATACTATATTTTATAACAAATATTGTATAGATAAATATCCAAATCCCAGAACAATTTGAAAAGGGCCATTTTCCAACTTGCCCTGTCCGGGGATTGAACCCGGGACCTCTGGGTGGCGGACTAGCATGGTGATCACTCGCCACGTCAAATATTATTACTAGTTTGGAATATTTGCACATAAGGGAATTGCACGTTTTGGGAACTGTCTATGCATTTGTGAGACACGTGTTTGGTCCTCACTATTCGCGACTGATTGCATTTTATACTATAATTGTACATTTTCATTATTCGTAATGCAAAAAAGAATGTGAAAGGCTAATAAAGGCCATAAAGATGAATCACGAAAATAAGAGCCGATTGAATTTAATAATTCAATGACATGAATCACACATAGAATAGACCCCGTTATCTTGTCGCACAAACGTCACATTTTTGTAGGGATTAAAACATTGAATTTATCGAGTTTTGATATCGACTTCTTATAATCACAAAAAAACCTTATATACATACTTTAGTTCCACGGACGATATAGAATTGTACGCAGTTTTTTGTAAATGTGGGAAAATTATGATAAGTCATAGATAACTGATGAACGCCCGTATTTATCCGACTGCGCCAGAAGGCGGTTTATATTTTTCGAGCGTATGTATGTAGGTATGTATAATTGTTTGGCACGCTCTGCAGCCTGAACGGCTCGATGGATTTAAGCTTGACAGGTGACATTAGATTCGTCTTCATTTTGATTGTGATACTGGGTATATAAAAAGGCAGTTTGGTTTTTAGTTTTCTTTTTAATAATGATTTGTTGTTTTTTTTCCCCCGTGGCTTCTATAACTGGTAAAAATATGATAAAAAATTATGAAGACAGCCGGGACCAACGGCTAGTATAATATAATGTACATTTAAATACCATCGATATTTCGATAGTCGATAAATTGAAAGTATCAATCCCTATAAAAAGTAATGTCAATGCGACAAGATAAGGTCTAATCACACATACCCGTATAAAGCGGGGGCGAGCCGATTGTTAAATAATTACAAGCTTTTATTTAGTTTCACCTACCTGTCCCGTTGTCTGTCGGTCTGTCTGTCTGTCTGTAATCAAATCTTGCAAGTTAAATTTGACCCACTTCCCGGTTTCCGATTGAGCTGAAATTTCGCACCCATACGTATATCGCGTGACAATACAATATTATGATGACATGCTGCTGATCTGATGATGGAGCTGGAAGGTGGCCATAAGAACTCTAAAATGAAACGACGCAACCCCATCGAGTTTGGGCTCGTTTGATTTATATTTTACTGAAGATAAAAACTTGTTTTAAAAAATTACTTGTTTTAATTAAAAATCAAAGCGTCCTACCAAATTAGGGACAAAATGTCGTGTCTCTTAGTTTTCGAGTATGAAAGCCACGTTAATACCCAAACGCCGTCGGCTGTTTGCCCAATACTTTGATGTTTTGCACTGCCGAATTTTCAACGGGCACGGTCTGTTTGCGAAGCATATTTCGGTATAAATTGACGTTTTTAGAAGTATTTTTTGAGATTCTCGTGATAAATCAGTTGCAGGTACTAGTGGGTCATTTAATTAATGAATTAAGGCCCGTTTACTCGAACCGAATTATGCCTTGCGGCACAAAATAAATGCTAGTACTCAAGTACAGAAGTCTTACTCAGAAAAGAAATATCTACTTGATGTGTTTAGCGCTATTGTTTAATTAAGCTCACGTCAGAACTCCTCACCTCTTCGTTTATAGATACCTAAACATCCATTGCAAGCCAATTTCATTCTTAATATACCCTGAACAAACGATTCATGTACCTAACTGAATTCTCCCTTTCGAAGTGATCGCCGCGCGCATAGAAATAATGTAAGTATATTTTCGATACCCAAACGGGGAGTGACACAGGCAGGCCTGCTTGCGGTGACCACGCGGTCACCGTGCGAACTCCGCGAGGTCGCCGCATTTAGGTGTTCAGTAATTTCAAGTGTGAGCCTTATTTACTAGGTAGCAAAGTTCTTTATCCCATAAAACCACTCGGCCTCGGCAAAAGACGGGTTCTCAAAAGTACTATTTTATGCATGATTTCAATGTTTAATATATCTGACAATGCGAAAGTGTATAAATATTGAATTGAAAATATTTTACAAAAGTTCATTATTTTAAAAATGATGATTCCGAAGCTATAAATAAAAATTATGTACTATTCTGTACTTTGAAAGTTATAAATATAAATTTTTTATTTAATTTGCTGTGTACTTATATTATAAATGTACGGTAAATCTCAGAAGGTTTGTCATACTATTTATATGAGAAGTTGAGACTCCATTTCTGAGGCGTATTGCACATTGTGAATTAGAGAATAACGGTAATAATATTAATTAATTCTCAATAGAGAATAAGAGTTATTTTATAACCTGAAAATAAAGTATATTTGTTAATTTTATATATTTACTAGCTGACCCGGCAAACGTTGTTTTGCCATATAAATAGATTGTATGTATTTTTGTATGTTGTATCATAAAAAAATAGAAATTAAAAATTTTGTCTAAAAAATAAAATAAAAAATTTTGGGGTGGACTACCCCTAACATTTAGGGGGATGGAAAATAGATGTTGGCCGATTCTCATAGATACCGGATAAGCACAAAAAATTTCATCAAAATCGGTCAAGCCGTTTCGGAGGAGTATGGCAACGAAAACTGTGATACGAGATTTTTATATATTAGATTAAAAGCATTTTTATTTCATTTCCTGTCCGATACTATAAATTACTGAAAACATTCATAATACATCGAAAACAGTTAATTTCAAAGGAAAATCCCGAATTGCAACTGCAACTATGGCAAAGTTTTGACAGGAGGCCGCAGCTGACTCGAACTAAAAGGGCAGAGCTGATATTAGGGTCACTGCCGGGTCGAGATCAGAAGTGTCATTTCTGAAACGCGGAGTCACCTCAACTACTGGTTTTTCCGAATAAAAACCATTCGTGTAAGTGACTCCGTGTTTGAAACATGGCACCACAGAGTGTATTTTGGAAGGTTGCTAAGAGTGAACTATTTATATTATATTGCCATACAATATGGCAATGATGCTAGGGTTGGTTACCACGGGGCACCGATTTTTCAGGGCTTTTTAAGTTTAGTTTTAGTAAGTTTTCCTATTTTTTTAGGTTCCTTAAATCAAAATGACATAAACGGAACCCTCATAGGATCACTTTATTGTCCGTCTGTCTGTCAAGATCCTTTGTCTCGGGAACGCGTGGAGGTATCAAGTTGAAATTAAAACCATTTAAGTATACAGTCCTTTGACGCTGTAAAAAATCAAACTTCTAAGTTAACTTTAAAAAATGGCCGTTTATGCAGCAAAATCATATCGCAAAATAGTAATTATTACAAAAACAAAATACCCAAATGCCTATTTTTGGCGCAGTCGGGTAAATACGTATACTCTCAATCTCAAGTATATCGACACTCTCGAGGGAATCAAAATTTATTGGGTACTTTCCGTTAACCTAGAACTATGAACTTTGCCAAGTAATATCATCTTATACTACAAGTATAGAGAAAAGTCTGTAGAGGAAAGCTGTACATTTGTACAAATACAAAAAAAACGGTCTTTATTCCAAGGGGTCCAAATTCTGAAGTGTGTTAACAATATCATGTGGAATATCGTATGTAAGGGCTTCATTGGCACAAGTTTAAATAGAGTACGGAACCCTCTGTGGGTGAGTTCGACCGCACTTGTCTGGTATTTTTCTATGAATTGGTTTAATTGTGTATGAATGTACTGCCGCGACCGACCTTTAAATAAATAGTAGAGCAAAAGGCTAGGAATTTAAGATTCTGATTCTATATATTATGTTGGCCTCCGTGGCATAGTTGTCACCATGCTAGTCCGCCACCCAAAGGTTCCGGGTTCAATCCCCGCTCAAGGCAAATTGAAAAATGGCCTTTTTCAAATCGTTCTGAGTCTTAGGTTTTTATCTACACATGTATTTGTTGTAAAATATAGTATCGTTGAGTTAGTATCCCATTACACAAGTCTCGAACTTACATTGGGGCTAGCTGAATCAGTGTAATTTGTCCCTATATATTTATTTATATACATTGCTTATTTCTCAAAGATTGATCAAAACTTTATTATTACAAAACCAGCAATGTTTGATAAAATCAGCCTATGAATTTCAGCAAATGAATTGCCATCTCTGTAATATGAAAAGCACCGTCGGTCGGCGTCCATTTTGTACTCGTAAAATAACAAACGATAATGCCAACCAATATTTCACTAGTAATAAAAATAACAACTGCCAACATAACCACCGAACTATTATAGGCTATAGCCGACCCTCTTATAATAATGCCATAACTTTATAAGCCTCAATTACCGACCCCACTATTATCAACCCTGGAACGCAAATAAATATAATCTTTGCTTTACAACAGTTTCAAATTAATAGCCCAATAAATCATCTATTTGACCTGAGAGCACCCCTACTCGGGGTTCCAATTGGCCATAAAAGACAAACGGCAAGTACTCGTACCTGCGAAAATTTCATGCGAAGATTTTCGGTATATACAGATTATAGAGGTGTAGACTTCGCGAGTCACTCTAAATCGTTGAAGTTTATCGAAATAAAAAAGATGTTCAGACAAAAAAGTTGCGTCTTATTAAGGGTAACAAAAAAAAAACTGACACTATTGAAAAAAAAATAGCTGAAATATGATATTTTTAAAGTTTTCAACACAAAAATTTCCGCCATTTTGTAAAATTTCGAAATCTTTATCTACAATAAAATTTCTGAATCTGTTTACAAAATTTCACGAGAATCGGATGAGGAATTCCGACAGTCAGCAAAAACCGCCGGACAAAAGCATTTTTGACCAATCTCGAAACTGAGACGCTTCGCTTGCTCGGTCAATAAGACATAATAGTATACTCGTTCAATTGGCTGGAATGCCGTCCGCGCCCTTCAAAGACAGCATCGGCTTTTATAAAAAATCGGTGTTTGTGTTGCGCCGACGGCATTCACACCAATTCAGCAAATGAACTATAAGACGAAAAGGCTTAAAATTAGACATTGCCCGAAGTTATTCCTCCTTGGCATGTAATTGTTTTTGTGCCTTACGACACCCACAGGAAGAAAAGAGGTAATCCTAAGCACAAACTTTTTGATAACCTGTACAAATCGTAACCTCTACGCTCTAATAGACGAGTTTCAGTTGACTGAACCGGTATCAAAAGTACAGATTCTGTACCGTTATTTAGAGATTCTTTTTGTTTCGGTACTTGGGTACCTGTTCTAGATGGGTACCGGTACTCATTCAAACAACCTACCTACGTACCTAATGTAGGAACCTGCTGCTATCTACTTATACTTGTACCAGCTGGTATCTGCTTTCTCACTCTGACGTGATTTGCACCGGTACTCGTACCGGTATAGTACCGAAACTGGTGGAAAAATAGTATTGGTACAGATAGTACAGGTATTATGTCTGGCACCGGTACAGCATCAAAATCAATACCGGTTCCCATAAATACCGGTATTTCAAGCCTTAGTGGCAGTACACCCGCAACAGGTCGTGACAGACAGCGAGGGTCGGCGACGACTGACGCCTACTGTCGCGCGACATGTGTGAATAAATGAATAAATATATAGGGACAAATTACACTGATTGAACTAGCCCCGAAGACTAGTCGAGACTTGTGTTATGGGATACTAACTCAACGATACTATATTATATAATAAATACATACATATAGATAAACATCTAAGACCCGGGACATTTGAAAATGGCCATTTCCCAACTTTCCCTGACCGGGGATCGTACCCCGGAACCTCTGGGTGGCGGACTAGCATGGTGACCACTACGTCACGGAGGTCGTCAAATGTCGTCGTCAATGTGTCAAGGCTATACTGTCGCCCGTCTATTTAGAGCCAAGTGATATTCATTCGAGTTCAGATGGTACAGCATTAAACCATTATAGGAACCGGACGAGAACCAATTCCATGAGATCTATAGAAGTCTTTGTCTGAAATCCGGACGGACAATTATTTGCGTAGTAAACATGATTTATTGAGCTGGATCAGGGACGATCCGAATCAGAAAGCATTATTTAGGCTGGTTTGAAAATTATAGAGAATTTAGAAATTGTATTGCTTCTTTTATTATTAAGCACTCTAGCTAGATTGTGTGCGAAGCGAATGTGACACGTCATAAGATTTAAAAATTTGAAATGGGAACGGGATGAAAATTTTAAAAACACGTGACACTTTTTCTTTGGTTAGGAATATTTAACACGCATCTTAACTCCGCCATTTCTTTAGCCCGTCTCGTTTGATGTACAAAATTGCTTGCTTGCTTCTCGTGTGTGTAAGTGGGCAACACTAGTGTCAGATTTTTCAAGCTGCCTAAAGGCACATAGCTTGACGACTGCCATACAAGGATGACAGCCGGAACCAACGGCTTATATGTGCCTTCCGAAGCACGGAGGAGCTCGAGAAATGTTCATGCCACTTGTGGTCACCAATCCAAGTGCGAACCACGCCCGGTGTTGCTTTACTTGCGAAAGCGCTAGTAATGCGCACTTCCACCGGGCCACCGAGCTCCTCATGTATATGTATAAAATATTAATGCTATATGACAGTTGTTAACTTTCATCGCTTCCCTATTGTTTCTGTCTCCGTCTCTATTTCTCCAACGTTCTCCTCCAATCGTCTTAAGCCATCGCTTTTTACCTACAGATGAATCAACAGTAGATATCTCATTATTTATTTTGGTAAATTGTATTTCGACACGCATGACAAGATTTATAGAATACTAGCTGATGCCCGCGACTTCGTTCGCGTGGACTTTATGACTCCGGCGTATAAATATAAATAAAAACTAATGATTTATATGACACTAGCTGATGCCCGCGACTTCGTTCGCGTGGACTTTATGACTCCGGCGTATAAATATAAATAAAAACTAATGAGAGAGAGAGAGAGAGAGAGAGAGAGAGAGAGAGACAGAGGGAGAAAGTACTTGTAACAGTGTTAGGAGTTCAAAGTCAATATTATTTTAATTCTTTCCTTCGGGAGCCAATATGAAAAGAGCTGAAGTGTTACTAACCCTGGAGAAAGTCACAATAAGTAGGCCATGTGAAAAACCAGTCCTTGGATCGACATCAGCAGCTTTAAGCCTCTAAAACTGTGACTTATTTTCATAGCAAAGCAAGTTAACATATGGAACTGTGTATTTTCAAAAGGAAAATTGTTGGGGATGAGTGGCATACGCGGAATAAATACAGTTTCACTGGCATCACTCACTTACTGTGAGCTTTAAGTGTCTCAGCAGACTATGCCGAAGTTTAGTGGCTAAAGTTCAGTGTGTCAAGTTCGGTGGGGATGACACACTAAATAAGCTGAAGTTCAGCTGCTGAAGTTCGGTGGAAACGCCGGATAGTAGTGATGTGCCGATATGAGAATTTTATCTTCCGTCTTTGGCGCGTCTGTGGCGAACGGAAACGGGAGCGGAAGCGGCAGCGGTGGCGGCAGCAGCGGCGGCGGCGGCGGCGGCGGCGGCGGCGGGGACGGCGGCGGCGGCGTCGGCGGTGGCGGAGACGTCGGCAGCGGCGGTGGAGGAGTCGGCGGCGGCGGCGGTGGCAGCGGCGGCAGCGGCGGCGGCGGCGGCGGCGAAAGCGGCGGCGGCGACGTCGGCGGCGGCGGCGGCGGCGTCGGCGGCGGCGGCGGCAGCGGCGGCGGCGGCGGAAGCGGCGGCGGCGGCGTCGGCGGAAGCGGTGGCGGCGGCGTCGGTGGCGGCGGCGGCGGCAGGAGCGGAACGGGTACGGGTACAGGTACGGGTAAGGGTACGGGTACGGGTACGGGTACGGGTACGGGTGCGGGTACGGGTACGGGTACGGGTACGGGTACGGGTACGGGTACGGGTACGGGTACGGGTACGGGTACGGGTACGGGTACGGGTACGGGTACGGGTACGGGTGCGGGTACGGGTACGGGTACGGGTGCGGGTACGGGTACGGGTACGGGTACGGGTACGGGTACCGGTACGGGTACCGGTACGGGTACCGGTACGGGTACCGGTACGGGTACGGGTACGGGTACGGGTACGGGTACGGGTCCGATTCAGGCAAAAGCATCGGAAGTTCGGCGTTATGTGTTGCTAGTAATGCAAATAACATTGCAGGCATGCATTGGCTGAAATTCAGCCGCTGAACTTCGGCATACAGTGCTGAGACATTAAGTTGGGTTCCGTTACACAGTTTCGGCGGAGTCAAATTTCGCATCAGCATTATTGGCCCTCCGACATTAAGACTTATTTTGTGAGCCGTGAGTCCATTTGCTGCAAGTGAATTAAGAAACTCAACTGGATAATTGGTGGCGTCGTCAACAACACTATCCAAGAAATCTAAATATATATCTATATATATCTTATATCTAAATATATATAACTCAAAGGTGACTGACTGACTGACATAGTGATCTATCAACGCACAGCCCAAACCACTGGACGGATCGGGCTGAAATTTGGCATGCAGGTAGATGTTATGACGTAGGCATCCGCTAAGAAAGGATTTTGATCAATTCTACCCCCAAGGGGATAAAATAGGGGATGAAAGTTTGTATGAAACTTTGTCAATTTTAAACCGATCGGGCTGAGACTTTGCATGCATAAAGCTACTATGACGTAGGCATCCCCTAAGAAAGGATTTTGATAAATTACACCCCTACGCGAGCGAAGCCGCGGGCACAAGCTAGTTAACAATAATTTGCGTCATAACTTCTTTATTAATTGATTTTTAATTTTTTGGTGTCAATATGGCGCGTTCACATAACCAAGAATTTTCTGGTGTATTATGCTCTGAAAGTCCGCAAATACTGAACTTATAAGTTCTACTTCGGAGGAAACAACTTTTTTTTTGAAAAAATTTCAATGTACAGACACATTTTTTTTACTCTTTTATTATAGTATACATTTAGTATGTTTTTGTTCAGCGGCAAAAAAAACATCATCTATAAAAATTTCAACTGTCTAGCTATAATGGTTCATGAGATACAGCCTGGTGACAGACAGACAGACAAACAGTCGGACGGTCTAAGTAATAGGGTCCCGTTTCTACCCTACCCTATGGAACCCTAAAAATCGAATAAAATAAGTATTGTTGGGGGGCTCCCATACTACAAACGTGATTTTTCATAGATTATGGTACAGAACCCTTCGCGCGCGTCCGACTCGCGCTTGGCCAGTTGTATTATAACTCAACAAAAAGTTCTCATCAGATTTAACAACTTTTGCTAAGGCGGCATTTTAATATTTCTTATAGTTTAGCTGGACCATTATAGTTCTGCATCATGTGTTCCATTTTCCAAAATCAATTATAGCCTATATGTTGCCCAGGCTTCACAGCTATATAACAAAAAAAGTTTCATTCGAATCCGTCCAGTATTTCCGGAGATTAGCGTGTACAAACAGACAAACAGACAAACAGACAAACAGACAGACATTTTTTTTATTTTCTTACTCTATCGCCCCAAATATTTTTTTTTGAAAAATTTTCAATGTACAGACACATTTTTTTACTCTTTTATTATAGTATAGATTTATAAATAAAGTTACTTTTTTGTCTCTCTCTCAACTCAGCACTTTCGGTTGACTTTGTTCACTTTCCTAACTTGTCCATTTCCTATCCCTTCACTTTTTTAACTCGTCTACAATTCTTAACTCGTAAATTTCCAGTTGCATCTTTAGCTCTAAAGCACTTTTCGTCTTTTATTCCTCCACTTCGCTCGTTGTGGATTCCTGGGTAGTAGACCTTACTTCTTACTTTCCTCGAGGACGATATCCGCAATTAGGTCCGAATTGGTCGGTCCTGTTTTGCGTGAGGAGCTGACGCCGGCCTCAGTTTTCAAACCAGCCCAGCTACTGCAGAAAGCCTAGAACGCTTGCTGGCGCCCTGCACGCTTTCGGTATGGTTCCCGGATGTTCTAGGAACCTTCCTCTTATGTGTGCGACCCCATCGCACTCCAGGAGGA
This sequence comes from Acrobasis suavella, assembly GCA_943193695.1. Lineage (NCBI taxonomy): Eukaryota > Metazoa > Arthropoda > Insecta > Lepidoptera > Pyralidae > Acrobasis > Acrobasis suavella. The sequence goes on from OW971947.1 coordinate 4,084,559, forward strand.
GATGGCTCGCAGTTTCTTCAGCCTCCATGCACGCTCTGCACAGGGGGCTATTAGTAAGACCTAGGGTGAAAAGGTTGGTAGTAGACCATTGACACGCAGTTTATTCTTGACGCTGTCAAGCCAGCGTTTCTTAGATCTAACACGTCAGAAATCGTGTACGCGCGTAGTCACATGCACCCAGATGAAGACCTCCCTATGAGGTCAAAACATAAGTTTTGTTTGTTTGGGTCAAATCTCGCAAGTTAAATTTGAGCCAATGCCCGGTTTCCGATTAAGATGAAATTTTGCATGCTAAAGTAAATTAGATGACAATGCAATATTCTTGCGACAGGAAGCTGATCTGGTGATGCAGCTGGAAGGTGGCCATAGGAACCCTGTAATAAAACTATGCAACCCAATGGACGTTGTGCTTGTATAACATTATAAAATATAATATTAAAAATTTTCAGATCAAACATTTGTCTTAATAAGTGTATCACTTAGGCTTCACAACAAAAAGCTTGTATTTATTTAATCTATACCAGGATTATTATTATATTAAATGTAAATATCTTAAAACGTCATACTTATTTGATATATTTTTTTATATAAATAAATAGGGACAAATAACACTGATTGAGCTAGCCCAAAGTAAGTTCGAGACTTGTGTTATGGGATACTAACTCAACGATACTATATTCTATAGCAAATACATATATAGATAAACATCCAAGACCCAGGACAATTTGAAAAAGGACATTTTCCGACTTGCCCTGACCAGGGATCGAACCCGGGACCTCTGGGTGGCGGGCTAGCATGGTGACCACTACGCCACGGAGTTCGTCGAATATATTACCTGCAGTACCTAGTTTAAAAAACTGTGTCGTACTAAAAGATACTTTGACCCTTATCGACTTTACTAGACTTTAGTTAGACTAACTTTAGATAGGTTAGTTCGTAGTAGTAGTAAACGAATATTACACTATTCTAGGAATTTTCAGATTAAACGGTTATTTGAGCTGCTCAACTTTTGATTGAAATACATTTTGAAAGTTGTTTCAGTGCCTGAGGAAAGTTACTGAAAATATTTGTGTTTGCTGTTGCTTTGAAATCAATGTTGTTTTAAAATTAAACTACATTCAAACCTTACTATTGAGGAGACCTATTTGCCTGCTGATGGTGCCGATTTGGGTTCAATATTTTGAATTGAAGATTTTGTTTATATCTCGTATTAAAACCAGATTTAATTTTCATATTATAGTTTTATTTAACGTTATTATACTCAAAGTTTGACATCCAATGATTAACTTGATTAAACATTGTTATAAATTAAAAGAAAAAATAAACTTAATCTAAACCATATCTAAAACTTAAAATTAAAACACTTGTATTAAAAAAAGAAAAAAATTAAGTTATTGCCAAATTTTGCTTTATTCAATTTAAATTCCTACTATTTAGTCATTAAATTTAAAATGGGCAAGGCATAATGAACATAGATTTTTTGAAATCACATATAAAAGTTCTATCTAGTTACAATTTTTCAAAAACTAAAAACTCCCAAAATACACTATCCATTTTTGGGTACACCTGACAAGTATGTTTTTTCAAACAAAAAGAATTTTTTTAAATCGGTCCAGGCGTCTTCAAATAATCGTTGCAAATACGTAAAAAAGTCTTTTAATATGTAGGATTTTTTAAATCGTTTAATATGTAGGTATAATAAGACATAAGAATATTAAACAAAAAAAAAAAAACATGAAATTAAATGTCTTGTTATTTAATGTTATTCTTTGCCAAGTTATTTTATGTAAAAGGTCAAAGAAACGGAAATATTATTAAAACAATGTAAACTGAACATGGAGTTATAATGTAGTAGAAACAACATCAAAAAATCATTTAAATTTACTGAGGTCCTGTACACAACTTATAATTTTACGCTGTCCATAAGATATTTTTTTAAGTTAAACTGCGAAGTCCCAGGTAAAAGGTTTTTTATGGGACCGTACCCAAAGGATACTCGTAAAAACGGGACCCATGGTGCCTGGTGACAGACGGTCTGTCTGTCACCAGGCTATATTTCATGAACCGTGAGTTAGACTGCTGAAATTTTCACAGATGATGCATTTTTGTGGCCGCTACACCAACAAATACCATAAACAGAATAAAATAAATATTTAATACAACAAACGTGACTTTTTTAATGTATAATGGTACGAAACACTTCCAACGCGAGTCCGACTCGCACTTGGCCGGTTTCTTACTGATGGCCAGACTTTAATATCTTAAGATGCCGTTACTCCAGTACATCAAGTCGTAATGTCAAAATTACAAAACAAGATATTATTTTGATGACCGGCCAATTGCGAATTGGACATGTGCACAAAGGGTTCTTTACCATTATCTATAAAAAATTACATTTGTTTTATGGGAGCTCCACTTAAATATTTATTTTATTATGTTTTTGATATTAATATATTATAAAAAACAGACAGACAGACATGGCGAAACTATAAAAGTTCTTTGTTTACTACGCAGCCCAAAAATCACGTTTGTTGTATATGAGCCATACTTAAATATTTATTTCATTCTATTTTTAGTATTTGTTGTTATAGCGGCAACAGAAATACATCATCTGTGAAAATTTCAACTGACTTGCTATCACGGTTCATGAGATACAACCTGGTGACAGACAGACGTACAGCGCTGTCTTATAACAGGATCCCGTTTCTACCCCCTGGGATACGGAATCCTAAAAAACCCAACTTAAGAAATATTCTTACTAAAAAGTACGTTTATCCAGTTAATGCAAGCTTAGCAGGGAGTAACGGCTAATAATTTATATATTTTTAAATTGTCCTTTGATACCCCACATTGCATGGAAAAGAGTATTTTATTATATTGTGAAATTACTGTGTGTTACATAGCCTGTAACCAGCGGACAGACGAATACCTCGTTTGTTCAGGTGACATGGATATTTTTGAAGATACAGGGGACCAGATAAATATACACAGATTACATAGCGGTAAAACACAACTCGCCTCTTGACTTTAGGTAAAAAAGTCTATTCTATTCACAATATCCAAGATACACACACAGTACAGGAAACATTCCCAGAAGAGTAACGTTGCTTGCCTTGGGCGTATTTCATATGACAGAACAACAATCTCAGAGAAATAAGAAAGCGGGCTATCAAATGATAAGGGGGAATTGTAGTAGGTCGGGGTAAATGGAACAATTTTATTTGACCGTGTAGGCAAACGATCGGAGTATAGGTAGCATGTGGTTTGAAAGAGTTAGTGAAATATTAGAGAAATAAGAAAGCGGGTTATCAAATGATAAGGGGGAATTGTAGTAGGTCGGGGTAAATGGAACAATTTTATTTAACCGTGTAGGCAAACGATCACAGTATTTAGTAGTAAAATATTAGAAAAATAAGAAAGCGGGCTGTCAAATGATAAGGGGAAATCGTTTGAGAGTAGGTCGGGGTAAATGGAACAATTTTATTTGACCGTGCTAGCAAATACACGATTGAAATAAATAGAGAATATGTTAAGTGAAACGTCAGAGTTTTAATTGATGTGCGTTTTTGTAGTATTTTTAACGTTTTTTGAACTTTTTTATGGTACATATGTTCACCGATTATTCGAAGATATTTATATTCGATTCAATGTAGGATGAATGTATCTCTTACTGAAAGTAACTTTGTGACTTTGTTATATTGCTAAAGTTAAATACTACTAACTTAACAATATTAAATATTAAGCTGGAGTAAAACGTTATTTGTTATAATCACGACCTGCAGTTAGATTTATTTCGATCACATGAATTTGCAAAATATGATGGTGGGAAGTGTAGTTGTATAGAATACTATTGCGTTTGTTTCACTTAATTTAGTAGTTATTATTATTAAGGTTAAAGTTAGGGAAACCTGTTATTGGCTTTATAATAGTTAAATAGTTTGTAATATAAGTATTGTTATGCTGTTGGTTTTCTAAATAAATAATTTAAAAAAAGGCGCTTGACCAATTTAGACGCTTTTTTCGTCTTTTTTTGTTTGAAGGGCCATACTTGTCAGATGATCCCATGAAAATTTTATCAAAATTGGTTGGAGTCGTTATTAGTTGTATGTTCCTTCCAAGCTGCATACGTGCACATTTTCGCTAAGCGTCGACTTTGAACTGCACGTCTACCTCGTAAAAAACAAGACGTATATAAGTAAAGCGTTTCTACATTTTCTAAAATGCAAAATTAGACAAAAGTGCTTTTATATTAATTACATATATATTTGTATATATGTATAAACGTATTGCACCACAACGCATTAAAAGCTCGTTCGGGATGCATAAACTTTGCTCTGTTGGTTTATCCGACTGTTTGGGGCTTTGGATTTAGAGCTTTGGGGTAACATCGTACCGTAGAGGTCATTAAACCTCATGTTACATTTATATATATAGGTATTTTCCAGTTTAAAAAATAAATTATTTTGTACTGATTATAAAAGTAACATCGTAAAATAATGTCACTTGCCTTTGAATGTGTCCATTTTACCATGATTTTTGATTTATTATTGCAGAAAAACCGATAATCAGACCTTTTTTTGACTCCAAGAAACTGTGACATCATCTGCCTGTATAGTTTTATTTATTTACCAATTTATATACACGGGAAATTAATACAGAGAAAACATCAATTAAAAGTTGTACAAAGGTTGTAATCTCAAAAGAGATCTCTTCCAGTAGGCTTGTTAGAGGAGACGTTTACGTAATCTATCTTCTATCTTCTTCTTCTTCTTCTATCTAAATATATATAACTCAAAGGTGACTGACTGACTGACATAGTGATCTATCAACGCACAGCCCAAACCACTGGACGGATCGGGCTGAAATTTGGCATGCAGGTAGATGTTATGACGTAGGCATCCGCTAAGAAAGGGTTTTGAACAATTCTACCCCCAAGGGGATAAAATAGGGGTCATCCCCTATTTTATCCCCTTGGGGGTAGAATTGAAGTTTGTATGAAACTTTGTCAATTTTAAACCGATCGGGCTGGGACTTTGCATGCATAAAGCTGCTATGACGTAGGCATCCTCAAAGAAAGGATTTTGATAAATTACACCCCTACGCGAGCGAAGTCGCGGGCAAAAGCTAGCATCATACAAATCCCACAGAAAATGTTGGTTTTTGCGTTTATGGACTTCAGTTTACTGAACAACATTTCATAAAAACAATCAGGAAGTTTTCTGAGTCAAAAATAAATTATGGTACGTTCAAGAAAAGAAAACGTCCCAAAGTATCATCACTTGTTTTAGAACATATTTATTTCAACGTGATTTTAGATTTTAGATAAAAACTGATATTAAGAGCGCTATTTGACTCCAAGAACTGGACTGCCTCCGTGGTCCAGTGGTCAAGGCGTTCGCCTTGTGACCCGGAGGTCATGGGTTCGATTCCCACTGGGAAGCATACTTTGTGAAAAGTTGTTTCCAGTCTGGATAGGATATTGCAGGCTTGAATCACCTGATTTTCCGAAAAGAAAGATGATTCCGTGTTTCGGAAGGCACGTAAAACTGTGGGTCCCGAACACCACCTAGCGTTTGATCATCAAACTATCCAAGGATTGGTTCCTGGTTTGCCCTTTGGGTTGTGGAGGTCAGACGGCAGTCGCTCTGTGTAAAAACCAGCAAACTCGTCAAATCTCCTTGGTTAGAGGTAGGGACCCCGGGCTCTGAAGCGTCACTGCTGAGGAAGCAACCGGGAATACGCTCGGATGATGATGATGATTTGACTCCAAGAATTTATGACGTCATAATTCTTTACTTCATACAAATCTCATAGAAAATGTTTATTATGAGGTTTAGAAAAAAAGTACTTGTTTTGAGTTGTTGGAATCCTTATTGACGAAAATCGGATTTTCTTTTCGATATTTGTTTTTTTTTTTTTTTCATTATAAGCAGTTCAGTGGACAGGCACTGAACTGGACTAGGTAGTAGTTACAAATCACTCCGTTTAATATTTAAAATGAGATGGCTGAATTCAAAAATGACTTCGTAAATATCCAAATTGAAAGTAAACAGTCAATGGAAATTTAAATTGAACAACAATAGAAAGACTTTTGAGGAAGAGGGGCAACTCGAACAAAATATGCAAAGCCAAACCCTTTTTTTGCTTCATTACATTTTTCTGCTGACCCTTTACAGTTATCAATTATTCATTAAATTAGTTGACTAACTTTTTATTAATCTACTCAACTCAAAAATGAGAGTTATACTTTACTTCCTCTTTTAATTTATTAGGATTCACTACTTTCTTTAGAAATAATTCACACCTATGAACTATGTTTACTTTTATAAGGATTTATTTGTAGATTTAATCAATAAAATTAACGTGCTTTATTCATTAACGTCTTTTCAACGTTTCACCTTTTTATATCCTTCAAATTTTTCTAGCAGATCCCTCCTTTTGTACATCGATAGTACTACCGGGATAAATCAGTGTCATTTGTACCATCAGTGGTACTACCCAATGGTACAGGTCCGGCGGCCTCCTAAGAACTGTCCTTAAATTTCCTCCTCGCAACACTGCTTCATTTTCCCACTTCTTCTCGGTACATGCAGTCAGACTGTGGAACTCATTACCATCTGCTATACAGTAAAAGATCATCATTTGATGGAATCATCTTAATTGTAATTTGTATTGTTAATATTAAGTATATATTGTATTTACTTCTAAATAGACACATGTATTTATTTAAGTATATCAGTAATTATATGTATGTTTATTTGTAGTTAGTGTAGTTTCATGTAATTAATACGCCTGTATGTCTCTATTACATAAACCACCCCCCTGTCACAGGCCTACTGCAAGAGATCTCTTTTGAGATAAGTAGTGCCTTTGTACAACTTTTATTTGATGTATTCTGTGTATACATTATTCGTGTACATAAATTGGTAAAAATTAAAATTAAACTACCTCTGGTCACGCTGCCCACATTGATTGGAGATGGTTCATTGATATTTATAAGCTTTGTTTAGCTTGTATTTTTAACCGACTTCCAAAAAAGGAGGAGGTTGGTAATCAATTCGTCGCGATCCTTTATTTTTTTTATGTACGTTCACCAATGATTCAAAGACGCCTGGACCGATTAAAAAAATCTTTTTTTTTTGTTTGAATGGGTATTATTTCCAGGTGGAACCTACCATGGAAATTTTATCTAAATCGGTTGTGTAGTTTGGGGGTGAAGTCGGTTTTTAATTTTGAAAAATAATCTAAATCACCTTCTACGACATCCTCGGGAGGACTTGGAGTGGTCCTTTTCTACTCTGCTGGCGACTGCTGGAAACTACACGGCGAATTAGCCCGGGAGAAATGCACTGATTGTCAGTTATGGCCTGAAGAGATGCGTAGTATCTATTTACCGTCAGTCTGTTTAATAATTCCGTTGGTATTCAACTCAGACTACTTTTTCAGCTAATAAAGATGGACGCGAATCGATCCCGAATTTGAAAGTGAAATTCTGAGACTGTATTCTTAATTAGTAGACCCTTCTAAACAGTTTCATGGTAATTATGCCATACAATTTGCATAGCAAGCGTCTTGAGATTGGGGAGTATTGAATATATTCTTATATCTCGTATAATTTTGAGTTTAATTGAGCTTTATGATGCAAACGGAGTTTGAAGAAGTTTGCCAGTTGTTTCTGAAGGGAAAACTTGTGTAGGCGTACCTGGGCGCGTAAAAAGGTCAGGTACCCGTTTCTCTACTGGATTTCCTACTGGCACGTGTAAAGGGATATTTAGATTCTACGCACTCCTTTCAAGAATTATCTTTCTCACATCTTAGGCGTTAACTAAAACGATCGTTTTCCATCTTTCCCCAGCCAGGTCAAGATGATAAATGAACTTTTTCTTTCTGATTGGCCTGGGCCTTGCATATATATATATATATATATATATATATATATATATATATATATGTATTTGTTACACAATATAGTATCCAATAACACAAGTCTTGAACTTACTTTGGGGCTAACTCAATGTCAATGTGTCCAATAAAATGTGGGATTTGTCTCTATGTATTTATTTATTTGACTCCACGGGCGAGAGAATTGTGACCTTCTTTCCGTCACGTAAGGGTTGGACTACATCTTTCAGCACGGAACAGCACTTTGGCATGCTGCTATCCTTTTCTGTCGCTCAGAACCGTCATTTGCTAGAGCGAGAGAGAGAGATGATGAAACGCTTCAGCTGAAGTTGAAGCTGTTGAAGCGATCCATCGCTCTCTCTCTCAATGATGATTCTGAGGGACAAAAAGAAAAGTAGTATACACATGTTTATTCACGAAAAAAGTATTAAATAATACAATAAAAGCTAAAATTAAAATAATGATAAACTAAACTAAAGATAGCAAATTATACTAAATTATAAAACTAAAATAATATATTTTAATCAAACTAAATTAAACCTAAAAGGAATCAAAAATTCCACCCCGGATAGTACCTGGTTTAAAGGTGCCCATCACGCTAGCAGCGTTTCCTCTTTGTATAGCGATGGCAATTCTTTGAACCAGATAACATCCGGAGCGGGGCTCGAAACCTTTGTCTTATCTCACTTATTTAGTTTTTATCTTCTGGACACCACGGGTCAGCAGTTTCAACAGCCACAGGTACAAAATCGTAATTTGTTGATAAAATTGAATATTTTTGTTTATTTTATGTGGCTGCCAGCCTGCTGCTGCCACGGGAGATCTTACCGATTTTTTTAAATAAGACGCCGCATAGGTATTGACACAGGTGGCATCCCATAAAAGACAACGTCCTCTCTGCCAAGGTATTAAAGAGAGGCCATCTGGCCTCTTCCCATCAGTACGGGACAGCCCCGGGGGTTCCAGCTGACATAGAACGTTAATTGAAATTAAGGGCCTACGTCTAAGTTCATTGATGAAATGATGACGGTAAAGCAGCATAGTAAAGTGCAGTTCAAAGACAAATGTAGCCCAGCCCTAACTGAGCGTCTTAAACGCAGCGCCCGGGGCGCTTGCTATGTTTCGTACCTAAGTCAGTTTATTTTATTAAGCCTGTTTATTACGATATTACTATCTCCCTCCTAGATAAATACCGCGTTTGATAATCAAGCCTCTAGTTGTTTGCCGTACAAATTATGTTCCTTAATTAACAAATTGACGTTTCGCTGAACTGAAAACAACTTGGTGTTTGTTTTGATATAAATTTTAACGCTAAATTGTAATTGTGTGTTCGCATTGTTTGTGTTTTATAACTCGATTTAGTAGAATCTAGCAAACTTTTAGTAAATTCTTCAAAGCTAATCTGGGGGAAAGGATAAAGTTAGAATTATTTGTTTTATTTTATTTAAGTAATTCGAAAAACTTCCAGCCGTTTCATTTCTATTTAGACAATAACAACAAATAGTTACTTATAAAACATGGCATTAAGATGTTTCCACTTATAAAAAATATAGGACTTAATCCAATTTGATGACACTATTTTAAGTTCAAGGACACGATAGTTCAATGTGAAACTGAAACTAAAAAACTGCGCAATACAATACTAAAAGTATCAAATTTTAAATAAATTAAAATTACAATTGAGGTTTTAAAGGGGGTTACGAATCGAAAAACTATTGTTGAATTATTCGCCTGGTGTGAAAAAGGTCTTGCATTGAATATATCTACGCACCCATTTTCGGAACAAAATTTATTGCAGGATTTTAGTGCTCGATGAAAAAAATATTTTTTTCTATTATTTGTAGAAGCTGGTGGTTCGTAAAAGTGTTGTTACCATTTGCTTTTCTTTCTGCGCAGATCGCAGAAGCCGCTCGAGGGAATGGGTGTATAGGCGAATATTGTTTATAGGCGCTGCGGTTAGCAACCATTTCTATTTAGATTTCTTTTTATTCTTGCTCAACTCATGGTAAAAGTAACTCTGGGCTCTGTCGGCTCTTTGATGCAATATTCAAAATCCGAGTGAACCATATGAAATTATGACGTTATAGTGTAGAATTTCGCCACATTTATAGCCCTTTGTTTGGTCCTCATAAGATCGATCATCTCTAGAACAGGATGCGGTGGACGTGGGGCATGACAGCAGATGTTCTATGGACTGGATGTATCCACAGATACATCTGAAAGTCATCAGATTCTTTCCACTTCTTCTTTAGCTCCTGACATCTTTTATTGCAAATTTAAATCAATCGATTGCACGTGGTGAAGTTTAGGGGATTCAGCGAGTGTTCCGCTGTTGGATAGATTCGGCGTAAAGTTTCTGGAGCCCCTTTATTCTTACTTTGGTTCTGATTGTTATCATTAGATGCAGTCATCAAACTGTGTAAAATAGATGAAGCCTTTAGGGAAGTTAAAAGCTTTGAAACCAGTATTGGATTTAAACACACATTAACCAAACACTGACTGAGTTTTTAACCGACTTCGAGAAAGGACAAGGAATCTTTTTTTTAGTATGTTCACCGAGTTCTCAGATCAGACACCTGGACCGATTTGGTTTTTTTTTTTTGTTTGAAAAGGCATACTTGTCAGACAAGGTTCCGTATAAAATTTATCTAAGTTGTGTAGTATGCGGTGGAGCTTGGCGCGGGTCACTCTTAAAGATTTGTATACTCACAAATGACATAATTTGCTGTGGTACATTTGGTACATACTGAATCTACAACATGACATAATTTAAAAATTTCGACATTCTCAGAAATCCTAAATCTAAAATATGACGTAAGAAACAATTTATTCTTTGTCCACATATCAACTTTAAATATAAATTTATTTGTGAGGAGACATCCTTCGAGAAACTTTTGCAGTGCAGTTTGTTACCGATTTTAGTGCACCTATATATATATATATATATATATATATATATATATATATATATATATATAAGTAGAATATAAAATAAAATACAAAATATAAATACATTACAAACCTAGCTGCCCGCTGGCAGCAAAACTTATTATTATAAAAAAGTGTGATATTTTTCTGTCACTTTTTTCCAACACGAATTAATTATTTACTTGAAAGTTACTTCGTTCCAACCGTCACTTACGTTCTTTTTTATTTTAAACTTTTTTAATGTATTGATAGACATAGGGATATAGCAGTGGAACGAAATAGGTTAGATAAAAAAAATTTATATAAATATTATAGAATTAATAAAAGAAAGATTCCTATATCACTATAAAGGAGGACATCTTTTTATCTGTTCAATTTTACACCTACCGTGTCGTACGTCCTTTATGTGAGTGCATCCACTTGAATCGTCTGATCCTATACTGTCCCACTGCTGGGCAAAGGCCTTTCTCACCTTATTCCAAATATCTCGATTGTGTGTCACTTAAAATATACAGTCCGTAAATTTTTACAGCAAGTTCAGTCCATGATTGCAATCAATAGATTGCAATCTCAAAGAAAATATTTTAAAAAAGGAAAATAAAAATTAGGCTATAACTGCGTGATTAGCTAACCAAATTCCTACGGAAGTCGAAAGATTTCATCGTATTTTGCCTAAATTTTGAAATGTAACCAGGGGGGTTACGAAAAACGGTACGCAAGACGGACGTTACTGCGTATCTGCGTTTCAGTGTCAAGCACACAAGCACTAACGTGTGAAGATAAAGTGTAATTTAGTTTGACATACAAATAGAACGTCACTATCGTACGGCTAACGTATTATTTTTTGGAGTAACCCCCCAGTATCATATTAGGTAAGCATGTTACGGTCGTTGTCGTTATCTTATTTTTAAGTTCATAAATTGGTATGTCTAATATCATAGATAAGTAAGGAAATTTACATGTAGGGATCATGTATTTCAAGTGGAAAAACCCATCGTGCACATTATGCAGCGCAACTGGCTCGATTTCTCACGTCACTACAGAATTAGTTTGTCGATAACATCGTCTGCTTCCTAAAGGCGACCGTTTGTAAAACTACCTGATGAAGCGAATTGCATGTATTTTTATTCTTATTTGTGTAGGAAGTCTAGAAAAATACGCTAAATAATTAAAGAATAGGGGTGACGACGGGGTCAGAAAAGTATAATTGAAATTAACTAGTCCGTTGATTAGAATATCCAAAAATAATGGTCACATATTTTTTCAGTTTACCAAAAACTAAAAAATTCACACAGATACGGAGCATCAAAGTTAAGGAGTGGGGGCTTGCGAGTTGCGACGTCACCGCTAAGTAAAACTCGTACCTAGCCGTGATTTCATGCGAAATTTCAATGCGCTGTATATTTGTCTTATTTAAGTGTATAATATTTTTTAAATCTAACCCATGGGCTAAAATATTTTTCCATTCGTCAAACGTATTGACTATTTAATCAGTAATTAGGCATTTGAAGACACTCTTACATGTCAATAAGTTTGGTATATAATATGTTGCAGAAAGACGTTACTAATAGGGTGGCAATCATTAAAAAATCTTATTTTTAAGTACATGAATTAGTATGTATATTTTTTATTTTTAAGTAAATTAAACTATAATTCTATCAGTATAACCTGAACTTGCCTTAAAAATTAGCTAAAACCCTGGATTCTTTTAAACTAAGGCGTTTTTATAAAGATTTCGTTGTTCATTGAGTGTAGGTATGGTGTATAGGTATATTAAGTATATGTTAGTATATATTAATTTGTAGGGATATTTATACTATTATATAATTATCGTCTCTGTTGCACTCTTCAATTCCACCATTTTTTTAAAACTCATTTCTGATACTTGTTTGGCTGAAAGAGATCCCTTCCTAGGATAAGCCTGCCCATGTACTAATTATATATAATCATTGTATGATCCTTAAATATTTTATAAACAATAAAGAGCTTACAAACAAACAAACAAAAATACGGTAAGACAGCTATCCTACTCGCGCTGATCTATTCGCCTTTGAATCCACGTCGCAAATTATTAGGAAATGAGTACTCCCTAGCTCATATATCTTGTGTGAACTAGAGAGTAGCACCTGGTACTAAAGATGATTTTCAATATAAAACATTGGTAATGTAATAAAAAAAAATGAAAAAATTAAAATAATGTGACATCTGACTGGACAAAGGATAGAGGGAAATGGAAAAGATACACATGCTGTCCCAACCCCACGTAAAGTGGGATAAGGTTAGGAGGAAGAAGACATTGGTTATCTAATAATCCATATTAATTTCATTCATCATCATCATCACTACATATAATATTAAAACAGTAAAAAATGTGTGTATATTGAATTCGTCTTTTTACCTGTTTGTCTGTTTGTACACACTTATATCCGGAAATACAAGGCGGATTGGAATGAAACGTATATGTTGCTCAGGCTTAACAGCTTTATAACAAAAAAACTTTTTTTGTTATAAAGCTGTTAAGCCTGGGCAACATATAGGGTATAATTTATTTTGAAAAATGGAACACCTGATGCTGAACCATAATGTTCCAGCTAAACTATAGGAAATAACAAAAAATGCCTTAGCCAAAGTTGTTCAGCCAGGTGAGCCATTTTTGTTAAGGTATAAAAATCGAACATCTAGAACACCTGATGCAGACCTGTTTTTTATACTTTGTACAACTGTATCGCATCAAAACCACATTTACAAACTTTGTAATGACGCAAAAACATTCACCTAAAAATATATAAACTACATGCAGCGAATATTAAGACACATTCACTATGCAATCCGCTCTCACGAGAATTTCCACCGCGTTTATGTTAAATCTGAAATTCGGAGCCGGAGCTCTTTTGAACGCCTTTTACGCCTCAATAGTGGCATTGGTGGATCTAGGTCGACGAGATACAGCGTTGGTATGAGCTAATATACATGTATATATATTATATACAATACCCGGCACGTAAGTTGAACAAAAATGGCGGCCGTCGGCGCATTGAGAAAAAAGTATTAAGATAGATAGAGATACAAGTGTTTATACAATGTGTGTTACCAGTGATGACTTATGGCTCTGAAACGTGGTCCCTTACTATGGGTCTCATAAGAAGGCTCAAGGTCGCTCAACGGGCTATGGAGAGGACTATGCTCGGTGTTTCTACGCGATCGAATCAGAAATGAGGAAATTCGTTATTTATATTACAAGTTACTTCAAGAAATTATATCTCATGAAATATTATTCCATATCGTATAATATCTAGATTTTAATATAGCGCATTACGGAGCGTACCTCGCTGTAGCAGATATTGGGCAGCTGGCTCCCAGTCAATAATATTTGCCAAGGCTCAAGTTTATCTATTCAATATCTTAGGAGGACAAACATACATTATGTATGTAAGATATTAATATATTTTTTTATTACTTTATTTCTCAAACTTACTAGTAATCAAACATCATTAAAAGTCTGTTTGCGGAAAGTTGATAAATTACTATTTATGACTATTTAAAACATTATACAATATTATTTTTGCAATTTTATGTAGAACACCCACCCACAAGGTGGTCAGACGACCTGAAAAAGGTCTCTGGAAAGCGCTGGATGCAGGCCGCTCTTGATCGGTCGTTTTGGAAATCTTTGGGAGAGGCCTATCTCCAGCAGTGGACGTTATGCGGCTGAAATGATAATGATGATGATTTTTGCATTTTAAACAATTATTAACTGTATAAACCAGAAAACAACACGGAAACACCCAGTCGACTTAATCGAAGCGCATTCCAGAACGCAAATGGCAAGAAATGGCTGAGTCCGCTGGCCCGTTCAGGCCGCGGTTGACAACAACCGCGTGCCTCGTACCACGCAAACTACATTTTGGGATTCTAAGTATTGTAAAATAGTATGGAACAGCTGATTTTTTTTTTCGGTTGGATTGAGTTGGTCCCATACAAAATGTTGCTCATATTCATGAGTACTTTCACCAGTTAAAAGAATGCCAGTAATTTAAAAACATCCTGTATATTGTTATTTTAATTAATATATTCTTATATCTTATATTATTATTATTAATATATCTTTAAAAATTACATATTTTGCGCCTCCTTCAAAAGACTTCTTAATCTCTGCATCACCAGTAGGTTGAATGGTAGATAAAGCCTATTGCTTTAAGTCCGCCTATTAGATTTGTAATAAAGTTTGTAATAAATAAATAGCTTTTAAACCGCTAAACTGATTTCCATCAAACATAGTTTTAAAAACCACCGCAAGGAAACTTGCTTTTACGTTAAAAAGACGAATTGAAAGCGATCCATCCGTTTGGTAGCTACGATAACATAGACAGTCATTTTCTCCAGACTTATAACACCTTTCTTTTTGCATCGGGGGTTAAAAATAAGTGTGGGCTATAAGAACAAAGTAACGGTAAATATTTTTGTCTGACCGTACGTTCAGCTTGAATGTGACGAAAGCCCTTGACAACACTGAAGAAACAAAAATAAAAAACCCGACTGACTTTTTTTGTATTTTTTTTTATTTTGATTTACCCAGTGTCACTTTCACAGTAAATACGAATCTAATGACACCTCTCAAGCTAAAATCCATCGAGCCGTTCAGACTGCAGATCGTCCCAAACATTTGAATTTGGCGCCAAAAATCCGCCATTTGGTTTCTTTTCATTTGATATACCCAGTGTCACTTTCACAGTTAATATGAATATAACGACACCTTTTAAGCTAAAATCTATGGAGACGTTCAGGCTGCAGAGCGTGCCAAACAATTGTACATACTCTTTTTTTTTTACCAATTACACTGATTGAGTTAGCCCCAAAGTAAGTTCGAGACTTGTTTTATGAGATACTATCTCAACGATACTATATTTTATAACAAATACATATATAGATAAACATCCAAGACCCAGGACAATTTGAAAAAGGCCATTTTCCAACTTGTCCTGACCGGGGATCGAACCCGGGACCTCTGGGTGGCGGACTAGCATGGTGACCACTACACCACGGAGGTCGTCATCCAGAAGTGTGCCAGAAGGAGGGTTATGTTTTTAGATACTCTCTAAACACACTTCTAAAACACTTCTGGCACAGTCGGGTAAAAACAATTTTTATGAAATGGTTGAAAAGGTTGAACGTCCCGGATAAAAATGACCACGTGCTCGGAAACGCGATAGCCGTGCAGGTGCTAAGTCAATCCTTTAGCGGGCTAATGCTGGCCATTTAACATCACTGTCGATTCTCTGATATCACCAGTTGGGGGTTAAGGGGGAGCTCAAGTTTGAAACTTTAAATATTTAATTTTTATTTCTTAATACAGCTCGTTTTTACAGGCTTAACCTAACACAGCTGTAGATTATTTAACAAACGAGGTATATATGCATATGTATTATACATATACCATGTATAAGGGACATACCCGTAATAAATCTAACCACGGGCTATACTAGATCACTTTAGTATAATGAAATTAAAATAACAGTTAAAAAAACCGAAATAAAAATCGACATTCCCATACAAATTACCCGGGCGGCTGCACGCTTTTGTATGGAAGTGCCAATTTGTTTTTTAGATTTTTGATTGTTGTTTTGATTTCTATAGTACAAATCGTGTCTTCAACATGACTTTTCGAGTGGGACGACATACTTCTACGATAACAATCCCATGATTTTACTTCATTTGAAAATTAGATTCTCCATATGCTAAGTATAGGCTTATGCTAGCCTAGTCTGGCATTGCTTTAACATTTTACATTGAAGAAAAATTTTGAATCGACCTTCAGAAATCTTTATGAGACTTTATTTTCTTACGTAACATCTCTAATTTAAAAACACTTTGAGGTAATTTTCTTAAGTAACATCATGAAACAAAAGATTAGCATTTCAATCAGTGTCAATTACGGAACTTTGTCGCTTACCCTTAACGCCTAGGAATTAATAACGAACGTCCCAGCTTTTACAATATTCCCATGATTCATTACCATATATTGAAATTTTAATTGAAATCAGGAATCGCGTACAATGCTCGGAACAGAAGTATCTCGTAAATTTTAAAACCAATCTTTTACGGGTGCAGCGTAATGGGGGATTAATTTTAAATTTTAATTAAGTGATATTGCTCCTGATGGTCTATTATATAATTTGAACTCTCAGATTAATTAATTTTTAATCTAGCCTTTAATCTATATCACTTATCCATACACATACTTGAAACAAGCACACATTCATTTAACATGACGCATTCATTTATTAAAATCTTTATTGACCACAAAGGTACAAAAGGTGAATTTAATGCTAACGCATTCTCTACCAGTCAACCTAAAGGAAAACATAAAATTCGTTTAATAGTTATAGATGCTTAAAGGTGTACTTAAAATACACTATTATAAATATTATAAAAGTAAACTTGTATATACAAGTTTACTTAAAAACATTCGTTAAATAGTCATACACTAACATATACATACATACATAGGTACAAAAAATACACATACATATATATTATATAATTAGTACAATTTTTTTGATTTGACTTGTTCTGCTGTAAAAAGTTAACAGAAAGGTTCGTGTGAACTTTTTTCTTAATTAGGAATTTGTTTGAGATACTTTTGATGTCTTTAGGTAAGGCATTCCAGAGTCGTGTAACTTGAAGAGTAAAAGAGTTAGACCGAATTAACGGAAGATGAAATTGAAGAGCGAAGCTCACGGTCATGGCTTTCAGACTGAAAGCGAAATTTGATTATCATATATTAGGAAAAATTCTCTGCTGTCGGCGCTGATGAACAGGAAGCCAGTTAAGCTTAGATCAAAAAGAAGATATGTGATCGTATTTACGAACATAGAAGATAAAGCGAAATGATCTGGCTTATCAAGAAGATCTACATTTTGATCAGGATAACACATATCAACATAATCAATAATAGGTAACAAAAGAGATTGTTCTGAAGAGTTATTAGTTTTGATGGAAAAAAAATCCATAACGATTCAGGTATTGTAAGGAATAAGTGACTTTTCTGGTGATCTCAGTCAATTCAATTCAATTCAATTCAAATATATCTTTATTATCATAGGATATTTATAATATCTCTTAATAATCGTCACTTTGTTTTATTGCACAATTAATTGTTGACGTCAAAAAGTTACTTAGAGCTAACTTTACTGCCGCCTCTAAAGCGCTAGTGCAGAAGAAGCGGTAACAAACTGCACTGCAGCATTTTCTCCAAGAACGTCAACTCACAGTGAAATTAATATATATAGTTGATATGTGGACAGAGTATACATTGTTTGTTGTCATAATTTAAATTAATTTTTTTAATGTAGAAATTTGGAAATTATGTCAAATCAAGTTGTAAATTCAGTATGTACTTAATGTACCAGATTATGACCATTTCTGAGTATACAAACCTTTAAGAGGGACCCGCGCCAAGCTCAAGCCAGACTTTGTTGTCTTTAAGATAGTCATCGGTCCTATAATAAGCCTTCTCACAGAGTACCTTTTTTACATAAGCTTTAAACTTTTTGTCAGGCATATCAAGGACCGATTGTGGCAGTTTATTATAAAAAAGTATACCGTTCCCCATAAACGTTTTACTAACTGTTTTGAGCCTATAATACGGGGCAACTAAGTCACTCTTATTGCGTAAGTTTCTAACGGTAAAATCGCTTACTCTATTGTATGAGTAAATATTTTTCCTCACATACAGTATGTTTTCAAATATATACAGTGACATGATCTCTCCTGAGATCAGGTCACTGAGTGTACAGTCCGAAGTGAGACAGTTTACTTCGTAATAATAATACTATTAACATATTTGCTTTATGTGTTTTTTTTTTATTAACTTTTGTTATAACATGTTCCAAACAGCTAAATAATATCGAAGCAGATATCTCAAGTTTATTACTGCAGCATCGGAGCAAACAAGTAACTTATTGGATTAGTCTGTAGCGTTTGTTCCAGTCTCTCTGGAAACTTTACACGTATTAGTTGGTTATATTTAATCTCTGAAACAAGGCGGGAAAAACGACGCGAAAAGAATTAATTGGTCATTTTATCTCGAATATTTTAACGGTTTTATTAAATATATGCAAAGTATAAGAAAGAAAAAGAAAATGGGGAAAGGGGGCTAAGGTTGGATGGAATCATTTGCTTAGACTATGTTGACATCCAGCCAGACTTTAATTCCTAGCTCACACCTCCTAGTCTCCCCTGGTAATTATGGGGAGTAATATAATATCTAGATATATGTTGTATTACTCGACATAGAATTGATCCAGGCAGGAAGTTCCAGCTTCGAGGAAGAGGTCTTTCGACGAATCCGACTCGGCTGAGCAGCGTTCGGAAATCTACGCAGTGTCTTCTCATATAAATACCTCAGTGCCTCAAGACGAAAGTGTTTAATCAATGTGTGTTACCAGTGATGACTTAAGGCTCTGAAACGTGGTCCCTTACTATGGGTCTCATAAGAAGGTCAACGCGCTATGGAGAGGGTTTCCCTACGTGATCGAATCAGAAATGAGAAAATTCGTAGGAGAAGAAAAGCCACTGACATTAGCCCAGCGGATTAGTTCGTTGAAGTGTCAGTGGGCGGGATACAGCGTGACGAACTGATGGCCGATGGGGCAAAAAGGTTCTCGAATGGCGACTACGTACTGGCAAGCGAAGCGTAGGACACCCACCCACAAGGTGGTCTGACGACCTGAATAAGGTCGCTGGAAAGCGCTGGATGCAGGCCGCTCAAGATCGATCATTTTGGAAATAGTTGGGAGAGACCCATGTCCTGCAGTGGACGTTTTGCGGCTAAAATAATGTTAATGACTCGATATAGTCCTTCATGACAGAAAGAAGCCAGCGCGACGTTTAACATCTTTATGAATAGCGCTAATAATAAGATGGCACAGATAGATGGAGGCTTATGCCCAACAGTGGGTCTCTGAAAGCTGACGATGATTGATTGATTGATAGTGTAATACGCATAGTATTTTTCACCATATACATTACATTATAGTCACTGCCTCCGTGGTCCAGTGGTCAAGGCGTTCGCCTTGTGACCCGGAGGTCATGGGTTCGATTCCCACATGGAAGCATACTTTGTTAGAAATTGTTTCCAGTCTGGACAGGATATTGCAGGCTTGAATCACCTGATTATCCGAAAAGAAAGAAGATTCCGTGTTTCGGAAGGCACGTAAAACTGTGGGTCCCGAACGCCACCTAGCGTTTGATCATCAAACTATCCAAGGATTGGTTCCTGGTTTGCCCTTTGGGTTGTGGAGGTCAGACGGCAGTCGCTCTGTGTAAAAACCAGTAACCTCGTTAGGTAGCGGACCCCGGGCTCTGAAGCGTTACTGCTGAGGATGCAACCGGGAATACGTGAGGATGATGATGACATTACATTATAGTCAACCAAACGGGTGATGTGGCGAATGTCAGGGGCAGCGTAAAAACGTTTTGTACTACCCCTGACATTCGCCGTCACCCGTTTGGTTGACTGGTTGATAAGGTCGGCGTTAAGTCCACCATTACACTTGTATTTGTATATAAAGTTAAAAAAAGAACATGTATTTCAAGTAGATATCCAGCAATCATAATACGCAGTGTGGTCACAGAATAAGTACTAGTAGTCACGTACAGAAGTCTTACTCAGAAAAGAAATTCAGAGAAATATGTACTCAATGTGGTAAGAGCTATGGTTTAATTTAGCTCGCGACAAAACTCCTCACCTCTGCGTTTTGTTCATCTAGACACCCATTACAAGCCAATTTCATTCTTATTAGGTACTCTGGTCAAACGATCCATTTATTTGAATTTTCCCAACCGGTATGGTCGTCGCGCGCATAGTACGAGTAATTTGAAATGAAATGAAAATTTTAATTAAAATACATATATTTCACACACTTGTCAGGCTTACTAATTAACACGTATCACCTGGAACAAGTTTTATGAAATTTCCGCACCCTATTATTTGTTCAATTGATAGTTAATAATAATACTAATTTCGCTTAAGAGAGTGCAATCCGAGCCGTCAGGTGCTATCTCTCTTTTTTTGGTTTGCCCCTTTTTCTAGCATTGCCCTGGATGAAACAACAAGCTTTTCAAACTATACTCGCGTTGACAACAGAGCGGCCGGGAAGGGCCGCCTTAAGGCGCGGGTAACACCGCAGGGCGCAGCTAGTATTTAATAAATCGTAATGAAAATAGATATGATCATGAAAACTGAAAGGTGACATTATTTTATGTCGTTTTATTATCTCAGAACCAAATTATTTGCAGTTCTGAAAATCTTCGGCTTGAAATTCCTCCTCACCTCACTGTAATGTACTCTAAATCCTTCACTATTCATTCTGCCCGTCTTTGGAATGCCCTTCCGACCCACATCCGCTATGCTCAAACATTGGGAAGTTTCAAGAACCAGGTAAAGTAGCATTTTCTTTCAACTATACAGTTAGTTAAATACCTAATATCTTCACTATCCTCGTTCTTATTTCCGTTGTGTGTTGTGTATGACATGTATTCCTTATTGTTAGTAGTTTTACTTATATACTATGTATTTAGAATCAATATTTATTTATTATTTTTATTTATATATTACCTAAATAAGTTTATCTTACTTATTCCTTTTATATTTTTTGCTGTTTGATATCACAATACAATTTAAGTTAGTATTATTTTCACCATCGCACCACTTATTTATTATAATTTTTACTTTCCAATCCTGTTACCCAACGGTGTAAGAGATTGCCTTGGCGATAAGGCCGCCTATTGTAAATCTGATTTACTGTATCTATCTTCTATCTAAATATATATAACTCAAAGGTGACGGACTGACTGACATAGTGATCTATCAACGCACAGCCCAAACCACTGGACGGATCGGGCTGAAATTTGGCACGCAGGTAGATGTTATGACGTAGGCATCCGCTAAGAAAGGATTTTGATCAATTCTACCCCCAAGGGGATAAAATAGGGGATGAAAGTTTGTATGAAACTTTGTCAATTTTAAACAGATCGGGCTGAGACTTCGCATACATAAAGCTACTATGACGTAGGCAGCCCCTAAGAAAGGATTTTGATAAATTTCACCCCTACGCTAGCGAAGCCGCGGGCAAAAGCTAGTTCAAATATAATTTTCATGTGTTTTGGTGCAATAAAGTGTTTTTACTCACTTATTTATGTTTGACGCAGAAAGGTACCCAATACTAGTACCTGTTTAGTTTACATATTATTTCAGAATTATAAAAGTAGCTTTTCTTTGAAAAACAACGAAACGTAAATTATACCTATCGACGTGTACAAGTTCCTGTAAAGGTCTAATTACTGTATAAACATTTGAACCTTTGAATCTTTTTTTGAAAAAGGTATCAAATAAAATTTCCAGAGTGTGACTGCAATTACTTAAAAGAAAATAATTAATTTCTTCATTCGAGTCTTCTCGAAAGTGCACAAACTTGCACATTTAAAGTATGCTACTCCGATAAATAATTCAGGAAATTCGTGTGCTTATGCTTTTAGTGCATTTCTGTGTAGAAACCTAGATGGGAGCGATGATGTGCGGAAGAAAACTTTGGATGCGGCATTCAGTTACAGCTCAGTCAGAGCACAGAATACGAAATAGTACTAATGTACAGAAGAATTACTCTTAGATTGGAATTTTGCTAAAATAAACCTAGTTACAGCGTACTAAAGTCCCATTTAGTTTGCACGCCGCACAAAACTTTGGATGCGGCATGCAGTTATAGCACAGAATACGTAATAGTACTAAAGTACAGAAGAATCACTCTTGGATAGAAAATTTGCAAAATGAAATCCAGTAACAGCGTACTAAAGTCCCATTTAGCTTGTACGCCGCACAAAACTTTGGATGCGGCATGCAGTTATTAGCTCAGAGTTATAGCACAGAATACGTAATAGTACTAAAGTACAGAAGAATTATAAATTAAACCCAGCTACTACGTACTTAAGTCCCTAGTTTGCACGCCGCGCATGACTTTCGACTTATTAGCCTAGCGTACGTCGAACGAGCTAAAATGTACTTAGCGTCTAAGATGCGACGGTCCATATTTCTTTATCTTTATAGCTTGTTTTTACCACAAATTGTAAGTCAACAGATTTTTCATTATTGTCCGGGTGACATAGGCTACATTTTTGTACAAAACATACAGAATGCTACATACAAAAAAGTGAGTAAAAAATGTTTTTTTTTTTGTGTCTTTTTCGTTTGGGGTATCAAATAAAGGCCGCCGTATGTGACTCCCGTAGTCAGGTATTCGTTTTTTAAAAACGTGCATATCTTGTTTAAACATATAATCGTATCTTACTTCTTGTCGAGTCGTTAATTAAGTAAGAATGCTTAACAAAAAACAGTATAGTCAAGCACAAAGAACAGATTGTCCGCCGCTGTGTGAGTGGGACAGCAATGTAATTAAGCGCGTGCGACAGAGATAGGAAATGGCGTGTTAATGTATGAAATTCTTCGTGCTTACCGTATGAAATTACTCGTTACTCTAGCTAATACTAGTTTCATTTTGAGCATCATATATTTATGATGTCACCTTTGAAACGCGGAGTCACTAAACGAACGGTTTTTTGTATAGAAAAACCATTCGTTTAGGTGACTCCCCGTTTGAAAAATGGCACTTCTGACTACCTCAGACTTTCTTAGCTCGTTGGCCCTAACTTATGTCCCGAGTGGACTAGCGGAGTGCGCTTGAATTAATGGGCAACAAACATTAACCTAATTTTAGGCTGCAGTCTCAATGCCCCTTAATTTATTGCAGCCGATTGCACAGCGCAGTGTAGCGGAAAAATGCAATAGTCATTAGCCAATTGGGTGTTGTTTTGTGAATCGATTTACAAGAATGCTATTCTAGAGACATGAAATATTGCCTGGAATTAATTGACTTACTATATTGGTTTCAGGAATTGTAGTTTTTGGGCAAGCAGGTGATTAGTCCACTGTGTTTTCGTCTGCTGACAAGAATGCCACGTCTGAGTTCGCAGACGCACTCGGTTTATTCGGGTACCCTCCCTTGTGTTGGGGTTATGTTTTTAGGCGCAGAACCCTCGCCATTTGCTCTGCATCCTTGGCTACTACAATTCTAGATGGCTGCCATGCGGTGGCGTGGCTGTATTCGGTCCCGGGTTCAACGACGGGGACGTGGATGGTTCGGACTTGCTGAGGCTTTGCTTAAGAAGGTGTCCCGCCATTGACACAGCAGATGGATACTCGGCATTTTATAGACAGCCCTGACTCACTACTATCAGGGCTCCCATCGAGACCATACTTCAGGTACCCACCCCGAAAGGTTGCCTAGGAGTGTAAAAAACATACAATTTACATAAAAATGCTAAACTTGGGCTATGAAAGATTGCCTTAGTGTGTGGAACACATACGATTTACATAAAAATGCTAAACTTCGGCCATGAGAAACTGCCTTTGTGCGTGGAAAATATACATTTATAACAAAAATGCTAATATGGGGCTATAAAAAATTGCTTTAGCGCGTGAAAAATATACAATTTACACAAGAAAGCTAAACCAGGACCCTGAAAGATTGCCTTAGTGCGTGGAAAACATACGATTTACACAATAATGCTAAACTGGAACTATGAAAGATTACCTGAGTGCATGGAAAACATACGATTTACACAAGTACGCGAAACTGGAGCCATGAAAGATCGTCTGAGTGCGTGGAAAAAATACGATTTACAAAATAATAATAATCTGGAGCCATAAGATTGCGTTAGCGCGTTGACACACATACGGGAAAGTCGGATGTGACCATGACACTAATGTTAAGCTAATGACATGGAGTACTCAACACAACTTCGCTAGATCTTAAACATTTATTTTCATTAATGTAATTGCCTACAAAAGCTTATTCCTTTTTTAGCTTAAAACTAACTGGATAATCGCAATGATTTTAATATTAGACACTTAACTTTTGTTTCGAATCTTTTTTTTAATGGAGGTAAGGTAGATACAATATAATAATATGATGATTTTGACAAAGCTGAACAAAATTTTTATCGTTTATTGACGAAAATATAGCAAATGAGCCAGGTGCGCCATTATAAAAATATTTTTATTTGTAATAAATTTTATATATTTGTTTAATTTCAAACGCGAAGTAAAAATTTGAGGTATCTTAGATGCACAACAGCACAAGCAGTTAAATCAAAACAATATTAATAAGGCGATTGGCACACTGCTCCGCATTCCGCTGCGTAGCGCGGAGCCGCCATACAAAAACACCGCGCGTAGACGCGGTGTCAGTGTGTTGTCTTATGCGTGTTTGCTATACAATATAAAAGTAAATATATAGGGACAAATAACACTGATTGAGCTAGCCCCAAAGTAAGTTCGAGACTCGTGTTATGGGATACTAACTCAACGATACTATATTTTACAACAAACACATATATAGATAAACATCCAAGACCCAGGACAATTTGAAAAAGGTTATTTTCCAACTTGTCCTGACCGGGGATCGAACCCGGGTCCTCTGGGTGGCGGACTAGCATGGTGACCACTATGCCACGGAGGTCGTCAAATTGAGGTACTTGTACACAGTCCGGTCTCGCGCTACGCAGCGGGGTGAGGAGCAGTATGCGAATCGCGGAGAAGAATTTAAATCATTTTATTCCTTAATTATTTGATTTTTACTTCCTTTTTCGATTTATCCAAATAATGAGATAAAATATTTTGAAATGTGTTCACCTTTTTACCTTTTTTACGTTAGCGCTTATTCTCGTTACTTTACCCCCGACGCTAATCCTAGTAAAACTATAGTGCGTTTGTTTAGGTATTTAAAAGAATGTAAACAATCTTGACACGTCTTTTTATTGAAATATACATTTTATAAATCAATACCTTTGCAAATTACCAATAAATTATGTAATTTATAATTTATAAAATGAATAAATTGTAATTTGCGAAGATATTGATTCACAAAGTGTATCATCATCATCAGAGCGTATTCCCGGTTGCATCCTCAGCAGTAACGCTTCAGAGCCCGGGGTCCGCTACCTAACCAAGGAGATTTGACGTGGTTACTGGTTTTTACACAGAGCGACTGCCGTCTGACATCCACAACCCAAAGGGCAAACCAGGAACCAATCCTTGGATAGTGTGATGATCAAACGCTAGGTGGCGTTTGGGACCCACAGTTTTACGTGCCTTCCGAAACACGGAATCATCTTTCTTTTCGGATAATCAGGTGATTCAAGCCTGCAATATCCTATCCAGACTGGAAACAACTTTTAACAAAGTATGCTTCCCAGTGGGAATCGAACCCATGACCTCCGGGTCACAACGCGAACGCTTTGACCACTGTACCACGGAGGCAGTCTGATTCACAAAGTGTACATTTCAATAAAAAGACATGTCAAGATTGTTTACATTCTTTTAAATACCTAAACAAACGCACTATAGTACAATTTAGACAACTTTAGTCGTCAATGGTGTCACACCCCATTTGCAACTAAAGTGGTAAATGGCACTCAAAAGATTATTAGCTTAAATTGAATAAAAATAAAAAATCTTCACAAATTTGTTTTAAACAAACAAATAAATAAGCAAATAAATTCTTACTTACGCAAAATTAAGACTCAAAATAACACAAACATTTTCTTTGAATTTGACGTAAGACAATTACGAAATTAAATCAACAAATGACATTAATTTTTATTTAAAGATAAAAAAGATACACGTGAAAAGGAAAATTTTTAACGAGACAACTTTGTGGATGTCTCCAAAGTTTCCACTCGAGAGTGATTTCTTCAGAACGTCAGCTTATTATTTTTAATTGGTGTTATGATTATGATAAACAAATAACTAATTCAGCACTTTATAAATGTCACTTTTCAATCATTTATTTATTTAACACAGACAGAATTAATTAAAAGACAATAATAATAATATGACAAAGCCCTTCTGGCGAATAGGCGACCAATACTGTAAAAATAAGTTTTCATTCGGCGTTTCTTCTCAGCAGTCGTCGTTACAAAGCGCTGGTATCGGTAGCTTTTGTTTAAAAAAAATATATACTTTACACGTTACGCAAATTATACTTATTGACGTGTAAAAGTGCCTGTAAAGGTTTATTCTTCTATTCTTCTATTCTTCTAAATATATATAACTCAAAGGTGACTGACTGACTGACATAGTGATCTATCAACGCACAGCCCAAACCACTGGACGGATCGGGCTGAAATTTGGCATGCAGGTAGATGTTATGACGTAGGCATCCGCTAAGAAAGGATTTTGATCAATTCTACCCCCAAGGGGATAAATAGGGGATGAAAGTTTGTATGAAACTTTGTCAATTTTAAACCGATCGGGCTGAGACTTTGCATGCATAAAGCAACTATGACGTAGGCATCCCCTAAGAAAGGATTTTGATAAATTACACCCTTACGCGAGCGAAGCCGCGGGCAAAAGCTAGTTACTGAATAAACATTTGAATCTTTGAATCAGAGCCAAATGTCAAAACACCACTTTTAGGCGTGTAGGTGAATAACCAGCCAAGTGCGAGTAGGACTCTCGCACAAAGGGTTCGGTATCATTATCTATAAAAAAACAATACGTTTGTTGTATGGGACCTGCCTGTTTTTAGTTTTTATTGTTATAGCGGCAACAGAAATACATCATCTGTGAAAATTTCAACTGTCTAGCTATCACGGTTCATGAGATACAGCGGACGGACAGCGGAGTCTTAGTAATAGGGTCCCGTTTTTACCCTTTGGATACGGAACCCTAAAAAGAACATTAATACAGCTATTAACGCAAAAAATATTTTAAATGACACCCTTTAATCGATAAAAAATTGGCTACAAAAACACTGCCTTGACCTAAATTACTCCAAAACAAAATAATTCAATTTAGACCATATGCTAAAAAGCCTCTAGATATATATTAACTTCAACAATAACCAAATAGAATCCGTTTGCACGCTTAAGTTACTGGGAATAATTGTAGATTCACACCTAAACTGGAAGAGCCACATAGAACATATCAAAGCAAAGCTCTCTAAGTTTACTTACGCTCTTTATGAAATAGTACAAAGTACAAGCAAGGAAGCAGCTTTATCAGCTTACTATGCATATGCCTATTCCCAATTAAAATATGGCATAATTCTGTGGGGAAATAGTACAGATATTGATGACCTCTTTGCTATACAAAAGAAATGTGTCAGAATCATAGCACAAATAAAAAACACAGAATCTTGTATACCATTTTTCAAAAAATATAATTTGCTTACTTTACCTTCTCTATATATTTATGACATTTGCATATTCACATACAAAAACATGAATCAATTCAAGAAAGTAAACGACACTCATAATATAAACACGAGACAAAAAAACTATCTACATTTACTTAAATCGCGCATTTAAATGCTAGGTAAAAGTCCATACTACATGGCTATTAAAATATTCAATAAAATTCCAACATCTATAAAAAACAAAACAAAATTAAATAAATTTTCCAAATCCTTAAAGAATTTTCTGACATCAAAATGCTATTATTCGGTCAATGAGTTTTTGGAGCCAAAAAAATAAAGTAGGTATTTATAAATTAATAATAATAAAATGAGTATTGAAGTAACTATGTGGACTGCTCTTTAAAGATATCATTGTGTATTTAAGCTGAGATAAAAAAAAAACAATGTGACGGTGTTTTTTACCATATATTTAAATCTTCTAGAGTAGATACACATATTGTAATTGTAGCAAGTAAAATTAATACTTATTGTTACTTATTTTAACATTTGCTATACCTGAAGAGGTCAATAAGAAGGACTGTATCTAAATATATTTAACTCAAAGGTGACTGACTGACTGACATAGTGATCTATCAACGCACAGCCCAAACCACTGGACGGATCGGGCTGAAATTTGGCATGCAGGTAGATGTTATGACGTAGGCATCCGCTAAAAAAGGATTTTGATCAATTCTACCCCCAAAGGGATAAATAGGGGATGAAACTTTGTATGAAACTTTGTCAATTTTAAACCGATCGGGCTGAGACTTTGCATGCATAAAGCTACTATGACGTAGGCATCCCCTAAGAAAGGATTTTGATAAATTACACCCCTACGCGAGCGAAGTCGGGGGAAAAAGCTAGTTAATTTATAAGACCATATTGTAATAAACTCTTATTAAGCAAATAAAGAATTGAATTGAATTGAATAGAATATTCACATCGTTCTAAATTTCGCTTATCGGCACGGAAAGCAAAGCTGGAACATTCGTAATTTTTAGGTTAAAAACGGGGACCCTATTATTAAGTTTCCGCTGTCCTTCTGTCCGTCTGTCTATCTGTCTGTCTGTCCTTTTGTTTGTCTGTCTTTCTGTCTGTCGGTATGTCACCTGTCAGTCCTGAATCTCATGAACCGTGATAGCTAGACAGTTGTAATTTTCACAGATAATGTATTTCTTAATACTTAAAACAGAATAAAATAAATATTTATTTAAGTGGGGTTCCTATACAAAGAACGTGTTTTTTTTTATAGATAAAGGTACGGAACACTTCGTGCGTGAATCCGACTCGTTCAGCCAGTTAATTCTTTTCTTCCACACCAGTATAGAAGAATTGGGCAAACTCTTGCAAAATTAAACCAAATCTCCTGCGCCATGAAGCTCCTGAGTTAATTCTCTACTCTTGAGCGACAAGCAGGGTTTTGGTCACACTTGCGATATCACATCGGTAATATCTCCGCACTTCCGGCACAAGATGGCCGCCCGGAAGTCCGCTCCAACGTCGCTCTAGAACTTTCTGCTCACTTACTAAGAACTATTTTACAGTTACTGTAAAATGTTTGAACGTTTTGTCGTACAATTTAGTTCTCCAAGAAGATTTCCTCACTACGTATACTCTAACCGCAATATGAGTCTGCATAATTTTTGGAGCCATTTCAGTACGAGATGCACAACTTTCCATGAAAACAATTAACGAAAAATAAATTAAAAAATCTTTTTCCAACTTAACACCCACTATCTCGCTAAGCGTGGCCTTACGGCCTCTGTCTACCCCGTCAGAGTCAAAGACGTGATAGTATCTGCATAACAAAAAACATAAGAAGCAATAAAATCAAACTCCTATGTTAACTTACTAATCTTCAGCGACTAGTTACTTTGGTCACTCTAGCGATATCACGACGGTAATATCTCCGCACTTCCGGCACAAGATGGCCGCCCGGAAGTCCGCTCCAACGTCGCTCTAGAACTTTCTGCTCACTTACTAAGAACTATTTTACAGTTACTGTGAAATGTTTGAACGTTTTGTCGTACAATTTAGTTCTCCAAGAAGATTTCCTCACTACGTATACTCTAACCGCAATATGAGTCTGCATAATTTTTGGAGCCATTTCAGTACGAGATGCACAACTTTCCATGAAAACAATTAACGAAAAATAAATGAAAAATCTTTTTCCAACTTAACGCCCACCATCTCGCTAAGCGTGGCCTTACGGCCTCTGTCTACCCCGTCAGAGTCAAAGACGTGATAGTATCTGCATAACAAAAAACATAAGAAGCAATAAAATCAAACTCCTATGTTAACTTACTAATCTTCAGCGACTAGTTACTTTGGTCACTCTAGCGATATCACGACGGTAATATCTCCGCACTTCCGGCACAAGATGGCCGCCCGGATGTCCGCCAAAAGGTATTATAACTTTTTTAAGAAAAGAAGTAAAAAAGTATTTATACCATTTCCCCTCCAAAAAGTTTATTTTATTCACTGAAAACAGTAAATAAAAAGAGTTAAGAACAATTACTCTTGATTTTAGTAACTGTTTCAATTTCAATTTGCATTTTAATTGATTTAACCTTCCTTTTTTTCTTTAAATGACTATCTTTCTTTTTCTCGTAGTCATGGTATAAAGTTAAGTATGTAACTCTTGAATAAAACGGATTTATATCGAGGGCCATGAATCACTTGCGTCACTCAGGATTCTACAAACACTTGAATCACTCGCGTACACGAATCACTCCCTACGGTCGTGATTCGGTCGTTAAAATCCTTCATTTGCTCATGATTCATCTACGGCCCTCGATGTAAATTCATCTTTTATTTACTAGTTGCGTAATATACTATTAATATGAGTAAGTAACGTTTTTACATTGTTTATTACATAGGTGAAGTGAGGGTTTCAAAATTTAATATTAACTGGTAATAAATCTTTCCGTATATTTTCTATTTAATAATCATCTGAATCATATTTTGTCAATATATCTTTTTTTTTAAATAGGGACAGATTACATTAATTGAGCTAGCCCCAAAGTAAGTTCGAGACTTGTGTTATAGGATACTAACTCAACGATACTATATTTTATAACAAATACATATATAGATAAACATCCAAGACCCAGGACAATTTGAAAAAGGCCATTTTTCAACTTGCCCTGACCGGGGATCGAACCCGGGACCTCTGGGTGGCGGACTAGCATGGTGACCACTACGCCACGGAGGTCGTCAAATCTACATACATACTTACTACGAGTTAGGAATAGTGACTTAATAGTTTAAGTCACTATTCCTAAGGGCTCAAACACAAACACGCCACGTCAACGCAACGTGCCACGGCCGGCGGCATAGCGCCGTGATATGGAAATCCACGTTATGCACATGTGTCGAGACAAGCACATGTGTGTGACATGCAACGGCACGTTGCGTTGCCGTGACGTGTTTATGTGTTTGAGCCGAAAGGGTAGGATCTCACTTGTCAGCACGGAGCAGCACTTTTCTATGCTGCTATCCTTTTCTGTCGCTTGGAACCGTCATTATCTATAGCAAGAGAGAGAGCGACGGAACGCTATAGTACGGCTGGTGCGATAGCGTTCTGTCCAAGTGAGATCCAACCCTAATGGGACAGACAGAGCATTTAGGTCCGCAAGGCTCAAAACCACTTTTAACGTGACCTACATACATACATATTATCACGCCTGTTTCCCACAGGGGTAGGCAGAGACTAAGGACCTCCACTTGCTACGATCCTGACAGACCTCTTTCGCTTCATCTACACTCATCACTCTCTTGATGCATGCCCGCCGGTTGGGGGTACTTCTGACCTCTCCTTTTTAACGTGATGGAGGGCGAGAAGGTGGATAAAGGAATCAAAATAGGGATGGGTTGCTAGGCTCATCACCTATTAACATGATTCGCATTTTCGCCCATTTCCTCGATCAGCTTCTACGATCTGCGCGGGAAGTAAAGCAGCTGGTACATTCTAAGTTTTTTCTTTTCTCCCAGACTAGCATGGAAGATGTAACAAATGTATCTTTAGCGAATTTAAATACCCAGAATTATTATTATCGTCGCGCTATGGAGAGGGCTATGCTCGGTGTTTCCCTACGTGATCGAATCAGAAATTATGAAATTTGTAGGAGAACAAAAGCCACTGGACATAGCCCAGCAGATTAATTCGTTAAAGTGGCAGTGGGCGGCACACATAGCGTGACGAACCGATGGCCGATGGGGCAAAAAGGTTCTTGAATAGCGACCGCGTACTGGCAAGCGATGCGTAGGACACCCACCCGAAAGGTGTGACGAACTGACTAAGGTTACTGGAAAGCGCTGGATGCAGGCCGGTCTTAATCGGTTATTTTGGAAATCTTTGGCTGAGACCTATGTCCTGCAGTGGACGTTATGCGGCTGAAATGATGATGATGATGATTGTTGTGATGAAGCGTTTTTAAAGGAATCGAACCCTGGACGCTTGTCATCATCATAAATTTAACAGATCCCCGTTACCTACGCTTTATGACGGGGGTCTGGGAGTCTAATAAGGTCGCCTACCGGGAGGATTTAAACCAACAATACCAACAGTAACAATCGTTTATTACAGGTTCTGCACGGTAACTTTAATCTAGATTTATATATTAAATCTTATCCTAGATTCACAACTTAAATTCTAAGCTCATATTCTACTTAGCAGAGAGGAAGGAGCGTTTGAGCACGATGGAGTTACGACGCGATACGCGGTAGCGAACGAACACACAACCTCAAACGACATTACGGAGTCCCGACAGAGGGTCGGGAAGCAGAGTGCGTCGGCGCACTAGACAGAGAGGGATGGACAGATTACACTTCCGGAGCCAGGCTTATTCGTACGGGTAACCCAAGGCCAAGAGTGACTTGGATTATTTCACTCTGAGGGGGTGAGGAGTGGTAGACCGGGCACGGTAGGCGTGCGGGCTTGTTGGAAATAAGCGGGAAGCGGGGAGGAGCGGAAGGCCCACTCGCAATCGGGTGCGTAGACCGTACGCGGGCACGTCAAACCGGCGCCACGCCTAGCGAAAACCCACGGTAGAGGGTGACTGGGGTGCGCGGGGGAGCGGGGTGCGGACGGCACCGCCACGGGTCAAAAAATTACTGACCCTACCCAAATAGGGACGTCAGTATCGGAAAAACCACCCCTAACGTGTGCCTACGGTAGGGGGTAGTTTGGGCGCTCTAAGGGCGCGGGAAGTGGGGTGCAGATGGCATGCCAGTGCGAAATTCCCTGATCCTGTAAGGATCAGGGTCAGCATACCACTCCTAACGTAAGCTTACGATAGTTGGTGGTTTCAGGTGCTCTAGGGGCGCGGAAGCGGGCACCGGTATACGGCTACCCGTGAGTTACCCTGAAGGGGTAACCAGTACAAACCGGGGGGGGGGGAGGAGCCCTGGATCGTCATGAGAACAAACGCTCTCGGCGACCCTGGGTAGATAGGAAGGGGGAGGTTTCCAGGAGATCCTGGATCGTCACGAGAACAAACGCTCTCAGCGACCCGGGATAGACAGGAAGGGGGAGGTTTCCAGGAGATCCTGGATCGTCACGAGAACAAACGCTCTCGGCGACCTGGGGGGGACAGGAAGGGGAAGGTTCCCAGGGAGTCCTGAATCGTCACGAGATCAAACGCTCTCGGCGACTCGGGAGGAAGGCTCGAGTGAGTCTCCACCGATAATGGGCGCGCTTCAGCTTATAAAAGCGGACGCCGGTCGACCGGCGGTGGGAGGCCTGGCGGGGGAAGTAGTTTAACCGGTTTGCTATGAGCAAATACACATGTAGTGCGCATTGTTTGTAGCTGTGTGCGTATCTGAACGTTTCTATGTCCTTTGTGTGTGGCGGCGTCGGTGACTTGTCGTCCGCTGCATCACAATTTTCGTCTCAAGGAATAAATACCTCTGCTAATTAAGGGAATGCATGAACTTTTCGGGGTCCAGTGCCATTTAAAATAAATTATTTGAAAGGAAACGGAGATATTATTTCAAATTTTGCCTTGAGTTTCAGTTTAAATTGAAAACGTGAAGCTTTTCTTCGCACATTTGTGAAAAACGGCCACTTTTCGTTAATGTGCGAAGAAAAGCTCAAATGGGGGCAGCACTGGACCGCATAAAATTTTGTAAATCCTATATTAAAGGAGGATTTATCCATTAACAACAAAATTCAAATATCCCCTGCATACTAAAGGGGGATATATACATAAACCCCACGCTGGCAGGCGAATTTTATTGTTATTCGCCCAAAAAAAAAAAACAAACTTCAAAACCCTTATTTAATTTGTCAAATTGAAGCATTTTATGTCCACAACACGAATTTAGAAGTAGTTACCGTGTCACGTACAGCGTGGTCCCTGTAAGTATCTGGCAGCACGCAACACGTTACGGGAATATTCTAGTGCAGTGTTAGCACGCAAATGCTTTGTCGAGCGTACCTGCATGTTTACTGGCCTATAACATCTTTTTATATTTTATTCTACTAATTTTAAGTAATTAATTTATGCATCCTGCCTATTCTGACCTATGGGGCACAGACCTGGTCATTGACCGAGGCTCAAAAGTCCAAACTCAAGGTTTGCCAACGAGCCATGGAGTGCAGCATTCTGGGTTTACGGCTTAAAGACAAGGTGCGAAACACAGATCTACGTGCAAAAACACAAATTGCGGATGTAGGAGCAACAACAGCCAAGTTGAAGTGGAGTTGGGCGGGACATGTCTGCCGAACGCGTTCCGAAAGATTTAAATATTTATGTTTTTAGTATTTGTTATTACAGCGGCTACAGAAATACATTATATGTAAAAAATTAAACTGTCTGCTATCAGGGTTCATGAGATGCAAGACGGACGGACGGATGGACGGACAGGGGAGTCTTAGTAAAAGGGTCCCGTTTTACCCTATGGGCACGGCACCCTAATTGGTCCTTGATATGCCAAATAAAAAAATTTAAAGCTTATGTAAAGAAATAACTTTGTGAGAAGGCTTATTAAGGAACCGATGCTTATCTTAAAGACAAAAACGTCTGGCTTGAGCTTGGAGCAGGTCCCTCTTAAAGGTTTATATTTGTACACTCACAAATGACATAATTTGAGTACAATCGGTACATGTACTTTATTTACAAATTGACATTAATTTCAAATTTGACATCATTCTCAATTAATAATTATGACATAGCAATGTATTCTCAGTCCACATAGAGTTTTTGGCGGGAAGTCAAGGGGTTCAGTTGGAGTTTGCTTTAAATTATTTTGCAAATTGATTCTAGTGGACATTATAATATAAAATCGGTGTAGTTTAGTGTTATAAATGCTCATGCTCATGGACAATATGTAAAATGGTTAAAGTGGAAACTCATAGTGCGGCTGTAGTGATATTTATTTGCGGACTGTGGTGGGCGTCTTTAGGCGCCGTCCGCCACTCATTCGGCTATGAAAACCAGTGGACTCGTATAGATTTGTTGCCAGAAGCTCCCTTGAAGCAATCAAAGGACCTACACCAACCTTTGATTGTATAGTTAGGGTTAGGAATGAAGAAGTGATATAATAAAGATGGGCTCTAAAGGACTAGTATCCAGAGCCGTAAAATAATTAATAAAGAAAAAAAAAACAGTCCTCATATCTAAATTTCATATCAGTATAATTGTAAGGTTGACGTTTTTGGAGAAAATGCTGCAGTACAGTTTGTTACCGCTTCTTCTGTACTTGCGCTTTGGAGGCGGCGGTAAACTTAGTTGTAAGTAAATGATCTGACGTCAACAACTATCTATTAAGAAATCGAAAGAAAAAAGAAATGACAATTATCAAGTGATATAAATATCCAAACATAAATAAATGATTTTTGACTTTTGACTTTTTAAATCGGCACCGATTTAATATATTATGTACTAGCTGCGCTCCGCAGTGTTGCCCGCGGTATATACAAAGTAGCCTAAGTGTTAATCCAGGGTGTCAGCTTCCTGTATACCAAATTTTATCAAAATTGGTCCAGCTGTTTGCGCGTGAAGGAGTAACAAACATACACACTCACAAACTTTTGATGGTGTTTCAAAATTCGAAGTCAAATGAATCTTGACATTAAAAAAAATAACTATGAAAAAATAAAGCAGGCGCGTCGCCAACAAGCGCTATTTTGGAAACCATAGATAAATAAGTCGTTTATTTGAATCAATAAAACTATGGAAAATAAAAATATTTAGGTTGGTATTTAATATATCTTTTATATCGCTTTGAGTGTTAATTATAAAAGTTGAACTGTTGAGATTAATGTATGATCGAATACAAACAGTCGGCGCCAGTGTCTACTGATGTGCCGAGTACGGCGTTACTCGAGTCAGACTCGATTCTTATTGTGGACTCGATGACTCGAATAACCTTTATATTAGACTTGAGTCCTGTACTCGAGTCTAACGGACTCAGATCCATTATTGAAGTCTGACTGACCTTATTATTATACTCGATTCGGTTTTAAAAACAGATAGTATGTTTATTCCGGAAGATTTACGTTTACAATTTGTAGTATTTTGTTATACTTACTTAAGCTATGATTATGTTTTACAAAACTTCGCCCGCAATTCCTCCTCCAATATTACACAAAAAACTCCCTCGCCTCTTTTTTAAAGCACGCTTTAAGCCTTCAATCTACTAAAAATGTATCGCTTCATACGCGGACTCCGTCATTCACCAAAGGCCGGCCGTAAAAGCCTTCATTGAATGAAGCGGGCACACAATGGACGCGGCAATTTTTCACGCATGTGTGACCGCCTGGGTGATAATAATGTTCTTTTGTATTTCGGATTGGTATTTTCACGTTTGAGTTTTGGTTTTTGTTGGACTTTTATAGTAAACCATTAAATTACAATATTTCCTTTCAAGCGGTGGCAGCTAAGAAGTTAAAGCAATCGCTTTTTGTCTGTAAAGCACAAATTCGATCATAACTAAGCGTGAAATTTCCATACCTTTCAGTTTGTACACATGACTTTCGGAAAATTTTCACGAAAGCACGTGGGGGTCCTTACGTGCTTTCGGTGAAGTGAATCATGTTGAGGAAACTTGCACACTAGTTCAATAGTATGACAGCTGAATACTATTTTTCACCATCCTTCCCTTCTCAAACAGATGTCGTAAGAGTTGAATAAAAGAGTTATCTATAACAAAGAACATGCAGTAGAGTTTCAATGTCATAACTACAAAACTTCTCCCGAAATTTCCTTTCCAATACGACAAAAACTCCTTCGCCTCTTTAAAAAAAAAACGCTTTAGGCCTTCAATCTACTTAAAATGTATCGCTTCATACGCCAACTCCGTCATTCACTAAAGGCCGGCCGTAAAAGCCTTCATTGAGTGAAGCGGGCACACAATGGACGCGGCAATTTTTCACGCATGTGTGTCCGCCTCTATGTTCGGACGATTACGGCGGTGATAATAATGTTCTTTTGTAATTCGGATTGGCTTTTTCATGTTTGAATTTTGGTTTTGATGGATTTTTATTATAAATCATTTCAATGTTTCCATCCAAGCGTTGGCAGTTAAGCTGTTTAAGCACTCGCTTAACTAAATGCGAAATTTCCATACCTTTGAGTTTGCACAAATGTTTTTCGGTCATTGTCAACTACCAGCACTTACTTGAGGCAAAGTAAACCATGTGGAGGAAATTTACATATAAGTTCAATAGTGTGACAGCTGAATAAGATGTTTCACCACCCTTTCCTTCTCCCATGGGTACAGTAAGGGAGTTATTTATAACAGAGAGAGGCAGCAGCGTTTTCAGTCTTAACTACAAAACTTTTCCCGCAATTTTCCTTCCAATAGAACACCAAAAAACCTCCCTCATCACTTTTTTAAACTACGCTTCAGGCCTTCAATCTACTAAAAATGTATCGCTTCATACGCCAACTCCGTCATTCACCAAAGGTCGGCCGTAAAAGCCTTCATTGAGTGAAGCCGGCACACAATGGACGCGGCAATTTTTCACGCATGTATGCCTGCCTCTATGTTCAGACGATTACGGCGTCATATTAATGTTCTTTTGTATTTTGGATTGGTTTTTTCACGATAGAATTTTAGTTTTTGTTGGACTTTAATAGGTTATTACAACGATTTTTGTGTCAAAAATAAAACGTGCCAAACATGCCTAATTACGATTTGTCGACTTTTGTTGCCTAGTGGTCTTAATGCCAGGATGTCACATCGGAGGAACCGGGTTTGATCCCTGGTCGGTTCAAGAATATCTTTTTCAGATTGACCTGGGACTTAGATTTTTGTCTATACATGTATTTGTCATAAAATATCATTGAGTTAGTGTCCCATCATAACAAAGTCTCGAACTTACTTTGGGGCTAACTCAATCTGAGTGATCTGTCTGTATATATTTTATTTATTTATAAAACTTTATTGATCCATACTTAAAATTTGTTTACAATTAGCGGACTAAACGCTAAAAGCGTTAAGTCCGCGCCGCCCGCGCGATCCACCACCAACATCAGTGTGTCGCGGAGCGGCTCGGTGAATGCGCGTCACATTCGCCCTGATGAAACCTCCGGACGAGGTCGAAACATGTCGGCCAGTAGCTGACTCTCTTCGTGAGTAACCCGTGCTGTGTTAATAATACCACCCCTATCCTGCAGTTACGTAGAGTATGGCGACTCTCATATATCCTGCTTGCCCTAAACGTAGGACAAATTAACGGAATGTTGTAACAAAGGTCCTTCGGGCATATCACGCCGCTTCGTGCCATATGAGGTTTAAGGGATACATTGACAGAATGGCGTAACAAAGGTCCTTCGGGCATATCACGCCGCTTGGTGCCATATGAGGTTTAAGGAAACACATTGACGGAATGGCGTAACAAAGTTCTTCCGGGCATATCACGCCACTTGATACCCTAAGGCGTTTAAGGAGCCACCTGAGTTTACCGGGGTCCAGTGCTGCCCCTATTTAAATAAATAATTTGAAAGGAAACGGAGACACTGACTTAAATTTTGGTCTTGACCAGGCCCTAAATAACCCCGCAACCTACTTTATGAACAACTGTTTTTAGTTTAAGCACGAACGTAAAGCTTCTCTTAGGTATTTTTGCAAAAAGTGGCAGTTTTTCTCAATAATGCTAAGAAGTGTCACGTTAAAGTTTACGCAAAAATCCATGTATTCCCTTTTGATAAGTTACTATTACCATATACTATATAGCTTTCGAAGAATTACTTATTCATTACCTCAATAATTGTCTGTTGTTATGACTGACATAGTAAGTATCTTACAAACAAAGAAACAGGCTCAACATCATGAAAGCCTTTATTGATAATGGAATGATCCGATCACAATGGATGGCATCGCGGGCGTGGATATA
The DNA here is from genome assembly GCA_943193695.1 of Acrobasis suavella. Lineage (NCBI taxonomy): Eukaryota > Metazoa > Arthropoda > Insecta > Lepidoptera > Pyralidae > Acrobasis > Acrobasis suavella. The sequence goes on from OW971947.1 coordinate 4,124,024, forward strand.
GCTGTTCTCATGGGAAGGGTCGGTAACGAATTAAATCAAGAATAAATAAATAAATATATATATATGGACAGATAACACTGATTGAGCTAGCCCCAAAGTAAGTTCAAGACTTGTGTTATGGGATACTAACTCAACGATAGTATATTTTATAACAAATACATATACAGATAAACATCCAAGACCCAGGACAATTTGAAAAAGGCCATTTTCCAACTTGCCTTGACACTGACAGGGGATCGAACCCGGGACTCATTTGAAGAAAAGTGTTTCATAAACTTTTTAATATATGTTAGATATTGTAGACATGTTTTTTTATTGTTTATGTGTGTGTGTGAATCGAGAATAAGGTCATCAAAAATTTAAAACTTTCATGACCTTATTCTCTATACACACACACACATAAACAATAAAAAAACATGTCTACAATATCTAACAAATAATATATTATAAAGTTTATGAAACACTTTTCTTTAAATGAGTCACAATTTTTAATAATCTTTAAAAACGTTTGTTTGTGCGAGCGAGACAGCCAACCAAGTGTGAAAAGGCTCTTAAAACAATAGAAGATAACTCAATGCCACTCCGAGTCATTGTTGAGTAACTTAGGCAACTTTCTCATTTATACCTCATTTATACAATAGTTAACGGGATAGCATCCCTTACTCATTCGCATAATTGTCAAAATTAGCCATGGATGATGAGTACGCCAAAAGCCTGTACTTTTATCAGCCCTCCGGGCCCCTTCTGTATATAATATATCATATACAAAGGAAAACCAAATACTATTGATTCATTTATTTCTGGCCTTCATTAGAGTTAATACGCAAATATTATATTCGTCATTTAAGAAATTGTCAGTAATTTAAGAAAGTGTCAATAACGTAACTTACGCGACAAACATTTGCGACGGCCGCCGACAAATGTCGCTCTTCTGTTAGAGCTCGGGCTACATCTGCCAGCATGAAACGGCTCTTTTCTTTACTGTTATATCAGAACCGTCATTCGCTAGAGCGAGAGAAACGGAACGCCGCGGAATGCTAATGCGTTCCGTCGTTCTCTCTCGCTCTAGCGAATGACGGTTCTGAGATACAGAAAATAATAGCAGCATAGAAAAGTACTGTACTTTCTGTTAATTTTGTATAGTCTATACTTGTTGGAAAACTAAATAAACTTATTTGTAATGCTATGAGAGAAGATTGTGTATTGCACGTGTTAGGACATTGGGTATCATAAATGTCATTCTGATGTGGTATTGTAATGCTTATTTATAATAGTTTATAGTTGTTAGAGAACTAATTAGGCAATTTTTTTATTCTGAGAGGCAAAATTGTATTTCTTTTTGGAGGGTTCGCCTGGTGATCTGTCGTACAGGCTCACGCCTAGTGCAGACACCAAAGTCCTCACAAGTATTTATGATGAGTAAATAAAACATTTTATTATTATTATTTATCTCCTTTAGTTTCACGGGTCTTTTCACCCCGGTCCTTTGAGAGGCTTGCGTGGGGATACAGATCCAACACGTAGAGGCCCTTTGGAGAAGTTGATGTTATGTGGCGCTCCCGCCAAAACCCATTCCTGAATCAGATCTATTGCAAGAAAAAGGGAAAGGTCTATGGGTTATGGAATGAGATTGGGATGGACTGATGCTGGGATATTGCAATAGCAACGTCACCTGCCATAATCATGATTACTGACTATTGTAGGCAGGTGGTGGCTTGCCGCCCACTAGATGGGCTCTCAAACGCGCCGTCAATAGTTGCCGGCAAAGGAGCAACACCGGTGCAAGCGATTCAGGGGTGAAGAGAGGTATGCTGCGCTTTATCCGAAGTTACTTCGCGGCGTTATGCCCTTTAACACTTCCACCCCTGGAGCAACAGCTCTAACAACCCCTCTCTGCACGGCCAATTAAGGCAATGCAGAGCTGAGAGCCCTGCGAGCCCCCTTGGGTCTCCACCCCGACCGACGAAGACACGTCGGGGACGAGGGCTCTGACCGGCTCTCTGCAGCACTCGAGTCCGTGGTGTCGTTACTCATTAACAACTCGCCACAAGCTGCCCTGCGGCCACATTTTATTACTCTTATTTTCATTTTTAATATCTCAGCTCGAGCTGGTATCATTAATATACCATTTACGGGTGTAAACCAAGTAAATGATATAATTTTATCGAGGTAAATGACATATTTTATATTATGTTGGTACGCTTTTCAGCCACGGGTCCATGGGGACCCGGTCCTTTGAGGCATTCATGGGGCCAAAGCTAACATGAAGAGGCCTTTTAGTACCTTTTTATCTAAAAAGTGAGATGGCTGCATCTATGGAGGTCTATCCCTTAATGTGCCATTGAGATGCACTAACGGACAGTCCTTCACAGCTGCCGAACTATTGCCAGGGAGGGATTTACTTGGTTTGGGCTTTATGGATGGGATGTTAATGGACCGGATAACTGGGTTATGGAGTGAGATACGGACATCTACCTAAAAATCTCTCACAACAATTTTAGCCTGGTAGAAGGTGACTTGCTGCTCGTTGGCTACACTGCCTGTGCGCACCCTAACTAGACACGAAAATGCGGCCAGGGCGCAACACAATGTGAGCAGCTAAGGGTGTCGAGAGGTGCGGCTCCGGTTTCACCATCACGGGGCTTACCCCCGAGAGCGGGTTTCCCCGTTATTACGCCATTACGTGCAATACACTTCCACCCTGGAGCGTACGTTCTGCTCTTGCGACTCCACTCTGGCCGGCCAGTTAAGGCAAGACAGAGGCGGGGGTTGTGTAACTGTGTGTATGTGTGTGTGTAAGCGCATGTGTGTATGGTCCCCCTGGAGGAAGGGTACGTGGTGTCGCCAGTCACCATCAGCTCGCCACAAGCTGCCCTGCGTTGACTGACTGCACTGGGAATCCAGCGGGCGATGGGGTTATTATTATTATTATTATGTTGGTACGCTTTTTAGCCACGGGTCCATGGAGACTCAAACGCGCCGGTCCTTTGAGGCGTTCATGGGGCCAAAGCCAACATGAAGAGGCCTTTTAGTACCTTTTTATCTAAAAAGTGAGATGGCTGCATCTATGGAGGTCTATCCCTACCATTGAGATGCACTAATTATTATTATTATTTTAGAAAAGTACTATTGCGTGCTGTTAGACATAGCCTACCCTTACCAAGAATCCTGCATAATGCCCTTTGCGATGAACTATGGCTACGTTCGTAACTAGCGAAGCATTCACCGCTTGTCTCGAGACGCCAGTGTTTACGCAAACTGTTCGTCTGTTATAAGTTTCTCTATTGTTTACTATTATTTCCAATCATTAGTTGAATGTAGTTAGAATCTGTTAAATTACAATATTTATAACCGACTTCAAAAAAGGAGGAGGTTGTCAATTTGCCGGAATCTTTTGGTGTTTTTTTTTTTCTTTCACCTAATTACTCGAAGACAGGACTAATACGGAAAAAAAAATTTTGTTTTAAATTGAATACTTGTCAGGTGGTTCCCATTGAAAATTTATCAAAACCAAGGTTTTGACGTTGAAGATGGTTTTATTTAGATACAGGATACTTATTCTGTTGTAAAACTCTTAAGTACTTACGTAAAAGTTTTACAACAGTCTTATCTCAGCTAAATAGCATCCCAAGCAAAGAGTAAAAACAGGACCCTCCGCTTTCCGTCCGTCCGTCCGTCTGTCGGTCACCAGGCTGTATCTCATGAACCGTGAAAGCCTGACAGTTGAAATCCCGCAACGCCCGGCGAAAAGCTAGTCTAAGATTAAGGCTGCCTTTAAAAATCATTTATTAAAAAATGTGTATTTTCATGTAAATTACTATTTATCATCATCTGATAAAAATTCTTGGAAATAGTTGACTGCAAGTTTTAGTTGTATTATTCAGATGTATAATATAATGTATACTTAGCTTAAGTGTAAATCTGTATTGTAACTGAAACATAGCCCATCAGGCTGAGTAGGAACTAATACTGAACTGGGTTTCTTTCGGCGTAATCTTGCCAGCAGTGGTCGTTCCAAAACGCTAGTAGTTTTTTACTTTTGCACTAAACTAATATTTAAAAAATACCTTAATAAGAGATAAATTTATCCTACAATGAATAAAAAATATTAACTTTGACTTTGATGCTTTTAGGCAGCTTGAATTTGATACCAGTGTTGGCCACTTACGCCAATGAAAAACAAAAAACAAATACCAAGAAACCATACTCGGAGCTTACAAACATCATTATATAAGGTAAATTACCTCACTGATTCCCGAGGAATGCCAATAAAAAATACCACATTTGTCTGAACACACGGCTCTTGTTTGTTTGTAATAACTTTATTGTACAAAAAAAAAAATACATTAAAAAGACAACATACGAAAGAGCAAATATACAAAGGCGGACTTATCCCATGTAGGGATCTCTTCCAGTCAACCTGCGATAGATTGAGAGGATATTTACTCAATTAAAAGGTAGAAGCAAGTACGTACTTTAACTATGATCATACTTACATCATACTTACATCACTACGCACATACATAAATATATCTGTATATATATATATATATATTTATATATATATATATATATATATATATATATATATACATATAAACATACATACATAAATTATAGCAATACATATATACACATATACTAACTATATATATATATATATATATATACTTATCCTACATACATACATAATAATTACTCTTATTACAATCCTCGATAATTTTCTTAATTAACCGACACAAAGGATTCGCAACTTATTGGTATTTCACTCAATATCTGAGATTATCTATACTATAATAAAAGAGTAAAAAAAATGTGTCTGTACATTGAAAATTTTTCAAAAAAAATATTTGGGGCGATGGAGATATAGTAATAGAGTAAGAAAATTAAAAAAAAATGTTTGTCTGTTTGTCTGTTTGTCTGTTTGTACACGCTAATCTCCGAAAATACTGGACGGATTCGAATGAAACTTTTTTTGTTATATAGCTGTGAAGCCTGGGCAACATATAGGCTATAATTGATTTTGGAAAATGAAACACATGATGCAGAACTATAATGGTATGGTAATTAAAATGCCGCCTTAGCAAAAGTTGTTAAGTCTGATGAGAACTTTTTGTTGAGTTATAATACAACTGGCCAAGCGCGAGTCGGACGCGCGCGAAGGGTTCCGTACCATAATCTATGAAAAATCACGTTTGTAGTATGGGAGCCCCCCATAAATACTTATTTTATTCGATTTTTAGGGTTCCATAGGGTAGGGTAGAAACGGGACCCTATTACTTAGACCTTCCGACTGTTTGTCTGTCTGTTTGTCACCAGGCTGTATCTCATGAACCATTATAGCTAGACAGTTGAAATTTTTATAGATGATGTTTTTTTGTTGCCGCTGAACAAAAACATACTAAATCTATCTATCTATACTATAATAAAAGAATAAAAAAAATTTGTGTCTGTACGTTGAAAATTTTTCCAAAAAAAAGTTGTTTCGTCCGAAGAAAAACTTATAAGTTCAGTATTTGCGGACCTTCAGAGCAAAACACACCAGAAAAATTCTTGGTTACGTGAACGCGCCATATTGACAACAAAAAATTAAAAATCAATTAATAAAGAACTTATGATTTCTTGGATAATTTTGTTGACGACGCCACCAATTATCCAGTTGAGTTTCGTAATTCACTTGCAGCAAATGGACTCTCGGCTCACAAAATAAGACTTAATGTCAAAGGGCCAATAATGCTGATGCGAAATTTGACTCCACCGAAACTGTGTAACGGAACCCAACTTAGTGTCTCAGCACTGTATGCCGAAGTTCAGCGGCTGAATTTCAGCCAATGCATGCCTGCAATGTTATTTGCATTACTAGCAACACATAATGCCGAACTTCCGATGCTTTTTCCTGAATCGGACCCGTACCCGCCGATGCCTCACCCGCCGCCGCCGCCGCCGCCGCTTCCGCTCCCGCTCCCGCTCCCGCTCCCGCTCCCGCTCCCGCTCCCGCTCCCGCTCCCGCTCCCGCTCCCGCTCCCGCTCCCGCTTCCGCTCCCGCTTCCGCTCCCGCTCACGCTACCGCTCCCGTACCCGCTCCCGCTTCCGCTTCCGCTCCCGCTCCCGCTCCCTCTACCGCTCCCACCACCACTCCCACCGCCGCCGCCGCCACCGCCGCTTCCGCCGCCGCCGCCTTTTCCGCCGATGCCTCCGCCTCCGCCGCCGCCGCCGCCGCCACCGCCGCCGCTGCCGCTCCCGCTCCTGCTCCCGCTCCCGCTCCCGCTCCTGCCGCCACTACCGTCATCGCTCCCGCCGCCGTCGCAGCCGCCGTTGCCGCCGCCGCCGCCGCCGCCGCCGCTGCCACCGCCGCCGCCGCTGCCGCCGCCGCCGCTGCTGCCGCCGCCGCCGCCACTGCCGCCGCCGCTACCGCCGACGCCGCCGCCGCCGCCGCCACTGACGCCGCCGCTTCCGCCGACGCCGCCGCCGCCGCTTCCGCCGCCGCCGCTTCCGCTGCCGCCGCTTCCGCCGCCGCCGCTTCCGCCGCCGCCGCTTCCGCCGCCGCCGCCGCCGCCGCTGCCACCGCCGCCGAAGCCTTTGCCGCCGCCGCCACTGCCGACACCTCCGCCGCCGCCGCCGCCGCCGCCGCTGCCACTCCCGCTGCCGCTTCCGCTCCCGTTTCCGCTTTCGCTCCCGTTCCCTCTTCCACTTCCATTCCCTCTTCCGCTCCCGTTTCCGTTCGCCGCAGACGCGCCAAAGACGGAAGATTAAATTCTCATATCGGCACATCACTACTGTCCGGCGTTTCCACCGAACTTCAACGGCTGAACTTCTGCTTATTTAGTGTGTCATCCCCACCGAACTTTAAACACTGAACTTTAGCCGCTAAACTTCGGCATAGTCTGCTGAGACACTTAAAGTTTACTGTGAGTGGTGCCAGTGAAACTGTATTTATTCCGCGTATGCCACTCATCCCTAACAATTTTCCTTTTGAATATACACAGTTCCATGTGTTTACTTGCTTTGCTATGAAAATAAGTCACAGTTTTAGAGGCTTAAAGCTGCTGATGTCGATCTAAGGATTGGTTTTTCGCATGGCCAACTTAATGTGGCTTTCTCCAGGGTTAGTAATACTTCAGCTCTTTTCATATTGGCTCCCGAAGGAAAGAATTAAAATAATATTGACTTTTAACTCCTAACACTGTAACAAGTACTTTCTTATCTCTCTCTTTCTTTCTCTCTCTCTCTCTCTCATTAGTTTTTATTTATATTACGCCGAAGTCATAAAGTCCATGCGAACGAAGTCGCGGGCATCAGCTAGTACTAAATAAGGAGGCCTTAGCGACTGACTCATTAGTAAAACATATGATTTCTTAATCAATGTCTCGCAAACAAAGATATACAGATTAACCGAGTCCTCTGCACGAAGAACCGACGGCCGATGATGCAGAAGGGTTCTCGAATGGAGGCCACGTACTGGTAAGCGCAGCGTAGGACACCCACCAACTAGGTGGTCGGACGACCTTAGCAAGGTTGCAGCGAAACGCTGAATGCAGGCAACATCCAGTTGGTCGCTTTTGTAATTCTTGGGGGAGGCCTATGTCCAGCAGTGGACATCTTGTGGCTGATATGACTAAATGATGAAGGCCTGTGTTAGTGGCTCTGAAAAAATGATTTCTGTTTTTAGATTTATTTTTGGAACGAAGTTTCTTTTCGGACTTGACGGATGGTTAGCGAAAAAAATGTAAGATTTTTCCGTCACTTTTATCCGTCATGAAAGTGAAAGGTAATTTCACAAGTTTGACTATCTATCGATAGTCGATAGCTCAGTTGGGAGACCGTATTCAAACCCAGCACACGCCAATATATATATTGGCATGTGCTGGGTTTGAACCGGGAACATAGAATAATATATAACATAAAATATTTATATATGTTATCGGAAATGTATGAAATCAAGGAATTGTATACAAATCCTAGGAAATATGTACAATTCCGATGCTATTTAGGAAATGTATAAAATATTGTTTAGAAAACTATTTAATGCATAGATATCCTAGGAAATGTGTATATTTCCTCGGAATGGTATATAATTCCAATATCGTATTAGGAAATTTATAAAATAAATGCTTTCTGTTATAAAACACGTTGTTAAAATGAGAATAATAATTTTTATTATAGCAATCATTGAGACAATCGAGTAACAGTCATACCATAAAATAAAATATGTTCATATTATCTTACTAATTAATGCTTCAAAAATCAACTATAACGTATCACAAAATCAACTTATATTATTCTTATAAAATCAAATTTTCATTTGGCAAGTAATCAGTCTGATAATTAAGTAATTACAAATGTCACAGTATTAAAGGAAATCTTTATATTATAATACTTTGTCAGTCCATATGGCTATTTATTTTTGCACAGTAAGTTCCCACGTACCCATCTATATCTCAAATGTTTTACATTTCCGATTGCTATTAAGAAAATATATAGATTTCCTAGGAAATGTGTATAATATAATTTATTTCACACATTTCCGTGCAATTTTGGGAATTACATACTTTTTCTAAGAATTGTATACAATGATGGATTACGTACATTTCCGTTAACATATATACATATATATTAATAATAAAAAAGTGTAAGATTTGACACTTTTCCCGTCACGAATCGAAAGTTACTTCGTTCCAACCGTGTGTTCCATGACACGTTAAGTACCAACAAAGCTAAAGAAAGGTATAAACTTGCGTTATCTTAAGGGTTACTGTCCCAATATTTTTTTTAATTTATAAACACGCAAGGTCCAGGACCATTTGAAAAAGACCATAATTTTTTCCAACTTTATCTAGACGGTAATATTTCATCATCATCATCCGAGCGTAATCCCGGTTGCATCCTCAGCGGTAACGCCCTTCAGAGCCTGGGATTCGCTACCTAACTTAGGAGATTTGACGAGGATACTGGTTTTTACACAGAACGAGTGCCGTCTGACCTCCTTTGACAAGTTTGAACAACTTTACGACTCAATATACATCAAAAAGTAACGCATTAGAGTGTCAATATTTGTTTACACACTCACATGAATGAAGTGTTCCCAAATGGGCACGGTAGTCAAATATGGGTTCCATTCTTGATATGTTCTCATTGACCAATCAGCACTTCCATGTTAGTTTTTCTCTTTATCCTGCTTATCTTATCCATATACAAACATCATTATATCAGGTAAATCACCTCACTGATTCACGAGGAATGCCAATAAAACACATCATATTTATGTGAACACGGCTCTTATTACGATCCTCGATAATTTTGTTAATTAACCGTCACAAAGGATTTGCAATTTATTGGTATTTCACTTAATATCACAGATTATTATGATACTAAATAAGGAGTAAGCCTTAGCGACAGGTAGCGACTGACTTATTAGTAAAACACCTGATTTCCTAATCAATAGCTTAATAACAAAGATATAAAGAGTAACCAAGGCCTTTGTGTTCACTAGTAGCTCTAAAAAATATTTCTATTCAGTATTTTTTGTTTTCAGAAATAACACAGACTGAGCTAGATAAGATAGATAGATAAATTACGAGATTTATTTGTTACCTGTAACACACAGTATACATGTTTTAAAGAACACAGTTAAATATCTTATATATAATAGCTAGCTAGCCCTTAACTAAGTTATAAAGTTGTGTTTTAAATTTAAAAACTCAACGAGTGTTTATTGTTTGATAAATACACATATAGATAAACACCCAAAATCCAACACAATTTGATAGTTAAGGCTTGAACTCAGGACCTTTTTACGAAGTCGTGGACTAACGTGTTAACAATTACGTCACATAGATAACACTATGAAGAAAGTATGAATTTGTAGTACATTTCTAGCTACTGTACCCAAATTGGCACACCTATATTTACTTGACTACAATACTGCTTATAAAAATCACTCAACGTTTATGTAATGTCTGATATCGTGTATCGTTCTGTAATAAAAAATAAACAGAGAATGACATATCCTGGGACTTATCTAACTAAAATGCAACAATGATGAGTTATAAACTAACAAAATAGTTTAGAAGCATTAGCAGGTACACCCTGTATGTACATACCCTCATAAATGAAGTATTCCCAAATGGACACGGTAGTCAGGAATGGAACCATTCTTAAGTTGTTCTCATTGACCAATCCGAGAATTTCCTTGCTTGTTTTTCTCTATCTAGCTTATCCTTTCTCTTTTGCCTCTCTAGGTCTGTAGTCTCAAAAGTGAATAGTCTCCTAGTGTTCGTAACCCCAAAAGTCTCTTGTAACAAGAAAGTCTGGAATTAAGTTAATACTTTGTTCGGGGCTAGTTCAATCAGTATATCAATTTCAATTTATTTAATACATTTCATAATTTACGTCAGTATTTTTTTCATTTGTACAATAAAGTGTATTGTATTGTATCATTTCTAACAACTAAAAGTCACTGTCTTTTAATAAGTACACTATGTAACCATGTCGGGAGTGTCGGGTATCGCAAAACAAAAATGGAACGGCAAGCGGATTTTATGTAATTCATAAATAATTACAGAAATAATAACATAAATAACATTATCTAATTAACGTAATTTAATAATTATATAAATATTGTAATATCCCAGCATCAGTCCACCCCTCTCTCATTCCACCCATAGACCTTTCCCTTTTTCTTGCAATAGATCTTTCTCCTGCCGAAACCTATTCAAGGGTACACCTTTCAAATGTATATTGAGGAATGGGTTTTGGCGGGAGCGCCACATTACATCAACTTCTCCACAGGGCCTCTACGTGTTGGATCTGTATCCCCACGCAAGCCTCTCAAAGGACAGGGGTGAAAAGACCAGTGAATCTAAATGAAATACATAAATAACATTATCTAATTATTTATTTATTTTCACGAAATAAAAAATTTAAATATACCCCATCCAGTAATGATACATGCGTGTTATAACGAAGATCAAAGCAAACGTAACCAAGACTACGGGAGATCATTAATAATAAATACTTCTAGCATATCTAACCATTTATATCTACATCTTGACGATATACCTATATAAATAAATAAATAAATATATAGGGACAGATTACACTGATTGAGCTAGCCCCAAAGTAAGTTCGAGACTTGTGTTATGGGATACTTACCCAACGATACTATATTTTATAACAAATACATATATAGATAAACATCCAAGACCCAGGACAATTTTAAAAGGCCATTTTTCAACTTGCCCTGACCGGGGATCGAACCCGGGACCTCTGGGTCGCGGACTAGCATGGTGACCACTACGCCACGGAGGTCGTCAAACACCTATATATCCGCACTAACACCTACATCTCTACGAAATTCGGTTGATTTCGTATTTGGTATTGGTCCTGTGTTACTAGGACTCTATTTGAAGTTGTTAAGAAGTTTATGGAACACTAGCTCTTGCCCGCGGCTTCGCTCGCGTAGAAGTGTAAATTGATCAAAGTCCTTTCTTAGGGATGCCTACGTCATAGTAGCTTTATGCATGCGAAGTCTCAGCCCGATCGGTTTAAAATTGACAAAGTTTCATACAAACTTTCATCCCCTATTTTATTCCCTTGGGGGTAGAATTGATCAAAATCCTTTCTTAGCGGATGCCTACGTCATAACATCTACCTGCATGCCAAATTTCAGCCCGATCCGTCCAGTGGTTTGGGCTGTGCGTTGATAGATCACTATGTCAGTCAGTCAGTCACCTTTGAGTTATATATATTTAGATTTTTTTTAACAAGAATACATTTTTTTATATTTCTGATGAAGATTATTAATAGAAGGGAAGATTATTATTGGAAGTTTGTTAATGTTTTGGTTTTCTCTTTTTAATTCGCTATTATCCGACAAGTCGAATCAGATCCTTTTTCTAAACGTCAAAACAAATATTGTCTATGGAATTTGTATGAAATACAGGCAGATGACGTCATAGTTTCTTGGAATCAAAAAACGCGCTTATTATCAGTTTTTCTGCAATAATAAATCTAAAATCACGTCAAAATGGAAATGTCGAAGACAAATGGCATTATTTTGCGACATTTTATTGTCTTCAGTACAAAATAATTTATTTTTGACCTAGGAAAACACTCAATTTTATGATATAAAGATTAATCATAAAATTGGGCTCTCTAGAACACGATAATTACCCGCATTGCATATATGGGCGGCGCACCGATTGTTTTTATAAATAAATTAGAACGATAGTTTTATGTAAAAGGTATTTATTTTATATTCCGGTAAAAGTATTGATGACTTCCTATTTCAGTTAATTCTGAATTTTGTTAATCAAATTACGTGTAAATTCTGTGATTAATTTAAAAAAAAAGATATTTTATATTTAAAATGCTACTTTTTGTATTTTTTCTATGTAAAATTGATTTATTAGAAGCTAAAAAATACAGTGTGAATCACGTGACTTGTTTTGCTCAAACAAGTGGCGTGAGCGTTTAGTGGTGGGAGTAGTGGGGTTATTCGTCGCTTAGTATTAAGTCCGCATGCCCAATTACAGATGCGAGATCATTCATTATTGAACTGTGTTGTGAGTTGGTTACTCTGCCAGAATTATAAGTGATTTCTATAAATATAAATAGTTTCTTTAAATACCACAGAGGATGAACGTGATGCTGGAATATCGCCGACACATACGATCCAGAGAGAATGGGTGCCTAAAAAACAGCGTTACCCCCATAAAAAAAATCGTAGGTCTATGGTTACCCCGGTCCTTAGACCGAGGAAACACATAGTGAGGTACTCCTTTGCTTAAGGTGTTTTTAAATTAGTTTTATTTGTGCCTGAAAATGGCAATAAAAGGAATTTTTACTTTATTTACTTACTTCTGACCCATAACCTTAGAATAACTAACGACGACTTCTAGTGATCATCATGCCAGGCTAGTCACACCGGAGTTCCTGGGTTCGATACCCCGTCAGGCCGAGTTGGAAAATGATCTTTTTCAGATTGACCTGGGTCTTACATGTTTATCTTTTACGTATTTGTTATAAAATATAGTATCGTTGAGTTAATATTCCCTATCAAAAGTCTCGAATTTACTTTGGGGCTAGTTCAGTTTCTGTGATTTGTTTTGTACATATGTGTATTTAACGTAGTTGAAATAATTAGCAGTAATGTTGACAATTCAAGAGCACGGTCAGTCCGCAACACATTCTTTAATAAACCGCGGCGTCTCGGAGTATTGGCATGGCACCGAATTAAAAACAAGTTTACCATTTAAAAAAATTAAGGACGCCATCTAGTGATGAGTGTTGACTATTACTAAGACTCCACTGTCCGTCCGTCCGTCTGTCTGTCACCAGGCTGTATCTCATGAGCCGTGATAACTAGACAGTAGAAATTTTCACAATAAAATAAACATTAAAGTGTGAGTTCTATACAACAAATGTGATTTTTTATAGATAATGGTACGGAACCCATCGCGCGCGAGTCAGATTCACACTTAGCGCTCGCCACTCTACTCGGTAGGTGTAATCAGGCTATGAATGTGGTCAGCGCTTGTCATCTGAATACGCCCATTGTTTTATTCATTTGTGGTTTCACCGTAAAATTGAGTATACAAAGTTTATGAAATACGAGTATTAATATAAATAATTCTTTAATAGTGGATTGGCTTGCAAATTCCAATAAAATGGTAGCAAATATATACGGGCGTCATTAAAATGGTCGAAAACAATCATTCATTTCAGATTTGATATCAATACGTGGAATCATTGATTATGGGCGGAAATTTTGGTGTTCTGTTAAATATTATGAAACGATAATACTAAATGAACAGAACGGTAATAAAACCCAGGCTCGACGCTTTAAATTGATGTCTATAACTACTTTTACTATACACAATCATGTACCTATTTTTTTTTGACAAATAACACTGATTGAGCTAACTCCAAAGTAAGTTCAAGACTTGTATTATGGGATACTAACTCAATGATACTATATTTTATAACAAATACATACATAGATAAACATCCATCCCTAATAGAGCAGACAAGGCATCTTGGGTATTATTCTATTCGACGACCTCTGTTGCCTAGTGGTCATTATGCCAGGCTACTACACCAGAGATCCGGAGTTAGTTCCCCGGTCAGGACAAGATGGAAAATGATCTTTTTCAGATTGGCCTTCGTTTTGGGTGTTTATCTATATATGTATTTGATATACAACATAGTATCGTTGAGTTAGTATCCCATAACACAAGTCTCGAACTTACTTTGGGGCTAGCTCAATCAAGCCCAGCGCCGCAAGACTCGAAGACAACATTAAGCATAATGGTTAGCGAGAATATGTAAAAAGGAATCAAAATAGTGATGACGACCTCCGTGGCGTAGTGGTCACCATGCTAGTCCGCCACCCAGAGGCTCCGGGTTCGATCCCCGGTCAGGTCAAGTTGGGAAATGACCTTTTTCAAATTGTCCTGGCACTTGGGTGTTTATCTATATCTGTATCGTTGAGTTAGTATCCTATAACACAAGTCTCGAACTTACTTTGGGGCTAGCTCAATAATATCAGTGTAATTTGTCCCTATTTATTTATTTATTTATCGCCAGCCTCAATACATAATTAACCTAATTTCACATTTCCACCCATTCTCTTCATCAGCTTCTACGATCTGCTGCTGATACATTCTAAGTTTTTTCTTCCCCCAAAATTTACCGTTGATCCATGCTGTCTATGTTGGCATGAACAGCTTGGACCAAAACAGTACATTTTGAATTAACAGACATTATCATTGCTTTCCAAAGAACTCTCCAGAGTCAGGCCTGTGTCACTCTTCGTTTAGATATCAAAAATATACCTACATTATTACCAGAATACATTATTATTACTATGCGCGCGGCGACCACTTCAGATTGGAACATTCAGTTATATGAATCATTTGTTCAGAGTTATAAGAATGAAATTAGCTTCCAACGGATTTCTAGCAATCGTTGGAAGCTAATTTCATCAATTTCATTCGTTTAGATACCTAGGTATCTAAACGAAAAGGTGCTGAGTGAGGTGACACGAGCTAAATTGAACCAAATCATTAACCACATTGAGCAGGTATTTCTATCAATTGGGTATTTACCTGGGTCAAAAATAAATTATTTTGTAGTGTTGAAATGTAAAACGTCGCAAAATAATGTCACTCGTCATTGAAAATATCCATTTTCACGAGATTTTAGATTTTTTATTGCAGCAAAACTGATAATAAGAGCGCTATTTGACTCCAAGAAACTACGATGTCATCTGCCTGTATTTCATACAAATCTCATAGAATACATTTGTTTTGACGTTTAGAAAAAAGTATCTGATTTGACTTGTTGGAAAATAGCGGATTGCTTTGTTGAGTAAGACTTCTGTACGTGAATACTAGTACTTATTCTGTGCCAGAGTACTCGACCCGACAAAACTCTAGAGGACGCTATAAAGCAACAATAAAATGTTTACACACCGTCGTCGTACTAAATTGCCGAGCGAAATCCAGTGGAAGCTCTTCGTAGAACGCTTTATAAACTATAATAAAACCTGTCCTCTCTTATTTTACTTAGTTTAACAACGCTTTGATCATTAACCCCTGAAAAAAAGGGCATGTTATAAGTTTGGATGTGAAAACTGGACCTGGTCGATCTCGACGAACGTTCTGCGACCAAATTGCAGACGTTCTGAAAAAGGTGAAGTAAGGAGTACTTATAACCGGGGAGCATTTATGAAAAGAGTAATGAGTGTTGACGAAGCAAAAGAGGTTTGCAAGGATCGTAGCAAGTGGAAATACATAGTCTCTGCCTACCCCCAGGAAACAGGCGTGAAAATATGTATGTATGTTATAAGTTTGACGCTAAGGTGATTCGCACACTGCTCCGCACCCCGCTGCGTAGCGTGGGACCGGACTGGGTGCAAGTATCTCAATTGTATAGAAAACTCGCTAAGACATACACACTGACACCGCGTGTATGCGCGTCGTCTTTGTATGACGGTCCCAATGAGCGGCATAGAGCAGTGTGCCAATCGCTTAATTTCTGTTGGTCTGTCTGTCTCTTTGTTTGCGGTACCGATTTCTATACGGTTTTGTCTACATGAAAACAAGTTCCATTGCGCTATGTTTGATGCAAATTAATTCAGCCGTTTGAAAGTTATTGGGGGGTTAACGCTCGAAAGTCAAGGCTTTCTTTATCAAATAATAGATGGCGTGACGGATATCAAGTCGTGTCGGTGAAAGTGTCAAGAGGGCGTGGCCCGCGTTTCAGCATTAAGCCCAACTGCACGCAATCCCGATCACGCAAATTAAGACCTTATGTTAATCGTTATTAAGTTTATAATTGCTTCTTTTGAAAATTACACTATCTATTCGATGTACAAAGTACCATAACTTTTTCGTAAAGTTATACAGATTGCAAGACATCTTTAGTACTTTTTGGACCGTAGCAAAAAAAAAATTGAGTCATAAAGGCCGTATAAATCATCATCATCCGAGCATATTTTCCCGGTTGCATCCTCTACAGTAACGCTTCAGAGCCCGGGATCCCGGGATCCTTACCAAGGAGATTTGACGAGGTTACTGATTATTACATAGAGTAACTGCCGTCTGACCTCCGCAACCCAAAGGGTAAACCAGAACCAATCCTTGGATAGCCTGATGATCAAACACTAGATGGCGTTCAGGACCCACAGTTTATACGTGCCTTCCGAAACACGGAATCATCTTTCTTTTCGGATAATCAGGTGATTCAAGCCTACAATGTCCTAACCAGACTGGAAACAACTTTCCACGAAGTGTTCTTCCCAGTGGGATTCGAACCCATGACCTTCGGGTCACAAGGCGAATGCTTTGACCCCTGGAACATGAAAGCAATCAAGACAGCCATTTTTGAAAAAATATAAACGACAAGTTATTCGAATTGTTTATTTGAAATGCAAATGTGATTAGTGGTTTACGAGTATATGTGTGAGTTTGGCGACAACGGTACCGATACTAATTATGACAAATAGCACTTCCACTATATTTTTCTCTTCATGTAAACAGCACTGAATAAATACAATACCTATACACCTTATATTTATATCATCATCGCAACTTCACTCGAGCAGAGCAATCTGCTTGCTTGCATCAATGCGGCATATTGTACATCTAATCTAGGCATTGACAATGCCTATGGATATACTAAACAAGCGTATATTTACTATTCAGTCACTATTAGGTACGCAGTGTCCATACTAATCGGGACCACCGCTAAATTCAGTGTCCAATGAACTTACCATGTGACCTTAGATATTATGGCTATTAATTTTCATAGAAAATTCTGTTAACAGTCATCGTTAGACATCGGATTATATGCACTAACAAACTACCAATATATACATGCAAATATGCATTAAATAGGCCGAAATATGCACTTAAAACTGTTTATATGTCCAAAATATGCAGTATGAAAAATCAAAACACTATTTTTATTATTATTATTTATATTTTAATTAAAACGGTACAAAAACAGCAAAATAAGTCTTCTTAAAATGCATAGTTAATGACAGTATGCAATTTTGTATTTGTCCAAATTTTTGACGTTTGTCGCCCAGTATCAATTTGTACGCCGAAAACGACCTTTCTACTTCAAGTGACGTCATTGGACAAAATTTAAAATTTGGCACCCATTCTGGAAATACCTGTTTAGGCAGAATATGACCTGTGCGCTTGATGTAGGCATTAATGTTCTTTTTTAGTCAGTCAGTTCCATATATATTATCTATGGTCAGTTCGTTCACTCCACTCAGCCACTGCGCTCGCGTTCTACACGTCTTCGCACCTCTCGCCACTAATATGCACGAAATATGCATGTTTGGAAAAAAATGCACTAACGCCGTAATTAGAGAGTTATATGCAAATGCATAAAATCCGATGTCTAGTCATCATCATTATAATCCGAGCGTATTGCAGGTTGCATCCTCAGCGGTAACGCTTTACTAACCTAATTTGACGAGGTTACTGTTTTTTCATCATCAGGTCTTTTTTGATCATCTCCACTGAAGGAGTAGCAGTATGGTTTTGACTAGAGCTAGCCAGAGCAGGTACTTGGCTAGGGCAGCCAGAGGATTTGGCCTACACTCTCCATTAGTGAAACGGGTTGGACAGGTGTCAATGATGTTCGTGAGCTTTGCTAAGCTTGTATTTTTTAAGGTGTCTAACACGACACACAGTGCGGCCGGATATAATGTTGAAATAATAAAACAAGAATTTTTATTCTTATTATTTAATGTTTTTGACGTGATAACGTCGTATAAATCGATTATCGCCAGCTGCACACACGAAAAATTGTCACGTTCCGCCTGAGCCAAGCGTCCAAGCGAGAGCGCGGAACGAGCGATAGAGAGGCACGGTTGGCCTAGGCGTTCGGCTGGTTACGCATCTATCATGACGTTATTACGTAAAATTAAAGTCCGTTATCCGACTTTACAGACAACCAATTTTGGTTTCTTAATAATTAAGTCCGCTTTGAAGTATGGAGCGACCGCCCTGTGCGACGTCCACTTTTATAAAATCAAAGAAAACCATAAAATAATATTTCATTCGAGTGACTTATAATATCGTGAATAAAGCACATCTATCAACTAGTGGTTGAGCAATTTGCATTAGAACACTAAGACATAATAAAAACACGTCCCCAACTCGCAAAGTGAATGCAAATGCACTTTTCAGCTGCACACCATTTTGGCCACTATTGCTGTTGGGTTAAGATCAGAAATCCATTGCTTAATGCACTGGAAACTAAGTTAAAAGAGATTTAACGGCTGCCTTTCCACCGTTACTCTTAATTTAATCTGTGTGAAGAATATATTGTTTTTTATTACGCTATTACTGGACAGCAACTTAGTAGGTAGGTAACGTATCACATGCTTCAATAAAGGTAAGGTGTGAAATAGAGAAGAAAATATAAATATATACGAACGAATCACAAAGATTGAGCTAGCCCCAAAGTAAGTTCAGGACTTGTGTTACGGGGTACTAATTCAATGATACAAGAACCAGTTCAATCTGACAAAGATCATTTTTCCTTTTTGACCTGACCGGGGATCGAACTCGGGACCTTCGGAGTGGCAGCCTAGCATGATGACCACTAGACCACAGAGGTCGTCAAAAGGGTCGTCAAAAATCCGGAATGCGATCCGTGCGAATGTAACTAAAAATATGATAAAATTAAAAAGAATTTGAGAGAGAAAGAAAAAATAACATGAAATATATTTTCTTTCACTCGGGAGTCAGAGAATCCAAAACAATCAGATGATAATGACGGACGAGGGTAGTAACCAATTGCCTGTGTCACTCCCCGTTTAGGTATCGAAAATATGCCTACATTATTACTATGCGCGCACGTGCTACACCTTAGGGGAAAATTCAGTTACATGAATCGTTTGTCTAGAGTAATAAGAATGAAATTGGCTTGCAAAAGATGTCTAGGTATCTAAACGAAGAGGTTAGGAGTTCTGACGCAAGCTAAATTTAACCATAGCGCTAACCACATTAAGTAGACATTTCTGTGAATTTCTTTTCTGAGTAAGACTTCTGTACGTGAGTACTAGTACTTATTCTGTGATACTAAATACATGTCAACGAAGACGGAAATATATTTAGATAGTAGTAAAAAGTAGTTAAAAAATTCGCCATTCCACAAATCCAATTCAAAAGACCAAAAGACCATTTTTCCCATTTTTAATATTAAATTTATAGTACGTCAGTCTCATGGACAGAAATTGCTTCAAAAGATTGGTTAGTGGTTGAAAAGTCACCATGTAATTATCCATTGATGAGTAGCGGTTGTAGTAGTATATACATGAGTAAGAGGATAATTTTAAAGACTATATTTTATTTCACCTCTACTGTCCGACTGCCGGGCAAAGGTCTCCTCCATCTCCTTCCAAATATCTCGATCCTGTGCCACTTCCAACCATTCCCTTTCAAACTGTCTCAAATCGTCACACCAACGCTTCCAGGGCCTACATATACCTTGATTCTTTCCTATATATACCTTGGCCAGGTAGTTTCCTTTAGCAACCGGCAAGAAAAAGAAATTAAAAGTTGCATAGACAATGCTATTAGGAGCTAATGAAGGGCAGCCTTCCGTTGTCGCTAAAACGTAGACTCATCGATATGTATCTTGCCCGTCCTAACTTACGGTGCTCAAAGTTGGTCATTGACTGAGGATCGGAAGTCCAAGCTCAAAATTTGCCAAAGAGCAATGGAGCGGAGTATTTTGGGTGTCACCAGGCTCGATAAGGTGCCAAAAACAACACTTCGTTTAAAAAACCGGCATCGTACACAAAGCCGCTAAACTAAAGTGGGATTGGGCGGGGCACGGTTGCCGAATGCATCCTGATAGGTGGGCTACTTTGGTAACAAAGTGGACTCCCGAAGATGACCGAAGGAAATGACTATTTCAATCACGAAAAAAACAACATCATGGAAACGATAATCAAAACAAAATTGCTTAAAACAAAATATTGTAGATGCTCTTGAGTTCATTTTGCGGGAAATTACATTCACATAAATCTGCTACATTGTTGTTTATTGTTACATTATCAGCTATTTTGTATACAGAATGTCTCAGATTACAGAATTGACCGCGCAAACTACGTGAGGGTGAAGGATATTTGATTAAAATCAGTTCGGCCATTTAAATTATTGGGGGTTAACATTAATATTTCGTTTGTGTGATTATTGTTTGGTATGTTATATGTATTTAATTAATTTGGGCTGCATCAAATTATCTCTTTAACCCTAAGGTTGACTGGAAGAGAACGCTATTACCGTTAAGGCGGCCCTTCCCGGCCGCTCTGTCGTCAACGCGAGTATAGTTTGAAAAGCTTGTTGTTTCATCAGTGCTAGAAAAAAAGGCAAACCAAAAAGAGAGTGATAGCGCCTAAGGGCACGGTTTGTATTCTTTTGAATGAAATTAGTACTATTATTAACTATCCATTGAACGAATATTAACTATAACGGAATTATTATGGAAATTTCATAAAACTTGATCTAGGATATACGTGTTTTTTACATTTGCGAGGTTTCTATGGAAATATATTTTTTTGTTCTAGTTTAGGTAAAATTTATGCAAAAGAGCAAAGTTTTGAAGACGTATACTGAATTTATTTTCCGAAATTTTAATTTTTTGTTTCTATAGAAACCTTGAAATAGCGCACAAGATATCTGTTAGTTCAAAAGTTTTCAAGAAAGATTAGTTACAGTGCCATAATCACGTACGAGCGTTTGTATGAAAAGTAAGACGGGAAGGCTGCTCTTATATCCGCTAATTGCAAACATTTTATACTGTGCTGTGGAACAATAAAGTTTAAAGAAATTAATAAATAATGTGTCATCTAAGGCTTTATTTACCACCTGTATAGAAACAAAAAGTGTTGTACGAGTAGTTAATTGCCACTTGTTTTTTTTTTATGTGATAGGGCGGCAAACGAACATGCGGTCACCTGATGGTAAGAGATCACCGCTGCCCATGGACAACTGCAACACCAGGGGTGTAACAGAAGCATTGCCCGCCTTTCAGGAGGGGAAGATGTAGGGGGAGAGGGGGGGGGGCTCCGGCTCTCTCACTCACCGAACGAAGCATAGAAGCGGTGACGCTACTACTCAGACGTCGATTTTCTGTGAGAGTGTGGTACTTCCCCGGACGAGCCGGCCCATTCATGCTACTAGCAAAGCCGAGTTTTGCCGATAGCGTGGCTCTACCACAACTTGCAGCCTTGAGTAATGTCTGCTTAGAGCCGCAAGATGTATGGATAAATTAAAAGCATGTGATATTTCTGCCAAATTAATCAAACTCTTCACTCCATACATTGGTACATTACTTACTATTAAACTGATTTAAGGCGACATATTTTAAACCCCATAAAGATGTTACAAGTTTGAAGTTTCTGTGTGTTCTTCTGTGGCGTAGTATACCTTTAAAACAAATGGACCGATTTTAATGCGGTTTTTTGTTAAAAATCCGATTCATCAAACTTAACTACGCAAACATTTCTAGTATAGTTTAATAATTCGGTTCAGCTGTTCAAAAGTTATTAGGGTTAACCGCTTGAAAGTCTTTTTTTTTAAAATTTGCACATGATAGTTTGACTATCGATAGTTGACCTCGAAAAAAAGTCACAATATCGACAGGACTATCGATAGTATCGATTGTCAATAGTTTGCAATACTATTGCTGAAAGGTAAAACTATCGATACTATTGATACTTTTGAATTTAGATACTATCGATAGAATCGATACTGTAACTTCTTTTTGTAACTATCAATAGCTAAATTACTATCGATAGTGTCAAAATACTATCGATAGTTTTAATACAAATAGTACCTTTAATATCGATACTATTGTATAAATTAAAAACTATCGATACTACCGATATTATCGATACTATCGATAGTTCTATCGATATTGTTACTGTCTTTTGAGGTCACGATAATATCAATAGATTATCGATATCTTATACTATTTCTTGCAACGCTAAAACAAACTCGTTGAAATACGGCAGTGAGTCTTTGCTATGGTGTAATAGCTTCCAGTTTTAATGGTTTGTTAAATTTGGCAGATGCCTTATGGCTGAGCAGTAGAGTTAGCAAATTTATGCAACGCTAATTTTATTCTCACGTCGAAGACGGAAACTTTCTTTGATTACGCCAAACCATAAATTAAACTTCGCGGAATATCAGAACTGTACTGTTTATTGTTTTAATACAAAGTTGCCTTATTGGTAGTTCAAAAGAAAGGACTAAAATATCATAAAGTAAACTGAGATTTTTTCATCTCTTGGTATATCTCTAAATATTTCTAACCCTGTAAATTTATTAAAAAAAAAGACTAAATAATCTGCCACGCTTGGAACTTCCCTCACGAGGAAGACTGAACCCAGGGCCGTAAGACCAAAAGGCTATTCTTAGCGTATATATTTAAAACTTTATTTACTAAAAACAAGTGGAACAAAAGGCGCATTTAATACTAACAGCGTTTTGTATTAGTCTACCTTCCAGATAAATAGAGAGCTGTCGAGGTATCCCCTTAAAGAGTGACCACATTCTTCTGCCTAGACTTTTCCCATTTTATTTGGGGTCGGCACAGTATGTCTTATACCTGCATGTCCCTCTATTCCCCGTCTTTCCTTTATCTACGTCAACTATACCTATGTTATGTTCAACGCACTCCATTCATCTCTTCTTTGGTCTTCCTCTACTTTTATGTCCGTTTAAAGGGTGAACACGCATGGCTTAAAAATCTCGAGCTTCTCCAGGAAGTCTGAGATCACGTTAGGCAGCTTAAAATATCTTATACCAGTGTTTCCGACCTAAACACACGAAAATGATTCATGTTAACTGAATTCTAAAGTATAATCATTATTTCTTTTTCGACTTTACCGTAGTAGGGTAAATAATCGTCCAAGAGCGTGTCGGACACACGCACGAAGGGTTCCGTACAGATTTCTATGAAAAATGACGTTTGTTGTATGGGAGCCATACTAAAATATTTATTTTATTCTGCTTTTAGTATTTGTTGTTATAGAGGCAACAGGAATTCAACATCTGTGTAAACTTCAACAGTGTTGCTATCACGGTTCATGAGATACAGCCTGGTAAAAGACAGACAGACCGACGGATAGCGCAGTCTTAGTAATAGGGCCCCGTTTTTACCCTTTGGCTATGGAACCCTAAAAACCAGTTCCTCTCCCATACAAACCAGGATATTTCACAGACCATCATCGCCCAAACTTTCCATTATTTTTTTTTTAACTTTCATTAAAGTCTACCTCTAATTAATTAAAAGCAGGATCAAGTCGAACGTCCGAAAAGGGATTCGGGATAATGAACAGGGGGAAATTTTTAATTTTTCGAGCAAAAGTTGGCGCAAAACGGGACAAATTAAATAAGTTTGCACGGAACTTGGAGTTTCTTCAAAATGAAGCGATTTATGTGTCTTTCACGAGATTGGATTTGATTTTTTAGTGTTAGTTATGTTTCGCGTTTGTTTTTGTTGTTGTTGTCGATTAAAACGTGATTCAATTTTGTAATTCAATACAATCAAGAACTTAAATAATTTTTCAATTTAATGTAATGTTTTCTAAGACTTTATCAAATGTAATGCAATATATATTCTCAATTTTAAATTTATCCATCCATCTAGCCATTTATCCCCAAGTTCGATTATTTATACGGGTTCGATCCCCGGTCAGGGCATCTTGGAAAATGGCCTTTTTCAAATTGTCCTGGGTCTTGGATGTTTATCTATATATGTATTTGTTTTAAAATATAGTATCGTTGAGTTAGTATACCATAACACAAGTCTCGGACTTACTTTGGGGCTAGCTCAATCAGTGTAATTTGTCCCTATATATTTATATTTATTTATTTATACTAGCTGTTGCCCGCCACTTCGTCAGCGTAGACTTTGGTTTATGAGAACTGTGATTTTGGTATTTTGGCCAAGTGCAAGCGAGACTACGCGCAGTGAATGGTCACGTAGTTGCAAATGCCGATGAGTTAAAATTAAAAAGTTGAAAATAATTAATTAATTTCATTATTTAATTTAAATAGTTTTTTGGAACGAAGTTCCTTACGGCAGGCTTGGAGGAGATAGGGATTTTGCTGCGCGACCGAACTGAAAAAAATGTGATAGTAAAACCGTAAGGATGACCTCGTTAAATAAAACCGTTAAATGAGACGTGCGCAGGCGCGACAGTCGTACACACAAGCGAGTAGTGTATAATACCTTTCTCTTCCTCCCTCTTTCTTTTCGTTCTCTCATCTCTTCTCTCTCTATTACCACTCCACCCCTTCAATGCATAGTATATACTCATGAATTCATGGACAAGCACGTGGCGAATACTCACATTATAGATACATTTTACTCGTGAGTAGCCACGTTTATTTCTACATTAGCCGAAGGAACTTCGTTCCTACCTGGTGTCCCACGACACCACATTTCTTTTTTATTTATCTTCCATACTGGTCTGGAAGAAAGGCAAAAACTTAGAATGTACCAGCTGCTCTTTTTTCTACTCAGATTGAATAAGATCGAGAGAATGGGCGAGATTTGATTTATGTTGCGTAGCATTAGTGATTCGTCTAGCAGCCCATCACTTTTTGGATTCCCTTTTTTATCCTCACATCCATCATCACGCTATGAGGCATCTGCCGAACTTCGGGTACTCCCAGATATTTGACGTGCGGTACCTCGGCACATCTTCTCCGCAGAGCTTCAAGGATGGCAGGAGGTTGGTGTTCTCTGAGATCAATGTTTGCTTCTTGTTGACGTACACTGAGAACCTCCATTTGAAGAGCCTGCCAGGCAGGGCGTCTTGGTCTGTCTGGAAGTTCAATGCGGTGTACTTTGAATTCATACTAACCGCAAAAAGTGCCGTGTCCTCGGCGAAGAATGCCAACTGCTGGCAACGGGGATGACGTCGGTGTAGGTACTACGAGTATCAACGTGGAGAACATCTACTCTGACATATAAACGCCACCGTGATATTTAGGTCCCCGTGGAAAGAAGTCACAATCAGAGGCAGTCTTGTCATGGTTATTCCCATTTTTATTGCAGCCCCCTAACCTAACCATTTCTTTATATTTTTCTTGTAGAAAAGACCTGCCGTCTCGGCCATCTAGCCTCGGCAAGCCAAATGGAACCTAACCCTAAACCGTCCTGAATCCTGTTTTCATCGCCTCACTGGCCCATGTTATGGAGGCAGCAGTTGCTGGCCATAAGCCTCCTGCGCCCTATGCATCGGCGGCAGATGGCCAGAAGGTTGGTTAGCTTTTGGTGTCTCTCCGCCGCCTCTTTTTGGAGCATGAATGACGCTCTCCGCAAAGGCCTGCAATGTTGTCCACGATTTTTCGCTGTCGACCATGTTTTCCGCCCAGTCTGGGCAGTCCGCCAGGGTGTGAACCTTGCCTTACCTAATCAAACCATTCTGTCTAACGTCTTCTCCGCGCTTTTTGGATTCTTTGGGAGAAAAAAAATATTTTCTCTTTCCACGCAGATCGTAAAAGCCGATCAAAGTAAATGGGCTAATAGTAAATAGGCTCTGTCTGCAGAGGCTCTAAAACTTGCTTTCCATTCCGCTTCTTGGTTGCAATACCCGACAGGTTCGTGCACCTATTATATGACGGTGACTTTTAGTAGTTAGAACTGATGTTCACTAAGAAATGTTGATAAGCCCAGAGCCTCATTTAAATTTAAAATTTTTGAACAGCGCTATCATCTGTCGGTGACCAAAAAAACTAATTTTTGAGAACACTCCGAAACCATAAAAATTGTAAATATTTAGGATTCTGTACTCAAAGGGTAAAAACGGGACCCTATTACTAAGACTCCACTGTCCGTCTGTCTGTCACCAGGTTGTCTCATAAACCTTGATAGCTAGATAGTTGAAATTTTTAACAGATGATGTATTTCTGTTGCCGCTTTCCATAACATCAAATACTAAAACAGTATAAAATAAATATTTAAGTGGGGCTCCCATACAACAAACATGAATTTTATAATGGTACCTACGGAACCTTTTGTGCGTGAGTCCGATTCGCACTTGGCCGGTTTTTATGAACTTTATTACCTTTTAATCATCATTTTATATAATGATTAACCAACGTTTCAGCCAATGCAACCGAACAGTTTTCAAAATCAATTTTTCGAACAAAAATGTATAACGTGATTTTTAAATTGATATAACGTTTTTGTTTATGACCGGATTTTAATAAAACAACACCAAATGTTAAGTGAAGCTTATCTAAATACATTAATGAAAACCGCAACCAAATCGGTTCAGCCGTTTCTGAGATTAGCGTGCACAAACGCACAGACAAACAGATAAACAGACAAAAATTCTACAAATCATTGTTTTATGTTCTGTTGCGTTGATAAAAGCCCCTAACAATATTTTTTCTCAATTATCTTCCATGTATAGACAGCGATAGGCTACGATTTTATTATATGTATATATGTATGATGATGATGATATGGTATGATGATGATGAACTATTTTCTTTTTAAAACAAAACGCCTCATTGCCGCCCGTTCATGATCATGATTCATGATATCTTCTACCACTATTTCTGATTCCCAATTTTAGTTATCTTGCTGAACGGATACATTGCTTGTAGATTGTAAATGAAATAAGTACTCGTATGCCAGAATTTTATAAGATACTTAAGAACAATAACAAAACATTCGCGTATTTGTCTCAATTCCAATACGCAAGGTAATAGAACGGAAATAATTTCGCTCAAACGAGCCAATTTCTTACTTTATCTTAGCGACGCAATTATTTTCCTTAGCAATGGAGCTGGTGAAGATTTTCGAGAAAAACATTCGGATCTTTGACTTTTCGAACTTTTCTATACTAGTAATAAAAAACAAAAGAAAATCCAGTTAAATATCGATCGAGAATGAGCAAAATGATGTATATAGACGATGCAGCCTGTATAAAAAGTTTTGGCTGCATGGAAAATGACATCCGTGCCTGTAGTCTTTTCTACAATTAAAAAAGAAAGAAAGTAAAGTGCAGTTTCAGTTACTTCCCATTTTATCTTAAGTTCAAGAAGTTCATAGAAGCCAGTAATTCAAATATTATTTCGATTCAAAATTCGAAATTTCAATTCAAAATTCAAATATTTATTCAGTAATTAGACCTTTACAGGCGCTTTTACATGTCAATAAGTATAATTTGCATTACGTGTAGTTTTTATTGAATTTTTTTTATTTAACTTCTACTGTCCCACTACTGGGCAAAGGTCTCCCCCATCTCCTTCCAAATATCTCGATCGTGTGCAACTTCCAACAATTCCCTTTCAAACTGTCGCAAATCGTCACAACAAAGCTTCCGAAATTTAATTTATTTAAAAAAAGACTACCGATACGATCGCTTCGCAACGACCACAGTGTATATATATATATATATATATATATATATATATATATATATATATATATATATATATATATATATATACTGTGTTTGAATGGCGTTGTTCAGTCAAAGGGCTAGCTGTTTGATTAAACGGCTATTTTAACCACTTGGCTGCGACATATATATATTGATCGCCTTCTGGCCAGAAGGGCTTTGCCATATTATTATTATGTCTTTTTTAAATTAATAAATACTTTAAAATAATACACTGTTGATACCTACATTATAACATGCTTGCGACCGAGTTAACAAATAATAAGTAGCAAAAAAAGCAAAACCGTGCTGACCAGTCCCTCCCGGCAGCACCCGTTCACGAGTTGACGCACGGATCAGCCTTAGTTAAACTCAACCATATTAGAGGGAATCCGACCCGATCATGACGCCACCACCAGATTGGACATTTTGCTCGAACTTTAAGCACTGACATCATCATTTTCCTCGCCAATTCCCTATTTGGGGTCGGCTCTGTATGTCAAGTGTTTCCACTTCTTTCTGTCATTCTCCATACTTGCACCAGCCTCTCGTTCCTTCATATCTGTCCTTACACATTCTTTCCACGTCTTTCTCGGTCTCCTTATCCCTCTGCAGCCCTCTACCTCCAAATGGACCATCCTCTTAGCCAGGTGTTCGGCATCCCTCCTCATGACGTGGACATAACATGTAAGACGATAAGCACTATATATCTTGACTAATTTGGCTCTAGTTTGAACTTAAAAAAATATTTTGTTCATCTACACGCATCCTAATGTTATTAAGCTACTATCAAAGATACTTTAATTCTCGCGAAACAAACATACCATCTTACATAAACATCTCCTCACACAGGCTTACTGGAAGAGATCTCTTTTGAGATAAGTAGTGCCTTTTGTACAACTTTCATTTAATGTACTCTCTGTATAAAATTTTCCGTGTACATAAATTGGTAAATAAATAATAATACGCATAATACCCACATATACAATATGTAACAAAAATCCTGTCCGATCCTTGTAGGAGCAACTCAGACAGTCAATATGAACAACTTTTCCTATGGGACCAATGCTTGAAACTCGAAATAAAAAGCGTTTGGCCGGCCCGGCAATTTTTTCTTCGAGTTTCAAGCATCCTATGGGACCACCATAGGAAAAGTTGTTTATATCAACGGTCTGAGTTGCTCCTACAAGGATCGGATAGGGTTTTTGTTACATATTATATACATACATACAAACCTCAGATGGTTCAAGTAACTCGGAGAACTTTTCTCACTCGTTCAATAATGTTAGTGATTGTGTACTAGTCTCTGGTATGGAATGGTGACAGAGATGCGCGGATGCAAACAATACCCGCACGCTTCGAATGCGGCATAGTCCGTGTGTTTGCCGGTAAAAATGGAGCGTTGATGAAAAAAGTGTTTAGGAAAAAAAGAATCTGGCGTTTCTATGTACGTCGGTGAATGTTCGATCGGTGATTACTCAATACTTTATGGTAATTTTATCAAATTTGGCAGGG
This sequence comes from Acrobasis suavella, assembly GCA_943193695.1. Lineage (NCBI taxonomy): Eukaryota > Metazoa > Arthropoda > Insecta > Lepidoptera > Pyralidae > Acrobasis > Acrobasis suavella. The sequence continues at coordinate 4,153,482 of OW971947.1, forward strand.
AGTGTTTCAAATACATCACTTTTGAGTTCGAACATGAACGAAATCAGTCAAAGCTGAAGTTTCAGAGATAATCATGACATTGTTCTTAAGAAGATACCTGAATTTTCCGGGGTCCAGTACAGCCCCCATTTGAAATAAATAATTTGAAAGGAAAAGGAGACATTACTGAAAATTTTGTCTTGACCAGGCACTACATATCCCTTCAAACTATTTTATGAAGTACTGTTTAAAGTTTAAAGTGAGAACATGAAGCTTTTCTACATAATTGCGAAAAACGGCCACTTTTGGCGTGTGTGCGTAGAAAAGCTTCACGATCTCACTTTAAAATGTTAACAGTAGTTCATAAAATAGTTTGAATGGTCATCTAGTTCCTGGTCAAGACAAAACTTTTAAATGATGTTACCGTTTCCTATCAAATGATTTATTTCAAATGGGGGCAGCACTGGACCCCGGAAAATTCAGGTGTCCCCTTAACTATTACATTGTGAGTTCACAGTTGTGGTGAATTTATTATGTCAATACCTTTTTTAATCTTGCACAAAAATGGAAATAAGAACTAATAAAACTAAAGCCTATCGGGTTAGGCCGAAGACTTGCTTGAAGGTTGACTTACGTAAGATGAGCGATGGTCGTAAGTTGCATTGGACTGAGAAGCTTGGAAAAATAAGGGAGAGACCTTTGCCCAGCAGTAGCACAAAATAGTTAAAAAAAAACAAGTAGTCATTATTAAAAAAAGACTGCCTTTTTATATACCCTGTGTCACTTTCACAGTAAATACGAATCTAACGTCACCTCTGTCTATAATCCATTGGCATAGGCTGCAGAGTGTGCCAAACATTTGATTTTTATATACCCTGTGTCACTTTCACAGTAAATACGAATCTAACGTCACCTCTGTCTATAATCCATTGGCATAGGCTGCAGAGCGTGCCAAACATTTGAATTTGGCGCCAAAAATCCGCCATTTTGTTTTTTTATTTATTTTAATATATCTAATGTCACTCTTATAGTAAATACGAATCTAACGACATCTCCCAAGCTAAAATCCATCGAACCGGCTGCAGACCGTGCCAAACAATTATACATACATATATACTCTCGAAAAACATAACCCTCCTGCTGGCGCAATCGGGTAAGAAAACAGTGGCACTCCGGGAGTGCCGACAGAAGTGAAACCGTGGTGTCGGTGTAGGTTACGATCACGGTAGTTTTTTCCCATTTCAAAATTGCCCAACGCGCTTATAGAAGTTTACACTTCAAAAGTCTAAAAGTAAACACAGTTATTTTCTCCTCGTCTGTACCCGAGAATTATTGTTTTAGCTCATCCATCGACGGCGTTTGCAGTGTACGAACCGAGTAAGTACTATTGTCCACATTTTTCATTTCGGGACGTTTTCAGAATAGATTTCAGGTCATTTCGAGCTTGAATATGTGGAAATGTGGGACGGAATGGATTTTCAGTGGATTGTGTCTGAAGCTTTAGAAAGGCATTTTGTTTGTGCTAAAAAATATGTATATTATGTAAAAATTAAAAAAAAGAAAAGAAAAAGACCTAGCGAGTCTTTGTATCACACCCCTGACCACTTGAGGTTTATCATCATCCACAGCCTTGACCTTCCCACTGCTGGGAAAAGGCCTCTAATGAACGCCATTTACCACAATCCTGAGCTACTTTCATCTACGTTCGACCCGCGAACTTTATTGACTTGAATTGAACTTGAAGTTTATCGGATTAAGAGGTTTGGTTGGCTGTCTCGCTCGCACAATCAAACATTTTTAAAGATTATTAAAAAATGTGTCTCATTTGTAAAAAACGTGTTTCATTAACATTCAATATAATTATATTGTGGATAGTTTAGACATTTTTGTATATTGTGTAGACATTGACTACATCGAAAATTAGGTCATCAAAATTTTAAATTTTTGATGACCTAATTCTCGATACATACACAATAAAAAAGCATGTCTACAATATCTATCATAATTATACTGACAGTTAATAAAACACTTTTCTACAAATGAATCACATTTTTCAATAATCTTTAAAAATGTTTGATTGTGCGAGCGAGAGAGACAACCAAATGTGAAATGCCTCTTAAAAACAAGTGACAACTGCGGAGCAAAAGTCTTATGACATTTTTAAACATTTTTCAAAATGGCAAAATGTAATTTTCAAGTATATGCCTCTTTTTTAGGGTTCCGACAAGGAACCCTTATAGTTTCGCCATGTCTGTCTGTCTGTCTGTCCGTCCGCGGTTTAACTCAGCGACTTTAAGTACAAGAAAGCTGTAATTTGGCATGGGTATGAATATTAATCATGCGAAAAAAGTGGTAAATATAAGATTACATAAAATTTTTTTAAGGTAACTCCCACGCAAGTATAGTGAAACGTAATTTTTTTTTCTCGAATAAACAATCATGTGAGATACTTATCGTAAAAATAGGTCTTTTAAAAATATTATGAGCTTGCGAACACCGTTTCTCAATATAGGGGTCCATTTTTGAAATATTTGTTTTTAAATTGAACATCTTTGTTAGAGTCAAGTGCCCCTCCCCCCTCTATCTGATAAACGGTTATAAATGGACACGTGAAAAAAATCACAGCTATAGTATATATAACGAACTTTAAAGGAAAACTATCAAAGCTAAGTAGGGTTTATAAATTAAAAAGTTATAGGCGATCAACTTATAAAATGTACTCAGAAAAGGAAAGTTTTATACAAATTCAATAGAAAATTAGTTTACGACGTTTTCAGTGGCATGAACTCAAAGTTAGATTTCGAAACTACGGAACCCTACACTGCGCCTGACCGACACGCACTTGGCCAATTATTTTTCTATAATTCTGAAGCTGTAAAGAAAGCTACAAATAATGTCGTTTAGCTTTAAGCCATAAACAAAACCGAAAGTGCTTTACTATTTTGCAGTCGGTTAAAACGGCCAGCATAAATAAAGCTTATATCCTACCCAGGGCTCCATACAATCAATGAATAACTGACATCAATACGGCCCTTAGAGTGAAACAGTGCCATAAATATATTAAGGCGACCTTTGGCGCTATCGACCGTAAATAAGATAGGCTCAAATAAGATTTACTTCTTTCTTTATTTATTGGACTGAATGTTTATTCTTTTTTGTAACACAATAATCTGAATTTGAGAGTTGTGGAGACCGTACCTTGCCTTATTCAGGTCTGTGCCTGATCTAGTGAACCTGACTGAGTCAGGTTCACTAGATCAGGCCGAGTACGTCTTCATAGACAGAGCCTAGGAGAGTGAAGAAAAAAGGAATTTCTTCACTCTCAGACTAGCCTTAATCCTAGGCTCTGTCTATGAAGTTTGTCAATTAACATTCTGTTGATTTTTTTTTTGCTTCATGACTCAATTGGTTTTCCAATCTGTTTTTTCTTTTCTTCTAGATCAACATGGAACATAAAAAATAAGTTAAAGAAAACTAACCTTTGATCTTTCAAACAATACAAGGCAATTTTTTTACCGCATTACAATGCTCGGTATACGGTGCAGGCTTCAGCTGTCACCTAGGCCCGCACCATACACGAAGATATGTTGATGTAGAGGTTGTGAGATGTTGGTGTGGAGACACAAGACCACGTCACGTAGAAAATGGTTATTACTGTAGTTACATGTTGTAGTTGGGTGTGACGGGTCCTTTCTCGATCGCCGCTCGAAAGTGTCTTAATTGTTGCTATTAATAGATGTAAAATGTAAGGTAAAACAGCTGCCTACATAGTATGTGGCCGCGTGCAGCCGAAATGTGCGAGCATTGCTCGAACACTCGGATTATTAAAACTAATATCGGAATATTAGAATAACGCATGCTTCAAATGCATGTGTACTATGTAATGAGAAAATTCGTCAGGTATATTCGAAATTACGGTAGCACAATTGGTAGTGCACTCACGTTAACGTGAGGGTCGTGGGTTCGAATCCCACTCGAGGCAAAATTTTTCATCACATGTTTTTAATTTGAATACAAGACTAGTTGTAAGGCTCTCGAATGTTGGCTCGCAAGCAAAGATTTAGACGCTCGCAAGACACGGTACACAAAATAAATTGCAAACGATTGCGTCACAAACAGTCTCCGAGAGAGCACACCACGTCTATAAACTGTTTACAGTGCTTTTGAACTCATGTAATATAGACGAATATACTGTCCTTTTTTATCCCCCACGAAGTACACACTACTCAAGACCGCACCCTTAAAGTCCATTTTCAGCGTGAATATGGCAAAAGGGAATCAAAAATAGTAAGGGGTTTTAGCGGCATCGCCTATTAACATAATTCGTATTTTGCCTACTATCTTGATAGGCTTTTACAATCTACGCCAGAAAAGAAGCAGCCAGTACATTCAACGGTATGTTCTTTGCTCCCAAATTAGCATAAAGATCAATAAGTAAAAAAGAACTTAGTCTTTCATACAATCCAAGACCACTTAAATTGAAAAGGCTCTCGACTGTTGGCTCACAAAACATGGCACACGAAATAAATTGCAGACGATTGCGTCGCAAACAGTCTCCGAGAGAGCACACCACGTCGCAAACAAACTGCTTTCGGACAGACGAATATACTGTCTCTTTTTTATCCCCCACGAAGTAAACACTACTCAGGGCCGCACTCTTAAGACTTAAATTCCTTTTTAGCGTGCAGATGGCAAAAGGGAATCAAAAATAGTAATGGGTTTTAGCGGCATCGCCTATTAACATTTCGTATTTTACCTTGATAGGCTTTTACAATCTACGCCAGAGGAGAAGCAGTCGGTGCATACAAAGGTATTTTCTTCGCTCCCAAATCGGCATAAAGTACTATAAGTAAAAAAGAACCTAATCTTTCATACAATCCAAGATCAGATAAATTGAAAAGGCTCTCGACTCGACTGTTGGTTCGTAAAACATGGCACACGAAATAAATTGCAAACGATTGCGTCGCAAACAGTCTCCGAGAGAGCATACCACGTCGCAAATAAACTGTTTACAGTGAAATACGAGATTTTTAAGTTACAAACCCCCATATTTCCGCCATTTTTACAAATTTCGAAAAACTGGCTCGGCAAAATAAAATCTATAAAATGACCGAACCTGTTCACAGAATTTCATAAGAATCGGTTAAGAAATGCGACCTATAGGCGAGAACAAACAGACAGACGGACAAAAGAATTTTCGGCCAGTCGAAACTGAGACGCTTCGCTCACTCAGTCATAAAAAGAACTTAATCTTTTATACAATCCAAGACTAGTTAAATTGAAAAGGCTCTCGACTGTTGGCTCGCAAAACACCGCACACGAAATAAATTGCAGACCATTGCGTCGCAAACACCGTTCGAGAGAGCACTGCAAACTGCGACGCACCACGTTGCAAATAAACCATCCACAGTTCTACAATACACAGAAATAGATCAAAAGTGTCTTTATTCAACTTGGAAGGGCATACCCGTAATTAATCGAACCACAAGCTAGACTAGATCACTATAGAATAAAGAATTAAAATAATAGCCAAAATAAAAAAAAACGGCATTTTCATACTAAAGTGTGCAGCAGCCCGAGAAATATGTATGGAAATGTCGATATATTTATTTGTTTTTTTGTTATTTTGATGTCATTTTAATTTCATTATACTATAGTGATCTCGTATATCCCGTGGTTAAATTTATTACGGGTATGGTCCCTTACACGTTGTATTTACAGATAAAACATATATTAGGAGAGCATGAAAGAAAAGCAGTGGAAATAAACTTTATTTAACAAACAAAATAATACTAGTTTAATTGAAAAGGCTCCCGGCTGTTGACTTGCAAAACACGGTACATGACATAAATTACAGATGATTGCAACGCAAATAGAGCATCCAAAAGAGCACAGCAAACTGCGACGCAAACAAACCGTTTACAGTGCTACAACCAGAAACAGTACAAAAGAAAGTTTTTATCTCTACAGATTAGACAGATGAAAGAAAACCAGTGGAATAAAACTTGATCTAACAAACATTACAAGACCAGTTTAGTTAAAAAAGCTCTCTACTGGCTCGCAAGACACGGTACACGAAATAAATTGCAGACGATTGCGTCGCAAACAGCGTTCGAGAGAGCTCAGCAAACCCCGACGCACCACATCGCAAATAAACCGTTCACAGTTCTACGTGAACTCAGTCAGTATAACCAAGTATATAATATGACAAAAAATAATTTAAAAATATTAAAGGTTTGTATACAGTGTGCTTTTTTAACCGCCAGTTAGATTTTAAGCTAGTTTAGTTGGTAATATTGAACTACTTTCTATATTTTCTTTTTTATAGTAAATCTAATAAAAATTTGACTCCTTTTGGTTGACTGCTGATTTGAATGGGAAGCTTCATGGTAATTTTAGTAAGTGCGCATTATTAGCGCTTTCTCAAGTTAAGCGACCGGGCGCGGTCCACACTTGCATGGGTGACCACAAGTGGCATAAAAATTTCTCGAGCTCCTCCGTGCTTCGGAAGGCATGTATAATCCTTTGGTCCCGGCTGTCATCATTGTATTGCAGTCGTCAAGTCATGTCGGCTGCCTTTAGGCAACCTAAAAATCTGACACCAGTGTTGGCCACTTACACACACGAAAAACAAAACCAACATGGAAAGTAGGGTATCAAATACTGAACTTGCCCCGAAAGAAATTGGTAGAATAAAATTGCTCTTAGAATAAATATACTGAGAAAGTCTTTTTGGAAAATGTTGCGACAAAACGGTCAATCATTTTACAGAAACTGTAAAATAATTTTCAGTAAGTGAGCAGAAAGTTCTAGAGCGACGTTGGGGCGGAAATCCGGGCGGCCATCTTGTGCCGGAAGTGCGGAGATATTACCGCCGTGATATCGCTAGTGTGACCGAAACCCTAGCTAGTCGCTCAAGATTAGAGAATTAATTCAGGAGCTTGATGGCACAGGCGTGCTATTCGCTTCTAGTTTTTAGTCTTGATTTTATTACTTGTAATGTTTTTTGGAATAAATAAATATATAGGGACAAATAATACTTAGCTAGCCCCAAAGTAAGTTCGAAACTTGTGTTCTGGGATACTAACTCAAAGATACTATATTTTATAATAAATACATATATACATAAACATCCAAGACCCAGGGCAGTTTGAAAAAGACCATTTTCCAACTTGCCCTGACCGGGGATCGCACCCGGGACCTCTGGGTGGCGGACTAGCATGGTGACCACTACGCTACCGAGATCGTCGATTTTTGGAACGAAGTTTAGTGTAGACAGAGGGCGTAAGACCTAAGGCCACGCTAAGAGTGATATTAGAAAAAGTATTGAGGAAAAAGGTTAGGTAAAAACCTAAATCAACCTAACCCTACATTTCAGAAGGTATTTTTTCGTTTTGGTTTCAATTGGATATTGAAATGGAACACGTGCCTGTTTTATGTCGTTGAAATATAAAAATGCTAATGTTTTTAATAGGCCAGACATTATCAACATAAAACATTGAAAACGAGCTTACATCTACGATTTTTAGGGTTGCCCACCTCTGGAATCCTTATAGGAACACTTTGTTGTTCGTCCATCCGTCGGTCTGTCTGTCTGTCAAGCTCTTTTTCTCAGGAACGCGTGGAGGTATCAAGCTGAAATTTATATCAAATACTCACGTCTACTGTCCCTTAGAGTTGTGAAAAAATCAAACGTCTAAGCCAACGCAATCAACAGATACAGCTGTTTATGCCGCAAATTTCCGCAAATTTTCGACACTCGCAAGGGAATCAAAACCTACAGGGTACTTTCCGTAAACTCAGAATCTTGAAATTTGGTACGAAGCAACGTCTTACAGCACAGACAAAGTAAAAATTGCGAAAACCGTAAATTTTTTGTTACATCATGTAATAAAAATATTTTTAATAATTTTAAACTTACTTTACATAGAGGTTTGTACGGAACCGTTGATGCGCGAGACCAACTCGCACTCAGCCTTTTTTTTATATTGTAAGAATGTCCCCTAAGAGCAGTTTAGACCAAAAATTGCAACACTGAAAACCTTGTGCAACTACCATGGTGCTCGAAAAACTGCGAAGCTCTTGTTGTTGTAGTTGTTGGCAGTTTTTCAGTTTTTTGAGCACCATGGTAGTAGCACAAGGTTTCCAGTGTTGCAATCTAAATATACATAACTCAAAGGTGACTGACTGACTGACATAGTGATCTATCAACGCACAGCCCAAACCACTGGACGGATCGGGCTGAAATTTGGCATGCAGTTAGATGTTATGACGTAGGCATCCGCTAAGAAAGGATTTTGATCAATTCTACCCCCAAGGGGATAAAATAGGGGATGAAAGTTTGAATGAAACTTTGTCAATTTAAAACGGATCGGGCTGACGCTTTGCATGCATAAAGCTACTATGACGTAGGCATCCCCTAAAAAAGGATTTTGATAAATTCCACCCCTACGCGAGCGAAGCCGCGGGCAAAAGCTAGTTGTTGGTATAAACTGCTTCTAACAGACCTAACATATAAAAAAAGATAGATAGATATTATAGATATTAACGCGTTAGCAACGTTTGCCTTTTTGTTTTGATAATGACCGACCTATTAGTGTTTTATGAATAAATCAAACGTGATATTCGTATCCAAAAGTTTTACCTTGATAGTCTGTTCAACATATTTTAAGGATTATTTGTCTTATTGTAAAATGTATACTATTTATGAGTAAATGTAATGTCGACACATACTTTAAAGATTCAAATGTTTATTCAGTAATTAAACCTTTACAGGCACTTTTACACGTCAATAGGTATAATTTGCGTAACATGTAAAGTATATTAAAATTTAATTTATTATTAAAGAAAAGCTACCGATACCAGCGCTTTGTAACGGCCACTGCAGAGAAGAAACGCTGAAAGAAACTCATTTTCACAGTATTGGTCGCTATTATACTTGAAGGGGCGACTCAAACCTTAAGCTTTGTCTACCTCGTTGAGGATTAAGACGTAGTGTGTGTTTGTGACTCAGTCCGTCATTTTGAACAACTTTTCCCATGATACCGAATGATATCCTAAATGTCTTCTGACACCGATGCTAGGATCTCCAAGAATGTTTCGTCTCCTTCAAACCACCCATACAGAGAGAGAGAGACGCCCGGTCGGTTAACCAACCGACCGGGCGATTTGTAGTAAGAAGTCAATGATAGTATTACACCCATTTTTAAAAGTGTATTAATTAGATTTCATGGTGCTAATAATCAAAAAAATTACAAAAAAAAAAAACTGTCGAAGTGTTCGGCGTCCACTGCTCTAGCAGTGGACGCCGTATTGCTCTATGGTTATGACGTTAGATATACTTGTAAGCAAATGCGCTGATGTATGTATTTTGACAATTGATACTTTTAAGTTTACACGAGATTATGACGTAATAACATGGCGGCTACAATTTCGTGTTTAAAAACAATTTGAAAACTTTGAACTGAATTTTAAAATTTATCGTGTTATATTATTAACCAAATCTACCATTTTTCGACTATTTATAGCCTAAGAATATATTTTTATATTCTTTTTCATATTGACAAAATTACCGTATTTTTTGAGATCTCACCATACTATAGAAAAAGTTGTACTTATTTGAAAAGCTTTGCTTCTTAAACTATACGTCGGGGTAAATTTAAATCAGGGATACATAAGATAGATATTCTTCCTCAAAGCCATGTTTAGGCGAAAAATCACGAAAGTGTTAAGTTGGCAATGCAAAATATTAGTTTATTGTTTGTTTCTTTATTGTGGTAGCATATCCTGCAAGAAAAGGTGAGATATATTCTCTGTCCCTCTCTCTCGCTCGCTCGCCAAATACTGTAATGGCTGTCTTGTGGTGTTTTTAAGAAATAAAATTGTTCAATAATACTGTAGTGTTTCCTTTTAATATCCAATAGAAAGCTTTCAAGAAATATTGCTTTCAGTCGCTGGCTAAAAAGCTCTGTTGCCATGGCAACTGAAAACTCCTAAGGTAAGCTCATTGGTACAGATAGAGGGATATTGAAAGCTAGATCCAGAAATAAATCCTATATTTCCTTCGATGATACTTGTCAAAGAACTTTTCAGTAGCATAAAACGACTACGTGCTTTTCGAAGTGATGATATAGAAGGTTATTTTTAACCAACTTCCAAAAAGGAGGAGGTAATCAATTTGTCGCGATCTTTTATGTTTTTTTTTATGTATGTTCACCGATTATTCGAAGACGCCTAAACCAATTTAGAAAATTCTTTTTTTTGTTTAAAAGGGTATACTTTCCAGGTGGTCTCATAAAAATGTTATCCAAATCGGTTGTGTAGTTTGGGGGTGAAGTCAGTTTTTAGTTTTGGAAAATTATCTTTAGATTACAGTGAAAGGGCATGTAAGCATAGACCTAGAATATTTTACTGCGCGAAAAGACCACAGCGGGTGCGACAGATGATACGATAACTTTCACCTCGAAGATTTCACAAGAACGAAAGAGATAGTGATCAAATTGATAATGAGACAAGTTTTCATACGAAACGTATAACCCATTATCGGCCCGATTCGAACATCGTCACACGAATATTGGATTTTTCAAATTGTTAACTGTGTTAATTTGTAAGTCATCTTACCTTGGAAAGATGGTGTCGTACTGCTTTACCGAACAAGACATTATTAAAAAAAAAGACTGCCTTTCTAATATACTAGTACTATTATTATTATTTAGTATTATTTTCACTATCACACCACTTATTTATTATTATTTTTACTTGTCAATCCTGTCACCCAAAGGTAGCCTGTAAGAGATTGCCTTAGCGATAAGGCCGCCTATTTACATTCTGATTTACCTATGTATTCAAATGTAATTTTCATGTGTTTTGGTGCAATAAAGTGTGTTTAACTTTTACTTTTTTATACCCAGTGTCACTCTCAGAATTAAGACAAATCCAATGACACCTCTCAAACTTAAATCCATCAAGCCATTCCTACTGCAGAGCGTCTCAAACATTATATAATAGTTTGGCGCCATTTTGTTATTATTTTATTTTGATACACCCAGTTTCATTCTTACAGTAAATACATCTAACGATACCATCAATTAAAATCCATCGAGCCGTTCCGGCTACAGAGCGTGCCAAATAATTATACATACAAACTCTCGAAAAACATAACCTTCCTTCTGGCGCAGTCGGGTAAAAATCGAGTAGTAAGTAAAAATACAACCCTTTCAAGATCACACAAAAATTTCGGTTTCTGGACACATTTTACAGTACGCTATGGCTATCTTATACATTGACAACGATGCATTTAAGCCACACTTTAGTACAAATTAGTGTTGCAAGCAATAGTATAAAATATCGATAGCCGATCGATACTATCGTGGCCTTGAAAAGTGTGACTGTTTTTCTATAGGACTGTCGATAGTATCGAAAAACCGATACTATCGATTGTCAATAATTAGCAATACTATTGATATTTAGGTAAAACTATCGATGGTATCGATACTATTGAATTTAGATACTATTGACATTATTCAATACTATCGATAGTCCTGTCGATATTGTGACTGTTTTTCAAGGTTAACTACACAGGTCTGCGATGAAAAAGTTTTTTAAATAAATTCATCACAAACATGTAGATGTTGGTCTGTATATAGCAAATATAAACTTTAGTTTAACGTATCACGTCACATTCTTTTTGTATATAGATAAACATATATATATAGTATATATATATTGATTCCATGATCTATATTCCTATTTTATACTCTATGACCAACCATAGTCTATTATTACTAGCCTATCTTTCGCATGTGATAAAAAGTAACAAAAAAAAAACGTTTTATTACGTGTTTTAGTCTATGAAGAGCGCATGCGCCAAACCGAGCGCGCGAAACGCTTTCTCCGGGACGACTATAAACCTTCTGAAAAAAACGTTTGGTAAAAGATTGTTTTATATAAACTATTTGTATTTAACGGTTTCATCAGGATATAAAAGAGATGGAAAGAAGATATCAAGGCCATTGGGACGTTAATATGATGGCGGAATATTGCTGGATGATACACAGAGATGAAATAAAAATTTATAAACGAAAACCAACAAAAAGCAGCTTTTTTTCAAAAAGAAAACGTTATTGTTATTTGTTTTCTTTAGATATACCTTAATGTTGTATTTTAATAGCTATAAACCCAATAAAACTTTACAAAATATTCTCAAATGATTTTCATTGATTTTATAAAAATTTTGTTTTATAATTATTTGTATCCAAATACTATATCATCTTAATCTGATAAATGTGACGTGGCACTTATCATGTGAATACAGTTTTCTATTATTTTTAAGATACTTAAAACAAATATTAACCATTTAACAAAAAAACGTTTCAAAAAAAAAAATTCGCAGACTTGTGCTATCAATAGTCAAACTATCGATAGTTGTGCAACTCTAGTACAAATGCACTACCAGTCTACCAAAGAGTGTTGACGTCAAACAGGCGGCCGGTTTTAAAACAATAGCCGATATTCGAAAAAGGTCTTCGGCATCTTTGGGTGACCATTGACGTGCATATTTTATTTGGAGGAGAACAAGCGGCAACAACAACACACACACATATGAAAATCAAACAAACCATTCTAAAACTCTTCTATCTCTTGACGACCTCCGTGGCGTAGTGGTCACCATGCTAGTCCATCACCCAGAGGTCCCGGGTTCGATCCCCGGTCAGGGCAAGTTGAAAACGGCTTTTTTCAAATTGTCCTGGGTCTTGGGTGTTTATCTTTATATATGTATTTGTTATAAAATACAGTATCGTTGAGTCAGTATCCCATAACACAAGTTTCGAACTTACTTTGGGGCCAGCTCAATCAGTGTAATTTGTCCCTATTTATTTATTTATTCTGTCTCAGCGGCCATCGATTAATTACGCTATATGCCTCACCTACTGCCACGTCCATAACTTAATCTCCTGGGCTATGAACAATAAAACGGCAAAAACTATAAGACATGACGATATTTTACTTACTTCTTCTAATATTTCACATCATTATTTTCTGTTATGTCTACTCTAAAATGGCCTTTGATTCTTGCGGCTTTGGGCTCCGTCTGCTTAGAGCACAAGACCCAAACCGTCTTATTATAAAACCCAGATTAACTTTGTTACTAGGTTTAAACCATTATCCGCCCAAAATAAAGTTGACATTGGCAGGTGAGATAGTATTATATTACTAGATACCAACTTAATTTAGTCGGATAATGGTTTAAACCTAGTAACTAAGTTGGTCTGGGTTTTATAATAAAACGGAAAATTTTCTGTCTGCCCATCAAAGAAAGAACGTGATATTTTGTATATATATGTAACGTAAAATATTCATACATATTTTTTTGTTTATGAAATTATTAATTAGTATATCCAACGTCACTGACGGTAAACTATAGCTCATCTCGATTTATCGAGTAATAATCAAGAATATCTCTTTGGAAAACGACCCGCATGGAATTATTATCATCAATAAATACAATTATGCATTCAATCAGCGTTTTAATGAATAAATTCGCACTTGAATATAACGCTTTTAATGAAGTGAACATTGGTATGCGGTCAAAAATTAATAAAATAATATAATTGATGAATATAAAGTGTACCTTTCAGTCAATGAAATAAATAACGGCCAAGTGCGAGTCGGACTCGCGAACATTAGCTATAAAAATAACGTTTGTTGTATGGGAGCCTAGCTTTCGAGATAATATTTATTTTATTCTGTTTTTAGTATTTGTTGTTACAGCGGCAACAGAAATACATCATCTGTGAAAATTTCAACTGCCTAGCTGTCACATCGAAATGGACATCCTTCAAATATTTGGACGTCAGAATTCAAAAGTTTATTCAGTAATTAGACCCTTACAGGCACTTTTACACGTCAACAAGTATAATTTACATTACGTGATAAGTATTTTAAAATCAAATTTATCTTTAAAGAAAAGCTACCGATACCAGCTCTTCGTAACGACTACTGCTGAGAAGAAACGCCGAAAGAAACTCATTTTCGCAGTATTGGTCGCCTACTCGCCAGAAGGGCTTTGTCATATTATTATTAATTGTCTTTTACTATTAAATTCGACGGATTCCATGGCGTGATCCGAAAAAATGACTTCATTGTTGAAAAGAGTAAGGTTGAGTCACAACAGCATCCTAAAAACAGTGGCGGATAGACTGGATTCGCCTATAATGAGACACCTTATACATGGGACCATGCCGGTGGCCCTGTATGGTCTTTGAAGGCAATGCCGCCTAGGCCCTCTGTACCCAGAGGTTTCATTTTAATGTGTGCACAATAATATGTATAGCTGTAAGTACTAACACTAATAAGTTTCTGCATATAAAGGACATTGTATATGTTGCAGTATAAATTTTAAACAGATTACAATCCATTAGAATACTGCAAACGTTGTTCTCGACCAAAACGCGCTGGTGTATGGCGACGAATTCAATAGGCCAAATTGCGGCGCCGACAGTGCACTGCAAATGGTCAAGGAGGGGTGTGGTACAAGGTATAACATACTTGCGATGTACAGCTAGATAGATAACTATTAAAACTAACGTGAGATGATATAAATAAGCATTTTATCATGGCTACACTACGACTAACTCGACTACACTTCGTAAGTAAAACCGATTCGACAACCTTCAGAAAGTGAAAGAAAAAGAGGTATTCTTCATGCTTCTTCATGTTTCTATCGACCCACGCTAGTCCGCCAATTTGGAGGTTCTGAGTTCAATCCCCAGACAGGGCAAGTTTGAAAATGACTTTTTTTAAATTGTCCTGGGTCTTGGGTCTTATAGATATAAATGTATTTATCATAAAATAACGTTGGGTTAGTAACCCATAACCATAACACAAGCTTATTCTTACTTTGGGGCTAGCTCAATCTGTGTGATTTGTCCGTATATATTTATTTATTATTTTGATAGACAACTCTTTATTGTACACCAAAAGAAAAATGTAACACAAAGAAATAATTTTATATTAAATGAATACAATACGTGGTCTCATCGAGAGATCTCTCCCAGACAACCAGTGGATGGAGAGGAATGTGAGAAAGACAGTGACGGTGGTGCAATTGACTGACGAAGATAAAAACATGAACTATACTTACATTATTGAAACCTTTTATAGTGATTATCGAAGTATTTCCTTTCCTTTTGCGATCTCTCTAAAGCATTTGATTGCGTAGATCATCCGACACTTTTGCTTAAATTTAGTCAATATGGTTTTGATGAAAATTAAATTAAATTAATAGAATCTTATTTAACAGATAGGCTTCAGACTGTTGATTTAAACGGCATAAAATCGCACGGATCTAACGTTAAAATCGGCGTACCACAAGGTTCTATTCTAGGACCTTTCCTTTTCTTAGTTTATGTAAATGACTTGCCTTACATGGTTGAGAAACAGGCGGGCATAGTGCTGTTTGCTGATGACACCTCGCTAATATTCAAAATTGACCGTCATAGCACAGATGCTAGCGCGGTGAACAGCACCTTGTCTTCCATTTCTGATTGGTTTACTGCCAATAACCTCATGTTAAATGCGAAAAAGACCCAATGCATACGATTTTCTCTTCCCAATATGAGGCAAGCTTGCGTCGATATACTGATAGATGGCGAAAAACTCGATCTTGTTGAAAGTACTACCTTCCTAGGAATTACGATCGACTCGAAACTTCAGTGGGGCGCTCATATATCTAAACATTCAAATAAGCTTAGCTCTGCGGCTTATGCTGTTAGGAGAATAAGACAATTGACAGATGTAGCAACTGCTAGACTAGTGTACTTTAGTTACTTTCATAGTTTAATGTCATACGGCATACTGCTATGGGGGAGTGCAGCCGATATTCAGACTATTTTCATTTTACAAAAAAGGGCAATTCGAGCTATCTACGGCTTCTAGTGACTCACTCAGAGAATTATTCAAGGAAATAGGTATACTAACCTTCCCATCACAGTATATATTTGAAAACATACTGTATGTAAGGAAAAATATTTCCTCATACAATAAATTAAGCGATTTTACCGTCAGAAACTTACGCAATAAGAGTGACTTAGTTGCCCCGTATTATAGGTTCAAAACAGTTAGTAAAACGTTTATGGGGAACGGTATACTTTTTTATAATAAACTGCCACAATCGGTCCTTGATATGCCTGACAAAAAGTTTAAAGCTTATGTAAAGAAGGTACTCTGTGAGAAGGCTTATTATAGGACCGATGACTATCTTAAAGACAACAAAGTCTGGCTTGAGCTTGGCGCGGGTCCCTCTTAAAGGTTTGTATACTCAGAAATGGTCATAATCTGGTACATTAAGTACATACTGAATTTACAACTTGATTTGACATTATTTCAAAATTTCGACATTAAAAAAATTAATTTAAATTATGACAACAAACAATGTATACTCTGTCCATATATCAACTATATATATTAATTTCATTGTGAGTTGACGTTCCTGGAGAAAATGCTGCAGTGCAGTTTGTTACCGCTTCTTCTGCACTAGCGCTTTGGAGGCGGCAGTAAACTTAGCTCTAAGTAACTTTTTGACGTCAACAATTATTGTGCAATAAAACAAAGTGACTATTATTAAGAGATATTATAAATATCCTATGATAATAAAGATATATTTAAATTGAATTGAATTGAGTATTATCGAGAATTAACGTGAAACATACCTTTTTTGACGACCTTTGTGGCCTAGTGGTCACCATGATCTTCAAAAATCGATAATCAAAAATCATTTATTTATCTTTGGATATTGTATCACTTGATAATTGTAATTTTTTTCTTTCGATTTCTTAATAGCTAGTTGTTGATGTCAGATCATTTATTTACAACTAAGTTTCCTGCCGCCTCCTAAGCGCAAGTGCAGAAGAAGCGGTAACAAACTGTACTGCAGCATTTTCATACAGAATAATTATACTGATATTAAAGTTAGATATGTGAACTGAGAATACATTGTTGTCATAATTTTTTGTTGATTTGGGTCTTGGATGTTTATCTATATATGTTTTTGTTAAATAATATCGTTGAGTTAGCATCCCATAACACAAGTCTCGAATATACTTTGGGGCTAGCTCGATTTGTGCGTTTTGTCAACACAAACTTACACGTGGTGTGCTCGGTGGGTAGAAATAAATAAAAAATAAGTAGAAATGGACAATCACACAAATTGAGCTAGCCCCAAAGTAATTTCGAAACTTGCGTTATGGGACACTAACTCAACGGTACTATTTTTTTATTTATTAGCCTTATGTTGCCAACGGTAGATAGGCGTGTTGACACAAAGGCCTCCTTCAGCTGTAAAAACATGTAAATGCTCTGCGATCAACAAGTGACCAACATATAACTAATATTTTCTCTTGACAAGGTCTGCGAGTTCGGGTTTTTCATACTCACTAAAATGTCCAATCCGGTGGTGGCGTCGCTGGTCGGGTCGTTGGATTCCCTCTAATATGGTTGAGTTTAACGATGGCTGATCCGTGCGTCAACTCGTGAACGGGTGCTGCCGGGAGGGACTGGTCAGCTCGGCTTCGCTTTTTTGACTACTTAATTTTTTTATTACGCAATTTATGTTTGTTTACTTGTTCGCAAGCATTATATGTTATAATGTGTCAACATTGTATTATATTATAAGTATTTATTAATTAAAAGACAATTATAATAATATGATAAAGCCCTTCTGGCGAGTAGGCGACCAATACTGTGAAAATGAGTTTCTTTCGGCGTTTCTTCGCAGCAGTGGTCGTTACGAAGCGCTGGTATCGGTAGCTTTTTTTTTTAAATAAATTAAATTTTAGTATACTTTACACGTAACATAAATTATACTTATTGACGTGTAAAAGTGCCTGTAAAGGTCTAATTACTGAATAAACAATTGAATCTTTGAATCTTTGAATCAGCATTTTCCAGACTTTTGTAGCTATCTATATTTTCTTGGTTTTTTGCTGGAGAGTTTTTTTGGTCTATCGATCCGATGGTGACCAGCCGGGTTGGAAGATTTTGGATGGTCCTTGAGTTTGTTTTGATGTCAAGTTTGGTGTATGGTGGTGTAGGAGCTCCTAGTAGGGAGGTTACCGCGCACTAGCTGAGGCAGTTGGAGCTCCTACATCAAGAGGTAGGTAAGGTACGTAGTGGAGAGCTTGAGAGAAATGACAAAGAGTTATTTTATTTATTATAACTTCACAATGCTGATATATATAAATTTACAATACTGATATAGATGTAATCAGCTCGAGAGATGGTAGTGGAATGAATCAGAATGATGAGGAAGGAATCTAAAATTTAAAAATTGAATTTGAAAATGACTCTATTTTTAAAAAGGTGTGGACGGTATGAAATGTATAAAGGAGGTAAACGGTACATGAAGGATGAGGTTTACAGTGGTTCTGGTTGTTGCTGCTAACGATACTATATTTTAAAATAAATACATATACATTCATACATATAGATAAACATCTAAGACCTAGGTTAATCTGTAAATGATTATAAATAAATAAATAGGGACCAATTCCACTGATTGAGCTAGCCCCAAAGTCAGTTCGAGACTTGTGTTATGGGATACTAGCTCAATGATACTATGATTATATTAGATTATTTTCTATTCCCCGTGTGGTTTCAGGTTAGAATAGGACCACTCCCTCTCCTCCTGTGGATGTCGTAAGAGGTGACTAAAGGTGTTAAGCACAAACATCTCGTGCTTGGCTAGCCTTTCCTAGGGTTTGTTCTGGTCTGCCCTTTGGGTTGCGGAGGTCAGACGGCAATCGCTGTGTAAAGACCAGTAACCTCGTCAAATCCCCTAGGTTAGGTAGCGGACACCGGGCTCCAAAACGCTTTGGCTGAGGATGCGGGATCACGCTAGGATGAGAGAGAGAGAGAGATTAGATTATTTTCTATCTTCGCCTGACCGAGGATTGAACGCGGGAACTTCGGTGTGACAGCCTTTCTTGATAACCATTAGGCCACAGATAACGCAATACAGGCACGTAACGCGAGGCATGATGCGTTGCATTGCTTATCATACGCTCCGTGTGGTGCAACACTAATAATCTCAACAGCTACAAATGGACTAAGGAGAGGTGCCTTACTTTCGTTTCTACAGCATTTAAAAAAAATCTAATATTATTTTTCAATTTAATTATAAATTTTTAATCAAATGCTCTTGACTTGTACCACACTGAGTTTAGTCTACACAGGAACACAGTAAGCTGTAGGGCGGCGACGGAAATTACGCGGCGCGAATCAGCGCAGCTGTGTTTGTTGATATTTTGACTGACGTTAGTTATACATATATGTACTCACTAAACTGTTAAATTACAAGTCGTTAAAGGAAATGGAAATGACGCTAGGAATTTTAGTAGATAGGTCAGCAATCTGTCTTCATTTCTGATCTCTTTTTTGTATATGTAGGCATTAAAGGCCCATGATCTTATGCCTACATAACATTTCAAACTATCTAATGAACTAATGTTTACAGTTTAAAGTAAGAACGTGAAGCTTTTCTACGCACATTTGCGAAAAATAGCCACTTTTGCAAATGCGCGTGGAAAAACTTCACGTTCTCACTGTAAACTGTAAACAGTAGTTCATAAAATGAAAGGTTATCTAGGGCTTGATCAAGACAAAATATCAAATAATAATAATAAACGTTTATTTTCTCTTCACAATAGCACAGAATTGACAAAAGTGTTACATTACGGTAGGTATCAAGTAACTAATTACTTATCACGATTTCGCAGTCTTGTTAAGTCACAGTAGACTTTGTGAAGAGACTAGTCCCTGAAATAGGTCCCGTGAGGACCTGTGCTACAGGACTAGTAGAAATAACGTAGAACTAGAAGACTAGCCTCAAATGATGTTTCCGTTTCTTTTTACATAATTTATTTCAAATTGGGGCAGCACAGGACCCAAAAAAATTCATGTATATTCCTAAATGCAATTTACGGATATAATTTTGTTAAATTTAAACATGCTTTGTTGGAAAAAAACCTTTTCAGTACGTATAAAACGTACGATATCAATATTGCACTTGCTCAATTTATATCTTTTTTATTCAACGCCTTAAAAGTTATAATAAAAACACTTACAGCTGCGGAAGCTTCAAAAGCCTTTAGACAAAGTGCAGAAGCCTATTCCGTTCTAGATTAGTTTTCATTCTCCGCTCATTCCAACTTGTTTGTAAGAAAATTAATTTTTAACTCTAGCCTCGTCGGAGCGGAATTGTAAAAGTTGCTCGGCCTATCGTCTTCGTTTAACTACACCCACTTCTTTACTACCGTTATGAGTTATATCTAACTTGTTTTAATAATATCATACAAAAATAATATAAATATACATGTGTAACAAAAACCCTGTTCGATCCTTGTAGGAGCAACTCAGACCGTCAATATGAACAACTTTTTCTATGGGATCAATGCTTAAAACTCGAAAAAAAAATCGACATTTTCATACAAAAGTATTTTTATTACATATTGTATATTCTCATAGATCGTAAAAGTAAACCAAAGAGGTGATAATTCTGGTAATCGTTTTTGAATAAAGATGGTCTAGCTAGCAAACTGTCACCATTTTTGATCCCTTTTATTTTATGGTGGAATCACCAATTTGTTAAAAATGGCCTTTGGGACTTGTCACATTGAGTTTGCGTGCTAGTCAGTTTTATTCAATTTCAATTTATTTATTGCTTTTCACATTGTACGTACCTATATTACACAACACTTCATAATGAAATTCTTCTTAAATTTGTAGGTACAACGTGAACCCTGACAGGTCATTGCAACAGAAAACTGTGGAACGACATGCGGATTTATAGTAAGTATTTATTTATGCTAAAATGATTACCGATCAGTAAGGTACCGAGCGCGTACACTGTTAAAAATGATGTAATTTTACTCAAAAATAATGTACTAATGTAAAAATAATGTAATATTGTATAAATAATTAAAAATAATGTACATGCAAAAAATTAAATAAAATTTTAAAGATCCCGAAAAATCTGGATAATTTACGGAAAAATATGAAATTTTGCATATTTTTTCTGAAAATTGTCGAAATTTATATAAAATTTCATACATATCCGTAAATTTTCCAGATTCTTTGGGATTTTTACAGGTTTATGTATTTTTTACATGTACTCAATATTATGTACTAAATTACATAATTATTAACAGTGTAGCGAACGCAGTTCCGAAAACGTCCGAGACTTTGCGCACTAACTTGATAAAATTTTTCATTGCAATTTAAAAGTACTTTAAACCTACTCATTTTTGGACGATATCAATCTTTAGACCACTTACTCTTATAACGACATGCGATTTAGACATTGCGCATTTTAGACGAGTTGCTCCTTAAACTATTTGCGTTTAAGACCATTAAAGTCAATTCTTTTGTAATTTTATATTTTTGACGTTACGTGTTATTATGATTTATTGTGTCCTTAAGTATGACGCGTGATTTACCACTCGGCCTGTATTCTTGGTACTATGGTGTTTTTATTACTGACAAAGGACTCCCTTTTATTTTTCTAATATTTCTAGTTTCTTTGCTTGTCGAGTCCAGTTTGCTTTTTTTAAGTGCCCAACAATGCTGTCGGATTTTTCAAGGGTCGGGAAAATATCTAATATAGGTAGCTTACTGACTGATTAGCTCACTTTGATAATTTAATAATAATAGCAAAGCATGCAGCTATATAAATTAAAACAGTAACAATACCAGCACAATAGCAATTTGCAATATCGACGTACATCTCATCGAAATCTATCGCCAAAACGTTTGGCCGAAACATGAGACATTTTGGCAACACCATTCAGTGATTAAAATCTCCGAAGCGTACAAAGATAATCTGGCATCATACCAGCGCCTTAATACTGCTATCTGTACGATTTTTCTAAATAAAACTTGAATGAATAACTGCTTTGGCGATAGCGAGTTCCAAGCAGTTTTTTTTTTCTTTTTGTACGAGGAAGCTAAATACAAATTTTCATGGAATCTTTAGATCGGAAATTTACGATAAACTGCTTTGAAAAATTCAATGCTTCTTTTTAATTCTTGGTAAATAAGCGATGTTTGGGATGCGGGCTTTAGCTCAGAATTATCTTATTTTTACGACAAAGTTAGTTGACAGACCTAAGTAGATAATTTAAAAATTAAAACGTATTTGTCAACAGTGATGCCTGTACACCTACTTACATATTTTTGTTAAATTAATATCATATACGGACAAGTCACACTGATTGAGCTAGCCCCAAAGTAAGTTTGAGACTTGTGTTATGGGATACTAACTCAACGATACTCTATTTCATAACAAATACATATATAGAAAAACATCCAAGACACAGGTCAATCTGAAAAAGATCATTTTCCATCTTGACCTAACCGAGGAGCGAACCCGAGACCTCTGGTGTGACGTGTGCGTGGCATGATGACCATTAGGCCACAATAAAGGTCGTCACACCAGGTGTTAACACCAGGTTTCAGCTCAAACAGATACTCTTGCAGAATACCTATCTCTAACAAAATAATAAAATAAAAAATGGTGAAAACATACCATGTTAATATTTAGTACTTTAGTACTGTATCTTGAAAGCCTAAAATCCCTATCAAAAATATCAACTTCGAAAAAAAAAGATGAATACACAGATATGGCCACAAAAGTTAATAATTGATATTCTATCATATCTAGATCAAAAATAAATAGGTGCATTATATCTTGACCAAATAAAGTTCTAGTCAATCTTTATTCTTTATTGATAAAAATTACCAAGTGCATTTACAGTTAACCAAAACGTACGCGTGAGTCAAAAGCTTAAATACTTAACACTAAATAGACAAATAACAATTAAAAATATTAACTAGTTTTTTTTTTACTGTCGTAAAATATGTCTACATTTGGCATTCGAGCAATCAAGGCGTCATACCATGTTATAGTCCATTTGGTTAGCTATTTAAAAGAATGTTAACAATCTTGACATATCTTTTTGTTGAAATATACACTTAATAAATCAATACCTTTGCAAATTACAGATTAATTATTTTATAAATTATAAATTACATTCTTTTTTGTAATTTGCAAAAGTATTGATTTATAAAGTGTATATTTCAATAAAAAGATATCTCAAGATTGTTTACATTCTTTTGAATACCTAAACAAATGGACTATAGTCTCACCTATCAAACAGTAGGTAGTGCTTCTATAATCTACTATAATCTTCTTTCAATTAAACTTTCAATTGTGTACTCTCCTGGGTCAAAAAATAATTATATGGTACTGTTAAAATAAAACGTCTCAAAATAATGTATCTTGTCTTGATCATATCCATTTTCAATGTAATTTTAGAATTTTTTAATTGCATAAAAACTGATATTAAGAACGCTTTTTGACTCTAAGAAACTATGACGTCATTAGTCTATATATTTCATAACAATCCCATACAAAATGTTGGTTTTGACGTTTAAAAAAAGTATCCGATTTAAGTTGTTGGAACGTACGGAATTGTATTCATCTATTCAAGATTCATGACGAATCACTCCATTTCCAAAAAGGAAACTTTCTCCATTATATTATATAAAAGTTTATATAATATAATGGAGAAATATATAACTTTGTTACCAGGTTTAAACCATTATCCGCCCAAAATGTAATTGACTTTGACAGGTGAGATAGTGTGATATTACTAAATGTCAACTTGATTTGGTCGGATAATGGTATAAACTTAGTAACAAAATAAGTCTGGGTTTTATAATAAGACGGATTGTCTATTTATGTTAAAAATACGCCATATACACTAGAGATTTTCTCCAAAATATTGCTTTTATCAAAACGCTAACTCGCACTTCGTCTGGAACGTTTGATAAAAATCCAGACTTTGACAAATACACTCGCTCAGGACTGAGACAGCGAAATCTTTACGCATTCAAAAGGTACATTTGTTGGGAGTAGAACGTTTGACATATTTTTATTGATATATAGTTTATAAAATGTCGCCAGTATGGAGTTTCTAAATTATTTGCAGGCTTAATTACTGGCTGCTAAGAATAATAACCGGCCAAGTGCGAGTCGGTCTCGTGCACGAAGGGTTCCATACCACTATTTATAAAAAATCGCGTTTGTTGTATGGGAGCCCCTCTTAAATATTTATCTTATTCTACTTTTAGTATTCCCTGCTATAGCGGCACCAGAAATACATTGTCTGTGAAAATTTCAACTGTCTAGCTATCACGGTTCATGAGATGACATGCCAGGCCTGGTGACAGACGAACAGACAGACAGACAGAGAGACAGCGGAGTCTTATTAATAGGGTCCTGTTTTCACCCTTTGGTTACAGAACCCTAAATATAAAACTTAGATAGAGAGGAGACAAAAACAGTTCACGTCTTTTGCAATTAATTCTTCTGTCATTCTGTGTTTGTTTTGACTTTACATTCTCGTCAACTAATTTCTTTTATTAATTTGCCAGTTTATTATTTTTCAGTAAATAAAAATAAATTCCTTTTTTACAGATATTTTCATTGAAAACTGAGTTAATACACGTATGTAAGTATACAAGTACCTACAAAAAGATCACTGTCATCATTTCATCACCATAATGTCCACTCAGAGTTTATGCGCAGTACGATGATGATAAGTTACTCAAACTAGGTTTGTACTCGTAATGTACCTACCTAGTTATGTTACAGGAATCAAAACTAAAATTTATGGTTATGCAAAATGTCATTATTTCAAACGATACCCTATTCGTATAGACTCTTTTCAATCGCTCCACTGACGATAAATCCTATAACTTATTTATACGAGCGAAACCGGGTCTCTGTCAAAATTAAGACATAAATCTTTCCTCGGCCAATTTTCCGTCCTGCCCACCTCAACTTCGGATTCTTTATCTAATATTTAGGAGGGAAGTTTGTCCGTCTGTTTTGTAATTGAAATAGGGATGAATAAATTAAAATGGACCCTTCCGCGCAGTAAATTGAGTTAGTGTTTGGTTGTCAAGTTGTTTTATTTATTTTCAGTTGTTTATTCACTATGTTTGCCGACGATGGTTTGTTATTTACTTCCTCGTAATTTTTATGTAAGTATTTTTGGCTTCCATGCTGCTTTGGACAAAAAGAATGTACCAGCTGAAGAGTGTTCTCTTCTGGCGCTGATCGTAAAAGTCGAACGAGTGAATGGGCTAGACAATCGACGTTTCGACACCCCCACTTGTTTAATTAAACATTTGAGTAATCCAACATTCAGGGAATTCAACATTCGTGGAACCAACATTCTCGGAATAGGCTATTTGACTTACTTTGTTTTTGGACAATATTTTATACGAATAACAAATAACAGTAACATAGAAGCCGTTTTCCGAAAAAAGAAAGTAAATTGGTTATTAAGTGAGGCAGCAATTATTATTTTAAATATAAGAGTGGGAGCGTGTCTGAGACATTTCGCTATCTCTTTCGTAAGCGTGACACCTAATGATAGTGACATCACGCGGGTGTATGTGCATCCTTTTTCTGTTATTTGACAGCTTCCTCTTCCATCGGATTTGATAGGCTATATAACTTGCTTAATTTTGAGCGGAGTAAAATTATTATTGTTTTCATTTTCTATCATGTTACTTTTTGATATGAATAAGAAAATAAATCGAGTCAAATGCCGAATTCAATATTTTTGGAAGGGAACATCTGAATATAGTTACTAGACGATACGACTAACAACCCATTACTACTTTCATTCATGTTTCCCATCTTCACGCCAAGTGTCCTTTGGGATGCTTAGGGGCACGCGGTCATAAGCTCTGTCTACCCAGTTAGAGATAAAAACTTTATAGTTAGTGTATGTACTTGGGACTTTTTGCCCACCAGCCAAATTTTAAGGGCGTGTTCAATTCATCATGGATTGAACTCGCCCTTAAAATTTGACTGAACTACTTTTTATAAAAAAAGTTAGTAAAATGAAATTAAATATTTATACTACCATACAAAATCCGTATGGCCGGGCAATGATTTGTATAATGTTATTTATAGCTTTTTGTTGTTTTATAGAAAGTAGTTCATGAACAAAACCTGCTCCAAAAATATTACCTTTAATGTATATTTTTTTGAATGCAAGTTTTTAGGGTCAGCTTAGACTGAAACGCGACACGACGCGACGCGTAGTGGCGGGCACTGTTAAAAAATTAAAGAACTTGTTTTCTAAAAAGATAGCGCCGCGTCGCGACTCAATCTGAGCTGACCCTAAGTGAGTAATAAATTATACTAATACGATTAAAGCATCGGGAAAGGAACCTTTATCAAACTGTCACCCTAATTGTGTTAAAACTAAAATGGTCTGCAAAGGATTAAGGGAAAATTAGGTCCTGATGAGTTCGAACAATATCTCGCCTTCATCCCTAATGGAGCAGACAGAGAATTCTGGGTCTTGTGGCCCTAATTAGACCCAAAAGCCACTTTTAGTATGGCCATGGCAGAGAAGGCGGTAAAAATCAAAATTGACAACAAAATACTACTTTTTCTCGAGTAGAAAGGCTATTCAACTACAATTAAGTGATGTTTGGCCATAGCAACTCACTTGTTATTTACTTCCATGTCTTCTTTGACTTAAATATGGGGCAATTTGAGCAAGAAGAATGAGTGGGTCATTGATTGCACAACACCGCACTCGCATTTGTCGTTTTTGGAGAAGCTACAATATTATAATTTTTCAAAACTAAAAACCGACTTCACCCCCGAACTACACAACCGATTTTGATAAGATTTTCATGGTACCACCTGGAAAGTATACCCTTTCAAACAAAAAAGTATATTTTACATCGGTCCAGGCGTCTTTGAATAATCGGTGAACATACATAAAAAAAAATAAAGGCTCGCGACGAATTGATAACCTCCTTCTTTTTTGGAAGTCGGTTAAAAATTGGTCTCATAGCAAAAAATAATTTGCATTGAATGTTTAACTCTTAATTTAAAAATAAATGTATTAAATGTCTAACATAGTACACACACAATCTAATTAAAACACAAACACACTAAAGCCGTGCAAATATTAATTAACACAGACAGTTTACAGATGCACTCGCTAGAATTTCAAACTGGAGGTAAAACAGTCGCGAACTGCGGAAAACTTTCATTGCTTTTTCATCGTAACACAAAAGAGAATTAATTTCAACTCTGGCTCTTGGACTAGTTTCCGAAGAAACTGAGTTTCAACACTTTTGTCGGGAAGTTGAGCAACTTTGTAGATCTGTATTAATTGACACTATTGTCAACGAAAGAGTTCGATGGCATAGCATAAGAACGCAATACTAGCGCTTATGCATAAAAAGCAACTTTGGGGGTAGTACGCACTTGGATCGGTGACCGCAAGTTGTATAATATTTGATAACCTCCGTGGCGTAATAGTTCGCCACTCCAGAGGTTCTGGGTTTGATCCCCAACCAGCGCAAACTGGACATAAAGCCTTCTTCAAATGGTCCTGAGTCTTAAGTGTTTATCACTATATTTACACTGAGCAAAAGAAATAGTTTAACCAGTTTTGCTACATGCGATTTTGATAGTAGATAACTTTTGTTCTAATTAGCAGACCCATGGCGTTTCAATTAAGAGACATTTTATCTACTAGTACCCATGATTTCAGCGGTCACTCGATTTTCGTAACATGTAGCAATATTTTTTACTAGTAACTATTTTTTTTTCTCAGAGTATTTATCATCAGATAAATTTCAAACTTACTTTGGGGCCAGCCCAATTTGTGTAATAATATATCTTTGGTTCCACCGAGTTTCGAAAGCCATGTTCGTTCAACCGTGTGCTCAGCTTTCAACGTTAGATGGACGTCATTAAGCCATGCTAGATGCTTAAAGACAGCTGACAAATCAATTTGACTCTAGTGTTGCCCACGAATATACGAGGTAAGATGAAAATTTGCGATACAATTTCTTTAACGGAAGTCGCTTTTCTGCGAATGCCGTTCCGAAAATACTAAATAAAATACATAGAGAAAATTTGGCTCATGAATGCTCTAAGACACATATTCCTATAAATAAATGAGGTCAAAGCCTGTCAGTTTAATATATCTTTTCCAGTTAACGTAATATATAATTAAATACCTTTCAAAAACCTTCAACTCGATAATCTTCAAAGAGCAACAAAAAACAAAATGGCGTCTAAAATTTCGACCTGATCCAAATTAATTGCCGCTTCGAGACGCGGCTTCGTTTATTTTCGAGCACGTTCTAAACACATAAGCCTTGCTTGTGACGGATTCTTGATACAGGATCAAGTTAGGAGTGATTATAAGGATTCGAAGATTAGGAAGAAGAAACAGGCGCAAGAGAGGCATTGGCTAACACCAAATAAATAATTCCTATAAAATGAAGATGATAAATTACTAGCTGATGCTTGCGGAGATACCTGCGTAATCGAATTTTTGATCCCACGGGACCCACAAACTTTGCGGGGATAAAAACTATCCCATGTGTAAACGCAGATATATTTATTCCAAATTCCATTCCAATCCGTTCAGCTGGTTTGGCGTAGAAACGCAACAAACAGCTGTACAAATTTTCATATTTATGATATTTTATAAAAATATTGTAATGGATGCAAAAAATACATTTAATGTACATTCGGGGGCAGATCAAAGTGACCTCCTGCCATACGGCCTTTAAAGTCAAGGGGGTCAGGTTTATCTGCCCTCGACTGTAATACTATACAAGCTGGCTGACTGTATACTATAGTCCCGTAGTGAAAGTGTGTTCATTTTGAAAAGGGTTTTTTTCTGTTCCTGTGCCCAGTGACCTTCAGATTAAGTACTTTATTAGTAACGTGGCTCCTCTGTCTCATCATATGCATACCATCGCAGTTTATTTGTTTCTCAGCTTTTCCGTTATCGGGGCTATGTACTTACTTACTACGTAACTGATGTACTTTACTCTTACAAAAAAAGTTGATCATACATTAATTCGGATTGTACCCGGCTCAAAGGTACCCATTATAATAATAATAATAATTACCTTACTCTTCAGAAAGCAGCAATCTTAAATACGTGTCGCACAGTGCGCAAATTTATACAACTAGACACTAACTTTAATCCGGTAAACAACTAATTGTTAGCTTATTACTTTAACTTCGGTCCGTATAAGTTAAAAAAACCAGGTTCGCCTGAGCATCATAAAGATGAAAACACATAATAATAATAATAAAAAATTTATTTCAGACAGATACATCCATATTATGTTAGTATAGCACTCAACTTATTCTAGGGTTAGTAATTAATGAAATTTAGATTATATTAAATTGTCACACTCCTGTGCTATAGATATTGGTAGCTAGCAACAGGAGCGTGAAGCTGTATCCAGCGACTTAACATAGGGGAGTCCCACCGTTCAGCCAACGCGTTCAGGATTGTGTTCGATGAGCCACGCACTCGCGCCCACAGCGAGGCGCATCGCTTTCTAATGATGGTATAGAAGCAGTCTATATGCGCCTCAGCGAACATAAGTGACGCGCTGCAGAAACGCCGTAGTCCGAACAACCTCCTAAACGCGTCATTGTACTGTAATGCTAGCTGCATTTTCTCTTTGAATAGCGGGTCCGATATCCAAGTCCGACACCATGTCATAGTTTCTAAACCAATTCTCACGACCACTGGCTCAGAAAACAAATGCCTAAACCTTGAGACCTTAAGGCGGTTTAAAAACTCTGACATGGTGTATGGAGTCGTTTACGATAAGAATGAACCACCGTGTGGTTTCCGGCAGAGTAGAATAGGACCTCTCCAAGTCTTCCCGTGGATGTCGTAGAAGGCGACTTAGGTAACACAAGCTAAACAAAGCTTATAAACATCTATTAGACCTCTGGAGCGTGGAGAATGTAGGCCAATTCCTCTGGCTGCTCTGGCCAAGTATGGCTCTAGTAGTACAGAGAGACTAAAAAGACCTGATGATGATGATAAGAAAGAAAATGAAATGTTCATGAAAATTCAGTAGGAAGTTGGTTTTTAGACGTTGTAAGTTAGTGGCGTTAACTCAAAGTCTGAATTTGCAACTACGGAATCCTCTACTGCGCGTGGTCCAACACGCACTTGACCAATTTATTTGAACAAACGTTTGTCAAGTCTCTGTTTTGTAGCACAGTCCATTCGAATGAGTTGTGTTCGGAAGAAAAGACATTCGGAGAATCGTTCGTCGACGCACCGTGTTTTCGCTGCAATACCAGTTCAATGCTACATCCATTCGGATTACATCGATTCGCGAAAAAATCTCTCAAACAATATTCATTCGAATGAACTAACATCGGACTTGGATATCGGACCCTTGAATAGCAATGGATATCCTTTGAACTAGGTACCAGCCAGAGCAGTAGTCATAACCAAGGTCTCTTAAACGACGTCCTATCTCACTAACAAAGTCCCTTGCCTCCGGACGCCATGGGCCAGCAGTGTCTACGGCGACATGCACAAAATCATAATGTGTAGGTAACATTGAATATTTTGCTCTTTTTTAGAAGCAGCAGCCTGCGCAGCTGCCCCAGGTGATCGCGTGGTGCTAGTGAGATATGAACTACTCAAACATATACTAATTTTTAGTCCAACTTTATCTCAGTCGACGCAATTTCCTCTATAAGACCAGACCCATAATGTCAAACCTCTTATCACTTGTACTACATCCTAAACGTAATCTAATATTAATTATTTCAAGCGAACGTTACAAATTACTAGAATTTATAAAACCCGGGTCGTGTGTGATTTTCTTAGCAGAATCCGCTAATGCTTTTTAGGCTAGGATTTTCTGTTCCGAATAATTTAGCTTCCCTACCTTTTAAATATGTATGGAAATGTATGTGTAGGCCCGAGGGAGATAATGAAGATCGTTTTATTTATTTTCGACAAGCTGGCTTCTACGGTATTTCTTCTTGAATCATTTTATCTGATTTCTTTACTTTCATTTAAATTTTATTTTATCTTGAGATATTTGAACGAGTCGATAGTATACAATTTAGTAGACATATTTTAATATACTAGCTAAAGCCCACAGCTATGCCCGCGAGGTATTTTTTTAAATATTCTTATTTTCTCGCTGCTTAGCAATTTTTACCTGAATTTTATACAAACTGTTACCCCCTATTTCATGTTTTTTTTTAATGAACGTGATATTAACTTTGGTTTCAAACCACAAACTCATCGTAAGTCATTTTTACATGTCTAAAATTGACCGAGTTTCATACAAACTTTCACCCCTAATTTCAACCCCTTAGGGGATGAATTTCCAAAAATATTTACTTAGAGCACACTTCTTTCATGTAAGGAAAGTTTGTGCAAAATTTTGTGTTTGTGCAATGCTTGAAACTCGAAGAAAAAATTTACATATTCATACAAATTGCCGGGCCGCCCGTATGAAAATGTCGATTTTTTTTCGAGTTTTAAGCATTGGTTCCAATGGAAAACTTATTCATATTGACGGTCTGAGTTGCTCCTACTTGGATCGGACAGGCTTTTTGTTACATATTGTAAATTTAGGTCAGCCATTCAGTTTTTTTCTTTTGACATATATAGATTATAAGAATAGAATTTTTAAGAGCGATCGTGATCAGCAAAATCGGTCAAGGAGTTGCCAAGATAAGTGGGTTGTTAGGCAACTCAAGTATCTTTGGTTTATGATATTTGACATGGAATACAAAAATTTCTATAGCAATACAAGTAGATGATGCCTTAACATGAACATGGACAAGACGAAAATAATGCTGAATGCCCACGTCGCACCACTACCGTTACTGTTGGGAGCTCCAGCCTCGAATTTGTAGACCAGTACATCTACCTGGGTCAGTTGATCCAGGCAGGAAGTTCCAGCTTCGAGGAAGAGGTCTTTCGACGAATCCGACTCGGCTGGGCAGCGTTCGGGAAGCTACGCAGTGTCTTCTTGTCCTAGATACCTCAGTGCCTCAAGACGAAAGTGCTTAATCAATGTTTGTTACCAGTGATGATATATGGATCTTAAACGTGGTCCCTTACTATGGGTCTCATAAGAAGGCTCAAGGTCGCTCAGCGCGCTATGGAGAGGGCAATGCTCGGTGTTTCTCTACGTGATCGAATCAGAAATGAGGAAATTCGTAGAAGAACAAAAGTCACTGACATAGCCTGGGCTATGTTAGTGACTTTGTTTGACGGATTAGTTCGTTGAAGTGGCAGTGGGCGGGACACATAGCGCGAAGAACCGATGGGCGATGCCTTGTCCAGCAGTGGACTTTATGCGGCTGAAATGATGAGGCCCTTTGGCTCCAAAATATTATTTTATATACGTATATACCTACAGAGCTTAGAGCAGCAAAATTCAAAATACTCTAAACAATACAATACAATATAATAAAACACAACACAATACAATACAAAAAACATTATTGCACCGAATGACATTTACATATTCGGAATACTTATAAAATAAGTATAACATACAATGAGGTGTACAAGAAGCGGCTTTATCGCCGAAGCAATCTCTTACAGCAACCAAAAAGAGAAGTGCGAAATATATAATAAGATAAGGTGGCGCAGTTCTATCTTTCCCAACCCAATAGTCCTCTCTTAGGCGAAGTAAGCGGCTATGAAACAGGGTTACTTGCTTGACGCACGCACGTTACTCGAGTTTGCGAGAACTTTGAACCAATACGTGCCAATACCTAATCGTAATGGTGAGATACAGCGCCTACTATCATTGTTTATCCACTTCAAAAAATAAAAAACAAAACAATAAAGTTTTGTTTTGTGAATTCTACAATTGCATGTTAGCAAGTTCTTATTTATTAGCCAGAATACCAGATGTATGTTAGGTAACTTTCAAAATATATATTTAAATTAGATACCTAAAACAATCTCAAATCTCCCGGTATGGAAAGATAATCGTAAATGTGTCGAACTCATTAGTAGATAGGTATTAGATTCGTTCTGCGGTGGTGACCCTGTTTACGCACACATTTGACGTGTGCACGGATATATTGTTTCGATTGTAGTAGGTGTAAATGTTACTCCGTTTCTATGAAGAGCCATACCCGCAACTTCGTTCACGTGAAAATATAAAAATGACGACCACTTTTTCTTGATATCAGATTTCAATGAAACAAAGCCTATATGTTGCTCTGAGCTAAACTCAATGTGTTATTGAAAACCGCGTTAGGGCCGTAACAGACGCGGCGCAAGTTGCGCCGCGTAACAGCTAGTGATGGGCGATGCATAAATACTCATCAACCCATTTGAGAATTTACTTAGTAGATTGAGTAAATACCCGATAAATATCCTTATTCATCCATTTGGTGAGTAGATTGATTTATAGGAGTTGCGACTCATATTTATATTTTTATTCATATTCATTATTTCATGTTTTCATGACCATTTTGAAACTTAAATCTAGTATACACTTACAATTTTCGTCGGAAAGTGTGTGCATATACCATAATATGCTTAAAATGTAGGTAAACGTTATATGCGACGCTAAATTATATGAAAATACCATACTAATCATGCACTGATAGTAGGCTTCTTTGACTATTATCATTTTTTGGTGGGAGGTGTGCATAGACGTAATTTTACGTTAAAATAACTAAACAGACATCAAATGCGATGTCAATATATGAGCACGCTCTATTTACTCTATTTATTAAATCTACTGAGAAAATACTCAAATGGGTAGATTGAGTACTATCCACTGCCCATCTCTAGCTGTTACGCGACGCAACTTGCGCCCCGTCTGTTGCGGCATTAAAATTGATGCATTCGTTACGAAGATCAGCGTGAACATACATACAGACGGACCAGTTTTTTTTTTGTTCGCCTTTTGTGTTCCGTTACTTTTTATGTATCGCCTTCATTAATTTTTTCATAAATTTATTAAATGTACAGTTTCTTTGTGTAAACGGGGAGTGACACAGGCCTGCTGCAACTGCATTCCTAAGGAAGGTCGTAAAACTAGGCAAATCATTTAAACAGCTTCGGCTATTTCTTCTCCATTTTGCAAGGTCCTAAGTAAGCATCCTTGAATGACAATTCTCATGCATTGCATATTATAATAAAAAAGAGAGAAATCGCACCCCAGGCTTTAAAGCAGCACAGCTAAGGACGCAACCCTTAATGCACTTATATATTTAACAAGTAATAATTAAAGAAATATTTTTTACACAACCTTTTATATTAAACAATGAACGGGGTTGCGTCGTTTCATTACAGAGTCCCTATGGCCACCTCCCGGTTCCATCATCAGATCAGCTCCATACCATCATAATATTGCATTGTCACGCGATATACGTATGCGTGTAAAATTTCAGCTCAATCGAAAATAGGTCAAACTTAACATGCAAGATTTGATTACAGACAGACAGACAGACCGACAAACAACGGGACAGGAGAAACTAAATAAAAGTTTGTAAAAACACGAGAGGCTCTTTGACCTCGCAAACATCCCGACCCGTTAGTTTATGGCATAAAAATTGTTCAGACAAAAAGTTGCGTCTTAATAAAGGTAAAAAAGAATATTATTACATTTCTGAAAATTTTTCGAATTGGCTGTGAAATATGATATTTTTAAAGTTTTCAACTCCAATATATCCGCTATTATGAAAAAGTTTTGAAAAACTGAATCGACGAAAAAATCTACATAAGTCTTGAATTACCCGAGAATTGTTTGAGACATGCGACCTGTAAACGAGAACAGGCGGACAGACAGACAAGCCGGACAAAAGCATTTTTGGCCAATCTCAAAACCGAGACGCTTCGCTCGCTCTGTCAAATAAGTTAATGCTATTGTACTAATGCACGAGGTTTTAGTGCTATTTTTCCTTTAGTCGCCTCTTACGACGTCCACTGAACACATACATTATTTGAAAGGAAGAATAATAACACCACAATAAGTACAATCCGAACAACACTGTGGTCATAAATTAAGGCGATTACTGCAAATGAGAAACAAGGCTATCAGATAATTGCTTCCTTGCAATGTACGGAAATAAATCGGTGCATAGGAACACAGAATTTACGAGTTCAACAACTTTTATACAAAATATACAACCAAATTTGAATTATAATTAACTTATAAAAAAGTAATTACATTTTATTTACTAATTTACAATTACAAATTAAAAGGAAAATTTAAACTAAAAACTAAAGTACGAACTAAACTAAAAACTAAATAAATTAAAAAAAACTTACAAATAAAAAATGGCGTGCAGATCATTGCCCTGCGGTAAAGTGCCCAAAAGGCTGGCAGAATTGCCACGCTGGAATATAAATATAAAATATACTAGTTGTGGCCAACAACTAGTATATTTTGTATAAAAGTTGTTGAACTCGTAAATTCTGTTAATGTTAAATTCTAATAAGTGTCTTCTTATTTAAAATATATTATACAGTATGTAACAAAAACCCTGTCTCGAAAACAGGTTTGATGCGTTCCAGTCTCCCTAACAAGCCGGTTTCCGTAAAGGCTTTAGCACCACGGACCACATTCACACGCTGTGGCAGGTTATAGAGAAGACGAGGGAGTATAACCGGCCGTTATGATTAGGGTTCGTGGACTATGAAAAAGCCTTCGATTCGATCGAAACATGGGCCGTGCTTCAGTCTCTCCAGCGATGCCGTATTGACTATCGGTATATCGAAGTGTTGAAGTGCTTATACAGTAACGCCACTATGTCAGTCCGAGTACAGGAGCAGTGCACGAGGGCTATTCTACTGCAAAGAGGGGTAAGACAGGGAGACGTTATATCTCCGAAACTGTTCACCGTTGCACTGGAAGATGCCTTCAAGCTTCTGGAATGGGAAGGATTTGGCATCAACATTAATGGCGAGTATATCACTCACCTTCAATTTTCCAACGATATCGTTGTCATGGCAGAATCGATGGAAGACTTAAGTACTATGCTCGGAGACCTAAATCGAGTTTCCCAACAGATGGGCCTAAAAATGAACATGGACAAAACGAAAGTGATGTCGAATGTCTATGTCGCGCCCCTACCTGTACGTGTTGGGAGCTCCGCACTCAAAGTTGTAGACGAGTATATCTACCTGGGTCAATTGATCCAGGCAGGAAGTTCCAGCTTCAAGAAAGAGGTCTTTCGACAAATCCGACTCGGTTGGGCAGCGTTCGGGAAGCTACGCAATGTCTTCTCAAAATACCTCAGTGCCTCAAGACGAAAGTGTCTAATCAATGTGTGTTACCAGTGATGACTTATGGCTCTAAAACGTGGTCCCTCACTATGGGTCTCATAAGAAGGCTCAAGGTCACTCAACGCGCTATGGAGAGGGCTATGCTCGGTGTTTCCCTACGTGGTCGAATCAGAAATGAGGAAATTCGTAGAAGAACAAAAGCCACTGACATAGCCCAGCGGATTAATTAGTTGAAGTGGCAGTGGGCGGGACACATAGCGCGACGAACCGATGGCCGATGGGGCAAAACGGTTCTCGAATGGCGACCACGTACTGGCAAGCGAAGTGTAGGACACCCACCCACAAGGTGGTCTGACGACCTGAATAAGGTCGCTGGAAAGCGCTGGATGCAGGCTGCTCTAGATCGGTCGTTTTGGAAATCGTTGAGAGAGGCCTTTGTCCTGCAGTGGACGTTATGCGGCTGAAATGATGGTGATGATGAGGTTGATGGTTGTACGACGCTTTGTTATGTACCGCGTGAAGTTAAGGCAAATTAGCGTCCGATTATCCGACCACTGGACGGAAGTTGAAAACACAAATAATTCACAACTTACAAGTACTGAATAATTGAATGTATTGTTTTTTTGTTTGTTTACCCCAATAAAGAAAGAAAATAAATATTTACATGGTTATAATCATTTTAACGGGCGTTAATTTTACCCGACTACGTCAAAGCCAAACGAAAGGGTAATAAATTTTAGCAGTCTATGTATGTGGGTATTTTTGTCTGTTCCACCATGGCATCGAAACTGCTTAACTATCCAATTTTTAACCGGCTTCAAAAAAGAAGAGGTTATCAATTCGACAGTTTTTTTTTCTTTTTTTTGCATGTATGTTACGCGATATCGCGATTTTAATGATTCTTTATTACCTTTACTACCTAATTGGTCTCATTTTAATTTGGTGAAGACATGATGAAGAACTTTGGAGATATGGAAGAAACTCCTGAAAAAAGGAAGTAGGTTTTTTTTTTGTTAAAAGTTTAATAACACTAATAAAAATATCTGAAAAGTTAAATAAATATCAAAATCTTGCCATCGAAATAAAAACGCAATGGAGAGTAGATACTGTTCACATAGATCCCATAGTCTTATCTTCAACCGGCGTTGTGCCGAAATCTCTCAAAGAAAGCGTAGATACTTTAGATATACCAGTTCATATACTTACCCTGATCCAGAAAGCCGTCATCCTGAACACGTGCCGCATCACCCGCAAGTTTCTAAGTTCGTCTTCTCTAACCACTACGTACTCAATATAATTAACCCTTATGCGCTTTGGCTTTGGCCCACGTATAAGGCGTAAACCCTCTAGGTATAAGATGAGAAAAAAAAGTACAAAATAATAATAATAATAATAAAAATTTTATTTCAGACAGATACATCCATATTATGTTAGAATAGCACTCAACTTATTCCTGGGGTTAGTAATTAATGAAATTTAGATTGTATTAAATTGTCACACTCTTGTGCTATAGATATTGGTAGCTAGCAACAGGAGCGTAAAGCTGTATCCAGCGACTTAACATAGGGGAGTCCCACCGTTCAGCCAACGCGTTCAGGATTGTGTTCGATGAGCCACGCACTCGCGCCCACAGCGAGGCGCATCGCTTTCTAATGATGATATAGAAGCAGTCTATATGCGCCTCAGCGAACATAAGTGACGCGCTGCAGAAACGCCGTAGTCCGAACAACCTCCTAAACACGTCATTGTACTGTACGTCATTAATCATCACAAATAAGATGTTAATCGATTCGTCATTATTGACCGGGGTGACATAGGCTATAATTTGTATTCAATAGATGTATAAAAAGGAATGTATAATACAAAGAAATTGCGAGTCAATTTTTTTTTGTATCTGTGTCCAGTATTATCCAGTGGGGTATCAAATAAAGGGTCGTGATTGGCACATTTCAAAAATATACAACGTGGAGAAACATACCCGTAATAAATTAAATCACGGTCTATACTACATTACTATAGTATAATGAAATTAAAATAACAACCAAATAACCAAAAAAGTTTTCGCCATTCCAATACAAAGTGCCCGAGCGGCTGCACACTTTTGTATGGAAATGACATTTTTTTTCTTTTTCGGCTGTTATTTTAGTTTCATTATAATAAAGAGATCTAGCATAGCCCTTGGTTCGATTTATTATAGGTATGTCCCTTCCAAGTTATAAACATTGTTAGCCATAAATAGCTACCGTACTCAAGTATTTGTTTTTTAAACGTACATCTTGTTAGCCACCCAGTAAAACAATAGATTTTTTTAATATCCATATTACAGATAACTTTCAAGAATAAGGAATTAAATAGCAGGGCGACCGAGCTCGGTTACTTTTATAATGATTATTAATTTCAAGAATAAAGTATTACTAGCTGGCGACCGAGCTCGGTTACTTTTTTAATGATATTTATTTCAAGAATAAAGTATTACTAGCTGGGCGATCGAGCTTGGTTACTTTTATAATGATTATTAATTTCAAGAATAAAGTATTACTAGCTGGCGACCGAGCTCGGTTACTTTTTTAATGATTATTTATTTCAAGAATAAAGTATTACATGCTGGGCGACCAAGCCCGGTTACTTTTTTATTGATTATTTATTTCAAGAATAAAGTATTACTAGCTGGGCGATCGAGCTCGGTTACTTTTTTGATGATTATTAATTTCAAAAATAAAGTATTACTAGCTGGGCGATCGAGCTCGGTTACTTTTTTATTGATTATTTATTTTAAGAATAAAGTATTACTCAGCTGGGCGATCGAGCTTGGTTACTTTTGTAATGATTATTAATTTCAAGAATAAAGTTTTACTTAGCTGGGCGATCGAGCTTAGTTACTTTTGTAATGATTATTAATTTCAAGAATAAAGTATTACTAGCTGGCGACCGAGCTCGGTTACTTTTTTAATGATTATTAATTTAAAAAATAAAGTATTACTAGCTGGGCGATCGAGCTCGGTTACTTTTTTATTGATTATTTATTTCAAGAATAAAGTATTACTAGCTGGGTACCGAGCTCGGTTACTTTTTTAATAATAATTAATTTCAAGAATAAAGTATTACTAGCTGGGTACCGAACTCGGTTACTTTTTTAATGATTATTTATTTCAAGAATAAAGTATTACTAGCTGGGTACCGAACTCGGTTACTTTTTTAATAATAATTAATTTCAAGAATAAAGTATATTCTAGCTGGGCGACCGAGCTCGGTAACTTTTTTGATGATTATTAATTTCAAAAATAAAGTATTACTAGCTGGGCGACCGAGCTCGGTTACTTTTTTAATGATTATTAATTTTTTAACAAAACAAACAACCGACTTCATTTTTTTCAGGAGTTTCTTCCATATCTACAAAGTTTGTGTGTTTGTTTGTAATAACTTTATTGTACAAAAGAAATAATACATTAAAAAGACAACATACGAAAGAGCAAATATACAAAGGCGGACTTATCCCATGTAGGGATCTCTTCCAGTCAACCTGCGATAGATTGAGAGGATATTTACTCTTCTCTAAGTTCTTTATTATGTCTTCACCAAATGAATATGGGACCAACTTGGTAATAAAGGCTTTTAAATAAAAAAAGAATCGTAAAAATTGGTCCACGGTTGACATAGATATCGCGTAAAATATATACAAAAAAAATAATAATATACGAATTGATAACTTTCTCCTTTTTTGAAGTCGGTTAAAAATCAGTTTTTTAGCCTCGTCACTCCCTAAATACCAAGTTTCATCTAAATGATTGGAGCCAATTTCGAGATCTTCACCATATATATTTATATACACGCTGACTTTTGTATGACACAAGATACATATAACAGATAAAAAAGTTGCGAAAATGATTTTCGATCGAAACTGCGTAGTAGTTACGCCCGTCCAAAACTGCCGCGTGACCCGAATGAACTCAAAATCTAGCCAACCGGCGGTACTACTAATTGATCTCACGATTTTGCTTTCGAGTTAAAGTTTTTTGTTTCTGAATTTTTATTTTGACTAGCTAATTATGTTTTACTAACGATCCTTATGAAGTTACCTCGGCTCCAAAACCAATGAAAAATCACCGTGTATATACAAGAATTGCTCGTTCAAAGTATAGGATATTAAGAACAAGTGCCTACCTACAACATTAAGAGGAGTTGCTCTCCAGCTACATTTCAGTACATGTAGGTCGTCAAACAACAAACTTTTCAGCATAATTGCAGGTTTTGTTTACACGGAACACCTGTTACGGCTAATTTATTGTTGTTTTTCCCTCTCGCTCTGTAATTAGACTTGTTTTGGTTAGTCTGACTTTTTATATTTCTTGATTCATTTGGTGATAAAGTTGGCTTACGAAAAGATACGTAATATTATTGAAGCTAAGTAAGTATACGTATGAATGCCATGTCGTATTTCCAGTAGAAATTTTCCACATCGACAAACCGCTGTATTGTTATCTGAATCTATACTATAATAAAAGAGTAAAAAAAATGTCTCTGAACAACGAAAATATTTCCAAAAAAAAATATTTGGGTCGATGAAGACATATTAATAGACTAAAAAATCTAAACTGTAATAAAAGAGTAAAAAAAAGTGTCCGTACATTGAAAATTTTTCAAAAAAAATATTTGTGTCGATGGAGACATATTAATAGACGAAGAAAAAAAAATTGTGTCTGTTTGTTATGTAGCTGTGAAGCCTGGGCAACATATAGGCTATAATTGATTTTGGAAAATGGAACACATGATGCAAATCTATAGTGGTCCAGCTAAACTATAAGAAATATTAAAATGCCGCCTTCGGAAAAGTTGTAAAGTCTGATGAGAACTTTTTGTTGAAGTATAATAAAACTGACCAAGCGCGAGTCGCTTTCTTTCTCTCTCTCTCTCTCTCTCTCTCTCTCTATCTCTCTCTCTCTCTTTCTCTCTCTTTTCGATTAATTATTGACGACCTCCGTGGCGTTGTAGTTCCGAGTACAATCCCCGGTCAGGGCAAGTAGGAAAATGGCCTTGTTCAAATTGATCTGAGTCTTGGATGTGTATCTATATATGTATTGTTATAACACATACTATCGTTGAGTTAATATCCCATAACACAAGTCTCGAACTTACTTTGGGGCTAGCTCAATCAGTGTTATCTGTCCATATTTATTTATTTATTTATTTATTCTTGATTTAATTCGTTACCTCTTTCAGTGTTATTTGTCCCTGTATATTTATTTATTTAACTAGCTTTTTCCCGCGGCTTCGCTCGCGTAGGGGTGTAATTTATCAAAATCCTTTCTTAGGGGATGCCTACGTCATAGTAGCTTTATGCATGCAAAGTCTCAGCCCGATCGGTTTAAAATTGACAAAGTTTCATACAAACTTTCATCCCCTATTTATCCCTTTGGGGGTAGAATTGATCAAAATCCTTTCTTAGCGGATGCCTACGTCATAACATCTACCTGCATGCCAAATTTCAGCCCGATCCGTCCAGTGGTTTGGGCTGTGCGTTGATAAATCACTATGTCAGTCAGTCAGTCACCTTTGAGTTATATATATTTAGATTATGTCACTTCCACATAATTCACTCGCACCAATAATTTGTGTGAGTTAATTATGTATAGGCCAATAAATAGCGATATAAATTGTTCAACTATAAATAGACTTTTATACTCGACTGTACATACCATATTGATATCAACATATTCGTTACTTTGCAACCTGATATAAAATAAAACTGTAGATATAGCTCTAGCTTGCTAAACACCGAAATTCGCAAGTACAAATAATGCGCCGATGACTGCCATTTTGGTTCAATTTACGTGTCGGGAATTTGTACAAAAATGCTTTGAATTAAAGTCCACCATTTTTGTTCAACTTATTTGTGTCGCATTGTAGGTACTTACCTACCTACACAAAACCGATTTAGTAAGCAGCGCGCTAGGGTTGTTGTCTAGATTGTTTACCATTGTATAAATGCCTAAACGAATGAAGTAAATCTAGAACAAAGTCTTTAAATTTAATAGGCACCGAATGCATAAAATAATTGTATCGGCGCGTGTAGACTTTTGCTTTTGAGTGCCTTTGTGATCTGCCGTTAATGTTGATGATTATTAGTGATAGATATAAATAAAAATGCAGTGATCGAAAGTTTGATGACGAGTTTATTTTTAAAATTTTACATATGTCAGGGGTAAAGGTAGTTGGAACAAAATTGACCAATAGTATGTGCGCATTACGGAGAAGACCGAGCTTTGTTGTTGGGCCACAGCTGACCGTTCGTCACGTGATGAAGATGGGCGGATGGTTGCGAGGTTCTTCCGTCAGGGGGCTCCACAGCAGTAGGGTTGCCATTCGCGTAAACAATAATTATATTTAGACCTAACTATATGTGCTTAATACATACCTACTTATTTAACGATATATGAGAATAATTTACCAACCTAACACCTACGTTCCTACTTATTTTCGTTACCTACGTATTAAACCTTTTTGTATATACCTACTCTATATACCTCTTTTGTATACCTATCGTGAATGATAAAGTCAATAATAACCACTTTAAAGTACGAGTAGACCACAGAACCAGATTTACCTAGATGACGCTTGTATAGAATTATACGGTTCGTATGGAAACCAAGCGTGCCAACTTTTTTAATGCCTACTGTGATGTCAAAGGCCAATTTTGTGATATGAACCGATTCAAAGACCGCTCGCTACTACTGATCTTCTCGCGTATACTCATAAATTTTATATATGTGGTCTCGCTCGCTCACTCCGTGCCCGCCAACCACGAGCAATCACCAGTACGATTAACATTCATATTATCGTATTGTGGTAAAAATCACAATTGATTTTTTGACTGCTCATTTGAGAGCCAAAACTACTGATTTCAGAGCTGATCCCGGAACAAAATTATTAAATTGTATTGACGAATTCTTCAATCTCCCATCAACTTCACATTTACCACAAATTAGTATGCCGGGTATTTATCCGAATGTACCCATTGTATGGGAACATAAGAATTGACAAGTATAAGTTAACATTTTTTACCGGCAAATGTTTGACAGCATAACTGTATATGTTTAAATAAGCAAACAGACATAAAATGAATTTTAATATATGAGCGGGTTATAAACCCGCCAAGAGCCAAAATTACTGATTTCGGGGTTAATCACGGAACAAAAAATATTTGTATTGACAAGTTCTTTGAAACCCTATCAACTTGTTATAACTTTCCCACAAAATAGCATGCCAAATATCAACCCCAATCTACAAATGGAAACATACAAATTGACAGTTGTTCCAGTACCTAATTGCAGCATATCTAAAGCTGCCTCGAAAAGCAGCGTTTTTGTGACTGGGGCACATAAAGCGATCTGGTAATCGATTAGTGAACTTTAATTTATTTTACAAATAAGTCGGAATTTTATTTTTAAATACACAGGTGAAAGAAACGCGCGTGCGTCACTGCTCGAGCGAGTCCCTAATGAATTTTCTATTGCGCAGTGATCGCCGCGCGTAGGTATCTATCTATAATATCGATACCTAAATGGAGAATAACACAGGTAAGGCCACGCTTTTTGTATTTTTTCACTAAAGAAACAATACAATACAAAAAACTTTATTGCACCAAAACATTTACATATTCAGAACACTTATAAAATAAGGGTAACTATCGCCGAAGCAATCTCTTACAGGCAACCAAAAAGAAATGGAGTACAAATTATATAATAAGTTTATGGCGTAGTAAAAATGTTATACACTAAATT
The DNA here is from genome assembly GCA_943193695.1 of Acrobasis suavella. Lineage (NCBI taxonomy): Eukaryota > Metazoa > Arthropoda > Insecta > Lepidoptera > Pyralidae > Acrobasis > Acrobasis suavella. The sequence goes on from OW971947.1 coordinate 4,197,400, forward strand.
AATTTAATAATAAATACAATAACCAGTTAATATTCTAAATAAACATAATATATAGCACAATAAATAACTAAATATAGTGACACAATATTAATAAATATAATTTCAATACGTACATAGAAATAAATAAATAACAATCTGATTTTATTAAAAATTAAACAACATCGTTTTTTTTTTTTTATTTCTATAAATGACTGGTATTTTGATCGCATTACTGGTTTTCTCGTTGCAACATCTTAAAAAATATAACGTTTGTATCATTGTTCACAACAAAAAATAAGTCGATAACATTACCATACTCCAATAACGTATTTCAAGCACTTGTTGAGACTCAATCAGATATGAAATTGGAGAAATTCATATAAAAAATAATACCATTTGTATAGTTACCAGCTTATTTCTTGGATTTCGAGTGTATTACACATATAAAAACTTTATTCTTTTTATCGCATGTTGACTGGAAAAGATCCCTTCATGGGATAAGTCCGCCTTTGTATATTTGTTTTTTAGTATGTTATCATTGTAATGTATTTTTTTTAGTACAATAACGTTATTATACAATCAGACAAATACATTTTTTTGTCTTTTTAACAAAGGCTTTTTTAGGGTTCCATAGAAAACAGGAACCCTTATGGTTTCGCCATGTCTGTCTGTCTGTCTGTCTGACCGTCCGCGGTTTTACTCAGCGACTATAAGTACTAGAAAGCTGTGATTTGGCATGGGTATGTATATGAAATATGCGGGAAAAGTGGCAAAATAAAAAACGGAGAAAAAAATTTTTTGGGTTAACTCCCATACAAGTAAAGTGACAAGTTATTTTTTTCTATCGATTAAACAATCATTTGGGGTGCCGTTAAATAGGTTTTTCAAAACCGTTAAGCAGATAGAGGGCTATCTGCTAAACGGTTATCTATGGACACGTGAAAAAATTCACAGCTGTAGTATATATAACGAACTTTAAAGGAAAACTATCAGAGCTAAGAAGGGTAGCAAATTAGTTTTTAGACGTTTTCAGTGGCATGAACTCAAAGTTAGCATTCGTAACTACGGAACCCTATACTGCGCGACACGCATTTGGCCAATTATTTTTAGTTAGTTAAAATACATAATTTTTTTAGGGTCCAGTGCTGCCCCCATTTGAAATAAATAATTTGAAAGAAAACAGAGATATCATTTAAAACTTTGTCTTGATCAAGCCCTAGATAACCCTTCAAACTATTTTATGAACTACTGTTTACAGTTTAAAGTGAGAACGTGAAGCTTTTCTATGCACATACGCATGGGCGTACCCAGGTTCTGGGCCAGGGGAGGGCAAATCAGTTTATTTTTATAATGCACATACGCCAAAGGAGGGGCGCCCTCGGTACGCCCATGCACATACGCCAAAAGTGGCGACGAAAGTTGACGGTGGCGACTAGGGAACGGTTTTAATCAATGTTTGTTTTCTTTTTCTTTTTTTTTATGTTATAGGGCGGCAAACGAACAAGAGAGTGGGACACTTGACGGTTAGTGATCTGCGCTGCCCATGGACAACTGCAACACCAGAGTGTAACAGAAGCGTTGCCGGCCTTTCAGGAAGATATAGACTCGTTTTTTGGTTTCAATGTCGTACGATTATCTATCCAGGAACACTGCTGCAGAAAGTTGATTCCACAGTTCGGTCGTACGTGGTAAAAAGTTCCTTTTAAAACGTACGGTGGTTGATTGCCGACTATCCAAGTGGTATGGATAAAATTTTAAGTGGTAGGCTGTGATGGTGAAATTTTGCAGCAGGTCTATATATAGTCTTAATTTATAGTATAGCTTTTAATTTTATTTTATTATTAATGAGCTTTATATTGTTTTTAGTTTAATTTTAGCTGAATTGTAATTTATTATATTTTTGAGTCTTGGGCCTTACAGCTAGGCATTTGCCTAAAATACTATTAAAGGGACTTACCGTGATTGATATAATTTGAGGCAAATCTGCACCGAATCATCTGAATTTATGTAACTGATAGATATAGTTTTAAGTAACTATATCAGTTATCTGACATAACTTTTCTTCTCATTGTTTTTCGTATACAGGATGTGTTTTAACTACCAGCCATTTTTTCCTGTACATAATACTGAGCTACTATCCATAAAAACAAGTAAGGTAAAACGAAAAAGCAATTCGGCCACCCATGCAAATCGGCACTCGGCCAAATGGATTTTGTTAGGAAGACGAAAAAATTTTTATTGGTTTAAATAACTTTTTTTAGAAGTTAGTTCAGTATTATGGACTGAACTTGATCTAATAATTTGGCTGGTGAATCATCCTGTATAATTGGCCAACAGTTACGCACGACAAAATGATGAGACGTTGTATTAATATAGAATATAATATATATAGGGACAAATCAGCTCCGCAGATTGAAATAGCCCCAAAGTAAGCTTAAGCTTGTGTTATAGGATACTAACCCATCAATACTATATTATTTATATAATAAATACATATAAAGATAAATACCCAAGACCCAGGACAATTTGAAAAAGGCCATTTTCCAACTTGCCCTGGCTAGGGATCGAACTCAAACCTCCGGATTGGCGGACTAGCGTGTTGACCATTACACCACGGATGTCGTCACAAATAATGTATTGATAGCTAAGGTTGTTAGGCGTTTGGGACCGCGGTCCGAATCGCCCAAGTACTGTGTCTATAGGGGGTCATTCGGACCGCAGGGGTTGGAACGGTCCGAAAGGCCAAAAGAATTTTTTGAAATGGGTTAATTCGGAGTTCCCGCCTGAATGTACCCATTATAAAATTGTTCTTGGGGATTCAGACCATGATCCTAATCCCCAAGTACTGTCAGAAACAGTACTTGGGCGATGCGGACCGCGGTCCAAAATGCCTAACAACCCGATGGCAATTTTGCTGTCGCAATTTCATGTATTTTAATTCTAATTTATTGATATTTATATTATTATTATTTTTTTGAATTCCGCGGAAGACCAGCGTCGTGGCTCGTACCACGGTCCACGACACATGCTGAGCGTGGCCGTTTTGGTACATACTTGTATTAATGCAGCCAAACAAATTGTTAAGTTTTATAAGTGTGTTACCAAATAAACAATTTTTCTTTCTTTTCTTTCTTTCTTTATAGCTAAGTGTCTATTACTCGATAATTTGTCACCTACGATTATTACTAGTACAATCATACTATCATTATCTTCTCCCATATATCGGTGGAGTAGACGGTAATATTATCTACTAGTATCTAATAGCACCTAAATCTGAAACCGATATCGCGTCGAATGGTTATTTGCCATATTAATATCAATCGTATGAGATTCCAGAGAAATACGCTGAGCATACGAACGTTATAATATATATTTGACGACCTCCGTGGCGTAGTGGTCACCATGCTAGTCCGCCACCCAGAGGTCCCGGGTTCGATCCCCGGTCACGACAAGTTGGAAAATGGTCTTTTTCAAATTGTCCTGGGTCTTGGATGTTTATCTAAATATATATATATATATATATATATATATATATATATATATATACATATATATATATATGTTATAAAATAATAACATATATATATATATGTTATAAAATATAGTATCGTTGAGTTAGTATCCCATAACACAGGTCTCGAACTTACTTTGGGGCTAGCTTAATCAGTGTTATTTGTCCCTATATATTTATACTGAACGATTAAGGGAAGCGAGCAAAGTTCTCAGAGTCTTGAACAATCCGGCGTTCGCAATACATAAATAATGTATGTATATTTGTCACAATACAATACAATACCAAAAACTCTATTGCACCACGAAACATTTACATATTCGGAATGCTTACAACACAAGGGTAACAAAAATAAGGTACAAGAGGCGGCCTTATCGCCGAAGCAATCTCTTTCAGGCAAGAGAAGGAGTGCCAATTAAAAAAATATATAATAAGATAACAGGTGGCGTAGTTAGAATATTATACACTTAATTACACTTTTGACGACCCCGTGGCGTAGTGGTCACCATGCTTGTACGCCACCCAGAGGTCCCGGGTTCGATCCCCGGTCAGGGCAAGTTGGAAAATGGTCTTTTTCAAATTGTCCTGGGTCTTGGATGTTTATCTATATATGTATTTGTTATAAATTATAGTATCGTTGAGCTAGTATCCCATAACACAAGTCTCGAACTTACTTTGGGGCTAGCTCAATCAGTGTAATTAGTCCCTATATATTTAAAAAATATATTTAATTTATTTATTTAAAAAAAACACTAAATTAAGTTCGACGATAACTCGAATATATTAAGTCGAAGCTTCATAAAATTTGGTAGGCGTATAGATGTAATTGAACGAGCGAGCAAAGCGAAGATCTCAGTGTCTTCTTGAACAAGCTGGCGCTTCTATGTCTGTTTGTTCGACGATTTCACGAGTATATATTGATCTGAGCTTCATGTTTGGCGGGGGTTTAGATGTAACCAATGGAATTTTTATATTCGAACATGAGCCAAATCAATCAAGGGTTTGCTGACATACGGAGGTCTACCAGTAGTTATGTTTAGAACTACTATTTCTCTGAAAAGATCTTCCGAGATGTCTAAAAATTAACCCTCAAATAAAACCGAGTCTAAATTATTGATTTAGAAATCTTAAAGAACATGAAGGCATGGAGGCACGAAAGCTAGCTGCGTTGGCTCTCTGAATTGCTATGCTTATTCGTTGAGAAAAGAAGCAGCCAGCCCTTTTGTCACCAGCGGCGATTATCAAGCGCGGAGTTATCTGTTTAAGGAAGGCCCTCGCTTCCTTCAAGTACGGCAATAAATATTTTTTTCTCAAACATGCTCGGAAATGTAGGCATTATTGTAGTAAAAAGAAGGCACGAAGTTTGTGATTCTTGGCACATGCATTACTTTACCGGCTTAGGCCAGGAAAGTAGTATGAAAATTCATTCCTGGCCGCTATTCAAAACCAGAAGACAAAAAGTGTATTCAGAATGATAAGACAGTGTCATTGACGTTTTAGATGACAGTTCTGTTTTTACATTTGGCAAAGACATTGGCGTTTAATTTTATCACTTGTCATACAGCCAATTGCTACCACATTATAAAATTTATTTGAATATGACCACAATTTTACTAAAATTTTCGAATGAAATCACTCGAAAATATGCTTTATTATCGTTGCGAGAGAAAAAAAAAAACAATTATCTACGGTATTAATTTTTTTGCGTAAAAGAATTATGACTGGGCTGCATCGGCTTTTGCACAAAAAACGCGGGAAAGCAGTTGTTTTTTTTTTCAAACCACGTAGTGATTGATTCTATTCTCTATGCAGGAAACACTAATTGCTTTCGGTAAATATTTGCAGAGTTGGTTATTTCTTTAATTATTTCCTCACATTTATGAATATTAATGAGAATATTCCTCAATTATATTCTTGAGAAAAGCACAATACATGCCTCGGCGGGAATGGGATTGCCTGATTCGTAATTATTGTCAAAACTACGCATCCGGCAATGTCATACTTCCCGTCCTCTGCAGTAATGTACTATAATTAAAGGAAAAACCTTCCTGTTATAACCAAGAATAAAATCTAGACAGCAAGAGCATTGAATAAGTTATGGCAAACTATTACAAAGCTGTCGTAAACAAGGTGATTACAACAAATAAACTAAATTTTATTTGAAATAAACTCGAGCTCGCTCTTATAAACTATTGTTACTGGCCACTTAAGAAATAAGCAGAACTCCATTTTCGCTCTTTGTTTGAGAGAATTAAAAAGAAAATTTTTAGATAAACACTTTTAGAGCCGCGCTGTTTGCCAAATACGTAAAAGCAATCTTACAATAAGTTTCTGAGCATTTTCGAAGACTTGTGTACTCCCTTTGTTTCCGTCGTTTTTTTTTTCTTTACTCATAAGTATATATTTTATTCCAGTCACTTCTTTCTGCCAAGTTTACTGCCTCAGTATATCTGTTATTCATTGAAATTCGTTCTTACTGCTGCAGTGCATTATTGTCTGTCAAATAACTTCGTTTTTGGGGTTACTTAGTAATATCCCATTTGAAACCAAAGTGTTAAAATTGGACTCTATTACTAAGACTCCGCTGTCCGTCCGTCCTATGGTTCTTGTCATCTTTAAAAATACTTCCATCCATGCCCAACACGCCTAAAGAAGTTTTCACTTTATTAAATAACCCACATCACATTAGATAAACATCCAAAACCCAGGCCAATCACAAAAAGATAATTTTTCATCTTGACCTGACCGGGGTCGAACCTCAGACATCCCGAGTAGCGGACAGGCATGTTAACCATTTCCAGGGCACAGAGGTAATATAATAACAATACCTAATACTTGTACATACAGATTGGAAACTCCTAGGGTCCCGCGCAGTATGCGTCCCCGTTCCCCCTCCCGCACATCTCCCCCAGTCTCGCTTATTCGCGTGTGTTGGGGGGCGAACACACACACACTGTCGCGTGCACGGATGTATAGTTTAGTTTATAGTAGTAGCAGGCATAAATGAGACTATGAAGCTTGACTATGCTTCTATGAAATGCCATACCTGTGCCACAGGTATGGCAGTCATAGAAGCGGAGTATCATTCAGGCACGTGTGTACGTATTTAAAATGCATATGGGCATTTTCCAGGAACACGCTTACACTTGGAAATCTCACTCCGTGGGATATAAGCCGCTGCGGAGGATTGCAGCTGGGCGTGTCGCTGACCTCGCCAAAAAGCAGCAGCTACCTATTTTGTGGTGGCCGAGTTTACCGACGGCGTTTCTTCCGACGTCCCGCCGTGCTATAAGCTATGTCCCGCACCGAGACCCATAGACCACCGCGTTTTCTTTCAAATATCAGTGATTTGTAAACGTATCTGCTGTACAAGATTACTTATATTTTCTTTGGACCTGCGTCTGTCCCTAGTGATTTTAGTTTCGTGTTTTATTTTTGTTTTGATTTTGTGGAACGGACAATATACTCGCAGTTGCGTCTATTTTGCTTTTTATTGTCCTTTCCCCTGATGTTTTTATTCTTTTTATTATTATTTTTGCTTGGGCTTATCCTGTAGGAATAGCCTAGTACTACTACAAACGAAACTATATTTCCGTGCAAACGTCAATGTGTTTGTGTTCACTCCTCAACATGCTCGAAAAGGCAAGAACGGGGAACGGGGACGTATATAGGGACCCTTGGAATTTCCGTTCCGTATTTGATACTTTTATCAGTTCTATGCCATAACGCCAAGGAGGTCGTAAAAATTGTATTCTAGTCTGCCATCTCCGCTTGGCCAATATTTTATTATATACGTGATATTTCATCCGATGCTTCTTTTACCCGTCCTAGACCACCATTCTGTTAGTGCTTTACTCCACCGGCCATCACTCCGGCGTGCCAGGTGACCTGCCCAGTTCCATTTAAGGTTCATAACCGTTTTTCCGATATCCCGTACTTTAGTACGTTGTCGGATCACGGTGTTAGGAATACGGTGATAAGATGGGTTGACGATATATATAGTCAAATTCGCGGGTCGCACCTGAATGAGAGCAGCACAGGACCGAGAGTGGTGGTGAAGTGGTGGTGGTGGAGTGGACGAAGGGAAGCCTATGCTCAGCAGTGGGCGGAAGAAGGACTGATATGATGGTGATATAATATCATAATCATTGTCGATGAAGTATAAATTTTCTTCCATTTGGCTCTCTCATCCGCCAGTTTTTGTTGTAAAACATGTTACAAAAAATCCTAAACAGATGGATACAAAAGGAAAACACTGTCTACTTGGTATGAAATAATGATATTGCCTTTGGCAGTTCTCTATGCCATGAGATGACTTCAACGACAAGGCGTGTTTTGGAATTTTTAAAAAGAAAACAGTAAGCCAATTGGCCTCGACTCTATGCTTTTATTATTAATGTAGAAAAAAAAATGCTTTACAAAAGGGGGTAAAATACATGAGTCCTTATTTTTGTCGTGGAAAGTACTAAAGTGACTTTGTATAAAAAATAATATTGAATATTTTTTCCTACCTTACAAATCGAATTGAATACTTCGCCAGATTTATTTGAATTTATTTCAAAGATATAAAGAAAAATAATTATTTTGGCGGTCTCGGTAAAGTAGTTACCACACCGATCTGTCGAATGAATTATATTAAAAATATTCCTGTAAGTACTAGTGAACTTAATTTAAAAAAAAAACCTTGTTCTTTCCGCTATGCTCGATTTGATTTATGATTCTAAAATACCATATCGACTTCAGAATTTTTGCCATTTCGCGATAATTAAAAATCATACGAATATAAATAGGTAAAACAAAAATGAAAATAAAGGTGACGTAAAAACTCTCTATGTATTTTACGAAAAAAAAAATAATCTGCATCGTCAATATCCAAATTCTGGCTCAAGTATTGGGACGAAGTTACTTTTCGGACGATACGGACTTAGAGGACAGGGGCCAGGCGAAAAAAAATTAAAGATTTTCCGTAACTTTTTTCTGTCCCCAACTTTTTTTTTCAAACTCTTTTCTAACCAAGTGTTCCACTATACTCACGCATCTGCTTTTTTTTGTTTCAAATTATGGTAGGTCCAGAATATGGATGAATTCTAACAAAAAATTAACAAATAAAAGGAAAAACCAAATTGACTGTTGTACGCCCTAGGGGCCGGATTAATTCAGTTTGTTTAAAAAATGTCCTTTTGGTTCAAAAGATAAAACGGACGGCTAACCAAATAACATGTACCGTTGCTGAATCTTTTTCTTATTTTTCTTTTGTATTAAAATATTCTTGTAATCATTTCTCCGTTTTTATGTCGAACGAAATTTTTGCGAGGTTTTGTGTCGATACCTAATTTTTATAAAGAATTTTACTATGGAATACTTAAGCTACGCTCGAAGAACTGAAGAGTGTTTGTGTGCGTGCGGGGGTGCGCGCGTGCGCGCGTACGTGCGTAGATGCATGCATGCATGCGTGCATGCGTGCGAGCGGGTGTTGTGTGTGTGTGTGTGTCATCAACACACATACAACTCATCAATAACTCACCCGACGGAACAACTCAGTTGCGCTAATTATATCTCCACACTCTCAGATGTTTACAGGCATTTCCCCTCCCAACTTTTTCTTTATCCGACCCTTTCCTATCATTATAATCTAAAACTTACTCTGTCTTACCATTAAAAAAATAAAAAAGATAAATAGGTATCTATTGAGCAAAAATATTACAAAAATAAAACATATCTGCTTGATACTTGTCTAAAACAAATGTTTATATTTTTGATATCAATTTTGCTCACTAGATGTTTATCTGTTTTGTGGTTAGTTGGTCTTTAAAAGTTGGCAACTATATTAATAGTAATAATTAATCAAGCAGACATTAAAAGCCGCAATAAGAACAGTGTTACAGCGATCTAGACTCAAATACTCGATAACTTAACGAATTGAACTTAAGCCCCAACTTAGTCGGCAACTTGGAGAGCTAATATGCGTTCGGAAAATTGAATTCCTCGATTGCGGAACTTTGGACTGCTCGTGGACTTTTCATACAAAATGAAAATAAAACAGAAAGATCTTGTCTTTTTTTGCAGCGCGCACTTTGAAAGTCCAGTTTATGATTAAGTTTAGATTTTAATAACAGTATAATTGTAAGGTTGACGTTTTTGGAGAAAATGCTGCAGTACAGTTTGTTACCGCTTCTTCTGTACTTGCGCTTTGGAGGCGGCAGTAAACTTAGTTGTAAGTAAATGATCTGACGTCAACAACTAACTATCAAGAAATCGAAAGAAAAAAGAAATGACAATTATCAAGTGATATAAATATCCAAAGATAAATAAATGATTTTTGACATTTTTTGACATTTTGACCGCAAAAATATTTTTTGGCAATTCGAATAATAAAAGTTTCGACACTGTAAGTTTGTTGTCCATTCAAGCAATTGTAGGAAATTTCATCTCTTTTAGGGATTTGATCAGTATCATTGATTGAGCGAAATCAAAATCTTCCTATGTACTTGTAACATGTAAATTAGGTTGACGGATAGACATAAATATAAATGTTAAAGTGTCAAAGTTGCTCCCATGGGATAAGTTGAAAGATCATTAGACTGGCAAGGTTTTGTGATGGAACACAAGAAGAAAAAGATGGCCTTAAAAAGGAAAGAATGCATGAGACATGATATGAAAGTCCAGGGATTAGATGAAGCCATGACTCGCAATAGAGACAGTTAGCAAGGAAAGACATTTTGCGCCGATCCCATTTAAATTAAGGAAAAAAAACTTTGCCAAATATTTTGATTGGTGCTATTTCGATCTAGTGTTCTAATAAGTTGCAAGACTACTTATACTTTTATACCATCTTTATTTTGTACTTTTACTGAATTCCTGTACGTGAACCAGATTAGTACGAGCAGATTTTTCAGTATGCTGTTTGGCATTCTGGAAACAAAAATTAGCTAAGCCATTTATCCTTCTAATACCTATTATAAATGCGAGAGCTTGTCTGGGTGTATGTTTGAAATGTTTAGCATATTCCTAGTGACTTTTTACCTGGATTCAAATAAAACATAGGAAACTTTTTGGCCCGACAAAACGCGCGGTTTGGTAATTTTTTTAGCTAGTGTCAACGACTCTTAATGAAGCGTTTGAGAATGGCCAGCATCAAAGACTTTTGAAGAAGGTTGATGATGTGGATTTTTGTCGGTCCAGTTCATGGAAATTTAAAAAAATGGAGCCATGTCAAAATATATTATTATTTCGGGCGTTTCGAAAAATATTATAAAATAGAAAAAAGAAAAAATAACATACATATTTGGATTTTATTTTATTTTTTCAATTAATTAGTACACCAGACCACCAGTAGACCTACATGTAATCAAATCCGAAATATCCAAATAAAAAAAGTTTTATTACATTTTAATACAAAGTATTTAAAATTATAAATTTGTCAGTAGGAACTTAGTTAATTTGAAAGAATACCGAAATACCTGAAAAGGCTAAAACATTTCCAATTGACAAGAATTTATTATGTAAATTATGCCCCGGGCCTGGTAATTCCTTTTCTTTTACAAATTTACGAACTAGAACATCTGCTAATAAGCGAAATTTATTCAAATTTATAAATTGGTTTACTGCTTAGAAATAATCCTTTTTCAGCTAAAAGATATTAGGTAGTACACCGAATCTGTTTTTATTCTTTAATCAATAAATATTATTTTGAAAGATTCTTTCGATAAGTTTGTATTTAGGTATGTACGTATGTAAGTAAGTATGTATGTGTAGTAGGTATGTACTAGCGTTGCATAACTGATGATAGTTGACCTCAAAAAACAGTCACAATATCGATAGAACATCGATAATATCGATACTATTGAATTTAGTTACTATTGATACCATCTATAGTATCGATAGTTTTTAATTGATACTATAGATATTATGGATAGTATCGATGCTGTAACTACTTTTTGTATTTATTTATTTAAACTTTATTGCACAAAATAAAAGTGTACAAATGGCGGACTTAACGCCAAATGGCGTTCTCTGCCAGTCAACCATTGGACCAAGTGGAAAATAATGTGGGTGGTGCGACAGAATGTGTAAACTAAATAGAAAAACATAAATTAAATATCTAAAAGAATACAATAAAATTATAACATATATACACATATATGTATACCAATACAATTACTATAGATAGAATAAACATATAATAAATATCAAATAATACATAAATACCTAAAATAATATATACGCATAAATAATTAACATATGGATGACTACTGTTACTGCACAGGGACATCATGAGAAGAGACTTCTCGGAGAAAACGTTTATGAACCGCCCGTTTGAAGGCTAAACGACTAGGTGCACGCCTAATGGATTCCGGAAGAGCATTCCAGAGGAGAATGGCTTTAATTTGAAAGGATTTGTTCATGAAATCAGTATGATAAGCAGGTACAGATAAAGTTAAAAGATTAGAAGAGCGGAGATTTCGCGAATGTGTAGAGCTAAGAAGAGAAAATTGAGACTTGAGATAAGCTGGGAAGTTAGGGTCATTAAGGATAGCATAAAGCATGCATAGGATTCTGGCGTTTCGACGCTACGGGGTTAGAGAGCCAGGCCAACTGTGAACGAAAAGAGGAAATATGGTCGTACGTACAACAATATCGTATGTACAAAAAACTTTCAAGTTTCAATTTCCTTTACCGTATTGTGAAATGCCTTCTGGGCCCGGCCGATGCGAGCCGGTCGGTCTGAATCGTAGCTTATGGCCTAAGGTTCTGTCTATCCCATAAGGGATATAGACGAGATAGTTTTTAGTATATTTTAGCCATACAGCCTTAGCAGATGAAGTATCTTGGAAACATTTTCAAAGCAATTGAATGTTGTTGAGAACTTTCCTTGTTAGAATCTATTTGTTTGAATAGAGGATAAATCTGATTCAATAGTAGCGCGAATGACGAAATGTTAACACTTGTTTATGTTTATTCTTTACGAATTATCATTGTTTTAGGATTCCGTACAAAAAATTAAAAAACGAAACCCATATAGGATTACTCGTGCGTTTGTCTGTCCGTCCGCCGGTCACAGCCAATTTGCTCCGAATCTACTAGACCAAATCTGGTGAAATTTAGTAGGATGGTGTTATCACGGTAAAAACAGGAGCTTATTACTATGAGACTCCGCTGTCCGTCTGTCTGTCTGTTACCAGGCTATATATCTAATAAACCGTGATAGCTAGATAGTTGATTTTCACAAATGATGTATTCTGTTGCCGCTATGACAACAAATACTAAAAACAGAATAAAATGAATATTTAAGTGGGGCTCCCATATATCAAACGTGACTTTTTCTAGATAATGGTACGGAACCGTTCGTGCGCAAGTCCAACTCGCAATTGACCAGTTTTATTTTTTAATTTCCAGAAACAGGAGTGACAATAAATCTACATATTCAACCTTCATAAGTTGTTGATACTAGCCACTTTCAAAGTATTATTTTAGTTTCTGAACGGAAGCATGTTCCTTTTTTCGCTTCATTACGCCCTCTTTATGGTTACGAAGCGCGAATGCGAGCGACCATTTTCTTCAAAGTTGTTCCCGTAATTGAGTTTCAACACTTAATTGCCGGTAGTTGCCGGTTTTGCAATAAACTGGGCGCCTATTTTCAGGTTCGCTCGGATAATGCATTAATTTACAAAACTATATCAAGGATAGTGATGTGCCGTTCTTGAAAATTTCGGGAAATTTACGAAACGTTCTGGAAAATTTCCGAGAAATTTCTCGCAAGACATTCAGGAATTTTTTCTAAACTAAAACTAAAATTCTCGAAAATGAAAATGTTAAAAATTTCCGGAAATTTTCAAAAAAAAAAATTTTCAAGAACCGAGAATTTCTCGGCGGCACATCATTAATCAAGGAGTTTCCCAGACGTTTGCTGACCTCTCTGAAGATCCTAGAGCTAGCGCGCATTTCGGCCATAGCACAGAATTTATATATATATATATATATATATATATATATATGTATGTATTACATACAGAACGGAATCTCCAAGATCCCACGCAATATGCGTCCCCGTTCCCCGTCCTCGCACCTCTCCTCCATTTGCACCGTGTGGAGGGTGTGGAGCGGGCGCCTGCGAGTGAGGAAGGGAAATGGGGACGTATATTGCGCGGGGCCTTAAGGGCCTACCTTAATTTTTCCAGTGCTGCCACCATTTGAAATAAATCATTTGAAAGGAAACGGAGACATCATTTAAAATTTAACTACAAACTATTTTATGAACTATTGTTTACAGTTTAAAGTGAGAACGTGAAGCTTTTTTACGCACAATTGCGAAGAACGGACACTTTTGGCGTATGTGCATAGACAAGCTTCACATTCTCACTTTAAACTGTAAACAGTAGTTCATAAAATAGTTTGGAGGGTTATCTAGTGCCTGATCGAGACAAAATTTTAAATGATGTCTCCGTTTCCTATCAAATAATTTATTTCAAATGGCGGCAGTATTGGAGCCCGGAAAATTCAGGTTTCCTCCTTAAGAGATTCCGTTATGTATCGTCCACTGGAGGACACAGGCCTCTCCCAAGGATTTCCAACACGACCGATCCAGAGCAGCCTGCATCCAGCGTTCTGTAATTCTTGTATTAATTTTGAGGCCAAGGCTAATTCTGGCCATACAGCGCAGAAATGCTGCCATTCTCTTGGGGACCTTAACTGCGTACAGCAGCGACCTGGGCTCAATTTTATATAAAACTAAATGGTTTAGTTTTATCTACTAATTTAACTATTTTATTTAGTTTAGTAAAAGTTTTTTTTATATTTGTTTGTTATGTTTGCTTAATTTAGTTGAAATAATACAATTTGGAGACACTTTTGTTTCCATGTAAACCGTCTATTATAAAATGTGGACTACTCTAGTACTTGGTTTACTATTATCCGTCCAAAACAAATATACCTACCGCAATATATCACATTCTCTTTTGTCACTGTTAACTTAATTTGGCTATATCATGGTTTTAACCTAGACCTTAAGGGGATTCATGAATTTTTCGGGGTCCAGTGCTACCCCCATTTGATTTAAATCATTTTGATCGATAAATTATTGAATGATACTATACTTTATAGGTATTTTTTATAATAAGTAAATAAATAAACACCCAAGACCCAGTACACTTTTAAAAAAGACAACTTGCATTTCAAAAATGTCATTTTGGAAAGCCTTTGGAGAGGCCTGTGTTCAGCCGCAATGCATATTTTACGGCCAGCCCCAAAGTTAGTTCGAGACTTGTATTATGGGATACTAACTCAACAAATACATATATAGATAGACAATTAGACATCCAAGACCAAGGTCAAATTGAAAAAGATCATTTTCCATTTTGACATGACCGGGGTTCGAACCCGGGACCTCCGGCGTGACAGCCTGGCATGATCACGTCTAGGCCACAGGGGTCATCAAGATTTATCGCACAGATTCACTAATGGTTCCCCAACATAACTCGCGGCGTCTAGGGGCGGTTGCATGATTGCAGCGTTGCAAAACGACGCCAATTTATTGTTTTTTGTCGGCGACTTAGGGGTTAAAATCGTGAATTATGACCTGCTTTATTGATGACTGATATTATTCAAGACTGTTGTAGCTTTGTTCTAGAATAAAGTAGTGCTCAATTAATGGATACTGGGCCGTCGAGCTCCTCAATCGAGTGCAGATAATATGGTGTTTCCCCAAGAAAATAAATTCCCTGCTAATCCGATCGATGCATCGACTTGATGGATATCCGGAACGGGGATCAATCTTTGTGTACAAGGGAAGTGCTACATTAATTGATGCTTTCTTTCCTTTTACGTCTTTTAAATGAGACAAAATTTAAAAAAAAATTACTCAGTTTCTTGTTTATCAAAATTGTATCATAATAAATGCTTCTAATTTTTAACAGATATTTGTAAATTTTATAACCTACAAAATTGTTAAAAAATAAACCTTACTTTTCACTAGCTTTTCTTAAGATTCGCCTTTCCGTTGTTTGGTTTGTCTATAATCAAATCTTGCAAGTTATATTCAACCCACTGTATCCGTATCCCGGATATCACGGTATCCGATTGAACTGAAATTTTGTACGCATAGAGACGAAGCAATATTATTATGATATGAGCCTAATCTGATGATGGAGCCGAAAACCTATTGGCTCCATCATCACATTAGCTCCATGGGAAATCTGTAATGAAACTACGCGACCCCATCACAGGAGATGAATTCCTCAGGGTCATTTGAAAAAGAAATATTTGAAAAGAAACGGACAATATCATTTAAAATCGTGTCTTGATCAAACCCTAGACAACCCTTCAAACTATTTTATAATTTTTTTTTTTTATTTTCTGTACTAACGATATCACGTGACTACTTCGATTTGTATGAGAACCTTTTTTTTTTCTTATTTTGATATAGAGTTATTGGGAAAAGTTGTTCAAAATGTTAGACTGAATTAGCCCTTAAAATATTTGTACTTAATTAAAAAGGGCATTGTATACATAATTATGTGTTTTTTTAATTAAAGTAAGCTTGATATATGTAGTTAGCATCCCCGATTACTAGTTGTTATTTTATGAATAACTCTGTGGGCTACGTTATTAATAGGTACCTTTAGTCATAATGTAAAATTGTTTATTGTATTTGTACTTTTTTTAGGGTCACCTGTTCAAATATGTATACAGGGAGTTAGGGTAAGGGCTCTAACAGACGAGTGACAATACCCGCTACACTTCGCTAACCTTCAACTGTCACGAAAGTCATGAACTGTCACGCGACGGTCGTCGACAGTTAACGACGACCACGCTTTGGTCGCCTACTGTCGCCGACAGAAATAAATATTTACGGACAAATTACACTTATTGAGCTAGCCCCAAAGTAAGTTCGAGACTTGTGTTATGGGATACTAACTCAACAATACGACTTATAATGTAGCTGTTAGTTGTTCCCATTAAATTAAATTAAATTAAAATTAAACCCACTGCTATGTCTGTCCCATCACTGATAAAGACAGATATTGTATAAGTTCCTATTTCACGGTAAAAAAACTTTAGTCTCTGAGGGTGCTAAATCATCTCCAAGACTCTATCTAAGCTGTCGTCTATACAGAACGTTATCTTCATTATAGGTACCAGTAAATCAGCTCAGCTGCAATATACACCCGTTGCTGGCAGACCGCCAAGTGACCAGGCTGTACCTAGTTCAATTGAAATGAGCTAAGGAGTTTGAGATGAATTACTTGAATGTCAGTTATTAGTAGTGGCTATGTGAACTGTAGACCTCGCGAGTCAAACAAAAACGTTGTTGTTCCGACAAAAAAGTTGCGTCTTATTAACAGTAACAAAGACAGTTCCATGACATTTTTGAAAAATATTAGAATTGGCTGAAATGTGATATTTTTAAAGTTTTCGACCACCATATTTCCACCATTTTGAAAAGCTTCTAAAAACTGAATCGACGAAAAATTGTATATAATTTTTGAACCTACTCACGCAATTTCACAAGAATCGGTTGAGAAATGCGACGTAGGTGAGAACAGTCGGACAAACTGACAGCAAAAGCATTTTGACCCATCTCGAAACTGAGATGCCTTCGCTCACTCGGTCAATTAGGCACACGGTATGATTTTTTTTCTATTTCATATTTATGGCGTTTTGTGGCGCCTCGATATAGAGAGCACCATGGTGAAGTTACTGTGTCGTCACATAGCCTATCACCAGTGGACAGCCAAAGCACAACGACACTTCATTTGTCGAGGAATCATGGATATTTTTGTAGATACGAGGGAACAGTTGAACATTCCCGAGCCAAATCAATTACCCAGTGAAAGCATATAATATATGCACCTAGAGTCTGTTAATTAAGCCCTTTCTTTTGATACCAAACACAGTGTGATTCCATTTATTGTATTTGTTATAAAAGATTGAAGTCGGATATTTTTTCTTTTAAACACATTAATAGAACAATGTTTCTTTTTACTTAATAAAATTATTAATTATGACACAAGTTTTACAGATCATGATATATAGTTTGTTTTCTGTAGTCAAATTCTCAATGTCTTGTAAGTAATATGAATACGGTTAAATCAATTAAAATTGATTTTTTTAAAGGAGACATTAAAATTGAGGATATACGACCTTCGAAAAAAAAATTATTTTTGCTTCTTACCTTGTAATGAGTGTTAACGCTTCGCACGTCATTTAGAAATTGCTACCTCGAAATCCGCTTGTATCTTACTCAATTATACAATCGGAACATATTTTTAGGTGAAATTAAATAAAAATATATGGTAATTACAATGATTAAAGTCAAAATAAACTAAATATAATAATAATAATAATAAACCATTTATTTCAGGCAACGAAATGAACATTTACATTGTAGGCCCATATTTATAAATACCTTATAGACTAACATATATATAATATAAAACTTAAAACAAACTTCTACGTCACACGTTGAGGCGGCGACGTGTTGCGCGTCATCGGGGTGTCCGGTATCGTTCCTCGAAAGCGACGATACTTAACACCCTTCGGCCAAAAGTCAGCCTGCATGAAGGTCACCAGCTTTTCCGTCGGGACTCGCACTACGAATGAAGCGAAGTTCACACTGTGGCGTGACTCCAACTTCACGACCCTCAGCGTGATGTTGGTCTTCACGCGAACGTACTCCACCACTTCCTCCGCTTTTGTGGAATAGAAGAGTCGCGATACGTACAGCTGCGTGGTCGGGATGGCAGGGCGCAGCAGATGTTTCGGTCCTGTCACTGCAGTCCCACATTGATTCTGACAGGAAGGCTTCTTTTTCCTTCTCTCTACTTTTATGAAGCCCTCTTTGTCTTCGTGTCCTTTTTTAGGAACCGGAGGAACTTTCCTGGGAACCGACGAAACTCGGTTCGATTGTCCTCCCTCGGGTTTTTGCTGCTTCCTCCGCTTAGATTGACGTTGGCGCGATGGTGAAATTTCACCTTTAGTGCCAGCAGTGGCGGCAGCGTCGCCAACTTCAGCAGCAACGGCGGCATAGGCACGTGTTGGGGTCGACGTGCTCGACTTCTCCGCAGGGATAACGGAGCGGGCGGCGGGGCGCGGAGTGTCGTGCGTCACAGTGCCGGCCGGCGAAGCATCAAGTTTCGCTGACTCAAAGCTGCATATCGACGTATTTTGCGCACCTCCTCTACATGTGTTAATGTTAGAGGCTACGGGTGACCTACTTACCGAATCATTACGTTTTAAAGATAATAAATCGGCACGCAGCTCTGAGATGGTGTTTTCCGAAGCCTCTACCCTTAACTGCATCTCTGCCAGGCTGGACTTAAGGGTTGTTATATCCTTCAGCAGCCTGGTGACGTCGACATGGTCAAAACTGACTGGAGGTAGTCTCCGTAGCTTCAACGCACAAAACGCAGGAACGTCGTCCGGGTCGGTCACCTTGAGCAAGTTGATTCTCACCTTTTTCGTCCCTCCTTCGAGAAGGCATCTGCGCGGCTTTGCCGAGCGTTTCGTACAATAGCGTCTTACCACAATTGATCTCTTCCAGACTGAAGTTAGTCTTGCATATCTGAAGGATGCTAATCTCGTCCATGCTGTCCTTGACATAGTCAATGAAGGCCAACAGTTCATTGGCTATGAGTGGTTCGTTACTCATAGCGAAATCGTCGTATCGCGAATTTGAAATTCGATGCTGTGCAATTAGTAACACGCGTGCGTCATCGAACGCGCATCGCACTGCACTGATTATATGAAAAGATAAATTATGTGATTTCAGCCTTTCAAAAGCTCCTGAAATCTCAATTTACGTATGAAAAAAGCGAATACGCTCTTAAGTAGGTACTTACTTTTTGGCCTTTAGAGGGCGCCATATTAAATTTTTTGCAAAGCGCTGTTATTAGTATATTTTAAATATAAATTTATATTAAATTAAAATTTTACCTTATAATTTAATATTTAATTTGAATTCATTTATAGTTATTAATTTTACTAATAAAATTCTATTTGTACACTCACAAATGCATAATTTGAGTACAATCGGTACATGTACCTAATTTACAAATTGACATTAATTTCAAATTTGACATCATTCTTAATTAATAATTATGACATAGCAATGTATTCTCACTCCATATATCTAACTTTAATATCAGTATAATTGTAAAGTTGACGTATTTGGAGAAAATGCTGCAGTACAATTTGTTACCGCTTCTTCTGTGCTTGCGCTTTGGAGGCGGCAGTAAACTTAGTTGTAAGTAAATGATCTGACGTCAACAACTTACTATTAAGAAATCGGAAGAAAGAAATGCCAATTATCGAGTGATATAAATATCCAATGATAAATAAATGACTTTTAACTTCTGACTTTTTTGACTTTGGTAGCTTTTCTATAAAAATAATTAAATTTTAATAGTCACTACACGTAATTTAAATTATACTTATTGACATGTTAAAGTGCATATAAAGATCTAATTACTGAATATTTTATTACTTAAATCAATTTGATTGTGACGACACATAGCCTAAATTAGCATACAGCCAAGACACTTTCAACAGTTCCAACGATACCTCAATTAATAAAGTATGTTAGGTACACAGAACAGGAAACAGATGAACATACATAGCGGCGGAACACATAACCCTCCTTTTGGTTTTGTCGTAGGCAGGTAAAAAGAAAATATGATTACAAGTTTTCTAAGCATATTGAAAGTTGCAACTGAATTCAAATCCCTCGCAAACAAATCATGCAATAGGTACCTAACAATATTTTTACGAGAACAAAGCACTTATAGCTGCACAGATAAATTCGCACTTTACTCTTATGGTGCAAGTAACATGAAATTGCGATTTAAAAACTCAAATTTTAAGTTACTTTGACCATGAGCCGGATTCTGTTTATGCGAAGATGAGTTTTCATTAACACCTAATAAGATTTAATATAATATATCTGTCGTCTTTCATAAATAAATTTGCATGGAATATGCATGTTTCTGTAACCACTCGAAAGACAATATAGTTGTGAACTATTATGACGACTACAAGATGGCGCTAACAGTATCCTACATCTCGATATCAGAGTTTGTCCAATTCGTTGCTAAAATACTAACTTCGCTATACACCGTCGGAGCCACGGTTCCCAGCACAACACCATGCCTGGCGGGAAGATCTTCTTTTTGTAGCGGTCGAGCATATCACCTCTCTCCTGCTACTAACCTTAAACTCCGTCGTATCTCAAATCAAAATTTTAAACCGTACCTATCCAAAATCCTGTAATTTTAAATAATAGTTTATTCTTCTTCATAAAGTGCCTCTGAAACTAGTGAATGTCAATCAGCTTGGTGTAGTCTTCTAGGTGTAGTCTAAGTACAGCGGAATAGCTCAGCAGTGCTCGCTATCCCGGTCCACTCTCGGATGTTTCGTAGCCAGGATTTCTTTCCCCTTCCAACCTTGCTTTTTCCTGCGACTTTGCCCGTCATTATAAGCTAAACGAGATCGCTTTTGGCAAATAGTTTTATATAAACAACAGGCCTACTGGAAGAGGTATTTTTTGAGTTAAGTAAGTAGTGCCTTTGTACAACTTTTATTTGATGTATTCTCTGTATAATTTTCTGTGTCCATAAATTGGTAAATAAACAAATAAACTGCGAATTGGGGAACATTTATCCGTGTCACTTATTGTTCCTTGTTTTAAAAACGCTATCTTTTACCACCTTATGAAATTGCTTTGGTAATAGTTGCCATCGAGTTACGAAATGAGGCACTCTGTATGCGAAACTTTGACGTCTTATATTGAACAATAATAATAAATAACTATGACAAATGCTTCACAGCTCCGGCAATCGTAACAAAGGAGGGTTTAAAGCAACAACTGTTTAGAAGTTTCAATAAATAAACATCTAAAATCGAAGATTCTTATATGAAGTCCGATATGTTGTGAGTTTGTGTGTAAAAACAGCTCTGTTTTTAAAACCAAGGTGATTTGACGAGGTTACAATGCGACGCAAATAAGTTGAACAAAAATGGCGGACTTCAAAGCATTTTTGTACAAATTCCCGACACGTAAATTGAACCAAAATGGCAGTCGTCGGCGCATTATTTGTACCGATAACCACCATTTTGGTTCAACCTACGTGCGGTAATTTGTACTTCGAAGTCCGCCATTTTTGTTCAACTAATTTGTGTCGCATTGTAACCTCGTCAAATCACCTTGGTTAGGTAGCGGACACCGGGCTCTGAAGCGTTACTGTTAAGGATGCAACCGGGAATTTGATCGCATGATGATAATAATGATTTTTCTAGTTTGTATACTGCTAACTAGCTCTCTTAATGTATACTATACATACATACTATTACGTATTTATCTTTAAAGGAGCAGACATAGCATTTCGAGTCTAGCAGCTACAGGACCGCAGGAACCAAACTTTTAGTGTCATGGTAAACGAGAAGGTGAAGATAGGAATCAAAATAATAACGGGTTGCTAGCCGCATCGCCTAAATATTATATGATTCGGATTTTCGATCGATCAGCTTCTTTGGTCTACGCGGAATGAGAACTCGCTGGTAAATTCTTTTTTTCTGTTCTCCTAGACCAGCATGTAAGTGTCTCAAAATTTAAGACCATGTTATTATTATTATGTTCTCTTAAGGTTTATCCTTCACGGGACGAATCCCGGGCCTTTGAGGCTTGCATGGGGACACAGGTCCAACATGTAGAGGCCTTATGAGAGTTTTTGCTTTAATTGTGATGAAGCACTCACCAGGATGACAGTAAGGGCACCATGATAATGTTCTCACTGCCAATTCCCAGTGCAGGACGATAGAAGGACAATGGAAAAACTACTTTGGGACTATTGGGGTGATATGTTAGTGGATAGGAAAATGGGCTATGGGAAGTACTATGGCACCTGCCTGACCAATGTTTAAAAACACAGATAAAACAGGCAGGTGGTGACTCGCCGCCTCAGTCAATGGGCCCCCGAAAAAAGGCTGCACGGTAATGTGCAGCAAGGAGGGCCAGGAGTGGCTTAAGGGTGGAGAGGTGTCACTGGACTTTATACGACCATCATTAGCACTCTTAGGGTCCCATCAGGAACCCCCAATCGCCATTCACGTTTCACATCCACCCTACGAGCATATAGCTCTCGCGACTCCACTCTGGCCGGCCAATTAAGGCAAGACAGAGGTAGGAGTTCCTGTTACCCCATCGGTTCCCACTCCACCCGGCCAACAAAGATGGAGAGAAGGAACATGCGCTTCCTCTAGGAGCACTCAGGTCCGTGGGGTCACTACTCCCCAACAGCTAGCCACAAGCTGCCCTGCGGGGTTATTATTATTGTAAATTTTATTTACTATCTGTGCCCGCGAGCTTTTCTCCCCCTATCCCATGTCCTTCCCTTGGTCTCAAATTATATCCATACCAAATTTCATCCAAATAGGTTCAGTGGTTAAATCGTGACGATGTAACAAACAAATGTACAAACTCACTTATGCATTTATAATATTAATTGGATAGAGCATATGGGAAATTCTCACGCGAAACTGATTACCGTCGTAGACCACAGCGCGCATCCAAGCTGTAGGAAGCATGAATACCTGGGTTTCCCTATTTGCAGGAAAGGCTACACTGTTATGTGTAGAAAGCATTGAATTTGGAAAGAAGGCTCTGAAAGTTCAAGGTGTAGTACGAGTGTACCTTTTTCTAATACATTCTTGTTTTCAAGTTCAGAACATGGTGGATAATATGGTAATAAAGTTCAGAAATTTAATTTTTGCGTAAGTATATGTGCAAGGCGTACTTGATGTGATAAGATGTTGAACATATTGGACATAGAGATAAACACCATAGAGCTTATTGTGACTTTGCACACTCTACTGATAATGTACCGGCAGATTTTTTTTCGTTTACGACGATCATTCCTTTCAGGTTGGTCAGAGAAAAAAATAATAATAACAGTAGCACTCTGGAAGTGCCGACAGAAGTGAAAACTTGGTGTCAGTTACGGTAAAGGTTACGCGAATTCAGTGGTTTTTACCCATCGCAAAAAATGACCAACGCGCCTAAAGAAATTTTCACTTCAATAAAATTCCGCTCTGAGACTAACAGACATTAATCTGGGCCCCTGTATCAGTAAATCAGCCGTTTTCAAAGTAGCGAGTACCAGTAGGTACAAGTAAACAGTAGTTCATGAAATAGTTTAAAGGGTTATCTAGAGCTCTATGAGAACAAAATTTTAAGTGATGTCTCCGTTTCCTTCCAAATAATTTATTTCACATGGGGGCAGCACTGGACACCAAAAAAATTGTGTAAAGAAAGATTTGCGAGGTATACAGCTCACGGAGCCACTAGTTTAAAGATTAGGACATTATAAAAATCGACGTTACGTACAATTTGTCACAAATAAGTTCAACAAAAATGGCGGACTTCAAAGCATTTTTGTACAAATTCCTATAACATATATCCAATTCCAAATGGCGGCTATGGGCGCAGGTACAAATAATACGCCGACAACCGCCATTTCGGTTCAACCATCGTGCCGGAAATTTGTACAAAAATGCTTTGAAGTCCGCCATTTTTGTTCAACTTATTTGTGTCGCTTTGTACACTCAGGTACCAATATACCTAACCAGGCCCTCTACGTATATCTTGAATTTTCTCTTAAACTAAAAATGATATTAACATGAAATTATTCAGACAGATTTTAATTTAGTCTTTCTGAATATATATTTTTTTTATGTTAATATGATTTTTAGTTTAAGAGAAAATTGAAGATATAAGTAGAGGGCCTGGTCAGGTAACTTGGTACTTGACTGCATATGTTCTTTCCTAAATATCAACTCTAGTGCTGCATACATCAATGTAACCGATATACGCGAATTGAAACGATCAAAGGCAGCGTCGTATGTTAATATTCCCAATATGCGACGCACAAAGGATTTGACGATTGCCGAATTCTTACTCGACAAATCGTCGTATTTCGATACAAATTGATATCGAAATATGATTTGTTAACGTAATTCCATTTATTTTTAATCTTCCTGCTCTGTTGTCGTCTTTTGAATCAGCAGGTTATGGTTTTTTTTTAAGAATTTATTTTATCACTTTGTCGGCGTGATTGGCACACATACCCAAATTACAGCTTTCTAGTAAGTCTCTGAGTGAACCGCGGACGAGCTTTCTAGTACTAATAGTCTCTGAGTGAATCGCGGACGACATACCCATGCCAAATTACAGCTTTCTAGTACTAATAGTCCCTGAGTAAACCGCGGACGACATACCCTTGCCAAATTACAGCTTTCTAGTACTAATAGTCTCTGAGTAAACTGCGGACGACATACCCATGCCAAATTACAGCTTTCTAGTACTAATAGTCTCTGAGTAAACCGCGGACGACATACCCATGCCAAATTACAGCTTTCTAGTACTGATTATAGTCTCTGAGTAAACCCGCGGACGGACAGACAGACAAACAGAATTACTACGGAACCTTCAAAGGACACATATGTTTGTAGGGTGTTTCCGGTTGCAGGTTTAGCCTACCCTTTGTCTATTATGTTGGGTCTTCACCACATAATTATAACGGAAATATCATACGTAAGTAAATCACTGAATATCTGGCAGACGAGCGACCAGAGTCACGACTTTTCGTTGTCATAGGTACCTACTGTCGTTTTTAGGGTTCCATACCCAAAGGGTAAAAACAAGACCCTATTTTTAAGACTCCGCTGTCCGTCTGTCTGTCACCAGGCTGTATCACTGAAACCGTGATAGCTAGACAGTTAAAATTTTACACGGATGATGTATTTCTGTTGCCGCTATAACAACAAATACTAAAAACAAAACAAAATAAATATTTAAGGGGAGCTCCCATACAACAAACGTGATTTGTAGATAATGGTACGGAACCCTTCGTGCGCGAGACCGACTCGCACTTGGCCAGTTATTTGTAAAATTCTTAGTAATTAAACGAGCGAGCGAGGCTCTCCGAGTTAACTTGAACAATCCGGCGTATGTATGTTTGTTAGATGATAACTCATGTAGTTTTGATCGGAGATTCATGAAATTTTGTAAGCATGTAGAAGCAGCCAATAAAAACTGACATGAGCCAAATTGGTTTAGGAGTTGCCAGGTTGAAGTGGCAGTTCGGCAAAAAGGTTCTATAATGGCGACCGCGTACTGGCAAGCGAAGCGTAGGACACCCACCCACAAGGTGGTCAGACGATCTGACCAAGGTCGCTGGAAAGCGCTGGATGCAGGCCGCTCTTGATCGGTCATTTTGGAAATCCTTGGGAGAGGCCTATGTCCAGAAGTGGACGTTATGCGGCTGAAATGATGATGAATGATTGCCAGGATTCGCGAGTACACAGTTCGGGATAAACTTCTAGTCATTTTGCTACAAACGAAAATGTCTTCATCATCATAATCTATATCAGTACATATAAAACATAAAAAATGTGTCTGTACATGGAATATATTTAAAAAAAAATAGAGAGATGATGACTAACACACCCAGAATTTTAAAAAATGTCTGTCTCTCTGTTTGTACACGCAAATTTCTGGAAATACTGAACGGATTCGAATAAAACTTTGTTGTGTAGTTGTTAAGCGTAGGCAACATATAGGGTGTAATTGGAACTGACAACCTCCGTGGCGTAGTGGTCACTATGCTAGTCCGCCACCCAGAGGTCCCGGGTTCGATCCCCGGTCAGAGCAAGTTGGAAAATGGTCTTTTTCAAATTGTCCTGGGTCTTGGATGTTTATGTGTATACGTTATAAAATATAGTATCGTTGAGTTAGTATCCTATAACACAAGTCTCGAACTTACTTTGGGGCTAGCTCAATCAGTGTTATCTGTCCCTATATATATATTTATTTATTTAACTACCTCTGTCCAGCTAAACTATAAGAAATATAAAAATTACGTCTTAGCAAAAAAAGATCAGCCTAATGATAATTTTTTTAGGCATAAAAAAACTGGTCAAGTGCGAGTCGGATGAAGGGTTCCGTACAATTTATGAAAAATCACGTTTGTAGTATAGGAGCCCCCCTTAAATATTTATTTTATTCTGTGTTTAGATATTTTTATAGCGGCAACAGAAATACATGATGTGTGAAAATTTCAAATTCCAACATCGAAAATCTGGAACACCTTTTGCAGAACCAAGTTGTTATTTGCATAAACGTGTTTACAAAAAAATAGATGATCATCTGATGTGGAAATCTAACAGATCGAGTTAAAGTTGTTACACCTGATGCAGAACTATAATGGTCTACCTAAACTGAGAAATATAAAAATAATGCAATAGCAAAAGATGTTCAGCTCAGTTCAGTTCAGTTTTAAAGTCAAGTCAAAGTCAGTTTTTTTTATTCAATATAGGATAAATTTATCTCTTATTGAAGGTGATTTCTTTTAAAGTATTATTTTAGTGCAAAAGCTAAAAACTTCTAGCGTTTCGGATAGACCACTGCTGGGAAGATTACGCCGAAAGAAACCCAGTTCAGTATTGGTCCCTACCCAGCCTGATGGGCTCTGTTTCACTTACAATACAGATTTACACTTAAGCTCAGTATACATTATATTATACATCTAAATAATACAATTAAAATTTGCAGTCAACTATTTCAAGAATTTTGATCAGATAAATAGTCATTTACATTATTTGTTGAGGTATAAAAATCGAGGATTTGTAACATCTGATGAAGATACTTATGCCAGAGTCATAAAGTCCACGCGAGCGAAGTGTAACTTTGTATTCATACATTGTAGTTTTATGACCTAGGCTAGGCCTAGTCATAACATAAAAACAGGCTAGACAGATTAATCTAATAAAGCAAAGAGATTTAAGCCCGAATTTTAAGACCAAAATAAACTTCAATATTTTAAATTGCTGTGAAAAAAAATTGTAGTGTCACTCAGCGTGGTTTTTAATTAGTGAGCAAGAGAAAGCGGAAAATTAAAAAGTTTTGCGAGTTTTTAGCAAAATATAATGACACAGAGCGACAAAAATTCAGTTTTTGAGTTCATTAAGCGTTGTAGTTTTTGTCGTGGGATTAAAATAAAGTTTTTAGAATACTTGCTTTTTTAACCCCGGACAAAAAAGAGAGGTGTTAAGTTTAACACTAATGTCTGTTTGTGTGTTGCTCTATCTGTGGCATGGTAGCTCTCGAACAGATGTTGGAATTCCAATGCGGTAATTTTTTATACTTTGATGGTAACTACTGCAAGGAAACTTGCTTTCACGTAATAAAATCACATCGAAATCGTCCATTCGTTCAAGAGCTAGGATGCCAAGGACAGACAGACAGATATTCGCGTCAAACTTATAACACCCTTCATTTTTGACGTTGATTAAACACTTTGAAAATACACCAAAAAACCTTTCCCAGGCCATCCGAAAGAATGAGCTTGCTTATAAAATGGCTGAGGTCTTTTATCGGGCAAGCTGTAAAGGCTTCGGCGATGATTCGACCCGCTCCGGTGAGAGCTGTCGGCGACACGTTAAAGAACCCAATACTGTGGCTTGTTGCACACGGTATTGTAAAATGGATTCTTTGTAGAAATGTTGACAATTGGAATGTTTTGTTAGAAAGTTATTTGCTTTTATGTATACACTATCATCCAACAACTAAAGTACGCGATGTTGGTACAACTGTCATGAACTTAAAGTGAACTGGACAGGGCACCTGGCCCAACGGAGTGATGGCAGGTGGAGCAAGGCTCTGATAGATTAGTTGCCCAAAACGGGTAAGAGGAGCGTCGAAGAAAGATGACTAGGTATATACAATCAAAATACCAATTTACAAAGGCAATCTTTAAAAAAACATTTATTTCTGACATTGCGTATACAATACAAGAAATATTGTTACTCCTAAATTTATTTTGGTTGAAAAGAGGCCGTACGAAATTACCAAAATAAAACACCCTTGATTCGCTATATTTTCACCGGGATGAATGAGTACCTACAGATAAAATAAATCAAGCCATTTTTGGCCGGGAACACCTGAATGCCTTTGGGAATATAAAGGTCAGAATTATATTAAACTTGTTATTGGGTATCATTTTATGTCCTTATTCGGAATTAGGTTTTTTTACACAGGGAGTAATTGTTATCTTGACGACCTCTGTTGCCTAGTGGTCATCATGACACTCCTTACACTTGGAGGTCCCGGGTTCAATTCCCGGTTGGATCAAGATGGAAAATGATCTTTTTCAGATTGATCTGGGACGTAGATGTTTATCTAATTATGTATTTGTTACAAAATACAGAATCATTGAGTTAGTTTTCCGTAACACAAGTCTCGAACTTACTTTGGGGCTTGCTCAATCTTTGCGATTTGTCCGTATACAATATGTAACAAAAACCCTGTCCGATCCTTGTAGGCGCAACTCAAACCGTCAATATGAACAACTTTTCATATGGGGCCAATGCTTTAACCCGATGAAAAATTCGACATTTTCATACAAAAGTGTTCGGCCGGCCCGGCAATTTGTATGAAAATCTTGATTTTTTTTCGAGTTTCAAGCATACGTCCTTAATGAAAAGTTGTTCATTTTGACGGTCTGAGTTGCTCTTACAGGGATCGGACAAGATTTTTGTTACATATTGTATATTTATATCTGTCGGCGACGGTAGGCGACCAAAGAGCGGTCGTCGTTGTCGTCACATCAGTCACCGTTCAGCAACGCGAAAATCGGACACCAATGCAGAGATATCTCCGCACTAAAGTTACCTACAAAAAAACAAACAATCTATAAACTGGTCGACAGTGATAATGGATTCCACATACATTATTCAGCTCTACAAACAGATAGCTGCCGCCATTGAATTATTATGTCCACTGCAACGCGAGTCAACAAAACGGGCAAACAATAATCATTTATGTACCTATATAATTATATCATACAAGTTTATTTGCGAGCAAATTTAAAAAAGCTCCGATTGTCAAGAACACCATCTGGTGATAAAGGGCGAAACTACCGAAGTCGCATCGGTAGTTCCGCTACTTACCACAAGATTCGTAGCACCATCTACCTATTATTTGCTAGAGAAAGCCGTAACATTCAAGCGTTAATCCTCAACAACTCAACTTTTGAACCGGCTCAACCGATTTTCATGAAACATAGTTAAGAAACAACGCAAGAGAATTCGCTTTATTGTAAAAAAAATCACGTCGAAATCCGTTCATTCGTTCGAACGCCACGACAGACAGACAGACAGACCGACAGAGATTAGCGTCAAACTTACAAAAACCCCTCTTTTTGTCGGGGGTTAAATATAGCGTGTTTCAGACATTTGGGATCGCAGTATCGTCATATATCTATCTCTTCATTTATTGGCTGGTTCTTGATGTGACGATATTGACTCGATAACTTTTGTAAATTCTATAAATACTTACTGAATATATTAAAAAAAAATGACGGGTTGCACTCCGGGAGGCCGGTAGAAGTGAAAACTTGAATATTAACGTTGTGCATTTTTGATATTTTGGAATGGTTAGGGAATAATTTTGCACGAATTGCTTTTATTATTAGTATAAAAGTACTATTATTTATGTGGAACAATACAATATTATTTATTTACAGCGTGCCACGCCAAGCGCCCTGCACCGCCTAAACGAAACAGCAGGCGCAGGCATACATTTTCGCCGCGCCGTAGAAAGAGAGGGGGATACTCTCCTACACCGCGCCGGCTGTCTACGCTCCATTCGTCTTACGAATTTTCGATCAACGTGTCCTGACGCGATTTTAACATTTTTTACCCATTACAAAAAAAGTGTACAAAGCAGCTAAAGAAGTTTTCACTTCAAAAATACATACTCGTATTTAGATGTTCGGAGTAAACAGTTAAATTTAAGTATGTACCTACTTATAACCCAAAGACAATAACAATCACTCTTTTTGCCGACTCTAGTAGAAGTTTAATCTTCTTAAATTTATTAGTCGTGAATAAGAATTGATCAAAAGAAAATGTGTCAAGGATTGTGCCAAATTTACGCAATTTTTTACGACATTGGTCGCCGCTTGTATCGGATGGTTTCGCTCGTATGTCGGAACCCTTACCTAGCATATTAACCTAACATCTTAAGAAAATCATAGAAAAAAAATGTAAAATTACTTTAAAACCATTGACACAATACAAAACCATCTTTATAGCGTGAGAATAAAGTTTAATTTTGTTTGCAGAAACTGCCAAGAGGAAATATTTTCTTTTTTCACTCGCTAATGAAGGCCCTTGTTTCGATCGGGTCTTTTTATGCTCTTTGGTTGACATTTTGCAAAGTTTGATTTTTCCTTGTTGGTTCCGTGACATGAATCTCGATTGAGACGTGCGGTCAGTTATTTACTTTAACAATAGGTACCTACCTATCTACTTTCTTTTGTATGCAGTCTAACGATGATTTGAAGACCTCTGTGGCGTGCGTCAACACGCTAGTCCGCCAATCCGGTGGTTCTGGGTTCGATCCCCAGCCAGGGCAAATTGAAAAAATGGCCTTTTTAAATTGTCTTGGGTCTTGGATATTAATTTATATATCGCGGACGGCCGAGTTTTGCCTCACTATAGCGTAATCTATCAAATGCCAATGTTTAGATCTTGGGTGCATCCACGTGATCTTGTGCTTGGCGGGAAGTCTGAACAAAGTGTTCGTAATCGCAAGATGAAATTGAGCACAAAGATTCAGTAGCAGTTGTCCATTATCGTTCATGCTGCCTACTCCGTGTCTGCCTAGGACGTTAGGCCAAGCCATAAAATCCTGTCCTACCCTGGCATTGAAGTCCCCGAGTAAAAGGATCTGTTCTGTATTACGTATACTTTCGAGACAGTGAGTCAACTCCTCGTAAAAACTGTCCTTAATGTCATCAGATTTATCTAGCGTGGGAGCATAGACACTGATGACATTTAGGTAGTTATTGTCATTTAGCTGAAGGCGCAATGTTGAGATTCGGTGAGTTTCAAATCCTGCCTGCCCGCTGCATTACAATGTTGCCAGCCGCTACACGGTGTTGCAAGTGTCAGCGCCAGAAAGGCGCTAACATACAAGGTAGTTAGTTAGTTAGTATAGTTAACAGTACTAGTTCTTATTCTGTACGATGGCAGAAAAAGAGCTTACAAAATGTTTGTTTTAATGATTAAAAATGCACCGCCATATTGGTTTAACCAATGAATAATTTATCAGCGGCTTAGCGGTTAGAAAATGTGTTGCTGTTGTCAGGCGAAATATTTAACTAATTGTCGTTAATTTGCGATCAATGGCGTTCGCGCAATTTGTATGTGTAACCGCAACGTTAAACCGTGTTTGTTGTAACACCATTTTGTTATGCCACGTTTTAATTAACTACATAAACAAACAGACATACCAAATAATACCAATATTACAAAAACTATTTTAAACATATAATTATCCTTTTGTGTGTTGCAAAAACCAGACACAATAGTAAAACAATTGATTTATACCGGAATCCGGTATAGCCACACACAAAAGGTTATTAAACTAAAAATAGTAAATAAACTAAATATAAGTAATAAAACTAATAAACTAAAAATAAAATTAAATAATAGGGACCATCCATAAATAACGTCACACATTACGGGGGAAGGATTGTCAAAATGTCATTAGGTTCGTGACGTCACAATACAAAATCGATACTAACTAAGCAATAAAACTTTGAAACATTTGCTTTCAGTTACATATTAAGTAGGTTAGTTCGATTTTTTTTTTATAAAATAAAGTCTGTTGGCGTCTAAAAATTGTGACCAACTGAGACTAGGAAGAGAGGGGTGTCCAAAAATCATGAAATTCGTGAGATTGCGTCAAACGAATTACATGACTTCTTTTATGGATGGTCCCACATGAAAGATGGACCCCAGACTTAAATACATTAAAGTTCAGGCGAAATCATGTCTTTAACATAAAATGATTAATAAAAAAATAACAGGAATGATAAGATAAATAAACAATTTTCGGTCACTCTTCCAAGCTGGACTGGAAGAAAAGAAAAAACTTAGAATGTCCCCTAGCTGCCTCTCTTTCCACACAAATCGTAAAAGCTTTACCCAAAGGGTGAAAACGGGACCCTTTTACTAAGACTCCGCTGTCCGTCTCTCTAACTGTTGCCAGGCTATATCTCATGAACCATGATAGCTAGACAGTTGAAATTTTTACAAATGATGTATTTCTGTTGCCGCTATAACAACAAGAATAAAATAAATATTGAACTGGGGCTCCCATTCAACAAACTTGATTATTTATTCATAATGGTACGGAACCCTTCGCATGCGAGTCCGACTCACACTTGGCAGGTTATTTTAGTGACCAATAATTGAGGCTGTTTAAAAAATCTGACACGTGTGCCACTTCCACATACAAAAAAAACTGCTGATAAATTATTCACTGGTAAAAACAAACATGGCCGTTGTGACAACCCAAACATTGTTTTCGATATCTGGGCACGGCAGTGTCCCAGCCAAGTCAAGCAAAATCAAACAAGCAGAGGCAAAACCGTAGCATACTTTTCTCGAAGCAATTAAAGGCACCTCTTTTTTCTTTCTTTATTAACAGACC
Source organism: Acrobasis suavella (assembly GCA_943193695.1). Taxonomy (NCBI): domain Eukaryota; kingdom Metazoa; phylum Arthropoda; class Insecta; order Lepidoptera; family Pyralidae; genus Acrobasis; species Acrobasis suavella. The sequence goes on from OW971947.1 coordinate 4,230,438, forward strand.
TCAAAAAGTAGGAGGTTATCAATTCGAATATAGTTTTTCTAGTTTTCCAGTACGTGTTATTCGCTACATTACGCGTTTGGTTGACTGGTAGATAAGACCTTAGGCTTAAATTAAATAAATATATAGGGACAAATTACACTGATTGAGCTAGCCCCAAAGTAAGTTTGAGACTTGTGTTATGGGATACTAACTCAACTATACTATACTTTATGACAAATTCATTATATAGATAAACACCCGAGACCCAGAACAATTTAAAAAAGGCCATTTCCCAACTTGCCCTGACCGGGGATCGAACCCGGAACCTCTGGGTGGCGGACTAGCATGGTGACCACTAAGCCACGGAGGTCGTCAAAGTCCCCCATCACACTTGTATTTGTGTATAATGCTAAATAAATAAATGTATACATGTCGTTTTTTTCATGTACGATCCCCGATTAGTCGAAAACGCCTGGACCAAAGAGGAAAATTCTTTTTTTATTCATACGGCAATACTTTTCAGTTGGTCTTATAGAGATTTTATCAAAATTAGTTGTGTAGTTTGGTGATGAAGTCCTCTGTAACTTCTTTGTGGAAGTAACTGGAAACTTATTTCTTGTAACAATAAAAAACTGTACCTTGCTTTATTCTTGAATTATACATACTTTAAACCTTTAGTTTGCAAACATTCACCAGTGAAAGTTCCTTAATTTTGTAATTACAAAATCACAAATGTACTTGGCAGTGCCATGGCAAAATAATCACTTACCCTATTATACATAAAATATCTAATGCTTAGTAAACCTATTTTATTTAACATAATATGTTTTGTCTTGTTCTTACTCTGTCAAATATTGAAAAGAGAGATAAAGACAAAACAATTATCTTTCAAATTCATAAAAGAAGAAACTAAATGACTGATTGGTGACTGACATATCAACGCACAGCCCAAACCGCTAGGTTCAGGTTTTCCAAATTTGCGACAGGGACGAAGTCACGGGTTAAAGCTAGTTAACTAAAATGGTTTTCATTCAAAAATCATTAATGTTCATTGTGATCTCAAAACTTTTTAAGGTGGAAAAGACGGCGTGGTTATTTTGCGAGACTTGAATACTGGTATGTTTTTGAGAAGATTTGTATTACTTTAGTAATAGTAAATTTTAAATATTTTTGTACCAGCATATTTTTAACTTACCAACAATAATTGTTAAAACAAGCATACCGTTATGTATAATATTATATACGGTTTCACTCACGTGATCATTGCGTACCGTAAGTGGGTACGTATTTGTAAATTGTGATCAGGAGTAGTTATCATTTTTAATACCTACCTACTATTTTTAATACCTACCTATTAAAGGTACAAAAAGTCTTACTAATATTAAAAATGCGAAAGTTTGTGTGGATGTATGGATGTTTGTAATGTTTACAAAAACGATGAACAGATTTGATTGAAATTTAGCAGATAGCCTAAACTCTTTATCGAGCATCACGCACTAAAAATAGTACACTTACTGCAGAGGCCGGGAAGTTAGGGATTGCCGGACGAGTAGAGTTTGACAATGATTACGAGTCTAGCAATCTCATTCCCGTCGAGGTATGTATAGTTCTTTAAAGAAATAATAGTAAAGATTCTGTAAAGAAATAATTACCTATGCAAATACCGAAAGCAATGAATGTTTACTGTAAAGAATATATAATCACTACGTGGCTTGCTGCAATAATCGGCATTCTCGCGTTTTGTTTTTTTAATTTTCAGTGGTAAGGCCCATACAGTGAAATCATATTTTATGTCTATCGTATATTATTGTTTTTTTCTCCTGCAACTTAAATTAAGCATATTTTTGTGTGATTTCATAACAACATTTTAGTAAAATTTACATCATATTCATAAATATGCTGGAAGATAATATTTTTATAATGTGGTGGCAATTTACTGTATGATGTGTTACATAGATGAATTAAAAGATTTGAGCAGCGGCCAGGAATTAATTTTCTTACTTACTTTCCTGGTCTAGGGAGGTAAAATAATGGATGTATAAGCATTACAAACTTCGTGTCTTCTTTCTTTTACATAATGCCTACATTTCCGAACATATTTAAGAAAATTAATATTTCTTAAGGTAAGGTTGGCAAATGAAAATGTTTGACAACGGGTAAAGCGGGCAACAAGACAGAATTTTCGGCGTCCTTATGTCATTATTAACATGCACATCGTCTTTACAAAAAAGATATGTATGTATGTAAGGAAAAATATTTCCTCGTACAATAAAGTAAGCGATTTTACCGTTAGAAACTTACGCAATAAGAGTGACTTAGTTGCCCCGTATTATAGGCTCAAAACAGTTAGTAAAACGTTTATGGGGAACGGTATACTTTATTATAATAAACTGCAATTGCAGCTGAGGACGCAACTGAGAAAACGCTGAGATGAGAGAGAGAGAGAGAGAGGGGGAATATTTTCTAGTAAGAAACATGTTAGTAACACATCTGACTTGACTGTAATATGCAACATTTTGCAAGAGAATCCAAATCGCATTTGGCTGATTTTATTCACGTAGGCCTCCAAAGATTCAAATGGTTATTCAGTAATTAGACCTTTACAGGCACTTTTACACGTCAATAAGTATAATTTACGTTACGTGTAAAGTATATTAAAATTTTATTTATTTTTAAAGAAAAGGTATCTATACCGGCGCTTCGTAACGACCACTGCTGAGAAGAAACAGCGAAAGAAACTCATTTTCACAGTTTTGGTCGCCTACTCGCCAGAAGGGCTTTGTCATATTATTATTATTGTCTTTTAATTAATAAATATTTATAATATAATAAAATGTTGACAAATTATAACATGTTATGCTTGCGAACAAGTAAACAAACATAAATTGCGTAATAAAAAATATTAAGTAGGCAAAAAAGCGAAGCCGAGCTGACCAATCCCTCCCGGCAGCAACCGAGATGACGTACGGATCAGCCATCGTTAAACTCAACCATATTAGAGGGATCCAACGACTCGACCAGCGACGCCACCACCTTTCGTATGACGTGTGATAAAACGTAATAAATATAATGAGTCATTAGTCATTACTTGCGTTTTAAAACTTGAAAACAAGCATAATTACGACCAGAGTTGGGTGTAGTTAACTACTATTGTGTAGTTTGATTACAAATTACAATTACATGTAGTTAACTACAAGTAGTTGAAATAACATTAAATTTAACTACAACAATTGAAACTACTGTAGTTGTAATTTGTAATTGTAATTAAGTAGTTAAAACTACATATTACAATAAAAATTTATTACTGCGGGCGTGTGTTAAAGGTGTTGTATTTCGAAATTGTAAGTGTAAAAAGTAGTAAGCAAGAAACGAAAATTCATAAGTAAAAAATCTTTATAAAATATGTAGTTTCAAAAAGTAGTTTGTAATTGTGATTACAACTACTTTTTGTAGTTTATAGTTCAACTACTTTTTCAATTACTTTTTGTAATTATGTAGTTGCAATTACTAACTACAAAATGTAATTGTAGTTAGTAATTAGTAGTTTAATTACATTTTGCCCAACTCTTATTACGACAGTTTTTGTTACTGTATCATTTAGAATAGTAAAAAAAAAATATTAAACATACACTCACATGCTTTTACATTAATTTACATAAAAAACATGAAAATATATTCTCTAAAATAATATAGTAACGACACAGAAAAAAAATAACGGTGTGTGCACATTTAAGTATTATTGATATAAGTTATACCCATACTTACATTTAAAAGACAAATTACTCAACTAGTTTTAAGAGGCTTTTCACATTTGGTTGGCTGTCTCGCTCGCAGAATCAAACATTTTTAAAGATTATTAAAAAATTGGACTCATTTGAAGAAAAGTGTTTCATAAACTTTTTAATATATTATATGTTAGATATTGTAGACATGTTTGTATATTGTGTAGACATTGACTACATCGAAAATTAGGTCATCAAAATTTTAAATTTTTGATGACTTTATTCGCGATACACACACACATAAACAATAAAAAAACATGTCTATAACGTGGCCATATCGTAGATTTGATCACTTTATTAAATGATCGAACATTTCATGAAATGGTCGCATTTCATAAAACAGCCAACTTAATTTGACCAGATCATGAAATCGTCAACGTTTCACGATTTTGTCATCCACGTTTGGCCGGATCGTATAAACAGGCTGAAAAATGCAAACAAAAACAAAAACTTGTGACAAAGCGCTATAGGTAGGTTAAGGTTGTGGCGGGGTGGCCCTTGGGCCACCCAAGCCGCACAACATGAATGTATAGTGTAAACTAAAAATATAACAATTTTACGATATAATCAACCATTTCATGAAGTGACACGATAAATTCATGAAATGGTCGAAATTATTTGATCATATCGAGAAATAATTTCTTATCATTGATCCGCCCAATCCACATCACGATGTGGCCAGTAGCCAGTGCAACATTTCATGAAATGCGACCATTTCATTAAATTCTCAATCATTTAATTAAGAGATTAAATTTACGATATGGCTACGACATCTACAATATCTAACATATAATATATTAAAAAGATTATGCAACACTTTTCTTCAAATGAGTCACATTATTTAATAATCTTTAAAAATGTTTGATTGTGCGAGCTAGAACCAACTGTGAAACCAAACCAAATGTGAAAAGCCCCTTAAAGAATCCTCAACCTGTACAATAATGTACAGCTTGAGGATTACATACTGACATTTCTATTATACTTTTTTTTTTGCTTAATAATTTTTGACATTATTCTTTATTTAGATAGTATATTTGACATGATTAAATTTATCAGAAATAAGATGCAATTTAATTTAAATGTAATCAAATTATAAAAAGCCACGTTAAGAATTACCTACGCACATTTGTTATTTATACATAAAATATTAATTTGGTATAATATAAAAAAACACGGAAAAGAGAAATAGGTGGAAGTGCCAAGTGGGCGTGGCGCGCCTGTCATAATCCGGTAAAACTACACAAGATCGACCGACTCCGTACATCAGTTGTATTCTAGCTACGTGTTGAGATCGTTTTGTCCGCCCGACCAACATTTCTTTCGCTAAATATGCCGTGTTGTAGTGTTTTAGTATGTAAAAATAGCAGTAAGAACAAAAATAAAAGCAATGCAGGTATTTCTTTCCATCAGCATGTACGATAACATGCATTTTCTTTTAAAGAATACGAAAATCATTCTGGTACGATCATATTAACTAGGTAGTTCTAGAAAGTTCGTTCCCGTAAGTTGTCGCTACTCGATTAGTGATGTACAGATTTTGCTATTCGATTAGTGATGTACAAATTTTATCGATGAAATCTCGCTACTCGAGTAGTGATGTAGTCGAGTCGGATGCGGATTTTGTTTGATTTGATGAAATAAATCAAAATTTCAGGTATAATTTAGTAGAATAACGCAACGATTTTAAATAGTATATAGACTTACTATAAACATGAACATTTTCCATTATTTTATTGCAATAAAAAAAATTATATTAGTCTAACCTTTCTAAATAGTTTTAGACCCAAATGTAAAAGAAAAGTGGATAATTGCAACGGGTAGGGTTAACTGGATGCCAACTAAATCAAGCACCATATGTTCGGAGCGTTTTGAAGAAAATAATTTACTTATATCTAATTTACTTATACATAATAATATAATTTTCTTATAAAGGTTGTCCTTTATTTCAATTTTTTTCTGCTCTTGCTCCTGCTGCTCCTCCCAAATTTATATGTAACTAGCTTTAACCCAAGACTTCGTAAATGTAATATAAGTAATTTGAAAAAGTCTCCATTTTTATGGCAAAATAAGATTTACCATGCCAAGTTCAATCACTCTTTTTTGGGGATATAAGCCTATGTCCTTTTCCGCAACTCTTAAAATATATACCTACATATTCAATTTCAATTAAATTGGTTAAGTAATTGAAGCGTGAAGAAGTAACAGACAGACGGATTTACTTGAATATCACTTTAATACTAGTAATGGATCTACAAAGTTATTGACACAATTCTCTGTATTTTAAGCTCACCATGCTGGTTTGGGTGAAAGGGACAAAGGAAAATAAATAGAATGTATTAACTTCCCAAGATCCCACGCAGATTGTAAAAGCCGATCGAGAGAATGGGCAAAATGGCAGAAGAGAAATTCCTCTGCCATTTCGACCATACGGGTAGCAACCCATCACTATTTTGATTCCCTTTCCCACTTTCTCGCCCGCCGTCACGCTAAAAGTAGCCTTTGGTTCTTGCGGCCGTGGAGTGCTATTTTTTATTTAAGGACTCACCGAAACACAAAACGTGTAGTTTTCCAAGTTACCACTCAACACAATTCGGACGTATGTTTGAAACCATCGTGTCAGCGAAAAACAATATTGTTTTACGCAGAAAACATCGAAAATATGTCTATGGTTTTCTAAGAATTTCACCACTTATATAAAAGCAGCATAAAACGGAACGGATTCTCTATGAAAGGTTATTTGATACACTCGTTGCAAATCCTTCGCAAACTATCATTTCAAAAACGCGCCCGTTTGGAAACGCTCGTTTAAACCATTCGTATTGTGACAAGTGATTTCATAAATGCGACCCTGGGCGATTTCAGCTTAAAACCGCAAGACTCAAAATGCTCTGTATGTTCCATTCGGGATTTAGATCGCTACAGGGATAAAGACGGATTTTTCATGTTCTCAAAATAATAGATCTTTAATTATTTGATGCTGGCTTCGCCCACGATTTATTCTGCATTTCCATACTAATATTATAAATAAGCAAGTTACGCAGACGAAGTCGCGAGTGAAAGTTAGTGTTAAATAAAGATAAAAGAATTCGAAAAAAATGCCTTTGCGTCGAATGATATCGATACTGTTAATCAATATTAAATAATGTAGACATCACTATTCGAGTAGCGCACCTGTCGGCAAGTAGCAGAATTATTTCGTAGCTTGGGATTCAAGTGACGAAAAAATTCTGCTTCTCGACGATAGATGGCGCAATTATTAGACTTTTTAATTTGAGTTAGACAGTAGATAGCAAAACGTCGTAAGCACTTTTTAAACCGTAGCAAAATAAACCTTATGCTTGAGACTTAATGTCGTTTTTAAAATGTAGGGTCTATTGACTTAGGCCAATATTGAAATAAATATATTCGACCAATCAAGTGAATTTTTCGTATGTGTGCAATATGTGATTATTGGTTTATTTGTGTGAGTTTGGCGACGCTGGTTTCTTAACTAATTTAGGCCCAAGGCACTTCCACCTATTTCTCTGTTCCGTGTAAAAAAACGTCGTTTAAAAAATTTCATCAGGTCATAACCGTGTTTTTTTCCAACACAAGTTAATTTTATGCAAATATATAACAGAACTAAAAAAACATCAACTAACATATAAATACAAACCGCTTTATGTCTTCAAAATATTTTCCGGTATTTGTTGCTAAAGCAGCATGTTGTGTCTCGTGATTTTTTTAGTTCTAACTGCTTTAGTGTTTAATGAAAAAAGATGTCACAGAAGTTGTTACTCAAAAAGACGGCTCGACGGGAAAACTGCTTTAGTAACGGGAGGAACAGCTGGCATGGGCCTGGAAATAGCCCAAGACTTGGCTGCTAGAGGTGCCAGGGTCATCATAGCATGTCCATTCCATGAAGAGGGACAACAAGCTGAGAAAACAATCATAACTTCTACAAGAAACGAAAATGTCAAGTTCATACCCTTAAATCTCGCATCTTTCGCATCCGTCAGAAAATTTGCTGCAATCATCAACACATCTGAAATCCGATTGGATATTTTAGTCAACAACGCAGGAATTGGCAACGCCCCTGATGCACTAACTGGTGATGGAATCAATATTGTTATGCAAGTGAATTACTTCGGTCACTTTTTGCTGACCATCCTTCTTCTTCCACTTATGAAGAAAACTGGATGTCCTGATGATCCAGCTAGAATAATCAACACATCATCGCTTCTACACTCTTTTGGATGTTACAACTTGGGGAATGTAAAATGCAATAAACTTAGCTTCGTAGAAAAACATCGACATTACAGTACGAGTAAAATGTGTATGGCGTTATTTTCCAAGGAATTAGCCAGAACATTAAGGAACAATAATGTAGTTGCCAACACTGTTGATCCAGGAATCGTAGGCACCGGAATCTTTTATAGTTTAGGCAGTGTTGCAGGTTTCTTGACTAAAGTTGTGTTTTTGACTCTATTTTAATCTCCATTGGAAGGTGCGCAAACTGCAATTCATTTATCTGTTGATGAAGAAAGTGGCAAAGTCAGTGGTAAATTCTTTAGAAATTGTCAAATAGTAAGAAATTCAGCAACTATAAGTAACAATGAAATAGCAAAAATGCTTTGGGATGATTCGATAAGGATAGTACGGTTATCCGATAAAGAGATGCTGCAATGGCTTGCAGATGGATAGATAGATCTAACTAGTTCTAGTTAGACTCCCTCCGTGGTCCAGTGGTCAAGGCGTTCACCTTGTGATCCGGAGGTCATGGGTTCGATTCCCACTGGGAAGCATACTTTGTGAAAAGTTGTTTCCAGTCTGGATAGGATATTGCAGGCTTGAATCACCTGATTATCCGAAAAGAAAGATGATTTTGTGTTTCGGAAGGCACGTAAAACTGTGGGTCCCGAACGCCACCTAGCGTTTGATCATCAAACTATCCAAGGATTGGTTCCTGGTTTGCCCTTTGGGTTGTGGAGGTCAGACGGCAGTTGCTCTGTGTAAATACCAGTAACCTCGTCAAATCTCCTTGGTTAGGTAGCGGACCCCGGGCTCTCAAGCGTTACTGCTGAGCATGCAACCGGGAATACGCTTGGATGATGAGATCTAACTAGTTCTAGTATAAAAGATGTCAAAATGCGCCAGAAGATCTTTAGTTGATTTTGAACTATTTGACGATAAAAAGTCAAAGCCGTTGTTTCGCTAAAAGTGTCCTTGTGTCTTTGCCAATCTCTTTAGGGATAAAGACGTAAGAGTGTATCTGTACAAAAGAGTTGTCTCAATATTATGACGACCTCCGTGGCGTAGTGGTCACCATACTAGTCCGACACCCAGAGGTCCCGGGTTCGATCCCCGGTCAGGGCAAGTTGGAAAATAAATAAATATTGCGGCTAGCTCAATCGGTGTAATTTGCCTCTATATATTTATTAATATTAGACTATTAAGGATATTTAAACAAAACGACTTACTTGACTTAATATCCTATGTCCCCTGGGTGGTCTGTTCCGTATAACAAAAAAATATTCGTATAATTTTAATACCGTTGTGTGCATAGATAGGTCAATATAGAAAATATATATATTTAGTTTCTAATTTAGGCAAACGTAAATATAATTCGTATAGAGTAAGTAAAAATTATAATTTTATCTTCCTACAAAATTATAATGTTGTTTTCACAAAGTTGTAACTTTTAAACAACATAATAATTTTGTATATAAAACATTTACATTGTAATACAAAATAATAATGTATGTTTTATACAGTTTTAAGCATAATTTCTTCTCAAAAATATTTATTGTCATTTTGGTCAACTTACTTATAAATGTCATTTAACTGTAGTGTCTGATACTTACTCAAATATTAAATTATAATTATTTCATAAAATAATCTTACAAGAACTGAAATAAATTATCGTAAATCTTTATTTATGTTAAACAAATTATAGTACTTATTACAAAGTTGTTATTCGTATTAAGGCACATATTTTTTTTAACAATTGAAATTGTCTCAACACCACATTTTTTTTTTCATTAGTGACAATGTCTAACCTGTAAGGTAAACAAAAATTTGACTTTAGAAGTACAACACATTCACAATAAAGCTAAATGTAGTTGTGACTGCCTTCTGGCTTCCTCAGATAGTGGAGAAGCCAGAATGCTGTTACACATTCCTACGTGACCTAGCTGCATGTCGCGACGGAGTGCCTCGCTTCGGACACACTCCATCAATACATGCTGTTCGTCTTCTACTGATTCACACTCTGGGCAATTTGGTGAATCAGCCCGACCTATCATATACTTTTACTTGTTTGATGGAATTTTGTTGTTGTACCATCGCATTCTTGAAATTTAATAACCTAGTTTCGGAAATACGAAAAATAATATTTTTTTCTGAACTGTACACTAACTTAAGAACCAAACTATACAACCGATTTTGATAGAATTTCTATGAGACAACCAGACAAATATATAAAAAAAATACAGACAAGTATAAAAAAAAAATCTAAAATTGGTCCAGGTCTTTTTCAGTAATCGGAGATACATTCAATTACTTTCTCCTTCTTTGAAGTTTATGAATAATGAGAGACTTGACGACCTTTAACCAAAATGACAAGGAAAAGGCGTATTGTTTTCAGACATCTGCAATCTTGCCATATCATCGCGTGTGTTTATTTGTACCAACTTCGTTCGTTAGCCGAGTTTATTTGACGAACAACTTTGCCCCACTTTATTATTGTTCGGCAAACTCAAACGGAAGTGTAACAAAAAATAAGAACTTGGTCCAATTAGGAAAGTAAATGTTTGATTTAAAGTCACTCATAAGTCATTCCGTAAATACTCAATAATTATAACATAAAATACCTATATACTATTATTATATCCGACTCGGCTGGGCAGCGTTCGGGAAGCTACGCAGTGTCTTCTCGTCCAAAATACCTCAGTGCCTCAAGACGAAAGTGTTTAATCAATGTGTGTTACTAGTGATGACTTATGGATCTGAAACGTGGTCCCTTACTATGGGTCTCATAAGAAGGCTCAAGGTCGCTCAGCGCGCTATGGAGAGGGCAATGCTCGGTGTTTCTCTACGTGATCGAATCAGATATGAAGAAATTCGTAGAAGAACAAAAGTCACTGACATAGCCCAGCGGATTAGTTCGTTGAAGTGGCAGTGGGCGGGACACATAGTGCGGAGAACCGATGGCCGATGGGGCAAAAAGGTTTTCGAATGGCGACCGCGTACTGGCAAGCGAAGCGTAGGACACCCACCCACAAGGTGGTCAGACGATCTGACAAAGGTCGCTAGAAAGCGCTGGATGCAGGCCGCTCTAGATCGGTCATTTTGGAAATCCTTGGGAGAGGCCTATGTCCTGCAGTGGACGTTATGAGGCTGAAATGATGATGATGATGGTGACAGGTTAATATTTAAAAAGTTAGAATTATACATCACATAAGTACATAGCTATAAGGCTAGATATAAACAAACATGTCATATTTAATATTAAACGATTAATGTCATCGAATTAAATACATTTCATTACAAAAATTTCGTCAAATGAGTAGAGGGCTAGTTCAATCAGCCATTTTTTTTTTTTACTTTATTTTTACACTGTCGGATACACGACTTGCGTTAATTTACCACATTTTTCAAGTTTCATGGAAATAATGCAAGTTTGTCAGCGTTTCTAATTCTCATTGTAAAATTTTTATCACCTCTTTATGGGTTTTTTTTTTTATTGAATACCATCAATTTACCTTACCATGCTAGTCCGGCTGTAGAGATAAAACTTTGAATGTACCAGCTGCTTCTCTTCCCGCGCTGATCGTAAGAGCCGATCGAGGGAATGGGCGCAAATGTGAACTATATTAATAGGTGACACGGCTAGCAACTAGTGATGTGCCGCCGAGAATTTCTGTGCTCTCGGAAATTTCTTTCCTTAAAAATTTCCGGAAATTTGGAAATTTTCAACATTTCTCAAGAGAGTTGAAAAATTTACTAAAAAAAATTCTCAATATTTTCAAGAACGGCACGTCACTACCAGCAATACGTCTATATTTTGATTTCTTTCGCCACCTTGATTTAAGTCGCAAGACCCAAAATGCTTTCTGTTTCATTTGCGAAAATTATATAATAGTGTGCACCTATCCTATGTATCATTTTAAGGCGTGCAATTGACAGAAAAAACAAATGTAAATCAGATTCCCTGAGTTCCCTTCGAGTTCTTCCCTTCCTCACCTTACAATATTTTGGCAATCTTCTTCATAAAACCGAAACTTCGAGGCTTCAATTTATTATTCTAACAACTGTTCAATATAGTAAAGAGTATTACAGATTAATTAAATTTCTATCTCCCAAATCTGAAGTCGCAAGTTTGAGTCGAGCCGGGCCAAAGTCACGATTCTCTGATTAAAAACCGACCTTCTAAGTTAATTATAGCTTGACTAATGAATTGGGAACCGGGCGGCATTTATAGGAGTAAGGCAGGGGTCTGGTAAAAGCGTTTCAGAAAATGTGCTACATGCGCCTAGTTGCCGCTAATATGCGCCTGTTTGCCGCTAATATGCGCCAAGTTGCCGCTTCAGTTCTTTTGTACTTGCGCTTAGTAAGCGGCACTAAATTTAGCTGTAACTGCTCTAAGTAAATGATCTAACGACAAGTATTATTAGAAAATGAAAGAAAAAATTGGCAATTATGAAGTGATAAAAATATCCAAAGATTTATTTGACTTGACTTGACTAGATGTCCATGTCATTGTTTTTTTAAAGGTATCATATTTTTCTTATGGGGCATGTAAACATTCTCAGGTGTAGGCTTTCAGTACGGTTGATAGGTGAAGACTAGGAATGAGCAACTACAGCATGCAAGAGATATGTTAATAAACAAAAGGTATTTTCTGAGTCTTTTTCTTTTTTAAAGCCGACAATGCGCATGTAGCACTCTTTAAGCCACAAGCGTCTAAAGATTTCGGTAACTTTCCAACGGGGCCTTATGCTCAATTACATATACTTTGTCTATTATAGTAATTACTGAAAAAAAAAATCTCAAGTAAATCAAGTATTTTAGAGAATAATCGTTTCAATGTTATGTATCAACTACAAAAAAAACTAGAAGAGCTTTATGTTAATTAAAGTAAGCGATGAGAAGCGACCAGTATGTATCCGCTTTCCGCTATCTCGACGACGGCAGCTTACACGCTCACTGGATGCTGGAAGATATAAAATCAAATTAGACGAGATTAACGCACTCATTTCACAGCCCTGATTGTTGCTTTGTCAAAATTGGAGACCATTTTACGCTTTGAAGTCACTAATATAAAGAAAGCTCTTCGAACATTTTCATTATAATCCGAAAAATGTTGCTCTAATTCCGGAAATGTTGTAGAGCTACAGTTTTGTGTGAAATCTACGAAAAATGTTCGACCTTTTAAGATTGTTTTAATCATGTTTGTTGCAAATTACGGAACTTCTGTGGCATTCTGTACCAAATGGTCTCAGATTAGATCACTGCCTGTTCAAAATAGTAATGGGTTGTTCACCACATCGCATATTTTTATTTTATTGGAAAGAATAGTCTTTCAATTGACTTTTACGATCTGCAATCATCATCGGCATCGGCCAACCTAGATCGGCCCTAGGCTCAGTCTACTTAGAGCCGCAAGACCCAAAATACTCTGTCTACCCCATAAGGGATCAGAAGTGACAGTTAATGGATGTATTTATTATCAAAAATGTGGTCCTACGCTCCTCGGACACTTTATTTACAATAAACCTTTACAAATCCTCATCACAACACCAACTTTCTCCGGTCACTTCCTTATCATCCATTGATCATTTTGCTTGTCAAGAAGACAACCTCAGTCCTGGGGGATTTAAAGTTTAGCGCACGGGTCGGCAGATTGTCAGCCCTAAATATGAAATAAATGTAGCCTGGAGATCTACTACGAAATCAGTACACATCATTTCGTCGAAATTGAATCAACAAAAATTAATCGAAGTTAATATTGAAATTAACAAGTAATTATTAAAAAAAACCGGGCAAGTGCGAGACAGGACGCACACATCAATACAACTTTCGCACTTACGCACGAAGCGTTCCGTGTCATTATTATAAAAAAATACATTTCTTGTATGAGAGCCCCACTTAAGAGCGGCCTTCCCGTCTTACTTTTCATACAAACGCTAGTACGTAATTATGGCGTTGTATCTGATCTTTCCTGAAAGCTTTTGAACTCACAGGTATCTTGGGCGCTATTTCTAGGTTTCTATCGAAAAAAAAAAATTGAAATTAAGAAAAACAAAGTTAGTATAAGCCTCCAAAAATGTGTTTTTTTGCACAAATTTTAGCTGAACTTCGACCGTTTATAAAGTACTCATAAACTATAAAAGTAAAGAAAATATTTCAATACAAACCTTGCAAATGTAATGAAAATTTTAATGCAAAACGTTTATTTCACAAACTTGTACGGCTTACTGATGAATACGTATCATCTGGAACAAGTTTTATGAAATTTCCGCAACCTATGAATAGTTAATATTCGTTCAATGGATGGTTAATAATAATACTAATTTCATTTAATAGAATGCAAACCATGCCCTTCGGCGCTATCTCTCTCTTTTTGGTTTGCCTCTTTTTCTAGCATGCCCTGGATGAAACACCAAGCTTTTCAAACTATGCTCGCGTTGAAAACAGAGCGGCCGGGAAGGGCCGCCTTAAATATTAGTTTCAAACTCCTTTAGTATTTGTTGTTATATCGGCAACAGAAATACATCATCTGTGAATGTTTTAACTGTTTAGCTATCAAGGTTCATGAGATACAGCCTGGTGACAGACACACAGACGGACAGCGGAGTCTTAGTAATGGGTTCCGTTTTTACCCTTTGCATACGAAACCCTAAAAACAAAAACTCGACTACCTGAATCTAATTTAATAAACTTATAGTTCGTTCGACTGTGAACTCACGAATATCGGCAACCTCTTGACAAAAGCTTATGTTAAAAATTCTTTTAGCTACGATCCCATTAAAAATACTTGAGTTATCGTCGAACAAACAAACATACTCATATACTCACAAACATACAAACGCCGGATTGATCAAGTAGACTTATTGTTAGAGAAGTTCGCTCGCTTCGCTCTCTCATTCAATGAACTGGAAAGATACATTATTAATACAGAACGGGTTATTCACGTAAAGAGTCAGCTACAGGTCGTCATGTTTCGACCTCATCCGGAGGTCTTCATCAGGGCGAATGTGACGCGCTAGTGCTCAAAGCCGCTCCACGACACACTGATGTTAGTAGAGGGTCGATCGCTCGCGATCGCTCGCTTCGCTCGTAGCGACAGTGGTGGGGATTGCTGGTTTTCTGCGTCTACGACTCCCGCGAATGTACTGGGATCCTCAATATCATCTTCTTCATCGTCGGCTGCTGGTGGAAAGATACAGCAGTATGCATAGGTAGCAATCGGGATTACGCTCGGATAAGTGAGGTTATATTGCCGAGATCTAATATTGTAACGGTTAATGTGACGTAACGCTCTTTCGTATTAACGTTTGCGTTAGTTGCATATAATATGAGTCCTATCACACATCAATACAGCTCAAATTGCATTTATCGAAGTCCAGTCGGGGCGAGCGCCTGGTGGGCGTAAGACGGAGGCAAGGCGAGCGTGGAGTATAGGCAAGGCATGCGCGTGTTGACTTCGGTTACTGCAATTTGAGTTATACTGATGTGTGATAGAAATCTTATTATATTACTAGCTGATGCCCGCGACTTTGTTCGCGTGGACTTTATGACTCCGGCGTATAAATATAAATAAAAGCTAATGAGAGAGAGAGAGAGAGAGATTGAGAGAGAGACAGAGGGAGAAAGTACTTGTAACAGTGTAAGGAGTTAAAAGTCAATATTATTTTAATTCTTTCCTTCGGGAGCCAATATGAAAAGAGCTGAAGTGTTACTAACCCTGGAGAAAGCCACAATAAGTAGGCCATGCGAAAAACCAGTCCTTAGATCGACATCAGCAGCTTTAAGCCTCTAAAACTGTGACTTATTTTCATAGCAAAGCATGTTAACATATGGAACTGTGTATTTTCAAAAGGAAAATTGTTGGGGATGAGTGGCATACGCGGAATAAATACTGTTTCACTGACATCACTCACTTACTGTGAGCTTTAAGTGTCTCAGCAGACTATGCCGAAGTTTAGTGGCTAAAGTTCAGTGTCTAAAGTTCGGTGGGGATGACACACTAAATAAGCTGAAGTTCAGCTGCTGAAGTTCGGTGGAAACGCCGGACAGTAGTGATGTGCCGATATGAGAATTTAATCTTCCGTCTTTGGCGCGTCTGCGGCGAACGGAAACGGGAGCGGAAGACGGAACGGAAGTGGAAGAGGGAACGGGAACGGGAACGGGAACGGGAACGGGAACGGGAACGGGAGCGGAAGCGGGAGCGGGAGCGGGAGCGGAAGCGGCAGCGGTGGCGGCAGCAGCGGTGGCGGCGGCGGCGGCGGCGGCGGCGTCGGCGGTGGCGGAGGCGTCGGCAGCGGCGGCGGAAGAGTCGGCGGCGGCGGCGGCGGCAGCGGCGGCGGCGGCGGTGGCGGAAGCGGCGGCGGCGACGTCGGCGGAAGCGGTGGCGGTGGCAGCGGCGGCGGCAGCAGCGGCGGCTGCGGCGCCGGCGGCGGCGGCGGAGGCAGCGGCGGCGGCGGCGAAAGCGGCGGCGGCGGCGTCGGCGGAAACGGTGGCGGCGGCGGGAGCGGGAGAGGGAGCGGGAGCGGGAGCAGGAATGGGAGCGAAAGTGGGAGCGGGAGCGGAACGGGTACGGGTACGGGTACGGGTACGGGTACGGGTACAGGTACGGGTACGGGTACGGGTACGGGTACGGGTACGGGTACGGGTACGGGTACGGGTACGGGTACGGGTACGGGTACGGGTACGGGTACGGGTACGGGTACGGGTACGGGTACGGGTACGGGTCCGATTCAGGCAAAAGCATCGGAAGTTCGGCGTTATGTGTTGCTAGTAATGCAAATAACATTGCAGGCATGCATTGGCTGAAATTCAGCCGCTGAACTTCGGCATACAGTGCTGAGACATTAAGTTGGGTTCCGTTACACAGTTTCGGCGGTGTCAAATTTCGCATCAGCATTATTGGCCCTCCGACATTAAGACTTATTTTGTGAGCCGTGAGTCCATTTGCTGCAAGTGAATTATGAAACTCAACTGGATAATTGGTGGCGTCGTCAACAACACTATCCAAGAAATCTAAATATATATCTAAATATATATAACTCAAAGGTGACTGACTGACTGACATAGTGATCTATCAACGCACAGCCCAAACCACTGGACGGATCGGGCTGAAATTTGGCATGCAGGTAGATGTTATGACGTAGGCATCCGCTAAGAAAGGATTTTGATCAATTCTACCCTCAAGGGGATAAAATAGGGGATGAAAGTTTGTATGAAACTTTGTCAATTTTAAACCGATCGGGCTGAGACTTTGCATGCATAAAGCTACTATGACGTAGGCATCCCCTAAGAAAGGATTTTGATAAATTCCATCCCTACGCGAGCGAAGCCGCGGGCACAAGCTAGTTAACAATAATTTGCGTCATAAGTTCTTTATTAATTGATTTTTAATTTTTTGGTGTCAATATGGCGCGTTCACATAACCAAGAATTTTCTGGTGTGTAATGCTCTGAAGGTCCGCAAATACTGAACTTATAAGTTCTACTTCGGACGAAACAACTTTTTTTTTGAAAAAATTTCAATGTACAGACACATTTTTTTTACTTTTTTATTATAGTATACATTTAGTATGTTTTTGTTCAGCGGCAACAAAAAACATCATCTATAAAAATTTCAACTGTCTAGCTATAATGGTTCATGAGATACAGCCTGGTGACAGACAGACAGACAAACAGTCGGACGGTCTAAGTAATAGGGTCCCGTTTCAACCCTACCCTATGGAACCCTAAAAATCGAATAAAATAAGTATTGATGGGGGGCTCCCATACTACAAACGTGATTTTTCATAGATTATGGTACGGAACCCTTGGCGCGCGTCCGACTCGCGCTTGGCCAGTTGTATTATAACTCAACAAAAAGTTCTCATCAGACTTAACAACTTTTGCTAAGGCGGCATTTTCATATTTCTTATAGTTTAGCTGGACCATAATAGTTCTGCATCATGTGTTCCATTTTCCAAAATCAATTATAGCCTATATGTTGCCCAGGCTTCATAGCTATATAACAAAAAAGTTTCATTCGAATCCGTCCAGTATTTCCGGAGATTAGCGTGTACAAACAGACAAACAGACAAACAGACAGACATTTTTTTTTATTTTCTTACTCTATTACTATATCTCCAACGCCCCAAATATTTTTTTTTGAAAAATTTTCAATGTAAAGACACATTTTTTTTACTCTTTTATTATAGTATAGATTATGCAACAAATTTCAAAAATTTCAAAGCGCGCTAGGCGTTAGCTTTGCGAACCGTGTCGTCCGAACACTCCATAAGAAATGTAATGGGGAAATTCAAAGTGGTGATTAAAGTCACGATGGCTTATTAGTCTAACACTCACGATACAAACGTCAGAAATAGATGAGTTCGAATTTCTTTTGTTGCAATTTTTTTCGATTGTAATAGTCAAAAGTAATCAAACTCATATGTTTTTTCCTTAAAAATTCAAAAACTCTATAAAGTTGAAAGAAAGTCTAATTTCGCGTACGATCTAACGTGAGAACGTAACTTCGTAAGTTCGTAGTAGAACCTCTGGCACGTGCATTGAACGGGTGCGGATAATGTTGTTTTCAAGGTCAAATGAATTCTCCTAATATAGATGACTTTTTGATCACGGGCTAAAATATAGAAGTTAAAACTGATTATGAATGAACATGTTAAGGGTAACTACAGATGAAATATAGTACCATCATCATCCGAGCATATTCCCGGTTGCATCCTCAGCGGTAACGCTTCAGAACCGCGGGTCCGCTAACTTACCTAGGTGATTTGAAGAGGTTACTGGTTTTTGCACAGAGCGGCTGCCGTCTGACCTCCACAACTCAAGGGTCGACCAGAACCAATCTTTACATAGGTTTAAACAGACGCTATATGGCGTTCAGGACCCACTGTTTATACGTGCTTTTCGAAACATGGAATCATTTTTCTTTTCAGATAATCAGGCAATTCAAACCTGCAACATCTTAACTGGACTAGAGATAACTTTTCACAAAGTCTGCTTCCCAGTTATTCGAACCCACGACCTCTGGATCACAAGGCCAACGCCTTGACCACTAAACCACGGAGGCAGCCCGATACAGATGAAATAAACCATTCACTCTATAAATGAATTAAATTGTTCAATTAAAAGTATATGTCTTAATTGCCTATGTGTTTTATTCCTCAAAATAGAATACTTAAGTCACCTCAGGCCAGGAGACTTAAGTTCAATATAAAAAACGGTCCACTTTAAATGCACGAAATAGAAAACCTAAATTCCCTATTGGGTAGGGAAATTTAATCAACCAGAATTACTTATTATATTTCTATATTATGACACTGAGCTGGTTATTTTGGTTCCAAATTTCAATGATTCTGTTATTACAAGTAATTTTTAAGATGCCTTAAATGATGGATGTGCGCAAATGTATGGATTACATACATAAGTCGATAAGAAAAATAAATTATCTCAAATATTACTTCCGTATAAGAAACAGATTTGTGCTCCACGTGGGTGAGGGCGTGTTCGGACGACACGAGCATGCCCAGGCCTTGCCCATGCATAGTGCGCTTTGAAATTGGGTATTTTCCTTAGTAAAAAATAAATAATTTAGTACTGATAAAAAAAAACTTCGAAAAAAAACGTCACATGTCTTTGAACATATCCATTTTAACGTAATTTTAGATTTATTAAAAGAGAAAAACTGATAATTAAAGAGCTTTTTGACTCCAAGAAACGATGACGTCATCTGCCTGTATTTCATACAAAATCCCATAAAAAATGTTTGTTTTACGTTTAAAAAAGGTATCTGATTTGACTTGATGGAAAATAGGGGATTTTTTGAAATTTGTAGCCTATAATTTGAGTCCTATCATCCATCAATACAACTCAAATTGCAATAACCGAAGTCAACATATGCACGTTTCACCTACGCCACTAGAGGAGCTCGGTGGCCCGGCGGGAGCGCGCATTACTAGCGCTTTCGCAAGTTAAGCGACATCGGGCGTGGTCCGCACTTGGATGGGTGACCACAAGTGGCACAAAAATTTCTCGAGCTCCTCCGTGCTTCGGAATGCACGTATAAGCCGTTAGTCCAGGCTGTCATCAATGTATGGCAGTCGTCAAGTTATGTCAGATGCCTTTAGGCAGCCTGAAAAATCTGACACCGGTGTTGGCCACTTACATACACGAAAAACAAACCTACGCCACGCGCTCGCCTTGCCTCCGCCTTGCGCCAGCCCGGTGCTCGCCCCGACTTTACTTCGGTAAATGCGATTCCTGTTTTATTGTCCAGTTGTAGTGTGTATTTGGCGTGCACATGTCGTCTGAAGTCTGAACACGCCCGTTCGGTGAAATGTGACAATAATTTTAAATTGCACGCGGATGAAATCGCGATCACCAGCTAGTTTGATATAATCATACTGTGCCCTTCCACAGCCTTATGTAAACCAAACTGAGTCTCGATTGATATCTCTACAATAAAGACTTTCTCAGAAAACAAACTTTATGTACATCTACATAACAAACAACCAACCCAAAGATAAACATACGAATGGAAACCTAACGTTTCTACAAACTAGCGACTTTTATTAAAAATCAATATTCAACTTTACTTCAATCCAATAGAGCAAACTTTACTTTGTACCATTGCAAATCAATGGTACAGAGTTAGGTATATTATTTCTACGTGACCAACTAAGACTTATGCCATAAAGCAGCTTGAGAAAATCAGCCACCAGGTTCGGCCACTTACATACAAAAATAATACAAAGATACTTCCGCCGTTAAGAATAAAATCTGAATTTTTTTTCTCGGAATTTGTTGATGTCGAATTTTATACATATTTAAATAATTATTATTTTTTAATTTCAATAAACTTAGATCTTTTTTCGGTAGAGTATCTTTTTATCAATTTCTTGTCATTCAACCAATGCTTGACTATTTATTCATTAGGTTGAAGAAATAAAATAATTAAATAAATCGATAAAGGCATAAATTAAGAATACTTCAAAATAAATTTAAAAATTCGCGGAGTCCCACAGGGATCTATACTTGGACCGCTGGGGACTGGTCCACTGAAAATTCTCTCGTTCTCAACCCCGCCAAGTCTAAAGTCATAAGTTTTGGTTCAACTGCGCAAATTGCTAAAATAGTCGACCAAAACCCAATTATAACCATGTTAAGTACGGCGATAAACAAAGTAGATGAGGTCAAAAATTTGGACATCATAATAGACGGCGAACTTAGGTTCGAGAAACATGTTAGCAATATCGTTGGAAATTGTTTCTATCGTTTAAAAATGTTGTATAAAATACGAAACTTTCTAATGGTGCAAGTGCGTGTTAGAGTTTGTAAATCTTTAATACTATCATGCGCTTGTGGCAAAGTGCCAAGTACGCTAGCCGAATTTAAACGAACAGTTGTTAAAACATCACTGTTTAACCCCAGGGGTTCAAACCCCAGAACTACCGGATGAGTGGACTTTTGACGACTTCGGTGGCGGTTCCACCTAGAGGTTCCGGGTTGGATCCCCGGTCAGGGCAAATTTGAAAATTATCTTTTTCAATTGTCCTGGGCCTTGGATTTTTATAAAATATTTTATCGTTGAGCTAGTATCCCATAAGAAAAGTCTCGAACTTACTTTGGGATAAGCTCAATCAGTGTAATTTGTCCCTATATATTTATTTAGATTAACCATTACTATCAAAAGTTTAACCGTAATTGATTAATTTCAGCAATCTTGCAAAACTAAATTTTGCAGTCTATTAACTTAGTTCGTCTGTACCTACCTCTATACAACATGGTAAACATCGGCTCAATACGACAGATGAAGTTTGAAATTGATTCGCAAGTTCCCAATTTGGAATTAATTCAAGGGGTTGTGTGTAACAAAGGCTTTCCAGGAAGCATGGGAAACTCTTTATGTTTAGGGTAACAGTAAACTTTAGAGTAACTCTTTAAATGAACATAACACCATCCTTCCTTGGGTAAATTATTAGGCATTTTTCTGTTACAAACCTGTGGCGACATCTACGCCAATACGAGGAACTACAACCACAAAAACGAAGCGAAAACATATTGAAAAAGGTTATGGGTGATAAAGTGATGTTGCATTTGATTAAGCATTATCTTTTCAAACACTCACACAGGTGCAAGTGCTCAAAACTGGCAAAATGGAGATAGGCCTTTAATTGCCAGGATCTGTTCTTACCCCTTTTTTAAATAAAGGAATTAATTTACTGAATTTCATTAAATTTGGAAAAATACCTTTATCAATGCATTCATTAAAAATAAACGCTAGGTGTGCAGCAATGATATTTATGATGTTGCTTACTACATTTACGGACATATACCCAGTGATCTTCAGATTTTTTTAAATTTAGCTGTTTAAGTGCGTCTACTATATCTTTGGGGGTAATATGTTTAAATTGAAACTTATGATTACATGGAGCTATGTTATCTATAAGTAAGGCTTAAGCATGTTGAGGATTTGAATTGACTTTAGCAGTAAGTTCCAAGGGAACATAAGTGAAAAAATTATCAAATACATATTACTAACACTCACATACGGCCTGGCGATAGACAGACGGACAGACGAACAGTGAAGTCTTATTAATAGGGTCCTGTTTTTATCCTCTGGGTACGGAACCCTAAAAACTAACATTCCACCCTGACCTTGCATGGATTTCAGTATACTTATAATAAAATGAGGTCTCTGGCGTAAGGTACTGTCCTGAATGTCCTGTCATTAGTGTCATTGCTAAAACAATTTTTTTTATATTCTAGATTACGATTCTAGTAGCCGACATTCATCCATCAACATAAATTCTTATTTATTTTTCAATATGTATTAAACCCTTGTGTTTTCCCTTTACTTTTTAATCCCTCGGAGTTAACAAGTGACTAGAGAAAAAAAGAAGGGTTAAGGAATAAAAGTATCGTTTTTCGAATATTTAATATGAAAAATTATTCTATTTATTTGGTTTGCGAAGTAAGTTGAACGAAGACAAAATAAATGTTAAACACTTAATACTGCGCCTTTTCTAGCTGGCCACGAACAAATAAAAATTGAGAAAATCTTTGATTTCATGTAACATTATGGATTTTTTTTACGTTTCCTAGCTATTCAGTGAAGAATTAAAATTTTCTAGGATTTTATAAAATACATGTTATTTTTTAATGAACAACTGTAATTATCTTCGTGTTTATATTTCTAGTAGACTAGTGGGTTCTACGATTACTGTAACAATATATCAAGTAATTTTTTGCGAGTTACAAAATATATACTGAATTTTCATGCTAGCACTAAATTTTCACACACATCCATGTAATTTTTGCTAACCGAATTTGTATCCGCACCTGTTACAAATGACATTACACATGAAATTCAATCGGGAAATTCGTTGACATTTTGCAGCGAGGGACGCTAAAGTCCCAACTCCACCAAATTTCGAGCGGAGATATACCAAGCGAAAAGACGCCGGGATAAGACGTGGGAAGCGATGTAGAAATATCTACTAAGGAGTTAAAACGGTTGTCCAGAAAACCTCATAAGTCGTATATATGTGTGTAAAAAGTACTGTTTTCAACAAACGACCGAATTGAGCTACATCAGTAGTTTTTTGGCATTTCGATGTTCGTATCGAGCATGTTAATAGTTAGTCCTGGTATCAGAGTTTTCAAGCTACCTAAAAGTAAAAAATACGCATTTAATTAGAAAAAGTAAAGCCAAAGAAGCCGCACTTCAAAATTTTTAAATTATATGAAACTTTTGAGGCAGGTACGGTTTGGAGCCGACTTTTTGATTAGATAAGGGGAAAATGTCGTGTATATTTCGATAGTAATATTTGTATTGACGTGTATTCTATTAAAAATAAAGAACTTTTAAATTCAATTAATAATATTTTTATAATAATATAATTGATTTGGAAGCTACTTATATCATAACTATTACAGACATATCTTAAACTTATAACACTTTTTGAGACGTGACGGAGACAAATAAACAGCTCTGATCAGCTCTTCACGTCTCCGCTTTAGTGGAGACAAGCTTAAAAAGCCAAACTATACGAAATATGCCACGCATGCGATGCGAGGTCACCGAGTGTGGAACGCTGGACATTCTGCAGAGGGGGAATAGAAGGACACATCGAATTCCACTTCTAAACGAAAACAAAAGACGAGAACACTATGCACTTCATTAAAAAATACGTACCTTATATAATTTAATTAAGTCGATTCACGAAAAAAAACTCCTTTGTCCTAAAAGTAAAAGATGCCAATTCTAAAATGTTTTTATTACATTGTCCCTCCATTTTGGGAATTTTTCAGACTGCGGGGCATTTATTATGCTGTCTTATTAATCACTTCGTCCATAACATATACACAGTAAGGTTTGCAATATTTTTTTTTAATTTCCTAATTTGTCCCCCAAAAATGACCCTTCTTTTAAAAAAATATTTAATTACTTTTCACATCTGTGTTAGGGTCATAGGATTACACCATCCTTCCAAATTTCACCTGATTTGGTCCAGTAGATTCGGAGCAAATTGGCTGTGACAGATGGACGGACAGACAGACGCACGAGTGATCCTATAAGGGTACCGTTTTTCATATTATGTACGGAACCCTAAAAAGCCTCTAAAACCATAAACATGTAGTTCCATATACCAGTTACTGTAGACTTGGCGCTGAGCCAAAACCTAGTGTCTCACGTTCACCATTTGTTATGATAACACACGCGCAAAACCAAATTAGTGTGTTTTACTGACTTTAGGTTCGTAAATATCAGAAAAATTATCGCTTTAAGAATTATGATTGTTAAGAATCCCCTTACCCTAGACGTTACATTATTGTATGTTTAAAATTTCAATACAATCGGTGAAGTTGTTTCGTAGTTGTTTGGCTGTGACAGACGGACACCTTTACCTTTGAGTTACGAAGCCTTAGGAATCCCCTTACCCTAGAAAAATACCTAAGAAAAATTACCGCTTTAAGAATTATGATTGTTAAGAATCCCCTTACCCTAGACGTTACATTATTGTATGTTTAAAATTTCAATACAATCGGTGAAGTTGTTTCGTAGTTGTTTGGCTGTGACAGACGGACACCTTTACCTTTGAGTTACGAAGCCTTAGGAATCCCCTTACCCTAGGAAAATACCTAAGAAAAATTATCGCTTTAAGAATTATGATTGTTAAGAATCCCCTTACCCTAGACGTTACATTATTGTATGTTTAAAATTTCAATACAATCGGTGAAGTTGTTTCGTAGTTGTTTGGCTGTGACAGACGGACACCTTTACCTTTGAGTTACGAAGCCTTAGGAATCCCCTTACCCTAGGAAAATACCTAAGAAAAATTACCGCTTTAAGAATTATGATTGTTAAGAGTCCCCTTACCCTGGACAGAATCAGACTTTCCCATAAAAACGTAGTATTCGTTTTATTTTGAGACGACATGTCAGATATGGGCGAAATTATATCATTTCAAATAAAATACATACACATAACTAGTTTTCGCAGTTAAAATATGAACTTAAAAAGAGAATATAGTGTATTATATCATATTTGACCCTCAGTATGGAAAACTTCTACACCCTTATATTTTCTTTCCAGTTCATAATTTTACCAAAGGGAACACATTATAACCCTAGAAAATTTCTTTAATATTACAATTTTTTACCGAAATCTGACATAATCATTTCAAAATAAAACGTAGACTACGTTTGCTTGGAAAAGTCAGATTCTATCCAGGGTAGGGGGACTCTTAACAATCATAATTCTTAAGAATCCCCTTAACCTAGACTTTTCCACACAAACATAGTCATTTCAAAGTAAAACAAACGTTTTACTTTGAAATGACATGTCAGATTTCGGTAAAAAATTGAAAATTTAAAGAAATTGCAATTATCTACGGTTATAATTGGTTTTCGACGTTAAAATTATGAACTGAAAAGGAAATATAAGGGTGTAGAAATTTTCCATACTGATGGTCAAATATGATATAATAAACTATATTTTCTTTTAAATTCATATCTTTATTGTCAGAAACCAATTATTACCCTAGTAAAATTATATAATTTTGCCCATATCCGACATGACGTTTCAAAATAAAACGTAGACTACGTTTGTATGGGAAAGTCGGATTCTGTACAGAGTAAGGGGACTCTTTAAGCTATAATTTTCCTAGGGTAAGGGGAATTTTAAGGCTCCTCCAAGGTAAAAGTGTCCGTCTGTCACAGCCAATTTGCTTCGACACTTCACCGTTTGTATTGAAATTTGATACACATATTAATGTACGTCGATGATTTAAAGACGGATGTGTAACGAACATAAATGAAGTTAAAATTACTTTTGGGACAAACTAGAACCTTTTTGAAAGTTTGGCAACATAAAAAATTTGAGAATGTTAGTAATATTTTTTTGTGTTACCCCCATATTCATAAAAAAATACAGACGATTGCTAAACCTATTTTAGTTAAAATATATTTTGTCCCTTTTATTCCTTTCAATATTTGACATTGCAAGAACAGGACAAAACATGTTCTAACTAAAACAGCTTTAGCAAACGTTCGTATATTTTTATGAATAAAGGGGATAATATTTACACTTAATTTAAAGCTAAAATTAACTTAAATACTAAAAAATGAATAACATACAAACATATACTATTATAAATAAAAAATATCCCTTAAATCTTTCCCCTGCGGAAGAGTGCCCAGAAGGCTGGTAGCCTTCTGGGCGTGCAGCGTTCATGCAGGCTGAGAAGTATTTACAAGCCTCTTGGTCACCTGATTTTTGTAATTATAATATAAATAATTTTAAAGTCATTTAAGAAAATTGGCGAAAATTGAACATTTCCCTCACCTTTTATCGGAAATTTCTAGAACAATATAGAAAAAAATTATACAGGAAATATTTTTACCCAAAGATTACAATCAATCACTTAACGACAGATTTATTTATACCTATCTGTCTTACCTGCAATAAATCAACATCAGAATAGAAATATTGCTTTCAAATACACCTTGTCGTTCCTCAAGAATATCACTTACGGGTCACTCGTTCGAAATAAATGAGACTCTCCACGTTGCGATTTGATTCAATATTAAACTGAATATTCATCAACTTATTGATAAAATACAGTTGGTTTTAGACCCCTAGTTATTTATTTATTTAACTTTATACACAAATACAAGTGTAACGGCGGACTTAAAGCCTAAGGCCTTAGCTAGCAGTCAACCAAAACGGATGATGTGGAGAATGACAGGGGTAATGCAAAACAAGGATATAGTGTGAAAAAGGACTATTGGTAAATAAATAAATATATAGGGACAAATAATAATGATTGAGCTAGTCCCAAAGTAAGGTCGAGACTTGTGTTATAGAACACTAACTCAACGAAACCATATTTGATAACAAATACATATAGAGATAAACATCCAAGACCCAGAACAAAATGGCCATTATCCAACTTGCCCTGACCGAGGGTCGAACCCGGAACCTCTGGGTGGCGGACTAGCAAGGTGACTACTACGACACGGAGGTCGTCAAAACAAGATAATAATTATTATCTTGTTTTGACGACCTCCGTGTCGTGGTAGTCACCTATCAAAACAAACAAATAATACACAAAATAAACAATACCTACATATACTACATAAATACACTATGATCTATCTCACAGTTATTGTAGAAAAAATGCCTTCACCTGTTTCAGAAGAATCAAAATAATTTATCAGGACGTATGTAGGGAAATTTTATTGTCGGTGAAAACAACAACCACAACATACATATATATTTTTAAGTTCATTTAATCATAACAAAAAATATAAATACATAATATTGATAAAAGTAACGTGAGATGACATAACTAAATATTTAAAAATGGTATTACTTACGTAGTGTAGTCGGAAAATGCCGACTAGTTTCGATCGGTTTAGACGAGCATCATCAGGGCGAGTGTTGTTAATTGGGACGGCGACGCGACGGTTTCGCTGTCCTCAACGCACTGAGCGTGTCGCCGCCCGCGTCGCCGCCCGCGCTTCTCTATTGGAAACGATGACTAATGGTGGTGTGTTCGTAGTTGTTGGTGATACTCTTGTAGCTGTAGAAATCATCTTTTAATCAGTTAATCAATTTTATATATACATATTAAATTTTCTCATAAAATAAAATAAAAAAGTACTCACTACAATAAACACACACTGACATTTACTTATAAAGAAGGCCCGGTAATTGCTTACCCTTCGGTAACATGCTCAGAAGGCTTGCAGCTTTGCCACGTTGTATGGCAATGCTTATTTTTAACCGACTTTAAAATAGGTTGAGATATCAATTCGTTGGTATCTTTTTTCTTAGATCTCTTTGTCCCACTGCTAGGCAAACGCTACCCCTCCATGTTTCCGAACACTTCTGTTGTTTGCTTTTCTTTACCAATTCCTATCAACCAGTCTCAACTCATCCTACCACCCTGTCCTTGGTCTGCCTCTTTTCCTTCTTCTGGGAAGATCTTCCCTTTGTGGCAGTCGAGCACATCACACCTCCCTCCCGCTACAGTGGTGACAGGTGACCCCGATGTAATTGGAAGCAACCTTAAGATAAGATAAGATAAATTTCTTTATTGCACCATCAAAGTATAATAATAATCAAAAGTACATTTACAGAAAATTTTGTAGGTACAAAGACGGGCTTATCACTCAAGCGATTTCTTCCTGCCAACCTTTGGGTAACGAAGACTATAAAAGATGTGGGGTAGTTGACACAGTTAGAGTATTACAATGTAGAAGAATATACAATTAAATAATACTTCTGCTTCATCAGCAGCCAAGCAGCCTACTTCAGCATCATCGAACTTTGTTATCATCGCCTCTCCCTCTCACTCAATGTTGGTCAACAGCAGCAGCGTCAGTGCAAGCCAGCGTAACGGGTCAATCATCAGGTCCATCGCAGCTGACTCACCGAGCTTCCTAGTCCTGATACCAAGCCCCCATAACTTACTTGACGACTTCAGCGACCGGTGCATGCCCCTGCAGCATCATACCTATATATTTTTTTTTAAGTATGTTCACTGATTACTCGAAGACGCCTGGCCAATTTGGAAAATTCTGTTTCGTTTGAAAGGGCATATTTGTCAGGTCGTCTCATAGAAATTGTATTAAATCAGTTGTATAGTTTGGTCACAGGAAACTTCAATAAGTTTCCTTGAGATAACGCCGTATAATTTGTGACTTGATGACCCCCAAAGTTCCAACCCCAAACGACTGAAATAAGTTGTAATTTCCGATACCTCCGTATTTGTGCCGTTCAGGGTTTTCAGCTGATGAAACTGCTGAACCCACTTTGGACCCTGTGGCTGAAAGATGAGACGGCACCAGTGTGCAATGCAAGTAGCGTCCCTCACAAGCGACCAACCCATCTTCAAAGGCACAAGGGTCATTCCGTCGGGTCTCATGCCATTATCATATTTTATCATGAACCATATGTATTGATAACTTGGCTCCCTTTTTACAGTTTTTGGTGTGATTTTAAAATACCGTACAAAACTTACTGCATATTTTTAATAATAATATGTAAGTATATAAATTATTTGTTGACAAAAACATAATTATATCTTGGGCAAGAAGTCTCCTTCGTCAATCGACAGGAGAAAAATTACCTGAGAATGGAAAATGCCTAAGAATTGCAAACAGTGGATAAATCTCATGTTCACATTTTTTTTTTATTGGCCATTGTGGTCCTATAGTCGATAATTAAGAAATAAAGAAAAAAAAATGGACATGGGAATAGACGAATTTTTTTTTCTGGACAGTTGAAATAATAGACTGAAATATTCAAATTATTTTTACGTTTTTAAAGCAAAAACGTCACCAACACAATTATTTTTGGCTTACTTACTTAGTTCTGTATTCAGCCTTTAATGATATTCGCAATATCTTAATTTATAGTACAGATATTAATTGACATCCCTTTATCAGTGGTAATAAATTGAATTTAACTTAAATATTTGATTATGCCTTGTGAGATTTGTATTCAAAATTCGTTGTTTGAATTTCAATAGCACTGTACTTCAAAATCTTATTCGTCATTCGTCTGACCTACATGCAATTAATATAAAAAAAGATATGATTAAATCACCGGTCAAGTGCGAGTCGGACGCGCGGTCGAAAGGTTCCGTACCATTATCTATAAAAAAACACGTTTGTTGTATGATAGCCAACAAATGTGATATCAAATTTACTTTATTCAGTTTTTGTTAATTTATTTACCAGAAATTCAAAGATTCAAAGATTTAAATGTTTATTCAGTAATTAGACCTTTGCAGGCACTTTTACACGTCAATAAGTATAATTTACGTTACGTGTAAAATATATTAAAATATAATTTATTTTTAAAGATACGAGCGCTTCGTAACGTCAAAAAGAAAATCATTTTTACAGTCTTGGTCGCCTATTCGCCAGAAGGGCTTTGTCATATTATCATTATTGTCTTTAATCTATACTATAATAAAAGAGTAAAAAAAATGTGTCTGTACATTGAAAATTTTTCAAAAAAAAAAAATATTTGGTGCGGTGAAGATATAGTAATAAAGTAAGAAAATAAAAAAAAATGTCTGTCTGTTTGTCTGTTTGTCTGTTTGTACACGCTAATCTCCGGAAATACTGGACGGATTCGAATGAAACTTTTTTTGTTATATAGCTGTGAAGCCTGGGCAACATATAGGCTATAATTGATTTTGGAAAATGGAACACATGATGCAGAACTATAATGGTCCAGCTAAACTATAAGAAATATTAAAATGCCGCCTTAGCAAAAGTTGTTAAGTCTGATGAGAACTTTTTGTTGAGTTATAATACAACTGGCCAAGCGCGAGTCGGACGCGCGCGAAGGGTTCCGTACCATAATCTATGAAAAATCACGTTTGTAGTATGGGAGCCCCCCATAAATACTTATTTTATTTGATTTTTAGGGTTCCATAGGGTAGGGTAGAAACGGGACCCTATTACTTAGACCGTCCGACTGTTTGTTTGTCTGTCTGTCACCAGCCTGTATCTCATGAACCATTATAGCTAGACAGTCGAAATTTTTATAGATGATGTTTTTTTGTTGCCGCTGAACAAAAACATACTAAATCTATACTATAATAAAAGAGTACAAAAAAATGTGTCCGTACATTGAAAATTTTTCCATAAAAAAGTTGTTTCGTCTAAAGAAGAACTTTGAAGTTCAGTATTTGCGGACCTTCAGAGCATAACACACCAGAAAAAATCTTGGTTATGTGAACACGCCATATTGACACCAAAAACTTAAAAATCAACTAATAAAGAACTTATGACGCAAATTATTGTTAATTTCTTGGATAGTGTTGTTGACGACGCCACCAACTATCCAGGTGAGTTTCTTAATTCACTAGCAGCAAATGGACTCTTGGCTCACAAAACAAGTCTTAATGTCGGAGGGCCAATAATGCTGATGCGAAAATCGACTCCGCCGAAACTGTGTAACGGAACCCTACTTAGTGTCTCAGCACTATATGCCGAAGTTCAGCGGCTGAATTTCAGCCAATGCATGTGTGCAATGTTATTTGCATAACTAGCAACACATAATGCCGAACTTCCGATGCTTTTGCCTGAATCGGACCCGTACCCGTACCCGTACCCGTACCCGTATCCGTACCCGTACCCGTACCCGTACCCGTACCCGTACCCGTACCCGTACCCGTACCCGTACCCGTACCCATACCCGTACCCGTACCCGTACCCGTACCCGTACCCGTACCCGTACCCGTACCCGTACCCGTACCCGTACCCGTACCCGTACCCGTACCCGTACCCGTACCCCTTTCCCACTCCTGCTCCCACTCCAGCATCCCCCGCCACCGCCGCCACCGCCGCCGCCGCCGCCGCCCCCACCGCCGCCGCCGCCGCCCCCGCCGCCACCGCCGCCGCCACCGCCGCCGACGCCTCCGACGCCTCCGCCGCCGCCGCCGCCGCCGCTGACGCCTCCGGCGCCGCCGCCGCCGCCGCCGCCGCCGCCGACGCCTCCGACGCCTCCGCCGCCGCCGCCGCCGCCGCTGACGCCTCCGCCGCCGTCGCCGCCGCCGTCGCCGCCACCGCCGCTGCCGCCGCTGCCGCCGCCGCTGCCGCCGCCGCTTCCACCGCCGCCGCCGCCGCCGCCGCCGCCCTCGCCGCCGCCGCCGCCGCCGCCGCCGCCACCGCCGCCGCCGCCGCCGCCGCCGCCGCCGCCGCCGCCGGCGCCTCCGCCTCTGCAGCCGCTGCCGCCGCCGACGCCTCCGACGCCTCCGCCGCCGCCGCTGCCGCTGACGCCTCCGCCGCCGCCGCCGCCGCCGTCCTCGCCGCCGCCGCCGCCGCCGCCGCCGCCGCCGCCGCCGCCGCCGACGCCGCCGCTGCCGCCGGCGCCTCCGCCTCTGCAGCCGCCGCCACCGCCGACGCCTCTGACGCCTCCGCCGCCGCCGCTGCCGCTGACGCCTCCACCGCCGCCGCCGCCGCCGCCACCGCCGCCGCCACCACCGCCGCCGCCGCCGCCGCCGCTAACGCTGCCGCCGCCGCTGCCACTTCCGCTCCCGCTCCCGCTTCCGCTTTCGCTCCCGTTTCCTCTTCCACTTCCGTTCCCTTTTCCGCTCCCGTTTCTGTTCGCCGCAGACGCGCCAAAGACGGAAGATTAAATTCTCATATCGGCACATAACTACTGTCCGGCGTTTCCACCGAACTTCAGCGGGTGAACTTCAGCTTATTTAGTGTGTCATCCCCACCGAACTTTAGACACTGAACTTTAGCCGCTAAACTTTGGCATAGTCTGCTGAGACACTTAAAGTTTACTGTTAGTGGTGCCAGTGAAACTGTACGAGTATTTATTCCGCGTATGCCACTCATCCCTAACAATTTTCCTTTTGAAAATACACAGTTCCATGTGTTTACTGGCTTTGCTATGAAAATAAGTCACAGTTTTAGAGGCTTAAAGCTGCTGATGTCGATCTAAGGACTGGTTTTTCGCATGGCCATCTTAATGTGGCTTTCTCCAGGGTTAGTAACACTTCAGCTCTTTCACTGGTAGAAGTACTTTTTATCTCTCTCTCTCTTTCTCTCTCTCTCTCTCTCTATCTCTCATTAGTTTTTGTTTATATTAATACGCCGGAGTCATAAATTCCACGCGAGCGAAGTCGCGGGCATCAGCTAGTTAATAAATATTTATAATATAGTATAATACAATGTTGACACATTATAACATGTAATGCTTGGGGACAAGTAAACAACCAATGTATTTACACGAAAAATTAATACATGGAATACATCAAATAAAGTTTGTACTAAGGCACTGCTTATCTCAAAAGAGGACTCTTCCAGTAGGCCTTTTTAGTATTTATTTTTATAGCGGCAACAAAAATACATCATTTGTGAAAATTTTAACTGTCTAGCTATCACGCGGTTCATGAGATTCAGCCTGGTGACAGTCAAACAGACAGACAGACGGATGGATGGACGGAGAGCGGAGTCTTAGTGATAGGGTGCCGATTTTACCCTTTGGGTACAAACCCTGAAAATTGCAATCCGTCTATGAAAAATAAACCAAGTTATTTTCTGTGGCTTTGACCATATGTTTTGTTATTTGTTTAACAATATTATAAAAAATCTTGTCCTTTTTTATTTGATGGTTTTTTGTGTTTTACTAAAGTACTACCAATATCGTAAAAAAGGCGTTAGGCTCTAAAATTATAAAATAAAGTTTTATAATTATCAAATCTTATTGTCGTCTTCAATCAGTTTACTAGATCCACGTAAAAAAAAACATACGTCGACACCGCTTTTTATTTATGCCTGAAACGTTATTGAAAATCAATTAACAAGGATCATTGCTATCAAGAAATAATATTCTGGTCAAAATTTACGCAAAACAACACAAAACGTCACTTCGCGAAATGGTCGAAAAATTTTGTGGTCCAAACGTCAGTTGCCCGGATTGAGTGACACGAGCTCCAGCGTTATTGATGGCAGGGCCGGACTAGCGTCGATCTAGTCAATTGTTTTCCTGATATTTATTTGATCCACTCCGTTTACTCACATTTTGAATAGTATCCTTCTAAAAAAGGAAATCGGTAGCTCGGTGGGAATAGTAAATTTTTTTTTAATCTTCTCTTCCAACATTACGCTAAAAAAGGCCTTTGATTCTTTTGGCCTTGACCGTGACTCAATTTTGTCTGCCTTCTCGTAAGAACTTACTCTTCGGTGAAGTCAAGTGAAGATACCCCTGTTTCTCTCTTCTTGCTGCCAACATTTCATGTCTTGGAAGGACCTTACTCCTACTTTTATTTAAATTGTTTAAGAAAATTTACGTCGGTCTTCCTTTTCCTTATATTTCTCGATTCTTTCCTTCTGTTATTATTCTGAAGAGATTGTCACGTTTTAATACCTTTGTTTGCTTATTATCGTCAATAATACTGTGATAGTGTTTGTTCAATACAATAAAATACAGTATAGTACGGCACGGCACGGCACGGCATATATTGATTCTGCATATTACGGCACGGCACGGTACGGCATGACACAACACAACAAAACACAACAGCATAATATAATGCAATGCAATACGATGCATAATATAATGCAATGCATTGCAACGCAACGCAACACAACGCAACGCAACACAACGCAACGCAACGCAATGCAACGCAACGCAACACAACATAACACAATACAATACAAATACTTTTTTATGCACCATGAACGAAAGGAAATAAAAAAGTTTGTTATTTTTTATAAATATGAAAGTGATTTTATTAACTGTGCTGTACGAAGTATCATCGTCAAAATATGGCTTGTTCGCTGTTCGCTGCTCGCCGATCTCGGTTATAGTCTATCTTGATCATTAAATTGACAGTAATGACCACGACAACCTGGCAGCTCTCCAAACGGCGGACCAGCCTGCTTGCATGCATTTTGTGGCATATCCGTACTAAACCTGAAAACGTGCTGTACTTTTTGATTTGCATTTTAAAAACAAATTGTTATTAAAAAGTAACAAAAAACCCTACTGCCTTTTTTATATACCCAGTGTCACTCTTACAGTAAATACCAATCTAACGACACCTCTCAAGCTAAAATCCATCGAGCCGTTCAGGCTGCAGAGCGTGCCAAACAAATAAACATACATACATACTTTCGAAAAAACATAACCCTCCTTCTGGCATGGCGCAGGCGGGTAATAAAACGAAAGCGAAAATTAGCAACTTAGCTTTTATTTTGAGCATGATTGTCATCCGTAAAAGTTCCTGACAGAAGAGTGGTCAAAGACTTCTCAAAAGTCATGACTTCTAAAATTCTTTAGATCAATTCCTATTATGAAGACACTTGATTTAGACAATGAGCGTTTAGACGAGTTGTTACATAAACTATTTCTATTAAGACCATTAATTCTATACTTATCTTTTAAATAATATTGGTTTATCCAATAGGGAAGATGCATAATTTTTTTTTTCGTTGTGCTATGGAAAGAGTTTCTAAAAATAGGCACGTCCAAGACAAAACTACCTTGATAACCTAAAATCTCTTTAAGATCTAAAGGTTACAAAGTCACGTCCACCTTTAGATGGCGCCTCGGAGCACCTTAGAAAGACCGGACAGGAGTGACGTCACTTATGTGATATGTCGTATTTGTAGGCGTGATGTAACAACATATTTTGGCAACCTCCGTGGCATAGTGGTCGCCAGAGCTCCGGGATCCCCGGTCAGGGCAAGTTGGAAATGTCCTTTTTCAAATTGTCCTGGGTCTTGGATGTTTATCTATATATGTATTTGTTATATGATATAGTATCGTTGAATTAGTATCCCACAACACAAGTCTCGAACTTACTTTGGGGCTAGCTCAATCAGGGTAATTTGTCCCTATACATTTATTTATTTATATTTTCGGTTGCAATCTCAAATATTGCGTTTACAGGATTGGCCTCATAACAAAATTACTTCTAAAATTGACTTTTTCAATCAATTAAAAGCCAAAGTTAGTGTATCGATAAAAAAATAAAATTGTGCTTAAAGGCCTTTTTACGTAAATTCTTACAAAATCAGAGACATTTATCAAATTCTACTCTTTATGCATCTTCTCTATCACGTGATAAAAAATAGCTTGAATGCCTAAAGCAGTAGCAGGTAGTAGGTAATAGAAATAAATGCGATAGTAACTCTGCCTGTCTGTAATCTTTTCACACCGAAAATGCTGAACTGATTTATATTTGATGAAAATTTATCGCATTATTTTATTTATTTTATTTTATTGGTTCATGTACACTTGAAAATTTACAAATAAAACCTTATAAAAGTTAACGTAGTACATAGGTGCTACTTATTTCTAAAGAAATTTCTTCCAGTAGACCCGCGAGAGGAAATGGGAAGAAAGAGGTAATTGGCGTGTACAATACAAAGATAAATAAATACTTATACCTACAAGAAACATAAATAAATTAATAAACATACCTACATAAACGTACGTAAAATAAACTTACATAAATACATAAATATATACTGATATATACAATTAATGAATACATAAGATAATATTTCTAAATATGATGGTCAGGATGATAAAGACAGATAGTAATCTTTTACTCGTTTCTTAAACGTGGTTATGGTTTTTGATTCACGAATTTTTAGTGGTAACTGATTCCATAGCCTAACTGCTTGCACGGAAAAGGAGTGGGTATAGGTAGCGGAGCTATGAATTGGGAATTGAAGGATTAATTTATGGGTGGACCGACAGGGAGCGTTGACAGGCCGTGCGAAAGAGAATCTTTCACGTAAGTAGGGAGGATAGGAAGGATTGTACAGAACATTGAAGAGGAGGCAAAGGATTCTGGTGTTCCGGCGAAGGCGGATGGGGAGCCACTTGAGTTGTTTACGAAAGTCGGAGACGTGGTCAAATTTCCTCAAGCCAAAAATAAAGCGAATACACAAATTCTGCAAACGTTCAAGTTTAGTAAGAAGCTCTTCTGTAGCGTCAAGGAAACAAGCATCAGCATAATCAAGAATTGGGAGTAATAAGGAATGACAGAGGGAGATTTTAGTTTGAAATGGTAAGAAATTTTGAAGAAATTTGAGAGAATGTAAAGAATAGTGTAATTTACTGCTAATCTCGGAAATATGGGCAGTCCAACTTAAGGTTCTGTTCATAATAACCCCTAAGTTTTTAGCAGACTCAATGTATGCAATTGGAGAGCCATCGAGATATAAAGGAGATAAAGCATTTACGTCAACGGTTCTCTAATAATAACTACTACCAATAAGCATAGCCTGAGACTTTTTGGGATTAACTTTCAGACCAAAAGATTGGGCCCACTCGCTGACCTGACGCAAATCATTGTTCATAGCAGCAATAGTTGTATTTAAATCAGTTACAGGAAAATGCCTGTAAAGCTGAAGGTCGTCTGCGTAGAGATGAAAGTTACAAGAAAGAATATAAGTGACAGAATTTATAAATATTGAGAAAAGCAACGGAGAAAGGACACCACCTTGAGGAACACCCGCACTGAGATAGCACCACTCGGAGACAGACTCAATGAGGCGGACACACTGCGAGCGGCCCCGCAGGTAGGAATCGAACCACTCTAAGGCAGACGAAGAGACGTTAATAGATTGAAGAACCCCAAGAAGGATGTCGAAGTCAACGGAATTGAAGGCGCTATTAAAGTCAAGGAGAACAAGGAGTGTTAGAGATTTGCGATCAATAGCCCAACGGATGTCATCTGTGACTTTGAGCAACGCAGTCACCGTACTGTGACCTGCACGAAAACCGGATTGGAATGAACTAAGGATATTGTTAGAAGATAAGAAATTAGACAGTTGGTTATGGGCAATCAGCTCAAGAATTTTTGAGAGATAGGGCAAAATAGAAATGGGCCTAAGGTCAGAAACAGAAGAAGGGTTACTAGTTTTAGGTAATGGAATGACTTGAGCTAATTTCCAAGATGTGGGAAAAGAGCCACAGGAAAGAGAGAAGTTAAAAATGTGAGTTAGAGCAGGAAGAATTACAGGAACAAGAAGCTGAATCATTTTTGCACACAACATATCATTACCTGCAGCATTGGATGAGACATGTACTATGCATTTTCTAACTTCATCCTTGGAAACAGCTGAAAAGGAAAATTGGGGAAATGAAGGACGTGGCAAGCTAGAAAGCTTAAATAGGGTCTCTGATTTGATGCTTGGAGGAATGGTAACAGGAGGATGTGAAAAATGCCTGTTGATCTCAGTTAAGTCAATATTGCTTTCAATTAATGAAGGAGATTTGCCAACACCAACAGATTTCAGAAACCTCCATGCCTCCGCCGAACTACGGTCAGCAAGGGAATCATGAAAGTAGTTTCTCTTTGCGCCTCTACACATTCGACTGCAGCGGTTACGAAGCACTTTGTAAATATTTAGGTTACGATCTGTTGGACTACGCTTGTACCTGCGCTTAGCCCCATCCCTTCGCGCCATTGCTTGTTTAATAATAGGTGTAAGCCACGGGGCAGGATTACGTTTAATTTTAATACGCTTAAGCGGCGCATGTTTGTCAAACAGCTTTATAACAATATCATTAAGAAGTTCAACCTTAGAGTCAATATTCTCCGCAGTATAGATCGGAGTCCAATCAATTTTAGAGGAATCGCTATGAAAAGTCTCTAAATTTATTTTAGTAAAGCTGCGTCGAATAGAATATTGCGGTTTACGTTTAGGGGAGCGAATACAATACGACAGGTATATTAAGTCATGGTGGGAGAAAGGAGCTGAAAGTTGGCCATGTGTAGCGATAAGACTGGGAGAAGAAACAATCATAAGATCAAGAAGGGAAGGTATACAGTTAGGAACATGATGAGTAGCACTAGTAGGCAAGATATAAAGATTATAGGAGTGGAGAAGATGTTGAAGTCTATGAGTGCGTGAGTCATTTTTTATAAGGCACGTATTTAGATCGCCCATTAATATAATGTGGTCATAAATAGGACAATAGTCGCTCAGCAGTGAATCTAGCGAATCGAAGTAGTCTATACGAAGGCTTGGACTGTAATAGACTGCCAAAAGAATTTTGGTATGGTGAACAGTAATTTCTAGGAAGAGGTGTTCAGCAGATTCGGAATAGGTAGAAGGAGAAGAACTAATAACTTTATAGGGAATATTATCACGCAAGTAAATCGCAACGCCACCACACTGTTTTCCTACTCTGTCATTGCGAATCAATATAAAGCCCGGAAGGGCAAAATGAGCAGAAAGAAGGGAAGGTTTTAAAAAGGATTCTGAGATTAGTAAGCCATCTAACTGAGCACTATTTATTGAAGCGACTAGATCAGAATAATGGCCGGCAACACTTTGAGCATTAATATGGGCAAGATTAAGATTGTGAGGGAACTTGGAAAACGCAGAGGCTATGGAGTCATGCAGCGTTATATCAGACGCTGACGAAATATCATCATTCGCACTTACAAAACTAGAAGAGGACGAGCAAGAAAAGAAACTGTCTTCAAAATCCACAATATCATCCATAATTAAATATATAAAAATAAATATAATTATATAAATATGTAATGTATGAAAAAAAAAATAATAATAAATATGTAAAATAATGAATAAGTAAAAAAGCTAAAAACTTTCTATTGGCAAGGCTGCCAAACCCACCATACAACTCACTAGTATATTGAAAGAAATTTATACTAATAATGATAAATTGATAACAGTAAAACAAGACACATATCACAAAATAACTGAAAAAATGTTAAGTAAAAGTAGCAATTATCGTTCCCTTGCTTAAAGAGCAAATAATAAAAAAAAAAAGATGACAGTTAAAGGTAGATGTCAAACGGTAGAATAATAACTAAGTTGACAAATTATGAAATTAAGGGAGGTATATACATATTCAGTATTGTAGATTGTAGTGAGTGAAGTTACAAAAACAAACTTATGTATAGTATATATAAAAGTGTGTAGGAATACAATAAATTAATTAACAGTTACCTGCCTTTACAAAAATAATTATTAAATTATCGTGAAGGTAATCTACTAAGCCTACATAGAAAACGCATTAGTATTTATTTTAATGAATAATAATTTTCTGTATGTAAGTAACCATTGTACTGTAAGAAACTATTTGACGTCAACGATTGTGCATCAAAACAAAGTGACAATTATTAAGAGATAACATTTTAAAGAATAAGTCGCACAACCCTCTTTTCAATTCTTTTTGACCCTAAAACTCCATCATATCTCAAATCAAAATTCACTTTTCTTAGTGATATCCATGGTAAAAATCTTCGCTCTTCTAGCAATCTCCGCCTTGATATACCATTTCACCGGATTGGGTTCTTCGAACGTTCGTTTGCTGTTCAAGCGGAAAAGGTTTGGAACGCCCTACCAATCAATATCCAGAAGGCTCGTACAAGAGTAGCCTTTAAAAGTGCATTGCGTGCACATTATCTTCGGGAACTGTCAGATAGAATACAAATAATATATATGTAGTATACGTATTGGTTATTATATCTTATTGTGATGGAACCCTTACTTATGTATATAATATACACAGTAATACACCCGCGGCTTGCTGCAGGAGTTCCAAATCACGTGAGCTATGATCGTCTATTATATTTTTTTAAAACCTTAAGTATAGTACATTATCAGATACCCCAAGCTGTTCACTCTACTCTGAATTATTTTAAAGGCTTAAAATGAGGATATCTATACTAGATATTATTTAAAACGTAATTTAATCCCTTATTGAAATAGTCGTGTTATGGTTTATATCATTCAAATAATTGACTTCATAAAGCGAAGGGATATACGCCATTCCTGAAAAATCAGGCGGATCGATCCATATTTGTAATCAGTTAGGTCATAGGTTTGCTATAGCTTAATTATATGTGGTAATGTCGTACAAAGTACGATAACAGGCGTTGAGAGTCTTGGATATTTGGTTAACCAATGTAATTTTATAAATTCGCTTACGCGAAACAGGTATTTTGGTCGCGATGACAATCGCGAAGAGCTCTTATAATAATAGTATTTTCACAAGACTCTAATTATTTCGAGTAAACTCGATACATCTTGGCGATACAAAGTCAATATATCTGGTTTGCTGTGTTGCGAGGAATGAGATATTATATCGTCATGGACAGCAGGTTTCCTCTTTAGGAGAAAGATGTCACGGTTTGACACCTTTTGCACTAACATGCATAAGAAACATATATAGTTTTGGTTAATAAGTCCACTTCCAGCGAAAGTATGTCTGTTTGGCCTCTCGGTCACTCAGGCATAATTTTGCCAACCCTTAATAGCCTCGGAAAAACCAAATTTCCCGATGAAATTTGATAATTCTTACCACTTATTAACCTTTTCGCGACTCTAATATTACTATGTAGGAAAGCAATCAAGATCTAAATGATCTTGAGCCAAACAAAACAAAACAATCCTACCCGGCTATCCTAACAAAGAGTCCTAATCCTATCTGCTCTGTAATTACCAGAGCTTCCACGTAAATTCTATTCTTTTACTTATTTTCTAGTTTAACATGCTCGCAACGGTCGGCGTGTCAAGATCCTGAGAGCAAATATATTTGAGACGTTAGTTTAGATCATAAGTTCTATACCTAACTTCTAACCTTCTAACCTTTCTCTGGTGAATAGATGTTTGATATACTAGTTACCATATATCTCTATAAACTCAATACACATAACTATCAAATATCATAATATGATAACCTTTAGATATTCACTATTTTGACTAAATTGATCGGATCCGATATCTTTCAATTATATAGATCTAAGGTAACAAATGGAACATATGTGACTCTCAATTGACAGCAACAATGATAATACTACATTTAACCCAA
This sequence comes from Acrobasis suavella, assembly GCA_943193695.1. Lineage (NCBI taxonomy): Eukaryota > Metazoa > Arthropoda > Insecta > Lepidoptera > Pyralidae > Acrobasis > Acrobasis suavella. The sequence continues at coordinate 4,272,272 of OW971947.1, forward strand.
CTATAGAAATTCAAGTAATCTTCGATATTATCGTATCTATCTTTAGCAGATTTATTAATTTAACCGTAAGCAAAACCTCACTATATTCCGATAACGAATCTAATCACGAACCTACGTCTAAACCGACCTAAGAGCAATCGCAATTGCCCGCCTATCCTAAGTCTAGTCTATTATAAGACCTAGTGTGAACCTAGGGTCTGTTATTAGCCACCACGCTCATAACAGGTGTGTGAGAAGTTAAACGTGTGTGTGTGTAAAGCGACTTGTGTAGGATATGCAAATAAGAACTAATCTAGGGATATATTAGGATAAGGTCAACCCTCTGTAAACCTACAGGTTGACCTAGGATACCTAGGTGAAAGGAAAGAGGAAGACCTGAAGCGCCCGAATGCCAGTCTCAACATCCGGTATAAATTACCTATTCAGTACTTATCTAACGCTCCAGCGGAATTTTGGGGTTTGTGAGAAAGGTATAGATAAAATATTTAGGAAGTCTAGAATTCTAGACCCGTCACTTCACAGTAATTTACCCGGACACAAAGCAACGAGCTCAAATCGGTGAATGAAATTTATAACACAAAATTACACACACTCGATTCTAAACTCGAAACTTGTATGTCAGGCAAAGGACGCGCAAGGACTGATCCCCTACTTCTTGCCTCGCGTTCCTTTTATTACCCCGGATCTTGACGCGTCACCGAGCCTACTAGCATGCAAAAAATATTGCATCCCGATCTCCATTTACATGCATGCAATACCGTCTCCATCTAATATAACTTAATATATTTACATTCACAAAGAGATCTTCCGCAATCGTCATTCTATCGAATAATATGACATATTTATAATTTATTTAATTGACGAATGTAACACGATATATGAATCTTGTGTATCTTGTGATTTCATGTGTACCTATAGTATATGAGTAAATAGACGCAACCTCACCCTTGTATATATTTGAATGTACAATTATAAATATGTCTATGTATAGAATTCAATTTTTCAGGAAGTATCTAAGCATTAGTACTACCCGACCTCTGTCCGTGTAATCAGCGAAAATTTAGACCAGAAAAGCCGATCTAAAGATATGACAGAGTATAAACTCGCATTTACACAACACGGCGTAAATATAAACCATTTAATATTGCATAATTACACTTATTTTTCACACAAAATTTTACCAAGTCAAAACAGCTATGCAGCTCCGCAAACATTCCAATCTTTTTTTTACAAACCCTCATAACGCCCTCGTCTTCGCAAAAAAAATCTTAGTTACACAACTAACCATCTTTATGATCGTGTGATCGTTTCTACATGTCTTATGTGACCACTACATTATATCTATGTATATTTAGAATGTAAGTTTATTGATATATGTTGTTATTTTAATTAATATATTCTTATATAATTATTATTAATATATCTTTCCAAATTACATATTTTGCGCCTCCTTCAAAAGACTTCTTAATCTCGGCATCACCAGTAGGTTGACTGGTAGATAAAGCCTATGGCTTTAAGTCCGCCTATTGAATTTGTAATAAATTTAAATAAAAAAAATATATTTGATTTGAATTTGCATAGTATTGACAAAATTTAGACCACCTTCGGCTGAAATGATGATGATGATGGTGAATCATCTTTTCAGTCGCAAACCGTCCACTGCTAGCTTAGGCCTCTGCCAAGGATTTCCAATTGTACACCAATTATATTATATACCTCATACTTAGACAATAGGCATGACGAATGGAAAAATATATTTAGCCTATCGGTTACATTATTAGAAAATATTGTAGACGTATTTTTTCGTATCACTGAGCAAAAAAAAATTTTAAGATACAGAGCATTGAAATTTCGCATGACGTCACGGCTACGTACGATTATTACTTAGAGGCGACGTCTCAAGCCCCCACTCCGGAATTTTGATCTTTGTGAATTTTTACTTTTTTGCAAACCGAAAAATATGGGTTCATTACTTTTGGATAATGTAAAAGATGGGCTAGCTACAATTGTACTGTTCTAACTCTGTTGTTCCCCTATTTTCGTATTTAGACTAGTTTTCGTTTAGAAAAGATTATAATTTTGACGAAATATTACTTTAGACAACCGTATTTTTGGCAAGATTTATCTTAAGACTACTTCCTATTACATAGGGCGCACTATAAGTTTCCGGAACTGGCCACTTACATAAACAATATTTAAAAATTTATTGCAACATTTGAAAATAGAACTCTTTGGCTGTAGAATGCAGTTTGTTTCATCTGACTGTCTTTTGTTTTTACCTTGTGGCGCCATTTAAAAAATTGTGTGTCTGCATCAACATGGATTTAACTCGGGAAAATTTTCGTAGTATGATTTTCTACGATTTTAAGTGTAATTTGACAGCTCAACAGAGCATCGCTCGGCTGAAACAGCTTTTGGCAATGAATCACCATGCAAGACAACTGTTTATAGCTGGTTTGCAGAATTCAAGCGTGGTCGTATCAATCTCAGTGACGAATCTCGCGATGGTCGGCCGTCCACCGCTGTGACCAACAAAAACATCGATGCTGTGCGCCGTATGATTGAAACAGACAGGCATGTGACCTACCATGAAATTCGCGCATCCTTAGAAATAGGCATGAGTCAAATACAATTAATCCTACACAAACATTTGGGTGTGAGAAAGCTGTGCTCGCGGTGGATCCCACACAACTTGACCGAGGCTCAAAAAACGGACCGCGTCACTTGGTGCAGTGCCATGCTTACCAGATTCAACGAAGGTGCGTCAAATTTGGTGTGGGACATAGTAACAGGTGACGAAGCATGGATTTATTGCTACGATCCCAAAACAAAGCAGCAATCGAGCGTATGGGTCTTTCAAGATGAGCCGAAACCAACCAAAGTGGCGCGCGTGAAAAGTGCATCTAAGCGGATGATTGCTTCTTTTTTTAATAAAACTGGACACGTGGCTACTGTTGCTTTAGAGAATCGTCGTACAGTGAATAGTGACTGGTACACGACCATTTGTTTACCGGAAGTTATTGACGAACTCCGTAAAAATAACCGTAAACGCCGTATCATCCTGCACCACGACAATGCTAGTTCTCACACGGCCAGACAGACAAACGACTTTTTAAAGGCGAAAAATGTAGAACTCATGAGTCATCCTGCATACAGTCCCGACCTGGCACCTTGTGACTTTTTTCTGTTCCCAAAAATTAAAAACCAATTACGCCGTCAACGATTTTCATCACCAGAAGAGGCTGTCGAGGAGTATGAAAAACACGTTTCAGAGGTCACCACAGAGGAGTGGCACAAAAGTTTTCAAAACTGGTTTCATCGAATGAAAAAGTGCATAGACGCCAAGGGAGATTATTTTGAAAAACAATAAATTAATTTTGTACCTTTAATAGTATTTTTTCATATTCATTCCGGAAACTTATAGTGCGCCCCACGTATATCGTCATGCGAATAGGACGAATTGCTACATAGACTTTTCCGTCTTATTATAAAACCCAGACTAACTTTGTTATTAAACCATTATTCGCTCAAAATGAAGTTGACATTGATAGGTGATATAACTAGATGTCAACTTGATTTGGTCGGATAATGGTTTAAACCGGTAACAAAAGTCTGGGTTTTATAATAAGACGGTTTGCGTTCAAGACCATTCGATACTAACTCAATTGAAAGAGTAAGCTACAGAAAAATCATTATTTCGATTGAAAAGGATTCGAACCTCAATCGTCAGCAAAACGGAATGCGGGCTCTAGCGCTGACGAAAAACTCTTTTTTCCGCGACTGTTTGCAGCGACTCCGTAAAAAGCACATATACATCTACTAGCTTTTGCCCGCGGCTTCGCTTAGGGGTGTAATTTATCAAAATCCTTTCTTAGGGGATGCCTACGTCATAGTAGCTTTATGCATGCAAAGTCTCAGCCCGATCGGTTTAAAATTAACAAAGTTCCATACAAACTTTCATCCCCTATTTTATCCCCTTAGGGGTAGAATTGATCAAAATCCTTTCTTAGCGGATGCCTACGTCATAACATCTACCTGCATGCCAAATTTCAGTTCAGTGGTTTGGGCTGTGCGTTGATAGATCACTATGTCTGTCAGTCAGTCACCTATGAGTTAGGTTAGCTAGTAATTTTTAGCTTAAGCACTAAAATAATATTTAAAAAAATTACCTTCAATAAGAGATAAATTTATCCTACATTGAATAAAAAATTTTGACTTTGACTTTGATTATACTAACATTTAAATAGCTATGAAGAGAAGAACTAAATATGAACTTTAATTATTAAATTTAATATTATAAATGAATTATGAACTCATCACCGCGCAGAGTCGTATCTGATGCAACGCATATCGCTTGCAATACAGCTGGGAAATGCCGCAAGCGTCATGGGCACATTGGCATCATGTAAAATTCGGGGCGGACTATTTGACTGACGTGTTCGACGTCAAAATTGATTGATATATATTTGTAGTATGTATTATTTGAAATAAATAAATCTATTATGAACCTTTATTATAATATTATTAATTTTATAAATAAGAACTTTTTGAAGAAAGAGAGTTCAATAAGCATGTCATTTGGTCACCCAAGGATACCAAAAATCTTATCCCTTTAGTCGCCTTTTAGGACATCGACAAGAAGAGAGAAAAGGATCTTCAGCTGTATACACGCTTTTCATTGCTCCCAGACCTGCATTCTATTTTCAGCCTTTACTGTCCCGCTACAAGGCAAAAGCCTCTCTTTCAGCATTCTAACCCTCTGGATCACTGCAATGGGTGTCAAGCTCTTGTCTTTCCATTTTTTCTTTTCTCCAACCAACCCTCTCGATCTAGGGCCTTCGAAGCCCAATCCCTCCTATGGGAGTCAAGCTCTTTCCATCTTGTTTTAGGATTACCGGGCCTTTAAGACTCGTATGGCGCATTTTTTGGTATTTTCCTAATATAAACATATGATAACAATGTCATACTTTCTGTACGTTGTTTCGTAAAACAATATGTGTTTTACCTTGTTTTTATCTAAGCTTATACAAAACTTGGCACAAAATTCTAGAGCACTCTAAGTCTTAAACATTATGAGCGTTGTAAACAGATATCTTGATAGAAATCTAATATACTTGTTGGCAACTTACCGTTGTTTTTAAAGTAATGTTATGGCATTCTTTCTAACTCTAAAATATCCGACAATTTTAGGTTATACATCCGTTCAATTGGTTGGTATGCCGTCGGCGCGCTTGAAAGGCGGCATCGGCTTTTACAATGACGCGGCCTTTGTGGCACGCCGAAGGCTTGCATATCAATTCATCAAACGAACTTTACATCTATATTCCCAGAGAAGTACAGTCCCGGGACATTCAAAAGTAGATTGAATGGGTATCTTTTGGATAGGCATGCTTCATCCTTCTTCTTCTTCCATGTCTTCATCGTCGCTTACCATCAGGTGAGATTGAGGACAAATGCCTAAACCAATATATTGTAAAAAAAAAACCTGACAAAAAATCAGACATTAGTGTTAGCTTCCACCTATTTATGTATTAAATTCTCGCCCATTCCCTCGATCAGCTTTTACAATATGCGCGGAAAGAGAAGCAGCTGGTACATTCAACTTTTTTTATTCTCTCCCTGCACTAAAGATTGTATTAACTCACGAAAGTGAAATAAACAAACTAAATTTAAAGGGGATACCTGAATTTTCAAGGTCTCGTTGCTCCCATTGGAAATAAATTATTTGGGAGAAAACGGAGATATCCAAATTAAAACATGTGATAAAAAATTTCGACTTTTGACTGATTTTCTACATTTTTACTGACTTAAAAATGGAAGAGGTTATCAGTTCCAATATACGTATGTTTTTATGTATGTTCCCTTATTACTCAAAGACGCCTCTACCAATTTAAAAAAAAATTGTTTGAATCTTGTCAGGTGGTCCCATAGAAATATAATGAAAATTAGTTGCGTAGTTTGGTATTGAAGGTGGATTTTTAAGTTTTGAAAAATTATAAATTAACTTCACCATACATTTTGCGTGTACATTTTCACTAAAAGCCGTTGACTACATTTCAAGTACTAGCGGCAAAAACAATTCGTTATTCGAATAACAAATTGCCACGGAGCATCATCCCGGTTTAATCTAAATTTAATGTGTTTGTTTTGGTAAGTTCAGCTAACAGCGCTGTAGGTTATTGCTGAATTTGCTCCAAAATTATAGACAAACATTGTATTTATAGTTAGTAATATTATATTAAATACAATACAATATCCTTTATTGTACAAAATAAATAAATACAGGACAAAATTATCTTAAAAACTAGGAAATGCGCAAAAGGCGGCTTTATCGCTTAGCAATTTACGACCTCCTTGGCGTAGTGGTCACCATGCTAGTCCGCCACCCAGAGGTTCCGAGTTCGATCCCCGGTCAGGGCAAGTTGAAAATGGCCTTTTTCAAATTGTCCTGGGTCTTGGGTGTTTATCTATGTATGTATTTGTTATGAAATATAGTATCGTTGAATTAGTATCCCATAACACAAGTCAGGAACTTACTTTGCGACTAGCTCAATCAGGGTAATTGTCCGCAAAAAAAAAGTGGGCCGAATTTCTTCCAGGCAACCTCTTTATTTTAAAAAAAGTGATGGGATATTAGGTAGTAATATATCTGTGTTTATACGAATAGGATTTATAAGATACATATCACGTCTGTATCACTAGCCGTCAAACCGCAGCGCTAAACTAATAAAATAAATATATAATTTATTGTCATACTTGAAGTCACTACAGTCAAAAGGAGTTTAAATAACTTAGCCTACTTGGCAAAGGAATGCCTCAGCTTGTGTTACCCCAGACCGAGGTCCGAGGTTAAGGCGATTCACACTGCTCCACACCCAGCTGCGTAGCGCGGGGCCGGACTGTATGCAAGTATCTCAATTTGTATAGTCTTTTGTGGGTCTCAGCTCGCGTCTCTATTATAAAATTCCAGATAATGTAGTAGCGTTACCATTATCTAAGTTTAAGACTGACTGAGCTTGAGTGTAAATCTGTATTGTAACTGAAACATAGCCCATCAGGCTGGGTAGAGACCTAGAGACCAATACTGAACTGGGTTTCTTTCGGCGTAATCTTCCCAGCAGTGGTCGTTCCGAAACGCTAGTAGTTTTTAGCTTTTGCACTAAAATAATCTAAATATATATAACTCAAAGGTGACTGACTGACTGACATAGTGATCTATCAACGCACAGCCCAAACCACTGGACCAATCAGGCTCTGAAATTTGGCATGCAGGTAGATGTAATGACGTTATAGGCATCCGCTAAGAAAGGATTTTGATCAATTCTATTCCCAGGGGATAAAATAGGGGATGAAAGTTTGTATGAAATTTTGTCAATTTTAAACCGATCGGGCTGAGACTTTGCATGCATAAAGCTACTACGACGTAGGCATCCCCCTAAGAAAGGATTTTGATAAATTACACCCCTACGCCAGCAAAGCCGCGGGCAAAAGCTAGTATTTAATAAAATTTATCCTACATCGCATAAAAAAATTGACTTTGACTTTGACTATAGAAAACACGCATAGTACAACACACAGACACCGCATCTACGCGCGTGATTTTTGTATGGCGGCCCCGCGCTACACGCGTGGGTGCGGAGCAGTGTGCTAATCTAATTATTATTCGTAGGCCAATCGCCTAAACTGTTTTTCAGGCATCCCCCACTCTATATAATGGTGTGCGGGAGAGTATTTGTTCGCGCCATACCGCTTTTTAGGGTTCCGTAATAAACTAGAAACCCTTATAGTTTCGCCATGTCTGTCTGTCTGTCTGTCCATCCGCGGTTTTGCTCAGCGACTATAAGTACTAGAAAGCTGTGATTTGGCATAAGTATGTATATTGATTATGCGGAAAAAGTGGTAAAATAAAATATTGAAAAATATATTTTTTAAGTAAGCTCCCATACAAGTAAATTGAAAAGTCATTGTTTTTTCTTGACTAACCTATCATGTGGGATATCTTTAAATACAAAAAGTTTCTGAAATATTTGGTTTTAAAGTGTTTTTTTTTTTTTTTTGTTAGAATCAAGTATCCCCCTGCTCTATCTGCTAAACGGTTATATATGGAACGTGAAAAAATTCACAGCTATAGTATATATAACAAAATTTAAAGGAAAACTATCAGAGCTAAGTAGAGTTTATAAATTAAAAATACTACTTGGAAATAGTTGGCATTCGTAACTACGGAACCCTATACTGCGCGTAACCCGACACGCACTTGGCCAATTATTTTTTATAATTTCATCTATGGCCTGCTTATAGTCAAGTAAGAAGAATAAAATCAGTGTATATGTCGCACCGCAACGCAAAACATTATTTTCGTACCATTTGCTCAAAAAAGTCACATTCTATGGCACTAAAAGCGAACATAACAATAGTCATTTTTAATCTGTTAAAGACAGATAGGGCTACAGCCTGAAAAGAAAGGGTGGACTCAGAAAGCTTGTGTGTATGTTCTCTTCAGGTTAGCAGGCCTTCATTTAGTCATTTCACAATTCAACAAAATACAGTCCACAACGCTCTTTCGCTTAACCTGTATTTGAAATGGTGATGATGAATGTATCACTTAAACGCTTCATCGCGTAGACTACAATACAAGTCTAGCGGCAAAACAATTCGTTATTTGAATAACAAATTGCCACGGAGCATCATTCTGGTTTAATCTAAATTTAATGTGTTTGTTTTGGTAAATTCAGCAAACAACTGCGCCGTAGATTATTGCTGAATTATATTGAAATTTGTTTCAAAATTATTGATAATTATGAATCATGTTTATCAATAATTTTAATGTATGAATATAGTGTAATTTGTACGAGTATTTTACACAGAGTTTTACGAGTATTTTTCTTAGATACAACACTATCACATCTGTATAGTTCATAGGGTTGACAGAGTCTGAATGCCTGCATGGTCTAGTGGTCAAGGCGTTCGCCTTGTTATCCTACATCGATTCGATGACCTCCGTGGCGTAGGTTCGATCTTCGGTCAGGGCAAGTTGGAAAATAGCCTTTTTCAAATTGTCCTAGGTCTTGGATCTTGTATCTACTTGGTATAAAACATAGTATCGTTAAGTATCTTCAAGTCTCGAACTTACTTTGGGGCTAGCTCAATCAGTTATTTGTCCCTATATATATTTACTATCATATTTATATATATACGGAGGTCGTGGGTTTAAATTCCTCTGGGAAGCATACTATATGAATAGTTGTTTCCAGTCTGGTTAGGATATTGCAGGCTTGAGTCACCTTATTATCCGAAAAGAAAGATGGTTCCATGTGTTTGAAGGCACGTATGAACTGTGGGTCCCGAACGCCATCCAGCGTTTGCTCAAACCTATCCAAGGATTGGTTCTGGTCTACTCTTTGTGTTGCAAAGGTCAGATGGCAGTCGCTCTGTGTAAAAACCAGTAACCTCGTCAAATCACCTTGGTTAGGTTGCGGTCCCCGGGCTCTGAAGCGTTACCGCGGAGGATGTAACCGGGAATACGCTCGGATGATGATGATGGTGAAAGAGCCTAGGGTTGTAAGATCATAACACCACGTTTACTGTGATGGTGGGCATGAAAGTGAAAACAGCTAATTGAGATAGTGATAGTTTGCTAGTAGCGTCGGCTATTTATTTATTTATTTACCAATTTTTGTACACGAAGAATTTATACAGAGAATACGTAAAATAAAAGTTGTACAAAGGCAATACTTATCTTTATTTTTATTTTTTTATGTAATAGGGCGGCAAACGAACAAGCGGGTCATCTGATGGTAAGTGATCACCGCTGCCCATGGACAACTGCAACACCAGGGGTGTAACAGAAGCGTTACCGGCCTTTATCTATTATCTGAAAAGAGATGTCTTCCAGTGTTTTTTTATCGTGTGTGTCATATTTTTCAAGCTGCCTTAAGGCATCTGACATAGCTTGATGATAGTCCTACAATGATGACAGTCGGAACCAACGGCCTAAACATGGCTTCCGAAGCACGGAGGAGCTCAAGAAATTTTGATGCCACTCGTAGTTACCCATCCAAGTGCGGACCACGCCCAGTGTCACTTTTCTTGCGGAAGCGCTACTAATGCGCACTCCCACCGGACCACCGAGCTCTTATGCAATTATGCAATTTGTGTTAATGTGTGAAATGACTCCAATCCTCTATTTTCCAACAAGTCAAATCAGAAACTTCAATATACCTAAGACGACTCATGGTTAGCAAATAAATGTTTGAATCTCTGTTTGAATCTTTGATACTTTTTTCTAAACGTCAAAACAAACATTTTCTATGGGCTTTGTATCAAAAAAAAAAAACAGGGAGATGACGTCATAGTTTCTTAGCGTCAAAGCACTCCTATTATCAGTTTTTCTGCAATAATAAATCTAAAATCACGTTAAAATGGATATGTTCAACGACGAGTGACATTTTTGTCACGTTTTATTTTTTTGACAGTAGGCTTGGAGGTGGGCTTGGGGTGCGCGTGTCGTCCGAACACCCCCTAATTCCACTTTAAAAAGTCTTGACCATTTAAAATTAGAACACTACAAATTCCGAACTGAAAAATCAACTTCTGCCGATACGTCAACGCTTTAAAGCCTCGCTCAAGATTGGCACGTGGAAATTCAGAAATTCATCGTTATCGACGTATTTCAGTTGCGAGAGCTTTCGCTGGTCGTATTAACTAACAAAAGTGCTGCGGATTGGAGAGGGGCCAACTTATACTGGCCACTAGCTGATGGCTCTTGTACACTCGGGTGAGACGTTTGGCCAGTGACGGCTAACTTGCACTCTGTAGCAAATTCTTATTTTTTTATGTCAAACGATGTAGACTTCACTTCTTCTTTCAAGCATTTCATTTTAGCGGTTGCATCCTCAGCTGCGTCGCTTTTCCTAAAATAATAATCATGTCGATGGTTACTTAATAATGCCGAAGACTTTGATAAGTGGAGATGAAATACAAGAAACAGAACAGTTGAAACAATTTGTCCTAGTTTTACAACCGGCCGCAGCCCAATGCAGTCGAAACACCCAATATTGACGACATCCATGGCGTAGTGGTCAGGACAGGGCAAATTGGAAAATGGCCTTTTACAAATTGTCCTGGGTAGATAAGAAAGATACTATATTTCATAACAAAAGCATCCAATCTGAAAAAGATCATTTTACATCTTTACCTTCCGGTGTGACAACCTGGCATGATGACCAATAGGCCATAGAGGTCATCAAAAGGTAGGAATTACCCATAATCATGCGGGGCAAGCGGATATTAATCTCAAAATTGGGACTGAAGACGTTGCACTAAGGGCTTTGTTACCAATTTGCTGCTTTTTTTTTAGTTCTTTTACTTATAAAAATAAGTTCAAAATTCTCCATGTAACTTGGCAGCCATTTAGGTCTCAATTATTGTGTCAAACTTGGCTTGCATTTTCACATTTATGTTTTTGATGGAATTATATGCTGAACTTGGGAAAACGAAGTGGCGAATTACTTCATAGCATATTAACAATTTGGGTTCTAAGTTTACATGGCCCAATGTATAAGGCGGGCACTCGTGTGAAAGGTCTACTAAGGACCCGGAATTTTGCACATTTCATTCCGTTCCCAGGCAGCCATTTTAACCGGAACCCACCGCTGACCTAGTACTCGACAGTCTACGAATGAACGAAGTGCTCCAGTGTTTTGTCATTTTAATATTGATGGGAATTCAGCGGTGAATTCCAAGAGACGAATTATTTGGTTAGTTTGCTGAGGCAGCATTTGTACGTTTTGTTAATTTTTTATGAAGATACTTTCTGACTGTTAATTAAACTTGTAGTTTTAAACTTTGCTTCTTTTATCTCAAATTAGCAGAATAGGGATACCTACTCGTCTTCAAGTGAATGTCGCAGAAATCGACTTAAGCAAGCTAAACAAAGCTTTGGTACTTTAAGACATCACTGAGATCCTGTCAGCACAGAATAAGTACTCACGTAACATGGTTAGTTAACACTTAATATGGTTAGCGCTATAGTTTAATTTAGCTTACGTCACGTCAAAACTCCTCACCTCTTCGTTTAAATATCTAGACCTCCATGCAAGCCAATTTCATTCTTATTTCTCTGGAGTCCAGAGGTTCCCAAACTTATTTTGTCAAACGCCCACTTTAAAAAATCTATTATTTTGTAGCGCCCCCCATTTTTTTCACCATAAAAACCTGAATCACATATTTGTCTTGCCTGTAGTTTAATTCAACCTATATTCTAAACTAGACTTTTTTACAAGAGAGAGCAATAATAATACATACACCAGTACATTAGAGTATCTTTTATAAAAAATAACAATAATAAACATTGGTAATTTTAAATAAAAAAATAGCAATAATAATACAATTTTACAATAATAAAGAGTATCGGAAGTGGGGACCTCACCTGCGAAACTTTAAAACACGAAATTTTTTCAGTGTTTGATTCCTTTAACGATATAAATAGCGTTGTGAACGCATTAAAATAATAAATATTAATTACATTTTTAGTTTATATTTGTACAATAAAAAAGGATATAAATATGAACTAATAAATGGATGTTGTGTAGTAAGAGGATTTTAATTTCAGTTAATTTTAAAATATGAAATAGCTGAAGTTATAAATTACTCATTGCTTAAATCACATCAGCGCCCCCCAACTTTATTCTGGGCCCTTAAAGCCTCCAGCGCCCACAAGGGGGCATTATCGCCCACTTTGGGAAAGACTGCTCTGGACAAACGATTGATGTAACTGAATTTTCTCCTTCGAAGTGGTCGCCGCGCGCAGAGTATTAATGTAGGATATTTTCGATACCTAAGCGGGGAGTGACACAGACCTGCTGTCAGTGAGATCTTTCTCTATACTAAATCCACTGAAAGCTCTGCTCTCTTTGTGCTACCAGAGCCACACTTAGAGCTCTACAGTGTAGAGTAAAAAAAAACATGATGATGACCCTGATCTCAAGACAAGTGTGGTTTCGAATTTAAACAAGTGTAACGATGTTGCTATAAAACTTATTCCTATAAATTATAACTCATACTCACCTCAGTCGACCACAGACCAACTTTCAAATTTAATTTCTTAATTTTTTGAAACTCCTTCATCCTTTTGACACATGCGCAATTCTACTGATAGCAACTTGTTTGTTATTAATTGTTTGATTTTATAATTTTATACCAATTCTGTTATAATGACAAATAAATTTATTCTTCCTTCGTCGTTCAATTCTTTTTCGTTTCACCTCTTGCTCTACAACTACATGTACATACTTCATGTGGGAGCACACCTACTGAGCTAGGACAGGTGGAGTTCCCACACGGGTATGTAGTTTGTATAATATAACAAAAGTCAAAAGTCAAAAACATTTATTTATCTTTGGATATTTATATCACTTGATAATTGTCATTTCTTTTTTCTTTCGATTTCTTAATAGTTAGTTGTTGACGTCAGATCATTTACTTACAACTAAGTTTACTGCCGCCTCCAAAGCGCAAGTACAGAAGAAGCGGTAACAAACTGTACTGCAGCATTTTCTCCAAAAACGTCAACCTTACAATTATACTGATATTAAAATTAGATGTGTGCACTTAGAATAACCTCATAGAAAGGGAAAACATCGGTTGTGTCATGTACGACCTGACCTATGTATATAAATATAAATATAAATAGGTACAGAATACACTGATTGAGCTAGCCCGAAAGTAAGTTCGAAACTTGTGTTATGGGATAATAACTCAACGATATGTTATAACAAATACATATAGTATACAATATGTAACAAACACCCTGTCCGATCCTTGTAGGAGCACTCAGACCATCAATATGAACAACTTTTCCTATGGGACCAATGCTTGAACTCGAAGAAAAAAAATACATTTTCATACAAATTGCCGGGCCTGCCGAAGACTTTTGTATGAAAATGACGATATTTTCTCGAGTTTCAAGCATTGGTATCATAGGAATAGTTGTTCATATTGACGGTCTGAGTTGCTCCTACAAGGATCGGACAGGGTTTTTGTTACATATTGTATATAAACACCCAAGACCCAGGAAATTTGAAAAGGCTATTTTCCAACTTGCCCCGACCAGCCTACCTACCATTCTACCTACATACCTTCTATTTTCCGACTCGCCTATGTCGTGGCCCGATGGTCATGACATTTCCATCAAGCTAAGACATAGGCTTCATCTAGGCACAATGTCTTAACCTGGGAGCTGTCTAGCCCGAGGATGTGATGGCTGAGGGGCTTTTATAAAACCTCGACAAGATCTGGTAGCGAGATCGCAAACTAAAATCTTAAGGTTGAACTAGTCGCGGGCTTCAACTCACAGAATGGGCGCGGCCTAAAAGCATCCTGTCTCACCTAACATTGTGTTCAGGCGAAACAGTGAGGTGAAATGCACGATAAATTCATAGTAAACCAAAAGCAAAATGAATTTTTGCAAAAAAATGTTCGCATTACTCGATAACAAATAAAATCTTCGATTAAGGGCTCTTCTTAAAAAAATCTTGACCTACGAAAATAAATAAATCAAGCTACCCAAATGATATAAACAAAACAGTGTAGTAGCGAGAGTGGTCCAGTCGGCAATCAATAACGTCCGCCGGGACTTGTCCACGTCAATCAGTCTGTCCCCATATCAAACTGATCGTGGACACTCTACAAGCTACAACATTTATTATTTTGAACCCTCAATGCAAAAAGAGGCTTGTTATAAATTAAACGTGTAGTAACGTTTCTGTTTCTGGCATCGTAGCTCAAGAAATAAACTGATTTTGATGAAGTTGTTTTGTTTAAAAGGTTTGACTTGCTCGAGGGTGTTTTTTAAAAATTATAGGAGTATTTTTTTCTAATTGTTTTTGCAAAGTAGTCTAGGCAGAAATTCGGTAAAAGGAATGCAGAGGTTCCGTTGTTGCGAACTGTTTTTACGTGTTCTCTTTGGATTTTTTTTTAAATATTTTCATTTTAGAGAAAAATTGTTTATATTGAAAATCAGTAAAGTTCTATATAAATCTTGTTCATAAAAGCAGGCCCGTTTAGGTATTCAAAATATACCTACATTTTTACTATGCGCGCGGCGAACACTTCTAAGGGGAAATTCAGTTACATGAATCGTTTGTCCACAGTAATAAAAATGATATTGGCTTGCAATGGATGTCTAGGTATCTAAACGAAGAAGTAAGAAATTCTGACGCGAGCTCAATTAAACCAAAGCGATGACCACATTTAGTAGATATTTCTTTGAATTTCTTTCCTGAGTAAGACTTCTGTACGTGAGTACTAGTACTTATTCTGTGATAAAAGCGTAATAATTTCATTTTTTTAAACCAATACACCAATCGATGTTAATCGATGTTAATCGATTGGTAATACCCGTTATATGTATAGTCCATGATACTTTATTCTACCAAAAGTTTTCGATTAAATACTTTTAAAAAATCGACCTCCGTTGTTGAATCGCGCAGTTGTTTAAGAAGTGGCAAGTTTTTTTGACATATTTCGCCATACTTTTCATAGAAAATGTAATCAGTATTATAGACTGAACTTGCTGTAAGTACGGTAGGCCTCAAAAATGGATTCTCAATTTCTCATATAATTAGTATGAGAAATTGGAACTCCACTTCTGAGGCGTACCGTACACTGGAAAAGTCTTCAAAATGGAATTCAAAATTCAAATGTTCATTCAGTAATTTGACCTTTAAAAATTTCCATTACGTGTAGTGTATATTAACGCCAGAAGGGCTTTGTCATATTATTATTATGTCATTTGATTAAAAAATACTTATTATATACTACAATGTTGATACATTAAAACATGTAATGCTTACGAACGAGTTACCAAACTTAAATAAATCAAAAAAGCGCAGCAGAGCTGACCAGTCCAGGGTCCGGCAGCTTCCTTTATAGCGGACTAGGTACTCCTTACATAGGTAGATACTTAAGTATAGATCATAAAGAACCATTCTACCTACCTATGGTACCTAAGAATAATAAAGTTTCTGAAAAAGTACAGGTTGACGACCTCCGTGGCGTAGTGGTCACCATGCCAGTTCGCCACACAGAGATCTCGGGTTTGATCCCCGGTCAGGGCAAGTTAGAAAATGGAGTTTTCCAAATTGTCCTGGGTCTTGGATGTTTATCTATACATGTATTTGTTATAAGATATAGTATCGTTGAGTTAGTATCCCATAACACAAGTCTCGAACTTACTTTGGGGCTAGCTCAATCAGTGTAATTTTTCCATGTATATTTATTTATTTATTTATTAAATGAGTATCGTATCGTACTACTTATCTGAAGAACCCTTTTGGAGCTAAACGGACTAACGTAAATTATATTCAACGGTTGTTTTAAAATAAACATATTATTAATGATAATAAACACTTAAAATTTAAAAAATATTTATTTAAATTACACACAGATTAACAGTTTACATCAACCAAAGCAAGCATCTGCATTTAAACAGTTCTCATAAACTTAATTATAATTAAATATATTTATATTTAACTAGCTGCGTCGCGGTGTTACCCGCGGTATGTACATATACAAAAGTAGCCTTTGTTAATCCTGGGTGTTTCGGATACCAAATTTTATTAAAATTGGTCCAACCGTTTGCGTGTGAAGAAGTAACAAACATACACACTCACAAACTTTCGCCTTTATAATATTAGTGTGATTTAACTTATTGAAACAAACATTAAAATAATTATCATTGTTTTAACTGACAATAAGGTATGTCAAGAATTAGCAAAATGTTACACAAATATAAAAAAAATCAAGCTAGTCAATTTAAAATTTATTATCGATAACAGGGTTTTAATCAAAGGGTAGATGTTTGTTTATCGTATAGTATCTTTATTAAAACCGTTAGACATCAGACAGACGTCTCATTACTATGCAAAAGAATTACAAATGCTTTTCTTAACTCGTGGAATAGAATAACTAGGATAAGGGTTTCCTCAGACGCGCTACTTTTACTTTGAACAATTTGAATATACGAGTACAATATCCTTTTTAATTAAATACAAATATTTTAAGGGGGAATTCAGTCCATCATTTTGATCAACTTTTCTCAATAAATATATATAGAAATACGACTTTTACATATTATTAAATAATACTCCATAAAGTATTTGTACATGATAAAAAAGCACATTGTACAAAGCCGAGTAATATAATACTATGAGAGAGTTGTGGCGCAAAATGGATCCACAAAACTTATTTAGTATGTCTGCTGCATGACGCAGCATCAAAGGAAAGTACACCATATGTTTTAAGATCCAAATTAGAAAAATCTGCACCCATCTGTTAATACTTGAGAGGTATTTTTTCTTAAATGTAGTAGGTATGTTAAAAAATACTCAAATGGTTTGGCTAAAAAAAAGTCTGGCCAGAATATGATTTAATTTTTTTTTATTTCTACAACGGTCATCCCTGCCATGTTTTTTTGCTTATTTTAATATAAAATCTGTTTATAAAACAAATTAAAAAATAATGTAAGTAAAATTCAGTTTTTACTAGTGTTTACCATTCGGAATGGGATTGTTTTTTTTTTTCGAAATTTCTATCGTAAATCGTTTTTTGTGGAAGCCCCGCGGCCGTAGCCCCGGTTGCCCTCCCCTGAATCCGGCCCGGCCTTTGTCCGTTAGACCTGTAGTGGGAGCGAGGTAATATGCTCGACCGCCACAAAGGGAAGATCTTCCCGCCAGGCATGGTGTTGCGCCTGGGGAACCGCGGCTCCGACGGTGTATCGTCGGAAGTTGTATATATGCAGCGAATCGGGCGAACTCTGAGATCGAGATGTAGGATACTCTGCTGGCGCCATCTCATATGCTTCTTGTGGACTATATTGTCGGTTGTCTCTTGATTGTAGTTACTCGTAGTGGCCGTAGAGGTCGCCACAGACCCAAAGGCCATTTTAAACGTTTTGTTGGGCGTGAAGGTGGAAATCAGAACAGTGATGGGTTGCTAACCTCATCGCCTATTGACATGATTCAACAATCTGCACGGGAAGAGAAGTAGCTGCTACATTCTACGTTTTTCTTTTCTTCTATATTAGCATGAGAAATTATGGATAAATAGAAATTAATAAGTTAAAACCTGTACTAACTGAGATTCAACAATCAAACGCAAAGATAGAAAGCTCCGTCTCTTTTCTGACCGAGCAAAATGAAGAACTTAAAAATAAAATCATACAGCTGGAACTTCAATCAAAAAAAGACAAAGATTATATTACGATACTAGAGAACAAAATCGAAGACCCAACGAAATCCAAATGACCCAACGAAAAGCTAATTTTGAACTAAAAAATGTGCCCAAAGTTCCTGGTGAAACTAAGAATGATTTGATGCAGATGGTAATGTCTCTGGCTGAGACCGTTGAGTGTAACATTGAGAAAAGGGATATAAGCGACATATATAGAGTTAGAAGTAAGAACGAAGCTAGTACCGCGCCAATAGTGGTGGAAACATCTTCTACCCTCTTTAAACTAGATTTTGTAAAGTCGTGTAAATCTTTTAATGTCAGACATAAGACAAAATTATGCGCCAAACACCTTGGGATGCGTAAAAAAGAAGACACGCCCATCTTTATATCTGAGAACTTGACACCCAAAGGGTCCCGATTACACTTCCTAGCACGTGATTTAGCCAAGACGAAGAATTTCAAGTATTGTTGGACGGCATATGGCAAAGTTTATGTAAGAAAGGACGATAATTCGCCGATAGTATTAATATCGTCGGAAGCCCAGGTTCAGCATCTTTTGCAGGGATCCTGACTATCCTCGTGGGCTAACTTTTGCTTCAAAATATTTTTATGTATAATGTCACTAACGATAGAGATAACATATGTATTAGCCTCTATGCTAATTCGTATTATAACTTTTGATATTTGGCTAAAACCTACTACTCTCCAATGGCATCACACACATGTTACTAAAAACAGAATTACTCACTTCACTTACTATAGCTTCTGTTTAAATTTATACTCATTGCTAATTCAGATATCGTGCCCACATCGTAAAAGTTGCTCAATATCAACATACAATAAAATACCTGCGTGTCTTCATAAATTTCTGTAATGCTCATACACAATTATATAAATACGACGATTATATTGACAAGCACTTATATAGGTTCAAATAATGGATAGTGCCCTAAATACTCTGAATGAATTAGATGACATTAAAATAGCACGATCCTGCCAATGCAACATCGAGGACTTATCAAATAACATACACGTAAATAAAAGTGACCTAAAGATTTTCTCCCAAAATATAAGGAGCATCTACAACAACCTAGATGATTTACAAGTTACACTATCCAACTTAAAGTTTTCACCTGATATACTGATATTAACTGAATGTCAATTAAACCCAAAAAAACCACTTCCGAAAATTCCAAATTATTCAGCATATCAAACGACTTACCAAATTAATAAAAATGATGGTGTGGTTGCCTACGTAACTAACAACATCCATACAAGCGTAAGAGAGATTAGACTTAACCAGGCCTCGTGTTTGGAAATCAAAGTAAATCATAATAATATTATACTAGGCATATACAGATCTCCTTCCAACAATAATGCGGACCTTTTCCTTAATTCTTTGAATACTCATTTGGAGACTATCAAATCCAGCAATTGTATCATACTGACTGGTGATATAAACATTAATATTATACCTAAAAAAGATGAAAAATCTCATGAAACTTCAAACAGGCTTAACTATTTATCCATGCTATCCACACACGGACTAATGACAGGACATACACTCCCTACTAGACTAGGCTCTTGTCTAGATCATGTAATGATAAAACTTAATAAGACAAAGCACAGTGGGCATATTGCGGTTCTAAATACCTCTATAACAGATCATTCCCTAATATTTTTAAAACTCTCTAAAATTAATATTATCAATACATGTGCAAAAACAAAATCTGTAACTGACTACAAAAAAGCATTAAAATCCTTGCTGGACAAAGACCTAAATCAATTACTTCTTCTAGATGATCCTAACATACTTGTGCAACAGATGACTCTGAAGATCCAAGAAGCGCTAATAGAAAATACTTCCATAAAAATCATTCCTAAAAGAAATAGAAATATAAAACCCTGGGTCACTCCTGGAATACTGAAGTGTATTAGACATCGTAATAATTTACAAAATAAACTTAAAAAGGATCCCCATAATGAAATTCTAATTATTAGTTATAAGAGATACCGAAACCATTGCTCAAAATTACTTAGAAAATTAAAACACAAATATGAAAGAGAACAATTGGCAAAATCATATACAAATAAAAAAACTCTTTGGGACAGCATAAAAAACATAACTCATACTAAAGAAATTAAAACAGATAATGTAAAATTATTAGATGTGAAGACTAATGCGACAGAATCTGTAAACAACGTAAATGACTATTTTGTACAAATCGGTAAATTGCTTGCGGAGGATATTCTATCAAAGAATAACGCAGACCCTAGTAGAGAACCTGAAGTCTCGGGTACACAGCTGAATTCCTTTGTACTTTTAGAAACCAACCCAGAAGAAGTCCATGATATTCTAGTAAATTTAAAATATAATAGTGCACCTGGTTGGGACGGAATATCAACCAGATTTCTTAAGTTGGCTAGGTATGAAATTATTCCTATCGTTGTGCACCTAGTCAACTTATGCTTTACTAATGGTATATTTCCTAACTACCTAAAAAAATCAATTGTAATTCCAGTACACAAGGGTGGGGACAGAGCCTGTGTCAGTAACTACCGGCCAATATCTATTCTATCAGTCATATCGAAAATACTAGAAAAATTACTAAATAAACGATTAAGCGACTATCTAAGTAAATATAACATACTGTCTGATTCTCAATACGGCTTCAGATCAGGTACATCGACAGAAAATGCCGTAACTGACATAACTTCTTTTATAACAGAACAGATCGACAAAGGTAATAAATGTTTATCTGTCTTTCTTGACCTGAAAAAGGCTTTTGACACTGTCTCTGTGCCCATTCTTGTCCGGAAATTGGAGCGTATTGGAATAAGGGGTACGGCGCTAGAGCTTTTTAAAAGTTATCTTACAAATCGTACCCAAAAGGTTATAATCAACCAAGAAATTAGCCAAGAATACGATATAACCTTTGGTGTGCCACAAGGGAGCGTACTTGGACCCACCCTGTTTCTAGTGTACCTAAATGATTTGTGTAAACTGGAAGAAGGGGTTGGGAGGATATTCTGTTATGCAGACGATACTGCATTTGTTATGTCTGGATCTAACTGGGACAATGAACGCAAGAGTACTGAGATGGGATTGCGTAAAATTAGGAACTGGTTTAATGCGAACTTGCTTACTCTTAATACACAGAAAACAAATTATATCTGCTTCTCCCCAAGTAATAGGACCCAACCGAATACTTCCTTTAATATCAAAATACACCACTGTAATAATACAAATACTTTAACTTGCGACTGCCCCCATATTGATAAAGTTTGTAAAACAAAGTACCTAGGAGTAGTATTAGATCAACGTCTTTCGTGGCACGAGCACATAGAACTTGTCAATAGTCGCATTAGAAAGTTGATATGGATTTTTAAAACGCTAAGACATGTGGCTGACAAAGTCCTGCTGAAACAAATCTATATCGCCCTAGCTCAATCGATTGTAACATATTGCATTCCCGTATGGGGAAGTGGAACAAAAACCAAATTTTTAGAATTAGAAAGAACACAGCGAGCTTTGCTAAAAACTATGTATTTCAAAAATTACCGGTTTTCTACAACCTTACTCTACCAGGAATGTGAGTTATTGACGATTCGCAAGTTGTACATACTAAACACAATCTTAAAACTACACAAAACCTTAGTGTTTGATCCTCAAATTTTAACCACCAGAAGAAAAACCCCTAATTTAACATTGAGTATAGTAAAAACAGCAACTGCAAGACGACAATATAATTCCCAAGGTACCTATCTTTATAAAATTGCCAATATAAAAACATCGATTTACTCTAAATCTACTCATGAGTGTAAAATATTGGTGACGGACTGGCTGAAGAAGCTTACATATGATGAGGTTGAAGACCTCCTTCATCGTCAAAAGTAAAATAAACTAAGAACAGAACACAAACACATACACACACTCACACTCACACACGCACAAGCATACGCACACGCACTCACACGCACACACACACGCGCGCGCGCGCGCGCACACACATTCACACACACACACAGGCACACACACACACACACCATCACACACACACACACACATACACTCCCTTACACACACGCACATTATTTATTAGTCTCCTTGAATTATTGTTTTTTTTTTTCTCTCTCAATATCGGTAAAATACATCAAATGTAATTATTGTAATGGAAGAGCGAGGTTTTCTGTCACGGGTATTGATATACCTACTAGAAGGCCTCAACAACTTGCATTGTAAATGTGTTTTTACTGAATAAATGATTATTATTATAAAAAAAAAAAAAATTCTCTCTTTATTGGCGTATACTCCAGTACAGTCGTAGAGTTACTAAAAGTATCTAGTTTGCAGTGACCCTAAGAAAATATTTCTTCAAGTGAAATGGGAAATTGAAAATTCCTGCTAAAGCACATTCCAGCGTTATGCCATTCTCTGAGGGATAGTTAAAGTTACCATTTAAATAGTGTTTTACTTTTAAAGACTGCATTTCCCTACGTAACTCGGTATCCAGGAATTTTTACGGAAGACGAATCAAAATTTTTCTTTGGAATCCAAGATGTCGTCTGGAAATTCATTTTTAATTATTTTTTTACAAAAATCAAATTAAATTTTAAAATAATTCTTAATAAGGACGTGCACACGTGCACACGTGCACGCCAAGCCGCTTTGTTTCTTTCATATAATTTGAGTCCTATACATCCGACTTCGGTATTATACTATATATGGATAAGTGAATCAATGATATTTTTTCCGGATTTTTAAACGTTGCTGTATCGATAACTGTTTGAGCTACTAGTTACTAGTACTACTAGCTACTAGTTTTAAAATTGGATTCAAGATAAGCTAGACTACCAAAATTCAAATTTTATGTTTTTTAAGCCTAATAGATTTCGAGTTGTGAAGTGGTCAAAAGTTGCTCGAAATGGTTCGTGTGAATATACACACGGCTGCTGCGTTGCCAGTTCCTTTCTTGAACTTGGCTCTGATCTGACGCGCTGCCACAGATCTACACGTAACGATCTTTGTAACAATAGGGAATATGCATGAAAAAAATGTGTTATCTAACCAGTTTATCCATAAATATTCAAAAGTAAAGTACTAACAGTGAAAACAGATTAAAAATTGGTTGAAAAACGAACGAGAATAACGATTTTAAGAAAATATGTCTATCTCACTCGCAAAAACGCTATTTTCTATGGCAAATGATATGGACTTTGACGTCACCAGTCCATATCGGACTTCTCTTTCTATTTGAAACTTTAAAGTATCACATGTTCGTCACTGATCAAGATATTTCATTAATTCTTTTATATTTGTTAACAATGCTTAATAAGGATTTTGTTAAGCAAATAAAAAAAATACGTGCATATTCCCTATTTACTAAAGTAACCGAACATAAATTGTAAAGCAGGAAGTGTTCAAAGAATAAAAACACGATATTGACAGAGGGGATAATCCGAGGAAATCCGGTTAATACCTAAACAGTGCGACGGAAATAAAGAGAAAGGTAAACAGGACTCGGCGATAGGATGGACTTCCTGACTTTGTTTTCTTGTTTCGTACAAATACATGCGATTCGACAAATACTGAGATTGTATCAGTGAAACGCATGAGGATATTTGTGTAGCAGTTTTAGTATGTTTTGTATGTTTTCGGTATTTCCGTGTTCTTTTCAATCTTTATTCTAATAAAACATACTGAATCAGTTTCAAGGGTTTCAGGCTTAAGTTTATGATACTGAAAAATTTTCCCCAAGGACCGAAATATGAAAAAAAAATTGCTTACCAAAGTTTTGTTTTATTTTTAAACATTTTTTTAAAAACTGCCGCTATGTATATTTTGTCAGACTATCTGACCAAGGTCGCTTGGACAGCGCTGGGTGCAGGCCGCTCTTGATCGGTCGTTTTGAAAATCATTGGGAGAGACCTACGTTCAGCAGTGGACGCTTTATGGCTGATATGATGATGATGATAATAATGATGATATATTTTGTAAGATTCTGTATATGTAGTTTAAACTAGTAATAGTCCATGATCACTATAGTTTAATAAAATTAATATAAATGTCAAAAAACTAAAAAAAAATCGTCATTCCCATACAATTTGCCTCAGCGGCTGCACACTTTGGAAATACCAAATATTTTTTTGCATTTTTACTCTTATTTTAATTCCATTATACTATAGTGATTAGTATAGCCTGTGGTTCGATTTATTACGGGTATGTCCCTTCCATGTTGTATGGAAAAAACCCTAGACTTATTTTACTCACATTTGAACTCAACTCAAAATACCGCCTAAAAAATGTATCCAAGTACCGATAAAGAGCATTGAACTCAAACTATCGTCAAACATATATGCAAAAGCCAAATTGTCCACGCCAACTCGGTGTTCATAATGATTTCAAAAAGTTCGCTCAAAATATAACGAATTTTTATATAGGTACCTACTTACAACCTGTTTGAGTAATAAATCGAACCACGGGCTATACTAAAACTCCTCCTCCTTGCGTCGTAATCCTCTTTGCTGAGGGTCGTGATCTCTGTGGAACACCTTCTTGTGTACTATGTCCCGCCATTTAGTTCTGTGCTCTGCAGCTCGGATGGCGTCGCTGAATTTGGTCTCGAGTGTCGAGCGAATCTGGTCAGACCCACGCATGGAACTTCGTCCTCTGGATCTTTTTCCTTCTATTTTGCCTGTCAACAGAAGTTTTTCAAGATTATCTCCACGTTTCCTGGAAAAATGCTCCATGCCGTCTTCTTACTACGCTCGCCAAGGCTCGCATCATAACCTTGTACCACTCGCATTTTTGACGTACAACGTCGCATACAATATGTTTTCTACGACTATATTTACCAAAAAAATGCAAAAATAAACCAAGAAACATATGAACATGTTCGACATATTATGTTTTAAGCAGATACTAGATACCTTTGGGAAACTTTATTTTTTAACCTGCCGAGTGCGAGTTGAACTCGTGTGGAGAGGGTTCCGTACAATGCCAATGATTTTTCGTAAGTCAACGTATTATATTGAGTTTACCACTTTATTTTCATTTGAAAGAATTCAATTTTTATTTTTATTTTATGGTCAATAATTTCGGAGATCAGACGGGGTCAGGGGTCTGGTCAATTTTCGTCGTCTTTCATG
Organism: Acrobasis suavella; assembly: GCA_943193695.1. Classification (NCBI taxonomy): domain Eukaryota; kingdom Metazoa; phylum Arthropoda; class Insecta; order Lepidoptera; family Pyralidae; genus Acrobasis; species Acrobasis suavella. Next base: position 4,297,652 of record OW971947.1, read on the forward strand.
AATAAAATCAAAAATATATTTATTTTACAATAATAACAGAAATATATTTGAGATCTAACGAGCCCTTTCATTTGATATATGACACAGTATGGTTTGCAGAACTTTTTTTTTTATTTCTCAATTTGTCCCTCGAAAATGACACTAATTTAAAAAAAAATATTTATTTACTTATTTTTTCTGTAATCTACAAGTAATGAACTATATTTTAATTTTTTTTGTCAAAATTTTATGCTCAACAGTTTCGGAAATCAGGGGAGGGGAAATGGTAAATTTCGATAATTATCGATAAAAAAATATCGGTATATCGATAAAAAAATATCGCTATTCCTGTCTCAGACTGGCCGACATGTTTGCCCTCATGCGAAGGTCTTCATCAGGGCTTGTTTTTTTGACTACTTAGTATTTCTTTTCTATTAATGTAAAATATAGAAATACTGATGTTGAATTATTTTAACTCTTTTTATAAAAACCCGTAAAGTAAACGAGTAAACTACATTTGCGATTGCATTGCTTACATATATTTCTGCGGTAGTCCTCAAAAACCTTCTATTAGTCATTTCGATACCCCAACACCCCACATACTTTACACGTTGTATAACTTTTGGGTTTTCAATCATAGAAAGAGTTAAAATAATTCAACACCCGTTATTCTTCTACCCCAAAAACCTTCTATTAGACATTTCGATACTCCACATACCCCAAAAATGCAATTTAATTTTTACAGCCTCAAGCGAAACAATTCGGGGCGTAAGTTATCTACCAGATACCGTATTTCATTTTACGGGCCCATTGTTGGTCGATGATAAAGGGCGCCCCTTAAGCTTTGCCCTTTAATACGATGGCTGCTTACCTGGAAGCAAAGAATAAATGCTGGCGTGTAGGCATAGTATAAATATTAGTAATTGCCTCTTAGAGACATCAAACTGACTGCCTCCGTGGTCTAGTGGTCAAGGCGTTCGCCTTGTGGTCGTGTGGGTCCGAGTCCCACTGCAAAGCATACTTTGTGAAAAGTTGTTTCCAGTCTGGTAAGGATATTGCAGGCTGATTATCTTAATCACCTGATTATCCGAAAAGAAAATTGATTTCGCGTTTCAGAAGGCACGCATAAACTGTGGGACCCGAGCGTAATCTAGCGTTTGCTCAAACCTTTCTGAGGATTGGTTCTGATCGGAGTAAGTTTTTATTGATTTTAGATTTTTTGCCTCCATTTTTATAGAACAAAACTAGGAAACCGGAAACTTAGTGGTAGATTGCAAAATTTCCAATATTGTACACCTAATAAAGAATTTATGTCGTACAGACATTAGCTTTTCTACAGCTTTGGTGTTTTGCAATCTTAGCTTATTTTAGCTTTAAACAACCAGTCAATGCCAGCCACCATGGCACCATGCCGCACGATCAGTCAGTCAAGCTCTATTAGATTAATAAATCAATAATTTAGACAATGATTATTTTTTTTTTAGATTCATTTCAATTGTATTTCTTTCTTGTTACTTGATAAACATTTTTTTTTCGGAAACAAATGATATGTCGTATATTGTTATTACAGTTATATTTTGACAGACTAAATATCATATTATCTCTTCTGCAACAACATATTCTATGGCATTTCTTTGAAAATAATGTGCGTTCAGAAAGATAATACTTCTCGTTGGATGAAACAAAATTAAAATTCATAAATCTGTGAGACTGCTCGACGGTATTAATATCAGAATAGAGCTATTTCGTAATTTTATTGCGTGAAACGCGTGTATTTTGTGCAAGAACAGCTTCAGAAATACTGGTTTTGATTTCAGATTTATCACTTTAAAAAATTGAGAAACATGCTAAATAGGTATTGATTAATCTCCTATAGATTCAAGGGTCTTTTCACCCCGGTCCTTTGAGAGGCTTTTCATATATCTGTTATTTTATGTTTTCGCTATTTCACACTTATTGTTATAGATATTGACACTTTTTTATCAATAGTATAACTATTTAATGATGCTCAAGAAAAGCAAAGTAAGTAGAAGTGAATGATGTAAAGTGCAAGAGAAAAAGCTGACCTCAGACACAGCGTTACCGCTGAGGACGCAAGTGGGAATACGCTAAGAGAAAGAGAGGTGACATAGTATCAAATTCTTATTTCATTATAACCTTTAGGAACATGTATTAACTCACATAGTGTAGTCAGAAAAGGCCTAGTTTTGATTGGTTTGGAAGATCATCATCAAGAGTGTTAGGAATTTCGCTGTCCCCGAAGCACTTAAAAGCGTGTTAAATAGTTATTATGTCATCTCACGTTAGTTATAATTATATAACACTATAAGGCTTAACTCACAACGGAACGGCAGCCTATTTTAACTGTCAAACTAAAGTCGCCTTTATTTCTATCTATGAAATGCATAGAATAGCTTGGCGCCGCTAGCAGTCGCGAGGGTTCTGTTTCGTTCAAACTATACTGTGCATTGCGGAAATAGAAATAAAGGTAAATATAGTTTGATATTGAAAGTGCGCTGCCAGCCGCTGTCGTTCCGGTGTGTGCTAAGCCTAACTATGCAGTTCCGATAATACTAAATGTCTCAACGCAGCAATTAATTCGGCTCGATTGCTTCGAGCTGCAATAATACAGATTGATAGCTCAGCGATAATACGAGGCAAGTTTAACATACATCATTTATATTGGTTATGTAAGGCTTGGCGCACATACATGGCGAAACGCAGCGCAGAGCATTTTACGTGGAAAAAACTGACGACTAGTGTGTCAAACATTAGTATTGCTTCACGAATGACTGTTCTGTGTATCGCCTGCCTTTTGAAATTATTTAGTTTATTCAGCGCGAAATAGCTGTTATGACTGCACGATTTTCGGCTTATTATACACGAGGTTCGGAACTCAACGCACCACGCGACTGGCAAATCTTTATTGCTTGTATTACTAGGTTTATGTATCAACGCTGATTTACCTATTTTTTCGTTTCCTGATGTCCTAGATTTTTCGCAAATTTGGTTCCAGTCTCATCATCTGATTAACTAAATATCACCTGGCTTATTTAATCTATTCTAAAGCCAAATTGCTAGATATATTATATTACTATATTATACTATACTTGAGTGTTTGCCATCTGCCAAGTCTGTGTTCCTCTATTTACATCCTCCTATCATATTATGTTAAACTCATTACCTTCGCGTATGCTTATCATTTATTGTACATAGCAGCTTCATTACGTCCTAGGGAATAAGCCGGTAATTTTCTAGCGAGCGCTCTATTACGTAAAGCTACCAACTTAGACGCGTAAGCCGGCTTAGGTTTTCTTAGGGTATATTTTATTTCTATATTAGTTTTATGACCTGTCGTGTTGTTCGTCGAAGAATAAAACCTCTTTATTTCTTCCTGTGGATATCCTAAAAGACGACTAGACAAATACGAGTACAGTCGGGGGCAGATAAAAGTGACACCCCGTACAGCCGTTAAAGGCAGGGGTCGGTGTGGCTAGCATGGTTTTATATCTGAATGATCTTTACATAGGTATCTTCCCTTTGTAAAAATGTACATGATAAGATAAAATTCATAATTGGAATCGTAGTAAAATAAGTCGGCACAAGCAAGCAGTTTATAATGTTTTTTTTTTGGTATTGTCTTCTAAGAAAATATCATAATTGAAAATGTAACCCGCGTTTTGTTAAACAATTACGTTGTAATGAAAATATCATCGGTTTTTAATTTAAACAAAAAAGAAGAAAAGAGATCTCTGTGAATATTTAGTGGCTTTAATAAAGTCGAAGAACTGAATAAAAAAACGTCAGTATTTTAGTTATAGTCTTGAAAAATATTACAACAAGGGGTCGTATTAGGATTTTTTTATCGATTGATTTTTTTTAGATCATTAAACTGAATGCGACTTTGACTAGATCCTTAACTAAGACATATCCTTTTTTCAGATGTATTTGTTTATCTGTATATGTATTTGTTATAAAATATAGTATTGTTGAGTTAGTAACCCATGACACATGTATCGAACTCATTTTTGGGCTAGCTCAATCTGTGTTCTTTGTCCCTATATATTTATTTATTTTAAAACACTATTTATTATGGTTTTAAAAACTAAAAAATTCGGTCTACATAGAGTGAAACCGGGTGTTGCGCACTTGGATGGGTAAACACAAGTGACATAAAAATTTCTCGAGATACCGTGCCTTGGAAGGCACGTTAGCTTTTGATCCCGGCTGTCATTACATAAGATTTTTTTTTTTTTTACAATTTATTGGTTTAGGCATTTGTCCTCAATCTCACCTGATGGAAAGCGACGATGAAGACTAGGATGAAGCATGCCTATCCAAAAAAAGATAGTCGTTAAGCTATGGCTATGTCAAATACCTAAACAAATAATAGAAAATACGAAATAGGGTTTCCTGAAGTACCGTTATTAGTATAATCAAAGAGGCTTTGTACTCATGTTTAATATTTAGGATCTCAACATCCAAAATTCAGGAATCCACCTCTTCAATTCTCATTACAATGAACCCAATTTACTTTTATTAGCTTTGTACTTGTCTACCTCCAAAGCATGAGGTCTCTTTGTCTAAAAATGTCACTTATAATGTTCTAAAAGACTTCCATTCTTATCATCCATGCCCGCGAGTTAAATGTTTAAAATATCAAGAATTGTGACGTCAAAGATGCGTTTGTAAGTCGTAGGGCCTGCGGCGTCGGGTTAACAAATATGGAGACTTTAGAACAATAACTCACGTTCTTTTTTTTTTGTTTTATCATCAAATACAAATTGTACAGAACAATAGGTGAAGTTGAATCTAAAAGCTTTGTCTACCTGCCAACCTTTTGGTTATACAGATAGTCTAAATGTGGGTTGCAAGATAAAAGTATAGTACATAAAAAAACGAGAAATAATATTCAAATTAAAAGAAGTAATGAGTGTTGACGATACAAAAGAGGTTTGCAAGGATCGTAGCAAGTGGAAATCTGTAGCCTCTGCCTACCCCCATGAGAAACAGGCGTGAAATTATATATGTTTGTGTGTAAATTAAAGGCGCAAATTGGAGAAAACTACTTTTTGAGCCCATAATCTATTTAAATTTATTTCAAAAAGTTTATTCGAGGTGACCAAAGTAACTACCTGACTCAAAGAAACAGCATTGCTATACAACTTGGCAATGCTGGCAGCCGTTGACCACTCTGCCGAGTGATATTTGGGGCTATATAAATTTCAATGATTTTAGTTTTAACTAAAATTTTATTGATAAAGTTTTTATTTTATAAAAAAAAAACTATAAATGCAATAATAGGTATATATTTTCTATGCACATACATAATAATAACAAAAATCTTTTCAATCACACTTTGGATACGTATGTATGGATAGAGGAATTTGTTTACTATACGACATATTTATTTCCAAAACCAATGAAAAATCAGCGTGTATAATGTAAGGTACAAGAGGCGGCTTTATTGCCGAAGAAATCTCTTACAGGCAAACATAATTATACAATATGTAACAAAAACCCTCTCCGATCCTTGTAGGACCAACTCAGACCGTCAATATGAACAACTTTTCCTATGGGACCAATGCTTGAAACTCGAAAAAAAATCGACATTTTCATACAAAAGTGTTCGACCGGCCCAGCAGTTTGTATGAAAATGTCGATTTTTTTTCGAATTTCAAGCATTGGTCCCATATTAAAAGTTGTTCATATATACAGTCCGAGTTGCTCCTACAAGGATCGGACAGGGTTTTTGTTACATATTGTAGAGAAGGAGTGCGAAGTATAATATGTGGAGATTACAGGTGGAGAAGTTCCATTTTTAACCCCCGACGAAAAAGGAGTGTTAGTTTGTCTGTCTGTCTTCTGTCCGTCTATCTGTGTGTCTGTCTATAGCTGTCGAACGGATGGATCAATATCGATGCAATTTTTTTTTACGTGGAAGCAAATTCCCTTGCTGTTTGTTTCTGAGCTATGTTTGATTGAAATCGGTTAAGATGTTTCAAAGTTATTGGGGATTAACGCTCGAAAGTCAGGGTTTTCCTTGGCAAATAATAAATAGCGCTACGGATATCAATGGAAATACGTAGTTCTGCTACTCATCACTAGATGGCTTTCTTGACAGTTGGGGTTTTTAGGGTTCCGTACAAAAAATGATAAAACGGAACCCTTACGGGATCACTCGTGAGTCTGTCTGTCCGTCTGTCTGTCACAGTCAATTTGCTCTTAATCTACTGGACCAAGTCAGGTTAAATTTAGTAGGAAGGTGTAATCCTATGATCCAAACACGTGTTGATGTGCAAAGTAGATCTTTTTTTTTTTAAATGAGGGTCATTTTCGGGAGACAAAATAGGAAATAAAAAAAGTTTTGCAAACCTTACTGTGTCATATATAATAACTAGCTGACCCGGCAAATCAAGATGTTGGCCGATTCTCGTAGATACCGGATAAGCACAAAAAATTTCATCAAAATCGGTCAAGCCGTTTCGGAGGAGTATGGCAACGAAAAGTGTGACACGAGAATTTTATATATTAGATATATTAGATATGAAAGAGCTTGTTATGGGGATCTCAAAAATATTTGTTATTATTGTAAAATAAATAGTTTTGATTTCATTTAAGGAAGAAGACGAAAATTGCCCATTCCTCCCTCCTGATATCCGAAACAACTGAAAATACAATTTTGAAGAAAAAAAATACAAGGTATAGTTCATTGCTTGTACAGGAAAACTTTTAAGAATTCTATCAATTGGAAATAAAGTGGTAAACTTAAAATTAAAATATAATAATTTCACTTACGGAAAATCTTTGGAATTGTACGGACGACGTCTATTCCCTTGATCGGTTTTTATGATCTGCGTGAAAACCTTTACGTATTTACCTTTTTTCCATACCTACATGGAAACACATTCAGTAAAGTGACAGTTCTAAAGTGTCTACATTTTACGGTTCTATTGTGAACTTTGTGGCGGTGACAACGCGTGACGGTAATGTGGAACAACAGGCCTTTGTAAACTGTAACTGTACTGAACTACTTAGTTTCTGTAAAGTGTTTGAATGTTAAGTTCTGTAATTTAAACCAAAAGACAGAAGGCAAAAAGTAGGGAATGAATCAGAAGGGACGATCTCTTGATAGAAGGTGGCAATATCATTGAAGATACGAGGTATCAGATAACAGATGAACATTCAAACGTAAAGATATGATATAACATATAAATTAAGGCTAAATTATAACGCCCTTTTTTGGATACGCCTTAAAGGAGAAAAAAAAAATACTCTATTAGAAATTAGTATCCCTTGTCTGGTAAAAATCACGTTACATATTGAAAGACTGCACTCAGTACTCAATTCTCATTTAAAAAATAGATGCTTTAAAGGTGACCAAATTATTAAAACAAAAAAAAAGAAACAAAGAGCCGAGTTAGGTATGCACCGAGCACGTACCGAGCGCGCGGTTTTCAAACATTCCGAGACTTTGCGCACAATTTTTTTTTTGTAGTTATAAATATTTTGTTGGCTTTATATTTTTTTACGTTACGTGTGATCATGATTTATTAGTATGTCCCTAAGTACGACACGTGATTTACCAGTTAGCCGCAATGTTTACCCCAAAGGCTAACTAATAGAAAATGTACCTTTTGGCATTAAGTCCACCTTTTGTATAGCTGAGGCCAATCATAATCATCATCAGGGCTTTCTTTAGTCCCCACTGCAGTAGCACGCCCCTCTCTGAGGCGTGGCTATGGCTCTACTACCAGAGCCATATTCTTGGCCATAGCAGCCAGAGGATTAAAATAAATAAATAATAAAAAAATTACTTTACTGACCAAATCGTTTTAACATGATACTTATGAAATACAGTCATACCTCTAAAACTAGGCAAAACCTGTACGTTACGAGAAATTTTCTTCCCAATAAGATTATTTAAACTTAAAACTAGTATATTAATTCTTCATCTTAAAAATGGTAGATAACACAACGTTTCTGGGAATAACGCTTGATTCCGGGTTGCAATGGGGTGCCCATACATTAAAAAAATAGCTGGAAAGCTTAGCTCTGTAGCCTACGCGGTTAGGAGAATTAAGCAGATGACGGACGTTGATACAGCGCGTTTGGTATATTTTAGTTACTTCCATAGTATTATGTCCTATCAAATATTGCTATGGGGTAATGCAGCAGACATAAATACCATATTTGTTTTACAAAAACGCGCTGTTGATCCATTTATAAATTAGGTGCTAGAGAGTCTCTAAGGGTACTTTTTAAAGACATTAAAATTTTACTCTCCCTTCGCAATTCATCTATGCAAACAATATGTACGTGCGTCAAAATATACATTTATATAAGAAAAATAGTGATATTCATAGTATAAACACTAGAAATAAAAATAAATTAGCTATCTCAGCTTTTCGGTTGCAAAAAACAAAAAATCTTTTGTGGCTCTTGGCTTACGCCTCTATAATAAGATTCCAGATAATGTAGTAGCGTTGTGTTAATTGTGTGAATTGTGTTACCATTATCTTAGTTTAAGACAGCCATTAAAAATCATTTAATCAAAAATGCGTATTATCATGTAAATGACTATTTATCATCGTCTGATCACAATTCTTGGAAATAGATGACTGCAAATTTTAATTGTATTGTTTAAATATATAGTATAATGTATACCTAGCTAAAGTGTAAATCTGTATTGTAACTGTAATATAATAGCCCATCAGGCGGGGTAGGGACCAACTGAACTGAACTGGGTTTCTTTCGGCGTATTCTTCCCAGCAGTGGTCGTTCCGAAACGCTAGTAGTTTTTAGTTTTTGCAGTAAAATAATATTTAAAAAAATGACCTGCAATAAGAGATAAATTTATCCTACATTGAATAAAAAATTTTGACTTTGACTTTGACTTTAAAACTAAGTTTATGAATTTTGTCCATATAATGACAAAAAAAAAATTGTTTATGTTGTGTCTCCTTGTTTATAGTTTAAGTAAGATAAAATAATTAACATATTTACAAATAAAAACTTGAGGTGTCAAGGGACACCCGGATGGAACGAAGTAAAATATAAATATAAATAGGTATAAATTACATTCAAACTCTTTTCTGCGTTCTAAAATCAAGTTTTTAATATCTTCATAAATTTGAATGAACAAAAAGTGTCGTTACAACTTTTGGTCTTGATTTTTTCCGTTTAGCTCCCTTTCGCGATAAGGAACTTCGTTCCAAAAAGAAAAAGTGAAATACCTGCTACAAATTTAACCTAATAAATCGTGCCCATGTGGCAAGGCCAAACAATTGATTTTAATTATAATAAATACTAAGAAGTAGGATGGATACCCTATTCAGCATCTCACTGCTTGGAGTTTGCATATGAATGCTACCGATCAGGATAAGCCGCGTCTGTTATGAACTTTAACCAGAACTGCCTGAACTAATATTGGGAGAAACCAGCCCCCGTAGCATAGCACCGGCGACAGACTAAAGAGAACTAGTTAGGTCTGTACATAAACTAGGTGCTAGAGAGTCTCTAAGGGAACTTTTTAAATACATAAATATTTTGACTCTCCCTTCGTAATCAATCTATGTGAACATTATGTACGTGCGTCAGAATAAACATACATATAAGAAAAATTATGATATTCATAGTATTAATACTAGAAAAAAAAAATTTGCTATCTCAGCTTTTGGGTTAGAAAAAACAAAAAAGTCTTTTGTGGGTCTTAGCTTGCGTCTCTATAATAAATTACCATTATCTAAGTTTAAGACTGCCGTTAGAAATCATTTATTAAAAAATGCTTATTATCATGTAAATGACTATTTATCTGATCAAAATTCTTGGAAATAGTTGACTGCAAATTTTAATTGTATTATTTAGATGTATAATATAATGTATACTGAGCTTGAGTGTAAATCTGTATTGTAACTGAAACATAGCCCATCAGGCGGGGTAGAGACCTAGAGACCAATACTGAACTGGGTTTCTTTCGGCGTAATTTTCCCAGCAGTGGTCGTTCCGAAACGCTAGTAGTTTTTAGCTTTTGCACTAAAATAATATTTTAAAAAAATGACCTTCAATAAGAAATAAATTTACAAAAAAAAAATATTCAATGTAGGATACATTGAATAATTTTTTTTACTTTGACTTTGACTTTGACTAATCGTTTATTGTTCGGTATTATCTCGCTCCTTTTTTTCAACCTATTTTGACGAAAAACCATTACCTATTTTTTTTTTTTTCGAAAAACAATCCTTTTTGTCGCTAGTTTAAATTTAATTTTCATCATCATGGCTGCAATTTAGCAATTGTCTAACGTGACGTAATGGTGGTCGAGTTAAGTAAATTAAGTTTAATTTAAGCTTCTAATTAAGTAGATATTTTTGTCTCATTGTTGGGCAAACATTTCTCGTATCTTCTTTCACTTGTATCTATCCTTTGTAAGTGTCATGCATGACATAATAATAACGAGCGGGATGACACTTATCTATCGCGCAATATAAACTTTATCTGCAATTATCAATGGTGCCCTGTGGCCTTAGTATGATGTTTTATCTGAGAGGTCTTTACGTATCTTCCTTCTGTAAAAATGTACACGACAAGATAAAATTCATGAATGGACACGTAGTAAAATGAGTCATCACACGCCAGGCAGGTTTTAAACAGTGTTTCTAATGTCTGCTAAGAAAATATAATGATTTTAAATTAAAACACGCGTTTTGTAAAGCAATCACGATAGTTAAAAGAATTATATAAGTACGTAATAATTCCTAGAAAAAATATAGCAACCAAAGTGTATTTAAAATTCCTGACCTCTTTATTATAAAATTTTACATTTATTTTTCTTGGCTGATTTTAGGGGTTATATCTAGGTAACCAAGTTATCCATCTGATGGTAAAAAATGGTTAAAAAAGTTACTGACACTTAAGAAATGTTTTTACGCATTTTACTTTAACTCTCTTTTGTGTTTCATCGGTCGAAACTTACAACATCCCATTCAATATTAAAACAACATCCATTAGCCTGTTTCCTGGAACAATACAACATAAATCTAGCTAGACGAGATTAGGCTTCATCGTGACAGCCTAAAAACCACTGAAATCTATATTGTATAGAGCTAAACGTTGATATAATTTAGATTAACACAAACGACAAAACCAGACGCGGATTATGTAAGCTAAGTCTACACTAGTGATGTGATCAGCCTATCACTGCATATCGATATATTGTAATTTAAGTAGATTATTATTTAAGAGCTTGTTCTTGTCGGTTTATGTATGTGCAACAACGTCCAAACCTCTCTTTTCTGTCATCTCTTTAATTTCTTAGACCTTACTCCAATTATTTTTAGTATTTTTTAGTCATATCAATATGTAGTTTGTACCTATATATTTCCATGCACCTCCTTTAGATTCACGGGTCTTTTCACCCCGGTCCTTTGAAAAGCTTGCGTGGGGATACAGATCCAACACGTAGAGGTCCTTTGGAGAAGTTGATGTAATGTGCCGCTCCCGCCAAAACCCATTCCTGAATATACCTATTAAAAGGTGTACCCTTGAATAGGTTTCGGCAGGAGAAAGATCTATTGCAAGAAAAAGGGAAAGGTCTATGGGTTATGGAATGAGAGTGGGATGGACTGATGCTGGGATATTGCAATAGTAACGTCACCTGCCATAATCATGATTACTGACTATTGTAGGCAGATGGTGGCTTGCCGCTCACTAGATGGGCCCCTCAAACGCGCCGACAATAATTGCCGGCAAAGGAGCAACACCGGTGCCGGCGACTCAAGGATATCGAGAGGTGTGCTGCGCTTTCTCCGAAGTTACTCGCGGCCTTATGCCCTTTTACACTTCCACCCCTGGAACAATAGCTCTAACGACTCCTCTTTGGCTCTGACCGGCTCTCTGGAGCACTCGGGTCCGTGATGTCGTTACTTACCAACAGCTCGCCACAAGCTGCCCTGCGGCTTATTTCCATTATTATTATTTATTATTACCTATATATGCACGGCCGACATTTCATGTTTCATATACATATTATTTATTGACAGATATTACATAGACATTATTTTGAAGGGGTATCTAAGATAGCCCTTCAAAATACAGTGCAGGTTTGAACCTTTCATGTTACGTCGTTTGTTGCATTTTCTTCCTATCAACTACTATTGTAAGTTCGTTGACCCGGCTGAATTTAAAGTCCAAAAAATCAATGTAGGATAAATTAATCTCTTATTGCAGGTACTTTTTTTGAATATTGTTTTATTGCAAAAGTTAAAAAAAAAACTACTAACGTTTTGAAACGACCACTGCTGAGAAGATATACTAAACGTTTCAAGAGAAGATTTGAGTTTATGATACTGAATAACGTTTCATAAGTAACATATATATAAATAAATATATATATATATATAAATAAAAGAAGAAACTGAATGACTGACATATCAACGCACAGCCCAAACCGTTGGGCCTAAACACTCCAAATTTGGCACATATGCCTTATGAGGTCTAGGGGTGCACTAAGAAGGGATTTTCCAAAATTCACCCCCTAAGGGGGGGATACATAGTTTATATGGAGAAAAAAGTTTAGTTTGACCATTTTATTCGAAACTTCGCAAGAGTATTCCCGGCGGTCAAAATTAATCCCCTAAGGAGGAGAAACGTTCCAAAGTTTGTAAAAACAAACGGGGAACGGGGAACGGGGAATGGGGAACGGGGAACGGGGAACGGGGAACGGGGAACGGGGAACGGGGAACGGGGAACGGGAAACGGGGAACGGGGGACGGGGGACGGGGGACGGGGAACGGGGAACAGAGGGAGAGTCCTATAAGAACCATTTTCAACTTCCACGCGGACGAAGTCGCGAGTTAAAGTTAGTTCTATATATTTAAAAAAATGCTTTTCACAGAAACTTGGATCAGCTGATCGATCAACTTGTATGGAAGGCCAAAATTATTTTTCATATTTCGATATGTGTTCCTTGGAGAAAGTTGTTCAGTTTCATGGACTGATATCAGCCTTAAAACAGGAAGATGCTGCTGATTGAAGAAGTTCTAATATTTCTCGCTTTTTCTATCATATTCAAATATCTGCACTTCTTAGATTGATAGTTGGTGTTAGGTAAATAGGTATCTATAAAAAGGGCTATGTTGGGCTTAGAGATCGTATACAGAACACGGAGATACGAAAGCAGACCAAGGTTGCCGATGTAATCAAAAGAATAGCTACATTAAAGTAGAAGGGGCAGGTCATATCAGTCGTAGAGAGGACGGAAGGTGGAGCCAAAAAACATTGGACTGGCGACCGTCGATGGGCCACAGAAGTCGCGGCAGACCAATTACACGATGGAGAGATGACATCGTCAAAGCAGCCGGTACACTATGGAATAGAAAGGCGCAACATTATGAGGAATGACGTGCAATGCAGGAGGCCTATATTCTGCAGTGGATACAGAAGAAGAAGATACAAATTATGTGACTGCTGTAAGAGCTCAGATGTTTTATGGGTATAACAGCCAGTCATTTTATTTTAAACTGAAAAAAAAACGAATATATTAAAATATACCGAATACCAACAACAATGCAAAGCCATTTTATGTAGGAAATAATTAATTCACCATGCTCGCTCCCGCCATAAAAATGGAGACATAAAAAATAACAATCAACATTTTTATGACGCACAGATGAATACTCTTTGTAAGCAGATTAAGTTGGTTTAATCAAAATTGTAAAAAGTGGCTTTGAATGAAAACGGAATTATGACTTCATATGCGTCTGCTTGTGTCTTTATTCACGTTAGTCACGTTTCTTTTAACAATTGGCACAAAATTAAAACATTTTGCAAAATAATATATAAATGAAATCATATTTATACAATGTCCTTTTTAATTAAGTACAAATATTTTAAGGGGCGATTCAGTCCATCATTTTGAACAACTTTTCCCAATAAATGTATACACAAAAATGAAAAAAAAAAAATTTAGGTTCTCATACAAATCCAAGTAGTCACGTGATATAGTTAGTATGAAAAATGCAAAAAAATGCGTATTTCGACAAACATTTATTGGGAAAAGTTGTTCAAAATGATGGACTGAATCACCCCTTAAAATATTTGTACTTAATTAAAACGGACATTGTATATATGAAGTTAGTATATTAGTTGATATGTATTGCTATAATTTATAAATGTATGTATATATGTATGTAAATAAATATGTAGCGATGTACCTAAGTATGATCTTATAGTTAATTTTGTACGTACTTGCTTCCACCATTTAATTGAGTAAATATCCTCTCAATCTATCGCAGGTTGACTGGAAGAGATCCCTACATGGGATAAGTCCGCCTTTGAATATTTGCTCTTTTATATGTTCTCTTTGTAATGTATTTTTTGTACAATTAAGTTATCACAAACAAACAAACTAATCAGTCAAAATTACCACCCCGAATTGTACCCGGTTCAAAGGTACCTATTATGCTTACCGCATTACCTCTTTAAATTGAAATAGTCAGACTTTGGACCAGGTACCATCCGGAGCAGTGGTCATCCACGGGATTTAAACACTCCCTTGTTAAAATCCCGTCCCTATCTCACTAACAAAGTGCTTCGGTTCTGAATTAGTGTTGCATAACCAAATCTATCTACAATATTGATATTATCGATTGTCAATAGTTTGCAATAATATTGATATAAGGTAAAACTGCACTGAAGAGTGCCAGATTGAAATGGGACTGGGCGGGTCACGTTTACCGAATGGCGCCGGACAGATGGACTGACATAACGACCATGTGGATTCCAGAAGACAGGAAAAGTTCAAGGGGCAGGCCTAAAATAAGATGGAGTAACGACCTGTCGGCTTTCGACAAGGATTGGAAAGAAGTGGCTAAAGATCGAAACAACTAGAAGCAACGAGGGGAGGCCATTTTTCTAGCCATTCAGGTCCCATTGTTGGGCATAGGCCCAACAATGGGACCTGAATGGCTAGAAAAAAAAGGTAGAACTAACGATATATCGCTACTATTCAATTTAGATAGTATCGAGAGTATTCGATATTTTTACTCGATCGATAGTTTTACCTTACATCAATAGTATTGCAAACTATTGACAATCGATACTATCGATAGTATCGGTTATTCAATACTATCGATAGTCCTATCGATATTGTGACTGTTTTTCAAGGTCACAATAGTATCGATAGGCTATCGATATTTTATACTATTGCTTGCAACACTATTCTGAACACCATGGAATTCGTGCTGGTTTGATAAAACCGATTATTTGATATATCCAGCGGCTAATTTTTCTACCGCGCGGGTCATCGCGTAGTGTTATTGAGGTAGGACGCCGCAAACGTGCTGACTACATTCTAGTTTGCGAAACAAAAAGATTTATTACTTTATTTAAACATTATTACACAATTAAAAAATGTACAAGAGGCGGACCTAATGCCATATGAGATTCTCTCCCGGCATCCTCAAGCGGATAATATGTATGGCTGGCGTACTTAAATAACATATATAAATAATATAAAAATGAAACTTTACGACACATATATTGGCTTTATTCGCCAATGGGTTGCCGAAATATGTGGTTGTCAGCAGGACACCGTTTGGGAAGAACTAACAAGTGTTTAAGTGACATTAATTAAAAGAGAATATCGTATCGATAAAATCATAATCATCGATATATTTCGAATTTAGGCCAACACTATTAAGAGATTTTGAGTCGACAATCATTAATCTATGACACGGTAACAGATCATTCCTCAGAGATCGGCGGCAATCCAATGAAAGGGGCTCTAAATGTTTTTTTAGCTTTTCAATGTCAGCCCCGCTTTCCTGAAAAGTATCGTCGTCCCGCGGTTCGTATTCAAAGCATTCGTTATTGATTGATCCAATTTGTTTTGGTGTTTTTGTGTAATGTCAGTAAGTAGTCTGTTTGGAATCTGCTCTGAAATAAAATGTTTTCTCATCTCATCTACTCTAAACACGACGTTTTCATCCCAAAACATTTGGAGCTAAAGTTACTTCTTATTCTCTCGGGACTAAAAACTGAAAAAGAAAATCTCTAGGGATTAAAACCAAATTGAAAACTGAACACGAGTATGATCTATGTAGAATCTAAGATAATGTTGGCAGTCCAGCAAAAAAAGAAGAATTTTGTTTTAAATTAAAAAAAAGAAATGTGGTGTCGTGGGACACCAGGTAGGAACGAAGTTCAAAAGTTCTTGTGTATACGACTGTCGCGCCTGCTCACGTCTCATTTAACGGTTTTATTTAACGAGGTCATCCTTACGGTTTTACTATCACATTTTTTTCAGTTCGGTCGCGCAGCAAAATCCCTATCTCCTCCAAGCCTGCCGTAAGGAACTTCGTTCCAAATATTTGGCACAGTCGTCGTGATTTTTTACGGATTTGGAATACATATCGTCGTCAACATGGATGTAGGTAAACATTTTCATGTTCTTCGCTTCGCAAAAAGAAATAAGTAAATTTTAAAAGGCGCTATTTTTCTCTTTAGTTCAAGTTATTACAGAAGTTTTAGGTTACTTGTATTGACATGTAATGATTTGTGTAAATATGAATACTTTTTCGTAGGTTTAAGCCGATAGTGAACAGGTTTCAAGATTAACAATTAAAAAGATATGAAGGACCACGCAAACAAAGTTATGAGTGAACATTTTATTGTAAGTTGGTTTGTTTTGAAAAATTAAGGTCAACAGAGAGAGCCCGAGGTACTCACAATAAAATATCGTAAAATGATGTAATTTTTGAAAACACAATCCTTACTCTCCTTACTTATATTCCTTGCGAAAGGAACTACGTCTGTCTGTCTTTTTCCTCTTCACGCTTCAATAACTGAACCGATTTAAATGAAATTTGGTATTGAATTAATTTGAAACCCGAGGAAGGACAAGGATAAATTTATCCCAAAAATCATCCACTAAGAGAATGAAAAGGGAACTGGAATTTTAAATGAGGAATTCTATTTTGCCATACAAAAGAACACTTTATTACCTAGTACTAAATTTACGTTGACGAAGTCGCGGGTAAGAACTGGTAATAAATGTCTGAAAATGTTGTTTCTATTTTGATTTGATTGACTTCGAAAATTCGCAGACAACGGAACATGTAAAACATATCAAAAACTTGATAAGAAAACGACCAAATGCGAATCGAGCTCTCGCATAAAAAGTTCCGTACCATCTATAAAAAATCACGTATGTTGTATGGGAGCCCCACTTAAATACTTATTTTATTCTGTTTTTAGTATTTTTTGTTATAGAGCGACATCAGAAATACATCATCTGGAAAAGTTTCAACTGTCTAGCAATCACGATTCATGACATGAGAAATACAGCCTGGTGACACGGACGGACAGACGGACAGCGAAGTCTTAGTAATATGATCCCGTTCTTACCCTTTGGGTAAGGAATCCTAAAAAGGGAGGATGAAGTCCCAAATGTATAAAAAAGGCAAGTGCGGTGATACCGCGACTACAATACAATACAATACAAATACTGTTTATTGCACCATAAACAAAAAGGAAAAACCAATAACAGAAATAAAAGAAGACAGAATTATGATACAAAGGCGGACTTATCGCATAGCAATCTGTTCCAGTCAACCTTTGGGTAGAGGGAGAAGTGAATATTTTATAATTTATTAAAACTATAAACCGACTTTTCATCCTCAACTGATTTTGACAAAATTTGTATGGGACTGGAAAGTATAGCCTTTCAAACAAAAAAGAATTTTCGAAATCGGTCCAGGCGTCTTCGAATAATCTGTGAACAGGCATAAAAAAACATAAAAGATCGTGACGAATTGATAACCTCCTTCTTTTTGGAAGTCGGTTAAAAATAGGCGGTGCAGTATGTCAGATTTACTGTAAATAGTTACAATCATAGATTTATGAAGAAAAATTCTCGGTCTATGGTTACAATACTACAATGTGGGCCTCATTTTTTCCTTTCTAAAACTTCTGGCCTGGGCATGAATCTACCCTCGTCATAGCCACCCCAATTAACCCTTTCACGGCGGCTAAACACACGGAAGACCTACCCCGACTATATAATTAATCACAAATTCACAACCCTTATTGACAAAGGATCACTTTCAGATATGATGATGAAACTTAATCATATTTACGTTGTGACTAAGATCTATAGGTATGTAAAAAATTACGACGACCTCCGTGGCGTAGTGGTCACCATGCTAGTCCGCCATCCAGAGGTCCCGGGTTCGATCCCCGGCCAAGTCAAGTTGGAAAATGGCTTGGATGTTTATCTATATATGTAATTGTTATAAAACATAGTTTCGTTGAGTTAGTATCCCATAACACAAGTCTCGAACTTACTTTGGGGCTAGCTCAATCAGTGTAACTTGTCCCTATATATTTATATTCATTTATTTATTACTATTCCATTGGCAATGTCTAGAGCGTGTTCGTTTAGACGACACGCGCACGCCAGGCCCACGCCTAGCGCACGACAGACCTGGTTTAAATTTCTTGCACATAATTTGAGTCCTATCACTCAACAATACAACTCTTTTACATTTACAGTCCAGTCGGGGCGAGCGCGCCGGGCGGCCGCAAGGCGGCAGTAAGGCCGAGGTAAGGCGGAAGCAAGGCGGAGGCAAGGCGAAAGCAATGCGGACGCAAGGCGAGCGCGTTTCGTAGGCGAGGCGTGCACATGTTGACTTCGGTTAATGCAATTTTAGATGTATTAATGTGTAATAGAACTCACATTATATGTAAAAACAATCAAACATTTCAAACAACTATGCTTGCGCTAGGCATGCGCTAGTCGTTCGAACACGCCCTTACTGTATAAATAGTTACTAATCTAACCTCCTCAGAGGTTCTGCGTTCGATACCTAGCATAAAACGACAAGTGGATAAAGACAAATAAAGTGTCTTTAATGAATTAATGAACTGAAAAAAACTTATGAAAAGACTTTATGGACTCTCAGCACTGTGTGAAACAGACATATCAGCTCCAAGCTGCTCGTCTATAAATGAATAATAATAATAAAATTCTAACGCAAAAGATATTTTACAAGCGTTTATTTAACTTGCTTTGTATCTTGTATGTATGTTGTATGTTTTTTTTAGGTTAATTTTGCAAATTAATTGTCAGCCAGTCATCCTCAACCGATTGAGCTAAATTAAAGCTTAATTTTGCGTACTTGTGTAGGTCGGATGACAATACAATGTTATGGTCTATGAGCTGATCTGATGATGTAGCCGGGAGAAATTCGACAAAATTCAGTAATAAATAATTGGCCAAGTGCGTTTCGGGCCACGCGCAGTGTAGGGTTCCGTAGTTACGAATGCCAACTTTGAGTTCATACCACTAAAAACGTCTAAAAACAAATTTTCTATTGAATTTATATGAAATTTTCCTTTGGCGAGTACATTTTATAAGTTGATCGCCTATAACTTTTTAATTTGTAAACCCTACTTAGCTCTGAATGTTTTCCTTTAAATTTCGTTATATTAACTATAGCTGTGAATTTTTTCACGTGTCCATATATAACCGTTTAGCAGATAGAGGGGTGAGACACTTGACTCTAACAAAAATTTTCATTTTGAAACCAAATAATTCAGAAACGGATCCCTAAATCGAAAAATAATGTTTGCAAGCTCATAATATTTTTGAAAGACCTATTCAACGATACTCCACATGATTGGTTAGTCGACAAAATAAAATTGACTTTTGACTTTACTTGTATGGGAGCTACACTAAAAAAAATCATCTTTTTTCAATATTTTATTTTACCACTTTTTCTGCATAATTAATATACATACCTATACCAAATTACAGCTTTCTAGTACTTATAGTCACAGAGTAAAACCGCGGACGGACAGACAGACAGACATGGCGAAACTATAAGGGTTCCTTGTTTACTACAGAACCCTAATAACATCCTAGTTACATAATACATAATTGATCCTTGATAATCCAGTAGAATTCTCTGATTTGTCTTGACGAGCACTTAATGGTAGGCGATGTCTAGGGTCTGATGAAGGAGACGGAAGGTGGTTGATGGAACTGTTAATCCGGGCCACTTAGTTCATATAAAAAAAAATTATAAACCCGAACTTAATTTATTTACTTTATCTTTTTACACTACAATCAGTTTATTAACCGACGTCACTTCACTTGGTTTAAATAAAACTTAGAGCATAGCGGTGGACCATGAGGTGTGTTGTGGCTCCCTAGTGCTATTCACTAGAACCCTATTCGGAGGGGTTGAGCCGGGTCCGAAGAGCAGTAGAATGACGACTTCTACTGCTCTTCGGACCCGGCATCCGAAGAGCAGTAGAACCAGAATTCTACTGATTATATAGCCATATATTGCCGATTAATCTCAAAATTTGGCAATTTAGCAGATCAGCAATATATGGTCAAATATTAAGTATGTAACAGAACTCACTAATAAAAAGACGCAACTTTATCTAGTTTGGGCTTATTTCAAGTACTTACATATGTAATATAGTCGGAAAAGTAGACTAAATTTCAATCGATTCGATCATTGCTGCACTTTCTGCACTCGATTGCGGGAGTACAGAAACCGTCGGGTCGTGCTCCTAACACTCCGATGATGATAGTCTAATTCGATCGAAACCAGGTCAGTTTTTTGAGGATGCCTTCGACTGCGCGACTAGTGCGGCGACTGGGACCGCGGTCCCAGTCGCCGGATTCAAAAATTTTAATATTTTTCTTCCAGCGACTGGGAATACATTAAAAGAAAAAACAGAACAGTCAAACGAAATTTTTTTTAAAGTACTAATTAAATTAAAAAACAAAACTGTTTGATTCAAAAATATCATTATTTATGTAATTAAAAAAATATTCAACACTTTGATTACCATTACTAATATGATGCTATCAGTAATCACGTGTTAACAAGCTGGGTTAATTTCTTACTATAAGTAAATCATATTTATATAAATAAGTGATATTTTTGATCATAGAGTTGTTTTTTCATTATATAATAATTACTTTTAACATTTGTTCGCTGACTGTAATGTTTTATTTTGAATAATGTCCCAGTCACTGGAAGAGAAATATTAAAATTTTTGATTCCGGCGACTGGCACCGCGGTCCGAGTTGATTGCAGTCCCAGTTGAAGGCATCCTCGGTTTTTTCGACTATATCACGTGAGAAAACCGTTTTACAATATTCATGAAGACATAAATAATGTAGAGGTACTCGTTAGGGCAATAAGCTTCCAAAATCTAGTTCTATAAACGGAGCTGAAATTGAAATGACGCCACTCGACGCCACTCTACGCCATTAAACATTCAAGTCAAGTACTGCTGTGTCTAATAACCACAGCTCGAATAGACTTTTAGCCAATTTTCAGATAGTTTATTTTATTTGATCACTTCTGAGTATTTAAGCAGTATAAAAAAGTATTTGGCAGTTCTCGCAAGTATTTGGCGGTTCTCTCTCTCTCTCTAAAGTTAGAGGATAAAAGAGTTTACCATAAAATGGGGCCACCAGTCCGTAGCGAAAATATGTGATGTAGAGGAATATAAAACACGAGTATCGATAGATCGGAGTTGCCGATCATGAGCGTCGAAAAGAAATTTGCATTTTAGGTATTGAGGAGAATTTGGATTCGAAAGAATTGAGAAGAGAGTACAAAGGATTCGCATTTGTCCGAGTTTACGGATAGGGAACTATTTAAGCTCGATATAAGAACGAACGAGATTTGCAAGAAAACGAAAGACTTTTATAATCATCGGAAAAATGTAAAGTGACCAAACCCAACACAAAGCAATATTTTACCTTTCGTCCCAAGAGGAAATACAGCATAAACAAACCAAAATAAAACAAGCAAAGGAAATTAGAAACGTCACCCCGCCATTCCCGTGAATTACCCTGAAATTACCATAACATTTGGAATAGCTCGTTAAGGGGCACAATGAGAATTGGAAAACAAGGCCCCTTAAAACTTTGGATGATGTTGGTACTTATGTGAGATCAAAGACAATTTAAGACAATGATTTTTTTATTGACTCACTCGACTCGAGAATTGACCTGATTTTTAACCGCCGACAAAAAAGAGGGGTGTTATAAGTTTGACGCTAACGTCTGTCTGTCTGTCTGTAGCATCGTATTACTCAAACGGATGGACCGATTTCAATGCGATTTACGGTAAACGAGTACGTGAAAGCAACTGCCTTGGCGGTGGTTCTTAGCTAGGTTTGATGAAAATCGGTTCTGTCATTTAAAAGTTATTAGGTGTTTTCGGTGTTATTGAACGTTTGTTATTTACCTGGAAAGTAATAGATCTCTGGATAAGAATATTTTTTAGTTTTTAATTTGCCTGCAAATCAACTAATAGTATAATAGACTACACGTACTAACTGGACGAACTCACTCAGGGACAGGAATACCGATAATTTTTTTTATCGATATATTGATACCCGATATCGGTATTTGGTATTTTATCGATATATCAATATCATCATCATCCGAGCGTATTCCCGGTTGCATCCTCAGCAGTAACGCTTCAGAGCCCGGGGTCCGCTACCTAACCAAGGAGATTTGACGAGGTTGCTGGTTTTTACACAGAGCGACTGCCATCTGACCTCCACAACCCAAAGGGCAAACCAGGAACCAATCCTTAGATAGTTTGATGATCAAACGCTAGGTGGCGTTCGGGACCCACAGTTTTACGTGCCTTCCGAAACACGGAATCATCTTTCTTTTCGAATAATCAGGTGATTCAAGCCTGCAATATCCTATCCAGACTGGAAACAACTTTTAACAAAGTATGCTTCCCAGTGGGAATCGAACCCATGACCTCCGGGTCACAAGGCGAACGCCTTGACCACTGGACCACGGAGGCAGTCAAATTTGTATCGATATATCAATATATCGATACAAATTTCGATAAATCGATACTAAGTACAGGTATTATATCGATATTTTGTATAAAATACCGGTATTTTATCAAAATTTGTATTGATATATTGATATATCGATAAAATACTGACATCAGGTATCGATATATCGATAAAAAAATATCGGTATTCCTGTCCCTGAGTGAGGTCGTCCAGTTAGTAGTCTATTATACTACTAGTTGATTTGCAGGCTAACTAAAAAACCCCGATGACGCCATCTAGTGATTAGTGGCGGAACTACTTAATATTCTAATCCATAGCTCTATTACTTTCCAGGTAAATTACAAACCGTAAATAACACCGAAAACACCTAATAACTTGTAGGGACACATATTGCAGAGTAGGCATTTACGTGTGACCGACCCGCGTTCCCAAGCGCCAGTCGGTCCTTGGCAGGTACTTAGTTCGCGCGCCTTGCTTATCTGCACCTCCGTACACAACACCTGCATGTACTTGTGTGTTTGTCTATCTATCCGTTTCGGTTGAACTCTATATTATTGTAAACGTGTTGTAAAGTAATAAACTGGTGTAGTGTGTGATTAACTTTGTATCCTTGTGCAACCTTCTTAGATTGTTGATATCCCACACTACACCAGGCCGACATCACTCGCTCAAGGCCACGCGCTATATGCCTACCGCTCGGCGTATCGTCGACGATACAAGCGACAAGGGCCGCCAAACCGCCAAACGCCAGCCTGAGCACTCGCACCGCACGTTTCCCGCGCTTACGCTTCGAAATGCCGATACCACGTAATTATTGTGCAGTGCAGTGGGTGTCAAAGTCAAAAATAAATAAAAATTTGACGTTTTTTTCGCAACATTTGTTACAATAAACGATCATCCATTTATTGCCCGTGGTATCATAGGACAACCCTAGCGCATTCTTACGATGACGCGTTGTCACGTGACTCGCACGGCGGGCAACGCAATCTTGACTCTTTGTACGCGTACTTATGGTACATTTCTTCTCGTTCTGAGCAGCAGGTATTATTATTAAGATCTTGTAGGCTATTATAGCGTAGGTATTTTCACTTTTGTATGGGAGTGATGTATCTGTTACGTAGTAACTATTTATTAATCTGTGACTACACAGCAGAAGTACATATAGGACAGTTACTACAGTGAACTTGAAGTGCTAAATTACAGAACCTTTTTCCGTGACTCCAGTTACATTACAGCACCACCTACATTGGTACCTATATTGATGAACAAAACCTGAACTACCGTATCTAAATATACATCCAAGTATCTACAAACTTTTAAACAACTAAACCGATTTTTATTAAACCTGGATAAGAACCACCGAATAGGAAGATGCTTTCACGTACACGTTTACCGTAAATTGCATTGAAATCGGTCCATCCGTTCGAGTGCTACGATGCCACAGATACATAGACAGATAGACAGACAGCTTTTTTATTTTCACTTTCTTTGTACCTACGCTAATATTATTATAATCTAGCGTATTAGTCTTAGACTAATCAGTAATTTTACATTGACCTAGTTTTTTAAGCATATAAAAATATACGAGTAAGAATGTGTCCATCGGCACTTTTTTCTACTGTCTCTATTTAGTTTGTGTCTTTAATTATTGCACTATAACTGCACTATTATTTTATTATTTGTCACTACACTACACTAGTTGGAATGGTTTAGTTCGTTTAAGTCTTGTTACTATGTCCGTGTTGTCGAGGAGCTGGATTGACTCAACGTTTACATGATGAAGCAATCGATACTCGTGTGCTTCTGCATATTTTACTATCACTTTATCGACGTATTGTATGTTAAGGTCCCGATGCATAAATTAATAAATATATAGAAACAAACTGCACTGATTGAGCTAACATGTCAGAATTTTTAATGTGCATTGTGCACCAGGGTGCATTGACAATGCTCTTGAGTACTTGACAAGCTGTAGCTGAAAATCAGTAGTTGAAAGCCATTCAACAGACTGAGGACCCAAGTGGTACGCTGCAGGAGCAATATACAAAAAAGGGGTTCTACCAACGGAGCAAACAACAACCCACAGTGTCAGTGCAGCCAACCGAGACAGACAATGCCACATCTTCTCCGCTGTCCCTCATGCCCTGCTTCATGTTCAATAGCCGATTTGATGCAGTGCACAGACAGTGCTGTTGCTGTGACCTTCTACTGGTCGGGTGTAATATGATGCAGTTCAGTCATCGACACGACGAAGAAGAAGTGAGCTACTCTCTGAGCAGCACCAAGCACTGAGCTATGATCTTTTTGAATTTCTGTAGCACACAGATAAAAATATATTGATGTATTTTCACATTACGGTGTTTTATCATGCTTTGTTTTGTAATTTTTGTATTTTTCTTCTAGTGTGACTAAAACTACAAATAAACGTCTTTTCTATCTACTTTAATATAGAATGTTTGGATCAGGTTGATGCTACTCTGTTTAATACAGCCGTGATACCTAGTTAGTAATTGTTATTTTTTGCATTCTACACAAGATGTTTTAAATTCTCTTATGTCCATTCCCATTACTTACCTTCCGGAATTATCATAACAATGAGCCCAAATTGTCAACAAGGCCGCGACAAAGTATCGAAAAGCTTGGACTCCATCATTAGACTCTTGTGAAATCAAAGCGGAGTTTGGAGACAACCTAAAGATAAGATTTCTACGTGGATGTACTCTGTTTGCGTACTGGAAGCGGCTGATAGGTATATTAGTAGGGTAGAAAAAACGATAGCAAACTTCACTGTAGCAATGTTTTTAGAAATTCAACTTACAATAAAATTGGTACATATTAAAATTTGATTATTATTGTTGAAGACAGCGCAGATAATAATATTATTAATATATTTTATGCACTATCTTCAACAATAGTTGACGTTCTAAAAACATTGCTACAGTAAAGTTTGTGGCCGCTTTTTCTACTCTAGCGCCTAGGAAGCGACACAAAACATAACATGTAGGCAAAGATTTGACGTTAACAGTTGTAAAATGATAAAAATAAATTAAATTGAACTATCTGCTTTAAAAAACACATTGCATCTAAACTTCCTAGTAGTAATCATAATGGTTGTCTTATTTATAAAAGCATCTGCATTCCTAAAGTCAGTAGTAGGATTACGGAGATTTAGGTAATGGCATCTTCTCTGTGACTCTTTTTTAAAACGCAGAATAAAGATAATTTATATCTTTACATACTGGTAAGACCGGCCAAGCTTATACTTTTTTGTAATAAGGGACACGTTTTGACAAGAAAATAGTTGCCACTTCCTGTATTTAATACCTCTACAATATTTTCGTGTCTCAGATAAAATATTCTGTTTGCAAGGTGTGTTTAAGAAATAAACTTGTCTATTTCGCAGTGGAAGTTAACTGGCAAATTGGTGACCGAGGTGACTCGAGGGACGAAGGTTTCATCACTAAGTTTGTAGGTTTCCTAAGCGCTCTTACAGACCAGCGACAGTATGCCCGCGACATAGATCGGCGACGATGGGCGACCGTCGCCCACTAGTGTTTCGGTCACACGTGACACATGTCAATCTATCACAAACTATCAGAAGTGCAATTTTTGAAACACGGAGTCACCTAAACGAATGGTTTTCCCATACAAAAACCTTTCGTTTAGGTGACTTCGCGTTTCAGTGGTGCGATTTTTCAAACGCGAAGTCACTAAACGTACGGTTTTTTTTGTATGGAAAAACCATTCGTTTCGGTGACTCCGCGTTTGAAAAATGGCATTTCAGAAATCGCACTTCAGAAACTGCCGCGCGTTTGGCGGCGACTGACCTGTGTCGCGGGCATATTACATTTTCGGCTATTTATTATAAAGAATTATCAACAAAGACAAATATAAAAATCGTGAAAACACTTTATTTACTTAGCGGGAATACGTAAACCATACTTTGTAATAAACTATCCAAAAATTATTGTCAACATCCGTATTGTTATTTTTAACGCCGAGCACAGATTCTGTATTAGAGATGTGGGCTAGATATAAACTATATTATTTAATGTTCGGCAACTAGATTATCCAAAACCTCTGGTTTTACCTCTACAATTTTAGATTTATAACGTCTTATTATAAAAACAAGACTAACTTTGTTACCAGGTTTAAACCATTATCCGCCCAAAATAAAGTTGACATTGACAGGTGAGATAGTGTGTGATACCAGATGTCAACTTGATTTGTTCGGATAATGGTTTAAACCTAGTAACAAAGTTAGTCTGGGTTTTATAATAAGACGGAAGATATTTAGCTCTTATTAGACAGTGACTGCCTTTTATGCAACTTTATTTTATTACTGACAATATTATGTACATATGTCATCATCCGAGCGTATTCCCGGTTGCATCCTCAGCGGTTGCTCTTCAGAGTCCTTCAGGGTCCGTTACCTAACCTAGGTGATTTGACGAGGTTACTGGTTTTTACACATGGCGAGTGCCGTCTGACCTCCGCAACCCGATGGGTAGACCATAACCAATCCTAAGATAGGTTTGTGCAAACACTAGATGACGTTTGGGACCCACAGTTTATACGATATTCATAGTTGTTTGAAATCAAAATTGGGCAAAATTTGGAAGCAATGTGACTAAAGCTCAGACATAGCAGAAACAAAATTATTTATCTTAAACGCGAAATTATGCCTTCGATGCGACTTTAGTCTTTAGACTTCATTTCTGCTATCCATGCAGAATAATTGTTCTTCTTCTTGGCTGGTCTAGAAAAAATTAAAAAAAAAAACGAAAGAAGGAGGTTTGCTATTAGGATATATTGTAGTACCACTGGCAAAAAGTATATCCCAGAAGGACTACTGGTAGTGCCACTTTAGAACCACTTCAGGGACATGTATATCAAGCGACCCCATAGAAACTTTATCAAAATCGGTTGTGTACTGTGCTGTGACTGAAATTTTATCGAAAAGTTTGGTGGCAAAGCAGATTTTAAGTTTTGAAATAAGGTGGGTGGACCATGGAAGGCCATGCTCCTTCGAAGGCCAATTATTAAAATTTCGTAGTTATTGTCATGTGATGATAAATTCCTTCTATTTACACAAACACCCATTGAACTGAAAATCACAAAAGCGGCGGCGAATCACTCGCGCTACTATTTTGGCAGAACGGTCCTTCGCTTCTATGATATCGGGAATCGACGACGTTAAATTAAAATGGGTGTACCATGGAAGGCCACTCTAACAAATAAACAGTTATTATTCTTTAATTTACTGGATAAATGAAACTAACAAATATTTAAGTAATGCTTTGTTTTATTACGTTACATATAAACCACTTAAATTGCAGATTTAATAGCTATTTAGTAACTTTTAGTGTTAAATGACTGATTTATTATAATAGCCTTCTAAGGAGCCTTGTTCTTAGCAAGGCCATTTGGAAGAGTTCAATCAATATTGATTAAATCTACAATAAAAAGAAGTGGTTTATATGTTACGTAATAAAACAAAGTATCACTTAAATATTTGTTATTTTCATTTATCCAGTAAATAAACGAATAATAACTGTTTATTTGTTAGGGTGGCCTTCCATGGTACACCCACCTTATTATAAAGTAAGGCGTACGTGTTTCGTGTTTTCAGAAATATAAACAAGACCAAATTTGATGCCAAATGGATTTATTTATTTTCCATTAATTACATTTAAAAAAAAATCTTACACCTATAATTTGTGATTTATACAATTTAATCTAAATTCTCAAAATTTTAAATTATTGGCGTAACTGGCCGTAAGTTGTAGCTATTAGGTAAATGTTATTATAGAGGTACAATATGTAACAAAAACCCTGTCCGATCCTTGTAGGAGAAACTCAGACTGAAAATAATCGTCATTTTCATACAAGAGTGTTCGGTTGGCCCTACAATTTATATGAAAATGACGATTTTTTTCTTTGAATTTCAAATATTGGCCCTTAAGGAAAAGTTGTTCATATTGACGGTCTGATTCGAGTTGCTCCTATAAGGATCGGACAGGGTTTTGGTTACATATTGTATATACAGGGCTTAAGATAAAAAACATGAATAAAATTAAATATGCAACACTTTGACGTTGTCATCTATTTTATAATTTAATCTTAACTCCTTTGTCCGCTCTAATACCAGATCCGTCAAAGGAACTCATCGGAGATATTTGTGCAGCGGCAAATGAAAAGCAAACAAAAGGTGCTCAATTTTACGTCATTTGCAATTCGTGTCCGCCCGGAAATAAAATGAAAGAGGAGAATCTTTGCAGTAAATTTAAATGAAATATTGTGGTAATTTGTAACTTTGTACTTTTTTTATTATTCTCATTATTTTTTTAGTAAACTTAGGCTAGCCTATTTATAATACATCCATAAAAAGTTAAATATAAAATATGGTACTTTTTTATTATTATTGGCGTTAGTTTTCATAAATTTTGCTGGGGTTACGCACACATAAGTTGTTGCTAAAAGGTATAAGAGCATTGTGTATATAGAGCTGTGGAAGCCTCCTTCTTTTTGGAACGAAGTTCCTTATCGCGCGTTGCGAAAGGGAGCTAGGCGGAAAAAAATAAGACCAAAAGTTGTAACGACAGTTTTTGTTAATTCAAATTTATGAAGACAATAAAAACTTGATTATAGAACGCAAAAAAGAGTTTGAATGTAATTATGACCTATTTATATTTTACTTCGTTCCATCCGGGTGTCCCTTGACACCTCTCAAGGTTTTTCTTTCTAATTTTACGGCCCAATCTATCCTGCAGCAGGATATAGGCCTCCTCCATTGCACGCCATTACTCATGTTGCGCCTTTCTCTTGCATAGTGGACCAGCTGCTTTGACGATGTCATCTCTCCATCGTGTCATTGGTCTGCCGCGACTTCTGAGGCCCATCTACGGTCCCTAGTCCAATTTTGGGAAACCTATATTATATTTAATTAATGAATTAAAAATAAATATCTTTGCCGTTGTTATCTAAGTATAATTTAATCTAAACTCCTTTGTCCGCGAATACCTTTTATCTGTCAAAGGAACTCATCGGAGATATTTGTGCAGCGGCTCGCAAATGAAAAGTAAACAAAAGGTGCTCAATTTTCGTCATTTGCAATTCGTTTCTTTATGTCGGAAATAGAATGTATAGTAATTCCGACATCATTGCTATGAATTTAAAATAAATATTGTGGTAATTTATTACTACTTTAAACGAATACGTATCGTGTAATTTTTTTTAACGATGCGGTCATCTTGAAGTAAGTTTGTATTCTCGTATATGTTTGATATTAATTAAAAAGAATTTAAAGTGGCTGTGGGCGAGACACATAGCGCGACGAACCGATGGCCGATGGGGCAAAAAGGTTCTCGAATGGCGACCACGTACTGGCAAGCGAAGCGTAGGACACCCACCCACAAGGTGGTCCGATGACCTGAACAAGGTCACTGGAAAGCGCTGGATGCCGGCCGCTCTAGATCGGTCATTTTGGAAATCGTTGGGAGAGGCCTATGTCCTGCAGTGGACGTTGTGCGGCTGAAATGATGATGATGAAAAAGAATTTAGTTTCCTTATTATCAAATGTGTTAATATATAGCTCACACTGGTATCAGATTTGAGACAGTATCGTGAATATCTTTAAAGATACGAGGGAACAGATTAATTAATGTACGAGTACATACATACACACCTACATAGCGACAAACCATAAAATTCTACAGAAACCTATATATCTAGCTCTCCAACTTACAATCATTATCATCATCCGAGCATATTTTCCCGGTTGCATCTGCTCCCGTCAGCTGTAACGCTTCAGAGCCCGGGGGAGCGCTACCTGATCACGGAGATTTGACGAGGTTACTGGTTTTTCCACAGAGCGACTGCCGTCTGACCTCCGCATCCCAAAGGGTAAACCACAACCGATCCTTGGATAGTTTGATGATCAAATGCTAGATGGCGGTCGGGACCCACAGTTTATACATGCCTTCTGAAACACAAAATCATCTTTCTTCTCGGATAATCAGGTGATTCAAGCCTGCAATATCCTAACTAGACTGGATACAACTGTTCACAAAGTATGCTTCCCAGTGGGATTCGAACCCATGACCTCCGCGGGTCACAAGGCG
Organism: Acrobasis suavella; assembly: GCA_943193695.1. NCBI lineage: Eukaryota > Metazoa > Arthropoda > Insecta > Lepidoptera > Pyralidae > Acrobasis > Acrobasis suavella. The sequence continues at coordinate 4,328,608 of OW971947.1, forward strand.
AACGCCTTGACCACTGGACCATGGAGGCTCTCCCTAGCTTACAATGTTATAACTCATCCTTAGATTCCCTTGCTGCAGTTGAACAACTTAAGCAGCCGGAATGTCTAGTAAATTCTTCAGTAGTCTACATTCAATCGCACACACATACCTACTTGATCGGGAACTGAAAGTTTTGCCTTTGAGTTTCCATCTAGTCAGGAAGTACGTTCACTGGCTCGATTTCCAAATAATTTGTATCTATAAGCGAACGATCGAAATAAAAGACTGGATTTCTCCTGTTCAAGAAAAAGATTATTTATTTATCTATTTAATCTTTATTGTTCATCGAATACAAATTGTACAAAACAATAGGCGAGCTTGAAGGCTACCTGAATTTTTCGGGGTCAAGTGAAAAAGGAAACGGAGATATTTTTAAAATTTTGTCTTGATCAGACCCTAGATGACCCTTCAAAGTTATTTTATGAACTACTGCTTACAGTTTAAAAAGAGAATGTAAAGCTTTTCTACGCACATTAGGCAAAAGTGTAAATACAGCTAAAAGAAGGCTGAACGACCCAATAATGTCTAAGTTTTCCGGCAAATTTTCTGGCCAAGAGCGAGTCGGACTCGCGCACGAAAGGTCCCGTACCATTATCTATAAAAAATCACAATGTTGTATGGAAGCTCCACTTAAACAATAATTTTATTCTGTTTTTAGTATTTGTTGTTATAGCGGCAAAAGAAATACATCATGTGTGAAAATTTCAACTGTCTAGCTATTACTATCACGGATCGTGAGATACAACCTGGTGGCAAACAGACAGACGGACGAACAGACGGACAGCGGAGTCGTAGGTAATAGGGTCCCAATTTTCCCCTTCGGATACGGAACCCTAAAAAGAACTTGGCATTTTTCGAACCCAAGATGTCTGTTGAGTGCCGCAACAGACGGGACGCAAGTTGCGTCGCGTAACAGTCTGCCAACAACGCTAGTCTGCCACCCAAAGGTTCCGGGTTCGATCCCCGGTCAAGGCAAGTTGGGAAATGGCATTTTACAAATTGTCCTGGGTCTTGGGTGTTTATCTGTATATGTATTTGCTATAAAATATAGTATTGTTGAGTTAGTATCCCATATATGAGAAGCTCGGTGGCCCGGCGGGAGTGCACATTACTAAGTTAAGCGACACCGGGCGTGGTCCGCACTTGGATGGGTGACCACAAGTGGCACAAAAAAATTTCGAGCTCCTCCGTGCTTCGAAAGGGACGTATTAGTCGTTGGTCCCGGTTGTCATGATTGTATGGCAGACGTCAAGCTATGTCAGATGCCTTTAGGCAGCCTGAAAAAGCTGACACCAGTGTTGGCCACTTACATACACGAAAACAGTATCCCATAACACAAGTCTTGAACTTACTTTGGGGGTAGCTCGATCATTGTAATTTTTCCCTATATAGGTATATTTATTTATTCAATACTTGACCCCTTTCGGTTATTCCAGTTAACCAGCTAGCATATATAAATATTTTTTTCTACTCCCGTACTGTTATCTGTCTTTTAAATGGTCCCGAACACTAATATAAGAACATAGATTATATGATTTCAGAAAAGTCTATAGTCTATTCCTAATATAAATAGCACATGTGTCGTTATTTCGCCAAAACGATACTCCTAGCCATAGACCTATAACTTTTTTCTTTAGATATACCATACTGCCAACATAATAAAATCGTTATTTTAACATATGGTGGCATTTTTCAAACGTGGAGTCACTGAACAAACGGTTTTTTGTATGAAAAAACATATTTTGTTTAGGTGACTCCATGTTTCAAAAATGGCACTTTTGGTCACTAGGAAGACTTCAACAAAAAAAATTTAGTCTTCCATAGATACCTAGTATCTAGCAAACATGTGGTAGTATTTCATACTTTTCTTTGTTTATTTTTGGATTTATTTTAGTAAATTTGTATAAGTTGTATAAGTGTGTCAAAAAATGCTCTATGGCGTCTCCTTACGATGTTCGCCAAGGCTCGCATCGTAACCTGCGCCACTCGCATTTTATGAACCTTCTTATACAACTGTTGCATAAAATACTATTACACCAAATACATGTCTAGGTCAATTCAGCAGTCCGCGATGCAAATTGGACGACGGCACTTCAATGTCCAATTCAGCGATTTAGCACACTCCACCTCCAGGTAACGATGTATGTTGGCCAACTGATACAAATTACATATAGTATAGATGTGACGCATTCTTACCAGATTATTGTAGACCTATCGGACGCGTTAGAAATCTTTATTTGCTAGAATATATTTTTTCTTTATAACCTAGCTAATAACTGCGGAGCTGATCTCGTATTCATTTTTTTTAAACAAAATTTATTTTGGTAGTCCGAGTAACAAGTTATTTATATTAGGGTGCTTCTTATTACGATATATTCATATTATGATGAAAAAAATGTTGACCCAGAGTATAACAAAAATATAAGTATTTACTAGTAACAAAGTCTGCAGTGTTTTGTCGATTATTTATTATTATATTCTAGCCTATGATTAGTAAATACAATTTAAAAAATCATCAACGGAAATTTCATAGTTAAGAACTATGAAATACACGAGCTATTAAGCAATTAGTAGCCAGTTAGTTAATTTTTTTAAGGTAGCATAACTTAAGGTCATTTACTGGAGCTTACTATCAAGTAGAGGCTTATAACCAATATTTTTACCATATCATCATATCGAAAAAATATATTTCTTTCACAGATATCTTTTTCGGTTTTGTCGATTCAAATTCATGTTTAAACCGGGACAAAAATATTGCAATATTAGGTTTCTGGGTACATCAGCGTCCAGCAGATCAACAGCAACACCTTATTCAGTAACTCTAGCTAAATTTCCACTATTGATCTCATTTTTGTTCCGCAAGAGTAATCTTGTCTGTGGCCACTTGTACACTCATTGGTCACTCAGCATTGTCAACTAAGGATTCTAACTTCAATTTTCTTTTCTTTTCATTATTATTGGCTCCAAAAGAGCACAAATTTTACATAAATATCTTATACCGGTTTTTTCAGCAGTGGTGTCGAATGGCTGAAATTCCATGGAGTTAGTGTACTCGTATTGCAGACATTTGACATGCATTTGACAACGTAACAAAACCACAAATTTTAATTCAAGGAGACTTCATTGTCAAATGTCCATACAACGTTTTTTAAAAAGTTTGACAACTGGTAGCGACCTCTAAATTTGGTCTAAAAATTTAAAATAAAAAACAATGATTCATATTTTACAGTAGAAATTCAAATCACAACGTGACCAGGTAACGTTTCAAAAGTCGAAAAATAAGAAGCACCCTAATGTGAATACATGCAATTGCATGTCAACCCGTTCAGTATTTTAAACATGAAAACGGAACATCAGCCATACATCCAGACATCATGTGTTAGAGCTGGCGCACATATAGCGAAGCGCAACGCAAATTCAATTAACACAATATAGCCTAGTAGAAATACGCCATATGTGCGTAAGTACTGTGTTAATTGATTTTGAATATTATTTCAAAGAGGACAATATCGATAATAGTTTGACAGTGAAAAACGCTCTGCGCTGCGCTGCGCCATCTGTGCGCAGGCCCTAAGTTTGTATGAATGTCCAATCCATACAAACTTTCGCGTATACTTACACATGTCAACTCCGTGGCGTAGTGGTCACCTAGCTAGTCCACCACCCAGAGATCCCGGGTTCGATCCCCGGTCAGGGCAAATTAGAAAATAGCCTTTTTCGAATTCTCCTGGGTCTTGGATGTTTATTTATATATGTATTTGTTATAAAATATAGTATCGTTGAGTAAGTATCCCATAACACAAGTCTCGAACTTACTTTAAGGCTAGCTCAATCAGTGTTATTTGTTCCTATATATTTATTTATATATTTATATATACTAAAACTAAACTTATTATACGATAAATGAATACTTAGAAGACCGACATATAGACTTCGTTCAGTAAATAAATAAAATTACTAAAATATAGATAATCGCTATAAATAACAATAATAAGTAATACATACAAATTGCTACGCTTATTAACAACAAAAAACGATTATAAATCTAATTATCTATACTATAATAAAAGAGTAAAAAAAATGTGTCTGTACATTGAAAATTTTTCAAAAAAAATATTTGGGGTGATGGAGATATAGTAATAGAGTAAGAAAATAAAAAAAAATGTCTGTCTGTTTGTCTGTTTGTACACGCTAATCTCCGGAAATACTGGACGGATTCGAATGAAACTTTTTTTGTTATATAGCTGTGAAGCCTGGGCAACATATAGGCTATAATTGATTTTGGAAAATGGAACACATGATGCAGAACTATAATGGTCCAGCTAAACTATAAGAAATATTAAAATGCCGCCTTAGCAAAAGTTGTTAAGTCTGATGAGAACTTTTTGTTGAGTTATAATACAACTGGCCAAGCGTGAGTCGGACGCGCGCGAAGGGTTCCGTACCATAATCTATGAAAAATCACGTTTGTAGTATGGGAGCCCCCCATCAATACTTATTTTATTCGATTTTTATGGTTCCATAGGATAGGGTAGAAACGGGACCTTATTACTTAGACCTTCCGACTGTTTGTCTGTCTGTTTGTCACCAGGCTGTATCTCATGAACCATTATAGCTAGACAGTTGAAATTTTTATAGATAATGTTTTTTTGTTGTCGCTGAACAAAAACATACTAAATCTATCTATCTATACTATAATAAAAGAGTAAAAAAATGTGTCTGTACGTTGAAAATTTTTCCAAAAAAAAGTTGTTTCGTCCGAAGAAAAACTTATAAGTTCAGTATTTGCGGACCTTCAGAGCAAAACACACCAGAAAAATTCTTGGCTACGTGAACGCGCCATATTGACAACAAAAAATTAAAAATCAATTAATAAAGAACTTATGACGCAAATTATTGTTGATTTCTTGGATAGTTTTGTTGACGACGCCACCAATTATCCAGTTGAGTTTCGTAATTCACTTGCAGCAAATGGACTCTCGGCTCACAAAATAAGTCTTAATGTCAAAGGGCCAATAATGCTGATGCGAAATTTGACTCCGCCGAAACTGTGTAACGGAACCCAACTTAGTGTCTCAGTACTGTATGCGGAAGTTCAGCGGCTGAATTTCAGCCAATGCATGCCTGCAATGTTATTTGCATTACTAGCAACACATAATGCCGAACTTCCGATGCTTTTGCCTGAATCGGACCCGTACCCGCCGACGCCTCACCCGCCGCCGCCGTCGCCGCCGCTTCCGCTCCCGCTCCCGCTCCCGCTCCCGCTCCCGTACCCGCTTCCGCTTCCGCTTCCGCTCCCGCTCCCGCTCCCTCTACCGCTCCCGCCACCGCTCCCGCCGCCGCCGCCTTTTCCACCGACGCCTCCGCCTCCGCCGCCGCCGCCGCCGCCGCCGCCGCCACCGCCGCCGCTGCCGCTCCCGCTCCTGCTCCCGCTCCCGCTCCCGCTCCTGCCGCCACTACCGCCATCGCTCCCACCGCCGTCGCAGCCGCCGCTGCCGCCGCCGCCGCCGCCGCCGCTACCGCCGCCGCCGCCGCTGCCACCGCCGCCGCCACTGCCGCCGCCGCTACCGCCGACGCCGCCGCCGCCGCCGCCACTGCCGCCGCCGCTTCCGCCGCCACTGCCGCCGCCGCTTCCGCCGACGCCGCCGCCGCCGCTTCCGCCGCCGCCGCCGCCGCCACTGCCACCGCCGCCGAAGCCTTTGCCGCCGTCGCCACTGCCGACGCCTCCGCCGCCGCCGCCGCTGCCGCCGCTGCCACTCCCGCTGCCGCTTCCGCTCCCGCTCGCGCTTACGCTCCCGTTTCCGCTTTCGCTCCCGTTCCCTCTTCCACTTCCATTCCCTCTTCCGCTCCCGTTTCCGTTCGCCGCAGACGCGCCAAAGACGGAAGATTAAATTCTCATATCGGCACATCACTACTGTCTGGCGTTTCCACAGAACTTCAACGGCTGAACTTCAGCTTATTTAGTGTGTCATCCCCACCGAACTTTAAACACTGAACTTTAGCCGCTAAACTTCGGCATAGTCTGCTGAGACACTTAAAGTTTACTGTGAGTGGTGCCAGTGAAACTGTATTTATTCCGCGTATGCCACTCATCCCTAACAATTTTCCTTTTGAAAATACACAGTTCCATGTGTTTACTTGATTTGCTATGAAAATAAGTCATAGTTTTAGAGGCTTAAAGCTGCTGATGTCGATCTAAGGACTGGTGGCTTTCTCCAGGGTTAGTAAAACTTCAGCTCTTTTCGTATTGGCTCCCGAAGGAAAGAATTAAAATAATATTGACTTTTAACTCCTAACACTGTAACAAGTTCTTTCTTATCTCTCTCTTTCTTTCTCTCTCTCTCTCTCATTAGTTTTTATTTATATTAATACGCCGGAGTCATAAAGTCCACGCGAACGAAGTCGCGGGCATCAGCTAGTTAATAATAAATAAATAAAGCTTAGAACTATTAACACAAAAGATAGGTACATACTATACTCGGAAAATGAAATAATTATAGGAAATACACAGGAAATATTCTACATAAAATATAGCCCCTCTCACATTGCAGCGCCCGTCAGGGTCCTTAATTGTTACACATCTTTTATTTAACACCTGTATAAATTATTATTAAGGAAGCAATAAACGAATTGAATTGAATTGAATTGAATTGAATTTATATTTATGTCAATGCAAAGCCGGCTGCAGAGGCCACAAAAGCTCCATTTCTATGCTCTAGGTGTGTTGTGCCCCTGAGCCGCCACAGCGCTGAGTTGCCAGCATTAGGAATCCAGATCATTAGTGGTTATTCCAGCTGCATGTCATATTTTCGAAATAATATTTTAATATTTCTATATTTTCGCAAATACGAGTTTAATACGTTCTAGAAATCCCAACTTTTTATTTCTGAAAACACGCACAGTACAACGGTATGGCCGGCATGCGGTAATTAGTTCTAGTTTATGTCTATTTTGCTAAAATACAGGGTGGGATTGAATTCGTTAGCATCCTTTTAAGTATCTTTTATCCCCATGATACAAAGTAATTTAAGACTAATAAAAGGTCAATCAAAAGTAGTGATTTTCATGTTTAAAAAAACCTCTAAACATGCGTCAGACTCTTTGATAGATACCATTACTGTAATTATAAATGAAAAAACTAATCGTCATAAAAGTCACGAAAAATAAATTTATTATAATAGTATCAATTTCGTCGTGTCGTAGTTACCTAACATTCGTTCCTACTTTAAACGTAACCTTGAATAACCCACTATCCACAAGCGTTCGTGTGTTACCACCCGTCAGCACTCGATTTTAAATCTTATTTACGGAACTTAAAGTCTACTTTTGCATGCCGGCCGCCCGCGCCCGCTCAGTGGCACAGCTATGTGCGGCAAGGTCTCTTACGTCGCGGCTTGTGGGTACACACAATACGCGCGCGCGACTCAAGTGTTTTGATACTTTGGTAATTTTTCTTACTTTTTGATACTATTTAATTACTGCATTCATTGCAGTGTTGTTACCGTACAAAATATCCTTTATGTGGGTAAGTTAATGAGTTAAATTAATGCTAATGATTTCAATTGCACCCTGTATAAGAATATCTACTAACTTATTCTTTCACCTTATTCCTCTCCACGTGTAATTGGGGCAGAATGTAAGTCTTTTTAGGGTTCCGTAACCAAAGGTTATAATCGGGACCCTATTACTAAGACTCCGCTGTGAAGCCGTCCGTCCATCCGTCTGTCTGTCACCAGGCTGTATGTATCACATGAACCGTGATAGCTAGACAGTTGAAATTTTCACAGATGATATTACTGTTGCAGTGATAGCTAGACAGTTGAAATTTTCACAGATGATATTACTGTTGCCCTGATAGCTAGACAGTTGAAATTTTCACAGATGATATTACTGTTGCCGTGATAGCTAGACAGTTGAAATTTTCACAGATGATATTACTGTTGCCGTGATAGCTAGACAGTTGAAATTTTCACAGATGATATTACTGTTGCCGTGATAGCTAGACAGTTGAAATTTTCACAGATATTATTACTGTTGCCGTGATAGCTAGATAGTTGAAATTTTCACAGATGATATTACTGTTGCCGCTACAACACGTAAACATTTTTAAAGATTATTAAAAAATGTGACTCATTTGTAGAAAAGTGTTGCATTAACTGTCAATATAATTATATGTTAGATATTGCAGACATGTTTTTTTATTGTTTATGTGTGTGTGTATCGAGAATTAGAAGGGTACAGAGCTCTCGGGAAAAAAACTGACGTATTCTTTGGACTTTTGAGTCAAATTTGGTGTCGTTATCAGGTAACTAGATGATGCTCAATTTATTCCCCATACCAGTTTTGTAGGGTTCCGTAGCAAAATATTACGCAATACTTAAAATAATAAAACTTTAGTAGTAGCACAATGCAAAAATCCCTTATATTTTTAGATTTTTGTATGAAACTTGTTTATAAGTACAAAATATTCTCCGTAAGCCCATTTCATGCAAATTATAAAAACAAACATGTAACTATTTTCAATGTAAAATAAAATAATTATTGCATACTAGCTGATGCCCGCGACTTCGTTCGCGTGGACTTTATGACTCCGGCGTATTAATATAAATAAAAACTAATGAAAGAGAGAGAGAGAGAGAAAGAAAGAGAGAGATAAGAAAGTACTTGTTACAGTGTTAGGAGTTAAAAGTCAATATTATTTTAATTCTTTCCTTCGGGAGCCAATACGAAAAGAGCTGAAGTTTTACTAACCCTGGAGAAAGCCACATTAAGTTGGCCATGCGAAAAACCAGTCCTTAGATCGACATCAGCAGCTTTAAGCCTCTAAAACTATGACTTATTTTCATAGCAAATCAAGTAAACACATGAAACTGTGTATTTTCAAAAGGAAAATTGTTAGGGATGAGTGGCATACGCGGAATAAATACAGTTTCACTGGCACCACTCACAGTAAACTTTAAGTGTCTCAGCAGACTATGCCGAAGTTTAGCGGCTAAAGTTCAGTGTTTAAAGTTCGGTGGGGATGACACACTAAATAAGCTGAAGTTCAGCCGTTGAAGTTCTGTGGAAACGCCAGACAGTAGTGATGTGCCGATATGAGAATTTAATCTTCCGTCTTTGGCGCGTCTGCGGCGAACGGAAACGGGAGCGGAAGAGGGAATGGAAGTGGAAGAGGGAACGGGAGCGAAAGCGGAAACGGGAGCGTAAGCGCGAGCGGGAGCGGAAGCGGCAGCGGGAGTGGCAGCGGCGGCAGCGGCGGCGGCGGCGGAGGCGTCGGCAGTGGCGACGGCGGCAAAGGCTTCGGCGGCGGTGGCAGCGGCGGCGGCGGCAGCGGCGGAAGCGGCGGCGGCGGCGTCGGCGGAAGCGGCGGCGGCGGCGGCGGCGGCGTCGGCGGTAGCGGCGGCGGCAGTGGCGGCGGCGGCGGCAGCGGCGGCGGCGGCGGCAGCGGCGGCGGCGGCGGTGGCGGCAGCGGCGGCTGCGACGGCGGTGGGAGCGATGGCGGTAGTGGCGGCAGGAGCGGGAGCGGGAGCGGGAGCAGGAGCGGGAGCGGCAGCGGCGGCGGTGGCGGCGGCGGCGGCGGCGGCGGCGGCGGCGGCGGCGGCGGCGGCGGCGGAGGCGGAGGCGTCGGTGGAAAAGGCGGCGGCGACGGAAGCGGCGGTGGCGGCGGCGGCGGGAGCGGTGGCGGGAGCGGTAGAGGGAGCGGGAGCGGGAGCGGAAGCGGAAGCGGAAGCGGAAGCGGGTACGGGAGCGGGAGCGGGAGCGGGAGCGGGAGCGGGAGCGGAAGCGGCGGCGACGGCGGCGGCGGGTGAGGCGTCGGCGGGTACGGGTCCGATTCAGGCAAAAGCATCGGAAGTTCGGCATTATGTGTTGCTAGTAATGCAAATAACATTGCAGGCATGCATTGGCTGAAATTCAGCCGCTGAACTTCCGCATACAGTGCTGAGACACTAAGTTGGGTTCCGTTACACAGTTGCGGCGGAGTCAAATTTCGCATCAGCATTATTGGCCCTTTGACATTAAGACTTATTTTGTGAGCCGAGAGTCCATTTGCTGCAAGTGAATTACGAAACTCAACTGGATAATTGGTGGCGTCGTCAACAAAACTATCCAAGAAATCAACAATAATTTGCGTCATAAGTTCTTTATTAATTGATTTTTAATTTTTTGTTGTCAATATGGCGCGTTCACGTAGCCAAGAATTTTTCTGGTGTGTTTTGCTCTGAAGGTCCGCAAATACTGAACTTATAAGTTTTTCTTCGGACGAAACAACTTTTTTTTGGAAAAATTTTCAACGTACAGACACATTTTTTTACTCTTTTATTATAGTATAGATAGATAGATTTAGTATGTTTTTGTTCAGCGGCAACAAAAAAACATTATCTATAAAAATTTCAACTGTCTAGCTATAATGGTTCATGAGATACAGCCTGGTGACAAACAGACAGACAAACAGTCGGATGGTCTAAGTAATAAGGTCCCGTTTCTACCCTACCCTATGGAACCATAAAAATCGAATAAAATAAGTATTGATGGGGGGCTCCCATACTACAAACGTGATTTTTCATAGATTATGGTACGGAACCCTTCGCGCGCGTCCGACTCACGCTTGGCCAGTTGTATTATAACTCAACAAAAAGTTCTCATCAGACTTAACAACTTTTGCTAAGGCGGCATTTTAATATTTCTTATAGTTTAGCTGGACCATTATAGTTCTGCATCATGTGTTCCATTTTCCAAAATCAATTATAGCCTATATGTTGCCCAGGCTTCACAGCTATATAACAAAAAAAGTTTCATTCGAATCCGTCCAGTATTTCCGGAGATTAGCGTGTACAAACAGACAAACAGACAAACAGACAAACAGACAGACATTTTTTTTTATTTTCTTACTCTATTACTATATCTCCATCACCCCAAATATTTTTTTTTGAAAAATTTTCAATGAACAGACACATTTTTTTTACTCTTTTATTATAGTATAGATACCTAATAGAGTCGCATATAGAACGGTTTATCTTCGACCTTCTATGGAATATATTTATTTGTACTTCCTGGCTATTACGACTGGTATCGTTGGATTCCTTGTAACGCCCAAAAATGAAACTTTTGGTCGTGGAGTGCTAAAATGGTGGAGGGAGGAAGCGGAGGCAATCAGAGGAATATTCAGATTTTTAATTTTGATATATTTGTTTTTAATCCCGTACTAAAAAGAGGGGTGTTATAAATTTGACGCTGACGTCTGTCTGTCTGTATGTCTGTCTGTGGCTTTGATGGCAAATGATGGACCGATTTCAATGCGATTTTTTTACGTGAAAACGCCTTCCTTTTCGTTGGTTTTTAACCATGTTTGATGTAAATCGATTCAGTCGTTTAAGAATTATTAGGTAGGTGGAGGTCTATAACATTCGGACTAAGTGGTATTGCTGAACTCAGAAAAATATACCTCTCCTTATAAGAATTCCCTTTAATCAAACTTTATTGTTCTAAAGTACATATGTACTTTTAACAAATGGCGGAATTGATGCTAAGACCATTTTCTCTCAGTCAACTCAACCATAGGGATAAACATGAAACAATAAATACCAAATATTTGAAAAATAGGAACCCAAATTAACTTATAATGTATCTTATAGCACCAAACAACACAGCAAATAGTATTTCCCGTATCCCAATAGAAATATATGAGCCGACATAAGAGCTTATTTCTTGGAACTATCCATCAAGATGTCACAGCAAGTGTTGCGATGATGAGCATTTTCACAATGGAACGATAACGATAACTACACGATACTGGATACCGTCGAACGATATCGGAACGACTTCGGCCGATGTAACAACTGACAACTATCCGGCTTTTACGCTATACGACTGATTGGAGTGCAGATTTTTTAAGTGAAAACTTCTTTAGGCGCGTTGGGTACGCACGGCAAGCATTTTTTGAGATGGGGAAAAACCATAGAACTCGCGACACTATTAGGCGATTGGCACACTACTTTGCATCCCGCTATGCAATACCGCCATACAAAAACGAAGCGCATAGACACGGAATCAGTGTGTTGTCCTTTGCGTGTTTTCTGTACAAATTGAGATATTTGCATACAGTCCGGCCCCTCGCTACGCTGCGGGATGCGGAGCAGAGTACGATTTGCCTTGCTGTTACCGTTACCGTGACCGTAACCGACTTCAGGTTTACGCTTCTGTCGGCATTCCCGGAGTGCCGTTCGAAGGAGATGGCGTGATGACACGGGTGCGTACATGGGAAAAGTAAAAAATTGAAAAAATCGGCAATAATTGTCGTCCACCGATATCGGGCCGATGTCGCCATGACAATCGTGTCCTTACCGATGTCGGACCGGCGAACGACACGGACGGCCGATGAAATCGTAACATTATCGTCTAATGTGAAAACGCTCTACCGCGTGGCGTGGAGATATGGCAGATTAATGAATACGAGCGACGATAGGCTTTTAGGGTGCTGTTGCCAACATTCATACACTTAGGTTCACATTTTCATATGCAAATGACAAGCTTCAACATAGCTCATAAACTTGATTGAGCCATATCTACTGTATTTTCTTTCCACCGAGTTCATACCAAATGTAGTAGATTAGGGCTCTAACGGAGGAGCAACAGAAGTTTATTGTTGTTTATTGTTTATTAAGGCATACACAACAGGTCACAATCACTTTTGTATAAATCTAAAAATGTACAGACACTTTGCTCTAGACTGAGACCCAAAAAACGTGCACACACAGCATGACAGACAATGTAAACATTGTTAAGGTCAAGATACTGACTTAAATTGTCAGCTTATTAAAAAGTTACATTATATACGTTACAGCAAGTATTTAACATTTGGTGTTACTTAAATTGTTTAGAATTATGATAACAGAAATTGAGCCATATTTATGTAAACTTTACCATGAATAAAGGTCAAAATTTACCATGAATAAAGTAGCGGGAACCGTCGCTGAACCTTACTATGTGACTGATTTAAGAGGGCATTTTTTACGCTTACGGTGGAAGAAAACTCTAATTAAGTTATTTATTTTGAGGTATTTTATATATAGTTAATAGATTCAGGTGTTACTTTGCGGAAGTCAAAGTTACATACTACATGATTTGAATTACTTTGTTATATATATTCAATAGATCTCCAGTTGCATTGTATTTTCATCATTATATCTCTGGCTGTCTAGGTAAGACTAATTATTAAGGGGCTACCTGAATTTTTCGGGGTCCAGTGCTCCCCCATTTGAATTAAATCATGTGAGAGGAAACAGAGACTTCATTTAAAATTTTGTCTAAACCAGGCCCTAGATAACCCTTCAAACTATTTTAACAACTACTGTTTACAGTTTAAAGTGAGAAAGTGAAGCTTTTCTACGCACAATTGCGAAAAACGGCCACTTTTGGCGGATGTGCGTAGAAAAGCTTCACGTTCTCACTTTAAACTGTAAACAGTAGTTCATAAAATAGTTTAAATGGTTATCTAGGGTCTGATCAAAATAAAATTTTAAATGATATCTCTGTTTCCTTTCAAATGATTTATTTGAAATGGGGGCAGCACTGGACCCCGAAAAATTCAGGTCGCCCCTTAACGCAAAGAAATGCAACTGCGACACTACTTAATTTTTTTTTCTTTCATAGAAGAACATTCCAATTTTTTAAGCAGCCCTTCATTTCCCATTTCTGAACAAAGACAAAGGAAAGACGGGAGCCTCTTTCCTTCCATAACTCCCTCTCCCTGGTCTTAACTTTTAAAACCTGTTTGAATGCTTTAAAGTCGTCTACCCACCTCGTCTTCGGTCTACTTTCTACGTCCATCCCTTGGAATCCAGCCTGTGGCTATGTGCGCCCAATCCCATATTTTTTCTGCATTTGTTTAGAGAAGGCCCTCGTGCAGTAGTGGACATTAACTCATGATGGCAGACTATAGGTATACTCGTACACATATCAATTTAATAACGCGGGCGAAGCCGCGTATAGCAGCTAGTTTTAGTAAAATATTCGTTCAACACGTACTTTGGAACTGTTGCGACATTTTAGAAATGCTGAAAACAAGGCGAATAATTCCGTTTGTCTGTGAGCCGTGGGGAAATCTCATAGATATATTATTCCAATTCTCAAGGCAGGCGTCAGAAAGAATATAGGATTCTATTGTTTCTGTTTGAGATGACTGTTGGTATGTTTAGTATTGACGGAGTAAACCGGGTCTAGGTCTGGGGAGCGATTTTTAGCTTCAAATACCTACAGCAAATATATCTTGAAACAGAATTAAAGTTAGTTATACAACGTAAAAGATACTCGTAATAAATTGAAACATTTTACGAATCGACTTTTAATATAACAGTAAAAAAAAATACATTCCCATGCATACCTATTCCTCGAGCGGCAAGATTTTTTTATTTTTTACTGGTTTTTTAATGTCATTATACTATAGTGATCTAGTATAGCCCGTGGTTTGTTTTATTACGGGTATGCCCCTTCCGTGTTGTATATTAAAAAAAATAGTAGAGTAATCAATATTAACAAAGCAAAAGAGGTTTGCAAGGATCGTAGCAAGTGGATCCATAGTCTCTGCCTACCCCTATGGGAAACAGGCGTGAATATATTATTTATGTATGTATAATAGTAAATTAGTTAGTTTCCCGTGACCAGAAGGCTGGCCTATATCTTGGTCAGAAAATAAGCATTGCCATACAACGTGCCAATGCTGCCAGCCTTCTGGGCACGTTGCCGCAGAGTAAATAATTACCGGGCCTTTTTTATTTGTAAATATTGGTGTGTAAAAAGCATATATTTAAATTTGTGGTAATTAGTAATGTCACACAGCCCTACTATAACATTAGGTGTATCAATGTTTTCCTTAACCGAAAGCAAGTGATAAGACCGCCCATTGTACTCATTTAATTTAAATTTATTTCTTTGTGTTACATTTTTCTTTTGGTGTACAATATAGAGTTATCTATCTATCTATCTATCAGGTTGTGGTTGACAATTACCTAAGTTACCATAAATGAGTAGGTACATACTTAGATGCGCAGGTTGCGACTAGTGAGGTAAAATTCCGCGCAATATGCGTACCCGTTCACCGCCATCACACCCTCTCCCGTTCGCGCGGTGTGGAGGGTGTTGAGCGGGCGGCTGCATGTGCCTGCTGCCGCCTCTACAAGGCGAGACACAGGGAGACGTGCGAGGACGGGGAACGGGGACGCATATTGAGCAGGATCTTAGAAGATTACATTCTGTATGTAATACTACTACTATTCCATTCTCTATTAATTCTGTGGTGAGGATCGAAATTGTGCCTCACAGACGCACAACTAGTGCTTAAGCCGCTTGGCCACCACCGCTTCGCGACTTTAAGGCGATTAAGGGCGTGTTTAGACAACCTGCGCTGACCACGCCAGGACCCGCACATGCGTTAAATTCGCTTACCTTGCAACCGCTCACCAAGCGCAAAGTCCCTGCACGCATCGCCTACGGGCGTAGGCGCGCCCGCTGTTTTTAGTACGACTAGCCGAAGCGCAGGCGCAACGCGTATGCGGGGTGTGTGCGGGACAGGCGCGAAGCGTGCGTGAGGCATGCGCGTGTCGTCTGAACGCGGCCTAATAATTACTTAATTAATTAAGCTGGCATCCTTTATTTTCACTACTCAGATTGTAAGTTCTTCTTCTTCTATCTTATTTTAATTTATGGTGAAACTCAAGACGAAAGGTAAAGTGTGATCTTTTTTCTAGAAACATCCATAGGTAGCTCAAACCTAGAGCAGCTTAAAAGCATGCTCACCGCAAATCTGAGTATCATTTCGAATACCAATGCAAAATTTAATACTTGAGAATGGGATGGGAACGCAAAATTTAATACTTGAGATTGTAACCAATGGCATAGGATAATTGCACCACATATCTCCCACTCTAATACCCGCACAGACAAAAGCACTTGTAAAACCGTGCCGACAAAAACATATTCGTCTAATAACTCACGAGCTGCAAAAAGGGGAACTATAGCCTCTAACATTAATGTAATAATTTCTAACTCCAACGAGGAAAATTGTAGCATTAATTCCGTTAATTTCAGTGGAATGTTGCGGTCAGCTGACGTATTATATGCCGGCATTTTGCGGTGCTGAGCCGCTCTGAGCATTACTCCTGCTACATGCAGACGGGCGACAATTAGTGCTTGAATTTAGTGTACGAAATTCAAAATTATACACCCATAATTTATTCAAAAAACTTCTCGACATGTTTAAACCAGTGACTTGATCAGCTTTTACATGTTGCGTTTTTTGAAGTGAAAACTTCTTTAGCGGCGTTGTACACCTTTTTCGTAATGGGTAATAAATGCTAAACTCGCGTAAGGGCGTCAGAACACGTGGCCCTGATCGAAAATTCGTAAGACGGATGGAGAGTAGACAGCCGGCGCGGCGTAGGAGAGGAAGTATCCCCGTCTTTTTCTACCGCGCGAAAATGTATGCCTGCGCCTACTGTTTCGTTTAGGCGGCGCAGGGCGCTTGGGCGAATGTTCGTGTGTGTTTATGTTACAGCCACACGCATCCATGGATAGTGACAGTGACAGCTGATGGCTCGACCATCTGTGTAGTGGCCACACTGCTGTGTATTCGTAAAATTCGTGTATATAAAGTATTTAATTAATGTAATATAAATTGTCATGTTTGTGTACGATAGCGCAATAAGTAAATATTGTATTCTACCACATAAATGATACTGCTTTACTTTTATACTGATAATTAAAACAATTCGTGCAAAATTATCCCCTAACCATTCCAAAATATCAAAAATGCACAACGTTAATATTCAAGTTTTTACTTGTGCTGGCACTCCCGGAGTGCAACCCGTCGTTTTTTTTTCTCTCTAGACTAGCATTGAAGGATTTATTCCTTTACGATCAGCAGTCGTATTATATGCAGGCATTTTGCGGTGCTGAGCCGCTCTGAGCATTACTTCTGCTACATGCAGACGGGCGACAATTAGTGTGTGAATTAAGTGTCTGAAAATCAAAATTATACACCCATAATTTACTCAAAAAATTCTCGAGATTTTTATTCATGACCCGATCAGCTTTAACATCTTCATTTTTTTCTCCTAGACAGCATTGAAGAATTTATTCCATTAATTTTATATGCCGGCATTTTGCGGTGCTGAGCCGCTCTAAGCTTTACTCGTGCTACATGCAGCGACAATTATTAGTGTTCGAATTTAGTGTACGGAAATCAAAATTACATTTTCATTCATTGCAGTCTCCGCTGTAATACTGTGAAACCCAAAGTACGCCTTCCGGACCTTTCCTTTTATTTCGCCTCTTCGCACGGTCTTGAGCATCCTTGGTAGTAAGACCATTGGCATAGTCAGCATTTTTGGCTCCATCAAATCTGCTGGGTCCCGACGAAGGTGGTTTGGCTAATTATTCATTCGTTTACCATGTAATTTAGAGGTTCATCTATATAAGTATTTGTTATAAGATATGGTATCGTTAAGTATCCCATAGCAGAAGTCTTGAACTAACATACTTTGGGGCTAGCTCAATCTGTGCGATTGAAAAAAATAAAACTTGTAAGTCTCCGCAAGACATAACCTTACCAAAAAGTGACGTGAGACTGAAAACTGAAAATATGATGATTTTTGCCCATGCCTTCAATCTACAAAATTAGGAGAGAAGTAAGTCCCCCTGCGTTCAAACGCACACACGAAGGCCTAACATGTCTTTCTAAAAAATAATTTAAAGTACAAAATGTTAATTCAAGAAAATTATATAAATTTCATTCAATCCGTTTAGCCCATTATCAGCCGTGATTAAGTAAATCATAAAAAAATTACATTATATTCATATTATTGGAAAAATCTATGTATGCTTGTCTTTCTCCACAAACGATAGCCCGTCTACAAAAGTGCTTAATAGTTGTCGAGTTCTGGGAATATCAAAATTAGGAGCAAGCGAGTGCACAGAGAGGCAAGCAAGTGTGTATCGCAGCTGCAATCTTATTGCTCTAGTGCATAATTTATACTGAGTACAAACTTGTAACAAGCTCCGAATGACGCAAGCCCAAATTTGAAACGAAAGAAATAGTAAGAGTTTTTGGCGGGAAGTCGAGGGGTTCAGTTGGAGTTTGCTTTAAATTGTTTTTCAAATTGATTCTAGTGGACTTTGCTATATGAAATTGGTGTAGTTTAGTGTTATAAATGCTCATGCTCATGGACAATATGAAAAAAGTTTAAAGTGAACACTCATAGTGCGGCAGTAGTGATATTTATTTGCGGACTGTGGTGGGCATCTTAAGGCGCCGTTCGCCACCCAATCAGCTATGAAAACCAGTGGGGTCGTATAGATTTGTCGCCAGAAGCTCCCTTGAAGCAATCAAAGGACCTACACCAACCTTTGATTGTATAGTTAGGGTTAGGATTAGGAATAAAGAAGTGAATAAATAAAGATAGGCATTTAAGGACTAGTATCCAGAGCCGTAAAATAAATTTAAAAAAAAGAAGGGAATACAGAATGACGTTTTAACTACCAGCTAAAATTCTGGAGCAACTCCTGTCCATAATACTGAAATACTTTCCATACAAACAATAAACGAAAAATGAAAAAGTATTCGGCTTCCCATAAAAATCAGCGCTCATTTGGATGAGGATTTTAAATGATTTTTGATATTTTTTCTCATAGAAGGTAATTTCGTGTCATAGATTAAACTTGCTGCAAAAATTTGACTGGTGGGTAACACTCACTCACTTTAAACAGTCTTGTCTAAAACCTCTTTTGGAGTAGACGGAACTAATATTTGCAAGATGATGGCATGTTTTTAACAAGAACAATTTTTTAAATGAAAATTAGCGCAATTTTTGGTCAGTCATATAACTCAATGATCACTTTTATCATGAAAAAGTAAGGGCGCGTTCAGAAGACAAGTGCATGCCAAGCGCACGATTAGCCTACGCCCAGTCCGCTTTGAAATTGGTGTCATAATTTGTCTTATCATACATAAATAAAACTCAAACTGCATTTAACAAAGTCCAGTCATGGCGAGTGCCAGGCGGGCGCAAGGCGAGCACGTGGCGTAGGCGAGAAGTGCGCGTATCGACTTCGGTAAATGCAATTTGAGTGGTATTGATGTGTGACAGGTCTCAAATTATATGCAACAAATTTCTAAAAATTCAAAGCGCACTCGGCGAAGTAAAGGGGGAAGGCTTAGCGTGCACGTGTCGTCAGAACACGCCTTTATCGTCAGAAATGTCATGCACTCGATTTATGATGTTTTATGAAGATTACTTCACTTCAAAGTTAGTCAAATCTTTGGTGCTGGTTCAGACCTCTTTTATTTGCTTTATTTCCATATATATGTTCTTAAATTTAAAAGTTTTTCCGAGGGTAGTTAGGTTGGGTTGGATAGAAAGAATGAAGTTTCATTTCTACATCTTCCATATTTTTGTCCAAAACTCTGGTGCAGGCATTATTATAGTACATTTATATGCGCACACAAACAATTACTTACGAGAAAAGTTACTTTTATTGTTCCTGCGTGACTTCCTTTAAGTTTATAAGCGTTTCAATAACAGCAGTACAACACTAAGTCTCAAATATACGTTTCTGCCTTTTTTACCCAACTACGCCAGAAGGAGGGTTATGTTTTTCGAGAGTATGTATGTATTTATGTATGTATGTATAATTGTTAGGCACGCTCTACGGCCTGAATGGGTCGATTAAGCTTGAGAGGTGCCATTTAGACGACCTCCGTAGCGTAGTGGTCAACATGCTAGTCCGCCACCCAGAGGTTCCGTGTTCGATCCCCGGTCAGGGCAAGTTGAAAAATGGCCTTTTTCAAATTGTCCTGGGTCTTGGATGTTTATCTATATATGTATTTGTTATAAAATATTCCTACAGCCAGTAGAGTTCTAAAACTATTTTATGAACTACTATTTACAGTTAAAGTGAGAACGTGACGCTTCTCTACGCACATTAGCCAAAAGTGGCTTTTTTCGCAAATGTACGTCGTAAACAATAGTTCATAAAATAGTTTGAAGGTTTATCTAGTGCCTGGTCAAGACAAAATTTTTGAGTGATGTCTCCATTTCCTGTCAAATGATTTATTTCAAATGGGGGCAGAAATGGACCCCGGAAAATTCAGGTATCCCTTTAAAGCGATCTCTTCCAGACAACCAGTGAATGGAGAGGAATGTGAGAAAGACAAAGACGGTGAAGCCACTGAGTAAGAAGGAAAAATTGTATCTGAAGGAACTATAAACTTAACAAATTTAACATAAACTTAGACATATTAAACACAATTACAAACCTATTTTACCCATTAATATACATACATAAATAATATATAACACATATACAATACATTTTATTAAATAGCAAATAAACTTACTACTTGATAGCTTAATGATAACTTGATAGCTACATAAAATATATTTATCTATAATGTGACAACTAACACACGAAACGACGATACTCCATTCTACATTTCTTGCCAGAATGTAATAAAAATCATATACCGAATCACATTTCAAGATCAAGACATTTCATGGAACCACCGAACGCAACAATCCGAACATATGGCGTCTCCAATCTAATCCATAAAATAAATAAAGTCACATCGAGATTCGATGCAACGTAACATTATTTGCGCGACAGATCCTGCACCGGTGCTGTCACTCTGGCTCTGTGTTACTGTCGATGTCGGTGGACTGTTCCAATACCGAAGAAAGGTGTTCGCGTGAAGGTGTGGGCATTTGATACCTACATTAAAAATGTCGCCGAATAAAACGATAAAATGGCATTGAAAATTTTATTACAAAGCAAAAAGATCGTTTAAGAGACACAAGCAAGACACAACCGTAGATCTTTTAATCAGAAGTTTCTCCTCGTGGAAGCGCATTTCTGATTGCATCCTTTAATATGCTGCTTCGGAGTCCAAGCTCCGCTGTCCGATTTTATCTTCTCCAAAATAATATATGCATGTCAAAAGTCACGAAAGAATGCCGAAAACCATGCAAAATTGGTCTAGAAATAGCCGAAACAGTCTAAACGATTTAGCGTTAGTTAAACGTATGTGAACCTTGACGTCAACCCTCTTTGCAAATGCATAATTATATGTGCGAGAAGTTTACAAACTACCGCCGAAAAGATGTTTGTGCATAATCCTTTAATAACCTTTTACGAAATCCAAGAGATAGAGTGGTCCTATTCTAGGGCGGGAGCCACATGCCTTTTTTTACTATATAAATCGAAGTTCATTTCAAATCGGTATCGGTTGCTTTTCTTTAAAAATAAATTTTAATATACTTTACACTTAACGTAAATTATACTTATTGACGTGTAAAAGTGCCTGTAAAGGTCTAATTACTGAATAAACATTTGAATATATACATACATTCGAAATGAAAACATTTAATTGATAACCTTTAATGAAATGTATTACATACATCATCATCATCCGAGCGTATGCATCCCGGTTGCATCCTCAGCAGTAACGCTTCAGAGCCCGGGGTCCGCTACCTAACCAAGGAGATTTGACGAGGTTACTGGTTTTTACACAGAGCGACTGCCGTCTGACCTCCACAACTCAGAGGGCAAACCAGGAACCAATCCTTGGGTAGTTTGATGATTAAACGCTAGGTGGCGTTCAGGACCCACAGTTTTACGTGCCTTCCGAAACACGGAATCATCTTTCTTTTCGGATAATCAGGTGATTCAAGCCTGCAATATCCTATCCAGACTGGAAACAACTTTTCACAAAGTATGCTTCCCAGTGGGAATCGAACCCATGACCTCCGGGTCACAAGGCGAACGCATTGACCACTGGACCACGGAGGCGATCAGTATTACATACATGTATATGTTTTTTTTTATATATTATTCCCCGATTACTCGAAGACGCTTAGACCAATTTGAAAAATTCTTTTTTGTTTGAAGTAGCATACTTGTCAGGTAGTGTCAAAATCGGTCATGTAATTTGATGTTCGTCAGTTTTTAGGTTGATAAAATATTGCTTAAGTGTCTCATTCAAATGCCGCAACTAAAGTCCGTATATTTATAAGCATCATACATCTTACAATATAATGCGAGCACGAAAGAGCGCAAACTAAAATATTTATAGGAACACTCGCGCAGCGTATTACGTCATTTATCAGTCATATCATGTCATTTGTTTCTTTTCTTGGTAAACTTAGGGCATAAAATACAAGAAGAGGTGACTGTTGAGAATGTTTTGTGAGAAAAATGTGTGTTGTGACCTTATTGGGTGATTTTTCGATGTTTCTTGCTGAAATATTTTGACATGTATAAAACTGAACAACTTGTGCGAGTAAAGTTATGCTGGTCTGGGAGAAAAGAAAAAACGAACTAATTTAGTAATTTTAATTAGAATGTACTAATTGCTTCTCTTCTTGCGGAGAGCCGATCGACGACTCCTTCTTCCATCTTCTCGCCTATTCTTCCATCTATCACGCTAAAAGTGGCCTTTGGATTTTGCGTACCTGGATTTAGTCTGCTTAGAGAAGCAGGACCCAAAATGTTTTATTTGCTCCATTATGGATTAAGAGATCATATGTTTATATTTTATGAGAAATGTGTGATTTTAATGGTTGGTTTTTCGATGTTTTTTGCTGAAAACTTTTGTCATGTTAAAACTGAATGGCTTTTGCAAGAGTTCCTCCTTAACTTGGCGTGTTCTTGGATAGATCCGTAGCTGTGCGGCTTCGGAGTGTAGGTAAGCTTTTTCTGCGCTAAATAGTATATCACAAAAACATGACGGCTCAAGAGTAGAGTGAAGGGAGTTGCAGTCACTCGAGGTATTAGATGGTCTTTGATCAAGAGCTAGGGTCGGCCCTGGTCTCACATTCAAATATGCCGAAGAGCTTGTGAACGGCTGCTGCCCTATGACCGGCTTCCTTGGCATGCCCTTCTGGCGAGTAGACGACCAATACTGTGAAAATGAGTTTCTTTCGGCGTTTCTTCTCAGCAATGGTCGTTAAGAACCGCTGGTATCGGTACCTTTTCTTTAGAATAAATTAAATTTCAATATAAACTACACGCAATGTAAATTATACTTATTGACGTGTAAAAGTGCCTGTAAAGGTCTAATTACTGAATAAACATTTGAATTTTGAATTTAGGGAATCCATTTGACCGAATCGTTTCATAATCAACCACCGTCCATAATCAATTCTTCTCGGAATGCAGTTGTGACGTGACATTACGTCTTTAACATTACGACATTCAATAATCAAAAAACTGATCAAATAATTTATTATGCAATTAGTGAATAAGAGAAGGATTTAATTCGAAGGCCATAGATGAATCACGAGCAAGTGAAGGATTCTAACGATTGAATCACGACCGTAGGGAGTGATTCATGATGATTGAATTACGAGCGAAGCGAGTGATTCAAATGTTAGAATTCTGAGCGACGCGTATGATTCATGGCCCTCGATTAAATCCATTTTATTCAAGAGTTGCATACTATACTTTATACCGTGACTACGAGAAAAGGAAAGGTATAAGCGACAATAGACATTTAATGAAGAAATAGGAAGCTTTTATTTCAGTCAGTTTAAAAACACAATAAAATTTTAACAATTACTAAAATTAAGAGAAATTGTTCTTAACTCAAACACCAAAATAGTGATTAAAAGTGCATTTTATTCACTGTTTTCAGTGAATAAAATAAACTTTTTAGAGGGGGAATGGTATAAAATAAGTTTTTCTAAGTAAAAAAGTAAAGAATCTCACATAAATTCTCGGATGTAGATAAAGTACTTAAAAGCACTAGTACTTCTACATGAAAATATCGGCTCGCTGTATCTGAATTTCAATCGGGATATGCGACTGAGTCCCCGTGAAATATATTCCATGTTATCAAGACGGCCTGTTGCCACAAGCGGATTTCTAACGGACGATATATTTATTATAGTTTTATTCAATACATATTTTATAAGACATTCTGGACTGTTTTACTGAACTTCGAAGTTCAAAACGACGTTATAATGTATCCAGAAAGTATATTAAAACGATTATGTGGACTCCAAAGTACGAGCTTTAACGAGTTATTTAATATATTGCGACGTACACAGATTCAGTTAGACCTTTACAGGCACTTTTACACGTCAATAAGTATAATTTAATTTATTTTTAAAGAAAAGCTACCGATACCAGCGCTTCGTAACGACCACTGCTAAGAAACACCGACAGAAACTCATTTTCACAGTATTGGTCGCCTACACGCCAGAAGGACTTTATCATATTACTAGCTTTTGCCCGCGGCTTTGCTCGCGTAGGGGTGTAATTTATCAAAATCCTTTCTCAGAGGATGCCTACGTCATAGTAGCTTTATGCATGCAAAGTCTCAGCCCGATCGGTTTAAAATTGACAAAGTTTCATACAAACTTTCATCCCCTATTTTATCCCCTTGGGGGTAGAATTGATCAAAATCCTTTCTTAACGGATGCCTACGTAATAACATCTACCTGCATGCCAAATTTTAGCCCGATCCGTCCAGTGGTTTGGGCTGTGCGTTGATAGATCACTATGTCAGTCAGTCAGTCACCTTTGAGTTATATATATTTAGATAGATAATATAATACAATGTTGACACATCATGTATATATGATAATTTTAAAGTAATTCTGAAATAGGCTTTTTATCTTTTATCTGTTATTTAACTAACTAACGCTAACTTTCTTATAATAATAATAATAATAATAATAATTCATTTATTTCAGGCAATAGCATTGTACTTACAAATTTGTACAATGCCAGAGGCCCATATTATAAATACCTTATAACTAACATACATAATATATAATTCCTATCCTAATTTACACGTAGTGTCGGCGACGTGTGACGCACGGTGTCGTCGGGCAGCCGACCTCGGAACCTCCGAAATACGACACCCTGCGGCCAGAAGTCCTCCTTCATAAAGGTTGGCAGATGATGCGTCGGCACTCTCACCACATATGAATTAAAATTCGCTTTGTGGCGAGACTGCAGCCGCTCAACCCTCAAGGTGAAGTTAGACTTCTTTCGGACGTAGTCCACGACCTCCTCTGTCCTCGTAGACCAGTGCAGACGGGACACGTACAGCTGCGTCGATGGTACGGCAGGACGCAGGGGAGAGTCCGGTCCGGGCGGCGCGGTTCCGCAGTTATTGCGGCTCACGGGCTTCCTCCTCTTCCTTTCCACCTTGACGAAGCCCTCTTCATCGTATCTGATTTTATTTTCCTGAAGGTTGCCAGGGAGAGAATGCTTAAGCATCAACTCCACCTATTGTAGTTTTTGGCTCAATAAAGACTTTTAATAAATAAATAAATGAGTAAAGGTAATAGATAAACCTTTAGGTCTATTTTATACTTACCTACTTTATACACAGTTTATAGATTCAGGTAATACTTTGCGGAAGTCAAAGTTACATACTATGTGATTTGAATTACTTTGCGCGATTTAGCCACCAGTGACGGAATTGCACCCAGTAACTGGTGGCGGAATCGTACAAAGTAATTCAAATCACATAGTATGTACTTTATACCACAGAATAAATACTAGTACTCACGTACAGAAGTCTTACTCAGAAAAGAAATATCTACATAACGTGGTTAGCGCTATGGTTCAATTTAGATCGCGTCAGAACTTCTCACCTCTTTATTTAGATACCTAGACATCCGTTGCAAGCCAATTTCATTCTTATTATTCTCGCAAACGATTCATGTAACTGAATTTTCCCCTTCGAAGTGGTCGCCGCGCGAATAGTAACAATGTAGGTATATTTTCGATACCAAAATGGGGAGTGACACAGGCTTGTTTATACACAGTATAAACATGTTATTTCAATAATCATATTTACCTGATAGGTAATGATCAAATGAAAGTCCTTATACTGAGAAACACAGGTAGTCCTCAAAAATATTTAGCCAATTTCGAAATTCCACGTAAATCCGGTTAAGGTACTGGACCGAAAAACGGTCAAAGGTCGCTAACGAAAATAATTCTTAAAAAATCTTCTAAACATCCCAACCTTATGACTTTGAGATAGAGTAGGGTTTCGTTAGAAAAAAGTATTCTCTTGAAAAGATATACTCGCGACCTTCCTTGCCATTTGAAGCCAATACGTGGCCTATTTAGAAGGACGGCGATGTCCTACCTATGTCTTGCGAGCAAAATAAAACAGTTTAACCTGCTTTTAAAAGAGTGTCTGCTTTTTACAAGCTTTTATTTAGTTTCACCTGTCCCGGCTTCTGTCGCTCTGTCTGTCTGTTAGTAATCAAATCTTGCAAATTAAATTTCACCCATTTCCCGGTTTCCGATTGAGTTGAAATTTTTCACGCATACGTATATCGAGTGACAATTTAATATTATGATGACATGGAGCTGATCGAGCTGATCTGATGATGGAGCTGGCCAGTGAACAGTGGCCATGGAAACTCTGTAATAAAACGACGCCACCCCATCGAGTTTAGGCTCATTTGATTCGTCTTGAGGATCACTTTAGATAAAAGCTTGTTTTAAAAAATATTTTTTTAAATAATTACTGGTTACTAAAATTTTACCTAAGTTTTTTTTTTTTTTAAGCGTGTGTATGTGGTCGACATGCGTGTAGATTTTCAAGCTAGGTACCTAAAGACATCTGACATAGCTGTCTAGCTATGTCAGATGTCTTACAATGATACAAACAAATATGCTCTTGCGTGCCGCCGTGCCTAGGACCTTGCTTTATGTGTCTCGCCTACATTACTCCACTAAGATAGAATACATAAGAGTAAAGACTCATTTCATCCTAAGGGTGGTAAAGTTGGAATCGCGTCACAGCGTGAATTTTAATTCATATGTGGTGCGAGTTCCAACTGCTCAGCTGGCGACACACACAAAGGAAGATTTCTGGCCGAAGTGTGTCGTGTTTCGGAGATATCCCGGACGGTTACTAGTACACCGTGCAATGCGTCACAAAAACAATAAAAAGTTAATTGATATAATATAAATTTTAGGTTAAGGTACGTATATGAAATAATCATATTTATGCTAGTCTAAGATATTTAATCTATGGGCCTTGTTGCCTGAAATAAAACGATTTCATTTGATACGGGATTTGAACCTTCCAAAGCACGGAGGAGCGAAAATTTGTGGTCGATCAGCCATCCAAGTGTGGCCCATGGCCGGTGCCGCTTAACTTGCGAAAGCGCTAATTGCCTATACTCCCGCCGGGCACCGCGCTTCTTATAATACAGATCAAGATCTATGATGTAACTTTTTACAGATGATTTGAACGTATAATTGTGATACAATTGAATGAATGCATTGTATAATCATAGAATTATAAAATACTAATAACACTTTTTTTAATATCACTAATAATAAATTTGACCTAATAATATATAATTATATTTAATGATAGAATATACAGTTATGCGATATACGTAAGTGTGCAAAATTTCAGCTCAATCGGAAACCGGGAAGTGGGTCAAATTTAACTTGCAAAATTTGATTACAGACAGACAGACCGACAGACAACGGGACGGGTGAAACTAAATAAAAGCTTGTAAAACCTCGTAGCTCGTAGATAAGGTATCAGTGACTACATTTTTATAAGCAAGCGCTCAAACAACAATGTTGCCGTGAATCCCTGAAAACTACATCAGAATTTGTTACGATTCGAAAGCAAATTGCAAATTATCAAATAATTAACATATTGAATGCTTTTGTCAAACAAATTATATTTCACCAGCAATATGTTGCCTACAGACTTCAATTCTAAAATAACGAGCAAACAGAAAGACCGCCAGAGCACAGAATAAGTACAAGTACTCACGTACAGAAGTCTCACTCAGCAAAGATATTCAAAGAAATATCTACTCAATGTGGTAAGCGATATGGTTTAATTCGGCTTGCGGCCGTAATCAGCAACTTTCGTTTATATACCTTGAAATTCATTGCAAGCCAATTATATTTTTATTACTGAGACAAACGATTAAAATAACTGAATTTCCTTCTCTGTAGGTATATTTTCGAAATCTAAACGTCCCCGTTTAGCTATCGAAACACAATTTAACTATGGCCGTCAAAAAAATGAGTAGGTACTTCAAAAACTATTCGGTGCCGCGACCAAGCCAGTGTCACTCCTTGGACCTCCTTGGCGTAGTGGTCACCATGTAGTCTAGTCTGTCACGCAGAGATTCCGGGTTCGATCCCCGGTCAGGGCCAGTTGTAAAATGGCCTTTTTCACATTGTCCTGGGTCGTGGATGTTTATCTATTTAGGTATTTGTTATAAAATATGGTATCGTGGAGTTAGTAACCCATAACACAAGTCTCGAACTTACTTTGGGACTAGCTCAATCACTGTAAGCTGAACAGCTCTTTTCTATTCTGCTATCCTTTTATATCGTTCAGAACCGTCATTCGCTAGAGCGAGATAGAGCAACGGAATGCAACAAGATTGGCGATTCCGCGGTATTCCATCGTCGCTTTCTCCCACTCTATCAAATGACGGTTCCGAGCGGCAGAAAAGGATTGCAACATTGAAAATTGATGTTCCAAACTGCCAGATGTAACCCAACCCTTAAAGTTGACCTAGTCGCGAGCTCGAACTCACAGGTGGGCGCGGCCTAAAAGCATGCTGTCTCATGTACCTAACATCGTGTTCGGGCGAAGCAATGAGGTGAAATGCATGATAAATTCATATAATTCATAGCGCGTTAAAATACGTAAAGTCCTTTGGGAAAAGGGGAATATTACGAATAAAATGTATTAAAATTTTCGATAAATAATCCATGTCAGTGTGAACTTTGTTTTAGAGATTTCACACTTCTTTTAATACTTATTTACGCTGAAAGTTGCGTAAAAATAAGCAAAAAAAAAACGAATCTTTGATGGCTCATAACTTTTTAATGGCTTTTTATTTTACTATTCTGTATTCGTACGGACACAATTTATAATAAGACAAAACGATATCATTTTAAACTTTGGACGTACAATGTCAAACAGTGGAAGAAATCCCCTCCGAAATTTGTATAGGAAATGTATCGACTAGTTCAACCTTAAGTGTCTTATCAGCACTTTCCATATTTTATGCATTAGCACAGCAAAATTTATTACTGGAAGTAGGGTTGCCTATTAAAATCGTAATTAATGTTTGTGACACGGCAGTTTGCGCTAGGTGATAGGCGAATTAATATTTTCATGATGACCCTGTTTCAGGCTCTATTCATTAGTGTCGTGTTTAGTGCAATGATTGGTATATGGCTTCGTGGTTTAGGTAATTAATTACGTACTCAGGTTTATTTCTATGTACCTTGTGTTTGTCAGCCTAAAATATATCTCCGTGTAGGAGCTCAAACTACCCCAGCTAGTGCGCAGCTAGTGTTCCCACATGAAAAGGTAAGTAGGTACGTAGGTAGGTAGAAGAGAGCTTGAGAGAAATCAAATATAGCACAGAGTTATTTTAATTATTATAAATTTACAATACTGATGTATAAGTTATGAAATGTAATCAGCTCGAGAGATGGTAGTGGAATGAGTCCGAAATTATTTTTAGAAAGGTGCACAGTATGAAATGAAGAAAGGAGGTAAACGGGAACATGAAGGATGAGGTTTATTGTAACATCGTTACATCCGTACCCGAGTTTACGTCTCTTTGTCCACCCTTGCACATCGAACCCATCCCGCGGCCTGCCTTCTTTTTTCTCTTCATTAAGTGTAATGGCTATGATTGCCAACTCGTTAATTGTGAGCCGGGACATAACCGTGCGCTACACTTCACGTTTGCATTCAAAATAATCTGGTACCAGTCATAAGTCCCATTTTTCAAACGCGGAGTCACCTAAACGAATGGTTTCTATTCGAATTTCTATAAAAAACCGTGCGTTTAGTGACTCCGCGTTTGAAAAATTGCACCACAGAACAGAGCAGTCGGCGAGCAGTAAGCGCGCCATCGCCTAGCCGTGGTTACGTGCTTACGTCAGGTTGACGCCTGGTGGACGGAGCGGCAAAAGGCGGTAGAGCCGAAGTACACGATGCGATGCTGTGTCGCACCGCAAATATTTCGCCGTATTGGCGAGCACACTAGCGGTGCGGCTTGCGACGTTGATACGTCACAGCGGCACTGCAGGCTGCTAATATATATATATATATATATATATATATATATATATATATTAGTATAAACGATAGAGCGGTGCCACTCCGGCGTCGCACTCGCAGCGCAACACATTCACCCCTTCCCGCCTCGTCTCGACGGTGGCAAGCCTGGTGCGGCACCGCAGTGCATCGTGTGACTTGCCACAGATATTTCTATGAAAGACGACGAAGCGACACCGCTCCGGCATCGCACCGCCGCCGCAACGCATCGTATGCTTCAGCTCGTACGATGTCGATCCGTTTCAGAGTCGATTATTCTGCTGTAACCTTAAAAGTGGTGGTGGTCTTATGGCCCTGGGTTCTATGTGCCTACGGTTGCAAGATCCATATGGCTCTGTCTGCTCTATTAAGGACAAAGTCGTGATAGTATATAGCAGTCTTTCCCAAAGTGGGCGATAACGCCCCCTTGTGGGCGCTGGAGGCTTTAAGGGGGCGGTAACGGGCCCAGAATAAAGTTGGGGGACGCTGATGTGATTTAAGCAATGAGTGATTTATAACTTCAGCTATTTCATATTTTAAATTTACTGAAATTAAAATCCTCTTACTACACAACATCCATTTATTAGTTCATATTTATATCCTTTTTTATTGTACAAATCTATACTATAATAAAAGAGTAAAAAAAATGTGTCTGTACATTGAAAATTTTTCAAAAAAAATATTTGGGGTGATGGAGATATAGTAATAGAGTAAGAAAATAAAAAAAAAATGTCTGTCTGTTTGTCTGTTTGTCTGTTTGTCTGTTTGTCTGTTTGTCTGTTTGTACACGCTAATCTCCGGAAATACTGGACGGATTCGAATGAAACTTTTTTTGTTATATAGCTGTGAAGCCTGGGCAACATATAGGCTATAATTGATTTTGGAAAATGGAACACATGATGCAGAACTATAATGGTCCAGCTAAACTATAAGAAATATTAAAATGCCGCCTTAGCAAAAGTTGTTAAGTCTGATGAGAACTTTTTGTTGAGTTATAATACAACTGGCCAAGCGTGAGTCGGACGCGCGCGAAGGGTTCCGTACCATAATCTATGAAAAATCACGTTTGTAGTATGGGAGCCCCCCATCAATACTTATTTTATTCGATTTTTATGGTTCCATAGGGTAGGGTAGAAACGGGAAATTATTACTTAGACCTTCCGACTGTTTGTCTGTCTGTTTGTCACCAGGCTGTATCTCATGAAGCATTATAGCTAGACAGTTGAAATTTTTATAGATAATGTTTTTTTGTTGCCGCTGAACAAAAACATACTAAATCTATCTATCTATACTATAATAAAAGAGTAAAAAAATGTGTCTGTACGTTGAAAATTTTTCCAAAAAAAAGTTGTTCTTCGTCCGAAGAAAAACTTATAAGTTCAGTATTTGCGGACCTTCAGAGCAAAACACACCAGAAAAATTCTTGGCTACGTGAACGCGCCATATTGACAACAAAAAATTAAAAATCAATTAATAAAGAACTTATGACGCAAATTATTGTTGATTTCTTGGATAGTTTTGTTGACGACGCCCCCAATTATCCAGTTGAGTTTCGTAATTCACTTGCAGCAAATGGACTCTCGGCTCACAAAATAAGTCTTAATGTCAAAGGGCCAATAATGCTGATGCGAAATTTGACTCCGCCGAAACTGTGTAACGGAACCCAACTTAGTGTCTCAGCACTGTATGCCGAAGTTCAGCGGCTGAATTTCAGCCAATGCATGCCTGCAATGTTATTTGCATTACTAGCAACACATAATGCCGAACTTCCGATGCTTTTGCCTGAATCGGACCCGTACCCGCCGACGCCTCACCCGCCGCCGCCGTCGCCGCCGCTTCCGCTCCCGCTCCCGCTCCCGCTCCCGCTCCCGCTCCCGCTCCCGCTCCCGCTCCCGCTCCCGCTCCCGCTCCCGCTCCCGCTCCCTCTACCGCTCCCGCCACCGCTCCCGCCGCCGCCGCCACCGCCGCTTCCGCCGCCGCCGCCTTTTCCACCGACGCCTCCGCCTCCGCCGCCGCCGCCGCCGCCGCCGCCGCCACCGCCGCCGCTGCCGCTCCCGCTCCTGCTCCCGCTCCCGCTCCCGCTCCTGCCGCCACTACCGCCATCGCTCCCACCGCCGTCGCAGCCGCCGCTGCCGCCGCCGCCGCCGCCGCCGCCGCCGCCGCCGCCGCCGCCGCCGCCGCCGCCGCCGCCGCCGCCGCTGCCGCCGCCGCCGCCACTGCCGCCGCCGCTACCGCCGACGCCGCCGCCGCCGCCGCCACTGCCGCCGCCGCTTCCGCCGCCACTGCCGCTGCCGCTTCCGCCGACGCCGCTGCCGCCGCTTCCGCCGCCGCCGCCGCCGCCGCTGCCACCGCCGCTGAAGCCTTTGCCGCCGTCGCCACTGCCGACGCCTCCGCCGCCGCCGCCGCTGCCGCCGCTGCCACTCCCGCTGCCGCTTCCGCTCCCGCTCGCGCTTACGCTCCCGTTTCCGCTTTCGCTCCCGTTCCCTCTTCCACTTCCATTCCCTCTTCCGCTCCCGTTTCCGTTCGCCGCAGACGCGCCAAAGACGGAAGATTAAATTCTCATATCGGCACATCACTACTGTCTGGCGTTTCCACAGAACTTCAACGGCTGAACTTCAGCTTATTTAGTGTGTCATCCCCACCGAACTTTAAACACTGAACTTTAGCCGCTAAACTTCGGCATAGTCTGCTGAGACACTTAAAGTTTACTGTGAGTGGTGCCAGTAAAACTGTATTTATTCCGCGTATGCCACTCATCCCTAACAATTTTCCTTTTGAAAATACACAGTTCCATGTGTTTACTTGATTTGCTATGAAAATAAGTCATAGTTTTAGAGGCTTAAAGCTGCTGATGTCGATCTAAGGACTGGTTTTTCGCATGGCCAACTTAATGTGGCTTTCTCCAGGGTTAGTAAAACTTCAGCTCTTTTCGTATTGGCTCCCGAAGGAAAGAATTAAAATAATATTGACTTTTAACTCCTAACACTGTAACAAGTACTTTCTTATCTCTCTCTTTCTTTCTGTCTCTCTCTCTCTCATTAGTTTTTATTTATATTAATACGCCGGAGTCATAAAGTCCACGCGAACGAAGTCGCGGGCATCAGCTAGTATAAACTAAAAATGTAATTAATATTTATTATTTTAATGCGTTCACAGCGCTATTTATAACGTTAAAGGATTCAAACACTGAAAAAATTTCGTGTTTTATAGTTTCGCAGGTGAGGTCCCCACTTCCGATACTCTTTATTATTGTAAAATTGTATTATTATTGCTATTTTTTTATTTAAAATTAACAATGTTGATTATTGTTATTTTTTTTATAAAAGATACTCTAATGTACTGGTGTATGTATTATTATTGCTCTTTCTTGTAAAAAAGTCTAGTTTAGAATATAGGTTGAATTAAACTACAGGCAAGACAAATATGTGATTCAGGTTTTTATGGTGAAAAAAATAGGGGGCGCTACAAAATAACTGATTTTTTAAAGTGGGCGTTTGACAAAATAAGTTTGGAAACCTCTGGTATATAGTATAATGCCAATAGTGATCAGCCAAATCGATTATAAGCACTTCATAACTTCTTAACTGAAACTTGAGCCGGCAAGTTGTCCGTCAGTTCTGGAATATCGAAAATCAACTCCAAATCAAGAAACTTCGGCACTTGCTAACTAATTACAATCTACTTGGAGCATATGGTAAGCGGCACCAGCTTCAGATGCGGGGGCGGAGGATTCCCAAGAAATCACGAAAGAAACACGTACAAAGGGACTAGAACAGGGCAAGTTCGTAGAATGGCTCTAAAGAGTTAAAAACCATCATCACTGACCTAATCTGTACATGTGCAATTCCTGTCTTCAGCGCAGCGCTCAGGATGGCTCGAGATTTCACACCGATAGGAAATACATTACACAGAGTCCAAATAGTCCAAAATGCGAAAACGGGCAAAATGCTAAAGGCCCTATAAAACCGACTCCAAGTAATTAAAAGAAGCGTAACCACTACTTTAACAATTAAGTACTTTATAGAGTTAAGAATGAATTTAAATGTTATGTTGGTCAGGGAGAAAGAATACTTAAAATGCTGCTTGCCTTCCCGCGTAGATCGTAAAGACAGATTGAGGGAATGGACGAAAAGGTAAGTTATATTATGAGGCGATGCGACTAACCCATCACTATTTCCCTTCCCATCATGACGCTTTAAGTGGCATATGGGACTTACGGACCTAGGTTTTAAAAAGGAAGGACAGGTAAAAAAAGGCCTGTATAGCTCTGTCTGTTACATTAAGATACGATGTGTTATCGTATCTTCTACTCACTTACTCATCACGAAATCTCGAAAACTACTTAGCCAATGAAGATGAAATTTGGCAGAAAGGTAGATTGTGACTAGGAGACGTCCGTTAAGAATTTTTGGAAATTCCATCCCTAAGGGGGTGAAATAGGGGTTGCCAGTTTGTATGAATTTTCGTAATTTTAAATTGAGACACTTGATTTTTTTAATTTATTTTAGTAGTTAGTAGAAAATAATAATGCATTTATTAGATTTTTAAAATTACATCCCTATAGGGGTGAAGTAGGGGTGGCAAAAAATATGTCATTTTTGAATTAGTATAAATAATAATCAATTAAATGGATTTTAAAAAATTGCATCCCCGAGAGTGCATTAGGGATAGCAAATTTATATTATTATGAAACTTCGTCATTTTATGAGTGAGAGACAAAAAAATTAGATAAATAGATCCGTCGGGGAGCGGGAGCGGGGGCGGGAGCAGGAGTGGGGGCGGGAGCGAGAGCGGGAGCGGGAGTGGGAGCAGGGGCGGGAGCGGGAGTGGGAGCGGAAGCAGGAATGAGAACTATCCTATTGGAAACATTTTCGACTTCTACGCGGACGAAATCGCGGGTTTAAGCTAGTGTAGTATATACGTATGATGCCAATAACGATCAACCAACCAAATTAAGTGTGAGCGTTTTAGAAGTTCTTTATCTGAAACTTGAGCCGGCAAGTTGTCCGTCAGTTCCGAAATATCGGAAGTCAACTCCGAATCGACCAACTTCGGCACTTGCTGACTAATTACAATCCACTCCAACAACTAAGTACTTATAAGTTCAGATCAATTTATGCTGGTTGCAAAGAAAAAATACTTAAAATGCTGTTTTCCTTCCCACACAGACCGTCAAAGCCGATCGAAGGAATGAGCGAAAAGGCGATGCGACTAACAACTTATCACTATTTCCCGACCCATCATGATGCCAAAAGGTCTTACGAGCTTAGGTTCTGTCCCTGTCTGCTGGCTACAAGATCTATACGACTCTGTCTATTCCATTAAGAATAAAGACGTGATTGGAAATAGTAAGTATATAAGAATATCAATAGCGATCAGCCAAATCGAGTATGAGCGCTTCAGAAGTTCTTAGACTTAAACTTGAGCCGGCAAGTTGTCCGTCAGTTCCGGAATATCGGAAATCAACTCCGAATCGACCAACTTCGGCACTTGCTGACTAATTACGATCCACTTCAACAACTTAGTACTTTTGAAGTATTAAGAAAAAGGGTTTCGTTAAACGAATACTTTATAAGCTTAAGAACCTAAAAGAAAAGTTTGAAAATAGAGAGCTTTTCTGAGGCTAGATTATATACCGAGAGTGATGAAAAAAGAAATATCAGACCGCAAGAATTAATATCAAGCCACAATTCACATAATACTAGAACGTATGATTTATTCTTGGTTGAAGTAAGCGAAATGATAATGATTTCAAATCTAATAAGACATGACAATCTCTTCATAATAATAGTAGAAGGAAAGATAGAGAGAGAGGAGAAACAGGAAGACCAAGGATGAAGTTTTTCCAACAAATAAAAGAAAAGTTAGGAGTAAGGACTTACCAGGAGATTAAAATAATGGCAGAGAGAAGATGCATGGAGGCATTTCTTCTCACCGACAAGAGCTCTTAAATTACAAGAAGAGGTCGAAGTGTAAGCTTCATGAGTCTAGAGGCAAAGGTCTATACAGAATTAGCAAATTTCCTGCATGTATATCTGCTATTTTTCGTGTGAACACTCGACCAAAACTGGAATCAGATTTTAAGGCATTTGAGATAGCTAACATGTTAAAAACCAGGGATCGGAATCACGGGTGCTATTGCTATTAAAAGTATGGATATGACTTAAAATTCCGGGATTTCTCATTTATTTAGTACCCAATTAGATAATTGGGTACTAAATAAATAAAACAATCATAATTATGTGATTTCAGGATAAGTATTTTTTTTTTTGATTAAAAATATATCCTTAAGTCACATAATTATGATTGTTTTATTTATAGATTATATAGTCATATCCATACTTTTGATAGCAAAAGCAGCTGTGATTCCGATCTGTTAATAACGCATTGCTGTAATATCATCATCATTTCAGGGGTCCGCGTGATGATACTGCGTTTCTGTGCTAAGCCACATTAAACATTAATGTATAATAATAAAGTCTAGTTTGGTTTCACATACAAATAGGACGTCACTATGGAACGACTACCGGGTACTTACTTACCCCCAGGTCTTCTTTCGTTGCCTTAATGTCAAATTTTAATCATGGAAAAATAAATACGTCCGTATTTTCGCCGCATATAATACAAACGCTACATTTAATTTGGCGCCCAATTTGTGTGTATGACATACAAATTGAGTCGTGGAACTAATTTCGAGTTCCGTGTGCACAGTCCGAAATATCAGCGGATCCGGAGTCGTGAAACTTTGCACGTGGATGTCTAGTTTGTGGAAGCGGCAACGAGGTTTAACGAATGGTTTAGTAACAAAGTACTACCATTTTTACCTAATTCATTACCTTATATTAATTTTTACATAATCAAAATTTTTTCGTTAAGATTTTTCTACCGTTGCCAATGTACTCACGCCGATCAGACCATAAAACACCTTCTCTCATCTTCATCGTACCCGACCAGCTGTACAAAATACGACTTGTACTCGGCGTCGAAAGATGCATAAGAGTAGCAACTTACTGGAATCAAAATATAGCTATTTGAGCCCACAAAAGAAGGTATCTTTGGGAAATTTCAGCCTAAAGATTTATTGCAAATTTTGTTTCAGACCATAAGTGAGCTATACTTTGATCTTTACACGAAAAAAAGCCTTGAGCTTCCTCTAGCAGGCAATCAAAAGATGGTACAAGCCCAAGGCCGTAAAATCTAATAAAGATTACGTTCCGCGCGATGGAGATTACGTAGGTCTAAGGGTTGGGCTACATCCGTCAGCACGCAACAGCACTTTTCTATTGTGCTATCCTTTTCTGTCGCTCAGAACCATCATTCGCTAGAGTGGGAGAGAGAGCGACGGAACGCTTCAGCACTTGTTCTGGCGAATGACGGTTCTGAGTGACTGAGTGAAAAAAGTGCTGTTTCATGCTGACAGGCTCATCCCTAAATGGAAATCAAAATTTAGACGGTTGCTTGCCACATCCCTTCTAGAAATAATTAAGATTGCCGCCCAAATTATCGATGGGCTTTCCGATGTGCGTAAAAAAGAAGAAGCTTTCTCTTAAATTGTTATGTCAAAAAGATCGTAAAAAAATATATAGAGACAAATTACACTGATTGAACTAGCCCCAAAGTAAGTTCAAGACTTGTGTTATGGGATACTAACTCAACTATACCATATTTTATAACAAACATATATAGATAAACATCCAAAACTTTGAAAAAGGCCATTTTCCAGCTTGCCCTGACCGGGGTCGAACTCAGGACCTTTGGGTGGCGGACTAGCATGGTGACCACTACGCCACAGAGGTCATCATAATCACGAATATTGTGAAAGTGTCATGCCACTTCTAGAATTCATTAACTCTTCGCTCCCCATCTATGTAAATCTGTTCGCATGTAGTAGGCGCGTCTTGTCAGAAACGCGAATACTTTGCGACAGCGCACAGATGAGAGACACAGGCAAACATGTAAAATGCCCCAGGGTTTTCTAGCGTGATATTTTAATCTTATTGAGTTTATATTTAGTTCCAATGTCCTCGTAGCTTCGTTTTTGTAATGCACCTTGTTGATATGAAAATTTTCCATAAGGCCATAGAATAAATAATAGTATTGGCCAATGTTGGGATCTTGTATTTTAACCGACTTCAAAAGGAGGAGATTATCAATTCGTCGCCATCTTCTTTTTATGTATATTCATCGATTATGCGAAGACGCCTGGATCGATATGGAAAATTATTTTTTTTTGTTTGAAAGAGCATACTTTTCAGGTAGTCCCATAGATATCATATTAAATTTTGTGTAATATGGGGGTGAATTCTGTTTTAGTTTTGAAAAAATATTTTTTTAATTCTCCAATGGTCCAGTAAACAATACATTGCTTGTATATTAATTTGCTTTTCCCATTGTCAATGAAATCACCGTTTGAAAATATAGCAGGGCATGCTAACTAACAAGTAAAGGTTGTTATAGTTTTTCGATACTAAAAACCGACTTCACCTCCAAACTACACAACCAATTTTGGTCCAATTGTATAGGACCACTTGAAAAGTATTCTCTTTTAAACAAAAATAGAATTTTTGAAATCGGTCTAGGCGCCTTCAAATAATCGTTGATAAATTTGATAGTACATTTGAAAATAATTGGCCCAGAGCGTGTCGGGCTACGCGCAGTGTAGTTACGAATTCCAACTTTGAGTTCATGGCAATAAAAACGTCTAAAAACTAAATTTCTATTGCATTTGTACAAAATGTTCCTTTTCCGAGAACATTTTTGCCTATAACTTTTTAATTTGTAAACCCTATTTAGCTCTGATAGTTTTCCTTTAAAGTTCGTCATATATACTACAGCTGAGAATTTTTTCACGTGTCCATATTTAACCGTTTAGCAGATAGAGGGGGGCGACACTTGACTCTACAAAAATGTTTACTTTTAAACCAAATATTTCAAAAACGAATCCCTTAATATAAAAACGGTGTTCAAAAGCTCATAATATTTTTGAAAGACCTCTTCAACAATAGTCCACATGATAGGTTAGTCGTAAAAAAATTTTTTTTTTCAATATTTTGCTTTACCACTTTTTCCGCATAATTAATACACATAACCATGCCAAATCACAGCTTTCTAGTACTTATAGTTGGTGAATAAAACCGCGGACTGACAGACAGACAGACAGATATGGCGAAACTATAAGGGTTCCTTGTTTACTACGGAATCCTAAAAAACCACCGCCTTTTTGGAAGTCAGTTAAAAAAGATGTCCCACTTACCCATCTTACTCGTAAGTACAGCCACTAAATACTTAAGTATATACTTCAAGACATATAATCAAATTCGCAACTCAAAGGCCCTCGTAATCAGCAAAGAAAGTCATTGGAGGATCAAAAGTTATAAATTTAGTTAGTCCTTGCTGAGCCATTGACCGGAACGCGGATTAAGTCCGGTCAAATGGACACACGGACAAACTATAGGACGTAAATAGAATATTGTTCCCTGTGTGAGAATTGGGGCGGAAAATACTATGTCAGTAACCTTATTTTTTTCGTGTATACAACGTGGAACGTGGGACATACCCGTAATAAATCAAACCACGGGCTATACTAGATCAATATAGTATAATGAAATTAAAATAACATTTAAAAACAAAGAAAATAGAATGTCGAATTTTTTTTATATTTTTGGCTGTTATTTTAATTTCATTATACTATAGTGGTCTAGTATAGCCCGTGGTTCGATTTATTACGGGTATGTCCCTTCACCTTGTATATGCATTTATCATAAAAATATAGTATCGTTGGTTTAGTATTCCATAACACAAGCTTAAGCTTACTTTGGGGCTAGTATCTGTATGTTTTGTCCCTCAATATTTATTTATTAATTTATTTATCTTCGTTCCCTTTTAAATAATTTATTTCAAATGGGGGCAGCACTGGACCCCGAAAAATACATGTATCCTTGGTTGGGCTATATCTATCAGCACGGAACAGCACTTTTCTATGCTGCTATCATCTTCCGTCGCTTAGAACCGTCATTCTCTAGAGCGAGAGAGAGCGGCAGAACGCCGCGGGATCGCCAATACTGATGCATTCTGGCGCTCTTTCTTGCTCTAGCGAATGACGGTTCTGAGCGACAGAAAAGGATGGAAGGTTCTGAGGACGGAAGAGAATAGCAGCGTAGAAAACTGCTGTTCCAACTCTTAAACTCTTTACGATTTGAAGTATCATTTACTGCTATCACCAACCCGTCTGCCTAAAGTGGTGATTAAGGATTATCAC
Organism: Acrobasis suavella; assembly: GCA_943193695.1. Lineage (NCBI taxonomy): Eukaryota > Metazoa > Arthropoda > Insecta > Lepidoptera > Pyralidae > Acrobasis > Acrobasis suavella. Next base: position 4,369,029 of record OW971947.1, read on the forward strand.
AGACGAGTAACAGTCTTTGACCAGCGTTGCGATCTGTCGCGAGACCGTCGCGCTACCGTTGACGATCGTCGCTAATCAGTGTTGGAAAATGTCGCTAGCACAATATCGCTGGTCTTACTGAGCCCTAAGTGGGAGGTAGTAGTTAAACCGTGTTTTAGGGTCTCAGTTTGACGACCTCCGTGACGTAGTGGTCACCATGCTAGTCCGCCACCAAGAGGTTCCGAGTTCGATTTCCGATCAAGGCAAGTTGGAAAATGGCCTTTTTCAAATTGCCCTGGATCTTGGGTGTTAATCTACAACGTGGAAGGGACATACCCTTAATAAACTAAATCACGGACTGTACTAGATCACTATAGTATAATAAGATTAAAATACCAGTCAAAAAACAGAATAAGGTTTCGGCAAATCCATACAAAAGTGTGCAGCCGCCCGAGCATTTTGTATGGGAAATTCTACATGATTTTTGGTTTTTAGACTGTTTTTTCTGTTTCATTATATTATAGTGATCTTGAATAGCTCGTGGTTCGATTTATACGGGTATGTCCCTTCCACGTTGTACATATGTATTTGTTATAAAATAAAATATCGTTGAGTTAGTATCCCATAACACAAGTCTCGAAATTACTTTGAGGCTAGCTCAATCAGTGTAATTTGTCCGCTTATAATTATTTATTTATTTAGTTTAAATCTCCAGTCTTCAAACCAATAACAGAAAACTTAGTCGAAGATCTCTTGATCAAAATTAGTCCGTCGTTTAGAACTGGATAACTTTGAAACTGCGATGTCTATTTATCAGTCTGTAGCCCGATTAGACCTTAGAATACTTCGAATAGAGTTCTATCATAGTCGAATTAGTATCTGATTTTATCAATCGGTAGTTAGCTCGATTGGACTTTAAATAGAGTTGGCTCAGTTGGATTCCTAATTAACTGTGCATTTACTGTAAAATATTTCATATAAACACATAAGGAAATTATACTATTATGTTATTATTTAATTAAGTATAATTTCATACGTATGTATTTCTTTTAAGAAATACGTTCTAAAACAAGCTTTTATCTAAATCAAAGATCAAACGAGCCCAAACTCGGTTGCGTCGTGTAATTACAGAGTTCCTATGGCCACGTTTCACCATCTCTGGCTCCATCATCAGATCAGCTCCATATCATCATGCATCATTGTCACGCGATATACGTATGCGCGCAAAATTTCAGCGCAACTGGAAACCGGGAAGTGAGTCACATTTAACTTGCAAGATTTAATTACAGAAAGACAGACAGACAAACAATGGGACATGTGAAACTTAATAAAAGCTTGTAATAATACTGATTCATTTAAACCTGCGACTGCGCACCCTGTTGTTAGTCAGTGAAGGCATCAATGGGCCAAGATATTCATCGAGTGGATCCCAAATATAGCAAGCGATAGCGTGGCCAGCCACGTACACGGTGGAGTGATGACCTAAACAAATACAACAAGACATGGCGTATCATAGCGCAAGACCTAGAGCCTTGGAAGATGGAAGGAGAGGTCTTTGTCCAACAATTGGACAGCTACGGCTATTAATAAAAAACCGTAAGGCAGCTTGTGGCGAGCTGTTGGTAAGTAACTACACCACGGACCTGTGTGCTACAGAGTGTCGGTCAGCCCTCGGCTTCGACGCGTTTGCATCATTCGGGGTGGAGATCCAAGAGGACTTGAAGGGCTCTCAGCTCTGCATTAGCTTGATTATACTTAGGTTCTTACTGTTATTCAGGGAGTGGAAAGCGCAGCACACCTCTCAACACCCCTAATTCGCCTGCACCGGTGTTGCTTCTTTGCCTGCAACTCTTGTCAGCGCATTTGAGGGGCCCATTTAGGGGGTGGCAAGCAACCACCTGCCTCAATAGTCAGTAATCATGGTTACGGCAGGTGACGTTTTTATTGCAATAGCGCTGCATAACCTAACCTCATTCTGTAACCCACTTAACTTTTCCTTTTTCTTGCAATAGATCCTTCTCCTGCCGAAACCTATTCAAGGGAAATTTCAGAAATGGGTTTTGGCGGGAGCGCCACGTTAAATCAACTTCTCTAAAGGGCCTCTACTTGTTGGAATCTGTATCACCACGCAAAGCTCTCAAAGGAACGGGATGAGAAGAGCCATGAATCTAAAGGAAATAAAGAATAATATGCCATCTTGTAGCATACTTATCATCTACACTCAATCTGGGATCAGATTTTTGTAGCTACCTAAAGGCTTAAAAATCCGCTTTCCGTTTTAAAAAATTTAAAAATACTATTCCATACAAACGTAGTCTGCATTTTATTTTGAAACGAAATGCCAGATTTCGGCAAAAATTTGTAATTTTAAAGAAATTGCAATTATCTAGGGTTATAGTTGGTTTTCGACGTAAAATTATGAACTGGAAAGAAAATATAAGAGTGTAGAAGTTTTCCATACTTATGGTCAAAAATGATATAATACACTATATTCTCATTTAAGTTCATAATGTTACAATCGGAAACCAATTACATATAACCCTAGATAATTGCAATTTCTTTAAAATTACATCATTTTGTCCATATCTGACATGTCGTATCAAAATAAAACGTAGGCTACGTTTGTATGGGAAAGTCTGATTCTGTCCAGGGTAAGGGCACTCTTAAGGCATCTAGCGGCTCAAGGACTGTCATTTATCTACTGATAACAGGTATTTTTACATATTTGTGAACTGGTGTTCAGATTTCCTCGTGTTTTTCTTTAAAAGCAACGCTAAAGAAAAGAAAAAGCTGAAACAGTTTTGCTACTTGCGATTTGGTTAGTAGATACCAAACTTTTATTCTAATTAGCAGAACCATGTAGTTTTATTAACCGACTTCCAAAAATGGAGGAGTTTATCAATTCGTCGCGATCCTTTTTTTTTAATGTATGTTCACCGATTATTCAAAGACACATGGACCGATTTTAAAAATTCTTTTTTTGTTTAAAAGGGTATACTTTCCAGATGGTACCATGGAAATTCTATCAAAATCGGTTGTGTAGTTTGGGGACGAAGTCGGTTTTTAGTTTTCAAAAATTCTTTAAAACATGAATTGCCTTGAGTGCAGCAGACATTCTTTTTTTCTCAGTGAAGTGCTGGTCGGTGAAAGTGACTGTACACGTACATGGGTCAGGTGAGGTGAAAAAAGAATCAAAATAGTGTCAGGGTTACTAGCCATCACTATTTTGATTCCTGTTTCCACCTCGCTTACGATCTTGTGGCCCGCAAGCCGCAAGACCCAAAATCCTCTACTTACCCCATTAGAGTAAATACGCGATATGTGTACGTATGAGTCAGATTGCACTACAAACTCGGAAATATAAGTCGAGCCGAGTCAGGATACAACCAGTGACTTTTCGGTTATATTATAGGTGCACTTAAAACACTAGACCTCTCCCGCTTCTGGCATGCTTAGAAAAGTTAAAACAGTATCTTAATATAGAACGTGAAAGGGACATACCCGTAATAAATCAAACCACGAGCTATATAGATCACTATAGTATAATGAAATTAAAATAACAGCAAAAAGTTAAATAAAAATTTTGACATTTCCATACGAAAGTGTGCAGCCGCTGGGGCAAATGGTAATGTCGAATTTTTGTTTTGTTTCTGACTGTTATTTTAATTTTATTATACTAAAGTGATCTAGTATAGCCCGTAGTACGATTTATTACGGTTGTATCCCTTTCACGTTGTATACACGAACAAAATAAGGTTACTGACATAGTATTTTCCGCCCCAATTCTCACATAGGGAACAATATTCTATTTACATCCTGTAGTTTGTCCGCGTGTCCATTTGACCGGACTTAATCCGCGTTCCGGTCAATGGCTCAGCCAGGACTAACTAAATTTATAACTTTTGATCTTTCAATGACTTTCTTTGCTGATTACGAGGGCCTTTGAGTTCCGAATTTGATTATATGTCTTGAAGTATATACTTAAGTATTTAGTGGCTGTACTTAAGACGGGTAAGTGGGGCATCTTTTTTACAAGCTAGCTACTTGTTAGTAAGCATGCCCTGTTATATTTTGCAACATGCAAATGATTTTTTTTTTGTGTTATGGCTGTTATTTTAATTTCATTATACTATAGTGATGTAGCATAGCCCGTGGTTCGATTTATTACGGGTGTGTACCTTCCACGTTTTTTAGATAAACACCCAAGACCCAGGACAATTTGAAAGAGGCTATTTTTCAACTTGCCCTGTCTGGGGATTGAACCCAGAACCTCCGGATTGGCGGACTAGCGTATTGACCATTACGCCACGGAGGTCGTCAATATCATTTAAATTTTTCCTACTCCTGTACTGTTATCTGTCTTTTAAATGGTGCCGAATACTAATATAAGAACATAGATTATATGATTTCAGAAAAAATCTATAGTCTATTCCTAATATAATAGCACATGTTTCGTTATTTCGCCAAAACGATACTCCTAGCCATAGACCTATAACTTTTTTCTTTAGATCTACGAGTACCATACTGCCAACATAACAAAATCGTCATTTTAACATATGGTGCCATTTTTCAAACGTTCACTGAACAAACGGTTTTTTGTATAAAAATATTCGTTTAAGTGACTCCATGTTTCAAAATTGGCACTTTTGTCACTAGGAAGACGTCAATAAAAAAAATTAAGTCTTCCATAGATACCTAGTATCTACCAAACATATGGTAGTATTTCGTACTTTTCTTTGTTTATTTATGTATTTATTTTAGTACATGTAGTCGTAGAAAAAGTATTGTATGCAACGTTGTATAAATAGTCAAAAAATGCTCGATGGCGTCAATTTACGATGCTCGCCAAGGCTCGCATCGTAACCTGCGCCACTCGCATTTTTTAACCCTCCTTATACAACTTTTGCATAAAATACTATTATCTCACGCGGCTCCAGATAACCCTCCAAACTATTTTATGAGCTACTGCTATTAACTACTGTTTATGATTCCGTTCTTTATGTAATACTTATATGAATTCTGTGCTCTGTACCACCACTTACTTCCTGTAAGAAAAACATCGCGAGCGAACCTGGAAACCTACTCCATATAATAATACGATACTCATCCGATAGTGAAATCCTATTACTATGTCAAACCAAATTAGACTTTACCATCATACATTAATGCTTAATGTTGCATGACACTGACACGCGGATACGCAGTAACGACCGCCTTGCGTACCGCTTTTGGAGTAACCCCCCGAACACACTCGATAAGAAAAAAAAACCGGCCAAGTGAGAGTCGGACTCGTGCACCGAGGGTTCCGTACAATTTGATTTTGTTACTGCTTATATAGAACTGAGTAATTGATATGAATTTCAACTTAATGCCTCTACTCGTTCATGAGCAAAGGGATAGTAAGTTTAAAATTATTTAAAATATTTTTATTATATGATTTAACTAAAAATTTACCGTTTTCGCATTTTTTCCTTTATCTGTGCTATATGACGTTGCTTCGTACCGAATTTCAAGATTCTGATTTCAAGGGAAGTACCCTGTAGGTTTTGATTCCCTTGCGAGTGTCGCAAAACGGAAATTTGCGGCATAAACGGCTGTATCTTTTGATTGCGTCAGCTGAGAAGTTTGATTTTTTTACAGCTTCAAGGTAAAGTAGACTTGACTATTTGATACAAATCCCATCTTGATACCTCCACGCGTTCCTGAGAAAAAGGTCTTGACCGACAGACAGACGGACGGACAACAAAGTGATTCCGTACCTCGAAAGGAAAGGACGGAACCCTTATAGGATTCCGTTCTTTCCTTTCGAGTTACGGAACCCTAAAAATGGACACATAAAATTACATTTCTTGAAGTAAAAATGTCATTAAAACAATTACGTACGACTTTTTCAATTCTGAGCAAGTTCGGAACGGGTCGTGATTTTATTCCGCCGCAAATTAAACTTTTCAACTACCTGCTGCTTGCTAGCTCTTTTTCTGTACAAGTTTGTAATAACTGAAAGGTCTGAGTTTGCCTTTTACGCGGCTATGGAAGGAAGGATACGTTTTTCGAGAAAAAATAATAAATATAAATAAATATATAGGGACAAATAACACTGATTGAGCTAGCCCCAAAGTAAGTTCGAGACTTGTGTTATGGGATACTAACTCAACGATACTATATTTTATAACAAATACATATATAGATAAACATCAAAGACCCAGAACAATTTGAAAAAAGGCCATTTTCCGACCTGACCGGGGATTGAACCCGGAACCTCTGGGTGGCGGACCAACATGGTGACCACTACGCCACGGAGGTCGTCAAGACACGCAATACAATAAAATAGCAATACAATAAAATATTTTTATTGTATTGCGTGTCTGCGAAATAGTTTGGGTCTCCCGGGCGAAGCAGCGTAGCTGGAAATACGCTAAGATGGAGAAGATATTTATTTAACCTTTATTGTACAAAATACATTTTATAAAGCACAATAGGCGGACTTAATGCTAAAAGCATTATCTAACAGCCAACCTTTGGGTTGTAAGAAAAATTTAGGTGTAAAATAATAGGCTAGGTAAAAGGGAAAGTGATTGAAGATAGCACAAAGATAAGATTTGATAGTTTATATTTAGATAGTTCGACAGTGCTTGTTAACGTTATCTTACCCCCGATACCAAGCCTATTAAAAATCGTACAATTTTGACCACTTAAGTTGATGGCGTCTCAGCCACGCGAACGTTTTGCAACTAAAATGGTCAATGGCGCTTAACAAAAGGTTGATGTTAAAACAAGTAATTATTTAAAAATTATTTTAAAACAAGCTTTAAGTACTCTTCAAGACAAATCAAACGAGCCTAAACTCCATGGGGTTACGTCTTTTCATTACTGAGTTCTTATGGCCACCTTCCAACTCCATTATCAGATCAGCTGCATATCATCATAATATTGCATGGTCACGCAATATACGTATGGGTGCAAAATTTAACTTTTAACATTTGATTACAGACAGACAGACAACGAGACAGGTGAAACGAAATAAAAGAATAATAGTTTCTATTCAAAATATTTTCTGTACATGTCCTATGCATAGGTACACTTTATCACTATACTTTCACTCCTTTATTTTTTAATGAGGCAGACAGAGCTAAAGGCCCCAAAAGCCAAAGGCCACTTAGCATGAAGATAGGTGAGAAAATGGAAAATGAATCAAAATAGTGTTGGTTGCCTATTAACATGATTTCGATTTCCTCCCATTCCCTCGATCGCCTTTTACGATCTACGCGGGAATAAAAGTAGCTAGTATATTTTTAGTTTTTTTTTTCAGACTTACATTGAAGTAAAGTGCTGCCCAAAATTGAAAATAAATCTTGAAATAAATCACTTGAAAGAAAACGGAGATATCATTTAAAATTTTGTCTAGATCAAGCCTTAAATCTTTAAACTATTTTATGAACTACAGTAATAGTTTAATGTAAGAACGTAAAGCTTTTCTACGCACAGTAGCCAAAAGCTACACCTTCTCACTTTAAGAGCGGCCTTCCCATCTTACTTTTCATACAAACGCTCGTACGTGATTATGGCGTTGTATCTGATCTTTCTTGAAAACTTTTGAACTCACAGGTATCTTGCGCGCTATTTCTATGTTTCTGACCTTCAATGTCAAGTATTTAAAATGACCTTCAATAAGAGATAAATTTATCCTACATTGAATAAAAAATTTTGACTTTGACTTTGACTTTGACTTTCTATTAAAATAAAAAAATGAAAAATAGAAAAACAAAGTCAGTATAAGCCTCCAAAAATCTGCTTTTCTGCACAAATTTTAGCTGAACTTCGACCGTTCATAAAGTACTCATAAATTGTAAAAGTAAAGAAAATATTTCAATACAAACCTCGCAAATGTAATGAAAATTTTAAATACAAAACATTTATTTCATATACTTGTAAGGCTTACTGATAAACAGGTATCACCTTGAATAAGTTTTATAAATTTTCGCACCCTATGAATAGTTAATATTCGTTCAATGGTTAGTTAATAATAATACAATTTTCATTTAATAGTATGCAAACCATGCCCTTAGGCGCTATCTTTTTCTTTTTGGTTTGTCTCTTTTTCTAGCATTACCCTGGATGAAACACCAAGCTTTTCAAACTATGCTCGCGTTGAAAACAGAGCGGCTGGGAAGGGCCGCCTTAAACTTTTAAAAGTAAACAGTAGTTCATAAAATAGTTTGAAGGGTAATCGAGGGCATGATCAAGACAAAATTTTAAATGATATCTCCGTTTCCTTACAAAACATGTATTTCAAATTGGGGCAGCACAGGACCTAGGAAAATTCATGTATCCCTTAACAACTACACCACTACAAACCATTTAGTACCACAAACACTTGGTCAACTCACAGCTACATCATCCGTAAAGCTCAATGCCTACGCCGATATATTTCAACACGATCCCGCCGTTAAGGCGAAGGATATCTGCAGTTTGATTGATTTTGACACAGGGAGTGATTGGGGAGTTATGAGGAGCTGTGGGTGATTGCGGCCGTTTCTTTGATTTATCAGGTTTTTGGTTCAAGAGTATTGGGGAAAGAAATTAGGTACAAGCGCTTCAATTGATGCGTTTTTCTTAAATACGTGTCTACACAAAACTCTTATCGGTCTCCTTGTATTGTATGCACACAATCGCGATTTTCGACTGGGATAATAAGGAGAGGTTAGAATAAGAAAGAAAGAATAGTATGCAATTAGTGAATAAAGGACGGATTTACTTCGAGGGCCATAGATAAATCACGAGCAGGTGAAGGATTCTAACGACTGAATCACGACGCAAGTGATTCAAGTGTTAGAATCCTGAGCAATGCGAGTGATTCATGGCCCTCGATGTAAATCCGCTTTATTCAAGAATTGCATACTATACTTTATACCATGACTACGAGAATAATTTTTCAAAACTAACAACCGACTTTATCACCAAACCACACAACCGGGTTTAATAAAAAAATTGTGGGACCACCTGACAGGTATTACTTTAAAAAAAAATATTATATTTATATATATTATAAATCTTTACAAACGTCATCGAATAAATCGATCAACATATATAAAACATAAGACGAATTGATAACCTCCTCTTTTAGAAGTCGGTTAAAAAGAAAAATTTAAGCGAAAATAGACATTTAATGAAGAAAAAAAAGGTTAAATTAATTAAAATGAACATTAAAATTGGAACAATTACTAAAATTAAGAGTAAATTGTTCTAAATTCAAACATCAAAATAGTGAGTAAAAGTGCTTTTTATTCACTGTTTTCCGTGAATAAAATAAACTTTTTAGAAGGGGAATGGTATAAAGAAAATTTGTTACCATAAAGGAAGTAAACTTAGAGTAGAACAATCACTAGGTTGTTGCTTCCTTACAATGTTTTTCTTCACCGGAAGCAATTGGAAGCAGGTAGTTACAATTGAATGGAGTGCAGATTTTAAATAAATTTGCATTTATTTAGAGTTCCGTGCCCAAAGGGTAAAAAAAATCTATTTATCACCAGGCTGTATTTCATGAACCGTGATAGCTAGACAGTTGAAATTTCTGTTGCCGCTGTAACAACAAATACTAAAAACAGAATAAAGTAATATTTAAGAGGGGCATATACAACGAACGTATTTTTTTAATAGATAATGGTACGGAACTCATCGTGCGCGAATCCAACTCGCACTTGGCCTGTTATTTATAAATACATGAGTAAAGCTTTTAACTAACAAAGCTCTATAACATTCTCAAATAAATCAATCAATCATTGAGTCCCAAACCACGCTATATTCAATCTATTGGAGTATAACAACATATAAGCCGGCCCTTTGTGACCGAAAGCCGACAGGTCTAAACCTATCATCCCGATGTTAGAGCAATTTATTCTAGCTTCCAGGCTGAACCTAGGATATACCAAACATTTACCCCTTTGTTCATAAAGAAATACAAACGTTTGCTAAACCTGTTTCAGTAAAAAAATGTTTTGTGTCGTTCTTTCAATGTCAAATATTAAAAAGAGGGAAAGGGACACAACATATTTTAACTGAAATAGGTTTAGCAAACGATTCCGTATTTTTATAAATATGAGGTTTAGAATTTAAAATAGCGTTTCATAACTATCGATGGTTGACCTCGGAAACAGTCGCAATATCGAAAGGAATATCGATCGATATTATCGATTGTCAATAGTTTGCAATACTATTGATAAAAGGAAAAACTATCGACAGTATCTATACTATTGAATTTAGATACTGTCGATAGTTTTTAATTTATACGACTGATACTATCAATAGTATCGATACTGTTACTACTTTATGAACAAAAAACTATCGATAGATAAATTAATGTCGATAATAATATGATATCGATATTCGTCACAATACTAGCGATATTTTTTAATACAAATAGTACCTTTAATATCGATAGTAATAATTATAAACTATCGATACTATCGATGGTCCTATCGATGTTGTTACTGTTTTTCAAGGCCACGATAGTATCGATAGAGTATCCATATTTTATACTATTGCTTGCAATACTAATACACAAGGATATACCATAGCCTTTGATATAAACTCACATACAAGACATAACATAATAGGTTATTAACCGACTTCCAAAAAGGTTATCAATTCGAAGCGGTCTTTTTTTATGTATGTTCACTGAATATTCGAAGGCGCCTGGACCGATTTGAGCATTTTTTTATTTATTTTGAATGTTTATTGTATCTACGTTTCTGGTGGTCCCATAGAAATATTATTAAAATTGGTGGTGTAGTTTTTAGTTATTTTTCTATATTTGTCTGGCAAATTAAAAAAAGCCCAGTCTGTCAATAACGCCATCTAATGATGAACAGCGGAACTACTGATACGACTTGATATTCGTATAACCATCTATTATTTGCTAGAGATAGCCCTGACTTTCAAGGGTTAACCCTCAATAACTTTAAAACGGCAGAACCGATTTCTAACAAACATAGTTAAGCACCACCGCAAGGGAACTTGCTTTCACGTAAAAATATCTATCGAAATCGGTTCATCCGTTCGAGCGCTTCGATGCCACCGACAAATAGACCGACAGACAATAGTGTCAAACTTATAGCAGCTCATTCAGGGCCGGACCGTGAGTTTAGGGGGCCCTGGGCTTATACTTCTTAGGGGCCCACCTAATTACTTAAAGTATAGAAGACAAATAAGATATTAAAATATTTGATATAGATAGTGTTTGTTAATATATTATAATAAGTAAAAGACTCGCTCATACTGGGGGTTCAGGGTTGCCACTCCGTAGGCGGCCATTACACATTCAATCTTGATCAAGATCGGCTACATTCCTCCTAAACTCTGTTTCTTTCTATCCTACTAGTTATAAATAAATTAAAAATACTTATTAAATATTACAAATAATGGTACTATAAATAATTGAAGCAAAATAAAAAGAGACATAGTCTCAAAGGGAAACAGGTTAGCACGATCGAGTTCGAATGAATGGCGAATGGCTGCCGAACATTTTAACTGTCAGATCGAGGTACCAACACCTGAACTTAAACTTGAATTAAATGAATTGAATGGGTTTGATTAATCACAGGATTCGCAGGGCTGCAAACCTAAACGATCTGTTTAATTTAATAAAATTATAGATTTCGCATTATCTTCTATTTTTTGTACCCGTGCGAATAATTTGCACTTGAATGTTAGCGCTATGTTTTAATTTAGCTCGCGTCAGAACTCCTCTCTTCGTTTAGATACCTAGGCATCCATTGCAAGCCAATTTAATTCTTATTGCTCTCTAGATAAACGATTCAACTGAATTTTCCCCTTTGAAGTGGTCGCCGCGCGTATAATAATAATAAAATAATAAATATATAGGGTCAAATAATACTGATTGAGCTAGCCCCAAAGTAAGTTGAAGACTTGTGTTATGGGATACTAACTCAACGATACTATATTTTATAAAAAATACATATATAGATAAACACCCAAGACCCAGGACAATTTGAAAAAGGCCATTTTCCAACTTTCCCTGACCGGGGATCGAACCCGGAACCTCTGGGTGGCGGACTAGCATGGTGACAACTACGCCACGGAGGTAGTCAAGGTCGTCAATAATGTAGGTATATTTTCGATACCCAAACGGGGAGTGACACAGGCCTGGTCAGGGGTTAACCAAAAGAGGCTAATTATTGGCAATGTCAGACAAGCAATTAGTCGGCCATTGTGTGGATAACAAAGCGTGGCCAGTGGGAGTTATGGTCGTTTTTGCCCCGATCACTCAGATTGATTTGGGCTATTACCGGGGTCTACAGCTGTTCAAGTGTATTTGAGAGACAGGTTCTAATTCTTCGCTTATGGCTCATTTTCATTGGTCGTTTACTGAATCGATATACAGCACGTGGGGACTTCCCGTATGCGGGCTACCAAAGAAATTACATACAAACTAGAAAAACTACCTACTATAAAATCATTAAAAAAAACATTTTTTGGGGTAGCTTCCCTACATGTAAGGTGGGAGTCATTTTTTCCCGATAAACCCATCGAGTGGTGATGAACTGGTTTTTCATAAATATTGTGAACTTTAGAACACCATTTTTCGATTTCGGGATCCGTTTCTAAAATGTTTGGTTTTATAGTGCAAATTTTTGTTACAAGCTAAACGGGATCAAAGCGGGAGCAAAGCGGGAGCAAAGCGGGAGCAAAGCGGGAGCAAAGCGGGAGCAAAGCGGGAGCAAAGCGGGAGCAAAGCGGGAGCAAAGCGGGAGCAAAGCGGGAGCAAAGCGGGAGCAAAGCGGGAGCAAAGCGGGAGCAAAGCGGGAGCAAAGCGGGAGCAAAGCGGGAGCAACGCGGGTGCAAAGCGGGAGCAAAGCGGGAGATTTGTTTGATAACAAATTTCAAAGCGTGCTATGCATGTGTTAGCCTTGCGCTATGCATGCGCTAGGCGTGGGCGTGTCGTCCGAACACACCCTAACAGAATATGTATTTCTAGTTTCGCATATTCATACATAGAGCACTTTCATCGAATATAGGAAGGAGGAAGTGATAGGAAATTCAAAATCACAAATTAACGAAGTTGTTGTTGTTTACAAAGTCTGATTCATCAAATTCAAACCGATATTGAAAATCCAATTCATTGTATTGTGCAAAACTAATATCAAACAGTTTGAATGTATACAAAGTCAATATAACGAAGCCTACAAGTAACTATTAGTTAAATGACTTCGGTGTAGAGCGTAACTTTATATTAGTCGGCATTATCAGATATTGTGTGTGGCAAGCTTATACTATACTTAACATACACTAGCACGTCTGTAAAGTATAGTCATCATCATCATCCGAGCGTATTCCCGGTTGCTTCCTCAGCAGTAACGCTTCAGAGCTCGGGGTCCGCTATCTAACCAAGGAGATTTGACGAGGTTGCTGGTTTTTACACAGAGCGACTGCCTCCACAACCCAAAGGGCAAACCAGGAACCAATCCTTGGATAGTTTCATGATCAAACGCTAGGTGGCGCGTTCGGGACCCACAGTTTTGCGTGCCTTCCGAAACACGGAATCATCTTTCTTTTCGGATAATCAGGTGATTCAAGCCTGCAATATCCTATCCAGACTGGAAACAACTTTTCACAAAGTATGCTTCCCAGTGGGAATCGAACCCATGACCTCCGGGTCACAAGGCGAACGCCTTGACCACTGGACCACGGAGGCAGTCAAAAGTATAGTATATGCGTAAAATTAGGCTTATGTCAGTCCCCGTTTAAGTATCAAAAATATACCTACATTATTACTATGTGCGCGGCGATCACTTTAAAGGGGAAAATTCAGTTACATGAATCGTTTGACCAGAGTAATTAGAATGAAATTGGCTTGCAATGGATATCTAGATATCTAAACGAAGAGGTGAGGAGTTCTGATGTGAATTTTTTTCTAATTAACAAATCTGTACGCGAGTACTAGTACTTATTCTGTGGTGAAATTGCAGGATGGAAATTTGGATCTGGCTGGTTAGAATTAAATTGGCTTGCAATGGATGTCTAGATATCTAAACGAAGAGGTGAAGATTTCTGACCTGAATTTCTTTTCTGAGCAAGACTTCTGTACGTGAGTACTAGTACTTATTCTGTGGTGAAATTGCAGAATGGAGACTTGGATTTGGCCGGAGAAATGTTTGGAGGCCACCTGTACGCTGGGCCGATTATATCTATTAAATATTGGGCAAGACCTGGATACGGACTTGTGAAGAGGCCTATACCCAACAATGGATGGATGAAGGCTGAAGAAAAAGAAGATTACGTCAGTATTCCAGACAGAGCCCAGGTCCTTAAGACTCAAAGGCCACTTTCAACGTGATGGTGAGCGTAATGACAGATGAATGAAGCCCTAGATAACCCTTCAAACTATTTTATGAACTACTGTTTATAGTTTAAAAAGGGAACGTGAATCTTTCTACGCACATAAGCCAAATGTGGCCGTTTTTCGCAAATTTGCGTAGAAAAGCTTCACGTTCTCACTTTAAACTGTAAACAGTAGTTCATAAAATAGTTGGGGCTGCGTCAAGACCAAATTTTAAAAGATATCTCCGTTTCGTTTGAAATCAATTATTTCAAATGGATAATAAGGATAAGCACTGCACACTGAACAATTCAGGTATCCACTTGAAACCGCTATCTGTTTTTATTGGATGCTTTATAAAATCCTTATTATCCGCAGTAAACAAATATGAAAGAATTTATAAAATATCTTAATTAGCGACGAACACGTGATACTTTAAAGTTTCAATTAGTAAGAGAAGTCCGATAAGGACTGGTGACGGCAATGTCTTAACTCTCGAATTTGCCATAGAAAATAGCGTGTTTGCGAGTGAGATAGATATATTTTCGTAAAATCGTTATATCTCGTTCGTTTTTCAACCAATTCTTATTCTGTTTTTACTGTTAGTACTTTTAGATAATACATATTTTTTTCATGCATATTCTCTAATACTGAGTTTTAATATGTATTGTGATTTACCAGTCAGCCTGTACTTATATAGGTATATCTTGTCAGCAACACAGTGACGAGTCCCACAACCAACATATATAGTATGTTGGTTGTGGGACTCGTCACTGTGTTGCTGACTTACCCTCCTAATCCCTCGGGATCTCTGGCACTCACTACATCCATCTTTGCTTGAACTTTGCCGCTGAAAATATCGCGTGGAACCAACGAGCTATTATGTACTAGAGTACATACATATCACAGTTTTGTTTCATTCATCA
This sequence comes from Acrobasis suavella, assembly GCA_943193695.1. Classification (NCBI taxonomy): domain Eukaryota; kingdom Metazoa; phylum Arthropoda; class Insecta; order Lepidoptera; family Pyralidae; genus Acrobasis; species Acrobasis suavella. Next base: position 4,384,269 of record OW971947.1, read on the forward strand.
TAATGCTATCACTGTTTACGTCACATTAGTCGCATTCTAGCATTTACGCGCCAAGTACACTCCGTGATAAAAGAAAACACTGTCAACATAATCAGAAATTCCTTGAGATACTGTACTAATAATTCAAAGAACAAGGCAAAATATAAAGAAATAATTTTCCATCGGTAAGTAACTAGATTTCACTGTCTGAAAATTAAATATTGATAATGAATGAAATGAATGCCATCTCTCCATCGATTGAATGAATGAAAATGACACTTACCGAATCTAGCGCTGTGCTTTTGAAACACGACTTAAAAACGGACTTAGCGCTGCAGTGCGATAAGTTTAAATTACCAAAAATGACATGGCCGTTATTGAAGAAATCTGGTCTAAATATAATATGTCAATGCGTGGAATTTTGCTAAAGTATGTAGGGACCTAACTTGTCGCAACTTTGCGACAGTTTTGCAATCCGATGTCTTTCTTATCTCTAAGGGGTAAGCCACACTGGATATGGCGGAAGCAGACGTATTAACCTTAGAATTTTATTTATTTTTAAACCTTTATGGACCACAATGGTATAAAAGGTAAAGTAGGTAATGCATTCATAGGAAAAACAGAAATGAAGTGAAAGGCACTTTAAGATCACACGCATCCGTGTAGCGGAATGGTGGTATCAACCTGAACCCCGTAAACATACTAATCAATGTAAACAACTTTTACTAAGGAACTTACCCTGAAATCGTAAATCAAACATTTTGGCACTTTAATAACTACCTGAATTTTCCGGGATCCAGTGCTGCCCCCATTTGAAAAGAAACGGAGACATCATTTAAAATTTTGTCTTAACCAGACTCTAGATAACTGTTCAAACTAATTTATGAACTACAGTTTACAGTTTAAAGTGAGAACGTGAAGCCTTTCTACGCACATACGCCAAAAGTGGCCGTTTTTCGCAATTGTGCGTAGAAAAGCTTCACGTTCTCACTTTAAACTGTAAACAGTAGTGCATAAATTTGTTGGAAGGGTTATCTAGGGTCTGGTCAAGACAAAATTTTAAATTATGTCTCCGTTTCCTTTAAATTGATTTAATTCAAATGAGGGCAGCACTGGACCCCGGAAAATTCAGGTAGTAAGTATTTAATTTGGTATCGAGGTGAACTTTTTTTTCTAGATTTAAGCGTGTTGAAGTTTATCGGATAAAAAAGTGTTTCAGACAAAAAAGGTACCTCTAAATAAGGATAACAAAAAAGTTCAACGACATTTTTGAAAAAAATCGAATCTCGAATCTGAGACGCTTCGCTCGCTTGGTACATAAAGTACAACCAATTCGGTCTCTGAGTCGATTTTTTTTTTAATTTATTATGATACAAAACCGAAAACATTAATAATAATTTTACTCCGCACAAAAATAAGCAAGTTATAAGCCTTTCAAATCCGGTGGAAGAAGCTTTCAAATAACAGAAAAAGGATGCACATACACCCGCGTGACGTCACTGTCAATAGGTGTCACGCTTACGAAAGAGATATTGAGATGTCGCACCACGCATAGCAATTATCATTTTTCATATAAGAGTGGGAACTCTTATATGAAAAATGATAATTGCTACGTTATTAAATAACCAATTTACTATCTATTTTCATAAAACTGCTTCTTGTAAGTGTTATTTGTTATTCGTTTACAATATTGTCCAAAAAAAAAACTAAGTCAAATAGCCTCTTTATATAACCTAGTTCTTCTGCAACAAATAAGCATAAAGGTTCGTGTAAACTTTTTCGGGATATAAATATTTATTCTTTGTTAAAAAGGGTATTTTTGGGAACATTACCAAAATGTTTGTGTAGTTTAGTTTTTAACAGAAATAACTGAAAAAAAAAATACAGTTCTGAGACTCTCAGTGGTATTTGAGTCGACTTTTTATTTAAAAAAATAATATTAGTAGACCAACAAAGAGATGGCGGGACGATAAAGACTCTTTCATGAGTGGATGACAGCATAGAGACGTGTGGAAGGAACAGGCGGATGCCTTTGCCCAGCACAAAGACACAAAAAGAGGCTAAAAAAAAACTTTACCATTGCACGATCATTTTCGACTACCCATTTTATCATTTTGTATAACAATTCTTCACAAATACCTCTGTAATATTCTTTTTGTAAAAAGACATTTTTTCGTACAAGCTTTTATTGTTAGGCGTAAGTACTCGTCAAGACAAACGTCTTGTTGGGGCTGTCAACGGGGTTGCGTCGTTTTATAACTGAGTTCCATCATTTTATTCCATCCACTTTCTATCTCCGTGATCAGACTTAGAGAATTAGACATTGTCTACCAGAAAATGCTTGTCAAGACGAATAAAACGAGTCCTACTCAATGAGGATCTGATGTCTTATTACTGAGTTCTGTCGAATATCTCCCGGCTCCGTCATCAGAACTCTCATTGACACTATAATATTGTATTATCATTTGACTTACATAAATATAAGTAAATAAATATATGGGGACAAATAACACTGATTGAGCTAGCCCCAAAGTAAGTTCGAGACTTGTGTTATGGGATACTAACTCAACGATACTATATTTTATAACAAATACATATATAGATATACATCCAAGATCCAGGACAATTTGAAAAAGGCCATTTTCCGAGTTTCAGGTACCCGGGACCTCTGGGTAGCGGACTAGCATGGTGACCACTACGCCACGGAGGTCGTCACTTAGGTATGCTAAATTTCAGTGCAATCGATATATGCGACGATAACTGATAGAAAAATTGAGTCGCAAGATTTAGAAACATACATACATACAAGATACATTGAAGGTTAAATAAAAGCTTGTAATTAATGGTTGTTGTCACTAGATGACAGTCACTGAGCTACACCAGATGCCTTAAGGCAGCTTCTAGAAATCTGACACTGGTGTCAGCTAATTATTTTAACTCAATCGATAAAACATAGAGAAGCTCACTCATTCAACTAATCTCAGATGGTGACAAGAGGGCTGGCTGCTTTTTTGGCACTGCGCATCAGTATTGCGATCCAACAAGGAAATGCGGCCAGCGTTTTTGGCACTATGACATGCTACAATTTTTTTGGAACGAAGTTCCTTATCGCGCGTTGCGAAAGGGAAACGGAAAAAATTAAGACCAAAAGTTGTAACGACACTTTTTGTTCATTCAAATTTATGAAGATAATAAAAATTTGATTTTAGAACGCAGAAAAGAGTTTGAATGTAATTTAGACCTATTTATATTTTACTTCGTTCCATCCGGCCCTTGACACCTCTCAAGTTTTTTATTTAAATTTGTGGCATGTATTTTTTCTTTGTACAATTTCTAATACATATAGGTACAAATAGATCTCACATCGGTACTCCAAATCAAACTAAACCGCTGTTTTGCATACAAGATAAACACGGAACATCCTGTGTACTTAGGATACATCTAAATACGCACCAAAACTATGAATAAACACAAAATAAACCTGATTTTACCAACTGTGGGCAGTCGCCTGACCCAAAGAGTTGGGAATCAACACAGAAGTTTTACTGATGAATAGTTCGCACATAGAGTTACGAATGGTGGAGTTGTCAGATAAATCATCCGAGCACACGATACTGGCGTCCTTAAGGTCTCTTTTGTACTATAAGGGCGTGTTCAAGCCCAGGCCTAGCGAAAGCCTATCGCATTTTGAAATTTTTGAAATTTGATGTGTATAATTGACGGCTTCTGTGGCGCAATGGTCAACACGCTAGACCGCCAATCCGGCAGTTCTAGGTTCGATCCTCAGTCAGGGCAAGTTGGAGAATAGCCTGTTTCAAATTGTCCTGGGTCTTGGGTGTTTAATTATTTAGTAATTTATTATAAAATGTAATATCGTTTGGTTAGTATCTCATAACAGAAGCTTAAGCTTACTTTGGGGCTAGTTCAATTTGTATGATTTGTATATATTAGTATATAAAAATAGACTAGTGCGCTTTGAAATTTTTGAAATTTGTGCCTATAATTTGAGTTCTATCACACATCAATACAATTTACATTATATTTACCGATGTCAACACGCGCATGCCTCACCTACGCCACGCGCTCGCCTTGCCTCCGCCTTGCTTATGCCTTACCTCTGCCTTGCGCCCGCCCGGCACTGGTCCCAACTGGACTTCGGTAAATGCGATTTGAGTTGTATTGTATTAATGTGTGATATAGGACTCAACTATTTAAAACCGCACTTGTCTTGCGCTTGTCATGCGCTAGGCATGGTCTTGGCGTCGCGTGTCATCTGAACGCGGCCTTAACTTAGACTTCACTTCTCGATATTTTTATGCAAATAACTCACCTCTTGGCTAAGCATGAAATATTCTCCAATACAAAGAAATTCAAAATTATACAATGTGAATGCACAATGAGGTTGAGCATTGCTTATTCCCTCCATTCCTACTCTCGGCCAGCGACCCTTGTCGTCGCACTGTCCCTTCTAATTATGACCTTTCCTCCATCCCCGTGCTAAATAATGAGGATATAGATGTGAGGCATCCTATGTCACCTAATCAATATAAGTATACAGAAAGGAATCTCTTAAGGTCTCGAGTGATGCGTCCCCATTCCCCGTCCTCGCACCTCGCACCTCTCCCCCGTTCGTGTTTAGCGGGCAGCTGCAGACGCCTGCAGCTACCTCGACAAGGCGTTAACGGGGGAGAGGTGCGAGGATGGGAAACGGGATATATTGCGCGGAACTTAAGGAAATGCCGTTCTGAGTTATTCTCTTTTTAAAGCCCTTTACTCAAATTCTGGACATTGAAAATATTTTTTATTAATATTTTGAAATATACACTTTACAAATAATTCTCCTTACATGTTACAATTTACAAATAAAAGACAAAAACATATACTCCAAAATTCCGCCCAGGATTGTCTCCTGTTTAAATGTACCCATGAGCTTTGTTGATTCTCTTAATAGCATTAATAGCAATGGATATCCTTTGGAGTAGCGTTCTGGGGGTTTGGGTGTTCTGTTTGAGTATTTCTGGATATTGTCTTCGAAAAAGATTAAGTACCTAAGGGAAAAGTGGTACATACTATATCACTTAATTTGTTACACACATAGATTTGACATAGTATTCAACGAAGTGATTTGGTGGCAATCCCTATAAAACCAAATTAAGGGTAATTTTCCAATTAGTAAATTTAGTATTTTTACAGGTATAGATATCGCTGTTTAAATAAAAATAATAATAGGCTGTCAATACTAAGCACCTATCTATCCTGTTGTTGCAGTACAGTTTTTTAGATTTTTTGAAAGATTTCAAATTAAAGAAGTTTATGGTTTAAAACTGTTGGAATTTTGTAAGTTTGAGTGATAAATATACATATTTGCATAGGTTAGACTCTGGACTTTAGGGCAGGCGTACACAATTTACGGAGTGATCCATCTTCATTCTAGCGCGATCCCGGTTCCGTCCTCAGCTGTTTTGTGCGCTTTTTCTTTGCCTATATTCTTTCTTTCTTCTAACTTTTAGTCTTAATGTTCCACTGCTGGGCAAAGGCCTCCCCCTTATTCTTCCACACGTCCCTATCTCGCGATCAGCGTTCATCTGCCTGTCGTACATAAATTAATCAAGGTCGTCCCGCCATATTGTCCTCCGTTTACTCCTACAACTGAGTCCATCTGAAAGCCAGAATGTAAACAATCTGGCCCATCTTTTGAGGTGCATCCGGCAGACATGCTCGGTGTTACGCACCTTGTCTTTATAGACAAGTGTCTTTAAAGACAGGTTCACAAACCTAGACTCATCGACAAGGTGGGAAAAACCGAGCTGATTTTTTTTTCCATATAAAAAAATTAAGTGAACATTTCTTAAGGCGCGTCGGCGCGTTGGGCATTTCTTGAGATTTGAAAAGAACTCGCGACAGTCATCGTTACCTTAACCGACACCAAGCTTTCACTTCTGTCGGCACTGTCGGAGTGCTAATGTTTTATGTTTAATTCAATTTAATATATAATGACCATGTGAATTCCAGGAGACGGGAAACGATTAAGGGGGAGGCTTAAAATGAGATGGAGTAACGACCTGTCTGCTTTAACAAGGATTGGAAAGAAGTAGCTTAAGATTGAAATAGCTGTAAACAACAAGGGGAGGCCTTTGCCTAACTATGGGACTTAAATGGCAAGATAAAAAATATATACATAAATATATTAAATAAATTAAGATATACGGACCAGTCACACAGATAGAGCTAGCCCCAAAATAAGTTCGAGACTTGCGTTATGTGATATTGACACTACTACTATATTTGATAACAAATACAATATAAATATAAACATCCAAGACCCAGGTCAATCTGAAAAAGATAATTTTCCATCTTGACCTGACCGGGGATCGAACCCGGGACCTCCGATGTGACAGCGTTGCATGATGACCTCTAGGCCACAGAGGTCGTCTATTATATGCACTTCAATGGTCACCCAAAGACGCACTGGGTTGGACGCAGTGGATGTTCCGAAACGCTAGTAGTCAATGCATTTGCACTAAAATAATATTTAAAAAAAAAACCTTTAATAAGAGACAAATTTATCATACACCGAATAAAAAAAATGAGTTTTAGTTTATGCCAAACGGAGTGATTCATCCATACTCTTTATATTGTGTGATTCCGACGACTCGCAGTTATTCCACAAAGCGAAATCAAATTATTCAAATATTTAGACAACACGGGCCGCAAATGAATTTAGATTAGTTGCTGAAATTAAATGACCAATGCTATTCGGATTTACTATACGTATTTTATTTTATACGACCACTAATATGCTTGCGTGTATTTTACGTAGTTTACGATTTATAATAATACCGATTCGATTTAAAATAGGCATTTATGGGCTCTTACACACGAGTGAGAGCATTCCCACGATCTCGTCGGCGACCAAATAACCTCTTTTTTCAAGCTAAGGGTGCCTACAGATGACACGCACTCGCCAGGTCCATGCCTAACCCATGCTTAAAGCAAGCGTGGTTTGAATTTGTTGCATATAAATTGAGTCCTATCACACATCTACACAACTTAAATTGCACTTACCGAAATCCAGTCGGGGCGAGCGCCGGGCGGACGCAAGGCAAAGTCCAGCCGGAGGCAAGGCGGAGGCAAGGCAGAGGCAAGGCGCAGGCAAGGCGGAGGCAGGTCGAGCGCATGGCGTAGACGAGGCATGCGCGTGTTGACTTCGGTTAATGCAATTTGACTTGTATTCATGTGTGATAGGCCTCAAAATATGAGCAACAAATTTCAAAAATTGAAAAAACCCGCTGCGCTCGCGCATGGCCTGCTCTAGGCATGCGCTGAGCATGCGCTAAGCATAGGCTTGGCATGCGCATATCATCCGAACACGCCCTTAGTATTATTATAACGGTCTGATTTTAGCACTCAATTTAAACTATTACTACTTAACCAAAATCAAGTACCTATGTATTTCAAAAGTAGAAATCAATTTTTTCTCTCGGCTACCCATGTTGTGGGGTGAAAAACAATACTTAATGACGAATAAAAAAGTGACTCATTGGTAGAGATATATTTAAGTGTATAACTAGTACCAAATGCTAACGTTGCTCTTTTTACGATAAAGACATATCTTCAAATGCGGCAAAAGCGCTACTTTCTATAGCGGCCCGCGGGCGCAAAATTCCTTTTTCGTTTTTGTTATAATTGAACCGCGATCCCATTTGGTCCCAACTTGGCGTTAAACGAGACACACATTTTAAAAGGGTTATGAATCCTTAGGGGCAGAATCGTATTAAAATAAAGGAGTATTGTTTAACATATGAATAATTCAACTCTGGGACGCTCACCGCTTTAATCATGTCAGCTCTAAACATACTAAGGCATATATTTGAATGTATTACGGACTTGAATTTGACACCTTTGTTATTTCATGTATAACATTTATTGATAGTTTTGGAGAATATGTGATACCATGTGGCAACACAGTGACAGTTCAACTCTTGTGATTGGAGAATCAGTTTGTTTTTAATATAATTGTTTAACGGCTCTGGATACTAGTCCTTAAAGGCCTATCCTTATTTATTCACTTCTTTATTCCTAACCCTAAACCTAACTATACGATCAAAGGTCCTTTGATTGTTTCAAAGGAGCTTCTGGCGACAAATCTGGTTTCATAGCTCTGGTTTTCATAGCTGATTGAGTGGCGGACTGCGCCTACAGACGCCCACCACACTCCGCAAATAAATATCACTACAGCCGCACTATAAGTGTCCACTTTAAACATTTTACATATTGTCCATGAGCATGAGCATTTGTAACACTAAACTACACATTTGCAAAACAGTTTAAAGCAAACTCCAACTGAACCCCTTGTCTTACCGCCAAAAATTCCACAATCAGTTGATAGGTTCTTTTGCTTTGTCAAATGCAAAGATTAACCTGCAAATTCATAAAAATTAATAAATGTTTGTTAAACCTCTTTTGGTAAAAGTATGTTTTATCTCGTTCTTACCATGTTGAATATTGAAAAAAAGGGAAAGGGACAAAAGATGTTTTAACTAAAATAGGTTTAACAAACGATTGCTAAATATGAAATACACAACAAGGGGAATATACAAGTATTGGTCAAATGTCACAAATACCGACAGCTTATTGGACCTGACTTCACTGAGCGGCTATCGGGGGTGCCCTATTTCTTAAAATGCTCATTGAACGAGCAAGCGAAGCGAGCGTAGTTAGAGGTGTTTTAATGTATGTATATGGGTATGTATTTTAGCCGATAACTCGAGTATATTCTTCATGAAATTTGGAAGGCGTGTTGATATAGCAAATATAATATTTTAATTTGAAAGTAAGCCAAATCGGTCATGAGTTTGCAAAGATATAGAGTTAAGGCAAGTGAATCATTGTGTGAGAATCCAACTCTTACTTGGCCATTTTTATTTTTATTTTACAAAGAACATTTATAATAAAAAACAGAGTTTAAATAAACGACTTTTCTTAACTCATCATTACACACAACATAGACATAAGACAAATACACAACACAATGTCTTTAAAACAAAACTATAGCTACAAGAGGTATAAACTCTCTATCGCACTTTTTTTAGTTTTTTACGATTCTGGCTACACGAGTCAAAAGTCAAAAATCATTTATTTATCTTTGGATATTTACATCACTTGATAATTGTCATTTCTTTTTTCTTTAAAGACCTCCATGTCTTTAGTTTTAACTGATCCTTGAACTACGCTATAGCTTTGTCAGAGGTCCTCTGGACCTCTTAGCTTCATTGGAACCGACGACAAGAATGATTGATTGACAAAAAAACAGACTTTTTATAAATATTGCGGGTAGATTAAGCGTAAACTCATTGGTACAGCTGATCCCTGAGGTGCACTACAGCTTCGTTAGAGGTCCTCTTATGTTCAATGGAGCAGATGATAAGTATAACTAATTTAAGATGGCAAACTATTTACGAATATTGCGGGTAGACTAGGCATGGACACATTGGTATGGTTAATCCCCGAGCAGCACTATAGTTTCGTCAGAGGTCCACTTAGATTTATTGGAATAGCAGTAAGATTAGGCATAGAGACATTGGTACAGCTGATTTCTGAGCTAAAGCTGAGAAAGGTCTTTTAAGCTTCATTGGAATAATGGTTAGATTCTGCATAGACACACTAATATAACTGATCTCTGAGCTGCACTATTGCTTCCTCATAGGTCCTCTTAGCTTCATTAGAATAGCGGTAAGATTAGGCATAGACTCATTGGTACAGTTGATCCTTGAGCTGCACTGTAGCATCTTCAAAGGTCTTTTAAGCTTCATTGGAATGACGATAAGTTTATGCATAGACACATTAATATAGCTGATCTCTGAGCTGCATTATAGCTTCGTCAGAGGTCCTCTTAGCTTCGTTGAAATAGCGCTAATATTAGGCATAGACACATTGGTACAGTTGACCCTTGAGCTGCACTGTAGCATCTTCAAAGGTCCTCTAGACTTAATTTGAATGGCTGTTAGATTAAGCATAGACACATTGATACAGTTGATCCCTGAGCTGCACTATAGCATCGTCGGAGGTCCTCTTAGCTTCATTGGAGCAGGAGGTGAGCTTTTCGCACGACTGCTCGTTGTGGCGTCTCGCATTGGTCAGGCTGAGGTCCAGCTCGAAGCCGAGGGAGACAGCCGCGTGGGATAACTCTTTGATGCAATCCTGGATGTCTTCACTGTAATTATGAAGAATAACAATAAGGTTACAAAAAAATACTTCACTACTCATAAAAGTACGTAACCCGATGGATGAGGTGGCAACCTCATCCATCGGGTTTTTGGTATTTATAATTCATTCAATAATTTTTGAATTCTATCACTATTATTTTCATCAGTTTATCGATGTATTATTAGCCGACAATTTTTTGAGCTACCTTAACTGAAGTCGTTAAATACGTAGCTGAAAAGCTTTTATCTAGTGAAAAGAGTCTCTATATAACATATTAGTGAATTAGGTTATAATTACGCTCATCTTCAAACTAAACGTGGCCTTTGGGACTTACGGCCATGTTAGCGAGGGAGACCCTTACATCTTCGGTATATTAAAATATCAGCCGTGTCCTTCTGGCCTTAACGCAAATCTATTTTGGAATTCCATATATGCTGTTCTGGTAGAAAAAAAAAGCAGAATGTGCAAGCTGCCTCTCTTCTTGTGCAGATTATAAGAGATTATCGTAGGATTGGTGAGAATTCAAATCATAGACGTGATAATGTATCTGTATTTTTGGAGGAAAATCTCTGAATGCGTTACTTTAAATGAAACACCATACCCTCTCCTAGTGCCTTTGATTAGAGACTTTTCATCTAGCTCGTTCGTAGTCGACTCCAGCACTAGCTGCATGTGGTTCCTGGTGATGCCGATCATCTGCTCTGCGTACTTGCCCATCTTAGCGATGGAGACCCTCGCGTCTTCGGTACATTTGTAAATATCAGCCACGTGTTTGCTCGCTATAGTTTTGGCTGCGCGACGCTCTTCGTTGCACATTTCTGAAATAATTTACTCATCAGGTGAATTTATTTTTGCTAATGCACATTTTATTGACTAATAGACAAAAGATTGCGATAGCCAATAACAGAGCAGGATGGCGCAGACAAAAAGAGGCTTACGCCCAGCAGTGCACATTTCTGAAAGTGTTTGCTCATCAGTTGAATTCTGCTAATATCTGCTTGAAGAATTTCATTAAAATAATCACTGTTTGTTTTTATGTAAAATCTACATCAACATCCAGTATATACTCGGGCTATGGCACGGAACCTGTTGTCAACAACTCGATCGAATAACATGTATGGCGAAAGAACATCTGATGCCTCTATTTATTACCTCCCGAATTAACGGATAAAATTAAATCAAAAAATATTAAAGTTAAATTAAATAAATATTTTGTGGACAATATCTAACATTTATCTGGTTCCTAAGCATCTATTCATATCCATTATTTAAGTACCGATGTAAAAGATCAGTAACATTAGTACAAACCTGTGTGGTTCATATATGTTATTTTAAGTAAAATTCTTTTTGCATGTAATTCTTTAAATGGTTAATAAATAAAAAAAACTGGTATAAGATTTTCAAGATTACTAAAGGCATCTGATATACTTGACGACTGCCACATAATTACATCGAGGCGAAAAGTTTGACGCTGTGTAAATGTTCTGCTTCTTCAGGACTGCTTCGTTGATCTCGTCCTGATTCTCTTCGGGATCTTCGTAGTCAGCTAGTGGTACGAGCTCTAAGTGTTGTGGTGGGAGGTGTCTTCGTGGTGACCGAAAAGGTTTGACAAGTAACTTATATTCTGGTCACTTACCTGGATGGAACATTCAACCTGTCAGCCAACTGCGTCAACTCTGTGTAAATCTTCTGCTTCTTCAGGACTGCTTCGTTGATCTCGTCCTTGATTTTCTTCGGGATCTTCATAGTCAGCTGGTGGTACGAGCTCTGAGTGTTGCGGTGGTAGGTGTCTTTGAGGCCCAAGACAAGGTTTGACAAGTCATTCATATTATAGTCACTTACCTGGACCATTCAATTTGTCAGCTAACTGCGTCAACTCTGTGTAAATCTTCTGCTTCTTCAGGACTGCTTCGTTGATCTCGTCCTTGATTTTCTTCAGGATCTTTGTAGTCAGCTGCTGGTGCGAGCTCTGATTGTTGCGGTGGTAGGAGTCTTTAAAACACAGGACAAGGTTTGACAAGTCATTCATATTATAGTCACTTACCTGGAACATTCAATTTGTCAGCCAACTGCGTCAACTCTGTGTAAATCTTCTGCTTCTTCAGGACTGCTTCGTTGATCTCGTCCTTGATTCTCTTCAGGATCTTCGTAGTCAGCTGTTGGTACGAGCTCTGGATGTTGCGGTGGTAGGTATCCAGGAATGGCGCCAGGACTGTGTCCATGTATCTTGTTACTTCACTAGAAAAGATTTTTTTTAAATTATAATATAAACAGAGTGAGGCAGTCGTTAATTTATGTTAGATGCATAGCCTGATTACACCTACCGAGTAGAGTGGCGAGACAGTGCCTTCGGCCAAGCACTCGGTAAATTACACCTAAACCGGGTGCTCGGCTGAACGCTCGGCCTAGAAACAGCGAGATAGTCATTCGGACCCCATTCTATTTACTAGGCCGAGTACCCACCCTCCGCGTCCCCGTACTGTCTCGCTCGATCAGTTGGTAGATCTGAACATGCTTTTGGCGATCACTCGCCACTTAACGCCATCTTATCATTTCTACCGGGTATAATTATACCGGGTATACTATATTGACTAAATGTCTCGCCGAAACTTCAAAAATACGTATAAACCCTCACTCGGCCGCAGCACTGTCTCGGCTGGGTGGCATTTTACTGTCTCGCTATTCTACTCGGTAGGTGTGATCAAGGCATTGTGCAGCTTGAAAAATCTGACACTAGTTTTAACTACTTACAAACACGAAAAACAAACAGTATACTACCTGTTGACCAAAGCTGGAGTCCTCCTCTTTGCAGTAACGTTACCCCATCGATTCCTCAGAGAAGCCAGGTGGCTCTCCAGCTCCACTGGCTGCAGCTGCCACGGCGGGATCTCGAAGCACAGGCCGCCATCTTGTCGCAGCTGGTTGCTGCGTTCCTACAACATAAAAAAAAAAAAAAAAATCGGACAAATCACACTGATTGAGTTAGCCCCAAAGTAAGTTTAAACTTGTGTTATGGGATACTAACCCAACGATACTTTATTGTATAATAAATACACATATAGATAAACACCCAAGACCCAGGACAATTTGAAAAAGGCCATTTTCTAACTTGCCCTGGCTGGGGATCGAACCCAGATCCTCCGGATTAGCAATATAGCGTGTTGACCCTTACGCCACGGAGGTCGTCAAATAATAAATTCAAAATAAATTCAATAAAAGACATAATAAAGTCAAAATCATTTCTTCATCTTTGGATTTTTGTAACATTATCTATTTTCTTACTAGTATGGGTAGCTTTTATGGGATTATTCTATGGGACCACCTGAAAAGTATACCCTTTCAAGCAAAAAAATACATTTTCCAAGTCGGCCTAGGCGTCTTTGAGTAATCGGTGAACATACATAAAAATGACAGGCCAAGTGCGTGTCGTAGCTATGAAAGCCAACTTTGAGTTCATGCCACTAAAAACGTCGAAAAACTCGCCTATAATTTTTTTATTTGTAAACCGTACTTAGCTCTGATAGTTTTCCTTTAAAGCGTTATATACACTATAGCTGTGAAATTTTGGATAAACTTTCCAATAAGGATGAGAGCAACCCTAAAAAATATTCTTTCAATATTTTTTTACCACTTTTCGAATAATGAATATACATACCCATGCCAAAGCACATGCACATGCCACAGCTTTCTAGTAGTTAAAGTCACTGAGTAATACCACGGACGGAAAGATAGACAGACAGACATGGCGAAACTATAAGGGTTCCTTGTTTACTACGGAACCCTAAAAAAGATCGTGACGAATTGATAACCTACTCTCTCAGTTTCTTAACAAGCAAGAAACTGGCTCCGTCTAAATAGTTCTTTACATTATTCTGGATTTTCTAAACGCGTTCTGAAATAAGAGAGAATAATATATAAGTAGGTACATACCCTACACTGAGCCGCCGGCTCTAAGCCTCTTCCGAGACGGAAATATATACTGAATACGAGGACATTTAACAAGAAACCCATGATAACTACCCGTACATATCTTAGAAGAGTCGATGCCTTGTAATCTAGGGTTGCCGACTAACCTTTTATTAGAATAAAAGTAAAAAAATATAATTATTAAATCTTTTATCGTGGAATGACCTATGTTATTAGCAGCTTTAGCATACATTCAACGTTACTAAATCGTGCTATATAATTATAAATTGTATATAGAACAAGTATGTTTCAGCCATAAATTTTTTGAAGGTTTTAACAAAAAAAAAACGTATTTTTTCTTGTGTTTATTTTTATTGGTTCAACCTATCTACGTAATCAATTATTTTACTATTTAAAATACGTGCTTAAATATTTTTTTAAGATGGAGTCAATTAACAATCCTTTTGATGAGTCACGTTTGCTTGTTTCGTTTGCTCATAGAAAAAATTGCCGCGTTTCTTGTTTGATTTTCAAATAATGCGAAGAATTCATATATGTAGGAAGCATGTTCATCCATTACCAATTTTTTTGTTAAATCGACTGAGGGCTTGTAAACCTGAGGCGGCTTACGACGACCATTCCCTTTGTGGACTTCTACGACCCGTACAAAAGAAAAATCAGCTGGTAGATTCTACCTAGGTCTTACTTTATTCCTATACTCTCATCGCCATTGTCTTCCGTGTAGGTCTTGAGGGTTCATTCATTTTCGATTCATTTTTTAACCCATTACCTGTCACAAGAAGGAATTCCTCCCAGGTCAATTGTTTATCTATTGTTTTATTTTTTGCACCAGATGATGAGTTAAACATATCTTGACGTTTCTTAATTTTTGAAAAATGTTGAGTGGCAACCCTAGCGTAATCGGATAAGTTGTCGATTTCAGAACGCAATTACAAGGTTCAATGAGACGTAAAAAGAGATTATTTTTATTTGTTTTCTACGACTATGTGGTTTACTCCCAAATTACGTAAGTAACTACATAAGTTCATATCTCGAAACCTAATCAAAATAAAAATACCAAAGACAATATAATTACTAACGTAACAGATACCCAAAGCCATAGAAACGATTGGAGGGCCCAAAAGTAGGCAAAACTTGAGTTACGGTAGGTGCTCAGAGATGGCAGCACACACGACTAGCAAAAAAGTAACAAAGAAAGTGTTGAATATGCTTTAAAATATATATTGCATTTCGTATAAGTCATATTTATTTAATTATAGTACTTCTTCGTTCGTCGTCGGACACACCTGGACGAGACTCGCGACCGACAGATCACGATGGAAGCAGATGGAGAAGGCCTTTACCCTACATTGGGTATCCAATTCCCCAGAATTAGACTTACAAATATGATTAATTTAATATAAATTTTGCTGACATATTTTTAAATGATATTTGACTAATAAACAATAAAATTAACACTAATTAAATTTTGTCACGGACACTGATATAATATTATTAATAATTGAATATGCTAATAAATAATCTATACTATAATAAAAAAGTAAAAAAAATGTGTGAACATTAAAATTTTTTTCAAAAAAAATATATGGGGCGATGAAGACATAGTAATAGAGGAAGGAAATAAAAAAAAATGTTTGTCTGTTTGTCTGTTTGTACACGCTAATCTCCGAAAATACTGGACGGATTCGAATGAAACTTTTTTTGTTATATAGCTGTGAAGCCTGGGCAACATATAGGCTATAATTGAATATTTTGGAAAATGGAACACATGATGCAGAACTATAATGGTCCAGCTAAACTATAAGAAATATTAAAATGCCGCCTTAGCAAAAATTGTTAAGTCTGATGAGAACTTTTTGTTGAGGTATAATACAACTGGCCAAGCGCGAGTCGGATGCGCGCGAAGGGTTCCGTACCATAATCTATGAAAAATCACGTTTGTAGTATGGGAGCCACCCATAAATATTTATTTTATTCTGTATTTAGTACTAGCTGATGCCCGCGACTTCGTTCGCGTGGACTTTATGACTCCGGCGTATAAATATAAATAAAAACTAATGAGAGAGAGAGAGAGAGAGAGAGAGAGAGAGACAGAGGGAGAAAGTACTTGTAACAGTGTTAGGAGTTAAAAGTCAATATTATTTTAATTCTTTCCTTCGGGAGCCAATATGAAAACAGCTGAAGTGTTACTAACCCTGGAGAAAGCCACAATAAGAAGGCCATGCGAAAAACCAGTCCTTAGGCGGCGGCGGCGGCGTCGGCGGTGGCGGAGGCGTCGGCAGCGGCGGCGGAGGAGTCGGCGGCGGCGGCGGCGGCGGCAGCGGCGGCAGCGGCGGCGGCGGCGGCGGCGGAAGCGGCGGCGGCGACGTCGGCGGAAGCGGTGGCGGCGGCAGCGGCGGCGGTAGCGGTGGCGGCGGCGGCGGCGGCGGCGGCGGCGGCGGCGGCGGCGGCGGCGGTGGCGGCGGCGGCGGCGGCGGCGGCGGCGGCAGCGGCGGCGGCGGCGTCGGTGGCGGCGGCAGCAGCGGCGGCGGCGGCGGAAGCGGCGGCGGCGGCGTCGGCGGAAGCGGCGGCGGCGGCGTCGGCGGAAGCGGTGGCGGCGGCGTCGGCGGCGGCGGCGGCGGCGGGAGCGGGAGAGGGAGCGGGAGCGGGAGCAGGAGTGGGAGCGGAAGTGGTAGCGGGAGCGGAACGGGTACGGGTACGGGTACGGGTACAGGTACAGGTACGGGTACGGGTACGGGTACGGGTACGGGTACGGGAACGGGAACGGGTACGGGTACGGGTACGGGTACGGGTACGGGTACGGGTACGGGTACGGGTACGGGTACGGGTACGGGTACGGGTCCGATTCAGGCAAAAGCATCGGAAGTTCGGCGTTATGTGTTGCTAGTAATGCAAATAACATTGCAGGCATGCATTGGCTGAAATTCAGCCGCTGAACTTCGGCATACAGTGCTGAGACATTAAGTTGGGTTCCGTTACACAATTTCGGCGGAGTCAAATTTCGCATCAGCATTATTGGCCCTCCGACATTAAGACTTATTTTGTGAGCCGTGAGTCCATTTGCTGCAAGTGAATTAAAAAACTGAACTGGATAATTGGTGGCGTTGTCAACAACACTATCCAAGAAATCTAAATATTTATCTAAATATATATAACTCAAAGGTGACTGACTGACTGACATAGTGATCTATCAACGCACAGCCCAAACCACTGGACGGATCGGGCTGAAATTTGGCATGCAGGTAGATGTTATGACGTAGGCATCCGCTAAGAAAGGATTTTGATCAATTCTACCCCCAAGGGGATAAAATAGGGGATGAAAATTTGTATGAAACTTTGTCAATTTTAAACCGATCGGGCTGAGACTTTGCATGCATAAAGCTACTATGACGTAGGCATCCCCTAAGAAAGGATTTTGATAAATTACACCCCTACGCGAGCGAAGCCGCGGGCACAAGCTAGTTAACAATAATTTGCGTCATAAGTTCTTTATTAATTGATTTTTAATTTTTTGGTGTCAATATGGCGCGTTCACATAACCAAGAATTTTCTGGTGTGTTATGCTTTGAAGGTCCGCAAATACTGAACTTATAAGTTCTACTTCGGACGAAAAAACTTTTTTTTTTGAAAAAATTTCAATATACAGACACATTTTTTTTACTCTTTTATTATAGTATACATTTAGTATGTTTTTGTTCAGCGGCAACAAAAAACATCATCTATAAAAATTTCAACTGTCTAGCTATAATGGTTCATGAGATACAGCCTGTTGACAGACAGACAGACAAACAGTCGGACGGTCTAAGTAATAGGGTCCCGTTTCTACCCTACCCTATGGAACCCTAAAGGCGGCATTTTAATATTTCTTATAGTTTAGCTGGACCATTATAGTTCTGCATCATGTGTTCCATTTTCCAAAATCAATTATAGCCTATATGTTGCCCAGGCTTCACAGCTATATAACAAAAAAAGTTTCATTCGAATCCGTCCAGTATTTCCGGAGATTAGCGTTTACAAACAGACAAACAGATAAACAGACAGACATTTTTTTTATTTTCTTACTCTATTACTAAATCTCCATCGCCCCAAATATTTTTTTTTGAAAAATTTTCAATGTACAGATAAATTTTTTTACTCTTTTATTATAGAATAGATGTTTTTGTTCAGCGGCAACAAAAAAACATCATCTATAAAAATTTTAACTGTCTAGCTATAATGGTTCATGAGATACAGCCTGGCGACAAACAGACAGACAGACAAATAAACGGACGGTCTTAGTAATAGGGTTCCGTTTTAACCCTTTGGGTACGGAACCCTAAGAATTGAAGATTTGGAACACCTGATACAGAACCAAGTTAAATTTATTTGCATAAATATTTGTTAACTAAAATCGATAAACATCTGATGTGGAAATCTAAGATATCAGGTTAAAGTTTTTTAGCATAATATAATAACATAAGCCGGGAGTAACTCCATGTGGTGAAGGCGGTATCAGTTTGGGCCTAATTTTTTATATCGACTTGCCTCAACTGGCTAAACCTCTCATTTGCTGTCTAATCGTTTGGGATGAATGCACAATGGACAACAAAAAGGCAGTGGAAGCTGTAGATAGAACGTTGCGAGACATTCGTCGAGATGACAGACCCATAGACAATGTCACATTTTTGTTGTCGGGAGATTTTCGTCAAACCCTTCCAATTTTCTGTCAGGCCTCTAGGGCAGATGAGATTAATCCTCATTAAAACAGTCAACTGTGGCCTCAAATACAAAAGTTCAGATTGACTATTAATCCTCCTTCTGCGAAATTGATGGCCGAAAAAAGGTATATTAATTCTATAGATTATGACGGCGCCTAAGAGCGCCACTTATTAGTTTATTTTAGTACTTAATCTTCTACGTGTAAACTATTGATAAGTTAATTTCTGATTTAGACAATTTCTCTGTTTTAGAATCGAAAACTTGTGAAGTTGAATGCTGCAAACAATATCTATCTTCATTTAGTGACCCTTTAACATTCATAACACAAAATATTCAGAGTATATATAAAAACTTTGACGATTTTCACGTTCTTCTACATAGGCTCAACTTTGACTGTGACATAATCGTGTTAACTGAATGTTTTCTACAAAATCGTGGTAATCTACCCATCATACAAGGTTACAATATTTTTAACAGTTTAGATAATTTCAATAAAAACGGCGGGGTTGTAGTTTACACTCGGAACACATTGGATGTCATTGTAGAAGAACCAATTATATTAGACTGTAATCGGCTACTTATAAAAATCGGAACAGATATTGCAATATTAGCCATTTACCGTTCCCCTTCTCATACAAACGCCAGTATTTTCTCAGTGTCTTTAAATGAAACACTGCAAAAGTTATCCTCTTTCAAACACATAGTTATTATAGGAGACATTAACATCAATATTCGCCCGGAGAATAACGATTCAGATGCCTTGGAGTACCTTAATATTTGTGCTTTCCACGGCTTACTCCCTGCACATACGTTTATCACGCGACCCAAAAGCGGTACTTGTTTGGATCATATCATGGTAATAACTAACTTTCAATCATTAACATTAGTACCTAACTCGAGCATAACCGATCATAGAGCTGCCCTACTAACATTAAATCGTAAATCAAACTTTTGTCAAACGCAAATTAATACTAAAATAGATTACAATAAACTTGAAGGTTACTTATGCAACATTAATTTTGACCTGGTTTATAATAACGCTGATGCGAATACTTGTATGTCATACTTGATACAAACGGTTCGGCAAGCTATAATAAGTAGTACAACAAGAAAATATTTAAATAATAAAAATCGAAACATTAAGCCCTGGATTTCCCCAGGGCTCATTCGTTGTATGAGACATAGGGATAAATTACACAAAAAAGCAAACAGCAATCCGGAAAATTTTGTATTACAGTTATCATATAAACGCTATCGTAATTTTTGCAATAACCTACTTAGAAAAATCAAGTGCAACTACGAAAAAAATGAATTATTAAAAGCCGGTGGCAACAATAAAAAAATATGGCAGACTATAAAGCAGGTCACATGTACTACAAAAAAGCATGAGTCATCTTCTAGTTTATTACAAGTGCACGCGTCACAGATGACCTCTGCAAACATTGCAAATTCGTACTTTGTAAATATAGGTAAAAATTTAGCAGAAAAAGTTACCTGTACCACTGGTTGGGACAATATATCTAATCATATACTTAAACATTTCAAACATATACTGGTCCGCCCATTAACCCATATTTTTAAAAAATGCCTGAGTGAGGGTATATTCCCTAAATGTTTAAAAAAAGCCGTCGTAGTTCCTATTTATAAATCCGGTGACAAAGAGCAAGTTTCAAACTATAGACCTATTTCATTATTGCCTTCGATATCAAAAATATTAGAGAAAATTATAAACAAAAGGCTTATTCCTTATTTGGAAAAGTACAATTTACTATCGGAAGTGCAGTATGGTTTTAGGTCTAAGTTATCATCAGCGGATGCTGTTCATAGTCTAACCGATTATTTAGTACAGGAACTCGATAGTGGGAAACAAACAATTGGAATATTCCTTGACCTTGCAAAAGCATTTGACACAATTTCCATTCCCATTTTATTGCACAAGCTAGAAAACATAGGGATAAGAGGAAATGAGCTTAAACTTTTTGCAAATTATTTGGAAGAACGTACTCAGTGCGTCAAAATAGACAATATCATTAGTTCTGACCAAAAAATTAGCTGTTTTGGAGTTCCCCAGGGAAGTATCTTAGGCCCTACCTTGTTTTTAATTTACATCAACGACCTATGTAATCTGAATCTACAAGGAGGGAAAATAATTTCGTATGCCGACGACACAGCTCTTTTATTTTCTGCTAACTCAGTTGATGAAGTCTTTAAACTTGCGCAACAAGGTTTTAATGTTGTAAATAAATGGCTTCAGCAGCATCTACTAACTTTAAACACTGAAAAGACGAATTTTATTCAGTTTTCCATGCGCCATTTGCACTCATCTCATTTTAACACAAAAATGTATGCACATCACTGCACAAACCCTGCAACTAACACGTGTCAGTGCCCAGTTATTTCTAGCACCGACAAAACAAAATATTTGGGTATTGTACTTGACAAAACACTTTCTTTCAAGCATCACATTGAAATCTTAAATGGCAGAATCCGTAAGTTAATATTTGTCTTCAAAAAATTACGCTCTATTGCGGACTCAAAAACAATCAGGCAAGTTTATTTTGCCCTTTGTCAGTCAGTATTAACTTATTGTATTACGTCATGGGGTGGCACAGCTAAAACATCCCTACTAACTATTGAAAGAGCTCAGCGAGCCATTCTTAAGGTGTCTACTTTCCGCCCTTTCCTTTTTCCCACAGACCTGCTCTATCAATCCTGTAAGGTATTAACAGTTAGACAATTATTTATATTAAGCACAATCCTCAAACAGCACGCCGCACTGCCATTCAGCACTCAACTAACGAACAAAAGACGGAAAGATATTGTTTGCACAAATAATGTTCAAACAAAGCACGCCTTCTCCTCTCGATTTTTTCTATTCCTTGGCCCACTTCTCTACAATAGACTTAATAAAAAACTAGGTTTTCATCCCCTCACTTATAGTACAACTAAGAAAATTCTTCAAGAAGCCCTACTTAATATGTCTTACGAGGAAACAGAGGAATTGCTAATGGTTTTAAAATAATACTTAAGCGTTTCGTTTGTTTATAATAGGTATATATTTTTTTTATATTTTCTTTTTATTTTTTCCTAACGTTTTTAATATCATTGTAAGTGTAATTGTTTATTAAGTTTATTATGAGCATATAATACGTGTAACGCCTGAAATACAGGATGATTTTCATCCTAGCTCAGGTACCTTTAGATTATAATATATATCCTTAATGTATCAATAATGTGTTCCTTTTAAAATGTCTAGCACCTAATTATTTGAATAAAGATTTTATTATTATTATTATTAATATGAGAGCTTAGCTTGGCGGTATTAGTTCACATGCCCAAGAGTTTTCAAGAATATTGTTAAAAGTTGGGGAAGGTCTCTTTCTTTAATGCTTCGGCCGCACTTGTGCCTATCGTCCCGAAGCAATTCGCGGCGAATCTTCGTTTGTTTTGTACACTAAAAAGTTATCGCGATAAAGCGCTGGTCAAACTAGCGGCTTCGTTATTTTTCAAGAATTATCTGGCAATAATCCAAGATGGCGTCATCTACGTGTTTTAAATATGGACGACGACTTTATTTTCTTTAACATGTGTGCTAACAATTACATAATGCATTTATTGAAACCTAAAAAGAAACCTAGAAAGAAAAGCTAAAAATTTTAACACCATTTTATCGTTCCACTCAATTTTTACGCATTAACAACTGTGGCACCGTTGCACAGCACGCGTCTGAACAAGTTGAAAACAAACGTCAAAATGAATAACACAAGCGCGACCACTCAGAGCGAATGGTTAGCGTGCTTAAATCCTTTGATGTATCGCCACCCGCGCGATAACCAACACGACGTCCGAATATTCGGGACGATACCCGATAGCGGCCGGTTACATTTGCGTGTATCGTCTAATAGCACAAAGCTTTGTGACGATAGGCGCAGGTCCGGCCCAAGCATAAGATAATGACCAGGTGAGTCTTCCCGTAATACTTGGTGAAGTTGTTTCGTCCGAAGAAGAACTTATAAGTTCAGTATTTGCGGACCTTCAGAGTATAACACACCAGGAAAATTCTTGGTTATGTGAACGCGCCATATTGACACCAAAAAATGGACAATACACATCAACTAATGAAGAACTTATGACGCAAATTATTGTTAATGAAGTGGTTTATACTTTCTTGGATAGTGTTATTGATCAGGACGACGCCACCAATTAAACAGTTAAGTTTCTTAATTCTCTAGCAGCAAATGGACTCTCGGCTCACAAAATAAGTCTTAATGTCGGTGGGCCAATAATGCTGATGCGAAATTCGACTCCGTCGAAACTGTGTAACGGAACCCGACTTAGTGTCTCAGCACAGTATGCCGAAGTTCAGAGGCTGAGTTTTAGCCAAAGCATTAAGCATGCCTGCAATGTTATTTGCATTACTAGCAACACACAATGCCGAACTTCCGATGCTTTTTCCTGAATCGGAACTTCGGACCTGTACCCGTACCCGTGCCCGCATCCGCTCCCGCTCCCCCTCCCGCTCCTACTCCCGCTCCCCCTCCCGCTTCCGCTTCCACTCCCGTTTCCTCTCCCACTCCCGTTCCCGTTCGCCGTAGACGCGCCAAAGACGCAGAGTAAATTCTCATATCGGCACATCACTACTGTCCGGCGTTACAACCGAACTTCAGTGGCTGAACTTCAGCTTATTTAATGTGTCATCCCCACTGAACTTTAGCCGCTAAACTTCGGCATAGTCTGCTGAGACACTTAAAGGCAATGCTTTGAAGTGAAGCTGAGATTCTCACTGTGAGTGGTGCCAGTGAAACTGTATTTATTCCGCGTATACCACTCATCCCCAATAATTTTCCTTTTGAAAATACACCTTAGTAACGCTTCAGGTCTTTTCATATTGTCTCTCTCTCTCTCTCTCTCTCTCTCTCTCTCTCTCTCTCTCTCTCTCTCTCTCTCTCTCTCTCTCTCTCTCTCTCTCTTTCGCTCTCTCCCCCCAAGTCCACGCGAACTGTTATGAGGTAGTACACTTTTATTTTAATTAAAAACACTCTTTAAAACTTTATTTGCACTGCACTGTATTCCCGACTTGCTATACCGAGCTCCGAATACAAACTAAACTTCTGACTAACTTACTTAAATATGGAAAACCATGTGGCTATAAAAATGCTGATATGATGGAAAAAATAGTAATCTGCTTATTACAGTAAATCTACATATTATAATAGGGTATAACAGAAAGAAGTCGCGGGCATCAGCTAGTATAAAATAATAGTCAAAAATTAACAAATAAGATTATGACATTGTTGTCAATATATATTCCAAGATATAATAATAAAGTGTACAATTTGTCAGACGTAGCAATCAAGGCTTAAAATATGCATGAAAAATAATTTATATTGTAATGTGCTAATTGGAAATAAATGGCTTTATTATTATTTTTACTTCTTTATTTAAATAACAGTAGTAAAAGATATTGATGTTTTAAAAAATTGCTATAGCACCATCTAGTGACAAAGAAGAGAAATAATTATGTTTATGAGGCCATGGGTAGACATGTCTATACTTTAGTATCGAAAATATGTAGATCGATAAATCGTAGAACAATATACACACAATCACTAAATATGTGTATACAATATGTAACAAAAACCCTGTCCGATCCTTATAGGAGCAACTCAGACCGTCAATGTGAACAACTTTTCCTATGGGAGCAATGCTTGAAACTCCAAAAAAACGACATTTCCATACAAAAGTGTTCGGCCGGCCCGGCAATTTGTATGAAAATGTCGATATTTTTCTTCGAGTTTCAAGCATTGGTCCCATAAGAAAACTTGTTCACATTGACGGTGACAAATATACCTTGAGTGCCTAATATGGGTACATATTGGTTAGGTATTTTTCTGATTCAAAAATAAATTATTTTGTACTAATAAGATAAGAAAAACGTCGCAAAATAATGTGACTTGTCTATGAACATATCGATTTTAAAGTGATTTTAGATTTATTATTGCAGAAAAATTGTTAATATAAGCGCTATTTGACTTCAAGAAACTATGACGTCATCTGCCAGTATTTCATACAAAATCCATAAACAATATTTGTTTTTTTTTTCGAAAAAGGTATCTGATTTGAATCGATGGAAAATAGCTTGTTAAATCACATGTCCACATAATCAAATGTCCAATACAATATGTAACAAAAACCCTGTCCGATCCTTGTAGGAGCAACTCAGACCGTCAATATGAACAACTTTTACTATGGGACCAATGCTTGAAACTCGAAATAAATCGACATTTTCATAGAAATTGTCGGGCCGGCCGAACACTTTCGTATGAAAATGTTGTTTTTTTTTTCAGTTTCAAGCATTGATCCCATAGGAAAATTGTTCATATTGACGGTCTGAGTTGCTAGTGTGCTTTACTAGCGCTTTCGCATGTAAAGGACACCGGACGTTGTTCGCACTTCCATGGTTCGGAAGGCACGTATAAGCCGTTGGTCCTGGCTGTCATCGTTGTATGGCAGTCGTCAAGCTATGTCAGATGCCTTTAGGCAGCCTGAAAAATATAACGACTGTGTTGGCCACTTACACACATGAAAACGAATCAAAACGCTATAAATAAAAGGTTGTAGCAGCAACACATTCCACGTCCATCTTGTACGCCGTTGTTCGACAAATTACTACAGACGAGTGTAGACACTTGCACGATGATTCTTCCGATTACAGACGAGCATACATATGGCGAAACGCAGCGCAGAGCATTTTTCACTATCAAACCATTATAGACATTGTCCTCTTCAAAATAATATCCAAAATTAATTAACACAATACTTACGCATTCATGGCGAATTTCGACTAGGCTATAAGTATTGTGTTAATATATTTTGAATATTATTTCAACGATGACAATGTCGATAATAGTTTGACAGTGAAAAATGCTCTGCGCTGCGCTTCGCCATATGTGCGCCGGCCCTAAGGGTTCGAAATCCAAGATCCCTTAACGATGCCTACATTTGTCTATGCCTCCCAGTGACAGTGTGAACTCTGATTAACACAGCTAATTGTGTCGTGACATATGCAAAGCAATCTCGTTCCAATCTGCCAGGTGTTAGTGTATGCATAACAGATAAGTTTAGCTGTTCTTAGCGCGTAGTTGAGATTATGTAGTAGCTTCAAGACGCTTGGAGCTTAGGGTCGATACTCACTGACGCAAGATGCAACACGAAGTCTTCTAAGGCCGGCCCAGGTTGCAGTCAGGTTTAACGACGAATTAATAAGGTACTAACGTACAGAACAGAGGCACGAATTTCTAGGTAAATAAATCATATATAGGAACAAATAACACTGATTGAGCTAGCCCTAAAGTAAGTTCGAGACTTGTGTTATGGGATACTAACTCAACGATACTATATTTTATAACAAATGCACATACAACGTGTAACGGAAAGGGGGTATCAACCCGAAAGGGAGTAAACATACTAATCAATGTAAACAACTTTTACTATGGGGCCATCCCTGAAATCGTTAGAAAAAGTTCTTCACCTCCAAACAAAATTAAATACCTATTGTGCCAAAATTTATGGAGCTGCAGATTTTTTTACGATTTCAGGTATGGTAAATGTCAAAACAAACGTTCTGAATGGGATGTGTACGAACTACAGAGTAATGACGGCATAGTTTCCTGCAGTCAAATAGCGCTCTTAATATCAGTTTTTTTTTTGCAATAATAAATCTAAAATCACGTTGGAAACGCCCTGATCATGACAAGTGACACCATTCTGTGACGCTTCATTATCTTAAGGCGACCCTTCCCGGCCGCTCTATCGTCAACGTGAGCATAGTTTGAAAAGCTTGTTATTTTATTCAGGGTAGTGCTAGAAAAAGAGGCACAGCAATAAGGGAGAGATAGCACCCGAGGGCTCGGTTTACATTCTATAGAATTAAATTATTATAATTATTAACTATCCATTGAACAAATATTCACTTTTCATTGGGCGCGGAAATTTCATAAAACTTGTTCCAGGTGATACGTGTTTTTCAGTAAGCCTTACAAGTGTGTTAAATATATTTTTTTTTTATTTAAAATTTTCACTTCATTTGCAAGGTTTCTATTGAAATATTAAATTTGTGCAAAAAAGCAGATTTTTGGAGGCTTATACTCAATTTGTTTCTCAAAATTTTAATTTTTTATTACCTGCTAGATCAAAAGTTTTCAAGAAAGATCAGTTACAACGTCACAATCACGTACGAGCGTTTGTATGAAAAGTAAGACGGTAAAGCCGCTCTTAACAGTACCAAATGATTTATCTTTGACCTATGAAAATACCCATTTGTCTCTGTAGCAAAATGCCCATAGAACCTTTACATCCTTCACTGTAGATGGCTATAGGATATATGAAACAAGCAAACCGCAGATTGATTGGCATATCCATCGTGGCACAGATTAAACTAGGTTGTAACAGGATCGATGTCGAAAAAAACGCTTCCCGAACGCCAATCAGAGTTTTTTATTACTTTTTCTACCGTCACTGGCACAGACGTATTAAAACTTACATTTTACAGCGTTAACTGGGTTATTTAAATTTATTTTAGTGCCAGACCAGACGGGACGCAAGTTGCGTCGCGTAACAGCTAGAGATGGGCAGTGGATAGTAGGTACTCAATCTATCCATTTGAGTATTTACTCACTAGATTTAATAAATAGAGTAATTAGAACGTGCTCATATAATGACATTTAATGTCTTTTTACTTATTTTAACATCAAATTAGGTCTTTGCACACCTGCCAGCAAAAAATGATAATTAGTCAAAGAAGTCTACTTTCAGTGTATGATTAGTATGGTATTTTCATATATTTTAGCGCCGCATTTAACGTTTAACGACATTTTAAGCATATCATGGCGTATGCACACATTTTCCGACAAGAAATGCAAGTGTATACTAGATTTAAGTTTCAAAATTGTCATGAAAACATGAAATAATGAATATAAATATGAGCCGCAACTCATATAAACCAATCTACTCACTAAATGGATAAATTAAGATATTTATAGGGTATTTACTCAACCTTCTGAGTAAATATTCAAATGGGTTGATTGAGTATTCATGCAACTTCCATCACTAGCTGTTAAGCGGCGCAACTTGCGCCCCGTCTGTTACGGCCCTTAAACCGCAAATATAGTTAATAGTAAGTACTCAGTGAAAATAAATAAAATATTGGCTTAGAGGGCCGAGTTTTTGAGGTTTTAAATCCACAATATAGGAAAGATGGTAGGTAGGTCATCTAATACGACACGAAGATTTCATAAATAGCTCTTAAATAGTATAGATAGATAGATAGATAGATAAATCAATTTTGAGAGTATGGGAGAATATCTAAATCGTCTAAGTATGTACGCGATACAGTTTTTTAAGGGTTCCGTAGAAAACAAGGAACCCTTATAGTTTCGCCATGTCTGTCTGTCTGGCCATCCGTGGTTTTACTCAGCGACTATAAGTACTAAAAATTGGCCAAGTACGTGTCAGGCCACGCGCAGTGTAGGGTTCCGTAGTTTCGAATGCCAACTTTGAATTCATGCCACTGAAAACGTCTGAAAACTAATTTTCTATTGAATTTGTACGAAATTTTCCTATTCCGAGTACATTTTATAAGATGATCGCCTATAATTTTTTAATTAGTAAACCCTGCTTAGCTCTAATAGTTTTCCTTTAAAGATCGTTATATTTAATATAGCTGTGAATTTTTTTTACGTGTCCATATATAACCGTTTAGCAGACAGATGGGGGGGACACTTGACTCTAACAAAAATGTTTACTTTAAATCCAAATATTTCAAAAACGGATCCCTAAATAGAAAAACGGTGTTAACAAGCTCATAATATTTTTAAAAGAGCTATTCAACGATACCACACATGCTTGGTTAGTCAAGAAAAAAACATTGTCTTTTCATTCAACTTGTATGGGAGCTAACCAAAAAAATTTTTTTTCATTATTTTATTTTACCACTTTTTCCGCATAATTAATATACATATCCATGCCAAATCACAGCTTTCTAGTACTTATAGTCGCTGAGTAAAACCGCGGACGGACAGACAGACAGACAGACATGGCGAAACTATAAGGGTTCCTTGTTTACTACGGAACTCTAAAAAGCTGTGATTTGGCATGGGAGTGTATATTAATTATGCGGAAAAATTGGTAAAACAAAATACTGAAAAAAATTTTTTTAGTTTCAATTGAAACGTCATATTTTTTCTCGACTAACCAATCATATATCAGTCGGGTATCATTGAATAGGTCTTTCAAAAATATTATGAGTCTGGAAACATCGTTTTTCAATTTAGGGACTCGTTTTTGAAATATTTAGTTTTAAAGTGAACATTTTTGTTAGAGGCAAGTGTACATTCAGGCTGCCTAAAGGCATCTGACAAAGCTTGGCGACTGCCATACAATGATGACAGCCGGGACCAAAAATTTATCCTACATTGAATAAAAAATTTGACTTTGACTTTTGACTTTAACTTTGACTTTAATGCTAATTTATTCTCACTGCTTTCACGTATTTTTTTTTCAACTGACTAACATCATTTTTGGCCATCAACCCTATTATAACAGTCCTCCGGTTATCATTCCTTATTATTACGTATTTGTTTAAATAAAGTAATGTATTTTGAATCATCATCATCAATAATAAGGCAATCCTTATCAACCTAGGCATTTGATCTCTAAAAATACAAAGGTAACAAGGAAAACTACGTTTTCCAGTGTTTATGAATAATTTTAAACGGAGCCTCGATTAAATTATCAGTCTCGATGTATTTTTAGTCTAAGTGCCACTATCGGAGTCTCCAAGACGTACCTGAATTAATTACGTGCTTAATTAATTTTTTCTCGGGTTCTGCATACATAAAATAAGGAATTTGCAGAACTGTGACTTCTTTAATAAACTTTGTTTTTTTACGTTACTCACGTAATAAGGTATTTACATTTATAAGTTGTTATTTTATCGTTTCATTGTAATATTTCTCTAACAAGTAAAAAACCGCAATTGTTTTAGATAATTTTTATTATTACTAAATCATTGTCCATTTCTACAAATTCAAAAAATTTTAATTACAAAGCGACTCCAACGCATCGCAATATAAATTCTTTGTGCAATGAAACTGTCCGCCCTTGGATCGCCCGTAACATCGCGAAGACGCGTTGATATCTCAGTCAAAATCTTCTGCTATTATTTTATGGATATAACTTTTTATTAAGATAAAAAAAAATCAATCGTAAAAGTTGTATTAATTACCTTTTTTAAATAGTGTTAGTCACTAGATAGATCTTTAAATTATTTTATGGACAATTTTTGATTGTTATAAAAACCTGCTTTCGGCAAAAGGGGCCACTTTTAGCAGAAACAAATATTAAAGCTAGAAGGATTACGAATAATACTTTCAAACAGTATTCATAAAATAATTAAAAGGTCTATCTTGTGCCTGACACTATTTAAAATGGTAATTATCACGATATCTACGATTTAAAAAAATGTTGTCAAAAAAGAGCGCACTTACGCATTTATTCCACCTTAAAGGCTTAGATGAATTTGATGGGGTCCAGTGCTGCCCGCATTTAAAATAAATTATTTAAAGGGATACGGAGAATTCATTTTAATTTTTGTCTTGCTCAAGCCTTTGAAAATACCTACCAATTTTTGGAACCAAGTTCCTTTTTAGTGGATACGGCCTTGTCGGCTAGGCAAAAAAGTATAAGATGTTTTAGTCACTTTTTATCGTCACTATTTTTTTTTTAAGTTCGTTCCTACCGATTTTTCCACAACACTCCTCACGCATTTTTTATTTTAGTTTTTGGTGTTGTCTCACTGCTGGGATAATATACTTATATTGCATGTAAATAAAAAGAGCCAGTTCTAGGCTTTCCTTATATTTTGGTTTCTCTAGGAGAGCTTCTACTACGTGTCTGGTATTACGTAGTTCCTGTTTTAATTAGTCGTAGTTTTTCACTGGGGATTCTTATTTTGTTAGGTTTTTTTCTGGCATCCGCCACGACTGCATACTTATTTGCATAATTGATTAAAAAAGGTGCGAGCAACTTTTAATTTAATTAAATTTGAAAGTGATAGGTACAATTTATTACTAAATAAACTGAAAACTATTTGCCATAAAACAATTATAGGAAATAATATTCGTTAAGTAGGTACTAGTTTGCACTTTTATATGGTTTTCAACTCATTATAACTTTTTTTATTTATTGGCATTATAATATTAATTCTAATTTATTTTCTCAAACTATTTTTCACTTGTTTTACTTCCCATTACTATTATGATTCCATTTTTTCATGTCCACTTTAACGCAAAACGTGGCCTTTGAGTATTCTACCTAAAGCCATAAGTCTTGTCTTCCTCGTTTGAGTTGAAGACGTGATAATATACAATGTCCTTTTTAAGTACAAATATTTTAAGGGGTTATTCAGTCCATCATTTTGAACAACTTTGCACACTAAATATATATCGAAATACAAAAAAAAAATATTTAGGTTCTTATACAGATCGAAGTAGTCACGTGATATCGTTACTATGAAAAATGCAAAAAATTTTTCGTATTTCGATATATATTTATTGAGTAAAGTTGTTCAAAATGATGGACTGAATCACCTCTTAAAATATTTGTACTTAATTAAAAAGGACATTGTATAAGTATCTTTCTTGATAAGAGCGATAATATAAATGATAAAAACTCTTGCAACATCGTTCCATCGTCCAAAAGCAAAATGTCTGTGCACATATTTTTCCTATACCACATACAAAAAACAAACGCAACAAAAATATTTGTTTCTTCAACATATTGTAAAAGCGGACAAAAAAATCTATGAAAAACCTCCAAATGCACGAAAATCATAATGTACCCAGCATAAACAAACGCAAGATAGCCCACTTCCATTTTCTTATTCAAAACCGAATCTAACCTCACCGCTAAAAAGGAAAAACAACGTATACTTTTACAAAAATCCTTTGTTCCATTACTTATTTCAAAGAAGTCTCTTACTAAAACATCCTGAAGCAAACACACTAGGGCCAAACGCAATGAAAATATTCCTCGTGAATTTCTAGCGAAATTTTCAGCGACACAGACGGTTGGTTCGCTCAAAATGAACCTTCCTGCCGTCGCGCAAGAAATATTTTACTGTATATTCTATTCGAAAATTTGCATGAGTGAAGAGGAGTTTTGAAGGTGTTACTTCATAGTAAACTGGCAGAGCTCGCGGGTGCGGAATTGCGGATCAAAGAACTTCTGTGGTTATGTATGAAATATTTACCTTTTATGAAAAAAATTGAATAAACATTTCAAAATTTTATCAAAACAAGCCAAATGGGTATTTTCCTGGGTCAAGCCTGGGGTGGGATTTTGTATTGATAAGAAAATGTAACGTCGCAAAATAATGTCACTTGTCTTTGAACATATCCATTTTAACGTGATTTTAGATTTATTATTGCAAAAAAACGAATATTAAGAGCACTATTTGACTTCAAGAAACTATGACGTCATCTGTCTGTATTTCATACAGACTCCATAGAAATGTTTGTTCTGACCTGTAGAAGAAAATGTGTGATTTGACTTGTTGGAAAAATTCGGATTGCATGAATTAATTAAACAATATAATAAATTGTTTAATAGATATTATACATACCGAACCGATTTTGTAAACAAACTTTGACTGTAAACTAAGTTTACAAAAAATAAATAGGTACTATTATTGTTATCATCATGATGCCATGGCATTTGTGTTGAATAGTTTCATGCTAGATTTAAACATATATGATAGGTATTTCTGAATTTTCATTGACTCTAAGAAGGAAGGTACTACTAAGTAGGATTACTACGTGGATAAATAAAAAAGTTATTATGTATTTGCTTTAAAATTTAAAAATTAATTATCTCACCAATGATTTATTTACTACGAGTATATCAATATTGTCATCGCAAATGACAATCATGACCAAACTCGTACTACACACAATTATATTTTCATTAATGCTGTGTGTGAAATATTATTATGATTGTTAAATTGAAAATAAAGAAACGAATTATATGTATCTCGTAATATTTCTACGAAATTCTTGCCGGAAATCATTCCGGCAGAATAGAATAGGACCACTCCAAGTCTTCTCGTGAAGGTCGTAAAAGGGGAGCAAAGCTAAACAAAGCTTATAAACATCAATGAGGCCTCTCCAACCCGTCTGGCCAGCGAGGAGGAAGCAGGCCAATGCCTCTTGCTGCTCTGGCCAAGTATGGCTCTGGTTGTACAGAGAGGGTCGTGCTCCTGCAGTGGAGTCTAAAAAGACCTGATGATGATGATGATGAATAATAAATATTTAGGGAAAAATAACACTAACCTTGTGAATTTCATACTTCCCAGTGATAGATATTTTGTGTAGTACTACTAGCGCTGTCGCAAGTTGATCGCCCAGGAATATTATGAGTAGAAGTCTAATTGTACTTGGGTTAATACGCTCAATAGCAAAATGTACAAAAAATGTCATAATCATCAATCGCGCTGTGATAAACTATGATTTAAAAAATCTGATTTAGGTGCTTCTCGTAATATTTCCTCGGAATTGCACTGGAACCTTCGTAAGACTCTACACGGCATCCTTCCTCATGTCACTGCTCCTACAATGGTATGGGAAATGATGCAGGCGACAGCTCGCAAGAAATGAGCCAGCAACAGCTGCGTCTCGCTACCTGGAGGTTTTAATATCTTCCAATGATTGATAACTTGTGAAAGTACTACTACGAGCTTGTTTAAATATGTACAAATACAGTGACTTTTTAACACCCTGTATTTGTCCATAGGAGTAAGTTCAGTCCATTATATTGAACAATATCCCTCATTCTTCTTCTGCCTTTTCTATATACCACTATTTATGCAGGACACTAGGGTCGGCACAGCATAGCTTGTTGTTCTAGCTCTAGTCAACACGACCGTCACTCTGTTACTAGCTTTTATTTAGTTTTTGTAGGAATTTATTAAGCTGAAATTTTACAAGATTTGATTACAAACAGATGTCTGTAATCAAATCTTGTAAAATTTCAGCTCAATAGGAAACTGGGAAGTGGGTCAAATGTAACTTACCTTTGACCCACTTCCCGGTTTCTTGTTGGACTCAAATTTTGCACGCATACGTATATTGTGTGACAATACAACTGATCTGATGATGAAGCTGGAAGATGGTCATGGCATCTATGTAATAAAACAACATAACCCCACCGAATTTGGCCTCGATTGATGCACGATGAGGAGCTTTAACCTTTTTAGGTCAGTTATAGGTTTAATTTTTTTTTTTTTATAAATACTTGTTTCTTCTCATATCCTCTTTTACACATTCCATCCAATTCCAACCTATCTTTGGTCTCTCTTTGTTTCCTTTGACATGCATTTTCAGAACCTGCCTGGTTATATGGCTTTCCTCTCTTCTCTTAACATGTCTATACCAGCCTTACCAAGTACTCTTTAATTTTTCTTTTATAGGTGCCAGTTTTACAGTTTCTATAATATACTCATCCCTGATCTTGTCTTTTCGTGTTAAGCTACACATCCATCTCAACGCCCGCATGTCCGCAACGTCCAACCATCTTTCATCCGCTGCATTCTTGGTCGTCTCAGAACCGTGCAATACGACAAGTCTTATGATGGCTTTGTAAATTCCCTTTAGCTTAAGGGGCATTCGAGCGTTGCTTGTAACTACAGTGACTTTTCGCCACCTTTACAATTATAAAATGCCCCGGCAGCGGTAGCTATACATCTTACTATAAAGTATTCAGGATTCATGCAGTACCTAACCATGTTATAATCATAGATTTAAGAAGCATCAGTAAAAAAAGTTCTAGGTCCATGGTTATAATAATATACTTCGCATGGTATTCTCTTCCCGTAACATCTGGTCACGTAATGGGCCTAAGAATACGTCATCAGTTGGAGGTGCTGCCACTGTGTGTGATTGAATTACCCTAGCAAAATGCATTTTTTTACTTAACACACCAATTATGAACTAATAATTCAATATGTATATTAAGACTGCCTCCGTGGTCCAGTGGTCAAGGCGTTCGCCTTGTGACCCGGAGGTCATGGGTTCGATTCCCACTGGGAAGCATACTTTGTGAAAAGTTGTTTCCAGTCTGCATAGGATATTAGGCAGGCTTGAATCACCTGATTATCCGAAAAGAAAGATGATTCCGTGTTTCGAAAGGCAAAACTGTGGGTCCCGAACGCCACCTAGCGTTTGATCATCAAACTATCCAAGGATTGGTTCCTGGTTTGCCCTTTGGGTTGTGGAGGTCAGACGGTAGTCGCTCTGTGTAAAAACCAGCAACCTCGTCAAATCTCCTTGGTTAGATAACGGACCCCGGGCTCTGAAGCGTTACTGCTGAGGAAGCAACCGGGAATACGCTCGGATGATGATGAATTCAATATGTATATAAAATCAAAAATTGAATAGATCAATCACATGGAATACTAAATAGTTAAGTAAGTTATTATTTTATATTCATAAACTAATTAAAAATGACCCTCAAATTACTGAAAAGAACAATTAGTGGTAATACTTACCGCAACATTCGTGACGTAGTCTTAGGCCATCTCAGGAAGGGAATACCTTGTTTTATTATACTATGGCAGTAACATGCTATACGACATGATGATAATAAAAAAGCATCATCAGCCAAACAGGCAAGCGCATCGTAGGACACCCACCTCAGAGTTGGGCGTAGTTAACTACTATTGTGTAGTTTGATTACAAATTACAGTTACATGTAGTTCACTACAAGTAGTTGAAATTACATTAAATTTAACTACAACAATTGAAACTACTTTAGTTGTAATTTGTAATTGTAATTAAGTAGTTATAACTACAAATTACAATAAGAATGTATTACCGCGGGCGTGTGTTAAAGGTGTTGTATTTCAAAATTGTAAGTGTAAAAAATCTTTATAAAATATGTAGTTTCAAAAAGTAGTTTGTGATTGTGATTACAACTACTTTTTGTAGTTCATAGTTCAACTACTTTTTCAATTACTTTTTGTAATTATGTAGTTGCGATTACTAACTAAAAAATGTAATTGTAGTTAGTAATTAGTAGTTTAATTACATTTTGCCCAACTCTGACCCACCTGCTAGATGGACAGATGACCTGAGCAAGGTTGCAGGAAAGCGCTGGATGCAGACCGCTTCCGATCGTTCGTTTTGGAAATCCTTGGGGAAGGTCTATATCCAGCAGTGATCTTTCTGTAGCTGATATGATGATGATGATGGTCAGCCAATCGGAAATTGTATGAGAGTGAGATTTTTTTGTCGATTTTCAGTATTTTTTTTTTTTATTGAAACAAGTTCAGTCCAACTTGTTTCAATAATTTGCTTAGGGATTAAAAAATCATGTATAAATTGGTGATTTCTCATCTTCGTATTAGTTTTAGATTTTATTTATAGCTATTTCAATTATACTTGAGTTTAACTATTTGCATAGTTAATTCAGTTCATGATTCTGAACAAATTTCCCCAAAGAACATGTATCGAAATTTAAAAGAATAATTTTCGTCCTCTCATGTAATTTCACCGATCAGCTGATCCAAATTTCTATGGAAAACCAAAAATTATTTTTCATATTCCCATAAATGTTTCTTGGGCAAAGTTGTTCAGCATTATGAACTGATTTATCACCCTTAAAATAGCTTCAGTATATTTTGTTACAACATTATACAACCGTGGCCGCCAGCTTACATAATATTGTAACAAAACCAAATGGAAATTGTACCTACATATCAATCAACCCACAACCTCCTAGCCTACCTGAATATTCAATATCACATTTTTGTAGGCCCTTTTAGCATAATTACACCAAAGTTCTTGTTACACAGATTGCCTTCAGACCTCACGGTGCAGACCGGCTACTTTTACAGCGATTGGTGAATTATCATCCCAGGCCTTCTTCCGCCCCAGGGCCGGATCTATCATATGGCTTTTTGGGCTTAAGCTCAGGGCCCCGTGGATTCCAATGGCCCCCAGCCAAGTCAAGTCAAAGTCAAAAATAGACGATAAAGAAATGTAGATTGATCACGATTGGCAACCCTGAACACTAAAGCATAAAATATTACAATATAAATCAACTGTTTTTTTGTCTTAATTTCTCCTATACCTTGAGTAATTAGGTGGGCCCCTAAGTAGTATTAGCCCAGGGCCCCCTAAACTCATGGTCCGGCCCTGTTCCGCCCACTGCTCAGCATAGGCCTCTCTTCGTCGACGCCACCCATATCGGTTCTGTGCTGCTCTCATCCAGGTGCGACCCGTGACTGAATATATCGTCAACCCATCTCGTAGACGGACGCTCGACGCTCCCTCACCCGTTTTAGGCCACCATTCAGTCAGTGCCTTGCTCCATCTGCCATCACTCCGTCGGGCCAGGTGCACTGCCCAGTTTCACTTTAAGTTCATGATTGTACTAACATCTCTTACAGTGTCGGATGATGGTGTTGGGAACGTGATCTTGCATCTTGATGCCAAGCATGGCGCGCTCCATGTCTCTCTCAAGTACAACTCTCAGTTTGTGCACAGCCTCCGACGTGAGCGTCCGTATTGACGAAGAGGTGAAAATTGATGAATATAACAAACTATTTATACAACGCTTAGAACTTTCCTACTTTTTTGCACATAAAGCAGAAGTAAAATTGGCAGACTTCGATCCAGGCATATATCGATAGAGAGGAACCAGAAAATAGCGTAAAATATTAGAAATGTAATCAGAAATGTTTTTTTGTGTGACTTTTAGGGCTTGTAATTGTACCTACTACAAGACTATCGGTAAAGAACGATACCATCTGAACGATATGAAAAATCCAATATTCGTGTCACGATGTTCATGACCGGCAAACAAAGACAGACACGTCTTGTACCAAGACTTGTCACATTGTCACTTTCATTTCCATCTCTTTAAAACTTATGAGGGTGAAAGTTATCATCGTATTTTGTTCTATACTCGCATCTATTTAAATTTTATTGCACACTAGCTTTTGCCCGCGGCTTCGCTCGCGTAGGGGTGTAATTTATCAAAATCCTTGCTTAGAGGATGCCTACGTCATAGTAGCTGCATGCATGCAAAGTCTCAGCCCGATCGGTTTAAAATTGACAAAGTTTCATACAAACTTTCATCCCCTATTTTATCCCCATGGGGGTAGAATTGATCAAAATCCTTTCCTAGCGGATGCCTACGTCATAACATCTACCTGCATGCCAAATTTCAGCCCGATCCGTCCAGTGGTTTGGGCTGTGCGTTGATAGATCACTATGTCAGTCAGTCAGTCACCTTTGAGTTATATATATATTTAGATTAGATAAAGTAAAAGTGGTAACTGGCCAAGTGCGAGTCAGACTCGCGCATCACGGGTTCATCAATAAAAAATCACGTTTTTTCTACGGATTTAAATATTTATTTTATTCTGTTTTTAGTATAGCGGCTACAGGAATACATCTTCTGTGAAAATTTCAACTGTCTAGCTATCATGGTTCAGTTGATACAACCTGTTGACAGGCAGACGGACAGCGGAGTCTTAGTAATAAGGTCCCGTTTTTACCCTTTGGGTACGGAACCCTAAAAATGGCAGACCTAGCGCTATGTGACCATTTTACCAAGTTCGGATTTGCTACAGGCTAGTTATGTTTATGATAAATATGTAGTTGAAAATCCATGTAGCACAAAAAAATAGGATGTATATGTTATAAGAGAGCGGTGTTTCCTGGCACAAGCAAATATTGCTTAAAAGGAGGCACCCACAACTAGCTACGATTGTAAATATTTATTTACCCAATAATCATTTATTTTTTAAGTGAAAACTTCTTGTACACTGTTTTTGGTATGGGTAAAAAATGTTAAACTCGCGTCAGGGTGTCAGGACACGTGACCTGATCGAAAATTTGTAAGATGCGCGGCGCGGCGTAGGAGAGGAAATATTCCCCTCTCTTTCTACGGCGCGGCGAAAATGTATGCAGGCGCCTGCTCTTTCGTTTAGGCGGCGCAGGGCGCTTGCGCTTCATGTGTTTATGTTACAGCGTGCCACGCGCATCCATGGAAATGCACACACAACGTTAATATTCAAGTTTTCACTTCGGCCGGCATTCCCGGAGTGCAAACCGTCGTTTTTTTTTTAATACATTTTGTTAATCGACAGATTTTCAAACATTAACAGAGTAACCCGTCTGCTCAGATATCCAGATAATGTATTCAACGCACACGGCTTCGTTCAATTAAATCTTTCTTTATACGTTTTCTGTGTCGGCCCTTTGAGCTGGGATACACTGGCTGAAAATCGAAATGATTGTGTTACACACTGGTTCATGTAGCTTTATTGC
The DNA here is from genome assembly GCA_943193695.1 of Acrobasis suavella. Lineage (NCBI taxonomy): Eukaryota > Metazoa > Arthropoda > Insecta > Lepidoptera > Pyralidae > Acrobasis > Acrobasis suavella. Next base: position 4,423,469 of record OW971947.1, read on the forward strand.
TAACAAAAAAGGCAAAATAAAAAAAATTTGCCATTATATTATCACGTCTGTATCTCTGACGGGATATACAGAGCTTAAGGCCTTAAGACCCAAATGCCATAGACGTAAAAATGAGTTGCTAGCAGTCGTGCTCGCCCTTGATGTCATTTAAAATGTTATCTTGATAACCAAGTTATTTTATGAACGACTGTTTACAATTAAAGTGAGAACGTGAAGGTTTTCTTCGCACATTAGCAAAAAACGGCCACTTCTGGCGTATGTGCGAAGAACAGCTTCACGTGCTTATTTTAAACTATAAACAGTAGTCCATAAAGTAGTTTTAAATGCTTGATCAAGATAAAATTTAAATTGACATCTCCGTTTCCTTTCGAATAATTTATTTCGAATGGGGACAGCACCAAAAAATTCATGTATCCCTTTTCTATTAAGGGAATACCTGAATTTTCCGGGGTCCAGCGCTGCTCCTTTATAGGAAACGGTGGCATCGTTTAAATTGTTGTCTTTACCAGGCACTAGTAAGTAGTAAGTAGAAACTTCCCTTCAAACTATTTTATGAACTACTGTCTACAGTTTAAAGTGAAAACGTGAAGGTTTTCTACGCACATACGCCGAACGTGGCCGTTTTTCGCAATTGTGCGTAGAAAATGATTTATTTCAAATGGAGACAGCACTTGACCCCGAAAAGTTCATGTATCCCATTTCTTTTAAATAAGACAACTTTTTTCAGAGTTTAAACACTATTTTCCATGCCTCAGATGGTTTCAAAACCTCAAAAGCGCGGCTTGTCTGTCCAATAAGAAAAGTATTGTCGCGTGATATATATTATCTTTCCCACTAAAAAGTCAGCCCGCCATATTTTAGGAAGCATCCCGGGAAAAATAATAATAATTCGCATTTTATTGGCGTCGTCCTTCAACAGGATTTTTCCATACGAAGAAAGCAATTTATGTGATAACGCCGGGATTGCTGCTGCTTATTCGGCGTTCCAATTTATTGCCGGTTCACGCTGAAAAAGGAGCTCGGTGGCCCTTAGCAATATAAGCAACATAGGGCGTGGTTCGTACCTGGATGGGTGGGACATGAGGCAAATTCCTCGAGCTGTGGCGTGCTATAATTTTTTTGACAAATTACACAGATTGAGCTAGTCCCAAAATAAGTTCGAGACTTGTATTATGGTATACTAACTTAACGATACTATATTTTATAACTAGAGATGTAAAGAACTCGAGTCTTTTGAGTCCTAAATTTTAGGCTCGCCTGACAAATTGCACAGCTCGACTCGTTACAACAAGACCCCCAGACTAGAGCACTTAAGTCTACATAAAGACTCGAGCGCAACATGGCGCTCAGGTCTTGATTCGCGCTCGAGTCGTTTTACGCGACGAGTCGCGCTCAAGTTCTTTTCCATTTGGAGTTCCTTTATAAATAAACAGGGAATAAAATATGTAACTTTTGTGAGATATAATAGTAATTTAGTTTTTTAAGTTAAATTTTACACTTTGACGTACATTTACAGGACGTTAGGCACAGCATATCTAATATGGTCAGACTATCAAATTCGGTAAGTTTCTGCCCAAGTAACGCACATCTCTTGAGGTACACAGAACCTAATAATGCCATGCCTAAAGGCCACATTTAGCATGTTGCCTCATGAACTATGTATTTTTAAATAAATCAACCTTGATACGCTCAAGACTCGATACACTCGAGCACTTTTTAAGACTCGAGTTCTTATTGAGAAGTGAGCTTCTTTTTAAGACTCGAGCTCTTTTTGAAATACGAGTTCTATTTTGGCGCTCGAGTTTTCGAGAAAGGACTGGAGCTCGGCTCGACTCAAGGCTCAGAGTTTTGTTAGTACACCGAGTCTTGTAAAATTGAGCCGAGTCTATCGAATTAAGACTCAAAGACTCGAGTTCTTTACATCTCTATTTATAACAAAAACATATTTATAGATAAACACCCAAGACCCAGGACAATTTGCAAATGGCCATTTTCCAACTTGCCCTGACCGGTGATCGAACCCGGAACCTCTGGGTGGCGGACTAGCATGGTGACGACTACGCCACAGAGGTCGTCATGGAGGATTGGTATGGCAATCGTCAAGCTATATGCCTATAAGGCAGCTTAAAAAATAGAAATCTCCACAATTATCAGAAACCATTCTTCATTGGTCGATTTACTTCGACGACTTACGGTTGACCGAAAACACCATTTTTCCTTTAATGGCCGTACAAATTTTTTTTCACCGTGTTAGGGCTCCAGCCGAGCGACGACATTATGCCCGTGACTCTTGTTGCGCGACCGTCGCCGATTGTCGCCATGCGAATAAAATATTTTTTTTTACTAATTAAATAATTTTATATATATATTAAAACTAACTAATTTTATAATATATATTAAAACTTTTTGTCTTTTCCTACCAAGGTGCTCAATTACGTAAATAACTCTCAGAAAAAAAATCCGTTTGATCTAAAATTAGCAAAGAACTTGGAAAGAGAAGTAACAAATAGTTGTTGATAATAACAGTTATTGAAGATTATAGTTATTCCAACTCGAGTAAGTCCTAAGGAAAGCAAAACTGCGTGTGACGAATGGCAGGACAAGAAACGCATTCAGCCAAATATTGGTAAAAAAGGCCCCCATTTAGAGAAAAAGCAAAAAGTCCTTTTTAGGGCTCCGTACTCAAAGAGTAAAAAAAAGACTCTATTACTAAGACTCCGATGTTCGTCCGTCTGTCTGTCAGTCATTAGGCTGTATCTCAACAACCGTGATAACTAGACAATTGAAATTTTCACAGATTCGCTATAACAAGAAATATTTAAAACAGAATAAAATAAATGTTTAAGTGAGGCCCCCATATAACAAACGTTATTTTTTATAGATAAGGGAACCAGTCGCGAGTCCTACTCCCACTTGGCCGGTTATTCAATTCGCCTGTACTTTAAGTGCCGCAACAGACGAGACGCAAGTTGCGTCGCGTAACAGCTAGAGATGGACAGTGGAAAGAACTCAGTGTACCCATTTGAGTATTTATTGACTTACTCACTAGATTTAATAAATAGAGTAAATAGAGCGTGCTCATATATTGACATCGCATTTGATGTCTATTTCCTTATTTTAACATATAATTACGTCTTTGCACATCTTCCAGCAAAAAAATTATAATAAGTCAAAGAAGCCTACTATCAGTGTATGATTAGTATATTTTCATATATTTTACCTACATTTTAAGCATATTATAGCGTATGCACACACTTTTTGACAACAATTGCAAGTGCAAACTAGATGTAAGTTTCAAAATTGTCTTCAAAACGTGAAATAATGAATATGAATATAAATATGAGTCACAACTCATATAAATCAACCTACTCACCAAATGGATAAATACGGTTATTTAAAGGGTATTTACTCAATCTACTGAGTAAATATTCAAGTGGGTTGATTGAGTATTTATGCACCGCCCATCACTAGCTGTTACGCGACGCAACTTGCGCCCCGTCTGTTCCGGCCCTAACTCGGCAGTGGCGTCTACATCTCATGGCGACTGCGAATGCAAGAGCCGAGTAAGAATAGAGATGTAAAGAACTCGAGTCTTTGAGTCTTAATTCGATAGACTCGGCTCAATTTTACAAGACTCGGTGTGCTAACAAAACTCAGAGCTATGAGTCGACCCGAGCTCCAGTCCTTTTTCGAAGACTCGAGCGCCAAAATAGAACTCGTATTTCAAAAAAGCTCGAGTCTTAAAAAAGAAACTCACGTCTCAAAAAGAACTCAAGTCTTAAAAAGAGCTCGAGCGTATCGAGTCTTGAGCGTAATAAGGTTGATTTATTTAAAATACATAGTTTATGTGGCAACATGCTAAATGTGGCCTTTAGGCATGGCATTATTATGTTCTGTGTACCTCAAGAGGGATAAAAACGCGACACTTATTTGTTATGTGGGTACGGAACAATATTTATTGCTTTTTATTTTACGAATCTTTACTTAACTTACCTTTTTACTTCTGTGGTTATTATTTATAATTATTGGAATAAAAATGGAGACAATAAATAATTACAACACAATGATATTTAATATTTTTTCTTTGTTATTCGTTATGCTATTCAGAATCGGAGAAACTAGGCAAACTAACATCCCTTAAGCTATCTTCCTCTCGTACTTTCCGTATAAAGTCTAATATCTTGGAGTAAGTCAAAGTACGTTTTTCTTCGGGTACTCGATCCATCTCAAACGCTATCAGTTTAGAAAACTCTTGATTCCTTGGATCACATGGTTTTTCCAAACCAAAGTCAATATCTTTTAGTAAGCTTGTACAAGGGCGTACATCAGACGAGTCCCAGCGATTTCTTTTATACACATACGAGTCTAGGATATCTCCATACGTAACCTGCGTTTGTTTATCGGCTTTTACTGGAGTGGTCGACTCTAATAATTTTCTTTTCTTCTCTCGAAATAATCCTGTTAAAATACTAGGAGAAGTAGATCTTTCACCGTCAGCACTGGACATTTTTGTAAAAAAATGAACGCACTTTTTGACACGATCTAAATAATTCTCAAAGAACGAAATGTTGTCACTTGTAATAAACTATGACACCCGAATATGTAGATTTAGGTTTCCTTGTTTTATGATACTTTTAGTAACCAAGTAATACAAGTAGTTATGCAATTACTACTTGTGCTTCAAATCAATAAACTTAAATACTTCGTATGAAGGTACAATGTTCCAACATTTTATTATTTTACCCTCAATATTTATTATTGTGGTGAATGTCAAATAGTATTTGTTGGATCACTTCACAGTTACGGTTTATTAGCTATTATAAAAGACTATTTACATTATATTATTTAAGATTATAGTTTTCCTGTTTTAATCAATTGTGTCAACGAATGAATATGGAGTCCGTGGAAGAAGAAGCCAGTACTTCATTGTGTTCGATTCCCAGTACTGATTCGCCGACTGAAATGATGTTGGATTTCGGACTTAAACGGGCAAAAAGTGTTAAGAATACAAATTATAATAAAACGTCATTGCATTATGAATGCAAAAAATGTATGAAACAGTTTTCACTTAAAACGTCGCATACAATTTTAAAAAGACACGTTGCTAATCATCACGATAAAGAAACAATTAAAGAAAACAGAACAAGTAAGTACTCTGTGTACGATAAGCTGATTCTAAACTTTGTAATACACGGTGCTCACCCTCATAGTGTTGTGGAAGAAGAACACTTTATTAAAATGATAAAAGGATTAAAGCCTAATTTCCCGGGAATAACACGCCATAGTTTGAATCTGAATATACAAACACTTTATGGTAACACAAAAACTAACTTAATAGAATGCATAAAGTCAATAAATAAATTGTCTTTAACATTTGATTTTTGGACATCAGTGACGAACAAACCGTACATTGTTATTACAGCCCATTTTGTTCATAAATCAAAAATGAATGCTATCATATTGGATTTCGATCTTATACCTTTTCCGCATACAAGTAGTGAAATATTAATAAAAATCACGGAAATTTTTGACTGTTATGGGTTGCAAAATAAAGTTATGTCTATAACAACAGATAACGAGGCCACCAATATAAAGACTATGCAGTTGTTACAACTTTTTCATAGCGATTATGAAAATGTCATTCACACCAGATGTTTAGCGCACATATTGAACCTAAGTGTTAAAAAAGGATTAGAAAAATTGAATAATGTCGTGTCAGATATATCGAAATTGGTAAATTTTATTAATTTTTCACCAAAGAAAAAACAACTGTTCTTTGATATTTGTGATTTGTTGAAAATATCACGATTAACCCTACTTAAAGAAATACATATAAGATGGAACTCCACATTTTTAATGTTGGAACGTGCCTATAACATGCGTGCCGTGTTGGATCATATGTGCAACAATTTTGAGGAATTCAAGAAGTATCTAATTGAGGATTGGGGACAAGTAAAAAAGTTGATTGATTTTTTAAAACCTTATTATGATGCTACCCTTTTACTCTCTAAATCAAAATACCCTAGTTTGGTATACGTGATACCTATAATTGATGTGCTGTTGGATCAAATTTCACAGAATTATGATGACGACAATTTTTTGAATGCTTGTGCACATGCTATGGCTGACAAATTAAATCAATACATATCAGTGTTGCGGACAGAATATGCAAAATATGCAGTTATTTTGGACCCCCGACTAAAAAATCATTATTTTTCTGAAAGAGAGGAACATGAGCCACTTCAGTTATTGAAAATATTCTACCATACGAAATACGATCAACGTTGTAACATAAATGAACAGTCAGAAACCGAAGGCAGTTCAAGGAAAAGTATTTTTTCGACCATTTATAGGAATAAAACAATCATTACGGATGAACTTCAGGAGTATTTAATGATGCCAATAGAAACAGAAGACACTGATATTATATTATGGTGGACACAACAAGCTAATAGATTACCACACCTTCAAAAATTTGCGTTTGATATACTCAGTATTCCGGCAACAAGTGTACCGAGCGAACAGGCATTTTCAAGATCTGGTAATTTAATCACAAAAAAAAGAAACAGACTCGGTAATAAAACCATACAAGCCACAATGTGTCTAGCATCATGGTTAGACTTTTTTGATTAAACGTTTATATAATAAAAAATAAAGGTGTACTAAGTATGTACAATATGTACATACCTAATGTGATTTGTTTATGTTAAGAATTATTTTCATGATGATTAAATTTTGTTTGTCATATTTACCTCTTTTAATTTAATAGGAAAGATTAATCTGACGTATAACCTGTATTACTGTAAAGTTTTAACCAAATCCGTCCAATAGTTTTATCGTGAAAGAGTAACAAACATATTCTACCCATCCATACTCACAAACTTTCGCATTTATAATATTAGCAGGATTTTCAAAAGCTAAGAATATTAGACGTTACAAAAATAATTAAATTACTATTATATCTCACAAAGTTACATATTTTATTTCCTGTTTATTTATAAAGGAACTCCAAATGGAAAAGAACTTGAGCGCGACTCGTCGCGTAAAACGACTCGAGCGCGAATCAAGACTCGAGCGCCATGTTGCGCTCGTGTCTTTATTTAGACTTAAGTGCTCGAGTCTGGGGTTCTTGGTATAACGAGTCGAGCTGTGCAATTTGTCAGCCGAGTCTAAAATTTAAGACTCAAAAGGCTCGAGTTCTTTACATCTCTAAGTAAGAACCAATGGACCAGAGGGGAAAAACCTGAGTAATCATGTCATTAAGCGTTTGTTTAGCAAACAATTAATATCTGAGTTTTTTGCATCTGCACACCCGTGTTACTATAAACGTGGCCTTTGTGCCTTTAAATCTAACTATGTATATACTTTCACCCTGTAGATTAGTCATCTTGATCGATTGACTAAATTTGCAAACATTGGCAAAAAAGGCTGCTTTTCAGAGAAAAAGCGAAACTAGTCCTTATTCAATTTGCCTATACTTTAACTCGGCAGTGGCGTCTACATCTCATGGCGACTGCGAACGCAAGAGCCGAGCAAGAACCAATGGACCAGAGGGGAAAAACCTGAGTAATCATGTCATTAAGCGTTTGTTTAGCAAACAATTAATATCTGAGTTTTTTGCATCTGCACACCCGTGTTACTATAAACGTGGCCTTTGTGCCTTTAAATCTAATGTATATACTTTCACCCTGTAGATTAGTCATCTTGATCGATTAACTAAATTTGCAAACATTGGCAAAAAAGGCAGAGAAAAAGCGAAACTAGTCCTTATTCAATTTGCCTATACTTTAACTCGGCAGCGGCGTCTATATTTCATCGCGACTACGACCGCTAGAGCCAAGTAAGAACCAATTGACCAGATAGGCGAAAACCTGAGTAATCATGTCATTAAGCGTTACGTTTAGCAACCAATTACTATGTGAGTTTTTTTGCAACTGCACACCCGTGTTACTATTAACGTGGCCTTTGATTAAGGGATGCATCTCATTTGTCAGCACGGAGCAGCATTTTTCTATGCTACTATCCTTTTCAATCGCTCAGAACCGTCATCGCAGAATGCTAGCGCATGGCCGGTGCGATATCGTAGGCTCTTTTTGAGCTCGTGAAACCCTCACCATTTCTCTATCGGACTACGAGGCGTGGACATGGGTTTCACCCCTTTGTCGTTGAAATACCTAAGTCTCGAACTAAACGCTTCGACAATTCCTTTTTGGTTCGAGTAGCTAAGGTGTGGAATGAACTGCCTGCGTCTATATTCCCAGAGAAGTACAGCCCCGGGACATTCAAAAGTAGATTGAATGGGTATCTTTTGGATAGGCAGGCTTCATCTTAGTCTTCATCGTCGCTTACATCAGGTGAGATTGAGGACAAATGCCTAAACCAATATATTGTAAAAAAAAATCGTTTCGTCACTCTCTCTCGCTCTGGCAAAAGACGGTTCTGAACGACAGAAAATGATAGCAGCATAGAAAAGTGCTGCTCTGTGCTGGCAAATGAGGTCCAACGGTAAGTCTTACAGCACTGGGCACTATCGTAATTTATATGAATATACTTACACCCTATATATTAGTCATTTTGATCGATTGAGCAAAACTTCCAAACATTGGCAAAAAGGCCGCTTTTCAGAGAAAAAGCGAAACAAGTCTTTTTTCAATTTGCCTATACTTTAACTCGGCAGTGGCGTCTATATTTCATGGCGGCTGCGACCGCGCCCGCCAAGCCGATAAATCCACAGATTTCTATTACAGATACTGCCCGATTCTTTCCGGATATTTAATTTTATGTCCACCATGCTTACGGCTTACTTTTTCTGAGTTTCGAGTTTTCCCGATGACAATCTCGGCTAATAAAAGAGACAGGTGGTTTTATGGCGTTGTTATTGGGGTTTAAATTTACAGGTTTACGTTTTGGTTTTGGTCGGTCTTGCTCATTTTTTAATATTTATTGCGTTTTGTTAAATTTTTTTGGAGTTATAATCGTGTTTTACCGTCTCGATGAAAATCTTGATTGTAGCACCGTTTTCCGACATTAATTTGTCCAGTGACCTGCGCTTTGCTAAAAAAAGAGACAAGTTTTTTTGTTTTTTGCAAAGCGCTTATTGGAGTTTACTTGTTTTTATAGCGTTCTTATTGGAGTTTAAATTTAAAAAGTTTACATTTTGTTGTTGGTCGGTCTTGTTCATATCTTAATTTTTAATGAGTTTTGTCATCTATTTTGAAGATATGATCGTGGTGATTCAATAGTGGTCGAGGCATGATCAGCTAATGACTTTAATATCAGGCTCCGTCTACTCCGCCTGTAATAAAGACATTTTTTCCAATGACCTGCATACACAAACATTAGCAACTGTGACGTCATTTCTGCCTACATGAAGCCTTCGCAACCTAACGAGCCGCTCAAAGGTGATTGGTTCAATATTTGCCGAAGCACGTCCAACTAATGACCTTCATTTTAATGCCGGAATGCGATTAACAGTCATCTGCAAGACGTCATGTTTCTTCTACTTATATTATTTGGAAGAAAAGAGCAAAACTGTATTTGTTTTATAGCCATCCAGGCGAATTCTAAATATATATAACTCAAAGGTGACTGACATAGTGATCTATCAACGCAGAGCCCAAACCACTCGACAGATCGGGCTGAAATTTGGCATGCAGGTAGATGTTATGACGTAGGCATCTGCTAAGAAAGGATTTGGATCAATTCTACTCCCAAGGGGATAAAATAACGGATGAAACTTTGTCAATTTTAAACCGATCAGGCTGAGACTTTGCATGCATAAAGCTACTATGACGTAGGCATCCACTAAGAAAGGATTTTGATAAATTACACCCCTACGCGAGCGAAGCCGCGCGCAAAAGCTAGTAAATATATGGGAACAAATCACACAGATTGAGTTAACACTAAAATAAGTTCGGGACTTGTGATGATGGGATACTAACTCAACGATACTATATTTTATAACAAATACATATACAGAAAAACATCAAAGACCCAGGCCAAAGATCCTATTAGTATATATCCCGCAAAGCATAATAGACTATTTACAATTTGGACGAATTGCTTGTTAAACGAGACGAGTTTCTACATATGCGTTTGCGATCATTCGTTACTTACTCAATTTTGGAATTTATTTTTGTTCTAGCTGCGCCCCGCGGTGTTACCCATAGAAAAAGTAACGTATGTGTTAATCCAGGTTGTCAGCTACCTGTATACTAAATTTTATCAAAATTGGTCCAGCCGTTTGCGCGTGACGAAGTAACAATCATACACACACACGCACACACTCACAAACTGTAGCCTTTACTAGCTGCGCCCCGCGGTGTTATCCACGGAAAAAGTAGCCTATGTGTTAATCCAGGGTGTCAACTTCCTAGTTCCGGACGCGCCGACTTGGTAAGTGGGGGGGGGCTTAGACGTCCCCGAGAAGGGGCTATTTCCGTTCCCGTGTCCCCGGCAAAAGCGGTTGAGATGGAACTCCGGAGGTTTTTTAGTGGGTAGGCACGTTGCTCTGGCGTGGTGTCCCACATAACCCGACAGCCTCCCCCGCAGGCTGACGGGTATCCGTAACAGGGATCTTTCATCCGTAAAAAAAAAATGTGTCAACTTCCTACATAACAAATTTTATCAAAATTGGTCCAGCCTTTTGCGCGTGAAGAAGTAACAAACATACACACTCACAAACTTTCGCCTTTATAATTATATTTGTGTGATGTGATAACATAAGTGTGATTTCATTTCTGGCCCCTATATACGAGTATGTCTCTAGAGCCTATTTGATAATACATGCCAGTCTTGACAAGGTCTGCGAGATCGGGTTTTTCATGCTCACCAAAATGTCGTTGCTAGTCGGGTCGTTGAATTCCGTCTAATATGGTTGAGTTTAACGATGGCTGATCCGTGCGTCAAATCGTGAACGGGTGCTGCCGGGAGGGACTGGTCAGCTCGGCTTCGCTTTTCTAACTACTTAGTGTTTTTTATATTTTATTACGTAATTTATGGTTGTTTACTTGTTCGCAAGCATTACATGTTAAAATGTATCAATATTGTATTATACTATAAGTATTCATTAATTAAAAGACAGTAATAATAATATGACAAAGCCCTTCTGGCGAGTAGGCGACCGATACTGTGAAAATGAGTTTCTTTCGGCGTTTCTTCTCAGCAATGGTCGTTACGAAGTGCTGGTATCGGTAGCTATACTTAAAAAAAAACACGTTTACACGTAACGTAAATTATACCTGTTGACGTGTAAAAGTGCCTGAAAAGGTCTAATTACTGAATAATCATTTGAATCTTTGAATCTTGCAAGAACGTGGGTGGAACGTTAAATCAGTAAGTTTTTGTGTAGCCACTTTTTTATTACTAGCTACTGATGTTTCTATTAAAAGATATACAATTTCCTTTGCCAGTGACACGTCATCAAGTGTGACGTCATGTCTGCCTATGTGATGTGCCAGCCTCCTCACTAACGAGCTGCTGAAAGGTTATTGGTTCAATATCTGCCGAGGCACGTCCACCAAAGGTCGCAGCTAATCTCCTTACTGTAACCTTCATTTTGATGTCGGAATACGTTTCCCAGTAATCTGGGACAAGTGACGTATATATACATGTTACAAGAGATGTTTAGTCTTTTAGTCGCTTCTTACGGAATTTGGCATGTAGATAGATTAATACCTGGATCAACGCAGCATACTTTTTGCATCGGGAAAATTTAAGGTTTCCTTGGGAAAATCAATAATTTGACCACGCGTGCATCGTCGCGTGTATCTAGTAAATATACATACATACTACCGAATCTTTGATTGTATAGTTATAGTTAGGGTTACGGTTAGGAATAACGGAGTGAAAAAATTAAGATGAACACTAAAGGACTAGTATCCAGAGCCGTAAAATAATTAAATAAACCGGCCAAGTGCGAATTGAACTCGCGTGGTTGCGTACAATGCCAAAGTCAAATGTCGTCGCGTGTATCTAGTAAATGTACATACATTAAAATATGTGATGAAAATTTTCATAACATTTTTTTTTTTTATTTGATACTGTTCCGAGTATTGTCCTGCTATTTAAATCAATGATTTTGAAATAATAATTTATTTCAAAGTAAAGAGAAAACCCGAACAAGGTCCCTTGAAAGCAAAATAAAGAGATGCAACATGCAAACTCGGTGGTGTCTCTGGACTTTGCATGTAAAATATAGCGGATTTACTTCCCTACACTGCTTGTTACTACTACGTCACTGAAAATTGCACGGGTACGTATATTCTTCTTCTCTGTTTAATGACTGTTTCTTATTTTAGAAAAATTACCAATGCACATTTTTTTAAGAAAAAAAAACTTACTACTGATCAATCGCTGTAACGAGACATCGCCTGCGCGGTACAGGAGTGCGGGGTAATAACAACTTAGGGTGCTGCGGGAGGTGCGGGCGGCGCGGGGTAAATAGCGCGATACACGCCCACACGTTCAGTCCCTTTTTGAGAACCAAGTTTAATCGCTCATATATGTTACATTGTTTACGAAATTGTTACAAATCATGAACGAGGATGCCGTCGACTGGGACCGCAATTAACTCGGACCGCGGTCCCTGTCGCCGGATCCAAAATTTTTAATAATTTTCTTCCGGTGACTGGGACCACTTATACATTAAAATAAAAAACAGTACAGTCAAACGAAAAAATGTTTAAAGTAATATTTAAATTAAAAAACAAAACTGTTTGATCCAAAAATATCATTTGTTTATGTAATAAAAAATATATTCAATTTTTTAGTTATTTAAAATTTACGTAGGTAGTAAAAATTTCACATAAACAATTCTATCAATAATCACGTGATAACAAGCTGGCTTAATTTCTTACTATAAGTAAATTATATTTATATAAATAAGTGATTTTTTTGATCAAAGAGTTGTTCTTTAATTATATTATTATTACTTTTAACATTTTCTTGCCGACTCTACAGTTTTGGCTTGGACAACAGATTTTTACTTTTAAATTTATGCTTGGTCCCAGCCGCTGGAAGAAAAATATTAAATTTTTTGATTCCGGCGACTGGCACCGCGGTCCGAATTGATTGCTGTCCCAGGCGACGGCATCCTCTCATGAACGCAGTGTAAAAAATTGAAAAAAGACAGAAACAACTTTACTGAGAGGTACATAAATTTTTTCTTACTTATGAAGCATTTTTTCTTACTGAATCATGCAATCAGTTTATATATCTAAGGCGCGCTTGACAAACAGATAACACGTAAGACGCAGATTGAACACGGACGGGGCACAGACGGGGCGCCGACACGACTTTTGAAAACATATAGAAAAAACGAGGCACGGATGTGACGGATACAAATAAATCCGTATCTTTGACAACACTGGCGACGCGCCTAACCCGTCCCCAACCCTGTATCGCCTGCTCGCGCCCTTGCCCCGTTCGTCCTGTGTGTTCTGCCGTAGAACGCGGACGAGTAAGCGTCGTGTCTGTGCCCTATCTTTCGCTTCTCTATACGCTTCTCTATACATTTTGTATGAAATAGACGCGGAGGAGTCATATGTCTGCGCCCCATCCACGTCTTACGTCTTTTCTGTGTGTTCGGCGCTTAAGAATACAAATATACAAACAATAAAGTGCAAACGAACGCACAGTAGAAAAAAATAGAGAAGAAGGTTACGAAATTCCTCGAACAACACTTAAAACCTGAAGCCAGGTAAATTAATGTCCAGTAATTAACCTTAGCAAGGTCTCGTCCACCTGAATGCCTTCCAATTTTTCCGTCAACAATTTTTGAAGAGCTACCAAATTAATTGGGGTCTCAATGAGCCGCTCTAATGGCGGGCGAAAATTACAATTAGTAGCCTCGTTTGAAGTTTCGGGGCCTTCGTTTTTTTTAGACGATGTGATTATTATCAGCACTTATGCTCAGCAGCTATTTCTCCGCTTGTGCAGGTCGTAGAGGTTAGCGTAGGAAATGAGAGAAAGAAATAGGGTAGAAAAAGATTTTGTTAACGAAATCTTTGACAACCTCCGTGGCCTACTAAATGGTCATCATATATATATATATATATATATATATATATATATATATATATATATATATATATATATATATATATATATATATATATATATATATATATATGTATGTGTGTGTGTGTGTGTGTGTGTGTGTGTGTGTGAGGGTGTGTGTGTGTGTGTGCGTGTATGTATATGTATATATGTACAAAAAAAATCAGAAAGCCAATTTTTAAAAATCCTGAAATGGAAATTGTGAAAGGCATTAATATCTGAAAGTTTAGAGCGGCGCGGTGGGATGTTTTCCATTTGCTAAAACAATGCAATCACTGAGCGGATGTCCAGCGTCCATAGGCATGTTCCCAGTACGACCAGTGCGCATTCGTTACGAATTAAAAGTTCAATTTTGCATCACAAAGAGGGCTGGGTTCTTGGCACCATGTCACATGAACCACACTAAGATTTAGTTTATAAATTTAGTTTTTTAGTTTAATTTTAATTGATAATAATCAATAGTTTTCTAAATAAAAATTGTGGACAAAAAAAAAACACAAAATACCGATACATTATCATTTCTTTATCCCTGACGGGATAGACAGAGCCGAAGGCCGTAATACTTAAAGGCCACGCTTAGCCAGGATTCGGACTAGTTAGGTTAACCTTACCGAAATAATCTGTTATTAACCCAATGGGAAATGGATGACCATATATTTTGGTTTACCGAAACAGCCTGTAAACCTATAATTGCGGTTAACTTTAACCGAATTGACTATAGGTTTCTGTATGATACTGCACGTTTTTCATTCCTTTTGACTCGGTAACGGACCACGGTACCTCTCCGTGCAAAAGCGCTTTAATGTCTCAACACACCCAAACGGCTGTGCATCGCCGAAAACCTAATTACCCTTTTCAGATTAATCCTTATTGTGTAGGTAAAGAAATCAAAGGATTAACCCAAAAAGAAAATAGTGATGAGTTCTAATGCAAGCCACATCGCCTGTTAAAATGATTCAAATGTCACCCATTCCCTCTATCGTTTTTTACGATCTGCACGGGAAGAGAAGCAGCTGGTACATTCTAAGTTTCTTCTTTTCTCCCAGACCAGCATGGAAGATCTATCTATCACAAGACAAGGCGTATATATTCCTTTTTCAAAAACAAATTTGATTTTTCGACTCGAGCAGAAGAAAAAGACTTTTATTTTGACAGTATCATTAGTTGTTTTGCAGTCTTAGTACACCCTGATTCTATCATTTTTAAAATATTGCTTGCCTATCTTCAGCCCTTCTTCCATGTACATAAATAAATATTCAGGGACAAATTTCAGTGATTGAGCTAGCCCCAAAGTAAGTTCGGGACTTGTGTTTTGTGATAATTACTTAACGATACTATATTATATAACAAACACATGTATAGATAAACATTCAAGACGCAGGACAATTTGAAAAAGGCCATTTTCCAACTTGCCCTGACCGGGGATCGAACCCGCAACCTCTAGGTGGCGGACTAGCACTGTGACAAATGTATTTGTTTGTACGAGAAGTTCGACCTTCATCTTTTGGTCGTCTCTTAGGGCTTAGGGCTTAGACTGACGAAAATTCCCTGTGGTGCTATTTTTAAAACGCGAAGTCACTCCAGGAATGCGTCCTAAACGAAAGCTTTAGCTATACAAAAATCGAACGGTTTTTGTATGGAAAACCATTCGTTCAGATGACTCCACGTTTCAAAAATAGCACTTCTGGTTGGCGACCAGTGATACGAACTGCCGTGCGAAGTCGCTAATTGCTGCTTTTACGACTATATCCCTGATGTGACTGATAAAGATTTTGTCTGCCACTTCACTAATGTCCACTACAGAATATTTCTAAATCGAATCTAAACGTTATCGTGCCCAAATCACACTGTGGTCATTTGAACCTGTCACGTAGAGCAACCAAATTTTTGTTTTAGGATTTCAGCGCATACGAACTAAAATACTATTGTTCTGTCGTTTAAAAAAGGACAATAGTATAACGATTGGATTTCGACATCCTATGACTTTTTTTGGCTACCCGGATCTAGCTAGATTTCCCTGACACATATATCAATAAAAAAAGCAGTTTGGAAATTCCAGTGCTCTTGACATTTAAGTAACTTTAGAATAGAGGTTCTTTTTAATCGATTGTTATAGATAGAAAAATTGAATTAATATATAAACTTAAGTCTATTTGAGAGATTATATCACCATAAGAAACTATATCGATTAGAACTATAAACATACAGAGAGTTAATTTATCGCATTTTTGTCACTTGGATTCCTGGGTCACGTACGAAATAAGTAATACCCGTTTCGCAAATTCTCATACAAAGAAGAATATAAGAGGTTTTCAGAAATAAATTAAGGATTCCTTAATTTTAAAACAAGAATAACTGACTCTGAATTTAAATTTAATTAAAACGATAATTTCTTGTTTTAAATTAAGGAATCTTTCCTTGGAACTTTACTTGGAATTTTCCAAACTTAAGGGTATTTCCTCCATATAACCATTCTTCTGGCTTATACATCATCTTATTAACATTTTACCAGGTCAGTCGCCAGTCACAGTTCAATCGCTCATAACAAAATGGCGGCGGGCCACGGTGCCATTCGACGAGAATGTCAACGGGCCTATTATGCGAATCCGACGCGGTGGTAATTTGAAATTTTGCACAAAAAGAAACACCGCTTTTGTCCTCAACCTTTCGGGCCGGTTCGCCTTTTATTTGGCCGTAATTTTCGGGAGACCGGGTTCAGATATATTCATTGAAACAAGGTGATGTTACGGCTTAAATTACGGCACATCTTTTTCGCCCTTATGGTCCGAGAGCCCAGGAGAGCCAAACCTTACTTATTTTATTCACTAATCAATTATATGGAATAGGCGTGACAAATGAAAAAGTATTTTTACTAGCCCAACAGGTAGATTATTAAAAAATATTCTACACGTATTTTTTGTTTCTCTGAAAAACAAAAAATAAAAGATACAGCGCATTGAAATTTGACATGATGTCACGGCGTACGATTTTTACTAAGCGATGTTGTCGCAAGCCCCCACTCCAGAACCTGATTGCTCCGTATCTTTATGAAATTTTTCTTTTTTTTTGTAAACTGAAAAATATGGGTCCATTATTTTGGATAATCTAAAGACGGACTAATTACAATCATACTTTTCTAACCCTTTAGTCACCCCTATTAAGTATATAGTGTTAGTGTGCACTTTCAATTAACGCATCCAAATTATGTTCAGTTTACACAATGCGTTACGCTAGTTTCATAAACAAGTTAATTTGAACCCCCCACTTTCAAGCGTTTACCCTCCCTTAACTTTTGAACAGCTGAACCGATTTCCATCGAACATATAACCTCTAAGAACCGCTGCATGAACACAACCACATCGAAATCGGTCCATCTGTTCGAGAGCTACGATGCCATAGACCGACACACAAACAGACATTGGCTTTAAACTTATGACCCTCTTTTAGCTTCGGGGGTTAAAAAGCAATTTACTGATACAAAGGGCCAAAGGTAAATAATTGATTTTTGACATTGACTTTTTGTATATGTTACTCGACATAGATTTCAACACCTTTTGCAAGTTGCTAGACCAATCAAACGGGTCGAACCTTTCTCGAAACACGTTTTAAATGTATCACTTTAAAGGTAAAGGTAGACTCACTTTTCTCAAAGCTTCTTTTTTTATATATGTTGTCAGAGTATTATAATACTTTGTTTTGTTGCACTTCATTTTATATATGATGTCAGAGTGTTATAATAAGTATATATTCTATAAATGCTACAATCTAAATAGCAAATCATCTGACATACATACTTTTAGCAACAATAACTGAGCGTCAGCTTAGAAGAATGCCATAACTTCGGCATCATTTGATTTTAAAAACATAATCTTACAAACGTTTCCAAAAGACACTGAAACAAATTTGGATCTTAACATTTCATGCCAAGCCATGAAGTTAATTACCAAATGGACAAATGACACAACTTAAGTCGCCCAGCACTGCAACAAAATGCATTTAAATAATGTTTTCTCTGCTACATTACTCTGGAACGCTGCAAAGAACACAGAGAAAATATACTACAGAGTCTAAATCACGACGTTGTTGCAAGTGTTAAAAATTAATAAATATATATAAGGACAAATCACAAAGATTGCTCTAGCATTAAACTAAGTTTAAACTTGTATTATTGTTAAACAGGGCAGGCTCAAGAGCAGAGCAGTAGCTCTAAATGCCAGATGGTCGAATTGCGCATAATCAAGCATTTCTTTCTGAAACTCCCGCCACCTAACATATCGAAGCATAATAATTTCACTCTAGCGCAAAATTATAACACATAGACTGTTACTGCTAATAATTCTAATGTGGTGTATAAATATAAATGAATTCTTCGGAGGACAGAGAGGTCACTAGATAACATACACATACATACATATTTCCACACCTGTTTCCCATGGGGGTAGGTAAAGACTATAGATGTTTACTTGCTACGATCCTTGCAAACATCTTTTGCTTCATCATCACTACACTTTTCATGCTCTCCGGTTATAGGTACTCCTTACTTCACCTTTCTTCAAAACATCTGCAATTTGGTCGCAGAACGTTCGTATTATAAAATAGGGACTTCTATTAAATAAGCAATAAAAAACTTATTGACACTCCAAATTGGCCTGCCCAAAGTATGACTTTAAAGTTATTATGACTTTATGGTTTACAAAAGGGATGCGTTGTATAAAACTTGAACTCTGCTTTTTTTACTTCTGTGGTAAAGAATGCATAAAGTTTGCGCTGTAATTGTTAACTATGTGTCATGTTCGCGTTAGTTAATAGAAGGAAAGCTGGCCTTTTTTTAAATTGTTTGTTTTGTATATTAAATTGGGCAAAAATGTGGCTTACTAGGAATTTTATTAATTTTCGGTCAAGAAGACGTTGAATTTTGTGAAGATTTTGGCAGGTGAGATCAAGCGACCAATAAAAACTACTAGTTAAAATCTGACAAAATATTTTTTGAAAAGTAAAACCCGACTTCACCCCCAAACTACACAACCAATTTTGATAAAAATTCTATGGGACTACCTGACAAGTATACCCTTTCAAACTAAAAAAGAATTTTTCAAATCGGTCCTGGCGACTTTGAATAATCTGTGGACGGACATACATAAAAAAAAAACCATAAAAGATTGTGACGAACTGATACACTCTTCCTTTTTGGAAGGCAGTTAAAAAGAGACCGCCCTATTTATTGGATTGTCTCTAAACTTGTCAATCACTTTAATTGACTGAAGAGAATTGAATATCAGTGATGTCTACAAACAACGAAGCTGGTTCCCAAAAGGAAGAATTAATATTTACTTTTGGTCACTTTAATAAGCCTTACGGGTAAGCATATCTATTTTACAAATAAGTTAAACACTACAAATATATGGCAGTGTGTAGGACATGCTACGTATAAGCCGAGTCCGGGTTTTAATTAACGCTTTGTAGCAAATTTTGTAGCCTTTTGCTAGCTAAAAAGGATTGCGACATCGCAGTCGGTGTTAAGAGCGGCCTTCCCGTCTTACTTTTCTTAAAAACGCTCGTACGTGATTATGACGTTGTAACTGATCTTTCTTGATTTTTTTGAACTAACAGGTATCTTGTGCGCTATTTCTAGGTTTTTACCGAAATAAAAAAATAAAATTTGCAAAAACAAATTCAGTATAAGCCTCCAAAAATCTGCTTTTTTGCACAAATTTTTACCTAAACTTCGACCGTTCATAAAGTACTCAGAAATTGTAAAGGTATTTCGATAGAAACCTTAAAAATGTAATGAAATTTTTAAATAAAAAACATTTATTTCACACACTTGTAAGGCTTACTGAAAAACACGTGTCATATGAAAAACACATGTCAACCGAACCCTCAGGCGCTATGTCTCTCTTTTTGCTTTTTGTTCCTTTTCTAGCTATACCCTAAATGAAACAACAAGCTTTTCAAACTATGTTTGCGTTGACGATAGAGCGGCCGGGAAGGGCCACCTTAAGAAATCTAGCTAGCCTTTATTGCCTGTTCGCCGAGAGTTGATAAAAATTATAATTCGTCTTAGACTAGTAACTGTCACATAATTATCGCAAACTGTATGTGGTCTTCGCCTGTCTCCCGCTTTCGCCGTTTACGAGGCACGCAGTTGATGTCAACCGCGGCCCGAACGGGTGAGCGGGCGCGGCGTCCATATATTGCCCTTCTTTTCTGGAATGCACTTTGAATGAGTAATTTGGCTGTTTGCGTGTCGTTTTCTGTATTATACAGTTCAATCACGGTAAAAATAAAATTGTATAAGTTTTTAAATAATTAGCGGGCCGCAATTTGTGAAGTTGAGAAGCGCTGAATTTATCAACTCTCTGTGAACAGACAGCTGCATGTAGATACTCGTAGGTATAAACACATTAGACGTAGGATGACAGTAGAGTAGAGTAGAATACAGTTTTTCATCATCTTTTCCTTCTTCCACGGATGTCATGACCGGCGGGAGGAGGGAACAGAGAAAGGGCAGCAGCGCAAAGAATTTACACTATTTTGTGGTGTTGCAGGCGCATAGCAACATTAGTGACCCTTGGCTCTGTCGCCACAAAAAAGTCTCCTGCCGCGTATATTGGTCTGTCGGTCGTTATACCTCAAAAACTTCCGATACTCTGGGCTGGAAATCAGACCGGTATAAAAAATAATTAAAATAAAATGAATCCACTAGGGTATCAGATTTTGAGGATCAGACCGGAATGACTCAACTAATGGACCGATTTTGATTTTGTCTTTCGTCGATCGATAGTATCATTGTCAATAGTTTACAATACTATTGATGAAATTTAAAACTATCGATAGTGTCGATACTATTGGATTTAGATACTATCGATAGTATTGATAGTTTTTAACCGATACTATCGATAGTATGGATACTGTTACTACTTTTTGTACGAAAAACTATCGATAGCTTAATTACTATCGATAGCATTGTAATATCGATATTCGTCACAATACTATCTATAGTTTTTAGTACAAATAGTACCTTTACTATCGATACTATCGATAGTAATAATTAAAAACTATCAATACTATAGATAGTCCTACCGATATTGTTACTGTTTTTCAATATCTAATTATAATTTATACTATTGCTTGCAACGCCAACAGCATTTAATTAAAAGCTAAAATCGTGACTTTGAATGTATAATTATCCTTCATTACAGCATATATCTGTCTTTATTGTTACATTAAAGACCTTTCCCAATAAAGGGAGAATTTCCGGTAATAAAATCATCACACTAGGTAGAAGGGTTGGTAATCGCAATGCATAATGCTTCAAGAACTTCAGAAGTACCGAAAATATTTGAGTGCAGTTTGCATAATAATCCTAAATAAAAACAAAAGACACATTTTCATAAAGACTCCTCTACAAGCACTTTTAAAATTACATATTCATATTTATAAAGGCCCTTCCACATGTTCCAACAATATCATGTCGTATAAATCTCCCCGGAATATAAAAGAATGATCATAAACTGCAGTGTAGCCGCTGACACAAAATAACTTGAGTACAGAGAAATATCCGCCATAATTTTGTACTTTCCTGGGTCAAAATTAAATTATTTGGTTCTGTTAAGAAAATAAAACGTCACAAAACAATGTCACTTGTCATGATCATATCCATTTTCAACGTGATTTATGATTAATTATTGCAGAAAAACTGATATTAAGAGCGCTATGTGACCGAGAAACTATGATGTCATTAGTCTATATTCCATACAAATCCCAAAGAAAATGACTTTTTTGACGTTTAGAAAAAATCTAAATCTAATTTCAGTTGTTAGAAAGTAGCAAAACGTGCATGACCACCGTTTTCTTACATAGTCATATGCCTTACAAGGTAGACAGGGCTTAGGCGTTGGAGCCATAGTCAGAATGATGGTAAATGTGTAGTAGGATAAGTATGAAAATAGTAATGGATTAATTGCTTGTACCGTCTACAGTCACCATGATTCCTCAAATTTTTGACCATTCCTTAAAAAGGTAAATTTGTTTTCGTTTTCTCTTTACAAAGGCAACTGTGGAAAAAAAACAAAAGACAATTGTCTATTATTTAGGAACACGCCGCTAGTATACTAGGCACCTTTGCACCAGAGGCGGGTTTTAAATGTTGACTTTGTGGTAAAAAAAAATTAAAGTGTTTGCAATAATAATTGTCAATTTATTTATACAACGTGGAAGAGACATACCCGTAATAAATCGAATCATGAGCTGTACTAGATCACTGTAGTATAATTAAATTAAAATAACAGTCAAAAATTAAAGTTAAAATTTAGCATTTCCATACAAAAGTGTGCAGCCACTCGGACAATTTTTATGGTAATGTCGAATTTCCTTTTTTTTAACTGTTATTTTAATTTAATTATACGAAAGTGATTTAGTACAGCCCGTGATTTGATTTATTACTGGTATGTCCCTTCCACTTTGTAAAAGTCTGTTATGTAATTTATAAAATTGGAAATAAATTTTATTGTTTAGTACATAAACATAAAATACTACATCTAAGTACAGGTTTTTGTTTTCAAAAGCATTTTGTTTTGCTTTCATTACTCACCAATTTAAAATTTGTCAAAGCGTAATTTTTTGTAGAGTCACATCTGTTAGCATCTTTAATTTGCGAGAAGCCTCTGACAAAGTGCGGCCGATGTTGCCAGCCGGAAAATTAATTTCAGGTAGGAGTGGTTAAACCGGAGTTTATGTAAACCAGGCGCGAATATCATTTTTTTTTATAAATCTCGCGAGCGTAATACTAAGTAAAGAGAAAAAGAAATATAAGCAGTATTTCTTGATATGTCCTTCCTTGCTTGACTGGAGTCTGGAGAAAAGAAAAATCTTATAATATGCCTGCTACTTCTCTTCCTGTGCAGATCGTAGAAGCCGATCGAGGATATGGGCACAAATGCGGATCATTATAATAGGCGATGCGGCTGGCAGCCCATCACTATTTTAATTCCTTCCACCTTCTCGCCCATCATGGCTAAAAGTGGCTTTCGAGTCTTGCGGCCCTGGGTTCGCAAGACCCAAAATGTTTTGTCTACCTCTTCATAGATAAATACATGATACTTATGCATTTCTTGAGATACAATGTGCTATTCCAACCCTGGTGTCGGATTTCTCAAGCTGCCTAAAGGCATCTGACATGTTACCTTGACGCCTGCCATCTAAAGATGATAGATCATCTCTAGATGATAAATTAAAATGTTCCTTACGAAACACAAGATATTTTAAGCCACTTGTGATAACCCATCTAATTGGCGACCACGGCATTGCTTGACATGCGAAAGCCACCAAAGTTATCGGTTTTGCATTGGTACTAACTTAATTTTGCTGATGGCATAAATACTCCACTTGCCTACTAACATTATAGAATATTCTTTATAATCACAGAAAAGTAAAATACACAACAATTGTTAATTTAGTTTACAAGTAACTGGCCAAGTGCGAGTCGGACTCGCGAACGAAGGGTGGGACCCCTTTTTTTGCATAATTTGTTTTGTTTTAATGTTTTTTGGCATACCGGTTTTGGCATAATAGTTCATAGACATAATTGTCTGGCATACGGGTAATATTGGCATAATTAACTTTAACGCTAATTTGTTTTGGCATAATGTTAATTCGTATTATCTCCGTAGGCGTAATAACTATAAGACTAATAAGGCATAATATTTTCAGGTAATAAAGTATTTTAAGGAATAACAGAAACAAAATTAAGTCATTTTTAACTGCTTATTTTTTTAATTATCATGCAAAAAAAATTGATGACCGTCCGAAATAACTGTGAGGGCTAAAGGGGAGTTAGGTTCAAGTTTTTTTTTATCACCCGGATGAAGTGTGAGGGCAGATGGGAAGTAAGGTTCAAGTTATTTTTTAATGACCATCTGGAACAACTGTAAAGGCAGAAGAGAAGTTAGGTTCAAGTTTCTTTTTTGATTATCTACGGAAAAACTGTGAGGGTATTTTCTACCCACCATGTTAAGTGCCTACATATTTATTAGAGCAAAAATGTTTTTAACACTTTAGGAGTCAGATATTTATTCGACGTATTATGCCTATTAAACTTATGTCTAAATATCATTATGCGTAAGCATATTTAGGCTTTAGAATAGTATACTTAACAATAATTATGCCTATAGTTATAATGCTTTAAAAAATTGTGCCTAACGAGTTATGCCACATGAATATTGTGCGTAACTATTATTAGGATAGTAAAAGTATGCCATTTTAAATTATGACATAAAATTTTATGACAAAAAAAAGGGAACCTCGTAGGGTTCCGTATCATTATCTATAAAAAACAGGTTATTGTTGGGGGGCCCCACTAAATAGGTATTTATATTATTAAGAAAAAAAATCAAAAGAGATACATCATCTGTGAAAATTTTAACGGTCTAGCTATCACGTTTCATGAGATAAAGCCTGGTGTCAGACAAACATACAGACGGACGGACAGACTAGACTTAATAATAGGGTCCCGTTTTTAACCTTTGGGTACGGAACTCTAAACACCAAAACCACTAAACTGATTGTGATAAACATTCTATGGGACCAATCTAAAAATGCTGTAAAAATTATTTAATATAATTATTTATTAAAAATTATATAACTAAAATTTATTATTCATATTTATTTAAAATTGAAATTTATGACGGCATGAAATACTACCGAACTGATGAACTCTTTTTTGAAGTTAGTTGAAAATATATCAATAGAGCTGAAAACTTGCAAAAACTCCTTTTCAAAACTCAATATAACTCACAAACAACAATAATATCTTTCACAACAACGCTCCATCAATACTGAACTCGGCCATATTTTAAAACAACACCGAACATCATAGTTGTGCAAACATGAGTTTGAGTCAGTTAATGACTTGTAAATAAGGGTGGTTGGCGGCCATTAATAACGGGGGGCTGTCTTCCGCAGCTCCTTGGAACAATTACCCTACGGTTGGTGTTGCCAGGTTTTTGGGAAGCTCTCCCAAAATTTTGGCAAACTTATTTTATAGTATAAGATCTTTTTCTGGGAAATTCCACATTTTGGGATTACAACTTTCTGGTCTTAAAGGCTTTTTTCTGAGGATACTGGCAACTGGGATCGTAATAAACTCGGACCGCGGTCCTAGTCGCCGGATTGAGAAATTTTAATATTTTTCTTCCGGTAACTGGGACCACGCATAAGTTCACAAAAATCATTTGTTCAAGCCAAAACGATTACATGTTTAATCGTTTTAAATAATGCAGGTCGAGAGAATACATGAAAGTCCAAATCATTAGGCAAAGCGGCTAACAAACCCAAAATTTTATTTTTATTCCTTTTTTTCACCTTCTCGCCGCAGTCACACTAGAAGTGGTCTTTAAATCCTACGGCCGTAGGCTCTATCTAACCCGTTAAGGATAAAGACGTGATAATGTAGCTATAGCAGCTGGTGAAGAATAAAATGAAGACATAGAAATATTAATAACTAATTGAACAACATCACTGTCTCGTGAACAAATCAATAAATGAACGAATCAATTGTTTTATCTAACTTAAATAATTATTCTAAACTAAAAACCGGCTTTACCCGTAAACCACGCAACCGATATTAATAAAAGTTTTATGGGAATAATTGGTGAACATGCCTACATTTAAAAAAAAAAGATCGCAAATAATTGATAACCACCTGCTTTTTGGAAATCGGTTAAAGAGGAGTGTATATTTTTTATCTATGTTTAAAAGTTTCTAATCGTTTTTCGTTTTTCGTGTGTGTAAGTGGCCACACTGGTGTCAGATTTTTCAGGCTGCCTAAATGCATCTGACATAGCTTGATGACTGCCAAACAATGATGACAGCCGGGACCAACGACTTATACGTGCCTTCCGAAGCACGGAGAAGCTCGAGATTTTTTTACGCCACTTGTGGTCGGGTGACCACAAGTGGCGTAAAAAAATCTGTGTCCGCACTTGGATGGGTATCCAAGTGCGGACCACGCCCGGTGTCGCTTTATTTGCGAAAACGCTACCAATGCGCACTCCCGCCGGGCCATCGAACTCCTCAAAAAAAATTTCTATAGGATCGCCTGACAAGTATGCCTTGTCAGATGGTCCAATAGAAACTTTTTTAATGTCGATTGTGTAGTTTGGTGTTGAAGTTGGTTTTTTAGGGTTCCGTGCTGTCTGTCTGTCTGTCCGTCTGTGTGTCACCAGGCTGTATCTCAAGAACCACGATAGCTAGACACTTGAAATTTTCACAAATGATGTATTTCTGTTGCCGCTTTAACAACAAATACTAAAAACAAAATATATATTTAAAGGGGCTCCCAAACAACAAACGTAATTTTTTAAATATGATGGTATGGAACCATTCATACGCGAATCCGACTCACACTTGCCTGGTTTTAGTTTTAAAAATCATTCTGTTTCTTATTTACGGACAGCGAAGTTGTTTAAAACCTCAATTGTCTTTTGTTTCGTCTTAACTCCTTTTAAAAGTTCTACAAGACCTTTCAGACAGACAAACCTTTACGCCACAATGAAAGCACTTAGTTTCTGACGGTGGTAAAAGAAAATCCGGGCAAAGATGTTTGCCTAGGCTTAACAGTGAGCAGCAGGTACTAGAACAGTATAAGCTGCTTTAATAGCAGGCTTTCTGCAAAAATATTGTTTATTGTTTAAGGGAATACATCAATTTTTGGGTTCCAGTGTTGCCCCCATTTGAAATAAATTATTTGAACGGACACATAGACATCATAATAAATAAAATAAATAAATAAATATGGACAAATAACACTGATTGAGCTAGCCCCAAAGTAAGTTCGAGACTTGTGTTATGGAGTACTAACTCAACGATACTATATTTTATAACAAATACATATATAGATAAACATCCAAGACCTAGATAACCCTAAATGTGCGTAGGAAATTTACATGTTCTCATTTTAAAGTATAAACGGTAGTTGATAAAATCGTTTGATGGGAATATATAGGGCTTGATCAAGACATGTTTTTATTAATATCTATGTTCAAATAATTTATCTCAAAAGGGGGCAGCACTGAATCCCGAAAAATTTTTGTATCCCCTTAACCAGTGTTCCGTAAGAATATCTTTAGTGCTGGTCTATGGAAAAAAAAACGTAGAATGTACAAGCTGCTTTTCATTCCGAACAGATGGTAAAAACCGAGTGAAACTGAGAGATCCTGAATCGTCTGTATGTCTCTCTTTTTTCTTTTCTTTTGTTTCAAATAAAAGAAAAGAAAGAAAGAAACGTTTCTTCTCAGCAGTGGTCGTTACGAAGCGCTGATATCGGTAGCTTTTCTTTAAAAATAAATTAAATTTTAATATACTTTACACGTAACATAAATTATACTTATTGACGTGTAAAAGTACATGTAAAGGTCTAATTACTGAATAAACATTTGAATCATTGAATCTTTGAATCAAATATTATTCATTTCAAACAATGAGCTGGCAGCCCAGCTGACACAATATGTTGCCACATCTATTATCTCATGAAAAAAATTAAGAACTTAAAATACTTTTGGGAATTATTATAATAGAGGACCTCCGTGGCGTAGTGGTTAACACATTAGTCCGCCACTCTGGAGGTTCTGGGTTCCATCCCCAACCAAAATGGCCTTAGGTCATAGGTATTTTTATCTATTTAGGTATATTATATCATACATTGTAGTATCTCTTAACACATGTTTAAAACTAACTTTGGGGCTAGCTCAATTTGTATTATTTGCTCCTTTATATTTATTTATACAACGTAGAAGGAGCATACCCGTAATAAATCAAACCACCAGATCCTGATGTGGAAGGGGTACGGCCTGCAAAAACGGTTTGGGTTAGGGGCGTGATTTTTTGTCCAAAATGTACGGGGTTGTAAGCAATTTGACGACTATCATTTGTTTTTTGATTTTTTTCAAAATTCAAGATGGCCGCCATACAAGGACAATTTCCCTTCATACAAATTTCATACAAAATTCCCCCTTAAGTAACCAGGCGCAGCCTGAGACCGAAGGCCGAAGGCGTAGCTCCCCGCGAGGCCACAGGCCGAGCTGCGTAGCGAGGCCGAAGGCCGAGCCCCTCCCCTCTCCCCCCTCCTCACCCTTCCACCCCCTCAAGTAAGTATAGTATAATGAAGACCACTATAGTATAATGAAATTAAAATAACAACCAAAACTCAAAAAAAAGTACGGCTTTTCCATAGGAAAGTGTGAAGCTGCCCGGGCAATTTTTATGATAATGTCGAATTTGTTTTGGGCTTTTCGACTGTTATTTTAATTTCATTATACTATAATGACCTAGTATAGCCCGTGGTTCGATTTATTACGGGTATGTCCCTTTCATATTGTATAACGAAATTCCAATAAATACTTGTAAATCTCACAGAGCTGGCAACACCGCTTACCCTCGCATCAGTCGCCGCCGGAATGGCAAGATTGTATAAATTGAGATACGTGACAATATGTCTATTGGAATTTGGGATGACTCCCGCCATTATATAATTCACATATTTCTCAAGTACCGAGACCCAATATCTATGAGTATGTGAGTTATGTGGATATCACGTGAATACCGATATATTTGCTGGCGTAGTATGATTTTAGTGAATAGTATCGGACGAAATACCGATTGGATACCTATACTAGGTACTAATTTTAATAGTTTCTACAATATGTAACATAATTATTTCGTTTACTTAAGTACTTAAATGTCATTACATTGTTATATCACTATTGCATGCCTGAATATATAATAGTATGTTCACAAGAGATGAAAGGTATGAAAGCGATATAGAGAGAAGGGTGGTTGCTGGTAATCGTGTGAATGGGGCATTACATTCTTTTATGAACAGTAGGAAGGTGTCTGATAAAGCACGTCTTGCTGTTCATCAGGGAGTGTTGATACCTAAGCTGGGTATGGCAGAAGAGGAATGAAAGCCGGATAAATGCAGTTGAAATGCGAGCTTTAAGAAATATGTGTGGTGTAATTTTGAAAGACCGGATAAGAAATGATGTAATACGTGAAAGGTGTGGGGTGGAAGAGAACATAGGGACAAAAATTGAGAAAGGAATGTTAAGGTGGTTTGGACATGTTGAGAGGATGGATGAAAGAAGACTAACTAAAAATATTTATGCGGATGTGGATGTGAAAACTGGACCGGGTCGACCTCGATGAACGTTCTGCGACCAAATTGCAGACGTTCTGAAAAAGGTGAAGTAAGGAGCACTTATAACCGGAGAGCATATATGGAAAGAGTAATGAGTGTTGACGAAGCAAAAGAGGTTTGCAAGGATCGTAGCAAGTGGAAATCTATAGTATCCGCCTACCCCCATGGGAAACAGGCGTGAAAATATGTATGTTTGTATGTGCATTCGGTGCATACCTGAAAGGGCAAACTGTTGAAACATACCACATTATGTATCATTATTATAACGCAGTTGTGCAATAAATAATTTTGATTAAACCCTGTCCGATCCTTGCAGGAGCAACTCAAACTGTCAATATGAACAACTTTTCCCATGGGACCAATGCTTGAAACTCGAAAAAAAATTGACATTTCCATACAAAAGTGTTAGGCCGGCCCGGCACTTTGTATGAAAATTACGATTTTTCTTTGAGTTTCAGGCATTGGTCCATAGAAAAAGTGTTACATATTGTAGTTATATCAATTTTGTGTGTTCAGAGGCTTTGAATACTGATATTTTGTCATATTTTTTCAGGCTGCCAAAAGGCATCTGACATAGCTTGATGACTGCCATACTTTGATAACAGCCGGTACCAATGGCTTATACGTGCCTTGCAAAGCACGGAGGAGCTCAAGAAATTTTTATGCCACTTGTGGTCTCCCATCCATGTGCGGACCACGCCCGGGGCCGCTTTACTTAAGAAAGCTTAAGTTTGTATCCCATGGTATTTTCATTAACAGTTATTCAAGAATTCCAAAGTCTTATATTGTATCTTAGCTATGATTTTACCTCCAA
The DNA here is from genome assembly GCA_943193695.1 of Acrobasis suavella. Lineage (NCBI taxonomy): Eukaryota > Metazoa > Arthropoda > Insecta > Lepidoptera > Pyralidae > Acrobasis > Acrobasis suavella. The sequence goes on from OW971947.1 coordinate 4,453,534, forward strand.
CCACCTGACTGACGCCAACCTTCTTTGAGTATATATACCTATACTATTGTTGCAGAGATGTTTATGTTAAGTCCTCTAGTTCCTCTAGTCACCTCCTACGAAATCCGTATGTAGAAATAGAATAATATAATTCTAAGCCCACCAGAAACCACATACATAATGGTATTTTATGCAACAAGTTGTTTATGAACCCTTTTTTGACATACTTATTCAACGTTGCATACAATACTTTTTCTACGACTTTATTACATAATAAAATACAAAAATAAACAAAGAAAAATATGAAATGTTTGACATATGTTTGGTAGATGCAGGTATCTATGGTAAATTTTATTTTTTTATAGACGTCTTCCTAGTTTCTATGTTAAAAACGTTTTTCTTATGTTGGCAGTATGATAGATCTAAATAAAAACGTTGTAGATCTATGGCTATGAGTATCTTTTTGGCAAAATTACGATACATTTGCTGTTATGAGGAAGAGACTTTAGAGTTTCCTGAAATCATAAATTATCAATTATCTTATATTAGTGTTCATGACTGTTTAAAACACAGGTAACAGTAGAGGAGTAGAAGAATACAGACATAAAGGTATATATCTATTGGAACATAAGTGATACTAGCAATTGGTAACAAAGCCTCCAAAAGGTCTACCGGCCGCACTCGCGGCGTGACCAATTTGCGGTGGCAACTTTGCCCCAAATTAATTTCTACTATTAATTTAACGTGAGATTAATTCGAGCACCTCTGAGATTGCGTCTACAATAAACTGGATCTCAGCTGTGATTGGCCGAGATCAAATATTTGGGGTACTTAATCCGATTATGTGCCGCTACAACTAATATTTAAACAATTCGGGACAAAGGTGCCTCAATTTGAAACTGTTTATTTTAGAACTGTGTCTCTTAAATCAAAGTATTTAAGAACTCTGTTCTTGTCAGTGGAGAATTTTCCATGTCATCTATATAAAAGGTGTTCTTATGAAATGATTTCACAAGATTTTATCGTATTTCGATATAATTTCATTTGAAAAAGTTGTTCAAAGCACTTTTTGCAACCCGCGTACGATTGACAACGTATCAAATATTTTTTTAAATTTGTTGAATTCGAAAATCACAAATTTCTACTCGAATATTTGTTCTATACCCCATGGATTGATTCCAACTCTGGAGATTTCCTAAAAATTCATTCGAGTGAAACCTACTTTTATACGTACGTATATAGATAGTACATACAGTAATACTGGAAGGGTCTTGCGATGGCTGAAACTGCGTGGTTTGATGGTACAAATCCTTTTATTAAGCACCAAATAAGTTAAAGCAGGAAAATTGATGGAGGCGTGACATGGTGGTTTACACAGCAGTAATTGGAGGCTTACCCCCTTATTCATAAAAATTTACAAACGTTTGCTAAACCTATTTTATTTAAAATATGTTTTATCTCGTTCTTTCAATGTCCAATATTCAAAAGAGGGAAAGGGATAAAACATGCTTTAACTAAACTAGGTTTAGCAAACGGTTGTAATTTTTTATGAATTTGAGGGTAAGTCCAGAGAGTGAATGACAATTAAAATTCCAGTTGCCATAGTACAAAAATGTTTTATAGTTTTAAATCTATAAATTATTGCATCTCCAATAAATACATTACATACAATGATTCTCGATTGTACCCACAGACCAAGATTGTCAAACTCGAAATATTTTTAAATTTGAAGTCGATTCATCAATTACTGAGAAATCAACTTCAAAATTTCACTTCCTCGTGAAACATTGCCCTTATGGCGCAAAGTTACCTTGTCAGAACAATTCATCGCTTATTCATATTTATGGGGCAATCCCGGCACGCTAACATGGGGCATGGGCGGCGTGGGCACAACTTTTAATTTCCGTGTTTACGCATAATTGCCAGTAATTCGCTTTAAACGCCCGTAAATCTGTCTGATTTGTTATTTATTCGCTGGAATGGTGTAAAGTGTAAGCAGCAGGGATAAATAGCGCGCGTAATGATCTGTGCCATTTATAATGTACGATTTTTAAATAATAAATAAGAAAATACAGACCAATCACACAGATTGAGCTAGCCCCAAAGTAAGTTCGAGACTTGTGTTATGGGATACTAACTCAACGATACTATATTTTATATCGTTGAGTTACGATAGTTCATAAAAAATACGTTAGGTAATATAAGTATTCTCTGTATACATTTTCCGTGTACATAAATTGGTAAAAAATATCTAAAAATATAATAGAAGGAAAAGTCGAAGCAAGAATAGAGAAAAGGAGAACATTTATAGATCAATCAAAGATAAAGTTAACTCCGTGTCGTATATGGAATGGAGAACAAACGAAAGGCTCAACAAATCTCTTGAATATTGGCACATAGCAGTAAAACAGAAATAAAATATGTTTCGTACTAAAATTTATAAAGTACAGCGCTCAAAACATAATAAATATATCATGCATGATGACCTTATTAATTTGTTGCACGTTTTATGCAACGACTTGGCTTAGTCAAGGAATTTCAATAATATTTATATTAAACTAGCTGCGCCCGCGGTGTTACCCGCGGTATATATAATGAATAGCCTATGTGTTAATCCAGGGTGTTAGCTTTTTGCATACCAAATTTTATAAAAAATTGTTCAGGGGTTTGCAAGTGAAGAAGTAACAAACATACACACTCACAAACTTTAGCCTTTATAATATTAGTGAGATTAAAAGAAAAAAGAAAAACTTTTACGAATCAACAAAATTATTGTAACTTACAAATCTATATTTATGTTACTAATTTAACTAAGTATTATTAAGGTCCCGGGTTCGATGCCTGGTCAGGCAAGTTGGAATATGGACTTTTTCAACTTGTCCTGGGTCTTGGATGTTTATCTTTATATGTATTTATTATAAAATATAGTATCGTTGAGTTAGTATCCCATAACACAAGTCTCGAACTTACTTTGGGGCTAGCTCAATCAGTGTTATTTGTCCCTATACATTTATTTATTTATTTATTTATTTATTACGTACCTCCAAAAACTACTAATAGGGTATTTTTCTTGGTTAAAAATAAATTATTTTGTACTGATAATAAAATAAAACATCGCAAAATAATATCTTTAAACATATCCATTTTAACGTGGTTTGAGATTTATAATTGCAGAAAAACTGATAATAAGAGCACTATTTGACTCCAAGAAACTATGACGTCATCTATCTCTTTCTATTTCATACAAATTTAATAGAAAATGTTTGTTCTGACGTTTAGAAACAAGTATCTGATTTGACTTGTTGAAAAATAGCGGATTCCCGAAAGGGCAGCTAGATCAGCTATGTGCTGATGAAGAGGTGTAACAGTGCTGATTTTCAGCTGATACCGCAATGAGTTGGTAGATGGCCTACTTATATAATACTAATAACCTTCTGCGTTTCGTGTCATTATCTATAAAAATCACGTTTCTTGTATGGACCTCACTTAAATATTTATTTAATTCTGTTTTTTTTTGTTAGAGCGGCAACAGAAATACATCATCTGTGAAAATTTCAACTGTATAGTTATCACACTTCATAAGATACAGCCTGGTGATAGACGGACGGACAGCACGGAGTCTAAGTAATATAATAATGTCTCGTTTTTATCCTTTAGGTACGGAACCCTGAAAAGCAAAAGAAGAAATCAGTTCTTATTTGTTATCTATGTTGCTGATTGTACCTACATAAAAGTACTGAAGACTTATCAGACGATCATATCGCCGATTTATTTTAAATAGATCGTGTCGCAATCGAATCGTAAACTAACCGTGCTCTATAAAAGCATCACAGATGTGAATAAATAGCAGTCGTTATGAAATTATTTCCATTGTACGTGACGCGTAATATGGAAGCCTCATATCGGAAAATGAGGAATAATGAACTGAGGTTATTAACTAGCGCTATTTTTATAATGTGTTTGCTAACTTGCTTTAATCGCTTATTGAAAACCAAGACAAAATTTCTTGTTTTTTTTTTATTTTATTCATAAACAATATTAGATTGCATTCGAATACAAAAACAACATTACAAAATTGAAATTCATTTTAAATGCATGCATATGTCCTATATTACTTAATTAGTACATCAATAACACATTTAAGTCTATGAAAATAATATACATCAGTTCCAAATTGCGATTTTATATTCAATGCGAAATTAAAAGTCATCAACAATAAAGCAGAACTTCTTCAGAAGCAGAGAGCTCAGTTCACTTTTAAATTTTGAAAGTCTTCGTACTACCTTTAGATGATTTGGCAATTTATTAAATAAGACTACCGTTTGATATCGCGGACTGTGTTTAACAATTTCTAAAGTTGGAGTAATTTTTTGTTGAACGTTTTTTTCACCTCACTGCCCACTGGCAAGCTAGATTATGTTTTTACAGTTCCGTACCCAAAAGGTACAAACGGAACCCTACTATTGCTAACTTAATAGTAGGGTTCTGTCCGTGTGTCTGCCACCAGGCTGTATCTCATGAACCGCGATAGCTAGACAGTTACATTTTGTTATTGTATTTCTGTTGCCGCTATAACAACGAATACTAAAAACAGAATTAAATTAATATTATTTAAGTGGGCTCCCATACAACAAACGTGATTTTTTATACAACGTGAAAGGGACAAACCCGAATTAATAAATCGAACTACAGGCACACAATAAGTACTAATACTGACGTACAGAAGTCTTACTCAGAAAAGAAATTCAAAGAAATATCTACTTAATGTGGTTAGCGCTATGGTTTAATTTAGCTCGCGTTAGAACTTCTCACCTCTTCGTTTAAATACCTACACATCCATTGGAAGCCAATTTCATTTCTATTACTCTGGACGAACGATTCATGTAACTGATTTTTCCACTTCGAAGCGGTCGCGCATAGTTATAATGTAGATATATGTTCGATACCTTAACGGGGAGTGACAAAGGCCTGCCACGGGCAATACTAGATCACTATACTATATTAAATTTAAAAAAATATCACAAAATTAAAAATTGAATTAACAAACGAGGTTGCCATATAATTGATTACCAACCATATTAAATCACAAGCGTAGAGCAAACAGATCTTCAAAATGTACTGTTCCACATTATTCATCAACGCCTGTGTTACTGAAACAATGCACTATTGATAAATGCACAGGTACGAACATATGCAATTCAATACATTTCAATACGACGTAAACATCAGTTATTTCCATTTCATCTCTGAATTTCAGTACATATTACGCACACACTCGTATTTAATTCAGTACAATGCGACACAAATAAGTTTAACAACAGAGGTGGACTTCAAAGCATTTTTGTACAAATTTCCGACACGTAGATTCAACCAAAATAGCTTCGTTCTATGGATTCGTTTTATTTACGATTTAGGATCGAGAGACTCCCTAAGAGATTTTTTTTAAGAAAATTGATATACTTACTGTACCATCCCATTACATATTTGAAAATATAATGTAGGTTTTACCCGTTTTAGAAAAAAATATGCCTTTTTTAATAAAACGGGTGATTTTACTGGTAGAAACTTACGTAAAATAAATTATTTATTATATTTACCCCGTATCATAATCAGGCTGAAAACAGTCAGTAAATCGTTTAAGGGAACTGTATAAATTTTTATATAAATTGCCACAGTCGGTCTTTGATATGCTAGATAGAAAATTTAAAGCTTATTTAAAAAGAGTACTTTATGAGAAGGCTTATTACGGAACCGATGATTACCTTAAAGACAAAAACGTCTGGCTTGAGCTTGGCGCGGGTCCCTCTTTAAGATTTGTATTTGTACACTCACAAATGTCATAATTTAAGTACAATCGGTACATGTACTTTATTTACAAATTGTCATTATTTTAAATTTTACATCATTCTTCATTAATAATTATGATTTTATCACATCACAATGTATTCTCAGTCCACATATCTAAGTTTAATATTAGTATAATTGTAAGGTTGACGTTTTTGGAGAAAATGCTGCAGTACAGTTTGTTACCGCTTCTTATATACTTGTGCTTTGGAGGCGGCAGTAAACTTGGTTGTAAGTAAATGATCTGACATCAACAACTACCTATTAAGAAAACGAAAGAAAAAAATTACAATTATTAAGTGATACAAATATCCAAAGATAAATAAATGACTTTTGACTTTTTGACTTTGAGCGTCATCTTAATTTTTTCATTTGATCTATAAACTTGAATGTGTTTAGCTGAGGTTGTATCCTTATAAAAGAATACCCGGCTTTCCAGTTTTTAGGGTTTCTGTACCTAAAGGGTAAATAAAAACGGGACTCTATTACTAAGACTCCGCCGTCCGTCTGTCCGTCTGTCTATCACCATGCTGTATTTCATGAACCGGAATAGCTAGATAGTTGAAATTTTCACAGATGATGTAATTCTGTTGCCGCTGTAACAACAAATACTAAAAATAGAATAAAATAAATATTTAAGGGATAACAAACATGGTTTTTTATAGATGATGGAACGGAACCCTTGCAGCGCGAGTCCAACTCGCTCTTAGCCAGTTATTTTTTTATGGAAAATGGATTATCCAAATTTTTTGATTCTTTCATATAAATCTAACACAGTTTATTACATGCGGAATTAGTTTTCGATGATTCTCTCCAGCGGTAGTAAACGTTTTACAAGCGATCGTATAAGAATTCCCCACATGGAACCCGCTTGAACCGGTTTAATCTGGTCGAATCTGGCGCAATCTAACTTTATTACCGCAGTTCCCAGGTTAATATTTGCTCCGAGTAAAATTTTAAATATACCAGTTAATTTCATATAAAATTTAAAATTACCGCTAGTTTTCAGCGAAAAATGCCGTTTTGCAGGCATTCCTAAAATAGGTACCTTATACAATGTCCTTTTTTATTAAGGACAAATATTTTAAGGAATGATTCATTTCATCATTTTTAACAACTTTTCCCATATCACTAACTACATTGAGTAGATATTTCTTTACATTTTTGCTGAGTAAGACTTCTTTACGTGAGTACTAGTACTTATTCTGTGCCCTGGGTAGAGATCTTCCCTGGGCACTCAAGTAATCCTTAAATAGGCTCCGGTTTGGTCTGGTACTTGGCGATGCCAAGAAAGTCGAGCCAAATGGGATTATTTCAGCAACAGCTTGTGTGATAGTGGGGCTGTAGGGTCACTCAGCCCATGGACCACCTTATGTCATGTTACAGAATTTATTAATATAAGTATTTCATACAGAATGGAAACTCCTGTGCAATATGTATCCCCATTCCCCGACCCCGCACCTCTCCCCCGTTCTCGGCATTGTAAGTGTATAGGCGGGCGAACACACACACATTGACGTGTGCACAGATGTATAGTTTTGTTTGTAATAGTAGTAGGCATAAGTGATACTCCGCTTCTATGAAGTGTCATACCTGTGGTCATGTCCCACATGCTCCCGACTACCGACAAATGATTTCAATGAGGCCAATGACAAAATAGTCACTGTCACCAAATTATGGTCTAAACCTTGCTACGTTATACTTACAGTAGCCTGCATTTCATACAGACTCATAGAACTTGTCTACCCTGTGCCACCTTAATATAAAATCGAATATAAGCAAAAAAATTTATTTGACTTGAGTTGCAGCCGTTCTCGTAATGTAGGTTTAGATAAGTGTCTATTGACAAAAATATTTGTGCACGTTAAAAAATAAAATAAAAAATACTTCGATTTTTTTTTTGCATTTTCACCAAATTGGCCGTTTTTCGCAAAGCTTCACGTTCTAGGTATATTTAAACTCTTTCCTGCCCGCAAGTATGGCCAAACGTTTGTCAAACTAAATGAAAGTAGCAAGTGATATCGCCGAGTGGTTGGTAAGTACCTACTTCCAGCGCCGTCGTAATTGGATTTTCATCTGAGTGTCACGTTGTTCACCTGGATTAGCATTGCCAGACGTCCGGATAAAGCCGAACATGCCGTTTTTTGGCTGCGTATGCGGTCAAAGAGAAGCGGTGGTGGTCAAGCGGTTTAGGCACTGAATCTTCTTCTCATCGTGTCAAAGGCAATTATTGTTATTGACCGAGCGAGCGAAGCTGTAAGCAGGTTCAGCAACTAAATATAATGTTTTTGAAATTTTTTAAATTGCGGGAATATGGGGTTTTAAAATTTTAAAACTGTCAAATATCCGCCGTTTCAAAATATTTTCAAAAATGTTATTAGACTTTATTGTTGCCATTATAAAAATGCATTTTTTTTATTTGAACAACTTTTTTTGTCTGAACAACTTTTTTATACGTTATACTTGAATGGGTTTAGGGTGACTGGCAAAGTCTAGCTGACTGAGCCGTGACGAATATACAATACAAATGTTCTTACAAAATATACCAGCAGGTGTAGATCAGGCGTTATTTAGGGGTATTCTTGATAGGTTGAGCATGGGGAGATCAACAAAGACTGACTGGGAAACGTTGATGTCTCGGGAGAAAAGTAAGCTGAATAACAAAGGATAAGATTTTTTAAGGACTGTTTGTGGTTATATCCTGATAACAAAAGTGTTCAAAATTACAATTTCAATAGGCTAAAAGCTCTGAACCGGCCTACAGCGAAAGTACCGGCGAACCACAAGCGTATCACCTGATGGTAAGGAAACACCGCTGCTCATGAACAACTGCAACACCAGGGGTGTAACAGAAGCGTTGCCGGTCTTTCAGGAAGGGAAGATTTAAGGGGAGAGGGGAGGGGGGGCTCTCGCACTCACCGAACGAAGCATAGAAGCGGTGACGCTACTACTCAGACGTCGATTTTCTGTGAGAGTGTGGTACTTCCCCGGACGAGCCGGCCCATTCATGCTATTAGCATATCAGAGTTTTGCCGGTAGCGTGGCTCTACCACATTAAACCGCCTTACTAAAATAGGTACAATGGAACTTCTTCTTTTAAGAATAGAGGAGGAAAAGAGATTGAATAAGCTATGTTAATGTAAGGGGTGGGTAATGGGTTTAGTAAGGAGGGTATACTTCAATGGGGCTTATGCGTAAAGGACAGGCGGTAGGCCTGTCTACTTTCTGCCCAACAGTATAGTTTCAAAACCCTCAAGTGGCTTTTGCTAAGCCAGGAAACGATGAAAATTACGGTTATTCCATGGATGTAAAGTTATAAAGGCTCGCGAGGTCTACTGTTCTCACAGAACTACTAGTCTAAATTGTATTGGCCATGAATTTCGCCAGCTTTCGCTCGCGAGGTCTACAGCCCTTTTGTTGGCCTCCATTAGATCTTCTCTAGAACAAGATGCAGTGGACGTGGGGCATAACAGCAAATGTTCCACGAACTGGATATTTCCTCAGGTACATCTGTCGTCGTCAGAGTACTTCCACTTCTTCTTTAGCTGCTGACATCTTTCGACGCCCACCCGGTGTCTATTTAGTGATTTCCAAGTACGCCAGGGTAGATCGTGGCCTGGTGGAAGCACTGGATGCGCGCGGTTGAGGCACAGACTTGTACCTCTGAGTTTATATTACAATTTTTAGCTACCACCACTTGATTTTGATGAAAGAGGACATCATGAGGAACCTGCACACTAAGTTCACTAAGTATGAAATGAAGAAGGCAATGGCAAACCACTATATATAGTCCGGCTACTTCGTGCGCGACCGTCCTGCGGAGTACAAACGTTGGCGAGGAGTAGACTCAAGACATTAGCAGGTAGCGGATGGTGTAGCTGGAAAGGGTAACGCGTAGAACCCTCGCCCGCTACACCATCCGCTACCCGCTAACGCCTTGAGTCTCCTCCCCACCAACGTCTGTACCCCGCAAGAAGATCGCACAAGAGGTAGCCGGACTATAGCCAAGAAAACGAACTCAAGGCAAGCGCCATAAGAAGAAGGAACACCCGAGAGGCAGGTCTTCTTGCAGGTAGCCTACGGACTTCCAGAGGCGTCGTGTTTGGGTTTCCATCTGAGTGTCACTTTATTCACCTGGATTAGCGTTGCCAGAATCAAGAAGTCCGGATAAAGCGGGACACGGTGAGGCTTTTTAGTTGCATATACGCAGCCAAATCAGACAGTGTCCGGCCGGCCTGTAAATTAGTTAGGCTTTTTAAATTTGTTCACTTTTCACATGTGCCTTGCTTCTTGGTCGAAATCAACAGGCTTTGGTAATCTCGTGTCTTACCGTGCCGACCACAAAAAGCATCGTTAAATTTCTAAAAATATTTTTTTATTAAAGTCATCAACAGCCGGATACCCATATTTTTTAGTCTTATTCTTTTAATGGACAGAACAACCGTTCTCTCCGTCTTTTCGGTTTTAATACCTGGCAACCCTACCTGAATCTATTGGATATCCGGAAAATTAAATTTGGCCGTCCCAAAAACACTTGGCTACGAAATATACCTTTTAATCTACGAAGGTATTACTTTTGAAGGATTTTGGTATTATTTTAGCGCTACTGCGGTGTGGCCTGGCTTTCTGTAACAACATCTTAACTTTAATTGTATTAATTTAACATTTTAATTAAGTTTTTAATTTCGTCTTTCTTAACATCAGAGCCATATCGTTTGGTATGTCACTAAGTGTACTCAAAGGCAAAGTCAGAATGTAGGATACAAAGAATTATAACCCATAGGTAGGATAAAGTCTCTTTTTGAGTAAGACTTCTTTACGTGAGTACTAGTACTTATTCTGTGCCCTGGGTAGAAATCTTCCCTAGGCACTCAAGTAATCCTTAAATAGACTCATAGTTCATTTTTTGGAACGAAGTTCCTTACGGCAGGCTTGGAGGAGATAGGGATTTTGCTGCGCGACCGAACTGAAAAAAATGTGATAGTAAAACCGTAAGGATGACCTCGTTAAATAAAACCGTTAAATGAGACGTGCGCAGGCGCGACAGTCGTATACACAAGCGAGTAGTGTATATAATACCTTTGAGCACGATTTTTCTTTTGCAAATTGTGTCGATTCTACATTAGCCAAAGGAACTTCGTTCCTACCTGGTGTCCCACGACACCACATTTCTTTTTATAAATATTATTTTAGTGCAAAAGCTAAAAACTACTATTGTTTCCAAACGACCACTTTTAGGAAAATTAGGCGAAAAGAAACCCAGTTGAATATTGGACCTTACCAGCCTGATGGGCTATGTTACAATTACAATACAAATTTACACTTAAGCTTTAGGTATGTTATATTATACAATTAAAATGTGCAGTCAACATTTCAAAGAATTTTGACCAGATGATGATAAATAGTCACTCAGATTTTTAAAAAAATTAAAATAAACATTTTTAAATAAGTGATTTTAACGGCAGTCTTAAACTATAGATAATAGTAACGCTTCTAATATTTTCTTGAATTTTATTATAGAGGCGCAAGCCGAGGCCCACAAAATTTTTTTTTTTGTAGAGTAATAAGTCTGAACGATGACTTTTTCTTTGCAGCATACTTAAAAGACTCCTCTTACCCTAAACAGAATCTTACCCTAACTCAGATATTGGCGAAATTATGTAATTTCACAGAAATTTCATAAATTAAGGCATATAACTAATTTTACAGTCAAAATGTAAACTTAAAAGAGTATATAGTCTATCATATCATATTCGACCATCAGTATGGAAAACTTCTAAACTCTCATTTTCTTTCAAGTTCATATTGTCGATAACTAGTTATATGTCTAGATAAGTATATGCAATTTCTTTAAAATTACAAAATACTGCCGAAATCTCACATGTGATTTCAAAATAAAAGCTAGACGCTACGTTTGTATGGAAAAGTCTAGGGTAAGGGAATTCTTAAAACATCCAGTTTTATAGAAGGAAAAGCCGGACGGAAGGGAACCCTGGAATCCAAAGCAGCACCACAGCTAAGGATACAAAAAAAAACGAATGGTCGTTTCCCGAAACGAAATGAAGTCGCAAGTATTGTGGTAGATATTGACAGTTCGAAGTATTCTAGCGGTCGAGTAGTTTTCCTACTTTTTTACCCGACTACGCCAAAAGGAAGGGTAATTGTTTTAGCAGTCTTTGTATGTACGTATTTTAATTGTATTTTTATTGGGAAGACCTGCAACTATTCTAATTTATATGGATAACAATAGTTGTCGGTCTTTCCCATAACTATTCTTATCTATATAAATTAAAATAGTTTTTGGTCTGTATATATGTGGGTATGTATGTCAGTTCCACTGCAGCATCCGAATCGCTTGTCCGATTTTCACAAATGATACGTCAATTGATTCTTCATTATTGTCCGGGTTACATAGGCTACAATAGGGTAGTATCCAGGGTCAAAAATAAATTATATTGTACTGATAACAGAATAAAACGTCACAAAATAATGTCACTTGTCATTGAACATATCCATTTTCAATGTTATTTTCGATTTATTATTGCAGAAAAACCGATTAAAGGAGCGCTATTTGACTCCAAGAAACTATGACGTCATGCCGTGCTATTTCATACAAGTGCCATAGAAGATGTTTGATTTGACATTTAGAAATAAGTTGCTGATTTGACTTGTTGGAAACTAGCGGATTGGGTATTTTCCTAGGTCGAAAATAAATTATTTTGTACTGATAGACAAGTGACATACTAATGTCACTTGTCTATGAACATATCATTTAAAAGTGAGTTTAGATTTATTATTGCATAAAAACTGATAATACGAGAGCGCTATTTGACTCCAAGAAACGCTGACGTTATCTGCGTGTATTTCATACAAAATGTTTGTTTTGACGTTTAGAAAAAAGTATCTGATTTGACTTGGAGAATAGCGGATTTGTATGCAAAAATGTTTATAAATAATGTAACACACGTAAAAAGAAGAGTCAAAAGATTTTTTTTTCGCCTTCGAGTGGTTTTCTAAAAGTAGGTATATGTTGTAAAAAAAAATTCAGCCTTCTCTTTCCGCTTCCAAATTTTTGAACGAATACGGGCCAAAGCACGTACAATTTGCAGCGTCAGTGGCGCTTGCACTCAAAAAATCTTAGTGTTCACGTCAGCGACGGTCCGCGAGTGTCGTGCGCTCATATATCATTGTATCATTTTATCAGTTATCAATATGCGTCTTTTCTATCAGAACTTTCTATCATTTACTATCATTTTCAATATGTCTTGGTAACAAACCATACAATATTTTTGGAAAATCAACATGACCCGAAAACCGCTGGGCAACCTAAACAGTCTAGAATTAGGCGGAACATGATTCATTCGAATTCACGTTAAATTATATTCCAGTGGACTCGTAAAACAAAGCCCATGTATTCTGGTCACGCGCGCCATCGCACAACGTGTGGACAAAATGGTGGCTACATTTTCAACCGAAAACAACTTTTTGTATACAGATTTCCTTTTAATAAAGCATAAAACTGGCAGTGTTCGTTATGTGCAATGACTGTTTCTGTGTTATGCATCATTAATATTGAATGTACTGCATGGTATTGAGTTTTGGCGGGAAATTGCTGGTACTTAATAATAACCAGCCAAGTGCGTGTCAGACCACGCGCAGTGTAGGGTTCCGTAGATGTGAATGCCCACTTTGAGTTCACTACACTAAAAACGTCTAAAAACTAATTTTCTATTCAATTTGTATGAACTTTTCCTTTTCCGAGAACATTTTAGAAATTGGTCGCCTATTACTTTTTAATTTGTATTTAACTTAATTAATTTAATTTGTATTTAACTAAATTTTTAATTTGTATTTAACTTAAGATAAGATAAAATATTTATTTGCAAAAAATAAGGTAGTACAAGATGATTCTTATAGGCCTCTCAATGTAATGTAGCTAACATTACATTAAGAGGCCTATAAGAATCATCTAGCTAGCTAGCTCTGATAGGTTTTCTTTAAACTTTGTTTTATATACTACAGCTGTGATTATTTTCACATGTCTATATATAATTGTTTATAAATTTAAAAAAAAAACTGAAAATTAATTTCACAAAAAAAAATGTTGTAGTTGAAGGTACAGATTTCGTTTGAATCCATTCGCATAGAATGAAAATTAAGTATCTATCCAAGCGCGTACATCTGTCTATCGTACCACCACTTATATTAATTCTGTGGTACTTTCACAAATTACTAATAAGTTATAGCCTGATTACACCTACCGAGTAGAGTGGCGAGACAGTTTCTCGGCCTAGCACTCGGTGTATGTAAACATCCAAGCCGAGTACTCGGCCGAGCGCTCCGCCTAGAAACAGGCGAGACAGTCACTCGGACCCCGTTCTATTTACTAGGCTTACCCACCCCCCGCTACCCCGTATTGTCTCGCTCGCTCACACTAGTGTTGCAAGCAATAGTATAAAATATCGATAGTCTATCGATACTATCGGGGCCTTGAAATCAATAAAAATATCGATAGGACTATCAATAGTTTCGACACCTATCGATAGTATTGATAATTGTATTAAAAACTATCGATAGTATTGTGACGAATATCGATATTATAATACTATTGATAGTAATTTAGCTATCAATAGTTTTTCATACAAAAAGTAGTTACAGTATTGATACTATGGGTGGTATCGATAGTATCTAAATTCAATAGTAACGATACTATCGATAGTTTTACCTTTCATCAATAGTATTGCAAAATATTGACAATCGATACTGTCGATAGTCCAATCGATATCGTGACTGTTTTTCGCGGTTAACTGTGAAAATCAAGCTATCGATAGTTATAAAATAAATACAATAAAAAATAAAAATTTATTTATTCAGACATACGTCCATTTAGTGTTAGTATTACAAAACTTACGAACTATGTTAGTATACATAATTAATTTAAATATTTTCTTGACCGACTGTGCGACCCCGAGACAACGGCATGAGTATGTACCCAGTGCCGCACAATCGGACAGTCAAATTTAGTACCTATTACCTTCAGAATAGTGTTGGCACTTCCGCGTACTCTGTGCATCAGGGATGCATCCGCTTTCGTAATACGGCATGGAAGCCATCAACGTGCGCATACGCAAACATATTTATTGGATGCACTGCAGTGTCGCGGAAGCCCCAACATCACCCTGAAGGCATCATTATATTGTACTCGGAGAGCATTGTAGGCGCGCTGCGTGTAATTAATCCACAGATTGCATGTATACATGGACTGGCAGAAGGATTTAAACAAGGTTATTTTAACTTCTGTCCCAGATCGAGCGAATCTGCGGGCTAACATATTGCAGCGAACCGCCAAAGCCCTCCTTTCCCTTTCCATATCACTGTTGTCCTTCAAGTCTTCTGTTACCAAATGACCCAAGTACCTGAAAGACGACACCCTCGCAATCGGCTTCCCATACAATGTAACAGCCGGCACATTGTCTATTTTGCGACTTTTTGACTGGAATACCATGAACTCAGTCTTCCTGACATTGAAAATGAGGCCATGCGTCTCGGTAAACCTCTCACAGACGACTAAAAGCCTTCTGAGTGCCGCGATTGATGGACTGCAACGCTAGCTTAACTATCGATAGCTTGACTATCCACACATCTGGTAGATCTGAATACGCATTTAGCGATCACTCGCATTCGCCATTCGACGCCATCTTGTTTTTCTACCGAGTATAATCTGTACAATGTGACACAAATAAGTTGAACCAAAACGGCGGACTTCAAACCATTTTTGTACAAATTCCCGGCACGACGACCGCCATCTTGGTTCAATTTACGTGCCAGGAATTTGCTCACTCAGCCGCTACACTGCCTCGGCCGAATGACATTTTACTGTCTCGCCACTCTACTTGGTAGGTGTGATCGAGGCATTATGGTACTACGCAATAAATTTGGAAACTACTGGGCCGATTTGATGCTGTTTTCAGTAACATGCAGAGGTTTTACCCGGAGAGGTTTACATGGCTAATAAATACCCGTGCAAAAGCCATGGCGGGTCACTAGGAGCGTATAAAACTGACAATGTACGCTCTGAAACCAAAACTATAGAACGTGTGTGTTTTGCAAAAGGGAAAACACACCCGGTGTGTTTTTCAGCAATGAAAGTAAGCGCGGGTTATTAGACACAAGCGCCATCTATATGGTTTGCATTGCATTATAATACTTGATGCTATAAAGCATCCCTGTCAATAATAATGTGATTCTATTAGCCACGACACAGAATAAGTACTAGTTCGTACGTACAGAAGTCTTACTCAGAAAATAAATTCAAAGAAATATCTACTCAATGTGGTTAGCGCTATTGTTTAATTTAGCTCGCGTCAAATCTCCTCACCTCTTCGTTAAGATACCTAGACATCCAATGCAAGCCAGTTTCATTCTTATTACTCTGGACACACGATTCATGTAACTGAATTTTCTCTTTTGAAATGGTCGCCGCGCGCATATTGTACGGATTTCTTCTCTGTCGTCACACTCTTGGCAGAGTGGTCGTGGTTGTCATGACAGGGTGGTGGCAAGCTTCACAATTCGTCGCCATTCCTCTCGTACTGTAGCTTGCCTCGTGCATACGTGGAGTGGACCATTTAGTGCAGTTTTGACTTGGTCAGTCCAGCGCATTGGTGATCTACCGTGCGCCCTCGTGCCCTCAATTTTGCCCTGGACCACGAGCCGCTCCACAGACGTATCCTCTCGACGTGTAATATGTCCAAAGAAAGTGAGAATGCGACCTTGAACGATGGAAGAAAGACGCTGTTTTATATCCAGTTCTTCGAGGATTGAGACGTTAGTTCGGAACTGTGTCCAGGCTATGCAAAGCATTAGTCTCCAACACCACATTTCTAAAGCGTCTATCTTCTGTTTCTCACTTTGTCTTAAAGTCCACGTTTCGGCACCATAAAAAAATATGGGAAACACTAGTGACCTGACAAGTCGCATGTTAGTGGCCTTTGTGATGTCTCAGTTTCTCCATATCTTCCCAAGCCGATCCATGGCGGACCGGGTGATAGTCATGCGCCGTTTGATCTCTTCCGCACATCCACCATTACGGACGCTATATGTATAAACAATGTTTTGGAATTTTCGTTCTCTGTTTCAACGCGATATACCTATAAGCAGTAACCTCGAAATAAATCGATAGATACACCAATTTCCCTATTTCTCTCGGGCACATATTTTACACTGATATTGCATTCTCCCATTTCAAGAGCCATCGAGCTCCGCAATACAGAGACAGAGATAAAAACATACAAACTAAACCAACCGTCTGTTCGACATCCGATAGCTAAGAAATATAACTTTGAATCCCACTTAGCATTCGGATTCTAAGTTTAAGTACTTATTAATGCAGCCCGCCATGCAAGACTTATTTAAATATTGAAGTAATAAAAGTTTCACTTGAGTTTCGAGATAATTCCGAAGTGGAAGTTTTTATAGCATTGTAAGTCTGTTGTAAAGTGCTCAACTTTATGCTTTGTCTATTCTTAGAATAATTAATCTTTGTTCTAGATTTCGAAATAGAATACTGAAAATAGTACTTACATCAAGTTTCAAATAGATGTTCTTTACTATTATATCATCGTGTTACTTTCAATCATCTATATGAACACTAAACAATTTAGTTTTTTTTTTATTTATGGTATCACCTTTGTTATTTATAATTTTAACAAAAAACGAAATCTAAACTAATAACTTTAATTACTTATTAATAAATAAAAAACCCTAACAAATCGCTGCCCCGTGCCTAGAAGGCTGGCACCATTTCCACTTTCGTTTTTTTATTTTTTTTATTTCATTGTTTCATGTTCACTTTTAAACCTTATAAAAGTAAACATAGTACATAGGTACTACTCATTTTAAAGAAATTTCTTCCAGCAGACTCGCGAGAGGAAATGGGAAGAAAGAGGTAAATAACGTGTATAATACAAAAATAAATAAATACCTATACCTATAAGAAACGTACGTAAAATAAACTTACATAAATACATACTTATACATATATAAAATTAATAACATAATAAGTTGTGGGACAAACTAATGACATAGGTATGCAATGTGTAAGAACACATTGCATATGTCGCAGCCATGTGGTTAAATTAGCCCGTTAACTGGACGTCTAGGCCGTTTCTAAACACATATCACAAATTCATCAATATTCAATTTCACTTTCATAATGACAATGACACACTTTTGCGTAAGTAATTCTTAAAATAGTTTGAAGGGTCATCTAAGATCTGAGATCAAGACAAAATTATAAATGATATCTCCGTTTCCTTTCAAATAATTTATTTCAAATGGGGGCAGCACTGGACCCCGAACAATTCACGTATTTATTCCCTTTAGCCAATACCGTTACTATTTTACAAGCAAATTGCTCATAAACGCAACTGTCATTTCATATACATTTCATGGGGCCGTTTTGCGGAATGATAACATAAGACGTTTCCCTTCCATAGTTTTAAAATATTAGTTAAATCTTCCACCCGATGAGAAACTCCCACCAGGTGGTAATCTCCCCTGGGCAGTCTGGAAGTCCTTAAACAGCCTCCGGGCTGGTGTTGGGAGATGCCACGAGAAGCGAGTCGAGTGGGGTTTCTTAAACAACGACCTTTGTGAATGTGGAGTTGTTCAAAGCATGGCCCACTTTCTGTCATGCCCCAACTGCCCAACCTCTTGTACATTAGAAGATTTAAATTCGGCTAATGTCAGGGGAGTAAGTGTGGCCATACACTGGTCCTCGACCTTATAAAACAGCCATTCCGACTCGCTAAGAAGAAGAAGTATTATACAGGGTGACTTTTTCCCACCAGTCAAATTTTTGGAGTAAGATCAGTCACTAAATAAATAAGATAAATAAATATGGCGTGGCGTGGTGGTCATCATGCTAGTCCGCCACCCAGAGGTCCGGGGTTCGATCCCCGGTCAGGGCAAGTTGTTAAATGGCCTTTTTCAAATTGTCCTGGGTCTTGGATGTTTATCTATATATGTATTTGTTATAACATATAGTATCGTTGAGTTAGTATCCCATAACACAAGTCTTGAACTTACTTTGGGGCTAGCTCAATCAATAATCAGTGTTATTTGTCCCTATATATTTATTTATATAGGGACAAATAACACAGATTGAGCTAGTCCCAAAGTAAGTATGAGACTTGTGTTATGGGATACTAACTCAACGATACCATATTTTATAACAAATACATATATAGATAAACATCCAAGACCCAGGACAATTTGAAAAAGGCCATTTTCCAACTGGCCCTGACCAGGGATTGAACCCGGAACCTCTGGGTAGTGGACTAGCATGGTAACCACTACGCCACGGAGGTCGTCGTCACTAAACTAAACGTCTATAAGTTATTACAAATCAATAAATGATTTTCGTTCTCCTTTACAAAATCCGTTTGATCTAGCGCAGATTTGTATGAGAAGACGCAAAAAAATTTATTTCATTTTTCGTTAAGTAATTGTTTTATGGAAATTAGTTCAGTATCAGTAGTACAGTACTTGCAATTAGTATCATCATCAGTATTTACTGATGATTAAAAAGTAACCCTTTAATTCGCTAAGTGTGATCTATATAATATACGCCATATAAGTTTGGCTTACCATGTGCATGCTCAAACGCTCTCCATCAACCTGTATGTATGGCAGCCAAACGAGATAAACATAATGTGGGTTTTGTTTCCCCATTATTATTAAATTGTGTCCCCATAAAGGTGTAGTGTAAGCATAAAGTATATTAAACCCAGAGGCTAAGCTATACAGTCAAGTCCATACGTTAAGGAAGTCGAGGAGGTACTGCCCTAGCAAAGGATCATCTCTTCCCGTTGATATCTAAATAAGCAATAGTACTTTAATATCTGAAAGCACAATTTAACAGGTTGCAAAAGATCGCAAATATCCTTTTGATATTATAAATACGAAAATTGTTGTTTTGCTTTTAACAAAAAAGGGCTAAACGGATTGCAATAAAGGATTTAAATAGCTTATTACTGTATTAAAATGATTAATGCTTTTTATTCGAGAAAAATTTGAGGTTTTCGTTGGACCCTCAATAATGAACTCCCTTAGGCAGTGGCAACACCGGAGGAAACAGGTAATATTAGATATCCGCGCAGTCCCCTGTTCCCTAGTTTTATACAGCACAGTTACACTTTTTTAATATATTGGGATGTTTGCATGCTAATATATAAAGGTCTTTAACCTTTTTTATATCTTTTTATTTTTTATACTTTTAATTTATTATATTTGATCTAAGTCACAAACGAAGTACCATCGTATTGGCTTGGGTTTCAAGCTTAAACTCTGTTAGTATTTCCTCTGTGGCATAAGCATTGGGGTGACAAAAGGGTCGGATCCTCGGTCGATGAGCACTCGAGCCAATCAGGTGGAAACTAATGATTTGTTGTCTGTCCGTACCCATCCTCAACCCGGTTTTTACGAAATATAGATAAGCGCCTTGTCTACGTAACATGAACAAAGAAGTAGGAAAATAAAAAAGTATTTTACATTCCAGGGGTTCAAGCGACAAAAAGACTCTTTATAGCAAATAGACAATATATATTATTATATATGTATCACCTTAGGCGATTATAAAAAGGAATCAGATAATTCATTTTTTTCTTGCGATCTAAGATAATTTTTATTTGATTAGCCCCGGTGTAGGTGTAGAGAGTAATTTATTAACGACGTTTGGTATTTTATTGGTATTGTTTAAGAACGTACATGTTAACGTACGTAGAATTTTACATTTACACAATTCTACTTGTTAACCGAACCTATTGAAATTATTAACTTTAAATTAAATATAAATACAGAAACCGCAATGCTTTGATTTTTTATTCTGCCGCTAACTTTGATTGTACCAAAATGAGTAATTTAATAAAAAAGGCGAATATTTTAACGGACCAACAATTCTATTATTACAGTAATCTCTTTTAAATCTCGTTATTCATTCTCACAAGACAGCACCAATATGCTACATAAACGAAAAGTTTAAAAGAGTGTGAAACATAAATTCGGAATTACCCTAATGTACCCGCGGCACCTCCATTTTTGCGGGAGTGCGGCGCGGCCGCAATTAGGCTCGCCTCGTTAAGCTTGGATCAAGACCTAATGAGCCTCGTGCATGGTTTACTGCACTGCCACCATCAAAAATTATAATCCTGCACGCCGTCGTAACGTAAGCAGTACACATCGGTGGTACAAAGAGTTGGAAGCCCAAATTAGAAAGACTATGGTTGGAAGGTCGAGTTATGTCGGGCGAGGTGAGTTGATGACAGATAGGTCGTCGGTGCTGTGATAAGTCCACGTATATTATTTATGCTTATAAATGTGTCATAGGTATAAGGTGGGTGAACCATGGAAGGCCATGCTCCTTCGAAGGCCAATTGTCAAAATTTCGTAGTTATTGCAATGTGATGACAAATTCCTTCTACTTACACAAACACCCATCGAACTGGAAATCACAGACGCGGCGGCGATTCTCTCGCGCTACTATTTTGGCAGTACGATCCCTCGCTTCTTCGATATCAAGAATCGACGACGTAAAAATAAGGTGGGTGTACCATGGAAGGCCACTCTAACAAATAAACAGTTATTATTCGTTTATTTACTGGATAAATGAAACTAACAAATATTTAAGTAATACTTTGTTTTGTTATGTAACATATAAACCACTTCATTTTATTGTAGATTTAATCGCTATTCAGTAACTTTTAGTGTTAAATGACTGATTTATTATGATGGCCTTCTAAGGAGCCTTGTTCCTAGCAAGGATATTTTGAAGAGTTCAATGAAACTTAAGTTCAATCAATATTTATTAAATCTGCAATTCAAAAAAGTGGTTTATATGTTACGTAATAAAACAAAGTATTACTTAAATATCTGTTAGTTTTATTTATCCAGTAAATAAACGAATAATAACTGTTTATTTGTTAGAGTGGCCTTCCATGGTACACCCACCTTATTACGCTGCTCTTTCAACTTTATTGAATTACAACTACATGTATGAAGATAGCCGTTACATTCTTCAACAACAATTAATATACTAGCAAAATACGAAAAAAAAAATTGACTGCCAAAGCAAACGCGCACTTTGATTAATCTCTATAATACATTAAATGTAATCAAGATGTGTTTTTAATAAAAAATATAATGTAAAAGATATAAAATTAAAACAGCAAACAAATTTTCAACAGTAGAAATGTATAGCAACCTCTGTTTAATCTGTTTTAAGTGCGTAATATCAACATTTATTTTAATATCTAACCAAAACTCAAACGTTCAGTTGTACTTTCAAAAATAATATTGACCTATAAAAGTTTTTAAACGCAACATGCTGCAACACGGTCCAGTTTTTGCAATATGGAAATGCAGAACATTTTCAAACTCAGATAAAATATCCGATAACCATCGAAATCCATAAAAGCGCGTTCGTATCGCTTGAGGTCGCATGTTCTATGATATTCGAATACGCCATCCAACGCCAAAAGCGTTCGAAATTTAAATTCGTTCCATTTCCCGCGCTCTCAAATTAAATAGCCCGTCATCTTTTTTGAACGTTATATTTTTACGTCGGTTATATTAAATTCGTAGATTAAAATAAAAAGGGAATAAATGGCAAGTGCGGCCTTTAAATGTGTGTACGGCGAGAAATGGGAACTCTTGAATTTCGTTCGGGGTATATTACGTGTAATGAGTTGTATATTGCGCCCTTCGCGGATTTAATTGACTCGATTCCGCAACTACATTGCGTGGATTTTTCATTTGCGTAATGCAAGGTTGACGGCAGTTGGAGTTAATGTAATTTATCTACAGCGTTTTCTATTGCGCTTTCTAAGTAGGTACCTATTTCTTCTATAAAGATGATTTGAATATCAATGATTACCCAAGGCTACCGAAGACAATCCGGAGTTAAGAGAAATCAATGAAACCTTTAAAATACAATTTGGGTTTAATTATAAGATACCAGCCTTATATCAACCCACTTTAGAAATAGGTACATTAGTTTATAGAAAATTACGATATAATAATTACGTTATTTTGGTTATAACACACAAGGCAGAATTTCAGCCCAAGCCGAATGCGAGGGCGTAATAGAGTCAAATCTGTTTAACCAATATACCTACGCACGTATATCGTACGACGTTTTTCAACACATTTGCGAGGAAAAATTTATTACTTTACTTTTTAAAATCAGCTCGGCGCGCTTCCTATACTAGCTGGAGCCGTGCGGCGGGATAGTTCGAAAATTGAAAAAAAAAAGGCAATTTGAAACATATAAATAGCAAATAGTGCGGTTATAGAATATTATTTTATTACCATTATCATTAGTGTTTTATGAGCTGCTTTATATATCTAAAACCAGTGAAGTGAGTTCCACTTTACGAGCAAGTGTTTTGAGGAATAGTTTTACAACTAAACGCCGCCTGACGTCAACCCTCATTGAGAATATGTTTTTGTTTAAGATGTTTGCTGTTGTACTTACTTTTTTAGGCATTCACAGAAAGACAAAGTAGTCCTATTCTGCTCCAAAAAGCACATTGCAATGTCTATATTCCATACTATTCTATTGTATTGGGTACAAACCTGTAAAAATATAATAATATGCAGCCACATAAATCAAGTTCCACAAAAAACGCTGAAACTTTCAGAATTTTTCTATATTGCAATCACTATCAA
Source organism: Acrobasis suavella (assembly GCA_943193695.1). Taxonomy (NCBI): domain Eukaryota; kingdom Metazoa; phylum Arthropoda; class Insecta; order Lepidoptera; family Pyralidae; genus Acrobasis; species Acrobasis suavella. Next base: position 4,477,084 of record OW971947.1, read on the forward strand.
CTCCAAACGACTCGCGAACAAAGCTACTTCCTCCGGATCAGCTACAAACAATCCGTAACATTAAGAGCGTCAAAAACATCCGACAAAAAGGAATCCTTAACTGGAACATTCCTTTGATGTCGCCCGCCTTTGTATGTATCGAGTAATAGAGTCACGCGCCGACTTAAACGTCCCGATATTCTCGATTCGAAACTCGATCTTGTTAGGTATCGAATCGATATCGATTCTGGATTATGTGCCATTTGGACGCACGTGTGAACTGGATTTGGGCTAAGTGTGTTTAAGCCGATTGTCGCAAGGATTCGAAGCAAAAGGGCGTGGAATGAGATACTGTCTTAGCGTAAAGTGAAATTGGGTTGGGACGGCCAAATCTAGTTTGGACATGTTTGTGTGCTGTCAAAGTGTATATATAGTTAATATTGATAAGAAACTTAGTTTCATAATAGTAATATAAGCAATAAAACAAAGGATACTATGAATATTTTCGTAGCACTGCTATTTAAACTGTTGAGGATTTATGTATTTGGAAAATAACTCAAGGTACTCTAATTTGAAGTTGGATGTACTGAAAATCTTTGGAGGACATCTATGTCTTCAGTGGTCTTCCTCAGCTGATATGATGAAGATGGTGCTCACTATCGGACCAATAAGTATCACATGGAATTTTCTGGAACTTATTTGCATAATGTTGAGATATTTATGCAAAAGTCTTAATAGCTGATCTGTAATGGCGTACTAGATAAAATATTTTTGTTTCACTATAAATATTTTTGTTTATAAAAAAATAACAAAAGTTAAGTTTCGCAAATTATACTACTCCTGAGCGGACTCGTATGAAACAGCTACGAGACAGAGACAGCTACGAATATCATAGCATAACTAATTACATATATGGAACAATTTATAATATTTTCCAATGATTAATTAGTCCTAGGTGATTCTTTGTTAAGACTCACCTTCGAGGGTGACAATGTTGTTGAATACCGTAAGGATATTAAAACTATTATTAACTCATATCTATACTATAATAAAAGAGTAAAAAAAATGTGTCTGTACATTGAAAATTTTTCAAAAAAAAATATTTGGGGCGATGGAGATATAGTAATAGAGTAAGAAAATAAAAAAAAAATGTCTGTCTGTTTGTCTGTTTGTCTGTTTGTACACGCTAATCTCCGGAAATACTGGACGGATTCGAATGAAACTTTTTTTGTTATATAGCTGTGAAGCCTGGGCAACATATAGGCTATAATTGATTTTGGAAAATGGAACACATGATGCAGAACTATAATGGTCCAGCTAAACTATAAGAAATATTAAAATGCCGCCTTAGCAAAAGTTGTTAAGTCTGATGAGAACTTTTTGTTGAGTTATAATACAACTGGCCAAGCGCGAGTCGGACGCGCGCGAAGGGTTCCGTACCATAATCTATGAAAAATCACGTTTGTAGTATGGGAGCCCCCCATCAATACTTATTTTATTCGATTTTTAGGGTTCCATAGGGTAGGGTAGAAACGGGACCCTATTACTTAGACCGTCCGACTGTTTGTCTGTCTGTCTGTCACCAGGCTGTATCTCATGAACCATTATAGCTAGACAGTTGAAATTTTTGTAGATGATGTTTTTTGTTGCCGCTGAACAAAAACATACTAAATGTATACTATAATAAAAGAGTAAAAAAAATGTGCCTGTACATTGAAATTTTTTCAAAAAAAAGTTGTTTCGTCCGAAGTAGAACTTATAAGTTCAGTATTTGCGGACCTTCAGAGCATAACACACCAGAAAATTCATGGTTATGTGAACGCGCCATATTGACACCAAAAAATTAAAAATCAATTAATAAATAACTTATGACGCAAATTATTGTTAACTAGCTTGTGCCCGCGGCTTCGCTCGCGTAGGGGTGTAATTTATCAAAATCCTTTCTTAGGGGATGCCTACGTCATAGTAGCTTTATGCATGCAAAGTCTCAGCCCGATCGGTTTAAAATTGACAAAGTTTTATACAAACTTTCATCCCCTATTTTATCCCCTTGGGGGTAGAATTGATCAAAATCCTTTCTTAGCGGATGCCTACGTCATAACATCTACCTGCATGCCAAATTTCAGCCCGATCCGTCCAGTGGTTTGGGCTGTGCGTTGATAGATCACTATGTCAGTCAGTCAGTCACCTTTGAGTTATATAATTTTAGATATATATTTAGATTTCTTGGATAGTGTTGTTGACGACGCCACCAATTATCCAGTTGAGTTTCTTAATTCACTTGCAGCAAATGGACTCACGGCTCACAAAATAAGTCTTAATGTCGGAGGGCCAATAATGCTGATGCGAAATTTGACTCCGCCGAAACTGTGTAACGGAACCTAACTTAATGTCTCAGCACTGTATGCCGAAGTTCAGCGGCTGAATTTCAGCCAATGCATGCCTGCAATGTTATTTGCATTACTAGCAACACATAACGCCGAACTTCCGATGCTTTTGCCTGAATCGGACCCGTACCCGTACCCGTACCCGTACCCGTACCCGTACCCGTACCCGTACCCGTACCCGTACCTGTACCCGTACCCGTACCCGTACCCTTACCCGTACCCGTACCCGTACCCGTACCCGTACCCGTACCCGTACCCGTACCTGTACCCGTACCCGTACCCGTTCCGCTCCCGTTCCCACTTCCGCTCCCACTCCTGCTCCCGCTCCCACTCTCTCTCCCGCTTCCGCCGCCGCCGCCGCCGCCGCCGACGCCGCCGCGACCGCTTCCGCCGACGCCACCGCCGCCACTTCTGCCGCCGCCGTCGCTGCCGCCGCCGCCGCTGCCGCCGCCGCCGCCGACGCTGCCGCCGCCGCCGCCGCCGCCGCCACCGCCGCCGCCGCCGCCGCCGCCGCCACCGCCGCCACCGCTGCCGCCGCCGTTGCCGCCGCCACCGCTTCCGCTGACGTCGCCGCCGCCGCTTCCGCCGCCGCCACCGCCGCCGCTGCCGCCGCCGCCGCCGACTCCTCCGCCGCCGCTGCCGACGCCTCCGCCGACGCCGCCGCCGCCACTTCCGCCGCCGCCGCCGCTGCCGCCGCCGCCGCTGCTGCCACCGCCGCTACCGCCGCCGCTGCCGCCGCCGCCGCCGCTGCCGCCGCCGCTGCCGCCGCCGCTGCCGCCGCCGCTGCCGCCGCCGCCGCCGACGCTGCCGCCGCCGCCGCCGCCGCCGCCGCCGCCGCCGCCGCCGCCGCCGCCGCCGCCGCCGCCGCCGCCGCCGCCGCCGCCGCCGCCGCCGCCGCCGCCGCCGCCGCCGCCGCAGCCGCCGCCGCCGCCGCCGCCGCTGCCGCCGCTGCCGCCGCCGCCACCGCTGCCGCCGCCGCTGCCGCCACCACCGCTTCCACTGACGTCGCCGCCGCCGCTTCCGCCGCCGCTGCCGCCGTTGCCGCCGCCGCTGCCGACGCTTCCGCCACCGCCGACGCCGCCGCCGCCGCCGCCGCCGCCGCCACTGCTGCCGCCACCGCTGCCGCTCCCGCTCCCGTTCCCGTTCCCGTTCCCGTTCCCGTTCCCGTTCCCTCTTCCACTTCCGTTCCCTCTTCCGCTCCCGTTTCCGTTCGCCGCAGACGCGCCAAAGACGGAAGATTAAATTCTCATATCGGCACATCACTACTGTCCGGCGTTTCCACCGAACTTCAGCAGCTGAACTTCAGCTTATTTAGTGTGACATCCCCACCGAACTTTAGACACTGTACTTTAGCCACTAAACTTCGGCATAGTCTGCTGAGACACTTAAAGCTCACAGTAAGTGAGTGATGCTAGTGAAACTGTATTTATTCCGCGTATGCCACTCATCCCCAACAATTTTCCTTTTGAAAATACACAGTTCCATATGTTAACTTGCTTTGCTATGAAAATAAGTCACAGTTTTAGAGGCTTAAAGCTGCTGATGTCGATCTAAGGACTGGTTTTTCGCATGGCCTACTTATTGTGGCTTTCTCCAGGGTTAGTAACACTTCAGCCATTTTCATATTGGCTCCCGAAGGAAAGAAATAAAATAATATTTACTTTTAACTCCTAACACTGTTACAAGTACTTTCTCCCTCTGTCTCTCTCTCTCTCTCTCTCTCTCTCTCTCTCTCTCTCATTAGTTTTTATTTATATTTAGACGCCGGAGTCATAAAGTCCACGCGAACGAAGTCGCGGGCATCAGCTAGTATTTTAATATTTGCCACAACAACTTTTGTTGTGTACATTTTTATTGAAATGTTATAATGTAATCCTCAAATATGTCAAACTTAATGCTCTACAATTAAGGAAATAATAACTACTCGAATATACGATTTTTCTGCAATTTTATTCAACATTTCAACGGATGAAGTAAAAAGGCGAGCCAAAACTCTTATTGCTTATAAATTGAGCCGTCCATAAGTACAACCAAGTCGTCTAAATGGAGCTTTAAGCGTCAATTTTCTCAAAATTCCAATGTCCACGAAGTTACAGCGTAAAATATAGAGATTATAGATGGATAATTTCAAACAATATAGATATGAACATAAAACTCCGACAAACAGAAAATTTTGATAGATCACGGAATGTATAAATGCAACACTCCGCTTTGCATGTCTTTTTTTAATAGTTATTATAGTCGATATAATTATTGTCTGTGTAAAACAATGCCTATCTTTTATTATCTTGCTCAGCTAACGTAGTTTCAACGGAATCAATGAAAAATGTCTTGAGTGAAATTACTTAAACAAATTTATGGATACTATAATAATCTATTTAGTTACTAAATTTGACTATATATAATAAATACTTTTATGTTATAAAACTATCACATCACTATTTTTCTACATGTCTTAAAATTGAAGTAGGTACTTACTCGTACATAGTTATTCCTCTGTATCGTTTTTATTTTGAACTTACAACGAAAGTCGTAGCAATTAGTGAACTCCAGATATTTGCAATTCAACGCTTGATTTATTCTGATCGAGATCGGGGATGATAATTCTGTTGGGTCCATTTAGGTAACCCTTCGTCAAGATAAAAAGTTCCTCCAGTAAATTAAAAGAAAATAATAATTTGTTCACAAAGTCGTTGCGTCTCTTGTTAGACGAGGAATAAAGTAGAGTTGGATGGTATATCAAGTCATGTCGGGCTAACTGAGTTGATGACAGAATTGAAAGCCGTTGTACGTCAATTTAATCGGGCTTTATAGGCATTTATGATGCAGTAAAAATTAACTGTCAGGTGGAGAAATGCCACCTTTGATGGCATATTGATGGGCAATAGTAACAAAGAATTAGGCCCAGCACTTAAAGTTTGCTTGCTGTATTTTGACAGCCAATGGGATTCCGATTTTATGACACATCGAAAGCAATAGATACACATATAGAAAAAGATATACAATTTAAACCAATAAGCATAAAAAAGAGGTTAAAATACAGCACATCCTCTGGAGTCTCGTCCGTAAAAGCAGATTCAGCCCATCTCATGCATCGATATATAAGGTCTAACAAAATATACTGAAACTATTTTAACGGTCGGTCCAGTCCGTGATATTGAACAACTTTCCCCAAGGAACACATAGCGAAATAATAAAAAAAAAAAATTTTAATGTATCACCTTCCTTTGACTGCTGACTGAACCTCTCCGCTCAGCTAACACGCTCAGCTGTATGTAGCAAAAGTCGTCTACACACGCTGCGATTACACGCATTCACGAATAATCACATGTTAGTTTGTTGCCCTAGTATAGTCATTAGGTACTCATATGTAATGAAATCAATTCACAACACACTTTGAATTAGGTAGGTGCCTAAGAAATTAAGATTATTTTTATTATTTGGACGAGTAACATTTCACTGTGCAGACAGTTGATAACCACATCTCATTCTTCACAACGGTCAAACACATGCTATAGGTAATAACAAGAGAAATCGAGTGTACACTACACTAGCACGTTTTCGAGACTGAACTCACGTGTTCCCGTCTACGGTACCTACTCACCAGAGTAACAAAATGCAACTGAAGTTATTTGTCGGTATAATAAAAGCATGTTATTCAAACGAAGCAGTGTTTCTTATCGATCGAATCGAATATGAAAACAAAGAATTTAGCAGTAAAAATTTACCAGTTCAATTTTCGCCGGCTTTTATGATGTTTTGTTTGTTTCTTTTGTCAGCATATTTTTTACAAAAATACTGTTAAAATTGTACAATAAAATTTAAGTCGGCTCGTGCTCACGGCGAGAACAAAAGAGGCCATAAATGTAAACCGTGGGAACGCTAACTGAAAACAAAATAAACAACAAAAAAACTTTCCAAAATCTGGTCAGTTTTGAGTTGCAACTAATGCAAATAGCATCACGCGTACGTTTTCTCTATGCCAAAGTATAAGTATTCAACAATACCTAGATGGTATAGTTCAGCATTAAGACGTAAGTTACATTGTGCGTTATTAAAATGCCAGCTTAGGCACATTTACATCAAAATTAGGTTGTGAAGTGCAAAGTTTTCTTTATTTAAGTAATTTTAATAACTTCATGCATCACGTCATAGACGAGGGTCTACATGAGGCCTAAAGCCTAAGGAAAGCGTGATCGAAAATTAATAAATCACATGACTAATTTGGTGAATTTATTTTGTGACTGCGATTGTGTTGTGAAGTCGTGTCGTAAAAGCATAAGTTATATCGCGGCGTCTAGCTACGTTTGTGGCTGCCTTTAGGTATTGCGCTGATAGGTGGACGGCGCCGTGCGTGCACTCAAAGGTCAGTATGTTAAAAATAAATTTCATATTTCACTATATGTTTCTTGCGGAAAGTTGTTCAGTATCACGGACTGAGCCTACTGTTAAAATAGTTTCAGTATATTTTGTTACACCTTATATAGGTAGTCGAAATACCAAAAGTAGTATTGTATGCAAAATCCTGTATTTGCATAAAAGCCAAAAACGTAGACTAACAAAAAACTGTTTCAATTTGAAATGATATCAGAACGGTCAGGTATTGCATCGGAAATGTTTGAACAAAAAGGAAAAAAAAAATTCCAGACATGAAACATTTTTTACAAACTGGAACGCAACACATTTTTGAACTCAGATAAAATATCCGATAGCCATCGAAATCCATAAAAGCGCATTCGTATCGCTTGAGGTACATGTTCTATGATATTCGGATACACCAGCCGACGCCAAAAGCGTTCGAAATTTAAATTCGTTCCATTTCCCGCGTTCTCAAATTAAATAGCCGATCATCTTTTTAGACTTTATATATTTACGTCGGTTAAATTCGTAGATTACGAAAAATAAAAAGGGCATAAATGGCAAGTGCGGCGTTTAAAAGTGTGTACGGCGCGAAATGGGAACTCTTGAATTTCGCTCGGGATATATTCCGTATAATGAGTTGTATATTGCGCCCTTCGTGGATGTAATTGACTCGATTCCGCAGACTATATTGCGTAGATTTTTTATTTGCGTAATGCAGGGTTCAAATCGTTTGGAGATTACGTAATGATGGCATGTCTTTTCGTATGCTGAAGATATGTCTTGATTTGCGTCAGCAGTTTTCTTTTGTTATTTTTTTTTAAGTTGGCACAATTATTCCCTAACTACATTTTATCTGTAACTAGCTTTTGCCCCCGGCTTCGCTCGCGTAATTGGGTGTAATTTATCAAGGGATGCCTACGTTATAGTAGCTTTATGCAAGCAAAGTCTCAGCCCGATCGGTTTAAAATTGACAAAGTTTCATACAAACCTTTATCCCCTATTTTATCCCCTTGGGGGTAGAATTGATCAAAATCCTTTCTTAGCGGATGCCTACGTCATAACATCTACCTGCATGCCAAATTTTAGCCCGATCCGTCCAGTGGTTTGGGCTGTGCGTTAATAGATCACTATGTCAGTCAGTCAGTCACCTTTGAGTTATATATATTTAGATTAGGGTATTCTGCGGCAGCTGAGGATGCAACCGGGTACGGGCTAAGATGTAGAAGATAATCTAGTAACCCTTTACTACTTTGATTCCCTTTTCTGTTTACCGGCCCTAGATCGCGCCACTACGAGGAACTACAACCTCAACTACAGCGACAACAGTTCACAAGAAGCATACGAGATGGCACTAGCAGTATGCTACATTTCTATCTCAAGAGTTCTGGTTACAACTTAAAATTTATACATCCTCTGACCATACTAATATTCATTCAAAAATTGGTTCACGGCAATGTGATCGCATCTCTTTTGCTCTTGTGAGAGCGACCATAAATGTATTATTTATCGCACTGGGCTTGTACGGTCTTCTTACGGAGTAAAAACATTTCTAGGGCTATGCCTCCGACAATACACCGTCCAAGCCGCGGTACCCTAGGCGCAATACCATACCTGGCGGCAAAACATTCCCTTTGTGGCGGTCGAGCATACCACCTCGCCTCTGCTACAACGCTTAAGAGCATGGCCGGTCTGCAAAGAAATCGAGAAATAGGTATTTGAATAAACTATTGCCGTCGCACTGGGCCCGAGCTGCAGCTATCAACGTGTGAGTGATAGATTGTGTTTGTGTGGGTGCACACCGCACTTTGCGTATGTAGTTGTTACAGCTCAAGGCACTATCTATCTCGTAAGGAATAAAGATGTGGTTATATGTGTTTATATCGTTGTTTTTCCACAAAATTAAAACATAATGTGGTTGGCCCCAGTGGTTCATAGTTCATACTTATAAAAATTAATGGACTCAACAAGCTCGTAAGTCACATGACTTACTTGTCAGTCAGGATATAGAACATATAAAAGTGAAGGAATAGCTATTAATTTTTTTTTCAAATCATAAATAGGTTTTTTAAATAATTGTTATTTTTTAATATTATTAAAATTGTTCTAAAATTCGTTTTTTTCCAAAGTAAAAATATATATAAATACTTAACTTACGTTCGGTTTAGGAATAAAAAAGTGAAAAAATTAAGATAGGTTCTAAAAGACTAGCATCCAGTGCCGTAAAACAGTTTTAAAAAAGTACACATAAAAGCCAGGTACACACCTTTGTACACACATAACATCACGTAAAGCAATAAATACCAGTCACGTGAATTCTCGTGATAAACAAATACGTCACCGTGTCACGCGATACTTTTTTTGCAGGAAGGACCCAAAATGTAAAGGAGAGTTCAGAATATGCTACGAGTCAACGAAATACGTGACATGGAATTTTACAGGAATAAACAAGTCACTATTACAATAAAATGAAAATTTATAAAATTACCATTTTTGCAGGAAGAAAAAGACAAAAATGTAAAGGAGAGCTCAGACTATGCTACGACATACGAGTACGTGACATGGAACTTTTACAAGAACAAAATTTAAGATATTTATTATTATCAGACAAGACAACGATGTTTTATCATCCGAGGTGATGTAGTGGTCACGACGCTAGTCCGCCGTTCGGAAGTTTCGGGTTAAATTCCCGGCCAGAGCAAGTTGGAAAATGGCCTTTTTCAAACGTTCCTAGCTCTTGGATATTTATTTATTTACCAGTTTATGTACACAAAATTCACGCCGATCAGACCATGCAGCACCTTCTCTCGTGCCCACTGTGCCCGACCAGCTGTACAAAGTTCGACCTTTATACGGCGTCGGAGAGAGGCATAAGAGTGGCAACCTACTGGAGGGACAAAATTTTGTGTAATTTGAGCCAATCGACACGAAAAGAAGAAGAAGGAAAATTTATACAGAGAATACATGAAATAAAAGTTGTACAAAGGCACTGCTTATCTCAAAAGAGATCTCTTCCAGTAGGCCTGTCAGAGGAGATGTTTATGTAAGAAAGGCATACAGTTTTTCTATATGTGTTTATCATAAAGTTTAGTATTGTTGGGTCAGTATCACATAACCCAAGCTTAAGCTTACTTTGAGGCTATCTCAATCCGTGTGATCCCTAGAAATTATTTTATCATGACATCCATCATCATTATTTATTTTGACGGCCTCCGTGGCGTAGTGGTCACCATGATAGTCCGCCACCCAGAGGCATACTTTTTCAAATTGTTCTGGGTCTTGGATGTTTACCTATATATGTATTTGTTATAAAATATAGTATCGTTGAGTTAGTATCCCATAATACAAGTCTCAAACTTACTTTGGGGCTAGCCCAATCAGTGTTATTTATCCCTGTATATTTATATTTATTTATATATTTATCCACTGATTCTTTTCAATGATGATGTGTTTCTTTGAATTGATAGCACAGGTATGGGACCTCATAGAAGCGGAGTATCATTTATGCCTACTACTACAAACGAAACTATACATCCGTGCACACGTCAATGTGTGTGTGTTAGCCCCCAACACACGTGACAAGGTGAAAACGAGGGAAAGGTGCGGGGACGGAGAAAGGGGACGCATATTGCGCGGGACCCTAGCAGTCTTATTATAAAACAAGGTTTATAGATAGATCGAGTTTTAAAGTCGATCTAAACTATGTAACAAGGAAAATCTTATTATAAAACAAAGTTTATGTTTTGTTCTGAGGACGATCCTCGGCCTAAAGATAAACCAGCTAGGAGGCTAGTTTAAGCTACGATTAACCTCAAAACCGTGACAGAAATCAAAACAAAACATAAAAATTATTGTGAAATTTTAGTAAATCCGAAATTTTACTTGATGGCTGTTAATCAAATATTATTATATCCAGGAAATGTGTTAAAACTGCCATGATTATGATATAAAAGTGTTTTTATTGTTTTACAAGTTTCTATGACAAACACAATTTCAACACTTTTGTTCGTTTATTTCCATTCACAACATCAAAAACACGATTTTATATTTATAACACAATACAACACACATATAAAAACAATATTTGTTAAGATTATTTACAATTTACAAATGTAAACAAAATCATAGGTTAGGCTCCATGACAGTTTATTAAGACGAGTGCCCACAGACTAAATATAGAATTACGTTGTCAAAGTTGTCAACTTAGCTTCGTTCCGTTTTTTGATACTGTAATTACTTTATTATTCTTTAATAATTGTTATTTAATAATCAGAGCAATAAATAAGAGGTTATTGATAAAATTATGTACGTTGCATAGTTTTGAATTAATTTTATTTAAACTTATTTCGCTTTTAATTAAAATCTTTTCGACGAAAATATATTATTATGAAAAATGGAACGATTTTTCTACTTCCGGTCAGACTAAGTTGGATCTATCGTATTCTGTGTTTGGTTCAGGTTTTGTAATAAAAGAAAGTCTAAAGTAGATTTATCGCTTGTTACCGTACTAAACCCCGACTTAGATAATACGGGACTAAACCACGATTATGGTCTTTTTTATAATAAGACTGTAGGAGTTTCCGTTCTTGTTTGTTATAATACTTCATTAATTATGTGACGATAGTCTCCTCTCAATTTTAGTCGTTAGTAAATGGGATAATTTCCTAAAAAAAAAAGATTGTACCATCTGCTTTCATTGAATTACTTTTTATTATGCTATTTTTACAAGCTTTTATTTAGTTTCACCTGTCCCGTTGTCTGTCTGTCTGTCTATCTGTAATCAAATCTTGCAAGTTAAATTTGACCCACTTCCCGGAGTCCGATTGAGCTGAAAGTTTGCACCCATACGTACATCGCGTGACACTGCAATATTTATGATATCATGCAGCTGATCTGATGATGGAGTTGGAAAGTGGCCATAGGAACTCTGTAATGAAACGACGCAACCCCATCGAGTTTGGGCTCGTTTGATTCGTCTTGAGAAGTACTGAAGATAAAAGCTTGTTGTCAAAATATATTTTAAATAATTACTTGTTCAAATGATCATTTGCCATTTGTTTTTTGTCAAATGACAGAACATCGAAATTACAAGCTTTGATTTTACTTGCAATGTATCTTGTATCGTATGTATGTTCATTTAGGTCTTTAGTTTACAATTTTTAACGAGTAATCCTCAACCGATTATGCTGAACTTTTGCATAGTTGTGTAAGGCGGATGACAATACAATATTATGTAGTCAATGAGTTGTTCTGATGATGGGGCCGGGAGATATTCGACAGAATTCAGTTATAAAAAAACAAAACCTCATTGAGTAGCACTTCATGGTAAACAATGTCTAGAATCTGATCACGGAGACGGAAGTTTGTCGATGGAACTCAGTTATTAAACGACGCAACTCCTTCAAGTTTGGGATTATTTCTTTATCTTAATGATTACTTGTTCAAAAAACTTAATAAATCCATATTTCATGACATTATTAAGGTATTCCAATCTTGTACACAAACCCTTAACGTATAAATCAAAGTGTGTCGACAAAAAATCAATGACACAATCGAGTGATAGAATCGCGGATTTGGAGCGAATGTAAATGGGGGTAGAATGATTGATTGGACAAGCAGGACGTCAGCCGAATGAGTATCTGATACGAGTACGTTATAGAATAGCAAGTACTTGTGAGTCTTGTGACGAAGGTGTGACCGAAGCATTTTTGTGAGTGTCTGTATCCTTTTTGAGACAAGAAAAGCGAAGCGGCGCGACGGGGGCTAAGCGATTTAGGCACTAACTGTGCTTCTGTGAGGCGATCGATTCGATCTACATTAGGCGTGATTGACATACAGACAGACGAAGGGACGGACGGATAGCAGACTCTTAGTCATAGGGTTCCATTTTTACCCTTTGTGTACGGTACCCTAAAAATGGGGTACGCTTGCTTTTTTGGGCTAGCATGTTTCACTTTTTCTGATTCCCTTTGACTTTGGATCTTTAAAACCTTGTCTCTGTCAACTCATCCCTCATTAGGCTCCATTTTATTTATCTAACTTAGTCCTCCTAAGACCCGAGTTTTGTTAGAGTGTTGCGTAAAATGAGTCACGTATTTACGTAGTTGACTTCATGCAACTCGAACTCTCTCTCAAAACTACGCTATTTGCCTGGGCCCTACGGTAACAGTGATATTTCATGAATAGATGAAATTATTCAAAATTCAAAATTCAAATGTTTATTCAGTAATTAGACCTTTACAGGCACTTTTACGCGTCAATAAGTATAATTTATGTTACGTGTAAAATATATTAAAATTTAATTTATTTTTAAAGAAAAGCTACCGATACCAGCGCTTCGTAACGACCACTGCTGAGAAGAAACGCCGAAAGAAACTCATTTTCACAGTATCGGTCGCCTACTCGCCAGAAGGGCTTTGGCATATTATTATAATTGTCTTTTAATTAATAAATACTTATAATATAATACAATGTTGACACATTATAACATGTAATGCTTGCGAACAAGTAAACAAACATAAATTGCTTAGTAAAAAATATTAAGTAGTCAAAAAAAGCGAAGCCGAGCTGACCAGTCCGCTCCCGGCAGCACCCGTTCACGAGTTGAATTAAAGGACCAAAAGCGTAGACTTACAATCAAGCGTTTGAGTTCTACAAACTCGCGTAATCAAGTCTTTCAAAATAACTATAAATTTAATAAACCTAACAAACTTTCCAAAGAGCTGCCTAATTAAAACAGTAAGTTACGTTCAAGTGTCAAAATTAATAGTGAAAGTAATTAGGAGGGAATTAAATACACTCTTTAACATAAATATCCCAGGAAGGATTGCAGGGATAAATATAAAAAGTGTTTGAGGCGGGCTGGCGCGAGACGCTGCGGTGAAAAGAGTTTTGCTGCCGCGATTTTAGAAGCCGCTGCTAAAAAACGCTTGAAAATCTTAATTTGAATAGCTGCCCGGGAACCTTGTATTGGCGATTTGGATCATTAATATCAATTATTTTTTTTGTTTTGTACTGATTACAAAAAGAAGAAAGCTACAGTTATTTTTTGTTTTCAACGAGAACCAACATTTTAATAACTGATGTTGGCTCTCCTTCAAAACAAAAAAAAAAGCTGTAGCTTTTTCTAACGCAAATTCGGTTGCACTCAACTTTCTTATCAACATTTTAAATCAAATGAGTGAAGTTTCAATTCGTTACTTTCCAACAACTCAAGTCAGTTTTTTTTTTCTAAACGTAAAAACAAAAAAAAATTATAAGATACATATTTTGTGAAATATAGACTAATGACGTCAAACTCTTGGAGTCAAATAGCACTCTTAATATCAGTTTTTCTGCAATAATAAATCTAAAATCACGTTGAAAATGGATATGATCATGACAAGTGACATTATTTTGTGACGTTTTATTTTTTTGACAGTACCAAATAATTTATTTTTGACCCAGGAAAGAACCTAATTGTCACTTCAGTCAAGCCTGTGTCACACCCCGTTTGGGTATCGGAAATAAACCTACATTATTACTATGCGCGTGGCGACCTCTTCGAAGGGTAAAATTCAGTTACATGAATCGTTTGTCAAGAGTAATAAGAATTAAATTGGCTTGCAATGGATAGCGCTAACCACAGTAAGAAGTAGATAGACTATAAGTAGATACTTCAGTACGTATGTACTAGTACTTATTCTGTGCTTCAGTGGTGTCCGTAACTTATTCTAGACTTATTTGCTAGACTCCTACTTCCTATAGGTATTGCTAATCTTAACCTTCTTACCTTAATGTTCCTATGACTCTTATCAAATTTACTTTTATGTAACAACAGATACTGTACAAAGATAATAAAAAGTCAACAACAAAATAACATGAAAAATACACGTTCATTTTTATGCTGAATGAATGTCCACTAATTTATTCTACCCAGGTCCAATAAAATACCACCAACTCGTCGTTTTTAAACTGTTTTCCAAGCGCAATAATTAACACACAGAGTATAAATCAAAACTGTCAATTTCGTCTGATACGAAAAACATTAAATTTAAATCTGTATGAGGCGTTTTCTCGCGCCGCTGTGAATTTAAAAAGTTTTCAAAAGTATTGTCGTAAAACCGCGGTTCTCATTTAGGGTTTTTAATTAAAACCGACTCAAAGAAGTCGCCATTTATCCAGTGTTACCCGAGAAATTAAAGGGGCCTGCGACAAAAGTACAAATTAATAAGAATCACCTAAACGCGCCGGTTTTCTTTTACGTGACAAGTGTTTTTCTTTCTTTTTTTACTTTCGTAAGTTGCCAGTGGCGCGATGGAGAAAAGGTGGGATTTAAGCACGAGGGGTTATGTGACTACGTGCGTACACTTTCAGAATGATCCACGTATGATGTGCATGTATAAGAAGGTGGAATCTTTTGTTTTCAACACCCGTTGAGAGCGCAAGATGTCTTGTGAAACTTGTGAAGATACATTGTCACGTCTTTATACATGACTGGATAGACAGAGCCTGGGGCGGTAAGACCCAAAGGCCATGTGAAGCACGAAGATGCCCAGATGTTTACCTTCATGCTAAACGTGGCCTTTGGGTTAAGACGGACAAAATAAATCAAAAAAGTGATGAGTTGCTAGCCGCATCACCTATTAACATAATTCAAATCTTGCTCATTTCCTCGATCGGCTTTTACGATCAGCGGTAAAGAAAAGCAGCTGGTATATTCTTAGTTTTTATTTTCTCCCAGACCAGTATGGAAAAGTGCAAGTATTAAAAGTAAAGGTAAAGGGTACTTTTAAGGGGCTCAAGAAAAAATATTTAAAGTAATATGTATCCCACCAAAAACATAAATGTGAAAATGGGAGCCAAGTTCAAACTCCGACAAAAGAATTGAGATGTAAATGGCCGCCAAGTTCTTTAGAGAATATTGAATTTTATCCATAAGAATCTTGGATTGGAGATGAGCTAGATGACTTTAATGTATGTGCTCAATTTCATGTATTAACGTTAAATAGGTTTTGAGTCGTGAAGGGTAAGGTACATGGTTCGTGTAAATATACACACGGCTGCTGCGTCACCAGTTCCTTTTTTTGAACCTGGCTCTGATACGACTATTTGATAAATGTTACGAGTATATCACGTGCAGACGATCGCCACCGATAGAAAATTATGGTAAACTTGAAGGGAGCCTAGGCTTTTGCCGACTTTAGGCTTATAAAAATATATCTCAGGGCACGGCAGTGTCGCCGCCGTCGAACAAAAAAGCAGAAGCAATTCAGGCCATTTTCAACCCCCCTATAACAAGAAGCCATTGTAACCAAGTAGGTAGGCATTGTATAAACACAGTATTTTATATTTAAAATTTCATTTAATTTGAACCAGTAGTTTAACAATATGCTTGAATATAATATGTATTATTTGTAAGATACATTGTGTTTTTATACGATGGCCAAGTCATTCTGTTTATTTAAAACATAAAGATTTTTATATTGATATGGTCAGTATAATATGTTGTTAGGTAAGCTAGTTACGGAATAACTTTAGACAGGTCCCTTAAGTAGGGACTGAATAAATTACCCGACTTGGTATTACGTGGATCTCACATTTTTTTATGGTAGAAGAACTGAATTGCAAGACTTAGTATTTTTTAAAAGGTTGGTTTCGATGGCATATATGATACCAATATACTGATATTTCCAGTATACTTTTAAATTAAACATTCTATAGTACCGGGACATGGACTCTGTAAACAAACAACTGAGCTATGAATTCAGAATGAATATTTAACTTTTCATATATAAAAGCCAACATCACGTTTCCGCTGTAAATGTTCCGAATTTCCATGAAAAGCTTTAATTTTCATTTGTTTACAAATATCCTTAATTTATTTATTTATTTATCAAAAATTTATTAATCCACAATCAACAATTGTTTACAATTGGCGGACTTAACGCTAAAAACGTTCTCTCCCAATCAACAATAGGGATAATCAGATAAATTGTTTCGGTGCAAATAATAATTTGGTATTATTTCCTGCAACTGAAAAGATTTCTTAATTATGTGATTATAATCATCTGCAATTGTAATTTGTATTTTGCATGATTAGATTACATATTTTAATTTTGTCTATTCTTTGTAATCATCAATTTTTAATTTTGTGAGTAATTTAGATTTAGATATTCATGCTGAAGTTGCGTGACCGATTATTAAGCGAAATTACGCCTGTAGTACTATAATTTGTTCTATTACTAGCAACACGTTATGCTAAAATCACGTTGTGTTTTTCGCGAATTAATCAATTATCCGAGCAATTTCGGCACATTGTGTTTAGACGTTTAGGGATAATCTGAAAGTGCAATAAATGGAAGACGATTAATTTTGGGAAAAGCTTGCTTGCTCAGTGCCTCTGTGGTGGATCAAAGGTGCAAGTATACGCAACGACTAAAAGAGGGAAGTCCAGCGCGCCACGTGCATACAAAAATTGAAAACGTTTTTCCACAAAGTGTTAAAAAGGTGAAACTATAAACCTTTTACCCGTACCGCAGTTTTTGTTGTGCCATCAACATCCTAAAAATCATTGAGATCAGATAGTATATAGGAGTAGAAAAACGTTTTCTTAGTAATAAATATGTATTAACCGACGATGCATGAAGAGAGTGATGAGTGTAAATGAAGCGAAAGAGGTCTATCAGGATCGTAGCAAGTGGAGGTTCATAGTCTCTGCCTACCTCTGTGGGAAAAAGGCGTGATAATATGTATGAATGTATTTCACTACGACGCTCAGAATCGGCCACGATATTCTATCATAATTTTCCTCAAGTAGCCACGGAAGCCACTGGTCGTGATCGTGGACAAGCATATAGCGTGGATTATTGACTGACCCACGCGCTCCACATTCTGACACGTCTGACACGCTGATAGTCATGCGAGCGGCACGTACACCATGCCATTCTTCATACATACATATAACTCTAATAACGTTGTATATATCTCTATCACTCGAACGTAATATTATATACCTACCACCCTCATATTATTAGCCACGATATACCCATAAGTCCTGAAATAGCCTTGGAAGCCACTGACTGATACGGCTTCGAGTATTGACTGACACACTCGCTCCATATTTTGACACGTCTGACACGCTAATAGTCATGCGAGCGGCACGTTCACCATGCCATTCTTCATGCATGCATGTAACTCTTATAACGTCGTAGTATTATATCACTGTCACCCTCGTTATTATAGCCACGATATACCGTAACTCCTGAAATAGCCTTGGAAGCCACTGACTGATACGGCTTCGAGTATTGACTGACACACGAGCTCCATATTTTGACACGTTGATAGTCATGCGAGCGGCACGTTCACCATGCCATTCTTCATGCATGCATGTAACTCTTATAACGTCGTAGAATTATATCACTATCACCCTCGTTATTATAGCCACGATATACCGTAAGTCCTGAAATAGCCTTGGAAGCCACTGACTGATAAGGCTTTGAGTATTGACTGACACACGAGCTCCATATTTTGACACGTTGATAGTCATGCGAGCGGCACGTACACCATGCCATTCTTCATGCATGCATGTAACTCTTATAACGTCGTAGTATTATATCACTATCACCCTCGTTATTATAGCCACGATATACCGTAAGTGCCGAAATAGCCTTGGAAGCCGCTGGAATTGATACGGCTTTGAGTATTGACTGACACTCGCGCTTCACATTCTGACATGTCTGACTCGCTCAAAGGCATGCCAGCGGCACGTGCTGCTGCCCACATTGAATGCATCGCAAGCATGTCTGCAATTTCCAATGGTGTATTCATCAACACATGTTCTAAGACTTGACTTGATGACTGGTTGACGACCTCCGTGGCGTAGTGGTCACCATGCTAGTCCGCCTCCCAGGGGTCCTGGGTTCGATCCCCGGTCAGGGCAAGTTGGAAAATGGCCTTTTTCAAATTGTCCTGACTCCTGGATGTTTATCTATACAATGTCCTTTTTAATTAAGTACAAATATTTTAAGGGGTTATTCAGTCCATCATTTTGAACAACTTTGCCCAAGCCAACAATTCCAAGTCTCGAACTAACTTTGGGGCTAGCTCAATCAGTGTTATTTGTCCCTATATATTTATTTACTTATTTACTGGTAATAATGATGCTATTTGATCTAGAGTACTTTGTATGCTTCCGCCATTTTGTTCATGCAAACTATTGCCGGCCGGCGGCGCCCACCTACTACTGTTAGTCCCAGCGTTCTTGCCACCAACAGAATGATTGTATGAGCTACTATACTAATGCATGCCCCTTCTTATGATGCTTCTGCATCCGTTGTGGGTGTCGTACTCTATCCACTTTGGGTCGCTGAGGTGTCTTTGGACCATTATGGTCCATATGAAACTTCATTAGTTTCATTCACACCATCAATGGTCCTGGTCATGGACCAGGGCAAGTTGGAGAATGGGTTTTTTATCCTGTGTCTAAGGTGTTTATCTATATATATAAATAATGAATAAAACAATATATAGGGACAAATAACACAGGTTGAGCTAGCCCCAAAGTAAGTTTGAGTCTTGTGTTATGGGATACTAACTTAACGATACTATATACATATACACTATATATAGATATCATCCAAGACCCACGACAATTTGAATAGGCCATTTTCCAACTTGCCCTGACCAGGGATTGAATCCGGGGCCTCTGGGTGGCGGAGTAGTATAGTGACCACTAAGCCACGAAGTCGTCAAATTATCCCATATATGTATGTATTCCATTATAACAAAAGTTATATCTTACTTTGCGGCTTCCTTATCTATAAAAAAAAGTAAACATTTTCCATTTTCACCGTCTCTTCAATAAAATAGCACTGCAATAGTGTGTACAAGTTTACATTAGGTGCTCTGCACGCGCGCGATGTTTGTGCAACGAGAGCAAACATGTGCATTGCTTTCATTACAGGATGCTCCAAATTAAGACTTAAATCTATACAGGATCTTACTATACAGGGAGGTAGATTGTGGGAGGGACATAGAAGAATAAATCGAACCACGGGCTATACTAGTGCACTATAGTATAATGAAATTAAAACCGTTATTTTTTTTAAATTCATTTCCATACTAACGTGTGAAGCCGCCCGGGCAATTTGCATTATCATTCATCATTTCAGCCGCATAACGTCCACTGCAGGACATAGGATTCTCCCAGGAATTTCCAAAATGGCTAATTTAGAGCGGCCTGCATTCTAGCGACCTTAGTCAGATCGTCAGACCACCTTATTGGTGGATGTGCTACGCTTCGCTTGAAAGTACGTGGTCGCCATTCGAGAACCTTTTTGCCCCATCGGCCATCGGTTCGTCGCGCTATGTGTCCCACCCACTGCCACTTTAACGAGCTAATTGGTTGGGCTATGTCAATGACTTTTGTTTTCTCATTTCTGATTCAATCACGTAGAGAATCACCGAGCTTAGCCCTCTCCATAACGCGTTGAGCGACCTTGAGCCTTCTTATGAGACCCATAGTAAGGGACCACGTTTCAGAGCCATAAGTCATCACTGGTAACACACATTGATTAAACACTTTCGTCTTAAGGGCTTGAGGTATTTTAGACAAGAAGACACTGCCTACCTTCTCGAACGCTATCGAACAATTTGTATGGGAATATCGAATTTTTTATGTGTGTTTCGACTGTTATTTTATCATCATTATACTATAATGATCTATAGCGTATGGTTCGATTTATTAGGTAGGTTTGTGAAGACATGCAAGCAAAATTTAATTTCGTTAAGGGTCAGTACAGACAGAGAGGAGCGCAGCGGACAGGACTTTTTGTTATGACACTCGAAAATAAACTTTAAAGTACATGAAGTGCAAAACGCGAGTATGCTGGCAGCATTTTGTCATGATTAAACGTTTATACACTTTAGGCTACGGTAATAAGGTCTTATTTTCAATTGAGTTAGTAAATTGCTCGGGCATTTTTCTTTCTACCTGAACTGACTGTAAGAGTTTGATCCAGCCTCTGGTCAAACTATGGCAGTTGATTTTGGTGCCTCCTCTGTCCAGTAATTTCAACTACTACTACTTGCTTCTGGTGAAGGGAAATATCGTGAGGAAACTGGCACACTATAGTCCACTAGTATATAATAATAATGGTTGTCACCAGTCACCAGATGCTGTTACCGCCGTGTGGTTTCCGGCAGAGTAGAATAGGACCACTCCAAGTCTTCCCGTGGATGTCCTAGAAGGCGACTTAGGTAATACACGCTAAAAAACTCCCGCTCACAAACATCAAAGAGACCTCTCCAATTCGTCTGGCCAGCGTGGAGAGTGTAGTTCAGTGTAAGCCACATCCTCTGGCTGCTCTGGCCAGGTATGGCTCTAGTAGTACAGAGAGGGTCTTGCTTCTGTAGTGGAGACTAAAAGACTTGTAGAGACCAGATGCTGATCCATGCTGGTCTGGGAGAAAAGAAAAAACTTAGAATGTACCAGCTGCTTTTCTTCCCGCGCAGATCGTAAAAGTCGTTTGAGAGAATGGGCGACATTGCGAATCATGTTATAAGACAATGCGGCCAGCAACCCATCACGCTAAAAGTGGCCTTTGAATCTTGTGGCCCTGGGCTCTTGCTTAGAGCGGCAAGATCCAAAATGCGCAGGCTTCCCCATTAGTGATATTATGTATGTATGTATTTATGTCACCAGATAACAGTTATGCTTCGGCCGCACCTGCATCTATCGCCCCGAAGCAATGCACGGCGAAGCTTCGTATGTTCTATACACCAAAAAGTGATCGCGATAAAGCTGTGGTCATACTAGCAGCTTCGTTATTTTTCACGAACTACCGGGCAATAATCCAAGATGGCGTCATCTACGTGTTTTTAATATGGACGACGACTTTCTTTACTTTTACATGTGTGCTAACAATTACATAATGCATTTATTGAAACCTAAAAAGAAACCTAGAAAGAAAAACTTAAAATTTTTAACACCATTTAATCCTTCCACTCCATTTTTACGCATTAACAGCCATGGCACCGTCGCACAGCACGCGCCTGAACAAGTTGAAAACAAACGACAAAATGAACAACGCTAGTCCGACCACGCGGAGCGAATTGTTAGCGCGCTAAAACCCTTTGATGTACCGCCACCCGCGGGATAACGAAGACGAAGTCCGAATATTCGGCACGAAACCCGATAACGGCCGGTCACATTTACGTGTATCGTGTAATAGCACGAAGCTTCGTGGCGATAGACGCAAGTGCGGCCCAAGCATTATTAGGCTACGTCAGACAGAAAAATATGGCACCAGTCATCATCATCATCATCATTCGAGCGTATTCCCGGTTGCATCCTCAGTGGTAACGCTTCAGAGCCCGGGATCCGCTACCTAACCTAGGTGATTTGACGAAGTTACTGGTTTTTACACAGAATGACTTGTCGTCTAAAAAATCTGGGCGATAACGATGGCTAATTGGCCGTGCGTCAACTCGTGAACGTGAGAGGTTGCTGTCAGCTGGGCTTCGCATTTATGACTGATTAGTATTTTTACGTAATTTATGTTTGTTAACTTGTTCGCAAGCATTACATGTTATAATTAGCCAACATTGTATTATATTATAAGTATTTATAAATTAAAAGACAATAATATTATTACAAAGCCCTTCTGACGACCTCCGTGGCGTAGTGGTCACCATGCTAGTCCGCCACCCAGAGGTCCCGGGTTCGATCCCCGGTCAGGGCAAGTTGAAAAATTGCCTTTTTCTAATTGTTTTGGGTCTTACATATATAGATAAACATCAAGTTTATCTATATATGTATTTGTAATAAAATATAGTACCGTTGAGTTAGTATCCCATAACACAAGTCTCGAACTTACTTTGGGGCTAGCTCAATCAGTGTTATTTGTCCCTATATATTTATTAATTTATTCTGGCGAGAAAGTGACTAATACTGTGAAAATGAGTTTCTTTCGTCTTTTCTTCTCAGCAGTGGTCGTTGCGAAGCGCTAGTATCGTTAGCTTGTCTTAAAAAAATTTTAATATACTTTACACGTAACGTAAATTATACTTATTGACGTGTAAAAGTGCCTGTAAAGGTCTAACTACTAAATAATTTTTTTATTTTATTTTTATTTTAAACACCAGTTTAAGCCATTCAAACTCGATAATATAATAAATTATATTTACAATGAAGTCAACTTTGCCAATGATACAAATGACTTCAATATTGTAGACTGGAAATCTGAACGGAATAATATACCATCGCAATATATCACTGGCAGAAGTTTGCAGCTTAGTTCCGAGTCTCGCATAGTCCAAATTAACCAATATTGACGACGTAGTGCACCGGTCGCAGAACACGAGCTACGAACATGATTTTTTTATTTTATCGTTAATTTAAGTTCGTTCACTGAAATGGTGTGCATACTGCCCGCCGCCACAATGGCCGCGTCTTTTATAGAACCGGACGCCCTCTTTATGGACGTGCCGACAGTATGCCAGTCACTTGAACGAATGGACTGTAATAATCAGAGGTCGGAATTAGGTAGGGTTATTTATGTACTTGCATCGAAATGTTGATAATAATATGGACCTTCCTGGGACCTCAGACATATAAAACAAAGATAATTAACATACTATTTTTATTAGTTCTTAAATAATGGCAACGTCGCGCGTGCAGTGGTTTAAATTGTGTAAAAGTAAATAACTTTTTAATTTATAAATCACAGGATTTGGCTGCTCTTTAAAATTTCTCGGGATTTGAGGCATATCCACTTTACTCTTTCGCTGCATGATAACAGTGTAAGTACATAAATAACTCTACCTAATTCCGACCTCTGGTAATCACTTGCATACACGTCAACACTTTCAATGTATAGGTATCCAGTGAACTATAATAGTATAATATTATTAGAACTAACGTGAGATGACATAACTTAAGAGCCCCCTTTCCCTAGACAGAATTAGACTTTCCCATACAAACGCTACTACTTTACTACTTTTAGTTTGAAACGGCATGTCAGATATTGGCGAAATTATATAATTTCAAAGAAATTGCATATATGAAGGCATTTAACTAGTTTTCACAGTCAAATTATGAACTTAAAAGAGAATATAGTGTATCATATCATACTGACCATAAGTATGGAAAACGTCTACGCTTTCATACTTTCTTTCAAGTTCATTTTGACTGTCAAAAACTAGTCACATGCCTAGATGTATGTTTTTCCTTTGAAATTACAAAATACTGCCGAAATCTCACATTTCATTTCATGATAAAAGCTAGACTACGTTTCTATAGAAAAGTAGGGTAAGGGTATTCTTAATATATAAACACGGTTTTACTCACGTAGTTAGTATTATAATACTACACAAAAATAGTTATATCCCAAGTTTGTCGTAATGGTGCTTGGGTTTTATTCTGTGGTGATAGCAGGGACTTTACAGGACACGCCAACTCTGCATTTCGTAGCTAGTTGTAGCCGATTGTAGCTCTCTGTAGCACATTGTAGCATATTGTAGCACAATGAAGCATTATGTAAGATATTGTAGCGTTCTGTAGCACATTGTAGCGTTATGTAGCATATTGTAGCACATTATAGCGTTCTGTAGCTTATTGTAGCATATTGTAGCACATTATAGCGTTTTGTAGCATATTGTAGCACATTGTGGCCTTCTGTAGCACATTGTAGCCTTTTGTAACACATTGCAGAATATTGTAGCATATTTTAGCGTCCTTTTTAATTGTAAATGTGGTGATAATTAAAAATTGTAATAACGGATTACCCTAGATAGATACCTCAAGTAGCTTAAAAGCATAATTTGGTTTAAATAGTTTTAATTATTTCAATTCATACGGAAAAGAAGCCATATTCATATTTTTGCGACTCCACGGCACGGAGTCAGCTAGATACTTCCGTAACTTTACCATGAGCGGCCGACCCCAATAATGCACTGCGGTCACTGCAAATAATGAAAACAACTGCACAACTCTCTATTTTATTTTGTAATAATAGAGATACTAATGGTTTATTCCGGAACGGGTTTTGGCGGGAGCGCCAAATTACATCAATTCTCTAAAGGACCTCTACGTGTTGGATCTGTATCACCGCGCAGGCCTCGCAAAGGACATGGGTGAAAAGACCCGTGAATCTAAAGGAGATACTTAAATTTCAGTTCACTTAAGAATCTTTTTTTTACTTCAGCAAAACAGCCAAACTACTGTGCAACCCTAAATCTTCTGTATATAATAAACTATAGGCCAAACTCGTTGAAATTAAACTGTTCCAGCTACGAGTATATCTAAAATTTCGTGTGGACTTTGGTACCTGGGTGACCATGTACTGTACATTATACAGGGAGACTATTTACCCACCAGTCGAATTTTTGAAGCAAGTTCAGTCAATGATACCACCATACCACATTACAATGAACCACACTATACAATATTTAACAAAAACCCTGTCCGGTCTTTGTAGGAGAACTCAGATCGTCAATATGAATAACTTTTCCTGTGGGACCAATTTGAAACTCTAAGAAATAATCGACATTTTCATACAAATTGCCGGACCGGCTGAACACTTTTGTATGAAAATGTCGATATGTTTTCACGATATAAATTGAAAATCGGCGCGGTCATGGTCGCTGGAATCTGCGGCCAATCAGCTTGGTCGCGCGGACTCACTCACTCATCACGAAATCTCGAAAACTACTTAGCCAATGAAGATGAAAATTGGCAGGAAGGTAGATTGTGACTAGGAGACGTCCGCTAAGAAAAGATTTTTGGAAATTCTACCCCTAAATGGGTGAAATAG
Organism: Acrobasis suavella; assembly: GCA_943193695.1. NCBI lineage: Eukaryota > Metazoa > Arthropoda > Insecta > Lepidoptera > Pyralidae > Acrobasis > Acrobasis suavella. The sequence goes on from OW971947.1 coordinate 4,502,603, forward strand.
GGGTGGCCAGTTTGTATGAAACTTCGTAATTTTTAAAGTGTGACACATGAAATTTTTTATTTATTTTAGTTGTAAGTAGAAAATAATATTGCGTTTATAAATTTTGAATTTTACATCCCTATAGGGGTGAAATAGCGGTTGCAAGTTTGTTTGAATCTTCGTCGTTTTTGAAGCAAGAGTCATTTTTTAATTAGTGGTTAGAATAAAATAATAATCCATTAATAGGATTTTAAAAAATTGTATCCCAGGGGGTGCATTAGGGGGAAGATATTTATATTATTTTGAAAAAAAATTATCCCATGTGTGCGTTAGGGGTAGCAAATTTATATTATTTTGAAACTTCGTCATTTTTTGAAAGAGAGACAGAAACTAAGAGATAAATAAATTTAATCTTTGTCTTTTGCCTTAGCAATGAAAATGACGGTAATGGGAAAAGAAACGGTAACCGGAACGCGAACGCGAACGGGAACGGGATCGGGAACAGGGAATAGGAACAGGAACAAAATTCGTCCGGTCCGCTAGGCCTTCTTCTTGTCGAGTCAAAATGGTTCCAGTATAGTTTCTAATTCAAATGAATTATTAACTACACTATTATAAAGATTTTTATATTGAATAAGAATTTAAACATTTTAAATTTTTAACGTTTATAACATAATTAATAACATGAAAAACCAATTAATACTTAATCCAATTAGAAACCATTTCGACTTCTACGCGGACGAAGTCGCGGGTTAAAGCTAGTCTTCTCATAAATAAAATCTTCCTGGCAACTTTACTTCATAATTATATTAGAATATTCATTATTTATTTCAATATTCATTCATATTTCTTTCTTCAATTCTTCATTAATTGAAAAAATCCCTTATCGACACCATCTAGTAATGATCGCCGGAACTTTATATTCCAACTAGCTTTTGCCCGCGGCTTCGCTCGCGTAGGGGTGTAATTTATCAAAATCCTTTATTAGGAGATGCCTACGTCATAGTAGCTTTATGCATGCAAAGTCTCAGCCCGATCGGTTTAAAATTGACCAAGTTTCATACAAACTTTCATCCCCTATTTTATGCCTTTGGGGGCAGAATTTATCAAAATCCTTTCTTAGCGGATGCCTACGTCATAACATCTACCTGCATGCCAAATTTCAGTCCGATCCGTCCAGTGGTTTGGGCTATGCGTTGATAGATCATTATGTCAGTCAGTCAGTCACCTTTGAGTTATATATATTTAAAAGATAAAAGACTGAAAGTTGGATTTGACATCCGTGGCGCCATCTGAAATTTGCCCAGTAAATTAAAAAAGCCCCGACTTTAAAACGTTAACCACTAAAAATTTATAAACGGCTAAACCGATTTTATCAAACATAGCTTAGAACCACCGCAAGAGAATTTGCTTTCACGTGAAAAAAAGCCGCATCAAAATCGATCTATCCGTTCGAGAGCTACAATGCCAGACAGACAGACAGAAAGACAGAATTCGACAGTAACGTCAAACTGAATACACCCTCGTTTTTAGGAGGGTTTAAAATCACCACAATGCTAAGTAAAAAGTTCCCGAAACTAACACAAGCAGAAACAAAAGCTCTCTAGAATAAATTAGAATTCATTCATTCATTCATAAAACTTTATTGATCCACAATTAAAAATTGTTTTACAATTGGCGGACTTAACGCTAAAAGCGTTCTCTCCCAGTCAACCATAGGGAAAAACAGAAAAATGGTTGCGGCGTAAAAAATAAAACAATAAATTTACAACACAATATACCTACATTTAATATACATATAGTATAATAGATATATACCATATAATATGTCTTATAATATATACCTTACATTAGAATATTACAGATACATACATATATAACATACATACATAATACACAAATACACATACATACACTACATACCAACACTTATGATGACGACGGTGTTAGATCCTATTAAAAAAAAAAGCTAATTAAAAAGATGAGAATGTACTCTTCTTTTAAAAGAAAATTTAGTGGAAATTTCTTTGATATCAACGGGTAAAGCATTCCAGAGCCGTGAAGCTTGTAGGGTAAAAGAGTTAGCCATAAAGTTTGTGCGATGTAAAGGAATGAAAAGGAGACGAGAGTCTGCCGAACGAAGTTGCCGATCATGACTGTCAGAAAGAAATTGAAATTTGCTTTTTAGATATTCCGGAGAATTTGGATTAAAGAGAATTGCAAAAAGTGTGCAGAGAATTCGCATTTGTCTGCGTTCACGAATAGGAAGCCATTTAAGCTCAGATCGGAAAGATGATATGTGATCATATTTGCGAAGGCAGAAAATGAAACGAATACAATTGTTAATGAGACGATCAAGCTTATTGAGAAAATCGACATTGAGATCTGGGTAACACACATCAGCGTAATCAATTATAGGGAATATTAATGTTTGAACTAACAGTATCTTCGTTTTAAATGGTAGAAAGTTTCTTAGACGGTTAAGCTGTTGAAGAGCTACAGTGACAGAACGACTGACTTCAGCCACCTGAGTGGTCCAGCTAAGTGTAGAATCAATATAGAAGCCAAGATTCTTTACAGCTTTACAGTAGGGGATAGTACAATTATTAAATGTGACAGGGGCGACAGTATTAAAGTCAAGCTGAGCGATTTGTCTCGAACTACCTACTAGTATAGCTTGGCACTTAGTGGTATTTACCTTGATTCCGAATTCATTTGACCAAGTTAAAATAGCTGACAAAGCCGCGTTTACGCTCGCTACACCTGACTCAATATCATCGACTGATGACTGTGCATATATTTGCAAGTCGTCTGCATAAAAATGGTAAGAACAGCCAATGGAAGTAGAAAGAAGGTTTATAAAAAGAGAGAAAAGTAAAGGTGAAAGAATACCGCCTTGAGGTACACCATTGGACAGATCCTTCCAGTTCGAAAATTCCCGATCCAAGCGAACAGCTTGTTGTCGGTTACGTAGATATTCAGAAAACCAATCCATGACTGAAGACGAGAATTGAAGATGCTCAAGGATAGCAAGCAGAATATCGTGATCCACCATATTGAAAGCATTGGAAAAGTCAATGAGAACTAAAATGGTGACCAACGTATTCTCCATGCCCAACCGAATATCCTCGGTGACTTTGAGAAGAGCAGTAGCAGTACTGTGTCCGGGACGAAAACCAGATTGAAAGGGTGTAAGGAGGGAGTTGGAAAAGATATAGGAAGACACTTGAGCGTGAACTACAGCTTCTAATATTTTTGACAAAAAAGGAAGTATAGATATAGGCCTAAAATTATTAAAGAGAGTAGGAGTGGAAACTTTAGGGAGAGGAATTACAAATGCTTTCTTCCAGAGAGATGGAAAGGTTCCAGTAGCCAATGAGAAATTTATGATGTGAGTCAGAATCGGGAGAATTACAGTTAAAATATTTGTTATCATTTCTCGACTCACATCATCACATCCAACTGCTTTGGATTTAATAGCAAGAATAATTTCCCGAATGTCGTCTTCAGTCGTTGGAGAAAAAGTAAAAGGGTCAATAGAAGGTTTGGCCATGGAAGAAATTCTAGAAATAGTCGCTAATTTAACAGTAGGATCAAGAGTACTAGTCGAAGAAAAGTGATTATTAAAATCATTAGGTGAAAAAGAAGTGGAAAAAGAATTGGTAGGATTTTTACCGAGGTTAAGAGAACGAAGAAACTTCCATATGTTGGCCGAAGAAGTGTCTATTAAATTATCACAGAAGTACTTGCGCTTGGCTGCTCTTACCATGTAATTGCACCGATTCCGCGCCTTTTTATATGCGGCCCAATTGTCATCACACCTTTCACGCTTAAACAAACGAAACGCACGATCCCTTTTAGACATAGCCATCCTTACTCCCCTTGTGATCCACGAAGATGGTGGACGTTTTAATTTTACAGCTTTAAAAGGAGCATGAACATTGTATAATGAAATTACTATAGAGTTTAACTTTGAGATTTTTTCATCTAATGTTTCAGCCTCAAATATAGAGGAAAAATCTAACTTAGCTGCATCACTCAGTAACTTGTCGCGATTCATACTAGACATATTGCGAGTCCAAATAACAGTGGGCTTAGCCTTAGGGGCTCTTACCTTATAAGACATGAACAGAAGATCATGTCTGGAAAAAGCAGGTGCTGAAACTTGTCCGTGCTTTACAACAAGGTTAGGGGAAGAAGTAACAATCAAGTCAAGCCACGTGTCATCAGAATCTGGATTAAAATGAGTAGGCTGCAAAGGCAAAACAGAAAGATTGACTGACTTGAGTATATTAAGAAGCCTCTGAGAACGCGTTTCATCGCTATGAACAAGATTAGTATTAAAGTCACCCATGATTACGTGATGTGTGTAATCCGAACAAAGGGAGTCTAGAACTGGCTCAATTTGAGCAAAATAATCAATACCAGGAGGACTGTATACGACTCCAAGAAGAACTTTAGTTCCGTGGACAGAAATTTCCAAAAATATAAATTCAGCTGCACTTGAATACTCAGGCAGAGATGTTACTAATATTTTATATTGAATATGGCTACGGAGATAAATCGCGACACCCCCACAACGCGCGCCTGTACGATCATTGCGTACCAAGATATAGCCAGGTATTGCGTACAGCGCTGACGATAGGCACGGTTTAAGAAAGCTCTCCGAGACTAGTATTGCATCAAAAAGACCTGAAGAAAAAGTATCCAGCAAATCAGTGTGGTGAGCTGGTATACTTTGAGCATTTAAGTGGCATACGTTAAAGTTATACGTTGTTCCAGACATAGCATTTTTAAGAAAAGTTTCAAGAGTGTCAACTTCACAAAACGATTCATTACTGGAAACACAAGAATGAAAAGACTCATCATCATCAGACATAATAGATTAAATATATATATAAACGATACGAATACGAACACAAATATAAATTAAAAAAATAAATAACAAATAAAGTAAAACATATCTGCATGTCCTGCCGGTTGCCAGAAAAAAACTAAACAAAACGCAAATTAAATTATGACAAAATGTCTAATGGCCGGAGATAAAACTAAACGACACTTATAACAGACCTATAATGACAGTGACATTTAAAACATATTATGTGATTTTGATATTGACAATTGACAGACACGTATTAATGCAATTCATAATTATATCTCGGCCAACCTACATTAATGTAAAAAAATAAACTTAAGAACGAACGAAGTTACGTAATCTAAACTGTACAGTTAGGAAAAAAAATAAATAAATGAGAAAATTGAGAAAACACAAAAAAAACAACAATAAGTTATATCGAAACAACTCATTTCTTCCCTTTGCCCTTTCTTCGTGACCTGCCAGTCGGTTGGGGCGAAGTGGACGCAGTTGCTGCGTCGCCTGATGCTCCTGGGGCCGCCGAAGACTCCACCTCCTCTGGTTGAGGCAGGCCGCTGAGATCTGCCTCCGTAAAGATACGCCGCAACGAGCCATCCTGCAGTTTTACGACGATGACTCCATTTGAGGTCCAGCACCTACTCATCCCGAACTTTTGGCGTGCCTGGACAAACAAACCCTGTCGCTGCCGTGTCAGGAACTCGGCTACGCTGTAAGGAGTCCCCTTAAAAGCAGACTTTTTTTTCCATACTGCTGCCTTGTCCGAAATGTCCGAGAATCTTATCAATATGGGCCTGCATCTTTTCTCAGTAACCTTACCAATTCGATGACAAACAGTGATATCCTCAGCCTTGATGTCATCCAGCCCTAGTTTATCTCGGAAAAGGTTTGAAACGAATTGAGACAGTCCCCTCTCCACATCCTCAGATACACCGCTGAGAAGCAGATTTTTTCTTCGATGCCTTGTCACCAGATGGTCCACAGACGAAGAAAGTGCCACTATCTGCTGGAAAAGCAGCTTCACCATATCATATACTTGGATCTTAAACTCTTCGTACTGCTTCACAAGGCCTATCGATACATGACTGCTCGAAGCTGCAGACTTGGACACCTTCAGCTGCGACTCAAACTCACCCATCTTTGTGGTCATCATGGACATCAGCGCTCTCTGGCCTTCAAGCACTTCTTCAAAATTTGCCATTTTAAGGAAATAAGTGATTACTAATTACTGTGAATGACAGTTTTAAATAAGTTATAAAAGTGTTGTATGGCGGGCAGGACAAGTGTGAATACTACAAGTTTATCTCATAGATCCAGACTAATTAACAATTGTGTGTAGCAAACACCTCTTATACTTCAATTTTGGATAGTATTTAACTATGTAAGTACTTTATTTACAAAATTAAATATAATTTATTTGAAGAGCTATGTGTTGTCTTTTTTAACAACTACCGCCGAAAAAAAAAACCACATTCATTCACACGAAACCAGCTTCATAACTTTGGTATTAGTAACACTAGGAATGTGCTAGGAGACCGGAACCAGGGCGGGGCTCGATTCCCCCCCATGCATTTGGTTACACTTATGTATCAATGTAAGTAAATTCTTTATTGAACAAAAAGGACACAACAAAAATACAAAAGGTGAACTTATCCCTTTAAGGGATAAGTTAACCCTAGACCAGAGGAGAGAATGACATCAAGTAGGTTGGAACATTGTACAACATATAAATAAATAAATAAATAAATAGGGGCAAATAACAATGATTGAGCTAGCCCCAAAGTAAGTTCGAGACTTGTGTTATGGGATACTAACTCAACGATACTATATTATATAACAAATACACATATAGATAAACATCCAAGACCCAGGACAATTTGAAAAAGGCCATTTTCCAACTTGGCCTGACCGGGGATCGAACCCGGGACCTCTGGGTGGCGAACTAGCATGGTGACCACTACGCCACGTATATATATATATATATATATATATATATATATATATATATATATATATATTATTACCGTATTTAGTACCGTAAATTACTTTGCCTATTCTCAAATTTTATCACGCCAGCCATAAATACTTTCTGCTTGGTCAAATTGTTGACCAAAACAAAATGCCATATGACTTTAACTCCACCACTTGCACTTTAAATTTTATAAATAAAAGCATCTGTTCCATACGTTCTAATCATGTATAAATTGCGGAGCAAACAATGCAAAAGGCATTAGTTTCAAAAACCACTTTTTTTGTAATAGTGGTTATTTGGGCGTGTAGTAAACAAGTTATTAATAAAAAACCAAAAAAATTGACTGTTTGAAATTTTTTCGCACTTAAGAAATGAAGTTAAGAAATTAATAAACCGTCGGTGATCATCAAACTTCTAATAAATATAATCATTTTTGTTGTTGATTGTTCGTACCATACTCCCTCAAGATCTCAAGATCAATTTTTGTAAAACCCAACATTACGTCTAAATAGCTTATACACCATTTAACTAACAGTAAAATTTCTTTATCCCCCATGTGAAATATCTCGGTTTTCTTTCAAAAGATTTATCGAAAATAGCACTGTACCCCTAATAATTCATGTATCCACTTAACAAGTAGATATTTTTTTCTTATCCTTTAGCCGCCTGCCTCTTTATTGTTTACTGAACAAGATAAAACTTAAATCAATAAGCCTACATGTAGTTGCCCCTCCTAAACAGAGCAAGCCCCTCCCATACAAAAGACCTGGATCCGCCACAAAACGAAGGCATTCCCTACGAGTCTAATTCCAGAAACTTCTGACTCATTACCGCGGGAACGGAGAAACAAAGAGCCATGCATAAAGACGCCAAAGCAGGGAAGTTCGACGAGGCGTAGCCGAACCACAGAACCATTATACTGTGATCTTTAGGGTTGGATCTCACTTGTTAATACGGAGCACCATTTTTCTGTGCTGCTATCCTTTTCTGTCGAGTTGACTTCGTGTGGATAGGGTTCCGTACAATACTAAAGATTTTAAATTAATATAAAATATTACATTTGTAATCCTCATAATTTATTTGTAACTAATAATCTAGTGGTGTTTTCGTGAACTTTTTCCGTATGTGAAAGTATTTTATTGAGATTACCACTTTATTTTCAATTGATAGAATTCTTGATAATTTTCCTGTAATCTACGAGCAATGAAATATACTTTGTATTTTGTTTTTCAAAATTTCAGGCTTAGTAGTTTCAGAGATCAAGGGGAGAATGGCCAATTTCTAAGTAAAATGAAAACTTTTTATACAGTAAACAATAAAAATAAAATATATATTTGAGATTCTCATAACGAGCCCTTTCATTTGATATATGACAGAATAATGTTTGCAAAATTTTATTTTTAATTCTTTAATTGTCCCCAGAAAATTGCACATCTGTATTTTGGTCTTAGGATTACACCAATCTACCAGATTTGGTCCAGGAGATTCGGAGCAAATTGGCTGTGACAGACGGACGGACAGACAGACGCACGAGTAATCCTATAAGGGTACCGTTTTTGTATTTTTTGTACGGAACCCTAAAAATAAAGTAGCGTCAACTGAGACTGCAAACAAGCTGCGACGACGTAACCCAACGCACTAATGAAGGCACCACACCTCTCTACATGTCACGCCACTGCGGTGGCATACTTATCAGTCCCATTAACATTGCTGTAAAATAATCAGAAAATAAATTTTTGAAAAAAAAACGAAAAATGAAACATATTATGTCCTGTAAATTAGCAACGCGCGGGAGGTCTTGTTACACTGGCAATACGCGTATCTCGAAGGCAAATGCAGCAGGCGCGTTTGCAATCAAGGTAATGTTGCCAGCGTCAGGTGCGTTCCGTAGCAGCCCGCGAATTTATAACGGCAACACTGACAGCACGATTTATGCTTGGGTAACATTCGCGGTATTCCAATTGTGAGATATTCCGCTGCACGCATAGTAATGTTGCCAACTATTTTTCATGTTTTATTGGTTCTTTGTGCACGTTTTTCGGGTTTATTGGACGTTACCGATCTATCGGCGTCCATTTTCAATATTTTATTGGTGTACGGTAACTTTATCGACACCAAACAAATTGTTTAGCTTTTCCCAACTGGTAGGTAGATCTTTTTTTATTTCAATACTAGCTGATACCCGCGACTACATTCGCGTGGACTTTATGACTCCGGCGTATTAATATAAATACAAACTAAAGAAGATACATAAGAAAATACTTGTAGCATTGTTATAATATGGTAAAAGTAAATTTCTTTTTTATATTGTAAACATGGTTTGAAAATTTTCTTTATAAATTACTTATGTTGGAAGTCACCCGAAAAGCCACATAAAGTTAGTTAATAGATTCAGGTGTTACTTTGCGGAAGTCAAAGTTACCTACTACATGATTTGAATTACTTTGTGCAATTCCGCCACCAGTTAGTTCATGCAAACTATTGCCGGCCGGCGCCCACCCACTACTGTTAGTCCCAGCATACCTGCCACCAACAGCCCGTGTGCACCCGCCACCAACAGCTGATGCATGCTCCCTCCGATACTGCTGCATCCGCTGCGGCTGCAGCAATATCGGACACCGCATACGCGACACGTGTTTCGCCTCTCCACGAGGCATCTTCAGGCACCAAACAAGTTGTTGATCGTTCGGCAGTCAAGCGTCGAATGATAAAACTACACCGTATTGCCATCCTTTTATACTATTAGAGAAGAGGGTGGGGGAGCGGAGTTGCCCGAACTTTCTATAGTAAAAATATTTAATAAAGGGGAATTATTTACCTCAAGCTGTTTATTTATTAATTGAATATTAGATTTTTTAAATTTATTTATTTCTAGTTGCTCCCAAATACTCAATTTTAACCCTTTTTCTTCGGTGTGTAATATTTTGTACGTATTATTTGATGATAAATTATGATTTTTATCAAGAAGGTCAAATTTTGCAGAACACCTTCTTGATAAAAATCATAATTTATCATCAAATAATACGTACAAAATATTACACACCGAAGAAAAAGGGTTAAAATTGAGTATTTGGGAGCAACTAGAAATAAATAAATTTAAAAAATCTAATATTCAATTAATAAATAAACAGCTTGAGGTAAATAATTCCCCTTTATTAAATATTTTTACTATAGAAAGTTCGGGCAACTCCGCTCCCCCACCCTCTTCTCTAATAGTATAAAAGGATGGCAATACGGTGTAGTTTTATCATTCGACGCTTGACTGCCGAACGATCAACAACTTGTTTGGTGCCTGAAGATGCCTCGTGGAGAGGCGAAACACGTGTCGCGTATGCGGTGTCCGATATTGCTGCAGCCGCAGCGGATGCAGCAGTATCGGAGGGAGCATGCATCAGCTGTTGGTGGCGGGTGCACACGGGCTGTTGGTGGCAGGTATGCTGGGACTAACAGTAGTGGGTGGGCGCCGGCCGGCAATAGTTTGCATGAACTAACTGGTGGCGGAATTGCACAAAGTAATTCAAATCATGTAGTAGGCCACATAAAGTTGGCCATACGAAAAACCAGTCCTTAGGTCGACACCAGCGGCTTTAAGCGTTTGACCCTGTGACTTATTTATTGTCATAGCAAAGCAAGTGGCCACAAGGAACTGAATTTGCTTAAATTTAAAAGGCAAATTGTTGGGGATGAGTGGTATACGCGGAATAAATACAGTTTTACTGACACCACTCCCAATGAGAATCTCAGCTCCAATTATATTTCGCTGCAAAGCATTAACTAACTCTAAGTCGGGTTCCGTTACACAGTTTCAGCGGAGTCAAATTTCGCATCAGCACTATCGGCACTCTGACATGAAGTCTTATTTTGTGAGCAGAGAGTCCACTCGCTGCAAGTAAATTCAGGAACTCAACTGGATAATCGGTAGTATGTTCATTATTTGGTTCCAAAATGGCGCGATCACATAACCAAAAATTTTTTTTGGTTTGTTATGCTCTAAAGGTCCGCAAATAGAGAACGTATAAGTTCTTCGGCGGTGGAAACAACTTTGCCAAGTATTTCAAGTAGACTCACCTGAATATTCTCCTCAAGAAAGATTCAAAGATTCAAATGTTTATTCAGTAATTAGACCTTTACAGGCACTTTTACACGTCAATAAGTATAATTTATGTTACGTGTAAAGTATATTAAAATTAAATTTATTTTTAAAGAAAAGCTACTGATACCAGCGCTTCGTAAAAAACGACCACTGTTGAGAAGAAACGCCGAAAGAAACTCATTTCTACAGTATTGGTCGCCAGCGCTTTCCAGCGACCTTATTCATATCGTCAGACCACCTTGTTGACCCAGGTAGATATACTGGTCTACAACTTCGAGTGCGGAGCTCCCAACACGTACAGGTAGGGGCGCGACGTGGACATTCGACATTACTTTCGTTTTGTCCATGTTCATTTTTAGGCCCACCTGTTGGGAAACTCGATTTAGGTCTCCGAAAAAAGTAAAAAAAAGTCAAAAATCATTTATTTATCTTTGGATATTTATATCACTTGATAATTGTCATTTCTTTTTTCTTTCGATTTCTTAATAGTTAGTTGTTGACGTCAGATCATTTACTTACAACTAAGTTTACTGCCGCCTCCAAAGCGCAAATACAGAAGAAGCGGTAACAAACTGTACTGCAGCATTTTCTCCAAAAACGTCAACCTTACAATTATATTGATACTAGCTGACCCGGCAAACGTTGTTTTGCCAAAATTGAGGATTGTATGTATTTTTGTACGTTGTATCATAAAAAAACAGAAATTAAAAATTTTGTCTAAAAAATAAAAATAAAAAATTTTGGGTTGGACTACCCTAACTACCCTACTAACATTTAGGGGGATGAAAAATAGATGTTGGCCGATTCACATAGATACCGGATAAGCACAAAAAATTTCATCAAAATCGGTCAAGCCGTTTCGGAGGAGTATGGCAACGAAAACTGTGACACGAGAATTTTATATATTAGAAGAATTAAAATTAGATGTGTGGACTGAGAATACATTGCTAGGTCATAATTATTAATTAAGAATGATGTCAAATTTGAAATTAATGTCAATTTTTAAATAAAGTAGATGTACCGATTGTACTCAAATTATGTCATTTGTGAGTGTACAAATATAAACCTTTAAGAGGGACCCGCGCCAAGCTCAAGCCAGACGTTCTAGTCTTTAAGATAACCATCGGTTCCGTAATAAGCCTTCTCACTAAGTACTTTCTTTATAGAAGCTTTAAATTTTCTATCTGGCATATCAAGGACCGATTCTGGCAATTTATTATAAAACTTTATACAGTTTCCCTTAAACGATTAACTGACTGTTTTCAGCCTATAATACGGGGTGACTAAAACATTTATGTTACGTCCGTAATATCACCTGTTTTATCAAATAAGGCAATATTTTTCCTCACATACATTATATTTTCAAATATGTACTGGGATGGTACAGTGAGTATATCAATTTTCTTAAAAAATCTCTTAGGGAGTCTCTCGATCCTAAATCATAAATAAAACGAATTGCCCTTTTCTGTAAATTAACATAGTCTGTATATCAGCAGCACTCCCCCAGAGAAGAATCCCGTAGGACATCAGACTATGAAAGTAACTAAAGTAAACTAGTCTAGCAATTGCTACATCTGTCAATTGTCTGATTCTTCTAATAGCGTAAGCCGCTGAGCTAAGCCTATTAGCGAGTTTAGAAATATGGACATCCCATTGAAGTTTTGAATCTACTGTGATTCCCAAAAAAGTAGTATTATCAACGAGATCTTATTTTTGACCGTCTAGTAGCACATCAACATTGGCCTACATCACTTTAGGAAGACTAAATCTAATGCATTGGGTCTTGTTTGCATTCAACAGAAGGTTATTGGCAGAGAACCAATTAGAAATGGCCGATAATGTGTCATTCACCGCAGTAGCATCTTCGCTATGACGGTCTATTTCAAAAATAAGAGACGTGTCATCGGCGAACAACACAATACCAGCTTGTTTCTCAACCGCGTAAGGCAAATTATTGACGTACACTAAGAAAAGGAACGGTCCTAGGATAGAACCTTGAGGTACACCCATTTTGACAAGAGATCCGTTTGACTTTATGCCAATTATATCAACAGTCTGAAGCCTATCCGTTAAATATGATTGAATGAGGTTTATAGATTTATCATCAAAAGCGTACTGACGGAGTTTGAGCAAAAGTGTCGGATGATCTACGCAGTCAAATGCTTTTGAGAGCTCGCAGAAAGAACCGATTGCATCATGCTTGTTTTCCCATGCATTGTAAATGTGAGTAACTAGCGCTACCCCCGCATCGGTGGTCGATTTCCCTCCAGTAAAACCAAACTGCTGGCTATGAAAAAGGTTATGGGTGATAAAGTGATGTTGCATTTGATTAAGCATTATCTTTTCGAACACTTTGCTCAAGCTGGCAAAATAGAGATAGGTCTATAATTGCCAGGATCTGTTCTTACCCCCTTTTTAAATAAAGGAATTAATTTACTTTTTGGAGAGCATAGTTCGCTGGAGAGCATAGTACTTAAGTCTTCCATCGATTCCGCCATGACAACGATATCGTCGGCAAATCGAAGGTGAGTGATATACTCGCCTTTGATATTGATGCCAAATCCTTCCCATTCCAGAAGCTTGAATGCATCTTCCAGTGCAACGGTGAACAGTTTCGGAGATATAACGTCTCCCTGTCTTACACCTCTTTACAGTGGAATAGCCCTTGTGCACTTCAACACTTCGATATACCGATAGTCAATACGGCATCCCTGGAGAGAAAATGTAAATGTTATTATATTTTGCTAAACATCCACATCAAATGTGTATCGATTTTTTGTAAACAAATGATTATTCAAATAAATTTAACTTGGTTATGCATCAGGTGTTTCAAATCTTCAATTTTTAAGGGTTCTGTTCCGGGTCAAAACGGGTCACATTCAGTTACTAAGACTCCGCTGTCCGTCTGTCTGACTGTCACCAAGCATAGGTGTATCTCATGAACCGCGATAGCTAGACAGTTGAAATTTTCACAGATTATATTTCACAGAATAAAATAAATACTAAGTGGCTCCCATTCCACAAACGTGATTTTTCATAGATTATGATATAAAACTATTCGAACGCGCGTCCGACTTTCACTTTGCCGGTTTTACTATACCTCAACAAAAAATGCTTTTCCGGCTAAACAACTTCTGCTAAGGCGTCATTTTTATGTTTCTTATAGTTTAGCTGAACCATTTTGATTCTGCATCAAGTGTTCCATTTTCCAAAATCAATTATAGCCTATATGTTGCCTAGGATTAACAGCTATATAGCAAAAAAGTTTCATGCGTATCCGTCCGGTATTTCTGGAGATTAGCGTGTATAAATAGACAAACAAACAGAAAGACTTCTTTATTAATTCTCACTCTATTACTATGTCTTTCTTCATTGCGGCAATTTTTTTTTTTTTTTGATTCAAATGTTAGAATCCTGAGCAATGCGAGTGATTCATGGCCCTCGATGTAAATCCGCTTTATTCAAGGATTGCATACTATACTTCATACAATGACTACGAGAACAATTTTTCAAAACTAAAAACCGACTTCACCACCAAACTACACAACCGGTTTTAATAAAAAAAATATGGGACCACCTGACAGGTGGATAAAAATATGGTTCCATTATTTTTCCTTTAAACAAAAAGAATATTCTAAATCAGTACAAACGTCTTCGAATAAATCGATCAACATATACCTATAAAACATAGAATTCCGACGAATTGATAAACTCCCATTTTATTCAATTTTTTTAGTGAATAAAGTAAACTTTTGAGAGGGGGAATGGTATAAATATATTTTTATACCCATTGATCTTTGTGTGGTTTCTAGTTTCGTCATTAAATATGCTGTTTCTTTTTTACGCATCTTCTTTTTGTTAGTTGTTAGTCGATGACTTTGGTCAATGTACACTTAAGTATTCTGAGTAGTTACAAGTAGTGAAATACTACTAAGTATGTAAAAAACATCAATAACTAGAAATTAGCAAATTGTTCTATTTTCTAAATTGTTTATCTTCTACAGAATAACATCACATTTTTTAAATTGAATGTAACTCGAACGCTTTATGTAAAACACTTATTATAAAATTGGATCCCCTTGTAACAGTATCATCAAACTATAATGATCTCCATCCGTCAGTTCCCACGGCCTAATGAAGTAATTAAAAAATAGTTACAGGCAGCTATCAATAGTCGCTCTGTTCAAAAAGCGTTTTGTCATCTTTTGACGGTCGGGCCCCAATCCTTTGTTTTGGAGTTGCGCAAGATTGATCGTTCTAACGCTAACTTGCTAACTTATTTATTTAATTACTTCATCATATAAATATACGTATATTTTATATAATAATAATATATATCATATTTATATATCTTCTAGTAAATATTAACATGTCCATAAGTTTAAATACTTTAATTAATGGCATACAACCATAGTCTAATTCTAAGATTTTGTTTTTGTTTATTAGGTAGCTATGTAAAACTTAGAGATAAGAAAGAGCGGAGTCTCCTGGCACAAGCATAATTTTGCTTAAAAGGAGGCTCCAACAATTTATATAAATCGATAACTAGTTTCCCAATAAACAATTTTTATTTTTTTTATTATTATTTGCTTCGTCGGTAACGTGGAGTTCGACGTACAGAGAGGACAAGATATTAGGCAAAGTGAATAGGTTTTTGTCGAACTTGAACTTGAGCAGGGGAAAAGAGACGAGATGCCTAATATGTCATCGATTCTATTTTCATATACTTAATTTAATTTATCAATTCATATCTTTTGACGGTCGAGCCCCAATCCTCTGTTTTGGAGTTGCGCAAGATTGATCGTTCTAACGCTAACTTGCTAACTTATCTGCTTCGTCGGTAACGTGGAGTTCGACGTACAGAGAGGACAAGATATTAGCCAAAGTGAATAGGTTTTTGTCGAACTTGAAAAGAGAAGAGCAGGGGAGAGAGACGAGATGAGTAATATGTCATCGATTCTATTTTCATATACTTAATTTAATTTATCAATTCATATCTTTTGACGGTCGAGCCCCAATCCTCTGTTTTAGAGTTGCGCAAGATTGATCGTTCTAACGCTAACTTGCTAACTTATCTGCTTCGTCGGTAACGTGGAGTTCGACGTACAGAGAGGACAAGATATTAGGCAAAGTGAATAGGTTTTTGTCGAACTTGAAAAGAGAAGAGCAGGGGAGAGAGACGAGATGAGTAATATGTCATCTATTCTATTTTCATATACTTACTTTAATCTATCAATTCATATCATTTGACGGTCGAGAACCTATGCTCTGTTTTGGAGTTGTGCAAGATTGATCGCTCTTACGCTAACTTGCTAACTTACTTATTTGCTTCGTCGGTAATATGGAGTTAGACGTACAGAGACGACAAGATGTAAGTCATAGTAAGTAGGTTTTTGTCGAGCTTGAACAGAGAAGAGCAGAAGAAGAGAAGAGATGCCTAATATATCATCTATAATCTAGCTTCATATCATCATCATCATCGTCATCTTTCAGGGACCCACTGCTGGGCATAAGCCTCCTTCTGCCTGCGCCATCTTGTTCTATCCCTTGCCATCGCAAACCAGTTTCTTCCAGCAACCTGCCTGAGATCGTCGACCCACCTAGCTGCCGGACGTCCGTAGTGTAGGACGTCCGGCAGCTAGGTGGGTTTCCCATTTCTGGGATACCACTTGGTGACGGCCTTACTCCATCTACCATCGTTCCTTCGAGCCAGGTGTCCCGCCCAGTTCCATTTTAGAGTCGCAACCCTAGAGAGCACCTCGTGAACTTTTGTTCAGACGTCGGATCTCCACGTTGCGAACTCGGTCTTGCAATTTGATGCCGAGCATGCCTCGCTCCATGGCTCTCTGCGCAACCGCTACCTTATACATGGTGCCTTTTCTAAGAGTCCATGTCTCGGCACCATAAGTTATTGTGGGCAGAACACACTGGTTGAAGAGGCGTGTCTTATAATAATACTTACCATGATATTTCAAATATGTACCAGTTATATTTCAATACATATATACTAGGTAAAATACTAGGTTTATATTTATGAATTAACCTCTGCATAACATAAAATCCGCTTGCCGTTCCAATTTTCTTTTGCGATACCCGACAGAGTTCATAGTGTACCTTATAATATGACAGTGACTTTTAGTAGTTAGAACTGATGTACATTATGAAATGCAATAAATAAATAAATTGAAATTGAAATTGAAATGGAGGCATTGTGGTATTTTCCGGCTCTTAAAAACGTCCACCAGCTTGCCAAATGCCACCCATCCCAGCTGAATCCGTCGATCAACCTCCTTAGTTTTAAGATCCTTGTCGAAAGATAAACAATGTCCCAGATACGTGTACCTATCAACTACCTCTAGCCTCTCGCCACGTACAGTTATGTTGATGTCCGAGGCCAAGTGCAGCTGCCAGCACCTTCGTCTTGGACATGTTCATCCTCAGACCTATTTTGAGAGACGCATCATGGAGCTGATTTAGCATTTCTGGGAGATCGTCGGGCGTTTCAGCAAACAAAACCAAGTCAAACCAAGCAAATCTTAGATGAGACAGATATACACCATTTATGTTAAGAGCCATAGCATATCTTCATATACTTACTTTAATCTATCAATTAAAATTATTTGACGGTCGAGCCCCAATCCTCTGTTTTGGAGTTGCGCAAGATTGATCGTTTCCTTCTAACGCTAACTTGATTACTTGTTTGCTTCGTCAGTAACGTGAAGTTCGACTTATAGAGATGACAAATTATAAGACAAAGTAAGCAAGTTTTAATCGAAATAGAACAAAGAAGAGCAGGGGAAAAGAGATGATACGAGTATGTCTACTATATCATCTATTTTCATTTACATCTTTTGACGACCGGGCCTCAATACTTTCTTGTTAGAGTTGCTCAAGATTGATCGTTTAAACACTAACTTATTTGTTTCGTCGATGCAGTTTAGGTAAAAACGGGACCCTATTACTGAGACTCCGCTGTCCGTCTGTCTGAGTGTCACCAGGCTGTATCTCATGAACCATGACAGCTAGACAGGTGAAATTTTCACAGATGATGCCGCTGTAACAGCAAATACTAAAAACAAAATAAAATAAATATTTGAGCGGGCTCCCATACAACAAACGTGATTTTTAATAGACAATGGTACGGAATCCTTCGTGAATGAATCCGACTCGCACTTCACCGGTTATTTAAATGAAATGAATTTTGCGGTGGTTCTTAGCTATATTTGATGAAAATCGGGTCAGTGGTTCAAATTTTATGGGGAATCGGGTCAGGTTTCAAAAAACCAGCCTGGCAGTTAAACTTGTGTCAATTCTAGTCATAAAGTTCGATGTTGAGTACATGTAAATTAATGTTTGTGAAGCACTGCGCTGGAAATAACGGTGGCTAAATGATAAATTTTCATGTGGCCTGCGGTCGCGAAATGGGTTTTTTAATCAACTAAAACATTTATTATGATTTTTTTTAAACTCACACGAAAGTACGAATGTTTTCCTCAAATTTCCGGACGTAATAATTTTTATTGAAAGAGCAAGTGAAGAATGCAATGTTCTTAAACTAAATATAGCAATAGTAGATCGAATGACTTATGGCTCTGAAACGTGGTTCCATACTATGGGTCTTTTAAGAAGGCTCAAGGTCGCTCAACGAGCTATGAGATGGAGAGGGCTATAGTTGGTGTTTCTCTACTATGATGAGATTTTGAATTAATGAGGAGATTCGTAGAAAAACACTGTCTATTCAACTCAGAGCAGCAAAACCCCAAATGTTATGTCTGCCCCATTAGAGATACAGACGTGATAGTATGTATGTATGTATATACGAAGGTCGCTGACATAGCCCAGCGGATCAGCTCATTGAAGTGTCAGTGGGTGGGGCACATAGCACGAAGAACCGATGGCCGATGGAGCAGAAGGGTTCTCGAATGACGACCACCTACCGGCAAGCACAGCGTATGACACCTACCAACTAGGTGGTCGGACGACCTTAGCAAAGTTGCAGGAAAACAGCAGTGGACTTCCTGCAGCTGATATGATGATGAGTAGATCGAAGATAATCCATCTTTTGTGGTAACAAATGACATACTTTCTTAGTTTCGAAAAATATGATATTTTATCGTGCCAAAACACGCCGTACATTAATAACAGATTAAATCGATAATCTTGGCACATTGATGGCAGCGAACACAAGTAAAGCATGCGTGCTACACGCGAACCTCTTGAAAGCGTAAAATGTATCCTGAAAATCGCGAACAAATTCCCTTTCACCTATCGGCCTGTATGAGAATTGGCAGGCGCGGGTAGAATACAAAAGCAGAGGCCGCATGCTAGGTTTGAGGGAAATATCGATACTTTTTCTGAAAACAATCGAAATATCGTAGATATTTTTAATATCGATATATTGATTTTAGATATTTGTTTTAGAGGCCGTGTGCTAGACTTGACGAAGATATCGATACTTTTTCAGAGAATAATCAATATATCGTCAATATTTTTATTTTCGGTATATTGATTTTCAATATTTGTTTCGGAGTATACAATTTCATATTTTTATGTATATCGTTTATTATTTTTAGCATTATGAATCCATCAAATTTCCGAAACCAGAAAAGACTAGTGTGTATGGGCGCAGTTTCTTTTGCTGTTTCCGAATATACTTCTAGAAATAATGTAATATTATTGGGCAAACATTTCGATTGGTATTTTTTATAATTGTATTTCGTTTTATTTTACGACTGAAAGATAAAAACTTCTTGGTTTTTTGGTAGCATGGGAAAAAATATCCAACACGTAGAGAAGATTTGAAGATCTTAATGTTAGTATGTGGCGCTCTTGTCGAAAGCCATTCGTTATATTCGTATTCATCGATATACTAATGAAATCTGTTCTGAAATTTTGACCTAGTTCAATTTTGTGTGATTTATCCGTATATATATATTTATTTGAATACTATGAATCTAAGACACATATTTTCTTACAGTTTATCGAAGTATCGATATTTTTGCTATACTTATATACCTAGGATCTAAGGGTAGATATAGGAGAAGAGCTGGTCAATTGTCGACACTTATAAAAGTTTGTAGAAAACTAGAGGAGAGACCTTTGCCTAACGGGGCACTACATAATAAAAAATAGAGGTATACCTAGATTGAAAATATATCGTTACTGTCGATATTGTTTACCGCACATCCCTACCGTATACTAATGCCAGCACATAATGGCCTATTAGGTCCGAGTGTTTGAGAGTTTCTTTTATTTACTTAGAGAGGTCATTTTCTTCTATTGTCGAATATTTGGGCGTTGAGCGATTCGAATCTGCAGGTTAATGCTCCGTACGGTAAAAGGATTCTGTACAGTTATTTGCAGAATGTTCTTAATGCTGAATTGTTGGTCAGTAAATGCTTAGAGTTTTTTTTCTATTTACTTTATTCACAAATACAAGCGTAATGGAATACTTAAGACCTTACCCTAGACTTTTTCATACAAACGTAGTCTAGCTTTTATTTTGGAATGACATGTGAGATTTCGGCAATATTTTGTAATTTTAAAGAAATTGCATATATCTAGGCTACTAGTTTCTGACAGTCAAATATGAACTTAAAGGAAAATAAGAGAGTGCAGAAGTTTTCCATACTGATGGTCAATATGATAATCATATCACATTGAATATAGTATATATAGTGTATCAACACTATATTCTCTTTTAAGTTCATATTTTGATTGTGAAAACTAGTTATATGCCTTAATATAGTAATAATATAATAACTAGTTATATGCAATTTCTTTGAAATTTCATAATTTCGCCAGTATAAACGTTTATAAACGTAAAAAGAATACGTTTGTGTGGAAAAGTCTGTCTTGTCTAGTGTAATTGGACTCTTAAGCTGGCAAAAAACTAATTTTAACCGACTTCAAAAAGGACGATCAATTTATCGGAATCTTTTATTTTTATTCTTCTATATTTTCCGATTACTCGAAGACGGCTCAACCAATTTGCACAATTCTTTTCTGGTTTGAAAGGGCATACTTGTCAGGTGATTCCATTAAAAAATATCAAAATCAGTTGCGTTTTTTGGGGTGAAAGTCAGTTAAGACATACGGGTTTTCAAAATTAATTGTTTGAGCACTCACAGTACTAATGTGGGGGGTTTGATTGTTGTGTTATTGATAACAGCGATAAGACCGCCATTTGTAAGTACTTTTAAATGTCTTTTCTGTGTGTTTATTTTAATTAATGTTTTTCTTTTGGTGTACTATAAAGTATTACTTAATTTTTTAAAATTACCTGAATTTTCCTAGGTCCAGTGCTGCCCCTATTTGAAATAGATCATCTGATAGGAAACGGTGACATCATTTAAAATTTTGTCTTGACCAGGCACTTGATAACCCTTCAAAATATTTTATAAACTACTGTATATAGTTTAAAATGAGAAAGTGAAGCTTTTGGCGTATGTGCGAAGAAAAGGCGGCCCTTCCCGTCCGCTCTGTCGTCAACGCGAGCATAGTTTGAAAAGCTTGGTGTTTCATCCAGGGCAATGCTAGAAAAAGAGGCAAACCAAAAAGAGAGAGATAGAGCCTAAGGGCACGGTTTGCATTTTGTTGAATGAAATAAGAGTTATTATTAACCATCCATTGAACGAATATTAACTATTCACAGGGTGCGGAAATTTCTTAAAACTGGTTCCAGGAAATACGTGTTTTTAAGTAAGCCTTACAAGTGTGTGAAATAAATGTTTTTTTATTTCAAATCTTCATTACATTTGCGAGGTTTTGAGTACTAATGAACGGTCGAATTTCAGGTAAAATTTGTGCGAAAAAGCAGATTTTTAGAAGCGTATACTGAATTTGTTTTTCCAAATTTAAATTTTTTATTTCGATAGAAACTTAGAAATAGCGCACAAGATATCTGTTACTTAAAAAGTTTTCAACAAAGATTAGATACAACGCCATAATCACGTACGAGCGTTTGTATGAAAAGTAAGACGGGAAGGCCGCTCTTAACACCAATTGACAACATTTCAAAATTTTAACAAATTATTTTTATATTTTTAAATAAAACTTTACCCTTAAATAGGGTACCCGTATTTTAATCTTTAATTTTTGAATATGAGGTCGTTTTCATACAAAATTTCGACATTGAAATTTTGCTTATTCTAAAAAGACGTAAATGCCTCGTGACATCATTTATACTGATTTTAGATATATTGATTTTTGATGTTTGTTTCAGAGGCCGTGTGCTAGACTTGACGAAGATATCGATACTTTGTCAGAGAATAATCAATATATCGTTAATATTTTTATTTTCGGTATATTGATTTTCAATATTTGTTTCGGAGTATACAATCTCATATTTTTATGTATATCGTTTATTATTTTTAGCAGAATTTTAGCAGAATCGGAGTTTTATTCCTTTGCTATACTTTAACTGAACGAAAAAGCAAACAGGCTTCACAACTTTGACACTGACAGGTGTCAGCCAAGCTAGCTTGTTGCTGTTTTGTTTACATTGGTGCCATTTTTGAAACGCGGAGTCACTAAACGAACGGTTTTTTGTATGGAAAAACCATTAGTTAAGGTGACTCCGCGTTTCAAAAATGGCACTTCGGTTATTTGATATTGACAGTGACACTGACACTCAGTGTTGGACATGACATATTCACGTTAGCAGTTTGTATCTCACTTCACATAAGTACTTGGAGCTAACTTCTCTAACGTATAAATGACGTTACAGCACGGTTTTTAGTATTTTTTTATTTTTCTTCAAAAATAAGCAACAAAATTTTTTTATATATTTTTTTTGGCGTTATAAAAGGAAAATAATGAAACGGTATATTTAATTTAGGGCCTTATAAAATATGAAAGGTTGTCAATTCCAAAACCAATCAACCGGTGAAACCATTTTCTGTTTCTACAAAGCTCAGAAAAGATAAGTACATGTTTTACAGTGCGATCGTTAGCAGTAAGTAGCTTGGGCAGTAGGTATCCATTATCCGAGCGTACCGCGCATTGAACCGCACCTAATTGAAGTGGGTAACTACTGAATCGCCTTTGCATCCCGTTAATAAAAAACAGTACAACGTTTTGTTTTTCGTATGTGTAAGTGGCCAACACTAGTGTCAGTTTCTTTATGCTACCTTACAGCACTGATATAACTTGACGACTGCCGGTTCCACTGACTTCAGGAATTCACCTCATTGTAGCTGATTTAATACTTAGGTATATCATCAATCTTGGCATGAGTATTTATAAGTGTGGCGACCTCCACGCCACTACGAGGAACTACCTACAACCGCAAACCAATCAAGAGACAACCGGCAACATGGTTCACAAGAAGCATACGAGATGGCGCCAGCAGTATCCTACATCTCGATCTCAGAGTTCGCCCGATTCGCTACATATGTACAACTTCCGACGATACATCGTCGGAACCGCGGTTTCCCAGGCCCGACAACATGCCTCGCTATCACCTCGCTGCCGCTACGTAAATATCTAATTAATTCTGTGTCAGAAACTCACACCAGTCTTGACTATAAAGCATATCATAGACTTGTGGACCCATATTGGACGATATAACACTAAGTCATTATAGTTACAGGCATGCATGCAGAATGGCATGGTGTACGTGCCGCTTCCATGCCTATGAGCGAGTCAGACATGTCAGAATGTGGAGCGCGTGTGTCAGTCAATAGTTGACGCTAGTCATTACTAGTGGTTTTTTTTTTTGGTATAGGGCGGCAAACTAACAAGCGGGTTACCTGATGGTAAGTGATCACCGCTGCCCATGGACAACTGCAACATCAGGGGTGTAACAGAAGCGTTGCCGGCCTTTCAGGAAGATATAGACTGGTTTTTTGAAGGTTTCAATGTCGTATCGTATCGGTCCGCGAACACTGCTGCAGGAAGTTGATTCCACAGTTCGGTCATACGTGGTAAAGTTCCTTTTTAAACGTACGGTGGTTGATTGCTAACTATTCAAGTGGGGTGGATGAAATTTTAATTTCAGACGGGTGGTGTGGTGGGTTAATTTTGCAGCAGGTATTAAGTCGAACAATTCTTTACAGCATTCCCCATGATAAATGCAATAAAAAATGCACAAGGATGCAACATCCCTACGATGAGCCAGAGGATCGAGACAGCCGACGAGAGTCACATCGTCGATTATACGAGTTGCACGATTTTGAATACGGTCAAAAGGAAGAAATTGGTATTAAGGTGCCCAGACCCAGAAATGGGAGCAATATTCCATATGCGGCCTAACTTGTGCCACAGCTGAAGGCCTAGTTTTCTAGAAGCCAACTTAGCCTTGTCATTCAGATGACCGCGAAATTGAACGTCGCTTGAAATCTCGACGCCGAGAATTCCGAGGTTTCCACACTGACTTCAAGAATTAGGGCACTTTATTATGGCTGATTTAGTACGTATATTTAATCATGATTATCTCGGCTTGAGTATCATAAGTATCTAAGACAGTTGTAGTAAGTATGCAATAAGACACTTTTTACGTTTTACTTTACAACCATTTACTTTAAACTTGTGTTAGAAAATCACATCAGTCTTGACTATACAACGTTAAGAGCACATACCTGTAACAAATCGAATCAATTAAAATAATAACTCATAAAAAAATTGCCATTCTCATACGAATTGCACGGACGACTGCACACTTTTGTATGGAAATGCCGAATTTTTGTTTTCGAGTTTTGGCTGTTATTTTAATTTCATTAGGGTACTATAGTGATCTAGTACAACCCGTGGTTTGATTTATTACGGTTATGTCCCTTCCACGTTGTATAAGCATTTTAACAAACCCAAAACACAGACGATATTTTCCGATATAACACTACGTCATTTTAGTTACAGGCATGTACCTATGCAGAATGGTATAATGGTAAGTACGTGCCACTGGCATGCCTATCAGCGAGTCAGACATGTCAGAATGTGGAGCGCGTGTGTCAGTCAATACTCGACGCCACAGCTAGACGCCACGTCATTACCGGTTGGCACTTCAGAAATAGAGGCCTAGCATAGTTGTAATAACCTTATATAAATATAAGCCTTTAAAGGCATTTGTAGTTAGGCGTGTGTTCCTTGTATAGAATGTTGTCCTGTCCTGCTCGACGAGGCGAAGACTCCACCACATTGCTCGCAGCGTAGCTTCAATGTTTGTTTGATATGTTATGTTCAGCTAAACGGCGAAGACCTCCCACTGTTTGCGGCGAAGCTTCAATGTTTGATAAATGTTATGTTATGTCCAGCTGAACGGCGAAGACTTTCCACTGTTTGCGGCGAAGCTTCAATGTTTATTAAAAGTTATGTCTAGCTGGACGGCGAAGACTTCCCAATGTGTGTAACTTCGTTACGAAATTCCTTGATTCGGATGCCGCGCCGCGCCAGAGGCCCGCGATAAAAGCTATGCAATAGCTTAAAAATATGTCTACAATATCTAACATATAATTTTATTGAAAGTTAATGAAACACTTTTCTACAAATGAGTCATATTTTTTAGCGAGCGTGCGAGCGAGACAGCCAACCAAATGAGAAATGCCTCTTAACGAAATAAACTTTCTCAAACTACCTATACTTTTGTATTTTACAAAATAAGTTTTTTTTGACAAAATTTCATTTCTTTTGCAAGCTTTTATTGTGAGCCTAAATTACTTATTAAGACAAATGAATAAACCCAAACTCGATGGAGTTCCGTCGATCATCTTCTGTCCCAGTGATCAGACCCTAGACAGCGTCTACCATGACATCTCGTCAAGAAAAATCAAACTAGTCCTACTCAATGATGTTATGATAATAACTGAGTTCTGCCGAATATCTCCTGTAGTCAATGAGCTGTCCCGAAATTAATTTAAGTTAAGCTGAAATTTTGCAAACTTGTGTAAGTCGGATGACAATGTATTGTCATCCGACTTACACAAGTTGTAAGGGGCTACCAGAATTTTTCGGGGTCCCGTGCTGCCCCAATTTGAAATAAATCATTTGAAAGGAAACGGAAATATCATTTAAAATTTTGCCTTGATCAAGCCCTAGATAACCCCTCAAACTATTTAATGAACTGCTGTTTATATTTTGATGTGAGAACGTGAAGCTTTTGGCAAAAATGGTAAAAAAAAAGATTGCAATTGAAGCCCCCATTGGAATCCCTAATGGAATTTGGAACAAAGACTGACTTGCCAATCTGAAATTTTCATTTTCCCGAGTAGTTTAAAGCCTTCTCTTGGCCTTACTCGCTACTTGCCTACTCCAGTATTTGAATTCTCTTTGGCCTACTCTCATTTCAAAAGTCAGGATGTTGAATACATACGTCTGTTAGTAACACGATACATGCTCGATACGGATTATGGAATTCAGGCCTAGGGTAGTGCCAGCGCCGATGCCAGAAGCTTGTCTGAGACGAGAGGTGTGAAATGCAAGTGAGTACATTTCTTTCAATATACAGTCAGCAGCAAAAATACGTCAGCAGATAAAAGCGTTTTCTAATGTGTTTTGGTGCTTTTATTTGCTGACATATTTTTCCTTTTGACCGTCCAAAAGGTACCTACTATATATAACAAGACAAACCACAAAGACACATTGGAAAACTAAGCATTACGAGAAATATTTCACTAATGTGTGATTACAGTATCTATGTCTTTAGCCCTAAATACAGAAAAACCTTTATTTACTCTATCAGAAGTCAAACCGCCCGACTGTCACAGTCTGTCATCAGAGATAAGAGGTTATAATTCTATGTCTGTCATCCCATCTGCTGTTGATTTGATGTCACATCTTTTTATCTGGAGTTCAAGCGGAAAGTTTCCTTATACCTAATCTAAAATCTAATCTAAGTTTAAAGTGGTAAATATCGGATGATGTTACAACACTGTAAAGAACTTCAATTCCTGTCAGCTCTATAAGATTGTCGAAGTCAACCGAAGTTTAATAATGGTAATGAAAGTGTTGATATAGTCAGTATATTTACAGAAACTCGAAACCTAAATGGTGACCAAAGCGCAGTCTGTGCGTCTAGGAGGCACGAGTTGGAACCTCACTTGGGGCACAGAATAACTACTAGTACTCTCGTACAGAAGTCTTACTCAGTGGTCTTACTCAATGTCCAATCTGATGGTGGCGTCGCTGGTCGGGTCGTTAGATCTAATATGGTTGAGTTTAACGATGGCTGATCCGTGCGTCAACTCGTGAACGGGTGCTGCCGGGAGGGACTGGTCAGCTCGGCTTCGCTTTTTTTGACTATTTAATTTTTTTTTACGCAATTTATGTTTGTTAACTCGTTCGCAAGCATTACATGTTAAATGTGTCAACATTGTATTATATTATAAGTATTTAATAATTAAAAGACAATAATAATAAACAAAGCCCTTCTGGCGAATAGGCGACCAATACTGTAAAAATGAGTTTCTTTCGGCGTTTCTTCTCAGCAGTGGTCGTTACGAAGCGCTGGTATCGGTAGCTTTTGTTTAAAAATAAATAATATTTTAATATATTTTACACGTAACGTAAATTATACTTATTGACGTGTAAAAGTAAAACGTGTAAAAGGGGGAGAAAAGGTCTAATTACTGAATAAACATTTGAATCAGAAAATAAATTCAAAGAAATATCTACTTAATGCGCTATGGTTTAATTTAGCTCACGTCAGACCTCTTCGCCTCTACGTTTAGTTACCTAGACATTCATTGCAATCCAATTTCATTTTTATTACTCTGGACAAACGATTCATGTAACTGAATTTTCCCCTTCGAAGTGGTCGCCGCGCGCATAGTAATAATGTAGGTATATTTTCGATATTTTAACAGGGAGTTACACAGGCCTGCTCGGGGTGAATACCACAGAATAAATATTAGACGTATTACATACAGAAGGGACATTCCCAGGGTCCCGCGTAATATGTGTCCCCGCTCCCCGTCCCCGCACCTCTCGCCTTTTTGCATGTGTTGAGGAGCGAACACACATACACATTGCCGTGTGCACGGATGTATAGTTTCGTTGGTAGTAGAAGTAGGCATAAATTATACTCTGTTTTTATGAAGTGCCTGTAGTGTGTTTGTACCTCTGAGTTTTTACGCTTGTAGGGTCATATTCTATACATGACACCGACAAGAAGCGGTTCTTGGTAAATCACGTCGCAACACTGATTGGCGCCTAGGTACCTTGGTATATGTTATTCACGCAGTACAAAAAATTTGGTTATTCCTATTACTTTCCTTTAAACTTTCCTCGATGTTGGTTGAAGGTCTAGATATTTCCTACATCAGACTTATAGTCCATTTGGTTAGGTATTTAAATAAATGTAAACAATCTTACGTGTCTTTTTATTGAAATATACACTTTACAAATTGATATTTTTAACATTATATATTAAGAGTGTAATTCATAATTTGTACATTCATTGATTTGTAATTTGCAAAGGTATTGATTATCTAATAAAGTGTATATTTTGATAAAAAGACATATCAAGATTGTTTACATTTATTTAAGTTCCTAAACAAATGGACTATAGTTATTTTAATATCATAAGAAATGGAGATAAAGTGGTGTAACTTATCTACATTTACTTACTGCAATTATGATGAGTTCTAAAGGTAACTTGTATGAACTAAGTATGAATTTATGATTTTATTACACCATTCCAGAA
Organism: Acrobasis suavella; assembly: GCA_943193695.1. Taxonomy (NCBI): domain Eukaryota; kingdom Metazoa; phylum Arthropoda; class Insecta; order Lepidoptera; family Pyralidae; genus Acrobasis; species Acrobasis suavella. The sequence goes on from OW971947.1 coordinate 4,531,158, forward strand.
ACTTTATGCCAACTACACCCGCAATGAAGACATAAAAACTTTATTCATGATAGAATTGCAAAGTTCCACAGTAACGTTAATTTATCGAATAAAAGCTCCTTCGTGAAAATTACGAGAATATTGCACGAAATGGCGTTACGTGTCAATGATATTTAAATAGGTGTAGATGTGTTAGATTAGAGCTAACATTCCGCCACAGCTGCAGCGGTTAATTTTGTTGAAGCAACGGCAACGCCACGACCGCGGCGGCATCGTGTGATAGGCTCAGAAGTGCCATTTGTAAAACGCTGAGTCACCTAAACGAATGGTTTTTCCATATTAAAAAACCGTTTTTTTAGTGACTACGTGTTTTAAAATGGCACTAAAGAACAAAAGTGGCGAAAACTGCCTCCGCGGCGGAATGTGTTAAAGCTCTTACGGCGAGCGAATGTAGGCAAGGGCTACCTAAGAGGATCTATCCTTTTTAGACGCGAGGCAAAAACTGATATGCCACCCCTTAGGGATGCAAAGAGAAGATGCTTAACTTTGCAGACCAGATAGCCGCCCCTTACAGCAAAATATCCTGCGAGTGGGTTAGGAATAGGTATAACAAATATGTATAATATAAAAGGTGATTTTGCTTGACGACTGCCGTTCAATTTTGACAGCCATCGGCTTAACGTGTCATGCGAAGCACGGGTAAGATCAAGACATTTTATGCCATTTATCACCCATCCTAATGCAGACCAAGCCCAGGATTGTTTAAGATTTTGCTAACACATACATAAATAATAGTTATCAAAAATATATGTATATTATGTACTCCCAGCTCCAAAAAATGGAGTCTCAATTTCTCATACAATTAGTGTGAGAATTTGGGACTCCACTTCTGAGGTCTACCGTACATATACAGTATCGCCAAGGCCATCTCTTACAGGCTACAAACGTAGCCTGTAAGAGATTGCTTTGGCGATAAGTGCCTTGTTTGTGGTCCTATCCTAATGCAGGCCGGGATTGCATAACACACGAAAGCACAATGCAAACTCCTCAGTCTATCTATAAGTTAGATCGGCGTGTCTACAGACAAAACGTCTGTGCACAAATGGCGCTACAAGTCTGGTCTAATCGACCCCGATTATCAGAGAATTAGGTTAGGGCGCCTACAAATCATGCTGAGAATAGAATGTACTGTTTTCGTAATCGGTAGCGAAATGCCTTGAGAATAGCCTTTAGAGTGAGAAAGCTTCATAGCTTCTGTATTGTGTTTTATTTCGACTATTTGGAAATTGTATAACCTCATTGATATGATTTAGATTCTTATTATTAATACCAGTAGGTAAGTCAGAGCCCAGAGGTATATAAGTGCCATTTTGAAACACGGAGTCACCTAAACGAATAGTTTTTCCATACAAAAAAAACCGTTCATTTAATTATTTCGCGTTTTAAAAATAGCACCACAAATCGCGCGTTGTGTTGTCAGCATTTCAGTTTAGACCCACCGTACCCTGAGTATCGAACTCGTGCCTCAAATGTTTGACTAGCCATTGCTCTATTACTGGATCAGATTCTATTAGATCCATTACGGGATATATTCTGTCATCGAGCAATATTCTACAAGCATTTTTTATTCACAGGCTTTTTCCCAATGGTGGGAGTACGTCCTGGTGGCACTGTTTGTCTTCTTCACATGTCTGACGCTCAATTATATCGTTAAGAGGATTAATGGTTAGTAAATGTGAGTGTTTATTGACAGATAGCAAAAAAAAACACTCGTTTGACCATTAAATACATGAATTTCGGGGCCCATTTTTGCCGCCCATTTGAAATAAATATTTTTTAAGGAAACGGAGATATCATTTAAAAGATTCATTTAAAATTTGTCTTCATTATGCCTTAGACCCTTCATACATTTTATGAACTACTGTTTACAGTAATAAAGTGAGAACCTGAAGCTTTTCTTCGCACATCAGCCAAAAGTGGCCGATTTAATATAGTCATTTTTGGTAAATAAAAAAGAAACAATAATTCCGACCTATAACTAGGTACGTAAGGCATACGTCTTACGTACTTATAACTAGGTACGTAAGGCATACGCCTTACGTAGATAAAAGTCACGAAATTATTGTAATATTATATTACCAAAATATTGACATATAAGTACGTACTTATATGCAAAAAATTATATTTTGTCAATATTTTGGTATAGGTAAGGAAGAAACAGAAACAATTACTTCGTGACCTACACCTACAAAAAGTCAATATTTTTCTCTCGCGGAACAAAACAACACTCCACAGCCAATTCCGAGGTCTTATTTATAAATAAACCAATCAATTCGAACAAAAACAATCTTCAATTTCCTTGATTTGCAAGGAATCACGTGAAACGGATTTCGTAAACAAATTCAAAACAAAATAATCGCTCAATCAAAAGAATACAGCAAAATTTCCTGTTCCTGGAAATTTCTGACGACACGAAAAGAAAATAAGTACTTAGGTAGGGTAGTCCGTCCTGTGAAAGAATACTTTCCGATGAATGGACAAAACTTGGACATATTTTATTCAAAAATAAGAAAAGTAACGATTCAAAAAGCATAAAAGTACCTACCTTCCTAGTAGATTTTCAAGCAGTCCTGCGTCTTGGATGTGTATCTATATACCAGCGACGTGCATAAATACATATTTTTTACAGGTTAGACATTAATCTTAACTATAAAATAACGAGAACGGTTGCATATCGAGCAAAATACGTTTCTCGCTAATATCTGATATTATTGTTAGGGTAGCACAGGGTAGAAAAAGAAGACAAATTCTTTCTGTCTGTATGAAATGCACGCTACTGCTATAAACAGTGTATACATCATAAAATAAAATAGGTACTTAAGCCTAAGAATCTTTTAGTTAGTACATACCTATCCCATAACACAAGTTTGAAACTTACGTCCTATCTTTGGGGCTAGCTCAATTTGTGTATTAGTTAGTACTTACCAATTTATTTATTTAGTTTTTTTTTTTATGGAACCACCAATAAGTATGTACCTAATTTAAATATCATTTATTTCTGGAAAAAAAATACGCGTGAAATTTTACTTTAATTCAGATACCTATTGATGAGTTGATTGAATACTTAATTGTCTACAATGCGACACAAATAAGTTGAACAAAAATGGCGGCCTTCAAAGCATTTTTATACAAATTCCCGGCACGTAGGATGAACCAAAATGGCTGTCGTCGGCGCATTTTTGTACATGTGCCCATAACCGCTATTTTGGTTCATCCTACGTGCCGAGAATTTGTACAAAAATGCTTTGAAGTCCGCCATTTTTGTTCAACTTATTTGTGTCGCATTGTAATTGAATTTTTCGGGGTCCAGTGCGGCCCTCATTAGAGATAAATTATTTAGAAGGAAACGAAGATATCATCTACCTGAATTGTTCGGGGTCCAGTGCTGCCCCCATTTGAAATAAATCATTTGAAAAGAAACCGAGATATCATTTAAAATTTGGTCTTGATCAGACCCTGGATAACCCTTCAAACTATTTTATAAAGTATTGTTTACAGTTTAAAGTGAGAACGTGAAGCTTTTCTACGCACAATTGCGAAAAACGGCCACTTTTGGCTAATGTGCGTAAAAAAGCTTCACGCTCTCACTTCATTTTGTAAACAGTAGTTTAGAAAATAGTTTGAATGGTTATCTAGGGCTTGGTCAAGACAAAATTTTATTTATTATTCCGTTTCCTTTCAAATAATTTATTTAAAATGGGAGCAGCACTGAACCCCGAAAAATTTTAGTATTCCTTTAACTACCTACCCTAAGGAAAATACCTAATTATGACGAAATAGGTACCTATAGTACCTACATAGTATTTTTCTCGATGTTCCACACACACGCATACCTATTTATGATATAAACTGAACTGGATATCGTGTAGAAAATAATTCCCCTGTATTATTCTTATTAAAGTCTGAAAGATCAGACGTTTATTTGCTACGCAAATTAAAAAAATAAGAATGCTATCTAGTGATGAGTAGCGGAACTACATCAAATTGATATCCGTAACGCCATCTATTATTTGCTGATTTTCAAGCGTTAACCCTCAATAACTTTTAAATGGCCGCACCGATTTTCATCAAACATAGCTAAGAACCACTGCAGTAAAACTTGCTTTCACGTGAAAAACCGTATCGAAATCGATCCATCCGTTCGAGCGCTACGATGACACAGACAGACAGTCAGATAGTACATTAGCGTCAAACTTATAACACCCCTCTTTTTTGTGTGGAGTTAAAAATAAGAATTTTCATGTGTGTACCACCCCAACATCCCGAAAAACTCAATACTTTTGGGTAAAAATAAGGATAAAAATATCCTTATTTTTACCCAAAATCCTAACCTTTTTATGTATTCCAGAAGCCCATCTCGAAGAAAGATTGATTAGGCCACGACAAAAAAGCCCTACAAGCCAATCCACGCAAGTTCAAGGGCCTCTCATTGAAATTGAAACTAGGGGAAGCGCGGCTAAAGTGGAGCCCCCTCTACAGATGAAAGAAAACGATAAACTCCGCACGAAATATGATAACGTTGAGGATACTACACCTAAGTTTCTTGGCGCCATTTATGAGAGAGAATTGAGTAGTTCGAGGAATGAACAGAGCATGTCGAAAAATGGGATGAGCACGTCGAAAAATGGGACGAGCACCTCGAAAAATGGGTTGAGCACGTCGAAAGATGGGCTGAGCACGTCGAAAAATGGGTTGAGCACGTCGAAAGATGGTTTGAGCACTTCGAAAGATGGGTTGAGCACGACGAAAGATGGCTTGAGAACATCGAAAGATGGACTGAAGACGATAAAGGATGCTTCGTAATTTGTAGTATGTAGGTGGGTTGGGTTGTGTGACTTGTAAAGGTAATCAAGGTACTATCTACTCACTTTTTATTATGAGTACCTTCGTTATATATCATTCATCATCATTTCAGTTCAGCTGCATAACGTCCACTGCTGGATGTAGGCATCTCCCAAGGATTTTCAAAATTACCGATCTAGAGTGGCCTGCATCCAACGTTTTCCAGCGACCTTGTTCAGGTTGTCTGACCGCCTTTTGGGTGGGTTTCCTACGCTTGCCAGTGCGTGGTCGCCATTTAAAAACATTTTTGCCCCAACGGTCATCAGTTCGTTGCGCTACGTGTCACCCCTCTGCCACTTCAACGACTTTGTTAATTAAGTAATTTTAATTTTTAATCTTAATTAATTGGGCTACGGCTACGCCTATGATACCCCATTTTTGTTTAATTTACCAATAAAATACTAAGTTTAATTTTGTATTTTAATTTTTCGTCCAGCCAGATCGCTGAATACGGCTAAATATCGAAGTAATAACTAGGTACCTACTTACACACTTTGAAGTAGGTACCTATTCGATAAGCTCTTCACTGAGGAGAGCGCGTCACTTGCCGCTTGCCGTTCACGGCATTAAACAGATGTGTACCTATTTATATCTCAAAATTTTCTCATAATGTGGTATATAAGCTTAGTTTTAGACCTTTACTTAATATGCTATACACCTATAAAACAAATAAATGCTGTGGCTGTATGGTTAGGTATTTGTTGGCTGATACGAAGCTATTAAAAAAAGTCATCAACTGACTGTTAACTGTGCTGTTAATAGTGTCAATGTCATTGGCGTTACGGACGGCGGGCGAATCGCAAATTGTTCGTGTATTTTTGTTTGCAATTCCAAGAGTATATCTGGGTTTTTAGAACTAATAGTAGCAATATAATTTTATATCGTGTAAATTGCAATTACTTGACATATTGCAACCTACAGGCATGATATTACTTACGCCATAACTAGGTACTGAACGATTTGTTGGCAAGATGACTTCCATTATCAAATTACACTGCATTTCTGGTGCTGGTGACGAGTCTCCACCATGCTACGTTCTTCAGATAGACGAATTCAAGTTCCTCCTGGACTGCGGGTGGGACGAGAAGTTTGATATGGACTTTATCAAGGAGTTAAAAAGGTCGGTGTTTGAGGTTATATATCTTTTATTGCTACCTTTTGGTGTTAACTCAAAAATTCTCACTAGAATAGATTTCATGTTTCAAATTAAAGAATTTTTAGGATCCTAGCTTGAATACAAACGTGTTTTCCCTTACAATAATTTACAAATTTCACTTTGATTCCCATTTTCCATCAAGATTGTTTTTTGTATTGGTAATCTTAAGAGGTAGCCGTTGGATTTACTAAACTTGTGTCTATCTATTGTGTAAGAGATATTTTTACAATATATTAGTATAAAGCAATTTATACAGTATGTCTGATAAAATCCATCCATGTCAGGACATTGTGGGTGTTAATTTGAAAGATCCATTAAGGATTGATGTCACAAGGGACCAATGTGGAGTGGAAGAGAATGTTGTGCCAAAAATAGAGAAAGGGATGTTAAGATGGTTTGGGCATGTAGAAAGGATTGATGAAAAGAAACTAACAACAAATATTTATAAGACAAATGTGAAAGGAACAGCAGGAAAGGGTCAACTTTGGCAAACATCATGCGACCAGATTGCAGACGTTTTGAAAAAAGGAGAGGTAAAAAGTAAACATTACTAAAGGGAATTTATGAAGAGATTGATGAGTATAGATGAAGCGAAAGAGGTTTGTCAGGATCGTAGCAAGTGGAGGTCCATAGTCTCTGCCCACCCTTGTGAGAAACAGGCGTGATATTATGTATGTATGTATCACACAGACAGTAAGTTCGAGACTTGTGTTATGGAATACTAACTCAACGATACTGTATTTTATAACAATTACATATGTATATACATATATAAACACCTTGACTTGACTGGGGATCGAATCCAGGACCTCTGGTGGGACTGGCTGACATATGACCACTTAACCACAGATGTCGTTAAGAACATTAAGATATACACAATAAATTAAATAAATATGTTTATATTAACAAGCATGGTTACTCACGTAGAGAGTGAGAGCAACTGATGCAAATGGGATGTGCATTAACGGAATGCGCTAGCGTGTAAATATGTCTTATTAATACTATATGATACATTCTTAATTCCATTAAATTTTTATTTTTATATATATTTCAGACATGTGAACACAATTGATGCAGTTCTCCTCTCCCACTCTGACCCGCTTCACCTTGGAGCCTTACCATACGCCGTCGGCAAGCTGGGCTTAAACTGTCCTATCTACGCCACACTGCCCATTTACAAAATGGGGCAGATGTTCATGTACGACCTATACCAGTCGCATAAAAACGTGTCAGAGTTTGATTTATTCACGTTGGATGATGTGGACGCAGCCTTTGATAGGATAACTCAGTTGAAGTACAATCAGAGCGTGGATATGAAAGGTGAGATTGATATTCTTGATTAAAGATAACAATTTCTTTGTTTCTCTTCATTGTGCTCGGTGGCCTAGTGAGACTACCTAGAGATGGGTAATATACATACATAAAAACATACATATAGCAATCAACTTGAATTCCAGGCAAAGGCCTAGGCCTCCGCATCACACCGCTACCGGCCGGCCATTCGCTCGGCGGCACTGTCTGGCGTATCGCCGCCCCCGGCGAAGAGGACATAGTGTACGCACCCGACTTCAACCACAAAAAAGAGCGGCATCTCAACGGGTGCGAGATCGAGAAGCTCATGCGGCCGAGTCTGATGCTGCTTGGGTCCATGAATGCTGACTACGTTCAGCAGAGGAGGAGATTGAGAGATGAGAAACTTATGAGTTAGTATTTTTATTATTTACTAAAGTCTATTCACCGAGAGTTGATAACTATTATAATTCGTCCCAGACTAGCGACTGTTGCATAATTATCACAAGCTATTTGGCGGCCTTGGTATGAGGCACGCACTTGATGTCAACCGCGGGCCGAAAGGGCGATCGCACGCGGCGGCAATCTATTGCGTTCTGAAATGTGCTTTGATTAGTCGTTTGGGTGTTTGCGTGCTGTTATCTGTTTTAAACAGTAAATAATTGTTCAAAATTGTATGAATTTTAAAATCGGGCCATCATTTCTGTTTAGTCAAGAAGCCCTGAATAAATCAACTCTCTGTGAACAGACTTTAGCTGATGCCCACATTTTAGTGTCCTCTGGTTTGCGTGTTTATTCTGGTATCTCTGTCCGTGTATAGTCTATCATCAAACCGTATTGACCAGGCCATTTAGTAGTAGTTAGAAAAGTTGATTGATTGGTCAGTTCATAAAACACATCCCAAGCTCTGAAGCAGTGCAGCTTTGAATGAAACTGGGAATGCACTGAGGAGTTTAATTTTTGTTTCCAGCAACAATTCTAACAACACTTCGTGGAGGCGGGTGTGTTCTGGTGTGCACGGATACAGCCGGCCGAGTATTAGAGTTGGCTCATATGCTGGATCAGCTATGGAGGAACAAAGACTCTGGGCTTGTAGCATACTCATTACTGCTGCTATCGAATGTGAGCTACAATGTGGTCGAGTTTGCAAAATCTCAGGTAAGCAGCTTGTGACAACCTCATCTTTTTAGCAAGAAGGTCCTAGAGTTTTCAATAGCTAAATTAACTTCCGTCTTTACCTGATTGCTGAGAAAGAGTTTTTCGCACGTATTTTGTATGTATATTGTTTGTAAATTTTTGTATCTCGTATGGTCAAAGTATTGTTAGTTTCGCCTCAAAAACGCAAGTTTACCTAAAAGTGTTTTTAGAAACAATGGCTCTTAATTGTAAGCCTAAGAAGTTACCAAAATAAAGAACAGGTAAAAAATATACACAACATAGTTTCAAATGTAATTTTGAAATGGAAAATGCTGAAACATATAAATAAAGGAAAAATAAACTTAATTGTTCTAAGATCGGAATTTTAAATAACAAACAGTACCTCTAAGTGGTCAAGTTTCTGACTTTCTTTTGTCTCTCAATAAAAATACAATGTCCATCCGTAAGATTATTAAAAAATATTGTACACTTAATTTTTCTTTTCTCTGAGAAACAAAAAATTACAGAAATACAGCGCATTGAAATTTTGCATGACGTCTAGTTACTTAGCGGTGACGTCCCCCCCCACTCCGGAACTTTGATACTCCGTAAATTTATGAATTTTATGTTTTTCTTTAAACTGAAAATATGGGTCCATCATTTTTGAATAATCTAAAAGACGGATCAATTACAATCATATATTTCTGACCCTATCTATCATCACCCGTTCTGACATTAAGTTCTTGTTTTTCAGATTGAATGGATGAGTGACAAATTGACCCGCGCTTTCGAAGGCGCGCGCAGCAACCCGTTCGCGTTGCGACACCTGCAGCTTTGCCATTCTGTAGTCGAAGTGACCAGGACGCCAGGCCCCAAGGTGTGTATGATTTGCATCAGTGGAATATTTCAAAGTCATTCATCATCATCATCACTCTCACGTATTCCCGGTTGCATCCTCAGCGGTAGCGCTTCAGAGCCCGGGATCGGCTACGTAACCTACGTGATTGCACGAGGTTGCTAGTTTTTACACAGAGTGACTGCCGTCTGACCTCCGCAACCCAAAGGGTAGACCAGAACCAATCTTTGGATAGGTTTGAGCCAACGCTAGATGGCATTCGGGGCCGCAGTTTATATGTGCCTTCAGAAACACGGAATCATCTTTTCGGATGATCGGGTCCTTCAAGCCTGCTATATCCTAACCAGACTCAGAAAAACTTTTTGTAAAGTATGCTTTCGCTCTCTAGTGGGATTTAAACCCACGACCTCTAAGATAACAAGCCTTGACCACTGGACCACGGAGGCAGTCGGTGAAATATACCAAATACATGTGGCACTAAATACATGTTTCTAGTTTTGGAGCTAGATCAATGTATGTGAGTTCTCAAAAAAAAAACTACGTGCATACGTGGGGCGCACTATAAGTTTCCGGAATGAATATGAAAAAATACTATTAAAGGTACAAAATTAATTTATTGTTTTTCAAAATAATCTCCCTTGGCGTCTATGCACTTTTTCATTTGATGAAACCAGTTTTGAAAACTTTTGTGCCACTCCTCTGTGGTGACCTCTGAAACGTGTTTTTCATACTCCTCGACAGCCTCTTCTGGTGATGAAAATCGTTGACCGCGTAATTGGTTCTTAATTTTTGGGAACAGAAAAAAGTCACAAGGTGCCAGGTCGGGACTGTATGCAGGATGACTCATGAGTTCTACATTTTTCGCCTTCAAAAAGTCGTTTGTCTGTCTGGCCGTGTGAGAACTAGCATTGTCGTGGTGCAGGATGATACGGCGTTTACGGTTATTTTTACGGAGTTCGTCAATAACTTCCGGCAAACAAATGGTCGTGTACCAGTCACTATTCACTGTACGACGATTCTCTAAAGCAACAGTAGCCACGTGTCCAGTTTTATTAAAAAAAGAAGCAATCATCCGCTTAGATGCACTTTTCACGCGCGCCACTTTGGTTGGTTTCGGCTCATCTTGAAAGACCCATACGCCCGATTGCTGCTTTGTTTTGGGATCGTAGCAATAAATCCATGTTTCGTCACCTGTTACTATGTCCCACACCAAATTTGACGCACCTTCGTTGAATCTGGTAAGCATGGCACTGCACCAAGTGACGCGGTCCGTTTTTTGAGCCTCGGTCAAGTTGTGTGGGATCCACCGCGAGCACAGCTTTCTCACACCCAAATGTTTGTGTAGGATTAATTGTATTTGACTCATGCCTATTTCTAAGGATGCGCGAATTTCATGGTAGGTCACATGCCTGTCTGTTTCAATCATACGGCGCACAGCTTCGATGTTTTTGTTGGTCACAGCGGTGGACGGCCGACCATCGCGAGATTCGTCACTGAGATTGATACGACCACGCTTGAATTCTGCAAACACGCTATAAACAGTTGTCTTGCATGGTGCTTCATTGCCAAAAGCTGTTTCAAGTCGAGCGATGCTCTGTTGAGCTGTCAAATTACACTTAAAATCGTAGAAAATCATACTACGAAAATTTTCCCGAGTTAAATCCATGTTGATGCAGACACACAATTTTTTAAATGGCGCCACAAGGTAAAAACAAAAGACAGTCAGATGAAACAAACTGCATTCTACAGCCAAAGAGTTCTATTTTCAAATGTTGCAATAAATTTTTAAATATTGTTTATGTAAGTGGCCAGTTCCGGAAACTTATAGTGCGCCCTATGTAATAATACAATTAATTTTATATGCAGGTCGTATTGGCGTCCTTCCCTGATCTGGAGTCAGGGTTCGCGCGCGACCTGTTCCTGTTATGGGCGCCGCACCCTAACAATTCCATTGTACTGACAGCGAGGTAAGTTCTAATCAAAGCTTGGAACCGGTACCAAAAGTACAGGTTCTGTACCGCTATTTAGAGGTTCTTTTCATTTCGGTACCTGGGTGAAATTTTAGATGGCTACCGGTACGCCTCCTTATAAGTTTAGGTACCTGCTCCTATCTGCTTATATTTATACCTTCTGGTGCCTGCTTTCTCTCTGATGCAACAAGGTCAATGGTACCGGTTCTCATAAATACCGGTATTTCAAGCTTTGGTTTTGATGACGGTGTTAACTTCGATACTACGTGACGTGAAATGACATACTCGCGGCGTTACCCGCGTAATCGGAAGAGGTTATTTGGCAATCCCATCACATATTTCTGGGATAAAAAGTATCCTATGTGTTCATCCGGATAGGCTCCCTGCTGATAAAAGTCAAAAGTGAAAAATCATTTATTTACTTTTGGATATTGGTTTTATTGGATAACTGTCAACTTTGCATATCGTATCATATCATTTATTGCTTCCTTAATGTATCATATAGGTCTTTATTAGCAAAATAAGTAACAATTAAGGACCCTGACGGGCGCTGCAATGGGGAAGGGCCACATTTTTGTCAAATCTATGTTATTGAATTATTTTTATGATATATTTCAATTTATGTGCCTATATAATATCCATGCAAGTTATATTTTATTCGTCGTATTATAAGTTTATTCATTAATAATAAGTTAATAGAATTTTCTTTCCATTTCATAAAAGGTACGACTTTAATTCCAATCCGTTTATAGGTTTTGGCGTAAAAGTGGAACAAACTAAAAATCCACATATCCTTGTATCCATGAGTAGGATGCGCTTAATACTCTGCGCATTTACTCGTCACCTGCTTAAATAATTCACATTACTTTGATCGCCGTTTACGATCTGCCGGGACGACTCAACCTTACACAACAACAAAATTAATATAGAGTTTTTTTTATATTAGAACGTCACCAGGGACGCTGGCAAGAGATCTTATAGAGAAAGGAGGAGATCGTGTCATAGAGCTGACTGTTAGAAGAAGAATGCGGCTCGAAGGTGCGGAACTCGAAGACTACTTGCAGCAGCAGAGACTGAAGGTCAATAACACTGTCAAGTAAGTGCAACATGATAGTACATCTACTATGAGATTTTTAATAACCAGTAGCGGCAGCTTTTAAAAAATTTAAATAATTTTTTATACAATATGTAACAAAAACCCTGTCCGATCCTTGTAGGAGCAACTCAGACTTTTTGAAACTTTTTGAAACTCGAAAAAAAATCGTCATTTTCATAAAAAAGTGTTCGGCCGGCTTGGCAATTTGTATGAAAACGACGATATTTTTTTTTCGAGTTTCAGTCATTGGGCCCATAGGAAAAGTTGTTCATATTGACGGTCTGGGTTGCTCCTACAAGGATCGGACAGGGTTTTTGTTACATATTGTAAACACTACACGTAATGTAAATTATACTTATTGCCTGTAAAGTTCTAATTACTGAATAAAAATAAGAATTTTGGAATTTTTTCGTTAGCCATTTGGGTCCCACTGGGCAAAAGCCTCCCTTCTAAGAAGAGTGTATGAACTATATTTTTGTTCAAGTTTTTATTTAACACACGACGTTTGCGAATTTTAAAGCTATTAAAAACACGTAGATGCAGTACTTCATAAAAATAATTTGAAAGGTTATCTAAATGATCACTGTAAATATATAGGGACAAATTACACTGATTGAGCTAGCCCCAAAGTAAGTCCAAAACTTGTGTTATGGGATACTAATTCAACGATACTATATTTTTTATAACAAATACATATATAGATAAACATCCAAGACCCAGGACAATTTGAAAAAGGCCATTGTCGAACTTGCCCTGACCGGGGATCGAACCCGGAACCTCTGGGTGGCGGACTAGCATGGTGACCACTACGCCACGGAGGTCGTCAAAATTCCAATTCACTAAAATAGAATATATATACTTCAATGAAAATAATTTATACTAAAAAGTGTTTCATTTTATTCGAGGTTATAATTACCTATTTGACAACTATCTCTTATTTTTAGGGAAGAAACAGCCGGCCTGTCCTCGGATTCAGAATCTGACGGAGAGCTCGAGATGTGGGTCGTCACAGGGCGACACGACATCCCTGTGAGACAGGACTCTCGTCCTACGGGCTGGTTTAAGTCTAACAAACGGCATCATGCCATGTACCCGTTCCATGAAGAAAGAACTAGGGCGGACGACTATGGAGAAATTATCAAGGTAATTTGACCTTTATAACTAAGACATAGAGTTTAAAATTCAATGGGATCAAAGAAATTGGACGGTAAAGTGGAGATGTGGGTCGTCACAGGGCGACATGACATTCCTGTGAGACAGGACTCACGTCCTATGGGCTAGGTCAAATCTAACAAACGACACCACGCTATGTACCCGTACCACGAAAAAAGAACTAGGGCGGATGACTATGGAGAAATTATCAAAGTAATTTGAGCTTTATTTGTTCTTGGTAAGGCATAAAGAACAAATTTCACTGGGAACAATAATTGAGCGAAACGATATCACGCTATGTACCCATACCATGAAGAAAGAACTAGGGTAGGGCGGATTACTATAGAGAATTTATCAAGGTAATATCTTGACGTTTATAACTAAGGCTTAAAGTACAAATTCACTGGGATCAAAGAAATGGGACGGTAAAGTGGAAATGTGGTCCGTCGCAGGGCGACACGACATATAGATGTCGTGAGTGAATGTGAGTCCGCACATAGGTGTGGACTCACATTTTACGGACTGATTCAAGTCTAACAAACGACACCACGCTATGTACCCGTTCCAGGAAGAAAGAACGAGGGCGGATGACTATGGAGAAATCATCAAGGTAATTTGAGCTTTATAATTAGGGCATAAAGAATAGTATATAATTCACTGGAATTAAAAAAAATAGATGGTGAAGTGGAAATGTGGCCATCCAGGGCGACACTTCATCCATGTGAGGCAGGAGTCAGGACTCATTTCTATGGAGAAATCATCAAGTTAATTTCAGTTTTATTACTAGGGCATACAGTACATAATTCACTGTGATCTAATAAATTGGACGGTAAAGTGGAGATGTTTTACCACACTCTGTTTATCATCTACATACTATTCTATTCTTGATAGATTTGACGTGGTAATTTTATCTTCACGTCCCCAGGCACCTATTTTCATACGAAAAGCGGGCCAGGGACTCACATAAAATTATAATCACGTCTATAAAAAGGCTCAAATCACATATCAAGCACCCTCGCCGTAGGCTCCCTACAGGGCGTACCGGCTTCAAATGTGGCGCAACAGGCAATACGCCCCTCCCCCTAACTTTGTTCCTCTGTCGGAAGAGCTGCCTCCGGGCCATAACCTACCTTGGGCAACTTGGAGGTGCCTAAATCGACTACGTACTGAGAAGGGCAGATGCGGTCACGAGCTCGCGAAGTGGTGATATATTGAAAAATCGGAGCCCCACTGCCAATGTGGTCACACCGATCAGACCATGCAGCACCTTCTTTCGTGTCCATTGTGCCCGACCAGCTGTACAAAGTTCGACCTGTACTCGGCGTCGGAGAGAGGCATAAGAGTGGCAACCTACTGGACAAAATACACTACATTTTGTCCAGTAGGTTGCCAATTTGAGCCAATCGACACGAAAAGAAGAAGAAGAAGCCGTAGGCTTGGCTAGCTACTTTCCATAAACTCAATTCAAATACCTTTATTCTCAAATTCAAAATTACTTAATGCAAACTTCTGTTTTAAGATGGTACATAACATGGTTTTGTTTCAACAGTTTGCCCTTTCAGGCTTGGAATAGTGACAAATTATAAACAGTTCGAAACGTCAACACAAACGTTTTCTTTGGGATTTGTATGAAATATAGACTAATGACGTCATAGTTTCTTTAGAGTCAAATAGCGCTCTTGATATATCAGTTTTTCTGATATAATAAATCTAAAATCACACAAAATGGATATGATCATAAAAAGTGACAGATTATGATATGAGACAGAGTGATATGATTTTGTGACGTTTTATTTTCGTAACGGTTCTAAATAGTTTATTTTGACGCAGGAAAGTAACCAATTACTGTGATCATGCCTACCCATCTCCACATAAACATTATTATTTCTCTTCCTTGTCGCTAGATGGCGCTATAGCTTTTTATTAGAACATTTAAATCTTTTATTAATAATATTTAAATTAAGCAGTACTATTATTAATTAAATATGACTTATACGAAATGCAATATATGTTTTTAAAGCATATTCACTTTCTTTGTCACTTTTTCCTAGTCGTATGTGCTGCCATCTCTGTGTGCCTACTAGCAACTCCAGTTTAGCCTACTTTGGGGACCTCCAATCGTTTCTATGGCGTTGGATATCTGTTACTTTATTTATTATTTATCTTTGCTGCGAAATAAGACTTTTCTTCTTTAACCACCGTCGGGTATAATCTTTTGAACATTCCAATAAAGTCAAAAATGTTTTATCAGCCGGAAGACTACAGGCTGGCAGAAATAGTGGACCCTGACGGAGAGATAAGAGACGTGCCGCCAGCTCCACCGCCAAAACAAGAACCTGATGGTATGTACACATAAAAAACTAATGCTTGAGTAAGAAGTTTCATCTTATCTGAGTCGCCATGGAGTCGCCTCGTAAAGTCAAAGTCAAAAGTCATTTATTTATTTTAATAATAATCGTATTTTAACCATGGTAAACCTTAAGGGTTAACACGTGGTCTAAACGTTAGCTGTTTTGTTAAACGTAACACATTGACAATCCACCTACATAAGAGCTTTAATGCACAAACAGCTAAAGGTTTTGTCAAACAGCGGATTGTACAATGCAACTGCGATATACAGGTTTACTTTTTAAACACTAGTAACATATCTGGACCAAGTTCAGCCAACTACTTTCTATAAAAAAGTTATCAACAATCGATAACAAAAAATCGACCTCCCATACAAAATCCGCTTGGCCGAGTACTGATTTGTATGGAAAGCCGATTGTTTTCGTTTTTCGATAATTGTGTTTATGAATAGGATCTGCCGGTCAACGGTTTGTCCCACAACTGAGGTACTTTCGCTATCATGGACTAAACTTGCTCCAGAAAAGTTACTGGTGTTTAAAATGTAACCCTGAATATATATTTCAGAGGAAATGACGGAAATCCCGAGCAAATGCGTGACGTCAGTGCGTCAGGTGCACGTAAAAGCCAACATCCAATACATCGAGCTGGAGGGAAGGTGCGACGGGGAGTCCTTACTGAGGGTGGTGGCGCAGGCCAAGCCGCACGCTATAGTGGGGCTTCGCGCGAACGTTAATGCCTTGCTGGCTCTCAAGTATGTACCTCTTTTCGGTTCTCAAGATTTCCATGCAATTTCTATACAATATGTAACAAACACCCTGTCCGATTCTTGTAGGAGCAACTCAGACCGTCAATATGAACAACTTTTCCTATGGGGCCAATGCTTGAAACTCGAAAAAAAATCGACATTTATACAAAAGTTTTTGGCCGGCCCGGCAATTTGTATGAAAATTTCGATTGTTTTTGCTTTAGTTTCAAGCATTGGTCCCCTAGGAAAAGTTGTTCATATTGACGTTTGAGTTGCTCCTACAAGGATCTGACAGGGTTTATGTTATATATTGTATAATAACAAAATTGTGTAGAAATTTAATGAAAGTTAAAACTTTGAGTTAAAAACCTAACCTAGGGTAAGGGCGTCCTTAATTTGCTAGGTTTTTGTTATAGATGAATAGAAAGTTACTAGAAAGAAATAGTAGACTCTGTGTCTATTTGTTTTGACTTTCTTGTCAATAATAATTTTGTTAATAGTTTAACTTACTAGACACAATGATAAAAAATCATGTAGGTACAAGCAAAAATCCAGTAAATACGTTTCGTCAAATGTCAGTTAGTATAAAAGATAACATTCAATACATCGAGCTGGAGGGGAGGTGTGACGGAGAGTCGTTACTGAGGGTGGTGGCGCAGGCCAAGCTGCATGCTATAGTGGGGCTTCGCGCGAACGTTAATGCCTTGCAGGCTCTTAATTATGTACTCATTTCCTTATCTAGTTCTTAGGCAATTCGCACACTGCTCCGCACCACGCTGCGTAGCGCGGGGCCAGACTACATGCAAGTACCTCAATTTGTATATTTTATATTTAATTTATCGACCATTTTGTAAACAATATACACATTCATTGTCATGCACTTTACAATTAGTGTTTATAATTTATTATTTACAAAATTGCCTAATCAGGCATTAAGAATCGGGTTCGATTATAAATTAATTTACGAAATACTAATAATAAATTACAATTCAACAATTCAATTGATTTCATCTTTTCAAATTATTCACTTGTCACCACATATACTTAACTAGCTGTAACCCGCGACTTCATCCGCGTAGAAGTCGAAAATGGTTCTAATATGATTTAAAATTGGTTTTTTACGTTATTAATTTTGTGGTAACATGAATTATTATGTTTAAATGTTTGAATACTTATAAAATATAACATTTTTTATTATAACGTAGGGATTTAAAGGCCTACCAGACCCGGCGAACCTCCCTCTCCCGCTCCCTCTCCCGTTTCCTTCCCGTTCCCGTTCCCGTCATTTGCTAGTCCGAGAGAGATCGACGGAACGCTTCAAAATGGTTAAACTAATCTTGTTTCTCCATACAAACTTCGTCCCCCATTTCACCCCCTTAGAGGTTGAATTTAGAAAAATCCTCAAATACATATTTACTAGTTTACCGTCAGGAGTACTCCTGCGAAGTTTCGAATAAAATAGTCTAATCTTGTCACTCCATACAAATTTTTCTTATAGGGCTCTCCCTCTCCCTGTTCCCTGTTCCCGTTCCCCGTCCCGTTTTTGTTCCCGTTCCTGTCATTTGCTAGACCGAAAGAGAGCGACGGAACGCTTCAAAATGGTCAAATTAATCTTGTTTGTCTATACAAACTCTGGATCGTTTCACCCCCTTAGGGGATGAATTTTGAAAAATCCTAAAATACGTGTTCACTTATTTACCGCCGGGAGTACTCTTACGTAGTTTCTAATAAAATGGTCAAACTAATCTTGTTTCTCCATAAATCTTTGGACCCCCGTTACACCCCGTTAGGGGATGAATTTTGGAAAATCCTGAATCACGTTTTTATTTATTTACCGCTGGGAGTACTCTTGCGAAGTTTCAAATAAAATGGTCAAACTAATCCTGTGTGTCCATACAAACTTTGGACCCCCGTTTCACCCCCTTAGGGGGTGAATTCTGAAAAATCCTTTCTTAGTGCAGCCCAGACCTCATAAGGAACCTACGTGCCAAATTCGGAGTCTTTAGACCCAGCGGTTTGGGTTGTACGTTGATATGTCAGTCAGTCAATCATTCAGTTTCTTCTTTCTTCTTCTTCTTATCGAGTCGAAATGGCTCATATTAGATATTGTTAGACCAGAACCTAGCCACGGCAACCGCCCTGTCATTAGCCATATTCAGATCTGCCTTAGTACAAGGAATCGGGCAGTTGGAACATGACAAAAGACATGAGGGTAGGATTAAATCATAGCCGCGGCATGAGGTATAGAAAACACGCATAGGACAACACACTGACACTGACTGACTTTTCGTATGGCGGCCCCGCGCTACGCAGCGGGATGCGGAACAGTGTGCCAATCGCCTTATTTTGATATGACATATCAGATTTCCATGCAATTTCTATATAATTACAAAGTGTTGCCGAAATTTGATCAACCTGAAAACTTAGAGTTAAAAACCTATCCTAACCTAGAGTTAAAAGCTAGAGTACTTTTATATGTAAACGTCTACTTTTATATGAGGCAAAGGTCTGTCTACTCCGTAAGAGATACAATCGTGAAAAAAACCATTTAATTTCAGGAAGCATTGTGAGAATGAGGGTATTGAGAAGATTTTCACGCCGAACAAAGGCGATATCATCGATGCCACCACAGAGTCACACATATACCAGGTATGTCGTGAAATATTGGAAGTAACAGCAGCCTGTGTCACTCCCCATTTAGCTATCCTCCTATAGTATATAGTGGAGGTATAGGTTTAGGTTAGGTAGGTTTAGGAAAATATAGCTAAGCGCGGCGACCGCTCCGGAGTGGGAAATTCAGTAGTAGCGCACCGCTCTCAGAATTTGTTTTGTGTAGGTACCTACCTATTACGTGGGGCGCACTATAAGTTTCCGGAATGAATATGAAAAAATACTATTAAAGGTACAAAATTAATTTATTGTTTTTCAAAATAATCTCCCTTGGCGTCTATGCACTTTTTCATTCGATGAAACCAGTTTTGAAAACTTTTGTGCCACTCCTCTGTGGTGACCTCTGAAACGTGTTTTTCATACTCCTCGACAGCCTCTTCTGGTGATGAAAATCGTTGACCGCGTAATTGGTTCTTAATTTTTGGGAACAGAAAAAAGTCACAAGGTGCCAGGTCGGGACTGTAAGCAGGATGACTCATGAGTTCTACATTTTTCGCCTTCAAAAAGTCGTTTGTCTGTCTGGCCGTGTGAGAACTAGCATTGTCGTGGTGCAGGATGATACGGCGTTTACGGTTATTTTTACGGAGTTCGTCAATAACTTCCGGCAAACAAATGGTCGTGTACCAGTCACTATTCACTGTACGACGATTCTCTAAAGCAACAGTAGCCACGTGTCCAGTTTTATTAAAAAAAGAAGCAATCATCCGCTTAGATGCACTTTTCACGCGCGCCACTTTGGTTGGTTTCGGCTCATCTTGAAAGACCCATACGCTCGATTGCTGCTTTGTTTTGGGATCGTAGCAATAAATCCATGTTTCCTCACCTGTTACTATGTCCCACACCAAATTTGACGCACCTTCGTTGAATCTGGTAAGCATGGCACTGCACCAAGTGACGCGGTCCGTTTTTTGAGCCTCGGTCAAGTTGTGTGGGATCCACCGCGAGCACAGCTTTCTCACACCCAAATGTTTGTGTAGGATTAATTGTATTTGACTCATGCCTATTTCTAAGGATGCGCGAATTTCATGGTAGGTCACATGCCTGTCTGTTTCAATCATACGGCGCACAGCATCGATGTTTTTGTTGGTCACAGCGGTGGACGGCCGACCATCGCGAGATTCGTCACTGAGATTGATACGACCACGCTTGAATTCTGCAAATCAGCTATAAACAGTTGTCTTGCATGGTGCTTCATTGCCAAAAGCTGTTTCAAGCCGAGCGATGCTCTGTTGAGCTGTCAAATTACACTTAAAATCGTAGAAAATCATACTACGAAAATTTTCCCGAGTTAAATCCGTGTTGATGCAGACACACAATTTTTTAAATGGCGCCACAAGGTAAAAACAAAAGACAGTCAGATGAAACAAACTGCATTCTACAGCCAAAGAGTTCTATTTTCAAATGTTGCAATAAATTTTTAAATATTGTTTATGTAAGTGGCCAGTTCCGGAAACTTATAGTGCGCCCTATGTATGAATCGTTTGTCCAGAGTAATAAGAATGAAGTTAGCTTGCAATTAATTTCTAAGTATCTAAACGAAAAGGTGCTGGGTTCTGACGCGAGCTAAATTATACCATATCGCTAACCACATTGAATAGATATTTCTTTGAATTCTTTTGCGGAATAAAGACTTGTTCGCGAGTACTAGTTCTTATTCTGTGGTAACAGGCCAGGCGCCCTTAGTTGTTTAGGTATGAAGCTCGGCCGCCCTACGAACGCGACTTATTCAAAAAAGTTAAGGTTGTAACTGTTTAAAAAAAATAACGCTGGACATAAAGGACCTCCGTGGCGTAGTGGTTACCATACTAGTCTGCCACCAGAGGTTCTGGGTTTGATCCCCGATCAGGACAAGTTTGAAAATGGTCTTTTTTAAATTGTCCTGGGTCTTGGGTGTTTATCTATATATGTATTCGGTTCAGTTATATATTTATTTATTATAAAATATTGTATGGTTGAGTTACTCGTAGTATCCCATAACACAAGTCTCGAACTTAGTTTGGGGCTAGCTTGATCAGTGTAATTTGTCCCTTAAAAAAAAAAGAATACGGACCGTCGCTTCGCAGGCGTAATATTGGCTAGTTCGGCGCAAGCTAAGTTAATTAGTCAAAAGTTATGTTTAGGTTGAAGTGAACTAGTTTTTTCACGAGGTATGATTGAATACATAGAAATTATTCAACACTGTTTTATTCACGTAGTGTAGTCGGAAAAAGCCGACTAGTTTTGATCGGTTTCGACGATCATACTTAGGCCGAGTATTTTATGGACTGCCTCAGTGGTTCAATGGTCAAG
Source organism: Acrobasis suavella (assembly GCA_943193695.1). Lineage (NCBI taxonomy): Eukaryota > Metazoa > Arthropoda > Insecta > Lepidoptera > Pyralidae > Acrobasis > Acrobasis suavella. Next base: position 4,552,749 of record OW971947.1, read on the forward strand.
GTGTTCGGCTTGTGATCTAGAGGTCGCGGGTTCGAATCTCACTAGGAAGCATACTTTTTAAAAAGTTGATGCCAGTCTGGTTAGGATATTGGAGGCTTGAATCAGCTGATTTTCCGAAAAAAAAATATGATTCCGTGTGTCGGAAGGCACGTTTAATCTGTGGATAACGAAGCCATATAGCGTTTTTGTAAAAACCAGTAACCTCGTCAAATCACCTAGGTAAGACAACGGAGCCCGGGCTTTGAAGCGTTACCGCTGAGGATGCAACCGGGAATACACTCGAATGATGCTGATGGTGATGGTGATAAGTTTTTATACAAAACATATAAGCCAATATCATTGTGGCTCGAACGTCGTCACACGAAAACTTGGAATTGTATGAAAACTTGTCTCGTTGTCGAGTTGATCGCCGTCTGATTTGCTCTTCTCTTGCTGTCATCCTATCGGATGACAGGTTATTTTTATCTGTCGCACTCGGCTAGTGTGGTCTTTTTTACAGTAAAAAATAGGGTCTATGGCAATATGTATGCTTTTTAAATATTTACGGTCAAATCACACCGACTAAGCCACAAAGTAAGTTCTCTCGAACTTACTTTGTGGCTAGCTTAATCTGTGTGATGTGATACGATACTAGCTTGATCTTGTGTTATGGGATACGAAGGGTTGGATCTCACTTGTCAGCACGGAGCAGCACTTTCCTATGCTGCTATCCTTTTCTGTTGCTTAGAACTGTTATTAGCTAGAACGAGAGAGAGAGCCGACAGAACGCTTCAGCATGGCCAGAGGCGCCAGAGCTATAGCGTTCCATCGCTGTCTCCCTGGCAAATGACGGTTCTAAGCAATCGAAAAGGATAGCAGCATAGGAAAGTGCTGCTCCGTGCTGACAAGCGAGATCCAACCCCAACTTAACAATAATACATGTATTTGTTGAAAATATATTAGATAAATAGATAAATTATAGATAAACATCCAAGACCCAGTTCAATCTAAAAAGGATCATTTTCCATCTTGACCAGACCGGGGATCGAACCCGGGACCCCCGGAGTGGCAGCGTGGCATGGTGCCCACTAAGCCCCAGGGCTAGTGCCAAAATACGCTATTTTCCAACTGGTCAAATCAGATATTTTTTTCCAAACGTCAAAACAAATATTTTCTTTGGAGTTTTTAGACATACAGGCAGATGACGTCATAGTTTCTTGGAGTCAAATAGCGCTCGTATAATCAGTTTTTCTGCAATAATAAATCTTGAATCACGTTAAAATCGATATATTCAATGACAAGTGACATTATTTTGCGACTTTTTATTTTCATATCAGTATGAAAATTTATTTTTGACCCAGGAAAATACCCAATTGTATATGTATTTGTATAAATTCCAGGTGAAACTGACGGACAGCGTGATGTGCAACTTGGTGTGGCGCTCGGCCGGCGACGCAGAGCTGGCGTGGCTCAGCGCGCTCGTGGCGCAGCAGCGCGGCTCCGACACCACGCAAGGTACCAGGCATTGTTTGTACCTAGCAGGAATGTACAATACTAGCTTTAACCCGCGACTTCGTCCGCGTAGAAGTCGAAAATGGTTCTAACAGGATTATTAATTGGTTTTTTACGTTATTAATTTTGTGATAACATATGAATCATTATGTTAAAATGTTTGGATACTTATAAAATATAACATTTTTTATTATAACGTAGGGATTTAAAGGCCTAGCAGACCCGGCGAACCTCCCTCTCCTGCTCCCTCTCCCGTTTCCTTCCCGTTTCCGTTTCCGTCATTTGCTAGACCGAGGGAGAGCGACGGAACGTTTCAAAATGGTCAAACTAATCTTGTTTCTCTATACTAACTTCGGACCCCCCTTTCACCCCCTTAGAGGCTGAATTTAGAAAAATCCTGAAATACTTACTAACTCATTTACAGTCCGGAGTACTCCTGCGAAGTTTCGAATAAAATAGTGTAACTAATCTTGTCACTCCATACAAACTTTGGACCCCAGTTTGACCCCCTTTGGGGGTGAGTTTTGAAAAATCCTTTATTAGTGTGCTCCCAGACCTCATAAAAAACCTATGTGCAAAATTTATAGTCTCTAGATCCTGCGGTTTCAGCTGCGCGTTGATCGATCTGTCTCTATCTATCTATGTCAGCCATGTCTATGTATATGTCGAAAATGGTTCTTATAGGGCTCTCCCTCTCCCTGTTCCCTGTTCTCGTTCCCGTTCCTGCCATTTGCTAGACCGAAAGAGAGCGACGGAACGCTTCAAAATGGTCAAACTAATCTTGCTTGTCTATACAAACTTTAGACCGTTTCACTCCCTTAGGGGATGAATTTTGAAAAATCCTAAAATACATATTCACTTATTTACCGCCAGGAGTTCTCTTGCGAAGTTTCGAATAAAATGGTCAAACTAATCTTTTTTCTCCATACAAACTTTAGACCCGCGTTTCACCCTATTAGGGGATGAATTTTGAAAAATCCTGTAATGTGTATTACTTATTTAGAGCCGGGAATACTTTTGCGAAGTTTCGAATAAAATGGTCAAACTAATCTTGTTTCTCCATAAAAACTTTGGACCCCCGTTTCACCCCCTTAGGGGGTGAATTTTGAAAAATCCTTTCTTAGTGCACCCCTAGACCTCATAAGGAACCTATGTGCCAATTTTGGAGTCTTTAGACCCAGCGGTTTGGGCTGTGCGTTGATATGTCAGTAGTCAGTCATTCATTCAGTTTCTTCTTTTATATATATATAGATGTAACAAAAACCCTGTCCGATCCTTGTAAGAGCAACTCAGACCGTCAATATGAACAACATTTCCTAGGGGAACAATGCTTGAAACTCGAAGAAAAACCGACATTTTCATACAAATTGCCGGGCCGGCCGAACACTTTTGTATGGAAATGTCGATTTTTTTCGAGTTTCAAGCATTGGTCCCCTGGGAAAAGTTGTTCATATTGACGCTCTGATTTGCTCCTACAAGGATCGGACAGGGTTTTTGTTACAAATTGTATACAACGTGTAAAAAAAGGGATATCAACCGGAAAGGGAGTCTTTAACGTATTATTCAATGTTTCTAGACGTTTTATAACTCGATTCCAGCGCGTTGAGCTGAGCTGGAATCGAGTTATATAACGTGTAATAAAAAGAGTACATCAACCCGAAAGACCATCCCTGAAATCGCAAAATAATCTCCATTTACATACATTTTCGTACGGTAGGTTTTTAATTTTGTATGGAGTTTTGCGATATCAAGTATTGTCCCATAGTAAAAGTTATTCACATTAATAAGTACGTTTACTCCCTTTCGGGTTCGGGTTTACGCAAGGGTATATTTAAAGACCTATTTCTTATTTTAGAAGACGCGCCCTCCGAGCATTTGATGTCCCTTGAACCTGCCCCATCGACCGCCGTCACTCCTCACGCAGCTGCCTTCATCAACTCGGTGCGACTGTCCGAGCTGAGAGCCGCTGTGGCTAAGTTGGGACTGAGTGCCGAGTTTTCCGGAGGGGCGCTGGAGTGCTGTAATGGAACGCTAGCTATTAGACGAGTAAGTTTAATTCTCTAGTGTTTATAGGTATACCTCAGGGCACGGTATTTGGCCCCTTTCTTGTTTGAAGTAAGTACTCTCCACAAAATTACTACAAGTTGTCATACAGGCGTTCTTCGAGGCAAAGTACTTGGACCCTTGTTCTTCTAATTACATCTGATACATTTAGGAACATTTATCAACTCGGTGCGACTGTCCGAGCTAAGAGCCGCTGTGGCTAAGTTGGGGCTATGTGCCGAGTTCTCTAGAGGGGCGCTGGAGTGCTACATAGGTCCTCAGGGTACAGTACGTTCTTCTTTAATATTTCGAAGTTGGGATGAAGATACTGTTGGCGCGATGTCATTCTATTATGTCGTATAAAGTGCTACAAGGATCTTTTAGGACGTGGCAATAATCAGAGCTAACGCCGCCATCTTGTAAAACGTCTTTTTTGACAGATCTTGTCAGTTTGATGTCTCCCTATTTTTGTTTATTTTGCCTATTGCATTTCAATGACGCCTAAAACTGTATAACTAATTTCCTTAATTCAATAATAGACTAAACTAATTTAATTTATTTTAATTTCTCCTTTTTTAAATTTTATTGCGTACATATATTAAAGTAATATTATTATTTTTACTAAAAAAGCAGGTACTTATTGTTGTTCCTAATTTCCCTAAAACAAACGAGTTTGTCTGCATTGGTAATACTAATGGCACATCAACATCCTTCTGTCATCCAAGTGCCGAAAGATCCTTGTAGCACTGTATGTGTTGGTGCTTGCTTGCTTGACGTAATAAGTCGTCAGTCGAGTCTGCCCGCGTGCATCTGCCCACGCAGCCACCATCATACCGCAATCCACTCTCAACGTATTACCACGTCGCTTCGCGCCATCGCCGGACCCCCATCACGCGCGCCGGTTTGTATGACATGAACATTTGAATTGTTCTTTATTGTTCTTTTAACTATCAGTTTCGCTGTGCTGCTTTGAAATCTAGACGGCTGAACCACGCGTTTAACTTGAATATTCGTGTTGATAAGTATGACATACAGGATTACTGGTAAGTCGACCTACATCTGTCCAAAGTCGATTTTTCTCTTTTTTTTTTATTTTTTTTATTAAAGCTAACGTAGACACAGACATTATTAACAAGCTCGGGTTACGTAGATAGTCAGCTACTGGCCGACATGTTTTGCTTTCATTATCCCAAAACGAAGTCTGTGAGACTCACAGTTCATTCACAAACTGTACGTAAATTAGTACGGTTTATAAGTGTAGAAAACATCGTTCGCAGAAAATATTTTAATTAATCCAACGCATTGCCTTACCATATTTTTTAGTTTCTTTGACCCGGCTTTGAACACACCTTCACATTTTTCTCTTTATTTAAATTTTAACGCATAATTATAAGTTTTTTTTTTATAAATGTTTCTCCTCGTTTTGTAAAAATAAAACTATTTAAGACAGTTGACAGGGTGTGGCTGGAAGTAGCACACCATCGTGATATTTGGAAAGAGATGGGGGAGGCCTTTGCCCAGCAGTGGGACAGTAGAGGTTAATAAAAAAAACCACACATTATACTTTAAGGTTGAACTAGTCACAGGCTCAATTTCACAATCTCACAGGTGGGCGCGGCCTCAAAGCATGCTATCTCACCTAACATTGTGTTCGGGCGAAGCAGTGAGGTGAAATGTACAATAAATTCATAGTTAACCGAGCACGTGAAAAATACGTAAAGTCCTTTGGGAAAAGGGGTTTTATACAAAAACGACTGCATTAATCGATTCAAAATAAAGTTTATTAAAACTTTCTGAATGACTTTGTTTTGGAGATTTTACACTTCTTTTATTATTTATTTACGCTGAAAGTTGCGTAAATCGTTGCGCGAATCTTTGATGGCTTATAACTTTTTAGTGGCTTTTTAGTATTACTGTATCCATACAGACAACATTTATAATGAGACAAAGCAATATCATGTTAAACATTGAATTTGCAATGTCAAACAGTGGAGGAAATCACCTTCGAAATTTGTATAGAAAACGTATCGACTAGTTCAACCTTAAATTTGTATTTAATCGCATTATCTACTTACTGTCGCGAACGAGATAGTCGCAAAATGTTCGCGAACAAGAACCGCGTAGAAATACGTCGATATGGTGCAAGTGAAGCTAGGCCATATGTCTTTTCAGCATAAAGTCTAGAATTGTTTGGCCGGTTGCACTCGCACAGACGTACCGGCGTCTCGACGTTTACACGCGACATCGAAATACATTCGTCAAGTGTGAGGAATATTCGAGAATAATGTAAACCTGTATATTGGCGCATATAAAAAGACAAACGAGTGTGCACCACGGCAGTTCCATACGAGCTACGGAAGCGATCACTTCGAAACGAAGGAAGCCTATCAAGTGCGACAAGTGGAAGTATCTGCGACAACCTAGGCGATATACCTGGACCTCAGCTGCTACGCGACTCGGACTTAGACATCAAGAAGACTATCTTCACGTGTCAACTTAGGGTTCCGTAGTGAATAAAGACCCCAGTTTCGTAACATTATATAGCGTCTCTAAGTAATCTGTGATCATACCGCAATCCGCTCTCAACGTATAACCACGTCGCTTCGCGCAGCCACCAGACCCACGCCACAGAATTAATTTAAGTATTACATACAGAACGGAATCTCTTAAGGGCCCGCGCAATATGCGTCCCCGTTCGGCCCGTTCCCCTTCCTTACTCCTCTCCCCCGTTCAAATAAGCTATTTTGTTTTTTTTTAAGTCAATCTTTAGATATTTGTACAATACCCGGACACGTAAGTTAAACAAAAATGGCCGTCGTTGTTTTACGTTGTGTGTCCGTTTTTAAATCACATTTCTGCCCTAACTTCAGATGGAAATGATTTCGACTTTGAAGAAAGACCAAAAAATCTCTTTTAACACTTTTATCTCCAATTAAACATGCGCCAACGGCCGCCATTTTTGTTCAACTTACGTGTCGGGTATTGTATTACCTGTTAATTGTCAATTTTTCTTTTGATTTCATAATAGATGGTTGTTGATGTCAGATCATTTACTTACAGCTAAGTTTATTGCCGCTTCCTTAACAAGATATACGTAACAAGAAAAAACCAATCTTACTACGGGAGCCATATGCGGCTAACAATTTATATATTTTTGAAATGTGCTAATCAAGACCTTTCATTTGATACCCCACTTGAAATAGAAACAAAAAATTAACATTTTTTTTTGTATACAATATGTATCAAAAACTCTGTCCGATCCTTGTACGGCAACTCAGACCATCAATATGAACAACTTTTCCTATGGAGCCAATGCTCGAACTCGAAAAAAAATTCGACATTTTCATACAAATTGCCGGGCCGGTCGAACACTTGTATGAAAATGACGATTTTTTTTCGAGTTTCAAGCCTTGGCCCTATAGGAAAAGTTGTTCATATTGACGGTCTGAGTTGCTCCTACAAGGATCGGACAGGGTTTTTATTAAATATTGCATATAACACTCGTTATAAACATTTTTGCATACAAATTGTAGCCTATCTATGTCTCCCGGACAATAATGACAAACCGATTGACATCTCACTTGTGAACATTGGACAAGCGATTCGGATGCTACATGGAACAGACATAAATAGCCATAGCCACATACATACACTACTAAAATCATTACCTTTCCTCTTGCCTTTGTCATAGTTAGATTAAAAAAACGATGGGTTGCACTCCGGGAGTGCCGGCAGAAGTGAAAACTTGAATATTAACTTCGTGCATTTTTGATATTTTGGAAAGGTTAGGGAATAATTTTGCACGAATTGCTTTAATTATCAGTATAAAAGTACTATCATTTATGTGTTAGAATACAATATTTATTTATTTACAGCGTGCCACGCGCAAGCGCCCTGCGCAGCCTAAACGAAACAGCAGACGCAGGCATACATTTTCGCCGCGCCGTAGAAAGAGAGGGGGATACTTCCTCTCCTACGCCGCGCCGGCTGTCTACGCTCCATCCGTCTTACGAATTTTCGATCAGTGTCACGTGCCCTGACGCGAGTTTCCTGACGCGAGTTTAACATTTTTTACCCATTACAAAAAAGTGTTCAACGACGCTAAAGAAGTTTTCACTTCAAAAATTAGGCCTGTGTTTGTGATACTTATACAACTTTTTCTTTTCAGTTGGAAAACGGGCGTGTGGCGCTGGAAGGCGTGCTTTCCGAAGAGTATTACAAAGTGAGAGAGTTACTGTATGACCAATTCGCGATAGTGTAGTATGACTGATAGTAAATAAAAGATTAATTAAGTTAGTTCTTCTTTATTTAGATGTAGTTGTAGTAAGTAGTGTGTGTAAAATAGGTGCCCGAGAGAAAGAGGGGAATTGATATATATCTATTTATTTGTAACTGCTTAGTAGCTAAGCCACGTTGAAACAGAGACCGGACATTGTCCAAATTTCCTTTTATACTATCTATACTATTACAATATGACATCTAGTGGCGACTACTTGAATTACTTATTTACAGGGATGCTACACGCATCAAGCATTGATACAATATTCAATACTAGGGTACTTAATACCTACTTAACGCAATGCAAGCCATATAGATGGCGCTTGTGTTTAACAGTGTGGGTTTTATGGGAAATGGGAATAGAGATTGTTACTTATACTGCTTATACAGCGTGTAACGGAAAGGGGGTATCAACCGAAAGGGAGTAAACATACAAATCAATGTGAACAACTTATACTACGGGGTCATCCCTGAAATCGTAAAAAAAATCTACAGCTCCATTCATTTTGGCACGGTAGGTATTTAATTTTATATGGAGGTGAAGGTTTTTTTTTTATTTCATCGATGGTCCCATTTAAAGTTGTTTACATTGATTAGCATGTTTACTTCCTTTCGGGTTGATACCCCCTTTACGTTACACGTTGTAAAGGGTAAACTTCCAGTCATTGAACAAAAGCAATAAAACCTTATTTATTAAGTTGCTTTTAAAACACACTGCAGTTACAGAGTATAATATATTTTTTTAAACTTAAAACTGACTTCACTCCCATACACACAATCGATTTTATTAAAATTTCTATGGGATCATCGGACGATTATACCCTTTCAAACAAAAACAATATTTTTTCAAATCAGTCCAGACGCCTTCGAATAATCAGTGAACATACATTAAAAAACATCGCGACGAATTTATAACGTCCTCCTTTTTTTGGAAGTCGGTTAAAAGGATATCAACTGCAGTGGACAGAACACAATCAATTTTCATTGTGTTCTGTCCAATGACTGTTTGCGTCCAATGATTGGAAGTTTATCCTACTAGATTCCAGATAGCATGTAGATAAATATATCGGCGCAAGTGTTATGCACCTGTAGTTTGTGCAACGAAACGACATAAACAACTATCGACGCAGATGTTATTTAGATTTTCTACCGATGAGGTCGCAGAAAAAAGATTGATTTCCAGAGTTAAATTATGTAGTTTAACTCGATTAAATATTACAAATTACATATAAGTGATTGATTACGATCAAAGTTGGATCAATAATGCAATTTAATTCATTACGCGTTGCAGATTACTAACTGTGAAAATGTTGACGAAGCATGTTGCGGATTACCAACGGTGAATATTTTGATGAAGCGTGTTGCGGATACCGGCAACATGTTACTAAAATTTTAAAGATTTGCAGCGTAAACCCGATGACAACTAACTTGTTGTGTACGGCGTATTAAAGTGTCGCACGGCACGGTACACGTAATGGTACTAAAGTAGTGTCTCTGTCAATATAGCTTCGTTTACTTATTGACAAGTGGCAAGTCCGAGTGAAGTTGTTACTTGTCAGTAAACATTGACAAGTAACAAGTAAGTGTGACAACTAACAAGAAATACGCCTCGCGATGTCTGAAGTTGCCTTTCTTATGTATCAAATAAATAGGTATAGAAATCATAACTAACAAGTGGCACGCACTGACAAGTGGATATGCAGTACTACTATTCACTTGTCACTTGTCAATACTTGTTCACACGCACTTATCAATGTCAAAAAAGGGTTGCAATTTTTGCTCTTGCCATAGAAAGTGGTGCCATTTTTTTCTAGACTTATCAGCAAAATAAAGGATCGTTTACAAATGAAAGTACACGCGACCATTTTATAATTTATTTCACATATCCAGGACCAGGTCACAATTGATAACAGTATGTAAAGAAACAAGGTACGTTATTAAATACAAATAAGACACGGGTACGATTACTACTCGCTCTGAGATTACAACAAACTAATATTTCTGCCTTAAACAGGTGGACATCAAATTTTACATCGAATCTGGTTTTCTATATTTCAATGCTGTAGAATCGTTTTCTAAACGCTTAGGAGTAGCATACAGCTGCCTTTTATTAAATGCATTTGATGGCGGCTTTCCAACCGTGCTTTCTTGAAATTGAATTTAGGGAAACAGGGTAACTGTGGCCCATACCCTAGCATTATTTTCAAGTTTCTAAAACTGGGTCAAACGGCTTTTTCATTTCAAACTCTTCTATCGTTTAGAACGTGTCCGGGTTATGCCTCGTTCAAACGTCCGCAAAAACTTGATTAATCACTTCGCAGACGTCTAAACGCAGCACAAAACTAAATTAGTATGACTTATCCTATCTGGCACGTCGTTATCTATACAGCATCATACCCTGAGACTACCACCGCATACACTTAAAACCTCTTAAACTATAAATAACGTATATTCTTAACATAAGAATAACTACAACAAAACTTTAAATAAACTCACTGGAATTTAAACTGTAAAGTTACGTGATGTTTTGCAATTACGTCGTGCTGTCTCTTTCTTTCCTTAATTGGGCTACCTGAATTTTCCGGGGTCCAGTGCTGCCGGGCCCATTTAAAAAAAATCATTTGAAAGAAAACAGATATATAATTTAAAATTTTGTCTTGATCAGACCCTAGATAACCCTTCAAACTATTTAATGAACTACTGTTTACTGTTTGAAGTGCGAACATAAAGCTTTTCTACGCACATACGCCAAAAGTGTCCGTTTTTCGCAATTGTGCGTAGAAAAGCTTCACGTTCTCACTTTAAACTGTAAACAGTAGGGTCTGATCAAGACAAAATTTTAAATGAAATCTCCGTTTCCTTTCAACAGATTTATTTCAAATGGGGGCAGCACTGGACCCCGGAAAATTCAGGTAGCCCCTTAACGAGGAGACGTGAAAGAGTTGGCGCGAGTCTAGTCTTATATGCAGGGTCTAACAAAATATACTGAAACAATTTTAAAGCTAATTTCAGTCTATGATACCAAACAAGTTTTCTGTAGCATCATATATCGACATATAAAAAAAAAACCAAACCAGTTGACCGATCAGTTGCTCAGAGCTTCAAAGGAAAGCAAAATTTTTTTTATTCATATTTTAATAAATGTAGCTTCGGGAAAGTTCTTTAGTATGATACGCTGAATCTACCCTTAAAATTGTTCCAGTATATTTTGTTATACGTCAGTATATTTAATCAATTCCCAATTTCCAATGTAATCTTAGACATACCTTTTATTTCATAATAAATATATTTCTGTCATATTCCGTTTGGTAACAGGTTATCGAGGTATTTTTATCATACTGTACCACTATTTTAAATATTTAACATCTACATAACTTTATGTACACAAAAATTTAAAATTGAGTGATATATGTAGGTATATAATTTTATAACAATATTGTACATTACGTTAGCATGGCAACACTCAAAATCTACATCTATACCCGTCTTATTATAAAACGCGGACAAAATTTAGTAACAAAGAGCAATAAAAAAAAAAGTTTTTTGATTAAAATTAACACGAGACAGTCATTATTAGCATGAACTAAAAGAGTTACGTAGAGAGTCAGCTACTGGACGACATGGTTCGACCTCATCCGGAGGCGAATGTGACTAGAGGACGAGCATACACGATGTCGCCTCGAGACACATTGATGTTAGCGGTGCGTTGCGCGAGCGTTGCTGAACTTATCGGCCAGTAGCTGACTCTCTACGTGAGTAACCATTCATGCTAATAAAATTTTAGTTCAGAGAGATTCTGACATACAAATATAACCCATCTTGTCTCTTTCCCTCTTATCGGCATTAACTGTTGCTAGAATGAGACTTCGCTAAACGTCAAAAGTAAAAATGTAACCTGTTTGCTGCTTAATACGACAAAATTAAATGACATTGTCTTATAAGATGTGTTTACGTGACTTTTCTATTTAGTAGCGTCATACATGTCCTGGCGTATCGCATACAAAAAATACGCCACTACACCAAAACAAGTTAAACACTTATACTTTTGAGAATTCAACGCGGAATCTATATCTATGTTTGTTTAGTAGTTAGTTTAAACCGTTATCCGTCCAAAACTAAAGTCAAAAATCATTTATTTTTGGATAGTTCTATCATATGATAATTGTCAATTCTTTTTTCGATTTCATAATAGTTGATGACGTCAGATAATTTTGCTTACGTCAAAGTTTATTGCCGCTTCCTAAGCGCAAGTGCAGAAGAAGCGGCAAGAAACTCTTTTCATTGTTTGACATAAAAAGAACGAGACAAAACATTTGAACTCAGTTTGTATTTTTTATGAATAGGTAAATCAGTGTTTTATAATAAGACGGAGAATGTTCAGTGGAACAGACTACAAAATACATCTCTCCGTAGAAGTAGGGTGTTATTTCTTAAATTTAAATATTCTGTCAACAAATAATTGAAATATGAAACAATTTTTAAATAGCTACGAGATGATGCGGCTTGTATTTTTCTGTTTTAATTTTCTGAGAAGATTCTTCCTTCCCGTTCTAAACTACGCAATATTGTAAAATATTGATAAATACAAAAGTAGGTACATGCTATACGTAGCGCAAGAATGGAATTTTATTAATAAATCATTCATCATTTCCTACGATTTTTTTAAATAGCTAGGTCCCTTTGTTGGGCCAAGTTGTAGGTCCTTTTTTTTTCCTACGCCTCCTTTGGTATCACCCTCAACTCCTTTTCAAACTGGGTCAAATTATCCGCCCATCTTTTTCTCGGTCGACCCGATACTCTTCGGCCATTTGGTATGCAATTTGTTGTGTTCTCCGATTTTTTTTAATACAATAACTTAATTTATTGCTTAATATTTTTTTCAAAGACAAGCGACATCACCTCGTAACCAAAGTCGCCAAAAACACGTATCAACATAAAACAACGTGGGGGCCACCGAATACGGCACCCGCCTTACAATAAAAAAAATATACGGACAAATCACACAGATTGAGCTAGCTCCAAAATAGACTCGAGACTTGTATTATGGGATACCAACTCAACGATACTATATTGTATAACAAATACATATATAGATAAACATCCAAGACTCAGGTCAATCTGAAAAAGATCATTTTCCATCTTGACCTGACCGGGAATCGAACCTGGGACCGGTGTGACAGCCTGGCATGATGACCACTAGGCTACAGAGGTCGTCAAAAATACAATAGACGTACGGTCGGGGAAAACAAACAACACAGCCTTCTAAAGCTACACTACACATATCTGGCGAAATGAGATCCTATTACTATCGCCCGGTTTCAAAATCCTGACTTAGCTTTGAAGGTTATCAAATAAGTTAGTGGGCTTCGCCATATTGCGGAAAAGGGTATAAGGGTACAAAAAATTGACCCATTCGTCCCCGGTGGGAATCCCCACTGGGGACGAATGGGACAACGATTACGATTTTTTGTTTTATGTATTTCGATTGTCACCACTGAATGATTATTGTTTCACAGGTTGGGAGAGAATATGCTTTCACCACAATTCCCAATCGTCCCCAGTGGAGACGACGCGGTGGTGACAATCGAAACACTTCACCAAAAATTGTCCCATTTGTCCCCACTGGCAAACGAATACAGCAGCGGAAAAAATCAGATCTAAATATAACACGGGACCGCCCATAACACAGATTTAAAAACGACCGTTTGCGCCATGATTTCAGGCCCACCAACTTAGTTGTTGACCTTTACATAAGTACTATTTACAAAATTAATATTTGACAAAACGGTTCCATTCACACACCGAGTCTGCTACTGGCTATTTACAAGTTATAAAGTACCGCTCTTATTCGGCAAAGTCAAACATGCAAATGTAGGTATTAAATCTTTTCTTAACTACAATTTCTGTGTGCAGCTGTCTCTTAGACTGTTCGCAATTTTTGTCACTGTAAAATGTATCTAACGACCATTCTTTTAGATTCATTTTTGATTGCTGTAGGTACATTTATTATTATTTGTAAACAAAATAAACTATAAAAATTGTGATACAGGACAAAAAGTCACAATGATTTTTAATGTATAAATGTATAAAATTCTCAATATTTTGTACTTAACACATTGTACCTTGGATAAAATATCGTAACGATTTTGAAAACGGACGTAATCTAAATTCTTTTTCAAGACATATCCATCGCCGAGTAAACCCTAAAATTAATTTTAAAATATTAAATAAACCTTATACCCCTTCGAGGTAATAAATCGATTAAATAAACATGTTCAAAGTACATTAACGTTGCAAGTTGTCACTTGTTTAAATTTATATCAATAATAAACCTAATAAAGTACTTAATAGAATATTATTTAATGTATATAACATAGTATGTGCAGTCGTAACTCACGTGCGGCCGATTTTTTCCTCGACCATACATTATCTGGGTCCTCACCGCACAGTTAAACTAGATATAATTTTTTAATATACAAAAATAGTAACAAGTTTTGTACTAAATCCTTCCGTTTTGTACATTTACGGCGCGGGGCGCGACGATATCCCGATATGAAGCCGATCGCCGTTCACAGCCGAAACAAATATATTATACATTCGCTCTTATATACGTAAATGCAGACTAAAAGTATGGCGAATGATAGGGAAGTTGGCTGCGGTTTTAATGTTAAACAATTAAACCAATAGGGTAAATTTCCAATTATTAGACGCTAACAGTCATTGGACAGTTCTGTCGACTACAGCTGATATCTTTTTATACTCTGTAGCTGCAGTGTTCCTGTTTTGAAAGCAACCTTAATAAATAAGGTTTTATTATGTTCTGCCCAAACTGTTAGCGTCCAATGACTGGAAGTTTACCCTAAATCCAAGATCAGGCGACGGAATGAGTGCTCCACTTTGCAGAGTTTTGTATTCTGATGTAACCGTTATTTATACATTTCCAATAGTGTTGAAACAATAAGTTCTTGTCTCTATTTGGAGATAATAAATAGGACAATCTTAAAATAGTTACCACATTAAAATAAACATTATATTTTTAAAATAAAGTTCACAGCCAATAAAAAAAATTATACCAACGCAATTAAGAAAGTTGATCTTTGGTCATATAGTCCATTAAGTGTATATTTCTTTAATCAAGTTTTGAGTTGCGTTCTAAACAATTTCGATACTTAAAAATCTATATTCTTTTTAACTAAAATCTGGAAGATTTCTCGCAAGTAAAGTTCTCTCTAAAAGTTTCAAAAATGAATACACTACAGCCAACGATCCTATCATCGCTTTATATGTGATATGTGATGCGGGATGCGTGGTCGCGACCCGTGCCTACGCGCATCGCCGCGGGCTAAGTTCTATAATATTACATTCTACATAAGAAACAGTCGTGATAATATTTATGTTAATAATGTGTATGTTTGTACACTACTGAGCAGGAAACCCTTTTAGTAGCCTTGTAGTTATATAAGGTCTAACTATATATACTGAAACTATGTTAAGGGTGAATTCAGTCCATGATACTGAACAACTTTCCCCAAGGACCATGTATTGAAATATGAAAAGTAATCTTTGGCCTCCCATACTAGTGGCCGATCAGCTGATCCGAGTGTGTATGGAAAGCCAGAAAATATTTTTCATATTTCCATATATGTTCCGGGATATCACGTTCTCAATTCACCCTTAAATAGTTTCAGTATATTTTGTTAGACCTTATGTAATAAAATTATATAATGTGGATAAGATTTCGATTCGAAAATATATGATTACCCGAATTGTAAATTTACACACAAGCATATTTCTCAATACCCATTCACACACCGTACATATCTTGCCTATTGCATTCAATTAAATAGGGGTTACGACACGGTCAGAAAAGTATTATTCTAACTAGTCGTCTTTTAGATTATCTAAAAACAATAGAATTATACTTTTAGTTTATCAAAAAAGTAAAAATTCACAGAGATACAGAGCATCTTAATTCGAGAGGGGGCTTGCGCCGTCACCGCTATGTAAAAATCGTGCTTAGGCGTGACGTCATACGAAAAAATGTGTTTCTTCGTAATTTTTGGCTTCACAGAGAAAAGAAAAAAAACGTGTACAATATTTTTTTATAATCTAACCGATAGACCTTATATATTTTTCCAGTCTATTAAGAGGAAATACATAACTTGCATGGCCTAAACAAAACGTCAACTATACTATTCATTTATTGCTTCAATTCAATTTTATGCAAAAGGCAAGAACTTGCAGTCTGTACCCGCGTCACCTAAATAGCGCGAAACCTTATTAAAATTACTCGACAAATTCATTTTCATTCATTCAAAAGAGTTTCATACTCTATACTTTATTTCACTTTACATGTGGTAAAAGTAGAAGTGCGGATTGGACAGATAGTAGGTAGCTAACCATTGGTTCAACTCAAGAAACTATACACGCTATTATAAATTATTTTATCCCAATTATACCCCATAATAGTACCAGATATGACCTATCAGAGAAACTTAATGCCAGTTATTTATTTAATCGAATCAATGAAATATATTCAAGCATGATTAAACATTAATAAGATCAAGTTCATACCAAACTTTTCGCTCATTGCGCATTTACTGAAAACGTTTGACACCTTACAAATAACATCGATGTATATTTTTATTTAATGAAATTTAATGTTAATCTTTTTAGAGAAAAAAAAGTAGTGTGAACACGTCTATAAATAAGATAGGTATTCCAATAAAACTTTTTAGCCCTTTACAACCGAAAGTATTTAATGTAAAATGCTATGCTATCGGACACTCACATTCGTGAGGTACAGGAATAGTTCGCGTAGCACACGATCGTGACTCTTCACTTTCCGATAGCCTCCCACTATGTAATAGGTTGCTTATCACATCACCCGTGAGTGGAGTCTCTAAAAATAAAATAAAAAATAAATTATTTTTAAGGGTTTATCAAAAGAAAAAATTATAATGAATTGACAAACTTTTCACACTTATAGCGTGTATATAACGTATGTACTATTTTTTACTTTTATAGTATTCCAAGATAGGTACATGAATAAATAAAATTTAATAATTTAAATCACTATTCTAAAAAAATATATATATTTATACTATAAGAAGAAAACAGCCACCTCTAGTTGTTGTTATTTTTATTTTGTACTCCTAATAATATAATTACGGTTGTAAAGGGGTATGCAACTTCCACTATTTGAAATTTCTCATTAGTTTCAATTTAATCAGTTTTTGATTCATTTAACAACAGCGTACGTCAAATCTGTTACTATAAATATATCATAATATTCCAACAATTACTCCCGTAAATCGATACACGCGTCTGCTATGCACGCTCCATAAAAGTATACACATAGGTTTATATATCTTATAGGCGTTTTTAAGTATTCAAGATGCATTACTAAGTACCCAAAGAAACTAATTTCATAAAAAGAGTACCAAACAGAAATATCATACATGACACTTAGCCCGCGTGATGCCAACGCCTATTGAAGGTACATTATAGCTTTACATCCTCAGTGCTAGAGCCTAGAAGAGTTTATTCACACGCACGATCGTGCTATTTAAAAATACTCATACTCGTTACTGCCAGATTTTTTTAACCACGCGTGATTATATCTCTCAACTTCTTAAACATTTTCAAACTTTCCTCAATATAAACCTTCACGAGCGACGCGTGCCAATGTTTGAAGGCTTACCAAATATCCTATTGCAATCCGGCTTTAGCTCTTAGAGCCAAGAGCTGTCACAACACCCTTTTTATAAGTCTCAATATCTTATATCACTCTTAACGTGAATCCTATATACATCCTACAGCAATTCACCTTCCAGTATCTTCAAACCTTCCTTCAAAATATTTGTCTCCAACTCTGAAACCTTTACTATCTTCAAGCCAAGAGTCACATACCAAAAGCATATTACGCGTGGTAGCAACTTGAATTAACTCCGGCATAGCTCGCTCTTGGGACCGAGCGTTCCGAATCCTCACTATCAAAGTTCACTGATGATGATGATCATCACTATCAGCACTGTTCACGCGTGGAGCCTACGTAGGTACAGTGGCATCCTACCGCAAGCTATTCTCGAGCATCTCGACGAACAGTTTGTTCATGTGTGTGCGGCGCTCGCGGTGTACAGTGGACCAGAAACGACGCACGGCGACGTCGGCGTGTCGCAGCGCCGGCAGTACCAGCAGCAGCTGCTGCAGAGTCGCGTTTGCGTTGTATGGCCTGGAAGGGATACAAAAGACTAGTCTTTACTCATGCAGTTAAATAATTTCTCAAAACTAAAACTACACAACCGAATTTGATAAAATTTCTATGGGACCACCTGACAGACTAGAATTTGCCAAATCGGTCTAGGAGTCTTCGAATAATCGTTGAACATACATGAAAAAAAAAGAAGATTCCGAATTGATAACCTCTTCCTTTTTGCAAGTCGGTAAAAAAAATATCATTTTTGGATCACGTGTGTCATAATATCTAACATGTTAAATAATTTTTCAAAAGTAAAAACCGACTTCTCCCCCGAACTATAGAACCGATTTTGATGAAGTTTCTATGGGATTACCTAAAGCTTTACCTACCTAAAGGTTACCCTTTCATACAAAAAAATAATCATTAAACATTCCTAATATCAAATCAAACAAAGATTCCGACAAATTCATAAACTCCTTCCTTTTTGAAAGTCGATTAAAATATCGTTTTTGGGTCACGTGTGTCATAAAATCTACTATGTGTGGTATAGAACTTCAAAGAAGCGGAGTATCATTTATGCCTACTGCTACTACAAACGAAACTATACATCCGTGCACACGTCAATGTGTGTGTGTTCGCCCCACAACACACACCACAACGCCAGAACGGGGGAGAGGTGCGGGGACGGAGAACGGGGATGCATATTGCGCGGGGCCCTAGAAGTGTCCCTACTGTATGTAACACTTATATTAATTTGTGGTTCTACTAAAGTTTGCAAAAGATTGGTGTACCCTTGGTGTGTACCCTTGATGTACTCTTGGTGTACCGGTATACCGCGGATAAGTAGTGCTTATTACTGTCACATAAGGTTGAATGTTAAGGCCGTGTAACATCCGACCTAGAAAAAGACCAATCCATCTCTTCCTGTGGATGTCGCGCAAAAATCTCATGCTAAAACAACATTCACAAGGCGAATTGACGTCAGGAGGGGGCTTGCTGTAACACTTTTTACACAAATGCATTCCCGAAGAGAATAGGGAAGATGCAAATTTTTTTTTCGTTGTGCTATTGTAAGATTTCCTAAAAATAGGCACGTCCAAGAAAAAACTATCTTGCTAACCCAAAATCTCTTTAAGATATAAAGTTTATAAAGTCACGTCTGCCTTTGGACGGCGTCTCGGGGCGCCTTAAAAAGAGCGTACAGGAGTGACGTTACTTATGTCGCATTTATGGGCGTGATGTAAAAAGATTGTTCGGGTGCTATGTCAAATATTGCGTTTACAGGATTGGCCTCATAAAAAAGTAGACATTTTTTTTTTAGGAAATCCTATGGTAATATATTTTTTAAACTTTTTATTACGTCTAAAATTGACTTTTTCAATTAATTTAAAACTAAAGTTAATGAACCGTTAAAAAAATATAATTATGCTTAAAGACCTTTTTAAATCAGAGACATTTATCAAAATCGACTCATTATGCATCTTCTCTATTGACGTCAGGCAGACGATAAGCGATATCCCGAAAATCACACCTCGGGCTCCAGGAAACGCGTTAAGACGGGGGAGGGCGGGAGGGGGACAAGATAATTTTTAAAAATGTTACCTGAGCACCGCGACGGCGTCATTGAGCGCAGCGAGTATAGAATCCCTGAAACGTCGCAACGCGGCGTGCTCGTCGATCCTGGCTTCCGAGTTGGCGAGCACGAGCGCTTTCAACAAGTAGCACTCTTCGCGGAGCGCTGCAGCGCCTTCTAAACGCCTCGTTACTCCTGCCACCTGGTTACAAAAAAAAAATACATAAAATAAATTACTTCTAAAAATTCGAGAAAAATACATAAATGAATACCATGCAAAAGGAGCCTCATCTAAATATATAAAAGAAGAAACTGAATGAATGAATGAATGAATGACTGATTGACTGACTTATCAACGCACAGCCCAAGCCGCTGGGTCTAGAGACTCCAAATTTGGCACATAGGTTCCTTATGAGGTCCAGGAGTACTATAAGAAAGGATTTTTCAAAACTCACCTTCTACGGGGGCGAAACGGGGGTCCATAGTTTGTATGGAGAAACAAGATCAGTTTGACAATTTTATTCGGAACTTCGCAAGAGCACTCCTGGCTGTAAATAAGTAAGTACGTGATTCAGGATTTTTCAAAATTCGGCCCCTCGATGAATGAAATGGGGGTACCTAGGCCATCCTGAACCTTTCCGTCACTCTCTCTCGCTCTAGCAAATGACGGGACCGGCAACGGTAGCGAGAACGTGCGCGCGTGCCGTGTGTAGCTGTGGCATACTTCATATGTTGTTTACCATTTGTTTTTGCCGCTCACTGCAATCCGCACCTCTCCCGGCTGTGGCTAGGGGGTTATTGGGAGTGAGTGACACAGGCCTGCTTTGGGGTTGTATACTCACGTGCGTGTACAGGTTGTGGGCCCCGATGTCCCTCATCTGCTGCTCGTCGAGCATGAGGTCCGTGGCGTACCGCAGCCGCAACGGCGCGCCCGCAGACATCGAGCGGTACGCCAGCATCAGACTCAGCATTTCCGCCCATGTGCTTTGGAGTAGACGCATCTGAGGGGGAGCGGGAAAAAGGGGGGTTAATAAATGTGTACAACATAAAAATGACATTGAGCTGCTAAAAGCCTCAAAAGTCAAAAGACATTTATTTATCTTTGAATATTTATATCACTTGATAATTGTCAATTTTTCTTACGATTCCATAATGGGCAGACGTTGACGTCAAATCATTTACTTACAGCTTAGTTTGTTGCCGCTTCCTAAGGGCAAGTACAGAAAAAGCGGCAACAAACTGTACTGCAATATTTTGTCCAAAAAAGGTCCCGTTTTACCTTCTGAGTTCTGAATCCTAAAAAATAAGTGATAAATTGGTTTGCTCGACCGCCACAAAGGAAAGATCTTCCCGCCAGGAATAGACTCGACGTAGTATTTATACAGCAAATCGGACGAACTCTGATATAAAAGATGTAGCATACTGTTAGCGCCATCTCGTAATCTCTGTGTGGACTGTAGTTGCTTAGTTGTTGTGATTATAGTTTCTCTTAGTAACGTAGAGGTCGACACAGTAGCATAGAAATGTATCTACCTGGTCGTTAAGCTGCAGTTCTGTAAACCCTGGGATAAGCTTTGCCCAGCTGATGACGCCGACTAGCTCCCTGTCGTACAGGTCCGATAGCATGGCGAGGGTCTTGGCTTGCGGGTCCGTGATGGCGGCCGGAAGTGGCTGACACGTCAAGATCTCTGGCTCGTACGAGGTTAGGACTTCTAACACCTGTGGAACAAATACCTCAGGTCATTCAATTTATTTAGTGCGTTTCATAAGGGGCCATCCATTAATTACGCCACGAGTTAAGGGGCAGGGAGGAAGGCAATGAAGTGTGACGTTGTGTGGGGTGGAGAGGGTCGTAAGATTAGTGACGTCACAATACAAACTCTAGCAATAAAACACTAAACAATAACTAATATAAATAAACTTTAAAATATGTCCAGCTTCAGCAGTATATTTAGTAGCTCCACACGCGTGTCCTTTTTTCTAATTAAATCAATAATCGGAATCTTTGACGCCACTGTAGGGGGTGAGGTCTAAAAATTGTGACTAACTGTGACAAGTCATGAAATTCGTGTGACGTAATTTATGGATAGTGCCTAATGTCCATCAGTTCTAACTACTAAAAGTCACTGTCTTATAATGGGTACACTATGAACGCTGTCGGGTATCGCAAAACAGAAGTGAAACGGCAAGCGGATTTTATGTCATGCCGAGGTTAATTCATAAATATGGGCAGATATTAGGAATATTATGCTAAGTATTTTTTATTTTTGATGATGGAACCTAGAAGAAAACGAGGAAACTCTGAATTTTATCGGCGCATTTGATGGGATTTGGGTAAGTAGGTACATTTTAATAAAAAATATTTGTTATTGTTAAATTTTATCCGGAGTGTACCACGTGACATGGCACACTTGTTCTACCTTGGCTGCCACAATCGCGACTACAATGGAAGTGGGTAGAACAGTGGCGTGCACTCCATACAGACAAATAGAAATTTGTCTACCCTATGCCACCCTAATAATGACGGCAAAGTGAGAAATGTTCCTATTTTCTTTGATACGGAGTCGTTCTTGTAATTTAGGTAAACCTACCTAATTTACAAGAACGGCTCCATATTTTATAGGAAAGGCCCTTTGGCCTTCCCTATAAAAATAGCAGTGCACTGGTAGATAATAAGTTAGTAATAATAATTATAAAATGCTTTGCTTGATTGTTATACGGTAGATAATAATCGATAATGATCGAAAATTTCATTTATTTTGCCAAACTGCCAAGTAGTTAATCGACAAAGTGACTAACTTTGTCGATTAACTACTTGGCAGTTTGGCAAAATAAATGAAATTTTAAAGTAGATTTAGGTTATGAAAAAAGACGCAGTTGACAGTTAAATAAAGCATTGGTAAGATTTTTTCCCAGTAGGCAATTGTTTACTGCAATGTGACAGTCCCCTGAGCCCTGAGGTAAGTATTATAGCAGCTCAGGGCTCTGGGGATCAGTTGAGACGGGTTTTTTTAATATTTCGCCAAATATTTATAAATTAATGTAAATAATATCATGTACTTCGTTAAAAAAACGCTCTGGAAGAAAAATTGTGTGTATGCTTGCTTGCAACGGTAAAAGTATTGGCCACTTACGGCCAAAAAACTACCCACGCGACAGCAAAGATTGCGTTTCAGCAAAGATTCTCTTTGGAAAAAATGTATAATTTTCATTGATGACTAGCTGTATCTCCCTCCGCAACCAAAGGAACCAAAAGTATAGAACAAAGATATCTGAAAAAGGTTTGCCAAACATTTAAAAAAAAAACTGGAACAAGTGCTATAATTTCGCAGTTTTTCGAGTACCATGGGAGTAACACAAGATTTTCAGGGTTGCAATTTTGGGTAAATAAACTTCTCTCGTGAAAGCTAAAAATATACACTAAAATCGTAGATACACACGTTTGCGATGTTGGCTTTTTTTTGTGTCGATAATGACAGGTTTGCAGTAATACCTTGATGTCGTCGAGCTGCGATGTATGCGCGGGCGGCTGGTCGGGTGCGCGGCGGTACTTCTGCTGGCCGCCGCGCACGCGCAGCATGCCCATGCGCAGACAATTGCGGAAGAGAGACGCCTGCTCATAACAACCAAAGTAGTTACCTTAATGTCGTGGGCGCGAAGGTACTTCTATCGGCCGCCGCGCACGCGTAGCATGTTAATGCGCAGGCACTTGCGGAAGACTAGCACGAAGCTTCAGCAGCCGGTCAAACTGTAACATGCGGTAAAGGCGCGCCTGGTTTGAACAACTACCTCCAGCCAAAATCTAGCCCAGTAGTTACCTTGATGTCGTCGAGCTGCGGTCTCTGCGCAGGCGGTTGGTCAGGTGCACGGCGGTACTTCTGGCGGCCGCCTCGCACGCGGTCCAGCCGTACGCCCTCGCGCAGCATGCCCGTGCGCAGACACTTGCGGAAGCGACACGCCTGGCACGCCTTGCGGCGACGCTTGTTGATCTCGCACTCGTTTGATGCCGGACATGTGTATTCGATGTTGCCCTGTGCAAAATACGGTATTTTAAACAGTTTTTTTTATTATTCATATCAATAAGTAACATAATCCAAAATCGAAAACAATTTTTTTTTATCTGAAAAGGAAACCCATTTTCTTACTGTTTTCAGAAAAAATCTTTCAAGTGGTATTTTTTGTTTGGCCTATTGTTTTTACCCAAATTCGCTTGGTTGCATATGGTTATGTTTTTCGAGAGTATGTATATATATATTTATGTATAACTGTTCGGCACGCTCTGCAGCCTGAACGGCTCGATGGATTTTAGCTTGAGAGGTGTCGTTAGATCAGTATAAATTTACTGTGTACTGGGTATATCAAAATAAATAAATAAAACAGCAGTCGGGTTTTTTGTTTTTGTAATATTTAATTTATTTCACTTAAAATCTTAAAGATAGTACATAAGGTATGATTAAATGCTAAGCATTGTCTACCAGTTCACCTTTGAGGCGTAGCAGGAAAGATGGGGTGCAAATTTAATGAATATGTTTTATTACTATGTAAGTATAGCTAAAAAGCCACAGACTTTGATAGAGCTTGATAGTCTTATTGAGATTTCTACACTGGAGGTCCCGCATCCGATCCCCGGTCAGGTCAAAACGGAAAATGAACTTTTATATATATTTATATATATATATATATATATATGTGTGTGTGTGTATGTATGTATGTTTTTGTTAAAAATATAGTATCGTTAAGTTGGTATCCCACGACACAAGTCTCGAACGTACTTTGGAGCTACCTATTTAAGTATATATTTATTAATTTATTAGTATAATATTAATTACATAGTTAAGACAGTGTAGATAAAAGGGTACGTGCCTAAGGGCTAAAAGGCTTTGATAGAGCGGGATATATGAGAAAATAGAAAAAAGTGCTGTGTTTGTCACCGACTGAGCATTTTTCCATGGCCGGATTATAAGCATACTTCAAATTGAATTTTAAATAAACAATAAATAAATACACACGGACAAATCACACAGATTGAGCTAGCCTCAAACTAAGTTCGAGACTTGTATTATGGGATACTAACTCAACGATACTATATTATTATAACAAATACATAGATAAACATCCAAGACCCGGGCCAATCTGAAAAAGATCTTTTTCCATCTTGACCTGACCGGGGATCAAACCCGGGAGCTTCGGAATGGCAGCCTGGCATGGTGACCACTAAGCCCCAGATGTCGTCAATCTCGTATATACTCATATTATACTTGAAGTGCGTATAACCCGACCATGAAAAAATTATACCGTAGTATCATTACGGGGATACCTGAATTTTTCGAGGCCCAGCTTCAGGCAATTAAAATAAATTATTTGAAAGGAAACGGAGATATCATTAAAATTTTTGTCTTCACCAAGCCCTAGATAATCCTTCAAAGTAAACTACTAGATAACCCTTTAAAATTTTAAATGATATTTCCGTTTCCTTTCAAAAAATGTGAACTAAACAGTAGTACTTAAAAACCCTTCAATCTTCGTAAAATTAAACATAAACACTTGGTTTTGAATATACGACTTTGCAATGAAATCATGATGCAAAGTCTACAAAAATAATTGTTATGTCATAATTAAAATTATCAAATATTGTCAAACACTCGGTATTCAAACATTGTTTAAAAGAAACCATATCGCGTTTCAAATATTGCACAGCGCCATCTAGAGAAAAGCCGAGAAGTTACTTCTGTAGGAAGAAAATTTTAACAAATTAAAACAATACTTTCGGTTACTCCTTCAGGTTATGGGCCCAGCGCGCTTCCATATTATTATTTCTCGCAACCGCCATTATTAGTTAGACCTACATTATAGTTTTAATACTTTACTAACCTGTATAGTTCTCTTGAAGAACGCTTTGCACGCTTCGCAGCTAGCGACTCCATAATGGAATCCCGACGCAACATCTCCGCACACGAGGCACAGTCTCCTTGGCGCATCGTCATCTCTGGCCCCGCTGGCTGCGGCGGCGGTAGTAGTTGAGGAGCAGTGCTGCTGCTCGGGGCTGGTGTTGCCGCCGATGGTGCCGTCGCCGGGGGATACGCAGAATTTTACATCCTCCTTCGTCTCTATTTCAAGCTGCCGGAAAAGGGTGAGTCATTATTATTTAAGTTAGGAATCGGTTCCGAATAAACGATGCAAAGGCGAGAAAATGGTTGAGCACATCGCATGAGATTACGAGGGAGAAACTGAACAGTTTTATCTGGTTATTTATTTTTAGTTTTAACCTAAGACCTGAACAGATACATTTTTTAATGATTTGTGCGATGGTTTATAAGCGTACAATAAAATTTTACATTTAAAGGTGCTTAAACAAATCTGTCTAAATGTCCTATAGCACCTAGTTTTCGACGACCTTCGTGGCGTAGTGGTCACCATGCTAGTCCGCCACCCAGAGGTTCCGGGTTCGATCCCCGGCCAGGCGATCGAACTCTAGGTGGCGGAATCGGAAAATGGCCTTTTTCAAATTGCCCTGGGTCTGGGATGTTTATCTATATATGAGTTTGTTATAAAATATAGTAGCGTTGAATTAGTATTCCATAACACGAGTCTCAAATTTTGGGACTAGCTCACTCAGTGTCATTTGTCCCTATATGTCTATTTATTAATATTTATATTATTTATTTATTTAGTATTGAATGAGTCTAATTTAAAATTGCGAAGTATCATGTGTTCCCATTTGAATATTTCTTTTGAGAACCACAGTATTAAAAAAGTATGAACAAAAAAAAATTCATTTGCATATTAAATATATTTTTTAGCTTAATACAATGAGATATTCTTCATTGCAAAAAATATGTAATCTTGTTTCTAAGGAAATCACCTTTTTTATCTAAAATCACTAATGCGTGGCATGCATGATGCATCCTATTCATGACTACAATTTAATATAGGATTTAAATATAAACTATGCCATATTTTAGATTCGGTATATTCCGGCTAATAGAAACTGTCACAAGTTCTCAACCAAACCGATTAAAAAAACCAACCCCATATTTCTTATAATCCCATAGAATGTCTTTCTCATTTCATCATATTCCCGGTTGCATCCTCAGATGTAATGCTGTTCAACCTGGGGTCCGCTTATCCCATAATATGTATTGCACTACAAATATATAGGACAAGAGTATTAATTTCTTATTTATATATATTTTAGAAAGGGAAAGGAGACGGGAACAGGCGGAACAAAGTTTGCCGGGTCTGCTAGGCCTTAAAATTTCTACACTATAATAAACATTGTCATATTTTAAGTAAGTAAGTATTCAAAGATTTTAACATAATAATTAATATGTTATAACAAAAATAATTACGTATAAAAACCAATAATAAAAAATGTTATTACAACCATTTTTTACTTTTATGCCGACGAAGTCGCGGGTTAAAGCAAGTCTTAATATATAAAGCTGTAAGTATAACGATTGGAGTGTCTTCGCAAGCGCAAAGTGCACGTGTGTCGTATGCACTGACAAACAACACGTTACTTTATTGACAACTTGTTTTCTTTGTTTATGTAAAAATGGAAATGAACCATTGAAATACAGAGCCGCTTACGTCTTGTTATTTTTATTGTTACACGACTACGGCGGAGCCAAAAGGAGGGTTATGTTTAGCCGCTATTTATGTATGTTCATCTATTTTCTCGCATCTTCAAAGATGTCCATGATACCTTGACAGTGAGACATCGTCGGAGGAATCTTAGCTATCCACTGGTTATAGGGTATGTGATGTCACAATGAATTCACGGTGGCGCTCTCTATGGCCATAAAGAATAAAATAAAAAAATAAAATTAATCTAATCGTACCGCGTGGGGTATCAAATGAAAGAGACTAAAAATCAAATTTCAAACATATTAACTTGGACAAAGGTACATTTCAATAAGAATTTATCCGTTGTCGGGTTTTAGTTTTTAAAACTTTATATCAAGAATCATTAATTTCTGATTCAGAGGGAAATGGTGTTAAGCAAGGTACAATATCAAACTAGTGTATAATAATAAATTCATGTAAGATAAATAAATAAATATATAGGGAACAAATAACACTGATTGAGCTAGCCCCAAAGTAAGTTCGATATTTGTGTTATGGGATACTAACTCAACGATACTGTATTTTATAACAAATACATATATATAAATAAACATTCAAGACCCAGGACAATTTGAAAAAAGCCTTTTTTTCCAACTTGCCCTGACCGGGGATCGAACCCGGGACCTCTGGGTGGCGGACTAGCATGTTGACTACTATGCCACAGAAGTCCTCAAACTTAAGAAGATGGCTAAAACACTTGGGTAGATGACTGGGTCAAACATTAATTATTCGGTACAGTTAATAAAACGACACAAAATAGTATCACTTGATCATTGATCATATCTATTTTCAACAAGATTTAAGATTGAAAAACTGGTATTAAGAACTCTATTTGACTCCAAAAAAGCATGACGTCACGCTTTTGTATTTCACACAAATCTCATAGAAAATGTTTGTCTTGACGTTTAAAAAAACGTGTAAGGTTTTTTTGTATGGAAAATTAAATCGTTTAGGTGACTCCGCGTTTCAAAAATGGCACTTCTGATTTGAGTTGTTATCATCTAGCGGATTGTTACGGGAGAATAAAACATAATTACGAACCTCTTGCATCATCTGCATGGGTCGCTGGTGAAGCGGGTGTGGCTGTGGCTCGGGTGTTGTGTACTGTGGTGGTGGTTCGGCTTCCTGCTTGACACGACGCAACATAGGCTCGCCGCTCACGGCAGAGGACATCATTTGCACCTGGAACAACTGCCCATCATTAATTGTTATTGTGATTTTAGTACGGCTGGTGTCGATCGGTTATTTTGGAAATCTTTGGGGGAAGATCTATCTTGGTTAGGGGAAGGTATATACAATATGTTAAGAAAACACTGTCCTATCCTTGTAGGAGCAATTCAGACCGTCAATATTAACAACTTTTCCTATGGGACCAATATTGGAAACTCGAAAAAATCGTCATTTTCATACAAGTGTTCGGTCGGCCCGGCAGTTTGTGTAAAAATGTCGATATTTTTTGCAAATTTTCAGCGTTTGTCCCATAGGAAAAGTTGTTTATATTGACGGTCTGACTTGCTCCTAAAAGGATCGGACAGGGTTTTTGTAACATATTGTATAAGTACCTAGTGGGCGGTCTGCGTTTGAAATGGTGACAATGACAGTGAAAATGAAGGGGTGCTATCTGATGCAACTATGTATCATATTAAAATTACACTTATTATTTACTACAAAGGCACACTACCCGTCACAAATAGCTAAATAGGTAGGAAAGTAATGTGTTTATTGGGTCAAAAAGACACCGCAGGGCCTTGCCCTTCAGCCTTGTAAAAAAGTTGAAACTAGTCGAAAAGGAATCTATTTTGATATGGAAGATTATACATTTAAACCATAAATCTTTTCAAATATTATTACTATACAATAAGATACGTAACTTAGGTGCAGATCAATAAATTCTACAAAAGTTTATTCGGAAAATGACTTGGTTTAAAGGAAGGCTTCGTAAAAAGTACAGCGCTCAAAAAAACATACCTATAAACTACAAAAGGAGGAAACGGCAATATTAATAATCTTTATTTAGGCTATAAACATTGATTACTTAAATTGTATGTCTTAAAACGTCATTTTCCGCCGTCAAAACAAAACCTCGCCCATATCCAGCTTGTCCTTCAACGTTTGATTTCCACAGACATCATGACCCACTGACTCGGAATTTAAATTAGGTTACGCAGTTTTCAATTGCTTACATCATCTGTGGCTTTTCATTGAAACAAAAAGATATTTGTGTCACAGAATCTTTTCTATTTATTTTTTTTTATTATTTTCTTTACACTATAAATCCCAAACTGTGTAATCACTGTAACAACACTTTGTTAACAATGAGAATAAAAAAAACATGTGTCTTTTATATCTATCTTTTTTTAAATATTATTCTATTGTTCTGCGTAGCTATGTAATTTTATATATTCGTTATTCTATTGTTCTTCTACGTAGCTAGGTACTGTTTGTTTGTCTGTCACGTCTTAAACCTTAGAGCTAGCTTTAATAACGATACCTTATGGTCATGATATAATACTTAAATAAGTTATATTTCAAACATACTTATTTGTATATAAATGTAACAGCCATGACAATATTAAAAACTATTTGATATTCATTTAATTGTATTGTGTGTGATTTTGCTCACTGTACAAGAGTAGTTAAAATAACCTTATTTCGTGCCTACTGTACAAAAAAGAGCAAGAGACAAGCAAAGAACCTGTTTTCAATTGAAATTACTAAACTAAAGATTTTATCTAATATTATATCAAAACTTGTCCATAATAATCTCAATTTGCCTCAAAATAAAAGGTCAACAAGACCGGGTGTCCGAAAAAAGAAACGCAAGGTATATAGACAATCAAGCGAAAACATAGTTTCACTGAGATTATTTATGTTGCAACGGATTGGAAAAACAAAATTAGTTATCTACGACGAGCAAAAAAAGTTTCAAGGATGCGCGAGTCGAGTTCATTGTCCCCTTGACATTGGCGGGTGTTGTGCATGATAATAACTGCATGATGTAAGCATCGTGTTTAAAAGCACCTATACCAACTCATTATGCATCGTTTTATTAATGATCGTCTGTTTCATAATATTAATACAACTGTTGACAAACAAACAGAACGGCAACATTTTCCAATAGAACGTTCGAACATCCACGACCTACCTCAACAAAGAAGTCGTAAGCCTACAAGCAAAATATACATGACGCGAAGATAAAATAACAGACTAATCCGCCTATCTTCACTTACATGTACTTTGCACAGTTGAATAATAAAGTTTTTATTGAAAAACATTGTTTTTAAAACGAGAATCATGTATTCGAAGATTCTTAAGATGCATTATGATTATTACGCGTTAATGAATTACTAACGAGGGTCCATTTTTTTACTTTTTATCCGACTTAAAAAAAGGAGGAGGTTGTCATTTTGTCGGAATCTTTTATGTTTTATGTATGTTCACTAACTACTCAAAGACTTGCTTGTGGTCCCATAGAAATACTATCAAAATCGGCTGTGTGGTTTGGTTTAGAAGTCGGTTTATAGTTTTGAAAAATTATAAGTTATATAAAGCATGAAGTAATGTCGTGACGTAACGTGAGGGCCCGTGGAGTGAGAACGCGGCTACAATGTAGGTCACAAGGACTCTCCACCCTTCGTTACCTAATCCCGGGATCGATATCCCCGGCTCAGATTTTCTTCTCATGGCGTATTTTTACTCTAGCCATCCCTATTTTAGATACAAGAAAAAGAAGATTGCTTTGCCACGAATATTTAAGTAGATATTAATAGATCGTGATGCATATGAGCATGTGGGATCCGCTATGATTCACAGGGCCATTTCCTATGACTCTGAATGACCCGTCTAAAATGGGCCAAATCAAGCAAAGTCAGTTCAGTGGATGACTGAAACGTTCGTAACACACTTTCAATTTCATAAGGGCCGATATAGTAAAATATCACTAGCTTTTCAGCCTGCTGTTGTAATATAAATAACAGCTTTATTTGATTCTCGTGGGATATGTCTTATGAAACATTAAGGTTAAAGGGCAAAGGAATATATTTTTTCAAATTATAATTAAGAAAACAATTTTTACCCCACTTCCACTAAACTTGACATCTATCAGACCGACTCTATGCTTAATAAAAATCAAATATTATGCCTATAAAGTAAATGAGATTTCATACAGTAGGTTTATTGAATTTCTACGCTCAATCCAATTTGCAATGTACTTAAGTAAACATATGTGAATAGGCTTACACGCATACTTCTACATTTACAAAATTAATTTTAGTAAAGTATGCTCCTTTATAAAACATCTTTATGCTGAAACTATTGCCAGTATAAATTGCAGCTTTGAGTCCTGCCCACGGCTATCTTTTTCCCTATTTCTCTTTCTTCAACATGTCATAGTAATTAAAATAACCAAATATATCTTTTTAAATGCATATTTTAAAATCAGATACATTTCTCAAATATCGTGATACCAAATCAACATTCTCAAATATAAAATGCCATATTTATTCAAGTTGTTTGCACGTCAGTCCAAATTAATACCAACGATAAGCAATAGGTACGAGACATTTGTAACAGATAGCGAACCTGATTACCTACTGCGGCGCAGTATTGAAATAGGTATGGAGACGCGGGTCGTCGGCCGGACGACCGTGGTCTCACCTTTTAGATAAACGTCGAATTCACTAGCGCTGCCAAACGTGGGCTCAACTAAGCCGACGTTGGGGTAGGCATGTAAGTACTTACCTAATGGTATGCGGCGTGAGCATGACATTTCAAATTCGTATTTTGGTTCATTTAAAACATAGGCCGCAAATTACATCACGTTCCTTAATTTATGAGCAAATACATACTTATAAGTAAGTGACAACTTTTAAAATTTAATGTAGTATATGATGGTCAGATGTTTCCAGTTTGCGGGTTGCAAATGATGAATTTGTTTGCAAAACTCCATATTTAAATGAATAATGTCACAATAGCGGGGGTGAAGATTTAAAAGAGAAAGAACAGACAAATTTAAATGTTGCGACACAATTCCACTTTTAAATATAAAAGCATTAGGTAACATGTCCCAAGCTGTAATGTGCAATTTTTGTCACAACGTGCGGGCAAACCAAGAATCAATGTTACTAACGAGAGAGTACATCCTGGCCGGGCTTTAGCCAGGTGTTGTATTACATGACGTAACATAATCAAAGATGAATAAGCTACGCTCAAAATCACGCTTGATACAACTGAAGTTTGCCTATAATAATATTATGAAGCTGACTAACTGTCTGGGCTAGCCGATGACACATTTACAGACTACTTTAATTGATTCAGTACTTTTTTGTAATGCCACCGCTTGTCTGTTTGTGCGGTGACTTAGACTAAACTCGGCAAAATTAAATGCACTCATTTTCCTTGATTCGTGTGTTACCACGCACTTTATTTTTGGGTAACATTCCTATTTCGTAATATTGTTTAATGGAGTGAGATACATTTTATGTTTTCTTTTGCTTCCCTATAGTAATATGATACGAATATACTTATGATATGGAACGCCTTAAAATTAAGTTCTAGGGATTACAACATAACTTTTCAAAACTAAAAACCG
Organism: Acrobasis suavella; assembly: GCA_943193695.1. Lineage (NCBI taxonomy): Eukaryota > Metazoa > Arthropoda > Insecta > Lepidoptera > Pyralidae > Acrobasis > Acrobasis suavella. The sequence goes on from OW971947.1 coordinate 4,585,551, forward strand.
ACTTCACCCCCAAACTACACAACCGATTTTGATAAAATTTCCATGGTACCCTTATAAAAGTATACCCTTTCAAACAAAAAATGATTTTTTTAAATCGGTCCAGGCGTCTTTGAATAATCGGTGAACATACATAAAAAAAAATAAAGGGTCGCGACGAATTGATAACCTCCTCCTTTTCTGGAAGTCGGTTAAAAAACAATATTTATCTATTTCCAGCAAAACCTATGCACCGCTCGTGCAGCAGAATACATTATCATTTAGATAACGAGTTACGTTATAAAAACATTAAATTTTCACATAATGAGATATTATAACCATATTTTGAAAACACAAGTTTGATGTAGCTTAAACTAACCTTGGCAGCAACATTTATTTTACCGGATTCCCTTAAAACATGGAAGTGATAATATAAAATTCATGCTTTCATTGAAGAGCACAAAATAATATAAGAAGACAAGAATAATATAGTGAAGAGAGAGAAAAAAAACTACTGGAAATTCTTCTAAAACAGCATTGATACACTCATCATACAAACATGACGTTACGTGTGTCACCGCAAGATAAAAAAATGTGTAGTCGCGCGATTGGCATTATTGAAAACCCGGACCTACCTCAACACGCCGCGTAACTATACGCCTTTTATAGTAGGTATTTTTCCATACGTTCTCTTCTAATATCGATATTTGCTATATATATATGTATCTAAATCCAAATGTGTCATGCAAAGTTCTCGTGATATTTTATGAAAGTGTACATAAGTATACTGTATAATAATTATTTTAAAATCGGCAGGAGCAACTAAGGTTTACACAGATGTAATTCCATTTGCATTATACTCAAGAGTACTGCATGTTTTTGTGCAGTTTGTGGTGCGTTTTATTGAGCAGATATTTAAAATTTACATTTTATACTTCCAAAATTAAATCTACTTATATATTTCGCGTTTGATCTTATGGTTAATAATATGTTCATAGTATTTTTAAAGAATGAGCACCAATGACTATATCATCTAAAGAACGCCAAGGTTTTTTATCTCATCTCTTAATACAAAAAGATATTTGTATTCTGGGTACCTAACATAAGACATTGCCCAAGGCCAAGACATTAGCCGATCGGCGATGACGTCATGGAGCTCATTTTTAGCGGCTTATAATAGAATTTTGAAGAGTCGAACACGAATCAGTTGAGATAGGCCGCGGTTCATATAGTCTTTTTCTTTTGAATTCAGGCCCAGAACGACCTCAATACTACTGCAAAAAAATTCAACATGACGCTTAGTGCACAGAATAAAAAATATTTGGTGAACTTCACGGTTAGTGACTTTTTTCATTAACCTAATTAAATTAACTTGAGACTTATTAAATTTCAATAGGTAAGTATGGATAATAAGCAGTTTACCCGGCCCCCAATCACCGATTGTAAAGAATTTAAAACTTAAAATAAGTAATTCAAACATAGCTAAGCAATCAAGAATTAACCCCGCAATATAGATCCCCATCCCTACTCTGAAAAGTTTTAGAAAATAGAACTGATGCCAAAGAGTCGCGTTGATTATGATATAATTAATCGAAAATTAGAAACAGGGGAACAAACAATAAAGTTGATAATGATTTAAATTATCTACCTTTATTTAAAAGAAGACAAAATTTATGTCAGTACATAAATACCTAGAAGTTTAATATTCATCTTATTTTTATTAACTTTCCTCCACGGTAAATATGATAACTTGAAAAAGTTATTAAAAGCAAGAAGGTAACAAAGAGCGTTAAAGAAGACTAAATATAAATCTAATTATGTAGTTAGACGCCTACACAATACTTAGAAGGTTCTTTCAAAAGCCTCCTTAAAATATAAAACGTTAAGTTTCCTCCACCACAATAAATGTGATAACTTGGGAAAAGTAATTAAAAGCAAGTAACTAAGAGCGCTGAAGAAGGCTAAATATAAATCTAATTAGGTAGTGAGACGCGTACACGAAACTTAGGAGGTTCCTTTAAATGCCTCCTTAAAAAATATCGTTGGCAATGACTTCATAAAAATGAAAAAATATCAAAGGCCTACAATAACTTGAGGCAGGTCAGGGATTGGGCCTATTATATTTGCTTAGGCTTTGCCCAGGCAAATTCGGTGGCTGTTGGGGCGCAAATAGGTAGTGGGAGGGGCGGAGGGGGTTAGCGAGCGGGGAGGATGGCGGGTAGGGAGGGGTGCGTCTAGACGCCGGCCTTGACCGCCGTTCGGTTTCCGCGCGGCCGAGGTCGCACCGCCCCGCAGCCTACAGACCGAGTGCGACGATGGCGACAACGCAAACGATGTATGCCATAACAGATGCCACGTCATGCCATGGCAAATGTCGGTTTTCATTGGCCACCTCACCTGTTACAACTAAAGCTGTTTTGTTAAATAAAAATATTTTAATGGCATGCTAGTTCACTGTGTGTAAAATGGCTCTATTTTTGCATATTTTTCATTCCAAGAAATAAACAAGAACTCAAATGCACAAAATTCTAGACAGTCGAGATTTAAATTTAAAAGAGTCTGCACAAACAACGTGCGTGATTAACACATTAAAAAAAACTTTATTCGATTCCTAGACTTCGATAAAATTGCAAAGTCTATTAAACCAACCTAAGCAGTCTAAGCGTCTATAAATTTCGGTCGAACAAGGCGGCTGTGTGAGGAACGCACCGGCGTCGCGGCCCGGTCTGTGAACTCAGCGCGATTCCACATTGCGCCGACATTGAGCCGAGCTAAATAACGCAGATAGCAATAGGTCGACGACCGACAGCGCCCAATATCACGCGGACGATCGCAAGATTCACAAGCACCTGCCGATGCCGCGTGGCATTATATAACCAAGCACAAACGCATGTTACCACGACCTACCCCAATTGAACAGAGCTTTTTCAACTATTAGCATATTTTTGACTCGCACGCACAAGGATCAGTGCATGAGCGATTCCTTTATTAGCTCATTTCCACAGCTTTTAAATTTCTGCTTAAAGTAAAGTCTAAAATAAGGCTCATAAAAGCGCAGCAGCTTTGGCCATTAACATAAGAATTTTCAAAGCAAGATGTGTAATATGTTCATGTTGGAGCCACTAAAATCAAAGACGCCGCTAAACCGCCATTCGGAAATGATTCGAGGCATTTCGAAGCCGGGACAGACGCGGGGAGGGGCGCGTGGGGCCGAATATCTCGCGCGGGGTGACATTGCTCGGCCGTCGACACTATGCCCGACCTACGCCACGGCGGCATAGCGGCACCGGGGCGCTCGCGCCGCGCTGCGCCACGGAACAACACATCATCCGCAAATCTATTGTCTACGCTTATTAATGAAGCTATGACGTACCCGTCATCACGTAAATACTTAAAAAATTATAACAATGCCTTTTTTCACGGTTACCAGATTCACACGCATAAAATTAAATAAGGGTGTACATAATCGCTGTAATATAAAATGACTCAACGAGAATTGCGCAGCATTCGAATCAATTTTTGTTGCGACGATTTACATAAAGCTTGAGATGGGACTTGCTTCTTTAATTCCAACCTCGTCACCGTGTTACATGAAATGACATCATGACGCAATGCGTAGGGATGTTTTGTAACTAACGATGCGAAACAATGCACCAGAGGCCATGCGCCTTTTAAACAAATCGCTGCATATCAAAATAACTACACACTTTTAGTTCGTGAAACAAAACGCAGGAGGAACAAAAGCTTTGTTTAGACATATTTGCAACTTTAGAAAAAAATATAGCGCTTTTGTCTACCAGAACTAAACTTATAATTGCAAACCTCGATGGACGTTACTGCTAAAAATAACTAGCCAAGTATGGGAATAAAAGCTTTGTTTAGTCAAAGGAAACCATTTAGGCGCCATACATTTTTGGGCCCAAAGTCAAAGTTCCAGCTATGAGGTGGCTATGATTTCTATTGTTAGTACTACTAATGGTGAGCATTTGTTAGTATAGCATGAAATCTGTAGGGTTATTCAACAACTTTTTATTGACATTTTAAGATTTGCTTTTTTCATACTTTTTTCCTAAGTGCCGGCCAGATTCCGGCCATGAAACAGATGGTTAGCACTAGTTATGACGAGCATTTGTTAGTATGGCATGAAACCAGTAAGGTGATTCCACAATGATTTATGGGCATCTGAAAAGTGAACATTTCATACGTTTTCAGAAAAAAAGCCGGCTTTCAGGGGGCCACAATTTCAATCGTAATAACTACTAATAATGAGCAATTGTTAGTATGGCATGAAACCTGTAAGGTTAATCCACAACTTTTTATTGACATTCAAAGATTTGCTTTTTTCATACTTTTTCCTAAGTGCCGGCCAGATTCCGGCCATGCAGCAGATGGTTAGCACTAGTGACGGCAAGCATTTGTTAGTATGGCGTGAAACCAGTAAAAAGTGAACTTTTCATACGTTTTCAGAAAAAAAGCCGGCGTTCAGGGGGCCACAATTTCAATCGTAATAACTATCTGCTAATAATGAGCAATTGTTATTATGGCATGAAACCTGTAAGGTTAATCCACAACTTTTTATTGAATTCAAAGATTTGCTTTTTTCATACTTTTTCCTTAGTGCCGGCCAGATTCCGGCCATGCAGCAGATGGTTAGCACTAGTGACGGCAAGCATTTGTTAGTATGGCGTGAAACCAGTAGGGTAATTCCACAATGATTAATGGGCATGTGAAAAGTGCTAACCTATAGGTTTGCCCTAACCTATTAAAATGGATAGAACTGACCTAGCATCGTTTCAAATGCTTCAACTATTTTGCAAACTGAAACTTACGTGGTAACAAAACTTTAATGTTACATTATTTCGATAAAATACATAAAATATAAAAAGAAATACCTAACGATAGACTGAGTTTGTAAATAATAAATAATCGAGTAAATGAAATTTCGATGTAAACAGATTTAAGGATTTGTTAAATATTGTATTAAAAGATCTGCAAATAATTTTATGAATTGCTATATTTTACGAATGAAAATCGTTGAAGTGAATTGCAATAAAGTAATGGGTTGCCAAAACGGAATAAATGGAGTTTATTGTGTGTATAGCTCTGAGGAGCACCCGTGCCAAAACATAAAATATATTTTTTTATAAAATCTTCATTGTTCCACAATAAACAATAATTTGCGGACGTAACGCTTAAAGCGATCTCTCCCCGTCAACCATGGGATAAACAGATAGTCTGTTGCGGCCTGCGGGGCGGCGGCGCAAGAGAAATAAGTTTACATGAAAATCATAAAAGTATTTATTACAATATGTTATAAATATATACCTACCATATAACATTATAATATACCCGATACATTTACATACATACCCAAATGATGATAATAAAAGTACCTATTGGGGAATTTATGTCAATATTCTTAAATGTTAAATTTTGACAAATATTTTATCCATAACAGTTATATTAACAGATAAATTTAAGTGATAACCTGTCGGTTTTGTTAGTGAAACCTGTGACCTTTAAATTATAGATACCTAAGTGCACGCTGTCAAATGTCTGCGAGAAGTGCGACGTATTATAATTTATAAGCTACGAGCTAAATGTAGTTATTTTATACATAAAACAAACTGTTGGTTTTAAATTTCAAATTGGCCAATGTTGTATGAAGTAAAAAAAAATGTAGCACTCGGGGACTGCCGCGTATTACCATAATACCGTAAGAGAAATAAGTTTACATGAAAATCATAAAAGTAAGTATTACAATATGTTATAAATATATACCTACCTTATAACATTATAATATACCCGATACATATACATACACACCCAAATGATGATGATAAATTACCTATTGGGGAATTTATGTCAATATTCTTAAATGTTAAATTTTGACAAATATTTTGGTCATAACAGTTATATTAACAGATAAATAAATTTAAGTGATAACCTGTCGGTTTTGTTAAGTGAAACCTGTGAACTTTAAATTATAGATACCTAAGTGCACACTGTCAAATGTCTGCGAGGAGTGCGACGTATAATATTTATAAGCTACGAGCTAATGTAGTTATTTTATACATAAAAACTGTTGGTTTTAAATTTCAAATTGGCTAATGTTGTATATATTAAAAAAAAAGAAACTTTTGCTACAATCAAATACTAAAATTGGCCAATGTTGTATGTATTAAAAAAAAGAAACTTTTGCTACAATCAAATACTATCGAGTATAAGCAATTTTTTGGACATGGAGTTTAATCTTTGTGCCAGCCTAATACAGTACATTTATTAAAATTATTTATTGGTAATTAATGCGTTAATACAGTGTAATATAAAAATATTTTTTTAAATATACAACCTGTATAATGTATGTATATGCGTAAGAAATCGAACCATGGGCTATACTAGATCATTATAGTATAAAGAAATTAATTTAACATTCAAAAAACCAAAACAAAATTCGACATTCCCATACTAATTGCCTGGGCGGCTGCACACTTTTGTGTGAAAATGCCAAGTTTATTTAGTAAAAGTAATCTAGAATATACCGTGGGTCGATTTATTAAGACGAAGTGGTAGCTTAAGTGGCGCCCTCATTTGAAATAAATTGTTTAAAACGAAATATGGTAATAATTAAAAATTTGATTTGTATAAATGTCTAGAAAGACCTTTAAACCGTTTTATGAATTACTTTTGAAAGTAATATTGGTAGTCCATCCAAAAGTGGCCACTTTTGGCGAAAAACACAACAGTTTTAAAACTAGACGGACTATTAGTAATAATTTCAAAGGTAATTCATAAAATAGTTTAAAGGTCTTTCTAGACATTTATACAAATCAAATTTTTAATTTTCACCATATTTAGTTTTAAACAATTTATTTCAAATGAGGGCGCCACTTTAGCTTCCACTTCGTCTTAAGCATGTTATGTCCCTTACACGTTTTATATCTATGATACGAGTATATTTCAGAATCTTACATTGATGATATTAGTTTGAGAAAGGTCGTAAGTTATCTCAATGAGATAAACAATTGATGTGTTGGTCACATGATTTATTTTTATTATAATTAAAACAATGTTCCGTAACATAATTTTCCAAGCTAACGATAAGGACTTTTGCGTTGTAATACATATATTAATAAGAATCTTTGTCATCATGTATTATTGTCTTTTTTAAGTATTTAAAAAAATTGTAACTAAAACGATTGTGATTAGCTTGGTGTTACTTATCATGTTATTTTTACACAATATTTTTAAAATTAATAGTTTCATACAGTTTATTACGCGAAAGACTTACTTTAATTTTAAAACTAAGATGGGCAGGCTAACTGACACACTCATATTCTTGTACGTGTTCTTGTATGTGAAAAGATCAGTCAGCCTCGAAAATCAAATATAAATAGATCTTATAACTTTTACTTAAACATTTACACAAATCTGTAAGTTAAACTTGTTAGAAAAAATGGCAAATTATATTTTTTCATTTACATGCCTCTCCCCATGACTCAAACAGGATTCACAAGTCATTAGAGCGTCAATATTCAAACGACAGAAAAAGTACAAAAGTACAAACATTGGGCACGGTTCAATGACACTGATCGACATTGAATATGAGGCATGCGAAAATAAAAGTATTTATTGATGACCTTCGTGCGGTTTAGAAAAAAAAGGTTAATTACAATTTTTGCTGTCTCATGTATGAAAATGTTGCGTAATTTTTTTCTTAATAATATTATTTATTATTTATTATATACCTTCGCCGGCCTGTTCATGTCAAAAAAATTAAATCCTCAAAACACCTTACAGATATGTCAGGGCATATGAATATAGAGACGAGAAGCATGAACATTACTATTGCCAACTTATGAAACTGAATTTTAACTGCATAGGTAAGTACTATAACAATTAATTCTTGTCATGCATGTGCCACGATTTGATATCCTGTGTGATGTTATTGTATACATACAAAAGCCGTTTGTATTGAGAATTGAAATGCAATCGTAAGAGGACATATATCTTTTACATTACTACAAGTACTTGCCTATCATAAAAATATTCTTTGATATAATTTACACCTAAATAGCACTAAATACTATCTATACGGATATAGATTAAGGTAGTAAGGGCCAAAATATGAGGTCTACCCGGAGGTAGACCTCATATTTCGGTCGGTATTTCAAAGTATGAGGTAGCTACAGTTATCAAATATCAGAATACATTAAAAATCTTTGAAAGTTTTAACTAATCTAGTGCGAGGTTTTGTTCACGCAAATTTCAACTTGTTTGTTAAAAAATACTCTAACAATTAAATTGAATTGAAACACACTTCTTATTTTCTTTAATAGCTTGTACTATTTATGTAAATAATTTGTGACTTTCTATTCAAGTTGACCAATCAGCTGATTTGAGATTGTATGGATAGCCAAAAAATATTTTTCATACTTATATCGATATTTGTTTCTTGGGAAAAGTTGTTCAGTATCGTAGACTGACATTTTGTTAGACATTATATACTTATTTGACTTTGATCATTGCATATTACCACACCGAAAATACCTACGGACGATAAATACATACATTGGTTACTGAACCTTATTTTTTATTTTTTTTTTTGGTATTATATACTTAATAATATAGCATTCATACCTTGACGCTATTAAAAACTCTATCAATTTAATCTTCTTTACTTACTACCTGAGCAGACTACTACTACTACCTGAAAGTAGTTATTACTATAGTTTTATTTTTAATATTAAATTGATTTATAATTTCTATACCTACCTAACTAATAACTTGCGTAGACGACCTATAAGTGTTGACCTCAGATAAACATACATTGTAATCGTTATAAAATATAAATGATAGATGATAAGATGTGTTTAGATATTATATTATATTTATTATGTTATGAAACGTGTACTTTAATATTATATATAATTTTACGGCTCTGGATACGAGTCCTTAAGGGCCTTTATTTAATATACAATGTCCTTTTTAATTAAGTACAAATATTTTAAGAGGTGATTCAGTCCATCATTTTGAACAACTTTTCCCAATAAATATATATCGAAATACGAAAAATTTTTTTGCCTTTTTCATAGTAACGATATCACGTGACTACTTCGATCTGTATGAGAATCTAAATATTTTTTTTCGTATTTCGATATACATTTATTGGGCAAAGTTGTTCAAAATGATGGACTGAATAACCCCTTAAAATATTTGTACTTAATTAAAAAGGACATTGTATATATAAATACATGTGAAGACTTTACATGTATTTTTATTAAAATAAACACGTCATAAATAAATAGATACCTTTGCAAATTATTAATAATTAAATTATAAATTACATACTTAATTTATAATGTATAAAGATATTAATTTGTAAAGTGTATATTACAATACACGTTAAGATTGTATGGGGGAAAAAAGAAACGTAGAATTATTAATTAAATACATTGTTCCACAGAATTGCCCGTAGTAAGGTATAATAGTTTGGATTGTATTTCTATAATTCAAAGATCTAATGTGTGCATTAAATGCAAATGAGAAAAATTGATTATATTGTTAATTTATTTGAAGAGTGTATTGAAGATATGAATTTGTAAAGCGTAGATTACAATACACGTCAAGATTGTACGGAGAAAAGTAAGACACGTAGAATTATTTTTTTACAACAATTGTCCCACATTATTGCCCGTAGTAATATAAATAATAGTTTGGATAGTTTTTCTTTAATTCAAAGATCTAATGTGTGCATTCAATGCAAATGAGAAAATTGATTATATCGTTTACTTAAATTATATCGTTAAAACACCTTAATATGTCAACAACAGCATGCAATCTCCATAAACATTTTCCAAAACTACTTTGAAACTTCTATTCTTTCAATAGGTATAATTAAATGCTTACGTTTTAAATAGAAATACTTAAGAAGCCGGTTAACAAAGGATCATCAAAACACTGATTGTGGGAAACCTCAAACAGGGTAAGTATGGCTCAATATGACAATTAATTCAAACTGATTTATCACATGTTGGTACTATTTTATGTTTGTATATTGCAACAATTTATCAAAGCAAAAACCCTCATTTAGTTTTAAGCATACAAATGATGCATCATAAAATAAAACCGAAAAAAGAAAGATTCGACTCTTAGCGGTCAATGCCACTACAGGTGCGAAAAGTTGACTCAGCAATATCTTTGATCATATTATAAACGTAAACAAAAACTGAGAACTCACATTGCGAGACACAATCATTTTGAGCGTGTTAATAAATGGCAAAAATACGTTTTGTTCCACGTCGCACATTTTTCACTACACTAAAATCACTTTGTATTTTTATTCAAGGGCGTGAAGGCACATACAGTCAGAGCGTCGTTCACGCACTGTCCTCACGCAATGCGTACGCGCGGCACGCCCGTCCGCCCCACCAGATACTATCAAATGCACGCGCCGCCCCGAGCTGTTTGCACGTGTCAGCTCACTTTCAGATTGGTCCCTTTATGTACCTACTGCGGTTGGTTAGGGCAAAGCGTTCGTATCTTGAACCGGCGCCAGCGCATCTTGCTTATCATTGGTCGGCTTCAGGTAAATATCATTGGTTGATTGGCTACATACGTATGCCTTAATGATTTGGTTGAGATATGTGTATGTATCTACGAGCCAAATAAGGTATTCGTATATTTTTTTTATAAAAAAAAAATATTTATACGTTTATAAATTGTCCACATTATATTCGACAGATATTACTTAGTTGAGTACCTATTGAATATTAATACCTATGGCTAATCTAACATACTGTATACTTAATTTAAACTAATTTTAAATTTTACAACTAAAACCCTGTTTAATTCAAATTTGTTTAAGTAATACTTTTCATAAAAATCTGTATACTTTATGAAGGTATCGTTAGTATATTATCAAAATATTAGATATCTCTCTACTGCTATCTTCTAATGCAGGTATGAATTTGATGGAAAGTTAAAATTATTTACATTTCAATTAATTTCATGCACATTTTCTCAAAACTAGTAGTTGTTGTGATGTGCAATGATAGTTGTCTGTTGTACTACAGACAACAGCATGCAGGGTGAGTTACCATTCACGCAACTTAATGCAGTGGTAAATACAGATAATATGCAATTTAAGACCAAAATTGAGACGTTGTATTGTAGTATGTAGGATACATAAAAATAGTATGTATATCAACAACAATGTTCTCTTCTTTTTAGCGTGTCGATGATACTTTTATGTTTATATTTGGTAGTAGAACACTGTGTTATACGACTTAAAATAGCTCGCATAGTATGCAGAGTACCTATTGTGATGCAAATTTTTCTAATATATGATAAACAAGATTACAGACGACTGCCAGACGATAATTTTTTTATGAAGGCTAAATATATAGAGATTGAGTTTTGACTATGACCTCATTTACAGAGATCGTATTATGTCTTTGGACAAATGTCACAAAATCACAGCTCAACATTTATATGTAGTCAACTGAAACTATCCATAGTATCTGCCTACCACCTGTGGAAAACAGGCGTAGTAATATGTAAGTATGTATCTTATTACTTATAGGATAATTTTAACTGTAAGTACCGTGTTCGGTAAATAAACAAAAAAACCGTTAAAACCAAATCGGCGCGGGTAAGATGATGTCATGTTGAAGCTAGTCGAGACAAGCAAAAACAAAGGAAATCTAGACTGTGCTTAACTATAATTATTATTGAACTTAACGAATACGTTTTACCATTGGTATAGGTATACAATAATCTAATGCGGTTAACTTGATAATACAAAGAATATCAAAATTAAGAATTTTTATTTAAAAAATCAAACTGTATGTAAACTAAATTCGTGCTTATAATTATATTAGTTATTTTAGTTCTGTTAGTTATTTTTAAAACTAATAGTAGAGATGATAAATAAAGCAATTTACTGAATTCGGGTAAGTAGACCCCCTACATACTAAACTTGTAAGCCAGTGCCAAAGGTCTTTAAATCTGTTCAAATTAGGTTATACTGAAATCAAACAATCTGGCAATCACAGTGCATAGGGAGATAATCGCCCCAATTTCTGCCGTTTGAAAATCAAACAGTGCTTAAAATAACCAAAATTGAAAAACTGATGAGACAACTATTGACTATATAACACACATTGAAAATAAACCATAAAATTAGTGGTTCAATATGATACATACATATCTTTTTTGGTGGTTCAGCGAGCAGTTGCTGATTTTTTAATAGAAATACACGAATTTATGCCAGACTTTCAAACAAACCGTTTATCAGGTCTATAGTATTCAATATCTACAGTATACAGTAATTATTTTAAATCTTCGATTGCCTTACCGACGCTTTAACGCTATACCTACATAAAACTACTAACACATGTATTAAAATAGAATGATGTTTAGATACGTAAGAACTAAAATCGGTATCAAAACCTTTATTTCTTATTTAGCTTTACAGTGCAACAAATATCACGCAATTAATTCGCGAGCTTCTCCGAAATCGTCCAAATAGAGAGTAAATAGAAGTAATTGATATCTACCCTAGCTTTATTGGTTTCTTTTTTTAGTTTTGGCCAAAATTTTCCATTATTGAAAAGTGTTTGATTGAACCAACAGAGCTTACAATTATAATAATTCACAAGCCGTTAGAATTTCCGTACAAATTATCCCTTTAAGAGATAAATTTGCGATTATCATTATTTAACGTGATTTTCTATTGCAAATGGACACTTTTACAAAAAAACATAAATAACCTATGGAACTTTGGTATTGGGTTATATAAAAATTTGCAATACTTCTTTAATAAAAGTACCACGAATATAACTTTAGAAAAACTAACATTTCAAAGACATATAATTACAACGACTGGAACAAAAAATATAACTTAGGTAAAAAAAGCGATGAATTTATCAAATTCAGGAACAGTCCGCCTGTATGAAGAAGATTCGCTGCAATATTATCAAGGTTAGCCATTTAAAATGTTAAAACTGGCAACCAAGGCCAAATTGAAAACGATACTAGAATGTGTTTTATATTTCGAACAGCACGCGTTTTTTTTACATCATTATTTGCGAATGTACCTAAGTACGTTACTTTACTTAATAATAATAATAAGTGTTCTCGTTATATTTAAAAAGAAATTGCAGCGTATTTGAAAGTTATAAGAAAGAAAGTAGAAATTAATGTTACCCCCTCCATAATAAATCTATTGAAATGGGATAATCAATATAGTACATAGATAAAACTGACGAGTTGAAAAATTCTACAGCTAAGACGAGAGATTGAAAGTACTTCTCACCATCACAACATTGATATATAGACACAAACACATAGCAGACAGACTTGGGAGTCGTTAGAGCCGAATTCTTGGCATTATCGATAAACATCCGTCGGGCCCTAGGCCGTCTATGTATAGGTTGTCTTAGGGCAGGCACGCGGCGGCGCGACGCCAGCCAGCCATTTGTTAGCTTTTTTGGTTGTAGGGTTGTGCGTCCAGACTGGCTTTTTCTTATAAGCCTTCAATAATGAAAAATGTATTCAAATATTTTGTTACATTTCGACCTAAATTGTTCTTTTTTGTTTGCCTAGATCATAATCATCATCAGCCTTCAAACAAAACCCCAACAGGCCAACACCCTAGATATCATATATAGGGATTTTGTAGGTGCTAATGTGATGATTGATGAACAGAAAGGTATAGAGAGCATTAACACATACGATACAGCCGACCACTAACAAGGAAAAACCTAGATTATATAAGCTTATAAGATTTCCGTCCCTGTCATTAAATGGTGGAAAAGTTGTGTCCTTAAGGAAAATACTAAAGCTACCACTTAGTTAAGCTAGTTTAATTTAGTCTCGAAAAATAAATATTTCGACTATCACAACCCTAATTGTGTGGGAGGAGGCAATTCGTGGAATAACTCCCATTTCTGTGTGTGCGTGATTTTCAAATACGTATACGTATACACATTCGTGTGCGTGCCGCCGGTTCATTGTCAAGGCCAACCGCCGAATCTCTGAGTCCCCCTCACACCCACCTCGTCCCACCGTCGTCAATTATTCGAATTTGCCGAAAGCATTGAGTTGCTGCACGTATATTGCTCGGGTATCAAAACCGCAGCCGCAGACGCTCTGACTCGACCAGCAATATACAGCGTAGTGCATGTATAAATTAAGCATATTCGAACTAGTGTCATTATTTCTAGACTCTCGGTGTAGAGCCCCCGACGCGATAATCGAGTATTTTTAACGTTGCATATCGCATTCCGCCTGCTTTTTATCTACGGTGTGCGGTGTGCCGTTGTGCCTGTGTGAAATCATGATACAATAAAAACGAAAACACTAGCCTATACACATATACTAAGGTTTGTCTAAATCCAAACGATACAAATTTATCGCTAAGGATCAGTCTAATTAGAAGCCAACTAAGTCCAATCACGACTTGAGCATTGTATGACAAAGAACACATTGTTTGAAACAAAGACATAACTATTATAGGTAGTTGAGTACTCCGCAAAGCTTAGTTAAAGGCACTGTTCAAAATATTTATCACAAAACATAAAAGGTGGAATAAAATTGAATTTACAAAAAAATATATATTGAAATAGAATCGCGGAAGTGCAAGCATTAAACAATAATTGCTTTATCAGCTGAACTCGACCCTGCCCATGACCATGCGGTCTTGTAGATTACGGAGTCCATAGAACATAAATACGTCTATCTTCAAACACGAGCTATCGTCAAATAGACGAAGATAATACTGCAATTAACTTCATATGTAAAACTATGAACCTTTTTCCAACGATATAATTTCTCACGATGCATAAAATAAACGAGAACTTTTCGCCTTTCTGTCTTCAGACATAAGTCACAAAATGGCAGTCGAATATATAGGCAGTATTATTATTGTTATTGTAATTTGTTATCAAAATTATTACTTTACACGAGCCATTTGCGCATGTGGTTGCATAACTTATCATTGCCACTTTATTTGAAAAGAACTTGACAGTTTCCTCTTTTTGATATTGCAAGATCAAGGTTTTTGTAAAATTTACACGCGAAATAGTCATTGGCATATACTTTCAAGAAAGTATTTAAAGTATAATAAAATTTTATTGGATATTAAAATTGTGAACTTTGTATTTCTGATACAATTTTAGATAATTATTATCATTTTAGTTCCGATGTTTAATTTTTATTTCTCATAGAAAGTGTATATATTTATTTCCCCATAGAAACAACGAGCGTATATCAACCAGAATGCTAATAAAGAATATGTGTCATTTTGTATCGCATGGAAAGATTGAGGAGGCGCAGATAAGGTGCAGTCAAGGCCGCGTCATATCATAATCGTATGCACGATGCATCGCTGTAAACAGATTAGATACAAAAGTAAACTTTGAAAAGAACACCAGCCAGTCGGATGGACACTAAACAAATATTCTTAGTGCCTAAAACCGTGTAACTTAAGGGCGACTGTATTTCGAAGTCAAATATTTGTTTCGAGTCTGAAGGTGATATTAGAATCGTACCCGGTGGGAGAAAAAAGATATTCAATTTATTAGATTGGGTTCAGACGACCCAAAAAAGATAAAAAGGGTGAATTGAACTGAACCAATTTACAAATTCTTGATATTACATAAGGATAACGAAAGTTTCCCTACAATAAAAAAAGAAATGCTAATTTCTAACGCTGAATAGGTCTCTAAAGCTACTCTTAATAATCTTTAGATAATGAAGTAAGTAACTGAAAGAGCAACAAAGAATTTCTTTGTTGCTCTTTCAGTTCTTAGGTGTACCTAAAGATCAGAATTTAAGTGACCATAAAAAGAAGCTTGTTAAAAGTTACCGATATAAAAAGATTATTGTGCTATTAAACTCGTTTGGATCATACGGACATGCGAAGAAACGGAGAGTATACAAATTTGCACACGCATACATGATATCTATAATAAATTATAGGTCCGAAATTTTATGAAACCGTTAATTTAGTTCTCGCAATTCTTAGAACTGGCAATCTTTTCTTAAATGTTTAATGTTACTGAATTTTGGAAAGAGTGGTCTCATTCAAGGATATTTTCTTAGCTTATTCTTTTAATCCGACCTAAAGAAATAAAATGGCATGCACCTAAAAAATAAATTAACAGAAAATGTATCTGCAGACGATGTAAAATGATTTTTTTTCTGAGTTTAATTTGATTTAAATAAAAACGCCTCGCGCTCTATACAACTACCACCACTGGTCGCGGTTGTGAGTGTTGTGACCGTCTAGTGCGCGAAGTGAATAAACATAATGCAAACTCTATAAAAAATATGATAATAATTGAAAATGTGACATTAACGAGCTTGTTACTATGAGTAATCAATAATTTAATTCTAAAGACAGCGAAGATACAGTTCCTAAAACGTCAACCAAAATTGGTACACACACATAAGCCATTCAAATAACGGCGATCATAGAGGTAAAGGAGCATAAAAAAATGTTGATCGCGTCAGATATGCGTAGCTGTGAACGCCGCAAATAGCTGTAAGACTAGACGCGGCCGGTAGGCGCGATCGATCAGGGTTGGGGCAGGTCGCGGACAGCGCTTACTTTTCACGTGGGACTGTTATATTTTTTACAAAAACATACGTTGATGATTCTATGATTGCATATTTGAATGAAAACAGGATCCATGCTATTATGATTGTCTTAGTAAGTGGGCATGTCCATGACTTCTTTTTTTTATTTTCTAGGCTGTAGATATCATTAGTCTAGGAAGGTGGTGGATTGGTGATCGATCGATCGCACAATAGATAGTGTTAAGTCGTTTACGAGAGGACGTTGCTGCCTGTTCTTTGTTACCAGTACCTACTATTCCAAAAAAATTATATGATAGTCATCCGATAGTGACGTTCTATTTTTATGTCAAACCAAATAAGACTTTATCATCATACATTAATACTCAATGTTGCTCTTGACACTGAAACGCGGATATGCAGTAACGTCAGTCCTGCGTATCGCTTTTGGAGTAATCCCCTTGTCCTGGTTTAGCTTCTTACGACACACGTGGAAGAGGAACGGGTAGTATAAAATTGTATTCTACTCTACCTATAAATTTGATGATTTTAAACCGCATATTTGAATAACAAAGACCTATGCTATTATTGGATCGTTTGGCCAATAACTGCATCAGATTTATTTTCAATATTCGTAAATTTGATCACGTCTCTTCATTTCGCTCTCAGTTAGCATGGCTCCCTATCCCCTTACGTCGTAACACTAAAATACTCTCTATGCTTTTTTCTATCTTGAATAACCCGCACTCCCCTAACTATCTAAAATCTAAATTTAACCTTCTCAGTTCCACTCACTCTCGCACACTTCGCTCCTCAAGCATTTCCAACCTTAATATCCCTCCTCATCGCACTTCCTTCATGGGCAAGTCTTTTCAAGTCCAGGCTATCCTGCTATGGAATGCCCTTCCGGAATCTATAAGAGCTCCTAGTCGTTTGGCTTTCAAACGAGCGGTACATAAATTGTTTCTACAGCAGTCCTAGCCTCAATCATCCTGATATATGTATTCATTTGTATGTATATTACATATTTATTTATTAATATGTATATATATGTAAATATATTGTATTTTATGTATGTTGATATATATTATATGTTTAATAGTTTATTTTTCTATATGTACTTATGTAGATATTTATACTTTGTTTACTAAATTATGAATTTCATCACGCCAGCCATACATATTTTCCGCTTGGTCTAATGGTTGACCGGGAGAGAATGCCATATGGCATTTGGTCCGCCTCTTGTACATTTTTTTTTAATTGTGCAATAAAGTTTAAATTAATAAATAAATAAATTATTAACGAGCTTGATAACACGTGCAAAGCACTGCTTGGTGCAGGGTAAACCTGGAGGGGTGTGCGCACGTAACGCACACGTAAAATCATTGTTGGTCCGGTTGCTATCTAGATGCCTTTTGTAAAGATGAAGCAGGCTACTAACATTTTTAAAAGAAAAGAAACAAAATGGCTATTTTAATATGAATCCTATATAATATGAAAGTGATCTTATAATATATTCAATCGCTAGTAGATCTGATTGTCACTTTTCTATATGTATAAACCATATGCATAAAGATGTACGAACATATTTTAAAATATTTATATGAGGCCTTGTAAAATAAAGGATTTGCGAGACATACGTTGGAGATGTAAATTTTTCACCAGGGCCAGGGATTTCACAAAGTATAATCATACCGTAATATTAAGCCATAAATATAGCTCTGCTGTAACAAATAAGTCGCTATATTTGATAAAATAAAATTATTTTCAGTGTGAGTTGAATGCAACTAATTTATATATATATATATATATATTAAATTCACTTGAAATGTAGTTATTAAAATAATTCTCAGATTGTTTTATCTATATTTTTGACTTTTCAAAAATGTATTAAGATAGGTGTCATCGAGATAGGTTTTAAATATTTAGAATTTTTGTTTCTTATTACAACACGTTAACTATCGGTAATTATTATGAGGGCAAAAATTTTCAGAATTAAAAAACTGAATAAAATTAGAGACGATTGTAGAGGCATAATTTAAAAAAAATTATGAAAAATATATCATCACATATGCTGTAAATCTTGCAAACGTACATATAATCCTAAAATTATAATAAAATCCTAATAATATAAAAAAAATATACGTAAAGAGGAATCAGAGAATCCTTTGAAGAACTGTATCCGTTGAGTTGTTTACATCAAGTCCATCAAACAAACAACACCCTTTGGTCCATATCTACAAGTACATTTTGTAATATACCTGCGACCCATTTCTTATTAAATATCAGTAAAATAGGCAGAGATACAACGAGGAAATTAAAAACCACACTAGATAATTTCGGCGACTGAATTCGGTGCAGTTGATAAAATGTTAGGATAGGTCAAGGCGAAGAAACATAATCGCCGAAAGCCGGTACCTAAAATAATGAGGCACAAAATATATTTTATATAAAATAAAGAGTACACACCATTTCATCCACCTCCATCCCCATCCAGTCCATTTTGGCTTTTTTCTTAGGTTAGCTTACAAGTCTGGGTAGTGCCGCGCGAAAGTACTGCGCGTCGCGACGGTCAGTAGACGAGTGCAGCGTCGTCGTGTCGTATGTGTTGCACCGAAAATTCGTTCCCGCACCACTCTCCCGCGCCCCGCACCTCACCCCGAGCTCGCAAAATTTTCGAACTTCAAATCGCGCAACGCCATCTATGGGCGATCGGGCGGCCCCTCCCTTGCCGTGTGTAGCCTTGAACTTGACTAGCTAACGTCGCGAGCGACCCACATTTGCGGCGCGCCCCGCCTCCCCCCGCGGGCGCGCGTCGTCACGGCCGTCCGGCGAGCCACCTGAATGAAGCAAAACTAACTGCATAAGGTACGTTTTCGCGCTGCTGTGCCGGCAATCACTCTCGGTTTCAATAAACGCGACGCTAGATTAAAATAAAATGCATATGAGTAAGTCCTATTAAATTTCGTTGAATCGACTTTAACAATACATTAATTGAATCGATGCGTTGCAATATTAACTTGATATGGATTATTGCCTTCCGCATCATTAGGGAACGTACCCATTATACGTGACACATTTTTTCCACTTTTTACCCCCCTCTCCTTTCGGTGACCATCCGTAGTGTATGCCAAAATCCCCCCTACCCTCTAATTTTCACGTAACAATTCGAAAATATGATATCAAACCATTTTTGAAAACAAAAGGTAAAATATAATATTTGGTTTATATTAGTGTGCTTGCTGCGTCACGCCAAGAGTGCGTGCATATCTATTATATCCAAATAAAAGTGAAAAAAAATATGTTTGATCAAAGATTAAGGAAAGAATATTTATCAAATGCATATGTGTATGTCTCTCTAGGTTTTAAAAATGCTGATAGCTCGAAAATTTTTGAGATTTCCATATTATTGACAACCCTCCCCCCTAAAAAGGTCACTTAGTATGGGTATGTACCCTTAACGAGGACAAATTGAGATTTATTCCATGTTTAGCTGCAACTTTATGCAGTTGCAAATTTATAAAAAGTTTTAAAAATATATATTTATCTGATAAAGTTATACATCAGGCATGTACCATGTCGTCCAAAATTAGCTTTAATCGGCATCACCTGTAGGTTGACTGGTAGAAAAGGCCGCCTGTTACAATTTTTGTAATAAAGTTAAATAAATAAATAAATCAGGCTGGCTTTTCTTTTTCTTTATGGTTATGTCTATATTGTTCTAGTCCTTTAAAAGCATTCGTCTGTGTGTTCTATATAACTTTATCATCGTCAATCATTCTTTATTAGTTCGGCAAGCTCAGCAATCTGTTTTGCCCTGTAGCTTTCCTCGTTTGCATCGAAAATCGTTCTCGTATCTACTTTTCTAATAGGTATTTGTATAACTACTTTTCCACATTTAATTTTTTTATATGCCTGTTGGTATATGTATAGGAAGAGTAGACACCGTCATACTTTTGCCTGTATAGACCATTCTACTTTTTGCGTTCTTCTCCTAAATCAACTCTTCACATTCTGGTTTTATCTTTTGAATTTTGGTTAAATACCATTCTTCAATATTTAATGCATCGCACGTTTGAACGCATACCAGCGTTCTAATCAGATATGCGATATTGCATAACTTTGAATTTGTCACACATAGCATACTCCCACCGTTCCTCGTTCTTTTACTTAATCAATAATATTAATGGAGCTAACACTAGTGTCAGATTTTTCGAGCTGCCTAAAGGCATCTCACGAAGCTAAGTGACTATCATCTAGTAGTCCTTTTAACACACGCGAGTAGTGCGCGGGTTTCCTCATGATGATTACCTTCACTAGTAGCAAGTAGTGGTCAATAAAAATGTCTGCACATACGAGTAAGTCAGATTTTTATAAACTCAGAGGTACAAGTCGGCCCGAGCGAGTATCTAACCTGGACCCTTACGACTATAGGTTGCACGTCTTTCTCCTTCGAGGCTTAGGGGAATTTTTGGGCACAATATATATACCTAATAATATCGTAAGAATGGTGTTTTCCGTGGTCGCAGATAGAATTTAAACAAGATAATTTAATAAATATCACTTTACCTTGTTAAATGTGGGAAAAAGACGTAGGTAAGTTTATAACATTTTTTCCTCCAGCAAAAATAAATTGTTATTAGATACATATTATTATTTTGTTGTAAGTCACATTAAACTGGGCGTTACTTATTTCACCTACATTGAGTTTGGAATCACCTTCGTGTGCTGAGATGAATCACTTGCCTACCGACATTTCCTCTCACTAATTTCTAGTCTGTGAGACATAAATTGTTTCCTTTGGTAATGCTCCCTAGAAAGTAAAACGTCTGTGCCAAATACCTAAACATTATATTGACTAGAGGGCAAAATGCCTTCTTTGCAATATGACTATGCAGCATTTGAACTAAACGTTATATTGACTAGAAAGCAAAATGCCTACAGGTGCTCCCACACAGCAGTTATAAAATGTTAGAGAATGTTGCATAACATTTGTTGTCTTACATTTTATAACAACATGTTATAAATTGTTAGTGATGTTATATAACATCATACAACAGAATGTTATACAACTAATTACAACATGATAAAACAAATGATAACTTTTGTTGTATAACATCATCCGAGCCCCAGAGAGACGTTAGCGGAAGGGCGCGGGGAGGTTGCTCGCGCGCTTCGTTTGTAGTGTGCCTACTCTGTCACGTACACAGCTCTAGTCGGTTTATTCACTGTTCATGTTCATTGAGTCACTATCACTACCAGCTTTCTCGAAAGACAGACCCAAACTAATTGTTACAGAATGTTATATTATGTTACACAACGAGTTCATTCAGTGTGGGAGCGTT
Organism: Acrobasis suavella; assembly: GCA_943193695.1. Taxonomy (NCBI): domain Eukaryota; kingdom Metazoa; phylum Arthropoda; class Insecta; order Lepidoptera; family Pyralidae; genus Acrobasis; species Acrobasis suavella. The sequence continues at coordinate 4,607,453 of OW971947.1, forward strand.
TGTAACATATAACATGTTGTAGTATAATGTTACACAATGTTTTATAACGTTATATAACTGCTGTGTGGGAGCACCTTACCTTGGAATATGACTGCACCATTTGATCTAAACGTTAATATATTGACTAGCAAGCAAAATACCTACCTTACAATATGACTATGCAGCATTTGAACTAAACGTTAATAAATATTGACTAGGAAGCAAAATGCCTTCCTTGCAATATGACTATGCAGCATTTGAATTAAACGTTATATTGACTAAAAACAAAAATGCCTTTCTTGTAATATGACTGCACCATTAGAACTAAACTTTATATTGACTAGGAAGCAAAAATAAATCAAAGCTCACAAAAAAAAAACAAATACTTATAAAAGTATCTAGTACTCATAAATGACACTTGTCGGTGGAGTTCTTGTCGAACTGTCTTCTTCTTTTAACCCCACACAAAAAGAGGGGTGTTATTAGTTTGACGCTTACATCTGTCTGTGTGTCTGTTGGTGGATTCTACGGATTAGAATATTATGTAGTTCCGCCACTAATCACTAGATAGTTTCGTCAGGGGTTTTTTAATAATCTTGCAAATCAACTTGCCTTTACATTGGTCAAAAATTCGTTGATTTTATAGAACTTCCGTCGATTATGGACACAAAACTGCTGCATTCAGAGGTAGCTTCCAATACCAGGCGACTAAATGTTGGAACAACATACCTCCGCCAATCAAGCTACAAACTAAATATTCTTTTAAAAAACAAATGCGCACTCACCTGCTAGACAAGCAAAAACTCAACAATCCAACAAGTCGCCTGTAACGGTTGCTGCCAACATTATAAACAATTATAATGGTTCAATTTATTCCGGGACACGAATTTGATGTAATATCAGCGGCACACTTTTAAATTTCACAACACGTGTATACTACCCACATTTATCATTTTTATTATGTATATATTTATTTATTTATTTATAGTGTATCTATAATAATCTATATGTCCTGCAGTTTATTCTTGTTTTTATTTAGTCTTTAACACGTAACTTAATAATCTTCACAACTGATCGCACTTGCACCTAGCTAAGGTTTTAGCTGAAAATCAGCGCATTGCTTTTTGAGCAATATTTTCGCTGAGTCTACGACCTTTTTGTGCTACTGCAGCATACATACACACATCACATCGCTAAAAACCTGTATTTAATATACACAAAAGTCATTCATGTATTTCCTTGAGTGTGTCCAGTTTTCACAAATAAACGATTTATCTATTACGACAAAATAAAAATAAATCTATAGGTACAATGTACCTAAACATAGTTTTATACTTACATGGTCAGCGAAAAGCCTTGCTATTTTTTATAAACTACTACCTAATTAACCACTCTTGAACAAATCCGAGAGCAGATTCTTGTAGATAAATACCCAACGCCTACAAGGACTACATGCATACGTTTCGTTACATACTTGAATATGCCTCCCAGATGTAACTGCAAGTGAACGCATTGCGTGGGCGCCTACATAAGCAAGAATACATACAGTGAAAGTAAATAGTGCAGTAAAATTCCGCTCCGCTATTGGCTGCCATACCAACGCATACAGCCAATAGGCAACGGTTATTTTAATTCGCAGCACGTCATTGGTCAATGATTTTCACAAAGAAAAAACGTTTTTTGGAGGACTTTGGAAACTAAATATAAACACTATCTTCTTCAAATCGTCCTTATTTTGTGTGTAGCTACCTAAAAGCCTCTGATTATGTCTCATCTAATGACAAAGCACCCGGGAGTTCAAGATATTGTATGTCACTTGCGGTTACGTATAAACCGTTTAATTTAAAACTGCTCGCCGCTCTCCCCCACGCTCACAAGATAAATAGATGTTTGTTCTCATAGATGCAATTTTTTATCGTCATTGGCCGTTCATGGCCTGCTTATCAAAATTCGGAATGGTCAGATCTGTTGACAACTAGTGCATAAATGACACGAACGCACGACAGAGCAGGCGTGTCACGTCATACATTAATCGCACGTAGTACTTCGCCCGATTGTAAGCTATTAGAGTTTGCCATCTGGCGCCGTGTGCAGGAACGCACACGCTGTCAGGATGGACGATTGTAAGCTTATGAAAATTACTTCGCTAGAAAGATGACATCACATTTTGTGATTAGCGTAAGATAAACAGTTTAGACAGAGGGCAGTCTAGGGTCCACCTTGAACAATGTCAATATCCGGATTGATTGCACGATTAATTCTCATATTAGAACGCGGACGAGTCGAATAAATTCAGTCAAATTGCACGCAATGCACGCACTCCTTAGCTCCTTACCACAATCATAATGAGTATAATAAACCCCACACATCGAAGCAATCAAAATAAGTGGAGGCATTTTTGGGCTAGACGATTTATACGCAAGTCTTAACATCGTTCGAAGCTTCGAGGTTGCTTATCGAGCGTTAGCGCTAATAAGACGTACGTCTACTGAGCCATCGAGCTCCAGTTTTTTCCAAATGGAAAGACATCATAGAAATGATAACCAAAAACAAATTATTTGAATATTAGGCAGTTCCCAAAAATGGGTACGGATTGGGACGGAGTTGTGGACTTTAAAAGTTTCTTTAGGCTTTCAATCGCGCCATCTGTGCTTAGTTTTTGTTACTAATAATATTAGAATGTTATCAAAACCTATTAGCAATTATACCGAACGTAAGAAGTTAGTGGACCTGTGGTGCCATTTTTCAAACGCGCAGTTTTGTATGAACGGTCTTTTGTATGAGAAAACCGTTTGTTTAGGTGACTCCGCGTCTCAAAAATGGCACTCCTGAAATGATGGCGTCATGGCGGCAGTTTTTACTCTGAATTATGGGTGGTGTCATGTTAAAAATTTGTATCCAATTATTTCCGCAATATGACAATGTCCTCTAACTTATTTTTTAAGAAATAAATGTATATTCATTGGAAAGTGCAGTCCCTATCGAATAACCTTTAAAAAAAGTGTTGCTAATATACAATGTGTCCGGTCAGCGGTGTCGGAGACTTTGGGGGGATGAAATACGGTATTTTTTATCGACAAATCACCCCTCATAAGTAGTTTTTCTCCTACCATAATAAAATGGCAGCCATTTTGTTTTTTTTTTAATCGAAGCACGAGTTTTGTACTAAATTAGCCATAGCTCCCTATGTAGAGGTCCTAGAAACACAAAATAAGTCTCATTCGAAAGCGAAACATGTAGACCATAAAATATTGGTAAAAAAATGCTAATTTTATTTATAAAAAGAACCAAAAAAATTGCTAAAAGAAAATAATAAAGTAATTATTTTGCATTTTTTTTACAATATTAGGTTTAAAAAAAAATCTAAGCTGTTGGCCTACATTTTTTTTATGTCTAAACGATAGAACAGTATGTCCCCTAAATAAAACAGCATACATCTTAGCCCTAAGTTACATAGTTCAGAAGCTATGATGGTTTGAATAGACCCCTTATTGTCTAATCCGGCAGTTGAGAAAGAAATAAAACAAAATACTTAGTCTTCACGACATTCATTTTGGCAATAAAAAAAAAAAACAATGTTTTAACCATTGTTGTAGAGACTAATTAGGACCTGGTGATGAAGATGATGATGATAACCATTGTTCGAAATGTCCTCCGTGGTGTTGCAGACATGCTGTTGCTCTTACTGCCACATGTTGCGTAGAGCGTCTTATCATCGCTTTGTCATTCTTTAATTCATTTCCGACTTGAATAATTTTGTTAATTAGCTCCTCGCGTGTATTTGGCACGTCGACATAGACTTTCTGTTTCATTGTACCCCACAAGAAAAAATCAAGTGGGGTCAAGTCCGGTGAACGCGGTGGAAGGCCACCGCGTTCACCGGACTTGACCCCACAAAATGGCTGCCATTTTATTATGGTAGGAGAAAAACTACTTACGAGGGGTGATTTGTCGATAAAAAATACCGTATTTCATCCCCCCAAAGTCTCCGACACCGCTGACCGGACACATTGTATAAAGATTTTTTTTATACTTTTGAGCCGAGCTCTATTTTATACAGGGTGTTTTTTAAATCACTGGCATCCTTTCTACTGGTGAAAGTACTCATGAATATGAGCAACATTTTGTATGGGACCAACTCAAACAAACCGAAAAAAAAATCTGCTGTTCCATACTATTTTACAATACTTAGAATTCCAAAATTTATGGAACAGCAGATTTTTTTTCCGGTTGGATTGAGTCGGTCCCATACAAAAAGTTGCTCATATTCATGAGTACTTTCACCAGTAGAAAGGATGCCAATGATTTTAAAGACAAAATTATTTGACTGTGAATTCAGTCTGTTTGACTTTCAATCCAAACTTGGAATTGCTAATGGGCCAACTAAGCCAACTAGTATGGGAGGCCAAAAAATATGTTTCATATTTTGATAAATGTTCCTTGGGGAAAGTTGTTCATTATCATGCACTGAAACTACCCTTAAAATAGTTTCATTCTATTTTGTTAGTCCCTGTATATGCAACACTTTTTTCATCATATTTTTTATAATCTACTATTACCCTTCTGCTAAGTAGATCCAAAAAGGTTCTCGAATGGCGACCACATACTGGCAAGCGAAGCGTATGACACCCACTCACACGGTGGTCTGACGACCTGACTAAGGTCGCTGGAAAGCGTTGGATGCAGGCCGCCCTAGATCGGTCAATTTTGCAATCCTTATGAGAGGCTTATATCCTGGAATGTATGTCATGCGGCTGAAATGATGACGATGATGAAGAAGATACAGGATTTTTCTCATAATTCTTACCTGAATGTTCTAGATACTATGATGACACGTTCCACACTGGTTGGCCACCGCACACATCTTGGGAGTTGTCAGCTGTACAGTGCGTGTAGCAGAGCTGGCTCATCACTGATGCAAACCTGGAATATTCAGTCCGAAACTATGAATGCATGCACTCATTATGTCTATATCAGGACACCTTGAAAGGATGGATGATTGCAGGGCAGTGAAAATAGTAACTAAATGGACACCACAACAAAAAAGACCCCGAGGTAGACCCAAGAAGCGCTGGAGAGATGGAGTCGACGAAGACCTACGTAAGATGGGAAAGTACACGGCATGGAGAAGGCAGGTTAGAGATAAAATGAAAAGGCGACGAGTCGTTGTGGAGGCCAAGACCCACAAAGGGTTGTAGTGCCGAAGAAAGTAAGTAAGTTATTATATCTATTAATTTCTTCATGGGGTAACTTAACCCCAAGGATTGTAAGACCCCAAAAGTACATTTAGATTAGTGAGCTCTAGATGTTAAACTAAAAACATTTGCTAATTTTGACTTGAGTTACAGCAATGTAGATTATCCAAACTAAGTTCATGTCTATGGAACCGGTTTTTTTTGGATAATTAAACTATATTAAATCAACCAAACATATTATGTGCAGATGAATGAAAATCATATTAAGATATTTGTATCTCTAATGATACAAATACACAGAAAAACAAAAAAAAAACATGTACTAGGTAATTTGGCTATGCATGAGGAGAAATTCTGGGCCAATACAATTTAGATATAATATAAATCGTTTCAATGGCAATTATTATTAATTGACGCGATAAAAAGAAGAATGTGCCATGAAATTTACGCTTTGAAAAATCTCATGCGGTAGAAGAGCATGAGGTTAGTAGTTTGGATAAGTGGTTGTAAAGTTGGTTTATGTTCGGATAATCAATGCTTAACTATAATTATAGAATCCTTTATCTTAAGGGGCTACATGAATTTTCCGGGGTCCAGTGCTGCCCCCATTTGAAATAAATCAATGGATAGGAAACGAAGACATCATTTAAAATTTGGCCTTGATCAGACCCTAGATAACCCTTTAAACTGTTTTATGAACTGCTGTTTACATTTCAAAGTGAGAACGTGACGCTTTTCTACGCACATACGCTAAAAGTGGCCGTTTTTCGCAATTGTGCGTAGAAAAGCTTCACGTTCTCACTTTAAACTGTAAACAGTTTTTCATAAAATAGTTTAGAGGGTTATCTAGTGTCTGATCAAGGTCAAATTTTAAATTGTCTTCGTTTCCTATCAAATGATTTATTTCAAATGGGGGCAGCACTGGACTCCGGAAAATTCATGTAGCCTCTTAAGCAAACACTCTTTTAGAGATAGTTGTCAGGTCATTTAATTTTTCAGAAACTAAAGTATACAGAAGTCGACCTCTGTGGCCTAGTGGTCATCAAGCCAGGCTGAAGTCCAGTTCGATCCCCGGTCAGGTCAAGATGGGAAATGATTTTCTTCAGATTGACCTGGGTTTTGGATGTTTATCTATATATGTATTTGTTATAAAATACAGTTCCATTGAGTTAGTATCTAATAACACAAGTCTCGAACTTACTTTGGGGCTAGCTCAATCTGTGTGATTTGTTCATATACATGTATTTATTTTTTATTTATTAGAGCTTGGTGGTTTGGATGTGCTTGTTCAGTTGGCCGACGTTTCTTTAATCAATGCTCCACTATAATTGTACGAGACAAGCTCAAACATTTCGGTTGCACGCGGCCACATATTATGTAGGTCGCGTGTCAGCTGTTTTACTTTACATTTTGAATGAAATACAACTAACAATTGAGACACTATCGAGCGGCGATCGAGAAAGGACCCGTCACAACCAACTTACACCATGTAACATAACGACAATAAACAGTTTCCAGACGTGGTCTTGTGTCTCTTTAACATCAAACAACCTTAATATCATCATCTCTTCATGTATGGTGCGGGCCTAGGTGACAACCGAAGCCTGCGCCGTACAATAATAATGGAATTCCATTATTATTGTACGGCGCAGGCTTCGGTTGTCACCTAGGCCCGCAAATTTTGAGCAAACATTCCTTTTGCTTGATAGTCGCTGGGCCTTTCGAATTTTCAGTAACTAAAAATGTATGAATAAAGGCATTGAAAATTTGATGCACAAAACAAAAGAAAACTAACACATTTACTGTCAAATACTCAGCATCAAATTCATAGTAAAGCATAAAATTCGTAAAGTTGTAATAAGAAAGACGGCCCAAATCCTATCATTTTCTTGTTTTCTCCCTTAAATTAAAGTAGGTAAAAACTATTTATATCTTAAACTCAACTAAAATCCATAGCCATATATTTTTTTTTACTAGCGATATATGTCCCATTGATGGGCAAACACCTCTCTTTTTTTCTTCCAGAAATCTCTATCTCTAATCTAATGAAGACAAAATGGGCTGACGAACTGAAAATGTTTGAGAAAGATTGGACAGAAGCCATATAATCTATATATATAAAAGTGAAAATCACTCACTCACTCATCACGAAATCTCGAAAACTACTTAGCCAATGAAGATGAAATTTGGCAGGAAGGTAGATTGTGACTAGGAGACGTCCGCTAAGAAAGGATTTTTGGAAATTCCATCCCTAAAGGGGTGAAATAGGGGTTGCCAGTTTGTATGGAACTTCGTCATTTTTGAAGCGAGACACATGACATTTTTTAATTAGTGGTCAATAAAAAATAATAATTCACAAATTAGATTTTAAAAATTGTATCCCCTAGGGGGCAATAGGGTTGCGAATTTATATTATTATGAAACTTCGTAATTTTTTGAGTGAGAGACAAAAAAATTTAGACAAATAACGTAACGGCACCGAATTCCGACCACTGATCAATTCAGTTTAAAAAATCCTTCAAAAGATAACAAAGAAGCTCAAAACTTCATAAAAAAATTGTTTTTCTGGAGATTTTAAAAATGTATATAAATGTAAGCTGTAATTGCAGTTTTATCCCTATATTTTGTTGTAAACTTGAAAGACTGCAAATAAACAGAAAGCACCGTTTTCCGACCGATTGACTAACCTATATGCTTGAATCCGACCAGTAAGTACCCGAATTCCGACCAGATAAATCTCACCTACTAAAAGTTACTTTATGGCTTACAAAATACAATCAAAATTCGTAAAACTTCTCCCTCTGAATTCTTCCCGCGAGTTTAACTTATTTGTTCGTTTTTCATTTATGATGACTAAATCTGAATGAAGCGCACATGCGCTCTTAATCAAGCTTGCTTAAGCTTACCGAAATCAGAACTAGGACGGTACTTACCCAAGTTGGACGGAAACAGGTACATGGGAAATAAATCATTTCCTGATTCCGACCAAAAGTTAAAACTCTTATTACAAAGGATCTATTAATGTTAGCATATGTCAGATACAGGTTATATAAGGATAGAGTTAAGAATAAATAACTAAATCCAAAATACTCACAAAACAACCTGTACAATAACAAATTAACTTTATTTAAAAAGTGCGAAAATCCTGTTACCGACCACGTTGGTCGGGTTGGTCGGAATTCGGAACGTTGTTATTTTATAGGTCTCCGCATTCCGTCTATTACAATTTACTCGATAAATCTTTAAAAATACGCGATTTTTACTTGCATGTTGAAATTTTAAGATCAGAATAAACCAATAAAGCATATAAAGTAAATAAACCTCGAACTTACGGCGAAGTCGCCGAAAAAAACCTAGTTGTTTGTTTGCAGGATTTATGTTTTTTTCGCATTCAAACCCATGCAAAATGCACCCTCGTGTTGTTTTTGTCAAAATTACAGATTTTCCATTAATATTTGGTAGACAAATTTCAACAGGTGGCGTATGATGACTGATTAAATTTGATGTGTACGTTTCATAATTATCGCGCGAAATTTTAATATTTTAGGGAATAAAATAAAAAATGGTCAGATAGAGGAGGCCTGTCGGATAACGGTGCCATTGCGTTAGATCATTTATTCTCTTTTGCTTTAGCAAATGACGGTAATGGGAACGGGATATTATAACACAATTTATTACGTAAAAATCCAATTAAAGATCTGATTAAAACCATTTTCGACTTCTACACGGACGAAGTCGCGGGTAACAGCTAGTACAAATATAAAAGCCCTGCCTAAAACCAATGCGACAACATTTACAGAACAAGAAGGATGGTAAAAATATTGAAGACAACAACAACAACATTACTGCGCGAGTTTATGTCAGTTAACATAGTTATGTTAATACAACCCCCCATGAGAAGCATATTTGTTAGTTTATCGACAAATTACTTCCTTGTACGAGAAATCAAGGCCAATGCACTATTATTTATCTCATAATATGTTTATATGAAACACCATATATTTTAGACGTAAATAGTAAATACATAGGACCACTTGCTATGAGACAAACTGAACAAATGAATATTACTAAATTTTAAGGAAAAACTGTAGAAACATAAACTATTTTAAGTTTCAAAGCACTAAGTATTATGTAAACATATACTTATTATAAGCAAACATTCATACTCACGTAAAATGCACCCAAATGCGATTTATAGTAGGGGCCAATGCACCAATTAAGTTATTTTAATTCCCTTTCTGTATATTATTAGATATTTTCGTAAAAAATATTATTTTCTTCAAGATTTGGTTTGCCAATCTGTCAAAATGGGTACATTTATCTTCTTGTTTTCAGAACGCACCACAACTGCTGAACAAAATTATAATGTATAGTAACACAGTTATCACTAGATTAGATTTGTTTTTTATCAAGGAGAAAATTTATAAACACGTAAAAATAGGTTAGGAAATTGTTATTTTCAACTTTTTTCACTTGACGTATGACAATTTGTCATTCGTTTCTGGGTTAAGTAGCCACACAAATTGGCAAAATCAAGTAAATCGACGCAATTATCTGAATGGGTCTTTATAGATTAGAGATGTCTATGGTATATTTTTATTCTGAAAACACTCAAAAATTTTGACGTTGACGTGACGCTTAGTCAATTTTTCCTTTCGTATCGGGCCAACTCATCGGTCTTTTGACATAGAACATGTTTATTTTCAGTACTTTATGTTATGAATTGTGATTTAAAATCGAAAGATAAGTGGTATTATCAATAAATATAATGGAGGTCTATTATATATTATTTGTACTGAGTGTTTTCTGGCATGGCAGTGAAGGGATTATGTGGAGCCTTGCTCCCAACACTCAGAAGTGTCTGAAAGAGGAATTGCACGCTAACGTGCTCGTGGCAGGAACCTACGAAGTCACTCACGCAGATGGTCAAAGGGTGGACTATGTGGTACGTCTTCAAATTGTTAATTTTGCTTACACATGTCCTCTTATCAGAATGGAAGCTGTGTGGGCGGTACCATACTGATTGCCGGCGTTCTATTTGATGGCTCTTTCTTTTGGCATACTTTCTCTCAGATCTAAAAGATAATATTATATAGCTGTTTATTAGATTTTTCCATATTTCAACATCATAATATGACAGGTTATAAAATGATAAACATGAAGTCAGTTTTGCATTTGTTATCTTATATTGTTATATAAGATAACAAATGAAAATACTATATAGAGTCTATATTACTCACACAGGAGGCCTTCTGACCATATCAAACTTCTTCTTACTGCTTCACTACATGACCACTCTCTGTCTGATAAATTCCTTACATTGCTAAATATTGATATATTTGGTATGTTAAATTTGTATAATTTCTGCAGGTGAGAGATTCTAAAGGCCACATCTTATCACAGAAAGAGTCAATAGCGTCAGGAAAATTCACATTTGTCACTGAAACATATGACACATTTGAAGTGTGCTTCACATCTAAAGTTCCACCAGGTAAAATGTCCCTCATGGATTTACTTTACAAATACAATTCAAATATACATTATAATTAATATTATACTATGACGGGTAAAAAATATTTACCCATAATAGTGTAATTTTGATTGAAAAACCCATTAATTTTGTACACTTACTCATTGGTGCTAGTTAACCAAGGGGTTTTAGGGTTCAAACCCCCGAAATCTCAGAGCCAACCAAAGGGGGCGTCCATTAATTACATGAGGTGATTGGGGGGGGGGGGGGGGGGGTCAAGCAAAGTCTCACCAAATCTCACCTGAGAGAATCTCAACAAATATGAGAGAAATGAAATGAAAATGTTAGAGAATCAGATAACATTGGGTACTTTCCTGGGTCAAATATAAATTATTTGTATAAGAAAATAAAACGTCACAAAATATTATTTGTTTTCATTATGATTTTAGATTTATTATTGCAGAAAAACTATTATTAAGAACACTATTTGACTCCAAAAAACTATAACGTCATTAGTTTAATATTTCATAGAAATCCCATAATGATCGTTTTGACATTTAGAAAAAATATCTGATTTAAGTTATAGGAAAGTAGCGAATTAATGTAAAACATGTTTCTATACGGTGAAACCTAGGTGAGATTTGGAGAGGATAAAATCTTTGAATGCATAATCTTAATTGACGATAAATCATGTACATTATACACGTCATGTACATTTTGAAATAGAAATGTATGTTCAATGATAAAATAAACAGACCAACCCCTTTCCCCGTAATATTTTGAGAATTCGTGATTTTACCAACCCCCTCCCCTTCCTTGGGGACCTCACATAATTAATGGACAATCCCTTTACTGTGCATTTCCCGCTGTAATGTTACTATTCTAGAGAGGTGCCATTTTAAGTTGTAGTATCATAAAGGGTATAGTAAAATAAAAGGCCATCTAGTGTTTTACCATCAGCTATACTGTGAAAAGAAGAATATTTTTATTGTTTCCTCATAATCAAATGATGTGACTGATTGTAGTGGGTAATATATGTCACAATCATTTTCCTCCATTCCAGGCTTGGGCCAAATGTTGCATATCTTTATTTGACGTCTTGGGCGTTTCTCCGTGTATGTATTTATTATACAATATAGTATCATTGAGTTATTATCCCATAATAAAAGCTCAATCAGTGTGATATACCTATTTTTAATTGCCTAATTATTCCAGAACGCCGTGGTGTCAGCCAGGATGTGATGTTGGACGTCAAAGTTGGCATTGAAGCCAAAAACTATGAAGGTGTAAGTATATTAAAATTATTATGAAATTTATATTTAGGTAATGCGTCATTTATTTCTAGACTTTTCAGCTGCACTGTCCAAGTCCAGCTGAAAAGTCTAGAAATAAATGACTTCTGTGATAAAAGGGATAATTTCAGTCGTTTTCTTACTCTATGCCTGGTGACTTTTAAGACTGGGCTAATTGTTGGAGCAAGTTCACTCCAAGATACCGAAGAATTTTCCATAATTCCAAAGAAACAGAATCTTTAACAATACAAAATCGAATTTACCGAAATTACACAATCAGGCGAACTAGGTACTGACAATAAGTAAATCAGTATAATTTTTACCTTGAATTTGTACTCTGCAGTTTAGGATATGAAGCTAAGCGGGCACTTCAAGACACGAAACATAGAAAGCGCCCCGTGCGCTGCGTTTCGGGCGCTCAGGGCGCCTCGGACGCTTGCTATGTTTCGTTACATACTATTCCATATAATTTAACTGAACGCGCGCTCGGGGTGCTTGCTATGTTTCGTGTCTACGTGGCTTATTCATAGACCGTTGAAATTGTTGCAAATTTTACGCTAGAGACAAAGGTATATGAACAGTCGACTCTCAGATGTAAGGTGCGTCTTGGCTCATTTTTTTTTTTACAATATGGTTTAGGCATTTGTCCTCAATCTCACCTGATGGTAAGCGACGATGAAAATGATGATGACGATGACGATGATCGGCGCACGCTAGGCTATTATGTTGAAAGTCATATTCGCGGCGTGCAAATTAAATAGGACTTTAAGTACGCTGTAATTGGGTTAATTTTGGCAAATTACCTACTCAAGTGATTTTTCTGTACTTTAGTACTATTACGTATAATGTGAAAATTTTTAATTTTTGGATATATTTTTCAAAATGATTTATGTATATGAAAATCATGTTGACTGATACCCTTACGGTCAGTTCAGATAGAGAGGAGCGCAGCGGAGAGGTTTATTTTATGATACTCGAAAATAAACTTTAAACTATTGGTATAAAGTGCAAGATGCGATTGAGCTTGGGTATGCTCGCGCAAGTATTTTGTTAAGTTCATACTTTTATGCACTCTAAAGTCTGTTCGCGGAGAGTTGACAAATTTAGGGCTTCTTAACTCATTACAAATTGCGGCCCGCTTATTATAAAAAAACTTATACAATTTAATTTTATCTATTTTAAACAATTATTAACTGTATATAACAGAAAACAACACGCAAATACCCAAACTACTCATTCGAAGCGCATTCCATAACGGAATGGCAATAGATGGCCGCCGCGTCCACTCGCCCGTTCGGGCCGCGGTTAACATCAACCTCGTAGAGCGACAAGCGCGAGACAAGCGACGGCCGCCATACAGTTTGCGATACTTTAGCGACAGTTTGACGAATTATAATATTTATCAACTCTCAGCAAATTCACTTTAGGCAATGGTAATACGGTCCTAATTGCTCGGGCAATGAGCCTCTCGGTCTAAACTGACTATTAGTCATAATTTTATGTTATACCTAGTACTGTTTATTTTATCGGTGGGTCTCCTATCACATTCTTCTGTCTGCAACAAGTCTTTGGTAAACACTGGTTTGCTTTCTTGCACCTTTGAGTTTATATTCTAGATTACAGTTAACCTGTTTGTGTGAATATTGCATGATAGTTGTCATTTAACACTTAAGACTGATATCTGTTCTTAGTTTATATAGCGGCGTTTTTTTTTCTTTTTTAATGCGTTTTTCCTTTAATTATTTTGTAACTAGTGCACTGTGTTTGAGCCCCGCCCCGCCACGCGGCCCGTTGCAGGAAGGCAATTTTTTTTTAAATTTCATTCATACTTATATTTTAGGAGTGAAATAATTAAAATTACTTTTTGTTGTTTCCATTGCGTTAAAATTTTAAGTACCCCTTTGCATTCTGCTGCCGGGACCCGTGTGTATTTGTACTCTGTACTTTAAAAATTCCCTTTGAAGCAACTTTTATATGAAATAACTGCAGTTTCATAGACTGATTTCTTTTACTATCCGTCAAAATATGTGTATAATAAATTGAACTACATAGTTGCTACACCATTACGCCAGAGAAACAATAGTAGGTGCGTGTCCGCACACCTGAGTAATGGCGTAAATTAAATGATGACAGAAAGTAAGTCTATATTTGCTCACTACAGAACAGCTTTCTGGAATAGGCGTGGCGTGGCATGCCCAATAGGAAATATGCGCGTATTTCTTTTCTATTTGCTTAATAAAATCCTTATTAACAACAGTAAACAAATATGAAATAATTATAAAATATCTTTATCAGCGACGGACATGTGATACTTTAAAGTTTCAAGAGAAGTTCGATATGGACTGGTGACGTCAGATTCCATATCATGTATACATTTGCCATAGAAAATAGCGTTTTTGCGAATGAGGTAGACATATTTTCGTAAAATCGCTATATCTCGTTGTTTTCCAACCAATTTTTATTCTTTTTTCACTGTTAGTACATACTTTACTTTTGAATATTTATGGATAAACTGTTTAGATAACACATATTTTTTTCATGCATGTTTCCTATTGTGTGTTCTGATTCTGAATATGAATTAACATTATATTTTTAGTTTTTTTTTTATACTGACGTAGTTATATATGATTTATGAATGTGTAGATAGTATCTACTATCTACACATTTAATAAAAGTATTACGCAGGATCAGACCGGCGAAACGGACGTTAACGTCACTCTGACGCAAAGTGGTTAATACCGCTTCTTTGTCAATTTTAAAGACCTAATTCGAGATTGGCTTGAACGACCACAAGTTTTGATATATCCAACCGCTCATTAGTTAGACCGTTAGAGTTTTACAAAAAATTTCAAGGCTATACAATAGACGAACCACTTAAAGGAGTTCTCACCTGCTGAGTACAGGGATGCGGGGTATGACCACTAATCGGACTGAGGGAGGCGTGAGCAATATCACGCTGTTTACGCCGCCGCCCGCTCCTCCCTCAGCCCCCTTAGTCGCCATACCCCTTGCCCCTGTACCCCACAGGCGAGAATTCTCTAGTGGCCGGGCGGCCTTGAACATTTTCGTAATACTAACACTTCAAAATTCTAACGAAAATGTTAACCAATGTCGATATATGGTTTCAATGGCGTTTGTAAAAGTTAATTATATTATTGAAATGTGCAGATTGGTGAAGCCGCGAAGCTAAAGCCCATGGAACTGGAGCTGAAGAGACTGGAGGATCTGTCGGAAGCCATCGTGCAGGACTTCACACTGATGAGGAAACGAGAAGAAGAGATGAGGGACACTAATGGTAAGCATCAACATTTTTATTTATTAGATTTGACAAACAAGGTTTAGCTAATAGTATTAGTTATCATAATATAAATAACGAACAATAATTCTTCAAAACCAAAAACTTTTCATCACCAAACTACACAACCGATTTTGATAAAGAGATCATGGGACTACCAAAAGTCAAAAATCATTTTATCTTTGGACATTTGTATACGTAGTCATTGTCACTTTTTGTCGATTTCTTATTACATCCATTGATTTCCTGCAAACTTGCTCAGAAGTGCCATTTTTGAAAGACGAAGTCACTAAACAAATGGTTTTTCCTCACAGCCGTTTGTTTAGTGACTCCGCATTTCAAAAATGGTAACACAGGTTGTCTGGTACTATGTACGCTACGTTGGCAGTGTTATTACTGAGCTCTCTTAATTATACTGGTAAAACTGTCTTAATAAACCCCAGTATCCATAACTCTTCTCTTTCAGAGTCCACCAACAACCGCGTCCTCTTCTTCAGCGTATTCTCTATGGTATGTCTCCTGGGTCTCGCCACGTGGCAGGTCCTCTACCTACGTCGGTACTTCAAGGCGAAGAAACTCATTGAATAACACCACAAATGGTTTCTCGCGGATAAAGTCACATGCGCCATTATAGCAGTGTGTTTGAATTTGGAATGTGTTGTCTATTGCCAGTTTGTTTTTTCTTTGTTAAGGCAATGAAAGTAGAACTTTTGTTCCCATTTCAATTTGGGTGACTTATTTGTCATTATAGATATCATGAATTTTATCAAGTTTTTAACTGAAAATTCACATAACTCAATGTGAGGATAAATATATGAATTTGCTGGTTGTCTGTTTTTTGCATATTAGATCAAATGTTCATCACAATCACGCATGCCACTCTATCCGCGCTCATAGATCTTGTGTTACTTTATATTTTAATATATAATAAATCTTTTGAATACTTAATACCATGAATTATTTTGTGTTGTAAACAGAAAGCCTAACCCTCGTATTCATAAAAATTAACAACTGTTTGCTGACCTGTTTTAGTTAATTTTTTTGTCTCTTTCTCTCTTTTCAATATTTGACATAGTAAGAACGAGACAAAACACATAACTAAAAAGTTTCAGCAAACGTTTGTCAACTTTTATGAATTTGGGGGTTAGAATATACCTCAGATATCTTTGGTTGTAAATTATTCTGAAGTCTGTAACTATAAGATGAAAAAGTTTTTGAAAAAGATTTTGTTTTATTTTTCATATTACCACAGAATAAGTATTTAAGTGCAGAAGTCTTACTCAGAAAAGAAATTTAAAAAAAATATCTAGTCAATGTGGTCAGCGCCATGGTTTAATAAGCTTGCGTCTGAACATAGCACCTCTTCGTTTAGATACCTAGACATCCATTACAATCCAATTTCATTCTTATTACTCTAGACAAACCATTCATATAACTTTTACCAATCCGCAGTGGTCGCCACGCGCATTGTAATAATGTAGGTATATTTTCGTAACCTAAAATACCGGGGAGAGTGACACAGGCCTTGGCATTACGTACCAATTTGACGGGTTGCGTCGTTAGACATTGAAAGAAATAAGTATGTATCGGTTTTAAAAAATTCGCGGAACTTCGTCAGAATGGTGCAAGCGAAACTAGACCGTATGAGCTTATAGCATAAAGACTAGTTGTTTGGCAAGTTCCACTCATACACACACATACCGGCGCCTCGAAGTTTCGACGACATCGAAATACATTCGTCAAGTGTGGGATATTCGAGAATAATGTAGACCTGTATATCGGCGCATATAAAAAGGCCACAGACTTAAAAAAATAAATAATGAAAAAGGCGAACGAGTGCGCACCACGGCATCAAGACATGTCATCTCTACACCTCCCCTCAACAGGGAGAATGGCGTCATCGCCTTCGATGATGACGAAAAAGCTGAATGCCTTGCAGACAGCCTGGAGAGCCAATGTTCTCTTAGTCGTGAGCCAGTAGACCCCGTTCACCTCCAAGAGGTCGAACTGCAAGTAGAGCGGCTCGCCGCTTCTGCCTCGATTCCTCGTGAGTTCCCCCTAGCACCGACGACGGTTGAAGAAGTTCAATCGATCATCAAACCCCGAAAAGCACCCGGTGCCGACGGGATATCCACCGGCGTCCTAAAACGCCTACCACAGACCCTCCTCCTCCTAGTCAGTAAGTATATTTAATGCCTGCCTCGCCAATTGCACGTTCCCAGACGCCTGGAAACACGCAACCGTCATTGGCATTCCTAAGCCAGGTAAAGATCTCAAAAACCCGACAGCATATCGACCCCTAAGCTGCTCATCGGCGGGATGAGAGACCACTCATCCCCGATGAGCAGTTTGGATTCCGCGCCAAACACTCATCCGTCCACCAAGCGCACCGCTTCACGGAGCACCTCCTCATACTTCGATGATGGGGCCGCGCACTGGGTCTCTCTTTGACGTCGCGAAAGCGTTCGACAAGGTCTGGCATGCAGGCTTGCTTTACAAGCTTGCAAACATGGGACTACCAGACAGTTTCGTGCATATCATCCGGAACTTTCTGTTGAATCGCACATTTCGCTACAGCCGTGAGAGGCATCCCTCAGCCTCTCACCGGCCCCGCCCCATAAGAGCCGGAGTTCCGCAAAACTCCGTTCTCTTGCCCCTCCTATACTATGTACCTGTACACCAGTGATGTTCCGCGTACCAAAGTCGTGCAGTTGGCCCTCTTCACCGACGTCTATTGCTCTGCCACCACCATGCAGACAATAGGCAACCGACTTCAGTGCGAAGTCGACGCACTGGGCGAGTGGTTCAGGAAGTGGCGTATCGAAGTGAAACCGGAGTAAAGTAACGCAGTTTACTTTACGAAGGATCCGCAAGGTGCGTCGTGAGTCGCGACCCCAGATCAATAACCAGCACCGACCCAAGCCTATCATGCAAATCTCCCTATACGGCAAACCCATTCCTTGGACACGCACGGCCAAGTATTAGGTTGGGGAAGAAGTTTTTTCGCATATTTAATAGTATGTATGAACTTGTAATAAAACCACTTTGGCTATACTATTTGTACCTGGCTGGTTTTGGTATCATTTAAAAGTTTAAATTTTAAAGAAGGTAATTCCAAATTCAAATTCGGAAATTGCGTGATTTTCATTTGTTTTTCTTACCGTCAAGATGAGTGAATCTAATGAAGAAATTAGATACATTTTAAAATTTTACTACCAAAAAGGTAAAAATAAAACGCAAGCCGCGAAAAAAAAATTGTGATGTTTATGGACCTAGTGCAGTGTCTGTGAGAGTAGCACAAATTTGGTTTAAGCGTTTTCAATCCGGAAATTTTGATGTCAAAGATGCACGTCGCTCTAGTCGCCCTGTTACGGATAAAATGGATGCTATTTTTGAAAAAGTGGAGCAAGGTCGGCATATCAGTAGTTACGACGTAGCTGAAGAACTGGGAATTGACCACAAAACAGTTATGGCGCCTTGAAAAAAAATAGGTACACAAAAAAGCTCGATATTTGGGTACCTCTAGAGCTCTCTGAAAGAAACCTTATGAACCGTGTACTCATTTGTGATTCTTTATTACGACGTAATGAGACCGAACCAGTTTTGAAGAAATTGATAACTGGTGATGAAAAGTGGATCACGTACGACAAGAACGTGCGAAAAAGTCATGGTCAAAGGCCGGTCAGGCTTCACAGACTGTGGCGAAACCCGGGTTAACTCGCAACAAGGTGATGCTGTGTGTGTGGTGGGATTGGAAGGGCATTATTCATTATGAGCTGTTACCACCAGGCAGGACCATCGATTCAGGACTCTACTGCGAACAACTGATAAGATTAAAGCAAGAAGTTGAGAGAAAGCGGCCGGAATTAATCAACAGAAGGGGTGTGATTTTTCATCATGATAACGCTAGACCTCACACATCTTTAACCACTCAGCAAAAATTAAGAGAGTTTGGCTGGAAGGTGCTAATGCATCCGCCGTATAGTCCTGACCTGGCACCTTCAGATTTCCACCTGTTTCGGTCTCTTCAGAATTCTTTAGGCAGTGTCAGGTTAACATCACAAGAGGACTGCCACAACTACTTGACGCAGTTTTTTGATCAGAAGCCCCAAAATTTCTATAGCAATGGGATCATGTCCCTACCTATAAGATGGCAAAAGTTATCGAACAAAATGGTACCTACATACTTTAGTTAAATGTAGATAGATAGATAGATAACTCTTTTTTGTACACCAAAAGAAAAAATGTAACACAAAGAAATAATTTTAAATTAAATGAGTACAATGGGCGGTCTTATCGCTTAAAGCGATCTCTTCCAGACAACCAGTGGATGGAGAGGTATGTGAGAAAGACAAAGACGGTGGTGCAACTGACTAAGAAGGAAAAAAAATGTATCTAAAGCAACTATAAACTTAATAAAATTAACATAAATTTACACACATTTTAACCTTTATAAATACATAAATACATTAAAACATAAATAGGTTTAGGCAATATACATACATAAAATTATATATTACACTTATACATATACAATACATAAATTATATATAACACATATACATATACAATACATATTATTAAATAGCAAATAGACTTACTGATAACTTGATAGCAACATAAAATAGAGTAATTTATAATGTGATCATTCCAATTAATTACTTTTTGATAGATAGTAATCTACTTCCCTTTTCTTAAAAACGGGAAGAGACTGTGCCTGCCGTATTAAAACTGGCAGTTCATTCCACAGGCGCACTGCTTGGACCGTAAAGGACTTATCGTAAAAGTTGGTTCGATGCATAGGCATGTCCAAAGCTAAATTTTCTAATGACCTAAATTGTGCCTATTCTTAGAATGTAGAAATTCAAAACGTTCCTTAAGATAACAGGGGGACGGGAGGTAAAATAATATGTTATACAATAAAGAAAGGATATGAGTATTCCGGCGATGACGATTAGGAAGCCACTTGAGCTGAGTACGAAATTGTGAGACATGATCATATTTGCGTAAACCAAATATAAACCTTATGCAGAAGTTTTGAAGTCGCTCAAGCTTACTTAGCTGGTCCTCAGTGAGATCAAGATAGCAGGCATCCGCATAATCTAAAATAGGAAGCAAAAGTGTTTGAGCAAGCGCCAGTTTAGTAGCAGTAGGTAGAAAATTACGCAGTCTTCTAAGTGAAGCCGCAGCCCCATATAACTTACTAGTTGTAATTTGCATCTGAGGACCCCAGGATAAATTTTCATCAAAGGTCAATCCTAGGTTTTTAACCGTTTTTGAGTAAGGTATATTCACACCATCAAATTGTACTTGAGGCAAAGTCGATCTGTCTAATTTAGCCAGCATGCGTGAACTGCCAATGATTATCACCTGAGTTTTTGTTGGATTCACTATCAGTATCAGTACATATGTAAATAAACTATATTAAAAAATGTTTTGAATTTTCATATAAAATGCGAAAAGACTTTTTCCCCAACCTATTATATGGGTGTCACTTTCGACAGCGGCATGACCTTCGGTCCTCACATCAAAAGGGTATGCAACACTGCATGCTTCTATTTGAGCCGTCTTAACCCCATGATACGCAATGAAAAGTTTAATCTTCGCAACAAATTAACTGTTTTCAAACTTTGCATTCTGCCAGTCCTGACCTACGCAAGCGTTGTCTTCGCACACGCAGCCCCAACTCATGCTTAGGCTTCAAAATTCATCCGCAGAGCTACCAACGCCCCAACGATAGCTAGAGATCTCGAACTCCCATCCATAAAGCACTTTATGAAAGAAGCGTCCAAACGGTTCTTTGATAAAGCCGCCAACCATCCGACCCGATTAGTTAGAGAGGCAGCTAACTACATCCCGGAGCACAAACCTCGCCGACTCACCGGCAGACGTCCGAGGCATGTTCTCTCCGATTCCGGTGACCAGATTATGGTTGACATGGTCTAATTCGATACCTCTGCGGCTCCAAACAGCCAGAGGAACCTCGCGGTCCTACCCCCCCCCGCATTCGTCGTAATCGAATACGTAGGCGTAGGAACATTAACTCGTTTACTAGGTACCGCCCGATGGCAAAACTTGGATGATGCAGCACCCCAAAATTTGCCAGAGTCCCTAGCGCGCCCAAAGCCGAGGTTTCCCTCTTGGGAACACTTTGCGCTGCTGCTAGTAGTTTATAAATATAGGAAGCCGGGCCTCTGGCTCGCTCCTCAAACCTTGTCCGGTGAAGTAGGAAATTCCGTCGGAGGCAACCTATGTCTGTCATTTAAAAAAAAAAGCACCACGGCACTTCATTTCGAGCTACAAAAGCAATCACTTCGAAGAAAACCGAAGCGAAGGAAGCCTACTCTAGTGCGACAAGTGGAAGTACCTACGACAACCTCAGCGAGATACCTGAACCTCAGATGCTACATGACTTGGACTTGTACATCAGGAAAGCCATCTTCACGTGTCAACTTAGGGTTCCGTAGTGAATAAAGACCCTCATACGTTTTTCTCCAAATCTCGAACGCCAGTTTCAAGCCAGTTTCGTAACAGTATTCTAGGTAGTTATTGCTAGAAAATCATGACGTTTTATTTTTTTTCTTTGAAGCTACGGTGTACAAGAAACATTCCTCTTTTCGGATTATTTGTAGGGGAAGTACTACATATTTTTATCCTTTTTCTGATTTAATTAAAATTAGTTCGTTACCGGAACTTAAAAAAAATGCGCACTGGACTTACCTATTTCAGCTAAAATATGTTTTATCTCGTTCTTACTACCTACCTATGTCAAATATTGAACGGAGAGATATGGCCAAAATTTTATATTGAACTTTACATGTATGAATCCTGAAGAAATGTTTTTTTCATGATTTTATTTACCACATTGTCGGCATGATTAACATACATACCCATGCCAAATTACAGCTTTCTAGTACTTATATATACATGGCGAAACTTGGGTTCCTTGTTTACTACGGAAACCTAAAAATGATAAAAATAACAAAAACAAATTCAAATAGCGCCTTCCGTTTATTTACTTAAAAATATTTAAGGCTTCAGTAATGCACACGCTTCTCGGATAAACACTATATTATTATCTTATAAATATACAAATTTCTCATAACAGTAAACAGATACATGGAATGTGATACATATTATTTTTGAAAATAATAAAATTGTAATACTTTTTCAAATTCATTGACATAAATAGATACACAGTGAAGAATTCGAAGAATGTTCGAAATTAATATACTTAAATACAAAAATAAAATACGTTGACTATTTCTTTTTTCAAGACATTGCAATGATTCCCTATCTACTAAAATATTTCAAGGCCTTCAACCAAAGAAGACTTAATCCGTCTTATTATATAACCTAGACTAACTTTGTTACTAGGTTTAAACCATTAACCGCCCAAAATGAAGTTATCATTAATAGGTGAGATAGTGTGATATTACTAGATGTCAACTTGATTTGGTCGGATAATGGTTTAAACCTAGTAACAAAGTTAGTCTAGGTTATATAATAACACAAAATATTTATTATCATAGGAATATGAAAAGAAATGCACCTTCTAGTAACTTGCATGTATAAATTATATTACATAAGTCTTGTCTGCAAATCAGACGAATTGGTGATTTCTCTAACATAAAAATGTAAAATTGGCTAAGCCATGTTATATAAAACAAAAAAAAACATCGAGTTGATACTCATCTCTTGTGACGACGAACGACAAGACGATTCGCATTAAATTACTTTGCCTGAATATAAATTATCACATTGAATGATTCAAATTCAATCGCACTACATAACTTATATACAACATACTTTACTGTACATTTGTGATATCGGTTCCGATCAAAGCGGGAAGTAATCGAGTTGTATGGTTAAGTGTTTCACTCCCGCTTCCCTGAAGATCCTTGCGGCTTGTTCCGTGACGTATCTCGGGTCTACTTCTCTTGCGACTTCAAGTTTTATCGCGCCTACGTGCACGTCACTACAGAGAGTCCAGAAGTGTGGTTCTTGGACTGCGTGAACGCCTGCTAGGCCTACCACTCGCGTGTATAGATTTGGAAGCACTCGCTCTAAGCTCGTTGGAGTCCGTTGCATGAGCACTCCGGCGGAATCTTTCACTAACGGTATAACACTCGCGGCTATGAGTAACGCTATAGCCATAGAGCAGATGGGGTCTGCTCTCATCCAGCCAAACATTCTCATGAGGATGGCTGATATGATCACACCAACGGATCCTAATGTGTCGGCTAGGACGTGTAAGAAGACTCCGCGCATGATGGCTGAGCCGGCGCCCGTGGGGGCTTCGATTTCATCGTGACTATGCCCATGGGCGTTGTTATGGGAGTGCCCGTGACTGTGGCTGTGGCCGTGACCGCCGTGACCGTGACCATGCCCGTGGTGGAAGGCGTATATCCCCACTAAGTTTACGAGGAAGCCGAGAATCGAAACGAGGAGGAGACGCTCGTGCTTGACCTGAAAATGATGGAAATTAGATTAGATTCTGTTCAGTAGACATTAGCTAGATATCCCAAATAGTCTGCCTACCATGTGGCTGTGCCTGTGGGAAGACGTGATCGAATGTATATGGCAGTGTGTGGTTTTTTTGGGTCAGTACAGCCGGCCATCAGACGAATTCAATAAGTACCTTTACAGCCTTTAATTAAGCGACTTGAAGTGACATATGTGTGTGTAAGTTTATTATGACTATTCGTGAATTTTGAGTGTCTGCCTGCAATCAAAGAAGCCGTGAATGATTCGGCTTGTATATGAGAATCGGAGAAAATATGAAAAAAAAAGCGCGGAGTGCGGAGAACCGGAGTTGAATTAAGTATAATTTATTCACAATAAAAATAAAATTAGGATCCGCTAGGGTAAACTATAAGGAATCGAGGTATACGGTATCTTCGCCCTGGTATGCATCCTAACTGCTGCGGATATGCTTTGTAGTCAATCTTGATTTTGTTTGATGAAACGGTACAATGGGTGATTGGCGATTTTGCATGTAGGATATATGAGATGACATTGTTAGGAGATTCGCACTGCTCCGCATCCCGCGGCGTAACGCGAGCAACCGCCATTCAAAAACGACCGCGTATGTAGACGCGGTGTCAGTGAGTGTCATTCTGAATTTCGACATTTGTCCTATGCGTTTTCTATACAAATTGAGATACTTGCATACAGTCCGGCCCGCGCTACGCAGCGGGGTTAGGTTGACGGGAATCAAAGGTGAGAATAGTAGAACCGTAAAAAAGGAAAAAAGGGAGACCTATGCCCAATTGCCCAGTAGTGAGCTGATTACAAATGATGATGGCCTTTGATCTTGCTATGCTTATGCTATAGGCGATAAAGACAATAATGTATCTCCTCGCGGTTATTTTAAGTTTCTCTAAGTTATGTGTCTATTCTGAAAGTGACCTCAATATATCATATTTTGTATTAAGGGGCGTATACATGCATTTTTCGGTGCCTTGTGTTGCCCCCATTTGAAATAAATTATTAGAAAGGAAAAAGAAATATCATTTGATTCAACAGACAAATAAATTTTGTCTCACACGGCTATGGTTATACGGAATGGGTTTTCCAAACACTGCTTCAAATAATTTATTTCAAATGGGGGCAGCATTGGGCCCCGAAACATCCATGTAACCCCTTAATCTGGAGGTGTCATGTCCAATTTTCGTTTCGATTTTTTCGATATTTATTGCGAGGTCCATTAACTCATTTATCAATCTTTCTTTCCCCGCTTTATGCTACTAGTACCAGTAACCAAACAAAAGGCGTAGGTACAAAATACGATATATTGAGGTCACTTTCAGAATAGAGCGGCCCACGTAGTTCACAGGTGTCACAATGTAAAACGGAACGAGAAAGAATTGAGAAAAGTACGTGACCAATGGAGCGGCTTGCACAACGACGATAGGGTAATGCAATTTCACCATTATCACTGCGCAACAGTGTTGAAAGTCGCGTGGCGGCATGTTTTAAATTAGTAATCTGCTATGAAAAAAGTCGTTTCCACGTGCTTGTTAAAATATGTCTTGTCTTGACTTTAAAAGCGAACTAGTCGATACTTTTTCTATACAAATTGCGGAGGCGATTTCCTTCACTATTTGACATTCTACATTCAAAGTTTACTGAACAACATGATATTGTTTTGTCTGATTATAAATTTTGTCTGTATGGATACAGAATAGTAAAATAAAAAAGCCATCAAAGATTAGTTTTTGTTTTTGCTTATTTTTACGCAACTTTCGGCGTAAATAATAAAAAAGTGTAAAATCCCAAAACTAAGTACACACCGAAACTGCTTATTTATCTAATATTTTAATAAACTTTATTTGTAATCGGTTAATGCAGTCGTTTTCCCAATGGACTTTACGTATTTTTTACGCGCTCGGTTTACTATGAATTTATCGTGCATTTCACCTCACTGCTTCGCCCGAACACAATGTTAGGTGAGACAGCATGCTTTTAGGCCGCGCCCACCTGCGAGTTCGGACCCGCGACTAGTTCAACCTTAAATTAAGGCTCACGTCGATTATAGTATACAGGGTTAATTTTTAAACACCAGCAACATTTTAGGTGCAAATTCAGTCCATGATACTTAACTATTATCTAATAAAAAAATAAAAATATATAAAAAATCGTAAAAAAAAAGGTCCTTCAATACAAAATCCATTTGGCTGAGGGCTGATTTGTGGCTGGAAAATCGTTTTTTTTTTTAAATTTTCGATATATGTTTTTATGAAAAGTATTTCAGTAGCTATTATGGACTGAACTTACTTCAAAAATGTGGCTCGTGTTTTAAAAGTCACCCTGTATAGACTACCCGCCTTATTCATTAAAAGTTTATAAACGTTTGCTACGCCTATTTTAGTTAAAATATGTTTTGTCTTCTTCTTGCAATGTCAAATATTGAAGAGAGAAAACGGACAAAATATGTTTTAACTAATACAGGATTAGCAAACAGTTGTTAATTTTAATGAATATGTGGTTAAGTCTATAAGGATAAACGGACCATCAATCTTAAAACATCATTAGTAAAGTTGGTATTATGGGTACACAAAAGCCTTCCACTCTTCTTTATTGTAGTAAAGTAATTTTCTACACTTGTGTTTGAGAGAAAAGATATGTCACGTCATATGTTATAGATAAAGGGACTGCTAGGTTTCGTACGGAATAACGTAAGTATATCAAATCAAATCGTTTTATTTTAAGGCAACAAGGCCCATAGAATAAATACCTTACAGATTAGCATAAATATAATTAATTAATATCTTAACCTAAAATATCTTATCAATACATATAATAAAATAGTAAAAATCGCGTGTCTGTATATTTAAGAAATGTATGAAAAAATGAGTGTAGACGATAAAAAAAAGTAACAGAACAGACATAAGAAATCTTTTTGTCTGTCTGTATATATGTTCATGCTAATCTTCGAAACTACTGGACGGATATTAACGCGGATTTCAGTAATAGATCTATAAGCTCAGCCCGGAGCAACATATAGGCTTTGTTTCATTGAAATCAATTGTCAGGAAAAAAGTTGTCATTTTTAAATTTCACGCATACGAAGTCGTGGGCACCAGCTAGTACATAATCACACTAATATTATAACGGCGAAAGTTTATGAGTGTATGTTTGTTACTTCTTCACGCCCAAACGGCTGGACCAATTTTGATTAAATTTAGTATGCAAGAAGCTGACACCTTGCATTAATACCAGTGGCCTTAGTATGATGTTTTATCTGAGAGGTCTTTACGTATCTTCCTTCTGTAAAAATGTACACCACAAGATAAAATTCATGAATAGACACGTAGTAAAATGAGTCGTCACATGCAGGCAGGTTTTAAACAGTGTTTCTAATGTCTGATAAGAAAATATAATAATTTTAAATTGAAACACGCGTTTTGTGCATTACACCGTATACTGGTGTGAGGTAACCGTCCGCGATATCTCCGGAACACGACACCTTCGGCCAGAAATCTTCCTTGGTAAGTCGCCAGCTTAGAGTTGGAACTCGCACCACGTATGAATTAAAATTCACGTTGTAACCGATTCTAACTTTACCACCCTTAGGGTAAATTGAGTCTTCACTCTTATGTATTCTCCTCGATCTTAGTGGAGTAATGTAGGCGAGACACAAAGAGCACGGTCGTAGGAACGGCGGCACGCAAGAGCATATTTGGGCCGCTGAGCGCAGTATCGCACTTATTTTGACTTGGACTGGGCTTCTTCTTGAACCGTTTCCTCTTGGTAAAGCCATCCTGGTCAGCAGGCCCCTTTTAAGGAGATGATAGGGAGTAGGTCCCACTTTTAGAAGCAACTCTACCTTGCGTTAAGGTTACTGCTGTTTCCCGGGGGGTTGGCTTGCAGCAGTCGCATAAGCACGAGGCGTATTGGCGTGCTCATATGAATTCATTATACAATATGTAACAAAAGCCCTGTCTGATCCTTGTAGGAGCAACTCACACCGTCAATATAAACATCTTTTTCTATGGGACCAATGCCTGAAACTCGGAAAAAATCGACATTATCATACAAAAGTGTGCCTGCCAATTCGTACGAAAATGACGACTTTTTCTTCGAGTTTCAAGCATTCGTCCCATAAAAAAAGTTGTTCATATTGACGGTCTGAGTTGCTCCATCAAGGATCGGACAGGGTTTTTGTTACATATTGTATAAATTATAATATATTATCTTTGGTACGGATGATTGTTTGCCAGATTTCAAGCTACCAAAGTTATGTGTTTCGCCGCTTTCGATGCTGTTTTTTTGTTTCAAAGCTGACTTGATCGAGATGGTTCTTAGCTATGTTTGATGGAAATCGGTTCAGCGGTTCAAAAGTTATTGGGGGTGAACTCTTGAAAGTCGGCGGTTTTTAATTTGCCTAGCAAATAAAATTGTTTCTAATTATGAATATGTTAACTGATTAGAATTTAAGGTTGAACTAGTCGATACTTTTTCTGTACAAATTTCGGAGGGGATTTTCTCCACTGTTTGTCATTGTACATTCAAAGTTTAACATGATATCGTTTTGTCTCATTATAAATTTTGTCTGTAAGGATACAAAATGGTAAAATGAAAATCCATTAAACAGTTATAACTGTTATAAGCCATCAAAGATTGTTTTTTTTTTGATTATTTTTATGCAAATTCCGGCGTAAATCTATATATATAAAAGAAGAAACTGAATGACTGACTGACTGACATATCAACGCACAGCCCAAACCGCTGGGTCTAAAGACTCCAAATTTGGCACATAGGTTCCTTATGAGGTCTAGGGGTGCACTAAAAGAATTTTTTAAAATTCACCCCCTAAGAGGGTAAAACGGGGGTCCAAAGTTTGTATGGACAAACAGGATTAGTTTGGCCATTTTATTCTAAACTTTCCAAGAGTGCTCCCGGCGGTAAATAAGTGAATACGTATTTCAGGTCATTCTTACAAAATTCATCCCCTAAGGGGGTGAAACGGTCCAAAGTTTATATAGACAATCAAGATAAGTTTGACCATTTTCAAGCGCTCCGTCGCTCTCTTCCGGTCTAACAAATGACAGGAAAGGGAACAAAAACGGGAACAGGGAAAAGGGAACAGGGAACAGGGAGAAGGAAAGTCCTATAAGAACCATTTTCTACGCGGACGAAGTCGCGGTTTAAAGCTAGTAAGTAATAAAATAAGTGTTAAATCTCCAAAATAAAGTCGTACCGACACAGCTTAATTATCTAAGATTTTAATAAACTTAATTTGTAATTGATTAATGCACTAGTAATTATTTTATAAAACCTCTTTTCCCAAAGGACTTTACGTATATTTTTACGCGCTCGGTTTACCATGAATTATCGTGCATTTCACCTCAGTGCTTATCCCGAACACATGTTAGGTGAGACAGCATGCTTTTAGGCCGCGCTCACTTTTGAGTTCGAGCCCGCGACTAGTTCAACCTTAAGGGGCTACCTGAATTTTCGGGGGTCCAGTGCTGCCCCCATTTGAAATAAATCATTTGATAGGAAACTGAGACATCATTTAAAATTGTGTCTTGACCAGGCATTATATAACCCTTCAAACTATTTTAAGAACTACTGTTTAAAGTTAGAACGTGAAGCTTTTCTACGCACAATGGCGAAAAACGACCACTTTTGGCGTATGTGCGTAGAAAACCTTGATGTTCTCACTTTAAACTGTAAACAGTAGTTCATAAAATAGTTTGAAAGGTTATCTAGTGCCTGGTCAAATAAAATGGTTTATTTCAAATGGAGGCAGCACTAGACCCCTGAAAATTCAGGTATCCCCTTAATGGCAACGCCGTAACAGTATTGAAGAAAAGCTACATCGTCAACAAACACAGTATGAAATGCATTAGCTTATCAATTTATTAAGTATAAGCCATAACCGACCTTCAGAACAAGTAAAACGATCTATTTTCGTGTAACGTAAACTCAATCAGTTAAAACATGTCGATTAGTTAAAGTTATAAGCACATTAGGAATAGTTTCTTATCTTAAAACGTGTGACATTAATGAATATGACATTTTTAGCTGCTTTATGTATTTTATGTCACGTGATAATTGTACGGCTTGTACCCGTATGTATAAGGAATTTATATTAGACTGAAACGATTTAAAAGAATGGTTTTCATTCTGCAATAGGCTATTTTTGTGTATTTTTTTGATTAATATTTTATATAAAAAAAAAACACAAAACAAATATGTTTTTGAAAACAGCATGAATATTGGTTTAATAATAAAGTAGTAACTAGCATTTCAAATAGTGGGAGCGTGGTGGGGACATCTGGACATCTCACTATCTCTTTCGTCCGCGCGAGACCTATTTGCAGTTTCTGTTTCTTATTGATATGAAGTGCTCTTCTTATTGATATGAGGAGCTCGGTGGCCCGGCGGGAGTGCGCATTACTAGCGCTTTCGCAAGTAAAGCGACACCGGGCTTGGTCCGCACTTGGATTGGTGAAAACAAGTGGCATGAAAATTTCATGTTCCCGGCTGTCATCATTGTATGGCAGTCGTCAAGCTATGTCAGATGCCTTTAGGCAGCTTAAAAAATCTGACACTAGTGTTGGCCACTTACACACACGAAAAGCAAGCATTGATATGAATACTAAAAAGAATTGACTAAAGTACCGTATTAAGAACAATCCGTCTTATTATAAAACCCAGACTAACTTTGTTACTAGGTTTAAACCATTATCCGACCAAATCAAGTTGACATCTAGTACTATCACACCATCTCATTTGTCAATGTCAACTTCATTTTAGGCGGATAATGGTTTAAACCTAGTTACAAAGTTAGTCTGGGTTTTATAATAAGACGGATTATGTTTAAGTCGGTGTCATTGTAAGACAAACACACACACAATGACGATTCTCGGTAGATATAATGCAGTGGTTTGATATTGCCTTCTCCATTGCAACTAAACACGTCGATGTTCATTCGTTGGTGCTTAGTTTATCACTAGCTTATAGCACTGATACTTGTGCAGTCAGGCTTCAAAAATGGAGTCATAATTTCTCATACTACTTGTATGAAAAATTGTGACTCCATTTTAGAAGCATACCGTACATGTCCTTTTTTATTAAATATAAAAATTTTAAGGAATGATTCAAGCCATCATTTTGAACAACTTTTCCCGATAAATGTACTTACATATATCGAAACTCGAAAAAATATGTCCTTTTTAATTAAATACAAAAATTATAAGGGATGATTCAAGCCTTCATTTTGAACTTTTCCCGATAAATGTACTTACATATATTTAAACACGAATTTATTTTTTAAGTTTCTCTTACACATCGGAGTAGTCACGTGATATCGTTACTATGGAAAATGATTTTTTTTTCGTATTTCCGTAAAGTTGTTCAAAATGATGGTCTGAATCTTCCCTTAAAATATTTGTACTTAATTAAAAAGGACATGTATATCTACATGTTTATCAAAAGTTGGAGATAAGTTAGATTAAGTTTACAATAAAATATTATTCTTGTAACTTGTTACACAATCGTAGATAAGTTTCGAATCAAGTAAGTATAATGTAACCGCATAGTGAAAGCAGAGAAGAAAATAATTAACCCTTTCACCGCGAGACTTTATATCAGTTGCCGTGCCCCCAACTCGAGGGGTAGTAAATCTAAAATAAATACCTACAGCCAAAAAGGGATGTGGATACTTAAGTTATGTGCAATACGAGCAATTTTTTTTGTCGGAAATATCCGACACTCGCGGAATGGGCACGACACTGTGTCGGATAAATCCGACGTTCGCGGTGAAAGGGTTAATATGTTTACACCCATTGGTTCTCCCCCTGGAGGTATTGAACTATTACGAATTCTGTGAAAATTACAATACTGCGACCAGATTGAGGACATTCTTAAATATTCGGCCAAGTGCGAGTCGGACTCGCGCACGAAGGATTCAGTACTATTATCTATAAAGAAATGTTTTTTGTATGGAAGCCCTACTTAAAAATTAATTTTATTCTGCTTTTAGTATTTGTTGATATAGCGGCGACAGAAATACATCATCTGTGAAAATGTCAACTGTCTAGCTTTCACGGTTAATGAGATACGGCCTGGTAACAGAGACGGACAGATTAATAAGTATACAGGGACAAATCACACAGATTGAGCTAGCCCCAAAGTAAGTTCGAAACGTGTGTTATGGGATACTAACTCAACGATACTATATTTTATAACAAATACATATATAGACAAACACCCAAGACCCAGGACAATTTGAAAAAGGCCATTTTCCAACTTGCCCTGACTGGGATATATGTAACATAACCTGATATGGACAGACAGACAGCAGAGTCTTAGTAATAGGGTCCCATTTTTACCCTTTAGGTACAGAACCCTTGAAAATGGTTTGAATGAAAAGGAAATTCTTACCTCTGGTGGCTCAATGGCTCGTTCCACAGCTTCGCTCATAATGAAAAATGCGATAAATAACAGGAACAGTCCGTTAACAAATCCAGCAAGCACTTCAGCTCTAGCATAGCCATATGAGAAGCGCTCATTGGCTCGCCATTTGGACACCAAGGAGGCAGCCAAGCCAGCCACGAGGCCAGTGCAGTCGAAAAACATGTGGAATGCATCAGATATCAGACCTGCAAGTAAGATTTTTGAATAAAATTATAATATTTTGAATTATAAGAATAAAAAAGAAAAATATTATTGTTAAAGTTTCTTTGTCAGAAATATCTGACGCTCCCTGAATGGGCACAACAATGTTTGTTGGATAAATCCGAATTCACAGTGAAAGGGTTAAAAGAACTCCTGACTTTGAAGAGTTCACCCACATAACTTGTGAACCACTAAACCAATTTCTATCAAACATGGCTAAGATAAGAAGCACCTCCAAGCATTGTTTGTCTGGAAGAAATAGCTTTTAGCGATAAGTTTAGTGATTATTGTTATTTTTTGGTGTACAGTAAAGTATTACATAACATAACAGCTCAAGAATAGGTGCTTAAGGTGCACCTTGCTTTGCCGTAAAACAACTCATTGAAATTAGTCCATCCATTCAAGAGCTACGATACCATAGACAAACATTAGCGTCAAACTTTTCTGCTGAGGGGTTAAAAAAGAACTTTGCCTATTTACTTATACATTCTATTATAATAAAATCAATAACACTGGACAACAAGTTTCTGCCACAAGCATAATTACAGCGGTTTCTAAAAGAATTCAGTACACAAAACATGAATCTAGTTATAAAAAATGTGTAAGATGTCTTAATTTTCAAATACAACATGTAAAAAATTCAAATTTCCTTTTCTTCGGTAATTTCAAAATTATTCCATAAATTTAATTTGGAGTATTCCAATTTTTAAATACCAGTTTAACCAATATTTTTTTCATCAATGCTAAATTATTAAAAAGAATTGACTTATAACAGATTTTTTTCAGGTCAGTATAACGTCATACAATGCACGCAGTACATAATGTATGGGAAATATTATGGTACCTTAAATTTTGATATGTCTCCATAGATAAAAAAGGTATAAAGGTAAAACAAATTTTGTTTTGATTTTTAATGCTGATTACATCATGTTACAAAATTGTTACAAAATTAAATAACCTGCACATTAGCTATTTATAATAAATAATTGAAAATATCAGAAATTGGGAAAAATTGGATGTTTGATATAACATTATTCCCAATTCTGACCTCCTAGAAACAAAAGTAAATTATGTCCAAATACACAATACAGAAATTTGTAAGAG
The DNA here is from genome assembly GCA_943193695.1 of Acrobasis suavella. NCBI lineage: Eukaryota > Metazoa > Arthropoda > Insecta > Lepidoptera > Pyralidae > Acrobasis > Acrobasis suavella. Next base: position 4,640,921 of record OW971947.1, read on the forward strand.
ACAATTAGTATTATTCCAGTGGAAAAAAAATTAAAAAGTTTGTTGACTAGTGTAATTATACAGGTTGTAACTGCAATACAAACACTTAATTTGAAGAAAAACTCTTAGGCACGAGACATAGCAAGCGTCTGAGGCGCGACGTGGCGCCACAGACGCTTGCTATATATTGTTACATACTATTCCATATAAATTAACCGAGAGCTTGCTACATTCAAATGTAAAGATAATTTTTCGAAACTAAAAACCGAATTCACCCCCAAACCAACTGATATTTGGTGAACATATACATATAAAAATAATCACAAGAAAATGATAAACTCGTCCTTTTTGAAAGTCATTTAGAAAAGATAGGAACCAGTCCTAACAGACCTGAGGGGAAGAACTGAAATTTGCATTCTTATTTTTTTATTTCTTGCACATACTGTAATGAAAAAGTTTTTCATGGAATTATCAGACTACTTTGAATGGATAGGTCTCACTCAGTGAAGGGCATTGTTATTTTTGATATTTTATTATATTGATCAGGGCCTACCTTATAAAATATGGAGCCGTTCTTGTAAGTTAGGTGTGATTACACTGGTGAACAAGATTTTGTAACAATGATACTTGCAGCGATTTCCAAAAGAATTCAGTACAAATAATAAATAAATAAATATATAGGGACAAATTACACGGATTGAGCTAGCCCCAAAGTAAGTTCGAGACTTGTGTTATGGGATACTAACTCAACAATACTATATTTTATAACATATACATATATAGATAAACATGAACCTAGTTATAAAAAATATGTAATCATTGCTAAATTACTTATATAAATGACTTATTACAGATTTTTTCGGGTCGGTATAACACCATACAATGCACGCAGTACTCAATGTATGGGAAATATTACGGTTACTTAAATCTTTACATATATCCATAGATAAAAAGGAACAAAAGTAAAACAAATTTTGTTTTGATTTTGAAGGCTGATTACATCATTTTTCATCTAAAGAAAATTGGTACATTTCTCACTTTGCGGTCATTATAGGGTGGTACAGGGTAGACAATTTTTTTTTTCTGAATGAAATGATCACCACTGATTGGACTGAAATTAAAGTAGCATGTATGTAAATAGTTAAGGTCTTATGGCCCTGGGCTCTGCCTACCCCATCAGCGATAAAGATGTGAAAATGTATCTGTATTTATTTGTGTGTAAATACTTTTATTCCCAAAAAAAAGTGAGGTTACTGTGTGGCAAAGTCAAATAAGTCTTTAACTACAGCAGCCATTACCCTAACGTCTAGTGGTAATATAAAACACAGAATTATCATATTTCAAATTTTAAAGGGATGCACAGAGGGTCTTAACTCAACTGGAATAGAATGTAACAGTTGGTTTATTCTATACGATTTAATTATAACATGTAGTATATAGGAGAACATAACATAAACTAATTAAAAAAATTAAGTCTGTGTAAATGTTTAATTTTTTTGTATAAAATGAAATAAAAGCTTCATTTTTCTTTTCACTTACCTAAACTATTCGTCCATACGCCATAGAAAAGTTCAACAAATGCAAACGACAAATTGAGAATGAGGAAAAGAAATAAATTCCTGGAATTCTTGTCAGAATAAATCAATCTCAGCCAGTTATGGAACTTTTCCCTTATTCCGCCCAGCGCCCCCCGGGGCAGGCGGGTGTCCTTTTGAGTGAGGGGTAACATCGTGTATATAATAAATAATATGGTCAACGAACTTCACGTCATTTCAGCACAAATCACAAGATATCAACCGAAATTCCGATCCAGGAACATGCATACGTGTACTTTCCAAGCGGTTTATAACCTATTGCGATACTGTTTACAGCAGCAACAGCACAGCAAAACTTGAATGAAAAGATGATTTTAGGTATATTTAGAGGTATCGCCCGTAGAAGAAATACATGATAATTATGATTTTGTTAGTGATTTAGCAACATTACATGGTACGAAAATGATATAAGAATGGACGAACAGAAATCACAAACGAGACATTTTTTTGACATTTAGCTGTGATTTGTCAACGTCAAAATCGTCATTTGACAAAAGACGACCACAAAGAAGACGGATCATAGACCACTATTCACATTTTATAGGAAACGAATAGGTAGTGATTTCAAAATATGTAGGTATGTAAAAATAGATTATGGTAAGGGCACTAAGGGCGCATTTTACGTTTCTATGCTTTCTACTTCTAAATTACTTTTATCTGCCAGGTTGTAGGACTTGTAGGTTAGTTTGGGTCTGCTTAGGCTTACTTCTTGTTTATCTATTCTAAATCTTTGGCCTAGGCTTAGCGTTGGAAACACAGACATATAAATATATGTCTGTGGTTGGAAAGTATAATTATTGTTGACTTCACATTTTAGTATTTTACCACTATTCTAGCAAATAAACTTTGATTTGATTTAAGTTTTGAAAGCTTGACTTTACATAAACAAAATAGAAATAAAAAGCTTTATCTAAACAAAGGTTTATGAGATTTATATTTAATATTTTTGTCTTTATAGAAAATCTTTTTCTGTGGTTGTCATTGTAACTTCTATCTTACCTAACCTACCTATTATGGTAAAATTTCTGTGCTTGTGTCTTTTTCATGAAGATATGGAGAAAGGGTTTTTTTCCCTCTATCTTCATGGTTTTTTTGCTACGACTACGTTTCTGATTGGCACATAATGTGGATATTTTGTAATAGACCAATCGTCGTTTAGTATTTACAAATACAACTTGTAAATGAAATAGCATTCACTGCGATGAGTCATAGACTTTTAGTTGACACTCGTTTCCGGAAAAGTTTAGTTTTATTAGCGAAGTCTATGATTTTTTTAATTTTATTGTTTATGTCATGCATTAGTAATAATTTTCAACTTACTATTTTATTGTTTCCACTTGAAACGATAGACTCTGATTTCAAACAAAAGCATAAACATCGATATAAATTGATTATAAAATCATTTTTCATATTTTATTTGTAAAAATTTTTTTTCGCGCCATCTTTTTAAATTGATTCCACCGGAAGCTTGTCTATAGATGCGTTTGTTTCCGAAAGTGAACGTTTCACGAGTCAACAGCAACGTCTTTCGAGAAGTTCTAGGCGCTGTTTGCGACATTTTTCCTTCTTTTATCCGTCATCCAATGTTTTATGTGATGAAATAACTTCAGTTAGCGTGTATTTTCGATATTAGTGTTCATAGTCGTAATTAAGTAATCGCTAGATTACGATATAAGCTAATATGGGCGACGAAAGCCACCCGAAAACTCTCTACGTCGGTAATTTAGACGCGAGTGTGACAGAAGATTTCCTATGCGCATTGTTCGGGCAAATAGGTGAGGTAAAAGGCTGTAAGATAATACGGGAACCCGGCAATGATCCATATGCATTTCTCGAGTTTACAAGTCACTCGGCGGCGGCTACGGCCCTGGCCGCCATGAACAAGCGAGTGTTTCTCGAGAAGGAAATGAAGGTTAACTGGGCTACCAGTCCTGGTAATCAGCCGAAGACGGATACAAGTAACCATCATCACATATTCGTAGGCGATTTATCACCAGAGATCGAAACCCACATATTGCGTGAGGCGTTTGCGCCTTTCGGAGAGATCTCAAACTGTCGGATAGTCCGCGACCCACAAACGCTCAAATCTAAAGGGTACGCTTTCGTATCGTTCGTGAAGAAGGCGGACGCTGAGGCAGCGATCCAGGCGATGAACGGCCAATGGTTGGGCTCCCGTTCTATACGCACGAACTGGTCAACGCGCAAACCGCCAACAAATAGGCCAAATGAAGGTGCACCGAGTAGCAAGAGAGCCAAGCAACCTACGTTTGACGAGGTCTATAACCAGAGCTCACCCACTAACACAACTGTATACTGCGGAGGATTCACAAGCAATGTTATTACTGAAGAATTAATGCAAAGCACATTCTCACAGTTTGGTCAGATACAGGATATAAGAGTATTCAGGGACAAAGGATATGCTTTCGTTAGGTTCACAACAAAAGAGGCAGCAGCACATGCCATTGAAGCAACACATAATACAGAAATCAGTGGACACACAGTCAAATGTTTCTGGGGGAAAGAAAATGGAGGTGGAGAAAGTCAGGTTTGTATACATTTTACAGTTATTGAATGAGGAACTTGATAAACCTACTCAATATCGCACATGATTACCACAACACAATTGCATAATTTGTATGTCATTTGTGACCTACTTGGACAGTCTTTGGAGATTTAAAATAATTTTGATGCAATAGGAAGTTATGCATCAAACCTGTATGTTAAATCAAGACAATTTCTTCTGCTTCTCCTAAAATTCAATTAAACATGAAAATTTGTGGTTTTAGCATGTTTTATTAAACATACAAACAGCATTTGCATTTTTAAGCACACTTCAAAAGACCATGCTCAGCAAATCATGGACATATGAATAGAACATAGGCATTGAGAATAGTAATAAATTTCCTATACGATTGTGTATTTAGAGAAGACCCAACTCTGCACTCATTCCTTTAGCCAACATCTCGTCATCATCATTCTCCTCACCTTTTCCCGTGAGGTTTGGGGGTCAGCTCTGTATATCAACTGCTTCTACTTCTTTCTGTTATTCACCACATTTTCACTAGCCTGTTCCTTAACCCTTTCATTTGAAACGTTGGATTTATCGACAATGAATTTTCTTACTTAAATGATTGTCTGATAAATCCAATGTTTGCTGTTAAAGGGTTAATATCTGCCCTTTTAACTTCTTTCCACATCTTTCGTAGTCTTCTTACCATCTCCTTAACCAGATGTTTGGCATCCCTCCTTATGACTTTGCCATACCATTAATACAATATTTTGGAGAAGCTACTAGTACATTCTTCATACTTTAGATCGATATTTGTTTATTTGCTATGCTCCCTGATCTTCGTGGATGAGTGTTCCATAACTAGTGTGTCAATATTCATAACTGGAAAGTATGTGTGAAGACAGTACCAAGTTCATCTAGACTCCCTCTCGCAAGAAATATTTGTTTGAATCGTAGCAAGTGGGGGTCCATAGTCTGTTTACAGTGTAAACTTTACACTTGTGGAAAACAACTGTGTAGCGTACATAGCTAAGGACTTACTGGCCAAAATTCATTTAACATAAAAATTTTCTTTAAGTCTTAAAGTGACCAATATAGATTTTTCAAGTTGCCTAATTTATGCCTTTAAAAGGTATCTGACATGACTTGACAACTGTTATACAATGATGACAGCTGGAACCAATGGCTTAATATGCCTTCTGAAGCAAAGGAGTCTTAGCTAATAAACCCTTGCCTTCATGTCCTTACATACCTCCTTTCTCCATCATTTCATATTGTCCACCTTTACAAATTTTATCTTTTAATTCAATTTCTAGATTTTTGACACAATTCATTCCATCCTCACCATTCTGACTTGTTCCTTCACCACCTCTGTTACAAGCAACTTGAATTATATCATTTTATCCATGCTGACAAATTAATGTTTTAACCTTGGTCATGTCTCTCTCTCGGTCTATTACTGTTTTGAATCTAAATAATCCAAGCTGGGACATGTGGAGTTGCCGCAAGCTTGGGAAATTTTTGTGCCACTTATGGTCACCCATCCAAGTGCGGACCACGATTTTGCTTGCTTAACTTGCGAAATCACTAGCAATGCATACTATGACCTGGCTACCAACCTCAATACTTTTGAATGAAATGAAGAATTGATTTGAATCATATGAACAATGTCACTGGCTGAAAGTGAAAGTTTCACTGAAGAGTCTAGTTTTGAAATTATGGAAATGATTGGATGCATTTAGAATGTGTATGTCATGTGACAACTTTCACATGTTGTAGAATAAGAAGAGAGGGAAAGGAGATTTTTTTTTTCATGCTAATAATTCACTTTTACTAGCATGGAAAAAACGTTTAATGTTGATTTAATTATTAAATAGAGTTTTTTTACTCCTGTACTGTTATCTGTCTTAAAGGCTAAGGTTTCGCCTGGGATGTCATGTGTCACTCATTTTGAAGAAAAATATCAAAACTTGGTGAAACAAATTTTTTCTTACTTTGCTTCATTTATAACAGAAATAACACAATTAATGGGCTACCAGAATTTTTCCTGGGGTCCCGTGCCGCCCCCATTTGGAATAGATCAATTGAAAGGAAATGGATACATCATAAAATTTTGTCTTGGTCAGACCACCTTTCAAACTATTTAATGAACTACCTACTGTTTAAAGTGAGAATGTGAAGCATTTCTACGCACATTAGCGAAAAACAGCCACTTTTGGCTAATATGCATAGAAAAGCTTCACATTCTCACTTTAAACAGTAAACAGTATTTAATAAAATAGTGTGAAGGGTTATCTAGGGTCTGATCAAGACACAATTTTAAATGATACCTCCGTTTTCTGTCAAGTGATTTATTTCAAATGACGGCAGTACTGGACCCTGGAAAATTTAGGTAGCCCCTTAAAGAGGGTATTTTGCAAATATCTCAACTCAACAATGCCATTTGGCATTGTAAATAGGTACCTAATGCAAACGCCCATGACCTATTTGTTTAATTTGTGATTTGATACTGGGTTGCCAATGCCATCAATCATCCTTCATCATGAAGCTACGCATATTGTGTAAAACACATATGTACACATTTCTGGCTACTTACAGAATGTATTCAGTTGTCAGAGTAATATATATTATTATTGTATAAAAATAGCGGCCAAGTGCGAGTCGGACACGCGTTCCGTGGATCCGTACCATTATCTATAAAAGATCATGTTTGTTGTATGCTCCACTTAAATATTTATTTTATTGTTTTTAGTATTTGTTGTTATAACGGCAACAGAGATACATCATCTGTGAAAATTCCAACTGTCTAGCCATCATGGTTCATGAAATACAGCCTGGTGACAAACAGACAGAGGGAGTCTTATTAATAAAAGCCCGTTTGGGTACGGTACCCAAAAATCAGGCCTGAGACTTAGAGTGAGCCTACCTTAACCCCCACAGTGATATTTTTTGCGTAATTCATTTTTAAATTTTTTTGCAAAATGTCAGGCCATGTGTCGTGCATAGAAATGCTAAGCAAAGACAGACTCATGAGTATGAATGTATGTGTTAATACTGCTTACGGAGCCACTAGTAATAAAAAATGTGTCACTTAAAATAAAAACATTTCATAGCATCACATTTTAGTAAAATATTTTTTTTTTGCGTATCGTTTTGACAATATCAACTAAAAATGCCGTCTGCCATTTCAGAGTACGAATAATACGCCAGCCCCACCGGTCGCAGCGGCAGCACAAGCCCAGTACCCCTACCCGTACCAGCAAGGCATGGGATATTGGTATGCACAGGTAAGATTCATACGATAAACTTTATATTTTAAATATTCTTCACCTTAGTGCATTCCCAGTGGCATCCTTAGTTGTGCCGAGTGAATTTTCATTAAAGACCTTGCAAAGTGGAGAAGAAATAGCTGAAACGAATAGTTTTACGACCGCTCGGCTGCCTGCCGTCAACCCTTTTTGGGAATGCATTTGTACATAATTTTTAAAAATTCTAAGTCCCTGCTAGTCATTTAGTTGGAGAGCTTGGTTGCCCGGCGGGAGTGTGCATTATTAGCGCTTTCGCAAGTTAAGCGACACCGGGCGTGTTACGCACTTGGATGGGTGACCACAAGTGGCATAAAAAATTATTGAGCTCCTGGCACGTATAAACCGTTGGTCCCGGCGGTTTCATTGTACGGCAGTCGTCAAGCTATGTCAGATGTCTTTAGGCGGCCTGAAATTCTGACACCAGTGTTGGCCACTTACACACACGAAACACATACACTTCTTTATTCGCCCCTTTCATAAGAACAGAGACGACATTCATAGGATCAGATATTCTAGACTGGCAATCACAAAAGGCTCTATATTTCACATAGGTACTTGGAAATTAAATATTATGAATGTGGACCTACCCCATCCGCTGGTCACTGAAATGCAATCCCAGTGGTAACACCATCAACAAAATTTCTCTTTAGGTTAAGTGGAGATGAAAATCTAAAATGCATTTCTCCGAAAAGATTCATAAATGTTACACCTTGATATGCCGTTATATACATTCTCAGGGAGAGTTGACGTCGAGCGCGTTCTCCTTTCGAATGCCAAGGAGGACAGATGCGCCAGACGTCAACCCTCCTTCAACCTACGTCATCAGTCAGTTCATCACCTATTACGACATCTGCGGGAAGACATGAAATATAAATAAACGGTGATAAGATTTAAAATAAAGTTTTACGCTCGCGGGATGGGCACGACAATGTTTGTCGGATAAATCCGACGTTCGCGGTGAAAGGGTTAAGCAAAAGGTAGAATAAAGGCACTGAAAGTAAATAACATTCCATAAAATTTCAATTTGCTAAGGGCAGCCCTGACCTGGCCGGCTAGCAGCTGTTAAAAGCTGTTCATTCATAGAACAGCTGTTTGTCTTGTTATGGTTGATTAGCTACTATGGGTCACTTACTATAGGTTAAAATGATTAAAACTTGTATAAGCTTACGTAAGTTGATTTCAGCTTATGTCTGATGTCTCTGTGTTTTTGATGGTATAAAGGAAATGGTTTTTTTGATTAACTTTTGTAACTAACTTCTATAGAAGAGAAATATTATATATCATCGGTAGATTAATTTTTATAGGCAGACACAATTTTCCAGATGAGCACATAGCCAATTAAACAAAAATAGCTGTAACCGCAGGCTCCGCTCCCCGTGGGAATTTCGGGATAACAAGTATCCGCTATTTTCCAACAAGTCAAATCAGATACTTTTTTCTAAACGTCAATACAAACATTTTCTATGGGATTCTGTATGAAATACAGGCATGTGACGTCATAGTTTCTTGGCGTCAAATAACGCTCTTATAATCTGTTTTTCTGCAATAATAAATTTAAAATCACGTCAAAATGGAAATGTCAAAGACAAATGGCATTATTTCGACGTTTTATCTTCTTATCAGTACAAAATAATTTATTTTTGACCCAAGCAAATACCCAATTCTATGTCCGTCAGTCTCAAACTATATCCATACTAAATTTCAACTAAATAGGTTCAGTGCTTGACGCGTGAAGAGGTAACAAACAAATGTACAAAATTACACTACAATACACTTTCGCATTTATAATATTACTTAGGAAGTTAGGATTGGTTTAGGATTGTTAATTGTACAAAATTGTTCATAATTTAATTATACACCAAGAGTGGTTAAAAAAAATACACGTCTGTAAGCTTAGTATGCCTAACGGGGTAAACATATTCCCAAATATATGCCCGCCATAAAGCTTAATTTTACAGCTGTAGGCTGTCTACCATGTGAAATAAAGTTACAAATAAGTACATATATCAGTCGACTCTAGGCACTACATTAGTTAACAAGGAAAGTAGAACAAAATTGTCGCATACATTTTAATTTGTAATTCCTTATTCAATTGTTTCGAAAATTATAAATAATTATTATGCTCCAATACACATTCACAAATGTAATTTTATTAAATTAGAATACTGGAAGAGATATCTTTTGAGATTAATAGTATTTGTACAACTTTCATTTTATGAATTCTGTGTATACATTTTCCATGTAACGGTCTGACTGTACATAAATTGGGAACTTTCCTGAATCGAAAATAAATTATTTGGTACTAAATAAAACAGCACAAAATAATGTCACATAGCATAGGTAATCATATCCATTTTCAACGTGATTTTAGATTAATTATTGTAGACAAACTGATATTAAGGGCACTATTTGACTCCAAGAAACTATGATGTCATTAATCTTTATTTCACAAATCCCATAGAAAATTTTGTTTTGATGTTTAGAAAAAAGTATTTGATTTGACTTGTTAGAAAGTAGCGAGATGGAATAAAAAGAATTTATTTAATAATAAAAAAAATCATTGAATGTTGTGTTCACCAAAATTCCTCCTCAGAGACTCAACAAACATATTCTTATTAGCTGATTGATTTTTAGGATTTCTAACACTTTACTTACTGGTAACACTTGACATAATTATGACCATTAAAAAGCGAAAGAGCAAGTCTTACTGTTCTATCAATCTTACCAAATAAATGAGCTCTATTCTTTGTTCGTGATTTGTAATATAACCTCAAGAGTTCTACGAACTTATGTGTCCAACACTTAAACAGTTTGTTAAGAAAACCATACCATAAATACACAATAATAAAGTGCAATTTGAAACAAACTCCTTCGAATAATCAAATGCTTGTCCATAGTAAAATGTGCACTTATGCGTCGCAATATTTTTTTAAGTGTTGCCGCTCGGATCGTGTTAATTTCTGTTTCTAACTTTATTTATTATGGTACAAAAAGTGGGCTCACTTAACGCTAATGCATTCTCTACTACTCAAAATTGGTCCCAAGCGTGAAAAGAAAATATGTCAAGTGTAGTTTTTACAAGAGGACACTTGTAATATTGACAGTAGTATTCGATTTTGGTGTTATTTATGACATTTTCAAGGGCATTTCCTACTAACCATAGCCAAGTTTACAAATTATGAATATTAGCCATGACATATTTAAATGTTTTCAATAGAACACAATTCACAGGAATGCTAATTTCATCTCATATGTTAAAATTTTACTATATACAATATCTTTTTTTTTTTCGCGAAATGTGACTTGTAAATATACTTTTACAAAAATTCCCCTAATCTCATATTCATATCTTCACTAACTTTATCTACATGCCAAATCACATTCCAATCAGTATAGTCCTTTTGGCGTGAAAGCGAAACAAACATTTATATAATCCTATAAATTATATATTCATATATCCTCAAACTTTCGCATTTATAATATTAGAAGGATATAATATGTCTCTCTGACTTTATAAATATTTAAATAATACATTGATGTTCACCATCACCGTCATCTACCAAATGCCCGAAAAAAAAGCAACTGAATTGATTTTGTTTTTAAATCTTTTTAACCGACTTCCAAAAAGGAGGAGGTCATCAATTCGTCGCAACATTTTTAGAGTTTTTTTTTAATTATTAATATTTTTTTAATGTGTATTCACCGATTATTCGAAGACGCATAGACCGATTTAAAGAATTTTCTTTTTGTTAGTACAAAGGGTATACTTTTCAGGTGGTCCCGTAGAATTTTTATCAAAATCGGTAGTTTGATAAAAATTGTGTAGTTTTCGTTGAAGTCGTTTTTCAGTTTTGAAAAATTATTGTATGTATGTTACGCGATGATTCCCTGTTTCGGAAGGCACGTATAAACTGTGCTGTGGGTCCCGAACGTCATCTAGCGTTTGCTCAAACCTATCCAAAGATTGGGTGGTCTACCCTTAGAGTTGCGGAGGTCAGACGGTTTAGTTTCACCTGTCCCGTTGTCTGTCTGTCTGCAATCAAATTTTGAAAGTTAAATAACCTACTACTCGGTTTCCGATTGAGCTGAAATTTTGCACGCTTATGTATATCGCGTGATAATGCAATATTATGTCAAAGTCGATTTTTTTTATTAAATGTGTGATAAATTTATCTCTTATGGAAGAATTTCTCTGGAGAATTGATTTATCTTTTATGATTAATGATGTCATAGATAGAGTTGATCTGATGATGGAGCTGGAAAGTTGCCATCTGATCTTGTAATGTAACGGCGCAACCTCATTGAATTTGGGCTTATTTTAACGTTGGTTGGTTTTTTTTGTTCAATATATTTTTTAATTTTTTATATATCTCCTTTAGATTCAGGGTCTTTTCACCACGGTCCTTTGAGAGGCTTGCGTGGGCATACAGATCCAACACGTAGAAGCCCTGTGGAGAAGTTGATGTAATGTGGCGCTCCCGCCAAAACCCATTCCTGAATATACCTATGAAAGGTGTACCCTTCAATAGGTTTCGGCTGGAGAAAGATCTATTGCAAGAAAAAGGGAAAGGTCTTTGGGTTATGGAATGAGAGTAATTTATGATTTTTTTTTTTAATTATTTATATATTAGTTTTTAAGTAAAAAACTTAATTTTTAAATTTAATTATAAACAAACAACTTGTCTATTTCAGGGCTACCCAGCGCTACAAGGTTACATGGCGCCTGGCTACTATCAGCAATACACTGCCGCCTATAGCAATCCGCAAGCCGCAGCCGCAGGTGAGAATTGGGAATTTTCATGGGTCAAAGATAAATTATTTGGTTTTGGTGCTGACTGTTAAGAAAATAAAAAGTCACAAAATAATGTCACTTGTCGTGATCATATCCATTTTCGACGTGATTTTAGATTTGTTATTGCAGAAAAACTGATATTAAGAGTGCTAAGTGACGCCATTAGTCTATAATATGTAACAAAAACCCAAATAAACCACCACCCTACCAGGACTATCAGACCCAGACCCAGATACAATATGTAAAAACAGAGCGTCAATATGAACAACTTTTCCTATGGAACCAAATGCTTGAAACTCGAAAAAAATCGTCATTTTTATACAAAAGTGTTCGGCCGGTCCGGCAATTTGTATTTAAATGTCGATTTTTCTTCGAGTTTCAAGCCGAGGTCCTATGGGAAAAATTGTTCATATTGACGGTCTGGGTTGCTCCTACAAGGATCGGACAGGGTTTTTGTTACATATTGTATTTAATACAAATCCGATAAAAAAATGTTTGTTTTGACGTTTAGAAAAAAGTATCAGATTTGAGTTGTTGAAAAGTAGCGAATTAAATGACGTGTAACAAAATATACTGAAAGTATTTTAAGGGTGTATTCAGTCTGAACAACTTCCCCAAGAAACATAACAAGATATGAAAAATATTTTTTTTATCCATGTTCAATCCCCGTTGAAAAATGGCATTTTTCAAATTGTCCTGGGTCTTGGATGTTTATCTATATACGTATTTGTTATAAAATATAGTATCGTTGAGTTAGTATCCCATAACACAAGTCTCGAACTTAGTTTGGGGCTAGTTCAATCAGTGTTATTTGTCCATATATGTATATATATATAAATGTAAATTTATTTATTATGCAAACTCGGATCAGCTGATCGGTTAACTTGTATGGGAATTAAAATTATTTTTCATATTTTGATAAGTATACATACGATCCTTAGGGATTATCCATAAATTACGTCACACGAATTTAATTACTTATTGTCACAGTTGGTCACAATTTTGTGACGCCCATCCCCTAGTGTGACGTAACAGATTCCGTTTTTTTATTTAACCATAAAAATAAAAAAATATATTTTAAAGATTTTTTTATATATTCGTTAATATTTTGTATTTCTTGCTTAGATGTAGATTTTGTACTGCGACGCAACTAACCTTATGTATGACCCCTCCTGCCCCTTGCCACATAATAATGTCACACTTCATTGACCCCTCCCGCTCCTTAACGTGTCACGTAATTTATGGATGGGGAAAGTGGTTCTGTATCATGGACTGAGGTCACCCCAAAAATAGTTTCAGTATATTTTATTAGACACTATATTTGTATATATGTATGTAGCTTCTTACAGCCGCATTCATAAATTCTACCCTTCTTTTGATTAAAGTACATATAGAACAACTAGAAGCTCGGTGGACCAGTGGGAATATGCATTATTAGTGCTTTTGCAAGTTAAGTGACCCGGGGCGTGGTCCGAACTTGGATGGGTGATCACAATTGGCATAAAACATTCGCGAGATCCTCCATACTGCAAAAGGCATGTAAAGCCCTTGGTCCGGTATCATTGTATACCAGTTTTCAAGCTGAAGCAATTTTTAACAGATATTGGAGTGGTTTGCCATCGCCTTCTCCATTTCACTAGTTAACTTAATAGGCACTTGTGTGCCAGTTTCCTGACGATGTTTTCCTTCACTGGTAGCAAGTGGTGGTAGTTGAAAATGACCGTACATGAGAACAAACTTTACATGAGAACAAACTTACGGGGTAAAATTCGAGTTTAGTGAAGATTTGTACTTGTGGTAGAGCCACGCTACCTGCAAAACCCTGTTTTGCTAGTAGCATGAATGGGCCGGCTCGTCCGGGAAAGTACCACACTCTCACAGAAAATCGATGTCTGAGTAGTAGCGTCAACGCTTCTATCCTACGTGAGTGAGAGAGCCGGAGGCCCCCTCCCCCTTCATCTTCCCTTTCTGAAAGACCGGCAACGCCTCTGTTACTCCCCTGGTGTAGCAGTTGTCCATGGGCAGCGATGATCACTTACGATCAGGTGACCCGCTTGTTTGTTTGCCGCCCTGTGACATAAAAAAAATCGAAGTTGTGCCTTACAGACATATAACTAATACCGAAACTGCTTCGCTACCACCACTTTTTAAGGGTGTAACAATAACCCCTATCCTTCATGTCTTTACATACCGTCTTTCTCTATCATTACATTCTGTCCACCTTTGCAAATTTCATTTCTAAATTCAATTTCTAAATTTTGTACACATTCTATCTTCACCATTATGACTCATTTCCTCCACCACCTCTTATACAAGCAATTTACAATTGTTGAAGCATATAATTTTATCAGTTCTGACAAATTATTAACCCTTGTTGTGTCTCTCTCTTTTACTCTACGACTGTTTTGGATCTGCATATTTCATGTGGAAGCACACCTACTTGTTAGTACAGGTGGAGTTCCCACAAGGCAGCACCGAAAAATTCATGTATCCCATGAATTTTTCGGGGTCCAGTGCTGCCCCCATTTGAAACAATTTTTTTGATAGGAATCGGAGAAATATTTAAAATATTGTCTTGATAAAGCGCTAGATAACCCTTCAAAATTTATTAAGAACTGCTGTTTACAGTTTAAAATGAGAACGTGAAGCCTTTCTACGCACATTAGCCAAAAGTGTCCGTTTTTCTAATGTACCAAGAAAAGCTTCACGTTCACATTTCAAACTATAAACTGTACTTCATAAAATAGTTTGAAGGGTTAACTAGGGTTTGATCAAGACAAAATTTTAAATGATATCTCCGTTTCATATTCCGAAATTTAAAATTGAAATAATTTATTTCAATTGGGGGTAGCACTGGACCTCGAAATATTCATGTATTCCCTTAACTATACATATCTGCTCCATAATCAGATCACCTTGACGGTACCAAAATATTGAATTGTCAAAGATTTTAGTATACATTCATGGCTAGTGACGGTAGTAAAACAGTTTTCTTATCACGAAGCGTAATTAGTAACCCCATTTCGTTTATCAGTGGATGGGTTTTATACATAATAAGATTTATAGTGTAGGCAATAGAGTTGTGACAGTAAGGATAAATATTTGTAGTTAAATTTTGAGAGTTGCTTGTTGCCAAGGTGATCATTTTAGTAAGGGCTTCTTTATGAAGTGTATGGTCGAGGTACGACATTTATTTAATAAAAACTTTACTGAGCTAAAAGCTCTAATACAATATTTATTCACTGGTCAGCATATAATCTTATGTGAGATAATTTTTTGATGGTATAATAACGGAGGGTATGAATCAAGGGCCTGACACGCTTTGATAGAGCGAGTTAGTCTTATTCAGATTTCTAAAAGAAAAAAAAGAAAAGTGTGCCATGTTTTGTCTCTATCACCGACCGATCATTTTTTCATGGTCGGGTTATAGGCACACTTCAAATTGCATATAATTTAAAGTGTACTTATAACCCGACCATGAAAAAAATATACGTAGAATCATTAGTATGTCTTTCTCTTACTCCTGGACGCTCGGTTGCAAATCTACACTACTTGTATATTCTAACCCCCATATTCATAAAAGTTATCAAACCTTTGTTAAACCTCTTTTAGTTAAAATGTGTTTTGTGTCCTTCTTACTATGTCAAATATTGAAAAGAGGGAAAGGGACATAAGATGTTTTAACTAAAATAGGTTGAGCAAACGGTTGTTAATTTTTATAAATAAAAGGGTAAATCTTTGGTATGAATGTGTTGAGTATGTATACCTTGTCGATGGTTTGTGGTCAAAGGAAGTATTTGTTTGTTTGTTTGTTTGTAAAATCTTTATTGTACATAAACACAGGACAAAAATACAGGTTTGAACTAGAGAACAGTACAAAGGCGGACTTATCCCAGATAGGGATCTCTTCCAGTCAACCTTGAAATATGAGGACAATTTACAACACAGGGTAGAGAGTACAGGGAAGTAATGTGACACATGCCAATGTTCGTTGTTCGTAATAAATCTATTAGAAGTAACATGCTTTATTTAATTGAAATATAATATATATATTTACCAAATATTTAACAGAATGTGTCGTTTGTTTGTTGCAGCGGGCTACCGCATGAGCATGCCGGGCGGGGGCGCGGGCGGCGCGGGCTGGGCCGGCCAGCCGCCCGTCATGTACTCCGCTGCACTGCCTTCCGCGCAGTACCCCTCGCAGTAGCCGACTGCACACCGCACACCGTGCAGCGACTAGGGTAGCAGTGCCACGACCACTTCTAGTGTTCGGTACACACAACACACACACAACTTCATTCATACACGACATAATACAGACAGAGTCCAAATCAAATGTTTCCGAAGGCACGCCATCTAGCGTTTGATCGTTAAACTATCCAAGGATTGGTTCTGGTTTACCCTTTGGGTTGCGGGGGTTCAGACGGCAGTCGCTCTGTGTAAAAACCAGTAACCTCGTCAAATCTCCTTGGTTAGGTAGCGGCTCGGGGCTCTGAAGCGTTACTGCTGAGGATGCAACCGAGAAAATACGCTCAGATGATAATAATACAGACAGAGAGGAGCACAGCAGAGAGGACTTTTTAAAGCACTTGAAAATAAACTTTAAACTATTGGCATATCGTACATGACGCGAGCTCGCATTTTGTCGTGTTTGAACGTTTTTACACTTTACGCTATGGTAATAAGCTCTTATTTTCGATTGAGTTAATAAATTCCTCGAGCAATTTTCTTCTCTGTCTGAACTGACCCAAAGGGGGCCTTATCGCTGAGCAATCTTCGGTTCCACACACAATATTGCACAAAAATATAAATACAGGACATACAAAAACTAGGCATTGCCCAAAAGACGGCCTTGTCGCTTAGCAATTTCCTTCAGGCAACCTCTTACCTCGCTTATTCAGGGTCGAACGAAATGTACTGAAACTACTTTAAAACTGAATTCAATCTGTGATACTGAATAACTTTCCCCAAGGAATGTGTATCGAAATACTGAAAAAATTTTTTTGCCTCGTATTGACCGATCAGCAGATCCAAGTTTCTATGGAAAGTGAAGAATTGTTTCATAATTCGATATATGTTCTTTGGGGAAGGAAAGTTGTTCAGTATTATGGACTTGATTCACCCTTAGAATAGTTTCAGTATATTTTGCTTGGCGTTACATTGAAAAAAGTGATAGGAAATAGTCCACATACATCATGTCAATAGGTAACATCTTCACTTTTCCTGTAGTACAATATACATTGAAGGCAGTGGAAGAATGTCTCGGTTTGCAGGTATTGGAAGTCCAATAAAGGATCTGAGACTTTCTTTATTACAGCCTGCGGTTTTAATAGCAATTACGTTACGTGTTCCCTTGGCCAAAAAACGGATTTTTTCGCGCGCATTGCGGTCAGAAAATGCTACTTTCTACCAAGGGGCTTATTCATATTTTGAGTAATGTTCGGTCCATGATATTCAACAGCGTTCTTCGAAGAATATATTGAGAAATGTTAATGCCTAATTTTTTCTTAATCTGTATATTTTCGACGTAGAAAGCTATTTCACTACTGTGGTCTGAACATCGCCTTAAAATATGTAATACCAATCTGTTTATAGACGACAATGTAACCATTTCTCGATATGAATAAGACAATATTGAGAATATACAATGACAATATTTTTGCAGAATGATTTTTATATGACCATATAATAGCAAGTATATAAAAAAAAACAGCAAGAAAGCAAAACCGAACTATAGTCAATTCCGAACACTAATTTCTAGAATTTGTTATGGCATTACTACTCTTAGAGGTTCAATACGAGCAATAAATATTTCAGAGACAAGTTCAGTGCCATTATTTAAGAAACTGTTCCGAAACTGATCTTCTCTCTGACATATTTTCTACATTGTTGGATCTTTGATAATCTCTCTCATGAATATTTGATACACGGTTGTCTAGTGGTATGGCGAACACATGATTGTGTACATATTTCTGAAATTATGATTTTCGATTCATGAGATAGAATATCTGGCCTATTACATCCGCCGCCTACTCGGAAAGTTAGTCCGTAATAATCGCTCTTCGTCGCGTAAAAAAATTGTATTTTTCAGCAAGAAATCTGATAAAGCCTAGAAGTTGTGAAGGTATGTTTTATTCCTTGTTGATTAATGCTATAAGAATGTCAACATGTACAATTGTGTGAGAGAGATTCCATTTTTTCATAGTAATATACTTTATACAGGAATACGGCTTAGAGATGTTATTATAGACGAACGAATCTTATACAAAATCCCTAACCGTCGATTGAGGGACTTCATTTACAACCGGACTTGTATCAGTCGATACATACGCACACAAGTGTCTTCGCCAATTTTACCGATCACTGTACACCGTCCGTACATTGCGGCGTTGCCATACATATCCGAGGGACGTTGTAAGCAACAAGTCGCAGTGGACATCGCGCCTAGGACAGTCTGCGGCGGACCTGTGCGCCGATGTAACATAGATTTTACTCCAATCGGTTTTAGGTTGAAAGTTGCATGCTCACATCCAATATCAATCCGCGGGCGAGCGTGACGGCGTTTTGTTGACGCAAATGTCATAGAAATTTGAAGTGATTGTTTGAGTATTCAAATAGTATTTCGATTGTCTCTTTTTCGTGACGAGTGAGAGTGTTTATCTTAGTGATGAATGCGTGAGTCGTCGGCGCAAAGTGCCATTTTTGAAACACTGAGTCACCTAAACGAATGGCTTTTCCATACAAAAAACCCGCTCGTTTAGTGACTCCGCGTTTGAAAAATGGCGCCACAGGTCCGCCGCTGGCGCCCCCTAGCGCTCCGCGGCGTTAAGACTCCGAAACGTTCACGCCTCCCCGCGTTGTTAGTCGACCTACATAGATAGGACATAACGAAATAAATTATAAATTTTTAAAAAAGTTATAAATATATAAGGGGAGTAGTGTCGCGAGTGTCCTCGTGTACATACGTTGATATTTATTGGCGCTCTGCGCTGGCAGACTGAGTATATAGCCCAAGACTCCTCACACGACGCGCCAGAATGTTTGACGTATTTAAAAAGGCCCCGGTACACGTTTGACGAGAGATTTGGTCGAGCTCGTCGGTTGAACGTGTAGACTGCCTGTCTTACATCAACGAAAGGAATTAGTCGCTAATTTGCCAAGAGTTTACATGTTGATATTCGGCTCCCCCAGAGCTTCGCCAAACGTATACCGGAGCCATATTATTAAGTTCGGCACAGTTGTTTTGTTTGACTTTGTTATGATTTATTGTATGGAACACTGGTAAGTCAATAAAGCAGTGGGTCTGGGAAAGGGTGTTTGATTTACCATTATATATATTTAAAACGACTATATAACTGTATTATGTTTATTTCTGGGTCCAAATTTTATACCACCGTCGACTCGGTAGCCTACTGTGATTGAAGTCTGCACAATATACGTTCGGATGACGAAAATTATTGTAAATTCTTAAAAAAGGTCATTTTGTAAAAGGAAAATAAATAGTTTAAGTTTACAATTACTTTTGATTATTGTTGTATTATTGTCTAGATGTACTGTGACCCAACCTAACAGACAAACTACTAAAGTCATAACACAAATTCTAAAAGAAAAATTAAGACAAAAACTTAGTAGAACCAATAACCGCTAGGCTAGGCATACTTATCTGTAAAAATGATATCGGTAATCAGTAATCACAGACGGCTGCTTTGATAGCGGTAATGAGTTAGATAACTAGACATAAGAAAAACTAAAATTACATTACGTAAACCAAATACTTCGGAACCGATATTTTCTAGAAAATACACCAGGGTGGAATAAATACGCGTGGCAGAAAACAATTTTTGCAAAAAAAGTTAACAAAATTTCCAACTATCGCACAAATGACGTCCTCCTTGTTTTGTCGGTTAAAAATACTGAAAAACGCCACATTTTTCTCAAAGTAGCTTTTTCCAGGGGACACGGTGTACTTAATAATAGGTGTTTATTATACAGGGTGTTACGGCAAAACGAAATCATCTTCAGGAGTGGTCCGTGATATTTGACAGCTTATCCAGCAAGAAAATCAGAATAAGTATGTACATTGTACACCCTCCATTTTGACGGATACGAAAAATAGGGACTTAGAGGTTTTTCACATTTGGTTGGCTGTCTCGCTCGCACAATTAAACATTTTTAAAGATTATTAAAAAATGTGACTTATTTGAAGAAAAGTGTTTTATAAACTTTTTAATATATTATATTTTAGATATTGTAGACATGTTTGTATATTGTGTAGACATTGACTACATCAAAAATTAAGTGATCGAAATTTAAAATTTTTGATGACCTTATTCTCGATACACACACATAAACAATAAAAAAATGTCTTTAAAAATGTTTGATTGTGCGAGCGAGACAGCGAACCAAATGTGAAAAGCCTCGACTTGTGGGACATAATTTATATTAAATATGTTGGTAAGTACGTATCAGATGTCTCATGGGATTGGTTCAAGGTCAAGGACAGGTAGGACTAGTTGTGGAGCTTGGTGGCCCGGCGGGAATGTCGCTTTCGAAAGTAAAGCGACGCGTGGTCCATACTTGGATGAGTGACCAGACCACGGTACAAGTTGGCATAAAATTCTCGAGCTCCTCCGTGCTTCGGAAGACACGTATAAATGCCTTTTGCCTGAAAAATCTGACACCAGTGTTGGCCACTTACACACACGAAAAATAAACGAACAATAGGATGTGTATGCCATTTGGCGGAAGAAAAAGAAACTGAAGATCGACAATAATAAGAACATAATGTAAGGTTGGTACCTATGCATTGTCAGCAGTGGTCGATGTGGGCTGAAAATGATGATCAGGTCGATTAGGTACTTGCGTTGCGCGACTTATAAGCATGGGTGGGAGTCAAGAAATCAATTAATAACCGGCCAAGTGCGTGTCGGATGAAGGGTTCCGTACCATTATCTATAAAAATCACGTTGTATGGGAGCTAAGATTCTATTGTACAAAACCCTGCTAAGGCCAATATTGACGTACGGTTCTGAATGCTGGGTTCTGAGTAGGAAGGATGAGGACCGCCTGTTGGTATTCGAGCGAAAGATACTTCGGCGGATCTATAAAAGCTGGAGACAGAAAGCCCAAAATAGAACTATCTGGAAGAAAATTCTTGACCAGGCCTACCCGCGGCTGTAGAGCTTTAGATGATGATGTATGGGAGCCCCACTTAAATATTTATTTTGTTTTTAATATTTATTATAGCGGCAACAGAAATACATCTGTGAAAATATGAACTGTCTAGCTATCATGGTTCGTGAGATACAGACAGACGGACAGCGGATTCTTAGTAATAGGGTCCCGTTTTTACACTTGGTACGGAACCCTAAAAATGCTTATTTACCTTTCTGTCACAAGCTGTATGTATAAGCAGATATACTTACTTAGTCGCATATACAGTGTGTTCGGACATGAACTAGTGACAATTTAAGGCCATGCTGTCTTCATCAATACGAAGAACTTTTACTAAGGGAAAAATTAGGAAATCGCGAAATAAAAATTTGTTGCTCCATAGTAAATTACATACCTATCGGATCAAAATGTATGGAGCAACAAACTTTTTTTCGCGTTTTCGTAATTTTTCCCTTAGTAAAAGTTGTTCCGTATTGATGACGACAGCATGTCCTTAAATTATCGCTAGTCATGTCCGAACACACTATATTTTAGAAGGTGAAGTGTTTTTTTTTAGTAATGAGTGACAATGACAAACTCATCGTCGCGTCGGTACTTTCTATTCGTGATGATGCACATTCTACATGTTTACGGGCGCATATTGTCTACAAATATAACACCTGCGCACACTGGGTCGCCACAACATAAATCGTAGGTAGGTTACCTAACTGCGAAGAAGATAAAGTATGCTCATTATTTATACACGGCAGAGATGAAGTTAATTTTCAACAGATTGCATTAATAATCAAAGAGAATATAGGTATAAACAGTTAAGTATGCTTTATTTATTTAGGGATATATAATATACATACATACCCGGATAAGAGCAGCACAGAAACGAGATATGTGGCGTCAATGAAGGGAGTCTTATGCCCAGAGGTGGGTAATAAATGGGCAAAATTCAAATGTAATTAGACCTTTACAGGCACTTTTACACGTCAATAAATATAATTTACATTACATGTAGTTTATATTGAAATTTATTTTAAAGAAAAGCTACCGATACCAGCGCTTCGTAACAACCACTGCTGAGAAGAAACGCCGAAAGAAACTTATTTTAACAGTATTGGTCGCCTACTCGCCAAAAGGGCTTTGACATATTATTATTGTCTTTTTTTAAATAATAAATAACTTTTAATATAATACAATGTTGATACATTATAACATGTAATGATTACGAACGAGATAACAAACATAAATTACGTAATAAGAAGAAATACTAAGTAGGGTAGTAAAAAAATAGGGCTGAAATGATAAGGTGGTATACAGGCACAAATTACACAATATTATACAGGGTGAGCCACCAGCCAATACGAGCAAGTTGAGTCCTTGATATTTAACTACTTTCTACATTAAAAAAAAAAAAACCGACTTCCATACCATACTAATATGGGGCCAAATGACAATTATTGCCCTTTCAAACAAAAAAGAATTTTCCATATTGGACAGGCATCTTCGAGTAATCGGGAAACATACATTTGAATTGACAACATTTCATTTACAAAAAGGTATGAAAATTCGAAAATC
This sequence comes from Acrobasis suavella, assembly GCA_943193695.1. Classification (NCBI taxonomy): domain Eukaryota; kingdom Metazoa; phylum Arthropoda; class Insecta; order Lepidoptera; family Pyralidae; genus Acrobasis; species Acrobasis suavella. The sequence goes on from OW971947.1 coordinate 4,663,844, forward strand.
ATTTCGAGTATTGGCGATTCTGAACACGTAAAATATTTTTTCAGATTTTTTTGAGTTATATTCTTAGAGATGAATGAAAAAAACTGAAAGGTACAGGAATATAGGCATTTAACAGGTTACGCCTTTGCTTGAACATATAAAAGTAAAAAATAATATACAAGCTGTCAGCTGTCAATTGACACGTGCGTCAATCATGCGTCAATCTGACAACTGACATCATGAGTGAGAAAGAGAGAGATTATAGTAGTGATGTTCTATAGAAGTATCGGTTCGATAGAGAGACCATCTAGTATCGATAGTTCTTTAGTATTATAGCAGAATTAGGATTGGAAAAAATACACGTGCATTCAAATGTTTACATAGTTTGGTGACGAAACGATAATATTTCCTTAATATGATTGATGTTTTAGATTAAATAAAAATAATGTTGACATCAAGGTCTTATAAAAATAAAAAAATAAGTAAGGAAAAATGCTACCGTATAATATGGGGACTTTCAAAAATACAAGGTGGCATTAATAATAGCTTCTTTGTTTAATTTTTTATTTAAATTTTCCAAATATCTGAACGCATATTTATTAATATTTTTGAAATAGCAATCCTGGTATGTCCGCCATCTTTCCACAACGCGTGTACGCCGGTGCCCTTGTTTTCTTTTTCAGTCAAATTCGATCCAATTAACTTCAAAACGCTATAACTTAAAAATTAAAACATTTTTTTCTTTATGTTCTAGATTCATGTAAGGGGCGACTATGAGAATCCGTTAAAAACGTGGGTTATCAAAAAACCTCATTTAAAATGAGGTTTTTGAATGAGGTATAGAGTTGATAGGGCACATTTTTTTTGTCGAATATTACAAGCGTAAATTTTTTATGCCAAAAATAGCTGAAATAGTTGCATTTGAATGTTTAAATTAATCAAAGTAATCTTTTTTTACCTACCTTTTAATTTTAGATAAAAACTACTAAGATTATATCTACTTCTTCAATTTTACTTTTCGTAATTCATAATACTATCGATATCGAAAACTTACTGCTACAAAACACAACTCTATAAATGTCAGTAGAAGTTTTATTTTTTAATTATTATAAAGCATGGCAAAGATGTAACGTTACAACCTAACTCTTGTACTTACGCTCTTTTAGAATGGAGATTTTAATCAATTTAATTTTAGGAGAAATAATGAAAAGAAATGAAAAAGAAAAAATACGTACGCCTTTTTTTCGAAGTTCTTTAAGAATAAAAAATAAAATATGTATATAAAATTTTTGAAATGTTGTCAATTGATAACCTCCTATTTTGAAGTCTTAAAAAAAAATACTGAAAGTCGAATTGTTTTTCATTTCTTGTTAATTGTTTTTTGTGGAATATAGTTCAGTATCATAGACTGAACTTGCTCCAAAGATATGGCTGGTGGAAAGTCACCTATCTATATTAGGTACATACCTACACACCTTTCGATCGTAGAAGAAAAAAATCAGGAATACTGGTAACTAAAGAGCAGGATTTTTTTTTTTTTTTTTTCACTTTGTAACGTACCTATATACTGTTCAATAAGTACGCTAATATTATTACAATCTAGCCTATTAATCTAAGACTAATTAGTAATTTTACATTGACCTAGTTTTATAAGCAATAGTATAAGAATGTGTCCATCGGCACTTTTCTTACTGTCTCTATTAAGGGGAAGGCACTTTGTTCGTGTGTCTTTAATTATTGCACTATGACCGCACTAAGTATTATTTTTATTTTTTTATTGTCGCTACACTACACTAATTCGAACGGTTTAGTTCGTTTAAGTCTTCTCACTGTGTCCGTGTTGTCGAGGAGCTGGATTGCCTCAACGTTCACATGATGAAGCAATCGATACTCGTGTGCTTCTGCATATTTTTTAATAACTTTATCGACGAACTGCATGTTAAGGTCCCGGTGCAGGTCAGCATTTCTAATGTACCAGGGTGCATTGACAATGCTCCTGAGTACTTTGTTCTGGAATGTTTGGATCATACTGATATTGCTCTGTTTGGTACAGCCCCACAGCTGTATACCATAAGTCCATACTGGCATCAGGACTTGTTTATACAAAAGTATTTTGTTGTGCACTGACAAGGCAGAGTTTCTCCCAAGCAGCCAGTGCATCTTTTGAAACCGTATTTCGAGCTCTTCTCTTTTCTTTTTGACGTGCGCTTTCCAGCGCAGCTTTGTATCCAGAGTCATACCTAAGTATTTGGCTGTATTTTCAAATGGAACTTGCTTTCCATTTATATACACGGGACATAATTGTTCTTGCTTATTCGTAAAGTTAACATGAGTTGACTTTGATTCATTTAGCTTGATTCGCCACTTCTTTGTCCATTCAATAATTTTATTAATTGCTATTTGAACCTTTTCTGCTGCTTCTTCATGAGTACTTCCGACAGCCATTATAGCAGTGTCGTCAGCAAAGGTCGCCATAGTATTGTCATCTATATCAGGAATGTCCGAGGTGTATAGTAGGTACAGGACCGGACCTAAAACACTTCCCTGAGGCACTCCAGCTTTTATTTCTTTAATTTTAGAATACGCATTTTCTTGTCGCACTCTAAAAGCTCTATTGGTTATATATGATGTAATTATATCTACGTAGTTAGTGGGTAACATGTTTCTAAGTTTTATGATGAGTCCTTCATGCCACACTTTATCGAAAGCTTGCGCTACATCTAGAAAGATAGTAGAACAGACTTTTTCATTTTCGAGGGTATTTTCAATTATATTTGTTATTCTGTGAACTTGATCTATAGTTGAATGCTTTTCTCTGAAGCCGAACTGATGTGGTGGAATAAGGTTTTTGGTTTCGATGATAGGTTTTAGTCTTTTTAGTAATATTTTTTCAAATAATTTTGACATAACGGGTAACAATGAAATTGGCCTGTACGACGTCGTCTCATTTGGCGGTTTCATTCTTACTTCAGCTACTTTCCATAAATCGGGCACGTATTTAAGTCTCAAAGCAGCGTTTATGAGATTAGTTAATTTGACTAAAGCCTTTCTCGGGAGATTGTGTAGCAGTTCTCCTGGTATAAGATCAAAGCCAGGAGATTTCCTGGGGTTGATATGCTGTTTTATTTCCCTCATAACTTCTTTTGGACTTACAAGCTTTATATTTATTTCTTCATCATAATTTTCGCTGAGTTCCTCAGTGATATCTTCAACGATGCCTTCTGATCTGTCATTTGGTTTGAAGATCCCTTCGAGGTGTTCGGCAAACAAAGCAGCTTTTTGTTCGTTGCTAACCGCCCACTTTCCAAATCCAAGTTTCAAGGGAGGAATTTGGTTTATTGGCCGTTTCATGTTCTTCGTAGCTTTCCAGAGAGAATAATCTGTACTACGGTCACTGGACAGTTTTTGGAGATACGTATTTGTGCACTCATCGTTATGTTTTTGGATTGCCCTTTTAAGCTTTTTTGTGAGGTTATTTAACTTTTTTTTATCGTCTGGCGACCTAGTTTGGTGCCATAGTTTTCTTTGTCTTCTTTTTTCTTTTACCAGGTCTTTTATCTCTAATGGGTATGTGTTTTTCACTGTCCTTTTCTTACTCTTAGGTGTATTATTCCAAGCAGTATGTTGTATTAAGCTGACAAATTTTTCTAAATCTATATTTAGTTGCTCTGGAGTCTTTAGTGGTACTCTAAGGTCTACATGGCTGTCTAATTCTATTTTAAAACTATCCCAGTCTGTATATTTATTGACTAGAGTTAAATTATCTTCCTTAAATATAACTTTTTCGTTTATTTCTAAATAAATGGCTGAGTGATCGGAGTTCATATCATAACTTTGATTAGTTTGCATGTAGTTAGACGACATGTTTTTATAAATAAAAAAGTCTATGAGATCAGGGGTTTTTGATGGGTCCGTTGGCCAGTATGTAGGTGAACCTGTTGATGCAATACCACATTTCATTTCTGTGATGGCGCACATAAGTTTTCTTCCTTTTGTGTTCGTAAGTCGGGAACCCCAATACGTGTTCTTAGCATTGAAGTCACCTCCCAATACAAATTTATCACCAAGTGTGTAAAGTACGTTCTTCCACAAGTCTTTCTGTATTTTATGTCTTGGTGGGCAGTATATGGCAGCCACAGTAAGAGGACAACTTTTTGTATTCAATCTGACTGCAGCACATTGCACCTGAGGAATTTCATGTTTAACATGTTCTTGATGTTGAATAGTTTCTTTGATGATAACAGCACTGCCACCTCTACCTTTGTTTGCTGGGTGCAATGCATTATATACTTTGTAACCTTTTAATTTTATGTAAGATTGTTTTGTAAAGTGTGTTTCAGATACCAGGCACACATCAATATTTTCTATATCTAGGATTACTTGTAACTCATTTTTGTGGTTAAGTAGCCCATTGCTTGCAAAGAGCAGGATGAGGACTGCCTCTCAAATTCCCTGTACTACGGGCCGGCCGCGATCATCTATGATTGGGGCAAAGTTGGTCCTTCAAACTCAACTAAACTCGATGCTGAAAGAAAGTTCGATGATGCTGCTGACGCCTTTTTTTAGCTTGTCATACGACGATGAACAGTGTCCTAAACCAAGCCATGACTCAATTTACCTTTCAAAACATAAACAAACAATCGCTTCTGTAACCTTCTACGCGTATCACCCACACAACACGAGACGAGATCACGAGACAATAAAAGATCCAAGGGTTGAACCAAATGAGTCAGAACTGTTTCCAAGTTCTCCGCCGGTTATTTTAATCAAACCCTTGTCATTCCCTTGCATTCCTCGCCTGATTATCCTTCACCCACTTGTGACATCACTGAACCGCAGCATTTAATAAAATCTGAGTAAACGCCGTGGGATTCGGGAGTGACGTGAAAATTGCAATGACAGTGATCTAAAAATAAGGGCGGTGGCGTCGCGGCGCGCACGCCGCGCGCCGCAGCCTCAGTCGAGGACCGACCGTCGCGAGTTACAGCCGAACGAACACAAGCCGCAACAATGGTGTACGAGAGTGACTTCTACACGACCCGCCGCCCTTACAGGCCCAGCTCCACATATAGCTCAGTCACGGTAAGTCTTCGTCTTTCTAACACCTGTGAGCGTGTACCGCACCTCGCTCCACTCTCCCCGGGAGCCGGGCGTCCCTCGCACCATCTCGACCACTCGCGTCCCTCGATCATAATTCTGTAATCTCCAGTGACCTTGCCAGTGCCTGACCTACGGTGAAAGCACGAATCGTGAGAGTGACTAGTTAAAAATATGAACCTTGTAAACTCTGCTTGTAAACATCATTGCTTTCATAAGTGTCCAGTCTACGTCCGTCTAGTCGATTTGCATAGAATAGTCAGTGGTAGTATTCCGCAAGTGGGTCATTTCGCATCGATTTCGGAGTCTGAAAGCGGAGCTACCGTGCGCGCCAAATATAGCCGCGGCTGGAGTCGCGCCCGCCCGACTAACGGCGACTTCTCCGCTTGCAGCGGCCGACAATAGGCGACTGGGAGAAGGTGCCGTTCGTGCCGCGGCCGAGCCTCGTACCCGACCCGATCACGGCGTTCGGGCGGCGCGCGAGGCCCGGGGCGCGCGCCAGCGTGCTGGAGCCGGTCGTCCGGCAGAACATCCCGGCGATGCCGGAGGCTAAGTTGGCACCGCTCGCGCCGTACGTATCGCCGCGCGAGAGGACGCGCGAGCGCGTGCTGGCGGCCGTGGGGCGGCAGGAGCGCTCGTTCGCAGCGGACCCGCTGGGCACGCCGCGCGACCACATGGACGTGGTGCTCGCGCAGGCGCACGGCCGTCCGCTGCACGCCGCGCACCGGCATGTCTTTTACAGCAACTACGCGTCCTATTGATCGGCCGGGTCCTTTGTCGTGTGTCGCTTTCGCTAGTTAGCTAGTCGGTCGGGTTGGTGCGAGGGTGGGCGGTGGAGAAGGTCGGCGGTGGTGCTAAGGGCGCGGTTGTTGCAGACGCCGCGCCACTACGTGGTGGTGGACCGCGAGCCGCTGCCGCGCCGCGCCGATGAGCAGTACTCTTACTCCTACTCGAGCACGTCCGAGCGGTCCACGGGCAGCGGGCTGCCGCAGCGCAGTTCTTACAGCAACACGGTGGAGCGGCGCAGCGGGTCGGGTCCGGGAGGCTACTCGTACACGAGCGAGCGATCGTCCAACTTGGGCGGCCCCGGCGGCTACTCCTATTCGTCCACGGCCAGCGGCCGCCTGCCCTACGGCACCAACTACCGCCACTACCACTACCGCGTGTAGCTCGGCTCCCGACCAGCCTTCCCATGTCCCACTTCCCCACATGCCCCGATCCTAACTCCTCGTCTGCCCCCCACTTAACCTAATCAGTATTCGCTGTAACGCAATGTGATCGCTCCACTTTAAATAAGTGAGAGTGAATCTAGAGCTTTTTGATGTTCATAAGAATTTAATTTATTTATTTTAAATGTGATTTAGACTGAATTTTTAATAAAGCTTGCGTTTTCTAATATTTCTGTCCTTGTTCTTTACTCCACCTACCTACAGATAGGTACACAGACCGATGATAGACTCGGTCTTGTTTACTAACATACTTGTGTTTTGTGGATTTTTCTAGCTGTCCGTTAAATCTATTTCTTCCTCTGTCTTAAGTTTCAAGTAGTTGATTTCGAGGAATTATAAATTTTCCACGGCTACAATGCCGGGCTCAATGAAAATAAACATGTTAGAAATAGGCTGCGATATGTTTACGAGCCGCAACGCTATGACTTCATCGACAAATACTTTTGCGGATGTTTACAATTACTTTATGCTTTTAAATGAAATTTTCAAAATTTTATAATTTATTACTTACCTAAACCTACTTTGGGTTAGTTACACAGCTACATACCAGTGTACAATGCGACACAAATAAGTTGAATAAAAAAGGCGGACTTCAAAGCATTTTTGTACAGATTCCCGGCACATAGGTTGAACCAAAATGGCGGTTTCGGCACAGGTACAAATTATGCCCCGACAACCGCCGTTTTGGTACAATTTACACGTGGGGAATTTTTTTTGTACAAAAATGCTTTGTAGTAAAATGTTAACGATAAAGGTACACTCAAGAAATTAAAAATAAACAACATAGGTACTTATGACTTCTGAAAATCAGCAAAATATTTTTTTGACTTTGGCAGAAAGGTAAATAAAAACACACAAACAACTTATTCCACACTTTCTGATTTTGTAAACAATTATAATTCGTACAGTAAAAGGTATTTCGGTGCACACAACTTATTTTTGGAGGAATTTGACCGAGATATAAAAAGGACGACCCCGACACCTTTCTTCACTGAATTATCATAAATACAACACACACAGTTTTATAGATTTGAGGAAATTAGTAATAAAGTCGTACTAACAGATGCAGGCAAATAGTAAAAAAAGTGAATAGCTTCAATTCAAGCTTATTTCTTTGAAATAATCCTCGTCCCTTTTTACAAAGACTAGGTACTTAGAAATACAATGTCCTTTTTAATTAAGTACAAATATTTAAAGGGGTGTTTCAGTCACTCATTTTGAAAAAAAAATCCCTATTAATGTATTTCGAAATACGAAAAACAAAAATTCATTTTTCATAGTAACGATATCACGTGACTACTTCGATTTGTACTATGAGAATCTAAAACTTTTTTTTCGTGTTTCCATTAACATTTATTGGGAAAAGTTGTTCAAAATGATGGACTGAATCACCCCTTAAAATTTTTGTACTTAATTATAAAGGACATAGTATATATTTAAATCTCTTCGCTTTTGAATCTTTATTGTTGACTACATTTGCCCGTCCTAGGATAGGTTGTTAGTGATTCTCCATTTCATTAAAAGGCCTGAGCTCAAGTCAGCTCCAAAACAAAAATAAATAAATTTAAAGACGGTGATAAAATCATCAACTTTCACTAGGAGATCAACTGAAAATTTACAATTCCAGTGAATTAGACTATGTTCATATTTTGTTTAAAATTGCTAGATTGATCTCATGGTAAAGGTTAATGATGTTTATTACTAGGTCTCCTCGAGGACTGTCAATGGATTCAGGTGTTACTATTACGTCACCAGTTATTTTAGCAATCTTACCGGCAATAATTTGTATGAAGTAACTGGTGGTGCACATAAAGTGCATAATTTAGATCAAAGGACCTCAAAAATTTACACACCTATGCAGTGTGCAGGGGTCACAGAATTTCTCCCAAGTTTTGTCCCAATACCAATGCTATTAAAGAAATCTAATCAGGACTTTTTGATTGCCGACTCAGCCGCTGACGTCGACCTACTACCTCTCGAGCTTACTACCATACTACCACGTTCCGTACATCACATACATACCCAAGTTGTCACAGGTGAGTAGTAAGAAGACCGTGTAAATAGTACCTACGTGTAAATACCCCATACTATGGCTTCGAACTGCACAGCTGCATTCATTGCACTTCATTACACGCGTTGCGTAGTGTTTTCATTTATCATTGATTTTTAATTATCTGGTTACAATGTCTATAGTTACACGGTGTGCAAACATCCATATAATAATATCTATGGTAGGAAGAATAAAAGAAGCGGACCGGATCGACAAGCCTGTGGAACACCTTATTGATACATAAACATATTCGTAGGTCTTTCTAGATTGTGAAGTCTAGATTTATCAATATTCCAATGGCAATGTTACTTTTGCAGTACCTATACATCTTAGATTCTTATTTACTAGCCTTTCTTTAATCCAATACTTTTTTTACTTATAATAGACAGGGGCTCGGTCCTCTGAGCTTTGTGAAATCATCCCATGAAGTTAGGTGACGATAACGAAGGGTGGAATGCTTGCATATGACAGTAGAAACCTACCAAGACTGACACAGAACACAGAGACAACAAAACTAAACTTCTATTAGCACAATAACAGTGTAACAAAATTAATAGAACTGTTTGCAGCGATGCACAGCACCCTCGCTGACTAGATAATTAATTATACAAAGAACTTCTCCATTGACTGATTGAGTGCTTCATCAATGCCAGTTCGAAATGGCAGTCCAGCCTGCGGCCAACACTTCCAACTCGACATTTGAGCTTTGGCTCCACTTTTAATCCTATTTGGGCCTCTTATGTATGTAGACGTAAATTATTTTTATTTTTGTCGTGTCTCGTTTGGTATCCCGCAAGATGGTAATCGTGCGTGACCCGGTAATAAAAAAAAACTTTACAGACAAAGGGCTTGATGGATTGTGATAGCTTGAGGTGTCGTTAGATTCGTCTTACTTGTGGTAAAAGATGGGATCACATGAACACCATATGGGTTCCAGGAGACGGGAAACGATCAAGGGGCACGCCAAACAAAGGGACAACCTGTCTGCTTTTGTGCAGGATTGGAGAGAATGTAGCTTAAATCGAAGTAGCTGGTAACAACAGGCGTAAGGTCAAACTATATAAGACCAGAATGGCTAGGGAAAAAACCTAAAAGTTTGAAGCCTCTTCTTAATCAAAATCCCCAAGGCCATAACTAAGATAATGAAACGAATCTTCAGAGTTATTTTCTATTTCATACGTACTTAAAGATACTATAACTACCTACTTACGTACTGAGTCATAAAGTAAGTAAAAATAATGCTTACTTATTACAAAGCTTATGTTTATAGACATAAAACCATTGTTAGTTTTGTCAAGTGTTTAAAACTATAATATGTTATATAAAACACCTAAACTTGATTGAAAATGAAATACCTATCTAATTTAAGCTCGACCCATTTCATTGTCCACTTCGGCTCTTAAAATTAAATATCACTGGTTTGTTTTTTCTTTGACCAGAGCCCGTGCCAAGTTCCTCCTGTTTGGATGACGGGTCGACGGTCTTGAACGCACCACGTTGTCTGTCTCGATAAATTAAGAGTGAAATCCAACTGTTTGATAATGAAAGCAGTATTTTTAGCTTTCTTTTTACTTGCAGCGTTGGTTTTAAGTACCTAGGTAGGTATATTATATATTTTCCTTGACTCAAAATTTGCAAATATTTTACACTCTACCTAAAAAGTGGGTATATAAAATTTAAAAACTTGTTATTTCAATGAAAATAATTGAATTAAGTCATTCTTGTCAAATACTTAACAATTTCCACACTAGGTATATTTGTGATTTATTCAATTAAGAGCGGCCTTCCCGTCTTACTTTTCGTACAAACGCTCGTACGTGATTATTACGTTATAACTGATCTTTCTTGACAACTTTTGAACTAACAGGTATCTGGTGCGCGATTTCTAGGTTACTTTCAAAATATAAAAATTAAAAATTTAGAAAAATAAATTGAGTATAAGCCTTCAAAAATCTGAAGCTGAACTTCGACCGTTCATAAAGAACTCATAAATTGTAAAAGTAAAGAAAATATGTATTTCGACACAAACCTCGCAAATTTAATGAAATTTTTAAATGAAAAACATTTATTTCACACACTTGTAAGGCTTACTAATAAACACGTATCACCTTGAACAAGTTTAATGAAATTTTCGCACCCTATGAATAGTTAATATTCATTGAATTGATCATAATACTAATTTCGCTCGTTAGAATGCAAACTGAGCCCACAGGCGCTATCTCTCTCTTTTTACTTTGCCTGTTTTTTGCATTGCCCTGGTTGAAATAATAACAAGCTTTTCAAACTATGCTCGCGTTGACGATAGAGCGGCCGGGAAGGGCCGCCTTAAAACGAAGAAATTCAATAAGTATGACGCCTGTTTGATGTTTTATTAGAGTGCCAGCCAACTGATTCATCATCATTGTCTATATATTTAAGGAAATGCTCTTGTCGGTAGAGTGTGAATCTATCGAATTAAAAATTCACTACGAAGTATGGCACATCTCTAAGTAGTCTGTGTTCGTTTATGTATTTCCACTAAAAATAACTATTTGCAATATGGACGCTCGCAATCTACCAGTAAACGCATTTAACTTTTCACACACATACCCACACACACATTTACTATACCTATCGATTTATCATATATATATCTTTCCTTTTCATATGCATTTATTTCCAACTTTATAAATAAGTTTGTATAGAGTTCCACAAGGACTTTTATTGAGACCGCTCCCTTTAATTTATTGGGACACACACACACATGTACTATACCTATCGATTTATCATATAGATATCTTTCCTTTTCATATGCATTTATTTCCGACTTAATTAATAAGTTCGGAACGAGTTCCACAAGGACTTTTATTGGGACCGCTCCCTATAAATTATTATTTAATTTTAGACATTGTTCAGCATTTTTAAATGGCAAACGTATACTTATACAAAGAAAGTAAAACGTAGGACCAATAAGTGTATATGAACAGAATGAAATAAAAATTGACGCCCAGATTAACATCAACTCTTTTTCAACAAAGCTCTTTACATAAATAAACTAACATTTGAATTGTTCTGAGGTTTGACACGTGTAGTTAAGTGTTATTACTATTTCTTTAACACAAGCTTTTTGCAAATCGATTTGGCAAACACCCAGACAATTGTAGCAACGGCAATACATATTTATGTGGTAACAAGAATAATAAACTTATGATAATATCTAGAACCAATATGTGTAAGTATTACCATTTCTGTGTAAGTATTATCTAATGTTGATATGAGCAGAGTTAGGTCCAATCTATCACCACAAAAGTTTGAATACCTAACTTCTTGTAGTAGGTACCGAATAAATATGCATTATCTTCGCTTTAAAAACCACTTAGAAATTCTGTATTTCTTATACTAATGATGCATTCGATCAATAAGCACTCAAATCATGGATAAAGATCATTGCAAACAAGCTTCAGAGATCAGAGAGAAGTGGTCATTGAAATAAAATTGTACAAATTCTACCCGTAAAATCGCAGATTTTTTTTTAATCAAAAATAACAAAAAATACCTCTACTCCAGTTATTTTGAATGGCATAATCGAGGATTGGGAGTTACATCCGGGAAAAATGGCGAGTTGCCAAAAAACGTAGTGAAAACAGACATAAGATAAAAAAGAATACCTCATCCGTAATAATAAATGTACGAGTAGGTAAGATACCTATCTACACTACAGAAACCTGTAATAAGAATTTTCGTGTCAGCTGCAAGACCTAGGAACACAATAAAGACACAAATAAACACAATAATAAATATGCCTGAAAATTTGTAAGCTATTTGGCTAAAGCGCATTCCGATTGGTAATAACAGAGATATTAAAGTCTCATTTCATGAATTCGATTAAGAAATTCTCACGAAATATAGAACAATTTAGAACGATAATGCGTTTACGAGAAAAAATAATCATATGGCTGCTAGAAAAAATAGTTATAAATTGGATGTGCAGAATAATTAAATGATTGGGTAACCTACGAGTAGGGTAAAATCATGTCGAAATGGATAATGCACACAAACGTAGCAGTGGGCTTGCACTATCAATCCTCTATGGGGTTTCGCTGCATTAGACTGGCGAAAGCTGGAATTTATTAGGTAAATCTCATTTCTCCATTATGTTACACTGAGAAACGCTTTTTATATTCGTCCTTTATATTGTTTTACATCAAAGACGTCATATGCCGACTAAAAAATACAAACACAGCCATCAAGTTTTCAGTATCGCAATAAATTTCTAGCAGCTAGATCAACCTTAAAAACAATTTATCCAAAACACCGGATGTCGAGATCCCTTTAAAAACAATGACTGGAAGCGAAACAAGGAAATTTAAAAAGTTGGCACGTTGTCAAAGGCCACTCATGTACCGGTTACGCCCAGTCAGTTACTAACATCCATTGCTCGTCACCTTCAGTTCTGTAGACACCAGTTGGGTACAAGGACGCAATGGATCATAAAGTAGATATTTCCGCAGGATTGGCAGACGAAATCTGAAATTCGATAGGTTTGTGTTTGCCAAATTTTCATTCACCATTTTGTGGAGTAAATCTATTTTAGTTGTCCACCACGTTATTACAATGAGGTGGTGCAATGATTATATCATCATATTATTTAAAAGAAATGCTAGAAAAGGAATTTACGTTATTTTTATATTATCATGTATAAAAAAAAGAAATCATATACTTATCAACACAATGCTCTGTGAACTTTTGGCTGTGTTGATTTTCTAATAAAAGACTGCTTACTAAGTAGTGTAGGTGTAGAAAACTAATAATAACTATTGAGTTTTAATGGTGTGATGAGGCACTTAATAAGCTATTAAATAAAATATTACAAATTCTTAAGCACCTTACCTACACAAAATACTTCAGTCAAAAATAGCACCCACATTGTTTTCACACTACACAATGTTGGAACGCGAGCACGATGGCAGGAAAATTATCTAATAGGTTGGATAATCAATTTATAAAGAAGGATCTCTCGCAAATTTTTGACTCTTTTCATGAGACAGTAATAATATTTTGTATCTTTTTCATTCTAGAAATAAGTAGATACATTATGAACATAAAATTTCAATAATTCCTATTTAATGCGTGCTGGATTACGCGTTGATAGTGATACATCAAAACATCTATAAACTGCAAAAGTAAACACAATAACTCCTGTATTTACGAGTTACTACAACATCAACCTTGAAGAAAGCTCAAATTATGAAGCTCGTACATCCCAGAATCGTATACAAGAAATAATAATATTTACCGAGAAAGACGTAAGTACCAAAATACTAACACACATTAAACAGTACCGGCTATGTCAACAAAGTAGCAATCAAATGTACTACCTCCCTACGTAGTTATTAACTAAAACTTCATAATGTTGAGAATTGAGGTGCATACGAAGGGTGCAAAAGAAAAGCAATACTAAGATATTCAAAGACAGGCAACAAATGAAAGATGACCGTATAAAATCAAATCAAATAACGTACTTATGAACTATACAAGGATATTGCCGTCAACATGACCTGTAGACAAGCAACAAAACAAACCTAACACTACGTCTCTGCTTTCGTTACTTTAGGTATATAAATTACTACTCATAATTTCTCAAAATTACAAATCGACTTAACCAGCAAACTACACAACCAATTTTGATAAAATTTATATGGGACCACCTGACAAGTATACCCTTTCAAACAAAAAAATAATTTTCCAAATCGGTTAAGGCGTTTTCCAATAATCGGTAAAAATACATTAAAAAAATATATCGACGAATTGATATCCTCCTCCATTTTGAAAGTCGGTTAAAAATAAACTTTACATGGATATAGCGCTTCCGATCGGTCGTTTTGGAAATCCTCGGGTGAGGCCTTTGTCCAACAGTGGACTTCCTGTGGCTTATATGATGATACCACAAAGGCACAAAGTAGGTAATATTTGAATAACCCAAAAGTCACAATAACTACCTCCATCTCATATTAATTTCACATTCCCTGCCCCAACGGGCGATGTGAGGCGAGACGGCTAATTTTACTCCACTCCAGATGATTCATGCTACCATTGATATGCGCAATAAGACCCGACAGAAATAGCCCGTGATTCGCCATTTGTAAATTCTTTGTAAACGAAAATGAGAGGAAAATTGGAAATTAAAAATGGACAACATTCATCAGACTGCCTCCGTGGTCAAGTGGTCAAGACGTTCGCCTTGCGATCCAGAGGTCGCGGGTTCGAATCCCACTAGTAGGATATTGCGAACTTGAATCACCTGATTATCCGATGATAAAGATGATTCCGTGTTTCGGAAGTCACGTATAAAATGTGGGTCCCAAACGCCTTCTAGCGTTTGCTCAAACCTATCCAAGGATTGGTTCTGGTGTACCCTTTGGGTTGCAGGCGACATTGATAATGAAGTATTTTTCATAAAGATAATAGTAAGCGAAAAGAAATTTCGCCCTCCGATACAAATCGGCAACCCGCCGAACGGATTTTCTATGGGAGGATGATTTTATTCCTATTTTCAATATTATTTTTATTTAGGCACCATCATGGGGTCTTATGTTCAGGATTCGGTCCAAGTAGCGCTGTATAAATCCGTAGTAAGAGTAGATACGCATATGGTGTTAATCCCTTACAAGGTGTACTCCGTTCTTCCTGTTTTTCCGTTCCGAACCGGGTTCTGTCTACAGAATCAAGAAAAGGACTAATGGTCACGCTCATATAGATAGATGAAGTAATAGAAAAGCATACCTAGCTGGCAAAATTCTAGACGCGCGTCGTCAGTCTGGGTCTAAAAAAATATTCAGAAGGTAACGATTAAGTTAAATTTCTTAGGGAGGTAGGGGTATAATCTACCAATATTATGGTTTTCCTTTCCCAGTTAAAAAAAAGTAAGTACCTACCTACTATGGGTTCATGATTTTTTTCATTTTATGCATGCTTCTTTCCGAACTTATTTTTTTTCACAGCTTCAGACATCTAATGCTTTTAGATAAGGAAATATATTTCAAATTAGCAAAATCAATCCTTTTTTCGGGTGAAGCGGTAGTATAGCTTTACAGCGACCAATTCAAGCTTCTTGCAAAATCATAGTAAATAGATTACATGAGATGAGCTTTTTGATACATCAAAGGCTAGCTTGAAAATAAACACTTTCAGTCAGACAATTTTAATTAGACCCTGAAATTAGTGCTATAATTACCTATAACTAACGTGTTATAAAGTTGTAGATGTATATTATCAAAATCTCGACAAGTGAAACTGCGTTATAGTTAGTTCAGAAAACGTCACATCCAACAACTTTAACAACACGTTATTATCTGCGTCTCTAATATAAATAAATATATCGACAAGAATTTATGCGAATGTGGCATCAACTCTAATGAAGGATCCTCAAACAAGGAATCGCAAGACATACAGATCTGTCGTCAATCTTTTGCCACCTTTCGCTCTATCCTTGTCTATCTTTAAACCTTTTGATAACATAATCTCCTAAAATTCCAGGCTGAGTTAATATATCGGCCCACGACTCGCAGCGTCACCCGACTCGTCACGTACCCTGAGCCGCCGCACCACATCGTGCGCGTGCGTGTCCGTCCATCCATCATCCTCAGAGAACTGGACCGCATCAACCACCGCTCAAGATCAACTTATGCGATTTCAGCTGTCGACGACTTTTACAGATCTGAATCCACTAAAGTAAGTCCCAATTCTTCATTAATTTTTATCAGAATTCCTGAAAAGAAATCCTTGAGTTGTTGTAATATAACTAAATGTTCTGATTTCTCTTTATAGTAACGAGTAGTTATATACGTACGATATACGAAGATCAAAATATATTTCCCAAAGACTGTAGTAGTAAAGCGAATAGACAGATGCCAATTTAATTTAAGAAAAGATTCAGAATAATACATAATTCATAGGGCTTCTATATAGATGACATCGTGTACTGCATTAATTAACACGAATATTGCAGCAAGGCTCAGCAAGCTCAACTGCTTCTTCAAACTTTCCAGGCTTTCCAAGACGAAAGCCGCCGCATCCGCGCCGACACTGCCGCCCTTCTTCAGCGCGCCCGCTCCGTCGTCCCCCGCGCTGCCTCCGTGCTGCCCGCTGACACTATCTACTCGTAAGTACTCCAACAAAGCTTTTCGTCTATATCTTGACTAAGTTTCTCCCGGCCACGTCATTCAGTTTCATTTCTTAGTTTTGGAACTTAGTAATATTCGTAGACAGGTTTTCTTTCTTTAGTCTTTGAACCTTGTTTAAGCTCTGTTGTGTATTTACCAATAATCATTCATTCAAATGTTGGTTCTTAAGTAGATGCTTATGTAGAATCTGTTTTAGAGTTTCTAATATGATATTTCTTCTCTTCTCTTCAGCTTGAATGGAATGGATCATATTACAGTAAAGGGATCCATAGTTACCTTTCAGGACCATTTAATGGATAGCATAGTATCTTTGATCTTAAATGTATCCGTCACTAAAACATTGATGTGATAGTCAATTTCTTTTTCATTATCATAATCACTAGTGCGTTAAAAATATCTAGAGGAAACCTCTAATGAATGAAGGTTGACGAGTTGAAGCCAATACTTTGTCATCGCACCTATACTAGTGCTAGGTCAAGTTTTTCTCTGGCGAATGTAACCAGTCCAAAAATAACTCATCCATTGATACATCTATCACGCCCTGGCACTGACATTGAAGAGGAGCAATTACTCGCATCTTTGGCAATGACAGCGACGCTCATGCAGTATCAAGCGTATGACAAAGGCTTGTCAATACTGTAAAAGTTATGAAATTTTAGGATGTTGGAAGCAGAATTCAACGTGGGCGTTGGTCCCAACAGCCAAATTTTGCACTCGCTGTGCTTCGTGACGTTGCGACTCCGGCCGATCGTATTTAATTATAGATTGGTTAAATGCCAGCTAATGTTTGCGTACCGCTCTAATAAAATGTTTTACGGTATGTTTTGTGGAATCCTTGATGGATTTATTTCCGGAACCCGTCAAATTGTACAAATATGTTTTTAACTTGCAGATCCCATAAATGAGAAAACATGCCGTTGTTTCTATTTTTGTCAATATAAATAGATAGATAATACGTTTATTTACGAAAACTACATCACATACACACACTTATAGTAGACACAAGAATAGAACAGTACATAAACAATAAACATGCAACAATAACAGTAGAAAACAGTAATACTGCACATGTATGTGCTGCAGTAGCGCAAAGTAGGCCAAAACTCAGCGTGGTTGGCCTAAAAGGCGGCACACTGGTTTTCAGTTTTAGCCTGTAGGTGTACATCGGGTGGAATGGTGTATTAAGATGTGTAAAAGATAAATTTATTACGTAATGAATGATTGATACAGGAATATAATTTATTAAGAATAAGTGAGTAAGTTTATTAAATTAAATACCTATTGATAATACCTAAATGATTTCAAGAATTAAAAGCAATGTCAATAACTAAGTGAAAATCCCGCACCATTATGCAATATAAAGTTAATTGACACTATGAAAACTAAAGCATTGAGGTTTGAAAATTGACGATTGAGAAGCCACAGTTACCACACGACGAAGTTTTCAGTTTCAGGTGCTTAGGTAAAATAGATAAACCGCCAGCTGCAGTATCTATGTCTCCTACATCTGTCAGCTCATCTGCTCATCCAACAGAGCAGACATGTAATGTTTTCTAAAATTATTTTTAGATTGAAGAAGTCTTAGAGGGGGTGGAATATTGTTCCAACACTTCGTCGCATGGTAACGGAAGCTGCCCTTAAATGCCGCTTCTGCACCGATAACGGAGGTCGCATTGACCGGAGGCTACCGGAGCCACGCGGCCTACAAAATACCAACTTTCGAAACAAGTACTCGGGTTGTTTATACTTTATAACGTCAAACATAAGCATTGCAAGATGAAGCTGCCTACGCGAATCCATGTTCAACATACCAGACTTGTTAAGGAACGGTGTGATATGACTACGGGGAGGAATGTTGAAAAAAAACCTACAGCAAGCATTTTAAATAAGGTCACCGTAATTAAATTTTGATATAATAAGGGATTCGCATAATATAATACGGACCTCCTCGCTCAGCAGATTATGCACCGTGTATAAAAGCTTTAATCTGTAAAAGCATGTTTTCACAAGACTCAACACATGACTTTCAAATCTCAAATGGCTATCAAAAGATATGCCCAGGTTTTTAACTTCTTCAACACGCTGCATATCTTGGCCAAGAATGTTAAGAGCAGGGTTAGTTTGCAATATTTTTTTAATCTGCATTATAGTGCCAAGAACCATGAATTTACATTTGAGTGGGTTCAGTACCAACGATTTTCTAGCTGACCATTTAGCTACTCTTGTCTAGATCTTGTTGCATCTTGGACACAGCAGAAGAGACATTAGATCGATCCTCCGATATGTAAAGTTGAATGTCATCCGCGTAACAATGAAATCTACAGTTTTTGATTTCCTTAGTTATGTCCGCACAATTTAAATAAATAGTAGTGGGCCTAATATGGAACCTTGTGGAACTCCTCGGCTTACTGAAGCCGGAGAAGAAAAAGAAGGAGAAGCATATAGAATATATTATAACAGTCGATAAGAAGAATATACATAGATCTCCTTCAGGGTTCGATTCCTGGTCAGGGCAAGTTGGAAATTGGCCGTTTTTAAATTGTCATGGGTCTTGGATGTTTATCTCTATGTATGTATTTGTTATAAAATATAGTATCGTTGAGTTTGTATCCCATAACACAAGTCTCGAACTTACTTTGGGGCTAGCTCAATCAGTGTTATTTGTCCATTTAAAAAAAATCTAGCAATGTTCACTATTACAAGTTAAAACCAGGATTATGTTATATTTGCTAAGTTTTCAGCCATGAACCCTTTTTCACCATTTCTTTTCTTTTTGACTTTGAATCGATACAATTCCGCCTTTACAACGTCTCGCCGAATTTTCTTGAATGTTGATCTCTGCTTAATGTCATGGTTTGAGATTCTGCCTAATAACCTTTCTCCCCAATATCGCGAACCGTCCATTTTACCCTATATTCCTTGTCCTTCTGTTATTTTATACTCAACAAACGACCAACTTAGTCTACTCATTACTGAGTCAAGCTCATCTCTTTAATCTTTGTACTAATTAAGATTGGCATCTATGACCATTCCAGGTACGGATACGGCGAGCCAGTGCCATACAGGTTCAGCAACGACGCGTACATCGCCAAGCTCCTGGTGCCCCTGCGCAGCGTCGCCGGCAACATCCACAATATTTCGTGGTACAACGAGCCCGCTAAGAAGTTTACTGGTAAGCTTGAGAGCACCGTCTTAAGGACCATTTACATTACAAGATTTGAAACAATTCTCTGAATCACTGCCACTTTTGCGAAATTTATAGAAATAGAGGCAACGCGAACGCGACGTAATTCATACTTACTGGGTATAAGACCGAAAGACCACGTTCATGGTCGCGAGGTGGCGAGCTTGTAGCTGGAATATTTATGGAAGACGTAGACTACCTTCAATCTCAGTCAAAACAATAGCCTGTGACTTGTCTCAGAGGATTGCCATTGACACACACACTTTAACACTTTTATTTCAGAAAACAAAGTTTTAGTAACCTCTTTAACTTTTCTCTCCCTCTTTCCAGTGAGTTTCCACCTCACCCGACTAACATTTAAATTCTAGTGTGATTAGGGTTGCCATGTCTTGAAATTCGAAAGCCAGTTTTTTTTTTATTTGGAATTTCTTTAATAGTTTCCGATTAATTCTGCTGAATAAGCGATAATACGACCTCATTGAAGTCCGGACGAATGGCACCTCTAAGTGTGACCCTGTGGTAACATGAGGTGTTCTCTCCAGGACGCGGACACCTTGCGTGCGTGCACTACTCCGGTAACAAGGCCTTCTCCAGCAGGAGGCCTCTCTACAAGGAAC
The DNA here is from genome assembly GCA_943193695.1 of Acrobasis suavella. NCBI lineage: Eukaryota > Metazoa > Arthropoda > Insecta > Lepidoptera > Pyralidae > Acrobasis > Acrobasis suavella. The sequence continues at coordinate 4,684,162 of OW971947.1, forward strand.
TGAGCATCAGGGATGACGTGAACCTCCTTTCGTTCTATGCCAAGAACAGGCTCGCGGCCGCCGGCCTGGCCGTCGAGAAGGCCACAGGTACCAAATAACAATCGCAACGCTAGAGCAGCTTCGACCCTTCGCTTCAATTTAAAAAGGAGATGTTAAACGAGTCTAAAAGTCAGCTTCGCGCCCGAGGGGCTAAAAACAGTTTAAAAATGAAGAATAAAGTCCGTGTCTAACACTGTGTGTGGTGTCTCTTGCAGCGGGCAGCGCGCCGGAACAGCCGACGGCGGCGCAGTGCGCGTAGCTCACACCCGCGCGGCGCGGCGCGGGCGTACGCGGCGTCCAGTCTGCTGCTTTTATTGCGCAGTTATGACGGAAAAGTGCTGGAGAGGCTATATCACACCCTCGATGAAAATCGCTAGTGATATCACCTTTATCACACCATTTTGTTGTCATAATCGCAAATTGCCACAGCAGACTCGACCCCCGGAGCCTGCGCCCGCGTCACGTACGCCCTTCGCGCTCTCTGATCTCGGTATAACCTCCGACTAACCCAGATCATCTATTTTTTGATTCATATTTAAGACATTCTTATTTTTGTACGACGATTTTCGAACGACATTATTTTTATTTATGATTTTCTAGTCATCGTTGTGATAGCGTGGTGTTATGCACTGCGCCGGATTTTTATCGGTGACCGAGACGTCTCGTTTTCACTTAACAGAACTGATTTTACTTAACAATTAAAGGATTTTTACCAAAATCGTAGTTGTTTTAATTTGCATGCTAGTTGCCCTACATCAATCACGCCTCAAATCCACGGGCTTGGAATAATGCTTCGCTTTCTTTTACTAAAGTGATATTAATAATAAATCCTTTAACAAATTTAAGATAAGTATACACTAAGATTACACTTTAAATACGTAAAGTCCATTCGATACATTTCTTAGAACGATAGCAGCAGCTACAACTTAGATGTAGACTTCTTTTCATGTCAATGTAGAAAAACATACAATTCAACCAAATTCAGTCTAAAAGACGAACTGGTTCCGATGCCGCTGTAAATTACATCAAAACATCGTGTACTATAGGTTTACACGACACACCACACAATTCGGTTGAAAAACCACTTTCCATAGCTTAATATTCTACAGCATTCCAAAAGGGAGGGTTCTAAGCATCCATAGCATCACAGCATGCTGCGAGCACAAATATTCTTCCAATACCATGGCGATGTACTCATTCGGCTTTGCCATCGAGCTTCGGCTGGGGTCTAACAGCTTAGATGACAGAGCATCTCGAATGGACTGCTGCGGCGCTTGCTCTTTCAGACCTTGGGGGATGATCAGCTGTTTCTAATAACGAGTCAAAATGACTGCGATTCAGCATAGTTCGCATCATCGCCGTCGAAGCATTGTTTTTTGTTGATCGATGAGTTTGGTGCACCCAGATTTGAACTGCATTGCATCGAACACATAGCCTAAACCTAAAGCACTCTAAATAATAGATATGCCATTACCGAAGATCAAAGTTATAGTCATATCGACCCGCTATAAAACATACCAAAGAAACCAGCTTTTCATCTCTCCAACGGTCATTCTTTGTGGGATCCTATAATATTGGCCTCGGTGCAGTGAAACTGCTACCATGGAGGCCGAGCCGCAAGTTCCAGGCTCCCCAGATAATGGAAGACCCGGCTCTAGAACTGAAGGCTGCTAAGGCCGACAGGGAAGCAAGGTTCCGTGCTACAACTGCTGAGCCTGTCCTGACTCCGTCGGTGGACTTGGCAGAGATCAAGAGGAAGAGGCAAGAGGAAGCTCGCGCTGCTGAAGAGAAGTGAGTAAACTGCTAAATGCAAGAACATATCTCAACAAAAGAACAATTGATAACTATCGTTTTTCAAATATGCAGTTGTTGAAGGATTAAGTATATGTAATTCTGTATTTGGAATCGACTGTTTGTATAAATATAAAAGTATCAATAGGTCTATGATTTTAGATTTTCGCGGTAACAATGACCATTAGATATCTGTAGATCTTTTCTAGGGATTACACGATAATCTGAATGTAGATGTTGTAATCTCCCTCAATAGCTCACATTGATGGCTACGGCTGCTCCTGCCGAGAATCGTAAAAGCACATATTGCCCTTGAATATAGTTAATTTCAATGTTATGCACAAAAAACATAAAAAGAACTTCAGTACTATTTTTCAGAGCACTAAAGGAAGAAGCCAAGCGCGATGCGGAACGTAAAGCTCAGGTAAAATAATAACTGAAAATAAGACATCCTTTTAAGAAGTTAACCCTCAAGAGAATTTTAGCAGCTAAAATATTTTACAGGCAGAACGAGAAGCAGCTGAGAAGAGGAAGGCCGAAGAAGACGCACGCAAAGCTGAAGAAGCTAAGCATAAAGCCGAAGAAGACGCGAGGAAAGCCGAGGAAGAGGCCCGGAAGGCCGAGGAAGCTCGCCTTGCTGAGGAGGCCCGCCTAGCAGAGGAAGCGAAGTTAGCCGAGGAAGCGAAAAAGGCTGAAGAAGCGAGACTGGCTGAGGAGGCAAGATTAGCCGAAGAAGCCAGGTAATAATTAAATACACACATTAGACGCCACCGTCCACAATTTTTTCGTTGCGGGCTATCAATAAGCTGGAATCGAGATTCTACAGATAAGGGATCGAGATTCTATACAGACTGAGCAATATGAATAATTAGAAAGATGTCCAAATCACTTTATCATACCCCAAAGTTATCCTTTTGTTACGCTCACTGCTTTATTTAAGAGGCTTATTCTCGGAAATAGCAAAAATACACCTATGGGTACCTTAAAGCTATGATGATGATGATCAAGACAACTTTAATAGTAGGAAGTTTCAAAATGACAATGTTTCTCTTTGTTAATAATAATAATAACTTCAATGGTTTTCGTATTTAATGCAAAAGGGGAAGAAAAATAATATACTCGGATAAAAATATCATAAGAGTATAGTAATGCATTATACTCGTAGGTGAAAGTTCTTTCAATGTTGCTTATCAATTCAGATTAGCAGAAGAAGCAAAATTGGCAGAAGAAGCTAGATTAGCGGAAGAGGCGAGGTTAGCGGAGGAAGCCAGGCTGGAAGAGGAAAGGCAAGCAGAACAGAGGAGACAAGAGGAACTCGCGCGCCTGGAGGAGTTGGAGAAACAGGCCCAAGAAGAGCGTGAGGCAGAACTCGCCAGACAGGTACGAAATATGTGCTGATCGAAAAAATAGCATTGCACCAATCGAGGCACAAGTTGCACGCACGTAAACGGCATAGTCACCACAGCTTCAATAAAGATCATATAATTTTTTGCGGCCACTGGTTGGAGATTTGGTCACTCGCGGTGCTTCTAGTGCGCAAAGTGAATCAGCTTTGAATGAAAAAATCTAAGAAGGCTTTCCTCTCGTTACAGGCTGCAGAATTAGCAGAGATCGCGAGACAAGAATCAGAACTGGCCGCTGCTCGGCTAGAGGAGCTGTCCAAGAGCGAGTCTGCTGGAGACAACGAGACTTTCGCTGACGCTGAGGAGAGGTAGGCTTGGATTAACCCCTTCTTGAACCCCAAGTGGAGAACTTCAGTCGCTGTCTTGTAAGCAGCTTTGAATAGTACCTACATCTTATTTTAATATAGGTCTTGGTTTAAACCATTAAAATTAGTTGCTTTCCAACAAGTCAATTTATTTATCTAAACGTCAAAACAAGCATTTTCTATGGGATTTGTACGAAAAGAGGTAGTATTTGAATTCTCTTTGGAAAAGAGTAATGACGCCATAGGTTTTTGGAGTATATATAATTTTTCTGCAATAATACATCTAAAATCATGTTGAAAATAGAGAATCATTATTTTGTAAAGTTTTGTTTTCAGAGTACCAAAAAATTTATTTTTGACCCAGGAACGTACCCAATTTTAGTATATTATTACTTTCCTTTTGTTTACTTTGGGTGAATAATGATTTAAATCAAATCCTTAAGTTAGTCTACATTTAGATAAGACAGTTTAAAATAACAAATCTAAAATGATGTACGTATCACGTAAAGCACACAAGACGTAGAGTACATAACATATCTCTCCATTGATTGGACGATGGTTAGAATGGACTCGAGCCAGTGAATACTGGTAATTTAGTCAGTTATTTTTATTATTCATATCATTTAACCCTTTGGCATGCCGTTTCGTAGATAGGTTGAACCAAAATGGCTGTTATCGGCGCAGGTACAAATAATGCGCCGACGACCGCCATTTTGGTTCAACTTATTTGTGTCGCATTGTACAGCGCTCTCACGTCATTGGATTAAGTTCTGCGCGTACAAAAGAGGTAGTGAGATGTCACCACCACGCTCAGACTCTTTTATGAGAAACGTTAATTGCTGCTTCATTAATTTAACCAATATTCTTGCTGTTTTCAACTGTATTTTTTGTTAACAGTAAAATAGCCTATTTTAGAGTTAAAATAAAGTGATTATCTCACTTAATTCCAGCGAAGTTCCAGCAGCCGATGAGCCCCAACAAGAACCCATCGTGGAAGAGCCCGCCAGCCCCGAAGTAGTTCCCGAAGCCGCCGAGCCCGCTGGTGACGTCAGCGAAGACGAACAAGCAGAGCCAGACGTCACGGACGAGGAATAAAAATATGTTTATAGTAAACTGCATTTTATCATAAGAGTGTGATCAGAGACTAGAAACAACATTGGTCAGGTTGAGGAACACAAAACTTCAACTTCAGTAAAGTTGCCGTTGAGTCATGTTAAAAGTGTCTCAGTACGAAACATCAATCTATACAGAGATATCAACCGATCACAATTTTAAATTACATCGGTGTATAGCTAAACATTGTTCATGTTTCTCTTCACTTGAACGGTGTGCTAGCAGGAGACATCAGTTTGTTTTTTCTATCGTCTTTCTGCACGTAATAAAATTACGCAATCAAGAAAGCACTTTTCCTTCCCTCGTATGACGATGTACTACCACCGTAACAATGAAATTAAACTAAAAAATTAAATGTTTTAGTATAAGTGTTCTATAATGTTATATTTTGTTAAATTTTAACAATAAAAGACATATTAACATGGCTTGTTTTATTTAAGCTCAACTTTATATGTAAAATAATCATTCTAGGATACATCTTGGCTATCGAAAAGTGATCCAATCTAAGGCAAACTAAATAAGCAGGCATACTATAGACCTCTTAATGGAATAACCACAGATGTACGAGCCAAGCTTGCACATTTCGGCTGCACGTGGCTACAAGTATATGGGTTGCATGTCAGCTGTTTTACTTTACACATTTAATCTAATATTAACAATCATTGCGATACTATCCAATAGCCACGGAGAAACTCCCAACTCTACAATATAATTATTATCAGTTTTCGTGGTCCCAGCATGAAGTATAGCCAATCGAAAATGAATATCTATCTTCAACCAAAAAAGGATATGGATGGTTTTTTGTCCGACACTCGAAATGGGCATGAAAATGTTTGTCGGACAAGTGAGATAAATCCAACCTTCACATTGAAAGGGTTATTAAATGGCTAACCCAATTCTTCTACTTGTTTGTTTACAGCGCTGTCACACAGCCAGAAATAGGGCATTTAATGAAAATGATAATGGTCTTATTTAAAAGATTACGTAAACATATTAGGTACTTGGATTAAAAAGCCTGAAGAAATATGAAAAATACTATCACATAACTTATTGGCTAGAGCTTTCACTTAGTCCCCGAGATCATAAGTCCATTTTGACAATTTGGTCAGCGGTGGTTGCTACTTCTTCTTTGGAAACTTTTTTGTCCTGTTTCTTCTGAGGCGGTTTCACTGCAGCTTTTGTAGGCTCGTTAGGCTTTGGATTCTTGTTGATTTCTAGGAATTGTTTGTCTATGTCAACTACTTTTTGCTTCATCTGAAAAGAAATTGAATACAGCTTAATTTTTTATTATGTCATAGGGCGGCAAACGAACAAGCAGGTCACCTGATGGTAAGTCATCACCGCTGCCCATGGACAACTGCAACACCAGGGGTGTAACAGAAGCGTTGCCGGCCTTTCAGGAAGATGTAGGGAGAAGGGGGACAGGGGGTGAGCAAAACAGAGTTTTGCCAGTAGAGTGGCTCTTCCTGCTGGTCCTAGAGAAAGGAAATGCAGTATGTACTTACCAGCTGCTTCTCTTACCGAGTAGATTGTAGGCGCCAATCAAGGAAATGGGTGAACTTTGTTCATTAAGTGCAAATAAGAACAGAACTCTTATACACTAGTGCTCATGAAAGCAGTAGGAACTTTAACCCTACGTAATCCTTCTTACATCTTTGAAAATACGAAGCAAAATAATATTAAAATTGTAGGAATAATAATAATGATATCGTAGCTAATAAATACGTAGCTCAACAAGCGTAACGGCACAATTATAGAAGTAAAATCTAATATAAAAAAGCAGGTATACACCATAACAATAAATAAGGAAACAGCCTGTAAAATAAGTGTAAAAGAATCTTACGTTTTTCAAACCCAAATTAACCGCTTTGGCTTTGGGCTTTTTTAAACTCTTTGCTCCAGCTACTTTGAAAACATTTGCCTTAGGGCCTGATCCTGGTTTATTCTTTTTTCCCATTTTAATTGTATTGCAAATGCAAAACAAAATTCTCCAATTTCACTCACACACACCTCGTGTTTCACATGTTTAATACGTCAATGTCATAGTTGACACTGACACACAGTCACAGGTGACACTGACAATTAACTAATGTTCGATTTCACGCATAAAAGCACTCACTGGCACCATGCCATCGCTCTCACTCAAGTCTCAGCTCAAACTTCTTCAGCATCCAGCCAGATTACCCAACCCTTACCTACAGGCCAGCAGCTTACTTGATCCCTCTGCCCAATTCCTCTAAAAATACTAAAAATCTGTAGAAATCCTACAAATCAAAATTGTAGTTTCGTTGGACACTTTCGTGTATCCGAACGTCTGGACCAAATTGATAAACACCTCTCTGCGAGTGAGTGAATATTTGCTATTTTATTGATAAAGGGATTTCCTAGGTTGTGTTTATATTTTGCTACCAATTAAAATTTATTTCATTTTAACAAAGGGAACATACAAGCCGCCAAAATTACTTACTACTCAAAGTATAACGGAAATCTTCCCACCATGGCTAAGGTATGTAGTAAAAGTGCAATGATTTCGAAGTCAATAAAAAAGGGCCTCACAAGTTATTTATAAACATGTTCATAAAACAAGTTATATTTGCATAGTTGATTTTATGTATAACTTGTTGCTGTTATTTAGCTCGTTTTATTATCATAACCAGTATTTGAATTCTCTTTGATCATAACCTTTAATGGTACTCATACTGGAACATTCTTAGCGAAAACTATTTTAAAAATCCTATTTTTTTACTATAATGGGTGACAAAAATGATATTATTATAAAGGTATGTAGCTGCATATTTAATTTACTCCACATTAATTAATTAACATCTGATTCTGCATCTGACCAGTGCATTATTTTGAATAAAGTATTATTAATATTAATAATAATATTCTAATTTAAAGTTTTTTTTTTATAATGAAGAAGATATAAGTTTATTCCCATACAACGTTGCAATGCTGCCAGCCTTCTGGGCACGTTACCACAGGGCAGCTATTTGCCAGGGCTTTTTTATTTATAAGTTAGTAATTAAAGTTATTAGTTTTCGTTCGTTTTTATTTTTGTATATATTATTCAAGTCAATGTGGAAATTAACTTAAATCTTCTTCATTTAAAGTTAAGTTTTTTTTAAATCATTTTTTTATTGAACTTTATTAGAATTTATTATTGTTTTTTGTTTCAAAATAAAGCTATATTGACATCTTAAATAAGTACTTACTTACCACATAAAATTTTAAGTAAGTATTAAAACAAGATGACTTTTACCCCTGACAAAAAGAGGGGCGTTATAATAAGTTCGATGCCAATGTTTATCTGTCTGTCGGTCTGTCTGTTGGTCTGTCTGAATATCTGTCTGTGTGTCTGTCTGTGGCATTGTAGCTGTCAAATGGATGGACCAGTTTCGATGCAGTCTTTTTTTTACATGAAAGCAAGTTCCCTTGCGGTGGTTCTTTGCTATATTAAATGAAAATCTGTGGATTTTTCAAAGATATCAATAATCGGTTGGAATATATAGTTCAGCCACTCATCACCAGATGGTGTTATTGGGTGTTTTTAATTTGCCTGGCAAAAAAACTTGTTTCTTTTTCCAGCCAGTATTATATTCATACTGGCGAAGCTCATGTTCCTGGCGCGTTAGAATCGCGCTCAATCTCAAGGAGATACCATATGACATCAAGGCCGTAAGCCTAATCAAGGGTGGCGGAGAGCAGCATTGCAATGAGTACAGAGACGTCAACCCTATGGAACAAGTTCCCTCACTGTGTATTGGTAAGAAACTTTAATAATTATAAAAATGTAGACAGGTACTTAAACTTTCTTACCTTCAGTCAAGTACCAAGATACCTGACCAGGCCCTCTACTTATATCTTCAATTTTCTCTTAAACTAAAAATAATATTTACATGAAAATTTATATTCAGAAAGACTTAATTAAGATCTGTCTGAATATAAATTTTCATGTTAATATCATTTTTAGGCCTGGTCAGGTATCTTGGTACCTGACTGTACTTACTTAATATATAAAACAAGAATTCCTTGTCTATTGTAATAGGATTATATCATACATTTCATGTAAATTTGAGCTAGGCATAAACATACATAATGAAGAAATTATCAGAAGTAAAAGATAGTTCTTGATCATTCTATAAGAATCGTCAAACAATTGAAGAAAATATTAAATTAGACTGATATTACATTATCAAAAAAATATGATCATATTTGTGGGACTCATAGAAATATGAAGAACCTATGACAGTGTAATAGAAACATATGATTCCTATGTTTCTATTACACTGTCATAGGTTCTTCATATTTCAATGAATTCTACAAATATGATCATATTTCTATGATAATGTAAAATCGGCCTTATGCTACCTGTACACACATTTTCTTACTATTGTCATTTTGATAATAAATAAAATGGAAATAAAACTAGATTACCCTAGATCCCAATTTGTCACAATAATGCTACTTTACATAGTTACTAAAGATAATAAAATATCCTGTTTCAGGCCTGACAGTGACTCTCAATAACTTGATTACCTACCAAGAGTAAAAACTGTATCACTACCTATTTATACCCAGGGTTTGGACAGGTTAGGTTAACCTAACCGAAATAACCTGTTATTAATCCAATTGGAAATGGGTTAACATATATTTTGGTTAACCGAAATAGCCTGTTAACCTATTATTGCGGTTAACTTTAACCAAATCGACATATAGATTTCTGCATGATACTACACGTTTTTCATTCCTCGTCACATGGTCACTGTACCTATTCTTACAAAAACGCTTGTATGACTCAACCAAACGGCTGTGCATCACCGAAAACCTAATTAACCTATTCAGATAACGGTTACTGTTACCCTTATTGTGTGGGTTTACCGAATCAAAGGATTAACCGAAAAACGGTTAACTGATATAACTGGGTTACCGTTATGAACGGGTTTTTCAAACACTGTTTATACCTCTGTGACCTAGTGGTCATCATGGCAGGTAGTCACACCGGAGGTTCCGGGTTCGATCCCCGGTCAGGTTAAGATGGAAAATGATCTTTTTCATGTTGACTTGGGTCTTGGATGTTTATCTATATGTTTTTGTGGTATAAATATAGTATCGTTGAGTCTCCCATTACACAAGTCTTGAACTTACTTTGGGGCTAGCTTAATCTGTGTGATTTGTCCTATATATTTATTATCTTTTGCCAAGCATGAATATCACTTATTGAGGAATGAGGACCTTGGTGGCCCGGCGGGAGAACGCATTACTAGCGCTTCCGCAAGTAAGCGACACCACCACGCGAAGTCTGCACTTGGATGGGTGACCACAAGTGGAAAAAAAATCTCCAACTTCTCCGTGCTTCGGAAGGCACGTTAAGCTATTGGTTCCGGCTATCATCATTGTATGGCAGCTACATCAGATGTCTATAGATATAGCTTGAAAATTGCTCCCCACTATGCTACACTTGCAAAAGCAAAAATAAAAAACTTTTTTAATTTGCAGATGGGCACACTTTGATAGAATCTCTGAGCATAATGCATTACCTGGAGGAGACACGACCGCAGAGACCTCTAATGCCACAAGACTGCTTTAAGAGGGCCAAAGTACGCGAGATCTGTGAGGTATACCTAGTAGATATTTTTTATTTATTTATTCGTACATATACAGTGAGTTAGGTACATGAAATGATAAATTATAAGAATAAGAAATATAACTAGATAGCCTAACTAACCAATTATATAAGTACATAACATGTCTATTATAGCAAAAATCAAGTTATAAAACAAATTAACTAGTAAGTAAAAAAATAAATAAATAAAAGAATGAATTATGAATCTGTGATGACAATTAGGCATTTCCTTTTGAATGCCGCGAGCGAAGTGCAAAAGATGTCAGGAAACACAGGCGATTATAAAGTCGACACATTCGGTACATCGGATTTTGGACCACCCATCATATAATTTACGTCATGAAGAATTTTTACTTTATTTTGATTATGTATGAATCTTCAACTGTTCCCTCGCATCTTCAAAGATATCCATGATACCTTGACAAATGTTGGAAATATTAGGGTTAGATGTATTGTCGGATAATTCTTGGCTGTCCGCTGGTTATATAGACTGTATGAAGTCACAGTGTATTCAATATGGCGCCCTCTATAGGCCTTATAGTAATAACTAAAAAAATAAAACTTATCATACCGTGTAGGGTATCAAATGAAAGGGCTATTTCAAAACCACATACATTATCAGCTGTTTCTCCCTGCTGACATACTTTTTAGGTTAATCTTCCCATGGTTGGATTTAGTTTTTAAAACTATATCTTGTAATTTTAAAAGTAATTAACAAAGAATCCTAACTGTCATTAGAAAGAAAGAAAGCAAAATATGTACTTTATTTGTTGCAAATGTACAGAAGTTACAATTCGACACAAATAAGTTGAACAAAAATGGCGGACTTCAAAGCATTTTTATACAAATTCCCGGCAAGTAGGTTGGAACAAAATGGCGGTTATCTGCGCAGGTACAAATAATGCGCCGACGACCGCCATTTCGGTTCAATTTACGTGTCGGGTATTTGTTCAAAAATGCTGTGAAGTCCGCCATTTTTGTTCAACTTATTTGTGTCGCATTGTACTTAACTAAATAACTAAAAGTTACACCAAATAATGTTTTCAGGTGATATCCTCCAGCATTCAACCGCTCCAAAACCTGATAGTGCTCATCTACGTGGGCGAGGAGAAGAAGAAGGAATGGTCACAGCACTGGATCAACAGGGGGTTCCGGGCTGTCGAGAAGTTGCTGTCAGCATCTGCTGGCAAGTACTGTGTTGGGGACGAGATCACACTGGCAGACTGCTGCTTAGTCCCACAAGTGTTCAATGCTAGAAGGTAAGTATCTAGTTATCTATATTATTTAAGATCTATGCTCTTGTTGGTGGAGTATGAATTATTAAAAAAATATGTATATTAAAAAATAATCATAGTTTGGAAAAAATACTCAGAAACAAGAACAAGCCTGATAGAAGTTGTAAGGAATCCTTATTAACAAACATGTTTTCCTCAATCATTGTTAGGGTTACGTACCCGAAGGGTAAAAACGGGTCCATCTGTCTGTCTGTCACCATGCTGTATCTCATGAATCGTGATAGCTACTAGACAGCTGAAATTTTCACAGATGATATAATTCTGATGCCACTATAACAACAAACACTAAAAAAAGAATAAAATAAATATTTAAGTGGGGCTTCCATACAACACGTGATTTTCTATCGATAATGGTATAGAACCCTTTAAGCGTGAATCCAACTCGCACTTGGCCGGGTATTTTATCACCCAATGCCAAAAGTGAGATGTGTTCTGTCTTTGGCATCGTAACGCCTAAAGGATTTAAATTTGATAAAGTATTTTTTTATTATTTAATCTTATTTGTCTGTGGGGCTAGCTCAATCTGTGCGATTTGTCCTTATACAATGTACGTAAGTTGAACAAAAATGGCGGCCGTCGGCGCATGTTTAATTGGAGATAAAAATGATAAAAGAGATTTTTGGTTATCATTTCTATCTGAAGTTCGGATAGAAATGTGATTCTAAACGGACAAAGAACTTCCAATAACGACCGCCATTTTAGTTCAACTTACGTGGCGGGTATTGCACATACATGTATTTATTTATTTCTTGATAACTTCCAGATTTCACGTGGACCTGCGTCCGTTCCCCATCATCATGAGAATCGACCGCGAGCTGGAGAACCACCCCGCGTTCCGCGCCGCGCACCCCTCAGCGCAGCCCGACTGCCCGCCAGAAGTAGCCAAATGAACCCACGACCATGCCTCGCCCACATATTGGCCCTACACCCATAACAAATTGTTATAACATTCAGCCTAGTCGAAACAGACGCTTTCATTTTACGTAGCAATAATTTTTTTATTGCGGCAATACTTTAAGAGTTGTAAATATTTTACATCACTGTTTCCTTATGTTGGTATTATATGGCCAATTTGTGGACTTGGTAGGAATTACTCGTTTTGCATTTTTATATTATATACCTACTTTTTATTTTATTTTATGGATAGAATAAGATATAAGCTTCATGATCTAGTCTTAGTGTTAATTTAAGTGGTTTTACAAGGTTTGGGGTCTCATCATACTGTATTAAACATTTAATAAAAATAAACGTTATACATATAAGTATGTCTGTCTATGTACCTATTTCTCGTGTAAGTATTGTGCCATTCCAATATACTACCTATGTGTAGAATGTATTGTGATTATATTTGGATTTTACAATTTATTGCTTGGTTATTTGTATTATTTACTTGAATTTACAACATTTTTTAACGATTATTTTAAATAGAAATAAAATACATAAGTATTTGATTTAATTGTCTTTGATTTTATCAAAACTGCTCTGTGTAGTAAAGTAACTTCGTATTTTTTTTGGCCGATCATAAGTAAGTAAGTAATAAAAAGTGCGTTTATTTAGGTATTTAAAAGAATGCAAACAATTTTGTAATGTCTTTTTATTGAAATATACACTTTATAAATCAATACCTTTGCAAATTCCAAATTATTTCTTTTATAAACTATAAATTACATAATTTATTTGTGATCAGAAGCCCCAAAATTTCTATAGCAATGGGATCATGTCCCTACCTATAAGATGGCAAAAAGTTATCGAACAAAATGGTACCTACATACTTAAGTTAAATGTAAATAAACTATATTAAAAAATGTTTTGAATTTTCATATAAATGCGAAAAGACTTTTTCCCCAACCTATTATATGGACACGTAAAAAATTCACAGCTATAGGATATATAACGAAGTATAAAGGAAAACTATCAGAGCTAAGTAGGGTTTACAAATTAAATAGTTATAGGCGATTGACTTATAAAATGCAAAATTTCATACAAATTCAATATAAAATTAGTTTTTAGACGTTTTTAGTGACATGAACTCAAAGTTGGCGTTTGTAACTACGGAACCCTACAGCGCGTGGCCGGAAACGCACTTGGACAATTATTTAAAATTGGCTCTATTTCAATTTATTTACTTATTGCTTTTCAGTTTCACATAATACATGTACCTATTAGTTTACACTACACAGTAGTATTGAACCAATAGTATACAATTTTGATAGTTATCGATACTATCGTGACCTGAAACAGAACAGCTGTTACAATATCGATAGGACTATCTATAGTATCGAATAACCGATACTATCGATAGTACCAATAGTATCTAAATTCAATAGTATCGATACTATCGATAGTTTTACCTTTCCTCAATAGTATTGCAAACTGTTGATAATCGTCCGTGGCGTGACACAATATTTATAGGACTATCGAGAGTATCGAATAACCTATACTATCGATAGTCCTATCAATATTGTGACTGTTTTTCGAGGTCAACTATCAATAGTTTAACTATCGATAGTTGACCTCGAAAAACAATCACAATATATATAGGACTATCGATAGTGTCGGTTATTAATATAGTTATGCAACGCTTCTACACAGTCACTTCTTAAAGTAGTAGGTACAATATGAACCCTGCCTGCTAACAGGGTAACGTGTGTCTAAATTTTACTCCAAGTAAAAAATCTTTACTTCTATAATATTTTTAAAAAGAAAAAAAAAAACAATGGACGTACTGAATATTTTTTATTCCGTTTGAACGCATTAGTAGGTACCGACATGACGCCATATGCGAATGACATTTGACAGATCAATCTTAAAGTTGCCATGTAAGACTATTTACCCATTTTTGGAAAAATGAACTTCATGTCTTGAAATTGTTGGTGAAGCTGAACTGTTAACTGATAAAAAACTTTTTAGACATTTTGAATGCACAGTTTAAGTATTCAATAAATAGTAGACAATATGTTTATAAACTTTCCATAATGCTGTTTGTTGATTTCAAATATATCCTCTTTGTATATAAAAGAAGAAACTGAATGAATGAATGACTGACTGGCTGATTTACATATCAATACAACGCATATCCCAAACCGCTGCGTCTAGACCTAGCGGTTTGGGATATGAGTCTTTAAAGACTCCAAATTTAGCACATAAGTTTCTTATGAGGTATAAGGGTGCACTAAGAAAGGATTTTTTAAAACTCACCCCCTAAGGGGCTGAAACGGGGGTCCGATGTTTGAATGGAGAAACAAGATTAGTTTGACTAATTCATTCGAAACTACGCAAGAGTAATACTGGCGGTAAATGAGTAGGTATGTGTTTCAGGATTTTTTAAAATTCAATCCCTAGTGGGATGAAATGGGGTGACCACTACCTAGGCGAGTGCAATACGCGGGCAGGAAAAAAAGGGCAGCGCGGGGGAAGTAGTCATGGGAAAATTTTCTGCGTCCAAATATATATAATATTCATGTGTATAACAATAATATATAATATCTAGGTATCGAAATTTATAAAAGAAGAAACTGAATGACATTTTGAATTTAGATATGTAAAAAATTTGTTATGAACTTACGATTCAAAATAAAAGTTTACTGTATCACTATAAAAAGAAATTTCATATGAAACTCAGCTAAAAACGGTTAAGCCGCGGGAAAATGTGAGAATTGCCGTAAATTTTACCACGCGGGCAAGGCCGCGGGTTTAAGAGGCATTTCACATTTAGTTGGCTTTCTAGCTCGCACAATTGAATATTTTTAAAAATTATTAAAAAATGTGTTTCATTTGTAGAAAAGTGTTTTATGAACACTCAATATAATAATATTGTGACTATTTTAGACATGTTTGTATATTGTGTAGATATTAACTACATAGAGAATTAGGTCATCAAAACTTCAAAAGTTTTAATGACCTAATTCTCGATACATAAACAACAAGAAAAAATAATAGTTTTAAATTATTTTAAATATAAATATATTAAATGTTAATGAAACACTTTTCTACAAATGAGACACATTTATTAAAAACCGCCAACTAAATGTGAAATGCCTCTTAAGCTACTCAGTTAGAAAAGTATCTTACTGATTTGACAAGTTGGAAATTAATGATTTTGATAAAGTTACCATGTGAACTCTTGTTATTTCTGTGCTTGTCAATGTGCTAGTCTGGCTTGAAATCGAAACTGGTAAATTGATTTTTATTGGGAGATTGTTCAATTACATTGCAACACTACGCGCGTATCTGTCAATCCGTATCGAACGCCCTCGTCGCCGTGTCGCGATACGCGAGCCGATGCTCAAAGTGTGTTATGAATTTTATTGAGTAGGTATTGTTGTGTTCGCTTCTCGTCAGATTCGTGTTCGTAATGGTACAATGAAAACGAATCCTGTGTTGTGTTTGGTGATTAAATAACAATGCGCGTCGCTGCCGACGACAGTGCTGTGTTGTGAATACCTTGTGTCTACTCTTGGTGCTGATCAAAAATGACCGAGAGAAACAAATCGGAAAAGATGACTAATTCATCGAAACCTGTTCCCATGAAACTTTTTGCCGCCTGGGAAGTGGATAGGACGCCTTCCAACTGTATTCCCAGGTAATTTATTGTAGTTTAGCACTGTAACCGTCGTGTTTCAGTTAGGAATTGAATGCATATTCTAATAGGAGTTGTATTGAAACGAGTATTGTGCTTGCTGTAGCTAGGAAATCGTATACCAGGGTGTCTGGCTGCCCTCGCCGGCGTTATCGTTTTGTACTTCATTTTCAGTTTGTTTATTTCCATTCAAACTTTTCACAGTAACTTTGATACAAGTTTCTGTTTAGAAGTTTGTATGCTTAAATAATTTATACACTAGGTGCAATATCATTTGGTACCTATTGGAATGGAATGGATTCTAGAATGCATTGATATATACACTCAGGTTTCAAAATAATTTAGCACTACATAGGTAAGTATATAAAAACGTTTATTTTCGTTTCTATGAGTATAACTTTGCATTGCATTGCACATGGTTAGTAATAGTATGTATCTAAATATTATTCTTATGCTTGATTTTATCTAGGTGAGGTAAGTTTGTGTGACATAAATAGGAAAAAATGGTTTTGTCTATTAAAATCATCAACAACACAGATACACTCAAACAAAAATTCTACATGAGAAACATATCTTAAAAATTAAGTATAGAGCTAAAAGCTACAGTAATGTGTAGTTAATGTGGGTAATCTAGCAGAAATCTTTTTTTAAAGTAAGCAATAAGAAAACAAAAACATAAATTGGTACCTATATTTACCATAAACTTGGATCATACTGGGAACAAAAATGACCAGCAAAGTGCGAATTGGACTTGCGCACTAAGGGGTCCGTACCATTATCTATAAAAAAATATGTTTGTTGTATGGGAGCCCCACTTAAATATTTATTTTATTCTGTTGTTAGTATAATTTGTTGTTATACCTAGCGGCAACAGAAATACATCATCTGTGAAAATTTCAACTGTCAAGCTATCACGGTTAATAAGATACAGCTTGGTGACGGACAGCGGAGTCTTAGTAATAGGGTCCCGTTTTTACCCTTAGGGTACCATACCCTAAAAACTGGAAGGTACTGGTTCATCTGCACTATTTGTGCCAAGTGGCAATGACATTATGCAAACTGCAAACTTACAATTATACCTAAGTAGGAAACAGCACTAATGATGTACATTATCATCTGTTTGTTTTGACTGATAAAATGACAATTCCTAGTGCATTGTTTCTTAACGCAAACATTGCTTCAGATTAGTGGCAAACAGTTTGATACTTTAATTGTTGTTATATAGTCATTAGTTAATTTATTACTACAGTTGTTAAATAACAATGAGAATATAATAGACTTATTTATTTCCATGATTTACATTAGCTTTGATAAGGATGTGGGATTAATGTAATCTTATTAAACATTTAACTAAGTATCTATGTGGGAAGCCACACATTTTTTCAGTGGCAAATTAACTTTTATAAGCCACCATTTTATAATTTTAATCCATCTGAAAATGGAAATATAATTTAAAAAAACGGCCAATTCTGTCAAATGTGTGAAGAAAAACTTTACATTCCCACTTTAAACTGTAAAGGATTGAGCCCTAGGAAGGGCTCTATCAAGACAAAATTTTAAGTGATATCTCTGTTTCCTTTCAAATAATTTATTTCAAATAGCAGCAGGGGACCCTGAAAAATTAATGTATCTGCGCACTTACCTGTAGAGAATATATTTGTGAGGTTGAAAAGCCTTATTATAGCTCATACACATCCTATTTATTAGAATATTGTAGGATAATCATTATATTGGCATGCTCACACTGTGGCTTAATATGCCTATCAGTCATGATAATATTGTTTACCACTTTATTTGGCACATCTGGCTATCTCTCCATTTATTTATGTGTAGTGTACTATAAGTTTGTTTCTGTTATCAGCTTGTTTATAAATCCATTGATAGCTAAAATATATAAATAAATTAAAAAGCAACATTAACAAGTAACTATAGTTGTTGTTTCATTTATTTTTCTTAATTAAGTGAAATGATCCTTAATGATCTATATTCTCTATATGAACATACTTTCATGATGGGTGATTTAAACACATGTACTTACTTCCTTCGAGGACATTTTCCGCAATTAGGTCTGAATTGGTCGGTCCTGTTTTACGCGAGGAGCTGACGCCGGCCTCATTTTTCGAACCAACCCAGCTCCTGCAGGAAGCCTAGAACGTCTGGCTGGTGAGGCACGCCTTCTTAAACACATGTATTATTAAGAATGATTCACATACACATCAGCTTCAAGATCTTTTTCGTACAATCTTAATATTTTACAATTTTCAGCAACCCATCACGCTCCTGATTGTAGAACATCTCTCCTAGACTTAGTAATAGTGTCTTGTCTCGATAATGTTTCCACAAACGGTCTTGATAAATGTTGCCGCAACCTTCTCGTATCATGATTTACAAAATATTTTATTTTATTTAGTCAGTCAACTAATCCAAAAATAAAGGTCCCATATTTTTTCATTTGTAGTAACAATTCGCAAAGATACAGTGCTTCGAAGTTTCGGTATGGGGGTGATTTACCTACGTCACCTTTGGTTAAAAATCGTAGCTCGTGACGTAACGCGAAATTTAAAGGCGCTGTATCTTCGTAATTATTTGCTGATCGGTAAAAAGAGAAAATTCATATACCATACTTTTTTTATACATACATCATATCTTCACGCCCAGGCGCGGTCGCTCCTGGGCGCCCTCACTACACTAATAAAAAATTGGTATCTGGAATAAAATAAACATTATTGCGTAAAAACACCACTAGATGTCAGCAAACTATAAATTTATCGCTGTTAGGGGGATAGCTAGAAATTTCCTTTTATTATTTGGCAAATTTTTGAGATTTTTCAATTTGACCTTAGATTTTGGGGTTAGGTCATGTCCCCTGTGACCCCCCCCCCCTTCGGATCGCGCCTGTTCACGCCTGTTTCCCATGGGGGGTAGACAGAAACTATTTCAAATGAACCTAACAATTTTTTGTTTCAATGCGTGCTTTGCGGGGCAGTGGAGAAGGTAAGAGGGTGACGATATTTCAGTGAACGTAGCTTAGCAGCGGTGGCAAAATATGAATAGGCTACTGGCGTCGGCGTCGAATGTGTAAATCTGCCCTAAGGCTTGAAATACCGGTATTTATGGAAACCGGTAGCATTGATCTTGCTGCGGTAACGGTGCCAAACATAGTGACTGAAATACAGTACCGGAAACATAGTACCTGTAGGTACTATCTGTACCGGTACAAATCACGTCAGTGTGAGAAAGCAGATACCAGCAGGTACAAGTATAAGCAGATAGCAGCACGTACCTAAATTAGGTACTTGTACTTTTAAGGAGGAATACCGATAACCAACTAGAACAGATACCCAGGTACCGAAATGAAAAGAACCTCTAAATACCGGTACAGAACCTGTACTTTTGGTACCGGTTCCGAGCCTTGTTTGCCAGTGCTCTCTACATTACCTCGACAGTACTCTATAGGAAGTGGTCTCGATACAAAACGATCTGAATGTGGGTGTCGAGTGAGGATGCGCCTGATTCATAAATTGTCACTGTTTGATTACGTTTTATCGCAAGGCCGGCGGTATTATTCAATTGAATGTAAATACCAGTGTCTTGGTTCAGCGGGGAGGATGGAAGCACGAGGTGCAGGAGGTGCAATTTATAGCGCGACTAAAACTAGAGATCAAATAAATCAGACTAATTTTTAAAAGGTATTGTTAAAATAAACATTAAAAATCAAAGAAATGAGGCTAATTTTTTGATTGTATTCTAAATTTAAACTGAAAATCAAACAAATCAAACTTATTCTTAGAGATGTATTGCTATCGAGTTACTCCGAAACATTAAAGACATAGTTGCTCCTTAAAATATTCTATTCTGTTCTTTCTCCGAGTATACCTACTATCAATGATTTTAAAATATTTGATAGTAGGTATGTAGAAAGCTCTAGAAACATGGGAAACAGAGGCGATATGCATTTGCCCGTCAGTGGGTCAAGGACAGATAGGTATTTATAACACATCATGAAAACCTCAGCATCACAGTGTGTGTTGTTGCAACTCACAAAAAACAAACGTGCGTGTGTCACCCATTAGCATAGGGTTGCCAGATTGGTGGGATTCATCGGAATTGTCCCGATATTCCATTGGCTGTCCGAAGTTTTAAAAAATTACAATAATTATTTGTTTATTGATTTATTTTGATTACGTATATCCTGACAAACAAGATTCTTAACGCTTATTGAACAACACCAAATTACTCGCGCGGTGCGCAGCGGCCGCATCCCGATTAACAAATAAACAGTTCAAAGTATTGAGAAAAAATAAAACGACCTTGCCACATGGTATGGTTTTTATAAGTCGTGAAAAATTCCCGATCTTTTTTTAAATTATGTTTAGATATATCAGTTTTCCTATCTGGCAACCCTAGGCACCGACGAGTACAAAGTCGACCTTGCGGTCACCCCTTGTCCTGCGCTGGCGCATCGATTACAACCACAGCGCAAGTCATAAGTTCGTTGATTTTTAAAAATTTTAATATTTTATTTTTTGTATAATATTTTAATTAAGATTTACTGTAATATTCATTAATAAATCATAACAGGTACTTAATGAGCTAGTTTTTCGTTTAAGAGGCCAAACTGTCGAGACTTCCCAAACCCTAGCTCTAAGTCCAACTATATGAATAGATATAGAATAGATAAGAGTAGTTGGTTGATTTTGATTTTGTAAAGTGCTTGAGCGCACACCGCTTAGCGCTCGCAGTTTGCGGTGCATCAGATCCAAATAAAAATACACATAATGACGGCAATCAGTCAAACCGCTAATAGTGTATTAATTACATCTCCTTTTAACCAAACAAAAATAAAACAACGTAAACAATAAAGCTGTATTATTCTGACCACACATTAGCATAACTGGTACTTCGTGACTCATTGTGTTGGTTAAGAAGAGTTTGCTAGCCCAGCGGGACTCGGGATTACGCACTATTAACGCCTACGCATAATAAGCAACCGGCTAAGTACGCATTGGTATTGGTGGCCACAAGTGGCATAAAATATCTGTAGCTTCTCTGTAGCCCAACGGATCAACTGCTTAACATTATCAAAGAATTGTAATCACTAACGTAACAGTAACCCAACGCCATAGAATTGGAGGGCCCGTAAGTAGGCAAAACTGGAATTGCGGGTAGGCACACAGAGATGGCAGCACACACGACAAACAAAAAAGTGACAAAGAGAGTGTTTCATATGCTTTAAAAATATTTTTTGCATTTTATAAGTCATATTTCATTAATAAGAGTACTACTTTATAAAGATTTGAATGTTTAATTAAGCACCTATACGTACAGTACGACCTTCGTGGCGTAGCGGTCACCATGCTAGTCCGCCACTCAGAGGTCCCGGCTTCGATCCCCGGTCAAGGCAAGTTGGAAAATGGCCTTTTCCAAATTGTCCTTTGTCTTGGATGTTTATCTATATATGTATTTGTTATAAAATATAGTATCGTTGAGTTAGTATCCCATAACACAAGTCTCGAACTTTTTTTGGGCTAGCTCAATCAGTGTTATTTGCCCTATATATTTATTTATTTATTTACGTATAGCACTATCTAGTGACAAGGAAGAGAAATAATTGTTTATAAGGCGATATGTAACTAGGCATAACGTTACTATCAAAAGTCTAGCTAAGCCGTTAATCCAAGCCTTATAAGAGTTATAAGTTATAAGACGTGGACTAAGTTTAGTACTTGGTTTAAATCATTATCCGCTCAAAAAAAGAAGACCTCCCGTTGTATGCCACGTTCCCTATTGTCACTGTCAACTGGGTGTCATTTGGGTGGATATTAGTGAATAATAGTTTAAAGCATAGGTTCCCAAACTTATATCAGTTATTTTGTAGCGCCCCCCATTTTTTTCACCATAAAAACCTGAATCACATATTTGTCTTGCCTGTAGTTTAATTCAACCTATATTCTAAACGAGAGAGCAAAATAGCAATAATAATACAATTTTACAATAATAAAGTGTATTGGAAGTGGGGACCTCACCTGCGAAACTTTAAAACACGAAATTTTTTCAGTGTTTGATTCCTTTAACGATATAAATAGCGTTGTGAACGCATTAAAATAATAAATATTAATTACATTTTTAGTTTATATTTGTACAATAAAAAAGGATATAAATATGAACTAATAAATGGATGTTGTGTAGTAAGAGGATTTTAATTTCAGTGAATTTTAAAATATGAAATAGCTGAAGTTATAAATCACTCATTGCTTAAATCACATCAGCGCCCCCCAACTTTATTCTGGGCCCGTTACCGCCCCCCTTAAAGCCTCCAGCGCCCACAAGGGGGCGTTATCGCCCACTTTGGGAAAGACTGGTTTAAACGAAGTCCGAAAATTAGTCTTTTATAATAACGCGGGTTATATCCATCTGACATCCATCCTTTGGGCAGCTCGAGAAATCTGACACCGGTGTTGGCCAGTCACATACAAAAAAAAACAGATCTTATTGAAACAGAACAAAAATAAAACAACTTTACAATCGAATGTGTCATTCCATTTAACGTAACTGGTACTTATGACTCATGGTACTTTGTCCAATTCGGAGCCTTTAAGGTAATATCGGAAATGTCGGAAGACCCTTGAGATTGACGTTAATTGGTTAACGTTTCCGGTGATCAATAAGGTATCGATTCGGTTTTTTGTGAACTTGCAAAGGTCAAAGGGATACTTAACTGCACACGTGCGTGTACCCATAATTTTTAATGATATTTAAAAACCTGTTATTAATCAAACAGATATTATTTTTCAAGAAAAAGTTATTCTGATGCCTTCGAAAATTTGTTCTATGGCGTGATAAAATTATTATTAAAAAAAAAAATACAGACTTGACTGACACTGCTACACAAATGAAATAAAATTACAAAGGAAAATGTCATAGTTATTTCCTACTTTGCCATCCTCCCACATTTAGTAGTGCATTGAAAGCTTAGACTAAATTCTTCTCTTTTAATATCAATTTAAAATGTAAAAAAATAATGATACTTCTAAAGTTGTATTAATTTAACTGTAAGTTTATCTCACGTAAGCTTAGCCCAAATTCAGACAGTAACGGAAGTAAGTTAATAGATAGGGTTCGGCAGCGATTTAATATAGACTTTTCATTTTTTTCGTGTGACTTGCGTTTATAGACGTGAGACTATTGTTGAAATGGTAAGCGCAGCATAGGTCGTCCGTTAGAAAGATTGGTCGACAACATCAGAAAGTTCAGGTCGAACGTGGATGAGAGTAGTTACAGGACCGTCCATACGTCCACCAAAAAAATAAATTCCAGGTGTCCACTACGAGACAAGTTCTATTTCCAGCAGTGGGAGGATCAAGGCTGCGGATGATGATGAGACTATTGTTATTTTTAATGTTTATGGTTGACATTGGTCGTGGTTTACAGTCATTGAGTCTCCATTTGTCTCAGGACCCAAAACTGATTTTACAAAAAATCTATTCGAAACGAGTTTTTTTGCACTTAATCCTGTTTAGGTTACTACATACGAGTAAGTTGCTTCGGAGTCCAGGGTAAATATGCACCCAATAAACTTCAGGTTTATTAATACTTTTAAAACACTGCTCCTTTCAAAAAATATCCACTATCACTTGGAAAATTATTCTCAAAGCGTCCATTGCATCTATCAAGGTTACTCGTTTGTTTTGGTGATGCATCGAGCCGCACGACACGACTAAATGGTTACGGTACGCCTTGGTAAAATGATTGCACAAATAATTGCGATGGCGTAACGAGTTTTGCAAATGGTAATGACTAAATTCCAAGAGGAGCAACGAATACATACAATGCGACACAAATAACTTGAACAAAAATGGCGGACTTCAAAGCATTTTTGTACAATGTCCCGGCACGTAGGTTAAACCAAAATGGCGCTTATCGGCGAAGGTACAAATAATGCGCCGACGACCGCCATTTCGCTCATTGTTGGTTCACACTGCATCTTTTTCACGTAGCTACTTTCGTGTGTCTTGTCGCTTTTGGAGTTATGATCCAGGTAGGTTAAAGTCAAAGTCAAAGTCAAAAATCATTTATTTATATTTAGATATTTGTATCACTTGATAATTGACGATTTAATAATAGGTATTGTTGACGCTAGAGTGGAGAGGGCCACAGGACCTAATTGCTATTCCAGAGGTAGAAAGAGAAATCTAAACAACTAATAATGGGTCACCGCAATTGACATGATTTGTTATCTATGATATCTTTCCCCTCTAATTCTTGTCTTACTCTTTTGGAATGTTATGTCAGGTCACATGCAGGTTATCTTCTTGACATGCCTTTCATTCGCTTCCGTAAATTTTACATCACCTCTCACAGACATACTGTTATCCTCGGTTTCTACAAAGAACGCTATAATTTCGATGCGTCACCCGTCAACTTGGCCTACATACTACATACACGCTCTGGTTACTCCATATAAGGCTGTGAGCTTGTTAGCCTTTCGATCACTTTGGTAATGATATTCATTGATCGACCGAAATTACGCATCTGTTTATTTACGTCCAGTTAAGGTATGAAAAGGTTCGTCACCTTAAATTACTTTTTTATGCTCGCAACAGTATCACTGCTAATACTAATAATAATGCATTTAATTAATAACGACTGTATTTATAGTTAATAACTGATGTTATTACCTTAGTAAGTATGTTATAAATATCGCAGGAAAAAATACAACGCACATATTATCACGCTAGACGATTGTTGTTCAACTGTATCAACAGTAATCGTTATGTAATATTGTAATATACATGTATATGTAAATTGAATAATATTAACGAGCTCCGATTTTCCTGCCTAGCTATAATATAATTAGGTACGGTATACCGTACCTAATTATGAGGTATACCTCATAAGTAGGTAGTTATCGACTATCAATCATATGAGAATAGTGGACTCAGTAATATTGTATGTAGAGTAATATGATTCTAAATGTTTCTAATACTAATTTTCATAGACTAAACTCGACAACATTATTATAAGGAATAAATATCTTCCGTAACAAAGTCACCGTAACGAGAGAAATCTTTAAAGATTAAAAAAAAACATGTTTCTCATAATTTATCATGTCACAGATGAAACACACCATTGCCATCAGATAGAACGTCACTCACCAAGTCCTAAATTCCAAAACACATCGTCAACTTTGTCGGCTGTCAACGTAGCAGCTAATTAGTAGAAAAGTCGTAAAAACAAATTTCTGATGAAATATCTGTGAAAAAAAGAGTTCGCTTTAAATCATGTGGGGCAGGCTCTAAACATTGTGTCCTGATTTTCTGTTAAATTTATGGGAATCGTATATTTATTGAAGAGAGGAGCTGTGTGAATTTAAACTTAAATTTCCGTCAGTTGCTTTTTTTCTTTTCGGTGTCAAAGGGAAAGTAACATATGAAAATTTTATAAGCTTCTTTCTATCTACAGCCTTATATATTTCTATATAATATCTTCTTTAGTGCACAATGCACGAAATTTAATGACTGTCGTAAAAATGGTATCTGTAGAAGCGTTTGTAGGTGAACCAATTCGCACATTGCTCACGTTAAGATAAAAATGTCTAATGCTCATCATTAGGTACAACGGGATGCAGGAATTGCAGGATACATGTTCGAAGGCTAAACTGTTTACGTACTAAATCAGAAAGTAAATATAGAAACAACGAAAAATTTGGCAAAAAAAGGAAACTTTTGTAAATAAATTAGTTTCATTCTTTACAAATAATAAGTACAACGGCGAAAGATAACCTTGAAGTTTAAATTCTTACAACATGATTTCCATCACGATCACGACACTGTTTTGTACAAAATTATTTTGTCTTTTTTTTGAGTAGTTAACATTTGTTGTTTATTGTAGTTTCAGGCTAGGCAAAAACTTCTCAGCTAACGTGTCAGGGAATGACGGGTTCAATGCGATTCAGCAAAAAAATACTTACATTTGATGGACTCAGAAATATTTAACAGCACCACATTTTCTAGTCTGGTCGGACGGTGATATGAAAAGAGAATGTGCAGGCCTCAGTACAGTTCCCTGTGGAATTTCTTAAAAGTTCCGCATTAAAGAATTGTTTTCCTAGCTTACAGATCAGTATGGGTTCACAGAGATGGTACAAAATTTTACAAGTATATTACCAGGTGGAACTTCTACTAAAAATATGATTTCATCGATTCTTATTTATGACAGCGACAACGTCTAAAGGTTCAGTAAATCTCAAAAATGCATAATGACGAAAGCGTGAATATTGCAAAGAACAACTAACTAATTGGCTTAGAAATGTATGCCCATGTGCATAGTCACGTTTCTTTGACGCGGTGATTGGACACAGTAACAATGTACCAGATGTTCGAAGTAGCTCTTTGTTTATTTGAAACGACCATTGTTTGTGATTTAATGACTTCGACTTGAGGTTGCTGGGTTTCTTTTCTTAAGGTTTTGTGGTGTTTTTCCTTCTATATATTGAAATGAATGTTTGTGTCCTTTTGTTTCTAATATTTAAACAAACCATGATAAGCACAGGAAATAATTTCACCGTCCAATTTAAATAGCTCTCATTACAGCAACAAATCTAATAGCAGAAAATGACCAATTACACCGTAGTCTATTTCGCGTCGTGTACCGTTAACTGCAATTTTAACTGGTAGATCGAACCACTTTTTTGGTGGTCGATGACCCGCAGCCCGCAGCCTCATCGGATCGTGATTTAACGAAATGGGCGGGTGGTATTAATCATTCGCACCTTTCGATCGTGTGAGCTTTATTTTCAACGTTCTTTAGAAATTGAGTTCAATACATACCCGTACAAACGAGGATGATAATAACTAGCTAAAGACAAATGGCATTCATTGAAATACGCTTATTCCCAGAAAAATGCTCTGAATATTCTGCGATTGTCTTCACTCACAGCCACTTACGAGCTGTAGATACGTTGAGAGAGGGGATGAAAGCTAAAAGCCTAGAGTGTACATTTGCTAATATGCCCGGAAAATTGCCGGCGTAATTATTTAGAGCTACCCAAGTCTATCTTGGCATGTGAAGTTTTCTCTTTAATAAATCTGGCTATCATGCATTTGTGTGTTTTTGACGTTAATGAAATGTTTATTTTGGATTAGATTAGGTTTAATTATTGCATGAACCCTGATAGGGCATTGCAACATAAAACAATGGAACGGCGTGCGGAATTGTTATCTAGTAAGAACCTACATAAATTATTATTAAAATAAATTTTGTAAATATTAATTTCAAACAGTATTACAACTTGAACAAACAAAAAGCATTGCAAATATAGAGCTTCCTACTTCCGACAGTCGTTAATCTAAAGTGGTCTATCAGCATTTGTACGTACTCATTGTAAGAACATTTCCTGTCCCCGTCTAAAACAATAGATTTTCCATGACAATGCGGTCTTAAATAGCTGCCGTCAAATAATTTTCGATAAAGAGTAATGACTAATTGTAAGTGGAATTCTATTGAGTCTTTTGTCGTCTTGAGTTTCATTTTAGCTGAGATGTTTGAATTAGTCAGTCAATCAATTTCCGTTTCGATGTGTAACGTTTTCTTGAGTCATGTTTCTGTTGTAAGGGATTTCATTGATAGTCAAGTAAGAACCTTATTTTTTACCTGCGATTAGAGATGTAAGCCCGGTATCATACCATTTGATCATGTTGGTATAGTACGAAAAATACCGTATTAAACCGTATTTTATCTTATCCAACGCCTCCAACGGTATATTTGGAATATTTATTAAATGTGTTTTAAATGGATAGAGTACTTATTTAATTATTAGGGGAGAGGGATAGGTTACGCATGGTGACGACTCGATCTGCGGTCTCGCGGTACACACTCTGAAATTACCCTTGTACTGCCGCCGCCATCTTCAATTTTAAAAAAGTTTCGTTTAGTTAGTTATCTGTTGTCAAATTGCTTACAGCCCCCTACATTCTGGAAAAAAACACGTCCCCTTCCATATCAAGATCTGGTGATTTTTCACTATTAGTATCAACTTTCACTTGACCGGTTCATACTTTATGCAACGGTGATTGCTAAAAAACTCCTCCGAAACACACCTCTACTTCATGCACAATGAAATCTTGGCGAGTCGCTAGTGTAATAAGATTTAATTACCTTCTTGCACTCATATTGACACATAATTTGATCATGATCAACAATAGTATGATTCTATATTTGACAATGTACTTGACAGTTACCAATAATATTTGAAAACTGGTATAAAATTTAATTTATCTATTAAAAAATTAAATACGAAAAATACCGTAAGTTATTGTATAATACTTTTTGGTATATGTATACAATATGTAACAAAAACCCTGTCCGATACTTGAAGGAGCAACTCAGACCGTCAATATGAACAACTTTTCCTATGGGACCAATGCTTGAAACTGGAAGAAAAAATCGACATTTTCATACAAATTGCCGGGCCGGTCAAACACTTTTGTATGAAAGTCTGAGTTGCTCCTACAGGAGTTGCGGACAGGATTTTTGTTACATATTGTATATATTTTAAATTATATCTTCAAATTTCTAGATTTATTATATGCTTCCAAATTACACTTTTTGACTAACAGTACCTGAATTTTGCAACCTGATTCTCTCCCTGACTCTCGAAGAAGAATTTTCATATTTAATTTAAAATATTTTTTATAGTCGTATTCATTAACCATCACACTCCACAATTTTTTTAAGGTAGGCATCATCGTCCAATCGTCACTCTGCATAACTTCAAAATTCTTTTAATTAAACAACAATTCAAGAGTGTTCAGGAGTGCTATTTCTCATTTAAGGACTCACCGAAACACAAAATAGTTTTCCAACTCACCGCTCGCGTAAAAAACCATTTGGCCGTATTTTTGAAACCGTCGTGTCAGCTAAAAACAATATTGCTTTACGCAGAAAACATCGAAAATATGTCTATGGTTTTCTAAGAATTTCACCTTGAATATAAAAGCAGCATGAACCGGAACATATTCTCCATGAAAGGTTTCTTTGACATATCTACGCCAAAAATGTCAAATACGAGTGGTCGAGACCACTCGTTGCAAATCCTTCGCATACGATCATTTCAAAAATGCGCCCGTTTGGAAACGCTCGCGTAAACCATACGTAATGTGATTTCAAAAATGCGTCCCCTGTTAATTTTCTAGTAGATTTAATAGTATGGTGTCAATTTCCAGTAACTATTAGTGCACCAATAGCGTTGAACCTCTCAATACACCTAGAACAATTTCCAAGCATTGTTGTCATTGAGAACCATGAGTTGTTTTACCAAATTTATTGGTGCGTCCATTTCGGAAATTGCTTTTGCTAATGGAATGCCGTCGGTTTACGCTGCATGCAGCGGTTGTTTGTAGTAACTTGTGATTGAGTTTAGATTTGCAAATATTTCTAGGATTGTTAACGATGTTTTGTTGTCTTGTTCAGGAATTGACTGCCTTTTGGTTTAGAAATTAAAGTTGTAAACGTTACAGTATTAATTTTTTTTTATCTGATTGATTGAACCTCCGGAGCGGAGTGTCACACATACGTTTGCGTCTACCTACAAAAGAATATCACACCTACGTCTTTAGTATTAACGAAAGCAACGTGCGAATTCGTTTTTGAACGATTCATAAATTGTAACTAGTTTTGCCATTGTTTTCATGGTCGATTGTTTGTTTGCAATAATTATAACGGTTTCGATAAATTTCATATAGCCATATTGTCACGGTGTGATAAATTTATTGCTACTAACTTACGAATGCAATAAATAAGGCGTGGAATTTATAAAAATACAAAAATCAAACACAGGGCCAACTATTGTAGGTTCAACAAATAATTGAAACGTAGGACTAAATAATATCCAAATGACCGTGCGTGTCGGATCTGTACAACGCAAGCTTCCCAGAGGCCAGGTGTGAAAAGACTCGTGATTCCAAAAGAAATCATGTTACTAACTTGACGAATAAGCACGTACTAATATTTCCTAATTTATCCTGAACCGTAATTTCCACCTCCATTTATAACATTACCTCGAGCAACGCGAAAGTAAAATTGCAATTTGTTTCCCCTTTCCACACCACCCGGCCGACCACAGATTAGTTTAAAGATAGAACTGTCACGACCACGACGTCTTGATTTCTTTTTAAAGAAGCCAAAAAAATATTTATGCTCAAAGCAAATACATTGCTTCAGTGCATAGCTTTTACTGCAATCACCAACCTTCTTACCCACTGTGGTGATTATAGGCAAATCGTTCTTCTATTGTACATTTGTGTCTTATGGACATGTTAGACAGTTCTATTTAAAAAAAAACGTAAAAAAAAATAAGAGTTACAGTCAGGCCTGTCTCGCTCTCTGTCTGTAATTTACGGATGTCACAATGCTTAAAGCTATTATTAAAGGTAATGTGCACGTGACATCCGAAATTGCGACGAAACATGGCCCTCTTTTGTAATCCTAACAATACGTAATGAGTACCTTCTGTAGTTCTGACATCGTTTGTTTCATGGCTAAAAGCATTCACGCTGCTCTATTTCTAAATCTTTCAACTTCCATTTATATGGCACTTAGTTTCTGAATTTTAGTTCTTGACCAACATCTTACCGGTATTTAGGTCTCTAAGTATAATATCATTCGCATATTTATGTAAATTCTTTAAAAAATTGTATTTCCTTTGAGTCACAAACAAGGCATTGCTCATTGCATCTTCGTCATGTTGCATTTATTTTATCTATTTGCATACCAATTAAGGAAGTGTTTGTTCGGAGTTTTCCGGGAAGACGTTAAAACACGAGAAATAAATGGTTCAATCTCGTTAAAAAATGCCAAGTGCTGACTCTCGACCTCGTTTGCCACAGAAATCACGCCAAACTTAACGCAAAGCTTTACTTCGTCTTAATTTCCTTTTGAAAAGTTCTCATTCTCAACTTCACCAAGGATTTCTTTAATTATAACAACCCGTGACTCCTACTTAGTAACAAGTTTAAAACTTTAAAAACCTTTGATTTATTTGTGTCGTTGATAATAAAAGAAAAAGATATTTTCATTTGTTCTTGCGTCGTTCGAACGAAATATTAATATTAATGAACGGAATTACCATAAAGTTTGGTTTAGTTTTTAATATTTTCTGTTCACGCATAATCCAGACAGGCGGGAGAAGTCGTTAGTCAGAATTGTTGATATCTGACAGCGCAATTGGAATAAGTAATTACATTTAAAATTCATGAAAACATTTTTTGCGGACGAACGATATTTATCTTCTGTCTTTCAGGTTATTCTTGTGTTTTGCGTCTATCTAGTCTAGAAACTATTTAGAATATGTTAGATCTAGGCTACGATTTCCTGGAAAGTAGCTATTGTTGTTTTAATACAATACTGACGTTTTTTCTCGCCGCAAGATAAATATATTAGTCGGTCTGTCCATTATCTTCTGAATCATAATTATCTGTATCATTAAATAAATTTCGAGCGAATAATAAACATAATTTCACATGAAAATTGATATTGATTGCCATACATTTCTTTTTCACAAAGTTTTTCTTAGAAGCTTTATCGCTGAATGAATATGACACTTCCACACGTTTAACAATATATATAAAGCTAAATTCGTACCTACGGTAATATTTTGTTTCGTCCTCGGCATCTCTAGACAACTGATTAAACTTTTTTAGATTATTAAATGTATAATCTATTTGTACAAATGGTTTATCGTTTAGAAAGATATTTTGAACATTTTAGGGGTCCGTATAAAAAATAAAATATAAAAAACGGAACCCTTATAGGATCACTCGTGCGTCTGTCTGTCTGTCCGTCTGTCAGTCAATTTGCTCCTAATATACTAGACCAAATCAGGTGAAATTTGGTAGGATAGCGTAATCCTTTAAACCAAACACAGATGTGTTAAGTAAATTAATATATATTTTTTTTAAATAAGCGTCTTAATCTGGGGACAAATTAGGAAATTTAAAAAAAAAGGGTTGCAAACTTTACTGTGTCATATATCAAATGAAAGGGCTCGTAAGGAGGATCTCAAATACATTTTTGTTGTTATTGAAAAATAAATAGTTTTGGTTTTATTCATGAAAGAAGCCGTAAATTAACTATCAATTATTATATTTGTGTAAGTAACCAAACAGTTTTTTTGTAACATTAGATGTGTGAGGTGAATGAACGTCAAATTCTATTAAGAATAATAAAACATCTAAAACAATGTGGTTTCACCATGCAATCTTTCTACGAGTACAAATTCAAACAACCACGTTGACGCAGCGGCGACAGGAAGCACTGGTTTCGTATAAATTATGCACGGTATGCGCACAAATTGCTGGTATTAGCCATTGTTGACATCGAGTATCATTGTCGAGCTGATACTATATGTTGTAGACATGTGTGACTCATCGTAGTATGTAGGACAAATGTAAATGTAAACGTAAGCATGCTTACATGACAGTAAAAATCTTCTCAAGTTAAGTCTAGAAAATAAATGAGGCGCTACAGTCTATGCCAAAATTGATAATTGCATATTTATTCGACTTTTCCCCTAGACTGTTTTCCTACATAGCATGGTAAATATTATAAATAACACAATTTTTTGTTTGTTTACAGGTAATGCACGCTAAAATTACGGGTATTCCCTACAGACAGTATGTACTAATATTCCTATATCATGTTTCACAAACGAGTGGTGTACTTTATTATAACTTCGATCATCGTAACATTCGTAACGGCCATTCCAGAAATTTATCTGCCGACCACCTTGCCGTTATACTCTGCGATGTAAAATATTCCACCAACTGTTTCACGGGCTGTGTGCTGGGAAATATTATTTTTCGCGCCGCTATCTTAAAGTAAAATCTTTTGTTCCGAAAGTGAAGATACGTTTTAAAGTGATGTTTATATGTATTTATAATTTTGTAATAAAGTTACAATTGAAGTGCGAAACCATATTGATTCTTGCAACGCTCTTGATAGTTAAAAGTTAGGGGAAACCAAGATTTACCCTCATATTCATAAATATTAGTAACCGTTAAAACATGTTTTGTCCCTTTCCCTCTTTTCAATATTTGACAATAGAAGAACGAGACACAACACATTTTAACTACAATAGTTGTAGCAAACCTTTGGTAATTTTTTTGAACTAAGATGTGACGTCGCATGAAGATTAATAGAATTTGCATTATTATAAATTAACATCTTAATAAAAAGATGTAATGGTTTGTTGGTATTCTTCCTACAATATCCATAGACTGCGTTGGATGGCAGTACTTATGGTTGTGTCTGTCTCAAACAAGTACCTACGATGTGGATGATTAGGTAACAAGGTGCAATTATGAACTTGGACTTCCTGTCGATAGCAAGATGGAGAAAGTAGTTGTTCCTAATAAAACACACAGTAAAATAAATGAAGAAACTTCTTAAGAAAGTCAGTTTCGATTACATAAATTATTGTCAAAACATTTTACGATTTTTTACGTAAAGTATCGCACTGAGAGCGATATTTACCGGAAGAAAGTGTTCAATACAGTGAAAGTGCTGACTCGCTGAGCCAATGTCGTTGACATTCAACGATTGGCTGTCAACTCTATACGATTGCGTCAGCTGTAATTTGAGAAAGTATCTGCGTATTGTATTGACGGCCATGGGTGCTGCAACTTCGTTACAATCTGTGTTGCTGATTCATCATCTTGATAACAAGGATGGAGTTCAAGTAGACTTCCAACATTATCGAAATAGTTAAATTTGACTTGAGAGACTCCGGAACATTCAACACATCTTTAAATTAACAGACAGGAGGTCATTGATAATTTCGATGCTACCATAGATAAGTAACAGATTACATAAGATCTTACTACCTACATTACTTTAATCCTATTGATGTTACTGTTGTGATTTAAGAATAGAAAGAGGTTAAATTGCTGTAGTTATTAAAATTTCTCTGTTCTAATTACTTGATTTAAATAAATACGTACTAATTACGTAAAACTTTCAAATTTCTCTAGACTGTCAACTCCCAACCCTTTGATCATTTCCCTTTTCAATAAGATCTGTACACATTCATACGTTAAGTCCTTTTTGACATCATTGCTTAATGCAGCAAACTCTAATTGAATACTACAAAAATGGAAAATACCAACTGGTACTGTGAACCGGACCTGTTATTATTACCAAGTGTTAATATCTTTGCACAATAAAGGCCTGTGTATTTTTTTCTTTTATAGCCATAAATCCTGTGTTACGTTCCGTTTCGCGCGATTACACCGCGGTTGTACATCTCCGAAAATGCGACCCAATTTTCTCTCGTGTCGTTACAATGGACGGTTTTTCTCGTGAAGACAGGAAAAAGATTATGAAAATAATGGAAGTTATGGCCCTTCTTTTGTGATGGTTTAGCGAGTATTTTCTTATTTTAGATGTTTGTGACATTATTTTTCATTCCAAATTCATTTTCAAAATTAAATTCCGAATTAAATTTTACAAAGTCACTGTTAAAGTAAACTTCATCGTATCAATAACATTAAACAATTCTATGTAATTAATTATGGAATGAATAAATATTTCAAATTCTAAATTTCTTGCTGTGTGTCAATGCCCTGTAATGTTTACAGATCTTAGGTGTAGATAAACTACAGATTGAGTCCTATGACCTCTATCATAAGTTGAGATGAAATATCTGTCATGCTATTTTATTAGAAGACTAATAAGATGACCCCGGGTTTCGCAGTAAACGAGTAGCTAAAGATGCAATTGAGAATACGCTGTGATTAGAAAGACTATGATTTTAGATTTGTATGAAGTGATTGAATAGATGTCTACAGTAATTTAAACTAGTTTGTTTTATTTATAGTCCATAAAGTGGATACCACGAATAACCTTCATTATGGCGGGGGTAAGATATGGGGGTAATAAAACATGGTTATCGTTTATTATCAATAAAGTCATGATTGATTTGATGTTTTTGCTCGTAAATATAGATTTATCGAACAGAAAAAGTTTTTTGTTGGACAACACAAAATTAGTACTTGGAGCTTTTATTTCAGTACGTTTACAACAGTCAGTACGCTTGAGTAGAATGATTTTTATCTTGTTTTTCGAATTGAAATAACAAATGATAAAGGGCTTAAAAATATAACAGACACAAGTTACATGAAGCATATCTATGTATACTAGTGTCATTGTCGTTCAAATGTCTTGATAATGTTAATAATATATTATATCAATTATTACAATATATCGTAACTTAAATGTTTTCCCTAAAGACTTAATATAATTTTAAAAGTAAATAACAAATTTCCTTTACAGGATACATGGAAAAAACACATACATTGCTTTAATAGTTCGAACAATAAAAGCACATGTAATTTTAACCGTCCAAATACGGCATGTATTTTCTTTTTTACATAATCTAAGACTTCTACAGTTATATTAATTTTTGCTCAATACTGTAATAAAATAAACATTACGTAGGTAACGTCGCTATTATGTAAATAGAAGGTTAATGCGATAAATGGGTTCTTGACCTTCGCAATGATGAACAGGTTGGGTTGTCGACTTGTAATTATGAGGTAATTATTCTTGATGATGTCTTGGTGTCAATGACTCGAAGTGATTTTACATCTTCTAGCTAATAGTCGATACTTTGCTTACTCTCGTTTACAAAGGAAAAGTCACTCGCTTATAAACATGTTCCAGTGATTAGCGCATTACCACTGATAACGTAATGGACGTGTTTGTTTTACATAAAATATAGTGGGAAAATTATTGACATTTGGGTTTTGTAAGGTTCGAAAATGGTAGATAAGGTCGTTTGTTGTTACTTTCTCTGTGTAGGAAAAGTAGTATATACATTTCTAGATGACATTATTGCATTTTCAACAGAACACTTTCCTCCACACAGATTTACATCTGCGCCTTTGTTAATGTCAATACGCCACTCGTGTGTTTTTGAGGAACCATAATAATTTCGAAAGAGCGTAAAATTAAAGAACTTATACTACTACTGAAACATTTTAACATTTTTAAGGTGAGAACTTTAGTAATAATAGATGCAAAATTTTTGCTACTTAGCTTACTATCC
Organism: Acrobasis suavella; assembly: GCA_943193695.1. Taxonomy (NCBI): domain Eukaryota; kingdom Metazoa; phylum Arthropoda; class Insecta; order Lepidoptera; family Pyralidae; genus Acrobasis; species Acrobasis suavella. The sequence goes on from OW971947.1 coordinate 4,720,414, forward strand.
CCTCGAGTGCAAAAAAAACTGTGCATCAGTCTATTAGATATAGGTACTCTTATTTGCAAGCAATTAATCACAGACTTTCGTGACAGAACTGTGAATAACTGAACATAACGAACGAGTGAATGAGCTTGTTAATTGAATTGCAGATGCTGCATTCATCTGCTAATTGAAGCGTCAGTTTCGCTGACTCGCAAATTAGATGTATTATTTTAATGTTAATTAATTGGTTACTGAATTAATTTGGAGGTGGGAGGGTAAAATTGTAGTCAGACTGATAGGGATCTTTTAATAATTTTGATCTTTAAGATTTTGATTGCAATTTTTAAGTCTTATGCTTTTAAATAAATATCGTCTATATATCTTTGCATGCTTTGGTTCTTATCCCATATACAACTCATTTTTTTAGCTTTACTTTAGCCAGAGAGTCACACTCTTTTAAACTATTTGGTAGCATGATCTGTTTGAGTTCAATTAAGATTAAACTTCACAGACTTACATTTCATAAAAAAATTTACTTAGACGATATTTTTGCACTTTGTTTTGAAAGTTTTTCTATAAATGTAGAAAAACCAGTATATTCCCCCAACGAGTCGAGCTCTTACAATGATATTGTTATGGAAAAATTTGAAATTCAATTCTTTATTACATAGCATTATGGTGTTACGTAACCTATGACAACATATCACGTTATTGTAATGGAGTGGTAGCTGCGCCTATATTTCCATACTGGTATACACACTGTGCAGTGCACACTCATTAATATTGATGCATTAGCAAGCATCCACAAACATGCATCTACCAGCTCATAGTTATATACTTAAGTTTACATTTTATACGAAACTGTGTAACTCTGTTTATATTTCTCATTTCCATTTTTCACATGTTACCTTTGCATAAAAAATAAATATATATACATATATATATTTAGAATTTTTTTTCTAGCTTTGAAATATGTCCCACTATTGGGCAAAGGCCTCCCTATCCTCCGAATCCTTATCCGAAGCAGCTTTTTGCCATTCTTTTTCGAATTTGTCGATGTTGTCTCGCCGCCTCCTCCGTCCAATAATATATTCTACTATAATATATTTCGAAATGAAAACGTTAAAAATATTCGAACTATCAAAACCTGGCTCTTAAATTCCAAAGGATTCCAGATACGAATAGGTAGCTTTACATTCCTTCAAACTGTACCACTATTTGTATAACCAGAGTAAGTAGTTCCTTGACTAAACATGCGAGGTGTAGTCTATGTAAACATCGGATTATTGTAAACATTAAGTTATTGTTTCAGCCGGGATCCTTTTCGGGCTAGGGCTAATTTATTAGGTTTGCAGTACGTACCTACGTACTTACAGCCCGGTATGTTACTCGTACTGTTACTGATCGATGAATCAAATCGGCTATACTTTTTATATGTAGGCGACATATAAAAAGTCGTTAGTGCCTACTATATCAATAGTTATAATTTGACGATACGTTTTATATTTGCAGTTAAATTAAGGAAGTCGAAAATATGTGAAAGGACCCTTTTGATAGACACTGCTAGTAGTTTGCTCCAATCTGTGAATTCAGAACCCTCTAGACCGATTTGGCTTATGATCTTAAAAATGCTGTTGATCTTATCTGCTCGCCTACTAATTTCATGAAGGTCCGATCAAAGATACTCGAAGCTTCAAAAATACGTTCAAAAACTCGAAGTTCTACCTCTATAAAATCTACATAAACTATTGCAATAGACGCTATAAACAACGAGTCTGGCGCCGTACATTCCGATGTTTGATCTAGCGGTTAATCTGGTCTTTTTCAACTGTTTCCTGTTTTTAATTGCAGTCTCTTTGAAGAGCCAAATGCATTTTCGCTTGATTCATTATTTCGATTGGAATCATTTTGGTTTTCTTCCCATCTCTTTTCCTAAAAGATAGAATTATGAAGAATATGAGAGTTGTAGATAGCAAAGGTAGGTCGAGCAAACGGTCGTATGCTTGAGGGGTAATCCAAGTAAAAATATATAGTACTGTCAAACCTAATTGAGCTGCATGTTGGATCGGTGCGAGCTGGTATACAGACCCAAGTCACAGGCACGCTCTTTTAGAAGCTTTGGTCTTGGATAAATGGAAAAATATTTACAATGGAAAAGACTCACATTGGTTTTGCATAGACTGCATTAAGGCCGTATTGTTTGGGCAATCTTACATGAACAAAGTTAAACTGATGAATAAAGATTTCCTATACATACGTTTAGTGGTCTCAATATTATTCCATTATTTCTGCTAGAATCACAGGCCAAGACATTGATTGCGGTGCTTTACTCATAATTACCCCAATAAGAGCCTGGATCTCCAATAAGATGCTGGCTTAATTGCTTCATTTATTCGATGGCGACGTCTCGAGAAAACCGTTAGGAAAAGTGCTGGGTTAGTTTAATAACGTTAATTACGAACATTTATTTATCCTGATGTTATGACGATGACATCTCTGTGATTTTTACAAAAAATAAATTGCAACTGAGTGGTTGCCAGAGAATAGACGTGCTTGCCCAGGTAGGCCAAAAAAGCGCTGGTGAGATAATCTCGGCGCATTGTAAAAATAATGATCGTGATTTACTATTTTCACCCTGGAAAGGAAAAAGTGAAGGAAGATAGAACCTTCGCTTAACAATGTGACAGCATATTTGAGTAAAAAAAATGAATGAAACGTTCCTTAGAGACATAAAGAAAATATTAGCTTTAGAACTTGTTGTAAATAAAACATTTTCCAAAGGCTTTCCCTTTTTGTCGCAAAATCATATCATGAGAACGAAAGAGACCAAACTGCGGCACGTATTATGCCCAATAAGTTATTATATTTTTCATCTCATCTACTCAAAAAACTATATTTTCATTCCAAAACATTTGGAGCTAAAGTTACTGGTTATTCTCTCGGGACTAAAACGTGAAAAAGAAGATCTCTAGGGATTAAAACCAATTTGAAAACAGAACACGAGTGTAATCTGTGTAGAATATAAAATAATGTTGGCAGTCCAGCTTAAAAAAAAAGAAGAATTTTGTTTTAAAATAAAAAATAATTGGCACACACTTCGGTAATTTTTTAAATTTGAATACATATCGTCTTCAACATGGATGAATGTAGGTTAAAATTTTTATGTTCTATGCTTTGGAAAAAGAAATAAGTATAATTGAAAAGCGCAATTTTTCCCTTTGATTCAAGTAATTACAGAAGTTTTAGGTTATTTTGTATTGAAATGTAATTATTTATGTAAATGTGAATAATTTTTCGTGAGTTACTAAGCCAATAGTGAATAGTTATCAAGTTTACTTATACAAATAAAAAGATATGAAGGACCACACAAACAAAGTTATGAGTGAACATTTTATTTTTAGTTGGTGGTCTTCGAAAAAATTTTTCTTAGTATTTATTGTATGAAAACGACACCAAACAAAGGTTAGTATTAAATTGTCGGTTGAAGTCTGTTAGGTATAGTAGGTGTTCTACATACTGTTCTTTATATTCTGTTTTGTATGTGCTAGTTTTTCTCATAGATGGAGATGAAAAGTAGAGTGTGCTACTCGGGTACGGTAATATTTTTTTCTCGGGCGATATACATGATTCCCTCGCTACACTCAGGATTCCACCGTAGAATCACTCGCTCCGCTCGTGATTCAACTGTGGAATCCTTCGTTTCGCTCTGGATTCAAAGTAGCGCCCTCGCCTTCAAAATATTACCTTAGCCCCTTGAAGCACAATCAACTATATTACAACGTGGGACTAAGGTTCGGAAAATGGCTTTCTGTTTATGAGTAAAATTGCCGATAGTTAAATTTATGTCTGTTCTCACATATTTTAACGACCATTCAGTGTGAAAATAAACTGTCGCTGTCGGTGTTGTTCCAAATTTCAAAGTAGGATACTTCATTCATAGACTCATACAGCTTTTACTTTAATGCTTTCGCCTATTAGCAGTAGGCTTGTTTTGTAAACTCATACAATAATGTCCTTTTTATATGTCATCTAAGATGTTTCATTCACACGATCATTAACAAATGACATACAACTCATGCAATTTTGTTTACTTCGTATTTGCGTCGCAAACTCATCAGTGAGCATACAGATGAATCACAAGGAAAAGGTAACCGCGCAGAATCATTTAACTGATTCGTCATTGAGCGTATGAACAAAGAATAATAAATAAATTTTCGAGTAGGATGCTGTAGTGGCCAAGCGGTTAGGGGAATGGTTATGCATCTGTGAGGCACGATTTCGATCTTCACGAAGTGCGACTTGAACTTCTTGTGTTTGAACTCAGTAAGTACAGTCATTTTCAAACTACTACTATTCCTTCCTTCACCATTATTCTGGTGAAGTGACATAGTAAGGAAACCTGCACAATAGTTACTACCTAGTGTCTAAAAATAACTTTAGTCACTAGATAATAGTCATTGAGCTTTGTGAATGCCTTTAGGTAGCTTGAAAAATCTGATACAACGACACCAGTGTAAGCTATTGACACACTCAATAAGTGAGACTTTCAATTCTGGGTTGGGCCTACTGTGTCACCACTGTCGTTATCATCATTGCAGCCGCTGTCCAGCGGGGTAAGCTTACTGTCTTGTTACAGCTTGAAAACCAATAACAACAGGATAGAGCTATGTGTTGTGAAAAAGCAAGTGATTTATTTGGCGGTCAATCCCATGTACACTATACGGGCAAAAGTATTTACAATCGCATCTCTATTAACACTTTTTGATGTAAAAGTATCGCCCCGTATAATTTAAAAATCTGTGAACCCATATCCCTAATACGTCTTTACTATTCCCTGGCAGTATTGGCTCGTTTTCGAATTTGAAGAACCTATTTCTTCGATCTTCTGACTGATCAAAAACATTTGAGTCGTGTTAGTTATCTTCGAACATACATTCTGGATTGTACAAGTAGACTTGCAGAACTCCGCTTGCTTCTCTCAAAAAGTAACATGAAGCTGACAAGACGCAAGCAACAAAGATGGCAGGAGATAGCAAATAATCCCAGTAACACAATTTTTCCGTGAGAACCATCCGGGCTGCCTGCAGTCATTAGCCGGTTCCTAGAAACATTATGCTCACGTACAAAAACACATTTGTTTTTACACGATAGCCTCGGTTACACGGGAGAAATCGAAATTATCTGCCAGCAAGCTCATCTAGCAGTGTTGTTAGTAAGATCTCTAGTAGGATCTTTCTCATTCAATCTCCTAATTAATCTTTGCTTTTTTCGTTCCCGATTTTTTACTTTCTCGCCTCGGCCGTACAAAACATTCGCCCATCTTATGGGTCATGTGATTACAGTTTGATCGTTTCTTCTTCTCAAAAAAAAGAGGTTTAGTATTTTTCTTCTGTACCTTGTGTTATTTTCTAATGGTGGGATGTTCTTTTATTCGAGGGTGCCACTTAAGATACCACTAATCAAACTGCTTTGTCAAGTTCGTTTCAACACTTTTCGGGACTTTCATAAATCGTTATTTTTGTATATATTATAATTTCTCGCCTTCTCCCTACTCAAGATCAGCTCTGTATGTCAACTCTTTACATCCTTTTCTATCATTTACCATATTAGTACTAACCTCTCCTTTGTCAACTGTTCAGAATAATTCCTTGCGTGTCGATATCCACTCAAATATTATATTATATATATTATATATCTGTGTTCACAATAATATAAGTAGACAATAATTTGATACGCTTCACAGAGACGTGTTTCTATGAATATTTTCAATTCAATAAGTGAACGCCAATGCTGTATCATTCGATACGCGCTATCAAATAACATACAATGGTATCCATTACACTCGTTATTGAATGATAACGTAGGTAGGAGTATGTTTGCATTGGGAATGTAAGGAAACTCAGATAAGAATCCTTTTAAATGCGTTCCTTTTACGTTATAAAATTCGGTTTACTTTCTTTGGATTCCTTCTATAGTTAGATTTAACTTGTGTTTTTTTTTCGCTTATTGCAATGTGGAGCGCCTATGGGGTAACCACTTACAAGGTGGTTTGGGTGGGTGGGACTTGATGTATATTACTTATTGTTTGATTACTTTATGTAAACAAGAAGAAGCGATCAAAAACTTTAAGCTATGAATGGACTTTAGATCTTGATTGTACTTTAAAAAAGTTTGTTTGTTTGTAATAACTTTATAGTACTTACACTAAAGAATTCATCTATGCTTTGAAAATCACGTCAACACGTTGGTCATCATTGTTTATTGTTGATTTTGGCAACATTGGTTACAAGCCATTGTATGGCAATCGTAAAGCTATGTCTGATGCCTATGGATATAGATAATATGATTGAAAAATGTAACACCAGTATTGGCCTATTACACAAAAAATAAAATAAAGTTAAGAAAAAGAGACCCTTGCAACCCAAGTAAATCGTTATTCCCAAGCCACTAAAAATAGCTAATACAATCAAACGACGTAATACGAACGGATAGCCTGGAAAGTGTTTGCGTGAAATCGGAAATTACGGCGTAGGCAATCTATAAGGCAATCTACGAGCAGCTCTGGCTCTGGCTACTGAACGAATTTGTGTGCATTTGCCGCCCTCGACGGCGGAGTTAATAAAACTTCGCACTAAGTACTTCACCATTTTGAGTTAGTATTCCTTATCACAAGCTTAAACTTACTTTATGGCTAGCTCAGTCATCGTAAATTACGGCGTAGGCAATCAACGTTCAGCTCTGGCTACTGAACGAATTTGTGTGCATTTGCTGCCCTCGACAAGGCGGTGAAAATAGAACTTTGCACCAAGTACTTCACCATTTTGAGTTAGTATCCCTTATCAAAAGCTTAATCTTACGTTGTTAGCCATAGGAATATAGTCATAGGAAATTACTGCGTAGGCAGTCTACCAGCAGCTCTGGGGATGCATTTTTGGAAGCACTTGTCACATAACGTATGGTTTGCGCGAGCGTTTCCAAACAGTATTTTAATCGATCATATGCGAAGGATTTGCAACGAGTGGTCTTGACCACTCGTAATTTTGACATTAGTAGCGTAGATATGTCAAAGAAACCTTCATGGAGAAACCGTTTCAGTTCACGCTGCTTTTTTATTAATGGTGAAATATTTAGAAAAAATATAGACAAATATTCGAAGTTTTCTGCGTAAAACGATATTGTTTATCGCTGACGACGGTTTTAAAAATACGATCAAATGCAAACTACACATTTTGTTTCGGTGAGTCCCTTTATGAAAAATAGCCCTCTTGGCTACTGAACGAGTTTGTGTGCATTTGCCACCCTCGATGGCAATGGAAATAGAATTTTCCACTAAGTACTTTACCATTTTGAGTTAGTATCCCATAACACAAGTTTAAACTTACTTCGGGGCTAGCATAATCAGTGTGATTTTTCCCAATCCTTTTTTTTTCTTTTTTGAACGTGTTGGTGGCCAACCGTAAAACGTAGAATGTACCAGCTTCTCTTTATACGCAGTACGCAGCACGTTAGAAGGGCAAGCAATCATGGTTAGCTAAGTACACGGTAGCGGATTTAGGGGGGATTACGATATTTTTGTGTACTGTAGAGATTCTATCACAGTAAATACTTAAAAGCATATCTTCGCAACAGGATGACAGAAGAGCGTTTGAATGGACTGGCTGTAATGCATATCCATCAAGACTTTACGGAAAAAATGGACCCTCATTAAGTGCTAGACATCTTTAGCAGGAAACGTAAAAGAAAACTTTAACAATTACTTATAATTTTATATTTCATTACATTTTTCTAAAGATACTCTCATAAACCTTCCTACATATAATAATTTTATATTTCATTACATTTTTCTAAAGATACTCTCATAAACCTTCCTACATATAAGTACCTACTTGAACTTGTAAAATAAACTTGAACAGTTATTGTACTTTTTTTGCCCGTCTGCCCCTTGTGCCCCCCTCCCCAGAAAAAATCCTGGATCCGCCCTTGTAAGTACATGTACCTATATTTAGGGTAAACTCCCAGTCATTGGACAGAACATAATAAAACTTTATTTATTAGGTATAACCTAAATAAATAAAGTTTTATTATGTTCTGTTATATTGTGTCCTGTCCACTGCGTTGATACTCGTAGCTTTATATACTCGGTAGCTTCAGTGTTTCTTTTTTGAAATGACTTAATATCTATGGTTTTGTTGTGTTCTGTCTGTCAAATGACTGTCAGCGTCCAATGACTGAAAGTTTATCCTACATATACTGTCCATAATACAAAGCAGATGTTATTACCCGTTATAACTTATGGGACATAGTTATGGCCAAAAGAAAAAGTTTTCTGTTAGGCACGAATGTGTTAGCCATAAAATAGTAAAGTTAATAAAATACCGATTACATTGAATCGAAAGGGGAAACAATGTTTAATATTTCATCCACGCCGACATTTTATATCTGTCCCTTGGGTATCGTAATATGAGGTCGTAAAATAAATTGGAGATGAAGACATATGTTTTCTAAAGTACGATAATAAATTTCACCCATTCGAGCGTACTTTCTATATCCTTGAATCGATTCCGAATCGAGTTGTCGTCATAATTATTCGATTAATCATGACGCGACACAAATAGGATTAATTTGTCGTGTCGAATGTGACTTCGATTAATCGATAGTGTCTATGTTCTAACGAATTGTCAAATTGTTTGAATTTTGATACATTCTTAAGTCTCGGGCAAAGTCAAAGTCAAAAATTTTGTATTCAATGTAGGATAAATTTATCTCTTATTGAAGGTAATTTTTTTTTAAATATTATTTTAGTGCTAAAGCTAAAAACTACTAGCGTTTCGGAACGACCACTGCTGGGAAGATTACGCCGAAAGAAACCCAGTTCAGTATTGGTCCCTACCTATGTTACAGTTACAAGACAGATTTACACTTTAGCTAGTTATATTTAACAATACAATTAAAATTTGCAGCCATCTATTTCCATGAATTGTGATCAGACGATGATAAATAGTCATTTACATGATAATACGCATTTTTGATTAAATGATTTTTAATGGCAGTCTTAAACTTAGATAATGGTAACGCTACTACATTATCTGGAATCTTATTATAAAGGCGTAAGCCAAGACCCACAAAAGTTTTTTTTTGTTTTTGCAACCGTATAGCTGAGATAGCGGGCATATTGTAAATAACACTAGTCTACAGCCCAAATGCAATAGAGTGGCTATATGTGTTTTAATATTATTTATTGTGTTCCAAATATCGATTCATAATTAAAAAATCCGTATCAAGTAAGATTTTTGAAATTTTGTAATATATTTTTATGAAATATTAAGCAATTTTCTTATTCTATTTGCAATTAATCGATATAAACTTTAACATATTTGCAAATCCGGGGTATCTATAGCAAACACGTGCCTGGTTTGTAATCTTTGTTGTTTATTAATTCAAGACTTGAAGGTATTTGTAAATTTATTATAATAGTTACTGAAAGTGAAATTTTTAATAAAATTGCATATAACTAAAAAACGTCGTTGTAATACACAAACTAATTCATTTTGTTACGTTTGTGGTTTAAATATGTCTAAATCACAGGTCAGAACAATAACTTAAGTGACTTTAGCATATCTTAAATATTTTGTTTTCCCATAGTGAATCAAAATCGGAATTGGGCTCCCTTACTTGTAGCCAGACTTGTATGTCAAACAGAGCAGGGAGAAAGGTTCCACCATGATATTTTAACAATAGAACAAAGATATCAAGGCCGCTGGGACCCTGAAATGATGAGGAATTATTGTTGGTTCCTATTATGGGAAAGTAATAGAGGATACAAGTAAAAAACCTTATTTGCAAAAAGAAAATTTACAAAACAGTTACAATAGTTACATGTGCTTTACTTACTTTACTTTGCCTCGAAAAAAATAGTTTATATAAAAAAAAATCTTTTTAAACTGTTTGGGTATTGTTGTAGGTTCGATTAGAATCAAAACTTCTTTTGTAAACCTGGCCGATTTATCTACATATATTTTTCTATGACATATGATATGAAAGTATTGTTTTTTACTTGATGTGTCTTCTTTTTTGTGCTGATTAAAATCTGCTATATTTTATAATAAAATGTGTATAAATTAATACATATATTAGGTGTATAGAAGCCAATAGGGCAATTTTTCATACAATATTTCAAAAAACTTTAGTTTGATGTAACTCAAAATTTATACGCGATGGAGTTATTTTACTTTCTAGTTTAAACTTGGGAACCTTCAAAGATAAAGATGCACCTAAAGCCATGTCTGTTGCAATTTTTAGGGTTCCGTAGTAAACAAGGAACCCTTATAGTTACGCCATGTCTGTCTGTCTGTCCGTCCGCGGTTTTACTCGGCGACTAAAAGTACTAGAAAGCTGTTATTTGGCATGGGTATGTATATTAATTATGCGGAGAAAGTGGTAAAATAAAAAACTGAAAAAATTTTTTTTAGCATATCTCCCGTACACGTAAAGTGAAAAGTCAATTTTTATTTCCCGACTAAACAATCATGTGGGGTATCGTTGAATAGGTCTTTTAAAAATATTATGAGCTTGTAAACACCGTTTTTCGATTTAGGGATCCGTTTTTGAAATATTTGGTTTTAAAGTGAACATTTTTGTTAGAGTCAAGTGTCCCCCCCCCCCTCTATCTGCTAAACGGTTATATATGGACACGTGAAAAAAATAGGATATTGATGTTTGTTTTTTGTTCCTCTTCTTAGCTTAGGGACATCTGCATCTGCAATTGACATCTTATCTAAGATGTCAAGCGATTTTACCAGAGACTTTTCTCATCTCAGCGTATTCCCAGCTACATTTTCAGCTGTAATGCTGTTAAGCTATCGGGCTTTTCCTTCTTCACTTCCCACGGTCTTGAGCATCCTTGGTTGTAAGACCATTGGCAGCCATATCATCCTTGACGATGTACTAAAAACAGCAAGTTTGTTTGTACTCAAATAAACCTTTTCGTTTGATTGATTTCATACTGAAAATATGACTATAATAAAGTTTAATACCCCGTTATCTTCAGCATTCCCAGTTTCTCCTTGCGAATAAGCATAAATTCTCTCACGAGTATCCGAAATCGATTAATCCCGATTCAAAGACGGAGTTGGCGGAACTTCCCAAATCGCTTTGTGTTCGATTTGAGTTCACATCCCTAGTTTTTCCGCAATTTCTTTGTTGTAAATACAAATACTGACTTCAAAGTACGAAAAGTTAATGATATATCATAATTTTCTTTGTTTTGTACACGTTTGCGTTTTTAACACTCATTCAGTCCATGCACGAAAGCACACATTAATTTCTCACATTCATATTGATGTTATGGTGATAAATCATTCTTTAATACTTTCGTTATTTCAAAACGTAATTTATGTATGTTCACAGATCTATAGTCTACGTCCCTTTTTAACAGCTCTTTTGCTAAATATTTAAAAACGGTATTACTCACGTAGTGTATATTCCGACTACACTACGTGAGTAATACCGTTTTTAAATATTTTGTTATGTCATCTCACGTTACTTTTAATAATATTATAGCTCTTTTGCTTTTCTATTTGGCCCGTTGCACCTTATTTAAAAGTCGATTGTCATATAGAGCAGTAGCTGTGGCATTAGGAGACACTTTCACCTTGGGGACGGAAGGCGGAGCGCTGTGCTTGACCGAGCAAGTGTTCTGCGACGTATTAATAGCGAAACAATATCGGAAATGACTAATCGGCTAGAAAATTATTATTGTAATACTGATCTTTTTGACTAGGTCATTATGAACTCTAAGCACAAAGAGCACACACTTCTTAAATTCCTTATCCATGCCTTTGTGGTTATTTCATGTATAAGACAGAGTGGATTAAGGGATTTAATGAAAATTTAAAACATCAAGTTCCTTCCAGATCTAGTAACTGCTAATAAATGGCATTTGGATTCGTCAACCCTACATTTATGGCCTACCATGAGATAAGAGGATAGGCAAAGTGGTGTAAAATAGTATCTCAGTGATATCTAAGATAGGACCATAGAAAGAGAGGGAGACTACGGGCAAGATGGGAAGATGACATAAACCAGGTGGCAGAAAAGACTTTGCACAGAATGACACGAGGTGAAAGGAGTGGAATAGGCTGGAGGAGGCCTTTGCCGAAGGGCAATACGACCTCCAAAATGGCAATACAGAAATAATAGAATGATGAAAAAAAAAGAAGTCTGGAAATAAGGTTAATAATATTCATATAAGAAATGGATATCACAAAACGTTGTAAGTATAGTTACTTTCACCGCGGAAGCAAATGAAGCGAGCAGCTCAATCGACCGAGATGGGTTTAAATAGATAGCTTTGTTCTATCATACAACTGTCGATGTTCACTGAACCAACTTAATGCTAGATAAATTAGCTAGCAGCATTTATTTCCCACGTAGTAACAGTTCTGATTGTTTGAATGACTTAAGCAGCAAGAAACCCATTGAATATAGCAATATAGGATGGCATGTGTAAACTAGACAACCGGAGAGCATGCATGAAAAGAGTAATGACTAATGAGTGTTGATAAAGCAAAAGAGGTTTGCAAGGATCTTAGCAAGTGGAGTTCCATAGTCTCTGCCTACTTCCATGGGAAACAGGCTTAGAAACCGGCGTGAAAATATATATGTAAGTACAGTCAGGCTTCAAAAATGGAGTCATAATTTTTCATACATTCAGTATGAGAGATTATGACTCCATTTTTGAAGCGTACTGTACGTGTAAACTATGACGTCACTAGAAATACTCTGGCAGAAATTAGAAAGGATTCGACTCGACACGACTTAAATGAACCTAACCTATATAGTGAAATCATATATCGTTTAGGATGAAGTACGAGTACTTATTTTTCTTTTATATTTTTTACCTTTTTTATTAGTAATTTTTTTTTGCTAAGCACCTGTCTTGGTTCTTACGACCCTTGGCCACAGATTACTTATAAAATTTTGGCTCTGTCAGCATTAGCACTTGATAGTGTATAGGTATATTTTTAATAATATATCTGCTACTTACGATAGCACATGTATGGTATCGCTAGATATACAATCTATTATGAGTCATCCCACCACTATCAGTACACGGGGCATCGATTTATCAAAAACCTGATATTATCATGTCGGTGAGGTGAGTTCATCAAACCTTAAGCACAGGTATGTTACTTCGTAGAAGCGGAGTATCATTTACGTCTATTACTACTACAAACGCAACTACACATCCGTGCACACGTCAATGTGTGAGTGTTCGTCCCCAACCCACGCGACAAGGCTAGAACGGGTGAGAGGTGCGGGGCGGGGAACGACGCATATTGTGCGGGACCCTAGGAGTTTCCTTTCTGTATGAAATACTTATTTCATTTTCTAATAAAGTACAAGGGATGTATAAGTAGTTACATATTTTTATTCCAGAAAACTCCGCCTAAAAAGCAACAAAAACCACAGAAGAAAAATATAACGAGTATTAGGTATCGAATCAGTCAGACTCGAGTCCGTTAGACTCGATTCATATACTCGAGTTGAACTTATTATACCTAATAAAATGGGTACTCAGGTCAGCGAGTCTACGGCAGGAATCAAGTCCGACGCAAGTCCAGAAAGCCGTACTCGGCACGTCCATACCAATATTATAAAGGTGAAAGTAACATGTCGTCTGTCTATTACATCTTCACGCTTCAACTACTGAACGGATTTAGAAGAAATTTGTATAGAAAGATAAAGTTTGAGTCACGGTAAAGGACATAGGATAGTTTTTATCCCAAAAATCTTCCATAAGGAAATAAAAAGGGAAGTGGAACTTTGTATGGGGAATCCTATTTATCTATACAAAAGTAAACTTTAATGCAAATTACTAAATTTACGCAGACGAAGTCGCGGGTAGAAGCTAGTCACTATAAAAGTGCCCTGGCTTATCCATAATAAAATTCTTCGCGTAGTTTCAAGAGGCTATCGTCCGTCCATAAGGCGGAGCTAAGACAACTTGTAATCTTATGGATGACTCTTTACTATATCGCCTCTTATGTCACGTATTTGAAGAGCCTTTCAAGGCTCTTTCTTTCATTGTCATACTTACAATACAATACTTAACTTCTAATATCGTGTTACTAGCTGCGCCCCGCGGTATTACCCGCGGTATTAAAAGTAGCCTATGTAATCCAGGGTGTTAGCTTCCTGCATACCAAATTTTATCAAAATTGGTCCAGCCGTTTGCGCGTGAAGAAGTAACAAACATGCACACTCACAAACTTTCATCTTTATAATATTAGTGTCATATGTATATTGTGTTTTACTTCTAATATCCAATGGCTAGATGTATTCGATTAGATATTCTTATGATAAGTAGAGATAATAATACGCAGTAAACAATGACGTAGCAATACATACAAACGTAAAAGAAAAAATAAGCAAGAAAGAAAAACAGATGATACAATTTTTAAATATGTTTGAAGTTTATATCTTTATGACATTTATAAATCTGATCAAACCTTCCTACACGCGCGTTTCTTATTTTAATAGAAATTTGAAGAACCGAGTATATATCCCTAAAGCGACCTAAATTGCAAAAGTCATCTAAATTTACATCTCCAAATGTATAAAGTCATTTCGGGGTGACTTTTTTCTGTGGTCCATTAAACCTGCAAGTACACTTGGCAAACTGACGGAACCTTTTCCGAATTTCAAACATCATTTATTTCGCTGCCCACGTCCTATAATCAAAATGTCATTCATTTGAATGAAGGATGAAAGATTATTGACACGGGTTTCTTTTGATCTCAAAACTCGGATATTTTTGGTCATCGCTTCATGTTTTTTGGCTTTCGTAAATTTCTTATGAAATCTATGAAATTATTCGTTGAACTGTTGTTCCTTGACAGTTTGATCTTTTCTTGATTGGTTTGCATCTGTGTCATGATTTAATACGGGTATATTCCAATCTATTCCTTCAGTTCTTCTTTATGTACCTTTGGGTGACCTAGGTAACGTCTGGACATAAATATTTAAGGTGTTACTAGTAAATTTATTAGTAATCTGTGGTGTGGTACCAAAAATTTGACCATGTTTTGAAACACAGAGAAACAAAACATTATTATTTTAACTTACTGGTACTTATATACATAAATTTCGGCATTTCCATACTAAAGTGTGCAGCCGCCCGGACAATTTGTAAGGTATTGTCTATTTTTTTTTTTTGTTTTTGGTTATTTAAATTTCATTATACTAAAGTTCGATTTATTATGGGTATGTTCCTTCCACGTTGTAGAATAGAATATTAAAAATTACAGCTAGCAGTATTAATTTACTTATTGACCGTATCTCCACTTCATACAATTTAATTAGTTAAACCAACTGCAATTGAATTGATCGCAGCCTCGTCATCTAATCGTTAAAATTTCATCAGGAACATGTTCAATAAGTTCATTGTATGAATTGTTCTATAACGAACTCTATCAGCAGCTATACAATGTTATCGCTAGTCTTTAATGACGATGATAGTCGATGGCTATACCATTATTTCATTCTGACCAGAATCCAGTTAGCGACCAAGTCTTCGTGCACCGTGGGAAACCAATTCAAAAGATCTCGATCGTTTCGTTTTCCTGTACCTAATGCAGTTGAATGTCAATGTCGTGAACAATACCTTAGATAAAAAAGACAATGCCAGGAAAATTATGGTCTAACGTAAGTTCCCATAGATTGGGAATAACATTTTGATAAAGCAGTATTTTATTAAACTACTTATGGATGGCGCAGACCTAGGTAGGTGCAAGTGTAATGCTGAAGGTTTGCTTTAGTTGAGGAGTATGCTGAGTACTTATAGTCACTAATTTGCTACGGGGGTAGCTAATACTACTACATTAGTTTCATTTGCCGCCCCAATGTTTGCCACCCACGGTAGCATAAACACACAGACATACGTCCCTTTATATGACTGTGCATAAACATTAGTTTCGTATCTCACCCCAGGTGGCTAACGATCTCTTTATCTCAAAATCTTCCATGCTGGTCTGGAAGATAATAAAAAACTTACAGGGTACCAGATGCTTCTATTCCCGTGCTGTTCGAAAAGGCTGATCAATGGAATGTGCGAAAATCATAATCATTGCAACATCACTTTTTTATTTTCTTTGGGTCTTACGGCCGTATTTTTAGCATGAGCTGTTCTGTCTACGTGGATAGTCTGTCTGGATAAAGACGTGAGAATCACGGGCATACAAACGCCAGCAGCTGCAGTCACGCAATACGCTCAGCGCTCACGTGAAGCACTAATCGAATGAACCAGCTAATCCCGCCTAGGCATTATTGGTTGTGCGTCACAACACGTCAGACGGCAAATGAAGTCTAGATTGTGTTGCCATTTGCTTCGCGCACTGGACCATTTCTCCACAAGATTATTGGCCAGGCAAATTAAAAAAACTTTCAAGAACGCCATCTAGTTATAAGTAGCGGAACTACATATTCCATTTGATATCCGCTATCTCTTATTTGCTAGGCAATTTAAAAAAACCTCTACTTTCAAGCATATATACCCCCACCCCAATAACTTGAAAACGTCTGAACTAATTTTCATTAAACATAGCTAAGAACCGCAAGGGAACTTGCTTTCACTTAAAAAAGACCAAATCGAAATCGGTCCATCCGTTCCAGAGCTACGATGTCACAGACAGACAGACATTAATTTCAATCTTATAACACCACTGTTGACCGTCTGTCCACTGCAGGACATAGGCCTCTCCCAAGGGTTTCCAAGATGACAGGTCTAGAGCAAAGATTCAAATGTTTATTCAGTAACTAGCTGATGCCCGCGACTTCGTTCGCGTGGACTTTATGACTCCGGCGTATAAATATAAATAAAAACTAATGAGAGAGAGAGAGAGAGAGAGAGAGACAGAGGGAGAAAGTACTTGTAACAGTGTTAGGAGTTAAAAGTCAATATTATTTTAATTCTTTCCTTCGGGAGCCAATATGAAAAGAGCTGAAGTATTACTAACCCTGGAGAAAGACACAATAAGTAGGCCATGCGAAAAACCAGTCCTTAGATCGACATCAGCAGCTTTAAGCCTCTAAAACTGTGACTTATTTTCATAGCAAAGCAAGTTAACATATGGAACTGTGTATTTTCAAAAGGAAAATTGTTGGGGATGAGTGGCATACGCGGAATAAATACAGTTTCACTGGCATCACTCACTTACTGTGAGCTTTAAGTGTCTCAGCAGACTATGCCGAAGTTTAGTGGCTAAAGTTCAGTGTCTAAAGTTCGGTGGGGATGACACACTAAATAAGCTGAAGTTCAGCTGCTGAAGTTCGGTGGAAACGCCGGACAGTAGTGATGTGCCGATATGAGAATTTAATCTTCCGTCTTTGGCGCGTCTGCGGTGAACGGAAACGGGAGCGGAAGAGGGAACGGAAGTGGAAGAGGGAACGGGAACGGGAACGGGAACGGGAGCGGAAGCGGAAGCGGGAGCGGGAGCGGGAGCGGGAGCGGAAGCGGCAGCGGTGGCGGCAGCAGCGGCGGCGGTGAGTCCATTTGCTGCAAGTGAATTGAGAAACTCAACTGGATAATTGGTGGCGTCGTCAACAACACTATCCAAGAAATCTAAATATATATCTTATATCTAAATATATATAACTCAAAGGTGACTGACTGACTGACATAGTGATCTATCAACGCACAGCCCAAACCACTGGACGGATCGGGCTGAAATTTGGCATGCAGGTAGATGTTATGACGTAGGCATCCGCTAAGAAAGGATTTTGATCAATTCTACCCCCAAGGGGATAAAATAGGGGATGAAAGTTTGTATGAAACTTTGTCAATTTAAACCGATCGGGCTGAGACTTTGCATGCACAAAGCTACTATGACGTAGGCATCCCCTAAGAAAGGATTTTGATAAATTACACCCCTACGCGAGCGAAGCCGCGGGCGTATGCTAGTTAACAATAATTTGCGTCATAAGTTATTTATTAATTGATTTTTAATTTTTTGGTGTCAATATGGCGCGTTCACATAACCAAGAATTTTCTGGTGTGTTATGCTCTGAAGGTCCGCAAATACTGAACTTTTAAGTTCCACTTCGGACGAAACAACTTTTTTTTTGAAAAAATTTCAATGTACAGACACATTTTTTTTACTCTTTTATTATAGTAAACATTTAGTATGTTTTTGTTCAGCGGTAACAAAAAACATCATCCATAAAAATTTCAACTGTCTAGCTATAATGGTTCATGAGATACAGCCTGGTGACAGACAGACAGACAAACAGTCGGACGGTCTAAGTAATAGGGTCCCGTTTCTACCCTACCCTATGGAACCCTAAAAATCGAATAAGTATTGATGGGGGGCTCCCATACTACAAACGTGATTTTTCATAGATTATGGTACGGAACCCTTCGCGCGCGTCCGACTCGCGCTTGGCCAGTTTTATTATAACTCAACAAAAAGTTCTCATCAGACTTAACAACTTTTGCTAAGGCGGCATTTTAATATTTCTTATAGTTTAGCTGGACCATCATAGTTCTGCATCATGTGTTCCATTTTCCAAAATTAATTATAGCCTATATGTTGCCCAGGCTTCACAGCTATATAACAAAAAAGTTTCATTCGAATCCGTCCAGTATTTCCGGAGATTAGCGTGTACAAACAGACAAACAGACAAACAGACAGACATTTTTTTTTATTTTCTTGCTCTATTACTATATCTCCATCGCCCCAAATATTTTTTTTTGAATAATTTTCAATGTACAGACACATTTTTTTTACTCTTTTATTATAGTATAGATTAGACCTTTACAGGCACTTTTACACGTCAATAAGTATAATTTACGTTACGTGTAAAGTAAATATTTAAAAACGGTATCACTCACGTAGTGTAGTCGGAAAGTGCCGACTAGTTAGTAGTTTTCAAATGTTTAGTCATGTCATCTCACGTAACTTTTTAATAATATTACGTGTAAAGTATATTAAAATTTAATTTATTTTTAAAGAAAAGCTACCGTCGACCAGTGCTTCGAGCGGTCTGCATCCAGCACTTTCCTGCGACCTTAGTCAAGTCGTCTGACCACCGTGTGGGTAGTCCTACTTACGCTTCGCTTGCCAGTACAGGTAGCGGCACGAAACTCTAGCGCTGACCTTGCCTGCGCAGAACTCAAAAATTAGTACCGTACCCGTGCGCAGTATCCCCTCTACACGTCGCTCAGCGCTAAACTTACGTGCCGCAATGTGTACTACGTGGTCGCCTAGAACTATTTTACCCCATCGTCCATCGGTTCGTCTTGCTATCAAAAATCAATCAAAATAGCCTATGTATATTATTCACATGTTCGTTAATTCTACAATCAGCTTGTACGATCTGCGCGAGAAGATAACTAGCTGGTACATTCTATATTTTTCCTCTTCTCCCAGACCAGCATTGAATTCATGCATGTCCTTTTAAATTCCATTTTCTTTAATTTTTTATTATCACACAAAACAGATTAAAATCAAATAGATGATTAGTATAAAATATGTAACAAAAACCCTGTCTGATCCTTGTGGGAGCAAGTCAGACTGTCAATATGAACAACTTTTCTTATGGGACCAATGCTTGAAACTCGAAGAAAATATCGACTATTTCATACAACCTGCCGGGCCGTCCGGTTTTTTTTGTTGATTAAATTATTTAAATTAATTAGAGACTAGGTGGTGTTTATTTTATTAAATTATGTCAGAATTAAGGTACGCAATCTTGGCAGTCAAAAATAAATAAATTCAACCCTCGCATCCGAGTAGATATCAGTATAGTATATCAGTGTATCGGCACCCTAACCTGTTATCGGACAATGGCACACGACCTCTACTATCAGCAGCGTCTATAGTTGGGCCATTTGGTTAGGCCATTTGGCCGCGATTCTAGATAGAGTGGAGCTATTTCACCTAGGGTTATGGACGGAGAGACGTGTCTGTTTTGTTTTTAGGGTTCCGTACCCAAAGGGTTAAAACGAGACCCTATTACTAAGACTCCACTGTCCTTCTGTCTGTCACTAGGCTGTATCTCATGGCCCGTGATAGCTAGACAGATGAAATTTTCACATAAGATGTATTTCTGTTGCCGCTATAACAACAAATGCTCCCATACAACGAACGTGATTATTTTTTTTATACATAATGGTGCGGAACCCTTTATTCGCAAGTGCGACTCGCACTTGGCTGGTTATTTTTATATTTAAATCGAACACAATGTTATGAACCTTTCGGGTAAATATATGTATTAGGTACGGTAGGCCTCAGAAGTGGAGTCCCAATTTCTCATACTAATTATATGAAAAATTGAGACTCCACTTTTGAGGCTTACCGTACATCGAAAGTTTTTAACATTGGTGTATTTGTTCAATAATACTTATTATCATCTTCATCTACAGCTTTCAGGGACCCACTGTTGGTCATATCATAAGCCTACTTTTTGTATACACAATCTGCAAAACTACTTCTAGTAAGCAATAACTTTTAACTATATCTATGGCAACTATGACGCAAAGAGAAATGCTCGGCAGTATTTTTCCGAAACGCTAGTAGTTGGTAAGTACATTATTTTTTTCTTTAAATATCAATATAATATACACTGCCCCCGAAGGATTGATTTGCTAGATTTTTAATAAGTTATTTCCCCCTTGTTTAGAAGAATGACAGGTATTATACATTCTAGCTGCTTCTCTTCCAGCACAGGTCATAAAACCGATTGGCATATAATTTTATAAAATCTTGATATGGGTTGTTATCTATCTGTATTTCTCATGGTCAATGTATTCCAGAATTCGCTACTTTCCAACAACTCAAATCAGCGTTGAAAATGGATATGATCATGACAAGTGATACTATTTTATGACGTTTTATTTTTTTGACGGTACTTAATAATTTATTTTTGACCCAGGAAAGTGCCCAATTATTTATTTCTGTGCTGTTGTTTTTGTTTTTTCGTGTGTGTGAGTGGCCAACACTTCAATCAGATTTTTTAAGCTACCTATAGGCGTCTGAAATCGCTTAACGACTGCCATACCATACAATGATGATGACAGCCGGGACCAACGGCTTATACGTGCCTTCCGAAGCACGGAGGACCTCGAGAAATTTGTATTCCACAACTACAGTACACGTTAGTATGATAATATGAAAAGAAATGGTTGTGCGGAAGGCAGCCCTGCTCTAATGCTGAACTTGTATACCATTCTAATGTTGACTGAGTCCATTAGCTTGTGTTCTAATAATATCGGATTATCTAATCTACATATTTTTAATGCCTTTCAATATTCTTAACAAAAACAAAAATAAGATTAATTCATAACAAAAACAAAGATTCATGATCTCGTCATTCTCAAAGATTAATTCTTAAATCTTAGATAAATGTTGCATTAGTTAATGTTAATACTTCTCAATAGAAAAGACCAGTATTCTTATTATAAAACTCGTTCTTCTCAAAGATAAATTCGTAAATCTTACCTAGATGATGTTTTGAAAGTAGTAAGTGCGGCGATCCCAATGGTCCACTCTCCAAATTGGTCGCTCGATGCTTTGAAAATAAAATCAGTTCAAGGGCTGACGGAGGTTGGGTTTTTCCCAAAGTACACTCGTACATTTGCTAATATTGAACATTGGGATTTACTTTGTTTCCGGATTTCTTTCGGAATTTCACCTATTTTCTGGCAATTTTTAGGAAAGGTGATAGAGAGAGCGGTGCCTTAAGGGGCTACATAAATTTTCCGGGGTCCAGTGCTGCCCAGCTTTTCTACGCACAATTGCGAAAAACGGCCACTTTTGGCGTATGTGCGTAGAAAAGCTTCACGATCTCACTTTAAATTGTAAACAGTAGTTCATAAAATAGTTTAAAGTGTTATCTAGAGCCTGGTCAAGACAAAATTTTAAATTATATCTCCGTTTCCTTTTAAATGATTTAATTCAAATGGGGGCAGCACTGGACCCCGAAAAATTTAGGTTAAAGCTTTTATGGTGAGGCTTAAGTACTTATCAAGACAATTGCAATAAGCACGGACTCGATGGGGTTGCGTCGTTTTCTTACAGGGTTCCTTTGGCCACCCTGTAAGAAAACGTCACCCGACTTACACAAGTATGTAAAATTTCAGCACAATCAGTTGAGTTCAAACTGGTTTCAAATTGAGTGGCGAGATTTGACCCAAACAAACATACAAGATACATTTCAAGTTAAATATGAGCTTGTAAAAATAATAACTATAACAGCGATACTTCAGCGATAATAATTATCGTGATCTGTCACAGGGCGTTGGTCTGTTTTCATATTATACCACAGAATAAGTACTCACGTACAGAAGTCTCCCTCAGCAAAGAAATTCAAAGAAAAATCTACTTAATGTGGTTACCGATATGGTTTAATTTAGCTCGCGTCAGAACTCAGCACCTTTTCGTTTAGATACTTAGAAATCCATTGCAAGCCAATGTCATTGTTATAACTCTGAACAAACGATTCATATAACTGAATTTTACACTTCGGAGTGGTCGCTGCGCGCATTGTTATAATGTAGGTATATTTTTGATACCTAAACGGGGAGTGACACAGGTATGTAATACTCCTATTAATTCTGTGACACACATTATACATCCATTCCGGCGCCATATGTTGTAGACTAATTAAATTCGCAGAGGAGACACACGCGTGTGGGAGCGAACGCGTAATGAGTTAAGTTCATGACGTTCTAATTACCTCAAGTTGTTGAGTTATTATGAATATTCGGGGCTGAATTGTGATTAATTTCATGCTTACATATTGGTAAGCAAAGTAAGAAAGTTGTTCTAGTTCTAGGCTATAATAAAGTTTGGGTTGATAGGCGTTATTAAACCCCATCTCATATGGTTTATTTCGTTGCAATATTACCCTTATATTCATAAAAATTAAAAAAGTTTTGCTAAACCTATTGTTGTTAAAATATGTTGTGTCTCGTTCTTTTATTATCAAATATTGGTAAGAGGGAAAGGGACAAAACATGTTTTTATTAAAATAATGTTTAGGAAACGGCTGTTAATTTTTATGACTATGAAGGTGTGGGAGCGAACGCGTAATGAGTAAAGTTCATGACGTTCTAATTACCTCAAGTTGTTGAGTTATTATGAATATTCGGGGCTGAATTGTGATTAATTTCATGCTTACATATTGGTAAGCAAAGTAAGAAAGTTGTTTTAGTTCTAGGCTATAATAAAGTTTGGGTTGATAGGCGTTATTAAACCCCATCTCATATGGTTTATTTCTTTGCAATATTACCCTCATATTCATAAAAATTAAAAAAAGTTTTGATAAACCTATTGTTGTTAAAATATGTTGTGTCTCGTTCTTTTATTATCAAATATTGGTAAGAGGGAAAGGGACAAAACATGTTTTTATTAAAATAATGTTTAGGAAACGGCTGTTAATTTTTATGACTATGAAGGTAACAATTTTACAGTTGCGTAACTGTTGCATTTCATTGGGCTTTTATTAGAACGAACAAACACACCTATGGTACTAAATATCTATATTTCCCTTTGACATTTTTTTAAATTATGCGGATTTAACAAATTACTTTTTTTTAACTTTACTATTTTTTATTAGATTGTGTCCCATGTTGGGCAAAATCAACTTTCACAAGTGTCTAACTCAATTACAAAAAATAAATAAATGCATAAAACCCTCTAGCACATATTTGTTTGGTGTCTTGTCTCTTGAGACACTGTGTAAAAATGTAGATTCTTCGAGTCACGTTATTGTCGGTGGAGTATGCGCCAGGCTTCTCCATCTTCCGCTTTGTGCTTTAACGCTTGATGCGAATGAATGCCCTGCCTTTTATTTTGGTCTATAACTTGGTTTCACTGGACTTCTTCCCTTTATCTTTCCATCAAGTACGTTTAAAAAAACGAAGATTATATCAGTTAAATGCGTATTCACATCCGGTAAACTCTAGTTTATCGCCTAAAGACCCCAGATCATATAATTTTTTAACACTTAAATCCGACGTCGCCCCCAATTCACAATACAACCGATTTTTATAAAATTCCTATGGCAACCCCTGACAAGTATGCACTATCAAACAAAAAAAAAAAATTCCAAATCGATCCACGCGTCTTCGAAAAATCGTTGAACATACAGAAAAGAAAAACATTCCGACGAATTGATTACCTCCTCCTTTTTGAAATTCGGTTTAAAAGGCATAATGTATCACGACAAAGGGGTTCGCGAAGGGCCCCGTGAGAACAAAGCCGAAGTAATATTTAAAGTCCCGGATTTTCCCGGAAATTGCTTGGGCAGGGACGAGCTCTCCGAATACACGGTGATAGATGGAGGGAATCGAAGACTGCGTAATATTTGTTGTTGAAGAGGCAAATGAGGAAATTAACGCGGGTACACACATACTTTTAATAGTGGTTTGATACGTTGGTAAGGTGATTATAACAGTGGAGATGGGTAGTTTTGTTATTAAAGATTTATCATTGTTTTGGCTGCTAGGAAGTTGAAATAGTAAAACGTTGAGAGGCGATCTAATAAGACAACCAATACTTCCTTCATCATCATTATTTTAGCCGCATAACGTCCAGTGCTGGACAAAGGCCTCTCCCAAAGATTTCCGAAATGACCGATCAATAGCGGCCTGCATTCAGCGCTTTCCACCGATCTTGGTCAGGTCGTCGAACCACTTTGTGGGCGAATGTCCTACGCTCCGCTTGCCAGTACGCGGTCGCCATTGGAGTACCTTATTGCCTCATCGGTCATTGGTTCTTCTTGCTATGTGTCCCGCCCACTGCCACTTCAACGAGCTAATCCGCTGGGCAATGTCAGTAACTTTTGTTCTCCTACGAATTTCCTCATTTCTGATTCGATCACGTAGAGAAACATACTTCCTTACTCGCACTAATTACTAGTGGCTCAGTGCTTATTTCTTCTCTCTTGACATATGAGTAGGTAATATAAGCCTTGTTCCCATGGTGTGATGCACGAATGAATATTATCCTGCATACTCCTCCATTAATCATTGTTTTTGGTTTATTTAAACTTATAGTCTTGAGTGATATTTTTTACGCATTTCAAGTTATACGTTATTTCTCAAGGATGATACTCTTCTCAGAAGATATTGTAGTGTAGGCACGTCGTGACACCAACGTCATGTTCACTTCTGGTGGACATAATATTAGTCAATGCTGTATATAGTATTGGTATTGGTACAGCTGCGATGAAATTATATTAAGGGGAAACAATTAGTACTGCTAACAATGCGTGTTTTGGATGCCACGCGAGTTGAGGCGCGTCTGGAGGTTGTATTGTATTGAAATTAGCTTCAACAGGTTTTTTCCGCCTAAGAAAGTAATGGAAAACATACGGAAAAAATAAAGGTATACTAGTTACTAGCTGAAGCCAACGGCCTTGCCCTCGTGGTCAAATTTTAACAAAACTCAGTTTTTCCCGCTGTTAGCCGTTTTTGCTAAGTTTCATACAAACTTTCACCCCCTATTTTACTCCTTTGAAAATCTTTTTTTTTTTTTATTAATTTTCTTTCACATTTCTTGAACTTCAAAATTGATCAAATTTCATACAAACATTTAACCCTCATTTCAACCCTTTATCGTAGTTAAGACAAGATTCCAAAAATCATTTCTTAGTGCACACTTATGTCATTTAAGAAACGTCTGTGATAAAATGTTTGCTTCTAGACATCGGTTTCAGCTGCGTTGATCAATCAGTCAATATCTATCTATATAGATTATGTCAGCTAGTCAGTTTCTTCTTTTACATGGAAGATAATAATATCAAAATTTGCTCTTAATCGAAGCACGAGTTTTAATATCAAAATTTGCTCTTAATCGAAGCACAACTAAAATATCTAATATTCTATCACGACGAAATAAAATATGACACGAAATGTCACAACAATGTTATCGATTAATTTATTTTTAGTACGTGCAGCTGGCATTATTAATTAAAAAAATGTATATGTTATTAGCATAATGCACATAATAATGACAAATACCTCATCCAGTCCAGGCATAGCAATTTGTAACTATGATTTGGAACCTTTGCTCACGTTCCATACGATATTCTATCTATGGTATAATTAAGTCTTGACGTTTTGTCAATAAACTTAAATAATGAAGTTAAATTCTCCGAAATTTAATACAGTTTGAGAAGCTTAATTGTTCGTTTGCTAATTCCATTGACATCAGCATGCATAATGAAATTCAGGATTGAGTTAACGCTGACAGACAGGCATACAAATTGTGACCTAGCTGTAAAGATAGGGTTGCCAAGGCTTTGGTTTTACAATATTCATTGTATTCTTGTTGTCAAGTCGAAATGAGTCTAGTTTATTTTCGATTTCTAATGACGTTTGAACAGTATGTGGCCACGGCGATCCCTCTTTCGTTTGCCTCATTAAGGATCTCTATGGTACATGACGTAGCACAGTTGGGACACGACAGAAGGTCCTGAGACTGAATGGCACCGCAGCAGTCGCGACGGTCGTTGTCAACGTGACGCTACCAAACTCGGTTTTTTTGCACCTCCCAACTCCAGCTTGGGTCTGTTGAGATGTGCTGCTGGAAATATTACAAATTTACGGGAATGTTTCTATAAATATTTCACTAAATTTCCAATTTTAGAAATTTTGCCGGGAATGTTTACTGGAATATTGCCTAAAGTTCATAAGAAAGGTTCGAATAGCAACCCTATCACCTTATTCCGAGGTCAGGGCGCGTTTCCGCCGGTTCCGTAGCAACAAGTGACGGTTTTCACTTTCGCGGCCGCAGGGTCAGCGACCCAACATTCGCGAAACAACAATGGCAATAATCCACGCCAATCTACCGTATCACCACTACATAAAGTACAGAATCGATATATTCAGGTCGCATAAAATAACTTCGCGATTAGCGAAAGATTGGACGGAACTTCCTTAAGTAGTGCATTTCGTTGGAAAAAGTACTGAGTACCACCTTTAGGCATCATCATCAGACTAATGCAATATAATGGTATCAATAAAGTTTTATTGATACCATTATATTGCATTGACATCAGATTCACGCGTGTATTCAAACTTCAGCTAAGTAAATATAACAGCAAGTGTGTGTGAAAAGCTTATTCCCATATAATAATAACGAATAAAAGCTTTTAAAAAGAGGTTATTTTGGTACACAAACATCTGTTCTAATAATATTTCTCTTTCAACCTACTTAAGTTCATGTCACTGTGTAAATTCTTTACCCGTAATGACCCTAGAATAGAACCTTGAGGCACTCCCTTTGTAGGTACGGTCCATGGCTAAAATCAATACAGCTTTTAGCGGCATCAGATGTGTCTCATACTCGGGAACACCCTCAAGTGTTCCTTGGAGTAAGTGTGCTCAATTTTTCGTTTTAATCCTCGTTTACATGGATTCAGTTACCAAATTCTTAGATTAGAAGTCTTATTATTATTGATACTAATCTAGTAGTCTTACTTGCTTTTTTATTTTACTTAATTTGCTTAAACGTTAAATATTGATTGTGTATAGAGTCTCAAAAATGCTTATGCTCTTTTAAAATTTAGGATTTTCCGCACAACTAAAAATACTCAAAATACCTTTTAAATCATATTTTTAATAGTATAAACATTACTAAAATGTTGTAGTAAATGCTACAATTTTGTTTAGCAAGAGTAAAATATCAAAGAAATGATCTTGAAAAGTAAAATATCAAAGAAATCATATACTTAAACTCCACACCCTGTGGGCGCGTTAAATCAATAAAGCTTTTAGGGGAAATGGACGCAACGGTCAACGTCGGGGATTTGCCAATCTGATGAGTGAAAAAGTTCCATTTAACAGTATTCTTGTTTAAAAATTTGAAATTACTAATTAGGGACTGGTGACAAGTAAAAGGTCCGAAGGAGATAAATAAAACTTGATACACGTATTCTGCCATGAACCAGACAAGACGAGGAAACCACAGATTAGACATAGACATTTATAGCGGAAGTATACAATGTACCACAGATAAAACAAAATATTCTGTAGTTTATTGTAGATTAGATACAGTAAAATTTAGGTGTTACTAACATTCTAACATAAAAAGGCAATAATGGCACAGAATAAATACTAGTGCTCACGTACAGAACAGAAGTCTTACTCAGAAAATAAATTCAAAAAAATATCTACTCTATGCACAAACGATTCATGTAACTGAATTTCCCCTTCGAAGTGGTGTCCGCGCGCATAGTAAAAATGTAGGTATATTTTCGATACCTAGACGGGGAGTGACACAGGCCTGATAATGTCAAAGCACTCAATTATCTTTGCCAAAAATCTTGCCAATCGTCTTAGTGTACGTTTCTTCCCACAAAATGACACAGACACCAGAACTGGCTTTGTAATATGTGTGAAACAGAGTCATGTTGCCATGTTAGTATTATATGTACATATAATTTTTCAAAATTTAGGACCAAATTCACCACAAGCGATATTGATAAAAGTGCTGACAAGTGTAACCTCCTAAACAAAAAAAAAATATATGGGTGGCGGGCGGTAACATTCATAAAAAAAAGATAGCAATGAATTGATAACTTCCTCCATTTTGGAAGTCGGTTAAAAATAAAAATAATAAAAGCTGTAAGATACTCGAAGTATCAAATACTATTTAACGTCGTATGCAATATCAATATCAGAAAGATGGATTGCTTTTTAAATTGCTTCGGTGTAAAAGCTCGCATCATCATCGCTCTCACTTCGCACTAAGTCTAGATTAGAAAGCTTTTGGACTAGTCTGAGGTCATCGAACATTCAACGTTATGTAAAATGATATTTAGAGAGGATTAAACTTAAGATTCTTTTGTTCCGATGATTTTTAATATATGACAGAAATTACTATTATGAATTATGACAGACGATTACGATGTTTTTTAGATTACGTATTCTGATTGTAGACGTAAATATAGGTAATTAGGTAGGAAGCGGCAGTGGTGTAACTAAGAGCACTACATATTATATATACGATTTAAATACTTATGGGTAACAGTTATTAGGTATTATGATATGATTGTTCAGGTTTATAACCTCTCACATTGAACATGCTCAATGAATTAATTTGCAATATTCCTATTTGCTCATGAATTAAAACGTCATTAGCATATTATTTAAAGTCCCTTCAGAATTTATTGCAAATAAATCGATCTCAGGTTCTTAATAAACTTTTTTTTACAATTACATTCAAATATATCTTTATTACCATAGGATATTTGTAGTATCTCTTAATAATCGTCACTTTTTTTTTTGTTTCATAATTGTTGACGTCAAAAAGTTACATAGAGCTAAGTTTACTTCCGCCTCCAAAGCGCGCAGAAGAAGCGTTAACAAACTGCACTGTAGCATTTTCTCCAAGACGTCAACTCACAGTGAAATTAATATTTCAAGTTGATATGTGGACAGAGAATAAATTGTTTTTGTCATAATTTAAATTTAATTTTTTAAAGTCAAAATTTTAAATCAATGTTAACTTAAGTTATAGATTCAGTATGTACTCGTACCAAATTATGACAATAAATAAATATATAAATGTATATGGACAAATAACACTTAAGCTAGCCCCAAAGTAAGTTCGAGACTTGTGCTATGGGATATTAACTCAACGATAGTATATTTTATAACAAATACATATATATACGTGGGGCGCACTATAAGTTTCCGGAATGAATATGAAAAAATACTATTAAAGGTACAAAATTAATTTATTGTTTTTCAAAATAATCTCCCTTGGCGTCTATGCACTTTTTCATTCGATGAAACCAGTTTTGAAAACTTTTGTGCCACTCCTCTGTGGTGACCTCTGAAACGTGTTTTTCATACTTCTCGACAGCCTCTTCTGGTGATGAAAATCGTTGACCGCGTAATTGGTTCTTAATTTTTGGGAACAGAAAAAAGTCACAAGGTGCCAGGTCGGGACTGTATGCAGGATGACTCATGAGTTCTACATTTTTCGCCTTCAAAAAGTCGTTTGTCTGTTTGGCCGTGTGAGAACTAGCATTGTCGTGGTGCAGGATGATACGGCGTTTACGGTTATTTTTACGGAGTTCGTCAATAAAATGGTCGTGTACCAGTCACTATTCACTGTACGATGATTCTCTAAAGCAACAGTAGCCACGTGTCCAGTTTTATTAAAAAAAGAAGCATCATTCGCTTAGATGCACTTTTCACGCGCGCCACTTTGGTTGGTTTCGGCTCATCTTGAAAGACCCATACGCTCGATTGCTGCTTTGTTTTGGGATCGTAGCAATAAATCCATGTTTCGTCACCTGTTACTATGTCCCACACCAAATTTAACGCACCTTCGTTGAATCTGGTAAGCATAGCACTGCACCAAGTGACGCGGTACGTTTTTTGAGCCTCGGTCAAGTTGTGTGGGATCCACCGCGAGCACAGCTTTCTCACACCCAAATGTTTGTGTAGGATTAATTGTATTTGACTCATGCCTATTTCTAAGGATGCGCGAATTTCATGGTAGGTCACATGCCTGTCTGTTTCAATCATACGGCGCACAGCATCGATGTTTTTGTTGGTCACAGCGGTAGACGGCCGAACATCGCGAGATTCGTCACTGAGATTGATACGACCACGCTTGAATTCTGCAAACCAGCTATAAACAGTTGTCTTGCATGGTGCTTCATTGCCAAAAGCTGTTTCAAGCCGAGCGATGCTCTGTTGAGCTGTCAAATTACACTTAAAATCGTAGAAAATCATACTACGAAAATTTTCCCGAGTTAAATCCATGTTGATGCAGACACACAATTTTTTAAATGGCGCCACATTATAAAAACAAAAGACAGTCAGATGAAACAAACTGCATTCTACAGCCAAAGAGTTCTATTTTCAAATGTTGCAATAAATTTTTAAATATTGTTTATGTAAGTGGCCAGTTCCGGAAACTTATAGTGCGCCCTATGTATATATAGGGCAATTTGAAAAAGGCCATTTTCCAACTTGCCGTGACCGGGGATCGAACCCGGGACCTCTGGGTGGCGGATTAGCATGGTGACCACTACGCCAAGAGGTCGTCAACAGTGACAACAAAGTCTGGTGTGAGCAAGGCGCGGGTCCTTCTTAAATGTTTGTATACATTGTGAGTAACCAAACCTTTAAGAGGGACCCGCGCCAAGCTCAAGCCAGACTTTGTTGTCTGTCACTGTTACGTCACTGCCTGGTTCCTATACCGACCTCTCTTTTATTTTGTCATTGGGCCTTAGATCTCAGGCTAATCCTCCAATCCTCTTAAACGATTGTTGCCGAATATCTGCCAATATGGACTTGTTTGGTTTCGTCCGTTGGAATTGCTATCTTATGTAACCGTATCCGTCCATTTTTAGATTAGCCTGGAAATACGGCTAAGTTGGGTAACTTGATAAAGACCATGCGATGGATTAGATTGTAATTTTATATCCGCATACTCTGTAATTTTTCAAAATTAAAACCGACTTCTACACCAAAGTACTCAACCGATTTTGATAAATTTTCTTCTTTTTGTGAACTAAATTCACAAAAAGAAGGAAATTTATCAAAATCGGTCAAATTTATCAAACGAAGGAACATGTAAATTGTAAACCATGACATGGCTAGTTAGAATAAATAAATATATACAGACAAATCACATAGATTGTGCTAGCTCCAAAGTAAGTTCGAGACTTGTGTTGGGGATACTAACTCAACGATACTATATTTTATAACAAATACATATAAAGATAAACATCCAGAATGTTACAGATGAGATAGCGAAGCAGTAAGTTTTATGTAATATGCTACTTCCTGAGTCATCCTTAATCAGAGTAAGATGAGGGAATGTAGAGGATTTTGGTAAGGTAGTTGAAAGGAGCATATACGACCATTTTATGACATATTATTATGACGAGAAGCTGATCTGACGATGGAACCGAAGGGTGACACAACCCCATCAAGTTAAGGCTTATTGCATTTGTCTTGATAAGTACTTAAGCCTCATCATAAAAGCTTGTACGTTTGTACAGTTTGTTTTAAGTTTTTGTATACTCTGTACATTCATAAATAAGTTCTTTTACAAGAGCAATGTGTGTCACAAGTTCAAGGACCAAGCCGGTAAACGACCGGCAACGAGTTCATGATACTCGTACGAATACCTATTTTAACTGTTTGGCGTTACTCACGATAGTGTGATTCATTGCCTCCATCATAGTGTGCTGTTATTAAAACCTTATTAGCTATGTTACATACTAGCGAATCGTGAGGGGCGTCAATATCAACTTGTACTTACATCGAGAAGCAACTTTTTTTTACAATATGTTTGGATTCATACCTGGGTCATGTTCTATAACATCTATCTTCTTCACCTTGTAATGATGGGCAAAATCGCATGGAATAAATAAGTTTTTTGAAATATATTAATAATATTGTACCAGCTTTCGTTGTGAGTCCTACTCAATGAGGTTTGTTTTATAACTGAGTTCCGTCGAATATCTCATGGTTCCATCATCAGATCAGCACATTGACTCCATAATATTGTATGGTCATAAATATAAAGAAAAAGGTATTGAGGTACAAACATTATTCGTAAGTTATTTTTTAGCTAAAGCTATTAACTGTTGATTAACTAACAACATTTACATAAACAACACGCATAAAACCCCAATGTCTATAAACAAACAAAGGAAAGTCTAATAAACGAAATAATGTCCATATTTATGTAAGTAAGTATGTTAATAGTCGGCGGTATTTTACATAATGATGAACTCCCTATAATATCGTTACATAGAAATATTGAAAGCCTCTTGTATTAATGTTTAATTAAAATTCTTTGAAACTACATATTTATTAATTTTTTAAAGCGTTATGAAACATTATGAATGAATAAATGTGAATTGATTTATTAAATATTTGTTGTGTGTAATATATTCTATTAGTCGTGTCTTTATTTTTTATTTCCGTCTTCCGCAAACGTGAGACAAGATGCCATTCATCAGTTTACCATACGGTGTCATTAGATAATCTTCAAGAGGTCTCAGAGCTATCCTAGAGTCTATTAGACTAGATATATTTTTACATATTTTTAGGGTTCCGTACAAGAATGAAAATACGGAAAACTTACAGGATCACTCGTGCGTCAGTCTGTCCGTCCGAGTAACACAGCTAATTTTTTAAAATAAGGATTATTTTCAAATAATGGGAACAAATTGGGAAATAAAAAAAAAAGATTTTCAAACTTTAGGTACTGTGTCATACATATGTCTAATGAAAGAACTCGTTTCGTTATGAGGATCTTAAATATATTTTTATTATTATTATTAAATAAATGGTTTTGATTTTATTCATGAAAAATGATGAAAATTGACCATCCCTCCTCCCTCTCCCCACGATCTCCAAAATTACTGAGCCTAAAATTTTGAAAAAAAAGAAATATTAAATCTAGTTCATTGTTTGTAGATAGAAAGGAAAACCTATAAGAATTTTATCAATTGAAAACAATTTTTAAATCATCGCCTGATTTATACTACAATTCTGTTTTACCTAGAATAATATGAATCTGCTTTCACTATTCTAACATACATACCAGATAAACGAATTATTTTATATGTCATAATAATTTATCGTGTTTCGAAAAAATTACAGGCCAAGAGGGTGTTGAGCTACACACAGAGTAGGGTTCCGCAATTGCGAATGCCGATTTGAGTTCATGGGATGGGACTAAAAACGTATTAAAACTAATTTTCTATTGAATTTGTATAACATTTTACTTTGCCGAGTACACTTTATAAGTTGCACGGATAACTTTGAATTTGTAAAACCTTACTCTTTACTTAGTTATGATATTTTTTTTTAAACTTCGTTATAGGTATATGCTACTGCAGTGATTTTTTTCACTTGTCCATATACAACCATTTTGTAGATAGAGGGGGAAGGGAGGACACTTGACTCTTAACCAAAAATTGTACTATAAAACCAAATATTTCAGATAACCTGTTACCTTAATCGAAAAATGATGTTTACAAGCTGACAATATTTTTGAAAGACCTATTCAACGATAACTAACAACATGGGTTAGTTAAAAAAAAAAACTCCATTTATGGGAGCTACAACAAATAAAAGTTCTTGATGTTATTTTTCCACTTTGGCGACATGATTAATATACGTATCCATGCCAAATTATAACTTTCTAGTACTTATAGTCTCTGAGTAGAACCGCGGACAGACAGACATGGCGAAACTAAAAGGGGTTCCTTATTTACTACGGAACCCAAAAACACTAAAAAAACAACATTCGTCGACCCCAATGACCCGTCATTCATAGACCACCATATTAAATTCATGCAACTAGGTCACCCGGACCGATACCGGGTTCTAATGTGAATAGCAATAAGGATCAATATTGTTTAATATGTTTTCGGTAACTCTAGTGCTTTGTTGATAGTCGCGCGAATCCTTTGTATAAACTAATAAAGGCCGGTTATGTATTGTTTCATTAAACACATGCGTAACTGTATTTTATTTTCATGACCTAGTTGTAGGTCATTCAATCGGAAAATTACTGTCTTATTACATTTTGTTTCATTAAAAATATGTATGAAGTTGAGGATTATGATATAAATGGTAGTGCTGTTTAGATAGCGTGTGTTTTGAGTAGGCAAACAAGCTAAAACTTAGTAGCTTTTAATTTTAAAGATATTGCAATTATGTAGGGTTATAATTGGTTTCTACAGTAAAATTATGAACTTGAAAGAGAATATTGTGTATTATATCATATTTGACATATTTTTATTATATCAGTATAGAAAACTTCTACACCCTTATATTTTCTTTCCAGTTCGTAATTTTATGTCCGAAACCAATTAACACCTTTAACCTGCAATTTCTTTAAAATTACAAATTTTTACCGAAATCTGATACATATGTCTACTTGACTTGGGCGGAAACTCCAATGTACGTGTTCAATCATAAGGCGGTGTAAATAGTCTTTTGTACTCCTACCAGTACATCAGAGATCAGTAGAGGAGAGTTCGTATCATACGCCTTTGTCAATTTTCTTCATGCCTCAAGTCTTATCAACGATACGAATGTAAACAAAGCCGATGGCAATGTGTGCTGCAAGTTCAAGGATCAAGTGCGGTAAACGACCGCTAACGGAATTCACAACATTTTTCACTACTTACAGTGCTACTGTAAATGCTGCTATTTGAGCGTTGCTTGCTATTTTCATTACCGTGCCATTAATACTTGTACAAATGAGCATTGACCGTTATTAAGACCGAATTTTATCCTATTTTGAAAAATGTTAGATTTTTTATAACAATTAACAGTTTTTCAGTTGAATTCGTCTGTCCGGACTCCAGAAGACCCAGGTAGCGCTGGAGAAGTGGATATGTGAAGACCTATAAAAGTAGTACAATATACAGCTTGAATCAGGCAGACCAAAAATGGTGATAAATGTTTGTGGCGGTCGATACTTTAAAGGGGTAATCGTTTGATTGGAATAATGCTTTGAAACTGAAATAGATAATGTACGAAGATAATGTCTGATAAACAATTGGAGTGATAATAATATTTCTGTGGTAGCTCAGGAAAACCATGTTAAGAACTGGTTTCACTACCTAAACGTACATATCAAACAATTTATTCAACAATCCGACAATGACCTACTCCGATCGCGCATTGTTGGTCGATCATGTTATAAAGATCCGTGCCGGTCTGTTAAGTCTCATAATGTGATATAAAGGGCTTCAAGGGCGGGCACGATATCTCGTGCACATCCGAATTCATATAAAGTAAGTATTGTCTGAGGGTCGAATCATACATAATAGTTTTTGTTACAGCGACTAGATCATGCGCCTAAATTGTAGCGATTGCTAACTTGTTCTGGCGACTACGGCTGGTGGACGGACTCTTCTTTTTCTTTAGGTGTTACTTTATTCCTGAAGATTGGCAGTCAGCTCTTTAAATTTTGAGTGATCCATGGGGAGCCTTAACAGTTGCTCTTCTGTTTGACACCAGTCCGCTGTCAAATGCTCCTCAACCATGACATTTTGCGACCTCGCGACTTTGCCCTTCCCGACAATTTTACCCATCATTATTGCCTGGAGGGTTTCTTAATGCTTTTTGTCCTACTACTGGACTCATCTAAACAGAATTTTATTCATTTGCACTAAAGAGTTTATGACAAAGTCTGTAAATCAGTGCACACGGTCGCAACTATATCCTCATCGGGATTTGACAATGGCCCTGTCGAAGTATTGCTTAGATGTTTTTTTGCTCGCTTAGTTATGAATTGGATTTATTTATATTAAAGTATAAACCTTAGTTAATACCTATTGTATTTCGTTCTTCTGTACGTACGTGCTTTTGCCTTCCTATATAGCTGTCCTTTGTTCTTTTGGTTGACTAGAAGAGATCCCTTCTGGTATAAGTCAACCATTTGTACCACTGTGTTAAAATTAAGTACAATAAAGTATTTAAATAATAATAAAGTATAGCGCCATCTGAATTTCGATGCTGATTTTATCGGCCGGTCGCCAGTGCCAAAATCAACACGCATGATACAACAATTTAGAATTTGATTGATGAAAAAACTACTAGCTTCAGCTAATTTACACGCAAGTTATCGTGCGTGCGCATTAAATAATCATGTTTAATATTGTTGTATCCTGTATAGGATATGTACGACTGTATAGGCTTTATATTGCTGGTTTGTCTTCTGTTTTTCTATATCTTTTCCCCTACCATCTTGTGCCCATCTAAGTGTAGTCCCCAATTTGAGCATGGCTTTTCTTTGTCTCACAAAGACGTGATAGTACGTCATGCATATTTGTATAATATTTTATTAGGTAGGGAGGAGCACCGACGAGATCTAATTAATACTTGCGACATTTTCGTTGATAACTCAATTTCTAGTTTTAATTGAGTTTGCTTAGTTCGGATTGGATAATTAACGTAATCAGCAATTTGTGTGATGTCGTACGGGTACCGTTATATGTTAATTAAAGACTTAGTCTCTCTACAAGTAGTAGCTCTCTAATACTTGTAATAGTTCTAGTCAGCTCTCAGTTTTGTTGGAGCAGAATACAATTTTGCCACCCCTTTCCTCTTTCACGGGTGTGATGAGGCGATTAAGCGTGGTGTGGGGTTAAACGAGAGACAAATTGTGAAACAGTACCAAATGAATAAATGACCTAAACGTTTTTGACATAGCCGAGATAATTCAATTGCAATCTACGTCGTCGTGACCAACTTAATTGTTTTTATGTTAATGTTACTGTTTCTGCCAATATCAAAATTATTTCACGAACTTGCATCAACAACATCATCGTCAAATACGTTTAGAATGTTTAGCGGTTATTGTAGACTTGGCTCTTTTTTATTGACACATTCACGATCTTATTATTGACACATTCACGAGATAAAAAATTGTGAAACAGTACCCTAACCTAATGAAATGGATGAGTCAACCTCCTCTAAAATAGCCGAAATAGCTCAATTACAATTTACGTCGTCGTGACTAACACGATTGCTACGTTGATGTTATATTCCTAAAGGTTTTAAAATAGCTAGACTTTTCCCGTGTTTTTTAACCGACTTCGAAAAAGGAGGAAGTTATCAATTCGTTGGAGTCAATTTTTGTATGCATGTTCACCGTTTATTCGAAGATGCGTGGACCGATTTAAAAATTCTCTTTTGTTTGAAAAGTGCTTGTAAAGTGATCCTATAGAAATTGTATCAAAATCGGTTGTGTAGTTTTTGGGAGAAGTCGGTTTTTAGTTTTGAAAAATTAAATAAACGAAGACTAACTTTAGAACCTGACTTAAGACATTATCTGCCCAAAACAAGAGGACTTCCTGCATTATAAGTTTCTGTCAACATTTTTTGGTTAGATTTTGATTCAATCTAAGTAGTACTTAAGTTAGACCGCGTTTTTATGAGGCGATTTAATATTATGTCGTAAACTTTGATGTTTATTTATTTTTAGTTTAACATATAAGTAAAACATAATGTAACGTTTGTTTCTTTCTTCTTTTCCAGGTAATAAATAATCTTCTCGAGGAGTAACATATAGGACGCAACGTGCCACGCAAAGGGCTTCTATATTAAGTAAGATACTCTGCGATCATTTATTTTGCTGATCACTTTTTTATTATTTCAATCAAAAATTGTAAGATATTTTTATCGGCCTCTATCTTACACTAAGTTTGACACTATTTTAACACCGTATAGTCAATCTAACTTTTGTAAAGTTTGACGATATAAATTTTTAAAACGATTTACTTACTAAAAACGTGTTATTAGGTTTCAAGGAGATGATCCGATATGTTCTAAATCTAGTGCATGACCTGATTGATAATGTTATTTGAGCACCCACTTATATCGCTCGATATTGTGAGTGAGATGTTAAGGAGTGTTCGAACTAGAGCGGCTTTTACTACCTCCTTCTTTATTATCATGACCTAAAATGTTTGAAGAAATGGATCAGAAAATGATAAAATTGGGATGGATCCATGTCTGCTAATATGTCTCACTCGTGCGTTTTGGTTATGAGGTTTCCAAGTAGACAAAGAAGAGGTTTGGTTCTGTTTTCTTTAGCTTTGTTTATTTTCTATAATGGCAGATTCTAAAAACAGTTTCTAGTAGATAGATGTACTTTTTTCCAATCGGATACAAAGAATTCATGAATTTTATAAAAAAAAATATATGTATCAAAGTTGTGTAGCAAGGGGTTGGCTGAATATGGTGCTCCCATATTCAGCCAACCCCCGCTATTTATAGCGGTACCACCTCTAGCACAATTCCTTAATGTTTTATTGTCCATAGACAAGTGCTTCTTCTCTATTGCTTCTTTGTCTCTTACTCTATCTCATATTGCTTCTTTTTCTCTTACGCTCTTTATGTACCTAAGCACATTTGATACTAATCTCTATGTTTCATCTCACATGTAAAATGATACACCGCACACAACATATCCCCGCATCAGTACAGCTCAATCTTACTCAATCCATTATCGCCCTACATAGCTCAATTTGCCAGCAGCGTGGGAATGGGAACACGGTTCGTGGCATGTCGACGACCTGTGTTTTTGATGGATTCCTAGGTTTACTGAATGAAATCTGAATTCAGTAGGATTTGTATGCTTTATTATTAAACTGGTATTTCTTTAGCCTTGCCCCAATAAGCCGTCGTGTCTGTCTCAGATATAATCGCTTGATGGAAGTTATTTGCCTTTAGAAAAGCGTGCAATGATTGGACGTGTGGTTTAGCCATAGCTTCTTATATTTAATTGAATAAAATTTTTTTTTTTCATAACTGTCCAGGCGTCTTCGAATAATCGGTCAACATACATATAAAACATAAATAAAAATTTTGACTGCCTCCGTAGTCCAGTGGTCAAGGCGTTCGCCTTGTGACCCGGAGGTCATGGGTTCGATTCCCACTGGGAAGCATACTTTGATGAAAAGTTGTTTCCAGTCTGGAAAGGAGATTGCAGGCTTGAATCATCTGATTATACGAAAAGAAAGATGATTCCGTGTTTCTGAAGGCATATAAAACTGTGGGTCCCGAACGCCACCTAGCGTTTGATCATCAAACTATCCAAGGATTGGTTCCTGGTTTGCCCTTTGGGTTGTGGAGGTAAGGCGACAGTCGCTCTGTGTAAAAACCAGTAACCTCGTCAAATCTCCTTGGTTATGTAGCGTACCCGGGCTCTGAAGCGGTACTGCTAAGGATGCAACCGGGAATACGCTCGGATGATGATGATACATATAAAAACATAAAAGATTCCGACAAATTTATAATCTCCTCCTTTTTGGAAATCGGTAAAGAACACCATATTGTCTCCATATAACAATTAATTTATCAATACATTCTCAGCATCTTAAAATTTTTGATAAGCAAACTAAGTAGTCTCTAATAGACGTAGAATAACAACCATAGAGCAACACGGAACTTCACATGACAACAGATCTTCAAGAATACACCACAATGCAGTTTGTAGTTGCCGAAAACACGTCTGCATATACAGGCGCTGCAGACGAAATCATAGACTAGTATGTAAATCATTTTAATATTTTCAATGTAACTAAAACTCCGACAAGTACGAACCTATGATACACTAACCCCGTATCGATTCCCCCGGCACAGTTCACTTGCCTCCATTCAACATCGGTTTGTACTATATCGTTTCATATTAATATTGACTGCAGACATTCAATGGGTCCATACTCGAACACTACAATTTACATTTTATGTCTTGAGGAATAAGAGCTCTGCTATAACAGCTGGTAGAGCTC
This sequence comes from Acrobasis suavella, assembly GCA_943193695.1. Lineage (NCBI taxonomy): Eukaryota > Metazoa > Arthropoda > Insecta > Lepidoptera > Pyralidae > Acrobasis > Acrobasis suavella. Next base: position 4,760,692 of record OW971947.1, read on the forward strand.
TGAAATTATTGATTCAATATTAAGTAATTCCTATGTTGTTACTTTAATTTTGAACTTTATCTGTTCAGGAATAGTGGTGATATGTAAATTATGTATCAATTTAATTGAATATGGAAGTGATGTTACAGTCACTGACCTGTGACCGTGTCAATAGGCGTGTAGTGAGTAGTGTGAAATGATTTTACTGACGTATTCCCAATTCTTGTGATTGTGGGCGAAGGACATCTATCAGATACTGATTCATTCGATATGGAATCGTCCGTAGGTCAATTGGTTATTCAATTCATGCACATAATGAATTTACAAGTAAAAAAATCCTCGAACTTAATAGATTAATTAACTACGGCTTTTTCTGATCCACTGATATCATATAAAATGAGAACGTGAAGCTTTTCTACGCACATACATAGTTTGAAAGGTTATCTAGTGCCAGATCAAGACAAAATTTTAAATGATATCTCCGTTTCCCTTCAAACGATTTATTTCAAATGGCAGCACTGGACCCCGGAAAATACAGGTAGCCCCTTAAACTCGCAACACCGTTACCGTAACTACTGTCGGCATCCCCGGAGTGCCACTGTTTTTTATAGGTTAAAGTTTGGTCCATTTGCTACAAAAAATATAATTATCATTCACAACAACACCACAATTTCAATTTTTCTCTCTATGTTTCATCAATAAATTAAGGAACTAGGTTCTTGTCGCTAGAGTATTTTCCATTTCTCTCTATTTTTGGGTCCCTTCAGAAGATATAAAATATTCTATGATTGTTCTGTTCTTTTTTTGCATCTCTCTCATCAAAATCAAAATTGTGTTATAATTATGATCAATATAAAAAAATATGTCACATGGTCGAAATTGAATTACGTTCGCATCAGCGGAAGTGGGGCGATTTATCATCTAGTTAATATCCGTGGTGGTAGCTACTTACGTACATCATGTACACGTGGTTATGAAGGCTTTGTAATTGGATGAGTCATAGGTAGGTACTTGTGAGAGATGATTTGTAGTTGTAGGTGCCTATTGTTTTATTTATTTATAATTGTTCAAAACTAAAAACCGACTTCACCCACGAACTACACAACCGAATTTGATATAAGTTTTATAGGACCACCTGGAAAGTAGGGTAAAACCACCTTGTATCGACCATGTCAACCTGATTTCACATTAATTTATTATTCTTACATTTATTAGCTTGGCTTTCTAGGGGGTATTTTTAAAAAAACTTTTATTATTTGACTTTCCTATTATGTCATAAAATATGACTCCTCCTTTTTGGAAATCGGTTAAAAAGAAACGAAAAATGAAAATAAATTTAATGGGTTGCTAGCTGCATTGCATATTGACAGATTCAGATTATCACACATTCTCTTGATCCGCTTATACGATCTGCGTGGAAATGAAGCAGGTAGCACCCTTCTTTTCTCTTAAACCAGCATGGAAGAAATTGGTTCTTATGTACTGGTTATAAATAACATAGTGAAAAATATTCTAGGCCCATTATTATATACATTGCAATGAATTAGTAACTCCACATTTGATAAATCTGCGCTGCGTTGATCTAATTTCGCGTGCTCTAACAAATAAAACCCATTTCCGTCATGTCAATGTTCGTTGGCTATTGAGTTAGTTATTGATATAATGCATGACGCCCCAGTTGGTCTAACTAATGGACGTAGAAGTGAATTAACGAAAATACATTAGCGTTGAGTAGACGGGTGGAAGGGGGAGGGAGCCTTAAGCTCGTCGGTTCCGTCAGATTTCTATATCACTGTGAAATTGTATAAATATCTTACGTCGTATTAGTAGTGGGGCTTCCTTAGAAGCCGATTGCCATCGAGTTCCTTTAGGAGTTTCTAATATCATCAACATAATTTCAGCCGCATTACGTCCACTGCTGGACATAGGCCTCTCCCAAGGATTTCCAAAATTACCGTTCAAGAGCGGCCTGCATCCAGCGCTTTCCAGCGACCTTGGTCAGGTCGTCTGACCACCTTGCGGGTGGGTGTCCTACACTTGGCTTGCCAGTACGCGGTCGCCATTCGAGAACCTTTTTGCCCCATCGTCCATCGGTTCTTCGCGCTGTGTGCCCCGCCTGCGCTTGTTCTAATATCTATGCATTTATTACTTATAAAAATTATAACCTACGTATATCGGCACACCCATTTAGTTTTTCATCATTAAGTAGTAAACTACTATTACTGGATTGCATATACCTACATATTCAAAATACAAAAATTTTCACTGCTTATTCAGATGACTTAAAATAAAAAAAATATAAACACGCTCAGAGACATTACTTACCCTAAGTCATTAAAAATAGAAATATGAGAATTTTAAGCCGGAAATTGAACGGCTTATCAACCTTTATAGAACCAATATTAGGTAGGTAGGTATTTAATTCGTTGCTATAAAACTATTACAGTTGTATTAGCCCAAATTCTCACCCAACGCCACTGCGTCGTATATATGTTTTTCTGTTTAGAGGCCCAGAGGAAAGAGGTCGCGTAATAATTATGTTTATCTAAAAGGAGGCTGAACGATTCATCACTCGTAAATAAATATGCCTGTATACATTGATCTATATGTATGTTGTTGCATCGTAGATACGATTCTACCTGCAACAACGGAGCGGTCAAGTGCACTCACGCGAATGCTCGCTCGGAAATGATGAGTTTCAAACCGACACAATTTGGGTCACCCAGTGTACCCGACTACAGTCGTAAATAGGGATGTGCCATGTGGATGTGCCTCTAGCTGTTCCCAGGCAATTAGTTGCAGAAATTACCATCAAGGGCCAAAGTCGGCTGTAAACAATTTATTAAGTTTCTTTAAAAAAAAAATTTGTTAATAGTAACTTTTAGATTAGGTTCTGGTTCTTCATTATTCTGGTCAGGTACAGAACGAGATGGCGCAGACAGAAGGAGGCTTATGGCCAAGGGTGGGTTCATGAAAGATGACGATGGTGATGACAGAAAGAAAAATAGAATAATGCTTGATTTGTCTCACTGAGGCACACACATAAATGTATTTACAAATCAACAAAAAAAACATTGACTGTTAGTTGTAGAAATAAGGTGAACCGCAGTGATACAAAAAGGCTTGCTTTGCTCAGGGAGCGAACACTGATTTTCAGTCATTACCGTCGCGTGAGAGAAGGTGAGCCTGTCGGAAGAGCGATAAATAAAGAATACTTATAAGTACTAAACTGTTTCGGATAAAGTTTAAACAAAGTGCTGACGTGTTAGAAAGAAAAAGTATGAAAAGAAACATAAATTTGAGTTTGGAATATGAAAGAAGAAATAAGGAAGTGAGAGAAAGTGATGATTACAATTATAACTTAGTTATGATTCATAGTAGTATGATGTGAAGTCTTTCCAAATTTAAATTATTTATCATACTGAAATATAATAAAGGTGTATAAAAAATAGCAAGATAAAGTTAGCGGATCAGGTATATTCGTGAATGGTGGAACATTTGTCATAATGAGTAATAATAGTGGTCAGTATGCTATTTAGGTGATTGAAAATCTTCTTCTGAGATTTTAGAGTCGGGCTCTTATCGGTGAAGTGCTTTCTATGTCTCTTCCTTCCGATAAGTTCTTAGTTGTCTTTCTTGATTGAATATAGAGGACCCGAAGATATTCCACGATAAGCGATGTGACCGACCGGTTTGAAAAAGATTTAGTCCAGCTTTTTGTTGTCATGTTACTCGCCGTACACGATTACGATTGATTTAAACAGAAGCCAAATGAAACTGCGACTTTTGAAGACTTACATAATAAAAACATCTTTATCTCTTTGCAAACATTACCTTACATTGCTCCACTGCCAAGTTCTAGGTTGTCTTATTAATTTAAATGATTATAGCTGGCACGTTCGTGAACTGCAATAAAACAATAATCCTGACTGCATCCAATTAACCTTGTAAATGCGGCACCATTCTGTTATTACTGCAGTATATTTGTGCTTAGAGAAAATAATACGTGCTTTCACTGCCAACGCCAGTAGGGGTGTCGATTCTGAAAAACATGAGATTATTAGAAAAATAAAAAAAGAAATCTGCATTGGCGTATGCAGACAGTAGTGAATGTCGGCAAATAGGTAGAAAAAAACAAATTGTGATAGAAGATAGTAAATATGTATTATGGGATACTTTATCAACGTCACTATACGATAAATACTCAGAAATTTAATTGACGCTTACAAAAGAAGGTTTATGCCCAACATTATGCGCTTGGCTAGACGGAGTGATGAGCAGGTGAAAGAAGTGTCGGACGTCCAACAATGATATGAGTTGACGACATAGTCAAATTTGCGGGCTGCACCTGGATGAAAGCAGCTAAGGACCGAATGGGAAGCGTCAACCAAGTGACACCTATGTTCAGCAGTAAGGAAAATGTAAAAAGTGGACTGAGATGACGATGCTTAAATGTATAAAGAAATGTAAGGAATATTTTTACTAAAAACATGAACAAACTGTGGTCTATTTTCTTAAAGACAGCAATGTATTGTCGCCAATTTTTTCCTCTGACCCAAATAGGGATGTCAATGTTGGATCTCCAAAGCCGTTTTCAATCCGGATTTCATTTATTCCGACAGGCAGGGATAAAGTGAGGCGGCCTGAATATTTTATCTTGATACGTCCTCAAGCTATATGTTGTCATCTGATGTCGAGCATTGAGGTCACTGAAAGATCTTTTTGACAGTAATAATAAGCTTTTTATTTGTGCTTTGTAAGGAAATTTTATGAATAATGCATTTTTAAGCTATGCATCATTATCGTCGATGCTCCTTCTTTTTGGCTATTTTCTCCTCTAATGAGAGACTTTCCAGGCCACGTTCCATAAAAAATCATAGATGGCGCTGTGTATCACTGGCAGTATGATTATAAAACTTAGCCTAAATATTGTCCAATTAATTGATGTCTAAATATTGTAGCACAGTCGATAGAGTGCAGTAGAATCGAAATCCAAATATAAAAGCCAGGTCTTCATATAAAGCGAGTCCAAAGAAACGGGTCCAAAGTCAATAGAAAAAAAGATTATCACGAACGATCACAACAACAAAAACTATCGAACAACAGCAAAACCAGGAAAACCATAGCATATTTTTAATTATTTTTCGGCTCTGGATACTAGTCCTTTAGACCCCATCTTTATTTTTCACTTCTTTATTCCTTACCTAACCCTACATATACAATCAAAGGTTGGTGCATGTCCTTTGATTGCTTCAAGCGAGCTTCTGGCGACAAATCTATACGAGTGCACTGGTTTTCATAGCCGATTGAGTGGCGGACCATGCCTAAAGACCGCTAGCGTTGCACAGTGCCATCTATCTGATTTTTAAGGGACGTGGCCTCGAAAGTCCCTCATTGAAAGTTACGCATTGCTTCTTTCTAACAAAATTATAGCCGCTCTTTTTGATTTCAAGAGAAAATACAAATAAAGAATAAATTATAAAATATCCCATGTATTTAAATGTCAAGAATTTGTAAAGCTACCAATAGTGGCAACCCTATGCTCCCTGGAAATAAAATGCAATGGCACGATATGGCGAGGACACTGCAGCAGAGGTCGTTCCCAAGAACGTTCAAACCATTACGTTCCCATTGCCAGTGCCATGGGAGTTCGAGGGAAGGCCGTTTCAGCATTTGGCTCCAAGCCCGTCATTACTGGAAATGTTTAGGGTTTGTAACTTGGCTTTTGTCCTATTTATTTAGCAAAGTTAGAAGGCACGCTGGTCAGCGCTAGGGATGATAGTTATACGACCAATGGTTTTAGAACCAAGCGAAGATCGTGCTTACTGGAGAAGAAAACCTGAAAAAAGTGGACCCGTAAGGTCTGTTTTCGGTTTATTCACTGAAGCTCCTTATCTAAAAATCTATTATCAGCGACTAATGCCTAGTTTTAGTTTTATAAAGAACTCAGAATCAACAATAATTTTAAGTCTGTTATTAAAACAACAATTTATTAAATAAACCTACTTTTGTAAACTCCTATTTCTGTAAACTTTTTCATCACATTCGTCATACACACGATTGTGAAATTTTAATAGCTTCAGAAGTCATTAACCGACTTGTAATAACCTAATTTTAGTTCGTATTCACACCACTTACAGTTCATGTGGTTCATAACTAGAAAGGGAACGTGTCAGCGGTGGCATCGGTATAATTTCCGTAATTTAGAATACTGGGCTCGACGCATTTAGATTTTATTCGCGTCAGTTATATTGCGTGGGTGCGCTGTATTGTCATTATAACAATAGGTGGCGTACACAATGAGTTGTAGTATCACTTCTGATGGCACTTTTTCCTCCCATACTAGTGTAATCATTTCGTTCTTCTATATCATGTGGCTTAAGAGAATCCTTATGCGGTTTTAGCAAATACTTGTTTTTAAATGTTTAGTTTTAGCGGCTTTTTTCTGTTGAAGTAAATCTTTTATTTCTTTATTTCCCAATTCATGTACACGGAAAATGTATTCAAAGAATACATCAAATATAAGTAGTACAAAGGCACTACTTATCTCAAAAAGATCTCTTCCAGTAGGTCTGTGAGAGATGTTTATGTAAGAGAGGCAATTCTCTTTAAAATTCTATTCTTTAAGAGAGGCATACAGGCGTGTTTATCTATTTAATCAATCAATCAATTTACATCATTCCCACGGCCTTTGAAGTATCTCCATTCGTACCAAATCAAAAATTGGATTATTCTGAAGATACCTGAATCTGAAAACGTCAATATATTTCACGGATTTCCTCGCCCTTTTTCAAAAAATCAAATTTCGCTATTATACAACCTCTGCCCATAATAAAGTATACTTAAGTCACTAAGCAGACTATGATGAGAGCCTCAGTATGTCGAATATCCATTCTGTACATACATAATGTACTTGTGGCAAATCGAGCCACGATTTCGTATACAAATATTGACAGTATTCCGGCACTGGTTTCGACGTAAACATGTTTATGAAAGTATCAAAATTCAATAAGAGATTACCTCTGACCAATGATATACATATCTGTGGAGATTCCCTTTGCATAGTAACAACGACAAAAAGTTTTGATAGATTTTGTTTTTTAATTTTACATTGCGATTGCGTAGTAGGAAACCCAATCTTTTTGTTAGGAGTTTTTAAGCTATTGCATAGCTTTTATCGCGGGCTTTGAGCGCGGCGACCGAATCAAGAAATTCCGTAATGAAAATAAACACTCCGCCTAAACGATTCTCGGCAACCGGTGACCGGCACAGCGGGGTGGCGTTGAAAGGTCTGTTTTTCCCGCTCCGTTGACAAATTATACTACGATCTCCGCGCGAACAAAATCACATGGTGCATTAAATGTATAAACGGTTTTGTTTGTCCTTAAAAGGACACCTAGTATAATTTGTTTAAGAAAGGTCAGGAAAGGTAACCAATAGCTGGATAAAAACTACTTCCTAAAAAGGAAACAGTTGATGCATTAATAACAGAAACTGAACATGAAAAATGTGAAATGTTGTCAACTATTATCTCTCTATAGTTTGTTGTAAATTACATATAAATATATATAAAACTAGATACCCACATTAAGTTAATTGTTCTGATAGATAGCAGCTAGTTACAATAAGATAAAATAGAAATAGGTACAGATAACTGTGTTAGTCATCCACGAGAACCACTGCCTTGTACTGTTTTCAAATGTATAAACGCTTTAAAAAATGAATAAGAAATATGAAGAGCAAAATAAGCCGTTAGCAACAGACCCGATGTTGAAATGACATCCCAATCCCAGTCGATCCCCGAGGCTTTGCTAGGTAAACTTCTCAGTTCGACGGCCTAAGGGAAATTGGCAACACTTTGACTTGGTAATCGCGCCTCGAGTTAATTCGTGCCCGAATCTCACAAACAAGGTTTATTGGAAAATATAAGCGCTTCAGGCAACTTGTTTTGCTGAGAGTAATCGAGAATTCAAGAGGGTTATTGTAAACTTATCACAACAGCTGTGCGGTTTTCAGTCTAGAATAGAGCACTTTATCTCTGCCTGTGGATTCTATAATATGCCCTTAGGTACTAGAGACGTCTACGTAATGCGACTTAAATACTAAACTCAAGTATCTCGTGCAACTGCTGCATTCCCAACGAGACAAATTAAAAATTAGGCACTCTGATCAAAGAGGACAATGGTGTAAATGAAACGTTTAGATCTTGTCTTGTAGTTTGTCTTCATTAGGTGGCGATTGTAGCATTCGTAAACATTCGTAAACGTTCTTTTACGCTAAGAGTGGCTTTACTATGATAGGAATGTTGTTGTAATGAATAGTCTTCTATGAAACTTTTCTTGAAACGGACACAACCTTCCATCGCTTTGTCACGGGCTTTGTACTAGTAAATTACCTTACGTCTTATTTTACTGACATAACCTTCCATCACTCTGCTCTGTGCTTGCATTTACAACGCAGGAGCACCACGCATATTACACCAAGTATCTCTTCAAACTCTTAGTACGTTCATAAAACGTTGAAATTAATGCAGAGCACGTATCGGACAGTCGGTACGTGCTTCGCCGAAGCCAAGCATGTTTGTTCATATTAAACAAGTATTAAAACAACATTATCACTCTTCAACATACCGTCTTAAGTCTTTAAGAAAGCATAAAATTATGCGAGAGGTATTACGATGAGAATACGAGTAGTTCACGTGGTATGTTGTGTAATTGGCGACTATAATTTGTAGTCGTCAGGATTTCATTGTCAAGAGTCAATATTTTTTGACCTTCGTATGGAGTTCTGTCGCATTAAGTAAACAATCATATGTCTTATTAATTTTTCATATGATAATCCTTGTTAGTTTTGATTAAATGTAGCGAAAGATGTTTATCATACTGTACTCGTGGATGATAAAATATTGATTTCATGACAAAAAACAAATGTATGTAAAATAAATGTTACCTACGTTATTGTTTGCAATATAATAAAAGAGAATAACTCATTGACGACCTCCGTGGCGTAGTGGTCACCATGCTGTCCGCCACCCAGAGGTCCCGGGTTCGATCCCCGGTCAGGGCAAGTTGGAAAATGGCCTTTTTCAAATTGTCCTGGGTCTTGGATGTTTATCTATATATGTATTTGTTATAAAAATATAGTATCGTTGAGTTAATATCCCATAACACAAGTCTCGAACTTACTTTGGGGCTAGCTCAATAAGTGTTATTTGTCCCTATATATTTATTTATTTATTTATTATTTATTGTAAAGTAACGACGTCTCTTGTCGTGAAATATGGATTATTTAGCCTTTAATAATCCAACTGTAGCAACGCAGTTCGCCTCTTCCACGATTGTCTATCTTTGTTCAACACATTTAAATCCTTTCAAATCATACGCCTATCTCGTCCGTCCTCAGTCTACCTCTTTTTCTCCATCCAACTGTAGCAATAGTTTTTGAATAAATACAAATTAGAATATGAATCCGCTATTTTCCAACAAGTCAAATTAGATACTTTTTTGAAAACGTCAAAACAAACAGTTTCTATGGGATTGGTATGAAATACTGGGTGATGACGTCACAGTTTCTTGGAGTCAAATAGCGCTCTTATTACCAGTTTTTCTGCAATAATAAATCTAAAATCGCGTCAAAAAGGATATGTTCAAAGACAAGTGACATTATTTTGCGACGTTTTATTTTTTTATCAGAACAAAATAATTTAATTTTTACCTAGGAAAAATACCCAATTGAATAAAAATTTAATCAATCTTTGTCAATAAAAGGAACGAAGATGACAAAACATAAATGATGTGACGAGATTATACACATGGTTCTCACCATAATAGTCGCCCCCGTACACTTAACGATCGTTTAGGATCTGCTGCGCAGTGGCAGATCTGACACAATGATTCATCAATCATTATTTGATTATATCTTTTTAACATACGACCTAAGTAAAAACACAATACAACATTAAATAGCTACACCAAGACTTACATACTCTAATAAGGGACTTGGTTGTATTTTAAGTTGTAGTTGCACATAAAATCATGAATTTAAATTCAACAGACTTACTTATGATGACATACATTTTAATGTAGTAGTTTCACTAGTACTAAATATTGTTAAAGCTTTCTCCTGCTTTAATCAATGGAGTAGGTATCTGCAGCACTACTCCATCTTTAGCTCTTTTGTTTTAATTGCAGGAATAGTCTTGCCACCTCTTGAACTAGACCACTCTTTCCTTTATTTTTTTAAATTAGTCATTATGTCCTTTCAACATTCCAAGAAGACTTAACTCCATCGAATAACACGCAAATAGAGTTCGTAAAACCAGAATAATCAATACAAACATAAAATTCCGATCACGCGTCGGAATTTGGCCTTGGAAAGGGTTCTGCGTGTCTTCGTAGTACCTTTAAAGGAGCCCTTTGTCTTTCAAGCTCAAATGATGAGCCGGATTCATGTTTAATTAATTTTAAATTATTTATGGGCATCAGGTGTCTAATCTACTGCGTATTATTTATTTCACATCATATAACTTTAATACATTGTAATAATTAAATTGCAGTCAATGTAGAGCGCTGGGCAACGGCAATAATATATATGCTAATCAAAAATGCATTGTGATATTTTTAATTACCTAGTAACATGTACTTACAAGTACATTTACACGATACGAACAAAATACATTAAATTACAAAGAGTATAATGAAAGCTTGATGATTCACTGAAATGATATGAAAATGACGCAAAAAATAGAAATATATTATGTGTTATTACACTCATTACTGTTTTAGGCCTTAGTTTTATAATCGAAAATAGTATTCATTCTTTCACTGCCACTGCCGTACAACTCTGAAATACCCTCCCAGTAGATTATTCGCAAATCTTGCAGTCGCCTCGCGGTCAAAAAAGCCGTGCGCGACCTTAAAACTTTATTTCTTAAAACGATTTAAAATAGCTGACTGGATAAACTCTGTTACTTTAAATGATTTGCGCATCACAGTGTTTTAATGAAACCCCAAAATGATTTATTACTAAACCTCTATTCATTGTTTTAAAAACGACCATCACGTCTTGCACGATTAACCTTTTATTTCTTCAACATCATAATATTTTTTCAACACCGTAGTGTCGATTAGCATAACGCAATTTAGGGACGTGACTTGCCGCAAAAATAAAAAGGTCTAGAACGGAGCCTTGAGAGCACCCTGCGTCAAACGGCGACTGAATGCCAGATATACTCGAGTGTTATGGTTTATGGTGAATAGAAATATGTAATTGTAATAGGTTTACGAGGGTAGTGGTACGGCTGTTAACTGCCGGAAACCAAGGTTCGAGTGACTGAGTGTAAATGTGAAGGCGATTCATGGAATCAAATGCTGTGATAAGTTTAATGAAATTCAGTGTTGATGTTTTGTATTATACTTGTATAATTGATAATAAATGTCGCTCAATGCACTAAAATCAAGCTTTAATATAACAACTCTTGCAATGTACGACTACCAATGGAGATTGCAAAATGTTCCGTGACTTGAATGTATATTTTTTTTACTTCTTTCACGAAACGAGTACAATGTAGGTAAATATAAAAATTAATTCGTTAAATAAATATATTCGTATTCCGAAATAAAAAAATATTTTAAAAATTTTGCTCATTTCGTCGAATCAAGCACAGCTAGAGAATAAAGTTCGTTAGGAGGCGCTTCCAGAGACTTGATGACATCCTATTTACTAAAATGTCGGCGTCTATTGATGTAACTGAGGTCTTTATGATCAATATGATCAATTAGACAATTAGACACCTTTGAAAGCCATCGTTCAGTAAAATTAAGAGTATAACTACTACTTAAATATAATAAGTACATCAACATGATTATCTGCAACCTTATGCTACTAGTATAAGCCTAATACGAATAAGTACCTACGTTTGTTTGTACATTAATCAATTTAAAAAACCGGTGGTCAAAGAGTTAATCCTCTGAACATCAATCTTAGATACACTTGTAGTTGCATTTGACCCGACCAAGAATCAAAAAATGGTATTGTATTTGTTTAATCATTTCGTATAAGACCATAAAAAATAGCTATTGATTCAATTTTGAAACGAGACTAATAGGGTTTTAAGATTCTTCATCGAAACATTTTATAAGAGCTTATGCAAATGTAGTCCAGAGAAGCCTCAAAGGCTGCTTAGCTATGGCAACAAACAAAGTTAGATCAATAAATTATAATCCAGGTTAGGAGGCACGCAAATTGCTAAAAAAAGAACACACGATAGTCGCAAATCCAGCAGTTAATGAATTATCTGTACTTTAGGATTCGTGAACAAAGAAAATCATTGCTTTAATAACTCCAAATTTTTCGTTTTTTCCCGTAAATTTTATCCTATTATTCAGACCGGTTAGTTTTACTGATCCTGCTAGTAGCTTGTTTAGTTGTTGTTATTTTATTATTTAAAACGGTATGACTCATATACAATATGTAACAAAAACCCTGTCCGATCCTTGTGGACCTATGCTTGAAACTATGGGACCGATGATGCTTGAAACTTGAAAAAAAAAATCGACATTTTCATACAGAAATGTTCGGCCGGCCCGGCAATTTGTATGAACATGACGATTTTTTTATTGAGTTTCAAGCATTGGTTCCATAGGAAAAGTTGTTCATATTGACGGTCTGACTTGCTCCTACAAGGATAGGACAGGGTTTTTGTTACATTTTGTATAATTCACTTTATTATTATTTTTTATTCACATAACTTTTCAAAACTAAAAAACCGACTTCACCCCCTACTGCAAAACCGATTTTGATAAAATTTCCATGAGACCACCTGACAAGTATAGTTCAAACAAAAAAAAATCCATATCGGTCTAGGAGTCTTCGAATAATCGTTGAACATACATAAATAAAAAAGATTCCGACGAATCATTAACCTTTTTGGAAGTCGTTTAAAAAGGGGTTTGAGCCATTTAATTGGTTAACTTAGTAGTAATTGTATTAAGCGTTTTTTCTAATCCTGTACTGTTATCTGTCTTTTAAACGGTCCCGAACACTAATATAAGAACATTGATAATATGATTGCGGAAAAGTTTATAACTCTATTCCTCAAGTCATATCATAATGGCACATGTGTCGTTATTTCGCCTAAAAGATACGCTTAGCCATAGACCTAGATTTTTTTCTTTTCTTTAGATCTATGCGCGTAACTGCCTATGTAGATTACACTTAGGCTAAGGTTTTACTCGATCAACACTAATTTAAAAATAAACTTTCCGAAATAAATTCCTACTAAAACTTTGTTTTTAAATATAGTCCTTAGATGTAGTCACTATAGGAAGTGAACGTCAATTAAAAAAAAAAGTTTGCCATAGATATCTCACCTAGTATCTGTTAAACATGTGTATGTGAAACATTTCATATATTTCTTTGTTTATTTTTGTATTTTATTTAGAAAATATAGTCGTAGTGAAAGTATTGTATGCAATGTTGTATAAGTACGTCAAAAATGCTCGATGGCATCTCCATGCGATGCTCGCCAAGGCACGCATCGTATTTTTGAATCTTCTTATACAACGGTTGCATAAAATACTATTACATATTTCTTTTGTAAAAGCTAATTCTATGGCTACTCGGAAGTAAGGTGCCATCCATAATAGATCAGCTTTCAGAGTTTCGGTCACTGTCATTTGCTCGATGATTGATTTATGTAGACCAGTGTTATCAATAATTTAATCAATCAATGTACGTGACCACAATAACATGCAATAACCAATTTCTGGTTAAAACTTATTAACCAGTGTATCTATCTTTGATTAGTTTTAATCTTCGATAAAAAAGAGGGGTGTTATGTTTGTCGCTTATGTCTTTCGGTCTGTCTGTCTGTGGCAGCAAAGCGTACGGACGGACCGATTTCGATGCGGTTTTTTTACGTGAAAGCAAGTACCTTTGTGGTGGTTCTTAGCTATGTTTGGAAATCGGTTAAGCCGGTATGGGGGGTTAACGCTTGAAATTCAGGGTTTTTATAACAAATTATAGATGGCGCTACGGATACCACTCCAAAATATATAGTTCCGCTACTCATCACTAGATGGCGTTCTTGACAGTCGAGGGTTTTTTAATTTTCCTAGTAAATAAACTTGTATAAACAGTATTTTGAACAGCGCTGTTTCATTCAAACTAAGCCTAACAGATTTTTTTCTAGACTTATATTCTTAGGTCAGAAAGTAGGCAGATTTTTCTTCAGCCTTAAAATGTTTAAGGGATTTCTCCGTTGGTCTATTTCCCTTCCTCTCAGGTCAGTTTACGCCATTGTATATAATATTTATTTATTTCGAGTCATCATGTGTCCCACTGCTGGGCAAAAGCTTCTTTCAAGCCATTGGATTATAAATTATATTCTAATTCGCCCCCACACGGTCTTGTTCCTTGACAATGAAATATAGGGTTGACAAAAAATATAGCGGACGATAAAACTTTTCTAGATAAATGTAAAATGTTCATTAGACAATTGATGAGATTGTTGATATTGTCAAAACGCAAGTGATTCAGGGAATAAGTACCAATACTTCACGGTGAATGTTCTGTTGTAAACAGAGAAGACATAAAAATAGACCCGTAACGGAAGGAAGTCTACGTCCGTAACAAACTAAGGCAACAAACAATGGTAACTCTGCTCCACGGTCAAAAAGTCGTAAATATTTCGGTGTAACCTCCTCCGTGGCGTAGTGGTCACCATGCTAGTCCGCCACCCAGAGGTCCCAGGTTCGATCCCCGGTCAGGGCAAGTTGGAAAATGGCCTTTTTCTAATTGTCCTGGGTCTTGAATGTTTATCTATATATGTATTTGTTATAAAATATAGTATCGTTGAGTAAGTATCCCATAACACAAGTCTCGAACTTACTTTGGGGCTAGCTCAATCACCTTCATCGACATCCACGACTTCCATTCCGTTGGAGAGAGGGAGGCATTTGAAAACCGGAGTTATCCAAACAGAAAAAAAAAATATGGACAAGATATCTATTTCTGTTTAGAAAATAGTTTTGTAGTAGATAGTAAAGCTTTTAGTTTTGATTGATACCTTCGACGTGCAAACCCATTTCCATTAAGTTAGCTATTTATACTACCTATGTGTTAAGAATGAACAAACTTTGATTTATTATTTCCATTAAGTCAAATTGGGTACTTGGCACAAAGAAGGAATAAAATACAAACACAATAGATTTCACTTAATGATAATGTAATAAGAAAGTAATTCAAGTTGAAGTTGCTCTTCTTCATAAGAAAAACTTAAATAGTTGTTTATAAAGCGTTATGTAGAAATTCGAAAAGCTCGTAGAGATCAAAAAAAGTCTTTGAAGAGTTTACAACTAAAACAAGGGGCACTTTGATGGAAAAATAAATCTTTAAAGATTTCACAACCAAGAAATGGGGAAGTTTGATGGAAGTATTATCAAAAACGGCTGAATTGTTTTGACGGTCTAGTAAATAGACATACTTAGGGAAAAACTTACCTTCTTATATGTAAACTGTGTATTCGGGTCAAAGTCATAACCTACTTTTTAAAGACTGTAAGTAACGACAGAAAATACTTACAAACTAATGCTATTACTGCAATAGTAATAACCATCGCTTCGGGAATGACCCCAAAAATGTTTCGACGAAACATAACTTTCTATTTCTGCAGCTGCCACCCTCCGCGAGGGTTCAGGGGTCACAGAATTAGGTCGCCAACGATGTTCACGCGGGCTGCATTTACAAAAAGCTAGGGGACAATGACGCAGTCTTTTCCAAGTTTTTACAACTCTTATTTGACTTCATTATTTATTTTAGTTAGGGGCCGTCTATTTTATTATAAGCTTTATATTTAGTTTCAACTGTCCCGTTGTCTGTAATCAAATCTTACAAGTTAAACTTGACCCACTTCCCGGTTTCCGATTGAACTGAAATTTTGCACGCATAATATATCGCGTGACAATGCAGTATTATGATGACATGGAGCTGATCTGATGATAGAGCCGAAAGGTGGCCATAGGAACTCTGTAATGAAACGAAGCAACCCCATCGAGTTTGGGCTTGTTTGATTCGTCTTGAGGAGAACTTAAGATAAAAGCTTGTTTTGAAAAATATATTTATTAAATAATTACTTGTTTATAATAAGTGGCTCTGTGAGCTGTAGACCTCGCGAGTCTGTTTTAGAAAAACCCCATATTTCCGCCATGTTGAAAAATTTCGATAATCTGAATTTATATATATTTTTTTTCTATATGTATAATTATTGAACTTGTCTAGTAAATTTTACGAGAATCGGTTGAGAAATGCGACCTGAGAACAGCGGGACAGCCGGGATTCGAACATACGAAAGAATTTAGGCCGAAGCTGAATTTGAGATGTTTTATTCGCTTCGCTCGCTCAGTCAATTGCGTGACGCAGAATTCTGAAGGATACATGATATTTTCAAAAGCGGGCGTTTTTTGCAATTGTGCGAAGAAACGCTTTACGTTCTCAGTTTAAACTGTAAACAGTTCTTCATGAAATACTTTGAAGGGTTATCTAGGGCTTACTCAAGACAAAATTTAAAATGATATCTCCGTTTCCTTTAATATAATTTATTCCAAATGGACTGCAATGCACTGGACCCCGAAAAATTCATGTATTTAAGCAAGAGAGGAGATTTTAAAAAACTCGATTAGCACTGAATCTTTAAATAGCAGTCCGACTAAATCTTACACAAGTAATCAGTATTAACACGTATTGTCACATTTGTCATCCCATCCCATCTCACGACATTCCATAAGCCTGTTGATTTCGGCCAGGAAGCACACAGGCCTTTGTAGTTAAAATTCGCACTCCATACCCCAGAGCGTTTCGGCCGGTTTCCCTACAGGAAATTGGAGTAAGTATTATCAATCAAGTGAGGTTACAAATGCATGTTGATTTCGGCCAGGAAGCACACAGGCTTTTGTCTTAGTTAAAACTCATTTCAAAACCCAAAGCGTATCGGCCCGGCCCGAGCCCTACAGGATATTGGAAAAAGTAAACAGGATTAAGTGAGATAAAATATGCCTGTCCATTTTGGCCAGGAAGCGTTCTGGGTTTTATTGGCGGATCTTATCAACAGGCCAAAATCAACAGGCTTATGGAATGTCGCATCCCATCTCACCATCGCTGTGTCACTTATGTGTTATCTTCTTTAACATTATTTAAATGGGAGATTGTAAAGAAAATTTATAAGTACTCTAACATCGGTAAGAAAATGTAGTATATTGGTGGTAGTCGTGACTTCGATATAAACAGTAGTCCTTTTAACTGCTAGCAAACAAACCAATTAAAATACTTTAGATATATCAAGTGCGATAACTACAACAAAGAACTCTATTATTTCTTCTGATGAATGCCTATGAATATAAGCAATATATTGTTGATTGCATCATCTCCATTAATAAGACTATGAAGGGGACCTTTTGTGTTAGTCTCTTTCAGATATTTATAATAGTTTATATTCGTTTAGGCGCATAATGTCAAAAGCCAAAATGGTAACCGCTTACAAAATGGTCAAAGAGCAAAATGGTAAAGGAGCAAAATGGTAATAGCGCAAAATGACAAAGGAGCAAAATGGTAAAAGCGCACAATGGTAAAAGAGCAAAATGGTAAGAGCGCAGAATGGTAAAGATTTCAGAGCTATGTAGTATATGAGCGGCCAGGACTATAATAACATCATATTTGTGAATTGTGAATCCCTATCAAGTAATAAAATACAAATAAAATGTGAACAGCTTTTATTATTTTTTATTTTTCAAAATTATATAAGTCATTAACATTCATAATATTTAAAAAAATTAAATAATATTTCCGAATGTCATTATGTCATTGGTACAATAATTATCTGAATTTAAAAAGTATCCCTACTAATATTATAAATGCAAAAGTGTATGTATGTAGTGTATGTATGTTCCGTTTTCACGCTAAAACGGCTGAACTTATTTTGATGAAATTTAACATAGAGTTATATTGGACCATGGAAAAGGACATAGGCTATCATTTAACGCAAGTGAAGTCGCGGGCAAAAGCTAGTTATTAATAAAGGTCTTTGAATATTAGCAATCTTAGCAAATCTTTGTATTAGAAGCACTTAAACTTCAAGAAAAAAAATAAAAACGCAAATATGATTGTCAAAATAAAATAATCAACACTCATGATAATCATCAAAAAAGCTAGTAAAGCCTACCTACTTATTTTTTTTTCTTTTTCACAGGTGGATATTAAATTGTAGTGATATAAAAATACTATAAAATTTAATTTAATTTTGTTGTTATTATGAATGTTGATTACTTATATAATTTTGAAAAATAAAAAAATATGAAAATCTGTGCACATTTTATTTTATCACATGTAGTCTCGATTCACCAATATGATGTTAATATAGTCCTGGCAGCTCATATACTATAGGACTGAAATCTTAACCATTCTGCGCTCTTACCATTTTGCTCTTTTACCATTGTGCGCTTTTACCATTTTGCTCCTTTGCTATTTTGCGCTCTTACCATTTTGCTCCTTTACCATTTTGCTCTTTTACCATTTTGCGAGCGGTTACCATTTTGCGCTTTTGACATTATGTGCCTAAACGGTTTATATTATCATCAGTTTTGCAATGCTGCTTGTCGTCAATCTTCCATGATTCATCGTCTTCATCTTCATCAGGTCTTTTAATCTCTTATGCAGTAGCACAACCCTTTCTGTTCAGAGCCATTGTTTAATAGAAAATTAAAAACCTATAAAAGCTGATTTTCTTTCCGCGTAGATGGTAAAAGCCCATCGAAAATTAAAAATGCTGCTAGCGTCACGATCTTGTGTCAATGGCAACTTGATTTGAGTCCTTGTTTTATAAATTATAATAGACGAATTATATACTCGTTTTTGAATTAGGCCTAATTAGTCTGTTGTCTTAAGTAAAAAAAGAGATTTTAGAAGTCCAGAATAATACTAAATTAAATCTTTAAATACCAGTCTGACTAAATCTTACACAAGTAATCAGAAGCAAGTAATCTTCTAAGCTACACACTCTAGAATATATCTATTATATTCAACTAACGCAAATTCAAACCCCATTCAATAAAGATAAAGAGCTTTGTTAGACAAGACTTAGAAACGCTTCATTTACTGAGGATTGTTATACTAGACTAGTAACGTGCCCAGTCATGCAATGGACAAGACATAAAATTACGAGAAATTTTTTTCATAACTAAAAACCGACTTCGACGCCAAACTACACATCCGATTTTGACAAAATTTATATGAGACCACCTCGCAGTGGCGTTGGGTGAGAATTTGGCCTAGTACAGCTATAGAACTATGAAACTAATTAAATAGGTACCTAACTAATTAGGTTCTAAAGAAGTTAAAAAGCCGTTCAATGTCCGGCTTATAATTGGTATACTTTTTTGAGTGTGAGTAATATGCCTCTGAACGTGTTTATACAAAATGTATCATTGTGAGTGTATTTGGATAACCAGCGAATGATGAGACTAGTCGGCCTTTTTCGACTACACTACGTGAGTAAAACCTTGTTAAAATATTTAGTTATGTCATCTCCGTTAGTTTTGATACTATTAAAATTGCATCCATTCAATCCACCTATTGAGATTGAGAGGACCCGTTTCATTCTGAACCATTCAGCTCGCTCACGTGGACGTAAATCATCGTGTTTCAAACTATGGGTTTTTTTTATTACGTCGGCAGCCTATTCGTTGCTGCCAGAATTGAAGTTAAAGACCTCCCCCCTTATTCATAAAAAATACAAACGAAATATTGAAAGGAGTGAAAGGGACAAAACATATCTATACTATAATAAAAGAGTAAAAAAAATGTGTCCGTACATTGAAAATTTTTCAAAAAAAAATATTTGGGGCGATGGAGACATAGTAATAGCGTAAGAAAATAAAAAAAAATGTCTGTCTGTTTGTCTGTTTGTCTGTTTGTACACGCTAATCTCCGGAAATACTGGACGGATTCGAATGAAACTTTTTTTGTTATATAGCTGTGAAGCCTGGGCAACATATAGGCTATAATTGATTTTGGTAAATGGAACACATGATGCAGAACTATAATGGTCCAGCTACACTATAAGAAATATTAAAATGCCGCCTTAGCAAAAGTTGTTAAGTCTGATGAGAACTTTTTGTTGAGTTATAATTCAACTGGCCAAGCGCGAGTCGGACGCGCGCGAAGGGTTCCGTACCATAATCTATGAAAAATCACGTTTGTAGTATGGGAGCCCCCGATAAATACTTATTTTATTCGATTTTTAGGGTTCCATAGGGTAGGGTAGAAACGGGACCCTATTACTTAGACCGTCCGACTGTTTGTCTGTCTGTCTCTCACCAGGCTGTATCTCATTAACCATTATAGCTAGACAGTTGAAATTTTTATAGATGACGTTTTTTGTTGCCGCTGAACAAAAACATACTAAATGTATACTATAATAAAAGAGTAAAAAAAATGTGTCTGTACATTGAAATTTTTTCAAAAAAAAAGTTATTTCGTCCGAAGTAGAACTTATAAGTTCAGTATTTGCGGACCTTCAGAGCATAACACGCCAGAAAATTCTTGGTTATGTGAACGCGCCATATTGACACCAAAAAATTAAAAATCAATTAATAAAGAACTTATGACGCAAATTATTGTTAACTAGCTTGTGCCCGCGGCTTCGCTCGCGTAGGGGTGTAATTTATCAAAATCCTTTCTTAGGGGATGCCTACGTCATAGTAGCTTTATGCATGCAAAGTCTCAGCCCGATCGGTTTAAAATTGACAAAGTTTCATACAAACTTTCATCCCCTATTTTATCCCCTTGGGGGTAGAATTGATCAAAATCCTTTCTTAGCGGATGCCTACGTCATAACATCTACCTGCATGCCAAATTTCAGCCCGATCCGTCCAGTGTTTTGGGCTGTGCGTTGATAGATCACTATGTCAGTCAGTCAGTCACCTTTGAGTTATATATATTTAGATATATAAATATATATTTAGATTTCTTGGATAGTGTTGTTGACGACGCCACCAATTATCCAGTTGAGTTTCTTAATTCACTTGCAGCAAATGGACTCACGGCTCACAAAATAAGTCTTAATGTCGGAGGGCCAATATTGCTGATGCGAAATTTGACTCCGCCGAAACTGTGTAACAGAACCAAACTTAATGTCTCAGCACTGTATGCCGAAGTTCAGCGGCTGAATTTCAGCCAATGCATGCCTGCAATGGTATTTGCATTACTAGCAACATATAACGCCGAACTTCCAATGCTTTTGCCTGAATCGGACCCGTACCCGTACCCGTACCCGTACCCGTACCCGTATCCGTACCCGTACCCGTACCCGTACCCGTACCCGTACCCGTTCCGCTCCCGCTCCCACTTCCGCTCCCACTCCTGCTCCCGCTCCCGCTCCCTCTCCCGCTCCCGCCGCCGCCGCCGACGCCACCGCTTCCGCCGACGCCGCCGCCGCACCTTCCGCCGCCGTCGCCGCTGCCGCCGCCGCCGCCGACGCCGCCGCCGCCACCGCCGCCGCCGCCGCCGCCGCCGACGCCGCCGCCGCCACCGCTTTCGCCGACGCCGCCGCCGCACCTTCCGCCGCCGCCGCCGCTGCCGCCGCCGCCGCCGCCGCCACCGCTTCCGCCGCCGCCGCCGCCGCCGCTGCCGCCGCCGCCGCCGCCGCCGCCGACTCCTCCGCCGCCGCTGCCGACGCCTCCGCCACCGCCGACGCCGCCGCTGCTGCGGCCACCGCTGCCGCTTCCGCTCCCGTTCCCGTTCCCGTTCCCTCTTCCACTTCCGTTCCCTCTTCCGCTCCCGTTTCCGTTCGCCGCAGACGCGCCAAAGACGGAAGATTAAATTCTCATATCGGCACATCACTACTGTCCGGCGTTTCCACCGAACTTCAGCAGCTGAACTTCAGCTTATTTAGTGTGTCATCCCCACCGAACTTTAGACACTGAACTTTAGCCACTAAACTTCGGCATAGTCTGCTGAGACTCTTAAAGCTCACAGTAAGTGAGTGATGCCAGTGAAACTGTATTTATTCCGCGTATGCCACTCATCCCCAACAATTTTCCTTTTGAAAATACACAGTTCCATATGTTAACTTGCTTTGCTATGAAAATAAGTCACAGTTTTAGAGGCTTAAAGCTGCTGATGTCGATCTAAGGACTGGTTTTTCGCATGGCCTACTTATTGTGGCTTTCTCCAGGGTTAGTAACACTTCAGCTCTTTTCATATTGGCTCCCGAAGGAAAGAATTAAAATAATATTGACTTTTAACTCCTAACACTGTTAAAGTACTTTCTCCCTCTGTCTCTCTCTCTCTCTCTCTCTCTCTCTCTCTCTCATTAGTTTTTATTTATATTTATACGCCGGAGTCATAAAGTCCACGCGAACGAAGTCGCGGGCATCAGCTAGTTTTAAATAAAATAGGTTTAGCAAACGTTTGTAATTTTTTAAGAATAAGAGGGCTCGTGTATAAACTGACTTTAGAAGAGTGACATTTATTTTACTTTTACCTTAGAATCCCCTTACCCTAGACTTTTCCATACAAACGTAGTCTAGCTTTTATTTTGAAATGACATGTGAGATTTCGGCAGTATTATGTAATTTTAAAGAAATTGCATATATCTAGGCATATAACTAGTTTTAGAAAGTCAAATATGAACTTGAAAGAAAATATGAGAGTGTAGATGTTTTCCATACTGATGGTCAAATATGATATGATGATGCACTAGGTATATTCTCTTATATGTTCATATTTTGACTGTGAAAGTTATATATTATGCCTTAAATTATGCAATTTCTTTGAAACTACAATATTTCACATGCCGTTTCAAAATAAAAGCTAGACTACGTTTGTATGGGAAAGTCTGATTCTGTCTAGGATTAGGGGACTCTAAAGTCAACCAAAGAATGCTTTTTAACCGACTTCCAAAAAGGAGGAGGATGAATTGATAATTAATCGGGATCTTTTTTTTTACGTATGTTTACCGATTCTTCAAAGAAATAATTAGTACAAACGAAAGATGACCAAACATTTAAGTTCATTAGATACACATAATTCATAAATCACATTTTGTAATTAACTTTACAAATACACATAAAACTAACCTGCAACTTGATCAGTCGCATACAAGTTTTCTACAATAATTGTTCAAAGCCGACTTCACTCACAAACTACTCAACCGATTTTGATAAAATCGGTAGGGTCTGTATAAAATCTATAGGGTCACCTGACAAGTATACTCTTTGAAACAAAAATGTATAGCTTTTGAGATCCTTGTAGGAGCAACTCAGACCGTCAAAATGAACAACTTTTCCTATGGGACCAACGCTTGAAACTCGAAAAAAGAATCGACATTTTCATACAAAAGTGTTTGGCCGGCGCGGCAATTCTTATGGAAATGTCTATTTTTTTCGAGTTTTAAGCATTGATCCCATAGGAAAAGTTGTTCATATTGACGGTCTGAATTGCTCCTACAAGTATCGGACACGGTTTTTGTTACATATTGTATACAGGGTTACTGGTAACTAACTCATAACCTCTTAACATCGAAATCAGACTCCCCAGCACATTATAGATCTGCAAAAAAAGGCGAAAATTGCAGAAAAAAAATTGGCCTCCCATACAAATTCACTGATCACCTGGTCGAGTTTCTATGAAGAGTCCATTTTTTTTCTTAGATTTTTTTTATTTTTTTCTTGCAGATCTATATTATGTTAGGATTCTGATTACGATGTTAAGAGGTTTTGCGTTATTTACCAGTAACCCTGTATACTCTTGTTTAGTTTCTAGATGTAGTTTATTATAACTTTCACTCTTCACTTCATTAGCACCCTCGTCCACACTTCAGACAATCCAAACTGTCTAGACCAGACTAGAGTCTCAGGAGATTACTTGTCCTTCGTGTCTAGAAAACGAATCGAAAAATTTATTTTTTGTAAAAACCTTTTCGTACTCAGTGTCTAGAAAAAGTTGTCCGACCCATAATTTCCTAAGAAATGTTCTAAATTTCAGTGAAAACACTATCAAAATCATACCAATAGCGTAGTCATTTATGGTATTTAATTGAAATATTTATTTGTGTGTGAATTGATTTTCAGACCTCTAATATATTTTCTACCCAATATATACACATAAGCTATAAGAAAAAGTACTCTTGATTTATTTCAGAGTAAAAATATCGAAGTGAGAGTTGTTAAATTGTACTTAAAAGGGAAACAAAGTTACCATCTTGCATGTTGGTCTGGGAGGAAAGAAAAAACATTGAATTTCCAGCTGCTTCTTCTCCTGCGCAGATCGTAGAAGCCGATCAAGGGACTGGGCGAAAATGCTAATCATTTTAATAGGTGATGCGGCTAGTGACCCATCACTATTTAGATTGCTTTTTCCGCCTTCCCGCCCGCCATCACGCTAAAAGTGGCCTTTGAGGCTTGCGGCCCTTGAGCACACAGAGCCCATGCTTAGAGCCGCGAGAACTAAAGCGTTCTGTCTGCCCCGTTAAGGATAAGACGTGATAGTATGTATGTATACAATATGTAACAAATTGTCGAGCCGGCCGAACACTTTTGTATGAAAATGTCGATTTTTTCTTCCAGTTTCAAGCATTGGTCCCATAGGAAAAGATGTTCATATTGACGGTCTGAGTTGCTCCTACAACGGTCGGACTGGGTTTTCGTTACATATATTGTATATGTATGCACACGCTTACTCGCAAATTCAAATATTCTCAAATTCTACATGCCCGTCGTGTTTATTTAGGCGTATTTACGCCTAAACAAATTCCATTTATGAAATCGGAGTTATTAAAGTCTATATTTGCGTTAACAAGAACAAAAGCGATAAAGGAAAAGGTTATATTATTTCCCTGAATCGTACGCAAACAAAACATGGCCCATGTACAGAGGAGATAATTATACAGAAAACAAGCTTCGAATATCCTCGCTGCGATGAGTACCTGACTACATTACTACTTAATGTTACCTACAATTACATCCTTACTTCCTTACTAATATATAAATGCGAATGTAACTCCTCACGCTTCTCTCTACTCTCAACACTGAACCGATTTAGATGCATTTACGTATAGATATAGTTTGAAACCCGGGGGAGGTCATATGATAGTTTTAAGATAGGAGTGGACCTTTGTAAAGATAGAGCATCCCATTTTGCCATACAAAAGTAAACCTTATTAAAAAGTACTAAATTAACACAGACGAAGTCGCGGATTAAAGTTAATAATAACACGAATCACTTCCATGTTCATTTTTATTGACCACAACGGTACAAAAGATGAACTTAATGCTAATGCATTCTCCATCAGTCAACCTGTAGGAAAACAAATAAAATAAATAAATAATTATATAAAATATATATGGACAAATAACACAGATTGAGCTAGCCCCAAAGTAAGTTCGAGACTTGTGTTATGGGATACTAACTCAACGATACTATATTTAATAATGTACAGGTTTACTTAGATACATTCGTACAATACACGTAAATTCTAGTACACTTAGTGTTTTTTATTTATTTATTTTATCGAACGAAGCCTATTAATTTGTAATGCTTCTGTCGCATCTGCATATATCGCTCCGAAGCAATGCGCGGCGAAGCTTTGTACGTTTTGTACACTAAAAAGTGATCGCGATAAAGCTGTGGTCCACTAGCGGCTTCGTTATGTTTCACGAACTATCGGACAATAATCCTAGATGACGTCATCTACGTGTTTTAAATATGGACGACGACTTTCTTTACTTTTATATGTGTGCTTACAATTACTTAATGCATTTATACAAACCTAAAAAGAAACTTAGAAAGAAAAACCTAAAAAAAATTACATAATTTTATCGTTCCACGCTATTTTTATGCATTATTAACCGTGGCACCGTCGCACAGCACGCGTCTGAACAAGTTATAAACAAACGTCAAAATGAACAACGCTAGTCCGACTACGCAGAGCGAATTGTTAGCCCGCTAAAACACTTTCCGTCAACCGCGCTATAACGAAGACGAAGTCCGAATATTCGGGACGATACCCGATAACGCCCGGTCACATTTGCGTGTATCGTGTAATAGCACGAAGCTTCATGACGATAGGCGCAGGTGCGGCCTAAGCATAAGAGTATTTCCCAAAAGTTTTAGGTAATATCAGGTAGAAACAATCTCCGTTAAATCAAACCGCTTTATTTATTTAGGTATATATGATTTTATTGTTGTTTTAGTAATCGACTTTCAAAAAGAAGGAGGCTATCAATTCTTCACGATTTTTTTTTATTATGTATGTTCACCGATTATTCGAAGACGCCTGGACTGGTTTGGAAAATTCTTTTTTTGATTGAAAGGTTATACTTTTTAGTTAGTCCCATAGAAATGTTATCAAAATCGGTTGTGTAGTTTTTAGTTTCGAATATGTATAAGATAACTTATACATAGCTTGGTGTCTGGTATTACTCTGTTCTGTTACTCTGTAATTATTTTTCTGTATTTACTTACGTATTCGTTTGTGGTCCAAATTAATATTTGCGTTCAGATACATATAAAAGGATATTTATTACTTTTATTAGAATTAAGGATGAGCAAGTTTTAAATAAAATAAATATATAGGGACAAATTACACTGATTGAGCTAGCCCCAAAGTAAGTTCGAGACTTGTCTTTTGGGTTACTAACTCAACGATACTATATCATATAACAAATACATATATTGATAAACATCCAAGACTTTTTGCACTGACTGGGGATCGAACCAGAAACCTCTGGGTGGCGGACTAGCATAGTGACCACTACGCCACGGGAGGTCGTCGGGAGGGAGGTTTTAGTTGACATTAGGTTTAATTAATTTAGAGGTTTTCGTTTAATTTAATCATAATTGTGTTTAATTCGTTTTATCATATAAATGTTATATTATTACTTTATTGAATTAATATTCACGTTCAATTATATTCATAGAAAATAACGCTTTTTAAAAGCGTATTGTCAGACTTTCTACATCTCCAACCTTTGGGTAAACTACACGCAGGGGGCGCACAGCGCGCTGCGGGTCCAGTATAATAACGCGTTAAGCGGTTATGTTGAGGCTGCCTCGCTACTGCAGCGAGTTGATGGCTTTCATGCCATCATCAGAAAGATGTGTGCGTCGCTGCTGTCACACTTGCGCGCCAGCACCAACGTTATCCTCAACGTGTTAGTCGACAGATGGGACTCGCCGATGCTGGGGCACTGGATCTACTTATATACCATACAAGAGGTGAACCCAGTGTCTTCAGCATTGAGTTATTAAAATTCTTATTTATAAAAAAAACTATTATTATTTTAATTATAATTATATTATTTTACATGAATCTCTATGAATATGGATGCCTAATATCTGAAATATACATTATTTATTTATTTATAGAATTATATTATTATATATTATTGATGTTATTGATATGAAATGAACTGTCAGTAAGTATTGAAAAAAACACGGGTAAAGGTACGACCAAGTTAAGCGCTAATATGACAAAGAGTACATACTCAAGTACTAGTAAAAACATGTTTTACTATTTTATACAATGTGTAACAAAAACCCTGTCTTTATAGGAGCAGCTCAGACCGTCAATATGAACAACTTTTCCTATGAGACAAATGCTTGAAACTCGAAAAAAATAATCGTTATTTTCATACAAAAGTGCTCGACCGGTCCGGTAAATTTGTTTGAAAATGTCGATTTTTTCTTCTAGTTTCAAGCATTGGTCCCATAGGAAAAGTTGTTCATATTGACGGTCTGAGTTGCTCCTAGAAGGATCGGACAGGGTTTTTGTTACATATTGTATTGTAAAATGTCATGTTAAGAACGTTCCTAATAATATTTCCATAAGTTGGCCAAAAACTGACCAGTGGCCGTAGTACATATTATTCTGTCTACGAAGAACATGAAACGCGTTGAAATGAAAAAGTCTGGATGTAAAAGAGTGGATAACGTGATATGAAATTCAGAAATGACAAAGGACAGGAGTGATACTCATATCTAGCGTGATAGCCCAGCGGATTAGTTCGTTGAAGTGGCAATGAGCGGGACACATAGCGCGACGAACCGATAGCCGATGGGGCAAAAAGGTTCTCGAATGGCGACCACGTACTGGCAAGCGAAGCGTAGGACACCCACCCACAAGGTGATCAGACGACCTGACCAAGGTCGCTTGGAAGCGCTGGATGCAGCCCGCTCTTGATCGGTCATTTTGGAAATTCTTGGGAGAGGCCTATGTCCATGTCCAGCAGTGGACGTTATGCGGCTGAAATGATGATGATGAGGAGTGATACTGTCAGCCCGTCCTCGACATAGTCGCAAACTCCAAAGTTCAAATCCTACTCCGGCTAATTTTCGCCTCTACCAGTAAATTTCTATTTAATCCATTTTCCATATCGATTAGTTTCATCTAGAAATTAATGGTGCAAACCGTTTGTAGAGTGGAAAATGTGGACATGAAAACATTCACACGGGAAACATAGAGCTGATGTGACGATGGAGTTGGAAGGTGGCCATAGGAACTCTGTAATGAAACGACGCAACCCCATCGAGTTTGGGCTCGTTTGATGCGTCTTGAGGAGCAATTGAAACTTTTAAGTTCATTGTTTTAGATAAAAGCTTGTTTAAAATTATTATTTTTATTAAGTACTTGTTAAGGGGCTACCTGAATTTTTCGGGGTCCAGTGCTGCCCCCATTTGTAATAAATAATTTGAAAAGAAACGGAGATATCATTTGAAATTTGGTCTTGATCAGACCCTGGATAACCCTTCAAACTATTTTATGAACTACTGTTTACAGTTTAAAGTGAGAACGTGAAGCTTTTCTACGCATAATTGCGAAAAACGGCCACTTTTGGCGTATGTGCGTAGAAAAGCTTCACGTTCTCACTTACATATACATCCTGGTGATAGACAGACAGACTTAGTAATAGGGTCCTGTTTTTTAACACTTTGGGTACGGAACTCTAAAATCTAAAAATTTCTCGTCGCCCGACGGTTAAGCGGTTGTTGGAAAATTGCTTTATTGAGTCCGATCTGATTGCGGCACGTTTGGTACAAAATGGAATAAACACTTTTTTATGTCATAGGGCGGCAAACGAATAAGCGCGTCACCCGATGGCAAATGATCACCGCTGCCCATGGACAACTGCAACACCAGGGGTGTAACAGAAGCGTTGCCGGACTTTCAGGAAGGAAAGATGTAGGGTAGGGGGAGGGCGAGGGGAGTCCGGCTCTCTCACTCACCGAACGAAGCATAGAAGCGGTGACGCTACTACTCAGACGTCGATTTTCTGTGAGAGTGTGGTACTTCCCCGGACGAGCCGGCCCATTCATGCTACTAGCAAAACAAGAGTTTTGCCGGTAGCGTGGCTCTACCACAACTAAAACCACATGTTTTGGCTAGGTTTTAACGATGCTTTGTTTTTGTTTCAGGTATGTTGCCGTGAACTGGGAAAATAAATTGAAGCGAAAAAGTTAGAGCAGCGCGTCGGCGGGTTTGTTCAGGTTATTTTTAACCCTCAAACAAAAAAGAGGGGCGTCATAAGTTTGACGCTAATATCTGCCTGTTTGTCTGTCTGTGGTATCGTAGCTCTCGAACGGATGGACCGATTTCGATGCGGTTTTTATACGTGAAAGCATGTTTCGTCGCGGTGATTCTTAGCCGCAATCCAAAATGCTCCGTCTGTCCCATTATTATAGTTATGTTATATGAATGTATAGACAGGGTGACTTTTTAGTCACCCTGTCACCTGTATTCGGCTTCTTATTCATCCGCGCTAGGTCAAACGGTTTTTGTATGGGAGGACGAAAATGATTTTTCAATTTTTCCAATATATATATTTTTATATAGAAAGTAGTTCAGTCTTATAGACTGCATTTGCTCCAAAACTATGGCTGGTAAAAAAGTTACCACCTGAAATTCTCTTAGCGCTATTGTCTTTATGAGAATAGGACTTAGGATATACAAAGGGACAGCGATACGTGCTACGTATAATATGCAACCGGGAAAGCGTTATGATCAGGAGGAGAGTGTCAGAGAAAAGAAAGCAGTGGATTAAATTGACCTGTTAAAAATGGAGGTTCATCTCCAGAATCCTTTTTAATTTTATTTAATTATTTTACGGCTCTGGATACAAGTCCTTTAGAGCCTATCTTTGTTTTATCACTTCTGTATTCCTAACCCTAACCACTAACTATGCTCAAAGGTTGGTGTAGGTTTTTTGATTGCTTCAAGGGAGCTTCTGGCGACAAATCTATACGAGTCCACTGGTTTTCATAGCCGATTGAGTGGCGGACAGCGCCACCACAGCCCGCAAATAAATATCACTACAGCCGCACTATGAGTGTCCACTTTAACCATTTCACATATTGTCCATGAGCATGAGCATTTATAACACTAAACTACACCGATTTCATATTATAAAGTTCACTAAAATCAATTTGCAAAACAATTTAAAGCCTTGACTTCCCGCCAAAAACTCTCCTCCAGAATCTTCTACTTTACAACAAGTCAAATCTGATAATTTTTTCTAAACGTCAAAACAAACATTTTCTATGGGATTTTTATGAAATATAGGCTAATGACGTCATAGTTTCTTGGAGTCAAATAGCGATCTTAATATTAGTTTTCGTACAATAATAAATTTAAAATCACATTGAAAATGGATATGATCATGAAAAATGACATAATTCTGTGACGTTTTATTTTCTTAACAGTACGAAACAATTTATTTTTGACCCAGGAAAGTACTCAATTAGATGGATGGAAGTAAGTTTACATTGATGTTGATGACTAGAACACATTGCCTAAGGTGAATTAGTATATTTTTTTCTATGCGAAGCTACGACGAATCGCTAATCTAACTATAATTCATCCTGTACCTCATCATTATCATAATAAGTCATGATTTCGTGTCACAGCCAGTAATTTGCGAATGCTCTAATAACCAGCCACAACACCATTCATCCTTGTCGTATGCAAAGTGCGCTTTCACATGCACACCACACCGCACTTGTGCAATTGCGACACTGCATTTGATGTTGTTATGTGACTGATGTTAGTGTAACATGCATTGATATCTGTTAATTTGGTGTCATTGCATTCGCTTGCATGTTAATTTGATTGTAAGTCTAGTGTTCTTCTTGTCGAGTTGAAATAGTTCCAATGTAGTTTCTATTTCGAATGATATGACTAGTACGTGGTCACGGTGATGCTTCTGTTGTTAGCCTCATTTAGGTCCTCGATGTTAGTCAAGTGCTCTCGAATCAACACGGATATTGACTGGGTCAGAAAAATATTATTCTATTTAGTCCTTAAGTTACATTCCCTACACAATTTTTTTTTTTGAAAATATATTATAAACGCGCGAACTCCGCGCATTGAAACGAAACTGTGGCATATTAAACTTATTGAATTCCACTCTGTAGCATTTTTTTGCCTTTGAATCCTGATGCGCCTCATAACTGCTTTGTAGCCAGAGATTTGCCACTGGAAATATTCCAAATTAACGGAAATATTCCCATTGTTTTGCGGGAATGTTCCCAATATTTCCGTAAATATTCTTCTGAATTCCCATTTCTAGAAATATTGTTGGGTATGTTTACGAGAATATTGTCCAAAGTTTCTAAAATTCACTAGCTGTAGCACAATAACTACTAGTACGCAGTATAGTATTTATAATGACATTTATGCCATGGACATAGGCACATAGCCAGCAAAAAGCAGCGGTTATCCATGACAAACTGACAACCGCGAGATGTCGCAAAAACGGACGTAAACGTGCTCGATTTCAACGGAATTATGTTTTATACTTTCCTGAGAAAAACTTTATGAATAAAGGCGAGCATATAGCTGGCAGCTTTCATAAGATATTTAAATACAAAAACAGTGTTTATTTAAATATTATTTAAGCATCAGTCAAACATTTATTTAGCTAAACTAAGCTTCATGATCATGATAGACAAAGAGTAGAATCAGTCAGCCCTGGACGCAGTTAAATCAAAGCATGGCATGATTGTATTGTAAGTAAAGTCGTATCGCAAAAAACCTCTTACGTGACTAGCAAACCAGACAAAAAGCCGCCTAGAAAATATTTCCGTTGGACCGCATTTATATAATCCGTTAGGATAATCTAAATAAGATCAAGCTGACTTGTCTTCAAAAATAGATTGAATAGACATTAGGTTATGCGAACTCCATCTTTTAGAATTCTTGATTTAACATCAATAAAATTTTAAAGAATTCACAGATACGTATCCTTAGACTCGCCTACTGTTACAAGATGTTTCCTATAAATCATGATAACCTTATTCAAACGAGAAGACATCAATATCATCAAATGAGGTTAATCAGGTCATAACCTATTCTGCTGCCCGGTTTATCGGATTCGCCGGTTGTTAGTTTTAGCAGGCACGGGTCATTGGTTATCGTTTGGCTGCGTATCGCTTTACAAGATCAAAACAAAGTTTAACACTTGAATAAATTCCAAATATCACGCGGTACATCGCTTCCTAATTTATTAGACGTCGTTGGCAACATATTATGTTGATTTGAGCGTTTTAGTTTAGTTAGATTACTCGTATCTAGATCGTGTGAAAATAGCGGAAATAATTTTATGCAGTGGCTCTACAATGTTTTGGTTTTTGGCTCTTGTACATGTTTATTTTATTGTCATCTCGTCCACATATTTCTTTTACTGTCATTTGCGTAGGACTAACTAGTAAGTAAGTATGTACAACAACAACTTTAGGAGGAAGTCTAGTTATGCTTATGACATTCATCTCTTTTATAGCAGCTATCAGTTTGATATTAACGTTCTTTTTAAAAGGCTGGTTTGATATCATTACCACTAGACTACGGTGATTGGTCTACAATCTCTGATCTCTAAATAGATTCTTATGATCACGAATCAAAATGTTGTCAATTCTAAGATCGCATTGTATCGAATTTTTCAGGAGATTTCATAAATAATTTCACTGAAATTTCCCAGAAATCCCGACAATTTTGTGAAGGATAAAATGAAGGTGATGTTTCGGAATGGCAAAGGCTTTTAGAATAAGTCAAGCATAGTGGATTTTGCGTTCCGGGTATATTCGGAAAAATGTATATTCGAATGCACATAAAAATTAGGTTAGTACTGTTTTGTATTTCAATGTTAAATATTTAACAATGTAATGTGTCAGAATAATTAATAATATTGTACACACCTGAAGGAAATTTGGCTTGAGTTTGAAGAACCGGTGATGTGGAAAACTTAAAAAGTCAAAAAGAGCTGTCAAATTTCAGATCGTTCGATGAACTTGGAGACACTTTGGTAAAAGTATGCCAGTTGCGCACACCTATCTGCTTTGAAATAGGTATTCATGAAATAACTCGCATTACTACGGTCTATATCCAGTTGGTATCTTATCTTCCTTTAAAATTATTTTACCCATTTCACGACCACGACGGTCTAGATCTGCCAATATTAGAATAATTTTAAATTTAGTACGTTGTCAAGAGAAAGTCAGTTCAGTAACAAAACAGAAGACAGATTTCAAAACACGCGACCACTTTAAATCGACCGGTGTAAGAATATTTGGACCAGGTCCAAAATGTTATTGCTAAGCACGGATAGATAAGGTTTTGGCACGCGCATGTATTTGCATCGTGTAACTAATGTATTTACATTATCGCTTTTATCTTATGCCATATTTTTTGTCGAGAATTAAAACTGCCATATAGTTTTCTCATTTTCTGGGCAGAATTCTATAAGACATGTTTAAATTACACCGAATCTTTGTGGAAATACACTTTGTACAACTAAAACTCTGTTCGGAATTTCTCTCTTTTTGTAATTTAGAGCTTGCTCTTATCGGTTAAGTTAAGTGGAGATGTCTATTCATTTCTTCTTTCTGCCGTGCAGAATAAATCGGTATTTTTTTTTATATTTCCAATTATTTTGGTCTCCTTTGAGAATCATGGGTCTTTTCACCCCGGTCCTTTGAGAGGCTTGCGTGGGGATACAGATCCAACACATAGAGGCCCTTTGGACAAGTTGTGTGGCTGTTTTGTTTTGGCTTTTTGAGGTTGTGGATTGTTTGCTTTTTTAATAGGTAAATTTTTTTAAGTTATTTCTTGCCATTTACCTATTTTGGTATCCTTTTGCCCACTACTAACGTAAAAGCGGAGCTTAGGTCTTATGCCTTTGGACTCTGAGATTTAAAGACATGACTAGTATGTAACTACGTTCCTACACAATGTATTAGTGTAGTATCGATTGTCACTAAGGCATGGCGATGGTTTCAGCGCCACTTGGTTAATTAGAGCCCGCATTGTTGACAGATGCATTGTGCACACGCGATCTGATTAACAGTGTAGTCTATTTTTTCTTAACCTGCTGTTATGTCCCACTGCCAAGCATAGGCCTCACCATTAGCCAAGAGAAAAAAGAGGCACCATGAAAATTTAAAAAAATAGTTTCGCAAAATTACATACTTATCACAATGATCTTCTGTAAAGTCATGCTAATAGTGAGTGCAAGTGTTTTATTTTTAATGTAATTGACCGAGCTAAGCGTCTCAGTTTCGAAATTGGCCAAAAATGCTTTGGTCCCCCTGTCTGTCTATTCGGCTGTTCTCGGTTAGACAGACAGGGGGTTATCTCAACCAGTTCTCGTGAAATTTTGTGATAATATAGATTTTTTAGTCAATTCAGTTTTTCGACATTTTTCAAAATGGCGAAAGAATTTGGGTTGATATCTTTAAAAATATCATACTTTAGTCATTTTCAAAAATTCCGTAAAAAATTTTCGTTATCCTTATTAAGGCACATCTTTTTTGTTTGAACACCTTATTTATCCGATAAACTTCAACGGGTCAGCAAGACTCGCGAGGTCTACTAGCTCACAGAGCCACTAGTTTACTACGGAGCGTAATGAACTGTCTTTAGATGTAGATACGTTTCTCGGGGTTTACTCCTATTAAATAGGCCTGCCTGAGGTATGTTATATTTATCGTCATTGTGTGCCTAAGGACAAAATTGATCATCTCGAGTGTGTCCAAGTCCAACATCTTTGACGAAATTTGTAATATATCGTACCCTAATCCATGTCCATATAATAATAACTTTTTCTACGTAAAATTCCTTTCTGTGTAACACGAATCCCACTTCTGATTTGACGCAAACGAATCGCTTTCTCTCTCGCCGGTGATTAATTTATACAAGCTTTTATCCTCAAGTAATGGATGTGAACCAGGTTTTGTTTCTGCCGTGATTGGTTATTGATGGATTCTAATGATCGATGGTTCGTGGTTTGATGTATTGTTTGCTAGAGTTTTGTGAGTATTTTTAGGGTTGCTGATAAATCTTAGCTGGTTTAAATAAAAATCTTTTA
This sequence comes from Acrobasis suavella, assembly GCA_943193695.1. Classification (NCBI taxonomy): domain Eukaryota; kingdom Metazoa; phylum Arthropoda; class Insecta; order Lepidoptera; family Pyralidae; genus Acrobasis; species Acrobasis suavella. The sequence continues at coordinate 4,796,076 of OW971947.1, forward strand.
CTTGTTTTTGTAAGTATTTATTAATCTTCACCATACCGCAATATAATCCGTATATTTAGAGATCCTAGATAGTTTTTAAACCAATTTCTAGAATATATAATAGTCATTGCTTGCGTTTGTTTTATTGTTCCTCAACACTGATACATACACCTAAAATTATACTAAATCGTCATCTAAATTTAAGATACCTACTGTGATACTAACCTTTTTTATATCATACATTTGAGGCGGACGCATTACCAAAAGTTGACAAACTATGCTCATATTATGGAGCAGAGACTAGCCCGTTTGCGTTTAAAACGACACCTTGTAAAATAAATACTCGATACAAATACGCCATTTCATTGGAAATGCGCCTTGAATCCGTTTAAAACGGAACACGCACCTGTTACCAGATATATCATACTTTACGAGTATCTTCCGGATATATCACATGAAATCTTGAATTATATTGGTGATAAAATACATATTGGGGGTTTCAGGATTTGTCTTACTGGCATAATCATATATATTAGTCACACTTTGATTGGGACAAAAAAATAAACAACATAAAAAACTTCTATTAATTATTTTATATATTGGTTTTAAATGCTATAAGAAATACTAGCATATGATCGCTTTTGACCAAATGTAATACGTGTTCAGTCTTTCCCCCATCATGACAACTTTCTAGTAGCTACATTAGCTAATTGGCTGGTAATACCACCCAAAAAGCTTGCTGACATGCCTTTTTAAAGCCAATGTAGGTAGGCTTTAAAAAGGCATGCCAGCAAGCATTTTCGGTGGTATTACCAGCCAGGGTTCAGTTTTTTGTATGTTACAGTCTGGCAACTCTATACCCGCATTCATTTCTATTATTTGCTGAATTTATTTTAATTGTGTTGGTAAGGTGAACTTTGATATTCATGCCACATCCTAATAAACAACGAACGAGGCTATAAACACTCACTAAGCCAAACTGGACCCCTTGTTAATAACTAAAGGTAATGATTTGCTAAAGTCAAATCATTACTTCCTGTATTGTTTTGTGATCTTTATTTAAATACCTAGCACAATTTTAACGACGGCAGATGTCTTTAATGTTTTATTTCATTATCACGAATGTGTTTTCACATTCATTATGTTTATTACTGCATTCCGTACTTACTCATATTTCCGTAAACATACAATCGAAATAGACGCAGCTCCCGGATCACAGATTAAAAGGACTGTGTGTGTGATTTACAAATTGTCTGAATGTAAAATTTACTGTTCAACACCAGGGTCTCTTTCTCTTCTTCACGTTTATGCGTTCCTGGTCGATTCCCTAAACTTGCTGCTTTGAAGCTATAAGCGTGCGCAATTCTGGCTGTTTCTTCTTAAAGAGGTTATGAATGTCAATAGTAACCTAAGGAAGGTGGTTTTATGAGCGACCGTCACCTGACGTCAACCCTCTTTGGGAGTGGTTGAACAAGATGTTTGTACTGACTCTTTTAACCGCCTTTTACGACATCCACAGGAAGACATGGAGTGGTCTTAATCTAGGCCGGAAACCACACGGCCGTTGACAAGAGTTAATAAAAATATGGAATTTAATAAACAGTGCAGTCTGTCCAGCGTGTAAGTCGCTTCCATGCCGTCCCTACCTAGTATAAACTTTGTTATGTCTTATATAAATCGGCAACTGGCAGGAACACAATGGACTTTGCTTAGATCAGTCTTTCCCAAAGTGGGCGATAACGCCCCCTTGTGGGCGCTGGAGGCTTTAAGGGGGGCGGTAACGGGCCCAGAATAAAGTTGGGGGGCGCTGATGTGATTTAAGCAATGAGTGATTTATAACTTCAGCTATTTCATATTTTAAATTTCACTGAAATTAAAATCCTCTTATTACACAACATCCATTTATTAGTTCATATTTATATCCTTTTTTATTGTACAAATATAAACTAAAAATGTAATTAATATTTATTATTTTAATGCGTTGCAGGTGAGGTCCCCACTTCCGATACTCTTTATTATTGTAAAATTGTATTATTATTGCTATTTTTTATTTAAAATTAACAATGTTGATTATTGTTATTTTTTATAAAAGATACTCTAATGTACTGGTGTATGTATTATTATTGCTGTCTCTTGTAAAAAAGTCTAGTTTAGAATATAGGTTGAATTAAACTACAGGCATGTGATTCAGGTTTTTATGGTAAAAAAAAATGGGAGGCGCTACAAAATAACAGATTTTTAAAGTGGGCGTTTGACAAAATAAGTTTGGGAACCTCTGGCTTAGATTATTCTAATAAACAAGCGTTAGTAGCGTGTGTGTATTTACAAATCCCGCAATAGACAGTATGCTTACAAAACAAACAATGTCTCCGCAATGCGACTAACACTTCAGTAAATAGCATTCATTACAATACTATCTACTTCCGTCGTATCACCTTGCGTATAGATACAGAATTAATATAAGTACTGGCATAGGTACTATTATACTATGAGTTTTGCTATTTGACATCAGTCAATGCGCAAGGTTTATGGGCACCTATAATTGTGACAGCAAGGCCGCCAAGCTAAATGTGATTGGGCAGGGGGACACGTTTGTACTATTACACATAGTAAGCGGGGTTAATTTTAAAAATCCTTTAAAGCTGCTGGACTAAATGGTGTCTCCAAATTAAGGGTGGTGACAAATTATATTTTACTTCACAGGACCATATCCACATCAGTGGAAAATACTGCCAGTCATTGGTTTCCATTGCAACTTGTCAGTTTCCGTAAGACGTGAATTTACCAGCTTAAGACTTGCATGTGTATTCGTCACGTCACGCTGATTCCCGCTCAGAAGCATTACTGACATATGCAAATAACTCCAATCCTATCAATTACTGAAATGACCCTCGACACGAGTCGCGACCTTTGTAAGCTGTGAGTTCAGAACTAGTTGGATCTTGAAAACGATTTGGCTTTGGTCCAAGGTCACTAGAACTGCAGGCATTGACTGATAGAACTTTGAGGACGCTCTGAAGATACTTGACCGCTGACAATTCTAAAGCCAAATTGACATTGGATTTCGACACCTATTTATAATATGTTCTTTTGAAAATTAGTAACGTTGATCATGTATGTTTATTCTTACTACTTTTGTCACATTTAACCCTCACGCCCTTATACAACTAACGTCAAAATCGTTGTAAATTTTAGCATAAACCAATGTCATATAGTGCCGAGCATTACCTTTGTCACTTTCTGTTCAGCTTGGTAGAAAACTATCGACAGTGATTCTTCAGATGTAAGTGTGAACAACTAGCTCATTATTATATTAGCTGTGCTGAGTGAAGGTGCATAATAGCTGTGGCCGATTGTACCTTTCCAGTGATTCCTATCGCTTGATAGATAGGAATCGCTGGAAAAGCACAATTGTACTACTACACTCCGCATACAAGTCGAGAGGCGGTGCTCTTTAAGGACATCTTTGCCGACCCAAGCTAAGTGTGACATGCATGGGTAGAAAGCATCACTAGAAAGAAATTGTTACCTTGTATCTGTGTATGTTTATCACACAGAAGTTATAAGATTATTTTTATGTGTGTACCTCGATGATGTTATGATTTTTCGAAAACATCGTGAAAACTAATTCAGTGCACTGCGCGAAATATAGCACTTTGAAGTAGCAATTAAAAGGCTGCAGTTGAAAATTGACGGTCGGTTCCGTCTGTTTAATTAACGAAGTTTCGAATGCATGCCACTGGCACGCGCGGCGCGGCTTCATTAGTCGCTCACAATGAAGCAGCACTTTAAAAGATAGATTATTAATCATGATCACATAATACATTTTCCCATTACCAACGATAGCCATTCAAACCTCTTGATTGGCCGAAAAGCGAGATGACACTTCTTAATTGCCTAATGGCTCTTGAGCAAAGGAGGCTTCACGCCTTACAAGCTCTTTTGATATCCCCTGTTCTCGTAGGCTTTCTAGCAGACCTGCAATGCTGGCGCTGTCGAATCTTATTAAATGTGTTTTATTGGCCCTGCTATAGGAGTTTACCAGGTTTTTCGATTAGGGTCAAACTTTAGGGCTTGTGAACCATGTAAAACGTTATACCCTCAACCGTCTAATTTTAGCGTGTCTCTTCGTCGGGCGTCACCCGGCGGCGACACTAGTCTATTTATATCTACGGGGACGCGGTCTAGGCCAAGGCCGTGTGCCATTTAATGCCCGTGGTCACAGAATTAATATAACTATTAAATAGAGAACGTAATCTTCTAAGGTCTTTCGCAATATGCGTTCCCATTCCCCGTCCTCGCACCTCTCCCCCGTTCCCGGCTGCAGACGCCTGCAGCCACCCGCTCAACGGTCTGTACGCGTTTCGTGCGTTGTCGATTTTTTGGAAACAAGTATAATAAGTCGTGATTCGTTTCAGTCCCTCCACACTGCGAGAACGGGGGAGAAGTGCGAGGACGGCGCACGGGGGCGCATATTGCGCGGGACCCTAGAACTATGCCTAGGAGTTTCCGTTCTGTTTGTAATACTCCTACTTATATTAATTCTGTGCCGTGGTGGTATTTTATACAACTGTAATTTTTCCCTCCCTAAATGACTTTGTCGAAAGTGTAATTTTTATAATTGTTAACATTAGTACTCCTCCAATATGTATTAAAATTCGATGGAAATTAATAATGGTGGACCTTAATATTTCTTTATTTTGAACGAAGCGTTGACAGCAAGCAAGCTGGAAATGAACAATGTTGTTTTCAAATATCCTTTCTTAGTGCTCAACTACATTATAAGGATCCTTTGTGCAAAAGAAGTACATTCAGCCAGTCAGTCAATACACTGCGGCGGCTATCTCCCTGCGGCTACATTAGTTTGTTCACATCAAGAGGGACGCGTGCGGTCTGGGACAAGGCCTTGTGACGTCATGGCTCATGTTTGTGTCTTTTACGTTGTTTATCCAGACATTGCATTAAATGTACTAGTTTGTTCATATCTTGCGGTCTAGTCCAAGGCCATACGATAATATAGGCTATATTTGTTTCTATTGTCTTCTTGTTATCTTATTTGTGAAGACATTGCATCTTCTTCAATGTCGTCCCTTAAAGTTGGAGTAAATTAAATACTATGTAGAAATATATTTTTACAAATTTTTTGTCCAAGTACGTAAGGCATATTTCCTGTATGCGGATGGTGACGATGGTACCGTACGTAAGATACGTTGGTAGTGTTCTTGAAAAACTAGACGAGTTGTTATGCCCAAGAGAACTATTAACTCACATTGTTCACTGACAAGAATCTTTTCAATGACGACCTCTGTGGCCTAATGGCCAACATGCTAGTCCGCCAATCCGGGGATTCTGGGTTTGATCCCCAGCCGGGGCAAGGTGGAAAATGGCGGTTTTCTTATTGTCCTAGGTCTTGTTTATTTATCTATATAATATGTTAGTTAGTTTCGAATAATACAAGTTTAAACTTACTTTGGGGCTAGCTCAATTAGTGTGATTTGTCCCTGTAAATTTGTTTTCTTTATTTTCAAGAACTTATTACAGTCATCAATGATTACGACACACTTGCCTCTTCTGAACAAATCCCGTTGTAGCCAGGCTACCAAACAATCAATAGCTAATTATCACCGCTAATCACTTCTCACGCTGGCATTGTATAACTGAAGTGCTACAGACTACAGTTACATCTATAGTAAGTACGTTATGTCATTACTGAATCTACACTACCTGAATTACCTGTGGAAAATCTCACGTCTACTACTATATATATCATTTTTGCGCTGGAGAGAGCTAGATGAAGTAAGATAATACTTGCTACTATTTATAAAATAACAATTTATCTAAACATCCTTAAAATAAAATTCAAATTAACTTTATTTAGGACTAGCTTTAACCTGCAACTTCGTCCAGTGTAGAAGTCGAAGACGGTTCTAGTAGGATTTTAATTGTTTTTTTACGTTATTAATTTTGTTATGACTTATGAAATATAAATTATTATGTTAAAATGTTTAAATACTTATAATAGTCCCGTTCCCGTTCCCGTCATTTGCTAGAGCCTGAGAGTGCGACGAAACGCTTCAGTATGGCCTAGGTAGTAAGTTACCCCATTGCATCCCTCTAGGGGTTAAATTTTGAAAAATCCTGAAACACGCACTTACTCATTTACCACTAGGAGTACTCTTACGAAGTTTCGAATAAAATGGTAAAGCATTAGGTCCGCCACTTGTACATTTTTTTACTGTGCAGTAAAGTTTAAATAAATACAAGTATTTTATACTGTTATTGTAAGTTTGATTGGTCAGAAGCAGATCTGGATAGGGAAAAATTGAGGCAAATGGGCCTTTGCCCAGCAATGGCAAAAAGGCGACACGTACGGATAGGTTAATCAAAGCAAGAAATTATTTAAAAAAATATTTTTCAAAGCAAGTTTTTATTTTTAACAATGAAAAAAAGATTAAAGCGCTTCTCAAGACGAATCAATTGAGCCCAAACTTGGTAGGTTTACCGGTTTATGTTGTTTTATCACAGAGATGCCAAGACCACCTTCCAGCTCCAGCATCAGATCAGCTCCATGTCATCGTAATATTGCATTGTCATGCGCTATAGGTGGATTTCAGCTCAATCGGAAACCGGGAAGTGGGTCAAAATTTACATGCAAGATCATTACAGACAGACAGACATACGCACTGACAGACAACGGGACAAGTGAAACTAAATAAAAGCTTGTAAAAAAGTTTGCGGAGCTAAATTATTAACACACAGCTACTGGTGTAACTGTTTTGGTATGACTTTATGGTTTTCTCTAATAAAGGAAAAGTCAAGTCACTATAATAGTAAAAAAAAAATAATAGGACAGATTTGAATTTTTCAAGCAATCTCAGAATAATCCATAAGTAAATTTAGAACATCGGCCGTTTTTATGTAAATATTCAAATGGATGCAAATGTTACATACTCTACATTCTATACTAGGCACGCCATTCGCCATACTAGTAAAATGGAATAGATTGAATCTGAAAGCTAAACTTAACAATGGGTGTAAGAAAGTGAGATTGGAATCTATGCAGCTCTCACCGGCCACCCAGGTAATGTAGAAGTAACTAAGTCGAAACAAAGAGAGCTAAGAAGAAACCTGGCATTGGCAAGATATGTGTTTAAAGGGTTTGAGGGGAAACTAACAAATACAGCAGTCTTGCAACTCGTGCAAGCAATAAATTTTGATATCTCCAACCTGAGGCTCAGACGAGAATCGAGAACAAAAGTGCTAGCGGTCCCCACTGCTCGGACAAATTTGATGCAAGGTGCACCAATGACGCGGCAATAGTAATGATAAACGACGTGTCCCGAGACATAGATATATACCATATACACATATTTATCGAATAATTAAAGTGACATGACATACATTAAGGAAATGGCTTTATAATAGAAAAATAGTAGAATTAAAATATGTAAATTATATCTAGACTAACTTTAACCCGCGACTTCGTCCGTGCAGAAGTCGAAAATGGTAGTAATAAGATTTTTAATAGTCCTCTCCCTCTCGCTCTCGCTCTCCTTCTCCCTCTACGTCTCTATAAGTTTTGATTGATATCTCATTTAAACAGTATTTTAATGGTGTATACCACACAAGCTGTTATAACAGGTGATATTTAGTTTACATAAATGTTATAGAAATGATTTTATGCTTTTTAGAATAAAAATTAAATGAATATTAAAACAGTTAAAAATATATATTAGGTCTTTACCTATGAAATTGCCGTTTTGTATGAAAAAAATTAAACGAATTTTTTTCTTGTATTTTTTATTTGTATTAATCGAAGTACTCAACCATGCTATCAACGCATCTTTGCCAACGCAGTGGCAGTTTATTGATGCCCTTAAAGAAATCAGCTGGACGGGAGGCAACAAATTTTTCAAAGGCATTTCGTACTGCCTCTCGGGTATTGAATTTTTTCCCGCAAAGAAGTTATCCAAATTATGGAAAAAGTAGTAGTCTGTAGGCGCAAGGTCTGGTGAGTAGGGCGGATGACGGAGAGCTTCCAACCCCAGTTCTTGCAATTTGGAGACCGTCTGCTGTGCAGTATGAGGTCGCGCGTTGTCGTGCAGGAGCAGCGGAGAGGAGCGATTGATCAATGCTGGTTGGAGATGTGCCAGCTTCTCCATCATTGTGTTCAGTTCTTCACAGTACACATCTGCAGTAATGCTCACCCGGTTTGGTAAGAAGCTGTCATGAATCACACCGGCGCTAGACCACCAAACAGTGACCATCACTTTTCTAGGGGTAAGTTTTCGTTTAGGGCATTGTTTAGGCGCTGAACCAGGTTCCAACCAACTTGCTGAGCGCTTGCGGTTATCAAACAGAATCCATTTTTCATCGCAGGTAACAATTCGGTTCAAAATTTCTTCATTTGTGTGTCTATTGAGCAGTGCAAGGCACGTCTCGACGCGTACTTCGCGCTGGCGATCATTAAGTTCGTGGGGCACCCATTTGTCAAACTTTTTTACCTTGCCAATTTGTAGCAAATGGACCAATATTGTTTTGACGCTAACGTCGAAAGCTGCTGCTAATTCAGCCGTAGATTGTGTAACATCAGCTTCCACAATCGCCTTTGATTCGTCATTGTCGACCAAAGTCTTCGGACGACCGCGAAGTTCATTTTTCAGGTCGAAATTTCCAGAACGGAAGCGCGCAAACCAATAACAGGTGGTGCGTTGGTTTGTAGTGTTAGCTCCGTAAACGTCGTTGATGTTGTGTGCCGCTTGTGCCGCGTTGCTGCCACGATGGTACTCATATTCCATAATTACTCGAATTTTTAACGTATCCATGTTGACAAAAAAGATTGAAATGCGATGGAAATGTAACACTAATCAATAAACAAATAACTACTTTTGGAAAAGAATTCCATGTTTTTAAAATAAAATTAATTTAAAATTAGAATTCTTAGCCAAACAAAAATGATTTTGATTTGAAATGGCCAGTACTGCAGAACGGCAATTTCATAGGTAACCTATTATTAACGATTATGTCAATTGAATATTATATCTCGTGAACGTCATTGAAATGTTGTTCTATCAGACAATATGCACATGTTGATATGTCAGTTAATCACCAATTAGTCAGTTTCTTCTTTTCTCGTTCCCGTTCCCGTTACCGTTCCTGTCATTTGCTAGACCGCAAGACAGCGACTGTAAAAACTTTGGACCCCCGTTACACTCCCTTAGGGGATGAATTTTGAAAAATTCTGAAACACGTATATACTTATTTACCGCCGGGAGTACTCTTGCGAAATTTCGAATAAAATGGTCAAACTAATCTTGTTTGTCCATAAAAACTTCGGACCCCCGTTTCACCCCCTTAGGGGATGAATTTTGAAAAATCTTTTTTTAGTGCACCCCTAGACCTCATAAGGAACCTATGTGCCTAATTTGGAGTCTTAAAACCCAGCGGTTTGGGCTGTGCGTTGATATGTCAGTCAGTCAGTCAGTATCTTATATCTTACTGTATCTAGACAGCAATTCTAGATTCATTTCACACCAAACCTACCTAACTATTACATTACGTCGATTTGGTGCACTTGGCAAATAAAACATTAAATACGAAAAAAAGTAGGCCCAAATAAATAAATATATAGTGACAAATAACACTGATTGAGCTAGCCTCAAAGTAAGTTTTAGACTTGTGTTATGGGATACTAATTCAACGATACTATATTTTAATAATCTAAAAACTTGGCCCATAACACTTCCACATGGTGATTTGATGAGTTCGATTGCACAATCTATCACGTGATTGACAGAGAACACAGCACAGCCAGTCGTCGAGACGGTGGGCCAGACGGTTAGTCGCGGAATAATGACTCATGAGCAGGTCACACAGTCTCACCGCCGAAGACAATTGCTGATGACGCAAGACTTTACCTCGAATCTCTTTTTGCGGCTATCAAATGAATAGGGATTAACCGTGTATTTATAGCTTAGCTTCACATAGCGTGACTAGGAATTGTAGTAAGATGATCTGGTTCCGGGAGTCTTGAGATTGACCAGTGTCACAGAATTCATAAAAGTATGCCAGTGTCACGAGAATAATATTTACACCATCAGAAATGGTAAACGGAGAGGACGTCCGGCAGCTAGGTGGGTCAGTGATATCAAACTGGTTTTTGGAAGGAACTGGATCGGTAAGGCTAGGAATAGGTTTCAATACATAAATACTATAAGATAAGATAAGATAAAATTTCTATACTGCACCAACTAAGACACGACAATGATCAAAAGAACATTTAAAATATAGTAGGTACAAGGGCGGGCTTTCACTAAAGCGATTCTTCCAGCCTACCTTTGGGTAAAGAAGAATATAAAGGATCGCGCAGACAAAAGAAGGCTTATGCCTAGCAGTGGGTAGTTACGAGCTGACGATGACGATGATGAAACTTGCATAGTCACCAGTTATGAAGAATACATGTGTAATCGGTTCAGTTTATTGCTATTGCATAAAATAAGAAATACTTAATCTCTCACAGTCTGAATCATTGTAGCTTTTATTTGATAGTAGGCAATACACTTAAGTAAACCTTTTCTGAAGTTCCTCGACCCTACCCCAGTACAGTGACCTGACCAATGCCAGTAGAATATCACAAATGACACGAAAATACCTCGTACTCGATTTCCAAATTAAACTAATTGTTTTAACTCAAAACATCGTCTGTTTCATTTCAGGTGCGAGTGTTCCGCTGTTTATATTAATTTTGTTTGATATTTCAGCTATGTCCTATTCTCAGTTACGTAAGGCACAAGCCATACTGGGTATGGCGGGGAAATCAATTCGATATTTGTTCACAACTCTCCGACGACGTATAGCGTGATATCATGTCGATTGCGTGTGTTCAAATTGAAATTTTATTTTTAAGCATTTCGTTTAAAATTTGAATGGAATCGAAAGACGTGCGTGCCACGTCTAATCCAATCCAGTATGGCTAGCGCCTAACTATGCCCTATTCTCCGCTGCGTAAACTGTACTGAACTCTATACGTACAGCGCCCGGGGCAAATTTATGTCCCAGCATTTTGTTTGAAATTTGAATAAAATCGACAGACGTCCGCGCCACTTCTCCGCCTCCTCCATATCCAGTATGGCTAGCGCCTAACTATGCCCTATTCTCCGTTGCGTAAACTGTACTGAAAATTATACGTACAGCGTCCGGGGCAGAGTTATCCGTGCCCGTGGTCAATGTTCATACGGCGCATAGTGCGCAGCCTCCTGCTGCGACTTCGCGCGGTCATGAAGGATATTAGTGTTGTGATTTTTTTTATGATGTTACTAAGGATATAAGTTGTGAGTGAAAACCTTCCGGAAATCCAATTTTTATGGTTTTATTAAATGTCCTACCTAATGTAAGTTATTGTAAGTTGATTCGGCATCGAAACAATGTTTACATCGTAACGTTTACGTTATACCTAACTAAATGTATCCATACTTAATTGATGTTTTACCTGTCAGATATTTTTTTTAGATGTGGGGTTGTCAAAATTTTAATGTTTGTTTAAAAAGGGGGGACTACTGTAGGGACACACTGTACCTATATGTACTTACATAAGTCTATGCTATGTGTAACATGATTTTCTATTCGGCCAGTTGTCGCTGCGCCGCATTAAAGGCAGCACATATATCGCACGTACACGCTTTCATTTAACCCTCTTCCTTAAAGTAGTAGTTCTCCCTATATATACCTCTACATCCCCATGGTTGAACTTACGTGCATTCGTAGATGTAGGTAAAATTTGCTTTGTAAAATTAACTACTTTGTTCTGTTATTGTACTTTTATTTTACATCATATTTTAGTTAACTATGCCCTTTCAGTTACGTAAGGCACAAGCCATACTGGGTATGGCGGGGAAATAAATTCGAAATTTGTTCACACAACTTACCAACGACATATATCGTGATGTCATGTCAATTTCGTGTGTTCAAATTGCAATTTTATTTCCATGCATTTTGTTTGAAATTTGAATGAAATCGAAAGACGTCCGCGCCACGTCTCCGCTTTCGCGTGGCCTCCGTCATATCCAGTATGGCTTGCGCCTAACTATGCCCTGTTCTCTGATGCATAAACTTTACCGAACTTCATACGTACAGTGCCCGGGGCAAAGTTGTGTCCCCATGCCACGGTTGAAGTTACGAGTATTCATAGATGTAGGTAGAATTTACTTTGTAAAATAAACTAGTTTGGTCTGTTATTCGTACATTGTGACGAAGCAGCCGGCTATGTACTTTGAACTTTAATTTTGTTTCATATTTCAAGTAACTATGACCTGTTCACAGTTGCGCAAACTGTACGGAGCTTTGGACCCGGGGCGAAGTAATTCTTACCACGGGTGAAATTACTAGTACCCACTTCTAGTATATTTTACGACACAAATCCTGCATGCTTTGTAAAATTATAAACTAGTAAGTTCTATTATGTATTCGTACAATGTAACTAAAGACTAGTTTTATTCTGTAACTGCTTCTAAATCTCTCATTTTTTTACCAAATTTAAATTTTCTACACCTCAATGAATGAAAAAAGAGACTCATTTACTTATTTTCTAATGAAAATTTCCTTAGAGAAAATAGAAAAAAGAAGTGAAAAGAATAGAAGAAAATATGAGTCGAGAGTCGCGTTTCGGTTGTATCAATGGTCGATTTGAATAACGTCACATGTTTAATATCAAATATATCAACCATTATTTATAGTATTCCTTTAAGGCTATACACGGCTTGACTTTGAGGTAAAATAAAAACTAAAACTTAGGGAACGAAAAATAAATAAATAATGGAGCTCCTTTTCCCAAATCTATGCCATACTCGTGTGACTAAGCTAACGTATAATACAAAATCTTGAGCAAAGTTCCAATGTTTGTTTAGGCTTTCGGGAATCTCGGCCCGAGGCAAGATCAAATAACTACGTTTTGCTACTTTAGGATAAACAGAACACGTTTACTTACTTAGATATTCTGTAAGTAGAATACTGAATATTTTTTCATAATTGTAACCCGACTTCATCCCCAAACTTCACAACTGATTTTAATAAAATTTCTATGGGACCACTTCAAGTATACACTTTTAAACAAAACAATAATTTTTCAAATCGGTCCAGGCGTCTTCGAATAATCGGTGAACATACATAAAAAAAAACATAAAAGACTAAAAACTCCTCCTTTTTGGAAGTCGGTTAAAAACGCCTGTGACCTAGCCGACGTGAGATGACCGATGTGTTCAACTAGCGGCTCTTGGTGCCATTTCTCAAACGCGGAGTCCCTAAACGAACGGTTTTTTGTATGGAAAAACAATTAGTATTGGTGACTCCCCGTTTCAAAAATGGCACTTCTGCACTGGATTCACGCGGGCAGGCCTTTGTTACTCCCCGTTTAGGTATCGAAAATATACCTACATTATTACTATGCGCGCGGCGACCACTTCGAAGGGGAAAATTTTGTTACATTAATCGTTTTTCCAGAGTAATAAGAATGAAATTGGCTTGCAATGGATGTCTAGGTATCTAAACGAAGAGGTGAGGGGTTCTGACGTGAGCTTAATTAAATCATAACGCTTACCACATTAAGTCAATATTTCTTAGAATATCTTTTCCGAGTAAGACTTCTGTACGTGAGTACTAGTACTTATTCTGTGACGCGGGTATGTATATTTTTATAAGTAAATCTTTCTGAAATTGATTTTACATGTTAGTGGGAGAAAATTGCATCAAAATCAAAATCGATGGACAAACAGATTGATACACGCACCAGGTCTTTATTTAATTTTATATAATAAGTCTACACTAAGTCTAAATAGTTATAACTTATAATTTCGAACTTATTCAAAAGCATGAATTAACGGTTTACTTCACTCTGTCACTGTCCGCTACTGGCCGACATGTTTCGACCTCATCCGCTGGGACAGGAATACCGATATTTTTTTATCGATATATCGATACCCGGTATCGGTATTTTATCGATATTTCTCATCGATATATCCATATAACGATACAAATTTTAATAAAATACCGGTATTTAATACAAAATATCGATATAATACCAGTACTTAGTATTGATATATCGATAAAATACACATATCGATATATCGATTAAAAAATATTGGTATTCCGGTCCCTGCTCATCCTTTAGTAACCTTCGCCCTGATGAAGACTCCGGATGAGGTCGAAACATGTTGACCAGTAGCCGACTGTCCGCTACTGGCCGACATGTTTCGACCTCATCCGCTGGGACAGAAATACCGATATTTTTTTATCGATATATCGATACCCGATATCGGTATTTTATCGTTATTTCTCATCGATATATCCATATAACGATACAAATTTCAATAAAATACCGGTATTTAATACCAAATATCGATATAATACCAGTAGAGTATTGATATATCGATTAAAAAATATTGGTATTCCTGTCCCTGCTCATCCTTTAGTAACCTTCGCCCTGATGAAGACCTCCGGATGAGGTCGAAACATGTTGACGCGTAGCCGACTCTCTACGTGAGTAAACCGTTAAATCATGCTATTAATGTGTGTGTCTCACGTTAGTTTTGATCAAAAAATCTTTAATTTTTTACCTGCCTGCTCCAAAAACCTACACTGAGAAAAAGAAATAGCTCAACCAGTTTTGTAACTTGCGATTTGGTTGGTAGATACCCAACTTTTGTTTTAATTAGCAGAACCATGAAGTTGCATGTCCCAAACTACAACTATTAATTAAAACACATTTTAACTACTACTAGCCCTAAGTTCACCAGTCACAATATTGTGTTTGTTATATTCTGTCGATCAGTCTTTTATCGTGAAAGCGAAACCCATTTCGCAGGCTTGATCGCTATTCTTTGACATCATCGATGGTCAGGTTTCTCGAGGGGAATCCAATGAAATATGGACAGATCATTCTACATTCACGTCTAATCATAATCACTTGGAACTTTATGATAGGAATACATTTACTTTCAATTCGAATGTCGATTTTCTATTTAAATACTTTTACAATAACTTTTTCTTTCGCATGTCTATCTTTTCAACTCTGACAGACAAGCAAGACAACATTAATTAACATCACGTAAAACGTCATTTTTTAGCCAATGACTGCTTAGTATATGGTCATAGACTAAATCACAAGAATTATAGAATTTCATAGATTAAAAATATCATAATGATCAAAGATTTAAAATATACGAGTAGTGAATATTCTAAATCTTTGTTTAATTTCAATTGTGAGACACTGCTTAGGTTGATCATAGTTACATGAAAGGGCGAAGTATTTTTTCGTATTTCGCCTTTGGTAGGTTTTTGTTCGTGAATGAATGAATAAACAATGATCATATTTTCTCTGTCACCGAGTACAGGAATGAAATATCTCCCTCGTAAACCATTGCCATACTGTCATATATCTTAATAATTACCGCATTATGCTCACCCCGACTCGAAGGTGTCGTGTGACGTCATCCCACGTGGTTACAAATATCCCTGTCAGGGTGATACAACGTCTCTCTGGTGGTATTTCTTACAATTTAGCATTAACATAAAACGCTTCATGAACACAGCTTGCACAGATCGTGAAAGGTTATTTATTGGGGAACATTGACACAGCTTTACGTGGATTAATGTCAGACGGGGAGCGACTAATAAATAAATAAATATATAGGGAAATGCCACACAGATAGAGCAAGCCCCCAAAGTAAGTTTTTTAACTTGTGTTATGGGATACCTACTCAAACGATAATACATTTAATGACAAATACATATAAAGACTAGTGGCTTTGAGCTATAGAACTCGCGAGTCACCCCGGCCCGTTGAAATTTATCGGGAAAAAAGTTGTTCACACAAAAAAATGCATCTTAATAAGTGTAAAAAAAGGTTCCATTTTTGTAAAAAAAACGGAGTTGCTGAAATAAGATATAAAGTTTTCAACCCCCATATTTCCGCCATTTTGAAAATTTGAAAAACCAAATCGACAGAAAATTATATAATTTTTGGACCGTCTCACAAAATTTTACAAGAATCGGTTAAAAAATGCGACCTATAAGCGAGAACAGACGGACAGATCAACCGACAGCCGGACAAAAGCATTTTTGGTCAATCCCGAAACTGTGACACTTAGCTCGCTTCGCTTGCAAGGTCAATAAACAACCATAGGAAAATTTGGAAAATGCCATTTCCATAAATCCCTGGCCGGGGATCAAACCTAGGAACTCCAGTGGCGGACTAGCGTGGCTGTGAATACGCCGCGGGGGGTCGTCTTGCAGACTGATTGAAAAACCGGAAAGCGCACCTCTAAAGCAGATCAGGTCAGAATGCCGCCGGGAACGCGGTAAATGGAGAGACATTTTGACGTCAACAATTATTGTGCAACAAAACAAAGTGACGATGATTAAGAGATATTATAAATATCCTATGATAATAAAGATATATTTGAATTGAATTTGAATTGAAGACAAATAGTCTTGGAGACCATAAAGACTGGCTGTTTGGGTTAGCAACCAGTGGCTGGCACCCGCATCCGCCGTTGAATATTGCACTTCACCTACCAACACCAAATGCTAAGGTGCCATGTTAACCCTGTATGCCATATGCCCTATGCCCCATGCCATCTGTCTACCTACAGACAGATACCTTTTAGGGACGTGGACTGGATAAAAAATATATATTTTTTTATTTGGTCCGTCAACTAGACCATATTTTTTTGTTTAGCAAAGTAGTAACAAATTACATAGATACAGCGCTTCGAAGTTGCAGAGTAGGGTTGATTTACGTCACCTATGGTTAAAAGTCGTAGCTGATCGTGACGTCACGCAAAATTTTAATGCGCAGTATCTTCGTTATGATTTGCTTATCAGAGAAAAGACAAAATACGTATACCATACTTTTTAATAATCTATCTAATAAGCCAAAACATGTTTTAATCTTTAACTTATTAAGATCTACTAACCGGCCCCCTAGTCTTCGGCCAACTAATTTACCGTGAACGTAGCCACAGACTAGTTCTAGTGTTAAAACTAGAACCAGTGCTTTTAAACACCTACTTAACGACTTTTAAAACAGTAATTGACAAGTACTTCTAAGAGTTTTTTATAGTTATTCGTCAGCTGTTGACTACTTCTCTGAATTTGAAAATCTCCTGGAAGACCTAATGCCAGGATACACCCACTCGGTTATCATGGGCGATTTTAATACGTGTATAGTGAAGAATGATTGTCGAGCTCAGCGCATGAAGTCAGTAGCAAAAAGTTGCAACTTAAAAATCCTTCCCCTTGAGACTACACATCACACTCCTGGTCGCCGACCTTCTTTACTTGATCTCATCCTTGTCTCTTCTTCTGACCATGTTGCCAAGTTCGGCCAGGAAAATGCGGATGCTTTTTCCTACCATGACCTTATTTTCCTCTCCTATAAAATCCGTCCCCCAAAATCAAAATCCAAAATCCTAATGCAGCGTAATTTAAGAAAGTAGTAAAACTCCGTAAAGATGCACGTGACTGTGATTGGCAATCTATCGCAGACACTGATTCCGTTGATGATCAACTGCACTTGTTTAATTCTATGGTCTTAGACCTTTATGACAAGCACGCTCCAGTACGTCCGGTCCGTGTAAAACACCTTCCTGCGCCTTGGTTGACGGAAGAAATTAAGAAAATTCAAGCCAAGAAAATCAGAGCGAAGGCCAAGTATAGATCAAACCCTGACACTTACCGTGACGCATACGTTCAAGACCGAAATCACTGTAATAGGGTGGTTAGGGAGGCACAACGACGCCATATACATCAATCTGTCCAATGCGGAGATCCAGGGAAGGTCTGGAAGTTTCTTAAAACGCTTGGAGTTGGGAAGACCCAGGGGAACAATTCTAGTAGTTTAAATATTGATACCCTTAATAGGCACTTTTCAGATTCTGTTGCTATGGACAGCAACGTAAAATTAAATACCTTAAACTCGCTTTCTTCTTCTCCCACTCCAAATATTCCACATTTCATCTTCAGTCCGATTACTGGTTGTGATATTGAGAGAGAGGTGCGTTCCATAACATCGAATGCCATCGGTAGTGACAACATTAGCCGGAAAATGATCCTACCTATCATTGACATCTTACTTCCTATTTTAACTATAATCCTTAACAACTCCCTGATGACTGGTGTTTTCCCAAGCGCTTGGAAAAATGCTAACATAACTCCTCTTCCAAAAAAACCTAATCCGTCATCCCTGTCTGATTATCGCCCTATATCCATACTGCCTTTCCTTTCAAAAGTCTTGGAACGAGTGGTTCAACAACAGCTCAGCCATTTCCTTTCTGTTCATAATCTTTTTAATCCTTTCCAATCCGGTTTCCGTCCAGGTCACAGTACGACTACTGCTCTCATTAAAGTTACCGATGACATTCGAAGGGGAATGGATAACAAACAGCTTACTGTCTTAACGCTACTGGATTTCAGCAATGCCTTTAATACAGTTGACGTCGATATTCTGCTGGGTGTACTGCGATCTCTTAATATATCTCCAACGGTTATCGATTGGTTTCATTCTTACCTGTCAGGAAGACAGCAGCGTGTACGCATTGAGGATGCATTTTCGTCCTGGTGTACTACATCTGCTGGTGTTCCGCAGGGTGGCGTCCTGTCTCCACTTCTCTTCTCTATATTTATTAACTCCATTACTGCACAGCTTCAGTCTTCCTATCACCTCTATGCAGATGATCTCCAAATATACACTCAAGCCAGTATTGATTCTATTTCCACAGCTATCTGTACTACTAATGAAGACTTAGAACGTATTTCTCTTTGGAGTAGAAATCATGGCTTGATTGTCAACCCTGCAAAAACTCAGTGTATTATTGTGGGTAGTTCAAGGTTATTGACTAGGATTGATTTTGATCAGCTTCCGCCAGTGCTATTTAACGGAACGATTATTAACTTCAGTAGCTGTGTTAAAAATCTTGGTGTACAACTGGATAAAAATCTCTCTTGGTCAGCGCAAGTTGCTGAAGTTAGTAGAAAGATCTTTGCCTCTTTTGCAGCCTTGCGGAGGCTTGGGAAGTTCCTTCCAATGGATACCAAAATTACGCTCGCACACACCCTTCTTTTTCCCATCCTAGACTATGCTGATACTTGTTATCCCGGGCCTACTGAGGAGCAACTTGATAAGCTTGAGCGTCTCCAAAACATGTTTATTCAATACATATATGGCCTTCGTAAATATGACCATGTTTCTCACTTTCGTAATGAACTCAAGTGGCTTCCGATCCGACATCGCCGTGACTGGCACATCCTGTCTATGTTGTACACAATTCTTTTTAATCCTACCTCCCCTAACTATTTACGAGAATTATTTACATTCTTCAGTTAGTCTCAAGTTCGTCTTCTACGCAGTTCTGAAAATCTTTCTTTAAGAATTCCTTTTCACTCCACTGACTTTTTCTCACGTTCTTTCTCTGTTCGAGCCGTACGCCTATGGAACTCACTACCACTTACTATCCGACGCGCCGAAACGTTAGCCATATTCAAATCCCAAGTGAAATCTTATTTTCTATCCTTGTGAAAGGTAAATAAATATCTTTCCCTTGTTTCCATTGCTCTTCATCTCGTACTGTTAATATCATTTTTCAGTGTAAGTTGTATGTATTTATGTAAGATGTATATGTATGTTTATTTTTAATATTGTATTTAAGTATGTTTATATTGACCGCCCCGCACTACCTATTTTCCCATTACTATTTTCTATATAACGAGGTTGCCTGGAAGAAATTGCTTAGCGATAAGGCCGCCTTTTGCGCATTTCCTAGTTTTTAAGATAATTATGTCCTGATTTATTTATTTTGTGCAATAAAGGGTATTGTATTGTATTGTATTGTAATTACAAGAACAGATTCACGTACCTTTTTTCCACGTGCTTAAAGACTAATATAATTACCGTAATTTACGAGACTAGTAAGTAATAACATAATATCGACGTAACGAACGTGGGAGTCTTTAGTATTTTTTTATATTTCTACTCGGCTGAGAACTACCGATACTATATTTAGCGCGTGCATGGGAGTAATTAATTTTCCTGTTTCTTTATATTGACCCCTGTTTTCCCACGATTTGTTCCACAAGAAAATTAGCCTTAGAAAGACTTTATTAATTTACAACGCAACTTAACACGCATCACAAAATGTATGAGATGTCTTTCCGATCCCTATGTACCTAGTTCATTTGTTGAAATGGTGTGCACACCGTCGGCACGCCACAAAGGCCGCGACTTTGAAAAAGCCGATGCGTCTTTTTCGACACGCCGACGGCATTACAGCCTATGTTATTTTTCGTGTGTTTAAGTGACCAAAACGAATGTCAGACTCAATGACCTTCCATACACAAGGTCATTGGTCAGACTTTTTAAGCTACCTAAAGGCATCTAACATAGCTTAAAAATTGACAGACAGCCGGGACCAGCGGCTTATACGTGCCTTCCGAAGCACGGAGGAGCTCGAGAAATTATTATGTCATGGTCGGTCACCCATCCAAGTGCGGACCACGCCCGGTGTCGCTTTTCATGCGAAAGCGCTAGTTCAGCCAATTAAGGGGCTACCTGAATTTTTCGGTCCAGTGCTGATTTGAATTAAATCATTTAAAAGGAAAGGGAGATATAATTTAAAATTTTGTCTTGACCAGGCTCTAGACAACCCTTTTAAACTATTTTATGAACTACTGTTTACAGTTTAAAGTGAGAATATGAAGCTTTTCTACGCACATACGCCAAAAGTGGCCGTTTTTGGCAATTGTGCGTAGAAAAGCTTCACGTTCTTTACTCCACATGTTTAAATTTGGATAATTATCCGAGGATTGTAATGGTTTTTACAGACCCAATAATTTTTTGAAAACTATTTTTATTGGATTTGACAACATCACCAGCATCAACCACGAAATATTCACGCTATTTGCAGAAGGCTTTCCCGAGACAGTGGGCTTGTCATAAAATATTCTAGTCATCACTTTTTTCAGTGTATTTCGTGTGGCTTGTCCGAAAGCTAGATGGGTCTATGATATGATATAAATCGCGGGTCGGCATACACTGATAGGCCTGCTCCCAATAGTGGGATATACAACGGGTAACGGAAAGGGGGTATCAACCCGAAAGGGAGTTAACATACTAATCAATGTAAACAACTTTTACTATGGGACCATCCCTAAAATCGTTAAAAAATATCTTCACCTCCATTCCAAGAATCTGCAGATTTTTTTTACGATTTCTGTGATGGTCCCATAGTAAAAGTTGTTCACATTGATTAGTATGTTTACTCCCTTTCAGGTTGATAACCCCTTTCCGTTACACGTTTTAGATAAGATGCCTATGATGATAAGTATTTAGTGCTATGAGCACCAAATTTCTTCCTCAGATTAACGATATGTTGGCTCCCTCCATTTTCAAGACCATTCGATTTTATTGCCAAAAAGCTGCGCAAAACGTCTGAAAGCTATTTTATTGCAATTTTTATTATCATGGGTTTGATTCGATATGGATGGATGAGTGTTATTATGCCGAGAAGTAGTTTATCTTTATGGTGGTTGGAATGTATCTTTCTTTACCATGCTACCTGTATCTTTAAAAAACAATGTTTATTACATAAATAAGTACTTACACCGAAATTACAACTGAACATAAAAATACATGTTTTGCCTACATGTAATGTTTTTCGAAAACATTACTTCGGTACAGTCGAGAGGGTCTAGAGTTCGAATCTCATTCGAGGCCATTTGATCACATACGATACGTGTATTATTTTCAATTTGAATAATAAATCACTTCCTTAAAAGTATTTCTAGGCAACCATAAACCGAATACGAAGTAACATGGAAAGAAACAAAGAATAATACTTTATTAATACTTACACATAGCACGTTCTTACTATGCGTCTATTCTCAAGTTCTCAGTACTTCGTGTAGTTTCCACCTGCTTTGATTGATTCCGACATTATTTCCCGGAACGTCTCAAACAAGTTACCAAAGTATTTTAGCTAAATACTTATTCTAAACCCCAGGAACAGGACATAGGGCTTCATTTATGATTTTTTAAATGTATGCAACCTTTTTGAGGTCATCTTCTTCTTCTTATTTTTAAGAGTTAGGCTCTAGTCTCAATCCTACGCCGAGTTCTTAACCTTATATCCTTATATGTTTTCACGTTTAATTTTTCTTTTATTTGATCAAAATTTCTGGGTTTTCTTACTTCTTTTTTTTTCCTTCCATTATTGTTTAAAAGAACGCATCGTGACGTAGAAGATGACCGAACATTTTCCCTCATATTGTTAGTTTGCCTATCTAATATAACAAGTACCTACTTTATCAAATACAAGAAGTATACCAACATAAGGTGGGTATCTTACGCTGCGTATTGTGGTTGTTCTCTTCCGAGAACATTTTTCACCAGTTGAAGTTAGTTCAACAAATTTTGGATGTCTGTAAGCATAATGATGCACTCTCCTTGCTTGCTTCTGATGAAGGTAGACATTATTCATAAGCTTTTGCAGCGTAAGTGCTGGCTAGGCGGACTCAGAACAAAACTGAACATATTAAATTGGTTCAACAAAAACCATTTCTAAAAGTACTCTTATCCGAGCTGAACGCATTTAACGAGCCGAACCAAACGAATTTTAGAATACTTTACGAGTATATGAAATCCTATGACACCTTGCACACCTGACCGCGTCGAATCGTCCGAATTTCAGCTCGGATAAATGTGCGTTCACCTTAACAGTGTGTCTGTGTCAACTCGTTGCCACACGGTCGAACTGTAGTGTACGACAGGGTTGAGGGCGAGGTTCCATGTTTTCCTACATTGGCTACTTGTACGACGATCGAACTAAGTAGTTGCATAAGTTATTTCGTTTCCTTCGATCGTTAGTAATATAAACTTATGCATTATGAAATAAACGCTGCTTACAATTTTGAAAATGGTATGAATACTGAATTGGAACATACTATTAGTGTGTCATTTAAAACTTTGGATATTGATGTCATAAAATATTATCATCTGAATCGTGAATACTATGGGTATGTAAAAATTTGGCTGGTAAATAAATTCTTCGAAGGGTTATGCTGATGAGTATACGCGCATCATGAAGCATAAAATTTTGTGCATAAGAATTTTACGCTAACAGTAACATAATTCTATTCAATACTTGACACACGTCACTCGGCGAAATTCCAGAATATGAAAATTCCATATGTGAAAAGACTGAATAAGTAAAAGACTGGCAAACGTTTAGGTACGTGGCCAGAGAGCTGCATGAATAAAACAGAATCACATTCGACTCTACGCTAACGTATGACATTAAATTCAAAAGAGTACTGACGCCGCGAACGGAGAGGCAATTGGTATGGTTTTCTGATGTTTGGATGAAAGTAGGATTTGAATTAAACTTTTTTTACAATTATTGGGCTTTGAATCAGTATGTGATCTGGATCATCTTAACAATGAGAGATTTTCGTTAAAACGAAAGGCGCTTCCGTGAAATGCATGTAATAATGGTTGACATGAAAAACAGGCAATAGCAAATTCGTGTTCCTTTTGTCGTTGAGAGCTTTTAGGTTTCATCCTTAAAAGTGAACAAAGCCCAAAAAACTCAAAAAATACAACGTTCAAATTAAAGCGACTGATAATATTGTTTTTCTTTATTAATACTCTGTTAAGAAATTGCCTCATTGAATATATTTTGCCTTCCATCATATTTTGCTTGTATAATAAAAACATCCTATTTTTTTCCAGGTAATACGCCGAAGTTGTAATACGACCACATTTGGAGAGATGGTAAGAGGTAATTTTTTAAATTATCTCTAAGATCACTATGAAGACTAAAGCGATCCCTAGTTAAGAGTAGCTTCTCGATGAAGTGAAAATTTTGGCTGGTTGTATATATAATAAATCTATTAATATTCTAATTATTCTAGCACATGATGTACATCAGTCAATACATAAATAGCGAACGTAGGCGTATTTATACATGAAACATTATATTTACTTCTCCTTATGATTACCGCTTCTGATGACAATTACACCCGTCTTTTGAAGTGTCTTGTCAAATCATATTAATTATGTTGTTATTAGTACGTAGGCTATAACTTTGAATATTATTTAAATATGAAACAGCTTCTGTATGAAATTCACTTGTATGTTCTCATTTATATAATTTTGGGATATAGAATGTTGTAGCCTAATATAACAAACTCAGATCAGCTGTGTGGTGTTGTATGACAGGCTAAAAATTACTTTTCATATAATATTCCTTTCATAAAATATTTCATTACTTAGTTGAGAGCTTACTTAACTTACTTTCACATTTCTCTAGTCTAAACTTTCTTGATTGACGTAGATAAAGAAGACAAATTATCTTCTCGAAAACAGTAGAGCGCAATTTTGTTTTTAAAAAGTCTGAAATTTGTTATTATTGCAAACAAGAATTAGACACCGCCCAGAAACCTATTTTTTTTCCAAAACTTAGAAGCTGTACATTGGCGATTGTAATTTTAAAATCTTGAAGATTTTGTATTATTTACTGGAGACAACGGATGATATGTGGGGACGATCCCGTTGAATAACTACCATCTGGCAACCCAACAACCGATGGTTGTTCTCCAAGCTCTATTTTCTTGTTTTAACAAAGCGTGGGGTTCGAAAAATAAACTAAGTGACCAAATTCAGCAACAGTTTATTCGAATAGACATTGTTTTTAATGGCGGTACCACACCTGGACGACCCTCATGCGTTTCACCTTCTTCTGAAGCAGCAACATGCCGTACAGCAGTGCTTCAGCTGTGGGGGGGCACCCAGGCACGTAGACGTCCACCTGAAGTTAACATTGGCTTGATATTATTCATCATCATTATCATGGATAGCCCTCGGTCACAGAATAAGTACTAGTACCCACATAAAGAAGTGTCACTCAGAAAAGAAATTCAAAGAAATATATCTACTTAATGTGGTTGGCGCTATGGTTTAATTTAGTTCGCGTCAGAACTCAGCACCTCTTTGTTTAGATACCTAGACGATTCATTCAACGGAATTTACCACTCCGGAGTGGTCGCCGCGCGCATTGTAATAATGTAGGTATATGTTCAATATCACACACACAGGCCTGCCCCTGTATTCGTTTGTTAGGTAAGGTCTTGGTTGGCGAACCAGCCTTGGTCTTTTGCCAGCAATCAGACTCCAAAAGACTCCTCCTTCATTCCATGCTGGTCTATTACAAAAAAAAACGAAGAATTTACCAGCTGCTTCTCTTCCCGCGCAGATCGTGAAAGCCGACCGAGGGAATGGGCGAAATTTGAATCATGTTAATAAGCTTTGCGGCTTGCTACCTATAACTATTTTAGATTCCTTTTTCGATCTTAACGCCCACCATCACGCTAAGCGTGGCTCTTGGGGCTTACGGCCCTGGGCTTTGTCTACCCCATCAGGGATAAAGACGTGAAAATGTATCTGTACCCTTTAGGGAGGCTTATATCCTGCAGTAGCTGAAGCAATAATTATTGAGGATTAACAAATATTCAAAATAACTTGAAGGAAATAGTTGGCTACCATGATTTGTTACTTAATGCATAATGATTATTTATAGTTTATAGTTAATTTACTGAAGAAATAAATAAATTATCGTCTTTTAATGAACACACTAATAAGGTTTTAAGTATATGTTGGTTTTAGAATTTTAACGTACTTGTCTTGTGTAAGACATGTAGTGTACATTATTGTAAGTCGTGTTTTTCCCGTTTACTCTTTTATATCTGTCAACTACAATGTTTCTGACGTTAACTCTTAAAATCTTCATATTTTAAGACGACCTTTACTTTACGCCACAACAACATCTCTGAAATGTAAAAAAGTAAATATAAAATGTGATGTAGGTACATTCGATTTAAATGCAAAGGAGGTCGTTATTTTGCGTATCAAATGCCAGTATTATATCGCCATGGGAATAGAGTTCGTTTAAAATAGAAATTTAAAAATGCTTCGTTGGAAAAAGAAATGATAACTCAGTGTCAAGTAGGTATTAATTTTATTTCAAAAATGTCCTATATGTTAGTCAAAAAAACATAAATCGGCGTGTAGTTTCTTAGTTTATCTTCTGTAGACACAGATAAAATTACGTGGCCCGGTGATTTCAATTTATAATAAGTATCGAAGGATGTTCTTAATAATTGTAATTAATAACTAAAAATAAAGACGAATGTTCAAATTGCGTATTAGTGCCGCAACAGACGGGGCGCAAGTTGCGTCGCGTAACAGCTAGAGATGGGCAGTGGATAGTACTCAATCTACTCATTTGAGTATTTACTCACAAGGTTTAATAAATAGAGTAAATAGCGTGCTCATGTATGGACATCGCATTTGATGTCTGTTTACTTATTTTTACGTAAAATTACGTCTATGCACACCTCCCACCAAAAAATGATAATTAGTCAAAGAAGTCTACTTTCAGTGTATGATTAGTATGGTATTTTCATATATCTTAGCATCGCATTTGACGTTTACCTACATTTTAAGCATATTATGGCGAACGCACACACTTTCCGACAAGAATTGCAAGTGTTCTAGATTTAAGTTTCAAAATTATCATGAAAACATGAAATAATGAATACGAATATAAATATGAGTCGCAACTCATATAAATCAATCTACTCACCAAATGGATAAATTAGGATATTTATCGGGTATTTACTCAATCTACTAAGTAAATACTCAAATGGTTTGATTGAGTATTTATGCATCGCCCATCACTAGCTGTTACGAGGCGCAACTTGCGTAGCGTCTGTTTCGGCCCTTAACCTGTAGATGAATACAGAATAGAGGACTTTTCGAAATTCGATAACACGATCAGTTGTGAGATCATTTCTGATTTTGTGTGCGGTTGTCACTTCCACGCGGGACGCCTCCCTTTTCATGTCGGCCTATAATAAATCGGACCCACCGTCCATTCGACTGAATACTAGACTTGTATTTGGGTATGTTATAAATGTGCAAGCTGTATTTAGCACTATCCACTAAAAAGGCCTTGTCACTAGATTTTCTACTGAATTGATTAGTTCCTGATAGACCTAGAATGATTGCTAGGATATTGCGGCGATTGAGAGTCATCGGAAGGTCAGAACGGGCTACGAAGTTAAACTCAAGACTTATTAAGAGGTCTATGGATAGACTAGAATAGCGAATGAGTGAGTCCAATTTGTCTTAAATAAAATTTTATATTCTCTTCGGGTATAGGTGAAGAATAATGTGCTTTCGTAAAAGTATCCTATGCATATCATAAACCGGAGTTAAGATATACCCCTTCTTAACAAGCCTCTTAATTAGTTTGAGCGAAAATATATCAGAGTAAAAAAATGCTCCCGATGAAGCTGAAAAAATAATATAATTAAAAAAATTTCATTTCACGCACGAATTCGAATTTGCAAAAGTTGCAAACTGCTTTACATATAAACAAAGTAAACTAAAACTTAACTAAAGAATGGCTCACGAAACAAAATCTTGAATGTACTTATAATGAGCTGGAAACTTTTGAAAAGCCTTAAAGATGTAGTCTTGTCACGTGTTAAACTTCTCAATTCTAATTTTGCAGTAAGGTAGCGGGGGCATTCAGAATTTCAGACAGAATGTCAGATGCACAAATTTTCCATTTTTATACTTACTCGGAAGTTTTCAGAAAAAGAACTTGCGAAGGCTTTATTAACTAACTAGCTTTTGCCCGCGGCTTCGCTCACGTAGGGGTGGAATTTTTCAAAATCCTTTCTTAACGGATGCCTACGTCATAACATCTACCTGCATGCCAAATTTCAGCCCGATCCGTCCAGTGGTTGGGGCTGTGCGTTGATAGATCACTATGTCAGTCAGTCAGTCACCTTTAAGTTATATATATTTAGATACATACGAAAGTTTTCTCTAAGAGAAATTACATTTTTTAGATCTGTAGACTTGCCTAAGCCCTGTGCCTTGAATACAATACGCTGACACGCGTTAAAATTTGCTGCCGTCTTGAAGACGTCATAATATAACTGAGATAGCCTTCCCGGTGTACATTTTAGTTGTTCTATTGGATAGTAACAATGGCTTGTTATTGTTTTAATATCGCTTACATGGATTTGCTTTCGTACTACTTGGAGAATCAATAACAGCATTCTTCCTATTGGTGGTGTTTGTTTTTAATCTGCGTGATGTTAGTTGACATTGTCACACATCCTTCGTAAGATGATTGATGATTCTATGGTTATCTTATTGTCCTTCTATTCTGTCCTTCTATAGTCTGCTTATGCTATGATCTATAAGTAGTTGAACCTGAAGTTAGCACTTAATCGTTTAGTTAGTGCCTTTTTTAAACCTGTCTCAATTTTCTTGTCACTACATATATGTACATTGCTTCGTGGAAGACATATGCGTCATAACTTTATGCTTCTCTCTTCTACATTTGCCAACGTCAGGCCTGTGTCACTTCCCGTTTAGATATCGAATATATATACGCGCTGCGACCGCTCCGGAGTAGGAAATTCAGTACTAAATCCGACGCTTACTAAATCGGTTTTGAGAAAGTACCTGCCTACTATGAATCGTTTGTCTAGATTAATAAGAATGAAATTGGCTTGCAATGGACTTTTATGTACCTATCTAAACGAAAAGGTGCTGGCTGAGTTCAGACGCGAGCTAAATTAAAAGATATCGCTAACTACATTGAGTAGATATTTCTTTGAATTTCTTTGCTGAGTAAGACTTCTGTACGTGAGTACTAGTACTTATTCTGTGACAACGTCAAAGTTTCATAGTGTCTTACAGAGTATTAATAATTATTTTTAATTCGCGGTATAGATTGTAATGTGTCTTACCGGAACAATCCTATCACAACCGCGCACCGTAGCATACGTGTAGTGGTAGTATCCACCGCCGTTAGCGCAGCTGCCCATGGACACCACCCACCGCGGCTCCGGCATCAGGTCGTACGTCTTCCGGAAGATCGGCGCCATCTTGTTGGTCACCGTCCCCGCGACGATGATCACGTCCGTTTGACGGGGTGTCCCGCGGAAGACCATTCCGTAGCGATCCATGTCGTATCTGAAAAGGGAAAATTTTCATTTTTACTCGTATGTACATGCATACATGGTAGTCGGGGTGTTAAAAAAGGTAAAAGAAAAGCTTACGATAATGATGATGACGATACGAGGCTGCTCCATGGAATTTTAAAGGGTTTACAAAATGTTTCTAAGGTTGTATAATGTGTATACGGGCCACTTGCTGAACATTGCTGATTCCAGACGTTTTACTATTAGGTCGTTGTATTGGAATGTTGTTCATTGCCTTATCTCATTTTCCTGGATCTTTCTGATACGGATCGAGATATTGTAGGGCAGTCAAAAAACGGCCGTTCCTAGAAAAATCATACAGAAATAGTGCGCGCCTTTGCCTTTTTCGCCTCATAGCCAAAAGGCTGATAAGGCCCATTGGTGGTGGTAAATACGAGTACGAACCTCTTGCTAAACGAGTATCTATCAAAGTAAACCAATGTATCAATATGAAATTATCATATAACAAGTTGACAGTACAGAAGCGATGAAACGAACATAACTGTCGTCTAACATAAAGCTAAAGGTTAATTAATACCGTCGTCAGACACAGCTTTGTATGAAAGCAACAAGGTCTTTCAGCGTGTGCGAGTGTGCTCCCGACGGTTGACAATGACAACTTACTTTGACAATGATCTTTTAAAATTTATGTTATTTTATTCCATGGTATGATTTATTACATTATTGTCTTCTTCTTCTAAAACTTATCCAACTCTAAGGGTGACCACTAAGTGACGCGGGCGCACGCGACGGGTTCAGTCTATCTCTGTTACAAACTCTGCGTGCGACAGAGACAGGTGACCCGCGACGGATTCTGCTGTCTCTTTCGGGTCGAGACAGCATGTGAGTTAGTTGTGAGTCATTTTGAAAAAATCTTCCGGAAATACCCCGTTACTGTAAATACATCAGGCACAAAAAATCAGTTCAAGTGTTAAAATTTACCTTTTAATTTTGGAAAATTGCTGAGTAACTATCTTATTATTTGCTATATAGCAATAAGATGTAACTAGACATTGACATAGGTTCGCTGCTTTGAAATTGATGTGTCTGGCTAACTTCGAGAACACGTACTGCTGAACGTTTGTTTGACTTTGTAGAGAGTTTAGATTTTGGTTCGGCAACCGTACTAGCTGTACATGCTTTACAAATTTGATTAATGCT
This sequence comes from Acrobasis suavella, assembly GCA_943193695.1. Taxonomy (NCBI): domain Eukaryota; kingdom Metazoa; phylum Arthropoda; class Insecta; order Lepidoptera; family Pyralidae; genus Acrobasis; species Acrobasis suavella. Next base: position 4,826,322 of record OW971947.1, read on the forward strand.
AATTGAATTAATAACAGTTTATTAACTTTACGTACACGAGATCGAACTCAGTGCATGGGAGGAAAGCCAACAACAATAAATGGAGAAAAGAAAGTCGTTAAACTGCCAAAATTCATCTTAATAGCATAATATGTAGGGAAAACTATTGAAGTTTTTATTGGGGAAAGTTTTTCAGGTCGCTATTGAGATTATCCTTACATTCTATTTTTAGCATGTATTGTTCCACTGCTGGGGACTCTCTTTCCTCCTTCCTTTATCCTTACACTTTCAATTACTTTTATGAGCCGTTCTTAATTTTTTGAGTTTGTATGAACCTTGTCGATTTACCCTGTATTTAGTTTCAAAATTATTAAACACTACTTGATTGACGTTTAACCCGATTCCGATGACATTCAGAAATGTCGACATCTGACCTTTGAGGCTTCTTACTTGTAATCTTCGGGTGATTTCTGAACAATGGCGTCCCACACAATAGAAATTGATAGAACTTTGTGAAGTACTGCGACTACTTCTAAGAAAATGTCATTGATATGGGTGTGTGGAGTGATTATAAAATCAATGTCTGTTGGCGCTATTTATAGTCATAAATATATAGGGACAAATGACATTGATTGAGCCAGACCCAAAGTAAGATTGAGACTTTTGTTATGGGACACTAACTTAAGGATACTACATAAATAAATAATAAATAAATATAAATAAATAAATATATAGGGACAAATTACTCTGATTGAGCTAGCCCCAAAGTAAGTTCGAGACTTGTGTTATGGGATGCTAACTCAACGATACTATAATAGATAACAAATATATACATAGATAAACACCCAAGGCCTAGGACAATTTGAAAAAGGCCATTTTCCAACTTTCCCTGACCGGGGATCGATCCCAGGACCTCTGGGTGGCGGACTAGCATGGTGACCACTACGCCACGGAGGTCATATATATTTCTATTTATTTATTTTCATATTATTGACATGAATTGATTGAAAGTCGGGAAATAGCATTTCCAGATTTTGAGTTACTCGTAAACTATTTTTCTGGTTTTTTATGCCGAATCTACGATTATAGAATACCTTCACTTATTGCCAACTTGTTCAGTACCTAGTAAACAGTTTTATAAAAGTTGTTTTGTGACAAGGGTTTTTGTTCGTAAGTTCAGACCGTTCGATTGTTAACCCCTTCAATAATTTTCGGAATTGCTCTATAATTTATACAGAGTGTTATGTTGTGTTAGAAAGAGATAATGTGTGTTATGTAATCTACGAATCATCAAACAATCACTGAACAAACTAAATTCGCCAAATGCGAATCAAAAGAAATAAAAAAGCAGTTTGTAAAGTAGTAACAATAAAAATAAACGGCAAATTAAAGATTATTGACGAGTTTTCGTGCCACATTTGGCTTTACTCAGGTTATGCGAGGAAAAGACGACATTTTATTTCACAGACGTTAATGGAGCGAAATACATATGTTTTTTAGAGGTCATGAAGCCTTTTTGATATTTTTTCTAGATTTGTTATGAAACGTTGCTGACTTTATTCGATTAAATGTGGTGTATTGGCTAAATCCTAAACTGTGGCCTGTGACTACAAAATTCAAATGTGCGTTAAATTGATTTTCAGTAGTATAACTAACAGCTAGACATTGTAAAGTTGATGTTTTTAGGGTTCCGTAGTAAACAAGGAACCCTTATAGTTTTGCCATTGTCTGTCTGTCTGTCTGTCCGTCCGCGGCTTTACTCAGCGGCTATAAATACTAGAAAACTGTAATTTGGTATAGATATGTATATTAATTATGCGGAAAAAATGGTAAAATAAAATATTGAAAAAAATTGATTTAGGATTGCTCCCACTCAAGTAAAGTCAAAAGTCAATTTCATTTTCTCGACTAACCAATTATGTGGGGTATTGTTGAATAGGTCTTTCAAAAATATTATGAGCTTGTGAAAACCGTTTTTCGATTTAGGGATCCGTTTATGAATTATTTGGTTTTCAAAGTAAAAAAAATTGTTAGAGTCAGGTAGTGCAAATGATGAAATTTAAAACCATGCACCCTCACACTCTCGTCCATGAATCATCAGATCTGTGATAAGACTGATAAGAAAGCTATTTGCTGCATTCTTACCCTCTTATTCATAAAAATTAACAACCGTTTGCTAAACCTATTTTAGTTAAAACATCTTTTGTCCCTTTCCCTCTTTTCTATATTTGATATGGAAGGAGATAAAACACATTTTAACTAAAAGAGGTTTAGCAAAGGTTTGATAACTTTTATGAATATGGGGGTTAGAGTTCAAATGAAACTCATCACGGAAACAAGATCTATTTTCGTCCAGTCTAGACTAACAAAGAGATTGAATCGGTAACAGCTTTTATCAGATGAGCTGGGAGCCCGTCAATTATGCAACAAGTGAACATAACTAGATCGCTGCGGATAACAAGGCTGCTTGATTGCGATCTAGTATTGATTACGACGTTGGCATGTCTGGAAAATCTTTCAGATTCAGCTATTTTCCCGCATCAAATATAGTAGATGTTTCGTGCGGGAAAATAGCTGAAAGATTGAAATAGGAAGAATGAGTAAAGCTATGGGTAGTACACAATCAACGAAGATAGAATAAGATACAGAAGTACAGGAAATATCTGTTTATAATTAATCTTTTAAAGAGGTATAGGTACAGAATGGTGATGACCTGGATGATGAATGGTAGATAAATAGATCAATAAGTTAAAACCTTTTCAAAAGTTTTGCACCAGCATTGAAGAAAACTGGAATACGAAAATATTATCCCATTGTTCTTACAAATAAAAATTTATCGGATTATGACTCCTTAAATTGGTGGAGGAACGAGCTTGATTCCTACTACAGGGATTCGGTCTTATAGAGAGTTGAAGTGCTGCAAGAGAAGCCTTTGCCCTGCAGTGGGAGAGACATAGGCTGAAAATAGAATGATTTCCTTAGCAATCAAAAATACAAGTCTAAAGTAGTCGAGCTAACGGTGAAATTCTACATTTTAAAACTCAACGGAAAATGTAAACTTCACAATAGGTAGAAAATTCTGGAAACATATTTGTGCCCAGCAATATTTCTGTCGACGACATCTTCAAGATTGCGCTCCGGGACTCGGAGTGAACGAACTTTCAACTTTGTTGACTTTCTGGGAGTACCTGCTTGAATACAGCTTTGTAGTGTTAGATTTTATTTGGACATAACAGGGTTGTTTTGATACTAGTATAGTATTTTGTATTGGAATCTGGTTAATGGAAAGAAAATTATGTTACACTAGCTTTTGCCCGCGGCTTCGCTCGCGTAGGGATAGAATGTTTCAAAATCCTTTCTTAGGGGATGCCTACGTCATAGTAGCTTTATGCATGCAAAGTCTCAGCCCGATCGGTTTAAAATTGACAAAGTTTCATACAAACTTTCATCCCCTATTTTATCCCCTTGGGGGGTAGAATTGATCAAGATCCTTTCTTAGCGGATGCCTACGTCATAACATCTACCTGCATGCCAAATTTCAGCCCGATCCGTCCAGTGGTTTGGGCTGTGCGTTGATAGATCACTATGTCAGTCAGTCAGTCACCTTTGAGTTATACGAGGGGGGGTCAAAAAGTTCGCGGAACGGAGGGGAAGGGGGGTGAAATAAAATACTGTACTATTTTTCTTTTTCAATATATTCCCCCTTAAGTCGAATACATTTTTCAGATCTCTCTATTAACTTATTAATACCGTCGAAAAAAAATGATTTGTCTTTGTCCTCAAAATAGGCCGAAATCGCCGACTTGACTTCTTCATCATCGGAAAATTTCTTCCCCCGAAGCTCTTTTTTTAATTTGGGAAATAAAAAATAATCACAGGGGGCTAAGTCTGGACTATAGGGAGGATGGTTTAACATTTCGAAGCCACAGTGATGAAGGGCAGCCATCGCAACGCGGCTCTTGTGTACCGGTGCGTTGTCATGCAAAAGCAGCACACCCTTTGTCAACTTTCCCCGCCTTTTCTCCTTGATTGCTTCTTTTAATTGTCTTAGTAGATTAGCGTAGTATTCTCCCGTTATAGAAACACCCTTATCTTTATAATCTATTAATAAAATACCCTCTGTATCCCAAAAAACAGTTGCCATGATTTTTCCAGCCGATTGTGACACCCTGTATTTCTTAGGGGGGGGCTGACCCTTTTTATGCCACTGCATAGACTCTTGCTTCGACTCAGGCTCATAATGATGAACCCAAGTTTCATCTGCAGTAACAAGTCTTGCAAAAATTCCTTCCTTGTCGGCGCTACAGAGGTCTAAAAACTCCTTTGAATACTCGACGCGCAGCTGTTTCTGTGGTGGTGTGAGCATTCTTGGCACCCATCTTGCGCTGACTTTTGACATCCCAAGATTGTCGTGTAGAATATTTAAAATGGTTGTAGGTGATACTCCAACCATTTCTGCAAGTTGTTTCTTCTTCAAACGAGTATCCTCCAGTATAAGATTCTCCACTTTTTCAACGATGTTTGAGGTGGTGGCCTCAATCGGCCGTCCTGAGCGAGGGTCGTCTTCAAGAGACTCTCTGCCTTGCTTGAAAAGGCTATTCCACTTGTACACCATGGTTTTCCCAGGGCAAGAGTCCCCGTATACTGATAACATTTCTTCCAAAATTTTCTGAGGTGGTTTTCCTTGCTTAGTGAGGAACTTTATGACGGCACGAAACTCGATTTTTTCCATGTTCAAGTTTTTCTTCCGGATTCACTTGTTTGATCGACGACAGGTCAAAGGTTATTGACACAATCAGGTTCAAACTTGGCATATATACTCACAAAGAGTTGCTCATTAGTTACTACCTGCGGCAGGTCCCCCACCCCCCGCTATCCCCTCCATTCCGCGAACTTTTTGACCCCCCCTCGTATATATTTAGATTGAGTATCACTTATTTAAACTTCGTCATTAACAAAGGGAAGAACACGTTATGGAAATGGATGCATTTGGATTAAAGATTAAGATCATAGGAACAATATTTCTTTGATCAAGGTCCCGGATTATGCGATATCGTGTAACCATCACTGAAATTAAATTTAGTGTCAAAGTAGCAGATGATTAAGATTCCTTTTTAAAATACAAAACGATAGTCGAGCATTGTCAAGACCATAACTGATTATGAAAGTGAAAGCACCTAAAGAGATCAGATCTAATAAAAAAAAACAACATATAACTGCGGTTATGCTGTGAGTATATTTCGGACCATCCTCAATAACAAAAGCTTAGTCCTTTATTGCCCCACTATTAACAAGCGATCATGTCTCGTAATAACTCAAACAAGCACTGTCCTCATCTAATATGCATACAGTTTATCGTTGCCATTCAGCTCTGCAGCGCATAATCCAGGTGCATTTTGCATAATCGCGGCAGATTTTTGAAGTTGATAGTCGTTCCAGCCATTCGGAGTTAATGTCACATTCGAATTGCAGGATGCAGATAAAATCTTTTTCATTAGACCCAGTACTTTAATCGAGCATGCAGCGAAAATTGGCATAATCACGGGTTATATCCTTTGGTGCTAATATTTTCCCTCATATACCTGTTTGTGGTACATAAATAACCATTCTACTAGGAGTTGCTTGGCTTCTATCATGGTAAAATATTGTATATTAGACCCACTGATGATAAATAAAGCTTTTTGCGAAACTGGTCTAAGTTAATCTGGTTTTACGTCTTCAATATTTTAATACTCTTGTGTACCTTCTTAAATCAATTGTTAGTAGGATATATCTAACTTTAAAAGAAAACAATGTGTTGTACGAGAATTGCCGCGAATATTGATTTTTTTTCATCTCCTTCATTCAACCTTTTTAGGTCAAGAATTCTTAGAAAAATAGCATTGTGTACTTGAATCTAAATCACATTGTAGCTTCTTAAACCTAACAAAATGAAAAAGTAGTAATAGTTTGGTTTACCCCTTCAACCCCTTACAATAATTGAAATATCTTGTAATTTTTTTTTGTATAGATAAATGTTGGTTTGGTTCAGAATTCTATTTTTGCTACGAGTTGCTTGAACAAATAGCAATGTAAGTCTTTATTATGCAATAATTTTCCTTTTCATCTTTATTTAACCCTATTATTGCGTAAATTGTTTTCGAAATCAATCTTTGTGTTTTTAAATTACTGTTGCCAGAAGTTGGCTAATCTTTTAAAATAAGTATGATGCCGAAATAGTTGTGTATTCGTATTTTGGCGACATTTTTGCGTTTCCCCTTCATTCAACCCTTTCCAGGGACTTTTATTGCGAACATTGCGTTCATTTGGTGACGCAGGTGGCGCAAACAATGTACGCATTTACTCTTTGTTACAATTTCGGAACGTGTAATATTTCTTTCTATCTCATGATGGATAAAATTTCTGTTGCATAAAATTTATTGAAGCAATAAATTGTATGGTTGAAGTTTTGTTTAGACCATGCAAGTCATCTTTTGCTTCAATTTTATTCAGTAAGAATAACTTACACTGTGTAAATGGGCCTTTTCTCTACTTGTTATAACAAATAATAAATATATAGGGAAAAATGACACTCATTGAGCTAGCCCCAAAGTAAATTCGAAACTCGTGTAATGGGATACTAACTCAACGATATTTTATTTTATAACAAATACATATATAGATATACACTCAAAGCCCAGGAAAATTTGAAAAAGGCCATTTTCCAACTTGCCGGGACCGGGTGGCGGACTAGCATTGTGACCACCACCAGTTATTGATGAAAATGCAAATGTAAATGCAAGTAATAAATACCTTGGTGCTGCAAAATGCATCATTTCCAGCGCGCAGCAGGCGAGCCCAAAAGTAAGGGGCCATATGGAGTTCTTTCGTCCCCAGTTGAGGATGTCGTCGGCTCTAGCGCACACCCACTCGGCTTTCGACTAAAATGCAAATATTACATTAATTCAGTGTAGGGCCTCTAGTATTTTAGGTATCAAACGTACTGATAAGGTTAGAAATACCACACTGCGCTCTCACAAAAGACTCGGGTGTACGTCGTAGGAAAGCAGGGATTGGTACGTTGGTAGGATGTACCCGTACGTCACGTTGGTAGGAAGTACCCGGAAAGAGAGCCTGACATAACAACAAATTGAGTGCCATCAGAAGGCTATAAAAAACGAGAAAGACCAAGGACGAGATGGGCTAATAAGTTTAAAGTATTTGAGAAGGATTTGACAGAAAATGCCAAAGATAGACAACTGGAAGTAAAAAAGGAAGGCCTTTGCACGGTGTGGGACATGCAAGAAAAAGGTCGTTGTAAATTGAGTAAGCAAAAAAAAAATAAAACAGTGGCACACTTGGCAACAGTGAAAACTTGGTCACGGTAACGGCAACAGTGAAACTCAACAACTCAAAAAATGCTTTCCGTGCATGCCCAAAGCGGCTTAAGAAGTTCGCAATTAAAAAAAAAAAACACAAAAGGCATGACGAATGGAAAAATACTTTTTGCCCATCGGTTAGATTATTAAAAAATATTGTACACGTATTTTTTCTTTTCTTTGAGAAATAAAACATGACAAATATACAGCGCACTGAGATTTCGCATGACGTCACGGCTAGATATGATTTTTTCCTAGCGGTGACTTCGCAAGCCCCACTCCGGAACTTTGATGCTCATCTTTGTAAATTTTTACTTTTTTGGCAAACTGAATAATATGGGTCTTTTTAAGGTTTATCTAAAAGACGGACTAATTACAATCATACTTTTTTAACCCTTCTGTCACCCCTTTCAAATGCTGTCTTGTCCCCACGTTAAGTATGATAAGTATATGAGGAAGTGGTATTTTGCGTTCTACCGTAAAGAAAAAGTTTAAAAATGAGCTGAGTTTGTTTTGTAATTTAGCAGGGGTGCTGTGGAAAAAGATTCCAGCTTGAACCAAGTGGGAAACTCGTGGTTTTCCTCATCAGGACCCTTTAGGAAAATTGTTTCACATCAAAGATTGAGGAAATACTTGAAAATAATCATTTTACCAGATTAGATGCGGATATGTAAAAACCAATTCCAGCCGTATTTGAAGCATTATTCATGTCGAATGCTCGGTATTACACGTGGAACAGGAATGTAACACGAGTTGACGGCCAGGATTCCTCGGGACTCGTATATTCAGTTTTATTGCTGTAAACATATTTGTTGAGTAATTGTGTACGAATGTGGAGGAAACATTTCAAAAGATGGTTTTAGTTGATGTGGGATAAAGGAATATGGAATAGGCGATCGGTCCCAGCTTTTTCTTCTCCACTTCGACACCCTTGGGTGACCATTGACATGAATTTGTCTTTAGAGGGTGAAAAGCCAGAGAAAGCTGACCCCGGGCCACAGAATTAATATTAGTATTACATACAGAACGGAATCTCTTAAGGTCCTCACACCTCTCCCCTGTTCTCGCCTTGCCGAGCTACAGCCGCCCGGCCATAAACCTTCGCACGGTGTGAACGGGGGAGAGGTGCGAGAACGGGGAACTGGGATCTAAATTGCGCGGGACCTTAGCCTAACCACTTGTGTACGAATGTGGAGGAAACACTTCAAAGGTCGATGCGGGCCGGATTTGCATTGAACTTTTATCTAGGTCTGCGGAAAACACGTGAGCCATTGATCCTGGATCTTATCGTTAGATGGCACTTGTTAATCGATTTCTGATTCCTTTAGGAATTTTGATTAATCTGACACAATGTGGTTGAGTAAATGATGATGCCGTTAAACAGGGGCAATTTTTTTTCTTCTACCATTCTCGTCTTTATCTTTCTCACTTGAAATCCTATGCATGTACGATATATTAGACTTAAGGCTAATTGACTCAAGATTATTGTTGTAACTCATTACTCTCATTAGTCATTGACTTACTAATCGCACATCTCAGAATTTAATTTTGTTGAGAGCTGCAACACAAAAATTGTTCTGTCTACTCCATTAAGGATAAAGACGAGACATACAATGCACAACCCTGAAAATTGATGTTAAACTAACCATGTAATAACATTTATAATTGGATTGAATTACCTACATCAAATCTTGGAAGTGAAGATTTGGGTTTACTAGAATATGTTTACATTGTTTACTCTCAAGTAATTTCAAAGTTAGCATCTTTGGAATTTAAGCCCCAGATATGCAGAGATTCGTAGTGCGGGGTTGCGGTGACGTCAAGGAGGTTTATGAGATTTGCAGTGACATGGACTGGAATCCGAGGGTATTTACGTGTAAAGTTATTACTTCTGGCTTGGCTTCAAGAATAATTTATTTGCATTATACAATAGATATATGATGTTAGTAAATTTTAGTATTTCCATTGCATAAATCTGCAGCAGGTATGCAAACATTGCTATCTATCTATGTAATTGTTGCTTCGATGAATATACCTATTGTGTTTTATGGTGTATTCATTTTGGTTAATTTAAGACTTCTAATTACATCGGAATCCACTGTGAGTTTAATTATTTTTATTTATTTTATTTTTGCAGCTCCAACGGAAGGCCAATCTTTTAAAAGATCTATTTCAATGATAACTTTTATTTATCTAATAATGATGCAAGTTATCAGTATTTGAGATCTTTGAAAAGGTTGCGATCCTTTCATGCTTTTAATATTATCTTTCTTTCATAATTTATAGCATCTTTCGGAATGTAAACATACTGTTTACCGATTCCTTTATCGAGGAACGTATCTCTTTAGCTTTTTGGCTCTTGGCACAGAAAGAAAGTATGTTGAAATAAAAATAAGCGGATACATCAGCGCAAATCTTCAGGAATTCCTTGCGTCAACGTAACACCACCCACTTTTGTTTCATTACACGGATTCTCGCATTTCGAATCATCGCATAATTAGTCAGTACTGTATTTTTGTTGAATGACTCAGTTATGACATGACGGCCACGTTACGGTACTCTATATTTTCCGGAGGACAGCAATGAGCCTGATAGTTTTGATTGGGCCCAATGACAGTGTTTTTAAACAATACATAACTAAAACTTAAATTTCCATAAAGCCTAAAAAAATAAACTTAATATTTCATATTAACATAATGCTATGAAGGTTCTTTTCTTCTCGATTCGAAAGGCTATAGGTATAATTTAAATTATAAAAAATTGACCTGTGTATGGCCACGGCGTCTCCCCGGTCATTTGCCTCATTAAGATCCTGCATTGTGCAAGAAGTCGGGCTCTTTGGGAAAAAGGCAAAGACTATCATTTTCCAGTTGATTGGACGAAAGAAAGCCTAACAAAATTTTATCATAAATCAGACTCCATAAACAAAAGAAGTACCAAATTCTATGCTCACAAAGTCTTGACGTAACGCCCCACAGAGACCAATAGGAAAACTAATAGAAACTTGCCAAGTCCATTCGAGTCTATTCTATAGCTTCACAAAGGACGAGATCGATATCCTCAGAGTCGCGTCTCGAGTGTTAATATCGCCGATACAATACTGAAGATCAATTTATCTGGTGTTTATTTAATCCAGTCTTTATCAATAGTGTGATATAGATAAAAGGTTTGTTATTGTGTACGATGTACGATTTTAATAATTCAAAAAATATATATTAGTATGCGATAAAGGGGTTACTCGCGTACAAAGTCAACTACTGGCCGATATGTCGCCTACAACCAAGGATGCTCAAGACCGTGCGAAATGGAGAATAAAAAAGCGGATCCTTAGTTGTGTAGTGCTGTGAAGCCTGGGGTCCGCTTTCCTGATGATGTCACTGGGAATACGCTGAGATGAGAGAGAGAGAATCAAAAGCAACACCTATCCAATCAGCAAAGTTACTGAAATCAGTAGTCTTGCGCCGCTACGTCCCATATCATTCATGACCGTCCCGACCAAGATGCCGGATAACGTTCAATTCTCTCTAGTAATTGGAGTGGTGGTTAGGGTTGTCTCAACTAGACTTTCTTGCATTACGGCCGATTGGGACTATTACGCGATCATATGCGGCCAATGAGGCAATACTCGTAAAATTCAAATTCGTGTAAAATACGAATCTTCAATCTAGTGTCTTCTACCTTATCCTACTATTGTATGAATTAGAAACATTACATCTCATTCTGTCACCAGTCAAATTCCCTTCTATGATTATCATACTAATTTACAAAATAACCGACATTAATACGAAATACCACATTTCAAATCCTCACAATAAGATGCGAATTAACTAATACTAGCGCCATCTAGTGGTGTTTTTGTGAACTATTTTCTGTAAGTGAACGTATTATATTGAGTTTACCAATTTATTTTAAATTGATAGAATTCTTAAAGGTTTTCCTGTTATCTATAAGAAATGAACAATTTTTTTCTCAAAATTTTTGGGTCAGTACTTTTGGACATCGGGAAATGGTCAATATTCGTCTTTTTTCTTGAATAAAATCAAAATTATTTATTTTACAGTAATAACAAAAATATATTTGAGATCCTCATAACGAGCCCTTTCATTTGGTGCTTCTCAAGACGAATCAATCGAGTTCAAACTCGGTGGATGGATATGTTGTTTTATCACGGAGATGCCGTGACCACCTTCCGACTTCATCATAAGATCAGGTCATTGGTACCATTATATTGCGTTGTCACCCAACTTACGTAATTATTTGAGTTTGCGAGATTTTATTACAGACAACGGGACAGTTGAAACTAAAAAATTGAGCGAGCGAGCAAAGTACAGAAGAACTTAAAGTCATTGTGTGACAGCCCTGTGTTGGGTAGGTATTTGCGGAGTGGATTGTGGTTCGTTTAATTTGTTTTTGTTCAGAAAGGGTCCGGATTGCTTCCAGGTCGGGATTCCTGTTAATTATGATTTGTTTGTTTTTAAAACTTAATTCTCGCTATTCACACCATTGAGGATAACTTCTTTTAAGATTATCCGTTTTAGTTGTTCTGTAAAAAGATTGTGAAATGCTATTTTTGACGACCTCCGTGGTGTAATGGTCAACACGCTAGTCCGCCAATGTGGAGCTTCTGGGTTCGATACCCAGACAGGACAAGTTGGAAAATGGCCTTTTTCAAATTGTTCTGGGTCTTGGGTGTTTATCTATATATGTATTTATCATAAAATATAGTATCGTTGGGTTAATATCCCATAACACAAGCTTAAGCTTACTTTGGGGCTATTTCAATCTGTGTGATTTGTCACTATATATTTATTTATTTTTGTACCTCTTAGTTATCCTTAAATATTTTTGGGATTGTCACATCAAGTCACATATGAATTGAATTGATATGTCACGCGATTTTGCCGTCTTTGTGTCACCGAGTGACCCATGTTTACCAAATTTCAACTCAATTGGTCCAGTAGTTTCGGAGTAAAATACCTGTGACAGATATGCGAGAGGTCCTATAAGGGGTCCCTTTTTCCCTACTGATGTACGAAACCCTAAACAACAATCGAATACAGCGTTATTCAGAACATTCTTTGTTAATTTACCTAAAATGTTGTGTCAATCTGTTCATTAGTAAAAGTGTTCCTATGGGAGCGCTAAACCGCGAATGTATGGGTTCTCTCAAACATGTACATAATTATGTTTCTAAACAACGAGAAATGTACGTGCTTCGAGTTAATTAAGTTTATTTTACACAAAGCTTATTTGAAAGCCTCTTGAAAGTCTCATGTTAGCGCGTTCCCAATTGTAGCTTCTTCTGTACTTGCGCTTAGGAAGCGGCAATAAACTTAACTGTAAGTAAATTATCTGATGTCAACAACTACCTATTATAAAATTGACAATTATCAAGTGATACAAATATTCTAAGGTAAATAAATGATTTTTGACTTTTGACTTTGAGCCCTATGCTGGTTTGGAGTCGGTGGTTTACTTTCCTTTTTTTTTTCTTAGGGATAAGTGTACAAAAAAAATCCAGAACTTTTCCTAGCGTTAACTATCTGGTACGGAACCCTAAAAAGACACATCTTATTTTTTTGCAACCACTGACCCGTTTGCTTTTATTTATGTATTGAGCAATGAATGCCAAATCAGAACATGAATAACGGTAATAGGTTACGCCACCGATCCATCATGCTGCTGCTGAATAAATATGATGCATTGGATGTTATTCAGGGTTACATTATTTCAAGATCAGGCGCACTGGATGAAAACCATCAGTGTACTTTGAATGTGCTGTTGTATATCCTATTTAAACAAGCGAGCAAAGGTCTTCGAGTCTACTTGAACAACTACCGGTGTTAAACTTCTAAAAGAGTTGTTTGGTGTATTTCAGTTCGACGGCCTGCCAATAGGGGTGACAACAGGGTCAGAAAAGTATAATTGTAATTAGTCCGTCTTTTAGAATAGGTATACAAAAATAATGGACCCATATTTTTCAGTTTGCCAAAAAAATAAAAATTCACAAAGATACGAAGCATCAAAGTTCCGGAGTGGGGGCTTGCTACGTCACCTCTATGTAAAAATCGTACGTAGCCGTGACGTCATGAGAAGTTTCAATGCGCTGTATCTTTGTCATTATTTGTTTTTCAGAGAAAAGAAAAAATACTTGTTCAATATTTTTTAATAATCTAACGATGGGCTATAAATATTTTTTCCTTCGTCGTGCCTATTGTAAGTAATCTTAGTGTATAAAATTACTTTTTGTAGAAATAGATGTTGAAACAGTTCTAGTAGTTAATTTAATAATGAAAAGGGCAACACAATTTCCTGTAAACTAGCTTCCGTCTGAAAAGAGTAGTGGTACTGATATTGGCTATAAACAAAGATTTAGAATATACGAGTAGTGGCTATAAATGTAAAATGAGCAATAGTCTGAGCCCTCTCTCTTCATTTGGTCGTTGAAGAATACAGATATCCGAAGTGAATTGTTGTTTCTAATTTTATTATCCTACACAATAGATGGTGTTGTCATGTTTTATGTGAAACTCGCCATGGTTATTTTTGTGGAAATCTTGACTTTGTGTGCATTATGAGTGTTTTAGCCTGAAAATGATTTAACAAATCGTCTCAGTGCAATAAAAGGCCTGCGCTCTACTTAAATACAATTTTTCAAAATTAAAAACCGAAATTTTCATGCTACATAAACTATTTTGTTAATATTTATCTGGGACAACTGACAAGTATGCCCTTTCAATAAAAAAAAGCATTTTCTAAGTCGATCCAGGCGTCTTTGAATGATGAATATACATAAAAAATATCGACAAATTGATAACCTCCCCTTTTCAGAAATCTCGGATTCCCTCGGATCGTCTTTTTACCTGACTGTGCCCGAAGGAGGGTTATTTATAATTCCGGTTTTAAATAATACAGAAACAACCCGCCTTTTGTAAACGGTCTCTATCTCAATTAATCACTTTGAAAGACTTATGAATATTTAAATCACTTTGAAAATAGGGTCGTGGCGTTATCCGTTCGGAAGGAGTTGAGGTCAAAAGACTATAAAAAGCGTGGCTATCACGACGTGATTGATCTATGGCACTGCCTTTACGGCCAGGCAGCATGACAAAGTCGATAAGCGTCCGATAAATGTCGACAGATAGATGTACAATATTATATTATGCAATTAGTGATAAGGACGGATTTACTTTGAGCGCCATAGATGAATCACGAGCAGGTGAAGGATTCTAACGAATGAATCACGACCGTAGGGAGTGATTCATGATGATTGAATCACGAGCGTAGCGAGTGATTCAAGTGTTAGAATCCTGAGCAATGCGAGTGATACATGGCCCTCGATGTAAATCCGCTTTATTCAAGAATTGCATACTATACTTTATACCATGACTACAAGAATAATTTTTCAAAACTAAAAACTGACTTCAACACCAAACTACACAACCGGTTTTAATAAAAAAATTATGGGACCACCTGACAGGTATACCCTTAAAAAAAATTCTAAATCGGTACAAACGTCTTCGAATAAATCGATCAACATATATAAAACATAAGATTCCGACGAATTGATAACCTCCTCTTTTGGAAGTCGATTAAAAAGAAAAATTTAAGCGAAAATAGACATTTAATGAAGAAAAAAGAAGGTTAAATTAATTAAAATGGACACTAAAATTGGAGCAATTACTAAAATTAAGAGTAAATTGTTCTAAATTCAAACATTAAAATAGTGAGTAAAAGTGCATTTTATTAACTGTTTTAGTGAATAAAATAAATTACCAAAATAGTGAGTTAAAGTGCATTTTATTCACTGTTTTCGGTGAATAAAATAAACAACCAAAATAGTGAGTAAAAGTGCTTTTTGTTCACTGCTTTCAGTGAATAAAATAAACTTTTTAAAGGGGGAATGGTATAAATAATATTTTGCTATTGCTTAGATATATTTTTTTAAACTACCGACTTCATCCCCAAACTACATAATCGATTTTGATGAAATTTCTATGGGACCACCTGATAAGTTTACTCTTCCAAACAAAAAAAAAAACTACAAACTTTTTGCAATCTCAACATTTTTAGAATTCAACTTTCGGGATGAATATACCTACATAAAACAAATTGCGAGGAATTGATAACCTCCTACTTTGTTGGAAGTCGGTTAAAAATAAATAAAATTTAGGACATAAAATACCAGTAAGTAAATCGCAATATTTATTACTTTTTACCTGGCCAGGCCAATGAAACGGCGAATATCTTCGTAATACTCCGGACGGAAAATATTTATTCCCATGCGGCGGTACGACCGGAGTTTTCCTTGCCTTGCTGCTAGATTTGCCAGTAAGCTTGGGCTTGCAAGGGGCAATATCTTTCTTAACGTCCGGCTTGGTGGTAGTGCTAGCATAACGACTTGTCTCCCCGCGGACAGACTCGTTTAGGCACGGAACTATATCCTTTCTAGTCGCTTCATCTTTGAACGCGATGCTCTTGAAAGTTCGTTGGTGGTTCCTGCAGATAAAATTATAACGTTACTCGTAATTATACAAGGGTTACGCCATTTTGGATTTATCTTTGTTGAGCTGATTGCGATTGTTTTATCATTGTAATGTCTTAATCATTGTAATGGTTTATCTGCATCAGTAATTAGGGATGGATTAGCTAAATTTATTTTGTAGAAATCAGGGAATGCTGAGCTTCTGGAGACCAAATGACTCAGGACTCCGAAAATCCCTCCCTTTTGGCTTGTTTTATGGCTATAAATATGGTGACAAATAACACTGATTGAGCTAGCCCCAAGTAAGTTTGAGACTTGTGTTTTGGGATACTAATTCAACGATACTATATTTTATAACATATACAGTATAGATAAACATCCAAGACCCAGAACAATTTAAAAAAGGCCATTTTCCAAGTTGCCCTGACCGGGGATCGAACCCGGGATCTTTTGGTGGCGGACTAGCATGGTGACCACTACGCCAGGTTGGCTCAAATCAAATTAATGTCTTGTTATGTATTATTAGTACATGGCCATCTTCACATGTCCTAACTTCTATGTTATCATACCACTATCCGAGTCAGAATACTCGTAGATAAGAAAACAAAAGAAGAGCTAAAGAGAGGCTGCCTGGTTTCATGTGACCCACATCTTGTGTACTATAAAACTCGTATTACTGTAGTAACAAAAATACATGTTTACAAATAACATTGCGTCAATCAGTATTTACGACACATTTAAATGATTCAGTAGAGACGTCCCATTTTACGATTCGCGAAAAGATATTATCGCCGATACCTGAGCAGATCTCTCGCCGCGATGCCAGTGATTCGTATCATAATAAATTCCCTCGATACACTGTTATGTAGAAAAATGTAATATTTTGCGCCGAAATCCACCTACGCCTTTGACGGTGTCTGTCAACTGGCAAATTGAACGGAGCGCGCTCGTTCGGAATTCGAAAATGGCGTATTTTTCGCGAAGAGGTGTTATACCTTTGAAATATAAGATCATTTTCAGGATATTTAGATAAGAGAGATATTTTTGCCTGTTAGTATGATAATTTTCAGTTAGGCATGTGATTCAGCTGGTAATGGAATACTAAAATCAGAATAAATGATAGACGATTGTTCACGAATGATTACTTCAAGTTTTTTCCTTTGCAATAATTCAGTTTTTAAACGTACCTATTAGTTTAGTTCTATCAAAGAGGTGGTTTGTAATCAAAGAGGTGGTTTGTAGCAGAGATAAGGAATAGGGTTAGGTTTGTAGTTGCATACTTTTTTGGATGGGAAAAATTGTACAAAGTACAAAAAGGGATTAACTTTACCTATTATACCTACCCATAAGGTACAAAATACATTAGCATCGTATTTTTTACTTACGCTATAAAACAAACATACATACAATATACATACTATAACGACTTTATTTACCTTTACCTAATGGGGCAGACAGAGCATTTGGGGTCTTGCGACTCTGAGCATATAGTGCCCAGGGCCGCAAGACTCAAGGGCCACTTTTAACGTTATGGTGGGCGAGAAGGTGGAAAAAGGAGTCAATTAATGATGTCTAAAACATTTAAAAACTGTACAGAATGTAAAAGATGTTCCTTTAACCAACTCTTCCTTCCTATCCAACAAATCCTCTAAGATTCAAACATACTGGTTGCCCGAGATTCCTATCCTCCTTTGTAATCCTCTCCTACAATTACTGATTTTACTACAATTACTTCAGAAAATGCTGATTCTCCGTTCCCAACGCTCTAGTAGAATACAGGAATCTTTTATTCCGTAAACTATTTAAAATGAAATACGACAGCACTACGCCTGACTCCAATGGATGCGAAAAGCCGGAGTCATACATTTAAATTGCCTTTTACGTCGCTGCTAGCAATAGCTTTTCTTAGTTTACTCCGCAGCAAACTGTGTGTCATGATGACAATGTTTATTGTAGACAGCAAATTTTAAAACCACCTACTGGTTTTCTTGGATCATATATGCTATTATGTCTTTGTCTCTTAAGGGGTAGACAAAGCCTAGGGCCGCCAAGACCTTAAGAGTACCTTAGATAAACACATACCGTCTTATTATAAAACCCAGACTAACTTTGTTACTAGGTTTAAACCATTATCCGACCAAATCAAGTTGACATTCTAGTAATATCACACTATCTCACTTGTCAATGTCACTTCATTTTGGGCGAATAATGGTTTAAACGTAGTAACAAAGTTAGTCCTGTTTTTATAATAAGGCACATACCGTCTTATTATAAAACCAAGACTAACTTTGTTACTAGGTTTAAACCATTATCCGACCAAATCAAGTTGACATCTAGTAATATCACACTATCTTACCTGTCAATGTCAACTTCATTTTGGGCGGATAATGGTTTAAACCTAGTAACAAAGTTAGTCTGGGTTTTATAATAAGACGGATGGAGACCGAACGTCTTGAGATCTGATCGTCATCACGTACCTAATACGCCACGAAGATTTCATAGTCTACCATTGACGAAAAGATAGAAGAAAAAAGAGGACCAGGAAGACCGAGGCATGAAACATGAAACAAATCACAGAAACAAATAAAGGAGACGGTAAACATCGTACCGTAAAGCGAAGCAAGACAGCTGGTGGACGAGAGAGACAAATGGAAGAGGATTCATACTCCACCGATAAGAGTTAGGTCTTAAATATATGTAGACCCATAGATAAAAAAATTTGGTCTATGCGTAGACCAGTAGGCGCAGTATTTCTTCCGTCAGGAGGTCTTACGCCCTGATTAGTTTACGGGAAAACGTGAGATATAGATTCAGCCCGCCTTATCGCATTAGGGTCAGTTCAGAGTAGACAAGAGAGGAGCGCAGCGGAGAGAATTTTTATGACACTCGAAAATAAACGTTCATACACTTTAGGTTATGGTAATACGATATTATTTTCAAATGAGTTAATAAATTGCTCGGGCATTTTTCCTCTCTGTCTGAACTGACCCTTAGTCGTTTTGGGAATCTTTTTAACAGCGTGGACTTATGCTTATGGTTGAAATAACCATACGGTGATGGTGATGTAAAAATTGTGGCAGATTTTGAATCTTTCTTTACAAACGAGTATCAGTAAAACTCAATGGGGTTGAGAGCCCGTTGACCGGGGTCAGTGAACTGTAATTGTAGTTTGCAATAATGCACCAGGCCGCGCTGTCGGGGTTCCCGGTGACGAGGCACATGCGTGCTAATTCAGGCAAGCAGGACTATTTCCTTGAATCAATCTAGCTATTATGAGTAGGAATGCCGTACGCAGTTGCTGTTATTTCGGGTTTGAATTTTACAAGCTGTAGGTTACTTACGTCTTTATTCCTAATGCGGCCGACAGAGTATCTTGGGTTTTGCGGCTCATAACCAAAGGTCGGAATTAGGAAGTGTTATTTATGTACTTACACTGATGACATACAGCGAAAGAATATAGTGGATATGCCTCAAATCCCGAAATTAATGTTAAAGAGCAGAAAAATCCCGTGATTTGTTGAATAAAAAGTTATTTACTTTTACACAATATAAACCACTGCACGCGCAACGTTGCCAATATGTAAAAATAATAAAAATAATGATGTAAATACTAATTAAAATTGTATGTTAATTATCTTTGTTATATTTGTTTTATCTATCTCGGAGGTTTTTATTATTATTTATTTGTAACTAGCTGATGCCCGCGACTTCGTTCGCGTGGACTTTATGACTCCGGCGTATAAATATAAATAAAAACTAATGAGAGAGAGAGAGAGAGAGACAGAGGGAGAAAGTACTTGTAACAGTGTTAGGAGTTAAAAGTCAATATTATTTTAATTCTTTCATTCGGGAGCCAATATGAAAAGAGCTGAAGTGTTACTAACCCTGGAGAAAGCCACAATAAGTAGGCCATGCGAAAAACCAGTCCTTAGATCGACATCAGCAGCTTTAAGCCTCTAAAACTGTGACTTATTTTCATAGCAAAGCAAGTTAACATATGGAACTGTGTATTTTCAAAAGGAAAATTGTTGGGGATGAGTGGCATACGCGGAATAAATACAGTTTCACTGGCATCACTCACTTACTGTGAGCTTTAAGTGTCTCAGCAGACTATGCCGAAGTTTAGTGGCTAAAGTTCAGTGTCTAAAGTTCGGTGGGGATGACACACTAAATAAGCTGAAGTTCAGCTGCTGAAGTTCGGTGGAAACGCCGGACAGTAGTGATGTGCCGATTTGAGAATTTAATCTTCCGTCTTTGGCGCGTCTGCGGCGAACGGAAACGGGAGCGGAAGTGGAAGAGGGAACGGGAACGGGAACGGGAACGGGAACGGGAACGGGAACGGGAGCGGAAGCGGAAGCGGGAGCGGGAGCGGAAGCGGCAGCGGTGGCGGCAGCAGCGGCGGCGGAGGGGGAGGCGGCGGCGGCGGCGGCGTCGGCGGAGGCGGAGGCGTCGGCAACGGCGGCGGAGGAGTCGGCGGCGGCGGCGGCGGCAGCGGTGGCGGCGGCGGCGGCGGAAGCGGCGGCGGCGACGTCGGCGGAAGCGGTGGCGGCGGCAGCGGTGGCGGCAGCGGTGGCGGTGGCGGCGGCGGCGGCGGTGGCGGCGGCGGCGGCGGCGTCGGCGGCGGCGGTGGCAGCGGCGGTGGCAGCGGCGGCGGCGGCGGAAGTGGGAGCGGGTGCGGAACGGGTACGGGTACGGGTACGGGTACGGGTACGGGTACGGGTACGGGTACGGGTACGGGTACGGGTACGGATACGGGTACGGGTATGGGTACGGGTACGGGTACGGGTACGGGTACGGGTACGGGTCCGATTCAGGCAAAAGCATCGGAAGTTCGGCGTTATGTGTTGCTAGTAATGCAAATAACATTGCAGGCATGCATTGGCTGAAATTCAGCCGCTGAACTTCGGCATACAGTGCTGAGACATTAAGTTGGGTTACACAGTTTCGGCGGAGTCAAATTTCGCATCAGCATTATTGGCCCTCCGACATTAAGACTTAATTTGTGAGCCGTGAGTCCATTTGCTGCAAGTGAATTAAGAAACTCAACTGGAGAATTGGTGGCGTCGTCAACAACACTATCCAAGAAATCTAAATATATATCTATATATCTAAATATATATAACTCAAAGGTGACTGACTGACTGACATAGTGATCTATCAACGCACAGCCCAAACCACTGGACGGATCGGGCTGAAATTTGGCATGCAGGTAGATGTTATGACGTAGGCATCCGCTAAGAAAGGATTTTGATCAATTCTACCCCCAAGGGGATAAAATAGGGGATGAAAGTTTGTATGAAACTTTGTCAATTTTAAACCGATCGGGCTGAGACTTTGCATGCATAAAGCTACTATGACGTAGGCATCCCCTAAGAAAGGATTTTGATAAATTACACCCCTACGCGAGCGAAGCCGCGGGCACAAGCTAGTTAACAATAATTTGCGTCATAAGTTCTTTATTAATTGATTTTTAATTTTTTGGTGTCAATATGGCGCGTTCACATAACCAAGAATTTTCTGGTGTGTTATGCTCTGAAGGTCCGCAAATACTGAACTTATAAGTTCTACTTCGGACGAAACAACTTTTTTTTTGAAAAAATTTCAATGCACATACACATTTTTTTTACTCTTTTATTATAGTATACATTTAGTATGTTTTTGTTCAGCGGCAACAAAAAACATCATCTATAAAAATTTCAACTGTCTAGCTATAATGGTTAATAAGATACAGCCTGGTGAGAGACAGACAGACAAACAGTCGGACGGTCTAAGTAATAGGGTCCCGTTTCTACCCTACCCTATGGAACCCTAAAAATCGAATAAAATAAGTATTTATGGGGGGCTCCCATACTACAAAAGTGATTTTTCATAGATTATGGTACGGAACCCTTCGCGCGCGTCCGACTCGCGCTTGGCCAGTTGTATTATAACTCAACAAAAAGTTCTAATCAGACTTAACAACTTTTGCTAAGGCGGCATTTTAATATTTCTTATAGTTTAGCTGGACCATTATAGTTCTGCATCATGTGTTCTATTTTCCAAAATCAATTATAAACTATATGTTGCCCAGGCTTCACAGCTATATAACAAAAAAAGTTTCATTCGAATCCGTCCAGTATTTCCGGAGATTAGCGTGTACAAACAGACAAACAGACAAACAGACAGACATTTTTTTTTATTTTCTTACTCTATTACTATATCTCCATCGCCCCAAATATTTTTTTTTGAAAAATTTTCAATGTACAGACACACTTTTTTTACTCTTTTATTATAGTATAGATTTGCGTCATAAGTTCTTTATTAATTGATTTTTAATTTTTTGGTGTCAATATGGCGCGTTCACATAACCAAGAATTTTCTGGTGTGTTATGCTCTGAAGGTCCGCAAATACTGAACTTATAAGTTCTACTTCGGACGAAACAACTTTTTTTTTTGAAAAAATTTCAATGTACAGACACATTTTTTTTACTCTTTTATTATAGTATACATTTAGTATGTTTTTGTTCAGCGGCAACAAAAAACATCATCTATAAAAATTTCAACTGTCTAGCTATAATGGTTAATGAGATACAGCCTGGTGAGAGACAGACAGACAAACAGTCGGACGGTCTAAGTAATAGGGTCCCGTTTCTACCCTACCCTATGGAACCCTAAAAATCGAATAAAATAAGTATTTATGGGGGGCTCCCATACTACAAAAGTGATTTTTCATAGATTATGGTACGGAACCCTTTGCGCGCGTCCGACTCGCGCTTGGCCAGTTGTATTATAACTCAACAAAAAGTTCTAATCAGACTTAACAACTTTTGCTAAGGCGGCATTTTAATATTTCTTATAGTTTAGCTGGACCATTATAGTTCTGCATCATGTGTTCCATTTTCCAAAATCAATTATAGCCTATATGTTGCCCAGGCTTCACAGCTATATAACAAAAAAAGTTTCATTCGAATCCGTCCAGTATTTCCGGAGATTAGCGTGTACAAACAGACAAACAGACAAACAGACAAACAGACAAACAGACAAACAGACAGACATTTTTTTTTATTTTCTTACTCTATTACTATATCTCCATCGCCCCAAATATTTTTTTTTGAAAAATTTTCAATGTACAGACACACTTTTTTTACTCTTTTATTATAGTATAGATATTGTTGGGAACACGAAATTGTCCATTAGAAATCCCGGGAAGTATCAACATGTCGATGCAAGTACATAAATAACTCTTCCTAATTCCGACCTCTGCTCATACCGTAAGACCCAAAGGCTACTTTTGGCGTGATGGTAGGCGAGACTATGCGAGAAAGGGTGTGGTTTGATCAGACTTTAGTTCTTGACTCCCTCTGCTTTTTTTGGCTTTCAAATTTTGGCTTTCAATAGTGTAATCACCACGCAGATTTGTTGCTCATAGTTGCTATTGCTTTAATAGCAACTATGGTCATTGATCCGTACACAGAACAAATGAAAACAAATCTACGTGTAGGTTTCCTGCTGATAATTTCCATCACTTGGGCGAAATGGTAATTATGGTAAAATCAGAGAGTTGCGCTTACTTACTGAGTCGAACCATGAACTTCTTGGACAAAGTCAACGCTTGATCGCTCGTCCATTAATAGGCATGACGAATGGAAAAATATTTTAACTCAAAGGTTAGATTTAAAAAAAATATTGTACACTTATTATTTCTTTTCTCTGCGAAACAAAAAATTACAAAGATACAGCGCATTCAAATTTCGCATGACGTCACGGCTACGTATGATTTTTACATAGAGGTGACGACTCGCAAGCCCCCACTCCGGAACTTTGATGCTTCGTATCTTTGTGAGTTTTTACTTTTTTGGCAAACTAAAAAATATGGGTCCATTATTTTTGGATAATCCAAAAGACGGACTACATAATTTCAATTATATTTCTCTAACCCTGTCGTCACCCTTTTAACACTTCAAAAAAGTTTCTAAAAATGTAGGCTGAGGATTCGAACCATGAATCTTTTGGACAAAGTCAACGCTTGACCACTCGTCCATTAATTACCACTTCAAAAATGTAGCAAACGTTGTTAATTAAGGTTTCTTTTCAGAGAACATTTTCCGAATACAGCGATTATTCCGCGAGCGCCGCTGCCGCGAACGCTCATTATTCTGGACAGATGAAAAAGTTTTCACATTTTTTGCCTGAAGTTGCTTTATTAAAAAAACTCGAAGCTCGCCGCGTACTCTGTTTTATGGGAACGACGACGCTTTGGTATAAGTAGGTATATATTTTTCTTCCAAAGGATTATAGTTATAAAACTTTTACTTTCCTGTTTCAGACAGTAGTATATTTTTGTACGTGTTACCTAGAAAGTCTTACTGAGGTTGATTAATTAATCAACAAAACTCATGTCTTTATAATTTTGATTGGCCAAAAATGCTTTTGTCCCGCTGTCAGTTTGTCTGTCTGTCCGGCTGTGCTCGCCTGCAGGTCGCATTTCTTAACCGGTTCTCGAGATTTTTTTTAACATGTTCAAACATTATATAGATTTTTTTATCGATTCAGATTTTCGTAGGTTTCAAAATGACGGAAATATGGGGATTGAAAATTAATTCGAAAATTTTCAAAAATGACAAAACTTTTTGTTACCTTTATAAAAACTTTTTTATCCAATAAACTTCAACGTGTCGGGGTGACTCGCGAGGAGTAAAGCTCTAAGAGCCACTAGTATGAATTTGTATGTTTACATAAATTACATTACAACAAGTTCATTATAGGGTGCTACATTAATGGCTTTGGTGTAAAAAGTTGTGGCTCTATTTCTTAATATAGTAGTAAGTTTTCCTATATTTCTAAATAGGAAATACAAAATGTAACAAAACCCCTGTCTGATCCTCGTATCCTCTAAACTTTTCCTATGAGACCAATGCTTGAAACTCGGAAGAAAAAATCGACATTTTGAATTTTTTCATTTTCGAAAATGAAGATGTTTGGTTTTTCGAGTTTCAAGCATTAGTCTTATAGGAAAAGTTGTTCATATTGACGGTCTGAGTTGCTCCTACAAAGATCGGACTGGGTATTACTATTTACACACGTACATATTGTATAGAGGGTTCATTTGAAAAAATATGATTTTTGAAAATTTTATGGAGTTAAAAAATAAACCCCAATGTAACATACAAGCTTGGTATACCTACACAGTAAAATAAAACTATGTCTGCATGTCGTGGGGAAACACTTCTTGGTTTTATGGTGTCACTATTCCAGTTTTCTAAAGTATTCTTGTGAAGAGAGCGCTTTTCCGAGCTTCAGAGATTCTATGGCAGCTGCGCTATCCGACTTTCTCTGCCATTAGGTCCTCATTAGGTAGTTACTACTAAGTCTTAATAATGTCACTATTTCTACTTGGCTCCCATTTATGTACACCCTATACATAAATATGTACATACCTATTAGGTAAATGTTGATTACAATCGTAGTATTCGAACTGCGATTGGTCTGAGGACTTTGTCCACGGCATGGCGGCGGCATACCGTTTTTTACGGTGATTATTCAATCTTGTCAAGAGTCTTGATTTTTTTGGAACTATGTTCCATTTCAGACGGTACGGATTTGGCGGATATGCGAAAAAAGTATAAGATTTCCCGTCGGGAATTTTTTTGTTCTATCTTCGTTCCAGCTGAGTGTTGTTCCACGACACTCACACATTTTTTATATTGGTCAGAATAAATCTATGTTGAGTTTCCTATGCCATTCAGAAACACGTGGATGGTTTCGGTGGGTGTTAGTTATCGAATGTTGTCAGTCAAACAGTGTTTTGATTTATAATATCATAATTGATAAAAATAAAGCGTGTGTAAATAAATAAATATATACGGACAAATCACACTGATTGAGCTAGCCCCAAAGTAAGTTTAAACTTATGTTATGGGATACTAACTCAACGGTACCATATTGTATAATAAATACACAAATATAATAGATAAACACTCAAGACCCAGGACAATTTGAAAAAGGCCATTGTCCAATTTGTCCTGGCTGGGGATCGAACCCAGAACCTCCGGATTAGCGGACTAGCGTGTTGACCATTACGCCACGGAGGTCGTCAAAAAGCGTGAATTCAAGTTTTGTGTCTAGATCTAAAGCACAATGATGAATTATCATATTCATCTAAATAAGGCACCAACTGAAACGCCCTTCTGACGCGTAGACGACCAAGAAATACTGTGTCAAAAGTTCTTTTCGGCGTTTCTTCTCAGCAGTGGTCGTTGCAAAAAGCTGGTAGGTATCAGTATGTTATCAGTAGATTTTGTTTTAAATAATTGATAATTTAAATACTCATTACATGTAATGTATAATAAACTTATAGACGTGTAATATTGCGAAAATGCGAATCATGTTATTAGGCGATGCGGCTAGCAACCCATCACTATTTTGATTCCTTCTTTCACTTTTTCGTCTCGCCGTCCACTCCCACCGACACGCTATTTTCTTAGAGCCGCAAGACCCAAAATGCTCTTTCTGCCCTTTAGGGAAATAGACGTGATAATATGTAAAGTCAGGTACTAAGATACCTGACCAGGCCCTCTACTTATATCATGCATTTTCTCTTAAACTAAACATGATATTTACATGAAAAAAATTATTCAGACAGATTTTAATATCTCCTGCGAAGACCCGATTCCGAATAAAAAATTGATTATTGATTCTCTCTATAGCCGTGGGAGAAACTATTTATTTGCTTAAAATAAAAACATGTTAAGTAAAAACAAGACATATTGTAGTAGATATAAAGCACTAAGACAAATTATGTTCTATGACCTTCGACAGTTGCAGCCGTTCATCCCAAAGTTCGACATTCGGCGTCCTCTGCTCTGATATACGATCTTCGGTAATAATATATATTGAAGGATCCACATATTGAACACATTGATTTATATAATACGAAATGAATAGCAAAATCCCTGAAGCATCGTGATATTTAATTTTTATGCTAGAAAGCAGACGAATACCTTCGAGCGATTGAGATTGCTTTTTGTAAACAGACAGAGTTATAAATCTCAAGTTTTCTTATTTTATTTTCGTAAAATAAACTTCTTTGCCACCACTTTTGAATTGCATCTCCTATGATCCTCAAGAATAGGCTGCAAATTGCTACGTCGAGAGCAGCGTCGCTTGCCAAGTCGGGATTTTCCTAAACAATTCCAATTTAGTCAGAAATCAGAATAAATTGTGCGCTAGCTAACATAGACTTCTATTTGAGAAAATGAAAGAAAACAAATAATGACTCGACTTTTTTTAAATATTTTACCTACAAAGTATTAAAATAGGTCTCGTCTAAGGCCAAGAGGAAGCCAAATATTTATCTGAATACATAGTTTTTACTAAAACAAACATTACTAATACTCCACTGTCCGTTCGTCTATCTGCCTATTAAAAAGGCGGAATTATAGGGACTTAAAAAATCATATTTCATCAATTAGATTTTTTCAAAAATATCGTAATACGACGAAATGTTTTTGTCTGGAACACTTTTTTTATCCAAGAAACTTCAACGTGTTGGGCGTGACTCGCGAGGTCTACAATTCTACATACAGCTGACACTCAGCCACTAGTAATATACTTAATACTTACTCTATTTAACCGACTTCTAAAAAAAGGAGGAGGCTATCAATTCGTCGCGATCTCTTTTTTATGTATGTTCACCGATTATTCGAAAACGCTTGAATCGATTTGAAATTATTCTGTTTTTGTTTGAAAGTGTTTATAATACTTACGTGACGCATAGAAATTTTATCAAAATCGATATGTAGTTTGGGGGTAGAGTCGGTTCTTAGTTTTTAAAAATTCTATATGTTTTTGGATTATAGAATCCAAAAACATATAGAATTTTTGTTTAGGAAGTTATTACTTTGGAAGAGCTAAGGAATCGTGTTCACGGCTTCACTTTACGTGTAGTCTATCAGTTTAAAAGTCTATGTTGTTTCAAGTCTTGCATTCAAAGTGAACGGTATCTTTCTTCAGGTGTAACAATGCAAATTGCATTCCTTTATAGCTTGCTGCAATGTCTTCTTGATTGCAGTCGCTGAGATGCTTTCTGAAATGCGATATTGGCGTCATTTATAATATTATTTTCTCGAAAACAAAGAGGAAAATCAAATTCTTTTAGGAACTTTTCTGTCTATGAGAAAACGGATTTTAAGGCTAGGCGACTATACAGGACGCGTTACATCTTGTTTTCAAGGAAAGTAGGGTTTTATATGTGAAGGTTGCTCTTACGTCGCACTTTTTCGGGCTCGAAGACTTATTGATGTCATCTTGGAGCCCTTTGATTATGAAACTCCTTCTGTTAAGAACAGAGGAGGAAAAAAAATTTGCGGAACGAACATAATTAAGATTTTAATATTCAATAAAAACATATGGTGTGAAAAGTTCCTTCGATCTGCAATCTCTATAAGCTCGTGAGGTCCACAGCTCACAGAGCCACTAGTTAATTAGAAACAAACGAAGAAATTTCAAAAAATTCAAACCCAAGACGCCAAAAAGGACGTCGCCAATGTCTGTCTGTCTGTATGTAAGGTCTTATAGGTTTGACGCCAATGTGTCATCGTAGCTCTCGAAAGGATAGACCGATTTTGATGTGGTTTTTTTACGTTAAAGCAAGTTTCCTTGCGGTGGTTCTTAGCTATGTTTGATGAAAAACGGTTCAACCGTTCAAAAGTTTTCGGGGGTGAACGGTTGAAAGGGGGTTTACTATTTTTCCTGGAAAATAAACTTGTCATGGAATGTCATGACATAAATATCATGTTTTCAATCTCATGTGTAAATATTATCTCTGGAATTTGTCGTATATTCATGCTAATCGCACTGTACTAATGATGATATATGGTATTAGATGATTGATGATAGTGATTCATCAATAATTAAGGATTAGTGAATCTAGAACGACAAAACATGTCATGGAAATTCTATAGTGTATGGAGTTATTTTCGAGCTAGGAAAACAACAAACCCTATAATTTAGTCAGTTTACATACTTCCTATATTATTCCGTACAATGGACCAATTAAAGTGTCAAATATTCACGTTCGTCCTTGTGAATTAGTTTATTCTAACATTGTAAATAAGTGTGGTAATTACTTCGCGGTCTATCTAAATTACACAAATTATACGTAGTTTAAATTAAGTTTTCCTTTGTTTAATATGTAGAACGTCCTGTTTATGAACGAGCTATTTCTGATTCCCATTTTGCACGACCGAGGTGGTTGGCATACATCATCATACATCATGGTTGGCATCTCAATCTCATACTTACATGCAAATAGATAAACAAATATCTATTTGTACATATGAGAACACTATATCGCAGTAATTTAGTAGGCCTCCCGGGAGTAAAAACGTTTTCTAATTTTTTTTTTACGTTGCCAAAGTTCTATCTCATTATCTTTATCCAGTGCAATTACTGTAAACGTCAATTATAATTTTAATACCTATTTGAATTTTCCGAAAATTAACAACATATAAAGTACATTAAATAATGAATAAAAAAAACATTCCCAAGCAATAATTAACTACGGATTTTGCGTTTTTAGAAAAATATTCAATCCACTTGATTTTCCCAAACACCTCGAGGCTTTCCCGAAAATGGATTTAGCGCGAAATTTGTTTAGCAAAATGAAATACTCTCCTGAGATGTTTCACAGCAAAATAATTAACGAATTCCTTACTCTGAAATAAATGGCGAACTGTAGCGGAAACTCAATTTGCGAGAACATTACGGAAATTTACTGGTACTCTTAAAAGCTTGAGAAAAAGATTCCGCGAATTTGATTTACCAACCTTGGTTTCACAGGAGTGATATAATATTATAATGGATCAGTGAGAATGTACTGGTCGTACGAAGGCCAATATCAGAAATATAGGCAGTTTGAACTAGTGCACTGAAAACGAAAGTAAATGTAGTTTGGAGAAGTCTGAAGAAGACTGAACGGGAAAGTAGATTGTTTGTATAAGTAAACTATGGGTTGTAACTCTTATGGGTTCCAGTAGCACTTTTCTATGTTGCTATCCTTTTCTGTCGCTTACGTAGTAATAATTTTTTTGGTTAATGCTCAGAACCGTCATTAGCTAAAGCGAGAGAGTGCGACGGAACGCTTTAGTCCCGCTATGCTGAAACGTTCCGTCGCTCTCGACGAATGCAAATGACAGTCCTGAGCGACAGAAAAGAATAGCAGCATAAAAAAGTGATGTTTCGTGCCGCCAAATAAGTCCCAATCCTAATCCGGAAAATAGACCCTTTGTACAAGTAGGATGCAGAAGGTAATGGCAAACAACTTCTTAATCTTTGCCAAAAATCGTCATTGTGTGCGTGTTCTATACAATGGCACTGACAAGAGCTTGGCTCATAATTGTAGAAGAAGGACAAGACCGAAAGGGGAAGTAGACCTGTTAAGACAAGTAGATCGAGAAACGTTGAGTTAGGCACTTACATTTTTTTTTTGTGACACGATGCACGATGTAATATGATTGATGATTGATAATGCTGTTTACCGGATTTCATTTGAGATTTCTGTCGAATCGTGTCTGACTGAGTTCATACCGTGAATTCGTACAAAGTCAATACATATATTTAGCAAGAAATTTGCAAGCGACAAACTTTCAGTTTATTGATGTCAAACTGCTGAAGTTCTCGACGTGTAAGTGTCGAACTAATGGACCGTTCGGAAGCTTCGCGCTGGGTTTGCTCTAGTCTCGTAACCTTTTATTGCAAATATTTTTACCTTATCTTTATAGAAAAAAAATAATAATCATGAAACAACTTTGTGGAAATGATTTCACTACTATTGATGTATGCGGTCGGCCAAGTTCAGAAGCGCATGGTGCTCAAGGTTTACTGCTTACTATTTCTTACCATAACTTGTCATTTTTTAAAATGTATTTATAATAAAGGATTGCTTGAAAAATCTTTAAGAAGGTTTACCTAAGTCACCACATCTCTGCGGAGTTAGTTTTCTTGAGTGAAAAGGATTTAATAATCTCTCTCTTTTTCAGGCTATGCACACTGAGGGTGACGCGGCTCCGCGTTTGCGGGGCGTTGGGCGAAGCGGGTGGCGGCGCGGCGGGCGGAGCGGGTGCGGGTGCAGTGACCCTCGCCGCCCGTATGCACAGCAGCAAGCGAACGCTCCGCTCGAACGACATCGCTGTACCGCCGCTAGATGTGGAGCTGGACCTCTGCTTCTCACTCCAATATCCTCATTTCGTCAAACGGGATGGTAACAGGTAATAAGTCTATTTTTTTTTATTTGCACGTCCGGCCTCCGGTAGCACAGAATAAATACTTGTATTAAACAGTCTTACCCACAAAAGAAATATCCACTTAATGTGGTTAGCGCTATGGTTTAAGTCTTTACCTCTTCGTTTAGATACCTAAACATCCATTGCAAGCCAATTTCATTCTTATTACTCTAGACAAACGATTCACGTAACTGAATTTTCCCCTTTAAAGTGGTCGCCGCGCGCATAGTAATAATGTAGGTATATTTTCGATACCTTAACGGGGAGTGGCGATACACAGGCCTGCCGATAGTCACTGAGAGTAGAGTCGGCGGCACGGGTGCGAAACATAAATTACAGTAAAAATGAGGCTGTGAAACTGAAGTATAAAGTGCGCGCAAAAGAGAAGAGGATTTCGCAGGAGTTGGTCCTACAAAATCCTCCCGTTCTGTTTAAAAACAAATGTGCAAGGTCTTCTTAAAAGGTAAAGCGCAAAACAGAAGCCTGAAAACAGTGAGTAGAGTCGTTAATAATTAAGATTAAGAATTAATAATAAAGAAGGGACGACGCGTTGAAAACGGTTTGTACCAGGTAAGATCCTCTGCCAACATTTTCTTATGTTACACGGGATGGAAGCTGGTAATCTTATGATTTACCTGGATGTACGCTATGTAGTCAGGACGTTGTTAGCATGATTGCTTGAGAAAATGCGTATGGTATGTAGTAATTGCAACATAGAATTGCTCCGCCGGGGTCTGCGCATTTTCTAATTTTAGTGCACCACTTAGACTGAACAGCACGGTTCATCCGCAACCATTGTTAAACATGGTGCAAAGATAATGGTATTTCGGTAGGAATAAAGGGGACAAATAATTATTTTTCCAGCCCTTTCAGGCGTGCCACCCGGAGCATGAGCCCCGGCCCCTGCTTGTCCTTTCTGATTTAACTTGATCCCATCGACTTCCACGCCTTTAGTTTACAGAACTGGTAAAAATAAACAACAGTTGGAAGGTTGTAATGAAGACATTACTCCACTTTTTTGACAAACGTTTGTTTAATCGTCCACGATTACTACTCGTGGCGCTCGTAATCTGGGATTTGGCCACATTTGTAACGCCAACGTGGGATAAATCGGTCTCACAAAAATATAATATAAAAAAAAAGAAATGTGGTGTCGTGGGACACCAGGTAGGAACGAAGTTCCTTCGGCTAATGTAGAATCGACACAATTTGCAAAAGAAAAATCGTGCTCAAAGGTATTATACACTACTCGCTTGTGTATACGACTGTCGCGCCTGCGCACGTCTCATTTAACGGTTTTATTTAACGAGGTCATCCTTACGGTTTTACTATCACATTTTTTTCAGTTCGGTCGCGCAGCAAAATCCCTATCTCCTCCAAGCCTGCCGTAAGGAACTTCGTTCCAATAAACCTAAAAATAAACGTTTTGTAGCCAATACATAAAACAAAAATGCAGATGAAGAGTTGAATAAATTACTAAGGTTACTTCACATCTTTTCAGGTACGCAGAAATGACACCCTCATTCGAAATTATAAAAACTTTTAATTATTTTTTTTGAACAACCGCTAAAACTATACATTTTCAGCTAAACGGATTACATTACAAATTATACTTTGACTATTGAAAGAGTACGGTCATATGAATTTTAAAAATTACTTGTGTAATAAAGTTGAATATATCCTATAAAAAATGTAAAGAAATACCCGTCTCGCAAGGTTCACACTGGAAGGATAAGACGAAGTTCTTTGTTTAAGAATCTTATATTTGTATGAATCTCTATATATTTAAAATCGTATAGACGTTTTTCGTTAGGAGTGTAATCACATTTATTGGCTACTCATTCCTTATTTATTATCTTCCGAGGGCATGAAGTAGGCTTTAGAAAACTGTCAAGTACAATTCGCACGAAATCCGATTTTATCTCAAACCCGAGTTGTGCTATCCCAAGCCTGAAAGTTGATAATACCCACCTAAGGAGCTTTACGAAATCTTGTAGTCAGAAGTTATTTCGCAATGCTAGATTCTACTTTAGAAAAGTTTAAGACCGTCTTTGATAAATATTTCTGGGTTTGATATTTTTTATTTTAAATAATAAACGTCTTTTTATTCCATATTGTATGCCGGCATGTATATTTCACTTCCAGACTACTCGTATTAAAGCGTAGCATACTTAAAAATCCCTTTGAAAACCGTTGATATAAACACTTATTCCATAAAATAAAACTTTTCGTTCGCTTATTCCATCGTTTAATCAAATATTACATCGCAGGAAGCCGGACATTTTCGGCGCACCCCAGTTTAGTTTACGACCTGTTTTATTACTTTGTACATTTTGCTTTACGTTTTAGTTGGGCCGCAAATTAACGCGACAAACTTGGCTGGGACCTGGGACTAACATTCAGCCCTCTAAGCGTTTGTGTTGTAGTTTGAAATTTTGGTCATATGTGTCCTTTACAGTTCCCATGTAATCTGAGTTGTTACGGTAGACGAAAAAAGAAATTAGCTTTTGAATAAAGAAATATATAAATAAATTTAAAGGGACAAATTACACTGATTGAGCTAGCCCCAAAGTAAGTTCGAGACTTGTGTTATGGGATACTAACTCCCCTACTTCCTGTAACAAAAAGCCCCACTTCCTGCACATTCCAGGACCTTAATGTAGCAAATAATTGGGGAATCGTTGTGGCCAAACACTGGTCTTTATTATAGCCTTTCGACTCGAGAAGACGCTATAAGTACTACCGTACCGAACGATAGCTGTCCCAACAACAATGTCCCTCGAAATTAAGTTTCTAAGTGAAAATGGTATAATATGGACAGATATGAAATGTTTATCGCTACGCTATGAATCTAACATAGATTCACATCTGCAGATTGATTTGTTTTTTTCTCGAGTACAGTCCATTTAGTAGGATCGTCGGATTTTTCCTTTTGTGTACGAACAAAGTCCTGTTACAGCTATAATAATAGATTTCTCCCGAACCGTAGAGTCTGAAAGCAGGGACAGGAATACCGATATTTTATTATCGATACCCGATATCGGTATTCTATCGATATATCAATATACCGATACAAATTACGATATATCAATACTAAGTACTGGGATTATATCGATATGTTGTATAAAATATCGGTATTTTATCGAAATATGTACCGATAAAATACCGATATCAGGTATCGATATATCGATAATAAAATATCGGTGTTCCTGTCCCTGTCTGAAAGCCTCCGATACGCTTTATGGAATGAGCTTTTCCGAGTCAATTTCATTTTACATTATATTTTGTTTTACAGATTGCAGATAATGCTGCAGAGGCGCAAGAAGTACAAGAACCGTACTATCCTGGGGTACAAGACTCTGGCTGAGGGCGTCATCAGAATGGACCAGGTACATAATCGTCGAAACTAAGTTTTGCATCGTATTATCTTACAAAATATAAGCGAAACGTAAGTTTTGTTCAAAGGCGAGATATCGTCGACGTAGCTTGCAAAGTCTCAAAGCTTAAATGGGGCTTGGGTTTGCCACGTGTGAAGAATGCATTCGGAAGCAAATACCGAGTTTTTTGTTTTATTTTGTTGTGAAATAATTACCTAAAATTATTTTAAAAAAATGTATATGACACATGCTGTTTCTAGTAAACATGCTTTGCACTTTCATTCATGTGATGCTGAACAGACCTTAGGCACGCAACACCCAAAAGCTAAAACAGAAGTAGTGATATTTTTACGCAGAGTATTTTAGGTGTAATAATTAATCTTTGTGATCCTAATTAGACATTTATACAATTTAATTTTGTTTAAAATAAGTAAGCATTTGATAATTCTAAAAACATTGCACACGATGTGCATTCAAAGAAACAACGTTTTCAGACGATAAGAAGGCAAGTTAAATTAAAATCCAACCGACCGTTTGATGGCAAAGAATAATAAACGGCCGGGAATAAACCGAAGCGATATGTTTGTGGAAGTCTGTCTGTGTGTTTGTTCAAATGTGAGAGCTTTTGCCTCGGAGACACCTCGAGTTGGATCATACGTGTGAAATTTGTTTATTATTTCAATTCTTTATGTGTGAGTTTAGTTAAAATTTTACTTTTGTTATTTTTTGAGTAGGAAATTCATTGAACAAGGAATTGGGTACTATTCTGGATGAAAAATAAATTATTTTGATTTATTATATTTGACAACCTCCGTGGCGTTGTGGTCACCATGCTAGTCCGTCACCCAGAGGTCCCGGGTTCGATCCCCGGTCAGGGCAAGTTAGAAAATGGTCTTTTTCTAATTGTCCTGGGTCTTGGGTGTTTATCTATATATGTATTTGTTACAAAATATAGTATCGTTGAGTTAGTATCCCATAACACAAGTTTCGAACTTACTTTGGGGCTAGCTAATCCAGTGTAATCTGTCCCTATATATTTATTTGTTACGTTTAAGAAAATAAAGCGTCACATAATAATGTCACTTGTCATGATCATATCCATTTTCAACGTGATTTTAGATTTATTAATGCAGAAAAACTGATATTACATCACTAAGTATTTGACGCATGACGTTATTAGTCTGTCATAATCATCATAACAGCCACAGGAAGTCCACTGCTGGACATAGGTCGTTTTGGAAATCCTTGGGGGACCAAGGATTTCCAAAACGACCGATCGGAAGCGGCCTGCATCCAACGCTATATTATCCATCCATTAGTCTATAATTCATACAAATCCCAAAGAAAATGTTTGTTTTGATAATGTTTGGGAGTAATCATCCTTAAATATTTTTATTTTATTTTATTTCTCAATACAGCTCGTTATTAAAATAAAGTTTATCAAGGCACATCTCTAGTTGCTGTGCTAATGCACTAAGCCTCCTCGAAGGCTCAATGGCATGGTTCCTACCTTTTGAGGTAGGTACAATGCCGTTATCTTTTAATCTTAGGTATATCATTTCTGGAAGAGATCCATTAAGCGATAAGACCGCCGCTGATTGCACTCATTTAATGTAAAATTATTTATCTGTGTTACATTTTTCGTTGTACATACAATAAAGAGTAATTAATTATCTATCATAAATTATAAGAATAACAACGAATTCAGTAAATATAATCGGGCATCTCGCTTTCATTTAGGTAGTTAGTAACGTAAAAAAATCTCCCTCACCAAACAGTTTCATATAATTTACAAAATTCAACAAAAAAATAAAGTCCGAATAGTGTGGTTGTCCAACTGTATATTTCATTTATTTTAAATACTATTGTATTTGACAATGTTTTTGAGAATTACTCACTCTTATTTGTGCGTTAATAACAGCTTGACAGATTGCTAGATTTGCTAATATTAGCTTGTAGGTAATTTCGACTAATTTCGAGTAACTGTCCAATTATACAGGGCATTTGAGTCACAGTGAATCATTCAATTATAGTACCGTTCAGAGGACGAATTTGTGATCTTTAATTATCCAATGACAGACATAATTAGGTACATTTATATTCTATACTAGCATTTACCGGCAACTTCGTCTGCGTAAATTCAGTACTATGTAATACAGTCTACTTTTCTATGGTAAAATAGTATTCCTTATACAAAATTCCACTCTCCTTTATTTTCATTCCCTGGATGGTTGATTTTTAGGATGAAAATTAAAAACTATCCTATGTCCTTCCCTGGGTCTCAAATAATATCAACTTACCTATACCAAATATTATCTAAATCGGTTCAGTGGTTGAAGCGTGTGAGCTACTCAACTCAGCTTGCTATTACATAAAATACAGGAATTATTAGTCAGATGACTAACTAAGAATTAAAATATCCCCATGTTAGTAACTAGACATATGTGATATCTTTGTCCCCAATCAAGTATCGGGTGCCAGAATCAAAAGTTCACCGAAATAAAGTTGACCAGAAGTAAGTATACTAATGTTTCTGTGAGAACAGTAGACCTCGCGAATCCTTACAACTATTTAACTTTTGTACTAAATATAGTCTATAGGTTTGACCAATATGGGAGTGAAGTTTATTACTGTGTAATTCACTCAAAAAGCCTTTTCATTTGATACCGCACATGGTATGTTTGTATAAAAAATCTTTTTTTATCTCTTTTCCCACGTCACAGTTACTATGTTTCACGTTCAAGTTTATCATATAAAAAGTTGTTAAGACTAAAAAGTTGCGTCTTAATAAGAATAACAAAAAATCTATGACATTTTGGAAGTTTTGTTGAAATAACTGAGATATGAGATTTTTTAAGTTCCGAAAACTCGCATTTCCCCCGTTTTTAAAAATTTCGATATACTAGCTCGACAAAAATCTTTCATGAGAATCGGACCTGTAGGCAAGAACAGAAAGACAGATGGACAAAAGAATTTTCGGCCAGTCGAAACTGAGACGCTTCGCTCGCTCGGTCAATAAAATTGATCGTAATTTGTTCATAATGGAATGAAATGGAAATGTATGATTCATTACTCCTATAAATCAATTTTGACCAATATTTTTTATTGCAGGTCCTGCAAAGGTCAATGGATATGGAGTTGGAGCTGACTGGAGTGGGAGGGAAGGTGGGCGCGGCTGCTGGACAACCTGTGGCTAGGTTGTCCATCACTGGGCTGGCTTCCACCCCGGTCGACCATGACACTAAGAACAACAATACTCTGCTCATCACTGGTAAATATTATACTTACCAGTGATGTATACTTATATACGTACTTACTTGTGAGACCGCACTTGTTGAAAAAGAAATAATTAAATTAGATTCCATTACATTCGGACATTTTTTTATTGTTTTCAGCATATCAAATCTAGAGTTGCCATCTGTCCGGACATTTGCTTTTTAGGGTCGTGTCTTTCCAGCTGTTGGGTAAAGCGGATGACTTTTTAGGCCTCGCCTAAACTTTCTTTCACAAAACCTTTCATCTGGCTCCGCCACTGTTTCCCCGTCCGGCTTTAAGGGCTAAATATCCGGCCTTATTCAGCGCAGAGTCAGGGTGTTTTTGAGTGGCACAAAAAGGAGGGAGGCCTCTGCTCAACAGTGAATTGATGTGAACTGAAAATGATGACGTAAGATGTGAACGGGGCGCAGACTCCTCCGCGTCTTTTTCATACAAAATGTATAGAAGCGTCGCGATGCATAACACACAGGATTGACGGGGCGCGGACAGGGCATAGACGACGCTTACTCGTCCGCGTCCTACGGTAGAACACACAGAACGGACGGGGCAAGGGCCCGAGCAGAGGATACGGGGTTGGGGACAGTTTGGGGGACTCGCGCGTCGCCAGTGTTGCCATAAATACAGATTTGCTTGTATCTGTCACGTCCGTGCTTCGGCTTTTATATCTGTTTTCAAAAGTTGCGACGACGCCCCTTGTCTTTGCCCTGTCCGTGCCCCGTCTGCGTCTTACGTCTTTTCTATTTGTCAGATTCTTCTATCCTGTCAGAAGACAGGATAGAAGTGGCGCCCTCATTTGAAAGAAATTTATCTATTTTGTACACGCCTACTACTACCTGTTTTCGTCTCTTTTCCTCTCCTGGTTCTGCTGGAGATTTCCTATGAAACTAGCAGTACATATGTACTTAATATTTGTTTCTGTAATTGTATTTTGTGTAAACGAATAAATAAATCATTTTGATGGTAAATGCGGTGATACTTATCATTTTGCTGGGCAGGAGGCACATTGTTAGGCATTAGATAGATCTTCAAATGATTTATCTGTCTTCGCCCTAATATCTAAATAGAAGTCTTTTCCTCATGAACATTCTTTTAATTTTCCAGAGCGAGGCTACTCTGACGAAGAAGAAGAAGGCGAGTTCAGCTCGGTGGAGGAGGCGGACGACATGACGTACGGTGCGCAGGCGCGGCGGCGGGCGCACCGGCAGCTGGCCTTCAACAAGGAGGACCTGTCCTACACTAAGGTTTGTGTGTGCTTTTAAAGTTTTTTAATATTGCTCAATCTTAACTTTGATAAACCATCGTATCTGGCTATATATACTCCATTTGTTAAGACACAAGGTAAGGTATTCAAATAAATTTAAACAATCTTGACATGTTTTTTTTTTATTAAAATATACTATTTGAAAATCGATACCTTTGAAA
This sequence comes from Acrobasis suavella, assembly GCA_943193695.1. Lineage (NCBI taxonomy): Eukaryota > Metazoa > Arthropoda > Insecta > Lepidoptera > Pyralidae > Acrobasis > Acrobasis suavella. The sequence goes on from OW971947.1 coordinate 4,865,479, forward strand.
ATACAAATAAATTCATTTATACATTACATTTTAAATATGTAACGTATAAAGAGATTCATTTTTAAAGTGTTCTATTTCCATAAAAAGACATGTCAAGATTGTTAAAATTTATTTAAATACCTAACCAAATGGATTATAGCAGACGTTGCTATCTAAAAGCGTAACTGTAGGCAAGATCTATGTAAATTGTTTTGCGTATAAGGTTGCTATCTCCTAAAATAAGAAAGCGTAACTGCGCTAAATAATCCCGGACACTAAGGCTTAAAAGCCGGACGTTGATGCAGTGGCGAAGAGATCAATGTTTTGTGTAAGATAGTTTTGGCGAGGCCTAAAAAAAAGGTAATCTGCTTTGCTAAAAAGCCTAACAAAAGCCGGACAAACCGGACACATTAATATTTGGCCGAACACGACCCGGAAAAAGCCGGACAGATAGCAACCCTAAATGCGTAGGATGAAATCCTGAAACGGCTTAATGTAAATACGTTCAAGATCTTAAAGATGGTAAAGCAAAGATTTACCAAAGATAGTCTTCGGCATCCTTGTTCATTGACATGCATATTATTGTTACGAACGAGATAAACGCAGAATGTTCGCGAGCAATAATTCGCGGAACTTCGTCAGAATGGTGCAAGCGACTAAGCCTTATGTCATAAGCATAAAGGCTAGAATTGTTTGGCCGGTTGCACTCACACACACGTACCGGCGCCGCGATGTTTCCCGGCATCGAAATACATTCTTCAGGTATGGGGAATATTCGAGAATAATGTAGACCTCTATACCGGGGCATATATAAAGGCGATCGAGTGCGTACCACGGCAGTTCCATACGAGCTACGAAAGCGATTACTTCGAAGCAAACCGAAGCGAAGGAAACCTACCTCAGTGCGACGAGTGGAAGTACCTGCGACAACCTCGGCGAGATACCTGGACCTCAACTGCTACGCCACTTGGATTTAGACATCAGACATCTTCACGTGTCAAATTACGGTTCCGTAGTGAATAAAGACCCTCATACGAAGTTTGGCGTTTTTCTCCAAATCTCGAACCCCAGTTTCGTAAAATTATATTTCGGGAAGAAAAAGGGGGAAAGGTATCCCTTGCTCCCAAGCAGCACAGCTGAGGATGCAACTGTTGCTGCTGAAGTAGACGTAGATTTAAACAAGACAAGTCATCCTTAAAAAAATACCGACCGCCTTTTTATATACCCGGTGTCACCCTCAGAATTAAGACGAATCTAATGACACCTTTCAAGCTTAAATCCATCGAGCCGTTCAGGCTGCAGAGCGTGCCAAACATTAAAATTGGCGCCAAAAATCCACAATTTTGTTTTGTTTTGTATAACTAGTGTCACTTCTACAGTAAATACAAATCGAACGACACCTCTCAAGCTAAAATCCATCGAGCCGTTAAGGCTGCAGAGCGTGCCAGACAATTATACAAACATACATACATACTCTCGAAAAACATAACCCTCCTTCTGCCGCAGTCGGGTAAAAAGAACATCTTTTTTAATTTGGATAAATTGTAAAGCTAGAATTTTTTAAATAAGAAGTTCAGTACCACCTGTAACTCATTCATAATATTTTTATTACCAAAACGTCTAAAAGTCATATTCGTAAAATTAAGCGTTTAATAAATATCAAATTACACTGCTACATTGCCAAATTAATTTTTATTACATACAAGCATTAATTTTTTATTAAGTCTACAATTATATTTTATTGTTTCTAATAAATTGCATGGTCCACAAATTTGTAAATAAGCTTTAGCTTCGCATTTATAGCTTCTAATAAACATAAAAATATCTTATTTAAAGTAATTTGGGTAAGCATGGTAAAATTAATTATAAGGTTATTTTTATGTAAATCATCATACTATTTTCGAAAAAAAAAACGAAGACATTTTAGGTCATTTTAATAAAACAAATAAATAATTTCGAATTTCTTAAGAATATTGTAGGATGTAAACTTTTTTAATCCGCTTCAATCCATGAATATTTTTATATCTTGTCCTCCTGACAGGTATGGCCATAAAAATGACGTCATATCAGTTCAATTCAAAGATACTTTACTCTGGGTTATTATAAAAGCAGTTATTAATTCTTTGGTTCTATTCCTAGTCAAAGACGAAGTCAACATTCATTAATTTATTTTTGCATATTTGTAAATTTTTCTTTCAATTTCATAATAGTTAGTTGTTAACGTCAGATCATTTACTTGCAGCTAAGTTTTTTGCCGCTTCCTAAGCGCAAGTACAGAAGAGCGGCTAGTTTTAAAGTATAATATAACTTTTTTCAATTTAAGGGCATGTAGCAAGTTGCAATACAATTCCTCTGAGACATATCTGCATTATTAATATATTAAATGAGGTTTGTAGGAAATGCGAATAGATGGCAGCTCAGTGGACGGTAATTCAAAAAGCGTTTTACTTAGTGAATTCTTTGAGATTTTACTTTAGAATGGCCAAATAAAATCGCAAAGAATTCACAAAAAAAGTACACAACTTCCTTGGCAAGATAGCCACTTGAGTTTTAGACCCCAAGTTAAAATAATTCCAATGGACCTAACATGTCATGGTGTTGTCTAGATGCTACGCATTTTAGAAATCCTTCCATTACAATTAATGTACCATACTGTACGCTTTCTCAGCAAGCTAGGAAACTTATTCGCCTCATTTAGCTTCATATAGCTTAATATAGTCGTTGCTTGCACAGCTCTCGCGTTCTCGCGACTTGAGCTACGTGGAGCGCGAGAGAAAGAGACAGAGCTATATGCACTCGAAGGCGAACGACAGGGACAGCGACAGCGAACTGGAAAACACAGCTAAACGCAAGGGCAGCCGCGGAAAACTCGCGGTGAGCCCGAATGCTGAAATATATTTTGTTGCAGTAGATATTACTCGTAGAGTTGGTGTTTGCTTGCGCTTGCATTCGGCTTGTTTATGCATGTGTTTCTGTAGTAAATAGTTTCTAGTGCTTGTAGTAGATAATCGAAAAAATAACTAAGAGTCGCCTTACCCTAGACAGAATCAGATTTTCCTATACAAACGTAGTCTAGCTTTTATTTTGAAACGGCAAGTCAAATATTGGCCAAAGGGGTTGTTCCATAATGGGCCAGGTCATTGTACACCAGCGCAAAAAATAAAATAAATAAATAAAAATAAAATAGTCATTTATTACAGTAATCTTTGTTACAACATGATGCTAGGACTTCCCAGTGAGTAATCTAATGATACTCGTGATGAAATAGTAGGAATGTAATGAGGCTAACATTTTATTTTTATTCGTTGTAATCTCAGAGTAACTTTAACTTCAAAATCGAGTGTAATATTACATAATGGCGACATTGTCGTGGCGGCTACCTTTCGGTGCATTCAAAACTTGTGGCACCATTTTTTAGCACTTTCTGAAGCGCCATTTTTGAAACGCGTAGACACCTAATCAAATGGTTTTTCCATACAAAAAACCGTTCTTTTAGTGATTCCGCGTTTCAAAAATGGCACCACTGAACGTCAATGTGTAATGTCACATTTAATAACTATCAAAGTCAAACAACGATTGACAAAAATCATAACGTCATCGATCGACCGGCGTACGATCATTCTTGCAGAAGTGCCATTTTTCAATCGCGGAGTCACCTAAACGAAAGGTTTTTCCATACAAAAAACCGTGCGATTAATGACTCCGCGTTTGAAAAATCTCTCCCCAGGATATATTCTGTCTAATTTGTGAAAATGTCATTCATATGTTAATGCCAATCAAACGTCAAAGTCACTTTGATGAGCGCGAAGTTGATAATGTTAAACCTCACTTACGTAACATAAATGTTTTAGTTACCCCGTATTATAGGCTGAAAACAGTCAGTAAATCGTTTAAGGGAAACTGTATAAAGTTTTATAATAAATTGCCAAAATCGGTCCTTGATATGCCAGATAGAAAATTTAAAGCTTATGTAAAGAAAGTACTTTGTGAGAAGGCTTATTACGGAACCGATGATTATCTTAAAGACAAAAACGTCTGGCTTGAGCTTGGCGCGGGTCCCTTTTAAAGGTTTATATTTGTACACTCACAAATGACATAATTTGAGTACAATCAGTACATGTATTTTATACAAACTGACATTAATTTCAAATTTGACATTTTTAATTAATAATTATGACATAGCAATGTATTCTCAGTCCACACATCTAATTTTAATATCAGTATAATTGTAAGGTTGACGTTTTTGGAGAAAATGCTGCAGTACAGTTTGTTACCGCTTCTTCTGTACTTGCGCTTTGGAGGCGGCAGTAAACTTAGTTGTAAGTAAGTGATCTGACGTCAACAACTAACTATTAAGAAATCGAAAGAAAAAAGAAATGACAATTATCAAGTGATATAAATATCCAAAGATAAATAAATGATTTGACTTTGACTTTGACTTTGACGGCATTTCAAACTAAAACTACATTAAAAATAGAATGATTTTTTCGAAATTATCGATAAAATATTGCTTACCATAAATAACTACAAATTTTAGGTAGGTGTACCATGACCTGGTCCAGCTACCATACATTTCTGCAACGACCCCTTTTGTAAATTCAAAGAAATTGCTTATATTAAGGCATATAACTAGTTTTCACAGTCGAAATATGAACATAAATGGGAATGTAGTTTTTCACATAATTTTTTACCATCAGTATGGAAAACGTCTACACTCTCATATTTTCTTCAAGTTCGTATTTGACAGTCGAAAACTAGTTATATGCCTAGATGTATGAAATTTCTTTAAACTTACAAAATACTGCCGAAATCTCACATGTCATTTAAAATAAAAGCTAGTCTACGTTTGTATGGAAAAGTCTAGGGTAAGAGGATTCTTGACCTTGTATTCATAAAAAAATGGCACTCCTAAATCAGTAATAAGGCTACGGTTGATGTAAGAAGCATTGTTTTTTTTTTGTCAATTGCACAATTAAGTCTGAACTTCTTAAGAGGGAAGTATGGCACGCACTCCGTCCAAACAAAAGAAGCAGACGAAGAAAACGTTATACCGCCTCAAAATGTATTTTGATCTCAATGATTTTTTTGGTATTATATTGACACAACCTTTTACAAAATTTGCTTTTTTTAATTTTTTTATTATCCAATTTTGAAATTAAATAAACGGAAAACCTATAAACCTAGTCTTTTATTGTGTAAATAACATACTAAAAATAATTTATATCAGATAGCATTTAGGCGTAGAGAACCGTTTTCTCTTTTTAGATGGACGAGTGCGTGTTTATACTTCCCTCTTAAATTAGTAGCATGCTCACTATATGACTGATTAAGGAAGGCAAACGTTTATGTATATAAGGGTAAGTATATTTGAGATTTAAAAATCAAACTAGGCGTACTTATATTCTGCATTCTAAAATATTATACTTATGCATGTCTATTTATTTAGTGTCGTGGTTTGTGTTTTAAATCTTTTTATATTGTTCACTTATCATCGCATACAACGTAGGATAGGTACTAGGTCGAAATGTTCAATAAATTAAAATCAAAATAATTGAAAAAAAACTTTAACTGTAACATTTTCTTTCTTTTTATTACGTTAGTGGTCACAAAAATCAGATATTTCTCTAAGCTGCCTTAAGGGGCTACATGAATTTTCCGGGGTCCAGTGCTGCCCCCATGTGAAATAATAAATCTATTAAAAGGAAACGGAGGTTTCATTTAAAATTTTGTCTTGATCAGACCCTAGATAACCCTTCAAACTATTTTATGAAGTATTGTTTACAGTTTAAAGTGAGAACGTAAAGCTTTTCTACGCACAATTGCGAAAAACGGTCACTTTTGGCGTATGTGCATAGAAAAGCTTGATGTTCGCACTGCATCTCCGTTTTCTTTCAAATGATTTATTTAAAATGGGGGCAGCACTGGACCCCGGAAAATTCATGTAGCCCCTTAAGCTGCCTTATTGTATTCTTCGCCAACAGACCAAACGCCTGGACCTCGTCCGCTAAAATAATTTCGTCAACTAAATCCTCTGTATTAAGTAGGTATTATATTTAGTGATCCCGAGGACTATAGGCTTTTAGTCTTTTTTTGAAGCCTAGACTCTTAATTAAGGGGCTTGACTGGCTAAAACCTTATAAAGGCTTTTAATCCTTTAGGCTAGGCCAGTTGAATAGGCCAAGCCTAAAGGACTTTAAGTCTTTATAGGCTTTTGGTTCGATGTTGTTTTGGCGATATTTAAGTAAAATATAATTTTTCTTTTTTCTTTAAAATAAATTAAAAGTAAAATAAATCCTTTATTTATAGCTGATTCTAAAAAATGGCTTTGGCCTTAACATAAGCCTTTTACATTAAAATAATTGGCCAAGTGCGTGTCGGGCCACGCGCAGTATAGGGTTCCGTAGTTAGATACGAATGCCAACTTTGAGTTCATGCCACTAAAAACGTCTAAAAACTAATTTCTATTGAATTTGTATGAAATTTTCCTTTTCCGAGTACATTTTATAAGTTGATCGCCTATAACTTTTTAATTTGTAAACCCCATTTAGCTCTGATAGTTTTCCTTTAAATTTCGTTATATATACTATAGCTGTGATTTTTTTCAAGTGTACAATTGGGGCACAACAACCAGGGGGGCACTTCATTGTAACAAAAAAAATCACTTTAAAACCAAATATTTCAGAAACGGATCTCTCAATCGAAAATCGGTGTTTGCTAGCTCCTAATATTTTGGAAAGACCTCATCGTTATCCCACATGATTGGATTGTCGAGAAAAAAAAAGACTTTTCACCTTACTTGTATGGGAGCTACCTTAAAAAAAATTTTTTTCAATATTTTGTTTCACCACTTATTCCGCATAATTAATATACATACCTATGCTAAATCACAGCTTTTTAGTACTTATGGTCACTGAGAAAAACCGGACGGACAGACAGAGACATGGCGAAACTATAAGAGTTTCTTGTTTACTACGGAACCCTAAAAACTACAGTCACAAAAAAGGCTTTTTAGGCTCATAGGCTTTTAAAAATGACATAGCCCTAAAAAAGGACCGACAGGCTTTTTAGGGCTAAAAGCCTATAGTCCTCGGGAACACTAATTATATTACTCTGTAGTTGTTTGTCCCAGAGTCATTTTTGTCCCAATATTGTCCTCTCTTCTCCATTCCGGTCTACAAGTTTTGTTTTCCACTCACGTCCTTTGCCATTGGCGGTCCAGACGGTGACGTCGACGACGAGAGTCGGAACATATTTTTACAAGCTTTTATTTAGTTTCACCTGTCCCGTTGTCAGTCTATCTGTTTTTCTGTCTGTGATAAAATCTTGCAAGTTAAATTTTATCAATATTCCGGCTTTCGATTTAGCTGAAAATTTGCACGCATGCGTATATCGCGTGACAATGCAATAAAATAATGACATGGAGCTGATCTGATGATGGAGCCGGAAGGTGGTCATAGGAAATCTGTAATGAAACGACGCAACCCCATCGAGTTTGGGCTCGTTTGAATCGTCTTGAGGAGCACTTTAGATATAAGCTTGTTTTGAAAAATATATTTTTGAATAGTTTCTTGTTATAATTATGGTGTCTGACTGTACCTGTACCTACTACTTGTTTAGACGAAGGTCATGACTAATTATGTAAACGATCCAGTGTTTTGGCAGCTTATCATCTAGATTACCTTATCTTTCTTTATCACAGTAGTTACGAATGCACGAAATTTCGGAGTGTGCTGTGTTCGATGGAGGTAAACGGTATCTTATTTTGGAAAGTCTCTGCTTCCTTTTGTGATTTCCATGTATCCATCTAGGTACCTGTCTTAATATTTAAAGTGTTCAGTATAAAAAAAAAGGAATTTAATGTCTTCACGCTTGTTGGGTGTTAAATACGAGTTTCTGTTCACCTCGTAGGAAATTAGGATGTGATTCTTCTCCTTCTGTGTGCTGTGATGCTCCGTGATTCTGTAAATATGTATTTGCAAAGACCTGTCTAAATATTTAAAATATAAAAGTGCTCAGAATTAAAAAAAAAAATTATCGATCTCTACGCTTGTTGGGTGTACGAGACGAGTTTATGTTCACCTCGTAGAATATTACAATGTGATCTTCTTCTTCTATGTGCTGTGATGCTCCGTGATTCTGTGTACATTTGTATTTGCAAAGACCTGCCTAATAATTTAAAAAAATTAATAGGTCTTGACGCTTTTTGGGTGTACAAAACGAGTTTTTGTTCACCTCGTAGGAAATTAGGATGTGATTCTTCTTCTGTGTGCTGTGATGCTCCGTAATTATGTGTACATTTGCAAAGATGTATGGTGTGTATTGATACTTACTTGCTTTTTTTTCGGTGAAATGTAGTATGGTCGATTTACACTTGTTTTCTTTTTCGGTAAAATGTAGTGTGGTTGATTTACGGGGTGATAGATACTGTAGTCAAACAGTTTACTTATTAGTGTTTATAAGAATCTACCATGCTGGTCTGGGAGAAAAGAAAAAAACATACAATGTAACAGCCGTTCTTCCCAGATTATAATTTCTTTTTTAACCTTTTTGCCCACCATCACGTTAAGAGTGGCCTTTGAGTCTTGCGGTCCTGGGCTTCGTTAGCTTAAGGCCACGAGATCCAAAATGCTCTGTGTGCCCCGTTAGGGATAAAGACGTGATATAGTGTGTGTACGTAAGAGATTCACAATAAATTGTCTTATTCTGTTAGACAATTTACTGTGAAAAAAAAACTCAAATAAGTATACATTCCTTCTTATTGATCCCTTCAGATACAGAAAAAAAATATTATTATTTCATTTGGTACTACTTCAACACAATGCCTTACATTTGATTTACAATTACAACGGTACGTTTCGCGTTACAGCAACGCAACTTGAAGCAGAAGTTTGCGGCACTTCTGCGGCGCTTCCGAGTGCCCGAGGAGCTGTCGGAGCGCGGCGCGACGAGGGACACGCACCATGCTCAGCGGGACATCGACGAGCTCTTCCAGGTATAGAGGAACTCCAAAACAACACTAAGTCGAAATTATCCTGTCAAGTCAAGGCTCTCATAAAGCAAATATGAAAAAAATCTTCGTAACACAATGGCCGAGCAATATAGCTCACAATAGATATCTGATCGTCGATGATACGACTTGCCGAAAAACCGTTTTTCCATCCATGATTAGTTTAATAAATTACACTTTATCGATAAATTTTTCGCCGAAAAAACTGTTTATAACATTTTTCAACTTGCTACCATGTATAATGTTGGGGTTGGTTAGATTTTATAGAGACAACCTCTTACTGCCAATTACGTTTATTGTCTAAAATCATATTCAACATCAAACCGGGCGCATAAGGCGCTCGGTCAGGATAACTCACAATAAGGGCACTTACATACTAGGTACTTACTAATCATTATTACAATATTATTATAACACTTCACATGTTCCCACGTACATTGGGATAAGGCGATAAAAAACTGTATAAAATACCCTTATTCATTACATAAAATGTGTCATTCCAGGAGCTGGACTCCTTATCGTGTGGCGAAGGCGAGGACTCCGGGCCGGACCAGATGGACACCATTAGCATTGGCTCCACGCCTAAGCCCTCGCTGCGACCCTTCTTCAGCAGCTCGAGAAGCCTCGCCAACCAGGACCACCACAGGCATTCCAACGGTAAGCAGCTGGTCTGGTAGCGCGAAATAGGAAAATAAAGAGATTGGGAAAATATTTTGCAAGTCAGGGTAAATATTAGGTGCTGATGTGCTCTGAGGGTTGTCGAAAAATGCGCGTATAAAGCGAAAGCTATAAGGTTAAAACGAAAACACAACCGAAACTTTTCGTTATTATGGCTTCGAGAATGCTTGGGGACGGATTCGGCCTGTCTTATTTAAACACCTTGCGTGTCTCTCACATCTTAGTCGCACGCTTTGTTTGTGACTGAGACAGACTAAATCCGTCAAGTCGTTTTAATACGCGTTTGCAAATTCGTCAGCTTTAGAGCTCCTAATATGAATGGCCCTTTATGAATTTGACTTGACATTTAGTGAGTAGGGAAATTAGTTATCTATCAATTAAAATCGTGATTTATTTTATTTGGGTATAGCGTCGGTTGAACTTTTTTCACGGTTGCGGCGTGGCGCAGGAGGGATATCGGAAGAATACCCTCCCTCCCGCGCTTTTACCCCAAGAATCCACTCAGTCAAGTGATAAACCTCTGGTTATATTACAATTTTTTATATATATTTTCTGTTATTGAAAAGAACTTTTTATTTATCGATGTTTTAAATTTTTTTATATTTTCACAACATATTAAGAAAATTCAGATATACTTAACAAAAAAGAAAAAAAACTCAAGAGTCTATGATTTTATATGGAATATTTTAACAAAATTTTAAGTGATAATACATGGTAGCATAGTACAATAGTTACGTAGTCATATACACTATGTAAGTAAAGTAATTTAGAACATGTCATACGATTGTTCCCATACATTTAACAGCAATAACAGTACTTACAGAAAGGAAGGATTTCTTTCCTTTTTTGCTTGAGCATCAATTGCATACGCTCAATTGACAGTGCATCGTGTGAGCTTCACCTTTATTTTGCATGGGTTCCTTACGTTTAATCGAATAATGATTCACCGGAAACTTAATGCTAGGATATAATCTTGGTTTTTTAGGTAAAACAAGCAAGAAGTAAAAAATATTGGCAATCTTACATTTCATTACATCTAATAAAAACCACATTTTTAATTTCTTTCTCGATTACATTTAGGGAACCCATTTTACATATTGCATACAATGTATTTTATTACGAGAAACATACATCATACAAGACATGACTATGTATTTTTGTGTTTATTTTTTGTTTTGTTACGCTGTGTGCATAGTGTAGTGCATGTGTATGTGAGCGGTGGAGTTGTGGACAAATTGAATAAAGTGTTTTACTGTGTTTGCGACTTTTATTAAACTTTTTCCCTTGAAGTAGATTAAACAACAATAACATCTAAAAGTAGATGAGAACGTACTTATACAACACTCTTAATAGTTGCTTTTTATGTTTATACTTTTAAATATTTTATTACTAAATATATTTTCCAAATCATCATGATTTAGTCAGGTACACTTTAAAGAACAACTTATTTTTATAATCAGAAGTCGCGAACGTAAGCTTATAGGTTAAGCTATAAAGGTCCATATCCACCGCCCACGCACACGCCGCATAAAGGTACGCATGCGCAGTGGCCCGGCACGCGAGTCTTGCGACGACGGGCGAGCTGGCGGCCGTACGAGAGCGGCACATCGGCACCGTCCCGCTAACAGGTACCGCTTCTGCTGACGCGTTTAGGTGGCTGAGTAGAGCTGATTAAGTTTAACTAGTTCCACCTGATAGACTATTTTGGAACTACTGCGACCGATGAAGTCACACTGGAACTTGTAACGGGAGAAAACACTACTGATGAAAGAGCGGATAAAGATACCTGACGCTCAGATGTTAATATTAAGAGTTAATATTAATTAAAAACCAAATATAGCTGCCTAAACTATATTATAGATATTAACGTCGGCACGTTCTACTTAGCCACCTTGTGTGTAAGCAGCTTTTTTTATAAAAAAAAAACAAAAGTATTGAGAACTTTTTTACAAAAACTTCAGTAGACAAGGAGAAAGAAGGAGGGGAGAGAGAAAGAGTAATTGGATCTTGAAAATATGTCTGAAGATTTTTGGGTTAATGCGACACCTGATATTGAGTCATCATCATTGCCTTCGTATGCTTCGGATGCTCAAAGTCCCAATTATTAATGAATTGTACAGGATCCCGACTTACAATTCAATTTGGATGAGAGTGGAATAGTGTTAGTGTTTCTAAACTTCACTTTTTTTAAATTTTCATACATTTTCCGCGAGGAAAAGTTATCAAAATATTTTTCACCGCATAAAGCAATTTCAAAAGTAGGTAAATGTTCTCAGTATGTTAGTTTACCTTTGCAATGAGATTAGAAGTGTTATATACCTTACTATCGGCCTAGATTTATCAGAAAGAAGGTATAGGTACATACAATTATGTCGTTTAATTATATAATGTTAAAGCCTTCGAAGTACGACCATGTGTCTGCTTACCGTACTCAACTAAAGTGGTTGCCTATTCGTCAGCGTCGCTAGCTGCATATTCTCACAACCCTCTTTTCAATTATTTTTGACCCTAAAACTCCGTCATATCTCAAATCAAAATTCACTTTATTGGTGATACCCATGGTAAAAATCTTCTCTCTTTTAGCAATCTCCGTCTCGATATACCATTTCACCGGAGAGGGTTCTTCGAACGTTCGTTTGCTGTTTATTAGTGTTCAAGCGGCAAAGCTTTGGAAAGCCCTACCAATCAATATCCAGAAGGCTCGTACTCGAGTAGCGTTTAAAAGTGCAGCGCGTGCACATTATTTTCGGGAACTGTCAGATAGAATACAAATAATATATATGTAGTATACGTATTGGTTATTATATCTATGTATATTTTGAATATAAGTTTATTGATATATATTGTTATTTCAATTAATATATTCTTATATCTTATATTATTATTAATATTACTTTCAGAATTACATATTTTGCGCCTCTTTCAAAAGACTTCTTAATCGCGGCATCACATCACCAGTGGGTTGACTGGTAGATAAAGCCAATGGCTTTAAGTCCGCTTATTACATTTATAATAAAGTTAAATAAAAAAAAATGTTTACCTTTATGCAATATTATCAATAAAATCTCGAAACTCTTATTGCTAAGTGATAGAAGAAATCTTTGCCGTTAGTACGAATTTACTACCTAATAGGAATAATATCTAAAATTACTAAGCTTTTGTCTGTCTTGTTACTCGTATGTTTTGTGTTCACTATTATCTTGCCTTAGAAATTGTGATTCCAATGCCATTTTTTCAAAAGGCTGTATTTAGCATGATAGCACGCATGCATCATATCATCCTAATTTATCTTTATTTATCTTTCGATTTCCTCTGCAATTTAGTGATATTATCTTACCTTTGTTCTTTGGAACTTAACCGATGCTCGAAGCAGTAGCAAAGAAAACATATTTGGAAAGTAAAATAAACTCGAGAATTTTTATTTGTTTCATGGAAAGTAGTTATCTATTTCAGTATTTACGCTAGAGAATTTAGGTCATAAATGCAAAAAAAAAAATTTCAAACGATACAGTTTTTTCATTTTTTTTACAAGTAACAGTTCACCGAAACTCTACCAAGCCTTTGTTTTGGTGAAACGTAATTAGTCTCAATATCGGTCAGAAATGATTATGTATTTCATGATGGCTGTTGTAATTAATAATTACTTACATAAAAATGTTATGTTTGTCACTCCTTCTAGTTTTCAAGTGGTTTCATTTTAACTGCTACGAGCATTACATTTAGATTTAGCTACCCTGTCTTCCTCTATTACTGCGCGAAGGGATATCGATTTGTGTAACTCTATGGTAAACTTCGAACAGAATCGGAGGCTATTCGCAGTTCAGCGGGGGACGAGAGAGGCAGTGAGGGGAACAGTGATGGAGATGCCACGGCAGATGCGCCTGTGTCTGGCGCCTCAGTGTCAAGTTCACCACCCAACGAGAGCAAAGTTTCTACGGTAAGCAAAGTAAGACATTTATTTACTTACTAGCTTTAACCCGCGACTTCGTCCGCGTGGAAGTCGAAAATATGTCTAAGAGGATTTTAATTGGAAAATGTTGATATTTGTTGACATTTTTTTTTTAATTTTTTTGTTTTAAATATTTTTATTTTTTAATAAAAAGTACCCTATGTTACTTTTAGTACCTCCCAGAATATGTGTACAAAATTTCATGATTATTCGTCAAGTAGTTTTTGCGTGAAAGCGTAACAAACATCCACGCTTTCACATTTATAATATTAGTAAGGATACCTACCTCTATATAACATTTTTAGCTTTATCTATGAACCAATTAATTATTATTCTTTTACCGAATGTCGTTAGATTACCCGGGCCTTTTGAAATTATCAGGAAACTGTTCTTTCGTCAATTGGGTTCTGCTTATTCTGACTGACTGACTCTGACTGTACGTTAAATTAATGTACTTATTATTTTTATAAATTATTTAAAAAGTTGTTACTTATACTAATTATGATCCAAAGATGGTCGAAATAAATAAATATTATTATTATTCATTTATTATTTGAGTAATATAGATGGACACATTTTCTAAGCTGCCCAGGTATTTGACATTTATCGTTGTTATCTTAAAGCAGTGAACCGACGAACAGCGAACTATACTTAATCACTAGAATCATAAAAAATACCTCAAATTCAATTTAGGCCCCTTTTTAACCGACTTCCAAAAAAGAGGAGGTTATGAATTTCTAATTTAATTAATTAATTTTATTGGCTCATGTAAACTTGTTTTACAAATAAAACGTTATAAAAGTAAACATAGAACAATGGTGATTCTAGTGATGTGGACGACAATAAATGAGTGCCCATCCTATTCTTCAGTGATTTTTGTTGATGGACAGGAGGACAAACGCTCAAGGTTGTTCCGAAGTGCAACCAGCGGGGGGAACCTAACGCCTGCGTCGGCTGGTCGCAAGAAGAACTCACTGGTTATTGGGGGTGACCGGCCGCTGTCCGCTCATGAATTACCGGCACAGAGTCCCACCACTAACGAGGTTAGTTCAAAACGCCTGAGTCAGCTGGTCGCAAGAAGACTTGACTCGGGTCCTCATTCTAAGACCTCAGTTGTTCAGATCAAGTTCAGAGGTTTTACTTGCGAAAGCGCTATCAATGCGCACTCCGCATTGATAGCGCTTTCGCAAGTAAAACCTACGGCATAAAAATTTCTTGAGCTCCTCCGTGCTTCGGAAGGCAGGTATAAGCCGCTGGTCCGGGCTGTCATCATTGCAGTCGGCAAGCTAAGTCAGATGCCTTTAGGCAGCCTGAAAAATCTGACACCAGTGTTGGCCTCTTACATACACGAAAAACGAAAACAAACAAGTTGTTCACATCGTACTGTATAATTGTTTATTTAAAATCTTTATTGAGCCAAAAGCTACAAAAGTTGAACTTAATGCTAAAGCATTCTCTCCCTGCCAACCTTTAGGAAAAGATAAACAGATCAGCAAGTTGGCGTCTAAATAGCAGTTATTATATAAGGCATTAATATACCTTTAAAATATAAAGCATTAAAATTTACTTTAAATTATCATAAATACATTTACACGTAAATACATGGATTAACTTGCTGTCTTTTAACAGCCTCGCCGCACTCTCATGGAGCAAGTCAGCCGCCTGCTCGGCGAGCTCGGCGAAGAGACCCCAGTGCCGGAGTGCGTGGGGGTGGCCCCGGCGGGCTGGGCGGCCGGCGCCCTCGCGGCGCTGGGCGTGCCCGCGCTGGCCGTGCCGCCACCGCACACGCCTGACGCACGCCCACTGCTGACGGCATTGCTGCAGAGACTCAACAAGCCGTGAGTGCACCTCTATACGATATGTAACAAAAACCCTGTCCGATCCTTGTAGGAGCAACTCAGACCGTCGATATGAAAAACTTTTCCTATGAGACCAATGCTTGAAACTCGAAAAAGTCTACTAATTTATCAAATTGCCGGGCCGGCCGAACACTTTTGTATGAAAATGTCGATTTTTTTGCATAAGAGGGCAGGCATCCAGGCAATTTGTATAGGAATGTCAAATTACTTTTTGTTTTTTTACTTTTATTTAATTATCATTATAGTATAGTGATCTAGTATATAGCCTGTGGTTCAATTTATTACGGGTACATATCCCTTCCGCGTTGTTTATTTTTAGGGTTCCGTACAAAAAATGAAAAAAAAACTGTATAGGATCACTCGTGCATCTGTCTGTCCATCCGTCTGTCACAACCAATTTGCTCTGAATCTACTGGACCAAATCAGGTGAAATTTGGTAGAATGGTGTAATCCTATGACCAAAACACAGATGTGCAAAGTATTTTTTTTATAAGTTAATTTTGGGGTACAAATTAGGAAATTAAAAAAATTGTTTTGCAAACCTTACTGTTTCATATATCAAATGAAGGGCCCGTTATGAGGATCTCAAATATATTTTTGTTATTATTTTAAAATAAATAGTTATGATTTTATTAATGAAAGAAGATAGTACTAGATAGCGCTAGTAGTAGTTAAATGTGAAACGTTGTATAATTTGGCATTGTACGGAACTCTCTCCACGCGAGTTCAACTCGCACTTGGCCGGTTTTATTTATACGTCTTCCCAGCCAATAACTTTGATATACGCCTGTGTAAAAGGTCACTTTCTAGTAAGGGGAAAATTTAAAATTATAGAGTACAGAAAACTCAAGAGTATAAAAAAAATTGCAGGCGAGTAATCTTAGTTTCTCTCCATTTTAAAATTGTACTTCTTCGGATTTAATTCATATACAATGCGACACATATAAGTTGAGCCAAAATGGCGGACTTCAAAGCATTTTTGTACAAATTCCTCGCACCCAGGTTGAACCAAAATGGCGGTTATCGGCGCAGGTACGAATAATGCGAAGACGACTGCCATTTTGGTTCAATTTACGTGTCGAGAATTTATACAAAAATGCTTTGATGTCCGCCATTTTTATTTAACTTATTAGTGTCGCATTCAAGTTTAATTGGGATATCTGTACACACTACCTTCAAGAACGTTTTCAGTTCCTACGCTGTA
Organism: Acrobasis suavella; assembly: GCA_943193695.1. Taxonomy (NCBI): domain Eukaryota; kingdom Metazoa; phylum Arthropoda; class Insecta; order Lepidoptera; family Pyralidae; genus Acrobasis; species Acrobasis suavella. The sequence goes on from OW971947.1 coordinate 4,882,155, forward strand.
GCCATACACGTGACTTGAGGTCATCAGACAGTCTTAAGCTTAATACATCCTTTTACGACAATTCGTTCACAGTTAAAGCTGTGCGTTTATGGAACGAACTGCCTGAGTCTATTAGACGTGCACAATCTATCTTTAAAAACACTTAAAAAAAATTATCTAGCTCAGTAATCGCACATTTTTTTTTTTGAATAATTATGTTATATTTATTTAATTTAAACCATTCCCCCTCTAACAAGTTTATTTTATTCACTGAAAACAGTGAATAAAACTATATAGTATTTTGATTGTTTATTTTATTCACCGAAAACAGTGAATAAAACTATATAGTATTTTGATTGTTTATTTTATTCACCGAAAAAAGTGAATAAAATGCACTTTTACTCAATGTTTTGATTGTTTATTTTATTCACCGAAAACAGTGAATAAAATGCACTTTTACTCACTATTTTGATTGTTTATTTTATTCACCGAAAACTGTGAATAAAATGCACTTTTACTAGCTATTTTGATGTTTGAATTTAGAACAATTTACTTTTAATTTTAGTAATTGTTCCAATTTTAATGTCCATTTTAATTAATTTAAACTTCCTTTTTCTTCATTAAAGGTCTTTTTTCGCTTAAATTTTTCTTTTTAACCGACTTTCAAAAGAGGAGGTTATCAATTCGTCGGAAAACTTCAACCTTATTACATTGACATAAAGTTCCGGTTTTTCAGGCAATTTTGGACCTCCGCCTAAACAGGATATACTATTTGTTGAGGGTGTGTAATCTCAGCTGCTCTAAAATTTTAAATTGTACTTTTACGGATTTAATACATGTAATGCTTTATTGGGATATCTGTTTGTGCGTTGTAGTGGTGCGCGGCGGTCGACAGTCCGCGTGGCGATCTGCGGCAGCGACGTGGCGGCGGCGGGTGCGCTGCGCGCGCACGCGGACCTCGCCGCGCGCCGCCCGCACGACGCCGCGCTGCTGCGCTACTACTTCATCCCACTCGGTATGTTCTTTTTGGAACGAAGTTCCTTATCGCGCGGTGCGAAAGGCAGCTAGGCGGAAAAAATTAAGAGCGGCCTACCCGCCTTACTTTTCATACAAACGCTCGTACGTGATTATGGTGTTGTATCTGATCTTTCTTGAAAACTTTTGAACTCACAGGTACCTTGGGCGCTATTTCTAGGTTTCTATCGAAATAAAAACATGAAATTTTAAAAAACAAAGTCAGTATAAGCCTCCGAAAATCTGCTTTTTTGCACAAATTTTACCTGAACTTCAACCATTCATAAAGTACTCATAAATTGTAAAAGTAAAGAAAATATTCCGATACAAACCTCGCAAATATAATAAAAATTTTGAATACAAACATACTTGTAAGGCTTACTGATAAACACGTATCTCCTGGAACAAGTTTTATGAAATTTCCGCACCCTATGAATAGTTAATATTCGTTCAATGGATAGTGAATAATAATACTAATTTCATTTAATAGAATGAAAACTATGCCCTTAGGCGCTATCTCTCTCTTTTTGGTTTGCCTTTTTTTCTAGCATTGCCCTGGATGAAACACCAAGCTTTTTAAACTATGCTCGCGTTGAAAACAGAGCAGCCGGGAAGGGCCGCCTTAAGAACAAAAGTTGTAACGACACTTTTTGTTCATTCAAATTTATGAAGAAACTAGCTTTTGCTCGCGGCTTCGCTCGCGTAGGGGTGTAATTTATCAAAATCCTTTCTTCGGGGATGCCTACATCATAGTAGCTTTATGCATGCAAAGTCTCAGCCCAATCGGTTTAAAATTGACAAAGTTTCGTACAAACTTTCATCCCCTATTTTATCCTCTTGGGGGTAGAATTGATCAAAATCCTTTCTTAGCGGATGCCTAACATCTACCTGCATGCCAAAATTTCAGCCCGATCCGTCCAGTGGTTTGGGCTGTGCGTTGATAGATCACTATGTCAGTCAGTCAGTCACCTTTGAGTTATATACATTAGAAGAGTTTGAATGTAATTTAAACCTATTTATATTTATATTTTACTTAGTTCTATCCGGGTGTCCCTTGCCACCTCTTAAGTTTTTTTTTTTTATAATTATTTTACGGGTCTGGAATTGAATACTAGTCCTTTAGATGTTCTTCTATTATCTTTATTTATTCAGTTTTTTATTCCTTACCCTAACCCTAACTATACACTCAAAGATTGGTGTAGGTCATTTGATTGCTTCAAGGGAGCTTCTGGTGCGACAAATCTATACGAACCCACTGGTTTTCATAGCTGATTGAGTGACGGACGGCGCCTAAGGACGCCCACCACAGTCCGCAAATAAATATCACTGCAACTGCACTATGAGTGTCCACTTTAAACATTTTACATATTGTCCATGTGCATGAGCATTAATACTAAACCACACCAATTTCATATTATAAGATCCACTAGAATCAATTTGCAAAATAATTTAAAGCAAACTCCAACTGGACCCCTTGACTTCCCGCCAAAAACATCCCACTGGGTATATGTACTAAGTAGGGGTTGCCTATGTCAAGCCTGTGTCACTCCCCGTTTAGGTATTGAAAATATACCTACATTATTACTATGCGCGCGGCGACCACTTCGAAGGGGAAAATTCAGTTACCTGAATCGTTTGTCCAGAGTAATAAGAATTTAATTGGCTTGCAATGGGTGGCTAGGATCTAAACGAAGAGGTGAGGAGTTAAAATAGTATTTTGTCTACCCTGTGCCTCACTAATATAATGTCGGATACTAACGAGAAATGAGTTTTGCTCGATAAGTAATCGTTCTCGTTATTAATATATATTAATAATATGTGTTAATCCAGGGTGTCAGTTTCCTGCATACCAAATTTTATCAAAATTGGTCCAGCCGTTTTCGCGTGAAGAAGTAACAAAAATATACACTCACAAACTTTAGACAGAGATCGGAATACGAGTGCTATTGCTATCAAAAGTATGGATATGACTAAAAATTTCGGGTTTTCTCGAGCATCTAATTGGGTAGGTACTAAGTAAATAAAACAATCATAATTATGTGATTTCAGGATAAGTAAATTTTTTTCGATTAAAATATATCCTGAAATCACATAATTATGATTATTTTATTTATAGATTATATAGTCATATCCATACTTTTGATAGTAGACCCTGTAAAAAGTAGATGTGCACGTCACTGCTGCAAATAAGTGACACAGACAGCAACTCTAGAGCATTTATAGCTCGGCTAACAAAAGCACTGATTTTCAGTGACTGCCTGGGGTAACATATTGGTTATTGGTTGCAGTCCCCAGCGCGATCAGTCGACACCTGAGCAGCACTGACCAGGGCTACGCGGGGTTGTTCGGTGGCGAGTCGTGGGCGACTCTGTGTGAGCGGGCTGCAGACGGCGTACCCGATATAGCGGAGATATCGTCTAGAATCGCCAGGTTTGTGCCTTGTTTGTATAACCGGAGAGCATGTATAAAAAGAGTAATGAGTGTTGACGACGCAAAAGAGGTTTGCAAGGAACGTAGCAAGTGGAAATACATAGTCTCTGCCTACCCCCATGGGAAACAGGCTTGAAATATGTATGTTGTTATGTACCTTTCGTACTTATTGTATGATTTTAAATAACTAATTCAAATTCAAATATATCTTTATGTCATAGGATATTTATAATTATAATATCTCTTATTAATCGTCACCTTGTTTTGTTGCACAATTGTTGACGACAAATATAATACAGCTAAGTTAACTGACGCTTCCTAAGCGCTAATGCTGTGAAGAAGCGGCAGCAAACTGCACTGCAGTAAGTAAACTAAGTTGGTATGCATGTTAATACATGCAGCTGCGCAGAAATGACGTTTCACCGAATGTTCAATGTTTCGGTGAAATGTGATTTCTGCCAGCCTATGCTAGTAATGACGTTACGTCGAATCATTACGCACGTTGAGTCAATTTGGCTGTATCCAATATTGATATTGTAATAAGTTACCGTAGCAAATAAACGCCTTTAACACTTCTTTAGGCTCCTTACTCAAAGTGTGATAAAACTATAATGTCAACTTACGTTTTCTTTTATCTTTAGATACCTCAATAGTATCGGGCCTGTGAATAATGTGCCAATCGGTGAGGCAATGGTAGCCTACCGAGAGAAGTCGGGCGACGAAGACGCCAGTCAAACCTTCCTACCGTTCATTGCGGTGAGTATTCTCTAGTTATCATTTGAATCCGGCAATATTGAACGTGCCCATCCTTGCATGGATTATGCTTAGATGAGAGAGACTCTAGAACCCTTCCCCACTGAACTGTTATGAATAACTCTAATCTCTCCGCCATTAGAGTTTTTGTAATCTGGACGAAAAAAAATTGCAATGTCAGGTATGCATTTTATGTCATAAACGAGTGTCGTTCTGCAGGAGGTCCGCGTGGGCTGTAGCGAAGGTGGTCCGTCATCGCTGGAATTGGAGGAAGGCGGGTCACCCCCCGCACGGCCCTCACCTCCTGCCACGCCCGCCCCCGACCCCGCGCCACCCACGCTGCCTTCGCTGCAGCGCAGTGAGCCGCTTGAACTACAGTTGGACTACTGGCTGGTGAGTCAGTACTCTTACCCAAATTTTTACTAGCTTCGCCCCGCGGTGTTACCCGCGGAAACAGTAGCCTATGTGTTAATCCAAGGTGTGTCAGCTTCCTGCACACCAAATTTTACCAAAATTGGTCCTGCCGTTTGCGCGTGAAGAAGTAACAAACATACAGACGCATAAACTTTTGCCCTTATAATATTAGTGTGATATATATACCCTTACAGTCGTGGCGCGCCTTTTTGAAAGGACAACGTTTAACCGAATCACTGACAGAAATGCTTCGGTGAAATGTGGTTTATAAGTAAGCCATTACGTTTTGTCGAAATATACATTATTTTCACATTAAAAGTAACCCTCTAGCTCTTTTTTAGCTTTTCAAATAAATAAAATGCTAATAAATCATAAATCTGCTGACACTAATTAAGTTTAATTATGATTTAATATTTTTGACTCTCAAATACGTATTTACATATTGAAGGTGCCAGGGCGAGCTGCAGAGGGTGCCGACGGTAAGGTGACGGTTAAGGCGATGTTCCGCGCGCTGTACGTCACCAGGCACAACTCGCACTTGAGCATCTCCTACCTCACCAAGGAGAAGAAACAGAAGAGTGAGTAAAGCCAAAATTGACTTATGCGATCAACTCTGCACTTTGATGATAGTTGCAGTCCAGCTACAAGACATAAACCGACGGATTTTGAGTAAAAGAGACTAACACATGCTTTTTGATTGAAACAACATATTTCCACGCTAGGCACATATAGATGAATTAAAATTATAAACAAGAAGTCATTTTTTGGAATACTTAATATTAAATTAAATAAATATACAGGGACAAATAACACTGATTGAGCTATCCCGAAAGCAAGTTTGAGACTTGTGTTATGTGATACTAATTCTACGATTCGATATTTTATATCAAATACATATACAGATAACCATCCAAGACCCAGGACAATTTGAAAATGGCCATTTTCCAACTTGCCTTGACCGGGGATCGAATCCGGGACCTCTGGGTGGCGGACTAGGATGGTGACCATTACGCCACGGAGGTCGTAAAATAAAAACATGGTTCCGAGTATTTCTTAAAGTCGTGAATGTTATCGTTATTAAAGACAGAAAAAAAATTAACACACATATTGTGGCTCATCTATGTCTTTCAATTAGAATATACGATCAAAAACACAGAACATGTGACTAGTCAACATGGGAAATTTCATTAATTTTTGGACTGGAAATGAAAGACAGTGTTAATATTGTTACAGTAATGCGGCTTGGCAAAAAGAAGGAAAAGTCCGGAGAAGCTGAAGTGGGTCGCGCGCAGACAGTAGAAGGCGTTTCGAGGCTCGTCTGCTTCCCTAAGGGATCGCACAACGTGCCATTGAAAGGTAAATTCTATCGGACTATCCTACTTGAATGTATTAATAGAAAGCGCTAGTTTTAAAAATTTGATAATTATTTTCATGGTATCTTTAACTGAATTTCAATTCAATTTTTCTTCAGTGTTCATCGACGGCACAGAGTGGAACGGCGTGAAATTCTTCCAAGTGTCCACGCAATGGCAGACGCATGTAAAGACGTTCCCCGTGGCCACCACCGGTGTGCCGCTGGCGCCGCCCGAGACCTAAACCACCGAGGCGACAACCCTGGTATATGCTTTAGCTTCCTCATTCGGGGACTTTCGGCTGTTTCCGCCCTTCGTTCGGCTCTTAGCCTCGACGAGGCCTCAAAGATACTCTTGAGACTAAACGATGTTTAGAGTTAATACTGTTTAACTATACCACGATAACATTAGCTGAAGGTAAAGTTTACGAACTTTACTCCTTCAGTGTAAAACTTACGATCTCAATGATTGACATTATTATAACTCAAGCGTGTGGTCTCGTGCTGTTTTATATTGCATATATTATAGTTATGTAGCTGTGCCGTGTTTAACTTTAAATATCGTTTTAAAGGTAAAGCCGTTAAGGTCTATATTCGCTCGATCGAACCGACATTCAATCCGCTAATGTCGATTTTATATTTATTACGCTATCGAGCTGCCATGATTTATTAGCGCGTAGTATAAAAGCTTTTATTATGTATTTTGAATTTAATTCGAACTGTCTCAAGTCGAAAATTGTTCGGTAGTTACTAATGCATGCTATGTCGTACAGTATTCGTATTCAAGTTACATAATAAAGGCTCAATACCCATGGTAACTATCCATTATAGTCATTCATAGTTTGTAGTTATATCGTATTTAATATTGTATAACAGTAGATATGCGTGTACTCGACTTATATCGAAAAATAATGGTTCGTGACATTTCCAATATATAAGTTAGGTTATTTGGTAGTAGAGAGAGACCGAATTCCGGGATGTACAGGGCGACAAGGATATAGTGAACATCATTTTGACAGCTGTCAAAACTGCATTTCCATTGCTCTTTTTTGTAGTTACAACTCTTGAAAGTCATGTGTTCGAAACAAAAGTGAGCGTTAGTAAATTAAAGCGTGCATTTGACAGATATTTTAATGGGAAAAACGCAAAGAACACTAGGAGGCGGCACAGAAAGCGATCTAATTAACATTTGGCAATGAAAAATATACTCCTGGAAAATCCATTTTACCTAGCGTTGATACTAAGTGTGAGCAATTTCGTTAGACAACCTTACAATCAAGTCGTGTGAAATTACGAAAAATCCTAATATCCTTGTGGCGGTGTATCCGGCACATATCAGATAGGTTCGTGCTGGGTGGCGCGAGTTTTTTTTATATCTGTGATTCATGAATGCAGTTTTTTTTTAATTAATAAGACAACGGATTGTCGCAGTCATTTTTGTATTTTTTATAAGCAACTGAAGTACTACGTTAGCGTTTGTTATTAATTTTGTACGAGTAGATTCGAAGTTAGTTTCGCTGTCGTGTTTCTTACCATCTGGTATCTTCCTGCTCTTCTCCAATTTAGTCTTCTATTAATTTTTACTCGGACTTTTTGCAAGTATTCGCATTCTCGACTTTAGAATCCAAAATTCCGAGCCAATTTTGTAATTTCCTCTCTGCTAGGTAGGTTCTTTCTTTCGAAATGAAGTAAATTTACATAATTCTGTCACTGGTGCCAAATTTAGAAAATAACAACGTCACTTTTACGTTTCGTATGCACCTGGTCTTAACACAACCATGATGTAGGCTTCGTAACGTTACATAGAAACTCTTTATCTTAAAAATAACCGAAAAAACGATATGTCTGTAATTCGATGAAACGTGGTTTCTGAGAATTTCATTGTTTCGATCAATTTTTTCTTTAAAATCTGGCAAATATTTTACTGGTAGATCCAGTGGCGGGATTTGTGTAATCAGCCTGTAGAATCGACTCAGGGCGTCCGCTCCGCCGGCCAACGACTGTCTCGTATATCATAGGTTAGCATCTATATTCTCAAGTCTAAATGTAATGTTTAGGAGTATAGTTGTGTGTATTCCGTTTCTTGATCGGCTGTATGTGTGCGTGTTGCGCGATGTGATCTCTTGACTCTAAAATACTTAATATTTTACCGAATTTATAGACAATACAATATTTATTTGAAGTTAATTTGTTCAAAATCAGTAATCGCGGTAATATTGTATATTGGACGCGTGAGAGCTGTATTCTTGCGATCCTTCCAAATATTCAATTGATAAATTATTATTTTACCCATGTGTTTGATTTTCTATAAAATGTTGTATGTAAAAATGTTCTGTGGTCATATTTATCTTTTGTACATAATTTTGTGCCAAATTATCAAGCATAGGCAAACATTTAATGTAAGAGGTGAAGATGTTATGTTATTAATTTGTTTTAATGGTGTGTCATTATAGGTACACTTAATACAATATAAAATTGAGATATATTCGATTAAGAGTAAACTGTGACAACGAATATTAAAAAAAAAGGTGTAAATGTATTTCATTCGTTTCATTCAGTATTGTTATTCATTTAAAAACTCAAAACTAAAACAAAACGCACGATTAAAAAAAAAAAATTCATTCATGATGTAAATGTATATGCGATGAATAAATATAACATGTAACAAAATATACTGAAACTATTTTTAGGGCGAATTCAGTCTATGATACTGAACCACTTTCTCCAAGAAACATCAAATACTTATATCACATCACATAGAAGACGTAAGACGAAGACAGGGCACGGACAGGGCACAGACGGGGCGACGTCGTGACTTTTGAAAATAGATAGATAAGACGAGGCACTGACGTGACAGATACAAACAAATCCGTATCTATGGTAACAACGCGCCGCGCGAGTCCACCCACACCCACCCAGAACCGTGATTCGCCCGCTCGTACCTGTGCCCCGTCTATTCTGTGTGTTCTACCATGAGACACAGACGCGTAAACGTCATGTCTGCGCCCTGTCGGTGCCCCGTCTTTTCTGTGTTCAGCTTTGCGATGCTTCGATACATTTTGTATGAAACTTACGCGGAGCAGACATATGTCTGCGCCCCGTCCACGTCTTACGTCTTTTCTGTGTCCAGCGCCTCAGTTGGCCGAAGGTGACCCGAGTTTGTATGAAAAGAAAAAAAATACTTATTCATATTTTTTTGCGGTGTTTCGCTTTAAGGGGCTACATGAATTTTTAGGGGTCCAGTGCTGCCCCCATTTAAAATAAATAATTTGAAAGAAAACGTCAAAAAAGTCAAAAAGTAAAAAATCATTTATTTATCTTTGGATATTTATATCACTTGATAATTGTCATTTCTTTTTTCTTTCGATTTCTTAATAGTTAGTTTAAAGTGAGAACGTGCAGTTTTTCTACGCACATACGCCAAAAGTGGCCGTTTTTCGCAATTTTGCGTAGAAAAGCTTGACGTTCTCACTTTAAACTGTAAACAATAGTTCATTAAATAGTTTGAACGGTTATCTAGGGTCTGATCAATACAAAATTTTAAATTATATCTCCGTTTTCTTTCAAATGATTTATTTTAAATGGGGGCAGCACTGGACCCCGAAAAATTTAGGTAGCAATTAAGCAAATTTGTTGAGGATTGTTGTGGCTTTTTTTTCATTTTTTAATAAAAGTTCCTTGGGGAAAGTGTTCAGTATCATGGACTAAAGTCACCCTTAAAATAGGTACAGTATATTTTTAACCGACTTCTAAAAAAGGAGGAGGTTACCAATTAGTCAATCTTTTTTTATGTATGTTCACCGATTATTCGTAAATGCCTGGACCGATTTGGAAAATTCTTTTTTTGTTTGAAAGGGTATACTTTCCAGGTGGGCCCATACAATTTTTTATCAAAATCGGTTGTGTAGTATGGGGGTGAGGTCGGTTTTTAGTTTTAAAAATTATATCACACCCTGTATACATAAATTACTGCTAGGCATGCGACCAGTGAATATTTGGAAGGTTGCTATTTATCCCTTTGACAATAGTTCTCGCATCGCTTTCGAGTCTCGTCGTCGTAGAGCAAGTCTTAGTGCTAGACTTGACAATTAAAAAATAAAATTGTATGTAAGCCATAAATTATAATATATTCCGAAAATAAACATGGTCATACAAAAAAATACTGAATTTTTTAAAGGCCGAATTCAGTCCGTGCCAAAAATACTGAATAACTTTCTCCGTGGAACACGCGTCGAAATATGAAAAATATTTTTTGACCTATGTTAATCAAAGTTTCTATGGAAAGCAAACAATATTTTTTTTTATATTTCGCTATATTTGTCTTGAGGAAAGTTGTTCAATGGACTGAATCTACCCTTTAAATTGTTTCAGTATATTTTGTTAGACGTTATATATTGGCATGTAGAATTTTTTATCCATTTAAATTAGGCGTCAATTTTGCAGCAACGTTAATTTTCTGTAACAATTTTGTTAAAATTTGTTCTAAATTTTTCCGTATATTTAAAAATATCTATGATATCAATTAATATATCAATACTAATGTAACAAATAGGATAAAATGGTTATTGAAGTTCCATATCGATCAGTCGAAATACTCTTTTTGGACTGTTTTACTAACGGTCTCTGTTTTACTCTACATATTACTGAAATCTAGATGACTGTAGTAGATACATTCTTAGTACATTATACCACTAAGGCGGTGTAATGAAGAAGGTCTCCTATCGCAGAATTTCGCCTGAGACTAAAGGCTCGTTTAGACAGTGCGAGCTGCTGTCTAGCCCGTATTCAGCTTGTCTACTCGTACGCCAGCAGCTCGGCTCGCTTTTGCTGTCTACACAACACGAGCTGCTGCCCAGTCTTGCGAATAATCGCGATGTTCGCGACGATCGTACATATACGCAGCGCACAAAAAGCACAGGTTCCGCTCAAAACTGTCCGGCTGACACTGGCGAGCTACTACCAAACGCGTCCAAACGGTGCGAGTGATGACCGAGCTGCTGTCATGTGCGAGTTGCGAGGCGAGTGAAAACAAAATATGTTGAAGTAATTCGCATGCGAGCCACTGTCTAACTCGCAAGTGCGAGTAACTCGCATGTGTTCACACGGTGCAAGTAGCTGCACGACGGCTACTCTGCAGGCTGACTCGCACGCTAGCTCGCACTGTCTAGAGCCATAAGACAAGGGTGATAAATATACGATATGATACTTTCTTTTTTTAGCGGCCGAGAGGGTTTTCAAGAATATATGTATGACAGGTGGCAGCACTGAGACATCAGGTCCAATCGACTGTTGTCATTGGACCTATTTTTTGTTGACAGGTTCTTTTGATCCGTCAAATGCAAGGGCCTGACACGCTTTGATAGAGCGAGATAGTCTTATTGAGATTTCTAAAAGAAGAAAAAGAAAAGAGTGCCATGTTTTGTCTCTATCACCGACCTAACATTTTTTCATGGTCGGGTTATAGGCACACTTCAAATTGCATATATTTAAAGCGTGCCTATAACCCGACCATAATCATTAATATGTCTTTCCCTGGACGCTCGGTGGCAAATCTACACTACTTGTATATTCTAAATCATTGGTCAAAAGTAACCAATAACAGCAGCTTATTGAACCCGACTTTATGTGCTCCTACATTTTTGAAAACCCTCACTTTACGTCTTCCCCCGGCCAAGAAGAGGCTCACCGCGCAGTAGACGTAAAACGTCACTTTCCGGCCGGGGTGATGTAAAATGTTTTCGCTACCCGCAGTAACATTGTTTCTAGAAATAGGCCATAGAAGCCATTTATGACTTAATGAGATAATACTGAAGCGTGTAAGTATTCTTTTGGTTTAAGCCGTAATATACAGATGTGTTCACACAGCACAAACTTTATCACGTTAAGATTTCGTGTGTAGTATATTATTAATAGTAATTATTGGATCAAGTTCAGTCCATGATTCGTTTTTCCATAAAACTATATGGAATTCTATAAGGAACAAAATCTGTATCAATTAAACTTGCTGTAAAGTTATGTATCGTATCGTACCGGGAGTCATTTTTGGACGCGAAATGATATAACGAATAAATAACTTTTTTCACTTCAATTCACTTTGGAAACGCTCGCGCTAAAATAGTTGTATGACTTTAGCGTTCAAAAATAGGGCTCCAGATGCTTTACATGATACTTAGAAAAAGCAATAAACGTTGTATTGTGTGAATGCAACTAGATACCTGTGTATATTAAAATTTTGTTGACATATGGATGTAATATGTTATTTCAATATATCCCCGTGTATATTCAGTACATATAGTATTGTAGTCTACATTTATTCTTATTTAACTATAACAATATTAAAGGACTAGTCTTGTTGTATTGTTACTGGATCGCTTCTTTTTGCCTTGGACATATGGAAAGATGCACAAATGTCATAAAAAACACCGTGTAACGGGTATCAACCCGAAAACGAATAAAAATGCTAATCAATGTAAACAACTTTTACTACGGGATCATGCCTGAAATCGTAAAAAAAATGCAAGCTCCATCCAATTTGCCATGGTAGATATTTAATTTTGAATGGAGATAAAGATTTTTCTTTAAGATTTCAGGGATAATCCCATAGTAAAAGATGTTCACATTGATTAGTATGTTTACTCCGTTTCGGGTTGATACCACCATTCCGTTACACTTTGTATAATTTTAAACGAAATAAGGCGACTTCAATTTCTGGTCTTCTCCGTCTGTTTCAGTGTACCAAATTACACTTTCTAAATGCTTCACTTGATTTATTGGAAAAAGAAAAACATTAAAATCTCAGTATGATTCTGTCCATGATGCTGAACGACTTTCAATAAAAACAAATAAAGAACTAAAAAAATTAACTTCCCATCAAAAAATCTGCGCTTGCCCAGACGGATTTTGTATGGGAGGTTGGGAGGAAGACATTTTTTTATCGATTTTTAATAACTTTTTTCATAGAAAGCTTGTCAGCATCATGGACAGAAGGTGCTCCGAAATTTGGCTGGTGGGTAAATTTGGTGGTCACCCTGAATTTGAGGAGTTCCCTCGACTTCTCAGACTCCTCCATCTTGGCCCGAAAGCAATGGGAACAAATTGCATGTATACCGTTACCTTACACATAATTAAATATATTTTTTTTGCGAAAATACATAAAAAATATGTGTACATTGAATAAATTGAGAAGCTCTTTTTTTGAAGTCGCTCTGTTTTTTTTTATAATATTGTGTGGCATTATAGCTGAGATAGACGGTTCATGAATGCGATGGTTTAGATGTCTTAGATAGTAAATAGGATGGCTATATGGTAGGTGACGAATGAAAAATGAATCTTCTTGAGCCAGCTTAAGGTCCGGATTCCAATAAAGTGGGTACAATTAGTATATCTATTTTCCAACCAAAAGGGTAAGTCTTGACAAAGTGTGATTTTCATATAATGCACAACACGTTACCTGTTTTTTAAATTTAATGGGGCTGTTTTCAAAAATACGCTCGCAGCTGCCCAGTCCGAGGTGCACTTTGTTAGAAGTGGAGCTGGGAATTGACCAATCGCAATGCTCGAATCTTTACTTCGTTCTATGATTGGTTAATAATATGACACTAAGCTCCGTGCGCCCGGTTCCATTTCAAAACTTATAATGGGGTTTCAAAAATATGAGACACCTGGTAGCACAGTGACGTCAGGTTCAATCGACTGTTATCATTGGACCATCAGTTGACAGGTTCTTTTGCTTCATTAAATGTATCCAGCAGCTTATTGTACCTGACTTCACTGTGCTGCCATCTGGCGAACCCTTATTTTTGGAAATCCTCAGTTTTGGAGCGGGTACGCGCAAACGGAGCTTAGCGGAATATTATTGACAAATAATAGAACAACGTGAAAATTCGTGCAATGCGATTGGTCGATTCATGCGCCCAGACGCCCAGCTCTACTTCTAACAAAGCACACCTCAGACTGGGCAGCTGCGAGCGTTAGCTTTAATCAAAGCTAGCTAAGCCTATGTCCAGCAGTGGACTTCCTGTCATGATGAAAACTAGCTAAAACTACCGAAAATTCCAATAAAGCAGTAAAAAGAAATCAAAGTATTTATGTATTTCTTCGAACATGTGTACACCGGACCTAAGATTGCTTGTCAATTAAAACAAAAAGAAGTATCCAAAATTGTATAGAGGCTTGGCCAACTATATGCATGTTAAACAATAACAATATTAAAAAAAACTTAAGTATTATGATTGTAATTGTATTACGAAACTTGTATGTCGTGAAATGAAACATAGATTGCAATTGTATTCTGGCTGTCATTTCATTAAATTTTATCTGAATAAAAGTAAATGCAGTAACCACATCTCCATTTTTTTAAATAAATAAATACACATGTGCACACGAGGCTTTGAAAAAAAAAACTACAGCTGATATTGCCTTTATTTGATTTTGTAGAAAAGGTAATTCTAAATTTCTGTATATTAATGAAATATTAACGTGAGAAATCATTCTATGTTTCTACTATTTCACGTCATATAATTGATCTCATTTAATACCAATTTGGCGACCATTCATTTTATATTCGCGTGAATTCATTTTGTTAACAACCTTATGTATTCGTTTAATATCTTACAGATGAACACATAATCATCACAATGTTATCTTAACATTAAGGTAGTGTAATGGAAATTTCTTTAAGTTGAATTAGTACAAAAATATAAATTTATTTCATTTTAATATGCATTGTAACAACTTAATCTATATATTAATAAAATTAAAAAGTTAAAGTTAGACTGTGCAATAATTGGATATAATTATTTGTCGAATGTTGGAATTTTCTTTAAACAAAAATGACTTCAAGTTAATTAATTTTCATTAAATATGATTAAGTGAAGTGACGAGATTTATTATTTTGTCATAATTTGCAAGTATGATTTGTATTTATTGTACAAATAAAATTTTGCATTAAATAAAACGGAATTTTATTGATCTATGATTGATGATTACACCCAAATATTCTATGTACCAAAACAAGACATGAAGATAAAGAAAATTGAATACTAATGAAATAAAATAATTAATGATTTTTCACTACATGTTATTTTTAACTCCCGACATAAAAGAGAGGTGAGAAGTTTGACGCCAATGTCTGTATGTGGCAGCGTAGCACTCGAACTGAAGCATCAATTTCGATGCGGTTTTTTTACGTGAGAGCAAGTTTCTTAGGGGTAGTTCTTAGCTATGTTGATGAAAATCATTTCAGCTATTCAAAATTAATTGCAAAGTCAGGGTTTTTTTTTTCAATATGCCTTGCAAATAAATTGTAGTGTTTGATTATTAAATTTATATTTGTTTAAGAACTTACATTGACAAATTAATCATGTCAGTGTAAGTTCTTAAACAAATAAATCTTAAAGAGTTTATTAAATTATCAGCTTTTACAATACAAGTAGGTAGAGAGTTGCTGTGTTTTTTTTTTCTTAGACAATTATGGAAGAGAAAGACTAAGCAACAAAATAAAAGAAAAAGAAATACGCACGACAGCAATAATATGCACAGTAATAAGGTTGAGATATGGGGCATACTACCTAATGAATCAGCTATTGTGTTGCTTATGTTGGGAGAGTAAAGTTAAATGTTTGAGAACATGAATATTAGTTACTCTTTGCTTAGAAAGATGCTGCAGGCAGTACATACCACACAAAAAATGGTGATAATATACAATACTTTAGATAAATTAAGCAATAAACATTTTTTCTTACAAGACTATTTAACAGCTATAAAATTTTCTATCTAAAAAAGTCAACCTTAGAAACCCTCATACATTAAAAATTGATCCCTTAGTCCATTCTCACCTCCTATTCCACCCTCAGGAAGAATGTATGTCCATTCTTCACCCCCTCTTTTTGGAGAGAATTCCATTAAGTTTTTGTTACTTTTATCCAGTGCATCTAAATTCCAAGCTGCTAAATACCTAGATTTTCCATGTTTGCATAGAACATAGACATTATCTGGGTCATTGTAGGCTTCCCTGGGGTCTTCAATAATTATGACTCCGCAGACAAGAGCCCAGTGCGCTGTATGGCCTTTTTTTAAACAAGGGCTATGATTGAAATCAGCATCATAACTGAATTTGAAGTTCAGGAATGGTATAGTTTGTAATTCAGAAAGGAAAAAAATGGTTTGAAAAAGTCTTAACATATTGGATTGCTGCAGAAATTCTAGCACTACAAATCTACATTTTGAAGACTCTGGGACATAGTCGTTAACAAGCCAGTCCACCATGTCAGTGGCTCTGGGTTCGATCCCAGCCAGGGCAAGTTGGAGAATGGCCTTTTTCAAAATAAAATTAATACATTATATCTATGGTGCCAAGTACAGGTTTAACCTCTTAAGACCTTAAAGTAAGCTTGCAAGCCTTCGGAGGACATCTACATGCCTGTGAAAGATATTAAAGATTGCAAAGGTTTTATTCATCCAAAGAGCTAGCCATGGGCACCAAAGATTAGGGGAATGGTTTACAAAAAGGATACGGCACAAGCAATGCAGCACCATCAAGTAGCTTCTCAATAGTCTCCTTACTGAATAAACCTCCTTTCCTTAAACTATACTTGACATTAGTAATTTCTGCTAAGCTAAATACTTTCTCTGTTAATTTTATCATGTTTTCACAACTGAACATTTCTCCATTGTTGCTGTATCCCTCCATTTTGGCGATATTTAGTAGTTCATCGGGTGTAACATTGTCATTCATAAGCATTGATAAAGCTACAAGACCGCATGTGGGGCCTACTTGAATTTTTGACTCGAAATGTCTGTATTTATACTTGAAGGGTGCTTTGTCTAAACATACGTGGTACTTCGCACAAGCTTCCCACAGGTGGTGGTCAGCTGCCCAGTGGCAAACATCCAAGTGTCTGATCGGGGACTCCTCTGATGCGAGTTTTTTCGGCGATGTCGGCGGCAAAGACTCCTGAAGTATGGGTGGAGGTGGAGGAACTGGAGGTATTGAACACATTTTATTTAACTTAAGCTGGGAAATATTTTAAAAACATATCGAAATATCTATTAATGTGTAAGTAAAACTTTGGTTACCTATAAATAAATTAAAAGTTTTGGACTATTGCCAAGCCAAGCAAATAAAATTATGTCAATGTCAAATCCAAAACCAAAACATCAATATCAGCTGATCAGCTGATTGCCATTTTTTAACTTTTTAAAAAACCTACATCATTTATTTGTACCAATTTGAAACGCTAAACGAATGACTTTTCTCAGAAGTGCGATTTCTGAAACGCGGAGTCACCTAAACGTATGGTTTTTGTATGGGAAAACCATTCGTTTAGGTGACTCCGCGTTTCAGAAATCGCACTTCAGATGGGCCACACGTTTAGTACAATTTTCTTTGATTTAGTGACTCCGCCTTTGAAAAGTGGCACTACATGTCAGTATTCAAAATGTGTTCTATTTGTGAAGAAAATTCTCAAAATACATTTTTTATTTCTCGTGAAGTGCCAATTTTGAGAAGCGGAGTCACCTTTACGAATGGTTTTCCATACTAAAAACCAGAAGTGCCATTTTTCAAAGGCGGAGTCGCCTAAATGAATGGTTTTTCCCTTGTTTTTCCATACAAAAAACCGTTCCATTGGTGATTCGCGTTTGAAAAATCGCACCATTGATTCAACGAAATTACGAATTATTGTTATTTACCCTGACATTAATAGGGATAAGTGTCACTGTCATGTCACATGGCATACTTTTTATTGCCAGTAACAAAAAGAAAACACATTTTATTAAATATCTGTTTAATTCTAAGATAAATGCATGTTTTTTTACTTGATTGAGCTATATTATAGTTGAATATACATAAAAACAATGTTAATACTTTAAATAAAGTATAAAAATGAACAAAAATATGAACCGGTAGAGTACCGGTTTCTAATTATTTCGTGCGGCAACCTTCTCGCCAAATATGTATTGCGATTTGAATTGAATTGAAGAGGAATTGGGAGATTTTGTGACCATTTTACGATTTTTAGAGAATCTCTAGCAGTTCTGCGAGGAATATGGCTGATGAATTGATTTCGGAGCAATTCATCGAAATGGCCATTTTAAACCTGCTGTTCGTTTGTAAAATGTGTTGTGACTCCGCGTTTGTAAAATGGTACCACACCAATGACTTTTATAATGAATGAATTTATAAACTTTCATTCGTTCGAGGCGTGGCATTGATTGGTATTCAGTACAGGCAGTTCATTCATTCATTCGTTTCTGAACAGCTGGTCGATCGATTTCATGTGCAACGGGATTCGAGTTATTTATTAAACTTTTTAACAAGATATTGTGGAGAAAGACTTTATTAGTGCAGTGGAACCGGTTCGACAAGTAATCCATCATGTCGGAGACGCGGAAGAACCATCTCAACATAGATGGGGGGCAAGTTAAAGAGGATGACAACGTCGCCTCTTACAAGCCTATCCCGGAGTCTGATACAGGTAATTTGCGGTCTACATGCGGTCTATCTTAAATCGCGATGTCTAATTAAACCCTTGGCATGATTTGCTTATTAATTATTATATTCTACTCAGTCTGAGGCTAATTTTTTTAAGCATCAAGGGCATTCAAAGCAGGAATAAGAATTTCTTGGTTATGCTTGAATTTGGGTTTAAATTAACTATATGATCTAAAATGAGCATGTCATTGTCCTTTGTTCTATTATCATTGTTGTCATGACGTTATCAGTAAAGCAAAAACGGGCCAAATGTCATAAAACTGTCAAAAGCAGTCGTATTATCCGGTTAAGTTAAGAAATGGTTTGATATAGCAACCGGAAGGAACAAACCGCTGATTGTTCGTATTGTTTTAATGCATTGTTCTTTACAACGATCAATGGAATAAATAAATAAGTAAATCCTTTCAATTTTATTCCATAAAAATTAAATTTCAACCAAAAATTCTAATTATACTTTCAGCATCCATGTCTATTTAATTTGGTCGCGTTGTAAAGCGCTTTTGGTTCAGCGCCATTTTGTCGACACTTTGCTGAATGATGCAATGCAAGCGCCTTTTTGCTTTTATTCCTATTTTTGCAAGGTTCAAAATTAATAATTATTGACTAAGCAATTTTCTTAAGATTTATTGACGTCGTTTCCGAAGTGAAAGCAAGAAGAATTCCAATGCAAGAGGAAATGAGTGGTAATTATTATTTTTTCACTATAAAAATAATGTCTCAGTCACAGGTCACAGGGTTGGTACGCACATAAAGACTTGTTAATTCTTTACTTAGTATTTTTTTTCTCACATAGAGTCTTGTTAAGCATATTACTCTTTAGTCAGTTCTGCTGTTGGGCAGATCATGTCTTGCTGGCAGTGATGCTGTGTATTCCCCTGTACTCAAGTCCATGGGTAGAATAAAGGGTGTATTAGGCATTACCCATCATCATCATATCGGCCACAGGAAGTCTACTGCCAGACCCTGCCTTTTTTTTTTTTTACGTAGGAAAGATCCTGTTACGGATACCCGTCAGCCTGCGGGGGAGGCTGTCGGGTTATGTGGGACTCCACGCCAGAGCGACGTGCCTACCCACTAAAAAACCTCCGGAGTTCCATCTCAACCGCTTTTGTTGGGGACACGGGAACGGAAATACATCCGCGAACCCCGGCGCGGCTGGCCGCCAAAGCGGCCCCTCCTCGGGGGCGTTACAGTGACTCAGCCCACTCACCAAGTCGGCGCGTCCGGAACTCACGGACGCGCCGTACCTCCTCGGCCCAATTGAGAGGCGGCAAACTCCCACGCAGTCCACCGCCTGTGGACCCATGGGAGCCAGATAAACCGGCTCCCAGCGGCGGAGAAGATGAAAGGCTCCGCCGCTTGCCTCTCGCCGCAAACGCGGTGCGGCACCGCTCGGTCGCGGAGGATAAGGAGAGTGGCAACGTAACATCGATACTCCTCCTCCTCCGCGACCGATCTCCAACCACAGCCACGGCGGTGTGGCCCCGCCTGAAGCGCCGGGAGGGCAATGAAACATTCCCCTCCCGGCGGCCCCACCCCGGGTGGGGGGAGAACTTCCCACTCCCCCGCCGCCCCATTGGGCGCATCCCTACAGGCTCAAGGCCGAAGCCGAGCCTGCGGGAGCACCCCTCCTCGGGTTGGGGGAGAACTTCCCACTCCCCCGCCGCCCCAATGTGGGCGCTCTCTGCTGGTTGACGACAGCAGGAGCGCCCCCTCGCGGGTTCCTCTTAGCTTCCCCGTGGCTCGAGGCTACCACGGGTACTGAGCCCCCCCGGTACGACAAACCGGGAACCCATTGGGGGTGCCAGACCCTGCCTGCTTCAAGTACCCATAACAAAGTCAACCATCATTAGTAGTGAAATAAGAAAATACCAAAAAGGATCTGCCTCTTGTCTATCTCACTGGTATCCAATGTACCAAAAATTCTACTATTGAACCAGACTTGTATTGAATGTCTCTCAAGCCCGGGGTCCGCTTTTTCTTCCATTGAACCAGACTACTCATCATCATCATCATTTCAGCCGCATAACGTCCACTGCTGGACAAAGGCCTCTCCCAAGGATTTCCAAAATGACCGATCAAGAGCAGTCTGCATCCAGTGCTTTCCAGCGACCTTGATCAGATCATCTGACCACCTTGTGGGTGGGTGTCTAACACTTCGCTTGCCAGTATGTGGTTGCCATTCGAGAACCTTTTTGCCCCATCGGCCATCGGTTTCGTGCTATGTCACAATCTATGTAACTAATTCTTATTCAGTAAAGTAAGATTGATGTAGTTGCAGACCAAGTAGAAGTGACATTCTTATCATTTCTAATCTTTGCTAAAAATATATTTATATAAAGTTTTTGTGTTTAAAGATAGTTCAACTTATTTATTTATTTAAGAAAAAAGAGTTTTTTTTTAATACTAGCAATTATTGGCACATTGCTTTCAGTTCAAGATGTTCACTATGTTGAGGTCAACTCTGACAGAGAGTTCATTCAGCTCGATCAAATGGAAGTATCGGAGGCAGATCTCGAAGAAGGCATCGATCACTGGGACCACAACAGTGTCAAACTTTTACTTGATACATACATACAAAATTTAGACAGATTTAGAAATCCAAAAATTAGAAATAAAACTATATGGGAGGAAATAGCCACGACCGTAGGCAGATCACCTGAGTCATGTGGCAAGAAATTCAGAAATCTGAAGATGACATACCTCAGACTTTTAAAAAAGAAAATGAAAAACCCAGCCGCCGCAGAAAAGTGGCCATATTTTGATGCATTTGAAGAGATTTTTTGTATCAACGGTGAATACTCACCAGACATCAAACAGAAGCTTCAAGACACTGCGACAGAAAAGGCTGCAAAAGTTTTATTATCAGTACAAAGTCAACCGGAGACATCAGAATCTGATGTGCAAGTGAAAAGAGAAAGTTCATCTCGTCAGGATGATGTAGCTAGAAATAAACTGAATAAGAAAAGATATTTGGAGTTCCGGAAGGTCACCCTTGAAATGAGAGATCGTCAGAAAGCCGTGGAGTTAAAGCTGGATAAATTGATTAATATTGTCGAAGAATCCAACAGCATACAGCGAGAGAGAAATAGACTTTTTGAGCACTTCTTGGAAAAGTTAAATAACACCACTTGATAAAAAAGTAATACAATTTAATATATATTGTCATTGTGCGTTGTTTTGAAATTGATAAAGAAGTTGTAAGTATGTATTGTAAATATGTAAATAGAAACAATGAATGAATATGATTTGTAAAATACCAATGAATTGTGTTTCACTTGCCCATTTGCCTTAATTGATGACAATAGATAATTATTTCTGGATTTATCATGCTTCAAAATCAATCTTTTCAAAAGATAAAAAATTTAATTTTGCAAAAGTTGAACTAGTTGAACTCTAGGTGTAACTAAAAATCAATACAAGGGGTATTGATTGTGATTAGTTAGTTACATATAGGGTAGCAAAGTTTGATGTACATTTTTGCTCCTGCCTTTACATTTTTTTCATAAGAACTTTACCAGTCAAGCAGACCTATGAATGATATTTTTAGCAAGCATGAGGAATGACCATAACTCAATAGAATGACAGTACCTTATAAGTGACATTACTACATATATCTAGATCTACATCAATTATTCCTTCAATAACTGTAATTTTGTAAACTCATTGTTATCAATTGTTCTCTTGGTCGTATTCGGCCATCTGGAAGTTGATGGGTTTACATCCACACATCTATACATCAACACATCCACACATCCATACATCCACACACCCACACATCCGTACATTCTCACATCCGTACATCCACACATACGTACATCCACACATCCATACAGACTTTCTCATTTATGATTTTAAGAAGAATTTAAGTCCTTCTGTAAAATAAAGTTACAACAGCTGGCAATCAATTTTCTGAAAATCAGATGCAGATTTATAAATCTGAACTGAAAAATTGTATATATACATTACAAAATCAGCATTGTATATAAACAATGCTGATTTTGTAATGTAACAATTTTGACTGATCATTGCAAAAAGGCAATTTTTAAATCAGTATTTTAAATCCAGCACAATAGCAAAAGCCAAGTAGAGTGGCGGTACTTGTTCACGATATATTTGTGTCATTCACGGGCCAGCACGCTAAAAGTGGCCTTTGATAGTTGCGGCCCTGGGCTCTGTCTGCATAGGCTTGCAAGACCCAAGCTCAGCCTGCCTCATTAGGGATAAAGACGTGAAAGCATGCATGTGTGGAATCTGATATCTGACCCTCCAATGAATTCTAAATCGAGACTCACTCTGTAGGAGCCGTCCGTAGCTCCCGGAAGACGTGATCATCCTATTATCGTTGATAACTACTGTTAAGTGCCTTCACACATGCGTCCTAAGCATAAAACATCTAGAGTATAGAAAAGAAACCAAGCTTTTTTATTTTTTCAAAACTTAAAACCGACTTCACTCCCAAACTACATTGTAACGATGTAAAAATAAACCTCATCCTTCATGTTCCGTTTACCTCCTTTATCCATTTCATACTGTCCACTCCACAAAAAATAATTACATTTTAAAAATTTTATTTTTAAATTTTAGATTCCTCCCTCATCATTCTGATTCATTCCACTACCATCTCTCGAGCTGATTACATCTATATCAGTATTGTAAAGTTATACCTTATAAATAAAATAACTCTTTGTTATTTCTCTCAAACTCTCCTTTTACGTACCTTACCAGTAGGTAAGGTACGTAAAAGGAGAGCTTGAGAGAAACTAGGAGCTCCTACAACACAACCGATTTTGATAAAATTTCTATGGGACCACCTGACAAGGACTTTCTATGGGACCCTTTCAAACAAAAAATGAATTTTCCAATTCGGTCTAGGAGTTTTCGAATAAGCGTTGAGCTTGCATGAAAATAACCGGCCAGAGCGTGTCGGGCCACGCGCAGTGTAGGGTTCCGTAATTGCGAATGACCACTTTGGCACTTGACTCTGACAAAAATTTGCAATATAAAACCATATATTTCAGAAACAGATCCCTAAATCAAAAAATAATGTTCATGAGCTCACAATATTTATGAAAGACCTATTCAGCGATACCCCACACGATGAGCTAGTCAAGAAAAAAAAATGAACTACTTTACTTGTATGGGAGCTACACTAAAAAAATTTTTTATATATTTTATTTCACCTATTTTTTGGCATGATAAATATACATACATGTACCAAATTACAGCTTTCTAGTACTTATACTCTCTGAGTAAAACCGCGGATGAACAGACAGACAGACAGACAGAAAGACATGGCGAAACTATAAGGGTTCCTTGTTTACTCCGGAACCCTAAAAAGATTCCGACGAATTAATAACCTCCTCCTTTTTATTTCTTAGTGTGCTTTCTGGACTATTTTAGTACTTTCGTGATTATTATACTGATTATATGGGGTGACTTATGCAATACAAATAAAAAGAAACTTTATTCCACCTAATGACATTAACAATTTCGAAATATGAATAAGGGCAACATATGCTGAGGTTATAGCCAATATAATTTTTAAGTTCGAGCATGAGCCAAATCGGTCAAGGAGTTACCGAGGTTTTGGTTATGCGAGTTCACAATTCGGAGCAAACTACTAGTATTAAAGGTAATAGTATAGGTAGGTGTTCAAATAATAGAAGAAAAGGGATATTGTATAATAATGATTATTTTATTGTTATTTGAAATTTTCGCAGTATCTTGTCATGTCATTTTTAATACATTTACCTAAACCAAATTTTTGTTTTATATATTAAATTACTGCATAATGATTGTAATACGAAAAATGATTTGTTGGATAGTCACTGGAATAAACCGGCTTTTTTAATTTTATAGGTAGGTGTTTATGTTTAGCAACAAGTATACAAAGTTTACTGAAATGAGAACTTTACCGTTTTATTAAAAACTTTAGATCTGTTCTGTCATTAGTTTGTATTCTTGCATCATACTTTAGAGCCAAAGCCTGGCCCGTGACGATTTGCAGTTGTATTTTATCGGCTAGTATTTCAATTATTGACACAAATACAGCATTGTTTTGTGTCAGCAGAGCAGATTGCGAAATTGTAATGTGAGATTGTTACTAGATATCGGAATAGGTGTTACTGGAAACTAGTAACTCGACGTGGCTTCGTCTGGCTATTTAGTTCTTTCGAATGTGCAATACTGGTGTTAGATTTTTGAAGCTGCTGATTCTTTACATGTTTATTATCCAGATATAAATTAACCAGCGCGTGCCCCCAGCGCGAGGGGTAGTAAATCTAAAATAAATACCTACAACCGAAAAGGGATGTATATACTTCAGTTATGTGCAAAACGGGCATTATTTACAGTACAGTTTGTTACCGCTTCTTCTGTACTTGCGCTTTGGAGGCGGCAGTAAACTTAGTTGTAAGTAAATGATCTGACGTCAACAACTAACTATTAAGAAATCGAAAGAAAGAAAAAAGAAATGACAATTATCAAGTGATATAAATATCCAAAGATAAATAAATGATTTTTGACTTATGATTTTTGTCGGAAATATACGTCGCTCGCGGAATGGGCACGACAATGTTTGTCGGATAAATCCGACGTTCGCGGTGAAAGGGTTAAAAAGTGAACCCCGATTTCCATGCGTTCACCCCCAATAACTTTGAACGGTTGAATCAATTTTCATCAAACATAGCTAAAAACCAACGCAAAGAAACTTGCATTCACGTAAAAAAAATCGCATCGAACGAAATAGGTCCATCCGTTTTAGAGCTACGATGCTATAGACAGACACACAGATAGACATTGGCGTCAAACTTTTGACAACCCTCTTTTGACGGTC
The DNA here is from genome assembly GCA_943193695.1 of Acrobasis suavella. NCBI lineage: Eukaryota > Metazoa > Arthropoda > Insecta > Lepidoptera > Pyralidae > Acrobasis > Acrobasis suavella. The sequence continues at coordinate 4,907,427 of OW971947.1, forward strand.
ACGTAAAAAAAAACCACATCGAACGAAATCGGCCCATTATTATGACACCCCTTTTTTTGCGTCGGGCTCAGGGTTTAAAAAGTCAAAAACGGCCACTTTTGGCTAATGTGCGAAAGCTTCTCGTTCTCACTTTAAACTGTTAACAGTACTTAGTTCATAAAAAGTTTGTAGAGTTATCTGGCTAGATAACTTTTCAACTTTTTTATGAACTGACTTAGCCTATTTGTTAATCCAGGGTGTCAGCTACCTGCATACCAAATTTTATCAAAATTGGTCCAGCCGTTTGTGCGTGAAGAAGTAACAAACACACACACACAAACTTTCACCTTTATAATATGAGTGTAATAAAGACTTTTAAATAATATCTCCATCTCGGCACTGGGCCCCGAAAAATTCCTGTATTCCCTTGATGTATGAATTCCTGTATGAATGTTCTTAATTTGTTTTTACAACAAATCCTTAGCTAATAAATTGAGTTTATTTAGATTATCTAATTGATGCCTATATCACTATTTCGCAAATACTGGTAGGTACCTAATGTACTACCCTATATCGTTAAGGTTGCTTTATGCGATAGACTTGTACCTACTGTACTATGGGATGTGGACTTGAATAAAAAATATATTGTTTTATTTAGTCCGTCAACTAGATTATCCAAAAGTAAAGGATTCATAGTTTTTCGTTTAGCAAAGTAGGAAAAATTCACCAAGATACAGAGTTTCGAACTTCGTGTGGGGGTGATTTACGTCACCTTTGGTTAAAAATCGTAGCTGATCATGACGTCACGCGACATTAAAATGCGCTGTATCTTCGTCATTATTTGCTAATAAGAGGAAAGAAAAAATACGTGTACCATATTTTTTAATAATTTATCTAACTACCCAAAAAAAAATGTTCTTAGTCCACATCCCTATTATGTTTTTTAATTCACATTGTAATTTAAATTTTGTTCCAATAATGAATTATGAACAGTATTAAACTGAGCTTCATCACGGTACGTAAATCAAATCTGTCAGCACACCTCGAGACACCATCCTGTAAATCGCGAGGTCCCGCTGGCTTGCTGGAATCAGTTAATTTATGAGCACGCTATGTAACAGGGTGTCCATCTTACAGGTCGGTAAGGATTTAATAGCAAAAATTTCAGGCAAACATACTTTTACCTGATTTAAACATCTGGTCTCAATTATGTAAACAATGCGATAACGCGCTGACGCGCTAAAAAAACTGTTAGTGTCAGGTCTGGCGTAATTTGACACCCGAGCGGCGGTCACTCACGAAAGGTTAAGTCGTGAAGACATTTCTGTAACCCAATTTTAAAACGCGTAAGTAATATGTCGGCTGTTTGTTCCTTCAGTTCATCGCAACCCATCGAGTAGAATATGGCTTTTTTACAACTATATCTCAATCTCTCTCTCTCATCTTAAGCGTATTCCCAGTTGCATCCATCCTCAGCTGTAATGCTGAGAAGCCCGGGTCCGCTTTCCGACTTTTTCTTCTCCACTTCGCATGGTCTTAAGCATCATTGACGACGTCATGCGTCTACCACGCATGCATGGCTGTACATTTGGTTCCCACGTAACTTGCCGGTTTCCGCAAGCCGTGACCGCATCAGCTTAGGCGACTCTCTTGCAGTTTGGTTGCTATGTCACAGACCTGAGATGCCGCGGATGCGGATGTTTCTCACACGTTTACCTTATCGCAATCTGTGAGGCAGTAAGATGTTGAACTGATAGAAATTCTACGAAATAGGGAATATGCATTTTTTTTTATTTGCTTAATAAAATACTTATTAACAAAAGAAATTTTAAAATAACCTTTTCAGCGACGAACATGTGATACTTTTAAGTTTCAATAAGAAAGAGAAGTCCGATATGGACTGGTGACGTCAAAGACCATATCATCTATACATATGCCATAGAAAAGAGCGTTTTTGCGAGTGAGATAGACATATTTTCGTAAAATCATTATATCTCGTTCGCTTTTTAACCAATTTTTATTCTGTTTTCACTGTTAGTACTTTACTTTTGAATATTTCTAGATAAACTGGTTAGATAACACATATTTTTTTCATGCATATACCCTATTGGAGCTAAGTCTATCTTCGCAGTGCGGGCAATATTGATATCGCAATGATTTAAAATTTGCATAAAAGTAATAAGTATACTAGACATATAAGTACGATGACATAAAAAAAGTCGCGGGTCCAGCTTGGAGCAGAGTGGCAAAACCGAGATATGGAAATCATTGGAGGAGGCCTTTCTCGAATGACAAGCTGTTGCAAAAACCTGATGTACTGTACTGACCAAACCCTTAAACTTCCAAAAAAACTAAACAGCAATAAAGGCTATTTTATTTATTTTATAATAGGTAAACTACAAATAATTAGATTATAAAAAAGCAACGAAAAACAATAACTGCAATAAAATTGGCCAATCATGCTATTTAATCTGAACAATAAAATTGTCCGACTCAATTAATTAAATAAACGCCAGTAGCTTTAAAGTCTTATTGTCAAGGTCCGTATCGTAATTTTTATTGCATTTCTATCTCGCCTGATACTGGCACGTTTCCAACGAATTTCCGAAAATATCCGAAGCCGCCTCACCGCGTGGTCACCTCCACGCCGCAGAGTCCCACATCGGGAGACATACCTCAGTGCTAAGTGGACAGTCCATTAGGACAGTCGTGGTCGTGAGTTCATAACTAGTAGTTCCGTCCGTGATAAATTAATAAGTTTCCTAGTATTTTAGAGTAACTGTAAGTATTGCTATTTTGCAAGACGTTTATTTATAGAGCATGATTACACGACGAATTTGAAACTGTGTTTTTTGTGCAAAAATATAATAACATTAAGTTAAATTTTCTATAGACATTATTAATTGAACAATTTTCACTTTAAACAGTATTGCTTTTAAGATGTATATAGAGCGTTACACGTCGGCATTATACGTTTTTCAAACGTGCTTTTTCGTCAGTACATTGGTTCTAAAGATTTATTCAAATCGTTTATTTATCAATTATAAAATAAATCGATAAGAAATTAACATTTTAATTTACACTATATTTGTTTTACAATTTAGTATTTTTTTTTCAAATGTACTTAGTAAATATATAAACAAGTATCTACGCAATGAAAAGCAGTCAAGAAGTAAAAAAATAAACTTGAATAGTTTTTTTTAATTAAATATTTTACTTTATTTTTTTACATGTCATATTTTTTTACTATGTTTAGCAAGTTACTAGTCTTATGAATCATATTTTTGGATACTGGAAATTGCCTACGTATGTTATTTTTATTTATTACATACATCAACAAAATGACAAAAACTTACAATTAATTACAAGTTCTGTGTTCTAGCATGAAACCCAATTATAGGTGAACACAACATACTTGAAAATTCAAAAGTTATAATTTACTCGCGTACAGATTCAGTACAGTCTGCCGTGCTGACGTCCAACCAATTGATTCCCATGATTATGGAAACCAGTTCACGTAACTGTACCAGTTTCTTTTTGCACCCTTCATTTGTAATTTCTGGTTGTGGTTGCATCATCACACGTCGCACCCTCTTTTGAATATAAGGCTCGGTTCATTCAGACTGATGCGACAGAACAATACGAGTACTTTTTAACGTGAAATAAAGAATCGGTGGTTCGTAGGTTAGTTTTTTGTTAGAAAAATGCTTCAATACACGGTTCATTTAGATGTGGTGAAAATTATATGAAAAAATAACTTGTTATTACTGGCCAAGTGCGAGTCGGATTCGCGCACGTAGGGTTCTGTACCATTATCAGTAAAAATCCCGTTTGCTGTAAGCCCCACTTAAATATTTATTTATTCTGTTTGTTAGTATTTGATGTTATGGCGGCATTAGAAATACGTCATCTGTGAAAATTTTAACTATCTAGCTATCACGGTTCATGAGATACAGCCTAGTGACAGACGGACGGACAGATGGAGCGGAGTCTTAGTAATAGGGTCCCGTTTTTACCCTTTGGGCACGGAACCTTGAAACGAGACAATATTGTAATTTTTGTTAGCACCTAACCACGTTTGTGGAAAACCACTCAATGGGACTTAGCACGAACCTTTTTTGTTGGTTCCAACGTTTCGGGTAGGAGTTACATCCCTCAATCACGTATATATACAATATGTGACAAAAACCCTGTCCGATCTTGGTTGAAAGTCGAAGAAAAAAAATCTACTTTTTCGTACCATTTGCTCAAAAAAGGCACATTCTATGGCACAAAAAGGGAACATAACAATAGGCATTATTAATCTGTTAAAAACAGGAAAAGAAATTTCATTCATCCTCTAGAGGGAGAATGTGGTTTTAATTTGGAATTCTTACCGAAATTTATACTGAACTGAATTCATTTCTATATTGTTAAGCGTAAAAAATAACGATTTTGAATCGACAACATGTATCCGCAAAGTCCAGAAAACCACTTAAATTTCATAAAATAAAAAACTAACTCAAGTCATGTCATTGTTTGTTTACACCAACTGTTTAGTTTTCCAAAAAGAAAAAGCAAAGGGTCATTTGCGTCTCACACATACAGCCAAGTTTTCTGCGTACCTATATTTATTTACAACGTAAAACATTTTGTATCTTTTATGTAACTGGATAAAAATATATCTTTTAATAAATGCTTGTCTCTTGATATTATTGTCTTTATTTTTTCGCAAATGGTACGAAAATTAGAGTATTTTCCTCGGTGATAAAGCTGTCTTTGTCTTGGGTGAACTTAAATCCGTCGCTACACTCAGGACTCGTCCTAAATCCCTCGCTTCGCTCGTGATTTAAGTATTTAACACCCTCGCTCCGCTCGGGAGTAAACCTCGAGTCCTTCGTTGCGCTCACGATTTAAGTCGTCACCCGCGACAGAAGACACTGCTTTATCCCCTTGGTTAATAATCTACTATTTCATACAAATTGCCTGGCCGGCCGAACACTGTTGTATGAAAATGTCGTTCTTTTTTCGAGTTTCAAGCATTGGTTCCATAGGAAAAGTTGTTTATATTGACGGTCTGAGTTGTTCCTACAAGGATCAGACAGGGTTTTTGTTACATATTGTATAAACTAAGTGGAAGGGACATACCCATAATAAATCGAACCACGGGCTAGTATAGTATAATGATAATAAAATAACAGTAAAAAACACAAATAAAAATTCGACATTCCAATACAAATTGCCCGGGCGGCTGCACACTTTCGTACGGAACAGCCAACTTTATTGAAAACTTTTAACTGTTATTTTAATTTCATTATAATATAGTGATCTAGTATAGCCCTTGGTTTAATTCATTACGGGTATGTCCTTTTCACATTGTATAAACCATGTGTTCAAAGCGCGATAGTTTTTAAACCAAACACTTTTTTAGGGTTCCGTAGTAAACAAGGAACCCTTATAGTTTCGCCATGTCTGTCTGTCTGTCTGTCCGTCCGCGGTTTTACTCAGCGACTATAAGTACTAGAAAGCTGTAATTTGGCATGAATATGTATATCAATTAGGCGGAAAAAACGGTAAAATCTATCTGCTAAACGGTTATATATGGACACGTAAAAAAATTCACAGATATGGGATATAAAACGAAATTTAAAGGAAAACTATCAGAGCTAAGAAGGGTTTACAAATATATATATAAAAAGTTATAGGCGATTAACTTGAAAAGGAAAATTTCATACAAATTCAATACAAAATTAGTTTTTAGACGTTTTTACTGGCATGAACTCAAAGTTGACGTTCGTAACTACGGAACCCTACTGCGCGTGGCCCGACACGCACTTGGCCAATGATTTATAAATAAATAACGTTGTAGCGATGACGTCGAAGGGAAATCGAAAAAGCCCGTTAACAAATTTTATCTGTACCATCGACATTCCGCTTTCTAATGGCTTGCAGCATCGTGGAAAGTGTACTGGTAGTTGCGCCGAAGTTATAGATAACCATTATCTCCTTTCACCACGTACGGAGATGATAGACATGCTCTGTCGCTATCATAAACATAACCTCAACGATTGATTGGTTACCATACAGTTACCTACTTGAGTTATGTATGTACGTACGTATTAAATTCTAACCAGCGGCTAGTATAGCTCACAGCAATTAATCTATTGATCTTAAATATTCAGGGAAGTTTAGCGCGCACTCGTTCATACAAAAGAGAAAACATTATTTAATTCTAAATGATTTTTTTGTATGTTATTTTTACAATAAAAGATTAGGTTTATAGGTTTTACATTTATAAAAATTTGCTTCAATAATATAAATAAATATTTGCAAATTTTGAAAAAAAAAGGAAACTGCAAAACCTATATTTATTATTTTTTATATTTTCAACCACATAGTAATAAATCCCTGACCTACCTGCGTGACCTCCTGGCCCTGGGCTAGTAAATAATTAAATTTGGGGCCTGGCTTGTTATCTTTACAATATTTTATCAAAACTAAAAACGGACATCGACACCAAACTACACGATTGAATTTGATAAAATTTCTATGGGGTCCCATACCAGCCGACAAGTATACCTTTTCAAGCAAAAAATAATTTTCCGAATTGGTCCAACCGTCTTCGAGGAATCGGGGAACAAATTTATCTACATACATAAATATTTTCACGCATGTTTCCCATGGCTGAGACTAAAGATTTCCACTTGCTACGATCCTTGCAAACTTCTTTTGCTTCGTCAACACTCGTATAAAAAAAGAATATATATTCCAATTGATAACCCTCCTTTTTGAAGTCGGTTAAAAAAAAGAAAAGAAAATTGAGAATAAAACAATTTGTTTTTCACAGGATTCCGTACTTCTAAGTCAAGCCTCAGCAAGTCGAAGGAGAAGGTCGACGAGGCCGAGGAGCATCTTCTGAAGGCGGACCTAGGGGAGAAGGTGGTCTGCGTGGACATGGCGGACGCCAAGTACGTCGTCGGCGACCACAGGAATGGCGACGCCAAGATCGAACTCGACGCCAATAAGAGGGTGAGATATTTTGTCAATAAAGATGTTTCCAAAAAAAAAACATGTTACCGACTTCATATCTCCAAAGTTCTTCATCATATCTTCATTAAATTAATATTTTGTTAGAAACCGTAGGTAGATAGCATAGGATAGGATACTTTTATCCCGAAAAATGCGTAGTTTTTATGGGAGTAGGTATAAAATAAGATCTTTTCGATGATTTTATTTATTTATTAACTTAAAGTACAAATATACTTTTAAGAAGTGGCAGATTTAATACTAAGCACTTTCTTCCAGTCAACCATAAGGATAAACAGAGAAAACTATGCGGCACAAAAAAGCAATACAATATACGTACGCTATGAAATATAACTTTATAACATACACATACATTCGATTTTCCACATGTATGACTAAAGCCTACCAATAAAAATAAAAATAATTGACAGTTTGACAGCGATGTAATGTCACTTTCCATTCTTATGTCATTTAAAATTTACAATCAACAAAGGTATAAGTAAATAACATGACCGAAATTTATATTACAATTTTTAATAATTAAAGTATCAAACACCTAATAGTGTTGCAGTTAGATCGTAAGAAGTAAAAATGTTTTGGGTCGATAGTAAATTGTGGAAAATATCGAAATAATTGAACATTGTTGGATCAGATACCTCCACCGCTGGTCCTCTGCGACCTCAGTCGGTTAGTAAAGTTAAGAGGACACTAAGGTCGAAAGAATTGAAAAATAGGTATTCGTAAAATCTATTGCTGTTGCGCTCTGTGCCCAAACTCCTGTCGCGGTGTGTGATTGAGACAATTGCAGTCCGGACCGAAAATACCTATGAAAAAAACCACAAAATTAACGTTTCTCAGTCCCCTGATTTCTTCTCCAAAACTTAACCGATTTTCTTTAAATATCAAAGAAAAGCTTTCGCTGTGTTTCCATGTTTTCTGGCACTATCCGGCGAGGAATCAGTGGACTACGTTTGTATGGAAATACGGCCGAATCAACATCATCATTTCATCCGCATAACGTCCACTGCTGGACATAGGCCTATCCCAAGGATTTCCAAAATGACAGATCAAGAGCGGCCTGCATCCAGCGCTTTCCAGCGACCTTGGTCAGGTCATCTGACCACATTGTGGGTGGGTGTCCTACTCTTCGCTTGCCAGTACGCAGTCGCCATTCGAGAACCATTTTGCCCCATCGGCCATCGGTTCTTTCCGCTATGTGTACTGCCCTCTGCCACTTCAACGAGCTAATACGCTGGACAATGTCAGTGACTTTTGATCTCCTACGAATTTCCTCATTTCTGATTCGATCACGTAAAGAAACACCTCTCCATACTCCTCTCCATAGCGCGCTAAGCGACCTTGAGCCTTCTAATGAGACCCATAGTAAGGTTTCAATACAGCCGAATGATTCCTCTTAATTGAAAAATCCGGTGATTTTCGGCAGAGTAGAATAGGAGTTAGAAGTCTTGGAGTGATCTTTTGAAGACTTAAGAAATACAAGCTTAAACAAAGCTTATAAACATCAGTGAGATTTATCCAACCCGTCTGGCCAGTGTGGAGAGTGTAGGCAAATCCTTATAATCATATGGAACACTAAGCCTTCCATAAATGTATTTTAAAATAGACTTGACAAGTGGAGAAGGACTATTCACAACTACAGTGTCGTTAATAAATTGATGAACTGTGAATAGGCTATGGATTCTTAGCACAGTGTGAAATAGACATATCAGCTCTAAGCTGTTCATCTTCGTTTTCTTCTTCCACTCCTTATTCAACTCTAAGTAGGGTTGGCACGGATGATGGCTTTATCATTATGTTCAATGCTGTTGCTCTATAGTACGAGTAAATAAATATATTATGTTCAAGAAAATAGCAAGAAATAGGGCAACCGGAAAATTTGTATCCAATAACAGCGGCTTAGGGTTGGATCTCTTTTGTCAATTTTTAAGCAAGCAAGAGCAGCAATTTACCATACTTCTATCCTTTCTGTCGCTAAGAACCGTCATTTGCCAGAGCGAGAGAGAGCGACGGAACGCTATCGCACCGGCCGTGCGATAGCATGCTATAGCATTCTGCGCACTCTCTCGCTCTGGCAAATGACGGTTCTGAGCCACAGAAAAGGATAGCAACATAGAAAAGTGCTGCTCCGTGCTGACAACAGTGCTCACAGTGCTGCCACCTAGTGTCCCATATTTTTCATAACTTTCATTAGTTTTGAAGCGGGACCGGTCGGTCGGAGCTTAGCGGCATATTATTGACCAATCATAGAACGAAATGAAGATTCGAACATTGCGATTCGTCAATTCATGCGCCACTATGCCCAGCTCCACTTCTAACGAAGTGCACCTGCGATGGGACTCTTGCAAGTGTTAGCTTTAATTAATTCAAGCTAAGCCTATGTCCAGCATTGGATTTCCTGTGGCTGATATAAATAAATAATTAAATATATACAGACAAATCACACTGATTGAGCTAGCCCCAAAGTAAGTTTAAACTTGTGTTATGGGATACTAACTCAACGATACCATATTGTATAATAAATACACATATAGATAAACACCCAAGACCCAAGACAATTTGATAAAGGCCATTTTCCAACTTGCCCTGGCTGGGGATCGAACCCAGAACCTCCGGATTAGCGGACTAGCGTGTTGACCATTACGCCACAGAGGTCGTCAAACTATATTGGGTATATAATATACCCAAATACCAAAAGTCCATCCAGTTTCTAAGAAAATCTTTACAAACTTACTAAATTATGAGGTGTCTTGCAGCAATTCTCCGGTCTCACCAAGGAGGAGCTGCTAAAATACGCCGATGATCCGTTCTGGGTGCGCCTGCGCTGGTTCATGTTTGTGCTGTTCTGGGCGCTGTGGCTGTGCATGCTGGCCGGAGCTATAGCCATCATCATCCGTGCGCCCAAGTGCGCCCCGCCGGCGCCCAAGACCTGGTAAGTTATGAAGACTGCGCTGTCTGGTGCGACTGCGCTAGTATGTCGTATGCCTAGAAACCGACTCTTAACTTAGCTATAAGTAACTAAACTATATGACGTTAAAAGTGTAAAAACATTAACTTTTATTAAGTCTATAAACGCCATGATGGTCACCTGCGGTGTCAAACAAAAACTCTGTTGAGTCAAGGTGTTAAGAAATTTTTTTAGAGTTCCGTACCCAAAGGTTAAAACAGGGACCGTATTACTAAGATTCTGTCTTTCGGTCACCAGGTTGTATCTCATGAACCGTGATAGCTAGACAGTAGATTTTTCATAGATGATGTATTTCTGTTGCCGCTATGAAAACAAATATTAAAAACAGAATAAAATAAATATTTTAAGGGGGGCTCCCATGCAACAATCGTGTTTTTTTTTTTTTGCGTTTTTTGTTCGATATTGATAACGGCAACAGGTAGACGCTTAAAATATTCATAGAATATTTAATTGTGTATTCACTTAAAAAATAAATAAAGTAATAATGAATATTTAAGGGGGCTCCCATACAACAAACGTATTTTTTTATACATAATGGTACGGAACCCTTGTTCGCGTGTCCAACTCGCACTTGGCCGGTTATTTAAGGATTAATCACTATCAGATATAGGTCTCTCCAGGGTAATTTAGCTAGTTTATAACTTAAATGATTTCCAAATTAAAACATGTGATTTCAATTTCGCCACGAGTGGGATTCGAACCCGCGTCCCTCACGTTAACGCCGTGAGTGCACCACCAATTGTGCTACCGTGACTTCACTCATCCATCACATATAGTACACACGCATATTCGTGGCGAAATTTTTTATTACTTGCTTTAATTTAAGTAATAATCCGAGTATTGATTGTAATGCTGTTAAAAATCAATAATTTAAATGATTTCATTTGTACAGGTTCGAGAAAGGCCCGCTCGTGGACATGACCCCTCTGGAATCCCTGTCCGAATTCGAGGAGAAACTTCCCCTCCTGAAGAGCAACAAGGTTCAGGGCGCGTTCGTCGACGCGGTGCCCACGTACGAGGTCCTGGACAAGCCTGAACTGGTCGAGCAGGTGAAGCAGCTCGTTGAGAAGGCCAAGAATTACGGAATCCAGTAAGTTATTAAACTATATATTTATAGGGTTTTAAGCATTCAAAATCAAAATGCAGTACTGAAGTACTCAAACTAAATTCAATGTGCGGAGTTGAACACGTGATAGCTCAGTTGGTAAGAGCATGGTCGTATCAAGACCAAGGTCGCTGGTTCAATCCCCGCTTACGTGGTATTTTTTCACCATTGTTTCTTTCATTATTTAGTTTAAGTTATTAAACTGTAGGATGACCCTTTTTGTACGAGAGCTTACTTGGCCAAAGCAGCCAGCGGTTCGTGCAAAGGACTAAATAAGTTTGTTGAGCAACTCAGACCGTTAATATGAAAAACTTTTCCTATGGGACCAATGCTTGAAACTTGAAAAAAAAAATCGACATTTTCATACAAAAGTGTTGGGTGGGCCAGCAATTTATAGGAAATCGTCGATTTTTTTTCGAGTATTAAGGATTTAAGTTTTATTTAAAATACCAATAATCTATCAATACTGGACTATTGAGCGGCAACACTGATTCGTACTTAATTAAGTACTGCTTTATGGTAAACAAATAAATTGTAAGGAATTTAACTTGCAGGGTGATAGTGGACCTGACTCCCAACTTTGTGTCCGACACCTCAGCGTGGTTCCAGCAGAGCGTCAACCGCTCTAAGGAGTACAATGACTACTTCATCTGGGCCGCGCCCAAGGAGTATAAAGACGGCAAACCAGAACCACCTAACAATTGGGTATGTCGGTCTTTCATTTTTAACACTTCTTAGCAGCCAAAATACTTCTTAGAAGACCTGAATCTTCTCTCTTTAATTAATCAATTGATCAATCAATCCAATCAATCAATCAATCAATCAACCAACCAATCAACTAACCAACCGACCAATCAATCAATCATTTATTCGTCAACATAGGAACTATGATACAGATAACATGTTACTGTCGCGAACGAGATACACGCAGAATGTTCGCGAGCAAGAACCGCGTAGAAATACGTCGGTATGGTGCAAGCGAAACAAGGCCTTATGTTTTTGCAGCATAAAGTCTAGAATTGTTTGGCCGGTTGTACTCACACAGACGTACCGGCGCCTCGACGTTTCGGCGACATCGAAATACATTCGTCAAGTGTGGGGAATATTCGAGAATAATGTATAACTGTATAACGGTGCATATAACAAAGGCGAACGAGCGCGCACCACCCCAGTTCATTACGAAAGCGATCACTTCGAAGGAAACCGAAGCGAAGGAAGCTTTCTCTAGTGCGACAAGTGGAAGTAACGGGTTTTTCATCAAAAACTTTTTTTTTTGTCTAAAACAAAATAAAACAAAGAATTTAGATAAAGATGATTCAAATTTTGATTGTAATACGAAGAGAGAAGTTTGGCAATTATGAATGAAAAATTATATCTGGCAAATGTCCACCACGAGCACGCTGACAGATGTCGATTCTTTCATCAAAGTTTTTAATCACTTTTTGGCAAAATGGCTATTTCGTTCATCACATTAATCACTTTTTTGGAAAAATGGCTATTTCGTTAATCACATTAATCACTTTTTGGCAAAATGGCTATTTCGTTAATCACATCACGGATTTTAAGTTTACGGCTGCAATCGATTCGATTGGCTCCGTATAGACTCTGTCCTTAAAACAAAATTGTATATTTAATCACACGATCTGGCTAGCCACTTAATCGCTAAATTAACATTTAAAAGCGAAACCTTCGTTTCGCTCTGGATTCAAAGTAGCGCCTTCGCCTTCAAAATATAACCTTATCCCCTTGTAGCTTAATCTACTATTTTTTTTATTGAGCGCTATTATGATTGCACTTTGCTTTTTCCCATTTTTTTTATTGTAGGTTTTGTTGTTTTAGGTGTCTACTTTGAACGAGCCAGCGTGGTCGTTCCACCCGGAGCGCAAGGAGTTCTACCTGCACCAGTACCGCGCCGACCAGCCCGACCTCAACTTCCGGACGCCGGCCGTCAGAGACAAGTTCGACGAGGTTCTCAAGACCTACGTGAAGGCGGGAGTGGGTGGAGTGCGGTGAGTCTTCTTTGCGTGTCTATGGTTTTTTTCCTTTATATTTGATCAGCCCAGTACTGCTAGCCCAGTAGGATACTTCGACGGCTTTATCGTTAGCTTTAAGGTTGAACAAGTTGCGGGCCCAAACTCACAGGTGGGCGCGGCCTAAAAGCATGCTGTCTCACGTAAAATTGTGTTCGGGCGAACTTCGAGAATTTTAGCAGTTTAATCCCAATTTATAAGATTTGTATGATACTGCACGTAACTGGTTTTTAAAATACTCGTGTGCTCGTGTGATGCACGCCTCATACGTGTTAAAGAATACGGTGGAGAAGTTCGACGTGCGGAGTTGGACATGTTGAAAGAGCGTATAACGAGCAGGTCGCGGGTTCAAGTCCCGCTCACGGGTGTTATTTAAAAAAAAAAAATTATTTCATTATATAGTTGGAGATCTGAAATTAAGTTTTCTTTACAGACTTGTAAACGCCCGTCAGCTGCTCGTGAACGCGTCTCTGCCCGAAGAGGAGAAGGACTCGAGCCATCGAGCTCTAGGGGCCGACCACAGCTCGTACTCTTTCTGGAGGCACCGCCACACCAGCGACCAGGCTGAACTGGATGCTCTTCTTCAGCATTGGGCGAGCATCGTCAACCCTGACCCTGATGGTACGTTTAGAAAAATAGAAATAGAAAAATCTTAATTTGTAGCATAACATATAGGTGAAGGCACACTTTCTTCAAAAACTGTCAGATAGATCATAGTTTATCATAGAATATTCATAATAATATTTTTTATGTAGTTTATTGTTTTGACATATAGCCTTTTTTTTCGCCACATACGTATTCAAGTTTTGCATTACCTATGTCATTCTCTACATCACCCGTTTGGTTGACTGGTAGATAAGGCTGTTAGGCTGTAAGTCCGCCATTACACTTGTATTTGTGTATGAAGTGAAATAAATAAATAAATATACAACAAAGAATACAGAACATAAAACACTTACAATAGGGATGTGGACTGGGTAAAAAAAACCTTTAATTTAGTCTGTCAACTTGATTATCCAAAAATAAAGGACCCATATATTTTTTTTTTGTTTAGCAAAGTAGTAAAAATTCACAAAGATAGAAGTAGTAAACATCCATATGGAACGCGTAAGTTTCTTGTTGTTGTTTGCAGCGGATGTAATGGATAAGATCATCGGCATATAAAATTAAATTTGAATTCCAAAACAGTGCTGACGTCATTGATATTTAACAAAAATAATAACGGGCGCAACACACTGCCTTGTGGGACGCATGTCGTTTTTTTATTATTTTCCTATATATATTCACAAAGATACAGAAGAATACAATATGGGTCTCTGGTATTGTACATAATTGTAAGTACAACACTATTGCCTGAAATAAATGAATTATTATTATTAGGTTGGTACGTTTTTCAGCCACGGGTCCACGGGGACCCGGTCCTTTAAGGCGGTTATGGGGCCAAAGCCAACATGAAGAGGCCTTTTAGTACCTTTTTATCTAAAAAGTGAGATAGCTGCATCTATGGAGGTCTATCCCTTAATGTACCATTGAGATTATTAGTATTATTATAGAGCTTCGAAGTTTCGGAGTGGGGATGATTTACGTCACCTTTGGTTAAAAATCTTAGCTGATCGTGACGTCACACGAAATTTTAATGCTCTGTATCTTCGTCATTATTTGCTAATCAGAAAAAGAAGAAAATACGTATACCATCCTTTTGTAAAAAAAGGAGTTAAAAATTTTTGAGTCCACATCCATATTATACACCACCCAAATGGTTTCTCTTAGCTTTTGTATCTAGGCTCTTCGGAGCCAAGACGCAAGTTTTCAGAGAAACCAATTGAGCAAACATGGCTCTGTCAAACATTAACTTATATTACACTGAGTAATTCAAATATAAAATGCTTTGGTTTTCGTTAACGTTTAACATAAAAAGTATCAATCGTTCGCTAAACCTATTTTAGTTGAAATATGTTTTGTCCTTATCTCTCTTTACAATATTTGACTTGGTAAGAACGAGACAAATCATATTTTAACTAAAACAGTATTAGCAAACATTTGATATTCTTTATGAATAAGAGTGTAAGTATTGAATAAGCATTATGACTGAAAATTTTTGATTGGGGCATCAGATGGATTATTCAATAATATTTTAAAAGTATTTTTTTTAAGTACTCTAATGTTGCTCCCACACTGTTGTTAAAATATTCATTAGTAAACATTTGCTAAAAAAACATTCGATCACAATGTCAGAAAATCTTTATTGTTAGATAATATTATAATATTATTTAAACCCCCACTAAAAAAATTTAAATTAACTTTTAGAGTGAATAAAATATTCACTGAAAACAGTGAATAGAAAGCTCTTTTAATCATTATTGTGGTGTTTTGTTTAGAACAATAACTCTTCATTTTAGTAATTGTTCCTATTTCAATGTAAATTTTAATTGAGTTAACCCTTTTTTTTCTTTATTAAATATCTATTTTCGTTTTAATATCTTTTTTCTCGTAGTAATGGTATATAGTATGCAACTCTTTAATAAAAAGGACTCATATCGAGAGCCATGAATCACTCGCGTCGTGAATCATGAATCGTCGGTCGTGATTCAGTAGTTAAAAACCTTCACTTGCTCGTGATTCATCTGTGACCCTCGATGTTAATCCGTAACATATAACATACTATTTTCTTAACAATGTTTTTATTTTCGCAGCGCCTCGTGTGTTCACCCTTCTAGAGAACTCCCGGCCGGAGCTGTTCTTGCTGCAGCACAACGTGTCGTCGCTGTCTCCGCGCAGCGCCGCTCCCTACAAATTGCTGTCTCACGGCGCTCAGACTGCGGCAGAAACTATCAACCACTACCTCAACACCACATGGAACGCTTTACACGTAAGTTTCTTGTTGTTGTTTGCAGCGGATGTAATGGATAAGATCATCGGCTTATAAAATTTAATTTGAATTTCGAAATAATGCCGACGTCATTGATATTTGACAAAAATTATAACGGGCGAAACACACTGCCTTGTGGGACGCATGTCCTGTTATATGCTGACGATTATTTTTTATTATTTTAAAATAACAAAAAAATAATAAAAAAATCATTTGGCTCTTAAGTCAAATAATAAAAAGATCATAATCGTCAGCATATAACACAGGACATGCGTCCCACAAGGCAGTGTGTTGCGCCCGTTATTGCTTTTGGTAAATAATAAAAAAAAAATCGTCAACATATAACATGATCTATAACATGTTATATATGGGTATGATCTTAATCATACCCTGCTACTTTAAATATGATGCTGTCTAGTATTAGTACATCTCTCGTATGCTTAGTTTCACAAGTTTGTTGAGCTGTTTATCGTGCGTTACATAGTCAAATGCCAAATAAAACCTTAAAAGAGTCCTTTATTGTAATCCTTCATCATAGTCAAGTTTTTATAGTCTCCACTGCAGGAGCACGGCCCTCTTTGTACTACCAGAGCTATACTTGGCTAGAGCAGCCAGAGGACTTGGCCTACACTCTCCACGTTGGCCAGACGGGCTGGAGAGGTCTCATTGATGAAGCTTTGTTTAGCTTGTACTTCCTAAATCGCCTTCCTCCACATTCTCGTGAAGACTTAGAGTGGGTCTACTTGTAGTCTGCCGGAAACCACAGATTATTGTAATACTAATAGTTTTCATTTTCATTGACAGTTGAAAGCTGATCCTGAGGTAGAACTGGCAGAGTTTGCTCTGCTGCTGCCCGCCGCGCCGGTCCTTGACTACGACCAGCTCGACGAAGAGAGCAACGCTTCGACGGTAAGATGCATTCTTAAAATGTTGTCTATTGTACATACCATACAAAAACGAATCTAGTCTGCAAATTAACTAATAGATCATCATTATATAACTTTTGCTGTAATAGTTACATATTAAGTTATATAAGTTAGTCCTCATGCGTCAAAAGCAATTTCATTATTACCGAAGACAAATTGAATTTTACTAAATTTGTAATAATTTAAAAAATCCGAATTATGCGTCGATCTTCACCCATCTGTTTAATGTATTGTTTCCATGGAATGCCATTCATTTCCTGTCTATGAAATGCCATGCCAGACAATGTCACAGGTATGGCATTTCATAGAAGCGGAGTATCATTATTGTCTACTACTACAAACGATACTGGCAAACTCAAACGGCAATGTGTGTGTGTTCGTTCCTCAACCTCGAGAACGGGGGAGAGGTGGGGAAGGGGAACCGGGACTCATATTGCGCGGGACCTTAGGAGTTTCTGTTTGTATGTAAGTGGCCAACACTGGTGTCAGAATTTTCAGGCTGCCTAAAGGCATCTGACATAGCTTGACGACTGCCTTCTTCATTGTATAATGATGACAGCCAGGACCAACAGCTTTTATACGTGCCTTCCGAAGCACGGAGGAGCTCGAGAAATTTTTGTGCCACTTGTGGTCACCCATCCAAGTGCTGACCACGCCCGGCGTCGCTTAACTTGCGAAAGCGCTAGTAATGCGCACTCCCGCCGGGCCACCGAGCTCCTCCGTTCCGTTTTGAATGTAATACTTATATTAATTCGGTGGTATTGTGTCCCAAATTGTTTCCAGACGGGTGTGCTGTCGCACCTGGTGGGTCTCCGCGAGGACGCGAGCATCCAGCACGGACGGAGGTGGGTGGGCGCCGTCAACTCCACCACCGGCGTGAAACTGCTCGCTGTTGCCAGGTATGGTCCTATTTCATCGACATGTTATACAACGTGCAAGGGACACACCCGTAATAAATCGAACCACGGGCTATACTAGATCACTATAGTATAATTAAATCAAAATGACAGTAAAAAAAAAATTGCCATTTCCATTCAAAAGTGTGCAGCCGCTCGGGCAATTTGTATGGGAATGTCGAATTGTTTTTGATTTTTGACTGTTATTTTAGTTTATTATTATTTTTTTAGTTAGTATCCCATAACACAAGTCTCGAACTTACTTTGGGGCTAGCTCAATCAGTGTCATTTGTCCCTATATATATTTATATATATATTTTAATTTTATTCCAAAGATCTAGTAAAGCCCGTGGTTTGATTTATTATGTGTATATCTCTTCCACGCAGTGTTTGGAAAACCCATTCATAACGGTAAACCGGTTATATCGGTTAACCCTTTTTCGGTTAATCCTTTGATTGGGTTAACCCACACAATAAGGGTAACAGTAACCGTTATCTGAATAGGTTAATTACGATGTCGGGGATGCACAGCCGTTTGGTTGAGTCATGCAAGCGCTTTTGTAGGAATAGGTACAGTGACCATGTGACGAGGAATAAAAAACGTTTAGTATCATGCAGAAATCTATATGTCGATTCGGTTAAAGTTAACCGCAATTATAGGTTAACAGGCTATTTCGGTTAACCAAAATATATGTTAACCCATTTCCAATTGGATTAATAACAGATTATTTCGGTTAGGTTAACCTAAGCCGTCCAAATCATGCTTCCACGTTGTATTGTTACAAGCCTCCGTGGTCCAGTCGTCAAGGCGTGAACGCCTGATGATTTGGGGGTCGTGGGTTCGAATCCCACTGGGAAGCATACTTTGTTAAAAGTTGTTTCGTACCCGTACCCGTATCCGTTCCCGTCATTTGCTAGAGCGAGAAAGAGCGACGGAATGCTGCTGCATGGCCTAGGTAGTAATTTCATCCCTCTAGGCTTGGGGGGTACGAGGGTCAAACTGAAAGTTCTTAGAAAATCAAAAACTGGCAAAGTGCCTACTCGTCTTTACGGGTCTCTTCGACGGCGTTTTGAAACGCAGCCACTGCTTCCTCGGCGTCCATAAAACGTTTTCCTCGAAGTTTTTCTTTTATTTTCGGGAATAAATAAAAATCGCAAGGTGCGAGGTCGGGGCTATATGGCGGGTGACCTAGAGTAATTCCACGTTTGATGTCGCCAAATAATCGTTCGTCCGGCGGTGTGCGACGAGGCGTTGTCGTGGTGAAGGAGGATCCTACTGCGAGGTCGTTTCTCCCGAACTTTTTCCAAGACAAGTGGCAAACAATTGTTAGTATACCACTCAACTGTTTTTCGATCGTCTAAAACAATTGTCGCGTAATGACCGGTCCTTCCGAAGAACGAGGCCACCATCTTTTTTCCCACGCTTCGACCTCTCTTCACTTTAGTTGGCAACTCCTAGAAGGAAACACCCACTGAGTAGACTGTCTTTTGGTTTCGGGATCATAACAGTAAATCCAGCTTTCGTCACCCGTAAGTATGTCAAACACAGCATTTGAGTCACCTCCGTTAAATCTTTGATTCATTTCACGGCACCAATCAACACGACGGATTTTTTGGGCCTCGGTCAAACCGGGCACAAAGCTTCCTGACCGCTAAATGTTCATGCAGGATTTTGTGCACTTGGCTCATACCGATTCCTAAACTTGCTCGAATCTGCTGATAGGTCACTCTTTTGTCAGTCTCTATCATACGCCGCACAACACTGATGTTATCTTCAGTCGTCGCCTTAGAAGGCCGTCCCTCACGCAGATCATCGGTGAGATTAGTGCGACCACGTTTGAACTCATTAAACCAGTTGTAAACAGTGGCACGAGATGGGGCTTCATCGTGAAAGGCCAATCGAAAATACATACTCAATAATATTGGCAAAGAGTTCCATTTTCAAAATTTAATCTTATTTTTTTTATTATACTGTTTATAAGTGGCCAGTATAAAGACTTTCAGTGTCGCACTCGTAATTTAAAAAATCTTAAACACGTAGTTACTCATTAACCAGGAATACTCCTGCGAATTTTCGTATAACATGGAGCAACTACATAATCTTGTTTCTCCGTACGAACTGGACCCCCGTTTCCCCTTTGAACTTATTGGAGTCTCTAGATCCAGTGGTTTGGGTTGCGCGTTGATTTGTCACTCAGTCAGTCAGTCATTCATTCTTTTCTTCTTTTTTATAAATAGATCATTTAAATAAATTTCATTACGCAACGCGAACTCGATTCCTAAATTTAAGCCTCTGTCTATCGCTGGGCGACAGTTTCCGGTCTTATGCCCATGAGCGTGAGCTCTGACTGCCTCTCAATGGATAGAAATGTGATATTATAAAAATTGCACGTACAATGATTTTTCCAAATATAGTATCATCCAGATAAACTTGATTCAAAATTGTAAAACTTCGATTTGGCCTGTCATAGACTTGCTGAAATTATGGTTTCGAAGGGTCTGTGACGGGAAAAAAAATTACGTTCCAAAATGTAAATAATTATTACAATAAATAATTCTATTATTACCACTGTAAAACACCCTATGGTTTCAGAACATTTTATAGAGGATTCCTATCAAGGGTGTAAATTAAGTCTTGTACGCAACTGTAATAATTAGGTATTAAAACACTCATATGACACTATTATCACACGAGTGTGATAAACCCTTTGTGTTTTAATAGCCCTTAACTAATATTATCTTTGCCTTGTTATATCAGTCGTGTTTGTGTTGCATTTGCAGGTGGAAGCCGGGCCACACGGGCTACCTGGCGGTGCTGAACCCGTCCGCGGAGGACGCTTACGCGGCGCTGTCGCTGCCCGCGGTGCCGCCCGCGTTGACCGTGCACCACGTCACCAGGGGCGCGGCCGCCGGCAAGTACGGATACTATTTTTACCTCTTCTGAGTCACAGAATTAAGGGGATACAAAATTATAAATTATTAAACGGAGATGTCATTATAATTTTTATTGACCAAGCCCTAGATAACCCTACTATTGTTTATTGAGAGATCGTGAAGCTTTTCTTCGCACATTTCCAAAAAAACGGCCACTTTTGGCTGATGTGCGTGAAAAAGCTTCACGTTCTCTCTTGAAACTGTAAATAGTTTGAAGGTTTATCTAGGGTCTGATCAAGACAAATTTTTAAATAATGTTTCCGTTTCCTTTCAAATAATTTATTTCATATGGGGGCAGCACTGGACTCCGTAAAATTCATGTATCTCCTTAAAGTATTACACACGTCAGAAAGTCGGAGGTATTTTTTTTTATTTGCCTGGCAAATATGAAGCTATATAACTTCTACTGTAATAACTTTAGCTTCTCCTGGCGAAGCTGAGATATATCGTCCGGCAAACTGAGAGACCCCGCTGAACCCTAAAACTTTGTTCTTTTCCAGTTATACAAACCACATGTCGGTGGACCGCGAGTCTGTGTTTGTGCCGGCCAAGTCCACGGTGGTGTTGTCCTTCGTGCCCGAGAAGGAAGAGTAGACGGGCTCATTGTGACTGTTTGCCAAATGGGAGTAGACGGGCTGATTCCGACAGCTTGACAACTGTTAGCATGCGCTGTAGCGTGGTTAATTTGCATTCCTTTTGTATCTACGTAATAAATGAGTTTAGCAGCATATTTGTTGTTTTATTATGGTCTATTCCCAGTAGTTCCTTTTGAGAGTTCCTTCAAAAGAACTAATGGTACTTTTTATTTCGAAAGAACTACTGGGACCCCTTTAAGGGGTCTTTAACACGTGATTTTTTCGGGTCCCAGTGTTGCCCCCATTTGACGTAAAGCTTTTCTACGCACATGTGTTTTAAACTGTAAAATAGTTTGAAGGATTATCTAGGGCTTGGTCAAGACAAAAATTTTAATGATATTTCCGTTTCCTTAAAAATATTTCTTTTTCTAATAGCATTGGACCTCGGAAAATTCAAGTATCCCCTTAAGTAGCAGTAGAAGTTATAAGTGGTGCTGAATAAATATTACTAATAGCAGTTTTTTACATGATGTCTCCGTTTCCTATCAAATTGGGGCAGCACTGGACCCCGGAAAATTCAGCTATTCCCTTAAGTTAGAGGACTTATGCAGGTTGAGACCGGCATGTGTAAAATAAAAAAAAAGAAGCTCCTGTTCGTCAGGCATTTCAAGAGTATGTCCGGATCCCTGTGCAGGATCCGGACATACTCTTGAAATGCCTGACGAACAGGAGCCTTGTTTACTGAAAGATGAAGTCCGTGCCGGTATCAAACATCTGCCATAAGGAAAGGCATTGGGGGTGGACGAAATTCCCACAGAAGTCATCCAGGCAATGAGCATTCTTTCTACAAACAATATGTTTAAATACCTATATGGAGTACATGCAAGTGGCCTACAGATTGGTCACATTATTCATTCCATTTTTCAAGAAAGAATCTACCAAGAAAAGTAATAACTACAGGCTCATTTCCCTTATCTCGCAAGCCAGCAAAGTACCTACTTCTGCGTATTATGAATACTCGGCTTCGAAATTGTTGTAAAAGTCAAGAGAATTCAACTCTCCTATACATTTGCTTCCTAGATTTCCGCAAAGCGTTTGACATAATTATTTGGTTCAAACTGTGGAACGTTATGTTAGAAATTGGGTGTAGTGTACCACACCATCTTGTATACCTTATTCAATCGCCCTATGAGGAGGGCTCAGCATGTGTGAGAATCGATGGGGTTGAATCGGAGAATTTCAAGACGCAGACGAGTACGAAAGAGATGAATTCATTCATCGCTCTTGTTCAAACGGAATGCTCCAAAAAAGCCATAAACAGGAGATGTGGAGAAAAATCGCAAGAGCAGTGGACGAACAACCCAATCCATAATCACGACCACTCTGTCAAAAGTGTGCGACTAAGAAGAAGAAGAAGATTCATTTACAAGTGATCAAAAGCTATATCATGTATTCGGTTCCAAGCTAAACGCCTTTTTTAAAAAACATTTTGCTGGGATTTACGTCACTCCAGCAAGTCAAGTTTTTCTACAATAACTTCAAAAATACAACGTGAAACAAATTCCACAATATTAAACAAATTCCACCTAACTATAATATAAACTATCGGTAATACTCTAATTTCTCTAAGATGCCATTTTTCCTGGGGTTACGCATACAAGGAATGATGGTGATTGGGAAAGTAAACAAAGTGTTACAAAATAAAAGTACATTTAATAATCGAATAATATCTGCAATGTTAACATTTTAAAAAGCATAATTTGTTTGTACAGACATCTAAATCCTTATATGTTACAGTGTCAATTGAACATGTTTAGATCCCGAAATTTATGGCAATTAACCCTTTACCTGTCCCTATTAATAAAAGAATAGATAAACAATTGACCTGGCAGGAATTCCTCCCAGTAACAGGTAAGGGATTATAGATATTAACACGGCGGCGATAGAAAATGGCCTCTAAGAAAAACTCATCAGAACATATCAGTAAATTAACGCATATCTTCTTGTACAATCGTAGCACCTACCCACAACTATCCTCCCTGGTAGGTATATGTCCTCCTCACTATTGTCGTCGCCAAGAGTTATTAAAGGGGGTATCATATGAACGGTGTGGCAACAAGTAAAGTTGTGTGCAAAACCTAGCATCATACAAAAACTGTAATACAATGCAAAACAGAGGGCTGTTCTTAATAAAAAGTCCAAGAGGGTGAAGTTACCTCGCCCGGTGGGCTTGTCTACGTACCCAATGTCAAGTCTCATTGCGTCCGTTAGGACGCCGTTCATAGAAGAATTTGCCTTATGAAAATTGCATATTGCACCCGTAAATTCAAGATTCAAATAATGTTTTTGAAATGGCGATTCTGTCCGCCATTTTGAAATCGAAGATGATCTGATTCGAATTTTATAATGCTACTGCAGTGTCCGCCCCTTTCTTCTTCTGAAAAAATATAAATGACTGCGATAGATAAAGGCCGACACTTCTTAGTGGAAACGGATCGAAATATACACCAATCTCAGTTTCTTCTATAGTCCTCATATTTATAAATTCGTCACTACTTTCAGAGCTAAGAGGGAGAGTGATCAACGAAGGTATCGTACGAATAGCATCGCGACGATTACAATCACGGATAAAAGACCGTATATAATATGTTGACAACACAGTGGGAATGATGGCTAATTTCAGTAGCAAGTGCACGAAAGCGAAGTCATATCGCCACATGGCTTGCTAACGTTCCCCATGCTACTCGTACACCTGATTGCGTACGTTGGGGCACACAACTTGGTAGAAAGATTTTATTATGAAGAACAGTGCGTAGGTGAAGAGGATTTGCGCTAAAGATTCCGAAAACCAGTAGTGATGCGAGTCAGACGCGAGGATCCTGTCCGCCATATGGAGATCGAATAGAGGAACTGTTTTAAAAAATGTAATAAGTCAAATATCACTTTTTTGCGGGATTTGTCTTAGAAACTTGTATTGGTTCAGCCAATCTGTGGTTACCGGCGTTTGGATTGGGGTTTGGGCTTGTTGAACTGGAAGCTGGCGCACTTGGGGATGTGTCGCTCGGCGGCGCCCTGGTTGAAGCGGCGGCTGCAGTGCGGGCACTGCACGTAGTCGGGGTTCTCCGACGGCGGCGGGGGCGGCAGGTCGCTCAGCTTGCCTGGATATTACATTAGATGGTTGTAAGTTTTTAGTAAAACTGGAATTACATTTAATAAGAATATGTAAATCTCTTAGCGATCTCTAAAACTTCCGCACACCATCACAGGGAGTGGGGGATGCCTGAAAAACAGCGTTACCTCGGACTCCGGTCCGGGGTAACACAAGCTGAGGTATTCCTCTGCCTTACTTTAGTGACTAACTCCCTTATTCATAAAAATATACGAACGTTTGCTAAATCTGTTTTAGTTAAAATATGTTTGGTCTCGTTCTTGCAATTTCAGATATTGAAAGTAATGAAAGGGAAAAAACATATTTTAACTAAAATAGGTTTAGCAAACGTTTGTTAGTTTTTATGAATTTGAGGGTTTAGAGTTAGAGTATGGCAATAAATGATATTTTCTTTCTTCTTCTTCTGGATATTATTAGATACAGTTCCTATTAGTTAAAGGTTATTTAAATAACCTATATTGTCCCACTGCTTGGCAAAGGTTTCCCCCATCTCTTTCCAAAACTATTTAATGCTAGTTCCATCCATGTCCTTCCGGAGTTTAAGCTGCGCTGTTAGACTATAGACAGAAGAGTGACGACCACCGCCATGGGTCATACGTATATACAACGTAGAAGGGACATACCCGTAATAAATCAAACCAAAGGCTAGTATAGCCTTTGGTTTGATTTATTCACTATAGTATATATCACTATAGTACCTGTAATTAAAGTGTAAAATAACAGTCAAAAAACCAAAAAAATTGGCACTTCCATACAAAACTGTGCAGCCGATCAGGCAATTTGTATGGGAATGTCGATTTTTTAGTTTTGAACTATTTAATTTCATTATACTTATCTAGTATAAAACCGTGGTTGGATTTTTAAGTATGTCCTTGCCACATTGTATAAGTATGCATTTATTATAAAATATAGTTTCGTTGAGTTCAAGTCAGTTGTTGTTTAGCGGCTTGTTCATTGACCTTCGTGGAGGTGGCTCCTGTCAGGGCCGTACACTACTGAGACGTACCTCCGGCGTCAAGATGCGCTTGCACCTGCTTCGCAGCACGGATTGCGTTGATGAACTCCTCGTGCTTCTGCCGCCAGTTGCTGTTCAGCGGCTTGTTCACCTTCGTGGAGGAGGTGGCGCCTTTACGCAGCTTGTTTATGAACGGCTCCGCTTCCGTACCCTGGTCAAGAGGAAAATTGTTAGAAATTTGTGAAAGATCAGGTGTTTTAAGAGAATTTTCGACAGAGTATAAGGAAAATAAGTAGTGCACCTGTAACTTTATAGGTAAGTAGTACATTCTTTAAGCTTGAACTAGTTGATACTTTTTCTATACAAATTTCGGAGGGGATTTCGTCCAATGTTTGAAATTGTACATCCAAAGTTGAACATGATATCGTTTTGTCTCATTACAAATTTTGTCTGTACGGATACAGAATTGTGAAATAAAAAACCATTAAAAAGTTATAAGCCATCAAAGATTCTTTTTTCTTTTATGAATTTTACGCAACTTTCGGCGTAAAAAAGGAATAACAGAAGTGTAAAATCTCCAAAATAAAGTCCACACCGACACGCTTTATTTATCGAAGATTTTAATAAACTTTGTTTGTAATCGATTAATGCGGTCGTTTTTGCATAAAACCCCTTTTCCCAAAGGACTTGACGTATTTTTTTACGCGCTCGGTTTACTATGATTTTATCGCGCATTTCACCTCACTGCTTCGCCCGATCACAATGTTAGGCTAGGCTTTTATGCCACATTATGAACAGCATGCTTTTATGCCGCGCCCATCTTTCGAGTTCGAGCCCGCGACTAGTTCAACCTTACATATACATGATTTTTCATTTATAGATACATGCATTTTTCGGGGTCCAATGCTGCTCCCATTTGTGATAAGTAATTTGAAAGGAAATGGAGATATCATTTTATTATGCCTTGATCTTCTTGCAATGTCAAATATTGAACAAACATTACAAGAACAAAATATAAAGGACAAAACATATTCTAATCAAAAAAGGTTTAGCAAACGTTTGTAATTTTTTATGAATAAAGGTGTAACTAATTCAGTTGATAGGGTTTATTTTTCGGTGGGATTGTAGATGGGATTTCTTAGGTAACGAACGATCTGATGAATTGTGCACTTTTTTGAAGTTGTTAGTTGAAAATAGACGGTAGTACGCCGGTTAAAGCATTATGGTACGGTTGCGGTGAAGGTATTATTATAAGTAAATTTTATGTAGATCTTAGTTACTGAATACTTTGCATATAAATAAAGGAAAGTATGTAAAGTAGGATGCATATTACCAAAACGGTTTTTTGGAATTTCGGAAATTCGTAAAGATGAATTCATGAAGATGGTGTGTTTGTAACGAAGTGAGACATTTTACATGTGTATGGATCCATTCGTATGAAACTTTTTGGATTTTACCCCTACTTAGGTATAAAGAAGGTATGTATGGTAAGTACATAATTGATACACATGATGAATAACAGACATAAACGTGAATTAATAGATGTGAAAACACACGAAAATACTTCATTGTTGCTTGCCTTATAATTTTCCGCATCGGTGCCCTGTTATGGTGTTAGTCAGCATGACAAAATAATTTAGTTAATACACAGTAGAAGGTACCTAAACCAAAATATAGCATGTTTTTTTTTTTTCAGCTGTTTGCGACAAAAGTACGCAGAATGTGCCGAAGTAGTCCTACTTTAACTTTAAGTTAAGAGGAAACAGGTAAAAATACGAATTGTCGGCCAAGTGCGAGTTAAACTCGCGCTCAAGGGTTCCGTACCATTATCTACAAAAAAATCACGTTTATTGTTTTCCGTTTTGTGCTCCACATTAAATACGGCAGAATGTAGACGCTTGAAATATTCACGGAATATTTAGTTGTACACTTTAAAAATAAATAATTGAATTAAAATAAAATAAATATTTAAGGAGGGCTTCTATATAGATAATGGTACGGAACCCTTGATGCCCGACTGACGTCCGACTCGCACTAGCCCGCTTATTCTACAATTCCAAATCTAAACGGACCACCGGTCACAGGTCACAAATCAAAGGTATATTTATTTCATTGGTTTTGAACTTTATGTCAAAGGACAAATTTAAGTTTTAACTATTATACCATTGCCCTAAGGGCAAACAACCGATTTTTTACATTTTGGAGCAAAATTTTTCATCACCCTACTGTCATTTTCTCCCATGTAGTTTTATAGAAATATTAACAATTTAGTAAACAAACACCGCCCATAAAAGCCCGACTTTTATTACATTATGTCGATAAATGTGTGACTCACCGCAAGCCTGTGCTTGAGCGCGTCGAACGGCTTCCGCTTGTTGGTCTTGGCCCGCTTGCAGATGTCCTGGTGCTTCTGCAGGCGGTCGGGCGCGAACCGGCGGCCGCACACGGCGCACGGCTCGCCCGCCGCCGCGCCGCCCGCAGACGACGACGACGCCGACGTCGCGGACCGCTTTACGGCGGACACTGGGTTTGCCTGCCATTTCTTTTTCTATAAGTAATGTCTAACTCACGACTAGACCCCGTTTTCTTGTCACATTGACATGGATCCTGGACGTGCCTGCTATTTCTTTTTTATATACCTAAGCAATGTCTAAAACTCACGACTGTATTCCCCGAAGAGCCCTTTTTTACGGACAAATATACGGACAAATCACACAGATTGAGCCAGTCCGAAGGTAACTTTGAAACTTGTATAGTGGGATAACTTAACGATACTATATTTTAATACAAATACATATATATATATATATATATATATAGATAAGCATCCAAGACCCAGGTCAATCTAAAAATATCACTTTCCATCTTGACCTGACCGGGGATCGAACCCGGGACCTCTGGTGTGACAGCGTGGCATGATGACCACTAGGCTAAAGCCCCGGTGCCTTCACAAAAAGCAATCCCCCACAGAGGGGCTTCAACAGGCGGTTAAACGGCTCGCCCGCCGCCGCGCCGCCCGCAGACGACGACGACGCCGACGTCGCGGACCGCTTTATAGCGGACACTGGATTTGCCTGCCATTTCTTTTTCTATAAGTAATATCTAACTCACGACTAGACCCCGTTTTCTTGTCACATTGACATGGATCCTGGACGTGATTGCTTTTTCTGTTTTTATACGAAGAGCCCTTTTTACGGACAAACATACGGACAAATCACACAGATTGAGCTAGTCCCAAGGTAGCTTCGAAACTTATATAATGGGATAACTTAACGATAATATATTTTATAACCAATACATATGTAGATAAGCATCCAAGACCCAGGTCAAATTGGAAAAGATCATTTTCCATCTTGTACTGACCGGGGATCGAACCCGGGACCTCCGGTGTGACAGCGTGGCATGATGACCACTAGGCCACAGAGGTCGTCAGCCCTTGATTGGAGTGGAACCCACAGGGAAGGCGTAAGTGCAAGTTTTTGTTACCGGGGCTACAGCCCCGGGACCTCCACAAAAAGAGGGGCCCCCATAGAGGGGCTTCTACAGAAAGTCGGGTGCGATGCGGCGGCCGCACACGGCGCACGGCTCGCCCGCGTCCGTGGCCCTGCCGCCGACGACGACGCTGACCGCTTTGCAGCGGATACAGGATTTGCCTGCCATTTCTTTTTTTTGTATAAGTATGTCTATAAGTATTACATACAAAACCCCGAGATGCGTCCCCGTTCCCCGTCCTCGCACCTCTTCCCCGTTCTCGCCGCGCCCACTCAACACTCTCCACATTGCGCGAACGGGGAAGAAGTGCGAGGACCGGACGGGGAACGGGGTTGCATATTGCGCGGGACTTTAGGGGATTCCGTTAAGTATGTAATACTTTATATTAATTGTGTGCTAGAGTGTAGGCGAATTGTAATTTTTTGACAGAATAAAGGAGTAATACTTGACTCTTACAAAAATAAGCATCGTCATCGTCGCTTACGTCTCTATCTACTAACTAAACGATTGTTTATGGACAGGTGGAATAATTCACGGCGGTTTTTTGTTGCCGCCTCAAATAAACTCGGCGCCGTACATGGATTATCCTAGACCGTAATCAAGAGGGCAGCAGTTCAGATTGAGTTGGCGACGAGTTGTGTCTGCCCTTTGCCCCGACAGGAGGACATAGGAAGCGAAGAAGAATGTCCAATAAAATATACTGAAACTATTGTAAGAGTTGATGAAATCCTTGACACTGGCCTACTGTCTCTAAGAAACATATCGAAACGAGGAACAAAAATCCTTTCGATATAAACTTGGATCAGCTAATCTGTGTGTGTATGTATAAGTGATAATACATACATACTATCACCTGCGAGAAGAACAGCGTCGCAAGACTCAAATAGTGACGTATTTTATTTATCACTAAGTTTTATATCATTCAGGGTAGTTACCTTTAAAAAGATCCTCAAGACGCCTAAAATACCTAATATTTAGTCGTCAAAGAGTACAAAATTAAAAACATCCTCAAGAAATATGAACAATATTAACAATGTAACAAAAGAAATAAAATAATAAAATAAAATAAAAAAGCCTACCGCCGGTTGCCTTCTCGGTACCTGAAAACGCAAAGAAAATAAAACCAATTAAAAGAAAAATTACGAAAAATATAACTGGGATTTAAGTACTTTGCTCAATTCATATATGCCTGGTAGTTCGCTAGTAAAAAAAAGTGTTCTTATCAAGACACGCGCGAAAAGCGCTGGGAACTCCACCTGTCCCAGCTAGTACTTAGATTAGATGTGCTCTCACATGAAATATGTCGTAGAGTAAGACATTTATTTGTCAGAACTGATAACATTATTTAAGACGAAGTGGTAGCTCAAGTGGCGCCCTCATTTGAAATAAATTGTTTAAAACTAAATAAGGTGATAATTAAAAATTTGGTTTGTATAAATGTCTAGAAATACCTTTAAACTATTTTATGAGTAACCTTTGAAATTATTACGAATAGTCCGTCTAGTTTTAAAACTGTTTTTGCCAAAAGTGGCCACTTTTGGCGAAAAACAGTTTTAAAACTAGACGGACTACCAATATTACTTTCAAAGGTTAGTCATAAAATAGTTTAAAGGTCTTTCTAGACATTTATACAAACCAAATTTTTAATTATCACCTTATTTAGTTTTAAACAATTTATTTCAAATGAGGGCGCCACTTTAGCTACCACTTCGTCTTAAAAGTTGCTTGTATGAGAGGTGGTGGAGAAATGAGTCAGAATGATCAGGAAGTTTGTCTAAAATTCATAAATTGAATTTAGAAATGAAATTTGAAAAAGTTGGATAGAATTAAACGATGGAGAAAGAAGGTTTGTAAGGTCATGAAGGATAGGGTTTATTGCAACATCGTTACAGCGCGATTGCAAAATTTTAGTTCAGGACCTCGTGATGGTCACGTCCCGTATTAGCACTTTGGGTCTTGTGGATCTAAGCAGACAGCCCAAACCCGCAAGGCTCAAAGGCCACTTTTAGCGTTACGGTGGGCGAGAAGGTGGAATAAGAAGGTTCCTAACCGCATCGCCTATTTAAAATGATTAACACTTTCTTACTTTTTTTTCTTTCTTTTAATTATTATTATCTACGTTTGTTCTTGTCTCCTAAACCAGCACGGAAGAGACAACGCACTGTCTTTCAAAGAAATACCAACGATATTGGCATGTTTGTATGTTAATATCTATGTAGTGGGTACTTACAGCCACGGAGTTCGGAGAGCTTCTCTGCATAGCCCCCCGGGCCTTGTTCTCAGTCACCTGTATTGCATTAATTGATTATAAGGCTAAATACGAAGCAATTTTGAATAAAAATCCAAAAAAAGAATTTACACGAAAAATATCACACACAAAAAATTTACGCTACTGACATGACGTTTATTTATAATTTGAAAGACGTTTCCAAACTTTTTTGAACGTTTGAATTAGGAACTGTCGTTTGATATACGGCAAAATTGACAAACCTCTTTTTGGATTTAAAGAGTTAAGCCCGGTTTTCATATTGACAAGTGAGAAGTGCGAGTGACAAGGTTGAGCAAGGTTGCAGGAAGGCGCTGGATGCAGACCGCTTTTAATCGATGTTTTGGAAATCCTTGGGGGAGGCCTATGACCAGCGGGCTTTCTGTGGCTGATATGATGATGAAGCATGTGAACAGGCACTGACAAATGCGACTGACAAGTGAATAGCAGTACTGCATATCCAGTTGTCAGTGCGAGTGGCAAGGTTGAGCAAGGTTGCAGGAAGGCGCTGGATGCTGGCCACTTCTAATCGATCGTTTTGGAAATCCTTGGGATAGGCCTATGACCAGCGGACTTTCTGTGGCTGATATGATGATGATGATGATGAAGCATGTGAACAGGCACTGACAAATGCGACTGACAAGTGACAAGTGAATAGCAGTACTGCATATCCAGTTGACAGTACGTGTGAACACCTACTTATCACTTGTCAGTGTTTAAACTTGCCACTTGTCACTCGCACATGTCGCTTGACAATATGTCAATCAGGCATTTTTGTAGAAAATCGAGAGCACCCAATATTGCCCAGATCAAATACGAGACAGTGTGCCAGCGACAGTTCTCGATGGGTTTTCTAAGCCATAACGAATGCCAGTTGATCGGTGACAATCATTAAGTTATAGCGAAAACTCAATACAACGTATATCGGAAAGGGGGTGTCAACCCGAATGGGAGTAAACATACTAATCAATGTGAACAATGGAATGGATAACTTCATAAAGCCATGTTTGCATTGTCTTTAAATAAATTAAATGAAGCGCCAACCTAGTAGGCTTGTTTTATTATGTATTTATTTTTATTTTTATGTTGTGTTGTACGGTATCCTCGGAAGACCAGCGTTGTGGCCCTGCCGCGACACCATGCTGAGAGGAGGCCTTTTTGATGTAGCCACAAATTGTATGTGTATTTGTAACAACTGTGTCATTTTATTACCTTCAATGTGATATATCAAATAAACTATTTTTCTTCCTTTCTTTCTTTCAACAACTTTTACTATGGGACCCTGAAATCGTAAAAAAAGTCTGCAGCTCCAAACATTTTGGCACGATAGGTATTTAATTTTGTATAATAAAAGTTATTCGCATGGATTATTAGTATGGACTCCCTTTTCAGTATTCGCTCCAAAAATTTTGCTGGTGGTTAAAACGTCCCAGAAAAACCAATAGAATATAAGATAAGACCCTTACACACGGCGTGATGAATAAACGCTTTTAATGTTGAAAGGAAATTACCATAGATTTAGCAACTAAAAAAAATTCTAGGTCTATGGAAAGTACAGTAGATATGCTATGAGAACTTACCGCATTCGTTTCACTGGCTGCTTTCCTCGGGGCCGTGCTTAATTGGGGCTTCGATTTTACTGGACTGGCTTTTGGGACAGGACTCCTGCCAATTGATAAATAACTTGTGTTAGTGGAACTTCCAGCATCCATTAGTAAAAGTTCCTATCCTAAGCCAGGTATGCCTGGTTGTGTCAAGTTTCTTGGATAGTGAAGACTCTTGAAATGTTAGAATTCTTAATGATTTGAGAACTTAACGCTATCTCTGACGATGCAAGGGGTTTTTCTGGCTGGTTTTTTGGAAGCCTTTACCTACTCATTTACTTTGACTTGGCTTCGTGCTACAAGTTCCAAACCCTGTAGCATTTTAAGGCTATTTTGATGTTGCTGTCAAGAAAAACGATTATTTTTAAAAGTAAAATTTTAGCTCATAATATTACCGAAGACAATCAATGTTAGAAGGGGAAAATGATTGGACAGCTTATACGACAGGATGATTTAATCAAAAACATCATGGAAGGAAAGATAGAGGCAAGGAGAGAAAAATTAAGCCCAAGAAGGATGTTCATGGATGAATTAAAGGAAAAGACAGAAGTCATCTCGTATAGGGAAGTCAAGCCTTTGGCTGAAGTGCGGGAGGGATGAAAAATAGTCTATAGGCAAGAAAATAGTTCTTAAATACATTAATGATAAAATTACCGTCTCTGAGGTTTTTTGGGTGGCTGCGAATCCGGTGATCTTGGGGTCGGCGTCGGCGCCAGCGCGTCTGGAAACGTCTCGTCTTCCAGCAGGTAGTTGTTGTCCCCGTCCAACTCGTTAATGCTGTGAATCAGCTCACCGTTTCGGTGGGGCATCTGCAACAAAATCTTCTTCATCTTAGAAAATTCCCGGTTGCATCCTAAGCTGTGTTGATTTGCAGCCCGAGACGCGCTTTATCGCTTTTTCTTCTCCAAATTAATTCAATGGTCAACTCTATGTGAACATTTCAATGAGGAGTTCGGTGATCCGGCGGGAGTGCGCAATGCTAGCGCTTTCGTAAGTAAAACAAACACCGGGCGTGGTCCGAACTTGGATGGGTGACCACAAATGGTATAAATATTATCGAGTTCCTCCGTGCTTCAGAAGGCACGTATAAGAAATTGGTCCCAGCTTTATCACTGCATGGCAGTCGTCAAGCTATGTCAGATGCTTTTAGGTAGCCTGAAGAATCTGCTACAAGGGTTGGCCACTTATACACGCGAGAAACAAAACAATGATTAACCAAAGATGAAGAATATGAAATTGAGACATGAATAAATTGCTAAAATGTATGCTACTGTAACTAACAATTAAAAATACTGGTGGCGGATGTACACACAGTAATTTACAATTTCTTTCTGCTCTTTGGTAACTTAGATCAAAGAGCATGATAGATAGACTCTATTAGATACTAACACTGCGGTTTGGCCAAGTGTCGAGTTACCAAGGAGATTAGTTCTTACTTATATTTAACTCCCAACGTGCTCCCAACCTCCTAATATATCAGCGAGTTCAATTTTCGAGCACATCTCTATAGACTATTTTCGACCAATTCCTGATGATTCATCTCAGAATGAAACAAGATTTTTATGGTTAAGATCTTAAAACTATGTCTATTTTCTTTTTCTTGCATTTAACAGCTACGCTCTTATCTTTTCCATGTTTTTCTACAGCTAAGTTTTTATCCTCCTTAAATGTTTTCACTCTCCTTTATCTCCAGTCTCCAGAGGTCCAAAATGAAAAAATAGAGAACGAAGCTGTCGTGTTCTGTTATTAGTACTACGTACTACGGGATTTACCGCGATTAATATCATTTTAGCCAGATACGAACGGACACCGTCAGTTTTGTGTGTAAGGACTTAAGCAACAAACGACGAAGAAAGACAGATATGGTTGCCCTTAACAGCCGAATATCCATCGCAGTTCCTCAGTCTACCAGCGACCATGCATGACGGCAGAAGGGTCGTCGAAATATCTGGCTAAAAATGATATTAATCGCGGTAAGTTCCGTAGTATTAATAACAGTCATTAATAATATAATGATAAATAATAAAATGTTTTTATTTTCCTACATTACATTACATTACATTTTATACAAAATACACAAGAAATAAAAATTTATTCAACTAATATCAAAGGTACTAACTTAAATGTTTTTGGAGGACTGGTGCCCATGCTAGGTTTCCGAAGAACCTGTAATTACGGGTCACCAGGACTCGCTTACTTTAACAAAATACTTAAATTCAGCAATTTAAAATATATATATATATATATATATATATATATATATATATAAAGAAAAAAAAAACTAAATTTAACTCTAAACAACAACAAATAAATTAAATTCTTAACAAAAATATGTTTTACCTAATAGTCATTGTGACCGCGAAACTCTAAAATCATATAAGCTGTCGTGTTGTCGGCGTTGAAACAATTTTAATGGATTTTCCATAAACTGAACGGTGTCGACGTGACACTTACCAAATTCTTCATGGCGTTTAGATCCGGCTCATGGTTGTGGTTCACATCGCCGGATCCGTTCACCATATTTTCTGTTTTCTGCAATAGATAAAATATTATGACAACAAAAATAAAAATTAAAAATACACACACACACACACATATAATCACGACTTTTTCCACAGGGTACTGTCTTGTGTGAGAGTGAGTGAGAGCCAAAAGTAGAGTATGTAAAAAAAATTACATAAAAATAAAATCAATGTTTTATTAGAAATAATTAACCATTTTGATTATTTAAAAACACGATTAAATATTTATTTATTTTATTAAATTGTTAATCACCCTTAGACTACTCACCTACACTATCTGTGTGCACTCACACAAATGCAAAGCTAAGCTTACGTCTTGAGAGTTACAGGCAGAGATTATGGACCTCTATTTGCTACGATCCTTCCTGTCTGACAGATCTCTTTCGCTTAGAAATATTTGGAAATATCTCTGACAACAGGTATAATTCTTTTTCGGACAAAAACAAATAAAAACAAACATACATATTTTTACGCCTTTTTCCCATGGGGGTAGGCAGAGACTATAGATTTCCACTTCTTACGATCCTTGCAAACCTCTTTTGCTTCGTCAACACTCATTACTCTTTTCATACATGCCCTCCGGTCATAGGTTCTCCTTACTTCACCATTCTTCAGAACGTCTGCAATTTGGCCGCAGAAAGTACATCGAGGTTGAATATAATAAAATAAATAAATATAATAATATAATAATATATATTATGTTAACTTACATGCTGTTTCTTAACGATGTGCGAGCTGGTGACATGATTTCTGACCGTCTTCTTCTCAACTACTCTTGAACTGGCGGTGGAGACCTTGGAGAACCCGTTAGGTAAAGGTTTACGCGTCGGCCGGTCTGTGTTGTGGATCGGCTGGAGAGGATAGCTCTTGTCAATGCCTTTTGTTCGACGCTCCTCAAACATCTGACGAACCTAGAACAAAGTTGCGACAAATTAATCTTTAGCAGAAAAAAGATGTTAGGGGGACCATCCATAAATTACGTCACACATTAAGGGAATGGGAGGGGGTCAATAAAGTTTAACATTGTGTGACGAGTGATGGAAGGGTTATAAGGTTTAATACAAAATCTATATCTAAGTAAAAAAACACAAAATTTTTACTATGAAATATTTCCAAGTTTATCAGTTAAATATTTAGTAGCATTATCGCCTGTTTTTTTATAAAATTACAAATTCGGTATCGGTGACGTCAAACTAGGGGATAAGGGGCCTAAAATTGTGACCAACTGTGACAAGGAAGGGGGTAGTCAAAAATTCATGAAATTCGTTGCGACGTAATTTATAGATGGTCCCTTGCCTGTTGCATACAATTTAATTGAAGCAATAAATGTTATGTATGGTTGACGTTTTGTTTAGACCAAGTGCAAGAAACTTTCTCTGTGTACCTAAATGGGCCTTTTCTTATGCCAGAAACACAGTTCTCCAAAACAAATTATAAACTAGTGGCTCAGTGAGCTGTAGACCTCGCGAGTCACGCAGACCCATTGAAGTTTATCGTATAAAAAAGTTGTTCAGACATAAGAGGTGCGTTTTAATAAGGGTAACTAAGAAGTATCAAGACATTTTTGAAAAATTGACGAAATAGCTGCATTATGATATCTTTAAAGTTTTCAACCCCCATATTTCCGCCATTTAGAAAAACTGAATCGACAATCTGAATTCTATACTTTTGAACTTTCTTACAAAATTTAACAAGGATCGGTTGAGGAATGCTACCTGTAGGCGAGAATAGCCGGACAGACTGACAGACAACCGGACAGCCGGACATTTTTGACCAATCTCGAAACTCAATCGAGACCAGGTCAATGAAAATAATGCTTACGTACCTACGTATGAGCTTAAACTAAACTATTTTTCTCTCGATATCTTGTTTTCATCACGAAAACTTGGATTATGGTGCCTAAATGTAAGTATTTAGTAACGTCGGTTCTTTAAATTGTAATGAGTCGTTCGCCCAGAGCTGTAAACTCATTTGGACGTGTTAGACTTATGTTCTCAAGCCTAAAAAACTCTTTAATTATATCTTCTACGTGCATAGCTACCAATTGTCTTAAAGTTCTGATCGAAGAATCTTCATTCACTCTTTCTTTTACCAATTGATGACAATTTTATGCCGCTTACCATATGACGATAAAAAATTACGGTTACCTTTCCAGGTTGAGGAGCTACTATGGGCTCCTGTGAGTCGATGCCGTTGCTGGGAGAATGTCTGATGCGGTCCAGGGCTCGCGTCTGCTGTGTCTCGTATAAAGTAGCTATCTTTTGTTCTCGCTCCTGAAAGCAATGATTTAAGGAACCCATTAAAAAGATTTATCGAAACATTTAAAATAAAAATAATAAAAACTGTGTGTGAAACGTCGACAATTACGGTCAGAAAGAAAAGAGATAGATTAGAACCGTTTGAAATGTGGTGTTGAAGGAGAATAGAGATAAAAAATAAGTTGGATAGAAAAAGAAACCAACGAAAAGGTATTGGGAAGGACGTGGGAGAGAAAAGGAAAATATTATAAATAAAAGAAAACAGAAGGGGAAAAATGTTCAGTCATCTAATACGACACGATGTTTCAAAACAATGATCGAAGGATCGCCGTGGCCACTTACTGGTCAAAAATTATTTACAACTTTAAATAATAGAACCAGTTTGACTCGACTAGAGAAAAAGTCAAAGAAAATAAGGTAAATCCAGAAAAGATTTTGGAAAAAGGAAAACCTATGATTTTTTTCGATTAAATATAAGAATAACCGGCAAAGTGCGAGTCGGACTAGCAGACGAAGGGTTCCGTACTAATATCTATACAAAATTACGTTTGTTGCATAAGAGCCACCACACCACATCCACTCCACATATTTAAATTATTTAGTTTTTAGCATTTGTTGTTACAGCGGCAACAGATAAACATCATGTTTGAAAATTTCAATCGTCTAGCTATCACGGTTCATGAGATACAGCCTAGTGACAGACAGACGGACAGACGGACAGCGGAATCTGAGTAATAGTATCCCGTTTACCAATTTTTTATGAAATCCTAAAAATGAAATGTCAAACGTTATACACTTCCCGGGAAAGCATTCCCTGGCAATAACTGACTACAGACTGATTTACTGACAAAAGTAGCTCTTAAATGCCCGAATAAGAAATTTGGGTAGTTTCCTAAGTCAGAAATAAATGGCTGCATAGTATGCTTACTTTGCTGGGGTGATGCGACACTGGTGGTTGCTGGGGGGGAGTGTGGGTGCCGACACCATTGCTGGGTGAGTGTCGTACACGCTCCAGCGCCCTGGCCTGCTGGGCTTCGTAAAGAGAGGCGATCTTCATCTCCCGCTCTTGAAGTTGCTTCTGCTGGAAGCGAGCCTGAAGAAAAAAAGAAAGTGGTGAACCTTGCGGTACCATGATCACAACGAATTAATATTTATCGCTGTATTCATATTCATTAATAAATAATTATTAAAATAAATAAAAAATCCGACTGCTTTTGTACATGCAAAGTTTAACATGATATCGTTTTGTCTCACTATAAATTTTGTATGTATGAATACAGAATAGTAAAATAAAAAGCCATTAAAAAGCCATCAAATATTCGTTTTTTTATTTGCATATTTTTACGCAATTTTCGGCGTAAACATGGACCAACAATGTTGGTCCATGGCGTAAATAAGTAATACAAGAACTGTAAAATGCAAAATAAAGTCCACATCGACGCGCCTTAATTATCAAAAATTTTAATAAACTTTATTTATAAGTTGATTAATGCAGTAGTTTTTTGCTGTTTTTTTACGCGCTCGGTTTATGAAATATCGTGCATTTCACCTCACTGCTTCGCCTGAACACAATGTTAGGTGAGACAGCATGCTTTTAGGCCGCGCCCACGTGTGAGTTTGCGCCCGCGACTAGTTCAACTTTTTTTTTTCTTGTTTTTGGCGATTAAACTTCGTTGAAGCTTATTTTGCCAGTGTCTAGTTAGCCAATGGCGCGGGTGCCAATTTCTTTATTCCTAAACCTAACCTAACTTTACAATCAAAGGTTGGTGTAGGTCCTTTCATTGCTTCAAGGGAGCTTCTGGCAACAAATCTATATGAGTCCACTGGTTTTCATAGCCGAATGAGTGGCGGACGGCGTCTAAAGACGCCCACCACAGTCCGCAAATAAATATCACTACAGCCGCACTATGAGTGACCACTTTAACCATTTTAAATATTGTCCATGAGCATGAGCATTTATAACACTAAACTACACCGATTTTATATTATAAAGTCCACTAGAATCAATTTGCAAAATAATTTAAAGCAAACTCCAACTGAACCCCTTGACTTCCCGCCAAAAACTCTTAGTTCAACTTTAATATCAGTTTCTCTGCAATAATAAATCGAAAATCAATTTGAAAATGGATACATATGATCAATAACAAGTGGTATTATTTTGTGCGTTTTATTTTCATAACAGTACTCACAAAATAATTTATTTTTGACTCAGGAAAATACTTACGTAATATAAGTAAGGTACTGTTAATACTGTTGATATAATTGACAACTAGGTACTCTAGACGGGGGCGAAGGCCGGCGCCTACGCTTCACTGCTTATGGAGACCTGCCAATGCTCTATGTTATTGTTCTATTGAACGCTTCCGTCACTTGCTTAGGACCGTTTAGCCCGAAAATGAAAGTGGTCGGATTATTAGATTTGTTGTCGTTTCTGTAAATCAGTAGGTACTTCAGTAGGTAGGAAGGAATACAATTCCAGATATGGTATGGTAATCCCAAGTGATGTAAAATCGTTAGATGGTTTTTTTTTGGTAGGCGACTCTGACCCTCAAAAATTAAATTTACTTATCTGAGTAATTTGGAGTGCTTTAACCCTTTTATTGCCTTATAATAGAAATAGTTAACGTGAAAGCAAAGTTCCGATATATTTTGTTTAGAGTTTTGGTACATACGTTTTGAAATCATTTAGCAAATAAGGCTTGTATAAGGAGATTTCACTCTTCCATAGTTGTATAAGTAAATTAAATATTGAGATTTCAATTTTATCTTTATTTGAATCAGTTCTGGTTCAGGGCGATGCCGGGAGAGCAGAGCCAAATGGAGTATGAATTCTCGTAACAGTTTGTGTGACTGTGGGGTCACACAATCCATGCCATCTTTTGTCATGTCCCAACTGCCCGACTCCTTGTACTAAGACAGATCTGAATGTGGCTAATGACAGGGCGGTTGCCGTGGCTAAGTTCAGGTCTAACAATATCTAATTTGAGCCATTTCGACTCTATAAGAAGGAGAATGGAGTTGGATTTTTATTACTTTTCTTCTCGTTAGAAAGGAAATACCATCACATCAGTTGTGCCCGATCCATCGCAATGCATCCTTCAGACGATTACCATAGGCGCGCGATTATCGCCTAGACTTGCTAAATGGGTATCTAATTCGCTGCAATTAGTATGCGACACACTTGCATTCGTTGCAGTTGCATTGGATGCAATTTGTGCAATTGTCAGGCTATTTTGTTGGGTAACAGTGTGTGCTCACTGGGACAGTAATCTACAAGTATGTTGAAATGAAGATGGAATTAGTTTTGTTACGTTTTATTATTTAGAACTAAGATAACCGGTACACTGGGAGGCTGATTCATCATCATCAGGTTATATTAGTCTCTACTACAGGATCACGAACCTCTCTGTGCCTACTACTAGAACCGTACTTAGCCAGAGCAGTCATAAAGAATTTAAAGAATTTATTTGAACATTTGAAACATAGGTGCATTTAACATATTATGATCGTAAACAAACCGCTATAGTCATAAGGATTTGGCTTTCAGCCCACTCCACGCTGGCCAGAGTTAGAGGTCTCACAGATGTTCAAGTTTATGCTATGTTCAGCTTTTATTTCCTAAGTGGACATCCACGGTAGGGCTTGGAGTGGTCTTATTCTACTCTGCCGGAAATCGCATGGCGTTAAAAATGTGCTGAACCATTATTTGGTTAATATGGGGCAGTAAAACAAAACATTAATTACATATTGCATATTTCAACTGTTTATTCAGATTTTGCGCCACCAACAAAACAGTATATTTCCATATAGACAAATAGATAAATCGTTTATTTGTGAAAACTATATACATACTCTCGCACAAAAGGAAATCCACGAATGACTTTTGTGTATATTAATATACAGGGTCTAACTAAGCATACTGAAACTATTTTAAGCCTGAATGCAGTACATGATTGGGATGCAGATTTTGGACGGGAATCCGAGTTTTAATAACTTCTTTTATAGAAAGTTGTTCAGTATCATGGGCTGATTGCTATTGTTTTAAAAATAACCCTGTATATTTTGTATTCTACGCCTTTCCTCTCGGACCATATAAAGCAATTGGAAGCAACAACAAAGACAAACAGCATAAGTTAATGTCGTTGCATGACTATTAAGGCGCGTTATAATATACGTATAATTTATTCGCGCAACACGTGGGCGACATGCGACAATCGATGCGACTGTCAAGGTTGGAGGTGGGTTGCCGTGTTCGACTGTCAATAGTGACGAATGGCCCAGACACAATAAATTTCCTTGGTGTCAGAAGAAACGCTTCCTTGATCTAGTTTCTTTAGTCTTTATGAGTAGGTGGACGTTTCATGATGACAAGCTAAGAAATCAATTGAGATTGCAGTAGGTTTAGGCTTTATTTTTAAATAAAAGGTCAAGAGGCTGCCCTACCCGACTTACTTAAAAGTCATTTCTTTATAGCTTTTGTCCTGCAGCATTGTATTTTTCTTTAATACATTATCTTTATTCTGAAGCTATTCGGACTTCTGTCAAATATAATGATACTGCCTAATTATATATGTGTATATAAGTGTATGTATATGAATAACTAGCTTTTGCCCGCGGCTTCGCTTGCGTAGAGGTGTAATTGATCAAAATCCTTTCTTAGGGAATGCCTACGTCATAGTAGCTTTATGCATGCAAAGTCACAGCCCGATCGGTTAAAAATTGACAAAGTTTTATACAAACTTTCATCCCCTATTTTATCCCCTTGGGGGTAGAATTGATCAAAATCCTTTCTTAGCGGATGCCTACGTCATAACATCTACCTGCATGCCAAATTTCAACCCGATCCGTCCAGTGGTTTGGGCTGTGCGTTGATAGATCACTATGTCAGTCAGTCAATCACCTTTGAGTTATATATATTTAGATTTAGATAAGTATATTTTGTACACAGATAAACATAGGTACTCCCTTATTTCTATTTTTTTTTTTCAAATTAATATGTATCTCATTCGAATTGTCTAATGTTAAGAGTATTATTATTAAACAGACGTTCCGTGAAAATGTACAATAAGATATACGTTTTCATAAGAATCAAAATACATAAAACTATTTTTTTTTACATTATGATTAATGTAAATACCTATTGAAAACTTCCGATCTAGTTATATGCCATCGACATGATGAATTCTAGGATCAATTAGTATAATACCTTGACAACAAAACATAAACTACACAAATACGTAAATCGCGCTGATCAACCCATTTAAGTATGGCACAAATAGATATCTAATCAAACACTTAACTTTATTGTAAGTAGTCAAGAAATGTCACCGACGTTGCCCGTAGAAGGCGCGTGCGCATAATGACCAGTCGGTGAGTCAGGGCACAGTCATCGACCTCAAGGTATCGTGGAGGTAACTAATGGTGCTTCGAAAGGCGATTAGTTATCTAGTTGATGAGCTTTGTCAAGCATGTTGCGTGATGAGGCAACCAAATTGTCAAATTTAATATTTTAGCTAACGACACAATAAGAAGAAACAAATTGTCAAAAGGGTTGGGCAATTTGGTAACCTATGATCTTAGTCTAATTTACCCATATGATTGAATAATCAAAAACGTTATTTGACTAGGTAAGCAGCGTAATGAATAACAATTAGAATCTTAATAAAATTTGCAAACCATTAGTCCAATCTTGAACAACAGAACAAAATTAATGATGAGTATTCAATATGATCTGCAAAACTTCCTAGTTTTGACAAGTCAATAGGAATTTACGCAACACGGTTAACGTATCATACCTATTTAATTAAGAAGCCTTC
Organism: Acrobasis suavella; assembly: GCA_943193695.1. Classification (NCBI taxonomy): domain Eukaryota; kingdom Metazoa; phylum Arthropoda; class Insecta; order Lepidoptera; family Pyralidae; genus Acrobasis; species Acrobasis suavella. Next base: position 4,950,814 of record OW971947.1, read on the forward strand.
AGTAATTAGGAAGCAGCTCGAGTAAGACTAATCAAACCTGAATGGTAGTAAATAATTACGAAGCCGTACCAGGAAATGTAAAACAACAATTGTCACGATGGACGATAAGTTGCAATCAAACGATAAAGATATAATTAACTATTTACATTGTAATCGATCGGCTTTTTAATGTACATATTTTGTTTGTATTGTTCTGTGGTGTCAATGTTCAACTCGTGAACGGGTGCTGCCCCGGGAGAGACTGGTCAGCTCGGCTTCGCTTTTTTGACTACCTAATATTTTTTATTACGCAATTAATGATTGTTTACTTGTTCGCAAACACTTTGACTTTGAATCTTTGAACCTCTTTGAATCTTTGGAGGTAAGATTAGTATCTAGTTTTGCAAAACTAATATATTATCTATTAAATTTTTTGTGAAGAAATATCTATCGCTTAAGGGAATATTTCTATTAAAATTATTAAAATTCGATCGACTGATAAGAACTAGAAAGTATAATATAAGTTGCAAAATTTGATATGGCAGCATGGATGTTTAGTAAGGCTTTATTACGTTTTTCAATTTCCAATTTAAATAAACTTATTTGAATTGGATATTGAAATTCGTAGGCATCAAAGGAATACTAAATTGAGAAAATGCTGACCGAACAAATTGATTCCTCAAAATTAATCGTGCCAAAAAACTAAATATTGCGAAAATCTGTGCTAAATCAATTAAAACCATTAAAAATTTTAATTCCGCGTTCAAACTTGATCGAAACATGCAATCCGGAATCAAAAACAAAAGTTTTTGCGATGCTCCTCCGATTGGCCATATTTGGTGTGAGTCATGAGGCCGAATGCTAAGTTTGTGATGTAATTCGGCCTACGACTGTGACTAAGCCAATGTTGTGAATACAATAGGTTTGCTATCTCTCACAAGAATCGATAAATAGGAATATATAGGTAAGATTGTTGACAAACTTGCAATCCGATTATTTTTGATATGATTATTTTCCGTAGGTCTTATTTGGCGTGAGTCATGAGGCCGTATGCTAAGTTTGTGATGTAATTCGGCCTACGTTTATAAATAAATCAATGTTGATGTTGTGATTACAATGGTTTTGCTATCTCTAAAATGAATCGATAAATAGGCAAAAAAAAATATTGTTGAAATGAACATTAATCTTTGAAAATAACATGATCCCGCTGTCAAGTATATGACTTTCATCAATCGTGGCTTTTGAGTATCAATGACATTATCTCTCTCAAAGAAATGAAGACGTAATACTACTATCTCGTCAGAGATTGTCATGCAGAATCGATATCGATACTAAAAAAAATATTATGTCTGGTAGCCATGTTTAACAATATTAGGAGGTTATAGTTGTTACGATAGATTGTTTATATGAATGTCACATATGGATCGGTCTTATACGTCCAAATGTTATAGCCAGTATTGGCATGGAGTCCTTTCTTGGGATACTTTATGACCCATCTGCCAATATTAATATGTTAAACCTTGTATATACATAATCTCTGCGTGCCTCACAGGCGTGAATTATATTCGCAAACGCATTTCGTTACGTAGCCAGCATATGCTTGGATCGTGAAAGCCCTGGGCATTTATAGTAGTAAGTAACAATTATAAGAAAGGTATGACTAAGAGGAGCAATACCCTTCGTCGTGACCCTTTCGTTATACTAAAGGCGATTTAAACATAGATTTAGAGAGATTTATAAAGTAGCGATGTGTTGGAGGGAAAGATTAGCCAACGATATATTAAGAAGATGAATATTAAAAGATAATTTGCGTGTGCAATAAAAGATATATCTAGGTAAATTAAACTCAATAAATAAAAATTTATTGGTATACGCCGAAGACGTTATAAAAATACAGTAATATGTTGTTAAACAAGCTATCTTTAGCTATTGCAAATGTTGTTGATAAGTATTTACAATCTACTTTAATTAATTAATAAATTATACAATGTATAAAGGGTACAACAAACATTCGGGGCTGTTTCATAGTTATAAAACTGTTATTTCCTAAGGTCACAGCGGTCAAGGGCGCGTTTTAAGTAAGTCTGTATTGTTGTATTGGCAGTATTCATTTTTAACTAATAGGATCAATATTAATGACGCATGTGACAAGTTTCTCAAGACATTTGGTAGCTACAACACTATACCTAATATGAATTGTGTTGGTAGTGTAATGATAGGTTGTAAATAGATATTTATTGTATTGTAAAAAGCAATGTAAGTTTTTATTAACATATGGATTATTTAGTTGTCACATATCACTAATAGACGGGTGATGTGGAGAATGAGTTGTTAGATTTTGGAGTCGAAAGTCAAGTAGTTGTGAACTTTGAATATTCTTGATAATTACTTATTTCCAGTATATTGATGTCTTATATTTATTAAAACAAGTTTCTACGTCTCTTCTTGCAGGAAATGACTGAGAAACTTAATATGTAAGTATGGTACAATTGTACCAACATACAACAGTGACGAAATCATAAGCATGACATTAATGTAACTACATGTTAGTGAGTTGTATTGTGGTCGTTGACCAGAAGAGGAGTTATGTAAGATCATTGTCATCTCAATGTAGTTATATTGTTATAGAGTTTCTGGTGAAGGAAAATATTGAGAACAGTCGATTGTTCACTTGGATGCGAAAAGAAGAAGATGCGAGAAGATGATCGCAAACCAGATTCTCCTACACCGTCAATAGCGGATTTTCCAGCAGGCTATGTAGTCTGGAGCCAAGGGCGGCGGATTTTAGGGGAAGCGGCAAATTGAGGCCATGTAGTTAGAGACCCAGAAAGGCAACTTAGGAAATACAAGCTAAACAAAGCTATAAAAATCAATAAGGGCTCTCGAACCCGTCTGGCCAGCGTGGAGAGTGTAGGCCAAATAGCCCTTAGGCTAAGTATGGCTCTGGTAGTACAGAGAGGGTCGTGCTCCTGCAGCGGAGACTAAAAAAGACCTGATGATAATGATGATGAATAAGATCCAAGCAAACAAATATAATGCATAAGTATTCCTGCTGCTTCCTTCGTTAGTACGTAGCCGCAGTGAGGTATAAGACTTTCTAACATACTACAATACAGGACACGTCTAGGACAAGCTATACCACTGGCTATGAGCGGCAAATATGAATACTCGACTGGCAGTAAAGTAAATGAGCTTCTGAGCACCGCTAAAAACGTAGCCACAGAAATAATATAAAACGATTTCAATCTTAGCATTGAACAACAAAACAAGAAGATCATCTACTTTTTATCCGATAAAAGTAGTGATATGCCGCCGAGAAAATTTCTTTCCTTGAAAATTTACGGAAATTGACAAAATTTTTCGAGAATTTTAGTTGAAAAATTTCTTGCGGGAAATTTCTCGGAAATTTTCCAGACCGATTCGAAAATTTCTGGAAATTTTCAAGAACGGCAATTCACTAGATGGGACGCAGAAAAAAGAGGTCATTTCTGGACAAAAAAAATATGTCTTGATTATGCAATTCAAACCCAACTAAAGGCAGAATCTCTAGAGCAATCACAAAAAATTTGACGTTTTTGACAAAAACCTATCGATGCGATCATCTAAATCTGAACAGAGATTTCCTAGTTTGATAGATATAACAATCAGAAATTATTTTGGTGTAAATTATGTATAGTCGCAGTTTCTAATTTCTTGATTTGCTTTTTTGTTTTATGTAAGCTATCTTACACATTTATTTTGGTACGTGCTAAAAATCAGCGCTGTGGTTTAATTGTCGCCTTTCTTTCTTTCTTTCACCTGGTTCCAGGTCTTACCTTCCTTGCGCTCGGTAAAGTCAGCCAGCCGTTTCTGATCTCCGTCGGGTCTGCTCCTTCTAAGGACACTGACGATACACTTCTAGGAGCCCTGTTCTTCCAATGCTCAGGCTCCCACCAGTTCACATGGTCTACCGATCGAGCTATGTTTCGAGTGTACATGTTGTTATAGTTTTTCTTTTACAATTTAAACTTTCCTTTCAATAATGAATAGTAATCAATTAGATTTTTTGAATCATCAAATCTATCAAACTATCAAGAACGGAATCATAACACCGAAAGTATATTATTTTTAATCATCCTCTTTCTAAAAAAACTCATATTCGAAAGCGTTAAAACTTAAGTTTCAAATTCACTTTAAAGTACACATCCACCTTCGTCAAAGAGCGATCCTGAATGAAGTTGTGGCAGGGGTTGTTTTGTTTGCTGCCACCCTGTTGCTTAGCGACAAACACGTGGTACTTCCAAGGTCAAGGATCATGAATAAAATACCTTTGAGTTCCACCACACCTGCGGTAAGTTCGGTCGCCGAAATGATTTTTTGCTTCTGGCTGATGTTTTGTTTTTCATGTAAGTGGACAACACTAGTGTCCGATTTTAAACCATGTGACATATAGCGTGACAACTGCCTAGGTTAATGATGGCAACCGGGACCAATGGCTTAACGTGCATTCCAATTTTCCGAAGCTCGGAGGAGCTGGAGAAATTATTGTGCCACTTGTAGTCAGCCATCATAGTGGTTGCTTAACTTGCTAAAGCGTACTTCCACTGGCCACTGAGCTGGAATAGCTAGGGGTCAAATTGACTATATATGAAGCGACTTCCATAGGCTATCAATACACCTGCACAGCAATTCTTTCAGTTGCCGAATGCATCGAGTACGAGTCGCGTATGCGTAAAAATAATACAGATACCAAGCTGCTGCCATACCAGCTGAAAGATGTTGGAAGAAATTCGGTAAGCTTACTAGTTTTCTGGTCTAGTCTGGCACTGAGAACTAGTACAGCATTTCGAGGCTGACAATCCGCCTTTATGCTCTAGCTAGATGTTCCTCATCATTTGCATTTCTTAACCCCCGACGCAAAATGAGGGATGTTATAAGTTTGACGCTAATGTTTGTCTGTCTGTGACCTCGTAGCTCTCGAATAGATGGATCGATTCTGATGTGGTGTTTTTTGAAAAGCAAGTTTCTTTGCCGTGGTACTTAACTAAGTTAGATTAAAAGATATAAGGGGTGAAAGTTTAAAAGTCGTTTTTTTTTAACTTACTTGGCAAACTAATTTGTGTCACTTCTGTGTCCACAGAATAATCATATATATATATTAATACGTTAAGGTTAAGATGTTTGCCTCCCTTTTTAGAAAAACCTCACAATTGCTCCATATAAATTTTATATCATTTTATAGATAATTGCTTGCTCTACCGGCATCAACTACTAAAAAAAATATTATTGCTTTTGTTTTTGTAAATTATTTAATTATTTAAATTATGTTTATACATACATTAAGACACAATACGACAATGCTGCCATCTGACGGCTTTAATATTGAAACAACGTCAACATGATTGACGGTCGGTAAATTTTTTGTTCAATTTCACATTTACTCACGTATAAATACTTTTCATATAGTGGCGTTTTAGCTCAACATTTGTGATACTTGCGCCTCTATATGGCAATTTTAGAAAAATATTTTCTCGATCTGTCATCAAAACTTCATAATGTAATACCATAAAAAGAAGAAAGTTATAAATAGTGTGCAAAATCAGAAACGACATGAATACCTGCAATAAATTCTGATACTTAAAATTTAATTGAATGATTTATTTACATAATAATTTAAAAAAAAAAAACAATAAAATAAAATGACGACGGACACTGGAAACTCAAGCTGCAAGACGTGGAAGTAAGTCAGCCCGTAGTCATGAAAAAATAAATAATTTTTATAATTTTGTAAAGTGATAATTATTATCATACTTATTTAGTGCGAATTATTCGCATCCGCTAGTATAAGTATAATACTTACTGTACCGAAACTTCTCTTCCATACTTTAGAAAAAAGTATTAAATTTAGATGCTTACGCTGAAAATTCGGTGGGTGTGGTGAGATTTCCTGCTCCCAATAACTTGACCCCGTGATCATTAATGGCGTAAACTGTGCCCGTAACGTCTTAACCTTAAAGCCTATATTTGAGGAACCTGTATTGACGATAGACAATAAATCTGTTTTTCTGTCATCAAACGGTTGTCTTTAATGATGGTAAACAATGATGGGAGTGTAAACTTCTTGTCGATGGTTTGTCTTGTCGTCTTTGCTTTGTTTCATTAGGGGTTTATTGGTTGTAGGATTTGTTTTAATGAACCATTGAAGTTACTGAACACCCATACGGTAATTTGTTATCTTAATAACATCTAGCACAGCTTAGCTTTGCATAGAATGCGTGATTTGTTTTGAATACGCGTATAGAATTAATTTGGAATATATTATGGTAGAAAAATACGTGTACAATATTTTCTAAAAATCTAAACAGATGCACCATAAATATTTTTCTTGAACATACTTTTCCTTTCTCTGAGAATCACATAATTTTTCAAAACTAAAAACCGACTTCACCCCCGAACTACACAATAGATTTTATAAAATTTCTATGGGACCACCTGTCAAGTATACCCTTTCAAACAAAAAGAAATTTACCAAATCGGTCTAGGCGGCTTTGAATAATAATCGGTAAACATACATTAAAAAAAAACAAAAGATCGCGACGAATTGATAACCTCTTCCTTTTTGGAAGTCGGTAAAAAAAGAGGAAGGTACAGCGCATTTAAATTTCGCATGACGACACGCCTATATAAACACAATATTTTACATAACGGAAAAGTTAATATAATATAGCGATGACGTCACAAGCCTCCATTTTGGAACTTATATGCTCCGTATCTTTGTAATTTTTTTTTGTAATAAACTTGAAAATATGGGTCCATCATTTTTGGATAATCTAAAAGACGGACTAATAAGATGATACTTTTCTGACCCTGTCGTCATCCCTAATGTACATTCCATTTAGTGGTAAACAAAATTAAATATCAAATCAGTCTTCGTCGCTGTAAGCTCTTTCTGCCTTGACTTTCGTCCTATTTTTAATAATTTTCCACTCAAACTCTTAAATTTTTATGTTTAGTCGATATTGATAGTTTTATTTCTGTAATTTATTTCTGAATTCTCTTTCTGTGTTCTTGATTGAATCCTCTTTAGATATCTTAGATCTTTTTTTACAAAGAACACAGTAACATGACTTTCTACTAATAGATACAAAATGGTGTATACCAAAATTGATTCAAGATTCATGTGTATTTATGAGGACATTTCTACACCTAAAGTAAGTAGTATTTATCTTAATAAACCAGCAAGATGTGTGTTAATTTCCAAGTAAAACCCAAAGGTTGGCTGTGAGATAATGCTTCTAGCATTAAAAGCGGCCAACTCGTCTTACTTTTCATACAAATGCTCGTACGAGATTATGGCGTTGTAACAGATCTTTCTTGATTTTTTTTTGAACTAACTGGTAATTAGTGCACTATTTCTCGGTTTTGTATAGAAAAAAAATTAAAATTTGGAAAAACAAATTCAGTATAAGCCTCCAAAAGTCATTTATGTATAAATTTTACCTGAACTTCGACCGTTCATAAAGTCTCATAAATTGTAAAGTTAAACAAAATATTTCGTTATAAACTCGCAAATATAATGAAAATTATTAATAAAGAAAAAACATTTATTTCAAACACTTGTAAGGCTTACTGAAAAACACGTATTACCTAGAACAAGTTTTATAAAATCCGCGCCCTATGAAAAGTTAATATTCGTTCCATGGATAGTTAATAATAAAACTAATTTCGTTCAATAAAATGCAAACCGAGCCTTCAGGCGCTATCTCTCCCTTTTTGCTTTGCCTCTTTTTCTAGCATTGCCCTAGATGTCACAAAAAGCTTTCCAAACCATGCTCGCGTTGACGATAGAGCGGACGGGATGGGCCTTCTTAAGTCCGCCTATTGTGCTATTCAAATTGCATATCGTACAATAAAAGTTTAAAAAAAGTAAAGACCCAATTATGTAGTTGATAGCAAATAATGATTTATCAATGTCACCCAGCTTTCTAACTTTCAAAAGCCTAAATGTGAAGCTTTTAAGATCATAGTGCATTGTCATAATACCAACAAGACAAACGACAACTGAAAAGCTACCTTACAGCCATAATTATAAAGTTTATTTTATTGTTAGATTTGTATAGGTATGTTTGATTTCGTATTGCAGAGACGTGTAATAAGATTATGACTTATGTTATGAGTCATACGTCTCCTTGTAAGACGCTAGACGGTTACTGATGTGACGTCATCACTTTCGGTTTTATTAAAAGTAAAAGGAATTGCGTTATCTTGTGGTGAAAATACTCGTATGTATAAATAAGACTTTCCTTAGAGAGAGTTTATTGAGATAATTAAGAGCCAAAATAAGGAAATTGTTGCGCATCTTTGTTGGTATAGGGTCGAAGGATATCTAAAAAACCACCCCTTAAATATGTTCACTAAAAACGCATTTAATTAGGTATTTAAAGTTGAAAACAAATACTGACAAACAATTAGTTTTTTTAATAGATTTTATTGTATTGGTATAATATTACTTAGCCATTTAGTTAGGTATTTAAGTAAATGTAAACAATCTTGACATGCCATATGACATAGCCAAAAAAGGCATCACGTAGAATAAATATTTAATATTAGGTTATTGACATGACAAAACTACATATTTGTCCTTCGTCTATAATCCATTTGTTTAGGTATTTAAATAAAGGTAAACAATCTTATTATGTCTTTTTATTGAAATATATACTTGAAAAATCAATCTCTTTACACATTACAAATAAAGTATATAAATTAATTTTTTTTTTCTCTTTATTTTTAAGGGCTTTTATCTTAATAGACATGTCAGCCCTATCGTACCCTTAACTAAGGAATTTACGTCTGAGGTATGAAAATTTCATAAAATTTTTTTGCTACTGTCGAGCCTGGTTTCGACAGAATAGACTGAGCGATACCGATATCATAATGATTTAATTTTAATTCCCTCATTAGTGAATCCCTTTTACATTTGAATTTGGTAAACTCCATTAATATATGTTGGACATCTTCTACTACCCCACATAATTCACAATTGGGGGAGTCCGACTTATTTACCAAAAAATTAAATTTATTTGATGGATAGTGTCCAGAACGAATATAAATTCATGATTTATAAATAAATTGAATTGTAATTTGCACAGATATTGATTTTCAATGTGTATATTTTTAATAAATAGACATAATAAGATTGTTTACCTTTATTTAAATACCTAAACAAATGGATTATAGACGAAGGACAAATATGTAGTTTTGTCATGTTAATAACCTTATATTAAATATTTATTCTACGTGATGCCTTTTTTGGCTAGTTATATCGCTATTAATCGTTTGCTGTATAAATTTGGATTAGGTCGTTTTAATGGCCAATGACTCTATCCCGACAGTCTTTTTTTCTATCTTTAACCTCCGATGCAAAAAGACCCCTCTTTTTGCAGTTTTCATATTGTTATAATATTGACACCAAGCTCTCGAAAGGATAGACCGATTTCAATGATTCTTTTTTGAGTGATAGTAAGTTTTCTAGCGGTGGTTCTTAGCCGTTTGATGAACATCGGTTCAGCCGTTCAAAAATTATTGGGGGAGAATGCTTGAAAGTCGAGGGATTTTTTAAGTTGCATATCAAATAAACTTGGTCATTTTTTTTTTACAATATATTGGTTTAGGCATTTGTCCTCAATCTCACCTGATGGTAAGCGACGATGAAGACTAGGATGAAGCATGCCTATGTGATTAACACTTTTTGCCAGTATCTGTAGGTGAGCTAGCAGATGCAATATTTTAAGTAACACTGAAAGCTAAAATATTCTTGTTGTCCTTTTATACATGTATTTTACTTTTGACTAGCCTTCCGCCCCAGCTACGCACGGGTAAGTATTATACTTTTCCGAAGAAAAACTCTACAAATGAGAAAATATCACCTTTAAATCGGTCCCGTTGAGAGTTTACTGAATAGAGTCCCGTTGAGAGTTTACAGATGTATGCGCAAGGAGACTTCATTTTACAATATACAATTAAGCATGAATTTTCTGGAAACTATTTAATTCTGTTAAAAAATAACAGACATAAATCATACATATTTAATAGATATTTACTTTGAAGGTTTCTTGGTTGTAAAATCAATACTTACGTTTAATTTTTAATTTTCCACAGGTGAGAGCAGATGTCAACTTTCCCAAGTTATAAAATTCATGCAAAATGTGTGTTTTACATTCTGCGTGGAAATCAAACAAGCGCAAATAATACACCACGAAATGTCAACTAAAGTTTTAGTTTTAAGTAGGTTTTGCCTTAGCTATAGTGCGTTTGTTTTGGTATTTAAAAGAGTGTGTTTCTATTGAAATATATATAGTGTATGTATTTTTATTGAAATATACACTTTATAAATCTATACTTTCGCAAATTACAAATTATTTATATTATAAATTAAAAATTACATAATTTATTTGAAATTTGCAAAGGTATTGATTTATAAAGTCTATATTTTAATCAAAAGATATGACAAGATTGTTTACATTCTTTAAAATACTTAAACAAATAGACTATAGTGTTAGTAAGTAGTATCAATTTAGATAGATATAGGTACTAGGGAATGTCATTCTTACTAGATGCAAAACTGACTTTGCTTTTATCAGATTTGCTTTTTATTAAAAGCGTTTTAATATATTTTCATTTCTTCTTGTATCCCATTCACACAGAGTGACAGTCTTAAAAATAATAAAGGCTACACGGACAAAAAACATAACTTCGAAAATTGCACTTGGTCCGTCCACATGCAATTTTCCAAGTTATGTTTTTTGTAGATTACATTGGTTAATAGATTGACCAAACATTCTTAGTTGTAAGTTACTATTAATGGCCGCCTATAATGATTTTGAAATCATTGATATCTATTTTATGGTAGGTATTGCCGATGACCGATCGCACGCGGGTGACACTATCAATTGATTGACGACGGAACAAACGGGAACATATTAATTGTACTCGTATCAACCTACGTCTTTGAACTTCGAACGATCTAAACGATCGATCGATTTGGTAGGAATGTTAACGAAATAATTGAACATAAAAAGCCTATTTTGGAATCAAATAAATGCAGTATTTAAACCTTTTTTGGAATGTGGCGCGGCCGGTGACAAAATAAATTTATTTGCCAGACAAATCTAAAAAAAACCCTTACTTGCAATAGTTTCATATGTAAACGCCATCTAGAGATGAATGGAGGAACCAAAAACTGAAATGAATATAGGAAAACTACAAAAACTCCGACATTTGAGCGATAACCTAGAATAACTATTTAAAAGGCTGAACCGATTTCATTAAATATAGCTAAGAGCCACCGCACCACTTTCTTTCACGTAAAAATTATCGCATCGAAATCGGTTCATCCGTTCGAGCTCTACGATGCCACAGATAGACCGGCAGACAGAGAGATAGACAGATAGACAGACATACAGAGAAGGAGAGAGAGAGAGAGAGAGAGAAATATATTCAGGTCGATTTTACGGCTTTTGTACAAGGTTTTTCCTCTAAAGAAAGTGACTTTATTTATCAGTTATTATCAAACACAAAATCATTATGTTAGAAAGAAATAAAATCTCTATTCGGCAAACAAAAATCATATGTACTAGAAGTATATCTATGAGTGTTCCGAATAGGCGGCCAGCTCAGTTTTATGCTGCTAATAATGATGCAAGAAAGGATTCTAAGAAATAATTTTTCAAAAGTTAGACTGGTAATTTTTCGGCTACTGGAGGACACTTCAAGGTGGCGTAACTTCCAAACGCTTCCTGTTTGGTTAGGCCAGGCGCGGTCCGAAGGGGGGGGGGGGGGGTCACAGGGGACATGACCCCCCCAAAATCTAAGGTCAAATTGAAAAATTACAAAAATTTGCCACATAATAAAAAGAAATTTCTAGCTATCCTCTTACAGCGATAAATTTATAGTCTGCTGACATCTAGTGGTGTTTTTACGCAATAATGTTTATTTCATTCTATTATAGTGTAGAGTGACCCCCTCCAAAATTTCAGGCTGCGACCGCGCCTAGGATAGGCAGACGCCGATATTTAGGGACACCTATCAAGTGCGCGTATTATTATTATAGTCAGCCAAGAAAAAACTATGGGTCAGGAACGATGTTGGGACGACGAACTATGCGGTGTGAACCACAGCGCTGATTTTCAGCTGGTATTACTTTTGTATGGCTTATTTTCTTTTAAACATTGGTACAAAAGTTGTAGTCAGGTTAATAATAAAAGTAGTGGCACAGTTCATAAGCGTAGCCAGCCATGGGCTCAGGGTGGGGCAGCAATCTGAAATAATATGTAACTAGCAAACTACACGGTCCGCCGCTTAGCCCAGTTAATTTTTACATATAAAATGTCGAGTGTGAACTTTCTCACGAATATTAAGTATTATAGTAAGTACCTAGATAATTTAATTTTTAGGTTTGGTTCGGTAACTTAAAGGTCTGAGCCAGGGTGGGGCAAGCGCCCCACCGTGCCCCACTGTGGCTACGCCCATGGCACAGTTCGTGAAATATTGAAGCTGAACAGGAAAGCGGGGTGTGTTCCAGGTAGTAATTAGGTTACATTACTAATTACTGGAAAGTTGGGTTTGGGCACGACATGCTAATGGGATTGTCGGCAGGCTGTAGACCTTTTAGATAATTGGAATTTGTTTAATAAATTATTTTCTTTTCTAAATAAGCATAAATACTTTTTTCAGTGAGCATACTTTTAGAGCAAATTCTGTCTGTGATAATGGAAATAGAAATATGCAGTCGGTTTCATTTCACCCCGAAACTACACAACCGATTTTGATAACATTTCTATGGGGCCTGGAAAGTATATCCTTTTAAACAAAAAATTAATTTTACAAATCGGTCCTGCCTTCTTTGAATAATCAGTGAACATACATAAAAAAAAAACATTAACGATCGCGACGAATTGATAACCTCCTACTTTTTAGAAATCGGTTAAAAAGAGATCACTTCAAATTTCAGACCCTGTCAAGCATCACTGCTATGCAACCAGTATCCGTTCAAATAATGGAGATGACTTTTTTTTATTTTTATTTTTTATTCGGTTCGCAAACTGGTTGTTACAATAATATTAACTTTTCCGGAGAAATATACATGATAATAAATGTACAACCTTCTAGGAGGGAACACAGCATGCACATAGAATATATTGGCTCGCAGTAAAAATGTAAAAAAAATTTTCGAATGGCTACTTAAAATAACACATATACATATACTAGCTTTTGCCCACGGCTTCGCTCGCGTAAGGGTGTAATTTATCAAAATCCTTTCTTAGGGGATGCCTACGTCATAGTAGCTATATGCATGCAAAGTCTCAGCCCGATCGGTTCAAAATTGACAAAGTTTCATACAAATTTTCATCCCCTATTTTATCCCTTTGGGGGGTAGAATTGATCAAAATCCTTTATTAGCGGATGCCTACGTCATAACATCTACCTGCATGCCAAATTTCAGCCCGATCCGTCCAGTGGTTTGGGCTGTGCGTTGATAGATCACTATGTCAGTCAGTCAGTCACCTTTGAGTTATATATATTTAGATAGTAGACTAACATCAAATATAGGACTTATCAAAGTACCTACAATTTGAAAAAACTTATTTTTAACAACAGGCAAAATAGTTGGTTATATAAAAATCAACCAGCTGGGCGACCGAGGGCGATTTAACTCGGTTATTTTTTTTACAAAACTCATTTTTTTAGCCACGTCTCTCCCCAAATACCGTGTTTTATCAAAATCGTTAGAGCCGTTTCCGAGATCTTCATTATTAATAATATAATACAAGAATAGCTCATTTAAAGTAGAGGATATGGTCAAGTAAATATATACATGCATACACGCGTAATTAGGTATTTTCCTGGATCATAAATAAATTACACGTATTTTGCACTGATAAGAAAAGAAAACGTCGCAAAATAATGTCACTTGTCATTGAACATATCGATTTTAACGTGATTTAAGATTTATTATTGCAGAAAATCTGATGTTAAGAGCGCTATTTGACTCCAAAATACTATGACGTCATCTGCATGTATTTTATACAAATCTCATAGAAAATGATTGTTTTGACGTTTATAAAAAGTATCTGATTATTTTTTTGGTAAATGGCGGATTTTTTGAAGGTACCAGGTCGTAACTGTTTCTTTGTTTTACATATTTAAATAAAAGGAAAATACACTTTTGTGGTTACTATCAAGTCTTTATTCACTAGCAGCTCGCCCGGCTTCGCACGGGTATGTAATATACGATATGTTAACCTTTCTCTGAATCAAAACTGCATTCAAATTAAAAGATCAAAAGATCTGCGCGTGTACATATAGAGGAAAGCGATTTGTTTTATGAAAACTTATATTACAACAGGTAAAAAAAAGAGGAGGTTGTCTCTATTGTGAGGTCACATATTGTATAGATAGATACTGTGTATTGGAAATAATTATCTTGTGGTTTGTTGTCTACTACTACGATTGGGAGGTAATATTGGCATTGTAAGTACTTGATTTATTTGTTTGTTTTAACCAAACGTTCGCAGTGGCTGACCACAAATTGTTTTGCAGGCATGATGATAGGCATTGTTCCCACCGACTGCATGTGTGACATTAAAATTGCTCAAAACAGGAAAAAGATGTGTTCACAACCTCGATGTTGTTTTACAAACATGAGTAAATTGTTCATAAAGTGTCTGTAGAAATATTACTCGTGTAACGGAGAGTTCAGTCCATGTAACATTTGTACACAATTAATTCAAACTTATCTATTTCTATTTTTGTAATGCCTTGATATCTATTTTTGCCATAACTGCATTTCCCAAATAGGGGTGATTCACAAATTACGTAAAAGCAATTGGGGATGGGTCATGCCAAATATGCCCGAGTTAAAATGTTCGGAAAAAAGGGGTTCAGAAAGTCAAAATTCTACCTGGCGGCAGTTATTGTATTAAAATGTAGTAAAGGGTCTACTGTTAATTATATTAATTCTGAAAAAAAATGGTGACCCTGGGAGTTCCAACTCCTATTTAATTTGGCTTAAATTTCTCTAATCCGAATAGTTAAAATCCATATACGGTTCTTTGTTACGGAGATACATAAATTTTTGTATACACTCAAGTTTAAACTAAGCTTCACGTTATGAGATTTCCTTGGCCTGGTAACAAGTTACTTAAGAATATCTGCTTTCTTAAAGGTCGTTACTCCAAGAGCAGCAGGATGTGGGCTTGCGTGATATTTAATACTGTTCCTCTTGCAATTTCATTCGAATTTTATTCTTTTCACTCGCTTTACTTGTACTGTACAGACTGGTTACTGATTGAGACCATAGAATAAAAAGAAATCAATTTGTGCATGCCAAAAGTGATAATATCTCCTTTTTTTTAACCACCGACAAAAAAGAGGGATGTTATAAGTTTGACGCTAATGTCTGTTTGTGGCATCGTAGCTCTCGAACGAAAGAACCGATTTCGATGCGGTTTTAAGGATAAAATGTTCTTTGAAGTAGCTTACAAAAACCTTTTATAACTAGTGTAAGGTAAGAGTATATATAAGATAATAGTATGAAATAAAAGTCAGTATTAACCAATCATTCGCTATATCAATTCGTCTCCCAACACCCAACTTTAATGGTGACCCTGTCTGTTTTATATTTGAGACGGCTGGCACGTGTAAAGTATTACATGGCGACACTGTCTGTTTGGGATTTGGGACGGCTGGCTCATGTTAAGTATTAAGTTAGGCCTGTTGTTACGCGGTGAGAATGTGAGTACGCCGAGAGACTTTTAATTAAAACGGACAAATAGGAGTGCTAAATGTTACTGCATTTATTCACGTGTGTGAAAATGGGGACCAAGCAATCGAATAAAAAAAAAATCATTCTTGCACAAAATGCAGCTGGTGGTGAAGACCAGACCTATTTCAGTCATCTGAACTTCTGATTCCAGAGATACATACAGAAGATTTAATTCTGTACGTAATACTTATATTAATTCTTTGTCATATGGAAGCTGTTTGTTTTCGTGTGCGTATGTGGCCAATACTGGTGTCAGATTTTATAAGCTCCCTAAAGACATCTGACATAGCTTGACTACAGCAAGCAATGATGACAGCCGAGCCCAACAAACGGCTTTACGTGCCTTCCAAAAGCACGAATGAGCTCCAGAAATTTTCAAGAAGCAGACCACGCCTTGGGAAACAACTACTCCTGAGTAGTTGTTTCCCAAGGCGTGGTGCGCGCGAGTAGTTGTTTCCCAAGGCGCGCATTACTCACTCAGCAGTTGAGTCCCAAGGCGACTCAACTGCTGAGTGAGTAATGCGTACTCACTCAGCCAGGCCACCGAGCTCTTTAAATTAATAGGGAAGCTTAAATCTACTTAGAACATTAATTAAGATCAAATAGCACGCTTCAAAATGATTTAAACTAAGAACATAGCATTCTTCCTACAATTATGAGCAATAGACGATAATCGCGAATCGCTGAGAGGACGATATTTTACGGGTTATTTATAGAGCTCTTAATAACAGTGTAGCAAACAGCCACGCTGCACCGTGATTTCAAATTGCAGCATGCGCGGCCAATGGTCTTTGGGACTAGAAATGATGTGGAGATGCTGTGTGAGTTTCTGCATCAATTTTATTCCGGATCACACTTGTTTGATAGCTTGTAGCATGTTAGGATAGCTTATAACACAATATTTCGTTAGTCGTTTTAGATTCTAATTGAATTTTGTAAGATTAAGCTTGGGTTGTTAAAGCTATTAATCACATGTTACGTTATTTACCACATGTTACGTTACTTATTACATCGTGTCTAGTTATCACTCTTGACAGTTTTTACAGCCTTTTATTATTATATCACTCTGTTGTCATTCAAATTGTAATTATTCTAATTAAAGGTAGTAACTTAAACCTAGAATTCGTAAACAAAATCTTCAGTTATAGCCAGGTCGTCAGTTTTATATTATTATCAACAGATCTGTACAATTTTTATATAATAAACAAACAAATCGATCTGTATTAACTGATAATAAAACGTGGAAGGGACATACCCATAATAAATCGAACCACAGGCTAGAACTAGATCGCTTTAGTACGATAAAATTAAAATAAACAGCCAAAACACATAAAAAAACTTGAGAGGTGTCAAGGGACACCCGGATGGAACGAAGTAAAATATAAATATAAATAGGTCTAAATTACATTCAAACTCTTTTCTGCGTGCTAAAATCAAGTTTTCATTATCTTCATAAATTTGAATGAACAAAAAGTGTCGTTACAACTTTTGGTCTTAATTTTTTCCGTCTAGCTCACTTTCGCAACGCGCGATAAGGAACTTCGTTCCAAAACTTCGTTCCAAAAATTCGGCATTTTCATACAAAAGTTTGCAGCCGCCCGGGCTATTTGTATGGGAATGTCGAATATTTTTTCGGTTAATTGGGTGTTATTTCAATTTCACTATACTATTGTGATCTAGTATAGCCCGTCGTTCGATTTATTATGGGTATGTCCCTTTCACGTTGTATACTTAATAGAAAAATGGAAAGTTATATACGTAACAGATGCTGCTCCTCGGAGTCCCTATTCTGTTGACTCAAGTGTCCATTATGATACGAGTACATTCTTCAATTAGTCAGCATAGCACGGTGCTACAGGCTTACAGGCACTTGTTGAATCACTATTTCTTACTGTTTATAGACTGTTATTACGAGTTTATAAAACATTCCAGTGAGATTTTTTTTAATGTTGGGTACAAACTTCGCATTTTTAAGTAAATGATTGGCAAACTAACTTACAATTATAAAATAGTTGATGCATGGCGAATACCATGAGCAACTTATTTTGTAGGTGGGAATGGCAATATTTTACCTTATAAATTAAAATATATGAAAATATATAGAAATTTTAAAACTCAAATTTTGATTTATTTACCAATTTATGTACACGGAAAATCTATACAGAGAATACATCAAATAAAAGTTGTACAAAGGCACTACTTATCTCAAAAGAGATCTCTTCCAGCAGGCCTGTGAGAGGAGATGTTTATGTAATAGAGGCATACAGGCGTGTTTATACATGAAATAAAGGAGAAAGAAAATTAAAATGACATAAAACTACACACACTACAAATAAATATACATATACATACATATATTATTACACATATACTTCAATTAATACATATGTCTATTAAGAAGGAAATATAATATATACTTAATATGAACATTGAAAGTTACAATTAAGATGATTCCAATAAATAATGATCTTTTACCCGTCTTTTAAATACAGAAATCGTTTTAGAGTCACGTATAGCAGGTGGTAATGAGTTTCATAGTCTGACTGCATGTACCGAGATTTTTTTTTATTGGATTTAAGTACGAGCAATCATTTTTTGAGGACACGAGATCTCTTGTTATGAAGATTTTGAATAAATGAGTGTAAAAAGTGTCGTTATCTTGTCACAATTTTATTTCAAATTATTTAAGGGCTGGGAAAAGAAAGGTTGTTATAGGAATTATTTCAGAAAATATTTATTTAATGATATTATTAACCGACTTCAAAAAGTAGGAGCTTTCTCAATTCAACCATTTTTTTTTATGTGTTCGCGAATAACTTCGTCGTTAATTAAACCGATTTTCATGTTTTTTTGTTGGAAAAGAGATATTCCAAGGTTAGTCCCATAGAAATTTTATTAAAATCGGTTGTATACTTTAGGGGTGAAGTCGGTTTTTAGTGTTGAACAATTATTGAAAATTAGTTTGTTTCGGCGTCGTTACGAAGCGCTGGTATCGGTACCATTTCTTTAAAAACAAATTAAATTTTAATATACACTACACGTATTGTAAATCATACTTATTGACGTGGAAAAGTGCATGTAAAGGTCTAATTACGAAATAAAAATTTGAATTTTGAATTTTTCAAATTGACCTGGGTCTTGGATGTTTATGTATATTTGTATTTGTTATGAAATATAGTGTCGTTGAGTTAGTATCCCAAGTCTTGAACCTGTACTTAATCTCAATCTGTATGATTTGTCTGTATATATTAATTTATTATTATAATAAAGAGAGAACATAGAAAAAATAATCAAACAGATAAGGTTAGATGAGAAGCATGTATAATGACGTAAATCATAATTCTTAGCTCTTCATATTTTCCAAAAGCTTGAACCGACTCCCACGCTTGCCATTTGCAACTTTAAATTACCTCCAATTCCTTGCAAGTCAAAACAGATCGGCCCATAGATAAGAAATAATTAAGCATAATCGCATATCAGGAAACAAAAAGCACTGCAAGGTTTTTGTAACGTTTTTCGAAACATGTCATTTAGGTCTCCTTGCACGTAGGCGAGGCCATTGCAAATCTGAATCGGCATCGGATCCAGTCCACCCACTGACTGCGATTAAGGCTCTACAGTCATTTTAGGATATAGGACCTCGACACAGCCTTTTCATTTGTACATAAATGCCCGCTTTAATGTTAAAAACGATTTATGAAATTAAGTTTTTAGGAATGTACAAGATGGGAGATATTAAAATGTTCTTTTTGATTTAAAGCTATGCGGTCATGTTTTCATATTTTTCAGAATTTATTACAGTCAGTTATAGTCTCCTAAGTTAGATTTGTAAAACTTGGGTGTTCTTCTTTTTATTCAGTGTGGTATTAGTATTTTGATTACTAATGCTCGTGTCAGATTTATCCAGCTGTCTTAAGACATCTGACGTAGCTTAAAAAGTAACAAAAACATTTTTAATAAATAAAAAATTTGATGTGGAAGCTCTCAAACAGCGATAATACACATGGGAGACACAAAAACTGACATTTTGAGTTAGCTATGCGTTAATAAATATAAGATGAGGAAATAAGAATACATCACAAGAAATGCTATTAGTAGCATTTCTTGTGATGTATTCTTATTTCCTATTGGCTATTTTTTATTATATTTAGATATAGAGGAAAATTTATTTGCAATCGGAACTACCACAATCAAAAAGGTTGCCATATCAGTTTTGACGTGTCAATTTAGCCCACGCTGCCCACGTAAATTATTTGATCTAATATTGAATAACAACAATGATTCATGAATTTTTAGTGGGCATAATTTTAACATAAACAGGTATCGATAAGATATTTCTGACATGTTGATGACAAGATCTCGATCAAATCGATATGCAGTTGATGTCCGGAAGTCTAAAAGCCGCTTTCATTTAAGAAACAGGTGAATGCACATATTCGTTAAAAACTGTTAGATATATCATAGTGAATTTATGCATATATGTAGGTATTATTTATATTGGTATATACTTAATAGTATGTACTGTATCAGGCTTATGTCACTTCCCGTTTAGATATCGAAAATATACCTACATTATAACTATGCGCGCGGCGACCACTTCGAAGGGGAAAATTCATGAATCGTTTGTTCAGAGTAAAAAGAAAGTTTTTAGCTTGCAATGGCTAACTAGGTATCTAAACGAAGAGGTGAGGAGTTCTGAGGCAAACTAAATTAAACCTTAACGCTAACCACATTGAGTAGATATTTCTTTGAATTTCTTTATTGAATAACACTTCTGTACGTAAGTACTATTAATTATTCTGTGATTGTATCTCGTTTATTGTTTTGATTATTATGTCTTATCAAGTTTTGCACTACCCCTGTCATTCTTCACATCACTCGGTTGGTTTACTATTAGATAAGACCTTAGGCTTTAAGTTCGCCATTACACTTGTATGTTTTTGTGTATAAAGATAAATAAATAAAATAAACATAAAACAAAAACATTTCACTATCACGTCTATATCCCTAAAGGGTCAGACAGAGTATTTTGGGTCTTGGACCTTGCGGCTCTAAGCAGCCCAGGCCAGGGCCGCAAGATTCAAAGGCCACGTTTACGGAGCGACTAAATTCAATCATAGCTCTTCTTCTGCACAAACTATCTTTGGATCCCATCGATCGAGTCAGACACGCCGACGACCTACAAACCTATCTCTGAATTGTAGTCGACATGCGACCTATCGTGTTTGCTCTGCGATTGTCATGTGTACATTAGGGGTGCATGCATATTGATTTATGACATTTTTGTGGTATGCTTTATAAAAAATATACAAAAATAGTCATTAAAATTTACTTCAACATATTCGCGCCTCAAACTTAAAAAGTTAATATATATAGCGCAAATAAGCTGTTTCTTAGGACTTTTAATTAATAAAAGAATAAAGAATCAAAAGTTTAAAAACTTAGCTTACACATACCTAATGTATTATGGTCAATACGGTCATATATATCTAAAAGAGCTAAAAAATACGCGTACCGGGCGACCACAGCTGAGAACAGTCACCAAAATAAACTCATTTTGTCCTCAATAGAAGAAAACCAATAAAAATCCGCCTAACTTGATCAATATTGAAATTACTCGGACTAAAGAATCTAATGTTGTTTATTGTTTAAAAAAGTAGTCTACTGATTCCTGTTGGCCTCTAAAGTGAGCATCAAAAGTTTCATAACCTTCATTTTGTGTCAGTGAATCAAATCTGTATGTTGTTATAGATTCAAAGATTCAAATGTTTATTCAGTAATTAGACCTTTACAGGCACTTTTACACGTCAATAAGTAAAATTTACGTTACGTGTAAAGTATATTAAAATATAATTTATTTTTAAAGAAAAGCTACCGACCAGCGCTTCGTAACGACCACTGCTGAGAAGAAACGCCGAAAGAAACTCATTTTTACAGTATTGGTCGCCTACTCACCAGAAGGGCTTTGTCATAGTATTATTATTGTCTTTTAATTAATAAATACTTATAATTAATATAATACAATTTTGACACATTATAACATGTAATGCTTGCGAACAAGTAAACAAATATTTATTGCATAATAAAAAATATAAAGTACTCAAAAAAGCGAAGTCGAGCTGACCAGTCCCTCCCGGCAGCACCCGTTCACGAGTTGACTCACGGATCAGCCATCGTTAAACTCAACCATATGAGAGGTAATCCAACGACCCGACCAGCTAGAAATTGGGCTACGCTTATAGTATAGGTCCTCTTCTGTGCAAGTGGTTGGTCTTTACAATGGCACTTGCGACGTCTAGGCAAACAGATTTCACAACCTGCACCAACAAATATTTGTAGGTTTTCGCCACTGATCCCATTTAACTATCTTTGAAATTAATCTGACTGCTTAACGTCGCAAGCGGATTGTGTCGTCAATCTGTGCTAGAGCATTAGATAAGATAATGTGATGATTTGCTGTGTAGCGACTATTTTATCTGTGAGAGCTTTTTGTATGATGTTTATTACGTAATAATTAGATAAATACGTCGACTTCTGTTTGAGTTAGATTGGATACTATGATCATTTTGCTTATTAGCTAGACTTTATTGTAAAGAGAACAGATTTTATTATTTGTTTGTGGGTTCGTGTCTTTGTTATGGATAAAGTCAGAAACCCTTATTTATAAGTTTAGAAGTCAGAAGAAGAAATCCTTATTTATAAATTCTTTCATCTATAGAAAGCCATGTTAAGAGCAAGTAACAAAATCTATATTATTTTATCTATCGAAACGCGGGCAACAGCTAGTTATTGATAACAATAAAATACTTCATGACGGAAATATTAACGCGATTGTAAAAAGCGATATAGCTGCATTTCACCATATTTCTATGGAATACAGCTGTTAACTGTTATCATACGCAAACATGATAGCAGGCACGAAGTAGGCCGGCATTTTATCACTAAAGCTTATTATGAAACTTTACCATTAAGGCTTGCATTGGCAAACTCACTTTATTTTATAGGTTTTCCTGAAAAAAAAAGTGGGACAGGTTGTTAATATATTTAATATTCCTTTACTTATATATTTGTTAGTCTTTCCCGACTATCCAAGATACTTTAGAGTTAAGAGGGTTTGAAATGCGTCAAATCTTACTACTAATTTGCGGGGGACCCTCAGGAACGTCCTCTGGCTAGGGAGTGGGCGTCGGATTTAGGGCACTTTGGTCAGAATAATTTATATGCAATTTTTCTGACGAAAATGGAATTCTGCTTTGGACAGAAAAAACACTTTGGTTTATAATTATAATATTTTTCTGACGAAAACATAATTCCGATGGAGGTAAGCTTCCGTTCTGTAGTTCTTATATTAATGCCCTGAGGAAAACAAGTACAAAAGTTTGGACACTTTAGCACCATTTCAAATATTACATTAATTACCTTAGTCTGTAGATTATGTCCATTTACGTAACAGTTCGTGTCTATAACACCATTATGCCTGCATGTAGGCCATGGGGGTACGTTTTGTTGACGACTCGACCTAATACTAAAAGTACAGCTTTGTCACTATCGAGCCGGGTAACTGGGACATTCCCATTCGATTGTCGATATCGTTAATATCGATATTTTTTATGATAGGAATAATGGATTGAAAAATACTAGCGTTCTACATAATTACCTAACTTCCACATACTGACTCTACAATCTTTCGATCGGCCGATGAGTTTCATTTGAGTGAGTTTTATTTTATTTATAAACTCTTACTCCCGCCCACACCGCACTCAAAACGAGGGATTTTCTGGACAGCACGCGCCATTCAAACGCCTGGGTCACCCTCCTTACAGCCCTGGCCTAGCACCATGTGACGTCTTTTTATGTCCGAAAATAAAAAGAAAAACTGCTTTAAATGTTCTTATAAGAGTGCCACGTATGTATCATCATAATCATCATCATTTCAGCTGTATAACGTCCACTGCAGGACATAGGATTTCTCCCAAGGATTTCCAAAATTACCGGTCTAGAGCGGCTTGCATTCAGCGCTTTCCAGCGACCTTAGTCAGGTCGTCAGACCACCTTGTGGGTGGGTGTCCTACGCTTCGCTTGCCAGTACGTGGTCGCCATTCGAGAACCTTTTTGCTCCATCGGCCATCGGTTCATCGCGCAAGTATGTTTATTCAAAAGTAAAAAGAGAAAAAAAAATCAATTTAAAGTTATTTTTTTTTTATATATTTTTTTTAGTGGGATTTATATTTTGGACTGTGGCGTAATAGTATCTTGGCGTCAAATAGTGCTCTTAATTTTTCCTACTTGAATTTTTCGCACGTTAGCCAAAAGCGGACTTTTGGCTAAAGTGTGTAGAAAAGCTTCATGTTCTCACTTTAAACTGTAAAGAGCAGTTCATAAAATAGTTTGAAGGGTTATCTAGGGTCTGATCAAGACAACAATTTAAATGATACACACATATCTCCGTTTCCTTTCAAATTCACCTAAAAAAGATAGCCTCGTTAATATCAGTTTTTCTGCAATAATAAATCTTAAATCACGTTGAAAATGGGTGTGATCAATGACAAGCGACCTTATTTTGTTATTTTTTAAATATTTTATCAGTACAATATCATTTATTTTTAACACAGTCGGCGTTTTTATTATGGTTCATATTTTTGTATTTGACAGGAACGAACGTATAATACTCGTACTACTTAAAAGGATCGAAAGTCGGAGTTGCTCTTTCATTTCAGAATTACATCGTTCAGGATCAAAGACTTCAGCATTCTTTAATAAAAAGACACATCCTGGCGCTGTAGCCGGAGCTTAGGTTTTACTGCTCAGTGCTAACATATGGAAAGCAGTGCTAACATATGGATAGCAGAATAAGGTGGCAAACTAAGTAGCTTTAGGCGGTAATAAAATGGAACCGCTATAGTGTGCAACACAAACATATCGAATTTGTATGAAACACACATCTGTGAAGTCATAGTTTCTTGGAGGCAAACAATCTCAATATCAGTTTTTCTGCAATAATAAATTTAAAATCACGTTCAAAATGGATGTGATCAAAGACAAGTGACATTATTTTGTGAATTTTTATTTTTTATCAGTACAAAAGAATTTATCTTTACTCAGTTCACACTAGTACGAGTATAAGAACTATATTCAATTATAGTAAATTTCTCCTTTTTTTATATAAGGACAAATAACACAGATTGAGCTAGCCCCAAAGTAAGTTCGTGACTTGTGTTATGGGATACTAACTCAACGATACTATATTATATACCAATACAAACATAGATAAACACCCAAGACCCAGGACAATTTGAAAAAGGTCATTTTCTAATTTGCCTTGACCGGGGATCGAACCCGGAACCTCTGGGTGGCGTACTAGCATGGTAACCACTACGCCACGGAGGTTACGCAGATGATCTCAAAATTTATAAAGTTATACAAAACAATGATGATCATGTTAAATTACAAGAAGATTTAAATAGATTTAGTATATATTGTAGTGATAATAAACTTCAATTGAGTCTGAATAAATGTAAAAGTATAACTTTTACCAAAAAATACAATATTAGTATTTATTCATATACATTGTGTGGGTCTACAATTGATAAAGTAAATACTATTAGAGATCTGAGAATTACATTGGATTCTAAATTACACTTTGATACCCATATAGATAATATTATCAGTAAAGCTTACAAAATGTATGGCTTCGTAATGAGATCAACAACTGAATTCCGAAACCCGTTTTCTTACATTTATCTTTTTAAATCTCTTATCAGGCCTCAACTAGAATATGCAGTATCAATATGGAATCCAATATATGAAAAATACCATAATAGTATTGAGAAGGTTCAAAAGAAATTCCTGAAGCGAATACAATTCAAGTTCAGTCGTAATAAAATTACCTATGATAATCTCCTAAAGAAATACAATCTTGTAGATTTAAAATCTAGACGCAACCAATTAGAGGCAATGCTTCTTTATGACCTTTGTAATAATAAATATGACAGTCTTAAATTGGTTAATGGAAAAAGTTATAATGTGCCCCGTAGACCTCGTTTGCGGATGGTGCGTCAGACTCCTGTATTATTTGCAATTAAAAGGGCGCGCACTAATGCAGGGGTAAGATCGCCGCTTAATCGCATGGTTAGAACCTACAATGAAAAATTCAATAACATAGATATTTTTGCAAATAAAGTTGGTTCATTTAGGAAGAAAGTACTGGCTTCTATAATGTGTGATTGATATGGATCATAATCACTCCTTGGAGAAGCCCTTTACTTTACACTACGAGTGGAAGAAACATGTTGAGGTGACCGAAGGATATCCCTTGGGTTTGTCTCGCCTTTGGCAGTTTTATAATCCACAAATTTATATTCACTCTCACAATGATTAATAAAAACATTTAAATATTATTGTTAAAATAAAATAATTGAATTAATAACATATTTTTTTAAAACTATAATTCGACTTCACCTTTAACCTACACAACCGATTTTGATAAAATTCCTATGGGATCACCTGACAAGTATGCCCTTTCAAACAAAAAAATAATTTTCAAAATCGGTCCAGGCCGGGCGTCGTCGGACAACCGGTGAACATACATAGGAAAGAAATCGCGATAAATTGAGAGCCTACTCCTTTTTGCAAGTCGGTTAATAAATATCTGTCAGAAATGGGACAATAACTTGATGTAATATAGTAAATGTATTCAATTTGATGTTATCTAATTACCCATTACGAACAAGTACCTAATAACACTAGCTATGTTTAGTAATAGGTATGTGGGACTAAAATAGTTGTTTTTTGGCTCGTTGGATGGATTTGGATAATCTAGTTGACGAACTAAATAAAATAAAATAATATTATTATTTGTTCACCCAGGCCACATCCCTATTACCGTTATCATCCGTATTATTGTTTGTTGATATAATCTTTAAGTATCGTGCCGTCCCGATCTCGAGCCTTTAACAAGTATGGATATGAACCTACCCTTCTAACTGGTTTAATGGTGCGCTCGCTATTTGCACGTTTTAATGAGCCTTTCTCTGTCCAGGTGGGTAACTATTGACGGACTCGGTTGCTATCATTGGACAGCATTTTGTTCTGTTATGGATACTAAGTGCCGCGTGTAGCCATGTTTTAGTAAAATCTTTGTTTTCTGTTACGTTTTAGTGAGGTAGTATGTATATGTGGTCCATTTGTTTGGGTATTTGGGGGAGTGTGGGCGGTCTTGGCATGTCTTTTTATTGGGGTATACGCTTTGTGGATCGATGCCTTTGCGGGTTGCAAATTATTTATTTTATAAAATACATATCACACTTTTTGTGATTTGCAGGGTTATTGTTTTGTGGGGTGTGTGTTTCGGTGGGGACACGTGTCGGGATTGTTTGCATTCTTTAGGGTACCTAGGCGGATGGACTATGGGTACTTACTAAGACGTAGTCAGTGGTGAGGTTGGATAGCCGGGATGCAGGTCTCGATTACAGTAAATGACAATGTAGATAATGTATATAACCTTGTATGATGGTGCCTACGATCGTCACGATCGATCAATGGTCATAGGGATTTTTTTTTGTCTACAGCCGCATGTTATCATAACGCTGAATGGTAAATCTTATGTCTATTTTAAGTCAATTAATTAATTGATCGTCATCGAGACCTTTATTTATTACGAAGTTCTACCTCTGTGATTGACTGCACCTATTTTAGTAAATTAACACCTTTATAGTTTGTTACCACGGCTTATAATGATGGTTTTCTTTTATGTACGGTTTTATTTTGATGACACTTTTGAATGGCGGGTAGATAGTATAATGTTTGTTATAATTATCACTACAATCATACTCGTAAAGAATCTGCGCTTTATAGATTGATAGTGTAAGGCGATGCTGCTGATTAATTAAAAGTTTGGTTTTTTTTTTTCTCTGTAAAGGGGGAGGGGCGGATTTTTATGAGTATGTGGACTTTAATTTAATTTATTACTTTTATCAGAACGTTATCACGGAGAACTATTAATATTGCATGCGTTTGAGTACGGTATGTGCAATTTTTTACAGCCTGTTTCCTTTAACTAAGATAATAAAAAATACCGTAACTAAGCAATTTAAATATATGCCTAGTTAGTGTCTTTAATATTGTAAAATAAAAACCATAAGATAATTTTATTAGTACATCATTAGGAAGTATATTTTGTTCCTTGTTTACCTTATTGGTAACATTTAGCTCATGGGGACACCTAAACGAAAGAGGTTAAAATAGATATAGATACTTTATACTTTATACTTTATTGAAGCGTGTTCTTACTATCTAAGTACCTACATGGTATCTGCTTTTTGATTAGAATTTTGTTTCCGTAATTAGTTGTCGATCACCTCATTCTACTTTGTAAAACTTAAATATAAATGAGGTTAATGTCGTTGATGTAGCTTTTAGTAATATTTAAGATTATGAATTCTATTACGATATTTGTAAAGTTACACTGTTTGTTAACCCTATATAAAATAAATAAATAAAAAAATAATAAAAAATAAATAATAAAAAAAAATTATACTCGTATCTTGGTTGGTAATTCTATGTATTTAACTCATTACATACAGCAGAATAGCAAACTAAGAGCAAGAAAAAATTGTCTTCTTTCATGAGCTAGGTTAACTCTACTACTATTTATTTATTTAAATTTATTTTATTTTTCTACCAGTCTACCAACAGGTGATATCTATCTACATACTTATGACATCAAAATGTGCAAATAATGTTTAATTTAATAGTTTCCTCTATTTTATTCTAGATTTAACAAAAAATATCTTCTAGGCACAAACGCAGGAGTCGGCGTTTGAATAATTTAAAATATCGTACGTACGTATTCGTTCATACAAGCAGATATTATATAATTGTTGACATAACTGGCAGTTAATAAAATACACATAAATAACTTAAGATAAAATAAAAATTAATTGTATAATCTACAAACATGTGAAATGTGTTGCTCAGTGAGTCAACGGTCGGCAGCCGTTCGTCGCCGGGATGTGAACCTTGTCCTTGACCGTTGCTGTTGAGATTATTACTACACCCAACCACTGGAACCGACGGAGTGGATTACTTTTCGAGAACTCGCTCGGGAAATATCATGTTTTATTACCGATATTCATATTTTTGTACGCTTACAAAAAAATTCATGTTTTTTTAAACATAAAATAATTAGAGAGGTATCTACATAGAGCAAATATCTCTTAAGTAATTAAAAGAAAATCTTATTTTCTGTACAAGCAAAGGCTATCATTTTATGATTTGGTTAAATAAAAAAAAA
This sequence comes from Acrobasis suavella, assembly GCA_943193695.1. Taxonomy (NCBI): domain Eukaryota; kingdom Metazoa; phylum Arthropoda; class Insecta; order Lepidoptera; family Pyralidae; genus Acrobasis; species Acrobasis suavella. The sequence goes on from OW971947.1 coordinate 4,979,886, forward strand.
AACGATCTTTTTAATACAGTTGCTCGAAAAGTGGCGTATTGCAGGGACGTATAGCGTTCAAGATGTGGGCTATTACATACTCGTGCTTTTTTTTTAACTTTCCCGAAATCGTGTGTTCTCTTTCCCAACTGTCAAAATAATGTCTATTAAAAAGAAAAACCAACCACGAAGTATTTACTAAAAAAATTCATAGGAGTTTTTATGATTCATGCAAATAATGTATATGTGAATTATAACTTTTATAAGAAACAAATGATTAGTTAGTTTAGTTTATTGTGTTTTTATTATTTTATTAAATTGCTTAATTTTACGCAACTGTATTAAAAATTGTCGTTCAGTACACGTGCGGAACCGTCATTGCAACTTGTTCCGACTGTCAACCCTCGCCTTCGGCTGCGCCTCGGCTCGGGTAGACATTTGTCGGAACTCTTTGCAATGACAGCCTTTCCGCACTTGTAATGAAATATACTATTTCAATTGGCAATGGCAAAAGCATTTACAGCCTTAACCAATGAATAAATCTAGTACTGTCTCAACAGATATTCAAGATACGGATAAGTATAGTCAGGCTAGCTACAGTGACCTTGAACCTGTGTATTTGAACTAACTGGCCCTCCAACTAAGCTTAAATGACGTCACCACGACGTGAAGTGTTTGCAAATGCTTGAGTTTTCCTTCAGTTGGCAACAGGTAAGAATTAATATCAAATGAGAAAAATACAAGATAAAGTTGTAGCTATATCTAGACAGAGGTGTTGTAGCCAACTTCGGACAGTTCATAAAAATAAACATGCCCAGTTAATATTGTCTTAAAACAGACAGGCTGTCAGATCGCATCAGGAATTCATGATGTCTTAGACAAATACACAAGAGATAACTAGTTTTCAAAACTAAAATCCGACTTCACCAGCAAACCACATAACCGATTTTGATAAAATTTCTTTAGGACCACTTGACAAGTATTTCCTTTGAAACAAAAAAGATTTCTCCAAATTGGTCCGTGAGTCTTTGAGTAATCAGTGAATAAGCATTAAAATTTTTTCGACGATAAGCAAAAGAGAAATAAACATAAGGCAAGCGACGCGAAGTTTTCTGGATATGCAAAATGAACTACGTCCTGCTATCGGGCTGATGTTAAAGATATTATTTTCATATAAGAATGTATTTAAAATTTAAACTATACATATTTAAGTATATATGTATTTTGTCATTCTGCTCCAAACAAGGATCCACTGTAAACCCAAATTTATATTGAAATATGTAGTTTTAATTTTTATATGTGTATAAGTTTAAAATTAAAACTAAACATATTTCAATATAGATTTGGGTTTACAGTAAATCCTTGTTTAGAGCAGAATGATAACATTGGAGAATTTAGGCATCTAGCTTGTGTATGACGTAATGCTATAAGATTTAAAATATACTGATGGGCCTAAGCTTATCTTGGATATCATGATAGGTAAAAGAAATACCCTCCGTCAATACATGGTAACCAACAAAAAATCTCGAATTTTATTTAATAAAAACTTTCCAATAATAAGTATTCAGTAATAGCACAGATAATAATAATTACTAAAGTAACAGATACTCAACCCAGTCCGAAAGTAGGTAAAATTAGAGTTGCGAGTAGGCAATACAGAGATGGCAGCACACACGATTAGCAAAAAAGTGACATAGATAGTGTTGAATATGCTTTTAAATTATTTATTGCATTTCATATAAGTCACATTTAATTAAGAAGAGTATTACTTTATTTAAGTAATAGTAATAAAAGAATTCAACGTTTTTATAAATAGCTATAGCGCCATCTAGTGACAAAAAAGAGAAATAAATATGTTTATAAGCCGAGGGGTAGGCATGCGTAATATATAAGGTTGAAGAAATGATAAACAACTTACGAGTCCTTATTTTTTGTAACAGGAAAATTACAGCTAACAAATGTTCTATAAATAGAGTCGAATAAACATAGCGATATAGTAGTTAGTTTCAACATATAATAAATTTGTTTACAGTATGACGAAACAAAGAGCAGGATTACTTTAAACCAAAATTTTAGGACCCCAAATGAAATTGAAAATAGTGATAGGGCACCGGGCGTGGTCTGCACTTGGATGGGTGACCACAAGTGGTATAAAATTTTCTCTAGCGTCCCGGCTGTTCATCATAGTTTGGCAGTCGCAGCTTGATAAATCTAACACTAGAGTTGGCCACTTGCACACACGCAAAGCAAGCAAGCAATTACAAACCTATAAATCTATGATAAATAAATAATATACAATAGATATGTAACAAAAACCCTGTCCGATCCTTGTAGGAGGAACTCAGACCGTCAATATGAACAACTTTTTCTATGGGATCAATGCATGAAACTTGAAAAAAAATTGACATTTTCATACAAGAGTGTTTGGCCGGCCCGACAATTTGTATGAAAATGTCGGTTATTTTCGAGTTTCAATTGGTCTCGTAGGAAAAGTTGTTCATATCGACGGTCTGATTTTCTCCTACAAGGATCGGACACGGTCTTTGTTACATATTGTATAGGGACAGCAGTGGGACGATATAGGAAAGAAGAAAAAAAAAATAGGGACACATTGCACTGATTGAGCTAGTCCCAAAGTAAGTTCGAGACTTGTGTTATGGGATACTAACTCAACGATACTATATTTTATTACAAATACATATATAGATAAACATCCAAAACCCAGGACAATTTAAAAAAGGCCATTTGGCAACTTGCCCTGACTGGGGATCGAACCCGGAACCTATAGGTGGCGGACTAGACCATTACGCCACGGAGGTCGTCTATGTTTAATACCATGATCAATGTTCTTTTTTTCTATGTAGGAAGCAAAGGATAGAGCAAAGAAAAATATGATAGGCGGAGATGTAGGCACATTTTACTACGTAGAACTCGAGTAACATATCGAGCACTTAAAGAATATTTTTGAAAAGAAATGCTGATTGAAGTTTTTATTGTGCCTTCAAAGTGTTTCAATGGATTTGGACAATTGAATGGTTTAAGGGTTCCGTACCTAAAGGGTGCCAACGGGCTAACTGAACCCCAGTACTGAGACTCCGCTGTCTCTCTGTCTGTTCGGCTGTCACAGGGCTCTATCTCTTAAACCGTAATAGTAATAACAAGCTTGGACTTTTCACCAATTATGTATTACTGTGGACGATAAGACATCATACTAAAAATAGAATAAAGTTGAAAATTAAAGTCGTCATACAAGGAACGATTATTCAGCGTTTTTAATTCGATTTTTATAATGTCATAACCAGATATATACTGGAAAAACTTTGTACGGTGGTACGGAACCCTTTATGTAAGACTCCGACTCGCACATGACTAGTTTTTTAAGTTAAATGTCACAACCGCAGCAAACCAGGTCACGATGTCTCGTCTCAATGAGATTAACTTGCGGCGTCTCAATGAATCGCTTCGACCGTTGATGACCGTTAATTTTCAAATGTCTGTCTTCAAGTGTGTCCAAGATTAATTACTACTAAGTAGTAAAAGTTTGGCTAAATACATTACTTAATGGGGATGCAGACAGTTTTTTTTGCATCATTATGTAGATTATTAATAACGGGTCAAGTGCGAGTCGGACTCCCGCACGATGGGTTCCGTACTGAAATCTATAAGAAATTACGTTTGTTGTATGGGAGTCCCCCTTATATATTTATTTAATTCTGTTTTTAGTATTTGTTGTTATAGCGGCAATAGAAATAGAAATCTGTGAAAATTTCAACTATCACGGTTTATGAAAAACAGTCTGGTGACAGACAGACAGACAGTGGAGTCTTAGTAATAGTCGGGTACGGAACCCTAAAAAGTATGGTATACGTATTTTTTTCTTTTCTCTGATTAGCCAATAATTACGAAGATACAGCGCATTTAAATTTGACGTGACGTCACGACCAGTTATCTTTGTGAATTTTTACTTCTTTGCTAAACGCAAAAATGGGGGTCCTTTATTTTTAGATAATCTAGTTGACGGACTAAATACAATAAAACGAGTTTTTTAAATTTATTTATAAAACTTCATTGATCCACAATACAAAATTGTTTACAATTGGCGGACTTAACAATATAAATAATAGAAATAATGTTTGTTTATCAATAAACGCCTAAGCTAATACTCATCAATAAAGTTATTGATAAAAACAAGTTTCAACTGAATGGAACGCATTCTAAGCACACAGTTTGTGTGATAGTTCGTAAACGGATGTTACTTTTTAAGTTTATAGGTTGGTAAGGACGTATTTATGTTATTCATTATACTAACAAGTATTTATTTTAGAATTTTTTAGTTTTTCAATAACTTACCTGCATCTTCAGTAGCCGAGACCCGCCGTTCTTCTCCATTTTTCAATTTGACACAAGTTTTATCAGTAAAACTATGGAAGACTCGTTGCAAACTTTCCGAAAATGTAGTCCAAATCAAATTTATCGTTAAAACACTGTCGAAAATAATATAAACGTTAAAACTTAATCAACATGAGATTTTTGCGCAGCGTAAAATTTGACACAAAAATTATTAGACCGTTTGACGTTCAAAAATTAATTTCCCGCCTATCAATTTTCGAATTTGGAACACGCGCTGAAGTCTACGGTCTTAATTGTTTTTTTTTAAACCGAGAGAAGATGCGTTTTACGGCTTATTTATTTTTTAATTTTACCGCACAGACACGATGTTATGATAGCGATCAAACAAGTCAGCGGTCGCCAAGCGACTCAGCTGTTATGCGGGCCGCGATAACCGAGAGGTGGCGGGGCGCGCAGCCTGCATGACTGAAGTGCGATTTCTGAAACGCGGAGTCACCTAAACGAATGGTTTTCCCATACAAAAATCATTCGTTTAGGTGACTCCGCGTTTCAGAAATCGCATTTCTGATCGCTGAGTAATCGACAACTGGCTCCATGCACCTACACACCCTGGTGAACCTCGACCACGATACCTTTACAGCTGACACGAACTGCTGCGACAATCTAGACCTTATTCAGTATACACACAAAGCTTGTTGCATTTTAGAGTTTAAATTTTCTAACTGAGATTATTTTTGTAGCTTAGGGACTAAAGCCAACGGAACAGTATTTAAGTTGAAGGAAATTAGCGCTTACCTGATGGTAATAGAAGCTTGTTGGCAGTTAGGTTTCGCGCTTAGAATGTAAACACGGAATAAATTGGCGAGCCCGCAGCCAAATTCGGTGAAAGCGATGCTTATCGTGCTCACTGAGCTGATGGCACGGTAATTTTGGATGCACTGTTGTGGAGATAGGTTTTCAAAATAAGTTTTACTGACAGGTGTGTTATCGCAATATACTTATGGTAAAAACCATCTACTGCGATCACAAACCTGTCAGTGGTTAAAAACCATGTACTGCGATCACTTAAACCTGTGGTTGTGGTTGTGAGCAAAACCTCTAGTCTATTAAAAGAGGTCTATAGTTCATCGGCAGACTGATAATAGCTAAAGACATAAAAGAATGTACATTATTGAAATGTTTAGAAGGTAAAGATTTTTGGATATAGGCGTATGCCTGGGAATCAATTACAAGCATCAATTTACTATTTTTTTTTTCCTGTTCTCCGTCTATAAGCTGACTTACTTGCTTTGATTCTAGCTACTGTTGGCTCTATCTACCCCATAACAGAAGGAGCTAGGTGGCTCGGTGGGCGGGCGTGGTCCGTATTTGGATGGGTGACAACAAGTGGCTCAAGTTAATAACAAATCAGCAAAGATGAAATTTTTTTCTGATGGCACGATGACACATCATGGGTACTTAGTAAAAACTGTGCCATAGTTGCATGTCAGCACGATAACCGTAAGTTGAACTATAACACTAACGGAAACCGCGGTTGCTTCTGACACACATTGCGATTTTCGTCAAATTGCTGCATCCAAAAAATAAACAAAGTGACCCAGAAGTGTTCGCTCCGAGTTTCCGACACTAAAGGAGAGACTGGCAACAGGTCAGTGGTGCGATTTTTCAAACGCGGAGTCACTAGACGTAAGGTTTTTTGTATGGAAAAACCATTCGTTTGGGTGATTCCGCGTTTGAAAAATGACACTTCTGGCTAACAATAAGGCGCTTCGCAGACGATGGGGCGGGGCTGTCTTATGACCGCTAAGCAATAAAGATCTTGTCTACCCGTCGATACCAGCTATAGATCTATTGTAATGTTCTTTATAGATTTTTGATGCCCGCGTTGGCTGCTCGCGCCGCGAACTCAAAGTACACGCTACATAGGCTGCGTTAATATATACAATGTGCAAGGGACCTCAAACCCGTAATAAATCAAACCACGTAATAATCTACTAGATCACTATTTTATAAAGCCTTTTGTTCAGATCCTTTTAACATAATAACAGTGTATGGTTTTAACATAGTTGAGTCTAAAAAATTAAATGTAATTATTCCAATATATGTAACTAACTTGGGCTATAACGCGGGAAACGGCCAACAAATTCGCAACCTGCCAGAATGCAATGGAAAGAAGTATGCTGAATGTAAAGAAGACTGAGAAATTGTGTCATCAGGAGAAAAACTAAAACTGTGGATGTTACTGTGAAAATCAGAAGACTCAAATGGAGATGGGCAGGTCACATGATAAGAGGTCATGAAAAATGGAGTAAAAGAATGGCAAGATCCCAGAGAAGGCAAAAGAAAGAGAGGTAGACCGCAGAAAAGGTGGGATGACGACATACGACAAATTGCAGGAGTAATGTGGAACAGAACGGCTCAAGATAGATCAGAATGGAAAAGGTTGGAGGAGGCCTTTGCCGATTGGCAAACAGATCTTCAAAAAAAAATCAGCAAGCATGATATATTGGAATAATTACATTTAATTTTAGACTAGATCACTATAGTATAATGATATTAGAATAACAATCAATAACCGGGCAAGCGCTAGTCGAACTCGCGTAGAAAGGGTTCCGTACAATATCAAAGATTTTCCGTAAGTGTACGTATTATTTTGGGTTTACCACTTTATTTTCAATTGATATAATTCTAACATTATTATTCCTTTAACTTACAAGTAATGAAATAAATCTTGCATTCTCGGCTATTTAGTTTTGGAGATCAGGGTGGGAGAATAGTCAATTTTCGTCGTCTTTCATAAATAAAATCAAAACTATTTATTTTACAATAATAACAAAAATATATTTGAGATCCTCATAACGAGCCCTTTCATTTGATATATGACACAGTAAGGTTTCCAAAACTTTTTTTTTACTTTCCCAATTTATCCCAGGAAAATGACCCTTACTCAAAAAAATATTTATGTACTTATTTTTCCTGTAATCTATAAGCAATGAAGTATATTTTGTATTTATCTCAAAATTTTAGGCTCAGTAGTTTCGGAGATCAGGGAGTTTGGGGGAATGGTCAATTTTTGTCTTCTTTCATGAATAAAATCAAAACTATTTATTTCATATTAATAACAAAAATATATTTAAGATTCTCATAACAAGCCCTTTTATTTGATATACAACACAGTATCGTTTGCAAAACTTTTTTTTAATTTCCTAATTTATTCCTCAAAAATGACCCTTATTTTAAAAAATAGTATTTTATGCAACAGTTGTATAAGAAGGTTTATAAAATGCGAGCGGCGGTTACGATGCGAGTCTTGGCGAGCATCGTAAGGAGACGCCATCGAGCATTTTTTGACATACTTATACAAAGTTGCATACACAACTTTTACTATGACTATATTTACTAAAATAAATCCAAAAATAAACAAAGAAAAGTATGAAATACTACCATATGTTTGCTAGATACTAGGTATCTATGGAAGACTTAATTTTTTTTATTGACGTCTTCTAGTGACCAAATGTGCCATTTTTTAAACATGGAGTCACTTAAACGAATGTTTTTTCATACAAAAAACCGTTTGTTCAGTGACTCCACGTTTGAAAAATGGCACCATATGTTAAAATAACGATTTTATTATGTTGGCAGTATGGTAGATCTAAAGAAAAAAAGTCATAGGTCTATGGCTAGGATTATTGTTTTGGCGAAATAACGACACATGTGCTATTATATTAGGAATAGACTATAGACTTTTCTGAAATCATATAATCTATGTTCTTATGTTAGTGTTTGGGACCATTTAAAAGACAGATAACAGTACAGGAGTAGAAAATAGTAGATTGTGCTACAAGGGGCTAAAGTAATATTTTTAAGGCGAGGGCGCTACTTTGAATCCAGAGCGAAACGAAGGATTCCACAATTGAATCACAAGCGGAGCGAGTGATTCTACGGTGGAATCCTGAGTGTAGCGAGGGTTGCATGTATATCGCCCGAGATAAAAATATTACCGTACCCGAGTAGCACACTCTACTTTTCATCTCCATCTAACAGACTTCAACCGACAATTTAATACTAACCTTTGTTTGGTGTCGTCTTCATACAATAAATACTAAGAAATATTTTTTCGAAGACCACCAACTTAAGATAAAATGTTCACTCATAACTTTGTTTGCGTGGTCCTTCGTATGTTTTTATACGTAAACTTGATACTTATTCACTATTGGCTTAAACTCACGAAAAAGTATTCACATTTACATAAATAATTACATTTCAATACAAATAACCTAAAACTTCTGTAATTACTTGAATCAAAGGGAAAAATTGCGCTTTCTTATTATACTTATTTCTTTTTCCGATGCAAAGAACATAAAAATTTTCACCTACATTCATCCATGTTGAAGAAGATACGAGTATGTATTCCAAATTTAAAAAATCACGAAGTCTGTGCCATTTATTTTTTAATTTAAAACAAAATTCTTCTTTTTTTTGATGAACTGCCAACATTATTTTTGTTTCTACATAAAACTCGTTTTCTGTTCTCAAATTGGTTTTAATCCCTAGAGATCTTCTTTTTCACGTTTTAGTCCCGAAAGTAACTTTAGCTCCAAATGTTTTGGGATGAAAACATCCTTTTTTGAGTAGATGGGATGAAAAAATATTTACTTTGCACACCTGTGTTTGGGTCATAGGATTACACCACCTGCCAAATTTCACCTGATTTAGTCCAGTAGATTCGGAGCAAATTGGCTGTGACAGACAGACAGACGCACGAGTGATCCTATTAGGGTTCCGTTTTTTGTACGGAACCCTGAAAACCAAAAAGAAAAATCTTAATTCCCATACAAATTGTCCGGGCGCCTGTACACTTTTGAATGGAAATGCCGATTTTTTTTGTACTTTAGCTGTTACGTGTATTGTAATTTAATTATACTAAAGCGATCTAGTATACCCTGTGGTCCGATTTATTACGGGTATATGTCCCTTTCACGTTGTATATGACGCAGCCATCTGGTTAAGGGATCCCTTTTTTGCATAATTTGTTTTGTCCTAATGTTCTTTGGCATACGGGTAATATTGGCATAATTAACTTTTACGCTAATTCAAATGATAAGACAATATTTTAAATGATGTCTTTGTTTCCTTTTAAATTATTTATTTCAAATGGCACTGGACCCCGAAAATTCATGTATCCCAATTAAGATATTTCCCAACTAGAGCATACACATTTACAAAAATATTTAAAAAAATGCATGCATGCGTATACACTTCGCGAGACTAGGAAGAAAGGAAGGTGCATTGACATCGAGTCGGGTTCAGATTGTACCAAATAAAACAATAGATCTCACCCAAAGGGCATTTATTTACAAAAATTACATACAAACATTCATAATCTGTATTGAACATCGCTATCGAATCGATACACTCGCCGACTAGCTACGCACGCCTACTCGAGTTATTTGTCCGATTCATCGATACTATCGCTACGTACGATTGACTATCGATTGACATCACTGGTATTGTGACTGCAGAGTTGTAAAAAGTTGACAACTTCTGCATGAAGGGATTTTGGGTTAACTAACTAAAAAAATTGTCCATTTACTCTTGTCACAATAATTTTCATTCCTGCTGTGACTCTCGTATAAAGTTTTTGCCATCAAGAGAATAAAAGAAAATTGTCCCAAAATTTAACTTTATAAGCATCAACTATGTCTGCCTTTTACATGAATTGTAATAAAGTTAAACAAAAAAAATAAGATTAAAGTTTAAAATTTATATTTATAAATAAATAACAGAATAGAAAAGAACAAATACACAATACCAGTGATCATAATTTTGAATGCCCACGCAGTTTTTGATGACGTGCAAGTAAAAAACAATGAGTTTGAAATAAAAAAAAATATCTCCTATTTCTATATTTTCAAACTAAATGCCAAATTGTCATCCTTTCTTATTGAATTTGTAGCCACTTTTACGTAGAATCCTATAAAAACATCAAACGACAAAATTGCTATTCGGAAACTGCGCGGGCGCACCTAACACAACATACACAAACAAGCAGTCACAAAGGAATCATTAGTTACAATAACACATAAACGAACACTTTGATAAGTTAACTAAGGCTGCGTTTACATTGGCGAATATTTGTAAGTTTATTAAGCTATAATCAATGATTTCAAATATATAATAAATAAATATATAGGGACAAATTACACAGATTGAGCTAGACCCAAAGTAAGTTCGAGACTTGTGTTATGGGATACTAACTCAACGATACTATATTTTATAACAAAAACATATATAGATAGATACACATCCAAGACCCAGGTCAATCTAAAAAAGATCATTTTCCATCTTAAACTGACCGGGTATCGAACCCGGGACCTCCACCTGACAATGCCTTTATAATGTGTTTAGTTTACACCAATGATTTTATCTTTTTTTTCACTATCTTGATCTTTTTCACGAATTTCTAGTAATTAGTAGGTCTATTAGGAGAAAAAACTCCGTTAGGCCTACCAAGTTACGTTTACCAGTAGGATGCAAATTTTCAGCCCAATCTCTATTCACAGAAAAAACTGTTTTCATCTCTCTTTTGCGTTCTGACGCATTCTGTCTGTCTATTCACTCCGCTCGCGGTTTTCCAACAATATAGTATTTGGAAAAGTATTATTAATGTGGAAAATAGGTATCTGTTTATCGAATTCACCAATGTCCACGAAGCCAGTAAACGCAAGCACCCCTTACAAAAATATCTTATCTCGACGAAACCAGCGTCCAACACTTTATTGCTGCCTAAATTACCAATAATTTGAATCGTATTAAAAGAAAGAATTTTTAATATAGTTGGAATAATAAGAATACAGTAAAATGTGCTATAAACAGTGTTTCTCAATGTCCAGCATAGTATCTTATATCAAAAATATGTTACAAATATAAATAATATTATTATAAACAGTCGTGTCAATATTTAAAGATTTATACAAATTTTGTGCGACTTACTAACTGATTTTCCATGCTATGGTATGGAAAACTTTTTTCTATATATGTACTTTTCAAATAAGTAGTTTAAGTTCTATGAATCTTTATTAAAAGGTTTTCCAACAATAAAAATCAGTTACCTAGTTTGAAAAAATAATATGACACGACTTAGTTCAGTTATTTCCACAAAATAATATAGGTAGTGCGTACATAATAACGAGTATTTAGTAAGTAGCATTTTTTAAATAAATAATAACATAATAAAAGTCATATTACTTAGTCCGAAAGTTGCGTGTGTACTTGGATTACTTGGATGGCTATGTCACATAGCTTATTTAGCAGTCTTATTACAATACAAGGATTAACTTAACAAAGTTAGTACTAGTATGTACTCGGTTTAAACCATTATTCACCATTAAAAAGTTGTCATCTAATAACGCCTTTATTCATCCGGCAATAAATAAATAAATATATAGGGACAAATTACACTGATTGAGCTAGCCCCAAAGTAAGTTCGAGACTTGTGTTATGGGATACTAACTCAACGATACTATATTTTATAACAGATACATACATAGATAAACATCCAAGACCCAGGACAATTTGAAAAAGACCATTTTCTAACTTGCCCTGACCGGGGATCGAACCCGAGACCTCTGGGTGGCGGACTAGCATGGTGACCACTACGCCACGGAGGTCGTCGGCAATGTCACTTTGATTTGGGGGATACTGTTTTTAACCTAATAATAAAATTAGTCCTCGTTTTTTCATTAGGCTTGCGTCATATTAGCTCTACACGGAGCATGTTTATAAAATATTGAGTCAATTTTTATGTTCTAAGTAATGTTCACATAGTAACTTTTTCAAATAGATATTTAATTCTACCTCATTAAAATAATATTCATTGTTGCAGTGGAAAAGTACTTTTAAGCTTGGAAATAGAATTCTAAAAAATATAATAATTGAAACATAGGTAATATCTTTCCTTTGATCTAGCAGTGAACTTCTAAAGGCTGTAAATAAATAATAAGTATTTATGGTAATTTATTATACCATGCCCCAAAGTAAGTTTTTAAACTTGTGTTATAGGAGACTAACTCAACGATACTATATTTTAAAAATTATATAAAATGTAGAAAAAAAAGTCAAATTATGCAGAAGCATTTCATATTCTTTCCAAGTCAATCACTTAGTATATTTTCTAGGATCATGTTCAATATTGACCAAGATTCATCCAATTGATTTATACTCGCTAGTATGTCCACACAAAATAAAGTGAGTTTGAGCTAAGCTTAGCTCATTTTGGCAGTTACACTGGCGTACTCAACACGGGTATACAAAAAGCTCCCTTAAGGGAGTCTCCGGCGACACGTAAAAATCACCAAATCAGCTTTTCTCTCTTCAATAAAAATACAATCGCGCTTACTAAAGTTAATGACTCAATTAGTCTATCGTAAATATTAATTTAACTACAACGACATCTATGCTACATTGCAAGTTAATACTCATTTTCTCTCAACTCCTTTATCATTAGGGCATTTCCATATCCTTTCCTTTGTCTGTTTTTTTTTTTTTCTAAAATATTTTTTACAGAAAGAAATTGCTGATACGAGAAGCTGAACGTAATTTTCCGCGCCGTACGATGCGCGCCACAATGAACTCCATTCTTTTTTATATGCAAGTAACATTTGTATAAACAATTCTGCAAGAATTTACCGAAATTGCTTATATTAATATTTATGCAGCCAATCAAAAATAGGATGTGCTAGCGCCATCTTGTATGATCTCTGTGAAATATGTTGTAGCTTCGTTGTTGTGATAATAGTTCTTAGAAGTGACATTGCCACACAACACAATACTTATTTCTAAAATATTTTTGCCAAACTCCTTGCAATGTAGCTTTCCACGCGGGGACAGGGACTTTAAATCGTGATAACCTTGCCTAGGGTACACACAACACAGGTATAAGAGCCTCAAGTGTAAGCAGCACATTCCATGATCATGTAAAAGTGGAGCAGTATACGCTTTGAGTATTCTTCACCCCGTAGGTAGGTATAAATTAACTCTAGTATCTTATTAAAGGAGTTTCTCCATTACTTTAACTTCAAGACTTACATAGATTATACGACGACGTGCCAAAATCATGGCCTTTAATCCGTCTGAAATTTTTTACGAATTAAAATAGGTAATGATAGGTGAAAGATGGCTTTATAATAATTCACTAGCCTTTAAACTTTGTCTTTAGGGATTGTAAGATAGGAAGAAGATAACATTTCTTTCTTCTCAACATGGCACTGCAGTCGTTTAGCAGCATCGGCTGGGCCATGCACCAAATCGGGCATGAAAGGTCTGTCAAATCATGCTAAAGCATGGCAAGGCATGCGTGAAAGTCATGAACTATTGGTATTAGTAGCTTGTGGGTGCCTACCACCTTCTGTCACTAAAAGACCGAGTTCCTTGACTGTGACTGTGGCAGTAGCAACATTTTAAGTCCATTACTAATGGGAAATGACTCCGAGAAGCCTTATAAGATGATGATGGCAGAGAGGAAGCAAGCTGCTACCCTTTCTGTGCAGATCGGATAAAGCTAAGGAGGGAATGGATAAATAAGGCGGATCACATTTTGATAACATAATTCCACCTTCTTGCACACATGTGGTCTTTAAACCTTGCGGCTCTGGGCTCTGTCTGCCCCTTAAAGACGTGATAGTGTAAGAAGTACTATATAGATGTCCTCTAGAGTACCAGAGGATATTGGTTTGTCCTAACTTACACTAAAGACTCGGGTATAATAACGTTAGGCAGTCTTTGGGTAGGTCGGAATATCATAGCAACTAGATATAATTTCAATAGATTGTACTAATTTACAAATACACACCTAAATGTACTGACTCTATGCCAAAACGTTGTGAGAGTTTGGATAAAAGACCTTTTAAAAATAATTCTTAAAACATTTGTGTCAGGGCTCTAACACAATGTTCTTTGATGAGAAACGCAAAATATATAGTCGTGAGAATTTAAGGCCACTGTGAATTCATATAGATCTAACTATGGAAGATGATCTTCATCACCAGCACTTTATTCTTAATATAGTATGTTGCGAAACAACACGATTCGACAAACCTGTAACTGCTTTAGGTACTTCGAAAAATAAGTATTTAAAAAAATAGCTTTTAAAATCTAAAACAATCTAAAACAATGAAGGCAAAAGTTTAAAGTACTCCTCAAGATAAATCAAATGAGCCCATACTCGATAGGGTTGCGTCGTTTCATTACAGAGTTCCTATGGCCATCTTCCGGCTCCATCATCAGATAAGCTCCACGTTACAATAATATTGCATTGTAACGCGATATACGTACACGTGCAAAATTTCACCTCAATTGAAACCGGGAAGTGGGTCAAATTCAACTTGCAAGATTTGATTACAGACAGACCGACAGACAACGGGACAGGTGAAACTAAATAAAAGCTTGTAATAACACGAGTGGTATCATCGTATATGGCTTTATCATCAATCCATCATTTCGTAACGCTTAATATTGTTTGACACTGTAAAATATACAGAAAATTATGTGGCTACATTTCAATTCAATTCAAATATATCTTTATTATCATAGGATGTTTATAATATCTCTTAATAATCGTCATTTTGTTTTGTTGCACAATAATTGTTGACGTCAAAAAGTTACTTAGAGCTAAGTTTACTGTCGCCTCCAAAGCGCTAGTGCAGAAGAAGCCATAACAAACTGCACTGCAGCATTTTCTCCTAGAACGTCAACTCACAATGAAATTAATATTTATAGTTGATATGTGGACAGAGAATACATTGTTTGTTGTCGTAATTTAAATTATTTTTTTTAATGTCAAAATACGTGTAGAATTCATGCAGCTATTGGTGTTAAATCCACGCTGCCTCATTAATCAACACTCAAACAGAAAAATACCACACGACTTATTTAGGTTAAAGAGTTTTTCACCATCTATGTAAATATATTTATCGGCCTTAAACTCAGACGAGTATGTAGTATTGTACCCAATATGTTATTTTTAAAAGGTCTCAGCAATATGGTACTCAACCAGGCGACCAGGTTCTACCGACCACATCCACTACACTCTAACACCGATCTTACGACTAATATACGAATCATTCACAATTACAATAACTATAATAATTTCTCCATCATAATTGGTGTCATGGGGACAAGCGCATCTTACTTAACACTATCAAAATTAAAGTTTCAATCATTCAACATATACAATATGAACGGGAAATATAAGCTGAATTACCCTGGAAACGTCACGTAAAATACTCGAAAACTTCATTTATAGGTATTCCAAAGATAACAAATTAACAATCTTCGAAATGTTTAGTAGACTGAAACAAAATCTTACAAAATTGTAATAAGACCAGCGAATTTAATATATTCCTTCCTTACACTTGGGGATCTTTCGAATATGGAAGTTTTAAAACGCGGTTGTTCTATTCCAATGTCGGATAACATGTTTAAAAAGTATAAATTTTGCAAAGATTACGTAGGATAACGTGTCAGAAAGTTATTGAGATCTATATCTAGGTATAGTCTATACCTATATATATGATAAGATAGGCCGTACTTGTAGATCTAGACATGGCTACGTACATCTTTTTCTACAATCACACAAATACGTCTATAGCATGCAACTATAATGGCCATTTTCACACTTACTAGTTGCCAGTGGTACGGTAAATAAGCCACATAATAAGTACTTATGAACATTTATGTTATATTGAGGTTTGCAAGAATAGTAGCAAGTGGAAATCTATAGTTTCTGCTATTCTACCCACATAGGAAACAGGCGTGAAAATATGTATGTATGTATGTTATATTGAAATGATAACTTTCCTATGCTAGAAATAAGCACAACAACTCCATACCATCCTCGGCAAAAGGGAAATGTGAAAAGGCAAATTCTTATATTTCGAGTAGTTGTCTTTCGTTCCATCAGAAGATTTTAGATCAGCGGTATGATCAAGAAAGTAATTCGGTGTACAGATTTTTTCCAACCCACAATTCAGAAGAAAAAAAAAAACATCTGAAGAGTGATACCTAGTCAATGGATTTAAATTTATATTGTGTTTTCATATTTTCTGTTGAAGTTAATGACTGCATACCGATTTACTTTGTTACCGACTTGTAAAAGTATCAGTTTCATACTGCCAAGTACAAAATTCACAAGATGATTAAATAATGTAGAAGTGTATGTAGTACATTTTAATTGGCACATGTGTAAATATTGGCATCGTGACCAGCACTTTATCTCTTCTAATATTGAGCAAACCACCCGTGTGCGACAAATAACACGATTTTAGTGTAAATATGTAAAATAATTAAAAATAAAACATTCTACTTATCAAAGTACCAAGTAGTCGATGGAAACGCGGAGGAACTAGATTTTTCGTTAAAAATAAACAAGTTTTTTCGGGATCTCACACTTTGGGGAGAGGTTTTTGACAAGTAGAATCAAATTGGTTGTTTAAAAAAAAAGATAAGAGTAAGACTGATCTGGAAAGGCTTTATATAAAAAGTCCTCCTTTAAGAATTCTTCATTCTTTAAGATATAATCCACATGCTGATTAGTACATCATCAAATATAGCGTCATAATAATGATGTGTTACCTAACTTTTAGGCCCTCTTTCAAAAATATCTTTAATTTCTTGATTGTTATTAAGACGAAGTGGTAGCTAAAGTAGCGTCTTGTTTTAAAATTGTTTTTCGCCAAAAGTGGCCACTTTTGGCAAAAACAGTTTTAAACTTAGACGGACTATTAGTAATAATTTCAAAGGTTATTCATAAAATAGTTTTAAGATCTTTCTAGGCGTTTATACAAATCAAATTTATAATTATCACCATATTTAGTTTTAAACAATTTATTTCAAATGAGGGCGCCACTTTAGCTACCACTTCGTCTTAAAAGATTTCTGATAAAATCTATGTTGAATTTTTAGAGTTTTACACCATTCACGAAGCTGTCGATTAAGTTTGATTTATATACTTACATCAAAATGGGCTTCCTGATCCAAAGGCAAGATGCCTTCCGGATCAAAAAATGGTACACGTGTTTGTATTTATTTATGTTTTCTTTGTGATAAAAACCTTTTCAAAATTAGCACTTTCATGTTTTATATGATGATTTCTCTGTGATAAAAGCCTCTTCAAAATCAGCACATAAAAGAAATTTACATCATAAAGTCGCCACAATCGACCCCGAAGTCCCAGTCGTCAGAGGTTCCTCCTGCGTCGTCATACTCCGCTAAAGCCTGGTCGTATGCTGATGCCTCGTATGCCGTGACGCCGTCCAGCATGGAGCAGGCTTGGGAGACGTTGGTGTGGTGCATGATAGGCATGGCGTGGAGGGCGAAGTCGTCGCCTTCTTGCGACCAGGTCAGCCCTGGAAATATAGGGAGCATTGTTTAAGTTGTTGATTGTGTAACATAAAAATAGACGATGATGACGCTCGGCTCGTTTTTTACAGTCGGCATCTTCTTCGTGACATAATATCTAAGACTATTGCACGCCTCATAAGTGGAGCGTTGAGGTAGTGCTCTACTCTCAATATGTCTGGGTCAAGCAATTTCTGGACTTAAAATTGTCTCTATTATATTCGTATTGCACAAATACAATAAGTGCAGTGTTATGAAGAACAACCCTTTTATTAAACACACATAATACTTGCAAAAAAACTTGAGAGGTGTCAAGGGACACTCGGATGGAACGATGTAAAATATAAATAGGTCTAAAATTCAAACTCTTTTCTGCGTTTTAAAATCAAGTTTTTATTATCTTTATAAATTTGAATGAACAAAAAGTGTCGTTACAACTTTTGGTCTTAATTTTTTCCGTCTACTTTCGCAACGCGCGATAAGGAACTTCGTTCCAAAAATATTTGTCAAGCGTAACATATTATATAAAAAGGAGAGGTTAGAAGTGTCCGTAACCAAAGGGCATGTATGAAAAGATTGATGAGCGTGGATAAAGCTAAAGACATCTGTGAGGATCGTAGCAAATGTTTTTGCATACGCCTGTGGAAAGGCGTGATCAGGGCCGTAGCCAGGGGTGGGGCTTTGGGGTTTCAACCCCCTCCCCCGCGAAATCTCAAAGCCAACCAAAGGTGCCTGAGGTGATCAGGGGAGGGGGTCAAGCAAAGTCTCAAAAGTCATTAATGGATGTAACTTATTATCTCTGGCTCGAACCCTCCCCTGCAACATACTTCTGGCTACGGCCATGGGCGTGATAGAATGTACTTAAAATCGAATACTACTCACGTCCACTCCAGACTCCGTTGGGCAGTGTGACCCACCCCCAGCCTTGCCCCCAGGCGAGCTCGTGGCCCAGCTGCCCCGCCAGCGGGACCTGCCTCTTGATGACAGCCACCAGCCCCCGTCCGTCCAGTGCGCCCACTGCGTTGCGGTGATTCCGAGAGTACATTTCTGAGGACGTTGCTGCTGGAACAGAGGGGAGAGGATTTAGAATAAGAAAAGCAATGTCAGAAAACTAAAAGGTACAGTCAAGTACCAAGATACCTGACCAGGCCCTCTACTTATATTTATATATCTTGAATTTTCTCTTAAACTAAAAGTGATATTAACATGAAAATGTATATTCAGACAGATTTTAATTAAGTCTTTCTACATATAAATTTTCATGTTGATACTATTTTTAGTTTAAGAGAAAATTCAAGATATAAGTAGAAGGCCTGGTCAAGTAGTTTGGTACTAGACTGTACCTAAATCTTAGGCCTAGAATTTTTATCTTTATAATAAATAGGCGGCTGGGTTAAACTAAGATCAAGCTCAGACAATATTATGCAAGATACGTGAGAAGCAAATATGAAGCCATGTCGTCTTCACGTGGACGTGGTAGACCTAAGAAATGCTGGCTTGATGTCGTCAAGGACGATATGCGTACCAATGGTCTTACAACAAGAATACTCAAGACCGTACGAAAAAAGAGAGCCGTAAAGCCGACCATAGGCTTCACAGCAATACCTGCTGGTGGTGCTATTGGGAATACGTTAAGATGAGAGAGCGATTATTTATAGATTTTTGTAATATTTGGAATGTTCTGCATTTTCCTTGAGATGGTTGCCTCATTTTTTGTCGCCTCAAGAGAGAATACTGGCCTGTGCTCACATGATCTCGTAAAACAAACATATTCATTTCATTTTCAATATTTTTAAAGATGCATTATAAAATAACAAACCTTTGAGGATGTCTGTAAATCGGTCATAGAGCAAAGAGTAAAAAAATTACGAGTGGCATATTGACAGCTCTCCGATTTGATTTGAGAATTTGATACACAAATATTTTGTTTACTTTTAAGCAAATCTCCAGTAACCATGGGGCTAGGAGACTACCCAAAAGAATACGACGCAGCAAAACACGGGCCCTACGACCCGGCGCGGTTCTACGGCAAACCTGACACTCCCTTCGGGCAGGTGAAACTGAACGAACTGCCAGCTTGGCTCGCCCGTAGACAGAAGACCCCTGCAGCTATTCTTGGAGCATTCAGCCGAGCTTGGTGGAGGTGTGTAAGAAAACTATGTTTTTCATATGTAGCTAATATCTTTTCGGAGTTGACGATTGGCAGCAACGCTTAAGATCGCAAGAAATGGCGCTATCTAGTGTCGCAGGCCAAGATCCACTTTGGGTCGCTGCGCCGCAGTAGTAGGTAAGTACGCTGATGTTAAGGCGGCCCTTCCCGGCCGTTCTATCGTCAACGCGAGCATAGTTTGAAAAGCTTGTCGTTTCGTCCAGGGCAATGCAAAAAGAGAGAGCTAGTGCCTGAGGGCTCGGTTCGCATTTTATTGAATGAAATTAGTATTATTATTAACTATCCATTGAATGACTATTAACTATGCATTAGGGTGCGGAAATTTCATAAAACTTTTTCCAGGTACCTAATACGTATTTTTCAGTAAGCCTTACAAATGTGTAAAATAAATGTTTTTATTTAAAATTTTCATTACATTTGCAAGGTTTATATTGAAATTATTTTTACCTTTACAATATATGAAAGTTTTATGAACGGTCGAATTTCAGGTAAAATTTGTGGAGGTTTTTGGAGGCTTATACTGAATTTGCTTTCCCATTTTTTTTTTATTTCAATAGATACCTAGGAATAGCGCACAAGATACCTGTTAATTCAAAAGTTTTCAAGAAAGATCAATTACAACGACATAATCAAATCACGTACTAGCGTTTTTATGAAAAGTAAGACGGGTTGGCCGCTCTTAAGTCGTGTGGCTTACGATCACCGATTACTCGAAAATGCCTAAACCGATTTAGAAAATTCTTTTTTTGTTAAAAAGAGAATACCTGTTAGGTAGTCCCATAGAAATTTTATCACAATCGGTTGCGTAGTTTGGGGGTGAAATCGGTTTTTAATTTTGAAAAGTTATGGAGAATGTAATTTTGTTTTCCACAGATGGCAGCACAAGTACATGCAGCCTAAGAGGGTCGGAGCTGCACCTTTCTTCCAGCTGCTCGTCGGGAGCATGTTTTTCTTTTACTTCATCAACTATGGCAAGATGAAACACCATAGGAACTACAAGTACCATTGAGATCGAGGCAGTGCTTTATGTACCTAGCTAATAAACGAGCGTGTATGAATAACAAAGTTTTTTTTTGGTTAAAAGTTAAAACTAACGTGATATGTAGGCGGTTAATTAAACTAGCATAGCATTTCCTAGCTTTTTAAGATAAATTATGTCTTGTTTTATTTATATTGTGCAATAAAGGGTATTGTTTTGTATTGTATACCCGTGCAACTACCATGATATAGGTATGTATAAATAATCAGCCACTCTGTGCGTGTCGGTCCACGCACAGAGTGTCGGAAAAGCTACACTTGCCACTCAGTCACCATATTTGTTTGACCAGTTCCCCAATAGTAGGGGTAATGATTTATAGTGGAATGTATAGGGGTTTGGGGGTCGAGTACCAGAAAAATCTGAAAGTTGAGGATCTGCAGAAACATGACGTGTAAGGAGTACGGCCCGGCTACGGTTGGACTTGGAGATTTGACCCCGTCGACAAAATGGAAGGGGTACCTATCTGATCAAGTATGAGAGCCGGTATTTTTTTAAATTTATCGATACATCGTTCAGAGTAGTTTCGAAATTATTTCCGCACTGTATGTAGGAAAATATCTACTCGTATATCTAATGCATTCCCCTTATCTGACACACACAAAACGACATGTCTGAACTGAAGTGAGCCGAGCTCAATTTCGCAGGCGCAGCTCTGATCTAATAAGGCGGATGACTGGGACTGGTAAAAACTCGGCGCGGCTCAAGATTTCATCGGTTAAGTGCGCTCTGCTACACCGTAAGCACCCGTAAGTCAGATTTCAAGGGTTCTTTGATATTCAGATTTCAAAAAAAGAGGCGGTTATCAATTCGATTTTTTTTATGTACCTGTTCCCCGATTACTCGAAGACGTCTGGACCAATTTGGAAAACTATTTTTTTTGTTTCAAAGGGCATACGTGTCAGGTCTCATAGTTTTATCAAAATTGTTTGTTTGTTTGTAATAACTTTATGGTATAAAAAAAATACATTACTAAGACAACATACGAAAAAGCAAATATACAAAGGCGGACTTATCCCATGTAGGGATCTCTTCCAGTCAACCTGCGATAGATTGATGTGACTCTCGTCGGCAGTCTCGATCCTCTGGCTCTACGTAAGATGTTGCATCCTTGTGCATTTTTTTATCGCATTTATCATGGAGAATGCTCTGATGAATTGTTCGACTTAATATGTACCTGCTGCAAAATTTCACCACCACACCACCCGCCTGAAATTAAAATTTCATCCACACCACTTGGATAGTTGGCAATGAACCACCGTACGTTTTAAAAGGAACTTTTTACCACGTACGACCGAACTGTGGAAACAACTTCCTGCAGCAGTGTTTCCGGACCAATGCGCAACATAAAAAAAAGGTATGTATAATTATATTACATTATATATGCAGTCTCGCCACAAAGCCAATTTTAATTCATATGTGGTAAGTGTGCTGACGCATCATCTGTCAACCTTCATGAAGGAGGACTTCTGGCCGCAGGGTGTCGTAGGTTCCGAGGTTCCGTTTCGGAGATTCCGAGGTCGGCTGCCCGACTACACCGTGCGTCACCCGTCGCCGACACTATGTGTAAATTAGTATAGGAATTATATATTATGTATGTTAGTTATAAGGTATTTATAATATGGGCCTCTGGCACTGTACAAATTTGTAAGTACAAAGCTATTGCCTGAAATAAATGAATTATTATTATTATAACATAAAAAAAGATTGAAAATTTGGTGTTAAAGGCGGTTTCTAGGATGATTTGAAATTGAAGCTACACTGTTACCATCTTTAACCAGATGAGAAGAAGTCGGATGATTGTTTCAATAAATTATCTTCTTTAAATTTTAGAACCAGAACCGGATTTAGAGGTCTTGGGGTAACAAAGGAGTAGAGGCCTCCTGGCCCCAAATTATTTTCCAAATAAAATTAACAACTTTTTTTTCAGTCGAGTCTTTCAATAAATAATTTATTGTGAAACCAAGTAGATTCTTTTAGTATTTGACAAACATACATATATAAATATAAAAGGTAACAAGAATTATCTAAAATTAAATTTTAGCGTTAACGAACGGAACCTTCCTTGCTTTTTCTTGTTTCGAAGTCTATCGTGGAGCCTCTTTTTTGTTGAGGCCCCAGGACTGTGGCCTCGGTGGCCTTCTCCTAAATCCGGCACAGTTTAGAACGATGAAATTCTCGAAGCCATTTTAGGGAAAAACTAAACTTTTGAACGATTTCTTGAATGTGTTAATCTTTATCAAGTAAATAATGTTCCAAACACAGATCTGTACATATTTACTTGTCAGAGGTTCCAAAACTTCCAAATCAGTTGATTTATAACGGTAGTTCTCAGTTCTAAGCAACAAACATAAAAAATACAACCAAATTGAGAACCTCCTTTTAAAGTCGGTTTAAACGAAAAATGTTTAAAGTTGTGGAACCCTTCGCCCCAGCCCTTTAGTTCGCAAACTCGTAATGCGTATCCCGTGTACTGCTCTAAACAAGGGTATAACGTAGGTACCTACATCATGTGCCGCGTCTACGCTGCTGTGAGTCTGCTACTAGTAGGTATATAGAGTTTGCAGACGACCTCCGGGGCGTAATGGTCAACACGCTAGTCCGCTAACCCGGAGGTTCTGGGTTTGATTCCCAGCCGATGGACCGATTTCCATTTTCTTTACGTGAAAGCAAGTTCAGGCAAAAATCGGTTGAGCCGCTTAAAAGATTTTAGCGCTTGAAAGTTAGTGCTTTCTAGCAAATAATAGATGGCGCTACGGATAACTATCTAGTGATGAGTTGCGGATCTACCGATACGACTTCGGTAGTTCCTCTACTCATCACTAGATGGTGGTCTTGACAATCGGGGTTTTCTTCTTTAGCTTCTAAAACTTCTTTACCGGCGTTGTACACTTTTTTTTGTAATGGGTAAAAAATGTTAAACTCGCGTCTAGACGTCAGGGCGTCAGGAAACGTGACCTGATCGAAAATTCGTAAGACAGATGGAGAGTAGACAGTCGGCGCGGCGCGGCGTAGGAGAGGAAGTATCCCCCTCTCTTTCTACGGCGCGGCGAAAATGTATGCCTGCGCCTGCTGTTTCGTTTAGGCGGCGCAGGGCGCTTGCGCGCATGTTTGTGTGTGTTTATGTTACAGCGTGCCACGCGCATCCATGGAAATGCACAACGTTAATATTCAAGTTTTCACTTTTGCCGGCATTCCCGGAGTGCAACCCATCGTTTTTTTTTCAATTTGCCTTTTTTATGCAAATAAACTTGTTGTTTCATGGTATACAGAGGCTTGTAAAGACAAAAAGTCACTAAGGAATGCGTAATGCGTCCATTTCAACAGATCTCTTTAACGTATGCTTATTAGTGTCTAGGGTATAATTCGTTTTCGGCTGGCTTAAAATACTGGTGTCTTAAGCCAGAAGCCAAGACTCCCCGGGCTTAGAGGTCGCAATTAAGAGAAACTAGTTGAAATGCTTTTGAGCTAAGTACTTACCGAGTCTACAGCTGAGATATACTACTCGTATCTCTTTTTATTTATCTTAAATAGATGTAAAACTTAAGGCGGCCCTTCCCGGCCGCTCTATCGTCAACGCGAGAATATTTTAAAAAGCTTGTTGTTTCTTCCAGGGCAATGCTAGAAAAAGAGGCAAAGCAAAAATAGAGAGATAGCGCCTGAAGACTCGGTTTGCATTTTATTGAACGAAAATATTATTATTAACTGTCTATTGAACGAATATAACTATTCAAAGGGTACGGAAATTTCATAGAACTTGTTCCAGGTAATAAATATAATGAGCTTTTCAGTAAGCATTTCAAGTGTGTGGAATTAATGGTTTTTATTTCAAATTTTCATTACATTTGAGAGGTTTATATCGAAATACTTTTTTTTTACCTTTACAGTTTTTGAGTACTTTATAAACAGTCTAAGTTCATATAAAATTTGTGCAATAAAGCTGATTTTTGGAGGCTAATACTGATTTTTTTTTTATCCAATAATAAAATACCCTCAGGCGCTATCTCTCTCTTTTTGCTTCGCCCTGAATGAAACAACAAGCTTTTTAAACTGCTCTCATGCTGACGATGAAGTGGCCGGGAAGGGCCGCCTTAACGTCTAAAATACCTTCTGAAATAATCATTTGGGCTTTGTTTCATTGAAGTCTATTGCCAGCGAAAAAGTTACCGTCATTTTTACATTTCACACGAACGAAGTTGCGGAAACAGCTAGTAATAAATGAGACTAATCATTTTACAGACTCCAAATGATAACAGGATGACGGAGGGCTTTTGATATTTCCTCATTTCTCCAATTAAGGAACGCATCTTCATAAAAGGCACATTAAACAAAGCCGGGCGAGATGAGGCCATAAATAACACGCCGGGTCTGTTACAAGCTTTAGAGCGGCAGTTATCGTTAAGTGAATTAGGAAGTTTGTTATTGTGATGTGTAAGAATTTGGGATGCATTCCATGCTGGTCTGAGAGAAATAGAAAAGCTTAGAATGTACCAGCTGCTCCTCTTCCTGCGCAGATCGTAGAAGCCGATCTAGGGACTGGGCGAAAGTGCGAATCATATTTATAGGCGGTGCGGCTACGACTAGCAACCCATCACTATTTGTCCCAATTTGCAATATAAAAATCCCTAAATCGAAAAATGATGCTACAAGCTCACAATATTTTTGAAAGACCTATCCCACGGTACCCCACACGATAGGTGAGTCAAGAAGAAAACATTGACTATTACTTTACTTGTATGAGTAAAACGGCGGACGGACAGACAGACAGACTTGGCGAAACTATAAGGGTTCCTTGTTTACTACGGAACCTTAAAAAAGTTTATCAATTGCAAAATATACTCTTATATGTATACCTATATATGTAGGACCACTCATTTTAATTACTCAATTAAACCCATTGTACTAAATCAAATGCAAAATTATTTCGTTGTGTTACATTTTTCTTTTCTTCACAATAAAGAGTTATCTATCTACAATGGGCGATCTTATCGCTTAGATCGATCTCTTTCGGATTGTTGGGTGTTTCGGACTGCGGTCCGAATCGCCCAAGTACCGTTTTTGAAGGGACTCATTCGCACCGGATCCGAATCGCCCAAGAACTATTTTGTAATGAGTCGATTCGGACCACGGTGGGAAACAATACAGTTCTCTTGTGGATTTAATTAGGACAGACAACATTATGTAGTTTTATTACACAGCCTTTAAAACACAAAATAAAAGATTAAAAAAAAATTGTGTATAAGTTATGTGTCTTAAGGCCACTGCATAAATTTTCGGCAATCACTGTAATACTGTAAATACTATTGATTTTTTTACTTAGTAATGTTAATTATTTAAGTTAAAAATTTGTGCATAATAGATGCACGCAAAAAGGTGCCGATATACGTGCACGCACATTCCACGAATCGGTCATACGAAAAGAGCATTAGTTAGTGGTCCGAATCGACCCATTCCAAAAGGGCCATCCGCACCGTTTCAACCCCTGCGGTGCGAATGACCCCCTTCAGAAATATACTTTTTCGGAGCGCGGTCCAAACCGCCCGCGGTGCGAAACGCCCAACAAACCTCTCTTCCAGACAACCGGTGGATGGAGAAATATAGCGCTATGAAATATGTAACGAGTATTCTACAAGTAGTACGCATTGTTTGTGACAAACAACAGCTTTTCAATCAGTACAAGTGACAGGGACTGTGTCAGTTGTGTGAGAGCCATACAATAAGTAGCAGGCACAATGCGGGACGTTGGAATCCGGCTATTGTGAGCCAATGTGACTGACGACGGTCGCAGCCACAGACCACAGAAATTGTGTTACCGGTATGTAATCAAACTACCACTATTAATAGGGTAGTTGCCTGGGACTAAAATAAATTATTTGGTATTGATAAGAGAATTAAACGTCACAAAATAGTATATAGGTAAACATTTTTGACAGCAGTGTGGGAATAAGGAAGTTCTGGCACTTTCATGGCTCTTGGTCCATCTAGACCTATACAACGTAGAAGGGACATACCCGTCATTAATCGAATGACAGGCTATACTAGATCACTATAGTAGATATAATGAGATTAAAATAAAAGCCAAAACGCAGACAAAAATTCGCCATTTCCATACAAGTGTGCAGCCGCCCGGGCATGGGTGTGTCGAATTTTTTTTGGTTGTTATTTTAATTTCATTTTATTACAGTGATCAAGTATAACCCGTGGTTCGATTTATTATGGATATTATAGGCCAGAACTTCCTTATTTCCACACTGCTGTTAAAAAAGTTTACCAACATTAGGTCACATTCTAATCAAATGAAAGGGCTCATTCCATTAGCACATTCCAAAAATATATACATTACTACCTGTTTCTCCCTGCTGTGCTTGCATACACTGGATAAACAAACAATTTGGGGCGATGAAAACATTACTTGCATGTATGTAGTAATATTTGATTGTTTGTATCTATGTATGTTCCATGGCTGAAAAAATGTCATGGCTGAGGAACATTCGACAATGAACTGGTATCAAAACGGTAGATTAACTGTTCAGGCTTGCCATGGACAAATCAAGATATAAAGAGCTGACTGCCAATCTTCAGAAATGAAGCGGCACCATAAGAAGAAGAAGATGTACCTATGTTCCGCGATAACACTCGAATCGTTGAACTAACTTTGATGATATTAAGAATGAGTGTAGCAACATTCATATAATCTTTAAGTTTATTAGACATCATAATGCAAACCTCTTGTACATTAGAAGATGTAAACTCGGCTAATGACAGGGGAGTAAGTGTGGCCACACACTGGTCTACAATCTTATGAAAAAGCCATTCCGACCGAAGAAGCCATCATAATCGAATTAGCCAGTTTTGAGAAACAAATTTTGGTGAAAATAAATATTGCTCTATAACATTTCAGAATAATAATCGCAAGGTCTACGTTCGCGGCGAACCAATAGTATTAAATGAATTAAATCTGCGCTGTAGCTAGCTGATCAAATAAGTTAATGCCGGGAAATATCTAGCACAATGAGGAGGGGACTAACGGATTAGCGACGCGTTTGATTAGGCCACGCGGAACTGTAAGCCGGGCTTTGCAATGACAAGAACAATATTGTAAACGGAATATCCCATAATCCCTTGTATTCTGGTATGGAAGAAAAGAAAAAAAAACAGCTGCTTCTCAAACCCATTACTATTTTGATTGCAGTACTCGTATTCTATCTTCACGCCTACCATTTTGCAAAACGCAGTGAGCTTGCGGCCCAATGTTTCGTCCATCCCGTTAGAGTTAAGGGGTACATGATTTTTTTTAAGCAAACGGAGATTTCATTTACAATTTTGACTTGATCAAGCCCTAGATAATCCTTCAAACTATTTTATGAACTACTGTTTACATTTAAAAGTGAGAACGTAAAGCTTTTTTAAGCACATTAGCCAAAAGTGGCCGTTTTTCGCTAATGTGCGTAGAAAAGCTTCACGTTCTCACTTTAAACTATAAACAGTAGTTCAAAAAATAGTTCGAACGGAGATATCATTTAAAATTTTGTTTAATCAAGTCAAAATTTTAAATGATATCTCCGTTTTCCTTTCAAATTATTTATTTCAAATGAGACTAGCACTAGACCCCGAACCACTTTAGGCTAATGTGCGTAGAAAAGCTTCACGTTCTCACTTTAAACTGGAAACAGTAGACCATAAAATAGTTTGAGGGGTTTTCTAGGGTCTGATCAAGACAACATTTTAAATGATATCTCCTTATCCTTTCGAATAATTTATTACAAATCCACACTGGAAAATATTTTGCAAACTGTCGTATCATGCATGTTTTACTACTAACATACTACAAACATCTTTATTCACAATTTTCAAATTAATAAACTGTATAATTTGATAGAAATATTAAAGTGTTTTCTCTTCGGAACCCCGTTTCTAAAGTGAGCGACTTTAATTAATTTTACCTACTCGTTTATTTACAAGTCCGTGTCGTGGGTATGACAGCTCCCAAATACAAACAGAATACATTTGATACAGGTCCGCTCGATGAATATGTATTTGGGTATTGTCTGGCGTTTATCCTACATTTGGGTAGCTGTTTTACTGACAGCGATTAGCGTCTAGCGATTTTTATGTCAATTAACGGTCGAATCGAATCTCACGCAGCTTATAAATTGAATCTAACGCAGCTTATGATGCGTGACGGTGATGTAGACGTATATTTCGTCGTTCACAGAATTTCTACCCGCGTACCATGGTTAGATATTTTTTTTCGCTTGAAAGTAGGGGTTTATTTTTTAAATTGGTTGGCAAATAAACTTGTGGAATAGGAATCGCGAGGTATAAGTTCGCGAAGTACCACTAGTATGTAAGTATCGTTAATGTTATGTACATGTATGCATTTTTATTATATGTATGCATGTATATAGGAAATATATATGATTAATTGAATCTAAATTAAAACCTAAAGAAAAATAAAATAAAAGAAACTTAATATGAAATACCTCGCAGCGTTGCCTCGCTGAATGGCAAGGCTAATTCTTTGGGCAAGGAAGCTACCAGCTCTGAAGTCTCCTGTTGCCTCAACCAGATGCGTAGACAATTATTTTATAAATATTTTGGCCTCTGGTCCCCATGGGCCTAATGTCTCAACCGACATCGGTATAAAAATGTAAGAATTTGAAATGTTTGAATATTTTTTGTTATTTATTATTATACCTATTGATGTGTTAAAGTGCCTTTAAACGTCTAATTACTGAATAAACATTTGAATTTTGATAGTATATAAGGTTGTTATATAAATTTATTTATTGTATCGTATACTGAAACTACTAAAATTTGTCTTCGTAAATACTACGGAATAATGAGAGCATTATTCCGCGACAAACCCCAACAACTAGATAACAAAATTACCGTTTTGTGATCCGATACCCGGCGCGTGAACCCTAACCCGCCGTTCTAAAGTGTATGTAAATTTGCCGGTAAACCGTATCAACGCCTTGGAATTAAACGGCTAAAGATGTTTTATATTGTGCGAGTCAATCAGCGTGCGAATTTGATTGAACGATTTTCTCACTGACACATACACGTATGTGTGTAAAGCAATGAAAACATGACCATATAGTCGTACGGGCTCAGACAGACGAGCGACACCGACAGCTCGCGATCCTGAAGTGCGATTTCTGAAACGCGGAATCACCTAAACGTATGGTTTTTGTATGGGAAAACCATTTGTTTAGGTGACTCCGCGTTTCAGAAATCGCACTTCTGGTCGGTAACAGTAGCTGACTGTCGCCTACTGTTGCCGACGTCAGTACTATCATGAACTGTCACTCAACGGTCGCCAGACAGATCGCTGATGACGGGCGTGTTGGTCTGTAAGAGCTCTAAGAAACTCGCTTTTTTTAGGTGGCCTAGCTTTTTAAATGCACCTTGCTTTACAACTTACCTTATTTCTACTGCTAAAGCCTTATATATGTTTGCAGTGTGAAACTATTATTTCAAGTCAATACCTTCTTATCTCTCTAACTAGATAACAAAATTACCGTTTTGTCAACCGATACCCGGCGCGTGAACCCTAACCCGAAGTTCTGCAATACATGTTAATTTGCCGGTAACTGTACAACGCCTTGGAATTAAACGGCTAAAGATGATTCATATTGTGCGAGTCAATCAGCGAGCGAATTGTAATCAACAATTTCTTCGCTTCATGCTTTTATTTTTTAAAACCTTTGGTTTTTAGTTGATTGAAAAAGTAAATTTAAAAAGTAACATAAAGGAATATATAGTAGGATTTTCGTACAAAATTATAGCTACTTTTGTTATGAGGCCAATCCTGTTAACGCAATATTTGACATAGTACCGAACAAATGTTCTTACATCACGCCTACAAATGCGACATAATTGACGTCACTCCTGTCCGGTGTTTCAAAGGCGCTCCAAGATGCCGTCCAAAGGCAGACGTGACTTTGTAACCTTTATTTCTTAAATCTCTTTTTTGGGTTAGTAAGGTACTTTTTCTTAGTCGTGCCTATTTTTAGGAATTCTTTCCATAGCACAACGAAAAAAAATATATGCATCTTCCTTATTGGAATTGTCGGAGGAAATTCCATTAAAAACTTATACCTACGTAAGTATGTCTTTTTTTATATCAGACAAAAACATCCAGGAACTCGTTTCAATCCCTTATTTTGTTTCCGAACTGCCATCATCTCTGTTCAAAAGATTTCCTCGCGTATTGGTTGGTACAAAGTAGTGAGCGTATGGAGAAAAACCCCATATAAGAAATATAACAAAAATGAGTTCGACAAACCGATGTGCTATTTACGGTTGTGAAAAATATCGAATAAGAATAGTTATTACACCTCTTCATATTGCCTCAATCAGCTGACTCGAGTTTCTATGGAAAGTAAAATATTTTTGAAGTGAAATCTTCCTAAAGCGCGTTGGGAATTTTTTGAGATGGGAAAAAGCCATTGAACTCGCGACACTGTTACCGTACTCGACACCAAGTTTTCACTTCTTTTGGCAATTCCGGAGTGCTCTTTTTAGGGTTCCGTACCCAAAGGGTAAAAACGGGACCCTATTACTAAGACTTCGCTATCCGTATGTCTGTCTGTCACTAGGCACCAGGATTTTTTTTTTTTCATATTTCGGTATATGTTCTTTAGGAAAAGATGTTCAGTATCATGAATTTGATAATAGTTTCAGTATATTTTGTTAGACGTTTTATTGATGACCTCCGCGCCCGCGGCATAGTGGTCACCATGCTAGTCCGCCACCCAGAGGATCCGGGTTCGATCCCCGGTCAGGGCAAGTCGAAAAAAGGTTTTTTTAAAATTGTCCTGGATCTTGGATGTTTATCTATATATGTATTTGTTATAAAATATCGTTTCGTTGAGTTAGTTACACAAATCTCGAACCTACAATGGGGCTAGCTCAATCAGTGTAATTTGTCCCCATATATTTATTTATTTCTTATTTATTGCTGATTTTAACTCGTAAGAGTTTAACTTTAAGTAACTTTAGGTGTTCAAGCGTTTAACTGTACTCCATATATGGCACCTATTCACATATCTGACCTCCATTTCCACACTTTCTTAATTTTGTAACTAAAGGTGGCAAAGTTTTCGACTCGCGGAGTTTTCACTCGCCTGGCAGCTGCGACAAAGCAGTATTTACTCTTTAACCCTTTGACATTTAAGCTTTTAAACCTTATTACTGCTATATAAGGTTCAATTTAAGTCGGTTACTGCTTTTTAAGATTAAAAAATGATCGGTTATCGGGATTCGAAGCCTGATTGATTCCGATAGGCGTATTAATTCTGTGGACCGAATTTCATGAAATAAACCCCTGATAATTAACTTTTAAATCTACTTAAAAGAGAGTTAATATACTTTACACGTAACGTAAATTATACTTATTGACGTGTAAAAGTGCCTGTAAAGGTCTAATTACTGAATAAACATTTGAATCTTTGAATCTTTGAGGCGATTTTCCACTCAGTGGGATGTCTAGGGTTCCGCACCCAAAGGGTAAAAACGGGACCTCATTAGTGAGACTCGACTATCCGTCTTTCTGTATGTCACCAGGCTATATCTTTAACTATGATAGCTAGACAGCTAAATTTTTTACAAATGATCTATTTCTGTTGCCGCTATAACAACATATACTAAAAATAGAATAAAATAAATATTTAAACGGGGCTCCCCATGCAAAACAATGTGATTTTTTATAGATTATGGTACGGAACCCTTCAAGCGCGATTTCGATTCGCACTTGGCCGGTTATGTTTTGTTTGTTACCTCAGACTCCGTCATTCATTAACTGTATACATATATATCTGTGGATTCGTTCATCCATGACATATCTACGATTCATAGGTACCTACAAACCAGTAGCGTGATTTCATACAGACACATAGACTTTATCTACCCTTTGTTACCCTAATATAATATCGGTCATTATCGATAAATGAATTTTGCTTGAAATGCAGCCGTTCTCGTAATTTAGGCACAATACCCAGCACGTAAGGTGAACAAAAATGGCGGCCGTCGGCGCATGTTTAATTGGAGATAAAAGTGTTAAAAGAGATTTTTTGGTCTTTCTTCAAAGCCGAAATCATTTCTATCTGAAGTTCGGATAGAAATGTTATAGAAATGTGACAGGAACGGACAAACAACGTACAACAACGAGCGCCATTTCTGTTTAACTTACGTGCTGGGTGTTGTAAGATTATAGTGCCTACCCCATCAAACTATTTGTGCACGTCACATTTTAAATCTACTTTTGATAATTGTCATACTAAGTTGGTGCAATAAAGAAATTCGCTGCTTTCCCCCAACTCCAATCAGATACTTTTTCTAAACGTCAAAACAAACTTTATTTGGATTTGTATGAAATATAGACTAATGAACGTAATGTTTCTTGAAGTCAAACAGCGCTCTTACGATTGGCCTTCCCGTCTTACTTTTCATACAAACGCTCGTACGTGATTATGGCGTTGTATCTGATCTTTCTTGAAAACTTTTGAACTCACAGGTATCTTATGCGCTCTTTCTGGGTTTCTATCGAAATAAAAAAATTAAAATTAAAAAATACAATGTCAGTATAAGCCTTCAAACATCTTCTTTTTTGCACAAATTTTAGTTGAACTTCGACCGTTCATATAAAGTACTCATAAATTGTAAAGGTAAAGAAAATAATTAGCATTGATACAAACCTCGCAAATTTAATGAAAATATTGAATTCAAAACATTTATTTCAGGCACTTGTAAGGCTTACTGATAAAAACGTAAATCACCTGGAACAAGTTTTATGAAATTTCCGCACCCTATGAATAGTTAATATTCGTTCAATGGATCGTTGATAATAATACTAATTTTAATTTAATAGAATGCTAACCGTGCCCTTAGGCGCTATCTCTCAATTTTAAGTTTGCCTCTTTTTCTAGCATTGCCCTGGATGAAAAAACAAGCTTTTCGAAATATGCTCGCGTTGACGACAGAGCCGCCGGAAAGGCTCCGCTTTGTCGTCTGAAAAAAAAGCAAACCAAAAAGAGAGAGATAGCGTCTTAAGGCACGGTTTGCACTGTAATGAATGAAATTAATATTATTATTAAATCCATTGAACGAATATTAACTATTCATAGGGTGCGGGAATTTCATAAAAACTTGTTCCAGGATATACGTTTTTGTCAGTAAACCTTACAAGTTCGTGAAATAAATGTTTTTTTGTTTGAAATTTTGATTACATTTGCGAGGTTTTTATCGAAATGAATTTTTGTTTTTACAATTTATGAGTACTTTATAAACGGTCGAAGTTCAGGTAAAATTTGTGCAAAAAAGCAGATTTTTGGAGGCGTATACTGAACTTGTTTTTCCAAATATTTATTTTTTATTTCGATAGAAACCTAGAAATATTGCACAAGATATCTGTTAGCTCAAAAGTTTTCAAGAAAGATCACTTACAACGCCATAATCGCGTACGAGCGTTTGTATGAAAAGTAAGGCGGGAAGGCTGCTCTTAATATCAGTTCTGCAATAATAAATCTAAAATCACATTAAAAATGGATATGATCATGACACGTGACATTATGTTGTGACGTTTTATTTTGTTAACAGTCCCCAATAATTTATTTTTGACCAAGGAATGTACTTACCCGATTTCATCTTTTATCTTTACCTAAGAGTAGGTACGTGAGCGAGAGAGATATAGCTAAACTGATGTAGGTTAGCATTTTGTATCTTTTTGTAGCTACAAAGGAACGTGCCTTCCCTTTTGTAGCGTTCCTTTTTATCTTTTCAGCAAATTCATTATTTATTAGCCAGAATACGTGTTTTGGAGTTATAAAAGCGCGAGACAGTGTACATATTTTTATTATATTGCTACTTGAAAGAACTCACAGCCTCATATTGTATCATATTTTATACAGCATGACTTTTAAAACACCAGCAAAATTTTGGAATACTAGTTCAGTCCATAAATAATCATTTGTAAAAAAAAACAATTAGAGAAAAATAAATCGACTTTCCATACAAACCAGCCCTCAGCCGAATGGATGCATTTTTATCGATTTTTATTTTATTTTTATAGAAGTTAGTTTAGTATTATGCATGGTGTAATAATATACTTCGCCTGGTATTATCTTCCCTTGATAGCTGGTGACGTAATTGGAACAATAATACGTCATCAGTTGCGGAGTGGTTCTCAAACTTTTTTAGTGGGGAAAAAGATGATAGGTAAGGCAATACAATTGGTTGGTACAATTGTTTTATTATTACTAGCTTTTATTTAATTTGCGCTATTTGTCGTTTCGGAATGACCACTGCTGGGAAGATACCGATGAAAGAAACCCAGTCAGTATTGGTAAAAAATAGTTCGTGGATGTCCACATTTCTGTAGAAACGTATGTGCCTCGATTACGCCTAATAATAATTAATGTTTGTACCATTTTTTTTACAGCTTCATCACGTCACGGGATTGTTTTCTATTGAAAATTTCTATCTAATATATTTTTTTGAATGAGTATTTTGATTTTCCAAACGAATTTTTTATTACGTTAGAACTTTTATGCTTATTTCTCATAATATTCCAGAGACAAAAGGCTTGTCGATTACGATGTAAACATCTGCAAAACTTAGCACGTTCGCATCCTTTCGCAAGTATGTGCAAACAAGAACAATCTCCAAGCAAGTTTCCGCTTATTTTCCGCCAGTCCACAACATCTGCTACATCGCGAAGATTTCGGGATCGAGGGCCTGCATGTGTTGTTTTAGGGTCGAAATATACGCAGCATATGACGCGATCCTTATTTTTAGCGATGCATCTTGTGTCGTTCAGAGAATTTATACCCGCGTAACGTGCGCGTGGTGCGAACGTTGGGTAAAAATTCTATAAAACATTGGCGCGTTACCAGGGTTGCCAGATATGGCCTTATAGCTTTTCCGGGTAATTAAAAAAAAGCGGACGAACCGAGTGGCCGGGCGAAGTTGAAGGTTTGGAGTCGAAATCCATTTCCCTGCGGATACAGAACTACAATGCATTTAGGGTGCTGATGGGGCTGTCTCAACGATGCAGCGCATCTGGACTGCTTTTATGGAACCATGCGCAAACGGTGCACATTTCTGACGGGCAGGCTCCAAGGCAGAGCCAAAACGATCCTAAAATCGTTAGCAAATAGACTTGATTTGCACTATATGAATCACGGCTCAATGATTCATATATCGAAAAACAAAGACCTTCAGACTAGATTGGTTAGGGTTTGATCTCACTTGTCAGCACGAAGCAGCAATTTGCTACGCTGCTTTCCTTTTCTGTCGCTCAGAACCGTCATTTGCCAGAGAGAGATAGAGCGACGGAACGCTATCGCACCGGCCATGTTATAGTGTTACGTCGCTCTCTCTCGCTCTATGTGCTTTAACTACATACAGCCAAGTTAAGCAGCAGTAGCTTGAGAGACACATGGAAGAAAATTGTCTTAGTAGATGTATGTATTTATCAGTTGCGTTGGGTGAGAATTTAGATCAATCAATCAATCAATCAATCATTTATTTGTCAAACATAGGTACAAATAGATAAGATGTTACAATATAATTCTTGGGTTATTATTCCTTAATTAACCGTGTGTTCACTTTGCCCTATGAGGCTACCCGCTTTACCCGCTTTACCCGGGCAAAGTGGATAGCGGTATTAATTTTAATAAACTTAAAAAATTAAGTAAATTACTAAGATTAAGTGATTCCTGTTAATCATGTTTGAAAGTTTAATAATTACTCTTGCAAACTCAGTAATTGTTTTTATCTGGCTGTATCGGCTCCTTTTCCATAGCCCGCCAAAATTTAAGGTGTCCACTTTGTCCGGCCTTCCCCTATATATGTGAAACCACTAAGGGAACTCGATGGGAATCTGCTTCTTAGGAGGCCCCGCTACTGGAATTTATATATAGACCTAATGAAAACTCAAAACCTCATCATTTTACAAATTTTTAACTCACAAATCCATCAGGTTTTCAGCTGATCCTAATAAATAAGCTTCGTATGTCAAGTACATAAAAGTCCAGTGGCCCGGGAATAATCGGGTTTACAGCCAAAACGACAGGCTCGATTATTGCGGCATTAATCAATGACAGACGGACGCGACAAAAAACGGTCAGGCTCTGCTACACATTAGGTATGATCACATTTTTTGGCGACATTCTCTCGCCTCCGTGGTCCAGTGGTCGTACGTACAGGACCGTAGGCGACACGTAGGCGTTCGCCTAGTAATCCGGAAGTCGTGTGTTCGAATCCCACTGGGAAGCATGGATATTGCAGACTTGAATCACCTGATTACACGAAAAGAAAGGTGACTCCGTATTTCGGAAGGCACATCTAAACTGTGGATCGCGAATGCCATTTAGCGTTTGCTCAAACCTATCCAAAGAATGGTTCTGGTCTACCCTTTGTGTTGCGGCTGTCAGACTGCAGTCGCTCTATATAAAAATCAGATAAGTCGTCAAATCAGGGAGAGGACCGGACTCCCGGGCTCTGTTGCCGCTGAGGATGCAACCGGGAATACGCTCAGATGATGATGACAAATACCTACTTATGTATGCTCATTTTCATGCTCTTTGATCTACTTTGTGTGCTTCCGCCACCAGTTCATGCAAACAATCAGCTAGTTGCCAACAAGTCAAATCAGATCTGACGCCAAGGTGAGACACCGGAGGTGTGGGAGCACAACCATACCTTTTCTCGAAGCGTTTCGTCGGATTTTTGAGCCTTTATAGATTCGGTCAGGATACTGTTACTTTTTTATAAACGTCAAAACTATAATTTTCTTTCGGATTTGCATGAAAAACCATGCCGTGACGGCGACATTCCATAAGCCTGTTGATTTCGGCCAGAAAGCACACAGGCTTTTGTAGTTAAAACTCGCACTCCAAATCCCAGAGCGTTTTATCCGGTTACCCTACAGGCAATTGGAGTAGTAAATATCAATCAAGTGATATACAATGCATGCTGATTTCAGCCAGGAAGCACACAGGCTTTTGTAGTTGAAACTTATCACTGCAAACCCTAGAGCGTTTCGGCTGGGCCGAGCCCTACAGGTTATTGGAGTAGAAAAATAGCGTTAATGCAACTACAAATTCATGAGTAGCTCATCTATTTCAAACAGGACATGTAGCTTTTATAGGTACATGCGAAAGCTACATGTCCGTCCTGTAATGTGAAAAGTGTTTTAATTAAATTATTGGTTTTTTAACAGCATTACAATGCTCGGATTATTATCCAAATTAGCACAATTGGTAGTGCACTCACGGCGTTAACGTGAGGGAGGCGGGTTCGAATCCCACTCGTGGCAAAATTTTTCATCACATGTTTTAATTTGTGTATTAATTACTCGGAGCTTATCGGTCACCGATCAGTCCATTAGCAGACAGCGAAAAACGTTTTATATTCAAAGAGTGAAAGGGAATAATGCTATTTTCACTGTTTTATTTTATCTGTTTTTATATATTTTTTTATAAATGAATGTTTAATGGACGTTTTTTTGTTTTATAAGATAATACCGTTTTTCGTATGTGACTTGTATATTATAAATGTTTGGTGCCAACTGAAAAATGATGACGCAGCTTGAAAAATCTTTTTGCAAGTTTAAAAATGATTACAATACTTGTGGTCTCCCATCCAAAAACGTTTGTGATGATGCGTTAAACCACCGAGTCACCGAGCTCTTAGTTTGTCGTTTTTGTTGTAGATAACGATATGATTAGGCGATTTTTTTTCTTGTTAGCTGTAACTTACTAGAACTTCGCGAAAACTATAGTAGCAGCTTTTTAAAAAACCCCGCCAAGTGCTAGTAGGACTCAGGCACGAAGGATTCTGTACCATTATCTTTAAAAAAATCACGTTTGTAGTATGGGAGCCTCACTTAAATATTTATTTTATTCTGTTTCGTGAGAAACTTGTTCCAGCATAAAGTAACGGAAAAAATATACAGTTTTTTTCGCTATACCCCATCTGCCAAGTCCGTATCTTCCAAAAAGGAACTTTCTTCCAATAATGTTTCCAAACATGATCGGAGAACTCGAATCCACTCATGAATTAGTTCTACACAAGCCAGGTTCCACAGGAAAATCTGGTTAAACTTGAACCCTACACGCCTACAAATAAGACCTCAACAGAAAGCTCGCGTTTGTATAGCCGAAGCTCTGGTCACGTGCGGTTTTGGGAAGCTTCACAAAAATGCAATTAGCCGCTGAAAACCGACGGAGAATTACTAACTAAGCATTTATAATACATTTCATTAGAACGCTTGGACGAATCCTACACCTCAATTATGAGGGGCTTTTTCATCACAAGACTTGAATTAATGATTTTTCAAGTGTAATATTTGTTCTTTTGTGTGTGTGACCAACAATCGCATAAGATTTTTAAAGCATAAAGGCAGATGCCTTTATGCTTGAAAACATGACATATCTTGACTGCCATCAGGCCTGTGTCACTCCTCGTTTAGATATCGAAAATATAAGTACGCGCGGCGACCGCTCCGGGGTGGGAAATTCAGTACTAAATCCGCCGCTCTGGAATCGGTTTTCTGCAGGTTCCTACCTACATAAAACCGATTCCGATTATTATGAATCGTTAGCTATAAGAATGGAATTGGCTTGCAATAGATTTTTAATTATCTAAACGAATAGGTGCTGAGTTCAGACGCGAGCTAAATTAAACCATATCGCTAAAAGCATTAAGTAGATATTTCTTTGAATTTCTTTGCTGAATAAGACTTCTGTACGTAAGTAATAGTGCTTATTCTTTGCTGCCACGCAATGATGACAGCCGGGACCAATGGCTAACAAGCTTTCTCAAGCATGACGAAGCCTGAGAATTTTCTATACCACTTGTGGTCCAGTTCGCACCATGCCCATGGGGATACAAGAATTTTTCGGGGTCCAGTGCTGACCCCATTTGTAATGAATTATTTAAAGGAAACAGAGATATCATTTCAAATGTTGTCTTGATCAAGCCCTAGATAACCCATCAAACTATTTTATGAGAACTTGAAGCTCTTCTATGCACAGTGGTCGTTTTTCGCAAATATGCGAAGAAACGCTTTACGTTCTCACTTTAAACTGTAAACAGCAGTTTATAAAATAGTTTTAAGGATTATCGAGGGCTTTATCATAACAAAATTTTAAATGATATCTCCGTTTCCTTTCCAATAATTTATTTCAAATGGGGGCAGCACTGGACCCCGAAAACATCATGTATCTTGCGTTAGTAACGCGCACTCCCGCTTAGCCACCAAGCTCCCTTTCTCACTCTCTTTATAGCAAACCGGGAAGTAGATCCTTTACTTGCAAGATCATACACACATAGGTACAAGTAAATAAAAGGAGGAAGGTACTCACGTCGCACTCTGACTGTCGGTCGTTTGAACGCGGTGCGGAGGTAGGGCATGGACATCACCAGCTCGATGTGTGGCGGCGGTGGCAGCTGTAGACAAGCAGCATAATTTAGCAACATTCATTTCTACATACATACAATGGGCATGACGGATGGAAAAATATTTTGAAGCCTGTTAGATTATTAAAAAATATAGTCATCACCATCATCATTTGAGCCGCATAACGTCCACTGCCGGACATATGCCTCTCCCAAGGATTTCCAAAATGAACGATCAAGAGCGGCCTGCATCCAGCGCTTTCCAGAGAACCTGCTCGGATCATCTGACCACCTTGTGGGTGGGTGTCCTACGCTTCGCTTGTCAGCACGCGGTCGCGATAATGAGGGCCGAATTGCGGAAAAAAGTCCTCGAGGGAAGCAAGAAGTAGGAGAGGCCTTTAGCCCGGCTGTGGTGTGATTCAGAACGGACGGGCAGAGGTCACTTGTAAAACTATTCGCACAAATGCACTCCCAAGGAGGGTTAACGTCGGGCAGAGGCCATTGTAAAAAATTTCGGGAATGCAGTTGCATTCCCAAGCTACCTGCCGTGACTAATTTGAGACATGAAATGTATGACCATTTCATACATTGCCTAACAGTGATTCAGGCATTGTATACATTACAATGCCTAGGCATTGTATACAATGTCAGAATTTTACATATTGCCGGTAACATATACATACAAGCTTAGTCGTACAAGCAATTCTGTATACCGAGTAATTCTCCATTGTATTATATTTTCAAGTTTACTATACTAACTATCGTTTTGGAAATCCTTGGGGGAGGCCTATGTCCAGCAGTAGACTGTGGCTGATATGATGGTGAATAAACTACTTATATCTCTAAAGAACATTGATAAACACTTACCGTTTTTGATATAGCCTGCATCCATTCCCTTTGAGCAGCAGGAAAAAAGAAATATCACGTTTATTAGAATTTCACAAAGGACTGTGCTGTGTAAAGGATACACTGTGTTTATCATGATTTATGTATATAAAAGGACTTAGCAGGAGCCTTTTTTGTTCGGCTTAAAGTTTACATTATATCCTTCGTGGTTACAGACAGACTTTGTATACATAAATCATGTGTTCAAAGCGCGTTAGTTTAAAAATCATAAATTGTTTATAAGTTCAGGCGGTCCCGCCCGACACGCCTCGGCTTTGCACGGGTATGTTTTTCTTAGACATGTGGACCTTCCCTGGTAAATGCTCAACTTCTTGGTAAAAACCGCATCATTTTAACGCCCAGGATTTTAACGAATGAAATTTTTAATGAAATTGACGAGTTACTAAAGTGACCAGTTGGCGAATCTGGCGAATAGTGTTCTAATTCAATCTAGTACAGACAGACAACATATTACATCTTCACGGTCATCATCACTCTAGACTTGGCCTTTGGGTTTGACCCTAGGCTCTGTCTTCTCCGTTAGGGTTGAAGAAGTGATACTAAGTATATCTGTAGACAGTTATTGAGGAGTGTCATAAAGGAGGGTTGGTTCTACTTGTGTACGAACTCTTTGAACAAATAAACGATATTTTATTATTATTTATAAGTTTGACGCTAACGTCTTTGTATATCTGTGGGTATTCCTGTTGCATCGTACGTAGCTCTCGATCGGGTGAACCGATTTCGATGCGGTTTTTTTTAACGTGAAAGCAAATTCCTTTGCGATGGTTCTTAGGGATGTTTGATGAAAATCGGTTTAGCCGTTTAAAAGTTATTGGGGGTTAACGCTAGAAAGTCGGGGATTTTTAATTTACCAAATAATAGATGGCGCTACGCCTATCAATTCCACTTAACATCGGTTGGAATATGTAGTTCCGCAACTCGTTACTAGATTTTTCTCTCTCGGGAATTGAATTGATTGCTCGGGGATTTTTTAATTTGCCTGAAATTGCAAATGTACTTGTTTAATATTAAGGCCTGTGCAAAAAAGTATGATTAGGTATTTCTATCGTTTAATCACTAAAATATTATTTATATAAACAACTTTAAGAGCATTGTTATACTTCTATACTAATCACAGTTTATCCCACAGTTTAACATCACGAAAAACAAAAAAAAAATTGTGAAAATCCTTCGGCCGAAAACTGGCGAGGGTCGCTAAAGGCGGGCTGACATGTTACAAAAAAGGAAACTAGAGATATGAGACACCCCATTCCTGGTTCAGGTTAGCCCTTTTCTTGGCAGTGTGCATTGTTCAGTTATAAGTACACATAGCTCTTTTTAAAAATATAGATTTTTTTGGTAAGTAACGATTATTTTAGTCAATGAATCACTGAATGTGTATAAAATTGAATTTAATTTGCTGGCAACATAAAATGTCGAAACGTTTGTCAGCATCTGAACACTGTTAGGTAACATTATATTATT
Source organism: Acrobasis suavella (assembly GCA_943193695.1). Taxonomy (NCBI): domain Eukaryota; kingdom Metazoa; phylum Arthropoda; class Insecta; order Lepidoptera; family Pyralidae; genus Acrobasis; species Acrobasis suavella. Next base: position 5,022,596 of record OW971947.1, read on the forward strand.
TTCCTTTATTATTTTGCTTTAAATTTAATAAAATTATGTACATAATGATTACACCTGTACTAAAGTTGCCCATAAGAGAAGTTGCAATTTAGAGAGTTTAGCGTTTAGCGATGTTGCCTTTTAGCGAAGTTGTCCTTTAGAAACGCTTTTTGCGCGAAGCGTCTCATTTTCGAGATTGGCTTGCAAATGCTTTTTGTCCGGTTGTACGTCAGTTTGTCCGGTTGATACCACCTATGCTACAGTTGCATTTTTTTAAAGATTCTCGTGGAATTTTGTGAGAAGGTTCGAAAATTATATAGAACTAGATGCACCCTGCGGTGTTACCCGCGGTAAAAAGTAGCCTATATATTGATACAGGATGTCAGTTTCCTGCATACCAAACTTTATCAAAATTGGTCCACCCGTTTGCGCGTGAAGAAGTAACAAACATACACACTCACAAACTTTCGCCTTTATAATATTAATGTGATTTTTTAGATTTACTTTATAGAAATTTTTTAAAATGGCGTATATATGGGGCTCGAAAACTTTATAAATATCAAATTTCAGCCATTTCGAAAAATTTATAAAAATTTAATAAATATTTTTTGATACAATTCAGACGCAACTTTTTGTCGGAACATTTTTTTATGCTATAACTTCAACGGGTCTGCGTGGACTTGCGAGGTCTACAACTCACGAAGTCACCAGTTTATGCATGTATATCTGCAAATGCATACCGCTCGCTACCTCACAAAAAGAGGCTACCTGAATTTTCCGGGGTCCAGTGCTGCCCCCATTTAAAATAAATCTATTAAAAGGAAACGGAGATTTCATTTAAAATTTTGTCTTGATCAGACCCTAGATAACCCTTCAAACTATTTTATGAACTATTGTTTACAATTTAAAGTGAGAACGTAAAGCTTTTCTACGCACAATTGCGAAAAACGGCCACTTTTGGCGTATGTGCGTAGAAAAACTTCATGTTCTCACTACAAACAGTAAACAGTAGTTCATAAAATAGTTTGAAGGGTTATCTAGGGTCTGATCAAGACAAAATTTTAAGTGATATCTCCGTTTTTTTTCAAATGATTTATTTAAAATGGGGGCAGCACTGGACCCCGGAAAATTCATGTAGCCCCTTAATACACTTTTTTCGGTATCTTTGTAGATACACTCCCAGTTTGACATTTTATTAAAGCCTTTATAGTCATAATCCATCTTATTATAAAACGAGGACTAAATGTATCATCCGTAGTGACGTGGACTAACATCTGATACGTTGTTTTTTTTTCTATGACACCAGCATGGAAGAAAAGGGTTTTTATTTTGCATTACACCCATTTAATAACCCCCGAGAAAATAGAGGGTACTATAAGTTTGACGCGAATGCCTGTCGGTCTTTCTGTCTGTCTGTCTGTGGCATCGTAGCGTTTGAATGGATGGACCGATTTCGATGTTTTTTTTTTACGTGAAAGCATGTTCCCTGATAAAAATTGTGATAAAAATGTTTGATAAAAATTGGTTGAGCCGTTCAAAAGTTATTGGGGGTTAACGCTTGAAAGTAAGGGAATTTGTTATCAAATAATAGATGGCGCTACGGATATTCATCTAGTGATGAGTAGCGGAAATACCGTTACGACTTCGGTAGTCGCGCTACTTATCACTAGATGGTGCTCTTGACAATGGGTTTTCTTTTTTAATTTGTCTAGCAGTTAAACTTGTTGATGTGTTTTAATTAGATTCCATAGTGCTAATAAACCACCTAAAAAAGTATTATAAAAATGCATGTAATTTTTACACTTGTAAATTCCGCGTGTACATTGCCAAAAACGTTGGAAAAAAACAAATAACAAAAACTGAAAACTTAAAATTAAATTTTAAAATTTATTTTGTTATTTTATGAATTAAAACTAACATTTTCTATAGCCTAAGCTATTTCAAGAATATATCTTTAGATTTTTTTCTTATATAGACTGAAATACCTACCGTATTTAAGTACTTCTGTCATTTCCTTGTTTTGTGTACACGTGGTCTCCGCCCGGGGAATTAATTTTATTTCGGTCCGACGCCTTCCCGTGACAGGACGCCATTAACATACATACAGGTATATTAGCTACGAAAAGGGTTATGAGGATAAAATTGTCTCTTACTTTCGTGATAAAGTTATAGGATAAAAGTATTCAATGGTTCACAACAATAGAATATTTTATCTCAAGTATTATTTCGATAAATTCTTCCACGCGAGTCTGAAAGAAATGAAAAACGTAGAATGCACAAGCCGCTTCTCTTCTCACACAGATCGTAAAAGCCGATCGAGTGGACGTTAGGTCGGGCTACATCTGGCAGCACATAACAGCACTTTTCTATGCTGCTATCCTTTTCTGTCGCTCAGAACTGTCATTCGCTAGAGCGAGAGAGAAATAAATATAAATAAATAAATGACAATATAAATAACAATATAAATAAATAAATATGGACAAATAACACTGATTGAGCTAGCCCCAAAGTAAGTTAGAGACTTGTGTTATGGGATACTATATTTTATAACAAATACATATTTACAATATGTAACAAAAACCCTGTCCGATCTCCGAAGCAACTCAGACCGTCAATATGAACAATTTTTCCTATGGGACCAATGTTTGAAACTCAAAGAAATAATCGACATTTTCATACAAATTGCCGGGCCGGCTGAACACTTTTGTATGAAAATGACGATTTTTTTCGAGTTTCAAGCATTGATCCCATAGGAAAAGTTGTTCATATTGACGGTCTTAGTTGCTCTTACAAGGATCGGACAGGGTTTTTGTTACATATTGTAGATAAACATCCAAGACTCAGGACAATTTGATAAAGGCCATTTTTCAACTTGCCCTGACCGGGGATCAAACCCCAGACCTCTGAGTGTGGGACTAGCATGGTGACACGGAGGTCATCATGAAAGCGACGGAATGACGCGGAATCGCCGATGCTGATGCGGTACGCCACTCTCTCTTGCTTTTTCGATCTTACCGGCCCTAGCCAGGCTCTGTCTACCCCGGTTAGAGAAATAGACGTGATAATGTACAGATGTACAATGTACATTCTAAACAAAATCCGTTCGCGCATTTACTTCGCTCACAATTTTTGTCATAAAGCAGTTGCGTTATTTCTTAATTGTGTTCGGTCTTATTATAAACCTAGACTAACTTTAAACCATTATCCGACCAAATCAAGTTAACATCTAGTAATATCACACTATCTCACCTGTCAATGTCAAGTTCATTTTTGGCGGATAATGGTTTAAACCTAGTACTTAACAAAGTTAGTCTGGGTTTTATAATAAGACGGGTTGTGTTTAGGTTAAACAATATAATAATCATCATCTCAGCACTTTCCCGACTGCATCCTCAAAAATATTTGTTAGCAAACGCTTTCTCAAAAACAAAAGAGAGAGGTGTTAATGATAAAAGCCCGGCGACCAGAGATCATCAAGGATTTATGCGGCTGTCCCGCCGCAGACCCGCCTCATCTCAAATTTATGAAGACACGCCACCACGCACTTTGAGAATTTTGTTTAACGCAAAGAAATTACATGCAAACTAGAAAATCTATGTATTTTCAACTGTAAATCTTCTTTTTTATGTTTTTTTTGTATTGGTGCAATCAAAGATAAAGGAGGTATAAAATATATATTTTTTTCTCTATGGTTGCAATAAAGTGTTTTTCATTCATTGATTCAAAAACTACGAATGATACTTTCTTAAAAAAACAACATTGAAAATTAAACCAGATGCCATACTTAAAGTTTATATTTCCATGATGCTTAAATTTAAATACCTGATTCCCAAAAAATATACCTAGAGTTCCCTCCATCCCTTTCCCGCAAACTGCTAATGTAATAATGTAGAAAGGGATGGAGGGATCTCTAGGTATGTTTTATGTGAGTAAATATTCTACATTGTTTGTGATGTCTTTGGTTTAACGTCGTTTCACTGTACCCTTGTAGAGGTTTAACGAATAAGGGTGTCAATGTACAGTTACAGGGAGAAAATAAAAACATAGTATTTACCAGCTACTTCTCTTCCCGCGCATATCGTAGAAGCCGATCGAGGTAATGGGCAAAAATGCGAATCATGTAAATAGGCGATGCGACTAGTGAACCTTGATTTCTTTTTCCACCTCTAGGCCCACCATTACGCTAACAAAAAAAAAATGGCCGTTTAGACTGGGGCCCTGGGCTCTGACTGTTTAAATCCGCAAGACCCAAAATGCGCTGTCTGCCCTTTTAGGGCAAAATACGTGATTATGTATGTACAGTTGACACATACTTGAAGAGACTGAACCTTTGACTGAATGAACAACTTTTTCTTTGACACCAACGCTGAGACTCATTCAGTGTCTTACTAAGAAATTATACCTATAATATTGCCAATATTATATGATTTTAGAGTTTCGCGAACTTTATAAAAAATTCCCCGTACAATTTAAAAACGTATAATATAGATAAACAAAAGACACTATTTTGTGACGTTTTATCCTCATAACAGTATAGTTTTGATTCAAGATACCCCTACTCTCAGGATAACCCGATTAGCAATAGCTGTTTTTGGTACTACGGGACCTACCGCGATTATTATCATTTTTTGCCAGATATTTGGACGACCCTTCTGCCGTCATGGTCGCTGGCAAACTGTGAACTTGCAATGTTCGGCTGTCAAGGGTAACCATATCGGTCTACTCTCTTTCTTCGTCGTTTGGATAAGTCCTTACACACAACACTGACGGTGTCCGTTTGGGAATTGTTTTTTTGTTGCCAGCACACACTCTTCACAGCTCAATTACTGGATTCCACGTCCTTGATAAGTTGAAGCCATCTTCCCGATTTAAATTGGGAAATTGGGATGCTTCTTTATTTCAATCGCCTCTCTAACTAAACGTGGTATATAGTTGCTAAAAATGATAATAATCGCGGTAGGTGCCGTACTACCAATAACAGCAATTGCTACTAGGGTTATCCTGACAGTAGGGGTATCTTGAGTCAAAACTATACTGCTATGTTTGTTCACTTGTTCGCAAGCATTACATGTTATAATGTGTCAACATTGTATTATATTGTAAGTATTTATTAATTAAAAGACAATAATAATAATATGACAAAGCCCTTCTGACGAGTAGGCGACCAATACTGTGAAAATGAGTTTCTTTCGGCGTTTCTTCTCAGCAGTGGTCGTTACGAAGCGCTGGTATCGGTAGCTTTTCTTTAAAAATAAATTAAATTTTAATATGCTTTACACGTAACGTAAATTATACTTATTGACGTGTAAAAGTGCTTGTAAAGGTCTAATTACTGAATAAACATTGAATCTTTGAATCTTCGTTATGAGTATAAAACGTCACAAAATAGTGTCAGTTGTTTTGTATATTATCCGTTTTTAGGTAATTTTAGATTGTTGTTTGGTTGGATTTTTTATAAAGTTTGTAATATGTTATTTTTTTTAAGTTTTTTAGAAAGTCATAAATCATTTATTTCTTTTTGGATCACTTAAAAATTAACAATTTTTTTTATTTATTTCTTAATAGGAAGAAAAGGACTCCGATGTATTTTACAATGTATTATTGTTGTATTAAGTTTAACGATGCAACGTGGAAGGAACATACCCGTTTTAAATCGAACCACGGGTTATACTAGATCACTATGGTGTAATAAAATTAAAATAGCAGTCAAATTACAAAAAAATATCGGCATTTCCATACTAGTGTGCAGCCACGGGGCAATTTGTATGGGAATGTCGATTTATTTTTTGTAATTAGCTGTTATTTTAATTTCATTATACTACTATGATCTAGTATAGCTTGTGGTTCGATTTATTACGGATATGTTACTTCCACGTTGTAATAAGCATTAAGTTTTATAAGATAAACAGCAACAGTGATACACACAAGCCTAATAAATATGCTAAATGAGGGCACAAGTTTGTGTCAAAAATAATTATAATTTGTTACCGAAGACTCGCCCTGAGGCGTACCGTTGACTTGTTATTAATGACTTAAGGATCATTAAGTCAACACGTCAATTATAAACTCTAACACAACGTAGTAAGAGCTATTATGCTGTAAATATTCGGGAAATGAGCTGAATGAACGGAAATTAATTTTCCTGGTCCCATCACTCAAGGCTTATATATAAGTTAATGTAATTTTAGTTATATTGCATTCTAAAAGCCTTATATTGTTAGATTTTTTTTCAACTCAAAATGTTAAATAAAAAATGCAGTTTTATAAATAATAATAAATATATACGGACAAATCGCACAGATTGAGCTAGCCCCAAGGTAAGTTCGAGACTTGTATTATACTGGGGCATTAACTCAACGATACTATATTTTTTAACAAAAATATATATAGATAAACATTCAAGACCCAGGTCAATCTTGAAAAGATCATTTTCCATCTTGACCTGACCGGGGATCGAACCTAGGACCTCCAGTGTGACAGCGTAGTGTGATGACTACTTACTAGGCCACAGAGGTCGTCAAATACGAGTATTTTATATACCTTTGAATTGAAGGTTGTGTTGAAGGAAGAAAATTCTGGATCGGCTGTACATTATTCTTTTGTATTTCGCTTCAAAGCGTCCGACGGTATTCGTAGCATCTCGTAGCCTTTCGTAGCTATTCTACGAAAAATTCAAACAGTCTAGTTCGTAAAACTTATCAACTGTTTGCTAAATCTCTTTCAGTTAAAATAAGATTTGTCTTGTTCTTACTATGTTACATATTGAAAACAAGTAATTATTTGAAATAATATTTTTTAAAACAAGCTTTTATCTTCAGTACTCCTCAAGACGAATCAAACGAGGCCAAACTCGATGGGGTTGCGTCGTTTCATTGCAGAGTTTCTATGGCCACCTTCCAACTCCATCATCAGATCAACTGCATGCCATCATAATATTTTATTGTAACGCGATATACGTATGAGTGCAAAATTTCAGCTCAATCGGAAACCGGAAAGTGGGTCAAATTTAACTTGCAAGATTTGATTACAGACAGACAGACAGACCGACAGACAACGGGACAGGTGAAACTAAATAAAAGCTTGTAAAAAGGAAAGCGACAAAAGATGTTTTAACTTATATATGTTTTGCAAAGTCTAAAAGAAATAATGAAAAACAAGGATGTGGATATCAACATTAAGAAAAAATTGTTTGATGTAGCGATCCTTCCATGCATCACATACGGTTGCCAGATCTGGTCGTTACGAAAAGAGGAAGATAGACTCGCTGTATGTCAGAGGCGCATGGAGAGGAGCATGCTCGGTATAAAAATATCGGACAGAATGAACAACAAGAAAATTAGAGCTACAACGCGAGTGACAGACGTTAGGTACAGAACAAGACAACTCAAATGGAAATGGGCAGGACATATATACAGAATGAACAACTCAAGACTGACTAAGAAGATGACAGAATGGATCCCAAGAAACAACAAAAGAAGCAGAGGAAGGCCTAAAACGAGATGGCGAGATATGTTTAGAAAAATAGCAGGACACGACTGGGTGCATAAAACTAGAGAGCGAACATGTTGGAAAGCTTTGGGGGAGGCCTACGCCAAAGAGGCGACTACTACCTACGAGGAATAAAAGACGCAAAAAAAAAAACGAAAGATGAATATTCAAGATGTTAAATAAAATTTCTAAAATAAATCTTATAATTAAATTGACAATTAATTAATAAATAATTTATATATTGACATGCATACGTATAAATTTGACATTCCGATCAGACAAAAAAAAAATCTCTAAATGTTGCATCGCATGCTTCAACCTAAGTTATAGTTTTTTTTTTGAAAAATTAGTTGACAGGACTTGTAACTGGTAGTAGAATAAAGGGCTATTTTTATTTTTATTTTATTTTTATTTATGTTTTGCAAAAGGTAAGTGTTAATCATATTAATATGTATTACATATGGATATTTTTTCTAAGGACATAAAAGGCGAAAGGTTATTTTTTATAAATACGAGGGAGAGTTTCATTTGCCGACCCACAAGTTTATTTGCTAGGCTAATTAGAAGTTGAACTCCAGTTATTAGTTACGGAACTACCGAAGTCGTATCGGTAGTTCCGCTACTTATGACTAGATGAATATCCATCCATCTATGATTTATTAGAAAAAGCCCTGCCTTTCAAGCGTAAACCCCCAATATATTTTAAAAGGCTCAACCGATTTTTATCAAGCTAAGAACCACCGCAAGGGATCTTGCTTTGACGTAAAAAAACTGCATCGAAATCGGTCCATCCGTTCGAGATCTATGATGCCACAGACAAACAGACCGACAAATATTAAAACTTGAAAACTTATAACTTATACACCCTTCTTTTTGTCAGGGATTAAAATAGGAGATTTTGGGTTGGAAAGTTTCGCACTAGATCGTCTGTGTTGAGCTCAACTAGCCCAGGTACTAAATGTTTAATGATGACAAGAGACCTAACGATTAACGCACGGTCAAGCTTCAAAAGTGGAGTCATTATTTCTCATTCAATTAGTATGAGAGATTATGACTCCATTTTTGAAACGTACCGTATCATCCAAAGCACGGCGGCGCTCGGAATATGTTAATTGTCACTATAATCCAAGTGCGGCCACAGAATAAGTACTAGTTCTCACGCACAGAAATCTTACTCAGAAAAGAAATTCAATCAAATATCTACTTAATGTGATTAGCGCTATGGTTTAATTTAGATCGCGTCAGAATTCCTGACCTCTTTTTTAGACATCCATTGCCAGCTAATTTCATTCTTATTACTCTGGACAAACGATTCAGTTAACTGAATTTTTCCCTTCGAAGTGGTCGCCACGCGCATAGTAATAATGTAGGTACATTTTCGATACCTAAACGGGGAGTGACTCAGGCCTGGTGCGGCCCTAAAGTCTGTTCACCGACAGTTGATAAATATTATAATTCGTCTAAGTCGCTTTATTATCGCAATCTGTATGGTGGCTGTCGTTTGTCTCCCGCTTTCGCCGTTTGCGTGGTACGAGGCACGCAGTTGATGTCAACCGCGGCCCGAACGGGCAAGCGGACGCGGCGGCTATGTATAGCCCTGATATTTTTTATGTCTATGGCTCTTCCGTTGTTGAATGCGCTTCAAATGAGTCGTTTGGGTGTTCGTATGTTCTTTTCTGTTTTTTTTTTGCAGTTAATAATTGTTTAAAATTGTATAAGTTAGAAAATAATTAGCGGGCCGGAGTTTGTACTGAGTTATCATTACAAATTGCCTACTAATTATTTTAAAGAAACTCTGAATTTCTCAACTCTCCGCCAACAGACAGCGTTGCTTAACATGCATAAGTGCTAGCAAAGCCATAGCCGCTGTGCTTTTTGTTAACTTTACAATAAGAGATAAGCTTTCACACCCGGAAAGCATTTACAAATATTAAGGCGCAGTGGAAGCTTCTCAAAAGCTCCAATAAATAATTCAGCGACGGTTGAGAACGAATCCAATTCATATTACCATCTGACACGCGGGCGTACATATAGCTATCCTATGAGAGGGGCAGCAACCCTTCACTATTTTGATTCTATTTTTCTACCTTCATGCCTCCATGAGTCTAATGGCCTTAGGCTCTATCTACCCCGTTAGGGGTAAAGACATGATAGTGTAAAAACGATGTTTAAAACACTAATTTAAAAACATAGGGACATATTTTAAAGCAAATAAAAAAAAATATATATGTGTGTTTATGTAACTATTTAAATGTAGTTTTATGTAATTTTATTTTTTTCTTCCTTGATACTTTGTATGTACACTGTATATCTGTGTATGCCTGTATGCGTTTCTTACATCTCTGACAAGCTTACTGGAAGAGATATCTTTTAAGATAAATTGTGTGATTAAAAAAATTACTTTTAGATAAATGCTACTACAGCGTCAGTGAATACCAACAGGACAAATTCAAAGCCAAAAAACAAAATTAATTAATTATAAAATAACAATAAAAAGAAAGAAAAAGAAAAAAAAACAAGCAATTAATAGTTACAAAGAAATATTTATGTCATAATTAGACCTCTTATCTAGACTATAGACCTCTCGTATGGCGGCGCCTATACTAGGCCCATAATGTTACACTATTTAATGTTAATTACTACCTAAAATTGTATTGAATTTATGATCTGTAATGTAATGGAGAGCCATAAATGTTTGAATTGAATTGTATACATTTTCCGTTCGTTTTTTCTGTGTATACATTTTCCGTGTACATAAAATGATAAATAAATAAATAACCTTTTATTGAATGCAAGAATATTTTTCTTGATTTTTTTTATTTAGTTCGCACCCCCAATTCGCCCTATAGATACGCCCTTGTCAAAACTGCCTCGAGCTTTGAACGCCTGCATTGGAAGCTTCAGTTTGCTGCGATCAATCTACTGAATGTTACTAACGTAACTTTTTCGATTTTCTTTTAAGAAGATTACATTTTTGCTTTAATTGAAAATCTGTCGATTCCAAATGGACAACAAGTAATTAAATAAATGAAAACCCTCTTTCGTGTCTTCTTGCCTAGCAGTGGACGATTTAGGCTAGTGAAAACAAACTCCAATGAAAGGGGTCATCATGGGGATCTCAAATATATTTTTGTTATTATTGTAAAATAAATAGTTTCGATTTTATTCATTAAAGAAGACAAAAATTGACCATCCTTAATCTCTAAAACTACTGAGCCTAACATTTTGCAAAAAATACAAAATATAGTTAATTGCTTGTAAATTACAGGAAAATCTATAACAATTCTAACAATTGAAAATAAAGTGGTAACTCTATACAAGGTGGAAGGGACATACCCGTAATAAATCGAACCACAGGCTATACTAGATGACTATAGTATAATGAAATTATTAAAACAGTCAAAGAACAAAAAAAAATGACATTGGATCGCCCGGGCGGCAGCACATTTAAGTATGGAAATGCAAAAATTTTATTTTGTTTCTTGACTGTTATTTTAATTTCATTATACTATAGTGATCTAGTATAGCTCATGGTTCGATTTATTACAGGTATGTCCCTTGCACGTAGTACAATACGTTCACGTACGGGAATTTGTTCACTAAAACACCACTAGATTAGTTAACTCGCAGAGGCAAGTTATCTAACCTAGTGGTGTTTAAATTGATACAAAATATCATGTTTGTATTAATATTTTGTGTTTGATACAACACAACAGCTACAGAAAAAGAAAAAAAAAACTTTATAAACCAACCGATTTCTGAAGGAACGCTTATTCCAAACTTACTTTTATGTAAGTGTAACTCCGCTATTTTCACGGAACAAAAATATTGTTATTACGAGCAATAAAAATAAATAACGTTGTATTGCTTCATTGCGGCCTGCTGTAGCTGTTGTGTTGTAACAAAGAAGGTCCAAATGCTTAAAAAATCTATGTACCTACCTTTATGCTTGTTTCATAGTAGTTTTATCATTTTTTCGTACAAGCTTTTACTTATCAAATTACTTATCAGTAAATAAACATTGCCATACAACGTGGCAATGCTGCCAGTCTTCTGAGCACGAATTATTTAACGGTAAAGAATTACCAGGCCTTTTTAGTTGTAAATATTAGTGTGTAATGAGTATAAGTGTTATTCTTAATTTAGTTTTTAATAAAAAAAGTTATAGCAATGAACTAAAAAAAGACAAAGGTAAGCCCAAATAAAAAATTAAAAAAAACTAATCCCATATAATAAAACTTGATAAGGTTGCGTCGTTTAATTACAGTAGAGTTTCTAGGGCTACTTTCCAGTCCAACATCAAATAAGGCTCCGTTTCATCATAATATTGCAATGTCTCGCATCCCGGGGAACTTTTTCCTACATCTTACATACACACATTGGGAAATCAAAAATAGATCCGCTGAGATATGCAATTTTGCAATTCTAAAATCCCGATATTTTATTTTTAATAAAAATATCTTAAGAAGCCACTTTTATAATTTGTTACCCAAAAATCCGATTATCCGATCTCTGACAGTATTGTTCACATTTAGGTTTATTGTAGTACCTACAATGCGACACAAATAAGTTGAACAAAAATGGCGGACTTCAAAGCATTTTTGTACAACCAAAATGGCGGTTATCGGCGCAGGTACAAATAATGCGCCGACGAGCGCCATTTCGGTTCAATTTACGTGTCGGGAATTTGTACAAAAATGCATTGAAGTCCGCTATTTTTGTTTAACTTAATTGTGTCGCATTTTATGTATAATAAATAGGTATGCAATGCAAACGAAAGCTATGATATTTCATGTCAAGTGAACCTGAATCTTTAGAGAGTAAGCCCATAGACATATCAATGAAACTGCCAAAAGCCGAAGTCTCGAAAGAGCGGGAAGAACGACAAATGGCTCCCGAGGGACGGACGGAGCCCTATATTATTGTTTACTACATTTTGCGTTCAGGTAAATGGTTTCGACAGTTTGATTTTATAGGGAGTTTACCCGCCCAAATTAAGTTGACATTGACAGATGGGAATGTGTCATTTTTAGGGTTACGTACCTAAAGGGTAAAAATGAGATTGTATTACAAAGACTCCGCTGTCCGTCCACCTGTCTGTCTGTCTCTCACCAGGCTGTATTGCATCAACCATGAAAGCTAGACAGTTGAAATTTTCACATATGATGTATTTCTGTTGCCGCTTTTAAACCGAATTAAATATATACTTAAACGTGATTTTTTGCATTTTTTTTGGTCCATATTAATAACTGCAACAGGTAGATGCTTGAAATATTTACAGAATATTTAATTGTGTATTCATTTTAAAAATAAATAATAATATTAAAATAAATATTTAAGGAGGGCGCTCCCATGCAGGAAACGTGATTTTTTATAGTTAATGGTGCGGAACCCTTCGTGCGCAAGTCCGACTCGCAGTTGGCCGGTTTCATTATTAGATGTCAACATGTTTAGGGTAAATAATGTTTTAAACCTAGTAAAAACCTAGGTGAATAATAAAGTTAGTCACAGACTAATTTTATTATTTACCTAGATTTTTATTTACAATAAGATGAATGTCTGCAAAGGTGTAGAATTTTGTATGTTATTCGGAGACATCCTATCCTAAATAGATCATAGTTTTATTGAGATCAAGGCGTTATAAAAAAATATATATTCTATCGAATAGCTACGTTTTAGGAAAATCTTTTAAAATATACTTTAGTTCATACTTATAGTGAACACATGAATTTTTCGTGGTACAGTGTTGTCGCAATTTGAAAAATAAAATTGAAATACACGGAGATATCATTTTTTTTTTAACAAATTTAAATGATATCTCCGACTCCTTTCAAACAAAATATTTCAAATGGGGGCAGTACTAAACCCCGAAAAATTCATACGTCCTTTAAGGGGACTAGTTCAGGGGATACCTGAATTTTCCGGGGTCCAGTGATGCCCCCATTTTAAATAAATCATTTGGTAGGAAACGGAGACATTATCTAAAATTTTGTCTTGACCAGGCATTAGATAACCCTTAAAACTATTTTATAAATTACTTTTTACAGCCCAAAGTGAGAACGTGAAGCATTTCTACGCACATACGCTAAAAGTGGCCGTTTCTCGCAATTGAGCTTAGAAAAGCTTCATGTTCTCACTTTAAACTGTAAACAGTAGTTCATAAAATAGTTTTATGTAGTGCCTGGTCAAGACAACATTTTAAATGATATCTCCGTTTCTTATCAAATTATTTATTTCAAATAGGGGCAACACTGGACCCCGGAAAATTCAGGTATGTTAAGGAGACTAGTTTAGGTGTTTATTTTACGAATGAGAACTTTTTTGTATCTAGTTTGCCGAAATTCTTGTGGGTCTACCATTTTTTAAATAAATTTCAGTTTGTGTCTTCTTGACTTCTGGATCTGTCCGGCTGTGTTCTCCTCTACTTCTGTCGCAATTCTCGTTGTGAGCAATTTCGGTAGTTTATTATAGGAATAATAACATATTTTTTGTCGATAAATTATTTGAATATTTTTTTTTAAATGTCGTACTCACTTCATTTCAGCGTCAGACTTCGCCAGCATCCAGACGACCTGGCCCGGGTCCCGCCTGGACCCCAGCGCCATCAGTTGGGACAGCCTGGCCCCGGGGGGCAGGGTGGGCCTCCGCGGCACCTGGCCCGTCCAGTTGGCGATGGCCAGCATCTCAGGACTCTCCTTCACGAGGTGCTTCTGTGTCGCCAAGTACTTGCCGGAGGCATCCTGTATGTAAAATAAAACATCATCATCATTTCATCCGCATAACGTCTACAGGCCTCAGTTGCGTTGAATGAGAATTTGGGTAGCTAAAGTATAGCTATTACACTATGAATCGAATTAAATAATTATATGAATTATTACATACTTATATCATTCTTTTATAACTATAAGGTGATTGTTTTACAAAACGCGTGTTTTAGTTTAAAATGTTACAAAAATGAGTTATTCTAACATAATTGATTAGAGAAGGGTCTTTTTCGAAGGACACATTAGAAAATCATACAAAAATTAATATAAATTTGTCAATCAAAAATGCCCCCACGGATTGTACCTGGCTAATTATATTGGTAATAATTATATAGGTAAGCCGTTCAACGTGAATGAATTGAACTAAGTAATGAAAAACTCTTTATTGCACCAATACAAAAAATAACATAAAAAGGAAGTTTTAAAATTTAATTCAACGTGCAGCTAAAAATTTGTATAGCTATATTTATTTTGACTGACTTAGTGTGAGTACTATGTCTGTGAGCGTATTCAATAAGTATATCTTTATCATTGTGAGTAGTACTATTAACTTATGAATGACCAGTAAAATTTTTTGAACTTTGAATATGTAGGTGTGTGCAATCCAGTTACAGCTTATGAAACAGTAAATGGACACTAATCCGCGGTGACCTGAGACGTCACCTGACCAAGGCAAACATACGCTTCGCATGCCAGTGCGTTATCGCCATTCGAGAACCTTTTTGCACCATCGGCAATCGGTTCGTCGCCATATGTGTCCTTAATATAAATACGTATATAAGGACAAATTACACTGATTGAGTTAAGCCCCAAAGTAAGTTTTTAAACTAATATGGCGAGGTCTACTAAGTTATTTGATCACACTATTAATAAAGGCGAAATTCTGTGAGTGTGTGTGTGTGTGTGTATATTTGTTATTTCTTAACGCGCAAACGGCCAGCTGTTTATTTAAAATTTAATATACAGGAAGCTGACAACCTGGATTAACACATAGGCTACTTTTTATATATACTGCGGGTAACACCGCGGGGCGCAGCTACTATCCTATAATTACTAGCCGCATTTCGCCAACAAAAAGCCGGCGACGATGACATTGCACAACACGGCTCGTAAGTTTTCCAATTACCCTGTTTTCACCTGTCTTCTGCTAATGACACCCAACTATTTCGGATTGCTCCAACTTTCCAAGGACTCCGTCACAAACATGGTAACCTTGGGTCACATTCTTGGCTAAATGCAAAAGGAAATAGTCAGAATATTTGATATTTCGTTTTCGAGATGAAAGGAATATTTAACTTAGCTTTAGGGAGCTCGGTGGCCCGGCGGGAGTGCGCATTATTAGCGCTTTCGCAAGTTCAGTGGCATAAAAAAATTCTCCGTGCTTCTGAAGGCACGTATAAACCGTTGGTCCCGGCTGTTATGTTATGTTATGTTATGTTATGTAAACCCTTTATTGTACAACAAGGACACAACACAAATACAAAAGAAAACATTACAAAGGCGGACTTATCCCTGTAAGGGTTCTCTTAACTCAAAACCTGAGGAAAGAATGACATTTGTCTGTCATCATTGTATGGCAGTCGTCAAGCTATGTCAGATGCCTTTAGCAGCCTGAAAAATCTGACACCAGTGTTGGCCTCTTACACACACACACACTTAGCTTTCCCTTGGTTGGGGATTTCATTTTTGGCTAATTGGTATTAGTGACCACCATCACGCTTTTGGGTCTTACAGCCCTAGCCTTTGTCTACCACGTTTCAGACAAAGACGTGACAGTGTATCCACCTGTACCGAAATTACAAAAAAATATAATTCGATTTTCATGAAAGGCCTACTACCATTCATCTATTCACATTCAAAATGTGAACTGGGAAGTAAGTTAGCATAGTGTAGAATATATTTTCTTTCAAGTTTGTATAATACATTTAATGTAGTTTTTACAGTAAATGTATGAACATATATACAGTACAGTGTAGTATGGCCCAGGCTATAGCTTTTATCGAGCGCTATCATCTATTACTATCTCGCTCTACGATATAGTAACGAGCGATATAAACTTTATCTGAGTTTATCGATGGTACTATGCTACAATTGCTGAATTGTCGTTTTAAAATAACACCTTGGATACCTGTGTTTGGAAAGTTGAGGGTAATAAATAGGTATCCTTAATACGTCTTAAACGCAATGTGATATGTAAGTACGTTACAAGGGTAAGGTCGGGTAAAACGGCACGCAACTCGAGTGTCACCCTGATAATGGTCGTGATGGATTGATACGACGAACACAAAGGAAGCTGATGCTACTTATACATTATGTTCCCCTTTTTATCGACCGTAATTGCTAGGTCCTTACTATAAGCTCCCATTTGGACAATGTAGGCGCTCGGGAGATTAAAATAACAGCCTAAATTGAGTATACTATATCCCACCAAACAAAAATATGAAAATGAGAGCCAATTTCAATATCCAACAAAAGAATTAAGGTCTAAATGGGTATCAAGTTCAGTAAATAATCCTAAAATTTATTTATAAGAATCTTAACACTTGACCTGGTTAGTTTTTACTAACAATTAAATACACATTTTCAATGTAAAACCTATGTAGGCTTTACATTGAAAAAACTTTGCTTATAACATAAAGATGATAAGTTGATTAGCCAAATATAAAACGACTGTATGCCCCATTATTATCCCATTTTTACAATACTTATAAACTTAATCTGAGCTTATCGATGGTATCATGCTACGACTACCGAAAGTCGTTTTAAAATAAATTCTTGGTAACGTTTGTTTGGAAAAGTTTAGGGTAATAAATACAGTGTCTTTAATACGTCTTCTCATTCCCCAACCGGCCCCATGAGGACGATCGACACAGACGAACGTCAACGTTATTACATTATAGACATAAAATACAGTTTGTCTGGCAATTTTGGTCGAAACACACGAAACTCAACTTTGTACATTATTGACATAAAATTCAGTTTATCAAGCAGTTTTTGACCTTGGCGTTTGAGAGGTAAATGCAATGTGATATGTAAGTACGTCACAAGGGTAAGGTCGGCTAAAACGGCACGCAACTCGAGTGTCATCCTGATAGTGGTCCTGATGGGTTACCGAGACCAACACAAAGGACGCTGCTGCTAATAATACATTATGTTCCCTTTTTTATCGACCATTATTTTGGCCCTGGAAAATACCCAATTTTATTTAGGCGCTCGGAAATAATGATCCATTGAAATAGCTAGTACAATCACCTCGTATATTGTATATACTACATTCTTAAAGACTATAAGACAATCAGTAATTATCCATTGAAAATAGCTAGTAGACCTCTTGTATTGTGTATACTACATTTTTAAAGACTGTCAGATAGGGGCAGATAGAGCCTCGGAGCTCAAGACCTGAAGTCTACACTTTGCGTTGTGGGCGTAAAGGTATTCAAAATAGCAATGTGTTTTCTAGCGGCGTGTACGTAGTCGCTATTCGAGAATCTTTTTGCCCTATAAGCCATCGCTATAATCGCGCTATGTGTCCCATTGCCATTTCAACTAAATAATCTTTATCTATGTCTTTTGTTCTCCTACGAATTTCCTCATTTCTGATTCGATAAGGTACGTAGAGAAACACCGAGCGAGAGAAACTCCATAGCGCGTTGAGCGACCTTGAGTCTTCTAAGACCTATATGTCTATTACTTACTACATTCTACGCGTTTTTTTCTCTCTCAATGTATTACTAGTAGTTCGCCCCGAATTGTGAACTTACGAACCCATATCATCAACCAAATTGGTCACGGAGAGACCGATGTCTCTCCGTGACCAATTTGGTTGATGTTGGAACTTAAAAATTCTATTGGTCACTTCTGCACACCTACCACATTTCATGACGCTCCAAGGACTACACGAGTTATCATCGAACAAACATACATACCGAGCCGATGGCCGATGAGGCAAAAAGGTCCTCGAATGGCGACCGAGAACTGGCAAGCGAAGCGTAGGACACCTACCCACAAGGTGGTCAGACGAACTGACCAAGGTCGCTGGAAAGCGCTGGATGCAGGCCGCTATTGATCGGTCATTTTGGAAATCCTTGGGACTGGCCTATGTCCAGCAGTGGACGTTATGCGGCTAAAATGATGATGATGATGAAACATACAGACATACATACAAACATCGAATTGTTCAAATAGACTATTAGAACTTCGATCGCTCGTTCAAGCACACAAATTACCCTGAAAAACCTTTCAATCAAGAATCCAAAAGGATTCAATCCCAGCAATGAACCCTCCATCGTAACTTCACTAACAAAAGCACCAATCAAATTAATTTTATTGAACTCTACGCTTCCTAAATCGAAAAGATAGATATTTAGATAATATGCCTATAACATTTATAATAAATAAATAAATATATATGGACAAATAACACAAATTGAGCTAGCCTTAAAGCAAGTTCGAGACTTGTGTTATAAGATACTAACTTAACGATACTATATTTTATAACAAATACATATATAGATAAACACCCAAGACCCAGGACAATTTGAAAAAGGCCATTTTCCAACTTGCCCTGACCGGGGATCGAACCCGGGACCTCTGCGTGGCAGACTAGCATGGTGACCACTACGTCACAGAGGTAATAAAGTCAAATAAATAAAAAAATGAAAATCAGGCAACCCCAAAATAAATAAATATTTTCTGGGAACCTCTCCGTCTAAAAGATAAGTACAGATATTTCAGGCAACCCTTTCGCGCGAATGGGCCGTAAAACCCGATAGTATCCGATACCTTAGATAAGTTAATTAGTTCAGTAAATTATAGGCTGATCGCTGATGAAAATGGAGGACTATTTTCTTCGTGATAGACTATCGAAGTTAGCCTGTCCCAGTGGATCTACAAAGTTGGCCCTACGTGTAGGTTTAATGAACGTACATACTGCCACGTCTTTATTTATTACGAGTAAGGCAGAGCATTTATGTCTTGGGCACGAAACATAGCAAGGGCCTGGGAGTCCCGTGATGCGCGCTTCGGGCGCTCAGTTAAATTGTATGGAATAGTATTTAACGAAACTTAGCAAGCGCCCGGGACGCGCGCCTCGGGCGCTCTGTTAGTTTATATGGAATAATATGTAACGAAACATAGCAAGCGCCTGGGACGCGCGCCTCGGGCGCTCAGTTAAATTGTATGGAATAGTATGTAACGAAACTTAGCAAGCGCCCGGGACGCCCGCCTCGGGCGCTCAGTTAAATTATATGGAATAGTATGTAACGAAACATAGCAAGCGCCCGGGACGCGCGCCTCGGGCGCTGAGTTAAATTGTATGTTGTATTTCGTTACATATTATTCCATATAAACAAACAGAGCGTCCCGGGCGCTTGCTAAATTTCGTGCCTTGCGACTCTAGACAGAAATAATTAGATACGATAAAAATAATAACATCACTCTAGATAAAAATAATTAGATACGAGCCTATTGCAATATCCCAGCATCAGTCCATCCCAACCACATTCCATAACCCTTTCTTTCCCTTTTTCTTGCAATAGAATCTTCTCCAGCCGAAACCTATTCAAGGGTACACCTTTCATAGGTATATTCAGGAATGAATTTGGCGGGAGCGCCACATTCCATCAACTTCTCCAAAGGGCCTCTACGTGTTGGATCTGTATCCCCACACAAGCCTCTCAAAGGACCGGGTTGGAAAGACCCGTGAATCTGAAGGAAATTAAATAATAATAACTTATATAACACAAATTGCAATTTACACAGAGACAATTTATTTATTATCATAGGTAAAGTGATTAAAAGGTAATAACGTGAAGGTTATGGCAAGATATCGATTACCTCCCGCCACACAGCTCTGAAACAAAATAATGACTTTGCAGAAGTGCACTCGTGTAGTTTATACAAAAAAAAAAACATAAAGGAATCCGACGAATTGATAACCTCCTCCTTTTTTGAAGTCAGTAAAAAAACAAAATAAAAAATACAATACCTATTACGCTAAATTTTTACTCTTCCAAAATCATTATTATTAAGAGCCTTTTCACTTTTGGTTGACTGTCTCGCTCGCACAATCAAACATTTTTAAAGATTATTAAAAAATGTGACTCATTTGAAGAAAAGTGTTTCATAAACTTTTAAATATATTATATGTTAGATATTATAGACATGTTTTTTTATTGTTTATGTGTATGTGTGTATCGAGAATAAGGACATCAAAAAATGTGACTCAATTGAAGAAAAGTGTTTCATAAACTTTTCTTCAATTGAGTCACATTTTTAATAATCTTTAAAAATGTTTGATTGCGCGAGCGAGACAGCCAATCAAAGGTGAAAATGCTCTTAAGTCTGACGAGATATATAAGTAATGGGTGACAAAAGTGTTCATGGTTTCGGGTGTTTATATCTAAACAGGTTGAGTTATTAAATTAGTATACAAGTTTAACTTCCTTTGAGACAATATATTGATAAGCGTTTATTACTTCTAAAAATGCATAAAACAATTAAAATATCAATGCCAAAACATTTTTATAAAAATGCAGCCTGCGTTACATGTATTTATTTATTTATAAAAATACATTTAAAAAACAGTTGAATGTTAATATGGCGCAATATAAACTGATATTTCGTTTTTCTTTGCCCTAGATATTCACCGCGGACTAGATATGTGTCGCTAAACTAAGTGACATACACTTAGAGCGCCAAATTATTGCTGCTCTACTTCTTCCATATTGGTCTGGGAGAAAATAAAAATCTTTAAATGTACCAGTTGCTTCTCTTTCCGCGCAGACCGTAAAAGCCGATCGAGGGAATGGGCGAAAATGCGAATCATGTTTGAAGGTGATGTGGCTAGCAAGCCATTAGCTAGTAGCCCCTTTCTACTTTCTCGCCAAAAGTGGCCTTTAAGAGCGGCCTTCCCGTCTTACTTTTCATACAAACGCTCGTATGTGATTGTGGCGTTGTAAGTGATCTTTCTTGAGAACTTTTGAAGTAACAGGTATCTTGTGTGCTATTTCTAGGTTTCAATAAAAAAAAAATAGAAAAATGAATTCTGCATAAGCCTCCAAAAATCTGTGTACATGTGTGCACAAATTTTAGCTGAACTTCGACCGTCCATAAAGTACTTACTCATAAATTGTAAAGGTAAAAAAAATATTTCGATGCAAACCTCGTAAATGTAATGAAAATTTTAATTAAAAAAAAAACAACATTTATTTCACATACTTGTAAGGCTTACTTATAAACACGTACCACCGGGAATAAGTTTTATGAAATTACCTCACCCTGTGAATACTAATTTCGCTCAATAGAAGGTAAACCGAACTCTCTTTTTGGTTTGCCTCTTTTTCTAGCATTGCCCTGGATAAAACAACAGGATTTTCAAATTATACTCGCGTTGACGACAGAGCGGCCGGAAGGGCCGCCCTAAATCTTACTACCCTGTGATGTGTCTGTTTAGAGCCACATCACAAAATGTCGTTTTTAAAAAAAAATAAAGACGTTTTAGTGTGTGTGCGTCTACTTAGAGTATTGTAAGCAGATCTATACTGTATTTAATTTGTACACCAAGCTCTCAATGTCATCAATTAACCGGCTTATTTTTCACATACACACCCTCCATCACATCAATATGCAAATAATCTCTATAATCTTACACGTGCAGCTTTCAAAAGTTACAGTCAGCCGCGTAAGTGCGTGACAATATCTGCTCTGAAGTTGTCTTTTTTATACAAAAGTGTTCAACTGACCTATATTTATTTTTTGCAACACATTACTTCGGAAAGTGCTTCTTTCGATATCCACACTGCTTTAGTCTTGCTACACAGATATATAAGCGGGCCGGTTCTATCGGTTCGGTAGTATTTGTCTAAATAACTAAGCCGACCCGAAGCAACTACGTTCCGCTTCATTGTGACTTTGACTGTTGTGCCGATCGGGTCTGATCGGCACAATTAGGTCTTTCCTAGGTCAAAAATTATTTGGTACTCTTAAGATAATCTATTTTCAACGTGTAATTACTTCGCTCAAAGAATAAGCATTTCCATACAACGTGGCAATGCTGCCAGCCTTCTGGGCACTCTTTCGCAGGAGAAGGATCTAAAGGATATTTTTTATTTATAATTGTATATGATTATAAGTATTTTATTTTTAGTATTTAAGTATATTTTAGGTAGATTTAGTAAGTTTAATTTAGTTAATATTGTTGTTACTCTCTTATAAAATTTAAATAAAAAGTATTTTCTACGTGATTTTGAACTTATTATTCCAGACAAACTGATATTAAGATCGCTATTTACTCCAAGAAACTATGACGTCATACATACGTCTATATTCCATACAAATCTCATGGACAATGTTTGTTTTGACGTATCGAAAAAAATATCTGATTTGAATTGTTGGAAAGTAGTGAATTCGTTTTCAATACATGCAAGAAATCTTTATTGCTAAAAGCCGGCCAGCATAATTTGGCAGTTGCCAAGCCAAGTGATTATGACCGGCAGCGGAGCGGTTTGCGATTCCCGAAAATTCATCTACTACTTATCGTGTCGGCATTAATTGGCCCAACCAGGGGGTAAAATCGAATACAATATGTATTTTATTTTTATTTTATTGGATAAGGTACACCAACAGTATTTACATACAACATTCGAGCATGATACACACTTACACACATAATACTTAGGTTCTAATGTAAATACCAATGACAGGTATACACGACATTGACTAAAAGATCAAAATAAGCTTATCGAGAGTTTAAAATTATCTAAATTTGTGATTTTCAATTATTAAGAAGATTCAGCATCTTATATTTAAAGACCTTCAAGCTATCGCAAAATGTAACAAAAACCCTGTCCGATCCTTGATGGGGCAACTCGAAAATCTACATTTTCATACATATTGCCGGGCCGGTCGAACACTGTTGTATGAAAATGTCGTTGTGTGTTTGTTTTTGAAAATGTGTTTTTTTCGAGTTTCAAGCATTGGTCCCATAGGAAAAGTTGTTCATATTGACGGTCTGAGTTGCCCCTACAAGGATCGGACCAATTAATGCCGACACGAATAAGTGTGTAGCAAGTGTCACTGTTTATCAGTAACGGGGTAGACAGAGCGTAATCTTAAGACCGAAACGCCACATTAAGGTGGTCAGACAGAACCGTCATTAGCACCGAGAGAGAGCGACGGAACGCATCAGCATAGCCGGTTCCGTGGCGTTCTATAGCCCTTTCTTGCTTTAGCAAATGACGGTTCTGAGCGACAGTAAAGGATAGCTGCATAGAAAAGTGGTGTTCCGAGTTGACAGATGAGTTACAATCCTTAAGAATCCCCTTACCCTAAACTTTTCCATACGAACGTAGTCTACGTTTTATTTTGAAACGACATGTCAGATATCGGTAAAAATTTGTAATTTTAAAGAAATTGCAATTATCTAGGGTTATTAATTATAATTGGTAAGGGTGTAGAAGTTTTCCATACGAATGGTCAAATATGAGTTAATACACTATATTCTCTTTTAAGTTCATAATTTTACTGTCGAAACCAATTATAACCCTAGATGATTGCAATTTTTCTAAAATTACGTAATTTTGCCTATATATAAAACGTAGACTACGTTTGTATGGGAAAGTCAGATTCCGTCCAGGGTAAGGGGACTCTTAAGAATCCCCTTACCTTAGATTTTTCCATACAAACTTAGTCTAGCCTCATTAACACTTTATACGCGCCGCGTATGAAGTGTTAATGAGGCTGAGTGTACATTTACCGCGCCAATGGAGGCATTAACAAATTGTGTCGTTTGTTTGGCAATGGCAACCCTTTGACTATGGACCGAGGTGGAACTGCACCGAGAGCGTAACCTGCTTTATGACGTGTTAATTGGATAAGTGAAGCTATTGGTAGCTACCTGAGGTAGCTACAAACTAACATTAGCTTCAGTAATCAAATTAAAAAATATATATTACTTACGAGGCTCCTAAGTGATTTGGTATGATGTTATTTAAGCTTATTTGTTGTACTTATAACTATTTTTTTAGTTCTTTCCACATCTACAAAAGCCGTAATGATTTTGACATGTTATATCATTTTTACTTTTTCCTTTTTTTACTTACGTTATTTAATTTACAAGACCTAAGTGCAATACAAGTAAAACTTTGGAACTCGAAATTATATCCTCTTAACAAAAGTTACAATTATATTTATTCCTAAGCCAACGACCCCTAATATTTTTATTCTCTGCCATAAAGCAGGGTATCGAAGTTTTACTGCCAGTTACTCATTCCGAGTGATAAGTTTCACGAGTTTATCGTTGCTAAACGCAAATATATCATATATACAAGTATCGTAACATGTCTTTCTAGGGTGAAATATCGAGAAAAGATACATATATTGACGTCAATTCATTATTGTAAGTATTGAAGTCAACAATGATTGTGAAATCAATAACAAAACTGTGGAAGTATTTAAAAAAAGACAGGATCCCAGCATTGTTACTTACCATAGTAAAAGTTCAGTGTTTCGCACAGTCAGAGTAGACCATCAACTCTACAAATAGTGTTTACTATCTTACCCATTACTTTACCTATTCAAATATTAATTTGAAGCCGTGTTTGCAGTTTTTAGGGATTTTTGAATATGAAAAAAAAATGATTATTCAGAAACTGTGATTTATGTATATTTTTTATGTTATAGCGCGGCAAACGAACACGCGGGTCACCTGATGGTAAGTGATCACCGATGCCCATTGACAACTGCAACACCAGGGGTGTAACAGGAGCGTTACCGGCCTTTCAGTAAGATATAGACTAGTTTTTTGAAGGTTTCAATGTCGTATCGGTCCGGAACCACTGCTGCAGGAAGTTGATTCCACAGTTCGGTCGTACGTGGTAAAAAGTTTCCTTTTAAAACGTAGGTACGGTGGTTAATTGCCAACTTTCCAAGTGGTGTAGATGAAATTTTAATTTCAGACGGGTGGTGCGGTGGTGAAATTTTGCCACAGATATTAAGTCGAACAATTCTTCAGAGCATTCCCCATGATAGATGCGACAAAAAATGCACAAGGATGCAACATCCCTACGTAGAGCCAGAGAATCGAGACGGCCGACAAGATTCACATCGTCGATTATACGATCTCGTACGATACGTCGATCTCTCTTCTCTACTAGTAGATTATGGAAACTGATCACCACAGATACTCATGGTACATAAAAACCGTGTACGAACGTTATTGTTTCTATAGAAATTCCGTTCAATTTGTTATAAAGCACAAATATTATATTACGTGAAACCGCATTAGGAATATTATTACACGTCGGGAAGATACTCGTACGTGAGCGTGACGTATTATTTTAGACGTCGCGAGCTCGCAGGGCTTCATATCACGACATCGTCTCTTTGATAAAATACCGAGAACTGTGCTGTGATATAAATTCAATATCACAGCTCTGAAACCCATCAGCTCTGGGCGAAATTGATACACAACCGTAAGTACAATGTTCGTGCACACGAGTCCGTGGAATAAAGGTAAGGCTACCGTAGATCGACACTGTTACCCGACTGTCTATGCTTTCACAGCCGGACACTATCGTCTCGGCAGTATGTCAAACAGCAAAGCCGACCCGAAGAAAAAACTTAGTACATTTTTTTAAATAACTATTTTAAGGTTCTGGATACTAGTCCTTTAGAGCCTATCTTTATTTAGTATTCTTTATTGTACAATCAAAGGCTGGTGTAGGTCTTTTGACTTCTTTAAGGGAGTTTCTGGCGACAAATTTGTACGGGTCCACTGATTGTCATAGTCGATTGAGTGACGGACGGCGCCTAAAGACGCCCACCACAGTCCGCAAATAAATATCACTACAGCCGAACTATGAGTGTCCACTTTAACCATTTCACATATTGTCCATGAGCATGAGCGTCTATAACACTAAACTACACCGATTTCATATTATAAAGTCCACTAGAATCAATTTGCAGAAGGATTTAAAGCAAACGCTTACTGAACCCCTTGACTTCCCTCCAAAAACTCTCCCACTAAGTACATTAAGTTCGGCTTTATTGTAACATTGACAGTTGTGCCGATTGGCTGGTTCCTTCGGTTCTGATCGGCACAATTCGGTTTTTTAAAACATACATGAAATCTTCATTGTCAAAAGACGACGGACATAATTCGGCAGTTGCCAAGCCGAACCGAGCGGTTTTTAATTACTAAACTTATCTATATATGTATATTCGATCTTACCGCCTGGCTGTGCCGATTAATGCCTGCCCGAATAAGTGTGTAACAACCCGCTGTCTGCCAATCTTGTATGACAGTTGTCCAACTATGTCAGATTCATAGTGACCAACCCAAGAAGCAATTTTTTTTACCTAACCTTAACCTTTCATAGGTATACCTATAATGTGGGATACACTGAGGAACGTAATCTCACGGGAGGGGGCGAGCTTCCGCTCTGTACGTCCTGTATGTATTCGTGACGTATTACAGCGATCTCTTTGATATAAAATACCGGGGACTGCGCTGTGATATCAATGTTATGTTTACGGGAAAAATGAGTGTGATTGATTTGTGTTTATTTTTCTTGTGTGCGGCCAACAAAACTCTTTGCATACAATGATGCCGACTAGACCTTAGGGGAATACATGAATTATTCGGGGTCCAGTGCTGCCCCATTTGAAATAAATTATTTTAAAGGAAACGGAGATATCATTTAAAATTTTGTCTAATGTGGCTCTAGATAACCCTTCAAACTATTTTTTGAACTACTGTTTTGAGTTTAAAGTTAGAACGTGAACCTTTTCTTAGCATTTTTTTGCGAAAAACGGCCGCTCTTGACAAAATTCTAAGAAAAGTTTTACGTCCTTACTCTTCACGTTTCCTTTCAAATATTTTTTTTTCAAATGGGTGCAGCACTGGACCCTGAAAAATAAATGTAGGCATTGAAGAAAACGTGTCCAGCAGCCTTCGTAGCAAGTACATTGTTGATGAACCCAGATAAAGTTTGTATCGCGCGATGGAATAGTGCCATCCCGCTTGTTTGTTATTTTTTCATGTAGAGCGAGATAGATGAGAGTGATGATGGGCGAAAAGGTGGAAAACGGAATCAAAATACAGATGATTTACTAGCCGCTTCGCCTATTAGATTGAGCCTCGCCGATTGAGAGAACAATCGACATTTACGATCTTTTCCTTTAGACCAGCAAGGAAGAAAGTGTATCTGTAATTCATTGTCTGAATGAGAATTCCGTATTTGAGCCGGAGCAGTCCCTAGCGTCTCGAGCTGCGATCTCGAGTGTCGCCGTCGGTGGTTCGTTGTCGTCGACGCGTTCGTTAGCGCCGAGTGTGCTCGAGTGAGCACCATTGTCACACTTCGGCACTCGCCTTCGCTTCCATCGTGCGGCAAACGATGAACTCATACTAACACCCCATATATTAAGAGCAAAGCATCACGCTCTCGTCCTTACAAAAAAGCAGATGGACAAAACGTTTTCCAATAGTAAATGTTATTGATCTCAATGATTTTTAGTATGTTGTTGACACAATAAAAAGGTTATAGGGTTCCTTTTTTTCAAAATTAACAAAAATATTTTTGTTATTTTTATTGCAGCAAATTTAAAAAAGCTATAAACGTAGTCTTTTAATTTGTTAATAACATACTAAAAAATAATTGAGATCAGATAACATTTAGGAGTTGAAAAACGTACCGAGTTTTTGTTTAAATGTCTGCGAGCTATGCTTCCCCCTTAATTAACTACATATTAAGTAATCATCTCAGTAAATATATATAGGGCCAAATCACACAAAAAAAAAGGAAAAGACCATTTTCCAACTTGCCCTGATTGGGGATCGGACCCATTACCTCCGGATTGGCGGACTACCGTATCCATACATGCATACAAACTATGCATGTATGGATACAGTACGCATTTATAATATTAATAAGATTAAAAGATTTTATTTAAAAAGAAAACAAAAGGCAGCTTACCAGGGACTTGCACAAATATTTTTGACAGGGTAGTCACTAATCTTACTAAACTTACGAGAACTGCTGCATATCAAGCAAAATACATTTTTCCCTAGTATCCGATATTATATAAGGGTAGACAAATTCTATCCGTCTTATTAAAAAAAAAATAGACTAACTTTGTTACTAGGTCTAAAGCATTATCCGCCCAAAATGAAGTTGACATTGACAAGTGAGATATTAATAGATGTCAACTTGATTTGGTCGGATAATGGTTTAAACCTAGTAACTAAGTTAGTCTGGTTTTTATAATAAGACGGTATATGTCTGTATGAAACGCACGCTACTGCAGCTTACTAAAATTTATGTATAGGAAATGTCCTCGGTCACTTTGGTAGATATTTTGAGTTAAAAAATAACAATCAAATCCACAATCCAATCAATCAAATTTTGTTTCTGCTGAATCGCAAAAATAAAAATAATTGTGAAGGTAATTTTATTACATATTTACGAACCTGTATGCATTCGGACGACACGCGCACGCGAATATATTGAGTGTATTTAAAAAAAAATAATATTAAAGGGCGGCTCCCATACAAAAAAACGTGATTTTTATAGATAATGGTACGAAACCTTTAAATAAATAAATAAATATATACGGACAAATCACACAGATTGAGCTAGCCCCAAAGTAAGCTTAAGCTTGTGTTATGAGTTAGATACTAACCCAACGATACTATATTTTATAACAAATACATATATGGGTCAAAATCAGAGAGGTGAGCATTTTTGGTTTTCAAATATCTGAGAAATTAATTTTTCTTTAGAAGAAAACTAATTAGTGGAGTCTGTTGTGTAATTTGTTATGAACCTTTCCTGTGAAGAGGCACGAACAAAAATATATATTTTTGAAATTATACCTGTTAATAAGAAAAATGCCAGGGCCATAAGTCATTTCGAGAACACTTTTATTTTATTTTTTAATAATAATATAACGAACGCATTTAAGAACCACCTTCAATAAATAGTAATAAATCTGTTTCTGAATTGGAAAATCTTGTAATTTCATTTATTTTTATATTTAAAACACTTGATTTTCAATTTACTCTCAATAATTTTTCAATTGGTGTAAATTTCGTTCCAATATTTCAACTTATTGTTTACATTCTTGCACTACGTTATATATTAATAATATAAATACAAAAGTTTAAAGTTCAATTTATCTTTTATATTCAAGATTTAACTATATCATTACTTAATAGTGATTTATTTGCCATTTTAGTGATGTTCCCGAAAATGATGAGAGTGTTCCCAAAATGACAGTGAAGTTCCCTAAATGACGTTAACGTTCCCTGAATGAACGAAATGCACGATTTTTGGCACATTTTATGCATGAAAATAATAATACATTTACAGTATTATACCTTTATTTGTACTTAAGGATGAGGAACATGAGTAACAAAATTTTAACTTAAAAACTATTAATAATAAACTTTGTAGTTTCAATCAACAAACATTAGATATCAGGAACAAATGCAAATGCACACAATGATAAAGATTTATTGCATACAAATGCCTAAATTAACATCTAAACTTTGTAGTATAAAAATAAACAGACATTAGGAACTAGTAACATTATATGCATAATCACATTAATCACTTAATATCACAAAGTAACTTGAGTATCAAAGTTTGAACAAGTGTAACAATAATTTACTTTTCGAATATATCCATATTTTCATCGAAACAATAAAAGCTACGACTACCTTTTTTCTGCAATTTCGGTGTGGGTAAAATTTTAACAATTTGTTCACAGGGACATATGAAACATCATTTTGTTCAATTTTAAATGTTTTTGCTGAGTTCCGCTGACAACGAAGAAAGGTGACTTTTATTTCACCATCTTCATCAACTGAGGTGTCAGCGACTGCAACGTATCTGTATTGAATTTTTTTATTTTCGGTTGGTACATTTACTAGCAAAAATGTCTTTGGGCGTATCATATTTGGGTGGAAGTTCTCCTTGTCATTTCCGTACGATGTGCCAGCACCAATATCGTCATTCTTTCCATGAAGTCGATCTGAAACGTTTTGGAGATTCTCATCATCTGAAGTGTCTGATCCGTATATGGCGTCGTAAATACTTCTTCTATTGATGTGAAAATCTATAATTTCTGATGGCGATGGAATGTCTTTTTCTCTTTCTTCGACTGAAAATGCCTGCAGTTTAATTACTCGCAATAATTTTGAAAATTAATACAGTGTTATGGACACATCAGAAGCATTCTGCCAGATAATCTTAGTTATATTCATGATTCCGGGGATCGCATCTATCTTTTCGGGTATTATGTTTTTGATTGCAACTATTTCATCATCAGTGACTTCATGGAGTGAAACAGTTGATTTTTTTAGTAAACGGACAAAATCTGCAGCTGTATTGATATCATTGCCCCTTACCATGACCTGGTTCACTGAATGTCCAAGTTGAAGCAGTTATTTGCGGAAATTGGTCTATTAAGGTTTTAATCCATAAGTAAATGTTAGTGCGGTTTCGGGATGTGGGTCCATCTGAAAACACGTGAAGGGTATTTATGTGATGCCTGGTACTTAATATTTTCTGTAAAGATGATTTCAGGTGACCCCATACAGCATGAGCCTGATGGTCCAAATTATCGCTCACTGTGGCAAACGTAAGAGTTTCTAAAGATGTATCGTTTTTGGCATAAAGAACTCCAGTATGGATAGATAATTGACCTTTGGAAGCTCCGAATCTAATCGCTTGAATCTCTCTCCCATATTTTGTCATATAATTTTCAGCAAAATCAATTTGAATCATTAACTCTCTTTCAGTCTTTTTATCTCTTTTTGTTCAGGTGTCATTTTATTAAAAAAATTACACTTCCTTACATTAGCCTTTTCACGCTGCCTTTTATAAGCTATATTGTCCCGTTTTAATCGATTTTTAGACTTCTTTTTCTCTTCATTTTTATCGTTTTCCACGTTACTCGTACTAAATGAATACCTAAAACCAAACTTTTACATGGTTATGGTTTTTAAAAGCAATAGAACATCATTTTGTTCAAAGATTGTCATTTCGTGAACGTTCGTCTCATTTTGGGAACGCCTGTCATATACGAGAACGTTCCCGAAATGACCGTTCGCGAAATGATTATTCGACAAATATTTTCATGTCACGCTTGACGCCGCCATGTTGGATATTGGTTTTAGAGGTTATGAACAAATGAGCTGTAATATTTATAAGAATTTTACAAAAAGTATGCAAATTTTAGAAAAACTAATCACCAAACAGCGTTCCCATAGTGACAGGGTATTAAAGTACGCTTCACAAATATCAAATCAAAAGGTACTTACCAACAAAATAAATAATTTTTTTCCATAAACACGACACACGCCGTTTGCTTTGACTAGTGAACTTCACACTGTTGCTCGCTTACGCTACCTAGGGTGTGTTATTTTAATTACATCTACCGATATCCACCGCGTTCACGGAATGACCTGATAAACGTCAGACAGCATTTGAATACCCGAAATATAAAGAAATTTTACGGATATTAATTTATTTATAGATATATTCTAAATTTAATGATTTTTAAAGTTTATATTAGAATATGTAATTTTTAAGTCGTAATTGTAAACATTTTTGACTTGTCAGAACTATGAAACATGATATAAGGACGCATTCCCGAAATGATTATTTAGATCTGTTTTTGTTTAAAATCAAATAAAATATTATTATAGAAAATTAAATATGCTAAGTGCCTTGTAAATATGCACATAACCTTTATTTTGAAATGAATATTGCAGTAATATTATGTTATTTTTTTAAGAAAATATTGTCAGAAGCATAATTCTCACCTCTCTGATTTTGACCCATATAGATAAACACCCAAGACTCAGGACAATTTGAAAAAGGCCTTTTTCCAACTTGCCTTGGCTGGGGGTCGAACCCAGAACCTCCAGATTGGCAGTTTAGCGTGTTGACCATTACGCCACGGAGGTCGACTTTGGTGCGCGAGTCCGACTAGCACTTAGCCATTTTGCTTTTATATATGACTGTTACTTTAAAATCATTATACTATCTATAGTGATCTAGTAAATAGCCTGTGGCATAATTATGTTACTTACACGTAAACTTATCGGTAAACAAATTACTTCACAAAAATGGTTGTTTCATGCAACAAAGAAAGTTTCAAAGCACTTAATTTCCCTCACCCAATTGTCATCGACAAAGTGGTCCCCTACAAAGTACTTACAGATATAAAAAATACAGCGTGACAAGAAAAGACAGAATTATTATTATTGGCTTGATAAAGTGCGAAGTATTACAGAGATGGGGCAATCGTTCCGCCAATGCCGAACAAGATGTCTTAAGTCCGCTCTTGAGAGAGTTATTTTTCATCTGTACCTACGCACATTATTCTTGGTGGCAAATATTTTTGGTGTGCATTTTACGGCGCGCCTTGTTGGTAATGGCGGGAACTCACGTGACGAAAATCTTTGCGGGATCGCGATTCATTGTTTTAACTCAAGACCATTGTGAATACTGAAGTGCATATAAATAAATACGGAATATTTATGTTTAGTGCACAAGTAATTAGGAATTAGTTTTTCATGTACACGGATGTCGATCTTTTTTTAAGAATTCTCTCCTATCTTATATTGGCATTCGTAGGCTTTCGGAAGTTTCTCTCTCGGCTTTTTTGGCGTCCTCACATGAGGTAGTCGATCTAGTTGCTAAAATACTCTCTATTAATGGCGGCGGATTGATCTTGCCTAATGTGAGTGAGGCCTTGACAATATGGTTAAGTAGGTGTCCGGGTGCAGCGGTTCCAGATAGGCCTCATCTGCAGGGGTTTGCGATGAGGGGTCTTTGTTATAAAGAAAAAGCTCGAAAGCCGAGCGAGTGGCGCTGATTTGGCACGCCTTAGAGCATATGCCGAACCAGAATCAGGTGCTTGGCTGCATGCAAAGCATGCAGCCTTCCCCTTTTATGGGAACATTATTAGATAATGACTCTCTTAGAGTAGCTGTTGCTTTGAGGTTGGGTTCCACAGTTTGTGAACCACATCGGTGTATTTGTAGAAAAATGGTGGAAGCAAGTGGGCATCACGCCCTAAGCTGTTTTCGATGTGCAGGCCGTTTATTGCATAGCGCTTTAATCGATTTAATACGCAGAGCACTGATCTCAGCTAACATACCGTGTCAGTTAGAGCCCCCTGGCTTGTCAAGGACGGACGAGAAAAGACCTGACGGCCTAACTTTGGTGCCCTGGCAGGGAGGTCGTAGTTTGCTCTGGTATGCAACCTGCGTGAGCACGTACGCGGCGTCTTATCTCAATAGTAGCATGCGCTCGCCAGGGTCGGCTGCGCGGGCGGCGGCTGGACAAAAATGCCTGAAATACTCAATGTTATCCTCGCAGTATGAGTTTGTTCCAATTGCCGTTGAGCCGGCTGGCCCATGGTGTCCTGAAGCAAAGAGCTTTATTCGTGAGATAGGACGTCGCTTGAAGGACCGAGGATATGACCACCGCTTCCGATGGTATTTGGTTCAAAGAATATTCATCGCTATCCAAAGAGGAAATCCAGCCAGTATAATGGGACCTTTGAGCCGGATACAATTCGGAGTGGCATTTTAGATTAGTATTATTAATTTTAGTTTTTGTCTCCTATCTTGTTTGACATTCTTTTTAGGGCTCCATACAAAAAATAAAAAATGGAACCCTTATAGGATCACTCGTGCGTCTGTCGGTCGGACCAAATCGGGTGAAATTTGTTAGGATTGTGTAATCCTATGACCCAACACAGATGTGCAAAGTAAATAGTTTTGATTTTATTCATGAAAGAAAATGAAAATTGACCTTCTCCCTTGATAATCGAAACTGAATATTTTTGAAAAAAAAATTTATAAACTAGATGTCGCTCATTGCTTGTAGATTACAAGAAAACCTAGAAGAACTCTATCAATTGAAAAAAAAGTAAAAAACTAATATAAAACTCAAATAAGTTCACTTACTAAAAATCTTTGGCATTGTGAACCCTTTCTCATCAATTTTTTACCTGATTCTTGTACCATTTTTCATAGCTGAGAAAACATAGATATTTTTAGTATCATATTTTTTTTAAAGAGATATGGGTCTAAAGTTTCAAGTCTTCTAAATTTTCCTTATTGAAATGTTGGTTACTAGGCTGTATCATTCGTTTTATCGTTCAAATTTGTAGTTTTGATACCTAGATGATTTGGCTTGACTATTTTTTACTCAAAAACATCAAAATCACTGCTTGGAAATGCTGAGAAAAAAATACAGCCCAAAAACTTCGTCAA
Source organism: Acrobasis suavella (assembly GCA_943193695.1). Classification (NCBI taxonomy): domain Eukaryota; kingdom Metazoa; phylum Arthropoda; class Insecta; order Lepidoptera; family Pyralidae; genus Acrobasis; species Acrobasis suavella. The sequence goes on from OW971947.1 coordinate 5,057,120, forward strand.
AGTGGATTTTTCTAAAATAAATTAAATTGACGAATATCTCCATTAGTAGATACAATGAATGTTTCGGACGCATCAAACACCTCGCAACGGATCCTGTATACACGAAAAAACAAATAAACATCGAGTACAATCAAGTTTATTCAAAATTATTTGTTTGTACATTTTAAAATTCACAACTTAAGTTAGCAAACAAACGAAAAAAGCTTATACTTAATAAAAAGTAGAACCTTCAAACAAGGAAAGTAGGTACCTCTTTGTTGGCTCACTAAAAATTGACGAGTTCTTTGTTTTTCTTGTTCGATAAGTAAAGTTTGGGGTCGCCTGATTTATCGTCCGGTTGACAAAGTTGTGTAGCTCAGCTATTTATTTGTGTGTCTGCGATGTTGGGGACGTGATTGTGCGTCCAAGTCGATTTCAAGTTTGGAAGAACCGTTTGGGTTTACCTACCTTTTAGTATCTATACTATGTTAACTTTTAGATATAAGTATTAAAACGATATGACAAAAAGTTTTAACTTTTTATACAAGGTTACAAAGACATCACTGATACTGCTTGATTATTGGAAAATAAACAAAGAAAATTACGCTTGTGTGATTTTATTTTACCTAACGAGCGTAATTTCGGCTGCTTAAATAAGTTGCAATATTTTCGCTGCATTCGGTATTCTTTTTTATACTTTATTAGAAACACAAACAGAATACAATCATATTAGGAGACCAAGGTATCTAATTTTTACATATCTGTTCTAGACTGTACTCCAAAACTATGAGTTTACAGCATGTTTATACATAGTAAAAAAATAAATGTACCTCTTTATATAAACAATGAATTAACTAACTAATTAATAAGTGCATTGAATACTACAAAAACATTAAAAGATAATAAGAATATACATAAATAAATAAATCTAACAAACAAAATTGTTGAGAATAATTTTTAACTGTCCTCCGACCCCAGTGTATTTATAATTACTCTGCGAAATTGGTACAAATTCAAACGGAAGATCTTTTACAATATAATCTTTGCTTGTGCCACACGGCGACAGAAAATGAGTTTTTAATCTGGTGGATACTTTCTTGGGTAAAAAATAAAATTACTTTGTACTTTTAAGAAAATAAAACGTCAGAAAAAAAAATTTACTAGTCTTTGATCATATCCATTTTCAATGTGATTTTAGATTTATTATTATTATTTCAGAATATTGGACTCCAAAAGTCAAAGTCAAAAATCATTTATTTATCTTTGAATATTTGTATCACTTGATGATTGTCAATTTTTTGTTTCGATTTCTTAATAGGCAGTTGTTGACGTCAGATCATTTACTTACAACTGAGTTTATTACAGTCTCCTAAGCGCAAGTGCAGAAGAAGCGGTAACAAACTGAACTGCAGCATTTTCTCCAAAACGTCAACTTACAATTATACTGATATTTAAATTAGATATGTGTACTGAGAATACATTGTTATGTCATAATTATTAATTAAGAATGATGTCAAATTTAAAATTAATGACAAATTGTAAATATCCTTCGACCGAGATCAATCGAGAGCATATTTGTATTCTTATAAAGGATCTAAGAAAACCTAAACAAACTGAAAGCGATTTCGGTTACTTACTAAATTATACCCGAAAATGCTAACGGTATTCTATTTCATAAAGTCCCTCGTGATTGAGGTCCTATCGTTCAGAAAATCGCCTTAGCCATGGTGATCATCTCTGACGGAATATCTGAGGTCACCTTTCAAATAACCGACGCTCCAAAGAAAACATAGAAAGTAAAGATATGGCGCCTTGCAGTCTGTGATAGTGTTGTTCTCGATAGTCCACTGTCGATGCTTTATTCGTCAGCATCGATACAATGTATTGTTGGTAAGCGTTATTATTATTCTAAAAGCTATCGATATCATCGATACTATCTATAGTTTGGCATTTTTCGATTAAAACTATCGATTGTTATGCAGAACTAGTCTGTGATTCATTAGCAGAGATCGGAATCACGGGTGCTATTGCTATGAAAAGTATGGATTTGACTAAAAGTTCCGGGATTTCTCGAAAATCTAATTGGGTACTAAGTAAATAAAACAATCATAATTATGTGATTTCAGGATAAGTATATTTTTTTTTCGATTTAAATATATCCTGAAATCACATAATTATGATTGTTTTATTTATAGATTATATAGTCATATCCATACTTTTGATAGCAATAGCACCCGTGATTCCGATCTCTGTTCATTAGCCTTCATTTGTATACGATGAACTTTGTAAAGTACGCTTACCAACATAATAATGTTCATAAGTAAGTGTATGATATTTATCATCAACAACTTTTTATGATAAATAATAAGCTATTTGACTTAGTTTGTTTTAGGAAAATATTTTATACTAATAACAAATAACATTAACAAGAAGCCGTTTTCTGAAAATATAAAGTAAATTGGTTATTAAATGAGGCAGCAATTATCATCTTCATCTAAATATATCTAAATATATATAACTCAAAGGTGACTGACTGACTGACATAGTGATCTATCAACGCACAGCCCAAACCACTGGACGGATCGGGCTGAAATTTGGCATGCAGGTAGATGTTATAACGTAGGCGTCCGCTAAGAAAGGATTTTGATCAATTCTACCCCCAAGGGGATAAATAGGAGATGAAAGTTTGTATGGAACTTTGTCAATTTTAAACCGATCGGGCTGAGACTTTGCATGCATAAAGCTATTATGACGTAGGCATCCCCTAAGAAAGGATTTTGATAAATTACACCCCTACGCGAGCGAAGCCGCGGGCAAAAGCTAGTTAATATAAGAGTGGGAGCGTGGTGGCGACATCTCGCTCGTAAGCGTGACACCTAATGACAGCGTATGTGCATCCTTTTTCTATTATTTGACAGATTCCCCTTCCAACGGTTTTGACGGGCTTATGCTTGGTTATTTTTAAGCGGAGTAAAATTATTATTTTACTCCTCTTTTTAATATGAATAAGAAAAAAATCGAGTCAAATACCGAATTGCATGTGAATTGGTTGTAATTCAGAGTCCGTAAATATTATGCATCGCAGAATCCGGATCTATGATTTGGAATTTGAAAATTTCTTAATTCGTTCATAACGTCTTACTGGGTCTGACATTTTGTAAAAATCTCAAATTTGTAAATTGACAAAGAAATCTCGTCACACTCGAAACTGCTATCAGATTTTGGATCGAAGGTGGTGGTTTTATTTTTTCTTACTGACCGCAGAGCCTTTTTTAACCGACTTCCAGAAAGAAGGCGGTTATCAAATCGTCGGTTTTTTTAAATCTTTCAACGATTTTTCAAAGAAACCTCGACCGATTTGGAAAATTCTTGTTTTGCTTAAAAGGGTATATACTTATCAGGTGGTCCCATAACTTTTTTATCAAAATCGGTTGTGTAGTTTGGGAGTGAAGTCTGTTCCCTCAATATTTTACAGATCCTTTACTCGTTTTTATCTCAGAGATATTGAAAACCACGACCGATGGCGGATGTCGACGGCGAGGTCGGGGTTCATAAAATTCTACTACTGAGCCAATGGGTTAACTTGCACAATCAAACAGTAGTTACTCGCTTTTTGTAGGTACGGGGGTTGACAGAATATTGAAGAGGCGGAGTCGTAAAAAATCATATTTGAAACTGATACGCCATTATGATTTTAGATATGGTATAGAAGGATTAGTGTGGTACTTATACCTTTGTAATAAGACTAGCTGCGCCCCGCGATGTAACCCGCGGAAAAAGTAGCCTATGTGTTAATCCATGGTGTCAGCTTCCTGTTATACCAAAATTTATCAAAATTGGTCTAGCCGTTTGCACGTGAAGAAGAAACAAACATACACACACACACACGCTCACAAACTATCACTATTACTAACAAAACCCCTGTCCGATCCTTGGAGCAACTTAGACCGTCTAAGTTACTCCTAAGGAGCAACTTAGACCGTCATTATGAACAACTTTTCCTATGGGACCAATGCTTAAATCTCAAAAAAATCTACATTTTCATACAAAAGTGTTCGGCCGGTCCGGCAATTTGTATGAAAATGTCGATTTTTTTATTCGAGTGTCAAGCATTGGTCCCATGGGAAAAGTTGTTCATATCGGTCTGAGTTGCTCCTACAAGAATCGGACAGGGTTTTTGTTACATATTGTATAGATAAACAAGAACACATTTTACCACTTTAGAAGTTTCTTCCGCGCAAACTAGTCAGTTTAAAAAAAATGGTATTAGAAACTTCAATATTATTTTTAAAGACCTATCGTTTGATGAAATATTTTTTTTTATCTATTTTTGTATTAAAAATCTTAATACGGTTCACAGAATGCATCTATTAACCAAGTTTCAACAGTATTGTTCTTACAGTTTCGGAAAAAAGTGGCTGTGAGATACGGAAGGAGTAAGGACAGACAGACAGACATGACGAATCTATAAGGGTTCCGTTTTTTACCATTTGGCTACGGAACCCTAAAAATTAGGCCAAACCGCTGCCGTCACAGGGTAAAGTACCGAAGAGAGTGGCGGCACTTCCGCGAAGGATAGCAATACTTAAACGCTGTCCAAATGTGTGAAAACATTAAAGTGTAATGTTTTAAGCTTTATGCATATGATTTCTCCCGCCGCAGCCTAAAATGAGATCACACGCGGAGTTGATCTCGGTAATCTACCCCTTGTTGACGCGGATCTAGTTTTCTGGTGACTGAGCTAACAGGGATTCATAATGAACACCGAATGTCGACGCTGCGACGTCTTTATTTTGCTGTTAATTTTTCCTATCTTCTTTTGTTTTTGATCCTGGGCGCTTTTATTTTAATTAATACTTTATTGATGCACAATTAACAATTGTTTACAATTAACCGACTTAACGCTAAAAGCGGGCTGTCACTCTGAATTTCGACAGTTCATTTTTGAAAAACAAAAATCCGGTGCCCTTTGTTTCGACAGCGTTGTCTCCTAGCTTTTTGTGTGTGCACTTGCCAATATTGGTGTCAGATTTTTCAAGCTGCCTGACCTATAGGTATTTAACATAGCTTCGCGACTACCATACAATGATGATAGAAAAAAAAATTGTCTAATAAAGCTCCTTATCTTATCTGACTCAAAGAATTTTCATTGCCATACAGCGTGGCAATGCCGCCAGTATCATGGGAACATTTGCGCCGGGTGCAATAAGGGGTGGTTTTATTTTTTATATTATAGAGCAGCAAACGAACAAGCGGGTCACCTGATGGTAAGTGATCACCGCTGCCCATGGACACCTATAACACCAGGGGAGTAACAAGAAGTGTTGCCGGCCTTTCAGAAATAAAGACTCGTTTTTTGAAGGTATCAAAAAACTTCTCTCTTTGATTAATAAAAAAACTTGGTCTCTTAGATTAATAAATTTGACGAAGCTTGTTGCGGCTTACCAACTGTGAATATTTTGACAAAGCGTGTTGCGAATACTAGCAATATTGTTTACTAAAATTTTAATTTGGATAATTTTATTTGTGATTCTATTAAATAAATCTAGTTATGAGACTTGGCTCAAATATCACCCAAAACCATGGTAATCTAATAAAGTAAGTACTTTCCAACACGCAATCTAGTTATTTTCTGCTCTTTTTTGCGTATTTCGCCCCATATTTCTTAAGAAAAGTGATCAGATCATAATTGCTATTGTCTTTTTTATACTAAAACCTTTACTCACTAAAGATTGCCTTTCATATCGACCTATACTCTTATGTAGAGCCGTTGAAAACTGCAAAGTGCGAGCTTTCCGCAACTGGAGTGTTATTGAGGTCCATTATTGAGGTTTCAAGTAACGGTTTCCGTGAGACCTTTTGTATTTCGATGCCTTGTTTTTAACACTTCTCTTTTGGAATTGTTTAAAAGCATTAAAATTTAGTTATACTGTAATGTTCGTGTACTTATTTACACAATGTGTATTTTTATACTTGATCAAAAGAAGTGTGCGGATATTAAACATTATTGATAAAAAATGAAAAAATAAATATCGTTATGGTAGTAATTTAAAAAATCCAGGCACTTTAATTTTTTTATTTATAAATTTTTAATTAATTTCCTGTTTAGTATTGTTAATTATTTTTTTACTTTCTTAGCTTTTTAAACTTTGTAGCTTTAAAATGAGACCACTCTGAAGAAAATACGCTGTTTACATAAAGAGAAAAAAATAAAAATCGAAACACAAACTTTAAAAAACCAAATTAAAGTGTTAATAACGATTTTTTTTACGGTTTTTTATCGAAAATATTTCGTCTTATATCCACACATTTCGTTTTATCAAGTATAAAAAATACACATTGTGTATTGGTACTAATCATATTATTTCTTAGATTCAGATTTAGTATATTATCACTTCTTGGTTCCTAATGGGGTAGACATAGCCCAAGGTCCAAAGGTCAGGTTTATGTGCTACTGGACGGTCAAATAAATATATAGGGACGAATAACACTGACTGAGCTAGCCCCAAAGTAAGTTCGAGACTTGTGTTATGGGATACTAACTCAACGATACTATATTTTATAACAAATACATAAATAGATAAACATCCAAGACCCAGGACAATTTGAAAAAGGTCATTTTCCAACTTACCCTGACCGGGGATCGAACGCGGGACCTCGGTGGCGGATTAGCATGGTGACCACTGCGCCACGGAGGTTCTATGGGGAAGTGCAGCTGATATATACAGACTATTTTTATTTTAGGAAAAAGGCTAACTCGTTTTATTTACGACGTATGATCGAGAGACTCACTTAGAGATTTTTTTAAGAAAATTGATATACACACTGTATATCAATTTCAATCAATACCAGTACATATTTGAAAATATAATGTATGTAAGAAAAAATATTGCCTTATTTATTAAAACAGGTGATTTTACGAGTAGAAACTTACATAACATAAATGATTTAGATACCCCGTATTATAGGCTGAAAACAGTCAGTAAATCGTTTAAGGGAAACTGTATAAATTTTTATATTTTTGCCAGAATCAGTCCTTGATATGCCAAATAGAAAATTTAAACCTTATGTAAAAGAAAGTACTTTGTGAGAAGGCTTATTACGGGAACGATGATTATCTTAAAGACAAGAACGTCTGGCTTGAGCTTGGGGCAAGTCCCTCTTAAAGCTTTGTATTTGTATACTCACAAATTTCATAATTTGAGTACAATGGGAACATGAACTTTATTTAGATTTAAATTGACATTAATTTCAAATTTGACATCATGCTTAATTAATATTATAACATAACAATGTATTCTCAGTCCATATATCAAATTTTAATATCGGGATACTTGTAAGTTGACGCTTTCGGAGAAAATGCTACAGTACAGTTTGTTACCGCTTCTTCTGTACTTGCGCTTAGGAGGCGGCATAAACTTAGTTGTAAGTAAATGCGCTGATCTGAACTACCTATCAAAAAATTTACAACATTCAAGTGATACAAATATCCTAAGATAAATAAATGATTGACATTGGCTTGACTTCCCTTTAAGCGTGATTGTGGGCGAGAAAGTTAAAAAAGAAACAAAATAGTGATGGGTTTTCCTATAATCGGCTTTTACAATTTACAGCTGGTAAATTTTGAGGTTGTTCTTTGTTCTTAGAGCATGGAAGAAATCAAATAAATGGAAAATAAGTCAACTGAGAAAAATATCGCATAAACTGTGCTTTATCTCCCAAACTGGAAGACACCTAAGTAACATTTTATCTTCGATCTCGAAGTTTTGCTGGATCCGCAGAAAAGTCCCTTCGATAAGGGATATAAAAACATATTGTTTTAAAGTCTGCCCGTCACTTTTAAGAGACAGAAAAGTCAGCGGAAAGGATTAAATTTATCGACTAATAAACCTTTATGAACAAGAAATCTTTTATAAATACGAGCTTCGTGAATTTGATCACTTTTACAATTTATATCATTATTTATTAGTTATGTGATAAAAAGATCGAAATTATTACGAGCATGACAAAAAAATGAGTGTCTTGTTTTTAACCAAAAGCTCACCTACTCAGATGAAGTAGGAAGAAGTAAAAGCCTTAAATTAAAGGTGTTAAACTGGAATTAAAGATAATATTAATATACATAATAGGGTAGAAATATCGACCCTATTATGAAGGATCTGCTTCCATGCTGGTTTGGGAGAAAAAAGAAACTTGCCCTGCTTAGAACTGCAAGACCCAAAATACTCTATCTGCCCGATTAGAGATAAAGACGTGTTATGCATTATAAACAGAGATCGGAATCACGGGTGCTATTGCTATCAAAAGTATGGATATGACTAAAAGTCCCGGGATTTCTCGAGAATCGGTATAGTAAAGGATGTAAATACATAACATGATTTCGAATGAAGATTATTCTACTGCTATTAGAATACGCAATCTGTCTCTTTAAAATAAGAATAGGAAATTGGGAACTAAATTGAGTCAATAAAACAATCATAATTATGTGATTTCAGGATATATTTTAATTTAGTATTTACGTCCGTTATTAAGGTACTGACTCTCAAGAAATTCCGGAACTTTTAGTCATATCCATACTATTGATAGCAATAGCACCCGTGATTCCCATTTCTGATAATGAATAAAGAATAAAAGCTTAGATTCAGGTAAAAGTATTTGAATTTTATATAATTCGATCAATAAAAAAAAATCATCTCGCCACATCCAGGTCACAGACATATTTATCGACCATTCACGTTAAAGAGATTTGTTCGAGACAAACAATGAAAAATGTGATCACAAAAGACATTCCCTGATGCACCTAACTCACTGTGAATGAATACCATATCTTTGTCACGACGTTAAAGCTCACGCTCAGCACACGAATGGACGTGTTTAGATAACGATTTTTTCAAAAATACTTACTTATTTCAAAGGAACGTCATTATCATCCGTTTTTTTAGTTTCCACCTAGAGACTGAAAATGATGATGACGTTCTTTTGAATTAAGTATATTTTGAAAATTCACGTTTCGGTGGTAGTATAGAGAGGATTATGCAACCCTATATATACTATCAGAGCGATGCTTGTCCGTCCAAAGCAACCACTTATCATTCGCACTTGTCAATATGTAAACCAGGCTTTAGACCTCAAAGCCACAGCCAGAGACATAGGTACTTATAATATACTTGTACCAATGTAGCGATTCCCGAACTAACTCCTAGGTATTCGCAAACGCCGTCGTGCGAGCAGCGGGTAACTTTCTTAATCAACAAATCGAAACTTGCCTAACTCTATAATATGATATTGCTACCGAGCCCGCGCCTAATTGAACGCATCGGATTGTTTCTGAGGATATGAGAGTGATTGTAAGGTTCTTTTTTCACCACCACGACGAGGCCAAGTGGGCAGGCGTGGCCTAGACCCTCATCCTTTTTAATTTTTTTATTACAATAATAAAATCGTTTATTTTCTCTTCACAAAAATAGCAATTATAAGAAAGAGTTATCTTCAAATTACAATCTGGCTTTGGCTGCAAGATGTTGTTAAATTTGTGAAGCGACTAGTCTCTGAAATAGGTTCCAAGTAGAACCTGGGCTTTAGGTAACTAGGCCACTCCCTCGGATAACCACATCATTATGTTATGAACGTGCCTATAAAGTAAGTAACCAAAGAAGGAAAGCGAAAAGAAAAAAACAAAAGGATACTTAACCATAAGAACGGTGGAACAAACTGCAGGCACTCGATAAAAGTGGTGTGCTAGTGTGTGAGAGACTATTTTGTTTTGCATGGGTTGTTGGTGTGGCATGAGTGGGTTAGAGTGAATGAATGAAGCTGAGGGGAGCTTTTAGGGGGAGGGTCAAGACGCCAAAACTAAGATGGCGCAGCATATGCGCCGCATGCGTTTGGGGAGAATTGTGGATACCAGAAGGGCGCAGCGTAGAGAGCGGTCACGAAGTGTGACAAGATGACATCGACAGTTTCATGAGGGAATGGCAATAGGCTGTAATGGATAGGGATCACTCATTCAAATGATTTATTTCAAATGGAGGCAGTACTGGACCCCGAAAATTAAGGTAACCCCCCCACTTAAGAAAGATTGTTCCTGCCCGAACGTAAGAGACGAAACTGCTACCTCCGACCTCTGTGACCATCATGCCAGTCTCTCACATCAGGGATCCCGATTCCCGGTCATATCAAGATGGAAAATAATCTTTTTCAGATTGACCTAGATCTTGGATGTTTATTTGTTAGTAATATGTTATTAAAATAGTATCGTTAAGTCAGTATCCCATAACACAAGTCTCGAACTTACTTTAGGGCTATCTCAATCTGCGTGATTTGTTCGTATATATTTATTTATTTACCTAATAGACCAGTCTGACGCAGCGATTAAAAGTGAAACACCTATCTGACCCGACAACCCAGGACAAGATGGTCGAAAAATCAAATTTAATGCAAAACCACCTTAGTTGGTACTTTTTGCTTGGAATTTTTATAACTATTGTCAAAAAGATTGGCTCATGTACAAATGGAAAAAAGGAAGCCAGCAGTGTTCGGAAACTAACACTGCAATTTAGCCGACTAAACCAATCGGGAACGAACTAATTAAAATAGTTCTGGACCCTCCAGTTGGAGTCGCTTCCGGGTTCTGACTCGATCAATAGTGAGAGAGATCACACGCTAACTATATCTAACTAGAATCAACGAAGTTTAAGAGGGAAGTATGGCACGCACTCCGTCCTTAAAAAAGCAGATGAAGAAAATGTTTTTCTATTTTTTTCCACGTTATCTAATCTCAACGACGACCTCTGTGGCTTAGTCGTCATCGTGCCAGGCGGCCACACCGGAGATCCCGGATTCGATCCCCGATCAGGTCAAGATGGAAAATGATCTTTTTCAGATTGACCTGCGTCTGGGATGTTTGTCTGTATATGTATTTGTGATAAAAATATAATATCGTTGAGATAGTATCCCATAACACAAGTCTCGAACTTACTTTGCAGATAGCTTATTCAGTGTAATTTTTCGAATGTATTTATTTCTTAATTTTTAGTATGTTATTGACACAATAAAAGACTTACCTTCATATTCATATAGATTAACAAACGTTTGCTAAACCTATTTTAGTCAAAATATGTTTCGTCTCGTCCTTTCAATGTCAAAATTTGAACAGAGTGATAGGGACAAAACATATTTTAACTAAAATAGGTTCAGCAAATGTTTGTTAATCTTTATGAATTCGTGAAGTTTATAGGTGTATCTTTTTTCAAAATTTGCATATATATTTTTACATAAAGCAAATTTTGAAAACAGGAAAATTAATAATCCTGAAAACGTTTTATTATATACCTACTAGGTACCTCAGCTATTTGCATCTGTGCGAAATTTTGACAAGATATGAGTGCATTAGTTCCAAGACCCAGGACAATTTGAAAAAGGCCATTTTCCAACTTTCCCTGACCGAGGATCGAACTCGGAACCTCTGGGTGGCGGACTAGCATGGTGACCACTACGCCACGGTGGTCGTCAAGTGAAATTAATGCTAATGCATTCTCTATTCAATGTTGCGCCACTCTTGTTAAAATTATTAAGTGAGGCCGTAAATATAATCATATCATATGAGTACTAGCTACTAGTAACTAGCTTTTGCCCGCGGCTTCACTCGCGTAGGGGTGTAATTTATCAAAATCCTTTCTTAGGGGATGCCTACGTCATAGTAGCTTTATGCATGCAAAGTCTCAGCCCGATCGGTTTAAAATTGACAAAATTTCATCCCCTATTTTTCCCCTTGGGGGTAGAATTGATCAAAATCCTTTCTTAGCGGATGCCTACGTCATAACATCTACCTGCATGCCAAATTTCAGCCCGTCCGTCCAGTGGTTTGGGCTGTGCGTTGATAGATCACTATGTCAGTCAGTCAGTCACCTTTGAGTTATATTTATTTAGATACAAAACCTTAAGGGATACATGAATTTTTCGTGGTTGCAGAGGTCAGACGGCAGTCGCTCTGTGTAAAAAACCAGTAACCTCGTCAAATCACCTTGGTTAGGTAAGCGGACTCCGGGGTCTGAAGTGTTACCGCTGAGGATGCAACCGGGAATACGCTCGGATGATGATGATGAATTTGCTGTTTGAAATAAATTATTTTTAAGGATACGGAGATATCGTTCAAAATTTTGTCTTGATCAAGCCCTAGACAATCCTTTTTCAAACTATTTTATGAACTACTGTTTATAGTTTAAAGAGAGAACGTGAAGCTTTTCTACGCTTTGCCGAAAGTGGCCGTTTTTCTGTCTTTAAACTGTAAACAGTAGTTCATTATATACATTTATTTATTTTATTTATTAAATAGTTTGAAGGGTTATATTGATATAATATCTCCATTTCCTTTGAAATAATTTATTGCAAAAGATTGCACTGGATCCCGAAAAATTAATGTATTAAGCGCACCCCAGCAGCTCCGAAGCAGCGCAACTGAGGATCCTGTTAGTCAAAATCGGTGGCAAACTTAAGGACTTATTGTGATAATTATGGTTTCGGCGAAATGTGGGAAATTCTGACTGCTCAAAGTAAAGATATACAGGCTGACTGGTAAATCACGTGTCATACTTAAGAAAATAATAAATCATAAAAATAATAAATCAAAAAATATAAAATAATAAAACAAAATTTTATAATAATTTTTTTTTATAATAATATTTTTATTTTATTATTTATTTATTTTTATAGTTTCGCCATGTCTGTCTGTCTGTCCGTCCGCGGTTTTACTCAGCGACTATAAGTACTAGAAAGCTGTGATTTGGCATGGATGTGTATATTGTTAAAATAAAATAAATGAAAAAAAAAAATTTTGGGTACAAGTAAAGTGAAAAGTAATTTTTTTATCTTGATTAATTAATCATGTAGGGTATATTTAGATTAAAATATTAAGAGTTTCAGAACACCGTTTTTCGATTTAGGAATCCGTTTATGAAACATTTGGTTTTACGAAAAGTGAGTTTTTTTCTTAGAGTCAAGTGTCTCCCCCCCTCTATCTGTTAAACGGTTATATATGAACACGTGAAAAAATTCACAGTTATATATACTATAGTATATATAACGAAATTTAAAGGAAAACTATAAGAGCTAACTAGGGTTTTCAAATTAAGAAGTTATTGGCGATCAACTTTTAAAATGTACTGGGAAAAGGAAATTTCATACAAATTCAATAGACAATTAGTTTTTAGACGTTTTTAGTGGCATGAACTCAAAATTGGCATTTGTAACTACGGAACCCTACACTGCGCGAGGCCCGACACACACTTGGCCTATTATTATTGGATAATTTGATCAACTTTTACAACAACAGCAACTATTCTTCGTATATTTGGAACGAGAATCGAGCACTGAGTGCCCCCTTTCAATACGTAACGTGACTTACCAGTCAGCCTGTATAAAACGTGGAAGAGACACACCCGTTATAAATCGAACTACGGGCTATACTAGATCACTAATCACTATAGTAAAGTAAAATTAAACAAACAGCCAAAAATAAAAATAAAAATCGAGCTCCCCATAATAATTGCCCGGGCGGCTGCACACTTTTGTATGGAAATCCCGTATTTTTTGTTTTTTTTTTCACTGTTATTTTAATTCCATCATACTGTAGTGATCTAGCATAGCCCATGGTTGGATTTATTACGATTTATTATGTCCCTTTCACATTGTGTAGGTATGTACTCGAATACTTGTGTTTTATTTGTAAATATGTAAATTATTCTCTTTCTTATTTAAAGGTAAGACACGTAAGAATAAACATATTTCTTGATTAAAACTAACGTGAGAGACGAACATTATTAGCGTGTGTCTCGAGGCGACTTCGTGCACGCGCGTCCTCTAGTCACATTCGCCCTGATGAAGACCTCCGGATTTGGTCTAAATATATATTTCATACTAAATTATATTAAACACACGAATAACCTAATAGAGATTCCGTTTTTGACGTGATAACGTCTTAAAAATCGATGAACGCCGGCTGCACGCACGAAAAATTGTCACGTTCCGCTTGAATCGAGCGTGCAAGCAAGAGCGCGGAACGAGCGATAGAGAGGCACGGTCGTCCTAAGCGTTCGGCTTATTACGCATCTATCACGACGTTATCGTCGGTAAACCGACTTTAGAGGGCAAACAATTATTTTTTAAAGTTTGAAACTTTAGGGATTGAGACATACAAACGACAGTGTACCAGAGACACCTTGCGCGACCCTGCCCAGCGTGGCAAGTTAGGGCGACAAATTTTTATCCTCGTGATTTGTCGCATTTCGCGTACTTTACCGCAACAAACATAGACAAAATTGAGCGACAAAAACTTTCATTCATAAAACGTATTTGATCTCATGCCTAACTCCCGTGCGAGCATGATTTTGACAGGTCAAAGTAAACATTTTGACGGTTGGCAACGTGAAATCGTGTAAATTTGTCGTCGATTTGCTAGACCCACATAAGACTCAATCAAACCATTTTCAATCGTATTTTAAACAGTTATTCTATGGAATTAATATTAAATGCATATTTACATATTTAAATGTAGGCAGACATCTTCAAACAATGTATTATTGAAGTTTACAAACTTAGAAAAATATTTAATTACGAAACTATAGCGCCATCTTTTGATGAATCCAACAACCACTTTGGCGGCGGTGACCGTTGAATCTCGGCGGCTGTTTTATTCTATACGTTTGCTGAACGTACTGTACGACATGAGTTGAAACGTTCCGTTGCACATTTACTTTAATGACATTTCATTTTAATAATTTTTAACAGTCGTTGTTTGCAATATTATTTCTAAGAATTATAACGTACTCCTAATATTCTTTTATCCAACGTGATTGTTTTACAAAACGCATGTTTAAATTTAAAATTATTATATTTTTTTCGTAGTCATTAGAAACACTGTTTAAAACTGAGAGACGACTCATTTTACTACGTGTCCATTCATGAATTTTATCTTGTCATGTACATTTTTACAGAGGGATAATATGTAAAGACCTGTCAGATAAAACATCATACTAAGGGGGCAGGTGGGTGGCGGTTGGCAAACGTGCCACGAACTGTCACTAACTGTCGTTCATCTGTAACAGCCCTTATAAGAAGTAAATTAAATACTAACCTTGAACCAAGCCATAGTAGAGTCGTCGTAGAGCACCACCCATTCTTCGGACCATGAGTTCCACAGGTATTTACCTGAAATCCATAATTACTGTCAATTCAGGGTGACTTGTGAACCACCAGTAAAATTTTTCGAACAAGTTCTATCCATAATACTGAAATATTTTCCATAAAAACTTTTAAAGAAAAACAAAAAAGTAATTCGATTTCCCATACAAAACAGCGCTCGGCCAAACGGATTTTTGTGCGACGGATTTTTGATAATTATTTTTAAAGCAATATTTAATTATTTTATTTTTATTTACCAGTTTATGTACACGGAAAATTTATACCGAGAATATAATTATCAAGTAAAAGTTGTACAAAGGCACTACTTATCTCAAAAGAGATCTCTTCCAGTAGTTGTGAGAGGAGATGTTTATGTAAGAGAGACATACAAGCATGTTTACACATAAAATAAAGAAGTAAGAATATTAAAATGACTTAAAATTACACTAACTACAAATAATTATGTATTTACAACAGATATGATTAAATAAATACATATGTCTACTTAGAAGGAAATATAATATTTACTGAACATTAACAACCTCCTTACACACACGCACACACACACACAGACACACCCTCACACACTTATAAACACACCCTTGATGCGTACTAACATAATAACTAATATAATATATATATAAATAAATATATATATATATATATATATATATATATATATATATATATATATATATAAATTTTTATTATGTTGTTCACTATCATGGACTGAACTTGCTCCAAAAATTTAGCTGGTGGGTAAAAAGTCAGCCTGTATAAGCTGAGGATGCAATTGGCTACTTTCCTAGGTCAAAAATACATTATTTGGTACTGTTAAGAAAATAAAATTACTTATGGCTCTGAAACGTGGTCTCTTACTATGGGTCTTATAAGAAGGCTCAAGGTCGCTCAACGTGCTATGGAGAGGACTATGCTCGGTGTTTCTCTACGCGATCGAATCAGAAATGAGGAGATTCGTAGTAACAAAGGTCACCGACATAGCCAAGCGGAATAGCTCATTGAAGTGGCAGTGGACGGAGCACATAGCGGAAAGAACCGATGGCCGATGGGGCAGCAAGGTTTTCGAATGGCGAAGCGCACGTGCCGGCAAGCGCAGCGTAGGACACCCACCTGCTAGATGGTCGGATGACCTGAGCAAGGTCGCAGGGAGGCCCTGGATGCAGGCCGCTTCCGATCGGTCGTTTTGGAATTCCTTGGGGGAGGCCTATGTCCAGCAGTGGACTTCCTGTGGCTGATATGATGAAGAAAATATAACGTCACAAAATAATGTCCCTTGTCATGATCATATTCATTTTAAACGTGATTTTGATTTATTATTGCAGAAAAACTAATAAGTATAAAGAGCGCAATTTGACTCCAAGAAACTATGATGTCATTTAGTCTACAAAGAGCAAAAAAAAATTTTTAGTCTATATTTCAGACAAATTCCATAGTAAAGTTTGTTTTGACGTTTAGAGAAAAGTATCTAATTGAAGTTGTTGAAAAGAAGCGAATTGGCTTGTCAACTAAATAATATAAAGTTTTGTAGATCGTTTTAATTGAAAATATAGTCAATTTTAAGAATGTAATTTGAATAAAAAAATTCTAAGTGTTATCAGAATTTTTTTATATAAATTTAAACTTTACACTGAAAGTGACGACACACAGCAATAGAAGATTACATTTTTCCTATGCACAAAAAAACAACAATGACAATTGTCATCTGTCAATTTCACGGTGGTTGTAGTCCTTTGACATATATTGCTGTAGGGAGATAACAGTGACAATGACAGTACAGTACTGAAAGCGGACATTGCCAATCTTCATCGTGACTTTACTGCCTCAATAAGCTTGACCTTGCTTGAAAATGAAGTTCATTTGGATTTTTGCAAATATCTTAATAAGTAAGACCTTATTTTAAAATATGATTAATGAAAGCTTCTCCTAGAGGCTATTCCTCGAAAAGGTTTGTGAATTCGTTTTTTTTTTCAAATTACTTGACAAGCGAATTGGGAACGACAGGCGGCACTGGCTCTTTCAAAGACGCGGCGTTTGTGACGCGCCGTACGCACACCATTTCAGCGAACGAACTATAAAGTAGTAGAAAGCCTTAACAATTATTTTGCAGTCAGCGTAAAAACGGCATTATTACAGCTTTATATCCCGCCATTTTATCTACGCATTTCATTTACAGCCAAGTATTGGCATAAAATCGTAAATGCCGAAAAAGACATCATAAACTGCGTGAGGTGTGTCATTTGATGCCTCCCTCGGGTTATGGGACCGTAACCGGTCCCATAAGTGTGCCGTTTCATTGCATAGTAACTTCAAGCTGACGGTTCATTTCGTCGTCTTCTGAATCTTTCTTCGTATGTGTTTAGTGCCCAACACATGTGTTACATACAGTTGGCCAGTACGTCAGACTTCTCTATTCCTTACGAGACAGACAAGTTCTAGAGCCTTAATATAAAGGCATATTTAACCCCGAACAAAAAAGGAGGGGTGTTATAAGTTTGACACTAAGGTGTGTCTGTGGCAACATAGCTCTCGAACGGATGGACTAATTTCAGTGCGTTTTTTTTAAAATGTAAAAGCAATTACGTTCCTTTGCGGTGGTTCTTAGCTATGTTTGATGAAAATTGGTTCTGCCGTTTAAAAGTTATTTGGGGTTAACGCTTGAAAGTCAGGTTTATTTAATTTGCCAGGAAATAAAACTTGTTAATGCATTTGTGGGTATGTAAGAATATAAGATGTAAAATATAACCCTTTCACCGCGAACGTCGGATTTATTCCGACAAACATTGTCGTGCCCATTCCGCGAGCGTCGGATATTTCCGACAAAAAAAAACGCTCGTATTGCACATAACTTAAGTATCCACATCCCTTTTTGGTTGTAGGTATTTATTTTAGATTTAATACCCCTCGCACTGACGGCACGGCCACTGATATAAAGTCTCGCGGTGAAAGGGTTAATAAAGGATAAGGTGATAAAGAAATCCAACGGCCAAGAGATTCTTCTCTTCTCCTGAAGATTGGCAGTCAGCTTTTTATATATCTGGATTCGTCTATGGCAATCCTGAATAGCATAGAAGCCTGTTCTACCGTTTTGATACTAGTCTGTTGAAACTCCACCTGTCAGAAGATGTGCTCCAACATAAAATGTACAGATTTGAGTAGTCGTAGAGCAAGAGATCAAGAGAAGAGAGAAACGAAAAGGGTTAATTAATGTATTTGTTATTATTATAACAGAACCGACAAAATTATACAAAACTAGCTAGTTTTGCTTTTATATGACTCATAATGCTATCAATATGAGAGGTGGTAGAGGAATCAGTCAGAATGATGAGGATAGAATGTATGAAGTATTTAAAAATGGAATTTAGAATTGAAATTTGAAAAGTGGACGGAATGAGGTGAATGAACATGCAGGAAGGAGTTTTATTGCAACATCGTTACAACTTAATTGTCAAAAGTTCTAAGCCATGACATTTTGGCAAATGATTGCGAGACTGCGAATGCAACGTGCAAAGTTTTTTTCTATTTTATCTAAATGCATTAGAAGATTTTAGCTAAATGTACGATTTCATTTCATACTAACTCTCAGTGGACGGTTTATTTGACCGTCTGCTTAAGATGAAAGGTCTGCCTTCACGGGGCTTAGGGGAATTAGCTGTAATCTGATAAGATGAGAACAAAGGAATCCGGCGAGAGATTGGGGGACAAGTGCGACGTGCAAGACTACCTACTCATATATACCTACACATATATACAGTCCAGATTTAATTTCGTATTAAGCAGGTAAGATCTGGACTGTATCGAATTAAATCCCCAGTCACTTAGTCATTTCCGTCCTATATCTATATATATTACCATTTCTATCGAAAATCCTTGAAGCGGTGGCGCATAACCAAATTTCATCATTTGTACCAATCCCCCTCTGAAAAGTTTATTTTATTTACGGAAAACAGTAAATAAAAATGACTTTTAATCACTATTTTGGGGATTGAATTAATAAAAAACCTCTTAATTCTAGTAATTGTTCCAATTTAATTAAATTATCTTTCTTTACCTTCATTTAATGTCGATTTACGCTTAATTCTTTTTTTTTCTCATAGTCATGGTATGGTCAAGTATAGTATGAAAACTCTTAAATTAAACGGATTTATATCGAGGGCCAGGAATCACTCGCGTCGCACAAGATTCTTACACTTGAACCACTCGCTAAGCTCGTGATTCAATCATCATGAATTACTCGCTACGGCCGTGATTCAGTCATTAGAATCCTCCACTTGCTCGTGATTCATCTACGGCCCTCGATGTAAATCCGTTCTCTATTCAGTAATTGCATAATCTACTATTGTATCTCATCATAATTCACTTAGTCCCTTTCAATCTGGTCGCCCCGGTCACAACATTACTATTGCCTTTCTCAATATCACTGAGGACGTACGCCGCGGCATGGAAAATCAATTGGTCACCATCTTAGGTCTAATTGATTTTTCCAGTGCATATAATATGGTAGACCATGACATTCTCCTTGCTGTACATCCTCTGCACTGTAATGGTTCTCCTCTTATCTCTATGATCGGCAACAAGCAGTTCGAATGGATCATGAGTTGTCGCAATAGAATGATCTTGTTTCTGGTGTTCCTCAGTGTCGAATCCTTTCCTCTTTACTATTTTCCTTGTTCATTAACTTCCTCTCTTCATCCATTGGCTGTTTTTCATCCATCCATTTCTACGCGGATGATCTCCAAATTTATAAGCAAATCCCAGCTGCGGACATTAAGAGTGGAGTTGATCAACTGAATGCCATATTAGCAGATCTTCTCTCCTGGTCGCAAGATTACGGAATACAAGTGAACGCATCTAAATGTCAAGCAATGATATTAGACAGTAACCAGCAGATAGCAAAAAATTATTTAAACACTATTTTTACCAGTATTATACAATGGTGGCACCATGGAATTTAAACCGGTGGTCAAAAATCTTGAATTTTTATTGATTCCTCGTTAAAATGGACCGACTAAGTCGCTTTTAAAACTAGTCGAACTGTAACTTATTCTCTTCAGTATCTTAACCGCTTCACAAATGTTCTCCCTGTGAAAACTAAGATTAAGATCACATTGATTCAATCGTTGATTCTCCCCATTATTGATTATGCTGATTTGTGTTATTCAGATCAAAATGTAGATCTTCTAAATAAAACGGATCGCCTTCTTAACTACTGTATCCGTTCCAATTTCTGCCTGCGTAAGTATGATCACATTTCTGCTTTCCGATTCAAACTCAATTGGCTCTACATTCGACTACGCAGGCATCAAAGACTTTTCTGTTCTCTTTTCGCTATTCTTAAGAATCCTTTTTCTCCTAAATACTCCAAATGTAAGTTTTATTAATTATCTCGCGGACACGCATGACCGGCAACTTCGCTCTATTCCCGTAAATCGAACTAGTTTTATGACCGACTTCTCACTTCTCAAGCCATACGGCTTTAAAATGCATTGCCCGAGGACATCAAACAAATCTCTAGTAGACATGTATGCAAAAAGGTGCATAATTACTTTTTGATTCATAATCAATTAATCGTTTCTTTCTATGTTCCATATATATGTATATGTATGTAGGTATTTTATTAATATTCTATGTATCAAATATGTAATTGTATTTATGATAACTTTAAAGTAATTATGGTATCTGGCTTTATATCTTTTATCTGTTATTCAGACGCCAACTTCCTTTTCTATTTTTCTTTTCCTAAAGGTTGACAGACAGATATTGCTTTACAAAATCCACCTAATGTAGCTTTTGGCTCAATAAAGTTTTTGAATAGATAAATTAATTAATAAATTAAAACCATCAGATTCCTTCCATGCTGACCTGGGAGAATAAAAAACGAAGAATGTTCTGTTGCTTCTCTTGCGCTTCCCGCACAAATCGTAAAAGCCAATCGAGGGAATGGACGTTTATTTAAGTTCACGGCTATAGTGTAGGCAAAAATGCTAGCACCTACTAATATTTTCATTTCTTTTTAGTCGACTGCTCCCGAAGGAGGGTTATGTTTTTCCAGAGTACATATGTATGTATGTATGTTTGTATGTATAATTGCTTGGCACGCTCTGCAGCCTGAACGGCTCTATGGAGTTTAGCTTGAGAGGTATCGTTAGATTTGTATTTACTGTAAGAGTAAAACTGGGTAGATCAAAATAAAAATAAAAAACAAAATGGTGGATTTTTGGCGCCAAATTTAAATGTTTGGCACGCTCGGCAGCCTGAACGGCTCGATGGACTTAAGGGATACCTGAATTTTTCCGGGGTCGTCACATACGTCAAAAGTGGCCGTTTTTCGCAATTGTGCGTAGAAAAGATTCACGTTCTCACTTTAAACTGTAAACAGTAGTTCATAAACTAGTTTAAAGGGTTATCTAGGGTCTGGTCAAGGCCAAATTTTAAATTATGTCTCCGTTTCCTATCAAATGATTTATTTTAAATAGGGGCAGCACTGGACCCCGGAAAATTCATATAGCCTCTTAAGCTTGAGAGGTGTCATTAGATTTGTCTTAATTTTGAAAGTGACACTAGGCTTATAAAAGGGTAGTAGGGTTTTTGTTATTTTTTTTTCTAATTATGATTTCCATATGGAAAAAGGAATGAAATTATTCCTTTTCTACACGCTGCAGCCCTACCTCTAACTACCCGTTAGGGATAAAACCGTGACAGTGTTTGGTATCTTAATACTATCCTATCCCTATCCTATCCTAATCCTAATCTGAACTTTATTAAAAATGCCACAGTGAGTTTGTATATTTATTTGTTTGTTATCTCTTCATGCCTCAACCACTGAACCTATTTAGATGAAATTCGGTATGGACATAGTCTAAAACTGGAATGACATAGAATAGTTTTTATCCCCCACGGAAGCCCACGGGCAAAGCTAGCTAGATAACACATTTCTTAGTCATTCCTCACTAGGCGCTACTTGTACTTGCACGGTAATTTTTAACCGACTTTAAAAAAGGAGGAGGTTATATGTTCGACTGTATATTTTTTTATGTATGTACACCGATTACTCCGTCAATTGTGGACCGATTTTCAAAATTATTCCTTAACTACCGCCAATTACATCCGATGAAGGAAAACATCGTGAGGTAACCATGCTATGGACACTCTCAAAAAGAAGAAGTATAAGGAGTTACTGAATAAAAAAAATATAATACACGATAAATCTAATAATTAAGGTCAGGAAAACTACGGGAAGCATTCGTTTGTTTCACTCCAACACTAAACTCAACAACTGATTTTGATAAAATTTATATGGGACTACCTGACAAGTATGTTTTATCAAACAAGAAAAGAATTTTCTAAATCGGTCCATCTTTCTTGTCTTTGTGTAATCGGTAAATAAACATAATATAAAACATAAAAAATTTCGAAGGATTGGTAACTTCCTTCTTTTGTGAGGTCGGTTCAAAATGCGATGATTCCCGAGGGACATTAAGAGATAAAAAGCGCTGTACTTACGTTTGTATCGTAGCATGTAGCCACCCTTGATTTGTGTTCCACCATGTTCTGGAATAAAAAAAAATACTTAGAATTTTTTTGTGTAATTTATCTGTTTTTTACAATACAATACAAATCAACTTTATTGCACCATAATAGACACACTAGATTACAAAACAACAAAAAATATAGGCACAAAGGCGGGCTTTTTCGCTATAAATGCAATCTCTTCCAGCCAACTTTTGGGTGGAGGAAAAATTTATTTGAAACAAGGTGGGAGCAGTACTTATACCTATAAGGAATTTACCTACTTACATATGAATATATACCTAAATACATTTACACATATATGATACATAATATATATATACTTGCATATAAATATAGTAACACTGAACAGAACTGATTGTATTGTCAGTTTATAAAGGCGATTTTTAAAGATTGTTTTAGTCTGAGCAATACGAATTTCAAGAGGGAGAGCTTTCCAGAGGTAGACAGCTTGTACTGTAAAGGATTTAGAGTAGAATGAATGTTTGGACGTAAGGCATTAATACTGCACTTTTTACAAGCTTATTTATTTCACCTGTCCCGTTGTTTGTGTGTCTATAATCAAACCATGCAAGCTAAATTAGACCTAATCCACTGTTTGATTGAGCTATAACTTCACATAGGTACTTAAGTTTGGTGACAATGACAATGCAATGTTTTTCTGTTTAAGCTTCATTGTACATAAGAATGAACACAGGTACAAATCAAACAACGGCGGACTTATCCCGTAAAGGGATCTCTTCCAGTAAACCGGCAAGTAATTGGGAGGAATGTTTACTTATTGTGCGTTTGGGACAGAAACAATATTATGTTATAATATATTAGTACATAGGTTTAGTTTGCAATATTATGGTACCAATGACCTGATCTCATGATGAAGTCGGTTGGTCGCCATAGTATCTGTGTGATAAAACAACATAACCCCATCGAGTTTGAGCTCGACTGATTTGTCTACGGAGCACTTTAGACTGTTTTTTTTTTAATTATTTTACGGCTCTGGATACTAGTCCTTTAGAGCCTATCTTTATTTTATCACTTCTTTATTCCTAACCCTAACCCAAACTATACAATCAAAGGTTGTTGTGGGTCTTTTGTCTGCTTCAAGGGAGTTTCTGGTGACAAATCTATACGAGTCCACTGGTTTTCATAGTCGATTGAGTGGCGGACGGCGCCTAAAGACGCCTACCACAGTCAGCAAATAAATATCACTGCAGCCCCACTATGAATGTCCACTTTAACCATTTCATATATTGTCCATGAGCAAGAGCATTTATAACACAACTACACCGATTTCATATTATAAAGTCCACTAAAATCAATTTGCAAAACAATTTAAAGCAAACGCTAACTGAACCCCTTGACTTCCCGCCAAAAACTCTCACTTTAAACTGTTTAAGTCATTGTTTAAGGGGCTACCTCAATTTTACGGGGTCCAGTGCTGCCCCCATTTGCCCCCATTTGCCCCTTAAGATAAAACCTTGGTTTTAAAATCATTTTTTTTAAATAATAACTTCTTTAACTAACTAAATGTAAATATTTTATGTGTGATGATAAATTTAGAGTATCGCGGTCACAATGATAGTTATTGGTACTACGGGACTTACCGCGATTATTATTATTTTTGGCCAGACATTTCGACGACCCTTCTGCCGTCATGGTCGCTGGCAGATTGAGGAACTGCGATGGATGTTGGGCTGTCAAAGGTTACCATATCGGTCTACCCTCTTTCTTCTATATCTTTTATATATCTGGTTAAAAATTATAAATTGACGACCTCCGTGGCGTAGTGGTCACCATGCTAGTCCGCCACCCAGAGGTCCCGGGTTCGATTCCCGGTCAGGGCAAGTTGGAAAATGGCCTTTTTCAAATTGTCCTGGGTCTTGAATGTTTATCTATATATTTATTTAATATATAATATAGTATCGTTGAGTTAGTATCCCATAACACAAGTCTCGAACTTACCTTGGGGCTAGCACAATCAGTGTTATTTGTCCGTATACATTTGTTTGAAAAAAAAATTATCGCGGTTAGTTCCGTAGTATCAATAACAATATTTTATGCAATTTTTTATCTATTTTACAAATCTTACAACAATAGAACTAATTCAAGGCTAGAAGTACTAGGACCCGCTACTGTTACTACCGCTCTGCGATCAATAATCCTGTATGTAACGCAATATCGCCTGAACAGGGTTGATTTGATAGCTTAAGTGGACTCAAGTTGCTCTCCACCCCTGTACAACATGAAGAGTACTTCACTTATTTCATCTCTCATCAAAATCATTTATCAGGACGTCGACTTTGTTAAACAGTAGGAGTGGAGTACACTTGATTACAACTTACACTTCAGAGGTAAAATAAAAACATATAACTAATACTTATTTTTCTTCTACTCGTGACAAAAGCTCAAAATTAAATCAAAACAGAATCGAACTATAACGTAATACACACACACTTAGATCTCCACTTCTATACTCGTATATCTTCAATACTCTTGCCCAATCCCTTATTCAATTCCTATTTCACGACCTCCGTGGCGTAGTGGTCACCATGCTAGTCCGCCACCCAGACGTCCCGGGTTCGATCCCCGGTCAGAGCAAGTTGGAAAATGGCCAAATTGTCCTGGGTCTTGGATGTTTATCTATGTATGTATTTGTTATAAAATATAGTATCATTAAGTTAGTTACCCCATAACACAAGTCTTGAATTACTTTGGGGCTAGCCCAATCAGTGTTATTTCTCCCTATATATTTATTTATTATTTATTTATTAACTTATTCAAACAATTTTGGATTACGTTCATACTTGCTACTTGGATGCAAATGAAAATCTTGAAGATAAACTGGAGCGTTTACAAAATCTATGCATTCGTTTCATATTTGGATTGAGTAGGTTTGACCATGTTCCCGGGCAGCGTGCTCAGCTGAAATGGTTGACTGTAGCAGTGTTTGGTAAACACATTCATAACGGTAAACCGGTTATATCGGTTAACCCTTTTTCGGTTAATCCTTTGATTCGGTTAACCCAAACAATAAGGGTAACAGTAACCGTTGTATAAATAGGTTAATTAGGTTTTCGGGGATGCACAGCCGTTTGGTTGAGTCATGCAAGCGCTTTTGTAGGAATAGGTACAGTGACCATGTGACGAGGAATGAAAAACGTGTAGTATCATGCAGAAATCTATATGTCGATTCGGTTAAAGTTAACCGCAATTATAGGTTAACAGGCTATTTCGGTTAACCGAAATATATGTTAACCCATTTCCAATTGGATTAATAACAGATTATTTCAGTTAGGTTAACCTAAACCGTCCAAACCCTGGCCTGTAGGGTTCCGTAGAGACAGTAGCATTCTTTATCTTCTTTCTTTTCAACATGCTACAGTATCCTTCTTTCCCCTCCTATCTGCGAGAGCGTTTCTATTTTTTATATCCTCCAAATTTTCCTTGCAGATCCCACCTATCGAAAATAGTTAAAAGTTTATTTAAAAGTCTATTCATACCGAAGTTACCGTCGCTTTTGCCTTTGATCAACGTTTACGATCTACAAAGCAAGTTTACTTTTTGGGACATTAAACCAGAATATTGACATGTTATAATTTTAAACAAGCTTTTATCTAAAACATAGAACTTAAATGTTTAAAGTGCTCCTTAAGACGAATCAAACGAGCCTAAACTCGATGAGGTTGAGTCATTTCTTACAGAGTTCCTATGGCCACCTTCCGGCATATTTAAAACTGCTCCACGTCATTATAATATTGCATTGTCACGCGATATACGTATGCGTGCAAGATTTCAGCTCAATCAGATACGGTAAATGGGTCAATTTTGTCGCCGGACCACCTGTACTAATGGGTTGTAACCATTTTAACTTCCAAAATTTGATTATTTAATTAAAAAAAAAAAACTTTATAAGCCAAAAGCTTTAATCGGTGAATTTAATGATAACAGACAGAAAGACAACGGGACAGGTCAAACTAAATAAGGTAAAAATTTTAAATATAAATAATTTTGATTCTCACGGGTGGACGAAGAAAACCGGGCAGGCCAAGAAAGCAATATATTTAAAGACAATTTGTCGCAGGTTGCATTTGACAGGGATAAGCGGAACGAGATGGTGGAAACCTTTACCTAGCAATGTAGGTTAGTAAAAAATTACAAACGTAATTAGTAATTAATAATGGCGTTAAAGATTTTTTTATATGCATTCGAATTCATAACCTCCTCCTTTTTTAAAGTTAGTTAAAAAGATATCGATTCCCACCTTAAGGCGGCCCTAACCCGGCTGCTCTGTTTTCAACGCGAGCATAGTTTGAAAAGCTTGGTGTTTAATCCAGGGCAATGCTAGAAAAGGAGGCAAACCAAAAAGAGAGAAATAGTGCCTAAGGGCATGGTTTGCATTCTATTAAATGAAATTAGTATTATTATTAACTATCCATTGAACGAATATTAACTATGCATAGGGTGCGGAAATTTCATAAAACTCGTTCCGGGAAATACGTGTTTATCAGTAAGCCTTACAAGTGTGTGAAATAAATGTTTTGTATTCAAAATTTTCATTACATTTGCGAGGTTTGTATCGAAATATTTTCTTTATTTTTACAATTTATGAGTACTTTATAAACGGTCAAAGTTTAGCTAAAATTTGTGCAAAAAAGCTGATTTTTGGAGGCTTATACTAACTTTGTTTTTTTTTTTTAATTTCAATTTTTAATTTCGATATAAACCTAGAAATAGCGCCCAAGATACCTGTGAGTTCAAAAGTTTTTAAGAAAGATCAGATATAACGCCATAATCACGTATGAGCGATTTGAAAGTAAAGATAATATTTTGATACAAACCTCGTAAATCTAATGAAAATTTTGAATACAAAACATTTATTTCACATGCTTGTAAGGCTTACTGATAAACACGTATCTCCTGGAACAAGTTTTATGAAATTTACGCACCCTATGAATAGTTAATATTCGTTCAATGTATAGTTAATAATAATACTAATTTCATTTAATAGAACGCAAACCATGCCCTTAGGCGCTATCTCTCTCTTTTTGGTTTGCCTCTTTTTGGTGAAACACCAAGCTTTTCAAACTATGCTCGCGTTGAAAACAGAGCGGCCGGGAAGGGCCACCTTAATGACACAACAACACAATAAGCACATAAAAATACAGTAAGCCAGCATCCCTATTTTGTTCACGCAAGAGTATATTGAGAGAACTCAAGCACGACTTCGGAATGTCGAAAACAGACCATGAACAAACGTTATTTCGGCGATAAACAGGAAAATTTGGACAAAAACGCGTGCGTGATCGGAATGGCGAACAACATAAGGGT
This sequence comes from Acrobasis suavella, assembly GCA_943193695.1. Classification (NCBI taxonomy): domain Eukaryota; kingdom Metazoa; phylum Arthropoda; class Insecta; order Lepidoptera; family Pyralidae; genus Acrobasis; species Acrobasis suavella. The sequence continues at coordinate 5,085,152 of OW971947.1, forward strand.
AGTTCGCTTCGCCGTGGCGTTTAAAATGACGTTCCAACGATCAAAGGGCGGTAAACAAAACGTTCGATATATGAGAAATGTAATAAACCTCCAGAATATATATTAAAAACCATTGATTAAATGAGCCTGTGGACGAACTTTATTACAATTATCAAGTGATACAAATATACAAAGGTAAATAAATAATTTTTTACTTTTTGACTTTGACATTGACCGAGTTTCGCGCGAAGAAAATCAGGCGAAAACGAGGCTCTCTAAAAATGAAACCTCAAACTACGAAATACGACAAAAATGTACCACACTGCTAACTAGGAGGTATAGTAGTATAGATTTATGCTTGATTTTCACGAAATATTACTTGAGACCACCTCATCTTTGGACGAGATTAATCTTAGACCACTTCATATTATGACGACATGCGATTTAGACATTGAGCGTTTTAGACGAGTGCTACATAGACTATTTCCGTCTTATTATAAAAAACAGGACTAACTTTGTTACTAGGTTTGAACCATTATCTGCCCAATATGAAGTTGACATTGACAGGTGAGATAGTGTGGTATTACTAGATGTCAACTTGATTTGCTTGGATAATGGATTAAACCTAGTAACAAAGTTAGTCTGGGTTTTATAATAAGACGGTTTGCGTTTAAGACCATCGAGTTTAACTCGCTTCAAATGCGTGAATAGATAATATGTGATGGAGGTACAAACACGAGGGATGTGACTTAGAATCTCACTCGTGGCGAAAATTGTTCATTACTTAATATGAATTTTAAAAATACTTGCCTTACAAGCTCGTCACTAAATTAACAATTGAAGTAATATCACACAAATATCTAATATAATAAAGGCGAAAGTTTCTAAGTGTCTGTGTGTGTGTATGTTTGTTACTTCTTCACGTGCAAACGGCTGGACCAATTTTGATAAAATTTGATACGCAGGTAGCTGACACCCTAGATTGCCAAATAAGTTACTTTTTCCGCGGGTAACACTGCGGGGCGCAGCTGGTTTTAATATAAGCCACTGTATAATTATTGTATTGAATAAAGTTGAAGTAATAAGTATCTCTTTCAGGGTTTAGTTAGGTTACTAACCCGCCTTAAAGACGAAAATATTATTAGAGTAATGAAATCATACATCAACAACCCACCGTAAAAATGTCGTAGCACTTATTAATGTACGAGAGCTGTGACCTTTACCAAAATTAAAAGACACCGCCTTATTAAACGCCGCGATTACTCACTGAGCGTGTTATCCCCTTAATGAAAAGTGCAGGCTGCTAAGAAGGAATAATGTACCTTTGCCCTTTTTAGGGTTAAGCACACGCGATACTTTAACGATGAGACACTACCTAGTCATCGCTGAACTAGGTACTCGTAATAATAAATTTTGAAAAAAGACTTGAGAGGTGTCAAGGGACACCCGGATGGAACGAAGTAAAATATAAATAGGTCATAATTACATTCAAACTCTTTTCTGCATTCTAAAATCAAGTTTTTATTATCTTCATAAATTTGAATGAACAAAAAGTGTCGTTACAACCTTTGGTCTTAATTTTTTCCGTCTAGCCCCCTTTCGCAACGCGCGATAAGGAACTTCGTTCCAAAAAATCGTAAAATATTTTATTGGCTGTCTTAGTACTTTCTTGCTTTTCGTGGGTGTATGTGGCCAACACTAGTGTCAGATTTCCAAGCTGCCAAAAGGCATCTGACATAGCTTGACGACTGCCATACAATGATGACAGCCGGGACCAACGGCCTATACGTGCCTTCCGGAGGAGCTCGAGAAATTTTTATGTCACTTGTGGTCACCAATCCAAGTGCGGACCATGCCCGGTGTCACTTTACTTGCGAAAGCGCTAGTAATGCGCCCTCCCGCCGGGCCACCGAGCTCCTCTAAGTACTTATCAAGACAAATTCAATAAACCCAACCTCGTGTGGTTGTGCTAACGCTGTGGTTGCATCGTTAGCTTGCAGGGTTCTCATGGTCAAACTCCGCCTCCATCGTCAGATCAGCTTCTGGTCATAATAATATAAGCTTAATTGTAAAGTATGCAAAATATAAGCTTAAGAGGCTACCTGAATAAAATAAATAAATTATTTGAAAAGAAACGGAGATATTATTTAAAATTTGGCTTTGATATAACCCTAGATAACCCTTCAAACTTTTGTGAAATACTGTTTATATATAGGGTTATATCAAAGCCAAATTTTAAATAATATCTCCGTTTCTTTTCAAATGATTTATTTCAAATGGGGGCAGCACTGAACCCCGAAAAATTCAGGTAGCCCCTTAATTGGTTCAGGATAACTTATTTATGTAGCTGCAAATCAGTGAGCTACTCTCTGAGCAGCACAAAGCACTGATCTATGACCTTTTTGGATTGCTGTAGCACACAGATACAATGATACTGTTTACAGTGCGATCTTTTATCATGTGTTGTTTTGTAGTTTTGCATATATTTCTTCTGTATGTGTGTGACTATAGCAACAAATATATAATCTTATCTACTTCTAGTACGTGTCATGGTCGCGTATTCGCCATGCAGTGCAACAATTTAGGACAAAGAGCTAACCACTATAGACTTGGGTTTCATTACATAGCAACAGCTAGTTAAATACAAGACCACAAGAAATGACAGCGTGGGAGGCCGAAAATAACTTGGTGCGATGCTACTGATTCAGTGAACACTATTGTGTCCCAAATTCATTAAAGGTCTACACTTCTTAAATACGTAGCCTTTTAGCAGTATGACTGGTTTGGGGAGGGCTGATTTCTTATGAGTGTGACGGTTATATTATAACATTATCACGCACATTAAGTTAATTGTTCTGATAGATAAAAATAAAAATAGAAGTATATTAACTATGTCCCACGAGAATAACTGCCGACAAACTGCTGCTGAGTTTGGCAGACTTTGTATATTGAACTGTTCTGTTTTTATAAACAAATTAATGCTTTAAAAAGTTTATCTAAGTTTTTTTTTCTGTCCTACAAATCGCCGGTCCGCGCTGATGCTGAATGAAGTCTTCTGTGTCTGCCTAAAGAAGAGATAAGGCATATAGTGGCATATATAAAGTCTGGATGGATGCTCAGGCAGGGCTCTTAACCGGTTTCAATTTACGGGTTAATATTGTGCATAATAACGTTAAAATTTTGTTCGTTGGTTAACCGGTTAAACGCAGGCGCTTAACCAGTTAAGCGCCTGAATGAAACCGGTTAAGCACCTGAGTTTAACCGATTAAACGCCTGAGTTTCGGTTAATTTTAAACTGTTTCTTAGTTTAACCTGCAGTTTAACCGGCTGATTTCATAAGAAATCAGCCCTCCACAAACCAGTCATACTGCTAAAAGGCTAAACGCAGGCGCTTAACCGGTTGAGCGCCTGAGTTTAACCGGTTTCTTTTATGTTTAAAACCGGTTTAAACGATAAATAAAATATTTTTATTTGGCACGCAGTAACGTCTCGTTCGCTGCCCCGCAGCCGCTGCCCTTCGTTAGAGCAGAAAGAGGCTAAATGGCTGGTTAGCGATAATTAAAGTAGCTTGTCTGTTTCATGCCTTAAGTAGGGAAGACGGAGGCAAGTACCCGGGTAGCTGCTTCTAAAAGTAGCTCGTATTAAGGGGGGTTGCGCAGGTGGAGGCTAATCATCGCTGGTCGCAATTGCTAGTCTGTATCCGCTCAAAAACGCCTAAACATCGCGTATGCCTTGTTTAAGACCCTTCAGTCGGGTCATTATTGTTTTTTTTGGCTGGTTTTACAGTGACTCTAAGCTCGTCCGCGGCGCTTACTTAGGGTTGGGCTACTGTGGCTCAGAACCGTCATTCGCTAGAGCGAGAGAGAGTAACGAAATGCCGCGGAATCGCCGATGCTGACGCGTTCCGTCCCTCTCTCTAGCTCTAAGCAGCAAAGAAGAGTGCTGTTCCGTGTTGTCAGATGTTGCCCAACATTTACTAAACGCGCGTGCAAAACCGGTACTGTCACAGCGCTGCTGTTCTGCCATTTCTGAAACGCGGAGTCACCTAAACGAATGGTTTTCCGATACAATACCATTCGTTTAGTGACTCCGCGTTTGAAAAATGGAACCACTGAACTGCGGCGAGCCCAGCCCCTAGATCGTCGCACCGGTCGTCGCAACTAAAAGTAGCTCGTCTGCATCTGCATTAGGAGGGGTTTGGTGGGGCAGATGGAGGCTAATCAACGCCATGCCGCCAATCATCCGTCATTGTTGATGATAATTTCATTTTGGATCGGTAATTCGGCCATTGATATCGCATCGCGCCATTTTGCGATTCAATACTTCGTGAATCTTCTAACTTTGAAGTTTATTTGTGTAATAAAGAGATATTTTGGTCCTGATTGATATCAGAAAAGTAGCTGATAAAAAGTTTATATATTTTACTTGATTTTATGGTAGAAAATTCGTTGTATTTCGCGGTTATCTATATATTTTGACAGTGTTTTTATAGCTCTATAGCAGTTCTTAATAGTTGTAAAGAGGAAACGCTTATAAGAATTATATCCACTTAATCATATTACCTTAAACTTGACAAAACGAAAAAGTGCCTGGTAAATTCTACCGATAAATTACACAGTGCAAATTTATTTCCTGTTTTTTACACTTTAATTCAGGCAATAAAATGATTTGTATGGTCTTCGTGTTGCTTTGGTCATGCAAGCCATCTATTGCGACAATTTAACTGTATGCTGCAGGCAACAAATTTGCAATATTGCCTGTTGCAACTACTAAGACTACAAGCTCAGTATTGAAAACCTTTTAGGGTTAAGGCCCACGCCTTAATACTCAGAAAACGCCACATGTACAACAGGTACGTGCTAACAATCTCTACTCAAGCCAGGACAGGTCTAGAATATCAATCAAAATCTTTTTCTCCGAAGTCCCAAGTCATTTGAGAGGAATGACATTTCCTTCGGCGTCCATAATTTTATAAAAATCCAGGTGGAGCCACGTGGCCGATATTGGTTTTATGCTAATGCTTATTGCAAAAAATAGGTAAAGGATGGAAGTGTAGCTCAAAGATCTGCAATTTTTATTACTGCGCTTCTTCTGCTTATCTTGTCGCTGGCTCAAATTTCAAATGTTGTTCTTCCAATACGTTGCCACTTTTACGCCTTCCTCCGAGGCAGAGAATAGGTCAAGCATGGTACAGCTGTTGAGGCACGAAGGGCATGAGGAGATGCTGCATAGTCTGGTCGTCGTGACCACACTGACACTGTGCCTACATCACCAGCGCGTCAGATTGTGCCTACATCGACCTACCTCAGTTCGGAGGCGATTCAAGCACCTTATTTTTATACTAAGTTGAGAAAGACTGCACAACGATTGACTCCGCTATTTGCATAGACCTAGAAATTTACAAATGTATAGCTATTTGAAATAAATTAATTGTATTTTCGAAAGAGCAGCTGAAAATCTGAAATAACAGAAGGAGTGAACAGCTGAAAAGCGACATCTCTTTTTTAAATTACAAAGACATTTATCATCATAGTTATCTTTCAGAGTCCCACTGTTTGACATACGTCAGCGCATCATGTGTGTTATGTAAGTTAGGTAATCGACGCAGCGACAGCGCTACGGCGACGACACGCGCCATGTGCGTGTAGCCTCACTCATTCTGTTTGTCAAGGGCTAGTTGAACTCTCGTCAGAAGGGTTGTGGCGACCTCTACGCCACGACGACGAACTACAACCACCACAAACAAAGCGACAATAAAATTTATAAGAAAACAACGAGATGGCGCTAGATGTGTATACTACATCTCGATCTCAGAGTTCTGGTTGCAACTGACTATATATAAAATTTCCGACGATATACATCTCCGGAGCCGCGGTTCGCCAGGCGCAATTGTGGCGGTCAAGCTCAAGCAAATCACCTCCCTCTCGCAACAGGGTGAAGAATTATACTTGTAAGAAGTAATTATCTATTCCTTGGGGAGTCCTACGTCCAGAAGTGGTCTTCCTGTGGCCCCCAGACAAAGGAAACATGTATGACACTTTATAGAAGCGTAGTATCACTTATACCTTCTACTACTACAAACGAAACTATACATCCGTGCACACGTCATTGTGTGTGTGTTTGCTCCTCAACACCCTAGAAAAGGCGAGAACGGGGGAGAGGTACGGGGACGGTGAAGCATATTGCGTGGAACCCTAGGAATTTACATTCTGTATGTAATATTATATCTACTAATTCTGTGCTAAGGATAAAGAGATATATGATAATTGAGAGCTGATATCTATGACCAACGAGTCTATATATTCCTGAAAGGCCAGCAACGCTTCTGTTACACCCCCGGTGTTGCAGTTGTCCATGGGCAGCGGTGATCACTTACCATCAGGTGACCCGCTTAATCGTTTGCAAAGATTCAAAAATTCAAATGTTTATTCAGTAATTAGACCTTTACAGGCACTTTTACACGTCAATAATTATTTTTAAAGAAAAGCTACCGATACCAGCGCTTCGTAACGACCACTGCTGAGAAGAAACGCCGAAAGAAACTCATTTTCACAGTATTGGTCGCCTACTCGCCAGAAGGGCTTTGTCATATTATTATAATTGTCTTTTAATTAATAAATACTTATAATATAATATAATGTTGACACATTATACCATGTAATGCTTGCGAAAAAGTAAACAAACATAAATTGCCGCCCTATAACATAAAAAAAGCTTTCTGTATCAAGTGTCATGTCCGTACTTTCTCTATTGTATGTTTGGCTTTGCGCAATTGAGGCCCACAGCTGCTAGAGAGACTGCTAACTCGGGATTGAAGGCCTTCTAGAGTTAATGACATATTGACTGGAATCATCCTAATATTATTTCTATAGAATCACTGATTCCATAGAAATTATTAGTACATACAATTGCAATGTCATGTGGTTTTCGGCCATTTTTGGTTTTCCGTGTGTGTGAATGGCTAACACCTAAAGGCATCTGACATGCGTGACGAATGCCATACAAATATGACAGCCGGGACCCACGTCTTCCCTTTACAATGTGGAAGGGGCATACCCGCAATAAATCGAACCACTGGCTACATATACTAGATCACTATTGTATAAAAAATTAAAATAACAGTCAAAAAACAAGAACAAATTCGACATTCCCAAACAAATTGCCCGGGCGGCTGCACACTTTTGTATGGAAGTGCCAATTTTTTTTTAGTCTTTTGTCTGTTATTTTAATTTCATTATACTATAGTGATCTAGTATAACCTGTGGTTTGATTTATTACGGGTATTTTCCTTCCACGTTGTTTAGTGCCTTCCGAAGCACGGAGGAGCTCAAAAATGTTGAATATTAATGAAGGTATTAAATACCACCATAACGCTAAGGGTTGGTTGGCTTCATAAAGTTTTTGATCCTAGCTTTAATAGAATACAAGGTAATTGACGCTTTTATCTACACCCATGCTATAAATCCTCTATAAAAGTTTCTGAAACCGTTAGCTTATTGCCAACATTAAAACACCCAGTGTCATAATAACCATTATATCACCCAAACGAGTGTTATAATGTTGTACTAAATTTAATTATGCAACGCAAACTCGATCCCTTCCTTACTCATCAAACAGCCACATTCTTTATGAATTTCAAAAAAGGAACATTGTCATGTACGCGCCGTTCACTACCACACCTCCGTAATTTAAAAAAGGAACTTATTGGTTATTCGCATTCACGTCATATCGAACAAAAATAATTCGCATTCCAATAATTGTACGATTCAAAATTTAAATAATTATTACAATAAATAAAATCATTATTACCTATACATACATAGTTAGTTTGTATAAGATACTCAGCAATAAACTTACCAGGAATTTACATAGTGTTCTTACAACACTGTACAACACCCTATGGATTTAGAACCTTTAATAGAGGATTCATATCATGGGCGTAGATAAAGTTTTGTATGCAACTATAATAGTTAGGTATTAAAACACTCATGTGATACTATTATCACACCCACATTCGTGTTATAATACCTCTTATTATACTACAGTTGCATAAATAACTATATTACTAGATTCTAGTTCATTCCATAAATGAGCAGCCATGACAGCAAAAGACTGTATAAGCTCGAAAGGAGAAAGTGGGGATGTCAAGATTAATTTTTAAGGATTAACTTTAACTTTAGATGTTTATCTATATATGTATTTATTATCAAATAAAGTATCGTTGAGTTGTATCCCATAACACAAGTCTTGAACTTACTCAATCTGTTTCATTTGTCCCTATATATTTATTTATTTATTTTTATTGTATATAGCCATGGCTAAAAACCTTGTTTCCAATAACTTATTTCCACTGAAGTCAAGGCAAACGCTTTCTAAGAAATTACGCCCAAACGCCGAAAGAAAAACCAATTTTGATATCGAATAACCATTATAAAAGAAAGACACCTTTATCGTGCCGCTATTATAACACAGATTTCGTGCCTACATCCCTCTCTTTCTTACAGATCACGTCATCCCTTTCACGCGTAAGTAGGTACTATAAATAATATTGATGTAATTTTGATTGTCATCTCATTCGGGCAGCAGTTCCTCATTTATAAGGTGGAAATAGGTTTTCAGAGATTTTTGCCCCGCTGCGCCAGAACAAGAGTTATGTTTTTAACCCCCGACAAAAAAAGGGGTGTAATAAGTTTAACGCTATGTCTGTTTTTCTGTGTGTCTGTCTGTGGCGTCGTAGCTATTGAACAAATGGACATATTTCAAAGCGTTTTTTTTAACGCAAAAGAAAATGGGTTTAAAAGTTATTGGGGTGAACCACAGGGATGCGCTTGAAAGTCGGGGTTTTTAGGTTTCCGTAGCCAAATGGCAAAAAGTAGAACCCTTATGGATTCGTCATGTCTGTTGTGAAACTATAAGAAGTATACTGTTGAAATTTGGTAAGTAGGTAGATGTATTCTGTGAACCGCATTAAGATTTTTACATCACAAAAATAAATAACAATAAATTTTGGGGGTTCTCCATACTTAGAACTGAAACTCTTTTTTTTTATCACCGTACGTGTTGGGTGTATAGGTCATCAAAAATGATGTCGAGGTTTCTAATACCATTTTTTTAAAAACTGTATAGTTTGTGCGAGAGACACTTCCAAAGTAGTGTGTAGTAAGTAGTGTGTAAATGTCCCCCCCCCCCCCTCCCTGTAACTTCTAAAATAAGAAAATAAAAATAAAACAAAGAAAATATATATATGATGTACATTAACCATGCAAACTTCCACCGAAAATTGGTTTGAAAGAGATGTAGTAAGTAGTTTTTTTAATACGTCGTAAATCTTTAAACCGCAATTTACCTTTCATTCTATCAACTCAAATATAAAAAAAAAACATTTAATTTTATAAACATAAACCTTATGCATAAACCTTGAACCTTTACTTGCTGCTACGGAGCCCTTTGGTGGGGGGGGCGAGTCGACGCATAAACTATGAACCATCACTTGCTGCTACGCAACCCTTCATGGGCGAGTCCAATTCGCACGTTGCTGCTGCTTTTTTTAATTTGCCATGCAAATAAGCTTGTCGAGTGTAAGTATGATCGGCAAGGTTTTTGATAAATTTTTATAGCTTGAGAGGTGATGTTAGATAAAAGCTCATAAACGGTATCAAAATAAAGAATGTTAGAAAAAAAATTAATGCGGACGGATTTTTGTTATAAATACTTTGTATAAAGAAGTTGGGAAGATGTGTACATTTTCCAAGTGTTAATTCTCGTACTGCGTAGTAGCTCACTATGAAATCTGTTTGCTGATTGAAAAAAAATATACAGTCAAACATAGAATCTCCTCTTCTTTTGAAGCCGGTTAAAAATAAAATGGCTTTTTTAAAACCAGAGTTGAAGAATGGTTCGTTACAGAAAGTAATCGCTGATAGTGCTTATTTAACCGACTTAGAAATTAGGTCATCAATTTCGTCCCGATCTTTTTTTAGGGTTCCTATTGCTAAGACTCCGCTGTCCATCTGTCTGTGATACTTATTAAACCGTGACAGCTAGACAGTTGAATTTTTACAGATGATGTATTTCTGTTAGTGCTATAAACAACAAATACTATAAACAGAATAAGGTAAATATTTAAGTGGGGCTCCCAAATGACAAACGTGATTATTAAAGATATAACAGTACGGAACCCTTAATCCACGAGTCCGACACGCACTTGGCCGGTTTTACGAAAAATGTTTTTTGGTTATTCGAAAACACCTGGAATGATTTGAATTTTTTTTTTGTTTAATAGGTCATACTTGTGAGGTGGTTTCAAAGAAATTTATAAAAATCAGTTGTGAAGTAGGATTTAAGTTTTGAAAAATTATTAATTATCTTACGGAGCAGACGGCCATAAGACCCTAAGGCCTCGTTTAGCATGATGTTGCGCGAGAAGGTTAAAAAGAGAGTCAAAATAGTGACAGGTTCTTAGCCACATCGCTTATTAACTCATTCGCATTTTCGCCCTAGATCGGCTTTCACTGTCTGCACGGGAATAGAAACAGCCGGTATATTCTAAGTTTTTTCTTTTCTACCAGACCAGCATGGAAGAAATAAAAATAATATGTACAAACAAGTTATTGTTAAACAAGTAATTATTACAAAAACAAAAAACCCGACTGCACTGTTTAATTTTTTTTTTAATTTGATATACCCAATGTCACTTTCACAGTTAATACGAATTTAACGACACCTCTCAAGCTAAAATCCAACGAACTGTTGAGGCTGCAGAGCGTGCCAAACAATTATACATACATACATAAATACATATTCTCGAAAAATACAACCCTGCTTCTAGCGCAGTCGGGTATTAAAAATATACCCAGTGTCACTCTCAGAAGTAAGATGAATATTATGATACCTCTCAAGCTTAAATCCATCGAGCCGTTCAGGCTGCAGAGCGTGTCAAACACGCCAAACATAAGAAATTGGCGCAAAAATTCCGCCATTTTGATATAGTGTCACTCTTACAGTAAATACAAGTCTAAAGACACTCTCAGACCAAAATCCATCGAGCCGTTCAGGCTGCAGAGCGTGCCAAACAATTATACATACTCTCGAAAAACATAATCCTCCTTCTGGCGCAGTCGGCGAAAAAACTAACTACACCAGACGACGTGTAAAACCCGAGACGTTAAAGTTTCAACGGCTGAGTGGCCTTAGTTTGTTAGCACCTCACTGCTAAATTAAAAAGTTAATATTTAAATACGCCCCGCACCTACCTCGGGGGACTTTTAAAACGCGCCAAACTGGCCGAGGAAAGGAAAGTAGCTGAAATACTTTTAGCAGATGTTGTTACAGTACTTTATTTTATCAGTGAGGAGCTGAGGTTACCTGGTACGCGCACTTTTTAACCGACTTCCAAAAAAGAAGTTATCAAATCATCGCGATCTTTTTAGGGTTCCGTACCTCGAAAGGAAAAAACGGAACCCTGATAGGATCACTGTGTTGTTCGTCCGTCCGACCGTCTGTCTGTCTGTCAAGACCCTTTTTCTCAAGAACGCGTGGAGGTATCAAGCTGGAATTTATATCAAATACTTAAGTCTACTGTTCCTTGGAGCTGTGAAAAAATCAAACTTCTAAGCCAACGCAATCAAAAGATACAGCCGTTTATGTCGCAAATTTCCACAAATTTTCGAGACTCGCAAGTTATTGAAACCTACAGGGTACTTCCCGTGAACTCAGAATCTTGAAATTTGATACGAAGCAACATTTTATACAGGGTGTTTTTAAAATCATTGGCATCTTTTCTACTAGTGAAAGTATTCATGAATATGAGCAACTTTTTGTATGGGACCGACTCAATCCAACCGAAAAAAAATCAGCTGTTCCATACTATTTTACAATACTTAGAATCCCAAAATGTAAGTTGGTCTAATACAAAATTTTGCTCATATTCATGAGTACTTTCACCGGTAGAAAGGATGCCAGTGATTTAAAAAACACCCTATATATAAAGGGATAATTGCGAAAACCGTAAATTTATTGTAAAATCATATAACAAAAATATTTTTAATAATTTTAAACTTACTAAACCTACAGGTTTGTACGGAATCCTCGGTACGCGAGTCCGACTCGAACTTGACTGGATTTTTATGTATGTTCACCGATTATTATTGTACCGACTATACTTGTAAGGTGGTCCCATAGAAAATTTTATCCAAATCATTTTTTTTTTTTAATTATGCAAGTTTAGCATGTCCGGGTGTGATAATAAAATTTACACACTTGTACATAAAATCGAGTATATCGTCCTCATTATCTTCATCGGCAGCGGCCTACCCCCCATTTTTAGAAATAGTGACAGGTTGAAAGCCCTTTCTAGACATAAATGAGATATCATCAAAAGGTAAAATCTAAGGTAATAATAAAATAATAAATTAATTAATTAATAAGTATCGAAAGTAATAAAATAACGAATTAAAATGCTTCCAACTATCTAGCGATAGTAACGTAATTTGGCCAGTTATTATTTGTACCTATAATTAAATTTATAGTAGGTAATTTACTTTTTCTTTTTATTTTTATATATGTAAATTATCCTATCCTGGCAATTTAAATAAAAAAGTATTTTCGAAAATCTATTATTTGTATTCATATATGTTAGCACGTAAACCAATTTTTTTCAGTATTTTATGTTACCACTTTTTCCGCGTAATTAATATACATACCCATGCAAAATCACAGCATTCTTGTACTTATAGTCGCTGAGTAAAACCGCGGACAGACAGACAGATAGACAGACATGGCGAAACTATAAGGGTTCCTTGTTTACAATGGAACCTTAAAAACCAACATCACTCCCAAACTACACAACCGATTTTGATAAAATTTCTATGGGGCTACCTCACAAATATACCTTTTCAAACAAAAAAAGAATATTCCAAATCGGTCCAGGCGTCTTCAAATAATTGGATAACATAAATAAAAAAAAAGATCACGTCTTATTGATAACCTCTTCCTTTTGGAAGACGGTTAAAAACCATACTTAGATAAAAACACGTTCTCATATTCACAACGTCGACGACATTATGAGCCCTTCAAAGCAAATCCTCCCATAACTCATGTCGCTCCCCAGTGGAGCCGTGTCGTAACTCAATAAGACTCCGTGTATGAAGCAGTGAGAGACATGAACAACGTCGTGCAAGGCCAAGAAGACCGTAAAACTGTACTTGACCTCAGCACTGTAAAATAAAGAGGGTATAAATCCTTATCCAAACTAATATTATAAATGCGAAAGTGAGTTTGTATATTTATTTGTTTGTTACCACTTCACGCTTCAACCACTACACCTATTTAGATGAAATTTAGTATGGATATAGTTTGAGACCCAAGGAAGGACATAAAATAGTTTTTATCGAGGAGGCAAAGCCCACGGACACAGTTAGTGTATAAATAAAGGTCATATTGTATTTGCCTTGGTAAATATCAAGACCAGTGAAATACGAGTAAGATGCATGCCGGGTTTAGCTAATCCTACAAATGGAAAATTTGTACTGATGTATCATCATCATCATCATCATATCAGCCACAGGAAGTCCACTGCTGGATATAGGCCTCCCCCAAGGATTTCCAAAACGACCGATCGGAAGCGGCCTGCATCCATCGCCTCCCTGCAACCTTGCTCAGGACATCGATGTTTGTAAGGATGTTTTTTCCGATTTCGGGCCAGAACAGCTGAACGGATTGAAACGAAATTTATTGTGTAGATATCTCATTACCTGGATTAACAAATAGAATAATTTTATTCCGAAAAAATGTGAAAATCTCGTGGGATGACAAATACTTTTGTTTTCGCGTGCAATACCTCGAACAACAGCTAGTGTGTGAAGAGAGTAATTTTTTCCCGCGAGTTCTCTTGCTATGCAGAAGTTTACTGTCTTTAAAATACTTATTTGATATAAATAACATTGTCTATTTTGTAGTTTGGTTGCAATCATTCTATTTTAGCCTGGGAGCAAAAAATCCGTAAAGACTACCTTCTTACAGGTAGAAGCCGATCAAAAGAGTGAATGATTAGAGGATTGTCCGAGTACTAGACAGATAACTTAGGGCGAGATTAGAAATTACATTCAAATTATGGCTAAAAAACCCTCTGAATTCACTAAATATAAAAATTATATTTATGTGTCTTTCGCTCTGGACTACATATTTCGGCCCAGCCTAGAAAGTAGTCCATCTGGACTATAATTATTTTGTACATATATGGTGCTGGCGTCACAGCATCACCAACACATTTACGACCTTGTTCTGTAGTAATAAAATGGGCTGTTGTATTTGTGTGGTTTCCTTACTTCTGTTTCTGGCTCTCGTCGATGTATGAAAAACATATAAAGCCATAGGGGAATAAATTTATTTAATCTCATTTACTCCAAAAACGATGTTTTCATCCCAAAACATTAAGAACTAAAGTTACTGCTGATTCCCTCGGAACTGCATAGTGGAAAAGGAAATCTCTAGGGATTAAAACCAATTTGAAAACTGAACACGACAATCTGTCTGCTGTCCAGCAAAAACAGAAGAATTTAGTTTTAAAACAATAAATTATCGGCATAGGCTTCGTAATCCGACTTCAACTCCTTTATATGCCTACGCAACAATTGTTTACTTTTTAATTACATATTTTTTTAATTATTTTGGTTTAAAGACCAAACTACTAAAACGATGGAACAATCAAGGGGATAAGCCCGCCGTTGTACATTTTATTTTTGATGCAAATGGTTTTGTATACCTATTTATATTTAAATGTGCAATAAAAAGATAAAATAAACAAACGATTTTGATAAAATTTCGTAAATTCGTAGAATTTAATCGACGGAATGCTTCATATGCAACTGGCTATCAACTTGCCACAACTTCTGATTACACTACGGTACAAGCCACAACAGAGGAAATTAAATCTTGATGCACACGAACGAAGTCGCAGGAAATATCAACTGACAAAGTATTTTCTAGGCTGGTCTGGGAAAAAAAGAAAAAACTTAGAATTTTATAGCTGCTTCTTTTCCCACACAGATCCTAGGAGCCGATAGAAGAATGAGCGAGAACGCGAATAATATTTAAAAAACGATACGGCTTGCAACCCATGATTTTGATTCCATCGCGCTAATAGTGACCTTTGAGTTTTGCAAGTTAAGAAACCCTCGACAAAACCATCTAGTGATGAGTGGCGGAACTACATACTCCAACCGTAGCGCCATCTAATATTTGCAAAGTAAATTAAAGAACCCCGACTTTCAAGCGTTAACCCCTCATAACTTTTAAGCGGCTGAACGGATTTTCATCAAACATAGCTAAGAACCACCGAAAGGAAACTAGCTTTCACGTAAAAAAAATTACATTATTATTTAATATTTATTAGTTAAAAGACAATAATAATAATATGACAAAGCGCTTCTGACGAGTAGGCGACCAATACTGTGGTCGTTACGAAGCGCTGGTATCGGTAGCTTTTCTATAAAAATAAATTAAATTTTAATATACTTTACACGTAACATAAATTATACTTATTGACGTGTAAAAGTGCCTGTAAAGGTCTAATTACTGAATAAACATTTGAATTGTGAATTTTAAATTTAAAATACATCGAAATCGGTCCATCCGTTCGATAGCTACGATGCCACAGACAGACATAAGTGTCAAACTTATAACACCCATTCTTTTCGTGTGGGATTTAAAAAAATACAAAAAAAAAATACAAAAAACACTTTTCTTATATCACAGAGAGAAGACTACGCGTAATATATTATTACTCTCTTAATTCTAACTCCTAATGCTTCGGCCGCACCTGTGCCTATCGTCCCGAAGCAATTCGCGACGAATCTTCGTACGTTTTGTACACTAAGAAGTTATCGCAATAAAGCGCTGGTCACACTAGCGGTTTCGTTATTTTTCACGAACTATCTGGCAATAATCCAAGATGGCGTCATCTACGTGTTTTAAATATGGATGACGACATTCTTTTCTTTAACATGTGTGCTAACAATTACATAATGCATTTCTTGAAACCTAAAAAGAAACCTAGAAAGGAAAAGCTAAAAATTTTAACACCATTTTATCGTTCCACTCCGTTTTTACGCATAAACAACCGTGGCACCGTCGCACAGCACGCGTGTGAACAAGTTGAAAACAAACGTCAAAATGAAAAACGCTAGTCCGACCACGCAGAGCGAAGTGCTAGCGCGCTAAAACCCTTTGATGTACCGCCACCCGCGCGATAACGAAGACGAAGTCCGAATATTCGGGACTATACCCGATAACGGCCGGTCACATTTGCGTGTATCGTGTAATAGCACGAAGCTTCGTGACGATAGGCGCAGGGCCGGCCCAAGCATAACAATGACACATCACTTAACTCAATTACAAAGAACATAATCTATTCATTGCACCATCCACATTACCGTTGAAATAAACTATATTAAACATTTACACTGACTAATTACCTGGCAGCCTGGCACATATCCACTCTCTGCGCACTCGAGTGGATCGCTCGGCTAATGATCACACCACAAATCAGCTGAGAAAATTGGGATTCTCCAGGTGTCAGGGAGGGGCGAAGGGGGCGGGGAACGCAGCCATTCATAAAACTAAGCCCGATCGATACTACCTTACCTACCACAAAATAACACTTTCAGCACTGAAACTATCCATTGCTGGCTCAATTTGGCTTTTCAAATAACGGTCTGTACCCAAAACAGCAATGTAGGCGGCACATGGAGAAGTTTACTGAATTGAAAACGCCCTAAGCCGTTGTTTTAGGCGAATTCACAAATGTTTTCAGGGCGTGAAAGAAGTTGGATTCGGGTTAGATTTTTATGTGCTTCTACGGGCTATTTTTAAACGGATTCAAAAAAGGAGGAGTTATCCATTAAAAAGTATATACTTCTGTTTTTTTTTATTATCTTTTTTATGTATGCTCGCCTGGTGATGCCTGGACCAATTTAAAAAAATCTTTTTTGTCTGAAAGGGCATAGCTGTTAGGTGGACCCATAGAAGTTTTATCAGAATCGGTTTAGTTTGGTGTTGAATTCGGTTCTTAGTTATGAAAAATTATTGTATTAATCTTAACACTTCTTTTATAACTTATTTACGTCGAAAGTCGCGTAAAAATAAGCAAAAATAACGAATCTTTGATGGCTTATTACTATTTAATGGATTTTATTTTACTATTCTGTATCCGTTAAACTTTATACTACCAAATATAACTATAAAATTTATAATGAGACGAAACGATATCATGTTAAACTTTCAACGTGCAATGACAAACAGTGGAGGAAATCCCCTCTCCCCTCCATAAAGACAAAGTATCGATTGGTTTAAAGTTAAAGTGTATTTTTCTGAGTCAAGTCATCATCTATTTCATGCTGATTGAGAGGATACATGAATTTTTCGGGGCCCAGTGCTGCTTCCATTTGAAATAAATTATATAAGAGAGGAAACGGAGATAACACCTACCACCTTTTCTCTAAAAACCCAAAGATTGGTAGTTAGATAATGCTTTTAGCATTAAGGCCGCCTATTGTGCTATACAAATTGTATTTTGCACTAGTCCGTCTCGCACACACTTAGCTGTTTATTATTTATCGCAGGCAAGCATTGAATAAATATAAATAAATATATAGGGAAAAGTTACACAGATTGAGCTAGCCCCAAAGTAAGTTCGAGACTTGTGTTAGAGCAACCCTGCTTTCATTGCGCGTAGAATTAAAATAAATGCTTAGTCTGCCCTTGTTGTGCCGGGAATCAATAATTAATAACTCTTGTTAACTTCGTTAAGAACAAAGATCACGTTTAGCATGAACATGGAAAAAATGAAGGAAAAATACTGATACCGTATCGGCTTATAATATAATACGTTCTTGCCCATTCCCTCGATCGGCTTCTACTTTTTTTCTCCCAGACTTTAGCATTGAAGAATCAAAAAATATACCAAAAAATACGTGCCGCATCGCCTAATAATATGATACAGATTCTTGCTCATAAATTCTATCGGCTAAGTTTTTTTTCCTCTCTGACCAGCATTCCAGCAGTTAATTTCCTTAAAAATTTAAAAAAAATCCCGTCACTTGGCCACAGCTCCGCAGCTCCGCGAAACTCGAAGCGGTGAGATCAGGATCTTAATTAATGTACGAGGAAAATGTTTCATTATTTTTTCCATCAAGCCAGCTTTCATTGCGCGTAATGGAATTAAACTAAATGCTTATTTTGCCCTTGTTATCTTTAAGCTGGGTATAAGTATTTAGTTAATATTTTCTGCGTGAAACCCGATCGAGGGAATATAAATCATGCTTGTAGGCGCTGTGGCTATAGCAATCTATAATTATTTTGATTCCCTTTTTCGTCAACACGACCACTATCCTTTGAGTCTTATGGCCCTGAGCCCTGTCTACCCTGGTACGTATAAAAAGACGTAATATATCTGTCTGGTGCGCTTTTCGGCCAAAGGTTGAGCCTGGTCATTTAACGGGAGAATGCCGTCGGCCTCTTGAGCACCCTACTCTGCGAGCGCAGCGGTTTGAGGTCTATTTTTAAATTTTATCTTTAGTTTTGTGTTTATGTTTAGTTTAATAATTATAGTTTTAAAATCATTTTTTAAATCTTAGTACGTCTATTTATGTATCTGTATTTATACTTTAAAAATCCATGCAATGTAATGATTCAGCCTTATAATTTTCAATATTTTTTCCCGATTAATGTATGTATGTCGAAATACGAAATAATACGCATACTTTTTTAAGTTGTCACGTCATCTACTTACATTTAAGTTTAGGCAAAAGTTGTTCAAAGTGAAGGACTGGTTCACTCAACCTTTAGAGCGTGTTCTGAAGACATCGCGTAATTTATAATTTATAAAATAAATAATTTGTAATTTGTATTGATTTATAAAGTGTAAATTTCAATAAAAAGAGATGTCAAGATTGTTTACATTCTTTTAAATACCTAAACAAATGGACTATAATTAAAAAGCACAATGTATATTTACCAAAGTTTAATGAATTAGCTCAGCTAACAGAGTTCACTAGCCGAGATCTATCTTATAGTTACAATACATATTATATTCCACGAAGGCTCAATATATTTTAATTTGCAGGGTTAACGAACACTTATTATCATTTTCAAACATGAATTAATATTGACACAATGTAAAGTCCAGTGAACTCTGGAAACATGAATAAAGTTGGATAAGCGAGCTTCTTTGCCATGTTGGTCTGGAAGAAGAAATAAAGCAGCTGCATCTCATTCCGTGCATATCGTAAAAGCCGATCGAATTCAAGCCAAAAAGGGCGAACCAGCACCAGTGTACACGACCTGTTTTAAGTCACTTTTGACTCAACCACAACTTTGGTTTATGTGTAGAATTAGAGATCCCTAGATTAACTAATACTCCAATTTATAATCCAAATAAATATAGATAGATTAACAAAATATAGATAGAGTAACACCAACAAATCATTTTACATTAAATGAGTACAAATTATCGCCTAAAGCGATCTCTTGCAGATATAAAATTCTTATAAATAAATTTCAAGATTTTCTTGTTGGTTGGTTGGTTGGTGATTGGTCAGATGTTGAGGTTCTTATAAATAAATTTCAAGATCTACTGAACTTGGCATCCATTTAGATCTTAATTTTTTGTAACCAACTTCGTTGTGTAGCAATCGTTTATTTTATTTTTTATGTATGTTCAACGATTATTCAAAAACGCCTGGACCAACGCGAATGTTTTTTTTTTTTTTTTTGTTTGAAAGAGTATACTTTTCACATGGTCCCATAGAAATTTTATCAAAATCGGTCGTGTAGTTTGGGGAATGAAGTCGGTTTTTAGTTTTGAAAAATTATGACGGTGAAGTCGACAATCACACCATATCACAATATTGTACTTGGCTTCCCGTTTCACATTTATGTTTTTGGTGGGATCATAAATATGAAGGACAATTGCACAGAGTTTTGGCAACGTGTCAACTGCTGACTACATTGAATACTTATTGAATACCTAATTAAGTATATTACGTTATGATATGCTTGCTCCATGCTCATTAAATGTAAAAAGAGGAAAGACAGAGCTTGGCAATGAAACATCCTTAAGGTGAAATGGTAGCAGAAGTGGTGCCCTCATTTGAAATAAATTGTTTAAAACTAAATATGATAATATTTAAAAAAAAATATTTGTACCAATGTCAAGAAAGACCTTTAAACAATTTTATGAATAACCTTTGAAATTATTACTAATAGTCCGTCTAGTTTTAAAACGAGTTTTGTCACTTTTGGCGAAAACCCGTTTTAAAACTAGACGGACTACCAATATTACTTTCAAAGGCTACTACCATATTGTACTTAGGTTATTGGAGAAATTACTTTTTTACATAGTGATGAAGATTTTTTCATTAATTTGAGAAAATAACTTTTTACCCTTGAACTTTAGATTTCGACACTCCAAGAAGGCTTTCCTTGGAGTGTCGAAATCTAAAGTTCTCGCGCCGCATCCACCCGTAACAGGCAACTGATTGTCGATCAAATGAACGACCGGATAGCCGCGATCTATTCTAGGTATATATAATACTAGACTGGATTGTTCACTATTTTTTATTGATTCCTAATTTACCATCTTGCTTAAAAGGCAAATGTGGAAATTAATCAAAAATAGAGTCAGATACTTACATTATCTTTCCTTTTTTAAGACAAAAAGAAAAAGCTAAAAGATATAAACATGTTAATTATGTCAAAAAGTAAGTTGGTAAGTCGGTTGGCCCGTACTCGCGTAATCAAAACGTACTGATAAAAAAGACCGGTTTAAAAAATATCGTTTGTAAAAATCTACGCAATAAGCTATCTATAAGAATCTGTGCAATTTCATTCCAATCCACATATCTAGATTTCCAATCCATTTAGACGTTTTAGCGAGTAAGCGGAACAAGCATATCCATATCCATACAACTTTTCTCATTCATAAATACCTACCTACGTTTCGAACACAATATACACAAAACTAGGTGCAAGTAAAAGATTTGACGCCCGTCTGCCTCACCCGAGGGGCATAGGAAAATACCCGTACGTAAACGTAACGCAATTCGACTTCAACAATTATTGCGCAACTACATTGAAATTTCCAATAATGAATATAAATAATATACAATATATAACGAAAACCCTGTCCGATCCTTGTAAGAGCAACTCAGACTGTTAATATGAACTACTTTTCCTATGTGACCAATGCTTTAAACTCGAAGAAAAAATCCGGGTTTTGCGGGCCGGCCGCAAACTTTTGTATGAAAATATCGATTCTTTTTTCGAATTTGAAGCATTGATCCCTTAGGAAAAGTTGTTCATATTGCCGGTCTGAGTTGTTCCTGCAAGGACCGGACAGGGTTTTTATTACATATTACGACCTCTGTGGCGTAGTGGTCACCATTTTAGTCCGCCAACCAGAGGTCCTGGGTTCGATCCCCGGTCAGGGCAAGCTGAAAAATGGCCTTTTTCAAAT
Organism: Acrobasis suavella; assembly: GCA_943193695.1. Lineage (NCBI taxonomy): Eukaryota > Metazoa > Arthropoda > Insecta > Lepidoptera > Pyralidae > Acrobasis > Acrobasis suavella. The sequence goes on from OW971947.1 coordinate 5,106,642, forward strand.
TGTCCTGGGTCTTGGATGTTTATCTATATATGTATTTATTATAAAATATAGTATCGTTGAGTTAATATCCCATATCACAAGTTTCGAACTTACTTTGGGGCTAGCTCAATCAGTCTTATTTAAAAAAAATAGAATTATAAGAGGCTAATTCATCTGTGGACATACCCGTAACAAATCGAACCACGGGCTATACTAGATCACAATAGTCTAATAAAATTAAAAAAACAGTAAAAAAAAAACACAAAAACGACATGATGCACACTTTTGTATAGAAGTACCATTTTTTGTTTTTTAACTGTTTTTTTTTTATTTGGTTATAATACCGTGATGTATATTACCGTGATATATATTATATGATATATATTATATGTACCGTGATATATATTTTGTTATAATACCGTGATACAGTAAAAAAATATATTTCCAAAAAAAAACTAGAGGCGATGGAGACATGATAATAGAGTAAGAATAAAAGAAAAAAAGCCTTAACGCCATATAGCGTTCTCTGCCTGTCAACCATTGGACCAAGTGGAAAATAGTTTGGGTGGTGCGACGGAATGTGTAAACTAAATAGAAAAATGCCTGTCTGTTTTTCCTTTGTCTACTAAAAACTGGACGAATTCGAATGAAATCTTTTTTGTTATATAGCTGTTAAGCCTGAGCAACATAAAGGGTTATAATTGATTTTAAAAATGGAACACCTAATGCAGAACCATAATGGTCCAGCTAAACTAAATATCTAGCAGGTACGTACTTACTTCTACCTTTTTAATTGAGTAAATATCCTCTCAATTTATCGCAGGTTGACTGGAAGAGATTCCTATATGTAATAAGTCCGCCATTGTATATTTGCTCTTTAGATATTTTGTTCTTTAATTTGTTTTTTGGTACAATAAAGTTATTACAAACAAACAAACAAACAAACTACGAGAAATATAAAAAAGGACGCCTTAGCAAAATTTGTTCAGCCTGATGGGCATTTTTTGTTGGGTTTAAAAATCGAAGATCATAATGGAACACGTAATGCAGATACGCCAGAGTCATAAAGTCCACGCGAACGAAGTCGGGCTTCAGCTTCTTCTCAGTCGTACACTCTTGACAGAATGGCCGTGATTATGGATTGGGTTATTCGTCCATGGCCGCAGCTCTTGCGATTTTACTCCACATATCTCAGTCTGCGGTTTTTTGAGCATTTCGTTGCTGGGCACTGCGTTACAGCTTTGACAAGATCTAGCCACCTTGGAGGCTGACCACGTGAACGCTTGCCTTCAATACGACCCTGAATCACCAAACGGTCTCCATAGAGTTTTCTTTATCAGCATCAGCTAGTAAGTAAGTAAATTAGGTCAATATTTTAAGTTTGATTTGACACTCTTACACCACAACTCTCACAAAAGATCATCTTAAACTTGACTTATAAACTTAGCTCGCTTAGTAAGCTAGTGACAAACTAAATCTTCACAAAAAGCCGTTACGAGTAAGATTAACACTTATTTTCAATACACGCCCCGAGGCTCCTGAGGCGAAAGCCGAACGCTGAAAAACTGAAAGTCACGACAGTCATTTGTCTTAGAGGGGCTAATCTTCATTCAGGATCGGGAGACGTAAGGGCATTTTCACATTTACTTCCAGCAAAGTTCATATAGATGAAAACACGAAAGTTCATTACATCGCCAGAGCAAGTATGAATATTAATAAATTTATTTATTAAAACTTGAACCATTGGTCGCGAGCCGGTAAATAAATAACCAGCCAAGTGCGACTTGGGCTCGCGCACGAAGGGTTTCGTACCATTATCTATAAAAAAATCACATTTATTGTATGGAAGCCCCGCTTAAATATTTATTTTATTTTGTTTTTAGTATTTGTTGTTAAAGCGGCAACAGTTGAATGAATGAATGAAAAACATATTATTGCACCAATACAAAAAAAAATTACATAAAAAGGAAATTTTACAATTTAAAATACATTTAGGTGCAATGGGCAGTCTTATCGCTTAGAGCGATCTCTTCCAGACAACAAATATACATCATCTGTGAAAAATTCAACTGTCTAGCTGTCACGGTTCATGAGATACAGCCTGGTGACAGACAAAGGGACGGATAGACGGACAGCGGAGTCTTAGTAACAGGGACCCGTTTTTACTCTTTGAGTACGGAACCCTAAAAATTAAATATATATAAACTTACTATATAAACTTTCCAATAAAATAATTCAATTCTAAAATCACAAATGTCCTCTTGCTCATGCGGCTTAGTAGCAAGAATGCTGGCTGCTTTTCTTCGCTGAAAAGCAATGCTCCTATGAGCGACTTCGTAGCTACGAACTCTTGCCTGTTTTCATTAGGAATATAATTTTGCTAGATTCCAATCATTTTAGTTTATTTTCTAAACATTTGATCTCCAATAATATAAGAAATAACTGCATTAAAATATATAATAACAATCCTATCCTTGCCCCAAAAATCGGCTTGTGGAGACACAGTGGCCGTAACAGCTCTTCAGAGGAATTTCATTTCCCTAACAAAGGCAGGCTTGAGGAGAGTGACGTAAACGCCGAGAGGACAGAAGGATAACTCGTGTGTGTCTTTACGTTTCGACAAATGCAATGCCACCGTAGCTGACCTCTATTTTATTCAATTATGAATTTAATTTTTTATTCAGTAATTAGACATTTACACGTCAATAAGTTTAACATACGTATATTAGGTGTAATGTTTATTAAAATGTTATTTATGTTTAAAGAAAAGCTACCGATACCAGCGCTTCTCAATGACTACTACTGGAAATGCCGAAAGAAATTAATTTTCATACTATTGGTCGCCTAATCGCCGGAAGGGCTGTGTCATATTATTATTGTGTTTTGTTTAATAAATACTTTTAATATAATACAAAGTTGACACATTATAACATGTTATGCTTGCGTTGCAAACGACTAAACAAACATAAATTATGCAATAAGAAATGTTAAGTAGTCAAAAAAGCGAAGTCGAGCTGACCGTCTTTCCCGGCAGCACCCGTTCACGACTTGAGATTGTTAAGATCGAAATAGCTGGAAACAACAAAGGGAGTTCCAACTATGGAACCTAAACGGCATGGTAAAAAAATACTAATAATTACTTTTGAAATATGTTTTTTTGTGATCTATCATTCTGTTTTATTAAGTTTTGGTGCAATAAAGGTTTTAACTAAATAACTAGTAATAGACAATTTTAAGAAGAACCACATATCTGCACAACACCTAGTTAAATCAACTCATTACACCTACAAGCTCACTAAATTTCATGATTTTCTTGATAAATATACTCGAGTTATCGGACAAAATCCGAGAACTTTGTCCAATGATGTCGGAACTAAGAAACACTACTATTTTGGTTTAGGAGAGGTCTTACTGGATGTCCAAATGCATAGGGTTGTGAAATTGAGTGGACTAGAATATTTTCTAGTCCATTTTATTGTTATAAGAGAAGTCTGACAGGACCGTAGCAAATGGAGGTCCATAGTTTCTCTCCACCCCTGTGGGAAACAGGCGTGATAGTATGTATGGGTGTATGAGGAGTAGAAGCAAACCATAACGCTTTGTGGGCCTGAAGAACGTATAGGGAGTGACATTGGCAGTGTCAATAGTGGACGTAAAATGTGTCCGACTGTGACTTCAAGTCTGCGCAGAACATTCTGAGTGCTTGTTCTATACCATTTTTATTTTGTGCTTAAGAGGAGCGCGCCGTTATCTTCAGTCGCAGTTGGGCATCGCTCCGAAACTTTTTGTTTACTCTTAAGGGTTGATTTATGCCAGATCATACCTAAGCCCGTCTCAGTCAGATTATAAAAATTGACTATTTGACACTCTTAACCTTGATAACCCATTAATAGCTGCGTTTGTCGAATGCACTCTGATAGATAAGCTATTGTGGTGACAGAATAACATCTTAATAGCAAAAAGAGAGGTCAGGTTAAGGGATCATTGGTGTGACCAGACGTAGTGGGCACAATACGCATGGCCACAACTCAAAAACTCGGCACTGAACGTGCTAGAAATGTTGACAGGCAACAGAATCTGACACTTATGAAAATCAAAACGCCATGGAGACTTTTAACACGAGAAATAAAGAAATAAAAGAATAATAGGTAATTGAACGAGAAGCACCTAGTATAGTACAACCGAAGTGTTTTATGTTTCCTAAAACCACGCTTAAGACGAAGTGGTAGCTCAAGTGGCGCCCTCATTTGAAATAAATTGTTTAAAACTAAAAAAGGTGATAATTAAAAATTTGATTTGTATAAATGTCTAGGAAGACCTTTAAACTATCTTATGAGTAACCTTTGAAATTATTACGAATAGTCCGTCTAGTTTTAAAACTGTTTTTTGCCAAAAGTGGCCACTTTGGCGAAAAACAGTTTTAAAACTAGACGGACTACCAATATTACTTTCAAAGGCTATTCATAAAATAGTTTAAAGGTCTTTCTAGACATTTATACAAATCAAATTTTTAATTATCACCTTATTTAGTTTTAAACAATTTATTTCAAATGAGGGCGCCACTTGAGCTACCACTTCGTCTTAAGTAAAAAGGTGGTACTAAACTAGAAGACAAAATATCTACTTAGGAAAATATATAAGCGACCTTGAGGGCTACAAATATTTTCCCGCACAAGTTCCCGAGAATTCGGCAGCTGAGCGGTTGTTTATCAAAATAGATGTTACAGCCATGATTCGCACTTATAAAGGAATTTATATAAGAATTTCGTTTATATTATAATTCGTCGCACTCGACTTACTAGTAATAAAGGCGGTAAGTACCTACATTTATTTAAGTTCCTATTTACCGAGCTATTTAAATTCCAATGTTAGGCTAATGCCTCTTGCGTTTCCATACCCTTCGACCTACTGCTTTTGATCTCCAGTCGCTGTTATAGGTCCAGAGTACGTCCTGGGTCTCCTTTTACTATTGGGCATCTAGTCTGTCACTATATTGGCAAAGTGATCACCAGGAATTCGAGTGATGTAGCCAGTCCAATAGGGGTGACGACATTGTTAGAAAAGTATAAATGTTAGTGTATATAGATTATCCAAAAATAATGGGCCTATATTTTTTAGTTTTCCTTAAAAGTAAAAATTCATAAAGGTACGAAGCATCAAAGTTCCGGAGTGGGGGCTTGCGACGTCACCTCTATGTAAAAATCGTACGTAGTCGTGACGTCATGCGAAATTTTAAAGCGCTGTATCTTTGTCATTTTTTATTTCTCAGAGAAAAGAAAAAATACGTGTACAATATTTTTAATAATCTAACTGATGAGCTAAAATTTTTTTTCCATTCGTAATGCCTACTCCATAATTTAACAGACGACAAGAAGCGCAAACTGAAGGCTTGCCAACACAAGTAAATGAGAAAAAAAAAATTCGGTTATTTGCATGATACAATAGATATCAATGATGTTATTAATTTGCCAGGCAAAAACCCCCGACTTACGCCCTCGTCAAGCGTCATAACTTCTGAACCGCTAAACCGATTTTCAAACACACCTAAGTACCACCGTAAGGAAACTTGCTTCACGAAAAGAAACGCATCGAAATCCATTCGAGAGCTACGATGCAACAAACAGACAGACAGACAGACATTGGCGTCAAACTTATAACACTTCTCTTTTTGCCGCGGCGGGGGTTAAAAATGATTTAAAACTGTTATGGGTGACTTGAACAGTTCCCTCGTCTAAATACCATTTTTTTATCGTACAATAATGCCATTTGATACCACGATGATGATGCCATTCATTCATGACTAAGCGGTTTATCAAAAGAGTATCTTATAGACATAATTCCCGCTAGTAATGGAAGATAAATATTTTATTCATATTTGTCACGCGTTGTGCTCGCATATTTCCTTGTGTAACATATTTATTTTTGGAAGAAATATACCTACGTAATATGACAAACTGGCAAACTGATTAAGAGATCAATACTTTGATGAAATCTAACGTGAGACATAGAGCTATTACATATATTATAGACAAATTGTTCTGGGTCTTGGATGTTTATCTATATATGTATTTGTTATAAAATATAGTATCGTTGAGTTAGTATCCCATAACATAAGTCTCGAACTTTGGGGCTAGCTCAATCAGTGATATTTGTCCCTATATATTTATTTATACAATATGTAACAAAAACCCTGTCCGATTCTTGTAGGAGCAACTCAGACCGTCAATATGAACAACTTTTCCTATGGGACCAATGATTGAAAACTCGAAGAAAAAATCGTCATTTTCTTTTCAGTAGTTTTTTTTATTAAGACCTACAGATGAGGTCGGAACATGTCGGCCAGTATCTGACTCTCGACGTGAGTAACCCGTGTTTGTTAATCATGACACAATACTGTGCATGCTTTGATTGTTCTTCTTCTTCTGAGCGAGTCGTAATGGCATATATTAATAAATCCTACGCTAATATAGGGGTTTTATAGGTTTGACATGTCAGTCCGTAACATCGTAGCTCTTAAACAAATGGACAGATTTCAATGCAGTTTTTTTAAATCAAAAGTCTGGTCTATCGCAATGGTTCTTAGCTATGTTTGATGGAAATCGGTTTAGCCGTTAAATAGTTATCGGGGTAAATGCTTGACGGCCAGATTTTTTAAATTTTCTTGGAAAATAAACTTGTTTGATGGTTAACATTGATTCATGGCAATGAGATATGGATGGGAGATTTTGAACGAATGAGTGCAGTTCCTTAAGTGTAGATGAGTCCCGCGTTTGTATTTATTTGTAAGACCTAGCATTCGCGGCAGCCTTCATGACATAGCAGACGAAGTAGGAAATACCTTCTGAAGTAGGAACTGCCATCTGAGGCAACATATGTCTGACAATAAAATAAGAAAACGGCAAGAGGGTTGCCTACGTTAGTACAGACATGTCTTGCGGATACCGGCAAGTTACGTCGGAAACAAATATTGCCATGCTGACTCCGTCGGGCCCCGGCAGACGTGGTAGACCCAAAAAACCCGTCACGAAAAATAAAAAGTTACATTTCGTAACGTACCCTCTATAATTTAATAAAACGTAAGTTCATTACATCGCCAGAGCGAGTATGAACATTAATAACGTAATTAATCAAAGCTTGAACCACCACCGGTCGCGAGCCGGTAAATAAAAAATACTTCTTTACGTTTCGAAGTTCCGTATTTACAAAATATTATTTTCAAAATATTTACTTTAATCCTAGCGATATACGACATAGTACAGTTATTTGATGGTTTTACCAGGTAGTTTTTCGGGAGTTTAGAAAATTGGTAATTTTAATAGACTTTGATGTGTTCTTTCCGAATTTTGACTTTGCCACCTCGTATTTTTCCCGCTCGCGCCGCCATATTGGAAAACATGCGACTAAAACCATTTTTTTGACAATATCTCCTTTCCGATACATTTTACGACAAAAACAGTTAAATACAAAATGAAATTAGAGACAATCACTTACAATTTATAGTTATTTGTTAACCCTTTTTTTCATAAAGTCAATAGTGTTGGCGTATGAGAGCCGCTAAGTGTGTACGCTGGGGGCTCGAGTATGGTGACAGGAATAAGCCCATTCTTGTTTTTCGTGGCAAAAGTCGAAATTCGGAAAGAGCACATCAAAATCTATAAAATTACTAATTTTCAAAACTTTCCAGATAACCACTATTTTTCGAACCAAATAACTGTACTATTTGTGTCTATAAACAACTACTCTACACTACAGCCCACAGAAGGGGAAAATGTCGATGTCTCCCTCACGGGCAATTATTTTGTTTTTTGTACTAGTGCAATAAAGAGTTTTTCATTCATTCATTCAATGGGCTTAAAAAACAGCCTAGGTGCGGAAAATGCCCACGGAACCAGGTGAAACCAGTGAACCTGACGATATATATGCAAAGCAGTCAGCGTCCTCGGTACTATGTTTCCCTTAATTGTTACGTATCTATTACGTTAAAATATCTATTTATGGATTTAATAATAAACACCCACAAGGCTTGCGGCAACAAATAATATGTGTAATTACGTAGACACGATAATTAAACACCTTACGCAAAAAAATCTTAGATAAACTCATTTTAGCGTCGACACGGTTGCCTCTGCCTCGGGGCGACGATGTCAAGGGTTGGAGCCGCGGCAGAAGCCACAGAAGACGCCAAGCGGCGACAATGAGTATATTTTTGTTCTGCTTGGCGTCAAAATTTTTGGTCTGTGGGGTCAAAGTACTAAAAAAAATAGGTATTAAAAAAATAACCCACCAACTCGTCGACGCCACTGGCGACAAGAGGGCTGGGTCATATCTCACGCAGAGGATTCAGCGTGGGAATGCAGCCAGTGTTCTTGGCACCATGATTTATAGTTTAGTTGAATATGTATATATAAATTAAAAAATCATATAAATTATAAAATTTTAAATCATAGAGAGGAACAGTACAGATACTAAGTTCTGCATCTATCATCTGCAAATTTTTAAATCCAATATTACGTTAAACGAGCAATTCTTGTTTTATTTGTATATAATGAGGACCTTGGAAACGGCTTCAACGATTTCGCTGAAATTTAGTGGGAGGTTTCTGGGGAGAAAAATCAATCTAGATAGCTTTCATCTTGCGAGAACCTCTTTTTCATCGAAGCTACGAAGGCAAGCAACACGTTTAAATGCCTATTTAAACGTGTTTCTTGCCTTCTAGTCTTTTTCTGAAAATCACTAAGACTGTTTTATACAAAGAAATAAAATTACTCTTATTTAATGATTTCAAGAGAACTTCCTTCTTTCTACGACTCCGACTTACACTTGCACAGTGCAAGATCTGAATGAGCCAAATAATCAAGTAGACGTGGCCAAACATTGGTCAGATTTATTACTTAGTCTGTTCGCCGAGACATGATAAATATTATGATTCGACTCCGACTAGCGACTGTGTCGCGTTGCGTGTCTCCCGCTTGTGTGGTACGAGGTACCCAGTTGATGTCAACCGCGGCCCGAATGGGAGTGCGGACACGGCGGCCATATATTGCCATTCCGTTCTGGAATACGCTTCGAATGAGTAGTTTAAGTGTTTGCGTGTTGTTTCCTATTTTTCTACTCCTATACTGTTATCGTATTATTAACACTAATATAAGGACGTAGATAATAGGATTTCGGAAAAAACTATAGTCTATTCCTAATATAATAGCACTTGTGTAGTTATTTCGCCAAAAATATACTCCTAGCCATAGACCTCGTTTTTTTCTATATATAGTGCATAGACCGCACTATAGTGCCTATGTAGATGCACTTAGGTTAAGGATTTACTCAATCAACACAGACTTAACAAAAAAAAGCACAACTACCAACTTAACAAACAACTGAATTCATATGATTCATACAGCTCGTATTAAAAAGAAAACTTTCCGAAATAAATTCTTTACTGTCACAATAAGAAAATCTTTTTTTTTATAATTATCACTTTAGGAATAATAATAAAAAAGAATCTTATTTCCCTAACATCATACGTCAATATTTTCGTATTTTTCCTTGTTTATTTTGGTAAATACTCGTATAGTCGTAGAAAAACGTTGTATGCAACGTTGTATAAGTACGTCAAAAATGCTCGATGGAGTCTTTTTACTGCGCCACTCGCATTTTTTAATACGTCTTATACAACTGTTGCATAAAATACTATTATGTTTAAGTAAAATTGTATGTATATATAATATTAAACAGTTTGTAATGAGTTAAGAAGCCTTGAATTTGTCAACTCTGACAAAACAGACTTTACATATAGCCAATTCGACTCGATAAAAGAAGACTTACACTTGACACATAACATTTCCTCTACGCTCCACAGACTACCATGAATTATATACGAAAAACCCTCGTCAGTCCGTAAGTGGCGGTGCGTACGTACTTTTAACTATTTAGCGAAAACCCATTATCGAAGTTTCGACGAACTTCGTCATTATGGGCGGTAGCTTTCTTGGAAAGTAATAATGTCTTAAGTGTGGAAGCAAAGTACTTAATTAAAAGTAAAATTTGATTTTTGAAAATTTGTATTGGAAGGAGCTTTATTATTTGAGTAAGACGTTCCGTATTGTACTTTAAGATCAAAGACAAAATATTCAACAATAAATATATTAGGGTGGTACCACATTAGTGCGTTGCGTTGCGTCATCGCAACGGATCACCTCATTGTATGCCACGATTGCGCTGATATAAATAAATAAATAAATATATAGGTGTCCCTATATATTTATATCCCTATATATATAACTGATTGAGCTAACCCCAAAGTACGTTCGAGACTTGTGTTATGGGATACTAACTTAACGATACTATATTTAATAACAAGTACATATATAGATAAACATCCAAGACCCAGGACAACTTGAAAAAGGCTATTTTCCAACTTGCCCTGACCGGGTATCGAACCCGGGAGCTCTGGGTGGCGGACTAGCATGGTGACCACTACGCCACGGAGGTCGTCGATGACGCGTAACTTCGCGTTTGGAAAAGCAATGGAGCTCCAACAGCATACCGTAGAGGAGCTTGATGGCTCGGCGAGAATACGCATTACTAGCGCTTTCCCATGTAAAGCGACACCGTGCGTGGTCCGTTCTTGAATGGGTGACCACAAGTGACATAAACAATTCTCGAGCTCCTCCGTGTTTCGGAAAGCACGTATAAGCCGTTGCGTAGCGTCGTGCATAAAGGTTGGATCTCACTTGTCATATAGCAGTTCGTCGCTTCCTCTCGCTCTAGCAAATGACACTTTTGAACGACAGAAAAGGATAGTAGCATATAAAAGTGCTGTTCCGTGCTGACAAGTGAAATCCAACCCTAAGCCTGTAAAACGTCGTGTGCGACGCAACGCATTAATGTGGCATGTCCAAGGCTTGGAACCGGTACCAAAAGTAAAGGTTCTGTACCGGTATTTAGAGGTTCTTTTCATTTCGGTACCTGGGTACCTGTACTAGATAATTACCGGTACTTCACCTTAAAAGAAGGTAGTAGCAGGTACCTAATTTAGGTACCTGCTGCTATCTGCTTACACTTTTACCTGTTGGTATCTGCTTTCTCTCTCTGGTACCGGTATAGTACCCGTACTGACAGAAAAATATTACTGGTACAGATAGTACTACGTCTGGCACCGGTCAATGCCAGACGTAGTACTATCTGTACCAAGGTCAGTGGTACCGGTTCCCATAAATAAGATAAAATTTCATTTTCACTTCTCATGCTCGTTAAGTTGTTTTTTATGTCGAGAGAAGGCTGTAATAGGTTTTTATGCTCTTGTGCATAATTTATTATTTTGAGACTAAGGCCTTACAGGCACATACACAATACACCTTCATTTAAGTGATATATTTTAATGAGATTTAGGTTATAACTTAATTTAATTACGACATATGTATTACTATCTTAATAAAAAATTACGATTAATACGTGCGTTTAAAAAAAACGCGTTGCAAAAAAAGTATGACGCAAATATTTATAAGAACTTGACATTACGGCTCAGACCATAGTAGAATGACACACAGAAGAAAATTAAAAAAAAAATACAAATTTTGTGGCGGGAACCTTATTATTCGTCAAACAAAACTAGAAACTAGCAAAATTTTTTATTTCCTTGCAATCAAAGTGAAAATCAGTGTAAATCTCGAATTTAAAACCCATTTTACCCTCGACGTGACTATCCATGTGCATGTCTCAGGTAAAATGGCTTGATTTATGCTCTTGTTATACAATCTACTATATTGTACCAACTAAGTATGACAATAATCAAAAGTACATTTAAAATATAGTAGGTACAAAGGCAAGCTTATCACTAAACACCGGTGTATCAAGCCTAGGCATGTTACAAAAAGTATATGGAAAACAACGCAGCGTCGACGCACCCACCTTAATTTAAAAACTGACTTTATTTTCGCTGAAGAGTTTCTTCACCAAAATAATACGGAACCAAGTAGACAGAGAATTAATACGGGATGTTCCAAACTTACCGTTTTCATCTTTGTATCGTCGGCATAAGGAGAACATCCTGTGGTTTGGCGGGCACCTGAATGACAAAACAATCAATTACTATCGTACTTTGTAACGCATGTAGGGAGCTGTGTTCACTAATTGATAGAGTAATTTTCTGTATTTAGGGGATAACCGCAAATGGCGTATCGACCATAGTATCGACTCGTGGCTTTCATTGGTCTTTAGCATATAATTATACTCCTGCTTGCTGTATATCGACTGGGTTATCGAACAATGAAAACTAGCCATTACCAATAAACATATAAAAATTACGTCACAGAGAAGGTACCACTAAAAAATTAAAAAATATAGGGACAAATTACACTGATTGAGCTAGCCCCAATTCAAAGCCAAAAGTTCGAGACTTGTGTTATGGGATACTAACTCAACGATACTATATTTTATAGCAAACACGTATACAGATAAACACCCAAGACCAGAGGTTCCCAAACTTATTTTGTCAAACGCCCACTTTAAAAAATCAGTTATTTTGTAGCGCCCCCCATTTTTTTCACCATAAAAACCTGAATCACATATTTGTATTGCCTATAGTTTAATTCAACCTATATTCTAAACGAGAGAGCAATAATAATACATACACCAGTACATTAGAGTATCTTTTATAAAAAATAACAATAATCAACATTGTTAATTTTAAATAAAAAAATAGCAATAATAATACAATTTTACAATAATAAAGAGTATTGGAAGTGGAGACCTCACCTGCGAAACTTTAAAACACGAAATTTTTTCAGTGTTTGATTCCTTTAACCATATAAATAGCGTTGTGAACGCATTAAAATAATAAATATTAATTACATTTTTAGTTTATATTTGTACAATAAAAAAGGATATAAATATGAACTAATAAATGGATGTTGTGTAGTAAGAGGATTTTAATTTCAGTGAATTTTAAAATATGAAATAGCTGAAGTTATAAATCACTCATTGCTTAAATCACATCAGCGCCCCCCAACTTTATTCTGGGCCCGTTACCGCCCCCCTTAAAGCCTCCAGCGCCCACAAGGGGGCGTTATCGCCCACTTTGGGAAAGGCTGCCCAAGACCGAGGACAATTTGAAAAAGGCCATTTTCCAACTTGCCCTGGCTGGGGATCGAACCCTGGACCTCTGGGTGGCAGACACTCTGGGTGGTAGATGGTGACCACTACGCCACGGAGGTCGTCACCACTACTTATATTATCTATGTTAAATTATAAAAAGTAATACATTAATTTAGTCCTTCCCATGTGAGGCAATCCATTTTTGACATACTACTGACTATCGCTGATCGCATCGCATTTACATAAAGCTTTGCCTACTAAAATGATAAGAAGATGAATGACATAATGCCATAAAAATAAAAAAATTACTACCCTCCCTTTTGGCTTTGTCGAGTAAAAAGGAGCAATACGCTTGCAATGTCAAATTACCCATTAACTATATCGTAGCTAGTTTGTAGCTTTGTTGGCACAATAACCTCGTAGCAGCTACGAGTGTCTACGACAATCGCTACGTTTTGTTGCTGCCATACGCAGTACGCGCTCCGGCTGTCTACGAGCTACGACGTGACATGTAAAAGCGCTATTATGCCACATGTTCTATTTTAGTAATATTATCTATGTATTATAAAATAAATAATGACTTATTAAATTAGAACCAATCTAATTATAAATTTAAATTATTTATTTATCTTTATTTATTTACAAAATTCATGTACACATTATGCAAACAGAAACAAACAAAGTAAAAACATTGAGTACATATGTCTATCATAATACTTTTGGCGACCTCTGTGGCGTAGTGGTCACAATACTAGTCTGCCATCCAGAGGTCCCGGGTTCGTTCCCCGGTCAGGGCAAGATGGAAAATGACCCTTTTCAAATTGTCCCGGGTCTTGGATGTTTATTTATATATGTATTTGTTATAAAATATAGTATCGTTGAGTTAGTATCCCATAACACAAGTCTCGAACTTACTTTGGGGCTAGCTCAATCAGCGTTATTTTTCCCTATATATTTATTTATTTATAGGTAATGCGAAAAAAAGAAAAGAAAACAGGCAGTATAATTATAGATTGAGGTTTCTTTCCTGCTCGTTTGGAATTAAAAAAAACTTTGAATGTACCAGCTGCTTCTTTCCCGCGCAGATCGTAAAAGCCAATCGAGGAAATGGACGACATGCTGATTGCTATTCTTTGCAATAAATAAATATATATGGACAAATAATACTGACTGAGTTAGCCTTAAAGTAAGTGCAAGACTTGTGTTATGGGATACTAACTCAACGATACTATATTTTATAACAAATACATATATAGATAAACATCCAAAACCCAGGACAGTTTGAAAAAAGCAATTTCCAACTGGCCCTGACCGGGGATCGAACCCGGGACCTCTAGGTGGCGGACTAAGATGGTGACCACTACGCCACGGAGGTGGTCTCATTTTCAATTCTGGTTGCTAATTATTTTGTAAATTAATGTTTTATTTTTATCCCTATTCCACCTTCTCATCATCTATTAATATAATTCGCATTTGCACCAATTCCCTCTAGCGGCTTTTACAGCTGGTAAGTTTTTCTTTCTCCCAGTCCATGGAAGTATACAGTGTATTCGGACATGAACTAGCGATAATTTAAGGACATGCTGTCGTCTTCAATACGAACAACTTTTACTAAGGGAAAAATTACGAAAACTCCATACATTTTTATGCGATAGGTATGTAATTACTATGGAGCAGCGATTTTTTTTTTTCGCGATTTTGTAAATTTTCCCTTAGTAAAAGTTGTTTGTATGGATGACAACAGCATGTCCTTAAATTATCGCTAGTTCATATCCGAACACACTGTATATGTGTGTGTTTTAATAGTACAATAAAGGAATTACAAACAAACCACCATGGTAAAAAGTGAAGGGATGAAAGATTATCCTGTATATTGTGTATTCTCCTTTGTCGCCGTTTATGTTGAGTTAAGGTACGGTACACAGCAGAAACGGAGTCCCAATTTCTCATACTAATTGTATAACAAATTGAGACTCCACTTTTGAGGCGTACCGTATATACAAGGACCCCGGGGGAATCGCACTAGATATACTTACAGGTCTTAATAAGTCAATTTACTCTTTATGTTGTTACTAGCTTTTACCCGTGACTTCATTCGCGTTAATTTTGCACTTTGATATGAAGTCTACTTTTGTATGGAAAAGTAAAATTCTTAATACAAACTTCCACTCCCCTTTTCATTCCCTTAACGGATTATTTTGGGAATAAAAACTATCCTATGTCCCTCCTCGGATCTCAAATTTTATTCAAACCAAATTTCATCTAAACTACTAAGTACAGTGGTTGAAGCGTGACAAGGTAACCGATGGACAGACAGTTAATTTCACAATGTGTATTTTTTATACTTGATCAAACGAAATCTGCGGACATTAGACGAAATATTATCGATAAAAAACCGAAAAAAATCGTTATTAACACTTTAATTTTTTTTTCTATAGGCCGTGTTTCGATTTTTATTTTTTTCTCTTAAAGTACACGGCGTATTATTTTCAAAGTTGTCTCATTTGAAAACTACAAAGTTTAAGTAGCTAAGAATAAAATAAGAAGCTAAGTTATAAAATAATTGATGAAAAACTTAAAGCGCCTGGATTTTTTAAATAACTAACAAAACTATTTTTTTTTCCGTTTTATTATCGATAATATTTTGTCTAATATTCGCATATTTCGTTTGATCAAAAATAAAAAATACACATTGTATACCAGTAAGGACATAAGGATTGTATAACATTGTGTATTTTCATAGTACAATAAAGTTATGAAAAACCAAACCATCATGAAAAGAGTGAAGGGATAAAAGATTATCCTGTATATTGTGAAGGTGCTCTTATGTAGCCATTTATGTTAAGTTTACATACAAGTGTTACCCCGGGGGAATCGCACTAGACACTCACATCTCGTTACAACGTAGTATGCTTAACATTTCCTCTGGAGGTATATTTTGCTGTCAAAGTTATGATGTTTGACACAAATTGATAGAAATATCATTTTATGAAAAAGATATGTTTTTGGGTCGGGTTTTCTTACATATTTAAGATGTTCAGACTTGTATTCTTGACTTCCCGGATTCGATCCCCGGTCGGGTCAAGATGGAAAATTATCTTTTTCAGATTGACCTGGGTCTTGGATATTTATCTATATATGTATTTGTTGTAAAATGTAGTATCGTTGAGTTAGTATCCCATAACACAAGTCTCGAACTTACCTTGAGTCTAGCTCAATCTGTGTGATTTGTCCGTATATATTTATTTATTTATTTGTGTTACTCGAAATCTGTTTTAAGAAAGACCTTTCTAGATGGATCACCTCGGTATCATGGAATTTAGCGACGAATTTATTAAATTCAATAGATTATAATACTAATTGATTTTATTAATTACATTGATTATTGTTATGATATCCTTGTACCTATAAATGTAATATTTTGATTGACATATTTCCAAACTATGTTAGAATATTTTAATATAATAGGTAACATAACTGTGCAATATGTTTTCAAAAACATATGAATGTAAAATAAAAGCATTAGCTTTAGAAACATTTGCTTTTACATATTTTGACTCTATTTTTTTTTCTTTTGATTATTCATAATTAAATATGAGTTTATTGCAACAAAATTAAATGAAATAAATAAATTAAACAATACAATTACATTTTTTTTTAAATATCAAGACCAATGTAACAATTAAGTAGATTACTCTTGCAAAAAAGGAAAAGTGTACCCATTACCCGCAATACAATGTAACAAAAAAAAATTCTTTAAAATACTTTAATTTTTTTATATAAGTACCTTCGAATCAATAATAATAATATTTAAAATGAAATTATGTGAAAAAATAGCTCAGTAGATTGAGCACTAGGGACTTTAGAGGTTGTGGGTTCAAATCCCACTCGTTAAGAATTTATTAATCACATATTTTTTAAATTTAAAAAGTAAACTATGAATTTTGTTTGCCACTTAAACATAAATTTCATGCAAAAATACTACTCCCAAAAATACTTTATGCCTTCTAATAAAGAATAAGTGCACCATTTTCTAAAAGCGTCTACTAGCTAGATCTACATAATACTAGTACATCACAAACCTGGGAAGCCTACTGTCGGCGCCAGACGGAGCTCATATTGAAACCCATTGTGAAATCGCCACTTAAGAAGAAATCAATCCAAATTCAATTTCTGATTATGGTCCGAGCACTGCACTATTTAAAAAAAAGTTGATCACATGTGTGTGACAGCATTGAGGTTGAGAAGCGGACAGCATCGACAGAGGTTTTATAGCGACTGCTATCAGCCAGTCGGGCGGGCGGTTTCCGACGGGATTCGGGGAGACTCGGCTCGGCTCGTGCCTCGAGGAGAATATGGGGACTCCATCAGTAGTAAATAAGGCTCACACAATGGACCCTGACGCCCATTTTGGTGCCGATGAAAAATGCAATAAGACCGCTCTTGCATCTAAACGACTTCTTACGGATAGAAAATTGAATTGGGATTGTAGGTCTTGATAATAAAATTCATACTAGGTAAGTAGATAAGATACCTATATCGAGAATAGTAATGGTATCGTGTTTTCAGCTAGCCACTCGGCAAAAGCCGGATTGTGAATGGAAATTATGAATCATAATAAGGATTGTTTATTTGTGAAAGATATTTTCGGAGGGTACGGATAGAAAACAAACTCCGAATAGGTACTTATTTATTTAGTCGAAACTCGGAATCGGATAGCTTTTAAGATATTGCAATGTGAATGAACACTATGCGAAATTGGTGTCAGTAAAGGTTCACATCGAAATGAATATTTAAATATACAGAATGACTTTTTAACCGTGAGATACTGAACTAATTTCCATTTACTGAATATACTGAACTGATACTGATACTGATATTGAACTAATTGAACAAGATACTGAACTAATTTCAATTAAAATAATCATCGAAGAACGGAAAAAAATATACGACTTCCCACTCAAATAAACGCTCGACTAAACGGATTTTGTATGGGAGGATGAATATTTTTTATCGATTTTTAATAACCTTTTTTATACTGGGTTACTTTTCAAACACCAATAACCTTTTTGGTCAAAATTCAGTCCATAATACTGAACAACTTTTCAAATAAACAATCCTATGGGTTATAATTCTATGAATCCGCTATTTTACAACAAGTTAAATTAGATTTTTTTTATAATTATTTTACGGCTCTGGATACTAGTCCTTTAGATCTTTATTTTATCACTTCTTTATTCCTAACCCTAACTACACAATCAAAGGTTGGTGTAGGTCCTTTGATTGCTTCAAGGGAGCTTCTAGGAACAAATCTATACGAGTCCACTGGTTTTCATAGCCGAATGAGTGGCGGACGGCGTCTAAAGACGCCCACCACAGCCCGCAAATAAATATCACTACTGCCGCACTATGAGTGTCCACTTTAACCATTTTACATATTGTCCATGAGCATGAGCAAACTACACCGATTTTATATTATAAAGTCCACTAGAATTAATTTGCAAAATAATTTAAATCAAATTCCAACTGAACCCCTTGACTTCCAGCCAAAAACTCGTTAAATCAGATGCTTTTTTCAAAACGTCAAAACAACCATTTTCTATGGGATTTGTATGAAATAAAGGCAGATCACATCGTAGTTTCTTGAAGTCAAATGGCGGTCTCATCATCAGTTTTTCTGCAATAATAAATCTAAAATCACGTTTAAATTGATATGTTCAAAGACAAGTGACATAATGTTACGACGTTATATTTTCTCATCAGGCAAAAATAATTTATTTTTGACTCAGGAAAACACCTAATTATGAAAAAACGAAAATAAAAATTCAACTTTCCACATCAGCGCTTAGTCAAATGGATTTTGTATGGGAAGGTGTTTTTTTTTAATCAATTTTCAGTAGATATATTTTTTTTTACAGAAAGTAGTTTAGTATCATGGGCTGAACTTGCTAAAAAAGCCTAGTTTTTTTTTTTAAATATTGTGGAAAGTAGTTTGATATCATAGAGTAAACTTGCCTCAAAAAGTTGGGTGCTGGGTAAAAGTCACCCTGTATGTAAAGGTGCATTCAGAAGCGTCTATCGCAATTAAATTTTTTTTTTTTTTTGGTCACATGTTTGTGTGTTTTTCCTAAAAGTTGACTAGGCCCACCTTTGTATTCAATAAAGATTTAATGAAAAACTAAAAACCGACTTCACCAAACTACACAACCGATTTTGACAAAATGTTTATGAGATCACCTGGAAAGTATACCCTTTCAAACAAAAAAAGAGTTTTCCAAATCGGTCCAGGCGTCTTCGAATATTGGTGAACATACCTTAAAAAAACCATAAAAGATCGCGCCGAATTGATAACGTTGTTGGAAGTCGGTAAAAAATATTAAAAACAAGATGTGTAAAATTAAAATGTAAGATTTGGCATGAATGTCAAGTTTTGAAGTTTTTTTTAATGGCTTGATATATTCTATTAAATACAGTGTACCATTTTGTTAAATAAATCAAACATTAAAAAAAAGAAATGTAAAATTTTGCTGTAAGATTTAGTATAAATGTAAAGTTTTTGAAGTTTTGTTTTTTTTTTGGTTTGATATACTATAAGCTAGTACGCTTTATTAGAGTTTTCGCAAGGTAACGTTGTCTGCTAGGTGCAGCCAACGTCCGGAGATATGGACTACGAAAATATGTAAATTATTTCATTAAGTCCCTAAACTAGATTATCCAAAAATAATGGACCCATATTTTTTAGTTTAGCAAAGTAGTAAAAATTCACAAAGACAGCGCTTCTAAGTTTCGGAGTAGGGGCGATTTACGTCACCTTCTGGTAAAAATCGTACCTGGTCGTGACGTCACACGAAATTTAAATGCGCTGTATCTTTTTCATTATTTGCTAATCAGAGAGAACCATATACCAGAAATCGATTGTATAATGCAAATAAATGATTCTTGATTCATAATTTTTAATGATCTACCTAATAAGCCAACAATTTTTTTAGTCTACATCCGCATTAGTCCTGCGCATCCTTTTCATTCTAGGATAAGCTGAAAAAATACCAATAAGGAGGTAAGCAAGAAGATGATGAAGATGCATTCTGACTACGATGATTTCATGTAAACATCATTGAGGAGAAGATAGAAGGGAAAAGATTCAAAGATTCAAATGTTTATTTAGTAATTAGACCTTTTCAGGCACTTTTACACGTCAATAAGTATAATTTATGTTACGTGTAAAGTATATTAAAATTTAATTTAATTTATTTTTAAAGAAAAGCTACCGATACCAACGCTTTGGAACGACCACTGCTGAGAAGAAACGCCGAAAGAAACTCATTTTCACAGTATTGGTCGCCTACTCGCCAGAAGGGCTTTGTCATATTATTATTAGTGTCTTTTAACTAATAAATACTTATAATATAATACAAGGTTGATACATTATAACAAGTAATGCTTGCGAACAAGTAAACAAACAAATAAATTGCGTAATAAAAAATAAAAAATATTAAGTAGTCAAAAAAGCGAAGCCGAGCTGACCAGTCCCTCCCGGCAGCAGAGTTGGGCGTAGTTAACTTCTATTGTGTAGTTTGATTACAAATTACAGTTACACGTAGTTAACTACAAGTAGTTGAAAATACATGAAATTTAACTACAACGATTGAAACTACTGTAGTTGTAATTTGTAATTGTAATTAAGTAGTTATAACTACAAATTACAATAAGAATTTTTTACCGCGGGCATGTGTTAAAGGTGTTGTATTTCAAAATTATAAGTATATAAAATTGTAAGCAAGAAACGAAAATTTATAAGTAGGCAAATCTTTATAAAATATGTAGTTCCAAAAAGTAGTTTGTAATTGTAATTACAAATACTTTTTGTAGTTTATAGTTTAACAACTTTTTCAATTACTTTTTGTAATTATGTAGTTGCGATTACTAACTACAAAATGTAATTGTAGTTAGTAGTTAGTAATTAGTAGTTTAATTACATTTGCCCAACTCGGCCCGGCAGCACCCGTTCACGAGTTGACGCACGGATCAGCCATCGTTAAACTCAACCATATTAAAGGGAATCCAAGAGAACCAGGAAGACCCAGGCATAGCTACATGATGCAAATAAAGGAGAAGGTGAAGATCGTGTCGTACAGCAAAGTAAAACGGCTGGCGGACGAGAGAGACAAATGGAACAAAACTCATACTCCACCTACAGCATAGCTCTGAAATAATATAGATATAGATATAGATTCGTATTTAGTGACTACAAGTGCCGTAAATTATCTCAAACTTCTCCGTAGTTTTCCGCTGCCCCCATTTGAATTAAATCATTTTGATAGGAAACGGAGACATCAATTAAAATTTTTACTGGACCAGACTCTAGATAACCCTTTAAACTATTTAAAGGACCCCGAAAAATTAGGTATCCCCTGAACCACAATTATTATAAGCCGTTAGACCGCTGTCATCATTAGATGGCAATCAGCAGGCGGTATCAATGCTTTTAGGCAGCTTGCAGGTGTAAATACTGTGAAAATCAGTTTATTTCGGCGTTTCTTCTCAGCAGTGGTTGTAACAAAGCGCTGGTAAAGATTTTATTAGGCTGAAAAAACATTTGAATTTTGCTTCAAAAATCTGACTGTTGATCATTCACACATGCACACACATGATTAATATAGACTATAAACTATGCCTTCATAAATCTATTCGAACACTCTGAGAACATTTTACGATGGTAAAATTAAAAGGAACCTTACTTTTTTTATAGTACTAGTAATTATATAGTTAAATGATTTATTTTTGTAGTACCTATCTACATTTCGATCATAGAAACTGTAGGGGCGCCGACAAAGGCGGCATTGGCTTCTTCAAAGATGCGGCTTTTATGCCGCGCGAACAGTCTAGAAAACCGTACAACAAACTGATCGACGTTTCAATTTCCACTATCTCAACAAGATTATTTGCTCAGCAAATTAAAAAAACCCCCGACCCTGCCAAAAATGTTAAGAACGCCATCTAGTGATGAATGCTGCTACCGCCATCTATATTATTTTAGGGAAAGCTTGACTTTCAAGATGTAACCCCCAATAACTTTCAAGCGATTCAACCGCGTTTCCTCAAACATAGCTAAGGACCACCACAAGGGAACTGGTTTTCCCGTAAAAATAACGCATCGAAATCGGTCCATCCGTTCGAGCGCTACAATGCCCCAGACAGACACACAGACAAACAGACAGACATTAGCATCAAACTAATAACACCCTTCTTTTTGTCCGGGGATTAAAAAACTAACAAATGATATAAAAAAATCACTGAAAAGTATAGTATAGACATAATGCTATGTCTACATAAATACAGATACATCAACGTTATCAAGACTGTATCCCTGACGGGGTATACATAGTCCAGGGCGGTAGCACCCTAAGGCCGACGTAGCGAGATGGTGTGCGTTAAGGTTAAACTAGTCTATACTTTTTCTTAAATATCGGAGGAGATTTCCTCCACTGTTTGAGATTGTACATTCAAAGTTTAACATGATATCGTTTCGTCTCATTATATATTTTGTCTATACGGATACAGAATAGTAAAATAAAAAGCCATTAAAAAGTTATATGCCATTCGAGATTCGTTATTTTTGCCTTTTTTTACGCAACTTTCGGCGTAAATAAGTAATAAAAGAAGTGTAAAATCTCCAAAACAAAGTCCAACATAGACACTGCTTATTTATTGAAGATCTTAATAATCTTTATTTGTTGTATATCTTTATTGTACACTAGCTGTGCCCGCGACTTCGTCCGCGTGAAAATCCGTTCAGCAGTTTCGGACATTCGGGTGTACAGTGTGCATACAGAGACTGACATACAAACAAAAACTTAAAAAATCTTTTTAGTGTTCTGTATTTCCTTATATATCTTGCTCACGAATACATAATTTATAATCTGTATTTGGTGCCCGCGACTTCACCCTTGTGAAATTCAGTTTTTACCCACCCTTGTTGATGACATGACAAATTTAAAAATTTTGTCAGGTTCGTCTGTGTATTTACAGTTCGATATTTTTAATGTAATGCGGTATACTTTTAATATTGCTAATGTGAAAGTTTATAAGAATCTATAGATGTATGGATATCAGTTACTCATTCATACAACAACTTATGAATGGATTATAATGAACCCTTACAATAATAATGATAACCTTTGTGTATAAATATATAGGTACGCAGACGAAGTCAGCAGTCAAACGTAACTCCCTATCTGTAAAAGTCTCTGAGGCGCGAGATAGTGTGTGACGTTCTTGATCAGCAGTCAAACGTAACTCCCTATCTGTAAAAGTCTCTGAGGCGCGAGATAGCGAATGACGTTCACGATCAGCACTTAGTCAAAACTCCCTTTGACTGGAACTTTCCGAGGCGCGAGTCAATGAATTTCGTTCTCGATTAACACTTAGTCGTGCCTGTCTTTTGTCATTGGATTCTTGGGATCTAATCATCCGCTGTCTTTTCGCTTGTCTAGTATTCTGAGACAGATTTGACTTTCTTTGGAGCATTTTTGAAAGCAAAGCACAAAATATAATAGTATATATACTTAATTCAAAAAATCTATGTAGCCAAGAATTTTTTAAAGATAATATCCGAAATACCGGACCAATCCACAAAGCAAGGTCACAAAATCCGTATTGCTATAGACAAATGTCAAACTTAGTTCAATAAATCTATAAAACCAAAAGCTTTTGAAGATATCCGAAATATCTAACCAATCCACAAAGCAAGATCAGAAAGTCCGTATTTTCATAGCCAAGTGTCAAATTATAAATCAACAATATTATCCGAAATATTAACTAACCAATACACAAAGCAAGATCAAAAGTCCGTATTTTCATAGCCAAGTGTCAAATTATAAATCAACAATATTATCCGAAATGTTAACTAACCAATCCACAAAGCAAGATCAGAAGTCCATATTTTCATAGCCAAGTGTCAATTATAAATAAGTCAACAATATTATCCAAAATATTAACTAACCAACCCACACAGCACAAAGTAAGATCAGAACTTCGGAAGTGCGTATTTTCATAGCCAAGTATAGCCAAACATCAGTATAAAAACAACAAATTCAACCATTCAACAACAGTAACTAACCAAATCTCGTAAAGTGCAAAACAATCAGCTCGTATTTATACATTTTCACAAAAACAACCATAGTGCATTTGAAAATTTCTTGAGGCGCCATCTGTTGCTATTTAATGTAATATGTAACTATAAAATCGCCCATAGAAAAATTATCTTTAAACTTTAAATGACGATAACTTTTTTATCTGACATCAGATTTCGATGAAACAAAGCCTATATGTTGCTCAGGAATGAGCTTAATCTTTTAATGAAAACCGCGTTAAAATCTGTTCAGAAGTTTTAAAGATTAGCGAGTACATACGACAGACAGACAGACAGACAGACAAAAAAATCAAAAAGAATCTTTTTTGTGTTCTGTTATTTTTTTTTATCGCCCACACCCATTTTTTGTTAATTTTATCAAATGTACAGACACACGGTTCCTACTGTTTTATTATATGTATTGATAAATAGTTTACAATTATAGGAACAGTTACAAACCATATAACGTGTAAGTACAAAGGCGGACTTATCCCATAATGGGATCTCTTCCAGACTTCCAGTTAAGCAAGTATTAGCAAAAAGATACAATAAATGGGCAGAACGGGTAGAGGTCAAAGTGTAAAGATCAAAAGAAATCTTATCTTACTACATAAATTAGAATATAGACATACGTAAAGTACTTAAACTACATCTTCAAATACTATAACTACCTATATTATAAATAAAATACATAAACTACAATACTATAAACTCTACACGTCTAAGGAATCGTCATAATATCTTCTAAGTCTGACCTTGAAGGAATTGAGGGATTGCGCATTTTTCACATCTGCAGGAAGCGCATTCCACGACCGGGCAGCGAATACTGAAAATGAATCCCCGTAGGACTGCGAGACATGAGCAGGAATTAGCAGCTGAGGGATACCACTACCACGCAGGCAACTGTCGATCTCTCTGAATGAGAATTTTTCAATAAGGTATCTTGGGGATTGGGGATTAAAAAGGACTTTAAAAAGCAGAGAAAGTATATGAGTGTTTCTACGACGTTTTATTGGAAGTCATTTAAGTTCAGTGCAAAATTCAGACACATGATCAAACTTACGCAACCCAAAAATAAATCTAATGCCCTGATTTTGCAACCGTTCAAGCTTATCAATAAGAATATAAACAAACATTGAGTAAGATCTAAATAAGCAATATCTGCATAATCTAGGATAGGGAGAAGGAGAGATTGAGCCCAAAGTATTTTAGTTCTATACGGGAGAAAGTATTGCATGCGTCTCAAGCAATGTAGAATAACAAACATTTTACGACTTATTTCATTCACTCGAGGAGTCCAAGACAATGTTTGATCGAAGATGATACCCAAATTAATGACTTTAGATGAGAAAAGAATTACACAATTGTCAAGCACCAGATTTGGAATATCAACTTCATTTAATTTTGAAAAAAAAATGAGAACTACCCATGATAATGGCTTGGAATTTAGTAGCATTGACTGTAAGCCCGAACTGACGAGACCAGTTAGCAATTGTAGCAAGGTCGGAATTGATTACACTAACAGGATGCGTGAAATAGTGAAGATTTAAAGTTTATTTGTAATCGATTAATGCAGAAGTTTTTGCATAAAACCCCTTTTCCCAAAGGACTTTAAGTATTTTTACGCGCTCGGTTTACTATGAATTTATAGTGCATTTCACCTCACTGCTTCGCCCGAACACAATGTTAGGTGAGACAGCATGCTTTTAGGTCGCGCCCACCGGTGAGTTCGAGCCCGCGACTAGTTCAACTTTAAGGTGGAATAACCGACCAACGTTCTGTTTTAGTAATTTTTGTTATAGCGACAACAGAAATACATCATCTGTGATCATTTCAACTGTCTATCACGGTTTATGAGACAACCCTGGTGTCAGACAAATGAATGGACAGACAGACGGGCAGACGGATGGACAGACGGACAGTAATAAATTCTGTATTACGAACGAATAAAGTAATAAAACCGTAATAAAACCAAAATAGTGATAGGTTATTAGCCGCATCGCCTATGAACATGATTTAAATCTCGCCCATTCCCTCGATCGGCTTTTACGATCCGCGCGGGAAGAGAAAGAAGCAGCTGGTACATTATAAGATTTTCCTTTTCTCACAGACCAGCATTGGAAATAATCAATACAGTTAAAGAACTATTCGGTAGATTGTTACTCGTATTGAACAGACACGGTCACGATTGTTCTAGGAATTTATTCCGACTTCCGAACTTCAGAATGTTCAAACATTTTAATTAACTTTTATATTTGACTTACAGATAGATTGGTTTGCCAATAAAACTGGGATCTCTATTTATTATCATCATATACAATATTTAGCTCTGACGGGGTAGATAAAGCCTTGGGCCGTATGACCCAAACGCCAAGTTTAAATCATTGGAGGGATCAAAATATTGATGACTTGATAAAATGATAATATCTAAATATATAAAAGGCAAATCTGACTGTCTCATCTATCAACGCACAGCCGAAACTACTAAACGGATTTCGCTGAAATTTGGCATACAGATAGTTGTAATGACGTAAGCATCCGCTAAGAAAGGATTTTTGGAAATTCCATCCCTAAAAAGGTGAAAGGTTTGTCACTTTGTATGAAACTTCATAATTTTTAAAGTGAGACATGTGACATTTTTAATTTATTTTAGTAATAAGTAGAAAAAATGATGCATTTATTCGATTTTTAAAATTATATACCTATGGGAGTGAAATAAGGGTTGTAAGTTTGTATAAGTCTTCGTCATTTTTGAAGCAAGCTACATGCTTCTTTTTGACCTATTGAGATAAAATTTTATTAATAGTTTGAGACCCGGGGAAGAACATAGGATAGTTTTTATCCCGAAATTCTCACGGGAGCGAAGCTCGCGGGCACAGGCGACCACGCGATCGTAGCATAAAAAAGAAAGTAAATATTCTCTCTTAAACACTTCAAACACTTCATCATACTGTTAATTGAACTGGATAGAGCTCTTGACATGCATGTAAGCTAATAGCTTTGGCTTTGACATTCCAAGGCTCTCAGGCTTTGACACCAGCTAGTCATACAAGTCACTACTTCACTACAAACCTAAATGGCGGTCGTCGGCGCATTATTTGTACCTGCGCTGATAACCGTCATGATAGTGCAACCTACGTGCTTAAAATGCTTGGAGGTCCGCCATTTTTGTTCAACTTTTTTGTGTCCCATTGTACTTCACCACTTGAATATTCTAAATCTTTGATACAAGTGGAGATTAACAAGCTGAGACAGGTAGTGCCAGGCCCGAGCCTTTAATTAAAATTAATTTCTTTTTCCATTTTCTTTTTAAATTTGGTCCAATTTAATAAAAAAGATTAAGTTAAGATGACGAAATTTTTGCCGAAAGAATCGATATTGATACTATAAATAAACACCCACATATCAAACGTTTCTATAAAATCAAAACGCAAGGCCCTAGTTTTTATAATGTCTCCATTATTTAAAAAAAAACCTTTAAAATTATTACGCTCAAGGAGCAAAAACCGATCGCGTTTTGTATGAAAATCCGGAAAATATGATGTATTTAAGAGGATTGTGTAATCCTCTTAAATACATCATATTTTCCGGAAAAATGACTTGAGGCCACTTGAAGCGGGCACGACCCGTGTAATAGGCTTAATTAAAATTCAAGCTATGAACGTTTTTCCGACAATCGCTCCATATTCGACATTTCCCCGAATTCATCCGTCGGACGTGTTTATCAAACATTCGCACCAAGAGTTTTTTAAATAAATAATGTAGGCATTCGTCCGGGAATTTGTTTGCTTAATCGAGTTGTTTGCCTTCTTACAGTTTTGGGGATCCATACCGTAGACATCGAATTAATATAAGTTAAATTAAATTATTAAATTATATACCTAGGGACAAATTACACTCATTGAGCTAGCCCCAAAGAAAGTTCTAGACTTGTGTTATGGGATAGTAACTCAACGATACTAAGTATATTTTATAACAAATACATATAAACACCCAAGACGCAGGACAATTTGAAAAAGGCAATTTTCCAACTTGCCCTGACCGGGGATCGAACCCGGAACCTATAGGTGGCGGACTAGCATGGTACTACTACGCTACGCCACGGAGGTCGTCGTAAGTCATAAGTATTACATACAGAGGGTTCCGTGCAATATGCGTCCCCGTTCCCCATTCCCGCACCTCGCCCCCGTTCTCATCTTGTCGCTTTGACGTGTGCACGGTTGTTTAGTTTTGTTTTTAGTAGTAGTAGGCATAAATGATACTCCGCTTCTATGAAGTCATACCTGTGCCATACAACTAACTAACAATTAGGTAAGTATGTCTTAGGTCAGTGATTTAAATATTTGTCGGCTAGTTAGGTCATTCATGGATGATGGAGAGGAATGTGAGAAAGACAAAGAAGGTTGTGCAACTGACTAGGAAGGAAAAATTAAATGTAACGCAACTATAAACTTAATAAATTTACACATATTATACACAATTACAAACCTTTATAAATTGATGATGAGTTACAGAAAATCGAAAGGAACACGGTTGACAAGAGCATCACTCTTAAATTGAAATTATTAAAAAAAATTGTTTGGCACTGTCACATCTTTCTATAATCAATTATTTAACCACGCTCTGGTAGAAAAAAAATTGTTTTTTGTTGAACTGAATTGACAGGTCAGTCTGAAAAAGATAATTTTCCATCTTGACCTGACCGAGGATCGAACCCGGGACCACCAGTGTGCCCGACTGGCACGATGCGCACTAGGCCACAGAGGACTTAAATTCAGAGAGGAAACGTAGCCACTGTTTTTGGCAAATATGTTTTAGGTTTTTTCTGTTTACCTGCCAAATAAACTTGTCCTCTGACATTTCCTAATAAGTACCTAATTAGTACCTGTCACACTCACCTTCTTTTGCCCAATTACCACTAATTGATATATGAACCCGAACCTACGCAGTTGACCTTCAAATCATCTCCGTTCAATTTAACGCTCATTTGGTTAGGTAAGTATGAGTTAAGGGCAATGTTTTCCACCTTAAACAACAACAACAACATTCAATATAAACAACATTACCCTCTTACTTGTGTTGTTATTGTACATATACCATGTAGGTACAGGAAGTTCTTTCCGACTGTTAATATGTAACACGCTATTCAAGCACCGATTGGCCCGATCGGGTCAAAAGAACAATTGAATTCAAGTCGCTAGTCAAGTAATTTGAAAAAAGATCTAATTTGCAAACCTTTTCGAGGAATAGCCTCTAGGAGAAGCTTTCTCTAATCAGATTTTAAAATAAGGTCTTAGTTATTAAGATATTTGCAAAACTCCAAATGACCTTCATTTTCAAGCAAGGTCAACTTATTTGAGGAAGTGAAGTCACGATGAAGATTGGCAATTTCCGCTTTCAGTACTGTACTGTCTTATGAAGTATATATAATTCCATGGTACTGTCACTGTCATTGTCATCTCCCTATAACAATATATATCAAACGACTACAACCAACATAACAAAAATAATTTAAACCGGTGACATTGACAGATGATCGTTTTCATTGTTTTTTTTTTGTGCAGGCATAGGAAAAATGAAAACTTTGATTGCTGTGTGTCGTCACTTCCGGTGCAAATTTTAAAATGATATAAAAAAATCCTGATAACACGTAGAATTTTTTTCTTCAAATTACCTTCTTAAAATGGTCTATATTTTCTATTAAAACCAACTACAAAAATTTTAATTATTTAGTTGACAAGCCAATTGTGTCTGCGATTTATGTGCTTGAAGGATTAAAAAGAGAGATGTTGTGAGTTTGACGCACATTCCCATCCAAATTGCCCGGGCAGCTGGACACTTTTGTATGGAAATGCCGAACTTTTGACTGTTATTTTAATTTCATTATACTATAGTGATCAAGTATAGCCCGTGGTTCGATTTATTACGGGTGTGCCCTTTGCACGTTGTTCGTAGTTTTGCCATGTCTGTCTGCCTGTCTGACAGTCCGCAGGTTTTACCCAGAGACTATTAGTAGTAGAAAGATGTAATTTGGCATCAATTACGCCGACAAAGTTATAAAAAAAAAAACTTTCTGGGTCTGGGTAAAATACAATATTGAAATATTTTTTTTAAGACTGCCATACATTTAAAATGGGATTCAATTTTATTTTTCTCGACTTACCCATGGCGTGGAAAAATATAATGAGTTTGTAACACCATATTTCAATTTAGGGATCCGTTTGTGAAATATTTGGTTTTTTAAAGCAATTTTTTGTTAGAATCCAATGTCCGTCCCTATAAGGTAAACGATTGCATATGGATACGTAAAAAAAAACACGGCAATAGTAGTATAACGATATTATAATTTTTCAAAACTAAAAATTGACTTCATCTCCAAACTACAAAACCGATTTAGATAAAATTTCTATGGAACCTGACATTCAAATAAACAGTATACTCTTTCAAAGAATTTTCCAAATCGGCCTAAGAGTCTTCGAATAATCGTTGAACACACATAAAAAAAAGATTCCGACGAATTGATAACCTCCTCCTTTTTGAAAGTCGGTTAAAAAGGAAAACTATCTATACGAGCTAAGTAAGGTTTAAAGAGTTATAGTCAACCAATAATAAAATGTACTCAGAAACGAACATTTTATACAAATTCCATAAAATTCGTTCGTGGCAACCAACCGACTTCCTTTCGTCACAATCTTTTCTTTATGTATGTTCATCGATTATTCGAAAACGCCTGGACCGATTCGAATTTTTTTTTGAAGGAGTATACTTGTCAGGTGGTCCTTATTAATTTTATCAAAATCGGTTGTGTAGTTTTGGGGTGAAGTCGATTTTAAGTTTAATATTATTAGACGTTAAATCGTGAGGCGTGAGCTCAAAATCGGCATTACCTACGGAGCCCTACGCTGCGCGTGACCCGACACGCACTTGGCCGCTTATTTATTTTTCTATTCTCTTCTTCTTATCGAGTCGAAAGGGTTTCAATGTAGCTTCAATTTCAAATCATTTTTGACCAATATGTGGCCTCAGCGATCCCTCTGTCATTAGCCTCATTATCGTTCTTAATGGTACATGACGTAGGGCAGCTCGGATACGACAGAAGGTAGTCCATTGATTGAATGGCACCGCAGTCGCAAAGGTAGTTATTAGAGTGACGCCACCTAACTTGGTTTTCTCGACTCCTCCCAACACCAGCCTATTGGGAGAACCACAGACTGACCAAGGAAGGTTGTTACCCGGTGGAAGATTTTTTACAGGTAGAAGGTTTGACTCGTATAGTGGATATTTGTCAAACCACCTTTCAACTCTTGCATTATTAGCTTCTGCGGCTGGTATGCTCGGTTGCCTAAGAAAGCTGTTGCAACTCTTGAAATGTGCTGGTGGCGGAGTTTGTCCGTAGAGAAGGTGCCTTTTGTCTTCTATTCTCTGACATTCAGACCATGAAATACAAATAAAGTAAGAATATACACCTGTCTTTATACATATTTCTAGACATTGACAAACAGTCTCCACTTCTGCATTTGTATCGAGAGCGGTGGATGCAAATCTAATTTATTTTGTATCCATATCTCTCTCGGTAAACAGACACACCCGCAGTGAGTCGTACATTTTAAATTTATTCCGATGTCAAATATTTTGAAAACAGGAACAATATTTGTGACAAAGGAAATAAACCTTCAAATCATCTACTTTTCTGTGGATTGCTTTGATAAGATCGTCGATTGGATCTTTTGAAATCAACCCAAATTTTTTCTCTGCCATGAAATCTTCTGGCAGGAAAGAAACGACCTAGGATGCACAATCTGTTTTTAGTTTTAAAAAAATTCTTTTCCAGCTAACTCGGAGAACATCGCTCGTTCTTTCACAAAGTTACCTACCTCAACAAGATTGGATGTGACTAAGTGAGACCCGGGTCGTCGCAGCGAACCATCGTGACACTAATGGAGTTTGTCAGGGGCCGACCCTGTACCCATTGTGTACTTATAGTTATGAATAGATGCGTCAAGTTCATCTTAAAGGGAAGAGGTCATATCTGTTTACATAAATATACGCGTCTTCTTACTTTGCACCCTTACTAACACTGTGAAACTGCAAAACACAAAGAAATAACATTAACCGCAACTGACCCGAAATGTTTTAAAAGCATCAAACCATTTTATCTCATCCACGTACTAATTACACTTAGAACATTCTACCCCGATTCCCGCCTTCCGCCGTGTGACCGCTTAAAAAGCCATCAAATGACATAAGGGAGAGACAGGTCTGGGCGGGGCTGGGTCCCAGTGACCGGGCGGCGACCCGGTGACCCGGTCATGCCGTGACCCGGTTGCAGCTGGGTATGCACCGCCCGGAGCACTTGCATTCCCGATTGATTCGGGCTTCAGGGCTTTATAATGTGAGGGGCTGTGACCGATCACTGATGCGATACTAACGTTTTAGACTTTAAGTCTCACTCCTCTCACTAAAGGCTTTGTTTGCCCAATGGCGTAATACGTACTTAAAGACTCCTTTTTGCACAATATATATGTTTAGGTATAATTATTATTCTAAAGATCGGTATTTAGACTGTAGAGGAGAATTGCCCGAAATTATTTTTTTCTATTATTTTTATTTCCATACGCTTACTTACTCATATTTTTAATTTAGTAATAAATAACCGTGATCCCTGAGATCACCTTATACGAGTTTTTATAAAAAAAAATTGGGAATTTTTGTATTTTAGGTATTTAATACTTTAATTTACCTATTTATTAGCTATCAGTAAACCAGAAAGTGACACCTAAATTGAAAACACAATTGTTAATTATAGATTTCGTTTACTCGGCAAACATTTTACATTGTTTATAAACGTTACTTACTTAAGACAAAACGGAACTACAAAAATAAAGTCGAACGAATATTAAATCAATCACTTCACAAATACAATTTTCGAGTAAATAACCTATAATACCAATTACCTATAATCTTTTCTCTTAAAACTCTTTCATGTCCTTCGACAGAGTAGTGCTATTAAACGTAACTGTGCCATCGTTGAAGCTTCCCAGAAACTTTACATGGCCATGGCAATCACCCTTGTTCAGATCTTTCTCAAAAACATCGTATTCAGCATCTGAGATCATTGAAACTTGTGAAATATTAGGAACAAGCGATATGCTCTTCACTACAAACTTGATCACCTTCTTTAAATTGTTCAATTCTCTTTTAAACTTCGCCACTAAATTGGTTTTAGAGTTTAACAACGCTTTCAATTTTTCATTTTCAAATTGAAGGTTCAGACATTCCTCTCGAGCCTCCACCTCGTGTGAATAGGCTACGTCGATTTGTTTCTTCATTTCGTCAAAGATGTGTTTAAATTTGTTGGTAGTATTGTGTAAGTTTGCATTGGATTTGCTTAATTCTTTCACTAGAATTTCGTTGGCTTCTTCTAGGTTCCTGATTTTTATACTTTTAACATTTAAGTTGATATCGTCTACGGACTGTTTCTTCTTGGGTTTCGGTACTTCTTTAACAATTACTTCCACGGCAGTTGTGTTGTTCCTGAACACCTCATAGGCTTTACCTGGTTCTCCTTTACTCTTCTTACTACTGTCGCCGCTCTCTGATAAGAAGTTTAATAAGGCTTCTGAAGGTGAATTGGGGTTTAATTCAGTCATTTTATTTGTATATTAAAATTTCAGAAAATACTTTTTTTTGTGTTTGCGATGTTGATGATTTGTAATGACAGTGACTAAATGTTTTTTTTTTTTTTCATTTAAGCACATAAAGACCGCAGCGCTACTAGGATTCGTATATAGAGTTTTTACTTAACCAGATCTCAAATCATGTAGCATCTATGTTGTACTTGAACATAGATTTAGAAGACACTTTTGGGTGACTTCAAAAGGATTGTATTTTACCTACTACACGAACTATCGGTAAAGCAGTACGATACCATGTTTCCAAGGTAATGATATATCTTACAAATGAGCACAAATTACGATATGAAAAATCAATTCTTTCGTGTGACGATGATTTGAGCTAGGGTAGCTATATTTTGTATGAAAACTTGTCTCATTGCCAAATTTATCGCCATCCATTTGCTCCTTTAAGTATGACAGTTATCGTATCTGTCGCACTCGGCAAGTGTGGTCTTTTTACGCAGTAAAAAAAATCTTAGATCTATATACTCGAAGATTTTCCTGTTATAACAGGCAAATACTCGTTTATGTATTTTAAATAATAGTTTAAATCTGTAAATGTGAGTCTAATAATGCTATTTACTCGTGTAGATCCTTTGTTCTGCTGGTCGACTGAAAGAGATCCAGTCGACCAGAGATTGTACCACTGTGTTTAAAAGCCCTCAACTTCCAGACAGTCGGATCTGACCGAGAGAACAATTGATAACAATGGGTTTGCAAAATTGCGGTCGTCGAAGAGTTAGAATTATGTGTAATTTATGTTTATTATTAAGAGCCAAAATTAAAAAAAAAATGAGTCATAAAAATAAGAAAATTGGTATATGTAGGTATATTGTATATATTATCAGGTATGTGTTGGATATATTTAGGTTATTCTTTTGTGGTTAAATGGTTGACTTTGAGAGAACGCTTCTAGCGTTAAGTTCGCCATTGTAAAAAAAAAATATATTGTGAATCAATAAAGTTTTTATAAAAAAAATATTCTTACCTTTAAAGGTCCCATAAAAATGCTGCAAAACATACAAATGGCGGAATTACATAACTTTGCCGTAAGCAGTCGTACAAATTAAGCTCGCGAACTTGAAAGCTCGCTGCTGAATAGGTCGTCGGTCGGTACACGTGCTGATCGCAATCTACTGCAATACAGCCTTGCTGGGCTTAGGCCACGAAACACTCCGCTTAGCGAACTTTTTAATATCCACGGACAATCAACCTCAAACTGCTTCGAAAGGCGTGTTTCAATTTATCATTAAAGGATTTTTTTTATCGTATAAGTTTAAGTTTCAAAGAGCAAAATAATTTATACCTCCTATATCTTTGATTAACTTTTATTTTGACAAATAAAGAAGCCCAATTTCGACGGAGTTGCGTCATATTCAAGAAGCAAAATAAAATTTTTAAGGTCATTTTATTACTTAGTTCCATCCTTCATTCTACCTTCTGTCTCCGTCAGACCCTAGACATGGCCTACCATAGAGTGCACGTCAAGACAAATCAAAAAAGTCCCACTCAATGAGGTTATATTTTGTAATTGAGTTCCGTCGAATATCTTCTGGCTCCAATATCAGAACAGGTCATTCCATATATTGTATTGTCATCCGACTTAGGCTGGGATTTCACTATGCTGAATTAAAGATGCGGATTTTATATACATTGCTTGTTTTGCAAAAATTGGTCAAAATTGTACTATTACAAAATCAGCAATGTATAATCGGCCTCTGAATTTCTGTTCATGGATTTCCAGTCTTACGTATCAGCTCAATCCGTTGAGGCTAACTGATTGAAAATATAGTTGTAAGATTTGATCTAAACAAAATTACATACATACAAGATACATTTGCAAGTCAAATAAAAGCTTGTAAAATAAAAATAAATAATATATACATATAATTAAAATAAAGCTAGTTAAAACTTATTTATCTCCGTATTTATTTTTAAACATAGATTAAGTTATAATAAATAAAATACTAAATAGATTTTTCAAGCTGCTTAAAGGCATCTAGGCTGACATAGCTTGAAGATACTCTTAGATCATGATCTAAAAGACGATACTGTTACGAAACTGGGGTTCGAGATTTGGAGGAAAACGCCGAACTTCGTATGAGGGTCTTTATTCACTACGGAACCCTAAGTTGTCACGTGAAGATGGCTTTCCTGATATCCAAGTGCAAGTCGCGTAGCAGCTGAGGTCAAGATATCTCGCCAAGGTTGTCGCAGGTACTTGCACTTGGCTCACTAAGGTAGGTTTCCTTCGCTTCGGTTTCCTTCAAAGTGATCGCTTTCGTAGCTCGTACTGAACTGGTGTGGTTCGCACTCGATCGCCTTTTGACGGGCACTTGCACCATTCTGACTTATTTCCATACGGTACTTGCTCGCGAATATTCTGCGTCTATCTCGTTCGCTACAATACCATACAATGGTGACAGTTAGGACCAGCTTTTACGTGCCTTCCAAAGCACGGAAGAGATCGAGAAAATTTTGTAGCCTCAGAGAGAAGAGTAAAGATAAATAACTGGCTAAGTCCCAGTCAGATTTACGAACGAAATGTTCCGTACCATTATCTGTAAAAAATCACTTTTTTTGTATGGGAGCCCCATTTAAATATAAATTTTATTCTGTTTTTAGTATTTGTTGTTAGCGGCAACAGAAATACATCATCTGTTTAAATTTCAACTATCTAGCTATCACGGTTTATGAGATACAGCCTGGTGACAGGCGCACGGACAGACAAACGAACAGACGAACACCGGAGTCTTAGTCATAGAGTCTGGTTTTTACTCTTTGTTTGGGTACGAAACCCTAAAAAGTGACGTGCTAATGGGTCAAAACTAGAGCCCAGTGGTGCCATTTTAGAAACGCGCAGTCACTAAACGAACGGTTTTTGTATGGAAAGCCAGCACTAAGGAGTTTGTAAGCAAAATGGCACATCAACAAGATTTAGCGTAGCGATAAGAAGTGGCGTTTTTTGGCGACATACCTTGCCGCTGATTCCGTGGCCCGTCAGTTACAGAAGTAAAACGATAACTGGGAACGTGTTACAACTCCCCTGGAGCGTTCGAACTATATTAATTCACTGCTGGCTCCTTAAGACACTCTCCGTACTTATTTATTTTATAAAGATTTCTCTCTCAGAAAAAAAAAGAATATCGTGAGTGAGTACCTACAACCGCCCGGCCCACAACGAAAAATATGAGAAGTAGTAGAAACTTCAGTACAAATTAATCAATTAAAGAAGCTTTACATAATGTATTACATAATAGTTACTTATAAAGAAGAGTAAGAGTACCAAAGGTTTCTGAGAATAAACCTTTGATACTTTGATTAGAACTTAGCATAAATCTTAATGTGTGATGGATGTGATATACCCACTCTTGGTATGTATGTATTTTTTAAATAATTTAAAAATTAAGGTTAAATTTTTTAAATTTCTTTTTTGTAGCAAAATATATACTGGTATTTTGTAACTTTCTTATTTTTTCCATTAATTTCTCTCTTTCAAATTCTCAAAGGGCTACTTTACAAGACGTATTGTTCCTGAAATCAGAAATTTAAGCATAGAAATTCGTTCACGAGCTTTATTAATTTATTAGATGATTCTTTATTGTTCATAAAATACAAAATGTACAGAACAATTGGCGAACTTAACTTTTCTTACTTTTGGACTGCAAGGAAATTTAATAGGTACCTACTAAG
This sequence comes from Acrobasis suavella, assembly GCA_943193695.1. Taxonomy (NCBI): domain Eukaryota; kingdom Metazoa; phylum Arthropoda; class Insecta; order Lepidoptera; family Pyralidae; genus Acrobasis; species Acrobasis suavella. The sequence continues at coordinate 5,144,211 of OW971947.1, forward strand.
TAGTTGTTGGTAGACTACATGGAGCGTGAAAAGAAGGGCAGACGCGAGTGCCTGAAACTGGGGCACATCTGCCGTCGGCCAGCCGTTAAATGCTAGCTAAGATGGTGAGTTAATTTAAAAGTGTTTTATGATAACATTTTGCTTAAGTGAACTCAGACACAACAAGACGGGTGTTATAATAATATGTTTGACGTGTTTTTGTCTCTGTGTGACTGTGGCAACTACACAATTATCAAGGATTACGCAAGTAGCAAAACTTTGTTTTGCTTGCGTAACGTAGTGCTGTGAATTTTTTCACATGTACATATATAACAGTTTAATAGATAGAGCCCCCCCTCTATCTATTAAACTTAACACTAACTTAAAACTTGTCTCTAACGAAAACCAAATATTTTAGAAACGGACCCCTAAATCGAAAAATGAGTTCACAAGCTCGCAATAATTAAATATGGGAACTTAAAAATAAATCAATATTTCATTTTACCACTTTTTTGGCATGATTAATTTACCTGCCTATATCAAATTACAGCTTTCTAGTAGTCGTAGTCTCTGAGTAAAACCGCGGACGGACAGACGGTCTTAACTGCAGAGCCCTAAAAATGCAGCTTTACTTCGCGATTTTTTTGAGGATATTTCCCGTCCTATACTTTTTTAAAAATATTTTCAAAATCCCAAAATCAAAACTTTAAACCCTCCGTGCAATTTCACGGCTGACTAGCTGCGCCTCTTGACCTGTTCCTTATAAAGATGCTTCGAAATAAGGAGGTAATTGGAAGCTTCCGCTCCGTTGAAAGTTTAAGGTTGAAGGAGAGTTTGTAAACAAAAATATGGAGAAAGTAGGTACCTCCTTATTTACTCGCACGGGCCCCTAATGCGCATACTAATTATAACAAATAATTATTTAAAAAATATTTTAAAAACAAGATTTTACTTCAGTACTCCTCAAGACGAATCAAACGAGCCCAAAGTCGATGGGGTTGCGTCGTTTAATTACAGAGTTCTTATGACCACCTTCCAACTCCATCATCAGTTCAGCTGCATGTCATCATAATATTGCATCGTCACGCGATATACGTATGGGTGCAAAATTTCAGCTCAATCGGAAACCGGGAAGTGGGTCAAATTTAACTTGCAAGATTTGATTACAAACAGACAGACAGACAACGGGACAGGTGAAACTACTTGTAAATAAAACAGAGCATGTGGGGGCTCGCTCGCAGTTCTAAGCAGAAAGAGGCAAGGCGTGAATTATTGGTATTAATGGAAACCGGCACCATTGACTTTGGTGCGGTACCGGTTCCAGACATAGTACCTGTACTATCTGTACAGGTACTATTTTTCCGTCAGTATTGGTACTATATCGGTACCAGAGAGAGAGAAAACAGATACCAGCAGATACAAGTATAAAGCAGATAGCAGGTACCTAAATTAGGTACTAGTACGTGTACCTGGAGAAGTACCGGTAGCCATCTAGAACAGAACAGAACCAGTACTTTTGGAACCGGTTCCAAGCTTTGGACAGAGGTCAGGTCTGCAAGATAAGGCCACTTTAAACGAGATGCTCAGCGAGACGGTGGAAAAAGGAATCAAAATAATGATGAATAGCCATGATTCGCATTTTCGCCCATTCCCTTGATCGTCTTTTACGATCTGCGCGGGAAGACAAGCAGCTGGTACATTCTAAGTTTAATTCTTTCGTCATTTTAAATTATGTAATGTATAAATAGAATTTATTTTCTTAAATAAAGAAGTTTAAATAATTTACAAATTACAGGAAAAATTCAAACAAAAACGAAATTAAATCTAAATTACCAACTAAACTAAAAACTAAATAAATAAAAATAAAAAACTTACAAATAAAAAATGTCGTGCAGATCATTGCCCTGCTGTAAAGTGCCCAAAAGGCTGGCAGCATTGCCACGCTGGATGGCAATGCTTATTCGTTGGGCGAAGTAATTGCCAGCCCTTTGGTGACCTGACACCTCGGCAAAATAGAGATCTTTGCTCAGCCTGCTATAATTTATGTTAGTTTACACGTAACATAAATTATACTTATTGACGTGTAAAAGTGCCTGTAATGTCTAATTACTGAATAAACATTTGAATCTTTGAATCTTTGACAGTATAGGCTAATATAAATAATGTAAAAAATATATACCACGTGGAAGGGACATCCGTAATAAATCGAACCACGGCCTTTACCAGATCACTAAAATATAATGAAAGAAAAGTAACAGTCAAAATACCAAAACAAATTTCGATCGCCCGGCGGCTTGACACTTGTATGGAAATGCCGAATTTTATTTTGTGTTTTTACTGTTGTTTTTATTTCATTACACTAAAGCGATCGATTTATTACGGGTATGTTCCTTCCACGTTGTATGTAACTAGGTACGAGTGTAGATACTTACATATATTCAAGACTAGCTATTACCCACGGCGTTGCCCTCGTTTTACAAAAGTATAGCCTACGTTACTCGATAATAATGTACATTTCTTTAATATGTAACAAAAACCCTGCCTGATCCTTGTAAGAGCAACTCATACCTTCAATATGAACAACTTTTCCTAAGGGATCAATGCTTGAAACTCTTTAAAAAAACTCGTTGTTTACATACAAAAGTGATCGGCCAGCCCGGCAATTTGTATGAAAATGTATTTTTCTTCGAGTTTCACGCATTGGTCCCTAAGGAAAAAGTTGTTCATATTGACGGTCTGAGTTGCTCCTATAAGGATCGGACAGGGTTTTTGTTACATATTGTATAAAAGGTAAAAGAATTTTTAAAATCTAATCAGTAGTTTTGAGTTCATCTATAACAAACAATAAAATCTTGCTCTCTGTAGATAATATTAGTATAGATTTTTGAAAGAATAGCTAGGTGGATACCTATTATAACCTATCTTCTTGTTGATTGAGAACAGCCCTGCATTTATACTTTTTAGGTGTATCTGTGTGCACAATGCTCCGCGAGACTGGGGCGAGGCCGCGCGGCCGGTCGTTGGCACCCTGTAACGGGGTTACTGAGTCACAAACAGATCTATATTCTATACGGACAGACTAGTGTCACCTTTTGACGTTGCAGTTTGGTAACCAGTGACAGATTTGGATTAACCCTTAATCAAACTAAGCAATTGCCTAGGGGGCACCAGAAGAAGCACAAAAAAAATCCGTCTTTAGGGCATCACGTCTCACGTCACCAAAAACCACACCGAAATGGCCGAAAAAACCCGCAAGGCGCATTTCAATAAAGAAATAAATTATGCTTTTTTATTGTTGTCGCACCTACTTCACTTCAGTACGTTACATTACATCTCATCATCTTATTTTCAAAAAACTGAATGTTTTTAGGCGGTAAAGGTTTAAATACCGATTCTAGTTGACAAACAGATAGGCGGCCCACAGGCGTGGATTGCGAAGGGCATCAAGTAGTCTTAATCCGTCTCTGTTGGTAACTAACATTTACGTACTCGTCAGATTGTATTTTCATACATACATATATCATACTCCTTAAAGTCTGTATTAAAAAATAGAGACAGATTGTACACATCAAATCAAAGATTAAGAAAATACAAGTAGCGTCAAATAGACTTGGGCAGTTCGTTCCATAGACGCACAGCTTGAACTGTGAACGAATTGTCGTAGAACGACAATTCGAGACAGATTGTGCACGTCTAATAGAATCGGACAGTTCGTTCCATAAACGAATAATAATTTTATATCTATATATAAAAGCGAAAATCACTCACTCACTCATCACGAAATCTAGAAAACTACTTAACCAATGAAGATGAAATTTGGCAGGAAGGTAGATTGTGACTAGGAGCCGTCCGCTAAGAAAGGATTTTTGAAAATTCCATCTGTAAGGGGTGAAATAGGGGTTGCTAGTTTGTATGGAACTTCGTAACTTTTAAAGTGAGACACATGAAATTTTTAATTTATTTTAATAGTTAGTAGAAAATAATAATGAATTTATTAGATTTTCAAAATTACATCCCTATAGGGGTGAAATAGGGGTTGCAAGTTTGTATGAATCTTTGTCATTTTTAAAGGGAGACACATGACATTTTTGAATTAGTGGTCAATAAATAATAATATGACTATAGAAATTCGATTTTTAAAATTTCATCCCCTGGGGTGCATTGAGGGTTGCCAATTTATATTATTAAGAATCTTCGTAATTTTTTCAGTGAGAGACAAAACAATTGAGACAGGTCATTTGTTCTCTAATGCAAATGACAGGAACGGGAACGGGATATTATAACACAATTTATAACGTAAAAAACCAATTAAAGATCCAATTAGAACTATTTTCGACTTCTACGCGGACGAAGTCGCGGGCTACAGCTAGTATATTTATATGTATGTTATATTTATTAATGTTATAATTAGTTGTGTTGTAAATATATAGTTTTTTATGTAAGTGTATTATAAAATACACGTGTAGTGTAATAAATTAAAAGTAACCATAACTACTTATTGATTTAACTTATAGTTTTCCTAGCACCACCGTATTTCTGACGTGCCTACATTCCTCTCCATACACCGGTTTTCTGAAAAAGACGCTTTAAGCGTTAAGACCGCCCATTGTACCTATGTATTTACAATATAAAACTTCCTACATATGTTCTTTTTTTGTATTGGTGCAATAAAGAGTTTTTCATTCATTTATTCATACATACTATCACGTCTTTATCCCTAATGGGGTAGACACTAGACAGAGCATTTGTATCTTGCGGCTCTAAGCAGAAAGAACCCAAGGCCACAAGACCCAAAAGCCATTTTTAGCGTAATGGTGGGCGAGAAGATGGAAAAGCAATCAATATAGTGATGGGTTGCTAGCCGCTATGGGTTGAAATGAGGGTTAAAAGTTTTGAATGGAACTTGGTCAATTTTACAGTTAGAAATGTATCAGTATTTTATAAAAAATCATTATCTAAGGGAGTAAAATAGGGGGTGAAAGTTTGTATGAATCTCTACTCAAAATAGCGGGAAAATGTGAGGATTATCAAAAATTGGACCCTGCGGGCATAGCTAGTACAGTACATGAAAAGGTAATTAAGTAAAAATCAACTTTTAGTTCAAGGTTCAAGTTAACGATTAAAAAACAGTCGGCGCGACGCAATTACATTGAAAATAAGTAGAAAAAAAAGGACTTCCCTATCTGCTAACTATTTATATGCTTACTATACTGGGAAGTAAATAAAAGAACTGTAAATACATAGGACTGATATAATGTAAGAAAGAAGATTACAAAGTGTCGTTGAGCCGTTAATTATGTGAATGTGTAAGAACAAAAGAATTGTAGATTTGAATATTCAAGTAATTCCCCCGGTGTTGCCCGCGTAGGAATTGCGTTTTGTTTATTTTAGTTTTGCGTTTTGCTATCTTTAACATTCTGCCCCCCTTGAAGAGCCTTGATCTTCAACGCTGGTTATAGGTAGAAGTCATATATTGTTGTAGGCGCGCCTCAGGATTCCCTTCCTGGTGCGGATGTCAGCGACTCTGGACACGCCGTCGTTGCCTGGGATGGTGCGAATTACGCGGCCCAGCAGCCACATGAGAGGAGGTAGCGTCTTGTCCTTGATGACCACAAGTGTCCCTTGCTTCAGCTGCCCGTTGGATGTCTTCCATTTTGTCATTTTCTGAAGTGGGTTTTAAGCGCTTTTGTTATCTGAAAACGCCGCAACAAAGTTGAACTTCTGGCGTAGTTGGATAGGGCACACTAACCAGAGACCGGCTTTAAAGGAAATGAGCTGGAGTGATAGGATATAGATCAGAAGGATTATCAGGTACGGGGAACTGGGAATTTTGAATTAAAAATAGCTTCGATCTGACATAGCAACGTCATTTCCTTAAAAGTTAGGTGAGTCTTTGAGTGGTATGCAAGGTACGTCTTAATAGGTGGTGCTGAATTTCAAGATCTGCAATTTGTGTTGTCAATGAATGACTCAGCAGTCGACCTGATGCTTCTGGGCTTACTTACCGCAGGTATTGCGCAAGTAGATATGCATCAGTTGAAACATCTGAAACAAGCTCTAAGTGCACAGCCTTTGTCACCAGATATACAAAGGCACACAATATGTATGATTTTGTGAGTCTACCACTTCTAATTTTGTATCCAATACCACTATTGCAAAAACAATTGAGACGCTGGGTGCATGTGTGTTTTGTATAAGATGTAAAAGATGTTTATGTTGCATGTTGTATTTTAGTTTGTGTGATATGTGTTGAGTAATTTTGGTTAATCTGTTTTGTTGTCGCATGTATTAAGTTCTGTGGCCATTGTTTTTCACTCAATTGAAGAAACTTGGGACCATTCTTTAAAACCGAAGAACCTTATCTTTCTGTATTTAAACCTCGAGACAATAGATAAGCTCGTGTGTATTGCCTTTCGAGTTTTGGTTCACGTTCTAACCGCCGCTCCAAGGATAAAACTCGCCTTTTTGCAATGAGTTGCGAATTACCTAATACTTCAGGTGAATCCTTTAAGGGCAAGGTGACAGCGAATCGCCTGTCAGAATTACGCACCGTTTTGTTTATAAACGATTTCTCACAGACACGTTCACCTGATGATAATTCGCATTTTTTCGGAATGGTGTCTAATTCACAAGATCGTGTTAAGTTTGTGTCATTAAAGTCGTATGTGTTGTGAGAAAACATACACATACTATCATCATGAACCTTCATGACTCCGCCAGAAACCAACCAACCGAATTTGGTTTCTACGAGTGAAGGTCGGTGTTTGCCTAAGTTGAGTTTATTTGTACCTATCACATCCCAGAACGTTTCAGCTCCCACCAATATGTCAATACTCGAGGGTACGTTAAACGTTGGATCCGCTAAGAATAGTGAGGAGGGTAGTTGAATATTCTCGATGTTGACATAAGTGGCAGGTAACTGTGATGTAATATTAGGCAATATATGACAGTTGATAGCAGTTTTGTAGTCACTATTTTTAGATTTTATTGTAAGTTGGCAGACCTTTGATGATGTGGACATTTGACCATTAATACCGGTAATGTTGGATTTCGTTGATAACGGTTGTATGGAAAGTTTATTGCAAAAATCCTGCGTTATGAAGTTAGATGTACTACCGTTATCAAGTAATATCCGTGCGGTGTGAGTTACGCCCTTATTATCTAATACGTCCACAATAGCGGTGGATAGAAAAACATGATTTGTGTATGGCATTTGATTACTTGCAGTTAATGCAACTGTTTGCGATTCGTGTGAATTAAAGTCAGATGTATTTTGTGTATCTGTGTGTAGCAATGTGTGATGTTTCGTTGTGCAATATTTACAGTGAGATAAACGACAATTGGAATCTATGTGTCCTCGGCGAAGACAGTTCAAACAGACCTTGAGTGCCTTGGCCTTTTGCATACGAGAACCTGGCGAAAGTTTCCTAAAAATAGGGCATTGATAAAGGAAATGGTCTTTTTTACATAACGAACACTTGTAAGTTAAGTTTTCATTTGTTTGTGATTGTGTTACTACAAAACTTTTCGATTTGTTAGGATAAATTTGTTCTGATTTTGTATTTTGTTTAAATGACATTGATTTTTGTTCTTCTATCGATTCCAGGAAGATGGCGCGATTGACAAGGAATTTCAAAAAGGTTTGCAGTGTTGGAAAATCAGACTGTGTATTTTTACTCTCTTCCCACTCTCTGTTAGTGACACTATCCAGTTTTTTGGACATTATATAAATGATTAAAGTGCCCAATGATCTGTGGGTGAAAAAGGTGTGTTTGGCTGCGAAAGCATTACATCTAACGAACAAAATTAAAAATTCTAAAGATAAAGTTAAGACAACATGGTCAATTATTAATAATGAGACAGGAAAAACCAATACTAGGGACTCAACATTCACATTAAAAATAAGAGATAAAACCGCTGACTCGGATATCGAAGTAGCTAATGAATTCAATACTTTTTTTGCTAACATTTCCAAAGATATCACCCAGTCATTGCTTTCATGTCCGAACGCCGCCGATGAACTATTGAAAAGTAATTCATCTACGCCCAAAACAACTTTTACCTTTACTAGCACAACTCCATATGACATTATTTCGGCTTACAAGGCTCTTAATACTAAAAAAACTGAGGACCTATGGGGTATTTCGGTTTCCGTTTTGAGCAGTATAATCGACCTGATTGCTCCTCACTTAACTTTAATATTTAATAAATGTATTTCAGAAGGTGTTTTCCCTGACTTAATGAAAGCAAGTAAAGTTATACCACTGTTTAAACAGGGATCCAAAGATGATCCGAACAATTATAGACCAATTTCAATATTACCGGCTTTAAGTAAAATATTTGAAAAAATTATATTAGACCAGCTAGTATCGTATTTTAATATTAATAAATTACTTCACTGTCGCCAATATGGATTTACAAAAGGGCGCTCTACCACTGATGCAGCAGCGAAAATTATTTACGAAGCCTGGGAGAATCGACAAGACGTTATAGGTATCTTTTGCGATCTGTCGAAGGCATTCGATTGTGTCGATCACATAATATTAAAAAATAAACTAAAATTTTATGGCGTTACTGATACTGCACTCTCTGTTATTTCATCTTATCTTGATAATAGAACTCAAAGAGTTGAAATCAACAGAGTATCCTCAGATAGTGCACCTGTGAGCATGGGTGTGCCTCAGGGTTCAATAATTGGTCCATTTTTGTTTTTGATTTATATTAATGACCTCCCCTGTCTTGCAGAAAAGTTGTGTGAAGTAGTATTGTTTGCTGATGATACATCTTTACTTTTTAAGGTTGACAGAAAATGCACAAACTATGACGATGTAAGCAATACTATGTCACAAGTACTTAGTTGGTTTACGACTAATAATCTGGCCTTAAACACACAAAAGACTAAGTGCGTTAATTTTTCACTATTGAATAAACCTAATACTCACATACCTTTGAGTCTTAATGGTCAAGTTCTAGAATGGGTACCCAACACCAAATTTTTAGGCATAACTGTAGACTGGAACTTAAAATGGGATAAACATATTGAGGCCACTGCCAAGAAACTTAGTTCGGCAGCATATGCTGTGAGGAGGGTCAGACGGTGTACTAACGTTGAAACTGCTAGGCTAGTATACTTTAGTTATTTTCACAGCATAATGTCATATGGCTTGCTCTTATGGGGTAAAGCGGCTAACATACATGCTATCTCTGTGCTACAAAAGAGAGCAATTCGGTCGATCTACGGACTAAAATCACGCGATTCCTTAAGAGAGTTATTTAAATCTATAAATATTCTTACTGTGACATCTCAATTTATTTACGAAAATCTTCTATTTGTTAAATCTAGGTTAAATAATTTCAAGAAAAATAGTGATGTTCACAGTTATAATACTCGCAACAAAAATCAGCTTCATACGCCTAAATTTCGACTTGCTAAAACTAGAAAGTCACTCTTAGGTCTAGGTATAACATTATTTAATAAACTTCCCGAAGCGATCGTTAACCTACCAATGGCAAAATTTAAAACACATGTTAAAAAAGTTTTATTGAACAATGCATACTATACTATCAATGATTATTTAAGAGATAAAAACGCGTGGATACTTCCTAAACATTTTCCATTACACTCCACACATGAAACATAAATAGCTGCATTTTCTGTTACCATAATAAGCTTACTGTAAAAACATGTAAATGCTCTGCGATCAATAAGTGACCAACATATAATTAATATTTTCTCTTGACAAGGTCTGCGAGTTCGGGTTTTTCATGCTCACTAAAATGTCCAATCCGGTGGTGTCGTCGCTGGTCGGGTCGTTGGATTCCCTCTAATATGGTTGAGTTTAACGATGGCTGATCCGTGCGTCAACTCGTGAACGGGTGCTGCCGGGAGGGACTGGTCAGCTCGGCTTCGCTTTTTTTGACTACTTAATATTTTTTATTACGCAATTTATGTTAGTTTACTTGTTCGCAAGCATAACATGTTATAATGTGTCAACATTGTATTATATTATAAGTATTTATTAATTAAAAGACAATTATAATAATATGACAAAGCCCTTCTGGCGAGTAGGCGACCAATACTGTGAAAATGAGTTTCTTTCGGCGTTTCTTCTCAGCAGTGGTCGTTACGAAGCGCTGGTATCGGTAGCTTTTCTTTAAAAAATAAATTAAATTTTAATATACTTTACACGTAACATAAATTATACTTATTGACGTGTAAAAGTGCCTGTAAAGGTCTAATTACTGAATAAACATTTGAATCTTTGAATCTTTGAATCTTTGTGGGCTGGCCTAAGGAATTCAATGCACGTAAGTTTTTATTTGTCACATCTACAATGCTACGTAACGCTTTACTTGACTCGCGTTGCACTTGTTCTAGTGAAAATAATGCACGTAAATGATTATTTATTAGCAGTTTATTGTTGTCATATCGTTCTGACAGTAATTGCCAAGCTATTTGGTAATTATATTCACTAAAATCAAGGCTTTCTATGACAAGTGCCGCACTACCCTTCAGAACAGCGCGTAGATAGTGAAATTTGTTAATATTGCTGATGCTGTTGTTGTTGTGTATGAGAGAGAGATAGAGATCTCTCCACCCCAGCCAAGAATTATAATCTCCTTCATATTGTGGTAAATCTATCTTTGGAAGTCTCACAAAATTATTAGAATTATTATGTGCATTGGAACTTACTTCAGATGCGCTGTCTCGAGGCTGAAGTTGAGCACGATGAGCCTGGATTAAATTTTGAGCAGCTGTTATAAGGTAAAAGTACTCATTTTCAAACCCGCTTCGCTCGTTGAGCTGTTCATCGGCGACTGAGTCATCCATCAAGCTCTCTAGCTCTGTCTGCAATACATCAAATTCCTCATAAAGACCCTCTATTTTATTGTACGTGGGGCGCACTATAAGTTTCCGGAATGAATATGAAAACATACTATTAAAGGTACAAAATTAATTTATTGTTTTTCAAAATAATCTCCCTTGGCGTCTATGCACTTTTTCATTCGATGAAACCAGTTTTGAAAACTTTTGTGCCACTCCTCTGTGGTGACCTCTGAAACGTGTTTTTCATACTCCTCGACAGCCTCTTCTGGTGATGAAAATCGTTGACCGCGTAATTGGTTCTTAATTTTTGGGAACAGAAAAAAGTCACAAGGTGCCAGGTCGGGACTGTATGCAGGATGACTCATGAGTTCTACATTTTTCGCCTTCAAAAAGTCGTTTGTCTGTCTGGCCGTGTGAGAACTAGCATTGTCGAGGTGCAGGATGATACGGCGTTTACGGTTATTTTTACGGAGTTCGTCAATAACTTCCGGCAAACAAATGGTCGTGTAACAGTCACTATTCACTGTACGACGATTCTCTAAAGCAACAGTAGCCACGTGTCCAGTTTTATTAAAAAAAGAAGCAATCATCCGCTTAGATGCACTTTTCACGCGCGCCACTTTGGTTGGTTTCGGCTCATCTTGAAAGACCCATACGCTCGATTGCTGCTTTGTTTTGGGATCGTAGCAATACATCCATGTTTCGTCACCTGTTACTATGTCCCACACCAAATTTGACGCACCTTCGTTGAATCTGGTAAGCATGGCACTGCACCAAGTGACGCGGTCCGTTTTTTGAGCCTCGGTCAAGTTGTGTGGGATCCACCGCGAGCACAGCTTTCTCACACCCAAATGTTTGTGTAGGATTAATTGTATTTGACTCATGCCTATTTCTAAGGATGCGCAAATTTCATGGTAGGTCACATGCCTATCTGTTTCAACATACGGCGCACAGCATCGATGTTTTTGTTGGTCACAGCGGTGGACGGCCGACCATCGCGAGATTCGTCACTGAGATTGATACGACCACGCTTGAATTCTGCAAACCAGCTATAAACAGTTGTCTTGCATGGTGCTTCATTGCCAAAAGCTGTTTCAAGCCGAGCGATGCTCTGTTGAGCTGTCAAATTACACTTAAAATCGTAGAAAATCATACTACGAAAATTTTCCCGAGTTAAATCCATGTTGATGCAGACACACAATTTTTTAAATGGCGCCACAAGGTAGAAACAAAAGACAGTCAGATTAAACAAACTGCATTCTACAGCCAAAGAGTTCTATTTTCAAATGTTGCAATAAATTTTTAAATATTGTTTATGTAAGTGGCCAGTTCCGGAAACTTATAGTGCGCCCTATGTATCTATTTTGCAACTAGTCAAGCTGCAGTTTGCTTAAAGTAGCGCAGGACTGTTGGAGTTCCAAGTGATTTTTAAATATTTTTAATTTACCTTTTAGAGAAGCTCTTTTCTTAATTAAGGACGTGTTTACAAAAAATATTAAAATTGGTCATTTGCCGGTTCATTTTCTGATAAATTCATTAAACTTCATAAAGTTTTGCGGGTACTTAACAGTACATTACACCTTGAACAATAATTGGTATTATTTTATTTTATGTAAAAAGTCGTATTTTATGCTATAAAATAAGTTTTTCCAAGCCTCTTTTCGCAAAAACAACGAAAACAGGGTAAGGTTTGAGTAAAAAAAAAACTAGTAGTTTGAGCATTATTCTTAAAAAGAAAAATACTAGCATATAAAACAGATAATCATCATTTGATGGTGTTGAAAATTCTATAAAATTTCAACAAAAATTATACAAAATAAAAATTATCACTTTCACTCGTTCGCTTTTCTATAGTATAAAGTGACGAAAATTTCGAATGGAACCTCAGACAGCGCCTGTGCGCCATTGTGAAAAGATGTCCCCGTGTCGCTCGGCAGCAAAATTCTGCGGACGAATACATCGCTGTGCAGATAGAAAGACTTAGTTAGACCAACTAGTTTTGATACAGAAAACTAAGTACCTACGTATTTTTTTTTACTTTGTTACAAAAATTAATTTTGGGAAAGTTTCGAATCTTAAAAAACTTTTTAAATTAGGTTTTCACTAGTGCTACAGTCCTAGATGAAGTCCAGAGTCCTGATGATGGAGCCGGAAAGTTACCATAGGAACTCGGCAACGAAACCATGTAACCCGGTCGAGTTTGGGCTTGTTTGGTTTGTTTTCACTAGTATTCTAGTTCTAGATGAAATCCAGAGTCCTGATGATGGAGCCGCAAGGTTGCCACAGGAACTCTGCTACGAAATCATGTAACCCGGTCGAGTTTGGGCTGGTTTGGTTTGTCTTCACTAGTATTATAGTTCTAGATAAAATCCAGAGTCCTGATGATGGAGCCGTAAGGTTGCCATAGGAACTCTAGAACGAAACCATGTAACCCGGTCGAGTTTGGGCTTGTTTGGTTTGTCTTCACTAGTATTCTAGTTCTAGATGAAATCCAGAGTCCTGATGGTGGAGCCGCAAGGTTGCCATAGGAACTCTGCAACGAAACCATGTAACCCGGTCGAGTTTGGGCTTGTTTGAATTGTCTTCACTAATAATCTAATTCTAGATGAAATTTAGAGTCCTGATGATGGAGCCGCAAGGTTGCCATAGGAACTCTACAACGAAAACATGTAACCCGGTCGAGTTTGGGCTTGTTTGGTTTGTCTTCACTAGTATTCTAGTTCTAAATCAAATCCAGAGTCCTGATGATGGAGCCGCAAGGTTGCCATAGGAACTCTGCAACGAAACCATGTAACCCGGTCAAGTTTGGGCTTGTTTGGTTTGTCTTCACTAGTATTCTAGTTCTAGATAAAATCCAGAGTCCTGATGATGGAGCCGCAAGGTTGCCATGGGAACTCTGCAACGAAACCATATAACCCGGTCGAGTTTGGGCTTGTTTGATTTGCCTTCACTAATAATCTAGTTCTAGATGAAATCCAGAGTCCTGATGATGGAGCCGCAAGGTTACCATAGGAACTCTACAACGAAACCATGTAACCCGGTCGAGTTTGGGCTTGTTTGGTTTGTCTTCACTAGTATTCTAGTTCTAGATGAAATCCAGAGTCCTGATGATAGAGCCGCAAGGTTGCCATAGGAACTCTGCATCGAAACCATGTAACCCGGTCGAGTTTGGGCTTGTTTGGTTTGTCTTCACTAGTATTCTAGTTCTAGATGAAATCCAGAGTCCTGATGATGGAGCCGGAAGGTTGCCATAAGAACTCTGTAAAAAAACCATGTAACCCTCTTGAGTTTGGGGTTTTTTGGTTTATCTTCACTAGCACTCTAGTGTTATATGAATTCCAGAATTCTGATGGAACCGAAAGGTTGCCATAGGAACCCGTAATGAAACGACGTAACCCCATTGCAACTCGATGGGAGTCATTATTGCAGATATGATCTAATATGTAATGATTATGGTGTATGATGCCTGTCTGTTTTATTTATAATACACGAATAAAAATATTTATTTTTAATACTTAAGTATTGTTTTAGATGCCACCGCATAAAGCATTCGGAAAGTTGAATATTGTATGAAATTGCAACCAAAAATATTTTTTATTCTTTAATATTTATTAACGATAAATATGAGGAATTCCTAACAATGAAAAAACTCCGGCATTTTTAAAGTTTTCATCCTTTCCCCATTGCGGAAGATGGCGAAGTTCCAAACCTGATTTATTTGACTAGTAGGTAACTTCTAAAATCATATCTCGGCAACCTCTTGACAGATTAGGCTCGTGTTCGAAATTAAAAATTCTTTTGGCTGCTTCTACATGCATGCCAAATTTAATGAAGCTCCAATCAAAACTACTCGAGTTATCGTCGAACTAAAATATGTATATACATAAATTAGGTACAAACGCCGTATTGTTCATACAAACGCCGGATTGTTCATATAGACTCTTGAGAACATCGCTCGCGTCGCCCGCTCGTTCAAAAATCTCATTGTGTCATGTCTCATCTCATCTCACCCTACCTTATTTTATTTTGAGGTATATACCTATTTGAATAATCCGGCATAATGCTTTTTAGTTAACGTGAGAATTTGTAAGAAACTTTGTTAAAAAAAAGGCACTCAAATTTTTTTCTCCGTATGGGAGGCAATATGCCACGCATACCATGTAATGCAAACCGTTTTCTCGTATTTGGCCCAAAGGCTTTCTATAGCCATTCAAAGGGGTAATACCACGAGCATTATGGGGACCTTTGGGCCGGGTACGAACCGCAGGGGTTTGTTTGACTGATTTATAATACCTACATACTTATTTGACGAAGCATGTTGCGGATTTATTGCTGTAAACTTTTGACGAAGCATGTTGCGGATATACTTTTGTAATCTTTTTTTTAAGAATTGAATTGAACAAGAATTCACAAGTGTTACTTTACACCCATCCTTTTTTTCGTTGGCAGTTAAAATGAAACAAATTAAAAGTTTTTTAAATTACGACTCATAATAATGACTATGCCAGTAAAAAAAAATATCCATGTTACTAAAATATTTACTATAAATTAATATTAGCTCTATAATTCAATCAGCTATACAGAATAAAAAAATCTAATGTAAAAATAAAAATATTTAAAAAAAGTATCAAGATTTGTTAGTTCTATAGATTTTCTCAGAGCGTGCGTCGCTGTGTGCGTGTGCCCTGCGCATGTAGTAGTACAATTCAATACCTAAAATTGTAGCGCGTCTTTTCGTAAATGCGTCCTTAATAATGTAATTTCTTTAGACATTATGATATTTGACTATGCTAAACTATAAGCAATAAGTTTTATGACAGAATTGCTATTCAACTTGAACAGGAGATGTTTTGAGTGTATTTATAATATGGGGCAGGTAATAGAAAAATAAATGTAGTAATTTACTAAGACGCACTTGCAATGTAAAATGGAGACTGATATTTATGATATGCTATTTAATTGATTTTATAGAGATTTAATGGGCCTTTATGTGATTTGAGTGATTAAAAATTTGTGAAAAAGTGCTATGAGTAGGAGGAGAATGAAGTGACTATCGAAATAATAAAGATTTGTGAGAAATTGAAGGAAATATGTAATAACAGTAGCCAGCTGTTATATGTATATGTGACGATATAAAAACGCTTAGTTATAAGTACTCGTAATGACACTTATGTATGAGCAATGAATGGACGTTGATGATGTCAGCTCAACTATTTGAAAAATGTATGTGAGAGACTTAAATTTCTTATAGGAAATTAAATTTGTGTGAGATGAACTGAGATTAGAAAATATGAAATGAGATAAATATATGTTAAATGTTTAAAGATGATTTTTGTGAAAGAAAGGAAATAGGCGGTCTCACGGTTTGTGCGATATAGATACCAGATCCGCTTCTTTCATTAGCTTCTTTGCATAGATATGTGTGTGGCTCGTTGTTGTAGACCCCCTTGGATGTGTTTCAGCTGTGTATGGGTACTCTCGCGACTGACTGCTGGCCGCTGACGAAGACCTCGTTGGTTGCTCGGCTCCCTGCTTGAACCTCTCGTCGATTGCGATGCGAGTGGCTACACCTGGGTAGCTTGAAGCCAATGTATGTGCCGAAGTGCAGAGAATCTTGATTTTAGTCTTCACAATCTTCGTCCTTACGGTTGACGGATTTGAAGGACCATAGAAAAAAAAGGACTTCCCTATCTGCTAACTATTTATATGTTAACTATACTGGGAAGTAAATAAAAGAACTGTAAATACATAGGACTGATATAATGTAAGAAAGAAGATTACAAAGTGTCGTTGAGCCGTTAATTATGTGAATGTGTAAGAACAAAAGAATTGTAGATTTGAATATTCAAGTAATTCCCCCGGTGTTGCCCGCGTAGGAATTGCGTTTTGTTTATTTTAGTTTTGCGTTTTGCTATCTTTAACAATAAGTTTTTTGTAACATCACCGTTTTTGTACAAGCTTTTATTGTAAGGCCAAATTACTTATTAAAACCAATTAAATAAGCCTAAACTCGTTAAAGTTGCGTCTTTTTATTACTGAGTTCCATCGACAACATTCCGTCTCCGTGATCAGACCCCAGGCATTGCTACCATAAAGTGCTCATCAAGACAAATCAAACGAGGCCTACTCATGAGGTTATTTATTTATTTAAACTTTGTTTACCAAATCAACATGGTACAAATGGTTATGTTGTTTTATAACTGAGTTCCATTGAATGTCTCCCGGCTCCATCATCAAAACAGCTCATTAACTCCATAATATTGTATTGATATCCGACTTCCACAGCAAAGGCAAAATTTCAGCTCAATCGGTTGAGGACAAATAGAAAATTGAGTTGCAAGATTTGACCTAAAGAAACATTACATAATGTACATACAAGACACATTGCAATTTAAAGAGAAGCTTGTAAAAAAATCTAAAATTCCATTTTTATTCAGTAATCAGACTTTTATAGGCAGTTTACACGTCAATAAGTACGTAGCTCAATCTGTGTGATTTGTAAGTATATATTTATATTTATTTATTTATATTTTATTTTACATTACGTGTAGTGTATACAAAGTTAATTTATTTTTAAAGTAATACTACCGATACCACTGCTTCGTAACGACCACTGCTGAGAAGAAACGCCGAAAGAACCTCATTTTCACAGTAGTGGTCGCCTTTGTAATATTATTATTATATCTTTTTATTATTTATTAATTTACCAATTTATGTACACGGAAAATTTAAACAGAGAATTCATCAAATAAATGTTGCACATAGGCACAACTTATCTCAAAAGAAATCTCTTCCAGTAGGCCTGTGAGAGATGTTTATTTAAGAGAGGCATTGTTAATAGCGCCATCTAACTAGCTTGTTGTAAAATAGGGTCAAACGCCATCTAGCACAAATGTTGAGAATTAACCCAAATAACATCGACTATAACTAACGTTAATAGTTCGAATATAGATAAATCAGAAGATGGCACTCAACCCTAGTATATAAAGATTGGCAAGAGGTCTAATCGCTCTATGAAACCGTTATCATTTCTTTTGTACGCAAATAAACAACTATTTAGAATTTCTCCTCTTTTTTTGGGCACCGATTATACAGACATACAGGCGTGTTTATACATGAAATAAAGGAGGAAGAAAATTAAAATGAAATGAAACTACACTAACAACAAAGTCAACAAATAAACATACATATACATACATATCATTTACTTAAATAAATACATATGTCTATTTAAAAGGAAATATAATATATACTTAATATGAACATTATAAGTTACAATTAAGATGATTATTAATTAATATTACTAAAATTATGACACATTAAATAACATGTCATGCTTGCGAACGAGTTAACAAACATAAATTACTAATTAATAATAAATACTAAGTAGTCAAAAATGCGAAGCCGAGCTGACCAGTCATCCCGGCAGCACCCGTTCACTAGTTGACGCACGGATGTCAATATAGCTAGCGGTAAGAAAATCACCTTGTAAATGGATAATCGGGTACAAAACAAAACACCGACAACAAAATAAAAGCGTACGGAACCTGTTGGTGACACGGTGTGTGGGTCACGTTGTCACGTTGTCGGGCGGTGCGCCGTGCTGTTTTAACCCAGCTGTGAAGAAAGAGGGTACAGAAAGGAGCAAAGAGCAAAACAAGTCTTCACAAAAGACAATTCTAAGGAAAGTTTATGGAAACTTACATATATGTAAGCTAAAATTTAGATTTGAAAAAAGATCGATTCTTAGCCAGGGCAAGATGAAAAATTTAATTATTTTATAGAAACCTATATTTTCTTCATCTCATTTCAAATTCACGAAAGAAGTTTCGAAAATTATATAGAATATTCTTGTCGATTCCGTTTTTTAAAAATTTTTTAAATGGCGGAATTATGAGGGTTGGATACTTAAAAAATATAATACTTATTTCAGCCATTTTGACAAAATTGCAACGTTTTTGTCTAAACAACTTTTTATCCGATACACTTCAACAGGTAGGCCGATGCAGGCATAACTTGGCCCGATGGCGTTACATTGATAAATCCGCAACACAATGCCAGTGTGGCCATAGTGACCAGACTATGTCACACCTTCTCTCCTGCGCATTGTGCCCCACCAGCTGCACTAAACGTGACCTTTATGAGGCTTCAGACAACGCTGTAAGAGTGAGGAAGTCTGGAGGGAAAAAATGAAATGTTTAAGACGAAGTGGTAGCTAAAGTGGCGCCCTCATTTGAAATAAATTGCTTAAAACTAAATATGGTGATAATTAAAAATTTGATTTGTATCAATGTCTAGAAAGACCTTTAATCTAATTATGAATAACCTTTGAAAGTAATACTGGTAGTCCGTCCGTCTAGTTTTAAAACTGTTTTTCGCCAAAAGCGGCCACTTTTGGCGAAAAGCAGTTTTAAAACTAGACGGACTATTAGTAATAATTTCAAAGGTTATTCATTAAATAGTTTAAATGTCTTTCTAGACATTGATACAAATCAAATTTTTAATTATCACCGTATTTAGTTTTAAACAATTTATTTCAAACGAGGGCGCCACTTTAACTACCACTTCGTCTTAAGCCAACGACACGAAAAGAAGAAGAAGAATGGGACCAGGGTGACTCGCGAGGTCTACAGCTTACAGAGCTGCTAAGTTATACATAATACTGGTACTTATTATGTATTTATATACTACATGTATAGTCTCGTTGTTTTGTTGCATGTTTAATCCGACCTTTAGGTACGTTCTTCAGCTCTAGCCTTCAGTGACGTAATCTCAGCCCTGAAAATAAGATATTGGAATATCATTGTAGGTAAGTATGTAATCCGTTAGCAAAAGCATTAAACCTACGTCATTGGTAACGAATCCGTTTTAGAAATTTAGTTCATTTTAGAAAGTGAACGTGACGTAAGGAGTCTAGGAGTAATATAGCTGATGATGAGAGAGACAAATGGAAGAATGTATCTAAGTACAATGCGACAGAAATAAGTTGAACAAAAATAGCGGCAAAGCATTTTTGTACAAATTCCCGACCCGTAAATTGAACCGAAATGGTAGTCGTCCGCGCATTATTAGTATCTGCGCCGATAACCGCCATTTTAGTTCAACTTATTTGTGTTGCATTGTACCTAGATACTTTGTTTTTAGTTTGCTGACGTTTCATTCAGGTTACACCGAAAGTGGTCTCAACCATAATCCTAATTTTTTTTAACTACGTCTCAACCGTCTTATTTTATTAACACGCTAAACCGATTACAATTATTACAAAAATACACAGAAAATAACATCAAAACATTAAAACTGGTTGCAATCCAAAACATGTGTGTACAAAGAACAATTAATTACACTGGACAACAAGATTTTGCCACCAGCTTCTTGCAGCGATTTCTAAAAGAATTCAGTACACAATGAATCTAGCTATAAAAAATGCGTAGAACGTCTAAATACAACACGTCAAAACTTCATATTTCTAATTTTTTTCGGTAATTTCAAAATTATACCTTAAATACAGTTAGGTGTTTTCCAATTTTCAAATACCAGTTGAACGATGTGCAAATCTTACATTTTACAATACTTTTTACATCATTGCTAAATTATTTACTTAAATAAAATGGACTTAATACAGTTTTTTTTCGGGTCTGTATAACGCCATTCAATGCGCGCAGTACACAATGTATGGGAAGTATTATGGTAACTTAAATCTTTATATATCTCCATAGATAAAAAAGATATAAAGGTAAAACAAATTTTGTTTTGATTTTGATGGTTGATTACATTATTTAATGTTACGTTATAAATTAAATAACCTGCACAGAAGCTATTTACTATAAATAATTAAAAATATCAGAAATTAGGGAAAATCGGATTTTTGATGTAACATTTTTTTCCAATTCTGACCTCCTAGAAACATACAAACATATATACACTATACAAAAATCTGTAAGAGTCAATTAGTATTATTCTAGTGGCAAAAGAAACGTAAAATTTTGTCCACCAGTGGTATCAGAGGAGAATCTTACAATAATGTAATAGAAAACAAGTATAACAATTAAATATGTAATATCCTGTAATTTACTCTCCTGCAACGCATTACAGGAACCAGTCAGTCATTCATAACAAAAAAAGTTACTACTACAAAGCAGTCTATCTACTACATAGTAATAGTTCTTGAAATATTTGAACACCGTTGCTACCTATATAAGTGATGTGTAAGTAAGAAACTTACTGTAAGTCTGTAGATACTTAGTTACCTAAGTCTATTTTTTATTTTGTGCTCATACCTAAATAGTTCTATAGAATGTTTTTAAAATATACAGACCAATATAAAGTTCAAAATAATTAGTTCCAGAAAGTGGTTCAATCTCTATGGGTTCTTGTCAGAGATAAAAGCATTTGGTGAGGGAGCCACCGCTGCATTACTTAACGCTTAAACAAGCTCATGTTTCGCATTACGCTCATAGATGGCGCTGCCAAATCTCCCATACATCGTTAAATAAAAATTCGCATGTCTGAATCGCGCAAGCAAAGGTTTTTTAATTGCTGAGTATATATACAATTATTTTGCCTGTATAATTGTACTTGCTTCGGCAGTACATATACTAAAATTGGAACGATACAGAGAAGATTAGCATGGCCCCTGCGCAAGGATGACACGCAAAATCGTGAAGCGTTCCACATTTTTTGAATAACTTTTATTCAGGTTTATTTTAAAAATCCCAACCTTGATTAATAAGTTTTGATTTTAGGTTTTTACATGCTTTTATGTAACATCTCCTTGTTAGGCAAATAATCTCTGTTTTATTCTATTAAACCATCAAATATATTAAACTTACATTTTCTTGGAACAAAAAATGCATTGCCTGCCTAACAGTACATACCTAATCTTACCAATTTTATTCACTGCTATTTTGCCAGGCATTATTTATTTAGGTGCTCAGCCAGAATACTTGCTGCATTACTATTTTGATAACTACGGCAATCGAACCAAATAATCTTCAGAGCGGGCGCAGCGCTGAACTCCTTTTAAATACTTACCTACAATTTCCTGTCCCATCCCATGTATCAAATCAACTTTTTTACCCATTGTTCTTTATTTACGAACAGCGAATCATTCAAATGATGATGATGATAAACCCATTCGCTGGCGTATTTCCAGTTGCATCCTCAACGGCAGAGCCCGGGCTCCGCAGCTGTGCATAACTTAGGAGATTTGACCAGGTTACATAGAACGACTGCCGTCTCACAAGCCTGCAAGATCAGAACCAATTCTTGGAAAGGTTTGATTCTTGGAAGTGCTCGAGACCTTTCCGTGGATTCCGAAGCACGGAAACATCTTTCTTTTCGGATAGTCAGAATCTCATAGCATCGAATGGGTTAATTAATATACATATAAATAAAAGACGGGATAAATTTTTTATAGTTTATTGTAAACTCCGAAGAATTTTTTCATAAGTCGCGTATCAAAATGTAAGCTTAGCACTAAGTACATACACTACAATACAATAATAACAAAGACATTACACACTAGTTCTAATTATAAGAATCGTGGAAGATGTTATTTAGTATAATAACTCAAAAAGTCAGAACTTTAAGGTAAGTAAAATTATTAGTACATATTAAAAAAGACGTAAGGAATTTAGAAAGAGGCAATGTGTTTGTCCAGCAATAGAAGAGTGGACATAATATAATAGCTAGAAAAAAATTAATGATTAAAACTAAAGACCAATAAAAACGTGCAACGAGTATATTTTTTTTGAGACAGAAAACAACATTACATGACTAGGCATACATTTAAGTCATTAAAAATATAAAAAAGTGTAAAGTACTTAATCTCGTTTAACATTTATTTTTATTAAAATCAACATAAGAAATATGAAGGCACATAGACTTCTAAATATTAGTCGGTACTTAGGTCGCCTTAGGCCTAACTCATAACGCATCGGCTCTCTCGCTCTAGCGAATGACGGTTCTGAGCGACAGAAAG
This sequence comes from Acrobasis suavella, assembly GCA_943193695.1. Classification (NCBI taxonomy): domain Eukaryota; kingdom Metazoa; phylum Arthropoda; class Insecta; order Lepidoptera; family Pyralidae; genus Acrobasis; species Acrobasis suavella. The sequence goes on from OW971947.1 coordinate 5,166,998, forward strand.
GGATAGCAGCATAACAGTGCTGTTCGGTGCTACCAGATGTAGCTCAACCCTTACACGGAGTACTGACACTACGATATTAATTATTTATTTATCGAAAGAATTTTTTTTTCTTTCTCAAGGGTCCTTACTTAGATCACCTGATCGCGCGTTTACATCGAAAGTCGATTTTTTCGTATAATTTGCCAAATCGCCACGCATAAATATTTTCGGAATTAGCTCTTTTGTTTTATAAAATGTCGTTGTCAGTAAATCTCTTATGAGACAATCTTACGATGTAAATAGTATAATTTAAAGCTACAATCATTCAGGAACAGTTTCCGATCTCTTTCGTCTAAAAAAAACTCCATAAAAAAAGAAATAATATAACTGTATAAAAAAAGATTCCATATTTTTAATAACAAAATTTTAAAATTTTCAATTTACTTTTTCGTAAGCATAGACCGTGATTTGTAAAGAAAACCATATACAAATAAACATTTGCTAGTTTTTATTCATAAGAAGTCATTAACCGTTATTTTCATTAGGTTATGTTTTATAGCTTCTTACTTATTAATTAGATTAATAATAAGCGGTCAAAGATGAAGAATGGAGGTCATGCTACCACTCAGTCGATATCGCCTGGAGTACAATGAAATGTAAATATTATTATAAAACTGTTTACATACACATTGATATCAATAATAAATCAAAGTAAAAAATGTAACGAAGACGAAGTTTCACAATATTAGATATTATAAGCATTCGTTGAACGAGTTACTCACGCAGAGTGTGTCTCGAGGCGACATCGTGTGCGCGTCCTCAAGTCACATTCGCCCTGATGAAGACCCGTTTAATTCATGCTAATATAAAGCTATTCTCACGTTAGTATAAGGCTAAAAACTTATCGTGTATTATAAATAATTATTAACAAAAATAACAACGAAACATATTTCGAGTTGCCTGTCGTTATTCGAGCATTGTATTATGTCATGATTTCACATTTTAAAACCCTTCATATTCGTAGAAATAACATACAATTTATCTAAATGATGGCGCTGCTCGCCATCTGGTTGACTCCGCACGTACCGTCGCCTCTGAAGACGCGGTAGTAGCCCTCCTCGCCCCAGGACTTCCCCCACGAGTTTTTGATGGTCCAGAACGGGAGGCGTTTGTTGAAAAGCGGGTATTCTGAAATGAGACATGTTATAAGTAAGCTTTTTGTTATTCATCACAGACTGAACAGCACTTTGCGGTCAATGTGCGAAAATTTCTTGTGATTCATGCGATCAATCCCGGAACCTCCGAATGGCGGACTGGATACCTATAACGCCACGGGGGTCTTCAAAAGTATGGATTACTTTTGACCACTGAGGCCATCGTGCTAGGCGATCACACCAGAGGTCCCGGGTTCGATACCCGTTCATGTCAGGATGAAAAAATGATCTTTTTCAGATTGACTGGGTCTTTGATATAAAATATAGTATCGTCACAGAATTAATTAAGTATGACATACAGATAGGAATATCCTGCAGCCACCCGCCACAGAATAGGTACTGTACTCAAGTACAGGAATCTTTCTCAGAAAAGAAATTCAAAGAAATATCTACGCAATGTGGTTAGCGCTATGGTTTAATTTAGGTATAATTTAGAACTCCTCACCTCTTCGTTTAGATACCTAGACATCCATTGCAAGCCAATTTAATTCTTAATACTCTGGACAATAGATTCATGTAACTGAATTTTCCCCTTCGAAGTGGTCGCCGCACGCATAGTAATAATGTAGGTATATTTTCTATACCTAAACGGGGAGTGACACAGGCCTGCACCCGCTCAAAACCCTCCACACAGGCATTTCCATACAAAGATTCAAAGATTCAAATGTTTATTCAGTGATTAGACCTTTACAGGCACTTTTACACGTTAATAAGTATAATTAACGTTACGTGTTAAGTATATTAAAATATAATTTATATTTAAAGAAAAGCTACCGATACCAGCGCTTCGTAACGACCACTGCTGAGAAGAAACGCCGAAAGACATTTTCACAGTATTGGTCGCCTACTCGCCAGAAGGGCTTTGTCATATTATTATTTTTGTGTTTTAATTATTAAATACTTATAATATAATACAATGTTCACATATTTAACATGTAATGCTTGCGAACGAGTTAACAAACATAAATTGCGTAATAAAAATATTAAGTAGTCAAAAAAGCGAAGCCGAGCTGACCAGTCCCTCCCGGCAGCACCCGTTCACGAGTTGACGCACGGATCAGCCATCGTTAAACTCAACCATATTAGAGGGAATCTAACGACCCGACCAGCGACGCCACCACCGGATTGGACATATTAGTGAGCATGAAAAGCCCGATATCGCAGACCTTGTCAAGAGGAAATATTAGTTATATGTTGGTCACCTATTGATCGCAGAGCATTAACATGTTTTACAGTAAGCTAATTATTGTTACAGAGAATACAGTTCTTATGTTTTGTGTGTGGAGTGTAATGGAAAATTTATAGGAAGTGTCCACGCGTTTTTATCTTTTAAATAATCATTAATTAACGCATTTAGAAACGTCGATTTTTTTTTTAATTTACTTTTTTACTTTTATTTCAATTTTATTATACTATAGTGATCTAGTAAAGCCCGTGGTTCGATTTATTACGGGTTTGTCCATTCCAAGTTGTAAATAGGTATTTATTTATTTACCTTTGACACCGTATCCGACGATGAGCACGCCGTGGTCCAGGTTCTTGGGGCTGCACAGCATCTTCCAGGGGTGGGACACGCCGCCCATGTAGAACTGCATGGCGTTGGCGTTTATACCTGTAAACATACCACACCAACATTGAATCATCATCATATAGCTTCAGATTGATTTCATAAAAGAGGAGGTTATAAATACGTCGAGATCTTTTTTTAGGGTTCCGTAGTAAACAAAGAACCCTTATAGTTTCGCCATGTCTGTCTGTCTGTCTGTCCGTCCGCGGCTTTACTCAGCGACTATAAATACTAGACTGTATTTTGGTACAGGTATGTATATAAATTATGCGGAAAAAGTGGTAAAATAAAATATTGAAAAAAAAAAATTGTTAGGATTGCTCCCATACAAGTAAAGTCAAAAGTTAATTTTATTTTTTCGACAAACCAATCATGTGGGGTATCGTTGAATAGGTATTTCAAAAATATTATGAACTTGCAAACATCGTTTTTCGATTTAGGGATCCGTTTCTGAAATATTTGGTTTTAAAGTGAAATATTTTGTTAGAGTCAAGTGTCCCCCCCCCCCCTCTATCTGCTAAACGGTTATATACGGACACGTGAAAAAATTCACAGCCATAGTATACATATATATATATATATATATATATATATATATATGTATATTTCCTTTAAAGTTCGTTATATATATTATATATATATATATATATATATATATATATATATATATATATATATATATGTATATATATATATATATGTTCGTTATATATATATATATATATATATATATATATATATAACGAACTTTAAAGGAAAACTATCAGAGCTAAGTAGGGTTTACAAATTAAAAAGTTATAGTCGATCAACTTATTCATACAAATTCAATAGAAAATTCGTATTTAGACGTTTTTAGTGGCATAAACTCAAAGTTGGCATTCGTAACTACGGAACCCTACACTGCGCGTGGCCCGACACGCACTTGGCCAATTTTTTTATGTATGTTCACCTATTATTCGAAAACGCCTGGACCGATCTGAAAAAGTCTTTTTTTTTCTAAAGATATGTTATCAAAATCGGTTGTGTAGTATGGGGAGGAAATCGGTTTTTAATTTTGAAAAATGCTAGAAGTCCTAGGAGAGGCTTGCTTATGTCCATGAATTTATCTAAGCCACCGTGATGCGACTGAAATTATTAATTTTGCTACAATTTTTTCTTGCTCTTTTGTTAGTCTTTAAGTTTTTTTTTTTATTTTATCAGCCTATACTGTCTTACTGTGGACAAAGGCCTCCCTCTAGTACGCCACTGATCTCTATCTTGCGCGATGGATGTCTTTAAGTTACATTCATAGAAAGCCTTCATATTTATTTATATAAGTAATATAAAAAGGCATATTTAGTGCCTGTAATTTACTTTGAAATGTAAAAAAATTATATATAACATAAATTATGCAAATAAATGATTCTATTTTATTCTAAAAAAAGTACTAGGAGTAAGGAAAATATTATAAACATTGTTTTTCGATATTGTAGAAACATTTGTTGGTACATTTAAGTTTAAAACCTTGGGATTTTCTAGACTGATTAAATACTGTTTAAATACATTCCTAGATTTATAAGAACGTAAATATTAACAAATTCCAAAGTTGTAAGTGTGTTATCATTCTTGAGATGTTCAAATGCATTATTCAACACGACAAAAATGTGTACTATTTTGTTGACTTGTGAAGGTATAAACATCCGTGGGTTTAAGTTTATAGACTAAGGCATGAAGAATTCGAAACACACAAACATTAATAACGTCAATTAATTTGTCTAAGTGTTATCCTACAATTTGTCTTGAATGTTTCTTTACATATTCCTTTACAGTATGCGCTGCGCAATAAAGATCTCTACGTAGTACTAGTATGGAGATTGTCTAATCCGACTTATTTTGGCACAAATGTTATATACTACATTACCAAGGATTGACGTCGGGAGACAGCAGCTATTTACAAACGCATTCCCAAGGAGGGATGACGTAAAGCAACCCGCCACCCAGCCAGTCGGAAAACCACAGATAATCGGTTTATTGGTTCTCGATTTTTCCTCTGTACCTATCCTTTGACTGCAATTCCGCCTATTTCTTCAAATAGGCGGAAAGTGGAATCCACGCTCCAAAGCAGCAAAGCTAGATAAGCAGCATTAGTTGCCTTTAGAGACAGGCCTGTTTTACACCAACCACTAGGACATATCAGTCTGGTTACTGGTGATGTTGACAGCGCCGGATATCTGGACCTTGTCTACCACACAATAAGATCTAATATTTCTTTAAAGATTCAAAGATTCAAATGTTTAGTCAGTAATTAGACCTTTACAGGCACTTTTACACGTCAATAAGTAAATTTTTCGTTACGTGTAAAGTATATTAAAATATAATTTATTTTTAAAGAAAAGTTACCGATACCAGCGCTTCGTAACGACCACTGCTGAGAAGAAACGCTGGAAGAAACTCATTTTCACAGTATTTGTCGTCTACTCGCCAGAAGGGCTTTGTCATATTATTATTATTATTGTCTTTTAATTATTAAATACTTATAATATAATACAATGTTGACACATTTAACATGTAATGCTTACTCTCTTACCTATAGATATAGGTCCGTTTTGCACCATACACTTGGCCATTTTAGTCTCATTGGTGGCTATGTTCACGACGTCAAATATCTGGACCTTGACCATCGTCTTGTTGAACGTACACGTGTCATCTTCAACCTCGTAAATTACTATCTACAACTTATTCTCCTAACAATAAGGTCTAACTTTGCTTGCTTTCCTATAGAAATGGGCTCGTTCTGCGTCAGCCACTTGGCCGTATTAATCTCATTGGTAATTGTGTTAAGGGCACCTGATAACCTTCGCCATCGTCTTGTTAAAAGTGTATTTGTTATCTTCGCCCTCGTAAGGGTAGTCGAGCACTTTACCTATCTAACAAAAAGGTCTAATATGGCTCGCTTACCTATGGAGATAGGTCCGTTCTGCACCAGCCACTTGGCCATATCAGTCTCATTGGTGGTTATGTTCACGGCGCCAGATATCTGGACCTTGGCCATCGTCTTGTTGAACGTGCACTTGTCATCTTCACCCTCGTAAGGGTAGTCATTCTCGAGTTCTAGGCCGCCCAGCTGTTCAATAGCTCTGAAAAAAAAAACATTCAGTCGTCAAAAATATGTTATGAGCATATGATGACCTGTCTATTTATAGGTATTATGTTTCCGCGTAGATCGTAAAAGAATCGTTAATCATGTATTTTAGGCGATGTTAAACTGCTGCTGCTTTATGTCAAAAAAATATATATAAATACATTTTTTTGTTGGCAACTTTCACACCCGAAAAACCAAAAAAATATAGGCGATACGGCTAATATAATAATCCATCACTATTTTAAATTTTTTTGTCACCTACAAGGCACGGAAAGGGAGGTTATCTAGGAATAACCAGAGATAGTTTATCACCTGGATTAACCCATATTTATAACGGAACAATGAAAAGTTCCCGTGGGACTGAAAAATACTCTTTAACCACGCGGGCAACTCTGCGGGCAATAGCTATCATCATTACACAGCATTTAATAATCATTTATTCGAATGAAATAGGAACCCAACAATCAAGTCGTTCACGACCAGAAGGACCAAGTGTCAGCCATGTGCATCAATCTATTTGTATGACAATAATGACAACGTGAGAATCTATAATTAGGCGAGGACCATTGTATTCAGTGATGTCGGCACGAAGTAAAATCTTGAGTGACGTAGGTATAAGGAAATCCCAATGACCCATGATGCATGACTAGAGCAAATGTATTATCATACATTAGTACCGGTGTATGTGTGAGTATAATAAGTATTTCGGGTTGATACCCCCTTTCCGTTACACGTTGTATAATGTTGTATATTGTTGTTGTTGTTGTTGTAACCTCCCTACCTACATACATGGAGATACGAGTATAGAAAATTTCAGCTTATATGATGAAGATAATTCTAAGTTTTTTCGCCAAAACATGTTTCTATACAAAATCAACGTCATAGACTAATCTACTTGACATCAACCCTTAGAGCATACATCTAAGCACATAGCGCACTGGACAAAAATACTTTCTGTAAATAAAATCTATGTACCTTAAATCTATCTTATATATTTATTGATTTATAAAAACTGATCAACACATACTTAATAAATATACCTACATTTATTATATGTTTATACATACATAGACATACATGCAATTTATAAGAAATAAAAGAATGATGATGGTGATATGAAAGGGGATACATTATTTTATGAAGATGAGAGTATACTTTTCTTTTAAAAGGAAAGTTTGTGGAAATGTCTTGATGTTAACGGCTAAAGCATTCCAGAGCCGTGAAGCTTGAAGGATAAAAGAGTTTACCATAAAATTTGTGCGATGTAGAGGAATATAAAGAAGACTAGTATTGGCAGAGGGAATTTGCCGATCATGAGTGTCGGAAAGAAATTGAAATTATAATTAGTGGTTAGGTATATCTACGATATGGTACTTTCGAAGCTCTAATCATCTAAGTCACCTTTAATTTCTCGCAAGACAAAGGAGGCACGTTGCTTTGCAGCTCATAATGATGTTATTATTACTACAAAACCGGTTATTATAGCATACTGTTTTATATTGTTATCTTATTATGCTTCTTACGAGGACTTGTGCGGCTTGTGTCTGGTCACTGTGTGTGTCTGTCATAGACCAAGATTTTTTTACGGCGTAACTGTACTATACAAAGAATTAATTTTCTACTTTCCAACAACTCAAATCAGATTTTTTTTCTAAACGTAAAATCATACATTTTCTATTGTATAAAATATAGACTAATGACGTCATAGTTTCTTGGAGTCAAATAGCGATCTTAATATCAGTTTTTCTGCAATAATAAATCGAAAATCACGTCACAAATGGGTATGATCATGACAAGTACGATATTAGTTCAATATCTTTATTCAAAAGAAAAAAAATATATTAAAATACAGCGGCTTATAAATAAAATATTTCTTCCAACGCACCACATCGAAGCAACATACCCAATGTGCTGGCAGCATTCCCTCGCTGAATAGCGATACTTATTCTCTGAGCAAAAAAGCTACCAGCCCTCGGGTCACCAGTTGCCTCGATGAGACGCGTTGTAATGTCCTTAAAAAAAACTTAGCTTCAGGGCCCACAAGGACCCATTTGCATTGTCTCCACTGCGAATGGATGAAAAATGTAACTATCTCCCAGACCTGAGTATTCATTCATGTCATGACAAGTGACATTCTTTTGTGACTTGTTTTGTTGTAACAATACCAAATAATTTATTTTTGACCCAGAAAAGTACCCAATTTCGACGACATTCGTACACATAAACGCTCATGGTCTAAATTTATAAGTCGTCATAATACAAATAGGAAGAGGTCTTAAACTTGATCTAGTTGAAATATAAGTGGCCTAAAGAAATATTCGTCAACCTGTGAGGTGGTCTAAACCCATATAGTTTTTTTTTTATAATACAAATAACACTGATGAGCTAGCCCCAAAGTAAATTCGCGACTTGTGTTATAGGATACTAACTCAACGATACTATTTTTTATAAGAAACACATATAGATATACACCCAAGCCCAGGACAATTTGAAAAAGGTCATTTTCCAACTTGCCCTGACCGGGGATCGAACCCAGGACCTCTGGGTGGCGGACTAGCATGTTGACCACTACGCCACGGAGGTCGGCAAGGAGGATTTTATTACCATGAATTAAACAGATGACTCAAACATGTCGGCCAGTAGCTGACTCTACGTGAGTAACCCGTTTCATTCATGCTAAAAATGTCAGACGTCAGATTTCATTAAAGAATATTTTGATCTTTCTTCTTTCAATGGAAAAGGCAAAAGTACAATGTATCAACTGTTGGGCTCTTATCTTTCTGGTTCGGAGACTCTAAGCAGACTGGCTCAAGAACTGATTTTGTGACTGTAAGAACACTTTTGATGGGGACTTGCAACAACTTCACACCATTACTCACTCATCAAAACAAAGTATATTTAGTAACTAATTACTAAGAAAAAGTACATTTTATAGTTTATAATTCATAACAATGATTAATAAGTTTAATAACATTTATTTATAATTACAATTAGATTTACAGCCATATAAATTAGTCTTATTAAATCCTCAGTTGACAGTTAAGTATCAAATCAGGTTTTGAAAATGCATTCATATATTTTATTTATAGATAATAATTAATGATGAATTCTCTGAAAAACCATAATTGAATTTCTAATTACTTATTCTTCTAATTTGGTTCCGAAGATTAGACATGCCAGTAGATCCAGCATCCAACACAACATCAAGGAGGTTCCAAATGATTATAAAGTGTAGGCAGACTGACTTTCTAACTACCAGCCAAATTTTTTGAGCAAGTTTAGTCCATGATACTAAACACATACTGACTTATCCATTAAGGGGCTACCTGAATTTTCCGGGGTCCAGTGCTGCCCCCATTTGAAATAAATCACCTCAACTCAATCAACAATCGCGAAATACGGCCACTTTTGGCGTATGTACGTAGAAAAGCTTCACGTTCTCACTTTAAACTGTAAACAGTAGTTCATAAAATATTTTGAAGTATTATCTAGAGCCTGGTCAAGACGAAATTTTAAATGATATCTCCGTTTCTTTTAAATAATTTATTTTAAAAGCACTGGACCCCGAAAAATTCTGGTAGACTCTTAAATAAGTTTTTTGAAAAAAAAACATCATTTTACAAGAATTTATTGTGAGGGCAAAGACAAATGAAATAAGCCCGAGCTTGATGGAGTTGTGTCGATTGATTTATGGTAGACATCTTCTACCATAAATTGCTCGTCATGACTAATCACTCGAGTCCTACTCAATGAGGTTATGTTTTCTTTTATTCTTTCGGCTCCATCATCGGAACGGCTTATTGACTCCATAATTTTATACACGATGATTTTTTATTGGTTTTGGAAAAAAGAATGTCATGTAGTAAATAAATTCCTCTATCCATATTCGTAATCCAAATTGTTGTATGACATAAGATAAAAACGTTGCGAAAATGATTTTCAATCGAGACCACGTTTTACGCCCGTTCATAACTGACGCGTGACCCCGATGAACTCGAAATCGAGCCGGCCGGCGGTGCAACTAGTTGTAGTTCTCACGATTTTACTTTCGAGTTTTAGTTCCTTAATTTTTAATTTGACTAGCTAATTAGGTCTTACTAACGATCTTTATGAAGTGGCCTTTGGCTCCAAAACCAATGAAAAATCACCGTGTATACTATAGTCATCCATCAGACTTACATAAGTATGCAACGTTTTAGCTCAATCGGTTATGTTATGGGTTATGGATTGAAACTGGTTGGAAATTGAGTCGCAAGATTTGACCTAAACAAACATACAAGATACATTGCAAGTTAAATAAAAGCCGGTACAAATATATAAAAATCTATAGAAAAAAATTCACCTTCGTCGAACGCTGATGTGATTGAGAAGGCAATTTTTTTTCTTTTTTCGTTATTTATTTTTCAGAAGGATCATGAACTTAACTTGCAACAAAAATAACGTCGATGGCCAAATAAATAGAAAGTAAATGTAAATGCAGAAAATAAAGTATTTTCTTTCTTTCGTTTGTCAAAAAGTCACCCTGTATATTGTATTATGTATACAGTATTACCAGATCTAATTACATCTGCTGTCAAGTGCGAGTGACAAATGGCAAATGCATGTGAACAGCCACTAACAAGTGTGAGTGACAAGTGAGTAGCAGCTTCTTCTATTCTCTGACAAGTAGCTCCTGCCGCGCTACCCTGCTTTCCCCTTACTCGCCCAGAACAACCATCATTTTGTTTTTGAATCCATGCGAGTAAAGCATTACATCATTGGATAGCGTCATGACTCATGAGTCAATACATGTGTTATAACTTAAAAATAATACAGTATTATGATCACACCACACTGTTTATGATACATTACACTTGTATGGTTTCTCACCAGCATTTCGACCTATTGACTGACCTACTGACTTACTACAGCTTCACACGTATTGATTTTACCGTAATTTTTAAAGATTAGTAATCAAGTCTTTGAATAAAAGAAATTGTACAAGCTTTTATTGTGATGAAAAAAAAAAACAAAATGAATTTGGCGCCATAAATATGGCGCCAAAATGGCACGCTGAACGGCGCAATGGATTTTAGCTTGAGAGGTGTCGTTAGATTCGTATTTAGCATAGACTTAATTTTTTTTTTTACCTATGGTATTTAGTATGAAAGTGACACTGGGTATATAAAAAGATAGTCGGGTTTTTTGTTTAGTAATTACTTGTTTATTTAGCATTCCTTCTCTTTTTTTGGTTGCCTGTTAGAGATTACTTCGGCGATAAGGCCGCCACTTGTACTTTCACGGAAAAAAAATATCGTTCCCCTATCGAGAATTATTGTTCACTATACAATATTTATAGTCCTATTTGTGACAACCCTCACGGTTAGTAAGGTCTACTACACAGTTATAGTTAATGTGTTTTAGTTACAGGTACGATAAATATAGTTTTTTTAAACAAATTTATATTGTAAACTCAACAATGTGGTATGTTGTCATTTTCAGTAGGTAATCAACAAGATCGTATTGTAGCAATTACTAAGCTTTTTGTAGCAATTACAATCTTATGTGTTAGTGTCCAATTTTCTTTGTTTTTGTTACTAAAATATTTGTTGTACCTACTATATTTAAATGTTGTAATTATTATGGGTAGATCGTAGCGTTGCAACCAATAGTATAAAATATCGATAGTCTATCGATACTATCGTGACCTCGAAAAACAGTGACAATATTGATAGGACTATCGATAGTATCGATCGTATCGATAGTATCAATAGTATCGATAGTATCGATAGTTTTTAATTTATACAATCGATAGTATCGATAGTAAAGGCACTATTTGAATTAAAAACTATCGATAGTATCGTGACGAATTTCGATATTATAATACTATCAATAGTAGTTTAGCTATCGATAGTTTTTCGTACAAAAAGTAGTTACACTATCGAAACTATCGATAGTATCTAAATTCAATAGTATCGATACTATCGATAGTTTTACCTTTCATCAATAGTATTACAAACTATTGACAATTGATACTATCGATATTGTGACTGTTTTTCGAGGTCAACTATCGATAGTCAAACTATCGATTGTTATGCAACGCTAGTAGATTGCCCTTACTATATGACAAGTTGTATCTACTTTTATATTTGTTGTGTCTACTAAACAGGTGATTTTAGTCGCCAATATTATGGTAGCAGTAAACTTTGTATCTAACCGCTAGCGACTAGATTCAACTATGCTGCGGGCTGCGGGCCCTGTACGGTAGGAGAAATTTTATTCATCCCGTCAAATTTAACTTACTGTTATATAAATCTCGGAGACCTTATATCTAAGATGAAAAAATCTTCATAGCTAGTTTTAAAATTTCACGGAACTGCACAACGACATCTATTGGATTAGTTGTGAATATAGGCAACAGTATATAGTTTACAAACCGTTTAGTACAATTATAATTAACAAATTACGGTTTGTACTAACAACTTATTGAGTATTCATTACTCGTTATAGCTGTGTATACAACAAATCATTTATTTAACTTTACAAACCGTTTAGTACAATAAACTTTCAATAGATCATGAGTTCCTGGAACAACTTGTTATGTTTTTAGTACCGTTACTGCTGTATAGGCAACAGTTCATATAGTTTAATTTACAATCTGTTTAGTACAATTATATTCAACAAATTACTACGTTCCTACCACTATATTTATTGTTAGCGCTACATATTACGTCAACTAGAAATGGATCGTACGGACTACAAATACATAGTATTAGAAACTAATCAAATCGTTAAGGGAACGAATAAATCTGTTGTATTAACATAATTATTGTAATATCAACAAAATTTAATCAACTACACATTCTAGTAGTATAGTAAACGTTCATTTCTTTCCGTGTTGTTATATGTTGTCATTATTATACATTTATACAGTTGCACATTTGCAACCGGAGGTGTAACAGCTATACTAACAAAATAGAAAAGTAAATATAACCGGCCAAATGCGCGTTGGACTCACGCACGAAAAGTTCCGTACCATTATCTATAAAAAAATCCGTTTGCTGTATGGGAGTCCCCTTTAAATATTAATTTTATTCTATATTGGTATTTGTTGTTATAGCGGCAACAGAAATACATCATCTGTGAAAATGTCACTGTCTAGATACACGGTAACAGACAGACGGACAGACAGACAGACAGCGGAGTCCCATTTTTACCCTTGGGTACGGAACCCCTTAAAAGAAAAAAAGAAGAGTCCGCAATTTACATGTCCTGTAATGAAATTAAATAAATAAATAAAAATTACCTGTAAGCGTTGTCAGGTAGACCGCCGTTGCAACCGTCGTCCAACTTGTCACAATCCACCAGCTCTTGCTCGGACAGCGAGATCAGCTTGCCAGAACGTATCTTCCATTGACCTTCAATGTTGCCTGCACATACATATTCCTGATTAGAATCTTCGTAATGATAATACAGTCACTTCTTTATCACTAACAGGAGGGACAGAGGCTACAAGACCAAACGCGACTGTTTAATTCTTCAAAAAGAAGATTATCAATTGGAATGGATAGTTGTTTTTGGAACGAAGTTCCTTTTGAAACGGTACAGACTTGGCGGATGGGTTAGGCGAAAGTTTGTTTGTTTGTAATAACTTAATTGTACAAAAAAAATAATACATTAAAAAGACAACATACGAAAGAGCAAATATACAAAGGCGGACTTATCCCATGTAGGGATCTCTTCCAGTCAACCTGCGATAGATTGAGAGGATATTTACTCAATTAAAAGGTAGAAGCAAGTACGTACAAATTTAACTATAAGATCATACTTACATCGCTACGCACATACATAAATATAATTGTATATATATATATATATATATATACATACAAACATACATACATACATACATTATAAATACATGAAACAGATTTACAGATAGGTACCTATTTAGTCCAAGTGTGACGCAACCAGAGAGGACTTTAATAACCTAATTTTAAAAGTATCCAGTGAAGGTGCCATCTTTACTTCAGCAGAAAGCGAGTTCCAAAGCCTTGCCGCCAAGACTGTGAAAGATTTGGAGTACGACTGAGACGAAAACCGTGAGATTAAAGTGAAAGGTAATTTCACAAGTTTGACTATCTCGTCGATAGCTCAATTGGGAGATCGTATGCCTAAAATGGTCGATGTTCCCGGTTCAAACCCAGCACACGCCAATATTTTTATTTTATTGTTTAATATAGCTCAGTTGGGAGATCGAATGCCTAAAATGGTCGATGTTCCCGGTTCAAACCCAGCACACGCCAATATTTTTATTTTATTGTTTAATATAGCTCAGTTGGGAGATCAAATGCCTAAAATGGTCGATGTTCCCGGTTCAAACCCAGCACACGCCAATATTTTTATTTTATTGTTTAATATAGCTCAGTTGGGAGATCAAATGCCTAAAATGATCGATGTTCCCGGTTCAAACCCAGCACACGCCAATGTTATTATTTTATTGTTGAATGTATTATTATCAATATAAATTTGTAAGATTTTTCCGTCACTTTTTTTCCGTCACGAATTAATAATTTACTACAAAAGTAACTTCGTTTTATTACTCGAAGACGTCTGGACCAATTTGGGCATTCTTTTTTTGTTTTAAAGGCCATACAGGTCAGGTGGTCCCATAGATTTTTTATCAAAATCTGTTGTGTAGTTTGGTGCCGAATTCGGTTTTTAGTTTTGAAAAATTATAACGTGATTGTGCTTTATTAACGAATATCGTGATAATAATATTCCTTGAGCGACCGTAGTTAATATACGAGTGGGAAGGTACTTTCCCCTTTGTCATGGTACTCAGAGAGTTCGATCATTGATTTAAATAAATAAATATATAGGGACAAATAACACTGATTGAGCTAGCCACCGTAAGTTTGAGACTTGTGTTATGGGACACTAAATTAACGATACGATATTTTATAACAAATTCATATATAGATAAACATCCAAGACCCAAGACAATTTGAAAAAGGCCATTTTCTCTCTGGCCCTCAGGCCTCTGGGTGGCGGACTAGCATTGTGACCACTACGCCACGGAGGTTGTGCACTTGTTCGCAAGAATAACATATTACCTACATCATAAGAATATTATAACAAGTAGGTAGTTTTTCGGTCGTTCCGAAACACTAGTAGCTTGAAGCTAACGAAGTTCCTTTTCAGACTTGGCGGGCTAGGCGAAAAAAAGTGTAAGATTTTAGTCATATTTTTTTTTCAAACTTCATCCCAACCAAGTACTCCACGCCACTCACGTATTATTTTCTATTAAATAAGTAACTATACATTTTGATTTTGCCTACTTACACACTAACACTGGTGACAGATTTTTCAGGCTGCCTAAAGGCATCTGACATAGCTTGACGACTGCCATACATTGATAACAGCCGGTACCAACGGTTTATACGTGCTTTTACTTTGTACTTTAAGTGTGTACTTACACACTAAAAGTACGGAATCGGGCCATCCATACGTTACGTCACGCAGAATTTTACCGACAGCCGGGTTTTGGGTCCTAGGATTACACCCTCGTACCAAATTTCACCTGATTTGGTCCAGTCAATTCGGAGCAAATTGGCTGTGACATACGGACGAACAGACAGACGCACGAGTGATACTTTAAGGGTTCCGTTGTTTTAATTTTAAATTTTTTGGAACTCTAAATTATTTAAAGTTGGAAATCTCAAAAAAATACTCATTTGAAAAGTAATTTAAAGTTTTCATTACCAAATTTAAATCGCAATTCAAATTAATCTAAAAAGGTGTTTTATTTTTATTTTACTTCTTATTCGGATACACAAAGATAAAATTACGATTCCGTACCGTTTTTATACCCTTGTCCCGGATTTAAAATCATAGTTTCCCGCAAATTCGTATTTTGATGTTGGCAAACCGAATCCCCTACCACCATCGCTGTCACGTAATATGACCCCCCTAATAGAAAATGATAAATAAAATTACCTGTGACGCTAAACGCCCAGCAGCTGCCGCAGGAGCCCTGGTCCTTCACCTCGGTGACCGCGCCGCGGTCTCTCCAGTCGAAGGCGGTAGGAATGCTCCCTTGGACTGGGATCTTCGCCTTGCTCATCGGAATGTTATTCTCGTTCTTCAAACTCGGCTTCAAGCCCAAGTACTTGCTGCTAAACTCCTCATAAGTCAAGTCTGCGAATCTAGTTACGCCGTACGTCGCCGTTCCGCGCTCGCGCACATTGAACTGATGTATTTTCTTAACGTTATTTTTGAAAATGGTGAACCTCTTCCCCATTTCTGTGTCGTCATTCATGTACTCAGGCTTGTACGTCTGTAAGAATTCGTAGAACAGATGCTGCGCCTGAATGTCTTCGTACATCCATTTGTACATGTCGTTTTGGTAGTCGCATGACACACGGAATGAAGAGGCATGCTCCGTCCACGGACGAATCCAGACGTTTACTCGGCAGAACTTGTTTATACCCGCATCAGTGACTATCTCACAGTTTTCGGCGTTACTCAATGCGGTGCAGTTGGTTAGTCCAACCTCCATCTTCAGCCTGTAATGCAAGCCAGCGATCACCTGCTTTTCCAAAGAGAACACTCTCGCCACTTTCTGTTTTCTGGGATGCGGATACTTGGCCTCGACGTGCCTCAGGGCCTCCTCAGCGAGCAAATTAGCAGTTTGCGCACTGAAATATTCCACACGAGCTTCCAGTGGGGTCTCATCGTCTCTGCAACTGACGTCAATTCTTTGTCCGTTCCCATTCCACAGCGTTTCAATAATTTTAGCAGAGCATTGTCTTTTAGGTAGATGTTCCAACAATTGGCAACTTTCCAGATTATCAACCCATTCGTATTTTATACAATTTGTGTAACCGACTTCAAAATCTATGTTCGTTACTCTAGCGGATGTTATTTTCGTGGAATAATTATTGATCTCTAGAATCTTTTCTTTGTAGCGATGCAGTGATTCCATTTCCAACTTTGCAAGCGCCAGTTCCGCAAGCTTACGTATCTGTATTTCATCGGCGGTCACGTTCTTGCCGTCCATAGAAATCCATCTTTTTGCTCTAGTGTGCTGTGGTTTATAACACTGAACGTCAAGTTTTTTTATGTTATTGCTATGAGGTGCCATAAAGACGTAAGAATTACAAGTTTTGGCAGGAATAAGGTTGTCCACATAGCATATTTCCCCGCGATAATGTTCGACGTCGACGTCTTTTGTGCAGTTGGTCGGTACCACCATGAAGTTTATTTTAATAGGCATTCTGGAGTCTAAACTGGGAATTACGTAAGGAGGTCCTACATGTACCATCTTATGCGAAATATCCGGGTCACTCTCGATGTGTTTGATCGAGGCTCGTAACAAATGAGGTATAGACAAGCCAGTGACAGCAGCGAAATTGGGGTCATCTTCACAAATCACAAGAATATGTCTAACGACGAGTTCGTCGTCTGAGGACGGATACAACCTGGCATGGCATAATTTATGATTCACCCCGTCCATTTCATCGCACTGAGCCAGTTCTCCTTCATCTTTATGTTTTAAGCAGAAAGTGATAGCCACTTCGATGTACATACGTACCAGTACGTTTCGCATTTGCGTCGACATTTGAATGGAATGGATAGACACGAGTTTATGCAGATTGTCAGTGTTGGAATGGTCATTGATATTTTGTACAGCAAGTTCAGCGTAGTAGTATTTCATATCTTCCTCGATGTCATTCTCGTCTGCATCAACTTGTCTCTTTGATCTCTTACTATTCTTTTGCTTATTAACGGCACCCTTCTTTCTTTGTTTACAAATTATACTAATGATATCAAGAGTTGTTTTTGGACCAGGTCTCTCCCATACTTCTGCCTGACAATGTAACACACCTTTATTATGTGGATCTACTGGTATAGCAGTAAAGTCAATGGTAGTTGTAATTCCAGCAGTGACTTGCTTAGTCACATGGTGTATTTTATGAACACTATACCCGTATTTTAAATTCGAAATATTTTTATATTTTTTTAACGCAAGCGCCGCCATCTCTTTGTATTCTTTTTTATTTACATCTTGTTTCTCCTTTAAACCCAATTTAAAGTCATTGAGCGCTCTTATGGTGCGATTATCAACGGGATCCTCGTCATCCATTACATCATCAGCGTAACAAGAAACGTCAATTTTCTTTTGTTTTAACCAGGGGCGACTCCATATTTTTGTAAAGCAAAACAGCATATTATCCTCATTGGCTTTAGTGCATAACGAACGTTTTATATCAGCAGGATCGCAAGAAGTTCTTTTGGCGACGAAGTTAATTCGGTACATGACTCCCGCCACCACTTGCGTCGTCACTTTGCTTACCTCCAGAACTTCATGATCGCTTTTACTTCTACGAACACGTAGGTATTTCTCTAAGGAATCTTTAGCTAACGTTAAATATTCAGGGTCAGACGGATCCTGTTCTACGAGTCCACCTGAATGTTTGTTTTTATACACGACTGATCGTTTCGCTCGTGTCGGAACAACATCGCAATTTACTTTAATATCTTTCTTCTTCAGCCACAGTTGCTCCCACACTTCAGAATGACACTTTATGACGTCTCCTTCACCTTCGGGCTTTATTGTAAAATCTAATCTAGTTAAAGACCCCGAAACAACTTGATAAGTGACTTTGTCAACACTGATTACTTTATGTGTTCCTGTCGTTCCGGATGTTTTTAAGTAATTTTGCATAGACTCCTCAGCTAAGGTCTGGTACTTTGGATCTTTTGGATCTTGTTCGGTTTCACCTCCAGGTATGTATCTCTTTTGCCGGGGTTCCGAATCTATATTACAGTTAACTTTTATTTCTTTCTTTTTCAGCCACGGTTGCTCCCATACTTCAGAGTGACACTTTATTACATCGCCTTCACCCTCAGGTTTAATTGTGAAATCTAATATAGTTTTGGACCCCGAAACCACTTGATAAGTGACTTTGTCTACACTGACTACTTTATGAGACTGTGTTGCCCCAGATGTTTGCAAGTATTTTTGCATGGACTCCTCTGCTAAAGCTCTGTATTTCGGATCATTGGGATCCTTTTCACTTACAACACCTTTAAGACCTCGCTTCTGTCTATTTTTTTGATCTACAATATTGCATTTGACATCAATTTCTTTCTTTTTAAGCCACGATTGCTCCCACACTTTAGAACGACACTTTATGACATCTCCATTGCCGTCAGGCTTTATTGTAAAATCTAATCTAGTTAAAGACCCCGAAACAACTTGATAAGTGACTTTGTCAACACTGATTACTTTATGTGTTCCTGTCGTTCCGGATGTTTTTAAGTAATTTTGCATAGACTCCTCAGCTAAGGTCTGGTACTTTGGATCTTTTGGATCTTGTTCGGTTTCACCTCCAGGTATGTATCTCTTTTGCCGGGATTCCCAATCTATATTACAGTTAACTTTTATTTCTTTCTTCTTCAGCCACGGTTGCTCCCATACTTCAGAGTGACACTTTATTACATCGCCTTCACCCTCAGGTTTTATTGTGAAATCTAATATAGTTTTGGACCCCGAAACCACTTGATAAGTGACTTTGTCAACACTGACTACTTTATGAGACTGTGTTGCCCCAGATGTTTGCAAGTATTTTTGCATGGACTCCTCTGCTAAAGCTCTGTATTTCGGATCATTGGGATCCTTTTCACTTATAACACCTTTAAGACCTCGCTTCTGTCTATTTTTTTGATCTACAATATTGCATTTGACATCAATTTCTTTCTTTTTTAGCCACGATTGCTCCCACACTTTAGAATGACACTTTATGACATCTCCTTTGCCGTCAGGCTTTATTGTAAAATCTAATGTAGTTAAAGACCCCGAAACAACTTGATAAGTGACTTTGTCAACACTGATTACTTTATGTGTTCCTGTCGTTCCGGATGTTTTTAAGTAATTTTGCATAGACTCCTCAGCTAAGGTCTGGTACTTTGGATCTTTTGGATCTTGTTCGGTTTCACCTCCAGGTATGTATCTCTTTTGCCGGGATTCCCAATCTATATTACAGTTAACTTTTATTTCTTTCTTCTTCAGCCACGGTTGCTCCCATACTTCAGAGTGACACTTTATTACATCGCCTTCACCCTCAGGTTTTATTGTGAAATCTAATATAGTTTTGGACCCCGAAACCACTTGATAAGTGACTTTGTCAACACTGACTACTTTATGAGACTGTGTTGCCCCAGATGTTTGCAAGTATTTTTGCATAGACTCTTCGGCCAAAACCCTGAATTCAGGTTTATTAGGATCTTTTTCATTTTGCCCTCCAAGTATTGTTTCAGCTTCTCGTTTAGTCCTTGACTTTTGATCTTTTGTTTCGCAGTTAACTGTTATTTTTTTTATATTAAGCCAGCGTTGTTCCCATACTTTCGAATGACATTTTATTATATCACCTTCATGTAACTCATTTACCGGTTTAATTGTAAAATCAAGCCTAGTTATAGATCCAGACACAAACTGATAAGTTACTTTATCCACGCTACTAAGTTTATGTTCTCTTGTTAAACCAGAGGTCTGTAAATATTGATGCATAGATTCTTCTGCCAATGCTCTGTATTCTGGATCATTGGGATCTCTTTCCTTATGTCCCCCAACTTGGTTCCCACCGTCGGTTTTCTGATTATTAATTTTACAGTCAACAGTGATTTTCTGCTCATCAAGAGACGGCGAAACCCACACGTCAGAATGACATTTTCCAAGATCAGGATTAGTAAAATTATCGAGTGATCTTATAGTGAAATCAAGTTTAGTCGATGTTCCTTTATCAATCTGGACAACAACTTTATCCATATCGATCACTTCGTATTCTTGCTTAGTTCTAGATTCCTCCAAATATTTTTTTAACGACTCTTTTGCTAATTCAAAGTCATACCGGGGATCTTCAGGATTTAGTATACGATAACCTGAATTTCGTTTTGGAATCGGAATGTCTTTTTTATTAGCTTTATAATTATCATTACAAGTGACATTCATTTCTTTACCATCTTCCAACCAAGGCCTGTGCCAGATTTTTACAGTACAGTATCTCAATTTTTCGTTAACTAACAGATCACAATCTTCAATATTAACGTCAGTGTTACTTTTACATTTTGTATAGCCAACTAATAACTCTATAGTAGTTAACAAACCAGCAACAAGTTGAGTCGAGACTGATTTTATGCGTACTAATTTTTGCCTATTGATTCTATTGGATTGCGTCTCCAAATACGATAAAGCTTCTTGTGCCATTTCGATAACTTTTGGGTCATTTATACGATCGACTGACGTTCCAATTTCTTTCATATTTGAAAAGCTTTCATCAACTGATGTGTCTATACAATTATAAGTTATTTCTGTGTCTTTGAGCAAATCTCTTTCAAATACTTGAATATCACAAATCTTTGATCCAAGGTCTTCCAGAGCATCGCAATTTTTACGTTCCTTAAAAGGCAATGTTTTACTACAATTTGAAAATGTAAGTATAGCGGACACTTTTGTGAGCATACCTAAACCTCTTTGAGTACTTGCGGAAATAATTTTGTCGACTTTTATTGCATTCTCTTTAGATGACTCGGATTCCAACTTTTTAAGGGCTTTCTTTATTAATTCTTGAAGTACTTTGTCGTCATGTTCTACCTTTTTTGGCGTATTAAAATCAGGTTTCTTTTCGAAATCATCATGACAAAAAGCTGTTATTACCTCAGGAGATTCTTTGCGAGTAGCGTCTATTACACCATTACATATTTTTGTTATATCATCCTTGCTTGTTCCTTTTGATGGTATTGCCACACGAGCTTGTAAATAAATGAAATGACGATCCATGCTATCAGATTCCGCTTCTGCAATTATAACTTCTTGTAAGACACGATTTTTCTCATCTAAATATATTTCATTCAAATAGTCAACCATGGTTTGTGCAATAGAGTAAATGTATTTGGCATTCTTTATACTCTGTTTGACTTTGTCAAAGTTTTTTACTAAAGTCATTATTTTAATGTCGTTTTCGTAACTTCTTTTATTTCTTGATGTCTGTCTTTTATCTTTAGGGGTAAAACCAGCAAAATCGAAAAAATTCATGAGCTCATCAATTGTTTTCTTTTTATACTCTGATAAAGTATTCGCAATTGACGCTTCTTCATTTGCTGCATTTGAGTTGTCACTATAAAGTTTGGCAGTCTCTACCTCAACGTTATGTTTACTAACATCCTCGTTATTAGAAGATTCAGTCACGGATACATATGCCTCAGTTGAAGTTTGAAATTGGTTATATGGTATTATCTGATCTTCTAAATTTTTAATATCTTGATTAGTTAGTTCTTTCTGGGTTTGTTGAGATTGTAGATCTTTGTTATGTATTGCTTTTAGAATTTCATCAGCGGATCCGGTATTAGCAATTTTATCGTAATCGGGAGTAGAATTTCTTGAATCATCAGTGCCATCATTGTAAGAGTTGCCATCGTGTTCATCAGAAACGACTTCTCCGTTATCCCCAAATATCCACGTATCAGTGCAGTTATTAGCGACGACAGCTCTGTACTTCCCCCCACTAGGTAATTTAATCCAGGGTTTTTCAAGAACAGAAACTTTACATGGTTTAGTAACTGCGCACGATACATCTTCCGCCGAGGTACAATTGTTAAAGTCGACTAATACTGTGAGTATATATCGGACTCCGTTAACGACCTGAAAGAGTGAGGCTTGATAAACGACATGATTTTTTTTTAATATTTTATAATACTGTGACAGAGACATAGAGAAGCATCTTAAAAGTGGTATGAAAAGGATAGAAAAGGCAATTAAGCTAGCAATACAAGACTAGAAAGACCGATATCAGGTTACTCCAAAAGCGGTACGCAAACGGACGTTACTGCGTATTTGTGTTTCAGAGTCAATCAATTAAAATATGATGATAAAGTCTTATATAGTTTAACATAGAAATAGGACGTTACTATCAGACGACTATCGTGTTATTCAACTGCCGCTGTTATAAGTGTCGTACAGCGAACTAAGACAAATGGAAGTGACTCCACCTACAAGCACATATGTCTTAAATCTGTGAAGATGAAGTTAGTGAACTATACCTGAACTTGTCTTTGGACATCGATGACTCGGTTGAGGCTGTGTCTGACGCCGGGCTCGTGCCTGTCGAGCTGCTTGATGCCCACGGCAGCCAGGTCGGAGACCCCGGGCGCGTCCGGCTCCACGCGCGACCCACATCCTATACAGGGAACGCTGTCTCGACGGATTGGCTCCTCGCGCGGTATAGCCACGAATTGTTCCCCTGATGTGGCCTACAATTTGAATAAGGTTATACTAAAATCGTAATGGCAGTAGGGTTTATGAACCTCGACAGTCTCAAGGTCTTAGGACACAAGGCCTACGGTTGTCCCGGGAATTCCCGGCACTTCCAAGACTACTCAACATTAATGAAATGGCAGTTTTTGGCTTGGTGATACAGAGCTGTAAATTGTTACAGAATTCGATGAAAAACACTAATTGCTAATGCTGCACATTCGTCTATATGGTCGTCGGATAAATACATACATACAAAATATCACGCCTATTTCCCACAGGGGTTCCCACAGACTATGGACCGCCATTTGCTACGATCCTGACAAACCTCTTTAACCGTCGGATAAAGTATATTTTAATATATTTTCTACGTTAGACCAATTTTATCATGTTCAACTTTAATGTTAACTTCTTTATCATTTCCTTAAAAATATGAAACTAAAAAAAATTTACTGGACTAGCAGCAAAAGACAGAACTAGATTTTACAGTTCGGTGGCGCCATCATATCAGGTCCTCTAAGTTGTTGACTTTTATGAGAACACATATCAGATAAAGCACAGTATACGCAGCGCAAAGATTTTTAAAAGGCCTTCGTGTAAGAATTGAGAACCTTCTTCTTAAAGGTGTTCCCTGTTTAGATGAGACTCGTTCGTCAGAAATAAGTGTTAATTCCTACTGATTTGGCAGCGGCCGTCAGCGCACATTCACATCCTCAAGCGGCCAAGCCTGTCTTACCCTTTACTATGCATTTCGTAGACAGAGATTAAGGTGAATATGGTTTGAAAGTGAAATTACACTGTCGGCAGCTGCCATCTCAGTATGAATTAACACTAAATGCTTACAAACGAGTCCTATCTAAACGCGAAAAGCCTTTAAGGCGGCACTAACGTCAACGCAAGCATAGTTTGAAATGATTGTTATTTCATCCGGGGCAATGCTAAAAAAAGAGGCAAAGCAAAAAGAGAGAGATAGCGGCTGAGGGCTCGGTTTGCATTCTATTGAGCGAAATTAGTTTTATTATTAACTATCAATCGAACAAATATTAACTATTCATAGGGTGCGGATATTTCATATCACTTGTTCAGGTGATACGTGTTTATCAGTATTACAAGTGTGTGAAATAAATGTTTTATATTTAAAATTTTCAATTTTCAATTTATTTGCGAGGTTTGTATCAAATTATTTTTTTATCTTTACAATTTATGACTACTTTATGAACGATCGGAGTTCAGCTAAAATTTATGCAAAAAAAGCAGATTTTGAGAGGCTTATACTGTATGTGTCTTTCTAAATTTCAATTTTTATTTCGATAGAAACCTAGAAATAGCGCACAAGATACATGTTAGTTCAAAGTTTTCAACAAAGATTAGTTACAACGCCATAATCACGTACGAGCGTTTGTATGAAGAGTAAGACGGGAAGGCCGCTCTTAAGAAGAACGAGATTTTCAATTTTCACACGAAATTCTATGCGGCGCGTCACTGTGGTAGCTGCCGTGTACGCTGACGTCAGCTGCCATCTCAGTATGAGTTATGCGACACATGAGTTTATTTATTCAGGTGCATCCGTTTAACTTGATCGCCTTTACAAACAACAAATACACATCATTGTTGACACAATGATTTTCCGCTCACATAACATCCATGCTAGGGAGAAAAGAAAAAACCTGGAGTGTACACCAGCTGCTTCTCTTCAGAAGCCGATCGAGGGACTGGGCGAAAATGCGAATCATATTATTATTATTATGCGGCTAACAACCCGTCACTATTTTGATTCCATTTTCCACCATCACGCTAAAAGTGGCCTTTGAGTCTTGCGGCCTTGGGCACTGTCTGTGTGCTGCAAGACTCAAAATGCTCCGTCTACCCCATTAGTAATGGCACTTCCTGAATTTTTCGGGGTCCAGTGCAAAGGGGGCACCCATTTGAAATAAATCATTTGAAAGGAAACTGAGATGTCATTTACAGTTCTGTCTTGATCTGACCCTGGATAACCCTTCAAACTATTTTATGAACTACTGTTTACAATTTAAAGTAAGAACGTAAAGCTTTTCTACGCAAATTAGCGAAAAACGGCCACTTTGCGACTGACTTGGCTTTAAAGCTTTGGGCCCCCAGTAGCCCCTTAAAGCTTTGGGCTTCCCCTACCAGTAGGTACACGGTGATGCAGCGACAAGTGAGACCAAAGTAAACAGTTGACAAAATCTCTTTTCGTTTTGCGCCTACGCCGTTTAGAGAATTTTACCTTTAAATGACAAGTATTAAACAATATTAAACCTACTAAGTATTTTGGTTTAGGAAAACATAATTAATTATTAATTCCTATAACCTTACTAAGGTTATAGGAATTAACATAATCAAACGATAACCATTCCGAAAAATGTTACAGGAAAATGCTAAATGCAGGCGTTCTTAGGCGGTGATCTCACTGCGCCGTGCACCGTCGCGGAGCGCGGGGCGGCAGATTTTAACATTGTATGCAAGTATCTTAATTTGTATTAAAAACATGCCTAGTCCAACACACTAAAAACGCGCCAACGACGCGACGGAGCGCGGTGCAGTGGGTTCACCGCCTTATCGCGTTCTTCTTCTTTTCGTGTCGATGGTATGTTTATATTTTAGTGGATCAGAATTGGGCCATTTCTATTGCATTGTCGGAGGCGGCATATAAGTCATCCAAGGTGCAGGTGTTTGGACACTTCGGGCATGATAAATGGTGGGAATGTTTGTGGTGAGAAGCCGCACTCGCACGGTTTGTCATGCGAGCTGCTAAATATTTGCTTATCGCGTTAATGGTCATAAACAGTATCACGTCTTTATCAATAACGGGTTAGACAAAGCTAGGGCCATTAGACCTAAATTAAACTTTTAGCGTAATAGTGGAAAGACTAAACAGAGTTCCAAATGTCACACTCCGTTCTAAGACTGGCATCGCCGATGTGGGCCACAAGACTGCCAAGTTGAAGTGGGATTGGGCGGGTCATGTTAGCAGAATGTCCCCTGAAAAATAGGCTCACAGGATAACTCCGTGGATACTCGAAAACGGTCGGCGTCGCAGGGGTAGGCCTAGAACGCGTTGGCGCGATGACTTGGACGCTTTCCAACTAGCATGATTGGTCAAAAGCTGCTCTGGCTGGACAGAGAAAAATGGGAGAGACCTTTGCTCAGCAGCGGGCAAACTTAGGTTAAATTTAAAAAAAAAGTGGAAAAAGAAAATAAAATAAAAAACCGATCAACTTTTACAATCTGTGCGGGGTGAGAAGCAGCCGGTTTTTTTTTTCTCCATTCATACCAGCATGGAAGTAATGTTACGCAGTACTTTTTAAAATTCAGTCAGTAGGTAGACAGAAGAGTCCTCACAAACCCGTTTTAATACACTTATATCAGTACACACCGAGACGCGACTTGGCGCGCACTTATATGTATACAATGTGGAAGGGACATACCCGTAATAAATCAAACCACGGGCTATACTACATCACTATAGTATATGAAATTAAAATAATAGTCGTAAAACCAGAAAAAAATCGACATTCCCATAAAAATTGGCTGGACGATTGAATTTTTAGTTTTGTGTTTTGATTGGCACCACCGCGTATTCCCCACTGGGGACGAATGAGAATGACTATTATTTTACAGTTTCATTTGTCTTCACTGGGGACGAATTAGACAGACTTTCAATAAAATTCCTATTTGTCCCCAGTGGTGACGAATGGCAATTTTCGTTCTTTTAATTCCCATTTGTCTCCAGTTATGTTAAATGAATAGCTGATAATTATTTTTAAAAAGTATATTTTTAGGATCGACGAAAAGGAGGGCTTTATGTTTATTGAAATAAAGTTACATGTATGTCAAATCTTATAGATTGTTAAATAAATCCTATGTCTTACAAAGATGATTATTCAAATATGAAAATAATTAACTTTTTATAACATAATTATATACAAAATAGGGAAATTTTTAGTTTTGTATGTTTTATTTTCACCAACGCGTCGTCCCCACTGGGGACGAATGGGAATGCCTTTTATTTCACAGTTCCATTCGTCCCCACTGGGGACGAGTGGGATATACCCATTTCAATACGCCGCGCAGTGCAGCAAGCTCTCGCTGAAATAAGAATCTTTTTGAAAAGTAAACAAGTTCAATATTTCTTCAACAGTGCACGCCACGTCGCGTCGCGTCGCTTCGGTGTGCGCTGACTCTTAACGCTTGGACTGAGCACAAATAACAAAAGATTTATGTTACCCACAGTCACACCGAAGGATCAACAACATTGACCCACAAAACTTTATCTTACGCGAGGTGACCTAATTTACTTGAACATACGTATGAGCGATTGAACAAGTTATAAATAAGGTTTAATGATAATCTCGTGTGCGTCTGAACTGGGACACAAAAAATTTGAAATGTACCAGCAGCTTCTTTCCTGCGCAGATCATAAAAGTCCATATAGTGAATTGGAGAAAGTCCGAATGAATTATTTGGTATTGTTAAGAAATTAACACGTCACAAAACAATGCCACTTGTCATATCATATCCATTTCCAACGTGTTTTAGATTTATTATTGCGGAAAAACTGATATAAGCGCTTTTTGATTCCAAGAAACTATGACGTCATTAGTCTATATTTCATACAAATCCCATAGAAAATGTTTGTTTTGACGTTTAGAAAAAAAAACATCTAATTTGCCAATCATGTTAATAGCCCCAGGGTTTTTGGCGGGAAGTCAAGAGGTTCAGTTGGAGTTTGCTTTAAATTGTTTTGCAAATTGATTCTAGTGGACTTTATAATATGAAATCATGTCATTGTCATGTCATGAAAATTAGGTCATCAAAATTTTAAATTTTTGATGACCTTATTCTCGATACACACACACATAAACAATAAAAAAACATGTGAAAAGCCTGTTAAGTCTATGAATAAATAGATTCCAATAGTAATAAGTAAATGATTCCTTCAGGTTTTATCTCATACTCGTTAATGAAAATACAATGATTACAATCAGTCAGGTCAAATGACCGCCTGCCACTAATCAGACCGTCCCTGTGTATTATGTTTGTGTAGTGTACGTAAAGTGGATGTAATAATAAATTACTCGGCTGCGAGTATAAATACCCGCTGCCAACCATTGTAAATTCCCTTAAAGATTCATGTTTTGAGTTTGCCTATTTACATTAAAGAAACAGGGATTGAAACAACAATTACTTATTTACATTACATTATACAATAGATAGAAGTGATTGGGTGCATCATCATCATCATCATATCGGCCACAGGAAGTCTACGCTGCCCCAGAAAGGACATCAGCCTTCCACCAAGACTTTCCAAAACGATCGATTAGAAGCAGCCTGTATCCAGCATTTTCTGGTAACCTTGCTCAAGTCGCCTGACCACCTAGCAGCACCTACTAATGGCCGATGCCGATGTGGCAATATTTTCCTGCAACCTTGCTCGAATCGCCTGACCACCTAGCAGAACCTAACGATTGTCGATGTGGCAGTAAGGTTCTCAAATGGCGGCCACGTTCTGGCAAGCGCAACGTAAGATGATTGGCGCAAGTTGTAATTAATCAATTATTGAGACCTTGGAAGGTGAAAATCAGAATGATTCCGAACATGGTACGACCTCCGTGGCGTAGTGGTCACCATGCTAGTTCGCCACCCAGAGGTTCTGGGTTCGATCCCCGGTCAGGGCAAGTTGGAAAATGGCCTTTTTCAAATTGTCCTGGGTCTTGGGTGTTTATCTATATATTTATTTATTACAAAATATAGTATCGTTGAGTTAGTATCCCATAACACGAGTCTCGAACTTACTTTGGGGCTAGCTCAATCAGTGTTATTTGTCCCTAAAAAAGAAAAAAAAAAAGAAAAAAGAAATGGTACAAAATACGGATGTGGACTAAAAATGTTTTTAACCGACTTCAAAAAAGGAGGAGGTTATCAATTCGACTGTATGTTTTTGTTATGAATGTTACACCATATCTTCGTCAATCGTGGACCGATATTGTGATTCTTTTTTTATTTGGTCCCATTTTAATTTGGTAAAGATATGATAAAGAACTTTGGAGATATGGAAGAAACTCCTGAAAGAAAATGAAGTCGGTTGTTCTTTTTTTTGTTGAAAATTGAATTATTGGCTTATACATAGATTTTCAAAAAGTATGGTACCTATACATATATTTTCTATCCTCTGATAAGCAAATAATGACGAAGATGCAGCGCATTTAAATTTCGCGTTACGTCACGATCAGCTACGGTTTCTAATGTGACGTAAATCACCCCAACTCCGAAACTTCGAAGCGGTGTATGTTCGTGAATTTTTACTACTTTGCTAAAAGAAAAAATATATACTCGTATAACTTTATTTTTGGATAATCTATTTTAATTTTAAATAAAATAATATTTTTTTTTATCCAGTCCACATCCCTATTAACATTGAAAATGTACTCACCTCAGTGTTCGGCCGCACTTCATTGTAGAGCTCAACAGGTTTGTGTTCCACAGGAGGATCCGGTGTAGGAGTGCTTTCAGAGACACTTTCTGATGTTGGCTCCACATCAGAGGCGCTCTCTGACATTTGCCCCACATCAGGGACAGTCTCTGATGTTGGCTTCACATCAGAAACTGCCTCCTCCATAGCATACGGTTCACACTGATACACATTTCCCTGTATTGAAACTCCATCTTCCTGAAGACTAAGGATGCTGGCACATTTTGTATATTTCAGGGTATCTTTCTCCTTTAATTTTATTTCAATTCTGTAGTAATTTTCGTCCTAAAACAAAAGTTCAAAGTATATAAAGAGAAATTAATAACTGATGGCACTGACTTGGCATAGCACAAAACAGGTTCGATCAAGAATTCTTATTTATTAATTTAGCTAAAATCAAGTGGAATTGGGCTGGTCATGTTAACATGATGCATATTAGGTAGGTGACGGCAGGGTTAGAAAAATATAATCAGTCCGTCTTTTAGATTATCCAAAAATAATGGATGCATATTTTTCAGTCTGCCAATAAAATAAAAATTCACAAAGATACGAAGCATCAAAGTTCCAGAGTGGGGGGCTTGCGACGTCACCTCTATATAAAAATCGTACGTAGCCGTGACGTCATGCGAAATTTCAATGCGCTGTATCTTTGCAATTTTTTGTTTCTTAGAGAAAAGACAAAATAAGTGTACAATATTTTTTTATAATCTAACCAATGGGCTAAAAATATTTTTCCATTCGTCATGCCTATTCTTGCAGGCTGGCAAGGTCTCACAAGCATTACATGTTATAATGATAATTATTTGTTGAATTGATAACTATATCATAAGTATTTGTTAAGTGACAACAATAAGACAAAGCCCTTTTGGCAAGTAGTCAACCAATATACTGTATTAATAGTTTCTTTGGGCGTTTCTTCTCAGCAGTGGTTGTTGCAAAGCGCTGGTACCAGTAGCTTAACTTCAACATAATTAAATTTTAATTAACATAATGTGGAAAATTGAACTTATTGACGTGTAAAAGTGCCTGTAAACATTACTAAATAACATTTATATTTATGGTGACGAAAAATATACCACCCTAAGACATAATGGCTAGGCAGCGTACAACTCTTGAATTGAAAATTACAAGAAAAACTAGTGAACGATCAATAAAAGAAAAGAAATATATAAGGGTACCACTCAATAGTCCGCAGCAAACTTAAATTTAAAAAAGAAATTTAAATTACCTATAACGCAACAAAACCCAGTTTCATGAAAAATCTTTTGTTTGAAACAAGGCTTGTGTTGACATCTAAAATTATCTCTTTGTAAAGAAAACAAAGCAAGTGTTCTGAACAAAATTTGGCATTCATTATACATGAACTGTGCTTTATATGATTACATTGTTTATTGTATGACATAATTTACAAAAAACTTAAATATTCCTATACCTAGTATAACACATGATCTGTTCTGTATAAGTGGACCAACATTGATAAACACATAGGTATATAAAACCTATTCATTTTTATACTAACTACTTTGCTTTTTTTAATTCAAAAAACAATAATTTCTTGTCATTATTTTAACATGTTCGCTGCCAACTACGAGTATACTCATAGCAAACAATGACAAATGCATTGTTATCTCGTACTTGGCAGCGAATGTGTTAAGCAGGATATTAAACCTCATTCCTCATGTATTTTATCCTAAAATCTTCAACTATTAGAACAATGCCTGAAAGGAATTTTTAGAAAAAGATTGTTAAAATATTTTTCAAAAACAAGCACAGTAAAATACCCTATTCAATTTACCATTCAGGTTTTTTACCTATTAACCTCCACAGTTGCTTACATACGACTGGTTGTACCAATGCTCCTAGTGCCGCAGTTGTATTTTTACTACAAAATTATACTAGAAAATATATTAGATTATTATGTGTTAGATGCAGCACAATGGTTCAAAAGTATATAGAAAATATGTGCCCGGCACTAAGGGCACTTTTTTGTAATAACACATTGTGGTCAAAAGTTCTAATTAAGAAATATTCAACTGCTAATGAGAGAAAATGGATGCACCCAAGTCAATTGCTTTAAAAATTTAAATGACAAAAGGAAATAATCAAATGGTTTATTTTTAGTCAGAAAAGTAATCAGAAAGTTATTTCTTAATGAATAAATAGTTTTAAAGTTGTTGAGTTTCCAGAACTTTACGCAGCTACATTTTTGTTTTTAAGTTTTATTTAAACAAAAATATAGAGATGTCTTTTAAATATTGTTTAATTTCTCTTTAAGTTTTAGTTTGAAGTTTGAAACCTGATAAGGTAGGGAAATGGCTTGCCCAAATGGCAAGTGACCAAAAGCACAATTTTGAGTTTCAGAAGAAATGCTCTACGAATTAAATAATAAAACTGCACCAAAATGCATTTAGATGTTTAAATTAAATAGCAGATAATCAATACTAAAAACCATTCGTTTTACAAGAAATCATTTTTCAAGATAATAATAAATAAATAAATATATAGGGACAAATAACACTGATTGAGCTAGCCTTTGGGGCTAGCTCAATCAGTGTTATTTGTAAGTTCGAGACTTGTGTTATGGGATACTAACTCAACAATACTATATTTTATGATAAATACATATATAGATAAACATCTAAGAAGAGCCAAGAAGGCCGTTTTCCAACTTGCCCTGACCGGGGATCGAACCCGGGATCTCTGGGTGGCGGACTAGCATGGTGACCACTACGCCACAGAGGTCGTCTATAATAAAAGCTATGATTAAAAAAATTCATTTAAAAAAAGATTTAATTGTAAGGTACTAAATAGAAATATAACTAGATAATTTTCTAAAAAAATTTAACTAATAAATATTCTACTGTGTTATTAAAACAAGAGTCAAGAGGTGATCACGTTTATAATATAATGATAAGTTGAGGGTACAATGATAACCTTGGGGTGAAATTATCAAAATAGAAAAAATTTGGTCACTTACAGTTTCCTGCAAATTGATTAAGACTCCATTTTCGTATCCGTATTGGTGATTCGGCAAATTATTTAGAAACTCGATAAAACCATTTAACAGCCTATCCTTTGCCTCCAAACTGATTTCAGTCCGACACCTTGAGAAAATACACAACAACGCAAATAAAAAATACAAACGCATGTTGGTTTCTCACACAACCATCGCTGCGAAAGTTCACGACGAAATAATGTGGATCGCAAAGCAAAGCAATATTTGTTTTTGCGCATACGAAATGTGATATTGTGAAATGTGAATCATTCACAAAAACTTTTTATTTGTTGACATCATGCATGCGAATATGCGAAGGGAAAATATCATTTGAAATCGCAGCTGTAGCTGTCATTTCTTTTTGACAGTACAGTTGACGTTGACACGGTTGCCACCACAACTTTTTAAAGTTAGTTTACTTCCCAATCAGACTTCAGACTACACCAAGACCAACACTCGACTCGACTAAAATTAATTTTAGTTGAATGGTTAGTCAGACTAAACAGTACTAGTTGTATTGATAAGGAAGAAGGAGGACTAAATGCATTCGTTTGATGAAAAGCTAAATATTTAGCTTTGCTGGTATTTTAGGCGAGGAGATTCCTGTCTAGCCATTGAGAAATGAAGTTTTTTTTTTCCTTTTTTTAAGCATATTTTTAGTCTTTCCCATGATGAGTCATGAACTCATGAAAAAGTAATACATTGAAGACGGTGCTTTGTTCATTTTTTCTTACTTTTTGATGCATACTGCATAAATTGGAATCATAACTACATTAATTTCTATATTATACAAGTCAGGGCCAGATTGTGAGGTCTGGAGGCCTCGGCCACAAAAATAAAATAAAAAAATTTTATCAGTTAAGTTTTTCATTTTAATTTATTGATAAACCAAGTAGATTCTTTTAGTATTCAAAAAACATATATAAGTATTAAAAAATGTCTGAAATTAAATATTAGCGTTGATAAACGGAAACTTCAGAGTTTTTTTATTAAATCTTTTCTGGATGCCCCTCTTTGTGACTGTAGCCCCAATTGCTCTCCCCTAAATTCGGCCCTGATGCAGGTTTGTGAACTATTCGAATTAATGCTAATAATTTCAATTGCTCCCTAAACCTAACCAGGCCTGTCTCACTCCGCGTGTAGGTATCGAAAATATACCTACGCATTGCGACCGCTGCGAAGGGGAAAATTCAGCAAGGACCACTCGCTCAAGCAGTGAGCAGTGATGCACGACGCGCGGTTCGTTTACCTGTGTTCACCAACTTCGTCGTCACGGAAAGAAAAAAAACGGAGCATTGTTTAGATTACGATCCAAATTTAATTTTTAAGCTTCCTAAGGACATATTAGTATATTATGAATTATCAAATGATAGGTATTTATGGTTATTATTACGAAAAATGATTTATACACGATATATACTCGTATATAATTTAGACAATAAGTATTAGACCAAAAAATCACATAACCATTAACTAGGTAGGTGAATATATGTATATAACTTTTACGGACGAAAATTAAAGGGATTTCTTATGTTTGAGATAGCCGATCAATTATTTTATATAATATGGTTAGAGAAATAATGTACTTTATCCTGTTTGAATAAATAGCTATGGTAGAACAGGCATAAATAGCCACATACCCTTCCTCGACTTTGCCGTAGTCGGGAAAAACGGATGGACGTGTGCTAGACTAGGAACTGTATTTTTACCTGAATGCGTCAAAAGGAGGCTCATGTTTTTCGATTAATGTATGTTTGTACTCTTTTTGCATAACTTATTGCAGTAAAATGTAGGTTAGTTACTTAAAGTTTTTATTAATTTACTATGATTTTGGGTCTGTACAACATTTACGAAATAAAAAATACATTACACTGTATTGAATCTAAACATTTATAAAGTTGAAGTTTAAAGTAACATTCTTTAGACCAAGTGCTGCTAGCTCTTACGACGAGTAATTATCATTCGTAACTCTGACGAAACGGCGCGGTGTCTTGCGTCGCGTCAACCCTGGCATACTGCTCACTCAATCGGTTATTTGTAGGTACCTACCTATTATGAACCGTGTGTCTAGAGTAATAAGGATGAAATTGGCTTGCAACTGAAACTGAGGAGGTGTCGATTTTTGATGCGAGCTAAATTAAACCATATCTCTAATAACATTGAGTAGATATTTCTTTGAAATTCCTTTTAGAGTAAGACTTCTATACGTGAGTAATAGTACTTATTCTGTGCCCTAACCGACCGACCTGAACAGTAAAAAAACTAACAAACAATACCAAAAACAATGTATTTACAAACTTAAACTAAATTAAATCGATTGAATTAGTTAAATACTTATCTTCGTGATCCCTTAGTCTTTGACAAACAATTCGGCCATGTTGCCAGCCTTCTGGGCACGTTATCACTGGGCAGCACGGAACAGAGAAAAAATTATTTCTCTGTTCCGTGCTGGGCAGCGATTTGCCAGGAGCGCTATTTTTCATTTATGGACAAACCGAAACAAAAAACGTGTAGTTTCCAACTCACCGCTCACGTAAAAAACCATTTGGCCGTATTTTTGAAACCGTCGTATCGTGCAACTAAAAACAATATTGTTTTACGCAGAAAACATCGAAATATGTGTATGGTTTTCTAAGAATTTCACCGTGAATAAAAAAGCAGCATGAATCGGTAAGAATTCTCCATAAAAGATTTCTTTCACACATATCTACGCTACCGGTGCTACCGGGTCGCTACGACACAAATGTCAAATTTACGAGTGGTCGAGTCGAGAGTCGAGTCGAGACCACTCGTTGCTGCAAATCCTTCGCATACGATCATTTCAAAAATGCGCCCCCAGGGCCAGGGCGTTTTTATTTATTATTAATTTTTATTTTAGTAGTTTTAGTTAGTCGTCGTTTATTAACTTTTAATGGTGGCAATCTGGCAAAAGCTGAAAAAATGTCAGTGTGACGTTTGATGACGTTTACGATTTATTGTATTGCAGTCAGAGCAGGTACTATATTATGAATTGCAGTGTTTTTGTTTACCGTTATTTCTTTGCTGTGAATATTTCTCTGTAATTATTAATGTTTTAGAAAATAATAATACGATGTCCACAAAAACGACTAAACAATCTTCTCCAAAATCCAGCAATAAAATGTATGTATCTACTTTATTTCTATAAAGTAATATAGTAATTTGAAATAAAAGTTTTAAAGAGTTAGGAAAGTTATGTTAAGATATTATGATTTGATAAATTAACCTTTCAACTAGTTTAAACGCTTTAAATAATCTTTCAGCTGGTGGATTACGTTCGGCATAATATGTGGAGCAACTTTTGTGACAAGATTTTACAAAGTTCTAGAGCCTGATCATGTGTGGTAATTTTGCCTAATAAATGTATTTTCTTATTCATATTTCATAATTTGGACATAAGTGGCTTCATAGTATATAAAATACAATAATAATGACGCACCTATCAGTGGCGGATTTACACATTTGACGTCAGTAGGCTATTCATATTTTGCCGCCCCTAAGCTGTGTTTACTGATATATCATAATAGATGCACCATTTTACTTTCTCTTATGCCGCGATGCACGAAGAGGGGGGGGGGGGCTGCTTAATGTCTATTCATATTTTGCTGCCCCTAAGCTGCGTTCATTAAAATATCATATGTATTAGAAGTACCTTTTTACCTTCTTGATGGAACGGATGCAATTGGCCTCAAATTTGCCGCCCCCCCAAATGTGCCGCCATAGGCTTTAGCCTACTCAGCCTATTGGTAAATCTGCCACTGGCACCTATAGTTCTAAAGGTACAAGATAGCCAGTATTGTAAAATGAGACCAGAAACAAAATAATTTTGTGACTTTAAAAGGGTTGTATTTATACCTACTATCCAAACTATAGGTAAAGCAGTTCTATACCATCTTATCCTTCCAAGGTAAGATGATTTACAAATTCACACAATTTACAATTTGAAAAATCCAA
Source organism: Acrobasis suavella (assembly GCA_943193695.1). NCBI lineage: Eukaryota > Metazoa > Arthropoda > Insecta > Lepidoptera > Pyralidae > Acrobasis > Acrobasis suavella. The sequence goes on from OW971947.1 coordinate 5,203,629, forward strand.
TTATCTTGTGACGATGTTCGAGCTAGACCTATAATGGGTTATATGGTTTGCATGAAAACTTGTCTCATTGTCAAATCAATCTCTATCTCTTTTTCTTTTTTGAGGGTGACAGTTAACATATCATCTGTCGCACTTGGGTATCTGTCTTTTTATGCAGTAAATAAAATTCTAGGTCAGTGGATACACCCATAGTCCATTTGGTTAGGTATTTAAATAAATGTAACCAATCTTGACATGTCTTTTTATTGAAATATACACTTTACAAATTGATGTCATCATAGCATAAGAGTGTAATTCATAATTAATACATTCATTGATTTGTAATTTGCAAAGGTATTGATTTATATAATGTACATTTTTAAAAAGACATGTCAAGATTGTTTACCTTTATATAAGTACCTAAATAAATGCACTATAGTACTTATGCTTTATAAACTATTTCACAATTTTTTTCAATGAATGAATTTTGGAATAATTATTATTACAGTCCACTGAAGTCCACCTTTAACAATCCCAAAACATTGGTTAAAGATATGCAAAGATTAAAAACTAAGTTAGTTGATCTGAAATGAGGCATGACTGTATTTTAAACTGTTTTATTGGCAATTTAGTTTGCATTTTTTCTCTAATATGGTCCACTAAGTTATTTGTGAACCTTTTGCACACCAGCGCTTCTTAATGTTACTTTAATCCCCACCCGCAAGCATAACAAAAATAGTACAATTTCGATCACTTTAGTTGTCAATGGCATCTCAGTCATGTGACCAATTGCAACGAAAGTGGTCAAGGGCGCTCAAAAGGTTCACCTTCACTAACTTATGAAAATCTTCATATTCTCTTATTTTATTTTGTGTCAATGGCGCCCTTAAACTTTATATCAATAATATTTTCAGCTGGGACGAGACACATTTTGGTAAAATGGCGAGTTGGTACATCAATAGAACATTTTTCTTTGATGTCCACCCTCCACTTGGAAAGGTAAAAATATATTGCTTCATAATACCTTACATGTACATTTATAACAAGTCACACTGATTGAGCTAGCCCCAATGTAAGCCTAAACTTGTGTTATGGGATACTATATCAATGATACTATTTTTACGACAAATACATATATATGTGGATAAACAACCAAGAACCAGGACAATTAGAAAAAGGCCATTTTCCAACTTGCCCTGACAGGGAATCGAACCCAATGTAAAGATTATTCATTGTTTTACCTTTTGAGCACCATTGACCACCTTAGTTGTATAACGGTTGCGTGACTGACGCCATTGACAGACAACAAAGTGGTCGAAATCCGCTATATTCCAACAAGTCAAATCATATACTTCTTTCTAAACGTCAAAACAAAATTTTTCTATGGGGTTTGTATGAAATACAGGCAGATGACATCACAGTTTTTAAATGCAATAATAAATCTAAAATCACGTTAAAATCGATATATTCAATGACAAGTGACATTATTTTGTGACTTTTTATTTTCTTATCGGTACAAAATAATTTATATTTAATTCAGAAAAATACCCAAATTGAGGGTATTTTCCTGGGTTCTTTACATTTTTACTAGGCTTGGCGTTGGGGGTAAAGTAACGTTAAAAAGCGCTGGCGTGCACAGGGTTAATAATTAATTTAGTAATTTATATTGACTTGAAAACCGACATGATTTTATTGGTGATGGGCTAGGCTAGCAAACTACCCCCCCAATGGGTTTGTCGTACCGAGGGGGCTCAGTACCCGTGGTAGCCTCGAGCCACGGGGAAGCTAAGAGGAACCCGCGAGGGGGCGCTCCTGCTGTCGTCAACCAGCAGTGAGCGCCCACATTGGGGCGGCGGGGGAGTGGGAAGATCTCCCCCCACCCGGGGAGGGGCGCTCCCGCGGGCTCGGCTTCGGCCTTGAGCCTGTAGGGATGCGCCCAATGGGGCGGCGGGGGAGTGGGAAGTTCTCCCCCCACCCGGGGTGGGGCCGCCGGGAGGGGAATGTTTCATTGCCCTCCCGGCGCTTCAGGCGGGGCCACACCGCCGTGGCTGTGGTTGGAGATCGGTCGCGGAGGAGGAGGAGTGTCGGTGTTACGTTGCCGCTCTCCCTATCCTCCGCGACCGAGCGGTGCCGCACCGCGTTTGCGGCGAGAGGCAAGCGGCGGAGCCTTTCGTCTTCTCCGCCGCTGGGAGCCGGTTTATCTGGCTCCCATGGGTCCACAGGCGGTGGACTGCGTGGGAGTTTGCCGCCTCTCAATTGGGCCGAGGAGGTACGGCGCATCCGTGAGTTCCAGACGCGCCGACTTGGTGAGTGGGGGGGCGCTGTGACGCCCCCGAGGAGGGGCCGCTTTGGCGGCCAGCCGCGCCGGGGTTCGCGGATGTATTTCCGTTCCCGTGTCCCCGGCAAAAGCGGTTGAGATGGAACTCCGGAGGTATTTTAGTGGGTAGGCACGTCGCTCTAGCGTGGAGTCCCACATAACCCGACAGCCTCCCCCGCAGGCTGACGGGTATCCGTAACAGGGATCTTTCCGCCGTAAAAAAAAAATGCTAGCAAACTAGCATCTTGTCCCAATATCAGATTCTAATATTTTCCAGACTGCATTTTTGAGCCACTTTGCAAAATATGGCCTTAGAGTACTACCAAACTTTCTTATTAATGGACAATTCAGTGGCAGGTTAACCAACAGCAGGATAATTAGGTTGAAGCTTAGGGCGACACATTTTAGGAGTGGCCTATTAGAAATAATAATGAGCCAATTACAGCCACCCTCCCCCCCATTGCATGTGCATCGTGGCAGTCAAGTTAGTAGAAAGTTGCTTTAAACATGTGATATTTCAGTAAACGCAGCTTCGGGGCGGCGAAATAAAATTGGTAAATCGCCGGTCTTTACCGGTGATTTAAGCTTCAAGCTGAAAAATTATCATTTATAGATTATATGTTTATAGGGACAAATCTCACTGATTGAGCTAGCCCCAAAGTAAGTTCGAGACTTGTTTTATGGGATACTAACTCAACGATACTATATTTTATAACAAATACATATATAGATAAACATCCAAGACCCAGGACAATTTGAAAAGGGTTCACTACGCCAGTTCCAAGCACCATATATCTTGTTAAACTTTAACTATGACGACTCATACATTATTACTTTCATCGGTAGTTCAATTCCCAAAATTTTTGATATGACGAAAAATATTTCACCCATGCAGCATTTCACCTAAACACTTTTAATCCTAAGTACATTTCCTCATGCTGCAATTCATTTACGAGAGTTTGGCCTAGGAATATTTTTCTCTAATTACGTAATCAATGTTTAAATAAATAAATAGGGACAGATAACACAGGTTGAGCTAGCCCCGCACTGAGTTGTGAACTTGTGTCGCGGGATACTAACTCAACGATACTATATTTTATAAAATAACATATAAATAACATCCAAGACCCAGAAAAACTTGAAAAAGATAATGAAAAATCTGTGGCATCGTAGCGCTCAAACGGATGGACCGATTGCTATGCGGTTTTTTTTTTAGTGAAAACAAGTTCCCTTGGGTTGGTTTTTAGCTATGTTTAATGAAAATCGGTTCAGCCGTTTAAAAGTTATTGGGGGTTCACACTTGAAAGTCATAGATTTTCTAATTATCTGGCGAGTAATAGATGGCGCTACGGTCGTTCCGCTACTCTACACTAGATTTGTCTTAATCGTTAGCATTTGAAACTGAAACGCGCAATGTTTTTTTTTATATCGCTTTGCAAATCAGTTCAGCGTATTATAAGTTTATAAGTTATGGGGGGTGAACGCTTAAAAGTCGGGGGTTTTTTAATTAGCCTGGCAAATAAACTTGTTAAACCAAAACGGCTGAAACGATTTTGATGAAATGAAATTGTGACCTTTAAAGAGGAATATAGACAGCTAGACAACGTTTTATTATTATCCCAATAATTACTCTATTTACACATTTTTTTTAAACTGTTACTTAACTATAATATTATAAATGGAAAAGTAATGATTTTTGTTTGTTACCTCTTTACGCTTTATTTACAGAACCAATCTTCTTGAAATTTCGCATACACGTAGTTAGGAGGACGAAGAAGAACATTCCTACCTTTCATCTCGAAAAATAGAACTGTTTCCGAGGCAATGACATTAGCGCGGGTGAAGCTGCGGGTAAAAGCTAATATTTGTATAAAAAACTATGATCAAGTGTAACGTAGATGAAAGGGTTTTCGACCAAATAGTTTTACATAAAATAATACTTGGATATAATCACTTTAGGTGAAATGAAACACCGGTGCAATGTAACTTGTTAAATAGAAGACTAGCTCAAATAAGTGGACGATCAGTAGTCATAGTTAAAGTGTAACAAGATATATAGTGCTTGGAACTGGCGTAGTGAACCCATTTGAAAAAGGCCATTTTCCAACTTGCCCTGACTGGGGATCGAACCCGGGACCTCGGGGTGGCGGACTAGCATGGTGACCACTACGCCACGGAGGTCGTCAAATTAAATCATAGATAAAAATCAAAGTATAAATGTATTTGTTATAAGGAATAGATTCGTTGAGTTCTATAACACAAGTCTCGAACTTTGGGGCTAGGTCAGTCTGTGTGATTTGTCCGTATATATTTATTTATTTATTGCAGATGCTCATAGCCCTGTCAGGAAAGCTGACTGGTTATGATGGGACATTTCCATTTGAGAAGCCGGGGGACAAATATGACGGGGCTCGATATGAGGGCATGAGATTGGTAAGTGTTCAATTAAATAATTTGTTTTTAGTAATGAAAGTCATGTTTAGTCAATGTATATTCTAATTATTTACTTCACAAATTTAAAACCAGAAACTTGCTAGAAACCGTAAAGGTTTAAATACATATTACACACACCAAAAATCGCCTTCTTAAATCAATCAAATCGGCCAAGTGCGAGTTGAACTCGCGTGGAGAGGGTTCCGTGCAATGCCAAAGTTTTTAAATTAAAACAAAATATCACATTTGAAATCCTCAGTAAGACTCAAGTAAACTACTACTAGCGCTATCTAGTGGTTTTTAGTGAACTATTTTCCGCAAATGAACGTATTATATTGAGTTTACCACTTTATTTTCAATTGATAAAATTCTAATATGTTTTCTTGTAATCTACAAGCAATGAATATTTTGTATTTCTTGTATAATTTTTGGCTCAGGTGTTTCGGAGGTCAAGGGGGGGGAATTGTCAATTTTCGTTTTCTTTAATGAATAAAATCAAAGATATTTATTTTAATTTTTTTTATTGACTTTTGTGTTTGGGTCATAGGACTACACCATCCTTCCAAACACCTGATTTGGTCCGGTAGATTCGGAGCAAATTGGCTGTGACAGACGAACGGACAGACAGACACACAAGTGATCCTATAAGGGTTCCGTTTTTTCATTTTTTGTACGGAACCCTTAAAATAAATAATGTAATTGTTTTCTCCTATTTACCTATTTATCATTTTGCCTTTAGGTGCAGTAGAATCAGAGCAAAACATTTTGTTTTAATATCTGTCCAAATAAGACTTATAAATACCTTCTTCTTTCAGTTCTGCACAACCTTGGGAGCCCTGATAGTCCCTTTAACATTCTTAACAATATGGGAAATGACCAAGTCCCTCGACTCAACATTTATAGGAACATTGCTTTTACTGTGTGGCAAGTATATTTTATTCAACCTTAATATGAAATTCCATTGAGAGATTGAATAAATTTAGTAATTTCTTCTTTTTCAGATGTGGGATTTCTGACTCTCAACAGATATATTTTACTGGATCCAATTCTCCTTTTCTTTATGAGCTGTTCTATCTATGGTGCATTCAAGGTACACATTTTTTTACTTATTGATATAAAGGTAAGCAAAAGCATATTGGAAAATGATAAGGAATGGACTAACCAGATGTGGTGGTTCCACATAATCGTTGTTATTAGAAATGCATGAACTCTGTAGTTGGTTGGATATTATCGATTATAGAGCCAGGCCTGTGTCACTTCCCGTTTATGCATCAAAAATATAGCTACATTAATACCAGTGATCGGAGTAAGTAGAGTGATTTGGGGTCAATGATCTCAACCGTATATGTTAAAATGGTAATAAGTACCATTGGAAAACAGGAATTTTAAAATTATTTTGTCTTTTTCCGGAATTACAAATTTATTACGCCAAGGAGTTAGGTGTGTGAGAAACCAATAAATATGACCAAGATTGTATTTTTTAATAGTTTCACCACGTTTCAATAGTTAGTCCACGCACAGCTGACCGGATAAAGTAGTTACTAATTCAATATGGAGCGCTGTTATCGGTAGCTTTTCTTTAAAAATGAATTAAATTTTAATATACTTTACACGTAACATAGATTATACTTATTGACGTGTAAAAGTGCATGTAAAGGTCTAATTACTGAATAAACATTTGAATCTTTGAATAAATTAATTCAACTTCGCAAAAATCCGGAAAAAGAACCGAAACTTGCTGGAAATAGGCATGTCCATGTTATGTACGACATCATACAAGTACCAAATCTACTCGGATCACTGAATATTATTATTCGGGTGGCGACCACTGAAATAGGAAATTCAGTTATATGAATAGTTTGTCCAGAGTAATAAGAATGAAATTGGCTTGCAATGAATTTATAAGTATCTAAACCAGAGGTTCCCAAACTTATTTTGTCAAACGCCCACTTTAGAAAATCTGTTATTTTGTAGCGCCCCCCATTTTTTTCACCATAAAAACCTGAATCACATATTTGTCTTGCCTGTAGTTTAATTCAACCTATATTCTAAACGAGAGAGCAATAATAATACATACACCAGTACATTAGAGTATCTTTTATAAAAAATAACAATAATCAACATTGTTAATTTTAAATAAAAAAATAGCAATAATAATACAATTTTACAATAATAAAGAGTATCGGAAGTGGACACCTCACCTGCGAAACTTTAAAACACGAAATTTTTTCAGTGTTTGATTCCTTTAACGATATAAATAGCGTTGTGAACGCATTAAAATAATAAATATTTATTACATTTTTAGTTTATATTTGTACAATAAAAAAGGATATAAATATGAACTAATAAATGGATGTTGTGTAGTAAGAGGATTTTAATTTCAGTGAAATTTAAAATATGAAATAGCTGAAGTTATAAATCACTCATTGCTTAAATCACATCAGCGCCCCCCAACTTTATTCTGGGCCCGTTACCGCCCCCCTTAAAGCCTCCAGCGCCCACAAGGGGGCGTTATCGCCCACTTTGGGAAAGACTGATCTAAACTAAACCAAAAGGTGCGGAGTTCTGACTCGAGCTAAACCAAACCATATCGTTAAACCACATTCAGTAGGTAGATATTTCTTTGAATTTCTTTGCTAAGTGAGACTTCTGTACGTGAGTACTAGTTCTTATTTCTGTGGTAGAGCAGCAGTGCCCCGTTTTTACCCGACTACGGCAAAGCCAAGATGAAGGGTAATGATTTTAGCGGTCTATGTATTTATGTATATGGGTATGTATGTTTGTTCTACCGTGGCATCCGAACCGCTTGTCCATTTATCACAAATGATTTGTCAATCGATTCGTCATTATTTTCCGGGTGATATAGGCTACACTTTGTGTGCAAAAAATGTAAATGAAGAATGTTACATACAGAAAAATGAGATTCTTTTTTATTTCTGTATCGAATGTGGAATTAAATGAAAGGGAACATTGAAAAATATATACATTTTAGCCGTATATGGCTCCTGTAGTCGGGTATTAGTTTTTAAACGTATATCTTGTACAGAAATCAATAAACAAATATATAGGGACAAATCACATCACACTGCCCCAATGTACGCTTAAACTTATAATATGGGATACTAATCAAAGATACTAAATGCTACACAGAATGCGTCCGTGGCCGTGTTTCCGCATACCTACCGCACGTCGTAACAGATTAAACTGATTTAAGGGAGTCAATTGGTGGACTCTGCTGCTCTTTTAAAATAATATAGAATAAAGAAATTATATACAAACTAGAAAAACTACGAGTAATAATTTTGTAAAAAAAAAACAACATTGAAATTAAACCTAATGCCACATACTTAAAAGTTTATATTCCCATAATGCTTATGTTTTAATACCTAACGTTCCCAATAAATATACCTAGAGTTCCCTCCATCCCTTTCCCACAAACTGCCAGTGTATTAATGTAGTAAGGGATTGGAGGGTACTCTAGGTATATATTTCGGGAACGGCGTAAGCATTCTAGCTTGTTTGTAATTTCTTTGATATAGAGTAGATAGTTGAAATTTATTTTTTTTCAGGTCAGGACTCTAACTGACGAAGGGCTCCCGCCTTTCTCCCCCCGCATGCTCGTATGGCAGGTGTTCCTAGGCACGTCGCTAGCGTGCACGATATCGGTGAAGTTCGTCGGGCTTTTTGTGGTCTTGTTCGTCGGTTTGCGGACGATAGCCGATCTGTGGAACGTTCTCGGCGATTTGACGAAACCAGTGGTAAGTAATGATGTGCCGCCGAGAAATTTTCTGTGCCCGGAAATTTCTTTCCTTCAAAATTTCCGGATATTTTCAACATTTTCGAGAATTTTAATTAAAATTTCTTAGAATTTTCAAGATCTTTTCTGAAATTTCTCGAAATTTTCAAGAACAGCACATCACTGTGGTAAGACCATAGTCCTAGATTTTTGTTGATGTAGTACTTTATTTTCTTCCATGCTGATCTGGTACATTCTATGTTTTTTCCTTTCTCCCAGACCACCATGGAAGATGTAATCATCATCATCAATGTATTCAAGAACTATGTTCTTGTTGGTGGAGTATTTTCCATGCCTTCCGATCGATGAGATGTAATATACAGGGTGACTTTTTACCTACCAGCCAAATTTTCGGAGCAAGTACTGTCCATGATATTGAACTACTTTCCATTAAAATAGTTAATGAAAAACGAAAACTAAAATCCGGCTTCCCATACATATCGGCGCTCGGCTAAACGAATTTTGTATGAGAGGACGAAATTTTTTTATCGATTTTAATAACTTTTATTATGGAAAGTAATTCATCATGGACTGAATTTGCTCCAAAAATTTGGCTGGTGGGTAAAAAGTCACCCTGTGTAGTGATACATAAAAACTAAAATAAGACATACTATGAATAGTTATTCACAACGCGACACAAATAAGTTGAACAAAAATCCGCCATTTTCGTTCAACTTATTTGTGTCGCATTCCCGGCACGTAGCTTGAACCAAAATGGCGGTTATCGTCGCAGGTAGAAATAATGCGCTGACGACCGCCATTTCGGTTCAATTTACGTGTCGGGAATTTCTACAAAAATGCTTTGAAGTCCGCCTTTTTTTTTCAACTTATTTGTGTCACATTGTACAAGTTGTTATTTATTTTGTTATATGTTTGCAATTTGTTGCAGAGTTTGACGATAAAACACTTAATAGGCCGAAGTGTAACGCTTATATTGTGGCCGGCAATGCTATACGTATTTTTCTTCTGGATCCATCTGACAGTACTTAGTAAAAGGTTGGTTTTTATTTAATATATATAAACTTAACCCCTTAAAAAGTGTACAAATGGCGGACTTATCGCCGGAGTTCTCTGCCATTAAGGGGATACATTTGAAATAAATTATTTGAAAAGAAACGCGATACCATTATCACACACAGTAATAAAGGTTAAAAATAAAGTTAAGACTTGCTTTTTTATGAAATTTATTTATTTAATTACTGCGGCTCTACGGGAATACAGAGTGCCGATTAGTAACAGTGTGACTTTTTGGAAAAAAATTCAGTTGCAATGTGTATAACTGTTACTCATTGAGAATTTTTTTCCAATGAGTAGCCGTGTTACTACTCTTGGTGTGACTCAACGGGAACAAACGAATATTCTATGTAACGTAATATGTGGACAGACCTTTATTTGTTTCTCAGATTATTGTGGTTTAGATGTAGTGTAGTAATTTATTCACACACATTTAAATACAGAGTGCCGATTAGTAAAAGTGTGACTCATTGGAAAAAAAGTCAGAAAAATTTCAGGCCTTTTGGAAATTTTATCGCTTCCCTATTGTACCAAAACTTTCTAAATAGTATTTCCACAGACTTTGTATGCATGGTAGATTGATGTTCTTTTCTTCTTTTAACACAGTGGCAATGGTGATGGCTTCTACTCCTCCGGCTTCCAAGCCCGCCTTGAGGGAAACAGTTTGCACAATGCCAGTGCGCCGAGGGTCGTCGCGTATGGCGCGCTAATCACGCTCAAGAACCACCGCACTGGAGGAGGATACCTACATTCTCATCACCACTTGTACCCGGCGGGGGTGGGAGCGAGACAGCAGCAGGTATATTTTCTTCTATTTTATCATTTGTGATTTGATGGTGCACCGAGGGTCGACGCGTATGGCTAATCACGCTCAAGAAACACCGCACTGGAGAAGGGTACCCTACATACATTCTCATCACCACTTGTACTCGGCGGGAGTGGGAGCGAGACAGCAGCAGGTATCTTATCTTCTATTTTATTATTTGTGATTTGATGGTGCCCCGAGGGTCGTCGGGTATGGCGTTTACCTCCTTGAAGAACCACCGCACTGGCGGAGGGTAGTTACATTTTCATATCCACTTGTATTCGGCTGGTGTGGGAGCGAGACAGCAGCAGGTATTTTATCTTCTATTCTATCTTTTGTGATTTGATGGTGCGCCGAGGGTCGTCGGATATAGCGTTTACCACGTTGAAGAACCACCGCACTGGCGGAGGGTACTTACATTCTCATTACCATTTGTGCCCGGCGGTAGTGGGAGCGAGACAGCAGCAGGTATTTTATCTTTTGTGATTTGATGGTGCGCCAAGGGTCGTCGCGTATGGCGCGCTCATCACATCACTGAAGAACCACCGCACTGGAGGAACGTTCTCATCACCACTTGTACAATACAATACCCTTTATTGCACAAAATAAATAAATACACAGGACATAATTATCTTAAAAACTAGGGAATGCGCAAAAATCGGCCTTATCACTAAGCGATTTCTTCCAGGCAACCTCTCTATATAGATACAAGTGATGGGAAATTAGATAGTGCAGGGTACCGGCGGGAGTGGGATCGAGACAGCAGTAGGTATTTGATCTTCCTTAATAGGCAACTTTACGATTTTAAAAAAATCTACTTTAATATGTTCTTAATGTGACGTTAAGACAGCTGGTATTTTTATTTTCTTAAAATTAAGACGCTAAATGCTAAGAAATACAATTTAAAAATTACGCAAAACAAACTATTGCCGAAACGACAGTCGCCATCATGGTGACGTCATACCAGCAATTACAAATGCTAGATTAGTAACTTTTCACCAATAATGCACAGTATTGTGTCTTTTGTATTAAAAGCTATCTTTACAAATGAAATGGAATAATAAAAGGTACTTACTTCTATTAAATATTTCTGCATTCAGTAGAAAATAAGTCAGTTTATGAGCACAGAACTTTTCTTATATCACCGTGTGTATCACCGGTAGATTTTTACATTCCATTTATAAATAACCGACGGCTATTGTTATAAATCTTGTGCAATGCCCCTAAATATACTTTGAAGTCACAATATAAAGATTTATCATTTAATCACTGTTTAGCTACAGCTCGTGTCTGCTGTTTGGACGTCACTTATGAAAATAAAATGGCGGTCGACGTTTGTGATCACGTGACTTACAGACAATAAAAATACGATTTTGTTTTTGTAATTAATCAATCAATCATAAGCATTTGTAAGAAATTAACACTATAGTCGTGTTTCCTAAAGTGAAGACTATGTAAATAACATAATTTATTAATTTAATTTTGACCAATGAAAATAGCCTATTTATCTTTTGTGACAGCTACACTAACCTAAACTAATAATCCAGTGAGGATTTCCAAAAATATGTGACACCAGGTGGTAACACAGTGACGTCAGGTCCAATTGACTGTTGTTATTTGACCACCAGTTAACAGGTTCTTTTGCTCTGCCAAATATATCCAATAACAGAGGCTACTTGGGCCTGGCTTCACTGTGCTGCCATCTGGTATCCCATTTTTTTGAAAATCCTCATTCCAATTTCAAGGTTAGGTGATTCGATATTTGACGACCTCCGTGGCCTAGTGGTCAATCGGAGGTCTCGAGTTTAATCCCCGGTCTGTTCGACTTGTGTCTTGGATGTTTGTCTATATATGTATTTGTTATAGTTATAAGATATAGTATTATTGAGTTAATATCCCATAACACAAGTCTTGAACCTACTTTGGGGCTAGCTCAATCTGTGTCATTTGTCCGTGTATATTTATTGTTATTATTTGTTACCACCTTTAGATCACGACGTACACCCACAAAGACGAAAACAACCGCTTCATCATCAAGCCCTTCGACAAGGAGTCTCCGGACGGCACCGTGCTGGTCCGCAGCGGAGACCTTATACGCCTGACGCACGCCACCACGGGCCGCAACTTACATTCGCATAGAGAACGCGCGCCTATCACCACTAAGTATATGCAAGTCACTGGATATGGCGAGGTAAGATGTTTCTCTTAATTCTTTTCTCTTTGTAATCATTTTTGAAAACCCCCAAACCACACAACCGATTTTGATACAATTTCTATTCCAGACAAGGATACCCTTTCAAATTCAAATATAAAAAAAATTTATAGTCGGTCCAGGCGTTTTCGTATAAGATTTTTTTTGGAAGTCAGTTAAAATAATTTGGACGTTAACAACTGTCTGATTAGTACAATATAGGTAACATTAGTATTGTAAAAAAACGTAATTGTAACAGTTTTAAGTTTTTTTAGACGAACTTTTTGGCGATGTGTAGTTTATAAATTATAAGCCTATGGCCTCTTTGTTTCTCTAAATAAATAAAAACAAATTATTACTTCTAGGTCATATCTTCCCCAAAAACAAAAGAACAATCGCTTCATCATGAAGTCTGTGTCCTCATTGCAACAACGTTGTAGCAATGCTGCAATGACGCAGTACTAGTGTGGCCAACAATGCGTCAACATTTTCGTCGTCGCAACGCCCTTTTGGGCCCGCTCTTAGCAGATGCCAAATAATTTGAAAGAAAGATCACTCCCACTTCTGATTCCCGACTCACATTCTTCGATTCTTAATAGCCTCGTAGTTTCCGCTATGAAAAGAGTTTGTGAGTATCACGGAAGAGAAAAAACTAGTGGAAGTGTTACTTGTCAAAATTTGTATGGGACCCGTTGTCGCCAAATTCACACAAATAAACCACTAATAAAATTTGTATTACATACAAGCAATTGGTTTAATTGGTTGTTTTTATTTATATGCAACTAGCTTTTGCCCGCGGCTTCGCTCGCGTAGGGGTGTAATTTATCAAAATCCTTTCTTAGGGGATGCCTACGTTATAGTAGCTTTATGCATCCAAAGTCTCAGCCCGATCCGTTTAAAATTGACAATTTCCATACAAACTTTCCTCCCCTATTTTATCCCCTTGGGGGTAGAATTGATCCAATTACTTTCTTAGCGGATGCCTACCTCATAACATCTACCTGCATGCCAAATTTCAGCCCGATCCGTCCAGTGGTTTGGGCTGTGCGTTGATAGATCACTATGTCAGTCAGTCAGTCACTAATGAGTTATATATATTTAGATTTAGATGGTCCTTAGGCCCCATTAATAATAAGATTTATTTTGCTACTGTTCAAAAAGTACTTTCAATATTTTGCAATCTGTAGTATACTTTACGAAAGTAGATGGCGTTTTATTTAAAACAAGCAAAAATACACTTTAAGTACCATTAACATAAGGTATTAAAAAAATGGACGGAATTGAGTGCAGTTGTGCGTAATTATGATACGCGCGCCACGTCCCCTGACACTTCCACCTTTTTTCTCTTCTGTGGTGAGTATTAGGTTAGGGCGAGTAGAGTTAGGAGCTTGCTCTACCATAATATCTGATAACTTCTCTACAGTGCAAACAAAATACTCGTCTTGACCTTACTTTACATGAAAATGTTTTGATGAGATATTATTTCTTAACTTTTGTTGAAGGTTATTTGTCTTCACAGGATGGTATTGGAGATGCGAATGACGTGTGGAAGATCATCATATCTGGTGGCAGAGACGGAGAGGAAATCCAAACGGTCAAGAGCAAACTAATGTTTGTACACTACTTACAGGTACACTTAATTTTACAGGCCTACTTTTTAAACATTAGCGTCATTTTTGAAGCAAGTTCAGCCATGATCATGATACTGAACTACTTTCCATATACATACACAATTATCGAAAAAAAGGGCTTTCCATACAAATCAGCGCTAGGCCAAACGGATTTTGTATGGGAAGTCGAAAAAATTTTATGGCTTTATTTATAGAAAGTAGATCAGTATCGAGAGCTGATGTATTATTAGATGCTCACTTGCTGACGTCCTCTGTTTCCTGTTGTGGCTGCGGTTGTTGGTCGTCAACTTGCCCCTTGGCAAAGGCCTCCCCCAGCATAGTATTCTGTACCTTGTTTTTCTTCCCCATAACCCTCTAGCTGTATTCTTGATTTCATCTTCCGATCTCCTTCTCTGCTCTCCTTTCCTCCTTTTTTCATTATCAGTTATTCACTGTTGATTCTCAGCGTAACTTAAAAAATTTAGGCAACAATTAGTAACAAAAATCTTAAAATAAGGTCACGAAACTTACATAAACAAAATTAAAAAAAAAGTGTGGCACTCGGGGACTGCGGCGGTAAAGCTATTGCATATCATTTTTTATCAACTTATGCAATTATAATTATTTATTCATTTTTTGTTTCTGCATCATTTTTTTTATATTAATTCAAGTTACACTTTTTGAACGTGGCGACCAATAAGAAAACAATTTTTTTTCTTTTATGGAATAAATGCTAAGTTAATATCGTTTAAAATATTTTTATAATCTTGCAATACATGTAGGTTATTCAGGAATTTTTATTATGAGCAGTTAGCAGCTAGTCTACACGCATACGTTTAGTCGCACGCACACAAACACCGTGCCAAAGTCTACCGAACTGTAACGACGTTAGACGATGCACGGCTTTCAACGCCGCGCCACTGTGCCGGTCGCCGGTTGCCGAGAAACGATTAGGCAGAGTGGGGGGGTGTTAGGTTTTATTTTCGTTACGGAATTGCTTGATTCGGTCGCCGCGCTCAAAGCCCCCATAAAAGCTATGCAATAGCTTCAAAAAAAAAAAGGAAAAATTGGCAATTATTAAGGTCAGACAACATATAAAAAATAAAAAAATAAAGAAACAATTTACGATTATCAAGGTTTGACGCATTAGATTATTAAGATAAAAAAAATGTATATAGGCTTTCATCAAGGTCCATTTTTGCACAAAAAGTTGCTTAGTCAATTTAGTTTGACACATCGTGTTTTTTTTTTACATTTTCTTCAAATCTTATTAAGATATAAAGTCTAACAAAATACACTGAAACTATATCGGTATTTCGATGTATTGCTTCTTAAGTTATATATTTTATGTGTATATTTTCAATTATAAACCTTTTTTGTATTGGTGCAATAAAGACTTGTTCATTCATTGATTCCTTGGAGAGAGTGGTTCAGTATAATGGACTAGATAATTTTAGTATATTTTGTTAGACCTGGTATTCCAATTTTTCTAAAAAATGCATCTATTCCGTTTTAATTAACTTTCAACTAAAATATTTCGTAAATGTGTATTGCATTAGCCTTTATTTTTAGGCTTGCGCTCTAACGACCACCGGCAAGCAGCTGCCCAAGTGGGGCTACGAGCAACAAGAAGTGGCGTGCAACCCTAACTTGAGGGACAAAAACGCGCTTTGGAACGTCGAGGACAATGTGTTTGATGATCGTTAGTACTTAATTCTTAACTAAGAAAGAATGTGTGAAACGTTTATATGTCCAACCTTATGTATAAGACTATGACAAAGATATATAACTGACCGAGCTAGAGAAGCGTCTCCATTTCAGCTTCGGCAACAAAATTTTGTGTGTCCGAATTCCTTATGTCCAGATTTCTGGCTGTTCTCGCCTACAGGTCGCAATACTCGACCGATTCTTAAGTTTTATGAGCCGATTTGATGATGATGACAATTATCTAGAATGTTTTGTAGAGATTCAGATTTTTGAAATTTTTCCAAATGCTGGAAATATTTTTCACTCGACAACAGACTCGATAGGTCTATAGTACACGTAAAGCCGTCATTATGGTACTGGCGATTTTACTGATCGAGCTAGCAGTTCGGAGCAAAATACTAACACTACTGGTTCTATAGAAACTCGAAAAAAAATTCCTTACAAATTGCTGGGCCGGCCGAACACTTTTGTATAAAAATGTCGATTTTTTTTCGAGTTTCAAGCATTGGTCCTATAGGAAAAACTGTTCATATTGACGGTCTGAGTTGCTCCTACAAGGATCGGACCAGGGTTTTTGCTACATATAGATTTAGACCATTTTTTTTTACTTGTTTGCAGTGCCAAAAATGAGTTTCGAGGCATACGCGTCGGGCTTCGTGGAGCGTTTCCTGGAGTCCCACGCGGTCATGTTCCAGGGCAATGCAGGACTTAAACCCAAAGAGGGAGAGGTCACCTCGCAGCCGTGGCAGTGGCCCATCAATTATAGGGTGAGAGGCCTTCCATTAGCCTAGCGAGAAGAAATAGCTGGTATACACACAGACAATACAATAGAGTTATCCAGCACTGTCTCTTCAAAAAACAATTTAAGTTTTGTACCTAAACCCAGGCCAGGCACACTCCGCAGTTTAGGCACAGAATTAAAATAAGTATTATATTAAGAACGGAAACTCCTAGGTTCCCGCGGAATATGCGTCCCCGTTCCCCGTCCTTGCTTTTCCCCTGTTTTCGCCTTGTCGCGTGTGTTGGCGGGCGGCGGGCGAACTCACACATTGACGTGTGCACGGATGTACACGTAGCGGCACGTAAGTTTAACGCTGAGCGAAGTGTAGAGGGGATACTGCGCACAAGTACGGTACTAATTTTTGACTTCTGCGCAGGCAAGGTCAGCGCTTGAGTTTCGTGCCGCTACCTGTATAGTTTCGTTTGTAGTATTAGGAGGCATAAATAATACTCCGCTTCTAAGAATTGCCATACCTGAGGTTTAGGTTAGGTTAGCTTTAACATAAGGTTGAAATTGTTGTAAAATTTAAATCGATGAGATAAAGGGATACGGACCGTCGCTTCGCATACATAAGGTACATTTTGCGTCGTTGCGAACGCATCGACACTCGGCGTGCAAACTGAATAGCACTTTACTTCGCTGTAACTGGGTTTCATTTCGCAAGTTTCCTATCCAAGAATCAGGCCCGGATCTAGAGGGAACAAACCGGGGTACCCGCCCGGGGCGCCACTTTCAACGGGCGCCAAATGCGTCAAATATTTAGGGCGGAAGAGGTACCACACCTCTTTGACTTGGGAATAACTGGACATGGGGCGGCACAATAGATTTTGTAAAAAAAAAAGGAAAGAGTAGACTTTTATCCTATCTTGTTTGGGGTTCTGCAAAAAGGTCTAAATCCGGCACTGCCAAGAATAATACTTCTGTACCTTGGTACTACTAACGTATTCTGTGCCTCAACCAGCACATAAAAATGAAAAATAACAGTCATAAACCTTTCAGGGTCAATTTTTCTCGGGCAGCGGTCATAGAATCTACTTGCTAGGCAACCCGATCGTCTGGTGGACCAACCTGCTGTTTCTAGCCATATTCTTTGTTGTCTACGTCATCAACTCCATCAGGGAGAAAAGGGCTGAAGCCAGAGGAAATCCTATTCAAGGTACGTACGGTTTCTTGTGGTTTAATATTGATGCCTTAAAGTTATTCCATAATATACCTAAGTGCACAATTAAGTTGATTTTAGGTTAGAATGAGGGCGACCCTAGACCGATGCAAGCGGTGGCAACTCACCGCCATGAGGGGGGCGGGGGGGTCTGACATTTGGGGGGGTTGCGAATGTAAATTTTATATGATATGCACGAGCTGATGATATCAGAAGAGTTGCTGGAAAGTTATGGCCTAAGGTGGCCCAAAGGTCAAAAGAAAATGAAGGAGGCTTTTTGAACCGCGAACATCGATCATCTCAGGCATAAGCTCCCAACTGAGCACTTGGTGAGATAGTCAAACTTGTGAAATTACCTTTCACTTTAATTTGTGACGAAAAATCTTACACATTTTTCGCCTAGCTCCATCCGCCAAGTCCTTGCCATCCGAACAGGATCTTCGTTCCAACAAATGCTTATTATATCATATAACGTTATACACAGGTGGCCAAGAGCGGGCGCTCTTAAACGCAGCTGGGTGGAACTTCGTAGGCTGGGCGCTCCACTACGTTCCGTTCTGGGCCATGGGTCGCGTGCTGTACTTCCACCATTATTTCCCCGCGCTCGTCTTCAGTTCTATGATTACTGGTAAATCTTCTTCCTTGCTTTTTAGGGTTCCGTATCTGAAAGTTAAAAACGGGACCCTTTTACTGAGACTATTCCGCTGTCCGTCTATCTGTCCGTCTATCTGTCTGTCTGTCACCAGGCTGTATCTCATAAACCGTTATAGCTAGACCGTTGAAATTTTATGTTGCCGCTATAATAACAAATTTAGAAACAGAATAAAATAAACATTTAAGGGGGGCAACGACAAACGTGATTTTATAGATAATGGTACGGAACCCTTCGTTCGCGAGTCCGGCGTGCACTTGGCTGGTTTTATTTATTAGGTCTAGATTGTCTAAAGAGCATGAAGTGCAATATCAAAGACGCTAGGCTAAATCTGTGGGAGAGAAGCCACACGGTGCCTTGCTTTATACCACCACGCGAGGAAATTCCCTTTATCATGATTTGCCGTGGCGTACTTGGAAAGCGCCCAATAGACTGCGAATCTAGGTAGGGCGCAGTAAAGACAATTTAGTCAACATCAATCCATCGACACGTCAAGAATAAGACGTCAACTGCTTTAAACCTACTTGTTTTTTTCGACGACCTCTGTGGCCTAGTGGTCATCATGCCAGGCAGTCACACCGGTGGACCCGGGTTCGATCCCCGGCCAAGTCAAGATGGCAAATTATTTTTTTAAGATTGACTTGGGTTTTGGATTTTTTTATTTTAATTTTTTTGGGTTTTGGATGTTTATCTATGTATGTATTTGTTATAAAATACTACGTGGAAGGGACATAGCCGTAATAAATCGAACCACGAGCTATATTAATACTATAGGGATCTAATAAGAACCCTATAGTATAATTAAATTTAAATAACTGTCGAAAAACTAAAAAAAATCGATATTACTATACAAATTGCCTGGGCAGCTGGATACTTTGGTATGGAAATACTGAATTTCTTTTTGTCATTTGACTGTTATTTTAATTGCATTATACTATAATTCCGTATCCCTTCCATGTTCTATAGTATCGTTGAGTTAGTATCCCATAACACAAGTCTCGAACTTACTTTTTGGCTAGCTCAATCCGTTTGATTTGTCCGTATATATTTATTTATTTATTTCACAGGCATTCTGACTGAATACTTGCTAAGCAGCGTCAAGAGCTACCTGAGTCGGGAGCTCGGGCGCACCGTGTACCACTGCATATTCGGCGTGGTGATCTCGACCACGGTGTATAGCTTCTACCTGTTCTCGCCGCTGGCGTACGGCATGAGCGGCCCGCTGGCGCACGAGCCCAACTCCACCATGGCGGGCCTCAAGTGGCTTGAGTCCTGGGAGTTTTAGAAAAAAATGCCCGCATTACTACTTGACTACGATAAGATGGCGCATTGAATGCCAGTGTTAAGATTTTTTTTATCTAGTGTGTATCCCTAGCATGGCACCGTCGATAAAACCTCATAAAGATTTATCGCGCGACAGACTAATGCCATCCCGATCGTTATTATTACGTAGAGTTAGATAGTGATAGACGATAGCGCTCGATAAAAGCTGTCGTGGGTGCGATGTAACGAGAGCTGGTCTACAGAGATCAGCATTTTATACGGACACATAGAATGTGTCCACCCTAATATAATGTCGGATACTAGCGAGAAATGTATTTTGTTGGATATGAAACCGTTCTCACAATTTAGTTAAGATTAATGCCTAACCTAATAAAAACTGTTGTGCAAGTCACTGACAGAGATAAAGGATGGGTATCTTCACGGGTATCCTTAGATCTTTTAATACAGGATAAGCCTTACCTGCGCGTTCCCCTCTGCCAAAGTATAAGATTAAAAATCTAATACGTTCATAAAAACTAGTTGCGTAATCGATTATGTGACTCTGTAAAGCATCGAAAAGACGTAGACGTGTAGAGAGAGGTGTAACACATTTAATCTTCTAAAAGATGGCATAAGCATTCATTTGTTAATATTTTTATTTAATTAACCTTGTTTTCTATTTAAATGTAATTTCTGAAAAATCGATGGAATATCTATTAGTATCGATTACGAAAAAAATTATCGAATCACGTTTTCATCTGATTTTCTTCCATCCAATAAAATGATCTAAGATCCCATACGATTTTCTCCCTTATTAACTGCCAAACTACAGCAAATACAATGTTCTTCTTAATTAAGTACAAATATTTTAAGAGGTGATTCTTATTGGGCAAAGTTGTTCAAAATGATGGACTGAATAACCCCTTAAAATATTTGTACTTAATTAAAAAGGACATTGTATATATAATGGCATAACACAAACTTGACATATTTCATTTTTCGATGTTATTATTTTTTCTCTATCCCATGATACGAGATTAGTTTATTAACCCCCGGATAACTGTATCAATTACATTCTTAAGGTTAGGTAATTAGGTTCAAATTTGAAAAACGATTAGTTAATGAGGCGCACTCCCCACGAGACTCGCGCACTCCCCACGAGACTCCGCAATCCCTACGAGACTATTGTATTTATGATTTACAACCTTCGTCTTTATTCCCTGTGCATTAGACTTGAATATAGTGTCTCTTTCTTGCCAAGAGTGTATTATTATGTGTATTTACACATTAATTTCAGTGTGTTTTACTTGTGTGCAGAAAATAAGGTTTTGTTTGAATTTTTCGGGTTCCGTATAGGGATGCAAAATGAAAAAAAATAACAAATTTGTTTTTTACTCAATGTTGAAAAAAGAACATGAAAAAATACTTAGTGGATTGGATATTTTCCTAAATTTGTTTTTTTTTTTTTCAGAAAAATATATCTTTAGTAAATTGAATAATTTATTGATGTGTGCTTTCATTGCTTTCTTATGTCTAACATTTTACTAAAATTACATATCGAATTACTTAATTTAGACTTTTTTGATTTATTTAGACTGACTTTTGTTTAATTGGTTCACTAATGAATGTCCCTGTCTCCCGGACCGGGAAATCCCCGTTCGGTGTGTTTGTGCCAAGTTGTACCGGGAATCCCGGTGCTTAATTTGAATGTTCTTCATGTAAATTTGGTACTATTCCACCAAAAAAGTATGGTAGGTTCATAAACAAATAAAAAACTAATTATAAACTGATAAGTATAAATCTTTTACGGAAACTGCCTTATCAATTTTAAATTCTCTATTCTTGAAAAAAAACATGCTCCAGAAAAAAAGCGTTTTATTTGTCATGTTATTTTTTCAAGTATTTTCATGTTAGAAAAAAAAACAGTTTTTTTGCAACACTAGTTCAGTAGTAAACAAGGAACCCTTATAGTTTCGCCATGTCTGTCTGTCTGTCCGTCCGCGGTTTTACTCAGCGACTATAAGTACTAGAAAGCTGTGATTTGGCATGGATATGTATATTAATTATGCGGAAACAATGGTAAAATAAAATACAGATTTTTTTACTGTAGCTCCCATACAAGTGAATAGTCAAATTTGTTTTCTTGATAAACCAAGCATGTGCGGTATCGTTGAATAGTTCTTTGAAAAATATTATGAGCTTGTTAACACCGTTTTTCAATTTAATGATTCGTTTTTGATATATTTGGTTTTGAAGTGAACATTTTTGTTAGAGTCAAGTGTCCCCCCATCTATCTGCTAAACGGTTATGTATAGACACGTGAAAAAATTCACAGCTATAGTATATATACGTACTTTAAAGGAAAACTATCAGAGCTAAGTAGGGTTTACAAATTAAAAAGTTATAAGCGATCAACTTATAAAATGTACTCGGAAAATTAGTTTTTAGGCGTTTTCAGTGGTATAAACCCAAAGTTGCCATTCGTTACTACGGAACCCTACACTGCGCGTGGCCCGACACTATTGGCCAATTATTCGTAAGTACGCTTTTATAGAAGTATAGAAAGTTTTGTAAGAAGGTTTGTCTGCGTAACTTATCCTGTATTAAACGATCAAAGCAAGTATCTTTCTCTCATTTCCGATTGGTGGTCTTCATTTAAGTTAAAATTATGATAGATATTTACAATAGCAATTGTCCCGTGTGCCTTATAATCGTAGTCGGGTAGTACTGCTGACATGTACAGCCGCGACATTTTAAAAATGATTACAAAGTATTTATTAAATCCGTCCATTATATTTATTTTTGTATTTAATTGATATGATAAGGAAATAAATGTTTTATATTTTTTTACAAATTGTTTCTTTTCTTAATTCTCGCACAAAAAAGTAAGAAATACCATCCGAAATATGAAAAACAATAAAAGCAAATAAATATTGTACATCGAGTTCAACAAATGGCTGCATTTTGAATGAAACGGAGGTGGGTGGAGCGGAGCTATTGTACTTTTCGCATTGACATAACATAAAAAACAAGGAAATCATTTTACAACGTTATATGTTCCGTAAAGGCATTGAAAGTCCACTCTTTCTTGATTGGAACCTGTGGTGCCATTTTTAACGCAGAATCAATAAACAGCAGGTTATTTGTACGGAAAAACCTTTCGTTTAGGCGTTAATTAGATTTAGTTAGTTAGATTATATTTGGTTTAGGTCACTCATAACACTAACTAACTAAAATGGTATGGTAGGTACCTAACAGCTCGCAATGTATCACAAGTTCCTTGCTTAGTAGTATAGTATCTGCTCCGTAGTCTGGTTGCTTAGTTTCAAAAGTTCAAAATATTTTTTTTATAACAAAGTTTACGGTTTACATAGCTAACATTTTGTGAAAAATGGAACGTAAACATGTCAGGATTATTTAGGCTTGCAACATTGTAAATTATTTTCCATGATAACTTGAAATAAAATTATGGTTATAAATTAATTTTTGCCTATTTATATTATTAAACATTTAAAACTCAATTATCTATATATAAATATTTTACATAATTATTGTAGAAAGTGTTTTGGAAAACCATGGAAAACAAAAGAATCTGACATATTTTACAACTGGCCACTTTTTGTCACAGGAGCTTTGACATAAAAAAATATAAATTACAAATGGCGTTGTAGACAGATGTGTTCACGGCCACGATGGGCGATGATTCTTTGATATTACGAGAAGATGGTTATATTCGCATGAACTTTCCTGTTACTTCGTTAACGTACCATAGTAATTTGAATATAATATTGGTAAAGACTGACGTAGGTGGTGTACACGTTTTGGATGTGAACTCTGGTGTGATACTCCAATCTTCATGTCTCTCAGCGGGTAAGTCTGACGCTAATGTTTCTCGAACAAAAGAGAGTTTGTTGTAATCTGTCGGATTGCCTGTCGAAATAGGTATAATAAAGTGTTGAAATATGTTAGGGGGCATTTGGAAGGATGTTCCATGCATTTCCGTGTCCTACATTGTTCAGATGGTTGACAGTTCTCGATAAACAATTGGAATATCACCGGGGTGTTGCATCTGGTTGTAGATGACGGTGGCACGCTCGGGGTGGAGTATGCGGCGGGCTCGGACAGGGTGTTCGTGTGGGACAGCAGCGGCGTGGGCGCCCGCACAGACTACAATGGGGTGCTGCTGCTACATACGGCGCTGCAGCGGCCGTTGCCCTCTTCTCAACCTGACAAAATAATCAGGGTCGAACTTGTCCTATCTGAGGTATGTTCCTATTGTAATCTAGTTTAGACATTCATTGCATCATGTTTTTATAATATCTTGAGCATTTTAATTGCATGCAAAACTTCCATTGTATTTTTTTTTAGAATACCCAATGATTTTAAGTTTTAGTATGTACCTTTGTATTTTATGGTATTTAATGCTTCGACTTCATAGGACATAAAAAATTGAAGAAAAGTGCATGTATGTAAGTTTCCCATGCAAAATTGGTCTGGCCAATACGGGCCACATTGCAGAAAAGATGTCCTTGAGGGAAGTAATTAGAATTAGAAGTACGGAATTAAGACAGTTCATATTTGCATAAATACTATCATCTTCCTAACTATTGTTTGTAAATGACATCATATACACAAAACACCACAGCCAAGGCAAAGGTACAGTTTATTATATTTTAGTGTCTTTAGTGTCTGTATTGCTACATCCTATTTTGCCATGTAAAATTTCTTTTATTTTTATCCTTGTAGGTATTAATTTTTCAATTATGATTATGTATTGATGTTTTGTGTATATTTTCCTTCTGTATTGGATTAACTTTGAAAATGAATACAATTAATTCATTTTTGATTAAAATAAAGCATCACACATTGCACCCATTTTAATGAAATACTTAAAAACATTATTAAAAACTTAGCTGGGCTACTTTGTTGTCTGAGTCTGGGTAAGCTTTATGTTGTTTTTTATTATATTATAAGGTATGGTTTGTCTTATGGCATACAATGCCAAAGATCATGCACAGTTGAAGAGAAAAAGTCGGAAGCCCAGACATCATGTCATGCTATTGCTGAAAAGTTCTAGATTTGATTGCTAGGAAATCTATAAATTGAAAATCACATATTTTTTTTTTAGTTAGTCATAACAATGGTGAACATTTTGTAAATTTATATGTGAAGAAAGAAAAATGTATATGATATCATGTGCCCAATATTCAAGAAAAAATATTTTTATTATTATGAGTCAAGTCGTTTAGTTTAATAATTGATCTAATGACTAAATAGTTTAAAAATTACCGATTCTTCAAATGTTGAATGCTAAGAATGACTCATTCTAGAATGTGTCTAGAATGGATCATTGTTCTTCCAAACTGGTGAAATATGTTGTAGTTGACCTGTATTTTTTGTTTATATTACAGCATGTTGAATTCATATATGGCTATGAACATATTGGGTGGAGACAGAGTAGTATTCAAATTCAAAATTCAGTTTCATGAATTCACCTTGAATTGTAACATGATTGTTTTATACATACATAGTATATTATTACGCCTGTTTCTCACAGGGTAGGCAGATACTGGACCTCCAATATGAATGTTTAATACATGAAGCTAGACCGAATTATTCGACAACAGATTACATACACATTTTATTTTTATCTTAATATAGAGAACAGGAGAAAATAGGGGGTCATTCCTTTTTAACAACACCAGTGTAATTTTTGAATTGTGAGTCGCAGATAACTTTTGTAATTAAGGGGCTACCTGAATTTTCCAGGGTCCAGTGCTGCCCCCATTGGTAATAAATCATTTGAAGGAAAACGGAGATATCATTTAAAATTTTGTCTTGATCAAACCCTAGATTACCCTCCAAACTATTTTATGAACTACTGTTTACAGTTTAAAGTGAGAACGTGAGGCTTTTCTACACACAATTGTGAAAAACGGCCACTTTTGGCGTATGTGCGTAGAAAAACTTCACGCTCTCACTTCAAACTGTAAACAGTAGTTCACAAAATAGTTTGAAGGGTTATCTAGGATCTGATCAGGACATGTCTCCGTTTCCTATTAAATGATTTATTTCAAATGTGGGCAGCACTGGACCCCAGAAAATTCAGATATCCCCTTAATGAATGCTCCATTTGTTTTATATGAAAGTCCGTTTATGCCACAAGGCAACAGACTAATGGCTTCTATGGACCATAAATTTGGCCTGAGCCCTTGATTTTTCAAATCAACATCTTTGTCTATAATGAAAACCTAAAAGAAGAACTCGCAATATATGTGATAATGAGATGTTTACGACCTTTTGTTTATCTCCACTACTTGTTCACTAGAACTGGTAGTTGCACCACTTTACAGGTAATTAGTTTAACAATTAGTTTTCTCATGCTCGGTAATAGCGTTAACTGTCTTAGCCATTATTCAAAACTCTTTACAATCTATATCAAACTGAAACAATTTAGGACACGATATCTCTAGAGTCGCTAGGGCTAGAAGGAGGGCTAGAAACGTTTCTTTTCTGAAAACATGGAAGAAATGAAGAGATATTTTAGTTTACTTTATTTTTTGGGCAAGTCGCTCCAACTTATATTTTTTTTACAGCATTTGCATTAGGGTCTGGTTGTCTTACATAGCTGCAATGACAAGTATAGTGTGTACAGCATAGTCTGGTTTTGACTAAAATCCTCTAGATAGAAAGCACTAAGCTTGTATTTATACAGTAACTTAATTCGTACAATATACACAGAATTGTACACAAATACCTATGAGAAGAAATATTTGTCAGCACGAGCTTAAAAATGGGATATCAAAAAGATAACAATCAGTGTGGCCTTTAAAATCTTCCTGGTTACATATTTCTGGTTTTATCCTCTAACACATTTTCTTTTGGCTGCTTAAACATGATCCACACATGAGCAATGTCTGCAATACATAATGGCTTTTTTATCGTTGCGTTCTTGTTACTCGCCATAAAGTGTCTCAAAGCAATACGATATGTTTTTAACATACGAAAGGTCCCAGTTCAAAATCGTACTTGGTACGGCGAGGTGCGAGACGAGGAGGAGCCAGAGTGGCACGCGCCTTTTAAAAATTAAATTTTATTAACTACTGTTTCATCCATATCATCCTCCTGTTATTGGCTGACACAGTGGCAGAACAACAGCGTGCCTTTTCGGCTGCAGCCCCGGGCCACAAGAGTGCCCTGCAGTGGCAAAAAATTCCGTGGTTTTCGCGCCGAATGCACATCGAAATAAATAAAATGTTATATTAGGTACCTAAGTATTTATCCTATTTATTTAAAACATATTTAAAACATTAAATACCTCAATGGGGGAGGCCTATGTCCAGCAGTGGACTTCCTGTGTGTGATATGATGATGGTGATTACCGTAATTATCAATTAGTAGTTTTAACTAGCTATTACCCGCGACTTCGTCTGCGTAAATTTAGTACTACTAATAAAGTCTACTTTTGTATAGTAAAATAGGAATAAACAAGTCTCGAACTTACTTTGGGGCTAGCTCAATCAGTGTAATTTGTCCCTATATATATTTATTTATATATTTATTTATAAACATATAAAGTTCTACTTCCCTTTTAATTCCTTTAATGGATTGTTTTTTTGGGAAATACTCCCTCCCCGGGTCTCAAACTATATTCTCACCAAATTTCATCTAAATCAGTTCAGTGGTTGAAGCATGAAGAGGTAACAAACAGACATAGAAAGTTAGTTTCGCATTTATACACTTGTAAAGGACTGGGTAGATGGCTCCCTAATAGC
Source organism: Acrobasis suavella (assembly GCA_943193695.1). NCBI lineage: Eukaryota > Metazoa > Arthropoda > Insecta > Lepidoptera > Pyralidae > Acrobasis > Acrobasis suavella. Next base: position 5,231,111 of record OW971947.1, read on the forward strand.
CCTGGGCTAAGAAGCCCAGGGCTGTTTTTAATTCTGTCTGCCTATGGGCTGACGTCATACGTCGGAAGGTCTATTATGAGCAATGGTGTCTATTATCTTTGTAAAACAATAGGTATGTCTTTGTTTAATGGATAGTCTAGTCAGGGTGTATAAAGACCTGATTCTGTAATGTTCTGTTGATTGAAAGCTTTTATGCTAGGTGTGTGGCAAACAAAAGCAGCATTTATTACTTGATAAGAAATGCTTGTACAACATTAATTAATTTTTACGGTAGTTTGAACCTATATGTGCTATTGATACTGTTATATATCAATTTGCAACTATTAATGACACTGTTTTTAAACCCCGACAAAAAAAGAGGGGTGTTATAAGTTGACGTGTCTTTGTGTCTGGCTGTGTGCGCACCTTAAAGAATGGGCCGATTTTGATTTGGTTTCTTTTGTTTAAAAATCTAAATGGTTTCTTAGCTATGTTTGATGGATATTGGTTAAGCGGTTCAAAAGTTATTGGGGATGAACGCTTGAAAGTCAGGGGTATTCTTTTTTATTTATCTGGTAAATAAACTTGTCTTACAAGAAGAGTTCTCTAACTTTGTGGCTAATCTAATAAACTAGTGAAAACAGTGACACTTTAGTTTTGTACATGATCTCTTCGAACTTTTGTTGTTAAAACTTCTTATTACCTTGTCCTTTCATATTGATTTGGGAGGAAAAAAACTTTACCAGCTGCGTGTAAGCCCATCATTTAGCTGCTGGTTGTAGTTTTTGAGTCTTCTGATAAAATAAAAACACTAAGACATCTGTATTCATTTATACCATAAATACTCTTATTAATTCTGTGCCATAAATAAAAATCTTGGGGTTTATAATAATAATTTATCTATTGACATTTTGTAATGTATATTTTACACGAAGCCTCTGGTAGCTCGCACTGTGTTTAGTCATTTCATTTCCGACATCCTTCGTCCATGACTTTGATTTATAATAAATTATACTGCGAGCGAGTATTTTATTGGGCGTTTAGAATAAATACATGTTGATTTTTATTTGGACTAAAAATACAAATACATATTTATAGAATTACTTGAAAGAAACGAGACCATCTCGAATGATAAATTGTCACATCTTGTTGCAAAATTAAATGATTATAGAACGTCATTTTAGGTAAGTTGCCATTCGACACTTCTTTCTTTTTCTTTATTTTTAAATCCAAACACAAAAAGAGAAGTGTTTGGTGGCGACATCGTAGTTTACAATTATTATTCATTGAAACCAGAATGAGGACAAATAATGTAAGATCCTAATACTTACATCTGTTGGTAACTGGCGGTTACAATACTGCATTGATGAAAAATAATGTGATCAGTATGGCCCCCATTATTTTTAATAAATTACCAGATCATTTTAAAAATTTAGATCCTATGACATTTGAAACTAATTTAAAATAACTCTTGATTGAAAAATGTTTTTATACTGTAAAAGAATACTTAGAAGATAATTTGACTTGAATTTTAATATTATTTTATTTTATTATTGATATTGAATTGTGTATTGATAATTGACAACATTTCAAAAATTTTATATTGATATTTTATATTTTTTCCTTAAAGAACTTCATAAAAAAGGACATACGTATTTTTTCTTTTTCATTTCTTTTCATTATTTCTCCTAAAATTAAATTGTTTAAAATCTCTCCATTCTAAAAGAGCGTAAGTACAAGAGTTAGGATGTAACGAGTTTACATCTTTGACATGCATTATAATTAAAAAAATAAAACTTTTACTGACGTCTAATGAGTTGTGTTTTGTAGCAGTAAGATATCGATATCGATACAAAAACCTACGTATCGTAAAATAGGGTTACTTTGATTAATTTAAAAATTCGAACGCTTCTATCTCAGCTATTTTTGGCATAAAAATATTATATTGACGACTTGGTATGTGGAAAACAAAATGCATAAAAAATTACGCTTGTAATAATCCACAAAAAAAAATTGCCCTATCATCTCTATACTTGAAATGGGGTTTTTGTGTAACCCACGTTTTATAACGGATTCTCATAGTCGCCCCTTACAGGAATTTAGAAAAATGTTTATCTTTTTACTTTTTAAGTTACAGCGTTTCAAAGTTAATTGAGGTGAATCTGAAAATAAAAACAAGGGCTCCGGCGTACACGCGTTGTGAAAAGATGGCGGACGTACCAGGATTGCTATTTCAAAAATATAAATAAATATGCGTTCAGAAATTTGAAAGATTTAATTAAAAAACCAAAAAAAACGCTATCATAAATGTCACCTTGTGTTTTTAAAGTCGCCCCATTTTAGGGTAGCATTTTTCTTTACTTAATTTTTTTATAGTTTTTTAGACCTGGATGTCAATATTATTTTTATTTAACCTGAAATATCAATCATATAAAGGAAATATTAGTATTTCGTCACCAAACTATGTAAACATTTGAATGCATGTGTATTTTTTCCAATCGTAATTCTACTTTACTGAAAGAACTATCGATATTAGATGGTCTTCCTATCGAACTGATACTTCTATAGACAACACTACTATTATCTCTCTCTCTCACTCGTGATGTCAGTTGTCAGATTGACGCACGTGTCAATTGACAGCTGACAGCTTGACATAATTATTTCACTTTTAGATGTTCAAGCAAAGGCGTAACCTGTTAAATGCCTATATCCTTGTACTTTTGAGTTTTTTTCATTTATCTCTAAAAATATAACTCAAAAAAATCTGAAAAAAAATTTTACGTGTTCAGAATCGCCAAATCTCGAAATGATTCTCGAATAAAATGAAATGTTGTCAATTAATTACTAGATTATATTTTGTAAGCATGTATGTCAATTTTTATTTTTATTTTTTACCTGAAAATTTTACCTAATTTAATTATGTTATAATTATTATTGTACGTCCATCAAGGGCAGGTCACAGAGGTACCTTGTATATTTATTTTAAGATCTCTTGTCATTTGTTTCCACAATAAAGATGATTTGATTTCCCAAATGGATTAACCAATTTGACGATTTTTTTTCTTTGAACGATTTCATATTTGAAAGTTTACTCAACTAGGTAATTGAAAGAAATCTGTCCAGCCTTCAGGAGTTTATTTAATTATTTTAAACTGGTGTTAGATCTTTCAAGGTTAGCCTTCGCTAGCTGTCGCTGGTATGATGTCTCTAATCAGTCTGAGCTCTAATGATGACAGCCGGGACTAATTGCAAAACATGCCTTTTATCTGCATTTAAATCTGTGCAGTATGCACAGATTTAAATACAGACAGAAGTGTAACAGTTTTATATGTTTGTCCGATAGGCGGTGCTCCTGTACCAGTGTCTGCAGAGTTTGGACGTCCTCTCCATCGAGGGTCTCACAGACTTCATCAACGAACTCAAGAACTCCATCGACGCAGAGCCATCACGGAAGGGCGTAAAGGCACAAAAGGTAACTGTTTGCATAAATGACTTTTTAGGGATACAGTGGAATTTCGCATAATATTATTTGCAAAAGAGTATGTATTTATTAAAAAGAGTAAGTGAAGCGAAAGAAGTGTTGTAAGAGAGTCACAAGGTATTCAGGGCGAATTACTAGTCATAGTGATATGAAAACGGGTAGTCTCCATGCTTGTCTGGGAGAAAAGAAAAAGCTTAGAATGTTACAGCTGCTTCTCTTCCCACACAGATCGTAAAATTCGAACAAGGAACTGGGCGAAAATGCGAATCATGTTAATAAGAAATGCGCCTAGTAACCCATCACTATTTTGATTCCATTTTCCATCTTGCCCACCATCATGCTAAAAGTGCCATTTGTGACTTGCGGCCCTGGGCTCCGTCTGCTTAGAGCCGCAAGACTAGAAATGGGTCACGTAAGGGTTGACGGAACACTACCGCACCGGCCGTGCGATAGCATGTTATAGCATTCTGCGCTCTCTCTCGCTCTGGCAAATGACGGTTCTGAGCCACAGAAAAGGATAGCAACTTAGAAAAGTGCTGACAAATGAGAACCAATCCTTATATTCCCCGGCCGTTTTCGGCTAAGGTGACTGTAGAGTTTGCCCAAACTCTTTAACTACTTGTAGTATAGTATCACTCGGAAATGCACACGCAACAACTGTTCCTACGCACCATTGGCTTACATGACTCTGACGTCACAGAATTAACACAAGTACTTATTACATACAGAATGGAAACTTCTAGAGTCCCGCGCAATATGCGTCCCCGTTCCCCGTCCCCGCACCTCTGTCCCGTTCTCACCTTGTCGAGTGAGTTGGCGGGAAAACACACATTGACGTGTTAACGGATGTATAGTTTCATTTGCAGTAGAAGTAGGCTTAAACGCTTCTATGAAGTGCCATACTTGTGCTGATGTAGCAACATTGCACATGAGCACAGGAGGCAGTGACTGTCTTTGTTTGATAAAAAACCAAATATAAATTCATTCAAGGCGTTCTTTATGTGCGCTGATGTGGCTGACATACCCTATTTTTATTGTGAATATACGTGCACAGTGTGGACACGTAATAAAATGTGTACTAAAAATAAAAAGGAATATACTTACCATATTGTTTATATACTGGCTAAATATAACAAGATACTTATGAGTAATGTTATTACCTCGAGGTATTTTAAATATCAGCGTTCGCAATTACTACTTGTATTTTAATCTGTTATGTCAAAGATATTGCCTGGTAAGCTGATCTTGATTTGAAAATATTGCAACAATTAATGGTGTTTGAAAAATACAAAGAGAGCTCTTTGTATTCTAACTTTTAATGTGTACGTACTTACATAATATTATTAATAATACTAAAAAATATGCTGTTTATGTTTGAATGTACTGTTCATACGATTTACATTGTAGGACGTTGAGGTCCTTATTAGGTTACTAGCTTGTGTCACTGCAGCAAAATAACTAAGTAAAAAGTATATAAGCCTATATACAGCTTGCTGTGACGAAGGTCATTGAACGCCTATGGGACTTACACAGCGGCAAATTTTGTAATAGACCCTCTATTATATAGTTTTTCACAAAACATATTTAGAATGGATCACTTTACCCCTAGTATTTATGTATTCGGTATTCTACTCAGGCGTAATGCATAAAGTTGATCATCAATCATCATTTTAGACGCTTAAGCCGCTGGTGGGCCTGGGCGGTCTAATAATTCTTTAAATAAACATAGTTGTTCTATTTTAGGCTTTCTGCCTGCAGCCTCTGTGTTAAAGTGAAGTCTGCATAAGCTGTGCCCTCATTTGAAATAACTTCTTCAATCGTAAATGCGGTGAACACTAACATTTTGCTGTATGTTATGCATTAAACAGAACTAAATTATTTTATGGAGAATGGTTGATTGTTGTTAATTTAGTATTATCTAGATTTAAAACTTGCTTTCTCCAAAAGTGGCCTCGTTTAGCAGAAAAAAGTTTTAAGTTAGACAGACTTCTAATGATACTCTCAAAGGTTATTCATAAAATAGTTTAGAAATGTATCTGATGCATAAAATTTTGCAAAATGTTAATTTTCATCGCATTGACGATTAAAGGATTTATTTCAAATGAAGGCGCTTAATATTCTTGAAGTCTTGCTGAACACACACATCTAATCTGAGATTGGGTCTGTCCCTATTTCTGCGACCCTTTGGCTGACTCTTCTGTAGTTGTTTAGAATCTGGCTTCGTCCATTCCTGATGTTGATTCTTAAAAAAGTTGATGATCATGATAAAATCTTATTGGATAGTGAATTCGCTATGTTGCCAACAATTCAAATTGGATACTAGTTATAAACGTAAAAAAAATATTTTTTATGGGACGTCATAGTTTCTTGGAGTCAAATAGCGTCCTTTATATCCGTTTTTCTGCAATAGTAAATTTAAAATCACGCTGAAAATGAATATAATCATGAGAAGTTCCATTATTTTGTGACGTTTTATTTTCTTAATAGTACCAAATAATTTATTTTAGAGCCAGAAAAGTACCCAATTCATGGCACTACCTAGTTTTGCGAGTAACACACATTTCTTACAGTGGAGCACGGTGACCATCTGCCTGCCACAGTCCACCGTCCGGCTGGTCACAACCGGCGTAGTCCAAGAGCTCAAGGGGCAGAACCGACGGATCCCAGCGCTGGCCATAGCGTCCGCTGTTGGTCAGCGCGCCAACGAGCTGGTACCTTGCTCCCGGGATGAGGAAACCAGGCCGCAGATGTACTCTGAAGCAGAGAGGAAGGAGACATTCAAGAGATGGCCACACATGGACTATAAGTATGTCTTTTATCTAATATTTTGGTCTTTTATACTGTTCTAGTTACTAATTGATTTTTAACAGCATTACAATGCTCGGATTATTATCCAAATAATCATCACATGAGCCGATTTTTTTTTATCACATGTTTTTATTTGGATTCTAGTAAATAAACAAATAGCTTAAATTTGCCGAGCCCAAGGAAAGTTGTAAACTTGCGATTTAATAGCCACATATAGAACAGAAATTGATGAAGGCCGTTGAAAAGATGAATGGAGTGTATGAACTAGGATGAGACATGAACGTTTGAAATGACAAAGTATAGAGTAAAATGGAAGCGACTTTAATGATGTGCCGACTTTACCTAAAGTGGGATAAGGAATTAATGAAGAAGAGACAGAATAAACACCCAGGACAATGGTAAAAAAGTCATAAGTTAATCTAGCCTGTCCAGGGAACCTATCGTAATGAAAAAAATTATTACGACTATTGTAATAATTTTTCATAACTAAAACCCTACTTCAATGCCAAACTACATAACCGATTTTGATAAGATTTTGATCTATGGTAACACCTCGCAAGTTTCAAACAACAAAAAGAATTTTCCAGATTGGTCAAGGCGTCTTCGAGTAATTGGGGAACACCCAAAACAAGTATATATCGAATCAGTTTAGTAATTGGTCTCCTCCTTTTTGGAAGTCGGTCAAAAATAGGTAAAGATAACGCCACCTCTGTGATACAGAGTTGTAAATTTGTATTTTTTTTGTCAGATGGGCACTGCCAGCTCGCATGGCACAAGCCGGCTTCTACCACCAGCCTTCGCCAAGTGGGGATGACCGCGCCATGTGCTTTACGTGCCTCGTGTGCCTCGTGTGCTGGGAGAAGTCAGACGAGCCCTGGGTGGAGCACGAGCGGCACTCGCCCAACTGCCCCTTCGTGAGGGGCGAGTACACGCATAACGTGCCCATTTCGGTGAGTAGTAGGACCATATTCTTGCTCTTTGTATGGTAGATATATAAATGGTTCTAATATCAAACAACTTGAGACAGGCTTAATGTTCAAGGACATACGACGGGCTTATCCAGGCTTCTTCTATTAGTATGGTGTACACATCAAATATTTATAATAGAAATTATTGCTTGATGTGTCTGTGTTATTTTCTATTTGTTGAAATGCAGGCTGCTATGGATTGGTCATTTTAAAAATCCTTGGGAGAGGAATATGTCCAGCAGTCGACGTTATGCGGCTGAAATGATGATGTATAATAAATGCAATCGATGTAAGTCGATTTTATCACAATAAACAAATATGCAGTATGGACCATCGCATTGTATTTTACTACAAATATCATAACTCATCATTATTTCCATCACTTACCGACAACAACAACGTTAGTTGTGGATTTTGTTACAAATCTTCGGTAGTACAATGGTCGATTCCCCGCCGGAAAGATGTCTTTGGGCTCAGAACAGAACATTAAGTTCTTATACAAAATAGATTATATATGTTATATAACTTAAGTTTCTAAGAAAAATCTAAACTCCATTTTTAGTCTCGTTTTGTGCTTTTGGTTATTGCTAAATCCTTCTACCTTCTTTTACACAAATATTTTTATTTTATATAAGAAACAGTTTCATAAATTAACAATAGTAATAAACTTTAAATAATACAAAAAATCAAATAACTTAAACATATATGTATAACTAGCTGGTGCCCGCAACCTCGTTCGCGTGAAATTTAAAAATGACAAAAACTTTTGTCCTGATGTCAGATTTCAATGAAACAAAGCTCTGACCTGAGCTTAAGTGAGTGAGGTCGGATACGTCATACCCGAGAAGTTTTTAAACGCAGATTATTTAATGTTTCTATTTCCATGGAAGTCCAGTCCTTTCAGTAGCTGGAGGTGTGGCTGTGAGGTTTAGGGTACAGTTACAAGTTTGATGTTACAATGGCTGCTACGGTAAATACACGTGTGCAAACGTGGCTGGGGTACGTCGTACCCGACCTGGTAGTCGTTGTTTTTTTTTTAGTGTATTTGACATATAAACTCACAATACTTTACAACTTATTTTCATCATACTAATCAGAAAATACTATTTTCGTGTCGATTAATGAAATTTCGTAGTATTTTTATGTGAACAGAAGTTAAACTACCTAAACTTGAATTTTTTTCAAATGAAATTTATGTTCATTTTATTTCAATAAAAATAACGCTTTTTGCACTTAGTGCTGGTGGTACTTTATTTACTGATCTTGTTCGATGGGTACTATTATTAATGAAACTCGAGAAAAAAATATATTTAACCAACCATTATACAAAAATATTTTTTTTTTAAGTTTCGGTTATCACTTACCCCACCTCATAGCTAGTGTAGCAGTTATTCACCTCATTTACGCCAGGTTAATCTAAAATAAATCCGCGTATATATCCGTCTAGTAGTTTCGAAGATTAGCTTGAGCATACATATAGACAGACAACATTTTTATTTTCTCTTTTTTGTGTTCAGCCACTTTTTTTTCATCGCCCACACTCATTTTTTCATAATTTTTTTAAATGAACACTTGATTTTTACTGTTTTTTATATGTATTGATATACAAACAGACTGTTAACAAACTACAGTAGACTTTTTATAATTCTGAATGTGATAAATTGTTACCTCAGGTCACAAACGCCACAGCATGCGCGGTGCCCAGTCCAAACGTCACAGTGGTGTCCAAAGGCAACACGGGCGACCTCATCGCCACCGGCACCACAGAGGGCAAGGTCAACATCTGGAAGTTCGACTGCGGGCTCAAGCTGGTCAAGTTCATCCACCTGTCGCCGTACGACTCCATCTTCAGCGGGATACTGGCCACTGACTGTAACAAAGTGTGGTCGACGAGCTTGGAGAAGGATACATGTAAGTCCTGGTTTCAGACAAGTTTCCTTGCTTTAAGGTTGAACTAGTCGCATGCTCGAACTCACTGGTAGGCGCGGCCTAAAAGCATGCCATCTCACCTAACATTGTGGTCGGGCGAGCAGTAAGGTGAAATGCACGATAATTCGTAGTTACCGGGCGCGTAAAAAAATACGTAAAATCCTTCGGGAGAAGGGGTTTTATAGAAAAATATAATATAATATAAAAATATAATATAAACTCTATTTATAATTGATTAATGCAGTAGCATTCATCAATTATAACTCTTCAAGCACCGATTGGCCCGATCGGGTCAAAAGAACAATTGAATTCAATTGTGTCTGCGATTTATGTGCTTGAAGGAATAAATAGAGTTTATAAAAATAGTATTCGATAATTAAGCCGTGTCGGTGCCAACTTTGTTTTGGAGATTTTACACTTCTTACGCCGAAATTTACGAAAAAATAAGCAAAAAGAAACCAATCTTTGATGGCTCATATTTATTAAATGGCTTTTTATTTTACTGGCCTGTATCCGTACAGACAAAATTTATGATGAGACAAAACGATATCATGTTAAACTTTGCAATGTCAAATAGTGGAGGAAATCCCTTCCGAAATTTGTATAGAAAAGGTATCGACTAGTTCAACCTTAAATTGCATCGCTCGCTCATCAGCCACTTTGTTTAGAGAAAATAATTGTGTAGATTTCTAAAAGATTAAAAACTTTATATTTGCAGTTTTGTACTAAAGAGTATATATGGAGTTTCTTGGAAAAACATCATCAGGCACAAGTAGTCCACTGCTACATATTGGCCTCCCTTCAGGATTTGCAAAACGACTAATCGGAAGCGGCTTGCATTTAGCGTTTTTCTGCAACCTTGCTTAGGTCGTCTGACCACCTGTGGGGGTCCTACGCTGGGCTTGCCGGTACGTGGCCGCCATTCGAGAACCTTTCTGCCCTATCGGCTATCGGTTCTTCGTGCTATGTGGTGCGTCCACCGCCTTTTATGAGCTAATCTGCTTGGCTATATCTGTGGCCTTTGTACTCTTACGAATCTCCTCATTTCTGACTGCGTAGTATTCCTCAACATAGCCCGTTGAGCGACCTTAAACCTTCTTATTTCTTGGAAAATATTAATGAGTATTTTTGTTCACAGCTACCTACGGCATCGAACTCACAGCCATGGCGTTCGTTGGCATGACGTCAAAACAGGAAGCGTACCCACAAGCTCAAACCAACGACAGCGCCGAAAAAGAGATCAACACCAGCAAAAGCAAGCCCGCGCTCATCTGCGCCGTCACCGTCACACGGTCTAACTCCCCGCCTTCGGACCAACCTATTAAAGAGGACTCTAGCAAGGCGCTCTTCGACTCCGGCGACAAGTCCAAAGAGAGCGTACAAGCCATGAACGACCAGAACGAAGCGAAGAGCAATTTAACTCCATCAAATAAAATGCTCTTCCTACTAACATATGACATACACAGTTCGCTGGCAGGGTCTATAACGACAGTCGTCCACACGTCAAACAGTAGCGGCAATTCCAAACCCGGTGGTAGCAAGAAAGCCTGCACCGTGGCGCGTACGGACGATGCCAATATATACGACGAGATATACTTTCAGTACTCTGATGATGACACAGACCTCCCGCCCTGCTCGAGCAGTTTAATAGATGAACAAATCAGCAATGTCATCAACCTAAACGCGTCCTCCAGTAAAGAGGACTGCAAGATCTGGGAACCTAAAAAGATTATATTCACAAAGCATTTCAAAGTTCTGACTCCACCACCACCCACAGTTTTACTGCCCGAGTTGCCCGAATCTGGGCAGGGCAGTATGCTAGACTTTGTCGGCAAAATATCACAAATGAAGAGTTGGAAGAGTGCTAATTTGATGGATTCCGTTGGCACAAAACTAGCTGACCAGACTGATGCTGTGCTGCAGCAAGCGGATCTGACACATTACCTCAATATGAATGGACCTTTAGAGATTTCAGACTTGAAGTGGTATGAAGGTGGTGATGGCACAGAGAAGGTGAAAGTGACGACATTCGGTGGAGGCAAAGTCGGCACTCAGACAGCTGTTAGCAACAGCAATAACGATGGTTTTGACAGTGATCCTCCGCAAGAGGAAGTAGTCTCCCAAGGTATCGCCATCCAGTGCCTCAGTCTTCCAAGCAAACTAAACCTCAGAGATGACTCCAAGGTCACTCACCTCTTACCTACAGAAGATAAAGAGCATTTACTTGTTGTTGTTTCGTGTATAGAGCCTGACAAGATTAAAGTCGAGGAGGAGACGGACCCAGATGGCGACATCAAGATGGACGTGGACGAAGTGGTCGATCAGCCAGACAGAATTGACAAATCTGACGCGAAAGCATACTTTTTGCTTTACAAAATCAATTCCAAGACTTCTATATACACTTTGGACGACAATCCTGTGGGTTTCAAAGAGTTGTCATTCAATGAGAGCCCTGTTGACTTGTGCTTGTTGCCTATTGATAAGCACGAGCAGTACTCGTTCGCGGCGGTCGGCGTCGACGGCGGTCTGAGACTCTACTCTCTGCCTGATTTCAAGATGATGTCTGAGAAGAGAGTGTCGAAAGGCCAGTTTACTTCAGTAGTATACTGCGCCTCGGTGGAACGACTCAGTGTGTCTACAAAGCACGGAATGATTTACTTCTACGCTTTGAATAACGGTGAGAAGGATTCGACTGGGGATATTGACGAAGATGAGTTTGCTAATATAGATTTTGATATGCTGCAGAAAGCGCCGCGAGACGAAGTATGCGGGCCTGCGCCGGCGCCTGTCATTCTCGCCAACAAGACTGATTTGGACATGAGCGATCTAGAATCTCTGATCGCGTTGACTGGTTTCTACGGCACGAACACGACGGTGCCGTACAGCGCGGTCGTGCCCGGCTTCTGGTGTGAGCTGTCGCCGGCCCAGCGCTCGCGCTCCGACCACCAGAATAACAGGACTTGGCGGCTGCAGAACACATCGTCCACGTGGGATGAACACGTGTTAGAGCTCACACTACCGTACAGTGTATCGTTAGCGCACATAGAATTCGGCTTCACTTTACACACTACGTGCTCGGCAAATCTGCCTATAATACAAGTGACTTTACTCAAGCAAAATCTGCACGGTATAGGGTACAAGAAAGACGCGTCGTTCGGCCATAGGTCAGAATCGCCCTTACACTTCCCGGTGATTGACGCCGACATGTCGTCCAATTTGGAAAATCCTGTGAACAGTGAAGAGTACTTGCAAGCACACAATGCTGAAATACTGGCCGGACCTTTATTGCTGTCTTCTGGATTAGATTTAACGCAGCAATCCGGTACCTTGATACTGACCAGCCCTAGATTATACAGAGCAAGGGGCAGAACGTTCCTAATCCATATTAAGACATTGTTCGACCCTGCTAAAGACATAAACAAAGGCTCAATAAAGACGAGTGACAGTAGCTCGAAAAAGTCTGGTTTTATCGGTTGCGACTGGCTGCACCAGATTTCATTGACGGTCCGCTCGAGTCCACACACCGACGTGCCGATGGAGAGGCAGCAACGTATAGCGATGTTAGAGTCAAATACGTTTTTAAATTTGCTCTTTGAGATAGTAGTGGGAAAAGGAAATTGTGACCGTAAAAAGATTGCCCTAGACTTGCTTATATGGGTAATATCCATCAGACTACAAAGGATGCGGCTGGCGAAGTCTGAAAAAGGAAAAGATAAAGACACCCAGAACCCGGTTGAAACACAGCAGTTGGAGTGTGTGAAGATAGTCGAGAAACATACCGATGCACTTATAAAGAACTGTATTTTATGCGCCAACAGAAGTATCGCGAAGAAGTGCGTTAAAATCATCTTGATTACGAGCGAGTAAGTATTAAAATTAGAACTTGTCTTTGTAGCATGGCACCGTCCGTAAACCTCGATAATTTGTATCGCGCGTAGAACTAGTGCCATCCCGCTTGTAATTATTACATAGAGTGAGATAGTGATAGACAATAGCGCTCGTTAAACGCTGTCGTCGGTGTCATGCTACGAGGGCTGGTTTAACTAAAGCTGATTTGTGCGGTCTTTGAACAACCAATTAGATTTCGTAATTACTAGACAGATATAACATGTTCATCTCTTTAGCTGTGTCAATAACTAAATATTATTCTTCTCCGCTTCGTTACCTTGGACCAATAATATATTCATAAAAATTTACAACTAAAAATCCACAACTGTTTGCTAAACTTAGTTAAAACATGTTTGTCCCCTTTCTTCTTGTCAATATTTGAATTCTCTTTTCAATTTTAAAAATAGGTTTGACAGACGGTTGTTAATTTGTAGGGTTCCATACCCAAAGGGTAAAAACTAGACCCTATTACTAAGACTCCGCTGTTCGTCCGTCTGTCTGTTACCAGGCTGTATTTCATGAACTGTGATAGCTAGACAGTTGAAATTTTCACAGATGATGTATTTCTATTGCTGCTATAACAAAAAATACTAAAAATAACAAAATAAATATTTAATTGGGGCTCCCATATAAAAAACGTAATTTTTATAAATGATGGTACGGAATCCTTTGTGCGCGAGTCCAACTCGCACTTGGCCGCTTATTATTATACAAACTATCATGTCTTTATCCTTATCGGGGCAATCAGAGCATTTTGGGTCCTGGGGCTCTAAACAAAACCTAGGGCTGCAAGATTCAAAGGCCTCTTTAAATTTTTATGAATACGAGAGTACAATTAGAATATTTTTGACTGTCATACTGAACACAAACTTTTAAAACATCGATGTACGGAACTTCGAAATTTGTTATGAAGAAACTTTCTAAGTACCGTATGTCTTGCGAGCCCTAGGCTCTATTTGCTCAGAGCCGTAGAACCCACAATGCTGTCTGCAGTATAACAGTCAATATTTTCATTTGAAACCAGGGGCGTGAAACAGCTGCCGAAGCCATGGAAGTCGACGTTCGAGAGCACGCTGGTGGGCGCGGTGGGCGCGTGCGTGCCGTACGTGGGCGCGTGCGCGTCGCCGGGCGCGCTGCGCTGGCTGGTGGCGCTGGCGCAGCACGCCACGCCGCGCCACGCCGCGCCGCGCCTCGTGCACCACGCGCGCGCGCTGCTGCAGAGCGCCGCGCGCTGCGCCAAGGACAGGGCCGACCACTACCACTACTTGCTGCGCGCCAGGTCTGTATCTCCAACTTTTTTATATAGATAGATAAATTCTTTATTGACTGCCTCCGTGGTCCAGTGGTCAAGGCGTTCGCCTTGTGACCCGGAGGTCATGGGTTCGATTCCCACTGGGAAGCATATTTTGTGAAAAGTGGTTTCCGGTCTAGAAAGGATATTGCAGGCTTGAATCACCTGATTATCCGAAAAGAAAGATGATTCCGTGTTTCGGAAGGCACGTAAAACTGTGAGTCCCGAACGCCACCTACCGTTTGGCCATCAAACTATCCAAGGATTGGTTCCTGGTTTGTCCTTTGGGTTGTGGAGGTCAGACGGCAGTCACTCTGTGTAAAAACCAGAAACCTCGTCAAATCTCCTTGGTTAGGTAGCGGACCCCGGGCTCTGAAGCGTTACTGCTGAGGATGCAACCGGGAATACGCTCGGATGATGATGATGATGATGATGATAAATTCTTTATTAACCTACTTCAAAAAAAGGAGGAGGTTATCAATTCGACGCGATCCTTTATTTTTTTTATGTATGTTCACTGATTACTCGAAGACGCGTGGACCGATTAGGAAAATTATTTTTTGTTTGAATGTGTATACTGTCCAGGTAATCCCATAGTAATTTTATAAAAATCAATTGTGTAGTTTGGGTGTGAAGTCGGTTTTTAGTTTTGAAAAATTATTGTACATAAAAAGCCACAATTGACAACATTTCATTTTCAAAATGGTATGAAAATTCGAAAATCATTTCGAGATAAGGCGATTCTGAACACGTTAAATATTTTTTCAGATTTTTTGAGTTGTATTTTTAGACATAAATGAAAAAAAAAACTCTAAAATACAAGGATATAGGCATTTGACAGGTTACGCCTTTGCTTGAACATCTATAAGTGAAAAAATAATGTATAAAGCTGTCAGCTATCAATTGACACGTGCGTCAATCTGACAACTAACATCACGAGTGAGAGAGAGAGAGATAATTTAGTAGTGTTGTTCTATAGAAGTATCAGTTCGATAGGAAGACCATCTAATATCGATAGTTCTTTCAGTATAGTAGAATAAGATTTAGACAAAATTGAAAAAACACAATACTTTACTTTTTTCTACTCCTATACAATGCGACACAAATAAGTTGAACGATAATGGCGGACTTCAAAGCATTTTAAAACAAATTCCCGGCACGCAGGTTGAACCGAAATGGCGGTTATCGGCGCAGGTACGAATAATGCGCCGACGACCGCCATTTTGGTTCAATTTACGTGTCGGGAATTTGTACAAGAATACTTTGAAGTCCGCCATTTTTGTTTAACTTATTTGTGTCGTTTGATACGTCTTATACAACTGTTGCATAAAATACTATTATGTACTACAGATATCGTCATTTCACTACAGTTAAAAATGTAATTTTATCAATGTTTGTTTTAGATTTGGCCTGTACGGATTACCACTAGAGCGCACAATATTCGCATCAGAAGTGCCAGAGTTGGGCCGCGGGAGCTCTTCGCCGGTTACTTACGCCAGTGTGCTGGCGGGAGACAGTGGTACAACAACTACTGCATCCGCCAAACCTGATTACCAGCTGAAAGATCTGCTAAACCTGCCGGATATGGGTGAGTACTGCAGTAAACTCGACTTTATTATGTCCAGCTTGAAAGTGTACATTCGCATGGCAAGTTCGCGTGTCAGAATGTCGCAGCTTTCGTGATATATTAGTTATTAGATGGAGATGTAAACGGACTCTGGTTTATCCGCTGGAATCATATGATCTGCGAATGGTAACAGATAGCTGAATGTTCCACTTTGGTTAAGAACTAATTTCGCCCAATAGTGTTCGCTCAGTAAATGGAATTGCTCTACCCACGGCCCGATATAGGTGAGTGTTTTTGAATTCTCGGCTTTATTATTTTAGGTTTACAGAGCAAATTCGCATGAGGAATGCCCGAACAGTTTCTTTCTCACGTGCGTCCGAATGGCATGCCCGTAAATTTAAATGACCTTTTAAGGAGGTCTTATCTTACTTCGTCATATATCTGAGTTGACTTTTTGGATGTCTATTGCCACATTATACACACACGTTAATCATACCTTACTCAAACAAAACAACGCCAATGTGGTTTGAAATCATCGCCAGCGCCTAGTTTCTAAGGTAGGTATTCTTTCTGTCGCATTGCACGTCCTTCAAATGCCCGGCTAAGTACTTCTTACGAATTGGCAAAGGTAAAATACTGTGGTAATTCAACAGTATTTCTTACGTTAGAGCAGTGGGGCCTAGTGATGAGTCAAATGTTTTATCCCGAAGTCATTTTAACTTTAATGTTAAACAAATAATTATTTATAAAAATATTTTTTAGATCAAGCTTTTATTTAAAACAATGACCTTAAAAGTTGGAAGTACTCCTCAAGACGAATCAAACAAGCTCATACTCGATAGGGTTGCGTCGTTTCATTACAGAGTTCCTATGGCCATCTTCCGGCTCCATCATCCGATGAGCTCCATGTCATCATAATATTGCATTGTCACGCGATATACGTTTGCGTGTAAAATTTCAGCTCAATTGGAAATCGGAAAGTGGGTCAAATTTAACTTGCAAGATTTTATAACAGACAGACAGACCGACAGACAACGGGACAGGTGAAACTAAATAAAAGCTTGTAAAAAAAGCCTGTTGGAATACCTGAATAGTTATTTCAGAAATAACTATCAATTCTAAAATTTATTAAAATTTAATAAATAAAAATAAATAAGGTACCGACAATACGTTTGAGCTGTTCGAGAATTAGAATTCACAGTCCAATGGAATGGTTGACATTTTGTGGTACTTTCTCATGAGGCATGATATCTTAATGGGATCAGACATAGTTACTATGTCATAAAGCACAATTTAAAATAAATTATTTTGTTAGCGGTTATGATAATGAAAGAATATCTGTAGAAAAAGTATCACTTTGTTACAATATTTATGTTGCAAAATTTGTTCACAATTCGTTTGTGTGGGTTGCTAAATTGCTAAAAATCTGATGTAGTTTCCTGGGTCAAAAAATTACTTGTACTATGCTAAAACAACAATGTCAGCATTTATTGATCGATTGAAGACCTTTTTCTAATCACAACATGTTATAGCATCACAAGTTACTATATCCAATATACGATTTTGGTTTTGACTTTAGAAAGAAGTACTATTTTTTACGAAGACACCTGGACTGATTTCGAAATTTTATCAAAATAGGTTGTGTAGTTTGGGGGTAAAGTCGGTTTTAGTTTTGAAAAATTATTAACTGTCACCCATTCCATCTCGCATCAGTGCCATTGGTGTTCGCCTCGCAATTCAGGCCAATCTCTCGACGTCCAACTAGGTTGTAAGCTAGCATCAAACTGTATATCTTGTTGTTAGTCTAGTATTTTTATAATGTTGTAGGGCAAGCCGGGCTTTTGGGCTTCTTTGAAGGTTCCGCCAGTCCTGGCGAGTCAGCAGATAACGGCAAGAGTACCCCCGCCAACACCAAGCCAGACACCCTCAAGGATCTGCTGAATCGGCCGCCCGATATGGGTTTGTATTATCAAAACCATATCCATCTATCATTTTTTTTTTAGTTTGAAATCACCTCACGACGCAGTCGACTGCACGTCTTAGGAACGTTTTTTGCCAAGTAGAGTATGCGAGTACCCTGCGAACATAGGTAACGCGAAATATGTCTTAGGAATTTCAATAGCGAAAGTTGTTTGTTTTTCATGCTTGCAGCGTACTACCGCGAAAGTGAAACAGTCAAATGAATAGTAGGGAGACGTCTTAACGCTCGATGTCAAAAGTGTGTTATTCCTCATAGCACCACTGAGCGGAATAGTCACATGGTTGTTCAACTTTCCGAACGAAAACTAAGTCGATCGTTAACAGGTAACTTAGCGGGATATAAAATCATTTTCTCATTGAAACAAAATATGAATGAAATAAGAAACTTTATCTAAATTAAACTTTATTTTATCTAGAAACTTGATCTAAAACGCTTCGACTCGCGCTGCAATTCCTGCGGCCGCTTAACGCTCTCAAACCAAGTCCACACGAGGCGCTGCGTTGACGCATTGCAGGCACGATTGACTGCAGCACTCGACACAAAACGGAAAGGGGATACTCATTGCGACTACTCTGTAGCAACTATGCTATGACGCAGCGCTTGAGTGGTTGGCAATGAGTCAAAATGTTTGCGTTGCGACGACTAAACCATGGTATGGACCAAGGTTCAAATCTTTCTAGGAAAAAAATTGTTACGCTAATTCTGTTAATAGTTTTGTTTTCGCGGCAGTACACTGCAGTAAAAAACGTCCGTGTAGAAGAAATGAGGCTTCATCTTTTGTTTTCGTAGAACGACTATAGCTTATTGGACGTTTGTATTGAACAACTTGTCTTCTTCCAGAGTGCAAGACTCCTACGCCGCCGCCGTCGTCGTCATCGTCGCAGGTGGCGTGGTGGGCCGCCAACAACGGCGTGGGCGTGTTCGGCGCGGGGCTCAGCGAGGCCATGCCGCTGCACGTGACGTGCCACGTGGCCTCGGACGGCACCAAGCTGGAGTCGCACGGCGCGAGGCATTACCCGGCTGTTGTTAGCTCCATGCCTGCACCGCCAGTCACAGACCATCATCAGGTAACATTTACAAGTTGGTTATATAGATGGTTAACAAAATTATATAGGGTGTGTTTTTAACCACCAGTCAAACTTTTGAAACAAGTTCAGTTCATGATACTGAACTGCGCTCTATTAAAATATTGAAAAAAAAAATCGACCCCCCCACTGCTAAATCTGTTTGGCTGAGAGTGAGAAGTAATTCAGTATCATGAAATGCACTTGATCCAAAAATTTTACTGGCCTACATGTCATTTTGGCTCGCTATCTCATTCAGTAAATATTGCAGTCTTCTTATATTAAAGAGCTGGGCTCTTGTAGGTGGAGTGCTTTCCATGTCTCTCTCTCTTCCGCCAAGTTCTTTACCTCCTTATATGTTTTACGTTTATTTTTTTAATTATTATTTGATCGAAACATTTTCTTCTGGGTTTTCCTACTCCTCTTTTTCCTTCTATTTTCCATTCATTATTGTTTTATAGAACGCATCGTGACGTAGTAGGTGACTACCACCATTAACCCTCTTCTATTTTATATAATTTGTATTGTGTGTCTTTTCTCTCCCATATTCTCTAATATCTTTTCGTTGGGAACGTTTTCTGTCTAAATTATTGTTTTCATTCTCCTCCAGCACCACATTTCAAATGCGTTTAATCTCTTTCTAAATATTGCACTATAACCCGTTTCACCAGACATCGGTAATCGTAGGTATAGTTAATTCATTGGTTTATACTTTATTTCCAAGACACAAGGTCCAATTCAAAATAACTTCCCTGGTAAAGGAAAAAAATAATTATTTCCAATTAAAATCACGGAACCGAAAAAAAACTAGTGGAAGTGCTACTCACACAAATAAACCAAAAATCACATAAAGACAATTCGTTATGTGATTTTTGGTTTCAAATGTCATTTTAATTTATTTCAATAATGGCCCTTAGATCTCATTAATAAGATTTATTTTGCTACGGTTCAAAAAGTACTCACGATGTTTTGCAATCTGTAGTATATCTAGATTACCGTAGATGGCCCTATTTCCAAACGAAGCTACTATAGTTCGATTAACGTAAGGTCTTAATTAGCGTCGAAATATATTGTCGGGATTCGGCCGATCTCTTCACCAATCTAGAATACGACTGACATCAATTTAGTGCAGTTCTGCTAAATTATGACCCCCACGCCACGCCCACTTGGCAATTCACTATTTTTCTGCTCCGTGTTTACAATAGTTTACGGATACATTCGTTTTGCAGTTGTGGTCAGCAATGAAAGAGGGTCAAAAGCAAAACTCCCAAGACCCTGACTCTTTGGAGGATGTAGAGAGCTCGTTGATGGACTGTGATCCTCAAGAGAAGTCCGAATTCTCGGAGGACAAACTTTTCAAGGTATATCTTAGTTTATGGCGAAGATTTGCAATAGATAACTTCAAAGCTCCACAAATTGTACGAAAAACTGTTTTATTTTGCCATAAATGGCGAATGATAGAAAGATAAGAAGAGAATGATTATTTCTCCGAGTGCGTCTCATTAGACCAATGAGGGTTTTCAAAAATATGTGATACCAGATGGCAGCACAGTGACATCAGGTCCAATCGACTGTTGTCATTATATCATCAGTTGACGGGTTCTTTGCTCCATCAAATGTATTCAATAACAGCAGACTGCGCTGCCATCTGGTGTCCCGACCCATCCTTTGAAAACCCTCATTGACTTCGTCCAATGATTGGACAAATCAGACTCGTGCAAATGATAGTCCATCAACTTACATGGCTTTGCGCGAAACTTCCCAGTATTTTAACCATCGATACATAAATTTTTCAATAATAAAAACCGACTTCAACAACAAAGAAGAATTTTACAAATTGGTCCAGGCGTCTTTAAGTAATCAGGGAACACACATAGATGTTCTTTCGAATTGATAACCACCTCCTTTTGTTGAAGTCTGTTAAAAAGAATCTGTATGTTTCATACAATCTAACTTTACTCTTTGTAAAAATATATATCTTTTTTATAGGAACAAGAGCAGTGCGGCATCGCGTGGGCGGCGCTAGTGACCCGGCCGCCGCAGCACACGTTGGTGGTGGAGCGCATGCACTCTGGCGCAAGGCGGTACATCGTCCTCGATTTCGGTCACACCGTGCGCCTCACAGATTTGGTATGTAGGTTGTAGCGGGAACGGATGATATGTTCGACCGCCACCAAGGAAAGATCTTCCCGCCACGTATGGTGTTGCGCCTGGGGAAGACTCCAACTGTGTATCGTCGGAAGTTGTATATGTGCAGCGAATCGGGCGAACTCTGAGATCAAGATGTAGGATACTGCTGGTGCCATCTCGTATGCTTCTTGTGAACTATGGTATCGCTCTTCATTCATTGTGGTTGTAGTTCCTTGTAATGACGTAGAGCCACCAAGAGTGATAAATCTGGGGGTACGGCAGTGCCCCCGCCAAGTCGAACAAAGGCCCTGCCATAGCATACTTTTCTCGCACCAACTCGAGGCACTTTTGACACCCCTGTAACTTCATTGTGGAAGAAGCTAGAAGCCTATTTTTTTCCTATAACTATATCCCATTATTTGATGAACCTATAGGGTTGGATCTCACTTGTTAGCGAGAGTGACGCTATAGCATTCCGTCGCTCTCTCGCTCTGGCAAATGACGGTTCTGAGCGTCGGAAAAGAATAGCAGCCTAGAAAAGTGCTGTTCCGTGCGGACAAGTGAGATCCATCCCATAGTTTGTGAATAATCGCTAGTCAAAGATACTTCATTTTGTCACTGATTCACTCACTCACCGATCAATATTCAAAGGAACCTGCATCAGATCTAGAGACTTGAAACTTGGGATTTAGTTAGTATTTAGCTTAAAATTTTGGTTCTATGAATTCAGATAAAATCGAAGTCGACATGAAAGTAGTTTTAAATAAAAGACTCGTTTTCAGATAATCCCATCATGCTCCGACCTGGTGACCCTCTGCATTGACATTTGGGTGACAAGCGAAGAGACTGACTGCGTAAAGTTGGCGTTTGCTACGGACATTGCGAGCAAACATCTTGTGCTCACCGATATACAGCCGCCGCCGCTCTGCCGGTACATGAAGGTAAGGATTGAAGATAAAGGAAATATTATCAAAATTGGTCCAGCCGTTTACGCGTGAAGAAGTAACAAACATACACACACACACTCACAAACTTTCGCCTTTATAATATTAGTGTGATGTGATGTAATAATATTAAATTCATTTGTATTTAGAGTAGAGGCGTACATAGGCCAGATTTTTGGGGCCATGTTAACAAATATCCTTCTGTTCTAACATTTCACCCCTCAGGTCATCACGAGGTTCTACGGTAACATTTTTGACAAACCTACGGTAACCTTACATTTCTTGGGATAAAATAAACATAAAAAATGTAGTCAGGTGGAATAAACATCTATACAAACTTTAACATTTATAATATTAGTAGGATTGGAAGGCAAAATTTTTCTTTGCACATTCAGACAGTTTCCTTATAAAATGTTTTTTTTACAGATAACAACAATAGGCCGTTACGGCATGTCTGCGATGAAGTGCAAGATCCCCTTAGGGTGGTTCTACGGCGAGATTGCGGATATCGCTAACGTGCAGGCCTCCATCAATGCACTGAATGCTTTGCACCAAGATTTGACTTGCCGATTCAGGTAAACATGGATAAAAGTTAAAATTCCTTACATGCCTCTTTACAACACTCAAACTTAAAAACAAAAAAAAATGCTACTCTGACACATTGACACGCAGAATGAACTTACAACACGTGTTTTTTTGAAGCGTGGTATGAAATAAAAAAAAAACTATTACACGGCTAGAAACTATGAGAATAGTACTACTGTTAGGATATTAATTTTGACATTTGTGTTATTTCTTTAAATCTGTCTCAAGCTGAACTGTTACTAGAGACTATAGCAAATTATGTAATTTTTCTAATCCATCCATCCATATATTCACAGGCTAGCGACTGGCAAGCTGATGGACCTCCTCAACCCGTACCTGGAAATGTACAACGGCAACGCAGCCCACATGATGGCGTACCTCAACCTCGCCAACGACACCGACCCCAAGGTCGTCACCGCCTACCAGGAGTGCATAGAGCTGCAGCAGCAACTGCACACCTGTAATAATATATTGAAGAAGCTGCAGAATAACAACGAGTGTGATGAACAAGTGCTCGATATGATTAACAAGGGGAAGGTGACGTCCGAAGCGCTCTTAGAAAGGGCTTCCACGGACAAGCTGAGGGTCATTACAGAGAATGTGGTGGACATGTTGCTGTACTTCTACTTTCAGATGGGCGATGTGGTAAGTTTCACTCACATTTACTACGAAATATTTATACGGAACAAAGAATTTACACAGTTTTCTGATAAGCACGAATGCCCTAGAGTGCAACATTAAAGACGCCAGGCTCAATTTGTGGGAGGGAGGCCACACTGTGCCTAGTTTTATTCCACCACGCGAGGAACTTCCCCCTGGCCATGATTTGCCGTGGCCTACTTGGAAAGCGCTCAACAGACTGTGAATCCAGGTGGGGCGCAGCAAAGACAATTTGGTCAGGTCAGGTGGAAAATACTGAGCAGCTCACATGACAAATAGAGCGAGTGCGGCTTCTTTGCACAAAGGTTTTCCGAGGTGTCCAAACACCTGCACCTTGGATGACTTATATGCCGCCTCCAACAATGCAATAGAGGTGGCCCAATTCTGGTCCACTAAAATATAAACATACCATCGACACGAAAAGAAGACGGAACAAAGAGATATTTTCTCAATAAATACTTGTGGTACTATTCGTATACGTACTTTGTCGTGAGATCGCATGAGGATGCTTGTCCTTCAAATGAAGGTTTTCAAATATATGAGCCATCAAGTCCAATTGTCTGTTGAAGCATCAGTTCACAGGTGCTTTTGCTTCGTCGAATAGATCCAATTACAGCAGCTTATTAGACCTTCGCGTTGCGAAACTGACTTCACTTGCCATCTGTCTGGTGTTTCATATTTTTGAATACCCTCAATTTTGAAAGTTCTTGCGGGATGGGCATGTCCAGTAAAGGCTCAGACAGACGAGCGACAGCCCACGACCTATGTTAGCGACCGTCGCCGATAGATGTTGCGAAATGGCACACAGTAGTCTGTCTGTAAGAGCACTAAGTTGCCTATAAATATAAGTTGCCTTGTATTTGACTATAAATTATTTTGACGAAAGTGGTATTATAGCAAAGTGGCCTAAATCCTTTAAATATGCGACGGGATTGCGACAGTCTATAAGGGTTGGGCTACATATGGCAGCACGCAAGAGCACTTTTCTATTCTGCTATCCTTATTCGCTAGAGCGAGAGAGCGAGACAGAACGCAGCAGCATCGGGATTTCGCGGCGTTTGATCGCTCTCTCTCACTCTAATGAATGCCTGTTCTGAGCGAAAGAAAAAGATAGCAGTATATAAAAGTTCTGATCCGTGTTGAGTGCGGATTGATTTTCATGATACTAAAGGTTGGGCTACCCAACCTTTAGTATCATGAATACTCGTGACAGTTCTTTTTTTTTGAGTAGCTCAAAAAATTGGCAAAACTCTTGTAAAACGCTTTAATCTCATTTCACAGAAAGGTACATACAAGAAACAGAAAGGAATATCCTAAGATCCCGCGCAACATGCATCCCCGTTCCCCAACCCTGCACTTCTCCCTCGTTCGCGCCTTGTAGAGATGTTGAGCGGGCGATTGCGGGCGCCTGCAGGCGTCTCGACAAGGCGAGAAAGGGGGAGAGGTACGACGAAGACCCGACGATACTTATATTAATTCAGTGGTCGTTTCCCGTTCGTTCACAGCAATACGAAGAAGTGAGTCAGGAGTGGTGGAACGCGGTGTGCCCGCTGATCTGGCAGTGCGGCGCGCGGGCGGCGGCGGCGCTCGCCACGCTGGCCGCGAGAGCCGCCGGCGGCGCCGCCTGGTGGGGGCCCGGCCTCGCCGACATACTGGTCTCCGCCTTCGCCGCCGCCGACGCCCCGCCGCTGGCTCTCGACAGGTGCGGTACTTTGTAGCCTTTATACACAGGCTCACTGGTAACTCTCGTTACATATTCTAAGTCTTTTAGCGATAAGACCGCCCTTTGTTCATTTAATAGTATATTGTTAAACAAGGGTTGTAAGTGATAAGATAAATTATACTCGAGATATTTAGGCGTACGAGCGAGCGAAGCGAGCGAGAGTGCTTATAGTTCGAGGGTGTAATTGATCACTTACACTGAGTTGAACACTACTTTTCATCATGATAGTGGGGAACTAATGAAAAACTTTTATAAAAGATGTGGTCATTAAGAATCGAAGAAAAACTCTTACTGACGTCAAAGCTCTCAAAGATCAAATATGGCGACTTTTTGCCTCGAAAGCCATTTGTCATTTCCCAACAACCTGACTTCTTGTAATAAGGCAGATCTTATGTGATTATGACTATAGTCAATGAGAAGAAGCTTGTCTCTCATTTTGCCTAAGAGTGCAATTAATTTCGTCCCACAGATGCCTGGTGCTCGTGATCTACATGTGCCGCAAAAGCCTCTACTCTTCAGCCAATGTGGAGCATGGCCCGGCCGCCTCGCTTGCCAACCGCACCATGGCGCTGCTGAGCGCGTGGCGAAGCCGCGGCCGCGCCAGACCGCATTCTGCGCTGATTGCCGCGCTGCTCACCGCTTTAGCAGCGCTACTTGACAGTGTCGCTGTGCGACATACCAGGTATGTTGCACTGTTGTGTAAAAAAAACTTGCTGTGTCTATATAAACTAGTTGTTGGTCTTCCTAATAAAAAAAAGTAACGGGTGCGAAAAAACAAGATTTCTTCGCCACAAAAGCCTCTACTCTTAGGCCAACGTGGAGCACGAACTGGTAGCTTCGCTCGCCAATCGAATCATGGCTTTACTGAGTGCATGACCGTCCACATTCCGCACTGATTCCGCGCTGCTTACCGCTTTAGCAGCATTAAAGTGAAGTTATCGGTTTTTACTTCTCTGAAGTTGAAATTTTTTACTTCTCTGAAGTTGAAATGCGTCATTTACACCTTGTACTGTAAGTAAGATACGTGTTTTATATCTAGGCGCGGTCAAATACATACTTTTTATCTCATCTATTAGAAAAACTATGTATTCATACCAAAACATTTGAAGATAAAGTTAATGCTTATTCTCTCGGGATTAAAAAGTGAAAAAGAGAATCTCTAGGCCCTAGAGATTCTCTTTTTCACTTTTTAATACTAGAGACTAGAGTCTAGGGATTAAAACTAGTTTGAAAACTAGAAAACGAGTGTGATCCAGCTAAAAAAAGAGGGGAATTTTGTTTTAAAATAAAAAATAAAAGGCACACGCGTCGTGATTTTTTAAATTTGAAATACATAATATTGTCGTTAACATGGATTTGGGTTAGAAATTACAAGTAGGTAAATATTTTTATGATCTCCGCTTCAGAAAAAGAAATAAGTATAATTAAAAAAAAAACGCAATTTTTCCCTTTGATTCAAGTAATTACAGAAGTTTTAGGTTATTTGTATTGACATGTAATTATTTGTGTAAATGTGAATACTTTTTCGCAAGTTTAAGCAGATAGTGAATAGGTATCAAGTTTACTTAAAAAATAAAAAGATATGAAGGTCCACATAAACAAAGTTATGAGTGAACATTTTATCGTAAGTTGGTGGTCTTGGAAAAATTATTTCTTAGTATTTATTGTATGAATACAGCATCAAACAAAGGTTAGTATTAAATTGTCGGTTAAAATCTGATTAGGTATTGTAGGTGTTCTACTTTTCTTTATACTCTGTTTTGTATTTGCTAGTTTTTCTCATTGATGGAGATAGAAAAGTGTTACTTGGGAAGGGATAAAAACATCGTTTTTTAAAATCCTCTATGAGAAATATTTACATCGCGATATACATGAAACCATTCAAAGTAGACCCCTAGCCTTTAAAATATTACCTTATCCCCTTATTGCACAATCTACTATTGTGGGTTCTCCACTTCGAACGGTGATTGATGAAGCACCAAAACTTTAAATTTTAAACTTTTTGCACTAGGTATTTTAAAATAAAGTACTAAAACATAACTTTTAAAGTTTAACTTACTTATTTCTAGATGGGACTGGGTGACCGGTGGTCGCGCCGGCTGCGGCAGCGAGGTGCCCCGCAGCGAGTGCAAGTTGCACCATCACCGCAAGTACCACAAGAAGCTGCTGCATCAGGTCCAGGAAGTGGACGCTAAGCGCAGCGGCGGTAAACAGCTCAGCGACCACGAGCGCCTGGTAACCAACACAACATACTCGATTTTAAACGACTTCCATAAAGAAGGAGATCATCAATTAGTTGGAATCTTTTTTTTAAATGTATGTTCAACGATTATTCAAAGACTCCTACACCGATTTTTAATATTCTTTAATGTTTGAAAGGGTATACTTGTCAGGTAGGTCCATAGAAATTTTATCAAAATTGGTTGTGTAGTTTGGGGGTGAAGTCGATTTTAAGTTTTGAAAATGTATGCAGACAAAAGTGTTCCAAATTTTCTGCTGTCTGTCCGTCCGTTCGTTCGCGGTGGGCTATCTCATAAACCCTATAGATATGGACAAATTACACAGATTAAGCTAGTCGCAAAGTATGTTTTAAACTTGTGTTATGGAATACTAACTCAATAATACTCTATTTTATGATAAATAAATACATACAGATAAACGCCACTCAGTTATCGCTTGTATAGCTTCCCAACAGTTTTTTTTTTAATTATTTGAAATGGGCATTTGTAAAAATGATTGAAAATAAACGTCAGAAGAATTTTAGCCGAAACAATAATTTGTTTAGTGCCCGAGTGTATATATTCTCTAAGGAAGTAAACTTCGTCAAGTTAGAGAGATAGCAGAACACGTCGCGTCATTCCGTGTCTGTCACAAGTAGAGTTTGTGATAGAGATAGATTGAAAACGTCGCGTGGTTCCGCAGTTTATTCAATTCAATTCATTTATTTGTAGTAAATAAGGTTTTTACGAAGATGGTCATATACAATGTGTCCTTCTTATTTAGCTAATCATACAGCATGCACAATATATTTATTTTAGATACCTTGGTTACATTAAATTACTACTATTATTTTAAATAAACTATTTCTTTGATGCAATTTAATAATTTTTATCGTCCAAACAAATCCGTGCATCAAATGCTTTATTACTATTTAGAATTTAGGAATTCATCAACAGAATGAAATACTCAGAAGCCAGGTCTTAAAAATACTTTTAAATCTATTAAAAAGGTAACACTTTAATTTGCTCAGGTATATCATTTTTATATACATTGAGTTGTAGTTTCTTTCAGACTTCCCTGATTTCGATATTGTTTCCATTTTTAATTTACGCCCTAAGTGTAAAATGATTCGTTTGTTCTGTAGCGGGTGAGCATGAAAACTCGCATGGCGATGTTGAGCAAGCGCGGCTCGTCGGGCAGCAAGTCGTCGGGCGAGACGTCGTGCGGCGGGGCGGCTCGGGCTGCCAAAGTGATCCCGCCGGCGCTGGGCGCCGCGCTGGCGGGCGCGCTGGTGCAGCACATGCTGACCGCCGACAGCTGCACCGACACCGACGTGCTGCTGCTCTGTGCCAAGGTATACTTTCATCAATATATTTAAGAACTATGTTCTTTTCGGTGGAGTATTATCCATGTCTACCGCTTTTTTAGCCAAGTGCTTGACTTCCCATGCCATGATTTCTGCCTTTTTTTAATAGTTGACAGATGAGTTTCTATGACTCTAAAATTGTACTTTAAAGTGACGACATTATAGACCTGCGCTAGTCTAAAAATAATGTAACACACAATATTTATTTATTTTGACTAATATAAAGAAAAATGATTTGATTGTGTGTTTGTTTGTAAATAACCCTAGAAAATCGACCTAAACTATACACGATCACGTCTTTATGCTTAACGAAGGAGACATAGCATTATGGTGTTGTGGTTCTACTTTCTAAACTAATTGAGTATGTATGTCTGTATTGCCGCTATACTAGGGTTCCGTACCAAAAGGGTAAAAACGGGACCCTATTACTAAGACTTTGACCGTTGTTTGACGGGCGCTGTGCTTCCGTCCTGAGAGCTAGACAGTTTAATTTTTTACAGATGATGTATTTCGTGCCGCTATAACAACAAATACTTAAAACAGGAAGTAAATATTTAAGAGAGGCTCCGATACAACAAACGTGTTTTTTTTTATAGATAATAGGATAGAGTATAGGATATAAGATATAGAGAATAGGATATAAGATTGTACGGAACCCTTTGTGCGCGAGTCCAGCTCGCACTTGGCCGGTTGTTATAGCTAAACAGTTGTCGTTGTGCAGGTGGTAGGTCGTCTGTGCGCGCTGTGCGGCGGCGCGTCGCTGGTGGAGCCGTCGGCCGTGCTGTGCCTGGCGCGGCTCGCCGTCACGCTGCCGCCCTGGCCGAGACACGCGCTCACCACGCTGCTGCAGGTACGTGCAATACTAGCTGCGCGGCTGAGCTCTGCTTGGTTACTTTTTTTATGAAACTCAATTTTTTAGCCTAAATACCGAGTTTCATCAAAATCGTTGGAGCCGTTTCAAAGATCTTCTTTATATATATACAAGAATTTCTCGTTCAAAGTATGACATAACGTCTAACCCTCAAATTCATAAAAATTACAACCGTTTGCTTAGACCTATTTGAATTTAAACATATTTTCTCTTTTAATATTTATTTATTTTACCCTCTTTTCAATATTTTACATTAAAAGAACGAGACAAAACATATTTCAAGTAAAATGTATTTGACAAACGTTTGTTATTTTTATGAATTTGAGGGTAATAAAATAGAGACTATTTTAAGGGTGACTTCAGTCCATGATTCTGAACAAATTTCCTCAAGGAACGTAATATCGAAATACAAAAATTATGTTTTTGCTTTCCATTTAATTAGGTTATATTGGATCAACTGCTTAAAAAATTTTTCATATATCGTTATAAGTGCCTTGGTAAAAGTTGTTCGCTATCATAAACTGAATTCAACCGTAAAATATATATTATGTTAGATCCTGTATATATTATTATTAAATCATTGTTGACTTTTCAAATCCTTCCACCCCTTGTAACGCTTTTTCCTATGTTTGTTTAGGCTTGCTTTGGTGTGTCGTTGAAATAAAAACTTTGCTTGATAAGTAGACTTGCGTGTTTTTCGAATTTTTACAATAGGAAATTTTTGTATGGAGTTTTCGATGGCGAAAAAGGGGACCCAGCGGAAACGGATACAAGAATACACCGCCGATATTGTCCTATCAAAAAAATACTTATTTAAGGATTAAACAGGTCTGATGAGGAGAGACCTATATACGACCAGTTCTTTGCGTGCTTCAACAATCAACGACAAGAGCCCTTAGTGATCTGTCTGTCTGTCTGTCCGTCCGTCTGTCTGCGGTTTTACTCAGAGACTATAAGTACTAAAAAACTGTAATTTGGCTTGGGTATGTATATCAATCATGCCGACAAAGCGGTAAAATAAATCTTTTTTTTTATCGTATCCCATATATGTATAGTGGGATTCTTTTTTCTCCATAATGCATTCGCAACTACGGAACCCTACACCGTGCGTGGCCCGACACGCACTTGGCCGGGTTTTTACCAGGACGTCACAAACAGTAAACATTTGTTACAGGACCTAGTAGAGTACGAGAGCGGCGGCGCCAGCACGCTGCCGGCCAGCGAGAGCGAGAGCAGCGACGAGACGTGGCCCGCCTGCAACCGCGCGCTCGACGGCTGCTTCGGCAAGCAGCCGCGCCGGCACAAGGGCGCCTCGGTCGCCGGTCAGTATACTAAGCAATAACTAATCATCACACTAATATTATAAAGGCGAAAGTTTGTGAGTGTGTGTCTATGTTTGTTACTTGTTTTTATTCGTGATAAAATTTGGTATGCAGGAAGCTGACATCCGGAATTAACACATAGGCTACTTTTCATATATCCTCCCGAGGGACGTACTAGCGTGGGTAGCGAGGTCAGAAATCTATACTTTTAGTTGTCAGAATATCATGAGCGCATTTGTTTGTTGTTCAGACTGGTGTTTTGAGAAGCCAGGTAAAACATGCTAAGTTGAATTTCACCAAATAAAAAATGAAAAAAAAAAGTATTTATTGCTCTCCAAACAATCTCACAAATATACAAGTACATAGATAAAATAGTGTAGACGAAGCAAAAGAGGTTTGCAAGGATCGTAGCAAGTGGAAATCTATAGCCTCTGCCTACCCCCATGGGAAACAGGCGTAAAAGTATGTATAGATAAAATAGGCGAATACATAAAACACAATAGTGTGTTAAGTTACCAATGAGATTGGAGGAGACTGGGGACTGATGTAGGCAATATTACAGTTCTCCAGAGTTCTCCTATCTGGATGCGAAATACAATCTAGTCTTCACGCAAAATGACCTAAATCACGCAAAAAAACCTATGAGGTATGAAAACCTTTGAGGGTTTCCAAAATATGGGACACCCTAATAACTACTTATTTCTACTCCCATATAAAAAAAAAAAATATTTGAAACTATGTCTACGAAAGCGCAGCTGCGGATGAGTAATCTATCCTATCATTTGTATCCTGTAAGGTGTTACGCACCGATATAAAACGTAACGTCAAATCGAATGTACAATTGGGTCACCATTACAGTCACACATGATGGCTGAAGAGAAATCTTACACATGACGTGGTTCAGCTATTGATTTTTCTAAAATGTAAATGTGACGCAGCGAACATAGCTTACGGCAATATAAAGAATGCGTGAGCATTGTTAACAAGCACGGGTTACTCATGTAGAGTCAGCTACTGGCCGACATGTTTCGACCTTACCTGGAGGTTTTTTTCAGGGTGAATGCGATTCAATGCGGTTCAGGTCTTCACTAGGGCGAATGTGACGCGTCTACACGAAGCTCGCTACGCGACACACTATCTATGTCTCACGTTAGTCTTAATCAAAGAATGTGTGAGCATTTAAAGTTTTTTTTTTTTCTCAAGTAGTACTGCGCTTAGGTATGGTTTTTAAGGAAAACTTGGAAAAGCGATTCCCGGATTTCCGGGTAATAAGATAGAATAAGCATTCAACACTGAGCTCTTGGTATCAGTGTAAACCGTATACAAACCGTATCAAATATTTACATGTAACAAATGTATTCATTTGACGGAGAATTTTTAGTTACAAACCGAGCTTGAAACTTGGTAGTCGATAAATATATTTTCAGGTAAGTTTCAGACGAATTTATGCTTTTGCTTGGTTCTCATTTTGAGATCTCTTTACTAAAAAGTCGGAAATAGGATTTTTAGGTAAGTAAAAAATATACAAATATTTCAGTCTGCTACTTGAGTACGGTTCTGTTACTTTAGTATATAATTGTATATCAAGACAAAAAAATAGATATCCTGCTACGTCTTTTACAAAAGATCATCTACATAAGTTTGATAGTTATTTGATGCAATGATCTTAATTCATTGCCAAAATGACAAGATTATTTATAAATAATCTTTACTTCATACTATAGTATGAAGTAAACGGGTTACTCACGTAGAGAGTCAGCTACTGGCCGACATGTTTCGACCTCATCCGGAGGTCTTCATGAGGGCGAATGTGACTTGAGGACGCGCACACGAAGTCGCCTCGAGCCGCACTGACCTGAAACATGTCGGCCAGTAGCTGACTCTCTACGTAAGTAACCAGTTTACTTCATACTAATAATGACTGTGTCTCACGTTAGTTTTTACCAAAAAAAAAAGATTATTTTTTATTTATCGAATGTAAGGATTGTTTTGTTTAATTTATTTTCCGCGACGGAACTGTACTCAGACCCGTATTGTTCTTTGCAGATGTGTTAGCCGATAGTTTTGGGCTGGCGAAGACAATCACATTCAACAAGCCCCCCAACAAAATTCCCCTCGGTATCACAAGTAAGGCATCTTCCAATAGGCCATGGTACAATAATTATGTAGGTTTTAGCAGCAAACAATCTTAAATTGATAAAGTGCGCAATATATATTATGGAAACTAATCTCTTACTTAGATTTGTTCGGTGTATCAATGGGATAAGTTCTAATTCTAGGTCATTTCATTTAACGGATGTAGATTGACTTTGGTGGTTCTAAAGGTTGGGTTACGCACGGAACGGAACTTTCGCATACTGGTATCCTGTTCTATCGCTCAGAACCGTCATTTGCTAGAGCGAGAGAGAGAGGGCCGGAACCCATCAGCATGGCCGGTTCCGTAGCGTTCCGTCGCCTTTTCTCGCTCTAGCTAACGGTTTCGAGCGACAGAAAAGGATAGCAGCATACGAAACTCCTGTCCCGGTCTGACAGATGAGTCCCTAAGGGTCAGTGTAGATCGGGAGGCGACGTGATGCGATGTGGCGCGCACTTGAAGAAATATAGAACGTGTTACCTCAAAAATTACAAATTTCAGTGTAACGTACAACGTCGCGCTGTGTAGCGCCACGCACCGGACTCTCACTGAAATTAGTAACTTTGTATATTGTAAAAAGTTTGTTTGTTTCCACTTACAACTACTTAATAGAATTTTTTCCCAACTTAGTAGTTGCATTATATCTACCTTATCATCTTAACGTCATAACTTATTGTATACATTGCTAACTTAGTAAATTCATTCAGGGTACAATAGAACAGATGGATTTTCTGACCTACAACATTCATCTTCCGCATAGCACGAAATTCTATAGTCCTTCAAAAATGCGTGCTACGGTGGAATCCCAGTGCGAACTCGCCCTAAGCTGGAACTTATAAAATATGCGAGCCACAGATATGAATTGAATCCTGTGAGGTTTCCCTTCTCTGTCGCATGTATGGTTTGTTGCATAAACATCCTAATGGCGTAGTACATAAAAAAAAACTGGTAAGGTCTGAAATTTGTTGGTGGGGGATATCCTCGAACCAACAACTAAGTGAAACACTTGATATAATGATGTCATGATTTGTTTTCATAATATTGACAGTTTACAAAATCTTCATGTTTTTGATATAATGAGTACATTCCTCGCAGAAGTAAGTTATTGTATCATGCATTAGGCTCGCTTCGACTTGTATTCGGTTTGCACTGATACGTAGAGCGGCAATGCTATCGTGAAATGCACCTTATTGCATTACATTTAAGTGTGAAATGCTTACTTTGAGAGCTTATTTTACGAGTAGAGACCAAATGGTTTCAAAATATGTGAGACATTTTGCGTGCCTACGTATTATATGTATGTTTTAGAAATTGTTTCTGGTGTTGAGACAAAAGGCCTAAATTTTTTTTTTTATATTAGTCATTACAACATGTTGAAATTAAAATACCTATTGAAGTAACGGACTTTACATAAATATATATTTTTTCATTTTCCTCTACTGGCCTGGCCCTACATAAATATACTGGAACTGTTTTAAAAGGGTGGAATCAGTTGACACTGAACATCTGTCCCCAAAAAACTTATATCTAAATATGAAAAATTCGATTGCTGATTCGATTTTGTGTGGGAAATCAAACAATATTTTTCCAATTTCGATATATGTTCCTTGGACAAAGTGTTCAGTATCTGGGATTACGAAATAATTTTAGTATATTTTCTTACACATTATACATATAAGTTACTGCTTTCAGTGCCTCTACTAGCTTTTTTAATCAGTTTTTTGTTTGGCAAGTCAGAAAGGCGTGTCTAGTAGTCAGGCGTAAAGTATAGAAGCTTGTTTGTTTGTTTGTAAAAAATTAACTGTACACAATAAGATATACGTTTAAGAAACTAATACCCGACTACGGAAGCCATTTACGGCTAACAATTTTTGGAATTTGCTTATAGAGACGTCTCATTTGATACCCAACTCGATATTAATACTGTGGGGTCACACAATCCATGGACCATCTTTTGTCATGTCCCAACTGACCGATTCCTTGTACTAAGGCAGATCTGAATGTGGCTAATGACAAGGCGGTTGCCGTGGATAGGTTTTGGTCTAACAATATTTAATTTGAGCCATTTCGACTCGATAAGAAGAAGATTGAAACAAACGCAATTGATACGCCCTTTTTTATATGTAACATTTGGGTATTTTCCTGAGTTAAAAATAAATTATTTTGTACCAATAGGAAAATAAAGGGTCTACCTTTTATGGTAGAACTTTTTAGTTAAGAATATTATCACGCATAACAGTGTATGGTAGAAACCTCATTTCGTAGAATTTAGATTGGCATTTCTCATTTCTCATACATTTAGAGTCCATAATTTTTAAATTAATATTCATCTTATGGCATAAATTTGATGGCTATTATAATTAAAACGGAGAATCATTATGTCGCAGACAGTTCACTGCTAGAATGTCGTTTTGGCATAAAATCAATTTCTATGTCATTATAAGGCAGAACCATCATATCTTGGAATATGTTCAGTAATATGCCATGCCTGTTTGCATGCTGTATGCCTGCATGCAGCATGCAAGCAGGCATACAGCATGCAAACAGGCATGCAGCATGCAAGCAGGCATGCAGCATGCAGGCAGGCATGCAGACATGCAGCATGCAATTATGTCTGGGTGGCTCCACCAGAAGACTCGCTTCGTCAGCCCTTCGTTCCATTCGGGGACTCGATCTCGCTTCGCTTGGGAGGTCGGCGGTTCGCTTCGTTCGCCACCTCCCCCCACTCTCTACGTTTCGGCCTCGTCCCCTCATTACACTCAGGACTTCCTTCGCGAGCCTTCTGGTTCCGCGCTAATGAATAACACTCTAGTATATGACAAAGTTGAGCCACGTGAAGTCGGGGTGCTCTTAGTTGGATCTGCCAGCAGCTTATAATTGCGTAAGATATTTTAGTATTACGCAAAATCATGACTGCGAATGAAATTATTGAGATTAAAATTATTCTAATTTAAATTCTGCCGTCTTTGTAAAGGGAGAAGTGAAATTGCATCAAATAGCTATCGCACAAAATAAAGGTTATTCTATTTGAAATTATGTATAATGTAATGTATGTTAAAAGCAATTATGCTCACTAAAATTCTGCCAGCTAAATAGGATGCTATTGAAAATTCTACCACATGAATATACTCAGCCAAATATTGGTTCTATGAAAAAAAATGCCTTTTCTATGTTCGTCCAAAGAATATTCTACCATGTGTGTTATGCGAAATAAAAATCGGAGCATTAAGATTCTGCCAAATAGAGGGAACCCGAAAATAAAATGTCACAAAATAATGTCACTTGTCTTTAAACATATCCATTTTAACGTGATTTTAGATTTATTATTGCAAAACAATTGATAATAAGAGCGCTATTTGACTCCAAGAAACTATGAAGTCATCTGCCTATATTCCATACAAATTCCATAGAGAATGTTTGTTTTGACGTTTAGAAAAAAGTATCTGATTTGACTTGTTGGACAATAGCGGATTGTAGTCTGTCACCAGGATAATAATGACGAATCTATTAACATCTCATTTATGAAAATTGGATAAGCGGTTCGGATGCTACGGTGGAACAAACATATATACCCACATACATACATACATATACACTGCTGAAATCATTACCCTTCCGTTTGGCTTTGCCGTAGTCGGGTAAAAACATAAAACAAAAATATCAGTTAGAAGAAGAGAACAGTACAAAAGGCATACTTATTCATAATCTTTTCCAGTCAACCTTTAATTGAGAGGAGAATTTACAACACGTAGCTTCTGTACTAAACCTATAGCTTCTTTAGTCTTCTATACTAAACTATGCATGTTACTTCCAGATATCATTAAGGACATGGAAGACCAGCTGACTGCTGAGTCGGACGACTCCGAGTCGGATGAGAAGTATTTGCAATACTTCCTGGACGCGGTCAAGAAGGAGACTAAGACGAAGCCCGCTGTGGATAATACAAGCAGGTTTGTAGCTGTATGGGATACTAGTTGCTTAATGGCAAAGAAGAGTAAAAATTAGGGTGTACACTGTTCCGTCTTATCTCTGTCACAAACTTTACGTGCAAAAGAGATAGCACAATACGTCGCGTGATGCCGTGTCTCTGTCGCACTTGATGTTAAGTGAAGCTTGAAAGAAGCTGGAGTTGGAGGAGTTGTGTCTAAAGACACGCCGTCTCGCTGGGTACCATTTTGGCAACTGAAGACAAATTAATAAAAAATACTAGCTGATGCCCGCGGCGTTATCGGCGTGGTTAAATTTTAGTCAATCTCACAGGAACCAAACATTATCCAGGGGTAAAAATTATCCTTTGTGTTAGTCTAGGTAATAAGCTATCTACATGGCTTTAATTCATATCCATTCAGCCGTTTTGACGTGAAAGCGGAACAAACATCCATACAAGTTACAACCAGTCCAATAGGATCAAGTAAGATTTGTGTGTTATATCAAGAATGAGCGAGCATTGCGTACTGGAATAAAATAAGGTTGAATTTATAAAAATGAAAATCGTGGTGGAAAATATCACGTTGTATTCGAACTTCTCTCTTACCCAGTTTGGTGTCGGTTTTTTTAAGCTTCTTAACGGCATCTGACGTAAATGTATGTCATTTATGCTTGGGCCGGACCTGCGCCTATCGTCACGAAGCTTCGTGCTATTACACGATACACGCAAATGTGACCGGCCGTTATCGGGTATCGTCCCGAATATTCGGTCTTCGTGTGGTTATCTTATCGCGCGGGTGGCGATACATCAAAGGATTTATGCACGCTAACAATTCGCTCTGCGTGGTCGCACTTGCGTTGTTCGTTCATTTTGACGTTTGTTTTCAACTTGTTCGGATGGTGCTGTGCGACGGTGCCACGGTTGTTAATGCGTATAAATGGAGTGGAACGATAAAATAGTGTTAAAATTTTTAGCTGTTTCTTTCTAGGTTTCTTTTTAGGTTTCAATAAATGCATTATGTAATTGTTGGCACACATGTTAAAGAAAAGAAAGTCGTCGTCCATATTTAAAACACGTAGATGACGACATCTTGGATTATTGCCAGATAGTTCGTGAAAAATAACGAAGCCGCTAGTGTGACCAGCGCTTTATCGCGATAATTTTTTAGTGTACAAAACGTACGAAGATTCGCCGCGAATAGCTTTGGGACGATAGGCACAAGTGCGGCCGAAGCATTAGGACAACAGGCATTACTAGTAAGCAGGTTTCTTCATGATGTTTTCCTTCACCGGAAGAAAGTGGGACACACTTAAAGGTAAAAGAATTGAACTCGTCAAAGTCAAAATATTTTTTTTGTAGTATTCATTTTTTTTCCTTCTATTTCTTAATAGCTAGTTTTTGACGTCAGATCATTTACTTACAACTAAGTTTACTGCCGCCTCCTAAGCGCAAGTACAGAAGAACCGCAAAGACCGTGCCTGAACCACTTGGCCAAGACCATTTCAGAAATGGTCGTTTAATTAAATTATGTTTAAAAGGTAGGCATGGTATGTTTACATTACCGTGCCTACCTTATAAAAAATTATTTCTCTTCCTTGTCATTAGATGGCACTATAGGTATTTATTAAAACATTAAAAATCTTTTATTACATTTATTTAAATAAAGTAGTACTCTAATGAATTAAATATGACTTATATGAAATGCAATTAATATTTTTAAGGCATATTCAACACTTTAATTGTAATTTCTTTGCTAGTAGTGCGTGCTGCCATCTCTGTGTGCCAACCCGCAACTCCAGTTTTGCCTACTTACGGGCCCTCCAATAGTTTCTATAACGTTGGGTATCAGAGATAATATAATTACAAACGTAACGTTTGTAATTATATTATCTCTGACATTGCATAGTTTTTACACTATTTCTCTTTCTAGTGTGGTATCAAGCTGCACGGACGCTCGCCTCGAGAGCGGGGCCGGCAGCGCGGGCGGCGCAGGCGGAGCGGGCGAGTCGCTCGCTCGGCGCGCTCTGCTCGCCACGGGCGGCGCTCTAGCCATCGCCATCCGCTCGCCACCCCCCGCCCCCGTGACGCCCCCCGCGAGTGCCACGCCCGCGCCCCGCGCCCCTACCAGCCCGTCGGCAGGAGGGTCATCGTCCCCAGTGACGTCACCGCCCGCGACGCGGCCGCACCCGCCGCTCACACACACGTTGTATGACGTGTTCAGACATTTGGCGCTCGAGTTTCATTATCAGGTAAAAAAAATATATATTTAAATATCTTGTAAATGTTTGCACTAAAGCCTAGGATAGTAATCGTGGTAAGTCCCGTAGTACTAATAGCACTAATTGTGACCGCGAAGCTTTAAAATCATATACAAGCCTAAAGGTTCATTTAGACAGTGCAAGTTTCTTGCATGCTGTTGCATACCATTGTGAAGCAATAATAGATTTGTATGGCTAACGTTTAGACCATGCAAGTTATCTTTTATAATCATTTATGTTACTTTGGATAATCAATGTCTTAAAAATTTAAATAAAAAAAGAGTCTCCAACGCTTTGCCGTGAGGCAGGGTTCCCAGAACGCTGGCAGCATTACCCCTCTGCACCGCAATCGAAATTCTTTGCATATAGAAATGCCCTTGGATCGCCCGTAACATCAACGATTTTGCTGCTGAGCCCCATGGACCCATCATCCTTACAGCAAAGGGGCTAAAAATATAATATTCAATAAAATCTCCTATTTCCTGCGTTTCAGTGCTTCCGCCGAAGCAACCAAGAGATTGCTTCAATTTAATGTGTTGCACCGTCTAAATGGGTCTGTACTGTCTTCTCAGCTTACGTGTCGGTGTTTATGAGACGTGTTCGTTTCAGATGGACTGCACGTTCATGGAGAACGTGGTGTCTCTCTGGCTGACGCTGAACGGGTCGTCGTGGAGCGCGGGCGGCACGTGGACGCAGGCGTCGCTGGCGCTGCCCGCCGACACGCCTCGTATCCGTCTCGCCTCCGACACCGTCAACGCGCTGCTGCAATCGCTCTGCACGTGCGTACTACGTACCTACGTACAGATCGCGCCAAATAACTTGGCGGCTCGGAAGTTAGCTGCAAGTGACAGTGGGGTAGCCAAAGATTTACCCTCTTATTCATAAAAAAATATATAATGTTCGCTAAACCTATTTTAGTTAAAATATGTTTCGTCTCGTTTTTTCAACATCATATATTAAAAAGAAGGAACGGGACAAAACATGTTTTAACTAAAATAGGTTTAGCAAACGCTTGTTATTTTTTATGAATTTAAGGGTTAGAATATACAAGTAGTGTAGATTTGCCACCGAGCGTCCAGGGGTAAAAGAAAGACATATTAATGATTCTACGTATATTTTTTTCATGGTCGGGTTATAGGCACTCATTAAATATATGTAATTTTAAGTGTGCCTATAACCCGACCATGAAAAAATGTTCGGTCAGTGATAGAGATAAAACATGGCACTCTTTTCTTTTTCTTCTTTTAGAAATCTCAATAAGACTATCTCGCTCTATCAAAGCGTGTCAGGCCCTTGGGGGTAGCAGACGCCCGGTGCACCGACCCGCGCACACCTGTATTCGTCTACTGCGTAGCTTCCGCGCGGAGTTCAGAGCCGCCGAGTTATTTTGCGCGTACTGTATCTATTGTCCGTCTTATCATAAAATCCAGACTAACTTTGTTACTAGGTTTAAACCATTAGACGACCTCCGTTGCGTAGTGGTCACCATGCTAGTCCGCCACCCAGAAGTTCCGGGTTCGATCCCCGGTTAGGGCAAGTTGGAAAATGGCCTTTTTCAAATTGTCCTGGGTCTTGGGTGTTTATCTATATATGTATTTGTTATATAATATAGTATCGTTGAGTTAGTATCCCATAACACAAGTCTCGAACTTACTTTGGAGCTAGCTCAATCAGTGTAATTTGTCCCTATATATTAATATTTATTTATTTATATTATCCGCCCAAAATGAAATTGACATTGACAGGTGAGATGGTGTGATATTACTAGATGTCAACTTAATTTTGTCGGATAATGGTTTAAACCTAGTCACAAAGTTAGTCTGGGTTTTATAATAAGACGGTGTTAGTCTAAATTTTAACACTGGGATAATATTAATAACAGTGTTCCAATTTTGGAACGGTTATTTTGCTAGAGCGAGAGAGAGCGACGGTACGCCGCGTGATCTATTGCTCTGGCAAATGACGGTTCTGAGCGACAGAAAAGGATCATCATCTTGCATCCTCAGCGGTAACGTTTCGGAGCCTGGGTTCCGCTTACCTAATCAAGGTGATTTGATGAGAATACTGGTTTTTACACAGAGCGACTGCAGTCTGATCTCCGCAACCCAAAGGGTTAGCCAGAACCAATCCTTGGATAGGTCTAATGAGCAAACTCTAGATGGGATTCGGGACCCACAGTTATATGTGCCTTCCGAAACACGGAATCATCTTTATTTTCGGATGATCAGGCCTGAAATATCCTAACCGGACTGTAAACAACTTTTCGCAAAGTATGCGTTCCAATGGGATTCGAACCCACGACTTCCGGATCACAAGGCGAACGCCTTATCACTGGACCACGGAGGCAGTCCAGCGACCGTAAAAAAGTGCTGTGCCGTGCTGCCAAATGAGTCCCATCCCTAAAATGGCCGTTCTGATACTATGGACATTTTGATATAGTGGACATTCTGTGGTTTTGCGTTTCATTTCTAAAACAGAACCACTACATTTTTTCTTGAAACTGTCATAAGAGGCGGAAGGCGTTATTTATGTGAGAAAAATATTGGTACAATTTTTAGGGTTCCGTAGTAAACAAGGAACCCTTATAGTTTCGCCATGTCTGTCTGTCTGTCTGTCCGTCCGCGGTTTTACTCAGCGACTATAAGTACTAGGCAGCTGTAATTTGGTATAGGTATGTATATTAATTATGCGGAAAAAGTGGTAAAATAAAATATAAAAAAGAATTTTTTTTAGTGTAGCTCCCGTACAAGTAAAGTCAAAAGTTAATTTAATTTTGTCGACTAACCAATCATGTGGGGTATCGTTGAATAGGTCTTTCAAAAATATTATGAGTTTGTGAACAATGTTTTTCGATTTAGGGATCCGTTTCTGAATTATTTGGTTTTAAAGTGAAATTTTTTGTTAAAAGTCAAGTGTCGTCCCCCACCCCCCTCTATCTGTTAAACGGTTATATATGGACACGTGAAAAAAATCACAGCTATAGTTAACATAACGAAGTTTAAAGGAAAACTATCAGAGCTAAGTAGGGTTTACAAATTAAAAAGTTATAGGCGATCAACTTATAAAATGTACTCGCCAAAGGAAAATTTCATATAAATTCAGTAGTACATTCGTTTTTAGACGTTTTTAGTGGCATGAACTCAAAGTTGGCATTCGTAACTACGGAACCCTACACTGCGCGTGGCTCGACATGCACTTGGCCAATTATTTTTTTCGTTTTTATTTACAGATTGGAAAACATATCACTAAGATGTTGGGTGCTCTCTATGTTGGCACTCGCTTGGATTGCCACTCTCCCATTACAGGTAATTTTTTTAAATCAAAACCATCACATATATACTTATATAAAAAAAAAGATTCAAGCCTATTTTTTTGTTTCAGCAATGTTAAAAGTTTCTATCACTCTGAACAGTGATACTATTTTGTACCCAAAGTAGTTTTAAAACTTGTTCGATTTTATGCACCCAGTCAGTGTAGTTTAGTAAAATTTCGTATTTGTGTTACGTGGTTTTGTTACAAGTATTATTTCTTTTTTATTTTAATGAATTATATTTTCTTGTTTGCCATACAGACAGAGGGTAACTCTCAGACGATGGGCCGCGTTATTCTAGAGTGCGAACACTTCGTGCCGGCGATCGTCAAGTTTATTACCATGAACGTCAACATCGACGGTGCCGTGGCGTCTTCAGAACCTTATCTTGTAAGTATTTTGTGTCTGACTGTACAGTGTACACTCCGGCTAATAAGCCTAGAGGAGAAAAAAAATAGGGGCGCCACAGTCTATGCCAAATGTCCCCTTGGTCACGTAATACTTGCCTTACTTCTCCATTGAAGTAAGATAATCTTACAAGACGAAGGGGCAGGCCTTAAGTATCTCGCCCAATCAACTTTGACAAGGGCGGGGCTTATATAACAAACAAACCAATCATATCGCCTAAAATATTTTACCTTATCGGCGCGATGTGTTTAGTTGGTTTGGTACCTACTCGATAAAGAAGTTCTTTATTTCGAGTCGAAATGGTTTCAGTGCGAGAATAAATAATAAATAAATAAATATATAGGGACAAACAACACTGACTGATAATGGAGAAGTTAGACAAATATTGCGATAGTAAAGTTAAACTAATACATTCTATCTAAATCTATAGTATTTACGAGCTTTTGCTCTTATAAGCGGAGTTTGAATTTTCTTCCATTTGTCTATGTCGTCTGCCAGCCGTTTTACTTAGCTGTACGACACAACTTTCACCTACTCATTTACTTGCTTAATGTAGCTATGCCTGGGCCTTCCTGGTCCTTCAATGAAGTTTTTTTTTATGAAATCGTCGTTCGTATCATCTGACCTAAACATCTTTTCCCCTAATAAAATTAGAAATCCTAAATATCTCTAATAACAATATGCGTAATCGATACCCTTACATTATTACATTAGAGTAATGCGTCTACCATTTTATTGGCACACTGCTCCGCATCCCGCTGTGTAGCGCGGGGCCGCCATACGAAAACGATGCGGTGTCAGTGTGTTGTCCCGTGCGTGGTTTCTATAGGAGTTGAGATACTTGCATACAGTCCGGCACCGCGCTACGCGGCGGGGTGCGCAATGCACAATGGTGATGTCGTTTTTACCCGACTGCGCCAGAAGGAGGATTATGGTTTTTGGAGTATTACACTGTACCATTATACATACATACGTACGTATGCATACGTACTTAATCGTTTGGCACGCTCTGCGTCTTGAACGCGTCAATGGATTTAAGCTTGACAGGTGTCATTAGATTCGTCTTAATTCTGAGAGTGACACTGGGTATATAAAAAGGCAGTCGGGTTTTTTTTTTGTTGCTTGTTGACCACGGAGAAGATAGCGCGATGACATCAGCAGCTTCAAAAAGGGAGTGGCGGCAGGCTGCTATGGACAGGGATCTGTGGAAGAAGGAAGGGGAGGCCTTTGCCTAGCAGTGGGACACCAACAGGCTAGAGAAAAAAAAACACTTGTTGATGAAACGATTTCGTACCAGGGCGGCGTAAGCATTGGCGCGGGCGCAGGAGCCGCCTCCGCGCTACAGTCCGTCCTCTCCCGCGTGGTGTGCACGCGCGGGCCCGGCGGCGCCCTTGCCGCCCTGCGCATCGTGTGCGGCGTGTGGCGGCGCGACGACGCCAGC
The DNA here is from genome assembly GCA_943193695.1 of Acrobasis suavella. Taxonomy (NCBI): domain Eukaryota; kingdom Metazoa; phylum Arthropoda; class Insecta; order Lepidoptera; family Pyralidae; genus Acrobasis; species Acrobasis suavella. The sequence continues at coordinate 5,275,367 of OW971947.1, forward strand.
TGCGGGGCGCCCAGCGGCGGCGCCGTCGACCTGCACCACACGCTGCTGCGGCTCAGCCATCCGCTGCTGCAGGTGCTGGAGGGCAGGCACGCGCATCATGCGCTGGCCTTGCTCGATACCGTTGGTGAGTACTGCTTGCGTGTGACAAGAGATAACCTCACGCTGCTGCGGCTCAGCCATCCGCTACTGCAGGTGCTGGAGGGCAGCCACGCGCATCATGCGCTGGCCTTGCTCGATACCGTTGGTGAGTACTGCTTGCGTGTGACAAGAGATAACCTCACGCTGCTGCGGCTCAGCCATCCGCTACTGCAGGTGCTGGAGGGCAGCCACGCGCATCATGCGCTGGCCTTGCTCGATACCGTTGGTGAGTACTGCTTGCGTGTGACAAGAGATAACCTCACGCTGCTGCGGCTCAGCCATCCGCTGCTGCAGGTGCTGGAGGGCAGGCACGCGCATCATGCGCTGGCCTTGCTCGATACCGTTGGTGAGTACTGCTTGCGTGTGACAAGAGATAACCTCACGCTGCTGCGGCTCAGCCATCCGCTACTGCAGGTGCTGGAGGGCAGCCACGCGCATCATGCGCTGGCCTTGCTCGATACCGTTGGTGAGTACTGCTTGCGTGTGACAAGAGATAACCTCACGCTGCTGCGGCTCAGCCATCCGCTACTGCAGGTGCTGGAGGGCAGCCACGCGCATCATGCGCTGGCCTTGCTCGATACCGTTGGTGAGTACTGCTTGCGTGTGACGAGACAACCACACGCTGCTGCGGCTCAGCCATCCGCTGCTGCAGGTGCTGGAGGGCAGGCATGCGCATCATGCGCTGGCCTTGCTCGATACCGTTAGTGAGTGGTGCTTAGATCGTTCTCACATTACAGCGCCGCAGCACGCCACATCCATGGATTTTGTTAATATATGCATTGAAATTCAATGAGTATATGTCTATGATCTTTGCCGCAGCCACGGCAATGTAAAAGAATCAGAACAAATGCACTCAAAATACATGCGTAATTATAAAATAAAACTCCAATACTAATGCTTTGTTTCGTATTATGCTACTACGTTTTATGCATTTTCTATTAAAGAACCTACTATAAACGCTTTTACGTGTAAAAGGAAGAAGCAATGGAGTTGAGGCTACATCGATTTGCAAAGTGCAAGGACAAGAAGTAGACTAGTGTTGCCGAACAATCGATAGTTTTAATCGAAAAACGCCAAACTCGATAGGCATGTCGATAATATGGATATTATCAATAACTCTCTTAGTACAATAGTATCGATAGCATCGACTATCGAGCGGCAACACTATCGCAGATCCTGCTTACCAGAGATTTGAGTGGTGGCAGCCGACAAACAAAAAATCTTAAGCTAGTCTCGTCCTTTCTTTTCGCATATACTATTATTTATCTCGCTTTGCAGCACACCAATCTGCATGGTGGGTCCGTGAAAGCAGCACCCGTGGTGCGGAGGGCGGCTCGGACGCCCGGTTGTCCGGGCTGCTGGCGGACGTGCTGGCGGGAGGGGCGGGGGGGAGGCGCGCCCCGCTACGTCGGTCGGTGCTGTCGCAGCTGCTGCACTACTGCCACAAGCTGCTGTCCGTGCCGCTGCACAACCACCATCATACCCACCACATGGCCAATGTAAGTACTCCAACATAATGTCAACTCTACGCCAGTCTTACAAAAGTCTTACAATCTTTATAAAAAGGTCCTCTATGGTATAGCTCGGACACGACAAACTTTGGAATTAAAGTCTTGGCAAATGTGACAGAATGCTTTCGCATCTCATCCTTCATGTTCCAGTTTACCTACTTTTCCGTTTTTTAAAAAATAAATTCAATGTCAAGTTCAATTTATTAATTTTAGATTCCTTCCTCATCGTTCTGATTCATTCCATTACCATCTCGCGAGCTGATTACATCTATATCGGTATTGTAAATTTATATATATCAGTATTGTAAAGTTGTAATAAATAAAATAACTCTGCTATTTCTCTCAAGCTCTCTACTACGTAACTTACCTACCTCTTCATGTAGGAGCTCCAACTGCCCCAGCTAGTGCGCGACTAACTTCCTTACTAGGAGTTGCTACAAGTTTAAACTAATTCTCAGGTTGACCATTCTATTGATCAACTTTACTGCCTGTCTGTCGACGATCTGTTATCCAGTTCTTTCGCAGCCGAAGTAGATAAACATTTGTAGCTATAATGAAACGTTGCGATTTCACAGTCTGCTCCAAGTCCGAGCGCATCAACCAGCGGCGAGTCATCGCAGGCGCAGTCGCAATCGCAGACGGACGAAAGCAAGGCCCGGCACAGCCAGCCCGCGGACACCACCAACGTGGAGGACGAGAGGAAGCAGCAAGCGGCGAGACCGCCGTGTGTCGCGGATACTGGTGAGTTTCTTCGCTGTATTCTGGAATCCACTTTGACTTGCCATATTTAGTGAGGTCTATGGATCGAAACCAAAATTGTGATTTTGAATGTTGTAGAAAGGAATTTAATTTAGTATATCTTTTACACTTGACTATCAATCTCCTCTCTCTCGTTACCCCTGTTTTAATAATAATATTTTTAATAATAATAAATCATCATCTTTCTCTCTTTTACATCTCTTACTATTCTCTATCTCTTTTATCCCTCTCTGTCTCTCTTACCCTAAATATATAATATAGTGCTAGCCCCAAAGTAAGTTTGAGACTTGTGTTATGGGATACTTACTCAAAGTTACTTTATTATATAAGAAATCTATAATACCCAAGTCCCAGGACAATCTGAAAAAGGCCATTTTCCAACTTGCCCTGACCGAGGATCGAACCCAGAACCTCTGGGTGGCGGACTATCATGGTGACCATTACGCCACGGAGGTCGTCAATGTTTTATTACTGCATGTTCCTAGTAGTATTCATTATCTGTACTGCTTGAAGTTAAACTTAAGCTAAAGCGTCCGACACTTTTCAAACGTAGTTATGAGATACCTAAATAGTTTCGGCGAAAAGAATCTGTTTTTATTATACCTACAGTTAATGTTTTTGTTCACAGTGCTGCAACACCCATTGATAATGCTGAAATTCTACAGAACGTTATCGTTATGTGATGGAATGAACACTCTTATTATTAACTCTGGTAAGTTCGTTTTTATCTCTATTTTTGCTCATTTTGAGGCCTCCCTGTCTTATTGATTGATTAAGCTAGGTAGTGTTACAAACAATAGCCATAGAATATGTACTAGTACTAAAGTACTGAAGAATCACTTTTGAAGAGGTAATCCAGTTACAGCGTACTTAAGTCCCATCTAGTTTGCACGCCGCGCATATAGCTTTCGACTTATAAGAATAGCGTGCGCCGAACGAGCCAAAATGTACCTTACGTCTGCGAAGCGACGGTCCATATACCTTTATGTCGAGCGCTATTTTTTCAACAATTTCAACCTTATGTCTTATGTTAGTGCATGAGCCGCGTTTGTTGGGCGGCCTATGTTTATACCTAAACTGCGGAGTGCGCGACCTGGCCTGATCTAGCTGACTATTAAGTATTTAACTTATTTTATCTACACTCATGCTATAAATCGTCCATAAAAGATTCTACAACAGTTAGATTATTGCCAACAAACAACCAGTGTCATAGTAACCATAATATCATCCCAACGTGTGTTATAATTTTGTATTAAATTTAATTATGTAACTTGAACTCAATTCCTTTATTACTCATTACTCAATTCATGGAATCTTCATGAATTAAAAAAAAATAACATTGCCATGTACGCGCGTTCATTTAAAATTAAAAGTTAATTTAAAAAAGGAACTTGGAGGATAATCGAATTCACGTTGTATCCCGCCATTTTCGTTCCAATTAGTAAAGTAAGTACTCATATAATTTGCACGATGCAATATGTAAATAATTATTACAACAAATAATTCCATTGTTACCTACTTTGTATAGGGAGGTAACAATGGAATTATTTGTTTGTATAAGATACTCAGCAATTAAAGTTATCATAAGTTAACATAGAGTTCCAACAACACTTTACAACACCTTAAGGATTTAGAAACTTTTATAGCGGATTCATATCATAGACGAAGTTCAAGTCTTGTATGCAACTGTAATAATTAGGTATTAAAATACTCTTGTGATAAACCACATTCGTGTTTTAATACCCATTATTATAAAACAGTTGCATATTATCTGTTGTATTTGTAGCAGAAATAAGTATAATAATGCTTCTTTTCAGGCATGAGTGCAGAGCCGTCGGCGGAGTATTCGTCTCTGAAAGAAGAAGTGTTCCTATTAGTCGCTCACATGGCAAATGTGGCCTCCAATCCAGCGCTGATGGTGCCTAGTCTTATGGAGTTTTTAAGTGAGTTTATGAATAATTCTTATCCCGAGTGTCTATTGTTTGTTGATTAGTTTTTACGCTTCAACCACTTAACCTATTTTCATGAAATTCGGTTTGGATATAGTTTAAGACCCAAGGAAGGACATAGAAGTTTTTATCCTGAGATTTCCACGGGAAGTGGAGCTCGCGGGCACAGCTGGTTTGCGTTAATTAGTCGTAGGAAACCGTAATTTAAAAGAAAAAACAATCACGACGAATGGCTAATATACCTAACTTTTTTATATCCGTGGAGAAGTTTCCATAAATTCCTCTCTTTCATCATCCATTAAGCGTAAACTTTGAAGAAGGAAATTATTTTACATATACAAGTTACTTATATCAAAATTTTATCCACACAGGAAGGGAAGAAGTAGTAAATCTGTCCCAAGCCATGCAGCAGCTGATCGTGCGGCTGCTGGACAAGCCGGAAGCGCAGGCCGCGTTCGTGGAGGCCGGGGGCTTGAACCTCGCCGTCGAGAAACTCACTGCGCAGCATCAGGTAGGATTATAGCGAACTATACTTAAAGTTGAACTAGTCATATATAGCCTTTTCTATACAAATTTCGGAAGAGATTTCTTCTAATGTATGACATTGTTCATTCAAAGTTTAACATGATATAGTTTTCTCTCATTATAAATTTTGTCTTTTTTTTACGCAAGTTTTGGCGTAAATAAGCAATGAAAGAAGTGTAAAATCTCCGAAACGTTAAATAAACTTATTTGTTATTAATGCAATAGTTTTTGCATAAAACTCCTTTTCCCAAAAGACTACGTATATTTTTACACGCTCGGTTTACCATGAACTGTCGTGCATTTCACCTTACTGCTTCGCCCGAATACAATGTTAGGTGAGACAGCATGCTTTTAAGCCGCGCCCACCTTTGGGTTCGAGCCCGCGACTAGTTCAACCTTAAAACAGTAGATAGGCGGAATGAGCTGGCCCCAAAGTTTGTTTAAACTTGTGTTATGGGATACTAACCGACGCGATGTGTGGTTTCCGACAGAGTATAATAGGATCACTCCAAACATAAGAAACACAAGGTAAACAAAGCTTATTATTAATCCACTGGCTGCTCTGGCCAAGTATGGCTCTAGTAGTACAAACACTGGTCAAATTTAAAATAGTTAAATTATTCGACTCGAGAAGAAGTAGTACCGAGAGGGTCATGCCCCTGCAGAAAAGACCTGATGATGATATTTATACAATAAGTAACAAAGACCCTGTCCGATCCTTGTATGAGCAACTCAGACTGTCAATATGAACAACTTTTCCTATGGGACCAATGCTTGAAACTTTAAAAAATCGACACTTTCATACTAAAGTGCTCGGCCGGCACGGCAATTTGTAATGAAAATGTCGATTTTTTTCTTCAAGTTATCATATATATCATATTGACGGTTTGAGTTGCTCCTACAAGGATCGGACAGGGTTTTTGTTACATATTGTATAGATAAACATTGTCCTTGGTCTAGGACCAAGGACAGTTTGAAAAAACCATTTACCAACTTGCCCTGGCTCGGGTTAAAAATCCAAGTACGCGGCACCGCGTAATGTAGTTACGCTCTAACACAGCTAAAATGCAACCGGCAACGTTTAAACGCTAAGAGCAGAAAAAACTAGTTTATTTGCCAGGCAAATTAAAAAGAAAACCCCGACGACACCATATACATATTCCAGACGATGTTAAGTGGAATTGATATCCGTAGCGCCATTTTTTAGGTACATTAAAAACCCCGACTTTCAAGCACTAACCCCCAATAACTTTTAAACGGCTGAAACGATATTCATTAAACATAGATGAGAATCAGCGCAAAAGAACTGCTTTGTAAAAGAAACCGCATCGAAATCTGTCCATCCGTTCGAAAGCTACGATGCCACAGGCAGACATTGGCGTCAAACATATAACACCCCTCTTTTTGTCGAGGGTTAAAAACAAGAAATCCTCCCACAATGTTACCTTCCCTTTTGACACTTAACTTCATTTTCGTTTGCATTTTATAATAAGAAGGAAATGTTGCAAGCGATAGCATTTCGTTAAAAAAAAAAAATTGTTTGCAGTCTGGCCCGAGCGCAGGGCAGGGCCTGGTGTCGTCCTTGATGAACTACCTGAAGCTGCCGCCGCAGCTCATCAACCTGTCGACGCCCGCCGCGTGCAACAAGAAGAACCAGCCGCCCGTCATCGAGACCGCCAATGGTGGGCTCGTCAACATTGCACCCTTATGTAAGTAGCTACTTTTTGCACGTCTTCGCCCTTAGGGTTGAGCTTCATCTGGCAGCACGGAACAGTACTTTTCTATGCTGCTATCCTTTTCTGTCGCTCAGAAGATTCGCTAGAGCGAGAGAGAGCAATTGAAAGCATCAGCATCGCCGATTCCGCGCCGTTCTGTCGCTCTCTCTCGGTCTAGCGTATGACGTTTCTGAGCGACAGAAAAGGATAGCAGCATAGAAATGTACTGTTCCATGCTGCCAGATGAAGCCCAACCCTTATGCAGCAAAATTTTGAATATGTAGTGAAAAGTCTTTTTCACGGGCTACAACTAGATTCGGCGAGCGCCTACACAATGCAAATATTGTTAGTATCGTAATAGTCAGATCGTCGCTAAGCAATAAGGGTTTTTTTAAATATGTGACACCAGATGGCAACACAGTGACGTCATGCCCAATATACTGTTGTCATTGGTCCATCAGTTGGCTGTTATTTTGCCCGTCAAATGTATTGAATTGCAGCAGCTTATTTGAAATGACATGACCGTGTTGCCATCTGGTACTTATATTTTGAAAACCCTCATTTTCAAAATCCAGTAAATAGCTCTAGTAGTAGTTAACTCGCATCTGTGAGGATTTCATATTTGATATTTTTAATTAATTTAAAATCTTTGGCATTGTACGAAACCCTCTCCACGCGTGTTCAACTTGCACTTGGCTGGTTTTTAGTTTAGAAATCTTAATTGTGAATTTACTTTTAGGTACAGTGGCGTGCGCGAACCCCACGGCCCAACAGGCTGAAGTGCTGCTGGAAGGTGGCGCCACCGGCGGCCGAGGCGCTTGCGCAGCCCGTAGGATGCGCGCCGCGGCCTGGTCTTACCACTTCTTCAGCGCTGATGACGCGTCATTAGCACTGACGCTAACGTTGCCGTACGCTGCGATGTTGCATGAAGTGCATTTGCAGCCACATCTGACTAGTCTAGCTAGTGAGTACACACTTTTATATTTAGCTACTCTCTCAAAATTCAAATGTTTATCAGTAATTAGACCTGTACAGGCACTTTTACACGTCAATAAATATAATTTACATTACGTGTAGTGTATATCAAAATTTAACACAGTCAGTGCCAGTGTATACTTAAGTATACACCAAGGGGTGAGTTGTCACAGGCCAGTGTATACTTGAGTATACACAGTACAATGCCAATTTCGCAGGCCAGTGTGTAGTTCAGAATACACCGTTCCTTACATATTAGTATGGCGTTTGAAAGCGCTGGCCCTGGAGAATGTACCAGTGTTTTGGGGTTTGATTATGTATAGAAATTAAAAAGTTATGATTTTTTTTTTAACAATGACTTTTAATTTCTATAGGAACATACACAAAACTTAAATTCTTCTTCTAAAATATAATTATTTCAGTCTTAAATCAACTTATTGTCTATGCTGTCGCGCAAATAACTTCTTAAAAGCTTCTAGTGCGCCTTGTTAAAACATTTTCGGCAATAAAACCATTTACAAATATTGCATATGGTTATTACTTGCGCAGCGTGTTTTCGTTTTCCATCTATGATTTTGCCTTTTTTGCCATAAACTGCATAGCACCCTTTACAACGACCTTTCTTCGGTTTCGGAGAGTTCTCGACGATATTATCAACAAGTTTGTGTACTGCTGAAGTTGAGGCTGGTTGTGGCTCTCTTTGTAGCTCAGTTACATTTCCCGTGTGTTTATCAATCATCTGCTCAATAACGAGCTCTCTAAATTCGGTGATAGTCAACTTACCGTGCCTGGAATATTTAGAGTATAAGAAATAGGCATTTACGAGACTTGTACCCCAGATCAATTCAAAAATAAGCTTTCTATACCACTTCACACAACGCCTTAGTGCTGAACTATAAGATGCCATTTGGTCGCTAACATCAATTGATGATTTTCCTGTATTGTAATCAACGATGGAAGATGGTTTCAGAATTGATCTACCAGTTTTAGTCCTGATTGTCTCCATTGATTTCGCAGAATGTTTAGTGCTTAGTGACGTTACGTATCGTTTATCTTTCCATTTTGTCAAAGCTATTTTACCATCATCTGTCTCCATGCCTGCCAATTCTCCTTTCTTCAATATCTGTCGAATAACTTCCTTCGATGCATGTTTTCTGTTCTGTCTAAATGTTCCGACTAAATCGGTCTTTCTAACACGTTTGCGACATAAAATTAGAAGTAAACAGAAAAAAACTAGGTGTATACTGTAGTATACACCTGGCCTGCTGAATGCAAATCCGTCGATTCTACATTCCCAGGCCGGTGTATAGTAAACTATACACCTTAAAAAAGGGGGGGTAAAATATATATAAGGGGGGGTAAAATATATATATATGTAACGACTGACTCAAGTAGAATCCAAATTTGCAATAAAAAAAAAAGTGAAAATCCACACATTTTTACAGAAATGGCTTTGGCGCTGACTGTGTTAAAGAAAAGCTACTGATACCATCGCTTCGCAACGACTACTCTTTGTATATACAATATGTAACAAAAGTGTTCGGCTGGCCCGGCAATTTGTATGAAAATGATGATTTTTTCTTTGAGTTTAAACATTGGTCCCATAAGAAAAGTTGTTCATATTGACGGTCTTTAAGGATTGATATTATGATAATAGATGAATTCATAGTCGTGTCCCTCTTGTGTGTGATAAGAATGAGCCCAGCTCCCACCAAGAGTGTCCATCATCGCCTCCGCCATTACACTGGATATATACTTTTTTTTAAATAGTAGTCACTTCATGTGTCAATGTCAATGTCATTTGTTTATTATTTCAAAAGGGTCAAATCAGATACTTTTTTCTAAACGTCAAAACGAACATTCTCTATGGGATTTGTATGAATTACAGGCAAATGAAGTCATAGTTTCTTGGAGTCAAATAGCGCTCCTATTATAAGTTTTTCTGCAATAATAAATCTAAAATCACGTTAAAATGAATATGTTCAATAACAAGTAGAATTATTTTGCGATGTTATGTTTTCTTAACAGTACAAAATAATTTATTTTTGACCCAGGAAAATACCTTATTCAACATTGCCATAATTAAATATTAACATAATAATGTGGTTATTTTCAAAAATGGCAGTAGCTCAGGACCGTTGCAAATGGAATTCATTGAGAAAAGCCTATAAAGCGAGCAGCTGTAGAAGATTGAATGGCGGATTGCTCCTCTTATCTAATCATGTCTTGGCCAAGAATATATATATGCCTGGTCGCATTTCTGGCCTAAGAGCCCAGGATCCGCTTTGCGGTTCTTTCTTTTCTACTAATGGCCTTCGGTTATCCTTGGTTGTTGGACCATTGTCACGCATATCGTCTTTGGTGATTACAACTATTTAAACACGTTTTTACTCAAGTAGTGTATTCGAAAAAGGCACACAAGTTTCGCTCAGTCTAGACGATCATTATCAGGGCGATAGTTAGGATCTGCAACCCGACTCTACTCGTCCTGATATAATGAATTTATCTCACTTAAGTTTTAATGATATGGTCCTTGGTGATTTTCTTGGGTCTGCAAGAGCCCAGCTGAGGCGGCATAGCAAGACATTTGGTTCGTGTGTAACTTGAGTCTGCAAAATATAGTAGTACCAGCGTAGGTAACTTGCAGTTGGTCACGGACTAGGCTGCCGCGATTGTTGAGTTCTCAAGCCTGGTTTACATATCGACAAGCAACAAGTGCGAGACAAAATGCAAGTAAACATTGACAAGTGTCCAGTAGGTGTTAACCCGTGACTGACAAGTGACTTTCCACATGTCATTTGCACTAGTCAGTGCCTGTTCACACGCACTTTCCATTTGTCACTCGTACTTGTCACTTGTCAATATGTAAACAATGCTTTTGTCTGCTATGTCTCGGACAAGGCTGCCGCGAATGTTGAGTTCCTTCCTGGTCACGTTACTTGCATGTTTACACGATGTCACAGAACGCAATCTCCAAGGGTCCTGCGCAATATGCGTCCCTGTCCGCCGTCTTCAAACCTTTCCCCCGTTCGCGCCGTGTGAAGGGTTTTCCCGCCGCCTCGACAAGGCGAAAACGGGGGAGAGATGTGAGGACGGGGAACGGGGACGCATATATCGCGGGACCTTAGGAGATTACCATTCTGTGATCACGTGTTATTTCCAGCGTGCCCCGGCGCCGTGGCGATCGAGGCGGGGTGCGGCGGCACGCTGGCGCCGCTCGGGCCGCCGCAGAACACGGCCGGCATGACCTTCATCCGGCTCGTGGTGGCGCGCCCTGTCGTCTGCACCACCGTGCAGGTCCGCCTCTACAAGCCCAGGGATTCCTCCAACATGGGCCTGCTGCAGCTTAAACTGTTGGCAGAGCCCGCTTTCAATAAGCAACAGAGCAGTTCACACAACACGTAAGGGTTTGGTTTTATTTATGACATTTACGACCAAAAAAGCAGGAGTTATAAACACAAATTGGTGGCATCGTAGGTGGATTGAGAGCAGTTCTATTTGTTTGAAACTTGGTCACATATTATGGGTGATAGCTAAGCCTTGTAATCAACTGAGAACGCGTTGTTGGAGTGTTCTTTTGTCTTAGCTGAGGATTTGTAATTCCGAAATAAACTTTCAAGTCAACTATTATAAGTAGAAGTCTTCATTATGTTTATTTTTAGTTTTTAAAGGATCCATCGTAACCTAAAGGAAAAATGAACCCTGTCTGTTTTTCACTAGGCCGATCACATGAACTGTGATAGCTAGACAGTTTTCATAGATGCTGTATTTCTGTTGTCGCTATAAAAAAATAATACTAAAAACAGAATAAAATAAATATTTAATCGGGGCTCCCATACAACAAATGTGTTTTTTTATTGCTAATGGTACGGAACCCTTTTCGCTGCGAGACCGATTCGCACTTGGCCGGTTATTAATTAATTAATGAGTTAATTTGTATTATTTTCTTGCCAATATAAAAGTGATACGAGTATAAAACAAAGAGTCCATTAGCTTAACCCTTTCACGGCGAACGTCGGATTTATCCGACAAACATTGTCGTGCCCATTCCGCGAGTGTTGGAAATATCCGACAAAAAAATATGCTCATATTGCATATAATCTAAGTATCCACACCGCGTTTTGGTTGTGGTATTTATTTTAGATTTACTACCCCTCGCGCTGGGGCACTACAACTGATATTAAGTCTCGCGGTGAAATGGCTTAAGTCCAGACTATCAGTTTTTATATGGTGAACGGAATGTAAATACGCACAAGTCGCAAACGCGCCGGCAAGGTCGCCACTGTAGGATCGGCGACGATGTGGAGAGTAAATGATAAAACCAATGCAAATAGGATTCTGAGTTTATTAAGATAAACAACTTCTTTATATTTATATAGCTCAACGCTGCTTTGACTGATCATGATTAAGTTAGAATTTGCTATAGAGGTACATTCCTCTAATTTTTTTTTCTTACTTTCCTTGTTTTTTTGTAAGCTAATATATTTCATGTAATATTCATTGTTAAAATCCTGTAACTGTTACCTTAGTAGTGGCTACTTTATAATTAAGGGCGCAAAAATTTTAACTGTGAATAAAGTAGTAGATTACTTAATCATTACCGCTTCATATAATAATATGTAATATTATATCTGTTAGATAATGTCTTTATTAATGTAACAGTTTGTTGTTCCTGAATAAATAAAATCTAAAATGTATTCTGTCATCATAGAAACAACTGGGCTTCAGTAGTAGCGGCGTGCAGCCGCAGCGCGCTGGGTGCGAACCGCTGGGCGCCGCTGGCGCGGTCGGGCGCGCTGAACGCGCTGTGCGCGTGCGTGGTGGCGGGCGGCGCGGCCGGCGCGCACGCGCAGCACGCGCTGCTGGCCGCCGCGCGCGCCGCGCCGCACCAGGCGCCCGACCTGCTCGCCGCGCTGCTCGACATGGACGCGCAGGCGCACGCGCATGGTGAGTGCTAACGAACAACTAAATGATACGGTTTTGAGTAACTTCACACACTAATTTCATGAATTTTTGATTCTCCCCTCCTTTTCACAGTTAGTCACAATTTTAAAACCGCCCACTCAATAGTGTGACGTAACAGATACCGAATTTTTCTTTGTTAATAAAACAAGCCAGCGAAGCTACCTACTAAATATTTGACTGATAAAGCTGGAAATATTTTAAAGTTTATTTATTATTACTTAAAATTTTGTGTTTTATAGCTTATATATAGATTTTATATTATGGCATCACAAATGTTAAGACCCCTACCACCCCTTGTCACACAATGTCAAATTTCACTGACTCCCTCCCTCTCCCTTAATGTGTGACGTAATTTGTGCATTGTCCCTAAAAAAAGATTGGCCATAAGTAATTAAAGAATAAAGAAAAAGAATATTAATAAAGAGTATCAGTGCCAATATTGACTCCTATGGCATACCTTTATTTAAAGGTATTAACTTAGCACCGTTACTGCAGTCGATTTACACTCTTAACTGACCCGTTAAATGATAAGAAAACTATTTCATACTGTTTTTTTTTATTTTTGTTAAAAATTCTATGATTGAAAACCCTCATTTTTGCATTACGCTCCTGGATGTATATTAACATTGTTATTATGATTGCAGCGTTCCTGCCGTCGCCGGGGCTGGGCCGCACGAACGGCAGCATGAACGCGGTGTGCGAGGTGGTGCGGCAGCTGTGCCGCGTGCCGGCGCCGGGCGGCGGCGCGGCGCGGCGCTACGTGCAGTGGCTGGCCGCCGCCGCCGAGCTGTGGCTGCGGGCGCGGGCTCCGCCCTCCGCCGCACTCACGCACACCCTCGCCGAGGTAAGTGTCCGGCGCGGCGCTACGTGCAGTGGCTGGCCGCCGCCGCCGAGCTGTGGCTGCGGGCGCGGGCTCCGCCCTCCGCCGCACTCACGCACACCCTCGCCGAGGTAAGTGTCCGGCGCGGCGCTACGTGCAGTGGCTGGCCGCCGCCGAGCTGTGGCTCACGCATACCCTCGCCGAGATAAGTCCGAAGCGAGTCAAACTTTCATACCCGACTACGGTGAAACCAAAAGGAAAACGGTACATATTTTAATCAATTATTTGCATTATTCGTATCAATAAGTAACATAATCCAAAACCGAAATATTTTTTTTTTATTTGCCCAAAAATAAGTAAGTTATACTTAAGCTTTTTAAATCTGATGGTCATAAGTATGCGGGCGAAGGACGTACGAAAGGAACGATTGGCTGCTAGTAGCACACTGGTGTATTCGAAGAATAAAAGGATGGTGGGCACAGCCACCACACACACACAACAGATGGAAAGGGAAACTGTCAAGTAACAGAAAAAGGATGCACACATACAGCGCACTTGACGTCACTGCTATTAGGTCTTGCGCGTACAAAAGAATAACACTAATGTATGTATCGTTCATTTATCTATGGTATCGTTGATAGCGTCTTGCCTTTCTGCTTCTGGAAAAATTCGAATCATAACGTATAGGGCACATATACGAAGCACATTTCAAAACTATAGACATTGTTAACAGTTGCACCATGCTGAGTGAGCATAAAACGTAAATTTTTCAGTAAGAATTTCCCCGTAGTCAGTTTTAGGTTTTCAAAGGACATCTTGTGCAAGATCTTCTAGTCTGCGAGACTCAAGACCACGCTTAGCAAGGTCGTAGATAGAATCACCTGCCATAATAACGCAGCTTTTTGTACGACGTTATGTGGAAAGTCGTTTTGTGTTGGGGTGTCGAAAATTTGTAATGGGTTTGGTGTTGTTTGATGACTCCACGAGTTAACATAACACGAATAGTGCGAGCGAGATCAGCTCTTTGTTTTTCCCTAATTTGAATTTATTTCATAAATCTTATTTCTGTGCAGGTATTATGGACCCTGAAAGAAGAAAGGATAATGGAAAATATCGAGCAACTGATTACAGACGACCTATTTGAGCTCATATACACGTGGGTGCAGGACGTGCCGGAAACTAGTCTACTCAAGGAGGCGCTTGATGCAGGTCAGAACACTAAGAACGCTTCTCCGGGCGGACAATTAATAATGGCCATTTTAACTCCCGACGCAAATTTAAACTGTGTCTGTCCGTGGCATCGTAGCTCGTAGGAATGGACCTATTTCAATACGTAGTTTTTTTGTCTGTCGAGTTGTTGTATGTTTCTTATCTAAATTTAATGAAATTAAGTTCAAAAGGTATAAAGGGTGAACGCTGGTCTCGGGGATTTTTTATTTACAAATAAACTTTCCAATTGAACCTTTTGTTCTTGAAGTAAATTCCAATGAATAAACGATATAGCCTAGGAAACTTTCTTACTAGGTAGTCAGGTGACTTGAATAACGTAGAAAAACACTGGATGTAGGCCGCTTCGGCCAGCCGTGGACCTTCCGTGAGCCTTCTGCGGCGGAAATGATGACATTCAATTATGTTTGTATCACTATGATGGCGTATTGTAGTCTGGTTAATATGCATTTAGGTACTTAATGACCGGAGCTTCGTAACAGTATGCAAAATGTACGTTTTCTTTTTCAGTTTTATGCTCAATGTGTTACATAAGACCGGAACTATTCAGAATGTTACTGGAACACATGGACATACCTATGGATGAGGATGAAAGGTAAGGGAATACTGATTATATCGAAAGTTGATTTTATTATGTGTAAATAAGACAAATCAGGAGACAAACTTTTCCTGGAGGCTATGATTTATATAGTTTGTTGTGCCACCCCAACAGATCAACACCTAATGGATTGCTAATTAGTTCTCGCGGTTCGTCAATCTATTTGACAGATATTTCTGTTGCTGATATACCAATTTTTTATTTATTTTTTTATAATCAAATGGAAGGCCTTTGTCCAATAACTGCTACAAATATTTTTAATGAAAATCGGACAATACAAAACAAGAGCGGAGTGCAGCGCACGCAACACGTCCTCCGAATCCCTTATCCGATCCTCAGAAGCTAACGCGTCGAGAAGCCATTAAAAGAAAACAAATAAGTTTTTTCGATTATTAAAAAATATTACATTAATGCAAATGCCGGGAAATATGGCGTTGCCGGATGAGTAGTTTTCAAGAACTCGCTAACGCTCGGTCTTGCCAATAATTACGAGTCCGGCAATGCCATTCCCGCCGAGGCATGTATAGCGCTTTTCTCAATAAATGTGAGAAAATCATTAAAGAAATAACCAGAAATATCCAAATATTTACCGAAAGCAATTAATGTTTAGTGTAAAGAGTATGAAATCAATCACTATGTGCTTTGAAAGAAAAGAAACTGCTTTCCCGCGTTTTTTAATGCAAAGGAAACATAGCCCATACAACCCTTTTCATATTTTACGCCCCGTCTCATACTACTTTGCTGGCCTAGTCCAGTAAAGTAATGAACGAGTCAAGAATTACATTTCCGAGCATGTTTGAGAAAAAGAATGTTTTCCCCAGCATGGAGGGTCTGACGGACGACACGAAGGTGCACGTGTCGCCGGTGGCGCGCAGTGCGGCCTGCGACACGCAGGTGGCGTGGCGGCTGGCGGGCTGGCAGCTGCACACGGCGGCCGCGTGCGCGCAGTCGCCGGCCGCCACGCTGCAGCTGCTGCACTCGCGCCTGCCCGCCGCCGCCGTCAGGGCCGTCGCCGGTCAGTACGCAACCACACACGTTTTCGCTATCAGGCACACACACACACACACACACAGCTTATTTATTTAAACTTTATTGCTCAGTTAAAGAAAAACCGTCTTATTATAAAACCCAGACTAACTTTATTACTAGGTTTAAACTATTATCCGACCAAATCCAGTTGACATCTAGTAATATCACACTATGTGACCTGTCAATGTCAACTTCATTTTGGGCGGATAATGGTTTAAACCTAGTAACAAAGTTAGTCCTGTTTTTATAATAAGACGGAAAATGTATAAGAGGCGGACCTAATGCCATAAGCTTACTTGCAGACTAGCATGAAGAAAACCTTTGTATATTTGCTCTTTCGTATGTTATCTTTTTATAATTTTCTTTTTGATATAATAAAGTTATTACAAACAAACAAACCAACCAACTAACCTAGACACAAACACAATGTACAGTTAAAGAGACAAATTCGCTACTTTCCAACACTCAAATCAGATACTTCTAAACATCAAAACAAACATTATCTAAAGGATTTTTATGAAATACATACTAATGACGTCATAGTTTGTTAAAGTCAAATAGCGCTTTTTCTATCAGTTTTTCTGCAATAATAAATCTAAAGACACGTTGAAAATGGATATGAGTGACAAGTGATATTATTTTGAGACGTATTATTTAGTATATTTTATTAGTACCAAATATATATATTTTTTGATCCAGAAAAGTATGAATTAAATGCATGAGTGAATTTTGTGGCTGGCTGGCTGGCCAAGATAAGTGATTAAAACCTTTGAGCTATGAAAAGACTTAGTCACGACCGTACATCGCTTTCTCCTAGTAAGCGCAGTTTTTCTTCCTTTCTGAGCGTTAGGAAAAGATCCGTACAAGTTTCGGTTTTACCTAGTCAAGATTACACTAGGCTCGTTTTACGCAGTATTAATAGAACGTTGACAAATGATTCTTTTACAAACTAAATCAAATGATGTATTTGCAATAGAAGGGTCAGAATTTCATACTACACGGACAAGAGCATCGCTTTTAGATATACATAAAAAAAATATATAAAGGGACATTGCACTGATTGAGCTAGCCCCAAAGTAAGTTCGAGACTTGTGTTATGGGATACTAACTCAACGATACAATAATTTATAACAAATATATACATATATAGATAAACATCCAAGAACCAGGACAATTAAAAAGGTATAGGAAATATAGATGATGTATATGTAGGGTCATATACAAGGAGTAGATTCCACTTATACTTACGAGTACATTCTATTTTTTTTTTCAGACTTCAGTGAAACAAAATTGGATCAAATATCGGAACAGATGAACAGCTCCAGAGAAGATGTTCGAATGATGGACCACAAGGAAGCGAGTGAAACTAGGACTGGTATGTACCTAAATATGTTGTACTTAAATTATAGAAATACAAATGTTAATCAAAGTTTTTAAGAAGTATTTGAAGTCGGAAGGGTCAATTCACTTCACAATTTCAAGTTTTTCTGTAAGTTCAACGCAAATAAAAACAGAAAAAATTAATTTTACATAGGTATTTATTTTTTTTGTAATTTTTTTTGTGACTAGTCATCCTGTTCCTAATGTTTATTCTTCCTATGCACTCAATGTGTCAAGGTGTGATTTACGCTCTCAACGCGTGCCAAAAAAGGCTTTCCTGGTCAAAAATGCTTTTACTACTATATGAATTGTTTCTTTTCGCTGTAGATTTAGCGTCAATGCGTCGCGTGTGCCAACTGGTGGACTGGATGAGGTCGCTGTGCGTCGAGAGGAGGCTCAAAGACTGGCTCGGCACCGAAGGGTCTTTGTTCTGGAAGCCGCTGCTGAGGTTGCTGTGCCATTCCAGGCCGCCAGAAAGGTAATTGTTTTCATTGTTAACATTCGGTATGCATGTTTGAAAAACGTCTATTTGAAACTCTTATATTTGCAATTTGTTAGTGGCATCAGTGTCATGGACAATGTATTTTCAAACTTTTGAAAATCTCTATTTTACTACTTTCTCGTGAAAAATTGAATTCAAAATGGCAACGATATAATCTGACAAATAGCCATTGAGTATCTTCATCAGTAAAGTAAAAAGACACCAATATAATATGGCTATTTCACCCTGTTGTTACTCATAATATTATAGTAGTAACTATATATAATTCTTTATTGGATTAAATAATTTGTTAAGTTTTGTTTAAAAGTGATCAATTATTTCCAGTACATGGCAAGAAGCGGCTCAGTACGCACAGTTGGAAGAAAACACGATCAGATTGTTTGGTGAGTTGACCGTGTGTCACTCTGCGAACCAGAAGTTGTTTGCCTCTACTCTGCACAATATATTGGAGACGTTGAACTGCGTCGGTAAGTATGTTTTGCGTATTTTTTTTTTTTTGGCGCAAACAGTGATTATGTTACTAAAATTACTATATTGTATTGTTACTAAACTAAGTTTACGTAGAAAAAATTTCTGAAACATGCTGAAAATCAATTTTTGTTTTAACTAATATAGTAAGTTAACAAAGTATCATCACAATGTGCAATACAATTAAAGTTCTGGTCTTAAAAAGACTCGAGAACTGAATTTGTATCATATTCACAATACCGCTTTAGTGAGTTTTCGTCTGTGGGGTACAGGGAAGCCGGGGTAAGATGACTTAGGTGACTATGGAAGATGCGAGCGTGTATTACGCTTTTCATGCTCGCCGCTCGCTCTTAAACGGTATTTACGCGTTTGAAGTTAGCAAGCGGTCTATCGTATTCTTATTGTAATCACAATGTAAATGGTGACTTTATGGTAAAGTATATGCGTCCGTGTCTGTCCGTATTTTATCTTAGAATATATACAACAACGTGGAAGGGACGTACCTGTAGTAAATTGAACCATGGGCTATGCTAGATCACTATAGTATAATTATATTTAAAAAAAATTGGCGTTTACATTCAGTGTACAGCCGCTCGAGCAATTCGCTTATCAGGTAATTTGAAAAAAGATCGAATTCGCAAACCTTTTCGAGGAATAGCCCCTAGGAGAAGCTTTCTCTAATCAGATTCTAAAATAAGATACTTAGATATTTGCAAAAGTCCTAATGACCTTCATTTTCAAGCAAGGTCAACTTTTTTGAGGAAGTGAAATCACGATGAAGATCGGCAATTTCCGCTTTCAGTACTGTCCTATCTAACGAAGTACATATAATTCCATGGTACTGTCACTGTCATCTCCCTACAACAATATATGTCAAACGACTACGACCAACATAACAAAAATAATTTAAACAGGTGACATTGACAGATGATAGTTGTCATTATTTTTTTTTGTGCAGGCATAGGAAAAATGTAAATTTTGATTGCTGTCTGTCGTCATTTCCGGTGCAAAGTTTAAAATTAAATAAAAAAATTCTGGTAACACTTCGAATTTTTTTATTCAAATTACCTTCTTAAAATGGTCTATATTTTCTATAAAAACCATCTACATAAATTTTATATTATTTAATTGACAAGCCAGTTGGTATGGAAATGTCGAATTTTTTTGCTTTTTTTATAGTGATCTAGTACAGTCCGTGGTTTGATTTATTACGGGTATTTCCTTTCCACGTAGTATAGTAAGTCTGATATAAGTAGTTGTTATCCCAATAAACAATGTAAGAATGGTGTTGGTCAGGTCCGGAAGGCATCTCGGGGTTCACGCGCGCGCTGATCCTGCGGCTGGTGCTGTCGGCGGAGCGCGCGCGCGTGGCGCTGCGCTGGGCCGGCGTGGGCGCCGCGCCGCCCGCCGCGCCCGGGCACCCCGCCGCCCGCCACCACGCGCTGCTGCGCCTGCCGCTGCACATCACCGTGCGCCAGCTGCTGCAGGAACACCGCCCGCCTAGTCAGTACTCAGCCGTTTTGGAACATAATGTTCAATTCTCAATAAGTTGGATTCTTAAACGGTTGGATCTCTTAATGTTACATTCTCATAATGTTCAATTCTCAAACGATTGAAACTCATAATATAGAATTCTCAAAATTGTAACCCTCGACGCACGCGTTATAATTTTTACGCCAATATTTATCTATCTGTCTTTTTGTTTGTGTGTCTGTCCGTTACATCATAGCTCTCTTACAGATGAACGGATTCGATGCGGTTTTTTTGCATCAAAACAAGTTTCCTTGTGGTGGTTCTTAGCTATGTTTAATGGAAATCGTTTCAGCCGTTAAAAGTCGTTGAATTCTGGGGTTTATTTTTTAAATTTGCTTATCTAATAAACTTTTTAGTTTTTGGAGTTCGCATTGCTAGCGCTTATGCAAGTTCGCACTTAAATGGGTAGATGGGTGTGTGGCAAAAACAATCTCGGGCTTCTGAATCTACGTTAAGCGGCTGTCGTACTAACATGATAGTCGTCAAATTAAGTCAGATGCTTCTAAGCAGCACGGATGACACCAGTGTTGACCTCTTAGATAAATTGTTTATTTGTCGTTACCTACACACAAAAAAATCAACTATACATACATTGATAACACTTACTTACACGCTTAAATATAAAGACACAACAATAAATTAGTTGTGTGTGCTTGCAGCAAGACAAATAGGTCAAAGCTCCTCGAAAACATTCCGAACCCAAAGCACTGATTAGAAAAAAATCGATAAGAAGTTGAGATGGGATGGTTCAGGTAGTGCTAATAACAATGCAGATGAATAATGGGGCTTTATGTTCCTCCATTGTACCTGCAGACTAGGATCAATGGCGGATAGTAGACCACCGGGGTTTTTTTAGTGGGTTCAAGCTCCACATACCCATTCTGCTGTACCCGCAGTAGAGTGGTATGCTAAGGCATTTTCACCTTGTCAAAAAAAAAGATAGTGCTAATAATATTCCGCTGCGTGGAAGCTCAGGGTAATCGCATCAAGACATAATGCTGCCTATCAATTATCTTACTAAATTAATATTTACCTATATAATTCATTATCGTCAAAATATTAAATTTATACCTCTTGTTACAGTGCCAATAATCGACGAAACGGCAAAACTGTCGAGCGGCACCAGCGGCAACAATACTGGCGGTTCGGTGCTCCGCAGCGCCTCCGACACCGCCATCATGACGGTAGCCGACGCCTGGGAGCTCACCCTGGCCGCAGCTAGCGCGTCAAAGGACAAAAGAGTGAAGGACGTAAAGAACACGTCTCTGAAGCAGCAGAACAGCAAGAAGCGGCAGTCCAAGACGAACGACGCGTCGGTCATGTCGGTCGCTGATGGTAAGTTTTCAATATTACATTCGACACCGCCATCATATCGGTAGCTGACGCTAAAGAGCGCCATGGCCGCTGCCAGCGCGTCCATGGACAAGAGAGTGAAGGACGTGAAGAACACGTGTCTGAAGCAGCAGAACAGCAAGAAGCGGCAGTCCAAAACAAACGACGCGTCGATCATGTCGGTCGCTGATGGTGAGTTTTTAATACTAAATTTGACACCGTCAGTTATTATGACCGTCGCCGAAGCATGGGAGCTTACCCTGGCCGCTGCTAGTGCGTCCATGGACAAGAGAGTGAAGGACGTGAAGAACACGTCTCTGAAGCAGCAGAACAGCAAGAAGCGGCAGTCCAAGACCAACGACGCGTCGGTCATGTCGGTTGCTGATGGTGAACTTTTAATATTACATTCGACACCGCCATCATGACACTAGCTGACGACTGGGAGCTCACTCTGGCCGCAGCCAGCGCGTCCAAGGACAAGAGAGTGAAGAACACGTCTCTGAAGCAGCAGAACAGCAAGAAGCGGCAGTCCAAGAGGAACGACGCGTATAAATATTTTCGTTTACATTTGACACCGCCGATGGCCGATGGGAACCAGAACTTGGGCCAGGCTCAGGCCAGTCTACCTCTCAATATCCAGATATTATAGAGATTATGGTTTTTGTATGGATGGGAAAAGCTTTCAACAGACAGAGATAAGTGGAGAAACAAGGAGGCCTTTGCACAGCTGTGGGGGACATAACACTAATACTCACGTCGTTATCCCTAACGGGGCAGACAGAGCAGTTTGAGTCTTGCGGCTCTAAGCAGACGGAGCACAGGGCCGCAAGATCCAAATGCCACTTTAAGCGTAGTGATAGGTGAGAAGATGGAAAAGGAATCAAAATAGTGATGGGTTGCTTGCTGCAGCGCCTATAAACATGCCCATTTTAGCCCATTTCCTCGATCGGCTTTTACGATACTCGTGGAAAGAGAAGCAGCTGGTACATTCGCGGGTTCATCGTCTCTGTCGCAACTCTAAGTGCGATAGAGAGACAAGAGACGCTTACTGTGACCCGAAAATAGCGTAGCGTATCCGAGTTATACTTACTTTATTCCATGGTATAATGAAATAAGGTATTCTCAACCGCTCCGCAACTGATGACGTATTCTTGTTCCAATTACGTCACCAGCTGTCACGGGAAGAGAATACCAGGCGAAGTATATTATTATACCATGCTTTATCCATTTCGGTAATGAACTTATGTCTGCGTATGTTTCTCCTTTGTTATGCTGTTGACGTAGTTGTTATCTATTTGCAGAGCTAATAGACACGACGATTCTGGTGCAAGTGGCCGGCGTGGAGGGGTTCGTGCCGGCCAGCAGCACGCTGGGCCAGCTGGCCGCGGCCGCGCCGCACGTGTTCGGCCCGCACCTCACGCTCACGCTGCACCTCAACATCAACGGCGGCAAGCAAGGTTTGTCTGCTTTTGTTACTAGTTACCTCGGTCAGGCCTGTATCACTCCCCGTTTAGGTATCGAAAATATACCTACATTAATACTATGCGCGCGGCGACCACTTCGAAGGGGGAAAATTCAGTTACATAAATCGTTTGTCAAGAGTAATAAGAATGAAATTGGCTTGCAATGGATGTCTAGGTATCTAAACGAAGAGGCGAGGAGTTCGGACGCGAGTTAAATTGAACCATAGCGCTAAACACAACTCGTAGATATTTCTTTAAAGACTTCTTTAAAGATATTTCTTTAAAGTTCGTGAGTACTAGTTCTTATTCTGTGCCTCGGTTGCCTGGAAGAGATTGTATTTGCGATAAGGCCACCTTTTGTTTTGACATCTGTTTTCCAGGAGTCCAAAAAGTCTTCCAAAAAGGAGAAGGTTATCAATTTGTCGTAATCTTTTTTAGGGTTCCGTACCCAAAGGGTAAAAACCGCGACCCTATTACTAAGACTCCGCTGTCCATCCGTCTGTCTGTCACTAGAATGTATCTCATAAACCGTGATTGCTAGACAGTTTAAATTTTTTACATACGATGTTTTTCTGTTGCCGCTATGGCAACAAATACTAAAAACGAAACATAATAAATATTAGTGGGGTTTTCATACAACAAACGTTTTCATGATCCAAAGAGAGGACTAGAACCAATTCTAGTCCACCCTTTGTGTTGCGGAGGTCAGACGGCAGTCGCTCTGTGTTAAAACCAGTAACCTGGTCAAAACACTTACTTTAGGTAGCAAACCTCGGGCTCTGAAGCATTACCGCTGAGGATGCAAGAGAAAATACGCTCGTATGATGATGAGAATCGACTTTTGAGTCTTTTGAACTAGTTTTTTTTAGTTTTAATCACAAAGCGTCAAATAAAGCATACTCCTTTTATTAATTGTGACGTATTTGGTAGGTCCCCGGTGGGAAGGCGGCACCGCAGCGCAAAGCAATCAGAGCACGAGCGCTGGCGGCAGCAGCACGCCCAGCACCACCGGTCCCCCCACCCCCGCGCCCTCCACTGGCTCCAGCGCAGTACTCAGAGAGTTTGGAGCCTGCGGAGGCCTCGCGTTGGTAGCTGCAAGGTTGCCGAGGCCGCATGCCCCGCCCCCTCCCCCGCCCGCCGCGCATCATCATCACCATGACCTGGATTGGGTGAAACTGGACGATCCTTATGCGGAGGTGAGTAAATTTTTGTGTGTAGTTGTTACTTGGGCTCATATATGGGCGCAGAGGCTGCTAGCGGCTATAGACTAGTACCGCTACCAGCCCCTTCACCGACTTCAGCGGAGTACTTGGAGAGTTTGATGTGTATGGAGGCCTCGGTTTGGTGGGTTGCTGTATCACTTTCTCTGCCAACAGCCCTCATCATCATCGATTATCATGACTTGGATTCGGTGAAAATGGATGATCCTTCTGGTGTGGTTTACAGTGTACATCCGCTTCAACAGATCAGGAAATAGTTCCTGTCGGATTGTAATAAAAATTTGTGTATTTGTCTTACATTTTAAGGGGCCATCCACATATTACGCTATAGCAATGAGGGATGCGGGTGACGGACGGTGTTAAAGCGATAGGAAAAGAGTGACAAGAGGGGTAAGTGTTCGAAAAGCCAAAATTCAGGGTGATGAAATATGTGGCCGGCCCCTTAATAAGATTTATGTATCAAAAAGTAGTTACAGATCTCGCAAAATAACTTAGCGGCTCGGAAATTAGCTGCACGTGACAATGGGGTAGCTGAGGCTCGGCACACCGTCCCCGTGCGGTGTGCACGAAGACGGTGCGCCGAGCCTATTCATCTACTACGCATCGTTTCGCGCGAAGTTCAGAGCCGCCGAGTTATTTTGCGCCTACTGTACAGTGCTACACAAATAAGTTTAACAAAAATGTCGGACTTTAAAGCATTTTTGGACAAATTCCCGATACAAAATGGTGGTTATCGGCGCAGGTACAAATAATGCGTCGACGCCATTTTGGTTCAAGTTATTTGTGTCGCATTGTACCTGATTGATTTATTGATGAATTGTAGGAAGTAGTGGAGCTGGTGAACAGCGGCAGCGGCGGCGGCAGCGCGGGCGAGGAGCCGGCGTGCAGCGGCGTGCCGGCGCACGCGCTGCTGGCGCTGGGGCTGCTGCTCAAGCTGCCGGGCTACGCCGACGCGCTGCTGGACGAGGGCGCGCGCGCCGTGCACCTGCTGCGCCTGCTGCTGGGCGTCACGCACGACGAGGACGGCCGTAAGTCGACTGTTTGTTACGCGGTTCACACTCTGCTCCGCACCCCGCTGCGTAGAGCGGGGCCGGACTGTATGCAAGTGCCTCGATTTGTATTGAAAACATGCATAGTACAAAACACTGACACCGCGTCTAAGCGCGTCGTTTTTGTAAGGCGGCCCCCCGTTTTGCGCGTTGATGCGTAGCAGTGGGCCAATCACCTTAGTGTAAGAAACGAGTTGCCAAGCATACAATACACGGTAGGCAGAGACTATTGACCTCCACTTGCTACGATCCTGAAAAAATTTATACATTTTTAGAAGAATAAAATTATAAGAAGTGAAATGAAAAACGCGAACTGCTACAAATATTTTTAATGAAAAACCGACAATACAAAATAAAAGCGCAGCGCACGCAACACGTCCCCCGAATCCCTTATCCGGTCCCTAATGCTAAGGCCTTGAGAAGCCTTTTCTTTCTTCTTTACTTCTAACAACATATTATCACGCCTGTTTCCCACAGAGGTAGGCAGAGAATATTATGGACTTCCACTTGCTACGATCCTGTCAGACCTCTTTCGCGTTATCTATATACTCATCACTCTCTCTACTCATGTCCGCCGGTTACGGGTACTTCTGACATCTCCTTTTTTAAGAAAAGTTTAAAAAAGAGATATTAGAAGTAGAGGTACGTTCGTCGAGAACGACCCTGATCCGCTATTCCACTCACATTCGCTTTGTAGAGTAACCCTCAAATTCATAAAAAATAACCAACATGTTTTAACTAAAATAGGTTTAATAAACGGTTGTTAATTTTTATGAATATGAGGGTAAATCTCCTTTCATCTATCCATTCTACAGGCCCGAACCATCTCAACATTCCTTTTTCAATTTTTGTTGCTACATCTTCTTTTAGTACACCTTTTTTTTTTTGAAAAATTCTGTGCTTTATCTACAGTCATCATGCACTCTCTTCATTCAAGCCAGCTTGGTTCCCAGTACTTTTTCTTACCTCTCATTGTTACCAAACATCTCAAATTAAAACGTGTGCTACATCAGGCGTAAATCAGCGACGGGTCCATTATTTTATCATCAATATCAGCCACAGAAAGACTGTTGGATATAGGCCTCCCCCAAGGATTTTCAAAAGGATCGATTTCTGATCCGGGTACAACGGATTTAGCCCGTCTCATTCACTTATCTACTCGCACGTTGCGACAGAGACATGTCAAATCCATCCTAAATCTTCTGTTTGTAGCACTAACTTTAGTAATGTCAAATAAGTATTGGCCACTGTGTTTATTTCATCGAACAGGCAGCATCATTGTCGGCGGCGGCAACAGCAACAGCACGAGCGGCAACTGGTCGCTGGGCACGCTCCCCTTCAGAGTGGTGTCGCGGCTGCTGGAAGCGGCCGCGCTAAACACGTCGGCCGGCAAAGAGTTGCGACAGTCGCTCTTGTCGCTGGGCGCTATAAGGCTCGTTTTGGCCTGCCTTGCGGTGTTCTCGCACCATCACACGCCGTGCGATGTAAGTACCAATGCTCTATCTAATAATAATGTAGTGCTTCTATTTATTATTAACATATATTTATATTATGTAACATGGAAACAATAAATAAATGAAATTAAATGAAATAATTAAATAGATAAGGCCAAATTACACTGATTGAGCTAGCCTTAAATTTAAACTTGTGCTTTGGGGCACTTACTCATACTATATTTTGTAAAAACATTATAATATAGAGACCCAATACAATTTGAAAAGGTCATTTTCCATCTGTTCCTGGGTGGGAATTGAATCAGAAATCTTTAGAGAGACTAATACGCCACGGGTTTGAGAACAATGCATTATTAGTAACGATATGTCAACATGTACTTAGTTCAGAAAGTATTTTAGTAATATTGCCATAAAAAAGCATGTGAACTACAGCCATATTACAAATGACAAATTTAATTAATAATGGGCTTACTCGATTACATGTGATAGTTTGGACCAAATATTTCGACGACCCTATTGTCAGAGTTAAGTCTACCGGAGACCACGTCCTGTAATGTTAATAATTGTCATTGTGACCGCGATAGTCTTAAATCATATACCAACTAAAAATGTACTACGGCTCCGTTAAAAAAGACAAGGCGTCATACGCTATACCGCTATCGTTTCGGTTCACATTATGATATAATATTTCAAAATTAAAAACCGACTCACCTCTACACTACGCATTTTGATAAAATTTCTACAGCAAGTATACCCTTTCGTACAAAAAAAAAAGATATTTCCCAAATCAGTCTAGGCGTCTTCAAACATAATAAAAAAAGATTGACGTATTGGTAACGTCCGCCTTTTTTGGAAGTCGGTTTAAAATAAATTACAACATTTACGAACATTAACAGAACAGCCAAGGATCAAACGGGTCATCAGCGAGCAAGTCTGAAGAGAAGAGTCAGCAGTATTGGGCGAAGGGCACCGGGTTCGGTACTGGCTCTACGCAGCAGTCATGGAACGTAGAGCAGGCTTTGGTGCGGCAGAGGACGGAAGAGGAACACGTCACAGTGTTACTACAGGTAAACTACAATAAGCCTTGCACTTACAACTAATAATTAATATTTTCGACTTTTACGCGGATGAAGTCGTTGGTTAAGGCTAGATTTTGAACATTATATACGTACCTATAGACAGGTGACCCGCTTGTTCGTTTGCCGCCCTATAACATAAAAAATAATAATATAGGGATTGTAAGTTTTTATAAATGTTGGTAATTTTTGAAGCGAGATACATGACATTTCAATTAGTGGTTAGTAAAAATTAATAATCCATTAATTGGATTTTCAAAAATTGCATCCTCGGGGGTGCATTACGGGTTATATTGTTATGAAACTTCGTCAGGTTTTGAGTGAGAGACAAAAATTGAAATAAATAGAGAACGGGAACAGGAACACAAACGGGAACTGGAACAAGCGGAACAAATTTCGTCGGGTCTGCTAGGCCTTTACATCCTTACACTGTGTTATAAAGATTGTAATATTGAATTAGTATTCAAACATCTTAGATTTTTACAGTGGGCCAACGAGATACCTGGGCCGGCCTTCTACCTATATCTTGGATTTACTCTTGAACCAAAATAATATTAACATGACAACGATTACTTAGAAAGACTTCGTTAAAATCTTTCCGAATATACATTTTCAAATAAAATTAAATTGATTTGCTTACTTTTCGTGTGTGTAAGTGGCCAACACTAATGTTAGATTTTTCAAGCTGCCTATAGGTATCTGACATAGCTTGACGACTGCCATACAATGATGAAAGCAGAGACCAACGGCTTTACGTGACTTCCGAAGCACGGAGGAGTTAGAGTAATTTTTATGCCACTTGTGGTCACCCATCCAAGTGCGGACCACGCCAATGTCCCTTTACTTGGGAAAGTGCTATTAATGCGTACTCCCACCGGGCCGCCGAGCTCCTTATAATATTATTAATTATTTAAATGCGACGAATATAAAACGTATTAGTTATTTATGCAACTGTAGTTCTGACTGTATACATGACTATGTTCTTTTTTAAATTCATATTATGTGGCTGTTTGAAGGGATTGAGTTTGCGTTGCATAATGAAATTTAGTACAACATTATAACACTCGTTTGGGTGATATAACGGTTACTATGACACTGGGTGTTTTAATGTTGGCAATAAGCTGTTTCAGAAACTTTTATAGAGGATTTCTAGCATGGGTGTAGATAAAATTATTTAGTGTGATAATTATGGCTAGAATAGTGATAGAATGTGGAAAACTTAGTACAAACGGCAAATGCGCCGCGCGCCGTTTTATCGACATCTAGTTGTCCGCTGTTTACTGATTGATTTCATATACCAATAGAAATCGAATGGCGACCACGTAATGACGAAACGAATTGTAGGCCACCTATCTACAGGATGGTTAGACGACTTGACCAAGGTCGCAGGAAAACGCTGGATATAGGCCGAATTAATGAGATTCCGTTATGTATGATGATGACCAATAAAATGAGGATTTTCAAAAATATGGTGTACCTGCTGTTATTGAATACATTTGATGAAGCAAAAGAACTTGTCAACTGATGGTACAATGATAACAGTCGATGTTTCTGTCGCTGAAGTATCATAAAGTAAAACGTTTTGAATCACGACCTCTCTTCCAGGTATTAGCATCGTATATGAATCCCGGTGAGAAATGGCCTCCGGAGGAGAGTCCGCAGGAGGAGCCGCCCAAGAGCTCGGCGGAGGAGGACGGCGAGAGCGAGGCGCTCGAGCTGCCCGCCGAGTTCATCGACCTCATCGCCGGCAGCTCGCTGGTGCCCGCCATATGCTCCTATCTTAGGAACGACTCAGGTATCACATTATCTCAGTCTCTCAGTCTTTCTCCAGTGCATACAGGTTATTATACACTAACGCAATTTGATTACATGATTTACGTATATAAAGACGGGACTTGGCACAATCCTTTTTTGTTGGGTCTAACGTTTTGAATATTTTTTTTAGATTGCAGTTTTTTTTATTATCACTAGTTTTAAACCCAACAAAAAAGCTCGTGACAAGTCTCATTTACATATATTTATAAATCATGTGCATATAGGTCACTTTGAACCAAGCTGTCTTTTTATTATTATAACAACATTAAAGCGTTTTCCATGCTGGTCTTCCCTTTTAAAGCTGTATGAAGGAAGGGGCGGAATTTTGATATAAGTATATTTTTTGTTGTGAAAGTGTGGGTTTTACCATTTTGAACTCTAATTTTGCTTACGTATGAGCTATCATCGTAAAGTGTCAGCATTTTTACTCAACTCATTACTTCACTTAGTTTTATATTCAGTTCGCAACAGGTCATCCAGAGCGCCGCGTGTACTCATTTTCCATCAAATACTGCTTATTAAGTTTTGGCTTTCCAATTTGGTGTGGAACAGTTATCATTTCTTCTCATCTAAGTTTCGGTAGAACCCGAACACCTATACTCAAGCATGTTTTGTTTTCCAGTGTTGGACATGTCCCGCCACATTCCCCTGTACGTGTGTGTGCTGCGTAGCGCGCGCGCGTTGCACGCGCTGCACAGCAGGAGGCTAGCGACTGCGTTGCGGCCCTTACCCAGGCTGCTGCACCAGATGTCGAGGACCACCAACTCTTACGCCACTAAGCTTAGGTACGTGACTCCCTCATTTACCATTGACGACATGTCTCGACACATTCCCTTGTATGTGTGCGTCATCTCTGGAGACAAAAGCTGGTTAGCGTACTTCGGACTCCAAAGCACCACGGCATACTCATACGAGTACTACGAATGAGGTTCTCATCTCTAGTTCGTCTAATAACCATTACATTATAGCCTGAGGGGAGGTCCTATAAGAAGAGCGCGGAACCTTCTCCATAAGAGCGGAAACTGCGTCGCGCGTTGCCACGCGACGTGTTTAGTCTATCTCTGCCATAAACTCAACGTGCAAAAGAGATAGCACAATAGGTCGCGTGTTTCTTTGTCTCTGTCGAACGGAGAGTTTGTTACAGAGATAGACTGACCACGACGCGTCGCGTCGCGACGGTCACGCGCGACGCAGTTTGCACTCTACCCCTCATATTCATAAAAAGTAAGTAAATTGTCGCATTTGTCCCTTTCCCCTTTTTTCAATATTTGACATTAAAAGAACGAGACAAAACATATTTTTACTAAAAGTCGTTTAGCAAACGTTTTTTATTTTTTATTAATAAGTAGTAGTAAGACTTTGACATGAACACGCTTACGCTATTCCTCTGATAATTCTTGATGTATAGTAGTTCCCAAATATTATATTCTGATTTATGTTTGTTGTTTCAGGATGAGTAAAAAGAATATATTCGGTAAAATGACATATAGCCAAAGATTTAGTACTTCAAGTAATTCAGAATTATCGGAAGAGGACGAAGGATTAGCATCACTAATAGCAGACATACAGGTGAGAATTTTAATTGCTTTTTGAACATCGTAATTTTGTTTTCGTAACGGAACTTTGCTTTAGTTATTTGATTCCTACTAATCTGGTTAGATTTCATATTATAAAATATTGAAAGGAATGTTATTTTTAGTTATACTCTTTTCCAAAAAGTGTGGTCAGATTTAGCGTAATTTGTCTTTTATAGGATTTTACTATTATGAGGGTTTTCAAAAATATGTGATACCAGATGGCGACACAGTAACGTCAGGTCCAATTGAGTGTTGTCATTAAAAAAAAAACTAAAAAAAAAACAAATGTTTGTCCAGTAATTAGACCTTTACAGGCACTTTTACACGTTAATAAGTATAACTTGCATTACGTGTAGTTTATATTAAAATTTAATTTATTTTAAAGAAAAGCTACCGATACCAGCGTTTCGCAACGACCACTGCTGAGAAGAAACGTCGAAAGAAACTTATTTTCACAGCATTGTTCGCTCCGTCAAATGTGTCCAATAACAGCAGCTTATTGGACCGACTTCACTGTGCTGCGATGAAAACCCTCATTCAATAGAAATGTGAATGTATCATGTTGTTATATTTGTGTAGGCGACTTCGGCTCTGATGTGGAGTGCGAGTGGCGAGCAGGAGGCGGGCGGGGGACCGGCGCGGGCGCTGAGCGGCGCGGGCCGGGAGGCGCGGTACATCGACCTCATGCGGACCATGCAGTTCGGTGAGTGACACGTACACCAAAGATAATATATTAACTAACTTAACAGATACCCAACGCCATAGAAACTATTGGAGAGCCTGAAAGTAGGCAAAACTGGAGTTGCAAATAGGCAATACAGAGATGGCAGTAGACACGATTAGCAAAAAGTGACAAAGAAAGTGTTGATTATGCTTTTATATATTTATTGATTTTCATATAAGTCATATTTAATTAATTAGACTACTACTTTATTTAAATAATAGTAATTAAATATTTTAATAGCTCTAGCGCCGTGTAGTAACAAGCTAGAAGAATAATTGTTTAAAAAGCGATGGGTAGGCATGACTCTACACCTACAAATAAAGCCCGAGTTACTTATAACGACTACACATGGCAGCAACAGCGATTCTTCCTTCCACGGGAAATGGCTGCGGACTTTCTTATTAGAAATAGCGGCAGACTAAAATGTGGCGTGAAAGAGTAAAAAAGAATAATGTAAACTCTGTAAAATAAACTAGCAAATAAATATTGCTGTATTACAATAAACTTTACTACAATATTGTAACATGCAACAAAATGTACTGAAACTATTTCAAGGGTGAATTCAGTCCATGATGCTAAACAACTTTCCTCAAGAAACAAATTGAACTTATTTCAATAATCCATTCATATTTCAACAATCTTGGCTCCATACAAACTGATCAGCTGAAAAGTCTACTTGAACAAGATTTCAAAAATTGAATTTTCATATTTTTTTATGTACATCCTGTCCGTTTTATTATAAAACCCAGACTAATTTGGTTACCAGGTTTAAACCATTATCCGCCCAAAATGAAGACATTGATAGGTGAGATAGTGTGATTTTACTAGATGTCAACTTGATTTGGTCAACGGATAATGGTTTAAACCTAGTAACAAAGTTAGTCTGGGTTTTATAATAAGACGTTGTATATTTTTATGTAGACCCTGTAATCTTTTTCAAACACTATTGCTCGTAAAGTGGATCTTATTTTACCGGTTTTAGATATATAAAGCAGCTCATAAAACGCGTGTCATTTAATGCATACTTTTTTCAAATTTCGAACTGGCCCGCCGCTCTGAACCAGCCAGTATGCAGCGCACCGCGCTGATTTTAAAAAGTAAAACTGCGGGAAAACAACAGTGTGCATCAAAGTTTCATCAGAGTTTATTTCAAATTAAAAAAATTCATTTTTCCTCGCAAGTGTGTTGAAAAGTGTGTTATGGTGGTTAAACACACTTGGCTCTATAACGCCCTCGGCTTCGGTTCGGGCTGAAATTTCGCCTCGTGTGTTATAGTTACCATAACGCACTTATATCGTGCTATAATGTGACAGAAACGTTCGAGATGCTGGCCGAGTGTCCGGAGAGCGGGTTCAAGTTCACGGTGCCGTACCACTTCGAGGGCGCGGTGCGGGCGGCGGGCGAGCGCGCGCACCCCGCGCGCATGAAGCGGCTCGCGCAGGAGGCCGCCACGCTGGCCACCAGCCTGCCGCTCTCCTACTCCTCGTCCGTGTTCGTGCGGACCGACACCGACCGGCTCGATGTCATGAAGGTAAACACCTATACTGAAAGATTTTTTTTTTTAAATTGTAATATTTTTTAACGTACTAATGTTGTATCGTTGTTAGGCAATAATCTCATTTTAATTTTCACCTTTATTTGGTTGAGTTTCTAATGTTTAGATCATCCTTCTTGGAATGCTTCGAATTCTTCTCGCGGCACTCATACAACGAATGAATTGCGTGAGGGTTCTAAAGTGGCGCTCTTACGCGAAGGGTTTGCAAGGTCTCGACCATACGTTTGCGTTACAAATGTCAAAGAAACCTTTGTATTGCTTTATTATGGAGAATCCGTTCTGTGTCACGCTGCTTTTTATTTACTTCTGAAAAACATTAAG
Source organism: Acrobasis suavella (assembly GCA_943193695.1). Taxonomy (NCBI): domain Eukaryota; kingdom Metazoa; phylum Arthropoda; class Insecta; order Lepidoptera; family Pyralidae; genus Acrobasis; species Acrobasis suavella. Next base: position 5,309,047 of record OW971947.1, read on the forward strand.
AATTTTTTTAAAGTTTTCTGCGTGAAAGAATATTGTATTTCGCTGACGCGACGGTTTATAAAATACTGTGAAATGGTATTTTGTAACTTTTACGATTCGTGGTTTGCTGTCGAGTTCTCCCGCATTGATAGTTCTCCAGATTATACACTTACTGTTTGTGAAATTGCACCGTTCGTTATTACCAGAATTAATATAAGTAGGTATTATTCGTGCCGTATGGAGGGTGTTGAACGGACGGCTGCAGGCGTCTGCAGTCACTTCGACAGGGCGAGAACTAGGGAGAGGTGCGGGGACGAGGAACGGGGACGCATATTGCGCGGGACCCTAGGAGATTATTTTATATTAATAATGTGCCGTTGTGACGTATTTGTTATAACTTTTAGGTTTTAATAACGGGCCCGTCGGACACGCCGTACGCCAACGGCTGCTTCATCCTGGACGTGTACTTCCCGGCCGAGTACCCCGCCGTGCCCATGCTCATCAACCTGGAGACCACGGGCCGCCACTCGGTGCGCTTCAACCCCAACCTGTACAACGACGGCAAGGTGTGCCTCTCCGTGCTCAACACGTGGCACGGCCGCCCCGAGGAGAAGTGGAACGCGCACACCTCCAGTTTCTTACAGGTTAGAAGTCATGTTTGGAATATTTGTTATTATCCATCACACTAATATTATAAAGGCAAAAGTTTGTGTGTGTGTGTGTCTGTGTATGTTTGTTACTTCTTCACGCGAAACGGCTGGACCAATTTTGAAAAAAAAAATGGTATACAGGAAGCTGGCACCCTGGATTAACAGATAGGCTACTTTTTCGCAGGTATCACCGCGGGGTGCAGCTAGTTATTCATACTTTCACCACCATATCAGCCGCAGGAAGTCCACTGCTGGACACAGGCCTCCCTCAAGGTTTTCCAAACAGAACGATTGGAAGCGGCCTGCATATTTATACTTTATTGACCCGAAATTTACAATTGGTTGACTGAGAAATGTCGAAATGTGTTGTTTAAGCAACCCTCTTTCCAAACGTGCATGTGAGATCCATATCGGACCCCATTTGCACGTTAGACAATGAGTGGCTTTTTCGCGTACAGGGGCTAACAACAAAACACACTGAAACTATTTGAAGGCAGAATTTAGTCCACGACACTGAACAACTTTCTATTGAAATATGAAATAAGGATTCCAAGTGACCAATCAGCTGATCCAAGTTTCTTGGAAGCAAAAAAATATTTTACGTATTTCCATATTATGTTTGATGTCTCCGTTTTATTTTAAATGGGGTCAGCACTGGAGCCCGTAAAATTCAGGTAACCCCTTAAATTTATTTCAGTATATTTACGTTATTTTTTTTTTTAAATTATTTCAGTCCGTTATATTACTTCTTGTAGTTCTTAGTCGAGACTTCGATCATAGTGATGTGTTGATTTGTAAATGTAAATCTGTTTACAGGTACTGGTGTCGATCCAGTCGCTGATCCTGGTGCCGGAGCCGTACTTCAACGAGCCGGGCTACGAGCGCAGCCGCGGCACGCGCGTGGGCAGCAGCGCCTCCCTGGAGTACAACTCCAACATCTACCAGGCCTGCGTGCGCTGGGCCATGCTCGACCACCTGCGGAGCCCCGAGCCCTGCTTCAAGGAGGTAACGCACGGTTTACATATTGACAAGTGACAAGTGCGAGTGACAAGTGGCTAGTAAACACTGACAAGTGACATGTAGGTGTTTACACGTCACGGAAAAGTATATAAATAGTCTTCTAACACCAATATTTTCTGATCCTATGTGTTGTTTTAGGTTGCACACTGCTCTTCAAACGGTCAAATGCTATTTACTAAAATCTACATAATCGTGTCTTCTTCAACCTTAAAATTGGCAAAATCATCGTTTTGGCTAAACGATGGAACCATACATAACCTTAAGAAAATAAAGAAAGAAAGACAAGTGGATATGCCGTACTGCTATTCAGCTGTCACTTGCCACTCGCACTTGTCAGTGCCTGTTCACACGCATTTGCCACTTGTCATTTGCACTTGTTACTTGTCAATATGTAAACCGGGCTTAACTCACACTTTTGCTCTTTTATGCTTTTCTTAGCTGTGTTGCTTCGAGGTCCGGAGTTCGCTAAATTAGTGCAAGTGCAAAGTTGCAAAGTAGACAAGAGCTGGAATAGTCGGAAAGATTTGTGACTGACGTAGACCATGAATGGGAATGCGGATGTAGAAAAACAAAATGAGAGTATACCAGCTCCGTGCATTTTAGTTTTAGAACAAGGTTTTTTTTAGGGCTCCGTACAAAAAAATGAAAAAACGTGGGTACGTCTGTCTGTCTGTCACACCCAATTTTATCCGAATCTGCGGTAGAATAGTGTAATCCTAAGTCCTAAACCCAGATTTTTTTAAAAAATAAGAGTAATTTTCGGGGGAAAAATTAGGAAATTGAAAAAAAGTAAGTTTTGCAAACCTTACTTTGTCACATATCAAATAAAAGGGCTCAAATATATTATTGTTATTATTGTAAAATGACCTTATATGAAATAAATTGACCATTCCCCCCTGATCTCCGAAAATACTGAGCCAAACATTTTGAAAAAAATCCAAATATAGGGTCGAAAAAGAAAATTGCCTCTTTTCCAGGTGATTCAAACGCACTTCTGGATCAAGCGCAACGAAATAATGCAGACGGTCGCCAACTGGATCACTGAGCTGGAGACCCAGAGCGGCGACGAGCGCACGCAGCGCACCATACAGCTCAACCTCATGGCGCTCAAGGTATGTACTACATAAATCGGTACGAGACTACTTCTTCTGTATCAGTTCGTACTGCTGGCCTCTGCCAATATAGGAAGGATTCGCTTATTATTGGATATTTTCCTGGATCAAAAATAACTTATTTTGTAATAATAAGAAAATAAAACGTCGCAAAATAAGGTCACTTGCCTTTGAACCATATCCATTTTTACGTGATTTTAGAATTTTAGATTTATTATTGTAGAAAAATTTGTAATAAGAGCGCTATTTGACTACAAGAAACTATGACGTCATCTGCCTGTATTTCATACAAATCCCATAGAAAATTGTTGTTTTGAAGTTTAGAAAAAGTATCTGATTTGACTTGTTGGAATAGCGGATTACCACGCTGGGTGGATAGTGTTGGTGACAAAAAAGTTTCGTGCTAAGTACCGTTTCCATACATAAATCAGATGGTACAAAGTCTGAATAGAGGGCGCCACAGCTCGTCCTGTTTTACCTCTTATAGTTGAATCTTCCTTCTTCTAAATTCGTGGAAGAGGAAGGGGGTGGTGAAAAATTGTATTGTACTTTGCCGTTTTACGCGACAAAGGCATGGACTATATTCACGCACATTCTCGCGAAATTTTTATGTAATGAACCTACTTTTTGATAACACAATTTTCTAACATAAAATAGCATATACTTGAGTATGCTTTGTAACCGTGTACACTGACGTGTATCGTCACAGGTATGGTATTCATATATGCGGACATTTATGCCTATTACTACTACAAATTAAACTATACACACGTGTGTGTGCGAGCACTTGGAGTTTCCGTAGTGTATGTAATAGTAATATGATGGTCCCCGCAGCGGCACTACGTGAAGCTGCAGGAGGAGCTGGGCAAGCTGCCGGTGCCGGCGGGGCTGGAGGAGCTGGACGAGCCGTTCACGCTGCCGGCCGCGCCGTCGCCGCCGCCCGCGCCCCGCGCCGACGACATCGACCACGACATGGAGAAGATCGTCTCGCAGGTGCTCGACTGACTGTTACCCCCCTTCGAGTAGCGGGCCCACGCGCTACTCGACCTCTTTTCCTACTGGCTTTACCGCTCTTCGTAAACATTTTATTTGTAGTGGAACGTTTCTTTTTATCGTTTTTTTAGTAGGTTTTACTTAGGACTCAGTGGGACCTCTCTTTAGTTTAACACGTATTGTGATACTAAAATGGGCCCGCGTGGCGCCCGGTAAGCTATTTTAGATGGCGGGAGACGTACGGGCCGGCGTCGATTGTATTATAGGAGATGCGCTGGCGAGGGCCCGTCGGCTACGGACGTACTGACGCGAGCCCGAGCGAGCCGAGCGACACGTCAGTCGCGACGTCATTGTTGTGTATATTAAAATATAATTTGGTGTACATAAAACTATTGTGTTTTAATTGTTTCGGTATTAAGAATATGTTATAACGATAACTCTGAAAGAGTTGGCGGGCGTCGCCCGACGCGCCGATCTAGTAAATTATTATAATATTTAATACACGCTTGATTATAAAAATTATGTATACTTAGGCCTAGCCGACACGGTTTAGCGATGTTTTGGTTGGATTCGCGGATGAAGTGACAATAAGCGCGCCGGCGAGCACGCTGTACATAGTATCACCGGTCTCGCGTGCGGGCAGGGCGGGCGCGACGCACCTTGTTGTATTCACTGTGGATTTCGGAATGTAAATAAAAATTTATGTTATCGCAACCATTTTAATTTTTATTTATTTTATTGTCCTGTAAATTGTGTTCAATTGATAGGATACTCAAAGTATGCATAGAATTACTGATATGTCGTGAGCACACTATTCTATGTAATTATTGCTGTTAGGGTAATCAAAATTATATAAGAACTATTTATTTAATTTGTCCTTCTATAAAATTTCTACTGTAAGCACTGGGCCGTGCCTTTGGAAAATAGCTTGTGACATTATTATTATTTCTGATTTTCTATTTACTGACCATTTACTATTGTTGTCAAAATATGTTGCTCAAACTTATGGCTCAAGTATAACCATTACTTTTTGTCAGGGCTCAGTAAATTAGTTTCTTTCAGTTCGTTCCGCTCGTAAGTTATCGTTCTCAGCCTGATGGCTATTACTGAATAGAACCTTGTGTGTCACTTCGAGTCTATTTTATTTGATTAACGTGAACACTACGAGAAATCAACATGGTAAGCCAGCATCTATTATTTCAATTCTATCTTTGGTAAAGGTTGCGTGGAAGAAAATCAGTTTTCAGATTCAAAACCATTCGCTTCTGTAATCCGAGAGAGCTAGCCGGGTTGTAGAGGCAAAATACGTTACGCGTATTTTCCGTTCGATGTGAACAAAAAATAATATGGAATCATAGAGAGGGGTAAACTACGTAACGCCAGTTTACAGTCGGAGGCCAAAAAAACAATTTCTGTGTGCGCAAAGCCTCACGGGTGACATAACAATTACAGACAAAATTTAGAGGTGTGCAAATTAGTTAGTGGGTTTTGCCATATTGCGGAAAAAACCGAACCAAATTTAACATGGCACCGCCCATAACACATATTAAATAACCGGTGGCGCCATCATTTGAGGCCCACGAACTAGTTTACTGGCGAACATAGTAACCTTTGACATTTTCCTATATAACCATTATCGATGAAACGCATTTAGATTGTTAGGGACTAACTAAATAATATCGAGCTTAGTGTATCTATTGTTTATGAAATTATTCAAAATGAGGTGTCAACAATATGGGGCACCAGATGGCAGCACAGTGACGTCAGGTTTTAGATGTAAGAGGTACAAAGATTCCGCGTTGAAGTCTTCTGTTTGAAAACGTTGTATTTTTTGTATGAAATACGCCATGACGTGTATGACTACTAAATAGAAATGTTACCTGAACATAAGTCAATGTCATTAGACAATGTCGTTTGAATTTTTTGGTACTAAGCAGCCACTACTTGTATATTCTAACCCCCTTATTCATAAAAAAAAACAAATGTTTGCTAAACCTATTTTAGTTAAAATATGTTTTGTCTCGTTCTTTCAATGTCAAATATTGAGAAGAGGAAAAGGGACAAAACATGTTTTAGCTAAAATAGGCTTAGCAAACGGTTGTATTTTTTATAAATCTTTGTAAGCAGCAAACAGACATGCGAAGTCTTATTCTTGCAACAGTAAATTCCCTTAAGAGGAAATTAGATGAGTTTTATTGTTATTTGTTTTTTTTTTCATTGGACCATCCTGTCAAATGTATCCAATAACAGCAGCTTATTGGACCCTTACTTCACTGTGCTGCCATCTGTTGTCCTCTGTTTTTGAAAACATTCGCTAGATGCAATGAATCCATGACGAAGGTCAGAATGTATAATTTAGAAAATGTATCAATTTGTCATATATTTTGAGAAAATATGTATGTAATTACATGTTTTAGATATGTATCATTAATTACAATCAATGAGTATATAAAGAAACCTAAAGATAAATCACGGGGCGGCCTGTGTGACCCTGGAACCTTTATCTAAACCTTTTCCGAACTGAATAGATATCTATGTATGTATTATTTGTATCAAATGAAACAGTGTGTAATGTAAGACGTGGTTTACAATGTAAAATAAAACAACGTTCACTAGTAAGGTTTTTTATTGCTGGTCTATTTACACGTCTCAATATAAAAATCCTTAACATATTATTATGACATAACACTGACTCTAGCTTATCCCTACCAATACTAACATTCAGATTTTATGGTATAAATAATTTATTATCTACTCCGCGCTCACGAATCAACTCGCTTGAGACATTTCCCATCACAGATGGTGCTATTTGTGACTTTAATTTATTTACACAAAGTATTTAAGTATCTATATATAGTACATAGCATCTATTGGTATCTTAACACAGTGTGTACATTGAAAACGTCACGCAAACTTCCTTATTGTATATAAACTATAATTTCACAATCACACATAAAAAATAAAATTGGAATTCTTGAAAAGGAATAAAAGTTGTGATGAAAATTCTCTACTATGGCACTTGAAACAACAAACAGTTCCACCGAAAATTGACCGAAAAAATAATTTTCTATTTGTCATAAATTACTAAATACTCGTACTCTTTCGAAAAATAGAGATTTTAAACAAAAATACTAACACTTAGAACTAGATAGCCTTTCCCTCGAGAGAGCTGTTCACTTCCTATCCCAGGGCTGGTCAGCTTGCTGCTCAAACTCCTGGGGATTGAGTTGTCCGGCCTGCATACACGACTTGCAGCAGAATCTGGGGAAAGTGATGATAGTTGATATGAAAAAATGTCAGCCTGTCAGCGTTAGAGCTGAGTGCATATGATTTTTCTCTAAGATGATTCTTTTAACCCCCGACGAAAAAGAGGGGTGTTAAATAGGTTACTGTTTGGCTTACTTAGGTGACATTTTAAATTTATTGTGACGTCACAACCAGCGTGCAGCCAAGATACTTCCAACGATACCTCATTTTTAAGATACCATGTATATCAGAAGACACGAGGGAACAGATAAACATACATACATAGAGGCGAAAAACATATTTGGCTTCGCCGTAGTCGAGTAGTAAAACGAGTGCGTTTTTATAATGAGACTGATTGAATACTTACTGTGAATAGTACTTGTGTCGACAGAACTTGCTTCGCACGATGAGGTGGCAGTTCGCGAAGAATGGGTTGTCCGTGCACTTTTCTGGGATGTAGATGCCTGAAACAAGGTTTATATTTTATTAATTTTTATATTCATAGATACAGGTAAAAAGTAGGTATTTTATTAAGGTATGTAAGTACTAACTGTACTTAAAAATACATATATTTAAATGGCAAATGTGGTGGCGGTGGCGCGGTAAAATTAAAATTTTCGATGCGTTCGTTCCCGAATAATGCGTTTGCCATTACTATACAAAATATTGTATTAAATATTTATAATAAGGTACTTAAATAAAATCTATATTGTGACAAAAAATATTTAAAAACATAATGTTTAACAATTTTAATAAGTGGTCCACCTAGGTCCTGGACCCAGCCCGGGGGGGGTCATGACCCCCATGACCCCCTCCCCCTGGGTCCGCCCTTGACTACCAGGCCTGTGTCACTCCCCGTTTAGGTATCGAAAATATACCTACATTATTAGTATGCGCGCGGCGACCACTTCGAAGGGGAAAATTCAGTTATATGAATCGTTTGTCAAGAGTGATAAGAACGAAATTGGCTTGTAATGGATGTCTAGGTATCTACGAAGATGTGAGGAGTTCCGACACGAGCTAAATTAAACCATAGCGCTAACCACATTAAGTAGATATTTCTTTAAATTATTTTCTAAGCAAGACTTCTGTATGTGAATACTGGTACTTATTCTGTGATACTACCTATAAGTATACGTTATATTTCAGCTTTAAAAAGGTTTGGATCATTGAGTAATGTATTCGGCTTGGATAATTCTATGCTTTTACCCTTTAGAGGAGCTCGCTGGCCCGTCGGAAGTACGCACTCTTGGATGGGTGACCACAAGTAGTATTAAAATTTATGGAGCCCCTCCGTGCTTCATAAGGAAGTACCGTTGGTCCCGGCTGTCATCATTGTAAGGCAGTTGTCAAGTTAATTCAGATGCCTTTAGGCAGCTTGATCTGACACCCGTATTGGCGACTTACGCACGAAAAACAACAACTTTGATTTTGATTTACCGTTTAGCGTAAGTTTAGTAAAGTTGAAAACAGGTACACGGTATACTTATCTCTTCACAGCTCCGCTCATCTCCGCTCCGCATTCTAAGCGAATGTTCTGTATCTTGGAATCTCTCGCCATAAAAAGGTTTACCTTGAACGTTGATGTTGACCACGTTCTGGTCTGAGCTGTACGCATTGCTGGCATGGCAGCCGTACTGTCCGCTGTCGCTCGTCGTCAGTCCCGAAATCGTTAGTCGAGACTCTGAAACACAAAAGTACCTAAGTTAGTCAACGCAACAACTTCATGAAATTCATTACACGGTGATAGCAGCTACTTCAGACCAAAAGTCAACCTGCCTTCAGTGTGTAAAGTTGACGCAGACTTGGAAAGTCCTTATGAGTCTGTCAATTTGAACTAATTTTACTTAGGAAAAAACTAAGTAATGCAGATATTAACCCTTCCATCACGAACGTCGGATTTATCAAACAGACATTTTCGTGCCCATTTCACGGGCGTCTGATATTTTCGACAAAAAAAACACTGCTCGTATTGCACGTTACTTGTATCCACATCTTTTTTTGGTTTTAGGTATTTATTTTCGATTCACTACATAACAGATTTAAAGTCTCGCGGTGAAAAAGTCAGCTAATAGTAGATTGTGCTACAAGGGGCTAAGGTAATATTTTGAAGGCGAGGGCGCTACTTTGAATCCTGAGTAAAGCGAGGGATTCATGTATAACGCCCGAGATAAAAATATTGCCGTACCCGAGTAGCACACTCTACTTTTCATCTTCATCTATAAGAAACACTAGCAACTACAAAACAGAATATATTGAGCAGTAGAACACCTACAATACTTAATCAGACTTCAACCGACAATTTAATACTTACCTTTGGTGTCATTTTCGTACAATAAATACTAAAAAAAATTTTTTTTAAGAGCACCAACTTACGATAAAATGTTCATTCATAACTTTGTTTGCGAGGTCCTTCATATTTTTTTATAAGTAATCTTGATACCTATTTACTATCGGCTTAAACTTTCGAAAAAGTATTCACATTTACACAAATAATTACATGTCAATACAAATAACCTAAAACTTCTGTAATTACTTGAATCAAAGAGAGAGAAATCGCGTTTTTTATTAAGTATAGATACTTATTTCTTTTTCGGAAGCGAAGAACATAAAACTGTTTACCTACATTCATCCATGTTGACGACAATATGTATTCCAAATTTAAAAAATCAATACGTTTGTTCCATTTATTTTATATTTTAATAGAATTCTTTTTCATCACATCTACTCAAAAAACGATGTCCTTTTTCCTAGCTTTAAGCAGGTATATGTCAGGCTTTGTGTACCCCTTAGATGCAATGTGTACCTGTGATCTGTGTCCTCTGGTTGTTGGAGAGCGGCGCGCCGTCCTTGCTCCAGTAGACGCTAGGCAGCGGGTACCCGTCCACCTCGCACATGAGGTTCAGCTCGGCGCCCGGCGACAGCGTTGCGCTGCCCGACACTATGCGCGTCGTCACCGGAACTGACATAACATTTACATAAGTCAATTAGGTACCTATACTCTGGGCCCTCACAATTTAAATGAACGTTGGATTCAACGGTTATTTGTGATATACCTTTTCGGCTTTCGAAACTTAAACTGGCTGATTCGTCATCTGGAGATCATGAGCCAACGATACCGTGTTAGGTATAAAGCGCTCCGTGATTAGTTGTACAAAACCGTTGTTGTAGACCGTGTACAGTTGTACAAAAAAGTTGTTCACTTTAGAAATCCATTGTGAATAAGTTTGGGCGGTGAAACAGTCACGCAATTAATTTTCCCGATGTCTCATTTCCACCATAAGCAAAATTCACTGCATCATATACGGCCGATGGATTCTATCATTAAGTATGTGCATGAACTGAACCACTTTTATGACCAACTGTACTTTTACATGCTCAATACAACATAAAAAAACAATACATAGATAGGGCTAGCACATTTTATAGTTGAAGTTTACGTAATTTGCAATTTTAAATATACCTCGCCGTGCAGGCTTGCAAACAAATGCGAGTGAGGGATAACGATGCTAGTGGGTCTCTCCACTCACTCACACTCGGCGCACTATCTTGAATATCTGAATATCTATGGCTGTATGCAATATACTTACCAGACGATACTTACAATTCGGTTTCGAGTTTCGAACACAACAAAATTGCATTCCATACTTGACAAATATGAACTTTATAGTCGTACACAAACACAAATATCCGTTAGTTTTAACTACTTAAAGAACAGGTCAAGCAGCATGCAACTAGGAAAGCATTGTAAGACGCAAGAACATGCACAGGATTATCAACTTTTTTGGCAACTTGCTCTCATTTCTGAATTTCTCTTTTTCCGAATCAACCACTGATAATATTCTTGCTATTCGACGTCACTGTAGAAGCGAAAGAATCGAGAGCAAGTTTCCTTACAGAATCTTGTCTTACCTCTGTAGGAGGGTACCGTGATCTCGGGCGCGTACGTGGTGGTGGTGGGCGGGGTGTCCGGCGCGCGCTGCGTCACCAGAACCTGCTGCTCGAACGGGTCTCCCCAGTGCGACTCCGGCCGGTACGCGTGCACCACAATCGACCACGACGATGGCTTTCCAACGCCGTTGTACGCTTCGCAGGTGTACTCTCCTAGCGTATCTTCATTCAACTCCCGTATGAGCAACGTGTTTCCTCTCGCTTCGTACAGTGAACTGCTGAACGGCACCATCGGGCCGGAGACGCCCCGGTGCCATACGATCCAAGGCGTCGGATACCCGTACGCCATACAGCGTAGGGTGACGCTGCGGCCTAGGTCGGCGGTCACCACCGCGTTGGCGTCGCCGGATATGCCCGCCGGCAAGTCCACAGGATCTAACCACCCCCATTGGTTAGTAAGTGCTACTCGAATTCGCGTATGACGGCATAACAGGCCAGCATTCACGAATCCGTTGTTAATTTAATCTACTAAGCGAAGAACTACTAAGTGAAAATGTTACTAATGAAGTTAATGTAGTTGCGATAGTTCCTGGTGTAATAAATATTTTTAAAATCAATTGTGTATTATCCAGAAACATCGTAACTGTCAAAGTGAGCCACAACTGTTAAGAGTAAATACACTGAGGCGAACCTTCAGCCCTTGTGGCCGCCACCAGCGCTAATACCACCACCGAGAGACAAGCGCGCGACATCCTGGTTACCTACAACTGCTTCTTTGCACTAATTTTATACTTATTTGAATGATACGTAGCACAACGTCAGAGGAGAGCCGCGGCACTGAGCGGTGGTTGCTCCGCCTGCTGGATCGAGTTTAAACTGTGCTAATGGCCGATAGATAAACGACTGTTGACTGCAAAACATTGCACGGTACGAGCCGCAAAACAGTTGCTTTATTTCGTGAACTTTATGTAGGCTAATTTAGGTTGGGTACGTATTTTATATACACATTTTTTTTAAATGCTCCCTGAAATCCGGCCATTGGGTCCCTCGAAATGTCGACTAGGCGTGCGGAAATTTCCTTAAAAAATTGAAGAGCTTCCGCACCTCAAGGCCCTAATAAGGTCTCTACTGTAAAAGGCACAACATACGGTTCTTTCAGAGCCGAATATTTGCGCCTCTTGATGGCTTAATTAAACATTTTTTGATTAAAAGACACTTTGGACATTGGCATATTTGGAACGGAATTTCTCCAGATCGGAGGTTTCATCCAGTGGGCTCGGTAATGATCCGGTTTGACCAGGTGGAAAATGATTTAACTTTTAGAAATGTCCTGACAATACCTAATAGCAAGTATGGTCTCTACAAACAAACTATGCCGCTCTGGGTCACTTTCCTAAGATTGTCTTGGTTTTGTTTATTAATATAGAAGCTAATATACCTAAGACTATTGGTTATGTCAAGTTACGGATGAAATTAGTGAAACCCCTTTTTTGTTTATCAAGTACTAATTAGTGTGTAGCGTCTGCAGATTCATTATCGCGGGTGAAGGGTCAGTGTCGGGTGGTGTCTGTTTGTTTTCGTATCGTAGACACGCGGACACATCGCGAACTGTGATAAACGCGACCCGCGCCTCGCAATCACGTCTCATGCATTTATACCTATTCAAAATACAATACATACAGATTGGATGCAAAAAAAAATATAATGTACTAGTTGCATCTCCGCCCAGGGTCTGCCCGGGAGTAGATCAATCGAAAGAGCGTCCCTTTCACCGCGGGACTTTATATCAGTTGTCGTGCCCCCAGCGCGAAGGGTAGTAAATCTAAAATAAATACCTACATCCAAAAAGGGACGTGGATACTTAAGTTATGTGCAATACAACCATTTTTTTTTGTCGGAAATATCTGACACTCGCGGAATGGGCACGACAATGTTTGTCGGATAAATCCGACGTTCGCGGCGAAAGGGTTAACTGCCACTCAGCCGAACTAAGCAATGGAAGCTCTTTTCACATTTTTTTATAATAAAGTGCCTATTATAATAGGCACGTACAAATTCCGGGAGATAGTTTTATCAAGTTTCTCTATCACTCTTGTTTACCAAATAAAGGATACGTACTCTACACTGCGACTATGTATAGTTACGACGTATCGATGATACAAATGCTACTCATCTAGTGCATCCTATCTACCTGGGTAGGTAATATAACATTTATTTTTCACTGGGGTGGGATCATTCGTTTAGTTTCGCGATAATAACACACATTCATTAGTTCAATAGTTTTTTCCCTCTTTGTCCCTGGGCCATAATTTTTTCCCAGAATGTTTGTATACACATGAAGACTGTGTACCAGTGTGAAGCTCAGATGTAGGTAGACTGTAAGTGCGGAAACATAATACGTATAAGGTATTCATGCATTTTGTATCTCGGTAATGATAAACAGGCTCATACGGTTAATAAATCAAGAATTCACTAAGTATCTACTAACTACTAACAGACATAATCTACTGTGAAAGGTAGATGCCATTGGTGTAGCTTGAATTTTACTAAAAGGCAGTCGTTTATTGAATGAACATAAAAATTTGATTACCTAGGCAGGTACATAATATAGGCAGGCAGATAGGGCTGTTTTTGAAATGCGGATACGCTAAATTAGGTAACGATTTTTTGATGGCAAAGTGACTCAATAAATTCAAATATATGGCTTAAGTAATTACTAATTACCCATCTATCCTTAATCATACTCCCTAAAGGTAACGACAGCGACGCTGATGATGAAAATGAAACTAATTTTTCTTTTGTAAATATACAGATTTCTAGATTGACTGCTGTCCACCCTTGACCTTCTTCAAGCTACGCCCATAGCAGGGAAATGGTTAATTCAAGAAAGAAAGAAAACTACTTGTGGTTAAATACTTCACTAATTCAAATCAAAAACGCATTTTTAACTTCTCTGATGAGCATCTACTGAGGGCTATTTACTCTCTGGGTAAATAATAAGTCTAGAAAACGTACCGCTAAGTGACGCGGGCGCATGTTGCTGGTTTCAGTCTATCTCTGTCACAAACTCTTGAGTGCGAAAGAGATAGCAGAAATCGTCGCGGGTCACCTGTTTCTGTCGCACGTAGAGTTTGTAATAGAGATAGACTGAACCCGCCGCGTACTCTTCACTTAGCGGACGCCCGTATCATGGCAACAAAATGCTGTCTTACCCGCAACAAACGTCAAACAGGGTTGCAATAATTACTTTTGCCATAGACGGTGGCGTCTGTTTTCTAGGATTATTAGTAAGACTGTATCAGATCAGACGCACAGAGGCTCGACATGCGTAGGCACTCACCGTTGATCTGCAACCGGATCTCCTGGTGCTGCTGGCCGTGAATGTTCTCCGCCAGGCAGATGTACACGCCTGAGTCGTTGCGGAACAGCGACACGATCTCCAACGCTCCGTCAGACAGCAGTCGGTAGCGGCCTACGCTGCCGTCGATCTGAAATCATCAGTTTTCCGTTTGTTCCCTTTTTGTCATACCCCCTTATGTCACACTGTTAAGGGGCCATCCATGTATTACGTCACAGCGATGGGAGGTCACGCCAAATGTGACAGTAGGTACATGTTAAAGGGAATGGACAAAAGCGGGACAAGGAGGGATGTTTTTTTTTAAATTTATATATCTATGTGGAAAATTCTAATTGTAACAGGGTTACCCCTTACAATTTATGTTTGATCATATTCTAGGCCACACGGCACGCTATCAAATCTGTGTCCACCTTAAAAGACAAGGTTAGTGAATGGACCCATACTATAAGACGAAGGGCAATGAAGGGTGTCAAACTTAAAGGAAGTATAAGCCCATCGAACAAACTGAAAGAAATTTCTGCATATCTAATAATTATGTTCTATTTTGTAATTTGTAAGTAATTATAATTTTTTGAGGTCAATTGTTATCGCCTTTCTAAGTAAAATGTGGTAAATAATTAAATTAACAAAAATAATAGAACAGATAATGTATCTAACCTAAAAAAACAATATCTATTTTTTTAGGAAAGCCCCGTTCGTTGACCTTCATTAGTTATTATACTTACAACCGATAACAGCTTATATTACAAATTCTAAGATGAAACTTTTTGGTTTAGGGTCAAATATTGAGAGCAAATCAATTGAAGTGATGCGTGAACTGATTGATAAAGTGACCTGATTCATTTGGGCCCAATTGCAAGGTATCGTTATCACTGCACATACCTACCTACTACTATTTGCTAGGTACCTGTATACCTACTCAACTAGTCGTCCTTAATCTAGATGAAGGTACCTACTTAGTATAATTTTTGTCCTCTTGCGTCGGTAATGTTGTTAGCTCTGTGGAGGCCGGGAAGTGCGCAATACTAGCAATAACGCACGTAAAGCAATACTAGGCGAAGCCCGCTTTTGATTTGGTGACTTATTCTTCTACGATATGGCTACGTCACAATATGGAAAGAGACACACACAATGGCGATTATTATGCAGAATGTGGTTTGCCTTCTCCCTTTTACACATTTAGTAGGTAAGTATACATATTTATACTCCATTTTTTTTTGGAGGAAGGTGGTGGTAGCTCAAATGACTACATGGGTTAAAACTTAGAGGTACAAGTTAAGGGTAAATTCAGTTCATGATACTGAACAACTTTCCCCAAGAACACACCAATATCGAAATATGAAATATATTTTTCTGATGAGAGACCAAAAAATATTTTTCATATTCGATACATGTTCCTTGAGGAAAGTATTATTATGTAGGTATTAAATTCTGTCTTAAATCGTTTCAGTATGTTTTGTTAGACCCTGTATACAGCCGTGTCGTTTCCAACAAAGTTCCTAATATAGGACTACTCAAAGTCTACTACTACAAAGTTACTAGATATGATATTTAGTAATTTAAAATAAATATTACCTGTGCATTTGAACACATTAATTTAACCATTCCTTTTTTTAAATAGCCCTTCTCTCATTGCAGCGCCCGTCAGGGCCCTTAATTGATCCTATTTTTGAAAATCAAAGACCTGTATGTACGGTACGCCTCAGAAGAGGAGTCCCAATTTGTCATACTAAATGTATGAGAAATGAGACTCCATTTTTGACGCTTACCGTACATTAAGGAAGCAATATAAATGATTGAGTATTGAATATACAAGCTAAACTAAAGCTTAGGTATGAATATCAATGAGGCCTTTCCCATCCAGCGTGGGGAGTGTAGGTCAAATCCATTGGCTACTCTGGCTAAGTATGGCTCTGGTAGCACAGAGAGGGTTGTGCTCCTGCCGCGGAGTCTAAAAAATCCAGATGATGACGATGATAAGCTATATCAAATTCTCGGCGGACAGTAGAGGTGGTTATGTGTCTGAAGCCAAACTCACGGTGATCTCGCCCTTCCTCCACGTGATCTTAGGCGGGGGGTTCCCGTGGAACAGGCAGCGCAGCGTGGCCACGCCGCCTTCCTGCGCCGTCACCTCCGGCTGAGTCTCCAAGTTCGCCTGTGGGGCTTGCGGTAGTTCTGTGCACAAAATGTACGAGTATCATCAACAAGTCAAATCAGGTAGATCGTCGTCGTAGAAGAATCTAAACGTCGATACAAACATTTTATATGGGATTTGTATAAAATAGCACGTCGTGGCGTCATAGTTTTTTTTAAGTTATAACGCTATCAGTTTTTCTGCAATAATAAATTTAAAATCACGTTCAAATTGGATTTGATCAGTGACAGTGACTCTACTTTGTGACATTTTACAAAGAAAATCAAATACTATGTAGGTGACATCATGGTAGGTGAGTAGGTAGTAGAGATATGGGATATTGGAATGAAGTTCCTTATCGCTCGTTGCGAAAGGGAGCTAGATGGAAAAAATTAAGATCAAAAGTTGTAACGATACTATTTGTTCATTCAAATTTATGAAGATAATAAAAACATGATTTTAGAACGCAGAAAAGTGTTTAATGTAATTTAGACCTATGTATTTATATTTATATTTTAAATCTCAATTTTTTTTTATTATTCGTAGGGGATATTATTATTCTTTGGTAAGTAGGTACCTATAGGTATATACATATGTTTCCGATATATAAATTGGAAAAAAAAATGGACGGCATTGTTGAATGTAAAAAAAAACAAAGGGGTAAAAAGTATCTTTTTATTAATCTTTAATCTGATTGACAATTAGGTATGTTTGTTGTCCACTTCCCTGTACCCATAAAATTAAAGATCCGAGAAACAAATGAACATAACGGCGATAAAATAATAACTCTCTTTTTAGCTTCACAGTAGTTGGGTAAAACAAAAGTTCGTTCTTCGAAGTCATGGTCACGAAGGTTATCCGTATTCCTGGAATCGCTCGTAAATTTTTGTTTTGTTTTGATAAGTTCTCGGAATATGTAGCATATTAGTGATATCAATAAAAAATATTCCGGTAAGTTCCTACTTAACACTTAAATTCTAATCAGACCAGGTTTCATTCTAATTAATTAAATAAATAGATAAGGACAAATAACATAACACTTCTGAATTAAGCTAGACCCAAAGTAAGTTAAACTCAATGATACGTGGGGCGCACTATAAGTTTCCGGAATGAATATGAAAAAATACTATTAAAGGTACAAAATTAATTTATTGTTTTTCAAAATAATCTCCCTTGGCGTCTATGCACTTTTTTATTCGATGAAACCAGTTTTGAAAACTTTTGTGCCACTCCTCTGTGGTGACCTCTGAAACGTGTTTTTCATACTCCTCGACAGCCTCTTCTGGTGATGAAAATCGTTGACCGCGTAATTGGTTCTTAATTTTTGGGAACAGAAAAAAGTCACAAGGTGCCAGGTCGGGACTGTATGCAGGATGACTCATGAGTTCTACATTTTTCGCCTTCAAAAAGTCGTTTGTCTGTCTGGCCGTGTGAGAACTAGCATTGTCGTGGTGCAGGATGATACGGCGTTTACGGTTATTTTTACGGAGTTCGTCGATAACTTCCGGCAAACAAATGGTCGTGTACCAGTCACTATTCACTGTACGACGATTCTCTAAAGCAACAGTAGCCACGTGTCCAGTTTTATTAAAAAAAGAAGCAATCATCCGCTTAGATGCACTTTTCACGCGCGCCACTTTGGTTGGTTTCGGCTCATCTTGAAAGACCCATACGCTCGATGGCTGCTTTGTTTTGGGATCGTAGCTATAAATCCATGTTTCGTCACCTGTTACTATGTCTCACACCAAATTTGACGCACCTTCGTTGAATCTGGTAAGCATGACACTGCACCAAGTGACGCGGTCCGTTTTTTGAGCCTCGGTCAAGTTGTGTGGGATCCACCGCGAGCACAGCTTTCTCACACCCAAATGTTTGTGTAGGATTAATTGTATTTGACTCATGCCTATTTCTAAGGATGCGCGAATTTCATGGTAGGTCACATGCCTGTCTGTTTCAATCATACGGCGCACAGCATCGATGTTTTTGTTGGTCACAGTGGTGGACGGCCGACCATCGCGAGATTCGTCACTGAGATTGATACGACCATGCTTGAATTCTGCAAACCAGCTATAAACAGTTCTCTTGCATGGTGCTTCATTGCCAAAAGCTGTTGCAAGCCGAGCGATGCTCTGTTGAGCTGTCAAATTACACTTAAAATCGTAGAAAATCATACTACGAAAATTTTCCCGAGTTAAATCCATGTTGATGCAGACACACAATTTTGTAAATGGCGCCACAAGGTAAAAACAAAAGACAGTCAGATGAAACAAACTGCATTTTACAGCCAAAGAGTTCTATTTTCAAATGTTGCAATAAATTTTTAAATATTGTTTATGTAAGTGGCCAGTTCCGGAAACTTATAGTGCGCCCTATGTACCATATTGTATAGTAAATACCTACGATATAAACATCCAATAGGATAATTTTGAAAAAGCCATTATTCAACTTGGCCTGGCTGGGGATTGAACCCAGAACCTCCGGATTGGAAGGGGAGAAGAACAACGTTTCGTCGCGTATGGCAAGTGTATAGAGGAGCTCGATGGCCTGGTGGGAGTGCGCAATACTAGCGCTCTCGCAAGTAAAGCGATACCGGGCGTGGTCCGCACTTGGATGGGTGACCACAAGTGGCATAAAAATTTCTCGAGCTCCTCCGTGCTTCGGAAGGCACGTATAAGCCGTTGGTCCCGGCTGTCATTGTATGGCAGTCGTCCAGCTATGTCAGATGCCTTAAGGCAGCTTGATAAATCTGACGCTAGTGTTGGCCACTTACACACGAAAAACAAGCAAGCAAGTGTATACTTTTCCGAAAGTATCATCATCAACATCATCAATAAATTTTAGAACCAGTTTCTTGTCGGAGGAGTATTTCCCATGTCTCCCTATTTTTGGCTAAATGCTTTACCTCCCTATACAACATGACTTTTGCCTTTTCTTTTACTTCATCCATTAACGACCTCCTTGGTTTTCGTTTTCCTCTCTTGGCTTCCACTTTTCCTTCCATAATGTTTTTAATAAAGTTGTCATGCCGTATAAGGTGGCCAAACATTTCTCTCGTCTTATCTATAGGTAGAAGTAATACCTGGTGAGTAAGTGGTGGGTCTTGGGTAAGGGCTGGTGGCGCTGACGGGCTCGAGGCAGAGGTTCCTGCAGCACTTGCCGACCCCGCGGCAGTCCGCGTCGTCGTTGCACTCGCGCCGTTGGCTCTCCGTGGTCCACGAGGCCGCTTCCGGCGGACACGACCCAGGTTTGTTCACTGAGGATACATTATTTTCAAATCACAATCACACGACGACTTCAAAAAGTTTTTATTGCACTCTATAACAAAGTGAATTTAAGAAGGGGACTTTTTGAGAAAGGCTTAATTGAAGAATGGGACATTTTGAGGAGGGAATAATTTGAGAAAGTGACAATAATAATTGAAGACTAGGGACATTTCAGAAAGAGATAATTTGAGAATGCGACAGTTGCCAAAGGGAACATTTGGAGGAAACATTTGAGAATCCCTTCTCAAATATACTCCGGTAAATACTCCCGTATTCGAGAGAAAATATATTTTAGGGATGAGAAATTTTGAGAAGAGGACGTTTTGAGACGAGGACATTTTGATAAGGAGTCATTTGAACAAGGGACGTTTTGAGCAGTGTCCAGTTTCCACTGCTATATCTGCTATATGACGTAAGAGACAGAAAGAAAAGGTGATCAATAAAGACTTGCCTATCTTGCACTCGGCTGAATAGCCCAGTTCCTGCGTGATGGGGTCCCGGTAGGCGCTGGCGACGCAACGCTCGCCTTCGGGACACTCCTTGTTCTGGCACGGGTGACTGATGCACTTACACCTGGGGATCAGGTAACGAAATAAAATATTCGTTATACAAATATACTTATACGATAATTTCTTATTCATTCTGTACTTTGGAAGGCACACAAAGCCATTGGTCCCATCATTGTGTAGCTGTCGACAAGCTATCTCACCAAAGGCATCCCTTTAGGCAGCTCCTGACACTAGTGTTGGTCACTTAACCTTTTACCTGTCCCTAATAATAAAAGAATAGATAAACAATTGACCTGGGAGGAATTCCTCCCAGTAGGTAAGGGGTTAAACACGAAAAAACAATATTTCTCTTTGTCGGGATAGAGACGATTCTATATACAACATCAATCAGGGCGCTTTAGTAATTCGTCTTCTCAGTTTATTTTACCATATTTAATTTGTTGCAAATGCTATAGATATAGCTTAACATGAATATATTTATCCACGATATATACGAGTATATGTATGTACTTACTTAATAATATAATATAATTAGTCCACTCCTTTTTTGTTGTTGTTTTAGGTAGTTCTGATGTACTTACCTAAAATTTGGGATTGCTTTCTCAGCATCACTTGTTGGTTGACTGGTAGAAAACACCCCTGGCCTTAAATCCGCCATTTACATGTATTGCGATGAAGTTAATAAATAAATGGATCACGTAAGACAAAGATATGATGACTAAAGTAATTATTGAGTCGAACAGTGATAAAATCAAAGGGTATGGCACTCTGCTGAAAAACTCACTTCCTCTAAACAGTGTGTTTACGGTAACGGCTTTACTCCGATGTCTGTGTTCCTGGTACAACTTCTCCATCCTGTAGGCGCACTTCAGCACCTGGCACTCCTGCTCCAGCTGCGCACAGTCCACTTCCACTTGCACGCACGAGCAACGCTCGCACCAATCACCTCAAGTTTTATCTTATGTGACCTTGTGCAGCCGTCCACGCCGACGGTCTTCTCCATCCTGTAGGTGCACTTCAGCACCTGACACTCCTGCTCCAGTTGCGCAGAGCCCACCTGCACCTGCATGTACGAGCAATGCTCGCATCAACCACCTCAAGTTTTATCTTATGTTACCTTGTGCAGCCGTATGCGCCTATGGTCTTCTCTATCCTGTAGGTGCACTTCAGCACCTGGCACTCCTGCTACAACTGCACAGAGCTCACCTTCACCTGCACGTACGAGCAATGCTCGCATCAACCACCTCAAGTTTTATCTTATGTTACCTTGTGCAGCCGTCCACACCAACGGTCTTTTCCATCCTGTAGGTGCACTTCAGCACCTGGCACTCTTGCTCCAGCTGCGCACAGTCCACCTCCACCTGCACACACGAGCAGCGTTCACAGCCGTCCGCCGTGTGCGACCTTTGGATGCCGAACTCGCAGGAAAGGCGATTGCATTCCTCCGTGAACGCCGAGCAGTCTGGGGTTACTTCGTTTTCGCTTGAATCTGAAAAAATGACGAATTTAGCGATAGATTATTGTATTTCTCTCAGTGGCCCAGTTAATTATCAACATTATTAACATCATTATCATCTCAGCTTTTCTTTACCTCTCCCGCTGATAATAAGCCTTAATTTTCTTCTTTTCCTAGGCCTATCTCATAATAAACTGGATGCAGCACAGAGCCATGCTTATCCGCATGGCTCTGTGCTGCTCTCGTCCAGGTGAAAGCTGCATTATGTTGTCAAACCATTCTCATAACCAATCCATTACAAACTCTGAACAATGAAATACATACAATAGAAAATGTACGAAAACGTGCTCGTGTGCGAGAAACAGAACATGCAGCAGTGCAAGCAGTGCAAGACAAAAGTGAAAAGCAACCAGATTAACATAGAGAAGGAAAGCAATAGATATTTGACGACGGCGCGTACCCGCTCTACACGCGCTTTACTCACACAAAATCGCCAAAAATATTCCCAAGAAAGCCGAAAAAAATGAACGATGTTTACTTATCAATATATTAGTTTTGTTAATATCTAAAAAATATCTTTATTGTTTTTAAAAATAATGT
The DNA here is from genome assembly GCA_943193695.1 of Acrobasis suavella. Classification (NCBI taxonomy): domain Eukaryota; kingdom Metazoa; phylum Arthropoda; class Insecta; order Lepidoptera; family Pyralidae; genus Acrobasis; species Acrobasis suavella. The sequence continues at coordinate 5,331,258 of OW971947.1, forward strand.
ATTTGGCAAGTGACAGTGATCAGCTTTAATCAAGCGAAATAGCTTTACTTTCTCGCAACACCGAATAGCTTCATTCCTTAAAACACAGTTAAGTACATTCTTCGACACGGTATTGACTTATTCATAACCGAATCTTTGAAACACGAGCAGCTTGCGGAGCGAGGACAAGATTCAATGACCACAACGAACAGAGATCGAATGAGAGAATATTCTGAACTTAGCACATCAACGCAACTTGTGGATGTCAATTATCATTTGATCTATGGATACGATTTCAGATGTAGCAGATGCCAGTGGTAAGCAGATATATATCCCGACACAAGTGTGTTGTTGCAGTTGGATCAGAACAACTCTATACACCGACACGTCAGCAATGTCCGAGCGCTGTAGAGCAGGCGCGCGCTCGCCGTCAAATCGTACCGAAGATGGGAGTTCTCTTGCAGAATTGAGTGCACTCCTCGATAGAGAAGAAGTTGTTGTTAGAGCCGCCGCAGCCCGAGTAGATGAAGGGCAGGCATTCGGCGTCCTGCGTGCTGTAGTAATACCGCCGCGAAGACAACTCTCCACACGCCGCACCTGTGACCACCTCCTCCAAACAAGCGGGGTCTGCCCGCCCCAACCCAAACCCGTTAGAACATCATTCTAGACACGCTTGTTGTACAAACCACTAGCGAAATAAAGCCTATGGTACGTGGTTTTCCATAACAGTGGTGTCCAAAAATATTACTCGTAATTTAGTGTTAATGGTGCTCATTGAAGAAGTAATCAAGTAATGTTATTCTAATCTACATAAGTTAGTTACCGTAGTATTAAATCCCAAACCAAAAGAAGAAATAAAGTACAGTAAAACTTCATTATCAAAAGGCAAAATGTTTTATGTTTTGAGTAACAAACCGAAGTTTGACCGTACAACAAAGAGAGGCTGAATTCATTCTGAAATGGCAGTGGTCGGCAGCGCATTTTTACTATCAAAGTTAAGTCTTTATCAAGCTTGAATATGGATTTTCAGCAAAAGTACGCTGCCGGCCGCTGCTACTTTAGAATGAATCGAGCCTAAGAGAGGCGCAATATCGGATACGTACCAGGTCCTTCCGGCGCGCAGACGCTCTGGCACTCCTCGACCGTGGAGAACCGGTTGGGGCCGCCTGCGCAGCCGCCGTACGCGTACCCCTCGCAGCGGCCCGTGCTCAGCTCGAAGTAGTACTTCGGGATGGACGCCTTGCAAGGGCCCACGTCTAGTGGGTATCGGCACACGTCTGGACAAAAAGGTTTTTATTGAAGGATAAAGGGACGTTGCCGTGGTCCAAGCAAGGACGAACGGTATCGGAGAGTAGTTCGAATAAGGAGTGTGGTGACGGCAGAGTTAAATACAATCTGCTCGTTTCAAATCAAATTAGAAACATTTTTCTTAACGTCGGCGCAAATGTTTTCTATGAGATTTGTAGGAAGTTAAGTCAAGTAGTTTTTCAGCATTAGGTAATTAATCTATGATCATATTTAAAATGGATATGATCCATGACAAGTGACATTATTTTGAGACTTTTTATTCTCTGAACAGTACAAACTAATTTATTTTTTTACCCAGAATCGTACCCTATTGATTACTGGATCGGTAGAAGCCAGGTTTCGATTGACCGCACCGCTGCGACTGGACTCGTACAGACAGATCAAAAGCATCACTCACCGACGTCCTTGAAAGCTCCGCAGCGCCTCTCGCACTCCTCCTCCGACTGGTACAGGCCTTGGTGCCGGCAGGCTCCGAGCTGGCTGACCACGCAGCTGCTGCTGGACTCGTCGTAGTAGAAAGCCGTGACGTTTGCTCCGCAAGGCTCCAGGGTCGGCGGAGCTCTGCAGTTTTCGTCTATTGGCTGTTATAAACGATTAATTTGAGTGTCAAGACAAGTTTAAGGCGATAGAAATAGATGAATGATTGATTGGTAAAAAATATGTACAAGCTTACTTATGCGTATGCGTATAATATACATATATAATAGGCACTGACTTACTTAAATCGAAAGTGTAGTCAGAGAAGTGTACAAGAGTCGATATCGTACCTCTTTGTACCTCAAGAGTATTTATATTTAAGTTTATCTTGTATTTCTAAAAACATAGCTAAAATGACCATCTTTGTTTTCGAGATTAGTATAGGTAGCTCTAGTTTGTGCAAAATCAAAATGGAGAAGAAAGCTAAGCACTGGTATCATTTACCGGTGGCGGTGGCGTGGCGACAGGCGCGGGTTGTGTGGGGACTCTCCTTTGCACACAGCGACCCTCGCAGTCCTCGCGCGATGGGAACCTGGATATTGTGGATTGGGATTAATGTTAAGTGTACTTTCTTACTAAATTTAATGTTAAGTGTACTTTCTTACTAAATTTAATGTTAAGTGTACTTTCTTACTAATTTTAATGTTAAGTGTACTTTCTTACATATTTATGCAACTCTTTTTTCATTCCTTTTCCCATCCTTATGCTCACCATCACGCTAACCGTGGCCCTGGCATCTGTCTCACTCGTCAGGGATAAAGACGTGATTATATGTATGTATCTTTGTACTATTACATCGATTTTTATTGGACCTTTACTCCAAAAGCGACACGACATACATACATAGCTACGTGCCCGCTTTGCAATGTCAAGCAACTTTGAGCGCTATATCGTGATGATATAGCCTAATTTGGTTTGACATTAAAATAAAAGGAAACTATCGGATTTGTAGTGTGGGATGTCCGGTGGCTCGGTGGTTCGATGATATCAAGCAAGTCGCTGGAAAAAACCGGCTAGCAGCGGCTGCCGATAGAACGGGATGGCGCAGACAAAGGTAGGCTTATTCCCAGCAGTGGGTTTTTGAAGGCTGATGATGATAATCGGACGACGGACGTGTCATTTTATGGAGAAACGGTCCAGCAGTCTCCCGTTAGTAGTCCCAAAGACAGTTGCTCCTCCCTGTCTTCCCTTCTTTCGCGACGCCTTATGTACTGATGAATGATTTGTGTTTCACTCTGGTAACATAATATTTCGTACCATGTTTGTCTGGTAGGTATTTATATTTGGTTGTTGCGGTCCTTCTCTCTGTCTGTTTACTGAAAAGCAAGACTCAAAATGCTCTGTCTGCCCCATCGGGAAAAAGACATGTGGAATATTCATATGTGGAAGCATGGACGAACAAGTGGAAGTTAGTAGAAGTTACCTATTATCATTGCCGTTGCAGCCGCTGTAGTAGAACTGGTTGCAGGCGTCGCGCGAGGGGTCGTAGTACCACATGGGGTGGCTGTCCACGCAGTTGCCGGGCTCCACAGGCTGGCTGCACGGGTCTTCTGCGGACAAAATAATAGGTACATGGCACAGCTGTAATGACGTCAGGTCAGGAGTGCCTTGGATATATCAGCAAGATGCTGTGGACCTACCGGGCTTGGCTTGGGTTGTTTGTACATAACAAATGACAGAAATGTCTATGGATGTGGTGCGTCTCCTAAGAAAATGGCTCTTTTGTTGTCGTGCCTAGCGTGCCCCGAAACCTGCACGCTGGAGGACCTCTTATCTTGGCACAGACAATGGCGTTAAAGTCACCCAATATTGGACAAACAAGTAAAAAAGTAAAGTAAGAAAGTAGTTTATTATCTCCAACAATCTACACAGACATGTAACATATAACTTGAGAAGCAATCAATACAGGTGGTTTTGAAGTGCAGATTGTAGGAGACTGGAGCCTGATGAAGGCAGGGCCTGTATCACAGTACTCCAAACAAAGGTATATAAAGATGACTTTTGGACTTGATTAGAAGATCAGGCTTGATTTGACAAACTTAGCTTCTACATTTTAGCGTTTGCGTTTTGGTTGCTGTACGAGTGTTACGTCAGTAATACCTATTGAGACCGGTAGAAAAAACTTTGGTGTATGTGCTCACCAGGCTGCGGTATACAAGTCTGCTCGCACTCGTCGATGCTCGAGAACCGGTTGGGACCGCCGTGGCAGCCGCTGAACGAGAACCGCTGGCACGTGCCGGTGGAGTGCTCGAAGTAGAACTTGGGGATCGCCTCGCTGCATTGGCCGGCGTCCAACGGGTATGCGCACACGTCTGTGAAAATATTGTCGTGAGTGTACCAGCCCTGGTTTTGCCTGAACAATTTTTTAAATAAAAATAAATAAATATTTGTTTATTTATTTACGGCAAAAAAGAGTTAGTTAAGTGAAAACTTTCCCAAAGAAATGGTTTACAACAAAGTGAAAGCCGCGTCTAGTAGTTTTTGAGTATATTCTGAACAAACAGATAGCGAGATAGATTTTAAAGCCCCGAAGGACAATTTATATTAATAATTTCTATTATATATAATAACTGACAGCAGCATCCATGACCAAACAACAAATTCTGATAGCACCCGGTGCCGAAGTTATATTTCCTAACTTGCGCTGGTTGGGCTTACAAAGATTCTTCAGACAGGAACATTCCAGTCTGCCGGCAAGCCGCCCCGTCACAAGTTCTGGTACGCCACGCACGTGTGCTTCTTGTAGTCGAGATGTTTGAACAACACATCCTTACCAAGATTCCTGAAGGGTCCGCAGGCGCGCATACAAGCTTCTTCCGACAGGAACACGCCGGTCTGTCGGCAAGCAACCCCCGACGCCACGTTCTCGTACGATACGCACGCGCGCTGCGCGGGCTCCAGGTACCAGACTACGCCGGCGTACGCGCACTCTTCAGCTGATGGGGATATTCGGCATTCTGGTGGCAAATCTGGAATCTGGAAAATTACAATTTATGGAAAGTCATACACATGGTTGCATTTAGTTTTCTGATATATCTGATATAACAACTGATATTTTGAAAGAATAACGGGTGTGTAGTAAATCCAGCAAAGAAATTTTTACAGCGAAAATATGGTTGGCCTCTAAAAGTTAATTGAAGCCTACGACTACCGCAATAAAATATCAGAAGTACTTGTGTCGAAAATTCATGCGAGAATCATTACTTAAACGTGTAAAAAAGCTTGATTCGATCAAAGAGTAAAAAGTATTTATTTTCTCAGAGTTGATTTCTAGTCCTGCTTTGTTTTTGTAAGCCATCTAATGACTTATTTTGGCACCGGCTGAAAATCAGCGCTGAGGCAAACCGCCATCAGCACATAGCTGAGCTGGTCGCCCTTTCGGCAATTTGTGGTTGTAATATTTATTGTAAATAGATGTTATAAGTTGTGATGGTTTTGATTTCCGAATAAAGCTTATCTTTCTTTCTTTCTTTCTTTATACACTTACCTGTGGTTGCACAATAGGCGCAAGGGTGGTGGTGGTGGTAGCCGTAGTGGTGTATGTAGCTGGTCCCGTTCTACAGCGGCTCTCGCAAGCCTCCAGCGAGTCGAACCTTAATTCAAATAAATTTTGTATGAAAACCACCATTTATGAAACAAATAAACTGACACTCCTACCAAAAATAAAAGTGTTGAAAGCGTCCCGTGGGCCTTAAATATCATTTAATTCTATCCTGCTTTAATTTCTTGAATCTGTCTTCTTCCTAAAATCCAGTCAGTGCTGTCTTCTCCCCAAAAACCAGTTAGTAAATGTGTACCTGTTTCCGTTGCCTTCACATCCGCTATACGTGAACTGGCTGCACGAGTCCGACCGTGGGTCGTAGAACCACTTCATCTCGGAGTCTTCGCACGGCCCTGACATCATCGGCAGCTGGCAGATATCTGCAACATTTGTAGAAAGTGTAAATTACAAAAAGTTGAGCAAAGACAGCAGTGCAGGAGGACCGAGTTTGGTGGCGTAGGTGAAGAAAGGCTTATGTCCAGCAGTAAGCAGAAGAAGGAGTGAGATGATGATAATATTAGGTTTAGCAAACATTTAAGAATCTTTATAAAGATGAGGGTTAAACGATAGATTCAAAATCATTACCAACCAATACAACAACAAAAAGCCACCTCTAGCCGTAATTTTGGCTAGAGGTGTGGTGTATTTCGTGACGACCTCCGTGGCGTAGTGGTCACCATGGTAGTCCGCCACCCAGAGGTTCCGGGTTCGATCCCCGGTCAGGGCAAGTTGGAAAATGGCCTTTTTCAAATTGTCCTGGGTCTTGGATGTTTATCTATATAAGTATATGTTATAAAATATAGTATCGTTGAGTTAGTATCTCATAACACAAGTTTCGAACTTACTTTGGGGCTAGCCCAATCAGTGTTATTTGTCCCTATATATTTATTTATTTCACCTTTATCCTAGAACGAATAAAATTTTAGCAAAAAGGCCGATAAATGTATTACCTAAAACCCGTTATTACTTTAAATGCTCTTAATGTTGTATGTTCTATTAGAAAATCTTTTTTTTTTTAATGAAGGTTATACGAATTACGAAGGTACAAATACTTCACTTATGGAATTAAAAATGTCTGTAGTGGGACCTGGGTCCAGTTTCATAAAGCAAATTGTTTAATTTTTGGCTTGTATACCCTATGGAGGATATGGGTACAAAGGGAGTAACGGACGATTTGACAAAGGATAGAATAACTTGAAAGAAACGAACACGCTGTGCCGACCCCACATAAGAGAGGGACAAGGATAAGGCCGAAGATACCTTGAGGATTGTTGCAGTAGTACTGGCAGTACTCGGCGTTGGGGAAGTTGTTCCTGTTGCCGCCGCAGCCGCCGTACTGGAAGGTGACGCACTTGCCCACCGCCGAGTCGTAGCCCCAGTGCGTCTCGAAGTTCTGGCAAGGACCTGGGTCCAGCTCCATGAAGCAGAAGTCTGTAATTGATATTTGATACAATTTTTGCCATGCAGCACATACAGCTGCTCAGTATATTTAACCCTTTATAGTACTTTAAATATTTTACACTTAATTAAGTATTCGCCACTCATTAAAAGTGAAGTGAGAAATTAACATAAGAAAGTCCAAATTTTGAATGTCACACGGAAATGCTTAGCTTACAATAACTTTTTTAATTTTTTATTTAATTAACTTTAATCCTAATTTGTTCTGACACTATATATAAGTACTTCTGGGATTCATGTTCTGTTTTGGCACTAAGTAAAATATTCTGAAGATGCAATCCTTGTTCAGAAATGTCGACGAGGGTAAATAAGGCAAAACAGTAGATTAAATTTGGAAAAAAAAATATATACAAAATAAACCAAGAGGACAACGTTCTTCCCATACACGAACCAAATGCAAGATAAGTTAAGATGTCTTTCAATTCAATTCGAATCATTTATTGCATTTCATAAAGTACAACAGTTCTAACTTTTAAAAGTCACTGTCTTCTATAATAGGTTTGTGGTGGTAAAGGTGGTCTCGCTCTGCTCTGGTCTTCAGTGGGAAGTTTCAGACCGCTTCGTACCTTGGCTAACAGTAGTAGTATACGGTGGCTGAGGAGCCGCGGGCCGGGAGGTTGGCTGTGGCTGACTGGTCGTGGTGGTGGTCACTGGCTCTGAGCAGCGAGCTTCGCATTGCTCCTGGGTCGGGAAGTTGTTCTCGTTGCCACCACATCCGCCGTAGTAGAATTGGAGACATCTTACAAAAAGATAAATATATTTGATAAAAAAAAATCCAGATAATATGGTTCTCAAATTAAATATACTACATAGAATGACCGTAGTCAGATAAAGTAGTAGGTTTAGTAGTTTGTTGTTGTTTTTCGTGTAAGTGGCCAAGACTGATGTCAGATTTTTCAAGCTGCCTAAATGCATCTTACATAGCTTGACGGCTGCCACACAATGATGACATGACATGAATGATGATCACAGCCGGGACAAAGCGGCTTATACGCGTCTTCCGAAGCACGGAATTTTTTATGCCATTTGTAATCACCTATTCAAGTGCGGACCGGGCCACTAAGCCCCTAAGTAGTAGTTTTAAAAGCAGAAAATAATACAATACCGAAAATAAACAAAATAATACAGAAAATAATCGAAACAAATATGTGCTGATAGCTAGAGCACTATTACATTATTTGGGTATAATATAACAGAAGGATATAAATACTTAACTTAATAAAAAACGCAAAGGAAAGATGAATGAAATTGGGAAAGATTTACCTCTTCTGAGCGGTGTCGTAGTACCAGTTCTGTCTGTACTCAGCACAGTCTCCGAGCTCGGCTGGCAACTCGCAGACGTCCTTGACTGAAAGATTTTATCATGTTATAATCTTTAAGTTTTTTTAAAGAATATATGACATGTCACAAAGAAACTTAGAGAAGACTACAATTGCGCCGACACTACACATATAAAGCGATAAGAAACGGTAAGGAGGAAGAAGGAGGAGAAAAGGAAAACCCGAAACCAAAAAAAAAACCATAAGAAAAGAGATGCAAACATTTAGATCAATCATAGAAGGAGTTATTAGTCATGCACTACGATTCTATTCTTTATCTTTATTATTACTGTTAAGTATCAAACATAATCAAAATGCATATATTTGACTACAAAGACTATGTTAATAAAAAAAAATAATATCATAGATAGCTATACTTACTTCTTTACTAACATCTGTCTGTAAGTATTCGTAGCTAGCAACCTGTCAAATTTGTTTTAACAAATTCCGGGACACACTATAGGAATAACGTAAGTGTCTCGGAATGTGTCAATGTAACCGCTTACCCCTTACTACTTATGTCACCAACAGTATATAGGTATACTTACCTACTTACAGTTAGTTTGGTGACCATTTCAGAAACACGGAGCATATCTATGCAGTTCTGACGACTTGCGTTTGATAATCTCATCGGTCAAATGCTGATATATTCTGAAATTCCAGTCACCTGGATAGATGCCATGATAGCGATAGTTTCCTCTACACTCACCATGAACTGGAGGACAGGTTTCGGAACACTGAGCTTCATACGTGAATCTATTGTCGTTGCCACCGCAGCCAGTATAGTAGAAGGGCACACAACGGTTGGCAGTTTCATTGAACGACCATGCTGGAATCTTCTCCGTGCAGTTGCCGACCTCTTGCGGCTCGTTACATGCAGCTGTTAGTTCAACCCAGAAGTTAGTAAATTTTCTTTCACTGACTGTGTTCTTTCCATTATGATATAGATTATTAAGTGCAGTCAGTGAAAAAAGAAAAGAAAATATTAAATAGTATCTAAGAAAAGATTAAGAACCAACACAAAGAATACATCCATGCATCTATACAAAAAAAATGTTATGACTAGTTTAACAACAATAACAATAACAATCACCAATTCTTCCCATCACCTATCGGTCATCAAGAACCAATTAAGTAACCATACGTTAATTACAATCCCCATCCACATGTAGTTATAGATTCATGCTTTAGCCGGCGTTATTCCAAAGTTTTGACTCCTACCTTTAAAATATTCCTTTAAAATTTCCCATCAACAACAATTTGGGAGGAATTTTGCATAACTTTTACATTTCTAACACCAAAATCCAGTAAGATATGGCTAGAGTTAGACTCACGCTTAGGCCTGCCTGGTGGGTCACACCGTTCCTTGCAGGCCGCCTCCGTGCTAAACCGATTGGAGTTCCCTTCGCAGCCGCCCCAAGTGAACTGCTCACAGCGCTTGCTATCCGGGTTGAAGCCCCATCGAGGGAAGTTTCCAGCGCACGAGCCAGGTGCCAGTGGCAGTTCACATTGATCTGTCAAAACAATAGTTTCCTTCAACAAATGTGGGTTTTTCATAAAGTAAAAAAAGAACTTACAGGAAAAAGTTAAATTGGAGTCTGAATGAAGATTTAATGTTCATATCACGGAGACGGGATACTGACGGAAGATCCTTAGCGTAAAGCTCCAGATCCATTTTGGCATTACCAAGACAACGAAGTTGCACAGACGCTTGGTGGGAATTCACAATGACCAAGTATTTATAATGATCATTCTTGGTTGCTAGCTCTTACCAGCGCTTCTCTCTGGCTCACACTGCTTCTTGCAGAGCTCCTCCGAGTCGAAGTTGTTGGCGTTGCCGAGGCAGCCGCCGAAGACGAATTGGCTGCAGCGCTCAGTCTTGGAGTCATAGTACCAGCGGAGGTGGTAGCCCAGGCACGCGCCCTTCACTTGTGGAAGCTTGCACGAATCTAGAGGAACAAATCATTAATGACAAAAAGAACATCGCAAGAAAGATAAGATGATTTAAAATGCACTTAGGTATATTAGGGGGCGCTGACATATTTTTGGTTGCCGTTTGTGATCAAAGTGAAATAAATTTTATGAGAAGTACCATCGGTTAGTTTTATTGCGTTACATTATTTGGGGATACTTCATGTCTGCAGGAAGTATAAATAATATTTTTATTTATTTATTAAAACTTTATTAATCCACAATTAACAACTGTTTACAATTGGCGGACTTAACGTTAAAAGTGTTTTATACTATTTGAGTATATTAAAATGTATCTTTGTCCTTACGGAAGTTTGTCAAAAATGATGTAAACCAGGGTAACAGCTAAAATATCATCTACTGACCTTTAGGCGAGGGCTGTACGCACACATCTTCGCACTCCTCTTTGCTGGTGAACCGGTTTCCATTGCCCTCGCACCCTCCGTACCAGAATCGCGAGCAGCCACCGTACTCCATGTCGTAGAACCAGTAAACTGAGTAGTTGCGACATGATCCGCGGTCTGACGCCATACTGCACGCAGCTTAGGGAAAAATGAAAGATTTATTATTATCTTAAGTAATGACAAATTGTCTTTGATATCTTTTTGGCTTAAAGCAACATAGCACAACTCCGTTTACATAAATATGTCATTACATTGTTATATCACTATTGCATAAATAATTTTGACTTTTGAATTTTAGCCTCTCAAATTCTCTCGAGCTATAGTGATGCCGCGATTTTCAATGATTTTAGGTTTCTTAATATCTGTAAATAAATCCAGTTCTACTACGATTAGGTGAGCGTACCTACTTCTTTTAAGCCAAATTAAAAGACGGTTAGACGGTAGAGCGGTTCATGGAGTGGCATATGCCCCGCCCTAGACAAAGCTAATTGGGCGAGCTAATTAAGGCCCGCCCCAACGTCTTGTACAATTAAAGAACTATAAAAACTAATTATCTAATTACATTACAATTGCTCTCACTAAATGTGTCTAATCATTTATTATTATTTATTAAGGCCTGTAACAATGTGAGCTGTATTACCTTGTTTATTTTCAGGCACATCTGTACATCCAAGGAACTTAGTGCCGTTAGCTTCCGTCTGTCCATCTGGGCAGCATCCAAACTTGCTAGAGGAGCAGTCACAGCCTTGCTTCCCAGGGCCGGTGGCGGGGGTCTTCTCGTCGCTGCAGCAGCCAAACTCGGACTCTCGGCAGTGGCAGCCCTGCTTGTTGGGCCCTTTGGCGACTCGTTCGCCATCGTCACAGCAGCCGAATTGGTAAGTGTGGCAGCCACAGCCTTCGTATTCGGGACCAGATGCAGGTGTATGGCTAAAGAGTAAAAAAAAACCTAGAATGCATTTTACTGCATGAAAGGAGTAACAGATTGCAACAAAGATAAAGATAACATTCATCGTCCAACAGTATGGTAAAGCAGAAGTTGTAGTGAAGTAACTTGTAGAATATCGGAAGTATCCGATTTGATTTATTAACTGGATTTTCTTTTCTTGAAAGTTTATAGAAAGGTATTTAAAATATGGTATCTATCGTTGCAACACCTAGAGTTACAGACATTTAAATAAAAAGAATACTATAATAGGGTATATGCATGAAAAAAATATTTGTTATCTAACCAGTTTTTCCATAAATATTCAAAAGTAAATTACTAACAGTTAAAACAGAATAAAAATTGGTTGAAAAACGAACGAGATATAACGATTTTACGAAAAATGTCTGTCTCACTCGCAAAAACGCTATTTTCTATGGCAAATGTATAGATGATATGCACTTTGACGTCACCAGTCCATATCGGACTTCTCTTTCTAATTTAAACTTTAAAGTATCACATCTTCGTCGCTGATTAAGATATTTTAAAAATTCTTTCATATTTGATTACTGTGGTAAATAAAGATTTAATTGAGCAAATAAAATAAATACGTGCATATTCTCCATTAGGTGAAGCCTAATTTTCTAAGACCAACTAAAAGCTGTCTCACTTGTCTGGGCAGCAGCCATGCTCGGTGTACTTGCAGCCGCAGCCCTTATTGTCGGGTCCTCGAGCGATCGTCACATTGTCTGGACAACAGCCGTAGCGAGCATTCTGGCACTCGCAACCTGCGATAAAAAGTTTTTTAGAAGTGATCTATGTCAAGATAAACTCCTATAAGAAGAGATGATGATGTTAAAGAATTAGTTAAATGTTGATGTGGGAGTGTTGTCTACACTTCATCATGATACGCGACTTTATATGCAGCCGAAATATGCGAGTTTGGCTCGTACGTAGGTAAAACCGTTCTTTGTGACTCAACCCTGCACATTGACGTTCTGGCCGCGTAGGACAGATATTTCCGAAAGTTGACGAACACGCCCGAGCAGTCAATCGTGCGCCAATAAGGACAGTTTCCGTTGAAATACTACCACTCTCATTACCCGATCGCTCTCATTACCCCACGATTATATATAACAAGCAAAACTGTTAAGATAATTTGTAGTACATTTACCTTCAAGGTTAGGTCCTCTAGCAGGGTAAAAGTTGTCGGGACAGCATCCGTGGGCGTATAGCAGACAGCAGCCCTCCTTGTCATAGCCGTGGGCGGCGGTCTCGTTGTCGGGGCAGCAGCCAAAGGTCGATGTGCTGCAGGACGGTGGGCAGCCTTCGTAGTTTGGTCCAGTAGCTAGGAACAAAAACACGGACAGGTCAATTTATATTAGGTAACAAGTTTATAAAAATGTAAATACAAGATTTTCCAGTTCCGTCAACAGATCGAGGATAACATCTAGACCAAAGAGATTAACAAGACAAGTCAAATAAGCCCAAATTTTAAAAATGTTCGTCGTTATCTATATTTACCCTCCGGCTTTATCATCAGATCAGTTTTATGACATCTTTATAGTTATTGTATTATCATCTACATCATCAACATCATCATATCAGCCACAGAAAGTTCACTGTTGGACATCATCATCTACATATAATATGCTATATTCAATTCAGTCGAAAACTGGAAATGTGGGTCAAATTATAAGATTTGATTACCTACAGAGAAACAGATATCAGAACCTGAAAGCGGTAAATAAAGGCCATTAAGTGAAATTTGGTCATGGAACATAATAAACAATAAGCAAAGTGGAATAAAACTCCTTAGTATTAACTTCGTAATTAGCAGTTTCCATAGATACATATGAAAAAGAACCAGATCTGTGGCAGTACCTTTCCCAAGTTGTAATAAAAACAAGGAATTTGCTTTCTTGTATTGGATTGGATAAATGGTTGGATAAATACCTGTCGTATTGTCAGGACAGCAACCAAATTCAGAAGTGCTGCAAGGACATCCCTCCCTGTCGGGACCAGTCGCCAGGGTGACATTGTCGAAGCAGCAGCCAAACTTAGCTTTCTTGCATTTCTCTGCCTTTTTCTTCTCCTCCTTCTGCCGTGCCTTCTCTTTCTTCTTCTCTTCTTCTGCTTTCTTTTTAGCTTCTGTATGAGTAAAGTTGAGAATTGTAAAATTATTTGGCGTTTGTTTTTATGTTCTTCAATCAATCATTATCAAATTAAGCTAATTATAGTCCCAAAATTTTGATTATGCTTCTGGGTTATTGCCATTATTTATGCTTTTACTCATTTACTCATTTATTATTCGCTAACATGTTGCTTAAGGTGGTAAAATATAAGTGCAGTAATACATGTACCCATTTTGGGTGTGGCGATGCAAACATTTTAATATTGTTTTTGGTAGGTAATTGTCTTTATGCATAGGTGCTAATTTATTTAAGGCGTTTTTCTATTAGTAGGTATAAAAAATATTTATTATTAATAGTTACTAACCCGTTTCTGGACAACCAGCTTTCTTTGGACCAGTTGCTCCAGTTTCTCCATCTTCACAACAACCATATCTAAAAAAAAACAAACAAAATTATGTCAACGCAGACTCGAGATATTTTTATGTATCTTTTAGTTACCATCACCAACGCAAGTGTAAATCACGCTCAATTGGAGGATTTGCAGGGCAGTGGCATGAACGGGCAGACCTTGGATGTTGCGCTTTGCCGCGTCATGGCGTCGGACAGGTAGCAGCCGAACAGCGTCTCGTTGTAACACTAACATTGTGTAGGTACACTCCTTGTACCATAGTAGATAGTTACTCACTTGGAGGACTTGCACGCTGGAGGCATGGGCGGGCAGCCCTCCTGGTCGTTGCCCTCCGCCGCGGTCTTGTTGTCGGACAGGCAGCAGCCGAACAGCGTCTCAGTGCACGGCTCCACTGGACAACCCTTGTTGTTCTCGCCGGCTGCCGGTGACACGCCGTCGGGACAGCAGCCGAACTCCGTGGTCTTGCAAGTCTCATCAAGTTTACAGCCTTAAAAAAAAATATTTTTTAAGTGCTTTTATGGAAGTAACACCGTCAGGTTAGGGGTAGCGTAACCCAATAGCTCGATGGTTTCGCTTTCCTTAATACTCGTCTTGATGATGATCGTTTAAGTCGACTGAATCTGAATCGTTGGGAACTAAAACAACTTATAACTAAATTTGTTTGAGAATTAAGTAGACCACCTTTTAGGAAGTGATTGTTTTGGGAAATATTCGTTTCGAAGTGATCGTTTCGGATACGAATGTGGTAGCTTTAAACTAACAGCACTCCAAACTTACCAAGATCAAAGGGACCTTTGGCAGGCGTTTTGTTATCAGGACAGCAACCGAACTTGCTGCGCTTGCACTTAGACTTCTTACGCCTCTTGCAAACCTTAGGCGGAGTGACTCCCAGTGTCGAACTCCAGTCCCAAACGGCTGAAACATCATCACAAAATATCCTGTAATTATTTTTCAATAACAAACAATGAGCGATAATGGCATAAAGAGAAAAAAGAAGGGACTCGCAATTGTTAGACTTTTTTATTATTATCTTTATATAGGAATAAAATCCTAGAAAGGTTAAATAAAGTATAAGTCGTTTTAATGGCAATAAATAGTTATTGAATACTGTGGCAAACTTGAAAGTGGATAAAATAAAGATTGCGAGGAAACCTAAGAGGATCATTACACTGACAAATTGTTTAAAATCTATAATAAGAAAGTCTGACAAAATATTTCGTACTTGATCCTTCTGTTGTCGATTCCTCGGAGCTCATTTCTGTCGTTGAACTTTCTAACGTGCTCTCTGTTGCTGAAACAATAGAATTAAACTTATATAGTAACCAATAATATGAAATGTGTTACAAAGCTTGAGTACACTACGGCATATCATGGAATAATTTTGAAAATGTAAAATAAGAATTCTGCTCAGCCCATATCACTGGCAAGCCAATTTACCTATTCTGGATTCGAAAATTTCTAACAGTAAATATTTTTTTTTTCTTATTTCAACCGAAGAATAATCCAAACTCATTAGTTCCCAAGGAAATACAAAGTTAATCTTACCCTCTGTCTCAGTACTCTCCGTAGACTCGGTAGAGTAGCCGCTGGTGTCAGACTCAGAGGTGCTGGATTCCGTAGATTCTGTGAAGTCAGTAGATTCAGTTTCGGTAACTTCAGTCGTGCTGATCTCTGTTGCTTCACTTTCACTGGAGCCTGAAAATTCATAAAATAAAACTTATAATGCAAATAATTTACTATCTCTATTAAATACATCATGTCAATAACAAAAAACGTCTCTTAATAAAGAATAAACTTATTTGTGTCTTTAAAGTACATAATAAATAAGCTGATTATGCACCCTCAGAAGCTCCGGAAGCGGTACTTTCTTCAGTCATGCCAGATTCTGTAGTAACGTCAGAGCCGGATACCGTCGATTCATCGGTACCACTTTCGGTCGTCAAATCTGTAGGACCAGATTCAGTTGTAATATCGCTAGACGTTTCTTCAGTTTTACTTGATTCATCAGTGGATGCTGATGAATCAGATTCCGTTGTTCCCTCACTTGTAGATTCAATATTATCTGATGTAGTCGTTCCGTCTGTCGACAAGTCAGTTGCTTCGGTAGAAGACGAATCAGATGTTTCTTCTGAAACACTTGATTCCGAAGTTGATTCAGTTGATTCATCTGTTGGACTAGAGTCACTCGTCTCATCCGTTGAGCTAGAGTCGCTTGTTTCATCAGTTGGGCTGGATTCACTTGATACGTCAGTGGAGCTTGAGTCACTAGTGTCTTCCGTTGAACTTGATGATTCCGTCACATCAGTTTCTTCTGTGACACTAGATTCGGTAGAACCATCGGTAGAATCTGATTCACTAGTCTCTTCTGAAACACTGGAGCCAGTGACTTCTGTTTCTCCAGATTCGCTAGTAGAATCAGATTCTGAACTTTCTGTAGCGGCAGATTCGCTGGTAGGACCAGACTCTGTTGTAACATCTGATTCGGTGGCACCCGATTCACTGGTAGGACCAGATTCACTAGTGGCATCCGAATCACTGGTTAAGCCTGATTCGGTAGTGGGTTCTGATTCAGTGGAGTCAGTAGCACCTGATAATGTACTCTCAGTAGATTCAGATGAATCAGTAGATACATCGGATGATGTTTCCGTTGTTACGTCCGTTATATCAATCTCTCCTGATCCAGTCTCTAAAAAAAATGTTTTAATGTTAATGAGTTTTCTTTAAAATTTTAGAGCAAGTTTTTACTGTGACTGATTCAACTGATTTAAAATACGTACAAAATTTCAGTTAAATCGAAAACCGTGTAGTGGTCATGATTAACTTGCATGATTTGACTTGAATAAATATACATACTTACTTACATTGCAAGTAAAATATAAGCTTGTAAAAGGATTGAATTTCTTAGAATAATAAAAGCAATATACACTATTATTTCTTAATACTGTGTACTTACCTCCAGAACCACTTTCTGTTTCCGTAAACGCCGTAAAGTCTGTTAAGTCTGTGCCAGAGCCCTCTGCGATTAAGAATAATTATGAGTGTTATATTATGGAAGTAGGTAAGTATAATTTTTTTGTTCATAGGTGCAGAAAAAAGAATATTTAACTACAGTACGATATTCATTTTTTTAATTTCAGCCTACTGAGATACTTGCGAGTATATATATCATTAAGGTGTTCTTGTGATAGAATTGTTGACCTACTTTTTTAGGTACTTAGTTGGTAAAGTATATTACGAAAAGATTCTGGATATAAGATTACTAGTGCCATTGTAAATTTATTTCTCGTAGGTATCTTTAGAAGCGCATAAACAATAAAATAGATTATAAAATATTTTATGGCTTCATCTTTTCAGGTGTACTTAGTTAAAGTCCCTTTAAATAAAATAAATCTTACCGAATGTAGGAGAGTCGCTGAACATCAAATCACTCTAAAAAGGAAATAATTTGTTGTTATTAATCAAACCAACCAAATTTATATAAATACATCACAGCTACAACAGCTTTAGTTCTTACTGTCGAGAGTGATGTCAATTCTGCAGCTCCTGCTTCTTCGTAATCGCCTTCTTCTTCATCTTCTTCGGCGCCTTCCTCTTCAACGCAATCTTTATCGTCATAGTAGACATCTTCATCCATGATCGTTGTAGATTTTGCGTCCACAGGGATTACGCCATCTATAAAATAAAAAGTAAAGTGTAAACATTATAAAAAAAACACTATTAATAGTGCCAATACTTTTACAAGTTCAGTCCTTGTTTAGAGGTTTCTTGTATGGCAGATAGCAGCACGAGTCTAACTCTAGAAGGTTTATCTTCACAATTGCATAGAGTTGCATCGTTATGATGTTCCTGTTTCTAATTTTGTATTCTACTTCTTGCGAGTCTAATTGGCTTAATGTATATTGTAATTAACCTGATCATTATTTGGTCACGGCTAAGTACTGCTATTTTCCAAATTAAAACAGTGATGAAAAATTTCGCCACGAGTGGGATTCGAGACCGCGTCCCTCACGTTACCGCTGTGATGTAACGTTTTTATCACATGTTTAATTTGGATAATAATCCGAGCATTGTAATGCTGCTAAAAAACAATAATTTACTGCTATTTTGTTAATTAAATTCTCTTTGATTCGAGTAGGAACATACTGATTGATCTGACTCAAAAAATAAGCACACTGGAATCTTACGCAGTGGGTCTGAAGAGATGAGGATAAACAATTTTTCGGAATGGAGAAAAATTTAACAGCATTTACCCTCATTACATTGCCCGGTGTTGCAGGCTTTAGTGGAGTCCGGCATTTGGAGGAAGGCACAGGTGCTCTCTTCCTTCTTTTCGCCCAGGCACACTACCTCACGGCGCTGCTCTCCCCCACCGCAAGATTTAGAGCACTGTGATTAGAATAACGGAATTAATGCGTGAAGCAAGCGGAAGACTAAAGAAGTTCTTCAAGGCAGCTTCGATCTAGAGCAAGCAAATTATGTACCTAAGTAACGATGATAACACGAAATTTAATAAAATTAGGCAAGTAGATGGATACCAAACGATGAGTCAAATTGATCAAGGACAGCCGAGGTACAGTGGGCCACATAGAAAAGTATACTACCTCTATACTTTCGGTACTACGAAATTGTTCTATTGCTGGTATACTTTTCTATGTGGGCCACTGTACATGAGGTTGTAAAATTCACAGTTTGCGACAAACTCAGAGGCGTAGCTAGGTAAACCTAAGACCCTGCAAAAAAATTGAACCCAAACGAAACTGTTTATTTAGAATCAAGCATGCCAACTTGTACCCCCTCCCTTTGCCACCATAATAATAATATACCTCTACATATAGTGGTGGACCAAGGGACAAAGTCAAATATACCTTTGCACTTCCTGATCCAGGTTACAATTATATTTAAAATTATATGATTTAAATACGGGTCAGATGACGTCATTGTACCTCTCCCCACGGTCCAGTGAACCACGTAGCTTTGCAGTTCTCCTTCGGCTCCTCGCACGGCTTGGTGTCGTTGTACTTTGGCAGGCCCTCACATTCGCTGTCGCTGGCAGACTTTACAGACTCATCCGCTTCGTCGAACAGACCACAAAACACCTTTCGGGTCTGCACTCCTTTACCGCATTTTGCTGAGCACTGTGGAAGGAATAATATTAATGACGTTTTTCAGTTTTCTTTCCCACCTACTTACCTCGTGCTAAAAGTGGCTTTTGAGTCTTACGGCTGTTAGAGACGAAAACATTATAAGACCCAATATGATATGGTTCCTCAGATTTTGCTTATTCCTCTATTGGCTTTTTAAAGCAGTATTCAGCAAGTGGCACAGAATGGAAGCTTCACCCCTTCTGGCAAGGTTCCGTTCCTCAGTGTCCCCCGGCAAATTCGTATAATATAAAGAAACATTAGGCCATGTGGCTTCCGGTTCAGAATAAGATCACTCCATTTCTTTTGTCGTTAGAGGCGACCAAAGGCTTAAGAACAAACATCTTGTGCTACACTTAACGACTTCTGTAGCCTAGTGGTCTCCCCGCCAGGCTGTCACACCCACGGAGGTCACACCGGAGGTCCTGGGTTCGATCCCCGGTCAAGTCAAGATGGTAAATGATCTTTTTTCATATCGAACTGGGTCTTGAATTTGTGTCTATAAGTACTTATATGTATTAGTTATAAAATATAGCATCGTTGAGTTAGTGTTCCATAATAATATATAATACAAGTTTCGTACTTACTTTGTGGCTTGCTCAATATGTGTGATTTGTCCGAATATATTTATTATATTAATTGATATTACAATTGCATTCCCAAAGACGGTTGACGTCTGGCGTCCAGTTGTAAAAAGTTGCTTACATTGCTCCACTGCGTAGCGTACCACTGGTACTCGCATATCGGCAGGTCGGCTTCCTCGCACGGCTCCTGCAGCACTGGCTCGGGGTGGTGGGCACAGAAGGACGCGTTTACTTTTTCTCTGCCGCTCGTCATGCACTCTGCTGTTCGTGTTCGGAATTTTGACAGACAGCTGTCACACTAAACAAAAAGAGATAGAAATGTTGTTGACTACTTTTCTTTGGTACTTTGTTAAAATAGAAATTACCTACATTACCTTATAAATTGTACATTTGTTATGCAAATTAAAAAAAAAACCCTCTTTCAAGCGTACACCCCCTATTACTTTTAAATCGCTAAACAAATTTCCATCAAACATAAGAACCATTGCAAGGAAACTTGCTTTTACAAAAACAAACCGCATCGAATCGGTCCATCCATTCGAGAGATATGATGAAACAGACAGACAGACATTGGCGCCAAACTTATAACACCCCTCTTTTTAGTCAGGGGTTAAAAACTTATCAAAACATACAAGTACATTTTAGGAAACAATACCGTCATAACAAGACAACAGCTTAGCATTTTTCTTTTGAATTAAGTATCTTCCTTTTTTAGCAGCTAGTTTTATAAGTGGCCAGTATCGATTGACTTTAAAAATGTTGCAAACAATTTTTATAACAATTTATAGGTACCTTCATGGTACCTTACTCTCGGTTTAATATTCCATACAATAGGTCATATCAACTTATGTATAAATAAATGATAAAAAAATAAATCCTTTCGAAATGAACAAAAATGCTCACCCCTGACCAGTCAGTGAGCACCCAGTCGACGCGTTCATTTGGATGCTGCATGCAACTTTGTTCCGCTGGCGGCTTCACATCTGCACACTCTTCATCGCCCAGAACCTGCACTTTACCATCAGTCTTTTGGTGGCACACCACCTGCCGGGTTTGCTTGCCTTCCCCATATAACTTGTCACACTGCAAAAATGGTCAAGAATGTCATCTTCTTTTAGAAGATCATGTAGAGTTTCTACTATCAGATTTTCTTAAGACATATCATTTTAAAAATCAATTCTGTTCATGCGTAATATTTGACTTGAGGATTGGGGACCAAAGAGTCTACGTCCCGCGTCTTCCTACAACGTCTATAGTAAGCCCGAATATTAAGGCCGATAAGTTCGTGTGTTAAGGTTGAACTAGTCGCGGGCTCAAACTCACACGTGGGCGCGGCCTAAAAGCAAGCTGTTTCACCTAACAGTGTGTTCGGGCGAAGCAGTGAGGTGAAATGCACGACAATTCATGGTAAACCAAGCTCGTAAAAAAATACGTAAAGTCCTTTAGGAAAAGGGGTTTTATGCAAAAATTTTATTTCAAATAAAGTTCTTGTTTTAAATCTACGATAATTAAGCTGTGTCTGTGCGGTCTTTGTTTTGCAGATTTTACAGTTCTTTTAAGTTGCGTAAAAATAAGCAAATAGAAACGAATCTTTCATGGCTCATACCTGTTATGGCTTTTTACTTTACTATTTTGTATCCATACAGACAAAATTTATAATGAGACAAAACGATATCATGTTAAACTTTGCATGTACAATGTCAAACAGTGGAGGAAATCCCTTCCGAAATTTGTATGGAAAAAGTGTCGACTACTTCAACCTTAAAACACAATGTAACTCTGATGAAGGGCTAGGGCTGGTGATGTGATTCCTACGTTCATGCTCTCATTCTCTAAATTTCAGTCTAAGGTGATGAAGAATATAGTTTTTATAAGAATACTTACTTTCTTCCAAGGTCCTGTAAACCAGGTGGGGCAGCTGGCATTCCCGTTGCAGGTCTCGTACTGCTCGGGCTTTTCTCCGAGCAAGCCAAAGCACTCCTTGTCGGAAACTACTGTCGGAAGCCTGAAAGTTACTCTAAAACATTGCCTCTTGTTTATTTTGTCACTAAAGCCAACATCAGCAACGAAGCTCTCATGACATCTAATGATGAAAGTTATAATGATGCTTTTGACAATGATGTGATAGTTGCTTATCATAATTGTCCTATAAAATAATATTTTACATCTGTGAAGAATTTTATCCTGCAAAAGATGGTATGATATCAATAAAAATAAGATGCTACTGCGAAGCAAACGGAGATCCACTTTACTTACCCATTGGTGATGATCTTTTGGCAGTTCACTGACCGAGACCTGGTGCCGCCCTGGCCGCAGGGTTTCGAGCACGGGCCCCAGGGACTCGCGATCCATTGCGGAGAACAGGCATCCGTGCCGCAGGTCTGGTTGGAAGGCGGCCTGATGGACTCCTCGCAGAGAGCGTCATCCACTACATCTAGTTCTTCGCGGGAGCGGCACGTCACGTTTCTCGTTTGGAACCCTGTGGAAATTAAATTGCAGATACTTGTAGAAGATATCGTTGTCGTAAATTTAAAGGGATACAGCTTTAAACGATGTGCAAGTTTTACTCAAAATGTGGAGCTATATAGACCAGTAGCCGCCGCAACAGTTCCAAAGAAAAATATGGGTTTAATCGTAACAACTTGGGTCTTTAATGTATTCGTAGTAGTAGTAGCAAACGCGTTCAGTACTTAGAACTTCATGCGAAGGCTACGTTTAGAATGTATATGAATATGCAATAGTGACAGATTTGTAGGCTACTAATCTCCCAGGGCTACCAATGGTGGCCCGTTGTCAGATTAGAAAACGTCTATGGTTACTTGCTGGCTTCATCATCAGACCACAACTATTATAGTTGAATGATTGTCATCTCATTTTAATACGTACCTATGCAAATCTCTCTATCGAGCTAGTCAATCGGAAATAAGAAAGTTGATCAATCTTCACAAACAGAGACAGATAGGTAACCACTGTAAGAATAAGTGTGTACCTCCTCCGCATGTGGCGGTGCATGGCGTGAAGTCATCGTGAACCCAGTTGTATTGCTGATCAGGTCGGGGCGCCAAAGCGGTTGGGATGCTGTACTCGTATCGTACTCCCACATTCTTGTCTTGAAGCAACAGCTGCGACAAACAACGCCATTAATTTTATTCTATATTATTTCTTTAACGTCACCACGTTTATTGCTGTAGGATGGAAAAACTGACATGCCGTGCCGACTCCACACATTAGTGGGATAATTGGCAGAAAAAGATTTTTCCTCAAATCAATCAATCCTTTTTAGTATGACAGTACGCTTATTGGTAAATTATTACCAACGAAATCTAAACTTACCACCAATATTAGAGGCTCATCAATAGGTCCCTGGCACCGCAACTTGTCGGGAGCAGGCAGCCCCTGCTGGTTCCTCTCGTAGTACCACGTAGCTCCCGCGATCGGCATGCTTCTCGGGAAGTCGATATGGTAATCGCCGTTCAGGTAGAAGGTTCCGTTCTTTGAAGATAATTTCGATCTTAAAGCTGGAAACATTATGCATTGTTTAGAAGATACTAACAAGAGAATCTGACCTTTGTTCAGCATGAGTAAGGATGCAGAAAAACACTGGGTACAAACCCATGTCCAGCAATGATGATGATGATAATGAACAAGAAAATCTAGATTTTCGATAGAATTTGTGTAAACTATGAGATAAGTTTTGAATTCAGCAAGCTTTCTGAAATTATTAGGATAACAAAAAAATGCTGTTACCTACACTTAAAAAACAATATTATGGCATTAGCTCAAAAACGAGCTGACTAGAAGGAGCATACTCAGAACCAGAAATAAGTTAACAGTAGCCAGCAGCTAATGAGAAAAAAATGAATTTTGATAACTTACCTAGGTAATTACTGGAGTCTCCAGCTTCAGTTATGTATATACTCGTTGCTCCCTTTGGTATAATCAGCAGGTCGTTGTATCCTGGACAGACAAAGATAATATAAATAAAGAAAGGGTAGTAATAGTTGTTGTCGCTATACCCACCCCCTTCCTATCCCACACGGGTGCATTACTGCTTTGCTGTAGCGGCGACAAGGTAGATATATGTTATGTAACAGAGAATGGACAGCAGAGTCCTCTGTGCTACTGCGACCACAACCAGCCTGCCAAGGATAATGATTAACAGCAAATCCTTCTTATCTTAAAAGACGCATAGATTTTAGTGTATAGAGTGGAGTGATATAATAAGCTATTATTTATAACAGAAGAAGAAATCAAGTAAGGGTATACTTATTACATCACACTAAGAGAATACCATAGAAGAATTCACCTTGAATGAGATCTTGTGAGTCCAATAAACCTTGTACCGTGTGACAGTTGACTCCATTGCCGCGGCAGTTCAGACATTTGTCTTCTTTCGCCGTTGAGCCCAGCATTCTATCGCAGCCGACCGGCTGGAAAAGAAATAAAATATATTTAGTTAATCGTAAAGCGTAGCGTCCACGGGCGAGTTCATTGCGGTGATGTTATTATCGTGCTATTTAATTCTATACCGACTCTATGAACGTGTTATACGACAATAGCCTCTTTTGTGAAAGTAAAAACCTTGTGTAAGAATTTGTGTTGAATCTGTATTTTTCTTCTGTTTTCGGTCTTAATGACTATGTTAACGAACGAGGTCTTTAATTTTGTGACTTATATAGACTGAGAAGAAAATCAATGCAGCTTAATCTAGATGGTAAGGTTCGTGCCACTGCCTCCGTACTTAGGAAAGTGTTCAAGTACTGCTTATTCTTATTTAAGGACTTGATGTCTCTAATAGGCGTTGTATGCACCAGTCCTTATCTATGCCAATTTATTTATTTGTTGGTTTGGTGGTCAATTTGTCATTATAGATACCCGTTCTCATAACCATCATATTATTCAAAAATATTTTACCTGGCACTTTCCATCCACGCAGACATCGAAAGACTCTTCGTTGCAAAGGGTGCCATCCACTACCTTTTCCTTGTGTCGGTAGTAGAAGCGCTCCCCTTGCGGCATGCAGTTCAGCTCGCAGGGGTTGGGACCTCTTGTGTAAGGGATCCATCTGTTGAGATCACTTTTAGGTTAGTAATTTCGCAAAAAGGAAATATGAAAGAGATATTTTTTTTAATTCGTAGTTTTGTGGAAAGGATGCCGCCCTTGGCATACTAACCCTTTTCCACCTTCCACCTACTCACCCATCATCAAGCTAAAAGTAGTCTTTGGGTGTTGGTACTCTGACTGCCTCGTTAGGGCTAAAACCGTAGTTTAGCTACCTAGTACATTTATATATATATATATTTTTAAACAGACACGATTGATGTCGTGTATGTTTGTAAGTTTTGTACTGCTTCTGATATCTTCAGTACGCTACTGCAGTCCATTTCTGTACGTCTGTCTATTCATGATTCAAAGTCCTCTCGTCAACGAAACGACGTAACCGCGTCAGTAGTCATGGACTGCCAACTGTCTTCAATAACTTAAGTTTCTTCAATAACTAGTTGTAGACTACTTTCAGCTCATGCAAGTCTATCCTCTATGCCTCTCTAGGGAGAGTTTACAACTTTTCAACGAAAACTCACTTGTGCTTGATGCCGTTAAAGGCGGACGAGGAAACTTCGTAGAACTCGGAGCACGGCTGCGCTCGAAAGTCTACGGAGCCTGCTGGGCAGTCCTGTGTCTGTCAGAAGTACTTTATGTATTAGTAGATAGTGACTCACTTGTACTTGATGCCCCTGAAAGCAGGCGAGGACACGTCGTCAAACTCGGAGCGTTGCTGCTCTCGGAAGTCCGCGGAGCCTGCTGGGCAGTCCTGCGTTTGGCACGTGTCAGAAGTACTTTATGTATTAGTAGATGATGACTCACTTGTACTTGAAGCCCCTGAAGTTGGACGAAGACAAGAAGCCTGCTCGTAGTCCTGCGTCTGCCAGAAGTATTTGATGTAGTAGTAGATGATGACTTACTTGTACTTGATACCCCTGAAGGCGGGTGAGGACACGTCGTCGAACTCTGAGCACTGCTGCGCTCGGAAGTCCGCGGAGCCTGCTGGGCAGTCCTGCGTTTGGCACGAAAAGTACTTCGTGTCTCCACCCGAGCATTGTGGCTGGCCATCAGGCCTGCAAGAAAGAATAAAAGGCCTGAAAAAATCCTAAATACCTAAATAGTTATAATACCTTACAATGAAACCTAGTCCAAATTTGGTAATTTAGAAATCTAACAGACATGACTTCAAACCACTGGCTGTGTTTCCTCTCTAAATAGCTAAATCGGTGAGAAAAGAAGCCAGCCCTCTTGTCACCAGCGGCGGTGATGATACGCTACAAATATTTGCACTTGGGAAGACTTGATGGCCAGAAGACAAAGCTATCGAAGTGGCCCGATACTGACGTCTAGATAAAATCTAGTAGGTACCATCGACACGAAAAGCAGAAGAAATTAATAATGAATAAAAGTATAGGGACGAATCACCCAAATTGAGCTAGCCCCAAAGTAAGTTCGAGACTTATGTTATGGGATACTATATTTTATAACAAATACATATGTATACAAATAAACATCCGAGACCCAGGTCAATCTGAAAAAAAGACTACTTAATTCATTGAACTAATTGAATGTGAAAACTATCAGTTAACGTACCCTATTTGAAGACATATCCTCTTCTGGCTGGCGACTCCGCCGCCACAGGTCCTGGAACAGGGGGTCATCTCACCCCACTCGCCCCAGCCGCCGCCACCCTCTCCTCCTGGGATGATGTAGGAAGCTGGCAAGTACAGGCCGGCCCCTTGTCTTCTGTGTCTACTTCGATGACCGTTCACCTAAAATGTTTGACATTTTCAATCATCAAGAAGAAAACATCATTGTTTTCGGGAAATTCGATCGTCTTTTTGTCGTGTTTTTTTTTTCTTTTATGCAATTAAGTACAAATATTTTAAGGGGTGAGTCTGTCCATCATTTTGAACAACTTTTCTCAATAAATGTAAATCGAAATACAAAAAAATAATTTAAGATGGTCATTGAAATCAAAGTGGTCGCGTGATATCGTTAATATGGAAAATGAAAATTCTTATTCGTATTTCGATATTTATGTATCGGGAAAAGTTGTTCAAAATGATGGACTGACTTACCCATTGAAATATTAGTACTTGATGAAAAAGAACATTGTTTATATTTATATATTTTAACAATTTTAAATTTGTCCATAAGTTTGCAAGATTGTAATTTGAAAGAAAGAAAAATATTTTATTCAGTGCAAATTAGTATACATCAGTTGCATTACTAAATAACTAAATTTCGAGTAGCGATTGACCGGCGACTGGTACTAGGTTTATTAGGTACTACTTATTATGTATATTGATAAAAGAGATTATTTTTAGGGTTCCGTAGTAAACATAGTTTCGCCATGTCTGTCTGTCTGTCTGTCTGTCCGTCCGCGGTTTTACTCAGCGACTATAAGTAGTAGAAAGCTGTAATTTGGTATAGGTATGTTTATTAATCATGCGGAAAAAGTGGTAAAGCAAAACATTGAAATAAATTTTTTTTTAGGGCAGCTCCCATACAAGTAAAGTCAAAAGTCAATTTTATTTTGTCGATTAACCAATCATGTGGGATATCGTTGAATAGGTCTTTCAAAAATATTATGAGCTTGCCACCATCGTTTTTCGATTTAAGGATCCGTTTCTGAAACTTTTGATTTTAAAGTGAAAATTTTTGTTAGAGTCAAGTAGAGTCAAGGGGGGGACCCCCTGTATCTGCTAAACGGTTATATATGGACACGTGAAAAAATTCACAGCTATAGAAAATATAACGAAATTTAAAGGAAAACTATCAGAGCTAAGTAGGGTTTACAAATTAAAAAGTTATAGGCGATCAACTTAAAAAAGTATTCGGAAAAGGAAAATTTTATAAAAATCCAATAGAAAAATAGTTTTTACACGTTTTTAGTGGCATGAACTCAAAGTTGGCATTTGTAACTACGGAACCCTACACTGCGCGTGGCCCGACACGCACTTGGCCAATTATTTTTTTCCTTCCAATGTCGTTATAGGCTTAGATTAATCTTGAAGGGACCCCATGACAAAGGATGTAGCGGGTTCTTTACCTAATATAATATTTTTGCATAGTAAAAACAAAATATTTGGTATGTTGTTGGGAGTTGTCCTTCAAAAAGGGTTTATTGTATAGTTCGGATGGTACTTGATAATGCGACTATTAGGAACTTTATAAGCTATATCGAACAAATAGATATATTGATAAGTGGCGGAACGTCTCAGTTTTTTTTTCTTTATTGTATTGCTCCTCTTAAAAACAAATAAATATGCAAATGCATCTATTTATTACAAAACAACTAGGGAATATTTTACACGCTTATGAATTTTTAAGATAATATATTTTTTTCAATGCAAAAAAAATATTTCTTTTTTACACATTTAATTAATAGTTGGACTTAAAGCCATAGGTTTTATCTACCAGTCAACCCACTGGTGATGCTGAGAACAAGAAGGCTTTAGAAGGAGGAATTATTAGACATGTTTTTACTTATTGGTGGTGTGTATTTGTCAGCCTGCTAATATAATCTAGAATTTATAACTATAGATAAAAATATAATATATTGCCATCATAATAAACGGAAAATGTTAATCTCATTGCGCAAGAAAGTCTTAAAGATTTTAACATTACTTTCTTTAACGATTCGCCGCGGGAACGCAGCGCTGAGTAAATGTTATTACAATAAACATCTCGTATGCGCATGCGCATCGAGTGTGCCTGAGTGTTGCGACAGCTTGCAACGGCTAGTGATGCGAATGCGATAATGTTAAAAAATATATTAAATTAAACATTCTAAAATAGTATCTTATGTAATTAGTGAATTACGCTACGCTACGTGATTCAAGTAGAATCCTGAGCGACGGGACTGATTCATGGCCCTCGATATAAATCCATTTCATTCAAGAGTTGCATACTATACTTTATACCATGACTACGAGAAACAGAAAGATTTAAGCAATAAGAAGGTCAAAGGAAAAAAAAGGAAGGTTAAGTCAATTAAAATGCAAATTGAAATTGGTGTAATTTTTCTTAACTCAAACACCAAAATAGTGATTAAAAGTGCTTTGTATTCGTTGTTTTTAGTAATTAAAATAAATTACCAAAATAGTAAGTAAAAGTGATTTTTATTCACTTTTTTCAGTGAATAAAACAAATAACCAAAATAGTGAGTTAAAGTGCTTTTATTCCCTATTTTCAGTGAATAAAATAAACTTTTTAGAGGGTTAATGGTATAAAATATTTTTGAATGGTGCCAAAAATCAAGTCTGGTGTCTAGTGACTAGAGTCTAGTGAGTTTAACAATAGCATTATTATAGAAGACTAATCTTCTTGGAGTCACTAGAGAGCAATATCCAAGAAGAAGTTTTCCATAATACTGCTCATTTAAGTTTGAAGAGATAGAGAAGATATTACTGAAAAGCATTATTTGGCTTCGTTAGTTTTAGGCGCAAGCATTATGTAAATTAATTTTGTGACTTTACGACTTAGGTTTTGTTTGAGTTATACAAATTATTTTTTTAACATTCAATTGCTCAATCAATCTTTTGACGGTTTATGTGTTTACAAATACCTCATTACTAGTTGAAATTATTAACAATACTTTATTATCTAAAAACTCTTTAAAAGGTAGTTTAATAGATTTTTAAATTATCTATATTACCGGATGTCTATCAGATTTTTCATTCACGCAGTTGTATAACATGTGAAATATGCCCCATCACTAGTTCGCACTCAATATCCCACGGTGAAGATTGATTTTGAATTGTAGATGACAGTTCATTTGCTTGGTTTTCACATAGCAAGCTTTGATTTAATTACTTTGTGCATCGTGGACGCTAGCTTGCACTTAAACTTAGCTTTTTAATGCTAAATTAATTTTAAGTACTTACCTTTGACACACGTTCCTGGACGGATGGCAAACGAGAGAGACAAATGTTTTTTTTTTTTTTTTGTATTTATATACATAGGTTGCCTCGGACGGCATTTCCTACTTCACCGGACAAGGTTTGAGGAGCGAGCCAAAGGCCCGGCTTCGCTTCCTATATTAAAAACTACTAACAGCAGCGCAAAGGGCTCCCAAGGGGGAAACCTCAGCTTTGGGCGCGCTAGGGTTATATAGCAAATTTAGAGTGTTGCAACACCCGTGTTTTGCCGGAAACTTTTTTAGCGGGTAGCACCGCGCAGGGCGCAGCTAGCTGTTTATAAAACCGTTTATCATACTACATACTATTGAAATGATCGAGTGAAGTATTGAATTGGAATACACAAATATCTTCAACTTATGCACACTGTACAGTAATAAGGCACCTTCGTATCGCTTTACAGACCTCACTCTTGGTTCTGGCAGAATTATTAGCGTCCCAGCTCGACCAGCTCTCCTGTGACATCAAGGAGTCAGGACCTTTACGCTATCTAGGTTAATTGTTATGTGATTTCATCATCATCCGAGCGTATTCCCGGTTGCATCCTCAGCAGTAACGCTTCAGAGACAGGGTCCGCTACCTAACCAAGAAGATTTGACGAGGTTACAGGTTTTTACACAGAGCGACTGCCGTCTGACCTCCACAACCCAAAGGGCAAACCAGGAACCAATCCTTGGATAGTTTGATGATCAAATGCTAGGTGGCGTTCGGGACCCACAGTTTTACGTGCCTTCCGAAACACGGAATCATCTTTCTTTTGGGATAATCAGGTGATTCAAGCCTGCAATATCCTATCCAGACTGAAAACAACTTTTCACAAAGTATGCTTTCCAGTGGGAATCGAACCCATGACCTCTGGGTCACAAGGCGAACGCCTTGACCACTGGTCCACGGAGGCAGTCGGTTAATTGTTATGTGATTTGCTCATGTACAATGTATAATATGTGGCCTTTTAGCGAATAACATTTTTTTACCCGACTGCGCCAGAAAGAAGGTTATGTTTTTCGGGAGTATGTATATATGTATAATTGTTTGGCACGCTCTGCAGCCTGAACAGCTCGATGGATTTTAGCTTAAAGGTGTCGTCGTTAAATCAAAATAAATAAAAAACAAAATGGCGGATTTTTGGCGCCGAATTCAAATGTTTGGCACGCTCTAAAGCCTAATCGGCTCGATGGATTTTAGCTTGAGAGGTGTGGTTAGATTCGTATTTACTGTGAGAGTGACACTGGGTATATCAAAATAAAAAAAATACAACAAAAAAAAAAACAAAATAAAAAAGGCAGCCGGGTATTTTGTTTTTGTTATATACCTGTTATCTATCTATCTCACAAAGCCACTACTTTACTTTGATATATCGAACTTGCTTTTAAAGTTTACGTAAAGTTGTATAAATCGTCGACTCATTAGTGGACCCACTTTTGAAACGCGGAGTTACAATTGTGACTCAGCCTTTTAAAAATGGCACTTCAGTTCTTTATTGAAGAGGGTAACTGACTTGTCATAGTATTAAAATAGAATAAAAATAGCGCTGATCTCAACCCCATACTAGGCCGGTCATACACAGTCATACATCCTAAAATAGAGGCATTCGTGGCCTAGCTGAGTGAGTGTGCTGAGTGACACGGTGTTAACGCACCCATCAATTTACCATCTTGATCTAGATTTATTGCCGTTCACATGCTTTTCTATTAGATGGACAGTAAATAGGGCTACCGATTTTATATTAAATTTTTCGTAAAATTACATAAAATAGATGGAGAAAAAGTTAAGTTAATCTTCCTTTTAGTAAAATAATTTATCGAGTTTTTATACATAGATATGTATTGTTTTAAAGTTATTGAAAGAAACAATGATCATTATGTTGAATCATCCAAGTTTATGTAAAGTGCTTAGTTAATTTTGAATGTAGTATCGTTTTCGTGATATATTTGTTCGGCAATATTTATGTGAAAACAAAACGAGAGAAATATAGACGTTTCCTTTAATTATAAAAACTGGCCAATAAAATGGAATCATTATTTTAAGTGTGTTAATAAGTAAATTTATAATAAGGTTTTAAAAATAAATCTTTAAAACCTTATTAATATTGATTCATTCACCATACCTATATACAACCACGTCTTATTCCTAACGGGGTAGACAGAACCCAGGGTCTTAAGACTCAAAGGGTATGGATTCTTTAGCGGATGGTGGGCAAGAAGGTGGAAAAAGGAATCAAATAGTGCTGGGTTGCTAGCTACATCGCCTAATTAAAATGATTTGTATTTACGCCCATTCCCTCGATCGGCTTCTACGATCTGCGCGGGAAGAGAAGCAGCTGGTACATTCTAAGTTTTTTCTTTTCTCTCCAGCCAGCATGAAATATCATTCAGCAATTTCATATGTTTGCTAATAACTTGTTCAACCCTAAAATGCATTACAGAAAAGCCGACATCACAAGGTCTCACGCTGTGCCTTACCGAACGGCGGCGGCCGGGCGGCGGCGCCTCATCTAGGCGTGTGAAGCAATAGCGGCCTAGGGTTGAAATGGAAAGTCATCTCGTCAAAGCGGCAACTACTTGTAAATGTCTGGATTGGGTCACTTTAGAGTATCATATTAAGTGTAAGTTTCGACTAGAGTTCTGATTTGATGGGAAGAACAGATATTTTTTAGTCTTATGGAATTAATAGTATTAAATGAATAAAAAACCTATAATTGTACTATACCTACTTCAAGTATAAATTTCCCACTTTCCCTAAACTGATTTAGTTACTACAGTAAGTATTTTTTTTTTTAATAATTTGGGTGTTTATTATAATCGCTCAAATTACTTTGTGTCTTGTACTCTTTATACAGGGTGTTTTTTAAATCACTGGCATCCTTTCTACTGGTAAAAGTACTCATGAATATATACAACATTTTGTATGGGACCAACTCAATCCAACCGAAAAAAAATCAGCTGTTCCATACTATTTTACAATACTTAGAATCCCAAAATGTATGGAACAGCTGATTTTTTTTCGGTTGGATTGAGTCGGTCCCATACAAAAAGTTGCTCATACTCAAGAGTACTTTCACCTGTAGAAAGGATGCCAATGATTTTAAAAACACACTGTATATTTTGTTACTAGTTATACTAGTTGTCTCTACTTATAGTGTTACAATATTGCGTTCTCATTTTTTTATTAGATTATTAAATTATGTAAATACCTACTTCATATCTATTTATCAGGATAAGTCTCACCCATGAAATGTGCACTGAGTACTTTATTTAAGTACTCAAAAAGAAATCCATTTGCGAATTTCTATTATTTGTGAGAAGTATATTCGGTCAGTTCAAAATAATTAATTTCAGTTACACATTAAGCTTACAACAAAACAATTAGGGTTATGACTCTTTACAATCATTTTCTTTACACATACAATAACCTCATAAATAAATACATAATCGATTTAGGAGCAGTGAACGTGATCATAATAAATAATACTGTTTCAGCCAATAATGTGAGCAGCCACGAGATAGAATATGAAATTGTTTGTTAAAGGGCATTACATAAATTGTCCGAATTGATTGGCATTGGTTGTAATTTTGACAAGTGCGCGGGCGCCGTCTCGGTCAGTGTCAAGGCTGGGAGGCAACGAACTCGTTGTTTTGGCGGTAAAATGTTCTTTATGACCACGGGTTTTGAAGAAAACATATTACTTTTGAAATTAAAATCAAAACAGGATCGCGTTGTGTACACCGACGCGACTAACGACCCGACTCGCTTCACACTTAGGCTGAGGCTGATTTGAAAGTTTCGTTTTAGCTCCTAGCTTAAAGTTTACCTTAGATTAAAAAAAAAAGTTAACGTAAATTTACGCAATGTTTTGTTTCCAGCTCTTGTATTCATAAAAATAACAATCGTTTTGTTTATAGGTTTAGTCTGTTTATAGTTAATTAGCTTCATTCTTTTCTTTTCTCTTTTTCTTAAGTTTTTTACTTGGATGAAAATAAACTTTTGATAAACCTATTTAATTATTATTATATACAAGTCTCTTTTCAACGTCAAACCTAAACTCATTTTTTTAATTAAAGTATTAAGATAAAATTAAACTGTACTTTTTCTTCTGCTTAATTCTTATCCCACTATTTAGGTGGGATCGGCACAGAATGTGAGTTTTTTCTCCATTTAGTTCTATTTCCAGTCAACCCGTCTGTCACTCCCTCCCTACTCATATTCTCCCAAACACATTCTATTCAAACGTTTCTTTGGTCTCCCTCAGTTTCGTTATCCCTTTGACATGCATTTTTGGAACTTGATTGAGGAGCTCGGTGGCCCGGCGGGAGTGCGCATGACATGACTAGCGCTTTCGCAAGTTAAGCGACACCGGGCGTGGTCCGCACTTGGATGGGTGACCACAAGTGGCACAAAAATTTCTCGAGCTCCTCCGTGCTTCGGAAGGCACGTATTAGCCGTTGGTCCCGGTTGGTCATTGTATGGCAGTCGTCAAGCTATGTCAGGTGCGTTTAGGCAGCCTGAAAAATCTGACACCAGTGTTGGCCACTTACATACACGAAAAACAATAGAACCTGCTTGGTTAGGTATATGTTTTTCCTCTCTTCTCTTAACGTGCCCATACCAGCCTTACCTATTCTTCTTAATTTTTTTGTTGTAGAAAATAAGATTACATATACTTACATTGTGTGAATAATG
Organism: Acrobasis suavella; assembly: GCA_943193695.1. Classification (NCBI taxonomy): domain Eukaryota; kingdom Metazoa; phylum Arthropoda; class Insecta; order Lepidoptera; family Pyralidae; genus Acrobasis; species Acrobasis suavella. Next base: position 5,365,554 of record OW971947.1, read on the forward strand.
ATGCCTCGACGCCGTCCATGTGACACAATTACTTAAAACGATTACTGCTAGTAGCAGCGATCTGAAACAAAAGATATCTTAAATTAACGATTGAAAGTAGGTAAGAGCCTCGATCAAATCATTTACTTTATGAACATTTGATCCATGGTAAGAAAGAGAAAATATAAGTATACTAGCTGTGCCCGTGTGCTTCGCTCTCCGTGGGAATTTCGGAATATAAACTATCCTATGTCCTTCCCTGGGTCTCAAACTATATCAATACCAAATTACATCTAAATAGGTACAGATAGTTACAAACAAACGAACATATACAAACCCACTTTCGCATTTATGATATAAGTTAGGAAGTTAGGATAAGTAGATAATACAAGAAACTAAAAACTATAGAGAAAAAATTCCAGCTGTTACTGTAACCGTACCTATATACAAATGTCTATCTCCTTTGGCCGCTTTGACAACTATGTTTGGCAACCAGTTGTTAGAAAAGAAGTAATAATCTTGTTACGAACCTAATTGCCCAAAAAGAAATTAAATGGGAAAATAAAGAGGTAAAAATGCAATGCGGGTTGCTATTTAAAATGCATTCCTTTTCTACCTTCTCACCCACCATCAAGCTAAAAGTTGCCTTTGAGTCTTGCAGCCCTGAGTTCTTTCTGCTTACAGCCACAAGAGAAGAAGACTTTCGACTTGAGAAGAATCAGCCACAAGGCACAAAATGTTCTGTCTGCCTCATTAGGAACAAAAACATTTAGTGTGTGTGTTTGTGTTTAGAATAAACTACAAGTAAGTTAATTGGTTAGCTCCCATACAAAAGTTAAATTTCTCTAACAACCCAAAGGTTGGCTGTTAGATAATGCTTTCAGCATTAATTCCTTTTATTGTGCTATACAAATTGTATTTTGTACAATTAAGTTTAAATAAATAAATAAAAGTTACCAATAAGAATACTATAAAGCTTTCATATACCAGTGACGTGCACAAATATTTTTGACAGGCTAGGCACTAATCTTACCTAAATAGGGGTGACAACAGGGTTAGAAAAGTATAATTGTAATTAGTCCGTCTTATAGATTATACAAAAAATAATGGACCCATATTTTTCAATTTGCCAAAAAAGTAAAAACTCACAAAGATACGAAACATCAAAGTTCCGGAGTGGGCTTGCGACGTCACCTCTATGCAAAAATCGTACGTAGCCGTGACGTCATGTGAAATTTCAATGCGCTGTATCTTTGTCACTTTTCGTTTCTCAGAGAAAATAAAAAAATACGTGTACTATATTTTTTTATAATCTAACCGATGGGCTAAACATATTTTTCCGTCATATAATTTATAATATAAGTGGAATCATAATCATAATAAAAGCTCATCCAAGACACCAATAAGAATAAATAATTTTATCAAGCCGCAGTCATCTTAACACTTAAAAATCCAATTACAAGGCGTAATGGCATGTAAATAAGAGTTATATCACAAGATGTCATTTATCACCACAAAACGTCGATAAAACTTATCGATAAAGGACTCACGAAGTAACTGTAAGGGTCTAAGAACTTGATAACATCTCTATTGGTGGGTGCATAGGGTAAGGCGAAAGCGGAAAGAACTAATCTTGGTACATGTCTACACATGGTTAATTTTGTGACACTGGAAATATTTGAAAGTTGAGCGATTTAAGGACAAACAAGTAAATAATTTGACACGTCAAAAGATTATTTGGTAACATTTATTAATATTATTTATAAGAAAATTTCCAGGACATTATCTGGATAAAAATCTGAATATTTTAAACATAACTAGTTAGTCGGTTTTGAATTCGATTAAAATATAAATCGTTAAAAATATGTAAGTATCTAACACTAAAACAACGATTAAAAAGACAAATGTTAATAAAATTAAGGGTTTTACTGTCAGGCTGAAAAGTATCCTGAGCAAATAATGAGATAGACATCAATATCAAAACATATAATAAAATAGTAAAAATCGCGTGTCTGTACATTAATAAATAAACTTATGATAGGTATATGAACTTATGAAATGAGTGTGGGCGATAAAAAAAGTAACTGAATACTAAAAAAAAAATGTCTGTTTGTATGATGTTCACCCTAATCTTCGAAACTACTGGACGGAAATTTAATAAAATTTTCAATAAAACGAATGGCTTAGCTCAGAGCAACATAAATAAAGGCTTTAGTTCATTGAAATCTGATATCGTGAAAAAAAATTGTCGTCAATTTTAAATTTCACGCGAACGATCTTGCGGGCATAAGCTAGTGTGTATATAAAGTGTGTGTATAAAGATATAAACATAATTAAGTCCGCTTCGCCTATAAACTTGCGCCTCAACAGAATCCTCCGAAGCAGTCCCACGGGACACCGTCTCATCTACAATGGGAATGAAAGGAGAAAGAGTTAATTATGGCCCATGACTCGCTACAAAGCAGGTCGGTAGTTAGCCTTAAGATCGTGTCGTACCATTCACGCCTAATCGCCGTAGTGAAACACTATGATGTTGCTAGGTTCTGGTGCAGACGATTCTAACTATGCTTTGTGGTCACTTACATAGAAAGTTACCTAACAATGTAGAGCCAAGAATAGTTTTTTATCGAGTGAGTTACAACTGACACTGGTTTCAGATATTTCGAGCTGCCTAAGGTTCAGTTCAGACAGACGGGTATATCCCATTTGCCACCACTGGGGGCGACCACCACTGGTGGCAGACGGGACAATTTTTATGTACACGTGTGCCAGATGCCAATGAATGGGACTCGAAGCCAGAGTTTGTTCTATTTGCCACCACTGGGGGCAAATGACATTGTGAATGATTGGCGATTGCCATTCGCCACCAGTGGGGGCGTCGCAAGTGGTGGCATCTGGCACACGTGTATATAAAGATTGTCCCGTCTGCCACCAGTAGTGGTCGCCCCCAGTGGTGGCAAATGGGATATACCCAGACAGACAGGAGGGCAGCAGAGAGGATATTTTTATGACACTTGAATGAAAATAACTTTAAACTATCGACATACAGATGTCATGCTTAAACGTTTATACAATCGAGGCTATGGTAATACGGTCTTATTTTCGATTAAGTTAATAAATTTCTGGAGCATTTTTCCTCTCTGTATGAACTGTCCAGGGCACTCTGTCATCTAGTGATATCAGCCATTTTTACACACTAGTGAAGCTAATGTGCTTGTTTTCTCACGATGTTTAAAATTGTAGTCTCAGTTAACGGGTTCATCATCATTTTTGTTCTCAGCCACGTCAACCCACTGATGGACATAGCCCCCCCCACCCCATTTATCGCGCCAAAATACTTTATTTCAGTCTAAGTGGTGTTATCAGCTAATAGCTTCGTACATCGATGACGCGCAATACGTTGCAGCCTCAACGTATGACATCGTTTTAGAATTTGTGATATATGATATATTTTTAAGGATAAGGTATAAATAAATAAATAGATATGGACAAATTACACTGTTTGAGCTAGACCTAAAGTAAGTTCTAGACTTGTGTTATGGAATACTAACTCAACGATACTATATTTTATAACAAATACATATATATAGATAAACACCCAAGACCCAGGACAATTTGTAAAAGGCCATTTCCCAACTTGCCCTGACCGGGGATCGAACCCAGAACCTCTGGGTGGCGGACTAGCACGGTGACCACTACGCCACGGAGGTCGTGAAATAGGTGAAATAGGAATAAGGTATATTATATAATTATATGTATGCTAGTCTGGAAGTTATTTATTCTATGGGCCTTTAATATTGTAACTAACATAACGTTGCCTGCAATAAAATTATTTGATTTGATTAAATCCCATAAATATGTCAATTTTGCTAAATACTCTTATCAAATTTATTTTATTTTTAACCGACTTCCAAAAAAGGAGGACGTCGCGATCTTTTTTTTTTGTATATTCACCGATTATTTGAAGACGCCTGGACCGATTTGAAATTTTTTTTTTGTTTGAATGGGTATACTTTCCAGAAGGTCTCATAGAAATTTTCTCAAATTTAATTGTGTAGTTTGGGAGTGAAGTCGGTTCTTAGTTTTGAAAAATTATATCAAACTTTATTGATCCACAGTACAAATATATTTTTAACAAATGGCGAACTCAATACTATAAGATTATTTTCTCCCAGTTAACCATGAAGATAAACAGAGAAAAATAGCGGCACAAAAAAGCAATACAATTTACTTCCATTGTAAAATAATTTAGTCTAATGTCGACATTAAAAATCAGCTGCAAACCGTTTACAAAGTAGATCTTTATCGGATGTCATAATATCATATGCAAAACAGCGGGTGTGACTCACATCACATGTAATTAGTATTACGAAGCTTGACTAAATAAGACCCAATCCCAGAATCGAGGTCAGCCTAGACTTCCGTTCGGCCCAAAAGGACCTAGGTCTTAATCGGACAAGGTTGTATGCAAACAAATATTTTAATAAACTGTGACCCGAATTTTAAATTAGTTTTCGATGATAATGCTGGAACAAACGATGGGTCATTACTAACTGTTTACACTGTATGAAGACTGTAATTGGACCCATCAGGCTTAATTTGTGGTGGTTATGGCTCACACTCTATCTTCAGTCGCGTTGAGCCTTAAGATTATTTAAATGTACATCCTACTATTTTTAATGTTGTCTTTCTATACAGCAATAGGTAACTAAAGTCGGTTGACTGGTAGATTAAGCGTATGACTTTAAGTACTTTAAGCGTAGTGGTCACCATGCTAGTCCGCCACCCAGAGGTCCCGGGTTCAATCCCCGGTCATGGCAAGTTGGAAAATGGCCTTTTTCAAATTGTCCTGGGTCTTGGATGTTTATCTATATGTAAATGTATTTGTCAAAAATATAGTATCGTTGAATTAGTATTCCATAACACTAGTCTCGAACTTACTTTGAGGCTAGCTCAATCAGTGTTATTTGTCCCTATATACATTTTTACATATTTATATTTATTTACGATGTACATAACTTATTGACCTAGAAGCAGAAATGCTGACAGGCGCGCCGATGGGCCGCCGTCGAATTGTAATTTACTTTAGTACCATTAAAATAGTATAATCATATCATTATTGTACGGTCCCGGATCGTACAGAGCGTACTCACACTGTGGAACATTGTGGCCCGATCCTCAGCAACAAATTCAAAAATAGATCAGAATTATAAACGCTATTAAAAGTAATTTTGCACAAACACAGCTTTCTAGTAATAAAAGAAGGCGTTAACAGAAATGCGAAATCATTCGTGTAAACATTTGTCTAGGTGGAACAACCATTGAAGCTCAAAGGGAGCCGTAAACTCGCAAATAAACATACACGCTCGGGGCAATGACACGCTGACTTCCCACATTCATAATTTAGAATATCCTTGAATACGCAAAGGAATCCAGGAAGATTCGCGAGTTCATACCAGAATTACGATCATTGTAAAAGTACTTATTCGAATATTCAAAACTTTTTCCGCGAATTCGTCTGCGTAAAAGGACTTTGATACAAAGTCTACTTTTGTATGGCAAAATAGGATTTCCCACACAAAGTTTCACTTAATGGATGGTTTTCGGGATATATGAGTAGAAAAGACGAGGTCTGGCTGAGAAACTTTATTACCATGACGTATAGTTGCAAACAAATAAACAAAATTCTTTTACTACAACCAGTACGTATAATATAATATAAAGAACGTAATTCTTCCATTGCAACTAGTTGTGAAAAATTTGGATGATACAAATGATTTAGTTGGCAAACCTGGGAAAGATGTAAACCTAGGAATGCTTCTAAAAAGGCGATTACTTCAACTGTAAAAAATAAAGTCCAAGTGAAAAGGAAACTTGAATTTGTGGTTTGCACAATGACGGCCATTTTTTTTGTGGAAAGACAAAAACCACAGAGCATTGAAACATTATATGACAGAGTTCATATAGAAACTTGAGATTTGTTTTTTCTCTGTTATAAATGTTATTCTCGTCACTTTGAGAAACTCATTTAGAAAGTAGGGTATACTGGATGTAGGTAAGTAATTCGAAGTAGGTAAGTTTTGACGACCTCCGTGGCGTAATGGTCAACACGCCAATCTGGAGGTTCTGGCTTCAATCTTCAGCCAGGGCAAGTTGAATAATTTTTCAAAATTAAAAACCGACTTCACCCCCAAACTACACAACCGATTTTGATAAAATTTGCATGGTACCACCTGGCAAGTATACCCTTTCAAACAAAAAAAGATTTTTGTAAATCGGTAAAGGCGTCTTTGAATAATCGGTGAACATACATAAAAAATAAATAAAGGATCGCGACGAATTGATAACCTCCTCCTTTTTTGGAAGTCGGTTAAAAATAGCCTTTTTCAAATTGTCCTGGGTCTTAGGTGTTTATCTATATACCTATTTATCATAAAATATGGTATCGTTGGGTTAGTTTCTAATAAGACAAGCTTAAGCTTACTTCGGGGCTAGCTCAATCTGTGTGATTTGTCCGTCAATATATTTTTATATATTTATTTATAATTCATCATATTTAGCTTCCAATCAAAGACCTACAAGTTGTTTGTAAAGGCGTTGCGGTCTAGGTGTTTACCTTATGGTTACATAATTCTAGTTTCTTCTCGTACTTAGCTAACTTGGAGCACACTGGACATATTTTACAGCAGATCTCTCTAAACACTTTTTGAGTTGCGTATTTCTAAGTAATTTCATTAGTGGCGAAGAATTACCTAAGAATATAAATAAGTAACCGTTTTCTTACATTGTAAGTGGTACTTTATGACACTATCTACTCGTAACTTGACCAGCTTCCGTCTTCACGCAATAAATACCTAATTGAGTATAATATTTATCTAATTAGATGTTTTCCGTGCAAGTATGCGAAGAAAAACGTGAATTTATTTAATTTTTTACTTATTTTACTTCATTTCAATATACTTATGTAAATGGCGGACTTTACTACCAGTCAACTAACAGGTGATACTGAGAAAGTAATCTTTTAATCAAACAGCTGCTTCTCTTCCAACAATAATAAATTAATAACATCTCTACCAACAACAATAATTACATCTCTACCTTGTAAGGGATGAAGACGTGAATAGTACGAGCCCGGAGTTAGGGGGGGGGGGGGGCTGGCCGGAGCCCATTCCCCGGGCGGCGAAGTCAGAGGGGCGGCAAAATCGAATATCCCTTTCATGCTACCGATATGGAATGGAATTTTAATTTTTAAATTTGGATAATAATCCGAGCACTGTGATGTTGTCAAAAAAACAAAAAAAAAACCCTGTTATCTACTCAAAAACATTAAAATTTCAGAGTACAAGTAGCGTACAACTCTCTGAAATGAGTATCTTTTTAGTAAAACAGTTCTTTATTTCTTCAAAAGTGTGCGCCAAGCAGGGCGGCATATTCTATTTTGCCCCTCTGAAATCGTAAAAAAAATCTTTACCTCCATACAAAATTAAATACCTACTCTGCCAAAATGTATGGAGATGCAGATTTTTATTTCGTATTCAGGGATGGTCGGGTCGGTCTTTCGGGTTGAGTAATTCATTCCCATCCCTAATTTTCCGCAAGTTTTCTATCATCATAAGGTTAATCAAATAACAGTCTCCCAGTTCTCGTGGGACTGTCCTCAGCGAATGCAACAGCCGTGAAACAGCACTTGAATGGAATCGCATGCGGCGGCTAATTGACAGGATCGGGAAGGGAAGCGGCCATTACCGGGGTGTCGGGTTGCCGGCCGCAGGAACCATGGCATTGCTGCTATTTATGTCGCTGCGATCCGCTGCATGGTTTGGATGAAGGTTTGAGATGATTAACAATGTCATAATATAGATAGATACTTTGGCATAATGGCATAATATAGATAGATACGATCCGCTGCATGGTTTGGGTGAAGTTTTGAGATGATTAACAATGGCGTTATATGGATACTTTACAGGATACATCATTTAAAATTTTGTCCTGACCAGGCTCTAGATAACCCTTCAAACAATTTTATGAACTACTGTTTATAGTTTAAAGTGAGAACGTGAAGCTTTTCTACGCACATACGCCAAAATGGCCGTTTTTCACAATTGTGCGCAGAAAAGCTTCACGTTCTCACTTTAAACTATAAACAGAAGTTCATAAAATAGTTTGACAAAATTTTAAATGATATCTCCGTTTCCTTTTAAATGATTTATTTCAAATGGGGGCAGCACTGGACCCTGGAAAATTCAGGTATCCCCTTAACATTTTATATAATTTTATTTTATATTTTATATTCCACATAGGTATGTGGAAGCAACGAAAGCGTGGGTAACACACTGCAAGTTTCTATCAATCTACACCTAGATATTCAACTGTACGTAGGTTTATGCAAAATAAAAGTCAGACTATAATTGAAGCTATAAAAGTATGGCAGAAACATTCTCGCATACCAACTATCACACAATTTACACAATATTTGCCAGAGACGCTATAAGGTAACAACAATAGTAATTGTCATCGGTACAAATTGAATATCTATTAATATTCAGCGGGCTTGCGGGCCGATGAAATTTTTGATAGGCTATTATTATAGCTAGTGTCATAATGATGTCATAGAAAAATGCAGGCGTATCCTCTGTCAACTGGCAGAATAAACTTAAGGGGTACTGGAATTTTTCGGGGTCCAGTTCTGACCCCATTTGAAATAAATTATTTGAAAGAAAACTGAGATATCATTTAAAATGTTGTCTTGACCAAGCCCGCTTTCCTTTTAAATGATTAATTTCAAATGGGGGCAGCACTGGACTCCGGAAAATTCAGGTAGCCCCTTAATTTGCACCTGCAAGTTAACATTTTGATATATGCTGCCGACGCCTAGTATCTAATGTTGATTTTTAGTTATAGTTAGTATATTACTTTTGGTAGTCCCTTCCATGCTGGTTTGGGAGCAAAAATTAGAACTTCTTCTTTTTCCGCTTAGATCGTAAAGGCCGATCGAGTGGGCAAAAAAGTGAATCATGTTAAATAGTCGATGCGGCTAGCAATCCATCACTATATTGATTGCTTTTCCATCTTCTCGCCCACCATACCGCTAAAAGTGGCTTTGAAGGCCCTGGGCTCTGCCTGCTTAGAGCCGAAAGATATTATAAAACAAAATTCTCTGTCTGTCCCATTAGTAATATTATGTATGTATCAACGTTAAAGATTTTTTTAATTTGTAAAGATTATTGTAATTTTTTTTCTTTTCTTAACGTACTAAAATAAATAAGTGGGTACGCATATTTTATTATAATTTAGCCTAAATTCAGACTATTAAGTAATCATTTGAAATATTTCGAAATATTTCAAATGTTTATTTATTTATCTATAATAACTGGTACTATTTCGGGTTTTCGACTTTATGTCATAAGTAAAATTATGCATACCAGGTAATGACCATTCAATGCGCAAGCGCCGCTTCCGACAGCTACTCATTGCCGAGACAATGGTGTTTGTGCAGAAAGACGACCACCCCGTACTTTGTTTGATATTCAGCTTACATTACTCGAGGTATCGTGACGACTAGCGGTCTACCCTGGCTTCGCACGCGTCTATAAATATATTTAAAGAATTGCTCTAAATGTTAGTCAAAAGTGCTAATTGGCCTAGTAGTTTTTAAATTTATCTTATACAGATCTTAATAGGCATAAAATCTGCGATTTAAAATAAATGTAGTACCTATAGATGGATGGATATACTATGTATGGATGCCACTAACTTTGATACGGCGAAGGAAAGTCGGAAATTTCTTAAATCTATGCGGAAAACGGACCCAGCACGACATGGGGTGGGAAATGACCTTAGAATTTCGGATTTTCCGTGATGTTAGGGCCAACACTGTGATAATATCTGTCGTCTAGCGATATCAAATATTAAAGAGTTTAATTAATAGAGCATTTGTTATTGGATGTAAATCTTATATACATATAAATGAATCCCTATTTCCCGTGTTCACGCCATAATTTGAGATAGACCACCGAAAACCGATTACATCCATATCTTTTTCAAAGTTTTCTAATACATTATAGAAGGTTCTTTTTAAAAAAGATAGACATGACAACGTCTGGCGGGTCATTGTAACCTAGCTGAAAATAAATACACACCAAAGATATTTTTTTTTGCTTTGATACATACTGTCTTACAATAGAAATAAAACCAAATGGTTTAGTATCACGTAAAAAAATTTTTAAGTCTATGGTATCACTATACTAGTATAGTCTGTTGTAATTTTTTAAGTCTATGGTATCACTTTATGATGCATACAGGGAGAGCAAGTGAGGTTATATCTGCGATTTAAAACAATATTTTTTTAAGTAACGATGCGGTTGCGATAACAGAAGCGGCAGTAAGCTTATTTTTAGCGCGGCGCAATGCCACATCATAACGCAGGCTACAGAAGGATACTATCAGATTTTAATACTTTCACATAAAATAGAAGCTAGAAATTTATTTAGACAGGGACTGCACGAGATTTAATATACTTTGTTTGTATCTTTATAAAGCTTTATTAGAAAGAAAGAACACAGATACAAATGAGAAAAAAAAATACTTTTAATAAAAAGAAAATATTTGATTTGGGATTTGTTTTAGACGTATTATTTTGAATGATCACGCGCGATAAATTAAATTTAAAATCATATATAAGAGAAAAAATATATAAAACATATACTATGTAGACTGTGTCAGATTTTCATGCTGTCTTAAATATATAAACTAATAAATAAATTAATATATACAAACAAACAAATCACACAGATTAAGGTAGCCCCAAAGTAAGGTTTATTGGATGCTAATTCAACGATAATATATTTTACAACAAATACATAGGCATATAGATAAACAACCAAGACCCAAGTCGTTCTGAATAACATCATTTTCCAACTTGACCTAACCGAGGTTCGAACCCGGGACCACCGGTGATAGCCTGGTATGATAACCACTAGGACACAGAGGTCACAGATATTTTACATAGCTTCACAACTGTCATACAATGATGACAGCTGGTGCAACGGCTTAATGTGCCTTCCATGTACAAAGGAGCTCCAGATCGAAAGGAATGACGCTGGTGTCGCATCTCTCACTTTTTTAATTTACGACCATGCTAATCTATTCCACGCAGACGCGATGGCGTCGCGACGCGGGCGGCCGCGCGTTGGCAATCAGAATAACTTTATTGTTTTTGCAAAGGATGTACAGAAATGTAGCCGATAAGCTTTTACATTTATTCCTGTTGTTCACTTTTAGAACACTAAGTATTCTGAATAAATATGATTTGTTACTGATGTGTGATCACAGATATCATTTGTTTGTATCTACTCTTAGAAGCCCTTATATGTCATAAGGGCTGCGAAAAATGAGATCATGTCTGATTGGATTGAAGAGCCACATCAGATTTTTGGAAAACGCATAGCGTCCTATTTTGTTGGTAATGAAAGAGATAATTTTGTAGCCGGAATCTTGGAATTTGTAGTATAATACATTATACTACAAATAACATACAAAATGGGGAGCTATGAGTTTTTTAAAAATCTGGTGGTTCCTCCATCCATTCGGACATTCCTGTTCCTGAACAATGACTTATTCACACCCCTAGGTTTTCTTCTGAGAAGAAGTTGAATAGGCATGACGAATGGAAAAATATCTTTAGCCCATCCGTTAGATTATTAAAAAATATTGTACACGTATTTTTTCTTTTCTCTGAGAAATAAAAAATGACAATGATATAGCGCATTGAAATTTCGCATGACGTCACGTCTACGTACGATTTTTACATAGAGGTGACGTCGCAAACCCCCACTCCGGAACTTTGATGCTTCGTAACTTTGTGAATATTTACTTTTTGGCAAACTGAAAAATATGGGACCATTATTTTTGGATAATCTAAAAGACGGACTAGTTACACAATTATACTTTTCTAACCCTGTCGTCATCCTTATTGTTTTCAATTCTTAAAAACAAACGTATCCATCCTGAAGCCCCTAGCCCGATAAGATGGTCTGATCAATTGAAAGAACACCTGATTTTGATAAAAATTCTATGGGACCACTTGACAAGTATACACTTTTAAATAAAAAATAAAAAAATTCAAATCGGTCCAGGCATCTTCGAATAATGAGTGAACATGATTTTACACAATACATAAAAAAAGATCGCAAATAATTGATAACCTCCCCCTTTTTGTAAGTCGGTTAAAAATAGAGATTATGATGTTTATATATCTAGCTGAAGCCCACGGCCTTGCCCGAATGGTCAAATCTTTGACAATACTCATATTTTCCCGCTGTTAAGACTTTTTATCTGAGTTTCATTCAAACTTTCGACCCCTATTTTACCCCCTTAGACCACGTCCATAGCGTTTCGCATAACCTTTTGAACTCAAGAAGACAAAATAAAAAGCATTACAATCCAGAGCTTACTTATTAATGGCAATTGTTCCTAACGGACCGTTGACACTCAAATTAATTTCAATTCACCCGAGATAACGCAATCATTTCGTAGTCTAGAGCAATTATGAGATCTGGGACCTCTGTCTTGCGGTTCATTAATCTCTCCTAAAAGGCCTGGATTGGAATTTATCTAAGTTTATTTATTAAGTCCTGAACAAATGTTTTTATTTATTTTTATTTTATACTTTGTATTTTGAAATGGCTCTCGGGAAAATCATGGTTGGTAAAGTTCCACATAATTGTGCAAAAAGTATATAAAACAAATGGCTCGTTGATGTCTCTCTTATCATAATTAAATTAAACATTCTTCTCTTCTAACTGGCTGTATAAAGAAAGCCTATTCAACGGATCTGTTTATCACTACGCCTATATGCTTTTGATGGAAACAGAATAAGTAACATAAAAACATAGGCACATTAATTAATTTTTGAATTTTCTTTTTAAGTAGATAAATACTGAATTTCATAATTATATATTATTTTTTAATTTTATATTTGATACATTATTTATTCATGATATTATATTAAAGTTTATGAGAATTAATAACGCAATTTAGAAACATAACTTACAGAAAAACACTTTAAGAACGTTGCATTACTTATGTGAGGCAAAACTCTTTGACGACCTCCGTGGCGTAGTGGTCGTCATGCTAATCCGCCACCCAGAGGTCCCGGGTTCGATCGCCGGTCAGGACAAGTTGGAAAATGTCCTTTTTCAAATTGTCCTGGGTCTTGGATGTTTATCTATATATGTATTTGTTATATAATATAGTATCGTTGAGTTAGTATCCCATAACACAAGTCTCGAACTTACTTTGGGGCTAGCTCAATCAGTGTTATTTGTCCTATATATTTATTTATTATTATTATTAAAACTGGAAAAAAAATTAAATTTCTTTTTTGTATGACAATAGATATGAATAAATAGCATAAATAGATTATGTCATCCGCATTTAATCGCGATGTCAACTCGTGCGCCGATGTCATCAAGCACACGTCATAGTGTCACACGCCGAATCGCTTATGGACTGGCGGATTTATTGCCAAGGATGTTATTTGCATGGATGAGGAGGATAAAATAAATTTCTTAGAAGGTGTGTTGATATTTTTCTAGATGATAAAACTAATATTATCTTACTCGTATTACTTATAGCATCACTGAACGAGCGAGTGAAACGAACCAATAACAATCTTTTTAATCGCGATTTTTTTAATGTATGTTCCGAAAACGCTTGGCTGGACTTGATTTTTTTTTTAAAGTGTTATACTTGTTACGTGGTCCCATGGTAAATTTTATCAAAATTGGTTGTGTAGTTTATTAGTTTTGAAAAAAAAATACTATCTTTGATCATTATACGCATATTGTTCGCATAATAAATATCTAGAAAGACTTTAAACAAATTCAAATCAAAAAAAGTTGATAGCCAAATCCGATCAAAGTCTAAATCAAATCTAAACACAAGCAGATGATGATTAATGCGAGTTGATGACTGTTCGTCACGGGCCAGTGACAATTGGTAATCTTCCGGCAAATTCATTTTTAATTGGACGCTTGATGGTAGAAATTTTATTTTAGGCAGACGGAGACATTTTATTCTTATCCTTATTCGATGTACTTTTTACAATCTTTTATTTAGTTTCACCAGTCCCGTTGTCTGTTTGTCTGTCTGTCTGTCTTTCTATCTGTCGGTTATCAAATCTTGCAAGTTAAATCTGACCTACTTTTCGGTTTCCGATTGAGCTGAAATTTTGCACTCATACGTATATCGCGTGACAATGCAATATTATCTATGATGACATGGAGCTGATCTGATGATGGAGCCGAATGGTGGTCATAAAAATCTGTAATGAAACGACGCAACCCCAACGAGTTAAGAGCTCGTTTGATTCATCTTGAGTCTCCTCGCATTCATTGCCCTGCACCTACTTACGTCAAAATCCGTTTTCCGTCTTCCTGACCCACACAGCGTATAAATCTCAAATTACCCTCAAAACAACACCCACTTTACAGACTTTCGTGAACTATTCTGGTCAAAGCTGTAAAAACGTTTTACGTAAACCTAAAAATCTGGGCTAGCAATCCGCCCACATATCTTTTCCAAGACTCAATAAAATAAACATGTTGCGGGTATGCAAGTGTTTAGCTCTGGGTTAGCTGTGATTGATGGCACATCCAGTGTTTAGAGATCTTGGTTGCGTCTTGCGCCTACGATGTCGAGGTGAATGGCTTGCGATTTCAAAAATGGCTTTCAATCGCCTACTGAAATTTTGTTGTATATGCTAACTAAATTAATCTAATTTAAAACTTAAATAAATCGCATTTCTAAGTTTTAAAACCCGTCCTTAATGTGTTCCTTTCACGGATTTATCCTGGTCCTTGATATTCGTACACATGGTACCAAAACTCTTCTTTCCGATGTCTTTGCCATATATTTGACGACCTCCGTGGCGTAATAGTCAATACGGTAGTCCGCCAATCCGGAGGTTCTGGGTTCGATCCCCAGCTAGGGCAAGTTGGAAAATGGCCTTTTACAAATTGTCCTGGGTCATGGGTGTTTATCTCTATATATATATATATATATATATATATATATCATAAAATATAGTATCGTTGGGTTAGTATCCCGTAACATAAGCTTAAGCTTACTTTGGGGCTAGCTCAATCTGTGTGATTTGACCCTATATCTTTTTTTATACATATATAATGTTTCAAAACTAAAAACCAACTTTAACCTCAAACTACGATACTACTACAAATTTTGATAAAATTTCTGTGGAACCACTTGACAAGTATACCCTTTCAAACAAAAAAAAGAATTTTCCAAATCGGTTTAGGTGTCTTCGAATAATCGGTGAACATACAAAAAAAAAATCGCAACGTATTTATAATCTCCTCCTTTTTGAAAGTCGGTTAATAATACTACTTGTTGCACGCGTTTCTGCGCGGTCAAAGGGTATTTCAAAATCTTACATCTTTAGTATTTTTTTTAGGATAACAGTATCATATGTATTTATCCAAGTATCAAACTATCTGCATGCCAATTTTTATTCTAAACCGCAAATGGAATGTCATGACATATTAGCCACGAACAAAACCAAAACGACGAAAAGGTTTGGAATGAAAATTGGCATGCAAATAGTTTATTATTTGGATGAATACCTACATAGGATATTTGTTATTTAAAGCACTTCACCAACAAGAACGCAGCTCTTAATTAAAGAAGAAGTCTGGCGACAGATTTTTCGAGCTACCTAGAGGCATCTGATAAAGCTTGACGACTGTTATACACAGATGATTGCAGGGAACAACAGCTTTACCTAAGTGCCTTCCAAGGTATGGAGGAGCTGGGTGTTAATTATAAAGTAGGATTCAGTTTTTTTTAATTATTGCAGCGTATGCTAGTCTATGACTAACTTCCAAGACTTCCTTCCTCCACCTGGACGCGTCATAAACTGTCCGATGAACCGCATAATAATGTCGCGGTCATTGCTCCCGTTCCTAATTACCAATCGTACGCACATCAAACATTTTAATCGCGTTGTAAAATTAAACGTCTTTAATGAACGGAATTCTTTGCGGGAACACTTTCGGGGTTTCTTTTATTTAAAGATACAGTGCGGCTTCTTGTCTAGAAAAGGACCTATCTCTTCCTGTGGAAGTCGTAAGAGGCGACTAAAAGACTAAAAAAACATTGACAAAAAACACAGACATTTCGTTCTACAACTGTATTCCCAATTACCACCACCAGCACAGGTGGTGATGGAACCGGGAACGCACTAAGATTAAGACATGTGATTTTTACGAGGACAGAGTATAATAGAAGCCATTTACACCAATGCTGTGTCGACTCAACCTAGAGTTGGATAACGTAAGAAAGAAGACTCTAGCGTTGCATAACTATCGATAGTTGACCCCGAAAAACAGTCACAATATCGGTAGGACTATTATAGTATCGATACTATCGATAGTTTTACCTTTCATCAAAAGCATTGCAAACTATTAACAGTCGATACTATCGATAGTATCGGTTATTCGATACTAGCGATATTGTGACAGTTTTTCGAGGGCACGATGGTATCGATTGACTATCGATAATTAATACTATTGCTGCAAGCAATAGTATTCCCTACAAGGAATAGTATCCCACAGAAACAATTTGTATTCTTTTTCACCCTATTTCAGTTCCTTATGGTGAAATGAATTCCGAATGAGTAAAACTGACAATTATTCTGTGTTTTTTCTGCAAATTATATTTATGTTGTTCTCAACAATGCCTACACTACTAAAAACGAAACTATACATCCGTGCACACGGCGCTGTGTGTTCGCCCGCAGCCGCCCGCACAACACCCTCGACAAGGCGAGAACGGGGGAGAGGTGCGAGGACGGGGAACGAACGCACACTGCTCGGGACCTTCGGACTATGCTAAGAAGATTCCGTTCTGTTTGTAAATACTTCTATTAATTATGTTATAATATCACAAATTAGACTGATATAACGCTGAGCGGCGTCTGCGAGCGTGGGCGAATGTTGAAGAATGGATTCTAGATATCTACCGCCATATATGGTTTGTCAAGACATAGACGATTTAATTTATAAATTCATCTTTCTCGCTTAGGTTGAAAGCGGGCGGGTGAAGTTAGCGGGCAACAGCTGTTAGTGCGTTATAATTCTAAACGACAACTTTTCACTTATCCTGAGGAAATTCGAATGAAAACACTAGTTTCAAGTCATGGTTTACTGGTAGACAACACTTTTAGCTTAGTAAGCGTTAAGTTCGCATATACACAGCTAAAGTATTCCTAAAATACCTAAATAAATATAAATATGGATAAATCACACTGATTGAGCTAGCCCAAAAGTAGGTTCGAGACTTGTGTTATGGGATACTATTACTCAACGATACTATATTTAATAACAAGTACATATGTAGATAAACATCCAAGACTCAGGTCAATCTGAAAAAGATCATTTTCTATCTTGACCTGACCGGGGATAGAACCCGGGACCTCCGGTGTGACAGCATGGCATATTACCCTGACCACTAGGCCACGGAGGTCATTGATTCTACCTTATTGGTAAAAAAACTATTTTCGGCTTCCAAGCTCAGAAGACAATGGAAACTGGTTGTCTCTTTAGCAGTTTCTAGCCCGCGTATCTAATGAGCCAAAAAGACTAATCGTAGTCTAGATAGGTCACGGGTGGACAGTCTAGACCAACCGCGGCTAATCAATTAGTCCCACGCCGTTTTACTTGGCTAACCCGGGCGTCGAACCCGGGACCGGGAGCGCGTGATCTCACTGCAGGATTTATGGGGATAACGACCTAGGCTTTCGAGATAAAGTTTACTTTTACTCAGATTTTCTTATTTTTTTTTTATGTAGTTGCCTAAGAAAGATCTTCACGAAAGTTTATTCTTAGGTAATTCATAATGCGTACCTTAACAATAAAAAAATTGTATGTATGTACTGACGTCTGCCTCAACTCTGCATGATATCTAATGATAACAAGTTCTGGGCCTCCCGAAGCACGAAGAGGCTCGAGCTATTTTTAAACCCCGACGCAAAAAGGGATGTTAGGTATAAGTTTAATGTGTCTGTCTGTGTATCTGTCTGTGGTTTAATAGCTCCCAAACGGATGAACCAACTTTCTTTTTTTTTGTTTCATATATAATTTCATCCCAAATGTTCTTAGTTCAGCCGTTTGAAGATCATCAGCTCTTTTTGAGTTGATGAGGGGATCTGACTAACTTTCTTATGACCGATTGATTTGAGTTATGGTACCCTGTTACTTTAATGATATTGAAAATCTATGTTAAGGTAACCATGACCCGATCACCCGTTTGAAAGGCTGATGCTCTTCAAAAGTTGATTTTTTTGTTAGTTTTTAGAGTTTATTTTTAATTTTACTTTTATATGCCATTTTTGTCCACTAATCCAAGTGTGTATCGCGCCATTCACGCTCGAGCTCGCTAATTTGCCTAAGCCCGTTGGTCCATCAAGCTTACTGGACTTATTTAGAAAGAACATGTCAAGCAGATAGACAAGATTTTAAATTTCTTCTTTGCAAAAAGTGATAAGGTTTTCCATGCTTGCGGCTTAGAAATAAAATATTTCTTCCAACGCATCACATCGAGGCAACGTACCCAATAAGCTGACAGTATTCCCTCGCTGGATAGAATGCTAATGCTATGAGCAAAAAAGCTACCAGCCCTCCGGGTCACCAGTTGCCTCGATGAGACACGTTGTGCTGTCCCTAAAAAACTTCTTAGCTTCAGGGCCCCAAGAACCTATTGTCACTCTTTGTAATTTTTTGTTATCTCAGAAATGCATTCACGAATGAAACAAAACATGATACCCGAAAACTTATGTTAAGTGTTAAGAATTTTTCAAGAAAAAAATGAGGAATGTAAAAAGTTTCAACATACGTATATATTCAGTTGTTTATAGATAGATAGATAGATAAACACATTTATTTGCTGCTATAACACACATAAAAAAACACAAATCAGACACAAAAAGTAAACATCCTTCTACCTACCTGCACAATTTTCATTGTGTGTTACAGCAATACAAATAGGCCACAGCTCAGTGGTAATATTGCCCGAGAGCAATACACTGATTTTCAGTTGTGCCCTAAAGGGATGCGTGGTGCGGGTCCAATAATAATATGTTTATGTAGTTAATTAATTAATTTAAAAACTACCAGTACTTAACAAATAAATTCCGTTATATAATTATAATTAATGTGCTGAAGACAATACAAATTACTTATTATTTCTACAAGATACCATTTAGATAACAATTAAAAACGAGTTTATTGTGTTTCTGCGTTTTAGCAGGTTTTAATGAGCGTTTTTTGTCAGTAAAAGTGAGCAGGAGTATTATATTATAAGAGAAGCGTTGTTTTATTATTCCAACAATTTTAGTTATGTGCATAAAGATTTTGTAACTTGAATGTTATCTTAGATAACTTATCCTGTAACTTTATTTTATCTTAGCAAAGGGCTTATCTTTGCGTACTCTTATTGAAATACATTAATATTATTATGAATTATTCATACTGTTCTTTTGTAGAGTCAAAAATATTCCTCTATATTATATATACTTATTTTTTGAGGCCACTTTAATAAAAAAGTTTTAGCAAGCTGCAACTCTCAAAGTGACAATGTTTTTTTTATAGTTATTTTCTCATATTTCGTGATATTTTAAATACTATTTGGAATTTGATTAGGTACTTATGTTGTTCTTCACATTTAAAAGTCTGGAATTCTTGTGAAAAATGGATGACACATCGTGTTATAATTCCTTCTGCTTAGTTAATAACATAAATTTAATAATTACTTGAAGAGGACAAACGGACCGCTAATATTTCGGGTAATTGTGTCTTGAGACAATTAGTGAATTAGTGCTTTCTTTGTAGCCATATAAGACCTAGTTCACAGACACGCCAATTAAATTTGATCAGTCATAACAATACTGAAATTGGGACAGAAGTGTCTCATAAATTGCTCGTCCAAAATAGAATATATACTTTTTCAATACCCTTGCTCGTAAAGTGGTTCTAATTTCACCGGTATTAGATATATAAAGCAGCTCATAAAACGCGTGCGTATGAACGCAAATAGTGAAGTTATATTCTATAACCGCACTATTTGCTTTTTTCAAATTTGGAACTGGTCGCCTGCCGGTGCTGGCTGCCGCCGCACACCCTGCCAGTAGGCAGCACGCCGCGCTAATTTAAAAAGTAAGACGGCGGGAAAATAACAGTGTGTATCACAGTTTTATGGTTGATTTTATTTAAAATCAAAAAGTTCAGTTCTAGGGTATTTTTCCTCGCAAGTGTATTGAAAAAACGTCATACGTGCGTATATTGGTTAAACACACGCGGTTCTATTACGCCCTCGCCTGAACGCACTTATATCGTAATGTACTATTATAGAGTGTTTGACAATTTAAAAAGATCTCTAAAAGCAGTTTTTAACATAAAGATTTTAGCAATTTTACTTTTAACTCTAAAAAAGTTGCAAAATAAGTCAGGCAATAAATCTTATGGCTGGTATCTGATATACCTTGGGAGATAATCGATATACGATTTATGACATGCCAAACATATTCAAAAATGTAGAAGTGTTAAAATATGACATACATAAAAAATTGTACCTATTAGGTATTGGTAAAATATTAATTCAGTGATATCAAAATACAGTGTGTTCGGACATTAACTAGCGATAATTTAAGGACATGCTGTCGTCACCAATACGAACAACTTTTACAAAGGGAAAAATTGCGAAATCGCAAAAAAAAAATTGTTGCTCCATACATTTTTATTCGATAGTTACTTATGTAATTACTATGAAGCAGCCATTTTTATTTCGCGATTTTCTAATTTCTCCCTTTGTAAAAGTTGTTCGTATAGATGATGACAGCATGTCCGATAGACCGATTTTGATGCGGTTTTTTACGTGAAAGCAAGTTTTCTTGCGGTGGTTCTTATATATAGGTTTGTTTGATGACTTGTCGGTTCAACCGTGCAAAAGTTATACGCTTGATGGACGGACGGGGGTTTTTCAAGTAATATGTCAAATAAACTTGATTATATTAACCAAAAGCTACAACCTATTGAATTTCGAAACTCGGCTGACACTTAGACCGTTCTAGCTTATTGTACCATGTTGTAAGCCTTTTATTTCCAGCCTGGCTTCAGATTACGCATTGTCCTAGCCCCAGCACCTCCTACATGCGATTCTATATGGCTTCGTATGATTCACTCAGGTCAATACATCTTGAATGTAATCTTTCGAAAGTTTTTGTTTGAATTCAATTTACATAACAGTCAAACTGTTTCAGTCTACTCAGCCCACCCAATATACGCTAAGCTGAGTTCTAATAAAAGCCATGGAAACGTAATTCCAGTATGTAATACCAGAACTGTAGCTTCCATCACAGATCACTTTTATAGTGATCTGTGATGGAAGCTCTGGTATCTCGTGAATAAAAAAAAAAAAGAAAGAAAAATATTTTATTCAGTGTACTTTTACATCAGTTGCATTACTAAATAAAAAAATGCTAAAATTAATTGTACATCGAAATGGCACCACTCAGCATATGGCAATGATGTGCCTTTTCATCATGCCGCTGGACACCCTAGCAGTGTTCCCGGACCGATACGTCATTGAAACCTTCAAAAAACGAATCTATATCATCCTGAAAGGCCGGCAACGCTTCTGTTACACCCTTGGTGTTGCAGTTGTCCATGGGCAGCGGTGATCACTTACCATCATGTGACCCGCTTGTTCGTTTGCCGTCCTATAACATAAAAAAGCGGCATCGCCTATTTTATCATAATTCAAATTCAAATCTTGCCCATTCCCATTGATTATAGTACATTACAAAAATCTGTTTTATCTTTTTGTATTTATAAGTTTAAGCAAGTATTTTAGCGATCTAACTAAGAAGTATGTATGTCCGGTCTTCCACATTTAGGAAGTGAAACATTTTGAAGTGTATGAATTATGTTCATTAGAAATAATGGTTTTATGGATGTGTTGGATGTGTTACGAATTACGAGGCGGTGTTTGTCAAAGCAATAGTTTAAATGATACATGGTTGTTTTAGCGTTCGCTATGAGGGGGAAGAACACTGCTTAATAGATTTGCGAAATGTGAGATAGTAACTTTCTATACTTTCATTGATATGTAAAATTTTCTAAACGTATTAATACAATAAAGAAGATTAAAACAGTGATCTCTCATGAAGCATTTTTTTTTAATTTATTTTTAATATTTTTTATACTTTTTTACACAGGCTCTGGAAACTTTCTATACTTTCTCATTGATATGGAATTTTTTCCAAACGTAGTTAATACTTTATAGAAGATTAAAACAGTGATCTCTCATGAAGCATTTTTTTTTAATTTATTTTTAATATTTTTTTAATTTTTTTACACAGGCTCTGGAAACTTTCTATACTTTCTCATTGATATGGAATTTTTTCCAAACGTAGTTAATACTTTACAGAAGATTAAAACAGTGATCTCTCATTAAGAATTTCTTTTAAATATTTTTATTCTTTTTTACACGGGCTCTGTTTAAATGCGATGAGCAAATACTTTCAAAAGGCTATAGAAGATAAAAAAAGTAAAGTAATTGATGCATGGTAACATATTTCTGTATGTTTCTGTTAGTACTTACGTATTTTTTAAGAATATTGTGGTGCTGTTCCGAGGTTGTTCCAATTTGGGGTTATTACTAACGTCCCGATCATAATAGACCAAAGATTTATGTCTTTATTGATACCGTTTTTAATTTAATAGCTGTTATAATAAATCTTAAACTAATAAAGATGACCATCTGAGTTACAGTTACAAAGAAAATATATTGTAGAATAGATATTACGTAATCAAACCTTGATTTTCTTAAATGTTTGTATCTATACTTATATTTAAAACTGATCTTATTGTGGGTACCTGCTTTTTATATATTTATATATTGAATCTTTTGATTCCTGTAGACGTTGCTTTATGGAAAGAACCTACTAACCTACTTACTACATTATTACTCAGTTTTTTTTTTGTTTTATTTTTACACTTTTAAATGGGATGTAAAACTTGTTCTGTATAAACATACTGAAATAAAACTGTTTCGTACAAAAAATGTAGAGCTGCCCGGATAATTTTACAATACGTTGTGTTTAGTGAGCATGTTCAAGTAAAAAGCCACAACATTGTTATTTCTGTCACATCACAGCACCATATTATTCTTACACAGGAGTCGACTCGGGAGGTCCAAAAACTCGAGTTGTTTTATAACAAAACATCGCAGGGAGGAGATGGCCGCAAGATGATGCGGCGTGTCTACAGGCTAATAATTACCGGGATTTAGATTTGGTTCACGGAATTAATATGTCTGGAAATAAAACAGACGTTCAGTCTTGTTGTATTTAAGAATACGTATTTAAGGATTTACCTAATTTCGAATTTTTTCAATATAGCTGTTTAAAAAATTAATTGGATTTTTTCTGCACGTCAATATTTATCATACTAGACATATACCTTTAGTTGTAGAGAGGTAGATAAACGCTGTAAGGTCCTAGATAGATTGCCTATAGATTATTCAGTAATTTATCTTAAAAATGCTACTTCAAAATATTGCTGATCTTATTTAAAAATAATGTATTTATTTTTTGATAATGTTGTTTATTTTTCTTTGATATGGGAATTCAATTTTATAGGAAAAAAATCCTCACGAATAGTAAGTAGAACTCATGACTCCTTCACGTCCTTATTCGAATTTATCCATTATTTTTTTTAATGGATAAATTTGAATAACCGAAAACAAAAAATACCTTACTATAGTTTTCTCAATCAGGTCTTGAATCAAGTTTTTTTTTTAAATCTCTTCTTATAATATGATTCCGCTCGGTAAAGCACAGTGTTCCGAACGAATAAAAAAGGCTGCAGTGAAGTATTCGTGTTATTGTGCTTTAAATATCTCGAATACCGACTATCTTCTTTACTTACGAGTATTTTCACAACGTGCAAATGCAAAGACAGCTTCATAAATATTTATGGATTAAAAAGAGGAGTCTTTCGTTTGACTTTACTTTTGTGTGAGTAAAGCCTTTATAAAGTCTGTACGTCTGAATAGGAACCAAGATAATGAAATCGGTTATTCTAAAATGTGTTGCAATTTTAATACCTATAAGTGCAATGGTGGTGCATTTGTATGTAAAGCTTGTCACATTTACTGTCATTGTCATATTAGTGTGTGGCGAACATTGGTGCCAGATTTTTTAAGCTGCCATAATGCATCTAACATAGTTTTATGTCAGATATATTTTGCTATTTTATAATAAATAAATAAATATATAGGGACAAATAACACTGATTGAGCTAGCCCCAAAGTAAGTTCGAGACTTGTGTTATGGGATACTAACTCAACGATACTATATTTTATAACAAATACATATATAGACAAACATCCAAGACCCAGGACAATTTGAAAAGGACCATTTTCCAACTTGCCCTGACCGGGAATCGAACCCGGGACCTCTGGGTGGCGGACTAGCATGGTGACCACTACGCCACGGTGGTCAATAACAAGAAAGACTGATAAAATGATAGAAATTACTCAGGATTTTCAATAAAAGTATACAATGCTTTCTTTTATATACACGGTTAAAGACTCGTGATTGATTGATGCTCAGTGGAATCAATATTTTTCTCCGTCAAAAAGTTATTAAGATTGGCGTCCGATTCGGTTTTAATGTGCGTCAAATTCTGTTTTAGTGTTCGCCAAATTCTATTTATTTAAGGCGTATGAATTTTCTTCCATTTGTCTCTCCTCCGCCAGCCGTTTTTACTTCGTTGTACGACACGACGTTCCCCTTCTCCTTTATTTGCTTCATGTATCTATGCCTGGGTGTTCCTGGCCCTCTTTTTCCTTCTATCTTCCCTTCAATGATGTTTTTTTTATGAAATCATCGTGTCGTATCAGATGACATCTTACCGCGTCTATTTTATATTAAGTCCTAATTGCACCTACTTTCTCTTACTCTTTGGTAACATTTTCAGTCCAGCTTATCCTGTCCATCCTACGTCAGCACCACATTTCAAAAACCTTTGGGTTTTTTTCTTTCTTTTTGAGTCGAAGTCCATTCCTTGCAGCCATATAATGCAATGTTCATATGTATATTTTTTGAGACGTTTTCGTGACGATTTTGATATTTTTGCTGCGAAAAATGCAATAACAGTGAATGAGATAATATCGAAGACAAACCCTCTTTAAAGTCTAAGTACCTACGTCCAGGGCTGACACTAATCAAGTAATTTTGCAGGTTAATTAAAATATATTGGGTAGTATGCTAATCGTCCGATATCGGCCATCTCATTACTTCTCTCTCGTAAACATGTCCAACACAGTCGTAAATGTTCACTAACGATTTAATGACCACTCTGTGATCGGTTGCATGTTTTTTGCTTTATTTATTTTTTTAATTATGTTTGCACTTGGATTTTTTTGAAGTGCTCTTAAGAAATAAGACTGTTATTCGTTTTTTGGTTTAAACAATAATTAAAATTGTAACATTCGAGCAAAACTGAATGAAGTTTAAATTAAAGCTCTTGAGACATAAGCTGAGCTTTGCATTTGTGTGAGTAGTGCACACAGATATTGTAGGTGAGAATCGGCCTAAGGTCCGACACGGCCCGCACCTATTTATACTGGTTTTTGAAACTCGGCCTGAGTCGCGGCACGACCCTCGCGCGTCATTTCCCTGTAGCGTACTTTTGCGTTGTGTGTTATTGTGTTTGAATTATAAGTGAAATAAAACTAACATTTATAATAAATGATATATTATTCATAATTTCAGCATCATCCATCCCCACGCAAGCCTCCCAAAGAACCGGGGTGAAAAGAATGTGAATTTAAAGTAAAAAATACTTATAAAAAATAAATTTACGTAATATCAAGTTTTTAATAATCAGAATGGTTCATTTGTTTCTAATTAAACATTGATTTTATTTTTATGTCATTTTTGACCGACTCTACTATTGGCACTCACTCACACTAATACAAAGCTAGGCTTATACCTCAAGGACTGTATTCTCGTAACGGAAAAGAAGGAGAGGAGGGCAAAGAAGGAAATGGGAGGACGAAATCAAGAAAGCAGTTGGAGGGTTATAGAGAAGAAAGCAAGAAACACTATGCTATGGAGACAGCAGAATGAGACTAAAGGGGCAAGTTGAAGACCAACAACAGCAGTCACAACTGGAAATCAGAGGACGTCAGCAAGAGAGGCTGCAGTAATTAAAAGAATTTAGTTTAAATAAAGAAAATCATTCATTTGTTTCTAATTAAACATTGATTTTATATTTATGTAATTTTTAACCGACTTTACTATTGGCACTCACACTAATACAAAGATAGGCTTATACCTCAAGGACTGTATTCTCGTAATGGAAAAGAAGGGAGGAGGGCAAAGAAGGAAATGGGAGGACGAAATCAAGAAAGCAGTTGGAGGGTTAGATCATACGTTATCAATGTTATCATCGTCAGATAATTTATAATTAAAAGCTTGTAGTGTAAAATCAATTAATTTCCGAGTTTTCCCGCCCGGCCAAACAGGCGTCACTAATGTTGACGTGGCGGAACTGATTGGGCGCTAAGCATTTCAAATTTGAGGTTCCCTGTACAAGTGCTAAACACAGTACCTACCTACACTTACAAGAAACACTTGAAACCTTATTTTGATCCTGGCATAATTGCGTTGAAATTTGAGTCATATTTACAGAGAAATATGCAATGTAGGTACATCTTGTTGACAAATTGGGTTATTGTTAGTTCATTTCCCACCAAGTAAATTCGCTACGGAAAATATATGTGTAAATTAACCGCAATTTTTATGAAGTAAATTCGACATATTATATTGGAATTGTTGAAAATTCGTCACTAACTTCGACATATTTCAATTAGAATTGTTGTAAATTCGTCATTTTTTAATTTAAATTGTTGTAAATTCGTCACGCGCTTGAATTTCTAATCTTACAATGGAGAAACTTATAAATAAGCTATATACAATAGGTAACCACATTGGAGTTACACCAACAACCTTCCCACGTTATAATAGGGTTCAGAATTCCCTACTTTTTAACAGAATGCAATTACTGTCGGTTAACAAAAGATTAATAAGGTGTCACCTGTACAAAGGCCACCTAGGGTCATCACCGGGGCCACGTGAGAGCCCTATCACCTGTGATTTGGGAGCGTACCTGTGGCAAGCTGCCAGCCTCGTACTAGGCTACCAGGACCTGCTAGGAGGTCGTTTCGCTCACCTGGCGCATGCGTTCCACCTGGCTCTACCTGTCTCGTGCATCGAAACAACCAGTTTTTGAAGACACGTTGGTGTGAAGCTCATCTATATAGCACAAGCCTTACTTTATTTAACCGGACTGAACACTCCCTTTCCAATGTTACCCAATAATAAACCTTATTGCCTGAAAATATGGTTTACAAAGCTTGACGCATTTATCTGCTTATTCTGTTCCAGAAAATGTTCTACCATCTCCTTCTACCCAAAGCTATATTGACATATATGTAAGTGAGATGCAAACCTTAGATTGTTGGTATCGTTCTAACAATTATGCCTATGCTACATTAGCTAGAACGAGATAGAATCTTGAGCTTGTCGACATTCCTATAAGATAAGTAATTCCATGCTATCACCCCAAGTTAAGAGTCGTTTGTTAGGGGTTGCGGGAAGCGAGGGAGGTATTTTTAAATCAGTGGGGTGAATACCTGACGCATGCGTGTTGGGTATACCTGTTTGCCCCGTGTCGTGTCGGTGTCATTATTATTGGCACGGGTGGTGTGACAAGCAGGTGTGCGAATGGTTGGTGAATCAAGTCAGAAGTGTTTTTTCAGTGATTGGGATTTATTTTATTGTACTTAATTGCACATTTTTCTATAATTTTTAACAATGTTTTCTTTTTACCAATGTGCGACATTGTAGAGCGATTGTATAGGTGTACTCAAAATTATTTAAAGATTTCGTGTCATAGCAGTAGCGCCGTAGAATAACCCGTGGATTTATTCTTTTTTTTTTAATGCTAGCCAATACTGGTGTGCGAGACCTGCCTAATGGCATCTGCCTTAGCTTTTAATGATGACAGTCGAGATCTAATATCTTTTGACAGGTCTTGACTATGACGCCGTAAGAAAGGGTTTCTTCATCTTCTCTCCACTACTAGCTCTCTAAAACTGTGTAACGATGTTGCAATAAACCCTATCCTTCATGTCCTCACATACCTCCCTTCTCCATCATTTCATTATGTCCACCTTTTCAAATTTTATTTTTAAATTTAATTTCAAAATTTTTGACCAATTCATTTCATCCTCACCATTCTGACTCATTCCTCCACCACCTCTGATACAAGCATTTTAAATTATATAATTTTATCAGAGCTGACAAATAAATGTACATTAACCCTTGTCGTGTCTCTTGCTCTACGACTGTTTTGAATTTACATAATTCATGTGGGAGCCCACCTACGGGGACAGGTGGAGTTTCCACAACTGGACAATAGATTTGCTGTCGGCGTCGCAAACTAACTCCTCCATTACATATAAAGACATTATAAAGTGTAACTATTTTACCTTTAAACATACATATACTTAAACACATACTTAGTGTCTCAGTCCCCGAGTGCAACGGCCTGCAAACTGCAATATTTCAGCAGTGCAGCGCTGCAATTACGGCCCGCACCACGCCTCCTCTCATTAGCCGGATTATGAACTGTAGGCACTGTAGCAGCTTTGATCAACAAACCTGTAGATTTACCATCAGCGCTTAAAAAGTCTCATCAAATGAGTGTTTTACCACGCGAAGGTGCTCTTCTGGTTAGAACGCGTTTATTTCAAACTAGATAAGTGTATCCATTTGCATATATTCGTAGGACGTCATCGTTGTCATCATCAATAAATAAAAGAACCAGGTTCTAGTCGGTATTTTCCTTGTCTCCCTTAATTTTTCATTCGTAAATAACCTAATTTTCTACTCAGATTTAACTTTGGTAAAACAACTCAGTAACTAATGTAAGTAAGTATTTGTATTTAAAAACGATTCTTCAATTTCGATCCTCACATCTTAAATAGATAACGAAGAATTATTTATACAAACCTATTCATGTAGGTACATTAAGAGAACGTTGGATTTTTTTCTGATTAAAATTAGTATATCATATACTAATTTTAATCAGAAAAAAAATCGTCGATGAAATGTTACTAGTATAGATATTTCATAGATGTTAGTATGTATTTAATGAATAATAGATGTTAGTATGTATTTAATGAATCTAGTGTATATAAACCGGCCTCCACACTTTGCAGTGAGTCATTCAACCACAGTCATTCTACTAGAGTTGTTCAACGAGAGTCATTCATCAAGAGAGTAGCCGCCACTATCCTCCTGTGCATAACTAGTTCCTTATTGTGAAGTGTTAATTGTATTACTTGTAGTCATAAATATAATATTTTCCTACAAGTACAGCTGTCGTCATTCTCAAGAATCTTCCTCACGACACCCGAACATTACACCAGTGTTGGCCACTTATACACACCAAAAACCAACCAACTTATATATTGTATAAATAAATATATAGAGACAAATTACACTGATTGAGCTAGGCCTAAAGTAACAAATACATATTATATAGATAAACATCTAAGACCCAGGACAATTTGAAAAATGCCATTTTTCAACTTGCCCTGACCGGGGATCGAACCCGGAACCTCTGGGTGGTGGACTAGTACGGTGACCACTACGCCACTATGGTAGGGATCCTTTTCTGGCCCTTTTAAATAACTTGCTTTCCTTAAGGAACATTTAGGCAAATACGAAAAAAGATCTGTCTTCCCCGTCAAGTTGACTGATCAGCAGATCTGAATTTTTACGAAAGGAAAAAAAAAATTTTCCCTCGCGGAAAGACGTTCAGGATCATGAACTGAATTTACCGATAAAATAGTTTCAGTAACTATATTGTTTCAGACGTTACCTAGACTTCATGATTAGGTATTAGTGTCCAGCTCATAACGAAATTTAAAACAATTTTATGGTGCCTGACCATGCATTAAAGATTACAAATTGAGCGTAAAACTTGAGTGGAGGTCGAGACGTCCTTTGTGCGATGCTGGGGATAATGTTCCCCGTAATATGAATACTTGAACCCTGGCCTTGGGTTGGACTTGATACCGTGGCATTTTTTAGGGTTGCGCACTTTAATATACAGGGTGGAATTGAATTCGTTGGCATCCTTTTAAGTATCTATTATACCCATGATACAAAGTAATTTAAGACTAATAAATCTTCAATCAAAAGTCATCATTTTCACATTAAAGTAAACCTCTAAAAATGCGTTAGACTCTTTGATAGATACCATTACTGCAATTTTAAATAAAAAAACTAAGCGACATTAAACTCACGAAAAAGAAATTAGTTATAATACTATCAATTTCGTCGCGCTGTAGTATATTAACATGCGTTCCTAGTTCCTACTTAAGGGCCGTAACAGACGGGGCGCAAGTTGCGCCGCGTAACAGCTAGTGATGGGAGTTGCATAAATACTCAATCAACTCATTTGAATATTTATTCAGAAGATTGAGTAAATACCCGATAAATATCCTAATTTATCCATTTGGTGAGTAGATTGATTTATATGAGCTGTGACTCATATTTATATTCATATTCATTATTTCATGTTTTCATGACAAATTTGAAACTTAACTCTAGTTTACACTTGCAATTCTTGTCGGAAAGTATGTGCATACGCTATAATATGCTTAAAATGTAGGTAAACGTCAAATGCGAAATATATGAAAATACCATACTAATCACTCCTGAAAGTAAGCTTTTTTGACTTATTATGATTTTCTTGCTGGGAGGTGTGAAAAGACGTAATCATATGGTAAAATAAGTAAACAGACACCAAATGCGATGTCAATATATGAGCACGCTCTATTTACTCTATTTTTAAATATAGTGAGTATGCACTCAAATAGGTAGATTGAGTTCTATCTACTACCCATCTCTAGCTGTTACGCGACGCAACTTGCGTCCCGTCTGTTTCGGCACTAAAGCGTAACCTTGAATAAGCTGCTATCCTCAAGCGTTTGTGTAAACCCACCCGCCCCCTCGATTTTAAACCTTATTCAGATTTTAAACCTTATTTACGTACTTTAAAGTCGACTTTTGTATGCCGACCGCCCGCGCCCGCTCAGTGGCTCAGCTGTGTCCGTGGCTGTGTGCGGCGGGTTCTTTGACCTCACGGTTCATAAGTATACACAATACGCGCGCGCGACTCAAGTGTTTTGATACTTTGGTAATTTTTCTTACTTTTGATACCTTTTAATTACTGCATTAATTGCAGTTGTTGCCGTACTAAATATCCTTTATGTGAGTATGTTAATAAGTTAAATTAATGCTAATGATTTCAATTGCACCCTGTAGAGAAAACGAACTCTCCGGGCACTCGTCTGTCACGGCATGTCTTAAAACTTAAAACACCACGCTTTTAACCGACTTCAAAAAAGGAGGAGGTTATCAATTCGTCGGCATCTTTTATGTTTTTTTATGAATGATCTCCGGTTACTCGAAGACGCCTCGATCGATTTGGTTATTTTTTCGAAAGTACTACTTGTCAAGTGGTCCCGGTTGTGTAGTTTGGGAGGCTGAATTCGATTTTTAGTTTTGGAAAATTATTTTATTTTATTAAACTTTATTGTTCCAAAGTACAAATATACTTTTAACTGATGGCGGATTTAATGCTAAAAGCAATTTCTTCCAGTCAACCATAGGGATAAAACGGAGAAAATTATGCGGCATAAAAAGCAATACAATATTCTTACTTACCTTATAAAATATTACTATATAATATTATATACCCATTATATTTGAATATCAGAATAAATATCTACTTATACAATACATACATGCGTTTAATTATACTAATAATAAATAGCTATGAAGAGAAGGACTAAAGAATTATGACTTTATGAAGAAAAGGAGTATCTATATATTTATCTCATACACATTAATTTTCTTATCAACCACATTAATAAATGGCTTAGATTTTAAGAAGAAAAAAACATATTACGCAACTAAAAGGTCGAAATTACGGGATTAAAATTTCAAAAGACATTTATTAGTTATTTCAAGTTATGTTATTTCAATTTAAGTATCTTGCGAAAGTACTATTTTTTCACATACAGAACCCTCGTTGCGCCACTTACTCGCTCTTGACTGGTTTTATTTTACAATAGAGTCTCGAGACAGGCAAGGATGCAATTGAGAATAAAATTAGGTAGATACATTATGTATATGTAATAAAATATTATATTATGTAAAAGGAAAGAGGAAATTACATTTTGAAAAGTGAAAATTAAGAGTCCTCTTACCCTAAAGAGAATCAGACTTCCCCATACAAACGCAGTCCAGCTTTTATTTCGAAACGGTATGTCAGATATTGGCCAAATATATTATGGCATATACCTAACTCGTATTCACAGTCAAAATATGAACATAAAGGAGAATAAAGTGTATCATATCATATTTGGCCATTAGTATCGAAAACTTCTACACTCTCATATCTTCCAAGTTCATATTTAACTAGATATATGCAATTTCTTTAAAATTATAAAATACTGCCGAAATTTCACATGTAATTTCAAAATAAAAGCTAGTCTACGTTTGTATGGAAAGTCTCATTTATTTTATCTACATATGTACTAGTAAACAGGGTACAATACAACAATAGTGGCATACTATTCTATTATAGTGAAATAAGTATACCTATATAGCAGTATATGATTTTACCATAATGGTACATTTTATAACCACTACTAACTATGACAACAAGCCGCCCACACCGACTTCAAAGAAGGGAGGTTATGATAATCTCTTAAAGAATCGCCGACGTGCCTTATATTTATGGTCACTGTCACTTGTGTTCATCATAAAAAAAGTTAAAGGGGCTACCGCATTGAGGAGGACGTATTTATAACTGAAGAAAGGATGGGGTTGGTAATTTGTATGGACTGATCAAATAATATTTACGAAAAAAAAAGCTTGTCCATCTCGTTTTAGCCTTCTACACACGACCTTTATGGCCTAGAGGTCATCACGCCAGGCAGACACACTAGAGGTCCCGGGTTCGGTCCCCTGTCAGGCCAAGATGGGAAATGATCTTTTTCAGATTGACCTGCGTCTTGGATGTTTATCTATTCGTTTATTTGTTATAAAATAAAGTATCTTTGAGTCTTATTCTTCTTCTTAGCAAGTCGGAAAAAGTGCTGTTTTTGTTGGTTTGGCCCTAAAAAGGGCCGTTTCTTTTCTATTGCCGTAGCGAAAGGATCAGTTCGTTACCGACTGGCTGTTCACGCAGATTGCCCATGGTGCGCCGGACGTATAGGCACAGAATAAGTACTAGTACTCAAGTACAGAAGTCTTACTCAGGAAAGAAATTCAATGAAATATCTGCTTAATGTGGTGAGCGCTATGATTCAATTTCAAATTTGCTAGTATCGTTACTATTCGGTTGGTAACAGATACTATAGATAGTATCGCTCCTGACCACGAACTAACTACCGATACTATCGATGGTACATAAACTATTGATACTTGTTTGAGCTCATGCGCTGTATGGATGTATGATTTTATTATGATGAATTTACAAAAATAACCATGCTCCGTGTCCGCGCAAGATGGTCGTAGAAGTCAAGCCTTGAATGACGTTGTTTCCGGCCCGCTCCGTATCGCATCGCACCGTAGTGTTGCCATAGTGGCCGTAACAATACTATTTGCTATATTGCTAATATCCATAGTTTGTTCGTCGTCATCGATCGATACTATCGATAGGATTGTTGGTTATCAATAGTATTAATCTAAAGCAGCTATCGATACTATCAATAGACTCGATACTATCGATAGGTTTTCCAGTTTGGTATTTTTTTATTAACGCTATCGATTGTAAAACTTTCGATTTTTTGGCAACACTAGGTTCGATCCGCGGCCGCGCCTGCGGCGCCGCGTTTGGATTTTAGTACACCGCTGCTGCTGCGGCGCTGCCGCGACGGCACTACGGGCGCAGTGGCGAAATCCGTTTCCGCGGCCGCATAATGCCTAAATACTTTGAAGTCTAAAGTGTACCCGAATAAACTTTAACAGCCGGGTGTATTTAAATTGGTAATAGTGCAAATACCGATAATTAACAGATTTTCCGGTGATTACCCCAGAAACACAGCACGCCATTAGCTTCGGTTTGTTACGGGCAAACACGCAGATTTTTTGTATTATATAAACACATGTCGCCGGTTCTTTCCTTACGATTTCCTTGCGATAGTTCGCCGAATTACTTTTGTTTGCATTGTCGATGTAAAGTTTGCGAAGAATTTACACGAAAAATGAAGAATTCGCGCCTTCAAAACGAAGTGATACAATTATTTGATAATTAGCGAAGTATCATTCTATTCACTAAAAATATTTCTAGGTTGTTGGTTATAAACACAACAAATAAATATTTCCTTGCGTATGCAGGTCTGGTGATCGTCTGGTGACGGCGGAGTCGATACGATTATTGTTATCAGTATTATCACCCCTTTCATTTCCCACGGGTGTCGTAACAGGTTATAGTTCATTTGGTTAGGTATTTAA
Source organism: Acrobasis suavella (assembly GCA_943193695.1). Lineage (NCBI taxonomy): Eukaryota > Metazoa > Arthropoda > Insecta > Lepidoptera > Pyralidae > Acrobasis > Acrobasis suavella. The sequence continues at coordinate 5,400,217 of OW971947.1, forward strand.
AAGAAGGTTAACAATCTTGACATGTACTTTTATTGAAATATAAACTTTATAAATCAATGCCTTTGGAAATTACAAATTATTTATTTTATAAATTATAAATAATATTATTTTGTAATTTGCTAAAGTATTGATTACAAAGTGTATAATCAATAAAATTCAATAAAAAGACATGTCAAGATTGTTTACATTCTTTTAAATACTTAGCAAATGGACTACAGATAACAGAGACGTATAGAGCCCGTAGCAGCAATACTCTGTCACAGAATAATTTGTGTATTACATACAGAATGGAATCTTCTAGGGTTCCGCGCAATTTGCGTCTCCGTTCCCCGTCCTTGCACCTCTCCCCCGTTCTCGCCTCGTGGAGGGTGTTGAGCCTAAATATACGTTTCTGCGATCACCAATCCCCCCTGCCCAGCGTGATGATTATGGGCAAGTCCTTCCTTTATTGGGAGAGGCCTTAAGGCCCTGTATTCCAACGACCCTGTCGGATGAGGAGCTGGGCGGCACTCCGCAGACTTCTACTTATCTCGTCTGACTGGGGAACGGGAGGCAGGGAATGAACGCGGAATTACGCGGAATGTAGATTTTATCGGTTTTTAAATTAAAAAAGGGATAAAATGAAACTCAGAATTTATCTATAAATATTTGGTGTTTTTAATTGAGCACAAGAATAAAATGTAAAGTATCAGTAAGTAAGTAGCTTAGTCGTAGTCTTGAAAATTTCAGCAATTTCTTTTTTTTACTTTTGGCATATTTTTTATCGAGTGAAGTTTGTTAGATCATGTAACTGAATGCGAATTTGACTAGAAGTTATATCTTTTTTCAGATTTTAAAACACAATTTTCTAAGTCTCAGATGGTTTTAAAAACTCGGCCTTCCTAGCCTTAACTACAGAAATGGACTGATATAGGCTTTAAAAAAGATACGCAAGTGACACTTCTGTAAGTTAATTAAGAGTGAATATCTGTCTCCACTTAACCGCTCACATTCATTAACCTCTAAGGAAACACTATTTTCTACCGGTTCCTTATAAACATACAATAAATACATTTGTCAAGAGCATTAGGATATTCGAGGAACGTCTATTTTGGTGGCTCTCATCCGCTGGAAGGACAGGATCCTAGCGAGGGGTTGGATTAAAATAGCTTTTTTGTCCCAAGTAGCACTTAGCGTGACGGATGGTGACTTTATCGGAAATATCAACATGCTTCGGTTATTAAGGATCGAAACACACGCAGCGTAAGATACGCGACGCAATGTGCGTCGTTCATACGATTTCTGCCCGCGCAACTTACGCTTAGTGTGAACACTAGAAATTCGCTACTTTCCAACCACTCAAATCAGATAGGTACTTTTTTTAAACGTCAAAATAAACATTTGTATGAAATGCAGGCTGATGACGTTATAGTTTCTTGAAGTCTATATCAGTATAATATATCTATCTATATAGTATAGAATTTCAATTTTTCTGCAATAAGTAATGAATCTAAAATCACGTTGAAAATGGACATGATCAATGACAAGTGACATTATTTTGCGGCTTGTGTTTATTTTCTTAACAGTACCGAATAATTTATTTTTAAGCCCAGGAAAGTACCGAATTGTATAGAATGCCATGTCGACGCGTAACGCGACGTAAGTTGATTCGCGCATCTTGGGCTTTGTATGGTCAAAAATCGTGAGATGGGGCTCCGATACAGGTATAACATAACCTAACTGTAATTTCAAAATACACCTACGAGAAGACAAAATGTCCACTACGTTTAGATTAAGTACTTAGTACAATAGATAAAATAGGTAACATATTGAGAAACCCTCGTATATTTTAAAAATCTGCTCTTCTAAATTACTAATATAGTTCGTGCAATTTTTTATGTAATTGACAGATAAAACAGTTCTTCATAAACCAGTACAGTTAAGTATATCTTCTATATAAAACTAATTTAAGTGGTACAGATATTTTTTGAAAACAGCACATAAAAAAAACCACATATATATTATTTATTTATTTAGAGCCCGTTAGATCCCATTGTTGGGCAAAGGCCTCCCTCTCGGTTCTCCATTTCTCTCTATCCTGCGCTTTTGCCGGCCAGTCCTTTGAGTAGGCATCTAGGTCGTCACATATATACTTAATAGCAATTTATTTATACGTTCCATTTCACGCGGATGGAGTTGCGGAAAATAGTTTTTTTTTTATATGTAAATTTGCGTTGGATTTATTTGAGTCATTTATTAATAAAAAGTATTTTTATATCCTGGATAATAAGCATTACAGGATACGAAACTGAGTACTTTTTCCGTCTTTCGAACAGGATAACACACATTTAATAAGTACATATTTTACCATTTATAATGAATATTAATTTGGGTTTTATGATACTTAAGCCGGCAACTAATTCATTTAATCTTAGTTTATTAAATTTATAAAAAATATATCTTTTTATAATATTAATACACAAAAATCAGTAATACGCTCAGTAAAAATCACATAGATTATCAACAACCTTCTTCAAGTAATTTGTTTTTAATACTAATAACTTTATTGTACCAAATAACAAAATAAAGTATAAAAAATTCGAAAGAGCATACAATGGCGCACTTATCCCATATAGGATTTACGTGTATCTAAAATTATAATTAAATATTAATTAGTACAAATAACAACTGCCTACAATAGTTATAATCATGATTATGGTAGGTGAAGTTCCTATTGCAATATCCCAGCATCAGTCCATCCCAATCTCATTCCATAACCCATAGACCTTTCCCTTTTTCTTGCAATAGATCTTTCTCCAGCCGAAATCTATTCAAGGTTTTACACCTTTCATAGGTATATTCAAGAATGGGTTTTGGCGGGAGCGCCACATTACACCAACTTCTCCAAAGGGCCTCTACTTGTTGGATCTGTATCCCCACGCAAGCCTCCCAAAGGATCGGGGTAGAAAGTACCCTGAATCTAAAGGAGGTACAAATTACAATTACAAACTTCATTAATTTGTTAGCTTCATCCCGATTATCCCTAATTCAAACTTGTCAATTGAGAAAAATTACTCAGTACTATATTACTTATATCTATGTCGTATATTTATCTACCATTATTAAACAAAAATATTAAAAATCGATCCATAAACACGAACTCCAAAAATTACTATTTTCTGCTACTTATATACTTACACAGAAACTATAACGATTTATGGGAGCGTTGCCATTGATATTATAACTCTTTTTTTTATTCATTTCATTCTTTCGTCCCTATGAGATAAATATATAAATATAAATATATTTAAATGTATACGGACAAATCACACAGATTGAGCTAGCCCCAATGTAAGCTTAAGCTTGTGTTATGAGATACTAACCCAACGATACCATATTTTATGATAAATACTGTATAGATAAACACCCAAGACCCAGGACAATTTGAAAAAGGCTATTTTCCAACTTGCCCTGGCTGGGGATCGAACCCAGAACCTCCAGATTGGCGGTCTAGCGTGTTGACCATTACGCCACGGAGGTCGTCAAACTTTCAATTTAGATTATAATAATATTATATTATATCGTCAGGCTGCTTAGCTCCTAGTGGGGAGAGGCTAGTGTACTGGGATACAGGCTCTGCTTAGTTCAGACACCCAGTCTCTCACAATCTTGTATTACAATTTGCCATTTAAAATCTGAATATGTATTTTTAGGTATAAGATTGCGGAGAAAATAAAAAAATTGAATTTAAATTGAATTTACTTGCCTTAAGTTCTAGACTAGAACGTAAAAGTTTAAACTTGGTTTAAAGCATTATCTGCCCATATAAGATCTTGCGCAAATGTCCTTCCCTTTGTCGCTGTCAACTTCATTAAGATAAATAATGGATTTAATCCAGTCCTAAAGTTTTGAAGAGACCGTCAAAGCATTGAGGAAAAAACTTGCGAGTGAAGTCAGAGAGAGGAAGTTATCTGTTGAATAATAGCTACTTATAAGCCAATGCGACGAAATTATTATCGTTTTGTCATTTTTATGCTAATCATATCAAAGAACCCGCGTAAGTAGCAGCTTCCTTCTCAGAAACCCTAAAAACGGATGAGACGATGTTCTACAAATGATAAAAGGACGAAAACAAACTATGCTTTTGTATCTTCAGCTTATGAGAGCCGTCGTCCATATAAAAAAAAAAAAAACAATACTTGACGGTTAATTACTAGCATCGTATAACAAAGTTACAATTACATTTTCAAGTTAGAAACTTGTCAACTTCTCTTATGTTTGTCTGTTTATGTAGTTTGAGACGATAGTGTACTACACTACATACATACTTATCTAAGTATTTGTAAATGTATGTGGTCATGGAATTAGAAATGGTGGCAGCTAGCAGGAGCTTGCTATATTTTAAAGATCATGAGGTGATAGAATTGCTTACAATTCTGTCAGATATAAATAAGTCTATGAATAAAACTCTAGCTTCAACACATTTATATCTTTTTACTTTTAAAAATCGTGGTAAGTACATTTATTTCGTCCCTGACCTATTGGCAGCCGGTGGTGGGCGGCGGATGGGCTGTCGACAGACTAACACATAAACATACATTAGTATATACAGAGTACCACTCTACATACTTATCAGTTCCTGATAGTGATACTACCTATTATGCGAATCTTTCTCATATTTACTTTTAAAAAATATATGTTAATGAAATTTATTCGAAATGAGTTGTTTTGACACAATGATTAACGATGCACGCGTCTATAATATTTCAAGCTTAAAGCTTCAAGATAGACAAAGCTGTACTTTCTTCTGAGTATGCTTACCTAAAATAAAATTTATATGCGCCAACTAGTGGAATCGGGAATTAAAAATTAGACCGAAAAAGGATTAAATCATAGGTAAAAAATGAGTGTCGTGAAACACTCGGTTAGAACAATAGTAGATTGTACAACAAGAGTAGTAGAATAGTAGATTGTGAAATTACCGTTGACTTTTAATTCGTGACGGAAAAAGTGTCGGAAATCTTACACTTTTTTTCGCACAGTCCTAAAAGGCTTCGTTCCATAAAATATGGAGACTGAAGAATATCCTTCTATTCGACAATATTCTTCGTACATTCAATATTTATCTACCAGGGCAGCAGCATCATTGAGAATGTAAAATTAGAGCTATAAAAATATGGAGGTGAACAATCTAATAAAGCGCAATAAAAACCGTGCTCACCAAAAGAAACCAACCCGCTATAAGTATGATTTACAGACGTAATCCCGAGGAATCCCTTTGACCACTAGGCCACAGGTGTAGAACAGCAATTACCTGAAAATAAATTAATTTTGTTACTTACACGGATGATATTTTAATTTTACGATCATTCAATTATCTGTATGTAAATACGTTTAGGTTTTATTGTCATTTATTGTTGCGTACTTATAAGCAATTTGTAAACATAATATTTATGGAAATCATTGAAGAAAATAAAAAATAATTCTAAAAAATATGTTGTTTATGTGTCTAAAATATAACAAAATGCAATTTTTGCAACGAAGTTCCTTTTCCGACGGTACGGACTTGGCGGGTAAACGGTACGGACTAGGCGAAAAAAAATGTAAGATTTTTCCGTCACTTTTATCCGTCACGATTGTTTCTGCGTATAATACGATTAATATAGGTACTACGAAAGTTACTTCATTTCAACCGTGTGTTCTACGACACTCACACATTTTTTATCTTGTAAGTATAGGTAACATTAAGTATATATAATTCAGAGACGGTATAAAAACTTTAGATACTCGTATAACTTCGTAATTAATAAGAGAAGGTATTCTTCTGTATTTTGAGAATATAACAAAGCAACGACATACGAATAACAGTTTAGTCCAAAGGCTTAAGTTATGTTACTGTGTTATGCTGATTATGCAATGAGAAAGACCACTGAACTTGAGGCATAAGTCACGAAACGGGCCATTTCCAACGGTAAAGCAAAACGGACCGGTCGCCCGACCTTGAGCAAATATTGTGTTTGGTCAGCTGGCCCTTGGACTAGCTGGGCGACCGCTAGCCCTTCGCACCTATGTGACCTTAATGATGGCATATCATGAAAGTAGATTTTAGTTTTGCACATTCATAAGAACACTTTTTAGATTAGTATTTATATTTAGTTTAGTTACTAGTTTTAGTGTAATAATTATACTTTTAAAACCGTTTTCTTAATATTAGTATGTATGTAGCAGTTTTCAAGACATATCTAAAAATCTACAATAGGAAAATGCGTCGTTAAAAAGTCGCCATACTTACTGGAAACAATGATGACATACGAGTACAATGTATCAGAATAAGAAGCCGTTTCCAGCCTATTGTAGCCCGCTCTGGGCGGTCCAGCATTTATTTTCCGCAGCGATTATAAAGCGATGAAAAACCAATATAGTGTGAGTCAATGCTCAAATTCAAGCCCCCAATTATTTGTTTGAGTGTATTACACAGAGATTGAATTCCAATGAGCGTGTGATTTCTGTAAATATTTATTTGACGAGTTCTTTTTTATAGATATTGGAAGTACCTATTTCATAAAACGAGTATATAAGACGCGCATAGAATTTTTAAGATGTATTCTAAATTCTAATAATTGATTTGTTAGATACGCGCCACGTGTGTGCAAAGTTTCATGGTCCACAAGCGTGACAGAGATAGGATTTGCTCTCTCATTTTCTTACATGTTCCCTGAAAACGCATACCTATATGTACGCACAATGCACATACCTCATGCTTAGAATATCTCATAACAAACGAGTGGTTTGCGAGTATTAGAATCCTACATTAGTCACATGTGTGCTCGTATTAGAAAAAAAAACCAGCGTTTGCTTAGCAAATTCTAATCTCAACACATACTCGGGTACCAGGGCAGCAGAAAGCGTTAGGAAATAGATACACGTATGGCTCCGTGTGAGACATAACACACGATATAGCCACACACGCATTGCATGTCGAAGGGGTTGGCGGGCGACGGGCAGGCGTACGTGCCCCCTAACCTAATTTCAAACACCCATACCTGTTGCCGGCCGAATGCACCCTCTAACCAAGAGTGACAAGGACCCATAGCTGCTACATACCCTTGCATTAGAAAGAGTGGTGTATCTGACAGGGATTGCGGAAAATACCAAGAAAAGTTAGAGTCTGCGCATCTTGAGGCTGATTCTAAGGGTGGAATTTTGTCTACTACTGTCGTCATCTGAAATCCTGGTACTTGTTTTCCATTTTAGGACAAAACTCGATAAAAAAGGGCGCTTGGGCGGGAACCACCGGGTTGAGGGATTAGACGCGTGTAAAAGGGTGCGTAGGGTGCTTGCGTAGTCTGCCAGCACTTCGTAAGCCTGTGTGCTGCCTATCGCGTAAAATTTGTCTTGAAACATGAGTGTGTGCGTATCTAAACAACTTCTAGTACAACTGTTCTCGGCATTTTTTTTAAAAAACAGATAAGCCCTCGAACTTTATATATTATGTTTACATAATTTGATTTCTGTAAATACAACTGGCAGCCAATTTCGATTCCATTTTTCCATCATCACTTGGCCCTTGGGTGTTACTTTTTAGGGATAAAGAAGTGATAGTAGTGTATCTATTCTATTCCAATTTCACTTATGTAATACTAATTTAGTTAGTACTTTCTAATAAAGTTTTCGTTCGTACGGCAAAATAGGATTCCTCATACAAAGTTCCACTCCCCTTTTCATTCCTTTTATGTATAATTTTTGTAATAAAAACTATCCTATGTCCTTTCCCAGATCTCTAACTATATTTATAACAAATTTCATTTGAATCGGTTCAGTAAAAGTTGAAGCGTAAAGAGCTAACCGACAGACAGAGTTACTTTCGCGTTAATATATTAGTAAAGAAAGGAAGTATGGTAAGATTAAGACTAGCAAGCAAATAAATATATAGGGACAAATTATAGAGCTAGCCCCAAGGTAAGTTCGAGACTTGTGTTATGGGATACTAACTCAACGATACTATATTTTATAACAAATACATATATAGATAAACATACAAGACCCAGGACAATTTGAAAAAGGCCATTTTCTAACTTGCCCTGACCGGGGATCGAACCCGGAATCTCTGGGTGGCAGACTAGCATGGTGACACTACGCCACGGAGGTCGGCAAAGCAAGTACCTAAGTAAGGATTTTAAATATTCATCGACTGCTTCTTTGAATTCAAATGCATACAATCGTTGACAAAATTGCATCTACATGTTTCAGACACGGCCCATCAGCCACATTATGACTAACGAGGTCGCGGGGGCCACTCGACCGCGAAACGTCCTATTATGCTCGGCGCCCAATTCGTGTGCGTTTTGAATGGCTCTATTAGAAGTGTATGACAGGCTCGTGCATGGCTCGTGCTGCTCGATTGATACAGATACTTTATGCCTATCGGAGTAGGCAGAGCTTAGTGCTGTTAGACCCAAAAGCCACTCTTAGTGTGACTGTGGGCGCGAAAGTAGAAAAAGGGAATCAAATTAGGTTGCTGGTCATATCGCTTATTGACATGATTGGAATTCTCACCCATTACCTTACCGGCTTTTACAATTGCAATCTGCGTGGAAAGAGAAGCCGTTGGTAGGTAAATTCTCAATTTTTTCTTTACTCCCAGATTAGCATAGATGACTTTACTTACTGCTCCTTTCAACTGCATACAATCATTTACTATATTGCATCTACATGTCTCATTGGCAGATTATGGCTAACGAGGTCGCGGGGGCCACTCGACCGCGAAACGTCCTATTATGCTCGGCGCCCAATTCGTGTGCGTTTTGAATGGCTCTATTAGAAGTGTATGACAGGCTCGTGCATGACTCGTGCTGCTCGATTGATACAGATACTTTATGCCTATCGGAGTAGGCAGAGCTTAGTGCCGTTAGACCCAAGCCACACTTAGTGTGACTGTGGGCGCGAAAGTAGAAAAAGGGAATCAAAATAGGTTGCTGGTCATATCGCTTATTGACATGATTGGAATTCTCACCCATTACCTTACCGGCTTTTACAATTGCAATCTGCGTGGAAAGAGAAGCCGTTGGTAGGTAAATGCTCAATTTTTTCTTTAGCATATAGCATAGATGACTTTACCTACTGCTCAAATGCATACAATCATTTACTAACTAACGAGGTCGCGGGGGCCACTCGACCGCGAAATGTCTTAATATTATGCTCGGCGTCCAATTTGTGTGCGTTTTGAATGGCTCTATTAGAAGTGTATGATAGGCTCGTGCAGCTTGATATGATTGTTAAGTTAAATTTAGTTACCGATTTTAAAAACCAACCCAATCGTATATTATCTAACAGGCGTTTGTAAAACTTAGCAAAATATATCGAATTTTACATACTTGCACGGTCAATACGTTTATCTAAAAATATAATAATTTATTATACAGTGTGTTCGGACATGAACTAGCAATATAGCAGCGATAGAGAGATTTTTTTTTCGCGATTTTCTAATTTTTCCCTTAGTAAAAGTTGTTCGTATAGATGACGACAGCATGTCCTTAAATTATTGCTAGTTCATGACCGAACACACTGTATATAAAATCTCAACTATTAAACATTTTAACTATTAAGCTTATAAGCAATTTACAGTTAGATACATAAAAAGTAACAAAAGTTAAATTATGAAGAACAAAACTTTTAATTGTCTGTAGCTTAAATAGGACAGTCTGTTTACATTCTTATCTATACAGAAACCTTGATAGATTCAGTAAACATCAGTAAAATGTTGAATTAACACTTTTTATTTCCGTTTCGTGGGTTTGTACGATAATTTATGGGTATGAAAATGCTCGCCCGCGTTTGGAAGCTACCGCCATGTTTGATTAACTGTCAATTTTGACAGCTCGTCATGAAATGTGGCATCTCTACTGTTGGCTGTGTGTTCCCAAAGTTTAAGTACTCTACATATTTAAGCAATGATCAAATATAGGGATATTTTGATCTAGATATGAACGTGCTATCTTTTCTTCTAGAAAAAACGGGCAAGTGCCAGTCTAACTTGTTCATGAAGGGATCCGTAGCTCCGTACAATCTCATAAAAAAATGTTTGTTGTTATAGCGGCCACATAATATATATAATCATCGGTGAAAATTTGGAGTCTAGCTATTACGGTTCCAGAGATGTCCGGCCCTGTGGCAAACGGACAGACAGTCAGAGAGTGGAGTCTCAGTTTTAAGTTACCGTTGGCACCCTTTAAGTACGGAACCCTAAAAATAACATTTTACAGAAATTATAAAAAGCCATTTTTCTTCAAAGCTTCAAACTTAACCTGTGAATTGTCTTTCATTCCAACAATAAAAAGACAAGTTACAATACGCACCTCTTGGAATAAATTAATATCTGTAGATACAATCTTTTCATTAATTCAAAAAAGGCGTTTCGTTATCTAATAAAACGTCCTCACACCTCCGGGAGAGATTTTTTGTCCATTTGTCAATAAAAACTTCAAAGCTGCGGATTAACATAGAGAAATGTTTAATAATAGGGTGAAGGGTTAAAAATTAAAAAGAAATAAAGTATTTTCCCTTTCCGTAAGAATGCGGCGGTGGAATCACGTAGGTTCACTATCTCTTTCTTTATCTGTGATGCTATCTCTGTCCCGCATGATAATTCCAAACTGGTTGGCCTGTGATTAATGATTATATTTATTTTTCTCCGGGGTTGCATACTAATGTAATTAAGAGACGATGCAATAAGGAATGTTTGTTTAACAAGTATACAAACCTTTTTTGTTTGTCGAACACAAAAAGACCTAATCCTCCTTGATTAAGAATTTCATTTTACAGAACTATCTCGTTCATTTAATTAGCTTAACAACTTGCTTTAATTGAAAAGATGTTGAAAGTGATAATGTTAAAATATCTTTAGGCGTTTCAAACTTTTTATTATTACAACATAGGACTGTGAAGTGTATTGATGTTAATTCCTTAAACATAAATTAAAGCTAGAACATCATACGACGCGACATGACTTTAGCCAGGTGGTAATATAGACCGTTTAGAGTAGGTACTCTGGCTGGTCAGTCAAAGCTTGTTATTTCATCCAGGGCAATGCTAGAAAAAGAGGCAAAGCAAAAAGGGAGAGATAGCGCCTAAGGGCTCGGTTTACATTCTTTTGAATGAAATTATTATTATTAATTATCCGTTGAAGGAATATTCACTTTTCATTGGGTGCGGAAATTTCATAAAACTTGTTCCAGGTGATACGTGTTTTTCAGTAAGCCTTACTAGTGTGTGAAATGAGTGTTTTTTATTTAAATTTTTCATTAAATTTGCAAGGTTTCTATCGAAATATTTTTTTACTTTTACAATTTATGAGTACTTTATAAACGATCGAAATTTAAGTATAATTCCTTCTAATTTTAATTTTTTATTTCGATAGAAACCTAAAAGTAGCGCACAAGATACCTGTTAGTTCAAAAATTTGCAAGAAAGATCAGTTACGCCGTCATAATCACGTACGAGCGTTTGTATGAAAAGTAAGACGGGAAGGCCGCTCTTAACGAGGAGTCGTTCTTCATGTAAAACACTTTATTTATTTTTTTAATTTTTGGACAAAATTTTTGGCAAAATTCTCGGACTTTAAATGTATTTATTTAGGTTAAATCCAAATATTATTTAAAGCTGAATAGGTCTATAATCTAGTTCATATTAAGCTAAATAGGCCAAGGAGTTTTAAGGACACGAAATATTTTTGCTCAGTACAAAATACTGTCACACACTAGTACTTATTACTCAACTTCATACGCTTAATACGCATCATAGCTATTGTACACAACTCTATGGCATAACTGAAAATACGCACACATTGCTCGATGCGTTCTCGTGCACAGCAGTAGCACGCACACAGGACATCTTTCTATGCAGATAGCTCCTGCCGCTTCATGTTAGCCTAGTATTTTGGTGGAAAACGTTACGTCACCATTCCGTTACCGTCACACGTGGAACAAATTATGTCGTACGTAGGTCACTTATCGGTCCTTTATCACAATTTTTAGGTTCAGCTGCTAAAAAAATGGTAACTCGTAATAGTATTTTATGCAACAGTTGTATAAGTAGGTTCATAAAATGCGAGTGGCGCAGGTTACGATGCGAGTCTTGGCGAGCATCGCAAGGATTGAGCCTTTTTTGACGTACTCATACAACGTTGCATACAATACTTTTTCAACGACTACATTTACTTAAACTACATAACTATTAAAATACTATTAGGGTTGTAGTGACAATCTTTATCTTTGAGTTAAATATACTGTAAAATTAAATTCATGATTCTTATTATTGAAAAGTTTGCTTTCACTATTTTTAGGGTTAGCTGCTAAAAATGTTAGGTAACTTGTAAATATTTTTAGGTCTGTGGCGATAATCTTTATCTTTGAGTGAATTATACAAATTGTAGATTTAAATTCATGATTCTTATTATTAAGGAATTTGCTAACCTAGACGGTGATACTTACATTTTAATCTCCACTGTTTAACATTTTTATGTGTTTACTAAACATTACTGCTATTAATTAATCAGAAGCTAATAAACGCATAATTAGGATACAATAATAGTTCCAAACCAGTGAAACTGGCGTTCAAAGAAATTCTCAGAATATTCCAACATTTATCTCGTAACGTGGTACAGATGCAGTTCCTTATGGCAAATAGGAGGCGGTCTAAATTTAGGCGATAGTGCAAACTTTATGGGACGCCATGTGAAGTTGAAAATAGGGCATAAACAGATCTGTGAAAGCTGTGATGAAACTAATGGAGTCAGGAAATTAAACAAACATATGCATATCGTGTGTACTATTACAAAATATTTTATGACACTAAATGCGAAAATAAAAATACAGTTTTATTACAAAACGCGGACTTACAAGCTTTTATTAAGCTTGCTTATCTTGTATGTATGTTTAGATCAAATCATGAAATTAAATTTTCGACCAGTTATCCTCAACCAATTGACAACATTTCATTTTCTAAAAGGTATGAAAATTCGAGAATCCTTTCGAGATTTGGCGATTCTGAACACGTAAAATATATTTTCAGATTTTTTTGAGTTATATTTTTAGAGATAAATGAAAAGAACTCAAAAGTACAAGGATATAGGCATTTAACAGGTTACGCCTTGCTTGAACATCTAAAAGTGAAAAAATTATGTCAAGCTGTCAGCTGTCAATTGACGCGTGCGTCAATCTGACAACTGACATCACGAGTGAGAGAGAGAGATAATAGTAGTGTTGTCTGTAGAAGAATCAGTTCGATAGGAAGACCATCTAATATCGATAGTTCTTTCAGTAAAGTAGAATTAGGATTGGAAAAAATACATATGCATTAAAATGTTTACATAGTTTGGTGACGAAATGCCAATATTTCCTTTATATGATTGATATTTCAGGTTAAATAAAAATAATGTTGACATCCAGGTCTTAAAAACTATAAAAAAATGAAGAAAGGAAAAATGCTACCCTAAAATGGGGCGACTTTCAAAACACAAGGTGACATTTATGACATTTTTTTTTGGTTTTTTAATTAAATCTTCCCAATTTCTGAACGCATATTTTTTATTTATATTTTTGAAATAGCAATCCTGGTACGTCCGCCATCTTTTCACAACGCGTGTACGCCGGAGCCTTTGTTTTTATTTTCAGTCAAATTCACCTCAATTAACTTTAAAACGCTGTAACTTAAAAAGTAAACAGTAAAACATTTTTTTCTTTGTGTTCTTAATTCCTGTAAGGGGCGACTATGAGAATCCGTTAAAAAACGTGGGTTACCCAAAAACCCCATTTCAAGTATAGAGATGATAAGGCAAAATTTTTTTTGTCGAATTTTTATGTAATTTTTAAGTAATTTCTTATGCCATTTGTTTTCCACATACCAAGTCGTCAATATTATATTTTTATGCCAACAAAAGCTGAGATAGAAGCGTTTGAATTTTTAAATTAATCAAATTAACCCTATTTTACGATACGTAAGTTTTTGTATCGATATCGATATCTTACTGCTACAAAACACAACTCTAGACGTCAGTAAAAGTTTTATTTTTTAATTATAATGTATGGCAAAGATGTAAACTCGTTACATCCTAACTCTTGTACTTACGCTCTTTTAGAATGGAGAGATTTTAAACAATTTAATTTTAGGAGAAATAATGAAAAGAAATGAAAAAGAAAAAATACGTATGTCCTTTTTTTTGAAGTTCTTTAAGGAAAAAATATAAAATATGAATATAAAATTTTTGAAATGTTGTCAATTGAGTTGAAATTTTGCATACTTGTGTCAATCGGATGACAATACAATATTACGGTCAATGGTATCAATAAATAGTCAATGAGCTGTTCTGATGATGGATCCAGGAGATATTTGAAACAACTCAGGTATAAAATAACATGACTTCATTGAGTAGGACTCGTTTGATTTGTCTTGACGAGCACTTTATGATAGACGATGTCTTTGGTGTCAACAGGAAGACGGAAGGTAGTCGATGGAACTCAGAAACAAAACAACGCAACTCCATCGAGTTTTAGCTTATTTCATTTGTCTTAATATACTTCGGCCTCACAATAATATCTTATACAAAAATGTAATTTTTTTCAAATGACTTTTTATTATAATTATATTATAAGTCTAAGAGCTGTGTACGGAATGGAATATTTAAGATTTGTACTATTTTTTATTTAAATATTATGTGGCTAGTTTCAGAAAGGAGCACATTAGTAGGCCTCTCTTTCATTCCAGCATTTTCAACTGCATCCCTAACCTTTTTTATTAGAGATGGCTTATATATACTATAATGGCTTATATATTATATACTAGCTTTTACCCGCGGCTTCGCTCGCGTAGGGGTGGAATTTATCAAAATCCTTTCTTAGGGGATGCCTACGTCATAGTAGCTTTATGCATGCAAAGTCTCAGCCCGATCGGTTTAAAATTGACAAAGTTTCATACAAACTTTCATCCCCTATTTTATCCCCTTGGGGGTAGAATTGATCAAAATTCTTTCTTAGCGGATGCCTACGTCATAACATCTACCTGTATGCCAAATTTCAGCCCGATCCGTCCAGTGGTTTGGGCTGTGCGTTGATAGATCACTATGTCAGTCAGTCACCTTTGAGTTATATAATATATATATTTAGATATCTATCTAGCGGCCCGGCTCCAAGACCAGGATGAAAGAATGGTGGGCAATGATTTATCATAAAATTCCTAAACTAAACCTCTTGTTTATATAATATATCATTGATGGTGGGCTTCTAGATTCAATGAAAAAGGTAATCAGAAATAGTAACCGACTAAAAGCTGATTACGTTGGTAATATAAAACATATTTTATATACTTTATTGTTCCAAAGTTCAAATATAATATACTTTTTATTTATTTTATCAAACATTTTTGTTCCAAAGTTCAAATATACTTTTAACGAATGGCGGACTTAATGCTGATAGCATCCTTAATTTAAAACAACATGTTCCGTGCAAACATTCTTTAACATAAAATTTGGCTATCCTAAGTGTAAAATACTTTACACAATTTTATTAACCCTAAAAACTTCACATGAGATAGCCCAGAGCACAAAAAAACATGTGTGAAGATATCCAGACTGCAGCACTAGTTGTTTGGGGCTAGACTTGAAGGCGCCAACTTGACTGAAACCAGCCGCGGATTCCTCAATACAGTGTGATTTATGTAACCTAGTTCGTTTGAGACTAAATAATGTGTGGTTACGTAGTTTCCGGTCTTTTAATTCTTTTCTGTAGTTTTAAAAGAACTATTTAAGTCAATGAACTACTCGTATTATGTACTTACATACATTTGTAAACACACATTCCAAGTCTATTTTGACGATGTCGTTATTACGTAGGTAAGAGTAGATACTTGAACAATATTTTTGTCCTGATGTTCTAAATAGTGAAAAATGAACAAAAAGAGAAATATTTAAAAAACCAAAGCTCTGCAATTTTTTTTTCCATTTCACACTCTTCTTCACGACTCTTCAAACAAAAAGTTTCTTTTCAGTTTTTGAGCCATTAACTGCATAAGTGGCCGGGAAGATCATAAAACAAGCATTTTAAGTAAGTTGAAAGAATAATTTAACCATAAACTTTACCTCTATTACGACAGTACAAAGCGTCGTATCGTAGTGATAATTTCCATACAATCCTGACCTCTGCCGGTAGAGGGCCATAAATGCACCGGTCCAATTCGCCGGTAGCTTGTATGTAGCTCGGAAGTAGTAAATGAATGCTAACTGAACAGCCTAACATGGCAAGAAACTGCTGTTAGCAGTAAGTTTGCTAATTATGGCAATATGTCCTTGCTTTACTATCTAAGCGCACGGTAGTGCGCAGGCCAAGTTCCAGCAACAGGCCGCGCGCATGCCGTGCACTATTTACACGAACCGTTTCGACCAACTTTTGACCCCCCTGTAACTCAGTGCCTATTGCAAGTACAGAGATAAAATTGAACCTACGTATTCATATACTAGTACTAAAGCAGTATGCCAAATTTCATAGATGTAGCTTCAGTAAATAGTCTGTGAAAATAGCAAATTTTGGCACTAACTGACCGACTGACTGACTGACCGGTAATCAAAATCTCTAGGCCACTTCCAATTTGTCTAAGCGTTATGAAATTTTGCACGCAGGTCGTGTTTTATATGTAAATTAACAAAAAATTAAGAAATTTAAGAAATCGGTCAAACGTAAGTTGGCGCAATGGAATATCACATTTTTAACAAAAATATTTATGAACCAGTGATACAATGAGAATACGATGAGGAGGGGGAAGGAGGAGAGGGGGGAGGGGTATAAAATATTGTCATGTATACGTAATGCATACTGTATAGCTTATAATTAAATACTGCTTACCTAAAAATCTGGCTTCTATTGTTATAAATTACTTTCGATAGATGGCGCTAGCGGTATAATTGAAACGCGATATTGTGTTTTGCAGTATATATAAAAAGTTGATAAGAAATCGATGGGCATTTCTTTTTACACTTACGACGTTTTGACATCTTATCAATAAGAAAAATAGGTACGATTTCTTGAAACAGTATTGAAATCCCACAAAAAACATACCTGTTAAAAAGGGGGCCAAGTTCCTATCGGCTAATTGTTTGCCTAAAAAGGGTTGAAATCTAATCCAATGCCAAGTTTAGATGCACTTTAAAAATATCTTAAATTATAATACTTCTAAATTTGAACTTGGCCCCCTTTTTAACAGGTATGTTTTTGGTGGAATTTACAATTACAGCACTTTAATTTTATGGTAGTGTCACTGAACAGAAAATAGGGTTGGGTATTTTAAAAACATCGATACTTATGTCAATCTAATACCGATATAGCCAATACCGATAATAATTTTGCGCTATACATGCAAAATAATTGTTGAATTGTACCTACCATAGAAATTTTCTACGCAATTTAAACTCGATCTTGCCTATATTTTTTTTTATCAAACAAAAATACAAACTAAAAAACAAGGCGAAACTTTTATTTAAAAGTAAATAAGGAGGAGATTGTAAATAAGGTCCCTGGGGATATAAAAAGAGTTGGTAGTACTACTGGAACTAGCTCAAAATATGAACGAGAATCGGTACCTAATGTACAATATAACATAAAGTTATAGTAGAGCGTGAGTAATAATATCTAAAATACAATAATTTTATTTTATGCCTCCCACCACATAAACTTTTTGACAAATGGACTGTATATTTGAGAGTAAAAATAGTTGAGATATAAAAAAAAATCTGTTAAGGATATTATTATAGTAAAAAAGCAAGTCGTGTGTCAATCACCAAAAACACTCTTAGAGCAATGAACTTGAAATTGCCCACGAGTTCTACAATCTAGACGTACATCACCACGTCCAACTATAATAAGATGCACTCAGTAGTGCATTACATCTTCCCATAAAATTTCTCCCACCGATATTGCGCAAGGCAAGGCCCGCTCCTAATTTTATCGATACATCGATATGTTGTGAGAAAATGTTATGGCTATAACCGCCGCTCCAATTGCTCAATTAATACGACACCGAATGGGAAATCATTTTTTAATCTTTTGTTTACGCTTCATGATATATTTAAACTTAAATAAACATGTTTTTTAAAAGACCTAAATCAAATTAATATAATTATATTAAATAAAAAGACTTAAGTGAAATATTAGAGACAAAACTTACAAATCACTCATTGGTATAATAGACTATCCTTTTATAGAATAAACTCTAGAAAATGTGTTAATAACTCAAAATAAACGAATATGCTTAATTTTTAAAAAAATACAGAAAGTTAGTTCAAAATTTTGTAGTTTCTTTAAAGAGTTAAATAGAAAAAGAAATGGAACCATTGGGGTAAATGTTAAATTATGTCCAAATTAAAAAAAAAATCTACTCATCATCATCATCCGAGCGTATTTTCCCTGTTGCATCCCCAGCAGTAACGCTTCAGAGCCCTGGGTCCGCTACCACACCAAGGAGAGTTGACGAGGGTACTGGATTTTACACAGAGCGACTGCCGTCTGACCTCCGTTACGGAGGTAAACCAGAACCAATCCTTGGATAGTTTGATGATCAAACACAGTTTATACGTGTTTGATCATCAAACTATCCTAACCAGACTGCCTAAACAACTTTTTCACAAAGGATACTTTCCAGTGGGATTCGAACCCATGACCTCCGAGTCTCAAGGCGAACGCCTTGACCACTGGACCACGGAGGCAGTGAAATTTAAAAACTTCTACTATTCGAGTTATGGTTTTTTCTCTTTCTATCACTAAATTGTCGATAACTAAGTAGACAAACAGCTGCGACTTGTTCTGCCTTGGACCATAATAACTCCATTTACATCACATTTCTCGTCACAACGTGCTCAATCTCAAATCGATCATTAAAATCGCATCAGGACAAAAATAAAAACAAGTTATCATCGCAGCCAACCCTTAAAACCCTGTCGTATGATAACCAGGCACGGTTTAAAACTGTTTGAAGAAGATAACATGCAGCGACTGCGGTGTTCTTTGGAAAGGATGCGTGCAAAAAAATATATGACAGGGATAGCTAGTGATGGGCTAGAGATGGAGCAACTAAACTTGTCGATTTTATAGTGTATAGTTAGCCTCAATAATCATAAGTTACCTAAAGAACTGAGCCCGCAGGCATCGGAATCAAAACTAGCTTTTTTATTTAAAATCTAGGTCCCAGCAGTCACAGTGATATTAAGTGATAAAATAAAACATAGTCTCTCATATTTGTAGGGTAACGAATAACGTATGGATCATTAGTACCTATACAATATCAGCTGTAACGCAGTTCACGTTGCTCAATACTGCCAGTATTGCCCAGTTAAATATTTAGTTAACTGAATATTGACGTGTAAAATATAAAAAGGATAACCAAATGATTAAGGTACTTTTAAACTTTACGAAGGTACTGATAGTTAAGAATATCTAAAGAAAAAGTTGAAGACAAACATCGACATCGAAATACCATAACACAACACACCCCAACACTAGCAAACGAAAATAAAAGGTTCTTTATCAAAGGCTATTTAATTTACAAATTAAATTAACGTTCTAGGAACTGCATGGGCTTTTACTTTAATACCTGGCCCGGGAAAAGTATAAAGATAACAGCTTTTTAGTCTGTTTATTTAACCTTATTACAAAACTGTATAACAGGTTTCTACCCATAGACCTAGGTTTTTTTCTCCTTTAGATCTATGTTTCTACCAGTCATCATGACCCAAATTGTACGCAAATTGATGATGAAAGCAAATTTTGTATCAGAAGAAACCAGTTAAAATATACCTAACTATAATTGTTTATTTAAATAAGTTTACTCCACTTTATAAACTAAGTTAATAGGTAAGTCCGAAATATTTCCAAAATATACTCCAAATGGGTATGTATTTAAGAACTATGTTCTAAAATATATATATAAAACCTGATTCACCTTTATTTACATCGATTCGCTACCGGCTGCTGCTTTTTCAGTGTGAATCGGTGCTTTTTTGTCATTAAGAGGAAGTAACAGGAGTTCTTAAAACTAGCGTAAATGCTATTTTACGACACTAAGCCGGTGTTAAAACAGCTATTAGGTACAAATTTCTCATATAGCCCTAAATACCATTTCTAGACATAAGGATGCATAAATAAAAGGGCAACATAAAGTTTAGTGTGGTACGGAACGGGCGAGTAGCACATGAAGCACTTCAAAGGGGTAGTAAACCTGATTGGTAGTGGTCCTAAACGCCCTGCAGGACGACCTGATGTTATAAGAGGAGCGAGTTTATTGCTTCTACTCGGTTGTACAAAAAGAAGTTCTTTTTTTAGGGATATTTCAGAAGGAACAGTACTCAATCTGGCTAAATATACATTATCATGTCTTTATCCTTGACGGGGTAGACAGAGCCGAGAGGGGTTACTCTATAAAATAATACGTTATTCGTACGATAGTGACGTCCTTTTTCTATGTCAAACCAAATTAGACCTTATCATCATACATTAGTACTCAATGTTACTTGTCACTGAAACGCGGATACACAGTAACGTCCGTCTTGCGTACAGCTTTTGGAGTAACCCCCCAGGGCCGTAAGATACAAAGACTATGCTTAGCTTGATGGTGGACGTTACGATCAAAAAAGTTTGTGCTGTGCTGTTTATTGCGGTGGACTGTGCTCTTGGTTAGCAACACGATTCTATTTTTGAAAAAAATAATATTAAAAATTATATTGATACAGGCTTATGCATTGCACCATACGCTCTCTTTATACGAAAATCGTTTTATAACCATAAAATGACAAAAAAGCATTTTAACAGCGCTATAAACCGCGCCATCTTGAAAGGCGCGTGCTTGCTTGTCAGTTGTGGGAGGCAGGATATAAATGTGCATACCATTACTTTAAGATTGGTTAGCTAAAAATCCTTGCTCTGCGATTCAATCTATTATTTAAAAAAAAAGAAGTACTAATCGGGAAGAATTCTAAAATACCGATGAGTTTTTTAATACATCAGTTCATTCATTATTTTCTCATCCATGCTGGGAACACATTATCTATCATACATAAACCAGAGGAAAATAGTGTTAAGCTAAATAGTTAACCTATTGTATGGAACCTTTCAAATTGTATGTACAATAATTTATTCAAAAGTGTCACAAAAGTCCGTTAAAAGCAATTTCTCTAAGCAATAAGTATAGACACATTACTTGATAGTTTTTAAGTATTTTCTCTTTTATGTAGATCCTACTTATCTGTTGTATAACGTTGTACAAATGTGCTTAATGCCATTTAGTACTTAACTATATTAAAACAACATTTGTAAGCATTAGCAATAATAGTTGACATCTAAAGTAATATCTACAACTTTTCTAGGTCAATGGTTTCTATATTTTTTATGCCATGAACATACTCGTACATATAACTTGTGGTTCCTTGCGAGCTCTTATAACCATGCATGCATCAATCGAAACTTTTCCCTTTCTCCTGTTCTTAACAAAACTCCCTTACCCACCACCTATTTAATCTTTCTTCTTCCTTCATTCTTAAAAGAAGTCTAATCGTACCTATTCTGGTGAGGTGGTTTAAATTAAAAGGCTCCAGGACTATATCCGCTAGTCGTAGAGAGCGAGAGAGGGCAACGTGGAAGCATCCCGCCGCGCCGCTAGTACAGCAAAAACTATGCGCGCGCAACTAACAAACACCATCGCTCAGAAAACGAAGAGTTTACATAGTAAAAAGTATGAATAAATAAGTAAGTAATAAGGAGTAAGTAAGTAGGAGAAGCCCAAGCCCACAGGGGTATAAGTTTTATAAGTTTTTGCAATTACTCGCGTTCCCTTGGCAACTTTTTGAATCACAAAAAATCAATATAATTTCTGAGCCTTCTCACACAATTTCACGAGAATCAATTGAGAAGCAAGAACAACCTGACAAACTGACAGCCGGACAAAAGCATTTTTGGCCATTCTCGAAACTGAGACGCTTCGCTCGCTCGCTCAATTATAAGTTTTCCTTTGTTTTTTGATGACAATTATTATTAATGAGAAGTACTTTACAACAGATTAGAAATACAAATAGAGTAAAATAAAATTGGCCAAGTGCGTGTCGAGCCAAGCGCACTGCGCAATGTAGGGTTTCGTAGTTGCCAATACAGACTTTGAGTTCAAAAAACGTCTAAAATATGTATGAAATTTTACATTTTCGAGTACATTTTCTAACTTGGTCGCCTACAACTCGCCAATTTGTAAACTCTACTTAGCTCTGATAGTTTTCCTTTAAACTTTGTTATATATATAAACAACTGCCGTGATTTTTTCACGTGTCCATACACAACTGTTTAGTAGATATAGGGGGGGGGGGGGGGGGGGGACACTCTATCAAAATGTGCACTTTTAAACCAAATACTTCCCGAAATCGAAAAATAATGTTCACTAGCTCATAATATTTTTTTCATCTCATCTACTCAAAAAACGATGTTTTCATCCCTTAAGTTACTGATTATTCTCTCGGGACTAAAAAGTAGATCTCTAGAGATTAAAACCAATTTGAAAACTGAACACGAGTGTGATCTATGTAGAATATAATGTTGGCAGTCCATCAAAAAAAGAGAAGAATTTTGTTTTAAAATAAAAAATAACTAGCACAGACGTCTTGATTTTTTAAATTTGGAATACATATCGTACCGTAGAATCACTCGCTCCGCTCGTGATTCAACTGTGTGATCCTTCATTTCGCTCTAGATTCAAAGTAGCGCCCTCGCTTCAAAATATTACCTTATTCCCTTGTAGCACAATCAGTAGATTGTGCAGGTGTAAGACTTATTTAACGATACCCACATTGCAAAAAAAAAGATCACTCCTACTTTAGACGCATGGGAGCTATGCAAAAAAAAAATTACCACTTTGTCGGAGTGAGTAATATACATACCCATGCCAAATTACAGCTTTTCAGTACGTACTTAATACAGTACTTTCAGTCTGAATAGAACCGCGAAAATACAGACAGACGGGCGAAACTATATACATATTCCTTGTTTACTACGGAACCTTAAAAAGTTACATTCACGACAATCAAATTTCGTGAAAAACTTTATGCTACTTTTTCAATTTAGTAAGCATACTTTTTTCTATGTAATAAAGAAGGTAATAAAATAAAAAAAATGAACTAAAACTACTACTATAGAAAATGTTACTATTTGTTTTCGATGTTTGTGTACTCCGCCTAGTAATTAAGCTAGCCACATGCCCGTGGGAGAGATGTGCATTTAAAAGTGCATCAGTGATGCGTACGCGCAGCGCAGTCATAGGTCATTAGGGTAGAAAGAGAGTTTTTCTAGCGGATTCTTGATTTTCGATGCTTGGTAGAAGTTTACAGGATTTTATGCTTCATTCTTGATATAATATCAAAGAATGTATTTAATAAAAATCTATTGTTTTTAATAAATAGATAACTAGTAGTGTAAAGTACGTATTTTGCGGGGAAGTTACTACATAAGTTAAAATTAAATCATGACGCACCCAAATTAAGTGGACAGTGACATAATAGATGGTGACATAATGAAGTTATTTTTAATCCTTGACGCAAAGAGGGGTATTAAAAGTTGGACGCGATTGTCTGTCTGTCTATCTGTCTGTCTGTGTGTTATCGTTTTTTTTTTGTTTGACAGCTGTTTCCTAGCAATGGTTATTAACTATGTTTGAAGACAATCGGCTTAGCCGTTCAAAACTTATTGGGGGTGAACGCTTAAGCACATCGCTGCTCTGATCTCCAGCATACAAGGAGTTAAAGTAGAGTTCTTTTTTTCATTTTGCCTGGCAATCAAACCAAGTACTTTAGTTAGTAATTGGTAAATAAGTTCTTCAACTCGCAACATTATCCTCAATTCAACAAATGTATTTCCTGTTTTTCCACTCTGTCAACATCTGTGTCGAAGTCAATAATAGTTTCCCTTTCTTTCGCCGTTCCACAGCATATTGCTGGAAGATCTGAAATAACCCAAATCCATTAGATTGACTAACTGATGCGATTTGTCTGCAATACAAACAAATGAAGCAATTATCGCGCCAAATATGTAGGACGAATTGTCAAAGGAAATAATTTAACTTTGTACTGAGTACTCAAAGCAAAAAAGAAGCTGTAACATACGGACGGACAGACAGACAGACATGACGAATCCATTAGATTTCCGTTTTTAGCCATTTGGCTTCGGAATCCTAAAAATACATATTCTGTTATTTGAAGGTACCTTGTTTCACAATGAAAACTAAATATATCCGACGACAAATGCACACCAAAAATCTCCCATTTAAATGTCACCACGCTACCGAATGACTGGCGGGCACCGACCGCATGTGTAGTAAAGTCGAACGGTCGGTTAGCAGCTATGTAAGTATGTAAAACCTCTCTATCCCGGACTCCGATTTTTTGTTTAAGGACCATAAGATCATTAGTAATAGTTGAGATTCGTTTGTGTAGTCTTTCGAGAGAAAATGTAAGTTTTTTTTCTTACGGCTCTGTGTTCTATTAGTGATTCAGATTCCAAGATATAGCTTTAGAGATGCGAAATCAAGCTGTGTATAATGCTACAACTCAACAAGTATAATGTTGACTGCCTTTCCTAGTTAAACAGCCCTCAATTTTCTGTCTACATCTATAACTTACTTTAAACAAAACTGTGCTTTTAATACAGTTACTAAAATTTTATCTAAACCTAATTACATATTCATAATATTATAGACAAGAAAAAACAAACAATTGAAATCTTTGCATATAAGCAAAGTGCAAAACCAAAGCAACCTAACCCAGTAATTTGTACTTCAAAGGCACTAACAAATCCTGTTATTTTTCTCAACGGCTGAAGTATCGAATGTCTGACCGTTACACCCCTGACGGCCGGGTGCTCGGAGAGGTATTGGTTTCCACGCTGCTGGCTTCGAGGAAGCTAAGAATATTACCAGGATAAGTAAGAATGACCTTTATCGAAACGATGTCGTGTCGTAACACCGAAGTAAAAGGTAAGTAACTATAATGTGCAACATTCTTAGGCAGTAAATTAAATAGATTCTTTATTAAAACTTGCCCTAAGACTTCGCTCCGGACATAAGCCACTAACAAAGTTTGCATTTTTAATGAAAAAAGTGGATTCCCCAAATTGTAGGGTGTGTAGCACCCTGGAAGATGTACAACACTTGCTATTGGAATGTGTACGAAATGAAAGGGAAAGACAGTTACTGTTAAGCAGTCGGAATTTGAATAATGTGATATTGGCGTTATCTCTTGTTTATTATCAGAACCATCTTCGGATTGAGCGATTGCAGTATATAAATTAGCAGCGGCTGCGCAACAGTAACTCCCTTTAATATAGACAAATATAATAAGTTAGGTTACGATAAGGATGTCATGTTTAAAAAAAAACCAAAGCCTTAAAATTAATAAAGAAAAAAAATGTGCAACATTGTCAAATAACAATAAAAATTAGTATTTATTTTAACATTCGATGCAAAAGTATGTGTAAGCATATCTGTGGCGACTGTGGCATCGTAGGTACCTCTAACAGATAGACAGTAGATACAGCAGGCAAGTATTTTTTTACCACCAGCAAAACTAACCATATTTGTTTCTAGCGGCAAGGTTCTAGCAATTAAAATATTTGTTATATCGAGATACTTCGAAGATCGATCGACCGATCGATGATCGTCATCAGCGCGAGTGTTAGGAGCGACCCGACGACGGTTTCACTCCAGTTTATGTTCTTATGTGCGGAGAGCGCAGAGAAACCATCGGTAAAATATGTATGTATGGGTATAACGTGAGTAATAAACTGTATTGCAATATTTTTAATGAATAAGTTCTTGTATGATAGTAACAGGGCCGTAGCCAGAGGGTGGGGTTTGGGGATTCAACCCCTCCCCTCCGAAATGTCAGAGCCAACCAAAGGGGGCGTCTGTTAGTTACGTGAGGTGATTAGGGGGAGGGGGTCAAGCATAGTCTTACCAAATCTCACCTAGAGGATCTCGACAATGTTTACGTAGTTTTAATCACTGTTATTTAAGACTATGATCTAAACAATTTGTAATACTAGTCTTTACGTCGTGAGATTAAGGTAGGAGGCAGGGGGTCGAGGAAAATCTCACGAAATCTCACCAAAATCAGGTGGAGGGATCGAAAAATCCTCAATAACGCCTGGCGTAATAAATAGACGCCCCCAAACCAACATGGGTGTGTAGGTAGGCTCTGGGTTTACCCCCCCCCCCCTCCCCCCCTCCCCGAAACATATGTCTGGCTACGGCCATGGATAGTGATGCCTAATGCTGCAAAGTAACTTTATTACGATTACCCACTTATTTCCATAAAACGATATAAAACATAAATTTTTAGATTAGCCATAAATTGCCCTCTTTATGGAACGAATTACAGATACGATAAGACTTTATTGCGAACGCTAGGCCACCTAACTGAAGGTATGAAATAGGTTAATAGATTTCATATTGAAAACGTTCACGTGGAAAATATATTATTTATGAAGTATTTCTTCCATGTCCAATAGAAAATTTAATGATAAATGAAAGCAAAATAAGAACATAGAATAAATAGAAAAATAGCCATGGCTGCTTTACTTAACACCTTGACGACCTCCGTGGCGAAGTGGTCACCATGCTAGTCCGTCACCCAGAGATCCCGGGTACGATCCCCGGTCAGGGCAAGTTGTAAAATGGCTTTTTACAAATTGTCCTGGGTCTTGGATGTTTATCTATATATGTATTTGCTATAAAATATAGTATCGTTGAGTTAGTATCCCATAACACAAGCCTTGAACTTACTTTGGTGCTGTAGCTCAATCAGTGTAATTTGTCCCTATATATTTATTTATTTAACCTTAAGGGGATACCGGTATGAATTTTTCGGGGTCCCTAGTGCTGCCCCTATTTTAAAACTTATCTACGCACATTAGCCAAAAGTGGCCATTTTTCGCTAATGTGCGTAGAAAACCTACACAATTTTACTTTAAACTGTAATCAGTAAATCATAAAATAGTTTGAGGGGTTATCTAGGGCTTGATCAAGACAAAATTTTGAATGATATCTTCGTTTCCTTGCAAATTATTATATCATATGGGGTTAGCACTGGAACCCGAAAAATTCATGTATCCTTTTAACACTCTCCACTTCTCCTACTCTCCCATACTTGTAGATATCTCAATAGTTATACATGTTTAATTCCTAATATGATTTTAATTAATTTTAACTAAATAGCTTAGCAGCTATTTATTATGTGGCTTATTAAAGAAAGTAGATACCTTCCTAGTGGAAGGTATCTAGTTTCTTTAATAATATCTTACGTCATTTTACTTAATTAGGTTTTAGATTAGTTTTAGTTTGGTATTTTTTTATTAATTTATTTTAAGATGGATGTTTCGGGGTCCAGTGTTGCTCCCATTTGTAATAAATTATTTGAAAGTAAACGGAGAAATCGTTTAATTTTTTTTTTAGTACTACGTAACCCTTCAAACTATTTTATGAACTACTGTTTACAGTTTAAAGTGATAAAGTGACGCTTTTCTTTGCACGTTTGCCAAAAGTGGCTGTTTCACAAAAATGCTAAGAAAACCTTCACGTTCTCACTGTAAAGTTCATAAAATATTAAATAATTTATTTAGTACTTTACTTTAAATGGGTGTAGAATTGGACCCCGAAAAAATCATGTATGTTATATAAAACAAACTGTTGATTTATATTATTTTAATTGCAAAAATCAATTTTTATTTTTGTATTATGGCTGGCAATACTTTTTGGTGCTGGCAACCCCTACTTATGTCATCTCTCTTCTCTATGCTGTGTGCTAGAGTTCCAAGTAAAAGTGAAAACAATATAATTTCATACTTCACCAGTTAAATAGTATTTTAATATAGCCCATACCGAACAGATATTCCAACACAATCATAGTCATAGATGGAATAGAACTAGCACCATATGAATCAGCGAACATTATAATAACTAATAAACACCCAAAAAGCTACATTAGACAAATAAACAATATTGTTCTTGTTCGCACTGACAGATGCACCCATATGCCGGGTGAGGTCATAAACTGGATCCGCAGATATCGTGTTATTTAAAAAATTCGACTGTGAAATGTTATGACGAAACAGTTTGGGTTGTTTGACCATGTGTGAAGAATATCGGTGACTAAGTTTCCAATAGTTTAAAATAGGTTTTCCTCTAATTTTCAGGCACTGAATAAAATTCTTTAAAAGTTGCATTCTTAAGTTTCGATTGAGGAGAAGCGAGAGATAGGCGCATAAATTGAGCTTGTATCGAAAGGTTTTAAACGCAAATAGTCTATGTATCAACTCGTCTAAAATGTTCCTTGTCTAAATCGCATGTTCTCAAAATAGGAAGTGGTTTAAAAATGAAGTGGTCCAAAATCATATTTCGTCAAAATTATGAAATTAAAGATTATTATTATAAGATTATTATCAAAATTAAGAACCGATGGCCGATGGGGCAAAAATGTTCTTAAATGGCGACAGCGTACTGGCAAGCGAAGCGTAGGACACCCACCCACAAGGTGGTCAGACGATCTGACCAAGGTCGCTGGAAAACGCTGGATGCAGGCTGCTCTTGATCGGTCGTTTTGGAAAACCTTTGGAGAGGTCTATGTCCAGCAGTGGACGTTATGCGGCTCAAATAATGATGATGATGACGAGATTGTCTAAACGAAAACTAGTCTAAAATTTGAGGTGTTCTCACCGCAACTTTTCCAAACAGACCAATTAAAAAGCAGAGCTGAGGTTTCGAGCACTGTGAATAAGTCAAAGTTTCAATACAAACGCACCTTAAATCTCGCTAAACCTTAACGTTAAAAATGCATTGTGAAAACGAATAAATCACAATGATGGTGTTTCGAATATTCGATAATTTCCTTAGATGACTGCTGCTAGTACTAGCTAATCATCCGTGTTGAAGAAAAAGTCGAAAAACGTGCCCAGGCTTCGAAGCAGCACAGCGAAAGGATGCAACGCGCGCTAAATTGAAGCAATGTACGTAGGGTAAAATCTGTTATTGAAGATCATTTTAGGGGTCCGTACCGAAAGGGTAAAAACGGGACCCTATTACTAAGACTCCGCTATCCATCTGTCCGTCTGTCTGTCACCAGGCTGTATCCCATGAACCGTGATAGCTAGACAGTTGAAATTTGCACAGATTATATATTTCTGTTGCGGCTATAACAACAAATACTAAAAACAGAATATAAATATTTAAGTGGGGCTCCCATACAATTAACGTAATTTTTTTTATAGATATAATAGTAGAAAATCCTTCGTACGCGAGTCCGACTTACACTTGGCCGGTTTTATATTATTTTAGTACAAAAGCTACAAATTACTGGCGTTTCTGAACGACCACTGCTGGAAAAATCACGACGAAAGAAAACCGAGTTCAGGATATAATAAAATAGCATTTCAGAGAAAATAAGCATTTTCATAGCCTTTATAGCACGTGGTTGTGCCAAATGAGTCATTATCAAATTCCAAGATAATAGTTAATGTTCGTTACCCGTTACCGCAATGATGTAACTGATGTTTAACAGAGAACAGACATAAACAATCCGTGTTTACCTAGCACCATGTGCTGGACCTACGTCTAGACCAATACATCATGTCGACACTAAGCTGTATGTAATCCATTAAACTGGATAAATATGACTCAAAATTAGTCACATTTAAGGATGACGTGTGCTTGTATGTCAAGAATAAGCTATTAGTTTAAGACGAAGTGGTAGCTAAAGTGGCGCCCTCATTTGAAATAAATTGTTTAAAACTAAATATGGTGCTAATTAAAAATCTGATTTGTATCACTGTCTAGAAAGACCTTTAAACTATTTTATGAATAACCTTTGAAATAATTACTAACAGTCCGTCTAGTTTTAAAACTGTTTTTCGCCAAAAGTGGCCACTTTTGGCGAAAAACAGTTTTAAAGCTAGACGGACTACCAATATTACTTTCAAAGGTTATTCATAAAATAGTTTAAAAGTCTTTCTAGACATTTATACAAATCAAATTTTTAATTATCACCATATTTAGTTTTAAACAATTTATTTCAAATGAGGGCGCCACTTTAGCTACCACTTCGTCTTAAACCAGCCTGCACACACACTGAGAACAGAAATAGCAGAAACAGTTTTGCTACTTGCGGTTTGGTTAGTACATATCAAACTTTTGTTCTAATTAACAGAACCATGTCGTTGCATGTCCCAAACTGCAACTATTAATTAAAGCGCATTTTAACTACCCTGATTTCAGTAGTCACTCGATTTTGGTAACGGGTAGCAACATTTTTTGCTACTAATATCAATTTGTTTTTCTCAGTGCAATCCGATTTTATCGCCGAAACTGTTAAAACCAACCATTTATTTAAACGAAGAAATAGGACAAGTTTATATGAACATTCTCAAAAACAAAATTAAATTCTTCTCTTAAAAGAGAAGCTCATGCTCCCTCTGCGTATTCTAATCGTAAAGATGAAGCATTTCATATTTTTTACCATCACGATCTCTTTTGAGCTTGTTGTATTTTATGCCAGCATCCTTATAGCCGTACATGATGTGCACTAGGATATATTATATATATCTTATTAATAAGCAAATTATTTTGTTAATTTGGCACATCAAGTACTAACTGGACGTATAAGTTATAAAAGTAAAAAAACTCTGCACAATTCAAATAAATTTTCCACTATCTCGTCGCCACTCCTGACCTATAGATGGTGATGGATCAAACCAGATCCATTGGATTTCATTATTACCTTAGTGGTCGCTATACGTATGTTTCTTTACTCTAGATTACTGCTGCTCATTCATTACCTATAATAAAAACAAATGATTTTATGAATTAATATGGTTCGCAGACATCTCGTCGCCAGCACACATTGAGTCAGTCTAAATAATAGACCTAACCAACCGTGAGAACTAGATCCACATATGGTCTATTTAGACTAGGTACTCGCCACAATATGCATGACTGCATCTTGCACATTTGTTGGACATCCATCTAATGATGTGAATTTGGGTCAGAACATAAACTAACTTTAACTAACGTTGATCAAGCTGGATGACGCTCAACTTGTAACATAATTTAAAGAGTCATTAATTAAAGTAGTCAACCTCATTTGTTTATTAAAATTGTTGTTGAATTGAAAGAATTTGTTTTAAATAAATAATTGATAGTTTCATCTCGTTATTCCACTTTGGATTTTTCTTTATGAATATGAATTAAATGAAAATGTGTGAGAAAATACGTTATTAAATTTGAAAATTTACTGAAAATTATATTTTGCATTATGCGAAGATACAAATTGGAGTAGAGAGAGAGAGAGAATGAGCAGTGGAAGTGGTTAGAGGAGGCCTTTTCCAGGAGGCACACTGAGCTCAGGGACATCTGATTCGAAACACTGACAAAAATAAATAGCTGAAGCAGTTCTGCTACTTGCTATTTTGTGAGAATATACAAAACTTTTCTTCTTAGTAGCAGAAGCATGTAGCTGCATGACCCAAACTTTTAACTACTCACTAGTAGCCCTGAGTTCAGCAGTCACTCGATTTCGGTTGCTAGTAACAAATTTATTGCTACTAGCAATCATATTTGTTTTCTCAGTGAAAACTTAAGAAAAAGAAAACTGGAGTTTAGGATAAAGGACTAATCTATATGGAGATATATGAAGATATCGTGCATTTCAAGTTGGCCATCGCCATACGCTACGTAGTACAATTTTCACTTCAGAACTTTGAAGGTATCTTGGGATTTTTTACTAAATAATTGGTTGAATCTTAAATCAAGTGTATTCTTTTAGATAATCTAACTAACGGTCTAAATATAATAATATTTTTCTGATTAAGGCATCATCCTTTATGACTGGGTAATAGACTGGCCTGGCCAGGAGACCATTGATAATGAGTATTCTCATAAAAATCTTTATTGCAGTTTACGACAAATTATTTGAAATCTTTTTATATCGCTCGATTGCTTTTTATATCGATCGAGATCGAGAACCTACCTATATTAATAGATACTTTAAGGGGCCACATGAATTTTTCGGGGTCCAGTGCTGCCCCCATTTGAAATAAATCATTTGATAGGAAACGGAGACAACATTTAAAATTTGGCTTTGATCAGACCCTAGATAACTCATTAAACTATTTTATGAACTACTGTTTACAGTTTAAAGTGAGAACGTGAAGCTTTTCTACGCACAATTGCGAAAAACGGCCACTTTTGGCGTATGTGCATAGGAAAGCTTCACTTTCTCGCTTTGAACTGTAAGCATTAGTTTATAAAATAGTTTAAAGGGTTATCTAGGGTCTGATCAAGGCCAAATTTTAAATGATATCTCCGTTTCCTTTTAAATGATTTATTTCAAATGGGGGCACCACTGGACCCCGGAAAATTCAGGTAGCCCCTTAATGCTAAAGGTGCAATGGACCGCAATAAAATGATTATTATTAATAAGGCTTAGTACAATTACGTACATTGTATCTGATTAGTCGTAGTCAAAGCTCATATGAAATGCGATTTTTCGGGCTCAAATAATCTTTAAAAAAACTTCTATATGGCTTAAATAATTATAATGCCATATTAATAAAAAACTAGCCCTCCTAAATCAGTCATCAGTGCACAATTTTTATAAATATGAAGAGTCAAAGTATAGCCACATAAAACAAACAAAAATTTTACAAACTTATAATGTTTAAAAGTTATCTATCAGATAACTTTTTATTGTCGACCAAAGAAAAATATAACACAAAGAAATAATTTTACATTAAATTATTACAATGATCCCTTTCAGAACTTGTACCAATTTTCTCTATCAGAAAACATCGACCTTTTTGATTTTTTATGGTAAATAAATAAAAGACGGTATTTTTGATTTTTTATGTCTATCCGTAGCCCACTTCTATCGCGGAAGGCAGTTTTTTTTCGCATGACAAAACTTTTCACATAAGCCCACCCTATGTCATGTGTGACTGAGTATGGACTTTGTGTAAAACGATATTATTACAGTCCGTCTTATATTACTATCTCTAAAATCTTTTGAATCTATCTCTTAAATATTCACTGTTCCTTCTACCCAAAGGTTGATTCGACGAGATTGCTATGCGATAAGCCATTGTATCATATTTCTTCTTCTTTTTTTTCTGTTTTTTGGGTTACCCAAAGGGTAAAAACGGGACCCTATTACTAAGACTCCGCTGTCCGGCTGTCTGTCTGGCACCAGTCTGTATCTCATGAACCGTGATAGATAGGCAGTTGAAATTTTCACAGATGATGTATTTGCCGTAATTACAAAAAATACTGAAAGCAGAATAAAATAAATATTTAAGTGATTTTTTTTTAGATTATTGTACGGAACCCTTCGTACGCGAGTCCGTCTCGCACTTGTCGGTTACCGTATTTTCTTTTGTTTATGGTATAATAAAGAGTATTTGTTTTGTCTTTATACATCTTAAAAGTCCATAATCAGTAAATTAAAGATCTAGCTAACAACACTTTACTTTATAGAGTGTTGTCTAAATAACGTGATCCCACAGGTTGGGCAAGATGCGGGTCGAGAAAGTGTGACCCCGGGCGTTGGGCCGCCTTCATTAATCACGACGTCTAATAGGCTTTGCAGGTGGAGATGCACCCATGCGCTTGCGCAGCACTAATCGGTCGATTGTCAATCGCATTACCTTTTTGTTAATATTATGGTCGCGTTGATGTCTTTTTTATTATAAGAAGACTTCTTGTATTCTAAAATAATAATTTAAAGATTTTATTATTCAAAATACTTGAAGTAGTTTACCCTTCCTTTTGGTAGAAAAAGGTGTTGACGATAGCTCACGCGCTATAGTGGACTGTATGACTTGATTTCAAATTAAACAAAGAGTTCGTAGTACTAGATATTTATTAACACTTCGCTATGCCGATCTGGCTGAATACAAATTAACCTAATTAACTATTACACAATCGTTCTTTTCTTCTGATGGCTCCTCGTAGTTCTGTTCGCTGATCTGTTCGTTGGCACACCGCAGATAACACTACACAATACAACACAATACCATTTTACTAACTAAACTTACAGCTATATATACAATATCTTAACGCTAATCGTAGTACACGGCTCGCGTTGGCCATGTACCAATAGGGACGCGCCAATATTTTGCGTCTCGCTCTACGCGTCGCATTCTCTCCGGCCTCCCCTCCACTTCTGCCGCCAGTTGCTCACGGTGATCGGTCGGGTGCGCTGGCGCTGCTGCTGTTGTCCGCAACATCCTCCTCCCGGCTGCATTCGTCGCTCGGCGCAGCCTTCGCAATTGGGAGGACAACCAGCTTCCTTGTCGGCCTAATGAATGTGCCCCCGACGGTCTTGACTTCGGCGCTCCGAACGTCGCCATCGGGGCCAGTGTGTACCCGTCGCACGATGCCGCGAGGCCAGATATTCCGGGGCATCGCTGGGTCGACCACCAAGACAAGGTCGCCTACTTTGATAGGCCGGCAACGGTCTTGGGCTCCTTGCCGCGGCACTAGAGTGGGGAGATACTCGCGGATCCACCTCTTCCAAAATTGGTCCGCTAATCCTTGCGCAGCCTGCCAGGTTTTTCGATCTGCCGTGTCACAGGGGCCTGTCGGTGGTAGGCCTGAGGACGACCCGATCAGGAAGTGGTTTGGGGTCAGCGCCTCAGGATCGGCCGGGTCCGTCGAAACGTGGCTCAGGGGTCGTCCGTTGACTGCATGCTCCGCCTCCAGTAGCAGAGTGTGCAGCGTCTCTTCCTTCGGCGTTTGTTCTTTCAGCGTGGCGTGCAGCGCAGTCTTGATGGAGCGCACCAAACGCTCCCATGCACCCCCTTGGTTGGGTGCTCCCGGCGGGATGAAGCGCCAGTCCACTCGTTGGACTTGCGCGTAGCTGCGTAGAGCCGGGGCCCACTCCGTGTAGGCGGAACGCAGCTCTGTGTCTGCACCACGGAAGTTGGTCCCGTTGTCGCTCCAGATCTGCCGCGGCCATCCTCGGCGGGCTGCCATGCGCCGGAGGGCCATGATAGCGGGAGTCGACGTTCAGACTCCCGACGATTTCTATGTGGACCGCCCGTGTGGTGAGGCACGTGAAGAGTGCGCCCCACCTCTTCTCACGCCGGCGGCCGATGGTGACCATCATTGGCCCGAAGTAGTCGACCCCGCAGTTCGTAAAGGGTCGGCAATATGGGTCCAATCGGGCCGGTGGCAGATCTCCCAGCGGCGGTATGCGAGGTCTGGAGCGTCGCACCTTGCATAGGGCGCAGTCGCGGGCGATGAAGCGCACGGTGGGTCGTGCGCGCAGGATCCAGTAGCGCTGCCGCAGGTCGTTCAACACGCGCTCGTTCGTGGCGTGTCCCGCGGCGGCGTGTTGTCTCAGCACGATCAGCCGAGTCAGGGGGTGGCGGCCGTTTAGGATGAGCGGTCGCTTCATGTTGGTGGGGACGCGGGCAGCGTCGATTCGGCCGCGCACGCGTAGAAGCCCGTCTTCGATCATGGGGTCCAGCTTGGCGAGGCGGCTAGATGCCGGTAGTGGTTGGCCGGCCTGTAGTTTCTTGATTTCCTCGCTGAAGCTGTCCCTTTGGGCCTTGGCTACCCACATTCGTTCAGCTCGTTCAAGATGGTGAACTTCGAGTCGGGTCGTCCTCTTTCTGCACTTGTCCACGAAGGCGATGACTGTTGCGGTAGCTCGTATGAGCCGCTCATGTGAGGAGAAGCGGCTTATATCGGGCAGGACGCCAGGCTCGTCGCATTCGTCGGCGTGGAGTGCGACCGGTGTCTCTTCTTCTTTTTGGTCCCTCCGTTCTTGAGGCCAGGCGTCTTGAGGCTCGTGGAGAAAGGCAGGCCCGGTGAACCACCTGTCATGGCGGCTTGGTGTAATGTTGGCCGCCCGTGTGGCGTTGTCGGCCACGTTGTCTGCCGTAGGCCCCCATCTCCATTGGGCGACGCGGCCATGGCGCCGCTCGTCGCTGTAGTCTGGTGTTGGTGGGGCACGGTCGTGTTCTGCTGCCGTAATGTGCAGCACCGTGTCTTCGTCACGTCGATGCAGGAGGCGGGGCACGGTCCCGTAAATGACCCAGCCCAGGTCCGTGCGTGATGCAGCCGGCTCGTTGTTCTTGCCGGCCCGTAGCTCGTGCGATGTCATCAGGTGCCAGTGATCAGCACCGATGAGAAGCAGTGGCTTGGTGTTCTCTGCACAGGCCGTCTCGAGGCCTCGCAGGTGTGCGTACCGCCGCGTGACGTCGCGGGGTACGCTTTGCCGGCGCAGCTCTAGCTTGCTGACGGTGCGGGCTGACAGCTTGTGGTAGGCTCGTTCGTGCAGCCCGCGGATCGAGATCTGGACCCGCTGGCTGTCCTCTCGCTGTCTTGATGAGTTGACCCCCCGAAGTGTCAGGGGGGCCGGGCTTCCCACGGCGCCGATTGCGTCCGCCAGCTTCTTATCGACCAGAGTGACGGTCGATCCTTCGTCCAGCAGGGCGTGTGTTATGATTTCACCCGCGGGACCGTTGACCACGACGCTGCAGACTTTCAGCAGCACCGTGCGATCGTCGTTGGCAATCGACATGACTGCCTCAGCCTCTCCTCCCGTGCTGGCTGGTCGTTCTGGGGCGGCCTCTCGTTCAGGCCGGGCTTCCTCGGCGTGCAGCAGTGGGTGGTGTGAGCGGGTGCAGCCGTCGACCCCGCATCGCGGCGCGCTGCATGTGGCGCGTCGGTGTCGTTGCGCGATGCACCGGAAACACACCTTTGCGCTCTTCGCCCACGTCCATCGCTCTTGGACGGGCATGTCACGCAGCTTGCGGCATGCGGCCACGGTGTGTTGGTCGCCACAGCACGCACACTGCTCTGGCTTCTTCTTCGCCTCTGTTGCGGTGTAAACGTGCGTCCTCTGGTTTGGCCGCTCGTTCCGTCGCCCGGACTTGGCGACAGGGTTTCTCGGCTCGGTTGTCGCCGAAGTCCTTGCCTTGGTGATGCTGCTCGACGATGTGAAGGCGTGTCGGAGAGCTCGGTCCGCTTCTTGCGTCAGGAAGTGTGACAGCGTGATTATCGACGGTTCACTCGCGCTGCAGTTGACCTCGGCGTAGTCGCACCAACGTGACTGCAAGTGCGGACTCAGCTTCTCCAAGACCTCTTGCGTCAGCATGGGGTTATATAGGTAGCCCCGCTGGTCGAGGCTCTCCAACACGTTCACTATATTCTGCAACCTCACAGCTAGTTGGTTGAGGTCGCTGGCGGTGTTGCCCGGTCGGGGCAGGCGGCGTAGGTCGTCCAGTGTCTTGCGCACGATGACCTCTGGTTGTCCGAAGCTTCGTTGTAGTGTCGTCATGACGATCTCCGGGTCGGTTGCTGAATGCAGCAGGGCGGCGACAGCTTCCCGCGCTTCCCCGCGCAGGCAATTGCGTAGGCGCGCCATGTTTTCGGCGCGCGAGAACTTGTAAATGGTCGCCGAGTCTCGCCACGCTGCTTGGAAGGGCAACCATTCGGTGGCCGCGCCGGAGAAGCTAGGCAGATCTGTAGCTTGCCTCGGCAGTGGCCGGGTCCTCGCCATTTTCTCCAGGGCCTGGGCGAGTTGTTCGATGCCGCGACTGCGGCTCCGGGCCGGCGTCGGTGTGCGCCGCGTCTCGTTCGGCGACTGCGAGTAGCGCCGGCGGCGCTGTGTCGGCGTCGGCGAGCGCTCTAGTCGCGCTCGGCTGGCGTCCTCTTCGCGTTGCTCGTAGCGAAGAGGCGTTGTTGCGTGGCCCGCTCTGGGCCGCCGTCGTGGGCTGGTATCCTCCCCGCGTCGCTCGTGGCGGGAAGAGACCGGCGATGCGTGGCCCGTTCGGGGCCGCCGGTCGGGGCTGCGCTCGTCGTCCTCTCCGCGTCGCTCGTAGCGGAGAAGTGGTGGCGGCGATGTGTGGCCCGCTCTGGGCCGCCGCCGTGGGCTGTGATCCTCCCCGCGTCGCTTGTAGCGTGAAGGGATAGGCGATGCATGGCCCGTTCGGGGCCGCCGGTCCGGGCTGCACTCGTCGTCCCCTCCGCATCGCTCGTAGCGGAGAGGCGGTGGCGGCGATGTGTCGCCCGCTCTGGGCCGCCGCCGTAGGCTGTGGTCCTCCCCGCATCGCTCGTGGCGGGAAGAGACCGGCGATGCGTGGCCCGTTCGGGGCCGCCGGTCGGGGCTGCGCTCGTCGTCCTCTCCGCGTCGCTCGTAGCGGAGAGGTGGTGGCGGCAATGTGTGGCCCGCTCGGGGCCGCTGGTCTAGGCTGCAGACGACGTCCTCTTCGCGTCGCTCGTAGCGAAGAGGTGCTCTGGACCGCCGTTCTAGACTGCGATTCTCCCCGCATCGTTCGTAGCGGGAAGGGACCGGCGGTGTATGGCCCGTTCGGGGCCGCCGGTCTGGCCTGCAGTCGTTGTCCTCTCCGCGTCGCTCGTAGCGAAGAGGTAGCGCTGGTTGAGAGCGGCCCGCAGTTCTGGGCCGCCGCTCCGGACTGCGGCTCTCGCCGTCCGTAACCGGCTCGTCGACTCGCCGCTCCTCCCGTGGCCGAAGTGTGTTGTCATCGTGCGGTACGGTCTGCAACCATTGGTCGCCCCGCGATCGGCTTTCCTCCGCATCTGCCATGCTGCTTTCTTCCTCGATCTGTGCAATGTCGTGTTGCAACCTCCTGCGCAGTGCCTCCGCTTGTAGCTCCAATTGTTGCTGCCTGATCTCGGATAGCCGTTCGGCCGTCTCGAGCTCGAGGCGTCGGATGCGGGCGGCGCTAGTGTTCGACCGCCCAGTCCGGTTCGACGCAATTGATCGTGGAGGGCTTGTTCGGCGCGGCGCAGTGAGTCCAGTCACTGTGCTGAACGACGGTTGCAGTGTAGTCGCGGTGGTCTGCGATGGTGATGCGGGTGGCAGGTCGTAGACAAGCCCGCGCTGTAGCCCAACGATCGGTTGGGGCGCGGCTTCACGATCCGTTGAAGGGACGGCCACACTAGTGGGGACCGTACTAGCGGTGGCGGATGCACCGTCGTTCTCGCTAGCTCGTAGTTCATCCCCAGCTTGGCTCCTCGTTACGACCATTTTGAACGCCTACTCTTGAACACCGAACTTGCGCACCAGAATTCTTGAACGCCAAAGTTCTTGATCGCAAAAGTTCTTGATCAGGCTCGTAGGACCATGTGTTGACGATAGCTCACGCGCTATAGTGGACTGTATGACTTGATTTCAAATTAAACAAAGAGTTCGTAGTACTAGATATTTATTAACACTTCGCTATGCCGATCTGGCTGAATACAAATTAACCTAATTAACTATTACACAATCGTTCTTTTCTTCTGATGGCTCCTCGTAGTTCTGTTCGCTGATCTGTTCGTTGGCACACCGCAGATAACACTACACAATACAACACAATACCATCTTACTAACTAAACTTACAGCTATATATACAATATCTTAACGCTAATCGTAGTACACGGCTCGCGTTGGCCATGTACCAATAGGGACGCGCCAATATTTTGCGTCTCGCTCTACGCGTCGCGTTCTCTCCGGCCTCCCCTCCACTTCTGCCGCCAGTTGCTCACGGTGATCGGTCGGGTGCGCTGGCGCTGCTGCTGTTGTCCGCAACAAAAGGTTTAAGCAAGTTTATATGCCAGGAATATTTAAAAAATAAATCATGGGCTTTCATGCGTTCACCATAACTTATGAACCGCTGACTGAACCGATTTCCAATTCGTTATTAGTACCCGCAGGTCATTAAATACAAAAAAAACTTTCACGCGTTTTTAGTTAAAAAAAACGTTAACAAAAATCCGACGTAACTTTTAAACAGCTAAACCGATTTACATCAAACATAAAAGCTTAAAACCACCGCTAGGGAACTTGCTACTCGTATCACGTGAACAAATCTCATCGATATCGATCCACCCGTTTAAGTGCTACGATGCCACAGACAAGCAGACATTAGCGTCAACTTATAACGCTCCTCTTTTTTGTCCAAGCTTAAAAAAGATAAGAGACAAAAAAAAAGTGCGGAAAAATTACTAAAATACTTTAAAGCTAAAGAAGATAAATAGGGGTACTACACTTTTCTTTTACAAGCTCAGTTCACAAATGACACACGGAATAAATCAAAAACAACGAATTATTACCAAAGTAACACAGTTTTACATACTACCCGTTCTTTTTTGTCCAAGCTTAAAAAAGATAAAAGACAAAAAAAAGTACGAAAGAATTACTAAAATACTCTTCTCCAAGCTTAAAAAGATAAAAGACAAAAAAAAACAAAGTACGAAAAAATTACTAAAATATTCTAAAGCTAAAGATAAACCCCCAAATTCATAAAAAATTACAAACGTTTGCTAAACCTATTTTAGTTAAAATATGTTTTGTCTCGTTCTTTCTACGTCAAATAGGGAAAAGAAGGAAAGGATCAAAAAATGTTTTAACTAAAATCGGTTGTTAATTTTTATAAATAAGAGGGAAAGAAGATAAAAAGGGGTACTATACTTTTCTTTTACAAGCTCAGTTCACAAATGACACACGGAATAAATCAGAAACAACTGATTAATACCAAAGTAACACAGTTTTACATACTTCCCGTTGACCGAGTTTCAGCACATCCCGTGCATCTTTTGATTTCATTTTTATGCATTTATGCACATGCAACACCGCCGTTGCATGCTCTAAAGTTTGTTTAAAGCTTTTAGAGTCTTCCGTTAGCTTCTGCGGAAGTTCAGTGCATAAATACCAAGACGGGATCTGGTTTATAGCTGATTCAATATTATTACAGTTTAAACAAGCATAGAAAATTCGTCGTGTTTGCAAGAAATATTTTGTAGGTGGTTTTACTCATTGCAAAATGGATTAGCGAGTTATGAGTTATGTATTTAATTTTATAATTAACAAGCTGGGTCTACGTGCTCTACTCACCGTGGTAATTTCGGGATGAAAATTATCCTATGTCCTTTCCCGGCTCTCAAACTATATACATAATAAATTTTATCTCAATCGGATCATAAGTTGAAGCGTGAAGAGGTAACAAACAGACAGACTTACTTTCACATTCATATACAGGGTTACTTTTAATAAGCCAGCAACATTTCGGGAGCAAGTTCAGCCCATGAAATTGAAATACTTTCTTTAAAAAAGTTATTAAAAATCGATAAAAAAAACATCTCCTCCTGCCGTATACCTGCCGATACTAAAGTGGTATTTTTAATTAGACGAAGCTAACTGACAGTAGCTAATGTCACTTTGTAGAATAATGTTGCCATATTTAAAGTAATAGTGATGCGTTCAGTTCTCGTTCAATCAGATGAATAAACAAAAGTAATAAGCAATGTTTTTTTTATTTTCATTACCTACCTATAATTGTTATATTTTATATGTCTATAGTTTCAACTGCATGATGTATTGAAAATAGGACAGTCTTATAAGTTTCCTCGCAATGTTCCCGTCAAAATCAAGCCTCATCTTGCTCGTGTGGATATATTGAGCGAGTTAACAGTATTAAATATTTGGGAGTCATCATAGATGCGAGACTTACTTTTGAAGAACACATTACTGCTCTGGCAGACAGGAGGCGCCGGTTTGTTTGGGTATTTAAGAGACTTAGAGACGCAGCTGATAAAGAAACTTTGTTATTAGTCTACAAATCGTTGTGCCAACCACTTTTCACATACTGTGTGTCTGCCTGGGGTGGGTCTGCCAAGACGCATTTAATATCATTAGAAAGAGCGCAAAGATCAATAATTAAGGTAATGTTCCGGAAGCCATTTATGTTTCGTATGACTCCCCTCTACAGGGAAGCTAATCTTTTGACAGTTAGACAATTCTACATATTTAAAGTGGCCGTTGCTTACCACAAGGTTCTTTTGCACTCCCACGTATTTGAAATCCAAAGACAAAAGCGATTACTATATATTTCGACTCCAAAAGTTCGCACTGAGTTTGCGAAACGTTTCCGCAACTATTCCTTCCCTTACATCTATAGTAAGGTCCTCAACCAATGCACCATTCGCGACAAAAGTATTGCTCAAGCGAAATCAACGATCTGCTCCTGGCTAGAGACCTTAAATTATGATGAGACAGAATCGCTGCTCAAAAGGGTCATATGAACAACACACACACACACACACACACACACACACACACACACACATTTATCCTACCTCTTCCCCTTCATAATTGAGTAGTATAGTTTTTTTCTGTAGCTGATGATTTTGTAAGTAATAATTAGTTTTAAACTTATTTTTTCCCCGCCGCTCGTCATAAACTGTAAGTGCTTTATATTTTTGTTAATCTTTCTGATTGCCCGCGATACAGGCTTATACCTAGTGCGGGAATCTTTGATAATCATGGAGTGTAGTGTTCTCTCGTTAAATAAATGATTTTGTATTTGTATTTTTTTGTAATGTTTTCATTAATGTTTAAAACACTCGGTATTCAGTATAGGTAGATACTATAGGAACATAGTCGTCGAAAATTTGAACCCCGTACCCGATATCGGCAGTTCGGCACACTAACTATTCACTAGACAATCGAGGCAATTTCATTCATTCAGGAGTTTTTTCAATCATTCACTATGTCACAACACTATTTTTATTTCATCAAAAACTGACAACACAGTAAACGTCAGTTGACTTCGTCTAATTAAAAATACGACTATAGATCCGTTCGGCCGATCGCTGATTTGCATGGAAAGCTGAATTTTTTTTCGCTTTTCGATTTTTATCGAACGTAGTTCAGTATCATGGGCTGAACTTGCTCCCGAAATGTTGCCGGTGTATTTGTATTTATTTATCAATATAACGGTACAAATCATTACCTGGGGGTTACCTGAATTTTTCGGGGTCGAGTGAGAACGTTTCTACGCACATACGCCAAAACTGGCCGTTTTTCGCAATTGTGCGTAGAAAAGCTTCACGTTCTCACTTTAAACTGTAAACAGTAGTTTATAAAATAGTTTGAAGGGTTATCT
Source organism: Acrobasis suavella (assembly GCA_943193695.1). NCBI lineage: Eukaryota > Metazoa > Arthropoda > Insecta > Lepidoptera > Pyralidae > Acrobasis > Acrobasis suavella. The sequence continues at coordinate 5,443,200 of OW971947.1, forward strand.
AGGGTCTTACATCTCCGTTTCCTTTCAAAAGATTTATTTTAAATGGAGGCAGTACTGGACCCCGGAAAATTCACGTAGACCTTTAAACACATATGGGGACATGTAAATTATAAACACTTCGACAGACGACAGAAAATAGATGTAAAAAAGTGATTATTAATAAAAAAATTTGAAACAAGCTTTTGTCTATAACAATCAATTTTGACGACCTCCGTGGCGTAGTGGTCACCATGCTAGTCCGCCACTCAGAGATTCCGGGTTCGATCCCCGGTCAGGGCAAGTTGGAAAATGGCATTTTTCAAATTTTTTATATTTATCTATATATTTATTTGTTATTAAATATAGTATCCCATAACATAATTCTCGAACTTACTTTGGGGCTCAATCAGTGTTATTTGTCCCTATTTATTGATTTATTATTAGCCTAAAAAAGGTTAAAGTGCTCTGCAAGACGAATCAATCAAGCCCAATCTCGGTGGTGTTTTAACTTTTATCACAAAGATGCCGTGACCACCTTCCACTTACATGATCGGATCAGCTCCATGTCATCATAATATTGCATTGTCACGTAATATACGTATATAAGTGGGTCAAATTTTACTTGCAGGATTTGATTACAGACAAGACAGACAGACAACGGGAAAGTTGAAACTAAATTAAACCTTGTAAAAATGACATCCTATATATAACACATTTTTCAAAATCTGTATCAGTTATATTGCGAACAATTAACAATCAAAGCGAAGTATCGAGCGACACTTTAGATCAGTCTTTCCCAAAGTGGGCGATAACGCCCCCTTGTGGGCGCTGGAGGCTTTAAGGGGGACGGTAACGGGCCCAGAATAAAGTTGGGGGGCGCTGATGTGATTTAAGCAATGAGTGATTTATAACTTCAGCTATTTCATATTTTAAATTTCACTGAAATTAAAATCCTCTTACAACACAACATCCATTTATTAGTTCATATTTATATCCTTTTTTATTGTACAAATATAAACTAAAAATGTAATTAATATTTATTATTTTAATGCCTTCACAACGCTATTTATATCGTTAAAGGAATCAAACACTGAAAAAATTTCGTGTTTTAAAGTTTCGCAGGTGAGGTCCCCACTTCCGATACTCTTTATTATTGTAAAATTGTATTATTATTGCTATTTTTTTATTTAAAATTAACAATGTTGATTATTGTTATTTTTTATAAAAGATACTCTAATGTACTGGTGTATGTATTATTATTGCTCTCTCTTGTAAAAAAGTCTAGTTTAGAATATAGGTTGAATTAAACTACAGGCAAGACAAATATGTGATTCAGGTTTTTATGTTAAAAATGGGGGGCGCTACAAAATAACAGATTTTTTAAAGTGGGCGTTTGACAAAATAAGTTTGGGAACCTCTGCTTTAGATCGACACCCTTAGCTAGATGTTTTGTGTTAAAATAAACAGGGAAATGGCGAAAAGAACCTCCAATTAGTGATGTACAAGACTCCAGTCCTCGAGTTCTAATTTTGAAGACTCGAGTCTGTTTTTTAGGGCTCCATGAGCTCAAAAGGGTTGGATTACAAGGCTAGGCGAACGAGAACTCTGAGCAACGACTCGAGCCTTTAAACGAGCTCGAGTCTTGATGAACTTGAGCTGCTCTTGAAAGCTTACAATAACTCGAGGCTTGATTTCATATGAATTTTAGTTATTCAAGGTATGCAAGCAAACATTCTTTTAACTACCTACTATTGTAATCAATCATATTTTATTCTTCATTGACAGATCAGTTTTATAAATGACGTCATTCAACACACTCGAAAAACATAACCATCCCTCTTCGCAGTCGGTTAGAAAGATGCGGGCGCAGAAAATAAGGCTCGGGTGCAGAAAAAGAATCGAGCTCTAATCTCACGCTCCGAGGCTGACTTAAGCTCGTCGTCGTAGAGCCATCCGTAAGAGTCGAGCCGTGTAAACGACCACGAGCCCTCAGTAAGATAACTCGGAGGACTCGAGTCTTGTACATCACTAGCTTCAATAAAGGTCAATGTCATTCATGAGTAGAGTAGCAACGGCTGACAGGTGTAATTTACACCTCATAAAATCCAAAAAAGAAAGCACAGTCCAATTATTCCCGGACCTGTGTACTAACTGAACTAACTCATTTGTTACACACCTTAGCATTTTGCTCCCGTGTGTTCCCAAGCAATTACGACATTTAGAGTGTTTACGAAACGGGAAAGAATTTAGAACAATCTGACTCCCCGTCGTTTACGCAACCGGCCTGTTATGGCCGACTATTTTGACAGATGCACATAAAAGTTCTAATGTTCGGCCCTTTGAGCTGTGGGGCCTATGAGTTATGGTTATAGCTCACTGAAATGGCGAAAATGATCTATGTAAAATATGTTTCTAGAAATTTCGCAATTTCAACTTTAATAAAGTTTATTAACCACGCAAATTAAAAAAACTTGAGAGGTGTCAAGGGACACCCGGATGGAACGAAGTAAAATATAAAATCTAAATTACATTCAAACTCTTTTCTGCGTTCTAAAATCAAGTTTTTATTATCTTCATAAATTTGAATGAAAAAAAAGTGTCGCTACAACTTTTGGTCTTAATTTTTTCCGTCTAGCCCCCTTTCGCAAAGCACGATAAGGAACTTCGTTCCAAAACTCCGGACGTTCAAGAACGCCATCTAGTAATGAGTAGCAGAACTACATATTTGAATTGATATCCGTAGCGCCATCTATTAATTGCTAGGCAAATTAAAAAACCCGACTTTCAAGCGTTAACCCCCAATAACTTTGAAACAGCTAAACCAATTTTCATAAATAATAGCTAAAAACCACCTCATCAAAATCGATCCAACCGTTCGAGAGCTACGATGCCACAGACAGACACAGAGACAAAATTAAGCGTCAAACTTATAACAACACTCTTTTTTGTCAAAGGTCTTTGGAATCATCCAAATTATTATAAGCTGCATCAGCAGCTTATAATAATTTTCGAGTTGATTGATCTATTTATAGATAAATATAAATAGATCAATCGACTACATAAGCTGCAGAATCAATCAATAATTGCAAATACTTGTTAATTAATTACATAGCTACTTGTTAATTAGTTAGCATGGAGGTTTTGAAAGTTAAATTTTCCTTGTTTACTGAATTTAAATCTCTATACACGTAACTTAAAAATCTTTGGATGTTTCTATGCTATGATTTTTAACGTTATTGTTTTAAGAGTTCCTTTACCGTGGACAGAATCAGACTTTCCCATATAAACGTAGTCTACGATTTATTTAAAGAAATTGCAATTATCTAGGGTTAAATTTGGTTTCTGACAGTAAAATTATAAACTTAAAAGAGAATTTATAGTGTATCATTTTTGACCCTCAGTATGGAAAACTTCTACACCCTTATATTTTCTTTCCAGTTCATAATTTTACGTCGAAAACCAATTATAACCCTAGATAATTGCAATTTCTTTAAAATTACATAATTTTACCGATATCTGACATGTCGTTTCAAAATAAAACGCAGACTACGTTTGTATGGAAAAGTCTAGGGTAAGGGGATTCTTAAGTTTTAATTGTAAATGTAAATATGACAGACAGTAGGGGTGACGACAGGGTCAGAAAAGTATTTTTCTAATTAGTCCGTCTTTAATATTATCCAAAAACAATTGACCCATATTTTTCAGTTTATCAAAAAAGTAAACATTCACAGAGGATACGCAGCATCAAAGTTCCAGAGTGGATCTTGCGACGTCACCGCTACGAGTATGTAAAAATCGTACTTAGCCGTGACATTATGTCAAATTTAAATGCGCTGTATCATCTTCATTTTTTTGTTTCCCAAAAAAAAATACGCATACAATATTTTTTAATAATCTAACCGATGGGCCAAGAATATGTTTCTATTCATCGTGCCTGTTCTGTGCTAGAGACGCATTAATTTGTAACAACTGGTTTCTAACTTTTTGCGAAACTGTATGATTTGGGCGGAAATGCAAATAAGGGAGGAACAATGGGCATCTGTTTCGTTTGGTCACAAAGTGCGACGTCTATCTGCGGCCGCAGGATGTGACTCACGTGGCCGCTAACTGTACATTATTTTGCATATTATTTTAAGTTTTCGTCATTCAATTTAAAATCTATTGATAATTTTAACATATTGTTATTGATGATCAGCAATCGGGTACTTTTCTGGATCAAAGATAAATTATTTAGTACTGTTAAGAAAATAAATCGTCACAAAATAATGTCAATTGTGACGATCGTATCCATTTTAACGTTATTTTAGATTTATTATTGCTGCAAAACTAATATTAAGAGTGCTTTTACACAAGAAACTATGACGTCATTATATATTTCATACAAATTCCACAGAAAATGATTATTTTGACTTTTACAAAAACGTCTGATTTGAGTTGTTGCATAAGTAGCGAATCGTTGATAATAAGCTTTAGGTATATATTTTGTTATAGATAATATATTTAGTATAAATATATAAGTATAAATATTCGAATCACTATTCTACGGCGGCAAAAGCAGCCACTAAACGTGTAGAAATACCCGCAAGCGGACTGTTGACAGGATTGATAGATTAGTGTAGTGTGGAATAAGCGGCAACAGAATGTTCTTCAGACCAGATAAGGTTACAATTTTATTTTATTAGAAGGGACGCCCGTAATAAATCGAACCACGAGCTTAACTAGATCACTGTGGTATCATGAAACAGAAATAACAGTGAAAAATTAAATAAAAAATAGACTTTCACATACAAATTGTCCGGCGGCAACGGCACACTTTTGTATGGAAATGCCGTATTTGTATATACCCCCCTGGGGGTCCGCGAGTATGTGTATGGGGGTCCGCCGTCTTATCTACGAGTATGAACATTTGAATCAATAAATAAATGCCTTAAAACATGATTTGAGATTACAATTAAAACATCAAACATCAACCCAAATATTAGTAATTTAGTTACAAAAAAGCAGTAGGTACCAACCTTCACATTAAAAGAGTATTTTTATATTTTATAAAAATGTATTTTTTTTCAGTACTAAAATTAATTGTCCTAAATTTATTCCTGTTGGGATACCTGAATTTTCCAGGGTCCAGTGCTGCCCCCATTTGAAATAAATCATTTACAAGGAAACGGAGACATCATTTAAAATTTTGTCTTGATCAGACCCTGGATAACCCTTGAAACTATTTTATGAACTACTGTTTACTGTTTAAAGTGAGAACGTGAAGTGAGTGTCCTTGACATTGTGCTTGATTTTTTAGGGGCCGCGGACTGAACAAGGTTAAGAAACGCTGAATTAAATCATACACATTTGGATGGCCTAAATGTTTCCATATCAGAAATTCCTTTGTTCTAAATTGACTTTTATTTGTGTGATATATGCAGTATCACTATTTTTGTCTTATTGTGGTCCTTGAAAAACGTTCTTAATTTTTTTTTACTGTTTCTCATTATAGTTTACTTAGTGTAAATACCTAAATTCTGATTATTTATACCAAATAATTGAATTACCTACCTATTAATTGAATTTTAATATCAGTGCCATATTACTAACGACAAATAATTCTGGATGAATTATTTGTCGTGCCAGCCAACCGATAAGTTAGATGAGCCACAAAACAACAATGCTATATTTAGTTATACACAATTTATGTGTATGTTGTATTTTGTGACATATTAAATTGATATTTTCAATACTGCATTTAGTTTGCCCTTACCTAACGAAAAATGTCACCAAACCTACTAGGAGAGCATAGAGCGACAGAGTAGTTATCGGCGTCACGTGGTGACAATGACATCTCTCTAGTTACCATGCGTGCAACCCTACAACTTTGTCAAACTCAGTTTTATGCTTTGTTGAGGATTGTTTTACTTTTAACCGCCGATTGCATTTTGTTTATAAATCTTACTTGAAATGGTCTTCTTCTTCATTAAATCGCTTTAAATTTGACATATTTGACCAATTGCTACCGCATGTAGATATATAGGGTACTTATTGGCTTATTTCTACATTGAAAATTGAATAATACGCAATTAATATTTCAAGAGGAGTTAAATTGAAACTAAAACTAAGTAATTATCATAGTTTAGAACTTATGAATTTGTAGTTTTGGGTAAAGAATAAAAAGTTTGTGATATTTTTCAAAATATTAGTAAATAATAACGCATATTTCTATCACTTCTTTCCATATACATCTTTCTTATGTTGGTGTATTGAAATGTTTACCTACTACTCGATATATCATCCGATGTCACTAATCAGCTTTGCGGTCACTGTGGTCAGTAGCTGTTAGCTGACATCATTCGCACACTACAGCTATTCGGGAGCAACCACAAAAACGGGTTCGCTAACGGGAGCCTTTTGGTTCCTATGAAAGACATTTAACCTTTTTTTTATTCAAAATTCTAAAACGAATGAACTCTGAATGATTTATGCGCCTCTTTGTGGCTAAATTCTTTTCCTAATTTAAAAACCATTATGCTTCAATTAACGGAATCTTTTATTTGGAATGTTTTTGTAATAAATGAAATGTGTAGTCTCCAGATTTAAAAAATATTGTATATTGATGGAAGATTTACCTATTTACTAATAACTAATAATTAACGTATTTTTGTATTGTACCGTAGTACCTACCTATAATTGTTAGTTATGAATTTTAATTCCGCATATATATTTTTTCTAAAACTACATATGCGGATAAACTAGGGACGATTTGGGCTCGTAAAATTATATTCTTACATTAAAGTTGTTGTGTGACAATTTAATAATCTGGTAAGTACATTTTTTGGTGTGCCATCTGTGGGTGTGGTGTTCAAATGCCTACATCTTACTACAACAGTAACAAGAGTCAGACACTCACACAGTTCAACTAATGGCATTACATTACCGTCTGACATAGACTAAACGCGCTTCACCAAACTCCGAAAATCCATTGAAATCGAGGAAATTTATCAACCTTGCGTTAGTTTTTAGAAACGGGAAAGTAAGACAATCTGTGTACGGTTTTAATTCTTCGAAGTCGTTTGTTGCTGGGTTGCTGCCATTGTTAGAGGGTCGTGCACATGTGTGAATCGGTCGCATAGGATTGGTGTACGCATAGCGTGGAGTGCGCATGTATTGCGCGGTGCGGGCGTGCGGTGCTCCGCCGGCCGGCCGGTACCAGGCACCCAGGAGAGAGGAGGAGGTTGCCGGTAGACTAATAGAGGTGTGAAGGTGACGGGAGATAGATCGATAATGCGTGGGAAAAGTTTTTGTTTCAAAAAGTTTGGTCTCGCTTGCCGCTTGCCGCTCCCGGTTGTTAAATCATCCATTGGACTGAATTTCTCTATTACAACGTTAAATAATATCAATAAGAAATAACTTTGATTACATCCAAAGGGCAACTTGATTTGTAAATGCTTTTTCATTCTCAGTGTCCTAATGAACTTAATTTATTTTTAACTATCAACATTTCTGTGTAGGTACGCTTATGCGCGTTCGTTGCTTCAGACCGAAGTGGATTTTAAATCTTTATAAATTAAATAAATAAAACGTTAATAACAATAACAAAAATATTTCTTAAAATTAAAAGATGATTTTTGAGAAAAAAGTCGTAAGATCTTTTATTGTAAGGCATTAGTACTTGTTAAGACAAATGTAATAAGCCGTTTGCATTGTTTCATTACATAGTTCCTATGGCCACCTTCCAGCTCCATCATTAGATCAGCCCATGTCATCATAATATCGCACTGTCACGCGATATTATGTCTACGTGCAAAATTTCAGCTCAATCGAAAACCAGGAAGTGGGTCAAATTTAACTTGCAAGATTTAATTACAGACAGACAGACAGACAACGGGACAGCCTAACAATAAAAGCTTATAAACATACATATTTATTTTTATTTCTACATAAATTATTGCAATCGCAAGAACTGAATAAAATGATCATGTTCTCAGCTATGAGAAATTCAACTCCAACTTTTCAACTAAAGCCAACTTGAAATTTAGTAAGGCTAATTATTGCCTAATAGCAATTACACATGCGTTGCTTAAGGCACAGTCAGAAACGTGATTTAACTTCTTTTGTCTCTGACCATCCTAGAAAAGAGCCTTTGTCTAATGATCTCCTAGCTTAGAAAGACTAACAGTCTAAAAGTAAAAGTGATCTATGCTTACAGTCCATTCAGTTTAGTCTATTGAACTCTGTATAGTCTAAAATATGTAGTAGTTTAGGCAATATGTGTGTTTTTGTTGGAAATACGCCAAAGTAACAAGTTTTTATGTAAGTAGGTAATTAGTTGGCCTCAGAAAGACTCTGATTTGTTAAATATTGCATGATTGATTTGATTACTGAAATGATGAATTCGGATGATTCACAATAAATGGCGGAAGTATTTCGCATATTTTTTTTTGGGGAATGGCCACTGTTGTAGTCGGAGACCGTAACTAAGACGACATAATGTTGTCGATTATGATCTCAGCACACGTTGAATCCATAGAAATGACGTCCAGGAATTCCAGGGTAGAGCGAAATAGGAGCGATTAGTAAAGAGAGCGGGCTCTGACAATAGACAAGATGCATAATGGTAATGCAGATTTTATAAAATGTCTCTAATTTTGTAAGCATTTTCGTAAAAAAGGCCTTTAAGCACAATTATTTTTTTTTTATCGATTCATCAACTTTGATTTTTAGTTGATTAAAAAATTCAATTTAAAAAGTAATAAAAAGTTTAAAAATAATATTTATGTAGGATTTTCTTAAAAATTTATAGCTACTTGTGTTATGAGGCCAATCCTGTAAATGCAATATTTGACATAGCACCCGAACAATTGTTCTTACATCACGCCTATAAATGCGACATTAATGACGTCACTCCTGTCCGGTTCGAGACGAAAGAGATTTTGGGTTAGCAAGGTAGTTTTTTCTTGTGCGTGCCTATTTTTAAGGAACTCTTTCCAGAGCACTACTAATAAAAAAATATGCATCTTCCCAATAGATGGGACAAACACTAGGAGGATAACAATATTATATTCGTATTCTATATATCTAATTTTAATATCAGTATAATTGTAAGTTGTCGTTTTTGGAGAAAATGCTGCAGTAAAATTTGTTGCCACTTCTTCTGTACTTGCGCTTAGGAAGCGGCAGTAAACTTAGCTGTAAGTAAATCATCTGTAGTCAACAACTACCTATTATGAAATCGGAAGAATCGGAAGAAATTGACAATTATCAAGTGATACAAATATCCAAAGATAAATAAATGATTATAATTTTTATTTTGACTTTGACTTTGATGGTGATGATGATTTCTTGGGAATTGCACGGTCTAATAAAATATATTGAAACTATTAATAGTTTACCCAGTCCATGATACTGATTAACTTTTCCCAAGGAAAATATATTGAAATATGATTTTTTATTTGCTTTCCGTAGAAACTTGGGTCAGCTGATTGGTTAACTTGTATTGGAGGCCAATTATTTTTCATATTTCGACATATGTTCCTTGGAGAAAGTTGTTCAGCATTATTAACTGTATTCAGCTTTAAAATAGTTACAGTATATTCTGTTAGACCTTGTATAACCAGTTCATTACCTTGATATATTTCTGTGAGATTATCCTCATCATAGACAAATTTTTGCTCTAAATTTCCGTACTTTATGAACATTTTTCCTGACTATTACTAAACATAATAATGCAACAAGGATTAACCTGTTACTTGACAACCTGCTCCGCGTCTTCGCAATAACCATCACGGTACAATTTGACGTGCGCTGTTAAATTTATGATATCCGCTGCCATCCATAATCTGTTCGTGCCATCTAGTGTGGAATAAACTGATTATGATTGGCCAGCTAACGAGCCTCTTGACATTCATGATGTCTTGGTGAAGGTGTGTCTGTTTCGATCCGCATTATTCTCGTTTGATTATGATACCGTCTAGAAAACCTTCATAATACCTATATTTAAAAAAGCAAAAGCCATGCTACCGTTTTAATCTATGTATTTGCTATAAACAAAATGGTAAATGGTATTTCGCTTTATTAATTTTATGACTTTGATTAGCTATACAACGTGTAACGGAAAGAAGGTATCAATCCAAAAGGAAGTAAACATGAACAACTTTTACGATGGCATCATCCCTGAAATCGTGAAAAACATCTTCACCTCAATACAAAATTAAATAAGTACCTACCGTGCCAAAATGTATGGAGGTGCTTTTTTTTAATATGTTTGTTTACTCCCTTTCGGGTCCTTTCTGTTACAGAAACATATACAATATGTTACAAAAACCCTGTCCGATCCTTGTAGGAGTAACTCAGACCGTCAATATGAACAATTTTTCCTTTTGGACCAATGCTTGAAACTCGAAGAAAAAAATCGACCTTTTCATAAAAATTGGCGGGCCGGCCGACACCTTCTGTATGAAAATTTTCACGAGTTTCAAGCGTTAGTTGGTCCCATAGGAAAAGTTGTTCATATTGACGGTCTGAGTCTGCTCCTACAAGAATGAGACAGGGTTTTTGTTACATATTGTATACAATGCGTATGTAGACGTATTACTGATGTTTGCACTATTTAAGTTTAATATATTTGTTAAAGATTTTGTATCAAATTTAAAATAATCTATTGAAAGGATGAACTTAAAAAATAAAATATTTACCTACGCAGTGTAATTAATACCTGTACATATTCCGTTTTCTGACGAATCTAATCTGTGTTGTGTTGTCATCTACCTTAGGTTAAAATACCCACCAACAGTATTTCCACATGCTCCTGGCTTCTTGGTACATGTAACTGTACGTTTGCGACAACTAGGAACTATTCCAGTGGACATAAATTAAACAAAAGCTGCGCTTGCACACGCCGTTGTTCCGAGCACAAAATAATAGGGTTTCAGAAGATTAACGGTGAACAGCAAATATTTAGTATTCTTCGCAGCAAAGTTCTTCTATTATCTTTGTAAAGATTACATCGGCAGTATTTGAAGTTTAGCTACTACCCATAACGAGAGTGATGAGTGGAGGTGAAGCGGGAGAAATGTGTCAGGATCGTAGCAAATAGAGATCAATAGCAAGGATACTATAATTACTAACGTAACAGATACCCAACGCCATAGAAACTATTGGAGGGCCCACAAGTAGGCAAAACTGGAGTTGCCGGTGGGCACACAGAGATGGCAGCACACACGACTTGTAAAAAAGTGACAAAGAAACTGTTGAATATGCTTGAAAAATATTGATTGCATTTCATATTAGTCATATTTAATAAATATGAGTACTACTTTATTCAAATAATAGTAATTAAATATTTTAATGTTTTAATGAATACCTATAGCGCCATCTAGTGACAAGGAAGAAAAATAATTATGTTTATAAGGCGATGGGTATGGGCAGGCATGTCCATAGTCTCTGCCAGGCTAGGTGCACTTCGCAATTTAGTTGTGATGACGATATTTGCTTCATCAAAACTTAAAAAAAAAATATTATTCGCGAGGTCTACCAGGAGTGCAATAACTCACAAATCCAGTAATTAATATTTGTCACGGCTCTCTTATTGGTAATATTCAAAGTGTTAACCTTACACACTCGCTATTTTATGCCGCAGTTTGAATATGCAGCTTCTTGCATAATTTGATGCTGCGTGCATTATTATTTATTGCTGTGGCTCAATCCCAATAGTTATTGCTAGAAAGTTGTTGTTAAAGCTAAGGTTGTAAAGCTTCTTTTTATTGGCCATCTCAAACCAAAGTACCAGGAAGAAAGGACAACACAACATCTACTTTACATACAGAATCTATACGACTACATAGACTATGACGTCTGTATCACTAATGGGATATCGGGAGGTTCTATCCCTAATACATTTATTTCACAAAGTACAAACGCACCGTAATAGTACGTACTTAAATTGTGATTTCAAAAATCTTTCTGATATAATAAAAAATAAGAACAATACTGCTTTATGTGGGTACTTATCACACCACAACATCACCCCCGAGCCTTTAAATGCATATGATTGCAGAAAGCCACAAATTGGAGATGCTATAAAGGTTATGGCGGACCTATTGATGGCATTGTGACGCAACTAGGGAGGGCGTTGAGGCGACCCTGCCTGGTGTTACCATCGTGATGAAATTTGATAGTGAAAATTAAATTTAGAATGCGGAAAATGATTACGTGCATCCGCCGCAAAAAAGAGAGATAACTTAATCTATTTGCATAATTACTTTTTTATTTGCAATCGTTTTGCATTATTTAATTGAAACAAAAATTACAAGTCTCTATGAGTTAATTAATTTATTTCTTTTATTTTTCCTCCATCTTAAGGCTGGCTGGAAGAAATTGCATTTGGCGATAAGTCCGCCTTTGTGCCCATGTTGTCTCCTGTGGTTGTAATTTTTATGTGTTTTACTCATATGGTGCAATAAATTTATATGGTCTGATCATAGATTTAATTTATTTGCCGTTCTGATTGACTGGACCGGTGTTATTTTAATTTTGCTCATAGATACTTGTTTAAGCCAACTGACTGCCTCTAGTCTCTTCGTCCGACTGGTCCACTAGACCACAGAGATCCGGATCCGGAATTCGTGGGTTCGAATCCCACTGGGAAGCATACTTTGTGAGAGTCGTTTCGAGATCCTAAAGAAATATGATTCCGAAGGGTCCCCATTTAGCGTTTGCTCTGGAACCTGTCCAAAGATTAGTTTTTGTGTACCCTTGGGTTGAAGAAGTCAGACGGCAGTCGCTCTGTGTAAAAACCAGCAACCTCGTCAAATCACCTAGGATAGGTAGCGGACCCCGGGCTCTGAACTGTTACCGCTGAGGATGCAACCGGCTGAGGATGGAATACGCGACGATGATGTTACTTGTTTAGGCCAACTATACTTTATTGAACATAATCAACATTGCTTATTTTGTTATACACTTAATTTCAGTATAATTTTGTCAATTTTTATTCGTGAAAACTCTCAACAGAATATCCACATTCCACGGAAATGGCCCCGACGATAGTTACGCCGCTGCGTAAAGGTGAACCACATTAACGATCAAAGGACTTATCTCCACTACATTACGGCTTAAACCAGCAGCGTAGTTATTCTTAAGCGTGCTATAAATAAAATTAAATAGTTTTACTTACATACCTAAAGGGCAGAGTAAGCAATTATTTTTATCACACTCGCCGATGCAAGACCGGTATCGTGGATGTAAGATCTTAAAGTTATCTTCCCATCTCATGCCGCCCTGGTACAATTTACACGATATTTACAAGGTCCCTCGGGACTCTGTTGCTATGGTTACCGGGAACTGGGAACGTTACCAAATGATTACTTATGGTACTCTGGTATCAACAAGTTTGTAAAGAGCTCTGTGCATCTTGAGTTTCGGGATCTGAATTCCGATGCCGGGAACCCGGGACCTATTGTAAACTACTTTGGATTTGTTTGTTATAAAACCTTTATTGTACATAACAAAAAAATTTTTTCTTATATGATACGAGCTCGTTATGTTTATTAACTCTATGATTAAAAGTTCAAGAAGTGTGATTCGGTATTCGATCTGATTCAGTTTTAAATATTATAAACTCTAGCTTTTCCAGCGTTGCGCGTGAATAAGGTATGTTTCCAGTTGAAGAAATGCGTAAAAATTGCAGTCAATTATTTAAGTATCTTATCTTTTTATTTATTTTTGTATTGTACACGCTAATTAACTGTTTTATCTCATTTCCCCTTGGGGGTCTGCTAGAAAAAAAATCTTTAGGAATAAGTAGCACCTTTGTACTACGTAATGTTTATTTTTATACATGTTTTACAAGTTAGTTTTCATGAATCAATAAAATTAAAATTAACCCGTCAACCACCAGACGGCTGAATCCGACCAAGAGAACAATTGATAACAATGGGTTTGTAAATATGCAGGAAGTCAGTAAAGGAAACATGACAAAGTTAGCGGCCATCTTTAATTTAAAATCAGATTGCAGTTTCGAGTTCTATCTTTAAAACTGAATCAGTACTGGCCTCTTACAAAGGCGAGAAAATGTACAACCACTAAAGCTGAAATAGCCTTATGTAAAACCTTACTAACACTAGTACCACGTAAGTGATCGTTAATCAGAGACGGGAGTACCTTCGCTTGTTTCCTAGACACCACATAAATCCACTCTCCAATTTGCTGGGTTTACTTTACTACCATCCTGGTTAACCTAACCTGGTGTTTAGTTAATTCTCAGATAACTACAGCAATTTTAAAGTACCCCTGATAATGTATTATCTTGCAGTCATTGAATTTATCTTGGTTATTTTAGCACCTGAACACTATTATATATTTGTCTCGGGCCAACCAGGTTTTAATCTCATTAGGAGACCATCATCAGGACAAATAAGGATCCCTAAAAGTGATGAACTCAAATTAAAACTCAAATTTTTGTATTCAATTCTATGTAGGATAAATTTATTTCTTATTGAAGAACATTTTTTTAAATATTATTTTAGTGCAGAAGCTAAAATCTACTAGCGTTTCGAAGCGACAACTGTTGGGAAGATTACGAAACCCAGTTCAGTATTGGTCCTTACCCGGCCTGATCGCCTTGTTTGTTTGTTTTTCGTGTGTGTCAATGGCCAAGACTGGTGTCAGATTTTTCAAGCTACCTACTAAAGGTATCTGCTATAGCTTAACGACTACCATACAATAATGACAGCTGGGACCAACGGCTTATACTTCTCAAGCACGGAGGAGCTCGAGAAATTTTTAAGCCACTTGTGGTCACCCATCCAAGTGTGGACCATGCCCGAGTCGCTTAACTTGCGAAAGCGCTAGAGATGCGCACTGCCGCCGGGTTAGCGAGCTCCTGATCGCCTGATGACGACGTTCGAACTCTTCGAACACCGCTTAGATTTGCTGCCCCAAGAATTTAGGACATGACTGATGAATCCGAAAGGCCACAGAACTATTCTTATTATTTCTTATTTTCTTAAACTTGCACGAGGTTTTCCAATGCATTGTAAAAAAGTTGGTGAAAAAGAAATAGGTACTTACCTAAGTTTTACAGTAAGTAAATTTATAAAATGTGTATATTCTAAAAACGACAAACGTGCAAAGCAAGAAATTGAATCTAGATTATGTTGTCAAGGCTGTCATTTTTATATATATTTGAATGTATAATAAATAGCGAGGACCAAGAATTACAACTTATTGATTTACTAGTACTGACCTGACGTGATAGCAATAGTAAAATTTATTTATCTTCAGTAAATACATGTTCAGTGGTTCACTCTCGAGTCTCGACAATGGATTCAAAGAAGTGTATCGTTACGAGATACGAAACGTACTTTACCTATTACTAGGATATAAATTACATGTAAGTAATACATAAAAATGTTCCTAAAAATAAGTCAGGGATTTTCTTGGTTTTAGTAATTTTTTATGCTTGCTTTTCGTGTGTGTAAGTGGCCAACACTAGTGTCTGATTTTTCAAGCTGCCTAAAGGCATCTGACATAGCTTGACGACAGCCATACAATGATGACAGCCGGGACCAACGGCTTATACGTGCCTTCCGAAGCACGGAGGAGCTCGATAAATTTTCATGCCACTTGTGGTCACCAATCCAAGTGCGGACCACGCCCGGTGCCGCTTTACTTGCGAGAGCGCTAGTAATGGGCACTCGGCCGGGCCACCGAGCTCCCCATTTTTTTATGAAAGAGTACATACGAATTGAAATTATATTTTTTCTCTATTGAGCTAGGTATTATGTATGTTTTTCTCTGTGCAAGTTCTTCAATATCCATAACCGACCACCAATGAATATTTTAACATGATTTTAACATTCTGTAACCACCTCTTCATACCTACAAGTATGTTTAAAATATAATTTAATAAAATGATATACCTACTTTTTTATCTATACGTCTAAGCACAAATTGCAGTGTACGGTAGCATTGGTAGTATTTTTTATCTCAGTTGTCATACAAGGAATCCGTTCATTCATTTAAATTAAACAGACAGGTTTTTATAAACACCAATGATAGATTAGTCATTATGCAGTCTGCGCCGGCAGCAGACGGTCACAACCGGTCGTAGGAACCCCAACTGGTTTTTGTCGTCACCTCACCGTCCGGCAACAAAACGTTCCGCGAATCTGCTACGCGGGTACCAGGCGACCAGACTATGCGTAGAGGTATTACAGTTCTACTGCGGTCAATGTAGCGTCAAGCAGACATCAATGTCATAAATGTATCGGCGATAAACAAATGACAATCGATGCTACTCTGCGGGTGACTGTTTGTAATCGCAAGAATTGTAGGGTTGACACTAAGAGCAATAAAAAATGTTTTGAATGGACAGGCTTCTGTATTTTTTTGCATGGTGTTATAACGGCGAAATAACAAACATGATATTTCCATGATAATGAAACAGATCGTGCAAAAAAATAATTATGATGTAGGTACAAAAAAAATATTATTCTACTTGGTACTTGCTGAATTTGTATGAAAAATCCTTTCTTTCTTATTTCTAAATCTCTCTAACGCTTTTTTGACATCTTATCATGATTCTAAGCGTCATAATTATATGGCACATCTAAGAATTAACATGGCGGTAAAAGTTTTTATGTCGATAATAAAAGTCAACGCGCGAACGAAGTTAGTTATTTCTAATTGGATAAGTAAGTATGTCATTATTAGATTGAAGATAAACTTATAAGTAAAACAGGTGTTTTGATGAAGTACAGATAGTGAAAATTTCTAATAACGATAAATAGATACGTAGATAAGATAAAATTATAAAAATTCATAAATATTTATTAAGTAATTAGTTAATAAAAAATGTCCAATGTCCATTACACTTAATAGACTTTCATCGGTAATTTTTATTACCCGCAATGACGGACTCAAAGTGAGCCGAAACGGATTATGCGGCGATGCTAATGAGTCGACCGACTCGACGGGCGCCACTTTTAATGCGTTGCCAGCCCTGCTGCACCGCGTACCCCCGCGGGTGAAACACGTGCGTCCCGGCTGCGCCTAGAAATAGTTCCCATAGACGTCACTTAAAACTTTTTTTTATTATTTCTAAGTGAGAAAGTCATCGTTGTTAATGACAATATTTGAAAGGTTTAACACAGAGGATTAATTAGGTAGGTTCCTTATTTTGACTTTTATTGTGTGTCTGTCTGGGCGATAAAGAGGTTTTATAAAAATAAAACCTAGCTAGATCGATTTCTCCCACATAAACCGCTACACACAAATTTTTCATTCAAACAGAGATTCTAATTGATACAAGTTTATGGAACATGCTGGTAGAAAACCAGCGTTTAGACCATATAAGAGAACCGGTGTAATCAAGTTTTGGTAAACATCTTGAATCTACGAAGTTATCATTATCAAGTTACTGACACAAACGCGAAACTTTAACGTTTTCAATATAGACTTTGGACAATAAATGTTAAAGGCAAGTCGTCTTGGTATGACAGACTCCTCCAGAGCGCTGCATAAATCATGCGCCCTCGTAAACGCTGCAGACATGCCGGTTACAGCAACATGGGATTCCAGACCGGAATGTTTGTGTTTGCTGGACGTTAGCAAAGAAAGAAACAGTAGGTAGTATCTACAGTAACTTCTAAGCCTTATAGTTATATGGCACACTTAATTACTATCTGACAAATAACACTTACGCGAAATACATACAAAAATGTTCAGTATAAAACCCATTTTTATATACAGGTGAGTGATGTCGTATTTTAGCTCGCCTTGGGTCTTCGGAAGAAATGTCAAATGAAGTGACCGTGTATTTGACACGTTGATTAAACGTCAGATGTATTCTTCTATAGGCAAGCGAGTGATGTCGTATTTCAGCTCGTACTGTTCGTCAGACTCCGCCAGAGCGCGGCATAAATCATGCGCCCTCGTAAACGCTGCAAAGAAGTACAGCAATATAGGATTCCAGACCGGAATGTTTGTGTTTTCTCGACATTAGCTAGAAAGTAGTTATGCTATAGTTTTGGAAAATAGCGATAAATTAAAATACTACTTATATAAAACGAAAGGTAGCCCTTTAAAATGAAGTAAAGCTTTGACTGGAATCCTCGGGATATTTACTATGATGAACATATGCGCGTCATATTCGCCCTGATGAAGACCTCCGGATGAGGTCGAAACATGTCGGCCAGTAGCTGACTCTCTACGTGAGTAACCAGTGCTTGTTAATTGTCTGTGTCTCACGTTAAATTTAATCATTATAACAAGCCAAGTGCGTGTCGGGCCACGCGTAGAGTAGGTTCCGTAGTTGCGAATGCCCACTTTGAGTTCACGCCACTAAAAACGTCTAAAAACGAATTTTCTATTGAATTTGTATGAATTTTTCTTTTCCAGTTACATTTTATAAGTTGGTCGCTTATAACTTTTTCATTTGTAAACCCTACTCAGCTCTGATAGTTTTCCTTTAAACTTCGTTTTATATACTACTGCTGTGAACTTTTTCACATGTCCGTTAAATAGATAAGCTTTTTTATATGTAATGATGGTACATTGTAAAAACATACATTGCATATTTGATGAATGGATAGTCATTTTTATTGCAGTCAAAATTGCACCAAAAATTTGTCTGACGGTTAAAAATTCACACTTAAGTTAAAATAATCTTTTTACGATATGTAATTAACTGGACAAGTAACTTTTATGTAATTGGTAGATTTAAGTAAATGTCTAACAATCAATACATGTTCTTGAACTTCTATCGAACTGTCACTTCCCAGTAACATCAATAAATCAGGTCCAGCAGCCGTCAGTGCTTTGACTGACATATTTTGTGTCTGTCAAGACTATCGGCTGTAGTGTCGGTAGCCGCGCTCTCCCCTTTAATGATAACAATGTTGAACGGTGCCTTATCAATAAGCTGGTGGCTAAAAATAGAGAAATAATCTCGTAACTCGTAACTTCTGTTTGCGATGACATTTTTCAATTTACCTACCAGCGAATTGTGTATTTTTTATACTGGATCAGACGAAGTCTGCGGATATTAGACGAAATATTATCAATAAAAAAAATGTTAGTCATTTAAAAAATCCAGGCACTTTAATTTTTTCATTAATTATTTTTAAACTAATTCCCTGTTTCGTATTGTTAATTATTTTATTACTTTCATAGCTTTTAAACTTTGTAGCTTTCAAATGAGACCACTTTGAAGAAAATACGCCGTTTATATAAAGAGAAAAAAATAAATATCGAAACAGGACGTTTACAAAAAAAAATTATTAGTATTAAAATATTTTTTTTCCCGCTTTTTTATCGATAATATTTCGTCTTATATCCGCACATTTCGTTTGATCAAGTATAAAAAATACACATTTAATTGGATGTACTTTTGATGGCGTAATTTTTTGATAGATAGATACCTAGATTAAATATTTATTTGGTTTATCTGTAACACACATTATACAAGTGAAAAATTACTATTATTAACATTAATATCTTAACACTTACTTAACCTAACAAGCATCATGTGTGCCACAGAAGCACAAAAGGGCTACATCTCAGCGAAGTGCTGCTCGAGATGAACAACCGCTGATTTTCACCGCTTCACCCTGGTTAAGTTGACGCGGCGCTCTTAATAATAACGTTTTAACATTTTCTACTGTGCGCACATCATGCTCTATTTTCTAATTCATTTATTTATGATTATTAATTTAAATTTTATGACATTATTTATTAATGGCATATAACATTTTAAAGCAAATAGATTGATAAAAATAATAGAATTAAAAGTACCTATAATATTAAATAATTTAATTGAAATTAGAAAAGCAATGTTAATAAGGGTTGTATTAATTATTTATACTACTTTTTGTATTTGAGAATGGCGCTTACATACGACACGCGCATGCCAAACCCACGACTTCCGCACGACAAGCACGGTTTGGATTTGTTGCATATTTATTTCGTATTTGAGTCTTCTCATACATCAATGCAACTCAAATTGCATTTAGTGCATTTACCGAAGTCCAGTCGGAGCGAAGCACCGGGCGGGTCCAAGGCGGAAGTAAAGCGAAGGCAAGGCGAGCGCGCCGCGCAGTCGAGGCGTGCGCGTGTTGACTTCACTACCTTCAATATATCAGTGGGTTTATAATCTTTCTAAATCCACCAATAACAGACACAATAGTAAAACAGTGGAAGTATCTTGGAGACCAAAAGGAAATGCAATCAAAATAGTGACGGCGACAGTTTTCTAGCCACGCTCTTTATTGATGTGATTTTTCGAGATTTTCTGATCTCGATCATACATGAACAATCTTCTCGAGAAGAGACTTTAGCTGTTACTTACATATACTTATACAATACATATTTAGGTTCTAAACAAAAATACTTTAAGTATAAAAATATACTAAATTTTCAACAGCCAAAAACAAACGTTAACCGTCTTATTATAAAACCCAGACTAACTTTGTTACTAGGTTTAATTAAACCATTATCCGCCCAAAATAAAGTTGACTTTGACAGGTTAGATAATGTGATATTACTAGATGTGAACTTGATTTGGTCGGATAATGGTTTAAACTAGCGATGCATCCGATACCGATATATCGGCGATACTTCGGGTTAGCCGATATATCGGTATCGACGATATTTTTATGACCGATTCAACGATACTTGTTTTTTTTAAATCGCCTTTCTCCGCAAAACTTAAGATTACTTTGTTTTTTAAATAAAAATGTTATTAATGTTAATTACTAAAATTTATAATAATTATCTAATATCGACCTATGTAATTACTTTTCATATTAATAAAAAAATAATCCGACTGGTGATTTATTTTTTTATCTTCATGTTTGATTCAATTAACGTATCGGTATCGGTATCGGTATCGCCGATATTTGTATAAGAGTATCGGTATCGGTATCGTATCGGCGAAAAGGCGTATCGATGCAACCCTAGTTTAAACCTAGTAACAAAGTTAGTCTGGGTTTTATAATAAGACGGTAAAAAACTAATAAGACCATTTAATTTACTTTAAAAATCTTATCGAAATTATGATACTACGGAATGTACCTCTGACTTCAATGAAGCGATCCCTCGGTGTTTCGAGAAAGTAAACTATGACCATTAAGGTAATCGTGTGATTCAGAAACAAACTTGATGACCATAAACAGGACCATTAGAGCCCACGCGCTACCCCACACCCTGCTAGCTGAAGTAGGGCCATCAATCGAAAAATTGTTATGAAGCTACTTGCTTTTTTTTACTTATTATTTTTTGATTACCTTTTTGACAACTTGATTCTAACTATCAATAAAATATATTATAACTAGGCATAATCCTTCTTATTATAAAAGCAGGACTAACTTTGTTACTAGGTTTAAACCATTATCCGCCCAAATCAAGTTGACATTGACAGGTGAGATAGTGTGTGATTCTAGATGTCAACTTGATTTGGGCGGATAATGGTTTAAACCTAGTAACAAAATTAGTCTGGGTTTTATAATAAGACGGAATATGTTTACAACACGTTTTGAACTAATAGATATTATTTGCTAACCTAACCTAAAGCTTGACAAGAAAAAACAAACTAAAACGAAACTATTAAAAAAAAATGGATTTGTTATTTGAACGTAGGTACCTAAAGCCTAAATCTTAAATAATGATAAGCGGCTGGAAAAGAAGCTATTTAAGAGGTAAAAAAAGGAGACAACCCTAAGCAAATGAAACGAATTCGTATTGAATTCCGATGCTTTCTTGACCTCAAGCGGTGTACGGAGCCATACTTTTTAAAGGTATATATATGTTCTGAGCGAGCGGTCGAATCATCGCGTGAAATCTTCAGTAGAGCCCGAAAAACAATTGAACAGGTGTTTTTCCCTAACACAAAAAGGGAACTAAATAATTTAGAATTTTTCGACTTCGAAGAAAGAAAGAAGACCAGAAAGAGATGGGCGGATGACCATACACAGTTTAAAAAAGGATGGCAGATCATGTCTAGGAGCGCGAAAATGGAAGCAGAGAGACAAATATTTAAATTTTTTAACAAATAAAAGCAACCGAATTTATTTTCTTTCATATCTCCAAAGTTCTTCATCATATTTTCACAAAATTAAAATGGGACCAATTTGGTGCTACGAGCTTACAAATAAAAAAAGGAATCATCAAAATCGGTCCACGGTTGATGATGATATCGCGTAACATACATACAAAAAAAAACATACGCTCGAATTGAAAACCTCCCCGTTTTCTTGAAGTAGCTTAAAAAAAATAAACAAAGTTATTTGTTAGCTTTAATAAATCCCATTGTTAAGGGAGAATTTTCCCCAACTATGGGAGGTATTAAAGCTAACAAAAAAATGTATGTTTATTTTTTAATTCCTATTAATAAATCTATTTTGATTATAATATATTGTCATGTTTATCCATGTGTCTGTAGCTCCCAAATGAATCAACCATAAACATGTATTAATATTTTCAGGGGTTTTGTCAATTTTAATGTTACTTAAAAGAACACCATTGATCTCTGTAAGGAGATGAATCATTTCAGCATATGTAAATGGATGATTAAAATAATTTATTTTTATTTTATATTTATGTATAGAGTTCACCATCTATGCTGGAATGATTCATCAGAAAGAATATGCTCACCTAAATAAAACTTATTTTCCTAAATGAAGTTTATTTTAAAAGTTGTGCCATTAACATAAATATGATTTTATCAACTTTAATATTTTAATTAAGTCATTAATTTTTTTAATTTATTATTTATTTCTAATAATAAAGATACTCTTGTTTGACCTTAGTGCTTCAGCTCGAGAGCCGACCGCAAACTTCAATGACTTTAACCTATTGACAAACAAAGGTTTACAGCACAAACAAAACTATCCAACGTTAGTTCATAAAATTCTTAGCAAAGCTTATAAAATAACTTTTGTTTATATTGTCTTGATTGAGTGTATACGGGCTGTGAAACAAACCAGAACTTTATTCAGTTTACCCAAGGTCAAATTAGTATCTTTAGTTATTTTATTTTAGACTTCCGGAAACGTTTATCCCTATTTTAAGATACGAATGTAAACTGACCTAGTTTTTACATTCAAACTATTATCTCTGTAATATTAAGAGTATACTTCGAATATACCCAAGTCATCTAGCCTTTGTAATTCTGACATCGCAATTATTTCCTCGATTCTTTACATATAATATTTGAAATAGATATAGTAGCAAAATCATGAACATTGTAATAATAAATTAATTATTATAAATAAAAGGCTAATTATTTTTTCATATAATCAAATAAGTAAAAGACAAGATTTTAACGTACCTATTTCTAAAATGATATTCACGTATAACTATAATACAGACAGAAGATTTAAAAAATGCGTTTACCATATCATAATATATAAATAAATAGTATAAAATCATACTTTTTTGAATACCTCAAATAATTCAACAAAAATACAAAGTAAAATTGAAATAAAATTTAAATAAAATACGCAGAAAACCGGCCCGACCGCGCGCACGCCAGCGCCCAGACTCGCCCGTGTCTAGATCATATTTTAGTCTAGACTTAGCGCTGTAATTCCCAGTCTAGAACACGTTCATTTGTACCTAGAAGTACCAGGGCGACATGAAGCCAAGGAGGTCTGAAAATACTAGAATCTAGCTCCCAGACAGAGCCAGACAGACTGATAAGTGTGCGCTACACACAGCGACGATGACTACTCACTTCTTTTGTTAACGTATTTTCATAATAAACCAGCAACCATTGAGAAGACAATACGATTAAAATATAGTTATATACACTTATCAACTGACTAAAGTTGCAAAGGCTTTCAGAAGATGGTGTATAATGTGTATTTTAGTTACTTTTAGGTATATGTATTTCCACTTAACGACATTTCATAGCGTATTCTAAATAAGATATTTCATCATGAATGTAGTTTATTAAAAAAAATATATGGTATATAAATTTTTCAATGTAATATACGAGTATATAGTTTTAAAGTAGGTATGCAATAATATCCACATAAACAGACCTAGAATGTAAGTACAGTGCGGGTCATCTGACTTCGATAGTTCTTAATTTAGTATTTAATAGTATTTACTTACATTTAAAATATGTAAGGTTTTTTTGTATAAAAGCACTCCTTCTTCTTGAAAATTCAAGATGTTTATTTTTAATAAAAATTAATTTTCGAAACGCGTTGATGTCTTTTGAGTACGGCTTGACTTGATTTAATATAAATTATTTTAAACAAGATGTCGAATGATATTTAGGACCATAGTCTTCACCTATTGTAACAATTAATTTGCAGAGCTCTTTTATGTATGTCAAAAGATAAATGTTGAAAGTAATTAAAAAAAAAAACTATCATGCTGGTTTACGAAAAAAAACCTAGAATAATACCACCTACTTCACTTTTCCCGCAGATTGTAAAAGGGATCAAGGGAGCGTGTGAGTATCTGATGCTGCTATTAACTCATCACTTTTCCCTTTTTCTATCATCAGTCATCACGTTTACCTTCACGTAAAAAGCTGGTTTGTGTCTTACAAGCCATGCATACAGATGTGATTTTGTATTTGTGTGTAAGTACTAAGTATAGTAAAAAATAATTTTCGCAGCTACTAATTATGAATTATGTTTTTTGAAGGCCTCTGTGGCTTAGTGGTTTTCACGCCAGGAAGCCACACCGGAGGTCCCGGGTTCAATCCCCGGTCAGGTCTAGATAGAAAATGATCTTATTCAGATTGACCTGATTCTTGGATATTTCTCTATATATGTATTTGTCATAAAATATGGTATCCTTGAGTTAGTATTCCATAACACAAGTCTCGAACTTACTGTTATACTCAATCTGTGATTTGTTAAGGACAAAACACACAGATATAAATATTATCATTATTTTATAATATTAATATTTATTAATTCACTACTAGCTGATGCCCGCGGCGTTGACGTGGTAAAATTTTTGACAATCCCACGGTAACTTCTCATTTTCTCAAGGTAAATAGTTATATCTCTGTCGATGGCGCTCGTTTTTTGCTACTGCCGGTCTGGTTTGTGGTTACGTACATTACTATATTTTAATTTAGGGTCATTTTTAGGTAATAGTACCTTCCGCATAGCGTCATGCCTACGCCTTGGTGCCGTTACCAAAGCCCCGCATCGCTGCCTCTGCGGCAATACCGTCGACCGGCTGGGTCACCACGGACTATCTTGCCCCAGGAGCGTGGGCCGCATGGCACGTCATGCCAGTCTTAATAATCCACCGAGGTCTTGTCACTATTCAGATGCTAGCAGTTTCAGAACCAATTGGTTTGGCGCGGAATGATGGCAAGAGACCGGATGGAATGACCCTTATGCCCTGAAAGTTGGGGAAGATGTGTGGGACGTAACTACATACCTATAGCATAAAAATGTATGGAGCAACAATTTTTTTTTCGCGGTTTTGTAGTTTCTCCCTTAGTAAAAGTTGTTCGTATTGATGACGACAGCATGTCCTTAAATTATCGCTAGTTCGTGTCCGAACACACTGTATAAGTGGAATGGGTCTTATTCGCGACCGTTGTGCAGACATTGCAAAACGTAGGTTGTAAAACGTAAACCGGGTTGCAATGTATTTGTGGTCGCCCCATTTCTACTTTGAGTATCCAATCACTGTTGAACGTAGGTACACATTCTTCAGCAAGCCACGTGTACCTACATCACGCCCCGGACCTTTTTGATTTGCTTATTATATTTGACTAGGTACTTCGTCACTATGTGTTTTTAAAGCAATAGGTAATGGAAGGAAAAAGAGGAGTATGAAAACCCAGAAGATTTTTTTTCGTTAATATAATTTAAAAAAAAAGAAAACATACCTATAAGGAGGTTAAGAATTTAGCGGAAGAAAGAGAGACATGGAAAGTTCTCCACCGACAAGTGCCCAGCTCTTAAATATAAGAAGATTTTCACAAGGGTCTCCAGGGTTTTAACGGGTCCTTCTAACATTATATAAATCATTATCATATTAAAAAAAATACTGGACTTCTTTTTAGCACTATTATTGTTATACCCGTATATACATAAAAAAATCTGTCCTTCTGGATCAGTCATAATATAGCGAAGATGCAATGCAACCAATTTAGTGAGTGCTGACTTTTTAAATAAATCGGTTAATTAGAAATTTCAATAAATTTGTTTACGAAACGACCCTGAAGTGGACGCTGATAGCCTGAATTTAATTTATATAATATGTAACTGATTGAAATATGTAGTGCTGGTATTTTTATGAGGCACGTTAAAATTTAGTTGCTGCCCCCTATACTATGCCGCCCCGGTCCAAAGCCCTCTTGGCCATAAAGTGAATACGTAACTGCATTCAGCGAACTTGCTCTTGTCATTCTCAGAAGCCAACTCATTAGATGGCACCGGCCTAAGGGCAGCGTTTATAACCAGAATTAAACAGGTGTCAACTAAATTGATAAATTTTTAACCGAAAGGAAAGAAGGAGGATTTGGATTAATAGGGAACAGATTGTCAATTGGAATCCGTTCCCTATTACTCGCAAGACGCCTGGACCAATTTCGAAAATTCTCTCGTTCGAAAGGGCATACTTGTCAGGTGGTACCATACATAAAATTTTTATCAAAATCGGTTGAATATTCTGACGTTGAAGTCGGTTTTTAGTTTTGAAAAATTATGTACTATCAAAATACCAACATCTTCATAAATAAAAATTACAATGATAGAAGATTTAGTCCGAAGTGATCAAGAGAACTTACAAATATTTAATTTAGGTTTATAGTTAGAGGCATTTTTTTCTATTTATGATACCCGGCACGTAAGTTTAACAAAAATGGCGGTAATTGTTGTACGTTGTTTGTCCGTTTAGACTTTCATTTTATAACATTTCTATCCGAACTTCAGATAGAAATGATTTCGGCTTTGAAGAAAGACTAAAAAATCTCTTTTAACACAAATTAAACATGCGCCGACGGCCGCCATTTTTGTTCAACTCATGTGCCAGGTATTGTACCATCCCACTACCTACTAAAAGATATAAAAGTGCCTAATGTGTAAGTATTCCGAATCTGTTTCTGTGTCAATAGCCTTAAGTTCGTGCTCTGTACCAAAGTAGCTAAAGAAAAAGGGCTGGATAACATATTACCATGAACCCTCAAAGAAAGTCCCGAACCCCGAACGCAAAAAATAAACAAACTCAGCCGAAAGCGAAATTTCAATGAAGCGTGCGCCACATCCTAACGCTACTGTGTGCAAAAACTCGAAAACAGTCACACCCACGCTAAATAACACCCTATTACTTCTTCTTAAATTACTCTTTCAATTAACATTAACGAGACGCTTTTCAGTCCTTATCTAAATCTTCTAAATAATTATACGAGCACACAAAACCAGCAATGAATTTATGCATGAGGAGAAATTCTCTCCGAATCGGCGGGAACGGGATAAAAGGAACAATAGTCTTAGTTTTAATCTCAGCGTTGTTTTTTGTGTTGGACTTGGAAGATCCAGTTCGTGGCAGGATTTACGACGCCAAGAGTGCCATTTTTGAAACGCTGTGTCACTAAATAAAAGGTTTTTACAATACAAAAAATCTTTCTTTTAGCGACTTCGCTTTTCAAAAATGAGTCCACATGTCCTCCAGGACGGGGGGAGGACTTGACACACAATTTTGCGTGAGATTTTGATCGTTGCATACCGCCGTATGCAGCCAACAATTTAGCGAAATTGCAGGTGGTGTAACTATAGGCTTTTAAACGAGTGAGGGTTCATTGACGCCTTGTTAATATAAAAATTGTGCGAGCTGCATTTTGCACAATTTTAAGAGAGATGTTTATTAATATTACTAGACGGTGCCCGTGACTTCGTACTATATTCAGAAATGATGATGACTTTTTTCTGATATCAGATTTTTATGAAACAAAAGCCTAAATTTTGCTCCAAGCCTCACTCTCTGGTGGTTCAAAGATTGGCATGTAATTACATACATATAACAAAAAAAATGATTTTGACGAGATTATTATTGTTTTATTACCTATAAGGTAAGTATAATTTACCTAAGTATGATATGATAGGTACATAAGATTTTCATATAACTAGCCTGCCTCTGTTAAGAAATTAATGTAAGTTTAGAACACAAAAGCGTAATGACTTGAGATGTCACTTTGCTGTTCACAAGTATTTGGAAAGAAATATACTTGTTCAGCATTCTCATCCGACTGAGCTAACGTCTATCTAACGCCTGGTTTACTAATGTTTGCAAATACATGCCTAAGCGACGATGGTATTGTATATTTATTACACCTAAATAAAGTTATTCAATTATTTTAGTTCAAATAATACCAATAAGTTATTATAATAAGTTCTTTCTTTCTTTTTAGTTTTTTCTTTTTTTTTCTTTTTATGATATTTAGTTCATTTCGAATTGCATTATAAATTTATAATTTTTTATTCTGATTTATTTTTATTTAATTTGATTTTAATGTATTTTGTATTTAATGAATTGTAATATATTTTTTTTAATTTTATGAACTTAATATTTATTTGGACTGAGTTGTCTGGTAATAATCGATTTTATTTTTATTTTATTTATTTATTAATAATAAAATTATTAAAATAAATGACCAAACAAATTCTTTTCACCAGCTTTTTTTCATGCAGAGTTACTGATGATTCATTTGAAATTTTAATAACTTGATATCTTCTGAGCTGGAGTACTTAAATAAATAAGCTGTGAGCTTGCCAGATTTTTAGTAAAAAACGAATTTAATTTAATGCATTCTTTCAAAAATGATTACTTAAGTACTCAATAGGTAGTTTTAATTTAAATTATTATGGAAAATTGTTAATTTAATAAGCAATTGGTTCTTTAATAAATCAAGAGCAGGACTCTATCATCATCGTAGTTTAATATTTGTGTCCCTGACAATATTAAATTAATAAGTAGATGTAAAAATAACTGATGTCATGAGATCAGATATCTTTATAATTTTAATAAAACAAAAAAAAATTCGTACTCTAAAGTGAGGTCTCTACATTTTGTCCCATTTAAATATTTGTATCTCTACTATATTAAATAATTACGAAGGTAAAAAATATACTATCGCACAGTTCCTTCCTTTCAAACCAAAAAAAATAGACTTGGATTAAGATTTATTAGGAACCATTATGAATTATGGTGATATTTTTATTAGGTACCTAAATAATCTTTGGCTGTTTTTTGTTTAAATTTAAGCAAAACTTTTGATTAATTTACCACAAAATCACATTTAAATATCTTCCAAGTAATCGTGCATTACTTAATCAATTAAATAATTTAACTAACACTCACCTTAAGTTTAAAAGCCCCATAACTATTGCAGCATGCCAGCCAACGTAGTCTCGTCCGTAAATTAAAAAAAAAAGCACAGAACAATCACTACAAGTCAGGCACAAAAGTCGAAAAAATTAAAGGAAAAACGTTCCAAATTCGAAATTCCCGCACTCCAGCGGGCCGCGAACCGCGCAGACGCAGTACCGGGTGGACTATGGAGTGCGCGCAGCCTCCAGTGGACAATGGGACGCCGGCGGTCCGACCGACCCCCACCACCGCCATTCATGAAACCATATGAAACCGCATCTCAATGGACGACATACGTAGCTTTGATGAATTCTGAAAAGGCTTCGCAGCTTACAAGAGCACTTCGCTCGAGTGATTGCATCCCACTTATGATGATAGAGTTTGTTTGTCTAATGCAGATTTCGATTTTAGTGTCAACTTTATGTCATATATTTAAGTGCTCGGATGCAATGTTTGTCTTTGACGCATTTATTTAGTTTATCTAAAACACGCTTGTTCTAATGTTGAAAGCTCGGTAAACGTTATTTTCTCTTTAAGACTTATTTATTTACTGTATAGTTACTCCCTGTTACTGGATAATTATATTTTTTAACTCCACAACCGATTTTGGTAAAATTTATATGGGACAAAGTATGTCCTTCCAAAAAAAAAGAATATTGCGAATTGGTCACGGCGACTTTGAATAATCGAGAAAAATCATTACATAAAAAAATAACATATTTACATTCGAATTAACAGCCTCCTCCTTTTTTAAAGTCGGTTAAAATTACTTTCTCCATGATTTTTTTCTGAATTTTGGTTCAACTTACACGCATGTTACTTCGCTAATCATTAGCCCGGCGTAAATGACGTGAATAATTGCTACACTATACTAGCTATGAGGTATGTAGGTATACCCGAAACTTTAAAAATCTTCTTTTTGATATTATGGTTGTATAATTAGATTTTTTTCTTCAGTTACATTGAAAATAGTATCCATCCAACAATATCAGTAAATAAAGTACCAGAACTAAGAGTAAAAAGCGTTATGTTTACTGAAATAAAATGAACTTTAATTTCTTTTTGAAAAATACAAGTTTTGGTAGTTTAACTTCTGTTCACTTAAAAATCTTACGGAATTCCAATTACTTTGATTAATCAACACGAAAATAGTATTTTCTGATTAGTATGATGAAAATTGGTTGTGAATTATTATGAGGTCATACGTCTAATACACTGAAAAAAAAATAACAACAACTACGAATTCGGGTGTGACGTATCCAAGCCACGTTTGCACACGTGTATTTACTGTAGCCACCGTTGCAACATCAAACCTGTAACTGTACCCTAAACCTCACAGTCACACCTCCAGCTACTGCAAGGACAAGACATCCATGGAAATAGAAACATTAATTTAATCTGCGTTTAAAATTTTCTCGGGTATAATATATCCGACCTCACTCACGCCGGTTTAGAAATGGCTATCTTCGCCTTCTTCTTCAGCCCATTACCCAATGCTGAGTGTAAGCCTCTAGCAATGTTAGCCATTCCGTTTGATCTTTAGCTTTCCTCAATCATGTATTTTCTTCAACTTTGACCAGATCGTCGGTCCATCTAGTAACTGGTCGACCAATGCTATAAGGTTACATAATTGCTGTCTTTTGAGTTTTTTACTAATAAATAAAGTTTTTCAATTTTGCCACAAAAAACGATCGCATAGTTCTCCTAGTTCTATTCTTTCCTAATTCTCTTTCATTCTATTGATCTTCTCGTCAAATTAAATAACGAATCGTCACTTTTTTAAAAGTAAAGTGGTCTTAAAAACTAGCCAGTTCTTAAACAAATCCGAAAAGGATTCAATCAAAATTGTATTATTAATTGTATGGAGAATCATAGGCAATAATAACAACTTTTTTTTAATTCCGAAACTAAAATCTACTTTACAATTTAATTTATTTTGCCAAACTGCATGAATAGATTACAGGGTAGGATATGAATAAGCACGTTAACTCCCAAAAACAAATCTCACATCCTTTATATTATTCACGAATGTCATCATCCGAAATTAACTAAAATCAGGCAGGAACCTATTTGATAATTCAATGTAAGTATTGAAAGAATAATGTTAATGTAAGAATCTGTTTATAACATTTTTTGGGGATGTTTTGTAGGCCTGCTCGAGCCTTCCGTCGAAAATGCTGCAAATGTTGCAAACAAAGTTAGACTGGGAATCCTTCACGGATATACATACCTACATACATACCAGTAGCGTGCATTTCATACAGACACACAGAATTTGTCTACCTTAACCCTAATAATAATGTCGGATACTATCGATAAATGTATGTTTTTTTGATATCAGCTCCATATAAAATATATCCATATTTTCTCGTAATTTATATACATACACTTATTTACCACAGGGGTAGGCAGAGACTGTTCTCGTAATTTAGGTAAGATTAATGCCTACCCTGTAAAAAATAGTTTTGCACGTCACTGATACATACATAATATCACGCTTATGTCTCACAGGGGTAGGCAGAGACTATGGTCCTCTACTTTACTGAAATTCAGATGCATATTTAATAAACATTGCTGGTTTTGTAATTCTTCTTTTCGTATAGAAAGCTCGAAATATCATTTTTCAGAACTAAAAACTGACTTCGACCCCAAACTACACTATCGATTTTGATAAAATTTCTATGGGACCACCTGACAAGTATAATAAAATACCCTTTTAAACAAAAAATATTTTTTAAATCGGCCCAGGTGTCTTCTAATAATCGGTAAACCTACATTTAAAAAAAACACGACGAATTGATAACCTCCTTTTTGGAAGTCGGTAAAAAACCAAATTTTTACATTTCAAATTTTATTTGTAATTAAAAAATTTAAATTTAAAATCTTAGTTGTGATGAATGAGTTAATGACACAATTTTTACCGATCGGTCCAAATCAGGCAATGCAATAGCATATGAAATCAGCGTAGTGTATTCCCAGTTAAATCTCTCTTCTCAGCAGTGGTCGCTGCAAAGGGCTGGTATCGGCATAGCTATTTAGTATACACTACACGTAATGTTAATTATACTAAATGACGTGTAAAAGTGCCCATAAAGGTCCGTAAATGTATACATATAATAAAACAGTAAAAAAATGTGTCTGTACATTGAAAATATTACCAAAAAAAATTTGGGGCGATGGAGACATAGTAATAGAGTAATAATTAAAAAAATCTGTCTGTTTGAACACGTTAATCTCCGAAAATACAGGACGGATTCGACGGAATCTTTTTTTGTTATAAAGTCCCCTTACCCTAGACAGAATCAAAGTTTCCCATACAAATGTAGTCTAGCTTTTATTTTGAAACGGCTTGTCATATTGGCGAAATTATGTAATTAAAAAGAAATTGCATATATTAAGGTATATAATTAGTTTTCACAGTAAAAATATGAACTTAGAAGAGAATATAGTGGATTATATCTTATTTGGCCATCAGTATAGAAAACTTCTACACTCTTATATTTTCTTTCAAGTTCATATTTGACTGTCGAAAACTAGTTACATGTCTAGATATATTTTATGCAATTTCTTTAAAATTACAAAATACTGCCGAAATCTCACATGTCATTTCAAAATCAAAGCTAGACTACGTTTGTATGGAAAAGTCTAGGGTAAGAGGTTTCTTAAGCCTGGGCAACATAAGAGTATAATTGATTTTCGAAAATGGAACACCTGATGCACAACCATAATGGTTCAGCTGAACAAGGTGTAAGAAATATAAAAATGACGCCTCAGCAAAAGTTGTTCAGCCTTATGAGCATTTTTTGTTGAGGTATAAAAATTGAACAGCTAGGACACCAGATACGCCGGAGTAATAAAGTCCACGCGAACGAAGTCGCGGATATCAGCAAGTTACTGAATAAACATAAAAATTTTGAATTTTTAAAGCATCTCTATCTTTCCACGATTCTTTACCCTAGGTCTTTGGGGAAGTCTGATCATCTCGTTCTAGAACTTCCTCTTTATTTTATACCTGATTTTTTTTTTATTTAGAAAGTAACATTCCAATAATTCAACATTCTTTTATAAATTGAGTAAACTTCTGTTCTAAAATTCTTTCCTTGGAAGGAAAAAAAAAAACACAATGAATAATGAAGTATATGTTTTATCTGTAGCTCTTTCCTTTTTCTTATTTTCCTTTGTAGGATATATTATTTAAATATATGATAAGCATAGGACTAAC
Source organism: Acrobasis suavella (assembly GCA_943193695.1). Taxonomy (NCBI): domain Eukaryota; kingdom Metazoa; phylum Arthropoda; class Insecta; order Lepidoptera; family Pyralidae; genus Acrobasis; species Acrobasis suavella. The sequence continues at coordinate 5,476,735 of OW971947.1, forward strand.
AGACAATTTTTAATTTTTATTTAGGCAGCTCCGTTCCTCCATCTTGCTATTGAATTGGAAATAAGTACTTTTATTTTTAAAATGTTATTAGAATACGGCCTCTCGGATCCATCCAAGTGCGGACTCCACCCAGTGTCACTTAACTGCAGGTTGCATCCTGAGCTGGACTTTGGAGCACGGGGTACATTCCCCTCTTTTACCTAATATAAATATATCTATAGTTATGCATGTAAATGGTGACTATAGACAATATTTAAAAAAATGCCGAAGACTGTGCTATATCAAGAAGAAGTAGCTGGAGCAGTAATAAGGCTATAGTTTTACGATGGCATTTGTTCGAATTGTTTTACAACCCGCCGCCGTCTTACATCAACCCTCCATGGGGATGCAGTTTAAGAACTAAATATTCGTGCTAGGACCTTTAGTCGCCTCTTACGACATTTACATGAACGGGGTAACGTGGTCCTATTTTAGACCGCAGTCACACAGTATGAATGCGTACCTATACTACTCTTGTATTACAAAAACAATTTTCAAAGAGTCGACCAAAAACTTGATAACTCTATGAATGAAGTGTTATCAGAGCAATCTGTAGTATAACCCAGTAGGCCTCACTTTTTAGGGTTCCGTACCCAAAGGGTAAAAACAGGACCCTATTACTAAGAGTAGGCTGTCCGTCGTTGAAATGAAACGTTTTTTTTTTCTTAGAGCGTGCACGGGGCCCTTTGTCGATACGGGGCCTTAGGCAGTTGCCTAATCCATTTTATGGATAATCCGGCCTTGGTCTGTCTGTCTGTCACCAAGCTGTATCTCATGAACCATGAAGGCCTGCGCAGACGACGGAGTTTTCTCTGCGGCGGAGAAAAAATTACGCTCGTGAATAAAAAGTCCGCCGTGGATTTACTCAACGCACACGGTGTGCGATCATTTGTTGCCCGGAAATGTAGAGAACAAACGCGGACTATTAGTCTGCCATGTACGTTGCTTCGCCTAGTCTCACGGTTCTATTTTTTTCGGGCATTCACCCGTACTTTTGACCAGTCCGCTCTCTGCATGTCCTCGGTTTATTCGGTGGACTTTTAATCCCTCGTTTGCGTTACTCGATACAGTTGTAAACGATCTATTTTAGCGGACAAAAAAGTCCGCTGAAAAAAATCCCTCGTCTGCGCAAACTTTGATAGTAAGACAGTTGAAATGTTCACAGATGATGTATTTCTGTTGCCGCTATAACAGCAAATACTAAAAACAGAATAAAATAAATATTTAAGCGGGGCTCCCAGGCAACAAACGTATTTTTTTATAAATATAGGTAGAGATCCCTTCGTACGCGAGTCCGACTCGCACTTGGCCGGTTTTTTGGCAACATTTCGCAAGCCAGGCAAGTCGAGTAACGAGAGAATTGCACAACGGGCCTCTGCCGGAAGACCCTGCGCCCACGCATGCCCTATCGCTCGTATCAGCTTCCGTCCACGAGCTATTATTCTGTCTTTTGATCCATGGACGATTGGTGTGAATTTTTATTATTTCTTTGCGTATTACGTAAACCATTACCGTCGCATTATAAAACGCGAACTAACTTGAGTTAGTGCTTGGTTTAAACCATTATCCGTCGAAAATAAGAAGTCCTCTCGCAAAGTTTCACCTTCTCTTTTGTCATTGTCAACTTCATTTAGGTGAATAATGGTTTAAATCATTATCCGATCGGTCTAAAACTCATCTAGAGAGAACTGCATCCAGCGATTTCAGGCTTACGTTCAAGTAACTAGGTACTCACCTCACCTTCGTCATCATCTGAGCGTATTCCCGGTTGCATCCTCAGCAGTAACGCTTCAGAGATCGGGGTCGGCTACCTAATGTAGGTGATTTGACGAGGTTACTGGTTTTTACACAGAGGACTGCCGTCTGACCTCTGCAACCCAAAGGGTAGACCAGAAACAATCATTGGATAGGTTTGAGCAAACGCTATTTGGTGTTCGGGACCCACAGTTTATACGCGCCTTCCGAAACACGGAATCATCTTTCTTTTTGGATATTCAGGTAATTCAAGCTTGAAATATCCTAACCAGACCGGAAACAACTTTTCACAAGGTATGTGTCCCGAGGGATTCGCACCCACGAACGCCAGATCATAAGACGGACGCCGACGTGACCACTAGACCACGGAGGCAGTCACAGATTATTAAAAATAAAAAAAAATCTAGGGGCAAGAAATAATCACAAAATAAAAAAGAAGTTTGCTATACAATTAGGCTATGAAATCTTCTTTTTAGTATCAGATCCTGTCAACATTTAAAAATCCCCTAGAAAAAAAAAACTTTTACCTGTCAAATAGTTTTCAACTCCAAAACATGGTGTACATATTTCAAAATTCCCAGTAATTACTAATTAATTTCCAAGATGTGCGAGAATTTAAAACAGGACCGCATACGCTGCGAGGCGTGCCGGACGATAAATCTAGCGAAACATGTCAAACATCCCAAACCTGATATGCAGATATACGACAAATGTGCACCCGTGGGTAAAATATGCTCTAGGGTTACAGGTACGTCTTCATGCAATCTTAGGGTTAGTTCACACCGAGATGTAACGCGACGTGATGCGACGTGGCGCGCTTAGTTGATTCTTCAACTAAGCGCGCCACGTCGCATCACGTCGCGTAGAAATTTACCACCCAAAAACATTCAAACTTCAAGATCCGCCTGCGCCGCGCGGCGTATTGTAATTGACCCTTACGTCACAGAATTAATAAAGTATTACATTACATACAGGGGGGTTACTCCATAAATTAATACGATAGTGATCCGATAGTGACTTCCTATTTTCTATAACAAACCAAATTATACTTTATCATCATACGTTAAGAATCTCCTTACCCTAGACTTTTCCATACAAACGTAGTCAAGGTTTTATTTTCAAATGACATGTGAGATTTCGGCAGTATTTTGTATTTTTTTGAGAAACTGCATATACCAAGGCATATAACTAATTTTCGACAGTCAAATATGAACTTGAAAAAAAATATGAGAGTGTAGAAGTTTTACATACTGATGTGCAAATGTGATATTATTGACTATATTATCTTTTAAGTTCATATTTTGACTGGGAAAAGTATTTATATGCCTGAATATATGCAATTTCTTTGAAATTACATAGTTTCCCAACATGTGACAAGCCGTTTCAAAATAAAAGATAGTCTACGTTTGTATGGGAACGTCTGATTCTGTCTAGGGTACCCATAATCATCTAGGGTTATAATTTTTTTCCTATGGTAAAATTATGAACTGGAAAGAAAATATAAGGGTGTAGAAGTTTTCCATACTGATGGTCAAATATGATATAATACACTATATCTTTTTTAAGTTCTTAATTTTATTGTCGGAACCCAATTATAACCCTAGATGATTGCCATTTCTTTAAAATTACATAATTTTGCCCATATCCGACATGTCGTTTCAAAATAAAACGTAGACTACGTTTGTATGGGAAAGTCTGATTCTGTACGGGGTAAGGGGACTCTTAATGCTCAATAACGCTTGACACTGAAACGCTGATAGAAAGCAACGTCCGTGTTGCGTACCGCTTTTGGAGTAACCCCCCTGAAAGCAATCTCCTAAGGACCCGTGCCATCTATATATGTATTTATTATAAAATATAGTATCGTTGAGTTAGTATCCCATAACACAAGTCTCGAACTAACATTGAAGCTAGATCAATCAGTGTACTTTGTCCCTATATATTTATTTATTTATGCGTCTCCGTTTCCCGTCCTCAAACCATTCCCCCTATGACACCATGTGGAGGTGTTGAGCGGGCGGCTGCAGCCGCCTGCAGCCGCCTCTATAAGGCGAGAACAGGGGAGAGGTGTAGAGACGGGGAATGAGGACGCATATTGCGCGGGACCTTAGGAGATTCCGTTCTGTATGTATAAATCCTTATATTAATTCCGTGCTTAAGAGTTGAAGAGGTGGTGACCAAGCGGTCATGACACTTCAGGAGATTAGCCATGTGGAAGCATTATTTTCGCTTTCGCAAGTTATGTGACACTAGGTGTGGTCCACGCTTAAATGGCTGACCACAAATGGCAAAAAAAAAGCTAGAGGTCGCCCGTGCTTCTGAAGACTCGTTAATCCCGGCACGGCTGTCATCTTTGTATGACAGTCGTCAAGCCATGTCAGTCAGATGCAATACCACTATTGGCTACTAGACATACACAAATAAGCTCCGTCTTCAAATTGGGTATTTTCTTGGGTCAGAAATAAATTATTTTGTACTGTTAAGAGAATAAAACGTCGGAAAATAATGTCACATGTCATTCAACACATCCAATTTAACGTGATTTTAGATTTGTTATTGCAGAAAAACTGATAATAAGAGCGCTATTGGACTTCAAGAAACTATGACGTCATCTGCCTGTATTTCATCCCATAGAAATTGTTTGTTTTGAGGTTTAGAAGAAGTATCTTATTTTGTCTGTTGGAAAATAGTGGATTGGAAGTAAAGCTAACTTAATGTGACTGAAACTACGCGGCTATGCCGACAAAGATTCTTTACTCTAGACCAATCTAGACTTTGTTATATGATTGTTTATACAATCATAAATAGTTATATTGTGTCTGCAATGATGGCGTTCAAGGTGTAAGGAATAATTCATACAACAGACCATTGGATTATATGTATACATTATAATTATATTATATTATAATATATTTATTATATTATAATTCAATGCAACAGACTCACATAATGGGCAGACATTGAGACACTTTAGCAATAGGCTTGCAGATATAAACAAGAAATCGTTTTTACATGTAATTTGGTATTTACAAGTACTACAGTTTCAGAATTTCCTGTTTTTTCTGGCAAACGGACATAGCAACCATTTTGCGTTTTTATCTAATACTTGTATGTTTATTTTTTTTTACAAAAAATCAACTCTCAATCAATTTTATTCATAAATAATTTTTTTTTACATTATTTTATTTATAAGCAAATTTAGGAATACACACAACAAAATCCAACATTTTTTTATTTTATTTTATAAATACCTACCTACTTATCGGTACAAAAACGCGATAGGTAGAGTCACGTCACGTCGCGACAAAGCACATTTACTGTACCTATTTTTACACACTGGGCGGGCATGCTAATTTATCGAACAGCTACTTGTCTCTTTCTTCAGTGTTATCTACTAGTGAACTCCTTCAATTTCATGACCTCCTAGTACCAACCTCAGCGAATACCGATCCGTGTACGACGGTTTTCATTCACTGTAACGTTACGTTAATAACGTGTGACGTCATTGTTAATGTTACAAGTTTCATTGACTTATTAAAAAGGCAGTGGCCTTAAATCCGCCATTTACACGTATTGTAATGAAGTTATATATTTAAATAAATGAACTATTCATTCTCAGTCTTATTAAGTAACTTAAGAATACTATCGTATATATATTTCTATCGTAAAGCTTCTTTAATTTGTAATACATATAAAATTTACAACCAAAATTGTAAGCAAGGTTACAATACATAGTTACTCGTACATACCTATGTACGCAAGAATCCAGTTTTAGCAATCCAATCTTCTGTGATGACAATAAATTGTAAGCGGTGACAGCTGAATGATGGACGGCCGAAGGCCAGCAGTTATCTTACTAAATGCTATTTGGAGCTAGTCTAGATAACGGGGCAAGTCAGTGACCGGCCCGTATTTATATGTAAAAAAAGCAATCTATGAAATCATAAAACAAATGCTAGAATAAAACTTTGGTATAAATTGCGTGGGGGCGCAAAAAACTCGGACAATTTTGCATGATAGAATAAAAGTAAGAGTTCCGTACCCGAAGGGTAACAGGACCCTATTACTAAGACTGCTTTCTGTCTGTCCGTCTGTTACCAGGCTGTATCTAGAAATTTCACAAATGATGTATTTCTGTTGCCGCTTTAACAACAAATACTAAAAACAAAATAAAATAAATATTTAAGCTCACATACAACTAAACTGATTTGTTAGGGTTCCGTAGTAAACAAGGAACCTTTATAGTTTCGCCATGTATGTCTGTCTGTCTGTCTGTCCGTCCGCGGTTTTACTCAGCGACTATAAGTACTAGAAAGCTGTAATTTGGTATATGTATGTATATACATATATAAAAAGTGGTAAAATAATTTTTTTTTAAGTGTTGCTCCCATACAAGTAAAGTCAAAAGTCAATTTTATTTTGTCGACTAACCAATCATGTGGGGTATCGTTAAAAAGGTCTTTCAAAAATATTATGAGCTTGTAAACACCGTTTTTAGATTTAGGGATCTGTTTTAGAATTATTTGGTTTTAAAGAAAAAAAATTGTTATAGTCAAGTGTCCCCCCCCCCTCTATCTGCTAAACGGTTTATATGGACACGTGAAAAAATTCACAGCTATAGTTAATATAACGAAATTTAAAGGAAAACTATCAGAGCTAAGTAGGGTTTACAAATTAAAAAGTTAAGGCGACTTATAAAATGTACTCGCCAAAGGAAAATTTCATATAAATTCAATAGAAAATTAGTTTTTAGACGTTTTTAGTGGCATGAACTCAAAGTTGGCATTCGTAGCTACGGAACCCTACACTGCGCGTGGCCCGACACGCACTTGGCCAATTATTATAGATAATGGTACGGAAACCTTCGTGCGCGAGTCCAATTTGCACTTAGCTGATTATCCACAATTCTCTACAATTCTTTTAAAAGTTATAATAATATGATACTCTGCGAAGGTCTCTACATTATTTTGCTAAGATAAGAGCTCTACGTTTTTTTGTAGTAAATAAAAAAAATACACAGAATAATAAATTACTGAATGTCACAAGTTTATGAATGAAACATCGATTCGCCGTAACGTAGTAATACGGAGCGTGCGCTCTCTTGAAGTTTCTCGGATCCTAGTAATTATTACAAATTATGTAATTTCTTGATTCGGTAAGTAATATTTGTTTGTGTCTTTGATACACGAATTTAATCCTTAAATATATCCATAAATTAATGGCAGACACTATATATACGTTGGTTTAACGCTAACTCTAACATTTTTATTTATTTCAAAAACTAAACGGTAGGTCTGATCAAATATTGCTAGTAGCAAAAAAAAATTGCTACACGTTAACAAAATCGAGTGACTGCTGAACTCAGGGCTACTGTAGTGTGTGTTTATAATCAAACTACATGGTTCTGCTATTTAGAACAAAAGTTTGGTATCTACTAACCAAATCGCAAGTAGAAAAATTTCTCTGTGTTCAGCTATTTTTTCTCTGTGTGGGTGTCATTGCCATAAATACTTTGTCAAGCCTGTGCTGCAACTTTTCAGCGGAAATTATATTTTAACAAAATTAATACAGTACATTCCAGCTTTGATATCGGAAAAGCTGGTATTTTTAGGTAAGGTCTAGGAAATATATAAATATAATATACTCGTATAATTGATCGTATTGACGGGCGAAATCGCTTCTTTCTCCCATGCTGATTTGGTAGAAAAAGACATAGAATGTACCAACTGCTTTAAGGCGATCGAAGGAACGGGCGAAAATCTGAGCAATGCGGCAAGAAACTCATCATTATTTTAATTCCCTTTTCCTTTTACGCCCTCCAATGCGCTTAATGTCGCCTTTGGGTTTTACGGCCCTGAGCTCTTTCTACCCCGTCAGGGATAAACACGTTAGTGTGTGTAATCATCATCAGCATCCGAGCTTATTCCCGGTTGAACCCTCAATCCGCTACCTAATCTAGGTGATTTGGCGAGGTTACTGGTTCTTACACAGAACGACTGCCGTCTGACCTCCGCAACCCAATGAGTAGACCAGAATCAATCTAAGGATAAGTTTGAGCAAACGCTAGATAGTGTTCGGGACCCACAGCTTTACGTGCCTTCCGAAGACCAGAATTATTTTTCTTTCCAGATTCAAGCTATTATATATAACTAGCTTTTACCCGCGGCTTCGCTCGCATCGAATCCATCAAATATTTTTTTTTTTAATAAAAAGTACCCTATGTTACTTCTAGTACCTCCCAAAATATGTGTACAAAGTTTCATGATGATCCGTCAAGTAGTTTTTGCGTGAAAGCGTAACAAACATCCACGCTTTCACATTTATAATATTAGTAAGGATAGGTGATTCAAACCTATATCCTAACCAGACTGGAAACAACTTTTTGTAAAGTATACTGTCCCAGTGGGATTTGAACCCACGACATACGGATCACTAGGCAAACGCCATGACCACTGTAACACGGAGGCAGTCTACGTCTTCGTGTGTGTAAATCGCTTATTATTTGGCCTGAATTCACAGAGCTGCCCCTCCACCCAACATGCATCAGGGTATGCAGCAAAGAGGAGTACAAGCTAAAGAAGAGCGGCAAGAAGGTGATCCTTCCCAAGCTGCCTATGCCCTACGCCCATGGGAAACTGATGTACGCTGTCAAAGTAAGATCTCTTTTATTTAAAATAAATGTAAATCCTCTGTCTTACTATAATCCTCATTACATGAGAATCGATACAATTTTTTTAAAAACTGTGAGTGCACAGATTAATTTTTTCAATAAAGAATAACAACTCGTAGGAAAATGCAAAAATGTAATTGAAATAGTAGATTGTTGCACAAAGTAAGCTATTTATGCACGAGCGTTTTTTTGCTCTTAAAAGCTCTTAAGAGTGCAATACAACTTATTCTGCTTAATCTGCTTTTCTTTCAACTTCTGCAAGAAAATTAGGTGAAAAATAAAACTGAAGAGAAATAACAATAGTTTAATCATTCAAATTTAAAGACAGTTAATGCTTCAATCAACAATGTTGATCGAAGGGTTAATGCTGTTAAGCTTCTCTCTTTTTTGGTTTGCCTCTTTTAGAAAAAGAGGCAAACCAAAAAAGAGAGAAGCTAAAGCATTGCCCTGGATGAAACACCAAGCTTTTCAATGTATGCTCGCGTTGAAAACAGATCGGCCGGGAAGGGCCGCCTTAATTACATTTGTCTTGATAAGAAATTAGTCTTCACAATAAAACCTTCTTGGTTATGGTATCGATGTTTTTGTTTTTGTTTTTCGTGTGTGTAAGTGGCCAACACTAGTGTCAGATTTTTCAGGCTGCCTAAAGGCATCTGACATAGCTTGACTGAGAAGCTTTGAATGGCTTCCGGAGTTTGAGAAATTTCTGTATCACTTGAAGATCCATTTTTATGATAAAATTACGTACCTATATAAGGTACAATTACGGGTAGACTGGATAAGGTACAATTACTGGTAGAGCAACGGCTGGCTCATATTTTTCAGTATTATGAATTTTTCTGATGGTTTTTTTTTCTTTATGGTCAGTATTTTTTTAAGCAAATATACACACAATACACACATCACTTCACACGCAAACTGTGTGTAATTTCTATAATTACGGCTAGACAAGGCGCGAATTTAAAAAAAAAAACTTGAGAGGTGTCAAGGGACACCCCAAAGATTTAGAATATACAAGTAGTGGGACACCCGGATGGAATGAAGTAAAATATAAATATAAGGTCTTTACCTATGAAATTGCCGTTTTGTATGAAAAAAATTAAACAATTTTTTTTATGTATTTTTTATTTGTATTAATCGAAGTATTCACCCAAGCAATCAACCCCTTCACCCATGCAATCTTTGCCAACGCAGTGGCAGTTTATTGATGCCCTTCTTTAAGAAATCAGCTGGACGGGAGAAACAAATTCTTCAAAGGCATTTTGTACTGCCTCTCGGGTATTGAATTTTTTTCCCGCCAAGAAGTTATCCAAATTTTGGAAAAAGTAGTAGTCTGTAGACGCAAGGTCTGGTGAGTAGGGTGGATGACGGAGAGCTTCCAACCCCAGTTCTTGCAACTTGGAGACCGTCTGCTGTGCAGTATGAGGTCGCGCGTTGTCGTGCAGAAGCTTCTCCATCATTGTGTTCAGTTCTTCACAGTACACATCTGCAGTAATGCTCACCCCGTTTGGTAAGAAGCTGTGATAAATCACACCGGCACTAGACCACCAAACAGTGACCATCACTTTTCTAGGGGTAAGTTTACGTTTAGGACATTGTTAGGTGCTGAACCAGGATCCAACCAACTTGCTGAGCGCTTGCGGTTATCAAACAGAATTCATTTTTCATCGCGGGTAACAATGCGGTTCAAAATTCCTTCATTTGTGTGTCTGTTGAGCAGTGCAAGGCACGTCTCGACGCGTACTTCGCGCTGGCGATCATTGAATTCGTGGGGCACCCATTTTTCAAGCTTTTTTACCTTGGCAATTTGACGCAAATGGACCAATATTGTTTTGACGCTAACGTCGAAAGCTGCTGCTAATTCAGCCGTAGATTGTGTATCATCAGCTTCCACAATCGCCTTTAATTCGTCATTGTCGACCAAAGTCTTCGGACGACCGCGAGGTTCATTTTTCAGGTCGAAATTTCCAGAACGGAAGCGAGTAAACCAATAACAGGTGGTGCGTTGGTTTGTAGTGTTAGCTCCGTAAACGTCGTTGATGTTGCGTGCCGCTTGTGCCGCGTTGCTGCCACGACGGTACTCATATTCCATAATTACTCGAATTTTTAACGTATCCATGATGACGAAAAAGATTGAAATGCGATGAAAATGTAACACTAATCAATAAACAAATGACTACTGTTGGAAAAAGAATTCTATGTTTTTAAAATAAAATTAATTTGAAATGAGAATTCCAAACAAAAATTATTTTGATTTGAAATGGCCAGTACTGCAGAACGGCAATTTCATAGGTAAAGACCTATTATTTATAAATAGGTCAAAATTACATTCATACTTCTACTTCTACGTTCTAAAATCAAGTTTTTATTATCTTCATAAATTTGAATGAACAAAAAGTGTCGTTACAACTTTTGGTCTTAATTTTTTCCGTCTTGCCCCCTTTCGCACGATTTAGAACTTCGTTCCAAAACTAAAACAGTGCAGTAAAAGATTTCTTTAGGTACATCTTTTCCGCTCTTGAGCAGCAAAGCTCTGTGCTGGATATGTAGTGCAGTTATAATAGAATTTCAGGGTAATTGAAAGAAAAATAAAAACTTGACTCTAATTTCTTTCAGCACCATCTATCGATTTTTATGCGCAAGTCTACATTCTAACGTTTCCATTAGTTAACCTCCTCGACATTTCGTGATTGTTAGTAAGCATTGGTATAATGTTAACTGCATATCTCGACAGGCTGGCATCCTAGCAGGCACCATATACTTCACGTACAAACAAGGCATATGGGGCAGCCAGCGTGACGTCAGCGAGTGTCTTCGCAGGTGGTCTGAATACGTACGAAGCATCAACACGAGGCGCCCTCCCTCTTTCGACCTATGTGGTAACGTCATAGTACGTATGTTTTTCGTTTCACACCAAATTCTACCTTAACGTATTCTTGTCTTAAGATCCGCTAAAATGTTACTAGGTATTGTTACTATCAATGTACACATTCGACCCTCTACGTTGTCATGCAATCCTGGTGTATGTAGTTACGTCACCACACTTTCGATTCTGACCAATGTTAAAAAACATCTTGGAAGTAATTAAGTATATTTCTACCTATTTCATTCGTACTCACTTACATACATCTTGCTGCCTACTTTTAGTTTTAAGACGTACTTTAACATTAAGTAAATAGAGAAAGCACATGTATGTATAAATGGAAATAAATACCTAAGTAAGGTTAGTTAGTAAGTAGGTTTAAATAGGTACATGTAAGTTTCTATTATAATACCTTAACTCCAACTCTATATGTATTTTGAAATAGAATATATTTTGTCCAGTTCATACATTTAAAAACCTGTAAAACGACATAAATACAGTGAATTATCATAATATTACAATGATTGTAAATGTGTGAATATTACCTGTCTGTTGTAAGTGTTGTAACTGTATAACATTTGTCCTTCTGTTCGGTTCTGCGAGCCTAGTACACCGGAGGCTCTATTAGAAGACGGCCGGGCAATCCCAACATGAGCCATCTCGTTCCGGTAACGTCAGTCCCCTACGACATCTCCCGAAGCATTGAGATTTGAGTTCGATAGAGTTCCGCCAGACAGAATGGCGACCATAATCGGAACTGCTAGTTACTTTACTAATTGCTTTATATTTGAATTTGATTTCTATATGATTATCTTTATTTTTTGTTATTACACTGAAAATGAGTGGCGTGTTCTATTATTTGATTGGGTTTTATTATTGCAACGCGATAAAGTATGTTCTTCAGCAAGTGACCATCAAAAGTCATTAATTATAAAAAAAAATAGGGATTGGTGCTATAATGTAAATGAAATAAATAAACTCCAAAGAAAACGTGCGAAGATTTTTCTTGTCAAAGCATTGTCTGCCTTTTCAAAAGTTTCTGAATCTGAAATCATATAGTTTACCTACCTACTAGTTATTATGTATTCCTAGTCATTCTATGCCACGCTTAGTAGACAATGTGGTGCACCGCGTAGACACTCGCGCTTCGCGGTTTTTATTGCACGCGCGCTTAAATTCCGATCAATGTTTTCATAGTTCATGCTCCCCTAGTACTTGCCGACGCTCGCATACGATGGATGCCACTGTTCCGTTCCTTTCCATTGGATTTTTCATTCACCGCCCGCGTTTTTTTTTAGCTTTCGTGTTATCTACAGTATAACTATCGAATAACGAACTTATTAAAAGACCTGAACTACTTGTTGTTTGGCTTAGTTGGTACCTGAAATAACAGGCCAAGCGCGAGTCAGACTGGCGCACAAAGTGTTCCGTACCATTATCTATCAAAAATCGCGTTTGTTGTATGGGAACGCACTTAAATTTTGATCTTATTTTAGTATTTGTTGTTAAAGCGGCAATAAAATTACATCATCTGTACAAATTTAACCGGTCTAGCTATCACGGTTCATGAGATGAGCCTGGTGACAAAAAGACAGACAGACGGACGGATGGACGGACGGACAGCGACGGGTTCCGTAGTACCTACAAGGAACCCTTATAGTTTCGCCATGTCTGTCTGTTTGTCCGCGGTTTTATTCAGAGACTGTAAGTACTAGAAAGCTGTAATTTGGTATAGGTATGTATATTAATCATGCCAAAAAAAGTGGTAAAATAATATTTTTTTAGGGTAGCTCCCATACAAGTAAAGTAGGAGTAATTTTTTTTCTTGACTAACACATCGTGAGGGGTATCGTTGAATAGGTCTTTCAAAAATATAGCGATATTGTGAAAATCATTTTTCGATTTAGGGATCCGTTTCTGAAATATTTGGTTTTATATTGCAAATTTTGTTAGAGTCAAGTGTGGACCCATCTATCTATTAAACGGTTATACATGTGAAAAAATTCACACCAGTAGTACATATAACGAAGTTTAAAGGAAAACTATCAGAGCTAAGTAGGGTTTACAAATAAAAAGTTATAAGTAACCAATTTAGAAAATGTACTCGGAAAAGGAAAAGTTCATACAAATTCAATAGAAAGTTTTTAGTAGCGTGAACTCAAAGTGGGAATTCACAACTACGAAACCCTACACTGCGCGTGACCCGACACGCACTTGGCCGGTTATTACCCTTCGAGCACGGAACCCCTTAAAATATAAATTTGGTATACTAGTATAAGTTTGGTTTAGGTTAAGGTGATCTTCAATTTCACGCAATTTATTTTCTTATTAGTACGTTTTTTTAGGTTAAATCTATCTCCTGGGCCCGTCTCTTTACTAAAATTCATTAAAATCGATTAAGTGGTAAAGGCGTGAAACAAACAAACAATCTTTCGCATTTATAAGATTAGTTATTATTAGGTTTTTTTTTTAAATTTTGGGGTGACCCTTCAATACCTGCACTGAATGCCATGCCAGCCATGTAATCTAAAAAATGCAGCTCGCAAAAATCTGTCGGTCTGGCTACTCTACACAAGCGATGGCGCATTTACTTTGGTGTTATATGTGCACAAATATCTGCACTTTGAAAAACTAAGTTGTAGCCAACGAAGCTCTAGGTTGCCCACGGGAGCAACCAAAACTTTAAAGTACCATCGTTACGCTAAGAAGAAGGGCTCCTAGGCTCCTAAAAAGACTTTGGAACGCGAATAATTCGGCATTTGTTTCATTTTTTTTTCTTTTCATACGAAACCGAAACATACGCTCAAAAACAAGCAAGTTATAAGCCTTTCAAATCCAGTGGAAGGGGAAACTGACAAATAACAGAAAAAGGATGCACATACACCCGCGTGACGTCACTGTCATTAGGTGTCACGCTTACGAAAGAGATAGCGAGATGTCCCCACCACGCTCCCACTCTTATATTTAACATGATAATTGCTGCCTCATTTTATAACCAATTTACTTTCTATTTTCGGAAAACGGCTTCTTGTTAGTGTTATTTGTTATTCGTATAAAATATTGTCCAAAAACAAACTACTTTAGTCAAATAGCCTATTGCGTCGATACGCTACGATGAAGGGCTTATGGTAAATTAGTCACTGTCAAAAAAACTTTGAGCGCAGTCCTTGACTAACGCGAGTAATTGCGGAGTAGGACCCCTGGTGGGCGGTCTATTTCCTCTGTTGATAACTCAGTAATTGGGTCACACTGTTGACAGTGTTCCGCTGCAAGGATTTTGTTGTACCGCGATAGTGCCGAGATAGCAATGTCAGCCCGTTTTGGTTACAATATGTTACAAAGAAGCCAGTGGAAACTGCTCTTCCATGCTTGTCTGGGGGTAAAGAAAATACCTAAATGCCGGCATTTAAAGAAAATAATGAAAAACTTTCTGTAAAATATGTACCTTGTACCTACCCTAACAAATGTGCCCTGTATCCAATCACTGTTTGCACTGTGTGCGCAGTGTAGGTAGTGATAATTATAACCTTTATGTTCATATAGAGTCTGAAGATACTAAACGACACGAAGTACTAGCCTACGAAGCAATTTGTTCTGTAAATTGCATAAATAGGTCCGCACTCCTATTATTGGTGGCAGTTATACTATATGAGTAAATTAGAAAGGTTGATTTTGTATAAACAAGAGGCTAACTGGTTAATACTTCTCCATATATTTGTTTGCAGTAAGCTTAACTACGTAATATTGTTACAGAAAAAAGAAAACCCTGAAAGTATAATATCGCCCATATACATGATGTACAAGGAAGTGGTTACTACTTGTTTTGCTGGTAAGTGTCATAAATAACAAAAGATTGGACGCTAGCTTTTTGGTCGGCCACGTGTTATTTTATAGAGTAAACCCCCAGGGAGGTTACTCCATAAAATAATACGTGGGTTCCTTGCAGCGTTGCAAAACTATCGATAGTTGACCTCGAAAAACAGTCACAATATCGATAGGACCGTCGATACTATCGATTGTCAATATTTTGCAATACTATTGATGTAAGGTAAAACTATCAATAGTATCGATACTACCTATAGTATCTAACTTGAGCAGTATCGATACTGTCGATAGTTCTACCTTACATTAATAGTCTTGCAAACTATTGACAATCGATAGTATTAGTTATTCGATTATATCGATATTGTGACTGTTCTTCAAGGCTAAGATAATATCGATAGACTATTGATCTAAGCGCACGATAGTGCGCAGGCCAAGTTCCAGCAACAGGCCGCGCGCATGCCGTGCACTATTTACACGAACCGTTTCGACCCACTTTTGACCCCCCTGTAGCTCAGTGCCTATTGCAAGTATAGAGATAAAATTGTATCTACGCAATCATATACTAGTACTTAAGCAGTATGCCAAATTTCATAGATATAGCTTCAGTAGATCCTGAAATATGACCCTGTGAAAATAGCTAATTTTGGCACTGACTGGCTGACTCACTGACCGGTAATCAAAACCTCTAGGCCACTTCCAATTGTCCTAGCGTTATGAAATTTTGCACGCAGGTCGTCTTTTAGATGTAGATTAACAAAAAATTAAGAAACTTAAGAAATCGGTCAAGCGTGAGTCGGCTCAATCGAATATCGAATTTTTATTAAAAATATTTATGAACCAGTGATACAATGAGAATACGATGAGGAGGGGAGAGGAGGAGAGGGGGGAGGTGAGGAGGAAGGAGGAGAGGGGAAGGGGTATAAAAAATTGTCATGTATACATAATAATGCATACTGTATAGCTTATTATTAAATACTGCTTACCTAAAAAATCAGGCTTCTATTGTTATAAATTATGGATCTAGCGGTATAATTGAATCGCGATGTAGAAAAAAATAGATACGATTTCTTGTAAAAAAGTTTTGTAATCCCACCAAAAACATACCTGTTAAAAAGGGGGCCAAGTTCCTATCGGCTAATTGTTCGGCTAAAAAGAGTTGAAATCCAATCCAATGCCAAGTTTAGATGCACTTTAAAATCTATCATAATCATCTTCATCAACAGCCTGATTCACTGGTAAACATTTGCCATTCCCAAGACTTGAACTTGGCAGGTTTTATTAAATATGTTAATTTAATTATAAAAATAATAAATTTAATCATACAATTAATCAAGTGTTACGTACAGCACGAAAACCTGCCAAGTTCAAGTCTTGGGAATGGCAGATGTTTACCAGTGGATCAGGCTGTTGATGAAGACGATTATGATCGATTTTAAAGTGCATCTAAACTTGGCATTGGATTGGATTTCAACTCTTTTTATGTACTTGTTTTTAGCCGAACAATTAGCCGATAGGAACTTGGCCTCCTTTTTAACAGGTATGTTTTTGGTGGGATATTATATACTATTGCTTGCAACACTAGTTCCTTGTTTACTACGGACCCCTAAATATGGAACCACTGAAATGTTATAAGTTAATACCAACCTGTTTTGTCGTCAGGTGTCGTCAAAGTACCTGTGCTAATCAAATGCGCGTACGTCAAGTACCTGGAAGCTATGAAGAAAAAGGAGGAACAGGATAACATCGAAAGGAAGAAGAAGAGGAGATAAATTTACGAGTGAAAGAGACTAATATACTGTGCTCGGTGTCCCTATGTCGCGACAGTGTCCGGCTTGTAAAAAGGTGTCGAATAAAAAGGTATGCGGAATATCAAAATGACAACACTGTTTTTGTTTTTATATTAGTATATTGTGGTAAGGGGAGGCCTTAGCCCCAGGAATGGGACACAAATACAGACTTATAAAAATAAAGTAATTTCATAGCACGTTTTGTTACTACGTTGAGCATATACTTAGACCCAGAAATCAAAATAGTTTTGATACGATTAGCAGTAGCAAAGATGATATAATACGGACGTGGACTTAAAAAAAAAGTATTGGCTCTAGGTAGATTATTAAAAGGTATGGTATACGTATTTTTACTATTTTTTCTTTTCTCTGGTAACCAAAAAATGACGAAGATAGAGCACATTTAAATTTTGCGTGACGTCACCATCAGGTACTTTCACCAAATGGTGACGTTATCACCCCCACTCCGAAACTTCGAAGCGCGCTATCTTTGTGAATTTTTACTACTTTGTTAAACGAAAAAATATGGTTCCATAATTTTTGAATAATCTAAATGACGGACTAAATAAAATACTTGATATATTTTTTACCCAGTCCACATTCTTATTACCTAATAAAACAGTAGTAGTCCGGTTCCATAATTTTTGGATAATCTAGTTGACGGACTAAATAAAATACTTGATATATTTTTTACCCAGTCCACATTCTTATTACCTAATAAAACAGTAGTAGGGGAGCGGGGGGTAATTGGAGCCTACTAAGGAAAATTGCTAATAAAAACAAAATATGTTTAAATTATAATATATTCGAAGTATGAACATAAACCTCGTTTATATGAGTATCAGATAATCACGTTTTGAATCCGCTGAAGGCACGCTTTTTGGGAAAACAAACCCAATTATAAAAAAAAAATCATTCGCTCTTTTTACCCCACACTTCGGATAATGAGAGCCTATCCAATTTTCATAAGGGCAATGGGAGCCATAATTTAGAATCTTCCTAGTTATAATTCTTACCATAGCTAAATCAAGAAAACCTTACTTGCTAATAAAGATAAATCTTTAGATCCTTCAGATCTTTACATAGATCTTTAGAAAAATCCTAGGCTCCCATTACCCGCTCACTTTAATTTTGATAAATAATTACATAAATATTTTATTCAGTTCTCTATCAAAATGGATTAAATGGCACTTGATCAATGATTAATTTGTGCATGCAATTAGTACAAACTTTTTCAACAATATTATATTTTCATGCTTATCTCGTCACGGACAATCAGGATTTTTTTATAAGCACGGAACGAAAAACAAACAACCGTCTCTTGCGACTCAATGCAGCACACCAATGAGTCGGCCGCGTTACACTAATATTCCCGAAGGTCGACGAACACGACCGAGCGGTCACTCGTGCGCCATTAGGGGTAGTTTTCGGTAAAATACCATCGCTCTCATTACCCGACCGCTCTCATTACCCCCCGCTCCCCTAGTCCTCTTAATCCTCCAAGCACATAAATCACAGACACAATTGAATTCAATTTTTCTTTTGACCCGATCGGGCCAATCAGTGCTTGAAGAGTTAAGATATTATGGGGAGGCACACTTTACTACCACGAAATATAACTAAGTTTGAAGAATGGTAAATTTGCTATTTCTATTTGTGTGATGACTACAGTTACCAAACTACGCAACCAATTTTGATAACATTTCTATGGCACAACCTGACAAGCATGTACTTTCAAAAAAAAAACTAATTTTCCAAATTGGTCTGTAAGAGTATTAGTACTTGTCAGGTAGTCCCTAGACCTGTTTAATATTAATTGTATATAAATCGGCTGTGTGTACCTAGTTAGGTATAGAAGACGGGTTTTTTTTTAAATCTTGTTTTTGTTCGTTTTACTACATTATACACAGTAATTTAAGTTCCCTCGTTCGTTTGTCAAGTCGCTAAAACCTCTGCTGCCGCCGCCTCAGCTCCGACACCTGTACTTCGAAGGTCGAGGGGTTGTCTTCTGGCGAGCCCCCCGCGAGCATGAACTCAAGTTGCCGAATGTAGGAGATTGCTATCCTGGAAACGTAAGGAAATAGGTTTTACGAAATAAGTTGTGAAACATCAGATAACCTAATATACTTATATGTATGGTTTTTATGTACTTGTTCGGTTGTTTTTCGTGTGCGTAAATGGCCAGCACTGGTGTCAGATTTTTCAGGCTGCCTAAGGCATCTGACATAGCTTGACGACTGCCATTCAATGATGACAGTCGTGACTAAGGGCTTATACGTGCCTTCCGAAGCACGGAGAAGCTCGAGATTTTTTTTATGCCACTCACAGTATCTATAACCAGAAAGCATACATGAAAAGAGTATGAGTGTTAACGAACCAAAAGAGGTTTGCAAGGATCGTAGCAAGTGTAATGCGCACTCCCGCCGGGCTACCGAGCTCCTCCTGTGCGGTTCGGAGCATCTCCCGTCTTTTATTCTCCAAAAGTTATATTCTCAGTTCTATTACAGTACTCTATGAATAGGTGATGGTCAGACGACCTGATCAAGGTCACTGGAAAGCGCTGGATGCAGGCCGCTCTAGATCGGTAATTTTGGAAATCCTTATGAGAGGCATAGGCCTCTCTCAAAGATTTTCAAAATAACTAAGGTCCAGCAGACGGTATGCGGCTAGATTTGATGATGCCCGCGACTTCGTTCGCGTGGACTTTATAACTGCGCCGTATTAATGTAAATAAAAACTAATGAGACAGAGGGAGAGAGAGAGAGAGAGATAAGAAAGTACTTGTTAGAAGTTAAAAGTCAATATTATTTTAATTTTTTATAAATTATGTTGGGAGTCTTTCCTTCGGGAGCCAATATGAAAAGACCTGAAGTGTTACTAACCTTGGAGAAAGCCACATAAAGTTGGCCATGCGAAAAACCAGTCCTTAAATCGACATCAGCAGCTTTAAACATCTGTCACTGTGACTTATTGTAAGCAAGTAAACACATGGAACTGTGTATTTTATAAGGAAAATTGTTGGGGATAAGTGGCATACACGGAATAAATACAGTTTTACATGCACCACTCACAGTAAGAATCTCAGCTTCAGTTATATTTCGCTTCAAAGCATTGACTTTAAGTGTCTCAGCAGACTATGCCAAAATTTAGCGGCTAAAGTTCAGTATCTAAAGTTTGGTGGGAATGACACACTAAATAAGCTGAAGTTCAGCCGCTGAAGTTCGGTGGAAACACCGGACAGTAGTGATGTGCCGATGATAATTTACTCTGCATTATTGGCGCGGGAGCGGGAGCAGGAGCGGGAGCGGGAGCGGGAGCGGGTACGGGTCCGAAGTTCTGATTCAGGCAAAAGCATCGGAAGTTCGTCATTATGTGTTGCTAAATGCAAATAACATTGCAGTCATGCTTTGGCTGAAATTCAGCCGCTGAACTTCGACATACTGTGCTGAGACACTAAGTCGGGTTCCGTTACACAGTTTCGGTGGAGTCAAATTTCGCATCAGCATTATTAGCCCTCCTACATTAAGACTTATTTTGTGAGCCGAGAGTCCATTTGCTGCAAGTGAATTAAGAAACTCAACTGGATAATTGGTGGCGTATTCAATAACACTATCCAAAAAAGTATAAACCATTTCATAACCAATAATTTGCGTCATAAGTTCTTCATTAATTGATTTGTATTGTTCATTTTTGGTGTCAATATGGCGCGTTCATATTACCAAGAATTTTCCTGGTGTGTTATGCTCTGAAGGTCTTCTTCGGACGAAACTACTTCGCCAAGTATTACGGGAAGACTTACCTGACCATTCTCTTTAGGAAAGAGACCTTTCCCAACTTTTGATATTCTTGAAAACTCTTGGGCATGTGAACTAATACCGCCAAGCTGGGCTCTCATATTAATCGTCAATCTGAACTTTTGTATTTGAGGCCACAGATAAGACTGTTTTAATGAGGAGTTAATCTCATCTGCCCTAGAGCTCCGACATAAAACTGGAAGGGTTTGACTAAAATGTCTATTGGCCTGTCATCTCGACGAATGTCTCGCAACGATCTATCTACAGCTTCCATTGCCTTTTTGCTGGCCATTGTGCATTCATCCCAAACGATTAGACAGCAAATGAGAGGTTTAGCCAGTTGAGGCAAGTCGATATCAAAAATTAGGCCCAAACTGATGCCGCCTTCACCACATGGAGTTACTCCCAGCTTATGTTATTATATTATGATAAACAACTTTAACCTGATCTTAGATTTCCACATCAGATGATCATCGATTTTAGTAAACAAATATTTATGCAAATAAATTTAGCTTGGTTCTGGTTCAGGTGTTCCAAATCTTCGATTTTTAGGGTTCCGTACCCAAATGGGTAGAAACGGGACCCTATTACTAAGACCGCCCGTCTGTTTGTCTGTCTGTCTGTCTGTCACCAGGCTGTATCTCACGAACCATTATAGGCAGACAGTTGAATTTTTATAGATGATGTTTTTTTGCTGCCGCTGAACAAAAAAATACTAAATACAGAATAAAATAAGTATTTATGGGGGGCTTCCATACTACAAACGTGATTTTTCATAGATTATGGTACGGAACCCTTCGCGCGCGTCCAACTCGCGCTTGACCTGTTGTATTATAACTCAACAAAAAATTCTCATCATCTCATCATCTCAACTTTTGCTAAGGCGGCATTTTAATATTTCTTAAAGTTTAACTGGACCATTATAGTTCTGCATCATGTGTTCCATTTTCCAAAATCAGTTATAGCCTATATGTTGCCCAGGCTTCACAGCTATATAACAAAAAAGTTTCATTCGAATCCGTCAAGTATTTCCGGAGATTAGCGTGTACAAACAGACAAACAGACAGACATCTTTTTTTATTTTCTTACTGTGTTACTATATCTCCATCGCCCCAAATATTTTTTTTGGAAAAATTTTCAATGTACAGACAAGTTTTTTTTCTCTTTTATTATAGTATAGATATACTCTATATATTTTATTTTACTCTATATGAACTACATATTTGTTAATGATGAGGAAACGAAGACCGGGATGAAGGTTTTCCAACAAATAAAAGAAAACTTAAGTTTAAGGTCCCGAAGATAGCAAGACATTAAAAAGATGTCAAGAGAGAAGAGAAGAGGAGGCATCTTCACAAACTCCACCGACAAAAACAAGCTCGAAGAATGATCTTATTTCTGGATTTTCACAAAATTTTATACAGGTTGCAAGAACTTTTTTTAAATCCTTCATTGCCAAGAGAGAAGAATGGAGGCATCTTCACAAACTCCACCGACAAAAACAAGCTCGAAGAATGATCTTATTTCTGGATTTTCACAAAATTTTATACAGGTTGCAAGAACTTTTTTTAAATCCTTCATTGCCAAGAGAGAAGAATGGAGGCATCTTCACAAACTCCACCGACAAAAACAAGCTCGAAGAATGATCTTATTTCTGGATTTTCACAAAATTTTATACAGGTTGCAAGAACTTTTTTAAATCCTTCATTGCCAACTACGCTGCATAGCATAGCAGCCAATTTGTTTTACCCGTCAGTCCGGGATAAAATTGGGGTTGCGACCTCGTCGGGCCGTTTGGAGCCAGAGAGGTTTTAAGAGGACATTGAAGATGGTTTGTGTGGTTTGCAGTATGAATTCCGGCAGAATAGAATAGGACCACTCCAAGTCTTTAGGAAATACAAGCTAAACAAAGCTTATAAACATCAATGAGACCTGTCCAATCCGTCTGGACAGCGAGGAGAGTGTAGGCTAAATCCTCTGGCTGCTCTGGTAGTACAGAGAGGGTTATGCTCCTGCAGTGGAGACTAAAAAGACCTGATGATGAAGGTGGTTTACCTGAGGCACTCGATCTTGGAGTATTTCTTCTTGGAGGGCTTGGTCACGGGCAGCTTGGACCGCAGCAGGTCAAAGGCTCGGTTCATGTCTCTCATGCGAGTCCTCTCTCGGTCGCACGCAGTCTTCTTGTACTCTGAAAACGATAGAATTTATATTATTGGCTTAATCCTACACTGGTCTGAGAGAAAAGAAAAAAGTGAATGTATGAGCGGTTTCTCTTCCAGAAGTGTTATTTTTGAAACGCGGAGTAACCTAAACAAATAGTTTTTCCATACAAAAAACCGTTCGTTTTGTGACTCCGCGTTTGAAAATTGGCACCACTGCGTGTATTCAAAAATTTAAAATTAGACCTTTAAAGGTACCTACTGTTAACGTCTATAAGTATAATTTACATTACGTGTAGTGTAAGTATATTAAAATTTAATTTATTTTTAAATAAAAGGTATCAAATATATAAAAGCCGAAAGACACTCATTTTCACAGAATGGGTCGCCTACTCGCTAAAAGAGCTTTGTCATATTATTATTAGGTATATCTCTAAATACTTTTATACAATGTTTCTCATTATAACAAGAATATCCAGTGTTCTCTAAAAAGGGAAACGTACTACTGAAATAGAACGTTCGGCTCGGCAGCTATAGATGGGTTGACGATGTGAAGCAAGTTGTTGAAAAGAACTATGGTCCCATTTTTCAAATGCGGAGTCACTAAGCGAGCGGTTTTTGTACGGAAGAACCATTCGTTTAGCTAATTCCACGTTTCAAAATTGGCACTTCTAGATTGCGATGGCCAGGGACAGAAAAAGATGGCACAGACAGGAGACTTATGGTTATGCCCATCACTTGGTCCATGAGAGCTGACGATGTTGATGCTTGCTTTTCGTGTGTGTAAGTGGCCAACCCTAGTGTCAGATTTTTCAAGCTGCCTAAAGGCATCTGACATAGCTTGACGACTGCCATACAATGATGACAGCCGGGACCAACGGCTTATACGTGCCTTCCGAAGCACGGAGGAGCTCGAGAAATTTTCATACCACTTGTGGTCACCAATCCAAGTGCGGACCACGCCCGGCGTCGCTTTACTTGCGAAAGCGCTAGTAATGCGCACTCCCGCCGGGCCACCGAGCTCCTCATGGTTGTACCCATCACTTGGTCCATGAAAGCTGACGATGTTGATGATTTATTTATATACCAATTAATGTACACGGAAAATGTATACAGAGAATACCTCAAATAAAAGTTGTTCAAATGCACTACCAAAAGAGATCTCTTCCAGTAGGCCTGTGAGAAGAGAGACACTTATATGTAAGAGAGGCATACAGGCGTGTTCATACATAGAGTAAAGAAACAAGAAAACCGAAATTACATAAAACTACACTAACTACAAATAAACATACATATACGTGTACATAAATAAATACATAATGATGATGATGATAAAAGATTGTGAGTGGGGTAGTCCAAAATCGACTAAATGAATGAAAATGGTCGGTAAAGCCACCTTTTTCAAGCTGCAGCGCTCTTTCCTTCCAGTTGAGGATGACTTCCTGGGCAGGGTCCTCGCTGTACTTTGTGGTCTCTTGGGATTCGTGCGGGAAGTCCAGCGACGATTCGGAGTTGGCGGTCTCCTGGACCACGCTCTCTCTGAACTCGTGCTCGTAAAATCTGGAACCTAAACATAAAAAAACGATACCTAATACTCAGAAGATCCATTCGCCAGATCATGAATGGATTTCAAATTATAATGCAAACGAACTTTGAGAATTGGTTTAACAGTTCCCTGTCCCATGTTATGGGTTAAACCAATGAAAGTGACCTTCGTAAGGAAGAGACAAAAGAAAACTTACATATTTCGGGGGGTCTTCTTGTTTTGGGCGGATAATGATAACCATTTATCGAGTACTACACAAAAGCTTGAAAATCTGGACACCAGTGTTTGCCACTTACACACACGAAAATCTTAACAAATCTAATGAAGGGGCCACTTGAATTTTCCGGGGTCCAGTCTTAATCTATCCGGGGTAAAGTCAACATTTTAAATGATATCTCCGTTTCAAATGGGGGCAGCTATTTGAAACGGAGATATCATTTACAATTTTGTCTTGGTTAAACCCTAAATAACCCTTCAAACTAGTTTATGAACTATGTACTGTTTACAGTTTAAACTGAGAACGTGAAGCTTTTTTACGCATATGCGCAAAAACGATCTTTTAGCTAATGTGCGTAGAAAAACTTCTACGCATATGAGCAAAAACGGACTTTTGGCTAATGTGCGTAGAAAAACTGCCCGTTCTCAGTTTAAACTGTAAACAGTAGTTCATAAAATAGTTTGAAGAGTTACCTAGGGTCTCATCAAGACAAAATTTTATTGATTAAATGATATCTCCGTTTGCTTTCAAATGATTTATGTCAAATGGGGGCATCTCTGGACCCCAAAAAATTCAGGTGTTTACGCAAAGAATGACCTGAAGGAATTGAAAACGGGGTTACTTTCTCATGAATTTTGATTTTGTGGTCTATCTGCTTTGTTTTAGTCTAATCAGATTACTCGTGTAAGCGAGGTGATATGCTCGATCGCCACAAAGGGAAGAACTCACCACGCATGGTAATGCACCGCGGCTCCGACGGTGTATCTTCGGAAGTTGTATTAAGGCAGCGAATCGAGCGAACTCTTGAGATCGAGATGTAGGATATTGGTGGCGCCATCTCGTATGTTTCTTGCTAACTATGGTATGTATCGCTCTTCTATTGTTGTTTGTGTAGTTCCTCGAAGTGGCGTAGAGCTCGCCACAGTCGAAGCCAATTATTTTCCCTTGAGGTCCCTTTTTTGCGTAACCAATTAACCACATATACCAAAGAGTAAAAAAAAAATTGACTTACATTTGCAACTTCTTTTGAATTACAAATGTGTTGTTGAAATCTGACATGTCTTTTCAAAATAAAAGTTATAGTAGGTACGTTTGTTTAGAAAAATGTAGCAGTCTAGTATAGTAACTAGTCAAGTAATCATGTGCTATATACCTACGTAAATCATGATCCACTCACCTTCATTGCTAGAATGTTCCAATTCATAAGGCCTGAAATATGTCACTCGTCTAGGCTCATAATCTTCCAACACATACGATCTATGGTGAGATATAGTCTTATCGTACTTCTTATGCGAAAACGTGTGTTCCTCCCTCGGCCTATCGTCAGGTTTTCCTATTTCTAGAATAACTCTATCTTCTGTCTCTCTCTTTTCTTCTTCTTCTTCCCCTTCTTTGACGACTGTGTAGTTAGCTATGAGTGGTAAGGGGTGTTCATCATCGTATGGTTGATTATACATGGCTTTTCTATGTGCAAAAGTACCTATTTGATAACACTGATCACTAATTTAATTTTGTTAACGGGACTTTTGAGCTCAAGACTCAAGTGCAAAATGTCAGCAAGTAAATAAAAAGGTATGTTTGGAATTAATTCCCGTGTAATTATGCAACGCGAGTTTAAAAGTACTTAGTTTCTTAAATAATTTATTATAACACTACACACGTATTAAGTACAGATGGTTTCAAGATAATGATATCACTTATTTATTTTGGTATTAATTTGAACTGTGTGGCTGCTACCTGTTCCACCTATGGACTGTGTCATCCACAACTCTCCTCTTTTGTCATGCATATTGTATCAAAGTTGCGTGTTGTGTACACAAGTGGTGTGCTACAATTTTTAGTTTTTCTCGGCGACTGTACAAAATAAGGATAGTTTAGAAGAATGTTGTTTGTAAGAATTTAACTTCCACGCTGGTCTGGCAGAGAAGAAAAAAATTGAATTGGATGTTTATCTATATATATTTGTTATAAAATAAAGTATCGTTGAGTTAGTATCCCATAACACAAGTCTCGAACTTACTTTGGAGCTAGCTCAATCAGTGTTATTTGTCCCTATATAATTATTTAATTACCAGCTGTTTTTCCCGCGCAGTTCCTAAAAGCTGATTGAAGTAATAAGAATCATGTTAGTAAGCGATGCGGCTAGATTTTCATTTCCTCGCTTCTCGCCCACCAATCATCTAGCTAACGGGCCGCGTGACCATCTGCTTAGAGCTGCAACTGCGTCAAGACCCAAGATGCTCTGCAATCATATATCTGTCCCATTAGCGACAAAGACGTGACCGATTCACAATAATGTGTTATATTACGCTCTTTTGTGATCTGATTTTTGAGGTTCCGAAATGGAATAGTGCAGAATTCGTTATTTTTTCTACTCTTGTACTATTATCAGTCTTTTAGAGTCACGAACACTAATAAAAGAACATTGATAATATATGATTTCAGAAAAGTCTATAGTCTATTCCCTATAACAGCATACGTGTCATTATTTGCCCAAAAAGATTCTCCTAGCCATAGATAGACCTACAACTTTATTTTTCTTTCTTTATCAAAACGTTTTTTAAACATAGTCACTAGGAAAACGTAAAAAAAAAGTTATACTATAGATACCTAGTATCTACCGAACATATTCAAACATTTATATATTTTTCTTTGTTTATTTTGCATTTTATTTCGTAAATATAGTCTTAGAAAAAGTTCTGTATTCAACATTGTATTAGTACGTCAAAAATGCTCGACGGCGACCCCTTACGATGATCGCCAAGACTTGCATCGTAACCTGTGCCACTCGCATTTTTGACCCTCCTAATACCACTGTTGCATAAAATATTATTATAGGCCTGTAGTATATTATAAGAAATAGTTTGTAAACCCATTGTTAGGTTAGAGTCTCCCCTCTAGTCTTCCACAAACTTCTATCAGTGGCAGTAAAATTCTGTACGTTCGATATTTTGTGACGACTGTCTTTCTGCTTTGTATTGTAAACTATTGTCCTTTGTTTGTTTTGGAATATATTATTCAGTCGAAGGTTTGAGCTGAATAGCTCTTACAAGTTGTTTTCGTGAATATAGTCTAAGTTCATTTATAATTGCAATCTTTATTTATGAAACCTACGAGGGGGGGTCAAAAAGTTCGCGGAACGGAGGGGAAGGGGGGTGAAATAAAATACTGTACTATTTTTCTTTTTCAATATATTCCCCCTTAAGTCGAATACATTTTTCAGATCTCTCTATTAACTTATTAATACCGTCGAAAAAAAATGATTTGTCTTTGTCCTCAAAATAGGCCGAAATCGCCGACTTGACTTCTTCATCATCGGAAAATTTCTTCCCCCGAAGCTCTTTTTTTAATTTGGGAAATAAAAAATAATCACAGGGGGCTAAGTCTGGACTATAGGGAGGATGGTTTAACATTTCGAAGCCACAGTGATGAAGGGCAGCCATCGCAACGCGGCTCTTGTGTACCGGTGCGTTGTCATGCAAAAGCAGCACACCCTTTGTCAACTTTCCCCGCCTTTTCTCCTTGATTGCTTCTTTTAATTGTCTTAGTAGATTAGCGTAGTATTCTCCCGTTATAGAAACACCCTTATCTTTATAATCTATTAATAAAATACCCTCTGTATCCCAAAAAACAGTTGCCATGATTTTTCCAGCCGATTGTGACACCCTGTATTTCTTAGGGGGGGGCTGACCCTTTTTATGCCACTGCATAGACTCTTGCTTCGACTCAGGCTCATAATGATGAACCCAAGTTTCATCTGCAGTAACAAGTCTTGCAAAAATTCCTTCCTTGTCGGCGCTACAGAGGTCTAAAAACTCCTTTGAATACTCGACGCGCAGCTGTTTCTGTGGTGGTGTGAGCATTCTTGGCACCCATCTTGCGCTGACTTTTGACATCCCAAGATTGTCGTGTAGAATATTTAAAATGGTTGTAGGTGATACTCCAACCATTTCTGCAAGTTGTTTCTTCTTCAAACGAGTATCCTCCAGTATAAGATTCTCCACTTTTTCAACGATGTTTGAGGTGGTGGCCTCAATCGGCCGTCCTGAGCGAGGGTCGTCTTCAAGAGACTCTCTGCCTTGCTTGAAAAGGCTATTCCACTTGTACACCATGGTTTTCCCAGGGCAAGAGTCCCCGTATACTGATAACATTTCTTCCAAAATTTTCTGAGGTGGTTTTCCTTGCTTAGTGAGGAACTTTATGACGGCACGAAACTCGATTTTTTCCATGTTCAAGTTTTTCTTCCGGATTCACTTGTTTGATCGACGACAGGTCAAAGGTTATTGACACAATCAGGTTCAAACTTGGCATATATACTCACAAAGAGTTGCTCATTAGTTACTACCTGCGGCAGGTCCCCCACCCCCCGCTATCCCCTCCATTCCGCGAACTTTTTGACCCCCCCTCGTACTTATAATTGCAACTTCAATACCTACTTCTGGAATATAATGAATTTTATCTCTATCTCGTGAAATATAGAAAGGTTTTTTATCAGGTCATCCCTTTTTCTATCAATCACTGTCGTAGCATTTTCCAATTTTATCATACCATCTTGCTCTCTCAAATCTGCAAAATCTAGATTTGCTGTCTGTATCTGTAATATTTAGTACTAAAGGTTGGTAACAAAGAATTAAATTAATAACTTCGCACCACAGGCAGTGACAAACCGATTCGTGTAGAGTAATTTCCTTAGATGTGGATTTTCCAGTGTGCGTAGAGCTGACGTACCCTCACACTGAAATTCAGGACCGGCAGTTGTACCAAAGTGTTCTTTCGCTCTAACCGCGAACGTCGGATTTATTCAGCAAACATTTCAGTGAGAAAATTCATTGTCGGATAAATCCGATCCGATAATTAACCTATATGCCAAATTTTGAGTCGTTAGACCCAGTGGTTTGGGCTGTGCGTTGATATGTCAGTCAGTCAGTCAGTTTCTTCCTTTATTCAACGTGGAAGGGACATACCCGTAATAAATCGAACCACGGGCTATACTATATCATTATAGTATAACGAAATTAAAATAACAACTCAAAAATCAAATTGTCCGGGCGGCTGCACACTTTTGTATGGAAATGCCGTATTTTTTTGTGTTCTGGCTGTTATTTTAATTTCATAATACTATAGTGATCTAGTACAGCCCGTGGTTTGATTTATTAAGGGTATGTCCCTTCCACGTTGAATAAAGGAAGAAACTGACTGACTGATTGACGTATCAACGCACAGCCCAAACCATTGGGTCTAACTACTCAAAATTTGGCATATAGGTTCCTTATGAGGTCTGGGGGTGCAGTTAGAAAGGACTTTTTAAAATTCACCGTAAGGGGGTTCAAAGTTTGTATGGAAAAACATGATTAGACCATTTTATTGGAAACCTCGCAGGAGTACTCCGGGGTTTCAGGACTTTTCAAAATTCAACCCCTAAAGAGGGTGAAACGGGGTTCCAAAAATTGTATGGAGAAACAAGATTAGTTGAACATTTTGAAGCGTTCCGTCGCTCTTTCTTGGTCTATAACGGGAACGGGAAAGGGAGAGGCCTTTAAATCCCTAAGTTATAATAAAAAGTGTTACATTTAATAAGTAAGTATTAAATATAGCAGTATAACATAATAATTCATTTATAATTTTGCTTTTGGAGCCGAAGGCCACTTTAAAAGAATCGTTAGTAAGACCTAATTATCAAAATCAAGTCAAAATAAAAATTCTGAAACAAAAAAAATTGAATAAAACTCGAAAGTAAAATCGTGAGATCAGTTAGTAGTACCGGCGGCGCCTAACGATGGTAGCCCGGCCGGCTAGATCTCGAGTTCATCGGGGTCACGCGGCAGTTTTAAACAGGCGTAACTACGTGGTCTCGATCGAAAATCATTTTCGTAACTTTTTTATCTCCTGTCATACACAAATTTGAATAACGTATATGGATAGAGGGATTTATTTACTATACGACATTTTTTTTCCCAAAACCAATTAAAAATCAGCGTTTATATAGATTAGGAAACTAGTATTATTTTTACTGCGTTAAAAGACCACACTAGATCTGTTACCCTCACAAGAGCAAATGAGATAGCGATCAATTTAACAATGACACAAGTTTTCATACAAAAAGTAAAACCCATTAGTAGCCTGGATCGAACTTTTTCAAAGTGTAAACTGTGTTAATTTCTTTCCAAGGTAAGTCGTATTATCTTGGAAAGATGGTATACTGATATACTATGAGAATAATATGATAGATATATATGCTTACTGCTTGACCAATAGTTCGTGTAGTAGGTACAAAAACCCCTAGAAGGTTACACAAAAATATTTCGTCTCTGGTCTCATTGTACAATACCTACGTATAGCGTATTGTACAAGGGCCTGACACGCTTTGATAGAACGAGATAGTCTTATAGAGATTTTGTAAAAGAAGAAAAGGAAAAAAGTGCCGTGTTTTGTCTCTATCACCGACCGAAAATTTTTGCCATGGTCGGGTTATAGGCACACTTCAAATTGCATATACTTGAAGTGTGCCTATAACCCGACTATGAAAAAAATATACGTAGTATCATTAATATGTCTATCTCTTACCTCTGGACGCTCGGTGGCAAATCTACACTACTTGTATATTCTAAATCTTTGGTATTGTACAATGAGACCAGAGACGAAATATTTATTCGTCTTAACAAAACATCAGGACCATAGAATAATAAATCGAAAATATCCTTTAGATTTATTCTATGGTTCTGATGTTTTTACAATACTAGACAACAAGATTTTGCCACAAGCATACTGGCAGCGGTTTCTAAAATAATTCAGTACACAAAACATGAATCTAGTTATAAAAGTATGTATGGGACGTCTAAATTTTCAAATATAACACGTCAAAAAATTCAATTCTTTTTTTCGTTAATATCAAAATATTACAATTTTCAAATACCAGAACAATGTGCAATCCTCACTTTTTATAATATTTTTTACATTTTTGCTAAATAATTTAAAAAAATGGACTTATTGCAGATTTTTTGCGGATCCGTATAACGCCATACAAATCGCGCAGTACACAATGTATGGAAAATATTACAAAATTAAATAACCTGTATAGAAATAATTTAATATATCAGAAATTGGGTAAAATTAGATTTTTGATTGGATTCCCAATTCTGACCTCCTCGAACCAAAACAATATACATATACACTATACAAAAATCTATAAGAGAATTTGTCTTATTCCAGTGGGAAAAAAATGTCAAATTTTGTCGATCACTGAATGAAACGAAATAATAATCAAATGCCAGATTTATTATCCTTAGAAATAGTCACAAATACTGTTATGCTTTAAGCACAGCCATAGTAAAAGTCAACCAAGACATTTAAAGACCACATTTTTATCGTCTACTCGTAAGTAGGAAAACGAGTATAAATTAATGTGTATGGGCTATGCCATATTAAATTTAGAAGTACCCATTTTTTGCGTTTAGGCGCGGTCAATAACATTATTTGTTGACTTTTAACTAAATATAAATAAGGCCTACATTCGTGCGACTTATATACAAACAGACATGCAATGTCATGACAATATATTAACACTTTCTAGGACACTTACGACTACAGACGTATCACTGTATCTGGCTGAGCGTCACACAACGTGTTAAGACTCAACTCATAGAGGTACACAAGGTACTCTTGGTAAGTATTTAAAATGATAGGGCCATGACGCTGTGGTGTGTAGGAAAACAATAAATGTAAAATATTAAACGGTGAAATTCAGATATATATAATTTTTTCATTGACTCACTCCTCTGTCCTTACGTGAAGAAAAAATCTGTTTATTGCACAAAGGATATGCACAACCTTTTCGTGCAATAAAGAGGTTTTTTGGGATTCATAGGAACTTTTTAAATTTCAATCTTTAGGTTTCAGTCTTCAAATACATACATTGTATAAACGATAAATGAATCCAGTTTTTAAAAGGATCTGAATAAATAAGAGATTTTTGTACTTACATAAAAAAATATTTTATGCAATTAATGAATGCAAACGATTAAGTCTTCTCATCATAAAATAAAAATCTAGCTATCTAGACACTGACCGAGGGGTAATGAATAATTTTGTAAATCTTTCTGTAACTTCAATACTGTATCATAAATATCAGCAAAATGTAAGGAACTTTAGATAATAATATTTTTTAATATAACATTCTAATTATTCACAGTTCCACTCTCTGAAAATAGTACAAGATTACAATGTACAAAATAAGATCATCAGTGTTACTAACAGAGAAAAACATCAATCACTTACACAGACAGTGTCAATTCTCCATTCCATTCCAATTTTTCTATTCCTAATCCTCTAGATTTAACCGAAGTTGGTGTAAATCCTTTGACTGTATCAAGGAGCTTTGAGCAACAAATCTATACGAGTTTACTGGTTTTATGGTCAATTTGTTAGTACAAAAAAGTAAATGAGACTGGTTAGCTAGATGTGCGGATCTGATGAACGGATCGACACCGGTATTCTACGGAATAAAAAATTGGACATGGGTGCGAGGTTCAAGGGTGGACGAAGAGACGTAAGCTCAGGTACAGAAACGTAGGCCGACCCGCAAAGCGCTTCGTGAGGTGATCCTGAGGCGAGGTGATTACCTACGTCACGAATCCGAATAGTGTGCGTTGCAGTAGGGAGTTTCATACAAAGAATACCGAACTGCTCGAGTTGACACGTTGACGTTCCGTTTACGAGTTGATAAGTCTGCTATGACCTTTAGGGAGGATATTGATTTATCCCAAGCAATAAAGTAGCTCCGTGTTTTTAAGATGGATAGATTTCATACGTTGACATTATTTTGTACTTCGAGAACTGCTTATAAACATTACCGCGCGGCCAGCCGTACAAAATGCTTAAAACAAAAATAAATATTCTACTCTATGGTTCAGAAGTCCAGCTTCCTCAGTTGAAAGAACTGTTTCATGACGTCATCGGAGACCGCGGCCCGCCGCGCCTGGTACGCCTGAATGTAGGGAGTGATCGTGTCTATGGCGATCTTCTTCAACTCGCCCGTTAGTAACTGGCCGCTTTCGTACTGTTTTTTGATCTGTAACAAGGATAATTTCGTCGAATGAAGATCATTTCAAGGTCGAAATATACACCCAATTACCATTATAGTATTCTAATAAGCTTACTCATCAATATAATTTTTGAAGTAATCGAATCAATCGAATAGATTTTATAACACGTAATATTTACAATATTTATCAAGGGACGGGATATGCGGTCGGTCCGTGTGACACACGGACCGGCCCGGTTACAAAAGTCATGTGGTCCAAAAGGTCAAAAGTGGCTTTAGATAGATAGATAAACACTTTGCCTCACTAAGGCCACATAATAAGTACTAGTACTCACGTACAGAAGTCTTCCTCAGAAAATAAATTCATAAGATTATCTACTTAATGTGGTTAGGGCTATGGTTTAATTTAGCTCGCATCAGAACTTCTCACCTCTTTGTTTAGATACCTAGACATCCATTGCAAGCCAATTTCATTCATATTACTCAGGACAAACGATTCATGTGACTGAATTTTGCCCTTCGAAGTGGTCGCCGCGCGCATAGTAATAATGAAGGTATATTTTCGATACCTAAACGAGAAGTGAAATAGGCCTGCTAAGGCACACACATATACACGTATACACAAAAACATTGACAATAAGTTGTAGTGATTTATTAACCTTATTAATATAATGTACCCATATTAGGCACTCAAGGTCTTTAACATAAGTACAGCCAAGTACCAAGATACCCGACCAAGCCCTCTACTTATATCTTCAATTTTCTCTTAAAATAAAAATAATATTAACATGAAAATTTTATACAGAAAGACTTAATTAAAATCTGTCTAAATATAAATTTTCATGTTAATATCATTTTTAGTTTAAGAGAAACTTCAAGATATAAGAGGGCCTGGTCAAGTATCTTGGTACTTGACTGTATGTTGCCAAAATAAAATAAAATAGAAATACGGTGAACCGCAGTGATACAAAAAGGCAATAACTCAGCGTTAAAATTGCTCAGCGAGCAAACACTGGCCTTCGAGGCCTGTGGCCCTTGGCTCTGACTGCTTAAAGTCGCCAGACCCACTTACACACGCCGAAAAACAACCAAAACAAACCTCTTCTAATCTGTCGTCGTCTTCGAGGAAGAAACTTAAGTACTTGTAAGATATGTCCACGTGTGTGTTGCCACCTTTTTCTCTGTGCTCTTCTACTGTCGCCTGCCCGCCGGAAAATGCGTATTTGTTTATCTAGAAATAAACGATAGTGTTATTAATTAATCCATTTTAAACTAGTAATAAGTAGCTATAAAATAAAGTTTAACTTCTAGAAAATTCTGTTTCTAGAATGTTCTTCCCGAATATTCGCCTTCTAGCAGCTCTGCGACATTATAGTGTTTTTGGAATGAAGTTCCTTTTCGGACGGTACCTATGGACTTGGCAGATGCGCTAGGCGAAAAAACGTGTGAAATGTATCCGTCACTTTTTTCCGTCACGTATTGTTTTCAAACTTTGTTCCAACCGGGTGTTCCCCGACACTCACTTATTATTATATTTAATCTATGACAGTCGTCTTGTCCAAATGCCAACTAAGAGACCGCACTATAGGCTTGACATAACCAGAAACATTTTTAAAACGCAAATAAAAATATGGACAGAACACAAAAGTAGCAGAGATAGGATTCAGAATACTTCATAAACCATCAAAAGCTAGTAGTAGTTTCTTAATTCCTTTAGAATGACAGTCTCGACACACTGACAGTGACAGAAAACTACTGAAACCTGAATAAGATCTCCGGATAACGACGAAACGCACTAAGCACTTGTCAGTTGCCACTCGCACTTGTCACTTGTCACTTGTCAAAATGTAAACAAGGCTTAAGAGTCAGCTCAGACTGAGACGCAAAGCGACATAGCGCGCACTTTTGAAGAAAAAAATAGAACTAGAACTTGTTCACTACACAAAAAACACTTAATTTCAGCGAGAGCGCTACGCAGCGCGGCGTTGAACGTTACACTAAGTATCTTTTTAAGTACTAAATAAGCTCTATATTTCTTCAAAAGTGCGCGCTATGTCGCGTTTCGTCTCAGTCTGAGCTGACTCTAACCCGTTTTATCATCACTTCAGCCGCATACCGTCCACTGCTGGACATAGGCCTCTCCCAAGGATTTCCAAAATTACCGATTTATGGCGGCCTGCATCCAGCGCCCTATAGCGACCTTGGTAAGGTCGTCTGACCACCTAATATAATAATATACTCGTAATAAGCTCTTTATTCTGAATTTTAAATGTTTGGCACTGTAACAGATAGTTTTTTTTTACTAGATAATGTCGCGTAATTCAGTGTGCCTCTTGGCATGGGCCTCCTCTAGCATTTTCCATTGTTTTCTGTCTCGCGCTACCCTACTCCAGTGATGTCAAAAAGGCCTCTTCATGTTGGCTTTGGCCCCATAAACGTCTCAAAGGACCTGTGGCTGAAAAGCGTACCACCAAGAAACACAGTAGGAAATAAAACAAACACTTTGCGATTTACAATGGCAGAGTTCAATTACGTCCTTTTCATTTATTAGATAAACAGAACCTGTCTTACCTTATTCTTAATCTGTTTCGGTGTGTCGTTCAGGAATATCGACGCGTTGGGATCGCTGGCAGACATCTTGTGTTGCGCGCCTTGCAGCGCCGGCAGGAACGAGGAGTGGATCAGCGAAGGCTTGGGCAGCTTGAGGCGCTGGGCCACGTCACGGGTCATGCGGAAGTAGGGATCTTGAT
This sequence comes from Acrobasis suavella, assembly GCA_943193695.1. Taxonomy (NCBI): domain Eukaryota; kingdom Metazoa; phylum Arthropoda; class Insecta; order Lepidoptera; family Pyralidae; genus Acrobasis; species Acrobasis suavella. The sequence continues at coordinate 5,513,180 of OW971947.1, forward strand.
CAATAGCGCACGGCACTAGGCAGGGAAGCTAGAAAATAAATATAAATATATAGGAACAAATTACAATGATTGAGCTAGCCCCAAAGTATGTTCGAGACTTGTGTTATGGGATACTAACGAAACGATACTATATTTTATAACAAATACATATATAGATAAACACCCAAGACCCAGGACATTTTGAAAAGGCCATTTTCCAACTTGCCTTGACCGTGGATCGAACCAAAAAATTACGTAATTTGAGTACAATCGGTACATGTATTTTATTTACAAATTGACAATAATTTTAAATTTGTCATCATTCATAATTAATAATGACATAACAATGTACTCTAAGCTAAGCGCCTGTACGGAAGAAGCGGTAACAAACTGTACTGCAGCATGATTGTGAAATATGTGGACTTTAAATCCACATATCTAACTTTATTATCAGTATAATTGTAAGGTTGACGTTTTTGGAGAAAATGCTGCAGTACAGTTTGTTACCGCTTCTTCTGTACTTGCGCTTAGAAGACGGTAGTAAACTTAGTTGTAAGTAAATGATCTGACGTCAACAACTAGCTATTAAGAAATCGAAAGAAAAAAAAAGACAATTATCAAGCAAAGATTTAGAATATACAATACAAATATCCAAAGATAAATAAATGATTTCTGACTTTTTTTTTACTTTTGTTGGAAGTATAAACTTCTTTAAGCGCGTACCACTGTTTTTTATTTAAAGCACGATGTTAGCATTCCACCTTTATTCACACAAAATTTGTGAAAAAGATCGATTCTTGAATCAGTCTTGCAGAACTATCGATTGTTTTTATCGAAATATACTATCGCTCTTTGAGTGCTTCGAAGTTTATTTGACGTTTTTATAAATAAAAAATCTAGCGACACTATCGATACTGTCGATAGGCTACCGAGTAACGATCGATGAAGAGCAATTGTTCAAGGGTTTGCGTTGGAGATGATTAAAAACCAGATAATCTTCGGCGACGAATATAATGACGTACTATTGGTACAGAATAAAGACGACAAAATGAAATCTCCATATAAGGAAAGAGACAATAAGTGCTAACGGCTTTTGCTCTTCAATTTACGCATTTACGCAGGAGTTTGAACAGCAATAGTATCGATAATTTATTCGTCGTCAATGGTCAATACTATCGATAGTGTTGTTAGTTACCTTACCATCACTAGACTATCGATACTATTGGTTTTGCGTAAACTATTCGATAGCAGAGAATTGAGCGGCAACAGTATATTTAAACCCTTTCACCGCGAACGTCGGATTTATCCGACAAACATTGTCGTGCCCATTCCGCGAGCGTCGGATATTTCCGACGCTCGTATTGCACATAACTTAAGTATCCAAACACCTTTTTGGTTGTAGGTATTTATTTTAGATTTCATACCCCTCGCGCTGGGGGCACGACAACTCATATAAAGTCTCGCGGTGAAAGGGTTAATCGACTTGTTTGATCAGATTGGTCCAGCAATCGGCGTAAAATAATGCCAGTAACATAACAGTATCGGAGGAAAACGAAATGTAGTTTTTAAGTGAATGAATTTACTTACATGTACTTTTGATGGAGTAATTCTTGCGCTTGATTATGGCATAGTATATTCATCATCATCATTTCAGCCGCATTTCCTCCACTGCTGGTTATGACCAGCAGTGGAGAAAATGCGGCTGAAATGCGGTCTGTCCCAAGGATTTCCAAAATGAGTTGATCTAGAGCGGCCTGCATCCAGCGCTTTCTAGCGAACCTTGGTCAGGTCGTCTGACCACCTTGGGGATGGGTGTCTTACCCTTCGCTAGTATACTATATAATGAGGCGTGTTTTTTTTTTTTTTGAAAGAAAAAAGAGGCAGTCACATTAGATAAATGGCGCAGCAATCATTAATCTATCTGTCATGTCTAATTCAATTAAAATTTTCATGGTGTTGTGTTTATTTTCGGCTTTTTTATTATTATTTTTAGTTTAAAATAATATACTTTCTTTACCTAAGTATATATTTAATAAAAATTTTGTAAAATACAAGATTGGTTAATGAATTACAAATTAATTAAAAGTTATTTATGCAACTGTAGTAAAAAGGGGTATTACAATACGAATGTGAGCTGTGGGCACTTTGCTTCGCATCGTGTGACAATAGTACCACATGAGTGTTTTATTACCTAATTATTACAGTTGCATGCAAGGCTTTATCTACACCCATGCCATGATATGAATCTTCTATAAAAGGTACAGTGTTGTAAGAACTCTATGTAAATTCCTGGTAAGTTTAATTGCTGAGTATTAGTAGTAATACAAACTAACTATGTATGTACGTACAGGTAACAATGAAATTATTTATTGTAATTATTATTTAAATTTTGGATCGTACAATTATTGGAATGCAAATTAGTTTTGTTCGATATTTACTAATATCGAACAAAACTAATTTGCATTCCACTTAATGGTTACTTAATGGTTACTCGAATTCACGTCGTATCCCGCCATTTTTGTTCGATATTAACTAATATCGAACAAAAATGGCGGGATACGACGTGAATTCGAGTAACCATTAAGTTCCTTTTTTTAAATTACGAAGCTGTGGTAGTGAAACGCGCAGCGCGTACCTGACAATGTTCTTTATACCATTCCCTATCTAAAAAGTTAATTTTATTCACCGAAAACAGTGAATAAAATGCACATTTACTCACTATTTTGGTAATTTATTTTATTCATTAAAAAAAGTGAATAAAATGCACTTTTACTCACTATTTTGATGTTTGAATTTAGAACATTTTACTCTTAATTTTAGCAATTGTTCCGTTATTAATGTCCATTTTAATTAATTTAACCTTCTTTTTTCTTCATTAAATGTCTATTTTCGCTTAAATTTTTCTTTTTTACCGACTTCCAAAAGAGGCGGTTATCAATTCGTCGGAATCTTATATTTATATATGTTGATCGATTTATTCGAAGACGTTTGTACAGATTTAGAATATTCTTTTTTTTAAAGGGAATACCTGTCAGGTGGTCCCATATTTTTGTTTTTATTAAAACCGGTTGTGTAATTTGGTGGTGAAGTCGGTTTTAGTTTTGAAAAATTATTCTCGTAGTAATGGTATAAAGTATGGTATGCAATTATTGAATAAAGCGGATTTACATCGAGGGCCATGCATCACTCGCATTGCTCAAGATTCTAACACTTGAATCACTCGCTACGCTCGTGATTCAGTCATCATGAATCACTCCCTACGGTCGTGATTCAGTCGTTAGAATCCTTCACCTGCTCGAGATTCATCTATGGCCTTCGAAGTAAATCCGTCCTTTATTCACTAATTGCATAATATACTATTTTTTGAAATTCATAAAAGAATGTGGCTGTTTGATGAGTAAGGAAGTGATCGAGTTTGCGTTGCATAATGAAATTCAGTACAACATTATAACACTCGTTTGGATGATATTATGGTTACTATGACACTAATTGTTTTAATGTTGGCAATAAGCTAACTGTTTCAGAAACTTTTATAGAGGATTTATAGCATGGGTGTAGATAAAAGGATATAACCAAACCGCCTATTCCTTTTTGACAGAACGATTTCAAAACTATTATGCGCCATCTATTGAGAATGTTTTTAACCTAATTTTTTTCAATGAAAAACGTCTCATTTTTCGCTGGCTTTACTTGTAAATAAAAACTTACCACTTTGTTGTCAAATATGAAGGGGAAAGACGTGGAAAATGCTGGTGCTGCCTCTATCGACGGGAAGGTGATCTTGCCGATGACGTCGGAGTCCCCGAAGCCGAATATTCCCTTGACTTGGTTGTACGTCACGCATTTCTGTATCCGGACCATGTTTTGGTAGAACGCTGGGCACTGGCTGAAAAAAAAACCTTTTTAATGGGAGTCCTATGCTCAGCAGTGGCTATCCTGTGGTTAATATGATGCTCATGGAAAATAAAAATGATACCAAAGGGATGGACTAATACTGCTTCCGATTAGTCGTTTTGGAAATCCATGGGAGTGGCCAATGTCCAGCAGTGGACGTCATTCGGTTAAAATGATGATGATGACGGTACGGTTTAGGGTCAGATCAGACTGAGACCCGACGTGATTTTTGAAGAAATATAGAATTATTTACTACTTAAAAAGTTACAAATTTCAGTGTTACGTATAACGCCGCGCTGGGCCAGCACTCTCGCTGAAATAAGTGTCTTTTTCTGTAGTGAACTAGTTCTATTTTTTTCTTCAAAAGTGCGCGCCACATTGCGTCACGTCGCGTCTCGGTCAGAGCTGACCTTTAAGCCTGGTTTACATTTTGAAGAGAGACAAGTGCGAGTGGCAACTGACAATTGCTTAGTGTGTTTTGTCCATAGAATTATAACCCATATAGGCAGAGAAGGCTTGCTAAATAAGCACACAATTAAATATAACCATCTTTTCTTTTTTTAAGGCATATGTAATGCGTTAGAACGAGATCTTAATACATATTTATTTCTCATTTCTGTAGGGTGTCACGAGCTTTTTGCATACTATTATTGTCCATTATCGATATTTTCTTGTATCGATAATTTCAATACACATTTTAATGACGATGATTATACTTAGTAGCCGGGGGGGATTAAAATGAACAGTGCGTACGAGAACGTGCGAATCCGCCGCGAATAAGTTAAAATTTAATTTTAGACCTTCGAACTTGTATGTTTAATATTTTGAGTATATCCTTACCATGTTACATAAACATTTTCGTATTATCTCATAGAGTCAATGACCTTGGGGTGGTGGCAATGCCGTGGTCCACTACTTGCTAACCTTTACTATTGCTTACCCAATAAAGTCCAAATCATTGAAAATAAAGGTGTTCTTAGGGTCGAATCCGATAGCGATGATGTCTTTAGCATTGTTGTACGCCATCTGGCGGGCGTCCTCGATCTTGATGTCCCTCCACAGTGCCTTTTCGTCGTCGGTCAGCTGGATGATCAGCGGCACGTTGAACACGTCCTGAAGCCATCTGAAAGAACATTTTGTAAAAACCGATGTAGATTTTTAGGGTTCCGTACCTAATGGGTAAAAACGGGACTCTATTACTTAGACTCCGCCCTCCATCCATTCGTATATCTGGCACCAGGTTATATCTCATGAACCGTGATAGCTAGACAGTTGAAATTTTCACAGATGATGTATTTCTGTTGCCGCTATAACAGAAAATACGAAAAACAGAATACAATAAATATTTAAGTGGGGCTCCCAAACAGCAAATGTGATATAGTACGGACACCTTCGTGCGCAAGTACGACTCGCACTTGGCCGGTTATTTCTATTACATTTTAGGAAGACTTACAGCTATGAAATACAAATTATATGAAAATAATAAGAAAAGACAGCCATCAAGAAAAGACAGACAGAAAAGTCTCAACAAATTGAAGTAAAATAGGAAAGAGAATATCAAGGAAATATCAAGAAGCAAGAACAAAGTAGCCAGTGTTATACAATTATAACATTATTGTCGCAAACAAGATAGACGCAGAATGTTCGCGAGCAAGAACCGCGTAGAAATACGTCGGTATAATGCAAGCGAAACTAGGCCTTATGTCTATATGGCATAAAGTCCAGAGTTGTTTGGCAAGTTCCACTCACACACACAATTACCGACGCCTCGACGTTTCGGCGACATCGAAATACATTCGTCAAGTGTGTGGAATATTCGAGAATAATGTAGACCTGTATATCGGAGCATATAAAAAGACGATCAAGTGCGCACCACGGCAGTTCCATACGAGCTACGAAAGCGATCACTTCGAAGCGAATCAAACCGAATTAAGCCTACCTAAGTGCGACAAGTGGAAGTACCTGCGACAACCTCGGCAAGATACCTGGACCTCAGCTGCTACGCGACTTGGACTTTTACATCAGGAAGACGGTCTTCCTGATTCCTAGGTTGACACGTGAAGATGGTCTTCCGAAGACCATCTTCACGTGTCAACCTAAGGTTTCGTAGTGAATAAATACCCTCATACGAAGTTTGGCGTTTTTCTCCAAATCTCGAACCCCCGTTTCGTATCATTATTAACATGCAACATAAATAAATGGAAGAAATAAATAAGATAGTCCGAAATTTTTATTTATTTTTTGAAATCTTAATTGACCAAATCGGTACTAAAGGTGGACTTAATGCTAAAGCTTTCTCTACCAGTCAGCCTTTAGGTTTTTTTTTATTATTAATTTTTCCTTTTTTATTTAATTAATTATTCCGCTCGGGGATTCTTCCCAAGCCTGTCCCACATAAATCCCGCATTAAAAGGCGCAGTTCAATATTTAACGAATTACTTCACCTGGTTCGAACACCTGGGTAACGAATTACTTATATGAGAAATCAAATTATCTTTACAAATCAGATTATCTTTACTATACTTACTTTGTAAACATAAACGGTATCATGTGTCCGAGATGCATGCTCTCCGACGACGGCCCCCGCCCCGTGTATAGGTAGAACTTCTTGCCGGCCTCATGTAGGTTCAGGATGCTGTGCATGTCACGGTGTGAGAAGAACACGCCCCTCTTTAGAAGATGATGAGCTGGTACGATAAAAAAATATTCAATAATGTCCATTAGGGTTGGATCTCACTGAAAAAAGTGAGATTCAACCCTTAAGGTCCCCGCAGATGGTTGTAGAAAGCTGGGCAGGCCAAGGAAACATTGGTAGTGATGACATCAGATGATTTTGAGAGGAAATGGCCGCAGATCGTGCTTAATTAGGATGAGTGGAAGGATATAGGGCATGACCTTTGCCCAGCAGTGCCCAGAGTAAGGTTAAAAAAAAACTAATTGCAGTATGCTATGCAATATGATAGAGAATGCTTTTAGCATTAAGTCCGCCTGTTATTCCAATATAACATTTGTATGTGTGTACACTGTACAATAAAGTGTTAATAAATAAATATATTTGTGAGGAAAAGTTATTCAAAATAATGGACTGAACCGTCCTGGTATAATTTATGATAGGAAGGTATTACGATTTAATTGCTCACCCTTATGTCCTGTGACTTTCTCGAATCTAGCAATAAGTTCATCATCTATCTTTTGGCTGCCAAACCTTTCTGAAAGTAAATAAACATCAATTATTAACATGCAGTGCAATGTATTGTTGATTTATATTTATATTATATATATTTTATTGGGCAGGACCTTAGATCATTTAATACAGGATGAGTTACGCAGACAAATCTTCTTACAAAACTTTCTGCCGCTTTTGGTGCGGGGGTAAGCTACTACTACATCTAAACGAAAATTCACAGAAATAATTTATGTCGCTATAAATGCACACTACAAAAAACTCAAACACTAGCTTATTTTCTGCACACCAATAAAACTCACACTGAAAAAAATGTGTAAATACACATAATAATACTCTTGGCAAGAAAGAGAGAGAAGACAAAAAATATATCAACTCTAATGCACAGGGAATAGACGAAGGTTGTAAATCATAAATACATAGTCTCGTAAGGAGTGCACCTTAGTCTAGTGAGGAGTGCGCAGCAGTGCGCTATAATCTCGTGGGGAGTGCGCCTACGTCATCAACTAATCGTTTTTCAAATTGGAACCTTATTACAGAACCCTAAGAATGTAATTGATACATTTAAAACGGGGGTTAATGAACTAGTCTCGTATGCGATCTTAGATTATTTTATGGGCTGGAAGGAAATCAGTTGCAAATGTGATTCGATTATTTTTTCCGTAATCAATACTACTAATAGATATTTCTTCGATTTGTCAGAAAATACATTTAAATAGAAAACAACGTAATAAAATAAAAAAACACTTACTTATGAAAGGTTATCTTTTGGAAGATTAAATGTGTTTGACCTCTTTTTTACACGAGAAAATTGCATAACATGGCATTTTAAACGGAGCAGACGTCTTTTCGATGCCTTACCGATTTACATAATGAACATAATCGCTTACGCAACTAGTTTTTATGAACGTATTAGATTTTTGTTCTTATACTTTGGCAGAGGGGAACGCGCAGGTAAGGCTTATCCTGTATTAAATGATCTAAGGGCGGGACACACAGCGCGACGAACGGATGGCCGAAGGGGCAAAAACTTTCTCGAATGGAAATCGCGTACTGGCAAGCGAAGCGTAGGCCCACCCACAAAGTGGTCAGACGAACTGACCAAGGTCGCTGGAAAGCGCTGAATGCAGGCCGCTCTTGTTCGATCATTTTAGAAATCCTTGGGAGAGGCCTATGTCCAACCATGGACGTTATGCGACTGAAACGATGATGATGATATATATTATAGGTTAAGGTATATATTATATAATTATATTTATGCTAGTCTGTTAGATATTCATTCTATGGGCCTTGTTGCCTGAAATAAAACAATTTGATTTGATTTGATTAAAACGATTGCTTCAATCAGCAAACTATTTATACATCAAGCATTACAATCGTGCAAAACAGCCCCACAATATCTATATAACTAGTAGATCGCCCTGAACCGTTAACTTGTGGACCCCATACCTTGGCAACCTCTTGACAAATTTGGCTTGTGTACAAACTGAAAAAAAAAATTGGCTACATGGACATGCCTACCAAATTCATGGAGCCCCAATCAAAACTAGTTGAGTTATTGTAGAACATACACACGTACATTCATACAAATGGCGGATTGTTCAAGTAGACTTGAGGACTACACTTGCTCATTTGGTAAATTACTGTATTTGTGGTAAAATACTTTTCTTGCATGCTTTGTTGTGCTAATTTGGAGTCTAGGGTGCATGCATAATTGCATATTCTGGCTTTTTCTTCTCCTCAGTTCATATGCATGTCAGTCCATGCATCCAAGTATTCTCAGGACTGGCAAACACACAGGCATCTAAGAAACACAATATATAATATGTAACAAAAACCCTGTCCTATCCTTGTAGGAGCAATTCAGACCGTCAATATGAACAACTTTTCTTATGTGACCAATGCATGAAACTCGAAAAAAAAATTTCATGCAAATTGCTGGGCCGGCCAAACACTTTCGTATGAAAAATCTTTTTACCAGTTTCAAGCATTGGTCCCATAGGAAAAATTGTTCTTATTGACGGTCTAATTTAGTTTGGTGGTAAAGTCGGTTTTTAGTTTTGAAAAATTATTCTTGTAGTCATGGAATATAGTATGCAATTCTTGAATAAAGCGGATTTACATTAAGCTCACACTCGCATTGCTCAGGATTCTAACACTTGAATCACGAGCATAGCAAGTGATTCAAGTGTTAGAATCATGAATCATCATAAATCACTCCCTACGGTCGTGATTCAGTCGTTAAAATCCTTCACCTGCTCATGATTCATCTATGGCCTTTGAAATAAATCCGTCCTTTATTCACTAATTGCATAATATACTATTTGTTTGGTTAGATCTGCAATCAGTCCTTGACTATGAGCGGATGAGTGGTAGATCAATTTTTTTCTCTCTTTAAAGAAGATGCTCCCCAACAGTAGCAACCTTTTTTTATCTGGAACTCAGTATCTTGACGTTTTAGGTGTATTTTGTAGCTGATATTGACTAGTTTGGATGCAAAGGACTTAGAAGCAGATAATTTTTTTTTTTTATTGACTATGCCACCCTTATGAGGAACTTAAATAACAAGTTGTGTAAACATTTTTTAGTAGAATGCTTGGTACAGTTATGGTCACATACTTATTAATTTATCATAATCAATGCCTGTCTCCGATTTTCCTGCTACATTCCATGGGTCCACCACATCGTCATCATCATTCACAGATAATTGGCTTAGCTGATCCTCTGCCATTTCCTGAAAATAAGGTATTTAAGTATAATAAATCTTTGGGTTTCATTTGAACTGAACTAAAATCATGTGTTTGGTTTTACTTATATTTTTGTTGGAATGAGAACAAACTTGCACCTTCTGTATTCCTTGGTAATAACTTACAATTACAAATATGTTACAGATTATAACTTTACTAGAAGAGTAACAATTAATATTTGCAGGTTGCAGGCTAAGTCAAAAAGTAAGCAATCTGTAAGGTTATAAAAATATACTTATTTACTTGACTATTCTGAGGGACTCACCAGATATTTAATGAATTTGGAATTTTAGTAACTTTGCTAAAAACTAATAAGTAGCTGATGCAATTTTTCTTTAAATTAAATTCACCGTGGACACCTCACCTCACTTACAGCTGGCTGGTATTGCTATCCTTATCTTTTTATTTTCGAAGGAGCCAGAGAGGCAGAGAGCACGATCATTGACATTTCTGACAGACTGCGTTTAGTTTTCTCGTAATAGTGAAACTGAACTGTCAAAATCGTTTTGTTATGTTACACACCACGGAATTTAATGAAAACTTGCCAGATTAATTTGTGAATAACTACTATTTCTACATAATCACCAAGCTTTTGCTTTAATGCAGTCGCAAGACTTCATTCACGTGAAATACAAAAACTTGTTACTCAGTTCACTCCGAACAGTGAACTAGTAAGCGTGACATTTTACAATCCTATACTTGGATAAAAATTCCATTTGTCTTAAAACTTTCAAACTCTTATAAAACCTACAGTGGCTAACAAAATTTAATTCATGGTATTCCAAACAAAATTCCCCGAAAGAATTTAAAACAAACAAAGACTACAGTGTCATTTGTCAAAGTAGACTCGAAGAATTTTACTCACACTTGTCACATGTCAAAACATTTTCCCAAAATATACATACATATAACTACAAAGATGAAAACTTTCACGTGAAATCTTTAAAATATGTTTGGCCAAATGTAATCTCTTTACGAATCGTAAGTTGCGTGCGGATTTTTTTATTAATGGGGGTACAATGGTATATAGATGAACTGGGCCATTACTGTAACGTCAACTTAAAACTACTAAAATAGTAGAATTTGTATTTGTATTTTTTATCTGTCGTCGTTTTCAAAGCGTCAAGCAAGCCGTCAAAATTTGTCAATAGTACGACATTTCTCATCTCAATCGGTTTACTTTTGCTGTTTTAGTAATAGGGAATAGAATAATCTGCGTTTCTTTGTTTATTATAAGTGTATAGTAGTTCAGTGTTGAGTTATTGGTGTTAGTGTCCTTGATGGTTTCGGGTGACGATTCCAATGGTGGTCGCTTATCCCGCAAAACTGCAAGATCCCCAAATCGCAAGTGCAAAAAGACAGATGCGGACTTAGCGAAAGGCTCAGCGCGAAATGAGGCGCAACCGTCTGTACACAAAAGAAATCTTTATGTTGTTTCTTTTCCGATAATAATCCTGTTCAACGTACTGAGGTCTATATTGTATCAGTTATTCATAATTTTTAAGTATTTGTATTCGGCGTCGCACCGTTTGATGCACAAGCCTCGTAAGGGCGGGGAGTGTAACTTGGAAGTAGTGGTGAAAGACGGTCTGGTGTCGACGGAGGTGATCCACAGTGAGGAGATGGCACACATCCACAATGTGGGCCCGGGAGACCCGCTTCTGGCCAAGCAGAAGCATCACCATCGGAAGGCTTTTGAATACATATCAAAAGCGCTCAAGATTGATGAAGAAAATGAGGGTAAGTTACTCATATATTTTTTTTCTAAATAAGATTTTATTCATAAGAAAAACTTGGTGATAAAGTGGTCAATATTTATGTGTTATGAGTTATTTTACCAAACAGGCTAGTTAACTAGTATGTAATATTGACTGTGGTAGTAGATAACAGTCATTGAGCTACGTCAGATGTCTTAAGGCAGCTTGAAAAGAGACTAAATAGTAGGTAAGTAATTACTAGAAGTTGGTTTTCTGACAAATAATCCAATGATTGAAAATATCCAATGGTAAGATATTTCTTTTGTTTGCTACCATATACAGTTTCTTTTTATTTTACTAGCCTATACAATTTCTTATTTATATAAAATATGTATATGTTTAAAAAAAAACAATAAACCATTGATACACAAAGTAGAAGACTGAGTTTCTTCTCAGCCATGATATTTAGATACAAGAAGTCTTTTCTCGCTTAAATAATGCCTAAGAATACAAATACAGGGTGGTCAAAAAGTCGTGGATCAAACGAAACAGGGAGATAAAGGAGGTAATTTCCAACAAAAAATCTTTCCCCAGCATGGCCATAACTTCATTGCAAATAAGTGCTCTTAAAGTGAGAAGTAATTTTTTGTAACGCTTTAAAATTTACGGAAAAAAAATCATTGCTCGTTAAGTTTGATACCAAGAGCTGCAATACAATTTTTGTAGTATTGATACATTATCGACTCATACTACAACACCTTTTGTTTTATTGTTTTTAATCAATTTAATTTTTTACTGATTAAATTGTAAAAAAACTCGGTAGTTTCATTGAAAAAACTAAAATAATTCATATCTTTTCATGCAATGAAGTTATGGCCATGCTGGGGAAAGATTTTTTGTTGGAAATTACCTCCTTTATCTCCCTGTTTCGTTTGATCCACGACTTTTTGGCCACCCTGTATAGTCATATACCTATATAAATGAAATGGGTGTGGATGCCTTGTTTCTGAAGTTTTCATTTTAAAGACCTCCTCATAAGATATATTATTAGAAAAAGTTTAAGAAATTTAAGATGTGCAATAAAAAAGAGAGTTATGTCAATTTTATTTTTTGATTCATGAATCTCACACCTTTCACTTTTTACAACTTGTCTGACAGGAAGTCATTTATAACAATAAAAGTCACCATATAAAGTTATATCAATTCATCACAACTATGACATTTCTCAAAAATTTGAATTGTCAGATTTAGTTTCAAAAATATTTTTATTTTACTATAACTATATGATTCTGTATTTTTATTTTAATATTTAGGCCTTCCTTTTAATAAGTAAATTAGTAGAAACATTTCTAAAGATCTCGAGATTTTAAACTCAACACTTTTAAAGTTTTGATGACCTAATAAAAACATGTCTTGAAAAAATCTACATTATATTGAATGTCAATGTAACACTGTTCTAAAAATGAGACACATTGTATATATCTTTGAAAATGTTTGATTGTGCGAGCGAGACAGCCAACCAAATGTGAAATGCTAACCCCCCCCCCCCACCCCCATTATTACCCACAGTTCTGTGAACACCTGCCATTTGATCTTAGATAGTTTTTAACCCCTGACAAAAAACAAGGACGCTAATGTCTGTCTGTAATTTGATGTAGTTTTTTTTTACATGAAAGCAGATTCCCTTGTGGCGGTTCTTAGCCATGTTTGATGAAAATTGGTTCAGTTGTTTAAAAGTAATTGGGGGTTAACACTTGAAAGTTGGGGTTTTTTAGTTTGTCTACCAAATAAACTAGTTAAGATTTATAATGTCCAAGTTCATAACCTAAGGTTAGTCAAACAGGTCATACAATCAATCAGGTCAAGATAATATTTAACCAGACAGGGGCAGAATAATATTTAGGGATTCCTAGCCAGGGCAAGATGGAAAGTGGCCTCTTTCTAATGTCAATTGTCAGCTAATATTATTGCAAAAGATGGGTAAATGACATTAAAGAAGTGGCTAGAGCTACCTGGATTAGGAAAGCAGGAAACAGAGAGACATGGAAAGGATTGGAGGAGGCCTTTGTCAATGACAAACGGATGAAGAAAAGGAATAATAAAATAGATTAAAATAAGTATATTGTTTGTTTTGTTAAGTGTGAGTCCGAATAAAGGCTATTATTATCAATTGTCTGCTACTTGAGCACAGAATAAATACTAGTACTCACATACAGAAGTCTTACTCAGAAAAGAAATTCAAAGAAATATCTACTTAATGTGGTTTGCGCTATGGTTTAATTTAGCTCGCGTCAGAACTTCTCACCTCTTCGTTTAGATACCTAGGCATCCACTTCAAACTAATTTCATTCTTATTACTCTAGACAAACAATTCATGTAACGGAATTTTCCCCTACGAAGTGGTCGTCGCGCGCATAGTAATAATGTAGGTATATTTTCGATACCTAAACGGGGAGTGACACAGGCCTGAGTTGAGTGTTTATCTGTATTATGTATATATGTATTTGTATTTATCATAAAGTAGGTATCATTGAGTTGGTATCGCATCATAACACAAGTTTGAAACAGTTTGGGGCTAGCTCAAACTGTGTGAGTTGTCCTTATATAAATATTTCATTATTTAGGTATGGGTTTATATGATTCACCGAATAAAACATAAAAAGGTCGCAGACAAATCAATAGTACATTCACACTATCACATCATCACCACCCACACTAATTTGGGAGATTGCCTATCAAATATCAAGTATAGCACACTGCATAAAATACTTACATGTTCAGTGAAACTGACATGTTGGTCTGGGAAGAAAGAAAAATCTTAGAATGTACCAGCTGCTTCTCTTCCTGCGCAGATCATAGAAACCGATCGAAAGAATGGGCGAAAATGCCAATCTTTTATTAGGCGATGCCGTTAGTAACCCAGCACTATTGTGATTCCTTTTTCACCTACTCGCCACCATCATGCTAAAAGTGGCCTTTGAGTCTTGCGGCTCTGGGCTCTGTCTGCTTAGAGCCGTTAGGCCCAGAGTGCTCTGTCTGCCCCGTTAGGGATAAAGACGTGATAGTATGTATGTATATTTGATGAAATTGAGTTTGGCATTGTAACTATGTAGGTTATTAACTTGCCAAACAAATGTAATTACTTACGGTACAATAGGTATATTTATTGGCTATATTTTGTTAGTCACAAATAATAATATCAATTTAAGTTCCTTGACCCCTGCGCATATGTGTTGCACGGTCTGATTCATTTTCTTATAAATAGTAAATAAATAAATCTATAGAGACAAATCACACTGATTGAGCTAGCCCCAAAGTAAGTTCGAGACTTGAGTTATGGGATACTAACTCAACGATACTATAACTTATAATAAATACTTAAATAAATAAACATCCAAGACCCAGGACAATTTGAAAAAGGCTATTTTCCAACTTGCCCTGACCGGGGATCGAACCCGGGACCTCTGGGTGGCGGACTAGCATGGTGACCACTACGCCATCATGAAACTACTTATCCAATATGTAGAGGATTTTCCAGGGAATATATGCAACTAAGGAGCCGGGGTGGGCAGTTAGTATCAAATACTTAAAGCTCTTTGATATTATCCCACTTAAAATCTTGTAATTTCTTTATCCATCTTTTCGCCCACCACCACGCAAATAGCGGCGTCTCTTAACCTTGATCACACAGATAATCATCAGGATAAATATTGACATTTCTCATTAGATTCCATCCATCTTTAACAGTACGTACCTATTTTTTTTCTAACAGGTCAAAAGGAGTTAGCCATAGAGTTATACAAAAAAGGTATCTATGAGCTGGAGCGCGGCATCGCAGTGGACTGCTGGGGCGGCCGCGGGGACGCGTGGCAGCGCGCGCAGCGGCTCCACGACAAGATGAAGACCAACCTCGGCATGGCCAAAGACCGTTTGCACTTCCTTGGTATGTTTTGTTTATTGCTTCGACGCCGCTTTGGCTTATGCCGAAATCCTCCGCCCCCACTCCCCCAAATATGTATACACTCCAGCATGGCAACAAACGAGTGCAAGTGAGAGGTATTATCATTAACCTGTTTTGTCCCATTCTTGGACAAAGGCCTTTCCTATCATCTTTCACTTATCTCTTTCTTGTCTTATTCTCGACCATCCTTTTTGGGATGCGTCGATATCGTCTCACCGGCGGCGCTTTCCAGGCCTACCCGAGCGACGGTAACCATCTTTAAGCAAACACTCCGTTGCGATTCTGTCCCATCTCTCGCTGTCTATCGTACCGACATGCCCTGCCCTATTCCACTTTAGCATCAACAATTTCTGTTTTTGAGGGAACTGTGGCGTTTGGTATTTTATCTACTCTTTTAACTGAATAAGATGTAACGGTGCTATTTGTTATCTACCTCTCTCTCGCACTCGGTTGAAGGACTCAGCTACAGCCCGCAGCGCAGGTGTGTGAATTGGTGGTAGGTACAATGTGGTACTCACACCAGATACGTAGTAGGTGTCGCAAGTTGCGAGAGTGACACTTATGTAGTTGGCGAGTGGCAAAGGGGCGTCGAAAATAAAATTAATCTACTGAATGTGAAGCTACTGCTAATTTGGCTGATAAGTATAGAAAAAAAAGGGCGCTACGGTCTTGAAGTAATTGTAACCGCATTTTAATAAAGATTGTTGTTATACCTAGAAATGATATGTTGTAGCATCATCAAAAAAATGCTCCACTCCTAAGACTTATTTGCCAAACTGTACAATGATGCTTTTATTTTTATAGATCTGTTCTTAGGCATTAGTGGGCTAGAAAGAACATGATTGGATATACGTAAAAGTTTGAAATGATTTTTCACATTCACAATTTTGAAATGATTTTGTCAGGATATGTCTTCATAATTCAAAATATCATTTTTAAATGAGGCATACATACTAGCAATCATGGATATTTTTTTGCTAAATAGATAAAGGTTCATTTTAGTCTCATGGTCAACATTTGCGTCAAAGTAACTAAGACTTATCATGGCATAAAAGTCACCAATTTCATAGCAATTTATTATTAGTATGACCTTACACCTCAGGAGGTGTAAATTACACTTCCTGTATTACACCTTGTAAAAGTGTCAGGACCCTGTATTTGAAAAGTGTATGATGCCTGTCAGATCTTTAAAAATAAAACCATCATTGCACTGCTATGTTTAGTAAACCTGCTATTTATGTTCCAGAATTGGCTGTATGTCGCATGCCGCTTGTTACTATTATTTTAATATCTAATACAATCAAATATTTATCTGTAGCAAACCTAGTCGCCCTCAGTAAGTTGGGGGTTGAGAGCGATTCCGAACGACACGACAAAAGGCCAACGGAGTCTCCACTTAAGGCGCGCAGGCCCTTAGAAAAGTCCAAGACAACGTTACTAGCGCATACAGAAAGTAACAATGGTCAAACGAAGCCGTCGAACGAAGGTAGACCACTATTCAAGTATTGCTTAGCTTCGTTTGACTTAACCTACCGCAGAAACTACTAAAATATCACAGGGTTAAAGTTTTGGAATAACCCGATTAATAAATAACAATTGGTCTCAAGGTTTTCTTAGTGCAATGTTTGTGTGTGGATTCACTGTGCTTGCTAGTCGTTCCGCTTTTTAGTGCATGTACTATTCATTCGAACAGTTTACTTTGACAGCTCAGTTGTACAATCTAAAATCCATTTTATTTCCAAAAGTATGATATAGAAATCAACTCCATACAATGGGGCAGAAAATTCTTTGGCTCATTAGATAAATTATTGAAAAGTATGGTATACGTAATTTTTCTTTCCTCTGATTAGCAAATAATGACGAAGATACAGCGCACTTGAATTTCGCGTGACGTCACGATCAGCTACGATTTTTAACCAAAGGTGACGTAACACCTTCACTCCGAAACTTGGAAGCGCTGTGTCGTTGTGAATTTTTACTACTTTGCTTAGCGAAAAAATACGAGTCATTCATTTTTAGATAATCTAGTTGACGAACTAAATAAAATAATATATTTTTTACCCAGTCCACATCCCTATTACTCTGAAGTCGCTTTTTAGTAAACCAGATGTGTAACTTTTTAGTATGTCAGAGGTAAATAAAATTTTGAATGGAGAGTAAGCATTTTTGCAGTGTAAGGTCAATGCTCTGCTACAAGGTTGGGTGCAGTTTATTGTGTCATTGTGATCACTGCCCTGCCCGTAAATGTATTAAATACAAACCTGGTCAAGGCGACCGAATCGAACACGAGTTTAATGATGCCATTGACATGCAGAAGCGATACTAAATCTAGATTTTTAAGGCTTTAGCTCAACTAACTGATCCAGGGGTTATCATCTTTTATTCCTGCCTTAACGTCATGATGACTGATTGATTGACAGCCTTCAAAACGCGGGATTATTTCTTGCATATTTAAAAAAGAAGAAATTTGCAAATGTCGATAATAAAGTTAAGTAACATAAATAATGCCATTGGACACATCTATAATTTGTTATATCTTTGTTCTCTCTACACAAACTAACTTTATTGCGTTGCATTAGGGTTGGGACTCATTTGGTAGCACGGAAAAGCACTTTTCTATGCTGCTATCCTTTTCTGTCGTTCAGAACCGTCATTAGCTAGAGCAAGAGAGAGGACGGCCATGCTGAAGCGTTCCGTTGCTCTCTCTCGTTCTAGAAATATAAGTGCTGCCAAATAAGTCCCAACCCGAGGCTTTTTTCAAATCGCTGTAGTTTCTGGCCACGAGCTTGCTCGATGGGCGACATCTAATGCGATTTACGCTTTGATTCGCCAAAAAGTCAAATTTTCCAAAGACTCGAAAGTATACAACGTGGAAGGGACATACCCATAATAAATCAAACCACCGGCTATACTAGACCACTATAGTACAATGAAATTAAAATAAAAGTCAAAAAGCAAAAAAAAAAAGTTGTCATTACCATACAGAAGTGTGCAGCCGCTCGGGCAATTTGTACGGGAATGTCGAAATTTTTGTTTGCTTTTCGACTAAAATTTTAATTTCGTTATAATATAGTGATAAAGTACAACAGCCCGTGGTTTGATTTATTATGGGCATGTCCCTTCCACGTTGTAGACTTTGTTCGTTTAACCCTTTCACCGCGAGACTTTTTATCAGTTGCCGTGCCCCCAGCGCGAGGGGTAGTATTTTTAAAATAAATACCAACAACCAAAAAGGGATATGGATACATAAATTATGTGCAATACGAGCATTTTTTTTTGTCGGAAATATCCGACACTCGCGGAATGGGCACGACACTGTCGGATAAATCCGACGTTCGCGGTGAAAGGGTTAAAAACGCACTCGTCAGTCGCCCGCGCGCATGTGTACTTGTGCATAAAAAAATGTAAGCTTATTTTTTTTTGCTTTCTAGATAGCTAAGTATAGTCCAGGAGCTTAGAACCAGTGTATCTTTGTTTTCTATCTACGTTCGCTTTTAGTGCTTCGACAGTGAAAGTTGTTCTTAACTTCAGACTTGTTGTTATTTTGGTCAATTGATTTATTGATCTAATAGCCATCTGTTATCTTTGAATCTCACTTCATAGGATATAAAAAGCAGACTTGAAAGTTACTTAGATTTTTTTCCCTCCTACGGACCCACTGCTGGGCAAAGGTCTCCCCCATTTCTGTTTAGGTCTCTCTAGTAATGTGCACTCCCGCCGGGCCACTATATACCAAATATACCTCATTCGCAAGAAAGAACGTCATAAGAGGAAATTTTAGCACGCACTCTGTCTAAAAACGGAGATAAAGAAAATGTTTTTGCACTCTAGAATGTTATCTGATCTCAATAATCGACGATGTGAATCTCGTCGGCCGTCTCGATCCTCTGGCTCTGAATCTCTGGGGAATGCTCTGAAGAATTGTTCGACTTAATACCTGCTGCAAAATTTCACCACCGCACCACCCGCCTGAAATTACAATTTCATCCACACATGGATAGTTGGCAATCAACCACCGTACGTTTTAAAGGGAACACAGAACTGTGGAATCAACTTCCTGCAGCAGTGTTCCCGGACCGATACGACATTGAAACCTTCAAAAAACGAGTCTTTTATCTACCTGAAAGGCCGGCAACGCTTCTATTACACCCCTGGTGTTGCAGTTGTCCATGGGCAGCGGTGATCACTTACCATCAGTGACCCGCCTGTTAGTTTGCCGCAATATAACATAAAAAAAATAGATTTAGAATGCGATAGGAGTGGAAAACATTTTCTCATTTTGGATGGACAAGTGCGTACTATACTTCCCTCTTAAAAGTCTTAACCCACTCGCTAAAAGTGCTTTTGGGTTTCACGGACCCGGGCTCTGTCTACCCCGTCAGGGGTAAAGACTTGATAGTGGATCTGTAATAGTTTGTACAAATTTTATTATAACTACAAAATAAGTGTTTTTCACTTCTCGAAAACGCCAATATTAGGTCACAAAATGTGTTTCTATTTACAGAACGGTGTCGTTCTCAAACGGGACACATCTAAAATTACGGCTATGTATTTTGGTTGAAGGAAACAGACAATCAATATTGTCTCAGATGTACATACGAGTAGATTTCAACATAAATTATCAATATAAACAAGTACTAACACAAGTCTCGAACTTACTTTGGGGCTCGCTCAATCTGTGTCATTTGTCCATATATATTTATTTACTAGCTTTAATCCGCGACTTCGTCCGCGTAGAAGTTGAAAATGGTTCTTATAGGACTCTCCCTCTCCCTGTTCTCTGTTGCCTGTCGCCTGTCGCCTGTCGCCTGGCGCCTGTCGCCTGTCGCCTGTCGCCTGTCGCCTGTCGCCAGTCGCCTGTCGCCTGTCGCCAGTCGCCTGTCGCCGTCTCCTGTCCCCTGTTCCCTGTTCTCTGTTCCTTGTTCTCGTTCTCCTTCCCGTTTTCGTTCCCTTTCCTTTCATTTGTTAGACCAAAATAAAGCGACGGAACGCTTCAAAATGGTTAAACTAATCTTGTTTGTCTACATACTTTGGATAGTTTCACCCCATTAGGGGATGAATTTTGAAAAATCCTAAAATACGTATTCACTTATTTAGCGCCGGGAGTATTCTTGCGAAGTTTCGAATAAAATGGTCAAACTAATCTTTTTTCTCCATGCAAACTTTGGACCCCCATTTCACCCCCTTAGGGGATAAATTTTAAAAAATCCTGAAATATGTATCACTTATTTAGAGCCGGAAATACTTTTGCAAAGTTTCAAATCAATTAAGATGGACATGTTTAAATCCGGGCATATTCAAAGAAAATATAATAGAAGAAAAAGCTAAAACCGTTGACATACTTTATAGGTGAGGTAGGTCCATATTTAGAAGCCAGGCTTCAACTGAGGCAGGCACGAGCCCCGACGACCTTGACTCACATTGTTACTTGTTCATCTGTACTCGGATTAAAGTTATAAACAAGTTAAGCCGACATCTCATCTCTCATAAATGGCATCTCCATTCCGAACTGGGATATGATACGAAATGGGAAAATTGGAATAGTTTGTTTTTAACTTCGCCACATATTGCGCGAAATAGGGTAAAGTTTTTAATACAGGTATTTTATTCATATGTATTTGCTTTTGAGTTGCAAATAGTTTTGTTTTATATAATATGTTAATTGGTAATAGTTTTTATTAGTATATGGTTGATTACTTTTACAATGACGTTATAGCTTAGGGAGCTTTGTGGAAATACATGTGCGTTTGATAGAATATAAGTCATTTGCTAGAGCGAGATAGAGTGACGGAACACATCGGCATTGCCGATTCCGCGGTATTCCGTCGCTCTATCTCGCTCTAGCACAGAAAAAGATAAAGCATAGAAAGGTACTTTTCCGTGCTGCCAAATTAGTCCCAAGTCCCATAAGTACTTATAACCGCTTGGCAGTTTTTTTTTCACCTAACAATAACAAAGCTATTGGTCTACTACTACTCAACAGCGGTAGAGGTAGGTCACAGATTCTCGCTCATGTCCATATACTGATCAGGCCTATTATTCATAGCTGCGTTTCTCATCCTCTCCCCCTTCCAACAGTGCCCGAATTTAAACAGAAAACAATGGGACGCCGCATGTCCTACGCCGGTGACGCACTTATGAAGTCGATAACTCCCATCAGTACAATAGACGTATTGATATCCTGACTAATGTTACTATAGTCGTAACTGCGGTTATAAACCACAAAACAAACATACTTTTCTCAACTATCATATCCCCGCGTGCCAGGCCGCAAGTTCAATCCGCTTAAGAATCGCAGACGTTATTCCTGCTCATACTTATTACTTATACTTATTACTCATCATACCATGACTAACTATAACTAGTAGACTAATTAACCCCATATCGACATTTTTTTTATCGAAATTGCTCACAATATTTTACGAGAACCGGTTGAGAAATGCGACGTGTAAGCGAGAACAGCCGGTAAACTAGAATTCGGACACACGAAAGTATTTTTGTTGAAATTGAAACAGAGACGCTTCGTTCGTATTCGGTCAATTAGAACTAAAGTCTTTTCGCAAAGATTTGATAAAGTCATTCACTCATCACAAATTTCGGCGCGCTAAGTATTTAAAAGTTGTACAATTGACAACATTTCAAAAATGTTATATTCATATTTTATATTTTTTCCTTAAAGAACTTCAAAAAAAAGGACATACGTATTTTTTCTTTTTCATTTCTTTTCATTATTTCTCCTAAAATTAAATTGTTTAAAATCTCTCCATTCTAAAAGAGCGTAAGTACAAGAGTTAGGATGTAACGAGTTTACATCTTTGCCATACATTATAATTAAAAAATAAAATTTTTACTGACGTCTATAGAGTTGTGTTTTGTAGCAGTAAGATATCGATATCGATACAAAAACTTACGTATCGTAAAATAGGGTTAATTTGATTAATTTAAAAATTCAAACGCTTCTATCTCAGCTATTGTTGGCATAAAAATATTATATTGACGACTTGGTATGTGGAAAACAAATGGCATAAAAAATTACTTAAAAATTACATAAAAATTCGACAAAAAAAAATTGCCTTATCATCTCTATACTTGAAATGGGGTTTTTGGGTAACCCACGTTTTTTTACGTATTCTCATAGTCGCCCCTTACAGGAATTAAGAACACAAAGAAAAAAATGTTTCACTTTTTAGTTTTTAAGTTACAGCGTTTTAAAGTTATTTGAGGTGAATTTGACTGAAAACAAAAACAAAGGCTCCGGCGTACACGCGTTGTGAAAAGATGGCGGACGTACCAGGATTGCTATTTCAAAAATATAAACAAAAAATATGCGTTCAGAAATTTGGAAGATTTAATTAAAAAACCAAAAAAAAAGCTATCATAAATGTCACCTTGTGTTTTGAAAGTCGCCCCATTTTAGGGTAGCATTTTTCCTTACTTCATTTTTTTTATAGTTTTTAAGACCTGGATGTCAATATTATTTTTATTTAACCTGAAATATCAATCATATAAAGGAAATATTAGCATTTCGTCACCAAACTATGTTAACATTTCAATGCATGTGTATTTTTTCCAATCCTAATTCTACTTTACTGAAAGAACTATCGATATTAGATGGTCTTCCTATCGAACTGATACTTCTATAGACAACACTACTATTATCTCTCTCTCTCACTCGTGATGTCAGTTGTCAGATTGACGCACGCGTCAATTGACAGCTGACAGCTTGACATAATTTTTCCCTTTTAGGTGTTCAAGCAAAGGCGTAACCTGTTAAATGCCTATATCCTTGTAATTGACAACATTTCAAAAATGTTATATTCTCATTTTATATTTTTTCCTTAAAGAACTTCAAAAAAAAGGACATACGTATTTTTTCTTTTTCATTTCTTTTCATTATTTCTCCTAAAATTAAATTGTTTAAAATCTCTCCATTCTAAAAGAGCGTAAGTACAAGAGTTAGGATGTAACGAGTTTACATCTTTGCCATACATTATAATTAAAAAATAAACTGACGTCTATAGAGTTGTGTTTTGTAGCAGTAAGATATCGATACAAAATCTTACGTATCGTAAAATAGGGTTACTTTGATTAATTTAAAAATTCAAACGCTTCTATCTCAGCCACTTTTGGCATAAAAATATTATATTGACGACTTGGTATGTGGAAAACAAATGGCATAAAAAATTACGCTTGTAATACTCGACAAAAAAAATTTGCCCTTTCATCTCTATACTTGAAATGGGGTTTTTGGGTAACCCACGTTTATTGACGGATTCTCATAGTCGCCCCTTACAGGAATTAAGAACACAAAGAAAAAATGTTTCACTTTTTAAGTTACAGCGTTTTAAAGTTAATAGGGGTGAATTTGACTTAAAATAAAAACAAGGGCTCCAAAAAAAAGCTATCATAAATGTTACCTTGTGTTTTGAAAGTCGCCCCATTTTAGGGTAGCATTTTTCCTTACTTCATTTTTTTATAGTTTTTAAGACCTGGATGTCAATATTATTTTTATTTAACCTGAAATATCAATCATATAAAGGAAATATTAGCATTTCGTCACCAAACTATGTAAACATTTTAATGCATATGTATTTTTTCCAATCCTAATTCTACTTTACTGAAAGAACTATCGATATTAGATGATCTTCATCGAACTGATACTTCTATAGACAACACTACTATTATCTCTCTCTCTCTCACTCGTGATGTCAATGTGTCAATTGACAGCTGACAGCTTGACATAATTTCTTCACTTTTAGATGTTCAAGCAAAGGCGTAACCTGTTAAATGCCTATATCCTTATACTTTTGAGTTTTTTTCATTTATCTCTAAAAATATAACTCAAAAAAATCTGAAAAAATATTTTACGTGTTCAGAATTGCTAAATCTCGAAATGATTCTCGAATTGTCATACCTTTTAGAAAATGAAATGTTGTCAATTTTGAGTTTTTTTCATTTATCTTTAGAAATATAAATCAAAAAAATCTGAAAAAATATTTTACGTGTTCAGAATCGCCAAATCTCGAAATGATTCTCAAATTTTCATACCTTTTGGAAAATGAAATGTTGTCAATTTTATTTATACACTTTAAACGATAAACAGAAAACAACACGCAAACACCCAAAAGACTCAAAGTACATTAAAAAACAGAATGGCGATATATGGCCGCCGCGTCCACTCGCCCGTTCGGGCCGCGGTTCGGAACAGTCAGAAAGAACAGATTTTAAAAATTTATCAACTCTCGGCGAACAGACTTTACGCTTCTCAACTGTCACCTCCCAACAGTGGCAGGCGGCAAGCTAACCACAGCGGGATGCCGCGTGCCCGGCGGAGGCGGTCCGCTCATGAAATCGCAGACGCTTCCCCTCTCTATTCTTTGGGTCACTCATACTCATACCTTGACTAACTAAGCCCACGAGTATAACTACATTTCTTAACTGTCTTCTCCCAAAAGTGGCAGGCCGCAAGCTAACCACAGCGGGGCGCCGCGTGCCCGGCGGAGGCGTTCCGCTCATAAAATCGCAGGCGCTTTCCCGCTCTATTGTTTTGGCCGCTCTTACTCATACCTTGACTAACTAAGCCCACTAGTATAACTACGTTTTTCAACTGTAATATCCAAACAGTCGCAGGCCGCAAGCTAACCACAGCGGGGCGCCGCGTGCCCGGCGGAGGCCGTCTGCTCATGAAATCGCAGACGCTTCCCCGTTCTATTCTTTGGGCCGCTTGTACTCATACCTTGACTAACTAACCCCACTAGTATAACTACGTTTCTCAACTGACATCTCCCAACAGTAGTAGGCCGCAAGCTAACCACAGAGTAGGGCTGCATGCCCAGCGGAGGCGGTCCGATCATGACCCAGCGGAGGCGGTCCGCTCATGAAATCGCAGATGCTTCCCCGCTCTATTCTTTTGGCCGCTAAAACTTATACCTTGACTATCTAACCCCACTAGGATAACTACGTTTCTGAACTGTAATATCCCAACAGTGGCAGGCCGCAAGCTAACCACAGCGGGGCGCCGCGTGCCCGGCGGAGGCGGTCCGCTCATGAAATCGCAGACGCTTCCCCGCTCCATGGGCCGCTCCGCCTCGCAGCCCAACAGCTCCAACGGCAGCTACAGCAGATACCCAGTGAAGCCGGCGTCGACGCCGCCCGCGGTCAAGCGGCAGCTTTCGGTGAGTATTTTTAACTCAATATTTGGCAAGTTTATTTGCCAGGTAAATTAAAAAATCCAAATCATAAATAACCTTATTAACATTTAAGTTTATTAGAATAAATTAGAAGTAAACAAGCGGATGCATTCTATATGAGATAATATGAGGTTATTGTAAATGCTCACGATTCTGTCGTTTTTCGATTTAGACTATTGCTAGCCTTGGTACTGCATTAGTTACAATAAACTCTGTAGAATATTTCCTTTAAAACGTTACGATAGGAGCTCCTATATTGTAAAGAAATGCATTGCCAGTTACTTCATGAAACTTTGTCTTTGTTTGAATGTCATAAAGAACTTTCAAGCTTGAAATAAATAAATAGATAGACATTTCATGAGCTAGCTCCAATTTTAAACTTGAATTGTGGCATAATAACTCAACGAAACTATATTTTAAAATAAATACATACATAGATAAACACCCAAGAAAATTTGAATAAGGATATTTTCTAATGTGCCCTGGCTGGGGATCGAACCCAGATTCTCCGGAGCGACGGGCTAGCATAGAAACCAATACACCACAGAGGTCTTCATTCTTGACTAAACATTTATTGAATGCCCAAGACAAAAACCAACGAATACCATTAACATGAGACGCTCGTTTTCATGGCCTCATCTTATTCAACGCATCATGAATGAAAGATTGTCTAATATTAATAACATTATAATGTTATATAACAACAATAACATAGACCTT
Organism: Acrobasis suavella; assembly: GCA_943193695.1. NCBI lineage: Eukaryota > Metazoa > Arthropoda > Insecta > Lepidoptera > Pyralidae > Acrobasis > Acrobasis suavella. The sequence continues at coordinate 5,539,552 of OW971947.1, forward strand.
GTAGCTTAAACAATAACGCGCAAATATGCTAATGTACTAAAACCTTAGCATACATAAAACATACCACAAATTATACAGGGTGACTAAACTGCCAGCCGAAATTTTTGGAGCAAGTTTAGTCCATGATATTGATCTACTTTCATAAAAACAAGTTTTAGTAAGATACTACATTCCTTAAAAACAATTGAAGAAATACAAAAAAATCGCCTTCACATACAAATCAGCGCCCAGCCAAATAAATTTTGTATGGGAGAACGACATTTTCTATCAGAAAATATGTAGTTTAGTACCATTGGACCGACATACTTGAAACTCCAGAAACTTAAAAAATAAAAATAAAAAAACTACTTTATCCAAAGTTGAAAACTTTTGACTACCAGTAAATTTGTTGTATTCAGATGTTCCTCTTATATAGGTGACTTTTTGATGAAAAGCGATACTGTATAAAAGGAACATTTTACCACAATGTATGTAAGTAAATGATTTCGTTCCGCTTCGTGCGTCCGTAGGCTTTGTTGTGAACATCGAGCCTTGGATTATGCAAGATTTTAAGCCTTTTAATTGCTTCACAACGACGAAGCCGAGGTTTGTTTATGCTCAAGAAAGTGAATACTTTTCTCATAGTCCTTGGCTGTGAAATCAAAGTTGGCAGTGATTCATCTTCATCATCGCTTTGTCCTCTGTTTTTTCTTGTTTGTCAATTGTCTTTTTTTCTGTTTTTTTTTTCTTTTGTTTATGGTGCAATAAAGAGTATTTGTATTGTATTGTCCTCTTTCTGTGTACAGGGGTGTATCTGGAATTCGTGGGGCCCTGGTTAATACTACTTAGGCCCTACCTAATTAAAAAAATATACGCCTAATAATGTGTCCCTGTGCTTGAGTAGTTTTTTTTTTGTGTAAGTGGCCGAAACTGGTGTAAGATTTTCCAAGCTGCCTAAAGGCATAGCTTGACAACTGCCTAAAGGCATAGCCTGACATAGCTTAACAACTGCCATACAATACCATGCTTGAGTAGTAAAGAGCCGAGCGTTCAGTTTAAGTACCTAAACAAACTTTTCCTTAAGTTATACCGTATGTATTTCGATGCGACTCACACTATGTTACAGGTATCATGTCATCGACCACCGTTGTCGGTTGATTTTGTTAGTTTAATTAACGGTGCTTGTTTTGCATACCAAATATTTACCTAACTGTGTCAGTTTTAGGGCTGTCTCTTTTCTAAACAATAAAAAAACTAGCATAAGACTCTGTATTTGGAAGTTATTTTTTATAAGTTTCAATAAAAAAAAATATTTATGCCACGAATACAGTTAATGGTCCTAACATTATAATTTTATCTAAATAAAATCATATATGTATATCCATAAAGCGCCTATATACTACAGTCAACACAAATAAACCAGCAACATCAGCTCAATCAACATTCATCTATCCAAAAACATTCTTTTTTCATATCTCGAATCTTTAAATAAAGCTTTGTTTGAATACCAAATTTTATTGCGGGCGATGCCTAAAAATGAGGTATTTGGTATAAGAAATTCCTTTGTCGGGGGATGGTATTTTTGTGATGAAATTATGGATGGTATTCTAAAACTTTTCCAGGCTCTAGATTGTACAGAATATTCGGCTAAGCCGCTTATTATTCAAATCATGCTTATGAAACAAAGATATATTTTATGTTTTTAAAATATTTACTTGCAAACGGTCCATCTCTGGTCAGACTCTGATTCATCAATAATAATATTTACATAATAACAATAAAACGTTAAATCATCTTAAAGGGTCTATACATCTATCTATCTATTAGAAATTAGAAATTCACAACACCATGTTTCAGTTAATTTATAGGTACTTGTTAAATCGGTTTTTCTCCTGATTCTAATACTAATAAATTACTGTTTTGTGGACAACGGTCGATGATGTATGGTTTCTAACATTACCAGAGTTCACTCGAGCTTGTCAAAATATGTGTAATGGGAAAGAAACCCTCCAATCCCTAATCCATTCTAGCCAGGAACAAAATTGATTACCACAAGAAGCCATTCGAGGAAGGTTCGAGGAATAACAAAAAAGGGGCAGCCCTGAGGTCGTCAATTTCCGCGCCGATGAAGCGAAAAATATCAAATGACTTCCGGTCGCCAATGCGGCATTCATTATGTTCCGATCAGCTGACTGCTGACTTTTGTATGCGGAGATGGGAGTGTTATGAAAGTGCACCTTTTGTTCAGAAACAGAATGCATACTGCTTTTATGAGGGATCCTATCCCTGATGCAGAATCGGGATGTGGACTGGGTTATAAATAAATTATTTTGTACTGGTGTGAAAATAATGTCAGTTGTCTTTGATCACATCTATTTTTTAACTTGATTTGAAGAGGTGATATGAAGACCGCTATTTGACTAAAGAAAAAATACGAGTACCTATCTGATTTGACTTGTTAGAAGAAACTAGCGTATTGGCCACAGGTATTGGTTTATACGAATCAAAATAAATTTTAGGATTCTTTTTACCTATAGTGCCTAGGTACTGCTTGCACTGAGAATAAACCTAGACCTATTTGATACAATGCCCCATCGTTTACTCAATCGTCGTAACTGCCTACGTCCATGCGTATTGTATTTACATAGTACGGTTAGCATTAGCTAGATAAAAACTAGATTAGATACATTACGTCTAAATTTGATAAAATAAAATAAAGGTTTTTAGACAAGGGGAATTCACCAAATTCAGGACTGTTCCTGAGGGGGGCTTACTAGATATTAAATAGGGCTGTGCCTCGTGTATATTCGTTAATCTGTCATGTTTCGACAACTTTTTCAATTCCTATAATGGCGGTACTCTTACATCGATAAAGGCACTCTACAGTGAAGAGGGCCTCACATCACATGTTTTATATTCAAAGATCCGAATAAAAATAAATAGTTATTCTTAATAATAATAATTCATAAACTATAATGATCTGTCAAAAATTTTGGACTCTATAAGAAAAATTGTCTGGCGACTAACGTTTTTGAATGTATGTATATCACTGATTTATTTTCACTTAGTTGCTCTAAAGTACAGGAGCAGCCGCCTAGAATGGCAATGGCTACAGCGTTTATCTAGCGCTATTATTTATCACTATCTCGTTCTACGTCATGATAACGAGCGGGATGGCACTAGTCCGTTGCGCGAAATATACTTTATCTAAGTTTGTCAACGCTACCAATGCTACGGGTCAAGTTGCCTGCAGATAGACAGGTTGCTAACTCGGATTAATTTTAAATAATTTTTCGCCGCGTGTACTTGAACTTTTACGTAAAGCCGTACGAAAATGGTCAAATGGTGCGTAGGCCGCCAGGTTTAAAAGTAGGACACACCCACTGACACTAATGTAATGCAATAAGTGAAAGTGACGTAATTTTATTGGTCTCAATTTGATAATACAGATGGTACGGAAACCATTGTCTTTATTTAGCACACGATGATTCTTTAACATGACAAAAAAGGCCAAATTGAATCTTTCATGTCGGAGATATGTGCTAGATAAAGAAGTCATTTAACACCTTGACTGGCAGCATTGCATTGCAGACACGATAGATTTCTAATAGCTTGTCGGAACGAAGGGTTCCGTACCATTATCTATAAAAATGACGTTTGTTGAATGCGAGCCCCACTTATATATTATTTTATTCTGTTTTTAGCATTTTTTCTTATAGTGGCAACAGAAATATCTGTGATAATTTTAACTGTCTAGCTATCACGAGATATAGCCTGGTGACAGACAGACAGCCGGACAGCGGACTCTTAGTAATGAGGTACCAATTTTACCCTTTGGGTACAGAATCTTAAAAATGAATTATTGGGGTCGAAACTGTGTTGGTGAATAAATTCTTACTATACAAAACTAAAGCATTTCACAACGGATGGCAGGTATATTTGCTCAAGGAAAAAAAATGCATGACGTTGAGCAAAAGGAATCCCATGGCCATTGTTATAAAGAAATCCTAACCTAGTTTTGTATAATACCGATATTGGCATGTTGGTTGAATACCCATATGCTTTAAATTTTCTAGAATTGGCGATATGGATGAGTAGAATTTTTGTACATATTTTCTACATAATACGTACATATAATCACGTCTTCATCTCTAACGGGGCAGACAGAGCATTTGGGGTCTCTTCGTCGCCGCAAGACTCTTAAGACCACTGTTGCTGGCAACATTGACGCACCAGCGACAACCAGACGGGGCGCCGCGTCGCAGCTGCGCGTGCATTCCGTGTTTTACTGTCGGGCGTCACGAATTTTGTACATTTATTTACCTCTTTAAGAAATACACTCCATACAAGTTTATACATCGTTTAAATCAGCGCCGCAGTAGCTTCAGTTTACGGTACGCTCAGCAACACCACTTTCAGCGTGATGGTGGGCGAGAAGGTAGAAAAAGGAAACATAATAGTTATGAGTTGCTTGTTGCATCGCCTATTAACATGATTCGCAGATTCGCCCAGTCCCTCGATCTACGATCTGCGCGGGAAGAGAAGCAGCTAGTATATTTTAAGTTTTTTCTTTTGCTCCCATACTAACATGGAAGAGATTTTCTATGTATTTACTTTTAAAAACTAATGTGGTCCTGCTAGGGAGTACGATATTTTTTATTGTATGTTTTACGCTTAAGTTACGAAAATAGCCCAAAAAATTCACCTTGCATAGGGCTTTCGGCTTGATTGAATGTGTCCATCGCATTTTATTTTACTATAGAAAGAAATTCCAAAAAGCGTACGTTAAGAAATATCCAAAACAACTATAAAACCTACATTTTGCTATCGTAGTAGTAGTGAACTCTTGGAATATGCTTTGACCGCATTTAGAGAACCTTAACAAACAAGAAACCCTTATAGTTTCGCCATGACTGTCTGTCTGTCCGTTCTATTCAGGGACTTTAAGCACTAAAAAGCTGTGAATTGGTATTTTATCATGCCAAAAAAGTGATAAAATAAAATCTAGATTTTTTATGGTACCCAGAATAGGTTTGTCAAAAATATTGTGAGCTTCTGAACACCTTTACTTCGATCCAATTCTGAAATATTTGGTTTTATTGTGCAAATTTTTGTTGAAGTCAAGTCCCCTCCCGCCTCTATATGCTAAACGGTTGTATATGGACACGTGAAAACACATCACGGCAGTAGTTATAACGGAGTTTAAAGGAAAACTATTAGAGCTAAGTAGGTAATATAAATTAAAAAGTTTTAAGCGATAAATTTATAAAATGTACTCGGAAAAGGAAAATTTTCTTACATATTCAATAGAAAATTAGTTTTTTAGACGTTTTTAGTCGCGTAAACTCAAAGTCAGCATTCGTAACAACGGAACCCTGCACTGCCACACGCACTTGGCCAATTAGTATTTTGGTTTTTATTTGAATGGCATTCACATCTCCTCTCTTGACTTACTTGACCGCTACAGTACTTCTCCATCTCGTTCTGTCGTGAGCAACGCGCTTTACTTCAGGCCAAGATAGCCCGATTGTCTTCATTTCCGCTGTTACCGTCGCCAGGTCTGCTTTGGTTGACCACGCTTTCTCTTGCCCTGAGGAGTCCATTCCAGTGCCTGCCTTGGAATGTGAGTGGGATCCCTCCTAAGCGTGTGACCGATCCATGTCCATTTACGACGAGCTATTACATAACTTTATCTGTTCAGTTGAAGTAATAAATAACATATTTAATCTCCCGTCTTACTTCACAAAAGTCCATTTCGCTTGCTTCTCTAATTTAGCTAGACGTTTTATGTACTTGTTTGTTTTGATATAGGGTTATGTTAACATACGCTTACGTCATAGCCTTCAAATAAAACCTATGTATGTATATGACGTGCTTTGGCCTCTGACAAGGTCAACAGAATATAATTTATTTGAAACACACGCGTCTCCCAATAAAATTTTGATACGATTATGTACGTATGTGTATATGCCCGGAAATGTAATAGAAAAAAAAAGGTATTAAATTCTGTCATTTAATCCCTCTAGATTAAATTACAGAATTCAATTCTTATATATTATCTTATGTTTATTATAATAAACTTTTTAGAACTTCCTCAACTTTTAACTATTTTTACAAGCTTTTACAATGCAAAACACGTAAGTTGGTTGGTGGTCGCCGGTGCATTATTTATACCTGCGCCGCCGACCGCCATTTTGGTTCAATTTACTTGCCGGGATTTTGTACAAAAAATGCTTTTAAGTCCGCCATTTTTGTTCAACCTACGTGTGTCGCATTTTGTATTTAGTTTCACCTGTCTCGTTGTCTCTCTGTCTACACAAATCTTGCAAGTATTTGAACTACTTCCCGGTTTTTAATTGAGCTGAAATGTCGCACACGTGCATTTATGGAGCTGATCTGTTGATGGAGTTGCAAGGTGGTCACTGGTCATGGCATCTCTGTGATAAACCAGCATAACCCCACCGAGTATGAGCTTGATTGATTAGTCTTGAGGAACACTTTAACCTTTTTGGGATATTGTAATAGATTAGTGGCTCTGTGAGCTGTAAACCTCGCGAGTCACCCCGACCCGTTAAAGTTTATCGAATAAAAAAGTTATTCAAACAAAAAAGATTTGAAAATTTTCCAAAATGGCTAAATTATGATATTTGTAGAGTGATCAAGCCCATACTTTCCGCCATTTCAAAAAATTTTGAAAAACTGAATCGACTAAATAATTCTATATAATTTTCGAATCTTAATCACACAAAATTTCATGAGAATCGGTTAAGAAATGCGACCTGAAGGCGAAAACAGCCGAAAGCATTTTTTCGCCATCTCGAAATTAAGACGCTTCGCTCGCTCTGCTCGCTCGGTCAATAAAAGCTTGTTTAAAAAAAATACTTGTTGCGAATTAAGGCCGTGCTTAAGGTCCATTTACAAAGTGCAAAATTCTTGCCTGTTGCATACTTACAGTTGAAGCAATGCATGATATGTGTGATTGGCGATTTGTTTAGACCATGCATCTATTGCTTCAATTAAATTGTATGCAACAAGCAAGAAACTTGCAGTGTATAAATGGACCTTTACTGTAGTAATTTATTGATGAATATTGACTCATCTCTCATTATTGGGTAATAACATCTTTACCAAATGACACCTAGTTCAGTCGTTGCTATTAAAATTTGCGCACTGAAGAAATCTCTTTCTGTTTTTTTTTTTCATACTCTTAATAACAGAAATGTAATTCTGTAATTTTTAATTCAATACGTTTTATTATACACACATATTTTGATATCTCTTTTTTATCTTAACACTTTCACTGCCAGCATTGCAGACACAATAGATTTTTAATTGCTTGTCGGACACCAAGTGACCGTCATGGCGTTTAAAGACTATGATTCTAACAATACCACCATCATCCATTAACATCATATTTCTCTCACTTTATCACATCTAGAACGCGTATCAGGTGCCGGTGAACGGGTCTCCGGTCCGACGAGCGGTGGGCGGGGGGTCGCAACGGGGGACCCCCACGAGGAGCAGGACCCCCCAGCCCACGCTGACAGTGAGAGGGGTGGACCCTAAGCTGGTACAGCTCATACTGGATGAGATCATTGAAGGAGGACCGAAGGTGCATTGGGAGGACATTGCTGGGCAGGAGGTGAGTTATTTTACGAACTTCTAGAACATTTATGTCTGAACTAATTGAACTAGACTATTTCTGAACTGGAACTCCGCCACCCAGAGGTCCCGGGTTCGATTCCCGGCCAGAGCAAGTTGGAAAATGGCCTTTTTCAAATTGTTCTGGGTGTTGGATGTTTATCTATGTATGTATTTGTTAGGGTTCCGTAGCTAAATAACAAAAAACGGAACCCTTATTGATTCGTCATGTCTGTCTGTCTGTCCGTATGTCACAGCCACTTTTTTCCGAAACTATAAGAACTATACTGTTGAAACTTGGTAAGTAGATGTATTCTGTGAACCGCATTAAGATTTTCACACAGAAATAGAAAAAAGAAAACCAATAAATTTTAGGGCTTCCTTATACTTACAACTGAAACTTAATTTTTTTTTCATCAAACCCATACTTGTGCGGTATCTATGGACAGGTCTTCAAAAATGATATTGAGGTTTCTAATATAATTTTTTTCTAAACTGAATAGTTTGCACGAGAGACACTTCCTAAGTGGTAAAATGTGTATCCCCCTCTGTAACTTCTAAAATAAGAGAAAAAAACTAAAAAAAATATGATATACATTACCATGCAAACTTTCACCGAAAATTGGTTTGAACGTCATCTAGTTAGTAGTTTTTTTAATACGTTTTTAAAACATCGATCAAAGTTACGACGAACTACAGGAACTTTTATATTATGTTTCTTTGGGGCTAGCTCAATTAGTGTTATTTGTCCCTATATATTTATTTATTAAATATAATATGCATGTCAAGTATACCGAAGACTATGGACTATCTAACTCTTCTTGAAAATGCAGTTGTTATTGTTGTTTTTCGTGTATGTAAGTGAATGCAGTTGTAGCACAAGATGTTTGTGTTTAGTCCTTTAGTCGCCTCTTACGACATCCACAGAAAAAGATGGAGTGACCAGATGTAGTGGCCAGATCCTTTTAAAAAGTATTTCAATGTTTTAACTCTAATGCGATGTGTATGTACAGTCAAGTACCAAGATACCTGACCAGCCCCTCATCTTTAATTTTCTCTTAAACTAAAAATAATATTAACATGAAAATGTATATTCAGAAAGACTTAATTAAAATCTGTCTGAATATAAATTTTCATGGTAATATCATTTTTAGTTTAAGAAAAAATTCAAGATATAAGTAGAGGGCCTGGTCAGGTATCTTGGTACTTGAGTGTCCCTAGCTTATATAAAGGGAGAGCACTGTGACACAGGTTTCTACCTTTAACAGGCTCCAGCTTCCTCCTGTATTCATGAGTAAAGTTGTGGTGTTTGTATGGAGGAAATAAATTAGTTTTACATTTTTACTTTAGGCCGCAAAGCAAGCGTTACAAGAAATGGTGGTGCTGCCGTCGCTAAGGCCGGAGCTGTTCACTGGCTTGAGGTCACCGGCGAGGGGACTACTTCTCTTCGGCCCTCCTGGAAATGGTAAACATCAATATCAAAGAATCAGTAATCAAAACTTTTTTGAGTAATTAGGACTTTCCAGTCAAACTTATACGTCAATTAGTATACATTTCGTGTAATGTTTATTTATATTATTATTATGTTGGTACACTTTTTAGCCATATGTCCATGGGGACCCGGTCCTTTGAGGCGTTCATGGGGCCAAAGCCAAGACGAAGAGACCTTTTTATCTAAAAAAGTGAGATATCTGCATCTATGGAGGTCTATCCCTTAATGTACCATTGATATGAACTAACGGACAGTCCTCCACAGCTGCCGAACTATTGCCAGGGAGGTATTTACTTGGTTTGGGCTATGTGGATGGGATGTTAGTGGACCGGATAACTGGGTTATGGAGTGAGATACGGATATCTACCTAAAAATCTCTCACAACAATTTTAGCCTGGTAGATGGTGACTTGCTGCTCGTTGGCTACACTGCCTGTGGGCACCCTGACTAGCCACAAAAATGCGGCCAGGGCGCAACACAATGTAAGCAGCTGAGGGTGTCGAGAGGTGCGGCTCCGGTTTCACCATCACGGGGCTTACCCCCGAGAGCGGGTTTCCCCGTTATTACGCCATTAAGTGCAATACACTTCGTAGGCGTTCTGCTCTTGCGACTCCACTCTGGACGGCCAGTTAAGGCAAGATAGAGGCGGGGGGTGTGTAACTGTGTATATGTATGTGTGTTAGCGCATGTGTGTATGGTCCCCCTGGAGGTAGGGTACGTGGTGTCGCCACTCACCATCAGCTCGCCACAAACTACTCTGCATTGACTGACTGCACGGGAATCCAGGGGGCGATGGGGTCCTCACGTTCCGACGCCTATTTTTTTTTATGGTACGTATATAGGCATTTTTGAATTCTTTATTATGGGATTTTTCACGATGTACTAATTATTGAGGGTTTCGTACGCATATGGTGCCAATGAGTCCCTATTACTAAGTCTTATAAAGTAATCTAAGATTACACAGATTATCTGTTGTCTACAAATTGCAATTCTTGAAGCGTAAAACATAACATTTTAGCCCTGGTCAAAAAAGAGCTTATGTCGTTCTGTCTGTCTGTGTGTGTGTCTGTGGCATCGTAGCGCTCAAACGGATGGCCCGATTAAGATGCGTTTCTTTTTTCACGTGAAAACAAGTTCCCTTGCGGTGGTTCTTAGTTATGTTTGATGAAAATCGGTTCAATCATGGGGATTAACGCTTGAAAGTCAGGGTTTCCCCTAGCAAATAATAGATGGTTTTACAGATATCAATTATAATATGTACATAGTTCTGCTACTCATTACTACGAGTAGATGGCGTTCTTGACAATCGGAGGTGTTTTTAATTTGTTAAAGAGAGGAATATTATGTTTATAATAACAAAAACGCTATATTCATAAAAATGATGTCTAATGAGGTTAAGGGGCTACTTGAATTTTTCGGGGTCCAGTGCTGCCCCCATTTGAATTAAATTATTTCAAAGGAAACGGAGATATAATTTAAAGTTTTGTCTTGACCAGGCTCTAGATAACCCTTTAAACTATTCTATGAACTACTGTTTACAGTTTAAAGTGAAAACGTGAAGTTTTTATACGCACAATTGCGAAAAACGGCCACTTTTGGCGTATGTGCGTAGAGAAACTTCACGTTCTCACTTTAAACTGTAAACAGTAGTTCATAAAATAGTTTAAAAAGTTATTTAGAGCCTGGTCCAGACAAAATTTTAAATTATATCTCCGTTTCCTTTTAAATGATTTGATTCAAATGGGGCAGCACTGGATCCCGAAAAAATCAGGTAGCCCCTTAAGTATCTAAGCCTATCCCTTCCATTCCTGTGCGAGTTCGACTGCCATTAAGTTTGTTTTTATTTACACCAATACGTGTCGTTTTCTCAGGGAAAACGTTACTGGCTCGGTGTGTGGCTGCGGAGTGCTCGGCGACATTTTTCTCAATATCAGCCGCGACGCTGACCAGCAAGTACGTAGGCGAAGGCGAGAAGATGGTACGAGCTCTCTTCCAAGTCGCCAGAGAGTTGCAGGTGAGATTATTTTATTCCTTTCTTAGGGTTCTGTACCACGAAAGGAAAACCCTTATATCACTTTGTTGTCCGTCCGTCCGTCTGTCTGTATGTCAAGACGCTTTTTCTCAGGAACGCGTGAAGGTATCAAGCTAGAATTTATATCAAATACTTAGGTCTACTGTCGCTTCTAAGGCAACGCAATCAAAAGATACAGCCACTCGCAAGGGAATCAAAACCTACAGGGTACTTCCCGTGAACTCAGAATCTTGAAATTTGGTACGAAGCTACGTCTTATAGCACAGATAAAGGAAGATAAAGATAAAGATAATTTATTTGCCAAACATGTGTTACAAGATATTACATTCAGTTTCGTCCAATCATGTTTACCATCACCGGTGTGCAAATTTTGTCAGAAAAGCTATCATCTATCATAATAATACTATAAAAAATATACCTACTTAATCTATAAACATTTTACCATTTACTATGAAACAAAGTCAATTTACAGTTTATCAGATAAGAAATCCTTAACACTATAATAACATTTACGTATCAAAATTAACTTAATTTTCTTCTTAAACAAAGTCAAATATAATTCTTTATATTGTTTTGGTATTTTATTAAATATTATCGGTGCCTTACCTAATACACTATCATGTAATAATGCAGTTTTAGATGAATGTATGCACAATTTTTCCTCACGACGGTTTCTTTCTACGGTATCAGACAATTTAGGAAACAGGTGAGGATTACTCTTTACAAATATAGCTGTTTCTAATATATATAATGACGGTCGTAGTGTCAGAATCTTATATTTTTTAAATATCGGTTCACAACTATCTCTACTTTGTAGTCCGAACATTGCTCGAATACAGCGCTTTTGCATTTTAAATACTAGATCTTTATCGGTGGAATTTCCCCAAAAAATTATACCGTATCTAAGGACTGATTCAACTAGGCCATAGTATGCAGTTATTAGTGCATCAGTATTTACTTCATTAGATAGTCTATACAGGGCATAAGATGAACTACTAATCCGTTCACAAAGACTTTCAATTTGTTCTTTCCATTTTAACTTACAATCGATTATTATTCCAAGAAATCTAGTAGATGGAACATTCGATACAATGTTGCCCTGATATTCTATGTTAAAATTGTCCGCTTTTTTAGGTCTTTGAGTAAAATTAATAATGTTAGTTTTATCAAGGTTTATTTAAAAATTATTATTATCAAGCCATGTTATTATTGAGGCTAATGTTGAGTTAACGTCGAATTTATATGATTTTTAGTCTGGGCATTTAACTGTTACTGTACTATCATCAGCGAATAATGTTATACTTTGTTTAATATTAATAGGAAGATCGTTAATATAGATAATGAAAAGGAGAGGCCCTAAAACACTACCCTTTGGAACTCCATATGATACACATCGTTCATTTGATGTGTAATATTTTTCTGTTTTTGATTTAAAATCAAATTTAGATACTTCTGTTACTTGACGACGATCTGATAAGTAGGATTTAATTAATTGTAAGACATTACCTCTAATTCCGTATGCTTCAAGTTTGTCTAGTAATATTTTATGATGCACATAGTCAAAAGCTTGCGTCATATCACAATTGATAGAACAAACGGGATTTCTTTTGTCAACTTCAGTAATAACATTCGTTAAAAAATCATAAATGGCCATATTGATTGTTTTTTTACGTCGGAAACCTTTTTGTTCTTTACAAAATATATGTTTATCTTCAAAGTAAGAGTTCAACTTGTTTGAATAGTATTTCTCAAATATCTTTGAAAATATTGAGTTAAGGGCAATAATAAGGGAAAAATCGTAAATTTTTTGTTATATTATACAATAAAAATATTTTTAATAATTTAAACCTACTATACCTACAGGTTCGTACGGAACCCTCGGTGCGCGAGTCCAACTCGCACTTGGCCGGTTTTTTACGAGTGTATAAATGGCCAAAACTGGTGTCAGATTTTTTAAGCTGTCCAAGAGAGTGTATACATTGCACATTCATCTCACACATGCCGTCGCCGCCGCAGGCTGCGGCGCGCGCATTGGATTTGGTATGCATTTGTTCTGACTAGGGATGCAAAATGAAAAAAATCAAATTTGTTTTTTTTTCACAATGTTGAAAAAATACATGATAAAAAACTTAGTACCCTTGTTTTTTTTTCTAAATTTGTTTTTTTGTTTTTCGGAAAGAAAGTATCTAAAGAAAATTGAATAGTTTATTGATGTATGCTTTCATTACTTTCTTATTTCTTACATTTTACTAAAATTACATATCGAGTTACGTAATTTAGACTTTTTGATGTTTTTAGACTGAATTTTTGTTTAATTTCATCACTAATGAATGTCCCTGTCTCCTGGACCGGGAAATCCCCATTCGGTTTATGTTTATACCAAGTTGTACCGGGAATCCCGGTGCGCAATTTGAATGTTGCCAATATATTCATGTAAATTTGGTACTATTCCACCAAAAAAGTATGGTAGGTTCATAAATAAATAAGAAACTCTAATTATAATCATTAACAATTTTGAATTCTTGAAAAAAAAACATGCTCCAGAAAAAAAACAATTGTGTCGTTTTTTTTTCAAGTTTTTGTTCATTTTAGAAAAAAATCAGATTTTTTGCAACACTGGTTCTGACCCTTCCCCACGATTCCACAGGATTCAATTTTTTTTTTAAATTTGCTGCGTTTCATGAACACCTTTCGTTGGCCGAACGTATATATTCTACATACCTTCAAACACTCGTCGTGATCCCTTATCGCCCAGTCCTATATGTCCCTTTTGTAATCAAAGCGGGAAGAGAAACAGTTGCTACATTAAAAAAAAATCTTTTCTCCCAGACTAGTATAGAAAAAAATTATGCTTGCTTTTATCGTTTATTTTTTTATTTTTGCAGCCATCAATAATATTCGTGGACGAAGTGGACTCGCTCCTCTGCGAGCGTTCGTCGGGCGAACACGAAGCTTCCAGAAGACTGAAGACAGAGTTCCTGGTGGAGTTCGACGGGCTCCCCGCGGCAGGGGCTGATAGGCTTATAGTCATGGCGGCGACTAATCGGCCGCAGGAGTTGGACGAAGCTGCTTTGAGGTACCACCAGAATAAGAAAACTAAATAAAATCAGATATATCATCATGTACAACGTGGAAGGGAAATACCCGAATCACGGGCTTATAATACTTCACTATAGTATAATGAAATTAAAATATCAGCCAAGTCACATGATAATTTCGACATTTCCATACAAAAGTGTGCAGCAGCCCGGACAATTTGTATGGGAATGTCGAATTTTTTTTTGGATTTTGGATGTTATTTTAATTTTTATTACATATACTATAGTGATCTAGTATAGCATGTGGTTCGATTTATTACGGGTATGTCGCTTCCACATTGTATAAAGGGAAAAAAAACCAACGTACTAATTTCTTATTTTTTGCTTATATACTAATTTGCTTACTTATATTAAGGTATTTGTACTTATTTAAAAGAGACTTTGTCTTCAGAAAAAAAAATCTGTTGAGACAACGAAACTGTCAAGTAACAGAAAAGGGATGCGCGTACTGGTATTTGATGTCACTGCCATTAGATTTCGCGCGTACGAAAGAGAGATGTCCCTGCCACGCTCCCACAATTCTTGCTGTTTTGAGAAAATACTTGTTTGGTTTTACTTGTTATTTTGTAATAAAATATTTTCCAACAACAAACACAATCAAATAAATACCCTATTGTTTATCCTTTGTATTCCATGTATCAAAATGAGTAATAATGTCATGTTAGTGAACCTACATACGTAATCGACTTGGAAAACGTAGGAAACATGGAAATTTTTCCGCGTTCTTTTTCTGTGAGAACTGAGGTTCGAGAATTTATGTACAGACCTACCACCTTTGTCTATTAATCTTATTTCTTTATGATAGCAAACTGTAAGTTAAAAAAAGTCCTTTTTTTAATGTTTAATTCACAGACGGTTTCCAAAACGAGTATACGTCTCGCTACCAGACCTTCGGACACGGTCGTGTCTTCTCAGAAGAGTGCTAGCGCGCGGCGCAGCGGCTTCAGCGCTGACTGATGACGAAATAGCGCGGCTTGCAGCGCTAACAGATGGCTACTCCGGCAGCGATCTTACGGCGTTAGCGAGAGATGCCGCGTTAGGCCCTATTAGAGGTAAGTACTTCGTTTGGATAGAGTAAAAAGTTTTGACGCAGAATGTCCGTATCGCGAAATGTTTGACGCAATAAAACATCTCTGAAATGCACGGGCTATTTCACGGGCGTGTCTATTACGGAGAGTGGTAGCGCGCGGCGCAGCGGCTTCAGCGCTACCAACCGAGCTAGCCCGGCTTGCAGCGCTACTCCGGCAGCGATCTCACAGCGCTGGCAAATGAAGCCGTGTTAGGCCCTATTAGGGGTACGTATCGATACAGTAAAATAGATGAGTTTTGACTCAGAATGTTCGTATTGTGAAATGTTTGACGCAAAGAATATCTGCAATATGAACGGGCTATTCCACGGGCGTGACTATTACGGAGAGTGGTAGCGCGCGACGCAGCTTCAGCGCTACGAGAAGCCGGGTTAGGCCCTATTAGAGGTACGTATCGATACAGTAAAATGGATGAGTTATGACGCAGAATGTTCGTATTGTGAAATGTTTAACGCAAAGAATATCTGCAATATGAACGAGTTATTCCACGGACGTGTATTACGGAGAGTGTTAGCGCGCGGCGCAGCGGCTTCAGCGCTGACTAATAACAAAATAGCGCGGCTTGCAGCGCTAACAGATGGTTACCCCGGCAGCGATCTCATTGTTAGCAAGAGATGCCGCTTAAGGCCTTATTAGGGGTATGGATGGATAGAGTTAAATAGATAAGTTTTGACGCAGAATGTCCGTATTACAAAATGCAAAAAAACAAATGTAAAATGAACAGGCTATTTCATAGTAGTGTCTATTACAAAGAACGCAAGCGCGCGGTGCAGCGGCTTTAGCTCTAACCGATGGCTACACTGGTAACGATCTCACAGCGCTGGCGCGGATGCCGCGTTGACCCTATAAGAGGGATTGGGAAACCAATAGTTTAGTAGTAATCGTTTAGATCTTGAGACATGGATGTGTCTTCTAAGAAGAGTAAAAAAAAATCGCAAAATGTCTAATTACTCATTGTCCTTATCGAATAACGTCAGATGCGCACATGAAAGATTTACTAAATGTCGTATTACGTATATACAAACGAATATATCCACTACGAATTGTCTTTTCGCGAGTGTTTGCACATTTTCCATTAGACATTCTGCGTCTTAACCGCTTCTTGTTTAATTTAATGCGCTGTTAAATCTAAATCCTGCATTATATTTTCTGTTGAAAAATCTGACTCCAGTGTGGGCCACTTACACACACGAAAAACAAACAATTTAACCTTTACTCCTTAAATCAACACTAGATTAAGACTCCTTAATCTAGTGCTGTATGTAGCATACTGATTTAAGGAGTAAATTTTTACTACTTTTTGTCTTGTCAATTAAATAAAAAAGTTTGCGCTCCTGAGATTAACAGCTCCATATATGACTGATTTATGAGGACTATTTTAAATACAGCGGTAAATGTTTATTTGCAGAATTGGACCCTGAAGAGGTGAAGTGCCTCGATCTGTCGCTGGTGCGCAGCATCACGTTCCAGGACTTCATGGACTCGCTGAAGCGCATCCGGCCGTCTGTTTCCCCCCACAGCCTCGTCGCGTACGAGAAGTGGTCTGTCCAGTACGGGGACCTCGGGCTCTGAGGCAATGTTCAATGATACAGGTTTGTACATTTTTCGACTTAGAAACGTTTATAAAAATGAAAATAATGTTTTGACCTACCTAGTAAGTTGTATCCATACTATTCAATAATTGTCGCCCTCCTATCCGATCAAATAGATGCAATGAATAAGTTATCTTAAGAGCACAACAAAAAAAAGTGCTATAGCGTTCCGTCGCTCTCTCTCGCTCTGGCAAATGACAGTTCTGAGTGACAGAAAAGGATAGCAGTATAGAAAAGTGCTGCTCCGTGCTGACAAGTGAGATCCAACACTTATAAGTACCCTTTTTTAATATAACCCTGTGGCGACCTCTACGGCCACTATGAGGAACTACAATCAAGAGACAACCGACAATATAGTCCACAAGAAGCATATGAGATGGCGCCAGCAGAGTATCCTACATCTCGATCTCAGAGTTCGCCCGATTCGCTGCATATATACAACTTCCGACGATACACCGTCGGAGCCGCGGTTCCCCAGGCGCAACAACATGCCTGGCGGGAAGATCTTCCCTTTGTGGCGGTCGAGCATATCACCTCGCTCCCGCTACAACCCTTATAAATCAATCAATGATGTCAAGTAACAACACTATTTTGACATGCCCCCAAACCGAGCGTTAGATACGGGGTCTATTTTATTACCCACCTGATCTCTCCGTCTCCTGTTCACCTTTCGAATTTAATTTCTAAACTCAATTTTCTCGTCATTCTGACGCATTCTACTTTCAACTCTCATCCTTCATAAACTCGGGAACATCCTGATTAATAAATGAGACTTTATAATCATGTATTATTAATAAATAGCTGGGCGACCTTTTTTTATGAAAACCATTTTTTTAGCCGCGTCACTCCCTAAATACCGAATTTCATCAAAATCTCGTAGCCGTTTCCGAGATCTTCATTATATACAAGAATTATATATACAATTATAGAATTTTATATACCTACAAGAATTTAGACTTGCTCATTTAAAGTATAGGATTATATAATTTTCTATATCAGTGCTGTAAGTTTAACAAATCAAATAAATTTGTTAATCATTATTGTTTTATCTCTTGCTCTATGAGTATCCTCAAACACCTACTGTACATTTATCTCATGTTCAGCTCACCTACTGCGCTGGGACAGGTGGAGTTCCCACAGGTTAATTAGGACTTTATTAACAATACATACAGAGGGACAGACGACGGGAAGCGAGTTTGTTGTATACTGTGAACTGATGTGAAAGGCATATTTCCACAGAGCTAAATATATATAGACCATCTTGTGATTTTTTTTAATAATTAATAAGAATAATTCTTTTCAGGTATTGACTATGAATGTAAACGTTGGTGAGTCATTTAAATAAGGGAATTATTTCTAAGGGGGAGTTGAAAAGCGAAGAAAAAACTGTCTGTGACTATTGTCGAAAAAAAATACAGAGTTTGGAAACGCTCAAATTTTACAAATCCAATAACGTCAATATTCCATTGCATTTCGTTGTAATTATGTGACATACTTGAATTATTTTAACTTTATTTTTTAATAATTATATATAAAGTATCTAAGGATTTTAATATGATATAGTACATAATTGATCAAGTTTGCAGAGAGTTCTAGTTTGTCAAACGGTATTTGACGGCCCGAGTTTGTTCGAATTGGAATAGCGTCTAGTCAAAACACATTTTATGTATTTTCTAAAGTGAAACACGGTTCATTTCATAACTTATTGACGTATTATTTCTGTTAGGAATTAGTATACATGGATATGAAAGCTAGTTAATTCTTAAATATTCAGTTAATTCTTAAATTATGAAGTTACAGATCTGATAAATTTTAGCTCTCTGGAAGAGCGATGTCGTGTTTTTAGTTTGTATTAAATATACGGCGAGTCAAACTCATAAATGCAATGATTTTAATTGTTTTATTTAAATTATGTCGTTTTATTAGTCTTCAGTTCAACATCATGATTTATTATTTTATTGAAATCTTAAACTGTACGTGGCTCTGGGTTAAACCAGTGACCTTAATATTTTAAAACCTTTGAATTACGACTAAGAAAGAAGAGATAGTAATTAAGTAATATAAAATATATTTTCGAATAATTACTATTGACGACGACCCCAAAAAACCATCATGGCTCAATAGAGGAGTCGCTTTCGATGTAATTAGATGTGAAGAAAATGCTTACGTATAATACTTCTTTATTGAGTCAGGTTGCATTGGCCCTCTACTGACCCGTCCAAGGCATTGTAGCCTCTATGTCGGAGAGATTTTGAATGAGCTTGATGATATAATTGAGAAATCAAAACTCGAACCGGATGTTTATAAATCAAAAATTATGGCGCCTCTGAAAATTTTAAATCTGTGTCAAAGGCGTTGCCGTAATAAATTTTGTACCAGAGGTTTACGCAACTTAAATCAGTTTATAAAAAGGTAGAGGTTATTCAAACAAAAAAACATTTTTGCTATAAAAGCATGAGGGCTTGTTAATACAATACATATAAGATCAGTCATAGAGCGCGAAGGGTCTTCCTTTACGCAGAAAACTATTGTATAAAATAATAAAACTGGATACTAAAATTAACTAAAAAGAGACAATCAAAACCGATTACAAAAACATAGAACAAAAGTTGAATACAAAATAATTTACGTTTAATGGAACTCGTCATTGCAATGCAAAAAACTAGCTTTTAGCATTAATGTTTCGAAATGATGATAGTACTGAATCGTTTTCACATAACGTTGCGAGGAGTCCAATCGATAAAAATTACAAAATAATCTGTTAGCATGGCAACATGAAAAAGAAAAGGCATCAACAAAGTTTATATCGCACCACTTTCTGGACCTTTACTCCAATAGCAGTACGACATATTTAGTTACGTACGTACAGCTCGAGACGTAAGCTCAACTTTGCATTTGTGTGAGTTCCACACAGATAATGTAAGTGAGACATCGGTCTGAAGCACGGCACGGCCCGCACCGGTTTATACTGGTTTTTGAAACTTGGCCTGAGACGCGGCACGACCCTCGCGCGTCATCTCCCTGCCGCGCACTTTCCACCTTCACCTTCACCATTGGTACCGCTAGCAGCTTGACGTTCCAGTGTTGTTGTGTTCGAATTATTAGTTAATATAAATAATTGCACAATATATCATTAATATAAATAATATAAAAAAAAATAAAAAAAAAATAAAATAAATTATTATAATATCGTGTTTTTATAAATAGTCAAAATGGTTGATTTCTTTCTAATAAATCATTGATTTTATTGTTACGTAATTTTTTGACTGACCAATTTTGGGCGCTCACTCACACGAATGCAAAGTTGAGCCTACATCTCGAGACCTGCAGCTATGTGTCTACGTTGCAGTGTCAAGCAACACTAAGCGCTACATAATGATACTTGTCTTATTTGGTTTTACCTTCAAATAGAACGACAGTATCGGACGACTGTCGTTTCTTTTATGGAGTAAAGATCCTCGTACCATTTCGTTCGTTATTATTACGCAAAGCGAGGTGCGTGGATACAGTTGCCAGATAATCGTTGTGGCCATACTGCTGGGACGTTATTTGAAAAATACGATACATTTCTACAACTTTTGCAACTGTTATTACATATACTGTTATTCTGTTATGTATTTTATTCAGCATTATACTTGTATATTCAACGTATTTCTCAGTTCAATGTTAGACGTGTATTGATTTGACAGTAGTATTAATTTGTGTACCTAGGAAGATCGGTAAGGATATTAGTTGTATGTGGTGACACTATTAATAATGTATCTTCATTGTAGAATAAAAGATGTAAATAATGGCAATGGCAAAATTTACACAATACTGTGATAATGTATATGTCGCGCCATTCTGCCCCCGTAGCAGGGCACCGGCGATAGCGTTTATCGAGTGCTATCATCAATTACTCCTCACTCTATCGAGTTAATATAAGTATTGCATACAGAACGGAATCTCCTAAGGTCCCGCGCATTATGCGTCCCCGTTCCCCGTCCTCACACCTCTCCACTGTTCTCGCCTTTTCGAGGCGCCTGCAGCCGCCCGCTTAAAACTCTACACACGATGCGATCGGGAGAGATCTGCGGGATCGGAGATCTGGGACGCATATTGCGCGGGTCCTTAGGAGATTCCGTTCTTTATATTATACTTATATTAATTCTGTATCTCTGCATAACAATAACGAGCGGAATAGCAATAGGCCATCGCGCGATAAAAACTGAATCTAGGTTTATCAACGGTGCCATGCTGCGAAGGCTACTCTTCTTACTAACGCGATAAAAGGTGATATAACTATTATCGATCGATGATGTCAAAAACATAGGGTAATAAAGCTTCATCAACCTATGTTGTCACTGCATTCAACAATATCTTGGCCGTAATATATGTATATTGTATTCGTGCATAACTGCACACCCGGATCAAGCGCATCTTTTCGAAGTTTCTTGGTTGTGGGATTTCACTCATGAATTTTGCGTATATTGGAAGGAAATTACATCTAACAATGTTTTTAAAATATTCGTCACTTATTTATCACAATCTTATGATATACTTGACACAGCCGCAAACCACTTGATTTTTAATTAAGTAATTACTCTGTAATTTCTTCTCATTATACGCAAAGCTAAAGTTAAATAATTTATAGTAATTAATTAAATATTGTTGTCAATGTACTTATTCTAATTCTGTTGATAATTAATTATTTCTTTTAAATGAGTTCCGTTTTAGAGGTTCGTTGATGTATGTATTTTCCGTAGTCAGTAGATACGTTCACGTAAAATCAATATTGTAAGTAATATTGTATTGATCTATTGATATTAATGTAATGTGCTGCAAATCTTATGAGTAGTTAAAATATAATTTGTATGCAGCGAACGATAATAATATTGAAGAGGACAACTTCACGAAATTTGTACAAAATTACTGTCGCATGACACAGCGTTAACTGACTGCCAATGTCTGCTATGACGCAGTGTCATACAGCAGCCGCTAATTGGTCTATATATTGGTGTAAAGTCACGTCAGATGTCAGTTACAATATTGGCCGGAAAACGACAGGTAGTTTTTAGTACCGCCTACTTGAATGTACTATTGATGAAGTACAATTTTGCTTGATTATACTTCCATAGAATTATAGTTCGCTGTTTGTATGACATTAATGACGGGTAGCAATACTTCCTCACAGCCGTAACCAATCGTTTGCTCAACAATTACGAATGAATCTGGTGTTTCTAAGCAGAATTATTAATAAAAATGATATATTTTCAGAATAGTTTGTTGTGAAATGGTCTATCTCTTCGATTTAATGTTATTGGAAAATATCAATTATTGGACCACGCAGTTATGTAGGCGACATAGTGTGCCATTTAGACGTGATAGAAATATGCGGAGGGTATGTGTTCGGGGCAATCGAGATTAGAAAATATAGGTAAACCGTGGAACTGAGACCCTGTGGGTATGAAGGGGAGCGACGAGTGCTGATTTGACAGTTCAACTTTAAGCGCCGCTTCAAATTAGAATGGCCGGCGGCGGATTTATACGGAGCAATACTATGCCTTCCGTTGGTAGAAATAAAGGTGAATATGGTTTAGCGAACACTACATTAAAGCTCATATTTGTCGTCGGGAGTAGTGTCTTGGGCGAAAGCCTTAGGGCTTAGACAGATGAGCGACAGTGTGCCTGCGACAGCTCGCGACCCAAGTCGACGTTTGTGACAGCGGTGACAGCGGTCGGTCGCCGACCAGGGTCCCGTACAGATTGCGCAAAATTAGTGGGTGGCTCGGAAGTTAGCTGCAAGTGACAGCGGCGTAGCTGGCGCCCGGCGCACCGTCCCCCCCAATCCTGTATTCGTCTACTGCGCAGCGATCCGCGCGAAGTTCAGAGCCGCCGAGTTATTTGACGCGTACTGTACCATACTGCCACTCGTCTATTAAGGCTCTTAGGTAATCCGTTGACACTTCAGCACTCCCTTCCCACATTCGTGGATTACCTCAGGTAGACTCAGTCACAACTTTAAAGTATTGCGGTGTTTACAAAACTATTTTAATAAAACGTTAATATACACTTCATAATAAAACAAAAATTATCTACTATTCATTGTGTTTTTAATTGTCGATTTATAACGACATGTAAATCACTTTTTTAACTACTCGATGCTGGTCATCAAATTAATGTAATGCGCTTTATTAAAATCTATCGAACATTTCTCTCGATTGTTCTCGGGGACTGGCCAGAATCAATTATGTGAGACCTCTAGCGAGGCTGGATTATCCTCTTCCTAGATCTGCCTAAGGCCAATTTCTGCATAGGGCCAGTGATTGCGTCAAGCGTAGGTCATCAGACCATGAATCAAATAGGGCCACTCTTTAAACGATTTCAAAATAGGATCTTCTCAATTCAAATGTATTCTTTTTTTTTGTTATTTACGCCAATAACTTCTTCGTTTTTGAACCCATTTAGGAAATAACATGGCATAAAAAATAATGTTACTATAATATGTATATGGTGATTTAAGATTTATTAATGCATAAAAACGGATGATAGGAGCGCTATTTGACTAAGAAATTATGATATCACAACGTGGTATTTTATACAGGTCTCATAGACAATGTTTGTATTGACGTTTAGGAAAAAATATGTGATTTAACTTATTGAAAAATAGCGATTTATAAAAAGTTTCAATAAAGGGCTCGGAATAGATACTTGCACTTTTTTATAGGTTAAACGAGCGAAAACAGTAGACATGCAAAATAAAACTATTTTGTTTCCGGCCAGTCTCCATATCTCGTTAGCCTTACCGTATAAGCCAAATAGCATAATAACGTAATGTCGATAGTTGTAAACATATTTCCTAATGAAAGACAGCGAGTAGCAGTTAGTGCAGAGTAGGTGCAGTTAATTTGTGTAGAATAGTAGTTCTGGTATGTTTATGCCGTCTCTTGGTCGAAGTAAGGTTTTGAACGCTTATTTAAAAAAAAAGTTACCACTGACACAATTGTAGCCAAAAATCATCTCGATCACGTTTCGTGGTTAGCTTTCAAATAAAACCGCTCATAATCGTTCCATTCATTTAACAGCTATAAATAAATAAATATATAGGGACAAATTACACTGATTGAGCTAGCCCCAAAGTAAGTTCGAGACTTGTGTTATGGGATACTAACTCAACGATACTATATTTTATAAAAACTACATATATTTGTATAGATAGACATCCAAGATTCAGAACAATTTGAAAAAGGCCATTTTCCAACTTGCCCTGACCGGGGATCGAGCCCGGGACCTCTGGGTGGTGGACTAGCAGGGTGACTACTACGCCACGGAGGTTGTCAAGCTACGATGCTATAGGCAGACACACAGACTCGTCAAACTAATAACCCCTCTTTTTGCGTCGGGAGTTTACTTTTAGGCGCTGGACACATAGAAAAGACGTTAGAAGGGGCACGGGCAGGGCACAGACGGGGCGCCGTCGGGACTTTTGAAAACAGTTAGAAAAGGCAAGGCACGGACGTGACAGATACAAACAAATCCATATCTATGGCAACACCACGACGCGCGAGTCCCCCACACCCGCCCACAACCCCGATTTGCCCGCTCGTGCCTGTGCCCCGTCCGTTCTGTATGTTCTACCATAGGACACAGACGCGTAAGCGTCAAGTCTGCGCCCTATCGGTTACTATTAGGAGTATAAGGAAACTTGGATATCGAAACCGATTTTGTAACACAAAACTATAACTCGACTTGTAAACAGAAAAAAAAAACTTTATTGCACACATTTTTTTCTAAATTATAGGATGAGATTATACTGTTGGATGTTTATTTCAAAACAAAACAAAATGTTTAGTTTTGTTTTAAAAAAATCTTATTGCGACCAATTGTTGTGTACATAGGCTATTTATACATATATATTATAGTCTTACCGTTAGTAGTTCACATGGACATAGTAGTTCATTTGTGCTCTTAGATAGTTAAATTATTTGTACGACGTAATCATAGAGCTTGCCATACACTACCAGACTTAGCGATATAGCTAGCTATTTCTATTTTTTTTTTAATTATGTGGTGGCCATGTCATGTAGGCACTGATGTTCGATCCTCACTAGGCGCATCTTGTATAGTACATTTACTGAATTGATTTGCAAGCCGTCGGCGCGACACAAAGACCGCATCTTTGGTAGGTATAATTTTAAAAACTAAACATAGACTTCACCCCAAACTACACAATCGATTTTGATAAAATGTCTATGGGACCACCTGATAAGGATGCCCATTCAAACAAAGAAAGATTTATTTTTAAATCGGTCCAGGCGTCTTTGAATAATCAGTGAATATTCATACAAAAATAAAAGATTCCGACGAATTGATAATCTGCTCTTTTTTTCAGTCGGTTAAAAAGCCGACGCCGCCTTTGAAGCGCACCGGCGGTATTCTAAACAATTAAACTAATATACAGTAAATTTCTACAACCACCACTTCCACTTGCTTCCATTGAAGGAAAACATTGTAAAAAAAACCAACACATTAGTTCACTAGTGTGTAATAATTATTGTTGTTACTAGATGACAGTGGTTTAGCTACGTCAGATGCCTTTAGGCAACTCGAAAAATCTTACATTAGCTTTTAAAACTCGCTAAGATCTTAATTTGCTTTTTTGCTTTACAATAGACAGATAAGCTTTTTATCAACCCCAGTAAATTCATACTTTAAAAAAAGCACAGTACAATCTTTTGATACCGTTTGCTAAACACATTTTAGTTGAATCATATTTTGTCCCTGTCCCTCTTTTCAGTATTGGACATTGAAAGAAAGAGACAAAACATATTTTATCTAAAAGAGGTTTAGCATAAGTTTGTATTTTTTTATGAATAAGGGGGTTATACATTATCTAACAATATAAACTGAAACTATAGGATGGCAAAGCATTCTAACGAACTTTTCCCAAGGGAGATAT
This sequence comes from Acrobasis suavella, assembly GCA_943193695.1. Taxonomy (NCBI): domain Eukaryota; kingdom Metazoa; phylum Arthropoda; class Insecta; order Lepidoptera; family Pyralidae; genus Acrobasis; species Acrobasis suavella. Next base: position 5,565,412 of record OW971947.1, read on the forward strand.
TTTACATCGAAAATACAAAAAAAATTTTCACCTCCATTTACAAGTTGACCGACCAGCTGATTCTATGAAAATCAAAAAATATGTTTTTCATATTGCGAAATACATATGTTCCTTGGAGCAAGTTGTTCAGCATCGTGGTCTGAATCTAACCTTAAAATGGTTTCTGTATGTTTTTTTAGAAGTTATATTTTTCTGATATGGTAAATGGTTTAGGGTTGGATCTCATTTGTCAGCACGGAGCAGCACTTTTCTGTGTTGCTATCCTTTTCTGTGGCTCAGAACCGTCATTTGCCAGAGCGAAAGAGAGCGCAGAATACTATAGCATGGTATCGCACCGGCGCTGCGAGTGGTTCGTTCGACCTAACGTAATTAAATTGAAACTGGAATGAACGTTAAATGTTAAAATCTCTATTCATAAAACCATTATCAACCTATTTCTTTTTTGTTTTCTTGTTTTAAAAATATGTTTATTTCCGTTGCTCTCTCTCTCGCTCTGTGTGACGATAAAATTTATTTGAAAGAAACAATATTAAGAATACCAAACTCATAATTCAAATTTTAACAATTTAGGTAATGAACACTGAAAATAGTCACAGATAGGGGTCGTAGGTTAGCATGCCACGAGATTAGTTGATCCAGGATGATAGGAAGTACTCAGCTTTGGTGTACTGCTGCCCGGCTTCACGAGTAGTGGAAAAAGGAAGAGGTCCAGCTCGCTACCGCTTTTATATGGGCGGCGCGGGGTGCGGTGCGGTGAGGTGCGGTGCGGAGCAAGAGGGCCGTCGTCACATCTGTCAAATGACGGTTCTGAGCGACAGAAAAGGATAGCAGCGTAGAAAAGTGCTGTTCCGTGCTGACAAATGAGATCCGACCCTAAAACGCACCAGCATTTTGGAAGTGTGTGGCTCGCAAATGAAAGTAGTGAAAGATATCTTTTTGTTTCATAATTGATTAAAGCTGCCATGATGACTGTATACGTACAATATATATGTCTTTTATATCTACTATTTTATACCGTAATCCTTGTCTTCTCTTTGTGTGAGTATGACAAGGATGGCGATAGAAAATGTCGTTTTGAATTACTGTTCTTTAAGGGGATGCCTAAATTTTCCGGGGTCCAGTGCTGCCCCCATTTGAAATAAATCGCCAAAAGTGGCCGTTTTTCGCAATTGTGCGTAAAAAAGCTACACGTTCTCACTAACATAACACTGCGATTTTGATGATTTGATGTGTTGATTTACGTTAACTCGTCGCAATTCTCTCGCTCGTGCAGACAACGCCTTAGAATTAGAAATCATGACAGAACATTTATCAAAAACGAAACAAAAGGTATTCTTTCTTAATTAAAGGCGGTGATTAACGCCGAGTATAAACGACGTTGCGAGTGTATGTCCAGTGGTGCCACTTTTGAAACGCAGAGTAACTAAACGAACTGTTTTTTCTTTGGAAAAACCATTTGTTTAGGCGACTCCGCATTTCAAAAATGGCACTTCAGTTCTATTTCCCAGTGTTGGGCAAGTGTGCAAATAAATTGAAAACGTTGTGATTTTATATATTTTTCAAATTTTAGGTTGTGCTTAATTTTGTAGCAATGTTTTTGACGTTTGGACCTATGATTAATCTAATGTGTGGATTTTGATATTTCGAATCGAATAAAAATTATTCAAATGTTGTGTTACTGCCATTTGTATGTTGCATTTGAATTTAAAATTGTGTTGATGAATCGTAATTTTGTAAGTTAGTCTATATTTTAAATTATAACTTACAATTTGTATTATTCCGTTTTTAACTAAATTTACTAATGCTAATCTCACTTTAATGTTTCACATGAAAATGTGAGATGCTTAAACCCGATTTCACACTTAAAGCAATGAAAATATCTTCGTATAGCTTCACGATTATCGATAAAATTCAAAGATGTTGCTTGTGGTGTAAGAAAACGGGTACACGCTCACACAGTCATATTTCGAGCTAAAAGGCCGATTGATCAAGCATATTTCCTGTGATATATCTCTACTTTTACAGGGAACATTGTAAAATGATATTTCCAGGAATGACTAGAATTCTTTTTGCGTATTTTTAATACAAAAACGTATGTACATACCTACGTATTCCTAAAATATCTCTTTAATTCGTTTTAAACACTTATATAAAAATTATCAAACATTTGCTAAACCTATTTGAGTTAAATACGTTTTCTCTCTTTTCAATAATGAACATTAAAATAGGTTTGGCGATTTAAAGATCTGTGTATTTGAAAAATGACTAAGTTTTTATTAATACGAACGATAAAAATATTCTTGTATTCAAAATATTCTAAGTAACGAAATTGACATTAATTTAGGTATGAATATCTTCTAATAATAAAATCATTGAATAGGCAAATAACGTTCTAGTTACAAAACGCATGACTTTTACTTAATAATAAAATATCAAAATGAAGACTGGAGTTGAATCCATAGCTTCGCTTCGCTGTGATATGGATAATAAACCCAATGCCTTATTTTATTTCGTCACGCACTATTTTAACACAAATATTTTAAGTCGTTTATATTAAACCGCTTTTTAAGTATGTTTCATTACACTGACATGCAAAAATATTTTGATGACGTTCAAATTATAAAATCCTATTACTCTTTTGTTTTGTAGTATATTTGATAAATTCACAAAGGACATATCATTTTGTTTTACAAACCAATTTTTTGCCTATTTTTTTTTTATCAGTATTCCACTCATAAGCGATCTTTTCGCCAAATTATGCCATTAAAAGTAAAGCTACATATCATACGAAATAAATCAGCTTATTTTTATTTATTAATAAGTTAGAGTGAGATAGAGAATCGTGGAAGAAAAGTGGGGAGGCCTTTGCCCAGCTATGGGACATAGATATCTAGTAAAAAAGTCAGTGTAATGAAAAAGGTACGTATTATTTAAATGAGCTTCATAACAAATAAGTGAAGAAATGCGACTGATTGTTACCTATTGATAATCTCAACGTTCTTAAGTGATTTCAATGCGAAATTAACGCGGTTAGGTTAAATAAAGCGTCGGATAGGCGTGCTACTTTATTGTGCTGATTAAAAAGTTAAGACACAGACCTACGTACTAAATAACCTTATTAAACCTTACTACGAGGTTTAAACCATTATCCGGCCAAACCAAATAGTAATTGACGGAAGGATATTGGCATATTACGAGATAACAACTGGTTTTGGGTGAATAATGGCACAAGTATGTTTTCTGTGATGATGGTTTAAACGAAGTAATCAAGTTATTCCGTGTTTTATGACAGATTTTTAATGAGCGCACATTTTACCTGTTTTGTCCATCCCATAACATAAAACAAAATAAAGTACGACTTTCTATACAAACGTGCACTCAGCTATTATTTTTGGGAAGTCGATTCGGTTTTCACCATAGTTACTAACATAAACTAATCAACATCATGCTAAAAAATCGCATTTGAATTTAAAATCTTTTGTAATATTACAAAAGGTTTATAATATTGCATTTTTCTTTAAAAATATATTTTATAATGTAATAAAAATGTGGTATATTGAAAAGCCAAGAATTTTAGAATGATTGTGGTTATTATGATGTAAAGGCTTGTTCACACTTCTAAGTCGCGTGTATAAAGTTTTATTTGTGAATGTCTGACGTGATATACTGTCTTCCCGTTGAGGCTGGCAACTAATTTTTTATTTTATACCACTATTTGTTAATATATATACATTTTTGAATGTGTGTAAACCGATTTGCCTCATATTTGCCAAATAATGTAATTTTTTATTAGTTGTTTATATTAGTCGCTCTTTGAAGTGTGAATAGGCCTTCTTTGCGATTATACATTATTAAAATGGTTGTAATAATTGTTTAAAATTTCCGCCTGGATGCCGTTGTTTTTTTATTTAAGCGCACGAATTTAAAAACTTATCTAAATTTTTTATAAGTTAATGTCGTTGTTACAAAATAATGTATTTTTTCATAACTCTCTAAACTAAGCACACTCTTGCCTAAAATGTCGTGAATGTACACTACGCATATGTGATACACGGTTTATAAATAAACAATTAATTTGAAAATGTTATCTTTTATTTTATGACCTTATAGAGGGTGACTTTCTAGCAACACTAGCCAATGCTTTGATCAAGTTCAGTTGACGTTAGTAATTGTGCTATCTTTGATGATACTGAACTGGTTTTCATAAAAGGCAATTATACACGGTTATTTTTCACTGGTTTTGGAGCCGAAGGCCACTTCATACGGATCGTTAGTAAGACTTAATTAGCTAGTCAAAATAAAAATTCAGAAACCAAAAAATTTTGACTAAAACTAGAAAGTAAAATCGTGAGATCAATTAGTAGCACCAGCGCCTAGCAGCGGCCGGCTAGATTTAGAGATCATCGGGGTCACGCGGCAGTTTTGGACGGGCGGACGTGGTCTCGATCGAAAATCATTTTTGCTATTTTTTTATCTAACATCATACACAAATTTGGATTACGTATATGGATAGAGAAATTTATTTACTATACGAATTTTTTTTTTCCAAAACCCATGAAAAGTCAGCGTGTAGAAAATCGAAAAAAAAATTCGTCCTTCCATAGAAAAAACGCTGATTCGCATTGACTGATTCGGGAGGCCGATTCCTTTTTTCGTTTTTCATTATTTATTCATAGCATTCAGAAACAATGATTTTGTTAGGTTAACTAAATAAAAAGACCTAAAATTTCAGTAACCTTTTTGTTTCAAATTATACTGGAAATTTATAAGTACATAATAACAATTTGAAATTTTAAAAACGTTTTAGTTTTAAGATTATTTTAATAAAAAAGAAATCTTTTTTTAATTAACAACTAATCTACAACAAAAAAAAAAGGAAATGTCCAAACAACCAGGTGCTGCTAGTTTACCTAAATAAAAAAAAATAACTACATGCTTCAAGAAAAGGATTTTCAATCCCCACCAGCTGCTTTAGTAGGTCAGTGGGTGTAAGAACAGCATTAGTAACCGACACGTCTCAAGTGTCAGATTAAACTAACGTTCCAAGGCTTCAGGGCATCTTGTTACCCTTTGTGCCTATGCCTTTAGGGTCGCATGGGCTAGTAAAGAAACATCATATTTAATTTTATATCAACTTTTGGCTTTCAAAAAAAAATGTAGCATCGCAAAATCTTTACATATTTATAAACAAAATTAATAATTCGTCTTTGATATTATTAAAACTAACGTGAGATAACAACAACTATTTAATACTGTTCCGACTACACTACGTGAGTATGCGCTGGACTACATCTGGCAGCACGGAACACTTTCCTATGCTGCTATCCTTTTCTGCCACTCAGAACCGTCATTTGCTAGAGCGAGAAAGGGTGCCGGAACGCCAAGGAACCGGCCATGCTAATGCGTTCCATCGCTCTCTCGCTCTAGCAAATGAGGGAAATGAGTGACAGAAAAGGATAGCAGCATGCGAAAGTTCCGTTCCGTGCTGAACTGCTGACAGATGTGTCCTAACCGGACCCTAAAATCGAGTTATATTCCTCTTTCTCTAAGTTACCTATCTAATACGTAAACGATAAATAAATCGACGTCTATTTTTCATCCTACTTGCTACCAATAAAATCGCCTATATTACATAATTTTCTATAACATGCCTAAATGCTAAGGTATTTTGACGTAGGTATTAGTTACTTTTTTTATTTGCTTGATTCAAAACGGCAAAGTATGAATATGAACAGCGCAGGATCTGTAAAAGGCAAAAAACATTAATCAGTTTCACAGAATTAATATAAGTACATGCAGAACGGAAACTCCTAGGGTCCCGCGCAATATGCGTCTCTGTTCCCTCTCCCCGCACCTCTCCCGCGTTTTCGCCTGTTCGAGTATGTTGAGGGGCGAACACACATACATTGACGTGTGCACGGATTTATAGTTTCGTTTGTAGTAGTATTAGGTATAAATGATACTCCACTTCTAATGAGTGGCATAACTGTGTCTAGGCTAAATAGTTCAAATATAAAAAAAAAAAAACCGACTTAAGTTTCTTTTAAGATTTTCTTTCATATATCCATAGTTCTTCATTATATCTTTACCAAATTAACATGGGACCAACTTGGTGCTACAAGCTTTCAAATAAAAAAAAGAATCATCAAAATCGGTCCACAGTTGACGAAGATATCAAGCAACAAACATACAAAAAAAACAGAGTCGAATTGATAACCTCCTCCTTTTTTGAAGTCGGTTAAAAAAGATAAAGACAGAGAAGTTTGGCACATACAAAAAAAAAGAATATTGGAACGTCGCCTTACTCACCGCAATAAAGGTAGGTCGGGACAGGGTTATGTAATGCCCTGCTTTAAAGACGAGGGGCTTCTTCATACACACCATGGCGAAACAGAGCGTTTTACGGAATTTCACATCCTGCGTGTACCACGGGCACTTGTATAGCTCGTCACTGAGTTCCTGACTCTGAAACATGGTTAACTCTGAATATGCTGTTGAAGCTTATCCACATTTAAACCCTGTCTACAGGCTGACTGGTAAATCACGTGTCATACTTAACGTCAAAAAACCAACAAAATATTTATTAATAAATGAAAACTTTAATGAAAAGGCTTTTCATATTTGGTTGGTTATCTCGCTCGCACAATCAAACATTTTTAAAGATTATATAAAAATGTGACTCATATGTAGAAAAGTGTTTCACTAAGTTTCAATATAATTATTTTGTGGATATTTTAGGCATGTTTGTATATTGTGTTGACATTGACTACATCTAAAATTAGGACATCAAAATTTTAAATTTTTGAAGACTGTTTCTGTTTTTATTGGATAATTTGGTCAACTTTTAAGCACCTGTTTTTTAGAGTTCCATGGCCAGACGGTAAAAACGGAACCCTATTACTAATACTCCGAGTCCATCTGTCTGTGTGTCTGTCTGTCGCCAGACTGTATCTCATGAACTGTGACAGAATGAAACTTTCACAGATGATGTATGTTTGTTGCCACTAAAAACAGAATAAAATAAATATTTAAGGAGGGCTCCCATACAACAAACGCTATTATTTTGCCGTTTTTTGCTTGATATTAATAACGGCAACAGGTAGACCCTTGAAATATTCACAGAATATTCAGTTATATATTCACTTTAAAAATACATAATTAAAATAAATACTTAAGGGCGGCGGCGACGGCGGGGTTAAAAAAATAACGTTTGTTGTATACAAACGTTATTTTTTTTATATAATGGTACGGATCCCTTCGTGCACGAGCCCGACTCGCACTTGACCGGTTATTTTATATATTCGAAACGAGAATCGAGTACTAGTACTTATTCTGTGACTGAGTGCCCCCTTTCAATATGGAACGAGATTTACCAGTCAGCCTGTATAATTAAAAACAGTTATAACTGACATGTATATAAATTAATCTGATTACAAACAAAAAGTTTATTTTTGTGTAAATTTTCGAGAAAATACTTATTTTTGCCAATAGATATCAGTTCAAGTTATTATAATTTAACACATTATTAGGTATCAGACACCTCAAGCACTAGACGGTATTTGTATTTTTTTTTTTTAAGGAACGAACTAATGAAATAATGATGAAAAAATACAACGAGAGCGGGACTTGAACCAGCGACCTTGTCTTTATACAACAATGCTTTATCAACTGAGCTGTCCAGCCCTGCTTTATGTGGAATTTCTCCACTAAATCCGATTTTTTAAAACGCATTTAGGCTTGCGTCCCTGGATCACGTTGGGCCGGTGATACTCGTGATAGCTTAGTTGGAAGATCATGGGTGTATTATGAACTTTACTATAACTATGATGGCACAAGTCCCGCTCGCGTTATATTTCATATTAAAGAGGACTTAAGTGTCATGAATCATGATTCATGAATGTCAAAAAACCCTATTAAAATATTAATAATTTTATAAGTAAAAGTGTAAATATACTCTAGTAGTCAACTCGTTTCCGCTCCAGCAGTAGAAGAAGAGCTGCGCCAGCATGCACATCATGAAGTTCAGAGATGCGTAGAACTGCGCCGTGTTCGGAGGCTCCTGTGCCCAAACAACATGATTTTAAGAAGGGTTGGATTAAACCTATCAGGGCCCCTAGGCAATGCAATTCTCGAGGCGCTCTTTCTTTACCCTTTTCTTACTTTTTAAAATACATTTTTTCTATTATAAAAGTCCATTCAACCAGATTGACTTCAAATTTGTTATCCTGTTGTAATGCCTAAAATGTGATATTGCACCAATTGTATTTTTCTATATAATTACTTGTTTTAGATCTACTATACATGAAGTATTTTATCAACTGACAAAATGCGTCGATAAAGGTGATAAAGGGAATAAGTAATATTATTAGTGAGGGACTACACAAATTAAAAAAGAACGTTCTATTAGATATATTTTTGTTATATTTTATTTGATGCGAGGCGCCATGGCAGTTGCCTAATCCGCCTAATAATGCGGCAGGCGGCCCTGGGGGGTTACTCCAAAAGCGGACGTTACTGCGTATCCGCGATGGGGCAGTAAAGTTCCGTCATCATCATCATTCCAGCCGTTCTTTTTCCGCCCACTGCTGAGCATAGGCACAGAATAAGTACTTGTTCTTGCCTCTCTTTGTCTACGCCACACATCTCACTCGTGCTGCTCTCATCGAATTAAGGAAATTTTTGGAAATTCTTGTGGAGCCGTGTCCAGCAGAAGACGTCATGCGGCGTTATACTTTCCCCAAAATATACACTTGTCTGTTTGGACTTTAGACTAAACTAGAATAGGGTAGTAAAAAAGTGTAGGGATGAAGGTCGAAAATATACTTACAACACTAAGCCGAAAAGCTATTAGACAAACTATAATGCCGGAGCCAGATAGTTGAAAAAATACATTGATGTTGAAAAAGTTCTCTACGGATGCAATGAACCTGCAAAGAAAAACGTTTCTTGACATCCTAAGTATAGGTATATGTACCGACATATCGGTTAAATATATTTCATTTTCACCATCATCATTCATTGTTTATACATATAATAAATGTAGGTGAATGTGGGTATATTTTTTTAAGGTATGTGTTGGATTTATTTAGGTGATTATTTTGCGCCGCTACTAGTATATACGCGTTTTTTTTTATTTGCATACTAAAATCCTTATTAACCTCAGTGAGCAAATATGAAAGAATTTATAAAATAGCTTAATCAGCGCCGAACATGTGATACTTTAATTAAAGTTTAAATTAGAAAGAGAATTCCGATATGGACTGGTGACGTCAAAGCCCATATCATCTATACATTTGCCATAGAAAACAGCGTTTTTGCGAGTGAGATAGACATATTTTCGTAAATCGTTTTACTTCGTTCGTTTTTCAACCAATTTTAATTCTGTTTTCACTGTTAGTATTTTACTTTTGAATATTTTAGTAAAAACTGGTTTTAGATAACACATATTTTTTTTTCATGCATATTTCCTATTGTATATTGTGGATCAATAAAGTTTTTATAAACAAACAAATAAATAATTTTTATCTGCGGCATGAATTTAAATAGAAGATAACTTCTCTTTTATAATTTTCGTTTCTTGGATTTCGGTATCCTTTTGAACTTGTCAAACTATAAGTTAAATAATGCATACAGCGTGGAAGAGACATAGGTACCCGTAATAAATCAAACCGCATCCTATACTAGATCTATAGTGTAATGAAATTATAATTACAGTCAAAAAACTTTAAAACAATGGCACTTCACTACACAAAAGTATGCAGCCGCCCGGGTAATTTGTACGGAAATGTCGATTTTGTTTTTGTTTTTTTGACTGTTATTTTAATTTCACTATAGTAAAGTGATTTAGTATAGTCTGTGGTTCGATTTATAACGGGTATGTCGCTTCCACATTGTAGGTATACTATCCAGCATTGCCGTTTAACACTTTGACTGCGGGAAAACGCACCGTCCGAGTTCTCATTGTTGGCCCATTTGTCCTTGCCCGTTTACTTACCTAATTATAGTTTGATGGTGACTAATACATTGTGTTAATAATTCGTTGTTTTGCTGGATGATGTCATTGCGTTCTTTGCGAGTTACTCCACTAGAATACGGCACCCTTTGAATCTAAAAAATAAAATATTATATTTTGATTCAGAGCCAGGTACTTTAAAATTACCTATTTGTCCCCAGTGGCAGAGTTGGGCGTAGTTAACATTACATTAAATTTAACTACAACAATTGAAACTACTGTAGTTGTAATTTGTAATTGTAATTAAGTAGTTATAACTACAAATTACAATACGAATTTATTACCGCGGGCGTGTGTTAAAGGTGCTGTATTTCGAAATTGTAAGTGTAAAAAGTTGTAAGCAAGAAACGAAAATTTATAAGTAAGTAAATCTTTATAAAATATGTAGTTTCAAAGATTAGTTTGTAATTGAGATTACAACTACTTTTTGTAGTTTATAGTTCAACTACTTTTTCAATTACTTTTTGTAATTACATATGTAGTTGCGATTACTAACTACAAAATGTAATTGTAGTTAATAATTAGTAGTTTAATTACATTTTGCCCAACTCTGCTCAGTGGGGATGTCTCCACTGGGGACGAATGGCGTACAACGTACAACGGGGACAACGGTTAAGAAATTTTATGACGTACCCTTTGTCCCCATAGCGGGAACAACATTATGGGGACAACGGGAATACATGGGACTTTCACATAGAATGTCTATGGTAATTGATAAGTAAATGAGTAGTAGTGTCCAGTCGAAATACAAAAAATATCGGCCTTGTCTAAACTACTCTTTATTGAGTAATCACATCATTTTCCCGTCTTTCACTCACCTTACGTAATTTATCCTTGATTATATCAAGCTGCGCGCATCCGAAGCTAATCATCGAGATAGCAATACAATCCAGAGTCATGAAAAGGTAGCCGCCTGACAACGCAAAACTCATCTGATACAAGTACCCCAGCTCGTAGTCTGGCGAGTTTTCTATATTTCCAGGCATCCTGGAATACGAGTAAAGTGTCTAAGTAAGTAGTAGGTACTTAGGCTAGGTATATGCATGAGCTCGTCGCATGGATATTTATACACTTGTTTTAGAGGCAGGATGTCCTAGCAATGTAGGTAGTGTGGGCCACAACATCATCATCATCTTCCTCGTTTTCTTCCTATTTGGCTCTGTAGGTCAACTTCCTTCTCATTTTCTATCATTTACCATATCTGTACTACCCTCCCTCTCCTCCATGCGTCCCGCTTCATACATTACCCCACGTCTTTCAAGGTCGTCCTCTATCAGATGTTTGGCATCCCGCCTTTTGACATGACCATACCATTTCAAACGGTGGCTTTTTACTTTTTTACAATCGGTGCTACATTTAAACTCCCTCCTATTATACAAAACAAAAATCCTATCCGATCCTTGTCGGAGCAACACAGACCGTCAATATGAACAACTTTTCCTATGGGACCAATGCTTGAAATAAAAAAAAATACATTTTCAAACTACTACTTCGGCAGGCCCGGCAATTAGTATGAAAATGTCGATTTTTCTTCGAGTTTCAAGGATTGATGCCATAGAAAAAGTTGTTCAAAGTGACGGTCGAGTTGCTCCTACAAGGATCGGACAGGGTTTTTGTTACATATTGCATATTAATTCCTGATCCATCTTCGTCACCCCACACATCCACCTAAGCATTCGCATTTCACATCCACACTATCATTCCATACTTAATATAATAAATGCTAAAGTAACTCTGTCTGTCTACCTCTTCACGCTTCAACTACTGAACTGATTTAGATTAAATTTGGTATGAATATAGTTTGAGACCCGGGGCAGGACATATTAAGATAGTTTTTATCGCGAAATTCCCAACAACAACTAAGTTAGTGGGCCTGAAATCATGGCGCCACCGGTTATTTTTTAATCTGTCTTATGGGCGGTCCCATCCCATGTAAATTTAGTTCCGATTTACAACGCAATATGGCGCAGCCCACTAACTTGTTAACTTTTACCGACTTACCACATGGCGAAAGGGTAAACCCTCGGCGCATCGCGGTCTGCCAGCGGGATCATACACCATATGACGACGTTGAACGTCACTGCGGCGACCAGAAAGTAATGGAGGTGTCGCATTCTACGAAACTGACCTGAGAGAATCCTAGAATCAATCAATCAAAAGTCGTCACTTTTACACTTCGGTAAACAGGCACAGAAATAATATGCGTCCCCGTTCCCCGTCCTCACACCTCTCTCCCCTTTTCGCCATGTCGAGGCGGCTGCAGGCGCCTGCAGCCGCCTCGGTCAGCTCACTCGGAGGGATAAAGCCTTTTAGTATGTTTATCTACTAACTATTCCAAACAAAGTTTCTAAACTTTCTAAGTCAAATTCTCTACGTTCGACCTTTCTATCCACATGCCCCTTTTGAGCACTCATTGACGGGACTTAGCACAGATTTAAGGGGGCGTCCATAAATGACGTGAGATGTTTAAGGGGGGGAGGGAGTCGAGTCAAATCTCATCTAATCTATATTTTTACATTCTGTAAAACTATATTTTTACATTCTGTAAAAAAGGATTTACTAATAAATATATTGTCTTTCAGATATTAACGTAAAACAAAGAAGCATAATATAAAAAAATACAGTATAGGACATGTTGGTTCCAATAGTCTCTCTTGAGACCGCGCATGATTCTCCATGGACTGAATTAGAGTAGATATTCTTTTTTTAATGACAGTAATTACGATTTAAGTATTCCATTGTTAAATTTTTATAACACTTATAACTCTCAGCAATATTGATTACTAGTCTTAACTAGTCGTAAATAAAAGCACGAATATTTTTTTTTTCTTTTTGCAATAACAATCCAACGCGTTTACGTAAGAAACCCACATTTTGAAAAATCTCACGTGAGATTGGGGGATGGGGGAGGGGGTTGAATAAAATCTCACGACATCTCACCAGGGGGGGAGGGGGAGACAGAAAATTCAAAAAAACATCTCACGTAATTTATGGACGCCCCCTTTCTAAGTTACTAGGTAGGTACGTAATTACTACGTACTATTGGTGCGTATTTGTAGGACTTACTTTCGGTGTTCGTCTGTTTGTGCAACAAACGTTTCGCAATTCATAAATTCTAGCACCTTCACCATATCCTCCCTATAGACGACAGTGGACGTTATCTTCAGACACGTGCAGAAGTGTGTGAATAGCACGTACAGCGCCGTGGACATTGCTTCCAGGTCACCCCATACACACCCCAAATATATCAGCATAAATAAGACTGCGGTGTGTTGAACGCATAGAAATAAAATTTGGTAAATGTCATATAATTTAGTAGGATTCTCCAACATCCATATGCCTAGATATTTGAGAAATTTTAGGTGTAGAGTTAGGAATAGGTTAACGTTATCTTGTGTCATGTTAAGAGTTTTAAATTTATTTATTTGATACTTTATTTATTGCACACAGTTTAACAAAAAAGAAACTTATACATGGAGATAGATATAGACAAAAGGCAGCCTTGTCTGTATTTATTTATACATATATCTGATTATTATAATTCTTTAACTGTCATCTGTTTAATATATTTCTAAGGTTTTATATTATTTTAACTGTTTCCTGACTGTGAGGTTCCTAGAACTGGGTTAAAACTTGAAGCTTTTGGTCTAAAGCTTTAAAGTTCTTAAATTAATTACAGACTGCATGGCATTGGTACGTGTTTTAGGAGCAATTACAGTTTTGCTATAGACATACCTATCATTATTTTAATTTTGCAGGAACTTTCTCAATTATCCACTATCTTACCTTATACCTCCATCAGTCTTAATTACAAGGGAAGTTAAATTATTTCAAAGCTATTTATATATTATTATATGAATATCATTAACAAATTATTTCAAGGATCGAGGTAATAGGCGGAAGCCGCAGGGCCGGATTTAGGGGAGGGCAGCCGGGGCTACAGCCCCGGGGCCTCCACAAAAGAGGGCCCCCCACAATAGAAGCTTCGAAAAATAAAAGCTCGGAAGTTTCCGTTCGTTAATGCTAAAATTTTATTTCAGATAATTCCTGTTTCCGGTTTCATGTAAACAACGTGAAAGGTACATACCCGTAATAAATCAAACCACGGGTTGTGCTAGCTCACAATATTATAATGAAATTAAAATAACAGTCAAAAAGCAAACAAAAAGTCAACATTCCCATACAAATTTCCTGAGCGGCTGTACACTTTTGTATGGAAATGACAATATTTATCGCTTTTTGTCTAATATTTTAGTTTCATTATACTATAGTGATCTTGTACAGCCCGTGGCTCGATTTATTACGGGTATGTCCCTTCCATGTTGTATATGTTTGTTGAATACTAGAAGAATCTACTCGGTTTCACAATAAATTATTTATTGAAAAGCTCGACTGAAAAAAATTCCTGATTTTATTTGGAAAATAATTTGGAGCCAGGGTGCCCCGATTTCTTCGTGGCCCCGAGGCCTCCAGACCTCTAAATTCGACCCTGGCGGAAGGTCTTCATCTCCAGCATTTTTGTGATGGTTGGTTGAGTTGTTCTTATTTATCGAAGCATGAACAAAATCAATGGACTCCGAGAAAAAAACGTAATTAGTTATTAATATATTTATAGAATTTCTACATACGTTCTTATGTCCCTAGTTTCCTACGTAATCTGCTACCCCTCTTTCAAAGTAATGTCGAGCATTTATGACTAGACTAACATAGATACAAATAATATATATCTAAAACTTCTTTGTCACTTATTTGTGGTAACAGTAGGGCCCCACTTCAGCGGTGATGATGTACATAGGGTATATTATATAAAAGAGTCTATAATTTGCCTTCATAGGCTAATAAAGTAATCAAAGATAATAAGGCTTAGTGAACTTAAATTACTTAGTACGTGCGTAAGCATGAGAGACCTGCCACATTCTTACAACTTATTTATGAGCTTGATTCAAAACTGCGAAGTAGGAGTAAGACATCCTGAGAACCTGGAAATCAAAACAAAAAATAAGTGGGGTTTTTTATGAGTTGGTTCCTATTTTCTAATAAAAAAGCATTAAATTTAAGAACACCCCAGCATTAAATTTTTCAGAGGGTGTGATTTTGCTCAAGTGAATAAGTAAAAAGCCTCGGACATTAGATACTTACAGCAATATAAGTCTGCCACGAAAGTGTGACGTAATGTCCGGCTCGAAGGACCATCGGGCGACTCATGCGCATAAGTGCGAAACAGAGATCCCTTTTAAAACGCACGTCCTGCTCATACCATATGCACTTGTACATAGCAGTGTGAAGTTCTTCACTCTGAAAACAATAGTTTTGTCACGAATATACCTCATTCTCAAGGATTTACACAGCCAGTACTTAAGTAGCCTTAGCACAAAATAACGTACAGAAGATTCACGCAGAAAATAAATATAAGAAAAATGTCTATTCATTGTGGTTAGCGATATGGTTTAATTTTAGCTCACGTCAGAACTCAGCACCTTTTCTTTTAGATACCTAGAAATCCATTGCAAGCCAATTTCATTCATTACTCTGGACAAACTATTCACATAACCGAATTTATCACACTGGAGCGGTCGCCGCGCGCATAGTAATAATGTGGTATAATTTCGATACCTAAACGGGGAGTGACACGGGCCTTAGCACGAATACATAGGGCGCACTATAAGTTTCCGGAACTGGCCACTTACATAAACAATATTTAAAAATTTATTGCAACATTTGAAAATAGAACTCTTTGGCTGTAGAATGCAGTTTGTTTCATCTGACTGTCTTTAGTTTTTAACTTGTGGCGCCATTTAAAAAATTGTGTGTCTGCATCAACATGGATTTAACTCGGGAAAATTTTCGTAGTATGATTTTCTACGATTTTAAGTGTAATTTGACAGCTCAACAGAGCATCGCTCGGCTTGAAACAGCTTTTGGCAATGAAGCACCATGCAAGACAACTGTTTATAGCTGGTTTGCAGAATTCAAGCGTGGTCGTATCAATCTCAGTGACGAATCTCGCGATGGTCGGCCGTCCACCGCTGTGACCAACAAAAACATCGATGCTGTGCGCCGTATGATTGAAACAGACAGGCATGTGACCTACCATGAAATTCGCGCATCCTTAGAAATAGGCATGAGTCAAATACAATTAATCCTACACAAACATTTGGGTGTGAGAAAGCTGTGCTCGCGGTGGATCCCACACAACTTGACCGAGGCTCAAAAAACGGACCGCGTCACTTGGTGCAGTGCCATGCTTACCAGATTCAACGAAGGTGCGTCAAATTTGGTGTGGGACATAGTAACAGGTGACGAAACATGGATTACATGCTACGATCCCAAAACAAAGCAGCAATCGAGCGTATGGGTCTTTCAAGATGAGCCGAAACCAACCAAAGTGGCGCGCGTGAAAAGTGCATCTAAGCGGATGATTGCTTCTTTTTTTAATAAAACTGGACACGTGGCTACTGTTGCTTTAGAGAATCGTCGTACAGTGAATAGTGACTGGTACACGACCATTTGTTTGCCGGAAGTTATTGACGAACTCCGTAAAAATAACCGTAAACGCCGTATCATCCTGCACCACGACAATGCTAGTTCTCACACGGCCAGACAGACAAACGACTTTTTGAAGGCGAAAAATGTAGAACTCATGAGTCATCCTGCATACAGTCCCGACCTGGCACCTTGTGACTTTTTTCTGTTCCCAAAAATTAAGAACCAATTACGCGGTCAACGATTTTCATCACCAGAAGAGGCTGTTGAGGAGTATGAAAAACACGTTTCAGAGGTCACCACAGAGGAGTGGCACAAAAGTTTTCAAAACTGGTTTCATCGAATGAAAAAGTGCATAGACGCCAAGGGAGATTATTTTGAAAAACAATAAATTAATTTTGTACCTTTAATAGTATTTTTTCATATTCATTCCGGAAACTTATAGTGCGCCCCACTATTTGCGAAGGCAATACGAATACTTTGACGCAAATATTATTTATTACTAGTTGATGCCCGCGACTTCGTTCGCGTGGACTTTATGACTCCGGCGTATAAATATAAATAAAAACTAATGAGAGAGAGAGAGAGAGAGAGAGAGAGAGGGAGAGAGACAGAGGAAGAAAGTACTTGTAACAGTGTTAGGAGTTAAAAGTCAATATTATTTTAATTCTTTCCTTCGGGAGCCAATATGAAAAGAGCTGAAGTGTTACTAACCCTGGAGAAAGCCACAATAAGTAGGCCATGCGAAAAACCAGTCCTTAGATAGACATCAGCAGCTTTAAGCCTCTAAAACTGTGACTTATTTTCATAGCAAAGCAAGTTAACATATGGAACTGTGTATTTTCTAAAGGAAAATTGTTGGAGATGAGTGGCATACGCGGAATAAATACAGTTTCACTGGCATCACTCACTTACTGTGAGCTTTAAGTGTCTCAGCAGACTATGCCGAAGTTTAGTGGCTAAAGTTCAGTGTCTAAAGTTCGGTGGGGATGACACACTAAATAAGCTGAAGTTCAGCTGCTGAAGTTCGGTGGAAACGCCGGACAGTAGTGATGTGCCGATATGAGAATTTAATCTTCCGTCTTTGGCGCGTCTGCGGCGAACGGAAACGGGAGCGGAAGAGGGAACGGAAGTGGAAGAGGGAACGGGAACGGGAACGGGAACGGGAGCGGAAGCGGGAGCGGAAGCGGCAGCGGTGGCGGCAGCAGCGGCGGCGGCGGCGACGGCGGCGTCGGCGGTGGCGGAGGCGTCGGCAGCGGCGGCGGAGGAGGCGGCGGCGGCGGCGGCGGCAGCGGCGGCGGCGACGTCGGCGGAAGCGGTGGCGGCGGCAGCGGCGGCGGCAGCGGCGGCGGCGGCGGCGGCGGCGGCGGCGGCGGCGGCAGCGACGGCGGCGGCGTCGGCGGCGGCGGCGGCGTCGGCGGCGGCGGCGGCAGCGGCGGCGGCGGTGGAAGCGGCGGCGGCGGCGTCGGCGGAAGCGGTGGCGGCGGCGTCGGCGGCGGCAGCGGTGGCGGGAGCGGGAGAGGGAGCGGGAGCGGGAGCAGGAGTGAGAGCGGAAGTGGGAGCGGGAGCGGAACGGGTACGGGTACGGGTACGGGTACGGTTACGGGTACGGATACGGGTACGGGTACGGGTACGGGTACGGGTACGGGTACGGATACGGGTACGGGTACGGGTACGGGTACGGGTACGGGTACGGGTACGGGTACGGGTACGGATACGGGTATGGGTACGGGTACGGGTACGGGTACGGGTACGGGTCCGATTCAGGCAAAAGCATCGGAAGTTCGGCGTTGTGTTGCTAGTAATGCAAATAACATTGCAGGCATGCATTGGCTGAAATTCAGCCGCTGAACTTCGGCATATAGTGCTGAGACATTAAGTTGGGTTCCGTTACACAGTTTCGGCGGAGTCAAATTTCGCATCAGCATTATTGGCCCTCCGACATTAAGACTTATTTTGTGAGCCGTGAGTCCATTTGCTGCAAGTGAATTAAGAAACTCAACTGGATAATTGGTGGCGTCGTCAACAACACTATCCAAGAAATCTAAATATATATCTAAATATATATAACTCAAAGGTGACTGACTGACTGACATAGTGATCTATCAACGCACAGCCCAAACCATTGGACGCATCGGGCTGAAATTTGGCATGCAGGTAGATGTTATGACGTAGGCATCTGCTAAGAAAGGATTTTGATCAATTCTACCCCCAAAGGGATAAAATAGGGGATGAAAGTTTGTATGAAACTTTGTCAATTTTAAACCGATCGGGCTGAGACTTTGCATGCATAAAGCTACTATGACGTAGGCATCCCCTAAGAAAGGATTTTGATAAATTACACCCCTACGCGAGCGAAGCCGCGGGCACAAGCTAGTCATAAGTTCTTTATTAATTGATTTTTAATTTTTTGGTGTCAATATGGCGCGTTCACATAACCAAGAATTTTCTGGTGTGTTATGCTCTGAAGGTCCGCAAATACTGAACTTATAAGTTCTACTTCGGACGAAACAACTTTTTTTTTGAAAAAATTTCAATGTACAGACACATTTTTTTTACTCTTTTATTATAGTATATACATTTAGTATGTTTTTGTTCAGCGGCAACAAAAATCATTATCTATAAAAATTTCAACTGTCTAGCTATAATGGTTCATGAGATACAACCTGGTGACAGACAGACAGACAAACAGTCGGACGGTCTAAGTAATAGGGTTCCGTTTCTACCCTACCCTATGGAACCCTAAAAATCGAATAAAATAAGTATTGATGGGGGGCTCCCATACTACAAACGTGATTTTTCATAGATTATGGTACGGAACCCTTCGCGCGCGTCCAACTCGCGCTTGGCCAGTTGTATTATAACTCAACAAAAAGTTCTTATCAGACTTAACATTTTTTGCTAAGGCGGCATTTTAATATTTCTTATAGTTTAGCTGGACCATTATAGTTCTGCATCATGTGTTCCATTTTCCAAAATCAATTATAGCCTATATGTTGCTATATAACAAAAAAAGTTTCATTCGAATCCGTCCAGTATTTCCGGAGATTAGCGTGTACAAACAGACAAACAGACAAACAGACAGACATTTTTTTTTATTTTCTTACTCTATTACTATATCTCCATCGCCCCAAATATTTTTTTTGAAAAATTTTCTATGTACAGACACATTTTTTTTACTCTTTTATTATAGTATAGATTAACTATATATGTATCTAAGTAAGTACTTACTTAAAGGTATGTAGTACCTTACATACCTTACTTAGTTACCCCTAAGTTAACATTGTAACTAAATAGTTACCATTTTACCTCATGACCTTCCATATTATACCACATATAATAGGTTGGGGAAAAAGTCTTTTCGCATTTTATATTAAAATTCAAAACATTTTTGAATATAGTTTATTTACAATTCTTATACCTACATACTTTAGTATAAAGTAAAAGTATGTAGGTACCATTTTGTTCAATAACTTTTTGCCATCTTATAGGTAGGGACATGATCCCATTGCTATAGAAATTTTGGGGCTTCTGATCAAAAAACTGCGTCAAGTAGTTTTGGCAGTCCTCTCGTAATGTTAACCTGACACTGCCTGAAGAATTCTGAAGAGACCGAAACAGGTGGAAATCTGAAGGTGCCAGGTCAGGACTATACGGCGGATGCATTAATACCTCCCAGCCAAACTCTCTTAATTTTTGCTGAGTGGTTAAAGATATGTGAGGTCTAGCGTTATCATTATGAAAAACCACACCCCTTCTGTTGATTTGTTCCGGCCGCTTTCTCCCAACTTCTTGCTTTAATCTTATCAGTTGTTCGCAGTAGAGTTCTGAATCGATGGTCCTGCCTGGTGGTAACAGCTCATAATGAATAATGCCCTTCCAATCCCATTACACACACAGCATCACCTTGTTGCGAGTTAACACGGGTTTCGCCACAGTTTGTGAAGCCTGACCGGCCTTTGACCATGACCTTTTTCGCACGTTCTTGTCGTACGTGATCCACTTTTCATCACCAGTTATCAATTTCTTCAAAAATGGTTCGGTCTAATTACGTCGTAATAAAGAATCACAAATGAGGACACGGTTCATTAGGTTTCTTTCAGAGAGCTCGTGAGGTACCCAAATATCGAGCTTTTTTGTGTACCCATTTTTTTTCAAATGCGCCAAAACTGTTTTGTGGTCAATTCCCAGTTCTTCAGCTACGTCGTAACTACTGATATGCCGATCTTGCTCCACTTTTTCAAAAATAGCATCCATTTTATTCGTAACAGGGCGACCAAAGCGACGTGCATCTTTGACATCAAAATTTCCGGATTGAAAACGCTTAAACCAAATTTGTGCTACTCTCACAGACACTGCACTAGGTCCATAAACATCGAAATTTTGTATGCTGGGGTAAAGCACCCTGTGGAACTCGAAACTGTAATCAGATTTCGGATCCAAAATGTCCGCCCACACATTTTTTCATGTTTCCTCAACTGACTGCAGTTTTTATCCATTTTCCAAACTGGAATCACATGTTAGCCTACCACAACAGCTGCACGAAAAACCGCGGGCTGCTTGCAGCCCGCGCAACGCCCGAAAAGCTAGTCTTCTTTTAAATTTAAACTTTTAAATGATACCAAAACCAGCCAGGTACAAATAGTATAGCCAAAGTGCTTTTATTACAAATTCATACATACTATATGCGAAAAGACTTTTCCCCAACCTAATATGTACTTCTTAACCAAGTAGCAAAGTTAGTCCGTCTTCTTTTAATTTTATAATAACACGGTTTATGTCAATATACCGAAGAAGTCAGCTCGTTTCCGCACCAACACACGATGAAAAGCTGGCTGCTCATCACGAACAGGTAGCTGATGATGGAGAAGAACTGCATGCTTTGCCAGCTGATCACCAGGATGCGCAGTGCGGACATGCAGAATATCCCTACGCTGCCCGTCAGTTGGAACAAGAGGTACGTGTGGTATGCGTCTTCCACCATTTGCGTGAAACTGGAAGAATTGGATTAGGTAGTACCTAACTAAATAGGTATGACAACTGTCACATCGCTGTTCTTAGGCGCCGGACACTGAAAAGATGTAAGACGTGGACGGGGCGCAGACATATGTCACCTCCGCGTCTTTTTCATACAAAATGTATAGAAGCGTCGCGATGCAGAACACACAGGAAAGACGGGGCACAGACAGGGCACAGACATGACGTTTACTCGTGCGCGTCCTATGGTAGAACACACAGAACGGACGGGGCAAGGGCACGAGCAGACGAAACAGGGTTGGGGGCGGGTTGCGGGACTCGCGCGTCACCAGTGATGCCATAGTTACGGATTTGTGTGTATCTGTCACTTCCGTGCCTCGTCTTTTCTATATGTTTTCATAAGTCGCGCCCCGTCTAGGTCTGTGCCTCGTCTTTTCTATGTGCCCAGCGCCTTATACATGCTTCTGTTTTTTTAGGGCCGGCCAAACATCAGATTTATAGATTATTTATATTCTTGTCCATCTTCGTTTAATAAAATGGAAATAAATAAAAATAAATACATATATACGGACAAATCACACAGATTAAGCTATACAAAGTAAGTTCGAGACTTGTGATGGGGATACTAACTTAACGATACTATATTTTATAACAAAAACATATACAGATAAACATCCGAGACCCAGGTCAATCTGAAAAAGATCATTTTCCATCTTGACCTGACTGGTGACCTCTGGTGTGACAGCGTGGCATGATGACCACTAGGCCACAGACTTCGTCCAAAAAAGGGAGACAAAGCGACACATACATTAGACAATTTCGAAACCGTAAGATAAAAGCAATGAAGCATTGCTAACCAAAGGTGTTGGATATAGGTAAATAGTCACTTAGTATATTATGGTGAATGTAGATTATAATAGATTAAATAGACTTAATAATTACGTTTCCTTACGTGAAAATGGCTTGATGCTGATTGACGCATTCGACAAGAATTTTGTGGTTGCATGCCAGTATTCTTGCACGGTCTTCTGACTTGGCTTTGTAGTCGACAGATGATACCTGATGATGAATTGAAAAAGAAAATGATTTGAAGGAAGGTATTGTCCAAGTAGTATGTGAAATAAGGGAACTCATTATGAAAAACTATAAAGGGATAGTCAAGTGAAGTCTTAGTGAAGTCAGTCTCATCCAGCATTCAGTAGCTAGTTTGAATCTAACAGCAACTTACTACGTGAGCCGATGCTGGCACAAAGCCGTTCTAATGCCTTGCTCAATGCTCTCTGGTGGATTTATCCTAAAGTCTGTTTGACAAATTGACAAGTGACAAGTGAACACTGACAAGTGACAAGTAGGTGTTCACACGCACTGATAAGTGGATATGCAGTAGTGATGTTCACTTGTCACTCGCACTTGTTACTCGTCAACATGTAAACCGGGCTTAAGGCCCTAAACGATACGGCCTACGGAGGCCGGTCGATTGTACCATACCAGAACGGGACGGCTAGCAGTCTCTTGTGCAATAACATGAATATTCCTTGGGGATAGTTGTTCAGTATTGTGGACTGAGTCTACCCTCAAAATAGTTTCAATATATTTCGATAAGAACCTATAGTGGACGAGTTGAGGAAGTGGAAAAGATAGGAAAGTGGACGAGTTAGGAAATAGACGAGATAGGAAAGTGGACCATATCGTCCCAAAGAGATATATAATGCCGGCCATAGTTGTACGTGTAAGAATTAAAGAAGTACAATTCCCGGCGCGTGAGTTGAACCAAAATGATGGTCGTCGGCGCATTATTTGTACTTTCCTGCGCCGATGACCGCCATTTTGGTTCAATTTACGTGCCGGGGATTGTAAATACTGGCTGTTGCTTATGATAATAAAATTACACTCATAATTTTATCTTGAACGATTTGAAGTTGCGCACAGCCGAACATCACCGTGGACATGGCCACGCTGTCGACTC
The DNA here is from genome assembly GCA_943193695.1 of Acrobasis suavella. Lineage (NCBI taxonomy): Eukaryota > Metazoa > Arthropoda > Insecta > Lepidoptera > Pyralidae > Acrobasis > Acrobasis suavella. Next base: position 5,588,850 of record OW971947.1, read on the forward strand.
CGAAGTACATGTAGGCACTGAAGCAGATGGTTACCAGTTGGAACGCGTAGCCGAGCTCGTATTGAGGAGATGACTCCGGAGACACTGGCATCCTGAGGGCATAACATTTGTTATTTGTAATTGATTGATGATTTTTTCACCATTAGCCCCACTCTTTATTTTTTTAGCACGCCTTATAAGCGGAGCGTTGAGGTAGTGTTGTACTCTTAATATGCCAGGATCAAGCATTTTTCTGGACTTAAACTTGTATGTGTAAAAATGATTTAAAAAATTGCTCGTGGATGTCCGGATGTCTGTATGAAGGTACGTATGTGCCACGATTACGCTCGAAATACATATCTGGTTGAACTAGTCACAGGCTCGAACTCAAAGGTGGGTGCGGCTTAAAAGCATGCTGTCTCACCTAACATTGTATTCGAAGCGAGCGAAGCAGTTGGGTGAAATGCAATGCACGAAAATTCATGGTATACCCATGGAACTACGTATTCCAATTGATATCTAGCGCTATCTATTATTTGCCAAGCAAATTAAAAAACCCGGGCTTTCAAGCGTTAACCCCAATAACTTTTAAACGGCTGAACTGTTCATCAAACATAGCTAAGAACCATGGCAAGGGACCTTGCTTTCACGTAAAAGACCGGTTCGAAATCGGTCCTTCTGTTCGATCGAGAGCTACGATGCCGCATTGAGACAGACTGACAGAAATTTGCTTAAAACACCCCCTTCTTTCAAATTAATTGATACACTGTGAAAATGACACATGACCTACCACATGTTGAAGGGGAAGTTTCTGCTCCCTGCATCATCGAACAGCGGTTTCAAAGCCCACAAGCCGCAGGTCGTCTGCGAGCTGATCATGAAGCTGAACAAAAACCTCTTGATTCGAGAGGCCTGCTTCTTTAAAATTCTAAATAAAAAGAAATTTGTTATTTTTTTTAATTAATACGTGCCTGCTTAGTAAAATGTCAGAAGTCTTTGAAGTTTTGTCTGAACTTTCTTTAACCAAACACTATAGACCTCGGTGGCCGGGCGTGTATGCTTGCGTTGTGGGCGTGGCCGCCAATGGAATGGGTATAACGTAGGTAACAATTAAGTATATATTGAACTCCTCCGTTCTTTGGAATGCTGTTGCCGTTGGTCCCGGTTGACACCACTAAGTAAGAACTTAGACGGCAATTGTCAAACTATGTCAAATGCTAGGCAGCTTAAAAAAATTTACATCCGTGTTAGCTACTTACACACAAGGAATAAAAAATAAACTTAAAAATAACACGGCCATAATGGGCAATATGGTCAGCCGGTAGGTATTACCTGGTACATGGTCGTTTTCATGTCTAAAAAACACAAAAAATTAATGCGATACAAATAAGTTGAACAAATATGGCGGACTTCAAAGCATTTTTGGACAAATATCCGGGCACGTAGGTTGAACCGAAATGGCGGTTATCGGCGCAGGTACAAATAATGCGCCGACGACCGCCATTTTGGTTAAGTTTACGTGTCGGGAATTTGTACAAAAATGTTTTGAAGTCAGCCATTTATGTTCAACTTATTTGTGTCGCATTGTACTAACTTCGCAGGCAGTTACCCTCAGTATGTGGCTTATAGACAAGTATATACTTACATAATACTACAAAACAAATAAAACAAAACAAACAAGAAAACTTTAATACTTAAAAATTTCGTGTTGCCCGACAGTTTGGTAACAATGTTAACGAAGAAGTTAGGTAATTAAAGAATTATAGGTAATAGGTACCTACATTCTTTAATTTACTTCTTCAATCATACCTCTCATGTTCTTTAGACTGTGGCTGGAAAATAGTAGAGTTCATTTGTTCCAATAAGATTCTGAGCATGTCGTAGTTTACGAGAAGCACCGTGACTTTAAAACAAAGGCAAGCCTGCGTGAACAGGAGGTAGCAAGCCTGATATACAGCCTCCAAGTCACCCCACACTTGAGCGATGTAGATTAATTGAAAGATCAGGAAAAGATACTGAAGTATCACCATGAAAATCCTGTAAGATTTGCTTAAGGCGGATTCATTGAGCGGAGGCAACCAAACTCCCATAAATTTCATTACTATCCTCGCCCGATCTAGAAACAGATCCTCGCAATTAAACATTTTTATAATTGAAATAAGTAACTATTTCCGAAGAAGTTTATGTACTTTCGAGAAAATCAGGAGTAATAATGTCGCAGCCGCAGCAAAATGAGGTAACGGTTTATTACCATCCAATTATTCTATTGAAGACAATTTTCTCAAAACAACGGGGTAATATTATTCTAATTGGGGTAAAATAAGTACCTAGTTAACTGCCTATTTATCTAATATCACTAAGTACCGAATAGTACTCATGATTTACAATGAGTACCTACCTAATTAAAGCATCTAGGTAGGCACCTATATACTTAGATTACCTTCAAGGTTAGGGTGGCTTAGGTATAATTAGTTTTAAACCAAGTGCGGGCCACGCAGTGTAGGGTTACGTAGTTGCGAATGCCGACTTTTGAGTTCACGCCTCACGTTTTATTAACGACTAAAAAGACCTAAAAACTATTTTGGGGTATAATGGTGTTCCCAAACTCATAATATTTATAAAAAACCTATTTAACGACACTCATACCATGGGTTGGTCGAGTATATTACCCTTATTAGTACATTTCATACCCATGCCAAATTACAACTTTCTATTACTCAGTCTATGATTAAAAGTACGTAAGTACTACCTAGTACTTATTCTGTGATAAAACCTCGGATGGACAGACAGACATGGCGGAACTATAAGAGGACATATTTCTAATTTGTGCTATAAGGGTTCCTTGTTTACTACGGAACCCTAAAAACCACGAAGAGATAGACTTCTCCTAAAATAACACTTTTGTTAACTTATTCTATATTATAGTATTATTTTACATCTAATATACGTGGGGCGCACTATAAGTTTCCGGAATGAATATGAAAAAATACTATTAAAGGTACAAAATTAATTTTTTGATTTTCAAAATAATCTCCCTTGGCGTCTATGCACTTTTTCATTCGATGAAACCAGTTTTAAAAACTTTTGTGCCACTCCTCTGTGGTGACCTCTGAAACGTGTTTTTCATACTCCTCGACAGCCTCTTCTGGTGATGAAAATCGTTGACCGCGTAATTGGTTCTTAATTTTTGGGAACAGAAAAAAGTCACAAGGTGCCAGGTCGGGACCGTATGCAGGATGACTCATGAGTTCTACATTTTTCGCCTTCAAAAAGTCGTTTGTCTGTCTGGCCGTGTGAGAACTAGCATTGTCGTGGTGCAGGATGATACGGCGTTTACGATTATTTTTACGGAGTTCGTCAATAACTTCCGGCAAACAAATGGTCGTGTACCAGTCACTATTTACTGTACGACGATTCTCTAAAGCAACAGTAGCCACGTGTCCAGTTTTATTAAAAAAAGAAGCAATCATCCGCTTAGATGCACTTTTCACGCGCGCCACTTTGGTTGGTTTCGGCTCATCTTGAAAGACCCATACGCTCGATTGCTGCTTTGTTTTGGGATCGTAGCAATAAATCCATGTTTCGTCACCTGTTACTATGTCCCACACCAAATTTGACGCACCTTCGTTGAATCTGGTAAGCATGGCACTGCACCAAGTGACGCGGTCTGTTTTTTGAGCCTCGGTCAAGTTGTGTGGGATCCACCGCGAGCACAACTTTCTCACACCCAAATGTTTGTGTAGGATTAATTGTATTTGACTCATGCCTATTTCTAAGGATGCGCGAATTTCATGGTAGGTCACATGCCTGTCTGTTTCAATCATACGGCGCACAGCATCGATGTTTTTGTTGGTCACAGCGGTGGACGGCCGACCATCGCGAGATTCGTCACTGAGATTGATACGACCACGCTTGAATTCTGCAAACCAGCTATAAACAGTTGTCTTGCATGGTGCTTCATTGCCAAAAGCTGTTTCAAGCCGAGCGATGCTCTGTTGAGCTGTCAAATTACACTTAAAATCGTAGAAAATCATACTACGAAAATTTTCCCGAGTTAAATCCATGTTGATGCAGACACACAATTTTTTAAATGGCGCCACAAGGTAAAAACAAAAGACAGTCAGATGAAACAAACTGCATTCTACAGCCAAAGAGTTCTATTTTCAAATTTTGCAATAAATTTTTAAATATTGTTTATGTAAGTGGCCAGTTCCGGAAACTTATAGTGCGCCCTATGTATAAAATTCTCGTGTCACAGTTTTCGTTGCCATACTCCTCCGAAACGGCTTGACCGATTTTGATGAAATTTTTTGTGCTTATCCGGTATCTATGAGAATCGGCCAACATCTATTTTTCATCCCCCTAAATGTTAGGGGTAGTCCACCCCTAAATTTTTTTTTTTAGACAAAATTTTTAATTTCTATTTTTTTATGATACAACATACAAAAATACATACAATCCTCAATTTTGGCAAAACAACGTTTGCCGGGTCAGCTAGTTCTCTATATACATTCGTTCATGCCTTCTGTAAAATATTCTAGGGATTAGGTAGTATATCTCCCAACCAAAAAGGTAGGTATTAGACCTACTTTTTTGGTAGGGAGGTATACCTACACAGACACTAGTCACTACACTACCTTGTAGGCTGCACATACTGATACTGTGCAATCGTGGTGTAGTTATAAATTGCTAAGATAATACACAACATAAGTTACACAAGGGAGGACACAAGTTCTTAAAAGATTGAACATAACTCTCCCTTAGCAGCCGGATAAAATATGTTAAAGTTAATTTAGCCCAAAGATATAGGAGGTATATAGATTCCGCAATGAAGGCTCCTAAACGTACACTGTTTTGAAATGTAGAGGAGGGCATTTAGCCATCCACTACCTTTCAAGCCACTACTAAATAGAAAAGTCGCGGGATCAGAATTCAATGTCATTAGACAATGTCATTCAAATTTTGTCGTATTAAAGAGCTCATGTAAACAAATCGGCTAGACTGCATTTTAAATTGAATTTTCTCATAGGTACTAAAAATAATTTAAAATAATTTAAATTAAAATTATTTCTACATTTTTATTTATAAGCAAGATACCATCGAAGTGCATAGTACCGTGATGCAAATGCAAATAAAGAAAATCGTGACAAAAGTAAGCTTTCACAGGTGAGCACATATTTTTCACTTGAAATCACAGATTTTTATAGGTACACTTATTACATTTTTTACTGGAAATTGAGTACCATACATTCCCATTTTATTATAAATAGAGAATATAGTAATTTATGCTTATATTTCTTATTATATTATATAAGTGTTTTGTAAGCTGTTCGTAATTATTGAATTTGTTGACACTAGGGTTAGAAAAGACTAATCGATAAAAATATCAATACCACATGATACAACAATATTTTTATTTTTAAAATTAATAAAGAGATAAAAAAATGGATGAAGCAATAGGGTAGGGTTTTACATTTCTTGGTTGGGCTCGATTTATTTGCGTCCGCGCAACCAAGCTGATTGGCCGCAGATTTCAGCGACCAGGGCCGCGCCGATTTTCGATTTATATCGTCTGCGGGATTTTAAAAAACATTACAGAGTGTGCTAAAAATATTTTGAATTGTCTTGTTTCACTTACGTGAAGAATCGCATGATTTGGGTGATCTGCCGGATGCTACCTCTGCACCTTTGATCAAAAGTATCCTATGTGTAAAGCTAAGGAATCAAATCAATCTAGTATTAGTATAATTAAATTAAAATAACCGTCAATAACGAAAAAAAAATTTTACATTACCTATATAAATTTCCCGGGCGCGGGTCGCACTTTTATATGGAAATGCCGATTTTTTGTTTTGTATTTTGTCAGTTATTTTACTTTTATTATACTATAATGATCTATTATAGCCCGTGGTTTGATTTATTACAGGTATGTCCCTTCCACTGTATATATTTTTCAGCAAGAATCTCCCTGTTGTCTGGTTAGATAGAACGATATGTTCTATAATAAATACTGTACTTCCACGTTGTTTAAGTCGCTTCGTACGACACCTCATTTGGCAAAGTGTCATGGATATATAGTGAAAAATAAATTATTTTTTAATTGAAAAGTCTTTATTATTTTAGTACTGACTTCTTGCTAACCCTATTATCCATGCACGAGGGTAAGTAAATAAATAAATATATAGGGACAAATTACACTGATTGAGCTAGCCCCAAAGTAAGTTCGAGACTTGTGTTATGGGATACTAACTCAACGATACTATATTTTATAACAAATACATATGTACTCGAAGATAAACATCCAAGACCCAGGACAATTTGAAAAGGCCATTTTCCAACTTGCCCTGACCGGGGATCGAACCCAGGACCTCTGGGTGGCGGACTAGCATGGTGACCACTACGCCACGTAGGTCGTCAATTTCCCAAAAGTATCGATGTCGATATTTTTCATGTCATTCCTCCCTCGGTTTTCACAAACAGTGTACGCTTTCATTGTTGACGTTTAACGAAGTCTTATTCTTGCAACAGTAAATTCTCATAATAGGGAAAGAGACACAAAATGGGTTTTATGTCAGATTATCTCTTTCTGAACCTAAATTTTTTTTTGCTCTTTGATTTAGCCTATCCTATCTGAGTTTTACTTTTTATTTGCACTGCGTGTATCCGAACGTATTGCCTGACGTGTCGTTTGTCAGATTTCACGTCAATGAAGTGTCAAAATGATCGCCGTAGGGTGCGATCTAAATAGTTAATTTTAATACAATAAAAACGATTCCTCTCAATGATGGTGCCTTCATAATACAGTGCTAATTAACCGCTAGCATGGACAAGGATTCCGCAGAGTTTACCCTACCGCCAGCCCCTCGAGGACTATGTTTCGATCGAAATGACTTTGTCAAGGTATAACTTGCTTAATTTTTTATCAAAGAACCGTGTTTCTAGCTGTTTTGGTTACTAATTAGCCCTATTTTTTTCCAGACGAACTTTTCTGTTGATAATTTCCTTGCGGAGCATCAAAATGTGGCTTCCTTGGAGACTATGCGGGATGACCTGGGGATGTACTTAAAGGTCCTCAGGCTGGCTATGATCGAGCTTATAAACAAGGACTATGCGAATTTCGTCAACCTGTGTGCCACGCTGATTGGCTTTGACAAGGCTATCGTTAAAATTCAAGTGCCTCTGGGGCAGTTGAATGAAGAAGTCTTAGTGAGTAGTGATTAGTAGGTGATAAGCATGTATTAAATCGTTATCTCTAATTAGCAAACTGCCTTACAAGCCTACTAATAGTTTTAAACGGTTTTTAGGCATTCAAGATGTGCTTTTAAGTATTTAAAATTATTTCGTTTGAGTACTATTTAGTACTGCAACTTCATTGTAACATGGGTTAAATCAAATACCTTACTTGTAATTGTAGGGTTAATTAGGTAGGTAAACTTGTAAATGTAAATTGTAGTGTTAGGTGATGCAAGCTTAACACATGTTAATGAAATAGGGGATGGTGGAGAATTTGAGCATTGAGGTTGAACACATGAAAGCTCAATTAGTAAGAACATGCTTGTCTGAGGACTAAGGTTGCTGATTTAAGCCCCACTTACATGTTATTTTCTTGCCATTTCTTATTTCATTATTTAGTTTAAGTCTACTAATATTCTTGACACTTATAAGTTAATCATTTATGGAGACAGAGTGAAAATAGCAAAAATTTAATACAATTCTTGTTAAAATAAACATTACATTGCAGAATGTCAAACAATGTTTGGAAGAAGCCATGAAGGAACTCTCCATGTGGTTAAACCAAAGACATGGATTACAAAAAAAGAAGCAACTCCTCAAATATTATAGCCAAACAGTAAATTGCATTAAAACCTTGGAGAATATCCTCCTAAATATTTCTGAAAAGAGGATTCAAGAACAGGTTGCATTAGCAGACCGGGCAGCCATGCAATATAACCAGTTGAAGTTTAGCATAGCCAAGTGCGACAGCTTGATAAAGCAGGAGCAAAAAACACAATTTAACGAAGTTGGCAGCAAGCTAATACAGACCTTAAACGAACTGCTTTTCCAATTTTGGAATGATAATGATGAAGAAAACCTCCTCAAAACTTTAGTTACTCTAACATCACTTGACCGTACTTCTGAAACCGAAATGATAATAAGAAAGCAGGCTGTCGCACCGTTATTGCAAGATATCATTTGTGAATCTTCACTCCAAAGGAGTTCAGATGGCCTTGAGGGAATCTACAGCAGAATCTTGTCTCTATTAGACTCCAAACTTAAATTACTTCTTACCATGACGGAACATTCCAAGCTGACATTTCTTGTAAAAAAATATAGATTTTTAGTGAACTGTTTTTGGTGTGAAGTAGAGTCTAGACTAGAGGTGAACTTAGCTTCGATTTTTGCGCCTGGCAACCCTCAGGTGTTTTACAGGAGATACAATGAAAGTATGCAATTTATTAGGAAGCTAGAAGGGTATTGTGCTGATAAGGAAACTGTGAAGCTGCTGCGTGAGACTGCAGAATATAGAAGTTTCCAGAGGAGGTGGAATCTACCAGTCTATTTTCAGATACGGTTTCAGGAGATTGCTGGTAACTATTAATTTATAAATATTACTTTAAAGGTACAAGATCCAGTCACAATCTATGTTAGCTAAAATCTTTTTTTCACCACACATATACAATGACTCAAAACAGATTTGAAAAAAGTGATATTATTGCTAATGCAATGTAAGATCTTAATTTTTTTTCTCTTAGCTACTTTGATGCCTAGAATCATCTAAAGCTATTGAACAATACTCTGGAACAATAAGTTAACATCTAATAAGAAACACAAATGAATTAATTAGTAATTGAAATAAATTTTGGTCTCATTACAATTTTAAGTAAATTCAATCAAATTTGGCCAAGACAGAAGATGTGATATATTTCCTTCATAACTATTAAACGTTGCAAAAAAAAATTACAAAAATAAGTCTTAAGTTTTTTTTTTTTACAATATATTGGTTTAGGCATTTGTCCTCAATCTCACCTGATGGTAAGCGACGATAAAGACTAGGATGAAGCATGCCTATCCAAAAGATACCCATTCAATCTACTTTTGAATGTCCCGGGACTGTACTTCTCTGGGAATATTATTATATACGCAGGCAGTTCATTCTATTAGTGATTTTTACTAAAATTTTGTGTAAAAAGTATGTGGCAACATTGAAAATACTACTTTTATCACATGAGTTTTTAATAACAACACAATGGAATATTTGATAAGTGGTTCTACTGGTCGAGACTTTTAAGTGGCTTTATTGTTTCCATATAATCTGTATTTATAGCTGTAAGTCTTCTTAAAATGTAATAAATACTTAAATAAAAAAAAGTGAAATGGTGTTGAATAATTTCAGGAAGTTTTGAGGCAACACTGCTGGGGAGTCCAACTGTTGAAAATGTCGATGGTTTCGTCCTAAAGCAGACGCAGGCTTGCTGGAAGGCTCTGCAGGACTGCTGGACTGACGGAGTGTATATAGAGGCTTTTGCACATAAGTTTTGGAAGCTGTCATTGCAGCTCTTGTCAAGATATGCGAATTGGGCTACTACTTTTTGTACACAGGTAATTGTTTTTATTTCCTTTTTTTAACTTTTACTATAAGTTAATTGTCATCTGCACTTATCTTAGTAAAAACATGGAATATTTTTAACCATCATAATCGAAATTACTTAAAATCGATTTTAGTACAATTTCTTATAAGAATGTTGTAAGAAACTTTAGCGAAATAATACCACGTGAAAGTACTTTTCTAGTGATCTACAGTAATTAGAATTTTTAGTCAAATTTATAAGTTTTAAATGTTTCGAAACTATTACATTTTTCAGAGAAATTCATCACAGAAGGTTGAGCCGACAAGTGTAAATAAGATTTTAATAGATAACAGTATTAGCATCTATGTAGACATACAGAGTTTACTGCACAGACTGCCGCAGCTCTTACTGCTAGTGCAGCTAAAAATCAACCCCAAAGCGGCTCATCTTCTACAACCAAGCTTAGAACCTTCCGAGAATGCATTGAGAGCAACGAAGGATAAAATCAAGGAGTGTATTGTAAATGAAATGTCAGATTATTACAAAGTACAGCTGAAGCAAGTGAGCGATATACCTAGGTTGTACAGAAAGACCAACCGGAGTGTCCCTACAAAGCCCTGTGCCTACATTGATGTAGTGTCCAATGCAATACATGAATTCAATGAAGATGCGTCCAAGAAATTAGACAACGCGTTTTTGGTTGAACTGTATGAAGCGCTTTTTAACGTTATGACTATTTCGTAAGTAGACTATTTCTATATCTTGTTTTACACCTGTTTTAATAAGCTGATTTATCAACTCGTTTTATTCCACAAAGTTTTATTTATGTTTAATCTTTTTTCTAGTTGACATTGTTGCTCATACACAACAACAGAAATCTGTGCTCAAATATAAGTTCCATGAAGTTAATGTTTCACATAACATTGTTTTAAACAGATTAAAAGGAGGGATTTAGGGTTGGATTTTACTTGTCAGCACGGAACAGCACTTTTCTATGCTGCTTTCCTTTTCTGTCCCTCATAACTGTCATTTGCCAGAGTGAGAGAGCTATAGCACCGGCTTTGCTATAGCGTTCGCTCTCTCTCTCGCTCTGACAAATGATAGCATTATAAATTAAATGGATAGCAGCATAGAAAAGTGATTTCGGCGCCCCCATTAGTTCGATTAAGCTCACCCCCCCAAATAAGAGCGCCCAGTGCGGTCGCACCGCTCGCATCGCCCTAGGACCGTCATTGCTAATGACTGGATAATGTAGATTTTGGATTTTACGCTTTTAAGACTTTTATATCAATTTTTGTTTTTTGTACAGATATTACAAATATGTTGAAGATGTACTCACATCTGTGCAAAAAACTGAAGACTCACTGAGAAGACTGAAGCAGATAAGAGACAAGATGTCGCCACAGAGCAACGACTCCAACACCATCACTGACGGAGACAAGATCCGCCTGCAAGTGAACGTGGATGTTGTCTCCTACGGACAGATGGCCGAGAGGTTGCAGGTCAATGTACATAGTGTGCAAAAGTTCACTGAACTCTTAACCATGGTTACAGAAAGTGTAAAAAATATAGATATTAAATGATATGCCCAGTTATACATTCATTTGTTTCTTTTTAAACTTAAGGACACAAGATAATTTAGCATACAATTGCAGTAACAATCTGGTGCTTCTAGATTGTAATTTGTGTAGACAAGTTTAGGCCCACAAATAAATTGTTGTGTAGCAGCCTTTATAAATCAAACAACACATTTAACATAAACATGTATTTTGATCAGCTGAATAAAAATTGTATGATTTGAAAAAATAGAAACCATTCACTTATCACTTAAAATAATTAACAAGATAAAATCTTACTAATACTATTTGTGTGGAACAAAATATTTTAAGAGTGTGTTCGGTTTTGCTTTGTTCATGGTTCTTGGACTACTTCTTGGGGCCCCGGAGCTAGAGGGGTTCTTCCACATGGCCTTCAGTTCCTGTTGCATCTCGCCAGGTAAGGCATTGAACACTTCCTTGTCAACATAACTTGGACAGTCCTCACAGTTGCCACCCTCTGCTACATCTTTCATTGTGTCAGATGTATCTGAGAGATTGTCTTTAGCAGGGCTGGCTCGTGGGGTCAGAGACCTGTCTCTAGAGTTCAGTCTGAGCTCTGAGACTTTCTCAAGCTCTTTAGAATTTAATCTTAATTCCCCAACTTTTAGTTTGCTCGGAGATGCCACATCCTCTTTTGACAAACAACGTCTCTTTGCTATCCAGTTCACTTTCTTGGGCTTTTTAGGAGAAGGTTCTACTTCCCCATCAGACAAGTCAGTTGTCGTACTGCTGCTGGGAGATGCTGCTGAATAGTCCATTGAAGAAGCTGATGTATCGCAGTCATTTTGCAAGTTGAGTACGGACTGCACGGAGATGTCATTCATCAAATAGTTCACTATGGAACTCCTGCCAGTCATGCGCTCCTGGAACTTTGTAAATGCCAACCCGACTAATGTCAAATGGAATGGTTTCGATAAGTCAATAAGCTTATTGAATAATCTCATAATTATAGTCATAAGTTTCTGCTGGCCCGCTTCAGTTACAGTAAGTGTGCCACTGGATATTGTAAAGATTGATGGTGAGATCTGACACTGTCTCGACTCTCTGTGGCTGCTCAGTCTCTTGGCATCCTTTTTCCTCAATGTTACTCGTAATGACACCGGAATGCGTCCATCCTCCCGCACCAACACTAGCAGTCTTTGCAATAGAGCTGAGAACTTGTCTTCCACCTCACTCTTCACACTCACAGTCTTAAAACTGTCCTCAAGGCCTATACTTTGAGGCTTCCCTGTCTGTTTCACTGGAGTATTGTCTTCCCCTAAGCTTAAATGTTTCAGTCTGACAGCCATGTCACTGCTAAAATTTCTTTTCAGCACTTCTAGCGGTGCCTCCTGCAAGTCTCTCACTGAGATGATTTTATGAGATATGAGAGTCTCTGTAGTTTTGGAGCCTATGCTTGGAATGGATCGGACACTTTCAAGAGTTGACATAAAGTCTGCTCCATGTTCAGGAAATATTGTGGTCTGGTCATTAGGTTTATGTAATGGACAGATTAGTTTGGCCAGTAACTTGTTGTGAGCAATGCCAGCACAGGTTGTTAGTCCTAACTCATCATATATTTTAAGACGAATTTCATTCGCAATTTGTGATGCTATCTTCAGTCTGGTGTGGCACCCACACGGGCACTCTATAGCAGGCTCGCTGTACTGTTGACCACTGAGTGAGACATTTTTAACATCTTCACTTTTTAATTTGTCCATTACCAATTTTGTGACATCAATAAAATTTTCGTCCATACCCAATTTCTCTACCTGGCATTTCCATGTTTGAAGGACTTCAAAAACCTTGTTAGAAGCTGCCCTGTAGTTGTGTAAGTCCTCACCATTTACAAGTTTTAAATTGGGACATGTCTTCATCGCGTCTGTTATAAGCATGCACTTTTGAACGCCGTATCGCCGGGCCTCATAGTTGCTGGTCACTACAATGTTCTTTTGCTGGATTCCGAGAGGCACCGACCGCAATTCGGGGTTCCGCAACATCTCCACTTGAGCGTAGAAGCAATCTATGTCAATGTGTATAATGCTTCTGGGATGTTCGCTTTCGCCACAGTTACTAGCTGAACTGCTGGTTTCCATGTTCCTAAGGAATTACACACGGTTTAGTCATAATTCACATTGTTCTAACATAGTTTTACCTGTTGCGAAAGATTGTTGTGATTCGTTGGGTAAATACTAACCTATCGTCCATAACTGTTTCATTGAAAGATGTTATATATTTTGTAGTATATAATTATGGAAAATTATATAGAAATTATCGTTTTTATTTCATAAAATCTTAAAATATTGATATTTTCTATTGGACAATCACGACACATCAACAGACGCAATGTTGCCAGTATGAAAAATAATTTCGAAGTTTTTTTCTTTCGATGACATAAAAAAAATCTGACTTTACACGAGTTTAGTCATCATTGTAGTCGAATCGATTAAAGTGTGAGACACAATCTAGAAATACTAATTTTTTATTGGTCACTGCAACGTCACATTGCGCTGTCAAGTGTTGTCAAAACTATCAGGTAGACACGGGAACAATTGATACGGCACGTCATTTTTGTAGAAAGTGGGTGTTCAATACAAAAGTAAAATACAAAGTAAACATCTAAAACATTGCAATAAACAGTTATGAATTCATGAAACGTCGCCATGGAAGGGTTGCCGTCGGGTGATATCCAGGCAAAGTACCAGAAATTAGCAGCAGAGTATTCGAAGGTACGACTTTGTTATCTTTAGTGCGGCGAAACATGATCGGCAATTTGTGTAAATTTACTGTTTCCGTTCCAGTTGAGGGTGCATGTGAAGGTGTTAAAGAAGGGCGTTCTAGACGAGCAAGCCAAATCAAACGAGCTCAGGGATGCTCTGAAGGAAAAAGACAAGGCATTGCGAAGATGTGAACTGGAGATAGATTCTCTGACATTCAGGAATCAACAGCTGACGAGAAGAGTGTCCGTGCTTCAAGATGAACTTGATGCCCTTCAGGTTTGGAAATTAAGTACCTACCTACCTGCGTTCTACCTATAATAGAACTCAGTTTATACCAATGTATAAAATTTCAGTTAAACCATTTACCTATATATCTTTTACCATAGCTATATTGTCCTTTATTTCCTGTTGCTTTAGCTTTTGGGTAAGAAAGTTCCCATCATTATCATCAGCTTTCATTTCATAGCAATCTAGTTATTCAATTATTTTGAAAATTCAGTAACTACTTACATACATAACATACTGTCATTGAGCTTCCATATCATTGATCTCACATAAAGAGTCAAAGCTGAACAGCATTTTTGTTCCAGATAAAATTAACAAAGAAATCGAAAAGTAAAAATGATGACAAACAAGCCACAACATCCAGCACCATGGCACCACTGGACTCAGGGCTCCTGCAGGAAGAACTGCAGAAGAAGATCATGGAGAATGCTCAGTTTGCTTCTCAGGTTACTACACTTTATCTCTACTAGCTACTTTTTTTGTGAAAACATGTTTTTAGCCTGGTCACTCCCTAAATACTGAGTTTCATCAAAATGTTGGAGCCGTTTCTGAGATCGATATATATATAAGGTCTACTACGGTATACAAAAATTGTTCATTTAAAGTATAAGATAGAGTTTTGACAGTGGCCAAACTTAGTTAAAATAATATACAAATAATAAATATTAATATATACGGATAAGTCACACAGATTCAGCGAGCCCCAAAGTAAGTTCGTAATTTGTGTTATGGGATACTAACTCAATGATAATATAGTTTGTAACAAATACATATAAAGATTACAAATAATAGACCTCCAAGACTCAGGTCAATCTGAAAGAGATTATTTACCAACTTGTGAAAGAGATTATTTACCAACTTGTCCTGACTAGAGATTGATCCCGGGACCACGCTGTGACATTCTGGCATGATGACCACAAAGACACGAGAGGTTGTCTTAAATTGTAACTAAGTACAACAAGTGTTTAGAGATTAGTGGCTGTACATTGGTTAGGGATAAATTATATGATTTTGATTGTAATTAAGTACAGTAAGTGTAACATGAAAAGCATAAATATATACAGACTTTATGAACAAATCAACAGATTGAGCTAGCCACAAAGTAAGTTTCGAAACTTGTATTATGGGATTCTAACACATATACATATACAATGTGGAAGGGACATACCCGTCATAATAGTTTAAAAAATAAAATAAAATTTGGCTCTTTCATACAAAAGTGTGCAGCCGGCCAATTTGTATGGGAATGTCGAATTTTTGTCTGGTTTTTTGACTGTTATTTTAATTTCAGTATACTAAACTAACAAAGCCCATGGTTTGATTTATTACGAGTACCTTCCACGTTGTATACATAAACATCCAAGACCCATGTCAATCCGAAAAAGATTATTTTCCATCTTGGCCTGACTGGGGATCAAACCCAGGACCTTCAGTGTGACAGTGTGAAAAGAGATGAATAAAATTAAATAAACAAGATTTAATCCTTATCCACTTGTTGTTGAGATAGCTGACAATAAGAATCATTAAATGATAATGATATCCTTCAAGATGTCCTTTATTATTTGTTATCAACAACATGTATTTGCTACCACATAATGAAAACATATTTAAATAGAGGTATGTTGTGTTGAATATAGCTTGGTATTATTCTGAGTGTTTTACAAAGAAAAAGTTGAGACTATTTTTTTTCCTTTTCTAGCTGGATTGTCAGTCACTGGGATTTTTGTTCTTAGACTGAATCTTGATTGTAAACCTTTTATAATCTAGGTCTCATAAAATCGATAATGCACATTTAGTCAGACATAATCTATCTTCCACCCATTGATCTGTATCTTCCACCACAGAAAAAAGAAACAAACACTATGTACTTTTTTTAAATAAGTACAACATTATGTACTTATTTAAATTAAGTACATAGTTAAGTACATTCAATGGTCTCTTAATTAACCAGCACCGATATATTTTAGGTTCTTGGTGGGGTGTTTTCCCATGGTCTTATGCAGGCAATACTGACTTTTCATAGTTAAAGATAATTTTCTTATTGCAGCTATCAGACAAAACCTTCGAAGTCTCCCAACTGAAGGCATCCCTAGAAGATTACCAGAGGCATATAAGTGAAAGCGATAGCAAATACAAATGCGAGATTGCCAAGCTTCGGAACAAGAACCAGGAACTACAGTTTGCACTGGAGGAAGCCCAGAAAGACAGGCTTGGTGGAACCCCCAGTAAACATGTTACTGCTAGTCAACCGCCGAGTTGTAATGGAGACTTCTTGTCGGAAGGAGGCAGTTTGGTATGTTATATTTTCTAAGGGGGTAAACTGCGTCACATATATGGCACTTCGTAGAAGCGAAGTATCTTTTATGCCCACTACTACAAACGAAACTATACATCCGTGCATACGTCAATGTGTGTGTTCGCCCGCCAACATACGCGACAAGGCGAGAACTGAGGAAGGAGCGGGGACGGGAAATGGGGACGCATATTGCGGGGACGGGAAATGAATATTAATTGTGGCTACGTGCAAAAGAGATAGTAGAATACGTAGCGTGATGCCGTGTCTCTGTCGAACGTAGAGTTTGTGACAGAGAAAACAGTTTACGCTAGCAGAGATTTGATCTTGCGAGTTAGTTCAGGTATGGGAGACAAGCCAGGGGTGTCGCTCCGATTTGTTCCTCAATCACGCATATGAAGCTGAAGATGGCTAACATACTTAAAACTGAAAATATAGTAATATACCATGTAATAATGAATATGCAGCTCAGAATTTTTATATCGATGTAATTTGTTTGACCTCTGGTTTATTATTGTTTGTTTCATAGCCTCCAGTATTTTAATTGACCTTTATTTTAAGTGACATTATTGCATTGAGTAAACTGGCACATTTATAGGCAAACTCCCAGTGGTTTAAAATTTCTGCACCAGAGGGTCCAAGTCAATTATGATAATTACAGTGGACAGCAGATTGAATTCGACGTTATTATTTAATATTTTTGGTATTCCATTATGTAATTCAGATTTAAAAAAAGTAATAGTCTAAGTGGTTTATTAAGGAGAATTGCAGTACACTTTATACACTTATAATTAGTTGTTGTTTACGAGGCAAGATTGATTTACTGTGTTAAAATATTGAAGTAATAATCAATCACTTTTAGGACACAGTCTCATATATAAAACGCCGACTAAGGTTAGTCTACTTTTTAAAATATGACAAAATAAGTGAAAAGTGCAAATGCGAAACGAAGACACAAAATAATTATATACACCATTTCTCTTTTTAAGAACTTTCATGACATTCAAAAGATTCAAATCAACTTCTTGTATTTTACTTGGTACCTATACTTTATTTTATTTATTATATTCCTTTAAAATTAATAAAAATGCAAACAATAATTGTAGCCGACTGTACTTTAAAAACTCGTGGACCCGTTAAAACAAATTTTTAATTGCCTTGGACCCGCCTAGTATGGGCGGCATTTTTTTGAGATCAAAGTATATTTGGACCGCTGGGAGATTGGCCATTTATAAATTGTTTGTTAAAATAAAGTTAAAGATCATTATTTCTCATATAAGATTTTTATTATATTATAAAATGTTTTATTTTTTTAGATGGGAAGTGAGGATGCGCTTAGTTCTGTAGATGATTTGCACTTGAATGAGCAGCTTAGTATAAAAACACATACATTAGAACAGGTATGTAATAACGATGTTTGTATGCCTTTCAAACTTTACTTTTTAACCATGGTAAAATACCCATCTGTCTAGTTTTCCTGTCTCACTAGTCTTAATTGACTTTAAGGAGCTTGTTGGCCCGGTGGGGGTACGCTAGCGCTTTCGCAAGTTAAGCAGCCCCGGACGTAGTCAGCACTTGCATGGGTGACTACAAGGGGCAAAAAAAAATTAGAGGTTTTCTGTGCTTCGGAAGGCACGTTAATCCGTTGTTCTCGGTTTTGAATGCCTTTCGGAAGCTTGAAAAGTCTGACACCAGTGTTGGCCTCTGACACACACGTAAAACAAACTGGTTTGGAATTCTAAATTCTTCATTACTAAGTATTTTTTAAATTTAATTTTTCGTACAGGCGTTTATTGTGAGGCCTAAGTTCTTATCAAGACAAACGTAATAAGTCCCAAACTCGATGGGGGTGCATCGTTGCATTACAGAGTTCCTGTGGCCACTGTCCAGCTCCATTATCAGATCATCTCCATGTTATCATAATATTGCATTGTCTCGTGATATACATATGCATGTAAAAGTTGAGCTCAATCGGAAACCGGGAAGTTGGTCGAATCTAAATTGCAAGATTTCATTTCAGACAGACGGACAAACATACAACAGGACAGGTGAAACTAAATCAAAGCTTGTAAAAAAAATTAAACCAATTCTTTCACACGATATCAATCAATCTCTGCATAAAATGTAGGTACAGTGGGCCACATAGAAAAGTATACAACCATTAGATGATTAGAACAATTACTTAGTACCAAAAGTATAGAGGTAGTATACTTTTTATGTGGCCGTCTGTACAAAGAGATCTTAAGAATTACCCTAGACTTTTCCTTACAAACGTAGTCTACGTTTTATTTTGAAATGACATACGAGATTTCGATAGAAATTTGTAATTTTAAGGAAATTGCAATAATTTAGGGTTACAATTGGTTTCCGTAAAATTATGAACTGGAAAGAAAATATAAGGGTGTACAAGTTTTCCATACTGATGGTCAAATATGATATGATACACTATATTCT
The DNA here is from genome assembly GCA_943193695.1 of Acrobasis suavella. Classification (NCBI taxonomy): domain Eukaryota; kingdom Metazoa; phylum Arthropoda; class Insecta; order Lepidoptera; family Pyralidae; genus Acrobasis; species Acrobasis suavella. The sequence goes on from OW971947.1 coordinate 5,607,727, forward strand.
CTTCTAAGTTTATATTTTAACTATGAAAACTAGTTATATGCCTAAATAAATGCAATTTCTTTTAAATGACATAATTTCGCCCATATCTGTCATGTCGTCTCAAAATAAAAAGTAGACTACGTTTGTATGGGAAAGTCTGATTCTGTTCAGAGTAAGGGGACTCTTAAAGTTAATATTTTACAGGACAACCAAAAACTTAGAATGGAGTATGAATTGTTACAAATGGAAAACGAAAGCCTTAAATTAGAAGTATCGAAGTACGTCTCGGCGTCCCAAAAGAGGAGAGGGGACGGTCACGACTCCGGAGACTTTAATAGTTTTAATGACACTTCGGTGGACACTGAAGGCAGGGTCACTGGCCTCCTGGGGAGTCTCGAGGTGCCTTTCTTGGTGAACCACGAGGTGCAGTCACGGGAAGACCGGATGAAGACTTACTATAGGAATAAGATAAGTGCGCTGGAAGTGGAGAAAAGTGAGCTGAAGAGTAAGACTGAACATTATGTGAAAGAGGTAAGAATCTTCATTATACTGACGTCAATTTAAAATAAAAGCTTTTATGAAGATTCCTGACCAGGATTGAGTAATTTATAGGCATTTGCACTCTAAAACCAAATATTTCACAAATGGATCTCTAAATTTTGAAGAAAATAATTGATTCCCACTTTACATGTAAATTTTTTTTTCAATATATTTTATCACTTTGTTGGCGTGATTCATATATATATATACCGATGCCAAATCACAGTTTTCTAATACTAATAGTCTGAGTAAAACCGCGGATGGACAGACAGAAAGACATGGCGAATCTATAAGGGTTCCTTGTTTAATACGTAACCCTAAAAAAATTAGGACCCAAAACGATCAAGTTTTATCAGTATAGACCAGGTTTGTTTTTTTGGGAAATTCGCTTTCTAGGTGTTTTTATCAAGCGAAGCTCGTGCGCTCAGGTACTAATTACTATCCTGGAACCGCAATTTTGATGGAATTTTGCAGTAAGAGAGTCTCGGTGCCGAAAAATCAATCTAGCTAGGTTCCATTTTTAGAGAAACTTGTTTTCTTAAAAATATTTTTCATATTTCGATATATATTGTTTTAATCTTTATATATATAGATAAGTTGGAAGGGCAAGTTGGAAAATGGTCTTTTTCAAATTGTCCTGGGTCTTGGATGTTTATCAATTTATGTATTTGTTATATAATATAGTATCGTTGTGTAACACAAGCCTCGAACTTACTTTGGGGCTAGCTCAATCAGTGTTATTTGTCCCTATATATTTACTTATAATTTTATTATTTATAACTTTTAAACGGCTGAACCGATTTCCATTAAACATAAGTAAGAACCACCGCAAGGAAACTTCAGGTAAAATAAGCTGCATCGAAATCGTTCCATCCGTTCTAAAGCTACGATGCTACACATAGACAAACATAAACATCAAACTTATAACATCCGTCTTTTCTGTCAGGATTTAAAAATAAGCTTATCTCTTTTCAGTGTGAAATGTTGCGGCTCCGGTTTGACGAGATGGAGCGAGACAAACAGACAGACGAGCAGACGCTGCAGGACAAACACAACACTATCAGCAGGCTGGTGAGTCAGACAAAGCCTGTATTGCGCCTCTTATCTTGTAGATCTACGTGTAAATGTAATGTTTATTGATATAATATGATTGCGTGAGGATCGCGCATCGATAACTACATGGTCACGAATAGTTTTTACCCGACTGCGCCAGGAGGAGGGTTATGTTTTTCGAGAGTATGTATGTATAATTGCTTGGCACGCACTGCCTGAAGGGCTCGATGGACTTTAGTTTGAGAGGTGTCGTTAGATTCGTATTTACTGTGATAATGACACTGGGTATATAAAAAAGGGCAGTTGGGTTTTTTTTTTTGTTTTAAAGTTATTACTTTGTCTTATTATACTTAGCTGTCTCCGGTTTGGAAGAAAAATAACTTGGAATGTATTAACTGCTCTTCCCGCGCAGATCGTAAAAGCCGATCGAGGGAACGGATGAAAATGCGAATCATGTTAATGGGGCGATGCCGCTAGCTACCCAATACTATTTTTATTATTTTTTACCTTTTCGGCCCTCATACGATAAAACTGATTTTTATCCGCAAGACACAAATTGTTCGGTCTTCCCCGTTAGGGATAAAGACCTAAGCTGATAGTGTATGTATGTATTAAAGTAGGTAGTAATATTGACAACTCTATACACGCTGACTTTTCATTCGTTTTGGAGAAAAAAATGTCTTATGGTAAATAAATTCCTCTATCCATATACGTAATCGCAATTTGTGTATGACATAAGATAAAAAAGTTGCGAAAATGATTTTCGATCGAGAACACGTAGTTACGCCCGTACAAACTTGCCGCGTGACCCCGATGATCTCTAAATCTAGCCGGCCGCTGCTAGGCGCCGGTGCTACTAATTGACCTCACGATTTTACTTTCTAGTTTCAGTCAACATTTTTTGTTTCCGAATTTCTATTTTGACTAGCTAATTAGGTCTTACTAATGATCCTTATGAAGTGGCCTTCGGCTTTAAAACCACTAAAAAATTAATGAAACACCACCGTGTATACATACAGGAAAACTAATATACAAAACGCCTGCCGTCAACTCGACATGCCTTAGGAATGCAATATACAAAACGCCTGCCGTCAACTCGACATGCCTTAGGAATGCAGTACTAGCGGTTTCGCTAGTAAAGCGACACCGGACGTGGTCCGCACTTGGATGGGTGACCACAAGTAGCTAAAAAATTTCTCGAGCTCCTCCGTGCTTCGGAAGGCACGTATGAGCCGTCCCGGCTGTCATCTTAGTATGGAAGTTGTCAAGCTATGTCAGATGCCTTTAGGCATGAAAAAAAAACTGACACCAGCGTTGGCCACTTACACACACGATAACAAACAAAGGAATGCAGTTGTAGCACAAGATATTTGTGGTTAGTCCATAAGTTGTCCACAGGATGAGACGGGTCTTATTCTAGGCTTTAAGACACGCGGCCTAGACCCAAGGCTTGGAACCGGTACCAAAAGTACTGGTTCTGTACCGGTAATTAGAGGTTCTTTTCGTTTCCGTACCTGGGTACCTGTACTAGATGGGTACTGGTACTACTCCAGGTACTTGTACTAGTACCGGTACCTAATTTAGATACCTGCTTGCTATGCCGCTTATACTTGTACCTGCTGGTATCAGCTTTCTCTCTCTGGTATCGACGAGAAATTAGTACCGGCAAAGATAGTACAGATACTATGTCTGGAACCGGTACCGCACCATAGACAATGGTACCGCCATTTCAAGCCTTGTCAAAACCTTAACCGTCTTATTATAAAACCCAGACTAACTTTGTTACTAGGTTTAAACCATTATCCGGCCAAATCAAGTCGACATCTAGTAATATCACTCTCACCTGTCAATGTCAACTTCATTTTGGGCGGATAATGGTTTAAACCTAGTAACAAAGTTAGTCTGGGTTTTATAATAAGACGGTAAATATTTAAGTGTAGGTATTGTTACGAAACTGGGGTTCGAGATTGGGAGAAAAACGCCAAACTTCGTATGAGGGTCTTTATTCACTACGAAACCCTGAAGTTGACACGTGAAGATGGCCTTCCTGATGTACAATTCCAAGTCACGTAACAGCTAGCAGTTATGCGGCTGAAATGATGATTTTACAAGCATATTATGTTTGATAGGAGGAGGAGCTCCACTCCACGTCCCACAACTACGAGGAGCAGATGTCTGTGCTGACGGAACACGTGGCCGGCCTCAACGAGCAGCTCACCAAGCAGCACGACGAGATCCAACTCCTCAAACACCAGCTCAGCAGTAGACGGAAGTAGACCTTCGAAAATTCAGCTCGTTCGTCGAAATGGTTTGCGTACTGTCAGCGAGACACAAAGGCGGCAATTTTATTTCCTAGGCGAATAAAAAAAAAAGTTTCTAAGCGTTCACCCCCAGTAACTTTTGGACAGCTCAACAGATTTCAATCAAACATAGCTTAAAACCATCTCGACATACAAGGCTCTTGATTACAATAAAAAACCATTGAAATTCATTTGTTTAGGAGCCACGATATCAGACAGACACACACACACATAGACATGTCAATCTTGTAATACCCCTATTTTTGCGTCGGTGGTTAAAAAGCCTTTGTTGCGTGCAGACAGTCTGTCATCCATCTCTGTCACACGCTAGGTGAGTGACTGCGACGTATATTGTAGCGAATAAGGGTTTTCAAAAATATATGACACTAGTGTTGCATAACTATCGATAGTTGACCTCGCAAAACAGTCACAATATCGATAGGCCTATCGATAGTATCGATACTATCGACAGTATCGGTTGTCAATAGTTTGAAATACTATTGATCAAAGGTAAAACTATCGATATCGGTATCGATACTATTGAATTTATATACTATCGATTGTACTAATTAAAAACTATCGACGGTATCGAAACGATCGATAATGTTGCTGTTTTTCAAGACCACGATAGAATCGATAGACTATCCATATATAGGACACCAGATGGCAGCAAAGTGACGTCACGTCCAATCGACTGTTGTCATTGGACAATCAGTTGACAGGTTTTTTTTGCTCCGTCAAATGTATCCAATCCAATAACAGCAGCCTATTGGACCAGACTTCACTGTGGTGTTACATATTTTCGGAAATCCTCATTACTCGTGTGAGTGCGTGACGTAGCGGCGCATGGAGTAGTAGTATTATCATTCATCTGTGCCTACACAAGGATTTTTTTTTAAGTAAATGAATCAAATAAATTTTAAAAAAATAAATGGAAGAAAATAATATCGGATGCTGCAAGCAATATTTTTTTTTTAACATTCCCTATTTACTAAAGTTTCGTCTTTATAATATCGACTAAGTGTAATAAAATCATTAAATCGACAACTTTACGTCCGTTTTCATAAGTATACGGTTGAATGGATTTTTGATAAAATGTTGAATTTAACGTATCGTTTACGTTCTGTTCGTGAGTACTAGTACTTATTCTGTGGCCATGTTAGGGTGGGTGCAGGGTAGGAGGCAGCGACCGCGTTTATCGAGCGATGTTGCCTATCGCTCTACGCAATCATAACGAACGTTATGGCACTAGCCCGTCGCGCGATATAAACTTTATCTGGGTTTGACGATTTATCGACGCTGCCATGCTGTAAGCGCAGATGTGGGCGTCCAATCAAAAAAGATCCAATACTGGGGTATTGAGTTAAGACTAGATTCAGTATTCAAATAAGGATTAAAGATGAATAAAACATTTTTTTTAGTTGACATTTGAAGTTGAATTTCTAAAAAAGCGTGCCCAAATTTTTTGTTCCTTACCAAAAAAAAAAAAAAAAATTGGACGTTTGCTTTTTAATCAAGTTTTTTTTAAAGTTTCATTTGAAAAAATACACCACGTAATTTTTTTAGGTACTTAAAAACATAATATAATGTCATTTACTATATAAACTCGTAGTTAAGATCAATGGAAGTCGTGAAATGCAATTTTTTCACGCAAGTTTACAAAACCCTGGACCCTTTTTGCTTGGACGCCCACACATAGTTATAACAAATTTATATTACACTTATGTCCATACTAGGCTTACTCACAAAACGTAATGGAGTGTGATTATAACCAAACTGTTATCTGTTCTGAATGGGTGAATGATAGATAATGAAATGGCCTCACAATCGCTTTGTTGCGCTTAGGTCAAATGACAAAGCTTTCTAATTAAAGATTGTCAAATAAGTTGGTGGAATGCGCTATTTGGAACTAAATTTAAGACGAAGTGGTACCTAAAGTGGCGTCCTCATTTGAAATAAATTGTTTAAAACTAAATATGGGGATAATTAAAAATTGGATTTATATCAATATCTAGAAAGACCTTTAAACTATTTTATAAATAACCTTTGAAAGTAATATTGGTAGTCCGTCTAGTTTTAAAACTGTTTTTCGCCAAAAGTGGCCACTTTTGGCGAAAAACAGTTTTAAAACTAGACTCATTCAGTTCATGAATAATATTTTTTTGTACCTTGATATTATGTAATATATATTTTCACGCCTATTTCCTATGGGGGTAGGCAGAGACTATAGATTTCCACTTGATATTATTTTGCTTGGGGAAAGCTGTTCAGTATTCAGAAGTTCAGAAATCACCGTTAAAACAGTTTCATTATGTTTTGTTAGACGCAGTATCGTATACGAGTTGTACAGTTTGTAAAAATCGGTGCAATCGAAGACTGAAGTCGAAATGCTGTGTTATTATTTTTATGATCTGTATTCTTTTTTAGCTAAAATTTATCAATCTTATGTAACTTTGATGCTTTGAAATATTTTTTAAGTTTATTTAGCATCATTTTTGCACGCGACTTTCTTATTTATACCAATTTATATCAAACGTAAAATCTATTTGCGTTCATTGAATCTTTGTGTTTTTATTCGAACTAAGACCGCTATAACCATCATATATATAAACAAATCGGCAAAATTGTTTCTTAGATATAAAATATAGATAATAATAAAATAATAAATACCTGCATAAAGTAATTCTGAGTTCTTATCTTGCAGATTTGTTGGCGGATCAATGGCAGGTCCATTTCTAATAATTTGATTGAGAGCGGCCGGTTATAATGAACAAAAATCCTTTTCAACACCAAAATAGGCATGTAATTTTTTTTTATATAGCATTGTTTCGTAAGGGTAATGGTTTTATTTAACCTTTACTTTATAACGTTATTATTACTTAACGGGAATACAAAGTGCCGTTATGCAACAGTGTGACTTATAAGAAAGAATATCGGTTGCAATAAGTAAATAAATCTTTCCCGTTATGTAACAAATGAGAACAAACCAGGAAAAAACAATTTATAAGGCTATCTTACTATTGAAAGGGATTTTTTACATGAACCTCTGTTTCAACAGATCCTAAATCTGCTCCCACGTCTTCGTTTGTCTTTCTGTTATATACTTATGAACTTCAATACCTTATTCTGTATAAGTTGGCCGATTGGCTGGCAAAATTACTTTTGTAACTTTATATATTTTAGGCCAGCCCTCAGCCTACGAATAGAGGTGTTATGTAATTATTGTGTATAAAATGTGTTTGGTACATACCATGTATTTATTTACTAAGGAAAATATTATCAATAAAAATAATTGAATATGACTCGATCTCATTTGATTAACATCTCCCTCCTTCAGGTAGAAACAAGAAAAAAGTTGTGAAAGGTTTTTAATGCCGTCTAGTCAATTATATCTGAAAAAACTAGTGGCTCTGAATAGAATAAACAGCTCACAAGCTGTTAGACCTCGTAAGTCCGTCTTTGCATAGCTTAAATCAATAAATGTTTAAACCTCAGGGGCTGCTAAATTTTTCGGGGTCCAGTGCTGTCCCCATTTGAAAGGAAACGGAGATATCATTTAAAATTTTGTCTTGATCAAATCCTAGATACCCTGCAATCAAAACAAAATTTTAAATAATATCTCCGTTTCCTTTCAAATGATTTATTTCAAATGGGGGCAGCATTGGACCCCGAAAAACTCGGGTATCCCCCCAGGCATTTTTTTCCTAAACACAAATATGCCAAAATTCATGAAAAAATAGAGAGGGTTAGGCGCTATTAATGGAATCAAAAATGTAATTTAAAAAATCGCATTTTGGCGCATACGTCCCTTTGGATAAAAGCGATATTAAAGGCAGCAAAGTCATTTCCTGACTGACTGACTCATCATTGAACCGCTTAAACCGCTGAGGATAAAAAAAGTTTTGTAAATATTGTAGTATTTGCTATTACCAATTTCCCAGGAGTTCAAAGTTGTGAAATTTTATTTTCAAAATTACTCTTACTGTATTTCAGTTCTACTTATGGTACTGAAAGGTACTTACTAGGGAGATTTACATGGCGGTAAATCTAAACAATAGCCATTGATATTTCAGGTCGAGTTGGCGGCTATAAATGTATTTTTTTAATGAATTACTCTTTATTAAAAGAGGTAGTTTTATCTTCTTTATTGGTAGAGTTAGGGGGGGACTAACTATTTTTTCACAGTGCTTCCATTCCAATTCCCATTTGTCCCCAGTGATGACGAATTAATTTTCTTGCGTTTTTCGATTCCCATTTGACCCCAGTGGTGGTAAATGCAATGTATATTATTGCGGCTTTAGCAATGTTAAATAAAATAGATAAAAAAGTATATTTTTGGGATAGATTGAAAGAAGGGCTATATGTATGTGGAAATAAAATTTACATGTGTGTCAAATCTTTAATAGTGTTATAATTAGGCCTTTGATACCACTGGGGATAAATGGGAATTATTGTGAAAGTCTGTCTCCAGTGGGGACGAATGGCACTGTAAAAGAATAGTTATTCCCATTCGTCCCCAGTAGGGACGTCCTCACTGGGGACGAATGGGATATACCCATTCCAGGGGTGGGGTTAGATTCGAACCTTTTTTGTTTCATTCTGATGCGCAACATTACACCCGCGATTCACACCGGTAGTATGTATGTAAAATCCTTTCGACCAGTGTGAGGCCATTCTATTATTCTAGAAGTAAACGGTTTATTTTATAATAATAATAATAAATAAAATATACAAATTTATATGCACAACTTTGTATTATAACGATAATCATAAGCACCTTATAATATGTCATCTGTTACAATATTTGTTTTCAACAGTTACATTATCGTTATAAATATTTATACAAAATTTATCAATTTGTGGAACAGCTTGCAAATAATCGCTACAGTGAGGTCTCCCGCGCGTCAACAAGTCTACACTAACGCGAAATCAGCAGTGACTGTCCGAGCCACAGTGCTGACGTCATCTCTATAGATGGTCGATACATTATTTCATTTGTAACATAACCTATAAGGATACACATTACACATACACTCACTTCTATATCCTTAATGGGGTAGACAGAGCCTGTGCCCGTTAGACCCAAAGGCCTTTAACGAAAGAGTCACTTCCGTGAGTTAGTCCAGTTTATATTCAGGTAAGGTTTTCTAAAATTTCTTATATAGGTACCTATAGAGTCGTAGTTACTTGCTGAAATAAACAATTAATTAATTCATTCATTCATATAGATAATTCGATTAGACTGCAGACGTTCTAGAATGAGTACGTGTAACCGAAGGGCATGCACAGATGTATGTATCAATACATAACTCGTGTGATGATCGTAGATGAAGCGAGAGGTCTGTCAGGTTCGTAGCAAGTGGAGGTCTATAGTCTCTGTCTACCCGTGGGAAACAGGCGTGATAATATATGTATGCATCTATTTATGTTTGTATATATTAACCCTCTTATTCATAAAAAAATAACATCCATTTGCTAAACCGATTTTGGTTAAAATATGTTTTGTCCCTTTTACTCTTTTCAATATTTGACATTGAAAGCACGAGACAAAACATAATTTACTAAAATAGGTTTAACAAACGTTTTTTAATTTTTATGAATATAAGGGTATGTATCATTCCCTTCCATAAAAATGACGCCAACACGATATTTTGCAATGATTTGAAACGATCAGCTAGATGTTTCCCGTTGGAGAAATGCTTGGAATGTCGAATTTTAACACAGGTACTTTAAATAAGTTGACCATTATAAGTGAGCTACAAGATTAAAAAGCGTGTTAATCGTCCATTTTCTAGTGCCATCCTTGTGAAACAAAAGAAACAAAGATGGCGCTATAAAATGTTTGACGTCCACGTTATTATCGAGTAGCTTTTGTCCATTATATTTGATAAAAACATACAAGTGCCTACACATAAATCATACATCTTTATATACAATGCGACACAAATAAGCTGAACAAAAATGGCGTACTTCAAAGCATTTTTGTTCAAATTCCCGACACGTAAATTGAACCAAAATGGCAGTCGTCGGCGCATTATTTGCACCTGCGCCGATATAACCGCCATTTTAGTTCAACCAACGTGTGGGGAATTTGTACAAAAATGCTTTGAAGTCCGCCACTTTTGTTCAACTTATTTGTGTCGCATTGTACAGTACGGCTTCAAAAATGGAGTCATAATCTCTCCTACTAAATGTGTGAGAAATTGTGACTCCATTTTTGAAGATTGACTGTACCTTATTGAAAAAAAAAGACATCATCCAGCTAATCGCGACAAAAACTAACAAAATACGAAGTTAAAATTTTATACGAAATGTCCGCTTGCCGGAAGCGTATTGCAAAGTTTCCTATACAGTATAAAGTTATTAATAACCATTAATGCTAGTTCGGCATGGCAGCCTGCTCTAGCGCTACCAGACACCATTGACTGTACAAAAACTAACCTACTTACAGCTATCCTTTGCTATTTATAGTAATATAGAGGTCACGTGAAATTAAGAACATCTTTTCCAGTATTATGATTGCTAATATTATCTTTTCACGTGTTTTGTACCAGTGAAAAGTAATAATGCAGATCTGACGTATTTTTCAGTATAAGGCTGCCCGCCAACATCCGATAGTCGGTGACCCTATGTTTTGTAAGAGAAAAATAGAACGTACTGGTTGCAAAACTGCAACGCACACGTCCCTACAAAAAGTGGGTCAGAAATTCATAAAGAATTAACATAATCATCAATCTACAAAAAGTCTGACGTGGGCGGGCACTCTAAGGCGCTGAGGTGTGGTATGTGCGACGAGGAATCTGAAATCGACCATAGTTTATTTTACCGGTCATTTCAAAGCATTCCAATAGATAATGCGAGTGACATAAAATTCAAAATCATTTTTTAATTTACCTATACATGTTTAACAAAAATGGCAAATTGAATTCGACGATAAACAGTAATTAATGTTCACTTGCCAAATGTTCTTCAATTACTGGTACAGTTTTTTTATCCAAATAGTGTGCGTGTAGACTGAAAGGCGGCTTCAGCTCTTTCAAAGACGCAGCCATTGTGCCGCACCGACAGTATGCACACCATTTCGACGAATGAACGCTGTAAGTATAAAAGTATAAATGTTACCAGTTCCATGAATCGTACCCAACACATACTTTGCGCAGAGCCTTATACTTTAATTTTAACAATGTTAGCTAGCATTTCTATTACTGCCATGTCCCTACCCATCAATTTCTAGTCCAACCCCTAATTTCAATATTTCATATTGATTGCTAAACTAGAAACACATCTACAAAATTTCAATATGACTGTTATGTGACATAATGGACTAGCCGTATGTTCAGCAGAGGAAAGCATTAGGATTAGGAAACAAAATATTTTAACATGTAAGTACAAGTAATACCTTATATCCATAGACAGATAGATTTTTATAATTTATTTGCAGTACTAGACATAGAAAGCATTAGGAAACCTTCGAAATGACATGACATACATGTGTTTCCAGCCTAACAATTTAAACGATTATGCAGGGTCTAACAAAATATACTGAAACTATTTAAGGGAAGCTTTCCTATTATTTTTGCCAAAACTGGCCGTTCACAATAATGCTAAGAAAAACTCCACGTTCTCACTTTAAACTGTAAACAGTAGTTCATAAAAAAGTGCACAAATGCTAAGAAACGCGTCACGTTCTCACTTTAAACAGTAGTTTATAAAATAGTTTGAAAGGTTATCTAGAGCCGTGACACAAAATTTTAAATGATATCTCCAATTCCTATAATTTATTTCAAATGGGGGCAGTAAAAATCATGTATCCCCTTAAAGGCTGAATACATCCATGATACTGGATTACTTAGAATAGTGAACAACTTTACCCACTGAACATAATAATTATAACGAAATATGAAAAATATTTTTTGGCCTCTCATAAAAGTTGACTGATCAGCTCATTTAATTTTCTGTTCTATTTTTAGCCTATACTGTCCCAATGCAGGAAGCATAAGTTTCTATGGCAAGCAACATTTTTTTTCGTATTTCTTTATTTGTTTTATGGGGAAAGTTGTTTAATATCATAAACTGAATCCACCAATTAAATAGCTTCAATATATTATATTGTTGGAAGTTATACATCCTTGAATATTGAACAATTTTGTCTGGTAGCGAACGGCGGATTAGATACAAAATGAATACTCGTCGGTAGAAATGTACAATCCGATCTGGGTTAAAATAGTTAACAGTTACAGACAGTCAAGCTACGGTAGTTTGCCAACGTAAGGTAAATAGATGGCGGTCTCGGCATAACGTTTCGAAATAGGTGAACGATTTTCGATTAGAGTTATCATACTATAAACACTAGATGGCAGCACTATGAGGCAACCAATAAGAATAACTGCTTTTCGATCATTTAAACTGTTGACTTTGTATAAGAAATAGGACACTAGATGGCAGCAGTGACGTCAAGTCCAATTACCTGACGTCACTGTGCTGTTATCTGGTGTCCCACTTTTATGACAACCTTCATTTATCAAATCTGTGAAGCAGTTTATTTGACCAAAACTGCCACCCAGTGTGAAGCATTTTGAGATATCCACAAATGACGCGAGAAATTCGTAAATTAGAAAAAAAAAAAACAAATAGGGAATCTGTTATTTCAATCTTTTTTATGATTTCCGATGCATATGATTATTGTTTTTTAATCATAAACCAAAACGTTGTGCACAAGCCCGCCAAAAACAGTAAAAAATAAATAACACAGGTGCTCCCAACCACTCGGAGACGTACACAATGATCTCACCCATACATATTAATTATACTAACAGTTAAAATGTTCTTCGTTACAGAAAATTAGACTCAGATTTTGCAGACACACTTGATGAATCAATGTGTAAGCAAACCAAAGTAAAATATATCAATCGCTGAATTTAATTTTCTAGTAATTATATCTTGCATTTCCCGATTGGCACGCAAACACAGAATAAGAGTTGAGCTACATCTGGCAGCAGGGAACAGGACTTACAATACTGCTATCCTTTTCTGTCGCTCAGAACCGTCGTTCGCTAGAGCGAAAGAGAGCGACCAAACGCCGCAGAAACGCCGATGGTGATGCGTTCCGTCGCTCTCCCTCGCTCTAGCGAACGGTTCTGAGCGGCAGAAAAGGATAGCAGCATAGAAAAGTGCTATTCCATGTTACCAGATGTAGCTCAACCCTAAGTCAAGGATTCCATTAAACAGCAGTTATGTTTAAACAGTTTAATATTACAATTTAAAGAGTGCAGACTTTTAATGAATCTGGCAGAAAAATCAGTGCGCTTTAAATTGCGGTAGCATTATACTATATGACAAATTCAAGGCGTGCAAATTTTTCATAAACTCTTCTAAAACATACATCGCTTTCTCTAAACTTTGTGATACATATTATTTTTATTTTGTTTTACGGAATCCCTGACTCGAAATGCATCAACAGAGTGCCCATTTGTTAAACTATTCTATTTCTTAGGCAAAAAGGCATGTTAAATAATGTTAACCTAAGTGAATCATGTAGAAGGGTCATCGGACCTCTGTCTCTTTCTGTTATATCTAACATGTAATTCTATCTCTTTCTCCAAAGATCCGAATGGCCCTCCCACTCAATTGGCGCCTAAAATAACTTAAAATATAACCTCTGACATTATAGGGTGATCTCATTTGTCATAACATAATGTTTGGATACAAAATTAATGACTTCATTCTCAAGTTGATGACATACATAAGAGACAAAAACTACAATCAATAGTTAACCGTATATAATTAAATGATAGTTATTTAAATTCAAATGCATGATTTTTTTATCAACCCAAAAAATATATCTTTGATTAGCTCCTTTAATTTTGATATAAATGCACAAGTAATTTTAACTAATATCTACACTTACGGCCTATTTAGTCGGTGCAAGTTTATTGCCTGATGCATACCATTTTATTAAACGAAACATCAGCCATATAAATAGTTTTTTGCTTCAATAATGGTATGCAACCAGCAATAAACTTGCACCGTGTAAATTGGCCTTAATCTTTAAATATGACAAATAAATCATACCAAAAATACATCAAAGCAGTACGATCAAATAATGCATATTTGGTTTTTACAATAAATTATAGTTAAGTATAATGTATGGCTCTGACAACGTAAACTATTTATAACTAGATACCACGATTCGGCTAAAGATATAAAAAGATAAATCTTCTCAGGTGGTTTTCAAGTGGAATGGTGTTGATCTACCACTGTCGCGACTGACTTTTGACGAGGCCTCAAGTCAAGGCAGTCTCATTTCTATTTTTTGTAAGTATAAAGACTTATTGGGTCGAATGAAACAGCACAAAAATTTATCCTCAGTCATAAAAAAAACAATTCGCTCTTCTCAATCAGTAATATAGTGAGTAGCACCATTTTAAGGGGTGCACCTATTTATGCAATTGCCAGAAAAATACAGTGCTCCTTAAACCGGAGTAGCGTTATACTATGTAACTAATTTATTGAATAAGGATTTTTAATGAATAAGCACAGTTAAGTGTGTTATCTTATTCATTCCATGTTGTAAGCGAAGCAGTATAGTAAGAGTTCTTAATTGCGCTCTCTTGCCATTTCTTTTTTCATTGCATAAAGTTTTAGAAAGAGATGAAGTAAGTGCGCAACATTCGACAACTTTTTGACTCGATATCGTGGACGAAAATAACAAATCCCCAACAAGATTCTAGATTTTTCTATGGGAGAACTCGTGTTGATTTGTGATTTCAGTGTACGTTTTCGTATCGAAAGAGTTTAAGAATAGACCTCATCATTTAGAGATTTCAAACTTTGTTTTTTAAATATGTTGTAATGTCCAATTCACACTGAATTACAGCGGCTGACAGGGTATTTTAGTGTCAAACCATAGTCTCCTTTATTTATATCTTTGAAATGCATAGAATAGCTTGGAGAATACTTTGCCGCTTGTTTGTTCGTGGACGCGCGGCGCCGCGCAAGTTTTTTGTTTTTCTCAAGCAATATTGTGCATTTCGTGAATAGAATTAAAGGTGAATATTTCTTTTATTTTTTTTTTATTTTATTTATTAGCTACACCAACAGGTTACATGACAAACACTTACAATTAACATTTAGTTCTTTGTTCTAGCATATAACCCAATTACAGGTGAACACAACATTCTTAAAATTTAATAAGTTTCAGCAGCAAGTTATATAAATAAAATATAAATATAAATATGCAAACGTAAATATTGAAATACAAATTTTATAATCAAACTATATTGAAATATTGAAATTATAATTATTTTATGTTAAGATTTAAAATAGTGAAATTGATTTAACATGCATTTAGATGGGATGACTGTATTGTAGATTTAAATTTTGATAACGAGTCGTGGTAGATGTCCAGGTCATATTTTGTATTCATTTTATTGTAAGTTATTATAAGCATTCTCAGTAAAGGCGCGTGTCTGCCAAGGTTTGTGTTTGCTCGGGGGATGACATACGTGTTAACGACCTTTCTTCGGGTGTTTGGTCGAGGTACTGTGAGACTGATGTTTTCGAGTGCGCGATGACATTCCACTGGGAAGAATATGACTTGACAAAGAAATTGCGCTGCCAGCTGCTGCCGTTTCTGTGTAAGTTTGTAACACAAACTTGAGGCTATCAAAGTGTCAATCGCGGCAGTGTCTTACAAAAGAAAAGTAATAAATAAAGAAGCTGTGGGCGCCATGTGATGTAACGAATTGACCAGCACACGCCACATTCGCTCGCAAGACGGCACTCAAAGTATCGATATCGATTTAAGTTTATGTTTAAAATGTGAGGGCAGTATATCAATATGCGCCTTGCCTTAGAATTACATAATATAACTACTACGTACAGGATGGATCTTCCAGCGTCCCGCAATATGGCGTCCCCGCATCTAATCCCCATGCTCAGGTGTGTTTGATACCTTTGAACACTGAAATTCACACTGACTGCCTCCGTGGTCCAGTGGTCAAGGCATTCGCCTTGTGACCCGGAGGTCATGGGTTCGAATCCCAGTGAGAAGCATACTTTGTGAAAAGTTGTTTCCAGTCTGGTTAGGATATCGTAGGCTTGAATCACCTAATTATCCGAAAAGAAAAATGATTCCGTGCTTCGGAAAT
Organism: Acrobasis suavella; assembly: GCA_943193695.1. NCBI lineage: Eukaryota > Metazoa > Arthropoda > Insecta > Lepidoptera > Pyralidae > Acrobasis > Acrobasis suavella. The sequence continues at coordinate 5,623,748 of OW971947.1, forward strand.
TACGTATAAACTGTGGGTCCCGAACGCAATCTAGTTGGTTATCAAACTATCCAAGGATTGGTTCTGGTTTACCCTTTGGGTTGCTTAGGTCAGACGGCAGTCGCTCTGTGTAAAAACCAGTAACCTCGTCTAATCTCCTTGATCGACGGACGGAGCGCATATCGGACTCTGAAGCGTTACTACTGAGGATGCAACTGGGAAAATACGTTCGGGTGATGATGACTGAAACTCACACAGTGCCGTGTGCACGGATGTATAGTTTCCTTTGTAGTAGTAGGCATAAATATAACCCCGATTGTCTGTGATTGTCACTATAAGCCTATATGTAGATGTGGATGCTGTAAGTCTCACAATTTTATTAAGATATCGATACTTTTATAAGTTACGTCTAAACCCAATAAGTCAATACAGTTAATTCCGAAGTAACACACCATTTTAATCATATCAACGGAGACAGTCTTCATCTGCAAACATACTCTTTCTATCTCCATTGTTATGAAAGAGACAACAGCGTGGAGGGGATACATCGACTATGCGCCAGCGCAGTCGAACCGCAAGTGATTATAAGAACTACTAATTTAATTACAGTTTTCCTGTGAAATCACCAGATGGCAGCAGTGATACGTCATGCCATTTTTTTTCGACAAGACAACATTTTGTCAGGTCTATAATATTTAACAGTAACAACTGTTAAATATTATTAAACGGATGCGATTTGCGAAATAAACTCTTGCAAGATTTATAGTTCTTAGTGTGCCTCACTGTCACATAACATTGACTATGTACAAATTCTTCAGTCTAAAATCGACTGGTGCTATGTAATTAAAACTCATTTTTGTAATATCAACAGTTTATTAGACTTGACGTAGCGGTGCTACCAAATAGTGTTAAATTTCATTAAAACCCTTATTATATGTGTACTAACTAGATATTCCATATAGACCACAATAATCTGTTTCACGTCACAGAGCGTCCTTTCGCGTAACACCGATCTTTCAGTCCTTCATTTATATGAAAACTTCGGCCTTCAATTTCCCTTCTGTAGTATAATAATGATGATAACAAGTAACAATTAGCGCTTATAATGAAGGCCATGTAGTCAACGATTGTATGTTTTTGTATAAATTCGATTTTGTATGGTGATCATCTCAAACAGCGAGTCCACACGGCGCGTTGCAGAGACGTAGCGTTGTCACTGCGTCGTTTTTCATACAAATAGTGTAGACACGATGTCGCAACGCACACACCACTGACTGCAAACCCCGATACGATGAGGTGTGTAGTCTACAACTACGTTGTAGCAACGCGATAACGCAGCGCCTGTATGGCCGGGGATGCGTCAAAATGTTTACGTTGCGATACCCACCATTAGCAGAATGTCAACTATTCAGCTTTTCTCTTGCTCTTTAAACCTGTGCGGTAAATATCCGCGCCTTTCTCTCTCTCTAATAAAGCTTGAGAGAGAACATATTGAAGATGGAATAAGAACTTTTCGAAATACGAAAACGGCATGGCCTCACGGCCATGCGGCCGTGAATTAAATTGGGGAACACTAGTTGGCATGAGGCGGCGAGATGTGGACTAAAGGCCTCTCTATCACATTGTCGTCCCCCCCCCTTCAATTGAAGATTCCCTTAAGTATCTCTCTTCTTTACTGCGCCCGTGCGCCGCCTCAAATTGGCAAAATTCTCACACATGTTAATTGCAATTACCCCGAGGGTAACAAAAGAGCACGAAGACCACTCGGTGTTTCGAATGCAGCGAAAACTGTTATGAAATGAATGTGGCACGTACGTCGGTGCGCGCACTGTGAATGATGACGTATGTTGTGACGGTGACGTCATCGCGTGTGTGGCGAGCGCTAGCACTGGTTCACGTCCGGCGGGGTGGACAGGAACGCGTCCGCGCGCTTGTGCTCGATCAGGGCTTTCACTGTGCTCGTGTCGGCCGGCAGCTCCGATTTCTTGCGGAGGAGCGGCTTGTTCGCGTTGTAGCCTTGTTTCTTTGCCTGTGGGGGAGGTAACAAGTAATTATTAGAAAAAAATCTCTGTTCTGGTATATGTAAATTTTCACAGATAATGCATTTTTGTTGTCGCTATAACAACAAATACTAAAAACAGAATAAAATAAGCAGGGCTTCCGTACAACAAACGTAATTTTTTAAAAGATAATACGAGTAGTAACCCGTCGTGGCGAGTCCGACTCGCACTTGGCCGCTTATTTTTGATCTCTATACAATATGTAACAAAAACCCTGTCCGATCCTTGTAGGAGCAACTCAGACCGTCAGTATGAACAACTTTTTCCATGGGAGCAATGCTTGAAACTTGAAAATTAAACGACATTTTCGTACTAAAGTGTTCGGCAGGCCCGGCAATTTGTATGAAAATGACGATTTTTTCTTCGAGTTTCAAGCATTGGTCCCATAGGAAAAGTTGACGGTCTGAGTTGCTCCTACAAGGATCGGACAGGGTTTTTATTTGGGGCTGTGAATTTTCAGTTGTATGGAATTTTCACAATAAAACCTATAGTAGATATTTTTTACCTTAGAATGTGCTATTTCAACTGTAAATAACAGGTTTCCTTTTAAAATTGATGAAAAAAAAATTAATGCCATTCTTATACTCAAATATACATCTTTTTAAAAAAAAATCACACAGGTGATTTTCCATCACATGTTTACTCATAAATAAAGCTTGATTTAAGAAATCTCTCCTAAATAAGAACAGGATATATATTCGTATTCACAAATTTTCACCATTCTTATGATTTTGTAAGCACAAACTTTTTTGAAAAGGTATTTTTTTTTCTAGGATTCTCTTATTAAAAACTGGGGAACTTTTATTCACAGGATGGTGATGCCTTATTAATTGATAATAAACAGTAATTTCTACTGTAGATTTTTTTTGTACCAGCAAGGCCGTTTAGTATATTTCCCCCCCTATTTCACAATACTTCTAGAGGAATGAGACAAAAGTTATACAAGGTTATCTAAAAACGTCACAATAATATTTAGGATAAGAAATCGTATAAGAAATGTAAGAAACCTTCGGAGTGTAGGAATTTGTCGATATTTTTATGTTTAATGACTGGACTATATTATTATAATGCTTATCTGCTATGACATGCCTAAGGGTCGACATTGTTCTATTTATGCCTACCTCTAACGCCTCTTGTTCCAGTCTCTGATAAGACAGCTCATTGGGCGCCGGCGCTGGGGTGTCGTCGGGCGGCAGTGAGCTAGGCGCAGAGTCCGCGTGCAGCGCCCGGTACGCTGGGTTCGAAGCTGCTTTCACTTCTAACTGCTGCCAGATTTCTTCCCGCTGCGCCATTCGCTCTCTTTCTCTGAAAGAAATGTAGGAATTTAAATATTTATTATATTATTTTTTTATTTTAGTTTTCATTGAAATACAAATCAGCAAATGTGGGTAAACATTTCTATGTTCTTTGCTTCGAAAAAAGAAAGAATATAATTTAAAAGGCGTAATTTTTTCCTTTTCAAAGTAATAGGCAAGATGAATGGAAAAATATATTTAGCTCATCATTAGACCATTAAAAATATTGTACACGTATTTTTTCTTTTCTCTGAGAAAAAATGACAAATATACAGCGCATTGGAATTTTGCACGATGTCACGGCGAAGTACGATTTTTTTAATAGAGATGACGTAGCAAGCCCCCGCTCTGGAACTTTGATGCTTCTTATCTTTGTGAATATTTATTTTTTGGTAAACTGAAAAATATGCGTTCATTATTTTTGCATAATCTTAAAGACTGACTAATTACAATTATACTTTTCTAACCCTGTAGTCACCCCCATTACAGAAGTTTTAGGTTATATTGTATTGACATGTAATTATGTGTGTAAATTTGAATACTTTTTCGTAAGTCTAAGCCTAAAGTGAATTCCAAGATTACTTATAGAAATAAAAAGATATGAAGGTCCATGCAAACAAAGTTATGAGTGAAAGTTTTATCAGAAGTTGTTTTCTCTTCAAAAATTTATTTCTTAGTATTTATTAAAATGAAAACGACACCAAATAAAGATTAGTATCTGTCGGTTAAACTCTGATGAGAAATTGTAGGTGTTTTACTTTTCTTTATATTCTGTTTTGTATTTGCTAGTTTTTCTCATAGATGGAGATGACAAGTAGAGTATGCTACTCGAGTACGGTAATATTTTTATCTCGGGTAATGAACATGAATTACCTTTACCCCTTGTAGCACAATCTACTATTTAAGCCCACCTCCGTGTTGTATATGTGATCTGGGGTTTCTTCAACATTACCTAACGCGGTTCAATTTCTCCCGGCCAGGAAGTGGCTATTTACGCACGCGAGTTGGGCGTAAAGCACTTTATCGTTAACCCTAAAAAGGGATATAATGCTCACTTTTGTTTATCCTGCTTGTAGTGCTGCGTGCACTCGTCGAACAACTTCTGGTTCATCTCCATGAACAACTTGAGCGCGTTGTACACCAGCCCGTGGATGGTCTTGTTCCAGTGGCTCTTGGTGTTCCGGTACAGCGACGGGAACATGATGGGCAAGATGTGTGTCGCGTTGTCCGATATCAGGGACATGATGTACTCGTTGTTCCAGTAGTAGAGCGCCCGTTCTGCCACCTGGAAATAAGAAGGAGTTGATCAAATATATATATATAAATATTTATTTTTTCTCACCCTAACCCTTATTATATAATCAAAGGAGCTTTTGACGGCAAATCTATTCGAGTCCATTGATTTTCTCAGCCGATTGAGTGGCGGACGGCGCTTCGAGACGCCTACCACAGTCCGCAAATAAATATCACTACAGTCACACTATGACTGTCCCCTTTAAACATTTCACATATTGACCATGAGTATGAGCATTTAAAACACTAAACTACACCTATTTCATATTATAAAATCCACTAGAATCAATTTGCAAAACAATTTTTAATTGTTTTGCAAATTGACTCTAGTGGATTTTAAGCAAACTCCTACTGAACCCCTTGACTTTCCGCCAAAATCTCCTACAGTCTGTTATGGGCTATTTGCCAATATCAATACCTACGCTAATTGTTTAGTCTATAAAACTGGGCAAATATTAGCTGTAAGGTAAACAATAACCACTTGGAATGAGACAGCGAGAATACGGCGGGTGTTACGTTTTACTACAGCTCTTCAATTGGGTATTTTCCTGGGTCAAACATAATTTATTTTGTACTGTTATGAAAATAAAACGTCGCAAAATAATGTCACTTGTCTTTGAACATATCTGTTTCGAAGTAATTTTAGATTTTTTATTGCAGAAAAACTGATTATAAGATCGCTATTTGACTCCAAGAAACTGTGACGTCATTTGCCTGTATATCATACAAATCCCATAGAAAATGTCTGTTTTGAATTTTAGAAAAAAGTATCTTTTTTGACTTGCTGGAAAATAGCGGATTGGGTACTTTTTCAAAAATATTTTTTTTGTAATGATATGAAAATAAAACATCACAAAATAATGTTAATTGTCATGATCATATCCATTTTCAATGTGATTTTAGATTTATCATTGCAGAAAAACTGATATTGAGAGCACAATTTGACTCAAAGAAACTATAACGTCATTAGTCTATATTGCATACTAATCCATTAGAAAATTTTTGTTTTGTCGTTTAAAAAAAAGGATCTAAGAGTTGTAATACACACATACGTAAAATTTGAACTCAATCGGCGCAGTAGTTTCAAAGCAAATTGGCTGTGATAGACGAACAGACGCGCGAGTGATTCCGTTTCTATTTTCCTTTTGTTTTGAGTCATGTAGCCATAAAAATGGTATGCACACTTTCAAATAAACAAATTATTTACATAAGGTCAAACAAATCTAAGTAAGCGCATGTAACTGTCATTGAGAAGTTTGAACAATGTTTTAATGTTTGAACAATGGTGTTGTTGGAGAAAAGAAAAAAACTTAGAATGTACCAGCTGCTTCTCTTTCCGCGCAGATCGTAGAAGCCGATAGAGAGACTAGGCGAAAATGCGAATCTTGTTAATAAGTTATGCGGCTAGCAACCCATCACAATTTTGTTTCCTTTTTCCAACTACTCGCCCACTATCGCGCTAAAAGTGGCCTTAAAATATTGCGGCCCTGGACTCTGTCTGCTTAGAGCCGCAAGTCCCAAAAACTCTGTCTCTCACAATCCGCTATTTTCCAACAAGTCAAATCAGATACTTTTTTCTAAACGTCAAAACAAACATTCTCTATGGAATTTGTATGAAATACAGGCAGATGACGTCATAGTTTCTTGGAGTCAAATAGAGCACTTATTATCAGTTTTTCTGCATGAATAAATCTAAAATCACGTTAAATCGATGTGTTTAAAGTCAAGTGACATAATTTTGCGACGCACTATTTTTCTTTCAGTACAAAATATTTTATTACTGAACCAGGAAAATACCCAATTGCGAATTTGACTAATGTGTGAAGTAAAGCTTTAAGTTCTCACTTTAAACTATAAACAGTAGTTCATTAAATAGTTTATCTACACCCATGCTATAAATCCTCTATAAATAACATTAAAACAACCAATGTCATTATAACCATTATATAATATCACCCAAACGCGTGTTATACTGTTGTACTAAATTTCATTATGTAACGCAAACTTGATCCCTAGATTTAAGCGCCTGTCCATCGCTTGGCGACAGTTTCCGATGCTGGGTGTGACTTTAGGCCTATTAGCCTGGGCTCTGTCTGCCCCGCAATGGACAAAGACGTGATATTATAGAAATTGTTCGTGCAATGATTTTTTCAAAGAGGGTATCATCCAGATATGCTAGATGAAAAAAATGTAAAACTTCGATTTGGCCTGTCATAGTTGCTGAAACTATGGTTTTGGAGGGTCTGTGACGGGAAAAAAATAACGATCCTAAATGTAAAGAATTATTACAATAAATGATTCTATTATTATTATACATTGTTCGTTTGTATTAAATACTTACTATAAATTTACATAGAGTTCTTACAACACTGTAAAACACCCTATGGATTCAGAACCTTTTTAGAGCATTCATATCATGGGTGTAGATAAAGTTTTGTGTGCAACTGTCATAATTAGGTATTAAAAAACTCATGTGATACTATTATCATAATAATATTTATTATGAAATAAAACCCACATTCGTGTTTGAACACCCCTTATTAAACTACAGTTGCATAAATAACTATTAAAAGGATATCTAGGGCATGATCAAGACAACATTACAATCATATCTCAGTTTCCTTTCAAATAATTTATTTCAAATGGGGGCAGTACTGGACCCCAAAAATTCATGTATCCCCTTAATAAGAAGAGAGGAAGTATGTATGTATGTTACCTGGAAGTGTGGACTCGACACGCACTTGGCCAGCTGCCGGAACAGGGGGTCCATGATCTTCTGGAACTCGGCCGGCTCGATCACGTCAAGAATCTCTTCCATTTCGTTCAGGAACATTACCTCTTTCGGCGAATGCGTCTTCGGCCAGTATTTTAATAATGCTCTGGAATAGTTTTTCAAAACTCAAAACTGACTTCAACGCCAAACTACACAACCAATTTAGATAAAAAATGTATTGAACAAGTATACCCTTTCAAACAAAAAAATAATTTTCCTATTCGGTCCAGGCGTCTTCGAAAATCGGTACATGCATAAAAAATATTTCAATGAATTAATAACCTCCTCCTTTTTTGAAGTCGGTTAAAATGGATTAGAGTACGTTACTAAACATTTTTTTGTTTCTTTTCGTCTGTGTGTTGGTGGAACACTAATGTCGGTGTGTACTTTTCAAGCTACCTAAAGGCATATGACATTGCTTGTCGACTTCCATACAATGATGACAGCCGGGACCAACGGTTTAACGTGCCTACCGAAGCACGGAGGAGCTTGAGCAATTTTTGTTGTCACCTATCAAACTGTGGAACTAAAACTAATTAAGAGTTTAATAATACCCCACTCGATACCAAAACTTTTTTTTTTATATTTGTGAGGTTGCTTAGCCTTCTTTCAGACAGACTTTTAAGACTTCTGTCCTCTAGGCATAATCTCTATGCCTAGGGGACAGAAGTCTTAAAGAAAACAGACAGACATTGAAATTACAGGATAACAAAATGACGATCTTTCCTTAGAGACTCGCTAAGAGCCTCGGCAAATACAGACGCTTTCAAGACCGACAATGCTAACTAGAAGACTTTTTAACTATTTTCTTGAACGGAAGAATGAAGTCTTTCTTTTCGACCGTTCAATATTCATATAAAAGTATACAATTATTGCATACATATTGACAATTCATTTGTGAACATTGGGTAAGCGGTGTGAATGCGGTGGATCAGACATACCTACTGAAAGAGATCTCTTTTAAGATAAGTAGTGCCTTTATACAATTTTTATTTAATAATAAATTAATAAATATATAGGGACAAATAACACTGAGCTAGCCCCAAAGTAAGTTCGAGACTTGTGTTATGGGATACTAACTCAACAATAATATATTTTATAACAAATACATATATAGATAAACATAATGTATTCTGTGAATAAATTTTCCGTGTACATAAATTGCTAAAGAAATAAATTAGTCCGCTAAAATCATTAATCTTCCATTTGGCTTCGCCGTAGTCGGATAAAAGAGAACCCACTGACCTAACTACTGGTTGCGTGAGCGACGGGTCCTTTTCCAAGAACTGGACGACGCAGTAGGCGAGCTGGGGGTGATACACCGACAGCGACTTTACTTTGTGGAGGGGCAGTAGTACCTGGAATACAAATAAAAATTATTGCATTGATTATTGTTAAATAAATGTGTCAGCGCTGGATCGACATTTTTGAACATTTTATGACATGCGCAGATCTGCGCGAAACTATTGTTTCTGGTATTTCAGCATCATCATCATCATCCGAGCGTATTCCCGGTTGCATCCTCAGCGGTAACGCTTCAGAGCCCGGGGTCCGCTTAACTACCCAAGGTGATTTGACGAGGTTACTGGTTTTACACAGAGCGACTGCCGTCTGACCTTCGCAACCTAACGGATAAACCAGAACCAATCCTTGAATAGGTTTGATGAGCAAAAGCTAGATGGCGTTTAGGACCCACAGTTGCCTACGGAAACACACAATCGTCTTATTTTCGGATAATCAGGTGATTCAAACCTGCAACCAGACTGGAAATAACTTTTCACAGAGAATGCTTCCCAGTGGGATTCGAACCCACTACCTCCAGATCACAAGACCACTGGACCACAGAGGCAGTCTGTGTCTGGTATTTTGACATACAAATGGTTAAAGGTTTACGCTTGTTATAGATGTATTCTAAATGCAGCTTCTTCCAAACCTTGCGCACACGCAAAATAATTTATATTTATGTTAGTTTGAAGGTATATATCATAAAAACAAAACCTGAACTCTGGTAGAAAAAGCCCCCTAAGAAGACCCCGTTAGGGGGCTTTTTCTACCAGAGTTCAGGTTTTTTTAAAAATCTATCGCGCTTCCTACCCTAGCGCTTTTAGGCGGAACAGTTCGTTCAAAGTTTGTCAACTCGTCGCAATTTTATGCTCAACTCAACTGCCTTAGTGGTCCCGCCTGAAATGGGTTTTAAAGATAGCTAAAGTTAGACGTTCTTAGGATAGTAGTCAATCCTGAGATTTACTTATGGTTATTCCTTTTTAGAGAAAATAATTTATTCCATATGAGAGTAGTTCTCAATCAAAGATTCACTAGTGGTAATTACTTCTCGAGAAAATTATTTAGTTCAAATGAGAGCAGTACTTTCGTTCATATATAGCCTGAGAGATTAACAAGTGAATGACATACCCTGAGTAAGAACATCTTGTGTTCCTCCTTGAGCGGCAACGCGAACCCGTTGATGATGGACCCGAGGATCTCCAACAGCTCCGCGATGCCATTGTGGTGTTCAGTCTCGTAGATAAACCTGGAAGCACAAATATGTATATTTTGAAATAAATAAAAAAATTACGAATTCGGGATTAGTATTCAATATTTAACGCAGACATGTTCGAATCATCAATGCTGGTCTAAGAGAAAAGAACTGATTCCTTTTTCTACCTTCATGTCCACCATCAGGCTAAAAGCACAAAATTCTGCCGCCATGTGATAGTGTGTGTATGTTCCATAGACAAAGAAATTATGTTCGATTCTAATGTTATAATACACGGCATTCGAACATGACATGTCTGAAATTTGAACCTTCAACGCTAGTCCTCCTTCAATGGTTAACTATATAGTAAAGATTTCTAAATGTACATTCTGGACATTATATAGTGGCGTAGCCAGGGGACGGGACGTGGTCCGCCCCGGGTGCCACCCGTTAGGGGTGACAGCCTTGACTGTAAATTGTGTTTCCCAAAAATATAAGACTCCTATTCCCCCCGCACCCCGTCGCTAGAAAATAACTGAATATTCAGTGACGACATATTCAGATTTTGCCACTACTAAAAAGTGTTCATTTTGAACTAATACATATTACATGACAGTATATATGAACATTACTTATTCAGAAACATAGAAGCGACGAACAGCATGTGCCGGCAATATCTGAGTCGAAAAAACCGGCCAAGTGAGAGTCGGACTTGCGCACTAAGGGTTCCGTACCATTAATTAAAAAAAATCACGTTTGTTGAATGGAAGCCTCATTTAAGTATTTATTTTATTCTATTTTCAGTCTTTGTTGTTGTAACGGCAACAGAAATACATCATCTGTGAAAATTTCAACTGTCTAGCTATCAATGTTCATGAGATACAGCCTATTGTCGGATATACAGACGGATAGTTGAGCATAATAAGGTCCCGTTTTTACCCTTTGGGTACGGAACCCTAAAAAAGTCTAAGCAGGCACAGTTATGACGAAATTGCAAAACGGCCTGTCTGTTGCCTGTCATACTCTAAAGAACCCTTAAAGCGACGTTTACGCGTGTAACCACTCCAACAAAAAATGATCCAATTTTCTGACAAAAGAATAGCCATGCTATGATCGATAATAGCACCAGCGATTATAGTTTCATTGTGATGCGTCGTAATGAACTAAGTGGACTTCAGTCGGGTTTTTGTAGGCTACAATGTCGTGGATGGTTCACTTCTGTATTGAAGATAGAAATATAGTCTGGCGAATGAATGAAATTCGCGTGACGTCAAGTAAATTGAACCAAAATGGCGATCGTCGGCGCATTATTTGTACTTATTTGTGTCGCATTGTACCTGTGATTCTGTAAGGATTGATCGAAGTGGTAATTGCTACCACTTCTTTTCCAAGGATAAAATAACGGATAACGTATTATTGGAAATATGTCGGAATGAAAAGGAGAGAATTGACGTTAAAAAATAAGTCGATAAGGTCAGCGCCCCACCTCTTGCTGATCCATGTGAACTGCCCTGCGAAACCTCATCACAACAACTCTCTGGCCCACGCAGAATTGAATACTGTGTCCAACAGGGCTTAACCGTCCAGGCAAAGTAGACTTGTCGTTAAATTATTTGTTTTTAAAGGCCAATGCTCGGATTATTATCCATATTAGATTTTTCATCACATGTTTTAATATATCACCATATACAGAATGTCACCATCAATACAAAATGAAATGCACCTAAAACTACTCGATCAAATTAAAAAGATTATTAATTTAACTCAAAAAGCTCAAAATACTCACCTTATAAACAATGCACAAAATAAAACTAAAGCTGCGTGGCAAGTTATAAATGACAAAAAGAAAACAAAATCATATATTAAGAAAATAAATAAAAATTACAATATTATTACCGACCCCAAATTAATAGCAGATGCTTTTAATTCCTACTTCATAGAAAAGGTTAAGTCAACATCTACTAAATTAAATAATAAGGTTGATTTGTCCACACAGTCACAATCACTGTTTTTGAAACCGATAACAAGGGAACAGGTCAAAAATAATTGAGTCATTACCAAATAAAAATAGCACTGGCTACGATGATATTGCAACAAAGGTAAACAAAAATGTCGGTGATGATATAGCTCCATATCTCAGTTATATAATCAACCTGTGTATATCGGCCGGAGTATTTCCCGAAAATTAATAACTACAATCATTAACCCACTACACAAAAAAGGTAATGAAGAAAATATTGACAACTTCAGACCACTAGCGCTAGGTTCTATATTTAGTAAAATTTTTGTAAAATATTCATGAATCTATTAACAACTATCTGATAAAAAATAATATTCTTTGCGACGAACAAACAGGATTCAGAAGAAATAAGTGTATTAATTTAGCAATATTTGATCTTCGTCATACTGTAATGAAAAATGTTGACGATAGAAAACCTGTGTCAGCGGTATAAACAGATAGGACACAGGTTTTTGATTATGTGTACCGTGGCAGACTGTAACAAAACAAGCTTAATGCGATTGGTATAAGGGGCAACGTATCGAGTCTTATAAAATCATATCTTGCCAATAGGAAACAATATGTAGAAATAAGTAGTGTATGTCCTAAAACCAAATTTGAACAACAAGGCTTGTCAGAAATGACTTGCTGAGGCAAGAATATGACAAAAAAAAAATGGTTCTTTTTGCTGACGATAGCATTGCTATAATTCAATGTTACAATGAAAATAAATATAAAAATGACATTAATAACGTTTTAAGTGACATAATAAAATGGCTTGACATCAAGAAAAAGTTGACATGACAAAATTTTTTGGACTAATGATAGATAGCTAATTAACATGGAAAGCTCACGCTAAATAGATATGCAAAAAGCTTAGTAAATCGGCATATGCATTATTTAAATTATCAAAAAATGTCAAGCTAGAGGTAGGTCTTGTAGCGTGTAACGGTTTAGTTACACCTACATTACAATACGGTGTTTTATTTTGGGGCAATTAAACCGTAAAAACGCATATATTTAAGCACCAGAAACGATGCTTGCGTTCAATGTGTGGATTAAAACCAGAAGAGAGCTGTATTATTAACGTTAGCATGTGTTTATACTTTAGAAATTTGTGTATTTGTTAAATATAATCCACATCTTTTCGTTACATTACACGAGTAAGACTAAGGACAGTACGTATTCGATCACAATACAAGTTTAAATTAGTAACTGGTGGTCATAACACAGCACATATAAAAAAAGCTGTTTAGGCATGGCACCTGTGATTTACAATAAATTACCAATAAATTATAAGGAGTTGAATACGAAATCATTTAAATATCAATTAAAATTATATTTAATGAAAAAATGTTATTACTCTATTGACATTTTTTAAATGATAACATTTGATGACTAAAGTAACTTATGATTTTTAATTGCCTAATATTAATTGTGTGTATTTATTTTGTTTATTACGAGTAACTATTATTGTAAGTCCTGTATGGGCCGAGCATGGTGGACTTTGTATACCTGTAACACTGTATTTACCTGATTTTGTATTTTGTATGAATAGACTTGTCATTGTAATAAATCGTATTACCAATCCACATATTTTACAATAATCGCAATTGAATAAGTCATTGCCAAGCACACTACGTGAACGAGTTGTGCATCGTAAGGTGCGAGGGTCCGAATAAGACCGTCACTCGCCTTTTTTTTTTTTTTTTTTTTTTTTGACGTGACAGACATAGGTTGCCTCGGACGGCATTTCCTATTTCACCCGGACAAGGTTTGAGGAGCGGGCCAGAGGCCCGGCTTCCTATATTTTTATACTACTAGCAGCAGCGCAAAGGGCTCCCAAGGGGGAAAACCTCGGCTTTGGGCGCGCTAGGGATTATGGCAAATTTTGGGGTGCTGCAACACCCATGTTTTGCCGGAAGGGCCGAAGCTACGGTGCCAGAAGGGCCTACTTAGGACGCAAATCGTCCAGGTACCGCCGGGCGGTACCTAGTGAACGGGCTAATGTTCCTACGCCTACGTATTCGATTACGACGAATGCGGGGGGGTCGGACCGCGAGGTTCCTCTGGCTACTCGGAGCCGCAGAGGTATCGAATTGGACCATGTCAGCCATAATCTGGTCATCGGAATCAGAGAGAACATGCCTCGGACGTCTGCCGGTGAGTCGGCGAGGGTTGTGCTCCGGGATGTAGTTAGCTGCCTCTCTAACTAGTCGGTTCGGGTGGTCGGCGGCTTTATCAAAGAAGCGTTCGGACGCTTCTTTCATAAAGTGCTTAATGGACGGGAGTTCGAGATCGCGGTGTAGGTCGCAGTTTCTCGCTATCCTTGGAGCGTTGGTAGCTCTGCGGATGAATCGGTCGTCACTCGCCGCTAGGACAGCCGCTTTTATTCTCGTTGAAACGTATTTCTATTTGAAAATCTAACCGCTATGCGTTGTAGTAAGCAACTTTCTCTTTGCATAAGTGAAACCACAACAAAAGGGAATTTTCTTGAACTCTCCGGCATATACACCCGTACATGCAGGGCCGAATCTGCCTAATGGCTTTTTGGGCTACAGTTCAGGGCTCCGTGGATTCGAAAGGCCCCTAGCCTCCATTGTAATCAATAAGATAAAATTTCTTTATTGCACCAACTAAGTATGCAATAATAATCAAAAGTAGTAATATATCGTTCAAAGGCGGGCTTATCTCTAAAGTGATTTTTTCAGCCAACCTTTGGGTAAAATAGACTATAGTGTGTAGAATGAAATATCTAAAATAGAAAAACCCGATCAGTTGTCGGATGTAAATAACAGTGTGAGACAACAACCTTATGATAAGAAATATAAATACTTATGTACATAAATGTTTTTTGAATAATAAGCAATTTGTCGAATAATTAGGTAGACCCGTAAAGGGTTGGGCATCTGGCAGCATGGAAAAGCACTTTCGCATCAGCATGTCCGGTTCTGCGTCGTTCCGTTACCCTTTCTTGCTCTAGCAAATGACGGTTCTGAGCGACAGAAAAAGATAGCAGCATGCGAAAGTTCCGTTCCGTGTTGACAGATGTGTCCCAACCCTAATTAGTTATGGCGCCCCTGCGTTCGTGGTAGTGATGATAGCACTCACCTATAGAATACATTATTGATCTGTTTCCTAATGTACGCCCGCAGGACTAGGAACTTGCCGTATATCCTGTGTAAGGTGGTCTTCAAGAAGTCTCTTTCCCGCGGGTCTTCCGAGTCGAACAGCTCTAGTAACTGAAACAAAAAGATTCGAAATATGAATGTTTTCTAAAGTAAGGACGCTAAGCACAAAGAATTTCGTACATTGACCCGCCATTTCCTATCTCTATCGCACGCGCATAATAATACTGTAATCCCACGTGCACAGTGGCATTGACCGCCGCTGTGCAAGCGGGATAGCAATATTACTATACGGCAACAAATGGAATACAAAAAGAGAAAGAGGGATTTAGTCTCTCTCTCTCTCTCTCATCTCAGCGTATTCCAAGTGTATCCTCAGCTGTAATGCTGGTTAGCCTGGGGTTCGCTTTTCGGCTTTTACTTCTCCACTATACACGGCATTGAGCAACCTTGACCTTACATACAAGCATAGATATTTTTACTGCGTAAATAAACCACACTAGCCGAGTGCAACAGATAATACGATTCAAACTGTCATCTTCACAAGAGCAAAAGAGATAGCGATCAATTTGACAATGAGACAACTTTTTATAGAAAACGTATAAGCCATAATCATCCTGGCTCGAAGATCGGCACACGAAAATTTGATTTTTCGCAATTGTAAAGTATGTTAATTTATAAGTTATCTTACCTTGGAAATATGGTATTGTCCTGCTTTACCGATAGTTCAGTGTAGTAGGTACAAATACAACCCTTTTAAAAGGTTACATAAACAATACCACAGAAACAAGTTTCAGATCACATTTTACAATACGCTATATCCATCTTGTACCTTCTATATCTATGCATACAAGTATGGTGAATGACAGAAAGAAGTGGAAACAGTTGACATACAGAGCCTTCCCCAAGCCTTCCCCAAGCATACAAGTTAACCGATCAGGTGATCAGTTTCTATGGAAAGCAAGAAATATTTTTTCATGTTTCGATTGTTCCTGAATGGGTGTTTATCTATGTATATATTTATTATAAAATATAGTATCGTTTAGTTACTATTCCATATATAAATTTTAAACTTACTTTGGGGCTAGCTCAATCAGTGTGATTTGTCCTTATCTATTTATTTATTTACATATTTATTATTATTTATCTTTGGGGGAAAGTTGTAACGTATCAAGGACTGAATTTTTCAATTTTAATTATTATATTTTCACTTCAGTATATTTTTGTCGACTTTATATTTATATGGAAAGCGAAATACTCACTTTGGGCATGTGCACTTCAGTTTTTACTACACGTACGTATTGATGTATCGGGTAGATAGCATCCCAACTAAACGAGTGTGGCCTAATTGCCTACAGATTAAACCAACCGTAACAAACTTTGTTGTACAACAAGCTTATTTTCACGGGCACCGGTCACGGTCCTCAGTGTGATCACGTGTTCTCCCCATATTTTTAGATAATCGATATTCGCTGAACTCAATGCCTCCTACACCACGGTCGACCAAACCGTAGTATCCGTGAGTAACTGGAATATTTATTGACATTTGATTTTAGTTGGTGTAATTATTTAAAGGGTTACTCACGTAAATAGCGCAACACGTCACAGCCTCAACGTCTGCCTTTTAACACCTGTTTTATGTTATCCATTTTTAAGTAACATTATGTTTTGGTGGAAAAAAGATTTTAACTAACTAACTATTTAGATGAAATTTTGTATGGGTACTACATAGAATAGTTTTTATCCCGAAATTCCCGGGCGAAGCACACGGGCGTAGAGTATTTCAGTTATTTTAGGTTAAAGTATACAATTTGTAACAAAAACACTGTTTGATCCTTTTAGGCCGTTAACAAGAACAACTTTTCCTATGGGACCAATGCTGGAAATTCGAAAAAAATCTACATTTTCATACAAAAGTGTTTGACCGGCCCGGCAATTTGTATGAAAATAACATTTATTTCTAGGAGTTTCAAGCATTGGTCCCATAGGAAAAGTTGTTCATATTGACGGTCTGAGTTGCTTAGTAGGATCGGACAGGGTTTTTGTTACATACTGTATAGTGTCAAATAGTATATGTATGATAACCTGGGAGGTGTTTAGCCTATGGGCCTTTTATATTGTTACTAATACGAGCATTACGTTGTCTGAAAATAAAATGATTTGATAGTCAATTTGGGCCAATCAGGTTTTAATCTCATTTGATCATTAACCGAGCTGACTACTAACGAATCTTACGATGATTGTATTTCGCGTGTAGCTGCCACCAACAATAATGTAAATTTTTATTGCTGCTGATATTAGGAGGACTAGAATCATTGACAGCCGGGATTTAGGTAAACAGCTTACCATGCGTTCCGGAGTACGGAAATATGTGGTGCTGGTACGGAGATACCAGTGGTTTTTAGTGCATCTACTTATTTGCCAGGTACCTTAAAAAGAACCCCCTATAAAAATACTTTCAAGCGTTCATCCTCCATAACTTTTGAATTACTGAACTGATTTCAATCAAACATAGCTAAGAACCAACCCAAGAAAACTTGCTTTCACGTAAAAAAAATCGAAATCTGTCCATCCATTCGAGAGCTACGATGCAACAGACAGACAGACATTGGCGTCAAACTAATAACACCCCTTTTTTGTCGGGGGTTAAAATACGAATAATCCCGCCCACATCCAATAACAACCTTTTATGATAAATAAATAGAAAGAAAATAAGACTAGGGCAACACGAAAATTTATACTCAGCGAAAATATGCTAATACATACTAATAAAATATCTAAAAATAGCGTTTGAATATATTAGCGAATGTGGGTGTGACTTCGACGTCATTGGGATGATGTTTGCGCTGTTTGGAATGGGTCAGGGTTGTCAACTATGGGCATATTAATAAAGAAGACTAGAATAGAAGTTACATGGAACGAATGCGTAAAATCAAGAAATAAGAATTACTAGAATGGTGAAATTCCGATTCCGCAATATTGGCGAGGCAGACTTGTTTGATAATAATGTTCATACACATTCAACGAAAAAAAAAAGATTGTAATGGGGTAATTTCATGGGCCAAAATAAATTATTTAGTACTATTAATGTTGAGAAATCATAGGGACAAGTCAACAACCTCTTCTGGAGTAGATATATCCATCTATGTTAGTTTTCCCTATACAATTGTGTGTGCTCCCCTGATCCGCTTTGTCTATTGGCAAGTTGTAATAGTTGTACTCGATTCGATATAAGTTAATTAGTAAAAAACAAAGTAATCTGGCATTATTGAGTCTTTATTTGTACAATTAAGAACAAAAAAATAACTAAATATAAACAAACGGTTTTACTCACGTTGCATAGTCGGAAAAGGCCGACTAGTTTCGATCGGTTTAGACATTCATCATCAGGGCAAGTGTTAAGTGGGACGGCGACCCGACGGTTTCGCTATCATATATATCATGTGTTTATATGTAATGTTTGGAACATAAAAAGTATAATGTCACTTGTCGTGATCATAAAATAATAAATAAATAAATATACAGGGACAAATAACACTGATTGAGCTAGCCCCAAAGTAATTTCAAGACTTGTGTTATGGGATACTTACTCAACGATACTAAATTTTATACCAAATACATATATAGATAAACATCCAAGACCCAGGACAATTTGAAAAAGGCCATTTTCCAACTAGCCCTGACCGGGAATCAAACCCGGGACCACTGGGTGGCGGACTAGCATGGTGACCACTACGCCACCGAGGTCGTCATATCCATCTGCAATGTGATTTTCGATTTATTATTGCAGAAAAACTGATATTAAGAGCGCTGTTTGACTCTAACAAACCATGTCATCTTTATTCCATATTTTTTTTTTTTTTACAATATATTTGTTTAGGCGTTTGTCCTCAATCTCACCTGATAGTAAGCGACGATGAAGACTAGGATGAAGCATGCCTATCCAAAAGATACCCATTCAATCTACTTTTGAATGTCCCGGGACTGTAGACTGTACTTCTCTGGGAATATAGACGCAGGCAGTTCATTCCACACCTTAGCTACTCGAACCAAAAAGGAATTGTCGAAGCGTTTAGTTCGAGAATCAGGTATTCCAACGACAAAGGGGTGAAACCCCTGTCCGCGCCTCGTAGTCCGATAGAGAAATGGTGAGAGTTTCACGAGATCAAAAAGAGCCCTCGAACACTCTCCAAAATGTATCATATAAAAAACCGATAAGCAGGCTACTTTGCGACGATGCTCTAGGAACTGCAATTTTCTATTCGAAAGCTCATCGCTGTTTATAAGCCTGCGGGCTCTTCGGTCAACAGAGTCTAGTGCCTCAAGTTGGTATTACAAACAAATCCCATAAAAAAATTTATGTTTTGACGTTTAGAAAAAATATCTGATTTGAGTTGTTGGAAAATAGCGAATTTGTAAATGAAAGTGTATCAGGGTGTCTTGTAGGGTTGTGAACGAGTTGTGGATGGTCTGTCAGGCGTGTACTTTCCTGGTGAAACTCAATTTAATACAGTGAACTTTTAATTGACTTATCTAATGAAGTAATTACGCGGGCGGGATTGCGTGACTTAATGGAACGAGATTAATTTAATTAAATATACGGAGCTGCCCTTTTTTCATCACGGGTCCAAGTAATCTTAAATTACTGCCGGTTTGAGATTTTTACATCCATTTAGTAAATTTGGTTCAAATGTTTATATTCAGTAATTAGGCCTTAACACATCGATAAGTATAATTTACGTTACGTGTAAAGTATATTAATTTTTTTTTTTAAATAAAAGCTAGCTTTAACTAAAATACCAGCCATAAAAAGCCGACTGACTGTAAAAAAAAGAAAGAACTGTAAAGATGTACTTAATCATTAAGTACCCTCTTTATGGGTCAAGCAAGTAACGTCTGGGTAAAAATACGAATCCTAAAAGAACTTACTCTTCAAAGTTAGTCAAGCTGTTAAGGCTACAGGATATCACAATGGAACGGACATACATACTGCGCGCGAAAAACTCTACCCTCCTGGGTCAGTCGGTAAAAGATAACTTTCGCTAACTACAGTCTATGCAAACAAACAATGATTACAAGTTTATTTGCAAGGCAATTAAAAAAAACCCGAATGTCAAGGAAGCCATCTAAGGATGAGTAAGCGAACTACAGATACGACTTTATATCTGTAGCGCCATCTATGACTTGCTAGAAAAATCTCTGACTTTTAAGCGACCGATTTTCATCAATTACAGCGCAACAATCACCATAAGAGAACTTGCTATATATTGCTCGGGTTAAAAATAATTGTTTACATGAAAATTAAACACGTGCTGCCGCAATATGGCCTTTTCTCACCCTAGGCTAGCCCTAAATTATTCACTGCTATTGATTGCGGCGAGGGATTACTGGCGGATATTAATTATAGTATAGCTCAAAACCACTCAAAGGGCACCCACCTTTCACCTTTCGACTGCTATCTATTTGTACGTGGGACTAAAGATAGTTATTTTATGTTGAGTAAAAGTTTTCATTTAAAAATAAAGTAAATAAAAGTATTACTTACTTAAATGATTTTTACCCGTTTGTGTCAACCCTAAAGCCTACCACAGACGAAGCTATAATATTTTATATTACGATATATTTTCCATAACAATCTTCGAGCAACCACAGACGGAGCTATAATATTACTATGACGTCACCAAAATATGTGAAATATTTTACCGCAGAACTTAATGAAGGCGAAAATATATATTATACTATAGCTATCGTATGTGGTGGCTTGCTATAAATTAAAAAATAATATATAGTACGATATATTAATATATAGCTAAGTCTATGAGGGGTTTTAGTAACGTTTAGCAAATGAAAATCAGTTCACCCCCAATAAGTTTAAATGGCTGAACCGATTTTGAATAAAAAAACTGATTTCTTAATTTTCAAATTTAACTCTTTCATTTGATATCCCCTCAGTCATATTTGCATACTCCGGGTTGCCCACCCCCACTGTCACCCCCCATAACTTTTTAACAGCTGAACCGATTTCTATCTAACATAGTTAAGCGTTATATTGATCAAGTCAGCTTTCAAACTAAAAAGACCGCATCACAATCGGCTCATTTGTTTAGGCGCTTCTATGACACAGATATGTAGACACAGAGATACACAGACACGTTAAATAATACCACCCCTCTTTTTCATCGGAAGTTAAAGTCAAAAGTCAATAATTTTTATTCAATGTAGGATAAATTTATCTCTTAGTCTTACAGTTCTACAATGTATAATCGTAGTGTAATAAACGGGTAAATTATTTACAGGTGCCTGCGTTCTGGTTCTGTCGAGCGCGCCCTTGACCGGAGAAGTGTAAATATATATAAATAGAAGCGCTCGACATCGGCACTTGTCGTATACTCCATTTATGTCATTCATAATTTTTCTTACCTACTACATGCCGGTGTTGTTGGATTTTACCGTAACACACATTTACACATTACATAATGTAATGCACAATTTACACATTACATAGCGCTAACTTTAAAAGAGTATTATTTATTTCGTTTTAATAAATACTAAATAATACTATTTTTAAGTAAGCGCTACATATAATTATAAAAGTATTTCATACAGAACGGAATCTCCTAAGGTACCGCGGGTCCCACGCAATATCCGTCCCCGTTCTCGCTATGTCGCGTGTGTTGAGAGGCGAACATACACACAGATTGACGTGTGCACGGATGTATAGTTTCGTTTTTAGTAGAAGTAGGCATAAATTATACTCCGTAGATCTCGTATATGTATATGCGAAATCACTCCACATCGACTTAGAAAATGCCGCCGAAAGAAGTAGAAAATGATTAGCCTATACTGTCCCACTGTTGGGCAAAGGCCTATTTATTTATGTATGAAAAATCAATCAACTTTACAAAGAATGACAGACTGGTTAAAATGATGTAGAATTATACAATATATATACAATGTGTCCGGTCATCGGTGTCGGAGCCTTTAGTGGTATGGTATACGGCAGTTTTTATCTACAAATCAACTATTATAAGTAGTTTTTTTTTTTTTTTTTGATGAAAGTTTATTTATTTCTCTAAAAATGTATGCAATTTTTTAAATTGTCCTTATTCAAATTGTAATAACTTCAAAACTATCTTACTGAAAGCAAAGGTGTTAAGATTTTATTTTAGATATTATTCTGTAGTGTCGTTTTAAAAAACGAAACAAGCAGTTTAATAACCTAGTTTTTTCAAAAACAGCTAATAATCCAAAAAAATACACAAAAAATCATGATATTTTTTCGCTTAGATTTTTTTCTTTTTTTTATTCTATGGGAAATTTAAACAAGTTCGCTGTCTAATTATTGTCTACATGTTTAGCTAGGTATCTAATGACAGCTATTTTATGAGTATAGGATCTTTACACGAATATTTATGGTTGAATTATTAAAGAGTCCTTGCATTATTTTACAACAGTAGAAGAAAAAAAATGTATTGGGGGTGATTTGTCGATAAAAAATGCAGTATATCATATCACTAAAGGCTCCGACACCGAAGACGGGACACATTGTATATATATATATATATATATATATATATATATATATATATATATATATATATATATAATACATACATTACATTACATTATATATAATTATACAATATATATATATATATATTGTATAATTATATATAATATTCTAGAAAATTATATATAATTATACAATACAATATATAATAAAAACCCTGTCCAATCCTTGTAGGAGCAACTCAGACCGTCAATATGAACAACTTTTCCTATGGGACAAAAGCTTGAAACTCATTTTCATACAAAAGTGTTCGGCCAGCCCAGCAATTTGTATGAAAATGTCGATTTTTTCTTCGAGTTTCAAGTATTGGTCCCATTGAAAAAGTTGTTCATATTGACGGTCTGAGTTGCTCCTACAACAAGGATCGGACAGGGTTTTTGGTACATACTGTATATAGCATGGCATAGAATAAATGCATTCTAATTGCGGTTAGTTATCTGAAAAACAACACAGAAAGGAACCCTCGCGCCAAGTGACGTCTGTGACTAAATCAATAATGTGGCTCTATCATATAGCACTTGTCTAGCTTTAAAACATTGTTAGAGCCTTTAGCACAGCTGACATCAGCTTTAAGACTTGGCGAGGGCCCAGGCCGATATTGGAACAGGCGGTGTTAGTGCTCTTTAACGACATCATAGTACGATGTTTCCAGCACCGTAAGACTGGATGTTTTTGAATAAGGTCTTTGTTTAAAAATTATTGAAATGTTTACGATTTGAAGAGATTTTTGCAGATATACCTAATTTGATACTCTACTTCTTTTATTGAGAATCCAGGCGAGTAGCGTTGGTCTTTTTGAATGTTTAGTACTTAATTTTTGTAATACTTACAATTTTTCTAATAATCACAGTGATTGAGCTAGGCCCCAAATTAAACTTAAGCATAAACTTATGTTATGTGATTTTAATTCCATGATACTACAAGTATATTTTATTATAAATATTTCTAGATCAACACCCCAAGACCATTTGAAAAAGGCCCGTTCCCAACTTGCCTTGGCCGGGGATCGAACCCGGAACCTCTAAACGGCGGACTAGCGTGCTTACCACTATGACACGGAGGTCGGCAAAGATGATGAATTTCTTGACTGCGGAAAACACACCGGGTGCGTTTTTCGGAAATATGACGACGAAGCAGGCGGCACGCGCATCGCTTGGAATTTCGATTTCACATACTTTGCGTTTTTAAAGATTCATCGCCATGGCGATTAAACGCGCGACGCTTGAATTTTTTTTTTAGTTTTTTTTTTAAATAATGTGTACTCGTGAGGAACGATTGTATATCCACAAGAAATAGCTTTTAATATAGAACTTACGCGCGTCGCGTGATCGTCCGTTTTGGCGATGCAGAATCGTGGCACGCGCCACGCGTGCGTTGCCGCACGGCTGTAGGGATTTCAAGTTAGTCGCTACGCCGGTACGAGCGATACGCGCCCTGCGCGTGAGGGCCCGTTATTAGGGATGGGATTATTTTTGGCCTGATGCATTCAAAGAGACTAACCTGCAAGACAAACTTCTGGTCGATGTACTTCTTGGCGACGTTGGGCTGGAAGTCCGGCGACTCCAGCAGCCTGAGGAACAGCTCGTAAACCAACTGCAGGTGCGGCCACGCCGCCTCCAGCGTGGGCTCGTCCTCCTCCGGGTCGAACTCAGCCCCGTTGGGGTTGGACGACGGCGGCAATGTTCGGAACAGGTTGATCGCGAACTGTGAACAAAATCTTTATTGTTCTTAAAAACATTATTTACACACCATTTCACACAGAGGAACAATACAAATGGAGGACTTATCAAAGGGATCTTTCCCAGTCGACCGGAAGAACAAAGAACAGTTAAACAGGGTGCATTTTAAATAATTGGTATCAATTTATCTTGATTTCGATTTTACTTGAAAATTATTATTTTTATTTATGCCTAAGAAGGTGAACAGTCATTTGAAAAATCCTCATAATGAGTGTCCAGTGCTGCCCCCATTTAAAATACATTATTTGAAAGGAAACGGAGATATCATTTAAAATTTTGTCTTGATCAGACCCTAGATAACTCTTCAAACTATTTTATGAACTACTGTTTACAGTTTAAAGTGAAAACTTAGTATTTAGTATTTATTTATTTCATAAACAGCTGTCTTTACAGGTTTTAGCCTAATGCGACATGCTTGCTTTACAGTTAATTATATTTGTATTGTAAAACTTGAAGCTTTTCTACGCATATACGCCAAAAGTGGCCGTTTTTCGCAATTGTTTAGATTTATTTCAAATGGGGACCCCGGAAAATTCAGGTAGCAACTTAACAGAGGTGCACTACACAGTGCCGTGCCGACGCAGTGCAGACTTTTAAGATCACGCCTTTAGGGGCTTTCCACAATAGGGATAAGAGCTGGGTAAAAAATGTATTATTTTATTTAGTCCAACTAGATTATCCAAAAGTAAACAACCCATTTTTTTATAGGAAAATGGCGTGACAATTGTAGTTAACGGTTATCTAAAGATTCACAAAAGGAAATTTTCATATTCGTTATGTAGCACTTCTAAATTAAAATTGACATTCAATTTTTACAAGAACTGGATACAAAGTACATAATTTAAGAATATACTACAGTTAAATTAATATAATATAAAAATAAATCTATAAAAATAACATCCTGTTTTTAATCCCATTGTTAGAATGTGTCGCGATTTTGATAGATTGAGACAATGTAACGCTGATCTTGATATCTTCAATCCAAGTTTGTCACAATTTAAAAGATCACTGGTTGCTTCATTAGATATGTAAACTTAATCACAATTACCTGCCTGTTTTGATAACTTACCTGCACTATCTTATCTAGTAAAAACTGTTTTTAAATCTTACTTGCTCTAATATATTTGGCTATGCTGTGTACACTATAGTGGATTATTGACTTGTTTTGTTTTTTTAATGCTTACAAAATTCTCTTAAATAAAAATAAAATAATTTGAACCCGTTGATGAAAAAGCAAATGACCGCTATTGCAAAAGAAAAAAAAAACATCACCTCAAAACTTGCCAGCCACCAAATAACATTTGGTCTGGGTGTGCCAAGCCTAGCCAAGCTATGTTTAGATCCTAATTCAGTATATCGATCTAAGCTGCTTTGCCAAGGCGTCGCTTCTTAAAGGGCGGATGGAGCTGCTATCAGCCATCTTGATATTTATCGCAAGCTTGACTTTGTTAGGGTTGATGTAAAAATAAATTGCTTTTCGCGATGGGGCATTATAAAAAAAGTTTAGTTTATCGAACCGTATGTTTAAATAAGATACATTTATTTATTCTCGAATAAACTTATTATTTTCTTACATGTTATTTGAATCAGCTCATCGCCTTAATTTGAGGTCAATATTAGACAATTTTTCAAAACTAAAATCCGTCACCAACACCAAACTACACCACCAATTTCGATAAAATTTCTATGAGCCAACCTGACAAGAATGCACTTTTAAACAAAAAAGAATTTTCGAAATTGGTCCACGATTTTTCTAATCATCGAGGATTATACAAAAAAAAACCGACGAATTGATGCTTTCTCCTTTTTTTGAAGTCGGAGAGGATCCCTTTGGCAATGAAATAGGTACTTCATAAAGTGGTTAACAAATAGGTACGTGTCACAAACGTATCGGGTTTTGCGCCCCGTTTCAAAAATACTTCTTTAGGCATCTCCTAGATATTAACTTACTAGCTGATTCCGCGGCGTTGCTCGCGTGGTCAAAGTTTTGACAATCGCACTGGGATCTCTCATTTTTTTGGCATAAATAGTATCCTTTGTTTTAATTCAGCTGTGAGCTATTAACATGCCTTAATTTTATTCTAATCCATTCAGCCGTTCTGGCGTCAAAGCGATCCAAACATGCATACAAACTTTCGCATGTATACTTAATATAATGAATAGGATGCAAAAATTCCTATCGACGTCTGTGAAATTTATTCATTATGATTTTATGAATGTCCAACATTTTCAATAGAACTGTTCAAGAGGTGGCAAGCTCATTCTTACCAAAATAAGCAGCCAACTGTACATCGGGCTCGCTCACGAAGGGTTCCGAACCGAGACCCACATATATTTTTTTTATTCTGTTTTTGTATTTGTTATTATAGCGGCAACAGAAATACATAATCTGTGGAAAATTTCAACTGTCTAACTATCACGGTTCATGAGATACAGCTTGGTGCCAGACAGACAGATGGACGGACGAACAGCCGAGTCTTAGAAATAGGGTCCCATTTTTATCCTTTGTGTACGGATCCCTAAAAAAAATACGATTTCTGTAAGCTGACGTTGCATCATTAATAAGGGTATCATCCATGATATTAGCTAAAGCAGTTTAATCAAATATTATCTCAACTGAACAGTTATTAAAACAATAAAACGGTTGATAAGCACGGACAATAAAAAAAAACACTGCTATCTATATCACACAATAGGTCACGGCATTGAATACAGATAACGAATATAATTCCAGAGCGGTCAGCTGATTCGTGGCATTTCGTGGGAATAAACAGACGCTTCCGATTAGAATTCTAACGATGTTATATCTGTTTATCATTTACCATACAAAATGTGATAAATTTTATATTATTTATTGATACATACATACATACTTAATTTCACGCCTATTTCCCACAGGGGTAGGCAGAGACTATTAACCTCCACTTGCTACGATCCTGACAAACTTATTTCGCTTCATCTACACTCATCAATCTCTTTAAATATCCCTTCGGTTATTATTTCTTAATCTGTAAATAAACACATACAGACCGAAATACTCATGTCCGAATATTTAAATGCAATATTGGACTTAACCTATGAAGAGTTAATAAATAAGTACAAATTACACTCATTGAGTTGGAGAAGGTTATCTCTTCATGGGATTACGGGTGCGTTTCATTTTGTTCTATACATCCAACGAGCTTTAATGTACTTACGTACTAGAGTAGACGCCACATATCACAGATTTGTTCCGTTCATCATAAGCTATCATTGTTCACCTGACATTAATCGCTTGGTAGCATTTACGCGCCAACTACACTCCACGGTTAATAAAAGAAAACACTGTAGACATATTCAAAAATGCCTTGGCGTTTATTAAGATACTGTACTAATAATTCAAAGAACAAAGCAAAATATAAAGAAATTATTTTCCATCGGTAAGTAATTAGATTTCATTGTCTGAAAATTAAATACGGATCTATTTAATTCCCGCCGCCATAATGAATGAAATGTATGCTTTAGTCTATGTCATCTGTCAGTCCATTGTCAATCGATTGAATGAATGAGAATGACACTTAGCGAATCTGAAGCTGCGCTTTTAAAGGACGACTTAAAAGCGGACTTAGCGTAGCTCGATATGTGTCAATTACCAAAAAAAGACATGGCCGTTATTGAAGACATTTGGTCTAGATATATTATGTCGATGTATACATCACTTGGTAACACTAGGGGCTATGTGAGATGTAGACCTCGCGAGTCACTCCCAACCTGTTGAAGTTTATCGCATAAAATAGTTGTTCAGACAAAAAGTTGCATCTAAAAATGAGTAACAAAAAGTTTTGATATTTTTTAAAAAAGCTGAAATGTGTTTTATTTGTTTTTAATTTTTTTTCATTGTAAGTTGTATGTATTTATGTAAGATGTATATATGTATGTTTATTGTAATTATTGTATATAAGTATGTTTATATTGACCGCCCCGCACTACCTAATTTCCCATTGCTATTTTCTTTATAGCGAGGTTGCCTGGAAGAAATTGCTTAGCTATAAGGCCGCCTTTAGCGCATTTTCTAGGTTTTAAGATAATAATGTCTGTATTTTATTGTATTGTACCTATTTGTCGGAAAACTGGCTCGACAGTAAAATTATCGGACCCGCTCACAAAACTCAAGAATCAGTTATGGAATACGTCCTGTGGGCGATATCAAGGAAAACTGGACATCCGAAAATCGGACACAAAAGAATTTTTGCCGAAGCTAGACAATATGTGTTTCAAAATGTTTCATGCATAAAATGCTTGAAAAACAACTGGCAAACAGTTCCCGATCAGTTAAAATAAGTAATTTTTAGCATGAAAACAAGAGCACACTTGTGCTAATAGCGATAATAGATATGCTAATGGTTATAATTCTTCAAACAATGACATCAAACGATATATTTCTGTTGTCTGTAGGAATATTTTCTAACTCAAAGTTTTACTGCAAGTTCAATGTAACGAATGCTGTCAAATAATATAAATATTTTTAGAATTCACAGTTTATGTTCTTCAATAAATGTAATACCGAATTAAAAACATTACCGATAATGATGACGATTTAAGTTCTAGGCAGAAGGATCAAGATGCGATCCGTCTTCCAGTCTAGTCATGTCCAAATAGACATGGGATAAGGGGTAAGGTAAGGGCTGAAGAAACGAAAAACACCCTTTCAGTAGGGAGGATTTTTTTTATAAGTTCTTAATTCGGGCAATAATTATTAATTTTATCAGGTTGTCTTTAAACTAAGAACTTTTTTTTTAGGTACTTACCTATCTAGTTATATTTGTATGTAGATGTAAGATGCACTAATGTATAAGGAAAATACCTTTAAAATAATTTGTAAGCTGTAAAATAAAGTCTATAAGGTAGAAAGGTAACATTACAAAGTTTGAGGTAAGTAACAATGAACATTTGTAACATATATGGATTCTTATGAAACGACGAATAGTGACGTCGTGAACCAACATAAAAGGCGAGTTAACATACTAATATGTTGTATTTACTCATACCATACTAGTAAGTAACTTTACATAACTACTTTAGCGTGAACTTGTGAGTGCTAAATTATTTATTTACAAGTTATGGCTAGTAACATTGTGTCCATATTGTACTTGATCTTTTTGACGACTTATGTATTTAATCCTTATGTAATTGTTGATAAAAAAACGTGTCAATGTACGATTTATTATGCTTATTTACGTTTAGTGTGTCAGAAGATGAACGTTTTGCTTTATTCGTTATTCAAACTTCTAACGTAATATAAAAATTGTAGTCGATGCTTCTACTAATTACACCTGAGAAACATCTATCGACAAATCTGCTCATTTGTTATACACACGACAGCCTTAGTTACATCACCCTACCGACTGCGCCACTTAATATCTAAGAAGGTGTGAAAATTGCACTAGTCTGCTTAAATACATATAAAAGTTGTTTCTGCATCTCTCTTTCGTCACATGCTCCATCCGCCCAAGCTTCACCTGTTTTGATTAGTCTTACTGAGACAACATCCGTCACAGTTCCTTACATAGACTTAACATTTTTTTACTAATTAAATAGACAGAACTAGCAAAGTGAGACAAACAATACGTTAATGGTCGCCCTCACAAGAGCAATAGAGATAGCGGTTAGTTGACGTGTGACCAACTTTTGAATGAGTCGACTTCTGGAAACCAGACTTATACACACGAAAATTGGATTTTTCTAATTGTAAACTGTGTTAATTCATAACTTTTCTTACCTTGGAAAGATGTTATCGTGCAGCTTTATCGACTGTGATACAATAACAAACTATAATCCCAATAAATACACTCTTTACAGGTAACTTTGCTAGACTCGTCCTTTACCTGTTAATCAATATTTTCTACGCAACTCCACAAAAAAACCATTTAAAATCACGAATTTTGTGTTTTTATTTAGAGATCACACTACATTTGTTAGTTATTAAAGGTATTCAGTAATATATTGCATAAAATATAAAAGTATTTGATTTCGCTAGGGCTTGACTAATTATTGACGTCATTTTATGTCATGAAAATATATATCGATAAAAAATCAATTGTACTGATTCGACCAAAATCAATTTGGTCGAATGTTTTATCAATGATACCAACTTTTTTTGTACCTGTAAGTGTACATAATGTGTCAGTTAGATGGTGGACTATTTTTTGTTATTTTTCAAATGAAGCCCTTTTTACGTGAGAAGTATTTAATACGTTCAAATTCGAAGTTGAACTCAGAAGAATGTTGCTTTTAATAACGATAATCAACGATATCAATTTTAGAAAACGATTGTAAATTTTCAGGTGAAATTGAAAATCAGAAGATCAACTTCGAATGTAAATAGAGACATTTTATCTACATCACCAGAACCAGGCCCTTGAAATAAAACAGTTCCTTCTAAGATAAAAAAAAAATGCAAAAAATAAATAATCTTCTTAAAAATTAAAGAGTGAAAGTTAAAAGAAGTAAATAAAAGATTTTTACGATTTCAAAATTATTCAATTTTCCACTTACGAGTCTACTAATATAAATATTGACTTTTGGGCTTGGGCTAGGTCTACTCCGCTAGGGGCAAAAAGATTAAAATGTTTTAGTATTTATTTATTATCATATATTAACAAGAATTTTAAGTCATAATCAATATAATTTTTTTATCGATATCGACGAACTATATGTGTCGTGTAGTAGGTGCAGTGCAACCCTTTTAAAGTCAGACATGACATTTTATTTCTGGTCTCATTTCACATTAAGCTAGTTCAATCTTCTTACTTCTAAATCTATGGTTCCTTATCTTAACAACTGCACCACTTCTAGTATGAAATGAATGTCAACTCACCATGTTTACCGCCTCCGGGTATATAGCCTCGGTGATGACGCCTCTCTGTGACGTCACATACTCCACCATCTCTAACAGAGCGGCCCGTTTCACCTCCTTCCATTTGAGGTCTGATAGCGGCTCGTCTGCGAAGTCGAACAGTAGGCAGCATTGTCGTAGCTTCTGTACGAATAGTTGTTCTCGTTCTGCTGCTGGCGCGTCTGAAAGAGAGGAGTATGATTATTTATTGGGATTAAGGTAGAAATAAGTTAAATTACTTAATAGCTTTGATTGCTCGTATGCCAAATGTAGACATTTTCTTGGCTTCAATGGGCGCATGTATAGTAGCGACAAAAGAAACATAAAGCCATACATTCGATGCCAGCCGACGACCTATATCTAGTAGATATTCTCCTTTAAATATTAAAGTAAAGTAGCCTTAGGTTCTGTGGCATTACTAATAAACAAGTCTGATCGATAAAAAGTAAGACAATGGATGTTCATTCTCACAATTACAAAACGATTGAAGACTAAAAATAACTGAAGGAAGTTTTAAACAGTGGAGAAATAAACTGAAGACATAAATTGACGACATAAACATCGAATACGAGTGACGACCTCCGTTGCGTAATGGTTAACTGAATTATTTAGCTAGACTGCCAATATACCTAGCCAGGGCAAGTTGAAAAATTGCCGTTGTCAAAATGAGTTAGCATGCCATAACAAAAGTTAAAAACTTCTTTTTGAGACTAGCTCAATCAGTGTAATTTGTCCCTATATCTGTATGTATTTATTTAATTTATAAAACGAAATAAGATGCAGACTAAATTATAGTTACGTCTTTATTTAGGGAGACAGAATCTAGAAGCATAAAACCCAAAGGCTATGTTCAGCATTATTATGCGCATATCATATCTATAGATCAGTTTATACTTAAACACTTTCACCAAAAAACCAAACACGGAATCTCCCCAATAATACTGTCATGAATGAAATACACTGCTTTATATTCAAATTCTAACACTTGAAGTTACCACGTGTCGAACACAAAATCCCCTTTGGCGCATTTCCATTGCAATGTATGCGTTTTTCGCATAGTTTACAAATAGATTCACTCGCAGCGGCTGCCAATAGATAAATACCTGAATTACCGAGTTCACTTAGCACTGGAAGTAGTAGAAGCAGGTATACATTAGTAATCTGCAAATCCTGTTTCGCAGGCGTAGTATCTTTCCATGACTATTACGAGTAATTTCATCTGAACATGTTTTTATTTTTGTAGTTGGAGTAATTTCTCTTCATCGTCAGCTTACACAGCCATGCTAACTAATTGATCTTAAACTCTAATAGTATGGTTAAGTAAGTAGTAAAGGTTTCAGTAAAGCTGGTTCTATGGATACGATTGAAAGCAATACCACAGCAAGGAAAATATTCCCGCGACCATCATTAAATCAGACGACCTCTGTGGCCTAGTGGTCACCATGTCAGGCTGGCACACTGAAGGTTCCGGGTTCGATCCCCGGTCAGCTCACGATGGAAAATGATCTTTTCCAGATTGACCTGGGTCTTAGATGTTGATATGTATTTGCTATGAAATATAGTATCGTTGAGTTAGTATCCCATAACACAAGTCTCGAACTTACTTTGGGGCTAGCTCAATCTGTGTGATTTGTCCTTATATATTCATTTATTTATTTATTTAATATTCAAAATTGGAAAACAAAGACCTCTAGACCACACTGGCTTTGTTTACCAACACTAGTTTTTAAGTTTTATTTTTCTAATACTAATACATAAATGTAATCTTTGTTGGTCGAAATAAAAACATTTTTATTTTATTAACGATTTCTGTATTTGAAAGACGAGTAAAAAATCATTATTTATTGGAATCATCTTAATTGTAACTTATAATGTTCATATTAAGTATATATTATATTTCCTTCTAAATAGACATATGTATTTATTTAAGTATATGTGTAATATATGTATATTTATTTGTAGTTAGTGTAGCTTCATGTCAGTTTATTTTTCTTCTTCCTTTATTTAATGTATAAACAAACACACTGTATGCCTCTCTTACATAAACA
The DNA here is from genome assembly GCA_943193695.1 of Acrobasis suavella. Classification (NCBI taxonomy): domain Eukaryota; kingdom Metazoa; phylum Arthropoda; class Insecta; order Lepidoptera; family Pyralidae; genus Acrobasis; species Acrobasis suavella. Next base: position 5,656,982 of record OW971947.1, read on the forward strand.
TCTCCTCCCACAGGACTACTGGAAGAGATCTCTTTTGAGCTAAGTAGTGCCTTTGTACAAATTTTATTTGATGTACTCTCTGTATAAATTTTCTGTTTACATAAATTGGTAAATAAATAAATCAGCTTATCATTGATGGCCATGGGTATGGCAGCATTATTGCTTTTTGTTTGCACTAACTAAATCTGTACCTCTTTCCTAAAATTTTTGATCTCTACCTTCTTCAAATTTTTACCTACTGTCACTCTCTCGTTGGTCTCTCTTTATTTAATTATGCGTTGATTCTTTATCGTGCTTCACGCTCTTCATTCACTTCTGCCATCTGTTTTTTTTTTCATTTAATGCAACAGTTTACTTGTATAATATGTGTCCTATCCTTTTTAGAGGAGATCGCGATCGCTAGGGACTGATACAAATGTTATTCGGCAAGTTTAAATGTGCCTAATGGAGTTTAGCTGGAGTGCTATGCCTTTTCGGACTCAAGGGAACGATTAGTTATTTAACAGATACAAATAGGTCCATGTGGGGAAATGAACACATGATGAAAATTCCATTAAATCGCGAAAGGAGTAACGAAGATAAATTTATTGTGCAAATAAAGAGGAACGAATGTGTGACCGACTTTATCTGAAATTATTGTTGACCTAAGATAACGAAAAATATACAACCATCATGGCAAACATATTTTTTTAAATTCCATACTATTTCAATCATCAAAGTGAGTCCACACTAAAATAGCACTTTCTGAGGGACCTTTTCGTTTGAACCTTTAAAAATGTTTACCTTTTTCATTTCACACATTATCTTCAATCAATTTTATATAGACCGCAAACCTCTTATAGATGGCGTACAAATAATGTACGAAACGATAAGTAAAATACCGCTCGTAAACACGGCAAGTCATCAGATAACGTGGTAGTAATATTTGAAGTGCAAAACTGTCTGTCTGAGGTAAACAGAAACATTTCTGACATTGAAAAAGACGCGAGTCTAAACAATGATCTCGAAATAGACTAAACCCACGCCGCATTAGCGAACAATGTTTTAAAAAGATACAGTATCTGTAGGGTGCATCATCTATCTACTCTATGTTGTTGATGTGTCATCCGTTTTACAAAATTTTCCTTAGTCAGGTAAATATTATGGATAGTAAATAAATGTTCTTCAAGGTGTTTTTTATCATCGATCTATTTTGTAGCTAATGCATTTTAAATACTTTAATGATGACAACTTTCATCATAGGCATTCAAATACCTTTCCATTGTATGTCATTATATAAAACATCCATACAATTTAAGATTTTTAAAATGAGTGCATGGATCAGGAACAAACATCCAGAATGCTCTTAAAATTCCGATCAGCCTGTTGCCGATTACCGCTTATATTAAATTCGATGCAAAGTGACTCCCAGCACTCAGCACCTGCCTCGACAAGCCTATAAAGCTTCGCATCGCATGCATAATGACGGGAGTTCCGCAGGGCGCGAGGACGTCGCAGCCGTTCCCATGGCATACATAGCGGGGCCGACCACTGGCCGATGGGTCGATATATTTCTGCGGCGTTTTCGCCATTTCATGCTACTGTTCTAACTATACTACATCAATACGTATTCGATCTGACATTGGTTTCAGTTATTCAGTGGCATTGTTTTGGGACAGCCGGCCTCTTCAAGGTTGGCAGTTAAAGGTGTGGAAGGTATTTAGACAAGTATTATCCAATGTGACATACATTGGAACTAGATAAAGAAATGAAGGCCTCACAAATAGTATGTTAAACAATATCGCGTGCTACATTGCTAGCGTGCTCAAAATAAATACGAGTAACTACGATAGTTTCGCAGGCGGTTATCGAAAAACATCTAAACAACGGAAGCTTATAGTGTAAACATAGCTGAGGTGTGGAATTTATAAAAAATGATATCGTAAAGAGTGGGGTGGGGTGGAGTGGGGATAGATTTAGTAGGATCGTGACGGCACGGACGAACCTTTTAGTAGGGGCAGTTGCACCATTAAACTCTCTTTATCTGTATTGGAGATCTGCGTAGGGCGCTCGGGCGAGACGGCCGCGGCAGCGGGGGGCGGCGGGCTGCGCGCGTCCGGCGGCGACGGCGCCTTCTGTGGAGGACCCTGGCCCTCCATGCCGGTGCCGGCGAAAAGCGCGAAACGGAACGCGCGCGCTACGTCTGAAACACTCTCTGAGCGCTTGGTGATGGCCTGGTTCGCGACGAGATCAAGGCCCGAGTGGAACGAAGGTGACTTGGGTATACCGAGCGGCGAGACAGCACGACGCGGTTTGCTCTCAGCGGCGGCGAACATCGCGCGAGAGGGCGCGCGCGCGGCCGGCCCGGCGTGGACCATCGCAGGCGGCGGCCGGCAGCGGCATCCGAGCGGAGCCCTGCGGCGCCGGACCGAAGCGAGCTGCGGGGGCGGCCGGACTGCCTCGCGCCGGTCTCGGCTGCGACTCGCGACTTGCGGCGCCGCTGGTGCGCGCGCAGTCTCCGTCCCCTCGTCCCGCGACCTCTCCGCCACCATCGCTCTATACAACCTCCGTTAGGGCTGCCACGTCACGGACCCATTCGTAATTTACATAACTACAGATCGCACCTACATAATTATGTAATATATGTATACTGGACTTCCTACGCGCTACGCCTGTGGGCATTGTCATGGAAAGCGTGATATGTATAGACTTTTGTTTTCGAGCATTGCCTGGTGACGCAGCGTTTACTTTAGCGACGTAGGTAATTAAAGAAAATAAGCGTCAACCCTGTACAAATTCGTTGGCTTCATAATTGGAGTGAGATCAGGGGGCGCGAAGAGTCGCGATCTCGGTTCATAACGAACGGTAAACATGGCGTGTTCGAGATAAGCTCATATTATGGAAACATTTATAACAAGAAAAACAAAGATCAGCTGATTTTGCTTTCATAAAATTTTATGTCCGATGATAAGTTGGCGATAGCTGTATGCAGCCGCGTGAAAGATAGCCGTTTCAGAACGACATTTTTCATCCTGCTAACATCACTTGGCTTATTTAGGCATACCTACATCGTCCCTTTGTAAATTATCTTTATTAGCCCTGACAGAGAAATTCCGGCGACGACGAGGAGTCGAAGCGACCCCGACCTAGACGGAACCTTTTCCGAGAAAGCATTCGGGGGACGAAGACAAGTTTGTTTGGGTGAAGACGAGGGGACACTTAGCAACCCTCGCAGTAAGGGGGGTTGCATTCCAGACATATATCACGGCCCCTTGCAATCGATAGTTTGATCGACATAAATTGTCTGGGCAACTTCCTGGAATCGTATGGAGTTTGTTTTTATAACAGCCGTAAAAAAGTGGAAGCTGTTCTGTGTAGAATGACCTCATTATGTTATCGGATAGATTTAGATGTGGTTATCTTATCTTTTGGTTCATTATGGCAAATACACGATCAGATAACCTGAAGATACGGAAGTGGACACGCGTCAAATAGTTCGTAGCGATTCGTTAGTGTGTATTGGAAACTATGTATCTGATTATTAGACTCCTTATCTAAGTAGGACCTTCACTCAAAAAGACAAAAGAGGCACGTCATCCATACACAGCCTCGTGTTACACTCTCTCTATTCATCTCTTTCCCTTAGCGCGTTTCCGATTGCATTCTTAACTGTGCTGCTACGAAGTCCATGGTCTACTTTTTCCTCTCCATTTCCCTTTCAACTACGGTCATCGCCTAGCTCACATAATGCTCTGTGAGTAGAGTGAAGAATGAATTCGAGCAGCTCTGCTAGTTAGATCCGTTTAGGCTGTATTTTGATCTATAATTTAAAAAAAAAACATTAGATTTAATGAGTGTTATTTAAAGCTAAATTCATTTACACAATTCCTGTGGCGCAATCAGATAATATCGGGATAAAAACACTCACAAGCACTAAATAATTAACGCATATAATTAGTGTGGGTCATCGGTGCCGATGTCCACTAAACCTTCTAATTACACTAATGTGCCCTAATCTTGGTTACGACCGGCCTTGTCGCAGCAGATTGTACTGCTTACTGCGCATTATGTGCTGATAAAAGTATAATGTCATTTGTTAGAAGCTAATTAGAGTAAATAATCAGAGAGAAATAGAGAAGAAAGTGCGTTCCCTAGCCCTGAAGTAGTACAGGTAAAGATGTAACGGTAACGCGCTAACATAAACGAGAGATAGATGTTAAAAGAGGAAAGAGAATAGTGGTTTAAAAGAAGTAGGCAATTCCTACAGGCTATCTTCGAGCCGGTTAAGAATTGCCGATCAGAACGACATTATGGTATTGAAGCCGAGGCCTGCTTTTTATTCTTTCTTAGTAAGTGACAATCAGAAAGCCTAGCTAAATGCGTGGAACAGATTTTTAACAGTTTTTTATGGTTGGCTCTATAAGAAAAGATAATGCACTTTCTGAGTTTCAGCTTGATAGAGCCTTTCCTTTAATCTTGCTCATCTGAATATTTTAAGCTTTAAATAGAATGTTATAAATTCAAACGTGTGAATATAGGTATAAAACTGAATATACTGGCGTAACTCTCAGCTATGTGCTTAATTTCGTCTCAAACTACGAAACATCAAACTCAATCAAGAAACGAGATCTCGCAATCGTCAGAAAAGTTTCTAGCGGCGTCAATCCGGTTACGTCTTCGGACATCTGCGTCAAGATTTACCAGTATTTCATGTTTTGGTCATAGGTACCTAGACAGTAAATATAAAGGATAGATAGAGTATCACAGGACCAAGACTAATGAAGTTCGCTAAGAGAGGGATTGTATCCAGTAAGAAAACCTTCAGAAAATAGTACGAATGGCTTCGGAAAAATTAATTGTTCACAGTTCCAGTTTAATTTGAAATTTAGTTATGCTGTCGTGATATGAAAACACCAGTTCGCTACAGAAGAAACAATATTTTTTATCTTAGTTTATTGACGTGACCTATCCAAATGCGTTACATTGCAGAAACCTGTATTCAGATCAGGTCATATTCAACGATCAATATTAAAAACGGGGATGATTCATAGATAAATTTTTGAAGGTTCAGAGAGTACAGCAGATTTATAAAACAGAAATTACATAATATCGTCTTATCTATTGCATCATCTATCATCAGTTTTACTTGTTTGGCAATCGTCAAGATACATCACATTCGTTTCAATTTGACGCCATTTTGGTCAATGATACTCACAAACAAACAAATCTGCAACGTTTATTTTTTAGAAAGCAGATGATGCTTCAGTAAAGGCATTATGCGTCGCTTCTTCACTAGTGAGCTTAGCTGTAAGCCCTATATCCCATAGTGTATATCCTTCATATACTCCCACGCCTTCCATTAATCGAAGGGGCATTACTGCAGCCATTATAAACCTACTGCTCATAGGCTATATAGTGTGTAAGCCGCACTGCGTATTTCAAAACACGTGTGTGTTGTGACTAGTCGGGCATTTTCTATTGAGACATTGTTTACAAATCCTATTATCCATCATATCCCTCCCTAAGTTGTTTTAATGCCAGTTATTAAGTTTAGACTTCATTATTTATGAACTTTATTACACCAGCATTTTAGACATCTTTCGCGACATAAAATCACTTTTAGAATATTGAAAATCTTGAAATTATTGATTGATGATCATTAGGTCATACATTTCATTTACATTTTAAACTCTGGCACAGCGAACCCTTCCCAGCAAATCGTAGAAGTCGATCACGGTCAACATGGTCTTTTTAGGGTTCCGTACAAAAAAAAAAAACGAAATCCTTATAGGATCACTCGTGCGTCTGTCTTTCCGTCCGTCTGTCACAGCCAATTTTCTCCGAATGTACTGGACCAAATCACAAGAAATTTGGTAGAATGGTGTAATCTTATTATGACCCAAACACAGAAGTGCAAAATAAATAAATATATTTTTTAAATAAGGGTCATTTTCGAGGGACAACTAAGAAAATTAAAAAAAAATTGCAAAACTTACTGTGTCATATAAAAGAGCTCTTTATGAGGATCTCAAATATCTTTTTGTTATTATTGTAAAATAAATAGTTTTGATTTTATTCAAAAAGGAAAACGAAAATTACCATTCCCCCACCCCCTGATCTCCGAAACTATTGAGTCAAAAATTTTGAAAAAAATACATAATATAGTCTATTGTTTGTAGATTACAGGAAAAATAATATAAGAGTTATATTAATTGAAATAAAGTGGTAAACTCAATATACAACACACTTACGGTAAATCTTTGATATTGCACGGAACCCTCTCCACGCGAGTTCAACTCGCACTTGCCCGGTTATTTCAAATTATCCCTTCAGTTTCCATCTTACTTAGTTTTTGTCAACCCAGTAAGAGAAAAAGACGTGAAAGAAAATTAATCTCAATTGATAAAATGTCATGAAGTCTCCTCTACGATGGCCGTCTCTAGTAAGATCTTATGCGTAAAGATTGTAACGAGTAAGATAGATATGAGGAGAAAGGATAGAAATAAGAGATAAGCGGTAAGATGACCCATTGGGTTGATCAATTTATGATGAATCATATTATTCAAGTAGGTAGTCCTCTCTACTTTGAAAATCGTATGAAACTTTAATGTCAATCAATATTCACCAACCGTTAATGAAGCATTCCACGTGAACGAATTTATATTGCAAACCTGTGATATAAATTCATTCATGTGGAATTGACGACAAACGGCAACCATCGCGCAAAATAATGATACTTCTATAAGCCCAATTTCGTCCTTTGCGAAAGTAGGTCGCCATCCTACTTTATCGAAGGACGAAATTGACATAAAATTGCATTCATTTCTTTTTAAGCTAGGTTTATCTTTTAACCAAAACGTACATTTGATAAGCCTAATCCAGTAATTACTCACCATCCCATTGCTTATAGTTTATTGTGCTCATAGTGCATAAATATGTATGTCAGGTCAGCATAATTACAAAGATACGTGGTATACTCGTAAATTAAGTATAGATCTGATGTCAAAATTACTGACCTTTATATAAACACAACATACATCATATATATTAATACGTTAAGGTTAGAAAAAACCTCACAATTGCTGCATATAAATTTTATATAATTTTATAGATAATTGCTTGCTCTACCGGCATCAACAACTAAAAAAATTATTATTGCTTTTGTTTTTTGTAAATTAATTAATTAGATATACATTAAGACACAATACGACAATGATGCCATCTGACGGCTTTAATTTTGAAACAACGTCAACATGATTGACGTATAAATACTTTTCATATAGTGGCGTTTTAGCTCAACATTTGTGATACTTGCGCCTCTATATGACAATTTTAGAAAAATATTTTCTCGATCTGTCATCTAAACTTCATAATGTAATAAAATAAAAAGAAGAAAGTTATAAATAGTGTGCAAAATCAGAAACGACTTGTAAAGTGATTATTATTATCATACTTATTTAGTGCGAATTATTCGCACGGGTACCGCTAGTTTCACAATAACCTGAATCCCTTCTTGACGACCTCGTATCGTTGAGTTAGTATCCCATAACACAAGTGTCAATCTTACTTTTGGGCTGGCGCAATCAGAGTAATTTGTCTCTGTATTATTTATTTATTTTTTATTCTATTTCATACGTTTTAAATTTTCATGATTCATTTATAATAATCCAATTCAAATCAATCAATCAAAATATTTATTCCAGATCAGGCAATGTAATATTATATTCCATGAAATCTATGATTTTACTAAGTCCTCACCGGGTTTCGCTTTTGCAGCATTCCAATTTTTCTTGTATGTCAAAAAATTTGATAGTCTCACTCAGTCAGTCGATACACTAGTTTTTGTAAAGACTGCAATAGAAGTCAACTTTTTTGTATCTCATGTAAATTAATTATGCTTAACAAAGGATCTTTAAAAACCATTTTAGCCCTACTGTTTGTTACTATTCTATCAACCACACAATAAACAAGCTTCTGCCCTAATTTCCCGACATCTAAAAATAGGAAAGCAATTGAAAGCAGCATGATTCATTGGGCGAAACCCTTGTTCAGTAATTAATAGGAGCAAGCCCATAAACACTTATCTAGGCAGGGCTACGGCGATACCAATGTTAGATAGAAATACAGTATGTGGGTGGATGGATTTAATGAAATGGGATGGGCTTTGTCCGAAGGCTAATAATAAAAGCATAGTTATAGGTTGCCATTACAGAGTTAAGTTAAAATTACCGAGGATGGTTACCAATTGGCGACCTTACGACACTTCAAAAACGAATAGGGGGGGTGAGTCGGAGACATTAATAAAAAAATATGTGGCAAAAACATGTATCAACCCCGAGGGCTGGTAGCTATTTTGCTCAGAGAATAAGTATCTCTATTCAGCGAGGGAATGCTGCCAGCGTATCGGGTACATTGCGTTGGTCGTGGTGCGTTGGAAGAAATATTTTATTTATAAGCCGCTGTATTTTAATCATTTGTGTTTTGTTTTAAATAAACATTTTAAATTATTTAGTAGATAGATAGAGTGGATTCATGTTACTTCTCCAAGGACGTCAAACCTCCTTGGATTAGAAGACTAAACTCAGTATCAGAAATATCTAACCTTGGGTATGTTTATCTGTTTTATGATAACGATAGTTCAATCAAGTAAGCTTTAGCCTTTGGCTTTTGCAGAAGAAGCACGTACTGGAGCAGCATCACTAACCACTAGCTATAGCGCGGCATACAAAATTAGTTTCGCAGCTCGCAAACATTGTATTTCTAATTTGATTGCACGATGACGCTGGGCCCTCGCCAGAGTTTATTGTCTATGTGAGAATGGAATTATAAACTCTACTTGAAGCTCGAAAAACCATAGGTACATTATAAGGTACCTATTTCACGAGTTTTAATTTCAAAAGTAATGTACATTTTCTATTTGTTTCCTTCTTTCTGTGTGTGAGTGATAGAGTTTATTGTCTATGTGAGAATAGAATTATAAACTCTACTTGAAGCTCGAAAAACCATAGGTACATTATAAGGTACCTATTCCACGAGTTTTAATTTTAAAAGTAATGTACATTTTCTATTTGCTTCTTTTTGGCAATTAGTGATAAAAATGGAAAAACAGTTATATGAGTCGTCAGGCAGGCAACTATGTAGTCGTAAAACCTTAACCAAATCGTTTCAACCATTCCCGATTTTACAAGCTTTTTATTTACTTGCAGTTTCACCTGTCCCGTTTTCTGTCTGACAATGCAATATTGTGATGACATGGAGCTGATCTGATGATGGAGCCTGAAGGTGGCCATAAATACTTTGTAATGAAACGACGCAACCCCTTTGAGTTTGGACTCGTTTTATTCGTCTTGAGGCACTTTAACCTTTTAGGTTCATTGTTGTAGATAAAAGCTGGTTGTTTTTTTAAATAACTTCTTTCGTCTACACTTTACATGTTCTAGGGTATCCTTGGGTAAAAATTTTAATGCATACGTTTACAATCTCTGGTACGCATATAATCGTTTTAAACATAAAGCCAGAAAGCTCAACCTGGACTCTGAAGGAGCACTGCTAAGATTGCAACCGGGAACACGCTTAGATGACGAGGAGGCAATAAAATATAAAGACATAAGTAGTTGAGGAACAAAACATTTAAAACTATAATAAGAAAATATGTTAATGTAGCAGTGTAGCACTCGCGTTTATAGAACCTGTAACCTTGTAGCACGACAATGGTGTGATGTAACTTTTTTCAACACTAATGACGGCTGTTCTTGACATTGCGGTGGCAAATAGCGAAATAATTGGCGCCGGTAAATTATCGACACGATGGAAACAATGTGAGATTGTTCGTATTACGATAATTTCAGCGCAAAGATTTTTTTTTAATGCGGGACTTATTCTGCAAAATCAGTCAGATATCAACGCTACTCAATCGTATCTTATGCTTGAGGGAAGCGATGATATGATAAGGCCGATGATTCAAGCAAATGAAGTTAATATATATAAGTATATTGAAGTTAAAAAAGTACATAGAAGAAAACTAATCAGATAGTACAGCACGAGAGCGTAATTCAGTCAGTCTTCCTAATCGTCTTTTCAGAGATTTCGTTTGGAGAAAAGCAATATAAGAATTCGGTTTTAGTTTGCAAGATCCCGTATTTTCACGGATTCGAGGATGCCGTGCAACCGCTCTTATGATAGTAATTAATTTTTAAATTTATATAGTTACATCACTCAAGAAATTTCTTCCAACAGACCAGAAAGAGGTTTTTTTTTGTAATGCGCTAAGATGATATGAATAAATTTTTACAGGTCAGTCGTCATTATAACCATAGCTGATAAATACTTGTTTAAACAAAGCATTTTTCCTCCATATACAATACGGAAAGTGGCTCGGATACAACGTTGTTTACATTACAGACACATTACAGTACAGAAATAATATAGAAACAATAGTAGATTGGTATAAATTGATTGCAATCTTGTGGTGTAACCGATTTTTCTGAGCGATCTGTTCGAGTGTAAATATATAAATATTAATAATTAAAAGAATAGCCAAATACATCCGAATGCCCGAACAGAATTTCCAAATATCCTAGTGCTTGTTTTTTTGTTTTTCGTGTGGGTAAATGGCCATCACTAGTGATTTTTGAAGCTGCCTAAAGGCATCTGACATAGCTTGACGACTGCCATACAATGATGACAGCGCCGGGACCAACGGCTTATATGTGCCTTCCGAAGCACGGAGGAGCACGAGATATTTTCATGCCACTTGTGGTTACCAATCCAAGTGCGGACCACGCCCGGTGTCGCTTTACTTGCGAAAGCGCTAGTAATGCACACTCTCGCCGAGCCACCGACCTCCTCAATCCTAGTGCAAAGGGTAGATTTGTAAAGTTAGTTATAACGGTAATGAACTTTCTTGCTTATCATGGCTCTCTAGATGGACCTATTATAAAATAAAAAGAGCTTCAATCTTATTCACGTGAAGTTTAATACTACCTATCAGATTTTGTCGGCTAAATTCATAAAAATCATTAGTCTCGTAGCTATATTCTACCTGATAACGTCGCACTTACGCAAGAATCAGTTAATCTAACGCCAGTCAGGCAGTCAGGTGAGCCCCAATTTGGCTTACCTAATTTGAGATTTTAGCCACCTATATTGCTAGCATACTACCGCAAATTTACACGACTCGACTCATCACATTCATTGGCGTGCGCAACCGTGCGAGACGATTCACGACACTGCATTGATAGTGCATTCTTATGCTTCGGCCGCACTTGTGCCTATCGTCCCGATGCAATTCGCAGCGAATCTTCGTACGTTTTGTACACTAAAAAATTATCGCGATAAAGCGCTGGTCACACTAGCGGCTTCGTTATTTTTCACGAATTATCTGGCAATAACCCAAGATGGCGTCATCTACGTGTTTTAAATATGGACGATGACTTTCTTTTCTTTAACATGTGTGCTAACAATTACATAATGCATTTATTGAAACTTAAAAAGAAACCTAGAAAGAAAAAGCTAAAAAATTTAACACCATTTTATAGTTCCACTCCATTTTTAAACAACGCAAGTGCGACCACGCAGAGCGAATTGTTAACGTGCTTAAATCGTTTGATGTATCGCCACCCGCGCGATAACTAACACGAAGTCCGAATATTCGGGACGATACCCGATAACGGCCGGTCACATTTGCGTGTATCGTGTAATAGCACGAAGCTTCGTGACGATAGGCGCAGGTCCGGCCCAAGCATTACAACTGAATTGGGAGATCTAACGGCAGCTGAAATCTGTGAAATAGACAGTAATTTGCGTAAAATTTGTTGACGCGGAAGACGAACGCAATCAATTTTACCGTTTATTATATTAACAACACATTTATACTTCTAATAATGCTCTAAATCATTTCTATAACCTGTAAATAATTATGTATCCCTTGTCGTTAAGGTTTCGTACCCAAAGGGTTAAAACGAGACCAAGACTCCGTGTGTCTGTCCGTCCGTCTGTTTGTCAGTCACGATGCTGTATCTCATGAATCGTGATAGCTAGACAGTTGAAATTTTCACACGTGATTTATAGTTTATAGACTAGCGCTTGGCCGGTTATTATTTATTGCTTATTTTAAAAACTACGTTCTAATAAACACTATTTTATTGCGAGATAGACAAATCATATAAGTTAAAACTCGATATGGTTGTGTCGTTTTATTACAAGGTTCTATGACCACCATACGGCTCCATCATCAGATCAGCTCCTTGTCATAATAAAATTGCATCGTTATCCGAATAACTTGCAAAATTACAACTTAATCGGAAACTGGGAAGTGAGTCAAATATAATTTGCAACATTTGGATTATAGACAGCCACCGGGTCAGGTGAAACTAAATTGCTTGTAACAAAAAGTAAATAGTATAAATAAAATTGCTTGTAACAAAAAGTAATTGCTTGTAAATATTTATATTTATTAAATTGTTATTGTTAATGTTATATTTAAGTTTATGTAATTAAATACAGCTTAATTCACTCCTTTCGATATACTTATCTAATTAAATTTGCACCCCCTCTACCATTTTTTCTGCCACATCCCAAAGGTGAACTGGTAGACAATGCTTAGCATTAAGTTGTACCTTTTGTAATATAATATTGAGATTTTAAGTGCAATAAATTAAATAAATAAATAAATAAGAAGGCAGTTTTCTCAGGACTAATTAGTAGCTTACAGTAGCAGCAGAGTCTAAATTTAGCATCATTGCGGCTCTAGGCGGAAGGCTGTGGGCGAGTGGCTCGAAGTGGCGTGTGTCTGGGCTGGCTTTTTGCTCGTCCCTTTGTGCTAGTTCCGTTTCCGCAGCCTTTCAACTGAGCAGGCAATTTTCCCTGTACCGTAGGCGTTTTAATGGAACCTACTACATTTTTAGAAAATTAAATTCTATGTCATGACCTAAACTAAAATCATTTCATTTTCAAAGTCTTAAGATTAAATACACTTTAGTTTAATTTTATGTTTATTTATATTCATGTTATACAAGTGAATTCCAAAATAAAACGTTTATGTGATGAAAACAATAATAAAACGCTTTCGTTTGGTCGATACTGTCTAGCAATTACCAGACAAAATCATAAAATATGCCTTTTCCCTTTTTACCGGACTAAGGGAGGGTTATGATTTTGCTTTTAAACCAACCCCTCCTAACAACCTCTAGTCACGTGACAAAATTCAGAAGGGTTGCTAATACGAGCGGCCAAGGGACCTTTATAAAAATTAATAATTCGACCTGTCATGTAACCCTCCAATCGAGAGCAACGTCACGAAGTATTTGCAGAAACGCCTTATGGACCTTGAAATAGCTTTGACAGATATTTATTCAATCTTCAGATATTGCTATGCCACTATAATTCTTATTGCTTTGAATTGGCTTATTTCAGAATGACAATTTCAGTTTTTTACAATTTCAAATTTTGATATGATGCCCGCGACTTCGCGTGGTCTTTATGACTCCGGCTATGACATAAGATAAATAAGAGAGTACAAAGTAGTAAAAGGTAAGGGAACAGTTCTCACAGCCTCATCACCCCTTTCAGGACCACTGAATTAAAAAAAAATAAGAATTTTGATGGAGTCATAATCATGCTTAAGGATGTTACTATAAAGAGTTAGGTGCTGACACTTAATGTTACTAGATTATATTAATGATTGACTAAATCCAAGGGATTTAGAAGAGAGATTAGAATCATCGCTTCATGGTAATTGATAAAACCATTAAAAGTGGAGAGTAATAACCAGAGGTCGGAATTAGGTAGAGTTATTTATGTACTTACGAGAGAATAAAGTGGATATGCCTCAAATCCCGAGATTAATTTTAAAGAGCAGAAAAATCACGTAATTTTTTAAATAAAAATGTTATTTAATTTTACACAATTTAAGCCACTGCACGCGCGACGTTGCCAATATGTAAAAACAAAAAAAAAATACTAATGTATGTTAATTAACTTTGTCTTATTTGTCTTATCTGTCTCTAAGGTTTTAATTATTATTTATTTGTAATATTGTTAGCAACACGGGAACTGTCCATTAGAAATCCCGGTAAAATCCATATTGATATCAGCATTTCGATCCAAGTACATAAATAACTCTACCTAATTCTGACCTCTGGTAAAAACGTTTCAAAGAATCCGTATAGAGACATCAGAGACCCGATCAATTTAACGACTGGTCATTACAGATTATACTCTGGACATAATTTTTATGACGAAAAATACATTAGCCATTTAAGAGTATCTACCGCTCATTAAAATGTCTGTCATATGTTTGGAATAGATATAAAAAGGTTAAGTTCACGATCTCCGCTCTAGAAAACAAAGTGATCCTCAAGTATATATTATTTTCGTTTCATCTGTACGAGATAGGTTACAGGTTAGATTTTGGAAAGTATTATCTCGAAATGTTAGTTCATTGTTTTTTTTTTTTAAAGAAAAGGATCGCCGCGAGTGCAAATACAAAAGCTCTTGATGCAAAGATCATTCAAACTGTAAGTGGTTACCATAGCCTATGGACGTCTACAATACCAGAAGCCCGTAAAATATTTTGGGACTTTATAGTACTATAACTTACCTTTGATAGGCGGTAGTTTGACCAGTTCCTGGTTGTGATTGTGAACGTTGAACCTACTGGAGCCATGTCTTCTGGGTTGGCCGTTCCAGCCTGGGGGTCGAGGCCCGTCTGCCGAGCGGGGGACGATAGACGCGGGAGGGGGCGGGCCTGACGCTAGTGATTGCTTCTCTGGGCGACTCTGTGAAACAATACCTTCTAGTTAATTGTGCGTGTGTTGCTTAGCAAAGCCGTATGGTATCTGGCTTGAAATAGAACCACTCCATCTCTTCCTGTAGATTTCGTAAGAGGCTACTAAAGGCACAAAAATTTTTGTGTAACTTCAACAACATTGTCAAGGTTTGCCAAGGGTTGACATGACAGGCGGTAAAAGCCACAGTCAAATCTTTTAAAATTGTTCCGGCTATTCGTTACCCCCTTCATTCCGTCTTAGACATCTGTGACTGTGTGTGTGTGTGACCATTGACGCGACACATTATTTTCTTATAAAAAAGCCAGAAGGCGCACCCTGGCTTCCGAAGTAGCAGCATCGTTTCTCGGCCTTTTGGCTAAGATCACAGAAAGCTCCTAAGCAGCACAGTGAAGGATTTAACCAGTAACAAACTAAAGTGAGAAGGTTTTTTTTTAAGTGCTAATTATCTCAATCAGTTATTGAGCTCTCCCAAAGTTCGAGACTTGGGTTTTGGGTTACTAACTCAACGATACTATATTTTATAAAAAATACATATATAGATAAACATCCAAGACCCAGGACAATTTCAAAAAGGCCATTTTCCAGCTTGCCCTGACAGGGGAACGAACCGGGAACCTCTGGGTGGCGGACTAGCATGGTGACCACTACGCCACTGAGGTTGGTAGCAAAGACCGTCACATTTTCGTATTAGAGCCACGGATCAATATTAGTATTATCAAGCTTTACAAGCATACATCATACATCCTGGAAAATAACGGATTTCAATAGGAAGTGTGGAAATTGCCAAGTCTGAGAAGGAAGGAGGCGGAATGGCGTCGAGATGAAATTCCACTATGCCGTAACCAATCTCTGAGAATGTCGCGTAATAACAAAAATATTCCATGCCATGTTTCATTAGTAAAATTAAATTATGAAATACATAACTGGATTAGGCGTCTAGCGTTTCTGATCGGTTCCACGACTTCCACGAGAATTTAATGTAAACGAAATCAAGTCTGTCTGTTTGTACACGCTAATCTCCGGAGATACTGGACGAATTCGAATGAAACTTTTTTTGTTATTTAGCTGTTAAGCCTGGGCAACATATAGGGTATAATTGATTTTGGAAAATAGAACACCTGATGCAGTACCGTAATAGCCTGATGAGCATTTTGTGTTGAGATTTAAAAAAATGCGGGTTAATCGGTAGCATCGTTTACTTAATAACTTTTATAGTTTATAGATTTACTCGAAAATCATATGGCATAGGTACATAATCTTTAAGAACATGACCTGTTCAGTCCTTCAATACGAAAAAGTTTCTACGAGTAACTATGAGTGGGACAAACGCTAAAATAGCCAAATTAAATAGTCAATATTTATAGATAGAATGACGATGACGCCCTAAAATTAGGTACAATACAATACAATACCCTTTATTGCACAAAATAAATAAAAACAGGACATAAAAATCTTAAAACTAGGAAATGCGCCAAAGGCGGCCTTATCGCTAAGCAATTTTTTTCAGGCAACCTCTCTATTTAAATAACCGGCCAAGTGCGTGTCGGGCCACGCTCAGTGTAGAGTTCCGTGGTTGTGAATGCCCACTTTGAGTTCACGCCATTATAAACGTCTAAAACTAATTTTCTATTGAATTTGTACGAACTTTTCCTTTGTCGAGTACATTTCATAAGTTGGTCGCTTATAACTTTTTAATGTGTAAACCTTACTAAGCGCTGATAGTTTTCCTTTAAACTTGGTTATATGTACTACTGCTGTGATTTACACATGTCCATATATAACTGTTTAACAGATAGAGGGGGGGGGGGGGATTTTATTTTCTATATTTTATTTTACCACTTATTTTGCTGTAACACTGCGATACTTCTTCGGGCTATATGCTCAGAATAGTTCCATATACAAGTTAGATCATCAAACTTTATTTTCTATATTTTCATGTTTACAACCCATTATAAACAATTTACAATTTTATTTTAGTATTTTTTTCTAAGAATTTTGTACTTTCTATGTAAGTTATTAAATAGATACTTACTAGTAGATAGTATTTAATAAGTTAGGATAAAATTAACAAAGCTAACTTAGACGCTATAGTTTTCCTTTAAGTTCAGTACATATATCACTATTTATACTCGATTACAACGCAATAAAAGCTGAACAAGCTTAATAATTTAATAAAAAAATGTTCGAACAAGAATAATTTTAATAAATAACAGTTAGTGACGTCATTTGGCAGCCTTTGCTCTTTAATATTTGGAAGCCTTGGTAAACAAGTCCCTTCGTCAATATAGTCGGCAAAACATCGTAAACCTTATTTGTAGAATAAGGTTTACGATGTTTAAATAAATTACTTCCAAAAACAGATTCATACCAACATATTAACTATTGTCTTCATCCCTTACGAGTAGACTAGAGCCATATGACCTAAAGGCCACCCCCAACGTGCTATTGGGCGTGTAGGTGTGAAATGGAATTAATTTTGTGATGGGTTGTCCGCCACATCAGTAGTTTAAGAGCTAGCGGGCACTTGTGTTTTTTATAGTTTCATCATTCTGGGATTCAATAATGGAGTTTGTGATCGACAAATGAGCGCACCATATAACTCCATACTCCCAAAACGAGCAAACTGTCGCCCCATTAAAAAATATTAAATTAAGTGCGCGCTGGCTCTAATAACCAAGATTAAACTAACTCTTTCTATCTGCAATCCGTAAGTCAATCGGATCTGATATTCGATGGTGCTGAAAATACTTGAGAAAATCATCGTATACGCCGCAAAAGCCCACTGCTATATACGAACATAGGACTTGCCTAAGGACCGCTTGTAATCGATCTTCTTGGGTTTGGTTATGTCATAGACCTAGAGTTTCAGGTCGTCTGACGTTGTATGGTTAAAGACATTTATTCTCATAATCTACAAAATCTTATAATGAGAACGTAAAAATTTACATTTAGTGGACGCGTATAAAAAGTCGGTAGGGAAGTAAACAATAAACAATATTCGTTCTGTGCTGGCCACAGGTGCTGGCTGTGTGCGCGGAACTAGTTTGTTTGTTTATAAAGCTTTATTGTACATAAGAAAGAACACAGTTACAAATCAGAAAAGTAGACAATGACGGACTTAACCCGTATAGTCTTCTACTACTTACTACTAGACTAGTTTGTCATATATGCATCTTTGATGCACAGTAATAATGCGCTAATGTGTACTGTACTGCTACTGTATGTGTACTGTCTATTGTGAAACGGATAAAGCGCAACTAGACGTGTCTTGTGATACGAATATTATTAATTCTAAACTGTTTTTTTTTGTAAGTTGTAAGAACTTAAAATAATTAATGTATAAATAAGTGTGTTAATAGTGGAGGTCAATTGTCTCTGCCAACCCCTATAAGAAAAAAGGTGTGATAATATGTATGTATGCTAAATAAAAAGCTGAACTAAAGCATACATCGCTCGAGGATCTATCCGTTGTTTTGATTAATGCACGAAATAAAAATTATTTTTAAAACATTTTCGATATAAACCAAACATTTATGAAAAAATAAAGAATTTATGATGATATCTACTGAACTTTTCCAAAAACGACATTAAAAAATTTGACAAATATGATTTTACGAGAGTTCCTGAGATTTCATAGTCACTCCGCGAAGAATACAAATGAGGCGGATATGGAATTTTAATATAATAAACTTGCTTTCTAAGGACAGTGTGCCCTCGACCTTGGCATACATTTTATTATCCTACCTTAATATTAAAAAAATGTCCTCCTAATTCAGTCATATAGTGAGTAAGTTACCAATATTTCGTTATTAGTTATTTTCCTTTTTACCAAGGAGTGCTGCTTTTTATGTAATTGCAAAAAAAACAGTGCTCCTGAAAATCAGTAGCGTTATACTATAAAATTGATTTAAGTTGTGTATGAAAACAATTTATGGAGTGCGCGTAAAACTGGGGATAAATACTCAACCTAATTATGCAAAAGTTTGTTTGCTCAAGTGGTTTGCAGACTTTGTCGGTGGCTCCTTGAAATACGCTGCCCGTGCTGTATACAGTACACGCACGGAGAACATTTTACGATCTTAGAGTAGACTTTTACGATTTGCGCGGGAAGCGTTCCAGCTGGTCCATTCCAAGTATTTTCCTTTTTCGCAGACTATTTTTTTCGAGCCATTATTTGTCGCACTGCTGGGCAAACACCTCCCTCCATTTCTTCCATTCAGTCCTGCTGAGCTGTTCCTTTCATTCGATTATAAATTTATCCAATTCGTCGTGACATCGCGTTCTTAGTCTGCCGGGTCTTCTGGTATAAGTAGGAATACAGCAAGTGGTGACATTTGCCCCATCAATTTGGCCTGCGGTGTATATGGAAGAGAAAATTCTTCAAGTTGTAAAAATCTGGAATGTTGAGTTCAACTTCTTGGTGCCTAAATCAGACTAATATTATAAAGGCGAAAGTTTGTGAGTGAGTGTGTATGTTTGTTACTTCTTAAAGCGCAAACGGCTGGACCAATTTTGATAGAGTTTGGTATGCAGGAAGCTGATACCCTGAATTAACACATAGGCTACTTTTTACATATACCGCGGGTAACGCCGCGGGGCGCAGCTAGTATTTTCTATTATAAAACTACTCAAATGGACTTATTGAACATAATGAGATCATATCAAACGTCATACATAACCTTCTGCCTTCATTACAATGGAATTACGAAAATAGACGTAATCTAATAAATAATTTATATTCAGCGAACTAAAATACTATGGAAGAGTCATTTCAAACAGTATAATCGAGCAAAATGGCCCCAAGTTTAAATAAAATGACGGTTATTGTCCGCTTGACGCGGCGTCATACAGCAGACACTAATTGACCCAGCAATTGGGTACTTTCTTGGGTCAAAAATAAATTATTTAGCACTGTTAAGAAAATAAAACGTCATAAAAAATGTGACTTGTTCATATTCATTTCCAACGTGATTTAAGTTTTATTTTTGCAGAAAAAATTATATCAAGACCGCTATTTGACTCGAAGAAGCTATGAGGGCATTAGCCACTATTTTATTCAAATCCCATAGAAAATGTTTATATTGACGTTTAGGAAAAAGTATCTTATTTGAGTTTTTGGAAAGTACTGGCGGAAATCTTGTACGTACCCCTACAGAATGTACTTTTGCGCTTGATTGTACTTCGCTAAGCAGATTACATAGTACATTTCAAGTTCAGGTGGGCGCCCGAAGCTGTCAAAAACGATTATTAGTTTATTAAGCTGTTTTCAAGCAACATATTTTGTCAGTACCCCTACAGAATGTACTTTAGTGCTTGATTATACTTCCATAGTATTGTGTAGTTCGCTTAACAGATTACATAGTACATTTCAAGTTCAGGTGGGCGCCCGAAGCTGTCAAAAACGATTATTAGTTTATCAAGCTGTTTTAAGGCGACATATTTTGTAAGTACTACTACAGAATGTACTTTTGTGCTTGATTATACTTCCATAGTATTGTAGCTCGCTAAGCAGATTACATAGTACATTTCAAGTTCAGGTGGGCGCCCGAAGCGTATGTAATCCAGTCACGCTGCTTGTTTACGGCTTATGAAAAAGTAAATGGACATTTTACGTACGTAGGTTATAATTGTAATTAAACTGTTTTTAAGCGACAAACGAAGCAGAATGGTTTTTCGAATGTGTGTATGTGGATGTGAATACCTAAATGAATATATGTTTGTCTATTACTTTGATACGCTCTCTGAAGCATAAACGACTTGATGGGTATATTTTGACATGTTCAGTCATTCGATTCGTCTAGTAAAATGGGAAATGTTTTATAGTCATAGAGATAGGGCTTTGTGACGCAGTCAGGTTTTATTATTTGGAACTATTTTTAACCCCCGCAAAAAAAAGAGGGGTGTTATAAATTTGACGCTAATGTCTGTCTGTCTGTCTGTAGCATCGTAGGTCTCGAACGGATGGACCGATTTCGACGCATATGCCCGGCTATGTTTGATGAAAATCGGTTTAGCCCTTTTAAAGTTATTGGGGGCTATACGCTTAAAACTTGGGGTTTTTTAATTTACCTGGCAAATACTAGTAATAGATGGCGCTACGGATATCAATTCCACTTAACATCGCTTGTAATATGTAGTTCCGCCACTTATCACTAGATGGTGTCGTCGGGGATTTTATAATTTGCCTGGCAAATAAACTTGTTGAACTTAAAAACTCTACACAACTTCAATTGATGATAAGATTTTTTCTATGTAGGTACTCTTAAAAACGTCGGATTGTTCGGACTCTAAAATCGTCGCCCGCTGATTCAAATATGTATTATTCCCTTTGTTTCCACCTGCAGTTAGACAGAAGGGCTGTAGCCGTGGCTGTTTTAAAAGGCATTACAAAGGTCAATGTCAAGGATGTGGTCTTCGTAATCAATCAATACCATCGATAGAGCGCCTAACGCCGGTGAACTCATAACGCCTACTCTGCGGAATTTAAATATTAATAAATGTTTTGTAATGACATTTCATCGAAAAAGAAACCCTGTTCACTTCACAGAGATCAAGAGAGTAAGTAGTATAAAAGACTTTTTGGTGTGGTATTTGACCGTGGTTTGACTTTTCACGACCACGTTACTAGTGTTGCTATCGCCGCCAAGGATTTGTGCTCCGAAATGCTAGGGAGTTCCAAAACCCGCAAGTCATTAGAACACTGTACTCGTATAATGCCCTACTAAGAAGCAAACTAGAATCCAGCGCGAATGGAATCCGTATCATGTCACATATACTCGTGCATGGATGCTTGAAAAAGTACAAAAGGCCTTCCGAAAGGCCTTATATAAAAAAAAATTTGGCTACCATCCATACTTGTACCCAACTAAGTTCTTGCTTGGTCAGCTAGGATATAACTCATTGGAGGTGCGGAGACTGCTACAACTGATCACTGATGGTTTGGTCGACTGTCTTTTTTTAAACAATCTTCTGTGCCTAACAAAATTGAGATCCCGGTGGACAGGCGCAGTCGCAGCCACATGACGTCTTCCATGTAGACAGTGGCCACACGACATCTCGTGCTGTGTCGCCATTAGTATGGTCACTGGACAATCTCAAAGCACTCCGTCGCGCCAACACTGATTTGAATTTTAGTTTTGACAACTGGTCATCATGGTAAACCCTATCACACGAAGGTTAGTCCATGCGTTCGAGCGTTACGATGACACAGTCCGACACACAGACAGACCGAGAGACATTTGCGTCAAATTTATAGTATATCTTTTGTGTTGGGTCGGGGTTTGAAAATAAACAGATTGAGCTAGTAACTACTAGATTTAAATCAGTTCGGAAATTAACAATAAACGCAAACGATAGGCTTTAAACACCTTATAAGTATAACCATATAACCGCACTATCACTTTCATTTTCGGATAGAGATAAAAAGTGATTTTTTGAAACTGGTTTTAACCACGAGTTACCAGTCGGTTGCAATGATTCCGGTATCACCATACAACCTGAATTTCATTTTGCACTTGCGCTATTCTTGTTACAGTTTTTGTACATAAATATGTATTTAAGTAACTAAGTACGTAGTAATTTGCCTAGCAACTTGTGTTACACTTAGAAGTAAGAGAAAGACTTATATTATTGAGATCAATGCAGTGTTATAGATATTATCAACTTTAAACACTTATCAAAAATAAATTAAATAAATATATAGGGACAAATTACACTGATTGAGGTTGTCCTAGTAGACTTGTGTTATGGGATAATCACTCAATGATACTATATATTATAACAAATATTTATACAGATAAACATCCAAGACCCAGGACAATTTGAAAAAGGCCAGTTTCCACCTTGCCCTGGCCTGGGATCGAACTCGGGACCTCTGGGTGGCGGACTAGCATGGTGATCACAAGGCCACGGAGGTCGTCAAAAAAAAACAGGACGCAACAAAAATACAATATATCATAAAACAAAGGCGGACTTAATTCCAAACAGGTATACAGCTCAAACAAAGCAAAATCTCAGATTTGTTGTCAGAAATACTGTTCTGATACTTGTTCGCAAATACATAAAAACTTCTTGTAATTTAGAGGTTGCTCTTGTCGGTGGAGATGCCTCCATTTCTCTCTTCTTTCTGCAATCCTTTTATTACTGGTAGGACCAAAACTTTTATTTGTTGGAATAACTTTAGTCGGTCTACCCCTTCCTCGTCTCCCTTCTACTTTTATTCTGAAGATATTGTTATGTCTTTATAAATTATTAGCAGTGATCGGAGTAAGTAGATTGTATTGTACTTGTATCATGAACTGTCATAGAAATCACAACATGGATAAGCTTTTTTCCGAGATTTCGTTTCGACTTACTTTTTTTTGGAGACGCCGCAGTGTGACCATCTCTGGCATTTTTTCCTGTCTCTCTTGCTACGTTTTTCTCTAAGTTTTGTTATGCCATAGTTTTTTTGCCAGTCACATAAACCGTAGACTGCCTCCGTGGTCCAGTGGTCAAGGCGTTCGCCTTGTGACCCGGAGGTCATGGGTTCGATTCCCACTGGGAAGCATACTTTGTGAAAAGTTGTTTCCAGTCTGGATAGGATGTTGCAGGATTAAATCACCTGATTATCCGAAAAGAAAGATGATTCCGTGTTTCGGAAGGCACGTAAAACTGTGGGTCCCGAACGCCACCTAGCGTTTGATCATCAAACTATCCAAGGATTGGTTCCTGGTTTGCCCTTTGGGTTGTGGAGGTCAGACGGCAGTCGCTCTGTGTAAAAACCAGCAACCTCGTCAAATCTCCTTGGTAAGATAGCGGACCCCGGGCTCTGAAGCGTTACTGCTGAGGAAGCAACCGGGAATACGCTGACATAAACCGTAGATATGATGATGAAAGTGTGAAAAAATTCTTGCTCATATTCATATTTGACGACCTCCGTGGCGTAGTGGTCACCATGCTAGTCCGCCACCCAGAGGTTTCGGGTTCGATCCCCGATCAGGGCAAGTTGGAAAATGGCTTTTTTCAAATTGTACTGGGTCTTGGGTGTTTATCTATATATGTATTTGTTATAAAATATAGTATCGTTGAGTTAGTATCCCATAACACAAGTCTCGAACTTACTTTGGGGCTAGCTCAATCAGTGTAATTTGTCCCTATATATTTATTTATTTATATTATGTATCCTACATGTAACCATTTTGAAAATCCGGAAAAATCTTTACCATTTTTAAATCCTGGAACCCCGGAGGCATGTCTATATTATTATAAACGTTTCAGTTCATTGACCCCAAAAGAATCTACCTACTAAGATCACTGGGTATTAGATGTCCAATCATCTTCCCTCTTCTTTTTTCAATAGATTTTAAAATATCTCGTTTCTCTCCTACTTTTTCTAGTACCACTTCATAGCAAATATCACATACATTGTGTTGAAAATCTTTAATGCATTTTAATCAAATTGAATGTAAGTATTTATAATATAACGTTTTCATACTTTAGTAAAAAGAAATTAAATGTTTTAGCTAGCACTTGTAAAAAACCTACAACGGCAGTAAATCCAATAATGATCATTTAATTATACCTAGTTTCTATTCAAATGTATGTGAAGGACGCCTGATGCTAATATACATATATGTATGTATACATAATACATACATACATATATAAAACGATACATCTATAAATAGGCCTAAGAAGTGACTTTTATGGAAATCCACGAGTCGACCAGTTTGTTTGATTGTTTGTTTGTAATAACTTTATTGTAAAAAAAAAACATTAATGATAAAATAAAAAAGTGCAAATATACAAAGCTTGCTTTACCGTAGCTTTCAGTTGAAAGTAGTAATTAGTAAAAGTCAGATATTGTGTCATGTGCTACGATTTAAAAAAAACTCATATTTACCTTTCTTGTATGTATGAATGTACCTACTTGTATGTATATTTGTTCAGGTCATTTTTTTCCTTCCGAAGCAGAAAGTAGAATTGGTTGGTTAACCACTTCTCGGTTTCGGATCGAAATTAAATTTTACATAATATTAATATCATTACAAGGCGTTTAATTAATGAAGGTAGCCATAAGGACAATGTAAAACATCGACGTGACCTCATCGAGTTTGAGTTCATTTCATTTGTCTTAAATAAATATATATGGACAAATCACACTGATTGAGCTAGCCCCAAATAAGTTCAAGACTTGTGTTATGGGATACTAACTTAACAATACAATATTTTATAATAAATACATATATAGATAAACATCCAAGACCTAGGACAATTTGAAAACGGCAATTTTCCAACTTGTCTTGATAAGTAGTTTGGCCTTACAATAAAAACTATAGTTTGAGTATATATTTCATTCGTCATAAGTATTTTGGCCGCACAATAAAAGCTTACTACAAATTACTTATCATTTTCCTTAAATATTGCGACTTTTTCCTCTCTTGTGTCGACACTCTTTCTTTCATTTGGCTCATCTATTCGAATCTCTTTTGGTTCGCTCATTTCTCCTACACGTTTTTTTAATCCAGTCTATCTATCCATTTATTATTGGGCTTGCTTTTATTGGTTTCCGTGGTTTCATTCAACGTAATATCTAAGGCTCTTCTCGTAGCGTGACCTTCCATTTTTTGTTAGAACTACATCTATTTCTGGTTTCATCCACCTTCATATCAAAGGTCCTTCTTAAAACGAGTCCTTCCCTTTTCCTTCTATACAGAATTTCACTGTTATCCTTTGTGTACAAAAGACCAGCCATATATAATTTGTGCAAGAGTTTAGATATTGACATGCACCGCTATATTTTCACTAGGTCCGTTCATTTCAAAGTGGGCCATGAGAACTGTATCTTCGTTATGAATCCATAATAATGTTTTTGTAAAGCAGTTTGTCGTTAAAATAATATTTTGTTTTGAGTAGAAGCAAAATATGCTAAATTCATTCTGTAGTACATACAGGCTGGTGAGCTTGTAATGTAATGACAAAGTGTACCAGTGTTCAAAAATCGAGGATTTGTTAACCAATTAGTATGAGATTATGACTCCATTTTTAAAGCGTATCGTACTTATATTATTCCTCTCTCTAATAATTACATACATAAATAAAATGTATATTTTTATAAAAATATTTTTCAAAATTAATTGTTCCAACTGATTTAATCCTTGTGAGGCGATACAATGTTATTGTATTCCAGTAGAAAAGTAACTTCCATCAATCTAGGACCTAGACTGATGGAAGTTACTTTTCTAGACCCTAGGACCTAGGGTCTAGAAAAGTAACTTCCATCACCTAGGGCCTAGGTGATTCTCGAAAATCAAGAGTCTAGAAGCCGTACAATAGAACAGTTTCACAAATGAACGGAAATAATAAATTTAGGAATCTCATAAGTACCTTGAAAATAGTAAAACTGTTGTAAAACTATACACACACGTCACCAACTCGCCAGCGCCATTAGTAAATGTCACTGTATTCCGTTTCCAACACGTGTACATAATGAAATAAACAAACCTTGAAACACAACGACCGTTTCAGAATCGATAGAAAAAACATTATGTTGCCTAGCCAAAAACTATTTCAAGTCTGAATTACAAGGTGATTTCTAGAAGACCTAATAACATTTTCGCATTTTACAGACAAGCTCGTCTTAGTAATGCGATCATAGTTTTTTTTTTTACAATTGGAAGGAATTAATATGTCGTCGATCGTAGATAAGCCGGTGTAATCAGCTTACCGTGGCGGACGACAAGGGCGAGTGATTCCTGCGCCTGAACATTGCCGACAGCGACCGCCCTCCAGGGCTCGTTGTCATAGCCAACATTGCACTTATTCTCGCATCACAACACAGCACTGATACACTCACGATTCGCGAAGCTCACCCATGCACTTAACCTAAACTAATACTCGTAAGCGAACAATCAACTTTTACTAACGTTTCACAGATATTCACCACCGTCCGAGACGCGCTAACTTTCTCTGTTGAGTTCAAATCTACATGAGTCACTGACTTTTTAAATTTAAAGTTCACAATTTCACGTTATTAGAGCTCTCAGAGTGTCTTAAAACCTCGTTAAGGCAGCCCGAAAGGAAACTGACTCTAAAAGTAATCTGAGGCATAAATTACACTCGCTAGTGTCAACCTACTTTAACTTTTAATTATCTTATGTTTACATCAAACAGAAATTACGGTGACGTCATTGCATCATAAACGTTAAAATTAAAGCGTAAATGTTTATTATTGCTGGTCGGCATTGCCAGAGTTTGTGCGAAAAATAATATTATAGTAGTGTTTTCGGACAGCCGGCTGTCTCGTTGCAAATTCGTGGATCGACTAATTCGAGGCAATAATTTGAAGTTTTCAAGTCTGATTTCTACATCCTGAGTGGAACGGCACGCGATTTCCTATAATTAAAATTGTAATTCTGCAGTAATGTAATGATGAGATAAAGATTATTACGTTATATTAACATACCGTTTGACGACCTTGAGAGATGGAATGCCTCTTTTCTTCCGTGGGCTTGAGCTATTACGGTCTAACGAATGTATTGAAGATCGTTTTTAAACTTTCAGTTAAGGTACAGTGGGCCATCGATACACCTGGGGCCGGCCCTCTACCTACTTATATTGATTTTTTTTTCTCTTAAACTCAAAATAATATCTATATTCGGAAAGATTTTAATTAAGTCTTTCTAAATTTAGATGACCGGCCCAGGTATCTCGTTGGATTTATCAGAAATAACCAAAATTCAAATAGTGTATCTTTTTTCTCGTAGGATCTATTGTTGTCTCTATAATAAATAACTTTACAACTGTTGACATCAAATCATTACATACACCATGGGAGTATAGGGGAAAATAAAAAGAAATGAATTCCTCAAGGAGGTATCTTGGCTCCTGACATCTTTATAAAATATGTAACAAAAACCAATATGGGACCAATGCTTGAAACTCGAGAAATTAATCGACATTTTCATACAAATTGCCGGACCGGCCAAACACTTTTGTATGAAAATGTCGACTTTTTCGAGTTTCAAGCATTGATCCCATAGGAAAAGTTGTTCACATTGACGGTCTGAGTTGCTCCTACAAGGATCGGACAGGGTTTATGTTACAAATTGTACAATTCACTCAACGAAAATCTCACAAAATGCTTCTATATTAAATACACAAAGTAAGACATACGAGACCATCTATAATTAATTTGCGACCACTTTCACCAATAGCTAGTGAATTAGCATTGACTTCTCATAACACGAATCGGTGGAAATTTATCACCAAAGCAGTATTTCATACATAAATTATCACGTCTATGTCCTTAATGGGGTAGACAGAGCTTAGGGCCGTAAGATCCAAAGGACGAGAAAAAAGTGATGGATTGCTAGCTGCATCGAATATTAACAGATATAGATTTTCGCTTATTCCATCGATCGTCTCTTACGATCGGCCCGAGAAGAGAAGTATTGGTACATTCTACTTTTTCTTTCTAAGCATTTAAGATTTGCAGAGTAGGTAGGTACTTACCTATAAAATAAACTTTATGGATCATGCGGTCGTGTAGTGGACGTTGTGGTGAAGATAAATCAAGTTCTATTATTGTAAGTCTAATTAATTAAATTGTGCATAATCCTTGTTTCACGTAACATATAAATGTAGGTAATAAAGTTATATAATACGAGCTATTCGAAATTGATTATACATAAATAAAAAATCTATAAATATATAGGGACAAATAACTGATTGAGCTAGCCCCAAAGTAAGTTCGAGTCTTTGTTATGGGATACTAACTCAACAATACTATATTTTATAACAAATACATGTATAGATAAATCAAGACCCAGGACAATTTTAAAAAGGCCACATTCGAACGGTCCGGCCGGTAAGCCCACAGTCCGTGAAGCACCCGGCCGGAAGGCACCCAAATTTTAAAATTTGTTTGTCTGCGAAGCCCACGGTCGCGAAGCCCCCGTTTTATTAGTTTCTTGCACAAATTTCAAGTGAGTACTGTTCAGAACAGAAGCGTTAGAATGAAGTATTATTTATACGCGGGTTTTCGTTTGGATATATAATTATTTTCTATCCGGATGAGGTCGAAACATGTCGGCCAGTAGCTGACTCTTTACGTGAGTAACCCGTGCTGTATTAATAATGTCCGAGTCTAACGTTAGTTTAAATAAAAAAAAAAATTCTATGTTGCTAATCAAATAATTCTTAACACTAAGTCGTAATAAGAACATGCATGATGAACAAATTATTTATTGTAATCACGACACGTTTATAGAAAATTAAATTATTTGATTAATCAGATTAATCAATAACACTTTTATTGTCAACAGTACCTGCTTAAATTTTCTTTAAAAAAAAAATAGTTTACAATCGGGGGTTTTGCGACCGTGGGCTTCGCGGACAAACAAATTTTAAAATTCGGGTGATTTCCGGCCGGGTTCTTCACGGACTGTGGGCTTAACAGCCGGACCCTTCGAACTTGCCCAGGGATCAAACCCGAGATCTCTGGGTGGCGTACTGGCATGGTGACCACTACGCCACGGAGGTCACATAAATGCATGGTATCCGCCCCGTGATCGCGCCTGCTTCCACACAGGCATAGACAGATCTATGGACCTCTACTTGCTACGTCAGACTTATGTACTTTATGGTTTGCGTTCCAATAAATACCTCTTTCGCTTCTCCTATACTCGTCACTCTCTATGCATGCCCGCCGGTTACGGGCTATGTACACTCAGTAAAAGAGATACCTAACCAGACCCTTTACCTACATCTTGAATTTTCTCTCGAACTGAAAATAATATTGACATGAAAACGTATATTCAGAAAGATTTTAATGAAGTCTTTTTGAATACGCATTTTCATGTTAATATTATTTAAAAAAAAAAAATTCAAGGTATAGATAGAGGGCCTGGTTAGGCATCTCTTTTGCTGACTGTACATTTCGCAAAGACAATTTATAATTACTCGTTCCCTTGGTAAGAAAAACATAAATGTCCAAAATAAGAATAACTTGTTTTTTAACCGTAAAAATGTCTGACCCGGGCGGTGTGCTGATAGGTGAATATCTACACCTTGGTGATTGGAGGTGAGCTCAAGTCATCTTACCAATCGTTAAGCATTGCCAGATTTTAAGACTGCTTGAAGAGTTCATAAAACGGACTCAAATATTATATTACCTAAAACGGACTCAAATATTATATTACCTACCACCATACCAATAGCAGTAGTAGGGAGACTAACACTGAGCCATCATAAAGATAAATCCACAGCATCAGCAGCCTTCTGCTGCATAAACATGCCAGAAAAACTTTGATTTAAATAAAGCAAATCGTAAAAGAAAAAAAAACAGACATCTAAAATTTTTATGGCTATATGCAAAAGACATAGAAAAATAATCAGTTATCTATCAATGGAGCAAATCACCACTCCCGTTATATTAGCCATAAATCCTTCACGGCGTGGCGGCGATAAAAATTTACACAAATCGGTCTCAGTCATAGAATTTTAGATTCATTAGCACGTATCGTATTGAGGAGCTTGGTGGCCTGGCTGGAGTTACTAGCGCAATTAAAGTGACACCGTGCGTGGTCCGCATTTGGATGGGTGACCTCAAGTGGCATAAAAATTCTTGAACTCCTCCGAGCTTCGGAAGGCACGTATAAGCCGTTGGTCCCGGCTGTCATCATAGTACGGCAGTCGTCAAGCTATGACAAATGCCTTCAGGCAGTCTGAAAAATCTGATACCAGTGTTGACCACTGACACACACGAAAAACAAACAAACGATACTAGCAACATACACTATGAACATAAATAAACATAAAATATGCCTTTTTATTCCATAATTCATTGTACATTAAAACCGTTTAATTTGACCAAAATATTAAATTAAATTGAAATAAGTAATATGTTATGTTAGTTTATGTAAATTCTTTATTGTACAAAAAGGATACAACACAAATACGAAAGAAAACATTACAAAGGCGGACTTATCCCTTTAAGGCATCTCTTCCAGTCAACCCAAAACCAGAGGAAAGAATGACATTTAGTAGGGTGGAACATTGTACAACACTTATGGGCAAATATACATCCAAATTTACATATTCTTGCAATAATTTACAAATTTAGTAATAATGTCTATTTATTCGTAATTGAAATTAAGATGGAATATTAATTTTTCGTAATTGAAATTAAGATGGAATATTAATTTTAATCACTATGAATACATCTGTTTATTAATTCTGCAAGTATTAAGAAGTCGTTAGTAAGAGTTCACGTGATCATGTTAACCAACTATCAAGAAGGTCTGCTTACACACATTTCTAGAATTTATGGAAGAAAGGGAAAGAGACACTAGCGAAACCAATTTCTAAATGTCGCACTGGCTGGGGTGGTCTAAAGACATCTGAAAATTCAACAGCTATTGAGTAATTATTAAAAAATATATTTTTTAGAACAAACTTTTATCAAAATATATTAACTTAAAAGTTTAAAGTTTTTCTCAAGACGAATGAAACGAGCCCAAACTTGATGGGGTTGCGTGCTTTCATTACTAGTTAGAGTTCCTATGGCCACCTTCCTGCTCCACCATCAGCTCCATGGTGGTTCCATGTCATTATAATATTGCATTGTCACGCGATATACGTATGCGTGCAAAATTGCAGCTCAATCGGATACCGAGAAGAGGGTCAAATTTAACTGAAAGATTTGATTACAGTTAGACAGACAACGGGACAGGTGCAACTAAATAAAAGCTTGTAAAAAACCGCACCTGGGTTCCGAGCAGCACAGCTAAAGGACAGCGACTCTGCAATAAGAGTGGTCGCGCTTAAATATTGTGACTTCAAATTGGTTGGCCAAATTGAAACTTTATTGCGAATGTAAATTTTGAAAAGCGAGCATTTTATGAATGCTTTTACTCTTGACATATTGAATGCATTTCACAGAGAAGTAAGTCAAGGCTGTGTGTGAATGAATGAAAGTAAGAGAGCAAAGGTTGCCAGATGGATTTCCCCGTTTCGTCTGAATTATCCCGATTTGTTTGACCCCCGACCAACAGCTTCTAGCAAAGCGGATCTTTAAAACATAAGCACATCTACACCAAATCTAGATGCAACGCAGCGTAGCGCTGGAATTATGAAAATAAACCAGACGCTGCAATTAACGTCAGCCGCCCACGTCCGAAGAACGTAAACTATGGCCACTCTAGTGATGGGTCGAAGGCAAAAACAAATTAGGTATTAATGGGCATACTAAATTGACAAATTAACACTTATTTCAAATTTGACATGATTCTTAAAAATAATTATGACATAACAATGTATTCTCAACCCACATATCTAATTTTAATATCAGTATAATTCTACGGTAATTTTTTTATTGTTCTTTGGTATAATTGTAAGTTGACATTTATAGAGAAAATGTTGCATTACAGTTTGTTGCCACTTCTTCTGTACTTGCGCTTAGAAAGCGGCAGTAAATTTAGCTGCAAGTAAATGATCTGACGTGAAAAACTACCTATTATGAAATCGAAAGAAAAATTGACAATTATCAAGTGATACAAATGTCCAATGATAAATAAATGGATTTTGACATATTGAGCGAAAAAGAGTTAACACCCAAATAAATGCCTGATCGCTGGGCAGAAACACTTTATTTAATTTCTGTAAAAAAAAAGCAGGAACTCATTGGTATTTAGTAAATCATGACTTTAATAAAATAATTTGGACATAAACAATCACGTTAGATCACTATAAATTCAAGCTTTCATGGGCTCGCGCTGCGTCGTCGTCTCGACTGGAGAGCCGAAATAGTGATATTTTGCCTACTCTGAGTAAGTCACTAAACATAATATCAATTTCTTGTTTATTGCCAATTTAGTCGCAATCTAATTATGTTTTGTGCATTGTATTATATAGCTTAATTTGAATGAAAAAGTGAATAAAAGTTCTGTAAATGGTTTTGCCCTGGCATTGGAAATTTATTCGGTATATACGGTCATTTATGCAATGCGCCCAATATTCCCGGGCATTAACCCATCTCTAGGCCACTCGTATTAATAGAGTGCGAGATCTTTTAAATACGTTGTTTTTATTTCACAAAGAGAGATGGATGACCTTTTGGAGGCCACATTTTAATATAAGAGTAAGTACAGCTGACCGAGCTTCGCTTGATGACACCAGAAAAGAGAAGTCCTCAAAAAATAAAATCTAGCTAGATCGTTTTTTCATCCCCGAAACCCTCCTACATATTAAATTTCATTGAAATCGTTGTAACGGTTTCTGATATCCGATTTCCGTTAGAAACAATTCTATAAACATATGACACTTCAGTGATTTAGAATATATGTATGTATACCTACCTACCTATATGTGAATTTCTATCTAGATCATTATGAGCCTAAGTTGGTTGTATAAGTAAGAGTCCAAACCTTCCCTCCCTCCCTTCCCTCTAGGTCTTGAACTAATGTTGAGATATAATGTTTTAAAACTGATAATCGGTGGCGGTTGAGCATATCACCTCGTATACCCTTTCAAGAAAAGAAAATTCAAATCGGTCCAGACCGTTGAGGTCCATGTCCCTTTCCCAAAACGTCCCCTGGTTTCAAAATGTCCCTTTCCCGAAATGTCCCTTTCCTAAAATGTCCCTTTCCCAAAATGTCCCTTCTACGAAATGTCCCTCCCTCGAAAAGTTCCTTTCCCAAAATGTCCCGTCTACAATCTTTCCCGTCCCGTCTTTAATCTTTGTATGAACAAAATTAGACAATTGGACCTTTTTCGCACGAAAAAATAATATGTACTGATTTTTTATAATTTGATAATAGTACCTACGTTAGTTTGTTTTACGGTTCATTTTCTAAAGTTAGGAATTTTTCCGTTGGACTTTATTCAAAAAGAATTATCTACTTTCTCTTTTCGTGAATTGAAAAGCTAAGTTTAGGTAAATAGGTCCCGGTGCACCACCTATCTAAAAGTCATTAGTTCATTACTAAAACTTTTAACAGAAGGGACATTTTGGGGATGGAACATTTTGGGGAAGGGTCATTTTAGAAAAGGGACATTATGGGGAAGGGACATTTAGGGAAAGGGACATTTTGGGAAAGGGACATAATGGACCTCGACGGTCCAGACGCTTTCAAATAATCGGTGATCATACATAAAAAAAAAGATCGCGACGAGTTGATAACCTCCTCCATTTTTGGAAGTCAGTTAATAACAATCTAAAAGAAATAAAGTTACTAAGTGAACACCAAATATCGTATCAAATCTAAATTACCTATGCCAGCACTGATAGGATACATACGAAGGCTGCAGTGATAAAAACAGAAAAAGTTGTTGACATAATAATTAACGCGTTTAGAGCTGATAAAACAATACAACCACATTGACACTCGCAAATATTTTTTTAAGATTCTAAATCTCCGCTAGCTGAATACTCATAGTCGTATGATAGATAACATACATATAAAATACATACAGTAAAGTAAGATAAGAGAAATTATACACCAACGCCTGTTCATGGGGAAAGTGTAATACATTTTTTAACAAACCTTGGATACTTAGCTAAAGAATTCATTGTTTTAATGTACAGTGGGCCACATAGAAAAGTATACCACCAATAGAACAATGACGTAGTACAGAAAGTATAGAGGTAGTATACTTTTCTATGTGGCCCACTGTACCTACTCGAACAACTGCAAACCATTGATTTTATGCTTTTATGTGAATTTGAGTGCGTCTATAACTTAATTAGCAAATATAAAGCAAAACAACAGTAAAATAAAATAGATGTTTTAGAAATTTCTACGAATGTATTACTGACTTGACAATCAATTTAAAACATAAATCAGGAAATCATAATGTGTAGCAAGTGTCACGCACGACAGAAAAATATATAAGTTAGTCAAAAAATTCTCATAGTGTGGAAAAGACGAAACTACTCTCACCTATGCCTAAAAACCTGACGGTAAAAACACACAAGCCAGACCAAACTATCGATTGGACTGTAGCAAACTTGAAGAATAATAAATGAAATTATTGGCAAACTTATACGAAAACAAACAAAAGCCAAACAATAACCACAACGTTCAATTAAGTTTTCCAAGTATATAGAGGTTGTTCGGAAAATTGGCTCAATTAGAGGGTGATGTGTAAGAAGATAAACAAACTTTGTTATGTCCATGGCGGCTATTATTGGCTGATATTTAATCAATTGGTCGGCACTAAGTGAGTGCCTACTTTGTATCTATATATCGATGTTTGGATATAGTATTGGCGTCTGGCAATTGTATTTCAAAGTTGGTGACTATGTACCTGGTTCTATAAATAATATGTGAACTAGAATCTGGAAAAAAAACAGGAGTAATGTAAAGAAAGCATTTTATGAGAATACTTATTACGGAACCGATGATTACCTTAAAGACAAAAACAACTAGAGCTTGGCGCGGGTCCCTCTTGAAGGTTTGTATTTGAACACTCACAAATGTCATAATTTGAGTACAATCGGCACATGTATAAGAACTAAATTTACAATTTGACATTAATTTCAAATTTGTCTTGATTCTTAATCAATATTATGACATAACAATGTCTTCTCAGCCAACATATCTAATATTAATATAAGTATAATTGTAAGTTGACGCTTTTAGAGGAAATGCTGCAGTACAGTTTGTTGCCGCTTCTTCTGTACTTACGCTTAGGTGGCCATTAGTTCTGTGGTGGCTGTAAGTAAATGATCTGACGTCATCAACTATTGAAAGAAAAATTGAAAATTACCAAGTGATACAACACTCCAAAGAAAAATATATGATTTTTTTACTTTTTGGTGTTTGATTTAAACTTGTTACCAGCGTTACGGTAGAACTGCTGCTGAATAGAACATAGGTACAATCCAAAGTTCAAGTATGATAAATGGCTGATAATGTATACCGAATTTGTAGGTAGGCTATTGGAATAAGAATTATATACCACTAAATAATAAAATATATGAAAAGTGAAATGTCACTTTATTTATGTGACCTTTCAAGCGACTTTTCATGCGTATCTCGAGGACCGGCCAGAACAACTTTCTCGGCCCTTCTCCATTTCACCACTCCATCGGTGACACGCGTAGTATGCGAATTGGAAAAGAATCGTTAATTGCCCATTAATTTTAATGATTTGGTTTCTTCGCGACCACAGATTATGTAGAATAGGATTAAGCAAGTTTGCGACCATGAATATTTGTAATTTATACGTTAAACAGTGGCAATTTAGCGTCAGCAAAATGTTAATCTTTAATCTTTATTTATCGCTCTTCCGACAGGCAAAGATTCAAAGATTCAAATGTTTATTCAGTAATTAGACCTTTACAGGCACTTTTACACGTCAATAAGTATAATTTATGTTACGTGTAAAGTATATTAAAATTTAATTTATTTTTAAAGAAAAGCTACCGATACCAGCGCTTCGTAACGACCACTGCTGAGAAGAAAAGCCGAAAGAAACTCATTTTCACAGTATTGGTCGCCTACTCGCCGGAAGGGCTTTTTCATATTATTATAATTGTCTTTTAATTAATAAATACTTATAATATAATACAATGTTGACACATTATAACATGTAATGCTTGCGAACAAGTAAACAAACATAAATTGCGTAATAAAAAAATGTTCTCTCACTCGACGGTGATGACTTAAAATCAGTGTTTGCTCCCTGAGCAATTTTAGCGCTGAGTTATTGCCTTTTTGTATCACTGCGGTTCACTTTATTTCTACAACTGATTGTCAATGTTTCTGTGTTGATATGTGTAAACATGTATATGTGTTTGCCTCAGTGAGACAAATAAAGTGTTTATCTATCTATCTATTTCATGTACAAAACCTATTATTTAGTCAGCAAAATGCTAACGCATTGGGCCAAATGCGCCTTGGTCTGTTTGTAACCGCCGACAAAAAAGAGGGGTGTTTTTTTTTTTTTTGTTTATTGGTAAACCTTGGTTGTGGTTGGTTGTGGTTACAAAATATACAATATACTTATTAGGGCCAAAAAAGGTTTACACAGGATTTTACCAATATAAATAAACTTAATGTTGATTGCAATAACAAAACAAGGTTACATATATTTTGTTTTAAGTAGATAATTAAGGTATACTAGTACATGCATAATAATAATAACCGCGTTGTAAGTTTGACGTCTAAGGGTGTTCGCTAAGTGACGCGGGCGCCCGCGGTGGGTTTAAGTCTATCTCTATCACAAACTCTAAGTGCGAAAGAGATAGCAGAACCCGTCGCGGGTCACCTGTTTCTGTTACACGCAGAGTTTGTGACAAAGATAGACTGAACCCGTCGCGTGCGCCCGCGTCACTTAGCGAACGCCCAAATATCTGTCGGTATGTGTGCCTGTGGCATCGAACGGATGGACTGATTTCGATGCGGTTTTTTTAAAGTGAGAATAAGTTTCCTTGCGGTGGTTCTTTGATACGGTTGATGACAATCAGTTCAGCCGTTTAAAGTTAATTTATACAATACAATACAATACAATAAGGTATTGGGGGTTAACGCTTGAAAGTCAGGGCTTTCTCTAGTAAATAATAGACTGCGCTATGGATATCAAGTCTTATCGGTAGTTCTGCTACTCATGTCAAGATGGCGTTCTTGACAGTCAGGATTTTTAGGGTTCCAGTCCGGGTTATAAACGGGATCCTATTACTAAGACTCCGCTGTCTGTCCGTCTGTCACCAGACTGTGTCTCATGAACCGTGATAGTTAGACAGTTGAAATTGTCACAGATGATGTATTTCTGTTGCCGCTATAACAATAAATACTAAAAACAGAATAAAATAAACATCTAAGGGGGCTCCCATACAATAAACGTGATTTTTTTGCCGTTTTTAGCTCGATATTAATAACGGTAACTGGTAAACGCTTAAATATTCACATATTTAGTTTTATATACACTTTCAAATAAATAATTAAATTAAAATAAATAGTTAAGGCGCTTCCCATACAAAAAACGTGATTTTTTATAAATAATGGTACGGAACCCTTCGTGCGCGACCCGACCAGCACTTAGCCGGTTATTTTAATTCGCCTAGCAAATAAACTTCTCTACCATATGTTTGTCACAGTACAAATACATTTTGCTAAAAGAATCCCCACGTCTTTACAGCGCAATAGCTACCTGATAAAAATGTTAGTTACATGAAGAATTAATTAAGAGGCATTTCACATTTGGTTGGATGTCCAGCTTGCACAATCAAACATTTTTAAAGATTATTAAAAAATGTGACGCATTTGTAGAAAAGTGTTTCATTAACTGTCAATATAATTATATGTTACATTATTGTAGGCAAGTTTTTTTTATTGTTTATGTGTGTGTGTGTATAGAGAACTAGGTCATCAAAAATTTAAAATTTTGATGACCTAATTTTCGATGTAGTCAATGTTTACACAATATACCAACATGTCTACTCGTAAAATATCTACAATTTAATTATATTGACAGTTAATGAAACACTTTTCTAACAATGAGTCACATTTTTTAATAATCTTTAAAAATGTTTGATTGTGCGAGCGAGACAGCCAACCAAATGTGAAATGCCTCTTAAGCGAGCATTGAGGTGTAGATAGAAACTATTTTCCAACATTGTAAAAGATCGGAGATAGAAAGTAGTAGGGTGAACGCTCCTATTGTCGCCCCCCCCCCCCCCCCCCCCCCCAAAAGTCGGCACTACGTTCTTTTTCTGTTAATAATAGCGGTTTGTTGGTGTTTAGGCATAGTGCGTATTTTTTTTTATAAAGTTTGCACTATCGGGCAAGTTATTTTAAAATATGGCAACACTGCTACGCTCCTCTATCCGTCAATAGTTTCTTGAACGTGTGTGAGCGCAAATGTCGCCGAATTTCTAAAAAAAAATCTACTTTCGGAGCATCAGTTGGTAAGCAATAAATTACGTATTATAATAGTAATGAGTTGTTGATGTAATTTAATTGGTTCAGCATAATATTTGCCATTGTTTCATAGTGGCTTTAAATGTTTTTTTAATATATTTGAAGAAAAAACAGGGGTGTCGGACTTAGGAAAATCAGTAGTATGGAGTACCGAAAGTCGGCAGGGGGTGCCGACCTTAGAATTAGGCGTAATCCTAAGGTCGGCACCATTAAATAAAATCGGTATTAACTATATAAAAAATCTGTATGAAGTTTTGTGTTAAACAGTTTAATAATATATACCTATTTTGTGTATATTTGTGGGTTTTAAGTTTTTTAAGATTCCGTAGTAAACAAGGAACCCTTATAGTTTCGCAATGTCTGTCTGTCTGTCTGTCTGTCCGTCTGTCCGCGGTTCTACTCAGAGACTATAAGTAGGTACTAGAAAGCTGTAATTTAGCATGCTGATGAAATATCGTCTGAAGACATTATTAAAGAAGCCAACGCTATAAATACAAAAAAAAAAACAAAAAGTAATTACAGAAATTAAAAATTTTGCTTAAAGTAATTCTACAAATTTGCGGATCCAAGAAAAGCCGGAAGGAAATGACGAGATAATAATCACTCCTGCTGAAATTCATACAGAAAATAATAGTATGCAAAAAATTCCAGAATTTTACGAGATATGACCTTTAGGACTCTGAAGCAACAAGATACTTTCGATATTAACAAAATGCCTATTATATTAGATGACAATTATAAAGAAAATATTATAAACTATTATGATAAAATCCATAAATCAATCACATTTGCAAAGACACAAGCAGAGTCGGGTTGAAAAACATGGTTTCCTTCAAACACCATTCAAAAAATGGAGGACCGACTTCAGGAACACAAATGACGGAGATAGGAACATGAGTGCCGACCTTAGGCAAAATTGTGTTTTTTTGAATAAAAAATAAAATAAAATACTTTTTCTCGCAAAAATTAATTCCTTAGAGTACGATTAAAAAGTATAATATATAACGTGTTCGAAAAAATCAACATCACACTGAAATTCCTTTGTATGAGCCCTGTATGAATTTTCAAACTTGACACAAGCCTTAAAGTGCCGACTTATGGAGCGTTCACCCTATCTTAGAAAACTTCACCAGGTCTTTAGGTATCGAAAATATACCTACATTATTACTATGCGCGCGGCGCCCACTTCGAAGGGGAAAATTCAGTTACATGAATCGTTTGTGTGAAACGTCTTTATACACGCGCTGTAACGGTCCTTTGGTAGGTAAAGTCCTATGCTCAGCAGTGGGCGGAAGATGAGGGCTGGGATGATGATGATGATGATGATGATAAACGGTTGCCTACAAGCTTGTATGACCCAAAGGAACTGTGGGATTAGTAAGATAAAAAAGGGGAATCAAATTAGTGATGGCTTGCTCTAACCACCGCATCGCGTGTTGACGTGTTTCTTCTAAATTTTCTCCCCTTCCCTAAATTGGCTTTTACAATCAGCGCGGGAATAGAAGCAGCTGGTACATTCTACGTTCATTCTTTTCTCCCAGACATAGATTGAAAAATACTTCTGTCAAATTATTCGAGAATGCGCATAAATATTGCTGCTATCGGAATCACTTGATCAAACCATCGCAGCGTTAACCGGAACGCAGTGAAAGTGTCAGCAATCCGTAGATGAGTGGATGCGTTCCGATTTACATTAAAATGCCGAGTCTGTACGCCACAATCACCAACCGTAGAAGCAGATTTGTTTCCATAATAAAACGCTGTACACTAGTAATTTTAGTCACATTAAGCATGCAAGAGCCCTATCTATGCTCCTGCTTAAGGGGCTACCTGAATTTTTCGGGGTCCAGTGCTGCCCCCATTTGAATTAAATAATTTAAAAGGAATCGGAGATATAATTTCAAATTTTGTCTAGACCAGGCTCTAGATAACCCTTTAAACTATTTTATGAACGTGAAGCTTTTCTAGGCACAATTGCCTAAAACGGTCACTTTTGGCGTAAGTGCGTAGAAAAGCTTCATGTTCTCACTTTAAACTGTAAACAGTAGTTCATAAAATAGTTTGAAGGGTTATCTAGGGTCTGATCAAGAGAAAAAAAATTGTCTTGATCAGACCCTAGATAACCCTTTAAACTATTTTATGAACTATTGTTTACAGTTTAAAGTGAGAACGTAAAGCTTTTCTATGCGCAATTGCGAAAAACGGCCTTTTTTGGCGTAGGTATGTGCGTAGAAAAGCTTCATGTTCTCACTTTAAACTGTAAACAGTAGTATATAAAATAGTTTAATATATAATATATAGGGACAAATAACACTGATTGAGCTAGCCCCAAAGTAAGCTCGAGACTTGTGTTATGGGATACTAACTCAACGATACTATAGTTTATAACAAATACATATATAGATAAACATCCAAGACCCAGGACAATTTGAAAAAGGCCATTTTCCAATTTGCCCTGACCGGGGATCGAACCCGGGACCTCTCGGTGGCGGACTAGCATGGTGACCACTACGCCACAGAGGTCGTCACAGTTTGAAGGGTTATCTAGGGCCTGATCAAGACAAAATTTTAAATTATATCTCCGTTTTCTTTCAAATGGCAGCACTGGAACCCTGAAAAATTCAGGTAGCCCCTTAATCATGTGCTGCTGAAAATATTCGAAATTTACGGGAACTTTCCGATTATAAAACGGTAAAAAAAAATACCCAATATTTCTGTAATTTTTCCCAAAATTTCCACTTTTAGAAATATGGTCGGGAATGTTAACGGGAATATTTCCAGTTTCCAAAATTTCCGGGGACAGCACATCACTACCATGCTTCATGTGGCTAAAATATATTATGCTAACTAGAGACGGACGCACTGTACTGGAACTCTGTATGAAGGGTGAATTAATTAATTTTTGTGAAGATTGGAGCACACCGATTCATACTTTCAGAAATCTTACGGTATTAAACCATTTTTCTGGTATTTGCATCGAAATCGAACTCCGAAACATTTATTTCGGTTACAATTTCGTGAACTCACATAAAATTTATGCATTCACATGACGTCATTCCAACATTCCACCAAAACGAAAGTATGTCATGATGTCACATCTTAGAATACGAAAAGTAAAAACTTATGTAAATAACAAGATTTAAAAAAACTAAGTGCCTGATAAACTGTCGCTGGCATACTGTAAGATAGAGTGGTAACAACCCAGAAAAGACGTAATAGTAATGCAAATGATTGGTTGCAAATTGCAAAACTAGAAGTTTTCTTGCTGGTAAGTACTTACCTACCCGAAATGTTGTTTTATGGACTGTTCACATTTAGGCGGCCAGCAGTACAGATTACTGGTGGGTACTATAATTGATATTTCATGTTGTTCCCAACGTTCGTGCCAGTCAAACATGCATTTTCTCTTTTTTGGTTTTGGTTTAATAACCTTTCTTTAAATACAACAAGTTTATTTTTAACAGATATTGTTTTCTTTTTTTTGCCCGCCTACTCCTTGTGGCCCCCCAGGAAAAATGCTGGATCCGCCCTTGGTGAGGGGAAATAAAGAAATAATTTATTTTTGCGAACATAAATATAAAACATAAAACTATTGGCGGAATTTTACCACAATAGTTGTTATTTATTACACTAGGTAAAACCTAGAAACATATTTTAATAAGCCGCAATATCCCGCACCGAGGTAAGATACTAAGTGCAAACAAAAAGTGATATAGATTAGGTACTCTTCATCATAATAAAGCGGTCTACATACTTGCACCAGCCACAAAATGCTGCCTAATTTATTATCCACAACCTTCCACATGAGAATATCAACTGATCACTATTTTAACTTAGAACCGTTTTGAACATTGAAAATTGTGTATCGCGGTTTGCGCGCGAAGCATCTGCGTTCTGTCGCACGCACTGAGTCGCACGAATCGCGAGGTGCCAAAGCATGATGTAAACAAACTTTATTTACATTATTCAGGACGATAAAAGACGGTCGGAGCGTCTATTACCAAGGCAAAGAGTTTAAAATACCAAAGTATTTACAATGTGATAACTTTAATCACAGAACAATCATTTCTATTTCTTGAAAACTAGACAATTTAATGTGCCTAATTTGTCTTGTTAACAAAGTATCTGAATGATTTTGCAATCTTTTCAAGGATTACATTTTTAACTTACACCGCGAAATGATGCAGTAAATGACTGTCTAAGAAATCTAAACTTTCAGGAATAGTGCTGGCATTTGTTCAAAGTAAACAACTTTTATTTACAAACATTGTTTGTTATGTCAACAATCAGCAAATTAAAAAAAATGGTTAAATCTTTTTCATGAAAAACAAACATTAGTGATGATTAATGATATCCTGCTCCCTACAGCATGGCACCAGCATCAGCGTTTAATGAGCACTGTCATCTATCAGTATCTTGCTCTCTACGTAATAATAATGAACGAGATTGCACTAGTCTATCCCACAATTCCAACTTATCTGCGCTTATTCCAGGGGCCGGGGATGCATCTAAACAGGTTATGGGTAACCCTTGACAACTTCTGTGACCATGGACGTACTCAGGTTTTGGAAAAGGGAGGGGTAATTTTTTTTTTATCTATCAGTATCTTGCTCACGTAATAATAATGAACGAGATTGCACTAGTCTATCCCACAATTCCAACTTATCTGCGCTTATTCCAGGGGCCGGGGATGCATCTAAACAGGTTATGGGTAACCCTTGACAACTTCTGTGACCATGGACGTACTCAGGTTTTGGAAAAGGGAGGGGTAATTTTTTTTTATCTATCAGTATCTTGCTCACGTAATAATAATGAACGAGATTGCACTAGTCTATCACACAATTCCAACTTTATCTGGGTTTATTCCAGTGCCATGCAACAGGGGCCGGGGATGCTTCTAAACAGGTTATGGGTAACCCTTGACAACTTCTGTGGCCATGGGCGTACTCAGGTTTTGGGAAAGGGAGGGGCAAATTTTTTTATAAGCATCTGGTCAAATAAATAAACATAAATTAAAATAGGTATGTCTGTCTGTGGCATCTAGGGCTTGTAAAGTAGCAATCGGTTCTTGGTTTTTCAGAACTGGGACAAAAATCGGGTCGGAACCCAGGATTCTGGTTCTTGATTTTTTTTTCTAATTCTTATGTGCCTTTTAATTAAACAGACAATGACAAGCAAGTCTGTGAAACATTTTTTGGGAAAGAAAATCAAAGTCCTTAAAAATTTATACTTATATATTATAATTAGTTAATTACAGTCAGTAAAATACTTATGTAAGGTGTACTAAAAAGGAACAAATAATTAAAATGAAAATTACAGTCAGTCTTAAAATACTTGACAGGAACACATAAACAAATGCAGAGCTTAAGAGATCAACAACTAAGTTTTAAGAATACTTAACAAGAACAAATAATTAAAAATAGAAATAACAGCCAGCGATCGGGCCAGTGACATGGTCGCAGCGCAGAGACGGGGGAGAGAGAGGCAGTGAAGTTCGCCCATTTTTAATTTAAATATATATACAAATTTTAAGATGCTTTTGGGGCTTTTACAGCACCAGCAGTGAGATATTTATTTCAACGGGCAAGAAAAAAAATCTATTTCAAACCAGAATTCTTTTTTGCAGAACCAGTTCGGTTTTGATACCCAAAGACCCAGGACATCCTGGGAAATTCAAAACCAGGAATTCCCGGGTGCAAGCTCTAGTGGCATAGTAGCTCTCAAATGGAATAAACCGATTTTCTTACGGTGGTTCTTAGCTATGTTTGATGATAATCGGTTAAGTCGTTCAAATGTGATAATGCTTGAAAGTAGGGGATTTTTATTCAATTTTTATTAAAATTATCTTTGGTATTCATTTTAGTGTTGTTTTTTATAATATCCCCAGCTCAGTGTGCGTTTTGG
Source organism: Acrobasis suavella (assembly GCA_943193695.1). Lineage (NCBI taxonomy): Eukaryota > Metazoa > Arthropoda > Insecta > Lepidoptera > Pyralidae > Acrobasis > Acrobasis suavella. The sequence goes on from OW971947.1 coordinate 5,701,560, forward strand.
CATAGGCCTTCTCCAGCTCTCTCTACTGTGGTCCATCTTCAGCCCTCATAAATCCAAGTCTAAGGATCTAACTAAATACATCCCATTTGCAATTAAGTTTTAAATAAGGATCAATATTTGTATGAAATAATTTAGCATGTGTAACGATACTTACATAATATTACATCTTAATACCCAATGGCAGGCATGTGTCACTCCCCGTTTAGATGTCGAGAATAAAACTAGATTATTACTATACGCGCAGCGCCACTTCAAAAGGGAAAATCCAGTTACATGAATTGTTTGTCCATAGTAATAAAAATGAAATTGGCTTGCAATGGATGTTTATGTATCTAAAAGAAGAGCTGAGATATTCTGACTGGAGCTAAATTAAACCATGACGTTAACTAACTATTAAGTAGTTATTTCTTTGAATTTCTTTTCTGATTAATACTTCTGTATGTGAGTACTAGTACTTATTCTGTGCCGCATTTTCCTTTGATCGGCTTCTATAATCTGCATGGGAAGAGCAGCAGCTAGTACAATATCATCATCATCATTTCAGCCGCATGACGTCCACTGCTGGAACCTCGCCCAAGGATTTCCAAAATAACCGATCAAGAGCGGCCTGCATCCAGTTATATCCAGCAACCAGGTCGTCTGACCAACTTGTGGGTGGGTGTCCTATACTTCGCTTGCCAGTATGCAGTGGTATTAAAGAACCTTCTTGCCCCATCGGCCATCGGTTTTTCACACTATGTGTCACGTCCATTGCCACTTCAACGAGCTAATCCGCTACATTACATATAGTACATTCTAAGTTTCTTCTTTTCTCCCATACCAGATTGGAAGGAATATACTTATATATTTACATAAGATACTTATATGTACACTATTTTTGACTGCCTCCGTGGTCCAGTGGTCAAGGCATTCGCCTTGTGACCCGGAGGTCATGGGTTCGATTCCCACTGGGAAACATACTTTGTGCAAAGTTGTTTCCAGTCTGGATAGGATATTGCAGGCTTGAATCACCTGATTATCCGAAAAGAAAAAATGATTCCGTGTTTCGGAAGGCACATAAAACTGTGGGTTCCGAACGCCACCTAGCGTTTGATAATCAAACTATCCAAGGATTGGTTCCTGGTTTGCCCTTTGGGTTGTGGAGGTCAGACAGCAGTCGCTCTGTGTAAAAACCAGTAACCTCGTCAAATCTCTTTGGTTAGGTAGCGGACCCCGGGCTCTGAAGCGTTACTGCTGAGGATGCAACCGGGAATACGCTCGGATGATGATGATGACTTATATGTACACTATTTATTATATTGTATTTTGTATGTAGGTATTTCTTGTTTGACAGTTAACTGGAGGAGTGAGTTAGCACTACTACTAGGGGCCCACAGAGTGCTATTGGAATCCTATTAGACAAAAAATATCTAAGTACTTTGGATAGATATTATGATGCCTATCTACCGTCTACATAAGTTACAGTGGTACCTACACAATGTAATAAAGATTTTACAGTACCTACTGGCAGATAAGTGTAAGATAAAGAAGGTAGGACATCATGTTTAGGTTCAATATCGCAAAAACAACAGGTGAAACCTGATGCCGTTGCGCGGAAACCTGCTTGCTTCGGAGCGCCCGTACGATAATACCGTCGATATCGGCTAGCCTGCTCGGATATCAACGAGATAGCAAGTGATCAGAGATCTCGCAAATTAAATTATAAACACTCACCTCCGGATCGCTGTCGCCTCCTTTATTCTTGTCGATTTTGGTCTTCATCGCCTCCTGCAAACAGTTGTTGACACTGAAACTCTCACTGTACCGATAATTGTTTCGGATCACCAGTAAACGACGATTTTACACACAAATTATGCACAACCGCATACCACTAACGAACAACTGACATGGCATAGGCAGTATATAACATAACCTGAGAACCTGCGTTGCAAAAATAGGTAACGACTATCTTAAAATTTCCCGCTTTACACTGTTTATCACTAGGACTTATGAAATGAGTCTCAAAGTAATTCTTCAGTGTTTTCCAAACTCACCTTTTCTTTTTTCGGCATAACAAATTAGTAAATAAAGCTGAAAATATTACTTTTGTATATTTGCGTGAAGATAGTTGCATTTTAATTGTCAAAAGCTCGCTTGCTGATTGGATAGTTTAAGTCACGTGACTTCATTGAGTTGACGTTGCCAATAGTGTTGTGCATTATATTAATACAAACAAAGTCTCTTTAAGTCGACCTCGATTGTCTTTTTACGAGTACGGTCCGCCGCAAATCAAATCAAAATTATATATTACACAATGCACAACTGTGATATAAAGGTAATACCATAGAATTATAAGAGGCAAAGGGTCAATTCATACTAGCGCAGAGTCGAAGCGCATCGAAGCGTCAAATTCCTCACAATCAAAGCGAAGTCGCGCGTATTCGCGTGAATTAGCGCGCATTCTCGCGCTTTTTCGTGGCATTAGTGATGGACACCAGTTGCCAGTTGAATCTCGTTGTTGAAACTCGTATAAAATGGTTGACATTGATCTTGCTATGATGTTGCTTATATCAGAAGTTGAAGAAGAAGAAAACGCAGAAAAAAGAAAAAGAAAATTGCGAAATTTTGGAGTTCACGACTTGTGGAAGAAAAGACGTATATCTGGTGAATTCATTTCTTTTTGCGCAGATTTATATCTGTACCCAAGTATTTATTACGACTATTATAAAATGAACTATGATCAATTTGAAAACTTGGTCAATATTTTGAAGCCACACACTGTAAAACAAGAAACTAAATTAACGATACCCATTTCCGTTGAAGAGCGAATATCAGTCTGCTTAAGGTGAGTTTTACGTCTTTTTGTAATTTTTATATAAATATAACTAATAAGAATAACAAGAAGATATTTAAACTCTCGGTAAAGCTGATAGAAAAGTTAACCAATATAATAAATAAACAAGCTTATATTTGAAATTCTTTATTTAAAAAAAATTCTTATATAGGTAATTATTTGCCATGTAGAATCATAATTTCTAAGGTCAATAATAATGAATTAATGAATTATTACTATTTGTCAACTTTTTGCAAATAGTCTTCGATTTCATCTAAATTCGGTTGCCGCTGATGCTGCATTGTTGAAATCGGCTGTGGTACGTAAGGTGATGGTGGTGGGACCAAACTGGTATCGAATGTATTTGGATTTTGTTGAATGGTCATGGTGGATGGGATGTAAGTTGAAGTAGATGGCGGATAATAATTTTGCTGAGTAGTTTTAAGTGGCCGCTGTTGTTGTGTTTCATAGTAGTTAATCAGAGATGGTGGAGTATCGTTTCTTTCCTCTGAGGCAAGTTTTACTTCTGCGTCGGTAACTAGGCCAAGTATTGACTTCTTTAATTCGGCTTGTATTGATACAGGCATTTTTTTTACTGTTCCACTCATTGATAAAAAAAACACATCTAATGGATCTTCTTTCTTTTCTTTGGCTTCGAGATATTGTGTGAATAATAGCTGCGATAGGGGCAGTGATTTTTTTCTGGCGCTATAATTTGACAACGATGAATCAGAGCGTGGACTTTGCATGACATCTGATGGTGGTGCTGGTGACTCTATCATTGTGTTATCTTCCGTGTTTATGTCTAAACTATCTTCAGAACAACCTAGGTTTGATGTTTGTGGTTTGTCCTGGAGGTAGGGTTTTAAAAATTCCAACTCCTTCTCAAATTTAATTGGTTTTTCATTTTTTCGCGCAGATCCGCTTTTATATTGTCTTAATCTTAGAGCCTTTTTATAGCAATCACGTAGTTTCTTCCATTGTTTCTGACATTCAGCCACTGAAAAAAACAAATTAAATATATGTACTTAATTAATACTTTTATACTTTATAATATTAATACTTTGTTACAGGTTTCTAACTACTGCTATTAGTTGCAAATCACTGGCTCATAATTATCGCATGGGCTATAGTACAGTTTGCACAATTGTACATGAAATTTGTGCTGCAATATGGAAATATTTACAGCCTCTTGTTATGCCAAAACCAACGCTAGAGTCATGGATTAAAATCGAGGAAGATTTTAGAATTCTATGGAATTTTCCCAATTGTATAGGAGCGATCGACGGAAAGCATGTCAATATAAGGGCACCCTGGAACAGCGGAAGTCTGTACTACAATTATAAAAAGTTTTTCAGCACTGTCTTGTTAGCTGTTGCTGACGCTAAATATAAATTCATTATAGTAGACATTGGAGCATATGGACGTAATCACGATAGCGGCATATTGAGCAGTTCCAAATTCGGCCAACTATTACAAAATAATATGATTAGTATACCGCCTAATAAAAACTTGCCAGGTATGACAAACACAGTTCCTTATGTTTTTGTTGGCGACGAAGCATTCCCTTTGTCTGAACATATTATGAGACCTTATCCTGGTAGTGAGCTGTTAAACAATAGCCAGAAGAAAATCTATAATTATCGTTTAAGCCGAGCAAGGCGTATTGTGGAAAGTGCCTTCGGAATATTACAACAAAAATTTGAAGTATTTCAAAAACGTATAAGAATGCAACCAACGTATTTAGATACCATGATTCTTGCATGCACGTGTCTGCATAATTATATTATGGAAGATTTTGTGTCGGAAGACATTGCCGTGCCCAATAACAGCATTTTACAAAATTATTCCGTTGACAGTCAAAACATGGACATAACCGGTAATCAAAACGTGGATGCCATGGAGATTAGAGAGATCTTTAAGTCCTATTTCATTTCTGAGCATGGGGCAGTATCATGGCAAAATGAAAAGATAACACGATGTTAAGAAATAGGACAAGATTATAAAATATTATATATGTTACCGGCAATCTGTATAATTCAGGTATTCTATACAATACCCAGGCAATGTATAGAATACCGGATTATACAGATTGCCGCTAACATATATATTAAATGTGTGAAATTACATGTTACTTCTTGACGTAAATGGTTTGTTTTTGCGCCGCTTTACGACGCGCCAGCATGTGAGCTGGCAACGTCGCACGGAAGCGAAAACATGTGTAATAATAATAAATATTTAGTACTTACCAGGTAGTTTCAATTCACTGCTAACTTTTTCCCACGCATTACTTTTTGAATTTTTGTCGCTATAATATTTGGACTTCGAATTAAATAAACATTCGTATTTTTGGACCAAATAAATTAATTTCTCGTCGTTTTCCATTGTGATTCACTTCGACACAAGACAGTTTCCGTCCGATTCCGATTGCCGACTGACCAGACGGCGCGTAGTTCGCCTAATAGCCGCTTGGCTTCGCGCGAATGCGCGCGCACCAATCAGAGTTACTCGCGCGCAGGCGCCCGAATTCCCTCGAATGTGCGTGAATTCGCGCGTCTTTTTTTTTCCTTGGAAGAAATATGTGCATTACATTGTGGAAATAAGGGTGAATTTGCTATATTAAGTTTCGGATTGACGCTTCGATGCGCTTCGACTCTGCGCTAGTATGAATTGACCCAAAGAAGGCTTACTAAATTAGCATACGATTAAATATAACCATCTTTTCTTTTCTTATGGCAAACGTAATGCGTTAGAGCGAGATCTCAATACATATTTTATTTCTTTTTTCTGTAGGTTGTCACAAGCCTTTTTGCATACTAGTGTTGTCCATTATCGATATTTTCTCGTATAGATAGTTTCAATACACATAATTTGCTGAGTTCCGGGTTCCAATCCCAGTATTCCCAATACTACCTTCAAAACAATAACACCGATCAGTTCTTAAGTCTGAAATGAGAGAAGGAGAAGAAAAAACATTACATGATTTTATTTATACCTATGTATAAATTTAATTAATACTTTTAAAAGAAAATTAAATACACCTTTAAATTAGTCTTCACTCGATTTTTTTCATCACACAAATGTCATATTTCGATTAGCGTCACATTTTCCGGGTCTATTATTTTCATACGTAAACTTATTCAAAGTCACACATTTATCCATGCACAATATTGCGCGTTATTATGTTTTTCCGTAGCAAAGAACACAAAAATCCTGACCTACATAATTGTAAAATATGTTGGATGATGATTGTTTAATTGAATAGGTAAATGTTGTAAACGAGTATTGTGAGTCTTGTGTTGTATGGAGTATCGTATTGTCGATGTTAGATATATGCACGTTTCATGCACTAGGAAAGACATCCAAATGGCATCTGTCATTTTAATCCAACCAAGTTCAATTGGAATACAATAATACCAAGAAATGGAACTATGACCAGATATTTAATTTCACAGGATTAAGAGACATCAGTTTGACACTAATGACACTCATTTAGTGACACCACGATAAAACCAAGAACAGAATACGATTACTTGTTTCAGTCGCTCATATAGCAAAAATCAAGTCATGGTCGCAAGTAGAGATAGGCAATTACCCAAAGAGCTAAAAATATTTTTTGCGTTATACCTCCTAAGTATTATCTTTGCAATTACCCGATATTTCCTCACACTTTGGATATTTACTCGATATGCACTGAGTAAATAGGTACCCGTTTAGTGAGTGAGTAGATCGGAATATTTTTTTAAAATTAGGTGCGAGTCCTCTGATTATGTATAGATATGTATATAAAAGTTATCTCTATAAATAAATAGATATATCTAAAAAAAGAAATAATTTTTCAGCAAAATAGACTCGGGTATATACTCGGCATGCTGATTTAAGGGAAATGTTATTAAAATTTAAAAGGGTGTATACCTATCGAAGAACACATCCGAATTATCCGAATATCTGTTTTTCCGGTATCAACCCTGAAATAAGTAGTTTTGGCTCTTGGATGAGCATTCAAAGATGTCTTCTCTTTATATACCTATGTAAGAGGGTGCTCCTAATGAACATCGCATTTGATGTCTGTTTGCTTATTTTAACTTAGGTATATTTTGTCCATGGGCAGCGGTGATTGACCTGCCTGTTCGTCTGCCGCCCTATAACATAAAAAAAAGAAACATTTGCCAGCAAAAAATGTAAACTTAGACCTGTCAATTTGTATGTTCCCAAAGATTTCGAATAGTATGTTCCCGTACGACGGATAGGATAGGTACTCGCAAGTGAGTGAAATCGTAATGCATAATGCTGCGTACACACCGGGCCAACGAATCTAACTTTTCGTCTCGTTTTTATACATCACAATAAAAAAGATGCAGCACATTCGTTGGCGTTCGTTTGGCCCGGCGGCATAACAAGCGAAGAAACAAGCAATATCAATAAAAAAATAAACTCGAATTAATCCGACTAACATTGTCGTGCCCATTTCGGGATTGACTCAGAGAATCCAGTCTTCGTGTAAATCAGTAAGAAAATTCATTTTCGGATTAATCCGACGCACGTTCGCAGTTAAAAGCTTAAAAGTTAAGTATGTAGGTACCTATAGTAAATATTTATTATACTTACTTGCCTAAATCAAAATTATTAAGTAGATATGCATAATATGTTTCAATACATTGGGTGTAACTACAAACTTGTGAGAACAGATGTGAGTGTGGAACTTACGTAAAAAACTAAAGGGGTCCATAAATGCACCATCTAATCGTATCAACGGTTACGTGTATATTATATCCATAGTCCATGCCATACAAAATCCAAAATCAAACTGATCACGAGTTCAGTACCTAAGTCTTAAGAACTAAGTCCAGTACCTTTAAGTCTTATTAGCCTAAGTAAAATATACTCCTAGCGATTAAAGACTATCTATAGGTAAGTACGTCCTATTTCTGTTGTCCTGTTGTATTATGTATTGAAGTTTTAAAGAAAACACAATAATTAATAACCTATAATAAAACGTTTATTAAAAATAAATAACATCTAATTAGGATTTCATTTAGATTAGTATCAATATTAAAGTAAGTAACAAATAATTAAAACGTTTATTAAAAATAAATAACATCTAATTAAAACTTCATATAAATTAGTATCAATATTAAAGTAAGTAATAAATATGTAAAATAGTAAGAACCAATATTAAAGTAATAAAAAGTAAAACGATAGGGCATTACTTCTTTTTACCACCTCCTCTCTTTTTGGAAACTTTATATGGCCCTAGTTGCAAACGCACTAATAAGCCACGCCACCATGCCTGTACTACCAAAGCTGCATTAGTCATCTTCTCTCTGTACAAACGAGCTTTCTCACGTTCCTCTTTGAAGTGAATCCAGTCTTTCATTAGTTTGTCATGCGTTTCAATCTGAAATTAATTAATTTTTGAGCACGGGGTAAAAAAAAAAACAAAACGATGGGTTGCACTCCGGGAGTGCCGGCAGGAGTGAAAACTTGAATATTAACCCTTTCACCGCGAACGTCGGATTTATCCGACAAACATTGTCGTGCCAAAAAAAAACCTTTTTGCACATAACTGAAGTATTTACATCCCTTTTTGGTTGTAGGTATTTATTTTAGATTTACTACCCCTCGCGCTGGGGGCACGACAACTGATATAAAGTCTCGCGGTGAAAGGGTTAATGTTGTGCATTTCCATGGATGCGTGTAGCACGCTGTAACATAAACACACACGCGCAAGCGCCCTGCGCGGCCTAAATGAAACAACCGCGCCGCGCCGGCTATCTACTCTCCATCCGTCTTACGAATTTTCGATCAGGTCACGTGTCCTGACGCCCTGACGCCCTGACGCGAGTTTAACATTTTTTACCCATTACAAAAAAAGCATACAACGCCGCTAAAGAAGTTTTCACTTCAATAAATTTTGTAACTCCATTTAAGAAACTATCATCATCAGTATAATAGTCATAGACCGAGCAAGCTAAGCTTCTCAGTTTCGAGATTGGCCGATAATCCCTTTTTACATTTGTATTTTTTTTTTCACCTTATAGTTTTTCGAAATTTAAAATGGCGGAAATATGGAATTACAAACTTAAAATAACTAGTTAAGTGCGTGCGGATCACGCGCAGTGTAGGGTTTCGTAGTTGCGAATGCCTACGTTGAGTTCACGCCCTAAAAACGTCCAAAAATTAAACGTGACTCTAAACAAAAAAAAAACAACCAAATATTTTACAAACGGATTCCTAAATGATGTTCTCAAACTCACAATATTTTTAAAATTACTATTACTCCATTTGTTTAGATATTTAAATAAAGGTAAACAATCTTGATATGTCTTTTAAATAAAAAGACATAATAATATTGTTTTTTTTTTTTACTAAAAAGTTTTTATTAAAACTAGCTGGGTGACCTTGTGTCGTGTATGTGGATGGTTACTTTTGGTTTTGAAAATCTATTTAGGCTAAAGCCTCGTCACTCCCTAAATACCAAGTTTCATCAAAATCGTTGAAGGCGTTTCCGAGATCGTATTATTATGCAACGTAGAAAGGATATACCCGTAATAAATCGAAATATGCAAATTACATATCAATTAATTTATAAATTATAAATTCCATATTTAAGAATCCCCATTACCCTAGATTTTTTCATACAAACGTAGTTTAGCTTTTATTTTGAAATGACATGTGTGATTTCGGTATTATTTTGAAATTTCAAAGAAATTGCATATTCTAGGCATATAACTAGTTTTCAACAGTCAAATATGTACTTGAAAGAAAATATGAGAGTGTAGAAGTTTTCCATACTGATACTTAAATATGATATGATATTCTCTTTTAAGATCATATTTTGACTGTAAAAACTAAGTATACGCCTAAATATATGTAATTCCTTGAAATTAAGTACATTATTTGGCCACATACCTTTTCAAAATAAAAGCTAGACTACGTTTGTATGGGAGTTAGTAAGTTATTTATAATGTGTAAAGATATTAATCTAATAAAAAGACATGTCAAGATTGTTTATATTTATTTGAATACCCAACCAAATGAAGTATAGGTATTCAACGACACCACACATCATTAGTTAGAAGAGAAAAATAATGTTGATTCCTTCCTTTACAAGTACGTATGGAAGACCATCTTTAAAAAAATTCAAGATTTTATTTTGCTACGTTGATGGCGTAATATAAAATAAAAAAATAAAAAAATAAATAATAATTACTTACAGTTTTCTAGTACTAATAGTCTCTGAGTTAAAACCGCGACAGACTGTTTACTACGGAACCCCAAAAAAGAATTAGTTATATTTTAGCAATTTCGAAAAAAAAAACAAATATGTCATTACACTTTTTTGTCTGATTAACTTTTTACCCATAAACTTCAACGGGTTGCGAGTTGGGGTCTCGGGGGTGACTCGCGAGGTCTGCAGCTCGCAGAGCCAACTACTAGCTCATTGTTATCTAGCTATCATAGCAAATGTTAAATGTATCAGGCCAGGCCACTCAGAAAGTATTGCGAAAAAAAGTTTTTATGTATGTGAGACTGGCCAGTTACAATCTATTTTGAAAATAATAGGTTGGGGAAAAAGTCTTTTCGCATTTTATATGAAAATTCAAAACATTTTTTAATATCGTTTATTTACATTTAACTAAAGTATGGAGGTACCATTTTGTTCGATAACTTTTTGCCATCTTATAGGTAGGGACATGATCCCATTGCTATAGAAATTTTGGGGCTTCTGATCAAAAAACTGCTTCAAGTAGTTTTGGCAGTCCTCTCGTGATGTTAACCTGACACTGCCTTAAGAATTCTAAAGAGACCGATACAGGTGGAAATCTGAAGGTGCCAGGTCAGGACTATGCGGCGGATGCATTAACACCTCCCAGCCAAACTCTTTTAATTTTTGCTGAGTGGTTAAAGATGTGTGAGGTCTAGCGTTATCATGATGAAAAACCACACCCTTTCTGTTGATTAATTCCGGCCGCTTTCTCTCAACTTCTTGCTTTAATTTTATCAGTTGTTCGCAGTAGAGTTCTGAATCGATGGTCCTGCCTGGTGGTAACAGCTCATAATGAATAATGCCCTTCCAATCCCACCACACACACAGCATCACCTTGTTGCGAGTTAAACCGGGTTTCGCCACAGTCTGTGAAGCCTGACCGGCCTTTGACCATGACCTTTTTCTCACGTTCTTATCGTACGTGATCCACTTTTCATCACCAGTTAACAATTTCTTCAAAAATGGTTCGGTCTCATTACGTCGTAATAAAGAATCACAAATGAGTACACGGTTCATTAGATTTCTTTCAGAGAGCTCGTGAGGTACCCAAATATCGAGCTTTTTTGTGTACCCATTTTTTTTCAAATGCGCTAAAACTGTTTTGTGGTCAATTCCCAGTTCTTCAGCTACGTCGTAACTACTGATATGCCGATCTTGCTCCACTTTTTCAAAAATAGCATCCATTTTATCCGTAACAGGGCGATCAGAGCGACGTGCATCTTTGACATCAAAATTTCCGGATTGAAAACGCTTAAACCAAATTTGTGCTACTCTCACAGACATTGCACTAGGTCCATAAACATCGCAAATTTTTTTCGCGGCTAGCGTTGCATTTTTACCTTTTTGGTAGTAAAATTTTAAAATTTATCTAATTTCTTCATTAGATTCACTCAACTTGACGGTAAGAAAAACAAATGAAAATCACGCATTTTCCTAATTTGAATTTGGAATTATCTTTTAAATGATACCAAAACCAGCCAGGTACAAATAGTATAGCCAAAGTGGTTTTATTACAAGTTCATACATACTATATGCGAAAAGACTTTTTCAACAACCTAATATAATTATTTATAAGAAAAATAGATATGTTCCAATTTTAAAATTTCCCTACAAATATTTTGTGGACTAAATCAAATTATCGTTTCTCATTGAAACATGGATCTGAGCCGAGAACATTCTCGCGCTATGATTTTTTTACGATTTCAAGTATCGCCTGAAACCGGATGAATCGTACGATAGGCTTTAAATGGCATTTATGAGTGAAGCTCCTTCCAAGGCAACCGTGTATCGTTGGTATAACGAATTCGAGCGCGGTCGACTAACTTTGGGGGATGAGGAAAGAAGTGGTCGCCCATTGACGGCTGTTACAGAAGAAAACGTGCTAGCAGTGAAAAATTTAATCCACGACAATAGGCGAGTCACGTATTCAGCACATCCTGCAGATTGGATCAGGAAGCGTTTACGAGATTCTACACGTACATCTACGCGTGAGGAGGATAGTTTCACGATGAGTGCCGCACAACCTTATAGATGCTCAGGAGCAAGCCCGGGTGGAATGGTGCCGCGATATGATAAACAGAATTGAAGCAGGCTCGTCTCGGCGTGTTTACGACATTATTGTAGGTGATGAGTCCTAGATTTATTAATACGGTCTAGAAACGAAGCGCCAGTCGACGGTTTGGGTGTTTTAAAACGAATCAACGCCTACCTAAGTGAAGCGATCTAGAAACGGGGGGATATACTACCAAATGCTTGCCAGAAGTTTTCTCTGTTGTGAGCAACAAGCGACCAAACACAGGGCTCCGCGGGCTACTGCTCCATCACGACAACGCGCCCGCCCACATCGCGCTCAAAACGTGGGACTTCCTGGACAGCACGCCGGTCAAATTCTTGGGTCACCTTCCTTACAACCCTGAACTAGCACCACGTGACTTCTTTTTATTCCCGATAATAAAAAATCTGCTCAAAAGGAATTATTTACAATTTATAGAAAATTTTCGTCGCCGGAAGCTGCGATGTCAGGCTGCCTGCAGCGGACTGGAAAAAGTGTTTTGAAAATTGGTTCAGACGCATGAAACCTTTATACAGGCTGGTGGAGAGTACTTTGAAAAGATTTAGTAAAAAAAATGCCATTAGAACCCTATTTTTTATTTTCGCAAAACTTTCTTAGTGTCCCACGTAATATCTCTTATATAAAATAAAGAAAAAAAGTAGGTATTACCGTCTCCTCCAATTCTATGCGTTTGTCACGTTGATTTTGATAATCATTTTTCTTTATTTGAATCTTCAGATCAATGGCCTCCATATCCTTTTCATATTTTTCCATCCAATTTTCGACCTTTGTAAGGGTTTCCTAAAATACAAGGCGCCATTATCAAATTAAATGGAAATTCAGCCGTCGAAACCTTGCATCTCCTACAATTAGAATACATGGGAAGAAAGCCTCAGTCAGATTTACAGTGTGAACTTTATGAATAGGTAACAAACTATTGTAGCAAAGTTAAAATTTCTCGCAATTCCCTTACCGCGCGGTGACTGAGGGTCGCGCTTGCGCCGCGCGGTCACCGGCCGCTTGATGTTTGTGAGAAGTTAGAACTTTGCTACCTAGAAAATAAAGTTCACACTTGAAATCACTGACACCTGTATGCGGCGAGCGACATCCGCGAGGCCGCGAGGTACAAGTAAACGTGCCCTTAGAATTAAAGTTCATATAATTTATTTATAACTTCCATTTAGTTTGAATTACAAATACGTAATCTTTTCAATAGGTATGTATGTAAAGTGTGTTGATATTACTTACCTATATGTATATTATTCATCTTACCTTAATTCGCCGGTCTGAAATAGAACCACTCTTAAGTACTCGTACCTATCTCTTCCTGTGGATGTCGTAAGAGGAGTCTAAAGGACTAAGCACAATAACGTCAGGTAGGTGGCCGGTTGTTTTATAGAAAATCTTTCGTCTATTTGTCCTCGAATTCGCATAGCTTTTGGTATCCTTGGGTGACCACTGACTTGGCATGCATTGTATTTGGAGAAGAAAAAGCGGAAAAGCGCACCTTGGAAGTAGGTGCGCATAGAAGAAGCACAGCTAAGTGCAAACGGGACTACCGGAACCGCAATATGACTAAATGGCACTAAGATAAAGAGGAAAATCTTACATTAATCATAATGTTGAACATTAGCTCTACTTCCGTATGCACTCTTTGTTCGTGATCATATCTTCGCTTGTAGTACTCGATAGAAGAATATGGACCTTTCTCTATATCTTTTATAGACTGAGTATTTTGCTCGGTGCGTGCACGTTGCCAGTTTTGGACATATCTCCTGCGACATTCTGCAACTAGCGCCGCATCCTAAAACAACGGATTTTATAAAGTAGAACCACTATCGTGATAAGAATAATAGAACATTGTTCCTGAAGTTAAGGGATGACATTAATTATAAATTAATTTCAAATAATAAATCATAAGGGAACCTTGTAGATTTGTAAAAACGAACTTTTGTGTAGTTATATAACAAATATGTATCCCGAAACAAATCTTTAGCAACTAAATAAGACTTGAAAATAAATTAATGAAAGAAAAACATTTGTAGGTATATGCTTTTAAAGGGTGGGATACTCAATGTCAACATCTAAAATATCAACAGTAAAAATGTCAACACCGTATAATCAACAATTTAATATCTCAAAAAATCATAAAACCAATGATGTACCTACAACACAAACAGTTGAAAAAGTCAACAGTCCAAATTAGCAACAAATCAAGTAATAAATGATTTCGAACATAAAAGGCATATTTCTTCAACGGTCCATAAAATACAATTTGTGAATAAATCAACATCCATAATAATCAACAATCAATACCAATTATTATTATTTTCACGCTACATATAATAGTTTCTAAGTCTAATTATGATTAATACTGCAATTATATGCAATCTTTTACAAAAATGTAACTAAGTCTAGTTCTTCTCGTTGATCCATAACTTTTTTTAAGGCGTCTTCATACTTTAGTTTTCTTTTTTGGTGGTGTCATCAGAACTTCAGCTAAAATTCTTTCTAATTTATGAAATACCTCTATTTGCTGCTATTTACTTCAAGAGGAAGTATTATGATACATATTTATAATACTTCCTCTTGAATCGCTAATCAATTGCACACGGTGTGCAAATTAAATTTAAATTCGGTTCAGTACATAGTTTAAAAGTTCATAGTGGACAAACTTATTGACTAATAAGAAGTTTGTATATAAAAAACAATAATACTCGTATTTGATTATTTTGGAATTTGATTTATTCACAAATTGTAATGATGGGTCGTTGAAAAAATATGCCTTTTATGTTTTAAGTCATTTATCAGCTTATTTGTTGTCAATTCAAACTGTTGACTCTATGCACTGTTTGTGTTCTACACGAATGATATTATGATTTGTTGACATACTTAATTGTTGATTATACGGTGTTGTCATTTTTAATGTTGATATTTTAAACGTTGACATTGAGTATCCCACCCGCTTTTAAAGTGAAAACCAAGTACTAGTTTTGCCGATCGATAGGTCACTATCGATTGTTGGCCAATAGTCAGAATATCGATAGTCCCTATCGAAAGTATTGATAGCACTCAATAGTATCGATTTAGGGCCTCTCCTATTTGTCTTATTCATTAATGATATACAACAATGTTTTAAACATAGTAAATATTTGCTTTATGCTGACGATCTTAAAATTTACCACGACATAGAAAATATCCAAGACCACAATAAATTACAAGAAGATCTCGACCGTTTCAGTATCTATTGCAAAGATAACAAATTAAGAGTATTGACAAATGTAAATCCATCACTTTTACAAAAAAGAAAAAGATAAGTCAGTATTCGTACCGTTTATGTGGAACTGCATTAGATACTGTCGGTTTCATTAAAGATTTAGGAGTAACCCTGGATAGTCAATTACATTTGGATTTACACATAGACAATATTATTAAAAAAGCATTTAAATTGTATGGATTCATTATGCGTACTAGTTTAAAGTTTACCCGACCCTCAACTTACATTTATTTGTATAAATCCTTGATCCGATCCCAAATTGAATATGCTGTGCCCATATGGAACCCATATTACAAAAAGTATATTGATGCTCTTGAATCAGTTCAACGCAAATTTTTGCGTTGTGTGCACTACAGGTGCTACCATGAAAAGTTGTCATATGAGGATCTTCTTAGCAAATATAATATAAGTAAGTTAGATGTTAGACGCACACACCTTGAGGCCATGTTGTTATTTGATTTATTTCACAACAGATACGACTGTTGCCAATTGATAGACAAATTAAACTACAAAGTTCCACGTAGAACACACCGCCGAAATAATAACAAATGTCCAATGTTTGCACTTTCAAGATGTCGCACTAACTCCGGTAAACGCTCTCCGCTTTATCGGCTTACTCAGTCATTTAATGAGCACTTTAATAGCATAGATATTACAATAACATCTGGTTTTACTTTCAAAAGAAAAATTCGTGAGCTCATGATCTAAAATTGTATGCAGCATTCACAAATGTTAGTTTGAAATTGTATTTTTTAGAGTAATCTGTGGTAAACGGTGTTGAAAACACAATTATTTTACAACACACTAATATTGAATAACTGTATTTATTGTGTTTTTCAAATTCAAAAATTCAAATTTTCAAATTTTCTTTATTGTCGGATAACAAGATCCATTTGTTACAAAGTTACTTATACCTAATTATTTTATATTAGTTTTTGTTTGTTTACTCCAATAAAGAGAAAAAAAAAGATACTATCAATAGATTTGACGGCACAAACGCAGCAATACTATTGATGAGATTCGATAGTATCGAATCGCTAAACAATTATAGTATTGATGCTGACTATTGAATGCAGTTTCGATTCTATCGATACAATCGATAGTTTTTTTTTAGTTTTGCACTATCGATAGGAGACGTCGGTTCAATAGTATTGTTCACAATGCGCAGGCAGAGTTGACGCGATAGATTTCGTATGGGGCAGTGTATGTGTTAACGTGTTTCACCTAATACTATTGTTTCGATGACAACTATCGATAGTGCAAAACTATCAATAGTATCGACACTGCGTTCAATAGTCAGCATCAATACTACCGATAAAATCGATTGTTTAGCTGTTATTGACGGGCGATACTACCTATTGATACTATCGATACAATCGAATCTTATAAATAGTATTGCTTTGATTGTGCTTTTGATACTATCGATAGTGTCGATACTATTGAGGATTTTTATCAATATTATCGATAGTACTATCGATATTGTGGCTTATTTGAACTATTGACTTTCCATAGGAAAACTATCGATAATTTGGCAACACTACAAAGTACTTAACAAGACTATTGAAATAAGCCTGAAATAAGGTTGCGTTACAAGGTTCATATCCTGGCTCTATCTTCGGATCACCTTTTTGTCAATATCTAATATTGCATTGACATCTGATTTTCATTTGCATTCAAAATTTCATTTTGATTGGGAACCGCAAAGTGAGTCAAATTTTGCAAGTCGGACGGATTACATTGCAAGTTAAATAAAAGCTTGTAGCATGATGATGTCTTTAGCCAAATTCTTTCCGCTGGATTGCGAGGTCCACTTACCTTCTTAGTTGTTTACTTATACTAGCTTGAGAAGAAGGTAAGATCAAAGATAATATAATTACTTAGTAAGATCTCTCTCTTTCTTTTTTTACAACACAAACAAAAGAAAAATAGAAGAAGTACTACCTATTAACTAAGAAATTCTCACCTCTACTTGAGAATTCAAAGAAGAAATAGTTGCATCAGTGTCATAGACGACAGACTTGATGTGATTGCGCTGCTGCCGCAACTGTTTGTTCAATTCGCGACGAGCTCTGTTGACAAGAGTTTGATATTACTGCCGTGAAAAAATTCTAAACATTTTTAAACACTTAGTTTAAAGAAATATCTACTGTATTTTTATAAGTACTTATGTATTGAAGTATCTTGATAAGTGTAATTAATTTACACGCTTGGTAATTATTATTTTCTACTATATTACTATATATATACTCAACTTAATGATATTAAAACTTCGATAGTTAAGTATGAAATAAAAAATCGTCCAAGTGCGAGTTGAACTCGCTTGGAGAGGGTTCCGTACAATACCAAAGTTTTTAAATTAATATAAAATATTACATTCGAAATCGTCATAGTAAGACGCGAGTTAACTAATTATAGCGCCATCTAGTGGTGTTTTAGTGAACTATTTCCGTACGTAAACGTATTTTATTAAGTTTACCATTTTATTTTCAATTGATAGAATTCTTGATATCCTGTGTTCTACAAGCAATGTATTTTTTTCAAAATTTCAGGCTCAGTAGTTTCGGAGATCGGGTGGGGGAATGGTCAATTTTTGTCTTCTTTCATGAATAAAATCAAAACTATTTATTTTACAATAACAACAAAAATATATTTGAGATCCTCACAATGAGCCCTTTCATTTGATATATGACACAGTAAGGGTTGCAAAACTTTTTTTTTTAAATTTCATTATTTGTCCCTCAAAAATTACCTTTATTTCAAAAAATACTAATCTTCTTATTTTTACTATAATCTACAAGCAATAAACAATATTACGTATTTTTTTCAAAATTTTAGGCTCAGTAGTTTCGGAGATCAGGTGCAGGGAATGGTCAATTTTAGTCTTCTTTCATGAATAAAATCAAAACTATTTGTTTTACAATAATAACAAAAATATATTTGAGATCCTCATAACAAGCCCTTTCGTATGATATTATAATACAGTAAGGTTTGCAAAACTTTTTTTTTTCATTTTCTGATTTGTCTCTCGAAAATGACCTTTGTTTTAAAAAAATATTTATTTACTTAACACATATGTGTTTGGATCATAGGATTACACCATCCTACCAAATTTCACTTGATTTGGTCCAGTTAATTCGGAGCAAATTGGTTGTGACAGTCGTTCGTCTGTCACAGGACAGACAGACGCACAAGTGATCCTATAAGGATTCCGTTTTTTCATTTTTTGTACGGAACCCTAAAAATAAAGTAATCGGTACCTAACAGTAATGATGGTGGAGACTCCTTTCAGGTATAGTAATAAATGTATATTAATTGATAGACGTAAACTCTTCTTAGTATAATCTCAAACCTTAATGGTTTCACTATGCTAAGTAACACCTACTCAATGTTTTGTAAGACCTTTAATATGGAAATAAATAAAAAAAAACTTGCTTTTAAGATAGTTTAATGATCATATATTACTTAATATAGATAAGTTCATTATTCATGAATTGTATTGTACCGCTTCGAAACACATTTTGATTGTAAAGGGAAAGATGAAGCTCATGAATTAAATGCGGAAGAGATTTTCAAAATACCTTAACTATTTTTATGTCATTGACGACAATGTGCGCGCAATACAGGCACTTAAACATCACAAGAGCGTTTAGTTAGTTAGTTTCATGTGTAATATTAAAAAATAAAGGAAATTAGTGATAGTGAACTTTTGAAGCAATGCAGCAACTTGCAAATATCTATAACAGTAGGAGAATCATGTGATTTTGAAAGAATTTCGTATTCGTACATGAATTGTACGAAGAATTGTATATGTTCATTTGTGTGTATGAAGGAAACGACGACATTATCTCGGTGCTGAAATACATGATTAAAAAAAAATAACTGAAGTTTACCCCACTATCGAAATAGTCTTGAGAAATGATTGCCACCACACCGTTACAGTTGCGTCTGCTGAAAGGAGATTTTCAACAGTGACACAAGATCGGCTTTCAGCCCTTGCTATTTCTTTGAATCGAAAATGTTACGATTGTTATGCTTTAATTGAAAATTTTAGTCTAAGGAAAAGGCGCAAAAATCAATTTTGAAATTTATCTTCTCTGTATTTATTATTTTTGAACCAATTAAAGTTAAGGATAGAATATTTTTATAGTAGCAAGTAGCAAGTTGTAGAATCCATAGTAATTGAGAGAAACAGGCGTGATATATGTATGTTTGTAATGTAAACTCCATTACCTTATTTATATATTAGATAGGTACTCACATTTTATTTTTTGCTTCATCCACCTCCAGAACCGCCATATATTCTTCTCGGTTTATTACATCTTGCACGCTTTTCTTAAGACTTTCAAAAGATTGATTGACAGCCATATCAGTATATAAGTTTGTGACAATATTATAAAGATATTTTCTGCAAAAAAATCAACTATTCAGTTAAAAAAAGAACAAACAAGAAATAACAGCTAGTGTCTAAGTGAAACAGATCTTTCGAAATGACTATTAAGGTTGAAAACTAGTCCTTGGCTCGAACTTACAGGCGAGCGCGGCCTAAAAGCATGCTGTCTCACCTAACATTGTGATCAGGCGAAGCAGTGAAGTGAAATGCACGATGCAGTAAACTGAGCAGCGCGTAAAAAAATACGTAAAGTCCTTTGGGGAAAGAGGTGTTATGCAAAAACTACTGCATTAATCAATTACAAATAAAGTTTATTAAACTTTTCGATAATTAAGCCGTATCGGTGCTTACTTTGTTTTGGAGATTTTATACTTCTTCTATTACTTATTTACGCCGAAAGTTACGTATAGATAAGCAAAAAAAAAACGGATCTTTGATGGCTCATAACTTTTTAATGGTTTTTTATTTTACTATTCTGTATCGGTACAGACTAAATATATAATGAAACCAAACGATATCACGTAAAACTTTGCATGTACAATGTCAAAAAGTGGAGGAAATTCCCTCCGAAATTTCTATAGAAAAATATCGGCTAGTTTAACCTTAATACACACTTGTGAACAATGTGAGCTTCCTCTCGATGTTTTACTTCACTGCAAGTTAGTGGTGGTTGTTGAAAATGACCGTTCATAAGTATAAATTCATAACGTACAAATCGCGCCTATACTAAAAATCGAACTTGTGGCTCACGGACAAACTGGACGGAAATATGGATATGTGTAATCAATCTTATCAATTTGATTTGTCTTAGATTTTAAATAACTGAACATACCGATCAGCAAACAGTTTTTTGAGTTTATACTGCATGCAACCAAGATTTTTGTGATCGAGGCCTTCAAGTTCATCGGTACACGAAGGTTGCTCTACATTATATTTAAGCGCCCTCAATAGACCCATATCGGACATAGTCTTGTGAATTTGCAACTCATTGTTAACAGTATCTGAAAACAGTGCATCATTAAAACCATAATCTATTACACGGGCGTAGATATAGCTTTCACATGTAGGGGGCTTGAGTGTCCAGGGATAAAGTAGCTTTTGCCAATCTCGCCTCTCTCGCCAATCTCAATCTCTCTGTATATCATTCGATAGTTAATTTAAACATAAGCAATTTTCAACAAAATATATGTCGCCACTCGGACACCGTTTGTTTTTGCGTTTGCGACGCGTGCACGCTGTACAATTCTCTATTCCATCCGATAAATAATGCGTGATTTTTATTTTCGTCGTATGCTAAATGTCCGGACCCCTTGAAACCCCTCTTTTCCACCTTATATACGCCCAGGATCTATTAATTTACGGAAACAGAGGACAGTTGAGTTGAGTTCGGAGTCAGATTATATACAAAAAAAAATATATAGTTATAAATATAAGGAAAAATAATTTTGATTAAGCCCCAAAGTAAGCTTACGCACTTGTGGTACGGGATAATAACTCAGCTTCACTGTATTTTTGTAATAAATACTTATGTTGTATACAACGTGAAAGGGACATACTCGTAATAAATCGAACCATGGGCTATACTAAATCACTATAGTGTAATGAAATTAAATAACAGACAAAACCAAAAAAAAATATCGACATTCCTATACAAATTGCCCGGGCGGCTGGACACCTATGTATGGAAATGACGATTTTTTTGTTTTTTGACTGTTATTTAAATTTCATTATACTATAGTGATCTAGTAATAGCCTGAGGTTCAATTTATATATAGATAAATACCCAAGACCCAAGACAATTTGAAAAAGGCCATTTTCCAATTTGTCCTGGCCGGGGATCGAACCCGGAACATCCGAATGGCGAACTAGCGTGGTTACCAGGCCACGGAGATTGTCGAAGTTGAGGTAAGTAAAATTACAAATGTAATGATCTTACTAAGTATTCGTAATTGAGTAATCATGTCTTCTAAAGCAGTTGCAAACGTCGAAGATTCGAGGTATGTCAAGCTGGAAATCCATAAAAAAATATATAGCATTGTTTCAAGTAAAGCACTGGGACACAATACCTAGAAAAAAATTACTGGTCACTCGATTACAATACAATTAATTCTGGCATTTCTTTTAGGCTCAATGAGCTCCATACCTATATGAAAATTAATTTGCTCTACTACTGAGTAGCGCAAATTAATTTTCATATAGGTATGGAAACATACCTTTCGTATGTTTATTTTATACCTTATATGTATGTTTATTCGACGATAACTAGTAGTTATAACCGAATGCGCATGTAAAAGTCACCAATAAAAAATTTAAGTTCGAACATGCAGAGATCGGAATCACGGGTGCTATTGATATCAAAAGTATGGATATGACTTTATAATCTTTAAATAAAACAATCATAATTGTGATTTCAGGATATATTTTAATAGAAAAAAAATATACTTATCCTGAAATCACATAATTATGATTGTTTTATTTACTTAGTAGGTACCTAATTAGATTCTCGAGAAATCCCGGAACTTTAAGTCATATCCATACTTTTGATAGCAATAGAGCCAGTAGGACCCGTGATTCAGATCTCTGAACATAAGCTAAATCTGTTAAGGGGATGCTGAGATATGGGCTTCGCAGGACGAACTACTAGTTAATTTTGTAGTGACCATTTCTTCTTCGTTCTATCCTCTGGTTCTCCTATGTGTACGTCAGATGTTGTGACAGCTGTTTCTTCAATTATAATTCCTTTAGACGATAATCCTTCATCTTCACCCTTAATCTAAAATATAAAATATAAAATTTCTAACCTCCAACTACAATAAAGAACATGCAATATTTTAATTTTTGTTTTAATTGAACGAATTTCACGCAGAATAGACTACTAGTATATTTAAAAAATTAAATACTTCCATTTATTGCCAAATATTACGGTTTGAAACTGATAGTTTAAATTTTCGCGCGATTGAAACTTATCGATTTTTCGGCAACACTAAAAGCTAATATCAGACACGAGTGACGTCACCGCCTGTTTTCGTGCGAAAATTTAAACTGTCAGTTTGAAACCGCAAATGTTGGCAAAAAAAGAAAGTATTTGTTTTTTAATGCACTAGAGGTCTATTTTGTGTGTATTCTGCATAAAATTCTTTCAAATTTAAGCAAATATAAAAATATTATATGTCCTTTATAGCATATCAATCTGCTGATCAAGTATATTTATTAGACAATAACTTAATAGTTTAAACCCTAGCCGTCTTATTATAAAACCCAGACGAACTTTGTTACTAGGTTTAAACCATTATCCAACCAAATCAAGTTGACATCTAGTAATACCACACTATCTCACCTGTCAATGTCAACTTCATTTTGGGCGGATAATGGTTTAAACCTAGTAACAAAGTTTGTCCTGTTTTTATAATAAGACAGTATTAGTCTATATGAACGAACACAATAGTCACAATCTGTTTTCAATTAATCAAGTGTAAATAAAATTATGTTTACCTGTTGCACATTTTTTAGCGATTCGTCAGTGAAAATCATTCCTTTACCCCATGTATCTTCTACTATACTTATGACACGACCTACTCGCATAGGTGGCCGTACATCAACCATTTTTTAATCTTCCCTATGAGCTTATACCCAGTGACTCGTTTTCTTTTTGTAAAATACTATAAAAGAGAATCAAAACGCTAATGGATTCATTTTCCTAAATTTGATTTTATCTTTAAACTTTCCAGATGAAGTGACATAAAATTGACTGAGAAGATAATCATCTGTCAGTGTTTGGCCAGCCAGTTATATAGGAAACTAGGATTTGTATATCTAAATACTATCGACCATAGACCTAAGATTTTTTTAACTACGTATCGACGTTTCTGGGGACCTAAGAGCTGGTGCGCATTTTGGCCAAAGATTAAGTCTGGCCATTCAACGAGGCAGTGCCGCCAGTCTCTTAGGCACTCTTCCCTTTGACCGCTGCGATTCGGGGTCAATTTTTTATATAATATGGTAATGTATTATTTTCGGTTAGATATAAGTTTTTTTTAGTGTCTCGTTATGTTTTAATTTTAGATTTTAATTTCATTATTTATTATTTATTCTACTTAGAGTTTTCTTAGAGTGCCAGGGCCGCTGCCGGCTAGTGGAAAAGCGTGCCATACATATGCTTCGGCCGCACTTGTGCCTTTCGACCCGAAGCAATTAGCGGCGAATCTTCGTACGTTTTGTACACTAAAATGTTATCGCGATAAAGCGCTGGTCACACTAGCGGCTTCGTTATTTTTCACGAACTATCTGGCAATAATCCAAGATGGCGTCATCTACGTGTTTTAAATATGGACGACGACTTTCTTTTCTTTAACACGTGTGCTAACAATTACATAATGCATTTATTAAAACCTAAAAGAAACCTAGAAAGAAAAAGCTAAAAATTTTAACACCATTTTATCGTTCCACTCTATTTTTACATATTAACAACCGTGGCACAGCACGCGTCTGAACATGTTGAAAAAGACTAGACTTAACCGAAACCTTTGGCTCGAGCGTCCGGGTTGCCGATGTGTCATGTCATCGATGTACCACAGTTTCGACTAGCCATTGGTTCGAGCGTCCGTTTGACCGAAGAGCCATTGCGGCGATGGTCCTGTCCTTCGAGTGTCTATTGGTTCGACGTGCTAGCAAGTCAAGAGCAATTTTACATACATAAAATATTCAAGAAGAGTAAAAAAGGAATGGGAAAAAAGACAAACCAGCAGGGAAAATTTTACAAGAAAATTGTCAATGTGCCAAATTAAATTTATTGTTAAAAATATTACTTTGTTGTCATCAGTTCTCATTACTCACCTATTGATAATAAATGTAACTACATGAAAAACGAACAACTAGAATGTAAACTTAATAGGAACACGTTAATAGGAAATCGAAACTGTAAACATGTATGACATGAAACATCGTCAACCCGGATGCTCGAGCCAACGGTTTCGGTGAACCAGCCATCGGGTATACGGCTTTCGAAATCATTCAGTAAACCCATTGGACTAATGTCTCTGTAAAAACCAAAGAACAATAGTCCCATAGAATCTGATCTATGAATAATCCCTATCGCATTTAAGGAACCTAAAAATTTTTTTTGCTCTTTGTAGCCTATGGGTTATAAATTATAATTCTATGTTTGTAGCAGTACCTAGTCAAAGAGCAAACAATTTTTTTTATGTACTTGGTACCTATTCTAAATCTTTGCTTATCTCGTATAAAAACAATTGAATCAACAAGGGAGGGTTATTGTTCTTTGGGTGTTATCAAGAGATAATCGACGAAGATTAAGTGACGTAATCGCCTTTTAGGTGTTGGTGGACACAAAAAAATATAACGGACTGATCACTTTAATAGCTCGTTAACAGTTAACAAAATGTTGCTGAACTCCAGTCTTAGTTAGGTTTACGTTCCAATCATTCTAAATCTTTGTTTCAGCCGGTACTTAAGGGGATACTAGGACTAGTGCTGCCCCCATTTGAAATAAACTATTTAAAAGGAAACGGAGATATCATTTAAAATTTCATCTTGACCATGCCTTAGATAACTCTTCAAACTATTTTATGAACTGGATAATGTTTACAGTTTAAAGTGAGAACGTAAGCTTTTCTACGCACATTAGCCAAAAGTGGCCGTTTTTCGCAAATGTGCGTAATACGGATATAATGTTGTAGATACAAAATGACAAAATTTCTCATAAAATAGTTTGAAGTTGAAGGGTTACTTATCTAGGGCTTGATCAAGACAAAATTTTAAATGACATCTCCGTTTCCTTTCAAATAATTTATTTCAAATGGGGGCAGCACTTGACCTCGACAAATTCATGTATCACCTTAAGTCCTCTTCCTTAGCCTAAAGGTTGATTTACATTGATACAGTAGCTGGCGCCAGCATCACTGGATTCCGGCGCTACACTGGCGCTGGCACTGGATCGCGTCGTTTACCCGCAAACAGTAGTCACTTCTACTTTGTTGCGGTGACTATACTGTACGAGTAGGCGCTAGTGACTGGCGTTCACTGGCGCGTAGTGTTTATATGGATCCAGTGCCATTGGCGTGCGGGGGGCGGTCACTGGATCAAAAAATAAGTGGCCGATCTATTTGACGACCTCCGTGGCGAAGTGGTCATCATGCTGGGCCGCCACCCGGAGGTTCCGGGCCGAGCAGTTTGATATTCATGAAAATTTAGAGTAAAGGGTATTCTTTGTATGAAACTCTACTGCAGCGTACACTAGATTCGTAACGTAATCACCTCGCCTCAGGATCAGCTCACGAACCGCTTTGCGGGCTTGTCGTCCACGCCTCTACCTCTCTCCTTACTCGGGTAAGGAGAGAGGTAGACGCGTGGACGTCTGGACAAAGAGACGTAAGCTCGGGCTTACGTCTCTTTGTCCACCCTTGCACCAGCTGCACACTACTTGTATATTCTAAATCTTTAGCACTGCACCCATCAAGATATACGAGTATATCTTCATGGTTGCACCTCGCATCCATGTTATGTTTTATTTCGTAGACTTCCGACTGTTTTTATTTTTTGACATGTCAAAGCCGTAGCTTCGTAGGTTCGGTTAGGTGCCTACGTCAGTTTGACGCCTGGTGGACGGCGCGGTGATGCGGCGTCGATCCGTTTACGAGTTTTAAGTCTGCTGTCACCCTATGACCTTAAGGTTGAAGTCTATTGTATTAGTTATTATATATTCAAGTATTCAAGAAAACACCACACTTCAATTACTATAATAAGACGTTTATTGAAAATATATTACATTTACTTAATTAAAACTTCATTTTAATTAAGTAGTAAGTATCGACATTAAAGTAACAAATAAGTAAAATTATAGGGCATTACTTCTTTTTACCTTTACCACCTCCTCTCTTTTTAGATACTTTGTATGGCCCTAGTTGCAAACGCACTAATAAGCCACGCCACCATGCCTGTACTACCAAAGCTGCATTAGTCATCTTCTCTCTGTACAAACGAGCTTTCTCACGTTCCTCTTTGAAGTGAACCCAGTCTTTCATTAGTTTGTCATGCGTTTCAATCTGAAATAGGTTAATAAATTGCCTGAGCTTAAATGGAATGAATTATTTTCATAAGCCCATGGTAATTATCTAAATAAATTAATTTCATTTTAAAATCGGCATCTATCATCATCAGTAAGTATAATAGACCGAGCGAGCGTCCAAGCGAAGTGTTTTAGTTTCGAAATATGGCCAATTAATACAAGTTTATTTGAAAGGCAAATTGAAAAAAAGCCCCCCACTGTCAAGAACGCAATTTAGTGATGAGGAGCGGAATTACATATCATAATAGAGTAGCGTTATCTATTATTTGCTAGGGAAAACCCTGGAGGGTTACTCCAAAAGTGGTACGCAAGTCGAACGTCACTGCGTATCCGCGTTTCAGTGTCAAGTATTGAGCACTGACGTATGGTGGTAAAGTCTAATTTGGTTTGACATAAAAAAAGGACGTCACTATCGTACGATTAACGTACTATTTTATGGAGTTACCCTTCTGACTTTCAAGCGTTAACCCCAAGGAGGACACTTGACTGTAACAATTTGCACTTTCCAAATATTTCACAAACGGATCCATAAATCGAAAAACACCATGGGTTAGTCGAAAAAAATATTATTCACACTAAAACATGTATGGGTGCAACCATAAAAAAGTACCACTTTGTCGATGTAATTAATATACAGGGTGACTTTTAAAACAGCCAAATTTTTGAGTAATATTCTGTCCGATACTGAACTTATCTCCATAAAAACAATGACAATTGTAAAAAATTCGCCTTCCTACACAAATCAGCGTTCAGCCAGATTTTGTATGAGAGGACAAAAATTTCTTTTTCACAGAAAGTAGGTAGTTCAGTATCATTTGAGTTGCTCCAAAAATTTGGCTAGTGGTTAAAAAGTCAGGCTGTATATAACGTGGAAGAGACATACCTGTTATAAATCGAACCACGGACCATACTAGATCACTTCATTATAATGAAATTAAAATAAAAGTCAAAAAGCAAAAAAAAATTATCATTTCCATACAAAGGCGCGCAGCCACTCGGGCAATTTGCATGGGAATACCGATTTTTTTCCTTTTGACTGTTATTTTAATTTCATTATACTATAGTCATCTAGTACAGCCCGTGGTCACAGAATAAGTACTAGGACTCACGTACCGTGGTTTGATTTATTACGAGTTGTCCCTTCCACGTTATTGTATACCCAAATAACACCTTTCTACTAATAGTCTCTAAGTAAAATCGCGGACAGACAGACAAACATTGTGAAATTTTAAAGCTCTTTACTACGTAACCCTAAAAAATCATTTTAGCAATTTTGAACAGTTTTTAAATATGTCATTAAAACTTTTTTGTTGCTCATAGTAAGACGAAACTATTTTGAAAAACCTTCAACGTGTTGGGGGTGTCTCGCGAGTCTACAGCTCACAAGTTATTGTTATCTGGCTATCAAAGCAATTGTTACTATGATTTCTTGATATTCTAACTTAAATATAAAATAAATAAATCGTGTATGTATAACCGTCTCCTCCAATTCTATGCGTCTGTCACGTTCATTTTGGTAATCATTTTTCTTTATTTGAATCTTCAGATCAATGGCCTCCATATCCTTATCGTATTTTCCCATCCAACTTTCGACCTCTGCGAGGGTTTCCTGAAAATATAAGAACCCATATTCAATTTTTTTTTTAAATTTTTGTAAGTCAAAATTTTCATTCACGAAGGCGTTATGTATAGAAAAACAGTTTTTCTATACATAACGCTATAAACTAAACTGATGTTAGTTCTCCGTAGGACTTATAGTTATGAAGGACTGGTGCCTAAAGTAGGACTCGTGAGAAAAACTGTGACACAGGTCACCAGAGCCCTGCGGATAGATTTTATAGATGTACCTATACTCAGCGTGAATACTTGGTCTTTTGTAAAAGGTCTTTCAGTGAACAGAATGACAGTCTTTTGAAAAGAATCATACAGCCAGCGGGTAACTTTTTTCCAATGCGAGTAAACATTAAATATACTTATATAATTAGGGGGATACTAACTACAAAATATATCCGCAGGGGGCCCTGGTGACCTGTGTCACAGGTGTTCTCACGAAACCTACTCAGGTTTTCTAACAATTTATGATTCAGCCATTGAAACCTTGCATCCCCTACAACTAGAATATAAAATTCTGCTCCCCGTAATTTCTATTAGATTGACTCTTGAACAGGATGCGGTACCTAAACGTAGGGCATGACAGCAGATGTTCCATGGACTGGATGCATCCACAGACACATCTGTCGTTGTCAGAGTACTTACACTTCTTCTTTAGCTCCTGACATCTTCCGACGCTCTGCCTGCTGCTATTGTATCTTTTCGTATTTCGTTATTTTTGCTGAGGTTTTCTTTGTAAGCCCTAGTAAGTAATTTGTTTGGCAGCCGCGTTGAATATGCTATATATTAGAACTAACAAATACCAAATCTGGGTTGTAGCTTTGGTTCCAACTACTATTGCAAGATCCAGGAATTTTAGAGCTGTGTATAAGTAATTCATGATTCATGAAGTTCAGCCCAACTATCAACTGCATCATCGCTATCATTTGTCTAGGAGTAGGTGATACTATGACTATTAAAGTAACCAGAATATTTTTTGTGGGTCGTTTATCGAATTCGGTGGTGTTCACAAAGTCGAAAATGTTTCCTGGTGGGCTGTAGATGGGTGGGCAAAATCTACAGATGATTTCAGTTTTGTCAGGCCTGTGTCATTCCCCGTTTAGGTATCGAAAATGTACATAATGTACTGCGCGCGGCAATCATTTCGGAGGGAAAAATTCAGTTACATATGAATTGTTTGTCCAGCCAGAGTAATAAGAATGAAATTGGCTTGCAATGGATTTCTGGGTATCTAAACGAAGAGGTGAGGAGTTCTGACGCAAGCTAAATTAAACCATAGCGCTCACCATATTGAGTAGATATTTCTTTGAATTTATTTTCTGAGTATGACTTCTGTACTTGATTACTAGTACTTATTCTGTGGTTTTGTTAATTGTTTCTCGTTGATGTGGACTTCACTAGGACGTCCGGTGATCCGGTCTGACAAACACATTTGACGCCAAAAGGCTATTCATATTTTGCCGCTTATAAGCTGCGTTCTATGAAATATTATAAACTCGATTGCCGCGATGTACGTAAGAGGAGGGGGGAGGTGCAATTGGCCTCAAATTTACTGCCCTGCGAAATGTGCCGCCAGTAGGCTATTCGTATTTTGCCGCCCCTAAGCTGCGTTCACTGAAATATCATATTTAGAAGCACCTTTTTACCTTCTCAATCGGAGAGGGTGCAATAGGCCTCTTTGCCGCCCCCCCCTATTGGTAAATCCGCCACTGGACGGTGTGGAATTTCTTCAGTTAGTCATTCCAGGTATTTCAGGGCGCCGGTTGTAAATTGATTTGTGTGTTTTTTGCACGTATAAAACGTGACATTTTGTTTGCCGACACAGGTTTACGAGGAGGTTTGTGCTGTGTGAGGATGTTGAGGGGAAATTTAGCATTGTGGTGATAGGATTGCTCAACCTAGATACTGCGTTTCCGTGGCTAGCTGCTTCCAGGCTGCGCCGCAGCGAGGCTCCTATACATGCAATACGACTAAATAAAACTAACATAAAGAGGACT
This sequence comes from Acrobasis suavella, assembly GCA_943193695.1. Lineage (NCBI taxonomy): Eukaryota > Metazoa > Arthropoda > Insecta > Lepidoptera > Pyralidae > Acrobasis > Acrobasis suavella. The sequence continues at coordinate 5,732,054 of OW971947.1, forward strand.
TATTCATCTTACATTAATCATAATGTTGCACATAAGCTCAACTTCAGTATGCACTCGTCGTTCTTGATCATATCTCCGCTTGTAGTACTCGATAGAAGAATATGGAACTAGCTCTATATCTTTTATAGACTGGGTATTTTGCTCGGTGCGTGCACGTTGCCAGTTGTCGACATATCTGCTGCAGCATTCTGAAATGAGCGCTGCATCCTAAAACAAAGGATTTTTATAAAACAGAACCACTATCATGAAATAAAGAACATTTTTATAAAGTTAAGGGATGACATTAATATAAACTGATTCCGAATAATAAAAAACCTTGACAAACTTTTGAATATCCTGAAACAAACCTTCAGTAACTAAGTAAGACTTGAAGATAAGTTAATAAAAAGAAAACATTTGTATAAGCTTTTATTGTGAAAACAAGTTACTTATCAAGACAAATGAAATAAGCCTGAAATAAGGTTGGGTTATTTTATTACAGGGTTCATATTCCGGCTCTATCATCAGATCAGCTTATTCACATATCTAATATTGCATTGACATATTATTTGCATTTGAATGCAAATGAATTAAAAATTTCATTTTGATTGGAAACCGAAAAGTGAGTAAAATTTTGCAAGACCGACGGATTACATTTCAAGTTAAATAAAAGCTTGTAGCATGATGCTGTCTTTAGTCGAAAATTCTTTTCACTAGTTCGCGAGGTCACTAACCTATTTGTTGACCAATTAAGAGCTACTTGCTTGACTAAATAGAACATAAGACCTTTGTTTATCTTTTTTTACTAAACAAACGTTACTACTAACTACCTATTAGCTACATTCCCACCTCCACTTTAGTATTTAAATCAACAATAGATGCATCAGTGTCGTAGACGACCGACTTGATGTGATTGCGCTGCTGCCGCAACTGTTTGTTCAATTCGCGACGAGCTCTGTTGATAAGAGAGATTATTGAACGCGGTGAAAAAACTAAACTCATTTAAAAACACATAGTTTTCACAAAAACGTAAATACTGATTTCTACCACTGTGGGAAACAGACATTTGTAAACTCCATTACCTTATTTATATATTAGATACTCACATTTTGTTTTTGGCTTCTTCCACCTCCAGAACCGCCATATATTCTTCTCGGTTTATTACATCTTGCACGCTTTTCTTAAGAGTTTCAAAAGATTGATTGACTGCCATTTCAGCATATAAGTTTGTGACAATATTAAAAAGATACTTTCTGTAAATAGACCAATTCGCCAGTATTTACAAAAAAGAAAATAGTATTTTATGTAACAGTTGTATAAAAGGAGGGTTAAAAAATGCGAGTGGCGCAGGTTACGATGCGAGCCTTGGCGAGCATCGTAAATTTACGCCATCGAGCATTTTTTGACTACTTATACAACGTTGCATACAATACTTTTTTACGACTACATTTACTAAAATAGATACAAAAATATACAAAGAAAGGTACGAAATGCTACCATATGTTTGGTAGATACTATGTATCTATGGAAGACTTAATTTTTTTTTATTGACGTCTTCCTAAAAGTGCCATTTTTGAAACATGCGAGTCACTTAATCAAATGTTTTTCATACAAAAAACCGTTTGTTTAGTGACTCCACGTTTGAAAAATGGCACCATATGTTAAAATAACGATTTTATTATGTTGGCAGTATGGTAGATCTAAAGAAAAAAAGTTATAGGTCTATGGCTAGGAGTATCGTTTTGGCGAAATAACGACACATGTGCTATTATATTAGGAATAGACTATAGACTTTTCTGAAATCATATAATCTATGTTCTTATATTAGTGTTCGGGACCATTTAAAAGACAGATATAACTGTACAGGAGTAGAAAAAAAAAACTGCTAACAAACAAAAGTTTCAGATTTTTGGAAACGTAGCTGAATGACTCATCTAGTGACAACATACATAGTCATTATTACACGCTAGGTATGAATCTTCAATAGGTATTGAAGTTTCATCACGACGTTTTTTACTTTAATGAAAGCCAGTAGTGGTTGTTGAAAATGACCGTTCATGAGTTCCAATTCAGAGGTACCTACAAGTCCGCCTATAGTAAAAATAGAACGTGTGACTTGTGACCCACGGCACGGACAAACTAGCTGGGAATATGGGATTTACTGCATGATTTTAAAAGCTGGTTCACCGAAACCGTTGGCTCGAGCGTCCGGGTTGCCGATGTTTCATGTCATCGATGTACCACAGTTTCGACTGGCCATTGGTTCGAATGTTCGTTTGACCGAAGAGCCATTGCGGCGATGGTCATGTCTTTCGAGTGTCTATTAGCTCGACGTGCCAGTATTCTTCACTGTTCCTATTAAGTTTGCATTTTGGTTGTTCGTTTTTCATGAAGTTACATTTATTAATCAATAGGTGAGTAATGAGAACTGATGACTACAAAGTAATACTTTAAACAATAAATTTAATTTAGCACATTAACAATTTTCTTGTAAAATTTTCCCTGCTGGTTTGTATTTTTTCCCATTCCTGTTTTACTCTTCTTGAATATTTTATGTATGTAAAATAGCTTTTGACTTGCTGGCACGTCGAGCCAATAGACACTCGAAGGACAAAACCATCGCCACAACGGCTCTTCGGTCAAACGGACGCTCGAACCAATGGCCAGTCGAAACTGTGGTACATCGATGACATGGAACATCGGCAACCCGGAGGCTCAAGCCAACGGTTTCGGTGAACCAGCCATCGGACACACGGCTTTCGAAATCATGCAGTAAACCTGGGAATATGGGTATGAGGTATCTTATCAGTTTCATATGTCTTAGATTTTTCATAACTGAACATACCGATCAGCAAATAGTTTTTTGAGTTTATACTGCATGCAACCGAGATTTCTTTGATCGATGCCTTCAAGTTCATCGGTAAAAGGAGGTTGCTCTACATTATATTTGAGCGCCCTCAATAGACCCATATCGGACATAGTCTTGTGAATTTGCAACTCATTGTTAATAGAATCTGTAAACAGTGCATCATTAGAAACAAAACAATATCTATTTCACGGTCGTAGGTGCAGTTCTCACATAGAGGGGGTCTGAAAGTCCAGAAATGTACAAAGAGAAACTATTTAAATTTTGCCTGAGTTTCATGCAGATAAAAGAAGAATTCTAAACGTTACATATAAAGTACATAAATATGAAATGTACGAAATTTAAGCTGTGGGTATTCGATAGTTACTTTGAACATAAGCTATTTTAATTAATATAACTATATAAGTGAGACGCGCTTTGTGCGTGTTATAATTTTGTCTAATATCCGTTCGATAAATAATTCGCGGGGGTCCGGACCTCTTGACCCCCCACCTTTAAATAACGTGGAAGGGACATACCTACCCGTAACAAATCGAACCACGGTCTACACCAGATCACTTTAGTATAATGAAATTAAAATAACAGTCAATAAACAAAAAAGAATCGGCATTTCTATGCAAGAGTCCAGCCGCCCGGGCAATTTGTACGAGAATGTCGATTATTTTTTACTGTTATTTTATTATCATTATACTATAGTGCTCTAGTATAACCCGTAGTTCGATTTATTACGGGTATGTCCCTTCTACGTTGTATACGCCCAGGATCTATTGATTTCCGGAAACAGAGGACAGAGTTCGAAGACACAGAAAATAGTTGAGGTAAGTAAAATGACAGATTTAAAAACCTTACCTAGAATGCGTAATTCAGTAATAATGTCTTCTAAAGCAGTTGCAAACATCGAAGATTCGAGGTATGTCAAGCTGGAAATTCATAAGAAAATAAGTTTTATTATGAGGGGTCTGGGGGGCCGCAGTGGTCTTTGTCACCCTGAGTTGCTCCTACAAGGATCGGTCAGGGTTTTTGTTGCAAGCAATAATTTTTTTGAAATAAAAGAACACTTATTGTGACATAACTATAATAGTAAGACATATGCTGTCGCTACATTTTTTGTATATATTGATGTGTTCTACAAAGTTATAGTACCTACATTATTTTTTTCTATCATCAATAGTTTTCGTAGCGCCCGCAATGTAAGGATTTTTTTAAGTCATATTTTTACACTAAAGGATACATTACAGGTCACCCGATTACAAAACAAACTTGGCATTTTTCTAAAGCTTAATAAGCTCCACACGCAAATGATGCACAAATTATTAATAATTAATTTGTACTAATAAAAAGTTTACACTTCTGTTTAGTTATGAACCCTTTCACCGCAAACGTCGGATTTATCTGACAAACATTGTCGTGCCCATTCCGCGAGCGTCGGATATTTCCGAAAAAAAATCCACATCCCTTTTCGGTTCTAGGTATTTATTTTAGATTTACTACCCCTCTCGCTGGGGGCATAACCACTGATTTAATGTCTCGCGGTGAAAGGGTTAATTACCGGTCAGGTCAAGATGGAAAATGATCTTTTTCTGATTGACCTGGGTCTTAGATGTTTATCTATATATTATGTGTTTGTTACAAAATTTAGTATAGTTGAGTTAGTATTCCAGGTGGTAACAGAAGTCTAGAGCTTACTTTGTTAGATAGCTCTATAAGAAGTGTGATTTGTTCATATTTATATATTTATTTATTTATTATTACTGTTATTTAATAATTAATCATTATTTAACGAGCGAACGTTTCCGGCGTTTGTTTATGATTGTTAGAGCATAACTCGAGTAGCTATGATCGGAGTATCGTAAAATTTGGCAAGCATATACAAGTAACATAGAAATTTGGAGTTCGAACACGAGCCAAATCTGTCAAGGGGATGCCGAGATATGGAGTCCGCGAGTTCACCAGTTCGGGGAGAACTTAAATTATAGTTAATTTTGTAGTGACCATTTCTTCTTCGTTCTTTCCTCTGGTTCTTCTATTTGTACGTCAGATGTTGTGTCAGCCGTTTCTTCATCCTTAGACGGTAATCCTTCATCTTCACTCTTAATCTGAAATACAAAATATTAAATTACTCTACTAATCATTTGTCTCCGATTACCATAACAAGTCAATTTGCAGAACTAAGTAAATATTACACGTGGAAGGGACATAACCGTAATAAATCAAACCACAAGCTTTACTAGATCACTATAGTAGGTATATTGAAATTAAAACAATAGCCAAAAAAAAACTCAGATCTTCCAAACAAAAGTGAACAGCCGCCGGAATTTGTACGGGAATGTAGATTTTCTTCTGGGTTTTTGACCGTTATTTTAATTTCATTATACTATAGCAATCTAGTATAGCCCGTTGGTCGATTTATTACGGGTATGTCCCTTTCACATTGTATATACAATATGTAACAAAAACCCTAACCGATCCTTGTAAGAGCAACTCAGACCGTTAATAAGAACAACTTTTTCAATGGGACCAATGCTTGAAACTCGAATAAAAAAATCGACATTTTCATACAAAAGTGTTCGGCAGGCCCGGCAACTTGTATAAAAATGTTGATTTTTTTTTCGAGTTTCAAGCATTGACCCAATAGGAAAAGTTGTTCATATTGACGGTCTGAGTTGCTCCTACAAGGATAGGTCAGGGTATTTGTTGCAAGCAATAACATTTTTGAAATAAAAACACTTATTGTGACATAACTATAATAGTAAGACATATGTTGTTGCAAATTTTTTTGTAGTTATTGATGTGTTTCTACAAAGTTGTAGTACATTATTTTGTTCTATCATCAATAGTTTCCGTAGCGCCCGCAATGTAAGGAATTTTTTAAGTAATTTTTTACACGTAAGGTTACATTATTAGAGTTTTAGTGAGGATCCCTATTTTTTTGTAAATAAAATATAGCCTACGTCACCTGGGGATAGCGTAGCATACAACAGTGAAAGAATTTTTTGAATCGTTCCAGTCGTTTCGGAGCCTATTCGACGAAGAAATAAACAAAAAATCAAATCTTTCATTTTTATAATATTAGTTTTATAATATTAGATTAGATGAGAATGTAAACAAGCGTCCCAGTTTGTTTTGAGTTAATAATTCTATTTCTATTTTTATCCCGTACTGTCCCATTGCAGGGCAAAGGCCTCCCTTCCAGCACTCCAACTATCTCGGTCAATTAAGTGCCTTTGAGGCCAATCCCTGCTGTAGGAGTCAAAGTCGTCCCTCAATCTCTTTCCGGGTCTACCAGGCTTCCGCTTTCCGTTGTGAGGAATATATTGAGTCGCTGATTTCGTCGGGCATACGGCAAACATGTCCTGCCCAGTTCCACTTTTGAATAAATTAAGCATAAATAAAATTAAGTTTACCTGTTGCACATTTGTTAGCGATTCGTCAGTGAAAATCATTCCTTTACCCCATGTATCCTCTACTACACTTATGACACGACCATGTTGTATTGGTGGCTGTACATCAACCATTTTTTTAATCTTCCTTCGTTTTCGATTTGTAAAATACTATAAAAGATATACAGACACAAATCCAAATGGTAATAAATCCATTTCCTTAAATTCAATTTTTAAATCTTCAAACTTTCCAGAAGATCTGAAGAAGTGACATAAAAATGGCAGGGTAATATAACCATCTGACAGACTTTCGCCAGCCAGCCAGTTATATAATAAACTAGAAAATTATTGTATGTACCTATATATTAATTCGCTCAAAGAATAATCCAAAAGCAGGTGTAGAGTGCGTGAGCTGGCACCTCAGCAATTTCTTCAGAAATTTGTTCAGGATGCTTAGAGAGTAAACATACTCGTACTAAAAACCCCCGCCTCTAGGAGTGGGAGGAGGGGGTCAAAGTTCCCACTTTTGAGTTTTTCGCAAATATCTTTAAAACGGAGCGTCGTAGACAAAAAGTGTCTTGTACGTAATGAGAGTTAATAAAATTGTTTACAACTTTTGTCTTATACAATTTTTCGGATTCCTTACCATTTTTTGAACTACACGTTCTGAAAAGTGAAATTTTCGTAAAATAAACGAATTATAAAACACTACCTCTTGCCTGCTACATCAACCGTGTTATTTCGGGATGAAAAATAGCCTGCATGTTAATCCAGGTCCTAATATATCTACATACCAAATTTTATACAAATCTGTTCAGCCATAGAACTATTGAAATATTTTATATCTTTATCAGTTTAGGCCGTGAAGGTCCTGGCAAGGGTTCTTCTTCCAAGGCACTCTCTCTCATCTTCACTGGATGGTTCTTGCTGGAGGGGATCTACGTCATCTTCATCATCGTCTTCTTCAAGAGACACGCCGTTGAGACATTTCCCTTGGCAGTAGAGGCATGCCGCAGAACATTTGAGCATTGCTTTCCGACATCCACATTTGCCACTACCACAAACCTTATCGCAGCGGCAAAATATTGTTTTTAGTAGGACCTCCGGTGCGGGCGAATCTTCAGTTGTTATTGGCACCAGGCTGTCTCCTACATGTTTCCATCCCCACTCTTGGGGAGGCAGCTCATTCCCAAGCCACAGCTGCACTTGGTAGTAGGTGCACCGTGAATGCTGTTTAGCTGCGTTCTCAGTTGGTGGGAGGGAGCTGAAGTCAGGTTTAATCTTTGCCAGTGATCTCATGAACAACTGAAAGCGGTACTGGTTGAGGGAAGTCAGTCTTGTTGGCGCCCCATACCATTTGAGAAAGCACATTTTACCAGCCTCTTCAACTTCACTGTGCGTGGAGGCGGGGTTGCAAATAGGGATTGCAATCCAGCGGCGTTTTCAATCCAGCTGGATTCTTGCTGGATTGACCTGAATCCAGCTGGATCCAGCGCGGATCCAGCAAAATGTGGAACGAAAATAAAAAGACGACATTTTTAAGACTTTTATATTAATTTGTACTTCATACGATAATGTATGAAATCTTTCACTTTTTTGGTGATATCTTATATCAATTTGCTTTGGTTTCTTAATCATTTTAGATCAAAAGAATCAACTTAAAATTAAATAACATATAACCTCATATAACATTTTAGATTATGTTTCTAATTGCAATATCTTATAACGTTTATGTTTAATGATAGGACGGCTAATCAGTAGCAATCAGTCTTACAAATTCTTTTAAAATTGACTACAAAAAAGGACCTTTATATACTTTTTAATCTTCAATCTATTTATGGTATCAAAAGAAGCTCCGAAATAATCTTCTCCGCACTCGTTAATCGTTAATATATGTTATGAAAATCGAAAGCTGATAATTAGATAGTTTAAAATCTGATGATAAGAGACTGACTATTTCTTTTTTTGAATTCTCTGGAAGTAAGACCATAGAAAACAAATTTTATCTATAGTCTTATCTCCCAACCTGCTTCGCACATAACTGCATATGTAGCCGGCTGCTGAGAGTGCCCTTTCGGCCTTTACACTGGTCGGTTTTAGGGTCATTAAATAGTCATAAACCATTGATAAATGTTCACCTTGCACTCCTTCGGTGTCATAAACGCTCTTTTTTCAGGACCTTTTCGTAATTTAATTGACCTCTTGACTTTTGTTTATTAAAGTTCTTCTTCTTTCTTTTAAGTTCCATCTGAAGCTCTTGCTCTAAAGTCATTTTCAAGGGTTCTGCGTCATCATCTAGACTTTCATTCGCACATGCGGCAGGTACTATGGTGACTGAAGGGCAACGTCGCCGCGCCATTTTAAAAATGGCGGCAACTCAAAACTAAACAATAGAAATTGATACGTTTGCGGATCCGCATCTCTGGATCCAGCACTGTATGCTGGATCCAGCATGTTTAAAAAGGCGCTGGATCCAGCTGGATTGCTGTATGCTGGATCCAGCAATTGCAATCCCTAGTTGCAAAAGATCGCTGCTGCTTCTTTGATAATATCTGACTTCAAGTAAAGTTTTGAGGGATTGAGGCAGCGTACCAGCATTCCTCAGAAAGTCATCGATGAGAGGATATGTATCTTTGCTGTACACTTGAGTCTGAATGTTTTGCCGTATAATTTCCACAGCTTTAGCAACAATCCTCAACCTCTACTCTTCTTCGTTTTTGGCCCTGTTTTCGTACCAGGCTTGGTTGACAATTTTATACCCGGTGTCTCTAAAACAAACTACGGGTGATTTGAATCTGTTAACCCCTGGAGTGATTAATACTCGATCCCCATTAATCGAGGACTCGTTAATCGAGGACAACCGACCAAGAACAGTGTTACCCCAGAATCCTTCCTCTTAGAACACACCTCCCTGATACGATATTGAAGATTAAGAGTTTCAGCTTTATGTACTATTCTTCTTTTGCTATGAGGCGTTTTGGATTTTTCTTCTACATAATGCGCACATAAAAAACAATTACTCTTGACATCGAATTGGGGAGCTGAAGACCTGAGCTGAGACGGCCCTGATTCTTCTTCCTGAGTTGTGGATGCACCCCTTACATCTTTATGAATTGTGTTAGCTCGGGTATAATTTTTACGACAATTCGTGTGAATTAAAAGTGATGACAAACCACGGAAAATTTGGTGCTTGTCATCTTTCCGTTCTTGACTAGCTTTGATAAGGCCAAATATTCCCTTTTCTTTCATCTCAGTGACATCCTTACTCCCTTTCACGACGTGCTCGTCACACACAGGACACTTGTTAGAACTCATTGCGGATGATCCGATTCCTAACTAATAACGTTTTAGATTAAAGAATCTTTTTGGCCTTGTGGCTGCTCCCCTGCGTTACCGGGTAGGCTACTGCCAAACAGCTCAAAATGAGATGAGAGACGATGAAAATATAAGCCCGAAGGCATGGATGATAAAGGAAATGGGAGTTTTAGCCAGCAAGATCGCGTTTTCTGGGACAGTGGGCATCGGAGATATGAAAAGAAAAGTGGCGACCCGCTTTCGCTCCATTACCCGCTTTTGGTCGAAAACGCGATCTCAAACTGTTACCGCCTTCACCGCTTGGAGGTACTCCCAGCTTATGCTATCAATAAAATACCGAATTTATAGTTAGTTCTCAACATCAGGTAATGCCACGTTGAAAAACATTCATTTTCACTATTTCGGAGCATGATGCTCGAAAACTGATGAGAATTTCAAAAAATTGTGTAAGACAAAAGTTGTACCTAGACAATTTTATTAGCTTTCATTACGTAGATGACACTTTTTGTATACGACGCACCGTTTTATAGATATTAGCGAAATACTCAAAAGTGGGAACATTAACCCCCTCCCCCCACTCCGGCGCCCCTCCTAGAGGCGGGGATTCTTAGTATGTTTACTCTCTAGGCATCCTGAACCAACTGAAGAAATTGCTTAGGTGCCAGCTCACGCACTCTACACCTGCTTTGTTGAGTGGACTATATGCATTTTAGACCATAATTGTACCTATACACGTGCCACAGATCTTTTTAAAATCGGTTTAACCGGCTTTATTGACCGAGCGACCGAAGCGTCTCAGTTTCAAAATTGCAGGCCAAAAATGCTTTTGTCCGGCGGTTTGTCTGTCTGTCCGGCCGTTCTCGCTTTCGTTTGTGGTTCGATTTTCGGTAAATTTTGTGAACAGGTTCAGAAATTAGATATAATTTTTTTGTCCATTCAGTTTTTCCGAAATTTTTCATTATGGCTGAAATATGAGGGTAAAAATAGACATATATTATATAGGTCTATGATGCCCATAGAAATATAAATGATGCCACTAGGTCTATGACGCCCAAGATGACGTCAATCATTTAGTAAAAAAAAAATCTAGGTCTAAATAAATAAAAATCAAAAATGTCATAAAACTTTTTGATTACCCTTGACGCAACTTTTTTCTATGAACAACTTTTTTGAACAGCTTTAACCTCTTCAGTTGGATTGTTATAAATAATAGAATCATTTGCTGTCGCAGTGTTCATTCTATTGAACAATAAATAGCTATAATAATTTAAGTAGGTCAGGCAGATGGTGTCTCAGTTTGGGCTCGGCCACAATAGCTTTTTGCTATTGTAAGCATTATAGGCCTTGCTTGCCTACTTTTTTTACCTAAATTACCTAAATCTATGTAATAAAGATACATATATCGTAATGTCATGTCATGTATTTTAAGCATGTAGTGAATGTAGTGAAGTCATGTATTGAAAGAAGAAGATTTAAGTCATGTATGCCGAGTAGTTTTAATGTCAACTCATGACATGTTCAGCATTTTGACAAGAAGGTAATGTCCAATGAAAAATAAACTTCTACCTTGCTTGTTATAGTGGTACGCGCTTAGATCAGCGTAAACGAGGAGTGACGCGAACAGTAAGTGGACCATATCGTCCCGGGTTTTAAGTTAGACTTCTTCCTCCTCCTCACCTTATCCCACTTTACGTGGGGTCGGGACAGCATGTGAGTCTTTTCCATTCCCCTCTATCCTTTGTCAAGGCAGTTCTCACATTTTTTTTTGAACTATTTGTACATAATTAAAACAACCATTTGCACATATGAAAACATTTTATTTTATGAAATATGTTATCAATAATAATAAAAAAAAACACTTTAAAGTAAAACAAAACAAACTAACAAAATAATGTATTATCAAGTAGTCATTAAAAATTAACATCGGGCTACAAAAAATAAAAATAAAAGTATTTAAAAAACAGTAATAATATTAGAAAAATATATTTATTTCTTGTCTTTTTTGCCTCCCCTTCGTTTCTGAGGTTTGTACGGGCCGAGTTGGTTCCTTACAAGAAAACCGCGCCACCAAGCTTGCACAGTAATAGCGGCATTATTCATCTTTTCACGATGTATTCGTGCAGCCTCGCGATCCTTTTTGAATTGTACCCAATCTTCCATCAGTTTATCATGCTCCGCAATCTATAAACCGTAACATAATAAACTTAGCTAAATATTTGTACACCTGTATTTTTCGGGGTCCAGTGCTGCCACCATTTGAAATAAATCATTTGATAGGAAACGGAGGCATCATCAGTTTAAAGTGTGAACGTGAAGCTTTTCTACGCAACATTGCGAAAAACGGTCACTTTTGGAGTAGGTATGTGCATAGAAAAGCTTCACGTTCTCACTTGAAAATGTAAATTAGTTCATAAAATAGTTTGAAAGGTTATCTAGTACCTGGTCAAGACAACATTTTAAATGATGCCTCCGGAAAATCCAGGTATCGGGTTGAAGCAATTTGCCTTGTAAACGTTTATTTTAGGGTTGTATCTCACTTGTCAGCACGGAACAGCACTTTTCTATGCTGTTATCCTTTTCTGTCGCTCAGAACAGTCATTTGCCAGAGCGAGAGAGAGAGCGACGAAACACTTCAGCAGTTCAGCACCGGCCGTGCTATAGCGTTCCGTCCCTCTCTCTCTGAACGGGAAAGGAAGAGATGTGTCGTTCGTTCAATTTTAAGGATCTAAATCAGTACAACCGTTAAGTAGTCGACTCGGGTCTTACATCCAACTCGTTCAATTGATTAATTGGTTTTCTCACAAAACAATCTTTAACGGTTTTCAATCGCCAGCATATGTATACCGATAAAAGAATTATACGTCATCAGTCATCACTAAGGACAGATCAGGGTCAGTAATTGATCGATTATTTTGTGTCTCTAAAAAACCAAAATCATATTTTTGGTCGGTTAGTGAGTTAAACCGATCTCAAACAAAACGAACCACCCATAGCCGCGGTTCGTTCCGAGCGTGTCTTCGTTCGTAAAAAAGAATAAAAAAAATATATTTAAATACAATTAAAAGCCACCCACAAGTAGGTCAGACGACCTGACCAAGGCAAGCCGCTCTTGATCGGTCATTTTGTAATCCTTGGGAGAGGCTATGTCCAGCGGTGGAAGTAATGCGGCTGAAATGATGACGATGATGATGATGACGTCACCACTAAGGACAGGGCAGGGTTAGTAATTGATCGATCGATTATTTTGTGTCTCTAAAAAACCAAAATCATATTTTTGGTCGTGTCGGTTAGTAATTTAAACCGATCTCGAACGTAAAGAACCACCCATAGTGGTTCGTTCCCAGCGTGTCTTCGTTCGAAAAAAAGAATAAAAAGTGAATACCTACTTATAAATAAAAAACATAAAAAATTAAATAATTTTTTTTAAAAAAGCGAACCACCGCCTCCTTCTTGTTGTATGAATGAACGGGTCGCGGCGTATGATCCTTTTCATTCGTTGCTCTTTTGATTCGTTCAATCATAAACGACATATCAGATCTCTACGCGGCGCGAAGTTCGTCCTGTTTTAGTCCAAAAAAACAACATAGGCACATAATTTTAATTTTGTGAAAAAATTTATAATACCTTCTTTTCAAGATTCTCTCGCTCTTCTTTCTGCAAGGCATAGTTATTTTTCATTATTTGTATTTTGAGATCTACGGCTTCAATGTCTTGATCATACTTGACCATCCATTCTTCAATCTTATGCAATGTCTCCTGAGAAAAAAAAGTAGTTTATAAAACCGTTGCATATAATGATGAGAGATATTATACACGAGTGTGTTAATACCGAGTTATGTCCAGTTTCATACACTATTTATCTAATCTCATAAATTTTATTGAGACAACTAAATAAATGGCGTCCAAATCAGGCATTTCACCGCGTCTCATTTTCAAAAACTCGAAGCAGCAGCGTGTGGCGCGCGTCACGGGCCAATTTTACGGTCCGTTCCTTTTTTAGGGTTCCGTAATTAACAAGGAACCCTTATAGTTTCGCAATGTCAGTCTGCCTGTACGCGGTTCTAGTCAGAGACTATAAGAAAGCTGTAATTTGGCATGGGTATGTAAAATAATTATGCCAAAAAACTGGCCAAGTGCGAGTCGGGCTCACGCACGAAGGGTTCCCCGTACCATTATCTTCCTTCCATCGACGACTTCCGTGGCGTAGTGGTCACCATGCTAGTCCGCCACACAGTAATTTCAGGTTAAATCCCCGGTCAGGGCAAGTTGGAAAATGACCTTTTTCAAATTGTCCTGGGTCTTGGGTGTTTATATATATAAATAAATATATTTATGTGTATTTATTATCTATAAGTACCATTTGGTTAGTATCCCATAACATAAGTCTCGAAATTACTTTGGGGCTAGCTAAATCAGTGTAATTTCGCCCGTATATATTTATTTATTTATTATCTGTAAAAATTAAAGTTTGTTGTATGGGAGCGCCTTCACTTAAATATTTATTTTATTCTGTTTTTAGTATTTGTTGTTTGTCCAACAGAAATATAATCATCTGTGAAAATTCAAACTTACGGTTCATTTGATACAGCCTGGTGACAGATACACAGACGAACAGACGGACAGACAGACATACGGACAGACACACAGACGGACAGCGGAGTCTTAGTAATAGGGTCCCGTTTTGTACGGAACCCTAAAATCCAGCTCAAAAGTAACCGTCTTTCCCTTTCAATTCGAGGTACTAACATTGAGGCTTATGGTGACCAGCAACTCGATCTCCGAATGTATCCGCTGCTCCTGGTCGTACCGGTCCTTGTAATACTCAATGTTCTTCGACGCCTTGCCCTCCTTGTCTTTGATCACCTGGTGGTGCTGCTCCGTACGCGCGACCTGCCAGTTGGCTACGTAGCGGCCGCGAATCTCCGCATTTACAGCTGCATCCTGTTGGCATTAAGGGTTTTGGAACGAACAGTGGCGTAGCGTACCTTGGCGGGGCCCCGTAAAAAAATTTGTTTGGGGGCCCTTAGGAAAGGTAAAGATTTTCCTCAAAAGAAAAATAAATGTTTGCATAAAATTTAAAGAAATATTTATTCATCATAACTCTATCTTATCTCTTTCTTTCACTTTTTCCAAAATTTTTACAAACACTTCAAATTAAATATACACTCTTATTTATTACTTGTGGTAGAGCCACGCTACCGGAAAAACTCTGTTTTGCTAGTAGCATGAATGGGCCGGCTCGTCCGGGAAAGTACCACACTGTCACAGAAAATCGACGTCTGAGTAGTAGTGTCACCGCTTCTATGCTTCGTTCGGTGAGTGAGACAGCCGGAGGCCCCCCCTCCCTCCCCTCCCCCCTCCCCCTACATCTTCCCTTCCTGAAAGGCCGGCAACGCTTTCGTTACACCCCTGGTGTTGCAGTTGTCCATGGGCAGTGGTGATCACTTACTATCAGGTGACCCGCTTGTTCGTTTGCCGCCCTATGACATAATAAACAACTCTCCTTGCCTTTTTCGGCAAATTGATTTATTAAATCATTTATATTTTTAGTTTTTCTAAAGTTTCTGCCTCTATGGACAATAGTGACAGTTCTTACAAAAATTTGGGAAGTTTTTATAAATTTTTGCTTACGCACGTTGGTGTCCCCATGGCCCGGGGGCTCCGTATAATTGATACGGCAGATACAGCGGTAGCTATGCCCCTGGGAACGAAGTTCTTTTCGAACAGTACGGAATTGGCGGATTGGGGCTAGGCGAAAAAAAAGTGTAAGATTTTTCCGTCACGATGATCGAAATGAAAAGTCATTTCACAAGTTTGCCTCTCTCGTAGATAGCTCAGTTGGGATAGCGGTATGCCTGAGATGGTCGATTATCCCGGTTCAAACCCAGCACTCGCTAATATTTTTTTGGAATGAACGACTTGGCGGATCTGCTAGGCGAAAAAAGTGTAAGATTTTTCTATCACGACACGAATTTTATTTTTAAACTTCAAAGTTTTTCACTCACATATATTTATTTAATTTTATTTAACTAGCTGCGCATCGCAGTGTTACCCGCGGATAAAGTAGCTTATGAGTTAATCCAGGGTGTCAGCTTCCTCCCCCCCAATGGGTTCCCGGTTTGTCGTACCGGGGGGGCTCAGTACCCGTGGTAGCCGGAGCCACGGGGAAGCTAAGAGGAACTCGCGAGGGGGCGCTCCTGCTGTCGTCCACCAGCAGAGAGCGCCCACATTGGGGCGGCGGGGGAGTGGGAAATTCTCCCCCCACCCGAGGAGGGGCGCTCCCGCGGGCTCGGCTTCGGCCTTGAGCCTGTAGGGATGCGCCCAATGGGGCGGCGGGGGAGTGGGAAGTTCTCCCCTCACCCGGGGTGGGGCCGCCGGGAGGGGAATGTTTCATTGCCCTCCCGGCGCTTCAGGCGGGGCCACACCGCCGTGGCTGTGGTTGGAGATCGGTCGCGGAGGAGGAGGAGTGTCGGTGTTACGTTGCCGCTCTCCCTATCCTCCGCGACCGAGCGGTGCCGCACCGCGTTTGTGGCGAGAGGTAAGCGGCGGAGCCTTTCATCTTCTCCGCCGCTGGGAGCCGGTTTATCTGGCTCCCATGGGTCCACAGGTGGTGGACTGCGTGGGAGTTTGCCGCCTCTCAATTGGGCCGAGGAGGTACGGCGCGTTCGTGAGTTCCGGACGCGCCGACTTGGTGAGTGGGGGGGCGCTGTGACGCCCCCGAAGAGGGGCCGCTTTGGCGGCCAGCTGCGTCGGGGTTCGCGGATGCATTTCCGTTCCCGTGTCCCCGGCAAAAGCGGTTGAGATGGAACTCCGGAGGTTTTTTAGTGGGTAGGCACGTCGCTCTGGCGTGGAGTCCCACATAACCCGACAGCCTCCCCCGCAGGCTGACGGGTATCCGTAACAGGGATCTTTCCTCCGTAAAAAAAAAAGGGTGTCAGCTTCCTGCATACAAAATTTAGGCAAAATTGGTCCAGCCGTTTGCGCGTGAAGAAGTAACAAACATACAACACATACACACAAATCTAATATTATAAAGACGAAAGTTTTTGTGTGTGTGTGTACACACACAAACTTTCGTCTTATAAATATTAGATTGATTTATTATTATTAGTAAAAGAGTGTAAGATTTTTCCGTCACGAATCAATAATTTACTAAGAAAGTAACTTCGTTCCAACAACCGAGTGTTCCACGACTCTTTTTCGTGTCGTTTCGGCCAACATTGACATAGCTTGACAATTAGGTACCTCATCCTCTTTTAATTAACCAATTGACGACCTCCGTGGCGTAGTGGTCACCATGCTAGTCCGCCACACAGAGGTCCCTGGCTTGATCCCCGGTCAGGGCAAATTGTAAAATGGTATTTTTCAAATTGTCCTGGGTCTTGGATGTTTATCTATATTATGCATATGTAATAAAATATAGTATCGTTGAGTTAGTATCCCATAACACAAGTCTCGAACTTACTTTGGGGCTATCTCAATCAGTGTTATTTGTTCGTATATATTTATTTATTTACCATATACAATGTCTACGTACCTATGTACCATTTACAATGTATGTTATTTACACAATAAAAGACGAGGATTACAGATTTGCCTTTTTTCAGTAAGGGACATGTCCGTAATTAATCGAACCACGGGCTATACTAGATCACTTTCGTATAATAAAATTGATATAAAAGTAAAAAAACACAAAATTGACATTCCCATACGAATTGCCCGGGCGGCTGGACTCTTTTGTATGAAAACTCCGAATTTTTCTTTTGTTATTTGACTGTTCCGTCCTGGGTCTGTTATATGTTATATAACATCAACAACAACAACAAATATAGAATTGCGCGCACTTCGACACGGGTCCTGAGTTCGGAGATGGCGCAGTTAGCATCGTAAGTAGCCGACTTGACTTGGTTGCGGCGCTGCCGAATCTGGCGCATTAGTTCTCTGCAAAGCCTGCCAAATTAAAGGTACATATTATAGGAAGTATATGCCAAATACAATACAATACAATTTTTTTATTGCACCAAATGCCATTTACAGTTGCGTAACTAGGTAAGCAAAGGCCCTGGGGCAAAAAATAAACTGGGGCCCCGACTAAAATAATTCGTTTGTTCCGTATTCGTCGTGTTCTGAATCCGAAGTACTCCAGATTCGTAGTATTTGTCGTAATCCAGATTCGTAGTGCAGTAGGCTGCATAATAAAATTAAAAACCAAATACAAATTGCTACATAATTTACCTAATGAACAAATTAAAACTATTTCATTTAAACTAAAACTTTTATGAAAATAAAACAAAATATCTACCTGTTGCCTCGAAACATGTCGGCCAGGACTCTCTACGTGAGTAACCCGTGCTTGTTAATAATTTCTACCTGTTACCGTTCAATAAATTCAGTCCACGGCACGGTAATATTCCCTTTGGGTATATATAATTTATATTTAATTTAAATATGTATATTATTATAGCACGCTACATCCCACTACATCTTTCCATAGAAATCGTCAGGATGTAAAAATATACATTATAGCTGCCGTGTGTGGATAATGAAAACACAGATGACAGATTTTTTAAATTGCCTGAAGAGGTATCTGATATAGGTTGATCACTAGTAGTGATCAAGCTATGTCTATCAAGATACATCTACGCACTACTATTATAATGTAATGAAGGCAGCCGCGGGATCCACAGTGCATTTTTACATTTTAGGCACGAAGGATCTCGAGATAAGCATCCAAATGAGGACCACGCAAAGGGATACATAATTTGCGCAAGTTCTAAAACCCAATGCGTTCTTCTATTGGCATCGAGTTCTTCACTAGCTTAAATAGAGATAATATTCGTATAAATTTAGAAACCACCTCAGTGTGGTAATTCAGTGCGCTTAACTCCACAATTCACACGGTCCTGGCTAGGGACACCACTTCTACTCGGTCACTTTAGAAATCCTTATAGTTATATAAGCCTCTGGCTGTGTAGACCTCTAGCTGCTGAAATGATGGTTCAATAACACGCACTGTCTGTTATCCATCTCGTCCTGAGACACGAACGCGCGGTGTGCTTTCCTGTCGATCATTTCTCTTACGTAGTCGTAGAGTATGTTGTAGCTCCGGTTGATGCAGAGGCTCGCGTACGTGTCCTCTAGGATGTCGCGTAATTGATATCTGCAACATGACATTGGGTTCTTTAGAATTGATGGAATTCTTTAACAACTTCTCGCCTTCGCGGTACAGGGGTGCGGGGGTGTGACGACTAAGGGGACCGAGGAAGGTGCGAGCTTAGATCACGTTATTCAACAACTGCCACCCGCTATTCAAGTCCCGACATGGTTATTTCGGCTCTGTGGCCTCAACTCTAGCCGTGATTTGCCGGCCCTCGCTCTTGCAACATATGATAACATTCATTCGCGGCTCATTAACCGCTTGTTTAGCTTGTAGTCATCGCTCTCCAGCTTCCGAAGGTTGCGACATCGGCCAGCTAGTCGATCACGGGCGGCCGTCCGATGCTGAGCTTGATTGTGTGATATTATCTTCCCATCTAACAATTGCAGCTACTAACCTATCAATAAACAGCTTGTTTATCTTGTATTCATCGCTGTCCAGCTTTCGGACGTCAACGTCGGCCAGCTCGTCGATCACAGGCGGTCGTTCGATGTTATACTTGACTGCGAGGTGTTTCTCCATCTCGGAGATGGTTTGCGTCACGCGCCATTCGTTGTTGGAATTATCTGCCAAGTGAAAAAATATCAGTTTCTGATTCTAGACTACTTTGTGAAGAATACTTATATACAGATCCTTTGTTCAGATCCGTTCAGCAGTTTTGGCGTAGGTACCTAAAAGTGGAAAACATCCATATACAATCATACAAACCAACTTCGCATTTATATTGTTAGAGCTGAAGCAAACGATGCGTTGCGGCGGCGGTGCGGTGACGAAGCGGTGTCGCTTCGTCGTCTTACATAGAAATATATGTGGCATGTCACACAATGCGCTGCGGTGCCGCACCGGACTTGCAATCGTCGAGACGAGGCGAGGAGGGGTGAATGCGTTGCGTTACGACGCCGAAGCAGCACCGCTCTGCCCGCCAATACGGCGAAATATTTACACCGCAACGCATCGTGTGCTTCGGCTCTTAGGACGTGAAGTTTCTCGAGCGCAGTTATGCGAGACGCCCATAGCTTCTGATATAATTCATCCAGCACAGGCGCGCGTCGACGTGCGGAGGACATGCCAGGACAGAATTAATATTTAAGTATAACGTACAGAACGATATCTCCTGAGGTTAGGCGCAATATGCGTCTCCGTTCCCAGTTCTAGCATCTCTCCCCGTTCTCGCCTTGTCAAGGCGGCTGCCTGCAGCCGCCCGCTCAACACCCTTGGTGTTGCGCTCAACACAAGGTGCGAACGGGAGAGAGGTGCGAGGAAGGCGAAAGGGGACGCATATTGCGCAGAAATTCCGTTCTGTATGTTTTTTTTAAATTAACCTATACTGTCCCACTGCTGGGCAAAAGGACACTCTCTCCCATTTTCCTCCACTTTTCTCTATCCAGAGCAGCTTCTGACCAATCACGCTGGAAAGCGTCCAAGTCATCGCGCCAACGCTTTTTAGGCTTACCCCGGGTACGCCAACTGTTTTCGGGTATCCACGGAGTTATCCTGTGAGCCCATTTTTCAGGGGACATTCTGCTAACATGACCAGCCCAATCCCTCTTCAACTTGGCAGTTTTGTGGCCCACATCGGCGATACCCGCCTTAGAACGGAGTGTAACATTTGGAACTCTGTCCAGTCTTTTCACTCCTAGTACACTTTGTTCCATGGCTCTTTGGCAAACTTTGAGTTTGGACTTCTGATCCTCGGTGAATGACCAGGCCTGAGCACCGTAAGTTAGGAAGGGCAAGATGCACATGTCGATGAGTTTGCGTTTTAGTGCGTAAAGCGTTCTGTACCTATGTAATAATACTTATATTAGGTACTTCTGTAGTGCCAGTGACGTGCGTTGCGTCGCCGCGCGTTGTAGTTGAAAAATATGACGCGACTCGACGCTTTGCCTTAGTGCCAGTGTGAGATCTGAAGCACACGATGCGTTGCAGTGGCGCGAGGTGCCGGAGCGGTGTCGCTTCGTCGTCTTACATAGAAATATATTTGGCATGTCACACGATGCGCTGCGGTGCCGCACCGGACTTGCAACCGTCGAGACAAGGCGAGGAGGGGTGAATGCGTTGCGTTACGACGGCGGAGCAGCACCGCTCTGTCGTACTATATATTTTTATTAGCAGCCTGCGGTGCCGCTGCGACATAACAACGTTGCGAGCCACACCGCTTGTGTGCCCGCCAATACGGTGAAATATTTGCGGTGCGTCACCGCAACGCATCGTGTGCTTCGGCTCTGAGTTGAACAGGTCAGATTTTTCGAGCATTAAATGCAGCTAATTTAGCTTACTATTAATACGTAACTGCATCATTGTATCTTCGAGCACAGTCGCCACGAGCGCCGCCGTGAAGTAGTGCAGGGTATACGGCTCCTTCTTCGCGATGCTTTTCGCGCTGGACCTCTTGGTGCTGACGCGGTGCGGATTCTTGGAGAAACTAGTGCTAAATAGACGGCCGCTCATTTTGGTTTTTATTGTAAATCCCCAAAGTAAAATATCCCACGACCTAACCCACAAATTGGATAGAATATATCCTGACCAACTCGGCCCATAGACAACAATTAAAATGACATTTGTGATGTGTCAGGTATAAATAAGGTACCTATACTTATCGTTTTATTGTATTATTTTTTAATAGCCAAAACGTCCTTTGTTGGTCAAAAGCCTACACTAAAAAAGATAGGTGGATGATTTGACCCAGTTTGAAAAGAAGTGGAGGGGTGGAGGGATTGGGTATTCTATTCTATATCAAGGGACCGGGAAGTGTAGAAAGAAAGGGGGAGGCAATTGCCCAACAATGGGATCTAAAAATTGTATTAAAAAGATCATAGAGGTGAATATCCTGAAAAATAATTTTTCAGACTTTAGAAAGAAAAGAGACATTTTGTGCCCCCTCTTTATAAATAAATGGGAATTATTGAGGAAGAAGATTTTCTTTGCCAAGAAGGTGAAGTTTCAAAGTAGGTACCTATTCAAATTATCTACCAAATCATTTGAATTCGCACATTAGCCAAAAGTGGCCGCCTTTCGCAAATGTGCATAGAAAAGTTCACGTTCTCTCTTTAAACTATAAACAGTAGTTCATAAAATAGCGAAAAGGGTTATCTAGTGCTTGGCCAAGACAAAAAATTAAATGATATCCCTGTTTCCTTTCAAATTATTTATTTCGAATGGGGGGCAGCACTGGACCCCGGAAATCCCCTTAAGAGCATCCCGCGCTTCTGATTCACTCGACGATTTCGATTTTCTGAATACTTATTTTAATTTTCTTTGCAAAATTACATTTACAAGAAAATTCAGGATCTTCTTTAAATTTATAAGAATTTAAAGAAGATCCTGAATATGTAAGACCACTTGTGACCGCAAAATATAACAAGTACCTAACCTCAGGCAGGTCTGTGTCACCTCCCGTTTAGGTATCTAAAATATACCTGCATTATTACTGTGCGCGCGGCGACCATTTCGTTGCAAAGTAAATACTCGTATAGTAGATTGCGCTACAAGGGGATAAGGTAATATTTTGAAGGCGAGGGCGCTACTTTGAATCCTGAGTGAAGCGAGGGATTCATCTATATCGTCCGAGATAAAACATTACCGTAACCGAGTAGCACACTCTACTTTTCATCTCCATCTATGACAAAAACTAGCAAATACAAAACAGAATATAAAGAGCATAGAACACCTTTATTTATGCAACTCTTGTTTAATAAAGGGTTCTAAAATACGAATGTGGGTTTATCACACGAGGCGAAGCCGAGTGTGATAATAGTATGACATGAGTGTTTTAATACCTAATTATGACAGTTGCATACAAAACTTTATCTACATCCATGATATGAATCCTCTATAAAAGGTTCTGAAACCATAGGGTATTTACCATGTTGTAAGAACTCTATGTAAATTCATAGTAAGTATTACTGAGTATCTAATACAAACAAGCGAAATAATAGAATTATAGAAACATACGAAATAATAGAATTATTTATTGTAATAATTAGTTACATTTTGGATCGTATTTTTTTTTCGCGTCACAGACCCTCCGAAACCATAATTTCAGCAACTATAACAGGCCAAATAAAAAAAAGATTTACAATTTTTAATCTAGTATATCTGAATGATACCCTCTTTGGAAAAAATATTGCACGAGCATATTTTTATAATATCACGTCTCTGTCCATTGCGGAGCAGACAGAGCCCAGGCTAATGGGCCTAGAGCCACACCCAGCACCGGAAACTGGGACAGGGGTCTTAATTTATTTATTTTTCTATTTGATTCAAGTAATTACAGAAGTTTTAGGTTATTTGTGTTGACATGTAATTATTTGTATAAAAGTTTACTTATAAAAAGATATAAAGGACCACGTAAACAAAGTTATGAGTGAACATTTTCCTAGTATTTGTTACCTAGTATTTATTGTATGAAAATGACACCAAAGGTTAGTATTAAATTGTCGGTTGAAGTCTGATTAGGTATTGTAGGTGTTCTACTGCTCTTTATATTCTGTTTTGTATTTGCTAGTTTTTCTCATAGATGGAGATGATAAGTAGAGTGTGCTACTCGGGTACGGTAATGTTTTTATCTTGGGCGATAAAAATGAATCCCTCGCTTCACTCAGAATTCAAAGTAGCGCCCTCGCCTTCAAAATATTACCTTATCCCCTTGTAGCACAATCTACTATTTTAAATAAGGATAATTTTCGAGGGGAAAATAAGTAAATAAATAAAAAGGTATGCAAACCTTACGGCGTCCTATATCTCAAATATATTTTTGTTATTATTGTAAAATAAATAGTTTTGATTTTATTCATGAAAGAAGACGCAAATTGACCATTCCCCCCACGATCTCTGAAACTACAGAGCTTAAAATTTAGAAAAAAAAAATAGTTCATTGCTTGTAGATTACAGGAAAATTATCAAGAATTCTATCAATTTAAAATTAAGTGCCAAACTCAATCAAATACCTTTACGTATGGAAATAATTCACTAAAACACCATTAGATGGTGCTAAAATTAGTTAACTCGTTTTACTTTGACGATTTCAAATGTAATACTAATTTAAAAACATTGTACGGAACCCTCATCCACGCGAGTTCAACTCGCACTTGGCAGGTTTTTAAAATATTTCTTATAGTTCCGCTGGACCATTATTGTTCTGCATTCATTCGAATCCATCCAGTATTTCCGGAGATTAGAGTGTACAGACTGATTTTTTTCAACTCTTACTCTATTACTACGTCTCCATCGCCACTATTATTTTTTTCGGAGAAATGTTTAATTTACATTCATTTATTTCCATTTAACAATTTATACACTGTGTTGTAATTACTTAAAACTAACTTTATTATAATACTCATTAATTACATCTACTTTGTTTATGTATAATTTAATAATTTTAACTATATACTTTAAACAATGTCAAAAAATAAAAAAGAAAGATTTTTTATCGTTTTATTATAAGTATGTAAGTATTGATGTAGAAAAGCTGGAGCGATATTTGACTCTAAAAAACTATGACGTCATGAGATGGTATTTCACACGGAACAGAGAAAAACATTCTCTGTTCCGTGGTATTTCATACCGTGCAAACGAACGATAAAAGTTCCATAAAAGCTTGCGCTGGTTCTTAGATCTGTGTCTATGACTCTTCTTTCACTTTTTCTCTTTTATATAAAAAAGTAATAAAAAATTCTCAACATCTAACAGGTTAACAAATAAATAGATGAAAACCAAAAAGCAAAAAATTTTTAGATGAAAACGGAATTAAATTTAAGTGCCGGACCAAACGGGACGCAAGTTGCGTCGCGTTGCGCGCTTACATATCATTTCATACAATTTCTACCAATCGCTCACACGACGCGCAAGTTGCGTCTCAACGCAACTTGCGCTGCGTTACGCGTGCTCGCACGCGCCTGCACAGAGGTCGCGTAGTGTTAGAAAGCGGGACAAAAATGTTTTGAAAAACTTATTTTTGAAATACAAAATCGACCTTGTCTATGGGACTTGTCTTTGAAAACTGGTGGCATTTCACCATATTGTCTCTATATATCGGTTGTTTGGAAGAAATTAGCTTTTAGCGATAAGACCGCCCATGCTACATTTTAATTATTTTTATTTTTTGGTCTACTATGAAGTATTACTTACTCATTATGTTGCGTATCTGGCATTTTTTTTCTCGTAATTTATGATAAGCACCACGGAAGTTAAACTTGTATAAAAGTTGAATGAGGTCTTCTACTTAGGGCACCCGTTTGAATGGTACCTGTGCGAATGGCACCTAGTCTATTCCACGAAGGGCACCTATTTTTGACCACAAAGAGTACCTTTAAATCAGCAGCCTAGTGCTGAGATTTGAATATTTTAACTTTTATTATGAATAAAAGCAATATTATTCACTAAAACGTTAATTAATTGCGCATACATTCAGACATATTATCTCGTCTTTATAACATACAAGATAAACAGAGTCCGGGGCTGTCAGAACAAAAGCCATACGAATTATGCATATGCACTTCGTACATATGCATGAAAAAAGCCGGACACCGTCTATTTTGGCCGGACAAGCAATAAAAAGCCTAGCTATGTCCGGCTTTATCCGGACGCCTGACAACGTTAGGAAGGAAGAGGTAGGTACAAATAATTCACCGAGCGAGTGAAATGTGCGAAGCAAGATTTTCAGTTTCAAGATTGGCCAAAAATGTTTTTGTCCGGCTGTTCTCGCCTACAGGTCGCATTTCTCAACCGATTCTTGTGAAATTTTGTAATAAGGTTCAAAAAGTATATAGAACTTTTGGGAAAATTCAAATGTTCGAAAATTGTTTAAAATAGCAAAAAGCGGGCAAATCTTATTAATATTTAATTCAATAAAATATCATAATTCAGTAATTTGGAAAATGTATCAAAAAATTAATTATACTTTTTTTGTTACCCTTATTAAGACGCAACTTTTTTGTCTGAACAACTTTTTAATCCGATAAACCTTAACGGGTCGGAGTGATTCGTGAGGGAGTAGACCTCACGTTATTATTTTAGTTATTTAGGTAAAGTCGTATTTATTCATACAACACAATTGATAGAAAAATATATTGAGATAATAGGGGTGACGACAGGGTGAGGAAAGTATGAGAAAAGTAAAGAAAAATAATATATCATGATTACGAGTATAATTAGTCCGTCTTTTAGACTATCCAAAAATAATGGACCCATTTTTTCAGTTTACCAATATAGTAAAAATTCTTAAAGACACGGAGCATCAAATTTCCAGACTGGGGGCTTGCGACGTCACCGCTTAGTAAAAATACCTAGTCATGACGTCATACGAAATTTAAATGCACTGCATCTTTATCATTTGTTGTTTCTCAGAGATAAGAAAAAATAAGTGTACAATATTTTTTAATAATCTAACCGATGGGCGAATTATATTTTTCATTCGTCATGCCTATTCATTGTATTCATTTTGATGAAGCCATTAATAGGACAATCTATTTGGACAATGTTTGCCTTTATTTAGACAAAGCTATTGACAGGATAATCCACAAGATAATATTGTCTCATTCATACGATGCCGTTGACAGGACAATATATTGAGACAATTCATTGTCTTCACTAAGCCGAAGCGATTGGCAGAACAATTCCTTAAGATGCTTCATTGTTTACATTAGCCATTACAAAGGATAAGCCACTAAGACAATGATTGGCTTCATTCTACAAAGCCATTGACAGGCTTCATTCTACAAAGCCATTGACAGGACAGCCTACTTAAACAGTTAATTGTCTTAGTGGAATCCACTTGGACATTGATTGTCTGCATTCAGACAACGCCATTGACATGACAAACCACTAAGAAAATTCATTGTCTTTATTCAAACGAAGCCATTGATAGGACAATCCACTTAGACCATGATTGTCTTCATTCAGACGAAACCATTGACAGAAAAATCCACTATGACAGTGATTGTCTTCATTCAGACAACGTCATTGACATGACAATCCATTAAGACAATTCATTGTCATCATTCGAACGAAGCCATTGATGGGATAATCCACTTAGACAATGATTGCCTGCATTCAGATGAAACCATTGATATTACAATCCACTAAGACAATACTGTCTTTTGACCAGTTAAATTGACTAAATAATCTGTGTGCGTGTACTTAGCGCATCTTGCGCGGGTAGAGCGGCTACACGGAGCGCGAGTTGCGCGGCGCAAATTGCGCTGTTACGCGACGCAACTTGCGTCTCGTTTGTTTCGACCCTAACACGGGACCGGCCATAACGCAGATTAAACAAGATATACCTACAAAGATATATAGGAGGTTAACATTTTTTTTTGCTCTTTGTATACCTAAGTATGTTAAAAAATCTAATAGGTACCCATCTACGGGAGCCATATACCGCGAACAATGTATATTTTTTTGAAATGTGCTAGACAGACCTTTCATTGGATAAAATAGAAACAAAAAAAAAAATTGTATGTAACAGTCACTTTTGATACGCCTATCGATAGTTTGAAATTTTCAATTAAAATTATCTATTGTAAAACTGTATAGATTGTTGTAGTTGAGCAAAAAAAATATTTTTTTTTGGTTTTTATCGAAATGATCCACTACTTGTACATTACATATATTCGATCCCTTGTATTCTTAAAAAGTAACAACCGTTTACTAAACCTGTTTCAATTAAAACATTTTCTATCTCTCTTACTCTATTCAATATTTGACATAGTAACAACGAGACAAAACCCATTTTAACTAAAAGGTTTAACAAACGTTTGTTAATTTTAATGAATTTGGGGGTAAATCTTTAACATGAACAGGGGTTATAAATCTATGGAAATGAAAGACCATTGGCTCTGGATACAAGTCTTTTGAGTCTATTTTTTGGTCAGCCGCGCGTTTGTTCTATATATTTTATCAGATACCGTAATGACAATAATCATGTCTAGGCAATGTGATAAAAAAAAATTACAATTATAATTTATTACTCCGCCCAAATTACATTGGCATTATTCATAATGCCCGGGCATTATGAAAATCGCTCCAATTTATCACTTCGTCCATAAAATATACATTTTTTGCGTACAAATTATAGCCTATATCACCCGGACAATAACGACAAATCGATTGATATCATTAGTGAAAACTGGACAAGCGATTTGCATGCTACGGTGGAACAGACATACATACCCACATACAAACATACATGACGACCTCCGTGGCGCAGTAGTCACCATGCTAGTCTTAGAGGTCCCGGGTTCGATCCCAGTCAGGCCAAGTTGGAAAATGGCCTTTTTCAAATTGTCCTGGGTCTAGGATGTCTATCTATATATGTATAGTTGGGTAAAAAAGTTCGGTGGCGTTATCATTTCAGGTGTAGGAACTTAGTTGTTGACCTTTATATGTTCACAAGAACTTCATATCAATGAAATAAAAAATGAAAAACGGATGCATTATCTGTAGGAAAATTTAATACCTTTTTTCTACGAAATAATTTAAGAGTAGGTACATAATATAACGAGTTGCAACTTCTGCAGCATGATCTTTAAAATAAAACATTGCTCATCAGGTCTAAAAAGATAATTTACACAACAGTTTGATATTCAGCCTAACACAGGTATTTTTTATTTTTAAAAGTGATTCATGTAATGTGTAACTGAACTACTGATTGATTACATAATATTTTTTTAATAATAATTAAAAAATCAAATTTAATGAAAAAGACATGTTTTTATTAAAATTTTTGTTTTGTAATCATCATTTATTTAAAATCATAATTAACCAAACAAAGCATCTTTTTAAATTTACATATTTTATGTTTTTTGACATTTTCTGCGCGTATCTTAATTAATTATTGTATTTTTATTATTATTTATATTTATCTTGCTGGACCTTACAATTCAAACTCATGAAACACACAAATACAATTATTTAGACAATGCTAAATTCGACTAAAACTAAAAAATAGAAATACGAATATATTCTCAAAATAATCTAGTTTTGTATAAAATTCAATACTATTATTTATATACAGCATCTACAGTAAATAATTAGTTATTTTGTAAGTATTAATCCAATTTCGTCCGTTCGAATATTTACACCAATGAGGGTTTTAAAAAAATATGTGACGCTAGATGGCAGCACGGTGACGTCAAATCCATTACATCCTGCTGTTATTGGATACATTTGACAGAGCAAAGAACCTGTCAACTGATGGTCCAATGACAACAGTCGGTTGAAAGTGACGTCACTGTATCTGGTATCCCATATTTTTGATCCCCTCCATTTATAATGAGGTATGAGGGATTTCAACTATCCTAAAGCCTGGTCGGTCAATATAAGGACTATTCATAAGCAAAATTAACAGGAAACGGAATCAATGTTCAGTTATTTCACAATAGTGCGAGCGAGACGCCAATATTTTCTCTATATAAACGACAGAGACAGGTGAATTTGCGTTAACTTTAGCGCGGTATTTATACAAAATCTTATAGAAAAATGCTACTGATTTCAGGAGCGCTGGTTTTCTGTCAAATTCATTAAACGTCTGCACTGCTGTACATTGGTGGCATACATATTAAGGAGGGCAGAATTTTTATGAAAATGCCTATAGATCTTTATTTTTTTTAGATCTATGAATGTCTTAGTAAAAATTTAGAAAATTAGATAGCGGGCTTTAGTTACGAGTACATTTCCTTTAACATAATCAAATATTCTCCTTTACTTACATCTTTGTGACTTAACTCTATGACTATTGAACATACGTCACTATCCCTGTTATATGTACAGAGGGTGATTAATATGCAATAAATACAGACAAGTGATATACAATCAAGCTAGTTTTACTCAGTCTTACGTCATTTCATCCGCTGATAGTATTTACATCTAATTAAGTAGTAAATAATGTAATAACATCATAATTATAGTAGATGGTAATATAAATTGGTATTCGTCATTGCTAAAGTCTAACCCCCTTATTCATCTAATATATAATATGTTTTGTCCTTATCTAACTTTTCGATATTTGACATAGAAAAACGAGACAAAACATATTACTAAACGAGGTTTAGTACACGTTTGATATTTTTTATGAATAAGAGGGTAAGAATGAAATAATTTGTCGTAGTTCAGATAACCGTCAAATACTATCCGCCTTATTTAAAACGTGGACTTATTTTATTTCGATGTTTAAAGCATTACCCACCCAAAATAAGTTGACATCTACCAACAAACACCATGCCACTTTCTCATTTTAAACTTCATTTGGGCGGATAATGTTTTAAAACAAGTACTAACTCCGTGTTTTTTAATAAGGTACGATTTTTAAGTAATGAAGTACTATAGGCTGCACATTGACAAAAGCGGGGCCCTAATTTGATAAAAATTATCAGAATTTACTTAAGACTGTTTAAATAATGCACATACACGTAATTTAATTAGTAATACCGTGCCTTGGACCAGCGGACAAATTAAACCATGATGTATTAACGATATTGAAACAACATAATACTTACATAAGGTGTGAAACAAAAATCAAACCCACAAAGCTACAGTCACTCTTTAACCTGCCTTTATGGAGCCGGTTCAGTGCATGATACTAAACTATATTTTTTAAAATAATTACTGAAAACCGAAAAAAAGTTTTCAGGTCTCCATGGAAAATCCGTTCGGCAGAAAGCTGATTTGTAGGGAAGGCCGATTTCAGTTTTCGTTTTTTGTCGATTATTTTTATATAAAGTAGTTCAGTATCACGGACTGAACTTGCTACGAAAATTTGGCTGGTGGATAAAAATCCTATATAATATGTTTTTTACAAATAACTTTTAAAATTTCTTTGTCAAAATTATGACAGCTGTACCACGTTATAGGGATTCTTTAAAGTCTTCAAATATTACAAAAGAAATAAGAAAAATAGATTGAGTCAAAAATAATAATATAAAAAGAAAAATTTGAAAAAAAGAGTTTGTTAGAATAATTATATATACTTTTCATAGTCAAACATCTTAAAGCCTAGGCCCCATATATGGCAGTGTTTTCAAATTGCGCATCAAATAATTTCTATGAGTTATAATATAAGACAGCTGTCAATTTTAGTTTATCTAACACACCGACGATTTCTCACGACACTGTTCTTTATATACACACCATTAAGGTTCATTTTTGCTTTTCCCTACACACCAAAACTCAAGTCACAATGACGGCGTAACTCATGGGCTCTGCTGCTCAGACGATAAGGTCGATATTGGTTCACCGCTGGGTCCGGCTAGCCTGCTTCGGCGCGCGGGCCGGGGGCTCTCCACCATCACTTGCTCGACGAAGGATTGGCACTTTTCTCTGAGAAAGAAAAGAAAATATTGTTAGTTTGACAGAAAAGCGCTACCGGCCGCTGCCACTTCAGTATGTACGAAGCCTTAAGTATGTTTAAATAACCGGCCAAGTGCGGGTCGGACTCGTGCACGAAGGGTTCCGTACCATTATCTATAAAAATCACGTTTGTTGCATAGGACACCTAAATATTTATTTTATTCTGTTTTTAGTCTTTGGAAATTTCAACTGTCTAGCTATCACGGTTCATGAGATACAGCCTGGTCACAGACAGACGGACAAACAAGTGGATGGACAGACGGACAGACAAACGGATGGACAGACGAAGAGACAAACGGATGGACTGACTAAAAATATGAAAGATAATCCTTAGCCTCCCATAGTGTCTCATACCAGTTGACCGATCAGCTTATCAGAGTTTGTATGGAAAGCAAAAAATATTTTTCATTTTTTGATATGTGTTCCTTAGAGAAAGTTCATGTATAGTATCATGTTCAGTATCATGGACTTTCACCTTAAAAATAATTCAGTATATTTTGTTACATCTATCTATACTATAATAAAAGAGTAAAAAAAATGTGTCTGTACATTGAAAATTTTTCAAAAAAAAAAAATTTGGGGCTATGGAGATATTGTAGTAGAGTAAGAAAATAAAAAAAAATGTCTGTCTGTTTGTCTGTTTGTACACGCTAATCTCCGGAAATACTGGACGGATTCGAATGAAACTTTTTTTTGTTATATAGCTGTCAAGCCTGGGCAACATATAGGCTATAATTGATTTTGGAAAATGGAACACATGATGCAGAACTATAATGGTCCAGCTAAACTATAAGAAATATTAAAATGCCGCCTTAGCAAAAGTTGTTAAGTCTGATGAGAACTTTTTGTTGAGTTATAATACAACTGGCCAAGCGCGAGTCGGACGCGCGCGAAGGCTTCCGTACCATAATCTATGAAAAATCACGTTTGTAGTATGGGAGCCCCCCATAAATACTTATTTTATTCGATTTTTAGGGTTCCATAGGGTAGGGTAGAAACGGGACCCTATTACTTAGACCTTCCGACTGTTTGTCTGTCTGTTTGTCACCAGGCTATATCTCATGAACCATTATAGCTAGACAGTTGAAATTTTTATAGATGATGTTTTTTTGTTGCCGCTGAACAAAAACATACTAAATCTATTTATACTATAATAAAAGAGTAAAAAAAATGTGTCTGTACGTTGAAAATTTTTCCAAAAAAAAGTTGTTTCGTCCGAAGAAAAACTTATAAGTTCAGTATTTGCGGACCTTCAGAGCAAAACACACCAGAAACATTCTTGGTTACGTGAACGCGCCATATTGACAACAAAAAATTAAAAATCAATTAATAAAGAACTTATGACGCAAATTATTGTTGATTTCTTGGATAGTTTTGTTGACGACGCCACCAATTATCCAGTTGAGTTTCGTAATTCACTTGCAGCAAATGGACTCTCGGCTCACAAAATAAGTCTTAATGTCAAAGGGCCAATAATGCTGATGCGAAATTTGACTCCGCCGAAACTGTGTAACGGAACCCAACTTAGTGTCTCAGCACTGTATGCCGAAGTTCAGCGGCTGAATTTCAGCCAATGCATGCCTGCAATGTTATTTGCATTACTAGCAACACATAATGCCGAACTTCCGATGCTTTTGCCTGAATCGGACCCGTACCCGCCGACACCTCACCCGCCGCCGCCGCCGCCGCCGCTTCCGCTCCCGTACCCGCCGCCGCCACTGCCGCCGCCGCTACCACCGACGCCGCCGCCACTGCCGCCGCCGCTTCCGCCGACGCCGCCGCCGCCGCTTCCGCCGCCGCCGCCGCCGCCGCTGCCACCGCCGCCGTAGCCTTTGCCGCCGCCGCCACTGCCGACGCCTCCACCGCCGCCACCGCCGCCGCCGCTGCCACTCCCGCTGCCGCTTCCGCTCCCGCTCGCGCTTACGCTCCCGTTTCCGCTTTCGCTCCCGTTCCCTCTTCCACTTCCATTCCCTCTTCCGTTCCCGTTTCCGTTCGCCGCAGACGCGCCAAAGACGGAAGATTAAATTCTCATATCGGCATATCACTACTGTCCGGCGTTTCCACCGAACTTCAACGGCTGAACTTCAGCTTATTTAGTGTGTCATCCCCAGCGAACTTTAAACACTGAACTTTAGCCGCTAAACTTCGGCATAGTCTGCTGAGACACTTAAAGTTTACTGTGAGTGGTGCCAGTGAAACTGTATTTATTCCGCGTATGCCACTCATCCCTATCAATTTTCCTTTTGAAAATACACAGTTCCATGTGTTTACTTGCTTTGCTATGAAAATAAGTCACAGTTTTAGAGGCTTAAAGCTGCTGATGTCGATCTAAGGATGGCTCGCATGGCCAACTTAATGTGGCTTTCTCCAGGGTTAGTAATACTTCAGCTCTTTTCATATTGGCTTCCGAAGGAAAGAATTAAAATAATATTGACTTTTAACTCCTAACACTGTAACAAGTACTTTCTTATCTCTCTCTTTCTTTCTCTCTCTCTCTCTCTCTCTCATTAGTTTTTATTTATATTAATACGCCGGAGTCATAAAGTCCATGCGAACGAAGTCGCGGGCATCAGCTAGTATTATAATAAAGTCTCGCTTTTGCACCTCTTTATTTTATAACACAGAAGATGTTGCGCAATATCTTATTCACAGAAAGGGGGTTAACCTGTTTGAAAGGAGGAAAATGGAAAATTATCTGCAAGGCGATTTGGCGGTCTCATTGTCATATTATATCTATTTCAAGTAGTTATACGTTTTATAGTTACAGTTAAAATAATACCTAAGCATTATTTATTCTTATTCAGACATTGTTTAGGGTTCCGTACCCAATGGGTAAAAACGGGACCCTATTACAGACTCCGCTGTTCGTTTGTCTGTCTGTCCGTCTGTCTGTCAGCAGGCTGTATCTCATTAATCCTGATAGCTAGACAGTTGACATTTTCACAGATGATGTATTTCTGTTACCGTCATAACAACAAATACTAAAAACAGAATAAAATAAATATTTGAGTGGGGTTCCCATACAAAAAACGTTATTTTATGGAAAAAGATTGAGCGAAGAACCTTTTGAGCGCGAGTCAACTGCTACTTGACCGGTTTTTCTAGACTTGTTTACCCAACTGTACTTCTATAGATTGTTATTTTGTGATTGCGCGTTGTTTCCATTACTGAGTCATGTGTCAATTGCAACAATAATGTTGCGGTTTTGTCACGATGCTGCGTAGCACATAGGAAATACGAGTAGGTTACCCGCAATGCGGTTTTCTTTGAAATCTTTAAGTTTTACTTAGAACCAATAAAGTTAACTCAAATTACGTGTCATTGTGTAACAAAAAGAAATAACTACCAATGCATGTAATGCTTCACCTACATTAATTAGGGAACATACCAACACTACGTGACCCTTTTAGCGGCAGGAGGGGGTCTTCAAAATAACACGCTTGGTCACAGAGGGGAAGGGAGATTTAGGTCTTCGTCACGTAGTCAATATCCTCTATGGAAATCTCACGCTTTTTCGAGTTATATTTCAATTATAGCACGCATTGATGAAGATTTTGAGAAAAAAAAATTCTTCTTGGCGTGTACTACGAATGGTCACCGAACGGTGTGTCACGAAGTATACAGACGTACAGAGGTACGTTTTACGTATACAGACTTCAGTCAACTTATGTTAGGTATCCAGGGTGATACTTCACTAATAATCATCAAGACTTTTTAATAATAAGACAATATGAACACAAAATATTTTTGGTACAGGAAATTAATTTTTTCAAGTGCATATGTATTTGCTAGCCTTTGGCTGTGGGTTCTTACAGACAAGCGTCAGTATGTCCGCGACCCTGGCCATCGCAGACTGTCACTGCTGTTACGAACTGTCGCGCGACGATCACACCTGTCGCTTACGATCGCCGATAGGTGATCACCGTACTGTCGCTCGTTTGACGAGCTAGGTGGGTCGGCGGGAGTGCGTATTACTAGCGCTTTCGCAAGTAAAGCGACACCGGGGGTGATCCCCACTTGGATGGGTGACCACAAGTGGCATTAAAAGTTTCTCGAGCTCGTCCGTGCTTCGAAAGGCACGCATAAGCCCAGCTGTCATCATTGTATGGCAGTCGTCAAACTATGTCAGATGCCTTCAGGCAGCCTAAAATATCTGCCACCAGTGTTGGCCACTTACATACACGAAAAACAAACAAACTGTCACCTGTCTATTAGATTAGAGACCTAAATAGCAAAAGGCATGTTTATGCCTAAATAAAAAAAAAGTGGTAGACTTACTGAAACGCTTTTGCGCCTCTTCTCGCTCGTGGGCGTCGAAATACCATAGAGTGATGGCGTATCTGTAAAATTAAAAGTTTTAAAAGTTAGCACTGCACTGTGAAATTTTTCGGCGCTTTTGGTTCTAATTCCTAAGAGCGGGTTCACACGGGCGATGCGTTGTCGCAACGCAAAATTTTGACGCTTTTCTGGCGTTGCTACAAGGGAGTTGCCACAAGATACTTACTTACACCCCTCCCGCTTTGTCTCGGGGGCCGCAAACAGTCGTACGTGCATTTTGTCGACGCAACGCATCGTGTGAGTGTACACTATGGCTATGGTACTTATTTGTGTGTAAAATGACGCGGAGACAGCGCTACGTCAAACTATGTTTTACTACGTGCCGTGTAGACTCGCTGTAAGGTGTGATGTAAATTCACTGTCGTGACATTTTTATTTTCTCTGAGACAAAGATAGAGCGCATTTAAATTTCGCATAACGTCACGGCTTAGAACGATTTTTGGCCGAGCGAGCGAAGCGAGTGAGGTCTCTAAATCGAGTTGGGGCGAAAACACATTGTATGTATGTATTTATGTATGTTTGTACCGCGATAACTGCCAAACCGAAGGTCTGATTTTGATGAAATTTGGTAGGCATATAGGAAAGTTCGTTGGGCATGAAAATCAACTTAGTAGTTTTTGAAATATTCATAAAAATATCGGCGATTATGTAGCAAACGAAACCATAGCGCGTTCTAACTTTGGATAGCGCCATCTAGGTGTTAGTTAGGGAATTGAATTGTGTTAGAACAATAAATCGCGAGGCCTAAGTTCGCGGCGAACTACTAGTTTATATAGCGGTTACTTCGCAAGTCCCCACTCTGGAACTTCGATGCTCCTTCATTTATGAATTTCTACTTTTTTGAGAAACTGTAAATCCATTCATTGTTTTTGAATAATCTAAAAGGCGGACTAATTAAAATAATACTTTTCTGACCCTGTCGTCACTCCTATTACAGAGTGAATTTAAATGTACCGACAAATTCTTGAACGGGTGAGTCAACCCGTGAATATGAATAACTCTTGACGACCTCCGTGGCGTAGTGGTCACCATGCTAGTCCGCCACCCAGAGTATCCGGGTTCGATCCCCGGTCAGGGCAGTTGGAAAATGGCCTTATTCAAATTGTCCTGGGTCTTGGATTAATCTATATTAGTTATATAATATACCTAGTATGGTTGAGTTAGTATCCCATAACACAAGTCTCGAACTTTGAAGCTAGTTCAATCAGTGTATTTTGTCCATATATTTATATTTACTTATTTATAAAAATAAAAATAAAAACTTCTTATGCTTTACAAACGATATGCATAATAAGCTCAT
Organism: Acrobasis suavella; assembly: GCA_943193695.1. Classification (NCBI taxonomy): domain Eukaryota; kingdom Metazoa; phylum Arthropoda; class Insecta; order Lepidoptera; family Pyralidae; genus Acrobasis; species Acrobasis suavella. Next base: position 5,768,734 of record OW971947.1, read on the forward strand.
AAGAGTGGGTGTTACTACATATAGTGTATCATTGGACAACAAAGTAAGCAAACCAAAGTCAAGTAAATTCAAAATGTTAGGGTTGGGCTACTTTTGCCAGCAAGTAATAGCAATTTCTACGCTGATATCCTTTTCTGTCGCATAGAACCGTCCTTCGCTAGAGCGAGACGGAACGCATCAGCATCGGCGATTCCGCGGCGTTCCGTCGTTCACTTTCACTGTAGCTAAAATCGAGTGACGCTAAATGGATTTTTACACTGTATTTTCTTAATATGCTGCTTATATTAGAATACTTAGAAGATAATTTGACTTGAATTATTATATTATTTTATTTTATTATTGATATTGAATTGTATAATGATAATTAATTACTAGATTTTATTTTGTAAGCATGTATGACTATTTTTTTTTATTTTATTTTTTACCTGAAAATTTGACCTAATTTAATTACGTTATAATTATTATTGTACGTCCATCAAGGGCAGGTCACAGTGGTACTTTGTATATTTATTTTAAGATCTCTTGTAACCTGTTTCCACAATAAAGATGATTTGATTTATAAAAAGATTCGCTTACCTGGTTTGAAACGCCGGCTGCACTTCGTGCGGGTTCCGTCTGTCAGACCAGAAGAACAGCATGCGGTCGAAGATCGGGGCGATGTCCGCCACCGTATCTGTGCCTTCCGGGAACACCCTGGAATGAGGGACGAGAAAACAATCGACAAATGTTCCTAAGGTCTAACGGACAAATGGCAAAGCGAAGCGCAGAGCATTTTTATTGTCAAAGCATTATCGTCTTTGTGTGCGTTGATCTTAATGCTCGCGCAATCGCATTCCTGCGCGCTACCATCCTCCATTAGTCGCTTCGATGCTCTTCGATATAACTTGTGTTAATTAATAATCAATTTTATTTCAATGCTACGACGATAATGCTTTGCCAGCTCTGCGCTGTGCTTGTGTGCCATATGTGCGCCGGCCCTTAGGGTAATAGTTTATTAGGGTTGGAGCACTTTTCTATGCTGCTATCTTTTTCTCACGCTCAGAACCTTCATTTGCTAAAGCGAGAGAGAGCGACTGAACGCTTCAGAACGGCCGGTGCTATAGCGATCCGTCGCTCTCTCTCGCTCTGGCAAATGATGGTTCTGAGCGAGAGAAAAGGATAGCAGCATAAAAAGGTGCTGTTCTGTGCTGACAAGTGAGATCCAACAACAAGAAAGCTTACAGTGGTGTGGCTAGTTTGTTACAGCTCAAAAGCCGCCTTTACATTACTTCCCACGAATTCTTCGAAACAATTTCAAGTTGAATTTATTTATTGCTTTTTACATTGCATTGTTGCGTTTGGTCACAACTTCACAAGCAAATGTGTCCTTTGTTTCAACTTCCTAGTGGTTTATTTGGTTTAGTGTTAATTGTGTAAACGCAGTCGCGTTTGCTCGACCTGCTACTGAAGGAGGTTCCCGGCTAGAATTACATTGCTCACCTAACCAATCTTCTTATCAATTCGGAATGACTCGAATTAAATATTGGCGCCCGCCCTGCCATTGGCCATATTCAGATCTGCCTTAGTACAAGGAGTCGGGCAGTTAGGACATGAAAAAAGATGGTCCATGGATTGAGTGACCCCACAGTCACACAAACTGTTGTCAGAGTAACTCATCGGAATTTTGTACCACATCAAAGACTGTTTAAAGATTTCCAAACAGCCCAGGGGAGATCCTTACCCGGGGGCTGCTTTTCGTCTGGTTGAATAACTCAACCAATAATAAATAATATAGCACTGTTTATTGTTCTGTACTGTTGCCCAAACGAGGCGTGCATTAATTACGCTTCTTTCTTTCTTTTAATTCTTTATTGTACATAAAAAGCCACAATTAAAACACAAAAAGAACACAGTAGTACAAAGGCGGACTTATCCCTGTCAGGAATCTCTTCCAGTCAACCCTAAAACCAGAGGAGATAACGACCAAAGTGGGATGGAACGTTGTACAATACTTTATTTATTTTTAAGCTATTGCATAGCTTCTATCGCGGGCCTTGATCGCGGGGACCGAATCCAGAAATTCCGTTACGAAAAAACCTCACGCTCCCCACTCGGACGGGCACGGAGGTGTGGCTTGAAGGCCGTGCATCGTCTAACGTTGTTTCAGTTCGGCAGTCTTCGACACGGCGTTGTGTGCGTGCGATTAGACGTATTGTACGACTCTACGAAACTCGCACGAATCGAGACGAGCTGCTCCGAAATTGGACGAATACATAAGCAGAATAAATAAAATAAATAAATAATTATAATTGCATATTGCATCGAAAAAATTTGGTCGCCATTTTGAATATTTTTTTTCACTGGACCGATTGCCTTCAATATCGATATCTGGTGGTCCTTGAGGTCTCTTATAATGAATCTATGCTCGAATTTGAAAAAGATAGCCGCCATTTTGGACTTTTTGGTTTATGGACCGATTGCCTTCAAAATCGATATCTGGAGGTCCTTGTAGTCTCTTATAATGAATCTATGCTTAAATTTGAAAAAAGTAGCCGCCATTTTGAACTTTTTCGTTTCTGGACCGATTGCCTACAAAATCGATATCTGGGGGTCCCTGTGGTCTTTTATAATAAATCTGTGCTCGAATATGAAAAAAAAGCCGCCATTTTGAACTTTTTTGTTTCTGGACCGATTGCCTTCAAAATCGATATCTGGAGGTCCTTGAGGTCTCTTATAATGAATCTATGCTCGAATTTAAAAAAGGTAGCCGCTATTTTGAACTTTTTCGTTTCTAGACCGAGTGCCTTCAAAATCGATATCTGGGGGTCCCTGTGGTCTCTTACAAAGAATCTATGCTCGAAAAGAATCTATGCTCGAAAAAAATGACCAATTTTTCCCAACTCTGAGACTAATTGCTAATAATAAAATTCCTGAATAATCTACATGTATTGTAAGATGATAAAAATATTTTAAATGATAGATATTAATTTCTCATTTATTCAATAAAAGACAAAAAAAAATTATTATCGGTCACCACGCTCAAAATGAGTAACTTGAATTAATGTCAAAGAAAAAACTTGAATTAATATTAAAGAAAAACATACTGCATAAATAAAAGTTGATAAAAAATGCTGTGCAATAGCGTTACCGCGGCAGTCCCCGAGTGCCACACGTCTTTTTTTAAATTTATTTTTCGCTTATATGCACTTATACTATAACATGGTTAGTAGGTAAATAAGTACATGAACCCTGGCAAGGTGTTGCGAACTATAAGTATGTAGTAGGGTTTATATAATAATAGTGATTTCAGAATAATAGTGATTTCAGAAATATTACGTTTGGGATATGTCAGAAATTGTTAGTAACAAGTTAGTAATTGAATTGAATGTCAACAGTTACATAAAACTTATAAGTTAAACTTACACGCTAAAACACTTAATGCTAATCGTAATTACATAATATATTAAGTTTCTGTGTCTGTTTCTCTTGCCATCAAAGCACCCAAACGAATTAATTAAAGGAATTTGATTTAGTATTTTGTTTGGGAAGTGACTTGATCGAGAATGCCGCCTTCAAGGAAGTTTTTGTGTCGGGGGTATTAAGTGGGGATCAAATATGTAGGTAGGTAATTAGATATGTATGTATAATGTATGTGGTTTTGCTCTTTACAGGTATGGAGTTGCACAAAGATGTGAAAACATAATTGCAAGGCTGTTATTTATTCAAATGAGTATTGCATATTTTATGACAGCTATAGTGATAATAACAGATTTCCGCATAATTTTATGATGCTCATATTTTAACATTACCAATGTTTTATTGATGTACTGAAATTAATCTTATTATTATGTATTTGCTGAATGATTTTATTTAAACAATAAATAAGTAGGTAGTGCTGGGCAAAGGCCTCCCCCTCTCCTCTCTTTCTACCTTGGTTTACCCCTAGTTTTTCTCCCTTCTGGCACTTACCAGGAGACCCTAGGGGCCCATCTATCTGCTTCCATGCGGCACAAATGTCCCACCCAGTCCCACTTGAGCCTGGCAGTCTTGACGCCAACATCTATAACCTTAGCTTTGGAGCGCAGGTCTGTATTCCTATCCTTACCTACCCGGCTTACCCCTAATATACTGCGTTCCATCGCCCGCTGGCAGACCTTAAGTCTGGACTTTTGTTTTTCAGTCAGCGACCATGTTTGTGCGCCATAGGCAAAAATGGACAAGATACAAAAAAAAAAACCAGTAGGTACTTAAAATCTATTTACAAACTGCCAGATTCTTGCCTGTTGAGTATTTGTATGGTTGACGTTTATATTAAGTAGACCACAGAAATCCTTGGGTCTGAGGTTTAGGTTAGGCCATGCAAGTCATTAATTTCTTCAAAGAAATTGTATGCAACAGGAAAGAAACTTGCACTGTGTAAATAAATGGGCCTTCATTGACAATAATGCCTCCAATCTCTATATTACCTGTTTTGGCATAGATAATTTCGCCCTTTTTAACCGACTTAAAAAAAGGAGGTTATCAATTCCTCGGATATTTTGGAATTTTTTTATGCATGTTCACCAATTACTCAAAGACGCCTGGATCAATTTGGATTTTTTTTAGTTTGAAATAGTTGCCTCTTGGTCTCGTTATTTTTTTTTTATCAAAATCGATTGTGTGGTTTGGTTTAGTTTTGAAACATTATATTCCTTTATAATGTTTTATTCCTTTATAAGTTTTTAGTTTTGATATTCCTTTATAATGTTTTAAAACTAAAATTATATATATGTTATTATATATTATTAGTTTATATTATATATATTATTATTATATATATGTCCTGGGTCTGCTGGAAGAGATTTCTTATGAAATAAGCAGTACCTATGTACTCAATGTTCTTACTTTGTTCGTTCCTATGTTTGTATTTGGTGTACATGACTTTTGTAAATATATTATATGGACTATATAATATAGGCAAAAAATGTTCACCTGAGCAGTCCGCCGTACCGCTTGACGTCCCAGTCGAGGTTGAGGTAGTATATGGCGGTGATGCAGCGGCCATCTTTGTTGGGGTTGTCCACGTGCTTCACGTAATGGCTGCCTGACCCGGGGTAACACGCCACCATGGCCTGGGGACAAATGAAACTAAGTTAAGTAAAAAATAAAAGTCATAAACTCAAAAATCAATAGGTATTAGTATATTATAGATTGTTATATGTCTAAGTTAAGGCCGGTACACGTATCTGTGGTGGCAGTTTTCAAACGCGGAGTCACTAAACGAACGATTTTTTGTATGGAAAAATCATTCGTTTGGCTGACTCTTGAGTTTCAAAAATGGCACTTCTGCTTTTGTTTGTAAGCGTGATGATGCACTTTCCAAGGTAGACCTAATTCATACACTTTTGCAGCATAACTGCTGGGCGAATTTAAAACAGAACAGAATATAAACTATTTTATGTCAAAGTGGTCTCCACTCCACACTGCGCGGTTATAATGAGCTCAACAGTGGAATTTTGCTTGACGTCTTTCTTGTCCATTGCTGAGCATTTTAATGATGATAAAGGCTATACGCGGTCAAATTTAGTGGCGTTCACGAAGAGAGGCCCTTGATTTATTGATCTCTTCTTCGTCAATGCCATCCATCTCAGACATGTATTTATAAAGGTGCAACCCGTGATACTGACCCTGTTGTGGACTGATTCATAGGTACCTAGATGACTGGACGTTTGTTTGTTTCTAAATTCTTTTAAAAAAATATTTATATTGAATAATCTAGTGGAAGTACTACTTGACAAAGTTGGCGAAACCATTGCCGCCAAACTCAACTCAAATAAACCACTTAAGAGTCCCCTTACCCCGGACAGAATCAAACTTTCCCGTACAAACGTAGTCTACGTTTTATTTTGAAACGACATGTTTGATAAGGGCAAAATTATGTAAATTTAAACAAATTGCAATTATATACGGTTATAATTGGTTGAACGGTATGAACTGAAAAGATAATATAGTGTATTATATCATATTAGACCATCAGTATAGAAAACTTCTACACCCTTATATTTTCTTTCCAGTTTATAATTTTACTCGGAAACCATTTTGTCTGTAATCTTATTGCAATTATATAAGGTCATTTATATAATTGCAATTTCTTTAAGATTACAAATTTTTACCGAAATCTGACATATCGTTTCAAAATAAAACGTAGACTACGTTTGTATGGAAAAGTCTGGTAAGGGGATTCTAAAGTATTACATTTACATTACATATAAAAAATTGTTTAATTGATCGTATAGTTAATATATTACCAATAACTGTAATTCACAGATTAGATACAATCTGCAAGCAAGACACGTCGACATAACAGGCAGGATCACGAGACATGGCAAGCGAGACATTGTAACAACTGTGGGTGGTCCGTGGTCGTGAACTTTAACAATCACTTGATGATTTGACTCATTTAGAAGGCATGATTAGTGAATCATATTTGTGGTATGATTTATTATATACGAATGATGATACTCACAATTTATATTCTGATTAGCATGTTTAATTTGTTAATTAGATAATTAATTATTTTAGATGACGATAGAGTTATTATCCCACTTGGTGGGATAATAACAAAAAGTAGAGGATAATTAATAAAATATTTATGCCACTTGTGGTCACCCATCTAAGTGCGAACCACGCCAGGTGACACTTTACTTGCGAAAGCGCTAGTAATGCGCACTCCCGCTGGGCAACTGAGCTCAAATGTTTACAGCGGTATACAACCATTATGTCAATGTGCCCTTAAAATGACGTCATTTTGTACTTCACATTATAAATATATATATATATATATAATGGACAAGTCACACTGATTGAGTTAGTCCCAAAGTTCGAGACTTGTGTTATGGGAAACTCAACGTTACTATATATTATAACAAATACATGTACAGATAACCATCCAAGACCCAGGACAATTTGAAAAAGGCCATTTCCCATCTTGCCCTGACCGGGGATCGAACCCGGTACCTCTGGGTGGCGGACTAGATGGCGACCACTACGCCACGGAGGTCGTCATGTCACATTATGTATGATTGTTACTGAGAAATAAGATAAGGTACCGTGCTAGCTTCTCTAAATGACAACAGCGCTAACTTGAAGTATTCTTTATAGGAACTTTAAAATATTATCTTTTTACTGATAACAAATTATAAAATGAGTCCGCCTTGGTAGATTTTTATTTTATTTGATCAGTACTTTTTAGGGTTCTATGCCCAAAGGGTAAAAACGGGACCCTATTACTAAAACTCCGCTGTCCGTCTGTCAGTCTGTCACCAGGCTGTATCTCATGAACGGTGATAGCTAGACAGTTGAAAAGTTTCACAGATGATTTCTTTCTCTTGCCGCTATAACAACTAATACTAAAAACAGAATAACAAATATTTAACCCTTTCACCGCGAGACTTTATATCAGTTGCCGTGCCCCCAGCGCGAGGGGTATGAAATCTAAAATAAATACCCACAACCAAAAAGGGATGTGGATACTTAAGTTATGAGCAATACGAGCGTTTTTTTTTGTCGGAAATATCCGACGCTCGCGGAATGGGCACGACAATGTTTGTCGGATAAATCCGACGTTCGCGGTGAAAGGGTTTAAGTGAGGTCCCATACAACAAACGTGAATTTTTATAGATACCGGTACGGAGCCCTTCGTGCGCGTGTCAGTCTCGCACTCGGCCGGTTATATAAACCTATTTCCGTGTATTAATAGGGAAAGAACAAGAATAACATTGGTGCTTACGTGCGGCAGGGCACATACATGTAGCTCAACAATGATGTCATGAATAGTACAAATAGTACGAAACTTATACCACATGTAAAGGATATTAATTAAAAATATGTTGAATATATACCGTCTTATTATAAAACCCAGACTTACTTTGTTACGCTTTTGTTAGACCATTAACGGCCCAAATCAAGTTGACATCTAGTAATAGGAATCACACTATCTCACCTGTCAATGTCAACTTGATTTTGGGCGGGTAATGGTTTAAACTTATTAGCAAAGTTAGTCCTGATTTTATAATAAGATTGATATCGTCTTATTATAAAACCCAGACTTTATTGCCAGGTTTAAACTATTATCCGCCACCCAGAAGTCCCGGGTTCGATCCCCGGTCAGGGCAAGTTGGAAAATGGCCTTTTTCAAATTGTCCTGGGTCCTGGATGTTTATCTATATAGTATTTGTTATAAAATATAGTCTCGTTGAGTTAGTATCCCATAACACAAGTCTCGAACTTACTTTGAGGCTAACTCAATCAGTCAGTATTGTCTCTATATATTTATTTAATACGGGTATGTTCCTTCCAGGATGTATGTCCTTGAGGAGAGTTGTTCAGTATCATAGACTGAATTCACTCTTACTAAAAATAGTTTCAGTAATCTTGTAAGACCCTGTGTAACAAAAACCATGTCCGATCCTTGTAGGAGCGCCTCAGACCGTCAATACGAAAAACTTTTCCTTTGGGACTAATGCTTGAAACTCGAAGAAAAAAAAACTACATTTTCATACAGATTGCTTCTCCTCGAGTCGAAAGGCTATAATAAATTTTGAACAGTGTTTGGCTCCCCGGTCATTTGCTTCATTAAGGTCCTGCAATGTGCTGTAAGATTCCTGGGCCGGCCGAACGCTGTATGAAAATGACGATTTTTTTGCAGTTTCAAGCATTGGTCCTATAGGAAAAGTTGTTCATATTTACTTGCTCCTACAATGATCGCACAGGGTTTTTGTTACATATTGTATAGGAAAAATTGGTGCCTTGTTTGCGTTTCTGACTAATCCAACGAAGGTAAGTAAACAAGGCAAGGTGTCCCGTAGATGCCCCTAATGAATGCCAATGATATGGGATAAGACGTATTAAAGGCACGTAAATAAAATAACTACAGTAAGAACCTACTACATAACCAAAGGATGATTTTTGAGATGGCTATCGTACAAGCCAGAAGTCAAGATACAGAATAGAAAGTGGAACCTATGTAAAACAATTATGGTGCAGTGGAGTTTTTTTTTTTTGTAATATTTATACACTAAATTGTTTAGATTTACACGCAAATTAAATATATTTTTAAAATAAGATGTTTTCATTGACGATGATGGGTATGAGATGGATAGGGCATAGCTGAGCAGTGGGCGAAAGAAAGGCTGAGTAAAGATAAATAAGTAATATCATGCAAAGATAAATCAGTAATATCATGCAAAGATAAATCAGTAATATCATGCAAAGATAAATCAGTAATATTATGCAAAGATAAATCAGTAATATTATGCAAGCCTATATAGTTGTTAGGGTTCCGTACCCAAAAGTTTAAAAACTACCCCATTATTAAGACTCTGCTGTCCGTCCGTCTGCCTGTCTGTCTGTCTGTCTGTCACGAGGCTGTATTTCATGAGTCGTGGTAGCCAGTCAGTTACATTTTCAAAATATGTATTGTACTTTTGAGTAGACAAGCTTGAATATAAAGTATATTATAAGAAACTCCACAAGTACAGGTCAAACATAACTCTACCAGCCAATTGGGTTCTTTCGTGGGTCAAAAATTAATTGGGACTGTTAAGAAAATAAACGTCACAAAATAATGTCACTTGTCATCTCATCTAAATATATATAACTCAAAGGTGACTGACTGACTGACATAGTGATCTATCAACGCACAGCCCAAACCACTGGACGGATCGGGTTGAAATTTGGCATGCAGGTAGATGTTATGACGTAGGCATCCGCTAAGAAAGGATTTTGATCAATTCTACCCCCAAGGGGATAAAATAGGGGATGAAAGTTTGTATATATAACTCAAAGGTGACTGACTGACTGACATTGTGATCGGATCGGGTTGAAATTTGGCATGCAGGTAGATGTTATGACGTAGGCATCCGCTAAGAAAGGATTTTGATCATTTCTACCCCCAAGGGGGTAAAATAGGGGATGAAAATTTGTATATATAACTCAAAGGTGACTGACTGACTAACATAGTGATCTATCAACGCACAGCCCAAACCACTAGACGGATCGGGTTGAAATTTGGCATGCAGGTAGATGTTATGACGTAGGCATCCGCTAAGAACGAATTTTGATCAATTCTACCCCCAAGGGGATAAAATAGGGGATGAAAGTTTGACTGACATAGTGATCTATCAACGCACAGCCCAAACCACTGGACGGATCGGGTTGAAATTTGGCATGCAGGTAGATGTTATGACGTAGGCATCCGCTAAGAAAGGATTTTGATCAATTCTACCCCCAAGGGGATAAAATAGGGGATGAAAGTTTTGTATGAAATTTTACCAATTTTAAACCGATCGGGCTGAGAGTTTGCATGCATAATAAAGCTACTATGATGTAGGCATCCCCTAAGAAAGGATTTTGATAAATTACACCCCTACGCGAGCGAAGCCGCGGGCAAAAGCTAGTTGATCATATGAATCATACCCATTATCAGCGTAATTTTAGATTTATTGTTGTAGAAAAAACTGACATTAAGAGCGCTATTTGACTCCAAGAAACTATGACGTTATTACCCTGTATTTCATACAAATCCCATAAAAAATTTTTGCTTTGACGTTTAAAATCTAATTTGAGTTGTTGGAAATAAGAGAATTCTATTAGTAAAAAGGTCTAACTACAAAAGTTGTTGGGTGTGCACTGTGCACATAATCAATGAAGGCCAAGTCAATGTCAAAGACGAACAACACTAAGTACTTATTTATCGATCTTTTCAAACTTGTGTTAGTTTCCGGAGTTACCGATATGAAAATTCTGTTATTAAATATTTAATTGTATTCAAAATTGTCGGAGCCCAAAGAAACAAAGGATGGAAGCGTAAAGAAGATTATCGTGGTGGAAAGAACTAACAATTTTACTAAATAAAAAAAATTGGAGGTTTTGTGCAACTCTGCTTAATACTGTTATTTTGCGTAATCCTATTATAAATTTTGTTTTTGCGAAAGTTTGTATGGATAGATCATCATCATCATCATCATCCGAGCGTATTCTCGGTCGCATCCTCAGCAGTAAAATATTCAAAAACTATGTTTAGAGAAAACAGAATGGATATTATAATAGGTTGGGGAAAAAGTATTTTCGCATTTTATATGAAAATTCAAAACATTTTTTAATATAGTTTATTTACATTTTACTAAAGTATGTAGGTACCATTTGGTTCGATAACTGTTTGCCATCTTATAGGTAGAGACATGATCCCATTGCTATAGAAATTTTGGGGCCTCTGATCAAAAAACTGCGTCAATTAGTTTTGGCAGTCCTCTCGTGATGTTAACCTGACACTGCCTAAAGAATTCTGAAGAGACCGAAACAGGTGGAAATCTGAAGGTGCCAGGTCAGGACTATATGGCGGATGCATTAACACCTCCCAGCCAAACTCTCTTAATTTTTGCTGAGTGGTTAAAGATGTGTGAGGTCTAGCGTTATCATGATGAAAAACCACACCCCTTCTGTTGATTAATTCCGGCCGCTTTCTCTCAACTTCTTGCTTTAATCTTATCAGTTGTTCGCAGTAGAGTTCTGAATCGATGGTCCTGCCTGGTGGTAACAGCTCATAATGAATAATGCCCTTCCAATCCCACCACACACACAGCATCACCTTGTTGCGAGTTAACCCGGGTTTCGCCACAGTCTGTGAAGCCTGACCGGCCTTTGACCATGACCTTTTTCGCACGTTCTTGTCATACGTGATCCACATTTCATCACCAGTTATCAATTTCTTCAAAAATGGTTCGGTATCATTACGTCGTAATAAAGAATCACAAATGAGTACACGGTTTATTAGGTTTCTTTCAGAGAGCTCGTGAGGTACCCAAATATCGAGCTTTTTTGTATACCCATTTTTTTTCAAATACGCTAAAACTGTTTTGTGGTCAATTCCCAGTTCTTCAGATACGTCGTAACTACTGATATGCCGATCTTGCTCCACTTTTTCAAAAATATCATCCATTTTATTCGTAACAGGGCGACCAAAGCGACGTGCATCTTTGACATCAAAATTTCCGGATTGAAAACGCTTAAACCTGTGCTACTCTCACAGACACTGCACTAGGTCCATAAACATCGCAAATTTTTTTCGCGGTTTGCGTTGCATTTTTGCCTTTTTGGTAGTAAAATTTTAAAATGTATCTAATTTCTTTATTAGATTTACTCATCTTGACGGTAAGAAAAACAAATGAAAATCACGCATTTTCCTAATTTGAATTTGGAATTATCTTCTTTAAAATTTAAACTTTTAAATGATACCAAAACCAGCCAGGTACAAATAGTATAGCCATAGTGGTTTTATAACAAGTTCATACATACTATATGCGAAAAGACTTTTTCCCCAACCTAATATACTACAACATTTTTAAAAAAAGTAAAAAATGCACGGCAAGAAAGTTTTAAAACGAAGCAATGTAGCAAAAATAACTTATTATGGATCTACACTTTACGGATAGAATAATAACAACATGTACAGATTATTAAAAAGTTAAAACAAAATTACAGAATAATGTTAGCACGCATCAAGGGTGTGTTTATAAGTGTGTGTGTGTGTGTATGTATGAAAGTGTGTGCGAATTAAACTATGTATTAGATATATGTAATTAATATATGTAATTGACTCTTTATCATCTTTCAAACCACCATAAAATCATACGATTTACAATCGAAAGTATTAAGATTATCCTATACGTAGGTTTACGGTCATAAAACAAAATTAAAAATAAGTCGATTGAAAGTAGACGGCGTTTCAAACTGTACTTTATTTAGTAAATCCGTTTGTTTTGTTGTATTTTTGTCACGTGAGTAGGTGGTCGACAAATCTAAGTTTCTCCATATATTAAATATTTAAAATTAGGAATTACTATTTTGTTTTAAAAAGTGGAAGAAAAAAAAATGGAAGGAGATGGAGGAGACCTTTGCACAGCAGTGGCACAAAGTAGGTTAAAAAAAGAATTACGAAAAAAAAAACAAGACATAAATTATAGCCCGTATATTTTAGTTAGTTGTGGTATCCGGACCGGACAGACAGAAACAGACAGAACAAACAGAAATCTAAAGGTTTGACCAATGTTTGTCCATTATTCCGTTTATTTCACAGTTATGAAATTCATTTGACGCAGACGGGGCTGTGCTGAAGCTTGAAAGCCTGAAAGCTTGTGAATTAATTAAATGTGCGTACGTGACACAATTACAGCGTTTTAAGTGAGCAATTCTCGATGAATCAATAACGACGTCCACATTTCTGTGTTCTCGTACCTTGTAGTTTGGTATTAGACAGCGGCATCGCTTGAAGTCTAAGGGTGTGTGTACATTATCTACTTCATTAGCTAATTGCAAAAAATATTATTAAGAATAACTTAGTGATTTAGTATTATGTGTATCGTTACGAGCTGGTTTTGACAAATAAAATGAATAAAAAACCTTTAAAATGAGAAGCAATTTTCTTAAACTATATACATATAAGTCAACGATTTTTCCTAATTCTTTTATCTTTAAAGCTCAAAAATTATCAAATAATGAAGTGCTAACATTTGATAATAAGCTTTGAAGGTAAAAGGAGGTAAGAGTAATAAGAAAATATCTCTTTAAACCATCGTAGTGAAAATGATGTTGTAATTTTTAGGTAATTATGACTTACTTCATCAAGCTAATATATTTATTTTAATGGATATATTGAGTGTTAACAACTCAATGGCTCTATAGTATAAATATGTAATTATTTTGTATGAATACGTATAATACTGTACGTAAATAGTAGGAACTCAGAGAAATAATCTAGGACCCAGTGTTATAACTTATAACTTCTTGACTTATCACTTCTCGTTTTACCGAGAAGCCATAGAAAGATAAGGTTTACGAACTATCATTCATTTCTCTGGTAGTTTTCTATTTTTCATTTAAGTCGTTACATATCCTAAGCTGAAATTATTTTTAATTTAATTATTTAATATTAGCTATAATTTTCAAAGTTTCCACTAATTATAAAAAATGGGTTTATTAGTTATTTTTATGATATTAGATTACATTTGATAGAGTTGATTGAGCTTCTTGAGACTTGGCTGTTGCCCTACTAAGCACCTAGACCGTTGCAGATTAACGACAGTCAACATTGACCTTTACAAAGCTAAACAAATCAAAGAGCCAACACTAAAAGCAAACCAGACTGTTATTCCAATTTCTATGCAAATCTCGATTCTAATGTCAATTTGGCACTTGCACGACCAGAGCTCTAGATCTTTTTTGTCATATGATGAATAAGAGAAAAAAGGTCTTGGTGGTGTGGTTACGCGACGTTTGTAAACAGTGCCAGCGTGGGATTCGCTGTTCTATGAAGCTACTAATGTTTACAGTCGCCCCCCGCGCGCGCCCCGCCCCCCTGCAGCCGTCATGCTCCAAGTCACGTACGCAGAACACCGCTGCGCATGCGTCCGCCGCGGTATTTCGGCCCTTATCGCTGATTAACGCGATTTTCATTGACTGACTGATAATGCGATAGTCTGAGCCTCTGAGGGGAGTATCAGTGCAAAAACAGTTTGGTTAAGTCCCACTTGTCTAGGCCAGGGTTAAGAATCTTAGATAAGTACTTAGCTGTTCTTTTTTCTTATTTTAATGTCTTTAATATGACTGTATTTACTACAATATTCGACATGGATGTTCAATGTGGAAATATATATGTATTTTTGTTTAATACCTCTGTAAGTGCCATGCCATGTAATATTTGTAAGTCTATTACATGTAAGCTTTATAAGGAAAGAATATACCTAGCTAAAAAAGGTTGGTGTGATTCTTAAGTACTTACCTGATTTGTTTGATTTTCCTGTAGCCAACTAGTTAATAGTTTCCAAGGCAATACAAACAATAGTACACCATTTGCAATAATTTTATTGATTCTTAGTTTATAAAAACTTCGTATGAATAATAAAAATAAGAGTTATTTTATATTTTTTATAATTAAAAAAAAGCTACCTACTCTCGTACAGTAAGTAGTCCAGTACATTACAGTCAAGTACCAAGATACCTGACCAGGCCCTCTACATATATTTTGAATTTTCTCTTAAACTAAAAATGATATAAACATGAAAATGTATATTCAGACAGATTTTAATTAAGCCTTTCTGAATATAAATTTTCATGTTAATATTATTTTTAGTTGAGGAGAAAATTCAAGATATAAGTAGAGGGACTCGTCAGGTATCTTGGTACTTGACTATACGTTAACTTAGTTTAGTTACTGAACTTGCTGCAAAAAAGTATACTTACAAGTTATAAACAATTGAAGAAACACATACAAGGAAAAAAGGGGGAGATCGCTAGTTTGTTACTATAAGTAATCGTGTGAAATGTTGCGATAAGGATTTGTTTGTTTATATTGCATGAAACGAAGACATCAACAAATACATTAATTGTGTCATAATGACTGCATGATTCACATGAGTTAACTTCATATTGGGTCGATATTTACAATTTAAAATAATAAGAACCAGTTTTTATTGACATTGTATATATATATGTATAGATACTTGTACTACTATATGTATTAACTACACTTATAGGTATGTATAGTTTTAGACCTATGTGAATTGCAAACAAATCTAATAGAACATAAAAACAATCTTGGTTTACATTACAACAATAAAGGCATTTTAATGCATATGAGAAAAGATATAAAAATAAATTCTTTAGATAGCTAAGGCTAAAAACAGTCGGAAAATGTTAGTTTTAGTTCATTAAATAAATACCAAAATAAATTTTAAAATAAAAAAAAACCTCCGATGACACCATCTAGTGAGAAGTGGCGGAACTACATTCCGTTATCCGTAGCGCCATCTGTTATATGCTAGGTATACTAAAAAACTTCGACTTTCAAGCGTTAACCCCAATAACTTTTATTAAATGGATCTGTATGAAATATAGACTAATGACGTCATACTTTCTTGGAGGCAAATAGCGTACTTAGCATCAGTTTTTCTAAAATAATAAATCTAGTCACATTGTAAATGGATATGATAAAAAGTGACAACATATTGTAATATTTTACTTTCTTAACAGTACTAAATGATAATTTATTTCGACCCAGGAAAGTACCCAATTTAAAGAAGCGTATCAACTAAAAAAAAATTGCAAAGATATACCTTTATATAATAAAATAACGCATCAAAACTTGTGCCTTCAAAAGCTCCCATTACAATAATGTCAACCGGTTTGGATATACACTGTGCAACCTTCCATTTTGCAATCCAAAGTACAATAGAACATTTTGCTTTGGCGTGACAAAGACGAATATTAATACAAATGTCAAAAATTAAGAAAAAAGAAAAAACTTGTGTCTTGAAATGGCGCTGACATTACAATAATGACAATCGATTTAGATATACATTGTGCAACCCTCCATTTTGCAATCCAAAGTATCACCGATCGATAGAACATTTTGCTTTGGCGTGACAAAGACGAAGTATACAGCTAACAAAAATATTGCAAGAAAACAAGTAATTATTACAAAAACAAGAAACCCGTCTGCCTTTTTTTTTGTTCTTTTTTATTATTATTATTATTACGTTTTATTTTGATATACCCAGTGTTACCCTCACAGTAAATACGAATCTAACGACACCTCACAAGCTAAAATCCATCGAGCCGTTCAGGCTGCAGAGCGTGCCAAACAATTATACATATTTACATACTTTCAAAAAACATAACCCTCCTTCTGGCGCAGGCGGGTAATAAAGCCCCCATTACAATAATGCCACCGATTTGGATGTTCACTGTGCAACCTTCTATTTTGCAATCCAAAGTATCGCCGATCGATAGAACATTTTGTTTTGGCGTGTCAAGGACGAGCTGGGTCGGCAATCCGTGAATTCAAGTCGTTTCATTATTCAGAACAACATGTGTTGATATAAAAAGGTTGGAGCATAGTTTTAATTCTTAATGATTTAATTCCCATTAGGTTTGAACATTACCCCTCTTATTATAAGACGCAGACTAACTTTAAAACTTTATTTAAACCATTATTCACCTAAATGAACTTGACAGTGACAAAAGAGAATGTGACATATTGCGGGAGGTATTCTTGTTTTGGGCGATTAATGGTTTAAACCAAGTCCTAAAGTAAGTTCACCTTTTATAATTTTTACTTTTTGTGTAAGTGGCCAACACTAGTGTCAGATTTTTGCCTGCCTGAAGGCATCTGATACAGCTTGACGACTGCCAGACAATTATCACCAGTATATAGTATGCATCACCAGTAGGGTGACTGGTAGATAAAGCCTAATATGGCTTTAAGTCCGCTTATTACATTTGTAATAAAGTTAAATAAATAAATTATGACAACCGGGACAAACCGGCTTATATGAGGAGTTCAAGAAATTCAAATGCTAGTTGAGGACACCCATCCGAATGCGGACGATGCCCGGTGTCGCTTTACTTGCGGAAGCGCTAGTTTTTGCGCATTCCAGACGGGCCAGCGAACTCTTCGTTTCATAATAAGACAGTATATGTCGTAGGCTACTTGTTGATCTAGGCCGATTGAGACCTATCCCTCTAGGCTTAATCACAATAAGCTAACATTTCAATATTTGCGAGGGCTAAGCTTCAAAGATACAACACTAATGACTTTAAAACTAATAGTTCGCCCCGAACTGTAAACTCGCAAACGCCATATCCCAGCAACCCCTGGACCGATTTGGCTCATGTTCGAACTTAAAAATTCTATTACTTATACACGTCCACCAAAATTCACGATTTTCAGATCAAAACTACCGGAGACCATAACTCGTGCTGTTTAATTATTATAGTAAAAGAACAAACATACATGCATACAAACGCCGGATTGTTAAAGCAGACCGGGGAATTTCGCTCGTCCAAAAATCAGTACTGCTGTTTTGTTTTATTTTTGTTCGCCAGCAGGGATGGTATTAAATAATTAAAGTACTTTCATTTATTATAAAACACAGATCAACTTTATGATCCACCTAAATAAATTGACATCTAGTAAATGACATAATCTTATCTTTCAATGTCAACTTGTTTGTTAGTTTGTATTAACTTTATTGTACCAAATAATTACTCAAAACTAAAAACCGACTTCACCACCAAACAAAAAAACCGATTTTGATAAAGTTTCTATGGGACCACTTGGAAAGTATACCCTTTCAAACAAAAATAGTATTTTATGCAACAGTTGTATAAGGAGGGTTAAAAAATGCGAGTGGCGCAGGTTACGATGCGAGCCTTGGCGAGCATCTTAAATTGAAGCCATCGAGCATTTTTTGACTACTTATACAACGTTGCATACAATACTTTTTCTACGACTACATTAACTAAAATAAATACAAAAATAAACAAAGAAAAGTACGAAATACTACCATATGTTTGGTAGATACTAGGTTTCTATGGAAGACTTAATTTTTTTTTATTGACTTCTTCCTAGTGACAAAAGTGCCATTTTTGAAACGTGGAATCACTTAAACGAATGTTTTTCATACAAAAAACCGTTTGTTCAGTGACTCCAAGTTTGAAAAATGGCACCATGTTTTAAAATAACGATTTTATTATGTTGGCAGTATGGTAGATCTAAAGAAAAAAAGTTATAGGTCTATGGCTAGGAGTATCGTTTTGGCGAAATAACGACACATGTGCTATTATATTAAGAATAGACTATAGACTTTTCTGAAATCATATAATCTATGTTCTTATATTAGTGTTCGGGACCATTTAAAAGACAGATAACAATACAGGAGTAGAAAAAAGAATTTTATAATCGGTCCAGGAGTATTCGAATAATTGGTGAAGATACATAAAAAAGAACATAAAAGATCGCGACGAATTGATGACCTCCTTCTTTTTGAATGTCGGTTAAAAAGAAACATAAGCATAGATAACGTAAAAGAAATATATACGACAAAACTTGATTTGGGCGCATAATGGTTAAAAACCTAGTAAGTAATAAATTGGTCCATTCCACGCCTTTTATTATAAGTCGGAATGGGTTTCATAGTAAGCTTTTGAATGCCTTACCTTCGTCCTGCCGTTGATGACGTAGTCCCCCATCCTGCCGTTCTTGGGCATCTTGTTAGCCCTCAGCACGATGTTGTCCACCTGGAATATTTTAATTGCATTTTAATCGAGCAAACAACTAATGGCAGTCCACATTAAAACGTGGAAAAGTACGTTTATGTTTTATATCATTTGTATTGATAACTTTAAAGTTATGCGGAACTTTTACAGGGGGCCATTAATAGTGACTCACGTAACCTACGCTGATATAACGTAATAAGTCTTTGGTTTATTTATTTATTTCCCTCAAATATGGTTAAGTTTAACGATGGCTGATCCGTGCGTCAACTCGTGCTGCCGGGAGAGACTGGTCAGCTCGGCTTCGCTTTTTTGACTACTTAGTATTTTTTTATTACTTGATTTATGTTTGTTTACTTGTTCCCAAGTATAACATGTTATAATGTGTCAACATTATATTATATTATAAGTATTTATTAATTAAAAGACAATAATAAGTCAAAACCCTTCTGGTGAGTAGGCGACCAATACTGTGAAAATGAGTTTCTTTCGGCGTTTCGTCTCAGTGGTCGTTACGAAGCGATGGTATCGGTAGCATCTTTAAAAAAAAATTGAATATACTTTACACGTAATTTTACATTACGTGTAAAGTATATTCAATTTTTTTATACCAATTGACGTGTAAAAGTGCCTGTACAATTTGTAAAATTGTAACTTTACATATTTCGCTAATAAACCATATTCTATTCAAATTACTAAATAAACATTTGAATCTTTGAATCTTTATTTAACTAAGTGTAATAGCGGACTTAAAGTCTAAGGCCTCATTTACCATACCAGTCAACCAAACGGGTGATGTGGAGAATTTCAGGGGTCTTAGTGCGAAACTTAAATATATTTATAAAGCACTAAATATCAATAATTTTTCAAAACTAAAAACCAACCTCACCCCAAAACTACACAAACGATTTTGATAAAATTTCTATAAGGAACTACCTGTTTGAAATAAAAAAAATATATATTCCCAAATGGGTGCAGGCGTCTTCGAATAATAGGTGAACAAAAAGAAAAGATTCCGACATATTGATAACCTCCTCCTCTTTTGAAGTCGGCTAAAAATGAGTAGACACTGACGGATAGGAAAGTGCCATATCGGCTTATGTCAACCCCTTACTTTTCCATACAAACGTAGTCTAGCTTTTATTTTGAAATGACATGTGAGATTTCGGCAGTATTTTGTAATTTTAAAGAAATTGCATATTTCTAGGCATACAATTAGTTTTCGACGGTCATATATGAACTTGAAAGAAAATATGAGAGTGTAGAAGTTTTCCATAATGATGGTCAAATACGATATGGTACACTTTATTCTCTTTTAAGTTCATAATTTGACCGTAGAAACTAGTTATATGCCTTAATTTATGCAATTTCTATGAAATGACATAATTTCGCCAATATGACATGCCGTTTCAAAATAAAAGCTAGACTACGTTTGTATGGGAAAGTCTGATTCTGTCTAGGTTGAACTAGTCGCGGGCCCGAACTTACAGGTGGGCGCGGCCTAAAAGCATGCTGTCTCACCTAACATTGTGTTCGGGCGAAACAGTGAGGTGAAATGCACGATAAATTCATAGTAAACCGATTGCGTTAAAAATCGTAAAGTCCTTTGGGAAAAGGGGTTTTAAGCAAAAACGACTGCATTAATCGATACTAAGTTTATTAAAATCTTCGATAAATAAGCCGTATCGGTGTGGACCGTATGGTTTAGTTTTGGGGATTTTACACTTCTTTTATTACTTATTTACGCCGAAAATTGCGTAAAAATAAGCAAAAAAAGAAAAATTGAATCTTTGATGGCTGATAACTTTTTAATGGATTTTTATTTTACTATTCTGTATCCATACAGACAACATTTATAATCAGACAAAACGATATCATTTTAATCTTTGAATGTACAATGTCAAACAGTGGAGAAAATCCCCTCCGAAATTTGTATAGAAAAAGTATCGACTAGTTCGCTCTTAAGGGTAAGGATACGTGTAATAGTAGTGATTTAAATCAGGATTATCTGGTAAAATAAGATCAGTCAGTTTTTTGTTATAGAAGGAAAAATATATTTCTTTTCTTTGAAGGCCATAGATATCGGAAGAGAACTAAGCCGTTTACGTTTTTAAACGATCATTGGATAGAAAATATGAAAATAGCTCGGCCTATACTCGGCAGGTCTTAACCTTCAATTTTCGAGTATCTATATCTGATTAACGCCGTGTCCAGACGGCTTCAGGTTGAAACTTTATTAGGTAACGGAATAAAATAAAAATAAAACCGGCCAAGTGCGAGTTGGACGCGCGCACGATTGGTTCCGTACCATTATCTTAAAAAAAAAACACGTTTGTTGTATGGGAGCCTCACTAAAATATTTATTTTATTCTGTTTTTAGTTTTTGTTGTTTTAGCGGCAACAGAAATACATCATCTATCAAAATTTCAACTGTCTAGCTATCACGGTTCATGAGATACAGCCTGGTGACAGACAGGCAGACAGGCAGCGAGTCCTAGTAATAGGGTCCCGTTTTTACACTTCGGGTAAGGAACCTTACAAAACAGTGAAACTGTAAAAATATGTAGGTCTGTAGTGAAACTGGAAAAATGACTTGTGAGTATATATTGTAAGGTATTTTAATTATGGTATGATGAGTCAACATAAATTCAAGAGGTAACATAAGTCAGTCTTAAAAAAAAAAACATTGATGACTTTTTAAAGCGGTGTTTGACAAGCGTCTAATACACTGTCACTGGATGTGCGTCTATAAGGCGCGAGTTCCGATTGAACTGAAATGCACGCATGCTTATATCGCGAGACAAATGCAATATTATGATGACATTGAGCTGATCTGATGATGGAGCTGGGAGGAACTTTACAATACTGATATATATATAAATTTACAATACTCATATAGATGTAATCAGCTCAAGAGATGGTCGTGGAATGAATCAGAATGATGAGGAAGGAATCTAAAACTTAAAAATTGAATTTGAAAATGAAATTATTTTTAGAAAGGTTTACAGTATGAAATGGAAAAAGGAGGTAAACGGGAACATCAAGGATGATGTTTATTATAACATCGTTACACTTTGGCCTTACAATACAAGCTTGTACCTACGAACAAAGATTTTTATTTTTATTTTTATTACTACTTATTTAAGGGTTAGTTGTCGATTTCTACAGCCACCACTACGTCAGATATCTCTTATCACCAGTAATCAACAATAACTGATACAGTATCTTGGAATTCAGCGTGCCAATGTTGTTAGTTGGAATTTGCACGCGGATTAAGCCGACTGATAACCAGGGGAATGTTTGAAAACATAAGCCAAGCAGTTGGTTTTCTGCGATACAGATAAGTTCTTAGGCACTGGACATAGAAAAGACGTAAGATGCAGACGGGGTACGGACAGGGCATAGAAGGCGCGTCGTCGCGACTTTTGAAATCATATAGGAAAGACGAGGCACGGACGTAACAGATACAGACAAATCCGTATCTATAGCAACACTGGCAACGCGCTAATCTGTCCCTCAACCCAGTTTCGCCCGTCCCCCGTGGGCTCGCGCCCGTGCCCCATCCCAGTGTTTTGCGTCGCAACTCGCGACGCTTCTATACATTTTGTATAAAAAAGACGCGGAGGAGACATATGCCTGCGCTCCGTCCACCCACATCTTACGTCTTTTCAGAATGTCTGGCCTTTTAGCTCCCATTTGCTGTATACTTATAGGATTGCAAACCTGCACCTGCCCCGGGCGGCCATTTCAGGGGGTGCCAATCATTTTTATCCCCCATTGTGTTCCGCGGGGGTAGGCGGTAAAAGGTCGCCCACCTCCGCGGACCACAATGGGGCGGCGGATGTTAGGAGGCTGCAAGCTATGCATCTCCCCTAGAAATAACTGGACATGGGGCCGGCCGGGCGGCATAATATTTAGATTTTGCCAGCCTAGATTCCTATTTGCATAGTCGCCAGAAAAAAACTGAGGAGGCATGTTTAGATTCATCCCCTTTCTTAAATTAAAATAAATTGTGCGACTTCGACCCCAAACTACACAATCAATTTTGTCAAAATTTTTATGGGATCATAAATAAGAATTTCCCTTTATTATCTAAAAATTAATTATCTATTCATTTGTATGAAATTTTATTTTTCCGAGTACATTTTATAAGTTTATCGTCCATAACTTTTTAATTTGTAAACCCTACTTAGCTCTGATAGTTTTCCTTTAAAATTCGTTATATATACTATAGTTGTGAATTTTTTCAAGTGTCTATATATAACCGTTTAGCAGATAGAGGGGGGGACGGGACGACGACACTTGACTCTAACAAAAATGTTCACTTTAAAACCAAATATTTTAAAAACGGATCCCTTAATCTAAAAATGGTGTTCACAAGCTCATAATATTTTTAAAAGACCTATTCAACGATACCTCACATGATTGGCAAGTCGAGAAAAAAATATTGCCTTTTCACATTACTTAAAGCTTACTCTAAAAAAATTTTTTCTTTTTTTATTTTACCGTTTTTCGCATAAGTAATATATATATATATCCATGCCAAATCACAGCTTTCTAGTACTTATAGTCGCTGAGTAAAACCGCGGACGGACAGACAGACAGACAGACATGGCGAAACTATAAGGGTTCCTTGTTTACTACGGAACCCTAAAAAAGATTTCGACCAATTGATAACCCCTCCTTTTTTGAAGTCTGTTAAAAAGTCCAGATCCGGTACGCTGTCAACGCCGTTAGGGATAGAGACGTAATGAATCTATATCACTTCCATGGATTTTTGATTGCTTAGTATAGAACGCAAAATGCTCAGAAGTGGACTAACATTGGATATACGAGTAAGTATATATTTACTGCAAAATGTCTCGATATAAACAAACATACGTGCGTTAGCTTTATTTGCACTGCAAATGTCCGTGCAAGGTTACGATGGCTAATATTTATTGAAGTTTCAAAGTAGGCGAATCTGTTACTCTCAATTCGTTTTGCAGTTATTTTTAATCTTTTATAATTATAACGCTAAAAGTGGCCTTTGAGTATTGGAGTCTGGGCTGTTTGATAAGAGCTGCACGACCCAAAATGTTCTGTCTGTCCCATTAGGAACAAAGAAGTGTCAGCGTTTGTAAGTATAGCTTCTTTAGGGTTCCGAGTGTCAGTTTAATTGTCTAAAAACACTCCATCCTCATCCGCGCGTATTCACGGTTGCATCCTCAGCGGTAACGCTTTAGAGCCCCCTACCCTTTTTTACGTGAGGAAAAGCTGCCTTCCGCCACGGGCACAGACTACTCAACGTGGTCTGTGGCCACGGGTAACTGGACGGTTATGTGGGCCTCTCACCCACTTAAAAACTCACGGTGTCAACGCCCCCTAACCTAACCTAGGTGATTTGACGAGTTATTGGATTTTATATAGAGCTACTGCCGTCTTACCTCCGCAACCCAAAGTTTAGACCAGAACCAATCTTTGGATACGTTTGAGCAGACGCTAGATGGCGCTTGGGACACACAGTTTATTTAAACACACTCCATTTTATTATAAACCGCGGACTAGCGATAGTGCTGAATTTAAACCACTTTCATCCAAATTAAGAAGACCTGACTCACCTTCTGTTTTAACCTCCAATGCGAAAGGAGCCTGGTGTTATATATAAGTTTGACGCCAATGTCTGTCTGTCTGTGTTGGACCGATTCGTATGTGCTTTTTCTCACGTGAAAGCAGATTTCATTGCGGTGGTTCTTAGTTATGTTTAATAAAAATCGGTTCAGTCTTTTAAAAGTTATTGGGGGTGAAGGCTTGACAGTCGGAGAATTTTTAAAACTTGTGTCAATGTCAACTTCATTTGGACGAATAATTATTTTTAAAACCAGGTCCGTTAGGGTCAGTTCAGACCCAGAGGAAAAGTGCTCAAGCAATTTATTAATTCAATTGAAAATATATTAAGGGGCTACCTGAATTTTCCGGGGTCCAGTGCTGCCCCCATTGGAAATAAATCTATTGAAAGGAAACGGAGATTTCATTTAAAATTTTGTCTTGATCAGACCCTAGATAACCCTTCAAACTATTTTATTAACTACTGTTTACTGTTTAAAGTGAGAACATGAAGCTTTTCTACGCACAATTGCGAAAAACGGCCACTTGTGGCGTATGTGTAAAAGTAATTTTTGCAATGGCCTTTGCTTGAGCGGCACAAGCAGGAACTGCGTGTCACGGAGACGCAAAGTTGTGCTGGATATGCGGAGTATCACGCGACGTGTTTGTTCGTGACATAGCAGACAAATTGCAAGAGAGTCGCCTACGCTGATACGTTCACATCTTGCGGTCTGGTACGGTCATATCTTGCGGAAAACGGGAAGTTACGTAGAAAACCAAAGTATAGCAGCAGGCGTGGTAGACTCAAGAAGTGCTGGCTTGACATCGTCAAGAAAGATATGCATGCGTTTTACAACCAAGGATCAAGCCAATCAATACCGTGCGAAGTGGAGAGAAAAAAGCCAGCCTCAACTGGGAATGCGCTGAGATGAGAGAGACACACACATACTATCACATCTTTATCCCTAATAGGGCAGACAGAGCATTACCCATTACCTGTGTCGCGCAATAGTTAGATGCCGACCAAGGTCGCGACCTGTCGTTTGCACG
Organism: Acrobasis suavella; assembly: GCA_943193695.1. Lineage (NCBI taxonomy): Eukaryota > Metazoa > Arthropoda > Insecta > Lepidoptera > Pyralidae > Acrobasis > Acrobasis suavella. The sequence continues at coordinate 5,794,438 of OW971947.1, forward strand.
CTGTCGCTCGTATGTCTGCAGGGACAGGAATAGCGATATTCTTTTATCGATATATCGATACCCGATATCGGTATGAAACGATATTTATTATCGATATTTCAATATATCGATACAAATTTCGATACTAAGTACTGGTATTATATCGATATTTCGTATAAAATATCGGTATTTTACCGAAATTCGTATCGATATATTGATATATCGAAAAAATACCAATATCGGGTATCGATGTATCGATAAAAAATATCGGTGTCCCTGTATGTCTGAGCCTAAGTATTTTATAGTTAGCTCGACAATAGCCCTCTCATGTTCATAGTTACAACTAAAACAATATCACTCAGGACCGTCATTATCTAGAGCGAGAGAGAGCGACGGAACGCTTCAGCATGGCCGGTGCTGAAGCGTTCCGTCGCTCTCTCTCGCTCTAGCTTATGACGGTTCTGAGCAACAGAAAAGGATAGCAGCATAGAAAAAAGCTGTTCCGTACCGAAAAATGAGTCCCAATCCAACGTGTTCCTTAGCACTAGCAGAAGTTCAAGATATTCATGCCACTCGGGGTCACCAATCCAAGAATGAAAAAAGAAAAAAAATAACTACTTGTCCTAGAATGGAGGATATCTATTACTTTATATTTACCTACCTGTGTTATTAAATATTTAATATTGGGACAATGTGGCTCCGTGCCGTCGATCCATGTGGTCTGGTCGCTGCGGACTGTTTGCGCCTCCTTGCTGCCAGGGTTCGACACTACTTGACCAGCCTGTGAAAAATGAATGTTAGTCAATAAAAAAAATTAAGAAAGCCCATCCTTAGAGTGTTTTTGGATCACAGCTTGAGCATTTGATAAAGTCATCTTAAAAATAACTTATTATCATCATCATCATCATTTCAGCCGCTTAGGGACCACTGCTGCTGGACATAGGGCTCTCCCAAGGAATTAACAAAATAACCGATCTAGAGCGGCCGGATACAGCGCTTTCCAGCGACCTTGGTCAGGTCGTCAGACCACCTTTGGGGTAACTCAATCCAAATCAACTAATTTTTTGAATTATGATGCAAACATCAACATCATGACACCTTTAACGCCAGGAGTTAAAAGTAATTTATGGTATAATTAACTTATTATTAGTTCCAATCACTTTAAAACTGGTTTAAAGCTGTATAATGATTTGAGAGCTGTATCAGATAATTTTTCAAAACTCAATACCGACTTCACCTTCAAACTACACAACTGATTTTGATAAAATTTTATTGGAAAACCTGACAAGTACTCAAACAAGTTATCAAACAAAAAAAAATTTAAATCGCTGCAGGCCTTTTGGAATAATCGGTGGACTTACATAAAAAAAGATCACAACAATTTGATAACCTCCTCCTTTTTTGTTAGTCGGAAACATGCACTGTGGAAATCCCATACAAGTGCGGAACACGTCCAAGGTGGCTTAACTTGGAAAAGTACTGATAACCCACCCACTCCACCAAGCTCAATGCAAGTAGTAATTCTGGGATTTGGAGCAGTACATCCCCTAAATAAAATGTTGGTCAGATGGCTTTTTTTATTTAAATACCAGAGAAATAAGATTAAAACACATTCCAATATTTATCTCTTGTTTTCAAAAACAACATACTTACATGTATATACATACAGAAAACCTATTCTTTTCCTGCACTCAAGAAAATAAGTATTACTTAAGTATATATACCTACATTGTTTATGTACAATAAAATAGACAACTTTATGAGTAATTGTATCAAATGTGAAAGCCCACTTATCAACACAAATGTTTTGAAGAACAATGAACAATAAAAAACTATTATCATAATAATATATAAGTCATAAAAACATATTTAATGACTTAGACTTATTTCGAATTTTCTTATCAAAATTATAGTTCGTTCTATGGGCGGAATCGCTTTTTAAAATGAGTCGTGAAATCAATTTTGACACATTGTTGTTAAAACGTGAAGGCTACATAAGAATACTTTATATTGTTGAGATAGTATCCTGTAACACAAGCTTAAACCTACTTTGGGGCTAGCATAATTTGCCCACATAAACATATTTTTTAAAGCCTTATAAATTAAAGCCAATAAATTAATCTGCTTCCATAGAGGCCAGAAGTTTCTACACAAGTCAAGTTAATTAAGGCCTTCTTATTATTTAATTTATAGATTTTTTTTGGCGGACGTCTGCCAACTGTCATTATTTTTGATGCCAAAATTACTTGTAGCCAAAATATTATAAACATACTCACTCTAAATATTCCTGATCTGTGCATTTGTTTCACTTCATCCAACACCATCAACCCTCTTTCTCTCCCAAGGAAATTGTTCAACACACACACTCCAAACTCTGTCATGTCTCTGATCAAACGCTGACACAATCCGTACCAGGGATCACTTGGATCAACCTCGTAACTGTTCTGCACATGTGCAAACGGAGCACCACTGTTCTTCACTGACCCTTCTGGGTATTCCTTCACTCTCCGGCTTTGCTCTAGCCCATAAGAAGGCATTGTAGGTACTGTAACTTCAGTCCTGTTAACCATCTTCAACACACTAGCTGTACTGGCGTTAGCAAAGTCCACAGTGTTCAGCTGCTGCGCTGATTCACTCAGGATCTCCTTCTCGGAGGAACCCTCGTATGTAATGGCACTTCCTTTAGTCAAGTCTTTGTTTGTATACACTACACTAGATATAACGCTGTCGCGTCCAGGCGGCTCGGACGAGACACTTTCACTTTTATTACTGTTCTCAGTGGATATTTGCGAGTTATGTTTACTAACATTTGCTACGCCACATTCCTTACCCACTTCCTTCACGATATTCTTCGCAGAATTTTTCAGACTAATTGTTGGAATCGCACTACCCTCTTTAGAATTTTTTATTTTGGACTTCACTTCTGTGGGATTTGATGAGTAATCCTCTTCTCCGTTCTTTAAATGCGATTCTTTATGCGATGAACGTCCCCCAAGTCTGTCGTTTTTTGGCCCTTTTTTAGGTAACTTTGGTCCACATTCACTTTTGTGCCTTTTCCAATCCTGGCTTTGGTGCTCTGTGTTACAATAGTATATATTGAGACACCGACCACATCTTCTATGTGTTTTCTCGTTGCAAACAGCGCAACAAGCCAGTACGCCCTCTTGATTCATTCTGAAAATAAAATAAATTCTTCTCAAGGGCCGGCCCCGTGCGCCTACCTGACGTGACGCTTGCTGTCACACACAAATGTCATATTATACAAACGTCAAGATATACAAAATGTCATTGATAATTTGACTTTTTAATTTAATTTTTTTAGGCAAATCTATTTAGAAGAGGGCCACCGAAAATGCGCTGATGCCGCCGCTGATTATAAAATAGTTAATTGAAACATAGATACAAGATTAAGCTAAACAAAACAACGTCAGTGGGCTTGAAATAATGGTGCTACCGGTTGTTTTTAGGGTTCCGTACCCAACGGGACCCTATTACTAAGACTCCACCGTCCGTCAGTTCGTCCGTCCGTCTGTCTGTCACCAGGCTATATCTCATGAACCGCGACAGCTAGACAGTTGAAATTTTCATAGATGATATACTTCTGTTGCCGCTTTACCATGAAACTAAAAACAGAATAAAATAAATATTTAAGTGGAGCTCTCATACAAAAAAGTGATTTTTTATAGATAATAAAATAACCCTTCGTGCGCGAGTCCCGACTCTCACTTGGCCTGTTATTTAATTTGAGTTATGTATTTGAGTTATTGATTTTTACGCAATATTGTTTTATAGATAGGTATGTGCTTGTATTGGTGGAAATTGCTAACTCTTAAATAAGTGCTAAAAGCAAAATGTTTCCTAGTTTTGTCCACTTTTTAGCCCGGTTTACATATTGACAAGTGACAAGTGCGTGTGAACAGGCAGGGACAAGTGCGACTGACAAGTGACAAATAATAGCAGTTCTGTATAGGTATCCACAGTGATACGCAGAACCAAGTGAAAAGTGAGAAGTAAGTGTTCACACGTTCTGCAGTGCGATTTCTGAAACGCGGAGTCACCTAAACGAATGGTTTTCCCATACAAAAACCATACGATAAGGTGACTCCGCGTTTCAGAAATCGCACTTCTGAGCGTGTAAACACTTACTTCTCACTTTTCAATTGTCAATGTATACTTGCCACTTGTCACTCGCACTAGTCACTTGTCAATATGTTAACCTGTCACCAGCTACTGGAGTTTCCGTTCGAAGTTACTATCATAAGGAAGTCTGCAAAAGTTTTTAGCCCAGTTCGGAAAAAGCATCATGATTTCAGGGCTGCTTTGATAAACATTTCTGTCTCTGTTCTCCCCTCTCTCTAAATTACTTCGTTCCGCATATCAATAGCATGCTATCCATAGCCACAAATGATATCTAACCTCTGAATCACTTGGTACCAGCTGAAAATCAGTGCTGTGGTTCACACCGCAACACAAAGCTGAGCTGAGGGCCTTTTTGGCACACTTTATAGATATGTCGAGTACATACGATTTCGTTTGCCGAATAAAAATTTACTTTCTTTCTTTGTTATGGGAGTGGCAGTAGGTACCTACTTTACTTGTGATAATCCTACATGTTCCTATACTACCGTGAATATCATGAATGATTCAACCGGCCATCTTTTTAACATCGCATTTAAACCTCATCTTCCTGTTTTTTTTTTTTTAATAACGTAATTAGATATTGTACCTGTTTTAATTAAAACATCTTTTATCTCTGTCCCTCTCTTCAATAATGACATGGTAAGAACGAGACAAAATGTTTTTCACTAATAGAGGTTTGTAGTTTTAGTCCAGAGCAATAAAAAAAAAAAAAAACAAAAAATATAAAAATTATCTTTTTATTAAGGTAAATATTATACATATCTATAATAATAACTATATTGGAGAGTTCACAAAATAGAACTGGGAAGTAACTTTTAAAAACTATGATTTTTACATGATGAAAGATTATAAATTCGAAACATTGATGGGAAAATACAATGAACATAAATAATTATTTACAAACATTTCTTATAACAAAACAATCTAATTGTGATGATGATCGATGGATAAAGAGATGTCATGATCATGGGTGAGTAAGACTAGATTAGTTCTACGTTGAGTCAAGTTCTCGGAAAATATTAAGAATGAAAATACTAGCGTTAAAAGTAGTAGATCAAGACTCAACGAGAGGAACTAAAGAGCGTAAAGGTGTAGGTGTTGTACCACTCAACCGTGAGAATAAGTCCATTTTCTATTGCCAACTTCGTCACATTATTATGCCTAGATGAAATAGATGGCAATAAAAAAAGGCTATTTGACATATGTGTTTTCTCAGACAAGTAGCACCACCTGTGACGCACACCTCTACGCTTCCTTAAGAATACCTTAACTTGAAAAAAAAAACTTAACACAATATCATCCAACGTCAAGACAACGACTGAAAGTCATCTACTTGCCATTGAAGGAAGAAATGAGTCAAAACTAAATGCTGAAAATCGTCGACTATTCTATAAAATTTCTGAGAGCAGAAATTCTGTTCATAAATAAGTAAGTAATTGAGTCTACATAAGCTGGCTTCAAACAATTTCCATTGATTGGACCATTCTAGGATCTGGATATCTTAAGATAGTGGACTTCAAGCATTTCGCATATGCAATCCTATTTATATGAACGGCAAATGGTTAAGTATCAAATAATATAGACCCCACGTACTTTTGACGTCTATCCGACCCCATTGCAAGATGACGGTCTTCAGCATTTAGTTTGAAACAAGACACCATCACCCTTAATTATGACCAAACAAAACAGCTACCCAAAGGCTTTTCCTGGTTTGGCCTGATTTAGGGCCTTCTACATCTACGTTACTTAAAAACATTAGGCAATTTGGACCCTAATTTCTTTAGTACCTGTACTAAGTTTACATTGGAAAAGAAAAAGAGAAGTCCAAGTAACGTAAATGAAGTTCGTTGTGCCTAAACCCTAGTGTGGTCATCATCAGTACTTTGTGGCATGGAAGGCGGTGCGTGTAGTACTCTGGCCAGTTCCGCCTTCTCGTCTGCTGAAAGAACGTAGACTGGAGGCGCGGGTGGGAGGAACCTCTCGGCCTTGTGTGGTTCTCTTTGGAGTCTTGCCCTGTACAGCATCACGAGGACACATAACACACTGATGATGAATGCTGAAGTAGCAGCAAGCACTATCAGCGCAGTGTGGTAGGACGTTGCTGCAGATACCTGAAATAAAATATTTGATTGTAATTTGTAATATAATTAAAAATACTTTTAGGATGTATAAGTTGCCCACAGCCTACAGAACTTAATAGGGTATAACGGCATCAACTGCTTATCGTTGTTTTCAAACCACAGGAGTGCAATATTATATGCCCAACAGCGTGATCGAGAAAAACGACACGTTAAATTTGATTACCGACGTAGTATCCGTCGATAGACAAACAAGTAGTTATTAAAAACTTTTCTAGTAACCTAGTTAGGAACATATAATTTCTCTAGCTAAATTTCTCCCTGAATGATCAGTAAAATAAAACACTTTTATCTTGTGCATAATAAATTAAAAGGAATACTCACCGTCGATTCACTGAGTATTTCCCTCTGCTGCATCGCTGGTGGCGACGCCGCTGCTAATCTGTATTCACTGCGGATCATGTCTGCTCCCAATACATCAGGCTCGCCTGCTTTCTTACCAGCCAGTTTTTCTTGTTTTACCTGAAAATAAAATCATATTATGTCATCCGTGTAACTAAGTCTCTACTAACTTATTTTGAATGGTAATTTATCAGCTTTACCCTATTTTTTTCAGTGTTTGTTAAATAACAATCAAAATATCTCACTACTTACTTAAAAATGCAAGAATACAAAATATAACATAGATGTTTTTTGTGAAAATAATTCGATCATAACCTGTTGGAACTCGCTTGCAACATCTAAGTCAAATAAATACGCTAATGTTTATTAAATGGTTTGAAACATAACTTACTATGACCCCGCCACCACAACTAGATGCATGTCAGAGAATTTTTTAAATATGCCTTTGAGGTATGAGAAACTAGGTATTTTTAATACTTTAAAAATATCTTAACTACCCAATAGTTAGAGTGACTCCTAAGAGTGACACCTATTGAGGTTTAGAATCGGAAAGATGTATAAAAATATTCTTACTTACCAAGTTCTCGATATGATACACCACATCGACAGACCTAGGACCCTGCAACATTGCCCGCAGTCGAACCGTGTTCTTATCCTTTAGCACAGTTACTGGTACTCGGGCTCCCAAACTTGCCAATTGAGACGCAAGAGACATTCGCGTAGCTTCAGCAACTGCACTTTCTACGCCTACAAGTTCTAATTCCAAAATTGCCGAGTCCACTTGAGTTATTTCTGAAAAGAAAAAAATATTGGCTAAGTGCATCATTATGCACACACTAGTGTAATTTCTTTGTTTCATAAGGAGTAGACAGGGCTAGGGGTTATTTATAGTCACAGGAAAATTTTACATGAGACTAAGTACAAAACCATCACGAGGAAACTGCTACCAGTTAACTCGTGCAGCGACTAAAACCGAAGCTGCACATCACTTTCTCAGTAACAAAGTGGTTAATAACTGGAATAGACTACCACCAGAAGAAATGGTCACTTCGCCTTATATAAATTATGAACTGTGAAAAGACTTTACGGATTCTAAGCACTGTGTAAAATAGACACATCAGCTTCAAGCTGTTCGTCTATAAATAAATAATAATAACAAGTTAGGAAAATGAGTGCGTTTAAGTTGCCGGTTTATTTGTAAGATGCTTTTTCCAATTTTGTTTATTTATTAAACAAATACAACATTCTTTGAATAAGTAAATCAACTAGAACATGCTCAGCATGAACAACTGCTTCCAGACCATGTAGGAATAAGTTCGAGATAAACAGAAGTTCATAAAGAAAGCTAAGAATATCAGAAGTACCACAAGAGTCTGGCGCAGGCAAGTCAGGCACGGTGTGGCGATGGGCGCGGCGTTGGCCGGCCGCGTCCACACACCAGCAGCGGCCGCGAGAGCACTGCCGCGGCGCGAACGATCCGTCAGACAGGCAACGTGGTCGAGGGCCTTCAGATCCTGGAAATACAATTTCATTTTATATAAATAAAAAACTGGCCAAGTGCGAGTTGGACTCGCGCACGAAGGGTTTTGTACCATTATCTATAATAAAATACGTTTGTTGTATGGGAGCCTCCCTTCATATTAATTTTATTTTGTTTTTAGTATTTGTTGTTGGTGAAAAGCTGATTGGTCAGAAGCTGCTCTGGATAGAGAAAAATGAAAGAGAATGGGAGAGACCCTTGCCCAGCAGTGGGACAGTATAGGTAATTTTTTTTTATTATAGCGGCAAAAGAAATACATCATTTGTGAAAATTTCAACTATCTAGCTACCGCGGTTCTTGAGATACAGCAAGGTGACAGACGGACAGACAGACAGCGAAGTCTTACTAATAGGGTTCCGTTTTACCCTTCGGTTACGAAACCCTCAAAAGCAGGTAAGTAAGTACCTACTACCATTTCAGTATGTGTCCTACGCAGTCGTTACATACATTACATACATAGTCACATTATGATTAAGTTTTTCCTTTAAGAAATATTTGCGTCGACTGTAAATTTACTACTTGGACAGGAATTGCAGATGGGTAAGTGACACTTTACGGTGAACTGCTTACCATTTTCGCTTTCCTCCAGCATCATTTGACATTTAGTCTTAAACATGACCCTGTCTGAAACAACTTCCAACAGTCTGTCTTGCGTTCTAGCCACACTCAACTTCGGCTCTATTGTCTCTGAGAGCATTGTAGCCAATTCTTCACTGGAATTATCTGGTTTTTTGTTTCCTTCGGTTTTAACTTCCATGACTTCTTTCTCATTTGCTTCTTCACTTTCTTCCAAATCTTCGTCGATGAAATCCTCTTCTCGGTAAGTTGTCATCTGCATGATCAGTTCTTCGAGCACTTTAATTAATAAAAATTGTATTTAGGTATTTTATTACATGAAGTATACTCAAATTAAATAATAAACTGGATCTTGAATACCTAAAAACACTATAAAAATATTTAATTATATATTCCAGTTCTACTGGTACTTCAGTTTCATATTGCTACCAAGAAGCTATAAGTAAGTAGTTATAATTTTTTTAATTTTTAATTCCTTCTAGAAGACAAAAAGTAGGTTTCAGAAAGAACTTATCAATTAGGTAAGGAATAATAATTAACTGACGTATGCAAAGATATCGTATAAGAAACTAAGATATGAGATTAGTACTAACCTTCAGCAGCCTTCGCCCTTTGGTAAAGCGGATCTTTCTGCACCCATTTCCGCGCCTGCCTGAAGTTACAGGTAGGCTTGGCCCCTCGCACCATAGATCCCTTTTGGGATTCTCCATGAGCGCTTACGCACCAACATACATCTGTATACAGTAAAATAGATATTTAGTGTGATGATGAAGATGATGTAAGTAAGTATTAGTGGTAGCAGTTTTGATTTGAGCTTCATATTCCAGCAAAATGTGCCCACATTTTATTAAAAAGGTATTAAACTGCAATTACGTTACGCATGGTAATAAATGATGGGCTTACTTCTTTGAATTTATTTTAAGCAGACATTTAAATTAGCGAAATAGTTTCGGCATCCTTGCTTGGGTGACCACAATATGCATATTATATTTGGAGAAGAAAAAGCGGAAGATGAAGAAGTCCAGCAGCTTCTTTGTGGGTGAAATGGTAATGATAATTATGCCATTGCTGCAGAGTCAAAAACGATTAAAAATTTACCGATATCGAGCATGCACTGAACCGGCTCCCAGAGACCATTGGCGTCACATTTCGGGATGAACGACACTTGCCCGTACTTCTTGGCCTTGGCCTCGTTTCTCTCACGGAGCCTCTCGCAAGGGCTCAAAACTGCAAATCAAAATAAAGTTTTTATGTAAATTTCGGCAACATCAAACATATAAGTCTTTGGAAGCTAATCTTTTCAATCTTTGACTTTAAATATTTGTTCAGGGTTGATAACACGCGTGTTGAAAGAAAGAAAATTTGTTTAATTTGGTGGGAAAAACACATTTTTAAACATTGCACGCCTTGTGTTGCAGCTGTTGCACCCCTGGTGTTGCAGGCGTCCATAGGCTACGGTAATCTTACCATCAGGTGCGCTGTATTCCTGTTTCCTTACCTTGTTGTAGAAAAAATGTATCTTTGATTTATCCCGCTTGAATTTATTGCGAGTGTCCTATTCTGTAATAGCTAAAACTCCTCAGGAAAAAATATTTTTATTCCTGAGTACAAATTTTCTCATTTACAAAAATCTAATCGGAAACTGAGACATGCAGCAGGTATGTACATAAGCAACTAGGTGGGTATAGTTTATTGTACGTGCTGGTGCTATTATCCATAATTAATCGGGCATTATTGTGATCTCCTTGTTAAAATTCCCAAGTACTTAGTCTTACGCATAAAATATGTAAGGCATGCGATTGGTACTGAGAACTATTTTTATATATAGATTATTACAAAAAAGCTAAGATTAGAGTTAAAATCATGTCAAAAATAGTCTAATATAATTTCGAATTTTTCGTACTTTATTTTGTTCTTTGGTACAATAAAGTTATTATAAACAAACAAATATCGCCAAAGGTTTTAGGCATAACGGATTTATCATACTTATTTGCTAACGTGCAATTCGTGCTATCAGCATTGTACCGTGCATTATGTTATGGTATAGTGATAGACATAAAAATATCTGTTTTTGTTATTTCTAGGTTATTCCCTTTTGTTATCCAACAACATGAAATATTACTTGAAAGGGACCTGCCTTCTCCTTTAGGCGAACTCTGCTGTTTGGCGTTTTTGGTGATACCCTCCACTGTTTTAAAATAAAAAGTTAGAAGGGGTCAAAATGTACATGAATCGTTTAAAATGCTAGATTAAATTTAAATTAACTAAGAATATCTATCAAAATATACTTATTTAATAACTGTGAACTGTAACGGTGACAAGCAAGTTTTAATCAAGATGAAATCCCCAGTATGACCCCAACAATTCTTATAACAGATAATTAACTATTCGGTTAAAATAGCAAATAAAGAGAAATGAAAATAAAGATACAAAAGACAAGTCTAATCTAAGAATCAAGAAAGCAGACATAGTTAGGTAACTACAAAATTTACAAAATCTTAATCGTATCAAAAAGAAAAATCACCAGGAAAGAGTACCTTCTAAATATGTATGTACATGTAGGAATATGTGTATACAGGGTATCTTCAGAGAAATAAAAATTATTGTGTGCATAAATTATCGGGTTGTGGCAGTATGTGGCCACACAGCCACTCTTATCATTACCCAAGTTTATCTTACATTAATCTAAAGAGTCTATAAAAAAAAATTACTCGGTACCTATGATCATAAATAGAAGTAATGACAGAAGCAATACATACCAGGGCAGGCGGCGTTGCATTCCTCCTTGGTCTTGAAGTTGTTATGGTTGCCGGAGCAGCCGTAGTAGCGGAAGTGCTCGCACTTGTTCCGCTTGTGATTGAAGGCCCAGCGCGTCGTGTTCACGCGGGCGGCGCCCTCGCCCTCACAGACACCCTCGTCTTTGCTTTCGAAGCAGACTGTATCTGGAGGAATAGATGAGCATTTAATGATCAGTACCTTGTCGACTGAGCTTTTTTCGATGAAAACAAGGTTCTGTTAAAAATGAAAACTAGCAAGATCCTAGAGATCTAAATAGAAAATGTCACTGACATCGTTGAAGCCGTTTCTGAGCTTCTCATATACAACGATTTTACAGCTAGTGGAAGATTGGGAGAATTGGAAGGAGCTCTACAAATTGTTGTCGCTTCGGCGTTAGCTCTTAGTTGTATGCTTGGTTGCATTATTTAGGTCGAGTTGTTAGTAAACGGATGGAAAGCCTGTACACACATACATACATATGTTATCACGTCTTTATCCCTAACAGGGTAGACAGAACATATAGTGTTTTGCCTTGCGGCTCTAAGCAGAGCCCAGGATCGCAAGACGCAAAGGCCACTCTGGCTGTGTCTGATGAAATCTAGGACCTGTAAATTAAACAAAACAGAAATACTGCGCAAAGCCTTAGCTTATATTCACGAGGTTTGGGACAGTAAACTGAAGGTCTGGAGTCATGAGGAGCATAAGTGCAGGCATGTGTCGAGGGACAGTCAGCGGTATTGGGACTACACAGTAAAGGTACTGATCCATCGGAAGCTAGCAGCAGCGCAAATCATTGGTAATACTTACGTGGCTTAGGACAGCAAACTGAAGGTCTAGAGTCATGAGGAGCATAAGTGCAGGCATGTGTCGAGGGGCAGTCAGCGGTATTTGGACCACACAATAATGGTACTGATCCGTCAGGAGCTAGAAGTGGCGCGGCGTTGTCGGGGCACTGGGGAGAGGGACGGCAGCGAGCGAGGGGAAGGCAGGAGTCTCCCTGAAAGTAAAAAAAAAATGATTTATTTGACGCTCAGCATCATAAAGCGATACGTGTTTCTCAAATTCTCTTGAAACGTCGTCTGCATCAGTTGTCAGCATCAATGACGGTTTTAAGTCGAACTAAGGATGGAAGGTGTTATTTGCCAGCTACCTACCATTCGGTGTCTGGAAATCATTCTCATTTGTCATCACTGGGACGTCTTTAGCGATGGGTTGAGCTCAACAAAGCATTAGTAACTACCGAATACTTAAAAATTCTAAGTCATCAATAGTAACATTTTTGACTGTAAAAATTGGGTGGGGGAGCTCTGAGGCTCGACTGGTGCTTTTGCATGGCCAATTCGATTGGAATCAATTCAATTCAAATACATCTTTATTATCATAGGATATTTATATTGTCTCTTAATAATCGTCACTTTGTTTTGTTGCACAATAATTGTTGACGTCAAAAAGTCACTTAGAGCTAAGTTTATTGCCGCCTCCGAAGCGCTAGTACAGAAGAAGCGGTAACAAACTGCACTGCAGCATTTTCTCCAAGAACTTCAACTCACAATGAAATTAATATTTATAGTTGATATGTGAACAGAGTACACATTGTTTGTTTATATTTTTTTAATCATTCTTTTTTGATGTCGACATTTTAAAATTATGTCAAATCAAGTTGTAAATTCAGTATGTACCTAATGTACCAAATTATGACCATTTCTGAGTAAACAAATCTTCAAAAGGGACCCGCGCCAAGCTCAAGCCAGACTTTGTTGTCTTTAAGATAGTCATCGGTCCTATAATAAGCCTTCTAACAGAGTACCTTCTTTACATAAGCTTTAAACTTTTTGTCAGGCATATCAAGGACCGATTGTGGCAGTTTATTATAAAAAAGTATACTGTTCCCCATAAACGTTTTACTAACTGTTTTGAGCCTATAATGCAGGGCAACTAAGTCACTCTTATTGCGTAAGTTTCTAACGGTAAAATCGCTTACTTTATTGTATGAGGAAATATTTTTCCTTACGTATAGTAGATATGTTTTCAAATATATACTGTGATGGTAAGGTTAGTATACTTATTTGTTTGAATAATTCTCTGAGTGAATCTCTAGATCCTAAGCCTTAGATAGCACGCATTGCCCTTTTTTGTAAAATGAAAATAATCTGAATATCGGCTGCACTCCCTCATAACAGTATGCCGTATAACATTAAACTATGAAAGTAACTAAAGTACACTAGTCTAGCAGTTGCTACATCTGTCAGTTGTCTTATTCTCCTAACGGCATAAGCCGCAGAGCTAAGCTTATTTGAAAGTTTAGATATATGAGCGCCCCATTGAAGTTTCGAGTCGATCGTAATTCCTAGGAATGTAGTACTTTTAACAAGATCCAGTTTTTCGCCATCTATCAGTATGTCAACGCAGGCTTGCCTCACATTGGGAAGAGAAAATCAAATGCATTGGGTCTTTTTCGCATTTAACATGAGGTTATTTATTGGCAGTAAACCAATCAGAAATGGAAGACAAGGTGCTGTTCACCGCGCTAGCATTTGTGCTATGACGGTCAATTTTGAATATTAGCGAGGTGTCATCAGCAAACAGCACTATGCCTGCCTGTTTCTCAACCATGTAAGGCAAGTCATTTACATAAACTAAGAAAAGGAAAGGTCTTAGAATGGAACCTTGTGGTACGCTGATTCTAACATTAGATCCGTGCGATTTTATGCCATTTATATCAACAGTCTGAAGCCTATCTGTTAAATAAGATTCTATTAATTTCATTGAATTTTCATCAAAACCATATTGACGAAATTTAAGCAAAAGTGTCGGATGATCTACGCAGTCAAATGCTTTAGAGAGATTGCAAAAGGATCCAATCCCATCATTTTTGCTTTCCAATGCGTCGGAAATATAAGTGATGACTGATGAGTGCCACTCCCGCATCGGTGGTTGATTTTCTGCCAGTAAAGCCGAACTGTTGGCTATGGAAAAAGTTGTAGGTCTTGAAGTGAAGTAGCATTTGATTGACCATTATCTGTAGTTGCCAGGGTCTGTTTCTCCTTTTTTGAAGAAGGGGATTAGTTTACTACATTTCATTAGATTAGGAAATATGCCTTCATCAATACATACGTTAAATATAAAAGCTAAATCACCAGCGATGACATTTATAATATGGCTTACTACAGCCATATTATAAATGTCATAGCTGTACAAGCACTTATCCAATATCTCAAGCTCCATGATTCAGGCAGAGATGGCAGTCAAATAGTTACATCAAATACCTTTAGGCATTTTAAAAAAATCTGTCTCCATAGTTTCCCACGAAAAAACAAACTCACCTCGCACTCCACAGGAACTAGTTCGCAAGTCTCATCAGATCTGCACTTGGCTTCGGCGCAAAGGTCTCGGCAGTCACACGTAGGGCATCCGGTTTCGTCCAGGGCGCGCCCATGAGGACATAGTACTTCTTCGTTGCAGCCAGGGTTGGGACATGTACTTCTCCTTTTACAGTCCGGGGTAGCATTAACTGTCCTCGTTCCAGGAATCTGGAAAGTACAATTTTCAATAATTTTTATTAAGCCGTAAATACGTACCAAGCGCCATGAGCCATCGGTACACTACCACCAGCCTTAGCTTTTGATCAGGATTTTTATTCCTAAAGCACGTTTTTACTCCAAAAGCAATACGATATCGCCTACGTACCTAGCTATAGCTACTGACTGCCTCCGTGGTCTAGTGGTCAAGACGTTCGCCTTGTGACCCGGAGGTCATGGGTTCGATTCCCACTGGGAAGCATACTTTGTGAAAAGTTGTTTCCAGTCTGGATAGGATATTGCAGGCTTGAATCACCTGATTATCCGAAAAGTAAGATGATTCCGTGTTTCGGAAGGCACGTAAAACTGTGGGTCCCGAACGCCACCTAGCGTTTGATCATCAAACTATCCAAGGATTGGTTCCTGGTTTGCCCTTTGGGTTGTGGAGGTCAGACGGCAGTCGCTCTGTGTAAAAACCAGTAACCTCGTCAAATCTCCTTGGTTAGGTAGCGGACCCCGGGCTCTGAAGCGTTACCGCTGAGGATGCAACCGGGAATACGTGAGGATGATGATGACCTAGCTATAGCTACACGCCCGTGTTGTAGTGTCAAGCAACACTGAGAGCTATAGAGTAATATATACTGTATTTTGATTACATGAAGTAACCGCCCTGGGTACTACCCGCCGAAGTACCATTTCCCCTTTACCCACTGGGTACAATTACAATTACAATTGCCTTCTACCCAGTGGGTAGAGGGCAATTGTGCTTCAGCGTCATCTTGTCCTCTAATAAGTTCGTATTTTTTCACCAATATGTGGGATCAAATCAGTATTTTATGGAATCAGTATTCAAGATCAGTCTAAAGCCCAGTTCAGTGACGATGCAGTTAATGTTTGTCATTTATTGTTGAAACAAAATCGATCATGTTGAAACTTGAGGACAAATTATAGCCCCAAAGTCGAAAGCATCGGAAAATCGCCGGCAAAACAGCAGCAAATTAGAATCAGCTATCAAGCTAGATAGGACCTATCGGTAATAATTTCTCAAGATGATGCTAACCTCATTGCCAGATTTATCCACACACCAGCAAGTGTTGTTGGCAGTTCTGCACTGCACCTGCTCGTAGGAGCCGTCGTTCTTACACTCCGGGACCCACATCCGGGACGCGGGGCTGCCGCTCTCTGAGGCCATATGGAGCGCCAGGGCTCTGGAAGTCAACATACAAAGTAGAAATAGAACAAACAACCAGCCGTAAAATCATAGCCAAATATTTTTCCTCTGTAAATAATTACGAATTATAATTTTCTTTTTGACGTTTGAGTAACCATTGACCGGCGTAGTATTTTCGGTGAATAAAGCCGGAGAGAGCACTCCTAGGTTCTAAAGCAACACAGCTGAGGAAACAACCTAAAACTCGCTAAGATGAGAAGAAAAAGGATGGATCTTCCAATAAAGAGATTAAAGAGAATGTTTAGACTATGACGAACCGCCTCAGTCACTTCATCATAGCCTTTTAAACATTCTTTTTAATATGAATTTAAGGCTTTATATCTCCTTGTGACATGAAATACAAATGAATAAGTAGTAAAAGAAGATGATGATAATTACGATGGTCAAGATTTCGGTGGCCCGGTGAGAGTACGCATTACTAGTAATGCTCCCTCTCGCCGGGCCACCGAGCTTCTGATGTGTTGCTTTACTTGCGAAAGCGGTAGCCTAGCGCTAGATGGAAGTGCGCTCTTCGGCAGGGAAATTCCCAGGTGTCACCGAAGTATTGCGGGTAAAATTGGATAGTATATAAACGGGTCTCACCTGCTCTGCTGACAAGCAGATTGGTGCAAAGGTTCAGTGCAAATGGTACCACAGCCCGTGGCGCAGCAGCGTTCGGTTGGGCCGCAGTCGGCGTCACCTCGGCAGGAGAACTCGCAGGTGCCGTGAGTGACAGGCACTAAGTATGGGCATTGGCCGCGTTTTCGAGGTAAACCTGAAAAGAAGAAAGGGTGTTTTCAACTCATACAGGGTTTGGAAGGAATGAAAAGAAAATACATGAATGAATAATCTCAATTATATTGTTAATATCTAATTGCTTTTTGACTGAAAAACGTATGAGAAATCCGTAGTGTACGAATTGTAGGTCAATTTTCAAAATATCCTAGAGTTAAACGCAACAAAATTGGCTAAGCTTTACCATTACCACGCTTCACTTCACGCTTGCAAATTTTTTGGTAAAAAGCATGACTATTCTTGACAATTTCTGACGATCGCTGTGGCGTAGTGGTCACCATGCTAGTCCGCCACCCAGAGGTCCCGGGTTCGATCCCCGGTCAGGACAAGTTGGAAAATGGCCTTTTTCAAATTGTCCTGGGTCTTGGATGTTTATATGTATATGTATTTATTACAAACTATAGTATCGTTGAGTTAGTATCCCATAACACAAGTTTCGAACTTCCTTTGGGGCTAGCTCAATCAGTGTTATTTGTCTATATATATTTATTTATTTATTATTTATTATTTACTTGGATAATGGTTCACTCGGTTGGAAGCTGTAGAAAAGTCTTTAATCATACAGTAGAAGTGTAGGAATCATGATAATGGGTCATGAATATTCCTGATATCAAGTTAGGTAAATGTACACTAAGTTGGAAGCTGTAAAAAAGTCTTCATCATACAGTAGATGAGAGTGCAGGTTTAATGATAATGGGTCATAACTATTCCTGACATCAAGTCAGGGTACACTTAGTTGGTAGCTCTTCGTCATACTTACAGGCAGGCACAGGCGGGCAGTAGTCAGCATCGCAAGCTACTTCCACAACGGTACAAGTGCGATCATTCGGGCATGTCACCCCGGAGCAAGGGTCTCGGCAGCGGCATTTAGGGCACCGGTCAGCACCGAGTTCGAATCCGTAGTCGCAGCCCATACGGCATGTCAGTTCTAGGCATTGATGTTCTTCGCGAACCCTAAAAAATATGTAGTTTATGAAGTACTTTCTAGCTTACATAAAAGCTTGTAAAAAACGTACTGTAGAATCTGGTGGTTTTGAAATCAACATCGGTATGGCAAGAGTGATTTAAGAGTTCTTTGAAAATGATCTTCTTCATACTAGCGCATTTCCGGTTGCATCTTCAGCCGTATGGCTTTCGGCCTAGAATAGAATCATTCCATCTCTTCCTGTAAACGCCGTAAGAGGCAATTAGAAGAACAAAAATCTCGTGCTACAACTATATTCTCAAGGAGTTCTTTTTAAATAATAACACATTAAGTTAGTATGTAGGTAAGTATAGGTATTCCTACACATAAGCGACTTCAATTTCGCCAAATTATACTTTCTTGCTGCAAATGCTTGATTTATTGCCAAAAATTAAAGGAGGAGTTCCTTCGATATCTCAAAGATTCCATCATCAGATCTTTAAATTGTAAGAAAAGGATTTTCAAAATCACTCAACAAAGTTTAAAAGGATAAGAATTCTAACACGAATAAGTAGAAAAGAAAGAATACTAAATCGGCCGGAGGGGGTCTATGAGTATACTAATGATATTTAGAAACTCACTTGTCACAGTTTATAGCAGTGGCATTAGTGGTGCTCGTGTCAGGTATCTCAGTGCCGAAGGAGTCGACACACCAGCAGCGTCCGTTGCCGCACTGCTGGGTGGTGTAAGACCCGTCAGACTTACACGTTGGAGGAGGCAGGGCCAGTTTCATGCCATCCACTGTGCCTTCCATCTTCTCATCAAAGTCGCGTAGGTACTCGCACACTAGAATACAAAATAGACTGATATTAAACTTACGTTGTAGTATAATTTAGTATACCGGTATGGAGTAATGAAATAAAATAATTTGTCCTGATTTATACAACCGTAACTGCAACCTGTGCAATACGAAATACGAGGTACATGTAATCTCGAATCCTATGTTTATGTGTATCGTATGTTTTTACCAGTTGGTAAAAACAGTTCATAGAACGACAACCAGGCGCGGATTTAGGTATGGCGGCATGTTTATTTAAATTTTAGATATTACTGCCTCTTAAAAAAAATTCTCCAAACTCCTATTTGCCGTGGAAGTGTGACGTCACAAGTCCGTTAACTTGTGGTTGTGGGCATGTTCATCGTGCCCACTAACTCCAGAACTTCCCAGTCTACAGATTTTGAGTAACCACAGATGTTGTATTGTTTGTATCTCTCTAATCACTCACATTTATTTCTACTGCAGCAGATCCTCTAGATAGGGCACTTATGTTCAAAGATTTAGTACCGTGGCATTAGATAAAAGTATCTGAAAGTACTTACTTGTCGGAGTGTCATCTACCCTATCGGTCTGTAGCTTCATCTTCGCAGGGTCGACACAAATAGGTCCACAGTTGGCCGTGGAACAGCAGACTAGCTCGCCGTCACACGCGCCTTCAGCACAACTAGTGGTGGAGTTTAGCCCGCACATAGCCTCTACTTCTGAACCGCAAGACTCGAAGTTTATCTAAATAACAAATGATTTTATGAATTATATTTCAGCTCTTTTATTTATACTTACAAAGACAAATTCACTATTTAGGGTAATGTCTAGCAACGGGACTTTTTGTGACGATAATTAAACACTATGAAAAGTATTATACCAGAAGTCAGGAAATGTGAATAAATTAAATTTTATCCCCTTGGCAGCGATTTGAAATATATGGAATTTATGATCTTAGTATCATTGATTTTATAAAACACACGCATTAAACTTCGGCATCTTCATCCCATGCTATGACTATTCTTCGACTGCTGTTATTTTAGTTTCTCATGAAGCACTCCCAAATTTATTCCAAGGAGATATTCAATTTAAAGAAACATGAGCAGGTATACACATAAATTAAAGCAGGATTGTTTACCTCCATGAGTTCAGCTTCATAAAAATTGTCAGAATCAATATAATAATATGACTGTTCTTTTGACTGCTGTTATTTTAGTTTTTCTTGAAGCACTCCCCAGTTTATTTTGAGGACAGATTCAGACCATGATACTCAACAACTTCCCCTAAGAAACATGACAAAAGTGCAGCTTCAATAGCGATGTCATCATTCTATGACTGTTCTTTCATTTCTCTTATTTTAGTTTCTCTTGAGGCAATCCTTTCCCAATTTATCTTAAGGATAGATTTAGTCCTTCATACCTAACTTCTCCGAAAGAAAATCCGATTCAGTCGTTTAAAAGTTATTAGGTGTTAACGCTTAAATGCTGGAGTTTGTAATTTACCAGGAAAATTAGATGGCGCTAGAATATTAAGTAGTTCCGCCACTTATCACTAGATGGTGTCGTCAAGGTTTTTTAATTTGAATACAAATCAATTTGTTACCTCCAAAAGTTCAGCTTCAGTAGAGTTGTCAGAATCGGTAGTGTCTATGCAGCACACGGCGCCGCCGCTGTTCCTGGCTCGCGTGCACACGTGTCCGCCGGGGCAGTCGGCGTCGGCACCGCACCCGACGACCGTGCCGTCGTCTTCTGCCGCCGGGACGCCCACTTCGCAGGGGTTGTCGTATGAGACTTTAGGACGACCTGAAGACAAAACGTACGGTCGGCTAAGTGTCGGAGGTCCAGATGTTAAATTGTGTCGGCCAATCGTACGGAGACAAAACGTACGGTTGGCCAGGTGTCTAAATGCGAAATGTTGTGTCAGCCATTCGTACGGAGGCAAAGCGTACAGTCGATAGGTTATTCAGCGGACAATTTAATGTCGGAAAACGGTACTACAATCCTTATATGATTGATTTATTGCAGACTTCAGATTTTTTTCTGGTCTTCTGGATTTAATTTATTAAGATGTTGACTTTATATTCTTTAGTCGATTTTTTCAGCTGTAAAGCCATGATAACACTTCATAAGTACTCTTACATCTATTTGGTAGATAGAAGGAATTCAAAACCTCATTTGGCAAAATCTTTGTAATAATTAGGAGCGGGAGGTGGCTGAACAAGCCACATGCTGTCCCGACCCCACGTGGAGTAAGAAAAACAAGAATTACGTAAATAGGTACGGGATGTCTTTAGCGATAACTTTCTTGTCTATCTAAACTTGATTCAGCTGATCTCATAGCAGGTACTTGTTTTTTTTTTTGTAGGAAACTTAAGTACAGTTGGCCGGCGAGATACTTGGGTTGGCCTTTACCTATCTTGAATTTTCTTTTAAACTATAAATTATATTAGTTATAATGAAAATGTATATTTAGAAAGACTCCATTAAAATCTTTCTGAGTATAAAATGTTCATGTTAATATTATTTTGAGTTTAAGAGAATTCAATATATAGATTGGAAGCCCAGGTATCTCGTTGGCTCACTACACAGAGTAAGAAAGTGGTATTTTGTGTACAAGTCAAAATACTTAGTCAGAATTAGAGAAAATACTCACAAACAGGGTATCCAGTGCAAAAGTCTCCCGAGCAGGCGGCATCCTTCACCCTCACACACTCTTCGCCCTCCGAGCACGGGTATCCCGCGCACGGGTCATCACACTCGCAGGTCGGGCAACCATCTCCCCCGGTCTTGTATCCATATTCGCAGACGCCAGCACACAGGGCTCTGCCACAGGCTGTGAGACTCCGCCCTCCGGAGCGGGCGGGGCGCGGGGTTTTAGAACATTGGACGGTGTCTGCTGGACCCATGGAACCTCGGAGCTTGTTGCCATCAGTATCGACGCACCTGAGGAAAAACATTCTTCATAGCCACTCATTTTTAAGGGTTCCGTACCCAAAGGGTGAAAGCGGGACCCTGTTAGACTCAGCTGACGGTCGGTCTGACTGTCATTAGGCTTTATCTCATGAACCGTGATAGTTAGACAGTTGAAATTTCCACAGATGATGTATTCTGTTGCCGCTATAACAATAAATACTAAAAACAGAATAAAATAAATATTTAAGTGGGGCTCCCATACAACAAACGTGATTCTTTTATAGATAATAATAGACGGAACCCTTCGTGCGCGAGTCCGACTTGCACTTGGCCGGTTATTTAAATTTGCGAGTGTCGTGAAATATTACTACATGGATTGAACGTTATGCGGACCTTCTGGCCAATAAACTGGTTGAAGAATACTATTTTTTTAGGGACGCCGTTGATTAAAGTTTAGTAATCTGGTACCCAATTTGCTGCCATTACATTATGATGCAAATTATAAAGGGAGAGGTAGAAAGGGAGGAAAAGTCAGCTATTATATTTGTATAAATAACTACACAGATACTTTATTTATTGCGTGCGTAGTGCGTACCTCTATTATTCGCTCATCCAAATTACTAGATAACACTATTCCAAACAAATGAAATTAATGTTCCAACTCAGATATTGATTGTTGAAATCACAATTGATGCCGAAACCGCATCCACAGACAATAGAACAAAACAACTCGCCACAAACAAACAAAACACTTCAACGAACCAAAGCAGTTATGATCGGGCGGATTCGGCAATCAATTATTCCGCTCGGGCCCGGTGAAATTGCCAAAGATTAAGCGGCATTAGCGCAAAAACGGCGGATATTGTGACCGATTGGCCAAGCTTAACGGCTTTAAGCCTTTACGCCGATTGAAACGGTAGGCGGTTTTTCATCGGCGAAATGTAGATTTGAAATTGTGAGACCATTGAATGTGGTTTTTCTTGCTGTAATGTTAGTATGCTGTTGTTTGATTCAAGTTCCTATTTAGACGGTGCAAGTTTCTTACGTGTTGAACACCATTTTATTGACGCAGTAAAAGATTTGTATGGCTGACCTTTTGTTTAGAAAGACTAGAAGTTATCTATTGCTTCAATTTAATTCTATGCAACAGGCAAGAAACTTGCAACGTGTAAATAGGTCTTTAA
Source organism: Acrobasis suavella (assembly GCA_943193695.1). Classification (NCBI taxonomy): domain Eukaryota; kingdom Metazoa; phylum Arthropoda; class Insecta; order Lepidoptera; family Pyralidae; genus Acrobasis; species Acrobasis suavella. Next base: position 5,817,274 of record OW971947.1, read on the forward strand.
TGTTTTATATTGTCGCTGTGCTAAAGGTAATAGACAACAATATGACATAAAATTTTTAAGCTACCTAAAATCTGTTTCAGTTTATATCATTAAGCAAAAGTAATTGAGACCAACGGCAATACGTTGCCAAATATTTAGAAAACGTCGCTAAAGGCGCTGCAAAATATATTACTTTTGAAAACTCACGAAAACAAAACAACGAAAATGGGGATTACTATAGGCAACTTTGTTCACTACTCACCAGCAAACCAGTCCATTCCTCGAGCACTGCTTAGACTCAAAGGACCCATCATTCGCGCACTGAGGCACATATCCTCTACCTTCCTTCTCGCTGATCACGAGTAACTCCGCCAGCATCTTTTGCTGTGTGCACATCGTCACATTGTTGGGTAGAACGCAATGTTTCCCGCACTCCCCACCGTCACAGCACTTCTGCATCGAAGGGCATTCCAGGTCGTGAGCGCACGGTGTTCCGCATTCTTGCTCTGTCTCTGGTACTGGACATGTCCCAGCCTTCTTGAGTTCTAAGGATGCTGGGCAGCATACGCCGTAGTCGTTGCCTGGACGTATGGATAAGAGAAGATAATCTTAAAAGACTGACGAAAAAAGTTTATTGTTTCGTTACTAATTGTGTAAAAAAACTTGTGTTGTAAACAAAAGTATACTTAGAAACTAATCAAAACTTTTGAGTTTCAAGGGGGATTCAATATCACAATCAACTATAAACACAATGAGTAGTTTATATATTTACATAAAACAAACCTGATTCAACGAGACATCTGTATAGTGGAGGGCAGTTCGGTTTTCCTGGATCAGTTCCGCAGAGGAACGGTCTGCTGGTCTCCGATATGATCAGAGGTTCGCCAACAGGGCAGATATTATGTAAGCTTCTTCCTCTTTTACCTGAAATACATGTGCATTATTTACTTAATCTTTACAAGTATTATCATCATTGGTTTGACAACGAAACTTGGCGATTGAGGCAAAACCGCATTCACAGTTCAATTGTGTCATTTCAACTTTAAGCACATAACTTTCGACAGTAAAAGGCAAACACTTATAAAATTTTCACTGCAAAATGTTGTAATACTTACATGTTGGTACTGGCGGACAAGGCGGCCTCAAGCACGGCGTTTCTTCAAGCTGGCACGACAGCTGTCCAGGACAGGTTATACCGGAGCACGGGTCCCTGCACTTGCACAGCGGGCAGCCGCGAGCGTCCAGCTCGAAGCCGAGCGGGCAAAGCATGCGGCAGGTGTGCGCGGCACAGGGCGCTGTCTTCGTGCAGTTGACTAGGCTAGCGGCTGGTGCGCGCGTGCCTGGGAGCTGCAGAAAGTGGGAGCTTTAAAGGACCAGCACAATCAATCAAACCTATCAGGTAAGATATCTTATATGCCATTATTTCTTTATAAAGCTACAAGATTATATTCTTCAATCCTCCAATCCTTCTAGTGTAGTTCAAACTATGCCGGAAGAAGCCAAACGTGAGGCTAGGCGTAGGCGACTATAAGAAAGAAAGACTGTAAGGAATTCTCACCTCAAACCCAGTTTCGTCCACACACCAGCAAGAGCTGACGATCTCATTGTCGCACTGTATCTGCTCGAACTCTCCGTCCGAGACTCTACACCTTGGAGCCCTGACGGATTTGATCAGGCCGCGTCCCCCTCGGACGTTCTCGGCGGCCAGTGCGCGGGATATGCGCTCTGCTGATTGCCTTACGTTTTCACAACCTGGAGAAGATTTAATATATTGAATAGGTGGTACCTAATATTTTGAACAATAATAAACAAAAAATATTTGAAAGGTCTTTTGAACCTGAGAAAGAGAAAAGGGCGTAAGTTAGTCCCAGACCCAGTAGGCCTACCAAGCAAAGCGTGACTTATATTTTTGGATCAAGTCACCATTTTGAGCAAAAAAACATAAAATTACTACGCTAAGATACACCTGGGCTCTATTTACAAAGGGTCCGAGTCCGAGAACAAGTCTCGGAGTCAAGAATTTTAAATTTGGATATAATATGAGATTGTGACTTGAAACATAACAAAGGCCGTTCGAGGCTGGCAAATTGGCAATAAATACTCCATCCATCACTCTACGTATTAGATATGTAATATAGTATTCTACTCTCCAGTGTAAAGAAGGTCAACACACGCCCTTAGACACACTTAGTGTACACGCATTTAGTGTTACAGCACACTTGTCCGCATTCGTCATTTTTGTTGCAGCTTGCCGGCTACCGCACAAGGCTGGCATGTACCTTCTGTCTTTCTACTTTGTATAATTATAGTTCCAAAGAGAACTATTTCTGATATTTTTCACTCAGCAGTGTAAAGGCGGTCATAGCGTTATAAAAAACTTGTTCCCCTCCGCATTCGTCATCTGTGTTGCCGGACTTGCAGGTGCCGCCCAAAGGTGGCATGCACCTTCTGTCTCTCTACTTTGTATTATTATAGTTTAAAAGAGAAATATGTATAGTATTTTACACTCACCAGTGTAAAGGCGGTCAACGCACGTCCTCCCGCATTTAATGTTACAACAGACTTGTTCCCCGCATTCGTCATTTGTGTTGCAGGGTGCCTCTAGCCATCTTCTGTCTTTCTAGTCTTTACTTTGACTGATTATAGTATTAGACAACAATTTATAATATTCACACTCACCAGTATAAAGAGAGTCAACGCACGCCCGCATTTCGTGTTACAAGTTACAACAAACTTGTTCCCTGCATTCGTCACCTATGTTGCAGGGTGTCGCCCAAAGCTATCATCCACCTTCTATCTCTCTACGTTGTATTATTATAGTATTAGACAAATATTTATAGTATTCTACACTCACCAGTATAAAGTGGGTCAACGCACGCCCTCCCACATTTAGTGTTACAGCATACTTGTTCCCCACATTCGTCATCTGTATTGCAGGCTGCCGCCCGAGGCTGACATGGACCTTCTTCCGCTGGGCATCTTCCTCGGAGCTCCGCGTTTGCTGCAAAAGAAAAAAAAAGACAGTTATAAACTAAGTGCCTACGTAGTTTCTATGCATAGCAATGAAAGTGTTTCTTTCAGGAAAAGTTAGCTTTCTGAAGTCATGATTCTCCAAATCGGTCAACTTCGGTTGAGAGAGCAGATTCCGAGCGCGCCAAAATATTTTGAAATGGCGGATATATCCCCCATATTTCGCTGTTACAAAAATTTCAAAATGTCATAGAACTTGTTATATTTATTTCAACGGGTCGATAAACTTCAATGGGTCGGGGTGACTCTCGAGGTCTACACCTCACAGAGCTACTTGTATACTATAAGTACCATAATAGTTACCGTGTTGCAGTAGCACCGCGCAGACGCAGAGCAGCGCCGCCCTCACCGCAACCGACATCGCTGCATTACACAAGCGGCCGCTGGAACAAACAGACCGACAAACATTAACTCCAGGGGATCACAAGTCCTATAATGAAAGTATATTGTGGCGGTTCATGGATATTAAAAAAAAAAATGGTTTGGATGAAACCAAAACTTTGGCCGATGTAAGTAAAGTCTGTTCGCGAAGAATTAATAGAGTCAGGGCTTCTTAACTCATTACAAATTACGGCTAATTATGTAAAAAGCTATACAAATTTATTTATACAATTTTACATATTAATTGTATAAAACAGAAAACAACCCGCAAACACCCAAAAAATGCACTCGAAGCGCATTCCAAAACGAAATAACAATATATAACCGCAGTGTCCGCTCGCCCGTTCGGGCCGCGGTTGACAACAACTGCGTGCCTCGTACCACGAAATCGAAAGCGGAAGATAAGCGACGGCCGCAATACAGTATGCAATAATTAAGCGGAAGTTGCTAGTCGGAGACGAATAATATTTATTTTTTTTAATATTAATTTATCAACTCTCGGCGAACAGATTTTATTAAAATTGAGTCAAACAGTCTGGCTAGCAGAACCAGACTCTAGGAAAGTGCATCTGAGCTTTAGTACTATTGTATATTCTGTGATCTGGGGAAGGTACTAAAGAAATAAGTGAACGGCCGCATTGAAGGTCTAAACAAAAAGAAATATAAATACTCGAAGCTCTAGAAATAAATCAGTATTCGTGGAAGGAGGTACAGAGGAGATAACAAAGAGAAAATTAATTTGGTATCGACAACAATTCGATAACAAATACATAAATCGTGGAGCACGAATAAAATACGAGAAAAACAAATCAAAGAGTTTTCAGGCGGTAACGTTATATTTCTTTGGTAGAGTCCATTTGATTTTCTAAAAGATTTTCTTTGTCTAAGTTATCTTTTACATAGAATACGAAAGACATTTTATGTATCAATACTTAAAATAAAAAACGCAATGTTTTGGTTTATAAAATAATATTTACAGCTTTACATTCCATTCCCTAATAGGGAGATATTTTAAAAATCTAAATTAATTTTTCAGAAACCCTTCTTATACCTACATTTATCCCAATAGATAGTACATTTTTGCTATATTCATCTACAGATTAAATAAAGCAATTCAATGTGGCATTTGTGGCATCGAATAAATTCAATTGATAACAAACGGACGGTACCTATACGAAATAAGGCTTAACTCACACTGGCGCAGAGTCGAAGCGTCGTCGCGTCTCGTCATGTTTTTCATATAACTACAGGGTCTAACGCCTGGACCGATTCAGAAAATTGTTTTTTTTTTTTTGTTTGAAAGGGTACATTTGTCAGGTGGTTTCACATACATTTTATCAAAAATATCAGTTCTGAAATTTTGGCGGTGAAGTCGGTTTTTAGTTTTGAAAAATTATCATTATGTATCTTATTGGTAGGAAAAGAGATATAAATATTCTCTAGGCGAAAAACATGACGCGCCGCGACGTTTCGATTCTACGCCAGTGTGAGTTGAGTTTAAGTGGCCCACTCGAACACAGTCAGCATACTAATATCACGAACAATGCAATCGAATCATACAAACGTTTCCCGCCAAATATGGTGGCCTTGCACTCAGAGGCCATGTAATTACAATCCAACATTATAATGATAATTACTTATTTTGATTACCTACGTTCATATTTTGAAAGGTTTACGGCCAAATAGTTAAATGTACTAACCAAACCTTTAACAAATATCATGCCCAAATCTAGATAGGTAATGTTTTGGCGATTTACCTATAAAGATTTAATAAATAACCTACAATACTTTTAATGTGTTTAGTCGGTTGCGGACGTTGCGGTAGATTTCTAATCTACTACTAAACTTGCACAAGAAACAAAGATCACCATCTTAAGTCACGTTTTTAAAAATTATTCGTGTCTCTCTTCAAATAAAATGTTTAAATCTCTCGGGCGGGTGTAGGTACTTTCCATTTTGACATTAATAAATTTATCGAAATCTTTTTTGACGACAGTGGTACAAAAGGTGAACTTAATGCTAAATAATTAATTGTCCAGATGTCAGGATTTCTCTGTGTGCATAAGACTGGTACACTTTATGAATTTAACATAACCTAAAATTAACTAATTTCTTTAGATGTATCATTAACATAATGACTTACTATAAATTTGTAAATAGGTAAGTACACAAGGAAGACCTCACAAACTTGTGCATTTAGCAATTTTAATATTTTCAATACTGTTTCAATAGATTTATTGTCTTGCAGTTTTGCAGTTGCTCCATCGCATCGCGCATCCGTCAGCTTATCGCTCATCTGGATGCCCAGCGCGTTGCTTGTGGTTACCGACATCAGACCTCGCGCCACTTTGCGATGACTTGAGGTTGAACAAACTTATTAGTAATCTATGGTTGAGACATGGCTCTCCCGCGCGCGCATTTTGCCCATAGATTACAAAGAAAAAGGAGGAAAATTGTTGAAAAAGCAAGAAGGTTCTCATTGTTACTGGCATGGAATCTCTGGCCAAAGATTACAAAGATCAAAAGCGGATTTTTTCTTTATTTTTTTCGAATTGCTGTGGTCAGTGTTTCTGCTTTTTTAGCATATTTATCCAAGAAAGTTTAAAATTGTCCTAGTTACCTACTAGCACAGGCAAAATTTCCAAAATGACATAGAGTATGTACTTTTATAGGTAGAGGTAAAAGTTAAAGAAAAGTTTTTATTCTACGAACGATATGGACTGGTCGGAGTCGAACATCATGTCGCGAGTGTTCTACATGAAGGTACTCGTATTATGCGACCGTACATTAATATTAAATGAAATAAAAAAAAAAGTAACACGCAGGTTATCGATCGACTTGTCAAAGATTCCAACAGTATACCTAAGTATTTTCTTTGTGTATTCGTCGAAGCAATATCTCAAATCCATACAGGCAGATCTGACTGCATTTGTAACATGCATTGCACGAAGACAGGATACATGTTAATGTCGAAGAGTTATCGCAAATCGCATATCATATTATTCAAGAAGGAGAATTTATGTCAGACACTATCAATTCTTGAGATTGAGATTCACTTACTTGCATGTGTTTTTTTTTATGTAGGTTGTCTCACAAGAAGTACTTATATTAGAACGATTCGTCAGCACTTTGACTTGACATGGGAACGAAAGCCTTTGCAAAAAGAATAAAATTATAAAATATTTAACAAATTTTCTAAAATTTGTTCAATATTTTCTACTTAATGTATTTTTTACAGATTTGAACAAAAAGGTCACTGAAATGGGGATCTATTTAAATCAACAGAGGCGATGGGATACAACCAGTCACTATTCTGTTCCCATTTTCCATCTTTAAGCTATCAATTTGTTGTTTCCACCTTCTGATCTATCCATCTCCTAAAAGGATGTGGACGAGTAATGTGTGCTCTACAGTTGTTGATTTACTGTTTAAAATTAAAAAGTTCACGATCCATGAGATTAAATTATCGTATAATATTCATTTGGGCAAGATAATCTAATAATAAATCTGGGAAATATACCCAATTTGATTTTTTCCCATTGCCTTTAAAAAATGCTATTTTATTAATTTATTCCTTACGAACGCATAGAAATGACGTAACAAACTCTAGCCCAATGCTCATGCTAATTACAACTACTTTCTCCATTTCACGGGAGGTCGTTGAACTTGCGCCGGCGCAGTGCATCGCTAATTGCATTTAAATTGCTGAAACCGAGCCATTATTTTAGGTTAATTTATTGTGATTATGCTGAAAAGTGAAGAATAATCGTTCAAAGCGAAACTCAATCATTAAGTCATTAAGGTACATTATTAATAAGAAGTAGAAGCTCGGTGGCTTTAAGGACGATTGGAAGAAGGTACGTATTTCTAGCGCTTTCGTAAGCTAAGCAACCCCGAGCATGGTCGATACTTATGTACTTAGGAAGGTAGGTACGTTAAGTGGTTCCGCCCCGCCCGGCGGAATTATCATTGTAGCCATACAATGATAATATCGTGACAGTCGTCAAGTTATGTCGGATGCGTTTAGGCAGCTTGAAAAACCTGACATAGCATTTTTGCGGCTCTAAGCAGAGCGAGCTCAGGATCAGGCCACTTTTAGCGTGATGGTGGACGAGGTGGAAAAGAAATCAAAATAGTAATGGATTGCTAGCCGTATCGCCTTGTAACAAGATTCGCATTTTCGCTTATTTCCTCGATAGGCTGTAACATTTAAAGCGTTTTCTTTTCTCCCAGATTAGCATCACAGAATTAATGAACTTACTTAATTTCACGTAAATACTTAAACGTATTACTTATAGAACGGAATCTCCTAGGGTCCTGTCCCGCGCAATATGCGTTCCCGTTCTCTCGTTCTCCCCCGTTTGCGCCGTGTGGAGGGTGTTTGTTGAGCGGCGGCTGGAAGCGCCTGCAGCCGCCTCGACGCGGCGAGAACGGGGGAGAGGTACGGGGACGAGGAACGGGGACGCATATTGCGCGGGACCTTAGGTTTTGTCTGCTGTATGTAATAAGTACTTATATAAATATATAGTCGACAAATAACACTGATTGAGCTAGCCCCAAAGTAAGTTCAAGAATTGTGTTATGGGATACTAACACAAGGATACCATATTTTATAACAAAAACACATATAGATAAACTTTCAAGACCCAGGACAATTTGGAAAAGGCCATTTTCCAACTTGCCCTGACCGGGCCTAGACTAGCATGGTAACCACTACGCCACGAAGGTCGTCAAACGTCAACTTATATTAATACTGTGTCAGCATTGAAAAACCAGTGTATATATTAATAAATCAGCACAACAATGCCATGTCTAGTTAAGGGTACACCACAATTACAGAATTAATGAGGCGGCGAGCGAAAGCTGATGGCGGCGATAACTCATCGTGACATGATTGTCCACCATTAGAGCAGTGCTGGACATGATTCATAGTAACAATTGTGTGATTTCATATTTTACACCGCAAGATACACAATAGCATTTTTAGTTTATTTATTCATTTAATATTTGCACAGTATATAGCAATATAAAGATTATAATACATGTAAATTATAATAAATAATAATTACATTTTTAGTAAAAAATCAACCGACTTCATTTTCTTTCAGGAGTTTCTTTTATATCTCCAAAGTTCTTCATCATATCTTCACCAAATTAATATATGGGAGGCTATGGTACCAATTTGGTACGAAGGCTTTCTAATAAAAAAATAAACATCAAGATTTTTTCACAAAGTGGCGAAGATTTGACGTCAGATAAATAAATAAAAAAAGCGGCCAAGTGCGAGTCGGACTCGCGAACGAAGAGTTCTGTACCATTATTTATAAAAAATCACGTTTGTTGTATGGGAGCACCAAACATATATTTAATTTGTTCTTTTTTTAGTATTAGTTGTCAAAGCGACAACAGAAATAATCATCTACGAAAATTTCAACTGTCTTGTTATACTGTTCATGAGATACAGCCTGATGACAGACAGACGGACGCACAGCGGAGTCTTAGTAATAGGGTCCCGTTTTTACCCTTCGGGTACAGAACCCTATAAACATACTGGTCGAATTGACAGGTGGAGTCACTGAACAAACGGTTTTTTATATGAAAAACATTCGTTTAAGTGACTCCATGTTTCAAAAATGGTACTTTTAGTCACTAGGAAGACGCCAATAAAAAAAATTAATTCTTCCATAGATACCTAGTATCTACCAAACATATGATAGTATTCCGTATTTTCTTTGTTTATTTTTGTATTTATTTTAGTAAATGTAGTCGTAGAAAAAGTATAGTATGCAACGTTGTATAAGTATGTCAAAAAATGCTCGATGGCGTCTCCTTACGATGCTCGCCAAGGCTCGCATCGTAACTTGCGCCACTCGTATTTTATGAACCTTCTTTTACAACTGTTGCATAAAATACTATTTTCAAAAGCATATTTTTGTACAAAGTCTGGTATAAACTTACCTAAAACTTCTTATGACTAAATGATTTACATAAATAAATAAAAATAATAATATGGTCACTGACACAGGTCACTTGCGTTGATATTAGCAAAAGTACGAAAAAAATCTTTTAAACTAAGAATGCAACAATACTGACAGAATCGCGAACTGTTTCATTTGAAATATGAATGAAATCCATTAAAACTAACAATCCGTCGATTTTGATACTGGCACAAGCGCGAAAAAAAATACAACCAGGAATTCTAAATATTCGTTAAAAGAACTAAGTTTATGTCGCAAGTTTCAAAGTGAGTGAACTCAGTAGCGCGGCTGCCACTGGTGACGTGACGCAAGAGCTCGGCGGTGAAAGGCCCAGATGTGTAGTGCACTGTACCTAGAGGGGCGACCAACATAGTAAAGACATAAAGCAGGAGAGCATAGAAGAATGCCTTCATGTCTAAATATAAAATTCTCATTTCTAATTTTATCATGTCTCATGTATGGGTTTTATTGTAAGCTGACGATTTGGATCTTTAAATGCTGTAATGCAATTTGTTGCCGCTTCTTCTGCACTTGCGCTTTGGAAGAAATATTTAACCAAGCCGTAAGTAAATGAACAGACTACTACAACTATGATGATAATAAACAAAATTGGCAATTAACAAGTGTTGAAAATATATAAAGAATAAAATGATTTTGAATATGACCAACAATTTGTTTTAGTTTTATAGAAACATTCAAACATCCGTTGGTGCAAATACTCCGTGAAGTAATGGTCTATGTTCTATTGTATCGTATGACGAAAAACAAACAAACGAATAATCGAGCAAAAGTATACACTGGTCTTGTAAAAATAAGTATTATTCATTCGATCATGTTCGAACTCATAAAAATATTTTGGTTTCATCTAAGTAAACAAATTTCATATTAAAAATGCGTGTTTTATTCATTATCGAAACCAATAACAAATCAAAAAAACATATTCATCATTACTTTATTTAAGAACTATGTTCTTGTCGGTGGAGTATTTTCCATGTCTCCCGATCTTCAGCTAAATGCTTGCGTGTCGTATAGGGAGGCCTATACGACACGACTTCTGCCTTTTCCTTTACTTCATCCATGAACATCCTTCTTGGCCTTCCCTTTCCTCTCCTTGCCTCTATTTTTCCTTCCATGATGTTTCTGATGAAATTATCGTGTCGTATAAAGTGTCCAAACATTTTTCCTCTTCTTACCTCGATTGTCTTCATCAACATTCTTTTCACTTTGATATATCCCAGAACTTAAAAAAAAATACTATATTCAAATACAAAATCATTTATTTAACGAGAGAACACTACACTCTATGATTATCAAAGATCATGGCTTGTCAACTCTAGCTTGTTGGGAGCACTTCGTTCGCTTGTTGAATCACATTTCTACAGCTGTTAAAGTAGAACAACCAGACAGACACGCACAGAGCGTTTAGCATCATCTCCTCCAACCTCATCCGAGCATTTTCCCGGTTGCATCCTCAGCGGTAACGCTTCAGAGCCCGGGTCCGCTACCTAACCTGTTGATTTGACGAGGTTACTGACTTTTATACAGAGCGACTGCCGTTAGACTTCCACAACCCAAAGGTAGACCAGAACCAATCCTTGGATAGATTTGATGGACAAACGCTAGATGGCGTCCGGGACCCACAGTTTATATTCGTCTCCTTATCGAAATGGTTTTAATGTTGCTCTATTTCAAATAATCTTTAATCAGTATTTGGCCGCCGATCTTCTGTACCCTCTTTATGTTGCGGACCTCGTAAAGTGCACTTGCAGCACGCGGAACTATGCCAAGCCTCGCCGCATAACTCTTATGGGACTTACTGCACTCCCTAGCCGCGATGTCTATGGCACTTAAGTTTAATTTGACAAAGGAAAAAAACAAACCTTTGTGACACGAGAATTTCTGCGGGTTTAAAATAGTGCTGGTAGACGAGTTTCGTATCAGATCTACCGCAAATGGTGTGTCTTCCATATAAATCAGTTTATGAACTCCCACTAGTATTTCTTTTGAGACTTTTCTCAAAGTTATCTACTTATGCTGGCATGAGAGTAAAGTATAACTGGCCAAGTGCAAGGCAGCTCGCGCACGAAAGGTTTCCTCCCATTATCTATAAAAAAATCACGATTGTTGTATAGGAGTTCCCTTAAATATTTATTTTATTCTGTTTTTAATACTGTTTTTAATATTTGTTGTTACAGCGGCAACAGAGCACTAGCTATCAACGTTCATGATATACAGCCTGGTTACAGATAGAAGGACGGACAGCATAGTCTTAGTAATAGGGTCCCGTTTTAACCCTTTGGGTATAGAATCCTTAAAATTACAAATTAATTAAATTTGTACAAGTTTTATCTAGTTGTAAATAAAACAATGTAATACTTGCACTAAACTAATACTGAAGTATTATTTACATGATCCTCGTCGTTTTCTAATCTTGATTAGTGTGTCTGGCTCGAGTCTTGGCTTTGTACTATCTATATCTACTATACCTACCAGAATTGTCTCTTTCTTCCGTAGTACTGTGCAGCATGCAGATATCCCATAGTTATCCCTACTTCCAGGTGCAATGTATCACACAGGAACGTGTTGTGACTGGTCAAGATATCATGGCCATATCACGGCTAATAAATCGGAACGTCAAGCTCAACGTGACGTGGGTTCGGTTGAGGATCCAACAACTCTAATCAGATACATTTTACATTTGTATAAATATAGAGACTAATGTCGTCATAGTTTCTTGGAGAGACTAAAAGCGCTCTTGATATAAGTTTTTCTGCAATGAAAAATCTAAAATCACGTTGAAAATGGATATAATCAATGACAAATGACATTATTTTGTGATGTTTTATTTGATTAACAATACCAAATAATTTATTTTTTCACCCAGGATAGTACCCAATACTATCACTTGGACATCGAACTGTCAACGAGCTGCTTTTCGAATGGATCATTGAGCTGAATAATAATATAATTTAATTAAAAAAATACATGCCATATTTTCTTTCGTGCGTTTCGAAACAGAAAGTATTTGTCAAATTAATAGATGACCTTACTCTTATGCAAACATGTTTATTACCTCTATGATCATTAACTCACTTGATAACGAGCACTGAAAATTAACAAATGATAGGATCAACTTTGATATAAGTTAATATGTCAAGATTCTGCAAATGTTACTTAAGCCTCTATCACTAGAAGCGTTGGTGGCCAAGTGGTTTAAGCACTGGATTTTTATCTGTAAGGTACGAGTTCGATTGTCACTGAACTAGACGCGACTTGCTCCTCTGAATTGGGCAGTTTCCTGAGTCAAACATAAATTATTTTGTACCGATATAAGAATAAAACGTCACAAAATAATGTCACTTGTCTTCAACATATCCATTTAAACGTGTTTTTAGATTTATTATTCAGAAAAACTGATAAGAGGAGTGTGCTATTTGAATCCAAGAAACTAATACATCATTAGTCTATAATTTATAAAAATCCCATAGAAAATTGTTGTTTTGAAGTTTAGAAAAAAGTATCTGATTTGACTTGTTGGAATGTAGCGAAGTCCAGAGGAGAACACAGTTCAAAATTGTGTAAAATGACTGTTGACACAAGATGACAATATTGAAATGCATTAGATGCCATTAGGCAGCTTGAATATGACAGTACTGACAACAATGTTAGCTATGATCACACTCGATAAGAGAGACTAGATCTATGCAAAATTTTATCAAAATTAGAAAAATGCTACTAAATATTTAGACTTGTTTTCGTTTAGACAATCTCATAATTTTGACGAAATGTTACTTTAGATGAGTACCCTTTAGACTTCTAAAGTAACCTTTAGACCACCCCATTTATGGACATGGTTAATTTTTATACCACTTATAATTATGACGATATGCGATTTAGACAATCAGCGTTTTAGACGAGTTGCTATATAGCCTGTTTGCGTTTGAGACCATTCGATACAACTCATTAATTGGTGAAGTTGATTACAAACAAAAACTATTACCATCGTATTGAAACAATAGCTTATCACTCGTTTTTGGTTGAGTGAGCTGGAGTGCAGTGGCTAGGCGTCATACTCTAGTAACATCCGCCCTTTATAGGATTAAAACAAAGGTTCTGTGTCAGTAAGTATTGCGGACATATTGAAATTGCGTCACAACGAGATGATACGAGTACCTTTTTTTTTAAATACAAGTCCTTTTTTTAACAGAAAACATTGACCTATGAGTTAAGTGTAGACCGATTGAGTTTATTTTCAGTACAGTCAGTTGAAGGTACTCATTTCAATTTCTAAAAACTTTTGTCAACATCATCATCTTAAACTCTACTGCCGCGGGTGGGCCTGGTCAAGTCTTTTCTTCCAAATAGTTCTATTTTAGGCTTTCTTTCTCCAGCTTTTGACGCCGACATCTTTAAGATCCTGTTCAACGTCATCCTGCCATCTGAGCTTGGATCTGCCTCGGCTTCTACGACCCTCAGGTCGAGTCTCTAGTAGGTAAAAACTTTCAACTTACGTACTTAATAGTAATGTAATAGTACAAGGCTAGTCGCATCGCCGATTAACATGATTCGCATTTTCGCCCCTTCCCTCGATCAGTTTTTACGATCTGCGCAGGTAAATTCAAAATATTTCTTTCAGACCAGCTTGGAAGAATTCATAGATCTACGTACGAAAGTATGTATGATTCCGCTTCATAGATAAATTTTACGTATAAATTGTCTTAGAAAATGCGGTACATTCTGATCCCGCTACAATATGGCAGTAAAGTTATAAAGACAAATTGTCTGAAAGAGATATGAGTCTTCAGAGAATTTTCTCGAGCGCGCAGTAAGCTATTGCTCGGCATAATGTACTTACTTTTCATTTCATACGAAATCGGATTTTTAAACTAGGGAATGTTTTTTTTTTTATTATCAAGTTTAGGAAAAGACATCAACGCGTTCTCTTTAAGTTTGAAGTTATAAAAATAAAAGCTAGGTTTTTTTAATGTATATGTTTTTCGAAAAAAAAAGTAAGCAATAAATCTCAATAAAAGGTACTTTAACTATTCATTTTTTATTTTATGTTTGTTCAGATTGTGTAAGTCAAGTTAAATGTAAATTCAGTTAATTGCGTAAGAAATTCAAATGTTGTTGAAATTAGGCAAACTGTTGAATAACTTAAAAGCCTTATTATCTTCATTTTACAGAGTACTCCTATTACTCGTAGAATGGTTAACAACTTAGTTGAAAAGTACTCGTTAATTAGAGGGCCAAGAATAAGAATAAAACTGACAAGTACTTAGGTACTACATACTAATAAGGTTTTTGTTTTATCATTTTTCTTTTGAAAAATCAGCATGCCGCCGGTGATATCACAGCATACAGTAGAAGTTTTTCGGTCGAATAAGACCGAGTAGAGTAACAAGACGCAAGTGGAGTGGGTCGGTCATACGTTGCGTCGGCCTACGACCATATCCCTCTAGGAATAGGTTCTTAGGCCGTTTAATCAAGATTAGAACCTACAGGTAAGCGTAAGGTGTGGCTGCCCCAAACTAACTTGGCGCCGCACCGTCATCTCGGAAGCTAAGCAGCTTGGATTCTTCTGGAGTGAAATCAACGCAGCGGTTGTGCTCTTTACCTTGACAGGGGGGCATAGGAATTGGACAAAGAAGTACTAATTTGAATTTATGTTCGTCATATCCGACAGTAGTTGAATTTAGAGATTTTTTCACTTGTGTTTATAATTTTTGATTCGATTATTTTAAAATTGATTAGCCGCAGATAGGCATATAAAACATAGATAATGAAATATCAGCATTGTAGTGCCAATATTATTCCCGTACGGCTACCGCAGTGGCTAGAAATTGCATGGGTATGCATTATTTTGAAACGAGCATTGTATGCAGATATTGATAACCGTTCTAGATATTCGTAGAATTAATTTTGTCAAAATATAAAAGCTTCCTTTAGATACATCTGTAGATCATACAGTTATTATTATATAGACCTAGAATTTTTACGGTGTAAATTAGATCTATGGTTAATATCAAACATATTTAAGAACAAACGCAACCATAGAGAGTGATAGATAAGTGTAGGCACAGATATTATAAATACTAAAGTAATAAAGGTCTATAGTCTCTGCCTACCCTTGTGGGAAACGGGTGATAATGTGTAAAAACAAAGATTTAGATAAAATGTATGTACTATATAATACGATCTTTTCTCGCACTACTTAGGTGACAACAGTAATTATTATTTTTATTTATTTTATTAAACTTTATTGTTCCAAAGTACAAATATACTTTTAACAAATGGCGGACTTAATGCTAAAAGCATTATCTCCCAGTCAACCATAGGGATAAACAGAGAAAATGCGGCACAAAAAGCAATACAATATACGTACTTACATTATAAAATATTACTACATAATATACAATAATATTATATACCCATTATATATGAATATCAGAATAATTATTTACTTATACAATACATACATACATTTAATTATTCTAACAATAAATTGCTATGAAGAGAAGAACTAAACAATAATGACTTTATGAAGAAAGGGAGTTTAAAAGGTGGGCGTGACCTTTATTTTTAAAAGAGAATTTGGTAGAAATTTCGCTGATGTCAACTGGTAAAGCATTCCAGAGCCGTGAGGCTTGAAGAGAAAATGAGTTAGACATAAAAATATTACACACTAGTGAACTAGTGTGTAATATTTTTTTATATTCCTTACTATATTTTCCTTCCCTGAAATTAATGATGGTAGTTGAAAAAGATCGAACATGAGTATCAAAAGTCAGAAGAACGAGTCACGCCTAATAAGGATGTTAAGTCGTGCCTCATCGACGTACAGACACCACCGCTTTTTAAGATAAATATTTCCATAAATATCTCATCACAGCTCAGCGTAAGTGGTTATTAGCATATCCTATACAATTAGGGGTTCAGCATACCCTATAGATGCAGTCTAATCAGTGCTTAGCAAAAGAAGAACATTATGAGATAAGTAAGCAAGATAATTCATTGTAATTTGATTCTAAACCACCGCCATCTAAACTTTTGGTAATCTAAAATCGAAAGTGTCTCGTTAGACACACAAAAGAAAGTAAAAGTCGCGCCTACTACTTTAGCATGTAAATCTATGAATAATTTGACAAGCCATTGTGTTACAAATTGAATCTTTAAATCAGTTGACATTTCTGTTGTAATACTGTACAGTCAACAACACATCATATCTAACATCTCGAAATTTGAAATTGCTCTTATTATACTGCTAAATGGAAGTATAGTATTCACTATGCAGACATTTAATTGTTCCATTGGTTTGCGGTTGGCATTACTGATACCTGTGATTGCCAGTACGGCCACCCAATTTCATTGTTTGTCATGTACGTGAAATTCGCTTTGGCATTCAAGTAGTTACTTAATATTCCTCTGACGGCTTGAATTAACCATTTGTATGACGAGATGACTCGTCAAGTTAATATTTATTTACTTTCATTTTGTATTCTGTTTTAATTTCAGATTTCAGACTACATTCGCGCTGGCAAATTATATACAATTTAATTGTTTTAATGAAGTTTTATTATTACCATCAAATTATATTTAAAATGTATGTCACATTTGTTTATTTGTCTGCTAATGTAAAAGATAATTAATGGATTTTGATATGGTTTTGACTACCTTGAACGTATTCAAACCTTGATGGTTTGTACGTATTTATCTTACCTCCATTCAAACCTCACATTTAGCAATTTTTTTTCATTATAAAATTTAAATTGTGAAAATTTCACTTACATACCTAAGTGCTTATATAATTTCTTTTTTTTTTGTTATATATACAAATTATTTCATCAGTTTTCAAACAAAAAAGATTTATGATGGTCTGAGTAAATATATGTTTTTAATATAGTAGGTAGTCAAAGCAATATTTACTTATAAAAGATTCTGAAGTGATTATCAAAATTCTTGACTCGAAGAATAAAACGAAAAATAATTACCAACGCGTGTATAATATAAACTTTATAATTAGTTTAGAGAAGTTTAAATTGCAATAAGACACGTATGTGTGTGAATTTGTTGTTTATTGAACTCACAGGTTTATGAGGTATTCTTGTTTTAGGTTTAAGAATAATGGTTTATACCAAATCCTCAAGTTCTTCTTCTTCTTATTTGAGAGCTAAGTGGCTCTTTTTGGTGGAGTATGCACCAATCTTCTCGGTCTTCAGGCTGCTCTTTAACGCTTGATAAAACACGACCCCTGCTTTTTCTTCCAGTTGGTTAACGTGCCTAACTCTTTCTTGGTTTTGCTCGACATCTCCTTTATACTTTTTATCAATCCATCCAGTAAATTTTTAAATAATGAGTCATGTATTATTAAGTGGCCTATTTTCTTTCCTCTCCTATTATCTAAAAATGTATGTCCTAAGGTTAGAGTGCGTTTTTTAATAAGACGGCATAAATAAAGTATGTATTTTGCCCAGATAAAACAAAATGTATGTTTAACGAACTACGGAATAGTTGATACTTTCGTCAGTGATGTAACGTCTAATTATCGTTACATACTGTTTGAAGTATTGCTACGTAGGCTCACGTAACACCGACTAATTTTGATTATGAATCATTTACAATGATACAGACCTACATAAGATACTTACTGTTTTGCCACCATATTTGCCACCAATAGGCTAAGATTTGCGTTAATATATTTGTCAGTGATGTATTTATATATATTACCTCAGAGAAAAGCTTATCTAAATCTGTAACCTAAACTTATTTTGTTTATTTCAAAACAAAGTTTTTTGTTTCTCCAATATTTTTTCAAATAAAAAATAATGTTAACAAACAAACCATTAACAAACAAGTTTGCCGATAAAGTTGAAGCAGAGACCTAGTTTAAGATTTTGTTGAAAAGTGTTCAGTGTTTGTAGAAAATCTAAGTACCTTTCAGAAAAATTCTCGTTTCGCCACATTAATCCCCGTCTCCGACTGAGTATCAATCCGATGCTTCAAATACCCACTTATTCTTCTCAGTGCTAATTTCTTCTCTTGGAAGAAACTCCCTTTAGAGATAAAAATGTCATCGTCTCTGCATTCTTTTAAATTCAGGAATGAAATGTATTTGAAATGAAAATGAACTAGGAAGCTTCTAGAAACGTGTGATTTGAGTTGATATATCTGTATGTAAGTAGTATAGTAGTTGTATATTTTAATGTAAGTATTTAAAGTTTTTTTTAAAGTATATGTGCTAGTCTCTGCCTAGTTTATTTATTTTTTAGTTATTATATGTATATCATTGTGTAGGTATTAATTTTAAATAGTATTTTGGCAGTGTATTATGTAGTTATATGTTATCATATTGTAACCACTCTCTACCCTGTTTTTTAAAACCTACTCCTTTTAATATCCAAGGTTGACTGGACGAGATCCCTAGCCGGGATAAGCCCGCCTTTGTACTGTGCTTGTTCTCTTAAATTGTCTTTTTGTATTTATGTGTGTACAATAAAGCTTTTACAAACAAATAAACAAACAAAATCTAAACGGGGAGCTATTGCAAGCATATCTTGATTGATTCACTTGACTCACACATGAAAGAGAAAACATAAGTTGTTCTAGGAAAACCAATATACTTAATAAGAAAACCTGCCACAGACAAGTTTCCCAGCAGGAAGCGGAAATTGCAGCACCGGAGATTGTACTGTACCGTACACGCCAAATATCTGAGGTCTCTTCCCGTCTTTATGACGTCATAAATTATTTTTATTATGTTGCAAGCTTGTAGACGGCGACAGAGACAAATTGTTCAATTGTTTGTGCATTTCCGGATGCGGTTCTGTAGGAAGACATACGACATGAGTACTAGTTATTGTTACGTTTATCTATTTGGCAAGAAAATTTTTATAATATAGTAAAGAACAAACTAAGTTCCAATGGAAAGCCTACAACAAACTCAGTAATTGCTTAGATACTTTTTATGGTCTTTATAATCTTGTAGCCGTGTATATATTTTTTAACCTATTTTGTCCTATTCTTGGGCAAAGGTCACTCCTATCTTCTTCCACTTATCTCTTTCTTGTGTTAGGCTGGACCATCCTTTTTGGAATGCGTCGAGATCGTCTCGCCAGCGCTTTCTTGGCTGACCCGGGCGACGGTAACCATCTGCAACCACTCACTTGAGATTCTGGCCCATCTCTTGCTGTGCATCCTATTTGCCCAATTCCACTTTAGCATGGCGGTTTTATGTCCCTCATCACGAGTCCTGTTTTTGAGTGAATTGTGGCGTTTGGTATTCTATCTACCCTTTTAACTTCTAGCACACTTCGCTCCATTGCTCTCTGACAAACCTTGAGAAAAAATTTGGTTAATATTTTTATATTGCAAAGGTAAGCCATATAACGGTTGTATATTGTATGTTTTACATTGGAACTTAGTTCCTTCCACAATAAAGTCAGTGTTTTAGAAGAAAATATATATTTGATTTAAAATAGCCATGAACATATGTTTTACGGCAGGCATGTTCAGGAACATATTTGATAAAATGTAATTTTCATACAGTAAGCAGGTCGACATCTCTTCAGAAATTAGACTGGTTTACATATTGACAAGTGACAAGTGCGAGTGAGAAGTGGCTAGTGCGTGTGAATAGGCACTGACCAGTGAACAGCAATACTGCATATCCACTTGTCGTGCGTGTGAACACCTACTTGTCAGTGTTTACTTGCAACTTGTCACTTGTCAATATGTAAACCAGGCTTTAGTTAGTTAGGTCACAGAATAAGAACTAGTACTCGCGTACAGAAGTCTTACTTAGAAAAGAAATTCAAAGGAATATGTACTTAATGTGGTTAGCGTTAGATATGATTTAATTTAGCTCGCGTAAGAACTTCTCACCTCTTCGTGTAGATACCTAGACATCCATTGCAAGCCAATTTAATTCTTATTACTCTGGACAAACGATTCATGTAACTGAATTTACCCCTTCGAATTGGTCGCCGCGCGCATAGTAATAATATAGGTATATTTTCGATACCTAAACGGGGAGTGACACAGGCCTGGTTAGGTATATTATTAGGCACATATTGAATCTACAACTTGATTTGACAATATTTTAAAATTTCGACATTTAAAAAGATTAATTTAAATTATGACAACAAACAATGTATTCTCTGTCCACATATCAACTATAAAAATTAATTTCATTGTGAGTTGACATTCTTGGAGAAAATGCTGCAGTGCAGTTTGTTACCACTTCCTCTGCACTAGCGCTTGGAGGCGGCAGTAAACTTAGCTCTAAGTAACTTTTTGACGTCAACAATTATTGTGCAACAAAACAAAGTGACGATTATTAAGAGATATAAATATCCTATGATAAAAAAATTGATTTGAATTAAATTGAATTGAGTTATAAAGCCAAGTAAGATGGCGTTAGTGTAGAATAAATCGCGGCGCAAAATACGCGTCTCAACTTACGACGCATTATGCGCCTACATGGCTTATAGCATATTTGAATTGAATTGAATATATTTATATCTTCACCATCGCACAAATATTACCTATTCATTGTAAACCTACCATTTCACACTAGTCAAGTGTGCTTATGTGTCTACCCAGCGTTAATGCTAAGCATGCCCGAGGATAAAACACAGTAATCGCGAGTCGCCGGTCCGAGGCACTTTCTCCGCGGCGTGGCGTGCGACATGCAGTGAAACCGAGAGAGAGCTACTTCACGCCATTTCAGAGACAGATGCATTCTTTTATTTTATTACCTTATTTGATGTTTTAATCCTAATTTTAGTCTTCTATGCCCGGAAGACCTGCTTGTCTTCCCGCGTAGATATTAAAAGGTCGGTTGTAAAACAATGCATTCAATCATTTAAACTGGGGGCTACTACAAAAGCGGTACGCAAGCAAGACGGACGTTGCTGCGTATCCGCGATTCAGTGGCAAGTAACATTGAGCATTAACGTACGATTATAAAGTCTAGTTTGGTTTGACACGTACGACTAACGAATCATATATTATGGAGTAATCCCCCTGTTTCCTGACGTCAACTGTTTTAGGAATGCATTCGTGCAAAAAGTGCCGACGCCCGATGTTAACATTGTTGTAAATCCACCTTGGGAACGCAGTTATAGTACGAGATGTTAGTGTCTTCAGACGCCTTACGGCATCCACAAGAGATAGAGTGGTTTTATTCTTGGCTTCGCCTTGTGACCCGGAGGTCATGGGTTCGATTCCCACTGGGAAGCATACTTTGTGAAAAGTTGTTTCAAAAAAAAAGTCTGGATAGGATATTGCAGGCTTGAATCACTTGATTATCCGAAAAGAAAGATGATTCCGTGTTTCGGAAGGCACGTAAAACTGTGGGTCCCGAACGCAACCTAGCGTTTGATCATCAAACTATCCAAGGATTGGTTCCTTTGCCCTTTGGGTTGTGGAGGTCAGACGGCAGTCGCTCTGTGTAAAAACCAGGAACCTCGTCAAATCTCCTTGGTTAGGTAGCGGACCCCGGGCTCTGAAGATGCAACCGGGAATACGCTCGGATGATGATGATACTGGATTTCTTTTTAAACACTAGCAACAGGTTTCTTTCTATAAAAAAAGATATGAATAATCATTTGAAAAATTCGACCTCCCTTACGAAATTCGTTTGATTGAGCGCTGATTTGTATGGAACGCCGAATGTTTTTTTCGTTTTTCGATAATTGTGTTTATGGAAAGTAGCTCAGTATCATGGACTGAACTTGCTCCAAAAATGTTGCTGGTGTTTAGCCCTGTATACTTAAGTCCTTATTTTTGGTCCATTTGGTGCATAATTGTATCTAAAGGAGGTTATAAATTCAACTAATGGAGAATATGCACGTATTTTTTTTATTTGCTCAATTAAATCTTTATTTACCACAGTAATCAAATATGAAAGAATTTTTAAAATATCTTAATCAGCGACGAACATGTGATACTTTAAAGTTTCAAATAGAAAGAGAAGTCCGATATGGACTGGTGACGTCAAGTCCATATCATCTATACATTTGCCATAGAAAGTAGCGTTTTTGCGAGTGAGATAGATATATTTTCGTGAAATTGTTATATCTCGTTAGTTTTTTAACCAATTCTTATTTTGTTTTCACTGTTAGTAATTTACTTTTGAATATTTATGGAAAAACTGGTTAGATAACAAATATTTTTTTCATGCATATATTACAGCAATTTTGCAAACAATTATTTAGATTAGTTTAGATTGACTTTCACATATTAAGGCTGGCGAGGTCGTTACGTGCTTCCTTTGTGCAGAATCAGCAGAGCATTTATTGTACAGGCGACGATAGAAGTCTTAGAGTTCAAATTATTAAATGTCTTAGACTTATAAGTCTATATTTTATTATTGTACATATCTATAAATATTTTGTCTCACTGCTGGTCTAAGGAAGGTCCTCTCTACCTAAATGCATTGACAAAGAGGGTTGATATAAGGCATGCGGCCGGTAGTAAAACTACAGATAAACTCTTAAAACTATTCCGGATTCTTTCTTCTATACAACGTGGAAGAGACATACCCGTAATAAATCAAACCACGGGCTATACTAGATCACTATAGTATGACGAAATTAAAATAACAGTCAAAAAGCAAAAAAAAATCGACATTCCCATAAAAATTGCCCGAGCGGTTGCACACTTTTGTATGGAAATGCCAAATTTTTTGTCCTTTTTGACTGCTATTTTAAACTCATTTTACTTTAGTGATCTAGCATAGCCCGTGGTCTGATTTATTACGGGTATGTCCCTTCCACGTTGTGTATTATTATTATATTCAGGGTATTTATTCTCGATTCGGCGTAGTATTTGGTATCCTTGGGTGATCATTGTTTGGAGAAGAAAACGCATCTCGGGATGCAACCGAGAACACGCTAAGATGAAGAATGTTGAGATAAGACTTTGGCGTTTTATCTCTGCAGTGGTTATTCCTGTGGGTTATTCTAAAATATTAAAACTTATTTTGTAGTTATATTATTTTCTGTAAAATAAGGCCACTTCCGAAAAAGTATTATACATATTTATATTTTGTGCTATTTGAGTGATAAAGGTCTATTCAATTATAATAAGTATGTAGTAAGGACATTATAATACTAACTCTTTTTATAATGCAATTATTTGATACATTTTTTTATTTGCACTCAAACCCTCTGATTAAAGCTGAAGAGACAATGATGTTAGATGAAACTTTTGTTGTTAATTGTACAGTATAGTGTAATTTTAACACAACTTATGTGAATATTATTTCTTGTGAGTCACGGTGCAAATGTCAGTGGGGGGGTAATGACCACATTTAGTATTGTTGTTGCTGATAAAAACTATAAAAATGTGTTTACAAATGTATAAAGCAAAAAGTCACTGTGTCTTTGGCTAAGCGTATCTTTTTGGCGAATTTACGACCCATGTGCTCTTATGGGGATTAGACTCTCCTTAAATCATTAATTATCAATTTTCTTATATTAGTGATCGTGACTATTAAAAAGATGGATTGTTCTGTAAAGAGTAAAAAAAAATATATACAAAATGTAACTGATAAAAAAATTATCATCGCTTCGCAGTTTTTCAGCTGAAAGTATTGTTTTTGATATGTAAATGTTTCATCGGCCTACCCTATAATATTAATGTAAATAGCATCAAATCTGAACTGCTTTTGTTCGAACTCCGAAAGCGTGAATATGTGCCCTTTTATAATTATATAATTTATAATATAATTATATTATATAATTAATTATATTGTTTTGAATTGAATCACATATAGATATTTCTTCGTTTTCTGTAAAACCTCGCCTTTCGTGATTTTTGCTTGATAAATTTTATTTAATGCTTACATATGGAATTCATTAGGTAAGATTCATTTTATTACACTTATTTATTTTCTTCCAAATTTTACCTGTACAGCGTTAAAAACAATTTTTTTACAAAATTATTTTTAATCTCATTTATTAAAATAACTTTTCATCTCGTTCTTATTCCTAAATAGTAGGACTTAAGTCACTTGCTAAACCCGAGGGTTTGAAAAGTAAAAAAGAAAAATACAAGGGATAAATAAAAGACTGACAAAATATTGGCAGTTCAGCAAAAAAAGGATATAAATAGTATTAAAATCAATAAAATAATGGCATAGGCGTCTCTAATATCCTGGAACACCGTCATGAACACGGATAATAACTGGAAAATAAGAATCTAAATTATGATTATTATTCTCGTACTCGTTGACCTGATACTACCTAATATTTAAGAAATAAATATACATTATACACGGTACATACATATAAGCATTTTTAGTTTATTTAAAATTTTTATGCATTATTAATATTTTGTGGAGATGTATGTATATTATTAAACATTATGACCAATAGTTTGACAGTAAGGTTTATATTACCTTTTATACTAAGGTAAACATAGTAAAAGTATCGTTCATCGTACGCTGTCGTAAATCGGATATATATAACTCGTGGCATCATCGTTATCGTCAAACGAAACTTGATGTAATCGTCACTTAAAATGCTTCCAAACTGACTGAATTGAATTGACAAATGAAAGGAAAAAACTTATACTTACCGTCTTTTAAAACACCATTGTAGATGAGAGCGCATAGCTCAAGACAGATCGAAATGAAGTCTTTGTGGACGCCCTCTGGCCCAGATAGGGGACCTAGGACTAGGATTATAAGTCAAGTAAGTCAAGAGGAGCACAGAACCAACAGCAGTGGGCGGAAAAAGCTGATAAGATTATAACGATGATATAAAACTTATATTAGGTAAAAGATATATAAAAACGCTAAATGTGGCCTGTGTGTCTTGTGGCCCTGGGCTCTGTCTGCTTTGAGCCGCGAGACCCAAAATGCTCTTTCATGCCCTAGGGATAAAGACGTGATAGTATGTATCGAAATATAAAATTCTCTGTAAACACGAGTCTGAGAATCGAAACGATCCTGTTTACACTATACGGATGGCTTTGGAAGAGAAACAATATCAGATCCAGCGAGTGGCTCTACGTGACTTGAGTTGATGCGACGTACTCGTATGAAAGTGTTATATGCAATGCCCTAGGGACATTTATCTTTCTAGTCGGTTTAAAGTAAACTCATAGCAACGTCGCTACGATTTGGTATTTAATTATGTTTGTTTATTTATTTATTTACAAAACTTATGTACCCAAAATACAAACACAGAAACCCACAAAACATGCAATAGGATATGCGGATATTTTGATTCCTTTTTCCACTTTCTCTCCCACCGGGGCGGCCCTCGGCTCAGTCTGCAGTCTTAAAATGCTCTGTTTAACCCGTTAGGGAAAAATACATAATAGTAAATGATTGCATAGTGTAGGGTGGTATCTTTGTTAGTAAAAAGTTTCTCACACCTTGCCTTTTAACATGAGAAAGGAAATTATTTTTTTCTATTCATACTGTAGAATATAGTTATTGTATATTTAAGACATTTATTCGCTAATTCCGTAGCGCACACTGACACAAAAATGGCTCGTAATGTAACAGTATAATTAAAAATCGCGTTTGAAATAATTTTGCGTGTGCGCATCGATGCATGAAGAGTAATCCTATTACCGGCAGTGGTACCGTGGTAACGGACTGGTCCACTATTCATGTGGTTCAAGATACAAAAATCAGCGCTGAAATATGTTATAAAAAATCGAAATAATCCAGAAGCGCCTTACGACTAACGTCACTTTTTCGACCAGGGGCAATAATAAGGCGTATCGAGTCATAAAGGAAGAGTATCCCTATTACCAGCTGTGGCACCGAGGTAACGGACTCAAAATCAGCGCTGAAATATGTCATAAAAAATCCAAAAACGTTTTAAGACTTTAACAACTGCTACATTTTAGCTTAGCAGCCGTAAAACGTCACTTTTTGGACCAGGGGGGCATATAAAATAATTTGTCGCGGGCGCATTCAAGCGTAAAGGAAGAGTAACCCTGTTACCGGCTGTGATACCGTGATAACGGACTGGTCCACTGTTTACGTGGTGCAAGATACAAAAATTCAGCGCTGAAATATGTCATAAAAGATTCTAAAGCGTTTAACAACTGCTACGATTTAGCGTAGCAGCCGTAACCCTTTGGACCAGGGGCAACTAACTCTGTGCCAGAGGGACACAAAAAATTTCGCGTGGGCGTATCGAGGCATAAAGGAAGAGTATCCCTATTACCAGCTGTGGCACCGAGGTGACGGAGTGGTCCACTGCTCCCGTGATGCAAGATACAAAAATCAGCGCTGAAATATGTCAAACAAAATCCAAATACTCTAAAAGCGTTTCACGACTTTACTTTTTGGCAGCCGTAATACGCCATTTTTTTGGACCAAGGGGATATAAAATAATTTGGCGCGGGTGCATTGAAGCATAATGGAAGAGTAACCCTGTTACCGGCTGTGGTACCGTGGTAACGGACTGGTCCACTGTTCCAGTGCTCAAGTGGTGCAAGACACAAGAAATGGCGCTAAAGAATCTGTAGGCACATAATTAATAAGTGTTACATTTACATATAAAACGGAAACTCGTAGTGTCACCGCAATATGGGTCCCCGTTCACCGTTTTCGCACCACTCCCCCGTTCTCACCATGTCGAGTGTGTTGGCGGGCGAACACACACATTGACGAGTGCGTGCACGGATGTATAATTTCGTTTGTGGTAGTAGTAGGCAAAAATGATACTCCGCTTCTATGAAGTGCTATATCTCACTAATTTTACCTAAATTACGAGAATAATATCAACAATATCATGGCAAAATACATTTTTCGCTAGTATCCGATATTAAATTAGGGTGGCATAGGGTAGACAAAGTCTATGTGTCTGTATTAAATTCACGCTACTGCTATATTTAACTGTAGCGGGGATTTGGATATAATTGCGCGCCTCATATGCGCGATTGATAGATAAATACTCATTGCATCTCTCTTTGTAGCTCTTTCTCTTTGTAATTAAAATTGATTCCCTTAGAAAAATGTTTTATAAACTACTATACCATACAAATAGCTGTCATAACTGTCATAAGGTCTTTTCTAACTTGCACCAATCGCTAACGGGATGTCTTGCAGGTTGCAGCGAGAAATCATGCCAACCGCATCGATACTGCAATCATCGCTTTATTACGTGTACGAGCCTTCAATCATATCCGCGATACACTAATTATAATTATCTCCACCGGGACTTAAATTATTTATATTCCGCATTATACAAACTTCATCGTTATTTGCACCATCCGTTCGTTTTCGCTACATAGGTACTTAACGTTACTACCTATATGTTTGACTAACTTACTAAATACAATGAGTAAGTCTACATTTCCCTACAATATTGTTTACAAACTAGTGCAAGAACTTTGTGACTTCAAAACCGGCCATTAAGGGTTCCGTGCCATAGGCAATTTCACGATTTTGCAAAATCTACTTTAATATGTTTCTAATGTGACGTTCAGACACCTGGTATTTTTATTTTCTTGAAATTAAGACGCTAAATACTAAAAAATACAATTTAAAAATTACGCAAAACAAGCTGGCGCCGAAACGAGAACCGACATAATGGTGACGTCATATCAGCAGTTACAAATGCTACATTAAAAACTTTTCATCAATAATGCACAGTATTATGTCTTTTGTATTAATAGGTATCTTTATAAATGAAATGGAATAAACGAAGGTACTTACTTCTATTAAATATTTGTGCATTCAATAGAAAATAAGTCAGTGTTATGAGCACAGAACTTTTATTACCGTGTCTATCCTCAGTAGATTTTTACTTTCCATTTATAAATAATCGACGGCTATTGTTATAAATCGTGTGCAATGCCACTAAATATACTTTAAAGTCACAACATAAAGATTTATCATTTAATCACTCTTTACCTGCAGCTCGTGTCTGCTATTTTGACGTGACTTATGAACATAAAATGGCGGTCGACGTTTGTGATCACGTGACATACAGACAATAAAGGTACGATTTTGTTTTTGAAATTATAAATCAATCATAAGTTTTTGTAAAAAATTAAAACTACCTACATTCGTGTTTCCTAAAGTGAAATGAGTTCTCACTTTAAACTGTGAACAGTAGTTCATAAAATAGTTTGAAAGGTTTACTAGTGCCTGGTCAAGACAAAATTTTAAATGATTTATCCGTTTCCTATCAAATGTTTTATTTGAAATGGGGGCAGCACTGAATCCTAGAAAATTCAGATATCTCCTTAAATATAAGTTTTGTACTGTTTTATATTTGTTAATATATCGGGAATAGAAATGCATAATCTTTGAAAATTTCAATTGTCTAGCTATCACGGTTCATGAGATACATCCTGGTGAGAGACAGACGGACGGACGGACAGCGAAGTCTTGGTAATAGGGTCCCGATTTTACCTTTTGGTTACGGGACACTAAAAAAGAGGAGCTTCTCGAGATAAACTCGTATATCTGTTTTTTTTTTTATGTACCGTTCACCAACAACTTCTGTTTTTTAACCGATTTAGAAAAATCTTTTTTTGTTTGTTCGTAATAACATTATTGAAAAAAAAATCATTTAAAAAGACAACATACGAAAGAGCAAATATACAAAGGCGGACTTATCCCATGTAGGGATCTCTTCCAGTCAACCTGCGATAGATTGAGAGGATAATTATTCAATTAAAAGGTATTTTTATTTGAAAGGGTCAAGTAAGTCCCTTTGTCACTACGAAGATCACATAATGCAATCCTGTAGCTAGAAATCAAGGGAACACCTTTTAAATATTCATGCACAAATGATATTGGTCTGATGTTTTTATCAATAAACCAAACATTTGCATTAAGAAAGTGTGATTTGGTGAAGGGCAACTGACGGAGTAGACCAGACATTGAAGTCGCTTTGTTTTGTTTAAAATTTTAAAGTTAACACATTTGTAAAGCGGTAAATAAGATAATTTACTAAAGATTTGTTATCCACCCCTTACATATAGGTAGGTTGCCAAGAAATACAATCCAAAAACTTGTATTACACAGTAGAAGCCCCGAGATAGTATTAATTAATTAGAGTTAGCTGATTAATTACCAGTAAGTACATAGGTTAGGTATCAAAACATGTGAGTAACGGGTCGATAATTATAACAAGGTTCATATGAGTCGAGCTTAAGGGGATACCTGAATTTTCCATGGTCCAGTGCTGCCCACATTTGAAATAAATCGTTTGATTCAACTTAGACATCATTTAAAATTTTTGTTTCACTTTCAACTGTTAACAGTAGTTTATAAAATCGTTTGAAGGGTAATCTAGGCCCTGGTCAAGACATAATTTTAAATTATATATCCGTTTCCTTTTAATTGTTTTTTTTTCAAATGGGGGCAGCACTGGAGCCCGGAAAATTCATGTAGGGGTAGGGATACCTGAATTTTCCGGTGTCCAGTGCTGCCCCCATTTGAATTAAATCATTTTAAAGGAAACGGAGATTTCATTTAAAATGTTGTCTTGATCAGACCCTAGATAACCCTTCAAACTATTTTATGAACTTATTATTTACTGTTCAAAGTGAGAACATGAAGCTTTTCTTCGCACATACGCCAAAACTACCCGTTTTTCGCAATTGTGCGTAGAAAAGCTTCACGTTCTCACTTTAAACTGAAAACAATAGTTCATAGAATAGTTTAAAGGGTTATCTAGGGTCTGATTAAAACAAAAGTTTTAAATGAAATCTCCGTTTCCTTTCAATAGATTTATTTCAAATGGGGGCAGCACTGGACCCCGGAAAATTCAGGTAGCCCCTTAAGGTAAACGTGTGCACCGTTGAATGAGAAATCCGTAGACATGAGACATGACATACTTATCTGCAGAAATGGGAATCTGCGTGGAGACTTCTAAATATGGGGAATATGTAAACTAGTAAATATGGGATTACAACGAATATTTTATAAAATGCGAATATGAAGATATGTCCAACACCAGTTGAGGAGTCTTATTTTATTTCTTTCAATGCTTTCTTTTGATTCAACCGTCTTTGTTTCGTATCCAATTTCATACCGTCTCTGTAACCATGCCTGGATCTAGAGGGTGCAAACCGGGGCACCCGGCCCGGGCATCAGTTTCAGGGGGCGCCAAAATCGTCAAATATTTAGGGTGGGAGAGGTGCCCCGGTGCCCCTACTCTTGGACTTGGGAATAATTAGACATGGAGCTTGTGTTATAGGATACTAACTCAATGATAATTAATGTTATAACAAATAGATACATATATAGACAAACATCCAAGACCCCGGTCAATCTGAAAAAGATTATCTTGCCCTGACCGGGGATCGATGCTTAAAAAAAATATTTTAAATAATAAATTACTATCTGTACGTTATGTGTACGTACCAATAAATACATCGCAAAATCTAGAACGATGGAAGTAAACAAGGTCTGTTAAACTATTATTTCATTTTATTGCATAATATTAATTACGACGATAAACAATTAGTTTCGTTTTAATCTTGATGAATAATCTATTGTAGGCAGGTAGTACGATTAATATTTACTGAGGCGATCCTTTCTGGATTCAGTAATTAGGTCTTTGCAGGCACTTTTTCATGTCAATCAGTTTTGTAAACATTACTTACGCTGCAAATGTTTTGCATTTTATGTATAAACAAAACGTGAGAAGAAACGCCGAAAAAAATCTGTGTGACCGAATGTACATACATGGGTACATAATATCAAGCCTATTTCCCACAGGGGTAGTCAGAGACTATGGACCTCTACTAATTACGATGCTGACAAACCTCTTTAGCTTCATCTAGCTAGACTAATCAATCTCTTCATACATGACCAAATGTATTACCAAACAATTTATGACTTTGTATGAATAACGGCGCAACACAGGGATACTTGGTTTTATGTACCTAAAACCCATTGTACTTGTGATTGACAAAATGTATGATTATGATAAAAAATCCATTTATATAGTATTGGTATAGAATAAGTACTAGTTCTCACGTATAGAAGTCTAACTCAGTAAATAAATTCAAATAAATATCTACTTGACGTGGTTAGCGCTATGGTTTAATTTAGAACTCCTCACCTCTTCGTTTAGATACCTAGACATCCATTGCGAGTCAATTTCATTCTTATTACTCTAGACAAACGATTCATGTAATTGAATTTTACCCTTCGAAGTGGTCGCCGCCCGCATATTAATAATGTAGATATATTTTCGATACCTAAACGGGGAGTGACACAGGCCTGGTATTGGTCGCCTACTCGTCACAAAGGCTTTGTCATGAGATGTTGTCATGTGTGTCTATCGTGAACAAAAATCCATAGAATTATAACCCATAGAGGGAAAATCACAAGTTTGCACTCGTATTCATGGTCTCGAAGGTTTTTAGACAGACAAAGACCCGGACGAAAGAACAAAAGTCTATACTAGCTCTACCATATGCTAGAAGTTAATACATTTTCTTTTTGTGATTTCCAATGAGTGCGCTATAATGCCAATTTTCCCATGATAGCGTGCGGTCAGTGAACCCGCGGTAACGGATCCAAAGTCAGGTCAGGTCGTCTAGCATTTTATACTTAATATGTCGGTATGTATGTGTTATGTACAAAAATTTAAAAAAAATGTTTAATTGCTTCAAATTACTCAGGTATCTACTTTTGTCAAATAGTAACGGCCCACCCAGGCTTTGTTTTGGGGCGGCATATTTACGTGCCCAAATAAATTGCTCTATATGTTGCTGAAAACTGCATCAAATATTCCCAGGCAAATTCCGTGTTAATCCAAGACTGATTGATATATGTGCCGCACACTCGAAGGAAGAACCGATTTCCTTCTTCCATCTTCACTCAGTGAGGTCTTGACGTGTTAAAGTGCCTGGAAAGGTCTAATTACTGAATAAACATTTGAATCTTTAAATCTTTGAATGTTTGAATGTTTGAATCTTTGAATCTTTGAATCTTTGAATCTTTGAATCTTTGAATCTTTGAATCTTGAATCTTTGAATCTGAATCTTGAGGTAAAAATGTAGTGATCTCCTAATTCTGGCCTTTGGATCTTGCAAGCCTTGATTCTATCTACGCCGTTCTATACCTAGTGAGAACGTATTACAACATTCTCAATATTTTCGCGTACCTATCTGCAGCCATCACATGTCAAAACAATCCAATAACTTTGTTAAGATGGAATCGAGTCGACGCGTGGCAGACGTCAGGCTTTTAGCGCTCAATGGATCCGTTGATCAAGAGGACTGCGTAATTGCCTCATCAAATCTAGATTTCCTACCTACATGCTAAACTTTACGCTGCATAACGTGTATTTACCCGACTGCGCCAGATGGAGGGTTATGTTTTTCGAGAGTATGTACATATGTATGTATGATTGTTTGGCACGCTCTGCAGCCTGAACGGCTCGATGGATTTTAGCTTGAGAGGTGTCCTTAGATTTGTATTTACTGTAAGAGTGACACTGGGTATATCAAAATAAAATAAAAAAACAAAATGGCGGATTTCTGGTGCCAAATTCTATTGTTTGGCACGCTCTGCAGCCAGAACGGCTAGATGGATTTAAGCTTGAGAGGTGTCACTAATTCGTCTTCATTCTGAGTGACACTGGGTATATAAAAAGTCACTCGGAGTTTTTTTGCTTTTTTTTTAATAATGACTTGTTTTCTAGCTGTTTCTTCGTCTCATCTAACTGGAATGACGTTATTATATGATTGTAGACCACTGCGTTGCGACACTATTGGAAGTTGATAAAGTATTTTGTCATTTGATTCTCTTTTTTATCATAAAGACTGATCAAGTTTATGGGAAAAAATTGGAAGTGGCTAGCAACATTATGTGATTTGACTTTGACTTATGTATATTCTTTACGTACATACTCACAAATCCCATAATCACACTGAACGTGGCCTTTGAGCCTCTGAGCATAACGGCTACCAACATGAATTATAAGATTAATATGTAAATTTGTATAAAAAGTTCTTAAGCCTATGTATGTCATTCCACCCACTGTTGAACTACAGTATGTATATATAAACAATACTTAGGTATTATCTGCGGTTTCACATGCTTGAAGCTCAGGAATATTAAGAATTACCTGAAAAAGAAAAAATAATAATTTTAGTATATTTTTATGTTAAATAAATTTTTAATATAAAATACATGTATTTACAAATAAATTTTATTTAAACAAACAGAAACAGGTACTTATATGTTTAGTTTAGTTAGTTTTTATTTTATTTTGTTTATTTTATTAATTAATTATAAAAATATATATAAAAAAGGTTATAAGTACCTTTTTTATATATATTTTTATACAACATGATTTTAAAACTTTAATTATTTAACTAAAATTACTAACTAAACTAAATATAAGTTTAAAAAATGGACTCCAAATCGCTGCGCTCACAGGGAAGGGTGTCCAAAAGGATGGCTCCCCTTTGGATGGCCAGGCTCAACCTATATTAATATAAATATATAGGGACAAATAACACTGATTGAACTAGCCCCAAAGTAAGTTCGAGACTTGTGTTATGGGATACTAACTCAACGATACTATATTTTATAACAAATACATATATAGATAAACATCCAAGACCCAGGACAATTTGAAAAAGGCCATTTTCCAACTTGCCCTGACCGGGGATCGAACCCGAGACCTTTGGGTGGCGGACTAGCATGGTGACCACTACGCCACGGAGGTCGTCATGGCACCTTTCGGCGAAATGCGCGCCAGCCCACGATTATCTGCGCTTTATTTACAAATTAAAAATAATAAACCAAATGTTACAAGTAATTATTTAAAAAAAAAACCGATTGCCTTTCCGCTATGTATAATCGCGGTAAGTCCTGTAGTAGGTACTAATAACTGCCTTTTAGGTACTAATAACTGCTTTTTATATTGATTTCATCCAGTATCACTCTGAGAGTACAAAAACGAATCTAAAGACACCTCTCAAGCTAAAATCCATCGAGCTGTTCAGGCTGCAGAGCGTGCCAAACAATTATACACACATACATACATACATATTCTTGAAAAACATAACCCTCCTGTTGCAGTCAGGTAAAAACAGGGGAAGATTTTGGTTCATATACTCGTACGTAAGTAACCCTCCGGCCGTCATCACAACACAACCAAGTTTGTGGCGAATAAGTCCATGTTAACGGAAATGTTATCTTTATCATTGATTGACCTTGAAAAATAGATCACTGATCTTGAAAAATAGATACTAAAAAAAAAATATTAATTATAATATTTAGGACAGAAGTAGGACCCACAAAAATATTCTTAAGTGCCTTACAGAATTCATAAAAATTGTTTATTCTTGTTTATTGTTTATTGTTCATTATATGTGTATACACTATTATTACAGGCTTAACCTAATGCAATAGCGTACAGTTTATGCTTATTTAATTTATCTACATCTATCTTGTCTAATCTATACTATAATAAAAGAGTAAAAAAATGTGTCTGTACATTGAAAATTTTTCAAAAAAAAATATTTGGGGCGATGGAGATATAGTAATAGAGTAAGAAAATAAAAAAAAATGTCTGTCTGTTTGTCTGTTTGTCTGTTTGTCTGTTTGTACACGCTAATCTCCGGAAATACTGGACGGATTCGAATGAAACTTTTTTTGTTATATAGCTGTGAAGCCTGGGCAACATATAGGCTATAATTTATTTTGGAAAATGGAACACATGATGCAGAACTATAATGGTCCAGCTAAACTATAAGAAATATTAAAATGCCGCCTTAGCAAAAGTTGTTAAGTCTGATGAGAACTTTTTGTTGAGTTATAATACAACTGGCCAAGCGCGAGTCGGACGCGCGCGAAGGGTTCCGTACCATAATCTATGAAAAATCACGTTTGTAGTATGGGAGCCCCCCATCAATACTTATTTTATTTGATTTTTAGGGTTCCATAGGGTAGGGTAGAAACGGGACCCTATTACTTAGACCGTCCGACTGTTTGTCTGTCTGTCTGTCACCAGGCTGTATCTCATGAACCATGATAGCTAGACAGTTGAAATTTTTATAGATGATGTTTTTTGTTGCCGCTGAACAAAAACATACTAAATGTATACTATAATAAAAGAGTAAAAAAAATGTGTCTGTACATTGAAATTTTTTCAAAAAAAAAAGTTGTTTCGTCAGAAGTAGAACTTATAAGTTCAGTATTTGCGGACCTTCAGAGCA
The DNA here is from genome assembly GCA_943193695.1 of Acrobasis suavella. Lineage (NCBI taxonomy): Eukaryota > Metazoa > Arthropoda > Insecta > Lepidoptera > Pyralidae > Acrobasis > Acrobasis suavella. Next base: position 5,852,814 of record OW971947.1, read on the forward strand.
TAACACACCAGAAAATTCTTGGTTATGTGAACGCGCCATATTGACACCAAAAAATTAAAAATCAATTAATAAAGAACTTATGACGCAAATTATTGTTAACTAGCTTGTGCCCGCGGCTTCGCTCGCGTAGGGGTGTAATTTATCAAAATCCTTTCTTAGGGGATGCCTACGTCATAGTAGCTTTATGCATGCAAAGTCTCAGCCCGATCGGTTTAAAATTGACAAAGTTTCATACAAACTTTTATCCCCTATTTTATCCCCTTGGGGGTAGAATTGATCAAAATCCTTTCTTAGCGGATGCCTACGTCATAACATCTACCTGCATGCCAAATTTCAGCCCGATCCGTCCAGTGGTTTGGGCTGTGCGTTGATAGATCACTATGTCAGTCAGTCAGTCACCTTTGAGTTATATATATTTATAGATATAGATATATATTTAGATTTCTTGGATAGTGTTGTTGACGACGCCACCAATTATCCAGTTGAGTTTCTTAATTCACTTGCAGCAAATGGACTCACGGCTCACAAAATAAGTCTTAATGTCGGAGGGCCAATAATGCTGATGCGAAATTTGACTCCGCCGAAACTGTGTAACGGAACCCAACTTAATGTCTCAGCACTGTATGCCGAAGTTCAGCGGCAGAATTTCAGCCAATGCATGCCTGCAATGTTATTTGCATTACTAGCAACACATAACGCCGAAATTCCGATGCTTTTGCCTGAATCGGACCCGTACCCGTACCCGTACCCGTACCCGTACCCGTACCCGTACCCATACCCGTACCCGTACCCGTACCCGTACCCGTATCCATACCCGTACCCGTATCCGTACCCGTACCCGTACCCGTACCCGTACCCTTACCCGTACCCGTACCCGTACCCGTACCCGTACCCGTACCCGTACCCGTACCCGTACCCGTACCCGTACCCGTACCCGTACCCGTACCCGTACCAGTACCCGTACCTGTACCCGTACCCGTACCCGTACCCGTACCCGTACCCGTACCCGTACCCGTACCTGTACCCGTACCCGTACCCCTTCCACTCCCACTCCCACTTCCGCTCCCACTCCTGCTCCCGCTCCCACTCCCTCTCCCACTCTCGCCGCCGCCGCCGCCGCCGACGCCGCTGCCACCGCTTCCGCCGACGCCGCTTCCGCCGCAGCCGCCGTCGCCGCCGCCGCCGCCGCTTCCGCCGCCGCCGCCGCCGCTGCTGCCGCCGCTGCCTCCGCCGCCGCCGCCGCTTCCGCCGCCGCCGCCGCCGCTGCTGCCGCCGCTGCCTCCGCCGCCGCCGCCGACTCCTCCGCCGCCGCTGCCGACGCCTCCGCCACCGCCGACGCCACCGCCGCCGCTGCTGCCGCCACCGCTGCCGCTGCCGCTCCCGCTCCCGCTCCCGCTTCCGCTTCCGCTTCCACTCCCGTTCCCGTTCCCTCTTCCACTTCCGTTCCCTCTTCCGCTCCCGTTTCCGTTCGCCGCAGACGCGCCAAAGACGGAAGATTAAATTCTCATATCGGCACATCACTACTGTCCGGCGTTTCCACCGAACTTCAGCAGCTGAACTTCAGCTTATTTAGTGTGTCATCCCCACCGAACTTTAGACACTGAACTTTAGCCACTAAACTTCGGCATAGTCTGCTGAGACACTTAAAGCTCACAGTAAGTGAGTGATCCCAGTGAAACTGTATTTATTCCGCGTATGCCACTCATCCTCAACAATTTTCCTTTTGAAAATACACAGTTCCATATGTTAACTTGCTTTGCTATGAAAATAAGTCACAGTTTTAGAGGCTTAAAGCTGCTGATGTTGATCTAAGGACTGGTTTTTCGCATGGCCTACTTATTGTGGCTTTCTCCAGGGTTAGTAACACTTCAGCTCTTTTCATATTGGCTCCCAAAGGAAAGAATTAAAATAATATTGACTTTTAACTCCTAACACTGTTACAAGTACTTTCTCCCTCTGTCTCTCTCTCTCTCTCCCTCTCTCTCATTAGTTTTTATTTATATTTATACGCCGGAGTCATAAAGTCCACGCGAACGAAGTCGCGGGCATCAGCTAGTTATAACATAAAACATAAAGTGTAGCCTTTGTGAACTCAGTCAAGGAGCAACAGTTCATATCGATACTGTTGGCGACTTCGTTTAGCGTTTTTAGAGTTCTTGTCAATTGCGCCTTTTTCATTAAGTTCGTGCGCCCTCGGGGTATAGCGAACATATGGGGTTGGTGTCGTCGCCAAACGTACAGGTTCGGCACGCACAGCGCCATCCATTTCAACACGTCTGGGTTGCAAAGACGTCCTCTCCATACTTTAAACAGGTATGTTGCCAAGTACAGACTCCGTCTCACTTCGAGTGTATTGTACCCCACCATTCCTATCACAAATAATGTTGGGTACATTAAAGGATAATATGGATATACTCCGTACATTTTAAGGTACAATAATCTTGTAAACTTATTTTGTATCCGCTCTACCATCAACTTGTACTTAGTTTCGTGTGGTGCCCAAATACCAATGCTCTTTAGGTGGCTTCTCACTAGCGCTTCATATAATCACACTGCATTTAGATTCGTAAATTCTCGTTCAAATCCAAGTTCGTATTCAGGTCCACAGATCCTTTTCAAAAATTAAGCACAGCAAGAAGACACGTTTAAATAAAAGCCTCCACATTAAACATGTACCGGGATCGGGACGACACCGACAAAGCTCCCACATTAAATTGAACCTTATGGCTGGGAATCCACTATGCTGAATTTAAGGCGCTGGACACACAGAAAAGACGTAGAACGTGGACGAGGCGCAGACATATGTCTGCAAACAAAATGTATAGAAGCGTTGTAAAGCAGAACACACAGAAAAGACGGGGCACCGACGGGGCGTAGACATGACGTTTACGCGTCTGTATGGTAGAACATACAGAACGGACGGGGCACGGACGCGAGCGGGCGAATCGGGGTTATGGGCGGGTGTGGGGGGACTCACGCGTAGCGATGTTCACGTCCGTGTCTCGGCATTTCTATCTGTTTTCAAAAGTCGAGACGGCGCCCAGTCTGTGCCCTGTCCGTGCCTCGTCTGCATCTTACGTCTTTTCTATGTCTCCAGCGCCTAACATGCTGATTCTATATATATTACCTGTTTTGCAAAGATCGGCCAAAATTTTACCATTACAAAACCAGCAATGTATATAAAATCAGCCTCTGAATTTCCGTACATGGATTTCCAGCCTATGCCTTTGAAATAAACAGTACCGCCGGCGCTCTAGGAGCACTAAGACACGAGCGAGCGTATATTTTAACAATGTGTGACAAGAACGAAGACTACAGTCACGTCCCCATACATATTGCATGTGTTATTCTTCCAAGTTATAGCTTCCTTCGCAAAATATGAGTGCAAATGACTCTTTATTATGCTAAGTGTGGACGGTATAAACAGAGATACGCGAAAGAAACGGGTGAAATGAAATAATTAAGAAATAACAACAGTTGAAATGAAGAGGGATAGAGCAATAACCGGCCAAGTGCGTGTGGGGCCACACGCAGTGTAGGGTTCCGTAGATGCGAATGCACGTCTAAAAACTAATTATCTATAGAATTTGTATGAACTTTTTCTTTTCCGGGTACATTTTATAAGTTAGTCTCTTATAACTTTCTAATTTGTAAACCCTACTTAGCTCTGATAGTTTTCCTTTAAACTTCGTTATATCTTCTACTGCTCTGAATTTTTTTATATGCCCATATATAACCGTTTAATAGATAGAGGTGGGGGGAACCTCTATCTATTAAACGGAGGGGTGGGGTTACATGACTCATGGAAGCTACCCTCAAATATTTTTGGAACGAAGTTCCTTACGGCAGGCTTGGAGGAGATAGGGATTTTGCTGCGCGACCGAACTGAAAAAAATGTGATAGTAAAACCGTAAGGATGACCTCGTTAAATGAGACGTGCGCAGGCGCGACAGTCGTATACACAAGAACTTTTGGACTTCGTTCCTACCTGGTGTCCCACGACACCACATTTCTTTTTTATTTAATTACAGCTTTGTAGTACTTATAGTCACTGAGTAAAACCGTGGATGGACAAACAGACATGGCGAAACTATAAGGGTTCCTTGTTTACTACGGAACCCTAAAAACGATGCTCCTGTTTGCTATCCCGAGTCTACATACTATATCCAAGTAGATGGTCTTCATAGATTTAGCGGTGGTAGAGAAGTTATAGAAATACCACTTCTTGTAATCAAACGATTCGAAAATTTCAATTTTGTCCGGTTCTACATTTTTATTTGGCGAATAAATTTCTTCGCAAAGATATCTGCGACTTCTGCGAGTACATACTTTGTTTTATACCTCAGTATATTTAACCTAACCAAATGGAGTATAGGTTGGTACTCTAAGTTAGTGTTAATTGCTATTTAACTAAGTAGAAGTAAGCAAAGCACCCATTAAACATTAAAGTGGTCTATTTAGAATAAGTGTAAAATATGGATGTGTGTGTAACTTTACAAGGCAAACTTTAAAGTCAAAAGTTAGAATGCGTTTAAGCTCGCCGTTAAGATAAACTTTCGCAGTTTGTTGTGGCTGAATAAAACTAAAATGAAGCTTTGTTCGGCTGCAGCAAAACGCTGGTGCAAGCTTGCCGCAACAAACTTTACTTGAGCTTTTTGTTTTCATTGCGTAGGTATTATGCGAAAAATTTGCTTTTGATATCTAAGCTTTTATCCTTTTCTATAGCTTAATACTTTAACCTCGCGTGTAAGAAACATAATACTTATCTAAATAAATAAATAAGAAATTTTGAAAAAAGTTTGGAATTCTAAGTACTTAAAAAATTTAAAATATAATACTTTGGTGGTTACACTAATAGTACCTATACTAGTCTAAGATTTGAAGTAAGGTCAACCTTCACCCATCTGCCAACCGTATGCAAATTATTTTTATCAAATAAAATATGTACCAATACCTTTGTCGAAGAAAATATGTTCATGGCTATATTTAACTTTTTTTTAATTTCTACTACGTAAGCACTAGCATTGCATAACAATCGATAGTTTGACTATCGATAGTTGACCTCGAAAAACAGTCACACTATCGATACGACTATCGATAGTATCGATACTATCGATACTATTGAATTTAGATAGTATCGATACAATATCGATAGGACTATCGATAGTATCGATACTATTGAATTTAGATAGTATCGATACAATATCGATAGGACTATCGATAGTATCGATACTATTGAATTTAGATAGTATCGATAGTATCGATACTGTAACTACTTTTTGTACGAAAAACTATCGATAGCTAAACTACGTAAACGATAGTATTATAATATCGATATTCGTCACAATACTATCGATAGTATCGATTGTTTAAATTAAAAACTTTCGATAGTATTGATACTATCAATACTATCGATAGTCCTATCGATATTGTTACTGCTTTTCGAGGTCACGATAGTATCGATAGACTATCGATATTTTATACTATTGCTTGCAACGCTAGTAAGCACATGGTTACAATAAAATAAAAAAAACATCTGGCATCGCAGGACTGAAAACCATGTCCGAACTATAGACGAGTGATTGTTATTGAAGCCAATAAGTAACTCTTGTATTTTGTGAGCACGTGGCGGCCTTAAAATGTTACCCAATCTATCTAAATATATTTTACTTAGATACAACTCGGAGCATAGATATAAAATCTAAGTGTATGTGGATTTGTCTCGAAGCATGAAATATTTTTCCGATCATGTAACGCAATTCGTATTCATGGCAATCATGTGTTCATCGTTCGTTCATCAGTGTGATTTGTCCCTATAATTTTTTTTAATTTTTTATCGTCTCGTGTTTATTCATTGCCGAAGGCTATTACAGCAGCGTAGATTACCTTTCGTAATTGTGAACGCAAACATTTGTTTGACATTCGATTGACTAATCTACTAACTATCTGCGTATCGGAACGTAATGCTATTGTTCGGTATGATCAAAGCAAATGCTTTGGAGAAGGTATAGGAATTTAATCAGAACACACGACGTCACAATAATGGCTCTAATTTTGTCAAACGCCAAATATACAACTTGGAAGGGACATATGCCATACCCGTAATAAATCGAACCACAGGATATACTAACTAGATCACTATATAAGTAGTATATAATGAAATTAAAATAACCAAAAAAAAAAGAAATCGACATTCCCATACAAATTGCCCCGACGGCTGCACACTTTTGTATCTACTCTCTACTCTATATAAATAGTTTAGTTCTTAGAACTGCGTATTAATATTTATGTGGAGCGTGGGGAGACGAGCACACGATTGAAAGCTTCACTTAAAAGCCCCACAGCGCAGCTTAAAAAGTTCATGCATGTATAAAACCTTGGTACTTTGTTATTCACCTGTGTTTTTTTTAACATAAAGACCACTCTTTATATTTTAAATACCTAATTAATAATTTACTTAAAAACTTTACTGATATTTAAGTTTTAGGAATTAGAAATAAATGATTATTTTTAAAAACGTAACTAAGAATTTTTACTCGCTTCATAAGTTCAAACCATATTATAAGTAGTAAATGGTCAGAAGCTTTTAGGCTGCTTAAAAAATCTGGCACGAGTGTGAACACTTTTAAGTAAGTACTTACACACAATAATTTTTCAAAACTATAAACAACTAACACCAAACTACACAACTTAAACAAAAAATCGATAAAACTTCAATGGGACCATCAACAAACAAAAACGATTTTTTCAAATTGGTCCTAGCGTCTCGAGTCTCTCGAGTAATCGGTTACATAAAAATATATACCATTGAAATGATAAGCTCCTCCTCTTTTGAAGTCGGTTATAAAAACCGCTTGTATGTACGGATTGTAAATTTTGTCGAGATGAACTAAATTGATTACTCAAAAACAAGTCGAACGCGGAATTACATTGTTACATCAGAGATAATTTATTTCTATATGTTTTTTTATCAAATTAAATCCGGAAAAATGAACAAGCCGATAGTGAAAAACGTTTCCAACCCCATACCATCCGCAGCAAAACGGAGATGCAAATCTTTCCATCGACACTCGATAACACGACAAAGGCGAAGAAACGATCCTTGGACCACGGCCAGTGAATACATTAGCCGTATGCCCGTACCTATACGACAAGTTATGGACCTTTTTACCCGACTTCGCCAGAAGGAGGGTTATGTTTTTCGAGAGTATGTATGTATGTGAACGGCTCGATGGATTTAAGCTTGAGAGGTGTCATTAGTTTCGTCTTAATTCTGACTACGAGTGACACTTTTAAATGCAGTCGTTTTTATATATTGACTTGTTCACTGGATGATACGATATGATGTATTAGCAGATAGGAAAGGAAACACACGATGACACGAAAATACAAGCAAATTTTAATGCCTTATTTTCAGTTGTTAACTTTGACATGCTTTGAATTGAAATAGGGACAGGTAATCGTTACCAAACCCCTATTTCTATTAATATACGGTTGTGCTTTATTCGGATAAAATTATAACCGCCGTATTCATAAAAAAAGTTATTAGTCATATAGTGAGGAAAGACAGAATAGAACAGTTCTCCTTAAATCAGTAGTGTTAAACTTTATATATACTATATAACTTATATCTTAATATACATCGAGGAAGGGGCATAACCGTAATAAATCGAACTACGTACTACACCAGATCACTATAGTATAATGAAATTATATAGTATATAAAGTATAGTATAATAACAACCAAAAAAATTGATATTCCCATACAAATTACCTGGGCGCCTCCAAACTTTTGTATGGAAATGCAGATTTTTTTTGTGTTTCCGCATTTATTTTAATTTCATTATACTATAATGTTCTAGTTTAGCCCGTGGTTCGATTTATTACGGGTATTTCCCTTCCACATTGTATAGGGAGTGCGGATTTTTTTATAAATACGGCGGCAAATGTCCAGAAAAAACGAATACTGTCATCAACATCGATAAGACCACAAATTCGTTTAAATTGTCTGCTATAGGTCAAACAAAAATGTTCATTTGTATCCGGAGTACATGCTAGGCATGTTATTAAATTCTGATTGAATCTCGATCACGTTTATAATACCAATAACCTGCACACAACACCTCACCTCTCGGAATAAATTAATGCACAGAGACACAGACATATGGAAACCATAGACATTCGCGCGTCAATACACGCTTTCTTCTTGCAAACAAAGATCCTTTGTGACGGGGAGTGGATCCCGACACTACGCGTTTTATTAACCCATTTGGTTAGTTTACGACTTTTATGACACTCTTTTAAAGCTTTCGGCTGCCAAGTTAGTGGCTTTTATGGCTTAGTTTTCATTCGCTTTTGATATTCAATGAAAGAAAGAAATAAAGAATGAATGTCTAGTCCAGTTGTTTGTAGGTATCTTGAAGCTACTATCCACTACTTATACTCTACCAGCAAATGGCTTCCCAAACTCGCGCATAAGTAGGGCGGAGGTAATATTTACTTTTGTTTACTTTTTATTGACAGTTTTATTTTTAAAATCAATATACAGGGTGACTAGTTTACCACCATCCAAATTTTTAGAGCAAGTCTTGTCCATTTATTCTGAATTAATAAAATTAAAGACAAGTAACGAAAAAGTATTCGGCTTTCCATACAAATCAGCGCTCGTCCAAACAACTTTTATTTATTTGTGATAATTATTTTAATTTAAAGTAGTTCAATATCATGGACATAACTTGCTCTAAAAATTTGACTGGTGGGTAAAAAATTACCTGGTCGAAGTAAAAAAACTACTGTAAAAAATTTCTGGAAAACGTAGATTAGGTTTACTTAAAAATGATGGATTATTTACTTACTTATTTATTGTACAGAACTGTCTCCACTAGAATCAGTCATTTTTTTATTCGACGAATGCTGCTTTCAAAGGCTAGTAATCAATAGTCCTGAACTTGCCATTTATAGTCGGGTCGTAAAGCGACAGTTTCTGCCGCCACCTCACAAAGGAGCTTAATGGAAGCCTCTGTCATAAAGCTGTTCAAAATCTCGTTGAATTAATGAAGCGGGATTGAATTAAAATGGAACACGTATGAAAATCCTTTTATCTTTATAATGTCACTTGCGTTGTGTGAGTTTTCGAGTTTCCTAAATGAATCTATAATTATAGTAGAAGGAAAGATAGAAGGAAGACAAGAAAGAGAAAGACCGAGCATGAAGTATTTCCAACAAATTACAGAAAAAAATTGGAATAAAGTCCTATCAGAACATTAAAGGGTGGCAGAGAGCTCCACTTAACTCCACCAGTAAGAGAAAGCTCTTAAATTACAAAAAGAGAAAAAGAAATGAATCCATGACAGGATATGTACAGCAACTTTACGTGTCTTTTGAAGCGCGGAAACCTCAAATTAAGTTCAATTTCAGTTTGTTTGTAAGAAAATTAATTTGACGTCTTTCGTGTTCTTGTGTCCTTTTAGTGTCTCAAAATTGGATTAAAAGAATATAATCATGAATATCAAATGTAGGTAAGTACCTATTACATTCCTAAAACATAGTAGAGCAATCTAAGCAATATTGACAAGTTCAATGTCAATGACGCAATAGCTAATGAAATTCGTAACCATAACTGCGTAAAATCTTATCGAAAGGCAAGTCTGTGAATGAAGTTTGATTGACGATCTTTACTTTAGCGAGTTGCGAGCAAACTACTCACATTTCTTGTTATACTAGCTATCATCAAAGTTGACGTGGAAAACTAGGAAAATGAGAAATGGAAAAACTTTTTGGTTTGTATTATTTTGGAATTTAAAACGCAAAAATTTAGGCACCTCGGTATAGAGTGGGTTTAATTTTTAATGGAGTAAATAAATTTTACCTAGTGCTTCTTTAAATAAATTTTACCTAGTCTTACGGTCTAAAATTATTTTGGTGAGCATTTAAATTGTATTATTATAATTGGAGAAAATTATTGAGCGGGTAAAGAGAGCGAAGTAGGTACTAGTCTTCTTAGACAATCCGACGTGTGTGTGTGTGTTTGGTCGACGATAAGTAGCGTATCTTTGATCATAAATAATTGAACTAGTGCCTAATAGAGTACAGGATTATCATCATCATCGATAGCCCATATCCAACTTCTGGGAATAAGGGTTTGATCTCTCTTGTCAGCACGGAGCAGCACTTTTCCATACTGCTATCCTTTTTTGTCGCTCAGAACCGTTATTTGCCAGAGCGAGAGAGGGCGATGGGACGCTATAGCACGGCCGGCGCTTTAGAGGGGACACTAAAAGAGAGGGACGAGTGGAGGATACACTTATTTACTACTAACTATAAAACCAAAAGTAAAGTATAGTCGTATAGGGATGTCAAGAATTTGGCTGAAGATTGGGAGGCATGAAAAATACTCCACCGCCAAGAACATAGCTCCTAAATACCTACATTGATCTTGATAAACCGAAATATTTGATAAAATTATCTAAAAAGAATACCTTTGTTTTTGGATGATCTATCTGACGGACTACATTCACATTTTTCGAACCCAGTCCACGTGCCTGTTGCCTATCCTCCTTGACTTTCTCTGCATTGGTATCATCAGTAATCAAAAAAGTATTTCATTCGCAATCGTATTACTCAAACTGGGTCACAAATCCACCTGATAACTAGTTTGCATGATAAGGCTGGTCAATGGTCCAAGCGGAAGGCAACCGGACTCAACCGGTCTGGTGTCTAACACTGGCTTATAGCTATCTCGGCTTGCTATAAATGCAGGCTTCAGAGGTATACGAGTATATGAACTAGACCTTCGGTTGCTATGTAAAATTGTTTTATTTTTCAGGAATTAACTACCTACTTAACGTTAGATAACAATTTTATCTCCTATATAAAAATATATGCCGCTAGCATTATGGAAACATTTGGGCCAGGGATGATTCGGTTTATTGACTAACAATTCGCTCCCCTTAGATACTAAAATGGCATCGTCCTTGGGTTCCTTTAAAAACAAAATATTGAGCTTTTCAGAATCCTAAGTTTCTCCGAGCTACCTAATTACTTTAATGTTTTTAGTTTATATTTTATATATTTTATATGTGTATATATTTTAGGTATATCAGTATGTATATTTGTGTATACTTATATGTAAATTTATTTTAAGTTGTATTCACGTAGTTTACATCTATACATTATTTGTACAGTATCCTTCTGTAATTTTATATTGTACTGTTCCACTTCTGCCCCAAACGCATAATAACTTAATAAGTAAACATTCCTCTCAATTACTGGCCGGTTGACTGGAAGAGATCCCTATAAGGGATAAGTCCGCCGTTGTATATTTACTTCTGATTTGCAACTGTGTTCTTTCTTATGTACAATAAAGTTTTATAAACAAAACAAACAATTTTGACGAAGTATGTTGCGGATACTTATTCAGTTCAGTTCAGTTCTGTGCTCACCCAGCCAGCGTTTTGCAGCAAGAGCGTATTAGCTAAGTCCACTTTGGAATAAACGTGTCTGCACTTACAGCTACGGGCCAATATGGGTCCTTATCACCTCCGTTTTACTCACGCAGCCACGTCAAATCTCTTTAAATCAGTACCAGGCTAGAGAAACCAGGTGAGCACGACTATAGGTTATTATGGAGCGTCTGGGGGATTGAAGTTTGGGGGATGGGAGCAACAGAGTCTACCGTATACCAGCAAAAAGTAAACTTAGGGAAATAGAATTTTATACTTGGTAGGAAAGGATTTTGACTGCATTTTTTTGCGGTTTTTATCTTCTTGTTATGGCCTCCTTTTATGATGCGTCTTTCGAATGGCGACATTGTCTGTGTCATCGTTCACGGTGTCTGAAATACCTTTGTCTCATGTGTAAATATTATTTCTGAATTAAGGTCCTGATTCTCTGACGTTTCCTTCTATGGTCTTGCTATATTTTTATCGGTACGTAGGTGTCTTCCTCTTATTTTTGCAGATCCTCGCTGAGGTTGGTTTCTTCCCTTGGCGCTTCTCATTTTCCTCTTAAGTTCTTTGGTCATGGCTTTTTCTTTTCCTGTGAAGATATGTTTATAAGAAAGTCGTATTTTGCTACTGCCTCACTTTGATTTAGCGATATACCTAAAGCATGTTGCAGGCGAGCATAAGTATCCGCAAGTAAGAACAACTTTTGACAATGCCTGTTGTCGATACTTTAAGTAGAACTTAAGTCCCTTAAGCAAAAATACAAGAAACGGCTCAGACTAGGACGCAACCAAGTTTCGCTAAGTTAGGACATTATTTCCATAATTTCCTCGATCAATATACTATATCGACTGTGATATCGACATTAGCAATATAAATAATTTATGCGTTGAATTTATGTCCACTACAATCATATAGGTACCTAATATTTTTTAAATAATCTGTCACACTAAAATGTACACATTATATAGTCAATTAGTGTTTCATAACTGTAATTAAATTATTTATGTATAAGAAAGATATACAACAACACGACCTAATCCTAGTATGTGTCACACTGGAGGTCCCAGGTCCGAACCCCGGTCAGGTCAAGATGGAAAATATTTTTTTCAGATTGACCTTGGTCTTCGATGTATAGATTAGATATCTTTTTAATTTATCATAAAATAATATCGTTAAGTTGGTATCCCATAACACAAGTCTCGAACTTACGTTGGGGCTAGCTCAATCTGGGTGATTTGCCCGTGTACATTTATTAATTTATTATTATTTAACAACAACAAGTTAAAAATACGTAAATAACTTTCATTCGTTTGCAAGGTTTTATTAGTCCATATTTCAGAGCTTTCCATTCCAACAAACAAATGAAAAATACTCCGAGTGTCGAAACAAAAGTTGTCCATTAATCCCTAGGCACTTCACAGCACACGATGGATGTAAAATAAAAATTAAATAAAACAGCACACGTTCGGAGGCGAACAAAGGTCTTTTGGGCTTCGGAAGTGAAAATTGGGTTAATTTGATAGAATAATATTGTAATTCAAAGTCCGTACTCCACTGGAACTTGGGTTCGAGAGCCCTGTTGTGTATTGAACCTTCATTTCCATTGAAATTAAAATAAATTGGGCTATTTTGATGAAAATATTTGAGAGGTCATTGAACTTACCTACATACCTTCTTATATAGATGAGTAGATTTTTTTTTGTAACTCTGTAGCGGCTAAGAAGTAAATTAATAATAAATTTCTTGGCATCACCACTGGTTTGACTGGTAGATAAAGCCTGTAACTTTAAGTCCACCTATTACATTTGTAATAAAGTTAAATAAACAAGAAAAAAAACATAAAGAAACTATTTTGTTCGTATGATATATATATTTTTTCCTTTCAACGGTTTTATTATTGTTTTTTTTTTATACGCTTCGCTTACCCATTATTTTCTTTATTATTCATAAAAATGTTATCTAGAATAAAATTAACCAACATTTCAAGCCGAATGATATTCTTCATTCAGATATTTAAGTCTTCATTCAAATCGCATCAGATCTGAACTCGTTCAATTTCCTCCTAATTTCCGCCCAACAGTTTTGTCATCTCGCCTCTGTGTTCGATTTAATTATTTACTCACAATTTTAATGTATTTCCTTTTATGTTTTTTTCTCGCAATATTATTGCATGAAAGTTACCTATTTATTAAACCATAATCGGCCAAAACGACCCGTGCTGTGAGAAATTCCAGAGATAGTTGAAATTAATAAATTCCTACACAAATCGTACCTAGGTAATTAGGTTCATAATTTCTGACTATACAAATCCCCGCTCCGTGATAACATGCCCAGAAAGCTGGCAGCATTGCCACGTTATATGATAGATATAGGCAGCCCTCTGGCACTTTATACTCTCTTTACTTCTCAGCTATTGATTAGGTAGGGACCTACGTATTACCTCTAGTATCTTCAAATAACTTACAATTACTTTCCTTAATTTAAAAAAAGTTTTAGTTTATTTGCCGAATTTAACCCTATCAAGAAATAATTTGATCTCAATTGATGATCTTTTGAATAGTAAAAGGTTGTTTTATAACAAAGAACGTCATTATCGTGCAACGTTCAATCCTTGGTAAACACTCTCCTAAATAAACGAAGAAGCTAATTAACTTTCGGCACTTGATGAGTTCTCGAGAATTTGAGACGAGCATTATATAAATTAAATTAAAATTTTATGGCGATAGCGCAATAGCGAGTTTGGTGATTAATTGGTTCCTGCAGTATAAATTTCACAAATAAGGTAGCTGAATATCTATAAATAGTTTTCTCCGAATATACGTACTGAAAGGTATCAATTGAGTAATATGAGCGAGTATAAATACAGAGTATGCTATCAGAAATCTCTTTGGAGTATGGTAAAAATAGAAATATTAAAGAGAAACAAAAAAAAAGTGAAAAAACGGGCTCCTAGTGAAGACAAGCAGGAAATGTTCCTAAATTGAAGTACCTACTTAGTTTACAAAAACATTTTATTTATTTACTAGTTGATACGTTCGTTTGCGTGGTCTTTATTACGTACTCTGGCTTATCTGACTCAGGTGTGCCAGATCTTCGATTTATATCAACAAAACATGCTCATCAGGCTGTACAACTTTAGCTTAGGCGTCTTACAGTCTTATTATAAAACCTAGACTAAGATTCAAATGTTTATTCAGTAATTAGAGTATAATAAAATATAATTTATTTTTAAAGAAAAGCTACCGATACCAGCGCTTCGAAACGACCACTGCTGAGAAGAAACGCCAAAAGAAACTCATTTTCACAGTATTGGTCGCCTACTCGCCAGAAGGGCTTTGTCATATTATTATTATTGTCTTTTAATTAATAAATACTTATAATATAATACAATGTTGACACATTATAACATGTAATGCTTGCGAACAAGTAAACAAACATAAATTGCGTAATAAAACATATTAAGTAGTCTAGACTAACTTTGTTACTAGGTTTAAACCATTATCCGACCAAATCAAGTTGACATCTAGCACTATAAGTTTCCGGAATGAATATGAAAAAATACTATTAAAGGTACAAAATTAATTTATTGTTTTTCAAAATAATCTCCCTTGGCGTCTATGCACTTTTTCATTCGATGAAACCAGTTTTGAAAACTTTTGTGCCACTCCTCTGTGGTGACCTCTGAAACGTGTTTTTCATACTCCTCGACAGCCTCTTCTGGTGATGAAAATGGTTGACCGCGTGATTGGTTCTTAATTTTTGGGAACAGAAAAAAGTCACAAGGTGCCAGGTCGGGACTGTATGCAGGATGACTCATGAGTTCTACATTTTTCGCCTTCAAAAAGTCGTTTGTCTGTCTGGCCGTGTGAGAACTAGCATTGTCGTGGTGCAGGATGATACGGCGTTTACGGTTATTTTTACGGAGTTCGTCAATAACTTCCGGCAAACAAATAGTCGTGTACCAGTCACTATTCACTGTACGACGATTCTCTAAAGCAACAGTAGCCACGTGTCCAGTTTTATTAAAAAAAGAAGCAATCATCCGCTTAGATGCACTTTTCACGCGCGCCACTTTGGTTGGTTTCGGCTCATCTTGAAAGACCCATACGCTCGATTGCTGCTTTGTTTTGGGATCGTAGCAATAAATCCATGTTTCGTCACCTGTTACTATGTCCCACACCAAATTTGACGCACCTTCGTTGAATCTGGTAAGCATGGCACTGCACCAAGTGACGCGGTCCGTTTTTTGAGCCTCGGTCAAGTTGTGTGGGATCCACCGCGAGCACAGCTTTCTCACCCCCAAATGTTTGTGTAGGATTAATTGTATTTGACTCATGCCTATTTCTAAGGATGCGCGAATTTCATGGTAGGTCACATGCCTGTCTGTTTCAATCATACGGCGCACAGCATCGATGTTTTTGTTGGTCACAGCGGTGGACGGCCGACCACCGCGAGATTCGTCACTGAGATTGATACGACCACGCTTGAATTCTGCAAACCAGCTATAAACAGTTGTCTTGCATGGTGCTTCATTGCCAAAAGCTGTTGCAAGCCGAGCGATGCTCTGTTGAGCTGTCAAATTACACTTAAAATCGTAGAAAATCATACTACGAAAATTTTCCCGAGTTAAATCCATGTTGATGCAGACACACAATTTTTTAAATGGCGCCACAAGGTAAAAACAAAAGACAGTCAGATGAAACAAACTGCATTCTACAGCCAAAGAGTTCTATTTTCAAATGTTGCAATAAATTTTTAAATATTGTTTATTTAAGTGGCCAGTTCCGGAAACTTATAGTGCGCCCTATGTAGTAATACCACACACTCACCTGTCAATGTCAACTTAATTTTGGGCGGATAATGGTTTATATTTTGTAACAAAGTTAGTCTGGGTTTTATAATAAGACGGTTATACGAGTAGTTTAGCGGGACCATTATGATGTTCCATTTGGCAAAATCAATTATACCCTATATGTTGACCAGGCTTAGCAGCTATATAACAAAAAAATGGCCAAGTGCGTGCGGCCAATTTTTTTTCTTTTAAACCAAATATTTCAGAAACGGATCACTAAATCGAAAAATGGTGATAATAAGCTCGCATTTGAAAGACCTATTTAACGATACCTCACATGATTGGTAAGTCGAGAAAAAAAATGACTTTTCACTTTACATGAATGGGAGCTACACTAAAAAAAAATTTTTTTCAATATTTTATATATCCACTTTTTCTGCATAATTAATATACATACCCATACCAAATTACAGCTTTCTTATCGCTGAGTAAAACCGCGGACGGACAGACAGACAGACAGACATGGCGAAACTATAAGGGTTCCTTGTTTACTACGGAACCCTAAAAAGATTCATTAGATTCCGTCCTGTATTTTCGGAGATTAGCTTGTACAAACAGACAGACATTTCTTTTTAAATTCTTACACTATTACTATGACCCAATTTTTTTTTTTTGTGGAAATATACCTATTTAATATACAGATCATTTTTGTTACCGTTTTATTATATGTAAAGATTTACCAATTTATATAAGTACACGGAACATTTACATTTTATTGCGTAGGAGTGTAAGCGGCCAACACAGCTGTCAGATTTTTCATGCCTTAGGGATGACATTGCTTGATGACTGCCATACAATATAATAGAAACGTTTGTGCCCACCCACATCTAAGAATCCCCACGAGACTTCTGTACGTGAGTACTAGTACTTATTCTGTGTTAATACGACGTGCCACCCACCGGGCACCGACTTCTCAAAATTAATGAGATATCCAGTTAGAATTAAGTAGTGTAAATTTTTATAGGTTTATGTTTACCTTTTGTAAGCACTCCTTTGGCTTTAAAGTCGGTAAGCAGGCAGCCCTGCGACCTTGAGTTGAGCAATCTTTTTTAATTAAGTAGATCGCAATTCTCATTATATTAATTTGCTTACTTCATTTCTGGCGGTCGTTAAAAAATCTAATAATGATCATCACCTGGAACGAATCCATATGATATAAGAAATTCATAAACAGTGTGCCATTAACCTGACAACCTGTCAATGCAATTTATTATTTATTATATTTGTTTAAACTTCTAAAAGTATTATATCATTCTATTTTATTTATTTATATAACGTACACATAGTCTTATTTTTGCTATTTATTTTCATCATTTAGTATTGGATCCGTATCACACATCTCCTCAGGTCACAACTGAAAATCAGTGTATTGCTCCCGGGCAATATTTCCACTGAGTTGTAGCCTTTTTGTATTGCTGTAACACACACATTTAAAAATTATGTAGGTAGGTTTTACATTTTTTGTGTCTGCATTCCATTTTTTTGTAAAGTTTTTGTACTTATGTGTGTTATAGCTGCAAATAAATGAATTTATCTGTCTATCTATAAGAAATATTATTTTGTTAATAAACTCTAACACAACCAGCTGTAGCTAAGAACCATTTCGAGCTTTCAAAAAAAATTGTAAAATTCGTTTAGGAGTTACGATGGCACAGACACACACAGAAACATCACACTTATAACAGCCCTTTTTGCGTCGGGGGTTGAAACCGATTAACGATGAAATTAGGGTACACAGTAAAAACGTACAAGACATTTTTTTAAAATTCAAAACCGTTTTTAACCTCGAATACATAAGCAATTTTGATAATTTTATTTAAAGAAAATTCCTATGGGACCAACTGTCATAGGCCTTTTCAAATAAAAAAGATTTTTTCAAATTGGTACCGGCGGCTTCAAGTAATCGGTGAACATACATAAAAAAAAAACCAAAAGATTCCGACGAATTGATAAATTCATCTTTTTTTGAAGTCGGTTAATTAATGAAATAGGACTTTTCTATAATTATTAATTCTCCTTTACCGCAGTACACTGCAAGACTGAATATCCCAAATTCCTAATAAAGGAATAATTTGCTCATAATCGTCACACTGGGCAGGCATAGTAATCACACTAATATTATAAAGGCGTAAGTTTATGAGTGTGTGTGTGTTTGTTTTTCTTCATGCGCAAACGACTGGACCAATTTTGATAAAATTTGGTATGCAGAAAGCTGACACCCTGGACTAACACATAGATACTATTTCCGCGGGCAACACTGCGGGGAGCAGCTAGAATTCAATATTAGGCACTGAGCAGGAGCAGCCAGAATTCAATATTAGGCACTGAGCAGGAGCAGCCAGAATTCAATATTAGGCACTGAGCAGGAGCAGCCCAATTCCCAGCAGTGGTATGTAGAAGGCTACCGATGATGATAAGAATTCGCTGCTTTCCAACAAGCCAAATCAGATTCTTTTATCTAAACGTCAAAACAAACAATAGATAGATAGATAAATCTTTATTGTACACTAAAAGAAAAATGTAACACAAATAAATAATTATACATTAAATGAATACAATAGGCGGTCTTATTGCTTAAGGCGATCTCTCCTAGACAAACAGTGTTAGAGGAATGTGAGAAAGAGACAAAGAAAATGTCTATGGGATTTGTATGAAATATAGACTATGGCGTCATAGTTTCTTGGAGTCAAATAGCGCTCTTAATATCAGTTTTTCTGCAATAATAAATATAAAATCACGTTGAAAATGGATATAATGCATGACAAGTGACATTATTTTGTGACATTTATTATGTACCAAATAATGTAAGTATTTTTGACCCAGGCAAGTACCCAATTGCATCAAATATATTCTAAGCTTTAATCATCTGATGCACCTCATTTTCAGGAGTAGGTAGAATAACTAGAGAGAGTGTATTATTCTGAGTAAGTACAAGAACTTGATTTCCCAAAGGGTGATAGCAATTTTATATTGAAATATAACTAACTAAACGTTTTCTTTTTAACTTACTTCAAAACTAGTTTATTAGCTAGGCAAATTAAAAAGCCCCCGACAACACCATCAAGTATAAGTAGCGGAACTACATAATATTCTAACCTAACATTTTAAGCGTCAATCTTCCAACAACCTCTCTTTTTATCGGGGGTTAAAAATTAGTTAAAGTTTTGTACAGCACCATCTAACAATGACAAAAAAAAACGATTTTCAAGGATACTCCTGGTACAGGAACCATCGAAATTCTTAATTTTTTGCGTGCCCAAATGCACAGACAAACAGAGAAAATTTTTAAAAATCATATTTTTGTCTACCTAATATCTGATTGGTAATTAATCTTTTAAAGAGCACGTTAAGGTGCATATAATGTATATCATGTAATAATATTGTGTAAGACAGCCATCACCAGACACAGCAGGGATATTAGCTGACACAATGGCCGGCGTTAAAACACAGCCACTGGCATGAAACGGGTCAGGTTCACGCGCGGCTGCCTCAATAACGAACGCGATTATGTTAACTGCATTTCATTGCAATACCTGATACTGGCAAGTGATCATGTTTTGGGGCATATTAAGTGGCGTATAAAAACACACGTGTCTGGGAGACACCACCAGCTATAGCAATGATATCAGCTAAAACAATGCTGGCATGAAACGAGTCCTAAGTAGACCCTTCTGGCAACTGTATTTACGTGAATACTAGTACTTATTCTGTGCCGTAGCTTCGGCCCTTCAGCACCTCAAAATTTGCCACCGTCCCTAGCGCGCCGAAAGCCGAGGTTTCCCCGTTGGGAGCCCTTTGCGCTGCTGCTAGTAATTTATAAATATAGGAAACCCGGGCCTCTGGCTCGCTCCTCAAACCTTGTCCGGTGAAGTAGGAAATGCCGTCCGAGGCAACCTATGTCTGTCAATTCAACAAAAGGCATGAAACGAGTCAGGTTCGTGGGCGGCTGCCTCGCTAACGAATTCGATACATGTGAACTGCATTTCATTGTAATACCTGATACTGGTAATGATTTTTAGTATAAAATATTAATTTAGCAGCCGATCGGCATTTACGTTATGCGCGGGAAAGGGTATGCTTCAAAAAAAAATTTCCTAGTCCTACTTGAAAGAATTATTTAAGAGAGAATTATTCAAATATTTAGAAATAGGTAGGTATATTAAGGTTGAATACAGAAAAGAAAAGGCAAACATATATTTGAGCTCCAGCGTCAAGTTTAACTTCAGGGAGCGGCCAGTCGTGACGAGATGAAAGCGGCATGCAAATATCTCGAGATAAAGTGAAGATGAATCTACTTATGAACAATGCAGAAATTTAATCCATTTTTATGAAAAATATTCAAATTGCGTATGTGCCTGGTTTAATTATGAACGAATTCGGAAAATGGGATCATAGGAATTCCTTAGTAAAGTACGATAACTAAAAAATGTTTTTATTAAATTCAGATAAAGCCACGGAGACTTTGTCTACCCCATTAGCGACAAAGGGGTGGATACATCTCTATACGAAGATTTAAAGTAAACAGCTTGTAAAATATTACTTTTAAAAACTAAAAATCGACTTCAGTTCCAAACTACTCAACCGATTTTGATAAAATTTGCTATGGGACCACCTGACAAGTACTTATACCCTTTCAAACAAATAAAGAATTTTCCAAATCTCCTAGAAGAGTCTTCGAATAATCGTTGAACATACATTTAAAAAAAATATTTATTTTTATTTATTTATTTAACCTTTATTGTACAAAATACATTTTGTAAAGCACAATAGGCGGACTTAATGCTATTAGATACCGACGAATTGATAACCTCCAGCTTTTTGGAAGTCGGTTGACAAATAAAATCTTACGAAATAATCAAAGAGCAAAAAAAAATTTTTCTCCTATATCTTTGTGAGATACAGCTCAGTGTAAATACCTTTATGGTCCTTAAGTGTAATAATGATAATAGTTTCCTACGTGTCTCCGCCAACACTTTGTCTAGCGGCAAATTTCTAGTGAAAGTGTAGTTCGTACAATGTTTACATGTGACGTGACTTTCAATAACATTTACGCAACAAAAAATATATACTTCTAAGAACAGTCTAACAAGATATGCTGTAACAATTATTTCAAAATACTCAACTGTCCATGACATGAAACAACTTTTCCTAAGGAACATTTGAAAACGTATCGAAATACTAGTTATTGTATGGCCTTATATACGATACGAATGATCAGATAATTGATGTTTCTATGGAGAGCAACAAGTTTATTTCCCAGAGAAATTAAAAATAAAAACGAATTTCAGGGGTTACCCCTTTTATAACTTTAAAACCTCAGAACCGATTTCTATCAAACATTTCGGTGAGAAACATCTCGAACAAGCCAGCTCTTAAACAAAAAAAACGCATCAAAATCGACCCATGCGTTTAGATGCTACGAAGACACAGAGAGACATACATACACACAGACATGTCCAACTTCAGGCACCTCTCTTTTTCATTGGGGGTTTTCCAGTGCGTAATCTGCCTATAGACTACGCATAGAACTTGAACCTACCTAATTTATCACGCCAAAAACTTTTCAGGAATACTAATGACTTCGAAGTACGATAGTATTATTAATATTGTAGGAAATGACTACACTTAGTTGCAGCAGTCAAAAATGACCTAACTTCTAAAATAGACGAACTAACTTTTGGGGTGGCTATGGCTACTCGATATTAATCTAGGATTACAATGATGATGATACTCTTCATTTATGGTATTATCATTCTGCAAATTATAATAAGCAACAAAAAATTGTGGTCTGGAAAATATGCAACCTAATTATTGACTCTTCAAGCACCGATTGGCCCGATCGGGTCAAAAGAACAATTGAATTCAATTGTGTCTGCGATTTTATGTGCTTGAAGGATTAACAAGTAATTAAAAATTCCACATTTGTATTAGGCATACATACAGAGCTATGTACAGAGCCATCAAAGCTTATAATCTGGGCGCACAGGTGTGCCCCCGCCAAGACGAGGCACCGAAAGCGCAGGGCAGTACATCTTTTCTTGAACCTTCCCTTCGTATTTTTTTAGGTTTACCCTATTCACAATATAGGTAGATAACATAAAAAAATTACCTTTAACTATATGATTGGAGAAGGCTCTGAGTAGGAACTCAGAATAGTTTACGTTATGGCGTTATGTAATGTGTAACTTATCTCAGTTTTCTGGATCGTTAAGCAAAGTGAAAACTGGCCGTTGCGTTGGTTTACTGAATAACTTAAAATCGTTATTGTTTTGAGATTTGGGCTTATATTTTAAAGGTGATTTTTTAAAAATAAATATATTCGGACAAAATTACAGATTGAGCTAGCTCCAAAGTAAGTTCAAGTCTTGTCTTATGGGATACTAATTCAACGAAACAATATGTTATATCTTATAGGTATAGATACACATCCAACACACCCAGATCAATCTGAAAAGATCAATTTCCTCCTCCCGGACCTCTAGTGTGACTGCCTGACAAAATTGCTGTCGATTTATAGCTAAATAAAAAAAAAAGCATGTCAAAGACGTTCTCAAAATAAACGGGACTATGAGTGGATTACTGTTCTAGGCATTGAATTTAAATCAAGTGCGAAAAAAATTTATTTCTCTTTGTTAACTTACTATACTACCAATGATAATAAATTATCAGCTTAAAGAGTTAAAGTTATCATGACCTCTGTTACGAGTAACATTACATTGAACTTAGGATTGTTATTCGTGGTATTCGCGTGAGAAGATACAATTTAAACACCAAGTCACCTTAAATCTCTAAATTGGGTAATTCAGCTAAGTTTCAGACTTAGGGCAACTTTGATGAAGGACAAACTGACATCTCTTTGTTGTACGTATATGGTTATTATGTGCACTTATGTGGCCAAACACAGAGTAATTTAGTACGATCTAATAGTATTGTCAATCAATAGACCTAGATTTTTTACTGCGTTATCGTAACTACTTCTAAATCTACATGGCTTCAATGAAGGTTTTTCCTATAAAGTCTTCAGAAACAGCTCCAATTTTAAAGATTATTTCAAAATATGTTTTTAATATGTGTAGATAATTTTTTTCCGTTTGGTGAATTTGACTATGTCATCATATGTCAAAGTCGCGGGTCACACCATGAGAGCAGCACAGGACCGAGATAGGTGGCGTCGAGGTCGACGAAGAGAGGCCTATGCTCAGCAGTGGGCGGAAGAAGGGCTGGGATGATGATGATGCTGATGTTTTTTATCAAAATGGGTACTGTTTCTGAGAATTTTCTATGATTGCCTGCAATGCTTTACATATGTAATCATTTGACGCGACTATAATGGTTTTATTTTAGAATGAATATAAACTTTTAACCACCAGCCAAATTTTTTTAAGCAATTTCAATCCATGATACTAAACTACTGTCTTTAAAAAATTTATTAAACATCTGCCCATTATTAAAATTAAACCCCTGCATATAAAATCCGTTTAGTCGAGAATTATATTATCTTTGCCCGAACGCTGATTTGTATGGAAAGCCCAATATTTTTTGTTAATTATTTTTATGGAAAGTATTTCAGTATTATGAAGAAGACTTGCTCCAAAAATTTGTTTAGTGGTTAAAATGACACCGGGTTTACTTACTTTAAAATGAATTACCTAAGAGCTATATATGTAAAAGTGCCAGTACTATAACACTTCCCGCAATACGAGCATTCCATTTACGGCAGTAATTAAAACGGGAACATACTGCAGTTGAATAAAGGATACAGTCATATTGCAGTGTTGCACTCGGTCATAAACGAACAGCTAGTGTCTAGAGCTCTCCCAGAGGAAACGAATATGTTATGTGGGCTCAAAATAAATAAACTAGTAGTTCCGACCCGTTTATAGCGCGTCCTAATTTCCTCAGGTTTTCTGCCTGTGTGATTTACCAATCAAAATACTAGAGTTACGAACCTAATAAGTTAACAATAAACACTCATCTCAGCAGCAGCTCTATATATATTTATATATGTATTAAAGTATTTTTCTGTCCTCCAAACGTAGCAAATAGGTAAAGGAATCTCGTATTACCATACCAAAGTTTTTAAATGCCAGCCTTTAAAAAAGAACATAAAATATTTATGTTACCGTTCGTTATCTCTTAATTGTTACAGCATCCAGAATCCAGATCTTTGGCTCTGCCATTCGCTCCGTATGCAAGGCTAGATCTCTACATAATCTATAGTAAATAGTGTAAAGCGAGCCGCAGTATGATGCCAATGCATTTTTCACCACATTCACCAGTCGAATTTTATTATTACATTAAAATTTTTAAATTTTTTAAGTGTAGTTTCTCTAGAGCAACAAGTAAAATTGTACACTTTATATTGTTACTAATATTGTATCATGCCTACATTTTTTGTTAATAATAAATATAGGTGCAGTTACGCCTCAAACATGGAGTCATAATTTCTCATACTAGTTGTATGAGAAATGATGACTCCCATTTTTAAGCGTACCGTACAACAAAGGTAAGGTAAGTTACTTTTATTGGATAGGATATTGTAGACGTATCTTAGGGATGTGCACAGTTTTTTTAAGGCAGTCATCTAATGCGAGCTTCGTCTAACTAGGCTGTAACTTACTTAAAACTAGTGTTACCGAATATTCCAAGGGTTTTACAATAGATAGTTTCAATCGACAAATGCCATACTATCGGTAGGCCTATCAATAGTATCGATAGTCGATTTTAAGCGGCCTCCAAAAAAAGAGGAGGTCATCAATTCGCCGGAATCTTCTACTTTTTTTATGTTTGTTCATCGATTATTCGAGGACGGACAGACGGACGGATTTGAAAAAAATCTTCTTTTATTTAAAAAGGCATGCTTGTCAAGTGGTCCCATAGAAAATTTATCAAAATCGGTTGTGTAGTTTGGGGATTGAGTCGGTTTTAGTTTTGAAAAATTATAGAGCAGTACTATTTATAACCAACAATACTATCGATATTGACGAACAAATTATCGACAATCACACAGATTGAGCTAACCCCAAGGTAAGTTCGAGACTTGTGTTATAGGATACTAACTCAACGATATTGTATGGGCTAACCACACAGAAAGTTAAGCTAAGTTAAGCTGAAGGGTTGCTAGCTAGGCGGGAGGAACTCCGAAGAGAATATAACCGAACCCGTCGAGTGATTTCTTCACACTAGTTTTATTGATTTCACTTAAACGCTAAGATCACTATTTAATTGACATATTGACCCAGATTACTTAATCGCTAAGTTGTGCATATAGTTAAAAAGTAGGTTAAAATATTGTTACCTATGTAGATATTAATTGTTTGCTAAAATGTATGAGATGATAGCTCATACATCTTGCCGACTCAAAAGGAGGAAAGGACAACTACTTACTTAATATCTAGAATAAAATGATATCTACAATAGCAACTACAATCAAGCTGAAAAGTAACGCTAGATGATATAAACAATACAGTGAGGGATTGGAAATGTTGTAGTAAAACCAAAATATTAAAGTTAGTGTCATTGTTTAAGTTCTCGATAAGCCTATTTGTCTTTGTTAGGTCGCACCGATTCCCCATAACTGTCCGTTGGAATAGGAATAGACACAAAGTGCGGTTGGTTCGTCAGAGGCGAGTTATACTCTACACTGGTGTCTACGCTCCCTCTCACACACTTGTGGCACTCACGACCTTCACAACACGAAACGCGGTTTTCACTATTAAGCACACGAAGACCGAAATAATTGTCTTTGCTCGTTGAAGTGCCCGCCCTGCTTGAGACAGGGAGGACTGCTGTTCCTGGGTGCTGGCGACGGCGTCTCCTTCTTACGAATATGCATATAGCTACGATTACCAATGTTAGTATTATTGCTAGGCTCGAATAGCTGACTGCATACTGGTGGAAGTCGTGAAAAGTAAGATCAGGGTAAGATGCTTGCTTGAGATTATTTATCTCGTCCTTTATCTGATGATAGATTTGTTCGTGATTTTCTGTAGTAAAGTCATATGTTGGTATAGAGCTATTTATGAGAGTGTTCAAGACGGATACCTCTGGGGCTTCGAATGTAGGTTGGACGTTAAGTGTTTTCAGATATTTATTGTGAGAGTAAATGATGAAGGAATCGCTTTTTAAAGTGCAACCTTGACCTAAAGTGAAGAGGCCATTGCCTGTCAACGTTTTAGTAATGACTCGGATGGACAAAATATGCGAACGCTGCATTTGCCGCAACATGAATGCAGCCATATGTTCGGGCGATGTAACTTGATCCATCTGTTTATACATGGCACTTGCTCGTGGATACAAGGTGATGATATTTTTTCCGCATTAATTAAAGTGATATTGCATATGTGCTGTTGAAGATCTAAGTTATAATGTGGCTTGTCTAAGCTGCACATCAAATATTCGTCCGAGGCGTGCAGACAATGTTGTAGATCGAAGTCCGTGAGGAATACTACCTTCTCTTTATGAAGGTTAAACGCTAAATATGGATACATAGATATGGTAATAGACGAATGAGCTCCATTACTCTGCGGTATGCCAATGATTTTGTCGAGTTCATATACTTCTTCGCTGACAATAGGAATCTTTATTTCAATGATAAGGTAACTTCTATGAACCTTAGCGTATACCTTAATCATTTTGTAAAAATCTAGAATGTTTTCCTTTTCAACAGCTAATTTGAGATCACCCTGTAGCTGGTTGGAAATAAATTGAATTTGCTTTTCCAGTTGTTCTATAGATAGGAGGTGAGTATCAAAGCTACCGTGAGTAATATCGGTGATAGTGTTGATGAGAGAATCTTGCGTTCGTCTTATGTGCTCGAGTATGATGTTAGCGGATAGGGCTGAAGCTGTAAAATAAAGACCTCGATTTATGTCGGAACGTAACTGGTTTACTTCATAGGAAGCTTCTTCTAAATGTTCTTTGATGAGGGAAAATTGTTTATTCATTATGTGCTCGTTGCGCTTCACAATGTTTGATTCGGCTTCAATGATGAGCGTTTGATTTCTTATAAGCTGCTGAAGATGATTCTCGTTAGAGGATACCCTTTCAATGTCCTTGGCGTATTGTTGTGCAAAGTTATCGTCTAGTACTCCAAATAGATAGTTTGCTACGCTACCAACACCGTTTATTAATCCTCTTTTTTGTCGTTTGTTGTTGGAGCTCAAAAATAGCTGATTGTAATGCTCAATCTCCGTTAGTTCATGTGCTAGCTGCTCAGATATTCATCGATATGGGGAACTGCATCTCATAGCCAAGCTTATATCTGTTAGATTATTAATGTATATATCCATATCTTCAATCGCTTGAAAGTAGTTGGTTAGGTTGTAGTAAACAACTAGCTTCCATTCATCCCGAATATTCTTTATGTTTGAAATCTTATCGAAGTATAAGGAGCTGTTATCATTTAGTGAAGTTGTCGAAACGTTATTTTGTGCCGACGGAGGTATAAAAGAAGCTAGTAGTAGAAGTACAAGTGTGATAAAGTTTGAAAATATTTTAGGATTTCTCTTTGTCCTTACAGGTGCTGGCCTTGGCTCATGCTCTACAATTTGTTTTGTTTCATTGTTGGGAGGAATATCGATTTCTTTATTTGATATGGGTAGTTGTAAAAGTTTTGTTACAGGACGCTTAATTATACCACCCTTTGCTCTAAGAGATACCACTCGAACATATCCATCTTTGCCGGGATGTAGTTCCTGGATCCTACCTAATGCCCATTTGCCAGGGGGCATGTTATCTTCCTTTATTAAGACAATGTCATCAACATCGAAGTTTTTGATAGGTTGCCTCCATTTAGACCGTTCTTGTAAATGCTGGAGATAGTCCGCTGACCATAATTTCCAAAATTGTTTATTCATGCTCTGAACGAGTTGCCAACGCGTTGGTAAGCTAAGGTGGTCTGGGTCCATTTGAGGCCTTGACAACAGTGAGTCGCCTATCAAAAAATGTCCTGGAGTAAGATACGAATCTTCAGGATTTTCTGTCAAGGGATATAAAGGCCGCGAGTTTAGACAAGCCTCTATTTGATGGAGTAAAGTAGTAAACTCTTCATATGTGAGTTTCTGTTCTCCTAAAACACGCTTCAGATGCCGTTTAAAACTTTTGACTGCTGCTTCCCAAATACCACCCGCTGAAGCCCAGCTGGGACAATTAAATGACCATTCGATGTTAAATTCGCTGAGATTTCTGAAGAAGTCTTGGTTAATCGTCCTTACGATTTCTTTGTATTCTTTGTCTAATGCGCGTTTGGCTCCCACGAAATTTGTTCCGTTGTCACTATACATGTGGCGAGGCATCCCTCTCCGCGCACAAAAACGACGAAAAGCTGCTAAGAACGCTGGGGTGCTAAGATCTGTCACTAATTCAAGGTGAACAGCCTTTGTCGCCAGGCAGATAAAAACAGCGACGTATCCTTTATATGTTGTGACTCCTCGACCCTTGTTCAATTTAAGATCAAAATAACCAGTGAAATCGCAACCTGTGTTGGTGAAGGGCCTAGAGGGTGTAACCCTTGCTCGAGGGAGATCAGCCATGATTTGCTGCTGTTTATCATTGCTAAAGCGTCGACATTTAACGCAAAGACGCAGCTGTCGCTTGACTGTTCTCATCCCGCCAATAATCCAATATCTTTCTCTTATATATGACAGGGTAAGGCGTGGACCTCCATGCAGCGTAGTGACGTGTGCTTGCTCGATAATAAGATTAGTGAATCGACCATGGCTACTTAATATAATTGGATGCTTTGACTTGTTGCCAATGTTGGCGTAGCTGAGACGGCCTCCTACTCTCAGTATTCCTTCCTCATCTAGATATGGATGGAGACTTGCTAGTTTGCTATTAGGACGGACATGTCCTTTGGTTGTAATGTCAAAAAAATCGCTTCTTAATTCGCTTCTTTGCACCTGCTTAATAATAAATTTGTATGAGTCATCTAGTTCATCAGCTGTTAAATAGGTGTCATGGTTCCTCGTAGTATGACGTAAAGCGTCCTTGAAACGTAACACCCAACCTAGTATGTTTACAGCACGTGTGATGGAGCTGTTATTCAATAATAAATTATCAATGAAATCCGAGTTTGTTTGTAAGGCTACGTTCACCCTGGCTTGTTTCGTTTCCAATGAAGGTGCGCTATAAGTTTGCTTTTTAATATTATTTGCCTCAAAATTATTTAACCATTCTGGTCCTTTCCACCAAAGAGAGCTTGTTTGTAATTTAGCGACTGTAGCTCCGCGAGTAGCACAATCCGCAGAATTGTCCTCAGATTTTACGTGGTTCCACCTGTCAGCTGGTATGATTTCTTTAATTTGTTGAACTCTGTTGGCTACGAAAGGCTTCCATCGATTAATGTCGCCTTGAAGCCAACCCAAAACTATGGTAGAGTCGGTCCATGCAAAAATTTCCGTAACGTCAAATGAACCTTTAATATTTTTTATCAGCTGAGCTAAAAGTAGGGCGCCACATAGTTCCAATCGTGCTAATGAAATCTTCTTTTTCATAGGGCATAATTTCGTACGAGCTGTTACAAGTCTCGCTGTGAACTCTCCTTTATTATCGCGTGCCACTAAATACACAACGCAAGCGTAAGCTTTTTCCGAGGCGTCGCAAAATGCATGTAATTGATATTTTTCATTTAAGTTGCCTAAGTATCGTGGTATTACGAATTGGCTAATGTTTGATAAGTCTTGCTGAAGCTGAAGCCATTCTATTTGGATATCTGAAGGGATAGCGTCGTCCCATCCGATATTTGTAGCCCAAGTTTTTTGAAAGAGGAGTTTGGCTCTAACTGTTACAGGTGAAAGCCAGCCTAGTGGATCAAATATTTTAGATATAGCTGAGAGGAGCTGTCGTTTGGAATTAATTTTATTTGGCGTACCAATGTCGTAAGAAAATACGAATGAGTCGTTGGTAGGTATCCACCGCAGACCTAATGTTTTTCTAGTTTCGGGATGTTTAAAGTCGAATGGCTTATCTAGCTGTTCAGATGGTAAATCTTCTAATAACTGAGGATCATTGGCGGACCATTTTCGTAGGTTCATCCCTGCTCCTTTTAAAATTGCAATAAGTTGGTTTTGTAATTCCTTTGTGGCTGAAATTGTATCTTCTCCGCACAGAATATCGTCCATATAACAATTATTTTTTAAAGCTGAGGCTGCCATAGGATATTTATCTGCTTCGTCGTTGGCGATCTGCCTTAGAGTTCGCATAGCTAAAAACGGAGCTGCTTTTGTCCCGTATACAACCGTAGTCAGAAGATATTCCTGTAGTGGTTCAAGGGGATGCTCCCTCCAAATAACGGATTGAAGACGTTGATCACTAAGTCTCATCATAATCTGACGGAACATCATTTGAATGTCACAACTGGAGACATATTTGAATTTCCTCCAGTTTAACAATAAAGTTGGTAGATCTTGCTGTAGATTGGGACCGCATTCCATAAGATCATTTAGGCTAAACCCAGAGCTAGTCTTTGACGACGCGTTGAAGACCACTCGTAATTTCGTAGTTGTTGAATCGGCTTTTACTACTCCGTGGTGAGGAAGATAACATTTAGGGGTTTCGTCAGGGCCCGCTAGGCGCATATGATTTAACTGTAGAAAATCGTTCATAAATTGTATATAGCTTTCTGAATATGTTTTATCTGTAATTAGCTTGCTTTCTAAGTGCTTGAATTGTGCTATAGCTTTTCCCTTTGACAAGCCGAGAAACTCTTTATAATTCCTTTTCATAGGCAAGGCTACTTCGTACCTACCATTTTCTAGGCGTCTAGTAGTGGCCTGATAATACTCTTCGCAGTATTTATCTGCTTCACTAAGTTCGGATGCTGTGCTGGGAACTTCCTCCATCTCCCAATATTTAGCTATTTCCTCCAAATCGTTAATGACTACACTACAGGTGAAAGTCTTCACGGTACCTGACAGGATCCAACCAAGTTTTGTTTGCTGAGCTATCGGCATATCTGGAGCACCTTTGACTAATCCACTCAAAATAATGTCGGAGTATACGCTAGCGTCTAATAACAGATCGATTGGCTTTCAGATGTTGTAATCGGGATCAGCTAACCTCATGTGTTGGAGATGAGGCCATGATTGTTTTAAAAATGAGACATTTGGTAAATCCGTTACTAAACGAGGGAGAACCGCTGCTTCGGTAATGAAGCTGTAGTCACCGTAGATTGAATGACATTCTAGAGTAACTATACTTCTGCTATGTTTAGGACTGACGCCGACACCTGCTAATGATGCGCTAAACCTACGCCGAGGTGATCCTAATCGTTGAGCTGCATTTTCGGAGATTAGAGTTAACTGGGAACCTTGATCCAATAGACAACGTAAGGTTACATAATTCCCGTCAATTGCTTTGACATTTAGTAAGACTGTAGCTAATAGGACTTCTTCATCAGTCGCGCAGACATTGTTGGAGACAAAGGATTTATTGGTGACGACACGATTCGACGAAGTTAAAGTGTTTGGTAGAGGTTGCTCAGCTGTGAAAGACGCACCTTGTACCGGTGACCCAGAATAACAATCATGTATGCTTGTGTGATGCGCGTTGTTGCAGTATTTGCATTTTTTTATTGACATACATTTATCATTATGTTTAAATAAACAGTTTTTACAGAGTTTCAATTGCGCAATCGTTTTCAATTTGAGGTCAGCGGACATATTGATAAATCTAGAACACTTGTAGAGCTCATGATCCGAATTACATAAAGGACATCTAATGCGTGGCGCCGCATGGGCAGCTTGAAATCCTCTGAACGGTGACCTGTTATTGTTATATGAACTCCTAAAATGTTGTTTAGAAGAATTGGTAGCTTGTCTCGAGGGATTAAACGAGTGTTGTTTTTCAAATCTTTGTGTACTAGGTTCAAGTGCGATGTATTTGCTCTCGAGAAACTGCATTAATTCGTCTAGTGAAGCTAGATCCCTAGGGGACTTGCGCGCTGCCTTATAATCAATTAAAGTCTCGCTGTCCAATTTCTTAGCAACAAGATGAGCGAGAATCGGGTCCCAGGTTGTTGTATCCACTCCAAGATTATGAATTGCATGAATACATTCAGTTGAGGTATCGTAAAGTCGTTTGATATCCTGAGATGTCGGCTTGCTTATAGGTTGATTAAGGAAAGTTTCTATTTGGTTTGTGAATAATAAGTGCGTATTATTATAACGATGGGTCAGTATTTCCCATGCTATATCATAATTCTCAGCTGAAATATTTAAATGTTGAATTAGACGCTCAGGCTCTCCTTTTAACTTGCCTTTCAGATGTTGCATTTTTTGCGCTTTTGGCAGGAATTTATTGTTATGAATTGATTCAGAGAAAAGATCAAAAAAAGTGGGCCAAAAATTGTACCTGCCTGTAAAAACGGGAACTTCTAACAAAGGAGTAGCATGTTGTAAATGAGAGGTTGCAGCTAGTTTTTGATTTAATTCTCTTTTCATCCGCTTAAATTCTGTTTCATATTTTAAAAACTCATTAAGATACACTTCATCTTCACCTCCCAGAATATTATCTATATCTAAATGTAATTTGTCAATGTTCTTCCAGATAGATTGAAAGTTATTAAGCTCGTCATCTAGTTCCCATTTTTCTGTAATTTCACTAATCTCAATACTAGATATCATACGCTGGAATGCTCGGAAATTAGTTCTTTGACGTGATAAAAGCTCATCAATTTTACCCACATTATCTTTTTCCTCTGGGCGCGATCCAGAGGGCTGTTTGTACGGTTCGTGCTTAGCTATTTTCGCACGAAGCTCAGTATAATATTGTTTAGTTCGCTCAAAGATAGATTCCTGAAAATACCTTTGATCTTTGGTACCTAACGATTCCAACCGTACATGATTAAGTTCGAACTCTCCCCAGAGGCTATCTAAGGTCTCTAGACGTAGCTGTAAATACTCTGAGGTTTTTCTATGAGTTGAGTCCTTGTTGAAGTTGGTGCCAATTTGCTGGATTTTGGCAACGAGCTCGCTCTGGCGGTCAAATACCGCTTGGACGTTCGACATTGTAATAGCTTGGTTAGTAATATACAGGAAAGATCTTACTTGTTATCTGCAGCTTGCGCGTCTTACAACCCACGCAAACACGATGAAAGTTCCTGAAGCTAATTGCTGTAGCTGAAGCTGCGAGGAGTGTTCCTAGATTCGCGAACACGTGCCCCGGAAGTATGCTAGTGTCCCACGGAACGAAAGTTCAAGAAAACTGTCACGTCACGCGGAAAGCGTATGAACTCGAATTAGTCCACACGCGCTAGTTCACAGTACGCGAGACCGAAGGAGTAAACTCGCAAAAAGTCCCGCTAACCGTTAGCTCGAAGGACCATATGTATGGGCTAACCACACAGAAAGTTAAGCTAAGTTAAGCTGAAGGGTTGCTAGCTAGGCGGGAGGAACTCCGAAGAGAATATAACCGAACCCGTCGAGTGATTTCTTCACACTAGTTTTATTGATTTCACTTAAACGCTAAGATCACTATTTAATTGACATATTGACCCAGATTACTTAATCGCTAAGTTGTGCATATAGTTAAAAAGTAGGTTAAAATATTGTTACCTATGTAGATATTAATTGTTTGCTAAAATGTATGAGATGATAGCTCATACAGATATTACATTTAATAACAAATACATTATGTATTAGATAAACATCCAAGATCCAGGTAAATCTGAAAAAGATCATTTTCCATCTTGACCTGACCAGGGGTCCAACCCGGGACCTCCAGTGTGACAGCCTGGTATGATGACCACTAGGCCACAGAGGTCGTACTACACTATGGACAGTATGGATCTAGTATTGCGTTTCGTAAACATAAAGTTTATGTACTATCGATAAATTCATCTTTCATAAAAAGTAATACTATCAATACTATTGATAGTGGCGATAGTTTGTTCGTTGTAAAGAACGATAGACTATCGATAGTATCGGTTTTATTTAAATTACCGATAGGCTATCGATAGTGCACTATCAAGCAGCAGCACCACTTAAAACATCTTCAAACGCTAGCCAGCTTCAAATCCCAAATTAAATCTTATTTTCAAATCATTATAAAAGGTAAATAAATATTCTTCCCTAGTTTCCATTTCTCTTCATCTCGTACTGTTAATATCGTTGTACACTTTTTTTGTAATGGGTAAAAAATGTTAAACTCGCGTCAGGGCGTTAGCGCCAGGACACGTGACCTGATCGAAAATTCGTAAGACGGATGGAGAGTAGACAGCCGGCGTGGCGCGGCGTAGGAGAGGAAGTATCCCCCTCTCTTTCTACGGCGCGGCGAAAATTTATGCCTGCGCTTGCTGTTTCGTTTAGGCGGCGCAGGGCGCTTGCGCGAATGTTCGTGTGTGTTTATATGGAAATGCACAACGTTAATATTCAAGTTATCACTTCTGTCGGCACTCCCGGAGTGCAACCCGTCGTTTTTTTTCTGTGTAATTTGTATGTATTTATGTAAGATGTAGGCACTACCTAAATTCCCATTACTATTTTCTAGCGAAGTTGCCTGGAAGAAATTGCTTAGCGATAAGGCCGCCTTTTGCGCATTTCCTAGATTTTAAGATAATTATGTTCTGTATTTATTTATTTTGTGCAATAAAGGGTATTGTATTGTATTGTAACATCTGTAAGTCCCTATGAAAAACACGGACCTGCTATCTTGATAAGTGAGTTGATAGTATCTTTAAAATGACTAATGTTTTTATACAGCTATGACAAATTAAAATAAAACTTTATACGATGACACGCAGAATATAAATAGAAACAAAAGCGTATGAACTGCGGCCATTATGTACATTCGTTATGGACGGCAGTGACCGAAGAAACAGTGAAAGTTGTGGAGTGACGCGCGGTTTCTTGAATCACCTCGCTAAACGGCTGGTCCGGGATGACAAAGCGGGTTTTTAAACAATTCTTGGAGGTCTTGGAAGTTTGTCTTTTCATAGTTTCTACACGCCTAAGGTCCCATTTTTCAGACGCGGAGTCTCTAAACGAACGGTTTTTGTACGGAAAAAAAACCATTCGTTTTTAAAATGGCACTTCTAATTCTAATCTCTGAGGACACTTATTTAGATAGTTGTCTTATGGGTACTTTGCGTTGTTATTGTGATGGTAGCGTCTAGACGTACATTTTTTTTCTTCATCTTAACGCATTCCAGTTGCAACCTCAAATGTGCTACTTTTTTCGTCTCCAAACATAATATGCATGGCAAGTTCATCTAATCCATGCGAAATCGAGAAGAAATAGCTGTAGCTCTCATTGGGAATTGGTCTCAGTCTCATTTTTGAGGGTTCCGTACCCAAAGGGTTAAAACGGGACCCTATTACTAAAACACCGCTGTCCGTCTGTCTGTCTGTTTGTCACCAGGCTATATCTCGTGAACCGTGATAACAAGACAGTTGAAATTTTCACAGATGATGTATTTCTGTTGCCGCTATAACAATAAATACCAAATAAAATAAATATTTAAGGGGGGCCCATACAACAAACGTGATTTTTTATAGATTATGGTACGGAACCCTTCGTGCGCAAGTCCGACTCGCACTTGACCGGTTATTTATATCTTTAGTTTTAGTTAATAATTCATTGCTTTGTTTTAGTTAAAATTAAATTTGTAATATGGATTAAAAAATTTCTTATATTAAATTCTCAATAAAATAATAGAAATGATTAATGCACTAAAACGAAAATGTAGTATGTACCTACATGTAGGTATGTTTATGTTGAAAATAGTATAGAACTATAAAGAATTAATGGACGGCGTGACTGAAGAAATCAGGGAAAGTTGTGAAAACGCGCGCGGTTTCTTGACTCACTGACCATGCGGCGTGATCCGGGTGAGTCAATGCGGATTTTTAGAAAAATATTGTACTACTTCTTCTACCTATAGAGTCTGTCGGGGGATAGAAGACGAGGGGCCTTTTTTTGTTGTTTTTCGAGCTCTTCCGTGATTCGAAAGGCACGTTTTTGGTCTTGGCTGTTATCATTGTTTGGCAGTTGTCAAGCTATGTCAGATGCCTTTAGGCTGCTCACTACTTGTATATTCGAAATCTTTGAGACTGCTTGAAAAATCTGACACTAGTGTTGGCCAGAGACACACGATAAAACAAAGTTAAAATGAACAGTATTTTTAAGGTAATCTATACTATAATAAAAGAGTAAAAAAAATGTGTCTGTACATTGAAAATTTTTCAAAAAAAAATATTTGGGGCGATGGAGATATAGTAATAGAGTAAGAAAATAAAAAAAAATGTCTGTCTGTTTGTCTGTTTGTCTGTTTGTCTGTTTGTACACGCTAATCTCCGGAAATACTGGACGGATTCGAATGAAACTTTTTTTGTTATATAGCTGTGAAGCCTGGGCAACATATAGGCTATAATTGA
This sequence comes from Acrobasis suavella, assembly GCA_943193695.1. Taxonomy (NCBI): domain Eukaryota; kingdom Metazoa; phylum Arthropoda; class Insecta; order Lepidoptera; family Pyralidae; genus Acrobasis; species Acrobasis suavella. The sequence continues at coordinate 5,889,488 of OW971947.1, forward strand.
TTTTGGAAAATGGAACACATGATGCAGAACTATAATGGTCCAGCTAAACTATAAGAAATATTAAAATGCCGCCTTAGCAAAAGTTGTTAAGTCTGATGAGAACTTTTTGTTGAGTTATAATACAACTGGCCAAGCGCGAGTCGGACGCGCGCGAAGGGTTCCGTACCATAATCTATGAAAAATCACGTTTGTAGTATGGGAGCCCCCCATAAATACTTATTTTATTCTATTTTTAGGGTTCCTTACCCAAATGGGTAGAAACGGGACCCTATTACTTAGACCGTCCGACTGTTTGTCTGTCTGTCTGTCACCAGGCTGTATCTCATGAACCATAATAGCTAGACAGTTGAAATTTTTATAGATGATGTTTTTTGTTGCCGCTGAACAAAAACATACTAAATGTATACTATAATAAAAGAGTAAAAAAAATGTGTCTGTACATTGAAATTTTTTCAAAAAAATAGTTGTTTCGTCCGAAGTAGAACTTATAAGTTCAGTATTTGCGGACCTTCAGAGCATAACACACCAGAAAATTCTTGGTTATGTGAACGCGCCATATTGACACCAAAAAATTAAAAATCAATTAATAAAGAACTTATGACGCAAATTATTGTTAACTAGCTTGTGCCCGCGGCTTCGCTCGCGTAGGGGTGTAATTTATCAAAATCCTTTCTTAGGGGATGCCTACGTCATAGTAGCTTTATGCATGCAAAGTCTCAGCCCGATCGGTTTAAAATTGACAAAGTTTCATACAAACTTTCATCCCCTATTTTATCCCCTTGGGGGTAGAATTGATCAAAATCCTTTCTTAGCGGATGCCTACGTCATAACATCTACCTGCATGCCAAATTTCAGCCCGATCCGTCCAGTGGTTTGGGCTGTGCGTTGATAGATCACTATGTCAGTCAGTCAGTCACCTTTGAGTTATATATATTTATAGATATAGATATATATTTAGATTTCTTGGATAGTGTTGTTGACGACGCCACCAATTATCCAGTTGAGTTTCTTAATTCACTTGCAGCAAATGGACTCACAACTCACAAAATAAGTCTTAATGTCGGAGGGCCAATAATGCTGATGCGAAATTTGACTCCGCCGAAACTGTGTAACGGAACCCAACTTAATGTCTCAGCACTGTATGCCGAAGTTCAGCGGCTGAATTTCAGCCAATGCATGCCTGCAATGTTATTTGCATTACTAGCAACACATAACGCCGAACTTCCGATGCTTTTGCCTGAATCGGACCCGTACCCGTACCCGTACCCGTATCCGTATCCGTACCCGTACCCGTACCCGTACCCGTACCCGTACCCGTACCCGTACCCGTACCCGTTCCGTACCCGTACCCGTACCCGTACCCGTTCCGCTCCCGCTCCCTCTTCCGCTCCCACTCCTGCTCCCGCTCCCGCTCCCTCTCCCGCTCCCGCCGCCGCCGCCGCCGCCACCGCCGCCGTCGCCGCCGCCGCCGCCGCCGCCGCCAGCGCCGCTGCCGCCGCCACCGCTTCCGCCGACGTCGCCGCCGCCGCCGCCGCCGCTGCCGCCGCCGCCGCCGCCGACTCCTCTGCCGCCGCTGCCGCCGCTGCCGACGCCTCCGCCACCGCCGACGCCGCCGCCGCCACCGCCGCCGCCGCCGCCGCCGCCGCCGCCGCCGCCGCCGCCGCCGCCGCCGCCGCTGCTGCCGCCACCGCTGCCGCTTCCGCTCCCGCTCCCGCTCCCGCTTCCGCTTCCGCTCCCGCTCCCGTTCCCGTTCCCGTTCCCTCTTCCACTTCCGTTCCCTCTTCCGCTCCCGTTTCCGTTCGCCGCAGACGCGCCAAAGACGGAAGATTAAATTCTCATATCGGCACATCACTACTGTCCGGCGTTTCCACCGAACTTCAGCAGCTGAACTTCAGCTTATTTAGTGTGTCATCCCCACCGAACTTTAGACACTGAACTTTAGCCACTAAACTTCGGCATAGTCTGCTGAGACACTTAAAGCTCACAGTAAGTGAGTGATGCCAGTGAAACTGTATTTATTCCGCGTATGCCACTCATCCCCAACAATTTTCCTTTTGAAAATACACAGTTCCATATGTTAACTTGCTTTGCTATGAAAATAAGTCACAGTTTTAGAGGCTTAAAGCTGCTGATGTCGATCTAAGGACTGGTTTTTCGCATGGCCTACTTATTGTGGCTTTCTCCAGGGTTAGTAACACTTCAGCTCTTTTCATATTGGCTCCCGAAGGAAAGAATTAAAATAATATTGACTTTTAACTAATAACACTGTTACAAGTACTTTCTCCCTCTGTCTCTCTCTCTCTCTCTCTCTCTCTCATTTTTATTTATATTTATACGCCGGAGTCATAAAGTCCACGCGAACGAAGTCGCGGGCATCAGCTAGTTCTGAAATAAAACTAACAACTTCAGATAAGGGCCGTATTCATTCGAGAAAAAAAATACGATAAGGTATCATAACAAAAGTAAGCTTCTAGGTAGAAAACAAATATAAAAGCAATAGGAAAGTTGCGACTTGCGAACGACAAAGTTTCAGTGAGCCTCCGCATTAGACGCTAATAATTCACGCGACACGAACACGACACGTTGTGTGCTGCTGGTGTTTAACCTCCGACGAAAAGGAGCGATGTTATGTTTCACGAAAATGTCTTTCTGTGTTTCTGTGGCATCATAGCTCTCGATCGGATAGAGCGATTTCAATGCGGTTTTTTCACGCGAAATCAAGTTTCCCTGCGGTGGATCTTACTCGTAGCTATGTTTGATGGAAAACGGTTCAAAAGTGAACGCTTTAAAGTCGGGTTTTTAATTTCCCACGCAAATAAACTTGTATTTTAGGCAACTAAGGAGCAGATTCATTAACTGCAAGACAGATTTGTGCCATGCTATGGGTGACCTCCGTGGCATGCTAGTCCTCAGCCCAGAGGTCCCGGGTTCGATCCCCGGTTAGTACAAGTTGTAAAATGACCTTTTTCTGTCCTGGGTCTTGGATGTTTATCTGTATATGTATTTGTTATAAAATATGGTATCGTTGAGTTACTATCCCCTAACACAAGTTTCGAACTTATTTTGGGGCTAGCTCAAGCAGTGTTATTTGTCCCTATATATTTAATAATAATTTTTATAAAATTTTAAAACAATACTTTAAAAATTAATAATATGCTGGTCTGGAAGAAAAGAAAAAACTTAGGACGTAGCAGCTGCTTCTCTTCTCGTTCATATCGTAGAAACTGATCGAGGGAATTGGGCGCAAATTTAAATCATGTTAATAGGCGATGCTGCTAGCAACCCATCACTATTAAACGCGGGAATGCAGCCAATGTTCTTGGTACCGTGCCACAGTAACCACACTTTATATTTTTAATTTAGATTTTAATTTAGTTTTAAAACTGTGTGGCTGTGTCAAAAATTAAATAAAAATACTTTTATTTAAGCAAAACCAGTATAAATAGATAGGTATCTAATAAAACAAAACGTATGCGGAAGTAGCGACGAAGTTTGAAAAGAAACCCGCAGTAAAGGTGAACTAATTCCGCCGGCATGTCGGACACGCGACGACTAACCATGAACTAATGACTGTGACAAACTTTCTTCAAGTACGTACCTACATTTCTCATGATATCCATTTGTTTATTGTACAGAACAAACTTTATTAACTTTCCATTATGGGATAAGTCCGCCGTTGTCAATTTACTCTTTATGATGTTATTTTATATAAATGTGTGTTTTTATAGTACAATAAAGTAATTACAAACAAACAAACTTTATTAAGAGTTCCTCTTACAGTTTTCTGCAATAGTTAAGTTAGTATAGTATAAGTGCTAAATACTTAAGTAAATACTTACATGTATCTAATAAAATTATAGGAATATTAATACTTAAAGATAATTCGTTTATATTTTACTCAATTTTATGAACTCTCAGCTCGCCCGTTTGGAACTGGAGTTCATATACACAGCATTTTATGAAATGGTCGGCCATTTAGGTATAAGTAAAAGTTGCATTTTTTTTCAATTAACAATCCGGCTTTTGAATTTATGAATATACCTCGAGAATCTCATAGGAAAAATCAAATTAAATTAAAAATAATTAGTTAAATTAAATTTAATTAATCATTATTTCTTAAATCAGAAATTATATAAGTAATTCGCTTGTCAAGTAATTTGAAAAATATCTAATTCGCAAACCTTTTTGAGGAATACCCTCTAGGACTAGGAGAAGCTTTCTCTAATCAGATTTAGCTTACTTATTCAGATATTTGTAAATATCCAAATGACCTTCATTTTCAAGCAAGGTCAATTTTATTTGAGGAAGTAAAGTCACGATGAAGTTGGCAATTCCCGCTTTCAGTACTTTGTACTGTCACTGTCATCTTCCTACAACAATATATGTCAAACGACTACAACCAACATAACAAAAGAAATTTAAACAGGTGACAATGACAGATGACCGTTGTCATTACTTTTTTATGTACAGGCATAAGAAAAATGTAATCTTTGATTGCTGTGTGTCGTCACTTCCGGTGTAATGTTTAAAATTATATAAAAAAAATCCTGATAACACTTAGAAAGTTTTTATTCACATTACCTTCTTAAAACTGTCTACATTTTCGATTAAAACTATCTACAAAACTTTTATATTTTTGATATTGAGTTGACAAGCCAATTCATGACACCGATGGCCTCAGTAAATTCAGTATAATAAGAAACTAGTTAACCGGAATAATGACTGTGACAGTTAATTATTGTTTCACATTACTGTTCCGTAACTGTACCTTCACTCTATCCATTCATCATAAGTTCATTTACATTTTTAGATTCGTATCTACGTTTACATGGCTGTTATAATTAGTAAATACTTGCTGTAAGTTAGTGTTGTAATAAATATCTACAGTTTTTTTGTGGTAAATTTCTAAAATATGGATATACTTATGTAGATGTCATTTCCCCGGATATATAAAACTAGCTGCGCCCCGCGGTGTCACCCGCGGAAAAAGTAGCCTATGTGTTAATCCAGGGTGTCAGCTACCTGCATGACAAATTTTATCAAAATTGATCCAGCCGTTTGCGCGTGAAGAAATCACAAACATACACACACACACACACACTCACTCACAAACTTTCGTCTTTATAATATTAGAGTGATATAAAGTAGAGAAATCGAAAATCACAAAATTCTGTACAAATAAATTCAACTCAAAAGGTAAGTAGCTAAATGAAATAACTCTCAAACATTTTAATTGAAAAGCGTGTGTGAATTTCAATTTCTACTTATTCTTGTTTGTAAACTTCATAATACAACCCGAACCTGCGAAATTTAATCAAGGAATTCCAATTTGAAAGAATGTAGAGCGTAATGTTCGGAATTTCCTGATGTACATCGTTTATAGGTTAACCATTTTACATCACACGGTTAGCGAAGACTTGGCACAAATGCAGCGTGATGAGAACTAAGCACGCGAAAGGTCGGACGCGACATAGTACAATACCTAATAGAAGGTTAAAGGGTACCTAAAAGGTAATAGGCTCTGTGGTGAAACACCAATCGATCACCAAATAGCTCGTCGCAAATAGACTTGGATCGGCCACAAGCTTAGGAGGGATTCCAAGGCAGGCACTGGAATGGAGTCCTCAAGGCAAGAGGAAGCGTGGTCGACCAAAGCAAACCTGGCGACGGTCGGTAACAGCGGAAATGAAGACAATCGGGCTATCTTGGCCTGAAATAAAGCGCGATGCTCAAGACAGAACGAGATGGACAAGTACTGTAGCGGCCCTCTGCCCTAACCAGGGGACATACTCGTATGATCATAACGACTTTATAGACATAATTATGGGTAAATATAAATTAAACGCTTCAAAATTCCATGCGCATTGATGCATAAAACGTCAGGTTCGCTTTCAAATTCAATGCACATCGATGTTAGAAAGTCAGGTTTCGCGACGTCTGACTAGGCCCTATATACACATAAACATATCTTGAATTTTATTTTAAATCCTAAATCATATTTCAATAAAATCAGGCGCTCTTGGTTCGAATCTAACAATTTCAAATATTTCTTGTTTGAAGCAGATTTTTTGTTTTTATCTTAACTACATCGTACGTGTAGTTACGTACGTGTTGTAGGCACTATGGTTTTTTCTATCAAACTGTTCAGGGTACGTGGTACGCCAGGCAAATTATCCAAATCTGATTTTATTAATGACGCTCTCCATATACGCTCTAAGGACTTAAAGTAATTTTAAACTTGAGCTGCGAAACTTTACATTCTGATCTTTTACTTATACTGTTCTCACTGTGCGCTTTGGTAATGAGTTTTATACTTTACGAATAGCTTGGCTTGATTTAATTCGTAATTTACTGACTAAATTAGGTATCAGCTGCCAGGGGAACGTTTGTTTTCTATGATTACGATAAATTAGGTTATGATAAGCATTTTTATATACTTTAAACTACGTAAACAAAAAGGCATAAAGACGACTCTAATGCCAGGGGTGCTAAAGGCACGAACGTCCTTTTTGAAAGCTACTTTAACAATGATACTGTGTTGATAATTATATTGAAACAATAGTTTTTTTTTAAATTACCCCTATACAAAAGTACATACGAAAAGCAAACCTTAGAGTACTTGTGAACCTTATAATTTTAATACCTCAGTACCCATTACCTGTGTATCTGACGATACACAGGTAATGGGTACTGAGGTATTTGGTAATTGTACTCGATAATTGGAAAATAAAGCCTAATGTATCCGTCCTAGTATAATTGGGTAGTATAACAAGTACGTAATAGCTATCCTTGAATTTCAATCAAATCGATCCATTAGCCAAATTTTGGAATGCAATACGAGGCGTAAACACGCGACGTAAATTCGCGGTCCTTTGATACTTTGTTGGCAGTATACGGTTTATGTCTTGGCCCGTTTTATGTCTCCCAAGATTTACTTTTTAACGAGCTCCGGATGACCCGGTCATTTGCGGAAATTACATTCCGTTTTATTGCTTTATGTACGTGATACAATCTATTTGATACAGAGATCAGCTTTGTACAGTTTCAAATACTTAACTAATTTGTAAATAGAATATAGATTTAAAAAAAGGAGGAGGTAATCAATACGACAATTTTTTTTGTATGTATGTTATGCGATATCTTCGTCAACCGAGGACCGCTTTTGATGATTCTTTTTTTATTTAAAAGCTTGTAGCACCAAGTTGGTCCCATATAAATTCGGTGAAGATATGATGAAGAACTTTGGAGATACGAAAGAAACTCTGAAAGAAAATAAAGACGGTTTTTTTTATTTGTTAAAAATTGAACTATCTTAAGTTACCGTTTATTGACGTCACTAAAGATAATACCTACATGAACTTCCGTATTAAAAATAACCAAAAACACAAGCTTATTTGCCAGGCATATTAAAAAAAACCACGACTTTCAAGCGTTCACACCCAATAAATTTTGAACCGCTGAACCGATTTCCATCAAACATAGCTAAGAACCATCTCAATCAAGTCAGCTTTCAAACTAAAGAACCGGATCTAAATCGGACCATTCGTTAAGGCGCTTCGATGCCACAAACAGACACACAGACACGTCAAACTTATGACATATCTATTTGACAGGGATTAAAAAGAATAAGGAGAGAGAGAGAGAGAGAGAATATATAAGTATACTTATACTAAGTATAAATTACAAAGTAAGTATACTAAGTATATTTACTTTGTAATTTATAAAATCTAGCTAACAATAAAAATTACAATCTAAGTATAGTTACTTTGTAATTGATTTAATCTTATGCCGGAATCTTTCAATTGCTTTGGCAGACTCCAGTCTTGGCTCCGACCACAACCATAATATATCCATCACAGATGATATCTATAGTTATTACGGCCAACCAGCAGACTCAAATCGGAACAGCGGAGAAGATATGGGGAAATGCGACAGGGATGCATAAAATTCCGTATTTTAAGTCAACGTTCGTTCAGAAATAGAGTAAACCATTTGATGTTTAAAGTAATACTGGTTTTTATTGGTACAATATCTATTACATATCTATAATAAATTTATCTCTTACTAAAAGTCATTTCTTTTAATATTATTTTAGTGCAAAACACAGCATTTCAGAACGGCCACTGCTGGGAAGATTATATGACGCCGAAAGAAACCCAGTTCGGTATATAGTATCTCTTTGTATTCCTTTAATACCATATATTTATGTTGTAATCGGTATCAAAATAAGAGTTTTCTATATAGATACCCTTTCACTGTTTATGCTAGATAAATAAGGACTTAAGGTGGCCTTTCCCGACCGCTCTTTCGTCAACGCGAGCATAGTTTGAAAAGCTTGTTGTTTCATCCAGGGCAATGCTAGAAAAAGAGGCAAACCAAAAAGAGAGAGATAGCGCCTACGGGCACGGTTTGCATTCCATTGAATGAAATTAGTATTATTATTAACTATCTATTGAACGAATATTAACTATTCATAGGGTGCGGAAATTTTATAAAACTTGTTTCAGGTGATTCGTATTTATCAGTAAGCCTTACAGGTATGTGAAATAAATGTTTTATATTCAAAATTTTCATCACATTTGCAAGGTTTGTATCGAAATATATTTTTTTTACCTTTACAATTTATGAACGGTCGAAGTTCAACTAAAATTTGTGCAAAGAAGCAGATTTTTGGACGCTTATACTGACTTTGTTTTTTCTAAATTTAATTTTTTTATTTCAATAGAAACCTAGAAATAGCGCACAAGATACCTGTGAGTTCAAAAGTTTTCAAGAAAAATCTGATATAACGCTATAATCACGTACGAGCGTTTGTATGAAAAGTAAGACGGCAAGGCCGCTCTTAAGTCATAACAGGAGGTAAATAGAGACTACGATCACAAGATGAAAACAGAATCAGAAATAGAAAAAAATTGCTTGCCTTAAAAAAATTTACCCCACCTAAATTTCTCTAAAAACCCAAAGGTTGGCTGTTAGATAATGCTTTTAGCATTAAGTCTGCCTATCGTGCTATACAAATTGTATTTTTTACATTGTATTTTGTACAGGTTAAAATAAATAAATACTTATTAGAGAAAATTTTTGAAAGAATGTTTGCTCATTCCTTTGGACGACTTTTCTATCTATAGCACAGAATAAGTACTAGTACTCACGTACAGAAGTCTTACTCAGGAAAGAAATTTAAAGAAAAATCTACTTAATGTGGTTAGCGCTATGGTTTTATTTAGCTCACGTTAGACTTCCTCACCTCTTCGTTTAAATACCTAGACGTCCATTGCAAGCCAATTTCATTCTTATTACTCTGAACAAACGATTCATTTAACTGAATTTTCCCTTCGAAGTGGTTGCCACGCGCAAAGTAATAATGTAGGTATATATTTTTGATGCTTAAACGGGGAGTGACACAGGCCTACTTATAGGCAGAGCAAAATGCTGCTCTACACTTTATTGCTGTTCTTGCGACTGGCACAGAACGGAGAAAAATTAGTAAATATTTGAAACAAAGTGTCTGATATTTTACTTGATTTGGCAGAGACTTGGTTGTACCGCAGCCATGATTATATGCATTGCAGATGATATCTATGGTTATTGCGGCCAACCCAGTTTGCTACACGTAACGTAAATCGGGCATGTTACGGGAAAATGCAGACATATTTGACTTTGGCTTCACCCTCTGACGATAATTCAAGCAGCTTGTTTTTGTTTTTACTGTAGTTTACAATATGGTAATTGAGAATCGAACTTCCTAGTTTTGTAATAGATATACAATTATACTAAAATTAATAGTGCGATATTGATCGAAGATAAACAATTAATTAGTAAATTTTCCACATATTTATTTATTATTTCTTCGTAATTTTTGATCAGTATCGCTTTTTAAGGTTCCGTAGTAAACAAGGAACCCTTATATTTTCGCCATGTCTGTCTGTCTGTCTGTCTGTCCGTCCGCGGTTTTACTCAGCGACTATAAGTACTAGAAAGCTGTAATTTGGCATGAATATGTATATCAATTAGGCGGAAAAAACAGTATAATAAAATATTGAAAAACATTTTTTAGGGTAGCTCCCATACAAGTATTTTTTTTTCTAGACTAACCAATCATATCGTTGAATAGGTCTTTTAAAAATATTGTGAGTTAGTAAACACCGTTTTTCGATTTTGGGATCCGTTTCTGAAATATTTGCTTTTAAAGTGAAAAAAATTGTAGGATATATAACGAAATTTAAAGGAAAACTAAGTTAAGTAGGGTTTACAAATTAAAAAGTTATAGGCGATTAACTTATAAAATGTACTCGGAAAAGAAAAATTTCACACAAATTCAATAGAAAATTAGTTTTTAGACATTTTTAGTGGCATGAACTCAAAGTTGGCGTTCGTAACTACAGAACCCTACTGCGCGTGGCCCGACACGCACTTGTCCAATTATTTCATAATTGGTATTTACGGACAAAAATGAATTTAAATAATTCATTTTGCTTTATCTATATTGTTCACAAAAGAAATATTGGGCTCAAAGAGTAAAAGGACATTGCGCGTTGTACACCGGGGAATTTAAAATGTCTCAAAGTACAGCCAAGATAAATTTGCTTTCTGAGGCTTCCTTTCATTTCCCGAGACAATTTCGTACACGTAGTCGACATACTAAGCCCTTGAGCTAAAACATAAGATATTATTAGATACGTTCAAGAAATCAGTTTAAAAGAAAATATTACACCTTAACCACCTAACCAAAGATCAAGTCCTCATTGTTCCCTAAGACCTACGTATAATAGAAATACACACCATTCCCATGGAGGTGTAAACTTAGGAATGCCGAATGCCACACTCAAGATGGGTGACGTCGTTTGTCAAACGCAAGCCTTCGTCTGACACATTCCTAAGTATCATTGTAATATGATCCAAGTTCCAGATTTACTTCAACATGAAATATATGTTCGACTGACTTACATTTAGAAGTGAAAAAACGTTTTCTCTTTTTGTATGGACAAGTTGCGTACTATACTTAAATTCCTTCTTAAATTGTTAAAGATAGATCGTCTAATTTAAAAGTGCTGCTGATATACAGACTATTTTTATTTTACAGAAAAGGGCAATTCGTTTTATTTATGATTTAGGATCGAGAGACTCCCTAAGAGTTTTTTTTAAGAAAATTGATATACTCACTGTACCATCTCAGTCAATATTGCCTTATTTAATAAAACAGGTGATATTACGGGTAGAAACTTACGTAACATAAATGTTTTAGTTACCCCGTATTATAGGCTGAAAACAGTCAGTAAATCGTTTAAGGGAAACTGTATAGAGTTTTATAATAAATTGCCAGAATCGGTCCTTGATATGCCAGATAGAAAATTTAAAGCTTATGTAAAGAAAGTACTTTGTGAGAAGGCTTATTACGGAACCGATGATTATCTTAAAGACAAAAACGTCTGGCTTGAGCTTGGCGCGGGTCCCTTTTAAAGGTTTATATTTGTACACTCATAAATGACATAATTTGAGTACAATCAGTACATGAATTTTATACAAATTGACATTAATTTCAAATTTGACATTTTTAATTAATAATTATGACATAGCAATGTATTCTCAGTCCACACATCTAATTTTAATAACAGTATAAATTGTAAGGTTGACGTTTTTGGAGAAAATGCAGTACAGTTTGTTACCGCTTCTCCTGTACTTGCGCTTTGGAGGCGGCAGTAAACTTAGTTGTAAGTAAATGATCTGACGTCAACAACTAACTATTAAGAAATCGAAAGAAAAAAGAAATGACAATTATCAAGTGATATAAATATCCAAAGATAAATAAATGATTTTTGACTTTTGACATTGTCTTCATTGGTCATTCATTAACTGCTTGTCAAAATGCCAAACAACCAGATCTTTTAAGCATCATCATCAATAAATTTAAGAACTAGGTTCATGTCGGTGGAGATTTCCGATGTCTCCTTATTTTCGGCTTTTTAAAGCTTATATAAAGAAAGTACTTTGTGAGAAGGCTAATTACGGAACCGATGATTATCTTCAAGACAAGAACGTCAGGCTTGAGCTTGGCGCGGGTCCCTCTTAAAGGTTTGTATTTGTTAACTCACAAATGTCATAATTTGAGTACAAACGGTACTTGTACTTTATTTATAAATTGCCATTAATTTCAATTTTGACATCATTCTTAATTAATAATTATGACATAGCAATGTATTCTCAGTTCACATATCTAACTTTAATATCAGTATAATTGTAAGGTTGACGTTTTTGGAGAAAATGCTGCAGTACAGTTTGTTACCGCTTCTTCTGTACTTGCACTTAGGAGGCGGCAGTAAATTTAGTTGTGAGTAAATGATCTGACGTCAACAACTATAACTATTAAGAAATCGAAAGAAAAAAGAAATGTTATCAAGCATTGTATATTCAAAATTTTTGTTATCAAGTGATAAAACCTCCCTGTACGACACGACTTTAGCCTTTTCTTTTACTTCAACCATTTACGACCTTCTTGGTCTCCCTTTTCCTTCTCCTGGCTTCCATCTTTCCTTCAATGATGTTTTTTATGAAGTTGTCATGCCGTATAAGGTGGCCAAACAATCTATTGACGAAGTAGTGGATAAATGACACGAAAGTGACAGACCAAGTTCATTTTTATTGTCCGAGCGAGCGAAGCGTCTCAGTCACCGGAAAAGTACTAGAACTTACGTATCTTAGTTTCGAGATTAGCCAGAAATGACCGTCCGTCAGTTGTCAGTCAGTTTGTCCGTCTGTTCTCGTTTCTAAACCGAATCTAATGTAATTTCGAGAGCAGGAGAGAATTTTTTGTCGTTAGTTTATGAAATGTTTCAAAATGGCGGTAATATAACTGTAGATAACCATGTAAATATGTACACCATATTGAGAACTTAAAAATATAATATTTTAATAATTTCGATGTCTAAACTTGTTTGTTACCCTACGACTACGACTGTTTTATTCGATAAACTTCAACGAGGTCTACAGCTCACAGAGCCACAAGTATTTATATTTTATTACAAGATATTGTTACATTTGCGTGATTGAGTTAGCACCTAAAAACATCCAAACTCATCATCCATCTTCTCAGGAATCTGTATCTAGTATTTATATTTTATTACAAGACCTTGTTACATTTGCGTGATTGAGTTAGCACATACAAACATCCAAACTCATCATCCATCTCCTCAGGAATCTGTATACTAGTATTTATATTTTATTACAAGACATTGTTATATTTGCATGATTGAGTTAGCACCTACACACATCCAAACTCATCATCCATACCCTCAGGAATCTGTATCTACTCGTAGTATTTATATTTTATTACAAGACATTGTTACATTTGCGTGATTGAGTTAGCACCTACAAACATCCAAACTCATCATCCATCTTCTCAGGAATCTGTATCTAGTTGTTTCGTTTGAGTACATTTGCACGTAATTAAGCGCCCCCACAGCCTGCCACACTGCCGTCCTAACCGCAAATGAAGCCTCCAGCCCCTCTCGAGCTTCCGAATTTATGAGAAAGCTCTCAAAGCTTTCAGTGTTAAGAACTGCTTTACAGAATTAAAATAAATTCCTATTAACTCCATACATTTCTAGATGTTGTGAAAGCTTTTGAGATTTTAATAAAAAAATTCTATTAAATGAAAAGCGTCACAGCCTTATTTTTTTTGTTACAGTTAACCTGCAAAAACTCAGATAAAGACAATTTTCACGAATAAAGTACATAGTTACCAGTTTCAAATCTTAAAATCCATTTTTTTACATTGATACTGTTAAAAATTGGATTGAAAACACAATTATTTTTACCTTTTATTGGGCAGACAAGCTCCGGGCTACTAACTTAAAATATAATATATTTTTTTACTAGTGAAGTAGTAAGAACCTCAGTACCTAAGTACATGTACATCATAAGGCCCCGAGTAATCGCTTCCTAATAGTCGCGCTAGTTTTAAGACGCGAGTGTTTAAGTAGTACTTCTTGGCCGATCTTTGAGAGTAGATTAAAAATTAGCTGCATATATATATAAATATCGTCTATGTAATGTATATATGTATATCGAAAATATTATATTATTGTATTATTTATTTATATCTTTTTTTTATGTTCTTTACTTTTGTCTTGCAACCCACATTTAGACTATCTGTATAACCCAAAGGTTTTAGTACATAACGCTTTTAGTGTTAAGTTCGCCTATTGTTCTGTGCAATTTGTATGTGATGAATAATAAAGATTAAATAAAAAAAAAAACAGTAAATGCTTGTCATAGTAGAGTAGGTTTTATGTCGAGCAAGTCGTGAATTAAACATGTGTAAGTACGTTTATCTACTTTGAAGCTTATTGGAAATTCAGATTCAGATCTGAATCATTCAGGACCTAGGTACAGCGAGGATTAGATTAAACTTGGCTTGAATACAAACGTGCATTACCACGCAGGCAGACAAAGAGCGTGAAAAGATTTTAGGGTACAAAATCTAACGACCACGTCTAGAGTAAGGATTTTCAATATTTTTTCCAAAATTAAAAACCGACTTCTCCCCCAAACTATACAAACAATTTTGATAAAATTTCTATGAGACAACCTGACAAGTACCCATTTAAACAAAAAAAAAAAGAATTTTTAAAATCGGTTCAAGCTTCTTCGAATAATCAGTGAACTACACAAGAAAATAAAAAAAGTCCCCGACGAATTAATAACGTCCTCTTTTTTTGAAGTTGGTTAAAAAGGGCCTTGGAAGTCTTTTCAAAAGATTACATCTAGAGCAAGATTACATCACTTGAATTTTGTGTCATTGGCAATAGCTAAAATATGCGATAAATTGTGCAAACATATTTTTACGACCTTCTACATTTTGTCGTTGGCCCTCTATCCGCTCTATCATTATTCATTACTACTGTACGTGATAGAGCCTTCGGTTCATGGGGCGTCACATGCCTAAAAAGGTATATTTTCTAACGCCCCACCTTATTTTTAACCTACTTCCAAAAATGAGGAGGTTATCAATTCGTCGCGATCATTTTTAGGGTTCCGTAGAACAAGTAACCCTTATAGTTTCGCCAGCGACTATAATAAGTACTAGAAAGCTGTAATTAAGTAAAAGTATGTATATTAATTATGCGGAAAAAGTGGTAAAATAAAACACTGAAAAATATTTTTTTTAGGGTAGCTCCCATGCAAGTAATATCAATAGTAAATTTTATTTTCTCGACTTAACTAATCATGTGGGGTATCGTTGAATAGGTCTTTCAAAAATATTATGACCTTGGAAACACCGTTTCTATGATTTAAGGATCCGTTTCTAAAATATTCGGTTTTAAAGTGAACATTTTTGTTAGAATCAAGTGTCCCCCCCCTCTATCTACTCAACGGTTGTGTATGGACACGTGAAAAAATTCGCAGCTATAGTAAATATAACGAAATTTAAAGGAAAACTTACAGAGCTAAGTAGGGTTTACAAACTAAAAAGTTATAGGCGATCAACTTATAAAATGTACTCGGAAAAGGAAAATTTCAAACAAATTCAATAGAAAATTAGTTTTAGACGTTTTTAGTGGCATGAACTCAAAGTTGGCATTCGTAACTACGGAACCCTACACTGCGCGTGGCCCGACACGCACTTGGCCAATTATTTTATGAATGTTCACCGATTATTTGAAAACGCCTGGACCAATTTGAATTTGGTTTTTGTTTCAAAAGGTATACTTGTCAGGTGGTCCAATAGAAATTTTATCAAAATCCGTTTGTAGCTTGGTGTTGAAGGCGGTTTTTCGTTTTGAAAAACTATATACATGATAGGGTTTTACGTAGCCTAGAGGGGCTCATGACCCCTATGATATCCCCCTGGACCCACGCTTGTACTTACCTAGTAGGATCTTTAAACAATATTTGTGTAGTGCAAACAAGCCTGTTAAAGTTTTGCACCTGAGGCGTGCATATTTAGTGGTTTATATGGCTTACTTTAGGGATACACACATCTACGTCTACATCTAAGTAATGCTCATATTTAATACCCTTATGTACAAATTTCAGTATTTATAGTGGAAATATTTGCAATATCGTAATTCTATAACTGCATATGATTATCTATTTAATTAAGTTATGACCAAAGTATTTATCCTAATCCTAACTGGGATGTCAGGGAATGTCCTTACCTGGGTGTCAATTTATAGTTTCAATCCCGAAGCTTGTCGGTTTAGTGCAAGTATTAATTTCAGTTAATGGTTTTATATTTTTGAAGCTTTCCACCTTCACGCCTTCCAACACACTAAAAGTGGTCTTTAAGGCTTGCAGCCCTGGGCCCTGGGCTCTGTCTGCCCCGTTAGGGAAAAAGACGTGATAGTTTACCTTAGTGTTGCAAGCAATAGTATAAAATATCGATAGTCAATCGATACTATCGTGGCCTTGAAAAACAGTAACAATATCGATAGGGCTATCGGTAATATCGATAGTATCGATAGTAAAGGTACTATTTGCATTAAAAACTATCGATAGTATTGTGACTAATATCGCTATTATAATACTATCGATTGTAATTTAGCTATCGATAGTTTATCGCACAAAAAGTAGTTACACTATCAATACTAGCGATAGTACCATTTAAAACTGTCGATACTATCGATAGTATCTAAATTCAATAGTATCGATACTATCGATAGTTTTACCTTTCATCAATAGTATTGCAAACTATTGACAACCGATACTATCGATACTATCGATATATCGATATTGTGACTGTTTTTCGAGGTCAACTATCGATAGTTATGCAACGCTAGTTTACCTATGTAGGTATGCAAGTATTTCTGTAGCTTATCCCTTACGTCTTACAAATTGTAGAATAAAAGGAATACCACTATCAGAGCCATAAGTGATAATTACAACCATATTTTGACATTTGTTTTAATAGCGTAACGTTACATACCATTGACAATTTTAATATATTTTCCATTAAATGTATTTTTTTTTTTACTTTTTCCAAATATAGCCAAATTATAGATGTTATTAATGGTTTAACAAACTTGACCTTCAACCTGAACACAATAGCTTGGCTTACAAAAGCTGATAGAATTGAACTGCGCTGGATTTACAGACACCTGAATGCAAAGCAGCCGAAGGAGCTATTTTGAGCGCAAACAATGCCACGTCTGCTGACGGAGCATTTTTGCTTCGTCTTAACGGGGGAATATTTTGAACACTACAGGAATCTTTGACATGTGGACTACATTATTATCAATGAGATAGTATACTTCTTAGTAAGTATACTTCTTAGTAGGTTAAGTAACTATATTATAGAATACAATTTCGTTTAAGAGCCAAGCAAATAAATGAAGCTCGTATTGAATGAATTAGGAATATTTGAATGAACACCTAGTTAAAAGTATTTTATTTTCTCCATGCAATCACAATAATTTTATACATGAATAAAAACCAAAAAAAAATTAGAAAAGTGTATCGAGGAAAGGTACTAGGCGACATTTTGTGAATTGCAGCGAAGGAAGTTCTACATATCGCCCTTTCGTTTTAAAATAAGTAGGTCTACATTACATAAAAGTTAGACACGACGCGTCTAAACTTTGCAACGATACAAGTAGCCGTGTCTTCAGAGAATAGACTATAGACCAACAACTAAATAGACAAATTATTGCAATGCATACATTTTTTACTTCGTCTTCACAGGGGAATATTCTGAACACTACCGGAATCTTCGTCATGTGGACAATTTATGGTCAATGAGATAGTATACTTTATAGTATGCCTTGGTAGGTTAAGTATATATACCTACCATTCAATTATTATTTAATTGATTTAAAGTCAAGATTCTATTAAATTAGTAAAGAATATTTGAATGAATACAAAGTTGAAAGTATTTTTTTTTAATACAATCACAATAGTTTTATATTTTATACGTGTATAAAGGTCAAAAATTGTATATAGAATGTGTAGAAGAAACGTACTTGCTGACATTTTGTAAATTGCAGCGAAGAAAGTCGTAGGTACATATCGCCTTTTCGTTTTAAAATAAGTAGGTCTACATTTCACAAAAGTTAAACACGACGAGTCTAAACTTTGCAACGATACAAGTAGCGTGTCTATAGAGAATAGACTATAGACCAACAACTAAATAGACAATCATTGCAATGCATACATTTTTGGAATTTATTTATGAGTTAAAAAATTACCACAAGAACAAGAAAATAATGCAATCGTTTATTCTAGATCTATTTTAACTGTTGTCTATGGAATAACGCTGCTTTTAATCGCAAGATCGTGACTTAACTTTAGAATATTAAAGCAAAGCGATGATGCAGTGAGTGCCGCAATGCACTTAGAGGAAACATTGCATTAAATAATTGGAAATTCTTTAACGTTTCATAAAATGCTATTCGGTTATCTTTAATAACTTTAGTTTGTCGTGCTCCTTTTTTCGAGGTCTGTTTTCTACATACAATGTACAGAGCAGAAATGCAGCATCAGGTAAAATTATCAACTAATATTAGCTTGTGGAAATGAAATGTAGGTGGTTCTCATTGCCTCAGACCAAGGAGAAATACATAGCTTCTTCAATCAGTTTAGTATCAGCATATTACGTATCCGACGTAATATGCTACGGATTTAAAATGTACTGATTTCTTCGGTTAAGTTCATAAAACGTTTACATTCCTTTTAAATTAGTATCATACTCAATATACAGGATGACTTTTTACCTACTAGCAAAAAGTTTTGGCCATGATACTGAAATACTTTAAAAAAAGTTATTAAAAATTGACAATAAAATCCTCCCATACAAAATCCGCGCAGAGCGCTGATTTGTATGGGCACCATTACAAAAAAAGTTCTGTATTTCCGGAGATTAGCGCGTACAAATAGATGGTAATTTTTTTAAACTCTTACTCAATTTATCACTTTGTCTCAATCGCCCCAAATGTTTTGATAATGATAATGAGTTTGTTACAAACTAGTTACCTAATTTTCATGAAAACAACAAGATATATAAACTGAAACAATGATCTGCAATTGGTTAGATTTCAAATAGTTAGTCCGTACTAAAAGAAAGCATACGTTATTCCAAAGAATAAGTATTAAGTTTTTAAGGACCTTTGCATTGGACATAAAATAGTGATACTGTCAAGAAAATATAATCAAATGGAACCGTAAATGCGGAAACACGTATGAGTCGTGCGTTGTTCCAAGCTGTAGCGTGATCATAAGATCTGAGGTACCATTACGTGCCATTTTTCAAACGAAGAGTCACTAAACAAACGGTTTTTGTATGAAAAAATCATTGGTAATAGTAACTCCGTGTTTCAAAAATGGCACTTCTAACATCACACAGCATTTCGCACGCTTTCAGAATACCTCGCTCCGAGAAGGTGTGTCAGTAACAACGTATTGTTCCACCCTTTTAGCCTCGAAAAAAGCTGAAAACAAAGTCAACACAACCTTTGTGTGGGCTAAGTGGTCTCCCGGGAAAAACTGGTAAAAAGAGGCTGTGTAAATAAAAATAGATATGAAATTGACTCTTAGCTTTTGGTTAAAAAAGAAAATTCATATAACCCCCCTATATGAATTTTCCGAGGGCAGCACTAGACCCCGGAAAATTCAGGTAGCCCCTTAATAAGAAATAAAAATAAGGAAAAATTACACGTCCCAAACGTAAGTCTCTCATATTGTGTTAATAGGATACTAGTACTTTATTGTATTAAAAACTGCTCTAACAATGTTAATGAATAGTATGAATTTTCTTGAATAAATAAAAGTTCTTTTTAAGGACCTAGTTTTCTGTGCTTTTTCGTCGAGCGAAGATAAATCGACCAGATATTTTTAATTTAACAAACCCATACGCAATTTTCTACAAACGACTGTTTGAAATTACTACTCGTATTTTCCCTGTGATTTTCATAAAGAGAAAAACTAAAGGGTTTCCGTTACAATGCACTTTCCGCTTTGATCCCGTTTAATGTGATGTGATATAATTAACTATAGGTAGTTATACTATTATTACACGTGAACTTAGTTGATATGAAGTTACTATTAGTTCATATTAGTTTATACACGCTTTATAGTTTCATGTTTATTTCCGAGAATTGTTTATTTTATGGACTAATAATATGTCACAGATAAGATCTAAAAAAATATACGAATATATCTCGAAAAATATACTTTTTGTCTGTAAAAACTCGGATTAGGTAGGTACATTGATCAAGTTATTTTGAAAGACAAAGCGTTTTTCGTACCTCACCACATTAAAGGCCGATGTAGACTGATTTGCATCCCATTTTTATTGAAGCAATAAATTATTTGAACTGCTGACATTTCGTTAAGACCATGCAAGGTATCTATTGCTTTAATTAAATGATAGGTATGCAACAGGCCAGAAACTTGCTCCGTCAAAATGGGCCGTTATAATGTTCCCTAGGGGTTCAGTTAAGTTCGACGGTGTTCTAAAGAGCAAAAGGATACCATTATAACTCAAAAGACGCATGTTTGAGCAGTGTGTTCTGCCTGTAATGACATATGGCGCCGAGACCTGAACACTCACGAAGAAGTTTGTAAACAAACTCAAGGTAGAACAGAGAGCATGGGGCGAGCGATTTTGGAAATATCGCTTATAGATCGAATCCGAAATAATACGGAAACGCACTGAAGTCACTGATATCGCAGTAATAGTGACTAAGTTAAAATGAAGTTGGGTGGACGCATGACCAGAAAAAAACATGGTCTTTAGGTGCGTAAAATTGCAGAATGGAGACCTCGACCTGGCAGGAGAAATGTTGGGAGGCCATGCATGCGCTGAACGGATGACGTCTATAAAATATTGGGCAAGACCTGAATACGGACTGCAGAAGACCGGGTCGATCGAAATTGTAACTCCATGCAGAGGCCTGTACCTAACAATGGGTGAGTAAAGGCTGAAAAGAGGATGTTGCAATGGAAACTCCATGATTTCTGCCAAAAATTGATAAGAGCCTGGCTCTTAAATGTAGGGAAAGAAGAAAATTTTTTAGAGTTTGTTGTAGCTATTTAAGGCATTGTAGAATTAACTTTACAAGCCAAAATTACTCAGTCACTACCGCTCAATAGAAGGGTCGTATAATTAAATTTAATCGCCAGCCGCGCCATATGCGTCTCTCGAGGAAAATTCGCGAATTTCATCAGTCCATACGCTTGTACTAGGGAATAAAATTTAATTGTACTGTGCTCAGCAATTAAATAAAGTCGTAGATTTGTTTTTACAACTATACCTGCAACAACTTATTAGCATAAAAATATCAACACATAAGTAATTTTTGAAGATCGATCTAGTCATAATCGTATAGTAGGTACCTACATAAAACTTAATATAATATGGATTCATATGACAATTCTATTTGCTACAAAATATACAACGTGGAAGAGATTGCCCGTAACAAATCGAACCACGGGCTATACTAGATCCCTATAGTATAATGAAATAAAAATAAATGTCAAAAAAAATTGTTATTCCCATATAAATTGCCCGGGTGCCAGCACACTTTAGTATGGAAATGCCAAATTTTTTATTTTGTTTCTTTAGTGTTATTTTAATTTTATTATACTATAGGGTTCTAGTATAACCCGTGGTTAGATTTATTACGGGTATGTCCCTTCCACGTGTATATATAATCGTCATAAAATAAGTCGTTGCACGGAAAAAAAAGAGTCTGGAGATTTTGTTCAGTTAAGAAAGTATATTGTTTTAAACATATTTCTTTAAATCAAAGTAAAACGTCTTAAAATTAAGTTCTGTTAAATTAAATTGAATCCATCATTTTTTTAAGCCGAGTCCACAATATTATTTTAACTTAATGCACATTTCGTTGGACCAATAGTAAAAATCTTCCTTACCTAAAAATAACTTAAATTCTTGTTTCAACAGTCAAATTTGCTTGTATTTAGAACATATCACGCCATATTAAATATTTTGTAATCTTCGATGGACATGAGCAATTACATTTCACTGAAAAACTGGAATGTTAGGACAATGCAAATTACTTTACTCCAAGAAAACGGTTCTCTAGGTCCAAACCAAGCTATCTCCTTGGATGGAACACACGATATCTTAACATAAAACAATCTATATTTTCGTTTAAGAGTTTGTATTTTAGTTTAATGTAAACCGTGTCATAATAAAATGTTGTTATAAATAAAAATTCACTTGAAATAAGTAAAACCATACAGGTGTTTTTATCTAATTCAAGTAAATGTTTTTCTTCACACAAACATACTCGTTTATTTGGGTGGAATCTGAAGATTATATTGAAAGGAGTCGATAAAATATCAATTTAATCTCATGATGGTCTCAGCTTAACCGTTTTTGTTTCATAGACGAAACAGTACTATTATATTGAATAGAGAAATTAAACATTCAGTCCGATCTAATTTGTCTTTCGTTTAACCATTTTTGATTTTCAGTATGAATACTGATCGACTCGAATTATCTAGAGTTGCTGGTCGATAAAAAAAGTATCGATAACATTGTTGTTTATAGATATTTTCTATATAAAGCCAAGAAGGATAATTCTATACAAAAAATACCAACTTTTGTACTTATTTTACGAGTAATAAGAAAAATTTATACTAAGGATACAAGGGAATATCTTTTTTAATACATCAGCCAAGTTTCTAGAATTAAAAAAGAAACAGTCCCTCTGACTATGATAATGGAATTCGCAAACCCGATAAGTGAATTTTACTATTTTCTTAGTATAGGTATACTCTAGAAACCTAATTTTTAACAAAGCAAATAATACAAGGGACGCTTTACAACACTGAAAAAATAAACACATTTCTTGTGTGACTACCACCTTTTTACCTAATTTTTCACTTTATTTTATTTTTAGTTATTTTATATTCCTCTAGCTGCTTTGGCTAAGTATGGCTATGGTAGTACAGAGAGGGTCGTGCTCCTGCAGTGGAGACAAAAAGACCTGATGATAATGATGATGATGATTTATTTTTAGTATTTGTTTTTATAGCGGCAACAGTATATTACGGTCTATTACGGTTCAATAAATAGAGCCCTTTAACGGACAGACGGACAGACGAGACAGACATCGGAGTCTCAGTCATAGGGACCCGTTGGCACCCTTTGGGCACAAAACCCTAAAAAATGGTCGATAAACTCACCGTCTTCGATTCCAATTAAGTGGTCTGGAAACGAGAGACAAACAAAGAATTTGAATGCCTCTCTTCCCATGGAGATAGTAAAAATCGATAAAGTAATAAAAGCTAAGGATTCTTTTTTCACAAACCCAAATACTTGGTGGCTTCTGGGTTTAACCACCTGAGTCTCTGTCTGTCCCGTAAAAGATACAGATGTGAAAGTACGAAACTCGAATCGTAATTTTTACGTATTCTATATTCTTAATTTATAATAATATTATAGGGAATCTGCGGCTATGTTTACCTATTATAGGTACATCTACACTCTTCTCGATCTAACCTTTAAGTATGTATGCACAATCAACCAAAGTATTATTCAATATTGCAGATGTTAACAAACACTTACCGAATGGATCAAATCATATAGTAACACGATTTGCGTAAATACCGACTCGATGTTAAGCATGCCGCATCCTTAATCCTAGGTACGCCATTTTTATTTCATTGCTTGCGTGCGACGCGTTTTTAGTTTCTATCCGGTCCTGACAAGTTATTTTCTTGTAAGTGTAATGTAGTTTATGATAAATAAATCCTCAGAATTTGTTTTCCAAGGATAACTCAGTGATTATAGAACTGAAAGATGAGAAAAAGGATGATTTATTAGTGCTTTTAGCGGCAAGGATTATTTCCGAAGAAGTGATTGAAGCCCTTCGCAGTGAGTACTTCCTACTTTCTTATAACTTTTTGGCATAAATGTTTTGGACAGTCAGATTTGATGGTATGTACCTATCCCTGAAAAAGTCACTACAAAAAGTAAGGTTAGTTGCTCGCTCGTACTACTTACTAGGTTCAGGTACATACTCAGGTACATACCTACATGGAAGATGGGTTTTTTGTAGGTACCTACGAAGTTTAGTGAAGGTAAATTTTGTTTTGTTTTTGTACTCAATGACACTAAAGAAGCATCAGTCAATCCCATTCAAGATTCGCAAGACTATCAGATTCGCAGTCTCTTTTTAACCCCAGACCCAAAAAGAGGGGTGTTAAAATATAAGTTGGCCGATCAGTCTGCCATTGTATGTAAACTTTTCTGTTTCTGTATTTTCTCTTGTGTACAATAAAGCTTTATTAACAAGCAATACTTATATATATACCAACATTCAATTTATGATTGTTGTAATGTTGTAAGTTCTTTTTGTTGTTTCAGGAAATGGTATAACTAAAATTTTGCAGCTTGACCAAATAAGACCATGTAAAGGAAATTTTGCCCACATTTAGGCCACGGGCTTTAATTATTAAATAATAATAAATATTTTGAATCAAAGGTATGTTGATGCAAAAAGGTACATTGAACTAGATTTTATTTTCTGGGATATATGTACGTCTAGTGAAAAATTCATTATTAAATTTTAGGCCTCCACTGTCAGTGTTACAACATATGATAGCGACTCCACTGCAAGTGTACATACACTCATAGCTGAAGAGAATGGTGACCTTAGTATAGCACTTAGCGACTTGTTCCCTTCAACAAGTGTCAACCAGAGATTTCCAGACGTTATTAGAAACTTCACCTATTGGAAAAACTATACTGAATTTTTATACTTAAAATAACAAATAGGATACAAAAAGAAAAAAAAAACGTTGAATAGATATTATTATCAGGAATTTATTTACGTTTATAATTAAAAAGTGAGTATTGATTGACAGATCTTATACACAGTTAACTGTGTGTGTAATGTATATACTACATTTATCATTGATATACTATCTTTTACAGGTGACTCACTTATGATGACTACAATATATTAACTGGAAAAATTATCACTTTATCCCCAACAGAGTGTCCTGGTACATATTTTACCAGATAAGTAAAAAAAAAGTGTTTCAGGGTCGGGAAAATCCATAGCAGCTAGTGGAAAACTTGTCGACAAAGTTCGAAACTCTTTATTTTAAAGTACTTAATGCAACAAAGCAAGGTGCAGAATTAAAAAACAATCCTGCAAAAAAAAAAACAAAAACAAATGATATTTTATTAAGTATGTATTAAATTATTATTTTTTATTTTACTTCTGCTGTTATTTGGTTTTTGAAACGAGATGGTATACATTAAAAAATAAGACTTTAACACTACTTATACTAGACTACAAGTTCGAGACTTGTGTTATATATATTATACTTAACTCAACGATACTATATTTTATAACAAATACATATATAGATAAATAAATAAATAAATAAAAATATAGGGACAAATAACACTGATTGAGCTAGCCCCAAAGTCAGTTCGAGACTTGTGTTATGGGATACTAAGTCAACAATACTATATTTTATAACAAATACATATATAGATAAACATCCAAGACCCAGGACAATTTGAAAAAGGCCATTTTCCAACTTGCCCTGACCGGGAATCGAACCCGGGACCTCTGAGTGGCGGACTAGCATGGTGACCACCTACGCCACGGAGGTCGTCAATACTGATAATGACATCCAAATTGCCTTAGGTAACACTTTTAGGTACTTATTGGGATTTTTTCCTGTTGTGTAACAGTGTTACAAAAGCTAAGGTTAACTAAAAACTAAAAAAATAACATTCTTTTCAGGTTTTCAGGTATACCTACATTAAGAAGATATTGAATGGCTCAATAATAATAATAATGAACCATGGTCAGAAATAAAATCTGCACAGATTCGCCATGAGTTAGAATATACTGATATGTATGATTTTGTAAGTGGAAAGTTTTATAGCTACCAGCTGGTTCAGAGTTGGTAAGTGATATTATATCACTTACCAACACCCGAATTTTAATTATTTATTAGAACGAATTAGAACTACACAAGGTTACTTATGTAGTTCTAATTCGTACTTGTCTATAGGTTTATCTAGCTAAACCAAGAAGTATATTTATAGTATATATATATATATATTTCAATATTTGATAGTTGTTTTATCTCATGCTTACTTTTGTTATTGATATAAAATTTTATTTCCAGATAAAAGATGATTTTGCAATATTTTATTCTGATAAAATAATCGCTTTCTAGAATGTTGGGAAATATTCATGCAAAATCTTGTTCAATTTAAAAAAAAGAAGAAGAAATAAATTAAAATGAACATAAGAAAGATTTGCTCAGTTCAATGAATTCTAAAGATACTGAAGGTAGGTAACCATTTTATTCTGTCAGTCAAATTATTATTACCTGAAACTTTGTTCAATAGTCGTCTGAGAAGAGGTAGCATTGTCTCTATTTGCCATAGCTGCTTAGCAAATATAGGTGAGACAATGCTACCTACTTTTTTCCTTTCTTTTATATAATTCTTTTTTTTCAGAATCCTGGTGATATTTTTTCTGCTCTACAGAGGCAGATCGAGAAAACTGCAAAGACGCAATAACAAGTCCAATCTCGCGTCATTCTACTTGGAACGCTGCAAAAAGTTTACCTATATTGTTATAGACAAAATTAGATATACTGTTGTATCAGTTAAACTACACCACACTTACTTTATGGAGAAAATAACTTCTTGTCCGGACCGGATAGCACAAAGACAGACAGAACGCGCCACACGCAAGCAATGAAATAAAAATGGCATACCTAGGATAAGGGATGCAGCTAGCGCCTTGCATAAACTACTTATCGACCGGTATTTACACAAATCGTTCAAAAATTAACACACAGATAAAATTAAACAAATATTATTATATAAGGAAAATTGTTCAATTTTTATAGTTCGAAATTGAAAGCTTGCCCCTATGATAATCAGTATCAATCTTTGATACATTGACTTATTAAGAGTTTAACCTTTTGAACATGTTTTATTTTTTATTTTTTTTGTGATAGAAGAACCTGATTTCGAACACCTAGGTTCGATTATTTGGTAATTTATAAAGGTGTTCATTCATAATTTTCCCAATGAGTAAACCTGTGTCTTAAACGCAAATTTTTACGTATATTGCCGCCACTATAACGTGACTCTGTCGACCGCCCCATTATAAACTTTTGTACTGTGTTTAAAATGAAGTACACCGATCACGGCAGGTTTCGAATAGTTCAGCGTATGCATATGAAAAATGTATGATGAAAAATGTGAATTTTATTTCCTTCTACTTTAGGACCGTCAGTTGATGAAGTGTACAAAAAAGTGTTACATTAGTGGCGGCTTTGTTACTTAACGGATAGACAGAATGTTGTTAAGTCACAGGGTCATTGGGGAAAATAATAGCGGCATTGAGTAAACTTTTACTCCGCTGTATAATAGTGTTACTAAAGATTAGTATTTCTTGTTATTTCAGTATTTTTAGTCACTTTAGCTTGAGTAACACTGTTACACAACGGGAAAAAAATCCCATTAAGTACTTAATGCGTAATAATGTAACTCTAGGAAACTACGATGTCAATCGATTCGTCATTATTGTCACGGTGATATTAAACTACATTTTTTATTAATATGCATAAAAATATAAAATTATATAATTAATTTTTCAAATGTACCTAAGTTTTTATGATCGGTTTTATCTTTAAATGACGTAAGAAAAAGTTGTTAACGTAGCCAGTTTTACACTGTAACCCGTTGGGAAAAATATAAAGAAAAATATGTTTATATATTTGTTCCCACGTTATATATGTTCAGAGTGGAATATTCCCATCCAGTTACACTGCTACGCGACGACACTACTTTCCCATCCTGTAGCAATGTTAGGACTGATAATTGCAAGAGCTTTTAGAAATAAAAGTACATTTGTCATATTACTGCATATTGCGAGCTCATTTAGACTCAATTGTCTCTATCATAAGGTTTTTGAAAGTAATACAAGGTTTACGACTAGGTCAATTACTTCCTACGGGTACGGGTCACAGTGTAAGAGTTGAGGGAACGTTAAAACCATTTGGAAACATATTGCATTAGGACATATAATCATTATTGATTTTCTGTTGGATTTTTTTAAACTTAACATAATGATAAGTGATACTTGACAGGAATACAACATATCGCATTCCGTTGCTAAATACACACTTGTACAAGTGTGTAGATTAGTGTTGTTCATTTAAATACGCTACTGTTACTCAACGGGAATGCGGAATGTTGTATTCCCGTCAAGTTACACATTAAATAATTTGCATTTTTTTATTTTATTTTAAATAAATTACAAATTACTACCTATATAAAAACTCTTTTATTTTTCAAATCAAACTTTTCAGCCCTACACACAACTTAAGCTTAAAAAGGAAACTGACAATCTTTATTATTTTAATCTTATATGTTATGTTTCAGCAGCAGTTGGATTGGATCTATACGTGCTCGACTCCATGAAAATGATTCGTTAGGGGAATAATTCCATTAGGTTAGCACCGTTCAGCATTCCTTACTCATACATACTGAAACTGTTTTTTTTTAGCATACGTGAGTCACAACTCACATCAGCTTTAACGGTGTATCAGTAAACAGGTGTGAGTGCCAATATGCCTGATTTTCAGTATGCATGCGTAAGGAATGCTGAATGGTACTATCCAAATGGGATTAATCCCTTAAAGGATACATTAATTTTTCGGGGCCCAGTGCTACCAGTTTGAAATAAATCATTTTAAAGGAAACAAAAATATTATTTCAAAAAATTTCTTGATCACGCCCAAGATAACCGTTCAAACTATTTTATGAACTACTATTTACAGTTGAAAGTGAGAATGTAAAGCTTTTCTATGAACATTTGCGAAAAACGGCCAGTTTTGGCTAATGTGCGTAGAAAAGCTTCAAGTTCTTACTTTAAACTGTAAACAGTATTTAAATAGTTTGAAGGGTTATCTAGGGTTTTGTCGAGAAAACATTTTAAATGAT
This sequence comes from Acrobasis suavella, assembly GCA_943193695.1. NCBI lineage: Eukaryota > Metazoa > Arthropoda > Insecta > Lepidoptera > Pyralidae > Acrobasis > Acrobasis suavella. The sequence continues at coordinate 5,918,445 of OW971947.1, forward strand.
ATCTCCGTTGCCTTTTAAATGATTTATTTCAAAGTGGGGCAGCACAGGTACCCGAAAAATTAATGTATCCCCTTAACGAATAAATTTTCTTGAGTTAAGCTTTTGTCAGATTCCTTTAAGAACACATATAATTTAGCCTTAGACAATATTTTATCAACACAATAATTGATTCAATTGAGGCAAGTAAAATACATTATTAACTGAAATACTTCACTTTTAATCGAATATAACTGCATGTTTCGTTTAAAAAATATAATATTTAGAAGAACCGGATCATACTTTGGGCTAAAACATGAAAAATAATGAATAAAACAAAAATTAGTTCAGGCCAACCTAGATTTCACTTTATGTCAATCGAATATAACATTTAAGTCAATGTTATAATTTCTTCAGTGTAACCGTACACATTTTTATCAGAATTATGTTAGCTTTTGTTCGTAACACTTATTTTCTTGATACAAAGCACTATTTTCTCTGTTGCAAAATATATTACTTTAATTTAATTTTACAGAGTTCAAAATAAGAAAACCTCTATCTTGAATGAAAGAAATGAAAAACTTACAAAGAGTGTTAGAAATCGAATCAGTTTGAATTTAGACAAAAGTTATTTTGATTTAAGATTATATTAGTACATGACTGTTATCGAAAACAATCTATTGTCTAAAATTGAGCTAACCGGAGTTCAGAATGAGACATCCGTTACGTTAGGTGTGCGAATCGATTGTCTTCAATTTTTTTTCAATAACCGATCATTAGAAAGAAGAGAATCACAATCTATATTTAAGATTATATTACATTCAATAAATCGCCAGTATTATTTTGTATGAATCTATTTTATATTCATTTAATTAAATATTAGTTTCAAATTCAAAGCAATATGTTATCTTAACTAGAGACAATTTACTGCATGGTGCATATATATGCGAATACGTTCTTGGATCAAAGAATCCTTTTTTACCGTGTGAGTTAGTTTTCCATAACACAATATTTAGCTTAATAATGTGTGACCCTTACTTAAAATTAGCTATATGTATGAGTGTTTATTTGGCATTATACAGAAAAACAAAATTGTTACGGAAAACAATAATATTTTTCCAAATATACATTTTTACCCTCAGCAATTACACGACTAATTAAAGTAAGCTAAAAATAGGTCTTCCCATTAAAACCTTATTTTTAATTTAAAGCTTGTTACAGAGCGGGGTGAGCCGCTTACACGTTTTAAATATGTTGAAATAAATGTTTTGCCCTTTGTTCGTGGAAAAGAGATGTGGCTAAAAAAATTGGCTCATTAAATCGATTATTAAAAAGTATAGTAAACGTATTTTTTTCTTTTCTCCGAAAGACAAATAATGACGAAGTTGCAGCGCATTTTAATTTTGCGTGACGTCACGATCAGCTACGACTTTTAAACCAAAGATGACCTAAATCACCCTGGGCTCCGAAACTTCGAAACACTGTATATTTTAGATTTTTTACAACTTTGCTTAACGAAAAAATATGCGTCTTTTATTTTTAGATAATCTAGTTGACACACTAAATAAAATAATATATATTTTACCCAGTCCACATGCCTATTAATCAGCCAAACGCGAGTTGAATTCCCATCGCCAAATCCGTTTTTTACCTAATATCTGTTGGTTGTGTTATGCTTTTGCACACACTTAATCCACCTCAAATGTTCTGTTTTCATTTATAAATTATTTATTTCACTCAGAGTTGATTAAATTTCTTCTTTCATTTAGCTCGTCTCGGTTGAATGCCTCCTCTAAAATAAAATGGTTATTTACCGGCGTCCATTGTGAAAACGAAATGAGTGAGAATTTTTTTAATGCGGTTGGAACATAAAGGTGCCGTTGTCGAGAGCAAAAGCCTGTTGGTTAAATGCAGCAAAACCATTGAAAAAGCAATAAAAATTGTTGCGCTGCGCACCAAACTTCTGCAGCACAGTTTTGTATACCAGTAGCGTTGGGTGAGAATTCAGTCTAGTACAGCTGTAAAAATATGAAACGAATTAAATACATACAATATGTAACAAAAACCCTGTCCGATCCTTGTAGGAACAACTCAGACCGTCAATAGTGTCATTCATCTCCTTACGCGACAATATGAACAACTTTTCTTATGCTTGAATCTTGAAAAAAAATCAACATTTTCGAAAATGTAGATTTTTCTTTGAGTTTCAAGCACTGGTCCTACAAGGACCAAACAGGGTTTTTTATATTTTTTAGAATTAGGTTCTGTTACATTTTAATAAACCGTTCAATATCCGGCTTATAATAAGTATATTTTTATTTTGATTGACTTAGTGTGATTAATATATCTCTGAGCGTGTTTATACAAAATTTATCTTTGTGAGTATATTTTAATAACACGAAAATTTTCGTAGTTTGAATATGTGGGTGTGTGCAATCCAGTCATGCTGCTAGTTAACGGCTAATGAAAATGCTAAATTGATATTTTAATGCGCGGTGCGCCGATAAACGAAGGTAATAATTGTTGTAGTAATGAAAATGCGTAAATAATATATTAGAAATCCCTAAGGAAATTCGATGGGAATCGCCTTATAAGGAGGTCCCGCCACTTATAAATACATATATTATAACGTCTTTATTCCTAATGAAATAGACAAAGTCCAGGGCCGTAAGACCTAAACGCCAAAACTAAATTCGGTAGCATTGTCTATTATTATGATTTAGATCAAAAATATCCATTGTCTCGACTCTGCGTTGACTTATTCAGTTGTGTATAATATGCAGAGGTCGGAATTAGGTAGAGTTATTTATCTACTTGCATCGAAATGTTGATATTAATATGGATCTTCCCGGGATTTCTAATGGACAATATTACAAATAAATAATAATAAAAACCTCAGACATAGATAAGACTAATAAAACAAAGATAACTACATACATCTTTTATGAGTATTTACATAAGTATTTTTATAAGTTTTAACATATGATATTGGCAACGTCGCGCGTGCAGTGGTTTAAATTGTGTAGAAGTAAATTACTTTTTTTTAAAGAAATGACAGGATTTTTCTGCTCTTTAAAATTAATCTCGAGATTTGAGGCATATACACTTTATTCTTTCGCTGAATGAAACAGTGTAAGTACATAAATAACTCTAATTCCGACCTCTGATTATTATATTTATTGATATGCTATATAGTATCGACTTGTGAGCCTTTATAGCAGTATGTTGAATTTATATCGCGTCAGACACTATAAAATAACGTTGTTTGCGTCATAAAAAATAGGGACATATACTGAAAACCTCGGTACCCATTTTATTTTTGGTTTTATGGCAACGAAAAGGACTGTCTCATGTAACATAAAAGTAATTTTTCCTATGATTTTAAACGGAGTTTTCAGTGATGCAGCTTTCTGATCATCTAAGCACGTAAAATGAAAGAATTTTTTCGAACAACTTTAATTTCCAGCAAAGAGACATTTTCAAACGTTTAGATTTAATCCGCTTAAAAACTCCCAGGTGACTGAACTTGTAGAGACATAAAAGCAGAAAGCGAAACTGGGAAGCAAAATAATATGTTACGTTCTTCTTTGATCATGAAGTTTTATCGCCAGAAGTGCCATTTTTGAAACGCGGAGTCACCTAAACGAATAAATTGTTTTCCATACACAAAATACTGTTCGTTTAGAGACTCTTCGTTTGAAAAATGGCACCACAGATCTAAATGTGAAATTTTTATTTAACATGGCTTTTTCAATTGTTTTCAAGTATTTTTTCAGATGCTACTTCTTCCCACCTAGATGGTAGAAACGGATCCAATTAAATGGGTGAAAATGCGATTCATGGTAATAGGTGACCTCACCTTTTCGTCCATCATCAGGCATCACGCTAAAAGTGCCCTATCTTGCGTCTCTAAGCAATGTCTGCTTAGAGCCGCCAGACCCAAAATGCTGTCTGCCCCATTAGGTAAAAAAAAAGTGATAGTTCATGTATAATATGAAAAGTGTTTTAGCAGTAAAGAATGGAAGACAGCCGGGTGAATGGAAACCAAAAAGGAGGCTTTTGCCCAACTATGGCACCTAAATGGCTAATTAAAAAATATCGAACCATGATTAGAAAAACATTAGAATTGTTGACATTTTCGCAAACCGAGCAAATATGTACACACGCGGTCAAATGTGTATTATTGAGGTGACGCGTTGTGCTTCTTTTGGTGAAACGCTTTTCTCTTTGAATGTACTGTTGCCGTGCTGTGACGCCTATTAAATGATTTCAAAAATATGTTTACATAAATATGCTTAAACAAATAATTAGCTTAAGTGTATTGTAACATAGCCCATCAGGCTGGGTAGGGACCAATATCATTATTTCGGCGTAATCTTCCCAGCGGTGTTCGTTCAGAAACGCTAGTAGTTTTAAGCTTTTGCCCTAAAATCATATGAAAAAAATATCTTCAATAAGATATCAATTCATCCTCAATGTATAAAAAAAATTGACTATGACTTTAATAATGTTAATTCATAATAGTAGGAAATTTAGAAAATGTTTAATGTTTACAAACATTTAAATATGGTCCTACAAGAAGGCTCAACGGGCGATTAAGAGGACTATGCTCGGTGTTTCTCTACGCAGTCAAATAAGGAGATTCGTAGAAAAACGAAGATCACTGACATAGCCAAGCGGATTAACTCATTGAATTGGCAGTGGGCGGGGCACATAGCGCGAAGAACCGATGGCTCATGGGGCAGAAAAGTTCTCGAATGGCGGCCACGTACCGGCAAGCGCAACGTAGGACACCAACCTGCTAGGTGTTCAGACGACCTTAGCAAGGTTGCAGGAAAGCGCTGGATGCAGGTCGCTTCCGATCGGTCGTTTTGGAAATCCTTGGGGCAGGCCTATGTCCAGCAGTGGAGTTCCTGTGGCTGATATGATGATGTTGATGATGATTTTAAATATTGTGTGTAGATGTAAATCTGCTTCAGCTCGTATAAAATGGATTTCTAAAAGTCGAAATCAAAGTTAAAAAATTGTATTCAAGGTCGAATAATACGTACACGACAATCCTGAGTTTAGTCTATATGTCTAGATCTAGACACGCGGCAGCGTATCAGAGCCAAGTTCAAAAAAAGGAACTGGCGACGCAGCAGCCGTGTGTATATTTACACGAACTATTTCGAGCTACTTTTGACCCCTTCACAACTCGAAATACATGAAATTTCAAATCCAATGTTAAGATTCTTATAAATAAAATTGGCCATTTAGATCTCAATTCTTTTATGTTTATGGTGGGATTTTTATTCACTATTTTAAATGAAATAAGGATCTGCCCAAATTTTAACCGATTTCACCCTTTTTTGATGACTGTACATTTCAAACCTTTAAATATAATTTCGCGTCATCCTGGGAATACGGTTAAGCGTTTACACGATTATCGCGATAGCTTTTACAAGTCGTGTAGGACTAACGGGGTCATGAAAGTAAGCTTTAGCTCACGTTTTACAGTTTAAAAGTTAAAAGGATTTAAAATACAAGATGTACGTTTAAAAACCTAATACCTGACAATGGCAAGCATATGCGACTAAAAATGTACGTATATACTTTTGAAACGTGCTAATCAAGACCTCTCATTTGTTACATCACTTGAATACGAAACAAAAAAAAAATAACCCTTACTTTTTTGTATATGTAACATTTTGTTTTATACATTTTTTGCATAGAAACTGTAGCCTTTGTCATTCGGACACTAATGACGAATCGATTGACAAATCATTTGTGACATTTGAACAAGCTTTACAGCAAATAAACTTTTACAGCAAATAAATATATTATTACGAGTTGGTACGCTTTTCAGCTACGGGTCCATGGGGACCCGGTCCTTTGAGTCTAAAAAGTGAGATGGCTGCATCTATGAAGGTCTATCATTATTATTATAAGCGATTCTGATGCTACGGTGGAACAGATGTACAAACCCATATACATACATACATAGACTGCTAAAATCATAACCCTTCCTTTTAGCTTTACCGAAGTCGGGTAAAAATAAGCATCTAACCAGAGTGGCTCTGCCAGATATAAATTCCTCTAACAACCCAGTGTTTGGCTATTATACAATGCTTTAAGCATTAAGTCCGCCTATTATGCTATTCAAATAGTATTAAATCCTATGCTAGTCTAGGACACACATTATCGTAGAAATATCTGACCAAACTTAAAATCAATCGCAGTAAGTACGAATATTATAAATTCAACCAAAGAAATATGTTCAGTAATATATAGAAAAATATAACGAAGCATTTTTGTTATATTTACCAATTTATTCTAATAGAAGATAAGTAGTTACATGGAAAACAGGCGTGAAAATATGTATACGTATGAACGTAAAGTTAAGTATTGACATTTTAGATTAATGTACTCGTAATTAAGAATGTACCTATTGTGAGTGAGTAGAGCTTTGACTCTACCTAGCTAGTACAATAGCAGTTTAGTATATTGTCATCTCTTTTATTCTATTCACAACTCTGCATATTCCATTCCGCGACATCCTCACGAAATTTCTTGCCTGTTCTTTACCATTTTATTGAAGCAATAAATTATATGTATGGCTGATGTTTTGACCTTGCAAGTTATCTATTGCTTGAATGAAATAGTACGCAACAGGCAAGAAACATGCACCTACTAAATGGGCCTTAATACTACAGTTGCCAGTGAGGGAGGACATCCTCACGGAGTTTCTTGCGTGTTCATTACCATTTTATTGAAGCAATAAATAATATGTAAGGCTGACGTTTTGTTTAGACCGTGCAAATAGTACGCAACAGGTAAGAAATAGGACCGACTAAATGGGCCTTAATACTACAGTTGCCACTGACGACATTATCACGAATTTTCTTGCCTGTTATATACCATTTTATTGAAGCTATAAATGATTTGTATGGCTTCCGTTTAGTTACTTGAGACCATGCAAGTTATCTATTGCTTAAATGAAATATACGCAACAGGCAAGAAACTTGCACCGTCTAAATGGGCCTTAACACTACAGTTGCCACTGACGACATCCTCATGAAGTTTCTTGCCTGTTCTATACCATTTTATTAAAGCAAAAAATGATTTGTATGGCTGTCGTTTAGTTACTTGAGACCATGCAAGTTATCCATTTCTTGAATGAAATGGTACGCAGCAGGCAACAAACTTGAACCGTCATAATGGGCCTTAATACTACAGTTGCCACTAAGGACATCCTCACGAAGTTTCTTGCCTGTTCTATGCTAGTTTATTGAAGCTATAAGTGATTTGTACTGTGGACGTTTAGTTACTTGAGACCATGCAAGTTTGCTTTTTGCTTTTTTCAAAAGAATTGCTTGAATGAAATGGTACGCAGCAGGCAAGAAACTTGCACCGTCTAAATGTGCCTTAATACTACAGTTGTTACTGACGAAATCCTCACGAAGAGATGGAGTGGTTCTAATCTGTGCCAGAAACCGCACGACCTAGCCTCTTTGATATCCAGTTTAGTGCTTCGTAATCGTGAACTTTCGCAAAAGCTGCGTCATGTTTGACTGTACCTATGTAGAAAACATAGGTACAGTCAACGAACGAGATACCGTACCAGGCCTTCTATGGTCTACAATGTCCTTTTATAAGAAGCACAAATATTTTAAGGGTTGACTCAGTCCATCATTTTGAACAACTTTTCCCAACAAAAGTATAGCAAAAATCGCAGTAATCATGTGATATACAATGGGAAATAATAATATAAACAAATTTAATTGGAACAGTTGTTCAAAATGATTTACCCCTTAAAATATTTGTATTCAATAAAAAAGGAAATTGTAATATCTTGAATTTTTTCTTAAAATAAAAAAAAAAATACATAAATACATTAAACTCTTTCTAAATAAGTACACATTCTCATGTTATATTATTTTGAGTAAAAGAAAAAAATCAAGATATTCAGGTAGAAGGGCCTGGTCAGGTGTCTCGTTGGCTGACTGTACCTAGTACGTACTCACCTAGATTAGCATACAATAAAATTTCACCGACAGGATGATTAATGACTTATTATTATGTTGCCTAACTACAATATAATGCAAGGTTTTTTGAACGGGTAACGTGCATGCAGATTTGACATTGAACGTAATGAACAAATGTTAAGTTTTATTTTTAGTCAGTTAATTTGAATTTATTTACAGGAACACTCAAGTAATTGTAGTTTGCCCAATATTTTTAATATTATTTGATTTACAATTTTTTTTATCTTTTCTTCCTTTTTGTTAGTCATAGTTAAATAAAAAAATTTGATAGGTAGTATATTTAATTAATAGTGTGATTTGTTTTCAATTGAAGAAAAAAATAACTCAGCTAGATGTGAAAACCCTTTGAGATAAGTTTTACATTAAATATTATTTTAATTAAATTACAAAAAAAACATTTTGTATCAAAAGAGTGGAAAAACATAGTTATGTTCCATTTAAATTATGCATATAAAAATGGGCTAAGGTCGGACAAGATTTTTAAACAATTCTTATGATGCCCATGCAGCATGGTGGTAAGAACGCTAGCTGCATTTTCAAGCCGTAATACTGGATCACATTACCCATTCAAAATAGAATAAAATATAATTTCTAATACAAAATAATCAGACATGCAACGTCACGTCAATAAAGCAATAATTGAAAAGTAATTGAATCAACAAGGCACACGGAGCATTCGATCTCGCGTCTTACTTTCACATTTTTGCGTGGGCAGCCGGCAGCCGCTCTCGCCGACAACATACAAATATTATCTCATAAACCACAATATTTACCAATCAGCTGAACTCATTAATGAACCGAAGCGCGCGAAATCAAAAAAAGAAACAAAAAAAGTATTCACAAAAAATTAAAACAGACCTTCTTTTTGAACTTTGTCGCTCCAGATTTGCTAGTTTGATCCTCACTTTGTCCAAACACAATCACTTCACTGAACACTATCACTCGCGTCGTGGTTTTCGTTTGGCGCACTAAAATGCGTGTGCCTTCCCCGATCGTCTGTTGAAGACTGGTTAGTAGCTGGCATGGCTTGGCTTCAGACTCACGGCGTCGCTCGAATCAAGGCCATGCAAAACGCTGGTCCCATTTCCCAGTGGAAAGTGTTCTGTATATCCGCGATACTAAGCCCCTTTCGGGCAGGTGTGGGAGAAAGCATCCGAACTGATGTGACTCATTCGAGATGATTTGCCCGCCGAAAGTGACCGACCGGTTCCGGAGGCGCCAGATCTGGCGAAAAGAAAGGGATTTGTTTAAGTTGATGTAATCTCAGACATTTTAATGAATTCTGTGAAGAGTAAGACGTCTTTGGTGAAATTGTTCGTAAATACGGATGGAATTCTTCAAAGGAAATGTTTAGATTTTGGATTAGTTGGATAAAGATATTTAAATATATTTTTATAGATAGGTAGAGCTAAATCGCTCATTTCTTTTTCACACTGCCGATGTCATTGTTTGTCACATTAATCATCATCATCATATCAGCCACAGGAAGTCCACTGTTGGACATAGGCCTCTATCACATTAAATTGGGTAAAATAATTATTTAATTGCAGTAATTTTATTTTTCTCTTTATTTGTCTTTACATACCTATGACCCTCTTGGCTGTTGGCTTAGGATTAAGGCCCATTTACATAGTGCAAGTTTCTTGCTTGTTCCATATAAAATAAATTGAAGCAAAAGATTACATGCATGGTCTAAGCGAAACGTCAAATACAAATCATTTATTGCTTTAATTAAATTGTATGCAACAGGCGAGGAAACTTGCACATGGCCCTAAGCATTTGCATTGGAACGCATCTTAATGCGTCCTAATATTTCTTCTATATGACTTATTCTTGAACTCTTTGGGATTGAAGAATTCATGCAACTATTTTACAAAGCTTAGGTTTTTGTTGAAAAGTGTTTAACATCTCTGTTAAATCGAAAGTTCGTCGGAGTAAGTTGCTAAGTTAGAACATAGATGACTGGAGCGCCATTAACTTGAAATTAGAACGTACCTGAGCTCTGCGATAGCGCAGCACTTAGTAACTTTACTCAGAGTATGTTCCGATAAATTGGCTTCGATTCCACTTTACTTAGATGTCGAGTGATCAGTTAGAAGATACGGTGACTATCTTCGTCTTAACACGGTTCCGGTTGCATCATCATCTGTGTTGCTTCGGAGCCCGGGGTACATATTTCCGCTTTTCAATGGTCAAAGATACTGGAAACCATGCGAAATCGAAAAGAAGCCAGCACGGTTTAAACGATTTGACTATAGTTTTACACCCGGCCACCTTCCTAACGTTAACCTTCCTTGGGAATGCAGGTTGTAGCTAGAGATGTTTGTGCTTAGTCCTTTAGTTGCCTCTCACACATCCACAGGAAGGGATGGAATGATCATATCCTAGGCTCCTGAAGCCACACGGCAAGCTATTCTTTTGTCCTTGCCTATATAAAGTTAACAAAAACTAAATATTTTTATCAATATTACACACACAGAATAAGTACTAGTACTCACGTACAGAAGACTCACTAAGCAAAGAAATTCAAAGAGATATCTCCTCAATGTGGTTAGTGATATAGTTTTTCAGCTCGGGTCGGAACTCAGCTTCTTTTCGTTTAGATACGACCTAGAAATCCATTGCAAGAAAATTTTATTCTTATTACTCTGAACAAACGATTCATATAACTGAATTTCCCAATCCGGCGTGGTCGCCGCGCGCATTGTAATAATGTAGGTATAATTTAATACCTAAACGGGGAGTGACACAGGCCTGATATTACTGGCAGGAAAGAAAAGGTTGCTCTTTAATATAAAAAAGTAACAAATATATTGCCAGCAATTAGTTTTTGCCAAATAATCTCATAAAGTGCGTGCAAACTTGTGAAAACTGTTATTCCGTCCACATTCTGAACTTAGAGATTTATTACATGTAGGTATTATTAGCCAGTAATAAATTGCTCTTGTTGAGCCTCTTTTTGTATCATAAACAACGTGCGTGGGCAAGCATAGATCAGGTAATATTTTGAAGGTGAAAAAAACAGTTCATATTTTGATGCAATTTCTTTTGATTACCACTGAATTTTCTCTAACAACCCAAAGGTTGGTGTTAGATAATGCTTTTAGCATTAAGTCCGCCTATTGTGCTATACAAATTGAATTTTGTACAAAAAGGTTAAATAAATAAAATACATATTTTTTTACAAAATTTAGTCGATATCTGACATGACGTCTCAAAAGAAAACCAAGAGTATGTTTGTTGAACTACCGAGCTAAGTTCTTCGAGTTTACTTGATCAATCCGGCATTTGTATGTTTGTTTGTTCAACGATAAATTAAGTAATTTTAATCGGAGCTTTTTGAAATTAGGCATTAAGATGTAGCTAATACAATTTTCAATTTCGGACATGAACCAAATCTGTCAAGGGGTTGTCGAGATGTACGCGAGTACAGTTCAGAGCGAACTACTATATAGTATGGATAAGTTTATGGTACTGGATAAAGGCTGTCTTATGTTTTATGTAAATATGTGCAATGTACCATTCGTGAAAGATTTCCTTTATCTTCTCTGTCGAATTCGTTTCTAGACGCTTTCCTCGTATATTCCATTTCCATAGCAGTAACTCAGCAGGTAAATACAAGATTATTTTTAATTAACTACAAATATTTTAAGGGTGATTCAGTCCATCATTTTGAACAAGTTTTACCTATAAATGTATATCGAAATACGATTTTTTTCATTTCCCAAAATAAAAATTTAACTTTCCTACTTGAGTTGTAGAAGAACCTAATTTTTTTCTCATAAATTTAACATTTCTGGGAAAAATTCTTAAACCTGCTGAGTTACTGCTCTAGAAATGGAAAATACGAGGAAAGCGTCTAGAAGCAAATTCGACAGTGAAGATAAAGGTAAGGTGAATATATACTAAGTTGAATAAATAAATGCATTTATTGCAATAATACAAAAAAATAACTTATAAAGGAAATTTTACAATTTAAAATACATGCATAGGTACAATGGGCGGTATTATTGCTTAGAGCGATCTCTTCCAGACAACCGGTGGATGGAGAGTAACGTAGACGTTAGAAATGAGTTGTGACTGTTTCAGCCAACTATCGGCGTTATTTTATTTATTTAAACTTTATTTACCAAAACAACATGGCGCCAAAGACGGACTTAATGCTAATTGCATTCTCTACCAGCCAACCTTTGGGACAAATAGAGAAAAAACTCGTGGTTTTTAAGAATCGTGTCTCAAGTTTCAAGTCACACTTTACAGTGCACTTCAGCACTAAAGACTATACAATGCAATTTTAAGTTCCCTGCAGTTTTATGTTGTAGGTAGTCACAAAGTTTGTGAGCAAATATGGAACACTTTTGAAGAGAAGAAACTTGCAGGTACTCTGCAATGTCTGAAATATTGACGTAGAGGTACTTAATTTTTAACCGACATCGGTCGGAATGTTAAATTTTTTTTTTAAATGTATATTCACCCTCACAGACACGCCTAGATCAATTTTGACAATTCTTTGAAAGGACATACTTGGTAGGTGGTCACGAAGATATTTTATTAAAATAGGTTATGTAGTTTGGGGTGAAGTTGGTTTTTAATTAAAAAAAACGATATAAGAGGCACATCTCATTATTTTCATTGCACAACTATATTTTTCCATTACTCAGGTAAAGGTCTTCTGCGGTCATCAGCTATACCGAAGCATAAAAACTACCTAGTAGATATAAAAAAATCTATTTCAAGGCCTGTGATGACCGTGACGCACTTATTTGTAAACATGGCGGCATGCAGGATCTAAAAGATGACACACCATTGTATCATTCATATCAACTAAGGGATATTAAAGATTGAATTTACGCATTGTATTTCGTATATCGTATGCTATTTTTTAAATTCATATTTTATATTTCATTTATTCACTATTTTGTAAACAATATGTCGCATTCATTTTTAATTTATTATTTACAAAATTGCCCATTGAGGCATTGGAAATCGGATTAATTTACGGAATACTAATAATAAATTACAATTCAACAATTCAATTCATTTCATTTTCTCAAATTATTTACTTGTCACCACATATACTAAATTATTATTAACTAGTAATTGTTACATCATAATTCACACTAAATATAGGTACATCATTTTAATTTAAATAAGTTTAATGTCATTTAAGTTGATATTTGTACTATGAAATAAAATGTCCATAAAAACTAAAGTTTGTCCGTCCAATATTCCGTCATATTATAATAACTTTTGTCAATCATCAGTTTTTTTTTAAATTAATGTCAAATTTATTTCCTTGAAGATCTTTAATTGTTTTTGGGAGGTGATTGTACACCTGAATTGCCTTGTAATACGGGCTATGTTGGTACAATACGAGGTTCCATGAGGGTAGAATTAAATCATTATCGCGGCGTGATTCAGACATATATACGAATTCCGTATCATTATCTGTAAAAATCACGTTTGTTGTATGGGAGCCCAACTTAAGTATTTATTGTATTCTGGTTTTAGTATTTTATGTTACAGCGGCAACAGAAATACCTACACCATCTGTAAAAATTTAAATCGGTCTAGCTATCACGGTTCATGAGATACACACTAGTGACAGACAGACAGACAGTGATCCCATTTTTACCCTTTGAGTACAGAATCCTAAAAAATTAACAAGATAAGTTCGACTAATAATAAAATTTATAAGTTTTTGTTAGTTACAACTATATTGTGCATAAAAAAATATGTGACAGACGGACGGACGGACGTACGGACAGCGGAGTTTTAGTAATTGGGCTCCGTTTTTATCCTTTGGGTACATTTAAAGTATCTGAATTGAGTAGTTAGAAAGTACCATATTTAGCCCCCAAATAGTTTCAGTATATTTTGTGAGACCCCGTATAATAAATAAGTTGGTAGATATTTAACCTTGCACGGACCATTTTTAAATAAATTAATTTGCCTAAAATCTTCTATCTACTCTTTATTAAACACACAAAAATATATACAATAATATAAGAAGAAGAAAATAGTATTTTATGCAACAGTTGTATAAGAAGGTTCATAAAATGCGAGTGGCGCAAGTTAAGATGAGAGCCTTGGCGAGCATCGTAAGGAGACGCCATCGAGCATTTTTTGACATACTTATACAACGTTGCATACAACTTTTTCTACGACTACATTTACTAAAATAAACAAAGAAAAGTACGAAATACTGACTAAAAGTGCCATTTTTGAAACATGTTGTCACTTAAACGAATGTTTTTTATACAAAAGACCGTTTGTTCAGTGACTCCACGTTTGAAAAATGGCACCATATGTTAAAATAACGATTTTATTATGTTGGCAGTATGGTAGATCTAAAAAAAAAAGTTATAGGTCTATGGCTAGGAGTATCGTTTTGGCGAAATAACGACACATGTGCTATTATATTAGGAATAGACTATAGACTTTTTTGAAATCATATAATCTATGTTCTTAAATTAGTGTTCGGGACCATTTAAAAGACAGATAACAGTACAGGAGTAGAAAAAACACCTTTTAAAGTAGGGTAACGTTTTATGACAGCGGAATATTAAATGTAACGAACACTAATGTAAAATTCTGGCAAGCGAGCGGCCGTAAATTAAAAAGTTGTCGGTTTGGCCATAAACTTGACGCTGCATAGATCGATACAGGTTTTGCGAAATTATGCCGGCGATGTTGTTATTTTTGTAAAGCCCCAGTTTTTGGCATAAGCCTCGTTTTATTGGCAGCATTTAGTTCTGTCCCTGATATTACTAGTAAATACTAAATTGTAAGAGCTTTCACTACAGAGTATCTTCATCAAATCTTCACCAGATTAATATGGGATCAATTTGGCGCTAAAGAGTTTCAAATAAAAAAGAATTATCTAAATCGGTTCACTAATGGCTAAAACATCGTGTAAAATACATACAAAAGAAAACATACCCACTGAACAAATTGATAATAACCTCTTCCTTTTTAAGGTTTCGTACCCAAAGGGTACAAACGGGACCCTATTACTAAGACTGCGCTGTCCGTCGGCTCCGAATGACCTGTCCGTCTGTCCGTCCGCCTTTCTGTCCGTCCGTCCGTCTGTCTGTCTGCCACCAGGCTGTCTCAAAAACCATGATAGATAGACATTTGAAATTTTTAGCTGATGTATTTCTGTTTTACAGTTCACATATAGAGCCGACCCCAAATAAGGAAGTGGCGAAGAAAAAAATTATGTAATTTTGTTGCCGCTATAATAAAAAATACTAAAACAGAATAAAATTAATAATTTAATTGAAACTCCTATGTAACAAAATTTGTTATAAGGGAGTCCGGTATTCCAACACATTTGTTGAACAAATGTGATTTTTTATAGATAATGGTACGGAACCCTTCGTGTGCGAGTCCAGCTTGCACTTGGTCGGTCAAACTGACGTTTTGCAAATTCTTACGAGTGCATTGGTTAAGCTCAATCTCTACAAATATCTCGTCAATCTCAAGAAATATAAAAATTTCAAGTCGAGCCCCAGCCCTCAAATAAATCTCTTGCCTATTGAAGCGGGTATAAAGATATAGCTTAATAATCCGGTACGCAGACCTCAATTTGTCAACAGGTGCGGCTGCTGCGGGGTTCCCGATCAATTACTTTTAATCCTCTTTTCCTTTTTCTATCGAGCTTCTTTAATTTACGTAAGTTCTTATATTTGTGTCCCAGTCTCAATTTCAAGATACAGGCCTGCTATTTTTTGGCCTGATGGTAAGTGATCACCGCTGCCCATGGACAACTGCAACACCAGGGGTGTAAAGAAACCTTGCCGGCCTTTCAGGAAAATATAAACTCGTTTTTTAACCGACTTCCAAAAAAGGAGGAGGTTATCAATTCGTTGCGATTTTTTTTTTATGTATGTTTACCGATTATTCAAAAACGCCTGGACCGATTTAAAAACTTCCTTTTTTGTTTGAAAAGGTATACTTTCCAGGTAACATGGAAATTTTATCAAAATCGGTTATGTAGTTTGGGGGTGAAGTCGGTTTTTAGTTTTGAAAAATTATTGAAGTTTTCAATGTCGTATCGGTAAAGTTTCAATAGACATCGTTCGTACTAACTCTCAATATGTTCCCTTAGGGCGTACTCGGACGACACGCGCACGCCAAGCCCACGCCTAGCTCAAGCCTAAAGCTCGCCTAGCGAGTGTTGGAATTCTTGAAATTAGTTGCCTATAATTTAAGTCCTATATTAATACAATTTAAATTGCATTAACCAAAACACGCACGCCTCGCTTAAGCCACACGCTTGCCTTGCCGCCGCCTTGCTTCCGCCTTGCGCCCGCCCGTCGCTCGCCCCGACTGGACTTCGGTAAATGCGTGAGTTGTATTGATATATGATAGGACTCAAATTATATGCAACATGTTCAAACCGCGCTTGTCGTGCGCTAGACGCGGGCTTGGCGTACGCGTGTCGTCTGAACGCGCCCATAGATCGTCGATATATATTCAGCGGGAATAAAGATACTCCATTATATGCGTATCTTAATTTTTCAACAGTTGCGGCTGCTTCGGGGAGGCCGATCAATTACTTTTAATCTCCTTTCCCCTTTTCCTTTTTAGGTATTTGAAAATCTCAATTTACAGATTTTATGCAGAATATGCTTCCATACGTGACGACCTCCGTGGCGTAGTGTTCACTATGCTAGTCCGCCACCCAGAGGTCCCGGGTTCGATCCCCGGTCAGGGCAAGTTGGAAAATGGCCTTTTTCAAATTGTCCTGGGTCTTGGATGTTTATCTATACATGTCATCATCATCATCATCATTTCAGCCGCATTACGTCCACTGCTGGACATAGGCCTCTCCCAAGGATTTCCAAAATGACCGATCAAGAGCGGCCTGCATCCAGCGCTTTCCAGCGACCTTGGTCAGATCGTCTGACCACCTTGTGGGTGGGTGTCCTACGCTTCGCTTGCCAGTACGTGATCGCCATTCGAGAACCTTTTTGCCCCATCGGCCATTGGTTCTTCGCCACTTTAACGAACTAATCCGCTGGGCTATGTCAGTGACTTTTGTTCTTCTACGAATTCCCTCATTTCTGATTCGATCACGTAGAGAAACACCGAGCATTGCCCTCTCCATAGCGCGATGAGCGACCTTGGGCCTATACATGTACCTATTTGTTATAAAATATAGTATCGTTGAGTTAGTATCCCATAACACAAGACTCGAGCTTACTTTGGGACTAACTCAATCAGTGTAATTTGTCCCTATATATTTATTTTATTTATTTATTATACCGGTTCAGTAGGAAATTTATTTGAAATAGGTGCAGTTTGATTCATGATTATTAAATTTAAATCATAATTATATTTGACTACTATAATTGAATTTTAATATGTTACCTTTCAATATATTTCTGTATTTTAATTTAACTTATTATGTAAAATTTAAAAAAAATCGAACTCAATGTAAAAATTGTTTATGATTAAATAAATGAAATGAATGAAAGGAACAACATACTTAAAATTTACTAGTTGCTTCTCTTTTCCGCAGATCGGTATAGCCGATTGAGGGATTGCGCAGGAATCCAAATCATTACTTTAGGCGGTGCGGATAGCAGCCCGTCACCATTTTGATTATATTTGTACCTGCACTCCATCTTGACTTTGCTTATGTCAAGCTTTACCATAACATCTTTACCAATCTACACTAAGTTGTACATCTTTTTAATTAACTTACTTTTAAAAAGGAGGCGGTTATAAATTTGTCGCGATCATTTTTTAAGTAGATATTTTCACCCATCATTCGAAAACGACAGGATATTTTTTTGTTTCAAAGGGTATACTTGTCATAGAAATGTTGTCAAAATCGGTTGTGTAATTTGAGAGTGAATTCGGTTTTTAGTTTTGAAAATTATAAACAAACAGAAAATTTTTACTCTCGACCATTGAATTATGTTCTCATATCTAAACGATGAGAAGGTATATACTTAAACAAACCTTCAATAGGTACATCAAGACCTTGCTTATGTCAAGCTTTACCATAAGATCTTTACCAATCTACACAAAATTTGTACATCTTTCAATATACAAAAATATTTTTACAAACTTTTATTTAGTTTCACCTGTCCCGTTGTCTGTATGTCTGTCTGTCTGTAATCAAATCTTGCAAGTTAAATTAGACCCACTTCCCAGTTTCCGATTAAGCTGAAATTTTGCACGCAAACGTATATCGCGTGACAATGGAATATTATGATGACATGGAGCTAGTCTGATGCTAGAGCCATAGGTGGCCAAAGGAACTCTGAAATGAAACGAAGCAAACCCATCGAGTTTGGGCTCGTTTGATTCGTCTTAAGGATCACTTTAAATAAAACCTTGTTTTAAATAATTACTTGTTTACTATTTCTTTCTCTCAACTATTGAATTATTTATGTTATCATCTCAACGAAGAGAAGGTATACTTAAACGAACCTCCAATAGGTACATCTAGTCTATTGAAAATGGGTGAAAACTCTCTCGCTGACCTTAATTTGTCGTCAACAGGTGCGGTTGACCGGGGGCAACCAATCAGTTACTCGTAAACCTCTTTAAATCCCCTTTTCTCGTTTCCACTAAGGGATTTAAAATTAAAAGATAAGCTATATCTCTACGGCAAGATTTAAACATTTATAGCTCGAAAAGATACTTTACATTTTTTTATGCTGACGAGGGGAAGACGTAAAGGTTTGTGTTAATAGAAACAGATCCTCACGTAGCAAAACATATTAAATCTAGGCCAATAACAATGATCTGAGAAGTTTTTCCACCATCAATTTTATTTGTTATGCCTACTACGAATTTTAGTTACCTGCTTAATTTAAAAATGTAGTGGAGGGAAAGATAAAAGGTAGACGAAAAGCAAGAAAGAGTTATGTAATGAAAGAAAAACTGAAAAGCAAGAGTCATGTCGTATCAAGCGCTAAGAGTAAGGCTGAAGACTGAGAAGTTTGGTCCTTACTTCACTGGACAAGATCTTACCAAATAAGAAGATTTACTTAATCAATAAATTTAAAAAGTTGAAATTCATATCGACAGATTCTACAATATGTAACAAAAACGCTGTCCAATACTTATAGGAGCAACTCAGACAGTCAATATGAACAACTTTTTCTATGGAACCAATGCTTGAAACACGACGACAACAAAAAATCGACGTTTTCATACAAAAGTATTCTGCCGTCCCGGCAATTTGTATGAAAATGTCGATTTTTTCTTTGAGTTTCAAACATTGTTCCCACAGGAAAAGTTGTTCATTATGACGGTCTGAGTTGCTCCTATAAGGATCGGACAGGGTTTTTGTTACATATTGTATAAACATATGCTTATTATATCTGCTGTAATTAATTCTGATTTCACGGCAATTAGGTTATTGATTAAAGTGAAGTCGCTTAGCAACGCGTTCAGTTTTAATCACCTAAGTAGGTACTCTGCTATTTTTAGATTGCTTTATTTATACACTATCAAGTCTTGATCCCTAATGAGGCAGACAGAGAATTTTGATCTTACGGCTCTAAGCAGATAGAACGGACAAGAGAAGGTGGAAATACGAGTAATAGTTATGAATTGATATCCGCAACGCTTGTTAACATGATTCGCATTTTCGCCCGGTCCTTCGATCGGCTTTTACGGGAAACACTGGTACATTCTAACTTTTTCTTTTCTCCTAGACAAGCATGGAACCAGCTTACATTGAATAAAAGAAATAGCTGAACCAGTTTATTTGCTTTGGTTTTGATACCAAACTTTTGTTCTAATTAGCAAGAACCATGTAGTTGTAATTAAAAAAAAATCATTTTAACTTCTAGTGGCCCTGAGTTCAGCAGTCACTTGATTATGGTTACGTGTAGCAAAATTTTTAGCTACTAGTAACCATTCTTTTTTTTTCAGTGTTATTTAAAACATCTATACTCCTTTAGGAGCAGTACTGTGGTTAAAATAGATTTTATAGTTGCTTTAATTGAAATTTCGACGATGGAAAACCCCTATTCTATTCCAAACCATCCTTCGGGGCCCTATTAATACGGCTTTGCAGGGAAGAAAAGTAAATCTTCTTATCTTTCCTTATTGACCTACATCTTATGTACCGATAGAGATCTAATTGATTTCATAGTGTTCTGAAAATAATAAATCTTTATTGTATAAAATTTGTTTATTGTATTGTAATTTTTGTTTTTATGCATTCAAGATGCAAAACCACTCAAAAAAAGGTAAAGTGATAGCAAGAGCATGGTCGTATCAAGACAAAGATCTCAGGTTCAATCCCTTTCAAGGTTTTTTGGCACCTGTCCTTATTTCATTATTTACTTTGTGTATTGAAATTGTTAGTAATGTATCTTTAATAAGTAAGTTGGTTGACTCTTTGGGAATACAGTTTGTAGCACGAGATGTTGCTCATTCCTTTAGTCGTCTCTTACGATATCTACAAGAAGAGATGAAGTGATCCTATCCTATTCTAAGCCGGAAACCAAACGGGTAATTATAAATGAATAAATATATAGGGATAAAATTACACTGATTGAGCTGGCCGCAAAGTAAGTTCGAGACATAACACAATTATGGGATACTAAGTAAACGATACACAATATTTTATAACAAATAGATATATAGATAAACATCCAAGACCCAGGACAATTTGAAAAGGGCCATTATTTTACGAATTATTAATCTCCTTATTTGTTCCGTAGAAACTTGTTTCATTTCAGCAAATACGCAACAAGTAAACTCAATAAACTACTACATAGTACCTTCCAGGGCCGGATCTACTGGCTTGTTGGACCTGCAGCCCAGAGCCCTGTAGATAGGAGCTGTCCGTTTGTTGGTGTCGGACGACACTCTGACAAAAAAAGGCCCTGACACGCTAGCTGCCCTAAAGCTAAAGCACCCCGGACCGTCTCATCCCCATAGCTCACCGCCGGCACCCGACACATCATATACCACTGGATCATTTACAGTAGATAATGTGGCGCTTGCTCTCGGCTCCTTTTATAGTGGCTCTGCGGCGGGCTCAGATGGCATTCGCCTATTCATTTAAAGGAATTCAATTCCGGCAGTGCGAGCGAAAATGGGCGTTGTTTAATGGAAAGCCTAACCAAGTTATCCAACTTTATGTTGAGCGGACAAGTTAATGTGCAAGTTTGTCCTCAGCTATACGGAGCGGCCTTTTGCGCGCTGTCGAAAAGAGACGGTGATTTAAGACCCATTACCATTGGCAGTGTATTTAAGCGGCTGGTGGCCAAGCTGGCATGCCACGCAGTCAAAGAGACGATGTCGGAATACCTTCAGACACATCAGTTAGGATTCAGCACTCGCCTTGACTGTGAGGCGGCTATTCACAGCACACGTAAATTTGTAGCAGATACTGGCAATGGAAAGTGCGTCGTGCTAAAGTTGGATATCCGCAATGTCTTTAATATCTTGGAGAGAGATGTTTATTGGGTGAGGTCAGGGACAAAATACCATCTTTGTATCCCTTTCTTTATCAAGTTTATTAGTCCCCTTCAAACCTCGTTTACAATAAGAACCTGATCTTGTGGCAGGTGGGCCCAGCAAGGGGACCCACTCGGGCAACTCGTTTTTAACCTGGCTATTCACAAAATAGTTACAGAGCTAAAGTCGCCGTTAAATATATAGAACTTTTTTTTTTTTTTTGTTTTTTTTTTTTTTTTTTTTTTTTATACTACAACCTCCGACGTTATCGGAGCCTATGTTTTCCAATACTCTTACATTCAAGTTCTATCTTTCATGCCTCTCGTACTTTCATTCTTCATACTGACCAAGTTCATGCATCATCTTTCAATCCTTACGGGTGGGACTCCCGTCTATCTACTCATTTCTATCTGACTCTTTTCTTTTTTTATTTCTTTATTTTCTTTCAGGGTAAATAATTGAGTACACTTTACACATATTACATTTTAAGTTCTTAGTTTCCTTTACATGTCTATGCATCCTTAAGTTTAAATTTCTAATTTATTTTTCTATACAATCTTATAAATTTCTTGTTTTCATTATATCTATTATTACCTATTATTTTACATATATGTATTTTCTTACATAGGATTTCCTTGTTTTTACTTCTTTTGTAACTTATACACATTGTATTTTGTTATATTTGTATTTTACAATATTTTGTTCTGTTGTGTTTTAGTATGGTTTGAAATACTTGTACAGTTCGTTTTTATTCTGTTTACTTTCGTATTTGGTTAGTTTTTATTCATTATACCCTATTTTAAAATAAAATTTCTTTATTTATAATATTAATTGAAAGATATTTACATCATGGGTGACCCAAAAACTTAACACTGAGGCATCTCCCTTCCCACTTTCTTCACTCCTATTAATTACTGAAATAAAGTGAATATTACTAATAATTCACACTTATTTTATTTAACAGCATGTGAATGGAGATGCCCTGTTTCTGCGAGTCACAATACCTTCACCGTCTACTACGCATGTTGACGGTACGCGGCCAGATCATGGTGCCCTGCTCAATTTCTACCTATGCTAGTCATATCAATCTAACTTTTCAATAAAAGTGGTATTGTATGGTCTAAGGGTGCAGGGCATCCACACCCGGGCCACGCACCAATGGGTTTGCGCGGATTGCAAGGTCAGGAATACGCAGTTGCCGACCTTGCAATCGCGTCCCATTTCCTTCTCAATGCACAGTCACCGCTGAAGGCATTGTGACCCGCCTTTTCTACACCCGCCTTCCTACAGTTGCGGCAGGATGCCGCTGTGCCGGCCTTGTAGTCAGCACACACCGACTTAAGGTGTGGACCTCCGCAGTGGCTGCACGAGTCCACCTCCTCGCTACAGTACCTCCTGCTGTGGCCATAGGCCAGGCAGCGAGAGCACTGAACGAGGGGAGACTGATCGGCTACCCTGACGTGCTGGAGGTCCACGCGGAGGGTCCCGGCATCAACTGCCCTCCTCCATACCTTCGGCGATGTGCTGACCACAATATGGTGCACCTGCGGGTTACGGGCTTTTTTCTTGTATTTTATTTGCAGGCGGTCTTCCTCCCTGTCGAGGCCGTAAAAAACTTCGGGTTTTTGTCTCCTCACCGCTCCGATGACGTCATCATCAGTATGTCTGATGCTGACGCCCCAGAGGATGAGGAGTGGGTCCCTGTTCTTTACGTCCTCGACAGCGAGGTTTCTGCCTGCGCCCTCTAACCTCTGCCGCAACTTGGCCCTTTCGGCCTCCGTCGCGCAGCTCAAAATGACCTTCTGGTCCCTCGCCTTACGCACCCGTTCCACACGGATCCACCCGTCCTTGGCGTCCACCGCCTCCCGAACCCTGTCGAGCACCTGCTCTCCCGTGTCGCACACATCCTTGGATGTGACGACAAGGGACAACAGGGCCCCCCGTTCGGTCGGTTTCGCCAAGGCCGGGCGGGCCGCCACGTCTGCGTAAGACAAGGGGCCAGGCTGCTTTGCGATCAGTTCCCTAATTTCTTCCAGCCGTTTAGTATTTTCGCCAATCAGTCGAGCCTGCTCTTCCATCCGCTCAGATAGAGCGGACTCGACCGGGCGTGGGCTGGGTTGGGCCTCCGGGGAGGTTTGTGTACGCACACAAGGGTGGTATCCCGGGGTGACATTTTTGGGCTCCACATATTCGGCCAGTAGTAAGATTTTATCCTCCAATTTATCTAACAAAAACTTTGCCGTTTCTTTTATGGTTCCCTTTAAATTTCTAGCTTTCTCTAATTCGTCAATTATCAGTTGCATATAATCCCTGCAATCCTGAACTAAAACGTCTCTGTCATCGTCCGTTATCCGTTTTCGTTGATGCCTAATTGGAACAAATGGCGTGGCATTTTTATCTCTATATACAGTGTATTTCTCTCTTGAGTTATTGAGCCAGTTGACTCTGGCAACATCGTCTTCTTCGAAAGAGAGGCACTTTTGCGGGTCAGTAGTATGCACCGATTTTGGTGTCCCGCTGATGGGTGCCCTACCAGATGATTGCGGGGAGTGCGCGAGTGGCATCTCTTAAGTCGGAGGTTTGCGTCACTTAAATAAAATTAAAATTATAAAATTAAAATACAATAAGGTTAAAATTACAATAATTAATAAATTAAAGTACTATTTACCTAAGCTCTGTATAGGGGAGCTGAGGTTATTGTCATTAAGTATATTAAAAGTTTGTATAAGTTGTAAAAACAGTCTAATTATAATACGGCTTAACTAACTTAAATTAAATAAAAATTTTGCAAAATAAATCTTAAAACTTCATAAATTACTATTAAAAATATTTAAAATTGTATATAATTATTTAAAAGTCATTAATTTAAATGAATACTTAATATAAAATGAATTAAATTAAAATAAATAAAATTTTTGCAAAATTTTTGTAAGACCACCACTATAACCTAATATTCTTATAAAATGAACAATGTAAATGACCCTTTTGGTGATAAACAGTGAGCGGGGGTCCCAGTCAACAATAATGATATAAAATAATTACAGTTTTCGTCAATTTAAAAATTTTTTATAATAAATTTCTGTAGTCAGTATTTTTCGTGTCTATAACTTGAATATTTCCGAAGTTTTTATATTAAGGGATACCTTAAATTAATAAAAGGGGGGCGGGGAGTCTCTTCTATGGTTTACAATTGGATTTTGGAATTAATTGGAATTTTGAAAAATATAAAGAACTTGGACGATTTAAAATATATAGAACTTGGACGATGGCACTTTGGGAGGGGTTAACCAAAAACTGTATATAAGGATTTGCAAACCCTAATTCCACGCTCTAAAGAGCTGGGTCTGGAGGTGAATAGCTCGAAATGCGAATTCTATTCTTGCAGTTCCGAGACACGTTCCCACTCTGCACATTTTTCTACTCTTCTTCCGGGCCTCAGTGAACTAACAAAAACTAATTTCAGCCTCCGGATTCACCCATTTTCGTTGAGGCAGTTCCTAAGGCCATCAATTCTCGTAGGCAACTTTTGCTGACGGCTAAGGAGAGTCTGAAGGATATCGCAGCCCACGTAGCATTAGTATTATTAAGATCATGTTTCGCGTTACCTAAAATCAACTTTTCGCTCCGAACCGTACCAACTTGGCTTTGTTCCGAAGAGATCTCTGATTTCGATGGCACCTTAATATCCACAGTCGAGTCAATCTTAAATGTCCACCTTGACGAGACTCGGTGGAAACAGGCGACTCTTCCTATACAGTTAGGGGGCATTGGGGTGCGATGTTGGTATGCCCGCTTTCTTGGCAATGGCGTATGGGGTTGCTGGCCTTGTTGCTATCATTCGTCCTTCTAAGGGTAGCAAGATAAGCATACCTTATGCGTCCAATGCTGAGTTAGCCTGGGTGGACATCAACTCGGGTACGCTTAGCCCGATTGTCCCAGTTCAGCGAGCCTGGGATGAAGTTGACGCGGGGAAAGATTCACGAGGAGTTGTTGGGCTTAGCTGCGGGGGCGGATTTAGCAAGGCTTAAAGCTGTTTCACAGCCGGAGTCGGGTGCATGGCTGCAGGCTCTCCCATCGCCTCAATTGGGCACATTACAAAACAACGACGTATGGTCGTGGCGCTCCGCCTCGGCAGCAAACCATATAAATGCGTCTGTAGGTCCATGGTGGAGGGCGATGGCCATCACGCGATGAGTTGCTGGCGCTGCTCGGGGAGGTTTCTATGGCATCATGCTCTCAATGACATAGTCCGCAAGAGACCATAGGCAGCTGGGGATCGGACGCCAAGCGCCTTATAAGTGAGATCGGTAAACGAATCGCCGAAAAAACAGGAGACTCTCGCTCTGGCTCGTTTCTGGTGCAAAGAATGGCCACACCTATCCAGCGTGGTAACGTGTCAAGCGTCCTGGGCACCTTTGCACCGGAAACGCTAACGCTGATATCAATAATGTGGATATGTGTGGTGATAATTAAATGTTTTGGGGGTACTTATATGGGGCTACTGACGACGCCGTCAGAGTAGCTCAATATTGGGTGGATAGAATATAGAAAAAAAAACCATCGACACGCAAAGAAGAAGAATGAAATGTTTCCATCCCTACAAAAATGTGACGTCTGTGCGACAAGATAACGGGGTCTAAAGGTAAACCCCTACGTGGTATTAGCCTAAGGCCCCACAAATTCAAAATCCGGCCCTGTACTTACAATCAATCTACTACAGGTGCAGACGTTCCCAGTGGCTGTCCCCGTGTCAATTATATTTTCTTCAGCATTTCCTTGGATTTTCTTTACTCAGTCCTTGGGGAAAACTTTGATTGGTTCCATTCGCAAACTACGAGTAAGTATAATAATTTGATCTTGCGAAAGTTTATTGATATACTAGCTGATGCCCGCGACTTCGTTCGCGTGGACTTTATGACTCCGGCGTCTAAATATAAATAAAAACTAATGAGAGAGAGAGAGAGAGAGAGAGAGAGAGACAGAGGGAGAAAGTACTTGTAACAGTGTTAGGAGTTAAAAGTCAATATTATTTTAATTCTTTCCTTCGGGAGCCAATATGAAAAGAGCTGAAGTGTTACTAACCCTGGAGAAAGCCACAATAAGTAGGCCATGCGAAAAACCAGTCCTTAGATCGACATCAGCAGCTTTAAGCCTCTAAAACTGTGACTTATTTTCATAGCAAAGCAAGTTAACATATGGAACTGTGTATTTTCAAAAGGAAAATTGTTGGGGATGAGTGGCATACGCGGAATAAATACAGTTTCACTGGCATCACTCACTTACTGTGAGCTTTAAGTGTCTCAGCAGACTATGCCGAAGTTTAGTGGCTAAAGTTCAGTGTCTAAAGTTCGGTGGGGATGACACACTAAATACGCTGAAGTTCGGTGGAAACGCCGGACAGTAGTGATGTGCCGATATGAGAATTTAATCTTCCGTCTTTGGCGCGTCTGCGGCGAACGGAAACGGGAGCGGAAGAGGGAACGGAAGTGGAAGAGGGAACGGGAACGGGAACGGGAACGGGAACGGGAACGGGAACGGGAGCGGAAGCGGAAGCGGGAGCGGGAGCGGCAGCGGTGGCGGCAGCAGTGGCGGCGGCGGCGGCGGCGGCGGCGGCGGCGGCTGCGGCGGCGGCGGCGGCGGCGGCGGCGTCGGCAGCAGCGGCGGAGGAGTCGGCGGCGGCGGCGGCGGCAGCGGCGGCGGCGGCGGCGGAAGCGGCGGCGGCGACGTCAGCGGAAGCGGTGGTGGCGGCAGCGGCAGCGGCAGCGGTGGCGGGTACGGGTACGGGTACGGGTACGGGTACGGGTACGGGTACGGGTACGGGTACGGGTACGGGTACGGGTACGGGTACGGGTACGGGTACGGGTACGGGTACGGGTACGGGTACGGGTACGGGTACGGGTACGGGTACGGGTACGGGTACGGGTACGGGTACGGGTACGGGTACGGGTACGGGTACGGGTACGGGTACGGGTACGGGTACGGGTACGGGTACGGGTACGGGTACGGGTACGGGTACGGGTACGGGTAAGGGTACGGGTACGGGTACGGGTACGGGTACGGGTACGGGTACGGGTACGGGTACGGGTACGGGTACGGGTACGGGTACGGGTACGGGTCCGATTCAGGCAAAAGCATCGGAAGTTCGGCGTTATGTGTTGCTAGTAATGCAAATAACATTGCAGGCATGCATTGGCTGAAATTCAGCCGCTGAACTTCGGCATACAGTGCTGAGACATTAAGTTGGGTTCCGTTACACAGTTTCGGCGGAGTCAAATTTCGCATCAGCATTATTGGCCCTCCGACATTAAGACTTATTTTGTGAGCCGTGAGTCCATTTGCTGCAAGTGAATTACGAAACTCAACTGGATAATTGGTGGCGTCGTCAACAACACTATCCAAGAAATTTAAATATATATCTAAATATATATAACTCAAAGGTGACTGACTGACTGACATAGTGATCTATCAACGCACAGCCCAAACCACTGGACGGATCGGGCTGAAATTTGGCATGCAGGTAGATGTTATGACGTAGGCATCCGCTAAGAAAGGATTTTGATCAATTCTACCCCCAAGGGGATAAAATAGGGGATGAAAGTTTGTATAAAACTTTGTCAATTTTAAACCGATCGGGCTGAGACTTTGCATGCATAAAGCTACTATGACGTAGGCATCCCCTAAGAAAGGATTTTGATAAATTACACCCCTACGCGAGCGAAGCCGCGGGCACAAGCTAGTTAACAATAATTTGCGTCATAAGTTCTGTATTAATTGATTTTTAATTTTTTGGTGTCAATGTGGCGCGTTCACATAACCAAGAATTTGCTGGTGTGTTATGCTCTGAAGGTCCGCAAATACTGAACTTATAAGTTCTACTTCGGACGAAACAACTTTTTTTTTGAAAAAATTTCAATGTACAGGCACATTTTTTTTACTCTTTTATTATAGTATACATTTAGTATGTTTTTGTTCAGCGGCAACAAAAAACATCATCTACAAAAATTTCAACTGTCTAGCTATAATGGTTCATGAGGCCTGGTGACAGACAGACAGACAAACAGTCGGACGGTCTAAGTAATAGGGTCCCGTTTCTACCCTACCCTATGGAACCCTAAAAATCGAATAAAATAAGTATTGATGGGGGGCTCCCATACAACAAACGTGATTTTTCATAGATTATGGTACGGAACCCTTCGCGCGCGTCCGACTCGCGCTTGGCCAGTTGTATTATAACTCAACAAAAAGTTCTCATCAGACTTAACAACTTTTGCTAAGGCGGCATTTTAATATATCTTATAGTTTAGCTGGACCATTATAGTTCTGTATCATGTGTTCCATTTTCCAAAATCAATTATAGCCTATATGTTGCCCAGGCTTCACAGCTATATAACAAAAAAAGTTTCATTCGAATCCGTCCAGTATTTCTGGAGATTAGCGTGTACAAACAGACAAACAGACAAACAGACAAACAGACAAACAGACAAACAGACAGACATTTTTTTTATTTTCTTACTCTATTACTATATCTCCATCGCCCCAAATATTTTTTTTTGAAAAATTTTCAATGTACAGACACATTTTTTTTACTCTTTTATTATAGTATAGATTACTCGTTTCGTTTCGTCTCGTTTTAAGTAGATAGGTCAATATTCATTTGTTGTATTTTTATCGTTTCTTTTGCTACTCTGTTATTACCTTTAAGAATCAAGAATCAAACTTTTCAGGCACCTTTAAACGTCAATAAATTTGGTGTAATAAGTACATTATAAGTAACATTTAATTGTAATTAGTTATTTGTTGTTTTAAAGAAAACGTTTTTATTTAACCTTATTATTTTTAAAAAAAGCTACCTACTTCTATAGAATGACCATTGCTTAGAAGAAACGCTAAAAGAATAGATCTTAAATGCTTTGACCAGGCGGTTGATATTAGGTATATTGGTTTTTCACTAGTCTTTATTCGTAACGACCTACCTCTTTACATACTGATAAAAAATTATCAGGACAGTCTGACGAGCCATTGTGGAAGTAATAGGAAAAAAGTTTATTTGCTAGTCAATTTAAAAAACCCCAGATTGTTGAGAACACCGTCTAGTTATGAGTAGCGGAGCTACCGAAGTCGTATCGATAGTTCCACTCATCACTAGATGGATATCCGTAGCGCCATCTATTTTTTTGCTAGAGAAAGCCCTGATTTTCAAAGGTTAATCCCCAATGACTTTTAAACTTAACAATTTTACGTCAAACATAGCTAAAAAGGGACTTTGCTTTCACGTAAAAAACCGCATCGAAATCGGTCCATCCGTTCAAGCGTTACGATTCCACAGACAGACACACTGATAGACATTAGCGTCAAACTTACAACACCCCTCTCTAATGTAGGGGGTTACTGAAATGAAAAATAAAAATATCTGTGTTCAACAAGTAGCGATCGAGAGAATCAGTTATTCGGTTTTCGTATCAATCAGTGCCAAGGCTTTCTTCCCCTCTCGGCACCTCTTGGGTCGTGCCAATCCCTCGGGAGCTTCGACCGATTGTATAGAGTTTCACAATTTAGTACAATATTGTATCTTGTAACGTTTTAAATATTCATTTTTTTACCTAAATAAATAAAATAATCCAGAAAACTTTTTCGGCAATAATTACTTTCTTGAGCCGTTTGGGATTGAAACGTTGGAGCCGTTGGACCATCGGCGCATGAAATATATCACACTATCGCCCGAAAATTGAATGGCATCACGCATGCCTAGAGGGCTGGCCTATAACTCGTTCAAAAGATAAGCATTGCCATACATCGTGGCAAAGCTGCCAGCCTTCTGGGCACGTTACCATCGATTGGCCAGAGCTTTTTTATTTATAAGTAGGTTTAGTTAAAGATAATGTCATTTCAATAAATAAATAAAGTAGTAACAATATTATATAAAATCCATTATATTAGGAAAAGAAAAAGTGTACACCGCAAGAAGTTTAAATATACATTATCATCATCATCTCAGGATTTCCAAAATGACCGATTTACAAAATATACAACATATAATATTTAATGAATATAGCTTCATAATTAACACGTACAAATGCAATAGTAGTGCCGGCCGACCAAAAGCTACCTATGTTAAACATTGGTGGAACAAATTGATGTCGAGGAATAGAAGTGCCAATCAAAAGCTATGTCAGTCAAACATTAGTCCAACAAAATTGATGTCGAGCAAAAGTATTGCCGATTAAAACCTTTGTCAGTAAAACATTGGTCGGACAAAATTGACGTCTAGCAACAGTATTTTCGATCAAATGCTATGTCAGACAAATATTGGTCGAACAAAATTGATGTCGGTTGAGCAATAGAAGTGCCGATCTAAAGCAATGTCAGTTAAACATTGGTCGAACAAAATTGATGTCGAGCATTAGTATTGCCAATCAAATGTTATGTCAGTCAAATATTGGTCGAATAATATTGATGTCGGTTGAGCAATAGAAGTGCCGATCTAAAGATATGTCAGTTAAACATTGGTCGAACAAAATTGATGTCGAGCTATAATATTGCCGATCAAATGTTATGTCAGTCAAATATTGGTCGAATAATATTGATGTCGGTTGAGCAATAGAAGTGCCGATCTAAAGATATGTCAGTTAAACATTGGTCGAACAAAATTGATGTCGAGCAATAGTATTCCCGATCAAATGTTATAACAGTCAAACATTGGTCGAACAACATTTAGTAGAGCAATAGTATTGTCGATCAAATGTTATGTCCGTCAAATATTGGTCGAATAAAATTGATGTCGAGCAATAGTACTGCCGATTTAATTTTATGTCTGTCAATAGCTTAATATATATAATATTGATAAATAAAATAATAATGCTGTCCTAAAGCTATGTCAGTCAACATTTGGCGAACAAAATTGATGTCGAGCAATAGTGCCGATCAAATGTTATGTCGGTCAATTAGGTCTGACGGGCAACGATTTGTCGCACAACTGTGGTACTTTCAGTAGGTACAAGTACAATTCGCTTATTTCCAACAAGTCAAATCAGATACTGTTTTCTAAACGTCAAAACAAACATTGTCTATAGAATTTGTATGAAATACAGGCAGATGACGTCTTAGTCCCTTGGCGCCATATAGCGCTCTTATTATCAATATTTCTGATATGTTCCTTGGAACATATCGATAAATTCGCAAAATAATGTCACTTGGCTTGACAAGTGACATTATTTTGCGACGTTTTACTTTCTTATCATTCAATACATAATAAAAAAAATTGACCAAGGAAAATAGCCCATTGTAACGCTTTTGTTTGAGCTAGCTAGAGCCCAGAAGTGATTTCTTTCAGACAATAAGCAAATATAGGCAAATGCCGAAAATTGTCAACGTGCCTAAATATGTTTCTTTAAAAAGAATAACATTTTTCATTCCATTACATTTTCTTGACTGCGCGTGCGTACTCGAACGGAACTTGGGCGGCCCTCTAGTTTAATTCTAATTGCGTACAAAAGTTCGGCCTTACAATGAATAGATAAGATTCTACACATCACGTCGGGCGTGCTCATGAATATGATCCTCATTGTGTGCAAGTTGCGTTGCATCTATGCACCGATGTCACAATAGTCTGGGAGGCTGAAGAGGCCATCGACCCTGAGGAGACGAGTGAGTCATGCAGACGACACAATGCATGTGTTTAAACATGGTAAAAAAAATAGAATCAATGACGGTGTTTATTACGTCTTTGTGACTTCACAAAAGAAGGTTATCATTACCAGGCATAAATTGCATGAAATTAAATTAAAGTTTATTGCTTAAAATGCGGTACAAATTGGATGGTATAAAAATAATATACAATATGTAACAAAAACCCTGTCCGATCCTCGTAGGAGCAACTCAGACCGTCAATGTGAACAACTTTTGCCAATGCTTGAAACTCAAAAATTAACATTTTTATACAAAACTGGTCGGCCAGCCCGGCAATTTGTAAGAAAATGTCGATTTTTTTTCGAGTTTCAAGCATTGGTTCCATAGGAAAAGTTGTTCATATTGATGTCTGAATTGCTCTTACAAGGATAGGACAGGGTTTTTGTTGCATATTGCATAGCCTTACACATTTTGTCATCACTGATATGCAACAGAAATTATTGATTGTTTGTAATAGTTAGTGTTCAAAATTCATCATGCATGTCTACTTACATGCACATTAATATTTTTTTTAGTATTGTTAATTACATAGTCTTAGCCAATTATCATTATAGAAGGGAATATGAGGGTAAAAAGTATTTGACACTATAAAACACTTCTTTACAAGCCAGTCATACAGTATCTAATTAGTAGTAGTAGTAGCATTTTAAGTGGTTTCTATGTATTTTAGTAGTATATTAGATATTATATATATATATATATTATTAAATATTAATAAATAAATAAAATATATATATATATATATATATATATATATATATATATATATATATATATATATATATATATAATTTTTTATTTATTAATATTTGTATAGATATTTTGTGTAAAGTTTATATAATTGAATACTTTCTAATTTATTCCTTTCGATATACTAATCTAATTATATTTGCACCCCATCTACCAATTTTTCTGCCACGTCCCCAAGGTGAACTGGTAGACAATGCTTTATAGCATTAAGTTGTACCTTTTGTACTATAATCTTTGATTAACTATTTTATTTTAATCAAAGACTATAATCTTAAGATTTTAAGTGCAATAATTAAGCGCATTTTTCTATAAAACCAGCATCTAGTGCCTAGAGGCTGACTTCAAATCTTCGAGTTTGAAACAAATAAGTTTTGGTTGTTTGTCCAAATCTGCGATTGAATGAATGAGTTCAGTAACCGTCTCGTTGCAAGTTTAAGCGATTTCTGAATGAACGCAATACAATGAACTGTGAAGGGCACACGATCAATAAGCTCTCCCCATTTTGGCAGGATTTAGGCATTGTTCTTGTTATTATAGGATTTGTTTTAGGCTTCAGTCCTCGCGCTTCTTAAATTCTTTCAGAGCCACGCGCTTCTAAAATTCCAAGGGGTTGCCGCGATTATTTATAATAGTTTTTGTAGTATAGTAAGTACTTAACTTATTATATACGGACAAATCACACAGACTGAGCTAGCCTTAAAGTAAGTTCGAAACTTGTGTTAATTATGGGATTCCAACTCAACAATACTACATTTTATAACAGTTACTTACATATATAGATAAACATCCAAAACCCAGGTCAATCTAAAAAGGTCATTATCCATATTGATCTGACTGGGGATCGAACCCGGAACCTCCGGTGTGACTGCGTGGCATGATGACAACTAGGTTACGTGATGGTAACTAGTCGTTCTATTCGTAATGTACTTGTAAGTACTAGGTACCTAATGAGCTTTTACCCGCGTAATCCGTTACATCTTAGTAACTTTTATTTAGGTACCTACCAAATAGGTTAGTCGATTCTCATACGATTGTAAAATACAATAGTATGAGAATCGATTAAATTACACGATAAAAGTGGCCTTTGAGTCTGGCGGCCCTGGGGTCTGTCTGCTTAGAGCTGCAAGATCCAAACTGCTCTGTCTGCCCCGCTAGAGATAAAGACGTGATAGTTTGTATTTATGTATGGGAATCTGATAATTTTATTAAAAAAAAACACTGATACCCAATATTACAAGATTGTTTTAAATTTCTTTATATATGTCTTGTTAATAGTTTGCCTTATAATTTATAATATACCTTATCACCTTCACACAAGCTGTTACCTGCAAAAAAAAAATTATAACAACGTAAAAAAGAGATCACATATTTCGTCGCGTTACACCGTTCCACGATAAAAACCGCAAAAGGCCACGCGTCGTATATCAAACCGGGCTCCTCGTCAGCAAAACCTAGCATTTTTCGTCCTACCCTCATTTTGATGATAATACACGTATTATAGCCACATGACACACGACTTAAGTTATTGCTTTATCACGAACATTGATGTGGTTTCTGAAGATGATCATGGTAAATAGACGATAAACCTTAACCCTCTCATTCATAAAATATCAAACGTTAGATGAGCGCCAGTGGAAGATCTCTGGGCCTTATGATAATTTGAATTTAAAAATTGAAGTTTCATGACTGAATAAAAAGGCAAAACTAAGAAAACTGAATTTTGGTTCAGTTAAAAAAGTACTTAGTACCTAGAGATTTATTTTCTTTATCCCACTTTCTGTATGGAGTTGGAATCGGCAAACCATGTTTAGTGCATTACGCTCCGTTGCCTATATAAAATCTTCAAATTCAAATGCTCTTCTACTGAATAATAACATTTTTGTAATAAGAATGATTTTAATTTAATTTTAAATTCTGATTTATATAACAGGATTTTTAATTCTAATGGCAAATTGTTAAATAATTTAATCGATTGATAGTGTGGGTTCTGTTTCATAATATTTAGTCCAGGTTTATTACCTGTTGGCAGATCCTTCCGTCTTGTTGCTTCTCTTTGTTTCTTTTGCTCATCATTTTCAAATTCTTTTATGTGCTTGGCTAAGTGTGTCAGCAACACCAATATGTATTAGGTACTGTTAGAATATTAAGTTCCTTAAAATATTTTCTGCACGATGTCCGTTGCGAAATACGTACCATAGTTCTTATTTTGCACATTTCTGGGAGACAAATGCGTTGTGTATGTTGTATTCATAACTCCTGCCCCAGAACAGAATGCTATACCGAAGTTTGGACTCTACTAAGGCAAAGTAAACTAATTTTAAATGTTTGATGCCGACTTCTTCACTTCCAATGACTAGAACAAAGACAACAGTTATCCTCAATCGATTCTTCTGAAATTTTGCATACTTACTTGTGTAAGTTGGAGTCAATAAGAGTGTTGAGTCGGAGTACGAGCTGTTCTGATGATGGAGCCGAGAGATATTTGACAAAACTCATTTATAAAACCACATAACCTCATTGAGTAAGACTCGTTTGATTCGTCTTGACGAGCACTTTATGGTAGACGATGCCTAGAGTCTGATCACGGAGACAGAAGGTGGTCGATGGAATAGTAATAAAATGATGCAACTCCATCGAGTTTGGGCTTATTTCATACATACATACATACATATTTTTACGCCTATTTCCCATGGGGGTAGGCAGAGACTATAGATTTCCACTTGCTACGATCCTTGCAAACCTTTTTTGCTTCGTCAACACTCATTACCCTTTTCATACATGCTCTCCGGTTTTAAGTACTCCTTACTTCACCTTTTTTCAGAACGTCTGCAATTTGGTCGCAGAACGTTCGTCGAGGTCCAGTTTTCACATCCACATCCACACGATAAATATTTTTAGTTAGTCTTCTTTCATCCATCCTCTCAACATGTCCAAACCACCTTAACATTCCTTTCTCTATTTTTGTCACTATATTCTCTTTAAAGTTACACCACACATACTTCTCAAAGCTCGCATTTCAACTTATTTCATTTGTCTTAATAAGTACTTCGGCCTCACAATTTGCAAAAAAATACACGTTTTTTTCTACAACTTTATATGTTAGTAGAAAAGAAGAAATTTTTTTTTTTAAACTTATTTAAATACCTGTAACAATATAGCTTAGCTCTACTTTAATCGAAGAGCTGGGAGAAGGCATGAAATTGAAGACCATTTCATTCCAGAGTTGTAAAGTTAATCGTATCACAAAGTGAATTCCAATTCGTACGTGGTGCGAGCCCCAAGTTTCCTTCATCGAGGAAGATTTTAATAAGCAAGTATTCTTTCATATGGGGTAAACTTCTAGTCATTGGAAGCTAACAGTCATTGGACAGAACACAATAAAACCTTATTTATTAAGGTTGCTTTCAAAACGGAAACACTATAGCTACATAGTTCTAGTGGTTCTGTGAGAACATAGACCTCGCAAACCCTTACAACTATTTAACTTTTGTAGGTACTTAATAAAGTCTGTGTGTTTCACGAATATGGGAGTGAAGGTTATTAATGTGTAATCTATTCATAAAACCCTTTCATTTGATACCGCACGTGGTATGTTTAAATAAAAAACATTTTTTTCTCTGTATCGCTGACGTCACAGTTACTACCCAACATTTTTGTACTTGTCATCCCATAGATTTGTATTTATGACATCTGCAGTGGACAGAACATAATATTACCTTATTAATAAAGGTTTTATTTTGTTCTGTTCTGTCCAATGACTGTTAGCGTCCAATGACTAGAAGTTTACCCTATGCCACGTCTCTTTCTTACTATAATCCAGATAATACTAAATATAGAACTGTACAATTTCAGAAGTTGCTATCATGAAACTAAAGGCGGTTGAATGTCCAAGATAGCTATAGATAAGTTACCAGTTAGCTGAATAAGCTTTTTGATAGTTTGGTACCTACCGATTTGAATGTGATTTATTGTTTTTTTTTCACGTTTATTGAATTTTATTTTGGAAAGCTACACGATTAAGAGGCTTCCTGAATTTTTCGGGGTCCAGACCTTCCTCCATGTGAAATAAGTCATTTGAAAGAAAACGGAGATATTATTTCAAAATTTGTCTTAATCAAACCCTAGATAACCCTTCTAACTATTTTATGAACTTCTGCTTACAGTTGTAAAGCTTTTCTACGCACATTAGCCAAACGTGGCCGTTTTTCACTTATATTCGTAGAAAACTTCACGTTCTCACTTAAAACTATAAACAGTAATTCATAAAATAGTTAGAATCTAGGGTTTGATTTTATCATTCAAAATTTTGTATTGATCATGTATGTATACCATCAACGACCCTATCACAAAATTTCTCGATTGGATTAAGGGTCTTATCAACTTATATAATATCATTTACTTAAGCGTAATAAGCATCTCAATTAGCTTTCATTCGTTTCAAATTTCTGCTCTATACATAATAAAGTAGGAAAACCCAGAAGACAATTTTTCGATCAAAAAAGAAAAAATTAAACTCTTAAACATTTAAGGAGGTTAAGAACTTAGAGGAAGAAAGAGAGACATGGAACATACTCTCAGCCCAGCTCTTAATATAAGATAGATAGATAAGATCCAGTATCACGTCCTTATCCCTAACGTGATAGACAAAGCCTACGGCCGTTAGACCCAAAGGCCGCGTTTGTTAGTGTGATGGTGGTCGTTAAAATGAAACAATAGATTTAAAATATTAAAAGCCGCACAGTTTCGGGAAAATTTATTAGTATCATACACTGTACTTAATAATTATTTTTAGTTTCTGTACTTTGCGTATTGGATCAAGAAAATAAATCGTGTTTAAAGTAAATAGGAATGGACGCAATTTTATTACAGTAGGCAAAATTTATGTGAAAAATGCATGAGAGAAAAGCTTGGCATAACCCGTAATCTTTTCCTAAACGAAAACATGATAATCCGGGTCTTTTCGTCCCCAAACGGTTAACCCCACGATGTTCATACATTTTATTTTATATCTTTGATAGAACGTTGACCGTAAATTCCTCTGCAAATAAATAGGCTCGTATTTTTGCCGACTTTACGGAGTTTAAAGAATGAAATGTGGCACAAAATATGTCTTTCATACACAAAGTGGAAGGGACATTCTCGTAATAAATCGAACCACAGGCTATATACTAGATTACTATAGTATAATAATTTTAAAATAACAGTCGAAAAACAAAAATGAATTTCAGTATTTCTATACAAAAATGTGCAGCCGCTCGGGCAATTTGTATGGTAATGTCGATTTTCTTTTTGGTTTTTTTACTGTTATTTTGATTTCATTTTACTAGTAATAGTGTGCTAGTGTAGCCCGTGGTTCGATTTATCACGGGTTTGTTTGTCCTTTCCACGAAGTTGAAGTGTCTTTTTGTAATATCAAAATCTTTTGCTAAAGCGAAGACATGATAATCCGGGCCTTTTCGTCCCAAAACGGTTAACCCTACAATGTTCTTATAACATTTTATTTTTTATCTTTAATACAACGTTGATTGTAAATTTCTTTGCAAACAGACTCGTATTTTACCGAATTTAATGAGTACAAAGAATGAAATGTTGCACAAAATATGTAAGTATTGTATATACAACGTGGAATATCTACCCGTAATAAATCGAACCACAGGCTATATATTAGATAATAATGAAATTAAAATAACAGTCAAAAAACAAAAATGAATTTCGGCATTTTCATCCAGATTGTGCATCCGTCCGGGCAATTCATATGGGAATGTCGATTTTCTTTTTGGTTTTTAACTGTTATTTTAATTTCATTTATCTAGTTTAGCCCATGGTTTGATTTATTACGGGTATGTATGTCCCTTCTACGTTGTATACATTTAAATAAAGTTGAAATGTCTTATTGTAATATCAAAATCTTTCCCTAAAGACATGATAATCCGGGCCTTTTCGTCCTCAAACGGTTAACCCTACAATGTTCTTATTACATTTCATTTTTATCTTTGATAGTACGCTGACCCAAAATTCCTTTGCAAGCAGGCTCGTATTTTTGCTGACTTTACGGAGTTCAAAGAGAAAAATGCTGTAAATAAATAGTCTCATGTATGTACATGCTATCATTCTATAGGTATAAACAAATATAAAGTGTCGGTTTGTAATATCAATATAACAAATTTTTTTTTCTAAATGTTTATACCTGTAAGTTACATTTTATAAGCGAGAAGATGGAATGATAGCATTAAAATAGTGGTGGGTTGCTAGCCGAAACGCTTATTAATATGATTCGTATTTTCATCCATTCATTTGGCTCGGTTATTACAATCTGCATGAGAAGAGAAGCAGCTGGTAGTTGTATGTTTTTTACTTTCTTATAGATCAGCGTGAAAACCATCATCATGAACATGACCTTTGGAATTCTACTGAAGTAGTGAATCAAGGATTAACGTTTTTCAGTAAACTATTTATGGAGTTTCCTACAAACCCCAAGGTGGTGGTGGGCGTCGTATCAGCAGTGTCCGGTGACAGACAGTCGATCTGATAAGATTACCTCAGGTGGGCGCAGCTTTATTTTATTTCAAGTAATCCCTTAGCAGAGGGCTTCCAAGGACCATTGTTTCTGATAAGAATGTTTTGTTATAAAAGCACAATCACTTTAATTTTTTAAAGTGCTGCTTTCGTTTCCAGCATCGAAGTACAAAATTTTTTGTTCTTTCACCAGTGCCTATGTTTATTTAATAACATGGTCAAAGATTAAGTTAATTATTCAACAAGCTGAAACAGATTAATAGAAAAACACAAATATTAGTTTTGGTAATTTGAGCTATGAAGCTCGGTGTCCCTCCCTACTTGATCGAATCAGAAATCAGGAAATTCGTTAGAGAACAAAAGTCACTGAAATAGCCCAGCGGATTAGTTCGTTGAAGTAGCAGTGGGCGGGACACATAGCGCGAAGAACCGATGGCCGATGGGGCAAAAAGGTTCTCGAATGGCGACCGCGTACTGGCAAGCGAAGCGTAGGACACCCACCCAGACGATCTGACCAAGGTCGCTGGAAAGCGCTGGATGCAGGCCGCTCTTGATCGGTCGTTTTGAAAATTTTTTGGGAGAGGCCTATGTCCAGCAGTGGACGTTATTCGGCTGAAATGATGATGATGATGATGATTTGTAAAAATAGGCGAACATTGACTATTCTCCCTCCCCCACTTATCTACTTAACTACTGGGCCTTACTATTTTCAAAAATATAAGTACAAAAATACTTCTTTGCCAATAGATTAGGTAACTAGGAAAACTTAAAAGGCGTTTAAATTGACAAACGTATGAAACTTAATAATCAAAGGTACGGAACCCGCTCAAAGCAGGTTTAACTCGCACTTGTCCAGCATTTTAAATAAAATACTTACACAAAGGGTAAAACCCGGATAGTCGCCCCGAGGGGACAGTTGCTTTGATTGCAATTACTCTAGTTTCGCGAATGAAACACATGTTATTTCATTTATCTATCGAAAGACTCTGCAACTACAATTAAGTTGACCGTGTTGCATGTCTCTGCGATTGCATGGGACGGCTAAGTGCGATCAAAGTTTTTGCGGGATAAATGTTCTATTTCTCGATGGGCCATCCATCTAAAACGTGGATTTACATGGATGTAGGCAATTATCCCCTATATGGGATAATTGTCCAAAAATTTAGAGGTCCGCGAAAATCGCCAATACACTGGAAATAACAAAGATAACGTTTATTTTTTCATAAATTAGAAGATAATAAACCAAAGTAACTACCTGTTTT
Source organism: Acrobasis suavella (assembly GCA_943193695.1). Lineage (NCBI taxonomy): Eukaryota > Metazoa > Arthropoda > Insecta > Lepidoptera > Pyralidae > Acrobasis > Acrobasis suavella. The sequence goes on from OW971947.1 coordinate 5,959,105, forward strand.
ACAAAAAAAGATTCTTGCTTATTGTACAAAGAGATATAAAGTAATTTCAAAAAGTGGGGCATCTATCCCAGTTTTACCCTACATACATACTTTATCTCTAATGGGGAAGACGGAACATTTTGAGTTTTGCGACTCATAACCTACCTCAAAACACATAGATCAAATATGTACTTTTATTTCCGTAACTCTTTTTTGTCTCGCTTTTCCCTACTGCTAGCTAGTCCTGAGTTACTATGTCTACGGTAACAATAGAGCTATTGATTGGACACGAGGACGAGTCTGGACGAGCCGACGCTAACAGATCGCTCCGGCGGCGGCTCCATCAATCTTGCGTGGAGTGAGATGGATCAGGTGGCAACTACTATATCCTACCAACTCCCCCGTAACATGGTACCGTAGATAAGCCATAGATAAATGGATTCCGTAAACGTCTCAAAGAGTTAACATTATTGCGGCAAGTTGAAGGTACTGCTATTATTACATTTTAAAAATTATGAATTAGCTGTTTAGGTTTAAGTATATTTTACTGTTGTCTATTCACATATTATATTCTATTGTCATAAACAATTCTTTAACTTGTAATTTTATTTACTACCTACATTATTGTAAGCTAAATTAGTTATATCTTATTTTGATAGACATAAAAGTCAGATTGATACTTTAAATTTATTTTAGCGTAAATAATGTACAGATGCAGTTTCACAGAGCTAATTTCTTGTCCTGCTTTGTTTATGTAAACCATCTAATGACTTATTTTGGCACCAGCTGAAAATCAGCGCTGAGGCAAACCGCCATCAGCACATAGCTGAGCTGGTCGCCCTTTCGGCAATTCGTGGTTGTAATATTTATTGTAAGTACATGTTATACGTTGTGATGGTTTTAATGGCCGAATAAAGCTTATCTTTCTTTCTTTCTTTCTTTTATAAAGTTTATATCACGCGACGGATTAGTACCGTCCTCGTTAACACATGGCGTAAAATAGCTACAGTTTTAACGCTAGATAAACGTTGTCGCTGGTGCCATGGTATGAGAGTGTCCACATTAAGATAGAGTAAGCACCAAACATTTTGGGCTACTGCATTTCTACTAATAACACATACCTACACAAAAAAAAAGAAGTATACAATATGTAACAAAAATGCTGTCAGATCCTTGTAGGAGCAACTCAGTCCCTCAATATTAACAACTTTTCCTATGGAACCAATGCTTGAAACTCGTAAGAAAATCGTCATTTTTATACAAAAGTGTTTGGCCGGCCCGGCAATTAATATGAAAATGTCGATTTTTTTCTTCAAGTTCCAAGCATTGGTCCGATAGGGAAAGTGGTTTATATTGACGGTCTGAGTAGCTATTACAAGGATCGGACAGGGTGTTTGTTACATATTGTATAATAAGTGTAACCCGCAGGTTATGAGGGTAATTTACGTTTTTCATTAGATTATTTTCATATAAAATACTTCAGTACTTTACCATGGACTGAACTTGCTCCAAAAAATTGGCTGGTCAAAAGTTACCCTCAAGGATATAAAATCTGAGTTCCTTTTATAATATATATTTACATTCTTATATACTTTAAGAGTCAATTAAGTAACGACTCAACCAGTCTGGAGTCGTTTAATCAATTTTAATGAAACGATTTATTATTAACACTGGATAAGATGATGGTTCGCTCTCGACTTTCTTAGAAATTCAGATGGATTTCTCTATCAACTACCTATGCTTTTAAGTTTATTTTTCTTAGTAAGTTAATTAATTTCACCTATTTTTCAATTTAACGTTTACTTAACTATTCAGTTAAATTAAATTGTCTACTGGAAGAGAATCTTTTCTTCGAATTTTGTATTTTATAATATTTATTTAATGCACAATATACATAATTGTAACTAACAAAAAGTATTAGTCGATCTTATCCATACTCAAAGGGTAAAAATGGGACCACTGTCCGTCTGTCTGTTCTGTCTGTCTGTCACCAGCGTGTAAACAGAAAGCTAGTCAGTTGAATTTTTCACAGATGATGTATTTCTGTTGCCACTATAACAACAAACACTATAAACAGAATCAAATAAATATTTAAGTGTGGTTCCCATACAACAAACGTGATTTTTATAGATAAATAGCTGCGCCCCGCGGCATTGCCCACGGAAAAGTAGCCTTTGTGAATCCAGGGTTTCAGCTTCCTGCATACCCATTTTTTTTCAAAATTGGTCCAGCCGTTTGCCCTTAAAGAAGTAACAAATATACACACACATACTAACAAACTTTCGCCTCTTTTAATGTGATGATACGGAACCCTTCTTGCGCGAGTTCGACTTGCACTTTTTGTTCACTTCACGTTTTACTAAACGTTGATTCTAACAAAATTTACCAAACTCAAACAAGCAAACCGCAGCACAAAGCTCTTTTTGCAGTTTACATAATACCCAAGCAATGTCTACACAAACACAAAGCCCACACAGTAGACAAACTCGCCGATGTGTCAAAACATCCCAAATTGACCCTATTTTTGTGCGGTGCAAGTGAAATTCCGTCCTTACAGACTCATCCCAATTCGGTATTTGACTATATTTTTTCTTCTTATTCATATCAAAAAGTAACATGATACAAAAACCGAAAACATAAACAATAATTTTACTCCGCTCAAAAATAAGCAAATTATAAGCCTTTCAAATCCGGTGGAAGGGGAAACTGTCAAATAACAGAAAAAGGATGCACGTACACCCGCGTGATGTCACTGTCATTAGTGGTCACGCTTACGAAAGAGATAGCGAGATGTCCCCACCAAGCTCTCACTCTTATATTTAAAATGATAATTGCTGCCTCATTTAATAACCAATATACGTTCTATATTCGGAAAAGATTTCTTGTTAGTGTTTGTTATTCGTATAAAATATTGTCCAAAAACAAAGTCAAATAGCCTATTTAGGTTAATTCCTTCACCACTTATCTAAATATTTCAAGCAGCAGGGTCATTTCTACATATTAAGAATGTTGACTTGTTGTTTGACATTTGTGGTTTTAAAACATAACCTATTTTCCTTAGGCGCTGGACACATTACACATAGAAAAGACAGGACGGGGCACGGACAGGGCACAGCGGGCGCCGTCACGACTTTTGAAAACACAGAAAAGACTAGGCACGGACGTGAAAGATAAAAACAAATCCGTATCTATGACATTACCGCGACGCCCGAGTCCCCCCACATTCGCCCACAAGCCAATTTCACCCGCTCGCGCCTGTGCCCCGTCCGTTCTGTATGTTCTACCATAGGACCACGGTACTAATACTGTGATAGGACAGAGACGCGTAAGCGTCATGTCTGCGCCCCGTTGGTGCCCCGTCTTTTCTACGTGTATGTGTTCTGCTTTGCGGCGCTTGTACACATTTTGTAGGAAACGGACGCGGAGCAGACATGTCTTACCGTCTTACGTCTTTGCTGTGTGTCCAGCGCCAGACCGCCCATTGTACAATTATTAATGTCTTTTTCTGTCTGTATATACCTATATATTTTAATTATTGTTAATTTTCGGTGTATAATAAAGTATTACCAGTTTACTTACTTGGCAGTAGGGTAAAATATAATATACCGATTGAAATTGGCTCTGATAGCGTGCTGGGTTCGATTCCCGACCTTGCCAACTCATCCCCTGTTGGAGTTATTACCGGCCCACTTAGCTATTTATAGCAGCGGGGTGACTATCATGTTCACACTACGGTAAGTTTCAGCGGTTGGGTAATTATGCTATTATTAAACTTTGAGTTATGATTTAAGTTTTAAGTATAAGCGAAAGTTTGATGAAGTTGTATTGTTCTTGTTCTGATGAAGAATATTGAGCGTTTTGAATTTCACTAAGTTATTATAGCACATCGTAGGGTCGTAATCCCTGACTTATATGTCGCTATAAGTCAGGGTCACCACGTGAATTACTTTTTCTATATTTTATAGTAAATTAAAAAGTAAGGTAGGTACCTTAGTAATTTTAGATGGTTAAAGTAAAATTTTATTTGTCACTTAAAATCTTAAATTTATAAAAAAAACAAATAAACTTTGGATACATACCGTTTTTTAAAAAAGATTTCTTTTTAATTTTCAATACATAGATACATTAAATTATCCTGAATTTTTTTTATTGCAACGAAAGCCATAATAATCATAAAATAACAGTATAAAAAAAGAACAATTTGAATTTCAAATCGAAAGTTATTTTTTTCTAATTACGGGGCATCAAAGTCCACGTTTAGCCTTTAAACTAAATGATCAGTAATATAAAAGTTGAAGAGTAAATAAAAGTTTTGTTTTAAATACGGAATCGATCAAAAATACATCGTTATTATACTGTTACATAATTATAAATACGGTATACATATTATGTATGTATATATTATATGTACTCGTATAATGGCAATGAAAATACTACATACAGTTTACGAGAAACACCTGAACAAACCTGCATTATCCGGGTAACTGGAGCGATGTGACCGTGAATACTAACATAATATGTGGGTTATTATCTGCTATTATGCAGACAAATAAATCGACACAATATGACATTGAATTGTAGAATTTTCTTTTATACAATATGTAACAAAAACCCTGTCCGATCCTTGTAGGAACAACTCAGACCAACTATGATATACTAGTGATTCAGTCCATCATTTTGAACAACTTTTCCCAATAAATATATATCGATATACGAAAAAATTTTTTGCATTTTTCATAGTAACGATATCACGTGACTACTTCGATCTGTATCAGAACCTAAATATATTTTTTCGTATTTCGATATACATTTATTGGGAAAAGTTTTTCAAAATGATGGACTGAATAACCCCTTAAAATATTTGTACTTAATTAAAAAGGACATTGTATATACAGATATGAACAACTTTTCCCATGGGACCAATGCTTGAAACTCGAAGAAAAAATCGACATTTTCATACAAAAGTGTTCGGCCGGCCCGGCAATTTGTATGAAAATGAAGATTTTTTCTTCGAGTTGTTACCATTGGTTCCATAGGAAAAGTTGCTCACATTGATAGTCTGAGTTGGTCCTACAAGGATCGGACAGGGTTTTTGTTACAAATTGTGTACAAAATCACATGGTAAGTATTTAGTAGTTAAACAAAATATGGCTATATAATTATTATTTTTTAACCGACTTACAAAAAGGAGGAAATTACTTGTATCGTTTAGTCGCGATGTTTTATGTTTTTTTTTTTAATGTATTTTCACCGATTATTCGAAGACACCTGGACCGATTTGGAAAATTCTTTTTTTTTTTTGTTTGGAAGGGTATACTTGTCACGTGGTCTGGTAGAAATCTTATCAAAATCGGTTGTGTAGTTTGGGGGCTAAGTTGGTTTTTAGTTTTGAAAAATTATGTATTTAATATATTATATTTATATTTATTATATATAATAGTAATCATAATGCATATCAGGCCATCACCTCATAATAGTTGTAGGTTAAGCCCGTCAATATATATTTTTTTGATGAACTCGAAAAAAAGGACTTTCTCCTCTTACTTTTGTAGGTACCTACCTACTTCTCACTGAAATATTTTTACAGGAAAGTCTCTGGAAAGTTTTTTCATATTGACAGCCTGAGTCACATTTTCAAATATTCGGTGACCATAGATTTACACCTTATCACACTAATATTATAAAGGCAAAAGTTTGTGAGTGTGCGTGTGTGTATGTTTGTTACTTTTTCACGGGCAAACGGCTGGACCAAATTTGACAAAATTTGGTACGCATGAAGCTGATACCCTGAATTAACACATAGGCTACTTTTTCCGCGGGTAACACCGCGGGGCGCAACTTGTAGTATATAACCGTCAAGAACTTAAAAATGTAATCTTCAAGATATATGTTTATCCGAGTACTTAGGTTTTCTTATGACCGAGCTAGCAAAGCGTCTCGGTTTTGATATTGGCCAAAAATACTTTTTTCAGGCTGTCTAGCTGTTCTCGCCTACATGTCTTTCTGAACCGATTCTCGAGAAATTTTGTGAGATGATTCGAAAATTACCTATATAAAAAAGACATTTTTCAAAATGGCGAAAATATGAGATTTGAAAACTTTAACAATATTATATTTGAGCCAATGCGAAAAAAAAAACACTAAAATTTCACAAAACTTTTTTGTTAAGTATTAAGACGCAACTGTTTTTCCTGAACAACTTTTTTATCCGATAAACTTCAAAGGGTCGTGGTGACACGCGAGTTCTGCAGCTCACAGAGCCACTAGTATAAAATATGTAACAAAAACCTGTCCGATCCTTGTAGGAGCAACTCAGATCAGACCGTCAATATGAACAACTTTTCCTATGGGACCAATGCTTGAAATTCGAAGAAAAATCGACTTTGTCATTCAAATTGCCGGACCGGCCGAACACTTTTGTATGAAAATGTCGATTTTTTTGAGTTTTAATCATTGTTCCCATAAGAAAAGTTGTTTATATTACCGGTCTGAGTTGCTCCTACAAGGATCGGACAGGGTTTTTATTACACATTGTATAGGTGTTTCCATTTGAAAGAAATTAAAATAACCTTACGAAATAGCTAATGCGACCTCAGTGCCTACTGGTAAACACACCGGATCCACTATCGGTGTCAGACACTCACCATTCAGGCCTTGAAGGCTTGAACGAACGGGGGTTTCCCATTGCTAAGTCGGATGTGCAAGAAAGGTCCTCTTTCGAAATGTATGCGTACTCACATTATTATAAGTAGCGTGCCCAGAAGGCTAGCACCATTGTCATTTATTCTGGTTGCATTTTGCCGATTGATCGTTATAAAAAAGCAATAGCACGTAATTGATGACTTGTACGGTAGACATTTTTTTAGACTGTACAAGTCATATATTGCTTTAGTTTAAAAGGGATGTGGACGATAAAAAATTGGCTCATTAGAAAGACTATGAAAAAAAATTGGTATACGTTTTTTCTTTAATCTGATAAGCAAATAATAACGAAGACACCCCGCATTAAAAATTCACGTCACGATCATCAACGATTTTTAACCAAAGGTGACGTAAATGACCTCTACTCCGGAACTTCTAAGCACTGTAACTTAGTGAATTAGAATGCTCTACAAAAAATTATGGGTGCTTTATTTTTCGATAATTCAGTTGACGGACTAAATAAAATAATATATTCTTTACCCAGTTTGCATACTATAGTATGCAACATTCAAGAAACTGGTGTTCGTACCGACTTACAAAACACAGACTAGGTAAATTATTTATGTACATCCTATGTATATTACCTTTATTTATTAATTAATTTGATTAAATAACTATATTTTATATTACAAACAAACAAAATAGATTATGGAAGTATTATGTGGCAGGCAGGACAAGTATGAATACCACCAGTTGACTTCATAGACTCAGTGAAAATAACAAGTGTAAAATAAATAGGTAATTAACGTAGTATTCAACTCCAAGTACATCCTTACTTCTTAACTAATTAAATAAATTTTGCTGGACTAGGTAAATTTATTACTCGGTTTAAACCACGAAGATATAAGGTAAAGCGTTTAAACAATTATCCGCCCAAATCTAATTGACATTGACAGATGAGATAGTGTCATTTTACTAGATGTCAACTTATTTAGGGTGGATGGCAAAGATTGAATTTAAAAGTAGTGTGTGGATGGGTAAAACTCATGTTTTATATTAATACGGGTAGTGTGTAAATGGTTCTTAAAGATCATCGATATGGAAAAAAGATGTTAAAGATGCTCTGAACTCCAAAGTCAATAGCCGCAAAGCGGTACCGTTGGCAGTGGATGCGATTTACTTCACTTAGTTTGATTGTGCGCATTACGACTGGGGTTGATGTAGGATTTGCTTTAGGTATGTAATTTTAAGTGACTTCTAAGAAGGAGTAGGTTATCAATTCATTTACAAAGATATTTAAGATATTTATTTGCAAAAAATAAGGTAATACGAGATGATTCTTATACTTACGCCTTTTATTTTACCCAGTTTGGGTGTCCAAATATTATTAGTTTTCATCAAGAAAGATTAAGGTCGCTCAACGGGCTATGGAAAGGGCTATGCTCGGTGTTTCTCTACGAATAAGAAATGAGGAGATTCGTAGAAGAAAGTAACTAGGTCACTGCTATAGCCCAGCGGATTACATCTTAGAAGTGGCAATGGGCGAGACACATAGCACTGAGAACCGACGGTTGATGAAGCAGAAGGGCTCCCGAAAGGCGACCACGTACCGGCAAGATCAGTGAAGGACCCGCTGGTGGTGGTCGGACGACCGACTTTAGCGAGATTGCAGAAAAACGCTGGATGCAGGCCGCTTCTAAGCGGTCGTTTAGGCCTTGGGGAAGCGTATGTCCAACAGTGAACTGTCTGATAAGACTATAAATTTATAAACGAATATTATTATGACTTAGGTGAAATTATGCTGCCTACTAACTTTATTTGCTTTGAACACTAAGTTCCAGCAGGTTTAGACCTGGCAGACCTTTTGATCTAATTATCAGGGGCATCTGGGTTATTATTGGCGTAGATCCCACCAGGTGTCGGAAGGGCATAGCCTTAATGGTCTGCCAAGTACTTCCGGCAGGGTGCGCAGACTCACTTTTTTTATATTTATAAAGAGTTATTGCGGATGTTTGTATTCTAAGTACTCTTTCACATTCATAAAGTATAGTATTTTACTATTTTTGTTCCAAACACTACCAATTATGTTAAAGAAAAACAACACTAATGTAGCTTACCTAAGTGTAAATTCATGCCACGAGACATTCTTCGTATTATACAATAATGTTTAGTCTGCTTCTCTTTATTTGTCTGTGGCACTGGCAGACTTTTTTTTACATATTTCAGTGTTGATTAACGATCTGAAGATAGCCTAGTGGGGTAACAGATGAGGTAGGCATTTTAGCAACCGGCTCTCTTACTATTAGGTTTTTACAGTTTTACAAGAAAGCTAATGAACACACTATTCATTTCCAAGTAGGTCACTGACAAGCGTCATTACGTCAGCACTTATTGCAACGCTGAAACTCTGAGTCAATATGTTTATGCAATACGGTTATGAACTAAAACAAAAAATTTGACTCAGGTAGATATTAAAAAGTATGGTACCTACATGTATTTTTCTTTTCGCTAAATGGCGTATAATGAAGATAAAGCGCATTAAAATTTCACGTGACATCATCGTTATTGTTCGATAATCTACTTAATTGACGAACTATGAAATGATATATGTTTTACTTAGTCCCCATTCCTATTATACTTATAACTATACATATACAACCATAGAGTGCATATTGCTAAGTAATAAGTGAAAAATATGAGACCACTTGTCACTTAGGTTATTTTAAATATCCTGCTTGGTAAGAAATAATTTAATCACAAAGTACTTATGGAATTTTCATTGAAAATTCTTAGTTAATAATAAATAAATATATAGGGACAAATAACACTGATTGAGCTAGCCCCAAAGTAAGTTCGAGACTTGTGTTATGGGATACTAACTCAACGATACTATATTTTATAACAAATACATATATAGATAAACATCCAAGACCCAGGACAATTTGAAAAAGGCCATTCTCCAACTTGCCCTGACCGGGGTTCGAACCCGGAATTATCTTGTTAAATTATCTTGATACATTTTGGCTTACTTTGTGGTGGCTGCTGATCTAGTAATGAGCGAAATTCACATGATTTCTTTTCACCGGTATTGATTGACAATATAGCTTAACGATGTTCAGCTGTTTTACAAAACCGAGCTGTATAGAAAAACTATTTTTTTACAAACAAGTTTTCTCACACGTCTGATTATACAATCCAACTGCAACATAGACACTATGATCAGAATAGTTTTCGTCATCTATCACTATTGTTAGTAGTAAAACTATTACTTTTGGATATGGTTGACTACCCATCGCTCGGTCATAAGGGCTTATGCCGGAATCAGGCTTTGATGACATGGGCGTGTCTAGGGCTACGGGGAAGTATTTATTGCACACCCTTGAATATTAGATTTCAGATTTTACAAGCTATATAAAAGCATCTGGCAAAGTAATGACAGCCAGGTCTATTATGTTATTGTCTGATTGTTGTTTGATTGTTTTCACTCACATTTTAAGGCAGGCACTGAAAACTGAAAGGGACTCCTCAGGGCAAGAGGAAGCGTGGTCAACCAAAGCAGACCTAGCGACAGTCGGTAACAGTCCAAATGAAGACAATCGGGCTATCCTGGCCTGAAGTGACACGCGTTGCCCTAGCAAGCAAGACAGAACGAGATGAAGAAGCATTATAGGCGCTCTGCTCCACCTAGGGACATAGGAAAATAAGTAAACTACGACATATTGCAGACTCAGTAACTTTATTCATATTGATATCTATCATAATTCTGCTCAGAGCTATCTAGGTTTTACGATTACGTGAGTACTTACATATGGACTATGGAGAGGCCTACTATGCCCATCAGTGGGTTGATGTGGGCTAAAATGATGATGATGATGTACTTACCTATACACTGCTATACCTATATACGTATTTCCAGATTTTTCGCACTCTGGTTAGTTTAACTGCCCCCTCCCAAATCAATAGAAATATTTGGCTACGCCCATTCTTATGAAATGTATTGTTTTAGTGAAATATTGCAATATATTTCGGTGTACGTATGATTAGATCATAATAGTATTGATTACAGCAGTTTGTTTGCCAAACTACCGTAACTGATTAAACAAACAATATTGTGATGTTTCAAATTACAAATGACTTCCCGTGTTGGAAATTATCGCATAGAATACTGGTAGATTTCTGTTGAAAGATCCGCTTATTATAGTCATCAGATAACGAAAGCAGGTCTTTCGACAGATGTCAAAGCATTGGTCAGTTACCAATTTCCTTTACAGCGTATATCAGTCTACTACTTGGCTTAAGACCATGCTGGGCCGGTGGTAATCACAGAAGATGTAATAAGGTAATCTTTTGTGCAAAAACTTGCACTTGCAAGATTACCTTTACCTAATTTTAGATAAAGTTTAGATATATAAGATTTAATCTTAGATATATAAGATTTAGTAAGACTTGGCCGTGTAGTTTAAGTCTGCACAGGCTGTCGATGTAGACTAAAAAGAGAGTAGAAGATAGACAGCTGCCTTGTGGTAGGTAGGCCACATGCGACCTCCGACTCATCGCTTGTCCAGTCTCCTATTCTAGTGCGCTGTGTCCTACGGCTTAGGAAGTCTCTAAATAATTCTAAGGCCAGTCCTCTGACATCTTTGCTCTCCAATTTAATCAGTAAGCGTGAGATAGAGACTGTGTCGAATGCCTTTTTCAAATCGAGAAATATTACTAAAGGTTTCAGCTTCACGTCTAATGAGGAGATGATAGCGCTCGTTAGTTCCTGAACTGCGTCTCCTGTGGACCTGCCTGGCCTGCGCGGAGACCGTATTGGTGAGAAGAGAGCAGCTTATTGTTTTCTAGAAATTCGATTAGGCGTTTCATTATCCGCTCTAGGATTTTTGACAACGTGGGTAAAATGGAGATGGGTCTGTAGGTATCAACTAGCTTTTTTCGCAGTTTTTGTGTATCCGTTTTACTAGGGCCTTTTTGAATGCGGTTGGGAAAACACCCACACAAAGAACGTAAGTGGCAATTTTATTTTAATGGAAGAGCGAGGTTTTCTGTCACGGGTATTGCTATACCTACTAGAAAACCTCAACAACTTGCATTGTAAAATGTGTTTTTACTGAATAAATGATTTATTTATTAATATTACTTATTATGAAACTCTCATGAATTTAAGTCACTGTCGTCAACCTGTTTAAGTATGTACCTAAAGCTTTTTTGTCAAATATCCTCATCTGTATAGCCGCTTATTTTGACTTTTTTAAAGTTTGGTAAGAAGCTTCCATGGTGGTCTTTAGAAAAGAAAAAACCATAGAATATATGGGCTGCTTCTTTTACCGCGCAGATCGAAAAACTGATCAAGGGAAAGGAAGTGTCCGAATCATGATAATATTTTAAGGTTCTAAAGGGAAACAGACGTAGTATGTAGCAATTTAACAAGTTAACAATCCCATGGGAATCTCTTAATTTTACGGTCTAAAAGTATTGTATGTTAACACATCTGATACTTTTCGTTTACCTGGGATTTTACTTCATGCCTACATGCCAAATTTAATTCCCATGCGTTCAGCCGTTTTGGTTGAAAGCGGAACAAAGGTCAATCCGTCCTAACACATAGTTTCTTACAAAATAATATCAATCAACGTCAGAAAAATTCTAACAGCATCAAATCATCTTTAAAATGGTAGTGATAAGAAGAAAATAAAAAAGCATATTTGTACAAATGCGCCAACGACTGCCATTTTGGTTCAATTTGCGTGTCGGGAATTTATACAAAAATGCTTTGAAGTCCGCCATTTTTGTTCAACTTATTTGTGTCGCATTGTACGTTTGTTCGGCGCCTGCTAGTTTCTTGTTGTAATTTGTTTGCAACTTGCAGGCGCTAAATAATTAACATAATTAAATTTGTAAAAGAATATACAACTTCAATATCTTTCAGGAGTTTCTTCCTTATCTCCAAAGTTCTTCATCTTCATCAAATTAATATGGGACGAACTTGCACTAAAGGTTTTCAAATAAATGAAGAATCATGAAAATCTTTACTTAAGTGGCAAAGATATCGCGTAACATACATACAAAAATAAATATACGGGTCGAATTGATAACTTCCTCATTTTTAAGTGGGTTAAAAATGTGTTAGTAACATTTCTTTTCTAGATCTCTTATTATGTACCTTAATAATGTAGTTATTATTTATTTATTTTTTTACTTATGACTTTGTACATACTACGGGCTTGGTTCCCCGTGGGAATTTCGGGATAAAAAATCCTATGTGCTTCCCTGGGTCTCAAACTATATCCATACCGAATTTCATCTAAATAGGTTCAGTGGTTGAAGCGTGAAGAGTGACAAAGATACACAAACACTCACATACTTTCGCCTTTATAATATTAATTTGATTAATATAATATTTAATTTGGCAGTATCACTTAAGTATGTATGTATTATTATTGGCAATAGAATTATACCTACGGAACAGAGAAATAGGATATATCCTATTTCTCTGTTCGACTTGATCATTGTCAGTGGATATCTGGTAGTGCTTTCTCTCTTATCTCTTGGTACCACGGAAGACAAGCGGCATGATGTAAGGCACATCATTGCCCTATGCTGAGAGGTGCCATTTCGGTGTAAAACTAATTTTAGTCATTTAGTAATGCAACAAATGTAAATTTGCACTGAATAAAATATTTTTCTTTCTTTCTTTCTATTAGAGTGATAGGCACGCACATAGATCCATACATACACTATCATGTCTTTATCCCTAAAAGACATGAATTTTGGATCATGGAGTTCTACCTATCTTGATCATGGGAGTCTATCAAGATAGAGACCCATGATCCAAAATTCATGGGCTGCAAGATTTTGGAACTTGCAGCCGCTACTTTTAAACGAGATGGTGGGCGACAAGACGAGAAGATGGAAAAAACAACCGAAATAGAAGGTATCTAGACGCATTGCCTAAGTCATATTTTCTCAAGATTGAAGCATCTTGCTTGTCGCATTTATGTTATTGAAGTAATCAATTATTTGTATGGCTGACGTTTCGTTTAGACCTTGCAACTTAGACGTTTCACTAACTTACTTACTTATTATCCTGGCTCAGCGACCCAAAGTAAGTCTTGGCCTCCAACACAAGAGCACGCCAGCGCTATCGGTCCTGTATTAACTCTTGCATGCTGTCGCCAACTTGAAGCTCGCACAGTGCAGGTCCGACATCACCTCGTCGCTCCAGCGATACCTGGGACGGCTCACCGTCCTGCAACCGATCGGCCGGCCCTGGTATGCTCTCTTTACCCCGATCCTCTTCCATTATTTCGACGTGTCCGAGCCAGCGAAATCGGTGCGCGCTTTAAGAGCAGCCTTCCCGTCTTACTCTTCATATAAACGCTCGTACGTAATTATGGCGTTGTAACTGATCTTTCTTGAAAACTTTTGAACTTGAACAGATATCTTGTGCACTATTTCTAGGTTTCTATCGAAATAAAAAATGAAAATTTGGAAAAACAAGTTCAAAGTTTTTTGCAAAAATTTTATTGTCTATCTTTCAAGTATCAGCACTCGGCGACCTAATTCCCCTTTTATATGTATAAACCAATACTCGAAGACGACATAAATATTTCAAGGTTTTTAAACAGTAAATTATAATTATGACAAGCACGATAAATGAATGTATTTTTCAAAAGCAATTACTTATTCTTAGAGTGTGGACGATGGCATCTCAAACCTATATTACCTAAAAGGTAAGCAGAATCTAAAGAGTTATGAAGAACTTATAAAAAAAATGTTCTCTTTCAATGCGGCGAACAGACAATGAATGCAGTGGATTTAATTTATTCAGAATACCAAAATTGCACAGCTAAGGAAAATGATTTTCATAGAATGCAAATGTTTGATGAATTTTCTTTCTTTCTTATCTAACACGTATATCCATCGCAGATATTATTCATATTGTGGATTCCAAATAGTTGGTGCATATTCTAAACTTGAACGAACATATACGATGTTTATACGTAGTACAGTCAGTTATCTGAACTTCGACCGTTCATAAAGTACTCATAAATTATAAAATAAAAAAGTACTTCGATAGAAACCTTGCAAATGTAATGAAAATTTTAAATAAAAAACATTTTTCTCACAAAATTGTAAGGCGTACTGACAAAAACGTATATCCTGGAACAAGTTTTATACAATTTCCGCACCCTATGAATAGTTAATATTCGTTCAATGGATAGTTAATAATACTAATTTCATTCAATACAGTGCAAACCGTGCCCTAAGGCGTTATCTTTCTTTTTGGTTTACTTTTTTTTTCTAGCATTGCCCCGGATGAAAAAACAAGCTTATGTAACTATGCTCGCGTTGACGACAGAGCCGTCGGGAAGGGCCGCCTTAACTTCACCTATGATGTTATAGGCTCGCCCACTTTCTTCTATTTCTAATGTTCTTAACCAATTATTATTAATTAAAAAATAATATAATATATAATATAATTAGTTACAAAATTTTACGAATAAAATGGTATTAGATAGACAAGAAACTTGCACCTTCTAAATAATCCTTTACGCACACAATGAAAGAAAGAAAATACGTTTATTTGGTAGAAATAAAAATAACAAAACATAACAAAAAATATCAGACTTTCTAATGGATAGTGGACTAAAGCAATGTAATGAAAATTCAGTTGCCAAGGTTGTTAGTTTCAATTGTAAGTCGTTAAAGAGATCGATTACATGTGTAAGAAATTTGTGTAAGTCAATGGACATTATTGCCCTGCAAGAAACATGGCTTTTGCCGCATGATGTTCCGTTGATCGGAGGTGTTGACGACAACTTCGGGTATTTTGGTAAATCGTCGGTGGACACATCAGCAGGAATCCTACAAGGGCGACCGTATGGTGGACTAGCACTTTTATGGAAAAAAAAGGTATTTACATCAGTTTCTGTAATTCCATGTAGAAGTGACCCTATTATCGCAATTAGAGCCTCTTGTGCTGAACGTACTTTGCTATTTATAAATGTGTATATGCCAAACGATTCACCAGAAAACTTGAATGAATTTTGTGACTGTCTTAGTGAAATAGCCGCCATCGTTGAAAGCGCTGGCGTTGCATATGTATATATTTTAGGTGATTTTAATGCACACCCGGGTAAACCCTTTGATAAAGAAATGACAAGCTTTTGTGAGGAACAAAATTGGTATTGTGCTGATTACATAAAATTGGGTAGGAATTCTGACACATACACTTTTGTCTGTGAGGCCACTGGATCCAGACGCTGGCTTGACCACTTCCTAGTTTCAGGCGGGTCCTGGAAATCTATTAAGAACATAGAGGTTTATTATGACATATATTGGTCGGATCATCTACCACTATGTATGGACATTAGCTTGGAGGAGGACAGGTCTCGGTCTGTCCCAACCGTACAGGAGACTGTACGTGATACGGCTATATGGGGTGAGAGGGATGTAAAGCAGACTGAATGCTATTATGAAATGTGTATGAGTAGGTTAGAGAATATTGCTTTACCATCAGAATTTTCAAACTGTTGTGGTAAATTTTGTAATAACTTAGAACATAAAAAACTTATTGACACATTTTATAGTAGCATTGTAGAAGCACTGAGACAGGCGGCTACGGATAGTTCAGAAGTGGGTGCAGGCAGGGTGCACCGACGTCGTGCCGTGGTTGGGTGGAATAAATATGTCAGGGACGCTCACGGGTACGCAAGGGACGCGTATTTAAATTGGGTACATAAGGGTAAACCTCAGTCTGGGCAGTTATTCAATACTATGAGAGAGTCACGGCGTGTTTTTAAACGCCAGTTAAAATACTGTCAAGATAATGAGGAGCAGCTTAAAATGGATATCTTGGCCACAGAGCATAAGAAAAAGAATTTCCAAAAATTCTGGAAGTCTACCCAAAAACTAAATCCAAAATCTGCAGCCCCCGTGAGCGTTGCTGGTCTGACCGAACCACAAGATATTGCAAACATGTTTATGAAGCGTTTTAGGGTGAAACCCGTGCTCGAGAACGATAAGCAGGGCAAGGGTGCTGCGGGTGTCGTGTCAGGTGCGCCATTTTTGATTACGCTTGAAGAGGTAACAAATGTAATTAAATCCATGAATAAAGGCAAATCACCGGGGCACGACGGTCTCAGCATTGAACACCTTCAGAATGCAGGACCGCACCTACCGAAACTGTTGTGTGCTTTGTATAATTGTTGTGTGAGTCATTCCTATCTGCCAGATGAGCTGATGAAGACTGTAGTAGTCCCTATTGTTAAAAACAAAACAGGTGATATATCGGACAGCAGCAATTACAGACCCATTTCATTAGCCACTATTATAGCTAAGGTTCTCGACGGTGTGTTTGAGCGACAGATAAAAAACCACCTTAAATTACACGACTCTCAATTTGGCTTTAGAGAAGGGCTGTCCACAGAGACAGCAATACTGGCGGTTAAACACACTGTGAGATACTACACAGACAGAAACACACCTGTGTATACGGGTTTCTTGGACCTCTCACAGGCTTTTGATTTGGTTAATTTTGATATTCTGTGGCCGGTATTGCGTCAATTACCTATACCAGGGGAAACTGTAAACCTACTGCAGTACTGGTACAACCACCAGACTAACCAGGTAAGATGGTCAGGTGCGCTGTCAGAGCCATATGAGTTGGAATGCGGAGTGAGACAGGGTGGCTTGACCTCACCGGCACTTTTTAGTCTTTATATAAACCAGCTGATTGAGGAACTCAGTGAAACAGGTATCGGATGCTCCATTGATGGACTAACCATGAACAGCATTAGCTACGCTGATGATATGATTTTGTTGGCTCCTTCTGCAGACGCTTTGCAGGAATTGCTGGGTGTATGTGAGAGGTACGCAGGGTCACATGGGCTGGTGTACAATGTGCGCAAGAGCGAAGTCATGGTTTTCAGGGTAGGGTCAAAGAAGCCCCGTGTAATTCCGCCTGTGTACCTTAACGGAAAACGCCTGAACTTGGTATCCAAGTTCAAGTACCTAGGGCATGTTCTCACCGACGATTTGTCTGATGATGAGGATATTGAGAGGGAACGAAGGGCGTTGTCGGTCCGATGTAATATGTTGGCCCGCAGGTTTTCAAAATGTACAAAGGAGGTAAAAATTACTCTTTTTAAGGCATATTGCCAGTCTTTTTACACCTGTAGCCTGTGGGTCGGATATACGCAGAGGGCCTACAACGTACTTCGTGTACAATATAATAATGCTTTCAGGATGCTGATGGGGCTCCCGCGATTCTGTAGCGCATCAAAAATGTTTGCTGAGGCACGTACTGATGACTTCTTTGCCATATTACGCAAAAGAACGGCTTCCTTGAGGCGCAGAATTCGTGGGAGCCGTAACAGTATTCTGAAAGTAATCACTGATAAGCCGGATTGTCCAATCCAGTGGCACTGGACGCGTATGCATTGTGACGTGAAGGGGATCCCCGGGGGTGTGCACACCAGATACTTAAATTAATTTAGTGTGTAATTGTACTAATTGTAAATATTTTTGTAATCCTGATTAATTTAATTTATATATTTAATATGTTTTTTGAATGAACGCACTACTAACACTAGGTTTTTAAGTTTCTTTTTACTAACAATAATATGGTTGTACAATGACCGAAATAAATGATTATTATTATTATTATTATTATTATAACAGAACTACAATACTTCGTTCGCGAACGCGGTTGTCACTACGCCGGCTTAGATCGTTGTTCCCACCAGTTCCTCCCAATGATTTTTTCTGGATTTCATGTCACATAGCACTGGCACACAGTGCCAAGCGTGCCAAGTTAAAAAGACTAGCCTGCCCGGCGCCGCCAGTACCTTCTCTGTAATAGATTGTAGCTTGTATGTTTTTGGCAGGCGCTACATTGCAAGTCAATGATGACCTCTGTGGCCTAGTGGTTATCATGCCACGCTGTCACACCGGAGGTCCCGGGTTCGATCCCCGGTCGGGTCAAGATGAAGAATGATCGTTTTCAGATTGACCTGGGTCTTGGATGTTTGTCTATATATGTATTTGTTAAAAATATAGTATCGTTGAGTTAGTATCGCATAACACGAGTTTCGAACTTACCTTGGGACTAGCTCAATCTAGGTGATTTGTCCGTATATATTTAAATTATTTATTTAAATGATAAACAAGTTTATTTGCGAGGAAAGTTTTAAAAAAGCACACTATTTTTAAGTGTTTAACGCCTGAACTGATTTTCATCAAACATAGCTAAGAACCACAACAAAGGAACTTGCTTTCACATAAAAAACCGTATCAAAATCGGTTCATCCGTTCGAGAGCTACGATGCCATAGACAGATACACAGACAAAGAGACATTTCTTGTCGGGGGTTAAAAATAAGTTGTTTGAGAACATTAAAAGTTTTCATCTACTACTACAGTTAAAAAAATTTTTTTTTGGTTGTTTGTTTGTTTGGTAGTAATTTAAATTGCATTATACTATAGAGATCCATTATAGCCCGTGGTTCGATTTATAGCGGGCATGTCCCTTCCATGTTGTATATTGGAATATTAAAGACAAGATTGTAGTTTATTTGTAATAACTTTATTGTAGTATAAAAACATACAATTACTTCATAAAGAGTAAATTGACAACGGCGAACTTATTCCATAATGAAATCTTTTCCAGTCAACCGACGAATAAATTATTAGACAAGATTTGAGTTTTGTTTATAAATAAGTAGTTAATAAATTACATAATATTATTTTAATTTTTATTGTCGTTACCAATTTAGTTAATTTTTAAAAATGTCAACGCTTTAATCGAGGTTAGATAAATAATATTTTAATCACTGTAGGTATTTCGACTTCTTTGTCGCCGCGCTCAAACCAGATTAATGCAGAGTAAATCTGGTTTGAGTAGGTATTTCCTTATCTTCACTCTGATGAGGAAAACCCGCTGATATATAAACAGCAATTTAAAAGATATTGGATATAAATTAACTCGGAGATATCTCCTGGTATTAGATATAAATTAACTCGGTTAGCGGTATATGATGAAAACAGATTCATATCTATATTTTTATTTCATTTGGGAAACAAACAGTTACATAAATCATGAGTAACAATAAACTCAAGTAATGCAAAAACCAATCAAGCTTCCTCAGATAACTTATTCAGAAATACGGAAGAAACTGTTAACAAATTAAAAGAAAAAAATAAATAAGAAGTAAGTAGATAGTCTAAAACTATTTTTTTTTTCGAAAATGACATGTCTTTATTTCAAGTATCAGCATTCGGCGACCTAATTCCCCTTTTATATGTATAAACCAATACTCGAAGACGACATAAATATTTCAAGGTTTTTAAACAGTAAATTATAATTATGACAAGCACGATAAATGAATATATTTTTTAAAAGCAATTACTTATTCTTAGAGTGTGGACGATGGCATCTCAAACCTATATTACCTAAAAGGTAAGCAGAATCTAAAGAGTTATAAAGAACTTATAAAAAAATTGTTCTCTTTCAATGCGGCGAACAGACAATGAATGCAGTGGATTTAATTTATTCAGAATACCAAAATTGCACAGCTAATGAAAATGATTTTCATAGAATGCAAATGTTTGATGAATTTTCTTTCTTTCTTATCTAACACGTATATCCATCGCAGATATTATTCATATTGTGGATTCCAAATAGTTGATGCATATTCTAAACTTGAACAAACATATACGATGTTTATACGTAGTACAGTCAGCAAAAGAGATACCTGACCAGACCCTATACCTACATTTTAAATTTCTCTCGAACTGAAAATAATATTAATATGAAAATGTATATTCAAAAAGATTTTAATAAAGTCTTATTGAATATACATTTTTATGTTAATACTATTTTCAGTTTAAGGGAAAATTCAAGATATAGATATAAGGCCTAATCAGGTATCTCTTTGGCTGACTGTACGCAGTATATACCGCGCAGATAGGCTCTGCAGCTTTAACCCAACACTATTTTGATTCCTTCTTCCCCCTTCTGGGCCACCGTCACGGTGAAAGTGGCCTTTGAGTCGTGTGGCCCTGGGCTCTATTTGCTTAAAGCCGCACGACCGAAAATGCTCAGTCTGCCCCGTTTGGGATAAAGACGTGATAGTATGTATGTATGTATATACGTAGTACCTTGAAAATTTATATTCAGAAAGATTTGCTGCAGTGCTGCCCCCATTTGAAATAAATTATTTGAAAGAAAACGGAGATATCATTTAAATTTTTGTCTTGATCAGACCCTAGATAGTTTTATAAACAGTAGTTCATAAAATAGTTTGAAGGGTTATCTAAGGTCTGATTAAGACAAAATTTTGAATGATGTCTCCGGTTCCTATTAAATGATTTATTTCAAATGGGGCACTGGATCCCGGAAAATTCAGGTAGGTTACGTCTTTTTGAATATAAATTTTCATGTCAATATTATTTTTAGTTTAAGAGAAAATTGAAGATATAAGTAGAAGGGCTGGTCAGGCATCTTGGTACTTGACTGTACCTAATAGTAGTACCTACACAGGTAGATAATCTTAGTAGGTACCTACATACGAGTAGATAACTCTACCCACGTTTAACCATAGCACAACGACAATTAGGCTGCTTTGGCCCGAAGCACAGACAGGCCAATGTCACTCCTCCTTTAGGTATCAAAAATATACCTACATCATTACTATGCGCGCGGCGACCACTTCGAAGGGGAAAATTCGGTTACATGAATCGTTTGTCCAGAGTAATAAGAATTAAATTGGCTTGCAATGGATGTCTAGGTATCTAAACGAAAAGGTTAGGAGTTCTGACGCGAGCTAAATTAAATCATAGCGCTAACCACAAAAGTAGATATTTCTTTGAATTTCATTTCTGAGTAAGACTTCTGTACGTGAGTATACTAGTATTTATTTTGTGGCACAGATAATTTAATTATTAACGGTTTGTACCCGTAGTCATGCCTACCCATCGCCTTATAAACATAATTATTTCTCTTCCTTGTCACTTGATGGCGCTATAGCTATATATAAAACATTAAAATCTCTAATTACTGTTATTTGAATAAAGTAGTGCTATAAATAATTAAATATAGGTATACAAAATGCAATAAATATTTTTATAGGATATTTAACACTTTCTTTGTCAGTTTTTTGCTAGTCGTGTGTGCTGCCATCTCTGTGTGCCTAGCCGCAACTTCAGTTTTGTCTACTTTCGGGCCCTCTAATCATTTCTATGGCGTTGGGTATCTATTACGTTAGTAATTATATTATCTGTGCTGTAGTGAAGCACATTGCTCAAAATAAAACGTCAAAGGACAAAAAAATCTCCCACAGGGACATAGGAAAATAATTTAATCAAAATAAGAATCTAATCATTGGGCAATTAATAAAATCAAGACTTAGAATCTATTGCTCGTTGCCATCAGTATCAATTTAAGGCACCAAAAGTGTTGATTGCGCTGCGTTTTTGCAATCAATACAAATCAAGTAGTAGGATTTTGCAAGTACTTTTTGATGTCCGTAGGTCGTGGATAATTTATACTGGTAACATATATATATGCGGACGATTAAAATAAATGTATAGGGACAAACTACACTGATTGAGCTAGTCCCAAAGTAAGTTCGAGACTTGTGTTATGGGATACTAACACAATCGAACCCGGGACCTCTGGATGGCGGACTAGCATGATAACCACTACGCCACGGAGGTCGTCAAATATATTCCCGTATATTATCTTATCTTCACCGCATCAATAAAGTCTCTCTAGGTTAAGTCTTTTTTACATAAAACAAAGTGTGATACTTATATGTATACCTTTATGCCTTTAGGTTGTATTTTTATCACCTTGATTTTGAGTTTTCTAGATTTTAAGCAAAAAAATATAATAGTACCTTAGTCCTTGGCGTATCCATAGGTACAAATAAAACTGGTTAAACGTACTGTAATGTGACCATCTTCATGAACTTAAAATCAATCGTCCATTATCCTGAAAGAGCGATATCTTCATGAACTTAAAACCAATCGTCCATTATCCTGAAAGAGCGATACTATTTTTACCCAACTGTGCCAGAAGGAGGGTTATGTTTTTCGACAGTTTGTATGTATTTATGTAAGTATGTATAATTGTTTGGCACGCTCTGCGGCCTGAACGACTCGATGAATTTAAGCAGTCGGGTTTTTTTTTTTTTAATAACTTGTATCTGAAATCTATTAAATGTTCAAAATACCAATATTGTGTAAATGCTCAATCTTGCCGTTCACGCCAAGCCTGCTATTTGGATATCGATAAAACTGGGAAAACCCTTAAACGCCATGCCACAAACTTACATGATTAATTAGGGAATTAGGTTACCTCGGGATGTACGCGCAAAATAACTTGGCGGCCCGGAAGTTAACTGCAAGTGACAGTGGGGTAGCTGACGCCCGGCGCACCGTCCCTGCACACACCTGTATTCGTCTACTGCGCAGCTTCCGCACGAAGTTCAGAGCCGCCAAGTTATTTTGCGCGTACTGTACAAGTGTATGAAAATCACTGGCGCCGAAGTACTTATTAGAGCAAAACTAAAAACATATCTTTTGAATAAAAAATAAGGACGAAAAATTACATAACGAAAAGTCGCATTCACTCACGTATCGCTGCTTTAGCGAAAGTAAGAATTTTTGGAGCATGTTCAGTCTATATTACCACAAAATAAGTACTTGTACTCACGCAATATTACTGAACTAATTTCAATAAACCCAATTATCGAAAAACCAAAAAAATTTGCGGTCGGTCAAACGGGTTTTGTATGGGAGGTCAAAAAAAAAAAGTTTTAATAACTTTTTTTTAAAGTGGTTCAGTATCATGGGCTGAACTTGCTCCTGAAATGTTGCTAGTGTTTTAAAAGTAACCCTATACAGAACAGAAATTCTGATAAAAAGTTGATTTGCATGCAAATCTAAAAACCCCGACAACACCATCTAGTGATAAGTGGCGGAACTACATAATATTTTGATCTGTAGCGCCAACTGTTATTTTCCAGGCAATTACAATTTGTAACAATGTAGGTTTTCAACTTACGGAACAAATTTGTCATCCCTTGTTTTCTATAAATATTTGCAAAATTCTCTTCAAAACAACCCAGCTTTCAAGCGTTACACCTATTAACTTTTAAAAGACTGAACCGATTTTCATCAAACATGGCTATGAACCACCGCAAGGGAAGTTTCTTTCACGTAAAAAAATCGCTTTGAAATCGGTCCATCTGTTCGAGGGCTACGAGTCCACAGACAAACAGACGTTAACGTCAAGTCAAACTTAAAACATCCCTCTTTTTTTGTCGGGGGTTAAAAAAAAACCTGTATCATTCATTTATCATGATCATCTCTCGACATATATCATATCGATACCTTGCGGCTCAAAGTGCGTAACCACCATTATGGCCAAAATGAGTTTTAAATGCCATCTTAATCAGTTTTTGTTCCGCTATCGAACTGTATATTTGAAGTTCTCAAATTCTGAAAACAATGGTGAATACGACCTTAATTTTTTATGCTGGCAATAGAGACTATCTTGTATTTGAGGGCATAAAAGCAATACATAATTATAAGGCATCATCGAAATATTGGGCGTAAAACACTATAAAATAAAATTGTAGGGCGTATATGCAAATGAGTCTAAAAGCCATTTATGAACATTAAACTAACTGAAGAATGTACTCCTCAAAATTTATTAAATTTTATGTTAACTTTGGTTTCTACGCAGTTAGATAGTTCAGTTAGATTTGATATAAATAAAATGGTAGTTACTCCCATAATTCTTTCATACTTGAAACTAAGTAATGAATTACCGCATAACTTTTAAGTAATCCTGTTACTACAACACGTGAAATGGAATAGCAAGACGGGTCTACCCTTTATAGTAGAACTTATTATGTCATAAAAAATATTTACTATGCATAACAGCAGATGGCATTAACTTCATTACGCAGAAAATCGTTTGGCTTGTACGTATTTAAAACGTTCAGTGACTAATTTGGAGTGGCCAAATTGGTCGCTTTTATCTCTTGGTCCACGCTTGTTCACTTGGCTCGCTCACTTTTGTGATGGTCACTGCACAACCATAACCGACAAGGAAAGCCAAATTAGTCACTTCTGTCACTTGGTCACTCACTCGCTCCTATGGTGACCACCACAGGAGCAATCCTATCATCAACATAACCTAACGTACCTTCCGTGATTAATGCATGATAAATAATTAATAGGTTACTGTTGCAACGTGTTCATTTGTTTATCTAAATTAACTTTCTATCTATTACTTTTCCTGACCTAAATTAACTTTATGCTAAACGAATAGATTTTGTTAAAGGTCCTGTCCTTAATGCAATTCCGCATCTTTAAATCAGAAAAATAATCAAACGATAATTATATTAAATAATTATTATAATAAAAAATTAAAATAAAAAGTTGTTTATGTTTAGAAATATTTGTTTTAAGAACATTCTGCCAAGTTGGAATGCCAAATGAAATTCGGAACATCAAGATTCTGCCGGATAGTTGAAACCCAGTGCAATGGGCGTCTTATTTTAAATCAGCTCAAAAAAAACCTGCCCCCTACAAAATAATGTTCTTGATCATTTAATTTTATAGATCTAGGAGACATAGCTAGTCAAACATTTTCGAAAACTACACCGAAAAATATCTATTTAAAAATAAAAATTTAAATTCTCCATTCCATTCATCAAGAAAAATATAGGTAATATTAGTATAGAATATCAGCCTTAGTCCATTAGCCTCTAATGGACTAAAGGTTGCCGTATGCCAAATATATCTATTTTACTGAAAATATTTGTAAGTATTGTAATATAGAACCAAAAAATAGAATAAAATAATAACAAAATGATAAAAAATCAAATTTTAATTTTGAAGGTTGGTGATAACACCCTACTTTACTAATGCAGCAGTCATTTTATGGGGCATAAAAGACATATATGTTTGATTTTGTAAGGCGTATTCACCAGCTAACCTTTAAACTACAAATATTTGTTAAAACGTTATGTTTAAATATTATGCACCACAAAAATTTGCGGCTTTTGGTGTAATAATCATATTTATAGGATAAAAAACAACAAAGTTATGACAAATACAAAATTTTAATTATAGTTTTTTGGCTCTCCTGAAAAGTTGTGTTTTGGTGGTTACGCCCTTTGAGCCGCGAGGTATCGATATAGATTCATCTCTCGCCGGACGCCCGTCCTAATTTGGCTATAAGTCTCGGTCCCCTCCGAGGAGCTGCAGTATTGGCCGGCACTCCTGCGCAGCCAGACCTCTCAGAGTTCAGGGTTTAAGGTCAACATGTACAAACTGATCGTCCTATTTGCTTCCGTCGCTTTGGCGTATGGTAAGTGGCCAATTTATCATATTATTTTTACCCGACTGTGCCAGAAAGAGGCTTATCTTTTTCAAGTGTATGTGTGTATATTTCTTTGGCACACTTTGCAGCCTAAACGGCTAGCTTGAGAGGTGTCGTCAGATATAGTGACACTGGGTATATAAAGAAACTGAAATGGCGGATTTGGCGCAAAATTATGCAGGTATCTTAATTTTTTTATCACTTACTTATCAAGTAAGATATCGGAATAAAGGATTATACATCATCATCAACTCAATCCGTCAATATCAACTACTTTTTCTAAGGGACTTTTCCAATGCTTGAAACTCGAAGAAAAAAACGACATTTTCATACAAATTGCCGGGCTGGCCGAACACTTTTGAGTAAAAATGTAAATTTTTTTTCGAGTTTCAAGCTTTTGTCCCATAGGAAAAATTGTTCATATTGACAGTCTGAGTTGTGTCTCCAAGGATCGGACAGGATTTTTTTAACATATTGTATATAACTTATAATGTTTAAATTTGGAACGATAAATGCTAAGAAGCAACAAATAATTATATCAGTTGCATCCTAGGCATGTATAATGTTTTTGTGTGACACAGTCGAGTTTTTTGTTTTTTTTTTTTTTAATAACGCAAAAAAAACGCTTAAAATCGGGCTGATCTGGTTTCTACTTGGCATACATGCTGTTTACTATAATATCACGGAATGTGTAGCTTTTTCTTAAAAATAAATTAAAATTTAATATACTTTCCACGTAACGTAAACTATACCTATTGACGTCTACAAGTGCCTGTAAAAGTCTATTCCGCTATTTTCCAATAATTCAAATTAGGCTTTTTTCTATTCAAAAATTTTCAATGGGATTTGTTTGTATAATATACAGAATTTCCGGATTTAAGACAATAAAACTGTTCTTTTAGTTGCTTCTCAGGTAAAATAAATAACTGAAGTAGAATATATATATATATATATATATATATATATATATATATATATATATAAAATAACATAAAAGCTCGAATTAAAAAAAATTACCGATGAAATGAGCGAGGGGCGTTGCGGCTAGCAACCCAACAACATTTTGATTCCCTTAATCCTTCTTGACGCTCACTATAAAGCTGATGGTAGTTATGTGTCATACGGCCCTAGGCTCTGTCCACCCTGTAGGGGATAAGGTCGTGATCATGTATTTGTATCTTGATTCAAAGAGTTTTCCACTTAAGATGGGTGAGTCTGTTATAGTTTGCACTCTGCTATAGGTACTACTTTTTTGGTCTGTAAAAAAGTAGTACCTACCTAGCAGAGTGCAAACCAAATGGGGTCAGAAATTGAAAGACGGGTTGCCAACGCCTGGAAAAGATACTGGTCACAGAAGTAAAGAATATAACTCAACATGAAAAAGGAAAATATACCAAACATACGTACTACCAATACTAACTTACGAGTGCCAGACCTGGGCATGTACGAAAAAGCAGCAACAACAATTACCCACCTGTCAAAGAGCCATGGGAAGGAGTATGCTAGGCCTTACAAAAAAAGGGACGAGGACATAAGACGCAAAACAAAGGTTGAAGATGCAACCACAAAAATTAAAAAAACTTAAATGGAGATAAACAGGCCAAATGCTTAGGAAGAACAAAAATAAATGGATCAAGGATTTAACAGAATGGACACCTAGATTTCGAAACAAACGAAAAAACGGAAGACAAAAGAAGCGTTGGTCTGATGACATAAAAAGATTGGGGGCTCATTATGCCAGAGAAGCTTGGAAGAAGCAGGAGGAGGCCTTTGTGTCCCAAGACACGCCGACTACGGTTGGCAACTAAAGGCTAATAAATAAAAAATACGTACCTACTGCATATACATATAACACAGTTTAAGACACCAAGCATCCTTAAGTCTTTAACCCCTCAGTACAAGGTCAAGTTTGTTGACAAACCAGTTCCACGCTCACACACGACAACATAAAATATAAATAAGAATTGACACCGAAGATCCAATGAATATACATATTTATTTTCCTTGATTTGCTGAAACCATACCTTAATTCTAATCAAGATTCCTTCTATGCAAATCAAAATCGTAGAATGTATGTACCAGCTGCTTCTTCTCGAGAAAACTTAAATCGTAAAAGCCGATCGTACGGAAAGGGCGGGGATCAATCGGAATCATGCGTTTGCTCTACGTCACGACGCTGAAACTGGTCTTTGAATCTGTAACTACTCCAGCATACGAGTACATGGGGAAGCTGAAAGTTGAAGGCCTTTTTAAGGCCTTCAAAGGAGCATTCTGCCTACATTGGAGCATTGATCACGCATTTTATTTATCTTTTTATTAGTACACACTAGACATACACACTACACCGTGTGTTATCACCATAAGCTACAGTGGATTTGGCTCCTCTACACAAGGGTGGGATAAAGCGTGATTTGATTTCAGCCTTAGTGCACGTGCGACTGTTTATATTTTTTAAATTTGTCTTATCCTAAATTCATTGCTGTGTTGACATCGAAATAAGGAAAATAACATTTCCAAAATCACGTGTAGGTATATTATGCTAATAGGTAGTATTTATTACTATGCTTATAAGCATACTACTTATTAGTATAGGTACATGTTTAGATAAGTGTATAGAATTGCGTATTCACTCTATTTTATACTTAAATACTTTTAGGAGTTTCTAGGATCGGTTCAGGTTTTTTTTGTTTATCATCTTACATATATTATTGTTCATAGTGTATATTTTATACCATAACTAACTTGCGTGTATTCCATGTTGTTATTAATTCTTAACCATAGATTTTTTCAAGCTAGTGACGTTCGGGATTCCGTCATTTTCTGCGTGAAAGCTAGCAAAGCGGGCAAAAACTAGTTTGTTGTTGTATATTTTAGCCTCGCTCTATCCTGACATTGAATGGCTATTATATCATCTACGCAAAAAGGTGCCTATGACAATCTCCCGCTAGAACGGGAGCTATACCTACTCTGAAAAATAACGACTATGGTCGTATAACATCGTCGCATAACAACGCCAATCCAAATTAAGCCTTATCGGTATTATGTAGAGCTTAATATTGCTTGACACTGGAACAACGTAGCGCGTAACGTAGAGGACTAAAATAACAAACTGAAGCTGAATAAGATTTTTGAAAAAAAAAAGGTTTTTTTTACCAGCTTTTATTGTGTAGCCTAATTACTTATTAAGACAAATGTAATAAGCCCAAATTCGATTGAGTTGCGTTGTTTCATTACAGAATTCCTATGGCCACCTTCCATATGTCACAACAATATTGCATTGTATCGCGATATAATTATGTGTGCAAAATTTCAGCTGAATAGGAAACCAGGAAATTAGTCAAATTTAACTTGCAAGATTTGATTACAGACAGACAGACAGACAACGGGACAGGTGAAACTAAATAAAGCTTTTTAAAAATAAAAATTGCATTCGACACACCCTCTGCCCATACCATGTAGAGGAAAGTATGCTGGCACAATACAAACATAATTTATCCTCATTTTAATAAATAAAATTGGTCAAGTGCGAGTCCGGCTCTTACATGAAGGGTTCCGTACCGTACCTCCGTACAATGTTAGAAAATATTTATTTTTAGTTACAGCGGCCACTGTTGTTGTTGTTGTCTAGCTATTACGAAGAGATAGAGCCCTGTGAAAGACCTGAGGGACAGGCAAACAGTAGTCTCAATAATAGGGGCCCGTTGGTACCCGTTGGGTACGAAACCCTAAAAAAGTAACTATTCGTTTATTTGTTTAATTCTTCTTACACTTTTGACGCCCTCCGTGGCGTAGTGGTCACTATGCTATTCCGCCACCCAGAGGTCCCGGGTTCGAACCCGGGACCTCCCCGGTCAGGGCAATTTGAAAAATATTTTTTTTTCAAATTGTCCTAGGTCTTGGATGTTTATCTATATGTATATGTATTTGTTGTAAAATATGTTTGTTGTAAAATATAGTATCGTTGAGTTAGTATCCTATAACACAAGTTTCGAACTTACTTTGGGGCTAGCTCAATCAGTGTTATTTGTCAATATATTAATTATTTATTTATTACACTATTATTACAGATTTCCCCAATACAATAGTATAGTCACACACATACATTGTATCTATTATAACTATTCATATTACACAAAACAAATATAACTGCCTTGGTGAATTTCGCATGCATCCGAATATATTGAGCATACAGGTTTGCCTGTTTACCTGTAAGGAGTTAAAGCAGGTTCTGCTGAGAAATTCCTTTGCCCTTGATTGTCATCTACGTATACAGGTACTTACAGATTTTGAATAATTTTCCTGTTCAAATTATCATACCTGCCTCAGTTGTTTATTAGTGGATCATTTTTGATAAAGTTAAGTAATATAATGTAGCCGTATTTGCATTTCCTTTAACGTATACGTATACGTATACCCTAAAAAAGTAACTTTATTTAGCACTACAGGTTTACCTGCTAAGAGTTGAGAGACTGCAAGTTCTGCTGAGGAATTCCCCTGTTCTTGATTGTCATCTACGAGTACATACCATACAGGAACTTATAGATTTTGAATCATTTTCCTGTTCAAATTATCATACCTGCCGGATTTGTTTTTAAGTCAATTTGTTGATAAAGTATACTAACGTCCTTTAGTATACTAAACTTAACGTAACTATATGTAATGTACTCGTATTAGCATATACTCTCCTTTGTCAACTTATTGGATAAATATGATAAAATTTGTCATCTTCATTCATTCATCATTCAATAATTTGTCTTTTTAATAAATAAAAAGTTTGAAAAGGTGATTTTTTTTTATGACACTATATACATCTTTTACTAAATAGAAATAAATAAAAACTTTGATCCAAGAATTGGTTTTGGCGGGAGGGCCACATAACTTTCACTTCTCTAAATCCTCTACGTGTTTGATCTGTATTCACACGCAATTCTCCCACAGGACCGGAGCGAATTGACCCATGATTTTCAAAGGAAATAAGTACAAATAAATACTTAACTAGCAACTTATTTTTTTTTTTCAAGATACTAAACTAGCAACTATAATTCTCTGTATTCTTCAAAAAGAAATGCAAAAAGATCAGTTTATATTTTTAACTTGTTCCTTTTTCCCTCCCTTTTACCAGAGAACGCATTTTTGAAATCACTTGTCACATAGGTACCTAACGAATACTTTACGCGAGCGTTTCCAAACGGGCGCATTTTTTAATCAATTGTGTGCGAAGGATTTGCAACGAGTGGTCTTGACCACTCGTAATTTTGACATTTGTAGCCTTGATATGTCAAAGAAACCTTTCATGGAGAATCCGCTCCGATACGCGCTGCTTTTTTATTTATGGTGAAATTTTTCGAAACCCATAGACATATTTTCGAAGTTTTCTGCATTAAACAATACTGTTTTTCGCTGACACGATAGTTTCAAAAATACGGCCAAATCATGGGGCCAAATGGTATTTTACACGAGCGATGATTTGAAAAACTACACGTTTTGTGTATCGGTGAGTCCCTCAATGGAAATGCCTGCACTCCTAAGCTTTTACGGTGTTTTTGAGAATTCGAGCCTGAATTGAATCAATTCTGTCCTACAGACTCGCTAGCTGATTCGATTTGTAAGTACATTGGATCACACGAGTAATCCTATTCCAAGCTTTTATCCGATAAAGCTTTATCCAGAAGCTTCAAACTAGGTAAATCTAAATAGATTCCCTCTCATAAAGTAACAATACCTTACCGTTTATTTCTTAACGTTAATAACTAATTAACATATGTACTTACAAAAATATACATTTACCACGTCTTTATGCCTTATAATTGTAATATGTAAACACTAAACCCACTTTGGCGTGAAGGAGAGCTTGTAAGGCAAAGCCTTAATGGCTACCTACTAGCTCGGCCAAGAACAAAAAAATTTTGGGAAATCCAAAAGTGCACGCCTCATAACGCTCATTAAAAAAAAACTTTTCTTTTTAGTATTTTATTAATTATAATTAAACGACTCTTAATTAGATAATCATTTTCAAGAATTTAGGAAACAATCTAGAGTCGTGACGTGATGTGGGACAGAATTGATTAAAAAATGGTAATACATCAAGTATTGCGAGCGTAATCGTGGCACATATGTATGTCCATACAGATATCACATTTTTTTATACTTATGTATGTTGTGTTTGACAAATATTCTTTAAAAGGGTCGTTTATCGTATATCGTATATATATATATATATATATTATTGTATTAGTGCTATATGAATATAATAGAAATAGTTTAAGAATCCCCTTACCATAGACTTTTCCATACAAACGTAGTCTACGTTTTATTTTAAAACAACACGTCAGATTTCGGTAAAAATTTGTAATTTTAAGAAATTGCAATTATCTAGGGTTAACAGTAAAATTATAAACTGGAAAGAAAATATAAGGGTGTAGAAATTTTCCAAACTGATGGTCAAATATGATATAATACACTATATTCTCCTTTAAGTTCATAATTTTACCGTCGGAAACCAATTACAACCCTAGATAGTAGCAATTTTTTTTAAATATCTCAATTTTGCCCATATCCCACATGTCGTTTCAAAATAAAACGTAGACTACGTTTGTATGGGAAAGTCTGTCCAGGGTAAGGGCACTCTTAATTCCAGAAAAATCCTTGACCCTGACATGTTGAGAATAGAGCACTACCTCAACGTTTCGTTTATGATTCTCGCATAATAATATTACATCTGCTTTTTGGACTTCTCTACCTTTTTTGAGTCGTTAAAAGTACAGCAGCAGTTTTAATTTATTTTTTTTTCATATGGTGCGTGTTAAAACAATGCAAAGTAATTAATATTTTAAAAGTGGCAGTGAACTAGGCTCTTCGAATTAAAAATAATAATCGGCGCAGACGCTACTGAGGCTCCGCGCAATAAATACTGTTACAAAAGCAATAAAAAAATACAAGGGTACGGAAAAAGACGCCTCTCTTCTGCAAATTTACACGTCAAAGGGAATGTCTTATTAAATATCTCTTTTGATCATTGAGTTTGAAAAATAAATTCATCGGAATTTATCGGTTCGGGCGGAGTAAAGAATTATTTAACAACTAATTGATGGAGTCTTGTAAAACTAACTGGTAAAACTTTTTCAATGACGATCTTGCTTTTCAGAGTGTATTAATTTATTCATATCAATCAATAGTTCACTTACAAATTATCGGCTACGATATCCTTTTATGTAAAGGATAACTGTGTTGGGAGACCCTGTCTCTTTAATTTATATTAGTGTTTGTTATACAATTACAATGGTTATATTAAAGACTTAATGTATCTTTGTACATAGATCATACATACTATCACGTCTTTATCCCTATTGGCGTAGACAGAGCACTATGGATCTTGTGACTCTAAGCAAACAGACCCCAGGGCCGCAATACTCAAAGGACACTTTAAGCGTGGTGGTGGGCGAGAAGGAAGAATCAAAATCTATGGGTCATAACCTTAAAAGTGTGTACCTAGATAATATATTCTATACCAAGAAGCTATATTTTCTATTTAAAACATAATTTTTTAATCATTATAAATACAGATGTTACTAATGCTATACTTGGAAAAATTTATGTTAATTTTGTATAAATATTGAGCTTCCTAAAAAAAATCTTTTCCTTCGAAAAAAAACCTTTTACTAACCAGACTTGCAACTTAAAAGATTTTTATTTTAGAAGAAAATAAACTGATGTTAATTTTATCGGCTGTGTCCAGTTTTCGGGCTTTCCCTATTAAAAGGTAGGATTTCACAGAAGGCCGGCTTAGACGTGGGTCGGCCATTTATCATCACAGTATTACGCAGCTTTACATAAAATACACAATATTTTCCTCGTTCATTATAGATGCAAATAATGTTAAATTTTGTAACTCTACTTCTTTTATGTTTCTTATATACGCTACTGCTTGACACCCTATTATAGGATAAAATGATATTACTCCAATATACCTACCTTGGTTCAGTACTAGGAATGTGGACTGGGTACATAAACAATATATTATTTGGTTTAGTGTGTCAACTAGATTTTCCAAAAACAAAGAACTCATATTTTTTCGTTTAAAAAAGTATTACTAAAAGTTCACAACAATGATACGTGGGGCGCACTATAAGTTTCCGGAATGAATATGAAAAAATACTATTAAAGGTACAAAATTAATTTATTGTTTTTCAAAATAATCGCCCTTGGCGTCTATGCACTTTTTCATTCGATGAAACCAGTTTTGAAAACTTTTGTGCCACTCCTCTGTGGTGACCTCTGAAACGTGTTTTTCATACTCCTCGACAGCTTCTTCTGGTGATGAAAATCGTTGACCGCGTAATTGGTTCTTAATTTTTGGGAACAAAAAAAGTCACAAGGTGCCAGGTCGGGACTGTATGCAGGATGACTCATGAGTTCTACTTCTTCGTTTTTCGCCTTCAAAAAGTCGTTTGTCTGTCTGGCCGTGTGAGAACTAGCATTGTCGTGGTGCAGGATGATACGGCGTTTACGGTTATTTTTACGGAGTTCGTCAATAACTTCCGGAAAACAAATGGTCGTGTACCAGTCACTATTCACTGTACGACGATTCTCTAAAGCAACAGTAGCCACGTGTCCAGTTTAATTAAAAAAAGAAGCAATCATCCGCTTAGATGCACTTTTCACGCGCGCCACTTTGGTTGGTTTCGGCTCATCTTGAAAGACCCATACGCTCGATTGCTGCTTTGTTTTGGGATCGTAGCAATAAATCCATGTTTCGTCACCTTTTACTATGTCCCACACCAAATTTGACGCACCTTCGTTGAATCTGGTAAGCATGGCACTGCACCAAGTGACGCGGTCCGTTTTTTGAGCCTCGGTCAAGTTGTGTGGGATCCACCGCGAGCACAGCTTTCTCACACCCAAATGTTTGTGTAGGATTAATTGTATTTGACTCATGCCTATTTCTAAGGATGCACGAATTTCATGGTAGGTCACATGCCTGTCTGTTTCAATCATACGGCGCACAGCATCGATGTTTTTGTTGGTCACAGCGGTGGACGGCCGACCATCGCGAGATTCGTCACTGAGATTGATACGACCACGCTTGAATTCTGCAAACCAGCTAAACAGTTGTCTTGCATGGTGCTTCATTGCCAAAAGCTGTTTCAAGCCGAGCGATGCTCTGTTGAGCTGTCAAATTACACTTAAAATCGTAGAAAATCATACTACGAAAATTTTCCCGAGTTAAATCCATGTTGATGCAGACACACAATTTTTAAATGGCGCCACAAGGTAAAAACAAAAGACAGTCAGATGAAACAAACTGCATTCTACAGCCAAAGAGTTCTATTTTCAAATGTTGCAATAAATTTTTAAATATTGTTTATGTAAGTGGCCAGTTCCGGAAACTTATAGTGCGCCCTATGTACAGCGCATCTAAGTTTCGGAGTAGAGGTGATTCATTTCACTTATGGTTAAAAATCATAGCTGATCGTGACGTCACGCAAAATTTTAATGCCCTGTATCTTCATTATTTACTTATCAGAGAAAATAAAGAATACAATCTACCATTATTTTAAATAGTCCATCTAATGAGCCAAACTGTCAAAGTTGAAAAAGATAAAGATATAATAGTAGTTTTAAAATCCACTTTGTCATGTACTTACTATGATGTTCTTCTTCTTTTTCAGGCGTGCAATACGACGGACTTCGCGGTAAGTTCCCTTCACATGATTCTGAAACTTAAGCCTATGAGCCAGTCATGTTTACGTCAATTTCTAATTTTGCAGTAAGAACAGACCTTGTAATCAATTCTATTGTATAAGAAATTCAACTCGACTTTCTCTACAAAATCACGACTGGCTATAGTAGCTATCTAGTCATGGTTATTGTTAAGGACACTCTTGTATAGGATATTCGTGAAATGATTAGTTATTCCACGAGTAGAAACCAGAACTGTAGACGCAAGAAATGCTGGCTTGTCCTCGCCAAGGATGACATGCTTGCCAGCGCTAGGAGTAATATTGTTCTGTGCTTGCCAGCAATGTCAAATCAATAAGAGAGACTCATCCGCTCGTTTCCAATGAGTCAAATCAAATACTTTTTTCTAAACGTCCAAGCAAACATTTTCTTTGGTATATGTATGAAATTGCACGTCGTGACGTCATACTTCATATGAGTTAAATAGCGCTCCTCATATCAGGTTTTCTGCATTAAATAACTCTAATATCAAGTTGAAAATGGATATGATTAATGACATTATTTTGTGACGTTTTATTCTCTTAACATTACAAAATAATATATTTTTGAACCAGGATACTACCTTAAAAACTGTCGTGAGATTACTTATGTAGTACTTATCACTTGAAGACTTTATAAAATTTACAGTGAAATTCGGTTGGTCCGATGCTTTGGCTGACAAGGAATACTTCTACACACTACCTCTCACCATCAGTGATGCGGAGTCCGAAGGCTGGAAGCGAACGGAACGCCCTCCAGGCCCCCTGCCGGAGCTGAAGATGTATTGCCCAGTAGGCAGGGGTGTCTGCCCACTGTACGATACTGCTGGCTTCGTGACTGGCTTGCAGATTGCTGTAAGTAACCATATCATCAGAGTAACTCTACTTACATTTCTATAACTCCCAGTGGGCTGGGAGTAAAAGGAGCGCCCTCCAGGCCCTCCGCCGGAGCTAATGATGTATCGTCCAGTAGGCTGGGGTGTCTGCCCGCTATACGACACCGCTGACTTCGTGTCTTGCTTGCAGATTGCTGTAAGTAACCATATCATCAGAGTAACTCCACATATATTGGTATAACTCCTATTAGACTGGACGAATACGGAGCTCCCTTCAGTTCCTCTTCCCGAGGCCGAGCTCAAGATATACCGCAGTCCTGTCCTGACACGGTGCTTTTCCGCTGTACGACGTCGCTGGTTCCATAGCATAAATCTCTTTTTTAAATTTCAGATGCAAAGCAAAGTATGAATTGTCCCTGTACCTGAAAATTGGTTATATGCTGGTTGGCATATGCTGAATAAATTATCCCTATTAATTGTTTATCCCTATTGTTGACTAGGAAAAAATGCTGTAAGCATTAAGTCCGCCATTTGTAAAGTATATATCTACGTTGGATCAATAAAGTTTGATGAAATAAATAAAACAAAACAATATTATTCAGGCCGATAGTTGAGCCGCGTCGTTTTATAAAAAGTCCGAATTGTTAACTAAAATGCTAATTAGGTAAGTTAGGTTGCTGCAAAATATAGGTACAATAGATACAATAGATCCTGGGATCTGTTTATTTGCCAAGTGTTCACCATATATATATATATCTATAGCAAGTGGCAAGACAAGTAGATATTATTTATTATTCTATGGTCAAGTTAAAGAGCCATTGTGCGTAGTTGCATGCGTTTATCTAATTTATTTGAATCGAGATCAGCGTCGTAGGGTCGGGGACCGTGGTCGGGGTGACGTCACCAATCTGGAACATTCTACATTGTCACAGTGAACCTATATATCTACATTATTTTAAAGGTTTGGCATTTTGGTCGGTCATTTTGGAAATCCTTGGCAGAGGCCTATGTCCAACAGTGGACATTATGCGGCTGATATGAAGAATGATATTCAGAATTATCGCACTGAGTTTATTAATCTTAAATCTTAATACCTAATTAATTGCACTATGCCACATGAATGACATTTAGATTTTAATTTAGTTTTTAGTTTCATTGTAATTTATTATTATTTCAATGCTGGATATTTAGATCTGAATGCATATGGTTATTTTTCATATTTTAACCAAATTGAATAAATCAATAATTTTATATTTATAAATTGCATATCAAAAAAAAAGAGAAAGAAAACTACATGGAGCTAAGAACTATATTCTTATGCTTTTTTATTTTATGTCATGTTTTAAAGCTATAATTATGAGTTTATTTTCAAAATGGGTTATTACATTAGGGATCTACCAAAGATAATTGCACTACCAACAGTTTCTGAGGATATCTAATAAAAAATCCGAAAGACGATACAAGTAACGTGAGACCAAGTACTCATACGACCATTACGTAGGTACTTACAGTCCTAAATACGATAAAATGTCTCATGCCTGACCCGGTATGGGTATGAAAATGATCAGCTTTGACGTTTGTATGTAATAGCAACAGACATGCAAAGTAATCAAAGAAATTGGTTTCAAATCAAATGATACCTACTTGCCTACTAGGCATGTAGAGTCTGCGTAGATAGCAAACCA
Source organism: Acrobasis suavella (assembly GCA_943193695.1). NCBI lineage: Eukaryota > Metazoa > Arthropoda > Insecta > Lepidoptera > Pyralidae > Acrobasis > Acrobasis suavella. Next base: position 5,997,364 of record OW971947.1, read on the forward strand.
GATAGGTACTTATTTACTTTTACCCAACTGACAAAGATATTTATTTCATTTTTGTCAACTGGTTGCTAAACTCAAGTGTCATTTTTACACTAGTTTACCAATTTGTAAACCAATTTGTTTAGGCAGATGGGTGTATAGCAAGATTGTTACTCACGAACGAGGTAATATGAAGAAGAAGAATTGATATGAACAGGAGAGACAGTGCAGTATAGTGTCATTTTACCCCCAAGCAAGAGCTTCGCTTTCGCGATTTAGGTAGCCTCGGACGTGGTCCGCATTTGGATGGGTGACCATAATTATCAAAATTTGTCGAGCTTTTCCATTATTCGAAAAGTACTCTAAAATTTTAGTCCCGGTGTTATTATTGTACGGCAGTCGTCATTCTATGTCGGATGCAAAGACATCCGACATACGTAGAACGCCGAGAGACAGCTTGAAAATTCTAACACCGTATTGACCACTTACGCACGAAAAACAAACAGTCTTACCCTCTGCGTTTCTTCGTTTTCAGCTGCCGGTAGATGACTTTGAGTCCTTAGCCATCAAGCCTGAGAAGAAATTCGTCAAATGGCGCGCGCCAGCTTCGGAGGGCGAGCCCTCGCGTGACTACTGGACCTTGACGCAGTTCTATGTATCTGAGGGTAAGCCACTACTTATTCTAACCGATCTAAGAAAGTGATGTGATAATGTATGTATCAGACATTTCACTGTGTAAACCATTAACTGAAAATGAAATCCTCAACTTGTTCTGAAGTGCGATTTCTGAAACGCGGAGTCACCTAAACGAATGGTTTTCCCATACAAAAACAATACGTTTAGGTGACTTCGCGTTTCAGAAATCGCACTTTTGTCCCAGCGCAGCTAGTGAGCTAACATATATGTTTTATGCTTATTAAAATGTCCAATCTAGTAGTGGCTTCGCTGATCGGGTCGTTGGATTCCCTCTATTATAGTTGAGTGATCCGTGCGTAAACTCATGAACGGGTGCTGCCGGAAGGGACTGGTCAGTTCGGCTTCGCTTTTTTGACTACTTAATATTTTTTAATACGTAATTTATGTTTGTTTACTTGATCGCAAGCATTACATGTAACAAAATTGTACCTATTATATTATAAGTTGATAAATATTAATTAAAAGACTCTTCTGCAGAATCGCTGAAGGCAGGTGCTGGTCCTCAGCTAGAGAACGGAGAGACCCTACAAGACGGAGGCGTTTGGGTGACCGGGCTGGATGGCAGGCTGGTCAAGATACCCATCAAAGAAGAAGACATCAAGAGCAAGACTGCTTACACTAAGCAGAACTGCGTTCCCAACATGGGTAAGACCAACTATTATACTATTGACCAAAGTATGTAACCGTCTCGAACAGAATCAAAAGCGCCAATGACGAACAAACTTGGTTACAAAACCCAACCCCCTAGGTGGCGCCAGTGTCGAGTAGCGAAGAGCGTGCAAAGTGGGAAGCGGAAGCGGCGGCTGGCGTGGACCTAGACCGGAAGTCACGACAAGTAATAGAACCAGAAACGGTTGCCTCTCTCATTTTATAGGAAATATATTTTAACGTAGGTAAGTATCTAAGTATGTTTAATATACATTTTATTTTTAGGTGAAATGTTCGAAATCGAATAGGTGGCTTTGGCGTTAGAACTTAATGCAGAAGAGTAACCATTTTGGAAACATGTTTTGTTTTATTTTTCTTTTATACTTATTAATGTCATTTAATTACTATGGGTTTCATAAGAAGGCTCAAGGTCACTCAACACGCTATGGAGAGGGCTATGCTCGGTGTTTCCCTACGTGATCGAATCAGAAATGAGGAAATTCGTAGGAGAACAAAAGCCACTGACATAGCCCAGCGGATTAGTTCGTGGAAGTGGCAATGGGCGGGACACATAACGCGACGAACCGATGGTTGATGGGGCAAAAAGGTTCTCGAATGGCGACCACGTACTGGCAAGCGAAGCGTAGGACACCCACCCACAAGGTGGTCTGATGACCTGAATAAGGTCACTGGAAAGCACTGGATGCAGGCCGCTCTAGATCGGTCATTTTGGAAATCGTTGGGAGAGACCTATGTCCTGCAGTGGACGTTGTGCGGCTGAAATAATGATGATGATGATGTCATTCAATATCGTTTGGAAAAGAGATATCATACCATTTGTTTTTTTTTTGTCCAAGCAAAGATATTTTCTATTATTTTTCCAGGAATCCACTACTACTACAACATGACGAAGCAGATGAAGTGCGAGGACCTGCTGCCGTGGTTCGCGCTGGTCACCAAAGGCGAGCTGATCGGCACCGGGTTCATGATGGTGGGCAAGCTGGCCACGCAGAAACCCAGGCACTGGTTCGAGATCCCACCTTCCGCCAAAGATCTGCCAGAGGTGAGATTCTCAGTTTTTATTTCACTTAAGCACAATCTAAAAGATTACCGACGAAATTTTAAGATTCCATTTTTCCATATTCACGCCTACCATGACGCTAAACGTGGCCTTTCGGCAATAAAGACCCTCGGCTCTATCTATGTATGTTACTGTCACCCTATTTTATGTAGATTTCAACTCTAGCTTTTCTAACCTGTTGATAAAACTCTCTTATCAACTAGAAGGCGTTATAACAACGAAAGGGCACGGAGAGAAAAGATTCTCCTTTTGTAGCTTTCTATGCATTGGCAATTTAAGAATATGAAAACATATATAGGAATAGGACTAGAGCTTCTTCGCTTAGATTAGATTAGATAATCCTCCGCAGTTTACTTCTCGTTTTCTGTAACTCTCTTTTGTTGGATTATGCCTTTACAACTCATCCAATACCAAGTTAATAATATATTTTCTAAGTTTCCTTTTACTCTTTATGTCTACACACACTTCAAGCATTAGTAAAGTCAAAAAAATTACATCAATCGTAAAAAACCTGAAGACTATCGTCGCTATAAATTTTATTTTCTTTCAGATCATCATCCCCAACGCCCCCGCCTGCCTCGGTGATTGGGCGTCGTCCTACGGCATTGTATCCCTTCACATCTACTACATTGACGAACCCTGGACCATCCGCTGCCAGTAGGTCACCACTCCAGCACGCTGCACGACAATGCACGTTGTGGCGCGCCTATTATGATAAGACACTTAGGTTAAAAAGATTAACAGTGATTTTCAAACTGGGGAAGAAACTAGACTGACTGAAACACCTGTGCCTGGTTACAGTGCTGCCTGGTTACAGTTCTTCAACACAATGCTGCCTGGTTACAGCTCCTATAAGTCGTCTAGAACCGCGATTAAGCGATAGGTACAGGGTACTGTCAGTACCTTTTATCCTGCCTTCCTCGATGTTTTAGTCAGTTAGTTTTGTTTTCGTTTAGTAAGAAGGTAAAACTTATTCTTCTGTGATTTCTGTGAAGCACGCTCTTGCACGTTGCTGTTTGGCTATAATGTTCTTTATTTTTTTTTTTAACCTTTTTTTTCTGACACACTTAAGTACTTAATATATTAAGGAATAGTTCTGGAGCTAAGTCCATCATCGGATATTATTCGATATTATTAAGAGGAGAAGCTATGGTCTTCAAATTAAGCACGAAACATTGTACTTACTTTATCTATGTCTGATAATCTGATAAGATTACTTACTTTGCATTTGACTATCATCTATCGATATATGTACATTCTTTAGATAGAGGTTACTTAGTAGGTACATGTGTAATTTCACCTTTCTTCATACATACCTAATTATTTTCTCTTTTTCTATTAAAGAAACACAGTGTATGTAATTTCTCAAAATAAAATTCTTTACTTTTAATCCATCTTTTATTTGCACGCTGCACCGCATTTTTGATCATTGGCAATTATGCATAAAGATTGCCAAGCACGCGCGTAATGCACTTTATCATATAATACAATAATATCTATATTAGATCCGATCTACTTTATCAGTAATCGTATAAAAAATATTATTATCAACGATTACATCAGGACAAGGTAAGTGTACAAACGTAAATCCCCCATGCAAAACATCTTCAAACCACAAAGATTTTATAGTAATTCGCAAAATAAGAATTTTATTCCGAAATTCATCTGAAAGCCAGTTTTTTCCTCTCCATGTTGTAGACTAATTTTTTTTTATAGCTTATACTGTCCTACTGCATACTAGAAGGATACACATACTAGAAGTAAAACTTAATGCAGAGCATTGAGGCACGTAGCAGATAAGGTTAAGTTTTTATTTTAATTTTAATAGTCAAGTAACAAGTGGGTCCTATCCTTACAGAGATGGAGACTCAATAGAGCCAGCCTCTCCAGGGGCGAGGCTGATGCTGGCCGGATATCGGTACGCCAGCGTCATCTCTGACGAGATGAAGAGGATATTCAGCGGATAACAACGACTACTTAATGGGTTTACAATTAAAGTAACTTGCTGATGCCCGTGGCGGCGTAATTCAAGAAAAAATCTATGAAGGTTTTCAAAAATAGTGGCACTAAGCACAGTGACGTCAGGTCCAATCGCACTTTTCTACGCCCGTACGCCAAAAGTGGCCGTTTTTCGCAATTGTGCGTAGAAAAGCTTCACGTTCTCACTTCAAACTGTAATCAGTAGTTCATAAAATTGTTTGAAGGGTTATCCAGTGCCTGGTCAAGACAAAATTTTAAATGATATGTCCGTTTCCTATCAAATGATTTATTTCAAATGGCGGCAGCACTGGACTCCGGAAAATTCAGGTAGCCCCTTAAACCATCATTTTTTAGACTTGTCAGGTTCTTTTGCTCCGTCAAATGTATGCAATAACAAAAACAGTAGCATCATAATGGACCAAAGATTAAGAATATAGGTACAAGTAGTGAATAGACCTGACTTGACACTGTTATGCCATCTGGTATCCCATATTTTTGAAAACCCTCGGTAACATCACGTTTCCGGAACGGGAACATCACCCAGGAAGAAAAATATTGTACCTATATGTTTATTTATAGTAAGCGCCCTTATTTCGAATTATTTTGAATCTAATACTTTTAACAGTTGCCGAAAAATTTATAATTGCATAACATTTTAAAGTGCTACCTTAGATCTAATTTTTATATCACCTCTCGTTTACGATTTAAAAAAACATCTTGTGAGGGCACTTCTGTTTCTCATCAATATCTTCGCCTTAAACAGCTATCCAGGAATAAACTCGATAGTAAAAGGATAGATTTAAGATATAATTTTATCTCTTATTCATAAAGTGAATGCTATCAACATTTTCATTTTTATCATAATTTCCTATCCAATGGTAATGTTTTTCATTCAAAGTCCATGGTTAGTAATTATATTATCTTTGTCCATGCGGAAAAAAGAACCTTCTTTGTAACGAAACACCTCATCAATTATAGCATTTCGAGACTACTGTACTCACAATGCTACCAGAAGGACTATTATCATACTGACTTATAATAAACAGGGTCTAACAAAATATACTGAAACTATTTTAAGGTTGGATATAATTCACGATACTGAACTTATTTTCCCAAAGAACATAAACGGAAAATAAGCGTCTCTGAGTGTCGTACAAAACTTGTTTCTGATATCGAAACTTCGTTAAACCAAGTTTCAGATTGGGGTATTTCCAACCTAGTCCAATTTAGCCCCAAAAAAAAACACAAGTTTGTGCGTCCACCGCATAAAAAAGTCCCTTCGTCGTATGTCCCTCGTTTCAGGGCGCTTCCCTCGATATTTAGCCGAAGATCGGAATTCTCAGCGTCGAGATTTCAAGCTACGTTCAATTTCGCGGCGGAATGACAAGGCTAAGTTGTCTTCTAAAAAACTGGGTATCCTCGGTAGAGCAAGGCGGTATAAGGCATAAGTTAGGCCGCATATGGAATATTGCTCCCACCTCTGGGCCGTGGCACCTAAATACCAACTTCTTCCTTTTGACCGTATTCAAAATCGCGCAACTCGTATAATCGACAATGTGACTCTCGTCGGCCGTCTCGATCCTCTGGCTCTACGTAGGGATGATGCATCCTAGTGCATTTTTTATCGCATTTATCATGGGGAATACTTTGAAGAATTATTCGACTTTATAATTGCTGCAAAATTTTACCACCGCACCACTTTCATCCACACCACTTGGATAGTTGGCAATCAACCACCGTACGTTTTAAAAGGAACTTTTTACCACGTACAACCGAACTGTGGAAACAACTTCCTGCAGCAGTGTTCCCGGACCGATACGACATTGAAGACATGGGCAGCGGTGATCACTTACCATCAGGTGACCCGCTTGTTTGTTTGCCGCCCTATAAAATAAAACAAATAAATGTTTGGTCTCTCACTACTAGTACAGATACAGTCAGCTGATCCGAGTTTCTATGGAAAGCAAACATTTGTTTACTATATTTCGATATAAGTTTGTTTCTTGTGGAAAGTTGTTCAGTATCATGGACTGAATTCAACCTTACAATATATTCAGTATATTTTGTTACGAGCTAGATATTGTAAGAATAAATGTTCTGTTCGATCAACACCAAACCAAAGAGCTGAATCTAATCAAAGTGTATTTATTTACCTCTTCAAATAGATTTTGCCAAAATAAATAATTTATTACGTAATTAAAGTATGTTGTTTTAATCGATTCTAACAGCTATGTTTTCTGGATCTTGGGTGGGTATCTGTATATGTATTTGTTGTAAAATATAGTATCGTTCAGTAAGTCTAAAACAAGTCTCGAACTTGCCTTGGGGCTAGCTCAATCGCGACATTCCATAAGCCTGTTGATTACGGCCAGAAAGCACACAGGCTTTTGTAGTTAAAATTCGCACTCCAAAGCCCAGAGCGTTCCGGCCGGTCCGACGGCCGAACCCTACCGGTTATTAAAGTAAGTATTTATCAATCAAGTGAGATTAAAAATGCATGTTTATTTCGGCCAGGAAGCACACAGGCTTTTGTAGTTGAAACCAGTCCAAGTCCAAAGCCTAGAGCGTTTCGGCCGGGGCGATCACTACAGGTTATTGGAAAAAATAAATGTGAGATTTAAAAATTTTCAAATGCCTGTCCATTTCGGCCAGAACGCGTTCTGCGTGTTGTAGTTGGATCTTACAATTACTTTAAATCCCAGTGAACTAGTGTAAGTTTAATAAATATTACTTAAATTATTAGTAATATTTATTTTAAAAAATCGAGTAACCGAGTTATACTGGTTACAGATAAAAGTAAAAAACATTTCGTTGTAATAATAATTTATTATAATTATAAATAAATAAATAATAAATATATAGGGAGGGATTTCGTAGTAGGTATTATAAAGAAGTTTAATCATGTTGTTATCTAATGTAAACCAAAAATAGTTATATAGTACATTTATCACATTAAAGATAAATAAAAAGCGGCCAAGTGCGAGTCGGACACCCTCATGAAGGGTTCCGTAGCTGCAAGCAACATAATACTTATAAAAGTTCTTGTAGTTTGTTGTAACTTTGATCGATGTTTTAATAAACGTGTTTAAAAAAAACTACTCACTAGATCTCGTTCAAACCAATTTTCGGTGGAAGTTTGCATGGTAATGTACATCATATATTTTTTTAATTTTATCGTTCTCCTATTTTAGAAGTGACACACATTTTACCACTTTGGAAGTGTCTCTCGCGCTAACTATTCAGTTTAGAAAAAGATAATATTAGAAACCTCAATATCATTTTTTAAGACCTATCCATAGATAATGCACACATAGAGGTTCACGAAAAAAATTTTTTTTTAGTTCTGAATATGGGGAACCCCCAAATTTTTTTTTTCTATTTTTGTGTGAAAATCTTAATACGGTTCACAGAATACATCTACTTACCAAGTTTCAACAGTATAGTTCGCAGTTTCGGAAAAAAGTGGCTGTGACGTAAGGACGGACAGACAGACAGGCAGACATGACGAATCCATAAGGGTTCCGTTTTTTTGCCATTTGGCTACGCAACCCTAAAAATGAATGCTCGATGGCTCGATGATAGTTATTACTGGCGTTTTCGAGTAACTCCGGGCGCGGTCCGCTCTTGGATGGCTGACCACAAGTGTTGTAATAATTTTCAAGCTACTCCTTGCTTCGGAATGTACGTAAAGCAGTCATCATTTTATGGCAGTCAAAAAGATGTCAGATGCCTTTAAGCACCTTGAAAAATCTGTCATCAGTGTTGGCCACTTACACACATAAAAAATTATATGTTCTCTGTCGCAGAGCCGGGTTTTAAAAGAAAACGAAAGGCTTCGACTAGAAATTTATTTAGAATTTAAAGAAAGGTCGTGGGCGGAAGGCCCGTCTGTTTGCACTTTTTCACTTTGTTCGCTAACGGTGGTACTTCCCGGGTGCGGACGGTGATAGCAGCTCCTGGTGGTCGGCAGCTCAGCGAGTAGGTATTCCGGGGGTAGGTCAGCGTAGCCCCGTGCGACGAAGAATCTACGACGGGCGGTAGCTCGGTGCGTGATGTCGATCGTGGGAGCAGAATGCCCCAAATCTTGAACCCTATAAATAATAGTACGGGTAAGGAATGTATCCCAGATCCCACTCTGATTGGCAACACTGATGGCTGGCGGCGATAAGTTATCGGAAGTACCAAATGTGTAGAAGGTGCAGTGTCAGTGGCAATCAGAGCGGTTTTGTTTTAGCAGACAGCGAGTTACAATGATTTGTGATTATGAGATGAAAAGCCCAAACATAAAGGATGAAAGTGATAAGTGACACAATATGATTATTATTTTTGTGAGATGCAAAATCAGCTTGGCAGGTATGATCAGATGCTTTCTTTCCATTGACAGCCAGTAAGAGATGAGTGATACATAGTGGTGAATTAGCTTGCAAAATACACACTTAATCTACACTTACAAACTACAGCTAAGCTACTGACTGATATCTGTTCAACACTTACCCAATTAGGGGTTTAAATCCACGTTTGTTTAGTTGTTTTTCGTGTGTGTAAGTGGCCAACACTGGTGTCCACGTATTTCACAAGTACGATGATTTCAATGAAACTTCTAATTAAATTAAGCAATGCTCATCGAGAGACTTAGGTATAGGTACTTTGAAGACGTTTATGACGTAAGTAACCAAACCCGACGCGGAGCGCGCAATACGTGCCGCTCGCTACGAGATGTTTTTATGATTGCCGACATTCAGGCCGGCTGAGGCTCGGGCCGCCTCGGGGAGCGCGGGCCGCGGGCGCCGGTCGCAGCGCGATCGCCTGATCGATGACGTAATGGATCATACGATGGGTGAGGACCAATGGGAGCCGATTGTGAGGACAATAGAACGCCAACTCGGTACAGTCAACAGAATGAAACTTGTACAATAATAAGTTAAGGTTTAATTTTAGTTTGGGATTTAGGTATGTATATTATTTTATTGTTATTTATAGTTTTAAGTTATTTTTAGGTTTAAGTTAAGTTATTATTTTGATATTTAGGTTTAATTATTTATTTATTTTTTATATAATTTTTAAGTAACGAGTACTTACGTTACATTACCCCCTCCGGTACCGAAAGGATTTTATCCCTCAGATAAAATCCGCAACAAATCACGCTTACGTATTTGTTTTCTCATACACTCTTCATCTTTTATTCTTTATTTTCATACATCACGCAAATAAACAACAACGATATTCGTTTGTAATAATAACGTCGCATCCTTACTATAGGAAGGGTATCGGTTTATGATTAAAACACGAATAACCTATACAAATACTCCTTGTTTTATTTATTTTTTGGTTTTAACGGTAATTGGGACAATTTATGCTTAAGTGTGTATTGTTTATTTATTTAATTAATATTTCCTATCGATTTTAAATCTTTAATATGCCAAGAACCTATGTTTTTTCCTTGCATATTTTCCAAAACATAGACAAGTGGTGATTTTTTTTCTATTATTTTACATTTCATATAGTTTGGGGCCAGTTTCTTACTAAAATATTTATCCTTGTCACTTATAACATAGGTACGCTTCATGACAAAATTACCCACTTCAAATTCCGCCGGTTTACGGCGCAAATTATAATGTGCGGTATTTTTAACGTGAGCATGCCACAACTGCTTTTGAACTTCATCGAAAATGGCTGAAAGGCAACCTATATTTTCGGCGTAGATATCACGAGGTAAAAATAAAATTTCTTTACCCAAATCATTATCGACATAATGAGTACCACACGAAACAAGCTCACGTCCATAGACTAAAAAGGAGGGAGTATAACCCGTGGCCTCATTAACGGAATTGTTTATGGCAAACTGGACTTTGGGAATGAAAATGTCCCAAGTTCTATGATCATTTTCTACAAATGTGGAAATACAAGTGATGATAGTTTTATTATATCGCTCAACCATGTTCACTTGTGGCGTATATTTTGGAGTGAAAAATACATTCGGGACATTGTATTTTTTAAAGAACGCATCCGTTGCACCACTGATAAATTGACTTCCGTTATCCATCAGGACAGTCTGTGGCACGCCGTGAACTAAAAAAACTTGGTTTTCTAAGATTTTAATAATAACGTCCGCGGTAGGTCTTTTGATGGCTGATACGATACAATATTTCGAGAAACAACATGTTATAACTAATATGTAATTTTTTTGAGCACGACTGACTGGAAGTGGACCAACAAGGTCGATGGAAATCATCTGGAAGGGCCGTGAACATTGTTTAGGTCGACCCATCTCCCCAAACGTCTTGTGGTTCTGCTGCTTGTATTCTAAGCAAGTTGTGCATGAACTTATAAACTTCACCACATCAGTGTGCATTCCTGGCCAAAAATAGCGTAAAGCCAAACGACGATAGGTTTTAAAAATACCTAAATGACCTGCGATAGGTTCGCTGTGATTTTCAGCCAAGACCTGATGACGGAGTTCTTTCGGTACGACTTCTTTCCATGAGAACTCTGAAGTTAGCTCGTGTTTATTTTTAGTCAGTCTATATAATGTGCTGTTTTTAATGTGGAAATTTGGAAAATTTTGTGGTCTATTGAGTACACCATTGAAAATATCCCTATACCATTGATCGTTGGTACTCGTGAAGCTATTAGACGTAGAAATGGTACCAACAGGGACCGCTCTTGACAAGGCGTCAGGTATGACATTGTCCACACCACGACGATGTTTGATCTCAAAATCGAATGCTGACAAGCGCACACCCCAACGCGCCAGTCTACCAGTGGGGTTATTCAGGGAAAGGAACCACTTTAGTGCACTATGGTCTGTATAAACGGTGAAGCGCTTTCCGTTCTCCAAATAACACCTCCAGTGCTCAATCGCAGTCAATACAGCCAATGTTTCACGCTCTGTGATGCTGTAATTCTTTTCTGCCGCAGACAATGACTTGCTCATATAGGCTATAGGGTGTTCTTTACCATTAACCGTTTGGGTCAACATACCACCGACACCATAGTTCGAAGCATCAGTATGTACTTCGAAGGGCAGAGTGTAGTCTGGGCAAGAAAGAACAGGTGCTGAAATCAACGACTCCTTAAGCTTTTGGAAGGCAAACTCCGCTTCAGGTGTCCACCTAAAGAGTGGAGCGCCTTTCTTGCTAGATGTCAACTTATTGAGGGGACCGGCAACGGTGCTGAAATTAGGGACAAAACGACGATACCAAGTCGCAGTGCCGAGAAAGCGTTTAAGGTCCTTACGACAAGTAGGTGTCGGGTAGTTAAGGATTGCCTCGACTTTTTCTGGATCGGTACGTAACCCCTCATTATCAACAACGTAGCCCAAGTATTTCAGTTGGCTTCTAAAGAAATTGCACTTTTCTAAATTGACCGTAAGGTTTGCCTGTTTCAATTTTTCAAGAACTCGCAACAATAGGGAGACGTGGCTATTAAAATCTTGAGATACGACGATAATATCGTCAAGGTAACAGAAGACCTTTAAATCAAATTCTCTGAACAGAAGATCGACGAGACGCTGCTGCGTAGCAGGCGCATTGGTCAGCCCAAAGGCGGTACGTTTAAAACGTAGAGTTCCTCTGCCTGGTACGTAAAATGCAGTTTTGTTCCTGTCCTTTTCATCAATAGGGATTTGCCAAAATGCCTTGGTTAAGTCTATGCTAGACAAATAACGAGCATCCCTAAGATTGTCAAGGATTTCAGAAACGTATGGCAAACTGTAAGCGTCACGTTTAGTTACAGAGTTTAGTTTACGACTATCAAGACAAAAGCGAGGTTGGCCATTCTTCTTTGTAACAAGAAGAACAGGAGAAGACCATTCGCTTTCGCAAGCCTCAACGATGTCCAAGGACAACATTTCATCGACCTGTTCGATCAGGATGCGCTGCTTTTCTGGTGACATGCGATAGTAGCGTTGTCGAACAGGTTGTGCGTCGCCAGTGTCAATACTATGCGTTATAAGACTTGTCTCTCCTAATCCCTTTCGCTCAAAAGAAATATCCTTAAACTGTTCTATAACATTGTCTGCTAACTGACGCTCTGTTTCTGTTAAATTATTATAACCGTGTAAATGTTTGCCTGAATTTTCGAGCTCAAGTGTTGCCTTTTTGTCTTCCGTGAATTGTAAACTACTTAAATATTTACGACAAATTCCAAAATCTCTCCAAAAATCTACTCCTAATATAAGGTTGGAAGTGATAGATGGTATAACAAATGCTTTTATTATGTGCAATTGGTTATCAAACTTAATAGGTAAGGAAAAGTAACCGATACTTCGTAACACTTGACCACCCGCAGCTTGTACTGTTGTATTAGTGTCGTCATGCATGAAAAATCCATGTTTTAATAGATGTATATGTGTATTGTTACCAATTATTGTTATAGCAGATCCAGAATCTAAAAGACCAGCTATTTGAATATCATTAATATCGAGAGTGACATAAGGTCTATTATCGAGTGGTGGTTTTTTATGTAGAATTGTGTCAATCCTATAGGACCTAAAAAAGTTTGAAACGGTTTTAAGCCAACAATTCCAATCGGCTTTATCAAATTTATTGTTTTGGGGATTGGCACAATTCTCACTATTCAGTTTTTTGTACTTGTAGTAGTACGCTTAGCCTTTGAACAAGTCGGGCACTGTGGTGTTTTAACATCTTTTCGACCACAGACAAAACAAAATACCTCGTCTTTGTTAGCCGTACACTGACGTAAGTTATGAGTGTCTACGCGGCAGCGAGGACAAAAACGTTTCTTATCATTTCCTGTGTTTGTATCTATAGCATTTAAATTATCATATTTTGTATTTTTATTATTGTAGCTTTTATTGTTGTTGTTTTCATATTTTGTATTTTTACTATCGTAGCTGTTTTTGTAATTGTTTTTGTAAAATGTATTATTTGATTTAAGATTTTGATTATAAGTTTGCCTTTGATAGTAATTGTTTTGTTTGGTACCACCAGAATAGGCAAATTCCGGAGCTAAAGTGTCAGCTGAGGGTTTAACTGGCTCATGAAAGTGAGCGAGACGAGACTGGAAATTTTCATAATTTCGGCAAATCGTTTTTAAAGAGTCAATGTCTTTTATTTCTGAAACTGCTGCTAAAGTGCTCGTATAAGTTGGTCTTATATTATGAAGGACAATTTCTAATTTTTCCTCTTCCGTTAAGGGTTTTGACAAACGAGAGAACATACCTGTCATGATGGACAGATAAATTGTTATGTTCTCAGTCTCACCTTGAGTTCGTGAACGAATTTCAGAAATTAGCCTATAGTCATAATCTGCCGGTCCGAAATCTTTAATCAAAATAGAAACGAGTTCACTCCACTTTTTAACGTTAGCTTTGATGCCTCTATACCAATGGAGTGCATCTCCTACAAAAATTTCCGTACAATATGACAACAGCTTTGAGTCATCAATTTTTCTTGCATCACAAAATTCTGAAATACGCTGTATAAATGTGCGCACACATGATTTTCCGTCATATTTAATCTTAGTAATTTCGCTAGAAATCCCACGCTCACAAGTTACCTTGATATTTAAGGGGTTCGTAGCTTCCTGCTCGGTTGCTTGGAAATCAAGGGGATCAACGACACTATCCTTGATAGCGTCATATTTCCGGTAGTAATCCTTAAATTTAAGTATTGCAGAGTCTCTCATTGATTTAGACTGTGTATCAGTGGGCTGAATTCTTTTAAGGCGGTGATAAATATGATGTAACAAATTTTGAGTACGCAAAAGTGTATTTTTGTCTGGCAATTCGTCCGAATCTAAAACTGTTGAAATTTTGCTTATAACAGCGTTTACACCTAACAAATCACTATTTATATCATATGGGCTATTCAAGACGTCCTCTGATGGGAATAAAGCTGATAATTTTGAAATTTGTTTTCGCAGTTCCGTGACTGTACTAGCTGGCGTTTCACCTCTGACGCCTACTTCGTATTCCAACTCAGCCTTGTTTAGTGACAAAAGTTTTATGTGATAGGCCATGTTTTTTTAATAAAAGGAAAAAGAGTCAGAGAAAAAAATATAAGTAACGTGTGTTCCTTGAGTAAGTGTTGAACAAAATATTTCGGTATAATCTTGACTAAGCTACGAATACTAATCGATAAATAACCTGCTCTGTTACAAACCAGCGTTAAAAACTACAACGTCTTTGCAAATAAAAAAAAATGATTGTGAAAAAAAATATAAATCAACACCATGAAGAAGGAAAAGAAATGAAAGCTGAAAAATGATTAAAAATTAATTAATTCACACTTGTACAATTTTATATCCTGCCGACTGTACTTTTAGTACGGAAGAATTTTAGTTTTAACAAATGCAATGGTCGCAGGGTTAAATTAAGTGCGAATTAGTTAGTTTCAATGAAAATGAAAGAAAAATAAAAAGGACGTTTCACAAAAATGAAAATAAAAACAAACACATGCACACAACTACTGCTAACAAAGTGAAAAAAAAAACAGACCTTTAAAATAACCACGTTGGCGCCACTGTCGCAGAGCCGGGTTTTAAAAGAAAACGAAAGGCTTCGACTAGAAATTTATTTAGAATTTAAAGAAAGGTCGTGGGCGGAAGGCCCGTCTGTTTGCACTTTTTCACTTTGTTCGCTAACGGTGGTACTTCCCGGGTGCGGACGGTGATAGCAGCTCCTGGTGGTCGGCAGCTCAGCGAGTAGGTATTCCGGGGGTAGGTCAGCGTAGCCCCGTGCGACGAAGAATCTACGACGGGCGGTAGCTCGGTGCGTGATGTCGATCGTGGGAGCAGAATGCCCCAAATCTTGAACCCTATAAATAATAGTACGGGTAAGGAATGTATCCCAGATCCCACTCTGATTGGCAACACTGATGGCTGGCGGCGATAAGTTATCGGAAGTACCAAATGTGTAGAAGGTGCAGTGTCAGTGGCAATCAGAGCGGTTTTGTTTTAGCAGACAGCGAGTTACAATGATTTGTGATTATGAGATGAAAAGCCCAAACATAAAGGATGAAAGTGATAAGTGACACAATATGATTATTATTTTTGTGAGATGCAAAATCAGCTTGGCAGGTATGATCAGATGCTTTCTTTCCATTGACAGCCAGTAAGAGATGAGTGATACATAGTGGTGAATTAGCTTGCAAAATACACACTTAATCTACACTTACAAACTACAGCTAAGCTACTGACTGATATCTGTTCAACACTTACCCAATTAGGGGTTTAAATCCACGTTTGTTTAGTTGTTTTTCGTGTGTGTAAGTGGCCAACACTGGTGTCCACGTATTTCACAAGTACGATGATTTCAATGAAACTTCTAATTAAATTAAGCAATGCTCATCGAGAGACTTAGGTATAGGTACTTTGAAGACGTTTATGACGTAAGTAACCAAACCCGACGCGGAGCGCGCAATACGTGCCGCTCGCTACGAGATGTTTTTATGATTGCCGACATTCAGGCCGGCTGAGGCTCGGGCCGCCTCGGGGAGCGCGGGCCGCGGGCGCCGGTCGCAGCGCGATCGCCTGATCGATGACGTAATGGATCATACGATGGGTGAGGACCAATGGGAGCCGATTGTGAGGACAATAGAACGCCAACTCGGTACAGTCAACAGAATGAAACTTGTACAATAATAAGTTAAGGTTTAATTTTAGTTTGGGATTTAGGTATGTATATTATTTTATTGTTATTTATAGTTTTAAGTTATTTTTAGGTTTAAGTTAAGTTATTATTTTGATATTTAGGTTTAATTATTTATTTATTTTTTATATAATTTTTAAGTAACGAGTACTTACGTTACATCTCTCAATCAAACAAAAGTCGCGTTATTATTAAAGATCAAACATCATTTATTAGTCAAAACAAGCCAAAATTAAAAAAAAAAAGCAATAACTATAGCATTATCTCTTTGAAAAAATTATGTAACATGTGACCGAACGCCGACCGATGAGCTCCCGTACCTCTGAAAGCTACAAGTCCTTAATGAACTGGATGACCTACTCGGGGATTTTTAGTTGCATTAAGGGCTGAAACGCCCTGGGATTTAGAGTGTGTGTTTTAACTACAAAAGCCTGAGTACTTTCTGACCGAAATCATGCATTTGTAATCGCACTTGATTGATAATACTTACTCCAATTGCCTGTAGGGAAACCGGCCGAAACGCTTTGGGGTTTGTAGTGCGAATTTTCACTACAAAAGCCTGTGTGGTCCCTGGCCGAAATTAACAGGCTTTTATGGAATGTCGCAGCTCAATCTGTGTGATTTCTCCGTATACATTTATTTATTTATTTTCATCAATCAACAGGATCGCTTTATTTTTCTCGTTTTCTCGCAGCTCAACTTAGCAAGATAATAATAATAATCATTCATAATCTGTAAATAAGTATTCATTATCAGCAACACTTATCTCACTGATATGTGTATAAATCTTTGGACATAATTAATTTCGCTTATGATGTGATAGCTGACGATAGCAACAAGATATGCAATAGGAACCCTATACATGGATGATAAACATACTAAGTAAACCTTTTTTAGGGTTCCGTAGTACCTACAAGGAACCCTTATAGTTTGGCCATGTCTGTCTGTCTGTATGTCTGTCTGTCCGTCCGCGGTTTTACTCAGAGACTATAAGTACTAGAAAGCTGCAATTGTGTATGGGTATGTATATCAATCATGCCAAAAAAGTGGTAAAATAAAATATTAAAAAATATTTTTTTTGGGTAGCTGCCATACAATTAAAGTGGGAGTCAATTTTTTTTTCTTGTCTAACCCATCGTGTGGGATATAGTTGAATAGGTCTTTAAAATATATTGTAAGCTTGTGAATATCATTTTTCGATTTAGGGACTGTTTCTGAAATATTAGGTTTTATATTGCACATTTTTGTTAGAGTCAAGTGTCCCCCCCATCTATCTATTATACGGTTATACATGGACATGTGAAAAAATTCACAGCTGTAGTAAATATAACAAAATTTAAAAGAAAACTATCAGAGCTATGTAGGGTTTACAAATTAAAAAGTTATAAGCAACCAATGTACTCGGAAAAGGAAAAGTTCATACAAACTCAATAGAAAATTAGTTTTTAGACGTATTTAGTGGCGTGAACTCAAAGTGGGCATTCGCAACTACGGAACCCTACACTCCTCGTGGCCCGACACGCACTTAGCCGGCTTTTTTTTGTAAGTATCTCCTAATTTTAATATTTTGAGATAGTAGGTACCTATACTTACCCACTCAAGCTCAGTTGCTCTAATTTTTCCAATAATTTACATTTAGATACACTAAATTAGAGCACAAAACAAAGACCTCCAAAGACAAACCATGACTACCACGAGGAACAGGGAGTCCCCAAAGGGTGTGATTTGGATACGCTACAGTTTTTAATTACCCAAAATAATAAATAGTACATACTTGTGTAAAAAATTGTCATATCAAAAAGGTATCTAATTTATAAACCAAGCTCATAGGATATGTTAAACGAATAAAAAGAAAATTTGTAGCAGTTGCTAAATCGGTTCCTTTTGATGGACGAATACCTATTTCCGAAGTAAAAAAAAATGAAACAGCCAAAAGTAAATATATATAAAATGCGAGCTCATAACTATAAGACACGTAAGTACTTCATCATTATCATATCAGCCACAGGAAGTCCACTGCTGGACATAGGCCTCCCCCAAGGATTTCCAAAACGACCGATCGGAAGCGGCCTGCATCCAGTAAGTCAGTAAAAAAAAAGTAAAAAGTAAGGAAGTATAAAGTCTACGTAAGTACTTGAAGATGGTAAATTAAAAATATATTTTTGATCTATCACCACACCAAAGACAAAAACAAAAGAATCTATTGGTATTATAATTATCAAGGGTGATTATGATTACCTATCTGCTAATTAACGAAGGAAATGGAGTATATACTATATAACCCACTTGATGTTAACAGTTGGTTGGAGCAGCACGTTTCAGCCATGATTTCGAAACAGGTATTTTTGTTGTTCGCCGTGCTGGCCGCAGCTCCAGTTTTCGGTAAGTTCATTTCTATAAGAACTTCGTGGCGTGGCGTGCGTGGTGTATTGGTAACCACGCCAGTTCGCGACTTGGAGGATCTTCGATGACGTTCTGTCATGTAAATATTCTAGCTACGCCACGCCTACGATCGTCTGTTCACAACAAGTAACACCCTCTAGAGTACCACTAAATCAAGGGGGGAAATCTTACCGATATGTTCGAGTGTTACTCATTGCAACTAACATTCTTCCTAATGAACACCACTGTGTATTATAGGCTCTTTAAGGGCGCATGGCTCTATCATCTAGCTAGATACTCGATTTACCGGGTCTAAAAAAATATACCTACTAAAACTATTTTAAGGGTGAATTCAGTCCATGTATTAAACAACTTTCCCTAAGGAACATAATATATCAAAATATGAAAAATAGTGTTTGGCCTCCAATACAGGAGAGCTACAATTTTTTTAACCATTTCGATGTAGGAACCTATTTCCTATATTTTTTAGGCAAAGTTGTTCAGTAGTAGTAGTAGTATAGTAGTTGGACTGCATCAACCCTCAAAATAGTTACAGTTTATTTTATTAAACTTTATATTATCGGGTAAACGTCTTGCATCTTAATGAGTTCCCTGCTAGTTAGCTATGCTGCTTCGAAACCCAAAGTGCGCTTTCCGTAGTAGGTTATTTTGTTTTGTTATGCATGTGTGTAAGTGGTCAACACTCGTGTCAGATATTTATCAGGCTGCCTTCAGTTAAGGCATTAGCTAGACAACTGCCATACAATGATGACAGCCGGGGCCGAATGCTTATACGTACCTTTTACTTACGATTTTTTCTTCGAGTTTCAAGCATTGGTTCCATAGGAAAAGTTGTTTATATTGACGGTCTGAGTTGCTGCTACAAGGATCGGACAGGGTTTATTCTGATTATGATTTATATTAATATTTTTCAGGCGATTTGAGTGATTGGACAGGTGGCCTCAGAGGTAAGTTTACAAAAATGTCTTTTTTTTAAATACCTAAGTACTGTTAAAATTATGAATCGACGCCGTGACACGGCTTTGGTTCGATACGAGAAACTGTGCTTTTTAGCAAAGAAGTAAAAACTTAAATGTAAAAGTAGGTACCTATTGATAATGTGATCACATAATGCGATCTAATTAATATAATTAGGTACATAGGTAAGTAGGTGCTATCACAAAAATGTTATAACTGATTTACCAAATGTTATCTTAAATTGATTCAACCTTGTTTATACCGGATTCTTAGAAAAGTGTTGTTTCATTTTAAAGAATTGTTAAAATAGTATTCATATCGATATATCATTTTCCCGCCTTATGCATAAGATTGCAGTGGGTGCACAGGTAAACAGTAATTCCTCGTGGACCCGCTGGTTGGTGAACGGGTCGCGGCTCAATGTAGGCACTACCTATCAGACGACATTCTACGCCGCCTCACCTCCACCCGTTGGGGTGCATCACCTCAAGTCCTCCGAACGAGTAGTCTGGCCTTATGTTACTCGGCGGGAGAATACGCAAGCCCTGTGTGGGCTCACACACACAGAGTTGTGTGTCGTTCCGCACATGCAAAAGAGGTTGACATAGCTCTTAACGATTCATGCCGAACCATCACAGGCACTCTAAGGCCCACACTACGGTCCCACCTGTACACCCTGTCAGGTATTGCTCCGCCAAGTGTCAGACGTGATGTGGCATGTGCGATAGAAAATTTAAGCAGTCAACCGAAACGAGGCACCTTCTTTACGGACAGACTCCGGCACCTGCACGTCTCAAGAGTCGTAACAGCTTTCTCAGGCAGTCAAACATACCAGCCTCAGAAGCTTCTGATGTAAGAGTTGCGCAATGGATAAACAAATATCCACCGTCCGGGCCAAATCTACCACCTGCAGAGCATCTCCCACCTGGTAGAGACCTCCCCTGGTCAGTCTGGAAGTCTCTCAATAGACTCCGGGCTGGTGTTGGGAGATGTCGAGAAAACCGAGTTAGGTGGCGTCACGCTGATAACGTCCTTTGCGACTGCGGTGCCATTCAGTCGATGGACCACCTTCTATCGTGTCCGAATTGCCCTACGTCGTGTACCATCGAGGACTTAAATGAGGCTAACGACAGAGGGATCGCCGTGGCCACATACTGGTCAAATGTCATTTGAATTAGAAACTGTACTGGAACCATTTTTAATCGACAAGAAGACCAGACGACTACACATTAAAGAATCTAATTGTTTTATCTCCATGGTTTTGATCTTTGACGACCTCCGTGGCGTAGTGGTCACCATGCTCGTCCAGAGGTCCCGGGTTCGTTCCCTGGTCAGAGCAAGTTGGGAAATGGCCTTTTTTAAATTGTCCTGGGTCTTGGATGTTTATTTATATATGTATTTGTTATAAAATATGGCATCGTTGAGTTAGTATCCCATAACACAAGTCTCGAACTTACTTTGGGGCTAGCTCAATCAGTGTAATTTTAACCCCATATATTTATTTATTTTATTTACTTATTTATTATTTACTTTAATTGTGAAACTAGCTTAATTATTTGCTTACATACATAAACTTTCACGTCCTTATCCGTAATGGGGCAGACAGAGCATTTGTGGCCTTGCGGCTCTGAGCAGACAGAGCCCAGGGCCCCAAGACTCAAAGGCCACTTTTCGCGTGATCGTGGGTGAGACGGTAGAAAAAGTAATCAGAATAATGATGGGTTGCTAGCCATCGCCAATTAACATGACTAGCATTTTCAGCAGGACTTTATAAAAAAATAATCTTAGGTTTATGTTTTTTTTTAACCGACTTCCAAAAAAGGAGGAGCTTTTTTTATGTATGTTCACCGATTATTCAAAGACGCCTGGACCGATTTAAAAAAATATTTTTTTGTTTGAAAGGGTATACTTTCCAGGTGGTGGGGAGCGGGGGGTAATGAGAGCGATGGTATTTTACCGAAAACTACCCCTAATGGTGCACGAGTGACCACTAGGGCGTGTTCGTCGACCTTCGGGAATGTTAGTGTAACGCGGCCGACTCATTGGTGTGCTGCATTGAGTCGCAAGAGACGGTTGTTTGTTTTTCGTTCCGTGCTTATAAAAAAAATCCTGATTGTCAGTGACGAGATAAGCATGGAAATATAATATTGTTGTAAAAAGTTTGTACTATTGCATACACAAATTAATCATTGAGCAAATGCCATTTAATCGATTCTGATAGAGAACTGAATAAAATATTTATGTAATTATTCATCAAAATGAAGGTGAGCGGGTATTGGGAGCCAAGGATTTTTCTAAAGATCTATCTAAAGATCTGAAGGATCTCAAGGATCTAAAGGTTCATCTTTATTAGCAAGTAAGGTTTTCTTGATTTAGTTATGGTAAGAATTATAACTAGGAAGATTCTAAATTATGGCTCCCATTGCCCTTATGAAAAAAGGATAGGCTCTCATTACCCAAAGTGTGGGGTAATAAAAGCGAATGACTTTTTTCATATTTCGATTTGTTTTCCCAAAAAGCGTATCTTCAGCGGATTCAAAACGTGATTATCTGATACTCATATAAACAAGGTTTATGGTCATACTTCGAATATATTATAATTTAAACAGATGTTGTTTTTATTAGCAATTTTCCTTAGTAGGCTCCAATTACCCCCTGCTCCCCTACCATGGAAATTTTATCAAAATCGGTTGAGTAGTACGAGTATTTTCTTTTACATGAACAAACAACGTGGAAGGGACATACCCGTAATAAATCGAACCATGGCGGCTATACTAGATCACTATAGTATAATGAAATTAAAATTTTCGACATTCCCATACAAATTGCCCAGGCGGCTTGACTTTTGTATGGAAATAGTTTTTATTTTTGTTTTTGACAGTTATTTTAGTAATCTAGTTTAGACCGTGGTTAGGTTTATTACGGGTATGTCCCTACCACATTGTATAACTAATGAGGTTTTTACACTTTGACATCCAGTGAGGTTTGGCATCGGTTTTTCCGGCTACTTCATGCCCATGCCCCGCAGCGTGGCGGAGGCTAAGACCAAACGCTGGGAGCAAACCACCCGCCCCGACGGACCCTTGCAGTCGCTAATCATGTACTGCCCAGCTGACTACATCTTCTGCGTGCTGTTTGACGACATCGAGTACATCGCTGGCTTCCAGATCGCTGTATGTAGCCCCTCCCACCCGAGCTTCATATTCACCTAGTTCTGGCGCCTGTAGCCGCCTCTACAAGGCGAGAACGGGGGAGAAGTGTGAGGACGGGGAACGGGGACGTATACTGTGCGGCACTTTAGGAGATTCCGTTCTGCGCTTAAGGCCAAGACTCCTTCGGGTAACTAAGCTAGCCGAAGCCGAACGAGTCTTGGCCTTAATACTTACTTATCACTAGCCTGGCTTAGTACCCCGAAGGAGTCTTGGCCTTATCCATAATTAGAGCGTCAGTACTCTCCGCTCTCGCCGGTTCCCATAGTCGCCCGTCGCATGGGATGGGAATAAACGGGAACAGAAACAGAGGGAGGCAAGAGAAAAGGTGGACATTCCGTGGGACTCAGGATATGGCTAGTTGTTGCAACAAGAACACATGGTTTAGTGTTCATTAAAGAATGTTATGGTTGAGATGACGATGGGTAGATTAATATGGAAGCGAAATACATGCTGTGTGTTAGTGCAATGAAAGAATGAATTGAAAATTGTGTCGACCCCACCTAGAGTGGGATAAGGAAAGGATAGAAGAAGAAGTATGGATATAAGGTTTAGTGTCTACTTAATTTTAATACGTGTGTGTCCTATAGATTTAGTCTGGAATGAGAGAGACATCTAAAGATTTAGTCTCTCTCATTCCAGTTATCCATACTAAAATTATAAGTGTGAAATTATCTTTGTCTGTCTGTCTTTACGCTCTTTACGCTTTAACGATTGTACTATGAACCGATTTAGATGAAATTGGTTATTGATTATAGCTGGATACTCGAGGAGTTTTTATCATATCGATATATGTGGAATGAAAAGGGGAGTGGATTTTTGTATGGGGAATCGTATTTGGCAAGACAAAGTAAACTTCAAAATTTACGCAGACGAAGTCGTTAAAAGTTAGTAAAGAATAAATATATATTATAAAGTCATATAACCCCACTTTGCTTGCTTCTACAGATCCCACAAGACAAATACACGGACAGCGTGTTCGACTGGGAGATCCAGGGCTACACTAGCTGGACCCCAGATGGCTCCGAAACAAGTTACTGGACCCTCCAGCAATACTTCGTCGATGAAGGTACACTTCATATCCTTAATATTTATAATTAATTTCTGTAGGAAAAATCTGCAGAAATGGGATCATGTAGACATGGAGATTAGCAAATGGAATTCTGTTAAAACGAAAATCTGAAGAGATAAGAATCTGAATATATGCGGTAATTATCATCTTTTCAGCCGTAGGAACAGCTGCACCTTTCTGATTTCATTCCACTATCGGAAGAACCACCACCAGGTTATAATTCGAGCTTTCATGGGCCTCATGGAAAAGCCTAAACCTCCGAACTGAGGAAGGCCGGTGCAGGCTTAACTTGTCCCAATGGCTATATACCTATTGATCCAAATGCAACACAATGTCAGTGCGGTCCTAACGACCAGACTGTCACACTTCTCGTACAACACATCCAGAACCACATTGAAATTGTACCGTATACACAAAAACAGTAATGGTTGGGCTACATCTGTCAGCACAGAATAGCGCTTTTCTATGCTGCTATACTTTTCTGTCACTCAAAACCGTCATTGGCTAGAGCGAAAAGCGCACTACACACCAAACCCGCCGACCCGTCGACATATGTCGGCAACTTTTAGTCGGCGGGCTAGGTTGGCGGCTTCACTCATTTCAAGTCGGAAAACTATGTCGGCGGCATGTCAGTGGCTCGACATTAGGAAGTTAATTGGCTGGTAGTTAGTGTTTGCCGTGCGTAAGCGCACTACACACCAAAGCCGCCGACCCGCCGACACAGCCCGCCGACACAACCCGGCGGCCTATGTCGAATGAAGCATGCCGGCAACCTGCACCCGCGCGTGTTGCCCGCCGACACGTCGGCGGCTTGCGTACGCAAGCGCTCAGTTGCCCGGCGACATTTGAGCTACGCACGGCAATCAATAACTGCCAGCCAAATAAGTTCCTGATGTCGAGCCGTCGACATAGTTTTCCGACTTGCAATGAGTGAAGCCGCCAACCTAGCCCGCCGACAAAAAGTTGCCGACATATGTCGGCGGCTCGGCGGCTTTGGCATGTAGTGCGCTGTAGCTCAAATGTCGCCGGGCAACTGAGCGCTTGCGTACGCAAGCCGCTGACGTGTCGGCGAGCAACACGCGCGGGCGCCGGTTGCCGACATGCTTCATTCGACATAGGCCGCCGGGTTGTTTCGGCGGGTCGGCGGCTTTGGTGTGTAGTGCGCTATATAAAGAGAGCGACGACGGCAGCCGCGGAATCGACGATGCTGATGCATAGACCAGCAAGTGCCGTGCTCACAGATCTAGCCCAACCCTAAGTATCATTTCCAATAGTGTACTTATCTCTCTTTTTCCCTTCTTACAAACATGGGATACTTATTATACTGTTAAAACGTGCGGTTCTCGTGGTATTGTAAAATAACGTTTATCCAAGGGGACAACAGCTAGGTAGCATAAAATAAAACTTACCTAGTCATGGCCTTTTTCTTCAGATATCCTCGCCACCGACGCAGCCGACCGTCTGGCCTCTTACGACGAGAACTTGACCCTCCAGCACGGCAAGGTGTGGCTGACGGGCATCAACAAAGAACTGCTGGAAATCACAATCTCTGAAGATGGTGCCCTCGAGAGCGGCTTCACAGAGCAGGCTTGCATTCCCCTCATGGGTGAGTATTTTACTTTTTGACAGTTAAGGGCACAGATTAATATATTAGTTCAAGGGACGCCGGACGTCACACTAAATTCAATATAGCGCTAAATTCAATGTTTTTTATTTATCAAACTTTGTTGTTACAAATTACAAATATACTTTAACAAAAATAACAAATGGCAGACTTATTTACTACGCTACATGTCATTAGTTAGGTACTAAAAGTAGATGCTATATTTTCTCCCAGTCAACTATAGGGATAGGGATAAGCAAAGCAAAATTATACGGCGTAAAAAGCAATACAATATACCTACTTATTAGCCATAATGAACTAAAAATAAAATTAACCAAATCATACCATGTTGAATAAGAATAAGTACTTGTACAGAAGTCTCACTCAAAAAAGTAATATCTACTCAATGTGGTTAGCGCTATGGTTTAATACACAGACCACATAACCCAAAGACCACGCTTTCATGGACTTTAAAACGAAATCGCCAAAAGTTGGCGGGGTGCGGGGCAAGTTCCGATAGTTTTTATTGGCTTGCTCAAGGTCACGCCTAGATTGACGATAGCAGGTACATGTAACCGGTAACTCCATAGTGATGGATATCTTTGTCTTGATATCGACAAACACCATTGAGTTAACGATAAAATGGAAAAATAAAAATAAATGCTTGTTTCTATTATAGTAAAATACACGTGAAATAAAGTAATTGCAATCGTCATAGGTTTACCTTTACGAAGTTATGACGGAATAAATAAGTAAGACTCCCTAGGAGAGTGTCCTTAGGTGGACGGACGACCTGAGCAAGGTTGCAGGAAAATTATGGATGCAGGGTGCTTCCAATCGATCGTTTTGAAAATACTTTGGCGAAACCTATGTTCAGCAGTGGACTTCCTATGGCTGATGTGATGATGATGATATATACTATGCATAAAAATATACAAAACTACATACATAAACCCTGTAATCATTACACTTCTTTAAAAGGGGCAGTCTTGTAAAAACCAGATTTAAATATCAAGCAATCTGAAATACATATATACTTTTTGTTTATCTATATAATTAAATAAATTTTAAAATGAAATAATATAGTTAACATGTTGTCGATATAATTATTTCCTTAAATTTACGTTGTGTCTCCTCCACAAGACAGAGCGAGACAACCTTATGCTAATCATCGAAGAGAGAAAGGGACTTTTTGAAAAGACATCAACGTATACCCCTAAAAATAAGGAAACATTTTTTTTCTGCAAATTATATTTCCATAATATTATCACAGTTTTTCTATGTTATTATTACTTCCCGGTGAAATGTAATGCCGACTTTCATTAGACTGGAAGTTGCACTTGACGTTCGACACAGTTTCACAGTACAATGCGGCATTTTAAATACTGAATTAAATTTTTCTTTAAGAGCACACCCTGTTGACGCATCGAATGTTAGACACAGAATAAAGAGCAAAAAGGGGGCGGGGCCGCTCATAGGTTATTATATAACCTAGGCATGGCGAGCGCCGTGCCTCGGCAAAGCGGTCTTGTAGGTTGAGTAGTCTGTGGTTTAATATTAGCTCGCGTCAGAACTCAGCTCCTCTTCGTTTAGATAGATACCTAGACATCCATTGCAAGCCAATTTCATTCTTCTTACTCTGGACAACCGATTCACATAACTGAATTTCCGACTCCATAGTGGTTGCCGCCGCGCGCATAGTTATAATGTAGGTATATTTTCGACACATAAACGGGGTGTGATACAGGCCTGGGTGTGTCAAATAAAAGGGGTTAATTAACATATTTCAAAACTAGGTATACAATATGTAACAAAAACCCTGTGCGATCCTTGTAGGAGCAACTCAGACCGTCAATGTTTCATAACTTTTCATAGGAAAAGTTGTCCCCCATGGGACCAATGCTTGAAACTCGAAAAAGAAATCGACATTTTCATACAAAAGTGTTCGGCCGGCCCGGCATTTTGTATGAAAATGTCGATTTTTTTCTTTAGTTTAAAGCATTGGTCCCATAGGAAAAGTTGTTCATATTGACGGTCTGAGTTGCTTCTACAAGGATCGAACAGGTTTTTGTTACATATTGTATACTTATTACCGGTTACTCCCTGCTTTGCTCGCAATAACTGTATAAACGTACTTTTCAGAAGAATTTTCCAGTAATTTTGTTACTCGACTGTGCCTTCAGGTCGCCACTACTACTACAACATGACCACCGATACCGAGTGCAGTTCTTCCGTCATCTACCCGTGGTTCCCGCTGGCTGCTTCCGGCGACATCATCGGCATGGGCTTCGTGTCCGCCGGAGTACTGCCCGAGGACGACATGGAAACAGACTACTTCGAGAGGCCTAACAGCTTTGAAGTCGAGGTACTATTCATTGGACGACCTCCGTGATGTATTAGTAACCACCTAGTCCGCCGCTCGGAGGTTCTGGGTTCGATCCCCACGCAGGGCAATCCGCTAGTTTCCAACAAATCAAATCAGATACTTTTAGGGATCACTTTGTTGTCCGTCCGTCCGTCCGTCTGTCTGTCAAGACCCTTTTTCTCAGGACCGCGTGGAAGTATCAAGCTGGAATTTATATCAAATACTCAGGTCTACTTCCCCTTGGAGCTGTGAAAAAATCAAACTCAAGCCAACGCAATCAAAATATACAGCCGTTTATGCGCAAATTACCGTAAATTTTCGACACTCGCAAGGGTTTCATAAGACCGGTTCGCGCCATTTTTAACCGACTTCCAAAAACGGAGGAGGTTATCAATTCGTCGCGATCCTTTATTTTTTTTTATGTATGTTTACCGATTATTTAAATACGCCTGGACCGATTTAAAAAATTCTTTTGTTCGAAAGGGTATACTTTCCAGGTACCATGGAAATTTTATCAAAATCGGTTGTGTAGTTTGGGGGTGAAGCCGGTTTTTAGTTTTGAAAAATTATAACTATTGCATAATTAATCTTATTGCCGCAATTCAAGAGTCTACTTAAGAATGGCTTTAGGAGGGCCCTGCAAGATACTAGAGCGGTATTAGATTTTTTATTTTTTACAGAAACCATGGGTTACAAATGATTCAATACAGGTTTCGATATTTTTATTAACCTTTTCACCGCGATACTTTATAACATTCAGTTGTGGTGCTCCCAGCGCGAGGCATCTAGTGAATCGAAAATAAATACCTACAACCAAAAAGGGATGTGGATACAATGCGACACGTTGAACTTATTCGTGTCGCATTGTATCCACATCCCTTCCACACGTAGGTTGGACCAAAATGGCGGTCGTCGGCGCAATATTTGTACCTGCGCCCATAACCGCCATTTCGGTTTAACCTACGTGCCGAGAATTTGTACAAAAATGCTTTGAAGTGCGCCATTTTTGTTCAACTTATTTGTGTCGCATTGTACTTAAGTTACGAGTATGTTTGTGTCAGTTGTTTTTTGTCGGAAATATCCGACGCTCACGAAATGGACACGAAAATGTTTAACGGATAAATCTGACGTTCGCGGTGAAAGGGTAAAAGGTACCTACCAACGATGTATATTGGTTATATTTACCTAGGATGAAAGGCCCTGCTAGATAAAGGTAGTTACATCTGCAGACGTTGTTTAGGCACCGCGGGCGAGGGTAACTCGTAACGGGATAAGGACATGATTGTGTATAATTCATAAAAAATTAAGAATCGTTTGCTAAACCCCATTTACTTGAAATACGTTTTGTCTCATTCTTACTATGACAAATATTGAAAAGAAGAAAGAGACAAGATATTTTAACTAAAATAGGTTTAGAAACGGTTGTAAATTTAAAAAAAAAAGAAAACATACAAAAAAATTTACTAAAACAAGTTTAGCTAGCAGTTGTTAATTTTTATGAATAATATAGGGTATATGTGTGTAATTAAAGATGTTTAAATTTGATACGGTTATTTCCAGGCGATCGTCCCCAAGGGCCCCCAGTGCCTGTACGACCTGGCTGACACGCCTGGTCTGGTCACTATGCACATCTACTACATCAACAACCCTCTTCTCCTCACGTGCATCTTCCAATAAGAAGTTTAACTATTTAAACTTTATTGCAGAAAAAACTGTACTGGCAGACTTAACGCTTTCTTTGCAATCATTGGACCAAGTAGAAAATAATTTTGGTGGTACGTCAGAATGTGTAACTAAATATAAAAGTACCTTTAAAGTATACATAAAATACCTACAAGACTACAATAAGAAGTGAACTCTAATCCCTTGTTAATAAAGTTTAATTTATTTTATAGTCCTTTGTTTGTTAATTTTTTTTTTATCACATCCTGTGACGTGCTTTGCTTCTTTCAATGATGACTTGAAAGCATATTGCATCCTTGGTGAGTAACAGGTCAAAGGCAGAAGACTAGGTAGTCAAGTTAATGTTTTTTTTATAATAAAGAAAAAAGTACATATTTACAAATAAAGAAAAGTTAAATATCTGGCACAAATTTAATCAAAAAAATGGTGCCCATGTATGTGGCATAGTGCCAAGCTAAGAACGCTGGCCACATTTCGTCGCTGGATCGCAATACTGATGCGATGTGCGATATAGCAGCCAGCCCTCTTGTCTCCGCAGTTCTTGTACCTTACGAATGTGCTAAACTCTTGGTTTTATTTGTCACATCTAAGTAAGTTTGTGCATACAGCATGCACATAAGCTTTTGTATGCGAAATTAAGGGTAGCGTTATAAAGTTAGTGATAATACAGTGGCGAATTTACCAATAGGCTGAGTAGGCTAAAGCCTAGGGCAGCACATTTTGGAGGCGGCAAATTTTAGGCCAGTTGCACTGGCCACCCCCTGCGTGCATCACGGCAATCAAGAAGGTAGAAAGCTTTTTAACCGACTTCCAAAAAGGAGGAGGTTATCAATTCATCGCGATGCTTTGTTTTTTTTTCCACCGTTTATTCGAAGACGCCTGGATCTATTTGGAAAATTCTTTTTTTTGTTTGTAAGGGTGTACTTGTCAAGTGGTCCTATAGAAATTTTACCAAATAGGTTGTGTAGTTTAGGGGGGTGAAGTCAGTTCTTAGTTTTGAAAAATTATATATACATATTTTTCACGCCTGTTTCCCATGTGGTAGGCAGAGAGTATACATTTCCTCTTGCTACGATCCTGACAAATTATATCATGATATTTCGATTTTGTAAACGCAGTAGGGGCGGAAATATATGAACTACTGGCGGCAAATGTGTTAATCCGCCACTGGATAATTAGAAGCTCGGTGGACTGGCGGGATTGCGCATAACTAGCGCTTTCGCAAGTCAAGCGACACCGGGCGTGACCGGCACTTAGATGGGTGACCACAAGCGGCTTATAAATTTCTAGAACTCTTCCGTGCTTTGGAAGGCACGTGTGAGCCGTGGGTCCCGGCTGTCATCACTGTATGGCAGTAGTCAAGCTATGTCAGAAGCCTTCTTACACACACAAAATACAAACAAACAATAACGTTAGTCGGTTTTTTGTAATATGACAGGTGCAAAGAGTTCACATGTGGTTTTCAACCTAAAATAGAGATACTGCAGCTCTTCGCGGTTCCAATACAACACAATACAAATACTCTTTATTGCACCATAAAGAAAAGGAAAAACAGTTAACAGAAAAAAAGAAGACAGAATTATGATACATATCGCATATAGCAATCTCTTCCAGTCAACCTTGGGGTAGAGGGAGAAATGAATATTTAAAAATAGGCGGTGCAGTATATCAGATTTACTGGAAATAGTTACTATATAGAACCTGCCACAATATATACATACATACAAATACTTACATACACTACATACATACCTACAAATTAATAGACATGGTTCCCTCTAATATGGTTGAGTTTAACGATGGCTGATCCGTGCGTCAACTCGTGAACGGGTGCTGTCGGGAGGGACTGGTCAGCTCGGCTTCGCTTTTTTTTTTACTACTTAATATTTTTCATTACGCAATTTATGTTTGTTTACTTGTTCGCAAGCATTACATGTTATAATGTGTCAACATTGTATTATATTATAAGTATTTATTAATTAAAAGACGATTATAATAATATGACAAAGCCCTACTGGCGAGTAGGCGACCAATACTGTGAAAATGAGTTTCTTTCGGCGTTTCTTCTCAGCAGTGGTCGTTACGAAGCGCTGGTATAGGTAGCTTTTCTTTTAAAATAAATTAAATTTTAATATACTTTACACGTAACATGTAAAAGTGCCTGTAAAGGTCTAATTTACTGAATAAAAAAAATAGACATAGGTACATATATACCTATAAAATATATATTGTAATTATATAAAAATAATGAAATATGAGCATAATGCCAAAGAATCCAATACAAAATAATCATAAGTTGGATAGATAGTGAGCTTTTAATTGCGTTTGAAACTGCACAAGTTTTAGCGCTACGGATATTAATAGGTAAAGAGTTCCACAGTCGAACAGCTTAAACGGAGAAGGATTTAGAGTAGTATGTGGAAGAGTTGAGAGGGACTTGAAGACGGAGATTGTAGCTGTGTAAGTTACGGTTTGAGACATCAGTTAGGAACATGAAACGCTCTTTTAGATAGCTGGGAGAAGAAGGTATAAATAGTATGGAGTATAGAAGGGTGAGGATATGATAATTACGACGAAGTCGAATAGGGAGCCACTTGAGTTGTGCGCGGAAGTTCGAAACATGATCATATTTACGTATCCCAAATATGAACCTGATGCCGAAATTTTGAAGACGCTCAAGCTTATCAAATTGAGTTTCAGTGAGGTCCAAGTAGCAGGGGTCTGCATAGTCGAGAATGGGAAGGATTAAGGACTGAGCGAGCAAAATTTTGGTCTCGATGGGTAGGAAGTTCCTCAGTCTTTTAAGGGGTCCTGCACCACCGAATACCTTCTTACTGACTTCAGTGATTTGGGTCGACCACGATAGTGTCCTATCAAATTGAACCCCTAAATTTTTACACTCACTGTACTCGACCCTGACACCATCAAAGATAATGGGAGGAAGAGAAGGCCAATCAATCCTGGAGATAAGCCAATGGCTCCCTATAACAATAGCTTGGGTCTTCGACGGATTGACGGCAAGACCATGGGCTTTAGCCCAATCAGAGATGTATGCTAAAGCTTTATTGATTTTTCCTATCCCATTAGGAAGGTTATCTATGGTCGTGCTACAGTATATTTGGAGATCGTCAGCATAAAGATGATAGGAAGTACAGAGTTCGAAGGTGATAGAATTGATAAATAGTGCAAAAAGTAATAGGGATAGCACACCACCTTGTGGAACTCCTGAAGTAGTGTCGCACCAGGAGGAAAATAGGTCTTCAATTCGAACGCGTTGCTGGCGACCAGTCGATTACTGAAGGAGATATGTTCAGTGTCCGCATTAGGCCTAGAAGGATATCGAAGTCGACCATGTTGAACACATTGCTAAAGTCGATCAAGAACATAACAGTTAGTTGCATGCCATCCATGGCAAAGCGAATGTCATCGGTGACTTTCACCAGCGCGGTCGTCGTACTATGTCCTGCACGATAGCCAGATTGAAAGGGATTAAGGAGGTTGTTTTTATTAAGGAATTGAGTTGGTTCTGGATCAAAAGTTCAAGGATTTTAGATAGGAAAGGTAGTATAGAAATCGGAAAATGAAGAGGAGTTAGCTTTTTTAGGAATAGGAGTCACATTTGCAGATTTCCAAGCCGAGGGAATGTTTTGCTTGACAATTAATTGTTCATGATGGCAGTAATAGTGGGAAGGATAATGTCAAGGATTGGCAGGATCATGTTACGATTTATTTCATTCGTTCGAACGGCGTTAGAAGTCACTGATAGTAGACACTTCTGAACATCACTAGAAGTAATCGTACTGAATGAAAACGGTGAACAGTTAGAAGTAGGAATAGAAAAGAGGTGGTTTAACGTATTCGTTTTATAATTTTCACCAAAAGATAAAGATGAAAAATGCTTGTTAAGGGCATCTATATCTATTTTCGTGGGATTATCAGGATTCTTTTTTCCTACGCCTAGTGACTTGAGAAATTTCCAGATTTTAGCTGGGTCGCCATTTTCAATGGATTGGTGGATTACGGGCGTTACGGGCTTGGATATACCTTTCTCTATATTTGTCAGGATTTCTTTTGAACTTTGATTTGGCAACAATTTTTTTGTGAATGACAGTCTTTATTTCGTCTGTGAGCCATGGTGCTGGGAGGTGTTTATATTTAACAGGTCGAATCGGAGCATGTTTATTATATATATAAGTCGATTAAAATTTTATTAAATGAGTTGACTTGATCATCAATGGAAGTCACATTATTGACGGAGTTCCAATCGCAGTTCCTTGCGTCCTCACGTAAAATTTCGATATTCATTGAGCCAAAGTTACGCTGCAGAAGGACTTTGGATCTAGCTTTAGGGGGACGGAGTTTAAAGGAGATGGAAATAAGGTGATGATAGGAAAATATATCAGCATTGTATTGACCGAAGTCAGCTACCAAATCAGGAGAGGACACTAGGATGAGGTCAATTAAAGTTGGTTTGGCAGTTAGGAAAGTAATGGGTAGGTTGTTGGAATGGGAGTATAGATAGATTGCTGATTGATCGACGACCTCCGTGGCGTAGTGGTCACCATGCTAGTCCACCACCCAGAGGTCCCGGGTTCGATCCCCGGTCAGGGCAATTTAGAAAATGGCCTTTTGGAACGAAGTTCCTTACGGCAGGCTTGGAGGAGATAGGGATTTTGCTGCGCGACCGAACTGAAAAAAAATGTGATAGTAAAACCGTAAGGATGACCTCGTTAAATGAGACGTGCGCAGGCGCGACAGTCGTATACACATTGTTTCGATTCTACATTAGCCGAAGGAACTTCGTTCCTACCTGGTGTCCCACGACACCACATTCTTTTTTCAAATTGTCCTGGGTCTTGGGTGTTTATCTGTATATGTATTTGTTATAAAATATAGTATCGTTGAGTTAGTATCCCATAACACAAGTCTCGAACTTACTTTGGGGCTAGCTCAATCAGTGTAATCTGTCCCTATATATTTCATTTATTTATTGCAAGCGTCCACCAATGAACGAAGAGCGCTAGAAGGGTTGTCGTTCTTGAGTAAACAAGTGTTGAAGTCACCCATTATGATCGTTTGGTCAAAAGACCATTACCATCAATCTGACTAAAGCACAAAGCAGAATTATTAACTACTCGTAAACTGTTAATGAAAACAGAAAAAAATATACAAGAATACGGATAAAATAGATTTATTAAGATAATATAATTAAACCTAAATACAGAAATAATAACATAAAGATCAGCTGACGCCTGTAGGCGCCTTATACGATCTCTTCTTCACCTTTTGCTGTCTTCGCTTCAAGTGTCTCTGAATTCTGCCCGCACCTTCCTTCTTCAGATCTTCATATTGCTTGACAAGAGCCTCCACCCGTCGTTCAGCTGAAAATAATAGATATGTATGTATTACATTTTTCAAAACAATACATACATAACAGTGGTGTTGGGTGAGAATTTAGTCTTTACAGATATAAAACTATCAAATACCTACCTAAATAGGTTATTTAAAGGTTAATAAGCCATTCAATGTCAACATAACAGATACCCAACGCCACAGAATATGTACTTGTACTACATACAGAAGTCTTACTAAGAAATATCTACTTAATGTGGTTAGCGCTATGGTTTAATGTAGCTCGCGTCAGAACTCCTCACCTCTTCGTTTAGATACCTAGACATCCATTGCAAGCCAATTTAATTCTTATTACTCAAGACAAATGATTCATGTAATTGAATTTTCCCCTTCGAAGTGGTCGCCACGCGCAAAGTAATAATGTTGGTATATTTTTGATACCTAAACGGGGAGTGACACAGGCCTGCCAATGCCATAGAAACTATTGGAGGGCCCATAAGTAAGCAAAACTGGAGTTGCGGGTTGGCACACAGAGATGGCAGCACACACAACTAGTAAAAAAGTGACAAACAAAGTGTTGGATATACTTTAAAAATATTGATTGCATTTCATATAAGTAATTAGAGTACTTCTTTATTTAAATAACAGTATAAAAGAGAGAAGAAAAGGAAGAAATAATTATGTTTATAAGGTGATGGGTAGGCATGACTTAGTGTAAGTAATATATTTCTGAGCTTGTTTACACAAAATTTGTCGTTGTGAGTGTATTTGAATAACCGGCCAAAATTTTCGTGTTATGAATATGTGGGTGTGTGCAATGCAGTCATGCTGCTACTTTACAGTGTAATGAAAATAGTAAATGGACATTTTAATTCGCGGTGCGTGGATTTACATAGGTTATATGATAAGCTATCTACATGGTACTTATTTCAAATTAAGTAAAAAAAATATAGGGACAAATTACACTGATTGAGCTAGTCCCAAAGTAAGTTCGAGACTGGTGATAAGGGATACTAACTCAACAATACCATATTTTATAACAAATATTTAGATGAACATCCAAGACCCAGGACTATTTGAAAAAGGCCATTTTCCAACTTGCACTGACTGGGGATCAAACCCAGAACCTCTAGGTGACTAGCATGGTGACCACTGCGCCACATAGGTTGTCAAGCATTCACATTTATAACTTATCCGCGACTTCATCTGCATGCTTTGTAATAAAGTCTTTTTTGAATGGAAATATAGTAGTCCCCCATATGTTGGATAATTTTTGGGGTAAAAACTATAGTATGTCTTTCCCCGGGTCTTTAACAATATCCATAGAAAATTTCATCTAAATTGGTTCAGTGGTTGAATTATGAAGTGGTAACACACAGACAGAGTTACTTTCTTATTTATATATTAGTGGAAAAGTAAGCATCCACAATCATAATTCATAATTGTCATTCTTTCCTCTGGTTTTGGGT
Source organism: Acrobasis suavella (assembly GCA_943193695.1). Taxonomy (NCBI): domain Eukaryota; kingdom Metazoa; phylum Arthropoda; class Insecta; order Lepidoptera; family Pyralidae; genus Acrobasis; species Acrobasis suavella. The sequence goes on from OW971947.1 coordinate 6,033,469, forward strand.
TTACTGGAAGAGATCCCTTAACCTGTTTCGGCGGAGGTCCAAAATTGCCTGAAAAACTGAAACTTTATGTCAATGTAATATGGTTGAAGTTCGTCTGTGTCGATTTTCCTTATGGGTCCGGACGGGTAATGAGAGGTTAAAGGGATAAGTCCGCCTTTGTATTGTTTTCTTTAGTATTTGTGTTGTGTCCTTTTTGTACAATCAAGAATTTACATAACATAACACCCAAGGGTCAGTCTTGGGCTCTGTCTGCCCTGTCTGGGATAAAGACATGAAAACTTATGTGTATCTGTAAGAAAGCAAGGATATGGAAGTAAGGATTTATTAAAAACTTACATTTATTCCTGAAGTGTGGCAGCCTTCCTTCCCTGAACTGCTGCTCAACTTGTTTCTTCTCCGCCGCAGCTTCCACGTCTGCTATCCTCTTTTTCCTCGTTGCTTTGTGTTGGTCATTCAATCGCTGCAGCAACCGACGCAGTTGCTTCTGTTTCTCAGGATCTGAAGTATCTTTTAGTTCCGCTCTGATTGCCTTTATGTCTTTCATGCGCATATCGGATAGGAAGTTGTAATTCTCCGCAAACTGTTTCTTGTCAAATTCTCCACAAAGTGGGTCAAATCTGCAAAATAGCATGTATGTGGTTTTAGATACATTTTCTACCATAAATGTTTGGGTTTGAATAAACTCTGTCAGTTTTCACCAGAATCTACAATGTGACTCTTCAGGAAGGATGTGTAAAATACAACAGCAACACCCATGTAGCATAGTCCTGGCATTACATGCAAACATAAGCTACAATTATCACTTACCATTAAACCCTAGAGCAGTCTTTCCCAAAGTGGGCGATAACGCCCCCTTGTGGGCGCTGGAGGCTTTAAGGGGGTAACGGGCCCAGAATAAAGTTGGGGGGCGCTGATGTGATTTAAGCAATGAGTGATTTATAACTTCAGCTATTTCATATTTTAAAATTCACTGAAATTAAAATCCTCTTACTACACAACATCCATTTATTAGTTCATATTTATATCCTTTTTTATTGTACAAATATAAACTAAAAATGTAATTAATATTTATTATTTTAATGCGTTCATATTTATATCCTTAAAGGAATCAAACACTGAAAAAATTTCGTGTTTTAAAGTTTCGCAGGTGAGGTCCCCACTTGCAATACTCTTTATTATTGTAAAATTGTATTATTATTGCTATTTTTTTATTTAAAATGAACAATGTTGATTATTGTTATTTTTTATAAAAGATACTCTAATGTACTGGTGTATGTATTATTATTGCTCTCTCGTTTAGAATATAGGTTGAATTAAACTACAGGCAAGACAAATATGTGATTCAGGTTTTTATTGTGAAAAAAATGGGGGGCGCTACAAAATAACTGATTTTTTAAAGTGGGCGTTTGACAAAATAAGTTTGGGAACCTCTGCCCTAGAGTATTACTTTACTTATATTTCTATTGTCTAGGTATTTGAAAGAATGTAAATAAGTGATTTGCAAAGGTATTGATTTATAAAGTGTATATTTCAATAAAAAGACATGTCAAGATTGTTTACATTCTTTTAAATACCTAAACAAACGCACTATAGTTAAGAGCTAAGTCTAGTGCTGTAATTTTTTGCACTATAGTGCACATGCACCTAGAGAAAAGTCAACAAAATCTAGTATTTTCTAACTTTTCCCATAAAACCCCTTCTTAACTTCTACTTTTAAATGAACAGCTTTTAAATTAGTGGTTCATAATTACCTTGGATCTCTAACTTCTCTCTTCTTGACTTTCGGCACATCAAGAACCATACGCACAGGTTTCTTAGAGCTCATTTCCCGAGGTCTGTTTTTGTTCTCCCTTTTAAAAACTTTGGTGGCACTGTCCTTCTTCTTAGCATCCTTCCCGAATAAAGCCTCCTTGTAGACTTTAGCTCCTACACGCTCCTTTAGTTTCTGGAGTTCTTCAAAGGACAGTGATGATAACTCCTCTCTGATAGCAGTCTGTTAAACGTAACTGACTTATGAACACACTTGCATCAAACACAAAATACTTCGAATCTATATAGGTACATTTGAAGCAATTTAATAAGCAAGGAATATTTCCAGCTGATGTATTAGAAACTTGATCATGAAGAAGCAAATGTGATTGTTCATCAGGATACTTCTTTGGTCAGTTTTACTTACCCGTTCATTATCGTCCAGTTCTTCAGGTTCTTCTCCGCTAACATTATCGTCGTCGTTATCACTACTACTCATTCTACTTATAAAAGTTAATAAGACGTCCAATTATTTAATTAATATTTTATTTTCTAAATATCAATAGACACAAATTAGATAGAATAAATCCTGACTGAAATCCACATACTAAGTAGGTAGTGATTAGCTGAAATCAAATGACTGAAATGACTGTAATTTCTAGGTTAGTTCCATTCCGTTCTTTACACAGCGATGACAGCGAATTTGCGAGTGAAAGTGACAGATGATGGGCAGCATTGTATCCAGAGATAAGAGTGTAATATATTAAGTATAGACATTAGCAATCTTACTCACACGGCGAAGGTTTTTGGCGGGAAGTCAAGGGGTTCAGTTGGAGTTTGCTTTAAATTATTTTGCAAATTGATTCCAGTGGACTTTATAATATAAAATCGTTGTAGTTTAGTGTTATAAATGCTCATGCTCATGGACGATATGTAAAATGGTTAAAGTGGACACTCATAGGGCGGCTGTAGTGATATTTATTTGCGGACTGTGGTGGGCGTCTTTAGGCGCCGTCCGCCACTCATTCGACTATGAAAACCAGTGGACTTGTATAGATTTGTTGCCAGAAGCTCCATTAAAGCAATCAAAAGGTCAAATCAAATCAAAATAAAGATGGGCTCTAAAGGACTAGTATCCAGAGCCGTAAAACCATTATTAAAAAAAATCACATGGCTAAAATGATTTTTGCTAGGTATATTCAGAGCGACTGAAACAAAATCGTATTCTTGGTTTTATCGTGGTATCCAGTGGTATCACATGAGTGTCATTAGTGTCAAACTGATGTCTTTTAATCCTGTGTATGGAGGGTAAATGGAAGGAGAACTGTCTCTGTATGTAAAAAGTGTCCGCTGAAATGTGTTAAATTAGGGTGGCGCTACAGTAGCAACAGGGTAAATTTTAAATCAAGCGCCATAATTACTATTTTAGGTTATATTTTTCAAAATATATTGGACAACGTAAACAAGAAACGTTTATTAAATTTAACTTTTACTAGCTGACTAATTTAGCCACAAAAATTATTTAACCCAGTAATTCTGTGACTCGGCTAACTTCAATTTGTCACCAACGGCTACATTCATTCCATACCCTTTGCTGCAGCTAGCGCCACTCTTGGAGGATTTTTCAACTGTTATTTACTGCGTACAGCTGGACACTTTTTCAAATATCCCCCATATAAGATAGTTCTCCTTCCATTTACGGAGGGTAAATGGAAGGTAATCCTGTGAAATTAAATATGTTCTTCCCATGACAGCTGGTGAGTGGTGACGTACTTGGAACAAAAATACGTTATCAGTTGCGAAGCGGTTCTCAAACTTTTTTGGTAGGGAATAATAATTTAAAATAAAATAAATATGTATACATAAAGGGACAAATTACACTGATTGAGCTAGCCCGAAAGTAAGTTTGAGACTTGTGTTACGGGATACTATTATGAAAATGAAATGTTAATAAAACACAAAGACAACCAAAAGAAATTATAGCACACGATCAATCAAAGACATTTGCCATATTTACAAAAACAACGATTTACCTAACGAACTTGCAAACATTAAATCTAACCCATTAACTTCACTTAATTACTGCAATTAATTTTTTGCTAATTTAGAAAAAATCTCGCCAGTGAAATCTTACTGAACTTAATACAATTGAATCAAATCTCGCTTCCTTATACAGTTCAGAACTTCCACGGAACACAGAGAACTTCAGACTCACTTATTATCTGAATCTCTTTACCTTACTCCCACACACGAAAATAAAATCATGAATTAATTAGTGATGTAAAACCATTAAGTTCTCCGGGTTATGAAAACTGTTCATCATTTTAAATCAATTTTTATTAAACCCCTAACACACATATTTAATATTTGCATAATCTACTGAAACATTCCCTAACGATTAGAAACTAGCCATAGTAACCCCTATATTTAAAAGAATGATGATAAAATGCACCCTTCTAATTACCGTGGAATTTTATTACTTAAGTAGTATCTTTTCAAAAATTTTAGAAAATATTGTACATAACAGACTTATTGATACTTAGATAAAAACAATTTACTTCCCAAAAGAAAACTTGGGTTTATTCGTGGTAAAAACACTGAGGACGCAATATTTTTACTAATATGTATACTGAAACTGAACTGAAAACAGTACAGCTATGAAGTTTTATTGATAAGGAAGAAGGAGGACTAGATTGTCCCGATAGTCGTATCGGCGAACGGTCTTATAGCGAAGAGTCTTGACCAACACCTTAAGACTCTCCCGCTAGATAGCTGGATCAAGGGTCAGATACAGAAGGCAGTTCTCCTGGACACAGTTTCTCTCTCTGCAGCCCTAAACGCCGCTAGCTTGGGCCTTAGAGCCCCGCTGCCAGCGGGCAGCTAGGTTTTTTATAAAATGTGTATATTTTGTAGTATTTCTTTTATATTTTACTTTTTATAGGTATTTTATAAAAAAATATCTAATCTAAGGTTATTAAAATAAATAACGACTATGATGTAAAAGTGCACCACGAAGTTCCACGTTACGGCGCCGTGATGTGCAACAGGCAACAGCGCACGTTGCGTCACCGTGACTTGTCGTGAAACTCCACAACACGGCGCGCGCCGTGCCGTGCGTGGCACGTTTCGTTGCCGCGACGTATTTATGTGTATGGGTGGGCCCTTAGTATCATAAAGATAGCCCTTAACACAAGTTTAGACTTACTTTATGCATACTTATATTAATTCTGCATATTAGGCAATCAGTTTCGTTTGTTTACCCCTATAGGAATATATGTAAGTGTATTTATATTATGTCAATGATATATATATATATAAATATTTTTTGCCAGTCAACGTAGTTCTCGTAATCTGTGGCCCAGTCCAGCATATTTCTGTGCCGATAGGCAATGTTTAAGTAGGCTGAGTACCCAGGTCCCAGGCGGGAGGTGCGCGGTGGCTGTAGCAGGGGTAGGCCAGGGTGATTTTGTGAGTAGCTGTTGTTACTCTTAGAATGTATAATTGATGCACTCTTAAAACTTGGCTATCTTTATAAACTTCGTCAGTTGGATATCTGAAGGTTTTGCTCATAATTACTTTTAGAACAGAACGTTGTGCCCTTTCTAGTAACGCAATAAATCAAAATAGATTGACAAACTGCTTTGTAAACCATGACCAATGTTTGAGGATTAGCTTAGACTCTAAGATGTTTCATAAGCAAAACTAAATATTTAGCTTTTCATAAAACGAATGCATCTAGTCCTCCTTCTTCCTTGCCCAGACCGGGAATCGAACCCGGAACCTCTGGGTGGCGGACTAGCATGGTGACCACTACGCCACGCCATATATATATATATATATATATATATATATATATATATATATATATATATATATATATATATATATATATATATATATATATATATATATGAAACTGAACTGAAAACAGTACAGCTATGAAGTTCTAGAAGAAATACCTATAAAAAGTAAAATATAAAAGAAATACTACAAAATATACACATTTTGTAAAAAACCTTGATGATCCAATGATCATCGATTCCACATCCCCCATGGCAGGCACCTCGTGGGCCAAGTCAAGGTACTTACTAAGCTTGTCCTTCTCAGCCTTCACGAGGTTCTCGTCATGTGGGATGGTGATGTTGATGATCACTGTCTGGCGCATCAATCGATCTATCAGCACAATATCAGGCTCATTGGCGATAATAGTCCTATCCGTGATGATGATGACAGGTCGATTTCAATAGAGCGTGGCATGACCATTAATAACATTATAGCTATTCTTAGCATATCCAGAGCTTTAATAGGAATCCTGCCTCTGCCATATTTACTTTCTTGCTATATGTGGCGTTATCCGACCTAGTAACTCTTCAAAACTTGATATACTCATTCTTAAAAAAATCAAAAAGCTTTCGTGGACTTTTTCAGGGCATTATACTTCTTCTCAGGGCCGGATCTATCATATGGCTTAAGCCCAGGGCCCCGTGGATTCCAGGGGTCCCCAGCCAAGTCAAGTAAAAGTAAAAAATAGACGATAAAAGAATGTAACTGATCTTGATGAAGATTAAATTAGGGGTTGGCAACCCTGAACACTAAAGCATAAAATATTACAATATAAATCAAATGTTTTATTGTCTTATTTTTTCCTATACTTTGAGTAATTAGGTGGGCCCCTGAGTAGTATTAGCCCAGGGCCCCCTAAACTCACGGTCCGGCCCTGCTTCTTCTCTAAATTACTCCCCCTTATTCATTAAATGATTGAAAGAAATGGATGGATCCATTATTTTCTTTATCCGTCTTCTTAATAATAGCAGAAGGAGAAGACATCTCATCATCATAATCATCATCATTTCAGCCGCATAACGTCCATTGCAGGACATAGGCCTCTCACAAGGATTTCCAAAATGACGGGTCTAGAGTGGCCTGCATCCAGCGCTTTCCCGCGACCTTAGTCAATTCGTCAGACCACCTTGTTCCTACAAGGTGGTCCTGACTAAGGTCCTACATTTCGCATGCCAGTACGTGGCCGCCATTCAAGATCCTTTTTTCCCCATCGGCCATCGGTTCGTCGCGCTATGTGTCCCGCCCACTGCCACTTCAACGAGCTAATCAGCTGGGTTATGTTAGTAACTTTTGTTCTCCTACGAATTTCCTCATTTCTGATTCAACACTCTCGATAGCGCATTGAATGACCTTGAACCGAGACCCATAGTAAGGGACCACTTTTCAGAGCCATAAGTCGTTACTGGTAACATACATTGATTAAACACTTTAGTCTTTGTTTTAGAAGTTTATAACTATTAACATAAACAAAAAGACGATGTTCTCGAATGACAATTCTTCTTATGCTTCATAAGTCACAATATGTCAAACCGTTGAGTGGTATTTGAAATTTGATACAATTCAATGGTCCCAAATTATCGTTGAATCTAAAAATATTATTGGTTTAAAACCATGGAGTTGGACAAAGCCATCACGGTAGCTAAATTGATCATGCAAGACAAGCATTGTTACCTATTAATTGGATGGCAGCCAAATTGTTTTGACATGTACCTTTACATCAAGGATAAGCTATGGAAAGGAAGATTTTCTCCGAACAGATTATCAGGTTTCAGTAGGAATTTACACAAATCCGTAGAAGAATATTATGCGAGCCTTAGGCAGTGTCTGTCCACTCAAAGGGATGATTACATCTATGAATTAAAAAGTGGATTCTTTTACTGGAAAAGAAAATTAAAAGATTCGATGGTAATTGAAGGATTCTTGCCGATGGAATTAGATACCTCTCCCTCTAACGCGAGACCTGATTTGATAGAAGTATTACTTTCTTTGAATAAACATTTGGTCAAAAAGCTAAACAACATATCATATAAATACAAAAGTGCTAAGGTAGATTATGAAAAATGCTTGAAAGATACTGAAGAATTTTTAAAACTGAAGATAGACATGGAAAAAGCACTATGCGTAAAATTTTTAAACCTTTTAAACGTAAAGAAAACCAAAATTGAATCGTCTTATGAACGACAAAACCAACCACTTCACGAAGAGACAGGCTCTACAACCTATAAAGTCTTGAAATAACTTAAAAATTGCCTGTATGAAAACATTTTACTTACTATGTATTCAATAACTACATACTTAGTAGATACTTACCATATATTTTATTCAGGAGATTAAAAATAAAATGGGCAGAAATGGCGTTTAAAATATTACTAAAACGACACATTTTCTAATAGCTGCCCAAAACACTCCTGAATTCAGAATTAAAGGATAACAAATAAGTTGAAGTAGATGGCGCCATATTGTAGGAAAAGTCTTAATATAAATTAACATTGCACCGCCCATTAGTAAGAAAGACTAAAAAACCTCCAATGGCGCCATCATTTCAGTTCCACTTAGTTGTTTACCTTTAAATGCTTATGTAAGTCAGTGTTAAATTATATTTTTTATAATCCTTAAATACAATACTTTCCTAAGCTAATCCCTCAATTATTTAACATATTAAAGAAGTAAAAAAAAGTGTTATTGTAACTAATTTTATAGCCTACATCATGATGGCAGTCTGGCAAAGTTGCCAGGCTAGCCCGCTTGCCAGATTGCCACTGTCACTAACGCTCTGTGGGACGTGGAGTAGTTACCTGTAGGTAGCACATCTAGGTCGTCGGTCCAACGGGTACAGCCAGTCCAGGGGGGTTACTCCAAAAGTGGTAAGCAAAACGGACGTTGCTGCGTATCCGCGTTTCAGTGTCAACTGTCAAGCAACATTGAGTACCACAAGTCACAACTTTTTACGGTAGAAGGACTAAGTTGCGAGACTTGGTTCTTTTTTCAAGTTTTGTTTCTGATGGCATTATATTTAGAGAAGCAATAGCGCACCCCGGACTCCGAAGCAGCACTGGCAGCACAGCACGCATAGCAGTAGACGATGCAACCGAGAACGTACTTAAAAGGAAGATAAGACTTGTACCTTTACATCCAGGGCCGTAAAAATAATTTAAAAAAAAACCGTAATTGACACATGAGTATGACATTTTAACTGACAATTTTCTATTTGTTTTGCAGTGCTGCCATTTTGCGCTTTGGCTGGACGCTAGATCTAGCGCTTTTTTAGTGTGTTTAGCGCCTATTTCAAATATTTAGCGCCTAGCGGTAGTTATTTGGTCTTTATGACAGCAATTTCTTTTAATTATTAGCCAATGTCTAGTGTTGTGAATTGTGAACTTGTGCCTTATGGAACATCCGAATACTATTGTAGACAGAAAATGCTAGCCCTAGTTCAGCAATTTTAATTAAAATAATTTAATTTCAGATATTATTCATTTTTGTTGATACTTTTTTTAAATTCTAGAAAAAATAGATAAAATTAATAAAATATTTAGGGCGATATCTAGCGCTTTTTTAAAGCGCTAATTTTTAATTAATTTTTTATCTTGACATCTAGCGTTTTTTGTATCGTTTAATTAAGCGTTCAATCGGATTTTTGATCTGGCAGCACTGTTGTTTTGTTTTGATTCATCTGGATTCATCTCAGTAAAATTTTTGTAATTGTATAAATCCTAAAACTTCTTGTTGTGGTTTGTCTTATTAAAATATAAAATTCCAAAAATAATTTTACATCTACTTTTTTAATACATAAATTTAATACTTACGACTAGAACCCACTTCAAATACAACTATTATACCAAATATGAATCGCCTTAGTGTTTCAAAGGTCGAAGTAAAGAGTGGATACATTTACACAAAGTTGTTATGGGAGCAAGACCCTACCGAATTATTTAGAATACAAATATTTGACAGCGATAACAACAGCTGGTCGGGCAGGTTCTCTTACGATTCCTTAGCAAAGTGCAAGGAAGACTTTGATGTAGAAGATGAAGTGCAATATAAATCAAGCGTCAAGGAAGCTTTATTCAGCGTTAGTGATTCATTTGTCTATGATTTCGATGTAAACAAAGGAGAATTTTGTTGGAAGAAGAAATTTCCTGATGGTATTGTTGAACACGGTAAGGTTTCTGTGCAAAGAGATACTGTTCCTACTCCTCTAAACGCACTGATAGATTTATTGTTAGAACAAAACTTCTCCCTTATCAATAGAATTGAGGAATACACAAAGAATCACAAGAATGTTCTGGAAGAGTTGGACCGATGCAAGCAGGAATTAAACAACTTTGTTGACACCAATATTTTATTAGAAGAGAGTATTTACACAAAGTTTTTGCAGTTGTTGAATGAAAAGAAGAAGCGAATATCAATGCTCGATCAAGCACTCAAGTCACTCGAGTGAACATGATTAATTTTATTGATGTTAAAATTTTGTGATGTCATTATTTGAAATTCTAACTTCAACTAAAACCTTAGATCTACTTGAGAATTATCAATGATACTGATCCAACAGAAACAGACCTTATGCCAATTATAATATTTACGCCTATTGGGATTTATTCTTTTTATCTACTTTGCATTACTTTGTAGGACAATTTAATAAACTTCAAAATATCATATTTATAACAGGTAAGTATTTGTTTTGTGTGAAACAGGTGATTTTACATGAGCTTCCAGAGTAGTTCCCAAAGTGAAACTTGTACTCATAATACCAGTCACGACATTAGAGGTAAAATAAACAAAAATATACAACATAAAATATGTATTCAATAAAAAACTGCACTTAAGCTTATAAGTTAGTAGCTGCGGCCAAACAGCGTGACGAACTTGGGTTTCCGGTTGCATGCGGGGTGTATGCAGCGGTCGGTTGCAGTAAGGGCCCGAGGGGGTTTGAACGGGATGCAGAGGGACTTGGCACCCATGGCGGGGCCCTTCATCTCGGCAGACTCATCTTCTTCCGTTCTGTCAAAAACATATAGAGCAATCAAACATTTTAAATCTTTTGCTTGTTTGAGCAAAAATACCTATCACCCTAAAATAGCTTACTAATTAAATGTTAACTTACTGGTACACATAATCTTACATTATGCATATGGACAAATAACACTGATTGAGCTAGCCCCAAGTAAGTTCAAGACTTGTGTTATGGGATATAATATTTTATTACAAATACATATATAGATAAACATCCAAGACCCAGGACTATTTGAAAAAGGCCATTTTACTACTAGACCTGACCAGGGATTGAACCCGGACCTCTGGGTGGCAGACTAGCATGGTGACCACTACGCCACGGAGGTCGTCAATAATCTTATAACAATTGTTGTTCTGCCAGGTGTTAAAAAAAAAATGTAATGAGTACATATTAGTTAGTAGGCGGTTAAAAAACTACATCTTGTTTTCCACCTATACTGTTACTGATGTTACTTGATGCCAATTACTGTTCCAATTGGCTGCTGTGGTCGCTGTGGTAATGCGTACATATTGGACAACAGTTCTCATGCATTATGCAACATTAATTATAAATAAAGTTTAGTTAATAGATTCAGGTGTTACTTTGCGGAAGTCAAAGTTACATACTACATGATTTGAATTACTTTGTGCAATTCCGCCACCAGTTAGTTCATGCAAACTATTGCCGGCCGGCGCCCACCCACTACTGTTAGTCCCAGCATACCTGCCACCAACAGCCCGTGTGCACCCGCCACCAACAGCTGATGCATGCTCCCTCCGATACTGCTGCATCCGCTGCGGCTGCAGCAATATCGGACACCGCATACGCGACACGTGTTTCGCCTCTCCACGAGGCATCTTCAGGCACCAAACAAGTTTTTGATCGTTCGGCAGTCAAGCGTCGAATGATAAAACTACACCGTATTGCCATCCTTTTATACTATTAGAGAAGAGGGTGGGGGAGCGGAGTTGCCCGAACTTTCTATAGTAAAAATATTTAATAAAGGGGAATTATTTACCTCAAGCTGTTTATTTAAAAAAAAAAAAAAAAAAAAATAAATCTAATATTCAATTAATAAATAAACAGCTTGAGGTAAATAATTCCCCTTTATTAAATATTTTTACTATAGAAAGTTCGGGCAACTCCGCTCCCCCACCCTCTTCTCTAATAGTATAAAAGGATGGCAATACGGTGTAGTTTTATCATTCGACGCTTGACTGCCGAACGATCAACAACTTGTTTGGTGCCTGAAGATGCCTCGTGGAGAGGCGAAACACGTGTCGCGTATGCGGTGTCCGATATTGCTGCAGCCGCAGCGGATGCAGCAGTATCGGAGGGAGCATGCATCAGCTGTTGGTGGCGGGTGCACACGGGCTGTTGGTGGCAGGTATGCTGGGACTAACAGTAGTGGGTGGGCGCCGGCCGGCAATAGTTTGCATGAACTAACTGGTGGCGGAATTGCACAAAGTAATTCAAATCATGTAGTATGAAATAAAGTTTAGGTAGCCTCATGGAATCGTGGGGCCATCTAGCACGATAATCTTGGAGTTACTCTTCTATAGTACTTTACTTTGCTAATTTCTATTGAAAACAGACACTGCTTTTTCTATCACAACTTGTTAAAACCTCACCTCTCACTGTCTTTCTTAATGTTGTCCTCGCACGGTGTCTCGCCGCAGAACGGTGCCAGCAGGATGTGCTTGCGATCCAACGCCGACGTGAAGTCCTCCCATTTGTCCACAAGGGAGAGATGCGCGTCACGCTCCTTTGTCGCCCTTTTCATAAAAACAACAGTTTAGACTAAAAGCTCTGAACTGTAGACCTCGCAATTTTTGAATAACTTAATAGGTACTGAATAAATCATTTAACGCGCACCAATTTTAAACCCGCAGGGATCCGCCATTTTCAAAAATTCGCAAGCTTTGAAATAAATATTGAGGAATCCCGATGTCTCTGAACTCGAGACTTTGGTGCCGATCCGAAATCCCAAAACTGTCGAGATTTACCAAACCATACACGCAAATGTTAAAGGTTACATAAAAAAAGGTTCTCGAGTGGCAACCACGTATTGGCAAGCGAATAGAGCACCTACCCACAAAGTGGTCGACCTCACCGAGCGAGGTCGCTGGAAAGCGACGCAGGCCGCTATGGATTGGTCAATTTGAAAGTCCTTGTCGGAGGCCTATGTCCAGCAGTGGATTTTATGCGGCCGAAATGACAATGATGATGACACGCACCTGTCAAACATTTCCTTGTGTGTGGTTTCCAAAAGAGCAATCAGCTCGGAGGCAGCTTGAGCTCTCTTCATGGTGATCTTCTCTCCTGTCAACCTTCTAACTGCTACTAGTTCTTCCTTGGCCATGTCTTTGGGACCAAGTTCGACGCGGATAGGGACTCCCTGTGGATGAAACGGAATAGTAATAAATAATAAATAAATTAATAAATATATAGGGACAAATTACACTAATTGAGCTTGTCCCAAAGTAAGTTCGAGACTTGTGTTATAGGATACTAACTCAACGATACTATATTTTATACATATATAGATAAACATCCAAGACCCAGGACAATTTGAAAAAGGCCATTTTCCAACTTGCCCTGACCGGGGTACGAACCCGGAACCTCTGGGTGGGGGACTAGCATGGTGACCACTACGCCACAGAGGTCGTCCAAAAGTAATAAAATAATTCAACATGATGAGAGTGGGATTCTAAAATGATTTTTGCTTCATTTGACATGATTGAATTTCTAGCAGAGATAATCTGCATTATAGGTACCTAGGTATATGTATAGTCTCCCTCCATCTTGATTGATGCCGGTTTTCTAATCAACTAACCAACCCTCAAAAATCAATCAGACAACAGAGAGATAGAGATTGCTACCCAGGCATGCCTACCCATCGCCTTAAAAACATAATTATTTATCTTCCTTGTCACTAGATGGCGCTATAGCTATTTACTAAAACATTAAAATCTTTTATAACTATTATTTAAATAAAGTAGTGCTTTAATTGATTAAATTTTTACATGAAATGCACTAAATATTCAACACTTTCTTTGTCACTTTTTTGCTAGTGGTGTGTGCTGCCATCTCTGTATTGGCTACACGCAACTCCAGTTTTGCCTACTTTTGGGCCCTCCAATAGTTTCTATGGCGTTGGGTATCTGTTACGTTAGTAATTATATTATCTGTGACCCACGCAAATAATTATACGTAGCCAGTAGCTATAGTCTCCCACCGCCCAATCATCCGCATCCACCAATCCGCTGACAAACTGCTCGCAGGAGTCGACCAACTATTACAGTTCCTCTACTAACCTGAACCAAACGGAAAGGCAGAAAGGAAGGAAAATATCTCACCTTCAGTTCCCAATGGTTAAACTTCCACCCAGGCGAGTAATTATCCCTGTAGTCTCCCTCCGCCCTGATGCCCGCATCTACCAGGCCACTGACCAACTCCTTGCAGGAGTCGATCAATCTCTTTCTCTCTTCAGCGGTACTGGAGGCAGTGATTCCGCACGGCACGACTATGATTTGCACTTCGGCCACTCGAGGTGGGAGGACTAGACCGCGATCGTCGCCGTGAACGAGGATCATTACACCTGACGAGAAGAAAACATAATTGTTGTGATGCCCATGATCAGCGGCAAATATTCCAGTACAAGGTTTTATATACCTTTTTCAATTATTATCTAACATGATCATTGGGAAAAAACAGGGTCTAACAAAATATTTTGAAACAATTTAAGGATAGATTCACTGATATCTTTTACCAAGGTACATATATATAAAGAAAAAGATGTCTGCTTTTCATAGCATCTAGGATGCAGATCCTAGATGCTATGAAAAGCAGACATCATTTTCTGATCGGTTAATTTGTATGGCAGGCCTAAAACAATTTTGAATAATTCGAAACCTAGGAAAATATGTATGTTCCTTGAGTGTCTAATATACTAAATTAAAAAATATATATTGCTGTCTCGCTCTCGTTCTCGCCTTTTCCGTCCGTACGTATCATGACGCCAAACGTGTCTTCGTAATTTTAATTGTTTAAAATATAATAACCAATGCCAGCCAACCTTATGTAAAACAGTGCTAAATAAATGTGTCAACAGTATACTCGTAGTGTGTTTAAGTAAAGGAGTCCTGGGTATCATGGACTGAATCCATTCCTAAAATAGTTGCGTTAAGACGTTATATATATAAGTATACCTGTTTTTTAAGGAATATGATGATAAAGGGTATGATAAAACTTGCGAAAGAGCCCTGTCAGGATCGTAGCAAGTGGAGGTCCAGTCTCTGCCTACCCCTGTGGGAAACAGGCGTGATAATATGTATGTATAAAACTTGCCTATCGTTCTGGTGGTGAGACCCCACGAGTTCTGGTAGACGTAGGCCTTCTCCTGCGTGTCGGGGTCGTCGTACACGATCTCGAACATTTTTGAGAAGTTCTGCCCTAAGTGGTGGCTGGTGGCCCCCTGGAAATTATATATGGTTTAGTTGTTGGCTAATGTCGATGTTGTAGAAGATTTTTTTTTCATAAAAATATTGTGAAATATCCTTGCTTTTCAATATAAGATGAAATGGGAATTAAGTAGCTAAAAACACTAAGTTTATATTGCTCTGAAACAATATAATATATATAAAGAGTGGTCTTCATACTTTTTAACCGACTTAAAAAAAGGAGGAAGTTATCAATTCCTCAGAATTTTCGGTCCTTTTTCGAAATTCTTCGAAATCTTTTACGTTTTTATTTTATGTATGTTCACTGATTACTCGAAGACGGCTGGACCAATATGGAATATTCTTTTTTGTTGGAAAGGGTGTACTTTCCAGGTCATCCCATTGATTTTTTTATTAAAGTAGGTTGTGTAGTTTGGGGGTTAAGTGTTAAGCGCTGGACACACAGAAAAGACGTGGATGGGGCGCAAACTCATGTCTCCTCCGTGTCCGTTTCATACAAAATGTATAATAGAAGCGTCGCAAAGCAGAACACACAGAAAAGACGGGGCGCCCGTCTTTTATGTGTGCTCTGCTTCGTCGACGCTCGAAGTCGAGACAACAGATTTTTCTCTCTGACCTGTATAGCCCTCCCACTGGCCGGTATATACGCCTCCACAGTGGTAGTGTAGTCTCCACCAGCGAACTTTTCTTTCTCTGTCTTACGCCCCTTGATGACAGGGATGGCTAGCAGCTCTTCATACACACGCGCGTACAAGTCTAGAAAGAAAGATTAGTTGTTAGACAAATTTATATCCTTGAACCGATTTCCATCAAACATATCAAGATTTATATTAATAGAATGTATTTATTACAGGAGAAATAATAATAAAAAACTCATTCAACTAAAATATCATGCTAGGTTTCCGAAGAACCTTGTAATTACGGGTCACCAGGACTCTTCTTTCTATCTTTAGCCTTAATTTAGTAGACTATCAAAAAAAAAACGCGTCAAAATCGGCCCGTTTGGGCGCTACGATGCTACCGACAGACAGATATGTCAAATTTATAACATTTTATTTTTTTCGACGGTGGTTAAAAAAATGTTTGAGACGAGAGGGCAAATTCTCCCAGTACAGGTCCAATATGGACTGATTTAGGCTGGCAGACGGGTGTTACATGTTTCACTTTTTTTTTTACTTCCTATGACGACCTCCATGGAGTATTGATTACCACACTAGTCTACCACTCTGAGGTTCTGGGTTCGATCACCAGCCAGGGCAAGTTGGGTATTGGTATTTATCTGTTGGGTATTTGGTGTTCTATGAACTGCTATTTATTACGTAATATATATTAAGAAATATTTATTATGTACTATATATAATAGAATATAAACAAATAATTATCAACAGCTACATGCTTCGTCAAAAAGTAATATTCATCGCGCATCACTCATCGTCAAGTAAGTAAGTAGGTAGGTATTTCAAATCAGTCAAACAAAACCCTCGTCAAATAATGCTCGCGGCAGAACTCCTTTGAAAGATTCTTTTATAGAAGACCTTTGGGCCAAAACGAAGCCGAGCAATTATCGTTTGACTTTTCTGAAATACGATTGCCCAACTCTTTTTACCCGACTTCGCCAGAAGGAGGGTTGTGTTTCTCGAGAGTATGTATGTATGTATAATTGTTAACTGAACGGCTTCATGGATTTTAACTTGAGAGGTGTCGTTAGATTCGTATGTACTGTGAGAGTAACACTGGGTATATCATAATAAAAAAGGCAGTCGGGTATTTTGTTTTTGGATTAAATTCCTTGTTTAAATTCCCTAAGTGCCCGCGGTCTCAATTGCTACCGACATGAATAAATACGCCGCTTTTAAACACGTTTATTTACCATGTTTTAGCCTAGCTGCATTATCAGCCGCTGATCTGGCTGTTTTGTGTATGTGTACCCATGAAGAGGGTTACTTTTGAACACCAGCAATATTTCTGGAGCAAGTTTAGCCAGTGATACTGAAGTACTTTTTATTAAAAAACGATAAAAAAGCAAATCAATCTCCCATACAAAAACCGTTTGGCCGAGCGCTGATTTGTATGGAAAGCTTAACATTCATTTTTCAAAATAAGTTCCTCTAGTATGGAGAATAATGTAGACCTCTATATCCACGCATATAAAAAGGCGATCGAGTGCGCACCACTTCAGTTCAGTACGAGCTACGAAAGCGATCACTTCAAAGGAAACCTGCCCTAGTGCGACAAGTGGAAGTACCTGCGACAACCTCGGCGAGATACCTGGACTTCAGCTGCTACGTGACACTTGGACACCAGGAACCCTTTTTACCCGTGTCAATGTAGGGTTCCGTAGTGAATAAATACCCTCTTACGAAGTTTGGCATTTTTCTCCAAATCTCGAACCCCAGTTTCGTAACAATATTATATCAAAATATAAAAAAAAAATTGTTGGCTTTAGATGAAACCTCGGATCAGCTGATTGTTCAATTTTTATTCATTCATTCGATATACACCTTCCGTCGGTGAATATCATATTCTCAACAAAAAAAAACATATTTATAAAATACGATATTCGCGTGTTCTTTGGGGAAAGTTGACATCAAGAAACATGAAAAAAAAAAAACACCGAGGTACTAAAGACATTTACCTAAGATCTGCAACACTTCCTCGGCAGCCTCCTCCTGCGTCCTGAAGGCGGTGTGGCCCTCCTGCCACAGGAACTCGCGCGTGCGCAGGAACGGCTGCGGTTGCTTGAACTCCCATCTCTGAAAAACAAATGCGGAATTGAAGTCTTTGTTTATTGATTGGTATTGCTGATTGCTGATAGTCAAACGGACATCTTTGACATCACACCGCTCGGCTTGAAGCCGCGTTGTGCCCCCGCCATATACTAGGTTCGATAGGCCGGGTGACAACACAGTAACCGCGCCAATAACGAGCTAGTAATTTGGTCATAACTTCGTCAGCTTTTTTAGTAAAATAATTTTTTTACTATATCTTATGGATGTTTGTATGTTCTATAAATCTGCATTCTTAACAAAATTCGTTACCGATCCTCATTATGAGAAAGGATTTTTCAAAATATGTAAAAAAATAATAGGAAAAATTAATGTCTTTGATAGAACATGTCATTTTTGTGAATATCAGTTTAAAATTTTTGACGATAAATAATCTTTTACAAATAATCAATATATTTTTTTATAGCTTTAATCTAAAACAAATGAACTCAAAAAGTTAAAAGTGCTCCTGGAGACGAATTAAACCCTTGATGGGTAATTGGGTATGCGTCGTTTCACTATGTACAGAGTTCCTATGGCCACCTTCCGGCTCCATCATCAGGTCATCTCTTTGTCATCATAATATTGCATTGTCACATAATATACGTATGAGTGCAAAATTTCAGCTCAATCAGAAACTGGGAAGTGGGGCAATTTAACTTGCAAGATTTGATAACAGAGAACTTTTTGTCGGGGTTTAAAAATAGTGTTTTAGTTCTCTTTAAGTTTTACTAACCACAACGTTATTCCACTGGTTCAGTTTGTACGGGAGATCCCTGTGGCTCTGTATCCACTTGGCGTATGCTGGGTACATGACGGTCTCGGAGGTGGGCCGTATGGCGATGTGCTCGGCCAGCTCCGAGGACCCGGAGTGCGTCACCCACGCCACTTCCGGGGCGAAGTCGGCTATGTGGGTCTTCTCGCGTTCTAAAGCCGCCTGGTAAGAAAAATTAAGTTTTTTTTGGCGTTAAGGCAGATCCACAGGTCTGTCTTGATCTTTGGTCTGAAGGCAGATCACTCCGATTGACATTTGAAAGATGACCAGTTTACTTAACATTCCACAAAACTAAAGCGCCACACATTTTATTAGAATTCGCTACTTTCCAACTCAGATACTTTTTCTGAGATGACGTTCCGTGGTACTGACCGCCGTTGTGCGAGCGGGATAACAATGTAATTATGAGCGTGCGACAAAGATAGGAAATGACGTTTCAATGTACCAAATTCTTTATCCTAGTCACTGTCTAAGGATGCTAAGTCCTTACTTTAGTAGTATATTAGTTACCTGTGCAGTTTACAATATGGTATTTTATTAGTCCATATGAAAAAGAAACTAAAAATATGTTTTCAAAATAACTTAGGCTTAAAACAGTCGGAAAATGTCAGTTGAAGTTTATAAAATACCAAAATAAAATTTAAAATTCAATTCAACTTTTTTAGCCTTTATAATCTGATTTTAACACAAAATAGAACCCGCCATGTTATAACGTCATACGCCTGTGTAAACTAAAGTGTCAACTGTCAAAATGCATACATTGGCGCATTTGTTTACATACATATCTGTCGTCATAGAGCAATTATTTGGCGTGCACTGCAGTAATCTAACGTTTTCGGCAAATCGAAATTTGAAAATATTCAATTTAAATGCCTTTTGTGTCTTTTTAAGTGGAGTCTAATTAAAACCTTTTCCACCATGGAATCTAATAAAACCTTTTTAAAACTAGGCGTGATGCCCTATTAATTTTCTCACCTTAGACACGAAAATAGGGAAGTAGCCGTCTTTTACGCCGAGCTTTTTAAACTGCGGGCTGAGGAAGCTGCGGATACTCTCCCAGATGCTGTAGGACCACGGCCGGAGGATGTAGCAGCCAGAGATGTCATAGTAGTCGATCATTTCAGCTGTAAAAAAACACAGGGTTTTATACAATATACTGAAATTATTTTATTTAGGCGAAGATTAAATCCATGTATAGTCGTACTCAACAAAGGAACATTATTTTCATATATTTTATGGAACATAATACATTATTTTGCTATACTATTGTATTTGGTATACAATACAATACAATAAAATATCAAAATTCAAAAAAATAATTGTCATCACATACAAATGCATCATCATTTCAGCCGCATTGCGTCCACAGCTGGACATAGGCCTCTCCCAAGGATTTTTAAAATTACCGAACCAGCACTTTCTAGCGACCTTAGTCAGGTCGTCTGACCACCTTCTATGCAAATTGAAAAAAAAACATCTCTTTTGATTCCCATTCACTTAGCAGCTACGCAATTTGAATTTGTCCATTCCCTCAATCGACTTCTACGATCTGTGATGGAAAAGAAGCAGCTGTTACATTCTAAGTTTTTCTTTTCTCCCAGATCAGCATGGAAATGTCGTCAAGCTATGTCAGATGCCTTAAGGCAGCCTGAAAATTCTGACACCAGGCCACTTACACAAACGAAAAACAAACAAAAGGAAAAAATTTACTCACTGTAGTGTTTGTGTCTATGAAATAGATACATACGCTGTCTCACTCACACAAGTATCGGGGGCTAAACGTTAAATGACGTAGTAACTAGTACGGCAGTCGGATTGCTCAGTCTGAGAGTGGATGTCGTACAGAGCAGAGCGGATGTGTCTTGGTGTGAAGGTGAGCTAGTGTCATAATGAATGTAATGGTGTTAGTGGTACACAACACTCACATTTAGTGATAACTTGCGAGTACCACTCCGGCAGGTTGACATCTTTGCTGGCTTCCAAGCCGAGGCGAGTGACCTTCTTCACGCCAGATGAAGATTCTTCCTTCACAGGTTTTGGTGACTAAAACAAGAACACATTTCGTTACCTTAGAGGAGCTCGCGGTGGCTCGGTGGGGGGACGTATCACCAGTGTTTTCGCAGGTAAGTGAACCCGGGTGTGGTCCGCACTTGGATGGGTGACTACAAGTGGCATAATAATTGGGTACTTTCCTGGGTCAAAAATAAATTATTTGGTACTGTTAAGAAAATAAAACGTCACAAAATAAAGTCACCTGTTATGATCATATCCATTTTCAATGTTATTTTAGATTTATAATTGCAGAAAAACTGATATTAAGAGCGGTTTTTTACTCCAAGAAACAATAACGTCATTAGTCTATATTTTATACAAATCTCATGGAAATTGTTTGTTTTGATGTTTAGAAAAAGGTATCTGATTTGAGTTGTTGGAAAGTAGCGAATAGGGGTGACGACAGAGTTAGAAAAGTATAATTGTAATTAGTCCGTCTTTTAAGACTATCCAAAAATAATGGACCCATATTTTTCAGTTTGCCAAAAAAGTAATAATTCACAAAGACACGAAGCATCAAAGTGGGGGCTTGCGACGTCACCTCTATGTAAAAATCGTACGTAGCCTTCACGTCATGCAAAAATTCAACGCGCTATAGCTTTGTCATTTTTTGTTTCTCAGAGAAAAGAAAAAATACGTGTACAATATTTTTTTTAAATCTTACCGATGGGCTTAAAGTATTTTTCCATTCGTCATGCCTATTTCTCGAGCTTCTTGATTCGGTTCGGAAGGCACGTAAAACCATTAGTATTGGCTGTCATTGTATGGCAAAAATCAAGCTATGTCAGATGCTTTTAGGCAGCTTGAAATCTGACACCAGTTTTCAAGTAAAAGGTTTGTATTTGCACGCATACCATTCTTCATGACGCCAAATAGCAATGGCATTTCTTAGGTCTAAAACCAGTAACAAATATATTTGTTTTACCTTTTCTTTGGCTGCTTCTTTCTTTTCCGGTTTGGGTTTGTCCTTCTTTTCTTTTCTCGCGGGTGCAGTGGGAGCAAGTGCAGTTCCTGTGACGGTCTGGTAGTTCGCTTTGAGTTCTAAAAGCTTCTTCACTTCAGCGTCTATTGTGGCCTGCGTACACGCATATAAAAGTAAATAAATAGTAATATACGGGCTCTCTGATAAATCACGTGTCTATCATACTGGAGTTCATAATAAATCTTGATCACACGTAAAATTAACAAAAATAAAAAGAAAAAAATATTGTTGTGTAACTGGTATCATATGAAGATGTTTTTTTCTTCTATCGTAACTGGTTACGAACCTACAGTTTCGTACGCCGAAGGGATAAAACCATACCAAATTTCATCTGAATCGGTTCTGTGGTTGAAGCGGGAAGAGGTAACAGACAGACAGAGTTACTTTCACATTTTATAATATTAAGTAAGTAAATGATCAGGTGTAATAACATATACTGAAACTTTTTAAAACGACAGATTCTAAATGGCTTTGCTTTCATTAACAAAAAAATATTAGAAGCAGCTTTGGAAAGAGGCAAATGAAAGAAAATGGAGGAGACCTTAAAATCCCAGAAACGGGTTAGGCTTAGGTGTGAGTTAAACAATACCTTTTATAGCTACTTACTTTATTTATGCGGAAAGTTAACAATATTACTCACCTTGTCAGCTTTCTTGGCTTTAAGGTCGCGAACAACATCGCCTTGCTTGGCGATCTCGGCGGCCAGCGCCGCGACTTTGTCGTCAGTGCCGTTCATTGCTGCTGCTGGAGATTCCTATAAAAAAAGTTTAATCTTCTTTTCGTGTCGATGGTATGTTTATATTTTAGTGGACCAGAATTGGGCCACCACTATTGCATTGTCGGAGGCGGCATATAAGTCATCGAAGGTGCAGGTGTTTGGACACCTCGGGCATGATAAAGGGTGGGACATCGTTTGTGGAGAGAAGCCGCTCTGGCACTGGCTTATGGAGCAGAACGCAGCCGAAGATATCCATCTGCTAGGTGGTCGGGCGACCTCAGCAAGGTTGCAGGAAGACGCTGGAAGCAGGCCACTTCCGATCGGTCATTTTGGAAATGTTTGGAAACCTATGTTCAGCAGTGGACTTCCTGTGGCTGATTTGATTATAGAAAATGAAACAGATTTTCCTCTTATCGACTGATTTCAGGTTTTTTAAGCTGCCTAAAGGCATCCTACATAGCTTAATGACTGTAATTTAGTGACAACTGTCATTATTACACACTCGGTCGCCCGTACATATTCTTTTTTTTTTTGTTTTCGGTTTTGAATTATTTTATTTTGTGATATGATTACTTGAATGTTACGAAGCGCTGGTATCAGTAGCTTTTCTTTAAAAATAAATTAAATTTTAATATACTTTACACGTAACGTAAATTATACTTATCGTCGTGTTAAAGTGCCTGTAAAGGTCTAATTACTAAATAAATATTTGAATCTTAAATCTTGATAAAATAAAATTGACAATTAACGTATTGACATGTTGCAGCAACACTAATATAGCTGCTTTATGATAAGTCTACATGGATCAACTCACCTTCTTGGGCTCAGGAGCTACGGCGTTGGGTGTCCAGTCACTGCCGATCAACGATTTGTACTGCGCTTTCAACGCAAGAAGACTTTTTACCTGTCAAATCAAACATATTTATTTATTACAAACCTAAGATTATTCACTTTTACGTAACTTTTTTAACAAAGTTTCTTTTCGCGGGTTGCGGGGCGGGAGTAAATCTAAACGTCGTGGGCATTACGTGTAACGCATTGTAGCAACGTGTACAACGACACCCATCCCCTTTTTTTTGGAGGCATACGCTTAAATGTGTTCGTCAAGTCAACCGAAACTAGTCAGTGAGTGTTATTAGAACTCACGTTCGTTATAATAATATTCTAAATTGTAAAACGACAATTTAAGAGGTTCCCTGTCTCATGAAGCATATATGATTCATGGGACATACCTGACTCATATATGATTCATACCAATTGAATTTCTTTTTTCATGTGTACTAGGAAAGGGTGTCAGTATGGTAAATCACCTCAGCGTCTACGGCAGCCTTGTCCGCTTTCTGTGATTTAAGCGCGCGTACTTTATCGCCCTGCGCTGCGATTTGCTGCAACACTTGACTAACTTCAGATCCGCCGGACTTTGGAGCTGCTGCACTGGGCTTCGATTCCTGGTTTAAAATGAAGTTTTAGTTACTAACTAGTGGCTTTTAGAGCTGTAGATCTTGCAAAAAATATGATTTTTTTAGTTTTCAACCCCCATGTTTTCCCCGATTGATACGGTTGAGATATGGGACCTGTACACGAAATTATTTTTACCAAAGCTGAAACGGACACGCTTCGCTCGCTCGATCAATAAACTTATTATTTATTTATGATGCAATCAAGTTTTGGAAAAAAAAAATAGTCTATATAGTAATAGTATATAGCTTCTGACAGTAATTGGGTCCAAATGGAGTTAATGCGAGGAGTAAATCCATAAATTAATAAGTGACGCTTTAAGTGATTTCTTCGGGATACGAGTATACATAGATTTGAGCCCCATAAATATGCAATTAAAACATAGTTTAATATAACCTTTTTAGCTTCGGGTGCTGAAGCGTTGGGAGACCAGTCAGAGCCAGTCAGTTCTTTGTATTTTGCTTTCAGCGCGAGTAAAGTTTTGACCTGTCGAGGAAAAAGCAAAAATCAAAAACATTCAAAGAGAACAGCCGACGAAGGAAAGGACAAAAATCATAGTTATACAACATGGAAGGGACATACGCATAATATTTTTTTTGTTTTATTTTACTTTTATTTTAGTTTTATTATTCAATATAGTGATCTTACATAGTCCGTGGCTCGATACCAGGACTACATAAGATCACTATATAGAATGGGACCACCAGACAAGTATACTCTTTCAAACAAAAAAAGAACTTTTCAAATCGTTCAGGCGTCTTCGAATAATCGGTGAATTTACATAAAATAATAACCGACCAAGTGCGAGTCTGACTCGCCGCACAAAGGGTTCCGTACCATTATCTATTAAAAATCACGTTGTATAGGAGCCCCACTTAAATATTTAATTTATTCTGTTTTTAGTATTCGTTATTATAGCGGCAACAGAAATACATCATCTGTGAAAACTTCAACTGTCTAGCTATCACGGTTCATGAGATACAGCCTGGTGAAAGACAGACAACCGGACGGACAGACAGACGGACAGCAGAGTCTTAGTAATAGGGTCCCGTTTTTACCCATTGGGTACGGAACCCTAAAAAAGACCCCTTTTATGAAAGTCCGTTAAAAAGATAGCGGTCAAAGTGACATGTGGCAAGTCTTGTAGTAAAACTGCTAACCTCGGCTTCTACAGCAGCTTTGTCTGCCTTCTGCGACTTGAGCGCGCGAACTCTGTCTCCCTGCGTGGCTATTTGCTGCAACACTTGGCCGACCTCCGAGCCTGCTGGGGTTGCCGCGGCCGCAGGTTTCTGGGAGGCTGGAGCGGTGCCGGGCTTCCACTCCTGAAAATAAAGTTACAGTCAGTAACTAAACGTAAAGAACAAAAAACTATATAATTAGGTAATTTCCTAGGTCAAAAATAAAAAAAATTATTTGGTACTGTTAAGAAAATAAAACGTCAAAAAATAATGTCAAATGTCATTGATCATTATACAGTTTCAACGTGATTTCAGATTTATAATAATAAAAAAATTAATATATAGAGACAGATTACACTGATTGAGCTAGCCCCAAAGTAAGTTCGAGACTTGTGTTATGTGATATTAACTCAACGATACTATGTTTTATAACAAAAACATATATAGATAAACACCCAAGACCCAGTACAATTTGAAAAAGGCCATTTTTCAACTTGCCCTGACCGGGAATCGAACCCGGAACCTCTGGGTGGCGGACTATCATGGTGACCACTACGCCATGGAGGTCGTCAATTTGCACAAAAACTAATATTAAGACAAATCAACATTTAACATTTTAAAATCCGTTATAGCTTGCTTTAGCGGATTTCTGCTCTGTTATTCACTTTTATTTCACTACATAATTTTTTACATCTTCCCGCGCAAAAATGTGCTATACGCCCGACACCTGTGCGTAAACTGTTGTCTACCTTAATTGACAAATCAAGCAAAAATATACGGCGAACGCTGGCTTAAGTAGATTGTCTGTCAAAAACCTGATGATAATGATAGAAATGAGACGAAACTACTAAAATTAAAAGTAAGTGGATTATGAAATACGTTACGTATGTACAACTGACGAGCCGCCACTGACGGTCACGGCGATTATTTGAACAGTTGTTGATATTTCATTATCAAGAACAGTAACGGGGATTAGTGATGTATAGAATCATATAAGAATCGTTTTATAGAATCTTATTTTTTTATATTTTAAAAATGCCTAAATGTAATATTAATTTCCCGAGAGAAACAAATTGAAAACCCTGGCATAATGAAAGTAAATCTCGATTCTCAAAAAGTTACAACATGATTAATTTAACACACTTACTATCAGTAATCTCAATTAAATATAGCAGTTTTATTGTTCCTTAGATATCTAATCTGGCTTGCGCTGAAGTAAACTGTTTACCGCCAAATTATCAAACATATTTCGAATCTTCCATGCTAGTCTGGGAGAAAATAAATACTTAGAATCCCTTGCTGCATAGATCGGAAAAGCCGATCGAGGGAATGTGCGAAAATGCGAATCGTATTAACGTTTTTCAACTTCCCCCCCCCCCCCAGCTCTTTAAGAGCGAGAGGGAGCGATGAAAGGCCGCGGAATCGCCGATGCTGATGCGTTCCGTCGCTCTCTCTCGCTCTAGCGAATGACAGTTCTGAGCGACAGCAAGGATAGCAGCATAGAAAGTGCTATTCCGTGCTGCCAGATGTAGACCCTAAAAAAGAACCTTTGGATTAGCTAATTACTACGAGTTTAAATTAATTTAAACGATAACAATAATATGTTTGCATACCTGTCTGCAAGTTTATACAATGCACATACTAACATCTCAGAAATCGAATGTATAATGCAAATAAAAGATTATTGATTCTTGATTCAAGACACAAAATGCTCTATCTGCCCCATTAGAAATAAAGACGTGTGAACGTTTTAAATAAAATAGCAAATAGGTACTGAATGAATAATTTTACATAGGTGTTCCAACACTAAATGTGACTGTGACGTTAAATATTTAACCAATGAGTGAATTATTATAACATAATATAATCCATTGTTCAAGATTACTGAAAAAGGCCTTGATAGAACTATGAAGATAAACATTGGCCACATAGAAGACTATACTACTACTATCTCTACTATACTATTGGCACTATTTATTGGTGGTTTCACATTGTACAGTCAGGCTTCAAAAATGGAGTCATAATCCTTCACACTAAACGTAAAAAAAAATTATGACTCCATTTTTGAAGCCTGACTGTACATTGAAAGACAGATCGAACCACATCCGTATAGGCCCGCCCAGTTTTAGATTCTTTTACTGAATATAGAATTCAGAAGCTGTCCCGTGTTTTCCGTGTTATCAGTAATAAACCGACTTCAAAAATGAGGTTCACAATTGGCCAGATTTTTTTCATTAATTTCAATTGCTTCATTTCAATACATTTTCTATTTCTATTTTTAGCCCACTGCAGGGCAAAGGCCTCCCTTCCAGCACTCCAACTCTTTCAGTCGAGGGCCTTTGAGGCCCAATTCCTGCACTACTCCTACGAGTCAAGCTCGTCCCTCCATCTCTTTCCGGGTCGACCAGGCTTCCACTACAATATTTTAATACCTAGATAGTAAAAAACAAAGCAGCTTCCCGCCGTCTGCTTAGATTTTTACCTGACTACGGCAAAACCAAAAGAGGTTAGGTAATGATTTTAGCAGTCTATGTACGGTAAGCCTCAAAAATGGAGTCTCAATTTCTCATACAATCAGTATGAGAAATTGGGACTCCATTTTTGACTTATGACACTTATGATGCGTACCGTATGTAAGTATAAATATATGTGGATCAATGATTTAGAATATATTTGTATGCAATAAATGTATTAAATATAACGAATTTTATATACATAACATAAACGTGCATGTCAAAAAACGAGTTTCGATTTAGAGTTGGGTATCAAATGAAATGTCCTAATTATTCAATTTCAAAAAAATTATAAATTGTTTCCCGTAAATGGCTCCCGTAGTCAGATATTCGTTTTTTAAACGTATCTTGTTTAAAATATATGCAACGGATTTTAATGCGGTTTACATCAAAAGATAGAGTGATTCAAGAGAAAGGCTTATGTACAATATGTAACAAAAACCCCGTCCGATCCTTGTAGCAGCAACTCAGACCGTCAATATGCACAACTTTTCCTATAAGACCATGCCTGAAACTCGAAAAAAAAAAAAACATTTTCATACAAGTGTTGGGCAGGCCCAGCAATTTGTATGAAAATGACGATTTTTTTCTTCGAGTTTCAAGCATTGGTCCCATAGAAAAAGTTGTTCATATTGACGATCTGAGTTGCTCCTACAAGGATCAGACAGAGTTTTTGTTACATATTGTATACCTATTAAACATACCCGTGCGAAAAAAGGGCAGAACGCCACGCCATGATATTCCCATTATTTGAATTATCATCAACTAAGTATGTTTAAAAGCTATGAGCTTGTCAGTGCATTATGAATTTTCTTCAATTTGTCTCTATCGTCCGCCAGGTGAGAGGAAATACTAAAGTCGAGAGAATAGAAAAACGGGTATTTGTAAAATCTATTGCTGTAGCGCTGTGCAACAACCACCTTTCGATGTGCGATAGAGACAAGTGCAGTGCAGACCGAAAATACCTATGAAAAATACACAAAATCAACGTTTCGTAGTCCCTTGATTTCTTCTCCAAAACTTAACAGATTTCATTTATTTTTCTTTGAACATTAAAGAAAATTATGTTTTCTTTTTTTTAAATAATCTCATGTTTGTTTGCTAGATGTTGAATCAATGTGGATAATTTTATAAAATTTTCAGGTTATGGAGGTTTGTATCTCTTTTAATAATAAAATTATGAAAAAACGATATATCATTGCTCCACTGGCACTATCCGGCGAGAAATCAGGGGACTACGGTTGTATGGAAATACGGGCGAATGTGAAATACAAATTGTATTTATTTTCGAACACTGGTAAAATATACATAGGTCTTAAAAGGATGAAATTCCTCTTAAAAGGATGTCAGTAAGCAAAGAAGGGAGATAAGACACTGACCTGTCCAGTGGCAGCTTTGTATTTAGCCTTCAGCTCCAGGAGTAGTTTGACAGTTTCGTCGATCTTCGCTTTCTCGGCCTTGGCAGACTTCAGCGAACGGACCAGGTCTCCCTGCTTGGTGATCTCCTGGTCTAGGCTGGAGGCGTCGCCTCCAGCAGATGGTGCTGTGGGCGCTGTCGTTGGGGCTCCGGCTTGCCAGTCCTGAAACAATTACAAAAATAATAACAGAGTAAGAAAAAATACTGAAATATTTCTTTCACGCTCGTGTTTCACTTGGGAGCCTTTGAAGTCACTTTCGACGCGGGGAAATATTTGCACATCTCACGGTGAGCCGTTGGTCCCAGCTCGGTCATTGTACGGCAGTCGATAAGCTATGTCAGATGCATTTAGGCAGCTTGAAAAATCTAACAATAATGTTGGCCACTTATACATTAAAAACAAAACCATGACAAAAAATTAGAAGTTTATTTGCCAGGAAAATTAAATAATGCGTCGACTTTCAAGCGTTCACTCCCATAACTTTTAACCGCAAAACCAATTTCCATCAAACATAGCTAAGAACAATCTCGATTAAGTCAGATTGTCAGCCCATCAGCTAGTTTCCAAAAAGTCAAATCATCAACTATTTTCTAAACGTCAAAACAAGCATCGGCTATGGGATTTGTATGAAATAGCATGGCGTGACGTCATAGTTTCTTAAAGTCAAATACACGTTACAGACACACACTCTTGTCAAACTTAAAACACCCATCTTTTTCGTCGGAGGTTAAAAATGATGACGAATACTTTCACGGACTCGCGCTTTGGTTCGACTCACGTCAGCTAACGTCAGTGGCCGGCACTAAACGTTGCTTCTGAATCTAGAAAAATATGAGAAATACAAGAGCAACCATAAATGAATACGAACCCTTCCTGTAGCGGCTTTGTATTTAGCATTGCATTTCAACTAAAACAGGACCTTTACGGCTTCGTCAACCTTGGCCTGCTTGAAGCCAACGCAACAACTGGCGCTGCGGGAGGCTTCCAGTACTGCCCCTCTTAGCATGGCACCGGCGACATTGTTTATCGTGCGCTATAATCTATCACTTTCTCGCTCTTTGTAATAATAACGCGATGACATCAGTTCGTCGAACGATATAAATTTTATATCAGTTTATCACCGCTACCATGCTAAGGGAGCTGATGGAATAAGAATAATACAGGAGAAAACATAACAGAATACCAACCTTTCCTGTAGCGGTTTTGTATTTGGCTTTCAGCTCCAACAGAACCTTCACGGCTTCGTCAACCTTGGCTTTCTTGAGGCCAGCGTCGGCGGCCGGTGGTGCGGCGGCAGTGGTACCTGGTTTCCAGTCCTAATGGAATAACATAGATATGATTTATATAACGTAGTATGAAATAGATATATTTATTTAGAAATTTCGAATTCTTCGTTTATAAATAAATATGGCCGTTGGTCCCGGCTGTCATCATTGTATGGCAGTTGTCAAGCTATTTCAGATGCTTTTAGGCAGCTTGAAGAATCTGACACTAGTCTTACACAAACAAAAAGCAAGCAACCATTTCTTGAAAAATGATCCTGTGTGTCTAGAGGCCTTAATTGTGAAGGCTCCAAGTTAAGTAAGACCTACCTGCCCAGTGGCCGCTTTGTACTTGGCCTTAAGATCCAATAGAACTTTCACAGCCTCATCGATCTTGGGTTTCTCTGCTTTGGCGGCCTTGAGGGAGCGGACTAGGTCACCTTGCTTGGTGATCTCTTGGTTCAGGTCGGACGAGCCTCCAGATTTGTTGTCCTGAACAGATAAATTATTAGCTTTTATCGGCATCACCTGTACGTTGACTAGTAGAAAAGGCCCTGGGCCTTAGGCTTCGTTTCCACTGAAGCGGAGCAGAGCGGAGAGGAACTTAGCGGTGCATGAATCGACCAATCACAATGCTCGAAATCTCCGCTCCGCTTCAATGGAAACAGTACTCGTGAAAAGTGGAAACGCAGCTTTAAGTCCGCCTGTTACAATTTTTGTAATAAAGTTAAGTAAATAAATGAAAATAAAGTTTAAAAAAATAAAACTCATCTACTGGTTACCACACTTTTGAGTAAGAAAATTTACTCAAAAGTGTAGTTAACCAGTTAAAGTAAGCACAGTAAGGAGTATTTGAGGTTTATCTGAGTCCTAACTTTCTGCGATGATAAAAACTGGTGGTGCCGATCGTGAAGTGCAATACCGGTTTGCTAAATGCTCAGTTAGATAAATATCTAAATATCCATGACAATCGAAGGACGATGCTGACATGGATAAGGAGCGCCGGGCTTTGACTCTTAGGGCAAATCGCACACAAGTTTGTTCTTTGTCCAAGGATGTGAAAAAGCTCTTTTTTCAACACATTAGCTCGGAAAGTGCTATATACCACACTGATTTTACTTATGTAATGCCATTCATTACGAACACATTCGAAATCGTGCGGTAAATATTACTTACCGCACAAGTGCGGTAAAGTGTTTCTTAAATGTTTTAGGAATAAGATTCCATAAATCCAACATGTCGAATATTATTTTTGAAACATATAATCTCTGCATGCAGCCAGCCTAGACTCATAGCAAAACCTTGTTTTACTCAAATTATTCCATTTTATTTAATTCAATTCAATTCAATCCTTTATTGCTTTCTTAATGTTGTACATACATGTGGTGTTTAATATAAAATGAGAACCAATTAAGGACCCTGACGGGCGCTGCAATAGGAGAGGGGCTATTTTATCTTAAAATTGTTATATATTAAATCATGCAAATAAATTATATTTTGGATGCTAATGGATATGATTAATTTTATTATAATATTTTAATTATATTGTCAGGTGTATTTTAATAGTCAAGTTCAAGATAGGTGTTTATATTTTATTTGATTATTGATTTATTCATTGATTATGTATATATTTTATTAAGTAAAAAAGTTTATCATCTATATAATCTGTAAGAGTATAATAACATTTATTAATCAGTACTTCCTTAATGAGCTGCAGTTTTTTTTTGTCATTTTCTATATTTTTAATGTCTTCAGGGAGTTTATTGTAAATTTTTACGGACATGGCAAGTGGACTGGATGCGTGGAGTTGGAGACGTGAGAATGGTATCTGTAGCCTGTTTTTATGTCTGATTGGATATTTTGATATTTTATCTTTTTGTTTGGGGAAGAAATTTAGATAGTTAAGGACGAATTTGCATATTTGGAAGATATAAATGCTGGGTAAAGTTAGAATTTTATATTTTTTGAAGTAGGGTTGACAGCTTTCAGATGGTTTAATATTAAATATTATTCTTACTAATCGTTTTGTAATGTAAAAACATTTTTCCAGTCAGTCCCATTTCCCCATAAAATTATGCCGTAACTTAGCCATGAGTAGGCATAAGCATAATAGGTAACTAGGGCAGTTTCTATGTCAGTGTTTTTTTTTACTTCTTTGAGTGCAAACGCAAACTTAGATAATTTTTTACAAAGGTTTTCAACATGGGATTTCCAATTTATATTGCTGTCTATATTTATGCCTATCAAGGTGAATTCGTTAACCACCTCTAAATTTATTAATTAAAATACTTGTAACAACACTAAAATTAATTTATAAATCTGTCCTGTTTAAAAAAACTTTCTTTTTATATTTTCGTTTGGCTGTTGGTGGATTGATTTCTGTGTCTCTCGTATCACTACAGACTCGCGCATGCGAAAAGTGCGCCTGAAAAAGAAAATCAA
Organism: Acrobasis suavella; assembly: GCA_943193695.1. Classification (NCBI taxonomy): domain Eukaryota; kingdom Metazoa; phylum Arthropoda; class Insecta; order Lepidoptera; family Pyralidae; genus Acrobasis; species Acrobasis suavella. Next base: position 6,066,080 of record OW971947.1, read on the forward strand.
AACGCGCCTAATTTTCTTTAACAAGATTTATTAAAAGTTAAAGTGAAGTGTTTATTTATTGAAGATTTTTTTTCCTCACCAATGTGTTGAAAAACGTAGTATGGCACACGTGTGTATTGTTCATCACAAGTCTCGGCTTCATAGACTCACGCGCGGGCTTCACCCGCTTGTGAGTCAACCCGCCTCGACTGTAATGAACAACTTACCACACTTGTGTCATAAACTACTATTAGGGCATTTTATACGTCCTTCCACACGAGCAGCTGTGGGTGAGCTATACCCAGAAACAGTACAGCGCCTTGCGAGTCCAATATAATACTGCCTTTAGGAAGCTGCTGGGGCTGACGCGATACTGGATGTTTCGAAAATCGTCATTTTCATACAAATTGCCGAGCCAGCCAAACACTTTTGTATGAAAATATCGATTTTTTTCGAGTTTCAAGCATTGGTCCATAGGTTGTTCATATTGACGGTCGGAGTTGCGCCTACAAGGATCGGATAGGGTCTTTGTTACATATTTTATAGTACATGCATACTTTAGGCGAAGAAATCCTTTGCCCAACACTGGGTTTTACAGGCTGATGATAATGGGACATTATAGAGCGAACAGAATCAACGTTTTGTTCGACAGGTTCTACTTTGTACCGGTTTCGAGCAGAAACCTCCACAAGGACGGAATTGCCGACATTACCTGTATATTTAGTATCTTCTTAGCCTCATCATCAGTTTTGGCGGCTTTAAGCTGGCGCACCAGTTCGCCTTGCTTGGTGATCTGCTCGTGTAGCTTAATAGCTTCGTTGCTCGGAGCAGCAGAGGGCGCTGGCTGCTTGGCGGTACCGGTTTGAACTGGTTTAGGCTGGAATGGAAATAATTAAATAAATATAGATGTTCACAATAACTATTAGCATGATTGGCATTATTTGCATAGGGAATAGTCCCTCGATCGGCTTCTACGATCTGCGCGGGAAGACGAGCAGCTTGTTAATTCTATATTTTATTTTCAAAAATGCGGCTAGTATCCTTTCACTATTTTGATTCCCTTTTCTACGCGTCTCGCTATCACGCTAAAGTGGCCTATGAGTATTGCGGCCTTGGGCTCTGTCTGCTTAGAACCGCAAGATCCAAAATGCTCTGAAATTCAAGATTCAAAATTCAAATGTTTATTCAGTAATTAGACCTTTTCAGGCACTTTTACATGTCAATAAGTATAATTTACATTACGTGTAGTTTATATTGAAATTTAATTTTTTTAAAGAAAAGCTACCGATACTAGCGCTTCATAACGACCACTGCTGAGAAGAATACTGACTGCCCCATTAGGGATCAAGACGTAGTAAGATAGTCTACTATAACTATAAAAAGTTTCCAATGGGCGATTGGCAATAGCGGTGTAAGGGCTGAACTTGAGAGTGATATACCACATTATCGGCTTAGATGGAGTAGCTACCAATGTAACCCGTTTTTTTAAAAAGAATATGTGTTTACTCGTAAGCTCGTATCACAAGATATACTTAAGTATACTTATCTACCAAACTGATTGAAGGGGAGCAAAACATTGGCGCCGCGTTTTTTTTTTTTCAATAAATACTAGGTGTATTTATTGAAAAAAAAAAAAACGCGGCGCCAATATTTTGCTCCCCTCGCTACAATAGAAAGACCGGCCAATAGGTAAATATTGGAATCAAATATTCGTCAAAAATATAAAAAACAAAATAAAGTTTAGAAATAATGAGCAAATTTAACTCTATTCTATCTGTTTCTAAATTTGTCCATTTTAAATGTAGAAAAGTTAATTTGTAACAATATTGTTTTTTTTTACTATCTTAACTAACTTAAATTCTTGGTACAGCAAAGAAAGGGGACTTAATTCGGCACTGCAGACAGACACACAGACTAGCGTCTCATTATAACGCACCTCTTTTTTGTCGGGGGTTAATTTTTTTAAAAGTATTACAGTCGACAGCATACTACCAACTCAAATTCATTTTAATTTCCCTAGTTCAGAATGGGGCCTGAAGTACATACAACTTCTCCTATATGTATAGCTTATTCTGCTGTTGACTGTACTAATTTATATTTGGGTAGGTACCACAGGTAGGTACCAACATTACCTAAATAAATTGTTTTTATTTAAAAAATGACTGAACTGTGTTGCTGTTAATAAGTCTCTGATAAAACATTGTATAATGTGTTAAATTAACATACCTATATAAATCTTCAACACCCTATCAACATACAACTTCTCCTATATGTATAGCTTATTCTGCTGTTGACTGTACTAATTTATATTTGGGTAGGTACCAACATTACCTAAATAAATATTTTTTATTTAAAAAATGACTAAACTGAGTTGCTGTAAATAGGTCTCTGATAAAACATTGTATAATGTGTTAAATTAACATACCTATATAAATCTTCAACACCCTATCAACCCCCAATGTGCGAAACCATTGCGATATAAGCACACACATATGTTACAATCTACACGTGTACACACACCACGATTTGTATGATCACTATGTAATGCCAGACTACGCCTTATGGTGTGACGTGTGACGTATACCGCTTTACTTTCTATATTATAGCCCGCTCAACCGGTTCGAACGAAACATTTATATCCAGATACATCGTCACTTTCGTTTAAAGGTCTCAATAAGAATTATTGTTGTACGCAGCAATGTATGAATTAAATTTCTGTCGATTGTTCTACGAGTTTAGTGCAAAAGGCAGTAGAAAAGTGATTGTTTTTGTGAAACAACTTTTCCTTTGATTTTTTTCGCTGTTTTACCTCTACCTATAGTACTTTTTATAAACATGATTATGTTGTTCTCAACTATTAACAACAATCATTGATCTATATTGTTCACACCAATCAGACAATCAGTAAAATATTACAGGCCCCGGCCCTAAACCAGGGGGCCTCCACTCCTTGTTGCCCCGAGGCCTCCAGACCTCTAAATCCGACCCTGATTATATGTGTTATATTATATTCCTTTTAATGCTGGTCTGGGAAAAAAGAAGAAACGTAGAATATCGCATATCGCATACGCATATACGCATATCGTAAAAGCCGATTAAGGGAATGGAGCCTAGCAAACCATTACTATTTTGATTCCCTTTTTCCGCCTTCACGCATACTGTCACGCTAAAAGTAGATCTTACAATCCTGGCCTCTGTCTTCCCCGTTAAAGATAAGATAAAGTATTTTTATACATTTGTTTATTGGTATACATATATGCATATTGTTTACATATGTAATAATCTTATTCTTGTAGATATTTAATTTATAGTTTTCTATTTAGTTTACAGTGCACATTCTGTCGCACCACCCAAATTATTTTCCACTTGGTCCAATGTTTGACTGGCAGAAAACGCCATATGGCGTTGAGTCCGCCATATGTACACTTTTTGTGCAATAAAATTTAAATAAAAATAAAAAATAAAATAAAGACATAATAGTGAATATGCCCGACAATGGAAAATTGGGAGCAAAAGCTAATAAATAATGTGTTTATTTATAAATGTGCTTTTTAAGCCCTTTCATTTGATACCCAGCACGGTGTGATTAGATTTTTTAGTATTTAGTTACTTTTTGGCTTTTAGAGGGCACCATATTGAATTTATTGTGGCGTCACATAGCCTATAACGCGCAGCCAAGACGCTTCCAACGATAAGTACCTTCATATTATTGTTTAGGTACCATGGATAATGGATATCATAATAGAAACGAAAGAACAGATGAACATACATACATAGCGGCGAAACACATAAACCTCCTTTTGGCTTCGCCGTAGTCGGGTTAAAATTCTTTTTCGCACGTGTTGTGTTCTATGTTCCTATATCGAATAAAAAATAACAGCACTGTCAGATTTGACAGTGACGTCAGTGACAACAAAATGATGTCAAAAGTCAAAAATGATAAAGTTTTCAAGACAACCCGCGAACCAAAAGTTTTATTTTGTTTTTAAAATTCTCATTATTTTATAAGTACGAATATAATTTAAGCATAATTGTGATATTAGATAGGTACCTAACCAGACAATCATTGCATCAACCTTCAAGGTGTACGATTGCAACAAATATCGTGTCAGCAAAATCGCGACCGCGCGGTTACTTAGGGAATATTTGCTAATTTGCGTCTTTGCGATGGTTTTGTGCCATCGATCGTGTTTCTCCGAATAATAAATCAATGTGCATAAGTACGTATCTGAAACTTTTAAAAAGCACCTACCTACATGAACAATAAAGCAGAGTGAAGTGTATTCGCTTGTTAGATACAAAGCTGTAGAAGACAAGTTCTTTACTCTTTAGGAGACAAGTATCGACGCCGGGCGCCGGTCAGATTTTAATTTGTTTGTTTTTGTTTTATGACGATAAGACAAATATATGTGGATCTTTGAAGTTTAGTTTGCATTATTAGTACTTATTACTAAATCAAAGGGTCAAATGGTTTGCAAGTGAACACAAAAGTTTATCATGACTGAGCAAATGAAAAAAGTCGAATTAGACGATAGCGACGACGTCATTATCATTGGGGATGTCATTCCCAAACCAATGATAGCTCAGGAGACAAAACGAAAATGTAGACATGTAAAATTAAAGAAAAGTAAGTACAAAAGGGAGTCCCTAACTATAACACAAAAAGTCAAGGTGAAGAAACAACATAGATGTGTTTTGAGAGATGCAACAGTTAATAGAACGTCTAAAAAGACAGGTTTGAAGGATAGAGAGTTGTCAAAAGATGAAGTAGTAGCAAATGATAAGTGTGAGAGATTTATCCCGGTCTGCTCGAGGCAGAATTGTATGGATAACAGATGGAGATATGAGAGAAACAGTAGAAAAAGGATTGAGAAGAGTAAAACAACAGTGAGTATTATGATAGTAATTTACACACTTTTTCTTCATTTTTTTTTAGCCTGAGTTGATGTCCCACTGCTGGGCGGAGACCTCCCCTTTTTCCTTAAACTTTTCCTATTCAGGGTTTATTTATTTAATATTTATTGAACACAAACTAATACTAATCAATTATCTCCCAGTCAACTGTTAGAAAAAACAGAAAATTAATTTAATTTCAATATTTAAGGGACATATACATTGGACCACAGGCTACACCAGATTGAGAGCACTAAAGTATACCTAATGAAATTGAAATAACAGTCAAAAACAAATCAAAATCTGCAAGTACAGTACAGCCAGCCATCCAGGCAATTTTGTGGGCTAGGCAAATTTGCAGCCTTTATACCTTAATATAATAATATTAATATAATAAATTCTATATTTCATTATACAGTTATCCGCACTATTACTTTTAAAAATCAGATGAAAGCATACCTCCACTGAGGTTCACTTTTTTCATGGTAAATTGTACATAAATATGAATCAATTTCTGTTATCATAATTCTAAACAATTTTAGTAACATCAATTGCTAAATACTTGCTGTAACATATATAATAAGTAAGCTGTAATATTATTATTATTATTTAAGTCAGTATCTTGAGCTTAACAATGTTTACATTGCTAGTAATGCTGTGTGTACATGTTTGTTGGGTCTCAGTCTAGAGCAAAGTGTCTGTAAATTTTTAGATTTAATCAAAAGTGATTGTGACCTGTTGTGTATGCCATAATAAACAATTTCAGACCATGATCCATACAGAAAGACTAAGCTATTAATATTCAACATTGGTCTTTCTTTTGTATGTTTACTTATTACTTCCTTTTGTGTGTTAGTCGGCAAAATTTGTGTCAGCCAAAAGTTTTCTAAGCTGGAAGAGTCAGATAAGATGACCAAACAAATAGTTCAACATGTGAAAGTAGTGATAACAGTAATAAAAAAAAGTTCTTGTTTTTATATTGCCTAAATTTTTTACAATATATATCTTTTTACAGTCACAACCTGTTCATAATGATTTCTATTTTTCCTTTCAGAGTAAACTTGATCGTGATTTTCCAAGAGACTTGGAAAGAATGTTATCGCCTATCTCCCCTTCGCCATTAGGCAACGAAACATCCTTTGACGATGAAATCAGTCTTGATATAAGTAGTCTTGAAGAATACAAAGAGAGTAAGCTGGAAACGCTGATTAAGAGGACCAGGGATGTGAGTATCTTATTGTATTCTATTTCTTGGCAAATTACAAAAATCATGAGATTATTCTGTATATAAATAAATAAATCTATAGGGACAAATTACTCTGATTGAGCTAGCCCCAAAGTGAGTTCGAGACTTGTGTTATGGTATACTAACTCAACAAACTTTATTTTTTAACAAATACATAATATATAGAGAAACACCCAAGACCCAAGACAATTTAAAAAAAGTCCATTTTCCAACTTGCCCTAACCGGAGATTGAACCCGGAACCTCTGGGTGGCAGACTAGCATGGTGACTACTACGCCACGGAGGTCGTCATTGTATTGTATGCCTCAGAAGTGGAGTCCCAATTTCTCATACTAATTGTATGAGAAATTGAGACTCTACTTTTGAGGCTTACCGTACATTGGAAGACAGATCGAACCACATCCGTATAGGCCCGCCCTGTTTTAGATTCTTCTACTGAATCTAGAATTCAGAAGCTGTCCCGTGTTTTAGGGTGTAGTATTTAAAAAAATCATAAACCAATTTAGAATAATTGGCCAAATGCGTGTCGGGCCACGCGCAGTGTAGGGTTCCGTAGTTACGAATGCCAAATTTGAGTTCATGCCACTAAAAAGGTCTAAAAATTAATTTCTATTGAATTTGTATGAAATTTTCCTTTTCGGAGTACATTTTATAAGTTGATCGCCTATAACTTTTTAATTTGTATACCCTACATAGCTCTGATAGTTTTCCTATTTCTTTTTACACTGTTTAGCAGATAGAGGGGGACACGTGACAATAACAAAATTTTTCACTTTAAAAACAAATATTTCTGAAACGGATCCCAAAATCTAAAATCGGTGTTTACAAGCTCATAATATTCTAGAAAGACCTATTCTACGATACCCCACATGATTGGTTAGTCGAGAAAATAAAATTGACTTTTAACTTTACTTGTATGGGAGCTGTCCCTAAAAAAAATTTGTTTTCAATATTTTATTTTATCACTTTTTCCTCATAATTAATATACATACCTATACCAAATTACAGCTTTCTAGTACTTATAGTCGCTGAGTAAAACCGCGGAAAAGACAGACAGACATGGCGAAACTATAAGGGTTCCTTGTTTACTTCAGAACCCTAAAAATGGGAGGTGCACACGTCAGAATCTTCTATTTTTTGACCTTTAAAAAAAGTGAGCCTCACTTTTGCACTCACAGATGTTCACTCCATTCACTAGGGCTAAGAGAGACAGAGGCGACTAAGAGGATCGTAGTTAAAAAGATGTGATTTGAAAAATGTGTCATGAAATATTTCCACATACTGTTTTTTGTTTCCATGTTAAATTTTTATTTACAGAGAGACAGAATTAATCAGATGTCCAAGACGCGACGCTTGACCACGCCTCCACCTACCAGTAAGGCAAACGAAGATATGACTGAAGATAAACAGATGTGTATTGACACTGCTAGCTGTAAACCTCTTTGCACAAGTACACCCAAATACGAACAAAATGATAATGAAAATAAAACTATTGCTTCTAACAATAATATTTTAGTGCCGAAAAAAAAATGTAACAGTGTTTCCTTGGAAGACATTCAATTTATGTTATCACCTATAAAAAAATCAGTGGAGCCTATTTCTGTTCCGGATAATATTAATTGTCAGCAAAACATTGAAAACAATATAAGTATTTCTAATAAGAATATAAGACAACCAAAAATACAAATTAAGCAGTCTGAGGGCACTGTTGCTTTCCATACAAATTATGAACACATCATTGCAGATAATAAGGTTCATATTTCTAAAAATAATTATAAAGCTTTTCTCAAAGACGAAAATCCTCAAAACGAAAAATCAATAATCATGCAAACAGTATTAAACAGTAATTCTGAAAAAAATATAAAAGAAACTAACATGACAATAACTAACAATAATGAACAACTAAAAGATCAAGATACGTTTATTGAACACAAACATTCTGAGTCCATTAAAACTGTTTATGATACAAGCAAAAATATTACTTCAACCACTATGCAAATTTCTAATTTGTATGAAGGTCAATCAAAAACAGAGCAGGATCACTCTGAAACCAAAAAATCCGAGTACATTGAAACTGATATTTCTGATGCTCCTGAGCAAAATATTACAGATGGCAACATGCATTTTTCTAATTTAAATGTAGGTCAATCAAAAATAGAACATGATAAATATCTCAATCACTCACTAAACAATAAAATTGAATACATTCAAACTATTGTTTCCAATAATCGTGACTATAGTATTGGAGATAGTGTGATTCATATTTGGGATTCAAATAATGATCAATTAAATATAGAGCATGCAATGTGCAATCTAAATCATCCACAGAACCTAAACTCTGAGAACATTCAAACTGTAACTTCCAATACAAAATATGAACAACATTTTAAAAGACGTGACACTGTTATTTCCAATAATTGTAATTGTGTCGAGCTATCCCGTGAAAATCAAGGCCCATTATTTGCTAACAGACAAACACCACAAGACTTAGATTATATCGAAACCGTTGTCAATACAAATTATGTCCAAAATATTGATGGCAGGAGGGTGCCGACTACTAATAATAATAAAGAACAATCATGTAAAGATTGGGTACCTTTTACTGAAAATGTACAAATACAACGCGAAGAACCACAGTGCCTACAAAATTTTGTTTCCAATACTAATTGTGATCAAAAAATTGATGACAGACGGATGTCTTTTTCATATAATAATCAAAACTACCCAGAGCAAGCAAACACTGGGACAAGTCCGTGTAACGATAACATAAACATAGAACATTATAAATCTGAGGCTATGAATGCAGTCGTTTCTAATACAAACCTTGAGGATATGGAGATATCTATTTCCTATGATAGCACGGTTCTCGAAGACACCCACTCACGACACCAAAAATCTGAATATATGAATACTACCGAGAAAAATATGCATTATGAACACAACAATAGTTATTCACAGGAACCAATTAGTAGTCTTAGCTCATTTATAGATGACATACCAATGCAACATAAAGAATGTGAAAATATTCACGCTAATGATTTCAATAAAAACCACAAACAAAATATTGAAGATGAGATGTCAATTTCCTATGATAACTTACCAGAAGAACCAAAAAAACCCTATTCCGAATACACACACTTCCAATCTGAATACTATAGACATCGTTCTGTTTCTAGGAGCTATTATGAACAAAACAATAACTTCACAGAGCAACGCAACAGGAACCATGACTTTTTCGGAGACACACAAGACAAAAGATTTAATTTCATTAATGCTAATAAAAAATTTGACCAAAATAGGTATGGTCATATGTCAATTTCCTACAATGACAAAGAGCAACAAAACTTTCAACACAAAAAATTTGATTATACTGCTCATGCGAATAAAAAATATGAGCAAACCAACCGAAGTTTTAGTCCATTTTCCGTATACACACACTTAGAACATGAAAAGTCGGATTACTTGCATAAGATGTATAAAAAATATGAGCAAAACAAAAGCCGCAAAACGACTTTTTCATATCAAAATAATTTAGATCACCAAAATAGATCTTACAGTACTTTTTCAAAAGATGTTCACATACAACACAAAAAATCTGATTACATTCGCTCTGCTTATTCCATTAAAAATTATGAACGAAATATTGAAAATAGGAAGATATTTATTGATAATAATTTTAATAAAGAACCAAATAGACATTCTATTCCTTTTTCTGATGACGTATACATGGAAAACAATAAACGTACATCTATGCATACAGATGATTCCAAGAAGACCTATGAACAAAATATTGGTGATAGAAAGATGCCCCCTTTCAATAATAACAATAATTTCAAACAGAAACCAACTCGAAGTCAGAGTAACAGTACTCGCAGTCCATTTTTAGGCAACATGCGACACAAAACTAATATACATACTGTGAGCTTCAATACTTATCATGACCAAAAAACAGAACGCAGAAAGATGTCAATGTCTCGTTATATGAATACGAGTATTATTAAAGGGAATAGAAATAGGGATAATGTTGAATTGTTTGAAGATAATTATGAACATCATAGAAAATCTGAGTACACTACTGTTTTCAAAAAGAAAGTAAATATTTTTATAGATAAACAAATGAGCGACGAAGCTTACGAAGATGTTTTAGTCGGATTGCCACTTGCTGATATTGCTGCGCATGCGCACCAATATGAAACCTGATGCAGAAATTAGATTTTTTTCTAATGCGCAAGTTTTGTCAGCAAGTTCCCAGTCCATGATACTAAGACAGAAATTCCAACATACTGTGAAAAAATCGGCGCTCCGAAATTTACTTTGGGCGGACAATTTTTTTTAATGTTTTGTCATAAATTTTTTCGAATATATTCGCAGTACCATCTACCTTTCTATAACTGTGAAAAATTTGCGCCGTCGAAAACTACCCGTTAGGTATGTTATTTTTAAGCTTTTCTATTGACTTTTTATTTTTGTTTATATAGATGTGAATAATGCATTACTTTATCGGTTAAAATAAATGACATTGTTGACGTAAAGAGGTTCCTACTAATTATTTTAATGATGAAAGTTCGAATGTACATCATGTATTGTGGTGTATCTATCTGTTAATAGATACACATGGTTTGTTTGGTTGTTAATGGTAACTTTTAGTACCTATTATTTAAATAAAACCTAATTGTTACCTAATACTATTGATTTGTTAAAATATTTGTTTTACTTTAAGTATGTAAATAGTGTTTTTATAACATAAAATAAACAACATTATTTACGAACTGGGGAATAGTTTTATTGGAACGAAGTTCCTTACGGCAGGCTTGGAGGAGATAGGGATTTTGCTGCGCGACCGAACTGAAAAAAATGTGATAGTAAAACCGTAAGGATGACCTCGTTAAATGAGACGTGCGCAGGCGCGACAGTCGTATACACAATTCTTTTGCAAATTGTGTCGATCCTACATTAGCCGAAGGAACTTCGTTCCTACCTGGTGTCCCACGACACCACATTTCTTTTTCATATTGTGTTATGATGAAAGTTTATATTACATATTGTGTTATGATGAAAGTTTTGAAAGTATTGAAATAAAAAATTAATAGTATCTATTTTTATTTGTCTTATTTCGCTCGTGCCTGTACATAAATTTGAAAATTAATCGTATTTACGAATATTTTAAGGGCCAGGTCAGCCTTATTACTCAACAACTTTATAAAAGACGTCTGAGGGTAGTTCAATATTTAATAAAATAAAATGTGATTACTCGATAATCACCTATTTCTGTCCCAGCCATACTTGTCTTTACTTATAACGCAGAATGAACTATATATATGCTTCTCTTCCAATACGGGTCGTGGAAATCGTTTAAATAGTAGCTAGTAATCTATCCTCCCGTGCCGTCTTGCCAAATATGGCCTTTTGCAGGCCTGTGTGACTCTCCGTTTAGGTATCGAAAATATACCTACATTATTACTATGCGCGCTGCGACCACATCGAAGGGGAAAATTCAGTAAAATGAATCGTTTTTCCAGAGTAATAAGAATGAAACTGGCTTGCAATGGATGTCTAGGTATTTTAACGCAGAGGTGAGGACTACTGACGCGAGGTAATTAAACCATAAATATATTTCTCTGAATTTCTTTTCTGAGTAAGTCTTCTGATGGTCTGTCGCTGGTGCCATGGAAACAAGGCAAGTGTCTTGTCTGGGATGCGACTTGTGTTGACACTTTCGCAGCTTCACACTTGCCTTCAACTTCGACCCGGGGTGCGGTAGCGGCGTCGTGTACAGCTGAGGCAAGCAAGAAACGAAAATTCGTGGGTCTGGGTGACAGTTATATAATAATACCTTTTGCAGCAGAGACAATGGGCCCTTGGGACCCTGATGCTAAATTATTTCTTAACACGACGCGCCTCATTGAGGCAACTGGTGAGAATAGGGCTGGCAGCTATTTCGCTCAGCGTATAAGTATAGCGATTCAACGGGGAAATGATGCCAGTATTCTGGGTAAGTTGCCTCAATGCGGTGCTTTGGAAGAAATTTTCTATTTGTAAATCTTTATTTATTTATTGTTTTTATGTAATAATAATATGTAATGTTCTGTTCTTAATAAAAATTGTTCTTATGACTAGCTTTAAAAAAAGACTTCTGTACGTGAGTAGTAGTCAAGGGCGGATCCAGGGGGAGGGTCATGGGGGTCATGACCTCCCCCCTGGGCTGGGTCCGTCCTGACTCTGCTGCCACTTCTCTGTGGATGGTGAAGTGGCAGCGGAGTCAGGACATACCGCAGTCAATTTCTGACCTTAATTTAAATTGCGATATTGAAATGCATTTTTTTAAATACTAGTACTTGCGTTAAATTTTCACTTTTTCTTCAGGAGCTTATAGTCGAAAACATAATTTTTTTTTTTTGAACTGAAATTATTTCTTTAAATGAATAACAACAATTGGAACTTTGTCTTACTATATCGCATTATAATTTGATGAGTTCGGTTTACGATCACGCCATTTGTTTGTCAATAACTGAATAGTGGTCCAGCCATTTTGATATCATAATAGCGGGACCACTTTCTTTGTTGAATACTTTGAAATCACATGAGTGTACGATCTCCCATACATTTTTATCAAAATGGGTACAGTAGTTTGATTGTTAATCAAAATATGTACCTGGAATAAATGTATAAAAGTCGCTTTTTTTAATTTTCGGTTTTGATATAATGGTCTAAAATCTCACTCAACACAACATCTAAATTCTAGACGAGAAACTTACGTAGGATAAGTTAGTGTGTCTGTGGCGGGAAATTATTAGTAGGTATACTATACCTAGCCGTAACATAAGCATAATACCGAGCCGTGTTGTAAACTCTGTAATTTAGCAAGTCATAAATGTAACTACCCATTCAAAACAACCAAGGTTCGCGTGGCCAATCAAAGTGTGTGCACCTACTGCATGCCTCGAAGACGTGACGTCAAAGTTTGGGCCCAACCAAACGCTGTATTGGCACAAATAGAAGTTTCATATGCAACCGAATGCAGCAAAATTTTTTGCGACTCGTAGTTCAACAACATATTCCTAAGTTTAATATTTTTTACCCGATTGCCATAGAAGGAGGGTTATGTTTTTCGAGAATATGTATGTATGTATAATTGTTTGGCACGCTTTGCAGCCTGAACGGTTCGATGGTTTTTAGCTTGAGAGGTGTCGTTAGATTCGTATTTACTGTGAGATTGACATGGGTTTATCGAAATAAAAAAAGGGAGTCAGGTTTTTTGTTTTTGTAATAATTACTTGTTCAAAACTTAAAACAGACTTCAACACCAAATAACACAACCAAATTTAATAAAATTCCTATGGGACCTAACATAACAAAAATTTTTCAAATTTTCCAAATTCCAGGCGTCTTCGAGTAATTGAATTCGGAAAACATAGGTACATAACTATACATTTGAATTGATAACCTCCTTTTTGAAGTCGTTTAAAAAAACAAAAACCAACTACTGGGTTTCTTTTAAATGAAAAATACGGTAATACAGTTAATGCAAGCACAGTAGGGAAAAACAGCGTATAATGCAATATAATGTATATTTTGGAAGTAATGTGTATTCAATTTTTATTTCGATTTCAAAAAACACATGCCAAATGTGCGCGTACCGCAAAAAAAAATAAGATAGATTGCGCCTGCCGCTTAATAATAATGCGGATGCGTCCGCAGTCCGCACCCGCTGCGTTCTACCTAGAGATGGGAATTTACCCGGATATACCCACGCTTGGGTATTTAGCAGTTTGGGCGGGTAGATAGATCCTCTAATTATGTATGGAAATGAATGAAAAGCATGTATAAATAAATGAATATGATAAAGGCCGGCAAACCTGCTCATTTTAACCATGTCAGGATATACTAGATATGACCAGGACAATCTTGTTTTCTAGAGTTGCAAGATTTGACCTAAAAAAAGCGGCCAAGTGCGAGTCAGACTCGCCCATGAAGGATTCCATAGCAGCAAGTAACATAATATAAAAATTTTATTTTATTTTTATGTTTGAGTTGATTGAAGAAAGGTAAATTGCGGTTTACGATTTATGACGTATTAAAAAAAAACTACTTACTAGATCTCGTCCAAACCAATTTTCGGTGGAAGTTTCCATGGTAATATGTACATCATATATTTTTTTTTAGTTTTAATCATTCTCTTATTTTAGAAGTTACAGGGGGGACACATTTTACCACTTTGGAAGTGTCTCTTGCGCAAACTATTCAGTTTAGAAAAAAATATATATTGAAAACCTCAATATCATTTTTGAAGACCTATCCGATATCCGAGAACGAGCAATGGAACGCTATTATTATAGCAACGGTCTTCCTATAGTGTTCCGTCGCTCTCTCTCTCTCTCTCGCTCTGGCAAATGACGGTTTTGAGCGAGGGAAAAGGATAGCAGCATAGAAAAGTGCTGTTCCGTCCTGACAAGTGAGATCCAATCCAACCCTTAGGGTGATCATCATTTTATTATGTTGGCATCGCATTTGATATCTGTTTACTTATTTTAACATATAATGATGTCTGCACACCTCCAAGCGAAAAAAGATCAAGTCAAAGAAATCTAATTTCATTTCAATGTATGATTGGTTAGTGTTTTTATATACTTTATGTCGCATTTGACCTGCATTTTAAGCATTATTATAGGTAGTTTGTATACACTTTTCGACAAGCATTGCGAAGTCATTACTCATATAATTAAATCACCCACCAAATAGGTAGATATAGGTATTTTCTATCTACCGGGTTAGTACCCAAATGGGTAGATTGGGTATTTATCCACCGCCCAGCGTCCGCCCCATCACTACCTTACGCAGTGTTTTGCAAGTGCAACGCACGTGCGCGCTTGTTTCACGGAAACTGGCTATTCTTTTCAAATCATATCTGTGTCCAAAACAAAAGAATACCAAATAAATTAGTTTTTTTAGGTTTTAAACCCAAAGAAGTATTTTTCGAAATACATCAATGGCTTGAAGCTGACTAGTCTGTTCTCTAAATACTTACTTAGTGCCTACTTAACTGTGCAGTGCAGTGATTCTGGATATGTATGTGCATTGTGCGTGTGTCAAATGAAGCAAAATATTGGAAGAACTTGCGTTAGAAGGTGCGCAACGATGGCTCAAATCTCATAGGTAGCCTGTGAATTAATTTACAAAAATCTAGATGCTTATTTTCTATACATTGCTGGTTTTGTAACGATACAATTTTAACCGATCTTTGCAAAACAGGCAATGTACTTATATAAAATAAGCATCTAAAATTCAGCTTAGTGTTTCCAGCCGTACTGTTACGGTGTTCGAAAATATTAGAAAAACTTTCGTAAGAAGGTGCGCAGAGTTGGGCCAAATCTCATAGGTAGCCTGTAAATTATTTTACTAAAATTTAGATGTTTTATTTACATACATTGCTGGTTTTGTAACGACAACTTATACAAATTCAGCATCTTAAATTCAGCATAGTATTCCCATTCCCAGCCGTACTGTAAGGGTGTTCTTCATAGGATGCAAGTTCAAAATATCAAAATACCAATGTACTCGTAGGCAAACTAGTCCTTCGCCCCGAACTAAGATCTCGCGAACCCATAGCTCGGCAACCCCCTGACCCATTATTATTAGGCTCATGTTCAAAATTATAAATTAATTCCTAAGAACTTACTATTGATCTCTTCGAAACGCCTACCAAATTTAATGAAGCTTTCGATCCATAAACATAGATTCTTATAAAAGGATAGTAGGTACGAAGCGGGATTGCCAGATTTTGAGAACTTCGCTCGCTCGTTCAACATAATCGACAATTTCGTGCTACATCTGCATCTTTCTTGCTGGTCAGGGAGCAAAGAAAAACCTCTGGACAAGCGGCACCGTGTCAGAGCCAAGTTCAAGGAAAGAAACTGGCGACGCAGCAGCCGTGTGTATATTCACATGAACCATTCCGAGCAACTTTTGACTTCTTCATAACTCGAAATCTATTTAACCCAAAAACATGAAGTTTAGCATTAGCACATACATTTTAATCCTCTAGCTTATTTTGAATCCAAATTTTAATAAGTAATGTAGCTCAAATAGTTATTGATATCATATCAATAACCGGCCAAATGCAAATCGGACTCGCAGACGTAGGGTTCCTTTCCATTATCTATAAAAAATCACGTTTATTTTATTCTGTATTTAGAATTTGTTTTTATAGCGGCAACAGAAAAACATTATGTGTGAAAATTTGAACTGTCTAGCTATAATGGTTCATGAGATACAGCCTGGTGACAGACAGACGGACCGCGGAGTCTTAGTAATATGGTCCCGTTTTTACGCTTTGTACCCAAAGGGTAAAAACGGAACCCTAAAAAGTAAAAAAAAAAACAGAAAAATATCATTGATTCACATATCCATGACCAAAATGATATCACGCCCATATAACCTGAAAAGTTCATATTTGGCATCTAGGTAGACTATTACGCCTACTTATACAAAGGAAAAATTAAAAACAGTGAATTTCGAAGTTTTTTTTTTTCAAAAAATGATTTTATTAGGTAAGGCGCGCCTATAAAAATTATACGAGCAAAAATGTCTTCTTTCTGATACTTTCTTCAAAAAAACATACATGTGAAAATGGGAGCCAGGTCCAAATCCAACAAAAGAATTAAGACCTAAATGGCCGCCAAGTTCTGTAGAGAATCCTGCCTGAAATTTATTTATAAGAATCTTAACATTTGACTTGGCTAATTTTAGCATGCCTACTTACATTTCGCTAATCAACTTACCATCTTTAAGGTTATACGTTATTGGAACGAAGTTCCTTATCGCGCCTTGCGAAAGGAAGCTAGACGGAAAAAATTAAGACAAAAGTTGTAACGACACTTTTTGTTCATTCAAATTTATGAAGATAATAAAAACTTAATTTTAGAACGCAGAAAAGAGTTTGAATGTGATTTAGACCTATTTATATTTATATTTTTTGACTGTTTTGGAACGAAGTTCCTTACGGCAGGCTTGGAGGAGATAGGGATTTTGCTGCGCGACCGAACTGAAAAAAATGTGATAGTAAAACCGTAAGGATGACCTCGTTAAATAAAACCGTTAAATGAGACGTGCGCAGGCGCGACAGTCGTATACACAAGCGAGTAGTGTATATACCTTTCTCTTCCTCCCTCTTTCTTTTCGTTCTCTCATCTCTTCTCTCTCTATTACCACTCCACCCCTCCAATGCATAGTATATACTCATGAATTCATGGACAAGCACGTGGCGAATACTCACATTATAGATACATTTTACTCGTGAGTAGCCACGTTTATTTCTACATTAGCCGAAGGAACTTCGTTCCTACCTGGTGTCCCACGACACCACATTTCTTTTTATTTAATGTGTTTTATTTAATGACTGTGTCCCGATTAAAAAGCGAGGGCGTGTAAGCTCGAGGTACAGTTACACTGCTGAAATAATTCGCGACATTAAATTAAAGGCTTTGCTTCATAAACAGTATAAGCGGAGTAAGTTACAAGAAGATTACGATAACTTCGCACGGTGCAGGTCTCGCGTAAAACATATGATTAAAGCAGCGGAAGAGCGACACCGTGATCAGATTCAAAACCATTTAATAGAGGACCCGAGATCTTTTTGGAATTTTATAAATTCTAAAAGAGGTCAAAGGTCATCATAAAAAATTATTAAAGATGGGTTCGAATTGACGAGTGAACAGTGTTGTTTGGAATTTGCAACCTATTTTCATTCCGTATATAGTACAGAACAATCAGAACTTAACGTTGACACTGCGATGGCGGAGGCGGGAGGAGCGAACGGATCAGCGCGAATACATCTGGAAGAGCTACAGTTTGCTGACGTTGAGCAGGCGTTGGCTAGACTATTATTATTTAAGGACTGTCGATCTGTTCTTGCTCAGCCATTGCTACATATATTTAATACCTGTTTAAAACAAGCAACCTTTCCGGATGTATGGAAACTGACGCGCGTAGTTCCCGTCCCAAAAGCGAGCGGTGGTCGCACCGTGGAACAGTTTAGACCAGTGGCAGTTTTGTCTACTCCAGCCAAAGTATTCGACTCGGCTATACAAAAGAGCATTTCCGAACAAGTAAGCTCTCAACTTTGCGACGAACAACATGGATTCCGGCCAGGCCGCAGCACGACGAGCAACCTGTTGAACCACATGGCTCGACTCGTGCCGGTCGTGGACCAGGGAGGGCAGGTAGATGTCGCTTACTTTGATTACCAGAAAGCATTCGATCTCGTCGACAACGATGTACTTTTAAGGGAATTGCTCAGTATCGGATGTACCCCCCACTTACTGCGGTTTTTGGCTGATTATATGCGAGATAGGCGGCAGTATGTGGAGTACGCTGGATGCCAGTCTGAGCCTTATTTTGTCAGATCTAGAGTGAGTCAGGGAAGTAATCTCGGCCCACTCGAGTTTCTCGTATTGGTGAACGACTTGCCTACAGTCATCCAGCACTCTGACTGTTTATTGTTTGCTGACGACCTAAAACTGTCCCTCAGAGTCAATTCGGCAGTAGACTGTGAACGCTTACAGGAGGATATTGATAGGATAGTTTCATGGGCTCATGAACATAAACTCCAATTCAATAAATCCAAATGTGTCACGATGACGTTCACAAAAAAACATAAACCGATTGAGTATGAGTACAGTGTAGATAATGTTAGTATGAAAAAAGTCTCGGAGGTGAAGACCTAGGAGTAACATTTACAGCTGACTTGTCATTCAAAGCTAAAAAAGCCTTTAGAAATTTAGGATTTATATTGCGTAAGCAACAATAACACTAAAGTTATTATATCATTGTATAATGCCTTAGTCAGAAGCCATCTCGAAAGTAACGCAGCGATTTGGGCTCCACATGAAATTAAATATAATCTCATGCTGGAGCGCATTCAAAATAAAGCCAGATATCTATATATGAGGTTATATGGTGTCTATCCGTACTATCCTTTGATGTATCCTACCTTATTTGTTCTGGGTATGGTGGGATACACCGAAGTACGGGTGCGGAGAGACTTATCCATGGCTTTGTGTATCTTTAATTTAATTCGCGGAAAAACTCACAATCCACAATTGTTAAGTTTGTTGAGGTTATGCGTCCCCAATGGGTACGTAGGGCGCCGCCGCCGGCCGCCGCTGATGTGTGTGCCCAGCGCTCGCACCGAGCTGCTCAGAAAAGCCCCGCTGACGCGCGCGCTGCGCAAGCTCAACCAGATTGCCGACAGAATAGATCTGTTTGCTTGTTCTCTGAGCGAATTCATAAGATCAGCTTTGTATATAAAGTGTTACAATAATTGATTGCTTTTCTATCGTAATGGTTATAACTGTAATGATAGATTTAAGTTTGTTGAAATAAATAAATAAATTTTACTTCGTTCCATCCGGGTGTCCCTTGACACCTCTCAAGTTTTTGTTTTATATTGTAAGGTCCTATTCTTATATTTAACCTACTTAAATATAGGAATAGCCGGGGAAAAAACTAGGTAGGTAAAATGTAAAATTCTTATAAATAAATTTCAGGATTCTCTACAGAACTCGGTGGCTATTTAGATCTCAATTCTTTTGTCGGATTTTGAACTTTGCTCCCATCTTCACATTGATTTTGGTGGGATTGATTTTACCATGTACTAGTTGCTTCTCCCGAGCAGATCTTACAAGTCGATCAAACAGGACTAGAAAACGGAAGAGAAAACAAAATTGACAGTCCTCCGTCTGCAAATCCTCACTGAACAAGCGGGCGAACAGGGCAGAATTTATAGGTCTGGACTTCTGGAGGCCTTGGGGCCACAAAGGAGTGGGGGCCCCCTGGCTCCAAATAAAATCGATCAATTTTTTAGTCGAGCTTTTCAATAAATAATTTATTGTGAAATCAAGTAGATTCTTCTACTATACAATATAATATATTGTACAGTAGAAGAATCTACTTGGTTTTAATTTCATTATATTATAATGAAATTAAAATATCAGTCAAAAAGCAAAAAAAATTTGTCATTTCCATTCAAAAGTGTACAGCCGCTCGCGCAATTTGTATGGGAATGTTGATTTATTGTTTGCTTTTTGACTGTTATTTTAATTTAATTATAATATTGTGTGCTAGCACAGCCTGTGGTTTGATTTATTATGGGTATGTTCCTTCCACGTTGTTTAAATGAAATCGGAATCAGGAATTATCTGAAATTAAATTTTAGCGTTAACGAACGGAAACTTCCGAGATTTTATTTTTTGAAGCTTCTATTGTGGGGGCCCCTCTTTTGTGGAGGCCCCGGGGCTGCAGCCCCGGCTGCCCTCCCCTAAATCCGGCCAGGCGGGCGAAGATCTCCGAGATTATGTAGTAGTAGGTACAATACGTTTGACGATAACTCGAGTATTTCAGAATGTCATGAATCATTCCAATCCGTGCAGCCGTCTTGGCGTTATAAGCGGAACAAACATCCATACATACATCCATCCATCCATACAAACAATAAACATATGTACGCAAGATCATCTAACTTCAATTTCTATTGGATGAAACCACGAATAAACTGCTAAGTACCTACGTAGGTATTTGGCAGTTTATTCGTAGTTTCATTTGTTTAAAAAAATACCGTCGACATCATTTGTCACTGTCAGTTGTAAGTTTGTCTTTGATTGTCAAACAAGAAAAGTGTTGTTTTGAATTTTGTGCTCCCGCTCGAAAAGACGAAATTATTTATAATTTAATTTCTTTCGATCTTCCTTTTTTTATTAAACACATGTATAGCCGTTTTATAATTAAGAACAGTTTAAATATTACGTAATTATTAGGTATTATTTTTAAAACGTATATAGTTTTCGTTCATGATATGAATATGCAAGGTAAGCAAAAATTACAGATGTAGACGTGTTACTTCTTTGAAAAGAATGTGATAAAATCTGAATAAAATTTGTTTTAGAATAGCAATGTCTGAGAACGCGAATTTGACACAATATGATAGTCCAAATATTATAATAGTACCCTCAATGCCGGGCGACAACCCGCCTCAGAAATCTGACGCCGCCGAAAATAAAAACTCGAAAGATGACGCCTCGAGTGATACCAGTAAAAGTATTCCGATACTTATTCAAAGAACCACGACTAACTCTGAATCTTGTATGGTTAACTCGGATAAAAACGTTAAACATGTGAGTTGGGCTTCAAACTATTTGCACAGTGTTGGATTATCATATGAAAAATCTCTTTTGAAACAAGTAAGTTGTTCTGGCTTAGGAATAAATAATAATATGCTTTTCTTTAAAACAACACCGACCCCAATGGTGAATACTGAATTCATTATAACTTGCAGTAAAATGCAAGCTTTGTAATATATAAAGCCTGTACATATGTAGATTATTACATTAACCTAACCATAGCACCATCCTTACATTTCTTATCATAATCTGTGTATATCAATCTAACTTTATTTATTTCCTTCTAACATTAAATAATTAACTTCAAGATAATGAAGTCATTTACTAATATTTTCATTCAATAGGTATAAAAGTAAATTAATTTCCATAATGTGGATCGAGCCTCTAAACACCATGCAAGCATTTTCCAATATTATCATAATGTAGCATGTTCAAAATTGTAAAATGCGATGTAGAAAAATATTAATCATGTGCTATACCTTATTAATGTGCCACATAAAACAAACACTTATCATCTGAATACTATTTATTTAACGAGCGAAGTGAGTATGATATATGTTTGTTCGAGGATAACTCAAGTATCTTTGTCGGAGCTTAATAAAAATAGGTAGGGGTGTCGTTGGGGCCAATAGAAATTTTAAGTTTGAACATGAGCCAAATTAATCAAGGGGTTGCTGAGGTATAGGTCCTGGGAGTACACAGTTCAACCCCTGCCAAACCCCTTACAATAGACAACCTAAACTCTGATAATGACAGAGGTGTAAGTGTGGCCATACATCGGCCTGCAATCCTATAATATTTTTAGAAGAAATTCATGACAAAAAAGCACCACAGAGTAATGTAGACTACTTTTATTTTTATTTCATTTCATTTATTAGTACATATACAGTGAGTTAGGTAGATGAAATAACAAATTATAAGAAATATAACTTGATAGCCTAACTCCATTTATCCTGGGACAAGGATCAGAAAGGATACATAAAAACAAAAGTCTCAACTGAAAGTTAAGTGAACAAGGGAAAACAGAACCACAAGCCACTTAATGTTAATTGTTTCATCAAGTACTATTAATTTTTCGGGGTACTACCTGAATTTTTCGGGGTCCAGTGCTGCCCCCATTTGAAATAAATCATTTGAAAAGAAACGGAGATATCATTTTAAATTTGGTCTTGATCAGACCCTGGATAACTCTTTAAACTATTTTATGAAGTACTGTTTACAGTTTAATGTGAGAACGTGAAGCTTTTCTACTCACATACGCCAAATTGGCCGTTTTTCGCAAATTTGAAATGATATCTCTGTTTCTTTTCAAATGATTTATTTCAAATGGGGGCGGCACTGGACCCCGAAAAATTCAGGTAGCCCCTTAATAGTGAAAGATCACACTGAGTATTCTATCAATCAATTAACCCTTTGTTTGCCAGAATAACAAACACAAAGTTAAACAATGCATTTTCGCATAGATCTATGTTACAGCATACCAAAAGGTTAATCCTATAATATTTACTGTACAGTTTTAGATTACTAGTCAAGGGAACTTTGATAAGTTCCTTTGACTTGTAAACTTTACTTGTTTAAAAAACAAACATTATTGACATTTTTCATTACTAATGTAATGAAAAATTGCAAATTGACTTTGTAGTTTAATGTCACATGCACCATGAACTCTTGATCAAAGCAGTTACATTATGCTGCAGCGCCGTGTGTAAATGCTCTAAATAGGATAGAGTTGGAGGCCTTTACCATCTCTCCATTATCTATCTTCTATCTAAATATATATAACTCAAAAGTGACTGACTGACTGACATAGTGATCTATCAACGCACAGCCCAAACCACTGGACGGATCGGGCTGAAATTTGGCATGCAGATAGATGTTATGACGTAGGCATCCGCTAAGAAAGGATTTTGATCAATTCTACCCCCAAGGGGATAAAATAGGGGATGAAACTTTGTCAATTTTAAACCGATCGGGCTGAGACTTTGCATGCATAAACCTACTATGACGTAGGCATCCCCTAAGAAAGGATTTTGATAAATTACATCCCTACGCGAGCGAAGCCGCGGGTAAAAGCTAGTTTGAAATAAGATTATTATGCCATAGTCATAACGCAACCAGTACATTTTGTACAGTTTGCAAATAGTTTGCAGAATGTCAGCATACTGACAAAAACCGATTTTTAGAGTTCCATACCCAAAGGATAAAAACTGGACCCTATTACTTAAGTCTCCACTGTCCGTCTGTCTGTCACCAGGCTATATCTAATGAAAGTCATGACCCATGATAGCTAGACAGTTGAAATTTACACAGACGATGTTTTTCTGTTGCCGCTATAACAAACAAATACTAAAAATAGAATAGATTAAATATTTAAGTGTGGCTCCCATACAACAAACGTGATAATTTATAGATAATGGTACGGAACCCTTTGTGCGTGAGTCTGACTCGCACTTGGCCGATTATTTTAAGTAACCGGTTCCGCGTTTGTCGCCGCACCGATAGTTTGCAAGCCATTTAAGCGAACGAACTTTTTGAATACAATGATTACCAAAATCAGAGGAAGTTTAACATGAATCATTATCATGATATTTTTTTCAATTACATACTTTATTTTTTTCAGACAGGAAGAATGAATAACCGTCCAAATAATATGTTCTTTACACAAGATTCAGTTCCTTCAATAGGTGCTCCACAGACAAACATAAATTATTCTAATTTTAATGATCAATCGCAAGAATATAATGATTTTGTGAACTACAGTAATTTATCTCAATCTCAGATTGGATTGAACATGCCAGTCACTTCATATCATAGCGCATATATAAACGAAAACAATAATAACTCTTATTATTATGGTCAACCAATTAACAACTATACAGCATATAATGATCCGTCAACTATTCCCACTACTATGGTCAATTCAAATTTGCCAACTGCATACATAAACACCTTAAGTCAACCTTCAAATGACATTGGACATCCTATGGCAACATATTATGATCCCAACACATCTTCAACTTTAGTTTCCAATAATACAACAACAGCTGATGATCTTGCTAAGTCAACAATTAAACCTACTAGAGCTCCAACTCCTTTAGTTGATGAGAAATCAGCAATTTCTTGTTGTGGGAATATACATAAATGTTCCAAGTTTCTACTAACTAGTAGCCATTCTAATGACATTAGCAGTGGGCAAACAGAATTAAAAATGACTACCAATTCTATAGACAAAAAGAAATGCTGTGACTGCATGTGCTCGAAAGTAAATTTAGAAGGAGAAAAAGAATACAGGCAGGAACTGGAACAGAAGTCTTCGGTACAGGCCCATGAAAAAGCGTTTCGTGAATTTTTGATCAAATTAAAAATGGAACACCCACCCGAACCAAAGAAGAAACAAAGTATTTGTAAAGAAAAATCCTCTAAAGATACATTAATTAAGTTAAAAACCTCAAAAAAATCAAAAAGCAAGAAAGATAAATCTAAAAAACAAAAATCTTTAGTACAAGAAAATGAAAAGGCATTTCGTATTTTCTTGGCAAAATTAAAAATAGAGAAAGAACTTGCATTAAGAAAACTGCAAAAGATACATGAATGTAGTAAAAAAACATCTTCCAAAGATATTACGTCTAGCAACGTAAAAGCTACCGCATATTCAGAAAAAGATAATAAATACAGAGATCCTAAAGAACAAGAGGAGAAACGCGCAAATTTTATCAAAACAAAATATGTAGATGCGCAAGAACCTCTATATAAACCTAAAATGAAAAACAGTTCTTGCGAAGATCTTTTGAGTTCATCGACTAATTTATCTACTATCGGACATTTGGAAAATGATAAAACTAAAAAATATACATTTCCTAAAGAAGATGAGAACCGGCCAAAATTTATAAAAACGAAATACGTAGATGAGCAAGAACCCGTATATAAACCAATTAAAAAAGCAAAGATTGATATGAACTATGATAATACAAAGTCTTCAATCATAAATTCTGATTCTACTTATTTCAAACCGAAAAGATCACGAGACGAATCAAAGTCATCAGAGAGAATAAGTAGAAGAGATGAAAATAATTTAAAAATTTCGAATTCCAAAACAGATTCGATAAAATATTATAAGTGTACGGAAGATCGCAAAGAAACTCGCAAAAAGACCCCAGTGAAAAGTATTGTCAAAATTTCCGAAAAGCGTGAGATAATAAACAAGTCACGTTGCAGTATTCTTGAAGATGAAGACTTGAGAGATACACTTATTCGTAAATTACAAAAACATCCAAGTAAACAAAAAAATAAGGAAAGTAAACATGAAATTCCTAAAAGGAAATCCCCTGAAGATTCAAATGATAGTTTAATTGTAACAGTAAACAACAAGTCAAGTGAAAATAAAGATGTCCCTGAGAATAGTAATGATAAACAGAAATCCAAAAAGACCAAAAACGCTTCGTGTAAAAAATTAAATTTGGTGATAAATATAGTATACAAAGAACCTGGTACTCGAAGTCGAAGCGAATCTGACAAAAGTGAAAGTGAGGATCACTCTCCGCAAACAAATGTTGATCTTAGTTTTCTGGATGACTTTAATGTCGACGAAATAGTAGCAAGTTTGAACAAAACGGAAAAAAATGGCACACGTCAAATTTTGCAAAATGAAGAGCCTAATGTTACTAATTCGGAAGATGAACGAAACAAACTTGATACTAGCAATGCTTTGATACAAAGAGATAATTCGAAAATAACTGAAGCTAGAATAATTTTACAAAAGGGAGACGTGTTAAATAACCTGTTATCAAAAGAAGCCAGCCTTTTAGACAGCCTCAGGTATTTTATCCAATCTTTTCTTCAATACTTATACACAGAGTATATGATATATCAATAAGACGTCAATGTAGAAAACAATACCATCTGCTACTTATTGGTTGATTACGTCATTGCTTCAGAGTTTACGAGATATTTAGGTTTAATATATTTATGTTTACCTTCGCGATTGATTATTTTGCTATCATGTAAGTAGGCATGGATGGCGAAGAAGTAGCGAGTGGTCATTCTTTTACGAAAGTCCTATTTTAGCAAACCTTTTATGAAACTTTATTTAAACAACTCTGATCCTCCTGGCATCAATGAACTCATGATCAATTTCTTTTTTCAGGACGATACATCAAGAAATTCAAAGCGAAAAGCGTAGTAGCATGGTTAAAGAAGCTGATAAAGTGTTTGGTAATAATACAGACTCATCATCTCATAAAGAAAGAAAAGATTCTGCTGATTCTTTACTTGGAGGTAATCAACATGATAAAGACTTACCTTTACCAATCAATGATTGTGTAACTCAAGAACCGAATACTTCCGATTCATCGTTAAATGATATAATAGAACATATCAAACATTTTAGTAAAAAGGATACCCAAACAAAAGAGTCACTCAATGAAAATGTTCTTAAAGAACAGCCTAATATCTTAGCTCAAAATAGTACAATTTCCGCTCATGATGATATCACTTTCCCGGAGAAAACAGATGAAAAAGAACGATCAGAGCTTCTTAGAATATTAGAAGATACAACAGATGAGACGTTAGGGCTAACTGAAACGCAAAATAATATTTCTTCTAATTCTTTGCTTCCGACACCACACCATCAAGAAAAAGTTTTAAACGTACTTTCTATAATAGACCTATCGAGCGATGACTCAAATGATAGTAATGAAATAAATCTATCAAAACAAAATATCTTATCTTTAGAAGAAACTTTAGACGACGACGTGTACATTGTCGAAGTACCAAAGAAAGATCATGAAACCATAGATCTAACTACAGATGAAAATTTAAACAATTACAATACAAAAACATCTTACAAAGCTTCAAATGCAGTTACAAAAAAAGCTTGTAAAAATGAAAAACAAGATAAGACAGTTATTTATAAACCTGGCGTAAAGCAAAATATTCAAAAAGATCCTGTTGCTGATAAAAAAATATCAGTGCAAGATGTAACAAAGCAAATATCACGAAAAACTAAAATATCAACAAAAATAATAAATGCAATAAAAGACTCGATAGTTTCCTTACAAATAAACGAATCTCTATATGTAGCTGATGATTCATTAGAGAAAGATGCAGTAAATCAATTCTCGGAAATAAATACTACAAAAGAAATAGTATTACAGAATATCGATATTGTTAACGTTAAAGAACGACCGAATACTCATGTTCTGACACCAACTACTCAAAATGATATTCATCATAAAAACAAGGACATGGAATGTGATCACATTGTATCTAATACATTAACCAAAGATCTGTCTAACGAATCTCTAATTGAAAACTGTAATATGCCAGCTTCTGAAAGTATTACATGTTTTGATGTAAAAAATAAAAAGCATAATATTGAATTAAAAGATGTTGAAATTATAGAATTAGATACGATAAAAGACAAAATATTATCATGTATAGAAACTAATGTTCAAGTCGATGAATCGATAAAAACTCAACCTGTACCACAAGCCCAAGCTGAGGTTACTCCTGACAAAACTTCTAAAAATATTAAAGGTGAACATTGTGAACCTAAAACTTCAAAAGATGTCAACATAACTCAAACATCAGAACAAAATGCTAGTGAGACGATATCTGAGATAGTCTCCAATTCTGATGAGCACGAAAAAGACGGAAAATATAAAATTGTTGAATCTCTTACGAAGTCGAACGCAGAAGTAAATGTTGACGAAAAGTTGAAGACTAAAGACGTTTGTAAATTGTTAAAAGCCCAAACGGATATTCCAAAAACGAAAGATTCTCCTATTAAATCAATGCCCTCGGCTTCTGGTACGAAAGCGAAAGCAAATATCGATGAAAATAAAGAGTTACATGTTAAATCATTGACAGTCCAAACTAATATTCCAAAAACTGAAACTTCTACTACTAAATCAGTACCCTCCACTTCAAGCAGGAACGCAAAAGTAAATGTCGATGAAAATAAGTTGAAGTCTGAAGATGATAAGTCTAAAGCCCAAACGGATATTCAAAAGCCTGAAGTTTCTACACCAAAATCAATGCTCTCCACTTTAGGCACGACCGCAAAAGTAAATGTGAATGAAAATAAGTTGAAGTCTGAAGATGATAAATCTAAAGCCCAAACGGATATTCAAAAGACTGAAGCAATGCTCTCGACTTCTGACTCGAAAGCAAATATTTCATCGCCAACAGCAAAGAAAGAAAAAACTAATCCTACGGTAAATGTGAAGACTGAAGATTTGCGAATACCTAAATTAGCACTCAGGCTAGAGCGAGAAATGTCGGATATTCTTGGCCAAAAATATACTGTTCTAGGTTTGATCCGCGGGGGGATATACTCAAAAGTTTTTCATTGTCATAGCAAGGGTCAGGACTATGCTGTGAAGAGCCTCAAGTACGTAATACTTTACAATTTTTTAGTTATATCATCCATATTACATGCTGATTTGTGGCAAAAAAAAAATGTTAAGTACATAATTTTTTTTTTTTGCTACCAGTTGCCTCTGATCCCGGACAGATCGTAAAAGCTATCAATCAAAAGAAAATGTGGGTAGCATCAGTCACTATTTTGATTCTTTTTTTCACGCTGACATTAGGCTAAGTTCAGCATTAGTTTAAGTTATTGAGGGTTAAAGCTTGAAAGTCTGGGATTTCCCTAGCAAATAATAGATGGCGCTACGGATATCAAGTCATTTAGGTAGTCCCGCTACTCATCACTAGATGGCGTTCTTGACAATCGGTTTTTTTTTTAAATTTGTCTAGCAAATAAATTTGTTGTATTTGTTATAAAACAATAGGCCTCACCCAAGGATTCCAAAATGACCGATCTATAGAGCGGCACTGCATGCGCTTTTCAGCGGTCTTGGTCAGGTCGTCTGACCACCTTGTGGTTATGTCTTATTTAAATAATAAAATTTATTTTTAGCGTCCGCTGCCTACCCTCTGACAAGCAGTATTATAAATATGCTGAGAAAAATGAAATGCTGTACGATATGCAGAGAGAAATGACGAGGAACAGCTACGGTTGCGTCCACCTCGTAAACTCGTTTTCCATGATGGGCCATTTTGTTTTCATCATGGATTATTACCCGAAGAACTTGAGACAGGCCTTGGAGGATAATGAGAAGCCGTTTCACATCAACGTCGTGCAACACCTCGCAAGGCAGCTAGTTTCAGCTGTGATGATGTTGATGAGCCATAATGTGGTGCATTTAGGTAAGAACATTTAGAGAAAGCCCGAGGCTAAGGCTTTTTTTTTATTAAGATTTTTTTTCATAAATAACGTTGATTTTGAAAACATTTAATAATTTAATTACACTGGGTTTCGTTAACCCCTTGTATTTACGAAAATAACCGTTGCTATATATTTTATTTACCTAAGTTTGATTTTTTTAAATCTTTTTCACCGACTTACAGAAAGGAGTTTTTTTTTTTTGCATGTTCACCGATAAATTCGAAAACGCCTGGACCGATTAGATTTTTTAACTCACATTAGAAGAGAAATTGCGGGTAGCAGACTAAACTCTCAAACCATAGTCACCCTTATTTCTGTCTATCAAATGCATAGAATGGCTTGAAAAAAATCGGCGCCGCTGCAGTCCCGAGGCTTTTGTTTTGTTCAAGCTATACTGTGCGTTGCGCAGATAGAAATAAAGGTAAATATATAAAATGCGAATCATGTTAATACTCGGTTTTCCATCTTCTCGCCCAATATCACGCTAAATGTCTTGCCGGAGTTTCGTCTGCTTAGAGCCGACCCAAAATGCTCTATCTGCCCCGTTACGGACAAAACCGTGATACAAATGTAACTGCTTTTCAGACATCAATCCAGGCCACATCCTGCTCAACCTCCAGAATAACAAGCTAAAACTGTGCGGTTTCGACGAAGCGCGCTACGTCGATAAAATCCAAACAATCTCCGCTAAATGTGGAAGCATCAACTACCGCTCGCCAGAAGTCATAGTGGGCTACAAAGCCAGCTTCGACGTGGACGTATGGGCGACTGGTTTGGTACTCTACGAGATGGCCACGAAGAAAAAGTTGTTCCCTGGTATTCATAATAACGACATACTCTTCAAGCAGATTTGTACGCTCGGCGTGCTGCCCATTGAGATGATACACAGGTCGCACTTCGCCCATGAACACTTCGTTGGTACTAGTTTCAAGAGGTTGTTGGGGAAAAATTTTAATGTAAGTAATCGTAATCTTCTTATCTTCTTTTTTTAAATTAATTTTTTGATTAAACTGTTATTGTTAGTAATCATCAAGCTTCGTCCTCAGGTGTATCGTTATAATCATCTTAAATCAAACAAAGTTTAAACTGGTTATTCTATTAAATAGAATAATATTTTCTGAATCTTCATCATCCGTATTAAGGGGCGACCTGAATTTTTCAGGGGCCTCTGCTTTGAAATAAATCATTTGAAAGGAAACAGAGATATCTTTTAAAGTTAGAACGTGACACTTTTCTACGCACATAAGCGCTTGCTAATGTGCGTAGAAAAGCTCTACGTTCTCACTTTAAACTGTAGTTTCATAAAATAGTTTGAAGGGTTATCTAGGGTCTGGTCGAGACAACATTATAAATGGTATCTCTGTTTCCTTTCAAATGATTTATTTCACATGGGCGCAGCACTGGACCCCGAAAAATTCAGGTATTCTCATAAGTTTCTTTCTCTTTTCAGAACGTCACCTTCATAACCAAGTTCTACAGAACTAAGAGACTGGAAACGACTATAATGAATGCGTACAACGTGAATTGGAGAGACAATGCCTCGCAACTGGAGCTGAAGTCAGATATTGTCAAAGTATTGTGTTTCACCACTTTGCTCAAAGAGATGTTGGAGGTAAACCCGTCTGAAAGGATTCCGATATTCCTTGTGAATGAGAGTGATTTTATAACTAAGAGTTAAGTTTTATATTGTGTTTCACCACTTTGCTCATACAGATGTTAGAGGTAAACCCGTCTGATATAGATTACCAATATTCCTGCGAATGGGAGGTTTTATATTGTGTTTTACCGCTTTGCTCAGACATGTTGGAGGGAAACCCGTCTAAAAGGATACCGATATCGGTATACTATATAATATATACTTTGTGAATGGAAGTGATTTCACCGCTTTGCTCAGACATGTTGGAGGGAAGCCCGTCTAAAAGGATACCGATATAGGTATACTATATAATATATACCTTGTGAATGGAAGTGATTTTATAACTAAGAGTTAAGTTTTATATTGTGTTACACCGCCTTGCTCAGGCAGATGTTGGGGGTGAACCCGTCTGATAATAGTGACCTGCACTTAAATATTTTTCACAGGGTAGACACTAATGCATATCTAGCAAACCTCATTTCTCGAGTTAAGTTTTATATTTTGTTTCACCGCTTTGCTTAATAATTTAGTGTTGGATGTTGGAAGTTAAGTTTGTTGATCGGATATAAATGTCTGCTGTTTTCAAAGGATTTTTTTTTAGGATGAGTGTTACTTTTCAGTGTTATATGTATATTGTTATTAGAAACATTGTGAGCTATGCACACATATTGTCTTCCTATGGATAGAGTGTCTGCATACTCATAGTTCGTGTGAAACGTATCCTTCAAAATCATAAAGATTTTTAAATAACGCTGATTTTGAAATAATTTATAACAATTTCATTACACAGAGTGTCATATAACCTCTTGTATTTATGAAAATTAACAACCGTAGCTATGCGTATTTTAGTTACTGACATATTATTATTTTTTCACTCTTTTTCACCGATTTCCAAAAAGGAGGAGATTATTTTTATTTTTTATGTATTGGAAAACGTTTGGGACCATTCGTTTTTTTTTTATTTGAAAGTGTATACTTTTTAGATGGTCCCATAGAAATTGTATCAAAATCGGTTATGTAGTTTAGGGGTGAAGTCGGTTTTTAGTTTCGAAAATGTATTATTATTTGGCATTGAAAGAATGACACAAAACATTATCTTAATACTAAGTTCCTTTTAACAAACTTTTGTAAAGTTTAATGAATTCAAGGGGAAAGTAAATAATTTCCCCTTGAAGTCATGATTATAAATAAGAAATATGCGTTAACCTTAGTACAACAAAACGTACATACATGCAGTTATGCGAACGCAGAAATGCCGATTTGTTTCTAAAAGTTAACGTGTTAATTTTTTTTTCTATAAAAAAGTAAGTTTATATTGTTTTTGCAGAAAGTAATGAGGCCATCGATACCTGTTATGCCTCATGCCAAAGTAACATAGTTATATAACTAGATTTATATTTTTGTATTGTTAGAAATAAAGGTTGATTAAATTCATATCTGGTTTACACAATCCTATACAATGTGTAACTTGCTTGCTTGCTTTTCGTGTGTGTGTAAGTGGCCAAACACTAGTGTCAGATTTTTCAAGCTGCCTAAAGGCATCTGACATAGCTTGACGACTGCCATACAATGATAACAGCCGGGGCCAACGGCTTATACGTGCTTTCCGAAGCAAGGAGGAGCTCGAGAAAATTTTATGCCACTTGTCACCAATCCAAGTGCGGACCACGCCCGGTGTTGCTTTACTTGCGAAAGCGCTAGTAATGCGCATTCCCGCCGGGCCACCGAGCTCCTCAATGTGTAACGAGAAGGGGGTATCAACCCGAAAGAGTGAAACGTACTACAATGTGAACAACTTTTACTATAGGAGTCCATCTCTGATATCGCAAAAAAGGAAAATTAAATGCCTACCGTGCCGAAATGTATGGAGCTTCAGATGTTTTTTTGCCATTTCAGAGATGGTCATGGTAAAAGTTGTTCACATTGATTAGTACGTTTAATCCCTTTCAGGTTGATACCCCCTTTATGTTAGACAAGGCTTATGTATACACAGAGACGACAGTTAGACCACAGATATCATGCCCCCCTATGACTGCCCCCTGCAATGCCCACAGATATAAAATACATACGAAATAACGGAACGGATGTGGCAAAAAGATTTTTTTTTTGCTCATTAGATCTGTAATAGTTATTTATGCAACTGTTGTATAATAAGGGGTATTAAAACACGATTGTGATTTTATCACATGAGTGTTTTAATACCTAATTATTACATGATATGAATCCTCTATAAAAGGTTCTAAATCCATAGTGTTGGAAGAACTCTATGTAAATTCCTGGTAAGTTTATTGCTGAGTATCTAATACAAACTAACGATGTATGTATAGGTAATAAAAATTACGGAACTGTGGTAGTGAACGACGCATACATAACAATGTTCTTTTTTTGAAATTCATAATATGTGGCTGTTTGATGATTAAGGATGGGATTGAGTTCGCGTTGCATAATGAAATTTAGTACAACATTATAACACCTGTTTGGGTGATATAATGGTTACTATGACACTGGGTGTTTTAATGTTGGCAATAAGCTAACTGCTTCAGAAACTTTTAAAGAGGATTTATAGCATGTGTGTAGATAATAGTATATTATGCAATTAGTGAATAAAAGACGGATTTAATTCGAGGGCCATAGATGAATCACGAGCAAGTGAAGGATTCTAACGACTGAATCACGAGCGAAGCGAGTGATTCAAGTGTTAGAATTCTGAGCGACGCGTGTGATTCATGGCCCTCGATTAAATCCGTTTTATTCAAGAGTTGCATACTATACTTTATACCATGACTACGAGAAAAAGACAGATTTAAACAAAAATAGACATTCAAAGAAAAAAAAAAGGAAGATTAAATCAATTAAAATGCAAGTTGAAATTGGAACAGTTACTCAAATCAGGAGTAATTTTTCTAAACTATAACACCAAAGTAGTGATTAAAAGTGCTTTTTATTCACTGCTTTTAGTGAATAAAATAAATTACCGAAATAGTGAGTAAAAGTGCATTTTATTCACTGTTTTCAGTGAATAAAATAAACAACCAAAATAGTGAGTAAAAGTGCCTTTTATTCAGTGTTTTCAGTGAATAAAATAAACTTTTTAGAAGGGGAATGGTATAAATATATTTGCTGTATTGTGTGGTAATGTGACTGACCTGGCCCGGCATCTCCTTGGTGTGTCCATCGGGCACGTGGAACAGCACGAGCGGCGCGCCGCGCGTCGTCAGCTCGGAGGGCGGCGTCGCGGACACGTCCACGCGGAAGAAGCCGCGCCGCTGCAGCTGGATTATGTCCCCCACCTTCACCTTCAGCAGCTCTGGCTCGCCCAGCATGGGGATCTCCCACTGGAAATAAAGTTTTATTTGAGATGCTAATTGATTGTCAACACAGATGATAGTCGGGAGTGGTTAGACCTTTGCCTTGAGCAGCTCTGGCTCGCCCAGCATGGGGATCTCCCACTGGAATTTTACATTTTATTTGAGATGCTAATTGATTGTCAACACAGGTGATAGTGGGGAATATCCAGACCTTCACCTTTAGCAGCTCTGGCTCGCCTGGCATGGGGATCTCCCACTGGAATTTCACATTTTATTTGAGATGCTAATTGATCGTCAACACAGGTGATAGTGGGGAGTGTTCAGACCTTCAATTTGAGCAGCTCTGGCTCGCGCAGCATGACGATATCCCACTGGAATTTTACGTTTTATTTGAGATGCTAATTGATTGTCAACACAGGTGATAGTGGGGAGTGTCCAGACTTTCACCTTCAGCAGCTTTAGCTCGCCCAGCATGGGGATCTCCCACTGGGATTTTACATTTTATTTGCGATGCTAATTGAGTGTCAACACAGGTGATAGTGGGGAGTGTTTAGACCTTCAACTTTAGCAGCTCTGGCTCGCCCAACATTGGGATCTCCCACTGGAATTTTACATTTTATTTGAGATTCTAATTGATTGTCAACACAGGTGATAGTGGGGACTGTTTAGACCTTCAACTTAAGCAGCTCTGGCTCTCCCAGCATGGGGATCTCCCACTGAAATTTAAATTTTATTTGCGATGCTAATTGAGTGTCAACACAGGTGATAGTGGGGAGTGTTTAGACCTTCAACTTTAGCAGCTCTGGCTCGCCCAACATTGGGATCTCCCACTGGAATTTTACATTTTATTTGAGATTCTAATTGATTGTCAACACAGGTGATAGTGGGGACTGTTTAGACCTTCAACTTAAGCAGCTCTGGCTCTCCCAGCATGGGGATCTCCCACTGAAATTTAAATTTTATTTGAGATGCTAATTGATTGTCAACACAGGTGATAGTGGGGAGTATCTGGACCTTCACCTTGAGCAGCTCTGGCTCGCCCAGCATGGGGATCTTCCACTGGAATGTTACGTTTTATTTGAGCTGCTAATTGATTGTGAACACAGGTGATAGTGGGGAGTGTTCAGACCTTCAACTTGAGCAGCTCTGGCTCGCCCAGCATGGGGATCTTCCACTGGAATGTTACGTTTTATTTGAGCTGCTAATTGATTGTGAACACAGGTGATAGTGGGGAGTGTTCAGACCTTCAACTTGAGCAGCTGTGGCTCGCCCAGCATGGAGATCTCCTACTGGAAAGTTACGTTTTACTTGAGCACAGGCACAGAATTAGTATTTGTACTCATGTACTTACCACAGAATGAACATAAATATTACATGCAGAACGAAAACTACTAGAATCCCGTGCAATATGCGTCCCCGTTCCCCGACCCCGCACCTCTCCCCCGTACTCGCTTTGTCGCGCGCGTTGGGGGGCAAAAACACACATTGACGTGTGCACGGATGTATAGTTTCGTTTGTAGTAGTAATAGGCATAAATGATACTCCGCTTCTATGAAGTGCCATACCTGTGGTCTTACTCAGCAAAGAAAGTCAAAGAAATATCTACTGAATGTGGTAAGCGATATGGTTTAATTTAGCTCGCGTCAGAACTTAGCACCTTTTCGTTTAGATACCTATAAATTAATTGAAAGCCAATTTCATTCTTATTACTTTGTACAAACGATTCAAATAGTTAAATACCTAAATCGTATGGGTTCGTTTTTAGTTTTACCGTAAGTCGCCGTTCGCAAATACAAAAGCTTACCCTAGTTTGGTGTCCTATGTACTGCTTAAAGTCATCGTCTTTGCTGAGCACTGGCTTCGAAATGATATTATCGAAGTAAACACAATAAACTTCTACAGTTGGCGACTTCGGAGTATCGCCCAGCCAGGTCAGCTTCAGGGTTTTCTTGTAGTCTTTATTCTCGAGGTTCGGAGTCGCGTCTACGCTGGTGACGGTGCCATCTGGCGACCTGTGAATATGGTTGAAGAAAATAAGGTTATTATAAAGATCACACTAGGAGGCAACACTGAGATTTTTGCGCTGATATTGAATATTTTGTTATAATCTGTCAAGTAAAAACAGATCATTATCATCATTTTGGCCCACTGCTGAGCATACTCATCTCGGTCCTTGTTAGGCTTATTGCTGAGCATAGGCCGATCTCTACGGCAGATGTAGAGAGAGTTTATTTCAATCTGCCGTACAGGACAACTGAAGGATGGAATGAGTCAATATTAAAAAGATTTGAAATGTGTCAAGAATTTGAAAATTAAAATTTAGTTTGTTAGAAGCGTACAGAATGAGATGAAGACATGAGGTGGATAACAGCATGCGGCAAAGGTATCATGCAGCATCGTTACAGACTCAACTAGGCGCTTTTTGGTCCCGTCCTGCGCATAGGCCCATCTCGGCCCTTTTTTGGCCCACTTCTAAGCATAGGCCTATCTTAGCCCCTTTTTTGGCCAACTTCTGCGCATAGGCCCATCTCAGCCCTATTTTGGCCCACTGCTTAGCATAGGTCCATTTCGGCCCTTTTTTGGCTCACTACTGCGCATAGGCTCTTTGGGTGCATACTTATCCTTGTCTAATGAAAAAAAAAACATCTTACTTGTGAATCTTATCAATTAAGATATTCCCGTAGTTGATAAAGGTGGCATTCTCTCCTTCTTTCAAAGTCTTCGCATCAACCTGGTCTATGAGTAACCTCTTCGACACCCATATGGTCTTGGTACCGACGTCTGGGTTTTTGGGGTGTAAAGCGACGGGCAGACTGCTGTCGGACGAGATGCCCTTGAGGTTGACGGGCACGGGGTTCGATTCCAGTGCCGTGTACCTTGGAGCGATGGGGTCTATGACCTAAAAACAACATGTAATTAAATTAAATCAAACGGCAATAAGTCTACAGAAATTTTAAAAAAGTAAGTCACCCTTCGCACTCCCCAGATGGCAGCACAGTGAAGTCAGGTTCAATAAGTTGCTGTTATTGGAAACATTTGACAGAGCGAAAGAACTTGTCAACTGATATTAGGACGACCTCTGTGGCCTAGTGGTGACAATGCCAGGCTGCTATTCCGGAGGTCCCGAGTTCGATC
Source organism: Acrobasis suavella (assembly GCA_943193695.1). Taxonomy (NCBI): domain Eukaryota; kingdom Metazoa; phylum Arthropoda; class Insecta; order Lepidoptera; family Pyralidae; genus Acrobasis; species Acrobasis suavella. The sequence goes on from OW971947.1 coordinate 6,103,680, forward strand.
CCCAGTCAGGTCAAGATGAAAAATGTTTTTTTTTTTCAGACTGACCTGAGTCTTGGGTTTTTATTTATATATGCATTTGTTATAAAATATAGTATCGTTGAGTTAGTGTCCCATAACACATACTGAACCAGCACAAAACAATATTATATATACGAGTTCGACTGGGAGATATGCAAGGTTACCTTCTTGTTGATGGCCCAGATCTTGTCCCACTCCATGAAGACCACAGAGCGACTGGAGCCCTGCGCGTGTATGAACTGCCTCAGCGTTTACACCGTCATACCGCGACGTCATTTATTCTTTGCACTCAGACCAGCACAAAACAATGATATATACAAGTACGACTGGAAGATATGCAAGGTTACCTTCTTGTTGATGGCCCAGATCTTGTCCCACTCCATGAAGACCACAGAGCGACTGGAGCCCTGCGCGTGTATAAACTGCCTCAGCGCTTACACCGTCATACCGCGACGTTATCCAGCACAAAACAATAATATATACAAGTTCGACTGGGAGATATGCAAGGTTACCTTATGGTTGATGGCCCAGATCTTGTCCCACTCCATTTGTTTATTTGTTTATATATTTAAATTACACACAGATTAACAGTTTACATCAACCAAAGCATCCGCATGTTAGCTTCCATGAAGACCACAGAGCGACTGGAGCCCTGCGCGTGTATGAACTGCCTCAGTGTTTACACCGTCATACCGCGACGTCATTTTTTCTTTGCGCTCAGACCAGCACAAAACAATGATATATACAAGTTCGACTGGGAGATATCCAAGGTTACCTTCTTGTTGATGGCCCAGATCTTGTCCCACTCCATGAAGACCACAGAGCGACTGGAGCCCTGCGCGTGTATGAACTGCCGCAGCGCTTCCACCGTCATACCGCGACGGAGTACACCGCGGACTGTAGGCATGCGCGGGTCGTCCCTAAAATAAAAGAAATATATATATATATATAGTCTAACTCTCTCATTCATAAAAATTAACAATCATTTTCTAAACCTATTTTAGTTAAAACATGTTTTGTCCCTTTCTCTCTTTTCCTTTTTTGACATAGAAAGGAACGAGACGAGTAAGCTTCTTTGGCAAGGTTGATATGCTTGTCGGAATAACAAGTTTATTTGCCAGGCAAATTATAGAATCCCCGAATTTAAAGCGTTCACCCCCATTAACTTAACCGCAGAACCGATTTCCATCAAACTTAGCTAAGAACCACCACAAGGAAACTTATTTATATAAGTACAATGCCACACACACATTGGCGTCAAATTTTTAACAGCCCTGTTTTTATTGGGGATTAAAAAAGGATAGATTGACATTCATTAAAAATGAGACGGTAAGGTCAGCGCCCCACCTGATGCTAACGTATGAGAAGCTGCCATGCCAATCTGTCAATCGCCTGATAACCAACCCGAAACCCGCGCCCTCCGTAACTGCACAAGAAACCGCTGTATGCATAGATTTATATCCTTTCTCCGCAAAAACTTCCCTCAGTCCCCGTAGTCGTCATACCCCGCGACCCTGTACCGCGCAGGCCAAAATTATTGAACCGGTCGCTCTATAACGATGCATCAAGAGATGCGTTAAAATAAAGAGTTCGTGAGACGAAGGCTTAGAAAAAAAAATTGACACTTACCATCCATCAACCAGTCCTTGTTCCACGAACCACGTGAGTTTCCTCTTCGACAGCACGGTATTAGTCATGCTCAGCCGACTATACTCCCAAATGTAGGGCTTCCTCAGCCCCAATGCCTCGATGAACCAGTAGAACTGCGGGTCTCGGTCGTGGTATTCCATGGTGCGGAGCACGTGGGTGACGCCTTCGATCGAGTCCACGATTGGGCACGCGAAGTCGTATGTTGGGTAGACTCTAAAACATTTCACAAATTAGGTATTTTAACACAGTTTTACTCACGTAATGTAGTCGGAAAAGGCTGACATATGGACCAAGTTATGTCATCACACGTTAGTTTTAATAATATAATTTCACACATATCTTTGTCACTTTATATTTGATCAGCCCAGTAATATGCCTCCATTTGACCCCGTATTTATAAAAATTAACAACCGTTTGCAAAACCTCTTTTAGTTAAAATGTGTTTTGTCTTGTTCTTATTATGTAACATTTTGAAAAGAGGGAAAGGGAAAAAATATATTTTAGCCAAAATAGCAAACCGTTGTTAATTTAATAACGGCGAAAAACTTAACGCTCCTTTTAATTTCGTAATCGTGCAATAAAGAGTTCATTTGAACTCACTTTTACTGCATCTGAGTGTGCGGATGCGGCTCCGGCTAGCAATGATAAATGGTGGGGGCTGCATCCCTTCCCTTCAGAGTCCTTCTTTATCTCTTCCCATAGCTGAAGGTTCTTTTACCAGTTGGAGACGATACACCAATTATTGAACTCACTTGTACTGCATCTGTGGACTTACTTGTAGTGCATCTGAGTGCGCAGGTGTGGCTTTGGCTTGCAGCGGTAGATGGTGGATTCTGCACGCCAATATAAGAGCCCTTTTTATCTCTTCCCAAAGCTATAGGCTCTTCTACCAGTTGGAGATGGTACACCAATAATTGAACTCACTTGTACTGCATCTGAACTCACTTGTACTGCATCTGAGTGCGCGGGTGCGGCTCCGGCTTGCAGCGGTAGATGGTGGGGTCCCGCAGGCAGCCGTTCGCGGACTGCATGTCGATGATGGCGCGCACGCAGCACTGTTTGCCGATGTCAGTGCCCTTTTTCATCTCTTCCCATAGCTGTAGGTTCTTCTGCACAGCTGGAGAACATACAACATTATATTAGTAGGGTTAACTTATGATAAGAGTATCTTGGAACCCTTACGTACATTATCATTCCTGTTTCCCATATTTGGCAAAGACTATATACATATTCATTAGCCACAATCCTGATAGACCTCCCTCGCTTCGTCTACCACTCATAAGCCACTGTTACGAGTAGTTCTGACTACTCTCCTTTATTTTAAGAATATCAGAAAGATCGTCTGGGAATAGGGGAGGGGGGCAAACTGCCCTCAAACGGCAGTTACGGGCGCCAAAACTATGTTTTTTCGTAGTAGTAGTTTACTAGGTATATTTCTTTTAATAGACCAGTATGGAAAAATATTTAAAATCATCAAGTTAATTTATCAAATACCAAATTACAAGTGTCAATGATAAGTCACAATTCTTCTTATTCTTGCTGTTTATCATTTGCTCGGCGGCGGTGTCGACTACGAAGGCTTTGCCCTCCTTGATCAGCTGCTCTTCAAGAATCACCTAGAAAGTAACAGCTTCTAAACTTACAGTTCTTTTTATTCCTGCTGTCTATCTTCTGCTCCTTCTCATCCTTCATCTGCTCGGCGGCGGTGTCGTCTACGAAGGCCTTGCCCTCCTTGATCAGCTGCTCGCACATCTGCAGCATTAGGTCGAAGTACTGCGACGTGTGCGTAAACATATCTGGCGTGAACTCCATCTCTACATCTACAAGAATCACTTGGAAATTAACACCTTCTAAACTTACAGTTCTTCTTATTCTTGCTGTCTATCTTCTGCTCCCTCTCAGCCTTCATCTGCTCCGCGGCGGTGTCGTCTACGAAGGCCTTGCCCTCCTTGATCAGCTGCTCGCACATCTGCAGCATCAGGTCGAAGTACTGCGACGTGTGCGTGAACATGTCCGGCTTGATCTCCAACATCTCTACGTCTTCCAGGATCACCTACGAATGAATAGCGGTCAAATACTTCAGCCGATGGTCCGAAAGGCAATTATATGTACACATAAATTGATTATGAACCTCCTTGCTATATTCAAGGAAATAGGGAAATAAAAAATAATAGTATTCGGTTACAGGTCTCGAGACATAAGCTCAGCTTTGCATTTGTGTCAGTGTACACAGATAGTACAGGTGAGACATCGGCTTGAGGCACGGCATGGCCCATACCAGTTGATACTGGTTTTGAAACTCGGTCTGAGTCGCGACCCTCGCGCTTCATCTATCTGCCGCGCACTTTCCGTCTTCGCCTTCACCTTTGGTACCCCTAGCAGCTTGACGTATCAGTGTTGTCGTGTTATAATGATTGTTGAAATAAAATTATAATGAAGAAGCATAAGAATATTTTTTTCATAGTTACTAGACTTAAATAAAATTAAAATGAGAAAAGCCGGTTTCTGACTACACGACTTACTTTCTCAAAATCAGCATTCTCCTTAGCCGGGTTAGTGTCGTCAAACCTCATGATGAGCTTCCCTTGGAAAGCTTGCTGGTAGTACTGGTTCAGTAACGCAGCTTTAGCATGGCCAATGTGCAGATATCTGTGGAATAATCGCAAATCTCACTTATTTGAAAACGAGTTTAAGTAGAATAGAGGCATTACATTAATGATATCCTGTTAAAAAGTTCAGTCATCAATTCTCCACATGGTCCCCCTAAATACGCCCACTGTCTGAGCCTCGCCGTTCTCCAATTTTATTGTTTGACACACTGTAGTCTCGATATTTCGGAATTTATTTAAAAAAAAATCTAGTTCTCTTAGTTGCCATTAGAAAATAAAATAATTCCTGTTTTACAGTTTAAGTTATATTTTTTTTTTCATGTGTTTTAAGTTAAATAATTCTTGCATCTGTTATTATGTAGTTTGTATGAATGACGATTTCCTATAGTTTATAAAACCGTAAGAGCATAACACAGTGTTTTCAATAAAAATTGTACATTTTTACAAGTGTTAATTTGCTTAATTTGTATTTTTTCATTATCTCAGTAAAGTTTTTTTACTATTTTAGTCAAAGATTTACATATTGATAAAAATTAAGAACGTTTTCTAAACCTCTCAAGTTGAATTGTTTTGTCTCGTTCTTTCACAGTCAAATATTGAAAAGAGGGAAAGGGACAAAATATATTTTATCTAAAATAGGTTAAGCAAACGGATGTTATTTTTATGAATAAGAGGGTAACCCTTTATTCATAAAAAAATTATAACCTTTGCTAAACCTATTTTAGTTAAAATATGTTTTGTCTCGTTCTTTCAACGTCAAATATTCAAAAGAGGGAAAGGGACAAAACATGTTTTAACTAAAAAAGGTTTAGCAAACGCTTATTATTTTTTATGAATTTGAGGGTAAGAATATACATAAGTTTATAAACAAAGTTACCCAGAAGCTTCTGGCGGGAATCTAACGATGACTTTTCCCATCTCAGCATGAGGGAGTTCAACGAATTTCCCCTCCTGCTGCCGACCGCCCGACTCAGCATTGGCACCGGGAGATCTCCTGTCATAAGAACAAATGAGCTGTGAAAGTACACATACTACGAATTTTTAAGTTTGTGTAATTTAAACACTAGTTGGTCACCAGATATGGCCGTTCGGCATTTTGACAAGCAGGTAAAGAATCAAAGAGCAAAAACAATTTTTTAGGTAAATGTTTTATGTTGCATGTATTGAGAATAAACCATAAATAATAATAAATAGAAATATACTTTAATATTTTTTGTTAAACTCATGTGACATACAGACAATATTAATATGGCATATACATAAAGTCAGCTACTGGCCGACATGTTTTGTGACTATAGACGCGCGTACGAAGTCGCAGGGCCCACACTATTCTGTACTATACTATGTGGATGAGGCCGAAACATGACGGCCAGTCGCTGATTTCATGAGAATATTATTAAAAAAAAATACAAACCTAGAATTAGTCTTTGCTAAGTTCTCCATGACGTCTGCAGGAATCTCCTTCAGGGCCTTTGTGACGGGTGGCTGGGCCTGGATGAGCTTCATCCAGCGGAGAATGTTGTTTGGTGCGTTTGACTTTATGGCATCCTTGAACTTCGAGGACACTGGAATTAATTTTACAATACAAAAGTATTCTTCATTTGAAAATCTGAGGAGCTCGGTGGCTCGAGAGAGCACATTATTTCTGCTTTTGCAAGTTAAGCGATACCAGGCTTGGTTATTACTTAGATGGGTGACCACAAGTGGCATAGAATATCTCGAGCTTCTCCATGCTTTGGAAGGCACATAATGTGATTGGTCCTACTTGTCATCATTGGCAGTTGTCAACCTATGTTAGATGCCTTTAGGCAGCTTAAAAAATGTGACATTGATATTGGCCACTTACTCACACGAAAAACCAAAAAACATTGGAAAATAAGAATAAATGAAATAAAACCTTTTGGAAACTTAAAAGCACAAATCCTTACTATAATATTATAAATGTGAAAGCGTGGATGTTTGTTACGCTTTCACGCAAAAACTACTTGACGAATAATCATGAAATTTTGTACACATATTCTGGGAGGTACTAGAAGTAACATAGGGTACTTTTTATTAAACAAAAACAATATTTAAAAAAGAAATAAAAAAAAAATTTGTCAACAAATATCAACATTTTCTATAGTTTCAGCTGTTTGGAATTTTTGAGGTTAGGTACCATTGTTATTTTTAACTGTCACTGAAAGCGTATGTCTAAAAAATGCCTCGGAAGCGTAAATCTACACTATCCAATTATTTAATGGATTCGATGCGAGCGAAGCCGCGGGTAAAAGCTAGTACCTGATATATTCAGAAATAGAAAAAGAAAAAATCTTTATTTGGAGCATATACATTTAAGGTTATATTAAACTTACCATGGAGTACACTGAATACAGCTAAATCAGACACAGACAATGATTCTCCAACTAAATAAGTCAAGGGACCAAGTGTCTTATCCAAATAATCCAGAGACTTCGGGATCTCGTCATCCAAGACGAGGCTGAAGGACAGCCAGTGGTTCATCGTCACCTTCTGCAGCGGCTCTACTGATTTATTGAAGGCATTCTCCACTATCCTTATCAAATCATTACTTGTTCCATATGGCACTGATTTGGATGATTTAGGGAGAGTAACTGAACCCTCATTGCCCCAAGACACATCTATCACATTCCCCAACGAACGATACAGCTCCACCGCCAGCAAACCACCTGAAATTCCGAAGAAATAGGGCTATTTTAAGCATCCCATGAAATCTGATGCAATGTGAAATAACCTGATCAAAATATCACTTATTCACCTAAGGGTGGATTGGACTTATTGCAGACTACTTTCATGGTCATGCTTTTTCAAAAACCGGCTTATTTTCCTATTAAATTTGCTTAAATTCGGATAAATATCTGCATTAGCCTGGCGAGCTCACACACGAAAGAACTTTTCTTTTTTTAACCGATTGTAAGTTTTATTCTACTGCTGACGTTTTCTGCATAAATTAATATCAAATCGAATAATACATTCTCAACTAGTATTAATTAACCGGGATTTGTTTAAATGGAACAAAGTCACGGAACAGAAATTCTGACTTTGACAAATAGAATGACGTAGACTGACAGCTGGCCATCTGTCTATATACGATTCATTTTAATATAGGTATAATGGTACAAATAAAATAAAATCAATATTTTTCAATCAATACTATTACAATTTTTTACGTGGTTTTTTTATCCATAATTTCCACAAGTAATAAGGAAATCATAATAATTTTAAACAAGAATGTATAATATTTTCATTTTCTGTGGTAGATAAAAAGAAAATAACTTAAAATAAAAATATATATACATATAACGGAACGTGCTATATTTATTGACAAAAAGTGAAGAAAAGCTCAAAAATGAGTGAAAAATGAAAACTACTTGAAAAGCAAAAAGCCTGAAAAGTGATAGCTACAATAGAAAATGATTTGAAATTTGAAAGGCTATATGATGGTTTTTCTAATTAATTTGTATTTTTACACATTTTGATATTCAATTGTGCATTTGTGCTATCTTTAGAATGTTATGATTAATTTAGAGGAAAAGGGGAAAGCAGTGGTTTTATCCGAGAGAGGTAAAATAAAAGAAAAAACTTGGTTTTTAATTTAATTTTCTTTTTTTGCCAGTAGGTTCCTATCTTACATTACATTGTCCATCTAGAAACCATACAAAATCTTGAATTTACTGTTTTTTTTTAGTCAAGAAGTTACTTTTATTCAATTTTTGTTTTTAGGCATAGGACAATTACCATGAAACGACAGAACGTGCGCACCTTGTCGCTGGTCGTATGCACCTTTACATACCTCCTGATTGGAGCTGCAGTTTTTGATGCTCTTGAATCAGATACAGAGAGCAAGCGATGGGAAGTGCTGACTGGTATGTACCTAACTTAACATCACATGGCCTGAATATTTGCCTACTCAATTGTACAAAAAAAAAATAGGTGGATGGGAAATTATCTTTTTGTAATAATTTATACTTAGTAACTATAATAGAAAGTATAATCATTTCAGTAAAATCAGCCATAAATAGATAGATAACTCTTTAATGTACACCAAAAGGAAAATATAACACAAAGAACTAATTTGACATTAAACAAGTACAATAACCATGTACACAATTAACTCAAAAAACAGGGCTTGTTTCTTCTGCAGTTTTTTTAATGTGTGTTTTTCATGTTTATTAACAGTTACTTTAGCCAGTATTTGGAAAAATATATATAGTATTCCTTATTTGGGACTTTGTGTTTGCTCAACAGATATGAAAAATGGACTCGTCCGCAAGTACAACATAACTCCAGAAGACTACCACATGATAGAGATAGTGATAATAGAGAACAAACCACACAAAGCCGGCCCGCAGTGGAAGTTTGCTGGTGCCTTCTATTTCGCTACTGTCGTCCTTGCCATGATTGGGTATGGGCACTCCACACCGGTGACTGTGGGAGGAAAAGCCTTTTGTATGGCTTATGCTGTGGTATGTAACGATGTTATAACTTTTATCTACATCCATGATATAAATCCTCTATAAAAGTTAACTTATTGCCAACATTAAAACATCCAGTATGATAGTAACCATTATATCACCCAATCGAGTGTTATAATGTACTAAATTTCATTATGCAACTCAAACTCGATCCCTTCCTTGCTCATCAAATAGCCACATTCTTTTTGAATTTAAAAAAAAGATCATTGTCATCTGCATGCCGTTCACTACCACAGCTCTGTAACTTATTGGTTATTTGAATTCAAGTCGTATCTATATATATTGAACAAAAATAATTTGCATTCCAATAATTGTATGATCTAAAATTTAAATAATTATTACCTATTATACATAGTTCGTTTGTATTAGATACTCAGCAATAAACTTAGTTACCAAGAATTTACATAGAGTTCTTACAACACTGTACAATACCCTATGGATTTAGAACCTTTTATAAAGGATTCATATCATGGGTGTAGATAAAGTTTTGTATGCAACTGTAATAATTAGGTATTAAAACACTCATGTGATACTATTGTAACACTCGGCTTCGCCTCGTGAGAGAAACCCACGTTCGTGTTTTAATACCCTAATTATACTACAGTTGCATAAATAACTAGGTATTATATATTTATTTTTGTAGTTTGACTTTATGCACTAAGTATCGTAAGGCGTAAGGCACAGAAACGAGGTAGTTGGCATACACTAAGAGAGGCCTATTCCCAACAGTGGGATATCGAAGGCTGCCAATGGTAGTGATGATGAAAGTAAAAAATAATTGGGTAAAATCGAAAAACGAATTACTAACCTAAAAATCCAAGTTTAGCTATTCAAAAATGGCGCCACAGAACAAATGCATACACAAGTTTATTGCTAGGAAAATTAAAAAACCCCTGACCGAGAGAATGTCAAGGACACTATCGAGTGATAAATAGTGGGACTATTGCTGCAATTGGATATCTGTAGCGCCATCAATAAATTTTAGAGAAAGCCCTGATTTGCATTATGATGACGATACCTCTCCAAACAAAGTGTATTGCATCTAATTTATCTTGCAAAGTATTTGAAATATTAATTTGAAAGGGCAATGTAACTTAGCCATACAATGCTGGCGTGATTTTTTTATTCCTTTAGCCAGAAATCACTACATATATACTACATATATGAGAAGCCAATAGCAGAAAGAACTGTCTCTAAATCCCAACCTAGCCGAGTTAAGGGGAGGAGAAATTGCTTTTTTTTTTACAGGCGTTACCTTTATATAACAGATTATATGAAAATAACCTATGGCTATGTCACAGTGGGATGCTTAGGCCCGGTTATACTAGGTCGGTACTAATGTTATTTTTGTAGTAAATTTCTTTTTTCAAAGAAGTTGCCAACCTCGTTTTACTGTTACAGGTCGGCATACCCCTAGGCCTAGTGATGTTCCAGAGCATAGGCGAACGTCTCAACAAGTTTGCTTCAGTGGTCATACGACGCGCCAAATGCTATCTCCGTTGTAACACCACTGAAGCAACAGAGATGAACTTGATGTTTGCTACGGGGATGCTGTCCTCCATTATTATTACCACTGGTATGTCATAGATAGTTAGATTATCATTATTTTTATGATTACTCGTATCCATAGATTAATATATTGTTTAGCAATGGACTATAGTATCTTTGAAACATAGGTAAAAGACTCGAATAATATGTCGCGCGAAGTTCTACACTTTATATACCGTCTAAGAAAATATGTTGATAGTCCATGATACAGCACAACTTTCCCAAAGAAACAATGGACCGATATATGAAAAATATTTTTTGCTGTACATAGAAACTCGGTGCTGTACATAGAAATTACTTGATCGGTCTACTTGAATGGGAGGTCAAAAATATTTTTCATATGTGTTCTTTGGGGAAAGTTGTTTAGTTTCATGGTCTGAAACTTGCCATTAACATGTTTCAATTTAATTTGTTAGACCCTGTATTCATGTAATAAGGTCGAATTTTTAAACCCAAGTTGCTTACTTGGGTTTAAAAATTCGACCTTATTACATGACGACATTTTGAGAAAAAAAATCTGAGATGTACAGTATGGACTATCGTGTTAAGCTCAATATATGTTAATTGATTCATGGTCTGTATAGTTTTACTCTCGTATTCACAAAAATTCAAATCTTGCTGAAGAACAGGAAAGCCCCGGCAAAGCTATATGCAGCAAGTCAAGGAAAAGGTGACGGCAGTGTCGTATCAAGATGTCAAGAGGTTGGCGGAAAACCGAAAACTCCACCGACAAGAGCACCGCTCTTAAAATACCGATATTTCATAAAAATTAAGAAACTTTTGCTTAACTTAGTTTGTTAATGTGTTTTGTCTCATTCTTTCAACGGCAAATAAAGAAAGAGATAGGGACAAAACATATTTTTACTAAAATAGGTATAGCAAACGTTTAATATTTTTTAAGAAATGGACTACACTATGTTTAAACTTTGGTCTGTTTTGTCCAGGCGCTGCAGTTTTCTCCCGCTACGAAGGCTGGAGCTACTTCGACAGCTTCTACTACTGCTTCGTCACGCTCACCACCATCGGCTTCGGCGACTACGTTGCCTTACAGGTAGACCCACAATTATTGTCAAATTATTTAAGCAACTTTGCTTAAATAATTTGAAAATAATCGTTGTGCTGACTGTACATGCTTACTTGAGCATGTACATTCGTGGTCATATAAAAGTGACCCCCTGCTTTAGTACATAACGACATAAGTGCGTTATGGTGGTTATAACACACAAGGCGGAATTTCAGCCCGAGCCGCAGGCGAGGGCGTAATAGCGCCGAGTGTATTTAACCAATATATGCACGCTCTTGTGAGGGAAACTACGTAATAAACTGAATTTTTTGATTTAAAATAAACTCGTCCACTGTTAAGCACACTGTTACTTTCCCGCCGTTTTTAAGTCCTCAAAATATCTTTTACTTCCAGAACGACCAAGCTCTGACCAGCAAGCCGGGCTACGTGGCGCTGAGCCTGGTGTTCATCCTGTTCGGCCTCGCGGTGGTCGCCGCCAGCATCAACTTGCTGGTACTCCGGTTCATGACTATGTGAGTACCAAGACTTTAGTTCAAGTATGTGAGTACCAAGATTTAAGTTAAAGCATGCTGGCTGGCATCTTTGATTGAACAGTCAGCAGCAAAAATATATCACCAAATAAAAGTGTTTACTAATGTCAACCAATGTTTTTGCTTGATCAGACTGTACTTGTACACTATTATGTCTTTATCCCTTACTAAGCAAAGATATCATTTTAGGTCTTGCGGCTCTAGGCAAGACAATACAGGGCCGCAAAACTCAAAGGCCACTTTTAGGTGATGGTGGGCTAGAAGAATAGGAAAAATGAACTATAGTCCACATAACATTTTTCGTGGAACATCTGTCATCTCAGTACATTTAAGTCGATTTTAGGTTATAAAATGTACTTAGATGACAGACGTCACATGCACAAAACTATGTAAAAACGGACTGTAAAGTTGTGATGAGTTGCTAACCACGTCGCCTATAACATTTTGGCTCATACCCTTAATCACTGGACTGTTATTAATAAAACTTTTTTCGCAGGCAAGCAGAGGAAAACGCGCGCGATGAAGAGAAAGATGGTTCTCGAACGTTGCTGCCCATTGACGCGCACATCACCGCGGGAAGGCAGCGCTCGCACGACGACCAGGCTTCCGTAAGTGCTTTTGTGAGAAAAGTTTTACAACCGGCTGCCGCTCAACGTGCTTCCATGTTCCATAAGTACATTTGTAAAAAAAATATTTCGACCGGCAGCCACTCAACGTGCTTTTATATTCCGGGAATTTATGAGATATGTTTTTCAACCGGCTGCCGCGCCTGCCGCTCAACTTGCTTCCATGTTCCAAGGGATTTTGTGGGAAATGTTTTTCAACCGTCTGCCGCTCAACGTGCTTCCATGTTCCAAGGGATTTTGTGAGAAATGTTTTTCAACCGGCTGCCGCTTAATGTGCTTCCATATTCCAAGGGATTTTGTGAGATATGTTTTTCAACCGACTGCTGTTCAACGTGCTTCCATATTCCGGGATTTAGTGAGATATGTTTTTCAACCGGCTGCCGCTCAACGTGCTTCCATATTCCGGGATTTTGTGAGATATATTTTTCAACCGGCTGCCGCTTAAGTGCTTCCATATTCCGAGATTTTGTGAGATATGTTTTTCAACCGGCTGCCGCTCAACGTGCTTCCATAGTCCAAGGGATTTTGTGAGATATGTTTTATCAACCGACTGCCGTTCAACGTGCTTACATATTCCAGGATTTTGTGAGATATGTTTTTCAACCGGCTGCCGCTCAACGTGCTTCCATATTCCGGGATTTTGTGAGATATGTTTTTCAACCGGCTGCCGCTCAACGTGCTTCCATATTCCGGGATTTTTGAGATATGTTTTTAAACCGGCTGCCGCTCAACGTGCTTCTATATTCCGGGATTTTGTGAGATATGTTTTCAACCGGCTGCCGCTCAACGTGCTTCCATATTCCAAGGGATTTTGTGAGATATGTTTTTGAACCGGCTGCCGCTCAACGTGGTTCCATATTCCGGGATTTTTTGAGATATGTTTTTCAACCGGCTCCCGCTCAAAGTGCTTCCATATTCCAAGGGATTTTGTGAGATATGTTTTATCAACCGACTGTCGCTCAACGTGCTTCCATATTCCGGGATTTTGTGAGATATGTTTTTGAACCGGCTGCCACTTAACGTGGAACTTCCATATTCCATAAGAGTTGAAAATGTTTTTCAACCGGATGCCGCTCAACGTGCTTCCGTATTCCATAAGGGAGTTTGTGAGAAATGTTTTTTAACCGGCATTATAGGCCCACACAGTGCATGATTCTGCCTGTTGCATACAATAGGGATATGGACTGGGTAAAAATATATTTTATTTAGTCCGTCAACTAGATTATCTAAAAATAAAGGACCCGTATTTTTTTCGTTTAACAAAGTAGTAAAAATTCACAAAGATACATGGCTTTAAAGTTTCAGTGTAGGGTAAATTATGTCACCTTTGGTTAAAAATCGTAGCTGATCGTGACGTGAAAGTTAAATGCGCTGTATTTTCGTCATTAGCTACTTGCTAATCAGAGAATAGAAAAAATACGTAAGCCTTACTTTTGGCAAAAAAAAAATTTTTTAGTCCACGTCACTATTGTAAGTAGCAATACATGATTTGTCTGGTTGTCGTTTTGTCATTATCATCATCATTTCAGCCGCATAACGTCCACTGCAGGACATAGGCTTCTCCCAAGGATTTCCAAAATGCCCGATCTAGAGCGGCCTGCATCCAGCGCTTTCCAGCGAGTCGATTTGTAAGGATGATGCAATTACCATCTTAGAGAAGAGGCATAGTGGTTAGATTTTGATAAATGTCCCTGATTTTGTAAACATTCACGTAAAAAAGGCCTTTAAGCACACTTATATTTTTTTATCGATTTATTGACTTTAGTTTAGAGTTGATTTAAAAAGTAAATTTTTGAGTAATAAAAATATTACCATAGGATTTTCTTGTAAACAAATAGCTACTTTCGTTATAAGGCCAATCCTGTAAACGTGATATTTGATATAACACCCGAAAAAATGTTCTTACTCATTTGATGGCGTGATGCCATCAAATGACCACATCCAAGACCCAGTCTCATAAACATAATTATTTCTCTTCCTTGTGACTAGATGGCGCTATAGCTATTTATTAAAACATTAAACTCGTTTATTACTGTTATTTAAATAAAGTAGTTCTCTAATTAATTAAATATGACTCATATGAAATGCAATAAATATTCTTAAAGCATACAAAACGTTTTCTTTGTCACTTTTTGGTAGTCGTGTGGGCTGCCATCTCTGTGTGCCTACCCGCTACTCCAGTTTTGCCTACTTTCGGGCCCTACAATAGTTTCTATGGCGTTGCGTATCTGTTACGTTAGTAATGATATTATGTTTGTTCCAGGTGTGTTCGTGCAACTGCCTGGGCAACAAGCAGTGCGAGGGCGGAGCGTTGCTGCCGCCGGTGTCGCGGCAGCAGCGCCTGCTGTCGCGCTGCGACCTCACGCCCGACCTCATCGAGAGGGCCAGCGTCTAGACACTGCCTTTTATGTATTCCCCCTTATTCATAAAAAAATACAAACTCTAGTTAAAATATGTTTTGTTTCGTTCTTTAAGAGGCTTTTCACCTTTGGTTGGCTGTCTCGCTCGCTCAATCAAACATTTTTAAAGATTATTAAAAAATGTGTCTCATTTGTAAAAAAGTGTATGATTAACTTTCAATATAATTATATTGTGGATATTTTAGACATGTTTGTATATCAACATTTTAAATTTTTGGTGACCTAATTCTCGATACACACACATAAACAATAAAAAAACATGTCTACAATATCTAACATATAATTATATTGAAAGTTAATGAAACACTTTTCTACAAATGAGTCACATTTTTTAATAATCTTTAATAATGTTTGATTGTGCGAGCGAGACAACCAACCAAAGGTGAAAATCCTCTTAATAGCTGTACTTTAAAAACTGTTATTATAATTGTTAAACCGTGTTTGTGATATATCAAATAAATTATTTTTCTTTCTTTCTTTCAATGTTATTATGTATTGAAAAGAGGGAAAGGGACGAAACATATTTTAACGCAATTAGGTTTAGCAAACGGTTGTTAATTTTTATGAATATGACGGATAATGTCTGGTGAAATGTACTGGAACTTTTTTAAGGGTGGATACTGAACAACTTTCCCCAAGGAAAGTTCGGAATACAAGAAAAACTGTCAAGCCTCCTACGCCGCGACCTGTTTATGTGATACGAATTTCGGCGTTTCAGGACAGCTTTCCACGGACGCCTTAAGGTGTCCACGGCGTTGAAAGGTTTAAAAGGATGGCAGAGCGAAGAGAGGAATAGAGGCAGCTCCACATAACCACAGAATATGTACTAGTATTAGTATACACGTACAGAAGTATCACTCAGAAAAGACATTCAAACAAATATCTACTCAATGTGATTAGCGCTATGGTTTAATTTAGCTCGCGTCTGAACTCAGCACCTATTCATTTAGATACCAAGACATCCATTATAAGCCAATCTCATTCTTATTACTCTCGACAAACGATTCATATAACTGAATTGACCACTCCGGAGTGGTCGTACTTAGTCGCACATAGTAATTATGTAGCCTCTCCATGACCCATGGGGAAAATCGACACAGACGAACTTCAACCTTATTACATTGACATAAAGTTTTAGTTTTTCAGGCAATTTTTGGCCTTTGCCTAAACAGGGTAGGTATATTTTCGATACCTAAACGGATACATAATGCAATGACCAAACAGCTAAACATTTGAATACAAGTTGACCGACTAGCTGACGGCCATTGTATACACGGTGATTTTTCATTGGTTTTGGAGCCGAAGGCCACTTTATAAGAATCGTTAGTAAGACGACGAAGAAGTTAGCTAAGTAGTCAAAATAAAAAATAAACAAAAAATGTTCACTAGAACTCGAAAGTAAAATCGTGAGATCAATTAGTAGTACCGGCGGCGCCTAGCGGCGGCCGGCCGGCCAGATCTCGAGTTCATCGGAGTCACGCGGCAGTTTTGGACGGGCGTAACTACGTGGTCTCGATCGAAAATCATTTTATCTTATGTCATACACAAATTTGGATTACGTATATGAATAGAGGAATTTATTTTCTATACATTTTTTTCCAAAACCAATAAAAACTCAGCGTGTATATATGGGGTGCAATTATTTTTTTTCATATTTCGATATATGTTCCTTGGGGAAAGTGGTTCAGTATCATGGACCGAACCTGCCCTTACAATTGTTTCAGTATATATTGTTAGACCCTGTATACCGGAAAGATAGTTTAAATGGTTTTGGGATAAATTGGTACCTTGAGACCGTTACCGAAGGCAGTGCAAACATTTTCCTTTTTCATGCTAAAATAAACACTGCCTAGCCACGAAACATTGTTTATTACTCCGGCGGTAGTAAAGAAAGCCACAACTTATTTATTTAGCACCGTTGCCCTCTGCTATAAATTTCTGAGACTTGTCACCCGGTGATACAGGTTGAGCTTTTAATCACCAGCCAAATTTTTGAAACAAGCTTAGTCCAATAAACACTTTCCATAAAACCAATTAAGTACTTATAGAATCATTTTTCAAAACTAAAAACCGACTTCATCCCTAAACTACACAACCGATTTTGATAAAATTTCCATGGTACCACTTGGAAAGTAAACCCTTTCAAACAAAAAAAGATTTTTTTAACTCGGTCCAGGCGTCTTTGAATAATCGGTGAACGAACATACATAAAAAAATAAACCTCCTCCATTTTTGGAAGTCGGTTAAAAACGAAAAATAAATATGACTGAAATTAGGCTGGTGATTATAAAATCAGCCTGTATACAAACTACTGCATAACTACTATAAAAAGAAAATTGCACGCTATACAACGGCTTATTATGATAGAATAAAAAGCATTTTTACCTTACCTATATTTCATAATAGTTTTAAACCACACTATTTTTATAGTGATAAATTGTTAACGTACTAGTTATAATGTCAGCTCTATTCTTTCTGCTATAAAGTTGTGTTTAAGTTAATTAGTCAGAGATAAAATGTTAAGAATATCTCCAAGGGAAGAAGTTAAGGAAAGTAGTGTTGTAATGTGTGATGGTGATAAGAGTAGTCCAAAGTTTAAGGGTTTAGATCGTAAGAATGGTCAACGTTTTTTTTAGTCTGTGATTTGTGTTGTACTTATTTCATTAAAAATTTAAAAATAATCTTACAGTGCCAAGTTTTACAAGAGCATTTTAGAACATAGTTATTTTTACAAATAAAATCTGAAAAGTAATTTAGTACTTACCTGTATTACACACAATCTATATAAATGGCACAGCACAAAGTGATAGGGTAATTTGATATCATGGGCCCGTATGGTTCTAAATCCATGCGCTTTTACTCCAAAAGCAACATTAGGCAATCATCGCAATATCATACATTTTCGATTGATTCCCGAGTGACATCAATATACTAGACGCACTGTAGCTACGTGTCCGTGTGCCCGCGTTTCAGTGTCAAATATAACATATAAATAATAAATATGGACAAATAACACTAATTGAGCTAGCCCCAAACTAAGTTAGAGACTTGTGTTATGGGATACTAACTCAACGGTACTATATTTTATAACAAATACATATATAGATAAACATCCAAGACCCAGGACAATTTGAAAAAGACCATTTTCCAACTTGCCCTGACCGGGGATCGAACCCGGGACCTCTGGGTGGCGGACTAGCATGGTGACCACTACGCCACGGAGGTCGTCAAAGAGAGCGTTATGATATGATGATATAGTTTAATTTGGTTTGACATCGAATAGGACGAGGCTATCGGACTACTATCGTGTTATTTTATGAAGTAAGGGTCAGTTCGGACCTTATCGGAGGAGCGCAGCGGAGAGCATTTTTTTATGAGACTCTAAAATAAACTCTAAACTTCTTTCGAAACTTTAAACTTCTATCAAAAAGTGCAAAACGCGAGCGAGCTAGAATAACGTATTCACATGCCCTCAAGTCCGCGCTTGCGCCCACGCGAGCATGTTATCATGATGAAAAGTTTATGCACTTTTAGTATACCAACCAATATAGTGTAAAGTTTATTTTCGAGTGTCATAAAACAATCCTCTACGCTGCACTCCTCTCTGACTGAATATGGTATAATAGAACAAGGTATTCTCTTCCCGAGATGACCTAAGAACGTATTTTACGACAAGTGTTACCACTGATTGTTCTTTTTAGTACCCAAATTTAGGGACTTTCTCAGTTAGTTAAAACTATTTAGTTTTTAATATTTTTTACGGAAAAGGGTTATCAACCCGAAAGGCAGTAAAGATACTAATCAATGTGAACAACTTTTACTATGGAACCAGCCCTGAAATAGTAAAAAAATTGTTCACCTCCATACAAAATTAAATACCTACCGTGCCAAAATGTATGGAGCTGCCGATTTCTTTAACGATGTCTGGGATGGCCCCCTAGTAAAAGTTGTTCACATTAAATAGTATGTTTACTCACTTTCGGGTTATCCCTCACAGAAAGGGGGTATCCCTTTCTGTTACACGTTGTATACTTAATTATTAGTTCATGATTGGTTTGTTAAGTTAAACAATGCGTTTTTCTCTGGTAGTTCAATCACGCACAGTGGCAACACTCCTAACAGTCCCAACTGATGACGGATACTTAGGCCAATAACGTGATCAACTGTCACGGGAAGAGAATACTACCAGGCGAAGTATATTTATACCATGGGTCTGAACTGATCCTTACGTTCCTGAATTATGTACGGCACTGCGCACAGTTGATAAAGATATTGTATTCAAATCAGGTGCTTTATTTATTTAGCGTCAAAAATAATTTTCTACAAAAAAGTTTCTACGCACGAGTGCACTAGTGTAAAAATACACTATCTGTGATATAATTTGATCTCATTTATTTTATTTTGTCTTATTTATCGTGTAAATAGGCCTTTGTGTAAGATAGTTGTATGTTATTTGTAATTTAATAAATTTTTAATGTGGTATTGTGCCAAATTATGTGTATGAACACAATAAAAGTTATACAAAAGTTTCTTGATTTATTTATTTCTAATTGTCCTGCCATTGATGCATAAGAAATCTTATTAATTCATAGTGTGAAGTTATAAGACGAACTCGCGCACGAAGGGAAGGGTTCCGTACATTATCTATAAAAAGATCGCGTTTATTGTATGGGCACCCTTAATATATTTTTTTTAAATATATATAGGAACAATTAATTAATTTTATTGTTTTTAGTCATCGTCTGAGCGTATTTTGCCGGTTGCATCCTCAGCAGTAACGTTTCAGAGCCCGGGGTCCGCTACCTAAGGAGATTTGACGAGGTTACTGGTTTTACACAGAGCGACTGCCATCTGACCTCCGCAACCCAAGGGTAAACCAGGACAAATCTTTGGATAGTTTGATGTTCAAACGCTAGATGGTGTTCGGGACCCACTGTTTATACGTGCCTTCCAAAACACGGAATCATCTTTCTTTTCGGATAATCAGGTGATTCAATGCTGCAATATCTTAACTAGACTGGAAACAACTTTTCACAAAGTAAGCTTCCCAGTGGGATTCGAATGCATGACCTCCGGGTCACAAGGCGAACGCCTTGACTATTGGACCAAGGAGGTAGTCAGTTTATTCTGTTTTTAGTAATTTTTGTTAAAGCGGCAACAGAAATACATCATCTGAAAATTTCAACTTAGCTATCACGGTTCATGAGTGAGATACAGCCTGGTGACAGACAGACGAACGCACAGCGGAGTCTTAGTAATCCCATTTTTACCCTTTGGGTACGGAACCTAAAAATGAGGGCGCCACTATCTATCGATAATTCAAACCTTAGAAGTAACTTATTAGTAATTTGTGGCCTATGTTGTATGTCGATGAGAAAGTTGCATTTAATTTTAATAACCGCCTTCAAAAAAGGAGGGTTATCTGATTTTTTATGTTCGTCAAAGAATCAGATTTTTTATGTTCGTCAAAGAAAAGGTATTTATTTAAATGTTATCTACAAGGAAGATTAAGTAACTATTTAATTTAAAGCCGCTTACGTAGTCGATAAGGCCTTTTACTTGTTAATGTACTAATTACGTTATCAACACTGACCTACGCATTACTTGAAATAGTTTTACGTAGTCACATCACACTTAGTACGTATGTGTCACACCTATAAAACCAACAGGATGGGACAAAACGGTTATTAGACAAAATGCATCTAAGCAGGATTTGTGTGGGGATACTTGTTCTTGTAATTTTAGTAAGCAGTGTAAAAGGAATGTTTTTTAAACCATCTCCTTCTGAGACAGGGCTG
This sequence comes from Acrobasis suavella, assembly GCA_943193695.1. Taxonomy (NCBI): domain Eukaryota; kingdom Metazoa; phylum Arthropoda; class Insecta; order Lepidoptera; family Pyralidae; genus Acrobasis; species Acrobasis suavella. The sequence goes on from OW971947.1 coordinate 6,124,396, forward strand.
AATGCGGTGCGGAAGGCTTCACGCTGTAAGTAAACTTCTTAAGTTAATGTATTGAAAAGTGAAGAAAATTCTTTGAGCGCACCGCGGGCTCCGAAGCAGCGTATCTAAGGATCGTTAGTTTTTTGTGTGGCTATGTCAGAAGTGAAAATGACCTAATAATCTAACAAATCGTCTTTACCTATAGGTATACACTGACTTAGTGAAGGATATATTTACTTTTTAACTAAAAAAAACTTTTTAAAGAAAAAACTACATGAGTACTAGTACTTACTCTGTGAAAAACTTAAGAATTTCCAGCTGTTTCTCTTACCGCGCAGATCGTAGAAACCTATCAAGGAAATGGACGAAAATGCGAATCATGTTTAAAAGTTCTGACTTCTGCCGCCGAGTTCGGCAATTTATACTAGCGCAGAGTCGAAGCGTATAGAAGAGCGTCTGAGCGCGATCAACGCTGATTAGTGCGCGCGCGTTCGTACGATGAAGTACGATCACAAACGGCTACTGCGCGAACCAACGCGTCGTCATTCGTCAGTCGCAACATAAAAGCGTGGGAATGCGCGCGAATTCACGTGAATACGCACGCATTCCTGTAGCTTTGCATGAATTGTGAAGAATTTGACGCTTCTATGTGCTGGTATGAATTGACCCTTAGAGCTGCAAGACCCAAAATGCTCTGTCTGTCCCAGGGATAGACGTAATAGTTAATGTAACTGTTTTGCTAGGGAACATGCCATGGTTGGGCATCGGGCTGTGGTGTAACGGGTGCCCGGCGACCGGCTGCGAGGACGATGAGGCCATCATACACGGCTACTGCTGCGGCTGCGCTTATGCTATGGGTAAGCTGGTTATGAGATGTTCTGCTAACCCCAGATCTAGACATTTTTTCGAGGGGCGATGCCGACAAGAATGCTTGATTTTACCCCGAGAGCAAAATTCCGAGGGCCGGCAAAATTAAGATAGATCAAGGCATTCTTCTTTGCATACCTTTTTGGTACATGTTGTCTTGTGGTTTACCCACGTGAATAGAGGTTGTGTATATACACACAGAAAGGGTATACAGTGCTATTTAACCCAAAGAAATTACTTAAAAACTAAAAAACTACGAGTACATCATTATTTCGTAAAAAACAACATTGACAATTAAACCTTATGTAACCTTACTTGTTTATATTTCCGTGCGTATGTTAAAATGTACCTACAGTTCCCTATGCTAAATTGTTTGTAATTTCATTGATCTCCTCATCAGTTGATGGACTTGGGTCCTCGATTATTTTCACATTTGCCTCGCAAAGCCAACAAAAAAATTGCATCGTTTAGAAAGAAAAATAGTTATCAGTTTCAATAGGATAGTTGGTCAGAGTGGAAGAACAGCTTATACTATAGTAAAAATAAAGGTTTAAGGATATTCCATTTTGTCTACCTCCGTGGTGTAAAGGTCACCATGCTAGTCCGCCATCTAATAGTCCGGTCAATCTAGACATTCAAAGTTACATAAAGTCCCAACAAGCTGAAAGCTAGTATAATTGTTGAAAACATAATTATAAATAAAATTTGAAAGTTCCCCATCATTCCCGTACCTGCAAAAAAACTTAATCAATTTCAAAGGTCAAAAAAATTAGTTTTTCGTGATTTTCAGCAAAACGGTAAATTTAATCATAAAATTACTAAGACAAAAATTATAGATCATAAAATTATCTATAAAATATGTTCCAATACTTTTTTCTTAAGAGCCCCCGTTTCTGAGATATAACGATTCAAAAAGTTGTAAAAGTTGTAATCATCATAATATGCACACGTTTCCACGCCACTTATGAGTATGAGGTAGTGTACTTAGCGCGTTTTTTTTAACGTGGTTTCCCCAGTTGACAGGAAGGTAGGTTGTGACTAGGAGACATCCGCTAAGAAAGTATATTTGGAAATTCCATTCCTAAGAGGGTTAAATAGGGGTTGTCGTGTTCTATGAAACTTTGTAATGACGGGAACGGGATCCGAAACCGGAACCGGAGCCAGAGCCGGAACGGGAACGGGAACTGAAACTGAAACCGAAACCGGAACGGGAGCCGGAAAAAGTCACGAGTTGAAGCTAGCATAGTTTTTTAAAACAAAAAGCTGATTCACTGACAAGTGATCTAGTACTAGGAAGAGGTACTATGAACGTATTGGCCTCTTCTTCTTTGCGTTGTCTTTTATTAGCTGCAGCAATAGAAAACTTTCGAGTATAACTTTTACGGCAATTTTCATGTATTATCACAGATTTCTGATTTTTCAGATATTCTGAAAATTCATCTGCTCTCTCGATACTTGCATTAATTAATGTCTTCATACCACGTTCAACAGTAACAACCTTCCGTTAAATTTTTAGCACAAATAAAACAATATTCTGACATTTTTGTTATAAAATTCAAAACAGCACAATATGAGTTAGAATAAACACGTGTTTTCACTACGGTGTGGCTCTCAAGACTAACGGTATTTCATTTATTAGACACACTGACTTAAGTCCTGATTATGATAGCAGAAAAGATGGATGCAGCCATCTTCAGGAGGTTCATTTATTTATTATTTTTTGTCAAAACTAAAATATGAATGTATGGACTGCCGTTGTCTCAAAATAATGATTTTTTTAAAGCAGGTACCTAGCCACGCGCGCAATTAAACGGGAGGCAGATGTTTTTTTTAAGGTAACACTGGCGTACAAAATAATACTTATTATGTGTATTTTATATTTTAAGTGTAAGTTACAATCACGGATAGAAAAATATTTTTACATATAAATTACAGCTACAGAGATGTAACGTACGTGGCATACTCATGCATATTATGACGATTACAACTTTTTGAATTGTTATTATATCTCAGAAACGGTGGCTCTTAGGAAAAAAGTATTGATACATATTTTATATCTAGATAATTTTATGATCTACAATTTTTGTCTGGGTAATTTTATGATAAAACTTACAGTTTTGCTGAAAATCGCGAAAACCTAACTTTTTGAACTTTGACATTGAGTAAAATTTTTTGCAGGTACGGGAATTATGGGGAACTTTCAAATTTTATTTATAATTATGTTTTCAATAATTATACTAACTTTCAGCTTGTTGGGAATTTATGTAACTTCACTAATGTGTTTTGGTTTAAATTGACCGGACTATAAAGGTCCCGGGTTCGATCCCCGTTCAAGATAAGTTGGAAAATGGCCTTTTTCAAATGTCCTGGGTCTTGGATGTTTATCTTTTTATGTATTTGTTATAAAATATAGTATCGTTGAGTTAATATCCCATAACACAAGTCTCGAACTTACTTTGGGGCTAGCTCAATCAGTGTGTTATTTGTCCTTAACCCTTTCACCGCGAACATCGGATTTATCCGACAAACATTGTCGTGCCCATTCCGCGAATATCGGTAATTTCCGACAAAAAAAAAACGCTCGTATTGCGCATAACTTAAGTATCCACATTCCTTTTTGGTTGTAGGTATTTATTTTAGATTTCATACCCCTTGCGCTGGGGGCACGGCAACTGATATAGTCTCGCGGTGAAAGGGTTAAAACAAAAAAATAAAAACCAAAAAAATCAACAAAAGGGTAGGGAAGCATTCTAAACATTTGCCGTTTCAGATAGTCTACCTGTGCTTTGCCCCGAGTTCCTGCAATGCCCCCTGAATCTACATGGGCTCTGTCACGACTACGAGTATATGATGAGATGTTGCTGCTAAAACTAATAAAATTTACAAGTCATGTGTTTTAATTCTAATCTACTTTTTTGTCGACTCTTACTTCATATTTAGTAGTTGTTTGTTGGTATAGGGATTCCGAAATGAAACATCCTTTTTAGCATACTGTTTTAATTTCTAAGAAACCCTCAATACAGAATTATAGTGGGTTAGCGGATTGATTTAAGTAAACTTAACTCTCACGTAATAGTACAAAAATAACGACATAAGTTATAATAGTGACAGATTATAAATAATTTCCCAATCCAATATTCCAAGCCGTATTCTAAATACATCATAATATATCTACTTCAATCCTAATACTCTTTAAAGTGAAGAACTTATCGAGATAACAATCTACCGCTTAGAATATTGTACTGCATTTTAAAATTTAAAATTATCACAATATTGCTGTGATATTGATATATGAATATGTCTTTTAATTAATACTATGATCCCGCTTTATTTTATCGATGGCTACATAAGTTTATTATAATGTAATCTGTCTAAATTATCTAAGGCCAAGTTGCTATATCTACGATTTTGTGTAATGCATAGTTTACTTGAGCTTAGGAGCTAACTGATTAGCACTATACCACTTCTTTTAGAATGCTAGTAAATAGATCACGCAAGGGACACAAATGTGGTCTAATTAGACTATATAGTAGACAAAAATATAGTTCATAACTAGTAAGTAGGTCCAGATCTTATTTACTAAGCTACTTAAGTTACATTTTATAATAAAAGGAATTTTAGAAACGTTAAAATGAAACTATTTTAACACTTTTTCATCTCAGGCATACCATCTTGGTAAGCCTTTGGGTTTGCTTACCCTAGTCTCCCTGTAAAGCATGACATGATAGAATCTGTGTATTTATATCACATTAGCCTGTAACAAGTAACTAACAGCCAGCTACGAAGCTCATGTAAACTAAGCACGAAGAGTTGGAACACAAAACTTTCAACACAGCACAACCAAAGTACGCTTCACAATAATTAAACATTAACACCCAGTGCATAGATTAGTACCTGTGACGAAACGATAAACAAAAGCTGGAATATCGCCTACTAGAATGGACATCTGTAACTTTAGATTGTAAACGTAACTTATATAAAGGGGCACACTGCACTACGTCACAGAAATTTCATTTAATACAAGCTAACTAACGTTGAGTTGGAAATAGAATAACATGTCTAAAGGAGGTCAATGCACTCGTTTTCGAACAACTTTTACTACAAGACCAACCCTTGAATCGCATAAACATAAAAAACTTCTTCACAAATGTCGACACGGTTTGTTATCCTTAAAAAACAGCAGATAATCGATTTAGGGTTTGATCAAATAATAAAAGTTGTTCGTATTTTCAAGTAGGTGCAATGACCACAATTCGGATAGAAACACATTTTTTTACTAATGTTACAAAGTTGTTACTTCGTTTACAATGCGACACAAATAAGTTGAACAAAAATGGCGGACTTCAAAGCATTTCTGTACCAATTCCCGGCGCGTAGGTTGAACCGAAATGGCGCTTATCGGCGCAGGTTCAAATAATGCGCCGACGACCGCCACTGTGGTTCAATTTACGTGTCGGGAATTTGTACAAAAATGCTTAGAAGTCCGCCATTTTTGTTCAACTTATTTGTGTCGCATTGTACCTCACATCATATCGACGTAGCGTAGTGCGCCGGTCCTATTTAAAGTTAACTATAACGAACTCTCGATAGACGCAATGGTTACATAGACATGACAAACATATTAAAACAAGGGAAATGTAAAATGCGCGATTGAGTTCACACAACAATAGAAATTCTACTATTGTGTACAGATAGTCAAATCCATATGATCGTAGCTCATTTACAATAAACAAAAAAAACAAATATAAGTCTTATATCGTGCTCTGTAGATGCATTTTCCTGTGACAATATAAGCAAACGCGTATGTAATACATTAGATACGTAAATGAACTATGATCTAGAATTTTATTGGTAATTCACGCCCATGTGACCACTGGGCCCATAACCTTACGAGTATGATACAAGGCTCGCCCTATTTATGCTATACCATACAAAACACGTGAATTTCATCCATTACCTATGCCGCAAAATTCACATTATGGAAACAGCACAAAATTAACCTACGATATTCATTATATATAAACATGTATAAACATACACCATCCATGTCTCCTTCCTCAAGCAACTTAATAGAAGTGAGCCATATTACTCGACCGAGCTAAGTAGACGACTCTAGAGTCTGAAGCTTGTCGCCACACAAGCGTTTTTTTTTTTTTGACTGAATAATATAATGTAAGATCGAACAAAATATACTGAAACTATTTAAACGGTGAAACCAGTCCGTGATACTGAACAACTTTCCCCAAGGAACATATGTCGAAATGTGAAACATAATTTTTGGCTTTCGATACAAACTCAGATCAGCGGATCGGTCAACTTCTATGGGAGGCCAAATATTACTTTTCATATTTCGATATATGTTCTTTGGGAAAAGTTGTTCAGTATAATAGACTGAATTAACCCTTATAATTGTTTTAGTATGTTTTGTTGGATATTTTACGTTTAGTTAGTAAGCAGATCGTTTCTACACAGTATAGACAGGTGGCAGCACTGTGAAGTTAAAACAATTCCCTGTCAAAAAACATTCGAAGATTTTTTTTGCCTATAAGACCTACCATTTTAGTGCTGTCACATACTGTGTAGTTTTTTTAAAGTCCCATGTACCCAGCTGTTTGTGTATGTTTGAGAGTTAGAGGGTAAACATTGCATACCTTAGTTATACTCTTTGCTCTATGGATAATTATAATTACATGATTTGAGTTGTTTTACAAGAGAAGTCAAGCTGACAGATCTGAAGACGAATTTGCTAACTATGAGATGAATTAGAACGAATCCTGAGGTATGTCAAATAAAAAATTGTAACGTTTCTTTTGCACATCCTTTAAATTTATCATTCCATTCTTGCCTCTTATGATATATTCTAGATTTTACAAAGTATAGGCAACGTATGACGCGTGGGAAGTTGCCAGACATTAAATATAAAGTTTAAAGTTGGTCAAATAAAAAAATTAAGTCTATCGCACATCTTTCTAATAAATCATTCCATCCTTGTCTGTTATGAAATTTTGTAGATTTTACAAAGTTTAGGCAACGTATGACGCGTGGGAAGTTGCCAGAAATTAAATAAGTTCAACGTTGTCGCTGAACATGTCGAGCGACAAATGTTGCGCGATAAATGTTGCTCCACAAAAGTTGCGCGACGATGTTGCGCAGATGTCGAGGCGGAATGTGGGCGACGAGGCCGGTCGGGTAGTGTGGTGTGTGGGCTCGGTATGATCATGAAACGTTTGTGGTAATTGCATTTGTCGCGCGCGACCAGCGCTGCGGTGACGCACCGCGCGACGCGCCGCCCGCCTGCAAAGACACAAATTCTATTAAAAAAACCACTAAATTCGTAAAGTAAGGTCACAGATAAGGCACTTCATAGAAGCGGAGTATCATTTATGCCTGCAGACGTCAATGTGAGTGTGATCGCCCCTCAGCACACTAGACAATTCGAAAACGGGAATGATGCGGGGACGGGGAACGGGGACGCAAATTGCGCGGAACTTTAGGAGAGTCCGTTCTGTATGTAATACTTATATCAATCCTGTGGCGGCGGGGTGCGGAGCAGTGTGCGAATCGCCTAATTACGTACAGAGCGCTCTTCGTTCAGCAGCAGCAGCTGGACTTGTTGGTGTCGATGCGTACGGACGCGCCGGCGGCGGGTAACGCGGTTGAATGAAGATGACACATGATGACGTACCGAGCGCTCTACGTTCAGCAGCAGCTGGACTTTTTGGTGTCGATGGGGCCGGGGTCGATGCGTACGGACGAGCCGGCGGCGGGTGACGCGGTTGAGTGAAGATGACACATGATGACGTACCGAGCGCTCTACGTTCAGCAGCAGCTGGACTTTTTGGTATCGATGGGGCCGGGGTCGATGCGTACGGACGAGCCGGCGGCGGGTAAAGCGGTTGAGTGAAGATGACACATGATGACGTACCGAGCGCTCTACGTTCAGCAGCAGCTGGACTTGTTGGTGTCGATGGGGCCGGGGTCGATGCGTACGGATGAGCCGGCGGCGGGTAACGCGGTTGAATGAAGATGACACATGATGACGTACCGAGCGCTCTACGTTCAGCAGCAGCTGGACTTTTTGGTGTCGATGGTGCCGGGGTCGATGCGTACGGACGAGTCGGCGGCGGGTGACGCGGTTGAGTGAAGATGACACATGATGACGTACCGAGCGCTCTACGTTCAGCAGCAGCTGGACTTTTTGGTATCGATGGGGCCGGGGTCGATGCGTACGGACGAGCCGGCGGCGGGTAAAGCGGTTGAGTGAAGATGACACATGATGACGTACCGAGCGCTCTACGTTCAGCAGCAGCTGGACTTGTTGGTGTCGATGGGGCCGGGGTCGATGCGTACGGATGAGCCGGCGGCGGGTAACGCGGTTGAATGAAGATGACACATGATGACGTACCGAGCGCTCTACGTTCAGCAGCAGCTGGACTTGTTGGTGTCGATGGGCCCGGGGTCGATGCGTACGGACGAGCCGGCGGCGGGTAACGCGGTTGAATGAAGATGACACATGATGACGTACCGAGCGCTCTACGTTCAGCAGCAGCTGGACTTTTTGGTGTCGATGGTGCCGGGGTCGATGCGTACGGACGAGTCGGCGGCGGGTGACGCGGTTGAGTGAAGATGACACATGATGACGTACCGAGCGCTCTACGTTCAGCAGCAGCTGGACTTTTTGGTATCGATGGGGCCGGGGTCGATGCGTACGGACGAGCCGGCGGCGGGTAAAGCGGTTGAGTGAAGATGACACATGATGACGTACCGAGCGCTCTACGTTCAGCAGCAGCTGGACTTGTTGGTGTCGATGGGGCCGGGGTCGATGCGTACGGATGAGCCGGCGGCGGGTAACGCGGTTGAATGAAGATGACACATGATGACGTACCGAGCGCTCTACGTTCAGCAGCAGCTGGACTTGTTGGTGTCGATGGGCCCGGGGTCGATGCGTACGGACGAGCCGGCGGCGGGTAACGCGGTTGAATGAAGATGACACATGATGACGTACCGAGCGCTCTACGTTCAGCAGCAGCTGGACTTGTTGGTGTCGATGGGCCCGGGGTCGATGCGTACGGACGAGTCGGCGGCGGGTAACGCGGTTGAATGAAGATGACACATGATGACGTACCGAGCGCTCTACGTTCAGCAGCAGCTGGACTTGTTGGTGTCGATGGGGCGGCCGGGGTCGATGCGTACGGACGCGCCGGCGGCGGCGCCCACGCCGGCCGACGGCGGGCCCACGCGCGCCTTGATCTCCGCCGCCATCGTCATGAACGCCTGCTCCACGTTCGTCGAGTTCTTAGCCGAGGTCTCAAGGAATGGGATGCCTAGCTGCTCGGCGTATTGCTGGAAATAACAATAGGGAAGTGTCCTGTGTCAAAAAGAAATAAAACTATTGCTTAGCGATAAGACTTGTTTTTGCGCATTTCCTAGTTTTGGTATTGTATTGAATTGTATTGTATTGAGAGAATATGTTACAAAATGATATCACTTTTCAGTAATCTTATCCATTTTGAAGTATTTTTAGTTTATTGCAAATAGATATTATATCAAATGTGTGCTAAGGACCTTGCTTACAACAGCCGAAAAATTAAGGATAGAGTCGAATCTTCACTTCGCAAAAAACAAAAAATGCAGAAAAACTTGACTAGAAGACGCACAGCTTTGAGCTTCATACATAAAAAAACAACAACAAAAACCCCATTTGTCAGTTTCATCACAATAAACCTTATTTAATATCTCTCCATATTAAGTTTACCTAATAAAAAATCCCAGATTTCGTACGGAAAAAACACCTGTTTTTCTCGTGTCTTACAGACAGGCATGGGTGTGAATCACGACCTTAAAGTCAATGGCCTTATTGATAGGTGTACATTCGACAGAATTATTACACATGACTGTTATCAACGTTTGAGATAACAAGACACTTTGACTAGCCGAAATCAATCTTATCTTAAGAGAGAAAACACTTCGAATCTTAGTAAGGCCTATTAGCATTATCATAGTCTGTAGTTTAAGTGGGGTATTGTCAACTCACCACCTAATTATAAATTTTGTGATTTCTTGTGTTTTATTTTTCTTTAAATGAAATTAGCTACTTTTCAACAACTTCGATACTTTTTTCTAAACCTCAAAACAAGCATTTTGTATGGGATTTGTATAAAAAAGACTAATGAATAATTTCTTTCTGGGATCAACTCCCAGAAAGAAATTGTGCCACCACGCTGCTGTGGGATCCTTTTAGGTTCTTCTCAGTTTTGTCTATGACTTTATGGTTGTCACAAACTTTGCCTCCACAATAAGGAAGTTTCTAACACCTCAAATCGGTTAATCAATACTTTTTTCTGAATGTCAAAATAAACATGTTCTATGGGATTTATTTGAAATAAAGACTAATGACGTCATAGTTTCTTGGAGTCAAATATATAGCGCTCTTAATATCAGTTTCTTAGCAATAATAAATCTTAAATCACATTGAAAATGGATATGAACAATGGCAAGTGACATTATTTTGTGACGTTTTATTTTCTTAACAGTACCAAATTGACCCAGGTAAGTAAGACGTAATTATGTCAAAACTGAGATTTAACAACAACCCCAGTATGTTTAACTTCGCTTGCGCACCACTCACATCTCGAAGAGATTACCATATTCGGGAATCTTTCTAATGCGTGTTAAAAGCAAAAGTATGGTGGAGAAATTCGACGTGCGGAGTTGAACATGTGATAGTTCAGATTATGGTACTGTACTCACGTTGGCCGTAGCGTAGTCGACAACTTTCTTGGTGGTGAGGTCGCACTTGTTGCCTACCAGCAGCTTGTTAACATTGTCGCACGCGTAGCGGTCGATCTCCTCGAGCCACTGCTTCACGTTGCTGAATGAGTCCTGAAAAATTGGAGTACTATTCAGGCCTTGTAATGGAGGAGGATCTTGGCTTCAAGATAGGCTTCAAAAAATGAGTCTATATCTTCCTGAAAGGTCCGACAACGCTTCTGTTGCACCCCTGGTGTTGCAGTTGTCCATGGGCAGCGGTGATCACCATCAGGTGACCCGCTTGTTCGTTTGCCGCCCTATAACATAAAAAAAGCTTGTCCAGGAAAGTCACTCACTTGCGCTACAAGGGGAGGCGGGCAGATCGTAAACTAAGACGTAAAAAATGTAACAAGATATAAGTAGTAGGACACCAACTAGGTGTTGAGACGACCTTAGCAAGGTTGCAGGAAAACACTAAATGCAGGCCGCTTCCAATCGGTCATTTTGGAAAACCTTGTGCCCTTGTTGGGGACCTATGTCCAGTGGACTTCCTGCGGCTGATATGACATGATGATGATAAGTAGTTTTAAAAACTAAAACCCGACTACGGACAAAATCTTACTGAAAAGTACATTTACTAAGTTACCTCTTGAGACCCGCATGTCATGATATCAAGATACTTGCATTATTTTAAAGTGTCTGTTTGTATGTGTGTATTTTTAATGTGTCTGGCATTTGCGGTAAACGAAGGATTAACACAGACTGTCACGATTGGCATTTAGAAGAATATATAAGTACCACACTTTAAGAATATACAAGTAGTGATAAAAGAACCGATTTAAGTGAAAACGAATTTTTAAACAGAAGCGGCACTATGAAACAAAAACAAAACAAAAAGCTGAAATTGGCCGTGTTTGTGTTATCGCGCGCTGGGGTAAGAATATATAATTCACGCCAGCGGCCCTTGGAGAAATGCCGAGAAATAGTTCAATTTGCCGCTTAGTGCATCCGTTCTCATTTCTTTTTGACCTCGATCTCTAAGTATTCAATAATGTACAGAGATCGGAAACGCGGGTGCTATTGCTGTCAAAAGTACGGATATGACTAAATTCCCGGGATTTCTCAAGAATCGGTATAACGGATGTAAATACATTACTAAGATTTCGAATGAAGATCATTCTATTGCTAGTAGTATACACTATCTTTCTCTTTAATTGAATAATAGGAAATTGGCTACTAAATTAAGTTAATATAACAATCATAATTATGTGATTTCAGGATTGAAATTGCTCGACTTCCCGGAATCCCGGGATCCCCAATGTATATCCATGTTAATGATAACGTCTGAAATCGCACCCAGATTCCGATCATTGATAATGTAAGATGAAGCATGATTAACTTTAACTACTAATTAAACTTTAGGCATAAAATATCTAACAGAACTTACACAAAATTATAATAACAGTTTTAATATACTAATTTATAGTAGAAGAGGTTTATGGCGCATTATTGAAAATCGAAAAAGATGACCTTACATAGAAAATCAGTTCAGCTGAGTGCTGATTTGTATAGGAGAGCAATTGTTTTCGTTTTTTCCTTTATTATTTTTATGGGAAGTAGTTTGGTATAATGGAATGAACTTGTTCCAAGGCTGTTGGTTAAAGTAATAAAAAGCCATATGGTTAGCATAGCCATTCTACTATTTCATATAAAAAACATGGACTATCTCCAAGGAGGTCTGAACCAACCGACTACTATTTAAAAAAACAAAAATTGCGAGAGTAGAGGACATGAGCGAACAACCTATTCATTATCACGACCACTCTGTTAAGTGTCGAATAAAAACATATGGCATAGTATAGGTAGTATATGTATGGTCATAGACCTAGAATTTTTTGGTATGGTAGTGTGAAAAATCTAACAAAGGTGCAGCCCACTAACAAATTTAAAAGAAAAAACCGACAGCTACATTAAGAGGCATTTGGTTGGCCGTCTCGCTCGCACAATCAAACATTTTTAATAATTATTAAAAGATGTCTCATTTGTAGAAAAGTGTTTCATTAACATTCAATATTGTAGATATTTTAGACATGTTTGTATATTGTGTAGAAATTGACTACATCGACAATTAGGTCATCAAAATTTTTAATTTTTGATGGCCTAATTCTCGACACACTCACATAAACAATAAAAAAAACATGTCTAAAACATCTAACATATAATTATATTGAATGAAACACTTTTCTATAAATGAGAAACATTTTTTAATAATCTTTAAAAATGTTTGATTGTGTGAGCCGTGTCTCGCCAACCAAATGTGAAATGCCTCTTAATTTGATCTGCAGCCGCATGAAACTAGGTATTATGATTTCAATAAGAACAAAAAATCTTTTCAATCCTTTCTCTGACTGTGTAGTTTAGTTACACAACAGGTCACGCTTCGGGGAACACCGCTACTAATTCTTGTTGTTTACGAATTACGTTTGATTTCTGTCTTGAGCATAGCTTATTAAATGTTATGAAAACGAACAATCACGTTACAATAACTTTGGACAAGACTTTTGGCTGATGTAGAAGAAATCACTAGGTGTGAAGTTCGTGCTAATAGGTTGGTAGCAATGGATCTATTTTGATTTCTTTTTAACCTATACACTCGCACTTCTGGGAAAAGCTCTTCCCAATTTCCTATCACCGTCATTCCTTCCAATCATTTCTTCTAAACTGTCTTAAGTCGTAAAATTCTGAAATTACATATGTACTGATTTAAAAAATTAATTAAAAATAAAAAACTTGAGAGGTGTCAAGGGACACCCGGATGGAACGAAGTAAAATATAAATATAAATAGGTCTAAATTACATTCAAACTCTTTTCTGCGTTCTAAAATCAGGTTTTTATAAAAGTGTCGTTACAACTTTTGGTCTTAATTTTTTCCGTCTAGCTCCCTTTCGCAACGCGCGATAAGGAACTTCGTTCCAATTAATAAGTTTTTCATAATAAGTACCATCGGGCATGGTCCTTATGACAAACTTTTATTAAAACCCAATAGTACGTATACGTACTAAATGCATTGCGGGAAAAACTGTATACACTGTATGTAGGTACTAGATAAACACATACCTCGGTAACAACACCTAACAACATATTCCGTATGTCCATGACTTTTCTCTAGGTATCACACTTATCATTCATTAATTATTACAGAAAACATACTAAAGAAACCTTTTATCATTGAATTCTTTGCTCGATATTCTGTGGTAGTTCAAGTATACCACAACCTTTGCGGTAAACCAAAAAGTTGCTTTTACACAGAGTTAATACAGGGTGAATTTTTTAACCACCATGACAAAGCAAACAGGAATGCTAGATTTCGCCGCTCAGTAATAACCAACCGCCACCCTCATAGTGTACCGTACCGACAGCGGTGGTGGGCAGAAAGGTGGATAGATAAAACTATTTGATTTTGCTGCCCCTTGATCTTTTCGCCCGGGGCTTGCCCGTCCCTAGATCCGGGGCTGCGACTCACGAAAACACGATCAAAACTTTGTTGTCAAAGTATGGAACCAATGTGGACATAAGAAGCAGACTTTCTTCTGTATTTAATGTAGCGTCAAGAGTTCAAGGTACATTTTTACGAACCGGATATCAACATCCATTTACGACTGCAAATCTACCTAAATGAGGTGACGTCACGCAATCAATTTTAACGACTGCTTACATATTCAGGAAAATTGGGTTAGAGGGCGACTATCACTGTTTACACTTTTGGTAGCCATATTCGAAATTGGCAGTCTGCCAACGTTCCCACTTTGAATGGTTTACACAAGGTTCGGGAATAGGGATGTGGACTAAATAAATTGTTTTTGGCTCATAAGATAGATTATTAAAAAGTTATTTTCTCTGTTTAGTAAATAATGATATAGCGCATTTTAATTTTGCGTGACGTAACGATCAGCTATGATTTTTAACAAAGGGTGATATAAACCATCCCCACTCCGAAACTTCCGAAGCGTTGTAATTTGTGAATTTTTACAACTTTGCTAAACGAAAAAATATGGGTCCTACATTTTTGAATAATCTAGTTGAAAGAAGAGGTCTAAATATTTTTTTTTTATTCTCAGTCCACATCCCTATATTTAAACGTGCTTTCACGAATCTTTGTTTGTTTATTCTAGCGTGTTTACGTGTTTCCTTTCGTGGCGTGATTTTGGTTTACTCACTTTACCCATTCTCATCTAAGCACGACTACTGCAGTCGCATACTTACTGTGATGCTTCGAAACCCGGGGTGAACTTCTTTGCTTTATAAACTTCTATGCTTTATAAATACATATGCTAGTCTACATTTAATAAAAGCCAAGCTTATGTCGGTGTCGTTTTGTGGAAAGAAACGCAAAAAATGACGAATATTGGCAGAAATAATAGATTGATTTGCCATTGCCTTCTTCATTTTACACACTAGTCTTAAAGTCATTAGTTATATGACGACCTATGTGACCTAGTGATCAACAAGCCACGCTGCCACACCGGAGGTCCCGGGTTCAATCCTCCGTCAGGGCAAGAGGGAAAATGATCTTTTTCCGATTAACCTGGGTCATGGATATGAATTTGTTACAAAATTTAGTATCGTTGAGTTAGTATCCCATAATCATAACACAAATCTCGAACTTAGGGGCTACCTCAATCTGTGTTATTTGTCCGTATATATTTATTTATTATTGTGCACCAGGTTTCCTCAAGAAGTTTTCCTTCATCGACAGCTAGTGGTGGTAGTTGATAATGTATTTGAGATGTCCTAAGTACGGCAGAAATGAGTGGTGACGCAAAAATACAAAAATGGTGGTGAGTGAAAAATATGTCGTGCACGAGTTGACGGTTCGACTAATATCTGTAAATAAAAGAAATGCCCACTCACCTGGTCTGTGCAGTCATAAACAATGATGATGCCATGTGCCCCTCTGTAGTAAGACGATGTGATTGTCCTAAACCGCTCCTGGCCCGCTGTGTCCCATATTTGTAACTTTATTGTCTTGCCGTCTAATTCTACTGTCCTAATTTTGAAGTCCACGCCGATGGTGCTGATGTAGCTCTCTGTGTAGGTATCATCGGCGAATCTGAGCAGCAGGCAGGACTTGCCCACGCCGGAGTCTCCAATCAGAAGTAGCTTGAATAGGTAGTCGCTGGAAATAGAAGGTTTAAATTCTACTTTTTACTCTACAACTATCTTGTGTCCCTATATCTATATTTATTTATTGTTTATTTACAATACAGTGTACCTATTACAATACCCGGCACGTCAGTTAAACAAAAATAGCGGCCGTCGGCGCCTGTTTAATTGGAGATAAAAGTGTTAAGAGATTTTTTGGTCTTTCTTCACAAAGCCGAAATCAGTTTTTCTCTGTAGTTCGGATAGAAATGTGATTCTAAACGGACAGACAACGTACAGCAACGACCGCCATTTTTGTTCTACTTACGTGCCGGGTATTGTACGTCTTTATCCCTAATGGGGCAGAGGGTATTGCTAATCTAAACAGACAGAGCCCAGGGCCGCAAGAAAAGGCTACTTTTAGAGTGTTGGTTGGTAAGAAGATGGAATAACCGGCTAAGTGCGTATCGGGCCACGCGTAGTGTAGGGTTCCTTAGAGCGAATGCTGACTTTGAGTTCACGCCTCACGGTTTAACAACTTAAAGCACCTTTAAACCACTTTTTTTATCATTTGTATGAAATTTTGATTTCCCGAGAACATTTTATTAGTTGGTTGATATAACTATTAACTCTTTGACTTCTACTTAGCTGTGATAGTTTTCCTTTTTACTTCGTTTTATATACTGGTGTGATTTTTTTGGCCATATACAACCGTTTAGATGACAAAGGGGGACAATGTACTCTCAAAAAAAATTCCCACACAAACTCACAAACTCACTTTTTGAGAGACCTATTCAACGACATCCCACACCATGGGTTAGTCGAGAAAATAAATTACTCCCAGTTTACATGAATGGGCCACAAAAAAAAATCAAGATTTTTTACTTCTTTGCCTGCGTGATTGATTAAATACATTAAAATATTTCCAAAAAAACAAATTGGGGCGATGGAGCCTTGGTTATAACTAATAAGTTAAGAAAAAATAAAATGGCTGTCTGTTTGTACATGGTAATTTCCGGAAATACTGGACGGATTTGAATAAAACTTTTTTTTCTATATAGCTGATAAGCCTGGGCAACATATAGGGGATAATAGATTTTAGAAAATGGAACACCTGATGCAGTACCATAATGGTTAGCAAAAGTTGTTCAGCTTCAGCCTGATGAGCATTTGTTGTTTAGGTATAAAAATCTAAAATCTGGAACACCTGCTACAGAACCAAGTTAAATTTATTTGCATAAACACGTGTTTATAAAAAATCTATGTTCATCTGATGAAAATCAAATCTAAGAGATCAGGTGAAAGTTGTTTAGCAGGATATAAAAACATAAGTTGGGAGTACCTCCACATGGTGAAGGTGGTAACAGTTTGGGTAGTTCGTATTTATATTAATACGCCGGAATCATAAAGTCGCGAACGAAGTCGCGGGCATCAGCTAGTCCCTAATACTAGTCAACCAACTAAGGAAATCTTTGCTTTCTACATTTAAAATGAAGGATTGTTATATTTTTATTCTAAGTATATGAATGTATGAATAAATTTATAACATTATAAGTGATAAGTTGATGACTTACTACTTATGGCTATATTGCCATCAATAAGATGTGATTCGACACTTGTAGATTCATGATTGAATTCAATGCACTTATTTGTGAGTCATCACAACAAAGAGTAAAACTGATAAAGACACCTCAAACTGGGTAAACAAAGGAGATGAATGTGGTATTATTCTACTTATTGTTACAACTGATATGATATTTGCTCTGTACTGAGTTCAGTAAATGCTTAGGATCTAGGCTATTGCCCAGCAGTGGAATATAGAGCTAAAAAAATAATTAAAAAAAAACTGTTAGGAATTTGACACTAGAGCAACATTATAGATACATTTATATGTCACATTCCAAATGACGAGGATAAAAAGAATCAGAATAGTGATAGGTTGCAGCACCTATTGACATGATTGCGATTCTCGCCCATTCCCCTGATTGGCTTCTAAGATCTGAGCGGGAAGAGAAGCAGCTAGCATATTGTTTGTTTTTTTCCTCCCACCAGCATGGAAACAACAGTTTAGCTTGAATATTATAAGCAAAAACTCCATCAAAACAACAAGATCCATTTCCTCAAAAAAAGAAAACAATGGTGGCACATGGCACAACTTATATTGCTTTGAGTAACCACCCTGCTGTGGGATCCTTTTGTGTGTTTCTCAGTATTGTCTATGATTTTATGGTAAATTTTTTTGACTATGAGTAAAAAATTTGCCTTCACAGTAAGGAAGTTTCACATTAGTTGGGACACTTTGTTTTTACAAAGAGACAAAAGAGATGGAAAACCCTTGCTCACTTTGGAATAGCAAGAGATAACAGACCTTTGCCTAGCAATGACCCGTACAACTTAACTGCGCACCTCGCGGCCATATAACAAGTATGGCCGTGAGGTGCACAGTTAAGTCGTACAGGCTATATCTAAAAAAATATAAAGCTTAGTTGTCTCTTTTGGGTAAAAAAAAAACTTATGTTTAGTAACAAAAACTAGTTAGGTATATTTATGCTCGAATAATAGATATTAATGTCTTTATCCTTAATGCTCAAATATTAATTAACTACCTATTTGCAGGATTTCGCTAACTTGTTTAACAATTAAAAAATACCTACTCTGTAAGAGGTTAAATCAATTAAGGAAGTAGCTATTAATTCTTATACCTATTATTAAAATTATCCAAAGAACAAAAGATACCTAATTTTTAATTTAAGATTTAATTGTTCTCTGAGCTCCATCAATAGGTACATAGTATAAAACAAAGTTGTTTCCTGCTGTCTATCTGTCCATATGTATTAGATCTTTTAAACTACGCAACAGATTTTATAAACAGATATTGATTGAAGAGGAAAGTTTATATGTATTACGAGATGACTTTACATGCAGATCATAAAAGTTGATCAATGGAAACAGCAAGAAGCAAAATCATGTCAACAGGTTGCAAACTGTCACTATTTTGATTCCCCCTTCCTCAAAGGCAATGTCAAAAATCATTCTTTTTGTTTCGATATTTGTATCCTCCATCATCATGCTGATGATGGAGGATACAAATATGGCATCTGGGATTTAATGGTTCTAGGTTGCTACAGAAAAAGACATGACAATGTGTCTGCATAAAAATGCATTCTGTACATCATCTCTTGAAGAACCTATAGTGACATGAATGTGCAAGGGAGAATAGCGGTTCCTTGGTATATTATATGCTTTTTTTTCTACTGGGCCACCTGAAACCATGTTTTTTGCTGCTTACTATAACAGCATTAATTTATTCAAAAAGCTTGTTTTTTGAAAATGTACTTTGTGGTTGCATAATAAGGTTATATTTTAAAGTACATGCCAAGATCAAGACACTAGCTTTGTCTCATGAAAATATTATGGTGTTGATACTAAAGTAAACAAAGTAGTAAGGTTGTAACCAACTTACAAGGATCTCCTAGACTAAAAGCTTTGCAAATGATATGCTAAAAATGAGTATAATTAATGATTCATCAAGCTTATCATAGTATTTGCTAAACACCGCCCAACATTTGCATAAGGTGCCATGTAATTATAAACACTCATGGGCAGGCAATTTGCGTCTTTTGAAAAACACTACGACGGTCTGTGGACCCAAGTACCATGATATCATGCAAAGATGTACTTAATGTATAATCAATGATTCAAAACTTGATCCTCTGGAGTCGATATCGGTTATCAAGGAAATTGTAGGCCAAATCATGAAATGAAGCCCCAGATACAATAGCTACGTTCGTGCGCCATTCAGTCCATACGATTACCTACGTTTTCACTACTGCCCCTCAGTGGTACCACGCAAACACAATGACTCACTGGAACCACTATTCCATCAATATAACTGAGAACACCCTAAATGACGACATATACACAACAAATAGAAGTTTCCAGCTGAGAATTATGTACAAGACAATGAATGTGCAAAAAAAGAATGGATTTTTGTTCCTTCTTGATGAAAATCAACACGATAAAAATAAAGATACTCACTATTCTGGATTCATTTTGTACTATAAGGGAATCGTTCCGAAAACTATAAATTTACAGAATATATCGAAAATATTAAAGTTCTTTGTTTCGTGTGCACTAAAAAGCAAAAATTATTAATTCTACGTAGAATAATGGCCGCCGACCGAAACACCCACACTGACGTAAGCGACGTCAGACAGAATTCACGACAGGAGTGCCACTTGGCAAAAATTTGATGCGTTCAAAAACGACTAATTTTTGGCATTGTTAAATCGATTTCATGTTAAATTAATCGATATATCATGTGACAGCACCAGAGATTAGTTTTTGTATTGTGCCATTTATGCTTTAATAAGAGCTTAAACAAGAGCAAAGGGTTTTTTTTATTTCTCTTATTTTAAGCGAATAATGTTGGTCATTGGTGTTATGATTATTAAATATGCACTTATTTCATTTGCATGATACATACAAACTCATACCAACTGCGCAATGGAACAAACATAGCTACCAATGTTTTTTATTTTAAATAAAATAAATAAATATACCTATATGGACAAATCACACAGAATACAGATTGAGCTAGACTAATGAGAAAGACTAAGGAAATACTGCTATATGCATTGAACTTGTTGAACACATTACACATCATTATATTTTTACATAGTTTGTGAATTTGTGATCATTATCATGAGTTACTTCGTCTTCCTCAGGCAACGTGCTCACTACTGAGAATCTCTTCTTCTACACTCTTTTTTGCCATAGGCCATCGGACAGCATCGTTACCACCCATCTTTGAGTACCTATATAAAATGGTCTAAGCCCCACACGTAATGATTATATGTATTTTCTTTGCCTCCCACTCGTTCTCCCTTGCAAATCACGCGCCCAGGGATCATCCATAAATTACACGAATTTCATGACTTTTTGACTCCGCTCCTTGTCAGTTTCAGACCCCAATACCCCATCCCCTAGTGTGACGTCACAGATTCTGATTGTTTTATTTTATTAAATAAATTAAGCAAGTAAAGTGTTATGTTACTAATATATTTGACTGATCAAGCTGGAAATATTTTTAAGTTTATTTATATTAGTAAAAATTTTGTGTTTTATTGCTTAGATATAGATTTTGTATTTGTGACGTCACTAAACTTATGACCCATCCCACTTTATTTATTTTAGTTCTCAATACAGCTCGTTATTACGCTTAACCTAATACAACACACTTCTTGTCACAAAGTCACATTTTACTGTCCCCTCCCTTCCCCTTAAGGGACAATTAGAACGTGAAAGGTTAACGTGACGTAATTTATGGATGGCCCATAGCACGGGCGCAAGAGTAACATATGTTAATGCTCGGGCGAAATTGACCGTAGCGTTTGTAGCTATATTGCAGCTATCAAGTAACTAGTAACAAGCAAGTTATAATTATAATAATTATAACTTGTTTGTTGTAAAAAATAATTTGTACAAGTGCAGTGCAGCTTACTTTGTAGAATATTATTAGTATTGTTCCACAGTGTGAAGGTCGGAAGCGCCCGGAAAGGGAAGGAATTTGAAATAAAACAACATAGCTAGAACTAATTAAACTCTTTACTTATATACAATGTATATACTAAAAAAAAATAGGGTTAATACGACGGCGAGATTACATCTAACCCGGTAAATATTTACAAAATCATTTCATCCAATATGGCCCGTGGGATCTTCCATATGTGCAGCCCTCTGTCTTTGTAGCCAGCTATGATCTGTCAACAAGAGATATTGCTATATTATTACTAAGGTAAGATATTGTATACGAGGCGCGAGATGGCAGAGCGCAGCGAAACCATCGCGTCGGGTCACCACTCCCAACACTTGCCCTAATGATGATCGTCTAAATCGATCGAAAACAAAATGATGTTTCATTTTATACTTCATTTTCTATTTCCATGCCTAAATCACGTATAAATAAGTCAGACACTTTGACTTTAACACTCAGGCGACTTAGCAACAAACTGAGTGTGTACGGAGCAACCTCGTAAGCCTCGTAGTTAGAAAGAGACAACACTAACCTTACAGCCAAAGATGGCATGAGACAGCAGCATAATCCCCGGTCCACATAGCTGTGCCAACGACCTGGGTTCACCTATAAGCATTGTAAAATACCTCAAAGCAGCTTTGTGCTAGTTAGAAAGAGACAATACTGACTTTACTGCCAACGATGGCAAGAGACAGCAGCATAATCCCCGGTCCACGTAGCTGAGCCAACGACCTGGGTTCACCTATAAGCATTGTAAAATACCTCAAAGCAGCTTTGTACTAGTTAGAAAGAGACAACACTAACCTTACTGCCAACGATGGCAAGAGACAGCAGCATAATCCCCGGTCCACATAGCTGTGCCAACGACCTGGGTTCACCTATAAGCATTGTAAAATACCTCAAAGCAGCTTTGTACTAGTTAGAAAGAGACAACATTTACCTTACTGCCAACGATGGCAAGAGACAGCAGCATAATCCCCGGTCCACGTAGCTGAGCCAATGGCCTGGGTTCGCTCTCTCTATACACGTAGACACATCCATCGTAGCAGCCGGCGAACAGTAGTCCGGATTTGTGACGTAGGCAGACCACGCCTTTTCCGCCTTCGTGCGTCGCGAGGTGCGAGCTGCTCTGTAAGCAAAAAAAAAAAAAAATGGATATATTTATTGTGTGAGCTGGCAAGTAGACCAAGATAAAATGAATTGGTATTGGTAAGAAATTAAAGTTTTAAAGTAGGGCTCTCTATGAACATGGATAAAACTAAATTGCTTACAAACTCCAAACTTACGCCAACAAAGACAAATATTCACTGGACTATGTACAATATCTGGCACGCAAAAATGGCGGTCGTTGTTGAACGTTGTTTGTCCGTTTAGAATTACATTTCTATCCGAACTTCAGATAGAAATGATTTAGGCTTAGAAGAAAGAAAAGAAAATCTCTTTCAATACTTTTATATCCAATTAAACATGCGCCGCCATTTTTGTTCAACTTACGTGCCGGGTATTGTAAAAGAATATATCTACCTGGGGCAGGTAATCTCCTTGGAAGAACAATCCACTAAAGAAATAGAAGAATAGCAGATGGATGGAAGAAGTATTGGTCCTTGAACGAAATTGTGAAGTCAAACAAGCTCAGTTTGACAATAAAAAGAAAAGCTTTCAACACTTGCATACTTCCAGTCATTACCTACGGATGCAAGACATGGGCACTCACCATACTTCATAGGGAAAAGCTGGAGCGCTGTCAAGGCCATCGATAGAGGCAAGACAAAGTAAGAAGCAGTGCGATAAGAAAAAAGACAAAAGTGTCTGATATCCTTGCTCGTATAGACCAACTGAAGTGGAGATGGTCAAGTGATTAGAGACGAGCAATACAAATGGAATACAGCCGTCTCAGACTGGAACCCCAGAGATGGGGATCGTAACAGCAGTCAACACTAACAAGGTGGACATTTGACCTGAAACTCACGGCGGGACATTACTGGAGAAGGGTAGCGCGCGACAGAAGACAATGGAAAATGCTAGAGGCACACTGAATTACGCGACATTACTCAGAAAAAAAAAACTATGTGTAACAGCACTAAAACTAAAAATTCAGAATAAAGGGCTTATTATCTGTGCCAATGGCAAATTATTATTTTTATCAAAATTGTATTAGCCCAGGATTTGCAATGTGTACACCTACTCGCCCACCAAGCGCCTCAAGCTAAATCCGCATGATGATGAAGTGGCCAACATCTGGTGTCAGATTTTTCAAGCTGCCCAAAGCATCTGACAAAGCTTGACGACTTGCCAGGACCTTCGGCTAGCTCATGAAAGTTCTTTGTTATAATTTGTCATCAAAGTAAATATGTTGCTAACTCCACAGCTTTATTTGTCTTTTTACCCGACTGCGGCAAAGAGGAAGGGTAATGATTTTAGCATTCTATGAATGTATGTATGTGGGTATTTATGTCTGTTCCACCATAGCATCCGAATCGCTTATCCAATTTTGACAAATGAGATGTCCATCGATTCATCATTACTGTGACATAGGCTACAATTTGTATCCAGTATGCAATAAATGTGTATAATAAATGTAACATACAAAAGTGATTAAAAAAATATTTGTTCGATATCGACTGGCGTATCAAATGAAAGGTCTTAATTAGCACAAAAATATACATTGTTAGTTGTGAATAGCTCCCGTAGTCGGGTATCAGTTTTGACGAGACTCTATTACTAGGACTTCGCTGTCTGTCCGTCTGTCACCAGGCTGTATCTCAAGAACGGCGATAGCTAGACAGTTGAAATTTACACAAATGATGTATTTCGGTTGCCACTATAACAATTACTAAAAACAAAATAAAATATTTAAGGGGAGTTCCCATACAATGAACGTCATTTTTTATACTATAGCACTTGGCCGGTTTTTTTAATCGTAATGTTTCTATAAATAAAAATGAATAAAATACTTACAGCATAATCAAAAACGTATATCTGATGGCTGCTTGTGCCACAGAACACCTTGCCGTCTTCATACAACAGGCTGTACACGGTCATCTTTGGTCCGCTCAGCGTCCTTAACAGCAGGCCCGTCTGGGCATCCTTTATGGTGACGTCTTCGGAGCGGGCTGCCACTAGCAACACTTTGCGGGGGCCTTCCTTTATGGCCCGCAGCGCTAGGATGGACTGCTCGGAGAATTTCACAGTGCTCACTGGTATTAGCATGTTGTTCTGAAATAAGACATTCCAATGTCAATATAATTTTAAAAAACTAAATAATTGGCCAAGTGCGTGTCGGGCCACGCGCAGCGTAGGGTTCCGTAGATACGAATGCCAACTTTGAGTTCATGCCACTTACAGATTTCTAGTACTTATAGTCGCTGAGTAAAACCGAGGACGGACAGACAGACAGACAGACATGGCGAAACTATAAGGGTTCCTTGTTTACTACGGAACCCTAAAAAAGACTTCAACACAAAACTACGAAACTGATATTGATAAAATTTCTTTGGGGCCAACTGACAAGTATTCCTGTTCAAACAAAATAGTAGATTATTAACCAAGGGGATAAAGCAGTTTCTTCTGTCGCGGGTGACGACTTAAATCGTGAGCGCAACGAAGGACTCGAAGTTTACTCCCGAGCGGAGCGAGGGTGTTAAATACTTAAATCACGAGCGAAGCGAGGGATTTAGGACGAGTCCTGAGTGTTGCGACGGATTTAAGTTCACCCAAGACTAAGACAGCTTTATCGCCGAGGAAAATACTCTACTTTTCGTACCATTTGCGAAAAAATCAAGACAATAATAACAAGAGACAAGCATTTATTAAAAGATATATTTTAATTAATTTTTATCCAGTTACATAAAAGATACAAAATGTTTTACGTCGTAAATAAATATAGGTACGCAGAAAACTTGGCTGTATGTGTGAGACACAAATGATCCTTCACTTTTTCTTTTTGGAAAACTAAACAGCTGATGTAAACAAACAATAACATGACTTGATTTAGTTTTTTATTTTATGAAATTTAAGTGGTTTTGTGGACTTTGCGGATACATGTTGTCGATTCAAAATCGTTATTTTTTACGCTTAACTTACCGAAATTTATACTGAACTGAATTCATTTCTATAGAAATGAATTCATTTCTATAGAAATGAATTCAGTTCAGTATAAATTTCGGTAAGTATTCCAAACTTAAACCACATTCTCCCTCTAGAGGATGAATGAAATTCAGTACAATTTTCTTTCCCTGTTTTCATTCTTGGTCTAGAGGCTGAATGAAATTCAGTACATTTTTCTTTCCCTGTTTTAACAGATTAATAATGACTATTGTTATGTTCGCTTTTTGTGCTATAGAATGTGACTTTTTTGAGCAAGTGGTACGAAAAAAGAATTTGCCATATTAGGGCCACGCGTCTTCGAGTAATTGGGGAACATGCTCTTATTCAAATTGATAACATCCTCCATTTTTGAAGCCGGTTTAAAAGTAATTGAGTTACAAATTGCAGCTGTCTAAGCAGGACATTTACATTGTGAATTTTCCACTACCGATTAAATCCTGTGCTCTTTGGAGCCCGGGATGTACCTTCCCGTTTATTTTTCTCCAAATATAATATGCATGTTAATGGTCACTTAAGGTGGGCAAACACCCTGAGAAATCTAGAAAAAAAAATCCGCAACAGTTTAAACGATTTGGATATCGTTTTACGACCGGTCGCCTACCTGACGTCAACCCTATTTAGGAAATCATTACTGTTTCGTTTATTTGCCACTTAGCAAGGTCTTTATCATCCTTGGGTTTTTTATTTTAATAAGTATAATAAATTTTTAGGACAAATTACACTTATTGAGCTAGTCCCAAAGCAAGCTTAAACTTGTGTTATGGGATACTAACTCCGACAATAAATACATAGAGTCCGCTATTTACACGTATTGGAATAAACACCCAAGGCCCAGGATAATTTGAAAAAGGCCATTTTCCAACTTGCCTTGGCCGGGGATCGAACCCGGAACCTCCGAACGGCGGACTATAGCGTGGATACCACTACGCCACGGAGGTCGTCAAGGTGGAAGGAGATCATTGATATTATTTGGAGGAGAAAAGTGGGAAAGCGCACCCCGGGCTCCGAAGGAGCAAATTTGAGGATACAACCAGGAACGCTAATAATAATAATTAATAAATATATAGGGACATATTTATACTGATTGAGCTAGCCCCAAAGTAAGTTCGAGACTAGTATTATGGGACACTAACTCAACGATACTATATTTTATAACAAATACATTATATAGATAAACATCCAAGACCGAGGACAATTTGAGAAAGGCCATTTTCCAACATGCCCTGACCGGGGATCGAACCCGGAACCTCTGAGTGACAGACTAGCATGATAACCACTACCCCACGGAGGTCGCCATCGCTAAGATGAATAAGATGGTAGTAAACAAAACCAACCTTGCACTCAAACTGCAGCACGAAACCAGTCCTGGTGCCGACGAACACGGTGTCCCACGCGCGGTCCATCGACTGTATCGGGCTGAGGACGTTGCACTCGGGGCCCTTCTCCATGCCAGACTGAAAACAACACATAAGTATGTAATTATCATCTTCATATCAGCCACAGTAAGTCCACTGCTGGACAAAGGCATCCCTCAAGAATTTCTAAAAATAACTATTAAAAAAAATCAACACACTTTTACATTTCTTCAAAGCTCTCCATCATATCTTCACCAAATTAATATGGGACCAACAAAATAATAAATGTATTTTAATTAAAAAAGAATCATCATAAATCAGTTTACAATTGGCAAAAATATCACTAACATACATATCTAAAAAAGAAATACTGAATTAATCTCCTCTTTTCTGAAGTCATTTACTTAAGGGAAGTGCCTCTAAATCATAGAAGGTATCGTATCCTACTGTCCAGGGAACCCGTATACACCATGGTCCCATAATTCTTCCAGAACGATGTTGAGACACATAACCGGTTGGTTTTATGGGTATATCCCATTAGTCTCCAGTGGGGACGAATGGGACAAGTTTTAGTTTTGTGAGTTTCGATTGTCCCCACCGCGTCGTCCCCAATGGGGACAAATGGGGATAACTATTTTCTCACTGTATGTGTGAATGGGACAGACTTCCATTACAATTCCCATTTGTTTCCAGTGATGAAGAATGAAAATTTTTGCGTTTTTAGATTCCTATTTGACCCCATTGGTGGTAAATGGAATGGATATTGCACTGTGAAAAAATAGAACGAGTCGTCCCCAGTGGGGACGACGCGGTGGGGACAATCGAAACTCACAAAACTAAATATTTATAACCCAGGTATATATATCCGGTTTTACCTCCGCAGCGTGCTCAAGAGCTTCCCGTAACCATTGTAATAGTACACTAATGGAACCCGTTGCCATCAAAAGCGGAAGTACCTCTAAATCATAGTATTGTATCCTAGAGTCCAAAATGCCTGTACTACTTCTCCGGATGATGTTGAGACACGTGACCGGCTGGTTGTATTACCGCAACGTGCTCAAGAGCTGCCCGTCACCGTTGTAATAATACACATTGCCATTAGAAGGGGAAGTACCTCTAAATCATAGTATCGTATTCTAGAGTCCAGGGAGCCCGTATACACCGTAGTCCCGTACTTCTCCCGGACAATGTTGAGACATGTGACCGGTTGATTGTACCCCCGCAGAGTGCTCAATAGCTGGCCTTCGCCATTGTAATAGTACACATTGCCATCTAGGCAAGCTGCAAGGAAGTTGCCGTCTTCGATGCACTGGAAATAAATAGACATTTGTTATTGTAACATATTTTTTTGGGGTTCTGTACCCAAAGGGTAAAAACAGGACCCTATAACTAAAGTCCGCTGTTTATTTGTCCGTACCAGGCTGTATCTCATGAACTGTGATAGCTAGACTCGCACTTGGCCGGTTAATTAAAACTAAGGTTGATTTATTTTACATACGAATTTTGGTTCTGGAATGATGATGATTAAAAATAATATAAATGTATCCAAAATGCAAGATTTTATCCACCTATAAAGCAAGTTGAGTCTATGTATGTAGTATCATAATGCCTAATTAAAATACCTAATTATAATCATATAATTAGGTATTTTGCAGCAACTCAAATCAATACTATTTTTAACATCTAAACAAACATTTTCTATGGGTTTTGTATGAAATATAGACTAATGCCTCATCATTGTTTCTTGGAGTCAAATAGCGATCTTAATATTAATTTTTCTGCAAGTACAAATCTAAAATCACGTTGAAAATTGATATTGAATAATGCCAGTTAGTAATTTAAAAAAAAGGACAATTTTAGCAAATGGTGTGGTTATAGAATATAACTCCACTATTTGCGTTTATAACGCACGCGTGTTTTATGAGCTGCTTTATATATCTAAAACCGGTGAACTTAGATCCACTTTGCGAGCAAGTGTGTTGAAAAATAATTATAAGCTGATTATTGTGACCGTAGTTAATGCGTATTACAAATTAATAAATTCTATCATGCATGGACTAAACTTGCTTTTAAAGTATACTCATTTTGAAGTAGTGCCAGTATACAACTTTTATTTTGTGTACATAAACTGGTAATTAAAAAAAATAAAATATTTAAGTTTTATAAAAAATGGGTTACCTCTAATGCTAGTACTGCGTCAGGGTTTGAAGTGATTGTATACGCCTCACGGCGAAGGTTTTCATCAGTGGAGAAGTCGTACATCTTGCATTGACTGTCGGATGGCAGTGGCTCTGACGACCCCGCATCATCCATCGACGACTGGCTGTTGTCAAGGATGATCTCCTCACACACTGACATATCCACCCTATCTCCTGCATCCTTAAATTTCACATCAACATCCTCCCCAATAACAATATCCTCTGACACATCTAACATATCAAAATGAATATCATTTACATTAATGGGATCCACCAAAACAGTATGTTCTATGGTTTCTACTTTTACTTCAACAGGATTTATTGATTCTATTTCTATATCATTGAAGACTGGAATTGACTCCACAATCACAGCTGGTTCATTTACTTTCTTTACAAATACAGGCTCTGGTTTTTTCTTAAAATAATTTTCGATTTCATCCCTTCGTAGTACCACACAACACTCCTTTAGGTCTATATCTTTGGGCATAATTGAGTAGCTGAAGGATTTTGATTTGACTTGCTTTTTAGAATTGTTCTTCTTCTTAGATTTTGCTGGTGGTTTCTTTTTAGGTTTGACTGGAGAACATTCCAAATCAGCAAGAGATATTATGTCTTCCAGAGGTCTGTCATCTGTGATAATTTGCTCAATAAGTGATATGTTGGGTCCTTTTCCTTTCTTTTTATTTTTCTTCAAAGATGGGCTTCTGGAAGCTGTCCTTTCCCTCCCTATTACTTTCTGGCGCTGATTCATTTTACTTTTACGAGTCTCTATTGGTTCATCTTGTACAGTTTCAAATGCGATTTGCTCAAGCTCTTCCACAGGTATACTGGTAAAATCTGCAACTATTGCATCTTCGTTTTCAGATAAATTGGCACCTTGATCCTTATCTTCTTCATATGGACTCACATTTAGCACTGTCATGCCTAATGTTTGACTTGTTGTGCTGTCCTTGGATTCTAAGGAACTGTATAGTTTGAATTTCTCCTGTATCAATACTTGTATTTCTAAGTCAATCTCCTTCATTCTCTCAAATGCATCAGTTGATCTTGTTCCTGACTTTTCAAATACTACAGGCTCTGTTTGCGTGGTCTTTATTACTAACTTTTTCCTTTCAGTTTGACAAAAACGAGTAATCTTTCTACTTTCAAGAGTTTGTGTTTCTTTTGTAATCAATTTCTTTACATTATGCATTTTATTCACTTTTACAGTAATAGTCGGTTTGGCCTCAGGATTTTTTTCTGGTGTAACAGAAGGCAATGCTGTATTCCTGTGAGACTGATGCACATTGCTAGCCTTTCGTGGCTGTTCTATAAACATGTCTATATGTTTCAATTTATTCTGAGGGTCTGATTTAGAAGTTTGGCTAGTACTACTGCCATTAGTATTATTATTACCTTTAGGACTAACAACGGAATGACTGGATGAAGTAGAACGATGTCTTTTCTTGGTCACTTGTGCTTTTGCTTCATTAGAAGTAGGCTGTTCTTTTCTCTTAACATACTTATCAGAATAATTTTTGTCTGTAGATTCAGTTTTATTGGTATCATTAACTGCTGGCTCTTTACTGTTCTGGCCTTTAGGGAAAAATATATTGAAGATAGATTTAGTTGCTTCAGTACATTTCTCAGTTTTCTTGGCAGCACAGTCATTAACATTAATTATTATGTTTTTATTTAATATTTGTTTGCTGGGTTCAGACTGACTTGGTTCACTTTTTTTTCGTTTTTCCTTTCGGTGAGAAGGACGCTGGTCTAGTGATCTCTTGCGTGAACTGGTAGAGGAAGAGCTTTTAATTGTAATATTACTGTTTTCAGAGATTTCAGTTTTTTGTTCCAATTCTTTTTGTTGTGGACAATTCTCTTGGTTATCATTGCTATCCAGAGACTTACGCTCATTAGTGTTAAGTACTTTATCTGGCGTAATGCTACATTCTTTTACCCGACTGTCATGCCTTTTAACTGGTGTAATACTGTGTCCTTGTTTCACTTGCACATCTTTGCTAGACATTGCTTTTGGTGCAGCTTCATTGATTCTTGGTACTATTTCTAATGGAGATTTTGCAATATCAAATAATTGACTATCAATTTCCTTTTTGATATCAATAGAACTCTTAGCAGATGGTAATGGGTCAGCCACCACTTCTTTTTTGATTTCCTTTTTGTTATCAATAGAACTCTTAACAGATGGTGATGGGTCAGCCACCACTTCTTTTTTGACTGACGAAGGTGACTTTAACTTGTTACTAGTTACTGAGGGTTGAGGACTTGAAACATCATAATTTTGGATGAAATTGTGATCCACTGCTACATGATACTGTTGGTCTAGGTCTGCGAAAGGGTCTTCATCCTCAGAAAATTGCTCAGCATTGTTGTCGAAAATTGGCAAAGGCTCACTTGGTATAGGATCCTCATGGAATATTCTGTCAGTACTTCGTCTAAACTGTTCTCTTGCTGTATCAGGTACAGAATACGGATTTTCCATAGACCTGTCTGCACTAATTCTTGACAGACGTCGCTGCTCCATACTAAATCGTCTTTCTTGGCTCTTGCTTCTGTGGACCTTAGACGATCTCC
Organism: Acrobasis suavella; assembly: GCA_943193695.1. Taxonomy (NCBI): domain Eukaryota; kingdom Metazoa; phylum Arthropoda; class Insecta; order Lepidoptera; family Pyralidae; genus Acrobasis; species Acrobasis suavella. Next base: position 6,155,905 of record OW971947.1, read on the forward strand.
TTTCAAAAAGAGGCTCTTCATTGCATGGCCCAGCACTAAATTCATAGTCTTTCTTAATATTTTGTAGTGTATTCATTTTAGGATTTTGCAGTTCATAATTATGCATTTCATTTTCTTCAAAAGGATATTCTTCATTGTAAATATCATAATTTTCTGTATTTTCATAATTTTGAACTTCATCTGTTTCATAGTAATTACCTTGTCCATCAGTACTGTCTTGAGCTTGTTCATAATAGTTGTCATCTAACTGAAGCACTTTGGTTAGCTCTTGCATTACTAATGGCTTTATATCTTCTAGGAACATTGTGTCCTGCGGGTCTAAAATACATTGCATTTGTTTCATGAATGTGTCTTCATATATGGTGTTGTTATCATTATTTATGAAGTCACTGGATGTGGTCAGTGATTTTTCTGCAACAGACCTCAAGTGCCTGTTCAAACTGTTTTGTGACTCAGTAATCAAACTGCTTATAGCATATTCAAACTTTGTGGACGAGCTAGGGTTGTCCATGAGTTTGTGAATTTTATCTTTGTCCATTTTAAACAATTGATGTACGATTTTATTCTTCATTTTATCACAATTAGTTTTAACATTTTGCCTTTGCCTTTGCACTCTTTTTTTGGTAGGTGCCTCCTGAGTATTTTGGTAACCACCCAAATCATGGCTTGTGGTTTCTTGAGTTTCTGGATTTTGGTCATTATTTTGGTCCCCAGAATGGTCCTGCGGTTCATTTCTGTTCATCAAGCGTTTTCGGACAAGATCAACCGTGTCATCCACCGACCGACTAAAGCTGTTTGAATTATCAATCGCTGAACCAGGGTTCCCTCCATAGTGATCAGAGGCAGGTGGTCTATGACCAATATAGTCTAATGTGGGCAATTTACCTTCAGACTGATCAGGTTTATAAGATTTATTTTGATTTCTATCATCATAATAGCTTCTTCTGTTTTCATTCTGATTCCATACAGGTGGTCTTTGATGACCGTACGGTTCACGAGGCTTTGGAGTGGACAATAATTGTCTATGGTCAACATCTCCCATGCTATTAACAAGATATGGTTCAAGCTGAATATCTTCATGAAAATTTCTTGAATCCTGATATTGGGAGAAATTAGATCTATCCACATGTCGTCTAGGGGTATGAGGGTAGTTACCCCTAGGTACATGGTCTCGATCTGCTCTTTGGTTATTTGGTTGGTTAATGAGTCTGTATTTATTTCTTTCATGGTGTTCGGATGGGTTATAGTTTAATTCTGGTCTTGTGTTGAAAGGCGGTGGTTCATTATAACGTGAACCAGGTGGCGGGAATCTGAAAATTAAGTTTTCACAACAGAATTGTACGAAAAACCACTAGTAATGTAATTCTTTAGCATAAATTACGAGTGTTTGGCATAAATCAATTACGTTTGTTATATCAAATTACAGTTTTTTGTTTTGTTTGTAGGTAGGTACTTGGGTCAGCAATTCATGGCGCACTTTATGATGCAATAGTGTTTTCCGGTATTAAAAGTTGGTAAATATGTGTTTACCTTGGTGCGTCGAGTAGCCCATAGATCCTGGGAGGCCTAAAATGCGGCGTTCCGCCACTCCTCGGCCTAAAATGCCTGATATTTTCACCTCGCCATCCACCAATGCCTGGATGACCTCGCCTCATAATGTCACGGCTACTTCATAATCCAATTAAAGCAATTCGAGGATAACAATTATTATTATTTTTACACAATTAATACGGATTTTCACGTTAAGAATATAATTCGTTGCTGTGAAAACAAGCTTGATCAATGTCGCGGCCGCGGGGAACGAAAATATTGCGGCCATTTGTCAAATTTGACATTTGTGAAAATATTGCCATATCAACATTGTCAACTATTACTAAGTAGTCGTGTTTTTTAACCGATTTCAAAAAAGAATGAAGTTATCAATTCGAATGTTTATTTTTTATGTATGTTCCCCGATCATTCGAAGAATTTTTGCAATTTGGCGTAAGAGCCGGTTTTTAATTTTGAAAAATTATTTAAAGTATGAAACAAACATATTAACAACAAACTTTTACAAAATATTATTTTGCGCCAAAAGGATGGTTAATAGAGAAGATGCACAATGACAATATTTAGATAAATTTCTTTGATTTTGTAAGCATTTACATAAAAAAGGCCTTTAAGCAAAATTATATTTTTATATCAATTTATTAACTTTGGTTTTTAGATGATTTATAATAATAAAATATCCTGTACACCCGATCTTTTACATCATAGTTTTTTTTACTTACATAGTGATTGATAAGTTAGTGTTATTATACGAATCAGATACTCTCTCCAATGAACGTTTAGTATAATGTATGCAATATTATCGCATTGTATGTGAATGAATTTTAAAGAAATAAATGTTTTAAATAATAGAATTAAAGAATAATAAATAGGTAGGTGCCTAGAGATAGGCATCCACCCGGGTATTTACCCGAGCTCGGGTATTTACCCGTTGCACCGGGTAAATACTTGTATCTACCGGTTTGGGTGGGTAGATTGGGATATTTATTTAAAATGAGTGAGAGTCCTCTAAGTATGTGTAGAAATGTGAGGAATGATTATGTTATGTATTATTGAGTCTGCAAACATATGCCAGTAAAAAATGTAAACTTAGACCTGTCAATTCGTATGTTCCCATGCAACAAAGATTCAAATGTTTATTCAGTAATTAGACCTTTACAGGCACTTTTACACGTCAATAAGTATAATTTACGTTACGTGTAAAGTATATTAAAGAAAAACTACCGATACCAGCGCTTCGTAATGACCACGGCTGAGAAGAAAAGCCGAAAGAAACTCATTTTTCAGTATTGGTCGCCTACTCGCCAAAAGGGCTTTGTCATATTATTATTATTGTCTTTTAATTAATAAATACTTATAATATAGTAAAATGTTGACACGTTATAACATGTAATGCTTGCGAACAAGTAAACAAACATAAATTGCGTAATAAAAAAAGATTAGTAGTCAAAAAAGCGAAGCCGAGCTGACCAGCCCTTCCCGGCAGCACCCGTTCACGAGTTGACGCATGGATCAGCCATCGTTAATCTGAACCATATTAGAGGGAATCCAGCAACGCCACCACCGGATTAGACATTTTGGTGAGCATGAAAAACCCGATCTCGCAGACCTTGTCAAGAGGAAATATTAGTTATATGTTGGTCACCTATTGATCGCAGAGCATTTACATGTTTTTACAGTAAGTTATTATGGTAACAGAAAATACAGCTATCTTAGGTTTCATGTGTTGAGTGTGATTGAAAAATTGGACCAACGGGTAGATTCGGAAAAATACCTGGCTTACTATTTTATGCGTAAGGTTATAACAAGTTAATGGTATATCGAAGGACATGTTAATATGAATATCTTTTGTTCCGGGACCAACCACGAAACAGTAGTTTTGGCTCTTGGATGAGCAGTCAAATATGACTACTCTTTATGCAATATGTAGCAAAAACCCTGTCCGATCCTTTAAGGAGCAACTCAGACCGTCAATATGAACAACTTTTCCTATGGGACCAATGCTTGAAACTCGAAGAAAAAAAATCGTCATTTTCATACAAATTGCCGGGCCAGCCAAACACTTTTGTATGAAAATATCGATTATTTTTTCCTACAAGGGTCGGACAGGGTTTTGTTACATATTGTATATGTATGAGGGCTTTTATATATTAGCTTATTGATATTTACTCATTTAACTTAACATAGTTATGATTCGTTCTACAAACATTTACCTGCAAAAAAGTAAGCTTATACCTGTTAATTCATATGTTCCCATAGATACAAGGGATAGATTCGGTAAAATACCCGGCAAATTATTTTATGGAAAATGTTATGACAGGTTTATGGAGGACCACAGAACTCATAAATATGAATATCTTTTGTTCCGGGACCAACCCCGAAATCAATAGTTTTGGCTATCGGATCGGATCATCGGATGACCAATCAATAAAATCTTTTCCCTGTATGTATGAGGGTGTTCATATATTGAAATCGTATTTGATGTCGAATTGCCTTTTATATCATATAATTAGGTCTACAAATATTTGCCAGAAATAAATGTAAACATAGACCTGTCAATTCATATGTTCCCATACAACGGGTAGATTCGGATAAATACCCGGCATGCTACTTTGTGAGAAATGTTATGACAAGTTGATGGGGGGTGAAAGAACTCGTCAATACAAATAACTTTTGTTTCGGACCAGCCCTGAAATCAATAGTTTGGCTCTTGAATGAGCAGTCCAGTCAAAATACTTTTTCATATTATGTATGAAGGTAAGGCTTATAAAAGTACGTTGACATCGCATTTAATGTCGTTTTATCTATTTTAACACATAAATATGCCGTTGCCCACCTCCCAGCAAAAAATTATAATAGGTCAAACAAGGCTACTTTCAATGTATGAATAGTATAGTTCATATATTTTAGTATCGTAATTGACGTCTGCCTGCGTTTTAAGCATATTACATATTAACATTAATTACTCATATAATTCAATCTATCCACCAAACGGGTAGATTCGGGTATTTACCCAATCTAAGGGGTATATACCCAAACGGGTAGATTGGGTATTTACCCTCCGCCCATCTCTAGTTGTGCCGGGTTGCCGCGCTATTCACCCTCGTTGCGATTCCGTAAAGTAGTACTATAATGCTCGGTACAAATGAACTATAATATTTAATAATGACGTTTTCCCGTCCTATTATTTTTATTAGCCTTTATCACTTGAACTCAGTTTCTTTTTGAACCGCGACGCAAAAAGGAGCGTTGTTAGATTTAACTCACATCGGAATGGCAGCGGCGGGCACCTTACTTTACTCGTACTCTTAAACCACAGTCACCTTTATTTCTATCAATAAAATGCATAGAATAGCTTGAAAAAAAAACTCGGCCGTTTGTGATAGCGCGGCGGCGTCGCCGACAGTCGCGTGACTTTTGTTTTGTTCAAGCTGTACTATGCATTGCGCAAATATAAATAAAGGTGAATAAGGTTTGACAGTGAAAGTGTGCTGCCTGTCGCCGGCCGCTGCCATTCCGGTGTGAGTTAAGCCCTCGGAGGTAATAATGTACAACGCACAAGTTAAGCCTAAGTTTGACGCCAATGTCTATCTGTCAGTCTATCTGTGGCAAATAGTTACAAAATTTAGCAATGAAATTCAAAAAATCTCGTTTGCATACCGTAAGAAAATTCGTTAAATAAAACAGATTACATGCAAACTATAATTCCCATATTTTATGACTTCATACATTAAATATATAATCGTCAAGGTCTTGCTAGCCCATCGGATAGTATGGTATACGCTTCCATGGCAGAAAATTACCGATTAATAGGGATATTAACTCAAGGATTATATTATATTTTATAACAAATACATAGTACACACCTTCATATTCATAAAAATTAACAACCTGTTGCAAAACCTTTTTAAGTTAGAACATGTTTTGTCCCTTGCTCTCTTTTCAATATTTGACATTGAAAGAACAAGACAAAACATATTTTAACTAAAAAAGGTTTAGCAAACGTTTGTGTTTTTTGAAGTGAAAACTTTTTTAGCGGCGTTGTACACTTTTTTTGTCATGGGTAAAAAATGTTTAGCTCGCGTCAGGGCGTCAGGGCGTTAGGACACGTGATCTGATCGAAAATTCGTAAGACGGATGGAAAGTAGACAGCCGGCGCGGCGCGGCGTAGGAGAGAAAGTATCCCCCTCTCTTACCTCTACGGCGTATACGGTATCGTACGCCTGCTGTTTCGTTTAGGCGGCGCAGGACGCTTGCGCGAATGTTCGTGTGTGTTTATGTTACAGCGTGCCACGCGCATCCATGGAAATGCCGGCACTCCTGGAGTGCAATCCGTCGTTTTTTTTATGAATAACGGGGTTTTTCATGAATAAGATAACCGCGTGGTTTCCGGCCTAGAATAGAACCACTCCATTTTCTCCTGTGGATGTCGTAAAAGGCGACGAAAGGATACTTTCTTCACTGAAGATGGAACAGACTTTCGATGGGCAGCAGCGTCTGATGTAGAATAGTGACTCCCACTGCGCTCGGCAACCCGCCTGCCAAACGTGGCGAGTATGGCAATATCCCCTCATGGATAAAAACAAAATGACCTGGCCCCCAGTACCCGGCAGCCCCGCTATTCCTGACTCCGGTAGCGGTCATTGTAACGGCGGGGCAGGGGGTGCTAAGAATCCCCGGATGGGATCCTGCTACCACCATTGAGGACTGGCGAGAAGCTGGCTGAGGTTGAAGAGGAAATGAGTAGGTTACGGTGGGACATTGTGGGGTTGTCTAAAGCCCGAAGAGAGGGCGAGGGCACAACAACCCTAGAGTCTGGTAACCTACTCTATCGCCGGGAAGGAGACAAAAAGAAGTCCCAGCATGGTGTCGGGTTTCTCGTCCACAAGTCCCTCATTAACAACGTCACAACCATCGAGAGTGTTTCTAGCAGGGTAATATACTCAGAGTATCTAAAAGATACTCTGAGTATCAGGTATATTAAAAGCTGAAGGTCATACAGGTATATATGCCAACTGAGGATCACTCCGATGAAGAGATGGATGAAGTGTATGAGGACATCAGTAGGGCCATACATACTTCTGAAACCTATTTTAAGGTTGTAATGGGGGATTTCAACGCGAAACTGGGCAAACGAGGCGATTGGGAAATTTCGGATACGGAGTGCGAAATATCAGGGGACAGAGGCTGGCTGATTATTTGGAGCTAGAGGGACTCTTTGCGATGAACTTACAGAGGACTTACTAACAGTTTTAAAATAAGTTGTATTATTTATATATAATTTTTAATTTTCCTATTTATATATAATTTTTATTTTCCTCAATTTTAAGAATGTTCTTAATTTATATAAAGTAGTTATGTTTAATGTTAAATTTGATTTAGATATGATTGTTTATAGTACGTACTATTTAGCTTAGCATTGTGCTGCCTGAAACACAAGATTGTCAAAATCTTAGCTCAGGTTCCACAATAAATATACCTACCTTTTAATTTTAATTTACAATATTTTAAGTTTCTCTGTAAGTTTATTTGAATAAAGAATTATTATTATTATTATCTTTATTAATTTATTAATTAAAAAACATAGGTAAGGTTTAATAACACATCTATAAAAGTAAAATATTAAATAAAATACAAAATATAAATACATTACAAAACCTAACCTAGCAACCCGCTGGCAGCGGGGCAAGGCAAAAGCTACCGGCGGTTAGGGCCGTCGCAAAAACCTTCTGACAATTCGTGCCGTGTCCAGGAGTACTGCCTTCTGTATCTGACCCTTGACCCAGCCATCTAGCGAGAGAGTCTTAAGGTGTTGCTCAAGACTCTTCGCTATTAGACCATTCGCCGATACGAATATCGGTACAATGATCGTTGAATCTACATCCCACATGGCAGTCACCTCGTGGGCCAAGTCAAGGTACTTGCTAAGCTTGTCCTTCTCGGCCTTCACGAGGTTCTCGTCATGCGGGACGGTGATGTCGACGAGCACTGCTTGGCGCATCAATCGATCTGTCAGAACGATATCAGGCTTATTGGCAACAATAGTCCTGTCCTTGATGACAGATCGATCCCAATAGAGTGTGGCACGACCATTTTTGAGAACCGGCATCGTTGAGTACTTATAGTACGGTACCTCAGATTCTTCAAGTTCTTATCGAAGAGCAAGCTGCTGGTGAATAATTCTGGCTACGAGGTTATGTCTGTGCAAGTACTCACCGTTAGCCAGATGAGAACAACCAAAGATTATATGCCTGATAGACTCTCCGGGAAGTTGACATGCACGACAGACGTCAACCGTACCGTCCCTCAAGATATATCTCCGACAGTTGTTCGTCATAATGACTTCGTCTGCAATTGCACGGGCAAAACCTTTGGTTTCCCCAAAGAGGTCACCGAAACATAGCCAGTTCATCGATGCAAGCTGATCCACATCGGGCCCTGTTAAGGCCCGATAGAACCGCCCGTGAAGCTCCTTGCTCTTCCATGCGTTCATGCGATCCTCGGTACTTAACACCGTTGGTTTGCGCCAGTTCTCATTTGCCAAGGAGAGCGGCGTGAGGCCCTTGTCTACTGCCACAAAATCACGATGCAACCCACACTCATTGTCAAGGAAATACTCCCTAAGGCTGCACACCTCACGGTTGTGGAGAGTCTTGGCATTTAAGAAGCCTCGACCTCCACGCTTCCGCGGGATATACAGTCTCATAACATAACAGATGAACGTGGGTGTAGCATACGATATGTAGTGAGCAGTAGGCGGACCCTTCTATCCAGAGTATCCAGCTCAGTCTGAGTCCACCTTAGTATGCCAAAGGAGTATATGAGTAAGGGCATCACCCAGGCGTTGAAGGCACGCGTCTTATTTCCCCCCGACAAAAGATTTTTAAGCACTTTTGTCAGTCGGCTAAAGAAGCGCTCCTTCAACGCCTGTTTTATGTCCCCATCCAATTCATATTATCCAATGACTGTGACATATTTGTAGGTTTCCGACTCCGAGAGAGTCTTGATAGTTATTGTCTCAGAAATTTGTAGAATTTACAACCTTCCCCCGCTGTACATGCATAACCGCACACTTATCTTCACCAAACTCCATCTTGATGGCACTACTAAAAAATTCTGTACTTTTTAGTAGTTTCACCAAGTCAGCTCGTTTTTGTGTAAATAGCTTTAAGTCATCCATGTACAGTGGATGAGAAATAACTTCACCCTCTCTTCTGAGCCGGTAGCCCAGTCCTGAGTCCTTTAGCAAAGTGCTAAGAGGATTCAGGGCTAGACAAAACCATAACGGACTTAAACTGTCAGCCTGGAAGATGCCTCGCTCAATCCTTATATAGTCTGACGGATTTGAGGGAATATCACCCGGTTGACAAAAGACTGTGATCCACTGCCTCATACAAGTGCTCAGAAAGGATCTTAAAGTTGTATCAACTTTGTACAACTTGTATATTCTTTCCAGCCATGAATGAGGCATCGAATCATAGGCCTTTTTATAATCAATCCAAGCAGTAGAAAGAGCCGCCTTATTATTATATAACTCGTTCTTCAAGAAGCTGCCGCATAGAAATTGGACCTGTATAGGACCAGCAAAGAAGAACCAGCCCCCTGTTAAGAACGAAATCGACTTCATCCCGACGAAGAGCGATCACCGAATAGTAAGGGCCATCGTGAATATTGATCTCAAAGTCGAAAGGTCGCGGCTGATGAAGTCGACGCTCCGACCGTCGCAGGTCCAAATTGAAAACTCCGAAGGATTCCGTTACAGTGGATAGGGTTTATAGAAGCTGTCTTAACGGTGGGATACAAATTTTTACACTTTGACGGACAGTTACAGGACGTTCTGGACAAAATATCTAATAGTCACACTGTCAAATTCGGTATGTTTCTCAACGTACATCGTTCAATGGTTATTTATCGGGTATTTACCTACTCACTCTACTGAGTAAATACTCAAATGGGTAGACTGAGTATTTACCGCCCATCTCAATCCTCATATCTGATAAGGCATATATGTATAGAACGTAAAAATAAAAATACTTTATATTTTATTTTAATATATTTTATTTCTATAAAAGGTAGCTGTAAGTATAATTTATTTAGATAAGACACTTGAATATTATGTATTTTACGGCAGCAAACATACTGTCATATAGGGTATTCGGTACACTTTTTATTAAACATTATAACTAAATACATACAATTCAAAGGAATTCTTCATTTTGTTTTTAATGTGATAGCAATCAAGAATGGTGCGTTATTTTTTATTGGTAGGTACACACGTGGTTGTTAGTAAGTGTTGCTCTTTGAGTAGCAACGAGATCAACATCGCAAAGTAACTTAAATTTTCGACAGTTACCTTATGGTAACAAATGGTAATGCGTAAGAAACGATATTTTCTGGTTCTGTCGATTTGTCATGAAATTAACTTAGTTGGAAAAAAAGGTTGTGGGAGGTTAGGGAAGATGAGAGGCGTTCGCGTTACCAAAGTTCACCCAAGAAACAAAATATATGGTGTAGGTAGTAATACTCGGAATGTTCAAACCATTTGAAAAGAAAAATACAAATTGTATTAGTAAATTTTTTCATTACAAAAAAAGTGTAAGAGTAACGAAGCATACGATGAATTAAAAAAGCATTGTTTAATGCGAAATATAAGTTAATGTACCTACTTACATAGGTAATATAATTTTGCAAGTTTGCACGTTAAGTTGTTTGCACTTTCATGTTTACATGTTCCTTCGTTTGCATGCTAGCATGCATGAATGTTTACATGCATTCATGTTTGAATATTTGCACGCATGAATGTTTGCATGCTTGCATGTGTGCATGTTTGAATGTTTGTGTGCTTGTATCATTGAACTTTTGCTTGCGTGTGTGCTAATAATTTTCATCCAAGGATACAAGAATGAAACAATGTATTTCATTAATAATTATTTAGCCATCATCGGTACATGTAAATTGCTTTCAGGGACGCCTCCTTGCTTGTTCGAGCTTTGACCTCACAGCACTACCTTAATCCCACTAAGCTCTTAGACCACTTCATTGAAATCTTACAGTAAAATTAAGTTTTGTTCATTTGTAAATGAAATCAGAAACCTGAACTGACCATTAGTGGCCTGGCTCATAGTCACCGCAGGCAAACTATTGAAATATAAATGAAAAGACAGGTTGGCAGATTATAAACGGCCTAGCATGTCTGCTGTTTTTACTATCCCCCCCCCCTCAAAGGGGCTGATACCGCACGGCGTAGCAGCCAGGACTTCGAATACGCCTCGGCAATGTAGACCTGTACATTTTCAGTTAGAATTAAAATTACTCTTTTTTATTAAGCAGCAATATTACAGTATTCGCAGAAGGCCAAAAATGCAAGGCAAATTAGAATATTTTAATACTTAACATTGGAGTAAAACGGAAATAAATAGGAGAGGCTCCTTCATATCATTTCATCAGAGCTAAGAAGACTCGTTCCTCTATGGACAACTGGACAACCTATGGCCTAGTTCGTCTGTTTAGCAGTTTCTTCTAAGCAACAGTATCTCAAACGCATACGCATAATACGCAGTCTGACGATCACTACGAGTAACCACTTCGTTCTACAGAAGCCTAACAGATGATCACGCTATCATAATCATTATCCTTGACAATAACTGGGTGCGGGGCTATATCCCAGCAAGTATCGACATAGGGTCTTCGACTCCTGCCTTGACCTTCCTTAGGAAGAGCACTGCCTCACGACCGTCAATCAGTCTGTGGTCGTACGAGAGGGCTAGGTACATCATCGGCCTTATTTCAATCTGTAACAAAAAGCGAAAAAGGTCTGCCAGGGTTGTAACAAGTGAAGGTTCATTATCTCTGCCTACCATTGTGGAAAACAGCAGTGACAATATTTTTCTGTTCGTTTTTTTTTAATCAAGTACATACTCGTAAACACAGGACAAAATACAGGTTTTAACTAGAGAACAATACAAAGGCGTAGTAAGTATTTATGTGTGTATTACTATAAGAGAAATCATAAAGAGGATAGATCACAAGTTGATACATTTTTATTAGCTTGATTCAGTGTCCCACTGCTGGGCTAAGGCCTTCTATGTCTCTCTATCTTGAGCCTCTTTTGCTGTCATCTTTGCATGTCATATAGTTATCCATTTCATTTTTATTTTACCCCTGCGTCAGTAAAAAAGTAGTAGGCTCGTAACATGCATAATGACATCACCATAAATTTTAAAGCCCTAAATCTTTTTTGAAACATCTGTAGGTAACTGTAACCTGCCCCTGTAGCATGACACTCTTGATAAACCCAGATAAAATTTGAATCGCGCGATGGACTAATCTATAGCGAGATAGTGACAGGGAGTTGAGACAAGAGATACCAACCTTCCCCGCAATAACGACTGGCCGTTGGAATATCCCATGCATGCCCAGTATAGCCGACTGGGGGAGGTTGATGATGGGCATAGACAGCAGAGAGCCGAAGACGCCGCCGTTGCTGATCGTGAATGTGCCACCTTGCATGTCCGCTGGTGTTAACTTGCCTGATGAAAAAAAATGTTTCCATTTAATGTTTGCTGTAGGTTGCAGCATAAAATCAACTTTGTTTTTTAGTTCCGTACTCAGAGGGTAAAAACGGGACCCTATAACTACAGAGTCCACTGTCCTGTCTGTCTGTGTATCTGGCATCTGACTGTATCTCATGAACCTTGATACCTATATAGTTGGAATTTTCACAGGTGATGTTTTTTTGGTGCCGCTATAACAAAAAATACTATAAAACATAAAATAAATATTTAAGTGGGGCTCCCATACAACAAACGTTTTTTTTCTGAAAGCATTTAGCGACACTACTAAGCAAAGGACCATATAGGGCCTCGGAAACCTAGGTCGTCTACATAAACTTAAGGCCGCCGCCCCCTTAGCAGGTATCGAAGATACACCCCAAATAGTTTATATCGCGCATTCGATAAAAGCTCCTGCCGGTGCCATGCTACGGGGGTTGTATCATATGTGTTGTAATAAAGTTGAATAAAGAAATAAAACTTTGATCCGGTTCGGCAAGTTTTTTTGCAGTTGAAAATGTACCGTTTCTCGCTTTTTCAGCAATTCCATTCAGAGTCAGTTCAATCTTGGCATAGTCCATAGACTCTACGTTCCTTAGAACTGGCACTACCAGCCCTCGGGGCGTCGCTACTGCCACTGATATGTCCACGTAATCTCTGGAGAAAGATGAAGAGAATGTTTAATTGTAGGCATTACATAACAGAGCAGGTAAAAGCAAATTATCTTTGCCTCAAATAGCTAGTTATTACGTGAACCTCGTGCGAAAAATGTCATCACTTGTCAGTCATCATGAAAACTCCCAGCGGAGACCCTATGCCTTGGTCCATGTAGACGGAAATTGTGTTTCGGTTGCCAAGAGCGACCGCCCCAGTAGCTATTACCCTTAAGCCAGACCTGCTCACTCTCATCTCAATCTCTTAGCGCGTTTACCGTTTCATTTATTTAACTTCATAAACGGTTGAACTTGGGTTTTCACTTCCAGTCAACTGACAGAATCATTATCTGGCTTTTCCTTCTCCACTTTGCAGTCTGCGGCAACTTTAATTGTAAGACCAATTGCCGACTGTTGCATAGGTACTATCCGCGTGACGCAGTCCAGTTAAACATATCCGTCTTATTATAAAAACAGGACTAACTTTGTTACTAGGTTTAAACCATTATCCGCCCAAAATGAAGTTGACATTGACAGGTGAGATAGTGTGATATTACTAGATGTCAACTTGATTTGGTCGAAAAATGGTTTAAACCTAGTAAAAGCTTCAAGACTTCCAATAATATCTGAGCTTACACATGTTTAAGTTCAACTCCGCACGCCGATTTTTTCCACCATCTCATATTCCTTTGACACGTACTTTGTTCCAAGCAAGGCATCTTATTTAACCCATGTTACAATGAAGTTGAAAATCAATTTAAAGTGTACGCTCTGTATAAGTTAAAATGTAAAATTGATTTCATTGTAACGTGGGTTGGGTAAACCAGATCCCTTACTTGTAATAGTAGGAAGTAGTGTTAGGTGACTAACGCAAGCCTAATGCGTGTTAAAGAAATAAAACATGGTGGAGAAATTCGGTAAGCGGAGTTGAACGTGTGATTGTTCTGTTGGTAAGAGCATGGTCGTATCAAGACCAAGGTCGCTGGATCAATCCCTGCTCACGTGGTATTTTTTCATCATTGCTTATTTCATTATTTAATTTGAGTACTTTATTACTTCATCTTGAATGCAAAAAAACCCTATAAACATATATTACCATATTCCAATAACACGTAAGAAAACTAGTTAAGTTACCTGTAAACAATATTATCTCCCATGATAACCCCGTTGACGACTGGCTGGTCCATTAGCGCATTGGCCGACGCCTTCAAAAACGGTGACATGAAAGACAGCTTCACTCCATACTTTTTGGTGAAAGATTCCAAGTTTGCTTTCCGGAAGGCCATTAGTTTGCTGAAGACGACAGTAAATATATATTTTGTTTAGGTAACACATCAATAGATAGCACCTTTAAGTAGGTGCTACAAAAAAAAAAAACGAGTGAGAGTAAAAAAAGGGAAGTTTTTTGATTTTTTGAAATCGAGTTTCAGTTGGAGTTCGCTTTAAATTGTTTTGCAAATTGATTCACGTGGATTTTATAATATGTAATTGGTGTAGTTTAGTGTTATAAATGCTTATGCTCATGGACAATATGTGAAAAATTTAAGGTGAATAGTGCGTCTGTAGTAATATTTATTTGCGAACTGTGCTGGGAGTCTTTAGGCGCCATCCGCCACTCAATCGGCTATGAAAACCAGTGGACTCGAATAGATTTGTCGCCAAAAGCTCCCTTGAATCAATCAAATGACCTACACCGACCTTTGATTGTATAGTTAGCGTTAGGGTTAGTTAGGAATATAAATAATTGAAAAATTAAGATGGGCTCTAAAAGACTAGTATCCGGAGCCGTAAAATAATAATAAAAAATATAAAAAAAACCGGTCCCAGTAATTGCATGATATAATCGACCCAGTTTGCTAATCTGCTGTGTGTCCCTAACAAAAGTGATCCGTACTTATATTATGAAAGAACCATACCATTTAAAGCGGTGGTAGCGAGGTTTATGTAGTAGTTGTGCGTTTGTGAGACACGAGTTAATAATTTGAATATAATAGTGTATTTATTTTCCTCCAATACAAAATACACGAGAAATTCATAACTTATTAAACTAATACATACGTACTAACTTAAATGTTTTTGGAAGACTGGTGCCCATGCTGGTTTCCGCCGAACCTCCTCACTAGGCGTAGGTGCGACTTGAATCTCTGAGTTTGAACTTATATACGGTCTTTTTCAACTACCACCACTTGCTTTCGGTGAAGGGAAATATCGTGAGGAAATCTACACACTAGCTCACTAATATGTATTATAGACTGATCACAAAATGACAGACATTAAGCTACGTCAGATCCCTTGAGGCAGTTCGAAAAATCTGACACCGGTGTTAGCTATTAACACACTCGATAAGAGAAGGAAGAATCATTTCACAAATGGCGTAGTGGAAAAGAGTATGTATCAAAGAATTCACAGACGACCTCATAATCACCGCTGCAGGAGAATGACTCTGTACTATCAGAACCATATTTGGCCAGAGCAGCACGAAAATTTGGCCTACACTCTCCACGCTGGCTCTCCACGCTGGCAGGTTGGAGAGGTCTCATTGATGTTAAGATGTGTTCAGCTTGATATTTCCTAAGTCGCCTTCGACTACTCACGGGAGCAGGACGACACAATTACCTACCTAACCTCATTTACCTCATATCGCATTCGTTGAATGTCGTCAACATGGCGGTGGTGTTCTGCGCCTCCTTTAGCCTCTCTGCGATGCGTTTCCTCATTTTGTTCATGGCCACGGGGTGCTCCGTGCGCGACCCTGATATTGTTTTTGTAGGATCACCGAGTTTCTGAGCTGCAAGCTGTAAACGAAGCGGATATGTATGTGTGAATGCTATTAGGTAGGTACTTTATTACAGTAGTAGTAGTAGTAATTTTATTTTAATGTACATAGAAAGCCACAACTTACATAAAAAACACAATACATACATATTATTACGCCTGTTCCCCATTGAGGTAGGCAGAGACTATAGATTTCCACTTGATACAATCCTTGCAAACCTCTATTGCTTCGTCAATACTCATTACTCTTTTCATACATGCTCTCCGGTTATGGGTACTCCTTACTTCATCTTTCTTCAGAACATCTGCAATTTGGTAGCAGAACGTTCGTCGAGGTCAACCCGGTCCGGTTCTCACATCCACATCCGAACGATAAATATTTTTAGTTAGTCTTCTTTCATCCATCGTCTCAATATCTCCAAACCATTCCTTTCTCAATTTTTTTACTACATTCTCTTTCAACCCACACCTCTCACGTATTACATCATTCTTTATCCGGTCTTTCATTCTTCTTCTGCCATACCCAGCTTTCACTACCACTACCCTGATGAACAGCAAGACGTGCTTTGGCAGACGCCTTTCTACTGTTTATAAAAAAATGTAGTGCCCCATTCACACGAATACCAGCAACCACCCTTCTCTCTGCCCTTTGAACGCGGCGCTTGGGTGCGTCGTTGATGGCCACCACGTGGGCGTTGTTCGGGAGCTCGCGCACAGGCGGTCAAGTCTGGGGGTTGAAGGGCGGAGGCCCGCGAAGAGGGCGAGGAGGAATCTAGGTTCCCTCTCGCCTTCTGAGCGGGTCTCGGTCAAGTCCGAAACTTCCCCGGAGACTACCTCGTCGCTGGGCTCCGACAACGCCTCCGCCGAGGCCAAAACCTGCCGGTACAAGGTAAGGCAACTCCTCGACGGCTCCAGGAATCTCAAAACTGAGATAAAGCTTGGAGTCATCGAGGCAGCGGAGCGCCTGTACCAGCTGGTGATGGCACAAGAGGTGGGGCAACGGGGGGGAAGCCTCTCTCCGTTGTGCCCGCCTCCGGCGGTGAAAGCTGCGGAAAACATGGCCAGCGCCCCGGACGAGCGGTCAGCCGGGCTTGCTCTGTCCGAAAAGATGGAGGAGCAACCCGGACTGATCAGGGAAAACGCCCGAATGCTGGACGAAATCCGGGGGTTGATCATCCAGCAGGCGGGTGGGCTTGGTGCTTTGTCTTACGCGGACGTGGCGGCCCGCTCATCCAAGGCGAAACCGACCGAGCGGGGGGCCCTGCTGTCCCTTGTCGTCACATCCAAGGATGCGTGCGACACGGGGGAGCAGGTCCTTGATAAAGTCCGCGAAGTGGTTGACGCCAAGGAGGGGTGGGTCCGAGTTGAGCGTGTGTGTAAGGCAAAGGACCAAAAGGTCATTATGAGTTGCTCGTCCGAGGAAGAACGTGCTAAACTGAGAGAGAGGCTCGAGGGGGCGGGCAGCCTCACTGTCGGGGAGGTGAAGAACAGGGATCCACTCCTCATCCTCTGGGGCGTCAACAATCGTTATAGCGACGGTGACGTCCTCGGAGCGGTGAGGAAACAGAACCCTGAAGTTTTTCACGGCCTCGGCAGTGGGGATGACCACCTCCAGGTAAAGTACAGAAGAAAGGCGAGGAATCCGCAAAACAGCAACGTTGTGCTCAGCGCATCTCCGGCTTTATGGAGGAGAGCGCTGGACGCCGGGACCCTCCGTGTAGACCTCCAGCACATAAGGGTTGCGGACCAATCCCCACTCGTGCAGTGCTCTCGCTGCCTGGGCTACGGCCATAGCCGCCGGTACTGCACGGAGGGGGAGGACGTCTGCAGCCACTGCGGAGGTCCGCACATGAAGACGGAGTGTGCTGAGTACAACGCGGGGGCTGCGGCGAGTTGCCGCAACTGCACAAAAATAGGCGGCAGCCGGGCGGATCACAATGCCTTCAGCGAGGACTGCCCAGTGAGGAGAAAGTGGGACGCTATTGCAAGGTCGTCAACTGCGTATTGCTGACCTTGCAATCAGCACAGCGCCCACCGATGGGTTGCCGGGCCGCCTGTTGCCGAAGTTACCCCATGTGGTAAAAATTTTGTTCTGCGCAAAATAAGATTCTTATAGAAGGGTGTCAACGGAGGCAACACAGCGGGCCGGCAAAACATCGGAGCAAAGTGTTCCGCTGAAGGCATTGCGGGCATAGCAATGGGGTGTTTTCCCTTTTATTTTAACAGCAAATTTTTGCATTTATTTATTATAAATAATATGCACAAAGTTTTTAGAAATAAAAATTAGTAGCAAACAAAGGGAAAACACCCCATCGCGGTAAAACTGAGCCTAGGTGGTGTTCGGCATGGCAACCGGTGCATGCGCTGGTGGCCATGGCGAGCATCTCGGAATGTATACGGTATATAATATGTAGTTTTATATAACTCTGGGTATATTTATCATATGTAGTCTATTTATCTTAATATATTTATATATTCAAATATGTATATGCAAATAATTTGAACCGCAAACATAGTCCCTGATAATGTCAGGGGGTAGGATTTAAAAAAAAAAACACCCTTCTCTCTATATAGCTTTCGTAATTTTCATCTCTTGTGAACATACTACCTAAATATACAAATTCCTCTACTTGTTCTACTTTTTCTCCATATATTATAAACATTTTGTTGTACTTTCATCCCTTTCAAACACTATTACTTAAGTCTTGTTTACATTCACTTTCATACCATTTCTCACCAATGCATCATTCATAACTGTTACCATCTTTTACAAATCCTCTTTCGACGACGCAAGTATCACTTGGTTATCGGCATAGAGGAGGCATTGGATAAGCAACTCATTCATTCTTAGATCACATTCATTTTCTTTTAAATCTTTCAGACAATACAACTTTAGCAAGTTTGCCACGACGATTTTGCGTATTTCCTCGCGTAACTTTGCCAATTGTCCTGCGTACATAGTTCCCGTAATATTAGCTCCATGATTTAGGTATTTGATCAATACCACCCCTTGACTCCCAGAAAAGAGAGTCTCCCATGTCTTGCCGGCGGATGAAATCACCTTACATTTCTTCGGTGTTGGAGATAACGGTCTCTTCCAAGATGGATAGTTTTTTCGTTTCCGGGTCGTAATGGTGAAGCCATGTTTCATTCATAATTATGAATCGAGCCAAAAATCGGTCAAGATCTTTTTGTAACAAATCCAAACAGCTTTGTGAAATTCTCTGTCTTGTTTGCTTCTGCGCGTCAGAAAACATTCTGGGTAACCAGCGCGCTGTCACTTTTTTCATACTCAAATAGTCGCGTATATTATGGACACGTCCAATCGAAATCTTTACTTCTTCAGCTATAAAACGAACAGTAACACGACGATCCGCCAAGACAATGTTTTCAACTTCTAATTATTTGTTCTGTCACTGCCGATGTATGGCGTCCCGTGTGTTGGTCGCCGTTAGTGGAAGTTTTTCCTCGCTTGAACTCAGCACACCAACGCGCAATCGTTCAATGTTGCTCTCAAGTCTTGATGTAACTGCTCCATAGTAAATTTTTTCATACAGAGATATTTTATTACTGCTCGAACTTCAATTTTATCAATTTCTAAGAACACGTTCCGACACGGCCTTAAGAAACGACTTCAGTTTAAAAAATAAATAAAATCAAAAGAGTATTGATTACTTTTTTATTATCATTATTTCTAATATCTAGGCTATGCCTGCCAGTAATTTTTTTATGAATATATCCCATTATCACAATTTATTGAACACCCCTCGTACAATACCTTACACGAACATACCCTCAAAAGACTGACATCAAAAATCGTGGTGGCTCTACTTCTTAAATCAAATTTTGGGCCTTATGGACCAATCCTGCCAAAGGAAATCTTTGGTGCACAAAACGCCGTATAATATATTGTACACACGTCTCTACTTCGCTCGCTCGGTCTAAAAGGCTAGAGCTGAAAAAAATCTTGTGCAACTGAAGAAGGCTAAGGTCGCTTCCAGTGGATTTTGTCAAGAGTCACTTACAGTAGGTCCAGCCGCCTTCGCGGCACTTGTAACGACGACAGTGGCAGGCTTGGCCGCCGGGGCTGGCTTAGCGGCAGCGGGCGCCGCAGCGGGAGCTGCTGCGGGGGCAGCTGCCGCGGGCGCCGCTGCAGCTGGCTTGGGTGCCGCTGCAGGAGCTATTCCTGTTACGTTGACCTGGAGAGTAAGTATTAAAATTATCTCTCGATTTCTCGAACTCGATACTGCATTAAAATTTTTGGTCCAAGATTTACATGTTTCCCTTACAGACTGCATATCCTTACCTATTTTCTAAATTGGAAACGTACCTTAGTCCAAAGTATACAACGTAAAAGGGACTTACCCGTAAAAAATCGAACTACGGGCTATTCTAGATCGCTTTACTATGAAATGAAAATAACAGGCACAATTCGGCGTTTCGATACAAAACGGTCCAGCTGCCCGGGAAATTTATACAGGAAGGACGTTTTTTTTTGTTTTTTGACTGTTTTTTTCAATTTTATTATACTCGAGTGATCTAGAATAGCCCGTGGTTCGATTAATTACGGGAATGTAATAATAATAATGTACCTTCTACTTTGTATTTTTAGATTGTGGTTTTAAACAATCAAAATATTTCATAATTAACCCGGAAAATTACAATTTCGGCTGCCATAGTCTTGGATCTGAATAAAAAATTGGTTGCCTGTAAAGTCGGTATACGGGCGAAAGTTTTACGTGACAACGACTTTGAATGCCCGAGTGGAAGGGACGCGTGCCTCTCACTCACTCTCATTGTGAGCGCATAACGTGAGCGGAGCGTAACGCAGTTTCTTGAAGTGTCACCCGGCAAACCAATTTATAAGACGTTGTCACGTCAAAACCTGATTTTAATCTTGTGAATCGAATGTAAGAAGTATACTCACCTCGAACAGTGGCTGTTGTGACTTGACGGCTTCTCCGTTCTTCACTAGCATCTTGGCGATGGTCCCGTGTCCCGGAGACATGACAGGTAAAGCTGTCTTGTCTGTTTCAATCTCAAGGACCACTTCGTCCATAGCCACCGCGTCGCCTTCATTTTTTATAAACCTAGAAATAATAAATTTTTAATTTTAAACCTCAATACAGGTTTTTTTTAAGAGGGCCCTTGCTGGCCGCTTTATCGTCAATGTGAGCATGGTTTGAAAAGCTTTTTGTTTCATCCAGGGCAATGCTAGAAAAAGAGGCAAAGCTAAAAGCGTGAGATAGCGCCTGAGGGCTCGGTTTGCATTCTATTAAACGAAATTAGTATTCTTATTCTATCCATTGAAAGAATATTAACTATTCAGAGGGTGCGGAAATTTCATAAAACTTGTTCCAGGTAATACATGTTTTTCAGTAAGTTTACATGTGCGTTACATAAATGGTTTTTATTTAAAAATTTTATTACATTAGCGAAGTTTATATCGAAATGTTTTCTTTAGCTTTATAGTTAATTTATTAGTACTTTATGAACGGTCGAATTCAGGTAAAATTTGTGCAGATTTTTGGAGGCTTATACTGAATTTGTTTTTTCAAATATTTTTTTTTACTTCGATAGAAACCTCGAAATAGCGCACAAGATACCCTTGGTTCAAAAGTTTTCAATAAAGATCAGTTATAATTACAACGCAATAATCACGTACGAGCCTTTGTATGAAAAGTAAGGCGGGTTGGCCACTCTTAATTTTTCTTATTCTTTGTATCAGTCCTCTGCTGGACGTAAGGCCTCTCCTAAATAAAGCCTACTAAATACTAGAAAAGCCAATTTAAGAGTTAATTTCAGTTAGGGTTTAATAGTAAGCTATGAGGTTACCATCTTTGTCTTTCTCACATTCCTCTCCATCCACTGGTTGTCTGGGAGAGATCGTTTTGAGCGATTTGAGTCCCCTTTGTACTCATTTAATGTCAAAATATATCTTTGTTTTAATTTTTCTTTTTGGTGTACAATACAAAGTTATCTATCTAATATAATTAGACCTTTACAGGCACTTTTACACGTCAATAAGTATAATTTACATTACGTGTAGTTTATTTTGAAATTTACTACACGTAATGTAAATTATACTTAGACCACTGCTGAGAAGAAACGCCGAAAGAAACTCATTTTCACAATATTGGTCGCCTACTCGCCAGAAGGGCTTTGTCATATTATTATTATTTTGTCTTTTTTTAAATAATAAATATTTTTAAAGGCCAAAGAAAATGTGGTTGGAATGTGTAAAAAATGATATGAAGAGCAAAAGTAGATATGACAGTAGAAATTACAATCAATACAGCTACATAACATGTGTCGAAAAAATGGGGTTGTTCTCTCACTACACTCTCTACTCTAAGTGTAGAGTGGGAAAGGGAAGGAAGATGAAGAATCGCAACGATAGCAACTAACTTGACATCGCCACTGCTCACAGAGTCTGGGAAGTTGGGCGCCTTCACCGTCTCCATGCCGTGGCGTCTGCTTGTCGTGTGGAAGTGCCTGACTGACCATCGTGGACTAAAGTTCGCTCCGAATGTAACTTCATATCTGAAAAATAAAGAGTAAAATAATGTTGCGAAAAAATGACTAAGTTTAACTAAACATTTGGATTCAATAGGCCAAAAGCTGGAAAACGGCAATAAGAAATTAATTCCTCCATTTGCTACTGTCCAACTACTCAAATCAGATCCTTTCTTCTAAACGTCAAAAAAAAAAAAACGTTTTGTATGGGATTTTTCAGCAATAGACTAATAAATAAATATATAGGGACAAATAACACTGATTGAGCTAGCCCCGAAGTTCGAGACTTGTGTAATGGGATACTAACTCAACGATATAATATTACAAATACATATATAGATAAACATCCAAGACCCGGGACAATTTGAAAAAGGCCATTTTCCAACTTGCTCTGACCAGGGATCGAACCCGAAACCTCTGGGTGGCGGACTAGTATGGTGACCACTACGCCACGGAAGTCGACACTTGTGATGTCAGTTTCTTGGAGTCTTTCCAGGAAAGTACCTAATTAAAGGTCGTTGTTTATGATGATTCCCTTGATGACTTTAGTGAGGAGAAACACGCAGCTCATAGGACTACATTATCCTTTCTTTTGTTTCCAGACCAGCGTTGGAGAAATACAGAAACGATTATAATATGGTTATTGTTGAAATTGCTTAGAATATTAGAAAAAACTTCAGATTTACGCCTTATCCTCTGCGTCAGAACTCAGAGGTAAATTTGCCGGCAATACACTTCATTTTAATTGCTCGCAATTTAAGACTTACTTTATATTCGGCCTGCATTGTGTTATTGTGAACTGTTGAATATTGCCGACTTTGCTGAGATTGCCATATTGTGTGAGTGTTCTGTACGGAACAATCTGAAATATTTATTAAGTACAAATTACTTAAGTTTAGTTTTGACAAAGTTATTAGGTAACTCTTGCTGGTGTCTTCATTAGGTTGGGATGGAAACTATATTCAGGGATAAAAGCAACTGTCATACAATTTCAAGCCGTCTTATTATAAAATAAAACGAAGGCTAACTATAGGCCATTTGTTTAGGTATTTAAAAGAATGTAAACCATCTTGATATGTCTTTTTATTGAAATATACTTTTTATAAATCAATACATTGGCAAATTACAAATAAATCATATAATTTATAATTTATAAAATAAATAATTTGTAATTTGCGGAGGTATTGATTTATAAAGTGTATATTTCAATAAAAAGACATCAAGAATGTTTACATTCTTTTAAATACCTAAACACACGCACTATAACCTAGGCACAAGTATGGCATTACATAGAAGCGTAGTATCATTTATGCCTACACTAGATACTATAAACGAAACTTTATATTCGTGCACACGGCAATGTGTGTTCGTCCGGAGCCGCCCGCTCTACACCATCGACAAGGCGAGAATGGGGGAGAGGTGCGGGGATAGGAAACGGGGACGCATATTGCACGGGACCTTAGGAGATTCCGTTCTGTAGGTAAAGTGATATAGAGAGAAGTGCCAAAAGAGAAGGTACGATATGTCATGGAAGATCTTGTTTTGGGCAGGTAGAACATACTCGTATGTAGGTACTTAATCCGAATATCATGTAAATGACTATTTATCGTCGTCTGATCACAATTCTTGGAAATAGTAGACTGCAAATTTTAATTGTATTGTTTAAATATATAGTATAATGTATACCTAGCTAAAGTGTAAATCTGTATTGTAACTGTAATATAGCCCATCAGGCTGGGTAGGGACCAATACTGAACTGGGTTTCTTTCGGCGTAATCTTCCCAGCAGTGGTCGTTCCGAAACGCTAGTAGTTTTTAGCTCTTGCACTAAAATAATATTTAAAAAAATGACCTTTAATAAGAGATAAATTTATCCTACATTGAATAAAAAATTTTGACTTTGACTTTGACTTTGAACGAAGATACTAAAGTTGTCGTCTAACAATATGCAACGTGGAAGAGATACCTGTAATAAATCAAACCACGGGCTATACTCGATCACTATAGTAAAATGAAATTTAAATAACAGCCAAGAAACCAAAAGAAAAGAATCTAACATTCCCCTACAAATTGCCCGGGCGGCTGCACACTTTTGTATGGAAATGCCATTTTTTTTTGTTTTGGTTGTTATTTTAATTTCATTATACTATAGTGATCTAGTATAGCCCGTGGTTCTATTTCTAACGGTTATGTCCCTTCCACGCTGTATAGATAGGTACGTACCTACTTAGCATACACACACAATACGATACATAAATTCAAAACATGGAAAAAGAAATGAATGTCCTAATAGAATCTTGAGATCATTGCTCGTTTCGCTCGCTCGTTAAAAAATATTTGGCTCAAAAAAGCTCAAACACCCTGACAATCCAACGAACATTCGTGTAGGCACTCTCTTCGCTATAAACATATAAAACATAACTTACAAGTCGTGTCATGCTCCTTCTCAGCATTTCAATATAGAGTAAAATAAATGGTAATAATAAATAATAACCTATTAGTAAAAACCTATAAGTAAAAGCATAGCAAACAAAGATACCAAATAGCAAAATCACAGCAAAATTATTTCGAAAGCATCTGACTGAAGTTTCTTTTCTTTTTCAAGAAGTGACAGAATTGTGACAGATTATTGTCAAGAAGTTTTCATTTAGGTACTTACTTTTTTCATAGTGTAGCAATGCATTAAATCTCAGTACAAATAAATAAATATATAGGGACAAATCACACAGATTGAGTCAGCTCCAAAGTAAGTTCGAGACTTGTTATGCGACTTATGGGATACTAACTCAACGATATTATATTTTAAAACAAATACTTATATAGATAAACATCCAAGACCTTGGCCACTCAGAAAAAGGTAATTTCCCATCTTGACGTGACCAGGGATCGAACCCGAGACCTCCTGAGTAGCGAACAGGCAATATACCATTACGCCACGGAGGTCGCCAAATGTGAAGTGTATGTTGGCAGAAATACTCACCTCATTTGGAATAAATTAGTTAGTCGTAAATGGTGATAACATACTGCTAACGGACAATATAAAACGCTACAAAGCAAAAAGTCTTTACCAATCGTGCCAAAAGTAGGTATTTTAACTTTTTTTCGAGTGAATCTAAATTTCACTATATTCATGATATCTCCATGACCATATTCAACATGTTGACTAGACTAATTGAGTAAAAATATTCTCTCTTATTTTTTTGTATTAAATTTTTAACTCAGCATAAAGCTTCAACCAAAGGCAAAAATCATTTTTTTAGCTAATATCAACAATAATATTACGGGTACTGCTATTCGACAACAGATGGCGTTTACAACATCAAGAAGCATGTATGCATGTAATTTTCGTTCGTCCTTCGTTCGTTCTGCGTTCGTCTTGTTTTATCCCCCAAAGAGGTTCCTATCCCCTAGGTTTGAGTTGAGGTGTCTGCTTGTCCAAACAAATGAAGCGATTTTTAATACCCAACTACCACAGTGTAAGTATTTATTGTTTCTTGAATTAGCTTATAGCATATTTGATGGAAATGGGTTCAGAAGTTAACAAGATACAGAGCTTTACACATTGGATCTGCTGTTTAATATATAAATTGACAACTGTAATTATATTTTACAATTTACAACTCCACAAGTTTCTGTTTAATATAGATTAAGACTTACAAATTTACAATGGTGGAAAATCTACAAAATTGTAAAATTATACCTACAATTTTACATATTTCTGTTTAATAAACATTATATCTTTACAGGTGACAATTTACATATTTGTAGGAAAAACTGTTTTATTGAAAACATATTTGTAAATTGTATACTACAATTCCGACAGGTGGACTCTTCGTGTGTCAGAACTTTACAATTTAGTGCCTCAACCTAATAAGTAAAGAAATTTATTTGCTTAACACAAAAAATGGTTCTTACAACTAGTAGTAGATGTAGTAACAGTAGTAATGAAATGATGAATATAAGTATATACCTAAAACCTGTTGATAAAGATGAACTTTACTATATTGTAACGAAATTAAAGAATAAAAAAAGCACTGGGTATGATAATATACCAATACAATTAATAAAAATGTCAATGTATTATATAATTGAAACGGGGACCTTTCCTGAAGATTTAAAACTATCTAAAGTTAAACCTCTTTACAAAAAAGGCTCAAAATTAAATGTAAATAACTACAGACTCATTGCATTACTATGTACTTTTCAAAAATATTTGAAAAAGTAATAGAAGAGCGGTTAACCACCTTTTTTGAAAGTAACAATATTCTAAATCCGAATCAATTCAGGTTCCGGAAAAAAAAGTCAACAAATACAGCAATATTTAAAATTCTTAAAGATATATGGGACTCGTTAAACAACAAATCAATGTGCAAAAGGTTATTCTTAGATTTGTCTCAAGCCTTTGATTGTGTACAACACCATTAACTTTAAAACCAACTTGTAAATGCAGGAATACGATGCCTGCCACTTAATTTAATTCAATCATATTTATCAAACAGAAAACAAGTTACAGTTATCGATAAGTATAACCCCACTAGTAAAACTATAGAAGAAATCCAATCACAAGAGGCAGATGTTATTAAAGGCGTACCACAAGGGAGTATATAAGGCCCATTACTTTTTCTAATTTATATTAACGAAATGCCACTAATTACGAAACATAAATGCGTCATGTTCGCAGATGATACAACAATTTTTATATCCGAAGGCAGAAATGATAAAAATAAATATGAAGCAGAAATAAATAACACATCAAATAATAATAGTGAGTGGCTTAAAACAATAAATCTTAAAGTAAACCTCACAACTAAATTAATACAGTTCCGTAGCTATCACAGAGAAAAATACAATTCAAATATACACGACTCGAACACAAAAATTGAAGAAGTAGAAAATAATAACTTTTTAGGTGTCACAATAGATTGCAATTTAAATTGGAAATAGCATATTGATAAAATAAATAAAAAAATATCTAGTTACGGTCTATACTGTCTGAAAATTCTTCATTGGAAGTAACACGAGCTGCCTACTATGGTAATGTCTATCCACAACTCACTTTTTGGGGAAATTCTGTAGATGTCCAAACTACTTTTCTCCTACAGAAAAGATGTTTAAGAATTATTTACAACATGTACTCTGATGAGACATTGAGAAATGTATTCAAGGAAAACGGTTATCTTACGTTGACTAACATTTACATACTTGAATTATGTGTATTTGTAAGAAAAAACATGTTCAACTTTAAAAGAAAGATTGAACTTAGAAGTACCTTGAGGGACTTGGGGACTTGAGGGGAAATAAAGAAACATTCAAAAAAAGTGCTTTTATCTCTGGAATCAAAGTGTTCAATCATTTGCCTACAAATATAAAGAGTATATACGATTGCAATTTATTTAAACGCACATTAAAAAGCTGGCTATTAGAACGTGTATTTTATGATCTCAATGAATACTTTGAGTATGATACCCGTAGAGCGTAGGTCTGCGCTGTTATAATTTTTTAAGCATAAAATTATATCTAGTTATTAAATAAATAAATAAATAAATAATAAATATATGGGGACAAATAACACTGATTGAGCTAGCCCCAAAGTAAGTTCGAGACTTGTGTTATGGGATACTAACTCAACGATACTATATTTTATTACAAATACATATATAGATAAACATCCAAGACCCAGGACAATTTGAAAAAGGCCATTTTCCAACTTGCCCTGACCGGGGATCGAACCCGGGACCTCTGGGTGGCGGACTGGCATGGTGACCACTACGCCACGGAGGTCGTTATTAGTTTTTCTTTGCTTTACTATTGCATGCCTGAAAGGGTAAACTGTTGATACTACTTTATTTTAATATTGTACCACCTATTTTTATTTAGTTTATGCAATAAATAATTTTGAAGTTTGTAGTTTGTAAGTGTACGGCAAGGGCGAGATTTTCGTAAAGGGATAAATTTTACTTTTGATGTGACAGATGAAAAAATTATTGCGGAACAGTTTTTCATCTGTCACATCAAAAGTAAGTCTTTCCACTTTTTTATTTTCATATCGTAAGTTAGTTTTTGACAAAAACTGACCGAATAAAACATCTTTATTCTCGTATATTAGAGACAAACTAGTGATTTTGTTATTGTGCTCCATTACTTTCTTTATGAATCAAACAAATATGAAACCAAACGGTAAACTAAATTCTTAATTTATATGTAATTTTTTTTAAGTCTACCCTCGTTAACTTCTTAATTTAAATAAAAAATTACATTTTATGCAAGTTGTAACTTATAACTACAAATTTGTAGATACAGGCGTTTTCTGCACTTGTATATATTTATTAAACAGCATTTGTAATTACAACATTTTAAATTGTTATATTCGTACATAATTGTAAGGTTTATTAAACAGTACTTGTCGTACAATTTTACAAATTTGTCACTCATTTACAGTGTTGTCGGACTGTAATCTTAAGATATATGTACATATATGAACTTCGTGTGCTTTTCAATGTATGCAGAAATGTGTTTGCTAAGTAAATTAATATTTATACAGTAACGATATGTATCTAGGTAGATAGGAAGGTTGGGTAATCAGTCGTTACTAGTTTAGCAAATACGAAATACTTACCTTCTCGTTTTTGAATAGACAGTTAAAAGGGCAGTGTAGGGCACCGGTCATGCATTGACGATAGATTCCTAATCAAAGATGCGGGCGAATCTTAGCAAATTAGAGGGGGAGCGCACCAGCAGGGCTGCCTGCTGCTGATTTAAGTATTGACGTGAAGGAATTTAATTAGTTTAAATTTTTAATACACTAAGTGCTCAATACACGTAATATACAAGCTACTACTTAACGGAATTTCTGTTGCATCTAACTTTTGCCAGTCTTGTGTCACCAAGGAGAGGTAAGCCATTGTCTTGAGTGCCGAAGTGCCTTCTCAAAGTACGTTTGTCTATCGGTACTGAAACATGCTAGCAAACCGAACAGACCCCAAATATCAGCACTGAATCATGTTACCGGCGCGAGGCGGCCCCAAATGAATTTATTTACCCATAATTTTTACTTATGTAGTTACTAGCCCAGTAATATCAAGGAACGCCATGACATAATCTTTGGTGCCATCTCAAAGCACGTCTCTTAGCACTGAATCACGTTACCAGCGCGGAGCGACCCGAAATGAATGTATTTACTCATAATTATCCTATATTATCAAGGAAACCCTCGAAATCATCTAGAGTGCCATGCCAAAAGAATGAACGTCTTACTATTGGCACTGAATCACCAATGGCGCGGGGCAACCCCAAATAAACTAATTTACCCATAACTATTTACCTATGTTATCAGCCCTATAACAGTAAGCAACGCTACGACATCGTCTTGAGTGCCATCTCAAAGAACGTCTCTCTATCGGTACTAAATCACTACTGGCGCGGGACGACCCCAAATGAATTAATTTACCAATACCTAGTTGTCTGCCCTATAATATCAAGGAACGCCACGACATCGTCTTGAGTGCCACTCAAAGAACGTCTCTCTATCGTCACTGAATCACGTTACCGGCGTGGAGCGACCCAAAATGAATTTATGTACTCATATCTTATGTAGTTACGAGCCCTATAATATCAAGGAGCGCCATGACATCGTCTTGAGTGCCATCTCAAAGAACATCTCTCTATCGGCACTGAATCACCAATGGCGCGGGGCTTCCCCAAATGAATTATTTTCCCATAATTATTAATTTATGTAGTTGCTATCCGTGTAATGTCAAGGAACGTTACGAAATCGTTTTGAGTGCCATCTTAAATACTGTCTCTCTATCGGCAGTGAATCACGTAACCGTCTCACGGCGGCCCGAAAAGAAATGTATTTACCCATAATTTCTTAATTTTTACTTTTGTTGTTACTGCCATGTAATATCAAGGAACGCTCTGACATCGTCTTAAGTGCCATCTCCAGCACGTCTCTCTATCGTCTCTAAATAACGCTACCGGGGCGCGGGGCGAATAATTTACCCATATTTATTTGCTTATATAGTTGCCAGCCCTAAAATATCAAGGAACGCCACGACATCGTCTTGAGTGCCATCTCAAAGAACGTCTCTCTATCGGCACTGAATCATACTACCGGCAGGGGGCGACCCCAAATGAATTAATTTAACGGCCCTTTCTTGTTCAACTAACAACTTAACATTCTCCTTTGTGAGAAAATGATAGGGCAATTTGCCGAAACTGTATGTTCTCATTGATTTATTTACTTTTTAGGACATATGGGTTGACATGTTTTCTTAGATTATCAATACATATATACACAATAATTAAAAGAGGAATGAAGTTCTACTTATTTTCACCTGTTTCAGTGTAGTTTTTAACTATGCATAGAGATATACACTTCGAATATCGACGATAAACAAGTGATAAAAATAAATGAAAAGCTTTACGAGCATTAAAAGAATTAATTCTTCTTGTTGCAGTTTCTTTTATTAAAAGCATAATGGTAGTTAATCAATAGATACATTCCTGTTTTTGAACTTTGAGCTAAGATCCTGACACACCTCTCTCGCTTCGTTTAGACTCAAAGTTATCAATCAATATTAGTCTAAAACATGGACATTATATTTTTTTTGAGAAGTCCTTCAATGTTTACTATTTATATGCAGTTTAAATTTACATGACATACAATACTTAGAAGTAACATTTTCCGTAGGCCTGTCACTAAAAAAAAAACAAAGAAAATGCCTGGTAAAACTCGAGAAATGTTAAATGCTTAGCCAGTTTGCGGGCAAGTTGTATCAACAAGTTGAGCAGTCTTTAAAGTTATTAATACTTCGGTGTTCGGAGTGCCGGCCAGGCTTACTAAGCGGGAGGGGAACGGAGAAAGGGGCTGCTGAAAATTATTACATATATTGTAGATATTTTCTAGTTTTACCTAATATCTAAGCATGATCAAACATTATATTTTTCGAAAATATGTAAAGTTACGTAAAGATTCTCTTATTTATCGATTTTTATAATTGATTTTCAATATGTTTGAAAAAAGATTAGAAAGCGTCTTGCTTGCACTTATGAACCGAGGAAGAAAGACTCCTGACTACTTTTCCATTTTATCTGACATGATGCCATTACTTTTGTAAATCTAAATCCACCATAGACCTAGAATTTATTTAACTGATTTCCATAGTACCTACCTATTTTAAAGACGAAACGATTTTTTTGAAACGCAGGAATGACTGCAGCTTAGATATGTGTTTCGTCTGTTGTCTCGATAGAAAATTAAAAGATATGTGTTAATGAAATCGCGGGGAAAGGTAGTAAAATATGAATGTATCTTATTAATATTCATTAGCCCCCTTCTATTGATCGGTATAGAAGTTGGAGCAAGTTGTGCCATCTCAGGTAAAGTGAGCTACTGTTTCAGCTTAAACGCTCCGGACTCGAGGCGCGCAAACACCCCTGCCTTAGTGATGTGACTGCATGTCTATCGATAAATAACCTATATTTTATTAACGAACTCGCAGGAAAAATAAAGTTTTGTGAAAAGCAATAAATCCTGGCGTAGAAACTTTCGGGAATGGACCGGGTAGCGATAACAAGCGTTGCTGAGATATTTTGCTGAGCTAAGAGCACCACAGGTTGGTTCTCTTGGCTCGGCGATCACCCACCTTCCCTAGTCGGAGAGGCACCTTAAGCAGAAGAATTTTATTTATTGGCGAAAAATAAACACAAAAAGGGAATAAAAATGATGTATAAATGCATGTTAACTTCAAATCATTTGTGAGTTACTTTTTCACAATTAAACATATGGCGCGTAAACAACCGGCCCTAGTGATGTAACAGTATATCGATACTCAACTTAGTATCTTATGATACAGAGTAAAGATAGAGTTTGAAATGGAAAAAGACAAAGAGCTTAAGTAACAACAACAACAAAGTAATAGACAAATTAAACGTAAGGTCATAGTGGATATGTGATATAATAAAGAATGAATAAAATACAGCTTAAAATCTCCCATAAAGTGTAAGAGACTGTCAAAACTTAAAATGCATACATTAAAAAACTTCTTAAATCAACAATCAAAAGATTAATGGCAAATAAAATTCTTGTTTCGATTGGTAATTCTGCTCGTCCGTACAAAACTTGATAGTCAGTAGAACTATTAGGTAATTTCTAACTAAAGACTCCTAAAATAATTATTATAAAATGTACTCTTGTTTTATCGATAATAATAATAATAAATAGAGGTCAAAAGCAGAAGACCTAAATGGGAGTGGAAACAACAGAGAGGTCTTTGCCCAACATTGGGATAAAGATGCGTACTAAATAAATACATTTATCGATAACTATAACTCAGCTCCTCTCTAAAAAACTCTATGGTCAGTAGAGTTATACTTTCTTGGCGTAAGTCCGGTGTCTGCAAGTTTGGAACTTACGATTTATTGATCATAATAGTTTCAAACGGCTCAGCTAGGTTTACAGTTTGTCTTGCACGCTATTGTTTCGTCGGTATAAATTTGAACTTGAGATATTTGCCTTGGCATTACTTGAGAATTGTTTACTCGTTTGTTTGAGGTTGTCAAATTGTTAGAAGCATTTAGCGCCTTGACCAAAGGTTTTAGAAATAGTTATTTAAAATTTATGTTGAATAATCTAAAGTATACTCGTATATAAGTATTTTATAGTACTTAGGTACAATAGACGCTTAGATAAGTTTAGGCAAAAATAACTTATACCATGCCTACTCATCGCCTTACAAACATAATTATTTGTCTTCCTTGTCACTAGATGGCGATTTTAGTATTTATTAAAACATTAAAATCTTTTATTACTTTTATTCAAATAAAGTCGTACTCTAATTAATTAAAAATGACTTATATGAAATGCAATAAATATTTTTAAAGCATATTCAACACTTTCTTTGTCACTTTTTTGCGACTTGTATATGCTGCCATCTCTATGTGCCTACCCGCAACTTCAGTTTTGTCTACTTAAGGGCCCTTTAATAGTTTCTATGGCGTTGGGTATCTGTTATGTTAGTAATTATATTATTGCTAATACACACAAACACACAATCACGTTTTTGTTCTTTGCAGGGTAGATAGAACCTTAAAACCCAAAGACCACTTTTTGTGTGATGGTTGTGCAGGTTGCCGGAAACGGAAAGCAAAATAGTGATGGTGATAGTGAATGTCAAGCTTTTCTACGCACATACGCCAAAAGTGGCCGTTTTTCGCAATTGTGTGTAGAAAAGTTTCACGTTCTTACCTTAAACTGTAAACAGTAGTTTATAAATAGTTTGAAAGATTATCCGTTTCTTTTCAAATGATTTACTTCAAATGGGGGCAGCACTGGACCCTGAAAAATTCAGGTCCTCCAGGTTAAGAGATCCTCTTCATAAAATGTGAAAACAGACTTAATATTTTTATTTATTTTTTTAATTATATTACAAATTCTGGAAATGTCGGTCTTAAATCCAAAGACAATATTACGTTAGTAATTATATTATTATCGGCTATATCACTAATCAACCGTAATATTTAAGTATACAACAAAACTCACATTGTATCGCCAAGGCTGTACCAGTGTTTTCTATTCATAAGCAAGGAAGTTCGTAATATATTCCCTCTCAGCATGCAGCGGAAGCGGATTCGCGGAGGCGGGAAGTAGCGAAGACTTCCGGTTGGTAATAAATTTGCAGATTTGGCAAGAGTTGGGCGCCACGACGGATAGGTGGCTTCGGAAAGACGACAAGTAAAACAACAAATAGAAATGAAATCTAGATTCTTGACAACAAGACTATTAATAAAACTTACTTGAATAATTAGTACTTACACGTTTGTACATTGTATTATGTACATATAGCATATAACAAAACAAGATATACTCGTACGTTTCAAAAACTTATACACGACTACTGGAAAATCCTTACCGAAAAGTATGATTTATCCAATTAATCCAAGCTCAGTAGCCATTTACGGCTACCATAATTCAAATTGATCGGGAAAAACAAGACTACGTTCCTAAAAAATGCTGCTGCACCTAGTTCTAGCTGGTATGATAAAGGCTAAACCTAGGTTTAGCCGAAGATAAGCAGGATAAACCTAACTGTAACCATCTCAGACCGGCCGCACGTAGGTCTAGTCGCATTTCGGGATTTAGCCGTAAAATATGTATTTTAAATTTTTTTAAATTGTTTTTAAAGCTTATTAAGACCTTTTTTTTGATACCCCACTAATATCGAATCATTTTTTTGCTTTGCACTTTTTTGTACGTAATATTGAATTAATTAATATTTAGGGACAAATAACAATGATTGAGCTAGCCCCAAAGAAAGTCCGAAACTTGAATTATGCGATACTAACTCAACGATACTATGTTTTATAACAAATACATATATAGATAAACATCCAAGACCCAGGATAATTTGAATAAGGCCATTTTCAAACTTGTCCTGGGGATCGAACCCAGGACCTCTGGGTGGCGAACTAGCATGGTGACCACTATGCCACAGAGGTCGTCAAAATTATTCGTTATATACATACATTTATTACAAATTGTAGTCTATGTTACTTGGACAATAACAACAAATCGATTGACACCCCATTATTAGCATGAATTACTTTTCACTTACTTACTTTTGGTTACTTAAGTTGACATCACATTTGTGAAAATGGGATAAGCGGTTCGGATGCTTCGGTGGAACCGACCTAAATACCCACATACATACATAAACTGCTAAAATCATCACCCTTCAGTTTGATTTTGCCGTAGTCGTGTAATTTCTATGAATAAACTACACACATAAACGTTAGAGCAGCTTATCATCTTGTAATATCCCAAAACATCAGGACCTTGGATGATTGATGGTTGCTTTTTATGCTTAATTTTATGATCCCATGACTGACATTGGTGATACTGATTTGTAGAGTTGTATGGCGCATCAGCGATTTTTTTTCAGTTGACCTATAAGGACTTGTATTATTTAAATAATAATTACGTTATAGTACCACGAACGCAAACAAAACTGTGAACCCGACGGCCCGCCAAACTTTTGTGCGCCAAAATCCCGAACTCGCATATTTTTTTAAACAAAGACATTGCCATTCTTGGCGCCGTTGTCGTCGGGAAAGTTCTCAACTTAACCTCATTAAACAGCCAATAATTCACGTCATTTACATAAGAAAAAGATAAAGACAAGACGCGGGCGGCCATTTTGAATTTTTCCTTTCAAATATCGAAGGGGAGTTATTATGGGGTCGCTATTTATAGACTGTGGGTTTGCGAATTTGTATCGCTCGGCTTTCGTCTCATTGCGTAATTTCGACGATGGGGAGTTTTTTTGGACCCCTCTTAGTAAATTCGAAGAGCTGTGTTCGCTTTTTATTATTGCCCGTCTCGAATCGGTTTGCTAAGTTAGCGAAATATTTCAGAATATGTAAATCGTGATTTACGACATCGATACGATTTATTTAAATTTGAATAATTTGTAACGCCTATTTTTTGTTTCCTAGTTACTACCTGAGTTTAACTTCTCTTTGCGAGTGTGTAATTTTTTGTGTTCCATTCACAGGCTACGGTAATCACAATCTCTGATGATTAGGTGGGTATTTGTTGTTTTTAAAGTGGTAAAAAAAAAAAACACTTGTTCTCATAACAACAATTACGTATATTAGATACCGATAGCAAAGAATTTAAAAATACAACACGTAAACAAACCTTATAAATATCTCTCAAATATCTTTATAAAATTAAATGAAAAATAATCTGGTTAAAGGAAATTTAACTCTTTCATATTGCATTAAAGTATATTTCAGAATCGAGAGCTAAACAAAGAGTGTAACTGGCAGATGACAACAAATTATTCTAAATTTAAAACGGAGTATAAATAAAAGTATTCTCACGTTGTGATCAGTCTATCGAGATTGTAAATAAGAATAAATTTGATGATAGCAAAAAAAAATTGTGACTGCGAGAATCTATAATTATATGATATGGCGGCAGTGAACCCTATAATTATAAGTAGGTATAAGTACTTAATAAAACAGAATTAACTTACGAACGAAAAACACAAGCGTTAGTCTATACGGCCTATGACTGTTTATTGTGAAATAAATTTCATAGGTAGGTAAGTATCTACATGTCAATTTGAACATATTGTACTCTTATGTCAACAACTATACCTATGCACGCGTACTTATCACCATGTTTTTAACCTTTCGATGACGAATGTATAAAAGAATATGTGACAGAATGTCAAGGAGACCCGAAATCAACCCGAACCAATTTGTCTTACAAGTCCCGCAGTCGTCGGGTCAGGCAGACATAGTCGGACCCCTTTATTCATGTGTGATTTGTCTTTACTTGATTAAACAAACTGCCTGGAATAAGTTATTAGATATGTCCTTTACAACTTTAGGAACGTTGATATTCCGGTCTGATTAATACCAATAAAATATATGTACTACAATTGCTATGTGAATTATTCTATTGTGTGAAAAATTAATTTACAAAATATAATTGAATTTCTAGAACTACCGATAAGAAATTGCAAATAAAAAAAAAGTCATATGTAATGTGTAACCTTTTGATGTAACCCAGTGATTATTGTAATTGATATTTGGTGACGTTACAACGTGGAAGGGACATACGCGTAATAAATCAAACCACGGGCTTTACTAGATCACATAGTATAAAGAAAAAAAAAACAGTCAAAATACCAAAAAAAAAAAAAAAATCGCCATTCCCATTCAAATGGTCCGGGCGGCTGGACACTTTTGTATGTAAATGCTGAGTTTTATATTTCATTTTTGACTTACTTTTATTTCATTATACTATAGTGATCTAGTATAGCCCGTGGTTGAAATTTATTACGGGTATGTCCCTATATATTTGTATAAAAATGTGCTCAGTCAAGGCAACTTCTAACGTGATGGGCGTGAAGATGGAAAAGGAATCAAAATAGTAATGGGTTCCTAGCCGCATTGCGTATGATTAGCACTTATGCCCATTCCCCCGATCGACTTTTACGATCTGCGAGGGAAGAGAAACAGCTGGTACAAATTAAGTTTTTTCCTTCCTTCCAGACCAACATCCATGAGAAACATCCATCAAAAGAAAGTCAATTAATATGTATTTATTTATTAAACCAGTTTGGGCGGCGACGCGGACGGGAGCGGCGGCCGTAGGGCGGGCGGGCGGAAACGTCACTTACTTACCTAAATTGCAATCCGCCCGTAATTATATCCCGATATGTCGAGACGTCGCAGGAAATTTCGTTGGGTACCTTCCGATAATTAGTATTGATTGGTATTTTATTACCTATCTTTGAAATTTGACATTTTACGAATTTGTGATGCAAATATATATTTTTAATTTCCTCGTCTTTTCCTTACTTGGGGAAAAAAGTATTTTGTATGAACGTCTATAGTTTTGAATTTTGTTCATCAAAAATATGTACGGACCTAGTACTGGAGGGTAAACTATTATGAAGATGTAAATATAATCGATTAACGCTTAGGAAGCCGAATGTTTTTTTCTTTTATCACTACATATTTTTGGGAAAATGTAATCTAAGTTTAAGAGCCCAGCTCATAAGTATACGAATATAAAAAGAATCTAAGTTTATTATAGACTGCATTTCTTGTAAACATTTGTACTTTCATGTAATGGATACTCCTGCCAACCACTACTGGATACCTCCATTTGAATGGTTCAGTTCGAACAAAGCTTCCAGCTACGATTAACAAAGAATATAGATAATAATTCATCAGGGAGTGTAGATAAACATACAAATCACGTTGCTTATCCACACAGCTCGCCGCACACTTATCCGATGCCAAGTAGGTGGCGTGGATACGAACCGGTGGTCCAGTTTACAAGAGGAAGGGTCTTTTTACTTTACGACAACTTATTAAAACGTTAAAGATGTAACTGTTATTTTAACACAACAGTCTTAAACTTCCATATATAAAATTTCTGCACAGCTGTAGCTCTTAATGAGATATAATATTATCCATTGAGTGATCCAATTAATCGACTTTAACTTTTTGGCCAAAGGAGGTACAAATTTTTTCAATGTCACGGTGTTGGCCCAATTTTATCCTAAATTCTAACGTTTTTCTCATAAGGATTAAGAAAGGGACACTCCATCCACAAGCACACTTAGTCACTATGTTGAATTTACTACCTGAAATATACTGAAAATAAAATACATTTTACTACAAGAAATAAATTTTACCTAAAGATAAACGTGACCTTTTATTGAAAATAATCCGCCTCCAGTTAATATAGGTAGACCAAAGAGCATGTGTGTGACTTTTGCACAGATAAAAAACATAAGAAATAAAAATCACACGCAGCGCTTGAGAGAGAAACTAGTAGTTACACCACACGCCTTTGACGTCAGTGTCCAGTGTCCAAGTTGTGTATCTCAGCAGGTCGTCTGGTTTTCAATACATGGCTGCGGTGGATAGACGCATCACGCGCACTTTTGAGGGAGAAACTAGCAGTTTATATCGCTGTCTACTGAGCCTTTGAGGCTGGAGTCCATACACGCACCGTTTGAGAGAGAGATAGCAGTTTATATCGCTTTCTGACACGCTTTTGACGCTGGTGTCCAGTATCCAAGTAGCGTATCTCAGCAGGCCGTCTGGGTTTCAATACCCGGATGTGTTTGATGGATGCATCACGCGCACTTTTGAGGGAGAAACTAGCAGTTTATATCGCTGTCTACTGAGCCTTTGAGGCTGGAGTCCAATGACTAAGTAGTGTGTCTTAGCAGGTCATCTAGAGTTCAATACCCAGCTGCGGTGGATGAATGGATCACGTGCACTTTTAAGAGGGAATTAGCATTTTATATCACTGTCTCTTATGTTTGAATGCCGGTGTCCAGTGTCCAAATAGTGTAATCTCAGCAGGTCATCTGGACTTCAATACACGGTTGTGGTGGATGGACGCATCACATGCACCGTTCGAGAGAGAAACTAGCATTTTATATCGCTATCTCCTACGCCTTAGACACCGGTGTCCAGCGTCCAAGTAGTGTATCTCAGCAGGTCGTCTGGACTTCAATACACGGCTGCTGTGGATGGATGCATCACACGCACTGTTTGGCACGACACGTAACAAGGGAGACTTGTAATGTGCTTGTAAATAATACTAATGGACGTTGAGAACATAAATAGACGGGGATGACAGGTAGCGGTTGCGAATGAGTTGCTAAGAGATTAGTAAATAATAAACAATTAAGACTGAGTCTGGTCAACAGTAGATAGAGAAACGACTGACCTTTATTTGGCAACTTTTAAAACCGTTTCGGCTTATTTTCAGCAAACATTTTTCAGCTTCTTCTGACAATGAGGATTTCTACATCTTTGAACTTCGATTAAAATGTAAATGAAAATTTTTGAGAGGTAAGGAAAAAACTTTATATACATAGGTATATTTCTTGTCAAATGGGAATTATGTAAAACAGATAGGAGAAAATGTTTCATTAGATATCTATATTTTCACTTTGAAATTTATTTTAAGCGGAAGAATATCATATAATATGGCTGTAACAGTATTATGTTGAAAAGTATGTTTTCCAATATTTTGTAACACAGTAATTAATCTAAAACTGAACAGATTGCCGAAAATCTTTTGAAATCGGTGTTCCTTGATTTAAATTTAATTTTAATTCGTTTACAAACGTAGCTATCGACCGCAAATAAGTAAGTAGGTATGTAAACTTAACCAGAATTATCCCTAACTATTTTGATTTATGTCTGAATTATTTTGCTTCCTCCCCAAATTCCAAGGGGTTGTGGTATTTTATCAAATCCTAATATTGAAATCTATCAGACATGCACACCCTTTATCGAAATTTTATGTATATATGCGATGTATTAATATGAATATTAAATTATCATGCCCAGTATATGGAGTGTGACATATATTAGGATTCGAATAATAAAACATGACTTTATTATTGATGGAAAAGATCTTATTTCTGGAAAAAGTTATTTTAAATAGGAAGATACGAACAAATCCATTACTTTTTGTGCAATACCTAAAACTAAATAGATACTTGTCTTTACTTATACTTATAATGTTGACTTTTAATGTATGATTTTCAAATTTTTTTAATTTTTTTAATTTTAATTTTAATTGACAAATTTATATTAATTTTTAATTTTTGTATGATTTTCTAATATTTTATATGAAATATACAAAGTTTCATGTTTGTGTTTCTGAATAATTATTTAATTGTGGCTTAGTTTTTTCCAAGAAAACAACAACTTTTCCCAAGGAACACTTATCTTTATATCAAAGTAATTTGTGGCCGTACAAGTTGACCGATCAGCTGATCCGAGTTTGTATGGAAAGCCAAAAGTTATTTTTCAGATTACGACATGTTCCTTGGGGAAAATTGTTCACTATCACGGACTGAATTCACCCTTAGAATAGTTTCAGTATATTTTGTTAGACCTTATGTATGTGTTCGCGGCTTTTTGGAAGTAGTAGTAAAAATCTCAGTCAAAACATTTTTCAGTTTTCAGCCGGTTTCCGAAAATTAACGGGAAGATTGTTTATGTTGAGATAGTACTTGGTATTACGATGGCTGTTAGCCCGCTCTTTGTAGTTGGGTCTAACGTTTCGAAGAGTTGCTTCTATACAAAACTAGACCTAAATCATGTTTTCAAAGCACGATAGTTTAAAAAACAAATGCAGTAGGTACTACATTCGTGTGGTTTTGTGATGAATAGTGCTATTAGAAACTAATTTTGATTTGATGTGAGAAATCAGATTTTATCTTGTTCTTTGTTGCTAG
This sequence comes from Acrobasis suavella, assembly GCA_943193695.1. Classification (NCBI taxonomy): domain Eukaryota; kingdom Metazoa; phylum Arthropoda; class Insecta; order Lepidoptera; family Pyralidae; genus Acrobasis; species Acrobasis suavella. The sequence goes on from OW971947.1 coordinate 6,196,740, forward strand.
TATATCTTTGAAATATGCCCATAGTTTCATTTAGACCATTGGCCAGAACCAATGATGGTGCAAACGATAATTCTTAGTGTCTTTTATACGTATAGATGTAATATTCATAAACCCCTTTCATACATCTTGCAAGACGTGCTTAGATCAAACGAAATATAGAAGGGTGGCTCGCCCTTGAGTAAAGGGGAAAGAAAAAAATCCAAAGACGCAATTTACTTCTATGCAAATATATCCCAGTTCAAAAACAACAAAACCTTGTACTTATTACCAAAACAATAGAGCTCAAAGTTGTTTATTTTTATTTCTAGTATGCGAAAAGTTAAGTGGTGGAGCGCTTGGCTAAAAGCCTGCCTCTATCAAAGAAAAGCTTCTAATGAATCTATTGATAGCTTAGGGTATGTATGTGTGTATTTTTTTAAATACACAAGCAGTTGTGTGCGTAAGGAGGGGAGGCCAAGAGATGCTTTCTTCGGACCCTTGTTTCTTATAGAGCGGCTGATGTGTTTTGATACTTTTTATAGTGATTTAAAATAGGTATGATGTGTTTGAAGTATTTGAATTAGTAGTTGCTTTTAGGAACTCCTTTAGATGCTGACGAGACAACGCCTGTAGAATAAGAGTGTCGAAAAAGACGCGTCAAGACCGAAGCCAACTCAGGAGCGCAGGTTTTAAGCACAATGGTAGGGATACCATCAGGCCCATTAGACTTGTGAATATCGAGGGAGAAGAGTGTTTGACGAACAATTTTTTTGTGTAAACCGAATATCTGGCATAGTACTCCCAAATCGTGGGATATTCGATGGTAAATTCTCCCCGTCATCCAAAGTGAAATTAAATGCAAAGAATGTGTCCAAAAGATCGGCTTTCTCTTTTGCATCATGGACCAACACGTCATTTGCCATGCGTAATGGTGGGAAGGATGGCCGACAAAAATTACTCTGAACAGCTTTGGCAAGAGACCAAAAAGACCGTGTTCCTGAGGAGAGATGAGCCTGTCTCTCACCAATTCTTCGAATTTTTTGTTTTGCCCTTGCCACTGCCACAGTTTTTTTGAGGGATCTAGAGGTAAAGTTAGAAGAACATTCGTTTTTGGATTAGCTGCCGCCGCATTGGACCATGTCTGAAATTTTATCTGCTTTTGGCTACACGCCTTCTTGCAAGAACGGTCAAACCAAGGCTGAGACTTGTCGCCAACAGGCATAACAGAGCTTGGAACGAATAGTTCCATTCCCTGCAGCACTACATCAGTAACAGAGTCGGCGACAGCGGTAGCATCATGAAGCGAGAAGCAAACCTTGCCCCAGGGGTAGGATGAAACCCCCCCAATGGGTTCCCGGTTTGTCGTACCGGGGGGGCTCAGTACCCGTGGTAGTCGGTGGCCACGGGGAAGCTAAGAGGAACCCGCGAGGGGGCGCTCCTGCTGGCGTGCACCAGCAGAGAGTGCCCACATTGGGGCGGCGGGGGAGTGGGAAGTTCTCCCCCCACCCGAGGAGGGGCGCTCCCGCGGGCTCGGCTTCGGCCTTGAGCCTGTAGGGATGCGCCCAATGGGGCGACGGGGGAGTGGGAAGTTCTCCCCCCACCCGGGGTGGGGCTGCCGGGAGGGGAATGTTTCATTGCCCTCCCGGCGCTTCAGGCGGGGCCACACCGCCGTGGCTGTGGTGGGAGATCGGTCGCGGAGGAGGAGGAGTGTCGGTGTTACGTTGCCGCTCTCCCTATCCTCCGCGACCGAGCGGTGCCGCACCGTGTTTGCGGCGAGGGGCAAGCGGCGGAGCCTTTCATCTTCTCCGCCGCTGGGAGCCGGTTTATCTGGCTCCCATGGGTCCACAGGCGGTAGACTGCGTGGGAGTTTGCCGCCTCTCAATTGGGCCGAGGAGGTACGGCGCGTCCGTGAGTTCCGGACGCGCCGACTTGGTGAGTGGGGGGGGCGCTGTGACGCCCCCGAGGAGGGGCCGCTTTGGCGGCCAGCCGCGCCGGGGTTCGCGGATGTATTTCCGTTCCCGTGTCCCCGGCAAAAGCGGTTGAGATGGAACTCCGGAGGTTTTTTTAGTGGGTAGGCACGTCGCTCTGGCGTGGAGTCCCACATAACCCGACAGCCTCCCCCGCAGGCTGACGGGTATCCGTAACAGGGATCTAAAGGGGTAGGATGAAAGAAAGCCCGCATCTCATCCCAATCTGCTGACTTAAAGTGCCAAACGCGACGACAACCTGTAGAACGAGGCCGTAATTGAAGCAATACTCCGGATTAGGCAGTGGTGGTCTGATGAGCCCAGAGGGGTACTCTCAGAGACTTTGATGCCGTCTGGATGAAAAGTCAGCAGGAGATCAAGCCGTGAAGGCGTGTGGCCTTCCACATCTGGTATGCGTGTTATGTCTGAAACCATCTATGTTAGATTATAAGCCGTGGCAAAGGCAAAAACCGATTGGCCCGCGTGATCGGTTTTCTCCGAATCGAGCTACTCTTTATGGTGAGCATTGAAGTCGCCAAGAATGACTATTTCAGCGGATGGAATTTGTCGTGATCTGTCGCCGTACCAATATGCTCCATGAGTCGGTCAGTTTCGGCATCACCGCTATGGGACCTGTAGAGGCATGCATAGATGCGAGTGTGGTCGTCGCAATCTAAACGAAGCCATAGAGTTGACTGGTCTTTATTCATAGAGTTTTCATAGAGTTCCATGTGTATCAATTGTCATGGCTTTGCTTCTTAAGTAAAAAATCACGTATCAAACGATTAATTAATATTCTAAGGCTTACGATCTTATTATTTATTAAAATTTTTGAAATTTTATTGACATTTGGTTTAGACGTATTCTACCAGAGTAAAAAAAACCTAAGTCGATGCTACTAATATTATGCATTGTCTTTGTTGAGGCTCTGTCATAAAAATGCTGGATTACTTTCGGAAAATAAATACAATATAAATAAAATATCAAAACTATAAGTCTTACACGAGCCAACAGTCTCTTCAATAAATAAAAATTTAATAAGTTTCAGTCACAAGCGAGAGAACTGATGTGAAAACATTCCACTTTGAGGTAAGAGTTTTTTACGCCCGGCTGGAGAAGACTTCGTCGGCATGGAATCGATGTGTAAGTTCGTATTTGTAGTGCTTAAGGCTCTGTAATAACCACGAAGCGTTTAAAAGTAAACAAATTATTTACATACTTGTTACAAAAAAAATGTTTTCTCGAGTTTTATATGACGATATTACTTAAATAGTGTGTGTGAGCTCGGTGGCCCGGCGGGAGTGCGCATTACTAGCGCTTTCGCAAGTTAAGCGAAACCGGGCGTGGTCTGCACTTGGATGGGTGACCATAAGTGGCACAAAAATTTCTCGAGCTCCTCCGTGCTTCGGAATGCACGTATAAGCCGTTGGTCTCGGCTGTCATCATTTTATGGCAGTCGTCAAGCTATGTCAGATGCCTTTAGGCAGCCTGAAAAATCTGATACCAGTGTTGGCCACTTACATACACGAAAAAAGAAAAAAAAACTTAAATAGTAGATATATGAGTAGTGAGTATATATGGATATAGTGAATATATAATGGAATGTGTAATGATGAGATTAAGAGATTAAGAGAAAGTGCGGAAAAAGGAATCAATGTAATGAGAGGGTTGCCAGAATCAATATAATGAGCCGCATCGCATATTAATCTGAATATTATTGTTGAAACACAGTAATATAATGATGATTTTTATGAATAGGTCAGTAAGCTACAAAAATATTTTTAAGTATTTGTGGCAATCTACCGCTACGGATAGAGGCAAATTAAAGTCTGGAAGGGAGATTCCCCAACGATGGAATACCATAGACTAAATACAATACATACTACAACACAATTCATGGCAACCAACCAAAGAACCAAAGGTTCTATCCATACTGAAAATACCTACCTTATACGGAGTTTCGTCGCCTTAAGCTGTCAAACAGAAATTATTTTCATAAAGTTTCAAGCTGAGGTATTAAAGGCTTTTCTGGGGCTAAAATTAGGTCTGGTTTTGATTGTAGCAAGGAATACAGTTTGTACTGATCGACGTACTAATAGTTTTTGTAGGAACAGTAAGTACCTACAGAGTGACAAGCTCAAAGGGACTGAAATAATTTACGAAAGTCTGTTTACGACATAACTAAATTAAAAAATATATATATTTCATTAAACGTACAGTACAATTAATTTTAATGGTGTTTCATTGCTCGCCTACTCATAGTTTTGCGTTATATAGCCTCAAAGCTTACAGTGACCATATGTATTACCCCCTGTCCTAAATAGTTTTATTTTAAGATAGTTAAATGCGCTGCGAGACGTGGACACTGACGGAGAAAGAAATAAAGAGATTAGAAGCATTTGAGATGTGGTGCTGGAGAAGGATGGAAACAGTTAACTGGAAGGACAGGATTACAAATGAAGAAGTAACAGAGCGAGCGAAAGGAGGCAAATATAACAACTATCGGAAATAGGCGAGGAAACATGTTAGGACACTTGGTACGGCACGACAAACATATGAAGACGATAATAGAAGGTAAAATAGAAGGAAGAAGGGTAAGAGGGAAACCCAGACACAGCTTTATAAAGCAAATAAAGGAGAAAGTAGGAGTGGTGTCGTACCAAGACGTCAAAAGGCTGGCTGAGGACAGACAAGACGGAAGAAACTCCACCGTCAAGAGCGTCGCTCTTAAATTTAAATGAAAAATGCCTAGGATAAGGATAGATTAAGCTTAACTAAAACCTACGTTGCTTTTAGAGCAAATCTTGATATCATGTATAATCTATACCTATCGCGCTTGAGATCCGTTGAAATATAGTATTTTATGCAACAGATGTTTATGTAGGGTTAAAAAATGCGAGTGGCGCAGGTTACGATGCTAGTCTTGGCGAGCATCGTATGGAGACGCTATCGAGCATTTTTTGACGTACTTATACAACGTCGCATACAATACTTTTTCTACGACTATATTAACTAAATACAATAAAAAAATGAACATATATAAATGTTTGACATATGTTTGGTAGATACTAGGTGAGATATCTATGGCACCTTTAGTTTTTTTTTAATTGACGTTTATTTCTTATATAGTATAGACTACATAATTCTGAAGTTGGTAGTTGCGCTTTTTTTTTATAAAGTGTTGATTTTACATGACTTCAAGTCAGAGTTGGGCGTAGTTAACTACTATTGTATAGTTTGATTACAAATTACAATTACATGTAGTTAACTACAAGTAGTTGAAATTACATTAAATTTAACTACAACAATTGAAACTACTGTAGTTGTAATTTCTAATTAAGTAGTTATAACTACAAATTACATTAAGAATTTATTACCGCGGGCGTGTGTTAAAGGTGTATTTCGAAATTGTAAGTGTAAAAAGTTGTAAGCAAGAAAGGAAAAATTAGAAATCTTTATAAAATATGTAGTTTCAAAAAAATGTTTGTAATTGTGATTACAACTACTTTTTTATAGTTCAACTACTTCTTCAATTACTTTTTGTAATCGATTACTAATTACAAAATGTAGTTAGTAGTTAGTAGTTTAATTACATTTTGCTCAGCTCTGCTTCAAGTGGATATTGCTAGTTTTGCTTTTATATGACTCAAGTAAAACCTTAACCTAAGTGTAATTCTACATAGACAGTTAGGCGTATAGATCTAAATAAAAAAAATATTGTTCTTTTTTTGGCGAAATTATGAAACATGTGTTATTATGAGGAATAGCGTTATAGACTTTTCTGCAATCATATTATCAATGTTCTTATATGAGTGTTCGGGACCATTTATGGCGTCTCCATACGCTAAAGAGCATTTTTTGACGTACTTATTATTTTTATTATTTCTTATTATACTTATACGTAACCTGCGCCACTCGCATTTCTTGAAACTTCTTACACTAACTGTTGCGTCCACGAACACCTATTTAAAAGAAAAATAATAGTTCAAGAGTAAAACAAATACTAAAATAGGATTTATCCAAACTTTTTAACCTTTTGAGTGCAATTGACCACTTTAGTTGCCAAACGGTCGCGTGACTGAGACGCCATTGACAATAAAAGTGGTCGGTTTTGAACTCTTTTTATTAGTAAAACTTTCCTCCCGAGACTTTTCCGGCGTCGGGGGAAAAGTCACGTTAACTAGCGCTGGCGTGAAAAAATTACCTAATACAATTTTTTAGGCCGTTAAAAACAAGGGATTAAGACTGTTCATTTCGCTCACAAATCGCCCCTGCGTCGCCGATCGTCTCCAAGAGGTGCACACACCGCCGCGAGGGGGCGCTGTAAACTCCTCCTCACTTTCTTCTTTGTTATGTAAAAAAATAATAATACGGGAAAGGGGATCTCAAAATCGATACCCGAATGGCGGCATGTACGATTGAATGCCATTTTGTGGTATTGTATTTTTTGCGAGCATTATTTAGACGTTGTTTGTTCCGTTTTCTTTTTCATGTATTTATGGTATTAAACTTGTTTCTTTTGAAATGCGTAGGTACCTAATGTCAGATAAGATATTTTTCAACACATTAGCTCGGCAAGTGCTATTTACAACACTGATTTTTCTTATGTAATGCCATTCATTACGCACACATTCGAAATCGTGCGGTAAATATTACTTACCGCACAAGTGCGGTAAAGTATTTTTTTAATGTTTTAGGAATAAGATTCTATAAATCCAAAATATCGAATATTATTTTTGAAACATATAATCTCTACATGCAGCCAGCCTAGACTCATACCAAAACCTTGTTTACTTAAATTATTCCATTTTATTTATTAATTAAAATACTTGTAACAACACTAAACAGTTTAAAAATCTGTCCTATTTAAAAAAAAATTAAGTAATCGTTTGGCTGTTGGTGCATTGATTTCTGTGTCTCTCGCATCACTCGCGCAGGCGCGAAGTGTGCCTGGGAAAGAAAATCTAAACGCGCCATATATGTAATTTTCTTTAACAAGATTTATTATAAGTTTAAGTGAAGTGTTTTATTATTGAAGATTTTTTTCCTCACTAATGTTTTGTAAAACGTAGTATAGCACACGTGTGTATTGTTCATCACAAGTCTCGGCTCCATAGACACACGCGCAGGCTTCACCCGCTTGTGAGTCAACCCGCCTCGACTTTAAAGAACAACTTACCACACTTGTATCATAAACTACTATCATTGGTTTAACAAAATTATTTGTTTAACTCTTACGTTAAAATGTTAATGCTACCTAAATATACACGTCGAACATGTGAGTTTATGTAGGTACGAGGTAGGTATAGATATTATTGCCATACCTATTTGTGATATAATGTTTTTTGAACAGAAGCTTTGAAATAAATATTTCTTAATGGGATGAATTCAATTAAATAATGTTTAAATTCTTATAAAAACTATAGTAAGACTGGTTTGACAAATGTAGAGTTTTGAGGTAGAGTGACACTGCGAACTATGCGATAGATGCGATATCTTTAGTTGCGAGTGCCAATTGCCGCATCGCACAGATCCCAGAAGATATGTGATTTGATAATTTAAATAAGTTGACAACTCTCAACGTTACTCACTAAGCCCTACAAAAGGTCTGAACACAAACTTAATACACCAAGATCACAACCGCTAGCAAATACCTGAGGGAAAAGTACCTATAAATAAATATATACGGACAAGTCACACATATTGAACTAGCCCCAAAGTAAGTTCGAGACTTGTTATGGGATACTAACTCAACGATTCTATATTTTAAATGATAAACATCCAAGACCCAGGTCAATTTGAAAAAGGCCATTATCCAACTTTCCCTGACCGGGGATCGAACCCGGGACCTCTGTGTGGCGGACTAACATGGTGACCACTACGCCACTGAGGACCTATGTGTATACCTAAGTATTCGCTTTCAAGTTGGGAATCCAACCCATCTTAGATTTTATCCAGGTTTTAGATAGGTCGAGCCTTATTTATAACCAAAAGGTGTGCCACGGAGGACGACATTTAAAACAAGCTAAGCTAACTAAGAAAATTTAAAAAGACAAAAACTTACCAAATTCCATTATATCGTTATAAAATCTACTATATGTAAAAAACGCGCGTGTCTCACAGCAACCAGATCAAAACTAACCGAATGTCCGTTGCTGACCCAAATTTACCAAAATAAAGGAAACCGGTTGGACTTTGTCTTCCGATCACAAAAGTCGCGGATGCTGCGCTCTTAACCCTCAAAATGATGTAAAAACTGGTTACGGAGTGAATGAGCCTTTGTGCCCTGATCGGTTATTTTGATTTATTCCATTTTTAGTGCGCAACCGGTAGAATAAAAATATGAGGCGAGCTCAACAGGTACCGTCGCGGTCAAAAGTAACGGACTTAACTTTTAGACGTTAAAAGCTATCTACTATAGGTACTGCTTAATTAATTAAATACTATCTCTATCTGTAGTCTACAACATTATTAAGGGGCTACATGAATTTTTCGGGGTCCAGTGCTGCCCCAATTTGAAATAAATCGTTTGAAAAGAAACGGAGATATCATTTAAAATTTGGTCTTGATCAGACCCTGGATAACCCAAATTTTAAATGATATCTACGTTTCTTTTTAAATGATTTATTTCAAATGGGGGCAGCACTGGATCCCGAAAAATTCATGTAGCCCCTTAAATACTTTATCAATAGATCGGTTAATAAAAATGCAATGTCATGGAACAATTGAATTTAATTCATAAATGTAATACAATGTACTATGTGTATTACAATTACCTTACAGGTATTTACTTTGCTGGGAAATTACATACAGCCAACACTTTTATATTTTAAATACATTTTCAAACATAGATAGAAACAGAAATATTAAAAAAACAAAAGTACACATCTTAAGAAACAAGAAATTGGATATTTTAAAATCCAATAAGAGTTTTGTCAGCGAGTGTCTTGTCTATTCATTTTAAAAATCTTGCTTTTTAAACATTACATTATAACAGTTTTTTTTTGTAATCATATGTTTACATTATCAATTTTTTTTTTCATTCAAGGCTTGATACTTTCCGGAAAATAATTTGTGACAATTTCGAGGAAAATATATTTAAGTATTGATTTTAATAAAGACAATAAAAAATTCCACGTTACGTTGCAAATATATTTCGTTCGGATTTCTGTAAAATGCTACGGTTCTTTTTTGTTCAAAAAACTTCCGCACGCGATTGTACGCGAGGCTTTTTATTATTTTCTTCGTTGTCAGTCTGTTTGTCTTTTAGCGAGCATCGAATAAACGCCAATGTGTCACCACACGAACGAACAATACGCTTTTTGTATGTACCCGATTAATAAACACACGATCGAAAGAATTTGTTTACGAAACCCTCTTTGTTTTTATCTGTTGACTTCGATTTGTTTCGAGATAAAAATAGGATTTTTCGGAAATCAAATACACAGCTTTTTATTTGCGTTTTTTTTATTGCTATTGGAATGGATGTCGAAATTGCATGGCTTTATCAACTTATTGGACGTTTTATTTAGGTATCATCAATTCCCTTATTGGATTAGCAGTTAAAACGTTAGTTGACGTTATAAGGTGAAATTAAGATTATTTTTGGATAGGAAAGGTAGTGCTTTATGTAAAAATAGACTCAGAATTTTAATGTTTGCACTGGAATTAGTTAAATAATTAATTACAATAAAGATTTAGTATTTACTTCAATAGTATTTTTATTTTTAAGATTCCAACAAGATCTTTTTCGTATCATAATCTTTTTTTAGTCTCCTTGTTGCAACAGTTTTTCTTTTATTTTAGTAGCTCTTAAAATTGTATAGATAAAACGCTTATTAAAAGAAAAAAAATGACAAATTTTTATGTTAAATCTTTTATTTGGTACGCAATAAATATTAATTTTTTTATATTCTTTATTTACTGAAAAGGGTTTTGTCACGCAGTGAACTATGTCACCCCGTAGGGCATACAACTATTTGACCATCTATTGCATTTAAACATAACAATAACCAGAAAATCTGGAAACGTTGAACCTGGATTGTTTAAAACACAAACTATAATTTTGCTATTTTGTTTAGTTAGTTAATTCTATTGACATAGATTATATAGACCGCACCTATCTCAAACAAATTAGAACACTATTCGATAGTTTTTATCATTGGTCTCTGTAAAGGCGGTGTGAATTTTATCATACGTATTTAATTTTCAAACAATGAAATCTGGTTACCTACTTATCGATGGAAAGTAATTTTTTACACTTTGCTATGTTCCTTGATTTATTCTTACAGTTCCTTTTTGAATACACACCAAGGGATTTTTTTAGTGTTTTTATGGTTTTCGCTTATTAAGTATAGAGTGTACTAGACGCATAAGAGCTAGCAAATGAATAATGGGAGGTGAATGGTGAAATCTACAGTTGATCGGGACAAAACAACTAATACGTGGCGTCTGCTCTAGTACGTAAAAAAATTATAGCTCTTTGGTTGATTCCTATTATTTTATAAGAGCTACCAGCGCTCGTATTAGATTCCAAATTCAAATAGTTTTGGACATTGGGTAAACCAATACAACTCTCCCTCTGACTAGACCGGTCCAGCAGCTGCGCTGGTTTATCATTATAATGTGGACTATTGTGTACAGATATTACCATATCCGGACTGGCCGTTGATAAAAAAAAAACACTTATAAAGTATTAAGTAATTTATGATAAAACGGGTGTAAAAACTTCTTGTTACAAATTTAAAAAATAAAGAGCTGATTGGATGATGCAATAACTCCTAGATGTTGTATAATTCTGTGTAATTTATATGAATATCCTAATTATATGTTTTGCTTATATGTAAAATTAAATAAACATTAGTTTTATAAAATTATTAATAATTTGTTATGTCATAACGTGTTGAGTTGAGCCTTAGTATTTTTTAAGTACTAGTACAATAAACATCGGTCCATCATACTATAATTTATTTGAAGAAATATTATTAAAGAAATTAGTAACATTTGTATTTATTTATGTTTCAAGTAAATTTTTGAGAAAAAATATAGATCAAAAACATAGTATTAGCTACTCGATAACAGATGTCGCCCTAGTAAGTCTACGCTAGCGCTGCAACGGTAAAATTATTAACTAATGTTTTGAAATAGCGCAGTCTATTACCGAATAGCTGTACCAATTTAGTTTTGCTATTCGTCAACAGATGCCATTACACGTTCAAACTTAGAAGTTTTTAACTTTTATTTTTATATGCATAAAACGTTTGTTATTAGCTAATTAGGTTCTATACTTAGGCAAAAGCCTTCTCTTTCTGTTTCCAGCTATTTCGATCTTTTTTAGCTACTTCCCTCCAATCCCGTCAAAAGCAGACAAGTTAACCCTCCGCGGACAGGATATCTGTATTATTTCAATTTTTTGCAGTCATGTTAAAAAAATAATTTCAAATCACAGAATAATAGGTAGGCATTTATTTCCAGCAAGCGATAGATTCTTAGAATAGGGCACTTTCTGTGTCCCAGTTTCAAGCTGAACTAATTTGTCCCAATTAGGATCGAGTTGTTTGCGGGTTCTATTCCAAGATCCACCGACGTCACTCTTCCACTGCGCAGTTAACAGCTTTCCTTTGAAAAACACAATTTTTCGCGCCATTGGAGCATTCAAAAGAAAATTGCCGAACGGGCAAGTCCCAAATACGTTGGCCAACATGTTTTTGCCAGTTATAAAACAATGTTCCTCTTTGTTGTAAGGTGATTTAGGTTTGTTTTTGCGTGGGTGTTTTTGGCGTGGGTTTAGATCGTGGCAGTGTTTTAGGCTTTATCGGCTGGTATGAGCTGCTAAGCACTAATATGGTTACCGGGCCCTTATTAACGGTAATTTTCTGTTAGCTCTGATAGTGGTGGGCTTAATAAACAGAACTGTTTTATTCTTACACATATATGTAATCTTTTATGAGACTACTAGACTCCTTTTTTAACCGACTTTAAGGAAGGAGGAGGTTATGAATTCGTCAGAATCTTTTTTTTTATGTATGTTAACCGATTACTCAAATACGCCTAAACCAAAATTAAATAATATTTTTCTATTTGAAAGGGCATAACTGTCACGTGGTGCCACAGAAATTGTTCAAAATTGGTTGTGTAGTTTGGTTTAGAAGTCGGTTTTTAGATTTAAAAATTATCATTATTTGTATCAAAGCTTTCCAATGAATAAATAAGTGCTTTTTTGTGTAAAACTGAAATAATGTGGATAAACTTCTATAATATTAGAAAGAGGGGCTTAAAAAATATTTGACGTGATAATTATTTTAATTTAAAATTAAATAATAACAATTCTTATAAATAAATGATTTTTATATCTTATTTTCGGGCCATTACTGTTTATTTTAGTTAAAAATAAAAAAGGGAAAGGAGAAAGAGACAAGTTGCTTGATTTAATAGTATCTAATTAAGTACTGTGGAATCTACACTTGTTGTAGTCGTAACTAATGACTGTATGAATTACTGCATATCCTTTACACGGCAGACAGAGCCCAACGAGAAAGTACTCGCTTAACGAGTGTGTAAGTGCCCATCTATATACAGGGTTACTGGTAACTAACGCAAAACCTCTTAACATCGTAATCAGAATCCTAACATAATATAGATCTGCAAGAAAAAAATAAAAAAAATCTAAGAAAAAAAATGGACTCTTCATAGAAACTCGACCAGGTGATCAGTGAATATGTATGGGAGGCCAATTTTTTTTCTGCAATTTGCGCCTTTTTTCTTGCAGATCTATAATGTGCTGGGGAGTCTGATTTCGATGTTAAGAGGTTATGAGTTAGTTACCAGTAACCCTGTATAGATACAATTGATATTTTATTTGCTAAAATACATCCGTGTATTGGAGGGGTCTTCAGATGGGTTGGTTTGAAACTAAGAGAAATACTTGAACTCTTTTATTTGAGCAAAACAGTGTGTATGAATAAGACGTGAGATCATGAGATGTTGAACCACAGGAAGTGACAAACAGAATGTGAGTTGCCATAACAAAAAAATATTGTTTTATAGGTAGTTCTAAAACCTATTGCAATCTCCAACTCTCATAACTCATGTTTTTATGAATTAAAACGTCCGTTGTCCTTATAATAGAGTTATTAGCATAATGACGTCGCCGCGGAAGCAGCCGCCATTCATCAGCCCCCACTTTCGTATTCGCAACACCTTATTTAGAATTTAGACCAATCCCGAAAGCTCAAACTGAATTACAATAATACAATGGAAACGCAAACGAGTGCCGAAAAAGTTCGCTTTGAAATACATAAACACTTTTTTTTAAGCTATTTAATGAAACTGTTTTCTTTTTGTATAGTACTCGTATGGAACGTAATTCGTTTTCACCCGACTTCAAAAAAGGAGGAGTTTATCAATTACTCGAAGACGCCTGGGTCAATTTGGGCTTTTTTGTATATACTGCATACTTGTCCTTGTAGTCAGTATTGAAGTCAGTTTTTAGTTTTAAAAAAATTATTATTGTTAAAAACAGAAATAATATCATTTCTCTAGAACTGCGATCGTAGCTTAAAGCTAAACTTTATAAAATTTAATGTAATTTTTCTTTTTTTATTTAAAAGTGTATTCAATTAATATTGTTAATCTGTTTCTTCTTCAATTATTTTTTGAAGGCGTTTACCTCGAGACAAAGAGAGTATGGCTTGTAGTAATAACGTTCAACTAAGCCAAAAATACAGACAAAAACGGTTATCAGAAACATAAATGCGATTCCACATAGGTACCACTTACAACATAAAACCTTTCCTCGAAATAAGATTAAAAAGTTTAAAGCATGAATAATTTATAGGAAGTAAGTAACACGAGACTGGCCGCAAAGAAACGTCTGCTTCTACATTTTATTTTCAAATTGGAACGCCATTCTAATTGGCTGAGAAATGAAATTTAAAAGTGAAAATATGCATTCTAAATTTAAATAGACGCCGGAACGTGGGGAGGCGGGTGCTGGCAGGAAGTTTTCACACTTTTGCCCGCAAGTGCACCGCCACTAGTTTTTCTTGGTGCCATTAGTGCCGTACCGCAATTTGCGTTAAACCTTTTTTCTAATTGGCGCCTTAAGTGGCCGATTAGAATATTGAAATTGAAATTTATTTTCTCTTCATGGTTAGATTCTAGTAGACAGTTCTTTTTAATGCTTTATTTTCAAATTGCTTTAAAAGAGAACGATGTTTTTTTGTGTGCGAACATAATATGATACGAGGTACCTTACCTACCGTAAATATGATCTTCACGCACAAAAAAAGCAAAGGATCGATATATTTTATTCCTATGGTTGACTGGAAGAAAATGTTCTAAGAATTAAGTCCGCCATTTGTAAAAAGTATATTATAGTACTTTAGAACATATATTAGAATTTTTATTCAGATACTTAAGGCGGCCCTTCCCGTCCGCTCATTCTTCAACGCGAGCATAGTTTGAAAAGCTTGTTGTTTCATCCAGGGAAATGCTTGAAAAAGATGAAAAGCAAAAAGAGAGAGATAACGCATCAGGACTCGGTTTGCATTTTATTGAATGAAATTAGTATTATTATTAACTATCCATTGAGCGCATATTAACTATTTATAGGTTGCGGAAATTTCCTAAAACTTGTTCCAGGTGTTACGTTTTTTTCAGTAAGTGTGTGAAATAAATGATTTTTATTTAAAAATCTCCGTAAAGCGAGGTATATATCGAAATATTTTTTTTACCTTTACAATTTATAAGTACTTTATGAAGTCAAAGTTCAGCAAAAATTTGTGCAAAAAAGCTGATTTTTGGAGGCTTATTCATACTTTGTTTTTCTATATTTTAATTTTTTATTTCTATAGAAATCTAGAAATAGCGCACAAGATACCTGTTAGTTAAAAAAAAATCAAGAAAGATCAGTAACAACTGTTTGTTTGAAAAGTAAGACAGGAAGGCCGCTCTTAAATTGATACAACGGAAATCAAAAAGTGTAATTTTTTCCAGAAAAGTTTATACTGGTTCTCAGATAAGACATATTCAAAAGAAATAATCATATACCTAGGTAGTTTATATACCTAAGTAGTAGACACCTTTCGTATTATGTATATTTTTTCCGTTATTATGTATCCATTTGTGTTATTTTTAGAATAAGTTTTAGGTTTGAATTGTGGTTTATTAGTGTTTTAGTTTAATTTAGTTAAAATGATTTATGTTATTGTTTCCAGTATCATTTTATATGCTTTATGTAACGATCCAGTAATAAAATACATAATCAATTCCGAATAAAACAGAACTAACGACTTTACAATAGTTATATTACACTATTGTATCCAACAAAAGATAACCCGCTCAACTTTATATTGATAAAGGCCTGAAATTTAATATGAAATATTCGAAACTATCGCACAAGGGTAGCACGCACACATCGGAATAAAACTACACAAATACATTGAAGCGTAAGAGGGGTGTCTTTGTTACACATTAAGGAAGAAGGGCATGAAGACTGGAGGGGGTTGAGGGTGTCAAGGGGTGGTCGGGTCGCTGTTTTGTATTCAACCCGCCCGATTTCGCGGGACTCTTGGAGATTCTCCCGATTCTACGTCACGATTCGGTATTTCTTTATTAGAAACGGCCTCGGGGGAGGATGGTCAATTATTCGGGATGACACCCCAAGCCGTTAGAATTTGTTTTATAGCTTCTTTGATGGAATTGCCGGCTATTTTCAGGAGATTAGGACTTTATTAATTCTGTGACAGCAAGTCTTAAATATTGTATTATTTGAAATTATTTATGTAGTTTGTTATTATATAATATAATAAATATAATAAATTGTTCTCAAATGATTACAGTTCTGCGTTTTAACTGTGTCCAACACAGATTTTTTCTGTTTTAGTAATTGTGTCAAACCAACTTGAGATAAGAGAGAATAGTGTAGCATTTTCTTTTTATTTTACTTTTCAAGTAATTTATAATTTTATGTTTTTTCAAAAACTAATTTTTGCTGGATTTTTATTAAACTACATCTGCACAGGTACTTCTAAAACATAATAGTACACAGTCATATATTTCAATATGGGAGTATATTGTTTTTAGTAAAAAAACAAGATTTTTTGCATTTAAAAGTTACAAAATGTAACTCTGTTTACAGTTTTCATACGGTCTACTATTAACAGTCTTTATACGGTTTTTTTATAAGAATAAAAAAACCGTATAAAGACGTATAAGAAGGTATACAATTTGCGTATTGCTAACTGGTTTGAAATATAAACATCATTCTAAAAGCATTCATTGAAATAATTTTTCTCACATTAAAGCTGCCAATTATATAAATTTTCTGAAAGTGAAAAATCATGTAATTTTCCTACATTAAGTATTCAAAAGGCGATTATTTAAATACTTCACCCGCTCAAGAATATCTGAATGGAGTAGGAGGCAGTGGGAAATAACATCGCGCGAAGACAACTTTATTCAAGCCTTTTTCTGCTACTTTAACTGACGTGGTAGGGTTGGCGGAGTCGAATTTTTATATAATAGAACCCTTGATAAATATTACGATTTTTTTTTTGCCTGTTTTGTGTTACCACTGCTGGGCATAGGTCTCCCCTTTAAATGATTGACAGAGATAAAAGTAAAACAAATAAAAAGTATGGACAAATTTGATGCGAGTTTGGAATGAATATTTAAGGGTCATTCTCAAAAGACCTGTTCTTCGAGCAGCCCCTTGAATATCTGCATTCAAAGCTGAATATTCAAAACTTTTGTATTTTTTACATTTAGTTTTTTGTCTCATCTGTTTGGCAAAATGAACTAATGTTATATTACTGTACATGTAAAAAAATCTCAAAAGCCGTTCTCTTAATTTCCGTTCTCTGTCTCAACTCCAAAATTCAGGTATTTTATTTCATTATCTTAAAAACAATGTATGATGAATTGGTGCAATAAAGAGTTATCATTCATAAAACAATAAGGTAAATTTGTTTTAGTGTGTATATTGTCACTTTACATTTATTATAAACGTTTTTTTAATGTATATTCAAATTTATACTATTAGCTTTTTGCATTTATGTCTCAATTCAATGTTTTAATTAAAACAACCTTGTAATTTCTTAACATTTTTTGTGTTTGAAAATTCTTTTATGCTATAACTTTATTTAAAGTGTGGGTGTTTGTTTTTGATGTGTGTTAGTGGCCAATAACGGCGTAAAATTGTTCGATTTGCATATCTAGGTAACATACAACGATGACAGTCGGGCTTAATGTGCGTCCCGAAGCACGGTATTATTTTGGTATAAAAGCCGGATGTGATGAGTGAAATTGTGTTAAGTTGTTTTATACATTTACAAGATTGTAAATAAATGTTTAAAAGTTATAAATAAATACGTTTTCAGTTTTTTTCGTATTTATCCTTACTTTATTTTATTCTTAATATCCTTTTGTTCGGATGACGGCAGCCCTGTAAGGAGAAATGCGCTTAAATTATTTTTCCTCCAGACAGCGTTCTCGCCTCATGTAAATTTCATATCTTTTCTATTCTTATTTTGTCATGTGGACGTGAGAGGAGTACATTTTAATGTTAGCTTTTAGATTTCTTTATCGGATTTTGGATGTAAATAATCAAGATTATATTTTTGTAATTATGGTTTTATACAGAAATATAGGAGAGCAGCATGCATGGCGAACAAGTTTCTAAACTTTAGATTCCTTACTACTTATTTTTTACCCAACTTAAAAAAGGAGGAGGAGGTTACTAATTCGACCCGTATGTTTTTTTGTATGTATGTTACGCTATATCTTCGCCACTTATGAACCGATTTGTTTTTTTATTTATAGTTAATATAATTTAAAATATGATTCTTTTTAAATTAGCAGGGTCACGCTGCTGACAAAAGCCTCCTATTTTCGTTTCCATTCTTTGTTTCTCGCTTTCTCCTTCCAATCCCTTTTTTAATATCTTGTTTGTATAGATAATTAATTGACACACTATAAATAAAAAAATCAGGAAATTAAACAATCATTTTATTTTTCGAAATCTCGTAAAAAGAGAGGTTATATTATAATTATTTGATACAAATGTACCTCCGAGTGTATTAATGATGTACGCACGGAAAATATTTTTATGAAATATGTTTTTATAAATAATATATGCAACTGTCTTTCGTTTTTCTGGTCGACTGGAAGAGATCCCTTTTGGGATAAATCCACCATTTCTACCACTGTGTTTGATTTAAAGTGTAATTTATGTCTGTTATATTGTACAATAAAGTTTTTAAATAATAATAATAGTTATTTTCAATCATTTAAAATATTTCTTACCCTTTAAAAGTTTATTTAAAATCAACTCTAAGAACTTTGGAAAATCGAGTCGTCTTTATAAAGCCTTGTCCAACATTGATAAAAAATTGATTTTATAAGCTTATATTTTATTGTGAGTACGTATTTTAAACTAAATTGTTAAGCTTTTTATTTCTAAAAAGCATAATCTTTAATTAACTCTAATGACCTTGTAGGACAACTGAATCGTTTTTGGCAAGCCATATGGTCAAAAATTTAACTTATATTTTCAAGTGACTAATTTAGATTTAGAAAAGGTTTCTGTCTAGTATAAAATGGAGAGCAGACATGGCTACCATAATGAGTGTCTGTCTGTCTGTATAATAATTCCATTTCCAGTTGATCCGGGATCACGTGGGTCATTCTCGAGCAGCGGATAACTGCTACACGCTCACGGAATACAAAGTACTGGTTCTCCTACTTTAAAAAAAATCTTACTTAATACTCTTATTTGCGCAATAAATAGGAACCCACTGTTAACTGACATAAGGCGGTCTTTTGTACATCTGTTTCTATTCTGTCATTTGTTTTAATATACCAATATTATAGAGTGAAAAGATTTTATTATGTGTGTGTTTGTTTACAATTAATAAACTCAAAAAGTAAAGATCTGGTTTTAAATACTTTCTTCGTTTTTATCCTCATACTTAATATGAAGCTTTTTATTCGATATTAAAATACGTTATATTTTATCGTCCAGAACGCCGCTGGGAAAAGCTAGTGTTATATAAGGGCGCAATAAAGTACATAAATGAATAATTACATAAATAAACATTTATTTTATATACGCTTTTGTTTCTAGATATTTTTTTGAACTAAACTTTATTTCTAGTTTTGTAATCTAGTAGCATTATATAATAAATTCTCTAATTCATATTCAAGATTTTACAGTAAAACCTTTATATGTTTTTAGTTTTCTTTTTACTTAATTTGTGTTATGTTTTTGTTTATTTTTTTAAATAAAGTCAAATGCTAAAGTTACTAATATATAGATAATCCTTTTTATTAAGTTAAAAATTGGCGGGATAATCACTTATAAATTAAACTCAAAAATATTTCGAAATTAGTTTTCTTGTGTAACAAATGGGGAACATAAGTTAAAGTTTTCTTTTTTAATCTGGGAGCCATCAAACTTTAGAAAGTAACTTCAGAAAAATTAGTTCTACTCGCCATGTGATGTTTTATTTTCAATGTTTATAAATTTTACGATTGCATCTCTAGGTTTTTTATCATCTGTTTTAGGTTTATTTATACAAAGGAAAAAGGAATCTCTTTAAAAGATATTTTCTGAAGTAGTATTGATTCTCTATTTTAATTAAGATGGTCAACTCGTGCTTATTTTGAATCCTCAAACATTGTCATACCTCAAAACCAAACACAAGTGACCGAAAAAATCCAAAAATATTTTCGTTGTCCAAACGTAAAGTAGTAAAAAAAAAAAACAGTGACTCTTCGGGAGTACCGACAGAAGTAAAAACTTGTTGTCGGTAATGGTAACAGCGTCGCGAGTCCAATGGTATTTTTCCATCTCAAAAAATGCTTTCCGTGTATGCCAAAGGCGCCTAAAGAAGTTTTCATTAAAAAAAATTACACTCCAGAAGTGCCGACAGAAGTGAAAACTCGATGTTGGTTACGGCAACGGTAACAGTTTCGCGAATTCTATGGTTCTTTCCCTTCTCAAAAAATACCTAACGCGCCTAAAGAAGTTTTCACTCCAAAAATTCTAGGGTTATGGTAAATAGTAATCAATGCTGGCAACTTACAGCGGCCCGGGACAAACAACGGCCGCTCTCATCAAACAGAACACGTCCGCGATAACCATCTCCTCTAATGAAAACCTCTGGCTCTGATTGCGACCCCACTAACAGTCTTAAAGTTGAGGCGCACACACGCGCGCCTCACCCGACCCAACCCACCAAGGAACGATAGAAGATACAAACTCGACCATTTCAACAAGACCTGCCTCGTCTCCCGCTGTTATATTTCTTTACATCGACAAAACGGTTTGCAATGAGATGTAGCGGCTCTCTGTAAGGTGGTTGGGACGCGCGCGGGGCGCGGGGGGAAGGCTAAGGAACGAAAGAAGAAACAGCCACGAATTTCGTCCAACAAGGAGGTTCTACCGTATCGATCGACCCCCCGTCTTAAAACCCACTTTGTAGGATGTCCATTAATTATTTCGGCAACGGAACGTTTGGCGACTATTTGGACGGAGCAAAAAGGGACCGAGCGGGTCTGGAATTGTTAATTAGCCGATTCTACGCTTTGCTTTTGAATTACTGAACTATTTACTGGGACACAATGATAAATAGAACTCGTAGTTAGCGGAATGAGATTTGGTTTGTTAAGAAACTGTTTAATTTATCAGAAATTAAATCTCTGTGAGATAAACTACTCCACATTTTCTCTTTCTTTTGAACCTACTTTAATGCGTTGAACTTTTTTAATACCTACAAAGGTATGTAGTAATAATAGTCTTAGATAAATCTATTAACAATGTCGATTAGATGCTTATTTTTAGATTGTAAAAATTGCTCGCATGAAAATTTTATATGCTTGCAGATTTTTGTTTTCCAAACAGTTTAAAAATTTTAATGCCTTTTTGCCCTAATAGTGAAAGTACTTAAGATGGTGTAATTAATTACGTGTAGGGCGATAGTAGGTAAACAAAGATCAAGCGGTGGCCAAGAATATTTTTATGTTTACGACGCATAAGAAAACAACAGTTTCTTGCTTATTTAAGTGAATTTATTTGAGTTGGTAAACAAAAAGAAAAATACGTTTTTCCTGGGCTTGCCTTCACTCACCTCAATCAGTGATACGAAATTCTGCATATCACTTACTTATCTACTTCAGACGAACAATTCTTGATTTTATGAGGATCTCGGAATCCGCTTCAATGATTGCGATGAAATTTTGTATGTTAGGTTAAAAAATAGATCTAGCAAGGTTTTATTTTCAGAAAACCTCTCTTTCTCGATATTTTTCGTCGAGCAATGCTCGTTTGAATATGTACTCGTATTTACCTATAAAAATGGGCTAAAACCTTATGGGCTACAGGTATACCTACCTACAAATGTCTGTGGTCTGAGATTGTTTTCTTTTTTACTGCCCTCGGTGTCTTGTTTAATATACGAGTTTATTTGTAAGTACAACGAACTCGGCGTTCCAGATTTAAACCACTTTAAACTGTCTCTGCTTGTAAGGGCGGGCACACACGGATACGATCTCGAGTGGAACATTAGCTTGTTAGTACACACATTAATCAAGTGAAGTGCGTAAGACGAGACGGGTTCTGTCGTAGGTATGTTGTCGATGGTGAACAAGGACTATTAAAATTTTCTCACTCGCCTGTTAAATTATCTGATTTTTTAAACAAAAATATTTTTTGCGGATCTAAAGACTGACATGTAAAGGAGATTTTTGCCCATCAATTAGACCGGAATAATTAATATAAAAAACATGGATTTATGAGTTTGGTAATGGGAATCGTTTCCTTTCTAACAATTTTTACAGTATTATATTTGCATTTGCATTTTTGTTTCGGTGTGTTTCTTAGAACGTTGTACTCAAGAGTTTTTTTTTGTAGTACTTTAGTATATTTGTTACAAACTATTTTTGTTTCGTGTGTGTTGGAAATTACAGATTAATATTATTTAGGTAAATCTATTTCAATGACAAAGAGCAGTAAGTACAAATACTGACGGAATAATGACATTGTTTTAAAAATGAACTGTGTTAATTTAAAAAGTAAGTTTGTGTTAATTTTAATTGAAGAAACAAACAATTAGAAAAATAATAAATCGCCTCTGAATATCAAAAAATCTTTTTTAAACACTGCAACAAAACTCTTACCTATTCTTTACGAATGAATCATATTCTACTTAGTACCAAACAAACATCACAATTAGTTCCAGTTTTAAAACATAAAAACCTTACATAAGTATACTGTTATAAGATAAAATCTTAGTGTCGTGTGCACCGCACTTTATTTACACCGGACGACTTTTTAGTTTGCGGACTCATTTTTAAACCGTACCGAGGAAAAAGTTTCCTTTAAAAAACGAACTTTAGTAAGTATAAAAAGTCATCCAGTATAAAACACACAAGGGCTTGTTTGACCACTTAATTGTTGATAAAATGCGCGACAAAAGTATGCAAGAGTATTTTTTAAATATTTTATTGAAGTGATAAAGTGGTGAAACATGCCCTAAATAAGTAAAAGACGTCCTCAGAATTGGGCGCTCCTTATCAGGCGCAGGGGGTTGCGGGCGCGGGGTATTCGCCGGGAGGGGGGCGTAAGACACTCGATCAATACCGACCCGACTTTCAAACTGCTTTCACCCTCACGAAAGTCGCCCGGACTCTACCCGAGCGGACCCCGAGCGATTTATACAGAGTTGTTAATACCATCACCATAACTTTTTTTCATTGCTCGACTTGATTACTTTTTATACATATTCGTGTGAATTTTTACGTGTAATCTTGTTCGTATTATATTATGCATGCCGAACAAAAGAAAAAGCTAGAAAACGGACCCTGGACTACGAAGCAGCTGCAGTGGTGGTTTTCAGACATATTGTATGTCTTTCATGTTGAAATTAGGAATTCAGGAGCGCTGTTTTTTGATAATGTAGTGAAAGATGCTGCTGCAGTGATGCATGATGTTTTGATCATTCATCAAAAATACTTTTCTGTAACGGTTTTAAGATGCTTTGTTTGTCATTCCAACTGCTCTTTCAAATAAATCAAGTTTGTCATGTGTTCAACTTCACAGTTTGCGACGCTTGTAGACAGTCTACGTTATATTTCTGATACCGCCAGACCTGAAACAATACAAAAATACTGTTAAAAATATTGTTAGGTCGTCAACACATACTATCATATATTTATAAAATATGATCATGCGCTATGTTGACAGAAAGAGGGAGAAGTTATGTGCTGCTAAAATTATGTTATACCTAAAAAAAAATATTTTTATCGTTCTTTTATCCAGGCATTAATATTAAACATTTTCATCATTTAGACAATTTATATTTATGACCACCAACTAGGAAGAAAGGAGAAGGTAAGTAATCCCACGCCATAATAACATGCAAAAAAGAAATCTGGTTCACAAACAACGAATATTTTTTTTTAGTTTATGTAGTCTACCTTTGTTGGGAAAAGGACCCCAACATTTTATAAAAAACCCGAATTTTTTAAATCTATATAAGCTTGGTAATATCATCTCTACGTAGATGATCCCACGTCTTCATGCGCTGTCTTCACGTACGCCCCCACAAGTTTCGCCACCCCTGTCTTATCGCGCAGCCTACCCACACGTTCGTTATGTACTATATTATATTATAATTTATTCGGTCTGCGGGCTTAACTTTGAATCATTTTATGATATGGAATAAAATGTGAGTTTACTTATTTTGATTTTTCTTTCTTTGTCGTGTAAGAGCTTTCACTTACCCCACCGCGGCAGCGCTTTTCATCGTTGCGGCGCCGCGCGCTTTGATTTTGTTATACTTACGAGTATAAGGCGGCGGTGCAGCGGCCGCGGCGGCGACGTGTGTAAGGGTCAGTACAAATAGTATCAGAATCTGCTATTTTCCAACAGTCAAATCAGATACTTTTTTCTAAACGGCAAAACGAATATTTTCTTTTTTACATAAAAATATTTATTATGAGATTTATATGAAATACAGGCAGACGACGTCATCATTTCTTGGAGTCAAATAACGCTCTTATATACAGTTTTTCTGCAATAATTAATCTAAAATCACGTCAAAATGGAAATGTCAAAAACAAATTTATTTTGCGATGTTTTATTTATCAGTACAAAATAATATATTTTTGACCAAGTAAAATACCCAATTCAAGCGCGCGGCACCGCAGTGGCGAAAAACGCTGCCGCGGTGGCGTAATATAATACGCTCGTACACGACTAACAAGGAAAAGTTGTAGCCATCACTGACGTTAGATTTTTAAGAAGCATCTAAGCTTGACGAAAATGCCATTCAATGATAACGACAGGCAAAAGCTAAAAGTGTCTTCCGACGCGTGGAGGAGCTCGAAAAACTAAATCGTCCAGGGTTATTTAACTTGTGTAAGAGCTAAAAAGATAATTGACCTTGACTTAGTTCTTTAATCAATAAACCTATTGTTTAAATAAATTTTCAACTAATGTATAGTATTCTTATTTAGATTTCACCGTTTAACCAATTATAGGATGGAAGTAGCCTCTACCGATCTTCAAAATTTGTAGAAAGACATACTAGAACATTGACAAGCTGCATACGTCAGAAGCTATTAAACTATTTGTTTTGGCTACGAACTAGGGTCTACGAACGTGCTACAAACATGCTACGAAAGTGCTACAGACTACTACGACTTTACAGTGAGCGTGCTTCGATTGATGATGTCGAATTGGAAGTCCATCGAGTCCTGACTTTTATATCTCTAATGGGGTCCAGAATCCTGGTGCCGTGAGATTCAGAGGTCACGTTTAGCGAGATAGTGGAAAAATGGAATCAAAATAGTGATAATCAATCAATCAAATCGTTTTATTTCAGGCAACAAGACCCATATAATAAATATCTGACAGACTAGCATAAATATAACTATATAATATATATCTTTACCTAAAATATAGATATATAATATAATATAAATTAATTATTTATTGTTTTTGTGATGCATTGCAATGTGTACTGCTAATATAATATATATTGTATATAATCAACAAGTCGTTAGAAAAAAAAAACAATAAACCTGACTGAATTTTATATACCCAGTGTCCCTTTCAGAATTAAGACAATTCTAATGACACCTCTCAAGCTTAAATCCATCGAGCTGTTCGGTCGCAGAGCGTGCCAAACAATTATACATACATACTCTCGAAAAACATTCCTATTTATCCCTCCTTCTGGCAAAGTCGGGCAAAGAGGGAATCAAAATAGTCGCTGGCCGCATCGCCTATTTTTGCAATTTGCTCGGAAATAGAAGCAGTTGGTACATTGTACGTTTTTCCCTTTTTCCCAGACCAGCATATAAGAAAGTACCTATTTTTTTATTTGTTTTTATAAATTGAAGGCAGGATGAAACATGCTTTTCTATTACCACCGCCACTGTGCACTTCACTCAATCAATCACTTTGTATAAAATATTTTCCGTGTAGGTACAAAGTAATATTTTTAGAATTTATACCTAAAAATAACATGTTTTAATGTTTCAAAAATGTTCACATAGTTTTAATCTTACAGTCACAATGAGTTTCACATATAATTTAAGTTAATTAGAGTCTATTTAACTCATGATTTGCGAGTGTAATTTCCATTTCTACGGTATTATCTACAGATCTTAAAATTTATTCTCAAAGTATAATATGTGTTAATTTCCCAGTCTGTGAAAACACTTTTCAGAAAAATGAATAAAATAATAAACACATACGGACAAATAACACTGATTGAGCTAGCCCCAAAGTAAGTACGAGACTTGTAATATGGGATACTAACTCAACGATACTATATTTTATAACAAATACATATAAAGATAAACATACAAGACACAGGTCAATGTGAAAAAGATAATTTTCCATCTTGCCCAGGGATCGAACCCAAGACCTCCGGTGTGACAGCGTGTTATGATGATCACTAGGCCACGAGGTCTTATACAAATATCTTACTCGTACATGTTAGGTTAGATGAGAATCAACGTAACATGTAAATAAAAGTTCCTTACAAATCCAATTCAACAAAAGAAAGACGCAAGTTCTCATGCATTGCAGGTTTTTAATAAGATTACAAAGCAAACGCAGGCGAGGTGTAAGTGGCCAACAACGCCAAGTAGTAAATAAGAGCGTACAAATTTACCCGGAGCCGGTGGAGATAAATTTTAGAGCAATTAGACTTAATCGTTGAGTAGGAGCGCTGCGATCTTGCCGTCTGCGATCAGTATCAGGGGTGCACGACATTTGGAAATGCATATTTATATATTTGTATAATTATTATTATATATTAAACCCCACATTATTAAAAATAGAGTTTGCTAAACCTATTTTTGTCAAAATGTTTTATCTTATTGTTGAAATAAAGATTCAAGATTTTGAAAAGAGTGAAAGGGACAAAACATCTTGAGAGGGTTACTCTATTGAGTCTGTGTGCCATTGTTTTTCCATTTTACACATAAGTAAACTAAGTATTAATCACTCTACTGGATTCAACGTTTTACTTAAGTTAAATTAATTAAGTTAAGTAATACTTTATTGTACACAAAAAAAAAACAATAGTTCAAAAATACAGACAGTTAAGAGATTTAAATGTATAACTGGCGGTCTTATTGATGGAATGTCTAACGCCCACCTCCGAAATAAAGGTACAATTTTTCTTAGTTCGTAAAAATCTATAATTTTTATATCAATTATTATTTCGCAGAGATAATTAATAAAATTTATCAAACTCTACATTTTAATTTATGTTTCATACATACATTTTAAAATAATATGAATCAATATCGTGTATTATTGATTGATTATTGTATATATATTTTTTTATTAATATTATAATTAATATGGATGGTTAAGTCATGTATGTATAATGTGAGGACACTGCTGGAATAAAAACACAAACGAATTTTAGCTTAATCAGAAACTTTAATAAACGAATGCCCTACGCCGGAAGAAAGTGGTGGTAGCTAAAAAATCTTGCCTAAATCACTTGTCCACCATCGTTTCTAACAAACAAACGAACATTCAAACAAAGTCAGACATTTAATTTTTAATTCCATATCACATTGGAAAAATGTTGGTGATCCCTGGGCAGTAGTTCACTCGCTGTACAAGTGGAGCGTTGCGCTGCAATAAAATCTCGAAGAGCTTTATGAATATTGCTCGTAGGAACAACTCACTACAGCGTTATTCAAAAGCTACTAGTAACTAACCTTTACTAAACGTTTACCTACTATAAAGAATGATATAAATGAAAAATAATGCTTCAGTGTTATATATTATCATTGATTGTTAATATTAAGGGATTGTTTTACCTTTCTTAAAACACTGTGTGTACGAGTAATAAATAATACTTTTAATAAGAGAATCATGTTTGTATTTAAATGTTAGCAGTATGGTAAAAATGATTTTTGAGCCCAATTTTTTACACAATAAAAAATAACTACCCTTCAGGTACCCATATCCACAATGTTCTTATATATACAATATAATGTAATCATTATGCTGATTCCTGCTGAAATATAATGGCAACACGGGAAACAACTTGGTCATGTACTTTGGATATAATAATCAAAAGAAATAAATAAATACGGACACACGACACAGTTTAAGCTAGACCCCAAGTAAGTTCGAGACTTATGTTTAGGGACACTTTATTTAATAATAAGGATACTATATTTTATGACATATGCATATATAAATAAACATCCAAGACCCAGGTCAATCTGAAAAAGATCATTTTCCATCTTGACCTGACCGGGGATCGAACCCGGGACCTCCGGCGTGACAGCGTGGCATGATGACCACTGGGCTTTGGAACTCGTCCTATATTTTGGCTCTATCTACCCGGTTTTGGTTAACTTCGTGTTTGTATTATTAATTATTTAGAAGTGAAATGGCAGTGCCCAACCAACTAAAATTAAACAGCTTTTGTTTTCATGAAAAGTTTCGAGAGAGTTCTCTGAGCGAAGCGAGCGAAGGTCTTTGTTTCAGCTTCGGTAAAAATTCTTTCGTGTATTGGAGTTCCGGGTGTCCAGCTTTCCGGTTTTTCTCGCCTACAGCTCGCATTTCTTAACCGATTCTCGTGAAATTTTGAGAGCAGGTTCGATAATCGGGTATTTTCCTGGATCAAAAATAAATGATCTGGTACTTTCATAAAAATAAAACGTCACAAAATATATCACTTGTCATTATTTATATTTTTAATGTGATTTTAGATTTATTATTGCAGAAAATAGATATTAAAAACGCTATTTGACTTCAAGAAACTATAACGTCATCAGCCTGTATTTTATACAAATCCCATGGAACATGTTTGTTTCGACGTTTAGAAAAAAGTATCTGATTTAAGTTGTTGGAAAGTAGCGAATTATGCAGAACTTTTTGTCGAATCCGTTTTACAAAATTTTCTTAATGGCGGCAATAACTTTTAAATAAATCATTTTTCAACAATTACGATTTTTTTCGACCGAAACTTTTTTGTTAACCAACCCAAATAACCCAACTAACCCAAGACGTAACTTTTTTGTCCCAAAAAACTTTTTTTTCCGATAACCTTCAACGGGTTACGTTACGGGTCACTCGCGAGGTCTACAGCCCACAGAGCCGCTAGTAATAAAAGGAGTCTCACCCAAAGAATCAAGTTCAATATAAGTAGATAACTTTTTCATATAACCCTTTTTTAACCCTTCACATTGCGACACCGGTCCTCGCGACCGGGTCACGGTGCTGGTCACTACGTGACCTCGAGGTCGTGTCTACTTTTGAATATCGATTCTCACGATGTATTGTTAAAATAAAAGATGTCTTTTAAAAAAATACTAGTTACTGGGTTATATAATAAAATAAAATTTACCGATGTGGATATTATTGGTCACTTTTCATTTTGAAAACTGAATCTGACTTTCCTTGAAACTCATAGAACCCTTATGAATAGAAGTAATCACTCGTTTCATATTATAAAAGAAGGAATGGAAAGGAATATAGAATTTTAATTCTTTTACCTAAAATTTTGAATTTACTTGATAGATTTTATTCTAGTTAAGGTAAAAATTTTACGGAGCTATAAAACTAGGTAATTATATTTCAACCCAATAATACCTTACTAATTATCGCTCTTATCCAATGAATTTGCCGAGGAATTGTCCGAATGTGGCAAATTTAAATAGAAATAATTAGGTCAAAGTATCTGGCGTATTAGAAGCATTTGCCCAGCAGTGGAAAAGTAAAGGCTAATAAAAAAAAATCTGGTATCTACCATTCAATATCAATGCTTACAAATGCTAATAATAAATATAAGCATGATGTTGTTTTCTTATAGCATTCTTACATGTAATCCTGTCCCAACATAAAATATTTCGGTTAAACCCGTTTCGTCTTACAATTTTTCGTCTGACCCGGGGTCATTTCTGCCGCTCTCACGCAGCATCCAGAGGGTTGACCGTGGAATAATGACGTTTATTATTCAATGACTGGTTTCATTATTTGTAATCTTGAGATGTGGCATTTGAGTGTGGAGATGGAAGGTTTATATATTAAATTTTAAATTTGATATACTTTAAATTTTACTTACAAACTGTTATCTTAATTCGGTCAGTGTATTAAAAACTTTGTCTTTGAAAATAAAAATAAAATATTTCTAATGTGCAAGTTATAAAAGATAAAGCAGTTGATCCTTTCTGATCATGCTGTCCAGAAATCAAAACGTCTATATCAAATTTTACCTAAACCTTTTATTGACTAGGAAGCAAAATGCCTCTTTTTTGCATTTAAATTAAACGAAGGCCTACAATTTTACTGAGCATGGTGTTTGGGTCTTATTGGCACTATCTCATCTGTAAGATAGAAAGTCGTAAAAGTGCCGTACTAAATGATCATCGTTGGAATTTTTTTTTAAGATTAAACATATATTTAAAAGGATTAAGTTAGAGTAGTTAGGTGTATACCGATAATTTGTTTGGTTAGTAATTTGTAACATAAGAAGGTAAGTAAACTTAGTGGAAGTAAGAGAGACTTGGCAAGCATTCAACTGACAAGAGCCCAGCTTTTTAATATAAGAGATGAAGTGAACTGTACTCAGGTAACGTAGAGAAAAATATGCATGCTATGCTTTAACATCTCAATTCTCATAAATGAAGAATCACGCACAGGCTCAGTTCCCACGATCAGTAAGTAGTAACCGACCAGTAATGTATGCATGCGACATTATTAGACATTCAAGCACCGTCCACTAAAACAACACAAGAGCGGTCGGCCGGAAAAGCAGATTTATATTAACGTCCCAACTAAGATCATAAAACTATACTATATCACCGACCCGGGTATTAATATCGTGCCATTTATCATGACCCTCCCCCCTCCCCCTTCTTTTGTGTAAGAAACACCCGCACACCCCGGCAAATAAGTTTCTACCGCGACAGCTATTCAAATGTACGCCGTTAACATCGCAACTTGCCCGTCGACGTTCTTAACTCGGGCGCTTCAGTGGTCGTTCGAGGAAAATTGGATATTTTCTTCGAGCTACGCGAAAAGCGACTCTAACAACACAAGTTTTAGTCCGAAATTTAAGTGGTGAGTATCGATAGTTGACTGAGGTTAGTGTAAACAGAATTCGACTTTGCTTGTTTGGTTTAAAGTTTGTTTTCGTGCGGTGCGGTCTCGTGAGCAGTTTGCCGGAAGGGTAGAGTCGTAAGGAAGTTCGACGATTATGTTTAGTCAGCGCTGGCTGTGTAATGGAAAGGAAGTAGAATTGGGGCCTGTAAGATGTGGTCGTATAAGGCGGCCATTCGTGTTTCGCCCGCAGGGGGGCGGGAGGGGTTGTGGGAGGGACGATTTGTTTGTTTCTAAGGTTCGCTCTAGTCCACAGCTGCGGGTAGGATTTAAATTTCGGGTGTTTCGGTCTTTGTCCGAGATGTCGTTCATGGGTACTCTTTACAAGTTTAAATTGAAGTGAGCTTGGCAAATTGTTTAGGGTTCGGGCGTCACGCCTCGGTACCTTTAGATTGACACTAATGCTACCTGTGTTGTGCTAGGTAATGAGGTTGTGTCAATGAAAATCAATTAGATTCCAAGTACTGAATAAAAAGATTCGATACGGTCTTACAGAAAGTAAGGATTTTTTGAGGGTTCTATTACCTATTCAGTTTATATTTTTTTTGCTTTAAAATTATGTTTGATTTTTTATGAATATTTTTATTTAATTATTTTAAGAAGCAAGAAGAAAGAAGATTGGAAAGAGATTTTGAGTATTTGAATACGTAACGACTTAAATGTTCTCTTTCCCGGCTTAGACTATGCTTGCCAAGAGTAAGACGACTCTTGGAACCCGAAGCCGCTGTTTTAGATTTGGCTGTTAGTATGATGTGGGGAGTAAGTCAGTACTTGAACTTGGAAATACTTTTGTTGCATTTGGTGTAATAGCGTTCCCAAGTTAGTTCTAAAAAAAAATGTTCTTTTCTAGGATGTAATCCACTCGGCATGAATAAAAGAGATTTTCTTCCATGCTACTCTTTGATAAAGGAAAAACATATTATGTACCAGCTACCTCTTTTCCCGTACAGATCATAAAAACCAATAATGTTATTCGGCAATGCAGCTAACAACCCATCACTTTGATTCCATTTTTCCATCTTTACGCCCACTGCTATGCTAAAACGTGGGTTTTGTACGCCCTCGGCTCTGTCTACTCCATTAGAGATAAAGACATGATAATGTACTTACGAATCAAAAATATTTTTATAAAAAAAAGGTCATATTTCGTGCCCAGACTGCATACAGCTTTAGGGAAAGTTGGAAAGTAATAGTTGGCTATACTCTAACCGCGAATGTAGATATAATAGCGCAGAACCGAGCAAGTTTGTTATGTGTCGCCACACAATACATGTTGGTAGTATATAGGTATGTAATATGAAAACTATACGATAGTTTGAACGAAGTTTCCCGTGAGATCTTGTAGTGCAGCTCTATCCTGAAGCTTGTGCCTTTTTAACCGAATTCAGAAAAGGAGGAGGTTATTAATTCTAATAATGTTTTTCTAGGTATGCTTGAAGACGTCTGAACCAATTTGGAAATTTTTTGTGTAGTTTGTTGTTAATATCGGTTTTTAGTTTTAAAAATTAAATCATGTTGATTAAAGAATCAAATCATGTTGATAAGTACTTAAAAGCAATTTAATTATATGTACTTGGGAAACAGACGTGATAAATGTAAGTACTTACATTTATCACGTCTGTTTTGCTACAATCCTTGCAAACCTCTTTTCAACTATTATTTTAATGCCCTGAATACAAGTCTTTAGATCCTAACTTTAGTTTTTGCTTTTTTATTCCTAATAAGTTAGCTAACTCAAATCAAAGTTTATTTGCTAGAAAGTGAAAATGAGTGAACCCCATGATTTCCCGCCAAAATCTACCACAATTTGAGAAAAAATGCGTGGGTTTTGTAAAAAGAAAAGTAACAAGGTAAGATATGTAGCTCTGCATAAAAGGAATACATTATTCAGAACTGTAATTAATTGCTCAGTTAAATCAGAACACGAGAAGGTACTCGTATTATTATAAATAACGTAAGGCTTCAGAATAAGGGTTGTTAATTCTGGGGTCACCTCGACCGCGCACCTGAGGGTAAGGGTCTGAAGAATGGCAGCAATCTTGCGGTAATTCTACCCAGGCGCTATGGTGCCCCAAAACTATCGCTTTTACCTATGCGGCCACAAAATTCAAAAGACGGTAAGTAAATAATATCAGGTTTTGAAATAGGTAAGTAAAGTATGTACTTACTACTGATTTTAGCTGCCATCGGTCAGATATCAAATTAAAAGTAATTAATTTCGCGTTTGCAAGTTCCTTAATCTTAGTATATTTAATTATAAAACGAAATAACAAACGATGACTATGCACTATGTGTCTAAAAGTGTTATGATGGCGAATAATTGTAAAGACGTAATAGGCAGAAGAAAAAGCGTAAAAGGAAAGTAGGTTACTGATTTTAGTTTTAAGCCTATTGGTTTCGTACCCATTGCTCTTTGCCATGTTACAACTAACAATATAGAATGTCGAATAACAAATGCCAGTTATGAGATATTTTTCTTTCTTTCTATACAGAAAATCTTTCATGATATGAAAATTGTTTACATTTTTAAGCTTGCAAATAAAGAAAATACATTATGAAGTATGAACGTGTGTTCACTTAAAAATGTTGATACATTTTTTACTAATCTATGTTGACTCATTGTTGGGCAAAGGTCTCTCCCATCTTCCACTTGTCCTTTTCCAGTGCGAATCTATTAGGTACTATACGTATATGTTGAATGTTCATTTTCTCAGTTACGCCATTTTGCTCTGCTGCCCAACCGAGTCTCATCTCAGTAATGTAGCGGACAGAAGAGGGGCGTTTTCATTAAAACTTGCTTGGCTTCGATACGTTTGCTGATACTATCGTAAATTATACAGTTTGTTACTACCCGACAAGTTTCTTCTATGGATTGTTTATGGCTATAACTAGTTATTTATATTTATTGTACGTATATACAACGTGGAAGGACAAACCTACCCGTATTAAATCGATTTAGTATAATGATAATAAAATAGCAGTCAAACATTAAAAATAAATTTCGACATTCCATATAAATTGCCCGGGCGGCTGCACACTTTTAATTTTATTATACTATTGTGATGTAGTATAGACAATGGTTCGATTTATTATGGTTATGGCCCTTCCACGTTGTATATAAATTTAGTAATAATAAACGAGTATCAGGAAATATACAGTTTTTTATAAGTATCTATCTATTTTTGCTTAAAACATTTTAAGATTTTATACCTTCTTAGTAGACATGAAATCTTTTTCAAAGTTCCGATTTCTTTCTGGTTACGTCCCATGTTTAGTACCTACCTACCTAGTAACCTACTCGTAGTTTGGGTTATTGATATTTTGTTTTAAAAAAACAGATTTATTTTAATTTTAGTCAAGAAAAAAAAATTATGCATTATTTCATGTACGAACAAAGATATTCGATGATAAATTAAATAACTCAAACTGTTTTATTTCATTCTGTGATTTGTATTTCCTATTCCTATTTTCTACCCCATAACTATAGCATATTTATGTTCCATTTTTGGCCTTATCTTTTATAAGTGACATATGTTCCACCTTGTCTGCCAGCTCGATCAGTTCGCATCAGTCGAAAGTTCATTGAAAACTAATAAAATAAAAACATAAACCCCTCGACCTACTCTGAGCCGTGAAGTGTAAAAAAAATCGTTTTAAAAGTCAAGTGCAGTATTTTCCAGGCTTTTCACAAATGGGGCAAGTTTTTTAAGCCAAGTTTTGCAAGTGGATGGTCTAGGACGGTCCATGATAGCCCTAGGATGCTACGAAGATTTTATTAGAAAAAATAATACGGTATTTTAGTCCATATGAGAAAAAAAAATACTAATAATATATTTTTGAGATAGCTTAAAAACAGTTGGAAAATGTTTTAGTTCATAAAAAATACAAAATAAATTTAAAAATTCAATTAAACGTTTTATTCTTTATACTTAAACACAAAATAGTATGTACCTAGCCGCCATGCTATTGTGTCATACGCCTGTGTAAACTGTCAAAATGCAAACATTGGCGCATTTGTTTACATACATATCTGACGTCATGACCGTAGAGTAATATGACGTCCACTGTTCCAACGTTTTTGACAATGTAAGTACGCGTGAAATTTGAAAATGTAAGATTTATATGTATTTTATGGCACTTATCGATTAAATATTTTTTTTGTATTTATAAGTGGTTTATTAACACCATGGAATCAAATTTAGAAGCTTTTCAAAATTGGGTGTAAAAATGGGTTTATTTATCCCATACCAACTAATATTATATGAAAGTGACATCGTTAATTTGATACTTACCTCTTCACGCTGCGACCACTGAATCTATTGAGATAAAATTTGGTTTGAATATAGTTGGAACCCATCCTGAGTTGGGGTGCAAAGCCCGTGGGTACAGCTTAAGCTGCAAATATAAGTGACGTTCATTTGACTAATTTCCAATACATTGGCATAATATAAACGTATTAGACAGTACAGGCGAGTACCTACTGTTTGATAACTCTAAATGTAATAACAAAATAGCTTTTCTGTTTGTTGTTGTTCAGTTATGAACATATCTACTTATTTCTACAGTAAATGAGGTACCTAATTCAATACATACATACAAGCACAATTATTTTCAAAAAAATTAATATGAACCCTGGGCTATAGAGGACGATCTGGGAGGCCGATTCGCCCCTTCACGGACGAGTGAAGGTTACCCAATGGTATATGGAAATTAGGTCATTTGTCCTCGCTTTGTTCTAAATGCGTAGTTTGTTGGAATGGGAGACGCTGATAGAGTAAGCTTTTGTTGACGCGATCTTTGGCAAAATTATTTGTAGATAGGTATTATTTGTTAGTTGTTTTAGTATGTTCTATTTTAATTTAATTCTACAACACGACGCTAAAAATGGCCTTTGGTTTGAATATATCGACTTTACACATACACTTTTCTTCTTCGTTTATGGCTCTGAGATTTGTTTACGGTCGTTAAGGATATAGACGTAATAATTCGTCCCCTTGATTTTTTAAAATTCCTAATTCACAACATTGTTTGGACTGATTCATTACAAAAAAATTTTGTAATGAATCAGTCACGACTTGTCATATACCTTGACATAATGTTCTTTGTTATAATGATTCTGTAGTCACAGTTTTCATTAACCCCTTGTATGCCGGAATATCAGGCATAATAGTTAAATAATACATTTTCGCGTAGACCTACGCAACGGCATACACCTAAAGATTTTTGACATAATTATGTCAAATTATTTTATGACTTTAAATAGAAAAGCGTGATTAGCATTAACAAATAAAAAAGACGTATTATCATAAAACAAGAACTATGTACCTTTATAAATAGGTGAAAACCATCGCCCACCCGAAATAAGTTGATATCTGGTAAAATGACTCTATCTCATCTGTCAATGACAACTTGATTAAGGTGGATAGTGATTTAAACCTAGTAATAGAGTTAGTGGGCACTTTAAAATATAATGGATAGAATTTCTAACCAACTTCAAAAGTAGGAGGAGTATATTCTCCGATTACTCAAAAACGCTTGGAACGATTTGGAAAATCCTTTTTTGAAACAAAGTTTTTTTCGGACGGTACGAACTGGGCGGATCTAAAGATTTTTTCGTCACGAATAAAAGTGAAAGGTAATTTAACAAGTATCTATCACTAACACAAAAAGTGACTATCTAGTTGATAGCTTAGTTGGGAGAGCGTATGCCTGCCTGAGATGGTCGATGTTCCCAGTTCAAACTCAGCACACGCCAATATTCTTTTTTTAATTTTATAGTTTAGTTTCTTATTTTTTATTATTAATAAAAAAGTGTAAGATTTCTGCCTTATTTTTTTCCGTAATGAATTAATAATTTACTACGAAAGAGACTTCGTTCCAATCGAATATTTCACGAAACCCACGTTATTCTTTTTGAAAGGGTATACTGTTTAGGTCGTCTCATACAGATTTTATTATAATCGGTTTAGTAGTTTGGTTTTTAATCGAAAATAATTGGAATAAATATGCTTCTGAGTGACTGTTTGGTATTGAAATAGGTTATTTGTTTTGAAAAATTATCAATAATTATCACAAAACACATTGCGTTTCAGAACCACCAGCATCTTCACACGATCAATACGACCCTTAGCGAGGAAAGTTTCGCAGAATCACTAGTAAATACATAATATCGTTATCTGGCTCGTTAAGAGTTGCTCGACCTATTGGGGCTCCGGGGGCAGGCCCGGCGCCCCTCGGACGCCTTACAACTGGGGGTGCGCACCCCTGCAAATTGACAATTACGAAATTTAATCTTGGCGAGTTTTAAGGAGTAACGGTGGGACTAGATTATGCTTACTTCTTACTAATCACACTAATTTATAAAGGCGAAGGATGTGAGTGTGCGTGTGTATGTTTGTTACTTCTTCACGCACAAACGGCTGGACTAATTTTGATAAAATTTGATATGCAGGTAGCTGACTCCCTGGATTAACACATAAGGTACTTTTTTTCGCGGGTAGTACCGTGGGGCGCAGCTAGTGTTATTATAAACGCGAAAGTATGTATGGATGTTTGTTACTATTTCACGCAAGTACAGATGTACAGATCGGAATGAAATTTGGCATGTAGATAGCTTATTACCTGAATTAACACACAGGATACTTCTCATCGCGGGGAAGTGAGGCAACTTTTAGCGTGACGGTAGGCGATCGATGGAATTGGCGAAAATGTGTAGATATTAAGTTTACAGGCTGTCCGTCTGCCCGTCTGTCCGTCTGTCCGTCTGTCCGTCTGTCCGTCTGTCCGTCTGTCCGTCTGTCCGTCTGTCCGTCTGTCCGTCTGTCCGTCTGTCCGTCTGTCCGTCTGTCCGTCTGTCCGTCTGTCCGTCTGTCCGTCTGTCCGTCTGTCCGTCTGTCTCATGAACAATGATAGCTAGACAGTTTAAATTTTCACAGATGATGTATTTCTGTTGCCACTATAACAAAAAAAACAAACCTAAAAACAGAATAAAATAATTATATAAGGGGAGCTCCCATACAACAAATTTTTTTAGATAGTACGGAAACCTTGGTGCGCGAGTCCGACTTGCTACCGGTTTTTTTAAAATTCATTTTTTCACCTTGTCTCTTTCTCACCTTTCGTCTTTGGGTTTTGCGGCCCTGGGCTCTATCTGCTTATAGAAACCCCCACTCTAGTTCACTATAGGTTCAGTAAAGCGACACCGGGCGTGGTCCGCATTTGGATGGGTGACCACAAGTGGCATAAAAAATGTCGAGCTCGGAAGGCATGTAAAAGCCGTTGGTTCCGGCCGTCATCATTGTTTGGCAGTCGTCAAGCTTTGTCAGATGCCATTAGGCAGCCTGAAAAATTTGATACCATAAGTAATGTTTCGGGTACTAAAAACCTTGCTTACAAGCTGATTTGTACACTTGAGCGATGATATATTTATATCATTGTATTTGTTTAGTAAAAACGTGAAGCGTGTATGTTGCCTCAATGTAGCGCGTTGGAAAAAGTATTCTTTTTATAATTCTTTTTCTAATTTTTTTTAATGGCATACCTTTTGGTTGGCGGTGCTTTTGGAAGAAGTATTCTATTTGTAATTATTTTATTTATTGTTTTTTCTTATATATAATCTCATAATAATATGTAACTATTGTTTATTGATAATAAAGTATGTCTAAAACGTGAAGTAAAAAGTTTATTTGCCAGGATAATTAAAAAATCCGACATTCAAGCGTTCACTCTTAATAACTTTTGAACCGTTACATCGATTTCCATCAAATATAGCTAAGAACCATCTCGATAAAGTCATCTTAAAAAAAAAAAATCAAAATTGGGCCTTTCCTTTCAGCATAACGATGCCACAGACAGACGGACTCGTCAAACATATAACAACCCTCTTTTTGCAGGGAAAGGCATTCACGAGCGAATCTAAAAACTAAAAACATTAAAACAACTTTATACCGTCAATACATTAATACCAACCTAATCTATTCTCAAACTAATACGAGTGCAGGCATCACGTATCTATATTATTCAGATACGTGAAATATACTCGAAGTTGGATGCCGACCCGATGAAATATGTCTTGGGGTGGGGGAGGGAATTAAGGACGACGCCTTAAGCCCACATTAGGGGTAGGTCGATGCGAAACTTATTAAACGGGGGGAGTTTCGCTATATGGAAATTGTTTATGTAGTTTGTACATGGGAGATAGTTTGGCGTTTTAGTTGGAATATAGTTTGATTACTGTTTACAGATATTGTATTACACATACAAATTAATCACGTCTATATCTAACTAGAGTATGTCTATCTCTAACGTGGTAGACATACTCTAGACCCGTAAGCTTCCAAGTCCACGTTTATCGTGATTGTGGAAAAGTTTTTGTGAGGCCTTTACTTATCAAGACACGTAATAAGCCCTAGATGGGGTTGCACCGTTTTATTACAGAGTTCCTTCCACCTGTCAGCTCCATCATCAGATTAGCTCCATGCATTATAATATTGCATTGTCACGCGATATACATATGCGTGCAAAATTTCACATCAATCGGAAATCTGGAAGTGGGTCAAATTTGACTTGCAAGATTTGATTACAGACAGATATACAAAGGGACAGGTGAAATTAAATAAAAGCCTATAATATTGAATAGTCAGTACTCATTTACAGTTCTGTGATCAAGTCTTAGTTTTCCCATCGGTGTGCACCTAGCCTTAGGGTCAGTTTAGATATAGAGGAAAAATGCCAAAAATTTACTAACTTAATTGAAAATAATACCGTATTAGTATAAAAACGTTTAAACTTGACAAAATGCTCGCGTAGTCTCGAGACTGCGCGAGCATACCCAAGCTTGTTCGCGTTTTGCAGTTTATAAGTACTAGTAGTTTAAAATTTTACTTTCGAGTGTCAAAGTTAAAGTCAAAAATCATTTATTTATCTTTGAATATTTGTATCACTTGATAATTGCCATTTTGTTTCATAAAATATGACAATTATCAATTTTGACATAAAAAAATCCTCTCCGCTGCGGAAAATTGCTCCAGAAATTTATTAAATCAATTGAAAATAAGGCCGTATTACCATAGCCTAAAGGTTAATAAGTTTAAACATGATAAAATGCACGCGCGGTCTCGAGACTATGCGAGCTCACTCGCATCTTGCACTATATGTCAAAAGCTCAAAGTTTATTTTCGAGTGTCATTAAAAAATCCTCGTCGCTGCGCTTCACTCTGTCTGAACTGACCCTTAGGCTCCAAAACTTTGCGACAAATAGCTTTGGCCGCTAACGACTTTAGTTCGCCGTTTCGGGTTCACAATAATGCGTAGTTTCGTTGTATAGTATTGCAAGCGTCATTAACTCCAACGGCTGTTGTTTTCAAGACGATTTTTCTCGTATCGGAATCTACTAGTTCCTAACACTATGGGTTATAATTCTGTGTTCATAATAAGTCGAATCAGATTTTATATTTTTATTTTACGGCTCTGGATACTAGTCCTTTAGAGCCCATCTTTATTTATTCACTTCGTTATTCCTAACCCTAACCCTAACTATACAATCAAAGGTTGGTGTAGGTCCTTTGATTGCTTCAAGGGAGCTTCTGGCGACAAATCTATACGAGCCCACTGGTTTTCATAGCTAATTGAGTGGCCGACGGCGCCTAAAGACGTCCACCACAGTCCGTAAATAAATATCACTACAGCCGCACTATGAGTGTCCACTTTAAACATTTTACATATTGGTCCATGAGCATGAGCATTTATAACAATAAACTACACCAATTTCATATTATAAAGTCCACTAGAATCATAACAATTTAAAGCAAACTCCAACTGAACCCCTTGACTTCCCACCAAAAACTCTGTAAAATCAGATACTTTTTTCTAAACGTTAAAACAAGCATTGTCTATGGTATTTGTATGAAATAGCACGTCGTGAATTATTATACCATGGTCATGACGACATAGTTTCTTGGGGTCAAATAGTGCTCCTATTATCAGTTTTTCTGAATTACCTATCTAAAAAATAAAAAACCACGTTGATAATGGATATGATCAATCAATAGCAAGTGACATTATTTTTATTTTGTCGTTTTATTCTCTTATCAGTATAAACATCAGAACAAAATATATGATCTTAGGGTCTGTCCTGTCAGCGACCATGACGGCAGAAGGGTCGTTGGGATATCTGGCAAAAAAATATATTATTTTTTACTAGATATGCCAACTTGACTTCCCTTAATCAAGACTTCCCTATTGCAATAAAATCATCAGGATCAAGGCCTTCGCAAACATTTTTTTAAGGTTATGAGGAAAGGTTACAAATAAATCTAACACATCAGTCTTAGGGAGAGTAGAATAGACCATTTTCAAGCCGCCTCAAGACAATCAACATAGTATCGGAAGTTATAACAAACAATAAAAATTACCGTTAGCTTTCTTACGTTCTGAGCAAAAGTAATAAATAGTCTGAAGTAGGATAGTCTTAAAGCAGAGTCGAATAGACCAGCTCTCTCATTAGATCTTTCACGATTAAGGAGAAAACAATTTGTCGATTTTAATCTTGTCGGTGCCTCTACTGACGTTAAGATGGAATTAAAATTAAATCGCTCATTAAAATAACCCTCTTATATATTTTTTACAAAGTGTTTCTTTTTAAAATGCCTGTCAATTTTGTGAGGTATTTTACATTGGCAAATATGCACCTCTTTACTCTTTGAGTAATAAGAGGTAGGTTAAATTATTACTCTTTTTACATAAAGAGGGTTCTTTATATAAAAAAAAAACATTTCAAAAGTACCTTTAATCTAGGCTCATAACCTTTAAACACCAATTTTTGCACCAATACTAATCTTAATCGTTGGTGAAAACCTATTTTGGTAAACTATTCCTTTCTTCCAGTAAAGGTTCACAGTTTTCAGCCTACATGGACGATTCAGGAGCTTAACACCCTCCATAAGTAGTACGAAACTAAAGGTGGCCACCCGAAATGTTTACAAAGCATTTGCTTAATAACTGAAACTTCGGGGGTTGGGTCGAATTCTCCTAATACCTAGTTGTGCGTCTGTGGGCGTGGGCTGTGGAGATAGGGTGCAGCTACTAGAAGTGGCATGATTTGATTCATAAATAAAGAAATAACTATATACGGACATTGAACTAGCCTCAAAGTAAGTTCCAGACTTGTGTAATAGGACACTAACTCAAAGATACCTACTATATTTTATAACAAATACATATATAGATAAACATCCGAGACCCAGGTCAATCTGAAATACAACATTTTCCATGTTTTCATGTTTGACAACCTCCGTGGCGAAGGTACATATTAGTTACCACGCTCGTCCGCCATTCTGGAGGTTCGAGCAGCCAAGGAAATTGGGAAATCGCCTTTTTCGAGTTGTCTTGGGTGTTTATCTACTTATATTATTTTTCATAAAATATAGTATTGTTGATTTAGTACTTACTTTTGTCTCTATTTTTTATTTATTTGTATGTATTGGTTAAATATCTAAGGGCCAGAATAGGCGGGGCGCAAGTTGCGCCGCGTAACAGCTAGT
The DNA here is from genome assembly GCA_943193695.1 of Acrobasis suavella. NCBI lineage: Eukaryota > Metazoa > Arthropoda > Insecta > Lepidoptera > Pyralidae > Acrobasis > Acrobasis suavella. Next base: position 6,238,874 of record OW971947.1, read on the forward strand.
GACGGGCGGTGCCTAATTATCAACTTATCAACCCATTTAAATATTTACTCAGTAGATTGAGTAAATACTTTCACGTTCATGTTTTCATGACAATTTTTAAATTTAAATCTAGTTTACACTTGCAATTATTGTCGGAAAGTGTGTGCATACGCTATAATATGCTTTTAATGTACGTAAACGTCAAATACGACGCTAAAATATATGAAAATACCATACTAATCATACACTGAAAGTAGGCTTCTTTGACTTATTATCATTTCTTGCTGGGAGGTGTGCAAACACGTAATTATATGTTAAAATAAGTAAACAGATATCAAATGCGATGTCAATATATGAGCCCGCTCTATTTACTCTATTTATTAAATCTAATGAGTAAATACTCAAATGGGTAGATTGAGTACTATCCACTGCCCATCTCTAGCTGTTATGCGACGCAACTTGCGTCCCGTCTGTTGCGGCACTAAATATAAACAGGGAATGATTTAACATAAAGTAACTTTCGCAAAACCTTTTCTGAATCTATATCGATAGGTATTCACTTTAGAGTTGGAAAAAAATGCAAGCTCACAAAGAAGGCTTATTTGAAACGTAGCGATGGTAATTTTGGACATGGTGACTCGAGACTTTGCTATGAATGAAAATAGTTTATTTCGGGAAAATCATACCTTCATTAGTTGTATAATTAGCATTAATTGGGTGTTCAAACTACAAATCAGATTGAGAATAGATAAAGCAAAAGAATTTTACTATCTTTACATAATAAAAGTTATTAAGTGACACATGTTTACATAATTTATGACAATCTGAATAGTGGTCATTTCTGAACGTAAATACATAAGTCACATCTAGAGCCTAACCAACACATCTATGTACTGAACTATCATTAAAAGACGTGTATGTGTGCGCGGGTCGTAAGGGTTGCCATGGCGACGTATCTTTAAGATCTCCCTCTCGCCCGTCTCAGTTTTCTCCTTTCTCCTTTGCACGCGTTTCTTGTCGGGAGGCGTGAAGTAGCGTGCGCAAATTCAGTAATCATTTTAAAATATATTTTGCATTATTATTTTGGTGTTTTATAAGTTGCACTAAAGGTAGGGAATATGTGGCAGATGACGCTAGACGAAACTTTTGTTTCAGACGAAAGAAACGACACAATGATGATGTAGAAGAAGATGCTGACTTTCAGAAAATAAACTTTGCCAACAAGAATTTCCGTCGAAGCAGAAATGCCCCAAGGTATTTTATAGATTGAAAGTGCAATAAATTAAATAAAAAATAAATACGGATTTTACGGATATTATAGTTTATTCATAATATTTAAGTAAATATAAATATATATGGACATATAACATTGATTGAGCTAGCTCCAAAGTAAGTTCGAGACTTGTGTAATGGGATACTAACTCAACGATACTATATTTTATAAAAAGTACACATATAGATAAACATCCAAGACCCAGGAAAATTTGAAAAAGGCCATTTTCCAACTTGCCCTGACCGGGGATCGAACCCGGGACCTCTGGGTGGCGGACTAACATTGTGACCAATACGCCACAGAGGTTTAAGTATTTCATTATTTGTTTAGTAATATTTAATAATAAATAAACCTATTGTTTAGTAATACTTAATAATAATCTAAAAAATCTGCACTAGTATGTTAAACATATTCTCATACATAAAGAGGCAAAGTAAGTTTGTTAACTAAGGCTGCAAAAGATAGGCATCTCCATCCTGGAGAAGAAAAATTAGAAAAGATTAAAAGCTTTGGTTCTACGACTTTGATGCTGTAATTTCTCCTAGGGAATGCAGTCGTTGCACGATATACTTTCGCTACAAAAAGAGATATAGTGGTCCTGTCAACCAGGAAGAACCGGGAAATAAAAAAAAAACGTAGAAAAATAAAAACAGTTTAAAAAAATATAAAGAAATAATGTCAAAGAAAACCTTTTCTCCAGCCAGTACCAAAGGGTTAAGCGTTCGTGCCGGGAGGTCCAAGCCCACTAATGGAGTGGCGACCCCGCCCCGCGCACCGCTCCCCGCTGCCCATAAAATTGTAAATTAGTGATGAGCTGCCCACTACTATCGATTATTGATAGCTCGGTTCTGCCCTTTAAGAAATTCACTCGTCTAGCGATACTAAACTATAACGCGAAGGATTTAGGTTTAATTTGAAATAATGAGTGTCCAAGATGACGGCAGTGTTCCAATTTCGAAGTGACGACGTTACGCTTATGAAAAATGGTTTTTAGTTAAATTTCTTTTTAAATTCACTTGTCTAGCTATACTAGAGTGCAATGTATTTAGGTAAGATAATGGGAGTAGGGAGTGTTCCAATTTGTTGAAAAGGCGAGTTTGAGTTGCTTTTAGAAAATTGAGAAGTTTCCTTTCAATAAATGTTTTGCTAGGCGATACTAAATTTGAATGTCAGTTTTGGGGTTCAGTTTACTGTGGTGGTTATTTTGTTAAATTATTGGTTGGTTAAAATTTGTTTGTAGATAAGTATTCAAAGAAACTTACTGGTGGTCACTACGTATATCTTTAGAGCTGATGTATAAATATGATAAGATTATGAGATGACGGTAGATACCCAATAAAAATTACAATCAGAAAGAAAACAATGCATGAGAACTCACCTAATATCGGCCTGGCCAGGTACCACACTTAGACCACTACATTACAGTGTCACCGCCGCAGCATCTCTGCAAGTACTAAACGTTACTCCAAAAAATTGTACTAACCTCTTTATAAATATTAATGAGTGGCCAGTATGTCCGGTTAAGAAGTTATGTTAATGGCCAGTAGCATTGTCAATGAACCGGTTCTTACCGGTAAATTAAGGGTGCTGAGTAAGTCACAACCCTATATTTTACATTTAATATCCAACCTCCGTGACCCTTAAAGCTATGTTTTTAAAGAATATTTTTGAATGTAGTATTCGTTTTTCAAATTATGATCGTAAGTTGGCATCACTGAAAGGTGTGTGCATACAAAATAAGCTCGATACTGCAGCATCCCCTTTTGCTGTTCCAAATTTGAACTCGTGGTCTTTTTGACCTCGTCCTTTTTTAGTGTTAATGCTCGTGTCGTGGGATAGCCGTGGAGATGGGATTCTGTGGGAAACGATCTCCGAAACGGATGTCTGAAGTTTATTATGATGCTTTGAAAGGTTGATCCAAGACTTTCGATCAGAATCACGTTTAATAACAATTAAATTTAAAAACATCTGTGGAATTGAAATTTTGTAACCTTCGGACATTGTCACATTGTGCAAAAAACTTGTTTCTTTTAGTGCATTATGTGTAAAATAAAACAACGTAATATAATGTACTTATATCAGCGATATACTTACAAATATTTAGAGTAAGGATTATCATCATCTTTTCGTACACAGGAAATTTAAGGCCCATTTAGACGGTGCAAGTACCTTGCCTGTTGCATAAGTTATCTATTGCTTCAATAAAATTGTATGCACCTAGAGATGGGTCGAGAGCAAAAACTAATTGGGCTTAAATTGGCATAAAGTGTCGTATGGGAAAAAAAAAGAGTTTGCGCCCAAATAAATGCCTGATCACTCTGGGCAGAAACAAATATTGTAATTTTAGTAAAAAGAAGCGGGAACTTAATCAGAATTTTGTAAATCACAACTGTTATAAAGTAATCACAGTAACGTTAAATCACAATAAATCCAGCTTCTTCCAATAAATTCTAGTTTTCATGCGCTCGCGTTTTGTCGACTCGACTAGACAGCCGAAAGAGTAATATTTTGCCTACTCTAAGTCATTAAACATTATATCAATTTCTTGTTTTAAGTGTCAATTTATTAGTCATAATCTTATTACGTATTGTGAATACTCAAATGTAGCTATTTCAACGAAAAAGTAAACAAAATGTGTTAATGTTTTTGCCCTGGCAATGGACATTTACTCGGCATATTCAATGCGCCCAATATGCCCGGGCATAAACCCATCTCTATAATGCAACAGACAAGTTTACAGTGTCTAAATGGGCCTCTGTTGGACATACGCTTTCCTGCAACCTTGCTTAGGTCGTTTGGCCACCTAGTAAATAGATACCTACGCTGTACTTTCAGAGCAAAGATAGATAAGATGGAAATATAATTTAATGCATGCCATGAAACTCCAATCAAGAAAATTAATCTTTCAACACACACATGTAACGTGTGTACATATGTGTCTGTTCCACACCGCGCCACTCCTACCTCTGTTCGGTTCATTTCCGGTCGCAAATCGTCTTGTTGCCTGTATGTGCACCTCCTCTCGATACTTTGATTGGTATTTACTATTCGTATAACTATACAATATGAAACAAAAACCTTGTCCGATCCTTGTAGGAGCAACTTTGACCGTCAATATGAACAACTTTTCCTATGGAATCAATGTTTGAAACACGAAAAAAATCGACGTTTTCGTACAACAGTGTTTGGCCAGCCCGGCAATTTGTAAGAAAATGTCGATTTTTTTCGAGTGTCAATCATTGATCCCATAAGAAAAGTTGTTCATATTGACGGTTTAAGTTGCTCCTACAACGATCGGACAGGACAGGTTTTTGTTACATATAGTATACTTGTCGTTTGCTTTTATTTAAGAAAAATACATAATCAATAACCAGTGTGTTTCAGAAAGGCGACATAATATGCTTATCAATCAAATTAAATCATTTCATATATAAAAGTACCTCAATTCATATTATGATGCTTGTTTCCCAGAGGGGTAGGTAGGGACTATAGACTTTCACTTGCTTCGATCCTGACAGACCTCTTTTAATTCATTTTATTTCAGGCCCATAGAATACATACAGACTAGCATACAAATAATTATGAAATATAAACCTTTACCTTAAACTTAGAACTGAGGTCATGCTAAATTCATGAAAAAATAAAAAAAAATAATTCATTCTATTTTGAAATTATTTTATACTGTCGTAAAAACCTTATGACGTCAATAACGTATCATGTGTTCCCCTTTAACTTCAGAAATAATTACAGAAGAAAATATAAATAGCCCACGACTACTCATAGCAAAGACGAGTTGAACGACACGCAAGGGGTGCCTGAGCCTGGTGGTGAAGTGGCTAGGGTTGCCGAACGCAAGTTTCTCTAGAATAGGCAAAGAAGAAGTACAGTTATATGTATACGTTTAAGAAAAGTGATGAATTCATCATAAGGTCTTTTAGTCTCCACTGCAAGAGCACAACCCTCTCTGTACTACCAGAGCCACACTTGGCCAGAGCAGCCAGAGGATTTGCCCTACACTCTCCACGCTGGCCAGACGGGTTGGAGAGGTCTCATTGTTGTCTCATTGTGTTTGTTTAGCTTGTATTTCCTAAGTCGCCTTCTACGACATCCACATAGAATGATAGAAAGAGTGACAAATCTGGATGACGCAAAAGATTTTCGTCAGAGAACCTACAAGGTAGTTTTCCGGGCCTATTTTTTCGGATGCATGCCCACTCAAGTTTAAATAATAAAAATAAGTTTAAAAAAATAAATTTTTTTATACGAGCTTTTATGATGAGGCTTAAGTAGTTATCAAGACAAATAAGCCCAAACTCAACTGGGTTGCATCGTATTCTTGCAGGGTTCATATGGCCACATTTCGGTTTCATGATCAGATAAGCTTATTGCCTTAATAATATTGCATTGTCATCCGACTTAGACAAGTGTGCAAAATTTAAACTCAATCGGTTGAGTATAATTGGTTGAATTGCAAGATTCCATCCAAACAAACATGCATACAACATACATTGCAAGTAAAAATGAAGTTACCTCCGTGGCGTAATGGTCAACACGCTAGACCGCCAATCTGGAGGTTCTGGATTCGATTCCCAGCCAGGGTAAGTTGGGAAATGGCCTTTTTCAAATTGTCCTGGGTCTTGGGTGTTTATCTATATATGTATTTATCATAAAATATAGTATCGTTGGGTTAGTATTCCATGACACAAGCTTAAGACGAAGTGGTAGCTAAAGTGGCGCCCTCATTTGAAATAAATTGTTTAAAACTAAATACGGTGTTAATTAAAAATTTGATGTGTATAAATGTCTAGAAAGACCTTTAAACTATTTTATGAATAACCTTTGAAATTATTACTAATGGTCCGTTTGGTTTTAAAACTGTTTTTCGCCAAAAGTGGCCACTTTTGGCGAAAAACAGTTTTAAAACTAGGCGGACTATTACTTCAATATTACTTTCAAATGTTATTCATAAAATAGTTTAAAGGTCTTTCTAGACATTTATACAGATCAAATTTTTAATTAACACCGTATTTAGTTTTAAACAATTTATTTCAATTGGGGGCGCCACTTTAGCTACCACTTCGTCTTAAGCTTACTTTGGGGCTAGCTCAATCAGTGTGATTTGTCCGTGTATATTTATATTTTATTATTTATATTAAAGGAATAGACCGACTTCCATCAAAGATTTGACTTTCACTCGGTATCATGAAACGGCAAAACTGATATATATCAAACAAAGGTAAGATCATTCCGATTAAAAACTACTCACATCAAAATACTTTCATAATAAAGAGATTAAAACGTTACAAAATAATGTTACTTTTGATATATAAGTACATACCTTTTTCGAAATGGTGGGACGTCGTTGACAGTTTAAAGAGGAAATGGCAGTAGGCTACAACGGATAGGGGGATAAGTGGAAAAAGAAAGGGGAGGCCTTTGCCCAGCTAGGCCTTTGGGACACAAATACAGGCTGATGAAATAACTTGGGTGTTCTGTTAGTGACAGCCCTATTTCGAAGCTATACGCACTGTGCGTGCTATGACCCACATACTTGCCGAGCGTGAATTTCTATGTACTCGCACATCTTCGTTTATTTTTAAGCTAGACAGGGAATAAAGGGCTTCTTATTTTGCGTACTGGTCCGCACTAAAAGATCTGGGTTAAGTGGAATTGGTCACCCACATCTGTTTGCTTTAGTGAAATAAGGGGTTCATTTTTCTGAAAAAAAAATTCATGTTTTTAGGTGGCATGTTTGTTAAATGACACAAGTTGTAGACGTAATGATTTAAGTTGTAGGTAAACTATTAAAATACTTATGTATAAACCTAATCGTCACCCATCCGAATGCGGATTACGCACGTTTTGCTAAACTTTCGAATAGGCATGCTAGGGATTTCGAAAAAAGGAAAAAAAAAATTTTTTTGATTGTATTATATTCGTTTATTCTATAGTTTTCGTTTTCTAGTTTCTTGAATAAAGTATTACGGAGACTTTATTTTCCATAGTAAAAAAAAATAAGGACACATGCGAACACGTATGTAGTCCACAATGCCCAATCTAAAACACATTACCCACATACTTTAGAAACGCCTTATCGGATCCAAAAGCCGGTAACACCCGAAACTCGCTTTACAACGAGCAGGCCGCCCCGGGCTTGCTTAGCGAAATTAGACGCTACAATGTAATCCTAACATCACGATACTTTACTAGCGCATCGTGCAAATTACTTCACACTGGTCTAGTGCACAAGATGAGGCGTATACTACTCATCTTTATTGTCAGATTAGGAAAATAGACGCTATAATGTAATTAGTATACGAGATTATGACTCCACTTTTAAAGCGTAGCGTACCTAATCCTGACATCACGATAGTTTACAGGGACATCGTGAAAATTACTTTACACAGGTCTAGTGCACAAGATGAGGCGTATACTATTCATCTGTATTATTGTCAGATTAGGAAATTAGACGCTACAATGTAATCCTAACATCACGATACTTTACTAGCGCATCGTGTAAATTACTTCACACAGGTCTAGCGCACAAGATGAGGCTTATCTTTATTATTGTCACAGTAGATCTAGGTTTGAACGTGGGAGTCCGCGAAACACATAACTTGTAGTTGTCACTGCTCGCGTTCAAGTTCTAAGTCACGAATACTATGCAATAAGTTTTTTTTTGAAACCGTCGCTCTATTACAACATTCTTAGATCATTTGAAACGAAGGTTCTTTCGACATTCTCTCCAAATTTGACAATATTTTGTAATTATAAGTATGGTTCACCTGCTTTCTTGCCCCGGGTACTACCTGCACTCTGGACGACTTATAAGTGTCTAAATATTGGGCTATTAGAATATAAAAAATAAACAAATAAATCATGGACACGCAAAGAAGAAGAATTAAAAGTAAATCTTTAGAATATAACTTTTATTTCAGTATAGTTCAGTGTTCCTCAAGGCTCTATTGTTGGTTCCTTTTTATTTATTACCATATACATACAGATACAGACTATCGCTTGTGACTTGAGCCGCTTCCGATCTCACCCAAGGCGTCGCAGATAAACACTTTATGTGCGTACACGTCTCCGCTAGTTTGACTGCCGTTTTAGTCGATAAGCGAAAGATTATTGTCGAGTTGGAAACTCTCGTAAACCATGCACGTTTTATGCTTCTGATTTTATTACGGCGTGGCTAGGTGCAGGACTTGTTTGGTAATAAACCTAGGGTTAAAAGACTAGTTAGACTAGCTTTGTCACTTGCGCCTGCAACTTAAATAATATGGTTGTATTACTTAAAATATTCAGCGACGTGGTTGGTCTGTCATTTGTTTGTTTATTTTTCGTGTGTGTAAGTGGCCAACACTGCTGTCAGATTTTCTAGGCTGCCTAAAGGCATCTGAAATAGAATGAAGACTGCCATACAATAATGATAGCCGGGACCAAGAGCTTATAATTATTATCTTTAATTTGAGATCTACAAATAGTAACAAGTATCTTGGTCTGGAAATAAGCAAAAACTAGTGGGAGTCACATTAAATGAGGAATCTATTTCAAAATTACAAAAAAGAAGTACTAAAAAAATTTGAAAAATGCTACTTAAACTCGCAAGCCAACAATGTAAATAAATAAATAATTGAATTTATTACGTAGTAAATTTATTAATCATTGAATCAATTATGTTCTAAATTACAAATTTGAAAAAGATATAAGGGCTTAGTGATTGACGGTCGCTAAATGGACACTAGATTATTTTAAATTTCCTATCTCTTCCAATTAAAACAATACTCTCTGTATTCGCAGGTCATCGTTGTAAAGCAATTCCAGGCACGACTCTCAAGGAATCCAGCGATGGCGTAATGAAAATTGAGAGCCGAGTGCATTGGCGCTCCCAGCTATAGCACTTCCTATGAAAGGCTAAGCCACACTGTGTCTATTTTTATCCACGTCTGAAGTAAGATGGTAGATACACTTAGGTATACGATTTGCCTTTGTCATTTGTTAGTAGTTTTGGCGACGACGTACTGGCAAGCAAAGCGTAGGATACCCACCCACAAAGTGGTCTGACGACCTGAATAAGGTCGCTGGAAAGCGCTGGATGCAGGCCGCTCTAGATCGGTCATTTTGGAAATCGTTGGGAGAGGTCTATGTCCTGCAGTGGACGTTATGCGGCTGAAATGATGATGATGATGATTTGTTAGATTGTGTGTTCAAACGAAAGCTGACATTTATTTACAAATATGTGACCATAAAGTATCTTATCATTGGGACTGGTTCATGTAAGAGTAGGTTTAGGTCGCCTCTTATACAACGTGGAAGAGACATAGTACTAGATCTCTATAGTATAATGAAATTAAAATAACAATTAAAAAGCAAAAAAAGAAAAATCGACATTCCCATACAAATTGCACGAGCGGCTGCTTACATTTGTATGAAAATACAATAATTTTTTTACTGTTATTTTAATTTCTTTATACTACAGAAATCTAGTATAACCCGTGGTTCGATTTATTACGGGTATGTCCTTTCCACGTTATATAGTATATTATTCTTGCTACTGCTTCTAATCTGTTGATAGCTTTGGGGAGGTCTATGTTCTGCAGTGAAATTTCTGTGGCTGATATTTTCACCAGGTAGACGAGCGGGTAAACGCGTCGTTCAGACCGCCATATCATCGTCCACCCAACACCCGCGAACTGAAGATCATTATCTGCAGAAAAAGTTGGGAGGAAACTAGTTAGTCCCTCCCCCTACCCGCTCCCCCTCTTAACTTGTTATAAACCAGTTAGCTATTGAGTTTAGTTGGCCACCTGCGATACAAGGAAATGTGTGTATTAAATAATAAAATGTTTAACAACAGCAAAGGAAAACAGTATAAATTAGACTATTCGACATTCAGCTGAAGAAAAAAAAATGTGAAGACTATTTTTTATATTATTTCACTGAATAATTTTTGTGGAATGTATTCAGTGTATGAAGTATACTTAACTAGACTTTGCTATAAAAATTTGCACATCAGGAAAACCCTGTATATAAATATTGTACTTAGAAATTATATTATGTTGAGGTACCTTTAATAAAAGTACAATAAATATATAATAAAACTAGCCTAGCAATAGGGTCCCATTTGTACATTTTGGGAACGGAACCCTATAAAATACTATATAAAAATATTCTTGAACCCTGTCTATAGTTAGTTAGTATACATTGGTTTCTATTATGTCCCTAGCTACTAAGTGTACTAACAGTTAAAACACATAACGTACACAGGTAAAACAGTAGACAATATTTAGGTACTCACAAAAATATTTATTCAAATACTGGGGAATCAGAAAGGTTAAAAACTATTAAATTATAATTCCAGATCGTTTAGGTAAACATCAATAATAAATTCAGGTACATACCTAGGTATATAATGTCTGGTAAAAAAATCTTATCCATATAACATTCTGGGAACTTTACATATAGAAGGATTAAATTACACGACTTGGGTCTCTTTCGACACGACTCATTAATCGTATAGACCTGGCATTTAACTTTTTTTTGTTATTGCGTAGGTATGTCACGTCTGTAAATTTCCTTTTATTATTTCCTATACTGGCTTTAGGACTTGAAGGTATTTAGTACGGAGAGACTTTAAAAAAATGCTACTAAATCTAATAAAGTAGGTAGGTACTACAAATGGCTGCAGTGTGTAACATATACTAACACGTCATTATCCCTAATGAGGCAGATAGACAGACCTGGTCTGTGGATAGCGGTGGCCTGGGCCTAATTTTTTTTATTTAAACACATGTTTTTTTTTTAATTTAAGCTATTAGTTTAATTATTTTATTTAGTAGTTATAACTATTGACATTTATATTTTTCGTAATTTATTTGTATAAATGATATTGAAGTAGACAGAGCATTTTGGGCTTTGCGGTTCTAAGCATTTATCTGCTCCTACGACCAAAACTACGACCAAAAAATGTGAAACTAATCAAACTAAATGATTTACTTACATACATACCTACTATCCAAAAGTATATGGAATCGTTTCAGTCCTGATATTTAAGAGGTTTTGGGTTATAATGTCACTTGTATTGTAACTCGAAGACCAATGCTAAAGATGGAACTCTTAAGCTAAACTTCGCCTCCTCGCCTTGTCCCTATTTGGGGTCGGCTCTGTATGTCAACTCTCTCCATAATTTTCTGTCTCCATCCATCTCTTTACTTTTAGCCAGGTGTTCGGCATCCCTTCTCATTACGTGGCCATACCAGGTCAGGCGATAGCTTTTTAATTTGTCCACTATTAGCGCCACTTTTAGACTTCGTCTTTATTATTACACGTATATTTTCACGTTCCGTTAAGCTAAACGTACTCGTATTATGTGTAATGGAAGAGTTAACACGGCTTCTCACGTATCTCTAATATTTTGGAAAGCTTTATTTTTTGTTTTAAATGTGATAATTACAAGGCGTTGGTTATATTTTAAATTACGTTAGGCCACATAATTAATAAATATTGTACACCTATCAAGTTATAGACAATTGAGTCGTGTCTATTTTGATTAGCTCTGTGGCTGGCGGCAGCATAATTGCCTACTTAGGGTAACACTGATACGAGCGAGACTGGCAAGATAATGGAGCTAGCCTGAATTAGGAGGGTCTTATGTGAGCTTTGAATATTAAAGAAATTACCACTATCTAACGTTGCCCGTGACTTTGCTCGAGAACTTCTAGGTAGAGTCAACCTGAACAGAGGTAAACGTTCGCGATTTTATTTTTGTCTAAGAGCAGCTCTCCTATACTCTCCAGATCAGAGCTTTGGTTGACCATAGTAAAGCGGAGAGTAAATTAATATATAGTATAAAACAGAGTAGCCGCCCGGCCGTCTTTCCATTTGTCTTTAAACCGTATATCGTACTGAAATATAACTTAGCTAAGTTAATTCGTTGGTTAATTGAAATGAGAATTTCGAGGAGGGTAATTGAAACCCAATCATATGAGTAGGTTTTGTCACACAGAAGGTAAGCGCGGAGGCTAAGTCTTATGAAATACAACTGACTCACTCCTAGATAACGTCAGATGCGCTAAAAAAACTGTTAACACAAATATTTTTATGGGGTTTTTAGGCATCCGAAATGCAGTATGTGTTATAAATTGTACTCTTTTTTTAAGGTTGTCAGGAAGAGATCTCTATCTGGGCTGAGTCCGCATTTGTACTGTTCTTCTTACTTGTATTTTTGTCTTGTGTTTAAGTACAATGAAGATTTTACAAACAAACGGTACTAAAGTACTCAAAATAAATAATGAAATAAGAAATGGTGAAAAAATACCACATGAGCGACGGATGGGACCAGCGACCTTGATCTTGATACGACCATGCTCTTACCAACTGAGCTATCACGTGTTCAACCCCGCATGCTTTTTCCATCATTTCCTATTTCTTTAACACGCATTGAGCTAGCGTCACATTACCTACTATTACAAGTAAGGTATTTGACGTAAACTATGTTAAAATGAAGTTGAAAATTAATTTAAAGTGTAGAAAACCATACAATATTGCAGCAGTGTTAAGTATGAAAACTAAAAAATGAAATAAGAATCTGATCTAGTTTTATCACACAAATGTTGTGCAATGACTGCATTTCAAAAGATTACTGAGGTTAAAATCAAAGTAAACTAAATGATTGTAGAATTTTCGCACAATTCGCACGAGTTTTGGCATTCTTGAAAGACCAAGCAGAATGGTAAACTTAAAAAATAATAGCTTAACATTGCAAAAATCAAGAATAAAATGTTTATTCCGTAACTAAGCATTTGCAGGCACTTTAACACGTCAATCAGTTTGGTATATACATAACGTGTAATGTTTGCAAATAATTTAAATTATGATCTATCGTTTTTTTTTAAAGAAAAGCTACTGATATTTTAGTGAGAAGAAATACATCTAATATAACTTAGGATTCACAATTCAGAGAATGGACTTTGTGCTACGCGAAAGTACTAAAAACGCAATCGATAACACTTTAAAAAATATAAAATAGCGAGAAAGAGCCGAACCATTAATCGAAATGAATTGGAACTTTGCACGATGGTATAAACCTTTTTCTCTGAGAGAATATCTACTTTGTTTTCTGTTCAAGCACCCGCTGAGATAGACCTTTCTATTTCTAGACTTCTGAATTAGGAATGTTTTGATAATTCTTGTGGTTATATGATTGAGTTGCCTAGTAAACGGGATGGGACCATTGAATATAAATTAGTAACCCTAAAGTAAGTTCGAGACTTGTGTTATGGGATACTAACTCAACGATAGTATATTTGACGTGACCGGGGATCGAACCCGGGATCCCCGGTAGGCCACAGAGGTCGTCAATAGAATGTCTATGTGGTATTTGTAAAAATATGTAGGTATAGGTAAATTTTAGGCCTAGGGCTACAACAATTATTCGATTAAGGGGATACCTGAATTTTCCGGGGTCCAGTGCTGCCCCCATTTGAAATAAATAATTTGATTTGAAACGGAGGCATCATTTAAAATTTTGTCTTAACCAGGCACTAGATAACCCTCAAACTATTTTGTAAACTACTGTTTACAGTTGAAAGTGTGAACTTGAAGCTTTTCTACGCACAATTGCGATAAACGGCCACTTTTGGCTTATATAACTTAAAAACGAATTGAAAATTTTTACTTTACTGTTTTATTCAAGTATTTAACTTGTTTTACTCATTTTTTATAGTTTAATCTGATTGTGTTTATTATACAAATCGCGACAGTATTTTATAAAGAGTTTTACAAAATATAAACCTAACTTTCTACAAACAGGTGTAGACTCACTTGAAAATCGTTCTTAAAAATATGAACCTCAAGCAACAATTTGCTTAGAGGTGAAGGAAGTTTTCTGTTACCAACTGAAAATAATAGGGTGTGCGGTTCCTCGCTCATGATTAATTGTGGAATACGAACGCCTATTACAGCATGTGAGGGGTGAGCAACCTTCGGAGAGATATTATTACACCTATGTATATAAGGAGGTAAGTATAGAAATACAGATTTCACGAATATAATTTTAATAGAGATAGGTAACTAACCTTCAAAAAATGTTTCCCGTAAAATTTCTTTTATTTGTTCAAAAAAACTCCTTCCGGGTTTTCCTACTCCTCTTTTTTCTTCCATCTTTCTTTACATTTCTCCATTTGGAAGAACTCGGCGGAAGAAAGAGAGGCATGGAAAGCACTTCAGGTACAAGAGCCCAGCTCTTAAGTATAAGAAGAAGTAGGTAATTGTTATCACTAGATAACAGAACACTCTTATAATAAGACCTACGAAGATTCTTATATCATATTTAAAAAAAATACATTTATGTAGCTTGTTCACAAGAAAAGAAGATATGTACAAAAGATATACCTACTTATAACTATCACCTATTTTGGATATGGTGAAATAATTATTATAGTTATATTATAGTATATTGGTAATTGGTATGCAGCACTTTATAGCCTTCATTTATTTATTTATTTACCTACAGATAAATTTCTAAGATACCTTCTAATAGCGAAAAATAATTTTAGAACAATGAATAATAAATGGAACTCATCGTTTGAAAATGTCATATAATAACCGAAAAAGTGCAAATTAGAATTGCGCACTAAGGGTTCCATACCATAATCTATAAAAAATCACGTTTAGCCCATCTTAATTTATTTTATTTTAAAAAGAATTATTATTTTTATTTAATTATTTATTTTTAAAGTGAATATACAACTGAATATTTTAAGCATCTACATGTTGCCGTTATTAATATCAAGCAAAACACGGCAAAAATATCGCGTTTGCTGTGTGGGAGACCAATATTAATTTTATTCTTTTTTAGTATTTGTTGTTATAGCGGCAACAAAAATACATCACCTGTAAAAATTTCAACTGTCTAGCTATTACGGTTCAAGAGATACAGCCTGGTGAAAGACGGACAGATAGACAGACAGCGGAGTCTTAGTAATAGGGTCCCATTTTTACCTTTTGGGTACGGAACCTTGAAAATTTGAACTATAAATAATAGTATTCATAATTTTAAATTGTTTTTAACTGATCAAACGCAAGAAAAAGCTATGACTACTGAGTTTGTATTACTTACTTACAATCAACATAATATGCAGCCACCATGCACTGCAATATCGCCCCTGTCACCGTTGCGCAAAGGCTAATATCTTACCGTGGTACCAAGCAACAATGACAACACATTTCTCCAAACCATTAACTAAAACTCGCCACAACAGAGCACCTCACAACCCGGTATTTGCATATCTTCATCAGGGAAAATGCGGGGTAAAGATGATTTGCCGAAATTGCGCGGGAGGGAAGAACGTAGCTAGGGAACCAATGCCCCGGTGCAGAAAAAGTGGGACTCTTATTAAACTGTTCATTTAGACTCAGTCTCCACTTGCTACGATACTGAAAGACCGCTTTCGCTTCATCTACACTCATCACTCTCTTCATGCATGCCCGCCGGTTACGGGTACTTCTGACCTCTCCTTTTTTAAGAACGTCTGCAATCTGGTCGCGGTACGTTCGTCGAGAACGACCCTGACCTACTCTTCCACTCACATTCGCTTTGTAGACCCTTTTAGTAAATCGCCATAGGTCCATAGTCTCTGCCTATCCCTGTGGGAAATGGCATGATAATATGTATGTAAGTATGTAGAATCAGTCTGCTCCCATCATTGAACTACATACATTTTCCGGGGTCCAGTGCTGCCCCCATTTGAAAAAAAATCATTCAAGAAGAAACGGAGACATCATTTAAAATTTTGGTTTGAGCAGGCACTAGATAACCCTTCAAACTACTTTATGAACTGTTTACAGTTTAAAGTTAGAACGTGAAGCTTTTCTGGGCACAATTGCGAAAAACGGCCACTTTTTCGTACGGCCAACAATGGTGTCAGATTTTTCAGGCTGCCCAAAAGCATCTGACGTAACTTGACGACTACCATACAATGATTACAGCCGGGATCAATTACAGCTCAGGAGATCAAGAAATTTGTATGCCACTTATGGTCACCCATCCAAGTGCGGACCATGCCCGGTGTCGCTTTACTTGCGAAAACGCTAGTAATGCGCACTCCCGCCGGGCGACTGAGCTCCTCACTTATGTAATTATGGACAAAGAGGGCGGCATATCTTATATTTTGGGCGGCAAAGGCAATGTCGAGCATTCCTTAGCAAGTCCACGTTTTCATTTGCTTTGACTTTAGTAATAAATAACTTTCAAAAATATAATTTTTTCATCGAACAATGATCAATCGTCTAGGTATTTTTATTTTAATTCCGTAAATGGGAGAAGCTTTTTCTTGAGGATGTCGTAAGAGGCCACTAAAGGAAAATAAAGCACTTAAATCACGTGCAATAACAGCTTTCCCAAGGAGGGTTGGTGTCAGGCAGGCAGCCGGCCGTAAAACATTGGGCCAAAGCTTTTTATCACAGTTTGATAAAAACTGACATGCTGTGCCGACCCCACATAAATAGTAAGATAAGGGTAAGGCAGAAGAAGGAAAAGTGGGAGAAGTTTTTGCCATTAAACGTAGGTTTGTTTGTTTGGTTCCGAGAGCCCTGAACTAGAACTCTCACAGAAAATCTGAGTAGTAGCGTCACCACTTCTATGCTTCGTTCGGTGAGTGAGAGAGCCGGAGCCCACCTCCCTATTCTGGGGAGGGCATCCTGAAAGGCCGGCAACGCTTCTGTTACACCCCTGGTGTTGCAGTTGTCCATGGGCAGCGGTGATCACTTACCATCAGGTGACCCGCTTGTTCGTTTGCCGCCCTATAACAAAAAAAAATTAAAAAACTACAAAGCCCCGGTGCTAGGCACCGTCTAGCCCCTTCGTAGCTACGCCCCTGGTTGCGGGGGAGGGGGTGCCACCCGGGAATTATCCAAGAGAGCATGTCTTCATGGCACTTCAGTGACAAGCAAGTAATTCGATTGGGTTTGGGATAATTATATAAAGGCGCTTTGTCTGTTTTCTACCGTGGTCCTGAAGTGATGGCTATTATGAAGTAAACTCGCACAAGTATGTGCTTAGGTTTATGTGAGTATTTTTGACATTGATTGAAGTTTTTTTAAATCAGACAGTTAACCACATAGTAAGTAGATTGTAAAATAACTTGATTGTCTGTTTGTAAAATCTTTATTGTACAAAAACACATAGAACTAAAGAACGCAGTACAAACGCGGTCTTATTCCAGATAGGGATCTTTTCCAGTCAACCTTGAAATATGAGGACAATTTACAACACATTATCATCTTTGATAATTTAAAAAGTACCTAACTCAACAATTTAGTAGGTATATTTTATAACTGGCCGAAAATGATTTGTCCGGCTGTCCGTCTGTTCTCGCCTACAGGTCGCATTTCTAAGCCGATTCTCGTGAAATTTTGTGGAAAGGTTAAAAATTTATAAATATATAATTTTGTGGATACAGTTTTTCCAATATTTTTTTTTATTGGAAAAACTGTATTCACCAATTTTTAAATACAATTCGAAATGGTGAAAATATTAAATAAGAAAAATTTAAAAATATCAAATTTCAATTTGTAAATTTTTCAAGAATCTTCTTTGTTGCATTCATAAGGAATTATTACTTTTTTGTCTGAACAACTTCTTTATCCGATAAACTTCAACGGGTCAGGGGTGACTCGCGTTAAGATTTAGTTATTTATACCGACCACTATTTTGATTCCTTTTTCTTTTACTTTTAGGTCTAGCGGTCAACTCTCTGTCAGCTTAGAGCTGCAAAATCCAAAATCCATTGTCCTCCCCATTAGGGATAAAACCATGAAGTATCTATATTTAGACACACGCAAGCTGTTGTTTTATTCTTTCCTAAATTATAAACAAGAAGACTTTTTCGATCGACAATATGATGTTTTGTATTGAGTAAGTATGTAGGTATGACTATTCCATTTATTTTAGAAGTCAACATTTTCTCCGCGAAATGGTCTGTTCTTGTTTAAGGTTTGCGACTCCTGAAATTGTTAACGTTATGTGAATTTACTCTGTATCTTTAAAGCCATAAAGACGTAGTTTCTTTGGAAGCGTATGTAAGTACTTAGATATTGTATTTATGAGGAATAAATAAAATGAAATGTATACTTTGAGTTGATGTAGTGGGTTTGTTCAAGTTAGATAATATAATACTATGATACGGGGTAGATAGAGCTGGGGGGTGTAAAACTCGTAGGCCTTGCTTTCCAATATGGTGCACCTAAGATGAGAAACGGAAAAGTTAGCAACACATTGCCTACTTAGAAAAATTCTCAGGGCACTATTTAGACGAATTCTCAGGGAAGGTACTATTTAGAAGATTTTTCAGGGTACTTAATTAATTCCCTTGAATGACATCTATGCCCGATGCAGTGAGACAAGCACACCTACCTACCTATATTCTCACGAGGCTTTGCTTCTCAACCAGCATAAATTTGGTAGTTTTGATTGATGTATGTATCACTATGTAAGTTTAAAGTACTGATCTAAAGGTACTTATTTTTATTTTATGCTATCTGTTTTGTTTTTCGTGTGTGTAAGTGGCCAACCCTAGTGTCAGATTTTTCAAGCTGCCTAAATTCATCTGACATAGCTTGACTACTGCCATACAATACAATAAAAATCAACTTTATTGCGCCATAATAGACACACAAAAATTACAAAACAACAAGAAACAATATAGGCACAAAGGCGGACTTATCGTTATAAATGCAATCTCTTCCAGCCAACCTTTGGGTAGAGGAAAAATGTATTTGATACAAGGTTCGCGCAATACAATTATGACAGCCGGGACCACCGGCTTATACGTGCCTTCCGAAGCGCGGAGGAGTTCAAGAAATTGTTATGCCACCAAGTGTGGACAACGACCGATGTCGCTTGACATGCGGAAGCCCTAATGATGCGCACTTCCACCGGACTATCGAGCTTATCTAACTCCTACTAGCTGTGTTTTCGTCCGCTCCTGAAATTTCGGGATAAAAAAATTACTATGTTCTTCCCTGGGTCTCAAACTATAATATCCATATCTACCAAATTTTCACAAAGGTTCTGTGGTTGGAGCATAAAGAGTAACAAACAAACAACTACAAACTCACTTTCTTATTTATTATATTAGTTGGGATTGGGATAAGTACTATTACTTATCTAATAAATAGATGTACTTAACAGGGTTGATATAAAAGATAAATTAAGTTTTCATTTAGGTGTAAGGTGTACTTATTATTTGAAATGCATATCCGCAATAAATAAATTAAAGTAGGTATGTACTATGTAAGTTTGTGTAAAATCTATAGACAATGGGTTTTAAATAGAATGTAAATATTTTTTACTAATCAGAAAAAAATATGCGCTATACAGTATACAGTTAAATTCATAGAAAATACTCTAATAATAAAATACAATATCAAATAGGAATTATGTCTAATACGACATTATTTCTTGTGTACATGCAACTGCTGCCATCTAGCGGTGAGTAGTACACTTAATTTTTGAGTACTGTATTATAAATTCTGTAATATTTTGTCACTTATAGTACTGAGTTGTAATATGATATTATGTACATTTAAAAAATATATAAAAGAAAGAAACTAAAAAAAATATCGGTGTCGCCACCTGGTGGAAATATGTCGTAACTTTTAAAAATATAACTTGTGTCCTTGTATTTCAGTTATTGGGAAAATCTATGTTAATCTCGGTGAAAAATCAAGAATTATTCCAAATAAAATTACCAAAATATAAGGGACTTCAACTTTCAAATAAACTTGGTAAAACTTTTAGTTACAGCTACTCGCTACTAGATGGAGCTACTAACATATTAATATTGTGGAATCATGTTACACAATGACGTGGGACTGTATAGTTCTTTATTTTTTGAAGAACAAAAATTTAATTTTTATTAATATCTTAAAGACGTCGTGCAAAGGTGAAGTCAGAAAGCCTAAAAGAGAATATACTTGACCAGGCTCAGGCCTACCGGCGGCTGTAAAGCCTTAGATGATGATGATGAAATGTCTTTAAATTTAAATAAAGATTTTGCTTGCATTTACGAGCTACTCTCCTTTAAGTGGAGTGCTCAATGATTGATAATGTCTCAATAATTATTCAAAACTCAAAACCGACTTGCGTGATATAAAATTATATATTTTTTATAAAAGTAAGAGGGCATGTTATTCCCATAGTTTTTTTTTTTTCAGTAAGTCTTCGTTTTGGTTCCCTTTACTTTATTTAAGTACTAATACGTATTCTGTGCTTTTGGCCATGGCAACATGCAGTCACGTTTCTCACTCTATGAGGAAACTGGATGGATCGCAGCTCATCTTCACGTCATCAAGGCTCACGTTAGGTATGTGTTATCCGGACGTGAAAATGAAGAGATCATGTAGCAAATATATTATATCATAAGAGCTAGCATTTTTTGTTTCAGTCAAACTTTTTTGTCGACCTCTGTGGCGTAGTGGTAATCACCCTATTCCGCCGTTCAGAGGTTCCGGGTTCGATCCCCGGCCAGGGCAAGTTGGAAAATGGCCTTTTTTAATTATCCTGGGTCTTGGGTGTTTATCTATATATTTAAGTTGGTTTTGTCATAAAAAATAGTATCGTTGAATAAGTGTTCTATTACAGAAGTTTAAACTTACTTTGGGGCTTGCTCAATCAGTGTGATTTGTAGTTATAAAATTTTTTTGCTGATTTTTAGTAATTTACAGTTAGTTACCTTTATGAGTCAACTCTTCAAGTATGTGTTGAGCGCACATATACACCTTCTATATCTACTAATATTTATTTATACTATTAATATATAACATTAATATATAACACTATAGTATAATGAAATTAAAATTACAGTCAAAAACCAACAAGCATTCGACATTCCCATATAAATTGCCCGGGCGGCACACATAGGAAGTGCTGAATTTTTTGTTTTTTTACTTTTATTTTAATTTCGTTATGCTATAGTAATCTATGTTAAATTAATATTACAAAAATGATTATTTTCTTATGTAGATACTTATGTTCACAAATTGTTCAAGACGCCTGGACCGATTTTAAAAATCTATTTTTGTTTGAAAGTGCAAATTTGTAACTAGATATTTTATTAAAATCGGTTGTGTAGTTCGGGCGTGAAGTCAGCTTTTAGTTTTTAAATATAATTATATCTCCTTATAATTTATTTCATTTCGAGCCATCATGATGTGTTCTGATCTCGGAAATTGCTAAATTTTCGAGAATTTTAGTTGAAAACTTTCCTGAAGAAATTTCTTGCGGGAAATTTCTCGGAAATTTTCCAGACCGTTTCGAAAATATCTGAACATTTTTAAGAACGGCACAGCACTAGTCTTACTGTTAGGCAAAGGCCTCTCTCTACCTTTTCCATTCGGTCCGGTCTTGCGTTGTTTTCTTCTATCTTTTGTTTCATACATACATACTATCAAGTGTATGTTCCTAATATGAGGCAGACAGAGCATGTTGGGTCTTGTGGCTCTGAGCAGATAGAGCACAGGGCCACAAGACTCAAAGGCTACTTTTAGCGTGATGGTGGAAAAAAGGGACCAAAGTAGTGATAGGTTGCTTACCTGCATCGCCTATTAAAATAATTGGCATTTTCGCCCAGTCCTTCGATCGGCTTCGGGAAGCGATCTGCGCGGGAAGAGAAGCAGCTGGAACATTCTAAGTTTATTTTTTTCTCCCAGACCAGCATGAAACATACTTTATCCATTGTTAAATTTATCAATTGGATAAGTAGGTGCTTGTATTGAAATATATTTAATAATATACAACGTGGATGGAGCATACCCGTAATAAATCAAACCAAAATACTAAATCAAAATGAAAATTAAAATAAAAAGCAAATTATCAAAAAAAAAATCGATATTCCCATAAAAATTGCGCGGGCGGCTGCACACGATTGTATGGAAAAGCCGATATTTTTTTGTGTTTTGGTTATTTTAATTTCATAATACTTTATTTGAAGCTATTCTGCTGTTACATGGGTAGATTATAATAAAAAAATCTAATTTCAAATGGTTCCAATGTGATTTTTTTAAACCTAACTACAGATTTTTTTCAATTATAAACGCAAAGCCTTCAATTAAGTATTGATTAAATATTTCTGATGAGTTATGAACTTAATAATTAATAACAAACTTAATAATAAATACATATTTTAACTAAGGTCTATCAAACAAATCAAATTACTCAAAAATAAAAAAAGCTTCCAAAAGCATAATTAAAATCATCATAATCAATTGCTTTTGGTTCAAAATAATCATCAGAAAAATATATGTTTCTATTTTTATCATAAAACTTCCAAATATATTACTATTCGTTATTATAGTAACGGGTTATACCAGCTAGAGCAATAAAATACTTGAAATCAACGGATGAATTAAGCCAAAATTAATACCAGTCTTCGCCGGCCGTCGGGCAACATGGCGGCAACTATCACCCCTCCTCCCCGCTGCTTCTAACACCCCCCCTCCAAATGGCTTGCTTTTTTGCGAGCGAAAGAGACCTTCCATTCGCAAATGGTTTCGTTCTAAAATATTTTCAAAGCTATTTTTCTGCCATTGAAAATTAACTCTTAACAGTTTGAGCTAAAAGTGAAAATTGCCTAAAGTAATACGAGTAGATGTGGCGTTTAAATAGTGAGACGGTCAGATGAAAAGTGTGAAAAAGTGAAAGAGATGGATAGAGGCGGCCGTCTCGGGCGGGGCCCAAGTTTTCGTGAGTCGTAGCTTAGCAATGGATCCGCTCACACGCGGTAATTTTAAACGCGGCAGAGCGGGATGGCGCGATTTTTCACGTTTTCTTTTTTTTGGTCGGTCTTTATCTTGCGGGGAGAAAAACGGTGCGTAGGGCGCGTGGTGTGAGTTGGGTTTGACTAGGATCGCCAACTATGAATCGGTTTTGGGATTTGATAAAATATTAGTGATTCGGAAATGCATTTAGAGATTTTTTTAAATGTAAGTATTAAAATGTTATTAAGACTATTCAAAGTACACACATAGGCAATAATACTAAATATAATTTATTTTCATACATTTTTACAATTAAAATCCAATAATTAAATAATAAATAAATAAGGTACATTGTGATTTTTTTTTGTTTTTTCAGGACTTAAATATGCGCGCTGAAGTCTCTTACTTCCATTGAAAATACTAAATTTAAATACCCAAAAAGTCATACTCCTTATGATAATTTTACACGGTTGACGCACGCTAGCAACGTAACAGTGTGTATAGTAGTAACTAGTCGGCGTTTGCGACTAAACTACTCGAGTAAACCTAAAAAATATTGACTGATAAAGTCCTCAGTTTTTTTGATAGTTGGTGGCCCTACAACCGCGTAGTTGCGTGCAACGGTTTAGGGGGACGCTGAGTACATACATACACACACGTAGATAATGAATAGTGGTGTAGAATGTTTAATCGGGGTTTTTGGAGTACTTAGCTCGGCGAACGCTATAATTACGACTAAAAATGATTTCCGATTTTACAGCGATGATCAAATGTTTTTCGACAATTACGAATGACGTTGTTTCGTCTATTTATTTTAGGCTGTTTTAATTATAGCTGAGTATTATTATATTTCAAGAATTAAAATAAAAATAAAACATTGAAACAAAGTTGGATTTTAATTATTATTTGTCCCTATATATTTATTTATTTAATGATCGTAAACAACCGCTATAGTATAAAACTGTGTTGCAGTTTGTTACGCCCAATTCCGGAATATGGTTATTAGGAAAAAAAATAACAAGGTTCTTTTCTTACTTAATTAAATTTGTAAGTGGTAGCCTTTACAACAATAGTTTATTAATTTATTCTTAATATACTTCAATGTTTAAGGGAAATTTATGCGTAATAAATGTATACCTAATGAAATTAAAATAATAAATCAAACTATCAGACCGTCTAAATATTAAAATTAATTAGACTCCCGAAAAGCGACTATTCAGTAAAGGCTTTTTATTTTTAATTTTCATGAACGCCCGAACCGCGACTAACGTAGGTATTGTTCGGGCGCACAAAACGCAACTAGTTATACGCTGGAGGCATTTTTTTTACATTTTCTAAAAGGCACGATTCACTACTAATTTAATTGTTTACAAAAAATCGCCAACGCACGTAACGCGTCCAGGCCGCAAAATAATGCCACTTGTCATTGATCGTATCGATCGATCGAGCTCAAGAATGCAAATGCCGTCATATTTTCTTGGAGTCAAATATGACTTCAATAAACTATGACGTTATTAGACTGTATTTCATACAAATCCCAAACAAAGAAAATGTTTGTTTTGACATTCAAAAGAAAGTATCTGATTTGACTTATTGGAAAGTAAAGAATTTTCCTAGGATAAATATTATATAACCACAAAAATCTCACTCTCTTCGTCCCAATACTTCTGCAGACAGACGAAAAGCTAAATATTAACTGACCTATTCTTAGACAATAGAACACTTTAATTCTCATAAATTAAAAATTCACTTTATTTTTAATCCTTTTGTAACGATCACCTTAACCCAATTGCATTAACATTTAACCCTTATGGGTCAACCGTGAGAACGCGGGTCAGGGGTCACAGAGACCTGTTCGCTGAACAATCGACCCCAATAAGGTCAAGACATTTGACCCCACGTGTGCCCGAATTAGAAAAAGATATTTGCATAAAGCGAATTTTAAACGGATGCTGTGAGATCTGAGATCATGGGTTGTAAAAAATCTGTTACGTTTAATCGTTGGTTATGAGACTAAAGGTATTTCTTTAATTTTAGTGAGTCATCTTTTACCTAACCAACTGCAAAAAAGGAGGTTATCAATCCTAATGTAAATTTCTTTTTTTATATGTTGCCCTGGACCAATTTGGAAAATAGAGAAGATGCTTATTTGTAAGCATATAGATAGATTTTGTAAGCATTTATGTAAAAAAGGCCTTTAAGCATAATTATGTTTTTTTATAGTTTGTTGTTAGTTGATTGAGTTTTTTATAACTTCTAAAAGTCAATTTTAGAAGTTATAAAAGGTTAAAGAAATATTACTACCACAGGATTTTTAAAAAAACTTATTGCTACATCTGTTATGAGGGCAATCCTGTAACCACTATTTGACATAGCACCCGAACAAATGTTATTTCATCACGCCTACAAATGCGACATAAGCGACATCACTCCTGTCTGGTCTTTTTAAGGCGCTCCGAGACACCATCCAAAGGCGGACGTGACTTTGTAACCTTTATATCTTAAAGAGCTTTTGGGTAAGCAAGGTAGTTTTTTCTTAGACGTGCCTATTTTTAACTCTATTAGGAACTCTTTCCATAGGACAGCGAAAA
Source organism: Acrobasis suavella (assembly GCA_943193695.1). Taxonomy (NCBI): domain Eukaryota; kingdom Metazoa; phylum Arthropoda; class Insecta; order Lepidoptera; family Pyralidae; genus Acrobasis; species Acrobasis suavella. The sequence goes on from OW971947.1 coordinate 6,264,473, forward strand.
AAATATGCATCTACCCTATTCTTTTTTGTTGGAAAGGGCATATGGGCTTGTCCCATACAAATTTTATCAGAATCGGTTGTTTAGTTAGGCGTTGAAGTAGGTTTTTAGTTTTAAAAATTATTTGAGTCAGGGGTGTGACGTCACACCACGTCCGGCCAAAAATTCCTAAAAATAACTTTCTAATATAATTGTAGAAAAATGCAAATATTTTTTTATTTTATCAGCATTGCGATTTATTTTATAATATTGTAAGTAAGTACAATCAGTTTTCAAAAATGAAGTCATCAAGGGCGGATCCACCGTTGTGGGCACGATGGGCATGCCCACAACCTTAATAGACTTGTGACGTCTCACTTTTACGGTCTATTGAGATCGATAGGCTGATGATAATAAACAATATGCCTTAATAAAATTTAAAAAACACAATGAATCATGAAACGTGCGTGATTCGGAACGCAGCAAAGAGCCATAGACGATATGCTGACATGTTATGACTTATGTCACATTTTTGACAACTTACCTATTGCCGTGCCGCCAAAACATCCGAGCCGCGTATAGCGAGGCGTGCGTGGCCAGGGTTGCCAGAAGTGGTCGCTCGAAAACCGCGACGTGCCACGGAAAAAGCGCACACTACTGTAAAAAAGCGCCCAATTTTTCAAGATACCTATTTACCCTGTCTAGTGCCCCTATATTGGCTTACTGGCTACTAGAAAAAAAGAAAAAAATATAAGTTATTGATTAAAATAGGTTTGGATCGAAACTGACTATTTAATTTTAAGAAATTGGGTCCGACTTCCTCCTAAGGCCAAAGTCCTGATGCTCAGAAAAAAGGAAATAATCTAATTCAAAAGTTCATAAACGACTTGCATGATTGTTAATGAGCATGTTAATGCTCCGAGCTCCGACTCGTACTTAGCCGATTTTCTAGTAGCTGTGACCACAACCTTTTTTGAGGGCTGGATCCGCGCTTGGAAGTCATAATATCACATACTAGTTGTATGATAAAATATGACTCCATTTTTGAAGCGTACCGTAAGTAGATGGGACGTACTGATAAACAAGGTATCTTAGTCATATTAGTATTTAGTTTTACATTTATTTATTTAAATCCAGTGATGACTACACTACAGGTATTTAATAACTAAAATCCAAACCTAAATCATACCTACTTTTTGAGTACTGGAAAATGTGTGAGTTTTCCAGTACCTACTCAAAGTGTAGTATATGTGATAAGTAAAAAAATCCACCTCTGATCATCATCAAATTGAAAAAAAAAGCAGCTCATCGTAAAATGCTATTGAAAATTTAAAAATTCAAATATTTGTATCAAAATTTGTTTGTTCAATACAGTTACCCTACATTAACCCAAGAGGTCAAGACATCTGACCCTGCGTGTGCCACATTACCATAAAGACGTCAGACCTGAGAACGAGGACGCATTTGCATGAAGCGATTTTTTTTAAAGAAATAAGAGCGAAATTTTAATAAGTTATGAGATGACCCCGTTCTGGCGTGAGAATTTTTTGCTGAGGTGATAGTGTTCAGTGTGTGAATTACTGCTACGTTAAACTAATTTTAATGCAGATGACCAAGAAATCTTTTGGTTTTAAGTTAGCACTTATTGGGTTTCCTATCGTCTTATTTTGATTTTGTTATATAAATCTTTCTTATATTTGATATACCTCAGAAAACTTACGCATGTTTTTTAAGTGTCTAATTTGGATCTCACTTACATACCTAAACTGTTTCTTCTCTCTTTAACTCTCTAAATACTTTGCAAAAGACAAAATTAATTTATATTTCTTTTCCAAAAGTTTCTCCACCATTTTAAATTACAATATTTGCATACTCATTGTATGTAATATCTAAGTTTTAAATGGATGTCGTATGTGCAGGCCATTAGGACTAAGAACATGTTCAGAGAAAAAAAATTGTTCTGTTTATTTTTTTCCGTGCAAATTGATCATTATTGCCTAATTCGCCCTTGATGATACACCCTTTCATTTTTTTAAAAGGCTCATTCATGTTATGAGGCAAACAACGAGTCAGTAAAACATAATTAAACTTAGAAAACCGTGAGAACGTCCAACAGATTAGCAAGTAAAATGACCAGCGCAAGCAAAAATCTAAAGATAACCCTTGCGAACCCCTCACCTGTTACTGCATAGCTAATTAACCGTTATTAACTAGTTAACATAACAGGTTACAACGATTAGTAGTTACTGGAAACAGCGTCCACTCTCACGGCTTGCATTTATTTGCATAAATCTTGTCTTGAAAGATGCAATTTGGAGGGATGCGAAAACGTTAGTTTGATCTTGACTGTACAGGGTACATGTAATTAAAGTTGGTTGATTTCAGTTGGCAAGTTGGTTTTGTGAAGATCGTTTGTATCTATATGAAATAAAATGTAGTACTTTAAATTGTTAAATAAATAAACAAACTTAAATAAGAATGTAGATATTATAAAGAGAATGTTGCAAAAATTTTAGTGCATGTAATTGTACGGTACGCTTCAAAAATGAAGTCATAATTTCTTATACATCTAGTATGAGAAATTATGTCATTTTTGAAGTCGGACTGTACATAAGGTGGCCTGGTGGTTTTATGACTCTAGGCTTTATTTGGTCCATTAGGAATAAAGACGTGATAATGTAAACTATAGCGTCTTTAACTCGATAGGCCAGACAGAGCACTTTGGGTCTAGCGGTCTCGAAATTTTATATGTTGTCATAATATCTGCTGAAGTGTTTAAGAGAGTAATAAGTGTCAATGTGTTTGTAAAGTTAAGGAGTAAAGAAATGAAGAAGCTCTTTGGAAGAAGAAATAAAGAAGCTTAAAACCAAATTGGCGGTGAACCTGGCTTTTTTTGGAAAGTAAATGAATCATGGTTGGACGGAATCGAAGGCATTTCATCAAATATACTAACTACAGTATTAAGGGAAGGTAAGCAAATTAAATGTACTTATTTCAGGTTTCATTGTAAAAATATGAATTTATTTTAAATTTGATGAGTATCCAAACGTATTTTTTTTTGTTACTGTCTCACTCAATGGAAGTGTTGAAGTGTGTTTCTATATTTAATCGCCATATTCTTAAGTCAAATTGTGAGTAATCGACCAACTTAAAAAGTGCTTATAGATAATGAATTTGACAGAAAAATCAGCGCTCTGAAAATCGGTTACATTGTACTCTAAAACTGATTCAAGGAGTGCAGATATTTTGTAAATATTTTTTTTGAAATCCCTAAAAAAATGTGCGCTAAATGTGCATGTAGAATTTTAATCAAATCTTTGTTGCCCCTTAGTCCGCAGAGATCGTTACTATGATCAGTTTAGCGACGGTTCGTGATCGGAATCCCTAATTATGTGCTAAAGTTGCTGTTTGGTGATACAAGCAGCAACTATAATACATAATTATTTGCAGCTATTTGAATTTGGGATTTGCATGTATCTGTATTAACTGTGTTTGTTTTAACTGTACCACAAAGGTCGGCAAACTTTGACTTTGACTTTGAAATGGATAAAACGCTCTAGCTCGAAATAAATCTGCATTTCTCTTCCTTCACTCGAACGCTGAGCGCTGTTCATTTCCGAAACAGGCGTAAACTTAAGATTTAATTAAAACATTTTCGGTACAGTAATGTCGCATTAACTTCCTCTAATTACCTTGCCAATTGATTCCCAACTCTATCTCGTAAGAGTTAAAGGCTAGGTTCATTCCAGGTTTCGGAGAAAAGTCTAGACAGATTGGAGTTAACTGGCAATAGAATATTAAGCGAAGGGGAACGTAGTCGCTTATTCGATGGTTAGTAACTTTAGGTGTCTGACTGCTGCTTTAATAGGAAACAATTTGGTAGAGGTGTTCCTCATCAGCTTGATAATTTTATTGGTTTAAGCATACAGAAAGATGGATGGAAAGAGATTAACAAAAGTATTTATAAAGCGAATGTTTTTGACGACCTCCGTTGCGTAATGGTCAACACGCTAGTCCGCCAATCCGGAGGATCTTAGTTCGATACCCAGCTAGGGCAAGTTGGAAACGGCCTTTTTAAAATTGTCCTGGATCTTGGGTGTTTATCAATAAAGTATTTATTATAAAATATAGCTAGTATCCCATAAACGATTTTAAACTTACTTTGGGGCTAGCTTAATTAGTGTGATTTGTTATCTATTTATTTAGTAATCATGTGAGTGGAAGTGCAGGACAGAGTCCCGTAACCAATTCAATTTTTGCCCTCGCATGTATAAAGAGTGTAATGAGTGACCTTTACTGACAAAACATAACCATAACCACCGTTATTATATCTACATACCTAATGCCTAAAACAGCCATAAGGCGCCAACTTTTTCTTAGCTACTATGCTTAAAGCTTATCTAAAAAGGTTATTATTCCGCTCCCATACATCATTAAATTAGACCTGTATGTCTCTCTTACATAAGCATCTCTTCTCACAGGCCTACTGGAAGAGATCTCTTTTGAGATAAGTAGTGCCTTTGTATTACTTTTATTTGATGTATTCTCTGTATAAATTTTCCGTGTACATAAATTGGTAAATAAATAAATTAAACACAATACATTATAAAATATAATTAAACTAAGCACTACCTAACATATTTCAATACTAACTCACTCAAATTGAATGTGCTAGCACTGTTAGCGCATAATCATAAAATTGAAGTGGTTATAGTCAAAAAGAAAATGCTCAGATATTTTACAGACATTCAAATTATAGGTGAAACGACAGGCAAATAAACACGCAATCTTGAACGTTCTATTCGTAGTCAATAAAATGTTGAAAACAAAGGGACTTCCTTTAATTCCAAGATACTGTCGCGGTAATACATTAGATTGGTAATTTGCATCGGGATTGGATCGCGATTCAAATGTAATTCCATTCTTATTTTGCATTTAAAGCGATGGTAATTCCAATTCTTAATTTGCAAATGTCCAGATGGAATTAGAATGGTAATGAGTATTGCAATTGAATTGCTATGGTCTTGTTGTCAGGGGATACCTGAATTTTCAGGTATCCCCTTAAGATAGGTACATAATGTGCCTGGTATTTCCCGTAACTTCTAATTTATGTTGTTATTATCGGATTGATTGATTGAAAATTAATTGCGAATGATGATGCATTCAAGTAATTAATTAATCAGTACAGATATTGGACAGATAGCTTCCTATGAGCTATCTCCCAGTATCCCACTCATATCATTCAGTGTATCAGATGTCTATTCACAACAAGCATCAAGCTATCACTGTCCTATAAACCGACAAAGCAACATTTTTGAATTCCATTCAATATTCCAATTCGAAAAAAGAACTTCTAGTGACGTGACCTTGCGTTTTCTCGGTTCGTTTTTCGTTTAGCACGCAGGCGCGGTGGCGTCCGGATCAATGCCGAAAAACAGGGGCCTATGTCCCCCGCGTCGTCCCGCAAAGTAAAGCTCGCGGCTTCTGAAGGGTTAGGCCCGTTACTCCTGGTTGCTAGGCGACGCGCCTTATTTCGGCACGGTCGATATTACCGCGTTATAATTTTCTTTAATCGTGGGCGAGGGAGGGTTAGCGGGCGCTTCTTTGGGATTAGAATGCGAGATTAGGGTGGGTTGTGGTATATAAAATATTGGTGGTTATATGCGTGTTTTATTTCGTAGGATATTTTGACCTTTTCTTTGTTTATTTAGGATTTGCGTGATTCTAATGTCAAAAAGTAAAATTGTTCGTGTTGCATGTAAAACCATATTAGGAATATTAAACGTATCTAAAAGTATATAATGTATATCGATTGTAACTTTTTGACAAAAATGATTTCGACGAACCACTTGCGAAATTATTTTTGAGATATATGCACATTTTTTAATATTCCAAACATGTTTTTTTACTAGTTTTTGAACATAGAGTTCGCATTTTTTTTCAGAAATAGGTATAGTTAGAGAAGAAATGTAAAAGAAACATAGGAAAACTTTATACTTAATACTATTTTTTTTTATTGCCATTTGCAATTTATTTCAATCTGGTCTGGAAGAAAAGAAAAAAACTTGGAATTTACAGATGCTTCTCCTCCAGAGCAGATCGTAATATCCGATCGAGGGAATGTGCGAAAATATAAATCATGTCATAAGGATGCGGCTAGCAACCTATCACTGTTAAATTCCTATTTCTTCCTCCTCAAACATCATGCTTAAAGTAGCTTCGAGTCTTACGGCCCTGGGCTAGTGATGTACAAGACTCGAGTCCTCCGACGCCTCTTACTTAGGACTCGGAGTCATTTACAGGGCTCGACTCTTACAGAAGGCTCGACGACTGCGAGCTTAAGTGAGCCTCAGAGCGTGACATTAGAGCTTGAGTCTCTATTTTACCCGAGCATTTTTCTGCGCAAGTGTCTTTTTATCCGACTGTGAAGAAGGAGGGTTATATTTTTCAAGTGTTTAAAAGCAATGATTTTTCATTTATAAGCCTTTCGGTCAATGAGAAATAAAATAGGATATTTTACAATATTAGACGAAATAATGTTTGCTTGCACACCTTGCATAGCTAAAAATAATCTAAAATCACGCCTCGAGTCCTTCAAGAATAGCTCACGTTCAGTTTAAGCCTTGAGCTCTTTTAAAGGCTCGAGTCGTTGCTCAGAGAACTCGCGCTCGCCTAGCCTCGGAAATCCAGGCCTATCGATCTCATAGAGCCCTGCACGACTCGAGTCTTTAAAATTAGAACTCGAAGACTCGAGTCGCGTACATCACTACCCTCTGTCTGTTTAGGGCCGCAAGCATAAACCAAAATGATGTCTACCCAAGTAGAGACAAAGACGTGACAGTATATACGTGATAGTATTGACGACCTCCGTGGTGTAGTGATCACCAAGCTAGTCCGCCACCCAGAGGTACCAGGTTAAATCCCCGGTCGGGGCAAGTTGGAAAATGGCCTTTTTCAAATTGTACTGGGTCTTGGATGTATATCTATATATGTATTTATTATATAATATAGTGTCGTTGAGTTAGTAAACCATAACACAAGTCTCGAACTTACTTTGGGGCTAGCTCAATCAGTGTAATTTGTCCCTATATATTAATTATTTATTTATATGAGTTGTCTTGGAAAATGGAACAGTTATAAAAGGCTGTTTTGTACTTATTTTGTGATTCTATTAATGGTGTTTTGTTCTTATTTCGGGTTCCGTAGTAAACAAGAAACCCTTATAGTTTCGCCATGTCCGTCTGTCCGCAGTTTTCCTTAGAGACTACTAGGTAGTATAATTATATATTAATTAATTTATTTATTTATAAAACTTTATTGATCCACAATTTACATTGTTTACAATTGGCGGACTTAACGCTAAAAGCGTTCTCTCCCAGTCAACCATAGGGATAAACAGAGATCTAGTTGCGGCGCAAAATAATTACTAAATAAATCCTAATAAATATACCTACATCTACCTACATTTATTATATGTATATACATACATAAACATACATACAATATATAAATAATGAATGATGATGGTGAAAATTAAATATACACTATTTTAGAAGATGAGAGTGTACTTTTCTTTTAAAAGAAAATTTAGTTGAAATGTCCTTGATGTCAACGGGTAAAGCATTCCAGAGCCGTGAAGCTTGTAGGATAAAAAAGTTTGCCATTTGTGCGATGTAGAGGAATAGAAAGAAGACGAGTATCAGCACAACGAAGTTGACGATCATGAGTATCCGAAAGAAATTGAAATTTGCATTTTAGGTATTGAGGAGAATTTGGATTCGAAAGAATTGAAAAGAGAGTGCAAAAAATTCGCAATTGTCGGCGTTCACGGATAGGAAGCCATTTAAGCTCAGAACGGAAAGATGATATATAATCATATTTGCGGAGGCAGAAAATGAAACAAATACAATTATTAACGAGACGATCAAGCTTATTAAGAAATCTACATTGAGATCTGGGTAACACACATCAGCGTAATCAATGATTGGTAGTATCAATGTTTAAATTAACAAAATCTTCGTTTTAACTGGCAAGAAGTTCCGTATGCGGTTAAGCTGCTGAAGAGCAACACTAACAGAACGACTGACTTCGGCTACCTGAGTGACCCAACTAAGTGTGGAATCTATGTAGAACCCAAGATCTTTTACGGATTTACTGTAGGGGATTATACAATTATTAAATGTCACAGGTGCGACATAACCAAAATTAATCTGAGAGATTTGCCTTGAACTACCTATAATAATAGCTTGGCACTTAGAAGGGTTAACCTGAATTCCAAATTCATTTGACCAGAATAAGATAGCCGACAAGGCCGAGTTTACGCTCGCAACACACGCGTCGAAGTCGTTGACTGACGCTTGGGCATAAATTTGCAGATCGTCTGCATAAAAATGGTAAGAACAGCCAATGGATGTAGAAAGAAGATTATAAATAGTGAAAAAAGTAAAGGTGACAAGATACCTCCTTGAGGTACACCATTAGACAAATTATTCCAGTCCGACAACGCGGGGTCCATACGAACTGCTTGCTGTCGATCACGAAGAAATTGAGAAAACCAATCCAAAACTGAAGACGAGAAGTGAAGATGCTCAAGAATAGCTAGAAGAATATCGTGGCCCACAATAATAAAAGCATTGGAGAAGTCAATAAGAACTAAGATGGTGACCAACGTATTCTTCATGCCCAACCGAATATCCTCGGTGACTTTCAGAAGAGCAGAAGCAGTACTGTGGGCAGGACGAAAACCAGATTGAAAAGGAGTGAGAAGAGAGTTGGAAAAGATATAGGAAGATACTTGGGCGTGAACTACAGCTTCAAGTATTTTGAAAAAAAAAGGGAGTATGGATATAGGCCTAAAATTATTCAAGACAGAAGGATTCGCGACTTTAGGGAGAGGGATGACAAAGGCTTTTTTCCAAAGCGAAGGGAAGGTTCCAGTAGCTTAAGAGAAATTAATGATATGAATCAGAATTGGGAGAATTATTGTTAATATATTTGTAATCATTTCTCGACTCACATCATCACATCCAACCGCTTTGGATTTGATAGCAAGAATAATTTCACGAATGTCGTCTTCAGTTGTCGGAGAAAAAGTGAAAGGATCGTTTGATGGTTTGGCCATGGAAGAAATTCTAGAAATAGTCGCTAATTTAATAGCAGGATCGAGAGTACTCGTAGTGGAAAATTGAAATCATTAGGAGAAAAGGAAGTGGAATAGGAATTTGTAGGATCTTTACCTAGATTAAGAGAGCGTAGAAACTTTCACATATTAGCCGAAGAAGAACCACAGAAATTGTCACAGAAGTACCTGCGCTTGGCAGCTCTTACCATATTATTGCAACGATTTCGCGCTTTCTTGTATACAGTCCAGTTATTATCGCACCTGTCACGCTTGTAAATGCGAAAGGCTCGATCTCTTCTAGACATGGCCATTCTAACGCCTCTCGTGATCCATGGAGATGGTGGACACTTCAATTTTACTGCTTTAATAGGAGCATGAATATCATACAAGGAAATCACGGCTGAATTTAACTTTGTAACTTTCTCTTCCAGCGTTGTTGCCTCAAGTATAGAAGGAAAATCCAACTTAGCTGCATCACTCAGAAGTTTTTCACGATTTATGGCGGTCATATTGCGCATCCAAACTGTTGTTGGCTTAGTCTTAGGTGTTCTTAGCCTATATGACATATAAATCAGATCAAGCCTTGTAAACGAAGGAGCTGAAAATTGTCCATGCTTAACTACAAGATTAGGAGATGAAGTAATAATCAAATCAAGCCATGTGTCATCAGAATCTGGATTAAAATGAGTAGGCTCTAAAGGCAAAACAGAGAGGTTGACAGACTTGAGTATATTGAGAAGCTTTTGAGAACGCGATTCATCGCTACAAACAAGGTCAGTATTAATCACGCCGAAAATGTGGTAGAATAAATTTTTGAAATAAAATTTTGGGAGTTAGTTTTTTTTTCTCGATTGACCATCGGGTGTGGTATCGTTGAATAGGTTTTTCTAAAATATTGTGAGCCTCACTTTTCGATTCAGGGATCCATATCTGAAATATGCAAATTTTTGTTACAGTCTTCTCCCGCCCCCACTATCTGTAAAATTAGGTTTTTAGACATTTTAGTCGCGTGAACTTAAAGTCGGCATTCGTAACTACGGAACCCTATACTGCGCGTGGCCCGACACGCACACACTGGCTGGTTATTTCTTCTACATTTAAGAGCAAAGCTCTTGTCAGAGTCAATGTTTGGAAATAGACGCACACAATGACGATTTTTGGGAGTTACTGGAATGAATAATAACTGGTATAGTTGGCCTGTAATTTGCTAATGTGTTGGCCTCAAACGCAAGCATCTAAACACGTGTTAGATCGTAGTGTACCTACCTATGTCGGTATGTGGCCACTCTCACTATCAGCTACATAGTATTTGCGGGTTGTGAACGCCAAGGCTTTCACTCCCAGTCTTTGAGTGATGTGATCCACTGAATGGGATGCCTGAGTGTGGATTAGCTACGTGTTAGTACAGTGGGCCAACTAGATACCTGGGCGGGCCCTCTACCTATATCTTGAATTTTCCCTTAAACTCAAAATAATACAATATAAAGATTTAATGTAACAAGAAAATATTTATTTTGAAAGTCTTTCAAAATAAACATTTTAATGTTAATATAATTTTGAGTTAAAGAGGAAATTCAAGATAGTTAATAGATTTAGATGTTACTTTGCGGAAGTCAAAGTTACAGTTATGTCAACTTACATAGTAATGTGATTTGAATTACTTTGTGCGATTCCGCACAAAGTAAATTCAAGAAAATTAAAGAAAATTTAAGATATAGGTAGAGGGCGGCCCAGGCATCTCGTTGGCACTGTACTACGATTCTACGATAGTCGTAGTAGGTACGTGGAATTATAAGTTTCGCCTTATCATTCAACTATACTGGGTTTTTTGAGGAGTTTCATCCTAAAGCAGTCGTTTCGGAATGCTAGTAGTTTGTAGCTTTTGCATTATATAAAAGTTAACTTGTCTTTCACAGATTTCTGTCCATAGCAGCCTGCTTGGCTGCTATGGACAGGAATCTGTGGAAGAAAGAAGGGAAGGCCTTTGCCTAGCAGTGAGACAACCCAACAGGCTAGGAATAAAAAAAGTAACCTTCAGTAAGAGTGACACTGGCTAAAGTTTTTTCTTAAAGGCCATATTGAAAAATTCCAAAAATCTAAAGAGATAAAATCTCTACATAATTATCAAATTTGCTCACAAAACTTCACGAGATTCGGTTGAAAAATGAAACCTGTAAGTGAGAACAACTGGACAGTTAGAATTCGGACATCCAGAATTCGGACACACGAAACTTAAGAATTATTGTGCGAAGCTGAAACGGATACACTTTGCTCACTCAGCCAAAAAAATATCTCGTATATTTTTATTGGTTTTTTGTGTGTATAAGTGACCAACACTGGTGTCAGATTTTTCACCCATCTAGGTGCGTACCATGCCCGGTGTCGTTTTACTTGCGAAAGCGCTAGTAATGCGCAGGGCCACCGATCTCCTCGAGCTCTTGTATTTTTTTCACTCGTTTTACGGTTCTGGATACTAACGACCTTTAGAGCCCTTCTTTATTTTTTCGAATGTCAAACATGCAAGCATATTCACTAGTTCTGTTGTTACTGAAACCGTTACTATCGGTTTACAACTATGTAATGGTTTAGGTACATGCCGGAAGGCAACGGCCACAGTTACGTTCACAGCTTTCGACTAAGGTCAAAGGTGAAAGTGCAAGTAAATACCAGCAGGGTTCACACATGAGTAAATTGCACATAGGCTAAGAGGTTACTACACTATCTGTATTTAACAAGACCTGGAATTCAATGTTGTGTTTAGATTCCTTAACGACTATGTAAGTTTCTATAATTTCTTGTGATATAATCATTGTGTTATAATTAGAGGTCGGAATTAGGTAGAGTTATTTATGTACTTGCATCGAAATGTTAATATTAATATGGATCTTTGCGGTATTTCTAATACACAATCCCGTGCTACCAACAATATTACAAGGGGATAAATAAGACAAATAAAACAAAGATAATAAATATACAACTTTTATCAGTATTTACGTTAGTATTTTTATTCGTTTTTACATCTTGGCAACGTTGCGCGTGCAGTGGTTTTAATTGTGCAGAAGTAAATAACTTTTTATTTAAGAAATCACGGGTCTTTTCTGCTCTTTAAAATCAATCCCGGGATTTGAGGCATGTCCACTTTATTCTTTCGCTGTACGAAATCAGTGCAAGTAAGTACATAATTAACTCTACCATACTATCCGTAGCATCTAGTTGATTGAAACTATCGATTGTAAAACTATTGATTATTCGGAAACATAACTGCAATGCTCTGACCATAGCGTTGTGATTCTGCATGGCATTAATTGGGCTCTTCTATCTTAGTCTGGGAGAAAAAAACTTAGAATGTGTCAACTGCTTCTCTTGCCGCGCAGATCATAAATGTCGGTCAAGGGAATAGGCAAAAATGCGAACCAGCCCAGTCCCATTCGAGTTTGGCTGTTTTTTTTTCCACGTCTATCTTAGTATTGGAACGAATGCTGGTGTTACGTTCTAACTCAGGGTTTGCCAACCAGCCATGGAACGAAGTATACTAGGATTAAACTAATATCAATAAAAAATATAACGGCCAAGTGCGAGTTGGACTCGCGCACGAAGGGTTCCGTACCATTATCTATAAAAAAACATAAAAACATGTTTTTGTATAGAAACCCCACTTAAATATTTGTATTATTTTATCTTTTGTTATAGCGGCAACAGAAATACTATATAATACTTCATTTTAAAAAAATTTCAACCGTCTAGCTATCACGGATACACCTGGTGACGTGGTGATAGGCAAACGCACGGACGGATGGACGGAAGCAGAGTAGGGTCCCGTTTTTATCCTTTGGGTACGGAATCCTAGAAAAGAAAAAAAAAACTAAAATAAAGGCGTTCGCAAGAAAAGTCACCTCGTAGCGCTTCTCTACGACTTTTGAAAAACTTTGTAAAAATATGCTGACTGCCTACCAATGAACAGCTGTTTGGATACTAACCTGATATACAAACAATACTAGAATTAAGTATTACCTATAGAGCACGGATGGTGAATGGCCGTATTCAATGAAGCAGCCTGTACATATAACTCTGAGTCAGACACCTATGGTACGGTGTGCAGAAACAATGAGCAAATATGGAGTTCATCCTGAATTTGCTACTTTCCAACAATTCAAATCAGATACTTTTTTCCAAAAGTTAAAACAAGCATTTTCTATGTCATTTGTATGAAATATAGACGAATAACGTCGAAAATCACGTTGAACATAAATATGATCATGTGACCATGTGACATTATTTTATGACGTTTTATTACTTATGATTTCTTAACAGTACTAAATAATTTATTTTTGACTCAGAAAAGTATACGATTGTGAACCTTTTCTAAATAGATTTTCTTGGCTCTCTTTATCTCATCTTGTTGTACATCATCTTCAGTCTGGTGAAGGACAGACGGACGGTGGAGTCTTAGTAATAGGGTCCCATTTTTACCCTTTGGGCACGGAATCCTAAAAATGACAACGAGTGGCCAATACTTTCACAAATACCAAAATGTCATTTCATGATTGAGAAGACTAGTTTAATAAAGAGTAAATACATGTTTAGTTTATTTTGATTTTCTGTTAGACGTGAAAGAAAATGTATATGCTAGACATGCTTTCTATATATAATTATATTATTTATGTTCAGTCAATAACGGTCTTGCAAATATTTTTTTGCTATCGCTACGTCTCACAACGTTAGTTAATGTTCTATCGGCAATATTGTGACGTCACAAGCCACTTTCACCTGCCCGCAGTGTGTGCATGTAAACCGGCATTTGGCAAATTACGGGTAATTTGCTGGTATTGACTTGCGGTCTTGCAACTATTAGGTGTTACCATGGCCGATAGAATTCTACATGCATTTAAATTGAAATAGTGTTTGCGGGTAGTTTCGATAGTGTAAACCGTCAAAGGATATTTTCGGAATTGGTTTATTCCTTCTATGCCAGTTTATATTTTCCATGTTGGTCTAGGAGAATGGAAAAAAAATTAGAATGTTGTAGCTGCTTCTCTTCCCGCGAAATTACACGAAATCTTAAAAGAAAGAATCTTAAAAGTAAATAAACCGCGAATCAGAATCTTGATTGTAAGTAGATAATTTTTTTAGTTTGAAAATGATGTATGGCGGGATGAAATCGGTGTAGGAATTGTTGAGGTCGATGGCTGAGGTACTGATAAAAAGGTCTTGAGTTCACATGTTCAGGGTAAATTACTAGTTTATATAATACTCGGAATCATCATCATAACTTAACTCTACAGAGCCCGGGGTCCACTAACCGTGATTTCACGAGGTTACTAGTTTTTACTCAGAGCGACTGCCGTCTCACCTCTGCAACCTAATGGGTAGACCAGAACCGATCCTTGGATAAGTTTGAGCAAACCCTAGATGGCGTCCGAGACCCACAGTTTATACGTGTCTTCTAAAACATGGAATCATCTTTCTTTTCGGATAATCATGTCATTCAAGCCTGCAATATCGTAGCCAGGCTGGAAACAGCTTTTCACAAAGTATGCTTCCCAGTGGGATTCGAACTCCGGATCTACAAAGCGAACGCCTTGACCACTAAGCCACGGAGGCAGTCAATATTTAATACTCGTAATATATAAAGATATTTCTAAAGACAGTGTGAGTCTTTTACTCCCGAATAATGATCCTTAGCAACAAAGATGACGGAGGAGCTCAATGGCCCGGAGTGAAAGCTACATCGGGCGTGGTCCGCACTTGGATGGGTGACCACAAGTGGCATAAAAATCTCTCGAGTTCCTCCGTGTTTCGGAAGGCACGCATAAACCGTTGGTACCGGCTGTCATCGAAAAACAAAACAACAGCAACAAAGATTATTTAGGTAGATTTTCTCACAATCACATTGCTACGGGATCCTCTATGTAAAGCAGCTATATGCCTATTTAAAAACATATACATCACAGACCCCGCATTTTCGCGCTAATATAATTTCCTGGAGCGTCATCAATCACCGGGAAGGGCGAGTTAAGTCGACACATGTAAATTTCGGCGAGTAATACCTAGGGGGTAAACGAATTTGTTGGTTTAAATTTTGAAGAAGGTTTGTTTAGTATCGATCAACGAGTGTTTGCGACTTCCATGGCGTATTTGGGAATGGTAGTCCGCCCCTCGGAGGTTCTGGATTCAATACCTAGCCGGGACAAGTTGGAAAATGGCTTTTATAAAATTGTGCATCTTGGGTGTTAAACTTTATGTTGAGTTAGTACATAAAACAAGTTTGAAATTTACTTAAGGGCTAGTTCAATCTGCGTCATGTAAGTATTTCTTTACTCTCTTCTACGGTTTTTCGAATAAAAAGCTCTTGCCGTATTTTACATACTAGTCTGGGAAAAAAGAAATAATAACCTAGAATAATTCAACTGACGTCTCCCCGTGCAATCCACAAAAGCCGATTGAGCTATGCTTCGCTCGCTCGTTCAAAAAATGAAATTAATAATGGAGATTGCGTAAAATAAAAGTTAATCAATGCTGACAGAAAAGAAAATTAAAATATGTCAGCAAAATCATTTGATTTTAGATTTCGCTACTCAAACAGGACTTAATAGTGATTCGGTTTTCATGATGCAAATTTCTCTTTGGTATTTGGCATAGAACTTCGGTAAATATATACCTAGTTTACTTTTATGTAACAAATTTTTCGTTAGTTTGGAGGAATAAAATATTTCAGCAATCTTGTAACGGTAGCTAGAATAACTTCGATTAAAAACCCGATCAGTGGTAGGTATTCGTTTGAAAATATAACATTTTTTTGATAAAATAAAAAAAGGGTCTAATGAGAGCTGTAGGGTAAACAGAACCGTAATCGTACCCACCCAAAAGGGTTCGCCCAAACAAAAACCGAGAAGATATTTCACTCGAAAGAGCCTATTACGACGGTCTTCGTAAAAACGCTGGCATCAATTAGTGAGGAGGTTCGGGCAAACAGGCCCGGTTTAGGGGCAAATAATCGGCGGCTCATTTGGCCCAAATACGGCCCCTCCAATGTTTACTAGTCATTAGGTTTCATTCGACTGGAGATCGTTTGAAATAAGGTTGTAATTAATCTGCCCGTGCAAACAATGTTTTGGAACAATATTCGGCTTTGGTCGGCTTGGTGCACGTTAAGCGTTTTTACTGAAAGAAAAGTTAAAAGGAAGACCCTTGGTTTTCGTTCAGGAGAACTGGGAACGTTGTAAAATGGGCAATCTTAATACCAACCAAATTGACACGGTCAACCAAAGCGATCTTATTATATGGTCATGTTTATGATGTTTAATTTTAATACCAAAGATATTAAAGACCAATTTATTTAGAGTGATTCAGTCAAATGTTTTGAACATTTTTCCAATGAATGTATACTTATCAGATTTATTGTATCTTCTACAATATGATATGTATTATAGGTTTAGTTTATCCCTCTTCTTTTAATGTTATCTTTTGTTTTTCTTTAACACTAATTTAATATACATTTCTAATTTGATTCGCACTCGTGCGTCCTACCATTCCAGGTCATTGCTGAAAATCAGTGCATTGCTTTCGAGGCAATATTTTCACTGAGCTTTGACCTATTTGTCTTGCTGCAGCACACACACATGTAATCAATTTATTGTTGTGTCTGTATTTTAAGCTTGTGTAAGTGTAACTAATTTATGTATAGTTAAATGTTTGTGTGTGTTGGTAGTGACAAATAAACAATTTATCTATTTATATCTAAATACGACCCTTACAACATTTTTCCTTAATTAAAAGCACCTTGTATAAATAGTATACTAACTACTAGGAATACAAAATAACGAACACAAGACACTTGATCAGCTATTCAATACATTCATTAGTCAAATTTATCTGCTTACCTACCTGACGATTTAAAATAGCTACCATATTAAAAATATAATACTATCGCAACGCATTTATATATGAAGACATTAAAATAAACAAAGAGCAGAGTCCCCGAAAGCGCACAATTTCATTATTGCGCAAAATTAAACAAAAGTTGCTACAATTACGGATTTCCCGGCATCTAGCGGACTTTTAATTTTGCGGATTACAGCGAACTCATTAAACAAAGAATTCCGCATAATTGCGCGGGGTTTCCGCAAAACTCGAGGTCTGTCTAGTGTTGTACGGCATCAACATCTAGAGTAGTAGAGTCCACATTTAAGTCTATTATCACAAAATCCGAATTGCACAAAACTTTCTTATAGACACAATTTCATTCAAATTTGTAGTTTTTTTTAAATTACCTTCAAAAAATTTACACAATCATTCGATATAAAAAGTTAACGAGTTCTCAAGTAATAGGCATTATAATCTTTGCAATTATAGCTAGCCTTGCTATATAAATTTGGCGGTATTGATCATTTAGGCGATAATGTGATAAGAATACTTTTTTTTTTAAAGATTTGTTTGATTTTCAGTCTATGCTCGAATGACATACGCTTGCTTTGCCTCTTAATTTGTGAGTGTTTTAGCGTATTGGAACTTTCAAAAATGAGTCGTTTACATGAAAGACTCGCGGTCTAACTTCTTTACAACTCTATAGTTCCGTCGCGCACTTAATTTCGGCTGAGCGCATTTTTTCAGCCCATTTACTTAGACGTCGATCATTTCGAGAGTTTTCCGCGTCGAGTCCGCTGCGTCCGAGGGGCGCAATGCAAATCATGGGCTATTAATATTTAAATACTTAGAGTCGCAATTTATGCATAACTACGGATTTCGTGAGAATGTGTTAATTTATGCTTGCACATATTCAAATTTTTTTCTTGGTGCTTGCGAGTCGGATTCTGCTTCTCATGCATTTGCTTAATTCATTCAGTTGGCTTAGTTAAGAAGATAAAATTAAAAAATTAAACTGAATTAATACCTATGTATGTTTAAAAGACTCAGTGATTTTAAAATTTTTACTTTTTCTTGCTAAGTGAATTAATTATTTGTCTTTTATTTCGTTCGTAGTGTAACTGCTACAAAACATACAAAATATCAAGGTTCCTGGAGTTTATTTTTTGATTTGCAAAATCCTAAATGAATTATAGATTCCTATACCAAAAAAATATCTTGAATATTGATCATTCCATGACTATACTTTACTTAGTAGAGGATTACATATATATAATAATACATACATACAAATACATATAGTAATTACCTATAGAATTTACATACATATAAATATATATATTATTTACCTATAGAAATGATATTTTAGAGCCATTTCCCACCGACTTCCTCTACAAAATGTTTTAAACATTGTTGAAAGAAAATCAAGAAAACATAGATAACCATGACAAGAGAAAAATGACAGCTCTTTAGCGACACGTCAACCCTCTAATGCAACATTCCATCACCAAACAAGCTAACGCAACGGGCCCTTTCTGTCCATTTAGCAGAAGATGTACGCGCTTGATACCAGCCTAATGGCGTAACTGCCTTCAATACCGTCGTTAGGGTTAAAATTAAAAATGGCGGTGACGCAGCATTTTCTTTTTTGCCAAAGGGACGAATGAAAGAATATTTTGAAGGGACGGTGTGGGAGGGTTATTATATTAGGGTCGGAAAAGGTATCTGGTGGAGGCATGGGCATAATGAGTTCCTTTACATTTTTGGGCCATAATTTCCATATAAGCTTGCTGGCGAGCTGTGATAAGTGTCGGCCGGGTAGGCAGTAAAATTTTGCAGGAGCCTCATTATATTTTTTTATCCACATTCACTGTTAAGTAAGCCTTTACGTTTGGTAAATAGGTATTTCAAACGTAAAATATCACATTGACATGCATAATTAGGAATTTACATTACGTAAAAACATAAGTCAACATACACAAAAACATTACAGATTATAGTTATAAGTTTTTTGTTTTTTGTATTACGTTTTGTTTTATGGTGCAATAAAGAGTAGTCGTATTTGTATTGTAAGTAAGTACTTATCTATTATCGCCTTTTTCATTTACTACACAAAAATCTGGGTGGTTATTTTAGATTTATATATATTTTAAATTACTTTCTTTTTCTCAAATTCAAAATCCAGATCTCGTAAATTCTTATCTACGTACTATAAAAGAAAAGGTACAATTTTGTTCTGTTCGTGAAAAATGTAACGAAAAATAGGCAATTCTACACGCAAATTTTCACGACCATAGACGCGTTTATAAGGATTAACCGTTTACACGATCTACTGAAATTCGGGGAGCATGAAATTTTAAGCGTTAAGAATTAGTCGAAAATGATAATATATGGAGTGCTTCACAAGAATTTTTGTGCGGCCGGCCTAAGCCTTTAATGGGAACGCGCAATTTAGGCGACGGCCCGCCTTAATTAGTATTTTAATTAATATTAATAGGCGATTATTTGGAGTTTTTCAAGAATATAAAGTTTTAATAGGACGGTGAAATTGGATTTTTAATTTTGTTTGGAGAGTTTGATAGATGATTTAAGGGCCATTATATTAAATTTAAATTTTAGTAATGGTTATACTCTTTAGAAAATATCCAACATTTATATATAATTTATCGATTGAAAGACGTAATAAATAGATGATGTTCAATAACTGATATTACTTTATAAATAATCTTTTATAATATCGTTGGACCAAATTTAGTTTTCTCAATTTCAAATAAATAGAACCAAAGCTCCAAAAATTTTTTTTCCAGGAAAACCGAAACAAATAATAAAATAGCGGTATTTTTACGGTGGACCACGAACCACGTGCTAACAACACGACAGCTACACCATGTCTTATTAACCCATTAAAACAGAAAGCGGTTGCGGCCGCAACCGTGCGGTGCCAAAAAGGCCAAAATTCTCACGCGTGAAAGTGCTACGTTTCTTTTACCTTTTTCCAATGGCTATCGACGAACCGCCTTTCGATTTCATTACGGACGTCCGGCGTTTTTTATTTTTAAATCACGGTGCACCACGCTGCCGCTTTTTTATTCCCGCCATTTCGTCTCTGTTTTTTTATCGCTCTTTTTTATGTGCGCGGCCCGCAAACAATGGCGCGCGGCCACCGAATTAACTCCACTTTTTGCCTTTTCGCGCCAATAAAAATATTTTAATTCAGAGCAAGCGTGTTAATTAATAATTAATATTTTTCGACGTACGCCCCGTAATGGCGCAATTTAACACGTGTTTCGATGCGATTGTTTTTTCTCGCATCGTTTTCATGAATGGAAGCGATGACGTAATAGGATAATGTCAGTGCTGGCAATTTAACGTTTTTATTGGAATGTTGTGATTTTTTTTCGGTTACGAGCGCCGGTCAATGGCGAGTGCATTGGGCTTTTAATTTTCAATGTCATTATCACTTTCACAATGAGTATCTACTGATGATGCGTATGTATAATGCTCCAACTTTTCGCTCTTTTTTTGTTCGGGGAAAATTTGTTGTGTTGTGCAGTTTCCGTATTTTATTGTTGTAGTACAAAGGAGCGAGCTCGCACTCTCGTAGGATGTGCTCTTATATCTACCTACTTATACTGAAGACCCGTGGAGAATAGTTTATGCCTTTTTGTATTATTTTGCAGAATCTCGTACGTAGAGTAGGTAAGTACTTACGTTCAAAAGAACAGGAACAAATAAAAAGTGATTAGTAAGTTTTCGATACATTTTTTGTACGTGGAAACAAACAAAAATTATTTGGTTAATATTTTTTTATTTAATAGAAACTACTAATATGTAGGCTAGCTTGAAGCTTACTGGATTTCCAAATTTATAATAAGTCTATCTACTTGTTTTTGATAGGTCCCTTTGTTCTAAATACCAAGACATGACAAGACGTAGTAATGGTTATACTCTTTAGAGTAGAAATCGATTAGTCATGACCCGTTTCCTATCCTAAGGGTGTTGTAAGAGGATTATGAGCAAATCCTTCCTTTATTGGGAGAGGCCTTTAGTCCATAGTAGACTAATATAGGTAGAAGTACTACCCATTTTCAAATTCAGACGCAAACAACAACAGGCTATCCACAGTTTAATTGTGAATACGTTCTTATAATTTGCTCTCAAGTAAATCAGGCCAAAGCATTCCTTCATATTCATATCTCATTGTCCCCCTTTTCAATAGATAGGGTTCAATAGAATCATGTGACATTTGGGTCAATGGGGTCAAACGTTCTTTGCTTAGTTATTTGTGACACCAGTCACGCACGATGGACACGCGCCGATGGAGGGTTAAATTTAATAATATTTGATGATATTACCCTTAGATCTATATCTTCAATAATGTTACCTATCAAAAACGTCTTTTTTATAATGTACAAGTATTTACTTATGTAAATACCTTTGCTTTTAAAAAGTAAAGTATTTTAGACAAATTCTGAATTCCAGGTTTTGTAAACACCATCAGAATGAATAGCATGTAGCCTTTATTTATAGAGAGAGCTCCTCTGTGCTTCGGAAGGCGCTTTAAGCCGTTGGTCCTGGTCACATCACGGTATGGCAGTTGTCAAGCTATATCTGATGCCTTTAGATAGCCTAAAAAATGTGACTACAGTGTTGGCTACTTACACACATGAAAAACAAACGATCTCATTGCTATTTTAAGAATCACTTTACGTACTTGTCATTCAAGCCAACAGTCTTTCGAAGCCCTACCAGCAGTATCAATGACTATTCTAAGAGCTACTTACTACCTTCTCTAAGAAGATCGGCGATAGCGATCTATACGTTTGTTTTCACTTCCAAATGCTAACACTGAAGACTGACCGTTATCATTTTATAGCAAAACTTTTTTCCCACCTATTTAAAACCGGTTTATTTAAACTTCTATTACCTCGAGCAGCATAATTTCGCCGCACAGTGTACACTGTCTGGCGATGTATCGTGCGCATAAACAGGTCCATTTAAAACTTCTCCTAGTATATTTTCTCTAGAACGACCCTCTCGGGCGAAGTGCGGAGTCGTCGAAATGTATTCTGAAATTAATTTTAGGGATCGTTTGGAAAATTAACAAAGTCTAATTGTAAGAGCTTATCGAAAAAAAAATATTTTAACACTTATTATCATATTTCTTTTTGTTTCTTACACTTAGTAAAAAATTTTAAGGACTCGTATTTGAGTCTTTGTTCAGATAATCACACTAATCTTACAAAGGCGAAAGTTTGTGAGTGTGTGTGTGTGTGTGTATGTTTGTTACTTCTTCACGCGCACACGGCTGGACCAATTTTGATAAAATTTGTATGCAGGAAGCTGACACCCTAGATTAACCATAGGCTACTTTTTATACATACCGCGGTGTTACCCGCGGTATGTATAAAAGAGGCGCAGCTTGTATATTATAAAACCTATGGCACATGATGTTGTATTACCGTCGTCAACATTAAAATTTTTAAATCGCACAAAATGCTATGAGATTTCATTACTTTTTTCTTTCCATTTGCGATTTTTTATTTCATTTTACTTAACTTTCATTTAATAAGTGTTGGTCCTAATAAAAGATATAAACGAGTACGTATGTGGTTTTTTCTAACACTTATTATTATCATTAGACCCAATAAAAATAGCCTTATGTGTGGTTGGTGTGAAAAAATACATGTTTTCGCAAACTAATTATAACAATAAACAAAAGGAAATTCCGCCATGTAAGTACGGAATCGTCGAAATAAAAAAGCAGTTTTGCTTTCCCTCGGTTTGCTTGGCAATGTGTCTGCTCACATTCTAAGCCCTAGAGTGTTGTGAGGGCGGTTCCTCCCAGACGAAAATTACTTTTAGATCCAACGAGGTAGTAGGTACATTTTGTAATAAACATAAGTATATAGATATAGGTATATAGATATAGGTATATACATATAAGAACGTGCTGATTTGTTTTTTCGCGTCTGTCTTAAAGAGTCCCTTCGAAATCAGTAGATAGATAAGTATATTCAACTTGACAATGTATGTTTTACTAATATTTTAATTTTCGAATCATTTGGGTGCTCGGTGGCCCGCTTTGATTATGCATTACTAGTGCTTCCGCAAGTTAAGCAACCAAGAGCGTTGTCCGCATTTGGATGGATGACTACAAGAAAAATTGACGATTATCAAGTGATACAAATATCCAAAGATAAATAAATGATTTTTGACTTTTGGAAATCTTGAGAAGTATCTTATCAATATATTTATAGCTCATACTGATGTCAGATGTTACGAGCTGCCAAAAGGCATCTGACGTGTCTCAATAACTGTCATCTAGAGATAATAATTTTTTTCACACACTTGTGAACCAATGTAATAAATTAAGAAGAAATTAAGATAAGTATTGTAATTGTGAAGGTAATTAAGTAAACAGCCTAGGAATGTGCACACTGAGTCAGAAGGCTTAATATTTTAAGCCCTTATGACTGATGCCATAATTTCTGACTCAGTTACGCAAGTGTTGCTAACGGAAGGGTTATGTATTTAACCAGGCGGTGCGAGGGCCGGTCCGACCTTTTACGACGTAAACATTTGCATTGTCAATGTTTTTCAAACTTCATTTCTAAATTTCTAAATTTAATTTAAACAAATATAAATTCAGTTATAAGAATTAAATCTTTTCTTATGCCAAAAGTGCTTCTTATTCTCTTATTCTATTTAAAGCGATTTGGACATCACGTATCTCCTATATATAATAGTCGAATCGTAACAAGTATATAACGTTAACTATTTACTCCTTTTTAGACAGCTAAAGATGATCACTTATTAGTGAACCTTTATATAAATAGACTGATAATTGTAAGGCTTTATTTAAAAGCCACTTTAACCGGAAGGATTTGACAAATTAAAAAGTAAAAACACAAGTGAAACGGCTCTTGTATTTAACTTTTTCATTCTTCTTTTCTTCGTGTTTCTTTTTTGAATATATACGAAATGAATGAAGAATGGCTAAAAAGTTGATGTCAAACGCTTTTAAAATTATATTAAAAAAGAATAATCTTGTTATACGACCACAATAAATGTCAGCTCCGAAGCTTAAACACATCGTTTTCCCATTTTCTAAAAATCCTGCTGTCAGTAAATTTTGAGAAATACTGGCTCAAAGGGTAGACAAGGGACTAGGGACAAATCGCCATCGCCCGCGGCCAGGCACGCATAGCAAGACGCACCCCAATCTCCCCTCCCTCATTACATACAAGGATAGTTAAAACCACCCCCGTTGCGAATTGCTAGGTTTTATGTCTTCAATAAAAGGCGGTTTTGGAGGTGAAGGGTGCGGGTTGCGGGGAGCGGGGTAAGGGGTAAAGCGAGGGTGGATTGGGGTAATGGCTGACGATGCGAGTAAAGAATGGTAATTTTAGTTGAGGGAATTAATTTTACTTAATGTTCGGTGCTGGGAGTTCTGGACAAGTAATATCGGCAGATATTAAATTTAACATTTATTTTTGAAGTTCTTATCAGGCAAGCATAGTCATGAAAGACGATTTGGATGAAGAAACTGATAATTTTTGCTTTTTTCCTGTACTTATTCATTTGTAATAAATGAAGAAATAAGTTGTACTGGAGTTAATAAGAATTAATTACAGTATAACGGCAAAGCATAACATAAAATCAAATATTTTGATTCCCTTTTCCATAGCCTAAGTAATCCAGTACTTACTGAACATCAGCGTTATAGTGTTATAAAATCAAGAGTATTTATAATACGCTCTTGTCCGTACACAAAGAAAAAATAATTTTCCACTCCTAAATGTAATCTGATCTCAACATTTTTTTTTTGATATTTAATGATAGCTTTAAACATTACTAAAGCCGAGGTTAGGACGTCGCAGTTTAAGCATTCTACTAAGCAAGATACATATATAATATCCAAATCCAAGCTCATCTGTTGTCCGCCCGCCTCCCCCGGATTATACACGGAAGATAGTTAAACCAACCCTGAACAAATTCCGCCGTCAATAAAAGGGCTTTGTCCCTTGGAATAAAGGGTGTTTTGTTATCTTGAGGATTGCCTAATTTGACAATAACAAAGGGTCCGTTTGGGGAATTGCGACGTGATGATAATCAACATTTTTTTATATGAAAAGCCCATTTTCATTTGCAATTTGGCGTCCAACAAAGGCTCGCCCAATACATTTGGAGCACTTGACTTATACCTTGTTTGTTTTACGAAAAATACGTTTATCTCTGCTTCAAAAGGGTCTCTGGTTTAGGGTACTTACATTATGTATAGCTGTGTCCCTTTGCGTGTTTTTGTGTATCTTTTGAAGTTCGTAACTCAGTTTGGGAGCGCTTGTTGAAGAGGGTTTTGTAGGGTTTTGACAAGTAGGATTATTTTTTACTCGCTTATCTCCATTTCTAAAAAATGTAAAAGCATAAATAAACAAATAGGCATAGGTATAAAGATTTTTTATGATTTCGATACCCATTCCAATGTTCATGTGGAATTCAAGGCATTGACAATTTGTGTACTTGAGAAATGATTCTAAAAAGCTTATCAAGAATAAGTTGATAGGTTTTAGATTACTATAAAGTTTGGCGTAAATACAATGAACGACAACCGCATGATGAAGAACAACCACAAATAAAGAGGACGTACATATGTGTACATTATGTACATTTATATGTAACTAGTTGCGCCCCGCGATGTTATCCGCAGAAAAAGTAACCTATGTGTTAATCCACGGTGTCAGCTTCCTGCATACCAAATTTTATCAAAATTGGTCCAGCCGCTGGCGCGTGAAGAAGTAACAAACATACACACTCACAAGCTTTCACCTTTATAATATCAGTGTGATAATTGCGTATTTCTTAAAATACGCAAAAACACGTAAGTAAATGCGTATTTTTTATTATCATTTGGCTATAAAGTAATCTTTAAAAACTCAATAGTAAATAGTAGCACGGCACAACCAATCAATCTTTTGTTGTCGAAAACAGAATTTTCTCATTGCATTTTTGCAAAGTGCAATAGAGTGATGCATTTCAAGAGCATAGCTCACGGAAGCCACCCTTGGACTGCCATTAGTGGATTCTAGCTTAAAACGGTGCAGTTCATGCTTTTTGGGAAGACGATTTAAGTGTTTTCGTCTTTATATTTTGAAATTGAGGATGATCGCTTGAAAATATCGCGTTGCATGATCATAAAATGTTGTAAATATCAGCAAATAAAAAAACCGGCTAAGTGCGTGTCAGGCCACGCGCAGCCTAGGGTTCTGTAGTTGCGAATGTCGACTTTGAGTTTATGGGACTAAAAAGTCTAAAAATCTCACTTTTTCTTACATTTTTATGAAATTTTACTTTATCAAGTAT
Source organism: Acrobasis suavella (assembly GCA_943193695.1). Classification (NCBI taxonomy): domain Eukaryota; kingdom Metazoa; phylum Arthropoda; class Insecta; order Lepidoptera; family Pyralidae; genus Acrobasis; species Acrobasis suavella. The sequence continues at coordinate 6,290,796 of OW971947.1, forward strand.
GTACTTATATACCTACATTTTATACGTTGGTTGCCTGTAACACTTTGATTTGTTAACCCTACTTAGCTCTGACAGTTTTACTTTAAACTTCATTATATTATTATATACTACTGCTAACACTTGATTCTAACAAAAAATTTGCAAACCAAATATATAATATATAATATAAAAAAGCATCCCTAAATCGAAAAATGGTGTTCACAACCTCACTTTATTTTTAAAAGACATATTTAGCGATAACCTCCGCAATGGATTAGTAGAGAAAAAAATTACTCCCTCCTTACAAGAAAGGGAGCTATCAAAAAAAAAGTGATGAATTTTATTATACTACTTTGTCGGCATGATTAATATGCATACTCATGTCAAATTGCAGCTTTCTACTACTTAAAGTTTGCTGAGTAGATCCGCGGAAAGACATAGCGAAACTATAAGGGTTCCTTGTTTACTACGGAACCCTAGAGAGGGACATTTTGCGTTAATTACTGTGTACAACATTTAATGTGGATGATCGGTTGCATTTTTTAAAGTGCTATGGAATGGCTAAGGCTTCTTCTTTCTTCTTCTTCTCCTAGGCTAGGTTTATAGATAGATACGAGTTTGTTATGGATTGTAACATTTCTAACCTTATTATTACATGCTGCTGCATCCGTTGTGGCTGCAGCGTCGTTGGTGGTTGTACTCGGTATATGTGTTTCACATCTACAGAGGCATCTTCAGGCACACAAACAAACTGTTGATCGTTCGGCGGTCAAATGAGGAGCATGTATGTAATTTTGACTTGCACAAAGTAACGCCTGTATCTATGGATTAACTTTATTGTTATAATTATTTAAATTTGTTGTTATAAACATAAAATACAAAACAAATACTCTTTGTTGCACCTTATACAAAAGGAAATACAAAAGAACAGAAAAAAGAAGACAGAATTATGATACAAAGGCATCATCATCATTATCATCATATCAGTCACAGGAAGTCCACGGCTGGACATAGGCGTCCCACAAGGATTTCTAAAACGACCGGTCGGAAGCGGACTGCATCCAGCACTTTCCTGCAACCTCGCTCAGGTCACCTGACCTAGCAGGTGGCTGTCCTACACAAAGGCATACTTACATACATACCTACATACGTGACGACTGCTGTTATGATCAGGTATTGTGTACTTATCATAGTTTCTTTTTACCTTGGAAATTCTGCTGTTGTTAAGGATTTCAACTGCTGTTTACTCTTTTAGTCGCTTCTTAATTCATCAACGGGAAGAGATGGATGATGGATTGGATCCATTCAAGGGCGGAAATAACATGGAAACAGTAGTTTATCTTCTCATATCCTCGATATTTTGCAGCAGAGGTCAGCACGCGCTCTTGAACTCTCGGGCAGTGCAACGAAAAATGAACTCTTTATTTACGCTGATCTGTTTTCGCAATTGGCACAATAACTCGTGCTTTATTTTTAAATGCTGTCAAATAAACTCGGTTTTCATACAACGGAATTTTTATACACTTTTGTTCTACGAAATATATGAAGATTTGAATGCTATTGTTAATAGCTAATAAGGTGTAACGTGTAACTTTGTGATTAGTATTGAGACCTTTGTATGTAAATACCCTTTTTAAATGCAAATAAAATATATTCTATTCTATTTTAAGAAAAATCGTAGATTAACCATCCTAATTTATCAACTACAATAATACTTACTCGCATCCACTTTAAACCCCACATTTTGGCAACAACTTGGCAGCTTTGATTTGGCTTATGTGATACTTCAAAAAACTTATTGGTCGTCAATTTGTGGGTCGTCGCATTTCGTCAGGTTTTGTAGTTATACTTAATAACTTTTGCCCAACTACTGTACCTAAATGGATAATAAAAAAACTAAATAATACATAAGCCGAAAAAGGGAATAATCTGGAAGGAAATGAAATAAGATTTTCTTATAAACCTTTATTTTGGAATATTATATGTTGTGTCAAAAGTCTCCAAGGACATGTGTCACAAAAATCTGTTTTTTGGAAATATCTCTTAGGCGATTGGCACACTACTCCACACACGCGCGTAGCGCGGGCCGAGTTTTCTATACAAAATGAGGAAAGTACTTGCTTACAGTCCAGCCCCGCGCCACACAGCGGGCTGCAGAGCAGTGTGTGAATCGCCTTAAGCTCAAATCGTGTCTGCATGCATATGGAAGTTGTAAAGTATAATTTTTTTTTAGATATTTAACCACTTAGAGCAGGATAAGGGAGGGAAGAAGAAATAATAATCAGCGTTGTGTTATAATCTGATATATTGATGAAAATTGTGTCTAATGTAAAAACCTAGTCCTGTATTAAACAGAAAATACATAGAGAGTTCTCTATGTATTTCCATGGCAGTTTTGTTTAAATATAGCCCAATTTATTGGCTCTAATTAGTAGTAGCCAAAATAAATTATTTAATGTATTGTAATTAAAGCTAATGTGATTGGGCCTAATTTGCCAACTTTGTGAACTGTCAGCAAATTGTTGTTGTTTGACCGCTACTCATCTATGTACTTTTATATATATTCAGTTTTTTATTAGTCTGTAGTTTCCCACTGCTGGACTAGTGACCTCCATTCTTCCACGAATCATTTTAAGATGATTAATTAGACCATAACCATTGCGTACGCATGTTTTAAAGGTTCTGTACCCAAGGGGTAAAAACGGGACCCTATTACTAAGACTTCGCTGTCTGTCTGTCTGTCACTGGGCTGTGTTTTAAGAACCGCCACAGCTAGACAGTTAAATTTTCACAAATGATGTATTTCTGTTGCCGCTATAATAACAAATACTAAAAACAAAATAAAATAAATATTAAAGGGGGCTCCCTTACAAAAACCGTGATTTTTTATAGATAATGGTACGGAATTCTTCGTGCGCGAGTCTGAATCGCATTTGACCTGTTTGTTTTTTATCTTACTGCCCGAGCTATTGCGAAGTGGTTAATAAGAAGTCTTGGCGAGGGTACTCCCGTGCCTCCAGATAGATTAGTCTTGTGGCCCTGGTCTCTCTCTGCTTAGAGCTGTAAGATCCAAATTGCTCTGTCTATCTTATTAGGGATAAGGCGTGATAGTATGAATGCATGTTTGAGTGCGAAGCACGAGCGAACACCTTAAGGCGTCCCTTCCCGGCCGCTTTGTCGTCAACGCGAGCATAGTTTAAAAGATTGTTATTTCATCCAGGGCAATGCTAGAAAAAGAGGCAAACCAAAAAGAGAGAGATAGCGCCTAAGGGCACGGTTTGCATTCTATAGATTGAATTTAGTTTTATTATTAACTATCCATTAAACGAATATTAACTATTCATAGGGTGCAGAAATTTAATATAACTTCTTCCAGGTGATACGTGTTTATGAGTAAGCCTTACAAGTATTTTATATAAAATAAATGTATTTTATTTCAAAATTCCGTACATTTGCGAGGTTTTTATCGAAATATTTTCTTTACCTTTACAATTTATGAGTGCTTTATGAACGGTCGAAGTTCAGCTAAAACTTGAGCAAAAAAAGAGCACATTTTTGGAGGATTATACTAAATTTGATTTCCTAAATTTGAATTTTTTATTTCGTTAGAAACCTAGATTCTAATAAAAAATTATGCAGACTTTTTCCAGTATTTGGTTTTTTTTCAAAATGGCGGATCTAAGAATTTTTTAGGATGCGCGGTGAATATTTATTCAGTTTCAAGCTATGCAGACAGACTCGCGAGGTCTGCAGCTCCCAGCTCAGAGCCTATTAATAATTTTTGAGACGAATACTTTTGATCAACGTGCAACACTCGCCGTATTTCCACTTTGACATATAAAACTACAATCAACGACCAAAGTCTTTCAATTATCTAATACTTAGTTATTTGAAAGAAAGACCGCTTGAGTCAGAAGATGCCACGTGATATGCAAAATATAGGTCTTTACTTTACCCATGAAAATACCGTTTTTAGTTCTGGCAGAAAGGCGAAATAATTTCCTGACATTATTTCGCCAAAAGAATTAATTAGAATTGGTCCAACAGTGAAATTTATGTGGCTGAAATTATGATTATAAAAAAGAAACTCTGGTATTTATCGCCTAATTATGCCGGTGAGCCTACAGCTCAGGAGGTAAGTGCTAAGTCCTCGTGTGAACAAAGCTGCAGGTGCGTTGACAAGACGAATTAATTACCACCTCAATCCCTACTTGTCTGCGGCCGACACCTGACATCTTCAATAACCCTCACCTTGCCGACGGACAACGACTCAATTTCGGATTGCAGGGGGACCTTCAAATTTATTTTTGTTCCACGTATTCGCAAAATTATGATTTACTCCCTAAAAACCGGGTCTAAGCTAGCTTTTTAATCATTTGGGATTAAAATATAATATGTTTGTTTGACTTAAACTTATTTTTACATACTTCCATAATTACGTACTTACTTCCATATTGTATGTACGTCAATAAAGATAATATGAGTTGTTTATCCGTCTATATATAATTCGGTTAGATAGGTAACTTATTTTTTGTTTGACTGAACTAAAAACCGTTTTGAGATAATACGAAATCAAAAGTAAAATTATAACGAATGAGTACTTTTGATACCCAGAGAGCTGGGAAAAGCTGTTACATTTAAAAGGGTGATGGGTAAAGTAGCGGATTAAATAAACAAAGTTTTAGGCCCAGTTGGAACATCAAACGGGCATCGGTACGTAGATTAACGACTGCGTAAGGGCCTGACCTTTTCGGGGTGGTCTGAGTATCAGACTCAGTATAGTATGTTTGTAAAAGAGAAGATATATTTAAATCCTGTCATGCTGAATAAGGAATATCTAAAGCAAGCAGATAGCACCAGTTGCTTCTTTTCTGCTGCATCTGACAAACCAAGGAATATTTTTGGATTGGCATATATACATAATAAATACTATCACTCATATCTCTAATGGGGCAGACAAAGCTATTTCGATCTTACGGCTCTAGGCTGATAGAGATAAAAATAGTCTTTTTTTTCAGGGGGCACGGCAGTGCCTACAATACAAATCGACCGCTTAACACTTACTCGGTCAATAAAAAAGGGAGAGAGGAGTCTCCAGGACATCATCCGGTTGTTCAAGGAGACAGATACGGTAGAATGGCCTGTTGTGTTTGTGGGGGTGTACTTTCTTATACAGACAAAAGTTTAACAGATTTTCGTTATTTAGAAAATTTTCATAAGATTATCATGTCATAGAATAATCAATATGTAGGTTATTCAGTATAAAGAATTTTTAATAATAGATTTTCGTTGCACAGAAAATCAATAATTAGAATGTTTGTTATGAATAATTTGAAATCATAGAATTTTATTACAAATAACATTTACTTTTTCGATGTTTCTAATATCAGAATATCAAATTAAATATTATTATTTTTAATTAGTTTAGTTAATATAATATTTATAACCATATATAATATATATATAAGTTTGCCCTATTCTAGTAAAATGGATAAAACTTTCCCAGCATTCGCCGGCCGCTGCCGCAGCACGCCCGCTTCGCTCGCTCGGCTCGTGCGTGTGTTGGTCACAGTTCTAACCTAATCTAACCTATAAGTTTGCCCTAACCTAACCTAATATTGTGGTAGCAATTTATAATGTATTCTAACTTATTATATGGTATTTAATTTGATTAAACAATGTTTTCACTTAATACTTCCTTAAATTAATTTTTTTTACAGAAGAATTCAAGCAAACAAACTTGCCAAGAAATATGCGAAAGATTTAAAGTTTAATCTTGAAATTAAATGTCTTATAGCACTTAGTTATTTAGAACAATCAGAAATACCTATTTATTTCCAAAAATATATGGAAAGCCTGGAAGATGACAACAGTAAAATCATAAATAACATAACGTATATATTAAAATTTAAAAATAAAATAAAATTCCATGAAAGATTATACCGAACAAACAATATTCTTTAAAGAAATATTCTACTGTTTGATTAGTTTGTTAAATGATAATATGAGATTCTAAAATTCATTGAACTGTGTTTCTATGAATTGTGTTTCATTCAAGTAAATAGTCTTTGAAACAATAATATTTGAAACAAAAATATAAGAATTAAACATTCTATAAAAAAATTCTGTGAATCGAAATTCTATGAAATTTCAATCTATGAAACAAGGGGCACCCGTTTGTGGTGACTGCCCAAGGGACTCCCTACCGCCAGTGACATGTAAGCATTTGGGGTGTTGCGGCTTTGAGCCGACACTTCAGGTCGCCAAGACTCAAAAGTCATTTATAGCGTTGAAACAGGCAGGAGACAATTCATTTAATTACCTATACTAAAACAAGTCCATCCCACTTATTCTCAAAGAGAGTCGACGTCTGGCAAGCGGCCGGTCGTTAAATGAACCTCAATTATTTTTGATTTAAAAAAATCAAATAGGTATTAAATCTCTATAATACTGTATTATTTAAACAGCTCGGGTTACTCACGTAAAGAGTCAGCTACTGGTTGATATGTTTTGACCTCATCCGGAGGTCTTCATCAGGGCGAATACGACGCGCTCGTGCACAAAGCTGCTCTACGACACACTGAAAAAAAAAAACTCTATTTGTTGGTTGGTACCTAAATCTACCTGCCTACTTTCGTAATCTTTTAAAATTACTATTCATTATTCACATTCCATTTAATCTCGTCCCTCATAATGCCCGCCTAACGCCGAGCCGAGTTAAATCTTGTCTGTTTTTCGAGCTATTTTTCTCAAGGGCCACACGTGGCGGGTGAATTATCATGGGGGGTTGAAGGGGGTCAGGGTATATGGTACCCAACCACCCCCTGTGAGGATGGCCTAATTTTTTGTGTGCGTCCGAGGTTGTTGTAAAGAGGTTTAATCGTATGGCCATGAAACCATCGGCAGATCGTATTGAATTATTATACTCTGCTACTGATGTACGAGAATACGAAAGTACATTGTCACGAAGTACGAAATTCCGCAGTTTGCGAGACTAAAAGTATACGAATAATTAAATAGATCTATTTAATTCTGACACAAAAATATTCGTATGACACAAAAATGTATGTAGACAGTCAGCCATTTGAGAAGCGCTTGGTTCCCTCGGGAATAAAAAACATTAGCGTTTATTTTATTAGTCAAAAAAATTTACTTCATTCCTGTAAAAATAGGTAGGTACGAGTACATACTCATTTAAAAAACAAACGCGACAACAATGTCTAGAAATACAAAGAATAGTATTTACAATCCGTTATAAATAATTTAATAAAGCTTTTGAATCATATTTTTATACTTACAATAGGGTATACATAATTCTTTCTTTAGCGGTCATTCATCACCACAGCAGCGTTACCTAACGGCCCACGTAAACAAACTTAGCAATTTACATGAAAAACCATAAATCAGGAACACATGTTACGGCCAGTCATAAATTACGAAGATTTAATTAATATAGCCGAACAAAATCTTACGGCCGCCATTTTGAAACCCTTATCCAACCCCACCCTGTTGGAAACAGACGATTACACCTCGACAAAATTAAATTGTATGCCCCAAAATATTATAGACTAAAATATATTGGCTCCTAAATTTTAAAGGCTAGAGTTGATTTTTGTTTGGGTCATTTTTTTGGGAATGTCTTTTTGAATTTGTACCTTTCGTCCCTCAGTCCTTCCGTTGGCATAATTAGGGATGGGACCCTGTGAGATGAGATTTTCGGAGTTTAAATTGATTCAATCGAGTACTCGTGTTACGCGAGAGACTAGAACGTTTTTCGTTTTTCGAACGATTTCCAACTGAATAAGGAATTAATGGGGATTCGGGCAAGTTGAGAATTTGGGTGAGTGATTGATCGATTTAATTCGCTTTTGGACGGATATTAGGCACGACAATCGGAAAGGCAATTTTGGTTACGATGGTTTTATTTTATTTGTAAATGTGGTAAATGAAAAAATAGGTACCTATGCTCAATTGCTCATGCTGAATGGCTCATTCAATATAAATGTTGATTTTCATTTTTATAGTTTTGATTTGGTTTTGTTCACAAGAAACAATATTACAATATACGGTACTAAGAGTACATGTTACATTACACAAGCACTATAACTATTGACTCTCTATTATTTTTGTGGTAATAGATAGTATTATACAAATATTTTAATTAAAGACAATATATAGGTATACTTATTTTTCTTAATGATGTGGATTTTGAAGATAATATTTCTAAATAAGAAAAATCTCAATAGCTAACGGTTTTTTAGCGTTTGCGATTGCATGAAATGAGGCTCATGACAAATTGACCAAAATTTTTATAAAAAAATACTGTTTGCGATTGAGATATTTCATAATTAGAAATAGTAGCTCAAACACAAAAGGTTTTTATAAAAAAATTGTCAATTTTTTATGACCCTCATTTCATACCCCAAAACCAAACTAAATTCCGTCAAAATCGTTTGACCCGTTTCCTAGATCCTCATTATAAATATTTAAAAAAAAATTGCTCGTTTATAGTAATAAGATTAACCCAACACTCCGATGACGCTTAACACATCGCAGCCTCAACGTGTGCCATAGTTTTAAATAATACCTAAGTATTATATTTGTATTTATATTATATGTTTATTAAGTTAGGGTATATATTTCTTCTATGGCCCTTAATGTTGCCTGAAATAAAAAGATTTAATTGATTGATTAATAACAATAACAATAAATTTATTTCTTTCGATATACTTATCTAATTGAATTTAATCTATCATTTTTCTGCCACGTCCCAAAGGTTAACTAGTAGACAACGCTTACCATTAAGTTGGACCTTTTGTACTATAATCTTATGATTTTAATTGCAATAAATAGAATAAAAAATGACTTTCGTTGGCTATTGCCTCGATAGTATCAACCTAAGAGAAGTTAGGTAGCATTTCGTAGTCGAGGCACTGGAAGTATTAACCAATTAGGAAGGCCAGCTGCGCCCGCCGCCGCGCCGCGTCCATCAACGAGGTTTGCTACTTTCCTTGCCACGATATTTTTAAGGTTTGTTACCTTATTTGTTTTTAAATAAATTTCTTTATTCACTTAAAACTACTTTAAGTAGACTCTGAGGATTTCGTTGGTTCCTTTTAGGTACATTAGTAAATATTGACCACTTATTACATAAGTGGTCAATATTTACTACTGTATTAGCTATACTAGCTTACTATACTAGATTAAAAGGAAATCTTTGCTTTCCTTTCCACAGATAAAGCAATCTACAGTTTACTTATGTAATTTATCATCAAGTGGGCCGTTAAAGAGAGAAAATTTCCTTCACTGAACCGAAGTTTTTTCATACAAAAGACATGGTATGGGGTATATGGACTGGATAAAAAATATATTGTTTTATTTAGTCTGTTAACTAGATGATCCAAAAATAAAGTAAGTACCCATATTTTTTCGTTTATCAAAATAGTAACAAGTCACAAAGATACAGCGCTTCGAAGTTTCGGAGTGAGGGTGGTTTACGTCACCTTTTGTTAAAAATCGTTGCTGATCGTGACGTCACGCGAAATTTTAATACGCTTTATCTTCAATAAAAATAACAAATAAGAGAAAAAATACGTTTACGCCAGAAGGGCTGTGTCATATTATTATTATTGTCTTTTAATCAATAAATACTTTTAATACTTATAGAACAATGTTGACACATAATGCTTGCGAATAAGTAAACAAACATAAATTACGTAAGTAGTCAAACAAGCGATAATTATCTATGTAATGAGTCAAATCATTTTTTAAATCCAAATCTATTCGTTACGGTGGTTTATAAACTATATTTTAAAATACCTATGTAAATTGTAATAACTTAAAAAAAATTACTTAGTTTACTATAGTGGCTTACAGACAGTGCCAATGATTGGACAAATTAATTTATGTTTTAAATTTGTACATAACCTGACCATAAAGCGAAATTCAATAATAATTAAATTTCTCGCGCATGTGTTCTCAGTTTTATGTCGAAGGTATGTTCCGTCGAAAAAGAGATCCGTCGAACAAGTGCATCGAAGGGTTCTGTTGAAGTAGTGTTCTTCGATGGTGTGTGTTGTCGAAGTATGTACTGTCGGACTAGTGCTAATCTAACATATGCTCTGTCGAAACAGTGGGCGTCGAATTTTTGTTTTTCGAAATTTGAACTCTGTCGAAATAACTTACTGTTGAAATTCAGAATGACACTCAAAAGTAACATTAAAAATTTTATAATCTTCTAAAATTAAAAGTCATAACGTTCAGATCATTACATATTAACTCCCATATCGGGGCCTAGCTTTCAAGTCCGCTAAATTATATCTTCAACCATTCCAAATTTAACTCGTCCGCAGTAAACGGGATATATTATTTAACACAGAACTCTCGGCTATTTCCCGACGGAACAAAAGCTTGCTTTAGAATTATATATGAGCGAGCTTAAAGTTTAGAAGCTCGATGTGCAAGTCTAAAAGCTTGGGGGCGACCTAACCTACAAACCTTTAGACGTGACATGTTATTTTTGTTATTGCAGAGTTCTTAACACACTAGTTCATTGGGATTCAGTATGACTCAAAAGTAATAATAGTTTTATAATCTTGTCAAATTGAAAATGGTTTTCATTTTCTTATAACCGACTTACAAAAAGGGGAGGTTATCAATTCATCGCGATCTTTTTAGGGTTGCATACCCAAAGGGTAAAAACGGGAACCAATTACTAAGCCTTCGCTGTCCGTCCGTCCGTCCGACTGCCTGTCACTAGGCTGTATCTCATGAACCCGTGATAGCTAGACAGCTGAAATTTTTACACATGATGTATTTCTGTTGCCGCTATAACAAAAAATAGTAAAACAGAATAAAATAAATATTTAAGAGGGGCTTCCATACAACAAACGTGATTATATTAGATAATGGCACCCTTCGTGCGCGAGTCCAGCGAAATTATTCGAAGACGCGTGGACCAATTTGAAAAATTCTTTTTTTGAAAGGGTATACTTGTCAGTTTGTTCCATTATAAGTATTTTTATTAAAATCGGTTGTGTATTTGAAAAATGATAGGTAAATACTAATTAGAATTATAGTTTCTACTATATGTATTTTGGGGCTGTTTTACTGAAATAATAGGGTTAGGAGCTAACAAGGTCACGACTTAGGTATGTTTTTGTTTCTTGTTTAAGTTCTACCGCCTCAAATTTAAAGTCATCTTAAAGACTTACTTCATTGTCTATCACGGATGCTAGTAATAGTATGATTTGAAATATTTCTGCGTCTGTCAGCTGTAAGTCAATTGAGGCCGAGTACCTCTGCGGAAGCCACTGTATTTTTTTTATATTTGCCGTATCTAAATATATCTACGTCTGTGATCGGTACAGTTGGCTACATTAGCGCAGAGGCCCGCGGCCTCAACTGTCAGGGACGCGGATGCCTGCCGGTGTCTGAGTACTTAAATAGACGCCTTACTAGTTGCCACTTTGTTTTAGCCGGTTTAATCCCCCGTGCTGTTCAAATCTGAAAATGAAATTGAAATAGGTACCTACAGTTGTAAAATGAGATGTCAAAATAAATATTTTATACATAGGTACTTACCTTTGGACAACGGACACGAATATATAGCTGATGCATGTAAATTTTGTTTTTCATAAGTTGACCCTGTCTAATAATAGTGGTGATAATATATATATACGTGATAAATTTGATGCCAATATTGACAATGGAGAATATGCACGTTTTTTTTTTATTTGCTCAATTAAATCTTTATTTACCACAGTAATCAAATATGAAAGAATTTTTAAAATATCTTAATTAGCGACGAACATGTGATACTTTAAAGTTTCAATTAGAAAGAGAAGTCCGATATGGACTGGTGACGTCAAAGTCCATATTATCTATACATTTGCCATAGAAAGTAGCGTTTTTGCGAGTGAGATAGATATATTTTCGTGAAATTGTTATATCTCGTTAGTTTTTTAACCAATTCTTATTTTGTTTTCACTGTTAGTAATTTACTTTTGAATATTTATGGAAAAACTGGTTAGATAACAAATATTTTTTTCATGCATATACCCTATTATATTTTATTCACTTATATACTTACACGAAACTTACAGACCTACATACCTAAAGATTACCTAAACTATCCGGTGCTTGTATGGATATATTTATTTTTATCGATTGTGTTAATAGCTAACTGATGTCAGATTTTTGTGCTATCTAAATAAAGAAAGAAAAAATGTTTATTCGGCTACATATAACATAAAAATTTGTTAAGCTACATGATTTAAACAAACATGCTTGGTGCATGTTTGTTCAGTATGTCGTCGGTCTTGCTCAGTATGTGACTTAGACCATGGGCCATGGGCATGACCATACGAGCCACGACGCTGGTCTACGTGGTTAAATTAGAATTATTTATATTAAAAAAACATTAATTGAAAAAGAAAGAAAAAAAATGTATCCGACATAGCCCCATGATTAATCTAGTAACAACAATCATAAGTACATACTACTGAATTAGTGTGCAGGCTTTGTCACGTTGTTTTTCACCGAAAGCTAGTGGTGGCGGTTGAAAATGACATATATGAGTACAAATTAACTCTGAGATATGTGTCGAGTCTAGCGAGAATCGAACTTGTCCGCCACAGACGCACAGCCTATGCCTAAACAGCTTGGCGACCATCATTACTCCATTATAAATATGCATTTTTGACGATACTAGTGTTGTGTACCTAGGTATAGTAAAGAAATGTACTAGTTAAAATACCTATCTCAAAGATGATAGTCTAATTAATTAATCCTTAAATTAACTAGCAGCTTGGAACAAAAACAGCTTAATCTCATATCCCCGCAAACGCCAGCTCAGCTGCAGCTGCTCCAAGACTTGGCGTAAGCTGCCCGAGCTATTAAGATTAAGCTGGCTTACACTGTTGGCGAGATAAACATATTTTTGCATTTTGGGATTAATTAATCATAGTGAGTTATTGCTACTTGGCTTACACATGCCGTGTTTTCTCATTTTAATCTCATTAGTAGGTCTTTTACTTGCGTAGCGAAGTTGTGGTGTAAACCTATCTATTTATTTATAGGTCTGTACTTTTTTGTATAAGAAACATGATTTTGAACATTTAAAGAAGACCGTTATTACTTAATATTTATTTCATAATCAGCCACAGAAAGTCCACTACGGGACGTAGGCCTCTCGAAAGGATTTATTATAATTACTAGCTGAAGCCCGCGGCGTTGCTCGCGTGAAACATTTTTGACAATGGGAACCTCTCTTTTTCCCGGGATAAAAAGTATTTTATGTGTTAATTTAGGTAATAAGCTATCTACATGCCAAATGGCATTCCATTCCGTACAGCCGTTTTTGTTTGATTTACTGTCAAAAAAAATTCCCTCAATTTAACGAGAATTCTATGATTAGGACACAACTGCCAAACTTCAACTACCAAATTTCCATTGTGTAATTTCGACGTCCTTACATGAACGGTTTCGCCTTTGTTGGAAAACGTAGGAGCTTGGGTCCATTTAGTATAATAATTAGAAATTTGATGTCCGGACATGAAGATCCCAATCTTGGAGGGAAGCTGATTAGGTTTCCGGTCAACGTTAATGAAATGGAATTCGGTAACGAAGTTAGAATGCGAAAATGTTATGTTTTGTTAAATACTTACATTTTCTAATATAAACTAAGTGATTTACATTTAATAGTATGAATAATTTGAAAATTTGTTTGATTATTTCTTAAACAAATATTAAATTGATATCAGAAGTAGGTACATATTTGATTATATTTAAAATCGTGTAATGTGTCTTTTCCTTAATTAACATACTCAATTATTAAATATTTCTAAAAACCTTTCATGGCATCAGTTCATAAAGGTATTTGTCTAACTGTCTACATATAGTAAAGACCAATTTTCTACAGATATGCTAAAAGAGCATACGCGGGCGGTTCAACCGCGGCGTTTTATCCGCCCGTTTGCCATTCTGCAAGGAAGCGTGAACAAATTCACCATGGCTGAGGATCGGAACTTTTGTACAATTACCACAGAGCCGCAGCGCCTCGGCGCTCCAAGTACCGTCAGCAAAACCAGCAGACAATTAAATGTAATAGGTAGGTAGACTTCCATACTTGGAAGGATAAGGGGAAAGTCTTTGCCCAGCTGTTGGACAGCCTAGCCAAAAAAGCGGTAGTATATTAGCACTTATTTATTTATAAGTATATACTCGTATTCTTTCAAGACATAGCGGCTCTTATGCAGGACTATTTTAAGTGAGTTAAATGCACCAATAATAACGACACCAAAAATTTAAAAGTAATAGGCATGGGTGCAAAAAAAGATTAATAATGGATTTTTTGCATCATTTCATGACTTTCTGTGTATGCTATCGCCTTTTTTAATTTTACTTACCTAGTTCCTAACGAAAACTACGTATGAACATAACTAAGTGTAATAAATTAACTATGTTGGTAGGCATACTGCAAAGAGACCTTAAACCTAGATATAGCACTGTCATAAAACGTTGACAGACATGACAATAATAGTGTTGCAGTGAGAAATATTGGTGGTAAATAATTTAATCAAACATTGTTGGCGGGTATCCATGCACTCCATATGGATACCGGCCAACAGTGTAGTAGTGTTATAGTGGGTAGAGTCACTTACAAAACATATCTCACAAAAGCACCAACATTATAAATACTCGTAAGTCAGAATAAACTAGAAAAAAAGCTTCAAAAATCTTAACTTTTATTCTGTCGTTACTCTACAACGTAGAAGTTGGCCACACATAAATTATGGCCACCAAAGGATAGAACACTGTCTAACTTTGCACTTTGCTCGTATTTTATACGTAATGGATATATATGAGTGGTTTTAACTTCCTACGGACTAACTCTCTAATTGAGAGTGCGTTACGTCTAGGAGGGTCTAGAACTGCCAACTTTAGCATTTTAATAGTTGCCAACTTTCAGGATTCGCAATTAGATTCTGCGAACTACGAAATTGGTTTTTAGAGGTTGCCTGCTCTGCTTCAGAGTGAAAGGAGGTTTGAATAGTTTCTGTTTATTTTAAACGCTTCAGTGATTAAGTAATTTCATTTATCATGCTGTATGTTTAGTTGGTGTATTGAGTTGTTCATTATTTTCAACTACTATAATTGCAGTACCTACTTTCGAACTGTGTACATTATGCGATGTCGTCGTTTATCACGATTGGATATTTTGCGTTATAGTCGATATCCTACTAACCCCTTATATATTACTTTATGTAATGTCATATGAGCATTACGCACTCACCATTTACTACTTTTTATCTTTTTGGATATCCTTGGAAGAGGCCAATGTCCAGCAGTGGACGTTATGCTACTGAAATGATGAAGCATATACAGGAATCTCCAATAGAATGGAAGGAAATGAGCAACACTCAAGTAAGACATCAACGAGCATGTTGAAGTAATCAGCATTTTCTTGATGAGTAGTTATATGCAAGTGATTTATATATATGAATGGGACTTAGCACGAAACTTTTTGTTGGATCTAACGCAGACAAACTCAGCGACCACGAAGGATGTAACTACTTTTCGAAAAGTTACAACCAAAAAAAAAACGCTCACTTCGCTCGTTCTACTTACCAAACAGTTTGTCTTTTAATTATTAAAAAAAAAATCAAATCAACTTCTCTTTCAATCTATTTTTTTTCGTATGCACAAGTGTCCGAAACTGTCAGATTTTTCAAGCTGGCTAAAGGAATCTGAAATAGCACAACTGTCAGTCGAAATACACGATGGCAGCCCTGACCAACGGCGTAACGTGCCTTCGGAAGCACGGAAATCTCGAGGATTTTTAGTGCCACGTGACACCCATCGAAGTGCGAACTACCCACCCCCTGCCAGCGTACCACCGATTCAATTCAATACATTAAAGTTTCTCTTTGAAAAAAATTTCATGTCGACAGATGCAAAAACGGCTACAAAATTCAAAATTGAAAACGATTTAGCTGCAATCTAAGGGCCAACTTCGTCCACGGAAATTAATTATCACTTATTTCGCTAACTAACGAACATGTTAAATTTCATCCCTTGTTACAGATTCCGACATTTGGTTGGGAATATTTTCCCAAATAATATTAAATATTTTGCGATGCACCGTTCGGCGGTGGTTTAACATTTTCTATGAAATATTAATATTTGATATTTTGCCACGGCTTACACTTATAATTCTAATTTTCTCGTGGGTATTGTTTCATTTTATTTTATTTAACTATTTGTATATTTCGCATGTATTGTATGAAATATTAATGCGTACATTAATCATTATGGTTTCATATCGTATCTGTTTCATTAGCCGTGTAGCTTCTGGCCTATAATGTACCACTCCATCTATATATGTTGATGACGTAAAAATCGTGAGATTCAACTAAAGGACGAAGCATAATCAACGTCGGGTGGCGGTCGGTTGTAAACTTTTTGATCAAATGCATTGAGAGTTGACATAAGGCTCAATCTACACTACGGCGGAATCGAAGCAAAGCGACGAAATCGTACACAGCATAATGAAATTTATGTCAATCGTATAATGTTAAAACCATAGAATTTTTTTACTTACTTGTAAATCTATGGTTAAAACTATGGCGGTGCCGCGGCCGGTGGCGACGCCCCGAGTCGCGCCGATTCGCTTGACTTCGGCTCGTCGTCACCGGCAACGCCATAATGAACATTATACGATTGACATAAAGTTCATTACGCTATATACGATTTCTTTGAATTGCTGTAATTCTGCCGCAATGTAAATTAAGCCTAAGGCAGGCGACCAGTCTTTAAATTATAGCCATAAGGTTACGGCGATTTATTTTTCGCTAGGCTTTCGCATATCGGCATCCTCGGAAGACCATTCACATGTAAGTATATTGTATTTAGAGAAGAAACAGCCGGAAGGTGCTTCCCGGTTTCCGAAGCAGTAAAGCTGATGATGCAATCGGGAATCGTTAAGATATACAAGACTACACAATATCTTCCAGGTAGATTTAATAGGTTTTTTTATAGCCTGGTAATGTGTCCTACTTATGGATAAGAGCCTCCCCCTCCTTTTTTCACTGATCTCTAATAGCTTTTTTTAGTTGTTGATGTCGTGCCGCCACCTCCTCAATGGTGTAATTAAAAAAAAAACTAATTCGTAGCGTTCAATTAGTTGAATCCTGTGGTGTCTCGCAGCTGTCCGTCGTCTAATAAGGACGGTGGACGTCCAATTTGGCGCAGCTGCTTTTTATGTGGACGGTACCGGGTGAACAAATAAGCACACGTAATTTGGTCTCACCAGAGAATAGATTGTTCAGGTTTTAGTAATCTCTATTGTACAAAAATAAAATTTGTATAGTTCCAAATTGTTAATTGAACTTTCTCCGAGTTTACATAAGAAACAACTAAATATATAAAACGGTTAGGTATACTTAAAGCGCCTGTGTGTATTGAGCTGACTTACACACAGGCGTCTTGAGTTTACCCGAGGCTGAAGACGACGATGACTCGATGATTTTACAGCTACCAGAGTATCACCAACAACTACGGACACACCACCATTAGTCATCGTTACCAATAGAGCAGCGTGGGCAGCCGGCGGCGCGGGCGGCGACGCAAGTCTACGCTCAGTGCATTGAGGACGGCGAAACCGTCCGGTCGCCGTCCCACTTAACACTCGCCCTGATGATGATCGTCTAAACAGATTGAAACTTGTCGGCCTATTCCGACTACACTACGTAAAACCGTTTTAATTTAGTTATGTCATCTCACGTTACTTTTAATAATATTACTTAAACAATCTTGCGTTTGTATGTATGTAAGTTTGTTCAACGATAACTCACTGGTAGACAACGCATTTAGCGTTAAATTCGCCTATTGTTCTGTACAATATGTATTTGATGAACAATAAAGATTAAATACATAAATAAACTCTGGTAGGAATGTTGAAGTAGTCAACAGAATTTTTAAGTTAGAACATGAGCTAAATCTGTCAAGGGTTTGCCGAGATATGGAGTTTGCGAGTTCACAGTTCAGGGCGATCTACTAGTTATTTTTACTGCTTTGTTTTGTGTTGGTAAATATTGTTTGTTTGATAACATTGACAAGAATTTTTCATAAATAGTTTCAATGTATTTAACTATACATTCTCGTTAATATTGAACTAGATATCTTACTTTACAGTTGAAAATCTTGAGTAATCTGTGTATTATCGGTTGTTTTCAATATGTATTAGTATTAAAACTATAGTTTATTTCGTAGCAATTTGATTGGTTTTTAGACTAACCATAAGGCTGCTGGTTGTTGTATTAGAAATACGTCAAACTATAACTTTTTGTAACTATTTATTTAAGTGCAATAAACCCTTTCTTACTCTAATCAGGTTTTTATTGACATTTCTTCATGCATCATAAGTCATTTTTAATAAATATTTTTGATTAGCCAAAATTTTTAACTGAATATAGTTTGATTGGCGACCCCTATGCTATGACATAATAGTAACGCTTGTGCCTGCGGATCACACCTTGGGTTCTTCCCTCAGCCCCAGCCTTGTAGATAAAGAAATTTTCAGATTGTCCTGAATCTCGAATATTAACCGATGATGAAATTACACGAACGAGTATAGATCGTCTAATTTAAAGTATATTTAATAAAACTGCTTGCTTCATTCCTCCACCAAAGATAAAAAAAAAAAACATAAAAAATTATAAAGGCGGACTTATCCTTCAGTAAGCGGTAATTTGAATTAATGGAATAAATTCTATTTCGCTAGGATGTTTCTTGTGTCTTGCAAAATATAGACTCTACCCCCTAAACGTGATTGTGTATCAGTATCAGAATACTTAAATGCTAGTTGCTTTTCTATATTATGACAAATGGTCTTATGAGAATAATGGCACCTTTAGACGGTGCAAGTTTCTTGCCTGTTGCACATTTTATAATGCGGAGCTTGCATGGTCAAAACAAAACGTCAGACATACAAATTATTTATTGTTTCAATAAAATAGTATGTAACAAGCAAGATACTTACTCCTTTGCAAATGAGCCTTAAAATATGAGCTTTCTTAACTTCTTTCTTTTATTTTGGTTTATTTATTTGAATAAAAATCTACGTATTATTCAATTAGTTTATTATCTCACATCTCTCCATAATTCGGGTCTGAATCATTGATTCCTTTCAGCGGCTCATATATAATGCTCGTGATAGGAGCGGACGTTTTGACGTTGTCACAAATCCTGTCTCGGTCTCGTTTATTTATATGTTGTCTTTCGGATTAGCCTGAATTGTATTGGGCTATAATTTAGATTCGGGTATATTATAGATTAGCCTAAATTTTATTCAGGACTGATTCGACCAAACACATTTACACCGATATAGGGAACTATTACGGGAATAGTTTTACTCTCTGAATGTATTCTTAGTATAAGTTCGTTAACGTGTTTCTATTGACTTGAAAAATTAGGTTAATGGCAAAAAAAAACTTCAGAAATAAGTTGAACAAGGCTCTGTGAGCTGTAGACATCGTGAGTCACCCCGACCTGTAAAAGTTTATAAAAACGTTGTTCAGAAAAAAATGCATCATATTAAGGGTTAACAAAAAAAGCTTAATGACATTTTTGAAAATTTTTCGTAATGGCTGCAAAATGATATTTTTATAGTTTTCAACCCCCATATTTTCGCCATTCAATTCCATTGAAAATTTTCAAAAACTGAATATTCAGAAAAATTTGATATAATTTTCCAATCTTCTCTTACAAAATTTCACGAGAATCTTTTATTTTTTTTACTTTATTTATTTAACTTTATTACAAATGTAATAGGCGGACTTAAATCCATAGACTTTATCTACCAGTCAACCTACTGGTAATGCCGAGATTAAGAAGTCTTTTGTAGGAGGCGCAAAATATATGATTTTGAAAGATATATTAATAATAATAATATAAGATATAATAATATAAGATATAAAAATATATTAATTAAAATAAACTTACATTCAAAATAAACATATATATATAAGATATAACCAATACGTAAACTACATATGTATTATTTGTATTCTATCTGACAGTTCTCGAAGATAATGTGCACGCACGGCACTTTGAAACGCTACTTGAGTACGAGCGAGTAATCTTTTCAGAGTCAACAAAAAAAAAAACAATTCTTCTAGCTTTACATAAAATGACACAAAAACTTTATTTTGTCAACAAAATCCTATTACGAATATGATGCAGGGGCTTTGGCAAGTAAGTATTGTTTTTACGGGGCAATAATTTATATATCACACTTATATTAAAAAAGCAAAAGTTTGTGAGTGTGTCTGTGTGTGTTTGTGTGTAACTCGGGGTAACACCGCGGGGGCGCAGCTAGTAAAATAATAAATACAAAACGAGATCTACAATCGAGCCCGAAAATTCGTCACATCTGCTCTATGTATTCAAGAACGCCATTTAGTGATGAGTATCGGAACTACATATACCAATTAATATCCGTCGCGCTATCTATTTTTTCTAGGAGAAACCCAGCTTTTAAGCGTTTACCCTCGATTAATTTTAAAGTCCTGAATCGATTTTCATCAAACATACCCACCGCAAGGGAACTTACTTTCGAAAAAATATTAAAAACATCTTCTTATACCTGTTTCCACTTCTATTTATAGAAATTGGAAGTGGAAACAGGTATAAGTAGTTTTTTAAAAATATAATATATAATAATATTTTTTTTATGAAAATAGTTTCTATTTTCAGCCTATTCAGTCCTGTAGATTGTTTAAAATCTAAAATTTTTGACTTATATCAATATACGCCTACAGAGTATCCACATATAACACAATGTCTAACCGTGAGAGCGGTCGGGAGTGAATTTAGATAGCGGTGGCGGGCGGGTCTTGCGGCGCCGGTAATGAGTCGGGAGGAATCGGGGCCAGATGGGAGAGTAGGTATTTGTGTGACATTTCCAAAGCATTGAAATCTGCTAATTTTATAATATAACAAACCTAACATTGTGGAGACTTTCGGAGATTATGGCTCCGGTACTAGGAGTCTCCAAACATTCAAGACCCAGGTCAATCTGGAGAAGATCATCTTGATATTCCATCTTGCTGTATAGTTTATATGTTTCCAGTGTGCAAGATGTTCAACATTTGAAAGTTAAACGTCCCGAAATAAAAAGTTCTACCCAGGCATTATCTACTGAATTTATTATATTTCAGTGTTGGGAAATATAAAAAATAGAAATTCAAACCAACTTTGTATAGAACAGCCTATTTTTTAACCTCCGACAAAAAGAGGGGTGTTATAAGTTTGCCGCTAATGTATTTCTGTATATCTGTGGCATCGTAGCTCTTGAAAGGATGGACAGCAATCCCTTGCGGCGGTTCTTAGCAAAAACTATGTTTAATAAAAATCAGTTCAACCGTTTAAAAGTTATTGGGGGTTAACGCTTTAAAGTCGGTTAAATTTTTTTTATTTACCCGGCAAATTACAGATGGCGCTATGGATATCAATTCCACTTAACACCGGTAGGAATATGTAGTACCGCCTCTAATCACTAGTTGGTGTCGTCAGAGGACTTTTTAATTTGCCTGGCAATAAACTTGTGAATCGATTTAAACAGCTGCTGTTTCAAGACATTCTTCCAGCTTACAGCCATACAATTAGTAATACTACTTGTGTCAGGCCTGTGTCACTCCACGTTTAAGTATCGAAAATATACCTACATTATTTCTTTGCGCGCGTCTACCACTTCGTAGGGGAAAATTCAGTTACATGAATCGTTTATTCAGAGTAATAAGAATGAAATTGGCTTGCAATGGATGTCTAGGTATCTAAACGAAGAGGTGAGAAGTTCCGACGCGAGCTAAATTAAACCATAGCGCTAACCACATTAAGTAGATATTTCTTTGAATCTCTTTTCTGAGTAAGACTTCTGTACGTGAGTAGATACTAGTACTTATTCTGGGCTTAATGTGTGTATTTACCAAACAGTATGTATAAATTGACGTGCCCTCTAGGGTTGCGAACCTAAAATGGAACTGGGCAGGACACCTGGCTAGAAGAAACGATGGAAAGTGAAGTAAGGCTATCACCGAGTACACCCTAGGAATGGAAAACGGAGTGTTGGGCGTCCTAAAGCTAGGTGGGTCGATGATATCAAACGGATTGCTGGAAAAAACTGGACGGCTGAGGCTAGGGATAAGATTCAATGGCGCAGATAAAAGAAGACTTATGTCCAGCAGTGGGTTGTTGAGAGCAGATCATGATGATGATGATTTATAAATTATATGAATTTTTACCGATATAATTAATACGATCAAATACTTCGTATGAAATATTTTAAACATTGGTACTTACATATGTTTTATAACCTAAATTAAAGAGAAGTATACATAGTATTTAATATCAGAATATATACCTGTCTACTTTTAAAATTTTCAGAACTGAATGATGACTACGACAAAGGGCAGTAAAAAAAATGCATACTTTAAAGTTTCCACTTCAAAGAGAATTTGGTAGAAATTTACAAACTGTCCTATCTGGTGTATCGTTGCTCTGTGTCCAAAGTTGAATTTTGGGTCCGCTCTCGAGACTACAGATATTTATCTGGCCGAGGCCGGACTTTTTTAATATAAATGTTCTTTGTTCGTGACGGGAGAAAGTTTTAATGAAAATTCAAATAAGGACAACTTTAACCTTTTGTTTTTGCGTGTTTTTTGTTGCCTCCAATTGTTTTTGTTTCAAGTAGGCCGTGCCAAATGATAAATGTGTTTGGAAGTACGAGTTTTGGGTGTCCAGAGCCTGTTTATTTATGTACGTAGTAGCTATTTATGTCGATAGTAGTTGCGAGTATGTGGACCTACAAACTCACATGGAATTTATACAAAGATTAAAAACAATCTTGCGGGAATAAGAAGTTAATATTTATATTTGTATACCTAAATATTAACTCTTTCACCGCGAACGTAGGATTTATCCGACATTTTCGTGCCCATTGTGCGAGGGTCGGATATTTCCGACAAAAAACCACTAATCGTATTATACATCCCTATTTGGTTATAGGTATTTATTTTTGATTCATTATGCCTCGCGCTGGGAAAGCGACAACTTACATAAAGTCTCACGGTGAAAGGGTTACGTGTATGGAGTGCAAACAAATATCCAGAAGCACAGTTTGAAGGTTTGCCAGCGAAGCATGGAACGCAGCATTCACAGTGGTACCTAATACCTAATATTTTTGATAGCTTACGAAATACCATGCTGCATTTAAATACTAGTTTTAATACAAGGTGGCAACTAGATGTTGCTGAAAACGCAGCTAATTTAAAAACGGGTAAAATGGTTACCAATTATGTCGCAAATGGTTACCGCTAGCGTGGCCGCCCTCGGACGCGTTGTTGTAGTGACCAATAAAAAAAAAAACAATTAATAGCACAAAATCGACAGTGATGATGGAGTAAGAGAAAGGTCTTTGCCCAATACGCTATTAATATCTACTTATAGAAATAAATGGAGCAGTACATAAAAGTTTATAGTCTCATAGTGAGAAATGAAAGAAGCTGTTCTGAAAACAGCATTGAACGATTTTTTTATCACAATAGTTTTTATTAAAGAAATAATCAAGGACTCCTCTTATTTCGTTTTTATTTCGTCAAGCATTTAGCTGAAGATCAGGAGGCATGGAAAATACTCACCGACAAGAACGTAGTTCTTAAATAAATCGATGATATTTTTTTTAGTTTAGGAAAGTAGTAAAAATTCACAAAGATATAGCGCTTCGAAGTTTCAGAGTGGGGGTGGTTTACGTCACCTTTGGTTGAAAATCGTAGCTGATCGGGACGTAACGCGAAATTGAAATGTGCTGTATCTTCGTCATTAATTGCAAATCATAAAAAAATAATAAGAAAGAAGACCATATTTATAATCCATATATATAAAAGCAAAAATCACTCACTCACTCATCACGAAATCTCGAAAACTACGTAGCCAATAAAGATGAAATTTGGCAGAAAGGTAGATTGTGACTAGGAGACGTCCGCTAAGAAAGGATTTTTGGAAATTCGATCCTTACGGGGGTGAAATAGGGTTTGCCAGTTTGTATGGAAATTCGTAATTTTTAAAGTGAGACAAAGTTTTTAATTTACTTTAAAAGTTAGTAGAAAATAATAATACATTTATTAGATTTTTTTTTTTACAATATATTGGTTGAGGCTTTTGTCCTCAATCTCACCTGATGGAAAGCGACGATGAAGACTAGGATGAAGCATGCCTATCCAAAAGATACCCATTCAATCTATTAGATTTTGAAAATTACTTCCCTATAGGGGTGAAACAGGGGTTGCAAGTTTATATGAATCTTCGTCATTTTTGAAGCGAGACACATGACATTTTTGAATTGGTGGTCAGTAAAAAATAATTATAACACAATTTATAACGTAAAAAAACAATTAAAGATCCTATTAGAATCATTTTCCTAACCTAAACCTACGCGGACGAAGTCGCGGGTTACAGCTAGTAATCTATATAAAGAGGAAAATTTTTTTCTGCGTATTACAGATTATAACAAGTAATTATTACGAAAACAAAACCCGACTGCCTTTTTTTTATTATTTTATTTTGATATATCCAGTGTCACTCTCAGAGTAAATACGAATCAAACGACACTTCTCAGCTAAAATCCATCGAGCCGTTCATTCCGCAGAGCGTGCCAAACAATTATACATACATACATACTAGGGTGCTTCTTATTTTTCGACTTTTGAAATGTTACCCGGTCACGTTGTCATTTGAATTTCTATTGTAAAATATGAATCAGTGTTTTTTATTTTTAGACCAAATTTAGAGGTCGCTACCAGTTGTCAAACTTTTGAAAAAAACGTTGTATGAACATTTAACTATGGAGTCTCCTTAATTGATTAAAATTAGTGGTTATGTTACGTTTTATAGTGAAATATGCACAAAGGTCTCCTTCCTTTTCCTTCCCCATTCCTTTCTTCACCTGGAGTATGTCAAATGTCTGCAATAACAGTACACTAACTCCAGGGAATTTCAGCCTTTCGACATCACTGCTGTAAAAACCAGTATAAGATATTTATGTAGAATTTGTGCTCCTTTGGAGCCAAAAAGAAAACAAAATTAAAGTTGGAATCCTTAGTTGACAATGCTGGGTGACCAATGAGTGTACAAGTGGCCACAGACAACTCTTGCGGATAGCGAACAACAGATTACTCTTGCGGAACAAAAATGAGCTGAATAGTGAAGTTTTTTGAATATTACCATAATACTCTTAGCTAGAGTTACTGAATAAGGTGTTGCTGGTGATCTGTTGGACCACCCTGATGTATATACATAGCAGAAACCTAATATTGCGATATTTTTGTCCCGTTTTAAACATGAATTAAAATCGACAAAACCGAAAAAGTGTCATGTTTTATTATTTTGTATTTGTTAATCATAGGTTAGAATATAAAAATAAATAAGTATTATTATCAAACATATCTAAGACAAAACACTGCAGACTTTGTTACTAGCAAATACAATTTTGAACGACTATTTACAAACTTTAAACAATGATGTATTTTATAGGTACTTGTATTATATATAAACATAACCTTTTATTCTTTTCGACTGGTGAACCTCAGGAAGGTTTTGCGAAAAGATGTATATAATAATTTAG
This sequence comes from Acrobasis suavella, assembly GCA_943193695.1. Lineage (NCBI taxonomy): Eukaryota > Metazoa > Arthropoda > Insecta > Lepidoptera > Pyralidae > Acrobasis > Acrobasis suavella. The sequence goes on from OW971947.1 coordinate 6,316,456, forward strand.
TATATTGCTGATATTTACAATTTTAAAAGAATAAAAGCAAGAATTGCTTTTGATGATTACGGAGTATATTTGAAAATACCCTATATTAATACAAACCATTCCTTGTATCTTTCAATAAATGATTTCAGGGTTTTAGTTATAAATATTTATTTGAAATAATATCATTTATTTTGTATTTACATGCCCTGTGTCATGAAAAATAAATCTAAGCTCTGCAGTGATTTTGAGCTTTTAACAAAAATTTGAATATTGGTCGCGACCCTTAAATGTAACTTTAAAAAGTTGAAAATAATACTGAAATAGTTTTTTAAGGTACAGTATCAAATGACAGGGTGACCCGTGGAAAAATCGAAAAAATTTTTTTTTTCATCTGTGTAAGAAGCACCCTAATACATACTCTAGAAAAACGTAACCCTTCTTCTGGCGCAGTCGGGTAAAAAAGGAGTAGATAATATTTAGAGTCTTTGTAATATTTAGAGACTTTGAATAAATTACCTATCTAAGGGCTCTCACAGACGAATGATAGTCAGTATCTCCGCTACAGTCGTCAGCGACGGTCGGCGACGGTTCATGACAGGAGTGCCAGGAGTAAAGGCAGCGAACTGTCACCGACAGATATCGCAGGCTATTTGTTCGCCCTAAAACAAATCTGCTTTTCAATATCAACATTAAATCATCCCTTTCAAAAGCTTACCGTACCTAAAAATACACTTTTAATAAAACCTAAAACCCACGACCTATTTCAAACTGAGTTTAATGCGTACCATTCTTATTTTACATTTAAGTCTTGCCAGGATTTATATTCGGTGGGTACTTCACCCGGCCCGAGAGGCCCATAAATAACACCGCAGAGGTCTGAACCCCTAACTTTTTACCCCCAACCCACCCCAGCCCCTAACGGCTAAGGTTACAGTGGGAAGATGAAAGAACACCCTCATATATCTTTTTCAAAGTACGGACCGTTTGAGAATTTTAATTTTGCTGGGGTCGATTTTTTACGTGATTGTGAGGTTGGGCGAGTGAATAAATACTGTTCTAAATTAAACACTTTTTCTGCGTTTTTCTAAGCAGTCGACATTTTGATGTTGTAAATAGGTTCAATTTATTTCAATTTGATGCTAAATTGTTTTTTCTAAATTGGGTGCTTTCTTGGGTCAATGATAAATCAGTGGTATTTTTCGTCACAAAATAATGTCACTTGTCATCCGTGATTTTAGATTTATTATTGCAGACAAACCTAACTCGAAGAAACTATGACGTCATTAATCTATATTTTACACAAAGCCCACAAAAAAATGATTGTTTTAACGTTAAGAATAAAGTATCTAATTTGAGTTATTGGAGGGTAGCGAATTATCCTGTTACTGTGCTTTCTATATTAAGCATATATTTTATATCAAAGGAGATTGTTAACTATTTCATTTCTTATGCCAGTATCTAATAGTTTTAGAACCATGCACATCACGGCGTGAGAAAAAAAAAACTATGGTAGCAGTATGAAAAACCTTACGATATTATCTATAGGCACCTCCACGTGGTTGGGCTAGCAACCCATAACCTATGAGGGTTATGTTTTATAAAGAGTATGTATGTGTAGTTGTTTGGCACGCTCTGCAGCCTGAACGGTTCGATAGATTTTAGCTTGAGAAGTGTCGTTAGATTCATATTTACTGTGAGAGTGACACTGGGTATATGGAAATAAAAAACGGCGGATTTTTGGCGCCAAATTCAAATGTTTGGCACGTTCTGCAGCATGAACGGCTCGATGGATTATAGACTGAAAGGTGACGTTAGATTTGTATTTACCGTGAGAGTAACAAAGTGTATATAAAAAGGTAGTCGGGTTGTTCGTTTTTTTTTTAACTATGACTACTTGTTCTTTTCCACCTTCTATCACACTAAAAATTGCCTTGGGTCTTGCGGCCCTGGAGTCAGTCTGCTTAAGCCGAAATGCTCTGTCTGCCCCATAAGGTATAAAGATGATATAGTGTATGTTTGTATGTTTTCTGCTATATAATCATAAATATAATTATGTCATACGCATCTCCTCATAACTTCTAAAATTTGGACTGCGATAAATAATTTTTCAAAACTAAAAACCAATTTCACTCCGTAACTTGACCATTTGACAAATATGCACATTCAAACAAAAAAGAATTTTCTAAATCGGTCAAGGCATCTTCGAATAATCGGTTAACATACATAAAAAAGATTCCCCCGAATTGATAACCTTCTCTTATGAAGTCGGTTAAAAAAGAGGCTAGCTTATGCCTAACTATGTGACACCTGCTAACCAAAATAATATTTAATACATAAAAACTAAAAATCCTGCATAAGCAGTAAATATTCAGCCACGTAACCCCAAACATTTGTTTTTCCCAACTTAGCCACTCATATTTCACAACCTCTCGTTTCATCCCAAAAGACTCGTCCTAATGAGTACAGGCTTATTTATTTAAGGTCTATTTACATGTCCCTACGAGGCCTTAGCAAATAACCCTTTTTACTACATCCATTTAATCAACTGGCCCTTTAAAACCTACTTAAGTTGATTAAAAGTGCTGTGGCACGTGTCTTGTATAATTAAACAGTTTTATATTCAACGTCTACTGAGAATTTTTAAGTTTTCGTATAAAAGGTTTTTTTTTTATTTGAACTCAACCTAACCATAGAAGATAGACATATGCTGTTGCTGACTTTTTGTAGACCTATAACTTTCTAGTACATTGATTTTTCATTATGTATCTGGTAAATCTTAGCCAGGCGTGACGCAGCGACCGAAATTAAAATAGGATTTTTAGTTTTAAGCGTACTTTTTACATACAGACAGATTGACAGACAGATATATCGGTATATGGATTATTAAAGTCGATGCGTAGGAATCCACATTGTAACCAGATAATTCCATCTATCTGGATAATTCGTCGAAAAGAAAACTATTGATCGCAAGTCGCAATCGATAGAAATCAGTGCAGGATTATTGGGGTTACCTTTTCCCAACAGTAAATAATAATAATTGTTTGTTTAATTAAATTAGTAAAGAGTGGGTTAAAAAATATTGACGGATAAACATTAAATTCGCTACTTTTCTATCAAATCGGATACTTTTGAACTGACTTCCAATAGGAGGAGAAGGTTATAATTATACGTCGCGATCTTTTTTATATACATTACCGTTCACCGATTTTTCGAAAACGCATGGTCTGATTGGATAATTTCTTTTTGTTTGAAAGGTATACTTGTCAGATGGTTTCATATAAATTTATCAAAATCAAATGAGTAGATAGGGGGTCAAGTCAGTTTTTAGTTTTGAAAAAATATCTAAATATTTTCTATGGATTTGTATAAAATATAGACTAATGACGTTATAGTTTTTTTGGATTCAAATTCAGTTTTTCTGAAATGAATATGATCATGACAAGTTACACTATTTGTGACAGTTGTTTTCTTAACAGTACCAAATCATTTATTTTGGACCCGTTAAAGTACCCAATTATGAAATATCGAAGATGCGAGTTTAACCTACCATACCATACCTACGTTAAATTGGCAGTTTTCGAATATGTTTGACTTTAATTATAAAGCGATATAAACGTGAAAGATACGTTCATGCGCGAGTGAGGGCTAGGTATAAAAAGTTCACATTAAACCCTTCGTATGAAGTACGCACACTTCACTATAATATGGAATGTTTCAAGTGATAAGCGTTTAGCGTTATTATACGAGTACCTAGGTACTTACATAAACATTCATATATTTGATATAATATTTATAGTCTACATAATACATAAGTTAATAGTCCACTTGTTGGTACTTATGAATTTATATTATTATTTCCTCAGGAAAGAACTAAAAATAAAGCAATTAAATTTACAAGCAATATCCTGTTTTTTTTTTGCTTTCACCAAGGATGTTATATGTACAGCTTAACGGTCCATAATGATTTTAAATTGTCTTTATTTCTTTTTCAGAGTCAACACCAGCGTCCTCGATAAGAAAAAGAAGATGAAATTCCATCCATTTGCTAGTTTGCATCTGAAACAGAAACAGATGATGATTAAAATATTTATACACATCAAAAACAGTATGAAAAGGTGAAACAACAGTGGGGTAATAAAATCAATAGTTTGGGAAGACTTATACATGACAAATGTCCAAAACCCAAGAGTATACTATGAGTATTCTACACAGTAAACAGTCAGTCGGAAAAGTTTTAATAAGGAAAATATGCTAAAGATAACTTTCATTTATTTTATTTTCTTTGAAATCGACACATATTGTTGAATTTTTCACCGCTGTTAGTCACAGGTTTTGCCAGCTCATTCTCACGCTTTCACTCATGCACCCGCTTTCGCTCGTGTCTTAGGCCGCCGCACACACCGGTATGTCGCACACAATCCCTTATTAAAACGACACGAGCACGCACCACTATTGAGATAATATACATAGAGTGGCTTTGCTTACTTGTCAAAGTAGATGATAATGATGTACAGAACTATCTCTAAGGTGACCCTGGGATGACCTTTTTAAACATAAAGAGTTAGTCGTATAATGTATGATCAGCTAAGAATTTATTTGAAATTATTTGAAGTATTAGTTGAATTAGAATTTATTTGAAGTAAGTACGTTACAAATAATTAAAATATCGCTTCCAGTTTTATCACCAATTAAAGTATATGAAGCAAAATCAATGAAAGATTTCTGTCTATTTAAAATGAACCATAAATGAAAGAACACATTCTCCTGCACGTAATAATGATTTTTATTTGTAATCAATTTTTACAAATTTGTAAAAATGTCCATTTTTACAAATTTAAATAATATTAAAATTACAAATAAAAAAGAGACTCCAACGCATCGCCGCAAGGCAAGAGTACCCAGAAGGCTGGCCCCTCTGCACTGCAACAGAAGTATTTTGTGCAGAGAAACAGCCCGCCCTTGGATCACAAAAGATTATAAAGTAGGGCATCAAAATTAATAAATGGCTAGCTACTTCATTGCTAACTCGGTATTGTATTATTATTTATGTTAAATGAATGCTTTGGGTTGGACTGTGACCAGCAGTGGTCTTCCTGTTACTGATATCAAGAATCATTTATTTGCATTATACAATAGATATCTGTAATGTTATTAAATGTTAGTATATTCATTATATAAACCTGCAGATAGATATATAAACATTGTTATCGTTTTAAATAAATTTCAACTCGTAGTGCTTAGTGCTTTATTATGTATATTCACACTGTCTGCAGCATTTTAAGTTGATCATTGAAATGCATATTTTGAAGTGAAGAAGCAGGAAAACGCACCTTTTGCTCAAAAGCCCAGTAAAAGGTCCAACCGGACGAGATTTAAAGCCTTAATTCTTACAAAAGGAATTAATGCTTTAAATCTTTAGAACAAAATAAATCAATTTAAACTAACAAGCAAGACACACATAATCAAAATTCCCCAATTTCAGCAAGTTTCACGTCCATCTTTCAGGCGGACTTGAAGCTTTTGTTACCACCGCCAGCTCCCGTCATTCCCCTTGTATGTCATTCCTTTTGTTCGTAAGCTTTGTATACTGGAAAATTTATATCAATTATCCTAAAACCGCGGACACAATGGAGTGAGGCGCGGGAAGATTTTTTTGCACAAGCGAAGCGTGCCAAATTCCGAAAGACCATTAGTATTTTTTAAATTAATTTAATTTTTTTGTTCATGCACACTTAAAAAGTATTTAGGATTTTTAAGTTCAAACATGTGCAAAATCGTTCATGGGTAGCTGAGATATTTGTATATAATATATAATACTGGAACATTACCCCTACAAAGTCTGTAGTTGAAGCGTAGATGGTTGGAGATTTTGTAAACGAACGTTCATGAAATTTGAAAGTACTTACATAAGAGCCTAAGAAGTTTTTTCATGCATGCCAAGATTCATTCCAATACTTTCAGTTGTTTAACGGGGATAAACTAAAAGATATCGAAACATACAAACATCAAATCTCTTTCTTCATTTTCTAGAGAGCTAATACGTAACAGAGAATGGGCAGCAGTGTTCTTTATTGAAGACATTGACCATCTCCTGATATAGCCAACAATGCTATAGGCAAGCGGGTTGATAGTCTGTAAATAGAGAGGAAAAGTTGTCTTAGTCTAAAAGTGGACGTAAGAGTGTATCTTACACATACGCCGCATAAGATTTTGTATGCATTTGTTCTAACCCTTTCACACGATGTCGCCTGCTCGGTTGCAGCGCCAAAGTAGGGGCAGCGAAAACCGCTGCCGCGGCGGCGCTGCGGCACATTAACCCCTCTCCGCTTCGTCTCGGCGGTTGCAAGACCGGTGAGGCACCGCAGCGCATCGTAAGCTCTAGCATACAACGCCCTGTTGTGGCGAAAACCACTGTCGCGGCAGCGGAATATGTAAATGATGATGAAGATGATAAAACAAAGAGACACAGGTATGGCACTTCATAGAAGCGAAGTATCATTTATGCCTACACTACTATAAACAAAACTGTACATCCGTGCACAAAGCGATGTGTGTGTGTTCGCCCGCAGCCGCCCGCTCAACACCCTCGACAAGGCGAGAACGGGGGAGAGGTGCGAGGACGGGGAACGGGGACGCACATTGCGCGGGACCTTAGGAGATTCCGTTCTGAATGTTATACTTATATTAATTCTCTGCCTATAGTTGAGTAATGAAGTGATATAAGCCGATAAGGGTAAAACCAAAACGCTTCCGTGTCCGCTCCCGCTTCTCTTAGCCATATATGCCCGCCCTCAACCGTGCTCATTACAAATTCTTTCATAAGATATTTTTGAACGCCTCTACGGCCGAGGTAATGGACACTTTGCGAGGAAGGGTTGCTTTTGCCGGTTTCGTTTTTGCATAGCAATTTATAACCGACCAAAAAAGAAGGAATTTCTCAATTAAAAAAATATTCAGATTTTTTTTATGTAGGTAGTAGTTAGTAAGGTTACTTTTTTGAGTTTCTTTTTTGACGAGTTCGTATTCATAAAATTTTCCCCTTCTTAATTAGTCATATTCCAATACTTAGTGAGTACGCTATTAATCAAAGAAGTGCAGAATTTTTATAAATAAATTTGTTTCAAACTATACTTATTTCAATTGCTGTGCGTATTAGGTGTCAGCCCAAAAACTTACAATAAGTACAATTCGTCAACATTTTACATTTCCCAATCGATAAATACCAAAATCGTATGAATTTATTAGTTAAAGTTTAATTAAAAATTTACTTGACATAATTTGTGTACGAATGGTTTTTTCAATCATTATGTTTTTTGTTTTATGTCTTTACATGCTTACAACTTTATTTATTTATTAAATCTTTATTGACCAAAAAGGTACAAAAGGTGGACTTACCGCTAATGCATTCTCTACCAGTCAGCCTTTAGGAAAAACTGAAACAACTTTATATAAAATCCGCTTCTAACTTCTAACTATTTCTATGTATGTGAGACATACATACGGGGTAGACAGAGACTATGAATCTAGACTATGAATATGTGGGTTATAGCTTTTACTTATTCTTTTTCTAGTAATATAAGAGCTTGCTCTTATCAGTATAATTAAGTGGAGATGCCTCCATTGCAATAACATTTTAAAAAATTACAAAATTTTAAAAAATATGACTTTCTTTATAAATAATTACTTGCTCTTCAATATTAACTACACATTTTCAGCGAGGATATGTCAAGTAGGCAGCTAAGATTTTTATATAAAAAAAACTTTACAGATAACCGTAATTCCGATTCAAGTAAGATTTTTTAAAAATTCAATTAAGGATATCCACAAAACCGCAATCCATTGAAGGACCAAGCGATTTATTAAGTGCTGAGTTAGTAGGCGTAGACCACATGTTAACTACTTTAAAAGCGACCTTATTTCAAGAGGATAAAGGCCAACTGTTACAGTTCATTTGCTGACCACTGTCGGGAGCCGCAAAAAGAAATGCTGCCTAGGTCGGTGGCTTCCTTGGTTACGGTCGACGATTTAGATATTTAAAATCTTTGTTGGAATCAAATTGTAAAGGAAAAGAAAATTGTACTTACATGAGTAAATACTTGTACACTTGCTTCTGGTGAAGGAATACACCGTAAAAATAAATAAATATTTGAAAAAGGCCATTTTCTAACTTGCCCTGACCGGGGATCGAACCCGGAACCTCTGGGTGGCGGACTGGCATGGTGACCACTACGCCACGGAGTTCGTGAAGAAATATGCACACTATCTAGTTCACTGGTGTTTAATAATGACTGTTTTCAGTAGATCACAGTCATTGAGCCCGGTCAGATGCCTTTAGGCAGATCGTTAAATCTGACAACAATGTAAATAACACAATCCATAATGAGAAGATTAATACAAGCCAATACTAGCCAGGTCTATCAAAGGATTACAAATTACCCCTTGACAGATTTGGCCACTTGAAAACATAAGACATAGATTTTAATTTAGTTTTTGGTTTGATTGTTACCTGTAATTAAAATAAAACTGAGGCATAGATAGGCATACAATATATCATAATTTAATATAAAGTGTTTTTTCGTCACGAATGAGATTCGAACTCACGCCCTTCAAGTCTGAACCATGATGGCATTTAGGTTTCTTTGTTGTATGAAAATTTCGAACTACGGATTTTCGTAGACCTTGCTACGAATCACAGAAAAAGTTCATACTACGGATTTTTGTAGAACCTGCTACGGATAGTCGTAGCAAATGCTATGAACCCCTCTTCAGGTGAATTTTTTGTTCCGCAAAGGAGCGCGCTGAACAAATTGTGTGGATTATACTAATATTAAAAAGTTCTTGTTTTTAGTTTTACTTAGAATTATTTACTTTTAAGTTATATTTTTCTTTTCACTTAAATTACTTTTAGTTTAATTATATATGTATTATTAGGTTGGGAAAAAAGTCTTTTCGCATATAGTATGTATGAACTTGTAATAAAACCACTTTGGCTATACTATTTGTACCTGGCTGGTTTTGGTATCATTTAAAAGTTTAAATTTTAAAGAAGATAATTCCAAATTCAAATTAGGAAAATGCGTGATTTTCATTTGTTTTTCTTACCGTCAAGATGAGTGAATCTAATGAAGAAATTAGATACATACTACCAAAAAGGTAAAAATGAAAAGCAAGCCACGAAAAAAATTTGTGATGTTTATGGACCTAGTGCAGTCTGTGAGAATAGCACAAATTTGGTTTAAGCGTTTTCAATCCGGAAATTTTGATGTCAAAGATGCACGTCGCTCTGGTCGCCCTGTTACGGATAAAATGGATGCCATTTTTGAAAAAGTGGAGCAAGATCGGCATATCAGTAGTTACGACGTAGCTGAAGAACTGGAAATTGACCACAAAACAGTTTTGGCGCTTTTGAAAAAAAAATGGGTACACAAAAAGCTCGATATTTGGGTAGCTCACGAGCTCTCTGAAAGAAACCTAATGAACCGTATGCTCATTTGTGATTCTTTATTACGACGTAATGAGACCGAACCATTTTTGAAGAAATTGTTAACTGTTGATGAAAATTGGATCACGTACGACAAGAACGTGCGAAAAAGGTCATGGTCAAAGGCCGGTCAGGCTTCACAGACTGTGGTGAAACCCGGGTTAACTCGCAACAAGGTGATGCTGTGTGTGTGGTGGGATTGGAAGGGCATTATTCATTATGAGCTGTTACCACCAGGCAGGACCATCGATTCAGAACTCTACTGCGAACAACAGATAAGATTAAAGCAAGAAGTTGAGAGAAGCGGCCGGAATTAATCAACAGAAGGGGTGAGGATTTTCATCATGATAACCCTAGACCTCACACATCTTTAACCACTCAGCAAAAATTAAGAGAGTTTGGCTGGGAGGTGTTAATACATCCGCCGTATAGTCCTGACCTGGCACATTCAGATTTCCACCTGTTTCGGTCTCTTCAGAATTCTTTAGGCAGTGTCAGGTTAACATCACGAGAGGATTGCCAAAAACTACTTGACGCAGTTTTTTGATCAGAAGCCCCAAAATTTATATAGCAATGGGATCATGTCCCTATCGAACAAAATGGTACCTACATACTTTAGTTAAATGTAAATAAACTTTATTAAAAAATGTTTTAAATTTTCATATAAAATGCGAAAAGACTTTTTCCCCAACCTATTATGTTTATTGTATTAATAAATATTTCTGTCTATTAATAGAAATATGATTTAAAACTAATATAATAAATGTGTAAGTTTAAATGTTTGTGACTTTGAATAATTGTTACTCTAGCGCGTAAAAAACTTAACAAAAAAATTAATGAAACTAGCTAAATGTAGCTACCTGATTTGTTCGGATTCATTTTATTTCGTATACGGTTTTATGTTGGTCCCCCGGAAACACCAGTTCCCGGGGGATTGACATAAAACCTCTGGCCTCTTTGACCACGCGGGCATTACACAACTAGTTAGTTTTTATAAAATTAACTTTCGACAGTAGCTGGTGTCGCCATCTAGCGATGTTCGCGTGAACTTCTCCCGACGAAGGGTCCCGGCTATTAATTTCCTAAGGGAACCCCACACCCGGATACCTCGTACTAAGCGACTGGTGTGGAAAACGACACATTTTTTTTTCACGTATTTTTTTTTCAGTTTGCAAATCAAGTTGATTCATAATACGTGTTAAATATAATGTTTTCACTTCATAAGAAGTTTTTTTTTTATTTTTTTTTACGTGTAGGTAATCGTTTTATTACATAATGTTCACGAGTACATACTTCTTTTTCATTTTTTTATTGCCATCAAACTTTTGTTACACCCCTGGTGTTGCAGTTGTCCATGGGCAGCGGTGATCACTTACCATCAGGTGACCCGCTTGTTCGTTTGCCGCCGTATAACATTAAAAATAAACTTTTATGTTGTTTAAATTGGGATTCGCTTATAGCTCGATCATTAGGGCTTCTATTGTGCAGGTGGCTGACCAATCCTTACACCACACTGATTTAAACTCGAGCTATTGTATTAATTGGTTTTACGTATCAGTTTTATTTTACTGACGTTTATATGCAATTAGTGCATTCATATGAAGGTGATAGAAAAGCAATGTATTACTTGGATGAAATAAGCATAACTTCTGTACCTACGTTTCCCACACACTATCGTAGTGTTATACAAATAAGAATTTACTTCTTATTATTCACTGACAAAATTAAATACCCTTGAATAAGAAAACGTTTTTTTTCTACAACCTCCTAGTGTCGAATATTTTTTTCTAGTAACATTATTTCCAAGTAGCTGATTTTTCCGCATAAAAATAGAAAAATACCACGTTTATGTTGCAATTACTTTGTACCAGGTGGATGAGGTTTTATGTTTACGAGTGCATGACTATACTAGCGATAATGAAATGCAAAAAAAAAAATATATTAAGAGAAACCAAAAAAGTTTAATTTTTACGTGCGTAGGTATGTACTTACAAAAAGTAGGAAAAAGGAACACGTGTTGTATTGTAATCAGTAGGTACCAGGCGGGTAAAGTGTTATCTTCACGCACGCATGAATATCTTTTGGTAAAATAATAAAATTAAACATTTGCTCAACTAAAAAGATAAGAAAATCACGTTTGTGTCCCTTTTACTAGGCGGGTAAAGTTTTATCTTCACGCGCGCATGATTATATTACGGTAAAGTTATAAAAAAAAAACTCCAAAAAAAGAAGTAAAAATCACGTTTGTATCGCTATTACTTGGTACTAGGCGGGTAAGGTTTTGTCTTCACGCGCGCACTATTACCTTACGGCAGAGTAAAAAAAAAATCTCAAAAAAGAAGTAAAAGTCACCTTTGTATCGCTATTACTTGGTACCAGGCGGGTAAGGTTTTGTCTTCACGCGCGCATGATTATCTTGCGGTAAAGTAATAAAAAATCATTTTCTAAAAAAAAAAAACAGTTCTTGCCGCTATTACTTGGTACCAAGCAGGTTAGGTTATATCTTCACGCGCGCATGATTTTATCTTACGGCAAAGAAATATAAAAACATTTAAAAAAAAGGTAAAAATCACGTTTGTGTCGCTATTACTTGGTACCAGGCGGGTAAGGTTTTATCTTCACGCGCGCATGACTATCCTACGGTAATGTAATGAAAAATTATGCCCATCTGATACTCCCGTCTCCGAGCTTTTTGTGCCCACAGTACCTGTCACGCTTATAAGCGTTTTTTATAGAATATTTATTTTTATATTGAGATTTTTTTGTAGTTACTCTGCGATACCAATTAACTTTCTTACATAAATATTAGCAGTGTATATATATATGACCTTCTTATCGACTAGGTAGGTACTCGATTAGATCATATGACTTAATAGTTATAGTTTTGTAAATTAAGAGTGTAAATCTTTGATAATTACATTAATAATAAAAATCCTCCATCGTGGCAATGCTGCCAGCCTTCGGGCATGTTGCCGTAGGGTAAAGAAATACCGGCTTTTTTATTTGTAAATATTAGCAGTTTCTGTATGGTGTTCTTATTTTTTTAAGTTATTTATCGACTTCTAAAAGGGATCAGGTTATCAATTTGTCGGATTTTTTTATGTTGTTCTCCGATTACTCTAAGACGCCTAGACCAATGGAATTTTCGTTTGTTTGAAAAGGCATTCTTGTCAGATGGTCCCATATAAACTTTATCATAATTGGTTATTTGGTGTTGAAGAACGTTTTTTTTTTGTGAATAATAGGTATCAATAAATTTGATTTTTGATTTGATAGACACCATTGACAGTGGTCATCCATGAGCTTTTAAAATCAAATCCAAGAACCAAGCATTTTATTATACGAAAACATCTCTATACTTATATATTGTAGGTAAGTACTTGAAAATAAAGGAACTTATTTTTTTTTCATAGGTCATTTTTGTCTTGCCAAGCTCAGTCACCTTTTAAGTGCTTTTTAACCGATTCCCAAAAAGAAGGTGGTTATTAATTAATCTGGATCTTTTTTCTATGTATGTTTACCGATTATTTGAAAACGCTTAGACCGAATTTGAATTATTTTGTTTGAAAGGGTATACTTATCAGGTGGTCCCATAGAAACTTTATCAAAATCGGTTGTGTAGTTTGGGGGTGTAGTCGGTTTGTAGTTTTTAAAATTATCGATAGAATATTTACAACCTGTAAATGTAAATAATATATATACAGATAGAATGGATATATTTATCACTTCATTTAAAAAAAAAAATCAAAAACAACCATCATTTTATCAATTTAACCAGTTTTCTCCGCATTTAATACATAAAAATCACAGTCAGCATTCTTCAGCCAAGGAAAGTGGGGAAAATTTTAGGTACAAAAACAATCCACTTCGCATGCCCAAGGCTCCCAAAGCAATGCGTCTTTTCCCCTCACGTACGACGACTACACCTATCCCCACTCCCCCGTCCTTGCCCACCCCCTGGGTGGCCTTTTTAATGCCCAATGCCTTTGTACTCACTCCTCGTCCGTTAATTCGCTTTGATTCTTAAAAGACGAATTTTACACTACCGAATACAAACTAATCTCAACCTTATGACAAACAAACATAGAGTTGGATTTACATTGAGTTTAAAGCAAAAGTTAGATCAGTATCTAATGGAATATCAGATCAACAGAATTGTATGTTCTTTAGAGAAATTCGCTCTTACGATTGTAACAATAAAGCAAATTTTCAACCTTAACTCGTCGACAGAGAGTTTAGTTTAGATTAGCTAGGTTGGGTGTAGATAAGGCCTGTCGTACAGTGTAGTGTTGGAGGTGCAATAATTTAAGCAAAGGGTGGAAAGCGACGGAGAGTTCTTTTTGGAGTTTGTGTGAGTGAGACGTGCGTAGAGGTCGGGCGGGTTAAACGCGTGGCAGGCCCGCATTCCAAAGATGACCTATGAATTTTATCCGACTGGCTCAGAAGATGGATAATGTATTTCAGATGTTCGATACAGATAGGAAATTTAACTTATTGGCCAATATGAGACATGACTCTATTTTGGGTGGACTTGAAGCTTTTCTACGCACATAGGCCAAAAGTGGCCGTTTTTCGCAATTGTGCGTAGAAAAGCTTCAAGTTATCATTTTAAACTGTAAACATTAGTTCAAAAAATAGTTTCAAGGGTTATCCAGTGCCTGGTAAAGACAAAATTTTTAATGATGACTCCTATTAATTGATATATTTCAAACGGAAAATTCAGGTATTACCCTAACTCTGAAATTCGGACAAATTTAAAAAAAATATTATCCTTTCTCAATTCTAAAAAACCATATCAACTGCATACGGTTATTTTTATATAATACTATTGGTGGCATTGCCCTTGTGGTGGAATTTTTACATCCCCCGAGACCTTAATTTTTTTTCCGGTATAAAAGCTATTAGATATAAGTATTAATTCAGATAAAATGCTATCTATACGCTAAATTTCAATCAATGAATTCATTCCAATCCATTTGGATTGGAAGCCGTTTTGATGTGAAAGCGGAGTAACATCCTACAAAATTTCGCATTTATACTCGTAATATTAACTGGATAACATTTTGAAATCTGTTTCATTTTGTCACAGACTGGGCAAACTCCATCGACATCGAGACGAAGATGGCCTTAAATTTAATTGATAAAACATTAATAAAAAATATATCCTTATTCCATCCCTGCCAGCCATCAACACCCCAAATAGGCCGACGCGCTACAAACGCTAAAAACGTACCCCTCAACCCCTTTCCCCGATTTTTAAGCCTACCCCCAACCACCCACTAACACCCGGGTTAGCGGAGGTACATTTATGTGCAATAAATTTTGACCGCTCATACCTATTTAAAATGACAAAAACGCCTGTAATACTGTCAAAAGAAAATGTACTGTAACGCAAAGTGAATAGAGTTTATATTTAGATGTTGTGTGATTAGGAATATAGTCTATGTAAAAGGAGCGACTCTGAGTTTTGAAACGGCACGTATTGCTTGACAAAAAAATACTTTGTTTCTTGCGTTTAGAGGTCATTTTCGGCTGCAAAAAATTGATTGTTGGAAAGAAGTGGACAGTTTTGCGGGTGAGCGTGGGACAAAGCTAGGTAAATAGGGTAGACATTGTGTATTTCTCATTTGTCTTGGTGATGGCGCAATAAAACCTATTGTTATGACAGCCCAGTTGGAATTGTGGATAATGCTGGTCTAAAATAATATTATGAAGAAGAAAAAATTTGTTGGTTTTATAGTTGGTGGTTCAACTTTTTGTAAACCGAATTGATGCGTAGATCTACGCTAAAATGCATTGTTAAACTATTGTGTCTGGTATTCTGACATACTAGTGTTGAATGCAAACAAGACCCAATGTATTATTAGATTTAGTCTTCTTACCGTGAGGTAGGCCAATGTTGATGTGCTACTGGGTCAAAAATTAGATCTCGTTTAAAATATTTCTCTTTTTTGGGAATCACAGTAGATTCAAAACTTCAATATGATACCCATAATTTAAACTCGCTAATAGGCTTAGCTCAGCAGCTTACGCTATTAGAAGAATCGGACAATTTACAGATGTAGCAACTGCTAGACTAATTTACTTTAGTTACTTTTATAGTCTGATGTCCTACGGGATTCTTCTATGGGACAGTGCAGCTAATATACATACTATTTTAATTTTACAAAAAGCGGTAGTTCGTTTCAGTTATGATTTAGGATCGAAAGACTCCCTTAGAGAATTTTTTAAGAAAATTGATAAGTTCGCTGTATCATCCCAGTACATATTTGAAAATATAATTTATGTAAGAAAAAGTAGTCTTATTTAAAAAAACAGGTGATTTTACGGGTAGAAACTTACGTAACATAAATTGTTTAGTTACCCCGTTATAAAGGCTGAAAATAGTCACTAAATCGTTTAAGGTTATTAGCTTCTTGAGCTTGGCGCGGGTCCCTCTTAAAGGTTTGTATTTGTACACTCACAAATCTCATTTACTTTATTTACAAATTGACATTAATTAAAAATTTAACGACATCATTATGATATATTAATGTATTCTCAGTCTACAAACCTAATTTTAATATCAGTATAATTGTAAGTTGGCATTTTTGGAGATAATGCTGCAGTACAGTTTGTCACCGCTTCTTCTGTACTTGCGCTTAGGAGGCGGCAGTGAACTTAGTTGTAAGTAAATGATCTGACGTCAACAACTACCTATTAAGAAATCGAAAGAAAAAAAAGACAATTATCAAGTGATACAAATATCCAAAGATAAATAAATTATTTTTGACTTTGTGTCACTCCGCGTATAGGTATCGAAAATATTCCTACATTATTACTATGCGCGCGGCGACCACTCCGGAGTGGGAAATTCAGTTATTTGACCGTTTGTCCAGTTTTCCAGCTCCAGAGTAATCAGAATGAAATTGGCTTGCAATGGATTTGTAGGCATCTAAACAAAAACGTGCTGACTTCTGACGCGAGCTACATATTGCCATATCGCTAACCACATGGAGTAGATATTTCTTTGAAATTCTTAAATTTGCTGTTAGACTTTTGTACGTTAGTACTAGTACTTATTCTATGGTATCAAGGAGAGATCGCGTGAGAAACGGCAAGAGAGTCGCCTGCTGGTACGGTCACGTCTTGTGGAAACCGGCAAGTTACGTTGGAAACAAATGTAAAAACTATGCCGTCTCCACCGGGGCTCAGTAGGCGTGTCGACCCTAAAACTGCTGGCTCGTCGTCGAGAATGACGGTTGTGCCAATCGTCTTACAACCAAGGATGCTCAAGACTGTGCGAAGTGGAGAAGAAAAAGACGGAAAGCGACCCCGGGCTTCGCAGCATTACAGCTGAGGATGCAACTGACAATGCGCTGAGATGACAGAGAGAGGGAGAGAGAGAGAGAGAGATAGTTGAAAAAACATAGGACGTATCTTTTGGAACAGCATAGGCTGAATATATAATGTGTAGATCAAACTTGACAAAATATTACGGACAAAAAACAAAAAAAAAAAAGTTCGTTATGTTAGTTATTTAAATAAATCCAAGCACTTTAATTTTGTCGTCAATTATTTTTTAACTTATTTCCTGTTTGGTATTTTTAATATATTTTTACTTTCTTAGCTTCTTAAACTTTGTAGTTTTCAAATGAGACAACTTAGAAAAAAAAATTAAAGTGTAAATAACGATTTTTTTTCTCCGGTGTTTATCGATAATATTTCGTCTAATATCCACAGATTTCATTTGATCAAGTATAAAAAATACACATTGTAGAAATAGAACAAGATGTTATAAAACTGCGAAATT
This sequence comes from Acrobasis suavella, assembly GCA_943193695.1. Classification (NCBI taxonomy): domain Eukaryota; kingdom Metazoa; phylum Arthropoda; class Insecta; order Lepidoptera; family Pyralidae; genus Acrobasis; species Acrobasis suavella. Next base: position 6,333,708 of record OW971947.1, read on the forward strand.
ATTCTTTAATAGTTTAGCATGCATTTACATAACAAGTTGGACCAATTTAAGGAGGGAGAGACAACAGAGGAGTTTGATGGCTTAGCGGAGCACTGCTGAGTGCTATTTTTGACTGCTACCTGTTGGTGGTCTTTGCTAAAAAAAAGGCAATCGGTGATCAAGAGATTTTTCTTTGGCAGGAAGCCATCTTGAATTTGTGTACAGACCCCACAGAAAACAGGTGACTGAAATGTTATGATGTGATATATTTTTCGAATCAGCTCATAAATCCCTTTCATTTGATCGGCCACACGGCAGGTAATAAGTTTTTTTAGTTCTATAGAATAAAGTGATGACATCATAACTCCCCATTGTACAAAAATTCAAGATGGCTCCGCTTCTTAAATCCATATTTGAGTCATATGGATCAGCTCCGCCAAAGAAAATCTCTTAGTCACCAAACGCCGTTTATTATATTTTTATGTCGTGTATACAAGATGCCGTAGCTTTGTAGGACCGTAAAGAGACGAAAGGTTTTTTTGGTCTAACAGTTGGTTGGTGAAGGAAATTTTGTTCAACCATAAAGGGACCAACGGTATTGTCCGTTAAAGAAAAAGCAGTGCTCTCGGCCGACCGTTACTCGTCGAAGTGTAATTTTTTGAACAGAGCGATGAAGAACGGTTTTGTGGTAAACGGTTGCTCGGCCAAGGTTATTTCGGTGTACTGTTGTGAGCTTTAAAATCGAGCTCTTTATATTTCAAAAGACACGTAAAGCTGATTTCGGGTGTTATGGATAAGCTTGTCGAAGTGGCAGGGGGCGCGTGACGAACCGATGGCTCGAATGGCGACCACTTACTGGCAAGGGAAGTGAAGGACACCCACTCACAAGGTGGCCAGACGACCTGACCAATGTCGCTGGAAAGCTCTGGATGCAGGACACTCTAGATCGGTCATTTTGTAAATCCTTAGGAGAAGCCTATGTCCAGCAGTGGACGTTATTCACCTAAATGATAATGATGATCGTAAGGTTACAGTAATTAAGCTAAGTTAGATACCTTTAGACATCGTGAAAAATCTGACACCAGTGTTGGCTACTAACATGAAAGAAAAGGCAATACTACCCATAACTAGTCCGTCTTAAGGGGCTACCTGAATTTTCCGGGGTCCAGTGCTGCCTCCATTTAAAATAAATCATTAGATCGGAAACGGAGACATCATTTAAAATTTTGTCTTGATCAGACCCTAGATAACCCTCCAAACTATTTTATGAACTATTGTTTACAGTTCAAAGTGAGAACGTGAAGCTTTTCTACGCACAATTGCGAAAAACGGCCACTTTTGGCGTATGTGCGCAGAAAAACTTTATGTTTTCACTTTAAACAGTAAACAGTAGTTCATAAAATAGTTTGAAGGGTTATCCAGGGTCTGATCAAGACAAAATTTTAAATGATGTCTCCGTTTCCTTATAAATGATTTATTTCAAATGGGGGCAGCACTGGACCCCGGAAAATTCAGGTATCCCCTTAAAGTGTGTTTTTCTTGCGGTCAATTTATGTGTTACCGATAACAATAAATAGAAACCTACTAGGTAATAACTTCTATTTGCCAATAAAAAATACATTGGTATATAAATAAATTGAAGTAATTTCCTCTCATAGAAGTTTCTCCCCATCAAGCTTTACTTAAAACCCCCTTCCTAGACAACGCCCCTTTATATCCCACCGTTATTTCTTGCATAAACGCGAAAAAAAAGGAAAGGCCATTAGTATCGGAAGTGAGGACCTCATCAAGATAAATAGAAACGTCACGATGATGGATGACAGTCCCCGCATGCAACTACCATCATCATTTAGCCGTGTAACACAAAAACGCGACACCTTTTCGCTACGACATAAAGTCGAAATTAGAGTTTGCTTTTGGCGAAATTTTGTGTAAAATATATTCGTTCTGGAAGGCTGTGTTTGTCGTTATCTGGTAGTAAATATGTGCTTATGTATGTGTTTTTAACAAAAGGTGGTTTTAAGTTTATTTACCTGCTTTAGGCAATACGAATATCTATAAATATATGAGTATGTAAGTAAGTACACGCTTCATATCAACGATATAAATAATAGTCTTAATTATTGATTTGTACAGTAATTTTCACAATGATCGGGTTGTTATCTAAAATAAAACTCAAAATTAAAATTCGTGGCGAATTTTTTTAATTATATGTTTTAATTTAGATTACTAGAGTCTTCTTGTAAATAGGCTATCTATTATTTTCTATCTTCCTAAAGGCATCTAATAAATAAATGTTTGAATCGTCTTCGTTTCAGCGTTTTTTTAATACGTTTATTAAATCATCGATCAAAGTTACATTGAACTACAAAAACGTTTATATTATGTTACTTGCTGCTACGGAACCCTTCATGGGCGAGTCCGACTCGCACTTGGCTGCTTTTTCATTCAAAATGGCGTAGCCATGAGGGTTTCGTGATGCGCGGTGGTAAAGGCTTGTTTAAACATTTGATTGATTGATTGATATTTTTTGCAAATTTTATGATGACAAATTTAATAAACTTTAGACTGCTTGCTGCTTAAATGATCACGATTAATATTATATTTACCTAGTTAATCCCTAAAATTGTTGTTCAGTTTCTTCTTTTTATTATCAGGACATCTAGCAGGTAGATCTTGGGCCTGGAAGGAAACAATCACAATTTGTATTCATTAGGTAAGTAACAATTAGTCATTGATATAAAAAAAAATCAGTGTCACTCTCAAAATTAAGACAAAACTAATGACACCTCTCAAACTTAAATCCGTTCAGGCTGCAGAGCGTACCAATCATTAGAATTTGTCGCCAAAGTTCCGCCATTTTTTATTTTTTATTTTTATTTAGATATAACTAGTGTCACTCATACAGAAAATACAATTCTAACGACACCTCTCAAGCTAAAATCCATCAACCCGTTCAGGCTGCAGAGCGTGCCCAACAATTATACAAACATACAATACATACTCTAACATAATCCTCTTTCTGGCGCAGTCCGGTAAAAAGAGCGATAAATAAATATAAAGGGACAAATAACACTGATTGAGCCAGCTCCAAAGTAAGTTAGAGACTTGTCTTATGGAATACTAACTCAACGATACAATATTTTATAACAAATACGTATATGGATAAACATCCAAGACCCAAGGCAATTTGAAAAAGGCCATTTTCCAAATTGCCCGAGCCCGGACCTCTGGGTGGCGGGCTAGCATGGTGACCACTACGCCACGGAGGTCCTCAATGCAATGGAGCGATGTATCTTCTGCGTCTAAAGTGGATAGAGTGTCAAACGTGGAACTTCATCCAAAAACGGCAGTCGTCGATGTAAGACAAAGCCGCGAAGCTAAAGTGAGATTGGATAGGCCACGTTTGCCGGATGCTTGCAGATAGTTAGGCCAAATTAATCACAGGAATGGAATTGTGATTGTCAAGGAATGGATTCCTACAGATAGTCGTATGTAGCCGCGCATCAGGACTATAGGAAACGTTGGAGTAATGACATCAGATGTTTTGAGAGGAATTGGAAGGCCTTTGCACAGTAGTGGGACAATATAGATTGTAAACAAGTAATTATTTTAAATAAATAGCTAAAACAATGAACTTCAAATTTTAAAATGCTCAAGACGAATCAAACCAGTCCAAACTCGATGGAATTGCAACGTTTTATTACAGAGTTCTTATGGCGACCTTCCAACTACGTCATTTGATCAGCTCTTTCCTAATGTTGAATTGTCACGCGATATACGTATGCATGCAAAATTCTAGCTTAATCGGAAACCAGGAAGTGGGTCTTTCTTGCAAATTTGGTTACAGACAGACAAGGGGCAGGTGAAATTAAAAAAAAGTTTGTAAAAAGGTAAGTAAGCTATAGATTCGATCACGTAGGGAAACACCGAGCATAGCCCTCTCCATAACGCGTTGAGTGACCTTGAGCCTTCTTGTGAGATCCATAGTAAGGGACCACGTTTCAGAGCCATAAGCCATCACTGGTAACACACATTGATTAAACTCTTTCGTCTTGAGGCACTGAGGTATTTTGGACGAGAAGACACTGCGTAGCTTCCCGAACGTTGCCCAGCCGAGTCGGATTCGTCTATGTAGATATGTTTAGATTGTTTAGCTATTTTCTATACCAACTCACTAAATGTCTTTGGGCAAGCGAGCTTTGACTTTGTCTTCAGAAGGGATAAAAATGATAGGTAAGTACTTAATTTTGCATGAGATACTTGTGGTAGATAAGTCTTCTTTTCTTTCATAAGAGCAACGCTTTATAAGTAGTACTTTTTCATTGATATAATTTTCAAAGTTTTCCATATCTTTCTTTCTATTGCCAAGTTCTTGCCTATTTCATAATCTATTGGTTTCTGATCCGCAGAGTATTACACTTTTTTTAAGTAAGTACTTATATAATCTGTAAAGCTAGGTCCAATCTAGATTCAGTTTTATATTATATAACTTAATTAAATATCTACTTATAAGTTATATTTATCTCCAACTACCTACACCTCACGCAAAAAACGGTGTCCATGCAAAAACAAAATGGAGGGCACACTTAGGCGCCACCGAGGTGGCGGGTGGCGGGGGTGGCAAAACACGCATGTGCGTCGCCCGCCCCGTATCGGGACAACGCGGCCCCGCGGCACTTGGCTGTTAAGAGGAAGACTCTACTAAATGTTTGTATGCGGACGGCGGACTTTTTAAAATCTACAGTGCTTTAAGAATATAGTATGTATAAGTATAAAATATATTATAGTATAGTGTATATTATATAAGTATAGGGTGAATCCCTATACACAGAGGAAATGTTGGTATTCTAGGTCGTTGCCTCAATGCTGTGCGTTGGAAAATGTATTCTATTTGTAATTCTTTTATTTATTTATTGTTTTTTTTTAATGTAATTATAATATGTATTGTTTTAGTAGCAAATATTTTTGCTTCTATTTAATTTAAATTTCATTTAAAACATAAACAACCAAGTAAAACATTTTTTATACTACCAAAAAAAGAAAAATACAAATGTGGCACGCTACTACGAATGCCAATTACTTTTATTAATTTCCGTTAAAATTAGTTCAAATCGCGGAAATTGATAGTTTTTAATAACTAGAAAAATAACAATTTATACCTAAAGATTACAAGCAGTAATATATAGCAAACTTATGAACGTGTAAAAGTATCTGTAAGGGCTCAATTACTGACGAAACATTTTATTCTTTGAAATAAACATGATGTTTGCTTATAAAATATTAAAAATAAGCATATTAAACATTGGCATAGCTACATTTATTTCAACTGTTCCAAGAAAGCATACATTTTATTTTGTACAAATACAAATTTTACTCAGTCTGCCTCTTAAGGGGAGGCGTGGTTTTATTTTCCGTAGTGCGTTTTTTTCCCATGTTTCTTGAGCGCCCGAATTTATTTTAAGCTTTTAGATAACAAAAGTAATTGTTTTTTTTTTGTTTGATCGATGTGAAATATATTTTGCATCAAATTTATTTGTGTCTCTGCTGCTACTTTATACGAACAAATTTAAAGAACTCGTCCCCATATGTCATTATAATAAATATCTACATTATGAATATTAGATAGGTAGGTATTTATAGCCTATTTACATGCAAATAGGCTATAAATGCCTACCTATCTAATAAACATAATATAATTTACTTGGTATACCACTTGTATGGGACATGCGTAATAAATCGAACCACGGGTTATACTAAATCACTATAGTATAATGAAATTAAAATAACCAGGGCCGGACTAACTGGCTCCTAGGCAATGTAATACTCGGATCCCGCTTCTTTTGCCGTTTTCTTATTTTAAAATAGTATATAATGCAATTAGTGAATAAATGACGGATTTACTTCGAGGGCCATAGATGAATCACGAGCAGGTGAAGGATTCTAACGACTCAATCACGACCGTAGGGAGTGATAAGTGTATTGTGCTCGTGATTCAAGTGTTAGAATCCTAAGCAATGCGTGTGATTAATGGGCCCTCGATGTGAATCCGCTTTATTCAAGAATTGCATACTATACTTTGTACCATGACAACGAGAATAATTTTTCAAAACTAAAAACTGCCTTCACCAACAAACTACACAACCGGTTTTAATAAAAAAAATTATGGGACCACCTGACAGGTATTCCCTTAAAAAAAAAAGAATATTCTAAGTCGGTACAAACGTCTTCGAATAAATCGATAAACATATATAAAACATAAAATTCCGACGAATTTCTTTTGGAAGTCGGTTAAAAACAAAAAATTAAGTGAAAATAGACATTTAATGAAGAAAGAAGAATGTTAAATTAATTAAAATGGACATTAAAATTGGAACAATTACTAAAATTAAGAGTAAATTGTTCTAAATTCAAACATCAAAATAGTGAGTAAAAGTGCATTTTATTCACTGTTTTCAGTGAATAAAATAAACTTTTTAAAGGGGGAATGGTACAAAATATTTTTTTTCTTTACAAAAGTTAGTCGAACAGATTGACTCCAAACGCATCCTGTTACTTCAATGTCTTATGATGTGATATTACTACAAAATGGTAACCTAGTTGACTTGATGTTTCATATACTATACTGTATGTCCCTTACACACTGTATAACTTCTTTGTCCCAATTATCTCAGTAGGTATAAATACCTACAGGTAGATTGGGGCTGATTCTCTGTTCAAAGAATTAATTTATGGAGGCTTTTTAATTCTCGCCCTGCCTTGTGGTGTTTTGATTTAGGCTTCGTTATAAAAACATACGGATCTCTCCTCTATTTTTGTTGGGGGTTAGGATGCAATGCAACAAAAGAATTTTAATGAGTTTCTATGCTTTGAGCGGTTTTTCTCTTTTTTTGAGCAATGCTATTGTAAATTACATATTAGGTATACATACCTAGAAGGGCATACAGATAAATAGGTAGCCATCTACGTCAGTGTGATAACATAAACACTTTACCCCATTTTGCATGTTAGGTATTTAAATAACTATAAACAATCTTTTACGTGTCTTTTTATTGAAATATAAACTTTACAAATTAATACCTATCCTTATATATTACAAAAAAAAACAATAAATTTAAGTAAAACTTAATTAAAACTAAACTAAAAAGAATAATAAATATAACCTAATCGAAGAGCCGTAGCGTACCGGGCTCGAAAGTGCAAACAAATTATATATGTAATTCATGATTTAATTGATATGTTTGTAATTAATAAGCAATCCCCAAAGGAATTATAAAAGAGTAATATTTTATCTTTACCCTTGGGCGTCGTAAGAGAGGTCGCTCAAGGACAAGGTGGTGAGATGATTTGGCGCCTTTTTGACAATACCTAGAAATCCGTCGCGCAAGACAGAGATCAGTGGTGTTCTAGAAGCCTTTGCACAATACTGGGACACATGGGCGTACCCAGGTTCTGGGCCAGGGGGTCCTAGTCATATAAATATAAACATAAATGGAAATGGATATTTTTTATGTAATTTTTTTTAAAATTATTTATACAATAGCCATTTTAACTTTGTAACTTTCGAGGGTCTCCATCAAAACGGTTTATGATGAAAGTCTTCCGTGAAAGAATCGCCCATAGTGTTAGCAAATTTTCTATGAAGTACATATATATACAATGAGCATACAAAAGCCTATTTAATCTATCTTCGATCATAGTCGATCTTGGTCACGTTTTTAAGCGTCAATTGTAGCAGTGGAATAAGGTCTGTCTGTCCGTCGTGGCATCATAGCTCACGAACGGAGGAACTGATTTCGATGCGAGTTTTTTTACATGAAAGCAAGCTTCTTAGGGGTGGTACTTAGCTATGTTTGATGAAAATCGGTTCAGCCGTTCAAAAGTTATTGGACGCTTTATAGTCGAGTTTTGCCTGGCAAATAAACTTGTCGAAAGTTGTATTTTGTATTGCAAATGGCGAAGAGTTATTTTTCTTAACTTTTATTAACAAAAGTACATAGTTAGTAGTAACCAAAATCCAGGGGGGCAGCTGCCCTCCTTTGCCATCCCTTGGTACGCCCATGTGGGACAATATAAAGGCTATTAAAAAAAAGAAGCGTCAAGTGCAACGCGATGTTTAGATATAAACTTATTGCGTTACCAGTTATACACGTCTATTGACAATAAGATGTTATTATGAAGTCGAAACTATAGGCATCACCGAAACAAAACAACGTGGGGAAAATCGTGATTTTTAATACCTATAAGTACATAGGTACCATTTTTTTTGTAAACAGCGCGGGTCAGTACCTACCTATAATACTCTTCCAACCCGTAGCGTATTCTAAAGCCCAATTATTCACTTTGACGTCGGACGTAGATAATAATCTGTCATACGACACTGAACGACAGAACTGACCACTCTACGCAGACCCCACATATATTACATCCCTCCCGTTTTTGCGGAAGCTCTAATAAGAAGTAAAAGGGGAGTGGAAGGTCAGGGTAGGGTGGTGGTATGAAATGGAAATGCATGGCGGCATATTTGAGCAGGGTACGGCTGTGCGTAAGATTGTTTGACGTTTTTTGGAAGCGGAGATAAAAATTGTGACCCGCGATTATTTTTTGTCGTAAAATGGGGATTGGTCGTGGGAAGAGTCGAAAATTTTGTATATGTATTTAAAGATATCCCCATTCAATAAGTAAGCTATGAAACATCTATCTAATTATTTAAAATTTTCTCTTGTAAGTTCATTACCGATTGAAGCCTTAAGAACAGCCTTCCCGTCTTACTTTTCATACAAACGCTCGTACTTACATACGTAATTATGGCGTTATATGTGATCTTACTTGAAAACTGTTGGACTAACAGATATCTTGTACACTATTTCTAGGTTTGTATCAAAATAATAAATTAACATTTGGAAAAACAAGTTCAGTATACGCCTGCAAAAATATGCTTTTTTGCACAAATTTTACCTGAACTTCGACCGTTCATAAAGTACTCATAAATTGTAAAAGTAAAAAAAAAAAATTTCGATAGAAATCTCGCAATTGTAATGAAAATTTCATTAAAATACCTTTATTTCACACACTTGTAAGGCTTACTAATAAAAACGTATATCCTGGAACAAGTTTTATAAAATTTCCGTACCCTATGAATAGTTAATATTCGTTCAATGGATAGTTAATAATAATACTAATTTCATTCAATATAATGCAAACCGTGCCCTAAGACGCTATCTCTCTCTTTTGGTTTTGCCTTTTTTTCTAGCACTGCACTGGATGAAAAAACAAGCTATTCAAACTATGTGCGCGTTGACGATAGAGCGGCAGGGAAAGGCAGCCTTAACTTTGGTGCCTGGGGCCGCGCGTTCTATCTCTAGCTTCTAATAAAAGTCTAAAATTTTTGTTCCTCATAAACTTAAGCTTCAGAGAAGGGAGGCCGAACACCTAACTAAAAAAATGGTCGACTTGGAAAAAAAATAGGTTCTCTTACAAATCGAAGTCACGTGATCTAGTTACTATGGGATGTGATTTTTTCATTCGTATTTCGATATATATTTATTGAAATAAGTAGTTAAAATGATGGTCTGAATTACCTTTCAAAATGTTTTGTATATTTTGCTCGAAATTTTAATGTTTCAAGTTCAATTTTTAATTATGATGATCCTATAGACAAGTAGCTGCTCATTTAAAAAAAACAAACAGGAATGTATTCCATAGACATCAATTCCCATGGCTCTATTTGCCGATCAATATATCTAAGTAAACCAATTGGCCGCTGGGCAAATACCACTAATGGATGGGACTTATTAACTTTGTTGGACTCGCGCTGGACTCACCTTGAGTCAATATCATTGACGATCATAATCGAGTACCCAGGTAAAGATACCTTATGGGTTTTATATAAAATAAGCTAACTTGAGTTATAAAATAATGTGAAACGAAGAACTACCGAATCTTATATTTATAATCTAATATTAAGATGAATATGGTCCAGTAGTCAAGGCGTTCGCCTTATGACGCGGAGGTCATGGATTCGAATCCCACTGAGAAGCATACTTTGTGAAAAATTTTTTTCATTCTGGTATATATTAATATTGCAGGCTTGAATCACCTGATTATCCCAAAAGAAAGATGATTCCACGTTCGTAAGGCACGTATAAACTAGGGGTCCCGAACGCCATCTAGCGTTTGATCATAAAACTATCCAAGGATTGGTTCTGGTTTACCCTTTGGAGTACGGAGGTCATACGGCAGTCGCTCTGTGTAAATACTAGTAACCTAAATGCATAAAAACTGTTTTTTACTCACGTAGTGTAGTCGGGAAAGGCCGACTATTTTGGATCGGTAAAGACGATCATCATCAGGGCGAGTAAAACCGTGTTTAGTTTATATATTTAACTAGCTGACCCGGCAAACGTTGTTTTGCAAAAATTGAGGATTGTATGTATTTTTGTATGTTGTATCATAAAAAAATAGAAATTAAAAATTTTGTCTAAAAAATAAAAAATAAAAATTTAGTTGTGGACTACCCCTAACATTTAGGGGAATGAAAAATAGATGTTGGCCGATTCTCATAGATACCGGATAAGCACAAAAAATTTCATCAAAATCGGTCAAGCCGTTTCGGAGGAGTATGGCAACAAAAACTGTGACACGAGAATTTTATATATTAAAGAAGATTATGTCATCTCACGTTTTTACACTTATAATAATATTATAACTAGTAACCTGGTCAAATCTCCTTGGTTAGGTAGTGGACCCCGGGCTCTGAAACGTCACTGCTGAGGATGCAACCGGGAAAATACGATCGGAAGATGATGATATTAAGTTAATATAAGCTGAGAATGTCACCTACGCTAGTGGTATTGCCATGTCTTGTGGAAACCGGCATTTCGCGACGTGGTATACTTACAACCAAGGATGCTAAAGACCGTGCGAAGAAATTATTGATAATATGGAATAAATTATAGAAAAGTAGAAAACGCGTTCCTCGTTGCATCTCTTACTGAACTGCTTCCGAGACCGGGGTGCGCTTTTTAGCTTTTTCTTATGCAAAGATGACATGCCCATATTATCAAGGATTATGGTCACTTGCTTGCTTGCTTTTCGTGTGTGTAAGTGGCCAACACTAGCGTCAGATTTTTCAAGCTGCCAAATAATGATGACAGGTGGGACCAATGGCTTATACGTGCCTTCCAAAGCACGGAGGAGCTCGAGAAATTTTCATGCCACTTTTGGTCACCAATCCAAGTGAGAATCACGCCCGGTGTCGCTTTACTTGCGAAAGCGCTAGTAATGCGCACTCCCGCCGGGCCACCGAGCTCCGTGCTCCGACATGGTCACTAAAAGATGCATTTACCAAAAGCCTTTCCAAGCACTAATTTTATATTTTTTTTGTTTAGTAAACAGATTATATAAAAATAAATAAACATTCTAACCTTTTTAAACGAGAAATAAGTACTTACCTTTGAATACATCAAAAAAAATCAATTTCGCTGAAGATAAAAAGAGTACGGTACCTAACACGTAGAGCTTTTACATAATCCGGAAAGCCCGAATTAAATTTTAGCACGTAGGCAAAAAAAGGAATCTAAAACGACCCTTACGCGAATAAAAAATGGAATATTTCTTTTTGATTACAACAATATATATTGTGCCTTCGAAACGGTCCTATGTCATGAGAGGTAGCGGAAATGTCTGGCAAGTGACCATGTTCTTTTTGTACTAAAACAGGTAAATACATTTTTATTTATTATTTAACACAATAAGGATAATCTGTTAATTATATCAGTGTCTCGTATATTAGTAAAGAGATAAATATTTTAAAATAAACAAAATTTAAACCACCATATTATAATTTTAAATAAAGTCTTTTTTCATAGTTAAGTTTATTGTCTAGTTTAGTAATAATTTTTTAGTATCTACTCGTATTAAATGTAATTTTCATGAAAAAGGTACCAAAATGTTTACAAATAAAAAATATTTACTTACGAATGCAATTAAAGTAGTGTTTACAAATTTAAGAAGCTGTAAGAAGTGCACTGCTGAATATTTCCTACCTCAGGGATTTACAAAGTCATTATAATCATAATCATTCATTTTGTCAATCAGAGGTATACTTACAATGGTAACCGATTGGAATGACCTGCCAGTGTTGTCCAGAAATTTTATAAAAGTCGTCTGGCAAGTGTCCTACGATGCCTTTGCCGTTGCTTAGTCGCCACTTTTAGTTGTTAGATGTTCTGTGATTCTGAATTGTCGCGCTTTATACCCTATCTTTTGTGACTTCAATGAGTTTATCCACATAGGTTCCTATTTCATCATATCAGCTACAGGAAGTGCACTGTTGGACATAGGTAAAATATACATAACTTAAATCGCCTGTGTGCCCGCATTTCCGCGCTTGCGATATGTCCAATTAGCACGTTCTTCTTCGCCATCGCTTCATCTTGCAACATGCACCACCGAGCCAACCCTTTTCCGAGTCCGGCAAATTAAGCAGGGCCGCCCTTTTGCGGGCTCCAGGCAAAAATTCAATTACAAACTTTGGCCCATCCCAAGAGAAGGGCTAGAGGGAACGTGCCTCTAAATTTTTATGTGGCCCTTTACAAGGCCGTAACCGGGGTGTTTTTATGAATATTCCATTTATTTCGACTCTCCAGGGTCCAGAGATACCTACCCTATGTACGGGCTTAGAAAAGGGAATTATTTCAGATGATTCATGTGACTTTTCTTTTGTTTTGGTCAAATGCGCCTCGGTTATTGTTTCTCGTTTTGTATTTTTTGCCGTTAAAAAAAATGTTTCATTTTATGTTTTTTGTAAAAAAATGATAATATATAGATGGAAAGGAAAGGTGGATGGAGTGCGCAATGAAAGATATGTATACAAAAAATTATAAGACTTCATGAAAATAAATTGACGAAATTGCTTTAAGATAATGTTTTTCTAGCGTTAAAGAATGTTAAGTTACCTAAAAATGTAAGTAAACTGATATTTTCAAATTGTATAAGTTGTTTTATAATTTGTTATTGACTTGACTATATTTATTTTGCACGCCTGCTTGCTTGCAGGGTTAATACAGTGACTATGATTGTTCCTGAACAACGTTTCTAATTTTATATTTTAATATCTTAGCTCTGATAATATTACAGAACACTTCATAGTAGCAGATTATCATTTATGCCTGCTACTACTACTACAAACAAATCTATACATCCGTGCATACGTCAATGTGTGTATGTTCGCCCGCCAACACACTCGACAAAGTGAGAACGGAGAAGAAGTGCAGGGATGGAGAACGGGGACGCATATTACGCGAATTCCTAGGAGTTTCCGTTTTATATGTACCTTATACTCATATTATTTCAGTGATAATAGTCAAAATGTACTCGCCATACAGAAACCCATGAAATAAATGGGAAATAAAAAAAGAAGAATTCAAAATAAGTAGCATAACATAATTTATTTCTTTTGAACTGTTTATTCAAGCCACTTTTCCAGAATCATTGACGCCAGCTGTACGCAAAACCTTTTATCCATTTTGACTTCTAACATCCAAATTTTCAATACTCAAAATTGACAAACCATCAACTCCTGCCCATCAGAGCCGATTAAACTAAACACGATGGACTCTCCAGCGGCCATTAAACCCATCATTGCAGTAATTTTAAATGATTTGCTCATAAAAAGCAAGCCGGCGGTCCAAATGACCCGCCTGAGCAAAAAGCCGCATTTACATAATCACTTTATATTATACTCGACTCCATGCCAGAATTTAAATGGCCTCGCATATAGACATAGAGGTTTTATGTGTAATGAAACGGTGATTATGTTTTTTTCAGCATTAGCTGTTTTTTTTAAGAGGAATTTTAAATTATGCGATGAAAGGGTTAGGCGTATACATATACAGAATTTTAAAACAAAGAATCTTTATAATATTCAAGTAGTAGCAGAGAAGCAATAAGACTATATGATATTGGATACATATACAGGGTCTAAAATAAATAAATAAATATATACGGACAAATCACGCAGATTGAGCTAGCCCCGAAGTAGGTTCGAGACTTGTGTTATGGGATATTAACTCAATGATACTACATTTTATAACAAATACATATACATATAAACATCCAAGACTCAGGTCAATCTGAAAAAGATCATTTTCCATCTTGACCTGACCGGGGATTGAACCCGGGATCTTCGGAGTGGCAGCCCGGCGTGGTGATTACTAGGTCACAGAGGTCGTCGTATTTAAACATATACTGAAACTATTAAAAGAGTGGAATCAGTCCATGATACTGAACAACTTTCCCCGTGGAACATATAACTAAATAAGAGAAATAATTTTTGACCTCTCATACAAACCCGAGTTTTTAGGTATAGTAAGCCAAAATTTATTTTTTATATTTTGATTTTTAATTGTAACAGTATTTATGGCCATACAAAGTATTTAGTATGGCCACAATTAAAAATAAAAAAAATATTACGTTTGAATTTGGAATCCGTTATTTTTATATGATTTTTCATCGTCTTTTCTTTTTTATTTTGTCGCCAATACATTGTACAATATTTTGCGATATTAAAATGGAGTGGAGTGGGGTAAAGAAAACCGAATCGCTGTGATTGCATTACACAAAGTAGGTATGGAGCCAATGCAATTTTTAAACTCTCCATACGCTCGTTATTAGTCAAATGTTTGTGTACCGGGCTATTAATAGGTACAATAAGACCTCCTCTGCTTGTTTCAGAAAAAGATCTGGCCGTCGTAGTGTTCGTACGAAAAAGGTGGTCAAAGCAATAAGGGAAAAATTCCAAGAAGTCCTGTCCAAAAGCAAAAGATTTTATCACGGGAGATGAAGATAGCACCTAGAACCATGTCGCGTATTTTAAAAGATGACTTAGGACTTGCAGCCTATAAGAGACGTACTGGTCTTTTCTTAACTGATAATTTATAAAAGAATAGGGTGGTAAAATTGAAACAACTACTGAAGCGGTACGCAAAGTGAGGTCAAAGAAAAAATTTGTTTTCGGATGAGATTTTTTTTACAACTGAGCAACATTTTAGCAAACAAAATGACCGTATTTATGCTCAAAGCTCTAAGAAAGCTTCCCAATTAGTCGACAGAGTGCAACGTAGGCATTATCCGACTTCAATGATGGTTTGGTGGGGTGTTAGCTATGAAGGAGTGACTGAGCCATACTTTTGTGAAAAAGGTATCAAAACATCGGGACAAGTGTATCAAGATACCATTCTTGAGAAGGTAGTTAAGCCCCTTAACAACACCGTGTTCAATAACCAAGCATGGTCCTTCCAGCGAGACTCGGCACCGGGTCACAAAGCTCGGTCCATGCAGTCTTGGTTGGAATCGAACGTTTCCGACTTCATCAGAGCTGAAGACTGGCCGTCTTCTAGTCCCGATCTTAATCCGCTGGATTACGATTTATGGTCAGTTTTAGAGAGTACGACTTGCTCTAAACGCCATGATAATTTGGAGTCCGAAAAACAATCCATACGATTTGCAGTGAAGAATTTTCCCATGGAAAGAGTGCGTGCTTCTATTGATAACAGGCCTCAACGTTTTAAGCACTGTATTGCAACCAATGGAGACCACTTCGAATAAGCTTTTTATATTTTAAATTGTTTTATATTTATGTATTAAACTAACGCATTGTAAAAGTAATAAATGTTATTTGCAACAGAATCTTTTTTTTTTCATTTTTATAATATTTATGTCTAGACGAGGTATGTTCTTTGGGGAAAGTTTTTAAGTAGGTACCATAGACCTAGCCATAGACTGAATTCAACCTTAAAATAATTTCAGTTTATTAGACGTTATATAATAATAAGCGGAAAAATAGTCAAAAACTTTTTTTTTATATCACGTTATATAGCCCGAAATAAAGAGTGAGTGAGTGAACACTAACATGTAGCGTACGCGCGAAGTTCGAATAAATATACCTACATAATATGAAATGAAGTTGACATATCAAATGAAACAAAAACCGTTCCGTTCCCTGAGACGACTGGAGGCGTAGATTAAAATGATTGATTAATGAAAACAAATGGAGGGTGGGGGCCGGATAGTAACGAAAATTAATGTTGGTTTAGGGTGCGAAGATCATTTGCAGATGGGTGTGGCAAATACCTATATCGATGTGTAGGTGTGTTGAAGCCAAAATACACTTATATTTTTATAGCTTGCGGGATGAGTAAGTACTTACATACCAGAAGTACCCGTAAGCGGGTATGTATACATGAAGAGTAGTGATAAGTAGTCCCCGTTACTTTGTCACACAGTTGTCACATTTTTGTAGGCTTTGAAACATTTTATTTATAGACTTATTGACATCGGCTTCTTATCTCACCAAAACCTTTATATGTGAGCAAAATAAATACTAGACATAGTTATACGTAATACATATTTATTTCGCTAGGTAAACCGTTAAGCTTAATACATTGATCACTAAAACTTTATGAAATATCTACAATTACTTCAATAAGTAATATAATAATAGTATATGGATTGACACAACCTTACGTGGCAAGCTTTGAATCCAGAAGACCGTTGACCGCGCGCATGCGCAATATCGTACCGCTATCCATCTGATAGGGTTGCCCGCTGCATTACGATGTTGCCAGCCGCTACACGGTGTTGCAAGTGTCAGCGAAAGAAAGGCGCTAACATATACATCTTTTAGTTACACGCACGATGAAGAATTGTAGAGGTATAAGTACAGTTTTTTGTAATTATTGTGGGGAAATTATCTAAAAATTATAACTAACGAACATCCAAGACCAAGACCCAAGACAATTTGAAAAAGGCATTTTCTAATTTGCACTGGCCGGGGTTCGAACCCAGAACCTCCGAACGGCGGACTATCGTGGTTACTACGCCACGGAGGTCGTCGTACTATATATGAAAAACTACCGATTTTTTATGAATAAGGCGAAAAGACAAAATTAATCAATTATCGAAGTCTACACACAAAATTTGGTATGCAGGAAGCTGACACCCTGGATTAACACATAGGCTACTTTTTCCGCGGGTAATTCCGTGGGGCGTAGCTAGTTATACATAATACTCGTACTTATGTATAAGACAACGTATTATTTTCCAAAACACAAAACACCATTTCGCTTTTATACTAGCGATTCGGACTTCGGTCAATTTGTCACAAAAAGTGTAGCCCTAGGGCTGTTCCGGGCAGGCCACGCCATTTATTACAGGCATCCCTCAAGGCCCTTAATTTCACCTTCAAAGCCTTTGGAAGGGTAGCATCGTGACATCCGTGATGTAAATCGTGGGGATTTACCCTTATCTGGCTGATTACCGACATGTCGGATACCCCTGTAATATTTCTACGGATCTAGAGCCGTTTGTTTATCTATACATATATATTTTTATGGGTATTGTTTTTAACCTCCGACGAAAAAGAGGGTATAATATAAGTTTCACGTATCTGTGTTACTGTGTGTATATCTGTGGCATCGTAGCTCTTAAACGAGTGGCCTTTTTTGATACAGGTTTTGTTTTTATTTGAAAGCTATTTGGATCGAAGTTGTTTTTAACTATGTTTGATGGAAATCGGTTAAACGGTTTAAAAGTTATGAGAGTTGAAATTAAAAGAGAGAGTGACCAACACTAAGTATGCAACTATGCCTGAGTTGGGTATCAAATGAAAGGGTTAAATTTGGAAATAAAGAAATCGGTCTTTTAATAAATAAATATATATATATGGACAAATAACACTGATTGAGTTAGCCCCAAAGTAATTTCGAGACTTGTGTTATGGGATACTAATGCAACGATACTATATTTTATAACAAATACATATGTAGATAAACATTCAAGACCCAGGACAATTTGAAAAAGGCCATTTCCTAACTTGCACTGACCAGGGATCGAACCCGGGACCTCTGGGTGACAGGCTAGCATGGTGACCACTACGCCACGGAGGTCGTCAATGTCGTTAATTAATATCAGTAAAAAAGTTATGGGAGGTGAACGCTTGAGAGTCAGGTTTTTTTATTACTTTGCTAGATATATAATATATATATATGATAAACGATTTTTTAATAACTGATATAATTTAGTAATGATTATAATATAGGTGTTTGATCTTGATTTATTCGAATATACCTAAGCAAGCTTACCTAATAATATAATTTAAATAAATATTTTAAAATTGTGGGTTGTTTAATTATAGTTATTATATATATATGATGAAACTCGGTATTTAGGGAGTGAGGAGGCTAAAAATGATTTTCATAAAAATTAACCGCCCAGCTAGTATACTGGATATTATACCTACATCATATTTAATTCATTTATCTACCTATTCAGTGATAACAATTTAAAAATGTTTTAGTTATAAATTAGAAATGTAGGTAAAAGAACAAAATCTATGTATTTAATACATTATTTTTATGTCAAGATTCTAGCACTTATTTGCAGTACATAAGGGTGTTTAGAATTACATATAAATCTGTTTGTCGTCCGCAAAGCCCGTATAATAGGAAATGAGAAAATTAATTAAAGCACAAACAAACAGCCAATAAGCCCCAGTTTGTTTAGGCCGTTTTGCGAATTGCTCGTTTTGCTACAACTGTGGCCTTTGAAGATTAGGAGATATTTTGATGTTGCGCTTGGAAAAATATAAAACGAGAATCTCGGTATTAAAAAATACAGGCTATATTAAAAGGTGTGCAATTATGATTTGACATATAGAATGCTACAGTATGACTTGAAATATAGAATGCTACAGTAAGCGACAGCAGTGACAGTCGGCGATAGTTCGGAATAGCAGTGACAATTATTTTTAACGGGAGTTGTGAAGCGAAGCTCAAAATTTTGTAAAACTTTCTGTTCCTGTCCGCGTCAACTCTACCAGGGTGACAGCTGAAAATCAGCGGTTGTTCATCACGAGCAACACTTCACTGAGATGTAGCCCTTTTGTGCTTCTGTGGCACACATGATGCTTGTTAGTGTTAAGATATTAATGTTAATAGTAATTTTTCACTTGTATAATGTGTGTTACAGATAAAACAAAATAAATATTTTATCTATCTATCTATCTGTTAGGTACGCCAAAATGGCCGACTAATAAGAAAAAAATGTTAAAAGAAAAAGTATTTCTTATGAAACACATCCGTGAATGCTCGACTGAAATAATTGAATTACAACACTATTTCTTATATCTCCTAAAACGTTTGACATTAAAAAAAACACGATCGTTCATCCTCCTACTATAGAGAGTACTTGAAGTTGCATATTTTGCTAAAAATACAAAGTAAATCTTATTCTTTCTTTCTTTAAAACTTAAGTATATATTATCTATGGACTAAACGCTTTTCCCAACGAAGAGCATCATAAAATGTAGTACTTACCTATAACTATAAGGTAAACGCAGCTACTACCGCGGTAGTTAAAAATCTGCAGGTATTCCCGAGGTATGTAATATAATTGTAATTTTAAGCAATTATAAGCATATTTTACTCAAAAAGTTAAATGTTTATGAAAGACAATTTTATATCCATTTGAATGAAGAAAGAAAGAACAGAAAAACAAAACAACGATTAGTTTGCTGCAAGCCGGCGCCGGAGCACGACGTCCATATAAACGATAGTTGCAAACTGTAAGTACGCTCAAAATTTTGTTAAGGTTATTGCGTCGTTAAAAAACCATTTATACAGATTCTAATTAGGTCAAAAGGTGGATTATAGTTTTAGCCATGATTGTAACTATCTAATTTTCGTTTATTTTGCACAGTTTTTCGACAATTAACAAAAATAAAAAACAGCGGTAATGGCTTCACAATTTTCGTCTTGAATGTACAGTGGAGGTCAGCGCCTTCTAAACGTATCTTGTAATATTTCAATCTCTGCTGTAATGTTTTTTTCTATACCTGCACCTAGATGGCACTACTGTCACATAAATACTTAAAACAATTTAAACATCATTTCATATACTCCGATGAAACTCTCCAGTGATCCACCCAATCCACCTAACGATAACGATTGATACCTACTCGTTCAACGCAGTGGTTCTAATATTCTTTTTGACTCGTTAGTCATTCTTCCATTTCTGATTTTGGATTTATTTTTACGCTTTCATTCATATTTCTCAAAACACCATCCAAAAGTAATTGTTTAAAATTTGTTATCATGTCACTGGAATCGAACCATGAACCCATCATCATAGGCCGTCAGTGGTGTCCACTTATCCAAAGGACCAATTATGTAGGCAAATGAAATTATGAACTAGTTGCATCACAAGATAGGAAGTCAACAACGATGATGCAAAATTACAATTCAACACCGTAAACTTTATTACCCGGTAATAAGAAATACATTTCTATCTACTCCACAATGAACAGATAGGACATAAATGGCTAACGTCATTACAGATTAAATTGTGGTTGTCTGAATAATTAAAAATTTACAAACCACCCTCATTTACTATCTTTGTATAATCTGTTCAATATTCGTCGAAAGAACTATGAGAATGTCTATTACACTATTAAATTACGTATGATTTAACAGCGTTTGAAAGAGAAAAAAAATGCGTTGTTTGAAGACATCAAATCCATTAATGAAATTGTTCTATAAATCCATTAATGAAATTGTTCGTAAATATAATGCATTAACGCTTAGTTACATTTTACTATTACAACGTAACCATGTTTCTTTGTTGCTTTTACTTTACTATTTTTAGTAGTATATATGATTGCAGTTTATTTTTTATTTATATAAATAACGTTCGAATATATTTTGTTTCCAAAATGTTGATAGAAACAGCTAACCTTGGCTTATTTGTTGCTGCTGAAATTTCGGTTAAAACGGTACGGAAAAACTGGGAACAAAAAATGTGGAGGTTTCGACCCTGTAATGTTTACCCTACAATCTACGCGTCACAGAGAAATAATTGCAAGACACAAACACCCTTTTGCGTTTACCAGAGAGACAGCTGATGCTGAGTGCACAAACATTTGCATGCCGCTGAGTTGGATTCTTCGGTCATATTAGGCCGAGTGAAATTAAAATTTATAAAACTCGTTATCTTCACGTGAAGCACTATGCGTGGTAGTGACTTGTGTTTCAATATGGTGAAAAAGCCGTCTTCAAAAAGTTATTGACTCTGCCAGCAGAAGTTTACGGTATTAGAATTTTTTTTACACATTATATTTTTTTATTTAACAGTTAGGTGACTATATAAGTAGACTTTATAAAATATTATTGTAGGTATTTAGGGTCCACCCCTTATACTAAACAAATTTCATTCCATTTTACTTTGTGATTTTTTTTTGTTTAAGTGATGTTATTGTATTTTAGATGGAAATTTAACGTTTCTATCGAAATAATTACATGTCAATTCACTGTGCGCTTACATTAATAAATACTCTACACTGATTATCATTAAATACGTAACTTGTTTATTTAATTAGGCATATAAAAACTACAGAATCATTAATCATCATCATTGATAATTAGAGTGTATCTAACTACTCATTTACTAAGCAACAACAACAAAGTTACAACTTAACGCCGTCATTATTTTAAATGTTTAAATAAATCATAAGTTATTTCTTTCACATCAACACGACGATATTGTTTATCAACATTAACCAGTGTGGAGTTACAGGGAAAGATGTCACAAAAAAAAGTAAAACAAACAATTTTTAAACTAAGATTTTTTGTTATTAACGTTAGTGTTATCTAATGAAAATATATAATAAATATACTCGTATCAAAGTTCGATGTTAATTCATCATGCGATTTTTAACTATATATATATATATATAAACAATAGATATTCACAAAATATTTAACTGTTTTTTATTTATATCCTCAACAAGTAACTGTAATAGTAGTTTATTTTTAATAGTAAATACCCATGTGATGTGTGTGATTTAAGTCCGCCATTACACATGTCTTTGTGTATAAAGTTTAATAAATAATTAAGAAAAAAAAAACATAAATAATTTTGAAATGTTTGGGATTTGAACATAAGCACCTCAACGCCGATAACAGTATAATAGGCATCCCTAACCGCTGCGCCATGTCTACTATATCTGACTATGTTAAAATTATCAACTTGTTAGTGTTACCATTTTAAAATATCCTCAAGTTCAATTGCGCGATCAAAATCATGGAAGTGTCTTGCTTGCTAAAGAGATACATGTGTGGTTTTAAATTCCCAAATTATACACCATCTATTGGCGCCTAGCGCCAACGCATTAAAAGCAGAGATTGATATATTACAAGTTATGCTTAGATGACGCTGACCTGCCTGACTAACCTGATTACATATGTCATATTCTGCCTGTACTAACCGCGGTTAAATCGATAATAGCATAAATCAGTAGCAATCGTTTTATTCACTTTTTAAGAATATTTTATACAGCAATAACCCAAATGATATGTCAATTCGTTTAAGTCATT
Source organism: Acrobasis suavella (assembly GCA_943193695.1). Lineage (NCBI taxonomy): Eukaryota > Metazoa > Arthropoda > Insecta > Lepidoptera > Pyralidae > Acrobasis > Acrobasis suavella. The sequence goes on from OW971947.1 coordinate 6,356,117, forward strand.
AAGTATTTATGGTTAAAAACTATTTCCGCGGTATGAAAATTGCACTAGAACTCTTATTTTTTCGTCCTTAATTGACACATAAAAATTTACTTTGTATGAGAGCACTAAATTGACGACATGAAACCTTGCCTTAGTCTCTATTTTAAACCCAAGAATTTAATTCAAGTATCGAGTAAATGTTTAAGTTACTTTATTGGCGGTCGATTTAACTTTTGTTTTCATTAAAATTAATCAAATTTTATCCATCAGGATTAGATTATTTGTACTATCGCAGATGAAGCTTTCATCGAACAAGCCATTACTAGGTAATTACTTGTATAAGCAGCTATTACCGAGTATTATTACTTGGTATTAGCTTCACCATAGAAATTTAACAACGAGTGATAATAGCATTTATTTTTAGTTTAAGGTTCTCTAGAAACAATACCTAAGTATTTGAAATTCTTCTGACCTATCTTTCTAACTCATATTTTTTTTGTGGCAATGGCGAAGTATTCGAGGCTACCTCTTTTCATTTTAAATAAAATAAATTTATTTACTTTTATTTCTTATTACCATAGATTAGAAAGAATTGGTGCGCAACTTGATGAATCGCCAACTATACCTCCATAAAAATATAAGTAGGTACTTAAAATAAACAAATATTATTGAATATATAATTACCTTCCTACCTATTATGCAAAGCTATTGATTTATAAAGTGTATATTTCAATAAAAAGATATATTATACAGATGCGAAAATGATGATTCTATATACAGGGTTACTTGTAACCTCGCAGAACAAGATAGCTACCATCATAAACTACAACTTCCTCCAAGAAATATGAAGCGAAATATGGAAAAAAAAATCGGTGCTTCCATACAAAATCGATCAGCTGACTATTGATTTTGTATGGGAGGTCCGATTTTTTTTAATGTTTCGACCCATTTTCCTAGAAGAAAGTTGTAGTTTATGATGGTAGCTATCTAGTCCTGCGAGGTTGTTGGTGTTTTACAAGTATTCCTGTATTGTATACAGTCAAAGACAGGTGTACAATTTTGTTTCAAATTTGACTTATGCTATAATTCAGACCAACCGGTTACACCAGCCTTGCCCGGCCGATATTTAACAATTTGGCAAAGAAAATTAAATTTTATAAACCAGAGTTACAGATCATGATCATGTCAAATTGACATTACGCTACGACTGTCGCGGCACGTGAACGAGGTTAAGCGGTATAGCGAGTCAATTGTTTGTATGTACGGCTCCAACAGAAGCGGGCGCCGGGCTGTCGCTGCATCTGGGCCGATACCGATAGTAATTATGAGATAATTTTCTTTTTCATCAAATATTTCCTAAAAAGAAGTCAATTGATGTCTCGTAATTTACAATATTTTTACAGTTGAATAACAATTAAGTATAATTTTAATTCTTTTTATTAAAATGGAGAAGAAATGCAAAACTTACACTGACGCCCAGTTAAAATAAGCTCTTGCATCGATTGCGAGTGGTACAAGTGTATATCAAGCTTCTAAACAATTTCACGTTCCTGAAAAATGCAAAATAAGCGTGATCGAATATACGGAGATAATAAATGCGGTGTTCCTCCTGTCCTTACTCTTAGTGAAGAAAACAAAAAGTGGATTGTATTCACTATCTTGGACAATGTCGTTTTCTAGTAACAAAAGATCAACTAGTCCAAGTCGTTGCTAAATTAGTTGCGAAGTTAAATCGTTCTAATCCGTTCAAAGATGGAGTACCCGGCAGGTACTGGTTCTAAGGTTTCATGAGCCATCATCCAACATTATCTAAACGTGTGGCTCAAAATTTACCCACGAGCAGAAATCAAGTGACTGAAAAGGTGTTGAGAGCATGGTTTGAGTGAGTTCGGGCTTATTTTGAATCAAATGAAGTGCTTGATGTGTTAGATGACCCAAAGAGAATTTTTAATTGTGACGAGTCTGCTTTTTTTCTAAGCCCCAAAGAAAATGTTAACTGAGTTACTATTTTAATTTTAAAAAGATCCTTAAATTTAAACCATTTATTTTAATTTTAAGAAAAAATTCCTTGAGGTTATCCAAACTATCAAAAAAGATAAATAAGTGTCATAGTTTTAAAGTGGTGTACTGGGTACTAAGTCAGTACTGTAGATTTTGATTAATAATTTTATCAAAGATAAAGATTGTTGATGAAGAAGTACATTGAGTAGCCAACAATTTGTTTTTAAGTCAATACTTAGTTATTTTGATTAATAATTTTATCAAACTTAAAGATTGTTGATGAATAAGCACATTGAGTAATCAAAAATTTGTATTTTAATAAATATTTTGTACGGAACCAAAATGCCTGTTATTTTTCTACCCTCGGTAATAGAATCACGATTCGCGGTATTAACTGCAATCACTTTGGCATACCTCGGTAAACATTCGGATTTGAATATTTAATATATTTTTTCTTTATACAATGTCCTTTTTAATTAAGTACAAATATTTTAAGAGGTGATTCAGTCCATCATTTTGAACAACTTTTCCCAATAAATATATATCGAAATACGAAAATTTTTTTTGCATTTTTCATAGTAACGATATCACGTGACTACTTCGATCTGTATGAGAATCTAAATATTTTTCTTCGTATTTCGATATATATTTATTGGGCAAAGTTGTTCAAAATGATGGACTGAATAACCCCTTAAAATATTTGTACATAATTAAAAAGGACATTGTATATTTAATCAAAACTTACCTATATCTTAATAGATTTCTAAAGTCAATATCCGAACGTATCAGAAAATATATACTTTTAACTGTTTTTACTATCAGACTTTCTTATTTCGAGAGGTTAAAGCTTAAGGTCCTGAAATTACCTCGGTAATAGCTGCGTTTACCCTATTACTACTAACCATATATTTTCATAGGATATTCTGATCTTAAATGTGTGATGTTGTTTGTGGCAGATAAATATCTAGGCACATACGATAATACGGGATATAATCAATAATCAATACACGAATTATTTTTTCATAGACTGTAGCATTCCTACAATTGACACCGTGTAAAGTTCTCTTCCTTATTTTCTGATCGAGACCTATATACGTATTTATACAAAACGCTTTCCCTTTAAAAAGCCGTATCCCATAAACAATAGATACATATAAATCTTCTAACTCCCAGAGAATAAACAAGAAAGCCTATATATACCAACAGATGACCATTCTACCGCACAACCTCAAACATAATTCTTTCTCATAAACCAAAAACGCGGGAAAAACAACGGTCCAATTACAAAAGGCAGCCGCCCCAAGCCCGGATTAAAAAAAAAGTTATTTAAATAAAACCCGGGTTGTGTGTCGCATAAATTGGCTTCATTAATTTCCGGCCCCACGAAATATTGTCTTGAAAGGATATAATCAAATACAAAAACGTGGAAATGGCGGTGCGTCATTTCCATAACATGCCCCCTTTTCCCCTTTTTCCGGCCCCCTTCGTCCCCTACGCGTCCTCCAATTACGCGACGGGCTTAAGGCTAGCATTAGAGAGAATGGTAATAGCCGCAATTATGTACCTACCTTTATTTTATGATACGCTATTATTTGAAACAACCTTTTTTCTTGTATGCGGAGGCTACCAGAAACAGTTATAAGACAATGTAAGAAGTTTTGATTTTTGAATTTATTCTTGTTGTTGTTTCGTTTGTGTAAGTGGCCAGCAATAGTGTCAGATTTATCAAGCTACCTAAATGCATCTGCCATAGCTTGACGACTGCCACACAATGATGACAGCCTGGACCAACGGCTTATACGTGCCTTCCGAAGCACGGAGGAGCTCGAGATTTTTTTATGCCACTTGTGGTCACCCATCCAAGTATGGACCACGCTCAGTATCGCAGTACTCCCACCGGGCCACGCTCTCCTTAATCTATTCTCTAAATCTATGAGAGCAAAAAATCTAGATAAAGAGTATTCTACTCTACCATCAGTAAAGGCAATTCTTGTGCTGATGGTAGAGTAGAATACGACTTCTTCCCTTTCCCACGGGTGTCGTAAGAGGCAACTAAGGAAGGTGTAGGTAACAGAGAACGTACAGCATCGTCATTTTTGCTAAGACTATACCATCTGCCTAACGTAGTAACAGTGGAAAAATCTTCTCTTTATTGGGGGAGCCACGCATTCCAGCACTCGGAGGTTCTGGATTTGATTCCCAGCCGTGGCAAGTTGAAAAATTTCCTTATTTTCCTGGATCTTAGGTATTTATACGCCTATATCTTCGTCTTCCTTACCATTTCTCATTTATTTATTTGGGGTTCGGCGCAGAGTATTTATTCTCTCCAATTTTCTCTATTACGAGTCATATTTTCATCTACTCTCAGGACTTCATATAATTTTTTATGCATTTATTCTATCTTTTCTTTGGTCTAGACCAGAGGTTCCCAAACTTATTTTGTCAAACGCCCACTTTAAAAAATCAGTTATTTTGTAGCGCCCCCCATTTTTTTCACCATAAAAACCTGAATCACATATTTGTCTTGCCTGTAGTTTGATTCAACCTATATTCTAAACTAGACTTGTTTACAAGAGAGAGCAATAATAATACATACCCCAGTACATTAGAGTATCTTTTATAAAAAAATAACAATAATCAACATTATTAATTTTAAATAAAAAAATAGCAATAATAATACAATTTTACAATAATAAAGAGTATCGGAAGTGGGGACCTCACCTGCGAAACTTTAAAACACGAATTCTTTCAGTGTTTGATTCCTTTAACGATATAAATAGCGTTGTGAATGCATTAAAATAATAAATATTACTTACATTTTTAGTTTATATTTGTACAATAAAAAAGGATATAAATATGAACTAATAAATGGATGTTGTGTAGTAAGAGGATTTTAATTTCAGTGAAATTTAAAATATGAAATAGCTGAAGTTATAAATCACTCATTGCTTAAATCACATCAGCGCCCCACAACTTTATTCTGGGCCCGTTACCGCCCCCCTTAAAGCCTCCAGCGCCCACAAGGGGGCGTTATCGCCCACTTTGGGAAAGACTGGTCTAGACCAAAGAAAAGACACCGCACTTACAGTTTTCGTTACATGAGCCTTTCTCTCTTTTCATCACGTGCCCAAACCATGAAAGTCCATGACTTCTCAACTTGTCTAATATGGTAGTTACTTTGATACTGCCTCTAATATATTCATTTCCCATGATATGTTTATGTATCTATGTTCATTGATAATAAAAAATATGTATTGTATCGTCAAGTAACCCACAATACTTATGTTTATAGTTTGTTTGGCTAGCTCAATCGGTGTGATTGGTCTATCTATTTATTGATTTATTTATGTTTGTCGGTTAATAAGCAATCGCACAATGCATATGCTCGTTTTGTTTGTTAGACTTTGTTATCTATCTACTCGCAAACAAAAATTATGAATTCTCCGTACCAACTAAAACACAGTACACAAAAGAGAATTTCAGTTTCCGTGAATATTACGTCGTTACGTTTGAGACAATCCAATTCCGCAGCGCATGTGTGAAAATGGGCTATCTAAATAAACAAAGAAAGCGCCAAAAGTAGTTATCTTTTGTCTTCACCCATTTGCATAACGCGTGTGTAGGTATCTCTAATTGTACTCGGCCGGCGGTACCTACCGCTCCGCCGCTCTCACAAATCCCCTACTTAAAATTTTGCACCAGCCCTTTTTGTATACCTACCACATTCGCCATCTGCCCCCACATAAACACACGAAAACAATCCCTAAAACAACGACACTAAAGTCTAATTTCATTCAAGGAAAATAAAAGGCAACGTTGTCTCTACAATGTTTACGAAATTCAACCCTGAATTAAATATGTTAAGAGGTATTTCGGAATGCGCACTTGGAAATGAGCCTTTGAGAAAATTCGCATTATGTAATAAAAACATTTATTTTGTCCGTTTGCGAGTAAATAGGACTCCTCTTCCCCTTATATACCGTGATTTAGTGCACGAGAGATCGTTTTGATAAGTCCTTTCATATTTCGCTTGGCAGAGCGTTATCTTAGTAGAAAATGCTAAAGTAAAATTTGCTTTTTTAAAACGTTGTTCAAGCGTTTGTTTTTCTCTGTTTTCGCTGCGCGCCGTGCTCATTTCTTTTCTTGGCTTATGGCGTTAGGAAAAACGAAGCAATAGTGTGTTATTTATGCTAGCGCTTTAAAGGAAATACGAAATATTTTTGTTTATTTAGCAGCATGCTTGTTTTGATAAAATGCGACAGAGCATTTATTAAAAAATCTTTTCACTTGCTCTTTGAACTTTTCAATAAGTGACAGCTATATTTGACATTTCAAAAAGAGAACTCCAAAATATTTTTTATTAGAAACCAGTTCTTGCAACCTGCAGCTGCTGTGTATTTCCAGCCAGTGCTTTACTGCTGCAAGACCGATTGTTCGAACCCCTTTTGACTTATAAAAAATAAACTGTCAAAGCAAAACCAAAGAGTTCGCGGCTCGCTGCAAACTTGTTTATTGGACTGGTTTAGCAGTGTGCAGCTCAAATTTTGCATTCCGACTACCTGACTTTGCAGAATCATACACGTACCCTTCCTAACTTGAAAACTTGATTTATCCCTTTAGTTGTTGTCATTGTTTTGTTTTTTTTAGCTACTTATGAATCGAAATGATCATTGTAACGTAGCTAGAAGCATCTATAGAAATTTATACATACCTACATATACATAATAAACACAGTGCATTTTTTTATTTGTTACTGTAGTAGCCTATTAATTTAATTCAAAGTTTTTATTTCATTCATTACATAGATATAGATAAGTAGAGATTTTATGTTCGGACAAAAGTTAACTCAATTAAACGTATATTTACATACATACATAATGTATGTAAGTAAATACAACTTTAAAGTTGCCTTCATATTTCTTTCATGTCTGCAAATGAAGCATCTCCACAGCCTGTGTGTAATAAATAAGGTTCAATTTAGGCCAAAATAACACGCATTTGCATTTAGATTAGTGCGGTGTGGCGCCGTTTTTCCCAGCTAATCTATTTATTCCCATATTTACTCCCGAATGTTTAGATTCTTATATGTAATGTGAAATTGCACAAATGATAGCAAGTTTAAATCGGATATTTTTCAGGGCGCTTTTCCAGAAAATTCTGTCCATTAGTATATCATACATGAAAGTAAGTAGTTCAGTTGTGGTTCAATTTATTACGCATACCTTTCCCTTACACGTGCAGGTACACAATATACAACGTGGAAGGGACACACCCGTAATAAATTGAACCACAGGCTATACTAGATCACTATAGTATAATGAAATTAAAATAAAAGTCAAAAACACTAAAAAAAAAATTACATTCCCGTACAAATTTCACAGGCGGCCGCACACTTTGGTATGGAAATGCCAATTTTTTGTTCTTGACTCTTATGTTAATTTCATTATATAATGAAATTATTACGGGTATGTCCCTTCCACGTTGCAGATTGTGTACCTACACGAGTAAGGGAAAGGTATGCGTAATAAATTGAACCATAACTGAACATAATAAATATAATTAAATTAAAATAACAGTCAAATTACAAAATATAAATCGACATTCCTATACAGATTGCCCGGGCGGCTGCATACTTTTGTATGAATATGCCTTTTTTTTGTTTTCTGACTGTTGATTTAATAAATAAATAAAATAAATAAAATAAATAAAATAAATAAAATAAATAAAATAAATAAAATAAATAAAATAAATAAAATAAATAAAATAAATAAAATAAATAAAATAAATAAAATAAATAAAATAAATAAAATAAATAAAATAAATAAAATAAATAAAATAAATAAAATAAATAAAATAAATAAAATAAATAAAATAAATAAAATAAATAAAATAAATAAAATAAATAAAATAAATAAAATAAATAAAATAAATAAAATAAATAAAATAAATAAAATAAATAAATAAATATATAGGGACAAATTACACTGATTGAGCTAGCCCCAAAATTAAGTTTGAGACTTGTGTTATGGGATACTAACTTGTGTTATGGGATTTCGATCCTCGGTCATGTCAGGATGGAAAATGATCTTTATCAGATTGACCTTGGATGTTTATCTATATATGTATTTGTTCTAAAATGTAGTATCGTTTAGTTAGTATCCCATAACAAAAGTCTTGAACTTACTTTGGGGCTAGCTCAATAGTGTGATTTGTCCATATATTCTATTTTATTTATTATTTCCGCCCATTGCCTCGATCGGTTTTTACATCCTAAGATTGTTGTTTATTCCCAAATCAGCATGAATTATCTAACAATACCTTTTTCAACGACTGTATTCTCGATAAAAAATATTCTTGGTCATTTTCCCATGTTGCCGATACTATTCCTCTAATCGCAATGTCTTTTCTTTGGCTCTGCACTTGACACAATAATTTTCTCTTGTGTAACCGGCTGAAGTTAACCCACATTATTAACTGGCAATTCCTGCTTTTGCTTGTGGTTTTCTTTGCCTTAGTAATGTAAACCTTATTACTTTACGGATGTGGACTGGGTTAACAATAAATTATTTTCTACTGAAAAGGAAATAAAAAAGAATTTAAGTGCGTGGTACACTTGATTGGAACGAAGTTACGTTCATTGTGAATTAATTGATAATTTATGAAGGAAAAAATGACGGAAATATTTTACAGTTTTATTTATTAATAATAAATTAAAAAGACAATTTAAAAAAATTCTTGCGTGTGCTGAGTTGTACCGGGAACCGGCTCCCGACGAGATAGTCTTTGTGAAATTTGCTTTCGTTTTAATTAGTGACGGAAAAAAGTGATGTAACAACCTTACACTTCTTTTTGTCTAATCCGCTAGGTTAGTACCGTCCGAAAAGGAACTTAGTTCCAAAAAGTCACAAAATAATTGCACTTAAAAGCAAAAGTCACTGACATAGCCCAGCGGATTAGCTCGTTAAAGTGATATTGGGTGGGAAACATAACGCGACGAACCGATGGCCGATGAAGCAAAAAGGTTCTCGAATGGCGACCACATACTGGCAAGCGAAGTGTAGGACACCCACCCACAGGGTGATCAGACGACCGGACAAGGCCGCTGCAAAGCGCTAGATGCAGGCCGCTCTAGATCGACCATTTTGGGAGAAGCCTATTATCAACAATGGACGTTATACGGCTGAAATGATGATAATGATAAATGTCACTTGTCACTAAAAATTTACATTATTTTATGATCAATAGATCACATCCATTTGAACGAGGTTTTTTGAATCCATTAAAACTGATAACAAGAGCACTATTTGACTCCAAGAAACTATGACGTCACGGTTGTGTACTTCATATAAATCCCATACATGTTTAAATAAAATAAAATAAATATATAGGGAAAAATCACGATGATTGAGCTAACTCAACGCTACTATATTTTATGATAAATACGTATCTAAAGATACATACATGGGCTTACCCAGCTTTTTTTAGGTCAGATCGTCTGTCATACACACGTTACAAAAGGACACGTAATGAAACATAAGGTATATGTAGTGTGCAGGGCAAACACCCGCAAGAGATCCTGCTTTATGGGTAGCTAAAAAAATAAACGTAAATGTCAATATGCATTTTTATTTGATAATTGTTTGATTCGACTTCTACTTTAAAAGTAACTTTCGAGGATCTTCAACAAAACGGTTTATGACGTCTTCTGTAAAAGAATCGCCCAGACTGTTCACAAGTTTTTTATGTACACTAAGCATACAAAGTCCATTTAACCTGTTTTAGATCATTGTTGATCTCAGTCACGTTTAAACGCGTCGGATAAAGACACTGAAATATACCGAGTTAATATTTTTTTTTGTCACCTACTTTATGCTTAGCTTCTTCAAAACAATAAAATGTCAACTTCTCATTCCCCAACCGGCCCCATGAGTCCGGTCGGCACTAACGAACCTCAACCTTATTGTATTGACATAAAATTCAGTTTATATCGCAATTTTTAACCTTGGCGTTTGACTGCACAGTTAGTCTTGAACGTCCACCACTAAAATCGAAACATTTGTACCCAAAATTGGTATATGACAAAGAAAATACAATATTCAGTTAAATTGTGTTGTCAAACTAGATTGGTAACCAATACGCCACGGAGGTCCACAGGAGGAGACGTGTTCTGAAGTTAAAAAAAAAAATGTATAAGATGTGACTTGTTGGAGTGCAGCAGATTGAAGACACGTTCACCCTGTTGTAATCACTAGATGGCTATCGTAGAGCGATATCAACTGCCTTGAGGCTGCTTGAATTATCTGACATCCGTTTAGCCACTTACACCCACGAAAAACACATAGACATTGGTGTCGATTGAACATTTACATCATTTATGTACAAGTTATTTGAGCCAGTCGACACGAAAAGACCACGTACTGGCAAGCGAAGCGTAGGACACCCACCCACAAAGTGATCTGACCTGACTAAGGTCGCTGGAAAGCGCTGGATGTAGGCCGCTCTAGATCGGTCATTTTGGAAATCCTTGGGAGATCCCTATTGTTACGATCTCCGGATCGTCTGAGTATCACACACTTCCTAATTCGGGTACTTTTAAATAAAACCTGGGAGCTCGTATAAATCTTATATATTCTGTAGTGGTATCATAAATACATTTCAACACTTTAACACAATCATCTCGAGTCCTGATAAAAACGCGGCAATCGTTCTAATGTCCAACTTGACAGTTGACAGCGGTGTGGCCGATGTTACTATTTTCTCACGTTTTGGGTTACCAGTATTAATAAAATTACGGCTGATTTATGGAAATGCTAACACTATGTCCTACAATGGAAGTTATGCAGCTGAAATGATGATGATAAATGATGACACGAAAAGAAGAAAAAGAAGGTATAAGTACAGGTAGAGCCCTTTTAACCATCCTGTATACCTAAATATACCTAGTATATAAGAGACAGTTTCCAACTCAATCTAAAAGTTTAAGTACCCCTTAATTGCAAAATGGAAAATCGTTTTTTGAGTTAAATATTCATCAGAATTAAACGTAGACGCCCCTTTCCGCCATTTTTTATTTAGACCCTTTGAATAATTGCTGCGAAGGGTTCGGGCGCTGATGTTGGAACCAATCTTTCTTGCATAGCTGAGTAAAGTACCTACATCATTACATATGCCTGCGTATCTGGTATCTGATGCAATTTCCGTGAACCGTTACAAATATTCCGCTTGCTGGTCTGGGAAAAATTTGAATGTACTGGCTGCGTCTTTTCCCGGGAAAAACGTAAAATCCGACCGATAGATCAGTTGGCAACGCGTCCAGCAATTAATACGTGTATCTAGAGATTTTTTCGCAAAGCATAATCTCTTCTTATTCTGATCCTTCAATTAAACCTTGACTACTGTATGCTAAACAAATCTGCACTTCTTAAATCAGTAACTTACATAGTAAGTACCTACAATGCTATTGATTTTAAAAAGCGCTGATTTTTGTGTCAAGTTAATTAAAAGTTTGCACTCCTTTGATTCGTAGGTTTATGACTGAAAATTATGAATATGATATGATGATTATGAATGACCGATAATGATCAATATGACGATAATTAAGTAAGTATTTATTGAGATTTCGCTACTTTCCAAAAAATCAGATCAGATACTTTTATCATAACGTCAAAAAAACATTTAATGAAATAAAGGCTTATTACGTCATAGTTTCTTGTAGTCAGATAGCGATTTTAATATAAGTTTTTGTGCAATAATAAAAATAAATACACATTGAAAATGAATATGATCATGACAAATTATATTTTGATGTGACTTTTTATTTTCTTACATACCAAATAATTTATTTTAACCCAGGAAAGTACCCAATTTATACAAAAAATGTGTTAAATATACTCATAAAAAACTAAAAATTAAAAAAAATATTTTTTACCTGTACGTAGTTTTTCCGCCTTGATTCTTCTTTTATTCATATCAATGGTCTAAGTATGAATATCCAAAATAAATACTCTAAGCTTCATATGCAGTGCCTTTGTATAAGTTACACTAATAGCTATGTACATAGCTATTAGTGTAACTTATACAAAGGTAAGTACCTATATATCAACCACATGTCCAGATGTAAAAAATGTATTCACTTTATTACTAAAACTTTTTCCACGGACACTAAAATAAACGTTTAGCAAAAGTACTTTTTTTTTACTTTCAAGAAAAAAAAATTAACAATTAATAAACGGCTAACGGAGCATCTTCGATCAGACAACCCAAATTAGGTACTAGACACCCCTCTGCAAGATCTTATGTATAGATACACAGAAAGGGTTCAACCCTTCGCTTCGAGCTCAATCCTGCAAAGGCAGCTCAGCAAAACATGCATTTACGCCCTTGCGGGGAGTTTACACGTGGCCAGTGGAATTGGCGAGTGCAGTATCGAATTTCCATTGTAAAACGATGTTACTGCAATTCAATTTCAAAGATATAAATTTTAAAATAATATTGATTTAAATAAATAAGTATGTGTGTATACCTAATTTAAACAAAAGATATCTTTATTGAAATACGTAACGTTTGATTAGTAGTTTGTTATTTATTTTTATATTCTTTATTGACCATAATGGTACAAAAGGTGGACTTAATGCTAATGCATTCTCTACCAGTACGCCTATTTTTATTGTTATGTATTTAGCCAGTATTTAAGGGAAGGTCCCTTAAATACTTTCTTTATGTACTACTAACATTAAATTAAGACTAGATGATATTTTTAAATATATTAGGTACATCATATGCTTATTTTATAATAATATGTGTAATTTTGGGATGTATTTATAAACTTACTTACTGCTTATTTCAAATCATAAAGTTTTATTGTAATTGTCAAGGATAACATAGGGACTGGAAGTCTGGCAATTAATTAGCTCTTGTAAGTACTTATCTCCTTTGCTATTCACTTATTTCTCATTCCCCTTGCCAACTCAAGAATTTAGAATATACAAGTAGTGTCGCCAACTCGACCAATGCGAACCATTTCTTAATTTTAACATGCATGACTTCAACGTCGCTCCCTCTCTTTTTTACTCAATACTGTTAAAAAAGGACACAATGCTGGACGTGTTTACTCTATATACATGGAGTTCTGCAGCAAAACTGGATTTCTGTTTATTGCACAATTTCGTATCTAATATTTTGTTGCATTTGAAGGAGCAAAAGAAGTCTCAGACTGAGCTTACTTGAACAATCCAGGCGTTTGTATTTATTTGTTGATGACCGAGTTCATAGATTGGAAATTCATGAAACTTGATTTGTAGAGATAAATAAATAGAATTTTTAAGTTCTAAAAGAGAAGCGGCCCCTAGACGTGATCTGCCATTCTTTTTCAAACTGCGTGATAAGGTCGCTGCCTATCTCTTTCTTGATCTTGGAAGCAGAGATGGGAGGCTTTTGCCCAATAATGAGATATTATAACTAACAAAAAAAAAGAGAAGCAAATTAAGGGTTGTCGAAATATGGAGTTATATTATAAGGATTTCACATTGGTTCATCGGTTAAAGGCAAAAACTAATTTATTTGTAAGTAAGCCAAAAATTGGTTCCGTTTAGAAATGAAATGAAATGAAATGATTTATTTCGCTTAAGGGAAGCTTTAGATATTAATTGTAGGTACTTTGTGCAGTGTATTTATTTTTTTGAAAATGGCTAAATACTAACCCCCTAATTTAAAAAAAATACAAACGGTTGCTAAACCTGTTTAGTTAAAAAATGTTTTGTCTCGCTCTTGCAAAGTTAAATATTGAAAGGAGTGAAAGGGACAAAACATATTTTAACTTAAATAGGTTTAGCAAACGTTTGTATTTTTTTATGAATAAGAGGGTTAGTTTTCAGCAAGCCAAAGCTGCATATCTGTTGGTACTATACCTTTAGAACTTTTGATGATGTTGAAAATAATCATCGTCATCCGACGGTTGTTTGCCTATTTATTAACCCTTGTTCCACGAACGTCGGAATTATGCCAGTGTCTAAAAACCACCGCTCGTATGTCACATAACTTAAGTATCCAAATCACTTTTTGGTTGTAGGAATTTATTTTCGATTCACTATACCTCGCGCTGCGAGCTCGACAACTGATATAAAGTTTTGCGGTGAAAAGGTTAATTTTGAGGCGGCCTTATCGTCGAAGTCATTTCTAACAGTAAACGGAGTAAGAAGTTAACAATAATATATAGACTTACAGATACATAATCACGTCTGTATCCCTAAAGGAGAAGACAGAGTATTAGTGGAAGTGAAGATGGAACCCATATAGTAAACGATAAATAACTAATAAAATAGGCACAATCATGTGAAACCAAAAAAATCTAAAGCTTGTTGTGAGTGTTGTGACGAAAGAAATCCATTACATGAAAAAACAACCATCCAAAATCTCTACGCTCCCAATAGGCGGGAAACAAACCACAGAGTAAAAACTTGTTTATTTACGTATTTTCCGGAGGGCAGAGCAGACGCACGCCATACGGCCAACGCGCTCGGCTACGCAAAATAACAACAATCGTCCATAGAGAATGTCCATAGACAATTGTTGTTGTGTGCTCAAGCCAGCATTGAATTATCTTTTCTTTTTTACACTTGCTGCTTTGTACCGTAGGGCAATTCATTTATTTACGAGGAATTGACGGAGAGCCGTCTGTTTGGGTTGAGGCTATGCACTTTGAGAAGAGAACTATGGAATGATTGCGATGTAAAAACTAAATTCCTGTCTACAAATAAATAAAAATACATAGGATAAGTTAGGTAAGGCACTTACCTCTATTTTTTAAATAAGGAAGAGTCAATAAGTTATTTATTCCCGAGAGGTTCCGGGTTCGATCCCCTATCAGGTCAAGATGGAAAATTATGTTCTTCAGATTGACCTGGGTCTTGAATGTTCAGATTGACCTGGGTCTTGAATGTTCAGATTGACCTGGGTCTTGAATGTTTATGAATATGTATTTGTAAAAAAATAATAGTATCTTTGAGTTGCTATCCCATACCACAAGTCTTGAACTTACTTTGGAGCTAGCTCAATCTGTGTGATTTGTCCGTGTAAGTATATATATTTATTTATTAATTTACAGTTTTTAATAAAAAAGGCTGATTTGCATATAATTTTTTATATCAATAGATACAAATTTGGTATTATACCATTGTTTTCACGTAAATTATATTAACCCCTTTTATTAAATTTATTATCTACCTACCTAACCAAAGCAGCAACAACATTTTGGCGCACATACCTATGCAAAATATATTAACGTAAGTATTTAATTTATTTATCTATAATTTCCATTTTACAGGTTTATATTATCCATTTAGTTTTAGCCACATTCATACAAATTATTCTTTGCTTTGAAGTCATAAAAGCTTAATAAAAACTCATAGACGTTTGAAGCGGGCCTCATAATACCATTGGTTGAAAAAAGCCTGCAATTTCAATTCCCAAATTCGAATTCGGCGCATTTGACCTCCATACAAGGTCGAGCGATTAAAAAAAGTTAAAAAACGCGCGAATTTCAAAAACAGAACAATAACCTCTAACTCGGCCAGGGATGCGATTCGCCAAAAAGACAAATGAGGCGATATAGCCGCGATCCGGCTACTCGATACTCGCAGACGATTCGATTGACGGACTATCGATGTTTATTGATTTTACGATAGACGAACGAAATGCCTATAAAAGTGCGAAGTTAAACGCGAACCAGATTGTTTCTACTGGGAAATTGAATGCCGAGATGAAAGATTATTTTTTTTCGTAATATTGATTAGAACTTGAAGGAAGTTTACTATAAGTACTAAGCTATAGTAAATATTGTTTGTTATGTCCATTGCATTAAAAAAAAATAGTTTTCTCCAAAAACCTCTAATAGAGTTTTGGATATTTAATTTAAAAATAATCTTTAAAGGTAGATTATTGATATAGCATCTATAAATTAACAAAAAATGTTTGAAGGCTCAACGGTGCGCGTGATATGTTTATATTATTAACTTAACATGTTTTCTGTTCAAAATACCAGACACAATAGTTCAACAATGCATGTCGACTGACTCCCGGTCGGCTTACAGATTAGAGGTTTACTTATGTTGAGCTCTTCATTGCTTCAGTACCTGAACATGAACATACAGGCAGAGTTTCTACCCAGCTACTTTTTTTGAGCTATATCAGATGCCTTTAGGTAGCTTAGTACTTACCTCAAAAAATCTGACACCAGTATTAGGTAGCTAATGACACACTTGATGATTTGAGAAATGGTCAATATCGATAGTTTATTAAATTAAAGACACACGAACAAAGTGCCTTCCCCTTAATAGAGACAGTAAGAAAAGTGCCGATGGACACATTCTTATACTATTGCTTATAAAACTAGGTCAATGTAAAATTACTAATTAGTCTTAGATTAATAGGCTAGATTGTAATAATATTAGCGTACTTATTGAACAGTATATAGGTACGTTAAGAAAGTGAAAAAAAAAAAAAAAAAAAAAAAATATCGATAGTTAAACAAATACAGCGTGACTGTGTGACCACCAGCCAATTTTTGTAGCAAGTTATGTCCATGATACTGAACTACTTTCCATAAAAACAATTAAGGAAGAACAAAAAAAAATCGGCTTCTCATTCAAATCAGCGCTACAAAATTAGTTTATCCAATAAACGAATTTTGTATGGAAGGATGAATGTTTTTATTGATTTTTTGATTACTTTTTTTACAGAAACTAGTTCAGTCATGACTGAACTTGCTCCAAAAATTTGGCTGGTGGTCACCCTGTATTTGTTTGACATCGATATTGAAGATCTCTCTCTTTTATATTACCTAAAGACATCTGATATAGCTCAATGATTGACATAACTGATATAATAATAGTATCAGTAACTATTACTAATAATAATTAATACCCTCTAGTAGAATAAGTCATTACTCACACCTCTGCAGGTTTCTTTACATTGAGTTCCTTCATCGGAAGCAAGTGATGGTAGTTGAAATTTTAAAATTGACCGTAAGAACTACTGGCTAAACTGAGTAAAATCTATGTAAGTACGTAGTAATAGTAAAAATATGGAGGTCACGCCTAGGACCATCGAATGTGTTTCGCAGACACAAAGCCAATGATGACAAAGTATCTAAGGAACAGCTTTTTTTGTGAGGAATAAACCATTCGTTTAGGTGACTCCGCGTTTCGAAAATAGCATTCAGTGCCTTAAAGGTACGCTTGGCTACCACCGCGGCACCGCTTCATACTGACTATACTCCCTTACTTCATAAGTACCTACTATACTATACACATTAGAAACAGTAAATTATATGAAAGTATAATACTCTCTTGAGTGACAAACTTTAGGCCATTAAAAATCTGTTAACCGTAGCTATCTACGTAAAGGTAGTCGTTTATCAACACAGACCACAGTCTCGACAAACTATTAATATTAACATAACACCAACCACAGAGTAACTTGGTCAGTAGAGTTAATAAAAGTGTAGAGTCAGCAGAAATATTAATAAACAATATTAAATATTTACGAGTACAACAATGTCATGTTTGAGTTAAATGTTGAGTACAAATGGATTTTTCAAAATGTATTTTATCAGATTTATACCTTCAAGTGAGTGGAGTTATCAGAGTTTAGTTGAACAATCGGGCGTTAGAACGTATGTTAGTATTTTATACCGGTATACCTAACTCTTTGTCAAAGGCGGACAACTCGTCCCTCCATCGCATCCTAGGTCTTTCTTCTCGAAAAAGCTGAAGATAGAAGTAATTGAAATCAAAAAGGGGAGGTTTCTGCGCAACTACGAGACTTAAATGGCATTCTGTTTTTTTTTTATTATTTAATAAACTAACACAGTTGTAAGTATATTAAATAATTAAAAAACAGAATTGTCAGTATATTAAAAATTATCAAATGTATATTTTATTGAGTCCTTAAACTCTTCAAAGTTACTTTTCTGCTTGACTCTTTTAATAACATAGTTTGAAACGGAAATGTATTTTTTTTTTGAGACAATGTGTTTATCTACAAAATTTGTGGTGTAAGGTCTAAGGCCATTTGTCATAGTCTCCAAAAATTAAAAACTTAAAAACTGCAATAATAACTTTATATCTTTATTGCTGACTCTACGTGTAACGTTTTATTTTAAACAGATGCCGGAAAACAAATATTATCTCCACAGTTTTGAGGCAATGATCAAATATTGGTCGCCGATATCGATTCTATATCGATATTAAGTTACCGATATTTGACAACCATGCTGACTAAGAGCTGCTCCTCAATCAACCGTAAATTTTGATATTGAAATATTAACATGACATAATATTATAAATGCGAAAGTATGTATGAAAATATGGATGTATGGATGTTTGTTTCGCTTTTACGACAAAACGGCTAAACGGACTGAAATAATATTTGACATGTAGATAGCCTAGCTGTTACCTTGATTAATGGAAAGGATCATTTTTATCCCAGGAAGATGTGAGGTTCCCGAAGGATTGTATACCTACCGGCGGTAGTGCGCAACCCTATAGCTTTCATAAGTTAAGTGACACCGGGCGTGGTTTGCATTTGGATGGGTGACCACAAGTGGCATAAAATTTCTCAAGATGATCCGTGCTTCGGAACGCACGTAAGTACAAGTTGTCGGTCCCGGCTGTCATCATTGTATGGCAGTCGTCAAGCTATGCTGAAAAATTGTCTGAATTGCTAAAAAGTGCCGGCCACTTACACTCACAAAAAATTACCAGTTTGTAAGTACTTACTTACATATATGTAGTAAGGTTTATCAAAAACATATATCTTTTATACACATACTTTCTCATCTTACATTCTCTTTTGATAAACCTCACTACATATATTAGTATAACATGACATATTTCGTAAATTAAGTTTTAAGTAAAAAAAGATCTAAGGGAAACTGGTACAATATTTATTTTTTCTGCTAAATAACCCATAACATATTAAATAAGCGAACAAAAAACTAAACCGCCATAAAAACCTACATAAACCCATTTGAAAACTCTGGAAAGCCCGTAATTACATAAAAAGGTTCGAGCGGCCATCTTGGATTCGCGAGGCGTCACTAACGACCTTTTGCAAAAAAAATACCAAGTGCGAGATTATACGTACCTATTATGTTGGAGACAGTGTGATTAAGTGCTAGAAGACTTTACTCAAAAGTGGACTCAGTGGGGCAAGAAATAAAGTTTATTTTTTCTTGCGGAGGTTTTATTTTTTGTTTTCTTTTTTGCGTAGGGTCCGTTGGTGCACATTTAGCGCGGGCCACCCCCGCTGGAGATTTCTTAGTGATGTTTTATAATATCAGGGTTGTGAGGAATGGCATAGCGCTTTATTGCTTTATGGTAGCTTATTTAAATGGCTCAAGTAGATTGTATTTTGCTGTAGGATACTTGAGTTAAATAAAAATTGTGTGCACTTATGTTCAATTTTATTTCATGCTTTCCAAATAAGTAGGTATTAGGTGGCCTTGTGCTGACAAATAGATACGATTTGTCACTCCCCCCTTTCATCTCCTGCGTCCCACGGGGATTGTAAGAGTTCAGCATTATGATGCCTTATGATCTAAAATATATAGGTTTTCATTATTTAATAACGAAATAATTACTCGTTTCGTCTAACTTTTTTTGTTTAGCTAATATCTCTCTGTAGCCAGTGATATATACATTTCAAATAAATAAAAAGTACATACGCTAGTACCTTCGTATAATAGAGATAGAATTATTTAACTTCAACAACCAATAGAAACACAGATATGAAATTCACCCTATTATTCATTTATGCAATAACCCAATAAACTAAATAGAAATACATATTTATTTACAATATTTATTTATTCCGACAAAAGAATAGTCACCCTTCGACTAGGATAGACGAGGGTGTCTATTATCTAGCTACTTTTACGGGATAATAGATTGTATTACAGAGAAATAGAGTGTAGATTTTATTTTTCTTATTGCCTTATGTATTATTTTATAATTATTGCTTGAACGTTACCTCTATAAATAATATATAAAGGACATTTGTGAATCACCGTTTCAGTATGTAAATTTAGGTTAGAAAAAGATCTAACTAACTGAAGAATAAATGAATATCGGTTACTAAATGACGTCTGAAATACAAGGAAATATATATATAGATAAAATATAACGAAAAACAACTAAAAATAAGACTTCGATCATTATATGATGTATATCTTTGAGAATATGTGTGCGTTCCTTTTTATTTGATTGAAAATATTACAACACAACGGAAACAAATTCTTGTATGTAAGAACCTAATACTTATAACCGATTGTCCGAGACAAATGATTTGTTTTTTAACCGACTTCAAAAAAGAAGTTTAGTAATTCGTCATGTACTTTAGTTTTTTCTTTTTTTGATTTATTTTACGTGTTATCTTTAGCCAGTATTGAACCGATTTTGATGTATTTTTTTTTATTATTTAAAAGCCTTTAAAAACTAGTTGGTCTTGGTATTTGATAAAGAAACTTTGGAATAAAGGAAAAAACTCCTGCAAAAAATTATCCGGCTGTTTTTTGTTAAAAATTTAATTATTTTTGATTATCTTCATGTTTTTGTAAAATTAAGGGGCTACCTGAATTGAAAAAATGTTTTAATGATATCTCCGTTTCCTTTCAAATTATTTATTTTAAATGGGAGCAGCAATGGACCCCGGAAAATTCAGGTAAACACTGCATAATTTTGTAGCCTAATTGTATTTTTCGCAATTATAAGTTAATTTATTTGCCAAAAAAATTTACCTATAAATGGTGTATAGTGCAGCAATGTAAAAATACTTCCATAAAGTCCCCGGAAAAATGTTTTTACCCATTCCAACAGTCGCAAAAAGTGGTTAATATTAGTCCGTAGAGACCCTGACAACATTGTCTCTAACTCCTTTGTATTTATGTGTGAAGACCACTTTGATGTAAATAATATGTAATATTATTCATCACTTAAGTTTTTATAGCTCTCCTTATTTACCTAGATTTTAGTATAAAGTCAAAACATAACCTCTCCATAATCTCCAACAACAACAATATTCATCTTATAAAGTCATCATGAAAGGCATTGTTTACCGGCTTGAATTGCCTATTCATCCTTTTCGGTATGA
Organism: Acrobasis suavella; assembly: GCA_943193695.1. Lineage (NCBI taxonomy): Eukaryota > Metazoa > Arthropoda > Insecta > Lepidoptera > Pyralidae > Acrobasis > Acrobasis suavella. The sequence goes on from OW971947.1 coordinate 6,377,243, forward strand.
TTTTAGAGTTATTTCATAAAGTAATAACTTTAGAGTAATACTTAGTACATTGCGGTTTTAACATTTTTCAGTTCTGCTGCATAAAAGTCAGGATTATTTTTAAAGAAAAAGGCGATCATTAATGCGTCTACTTTGGGTAGGTTTCCGCTGTCGGCTTGCACAAATTTTTTTTCCATGTTGATACTTAAACTCAATCTAAATAAATATGCTAGTAAACAGTCTTTTTCATGCCAAAACACTCAATTATAACTATTAATCTCGTAAAAGTGCGTATTTCCCAAACAGAACATTCACACAACCGTCACACGACACATTTGTTTACTTTGTTGTGACGTCACAAGGGGAACAACCAATCACAGAGTGTTTATTATCTTGTGACTATACCTCAAGAAATTAATTTTCATTTACGTTTTTCATAGAAAATAAACATTATTTATTGTGTTTTTGAATAAAATACGCTTTATTAAGCTGCGTTTGAATAGGATGACATAAATTTGTGATATATTTTTGATATAGTCAAATTGCCTATTGAGGAGATTCATAGGAAAGCGAAGGTCACTGAAATAGGCAAGCGGATTAGCTCATTGAAGTGGCAATGGGTGGGGCTCATAGAGCTAAGAACCAATGGCCGATGGGGAAGAAAGGTTCTCGAATGGCAGCCACGTACCAGCTAGTGCAAACACCCACCTGCTAGGTGGTCAGACGACTTGAACAAAGTTACAGAAAAACGAGGGATGCAGTTCGCTTCCGTTCGGTCGTTTTGGAAATCTTCGAGGAAGGCCTATGTCCAGCAGTGGACTTCCTGTAGCTGATATGATGATGATGAATGTTTTCCGTATTTATTACTTTCCGATTGGTCGCAGATCGCACTAAACAGGGATGAGTGAAAGGATGTGGGGGAGGACATTTGCCCAAAAGTGACATAGTAAAGATTATTTTAAAAAAATGTAAGTGCCAAGCTGGGGTGGTTTGCTACCGAAATACTCTTTAATATACACTAAACTTCCATATATTCATACTATTCCGTCTTTATCCCTAATGTTGCAGACAGACCTTAGGGGCCCTCCATAAATTACGTCACACGTTAAAGGGGCGAGTGGGTGTCAATGAAGTGTGATAGTATGTGAGAATCAGTTGAATATTAAGTAGTTTCACACCCTTTTTATTTTTCTTTCATTAAATATTTTTATTAATCGTCCAATAGTGGCAAAAGTTTATGCTACATAAAAAATTAATTGAAATATGTAATCTCAAAATATGTGACGTAACACTAGGTGGTGGGGGTCTCAAAATTGGGTATTTTCCTGGATCTAAAATAAATTATTTTTCACTGATAAGATAATAAAACGTCGCAAAGTAATGCCATTTTTCTTTAGCATTTCCATTTTGTCGTGATTTTAGATTTATTATTGCAGAAAAACTGTAAATAAGAGCGTTATTGACTCCAAGAAATTACAACGTCATCTGCATGTATTTCATACAAATCCAATAGAAAATATTTGTTTTGACGTTTAGAAAAAGGATCTGTTTTGACTTGTTAGAAAACAGCGGATTGTGACCAACCTCACACACTGGAAAATAATATTACACTCCCACAATATATACAAATCAAAGTCAATTTGACGTCGTCAAAGCCCGTCGAACAATTTGAACTTCAGAACTTACCTAAGAAACAGTCACACAAACGCCCGAAAAACATAAAACATAACCTTTGAAAGGGTCTGCAGTCGGTTAACTGGAGCGAATCTATCATAACTTTAGTTCATGATGTTTGGCATAGATGGCGCTATTATCGCGCTTTAAGGGTTAAACTCGAATGGAAAATTATAGATATTAATATTATAGATATTAATATTATAGATATTATAATATAAATATAAATATAAATATACATATATTTCTTTTTTTAAACGTTTGGATAGGTATACCTAAGTTTATTGTCAAATACAAGAAACTTAGAATATTCAAATCTGAAAAGAATTTAGTTGGCCAATAGAATAATATTAAATAAAGCTTAATAATAGTACTAAGGCACCATCATAAAAGCTTTTTTAATGTGTCGCAACCTTACCCCGTCCACATGACGTCTGAGCTTCGCGGAAGCAGCCGAATTTGAATGTAGGTACTCAGGTATGTACGATATTTTAGTTACTATTACGGAAGAAAAAATAGGTAAGTACTTTAAGTTTCATATCCTCATTTTCTTATCGAGTCGAAATGGCTCAAATTAAATGTTGTTAGATCACAACATAGTTTTATTGACATGTAGTGAATAAATACTTATACCTATTTCATAAAATAATCAATAAAGAATAATCCCCTTGTAATATAAAAAAAATATTATATATTTAAAATCGTGCAAAATATATGATAATTGATAAGAGTCCAGTGAAATATTCACTATGCCGGTGGGTGCGATTTAGTAAGCTTCCGCTACTCAATACGAGATGGCGTTGTACAAAACCTTTTTCCCAATGCAGTCTCTTTTTTTATTTTACACAAATAAATTTATGTCTTGAAGTGAAATTGATCACTTAATAAAGCATTTTCTTATAACATTTTGTTTAGGTATTTATTTACAACATTTAGTTCGTGAAACTCTCACTAGATGGCGCTCAACAATTTCGTAGCTCGGTAGCACTGCTACGAAGCCTACGAGTTTGTAGCTAGTAACCACTCTCTTTTCTCTGCTGAGATTTTAACTTTTTTGTTGCTTTATGATTTGTTAACACTGTAATATTTAGGTTCATGATTTTTTATTTATCGTTTATTAGTACAATTTAGTATTTTAAAAGTTTTATTAATATGCCTTTTATATTATACATGTATATTGGACTACCAAGTTTATTAAAATACTGTTTACCTACACACATGTTGATACACATAGCTAAGTTTTCATATACCTATATAATATTTTAAAAGTTGCAATTGGAAATTAATAATAGTTGGCATGTAGAGACTAGTTGCTTCTCTTCCATTAGGTACGTGAATGTCAGTCGAGGGAATGGGTATTTCTAACGAGGAAATCTTAATAAATAGGCATGTATACGCATTGCAAACCGTCAGAATGAACTTTGGATTTTTCTTCCTTGGTTCTGTCTATACCAAAAGAAATAAAAACGTGATAAAAATCCCGATTACGAGAAGATTTTTGTTTAAAAGTACGTTTATCCAGTAAATGCAAGCGAAGCACGAAAAACCAATTAGTACTGAAAATATTTTTTCGTTCATTCTATAATAAACACGGTAAAATTCGATTTATTTTAATTTTAGTGACTTACTTTTTGGCCTGTAGAGGGCGCCTATAAAATTTAATGTGACGTCGCATAGCCGAGTTTACCGACAACTGGGACCGTAATTAACTCGGACCGCGGTCCTAGTCGCCGGATTTTTAAATTCTGATATTATTCTTCAGGCGACTGGCACCACGAACAAATTTAAAAATAACACTATATTTAACTACATGAATTTTTCGGGGTCCAGTGCAATGGGTGTCCCCATTGCAGTTTCTGCAATGGGGACACCCATTGCAGAAATAAAGCACTTGAAAGAAAACGGAAACATTATTTAAAATTTTGTTTTATTTCAAATGTAGGCAACACTGGACCCCGAAAAATTCAGGTAGCCCCATAAGCCAAAACACTACAGTCAAAAGCAAAAATAATTCAAGTTATGTATTATGATGATATGAAATATTATTCTGAAAATTAAAAAAATCTAAAGGCATCCAAATGTCAAAGAGGACACATTTAGAGATTAAAAAAATAAAAAAAAGTGCTTAGCATGATTTATGTGTATTTTATACAAGTAACAAGAACGGTCATCAAAGTCTCGACTCATTAAAATATTACGTGTATTTTTTGTTAACCTACACTTTTTAATTTTTTTTTCAAAATAAATCTGGTTTGTCTGTACGTATTTTTTTTTATTTATGAGTGGTTCCAGTCGCTGGAAGAAAAATATTAAAATTTTTGGATCCGGCAACTGGGACCGTGGTCCGAGTTTCTCGCATAGCCTTTAACCAGCGTACAGTGAAGACGCTTCCAATGATACCTTATTTGTTAAGGTAAGTACCTTCTTTTGACTTAGCTATTGTAGGGTAATATAAAAGTAGCAAGGTAATAAAACGCGTTCACGGACGAAATAATTGTTAAAAAAAAAAGAAAAAAAACAGTAAGTACTTACTTATGTATTCGCCATAAACTACAGTGCAAATTGAAAATCTGTCAGAGAAATAATGATTTTCATGAAAGGAAATGAGGTATTCGCCGGGCATGAATCCTGAAATAAGTACCACTGACTATGCTTGTATGTCGTCTTTGAATTATGTTTTTCGATAATTTACTACATCGCATCTTTTTAACTCGACTAAAGCAAAGCCAAAGGAAGGGTAATGATTTTAGCAACTAGAAAGTGGAAAGACTTTATAAACACGTCTTTATGAGTTACACAATTTGTTTTAATAGATTCTGTCGTATTGTTATTGATCGTGTTGGCTGGTGATAATAAAAAATCTTTGTTCGTTATATTATTAATTTATTTTTAATTGTTTTTTATTCTTGTCTTCGGTGGGATCTAAAAGAAGAAAGAGAGAAAATAAACATAGAATGAACTGCGCGGCAAAAGAAGCGCCTGGCCGTTTCTTTAACCATTTTGAAATATATAATTTTATTTAGTCCTTCAACTTGATTATCTAAAAAAAGACCTATATCTTTTTCGTTTAGCAAAGTAGTACAAATCACAAAGATACAGCGCTTCGAAGTTTCGGGGTGGGGGCGATTTACGTTACTTTTGGTTAAAAATCGTAGCTAATCGTGACGTCACGGTTAATTTAAATGCACTGTTGTTTCGTCATTATTTTCTTATATGAAAAAAGATAAAATACTCATCCATACTTACTTTTTAATAATCTATCCAATTAGCCAAAAAAAAAAATTTCCCACATCCACCATATTTGTAAGTAAATTTTATTTTTATTGCTTCCTGATCGGCATAGAAGACAATTAAAATAAGTGGATATTTTATTGATCAAACAAAAAGATTTTCTCTCTATCTTGCGGCTCAATTACCTTATTACTAAAATAAAATTATTTATAAAATATTATATAAAATCTGCTCTCATATGATATAAGTTATTTCTTCTATCCTTGACCAGCCTAGAAGAATTAGGTTGGTACTAGCTTAGTTAAACGATTACTTACTATACTTAAAACTTTTATAAAAACAAAACTATTAGACTGTGATAGTATCTACATCAGATTCTAGCCAAACTACCAGTAATCCCAATGACTACTGGACCTTATCAATATATGTATATTTTTTTCAAATATCAAACAGTCAAAAGCGTCAATTAACTTTATTTCATCTAATCCGTCAAGACGCATTCATTCATCAATATAGCAGTACATAGCCCGCGGAATTTCAAACCAGCGAAACGAGCCGGAAGGCTTTGGCGCGAAATTATGAAAGACCATGATTAATCAACATCAACGTATGTACTCTAGCCTTTGTTCCATAGCTCTATTTACCCGGCATATAACGATGACATCTCATTATGTACGCTGCTATGTGCGCCCGCAATCAACCTATCTAGGAAGTTGGGCAAAAATCTAGTACTAGGTGCTAGGTGTTTGCCCCCGGCTCACAACCAGCCACCTATACGCACACTCTAAGCGTACGCACACACCCGTGTCCAAGGAGAGAGACTGCGTGCGAGAAAAAGACAGGCATAAAAAACCCCCGCGGGTGTGAGGTGCTGCCCCCAAAAAAAGCACCAAAAACGCAAACTGCGCAACTTTCCGGCGCAGAATCGTTAACGACTCACGCTCTCTTTATCGTACTCGCCGTGCCTCCTATATTTCTATTTTTTCTCCACCAACCATAAGACCTAAGACAATTAACCCCACACGCTAAACCAACCTCTACCAAAACGAAATAAAAGCGAGAATCGCGCTCAAAACTCATGGCGGATATTTTCAGCGTCGGCCGCTAGACGCACACACTCGCACCGGAACAGAAATAACGATCGCAATTTTTGACCGAAAAGGACGGACATATGGCTGAAAAGAGAAGAAAAAAATGACGACCATTTTGCTTGGCGCACCTACGTCGGGCGAGGTGCGTTATGTATGGTATCTTTTTTGAGAAAAAAACCTACCAAAACAAATGCACGTGGCGGGTGTTATGACCGGGCGAAAAATGCTGGTGCCGCCTCACAGAGGCCGTTAGCGGCGCAGCATTTTTTTCCCGTTTAGTTTGGAAAAAATGCGCAGTGGCGCTTCTGTAGACGCTTTTCAAGAGTTTCGGCGCGGGATGCAATGCTAAAAAGTTTTATACTATTGTTTAATTTATCGCTCTTTATAAGTACAAAATGAAGTAAAGAGCATTGCTTTTCTATTTCGTTCACTAATTCAACATTCGATAAAAAGTATATTTGTTCGTATCATCTTTACAAAGATGATACGAACAAATATACTTTTTATCGTTTAAAAAATTGCGTATAATTTTGCATGTCTTTGTCTGTAATTGTCTCTTACCGAGTGTGTATTAGGTACTTACCTAACACTGGGTCAGATTTTTCAAGCTCCCTAAAAGCATCTGACGTAGCTCAATGACTGTTATCTGATTGTCACTATAGTACACTTTATTAATCAATACCTTCGCAAATTACAAATTATTTATTTCAAAAATTATGAATTACATAATTTATTTGTAATTTGCAAAGGTATTGATTTATAAAGTCTATATTTCAATATAAAGACATGTCAAGATTGTTTATATTCATTTAAATAGGTACCTAAAAAAACGCACTATAGACAGTCATTAGCATTACTTTACAGATAAATATGTCTTTTGCTCTTTGGTCATTACTACACACGGAATGCAGGTGTCCTCACGATGGTTTCCATGAGCAAAAGCAAGTGGTGGTAGTTGAAGACGACCGTACATGAGTCTAAGTTCAGAGGTATAAGTCACGCATAGGGGCCGTTCAAGTATTATTTAAGCACCAAAAGGGGGTAGGGAAGTCTTTAATTTGTTTATTTTTGGGGGCGGAGGGTCTTACCTTCCATTAAAACAGCATTAATTTTACTAAATTTTGCTGACAAGGGTGTGGAGGGGTTAAAGAGCTAAAATTGCACTTACGTAATACTTAAAATGCCCCAATAGAAAGAATCGAACTCGTGCCTCACAGCGAACTTCCAGTAGGTATCTCCTCCTCCTCCTCCTCCAGTAGGCTTAGGGACAGAATTAATATAGTATTATACAGGACGGAATCTCCTAAGGATCTGCGCAATATGCGTCCCCGTTCCTCGTCCTCGCACCTCTCCCTCGTTTGCACCGTGTGGAGGGCTGCAAGCGTCTGCACCACCTCTACAAGGCGAGAACGGGGGAAAGGTGTGAGGACAGGGAACGGGGACGCATATTGCGCAGGATCTTAGGAGATTCCTATTCCTATATATTAATTCTGTGGTAGTACATTTATAGATAGTGTACCTTTAAATATTAATGTAATTGTGTGATTAATTTAATTAACGTCTTTGGAGATAATGCTACAATGCAGTTTGTTACCGCTTCTTCTGCACTAGCGCTTATGAAGCGGCAGCTCAGAATAAGTACTAATTCTCACGTACAGAAGTCTTACTCAAAAAAGAAACTATCTACTTAATGAGGTTAGCGCTATGGTTTAATTTAGCTCGCGTCAGAATTCCTCACCTCTTCGTTTAGATACCTAGACATTCATTGTAAGTCAATTTCATTCTTATACTCTGGACTAACGATTCATGTAACTGAATTTTCCCTTTCAATGTGGTCGCCGCGCGCATAGTAATAATGTAGGTATATTTCCGATATCTAAACGGGGAGTGACACAGGCCTGGCTGCAGTAAAATAATTGCTGTAAATAACCATTTGACACCAACAATGCAAAAAAACAAAGTGACGATTATTAAGAGATTTTATAAATATCCCATAATATTAAAGATATTTGTATATTTGAATGATTTGATTGGAGAAAGTCGGCATTTGATATACAAAAACCAACTTTAATTTGCACATTTTGTTTTTACCTCTCTAAAATCAAATTACACTGGAAAATTTGTTTCCACCATTCGTGCAAATAATATATGTTAGTTCAGTACGCATATAACTCGAAAACCAATGCCGCGGATAGAATATCATAGTGCACGTAATCAAAATACATCCACTAGCAAAATAAACATTAACGAACTAAAATGTGTGGTATATTTTTGGCGTGCATTAATGCACCATTCTTTAATTAAAATTGTTTATTTGAGCTCTGTTTTGCGGCTTTTGTTTGTTTTAATCTGATTGTATTTTTGTCAAATTCAAATTAGAAATAAGTAGGATTTGAAATACATACAATTTTATTTGCTAGGGAAATTTAAAAATAAAGTCCGACTATCAAGAACGCCATCTAGTGATGAGTAGCTAAGCTACCGATATGACTTGGTATCCGTACCGCCATCTAATATTTGCTAGAGAAAGCAACTTTCAAGCGTTAACCCCCAATAACTTTTTAAAGGCTCAACTGATTTTCACCAAACAGCTTAAAACTACTGTAAAAGAACTTGCTTTTGTGTAAAAAAAACGGAAAAACCGCATCGAAATCGGTTTATCCGTTTGAGCGCTACGACGCCACAAACAGACAGACCGACAGACATAAGCGTTAAACATATACCACCCCTCTTTTTGTCGGGTAAAAAATTTTCTTTGATGGCAAACAAGGAGGTAGGTACGTAACTATGTATAATTGAGCTTATAAAATATTAAAGCCCAAAAGCCCGGTAAGCCAAGCTGGGTGCCATAAGCCGTATTGTATAAACCTCCTTTTGGCACACTCGGGTAAGAATTGGCACGCACACGGTACAGGAGAAATAAAACCATCGTATTAATAGTTTATTGTTTTATTAAAGAACCCTTCTAACATTATTTATTTTAAAATTTATTTAAATTAACTTGAACTTATCTATTTATTACAAGCTTTTATTTAACTTGTAATGTATCTTGTATGTATGTATGAATGTTTGTTTAGGTCAAATTTTGCAACTCAATTTTCGACCAGTTATCCTCAACCGATTGAGCTGAAATTTTGTATACTTAAGTCGGAAAACAATGCCATATTATGGACTAAATTAGCTGTTCTGATGATGGAGCCGGCAGATATTCGACGGAACTCAGTTATAAAACAACAGCTCTTTGATATGACTTGTTTGATTTGTCTCCACGAGCACTTTATGGTTGACGATGCTGATCTGTCGTCAGGAGTCTCATATAAATTTTTCAGGGGTCTGGTCAAGGAGACGGAAGGTGGTTAATAGAACTTATTGAGAAATGACGGATCTTTATCGAGTTTGGGCTTATTTCTCATTGACTAAATAAGTACTTAGGCCTCAAAATAAAAACTTGTGCAAAAAATGTAATTTTTCAAAAAACTTATTATTATATCTAGGTACCAATAAAAAAGTACAACGCGACACAAATAAGTTGAACAACAATGGCGGACTTTAAAGCATTTTTGTACTAATTCCCGACACGGAAATTAAACCGAATTATAAAAATAGCCGCCATTTTGGTTCAACCTACGTGCCGGGAATATGTACAAAAATGCTTTGAAGTCCGCCATTTTTGTTTAACTTATTTGTGTCGCGTTGTACTAACTTACTATTTACGTAAATAAATACACAGCGAAAAAGTATTGTATAGGTAATTTGTGCTATAATCTTTTGCATTAATTAATCTAAAATCATGTTTAAAATGGATGTGATTAATAACAAGTTACACGTTTATTCTCTTACATACATACAAACATATTTTCACGCCTTCCCATGGGGGTAGGCAGAGACTATGGATTTCCACTTGCTACGATCCTTGCAAACCTCTTTACCTTCGTCACCATTCAATACTCTTTTCATGCGTGTGCTCTCCGGTAATAGGTACTTCTTACTTCACCTTTCTTCAGAATTGATCGTAGAACGTTCGTCAAGGTCGTTTATTCTCTTAACAGTACAAAATAATTTATTTTTGATCTAGGCCTGTATAATTTTCCTATTATGAAACCTATAGGTACCTTAAAAGTCTGGAAAATTGAACATATGCAGAGTTTTCGATATAAATAATCATTATCGCTTATGAATCTATTAAGATTGGTCTATCAAGTAAGTTATCATAATAGATTACCTAACTAGATAGAACTTAAATCAAATAAAACCAAAGCCCGCTTGCATAAGCAGAAGCATGACGCAGCGTGGCAAGCGATCAAATAAAACGCTTACGCTTCTGCCAGGTTGCGCTTCGGTGAAGTTGCGCTTCTGCGAAGTTGTACGTGCTTCTCGTCATCGAAGTCCTGAAAGGTTAAGTTTGTATATTAGAATTTTAAATTTATTAATGATTGCTAAGACTCCGCAGTCCGTCGATCAATCTGTCTGTCACCAGACTGTATGTCATGAACCGCGATAGCTAGACAGTTGAAATTTTCACAAATGATGTATTTCTGTTGCCGCTACAACAATAATACTAAAAACAGAATAAATAAATATTTAAGTGGGACTCCCATACAACAAAAGTGATTTTTATAAATTGTGCATGCACTCATCTAAAACTGCATTATTACATGATAGTGTATTAGGTATGGCACCGATAATATATAATAAAATGCCGAAACAATATCAAGAATTAAATTTGACTTTGTTTAAGAAGAAAATTAAGTTATTTTTGATAGATAAATGTTATTATAGTGTTAAGGATTTCATATCTGATAAATTGTAAAATTGACTTTGTTTCATAGTAAATTGTAAAAGGTTTATAGATTTATTTAAGTATATTTTTATAGTATTATGATAGATAGCTCTTCTGACAAAACTTTGCACACCGGTGATGGTAAACATGATTGGACGAAACTAAATCTTGTAACACATGTTTGGCAAATAAAGTATCTTTATCTTTATCTTTATAGACAATGGTACGGAACCCTTAGTTCGCAAGTCCGACCGGACTTGGCCGTTTATTTAGTCTATCTCAGCAATCACCCGAAAAAGCAGACCTGACGGCGCACAGTTGCGGTAAAGATGAAGGCAATCGGGCTAACCTGACCCGAAGCGTGTAGCCAAAGACCGTTCGCGATGGAGAAAGACTGTTGAAGCCCTCTGCTCCACCTAGGGGCTTTGGGACCTTAAGTCAAGTAAGTCAAGTAATCACCCGAGACTTTTCCATACAAACGTAATTAAGCTTTAATTTTGAAAGGACATGCTGGATTTGGGCAAAATAATCTCATTATCGTTTTTTAGCATTTCTTATTCCAAATTAATATAAATACCTTGTATACAACGTGTTGCGGAAAGGGAGTATCAACCCGAAAGCACAGAATAAGTACTAGTACTGCCGAAAGGGAGTATCAACCCGAAACGTAGGGCAAAACCATCTTGTATCGGCCATGTCAACCACATTTCACATTAATTTGCTTCTCATTCTCACATTTATTAGCCTGGCTTTGTAGGAGGTATTTTTTAATAAACTATTTTTATTTGACTTTCCTATAATGTGATAAAATATTTGAAATTTGAATAATATTTTTTATAATTAATGTTTTTGTTCGTACACACCCAATTTCCCTAAGATCGGCTACTGGCGCCCAAAATTCATCCATTTATTTGCCTCGTATAGGCCTAGGCTAATATTTTTACCCATAAACTACGAATTAAAACTTTAAAGATAAAATAAAAACTTGAGAGGTGTCAAGGGACGAAGTAAAATATAAATAGGTCTAAATTACATTCAAACTTTTTTCTGCGTTCTAAAATCAAGTTTTTATTATCTTCATAAATTTGAATGAACAAAAAGTGTCGTTACAACTTTTGGTCTTAATTTTTTCTGTCTAGCTCCCTTTCGCAACGCGCGATAAGGAACTTCGTTCCAATAGTATCAAATCAAGTGAAGTCGGTAAAGAAATTTAAAAATTTTTGATTTTTAAAGGAAAGCCATAAATAATATACTTATTAACAAGTTATTCGAGTATAACATTAGTACAGTTTGCACATCAAGAATAATACTCCCACTGAAAAGTGAATATAAAACCATAAATTCTAAAACTAGTATTTTAAATAACAGAAATAAACTATAATATGATTAAACTAAAAATATATTAATAAAAAAGGAAAAATAAGGAAAAAAAATATAAATGAATAAATGTTATTTTTAAATTACATTTTAAAATAGAAAAATTAATCTTGCTATAGGTACACCGTAAGTAACATCCACCTCAGTCAGAATAATTTTATGATGTCTTCTAATAATCTAGCCCTAATGTAATCGGTGGCCGATATCAGGATTTTGACTCGCCTTGTATCGGCCATCACCATTTATAATGGCTGATATCAGGCTTTTCATGAAATAATCAACCCTAAATCCTGCCAGATTTAGGCGATTTTTTATTAAAATATTAATTAAACCAAAAAAATTTTCATCCAATATACTGCGTTATAATCTCTTTAACCAAAACAAGTATAGCAGTTAAAACCTCATAGATATGTTGAAAACACTTATCCCCGTAACCTCAGCTCGTAAATTTTGACTACAAAATGGCACGAATTTCGATATGTTTGCGCAGGTCACACGATTCGTCGCTACTGAACTGTCAAATGAACTTTGATCGCCGCCTTGTTTTATCATTTAAAGACAGCAAAATAAAGTTTATTTTAGAACAGAATTTGTGCAAGGGGATCGAATATTTAATAATTTTTGATCAAATTTGTAGGAAAGGGCCGATACCAGGACGTGGCCGATGCAAAGCGGTTTTACCCTACATTAATACGTACGTTTACTCTCTTTCGAGGATTGATTGATTACGATGTGAACAACTTTTCAAAGCTAAAAAGAAACTGCAGGTCCATACATTTTGGCACGAAAGGTATTTAATTTTAAATGGAGAGGGTAAATTTTTTTGGGATACAAGGTATGGTCCCGTAGTAAAAGTTGTTCACATGGATTAGTACGTTTACACCCCTTGGGGTTGATACCCCCTTACCGTAACACGCTGTATATCTTTGTATCTAATCCTTTCCTTTATTTATTTTGACACCCCAATTAATAGTTTAAAAAATCCGAATCCGAAAATCCGCCATTTTCGTTTATTTTTAATTCAGATATTACCCCTTGCTAGTGTCACTCTGAGAATTAAGGCAAATACAATGACACCTCTCAACTTAAAATCCATCAAGCCGTTATAGGCGAGCGTGCCAAACAGATATACATACAAACATACATTCAAAAAACATAACCCCTTTTTCTGGCATAGTTGGGTAAAAAGTAATAGTAATTTACCTTAGTAATGTGATCCTGAACTGATAGCTTTTGCAGTTATTTTTATCGGTGCGTTGTTCCTGAAAATTGAAGATATAACACATTAGTCCAGCTTTATTTAACTCAAATACAGAACAATAAATATACTAAATAATAAATAATTAAATCAAAACCTAACATAACCTACTTACAGTAAGCGAAAACGATAAACTTAAAAAATATCTAATTAAAAATAAAACATTTTTTTGTGTTAGAGAATTGGGCCGACGTATCTCACTTTCGTTCCGTATCTTATCTGGCCCAAAGACTTTCCTTAGCCATTCAACGCGGGAATGCAGCAAGTATTATGGGAACCTTTGGGCCGGGAACGATGCGGAGCGGTCTCTTAGATTAAGAATTTTGACGAAGCATGTTGCGGATATTTTTCCGTTTACCTTTTTATTAGTTAATTAAAATAAATAATTGTTCTCATTGGATTTATTAAAAAGAATGGTATACGTAAAAATACATTATTATATTTAAACAAAGATCGCTACGGTCGCAGGGAGGGTGACTAAGAGACTGGCAGCATTGTCGAGCTAAGAGAGTTGTATCGCCAGAAAAAATGGCAAAACTGCGCGCTAGCTCTTAAATCTCCAGAAACGTGGATCAAGCGTGTGGAGATTTTTACAAAAAATTTACGCGCCTCCGCTAGGCTTAGTTAGTAGGCTTTTGAACTATTTTAATGTAGTATACTTATATCTATTCTTCAAAATGTTTACCTATGTCTGAACGTATCCCTACTTAAAATAAGTACAACAAGTCTTGACGGATTTGGATTAAAATGAAATAATACTTAATATTTCTCAGGTTAATTTCATATGTGAAAATTCGATAATATACGCCCAGCTATAAACATACTTGTGTAGATACATGTTCTACTTCTTATTTAAGGGGATAGGAAACGGGAACATCGTTCAAAATTTTGTCTTGACCAGACACTAGACCTTCAACCTATTCTATGAACGACTGTTTACAGTGAAAACGTGAAGCTTTTCTACGCACATACGTCAAAAGTGGCAATTTTTCGCTTCTAAAAGCTTCACGTTCTCACTTTAAACTGTAAACAGTAGTTCATAAAATAGTTTGAAGGATTATCTAGTGCCTAATCAAGACATTTTAAATAATATCTCCGTTTCCTTTCAAATGATTTATTTCAAATGGGGGCAGCACTGGACCACGGAAAATTCAGGTAGCCTCTTAATACTGTGTGTACGTAAGCTATACAGTTAAAATAAACAGTTGTTAGATAGGTTGGTGTTTCATTTGTTTGAAACAGTACACAGATTGTAATTTTATTTGTATTATTATATTTTTTGTAAAATTATTATTCTGGGCGACAACTGTTTTCCACTCTGATAAATTTGTATTTGATTCAATTAATAAAAGAAGAAAAAACAAGAAAGTTCTCTAACCCAATTTTTCATAATATCTTAGTAATAAATAATACAAAATATTCAAAAATGGAAAAAATCGAAGTAAGTTTTAAAAAAATTTTAAGTTCTCAAAATAGTCTTAAATCGCTTAGGTATTTAGTTTTCTTATAAAGATAAATAATAAAATACAATTATTAACAATAAAAAATTCTCGATCCCATGCGGAGTAGGATACAATAAAAAACGTGAAGAAATATTTTAAAGTTTGATTTACATTGTGACTGGGTCTAGTCTGGCAATTTGATATCAATTTCCTACATACGTACCAACAACATCTAAACTATCGACGACAGATCGGCCCCCACGCCCCCGACGTCTCGACTTGATTGCCTCACTTCCTCCGAACTCCGAGCCTTCTGTAAAATAATAAATATATAGATTGGTTTATATTTTTCGACAGCCTTAAGAATATAATATTTACAAATCCCTTACACCAACAGATATGTGTTGTCAACGGTTGTTTGTATGGAAAAACTAGTCGTTTTAGTGACTAAGCGTTTCAAAAATGGCACTTCTGTCGGTTTGGCATTTTGACAAGCAGTCAATGAATGACCAATGACAAAAAAATAAAGGTAAGTAAATATGTATTTTTCAATACGTATTAATTTTTTATTCGTCATACATAAACACATAATGCCCGACTACGACGTAGCCAAAAGGAGGATTGATGTGTTTTTCTATGTATGTATCATCTGTTCCCTAGTATCTTCTATGATATACATGGTATCTTAACAAATGAGGTATCGTTGGAAGCGTCTTTGCTGCGCGCTAGTCATAGGCTATGTGACGTCACAATAAGTGCAATATGGCGCCCTCTATATCCCAAAAAGTTAGTAACTAAAAATAAATAAATCCAGTCATACCGTGGGGTATCAAATCCCATTTCAAAATTGTATACATTATTAGCTTTTGCTTCCAAATTTTCCGTAGACGGGTTTTAGTTTTTAAACTATAGGTATCTTGTCAAAGTTTGCTTGTAAGTTTAAACCAAGAAAATGGACGATCTATATATGTTCTTCATAAAACAACCAGGTGAATAAACTAAATGTAATATCGTTGTTAAACTAATTCTAAGTATTTTTATTTACAATTTCTAAAGTAACTCGTACGGAAACAGTGTGTCCTTCACAAACCCGTAACCGAAACCCGACACACCAGCTGAGCTCACACTCTTGTTTGCTTTGGAGTTCTGTACTCATTAACGAATCGACCGACGAGTTTGTTATTAAAATAGTTTCTATGTGTGTTTTATAGTCTGTACTATGAAAACTATCACTGCGAACCGCATAACTGTTTGTTTTACATATGTAGGAGTTTTAAGACATATTTTATGGCTTGTTAAATTTTTGTAATAAAGTATAATAAATAAATAAATAAGCGAATATTGAGTTTAAGAGGCTTTTCACATTTGGTTGGCTGTCTTGCTCGCACAATCAAACATTTTTAAAGATTTATTAAAAAATGTGACTCATTTGAAGAAAATTATATGTTAGATATTGTAGACATATTTGTATATTGTGTAGATCGAAAATGAGGTCATCAAAATTTTAAATTTTAGATGACCTTATTCTCGATACACACACACATAAACAATAAAAAAACATGTCTACGATATCTAACATATAATATATTAAAAAGTTTATGAAACACTTTTCTTCAAATGAGTCACATTTTTTTAATAATCTTTTTAAATGTTCGATTGTGCGAGCGAGACAGCCAAACAAAGCCTCTTAAACGAATTTTACAATATAAATTAGCCATAAACAAGTGAATATTTTTTTTAAAACTAAAAGCTGACTTCACCCCCAAACTACTCAACTGATTCTGATAAAATTTGTATGAGACCACCTGACAAGTATACCCTTTCAAACAGAAAATATTTTTTTAAATCGGTCCAGGCGTCTTTGAATAATCGGTGAAAGTACATAAAAAAAGATTGCGCCGAATTGATAACCTCCTCCTTTTTGAAAATCGGTTAAAAATCAAGATTCATATTTAAAATGCAAATGAAGAAAGATGTCGGTGCGATTAATAGACACGAACGAAATTCTAAAATGTCCCCCGGTGTCTTAATCACATCAGATTAATTTGTCGCAAATTACCGATCAAACCCGAAACCCTAACCATATCCGATTATCATAAAAAAAACTGCACACACCATTAATAAAATAACAGCCAAATATAACCCTTATTTACTTCAAAATAGCAAGTAAAAGAAATTTTTCGGCAGTAAAAAATATGTTTGCCAAATGATCACGTTTAAGAACCAAATGTGATTAGATTTTGTACGAAATTTGCATCTCGGCATGTATAGAACATACAGGGTGTCCAGTGACGGTACAGGGCGGCAAGTTCTGGACGTAAATATATAGGGTGTGAGTAGTTTTCGACGAATTCGCGAGGGTGGGAGGGTGCGCGGTCTTGTGCAGTATATGTAAGTTCTCTAGATGAAATTATGTAAACTAGATGGTATAATTTGGCTTTGTAATTTTGACTATACGATATTTCAATTCAAAAGGTAATCTCTAAATTTTGTTTAGAAATTTATCAATATATTTTGAAGAAATTGGGAAAGATGCTATTCTTGCTCACTTGTCCTAAGTACTCCAAAATAACTTAAGAAAACATTAAAATGATAACTCATTGTGCATCAAAATATTAAATAAATAAAGAATGGAATGAATATAATATTAATTAACATAGCTATACAGAGAGGAAACGCAGCTAGAGTTCTTGGCACCATGCAGCACGGTAAAAATCTTTTAGACTAGGTTTATTTTCTAGTTTAATTTTAACCTTAATTGAATGTATATTTATTTCTTTGTTATTCTTTAATAACATAATATCAATTACTTCTGTCATAAAATGTAATTCAACAATTTGGCCTCCATTTTTTATATAATTTAATATAAGTTTTTATTATTTAATTATTTTTATTTTATTTAGTTTTAATTGAAGTAGGTAGTATTTTAGTTTGTTTAGTTTTAATTAAGTGTTTTTTTTTTTGTTTTCTTATATTGTATATATTTTTGTGTGTTTAATAAACTTGATAAATTCAACAATATAAGTAAATTAACGTAAAAAATCAACTTAAGACTTACTCAATGCTAAGTTGCAAGTTAGACTGTCACACACCGAATGAGCAGTGTCGAAACTGAAATAAATCTCATTGACAAAGTCCGTAATAAAATCCAAACCGAACTGCCAGATTTATGCAAATAAACTCAAAACCGTGAGAATCACCAAACATAGCATCAACATTAAATGACCAAACAATAAAATAATCTAGAAATTTTTACATAATTATAGAAATATTTGAATAAAACTGATGTCGAGTCGCAGCATCTCAACCGGTCGCCGTGAGAGCAAGGGGTCACTTGAATTGATATGATAATGGTCAAAGGTTCACATGATCAAGAATGCGCTGACCTTGGGTCAATAGATCTGCCCTTCGTTGTGACCGTTGATCTATTGTATTGTTACGAAACTAGATTTTTATGGACTTGGGGTTGAATTCGATTTCTTAGATTTTATTTTGTCATCTTTTAACTTCGTCGTTGATATTAAAGTATTTTTTTTTATATTTTTTTCCAATATAGCTCGTTTGTACCTAATAAGATGTGGCTATAGATTATTTAACAAACAAGATATAGGTATAAATGCCTCATTTATGGAATCCAAACAAAGCTTTCAGCTCACTACACACTAAAGCCGCCGACCCGCCGACACAGCCCGCCGACACAACCCTGCGGCCTATGTCAAAAGAAGCGGCTTGCGTACGCAAGCGCTCAGTTGCCCGCGGCGACATTTGAGCTGTAGCATGGCAATCACTAACTGCTAGCCAAATAAGATCCTGATATCGAGCCGCCGACATACCGCCGATATAGTTTTCCGACTTGCAATGAGTGAAGCCGCCAACCTAGCCCGAAAGGGAAACAGTTGCCGACATATGTCGGCGGGTCGGCGGCTTTGGTGTGTAGTGCGCTTTCAAGGTGTTTCATTATTTCAGCCGCATTACGTCCACTGCAGGACATAGGCCTCTCCCATGGATTTCCAAGATGTTTATAAACCATAAATAAATAACCAGCCGAATGTGAGTCGGACTCGCGCACGTTGGGTTCCGTACCAAAATCTATAAAAAATCACGTTTGTTGTATGGGAATCACTGAAATTTTTAGTTTAATCTGTTTTTAGTAGTATTTTTATAATAGCCACAGAAATTCATCGTCTGAGAAATTTTTTACTGTCTACCTATTTTGGTTCATTTGATAAAGCCTGGTGACAGACAGACAGATAGACGGACAGCGGAGTCTGAGTAGTAGAGTCCCGTTTTTATCCTTTGGGTACGGAATAAAATCCTAAAAACGAAGATGTAAAATCGTTCGCGCTGTCGGATTTGGAAGCCAAAAATGACTTTTATTCATCGGAAATAAAGTGACGGAATTTACTTTTAGGAACTTTTTCATAATATTTATTAGCAATAAAGTTATATGTTTTCATCAAAGATAGCTATTTCTAAGAATTAAGAGCAAAAATTAAAAATGCGCTTTGTTTTAATTTTTTGACTTAACTTTCTAAACATAGGAAACTTTCTAATATTTAAAATAGGAGTCTCATTAGTATAGATAGTTTACCTAGGTCTCAAGTTTCATATTTATACTCTTCTGTAAGTTTTTCTTTTAAATACTTTAAATAATTTCATATTAGTAATTTTTTATCTGTTACTTTTGCATATCCATCTGAGGATTGCTTGAATTCACACACTGAACGTGGTGAAGGCGACTCACTTGAGGCCGCGCCTGTGTGCCGCACACACACATAAATTATGAGCTGTCACTGTATATTCATTTTCTAATACTTGGTCCTCTGGAGCTGTGCTCGGAATATTTAAACTGGCTTTTGGATTTGTTAGTCTTGTGTATAAGTCCTTTGACGATAATTTGAGGTATATAGAGTAAGCAGACTGTCAGACAGTATTTATAAGGAATTTGTAAAAGATTGTATCTTTAAACATATCTAAACTAACGGATCGGTGAGATGTTAACGTAACAACCACGGCTTCGCCATTATGAAAAATAAATGCAGAAATTAAATCGACAAAAAATATAAGAAATTATCGAATCTGCTTACAAAATGTCACACACGCACTCAAACACAAACACTCTCTACGTCTCACGTCTATACCCCTCATGATGCAGACACAGCAATTTCGTTCTTGCGTCTCTAAAAAAACTGAATCCAAAATGTCACGAAAAAAGCTTAAGAAATGCGATCTCAGCGGAGAACAGCCGGACATGCGGACAGCAGGACATACGAAGACATTTTTGCCCAAGCTGAAACGGAGGCGATTAGCGCTCGTTGGGACAATAAAAAAATAATAATAAAAGAATATATTTGTACCTCTAAAAATATTTGTATGTAGGTATGATATATTTTATCATGCATCGTCAGCGCAGGTCGGTGTTGCTGAACAGATCTCGCAGAATATCTGAAAAGAACATCTTTTGATACAATCAACTTTTGGAAAATTAATTCAGAACGAATATAATATCTCGAAGTAGTTTTAGTTCTTCCTTAGTTTAAATTTAAATTGTATAAACTAAGTAGGTATCGTGCTTTAAATTTAATTTAAATTTCATTTTCGCAATTAATACTTTTCACTCCATATCTTGATATTGATTAGCATAATATTCAATTTCACCAACCCTAGTCATAAACAGTGCCAAATAATGCACAAATGTAACGACCAAAATATTCTAATTTCTATTTCTCAAATAGAATACTATTCCTTGTGGACGGGGCGTTACTGCCTGCGGCGACGTACACTTGTGTATGTGTGTGTGGGTGGGCATGTGTGCGTGTGGCGAAGTTAGATCGTCCACACTTTACCGCGGGACTCGATAGGAACTGTACAGACGCAGGCGATGATGGGTCGAGACCATATTTTTTATAAAGAAAGACAAAGTTAAGAAGATGAGCTTCCCAAAAGCAAATACTTACTTACATTTTTTGTTTTGAATTTCACTAATGATAAAACCCAAGAATAAAAATCAAAGTTACATATTATCAAGGAGCTCTGTGGCCTGGCGAGAGTGCGTATTACTAGCGCTTTCGAAAAAAAAAGACTTGGATTTGTGACCACAAGTGGCATACAAATTTCTCGAGCTTTTCCGTACTATGGAATGCGTATACGCCGTTGGTCCCGGCTATCATCATTGTGTGACAGCCGTTAAGCTGTGTCAGATGACTTTAGGCAGCCTGAAAAATCAGACACTTACACACACGTAAAACAAAAAAAAAACAAACAATTACTATCTAATCAAGCTTGTTGAGGAGTTTCTGTGGTCTTAATGATTTGTCAAAACCAAATCGAGACCTTTGTACTTAATTCCACGACGGGAACTGAATTTCATAATATTAGTCAGGTATTTTCAAAATAATTATTGACATATTTTTTGTGATTTTGTAATTTCTGTATGTCTGTGTGTGATTATGATTACAAATAAGTAAACGTTATATATATGTATCTTCCTATCTACCAGTAACTTTCTACGTCTAAGTTGCCCTGCGAGTGTGCGTTGGTCAGCTCCTAACATCATTAATCTAACTTTCGAGCTACCCTTTATAATAGTTCGGCTTCCCGGAGGTGCGAGGGAGACGCTCCCCGGGGCGAGAGGGGGGAGGGGAGAGGAGAATTAACATACGAATTTGGACTGCCTTCGTCTTCGTGGGTCGCAATATAAGTTTGAGTATTGATCCGGCCAGTAATGATGTATGCTAATAGGGGTTTGGGACTCCGACTTATTATGAGGATTAGTGTAGCCATTTTGTTTTAGACCAATATATAATACACTGATGTAAGCAAATAACTTACTTTCATAGTTTTCAAATAAGACAAAGAACAATCTGAAATGTCTTATTTGGTGTGAAATCAAACAAATCAGGCCTCGATTTTGCGATCAAATTTATATCTTTTGAAAACGTATTTAGCTGTTATTTAATTCAGTTACGACGATTTATAAAGAAGTCTTTTTTGTAACTACATGGTTGAAGAGATAATGCCTTATCTTATCAACATTCAAAGTTTTCCAACACGTGAAAGAAATATGTATTAAATTAAATTAATCAATGTGTATTGAAATCAGCCGAAAATACTTAATAAAATTGCATACTAAATACTTTTTCTTCGGTGTTATTTCTTATATTAAAAAACAAGCGTGTAACCTTTCACCTTTACTTGATAATAAACAGCGAATTTAAAAGATTTATTGAAATTAAAATAAAAACGTCCACAAAGATTTACATATTTTCTCCGTATTAATTTTTGTTTCTTATATTCGGTCAAATCACACAGATTGAGCTAGCCCCAAAGTTAAGCTCGAGACTTGTGTTACGGGATACTAAGTCAACGATACTATACTTTAAAACATTGATAAACAGCTATATTGACATAAAATAGTCGCCGTTTCCTTCGAAGTATGCTACGTGAATATCATACCTAATAAATTTACTACCTATGGAGTAACAAAACAACCCCCAAAACTGCTTATACTTGTATTAAATTTCTGGAAAGGTCCACCGAAGTCCCCAAGTCATTTCCTAAGGGTGCAAATAATTAGACGCGCAGTGTTTCGCCCGAGCATGTGGGCAATTGCGAAGGGTTCCTACTAAGGGTGGCTATACATAAAGACCCTTTCTATGTCGGCAATATCTTGAATGGTCCAAAGGTCCTCAGTCCCTTGTGTTTCGGCGATTCATTTAGGCGTTAAGTTGGGGTTTTATGTCCTGTGACTTGCGTAGGGTTACTATTGATACTGAAAGTAGCCGGAAAGCTGGTTTGGTGATGTCATAGTGGCTTTTGCTTTACGAATTTTCCATGATAATATTTGACACACGAATTTAAAGTAAGAAGGTAGCATTTTTGCCGTCTTTAGAAGATGCTAAGGTAAACGCCCGTTACCTGTATTTGTACTTATTTAAAATACTTTTATGCTAGTCTATTAACAATAATAACCAGCCAGGTGCGAGTCAGACTCGCGCACGAAGGGTTCCGTACCTGTCGTCTGTTAAAATCACATTAGAAAGAAAGAAAGAAAGAAAAATATTTAGTTAGTTGTATGGGAGCCCAACAATTATTTATTTTATTCTGTTTTCAGTATTTGTTGTTATAGAGCGGAAACAGAAATACATCGTTTATGAAAATTTCAACTATCTAGCTATCACAGTTCATGAGATACAGCCTTGTGACAGACAGACAGACGGACGGACAGACAAACAGCTGAGTCTTAGTAATAAGGTCCTGTTTTTACCCTTTGGGTACGGAACCCTTAAAATTATTCACCAGCTTATTATCTTTCGATAATTTATAAAATGAGTAATTTAATGAGTAATATCCTAAGAACCCTTTTAAACAAGTGGGTCCCCTACGTAGTTGCGCCGCTGTTACGACGCACGCCGTTGCGATTTTTTTCCACTGCCTCATAGTTTCGAAGGCTTGTGGACTCGAAGGATGTGATCTCGAACAACGCTGTTTCGAAAAACATTTCCACTGCCTCACACGCTCGAACGTTCGTGAACTTACTAATACTGTCTCATGTGCAATTGATTAATTTCGATAACATAAACCACTTGAATAGATAATTGTTTATGAAGATCAGTCGTTTATTTTGTGTTACACATAGAAAATCAATAAAAATATACATTTTAGGTACTAATATTTTTCGTGTGGAAATGTTTTTTGATTCAGCGTCGTTCGGGACCACATCCTTCGAGTCCATAAGCCTTTGAAACTATTGTAAATATTTCAAGACGTGACCGGATCTTGCATGTAGTGTATAACCGTGAAGAAGAAAAAATGAATGAATTAAAAAATTAAGAAAAAATACAGTTTGACCGGTATTTGAAACACCGACCTGGTTTTTGTACGACCATGCTCTTCTAACTGTTTACGTGTCCAACCCCGCATCTCACTCGCGGGATATTTTTAATATTTAGAAATATTGTGTTCTCATATAATTTATACATTTTGGCGACCTCCGCCTTTGGAGTCCGCCACCCAGAGGTCCCGGGTTCGATCTCCGGTCAGGGCAAGTTGGAAAATGGCCTTTTTCAAATTGTCCTGAGTCTTGGATGTTTATCTATATATGTATTTGTTCTCACATATAGTATCGTTGAGTTCGTATGCTATAACACAAGTCTCGAACTTACTTTGGGGCTAGCTAAATCAGTGTTATGATTAATAATAACATCAAATATTGTTGGATTGATAAATCATACATAAGATGAGGAACCCTAATCAATACTGATGAATGGTTGAGCAGCGGCGAAGTTGTGGATCTTTTGATCTCAGACGCAGCTCAGTGAACCGCGACAAGCATTGAACCGGCTCTAACTCATCCGGCCGATTGTCGATGTAAGAATTGTCAATAATCTATATTAGTGAAGTTTATACCTATCATCGTCATCCGAGCATATTCCCGGTTGCATCATTAGCTACCCATGAAGATGCTTCAAAGTCTAAGGTCCGCTACCTAACCTAGGTAATTTGACGAGGTTACTGGTTTTTACACAGAGCGACTGCCGTCTCAGCCGTCTGACCTCCGCAACCCAAAGGGTAGACCTGAACCAATCCTTAGATAGGTTTGATCGAATGCTAGATGGCGTTCGGGGCCCACATTTTATACGTGCCTTCCGAAACACGAAATCATATTTCTTTTCAGATAATCAGGTGAGTAAGCCTGTAATATCCTAACCAGACTGGAAACCAATTTTCTCAAAGTATGCTTCCCAGTGAGTTTCGAACCCACGACCTCCGGGTCACAGGCGAACGCCTTTACCACTGAAGCACGTAGGCAGTCATCACTTATGTAAACATTAGTGAAAATATATACCTATCTTATGATAAAAAAATTCACTACTTGTTTCTTCCACGGGTGTCGTAAGAGGCGACTAAGGGAAGAGTTATTACTTTTTGTTAAAAAAAAATCAGTTAAATCAAATGATGAGGCCTGTTAATATATCGTTAGTAATTTAACAAGTTATTCGCTAATGAATAAACTTATTCGTTAAATCGAAGTTTAGCGAAGTTTTTATTTAATTTACTTGTGAATAAATCACTTCTTAAAAAAACCTTAAAAAGATTATCTAAAAGAAATACCTCTGCGGGATAAGTCCTCCTTTGTACTATTTTCTTGTTGTAATTTGTATTTTTTTTTGTATGTAAGTGTACGATAAAATTTTATTAAACTAAAAATCATTACAAAATTTCGGAAAGCGTTCATTTTCCTTCTCTTGATTTTAACGAACTGTGTGTAGAAACGTGTGCATATTTATTAATATTATACTATGTGGACGGGCCGGGAAATAAAAGAGTCTACCTGTTCACACGTTGCTTCAGACGACTTCCATGCGCTGGTTCTACTCTCGTGCCTCGTACACTATAATAAGTCCACTGAAGACTAGACGGCAAATAACGCAGCTTTGCGGACAAACCCGCCGCAAATCTGCTAACTTACGGAGCACTGCGTGCCGTCCGCCCCGAGCGGGGGATTCCACTGTTTTTCATGTACTTACATAGCGCAGCCTGAACTATAAACGGCAAACAATAGTATTAGTTAGGACTTTCTATTTTGTTTCAGTTTTTTTTAGTAGCGCATTATCCACCGACAAGAGCCACTAACTTCATAAATAAAACTAACGGCCCGCCCCGGCTCTGCACAAGTATGTACTATACAACTTGTGATAAATCGAACCACAGGCTACACTACATCACTGTAGTATAACGAAATTAAAATATCACTCAAAAAGCAAAAAAACAATTGGCATTTCCATACAAAAGTGTGCAGCCGCTCGGGCATTGTGTGGGAATTTAATATATTTTTTTGCTTTTTGACTGTTATTTTAAATTCGTTATAGTATAGTGATCTAGAGCCCGTGGTTTAATTTATTATGGCTATGCAGGCACAGGAATACCGATATTTTTTATCGTTACTTTATTGATATTTTTTATCGATATACATACAAATTTCGATAAAATAGCGGTATTTTATACAAGATATCGATATAATACCAGTACTTAGTATCGATATATCGAAATATTGATATTTCAATAAAAATATTGATACTAATATTTTTCGTGTGGAAATGTTTTTTGATTCAGCGTCGTTCGGGACCACATCCTTCGAGTCCATAAGCCTTTGAAACTATTGTAAATATTTCAAGACGTGACCGGATCTTGCATGTAGTGTATAACCGTGAAGAAGAAAAAATGAATGAATTAAAAAATTAAGAAAAAATACAGTTTGACCGGTATTTGAAACACCGACCTGGTTTTTGTACGACCATGCTCTTCTAACTGTTTACGTGTCCAACCCCGCATCTCACTCGCGGGATATTTTTAATATTTAGAAATATTGTGTTCTCATATAATTTATACATTTTGGCGACCTCAGCCTTTGGAGTCCGCCACCCAGAGGTCCCGGGTTCGATCTCCGGTCAGGGCAAGTTGGAAAATGGCCTTTTTCAAATTGTCCTGAGTCTTGGATGTTTATCTATATATGTATTTGTTCTCACATATAGTATCGTTGAGTTCGTATGCTATAACACAAGTCTCGAACTTACTTTGGGGCTAGCTAAATCAGTGTTATGATTAATAATAACATCAAATATTGTTGGATTGATAAATCATACATAAGATGAGGAACCCTAATCAATACTGATGAATGGTTGAGCAGCGGCGAAGTTGTGGATCTTTTGATCTCAGACGCAGCTCAGTGAACCGCGACAAGCATTGAACCGGCTCTAACTCATCCGGCCGATTGTCGATGTAAGAATTGTCAATAATCTATATTAGTGAAGTTTATACCTATCATCGTCATCCGAGCATATTCCCGGTTGCATCATTAGCTACCCATGAAGATGCTTCAAAGTCTAAGGTCCGCTACCTAACCTAGGTAATTTGACGAGGTTACTGGTTTTTACACAGAGCGACTGCCGTCTCAGCCGTCTGACCTCCGCAACCCAAAGGGTAGACCTGAACCAATCCTTAGATAGGTTTGATCGAATGCTAGATGGCGTTCGGGGCCCACATTTTATACGTGCCTTCCGAAACACGAAATCATATTTCTTTTCAGATAATCAGGTGAGTAAGCCTGTAATATCCTAACCAGACTGGAAACCAATTTTCTCAAAGTATGCTTCCCAGTGAGTTTCGAACCCACGACCTCCGGGTCACAGGCGAACGCCTTTACCACTGAAGCACGTAGGCAGTCATCACTTATGTAAACATTAGTGAAAATATATACCTATCTTATGATAAAAAAATTCACTACTTGTTTCTTCCACGGGTGTCGTAAGAGGCGACTAAGGGAAGAGTTATTACTTTTTGTTAAAAAAAAATCAGTTAAATCAAATGATGAGGCCTGTTAATATATCGTTAGTAATTTAACAAGTTATTCGCTAATGAATAAACTTATTCGTTAAATCGAAGTTTAGCGAAGTTTTTATTTAATTTACTTGTGAATAAATCACTTCTTAAAAAAACCTTAAAAAGATTATCTAAAAGAAATACCTCTGCGGGATAAGTCCTCCTTTGTACTATTTTCTTGTTGTAATTTGTATTTTTTTTTGTATGTAAGTGTACGATAAAATTTTATTAAACTAAAAATCATTACAAAATTTCGGAAAGCGTTCATTTTCCTTCTCTTGATTTTAACGAACTGTGTGTAGAAACGTGTGCATATTTATTAATATTATACTATGTGGACGGGCCGGGAAATAAAAGAGTCTACCTGTTCACACGTTGCTTCAGACGACTTCCATGCGCTGGTTCTACTCTCGTGCCTCGTACACTATAATAAGTCCACTGAAGACTAGACGGCAAATAACGCAGCTTTGCGGACAAACCCGCCGCAAATCTGCTAACTTACGGAGCACTGCGTGCCGTCCGCCCCGAGCGGGGGATTCCACTGTTTTTCATGTACTTACATAGCGCAGCCTGAACTATAAACGGCAAACAATAGTATTAGTTAGGACTTTCTATTTTGTTTCAGTTTTTTTTAGTAGCGCATTATCCACCGACAAGAGCCACTAACTTCATAAATAAAACTAACGGCCCGCCCCGGCTCTGCACAAGTATGTACTATACAACTTGTGATAAATCGAACCACAGGCTACACTACATCACTGTAGTATAACGAAATTAAAATATCACTCAAAAAGCAAAAAAACAATTGGCATTTCCATACAAAAGTGTGCAGCCGCTCGGGCATTGTGTGGGAATTTAATATATTTTTTTGCTTTTTGACTGTTATTTTAAATTCGTTATAGTATAGTGATCTAGAGCCCGTGGTTTAATTTATTATGGCTATGCAGGCACAGGAATACCGATATTTTTTATCGTTACTTTATTGATATTTTTTATCGATATACATACAAATTTCGATAAAATAGCGGTATTTTATACAAGATATCGATATAATACCAGTACTTAGTATCGATATATCGAAATATTGATATTTCAATAAAAATATTGATAAAATACCGAGATCGGGTATCGATATATCGGTAAAAAATATCGGTACTCCTGTCTCTGGAAGGCTTATCCAGAATAACTCTACCTTTCACCGATCCGCATTTAAAATCCGTTGCGCATACATACATATATACAGAGGGAAAAACGGCGGGAAGACAGATTTTTTAAATTTATTTGGTTTGATATCAGTTTGAACAAAACAAAAGTTCATATAGGTAACTAGATATATCGATAAATTGTTTATTTGTCACAATCGACACACACACACTAAAATTAAACTATACATACTTTAGTTACACTTACACAAGCTTAAAATATAGACACAACAATAAATTAATTGCATGTGTGTGGGCTACATATTTATTTATAAATTATTAAAGTTATTTGTAAAAAACTTTATTGATCCACTATAAACAAATGTTTACAATTGGCGAAACTAACGCTTAGAAGCGTTCTCTCCCAGTCAACCATAAGGA
Source organism: Acrobasis suavella (assembly GCA_943193695.1). Taxonomy (NCBI): domain Eukaryota; kingdom Metazoa; phylum Arthropoda; class Insecta; order Lepidoptera; family Pyralidae; genus Acrobasis; species Acrobasis suavella. The sequence continues at coordinate 6,406,039 of OW971947.1, forward strand.
TAAACAGAGATTTAGTTGCGGTGTAAAATAATAACCTATATCAATCCAACACATGCCTTATAAATAAACCAAATACCTACATTTATAATATGTATATCCATACGAATACATACAATCTATATTAAATAAATAATGAATGATGATGGTGAAAATGAAAAGGGATAAATTATTTTATATGAGAGTATATAGATTAGATGAGAGTGTACTTTTCTTTTAAAAGAAAATTTTGTGGAAATGTCCTTGATGTCGACGGGCAAAACATTCCAGAGCCGTGAAGCTTGTATAATAGAAAAAAGAGGAGTATCGGTAAAGCGAAGTTGCCGATCATGAGTGTCGGAAAGAAATTGAAATTTGCATTTTATGCATTGAGGAAAATATGGATTCGAAAGAATTGACAAAAAATTCAAAGAATTCGCATTTGTTTGCGTTCACGGATAGAAAGCTGAACGGAAAGATGATATATTCATATTTGCGAAGGCAGAGTATGAACCGAATACAATTAACATTTAACAATAAACGAATACAAGAAACGAACCAAATATTAAAGAAAGGATCGGGGTAATTAAGAAAAAAATATTTTATACTATGTATTGATATTGTAAAAAGAAGCACTGTTTTAAGCCTAGCAGGTCGCACATTTTTTTGTAATAAGACAGGGAAGGATTGTCATATTAGTAACAACCAAAACTTCCCTCTAAAAAACCACAATAAAAACACCATGCATTCTTCAGTCTCTAATTTTCCTTCATCAGACCCTAAAACCCTATTTAGAATTAATCACAAGTCATTAGGAACACAATTTTATCTCCCCATCTTATGTATCACACAGCTCCCCCACTGACTACACCCCCCCTCTCCCGGCGCCCGGACCCTTAGATCACTCTCTAAGATCACTCGTACGAACTTCCCCTTTTAATTGTGAGTCCCGGATTCATTATTGCCGTATCCTTTCGCGACCCGCTTTGGCTTATCTTTAGAATGGATGTGTGGGTTGTTTTGATGCTGACTTAATGTTTCTAGAAGTGATTAATATTTCAAACAAGTTGATTTGCAGGCAAATTGAAATAGCCCCCGACGACACCATCTAGTGGTGAGTGGCGGAACTACATAATATTCTAACCGATGTTAAGGGGCTACCTGAATTTTTCGGGGTCCAGTGCTGCCCCCATTTGAAATAAATCATTTGAAAAGAAACGGAGATATCATTAAAAATTTGGTGGGTAAAATTTGGTAAATGCTGGGTTTACCTCTAATTGGTTAAACAATAAGCTTAGTTTTTACTTGCAAGTTCTTTGTATAAAAGTATTGTTGTATTAACTGTTGGTGAACTAATAAACAAATATACCTATAAATACAAATTTTGCGTACGAAAGCTTCACAATGTCACTTTAAACTGTAAACAGTAGTTCATAAAATAGTTTGAAGGGTTATCTAGTGCCTGATCAAGACAAAATCTTAAAAGATGTCTCCGTTTCTTATCAAATGATTTATTTCAAATGGAGGCAGCACTGGACCCTTGAAAATTCAGGTATCCCCTTAATATGAATTGATATCCGTGCGCCATTATTATTTGCCAGGTAAATTACAAAACCCCGACGTTCAAGCGACACTCGCACCCAACAACCAATCCATTTTTCTTTTTTTTCAATTTTTTCTTTTTTATACACGACAACCCCCAATAACTTTTAAACATCTGAATCGATTTTCATCAAACGTGGCTAAGAAGCACCGCATAGTTACTGGCTTTCACGTAAAAACGCATCGAAATCAGTCTATCCTTTCGAGAGCTACGATGCCACAGACAAACACACAGACAGACAGACAGACATACATTAGTGTTAAACTTATACTACCTGTCTTTTTTGTCGGGGGTTTAAAAAAGGGGTCAGCTTACATACCGAGTCAGCTATTGGCTGACAGGTTTCGACCTCATTCGGAGGTCGTGACTCGGTACATGAGGTGATCCTTCTTTTCAAATACTAAGCAATTACGTAAGTGACGTCACGTCACGTGAGTTATAATAAAAAAAATATCTGAAAGTGATGATCCATTTTGCTTATTCGAAATTCCATGTGGATTCTGGCAGAGCAGAATACGGGCACTCCAAGTCTTCGCGTGGATATCATAGAAGTAGACTTAGGAAATACAAGCTAAATAAAATGTATATAAACATCAATGTGACGGGTTGAAGCCGTCTGGCCAGCGTGGAGAGTGTAAGCCAAATCCTCTGGTGCTCTGGCCAATCTGGCCTGGCTATGCCTTTAATCGGGTCCAGAGAGGGTTGTGCTCCTTCAGTAGAGTCTAAAAGACCTGAATATGATGATAGTCTAATTCGTGAAGTTTTGACTGCTATCCTTTCGCGTCACTATTCTTGCAACCTGATCTGCCTTTCATACCTTAGCTACGCACTCTACTTAGACGCTTTTGGAGAGAGAATTTCCAAAGTAACAAATACTTGTACTTTCTATCGAGCAAGAGTCAAGACAAGACGAAGGTAACTGACTTTTTATTTAGGGTAACTGGTAACTAACGCAAAACCTCTTAACATCAGAATCAGAATCGGCCTAGCAAGAAAAAAATTAAACATCTAAGAAAAAAAATTGGACTCTTCATAGAAACTCGATCAGGTGATCAGTGAATTTGTATGGGAGGCCCATTTTTTTCTGCAATTTTTGTCTTCTTTCTTGCAGATCTATAATTTGTTGGGAAATCAGATTCTGATGTTTGCGTTAGTTACCAGCAACCCTGTATATGAACATAAAGTACTTATGACAGTTAGAGTCTGTAGGGGGAATTTATATATTTCTTACATGTGCCTAATAAATAGAACCAAAACTAACGGATTAATATCTACCTAACTAGAGAGTGCGTTTAGAAAAACCACATAAATCTATATAAAACAAGAAACCAATCTGTTGATCAAGTTTTTAATAGTTTGTAATAAATTAATTAATTTTACATTTTATTTAGCTGGTTGAAGCTGACACTGGGCGGGACATATAGCGCGAAAAACCGATGGCCGATGGGGCAAAAAAGGTTCTCGAATGGCGAACGCGTACTGGCAAGCGATGCGAAGGACCCACCCACAAGGTGGTCAGACGACCAGACTAAAGTCGCTGGAAAGCGCTTGATGCAGGCTGCTCTTGATCGGTCATTTTGGAAATCCTTGGGAGAGGCCTATGTCCAGCAGTGGACGTTATGCGGCTGGAATAATGATGATGACATTTTATTTGCTCATTTCAATATTTTTATCAGTTTTTTTTTATATAACGAAGGAATTATTTATAACCCTTCTAAAGGCCATTTCTAGCATGCTATTTCCATGCAAATTCTCACCACACGCGTTAACATGTGCAAGTGTGTTCGTGTTTGATTAATTTACGTAATTTCGGGTCTTGCGAGGGTCGGCCGCTAGTTTTGTATTAAATACCTACGCGTATTGATTTACTTAATCGAGCGTCCTGGCGCCGCGGTAGGGGAAAGGCCGACCCCAAATAACGAGACAAGGCATTGCAGAAAGAAGAAGAAGCGACAACATCACCTAGCGATATAAACGATACCTTTTTGGAACGAAGTTCCTTACGGCAGGCTTGGGTGAGATAGGGATTTTGCTGCGCGACCGAACTGAAAAAAATGTGATAGTAAAACCGTAAGGATGACCTCGTTAAATAAAACCGTTAAATGAGACGTGCGCAGGCGCGACAGTCGTATACACAAGCGAGTAGTGTATAATACCTTTGAGCACGATTTTTCTTTTGCAAATTGTGTCGATTCTACATTAGCCGAAGGAACTTCGTTCCTACCTGGTGTCCCACGACACCACATTTCTTTTTTGCTTTATGTAACACGCCTACTTGTAAATGGTACTACATCGTCCCGCGATGTTATATACGTGTCGTGCTATACCTGCCTAATTGGGCAGACACAGCATTCTGTGTCCTGCCTGCGGCTATAAGCAAAAAGAGTCCATAGCCCACGGTCGCAAGACGCAGTCATTTCTACGTTTTATGTACCTACCTCATCTTTTCATATACAACGTGGAAGAGACATACCCGTAATAAACCTAACCACGGCCTGTACTAGATCACCATAGTAAATAATAGGTTGGGGAAAAAATCTTTTCGCATTTTATATGAAAATTCAAAACATTTTTAATATAGTTTATTTACATTTAACTAAAATATGTAGGTACCATTTTGTTCGATATCTTTTTGCCATCTTATAGGTAGGGACATGATCCCATTGCTATAGAAGTTTTCGGGCTTTCTGATCAAAAAACTGCGTCAAGTAGTTTTGGCAGTCCTCTCGTGATGTTAACCTGACACTGCCTAAAGAATTCTGAAGAGACCGAAACAGGTGGAAATCTGAAGATGCCAGGTTAGGACTATACGACGGATGCATTAACACCTCCCAGCCAAACTCTCTTAATTTTTGCTGAGTGGTTAAAGATGTGTGAGGTTCTAGCATTATCATGATGAAAAACCACACCCCTTCTGTTGATTAATTCCGGCCGCTTTCTCTCAACTTCTTGCTTTAATCTTATCAGTTGTTCGCAGTAGAGTTCTGAATCGATGGTCCTACATGGTGGTAACAGCTCATAATGAATAATGCCCTTCCAATTCGACATTCCATACAAATTGCCCGAACGGCTGCACACTTTTGTGTGAAAATGCCAAAATATTATTTTGTTTTTTGACTGTTATTTTAATTTCAAACTGTGGTGATCTAGTCTAGCCCGTGCCGTGGTTCGATTTAATACGCGTATGTCCCTTCGACGTTGTATATTGTCTTACCTAACATCTTACTCTTATTATATATACTAGCATATGTAAAAAACAACGTCATACAAAAAACGGGAATAGTATAAATCCACATAGCCATCAAAAGCATTTTATAATTTGTAAGAAATTGTATACAAAACTATGCTGAAATCTGACCTTTTTGATCATCAATATAGAAAACTAATGACGCACTTCATTTTCTTTCACATTCACATATGTATTTACCATGAAAAAACAGTTAAAATCGTAGATTTAATGTAATTAAACATTTTTCTTACTCTACTTTTTGATGGGTTCGGCCAGGCCTGTGTCACTCCCCGTTTAGGTATTGAAAATATACCTACATTATTTATTTCTATACGCGCGGCGACCACTGCGGAGGGAAAAAATCTGTTACTTGAATCATTTGTCCAGAGTAATAAGAATAAAATTGGCTTGCAATGGATGTCTAGGTATCTAAACGAAGAGGTGAGGAGTTCTGACGCGAGCTAAATTAAACCGTAGCGCTACCCACATTGAGTAGATATTTCTTTCAATTTCTTTTCTGTGTAAGACTTTTGTACGTGATTACTAGTACTTATTCTGTGGTTCGGCACAACATCTCTTCTCCTTTCCTGGGTCTGCTGGAAGAGATTTCTTATGAAATAAGCAGTATCTATGTACTCCATGTTCAAACTTTGTTTGTTTCTGTGTTTGTATTTTGAGAACATGAATTTTGTAAATCAATAAATAAACATGACCATGTCCATCTGTCAAATCTGACATGTCGATAAGCTGGATTACGTTTCAAAGAATCTTAAAAAGCTTAGACTTTTCAATACAAACGTAATCTATCTTTTATTTTTAGAACGTCCTTTTTAAGTAGATTTTCGAGCTAATAAAAATAGCCGCTTTTAATATTTATTTATGTATACGCCTCTTTTCACACAACTTCTGACACATTTCCGCGCCAACTATCGTCGTAACTAAGACCAACTAAATTATATCAACAGAGCAAGCTAAACGCTCAAAAACATAATAAACACAAAGTTTGCGGGGCCTGCTTAGGCAATTGTGAAACGTAGCGTGGGCTTTTTCCCGCAACATTACTGCAACTTCTGCAAAGTTGGTAACAGTTGCACAGGAACTCGTTGTAAATTAAAGTGGGTTACAGAGCTTATGTTTTTCTAATTAGCGGTCTTATGATGTTCTGTCTTATTTTTTAGCGAGCGAGTGAAACGAGCGAAGCGTCTCAGTTTCGTGATTGGCCAAAAATGCTTTTGTCGGGCGATGTGTCAGTCTGCCCGGCTATTCTAGCCTACAGGTCACATTAATTTTCAATCGATTCTCGTGAAATTTTGTGAACGAATTGGATTCAGTTTTTCGAATTTTTCAAAATGGCAGAAATATAGGGTTGATACCTTTAAAAATATCATATATCAGCAATTTAAAAAATGTCTTACTACTTTTTTGTTACCCTTTTTAAGACGCAACTTTTTTGTCTGAACAACTTTTTGATCCTATAAACTTCAACGGGTTGGTTTAACTAGCGAGGTTTACAACTCTCAAAGCCAGTAGTTTAATATGGACTGACTTTATTGAAAGAACGAGCGTAGCAAGTGAAGATCTTAGAGTCTACTTGAACATTCTTGCGTTTGTATGTATGTATGTGAGTATGTATGTTTTTTCAACGATAACAAAAGTAATTTAAATAGTAGCTTTATGAAATTTTGTAGACGTGTAGATGTAGATATTATACATTTTTAAGTTCACCATCACGCTTAGAAGTAGCCTTTGAGTCTCACGGTTCTAGGCACTGTCTACCCCGGTAGGGTTAAAGTCTTGATAATATACTAATAATTTAACTTTAAGACATGCATTGCTTACTAAGTTTTTTTAAGAGTTCGGGTACACTTCTTAGGTAAGTACTATAGGGTTATCGTTCTCAGTCCTCTATATTTTGCAGTGATGCAGAGCAACTTTGTAGACTATATAGAACCCACAAAGGTACCGTATCAGAACATCAACGCTATCTGCTTTTGAATGCAAATGAGTTAGAAAACTCGGATCGAGTAAGAAAACAGAACAGGCAGCTAAAATGGTGCTTGAGAACAGAAGGAACTATGGTTTCAAATCTCAATCGCCTTTTGACGAATGCGCTCATCAATATGTTTGCAGCTAAAATGGCGCTTGAGTACGGAAGGACGATGGCTTAATAGCTGAATCGCGTTTTGAAGAATGCGGTCAATAATATTTTACGTTTCAATGTTATCAAATGTGACTGATCTCTGGATAAGAGATAGCTAGCACTGCATGGTGTTAGGTGCATTTGTGCTACCAGTAGGTATCTGACAAAGCTCAGTGACAGTCAATATTACACACTAGTGAGCTAGTGTGCAAGTTTGACATGACGTTTCTCTTCACCCTGAGAAAGTGGTGGTAGTTGAAAATGACCGTACTGTACATGAGTAAAAGTAGCGCCTAGTGCGCCGCTTAGCTCCCATCGCTTAGCTCCCACCGCTTAAATCACACCGCTTAGCTCCCGCCGCTTAGCTTTCACCGCTTAGCTCCCACCGCTTAGCTCCCACTGCTTAGCTCCCACCGCTTAGCTCCCACCGCTTAGCTCCCACCATTTGAATCCCACCGCTTAGCTCCCACGGCTTAGCTTCCACTGCTTAGCTCGCACCGCTTTTACATACAAGTTTGTTATAATAAGTAATAAAAGGTAAGCGATAAACATCAAAATTTTTGACATAAATAGGAGATGGCATTTTATTAAGACGTCTCACTCCTGGCAGATGTATAAAATCGAACATAGGTATCCTGAGAATATCTAATGCTATACCTATATTAAAATTTAGCATTAGATATTCTCAGGATAGTTATTACGATTTTGGAAGGCTTGAATCCTTAATTGAATTAATTAACATCTTCTGTATCCTCTTTCGTAATCAAGTACACTTTGATTTTGCTAGATTGGAAACCAATAATAAATAAAAATGAATTTTAAGTATAAACATCAAGTATCTAATTTATTTTATTAATTTTAAACAATACTGACAGGCAGCTACCAAATGAAGAATAAAATAGGCGTGTTTACCAACAGGTCGCCAAAAATTAACGTGTCACGTGAAGCGTAAACTTCGAGTGTGATGCTAAGCAGTCAACTGGAATGATTTGAGCTGATGGTGTAGTGGGGAAAGGGTGTGAAAATCACAAATATTCAATGAGTGAAGTATTTGTTTTACTACTAGTAGATCCTACTAGTAACTTGGTAGGTGTATATGGAAAAAGTCATAGGTAACCTAATAGGTATTTTTATTAGGTTTTTCGAAAGTTAGGAGATATTATTTTAGTAATACGGTTATGTCATCATCATCATCCGAGCGTATTCCCGGTTGCATCCTCAGCAGTGACGCTTCAGAGCCCGGGGTCCGCTACCTAACCAAGGAGATTTGACGAGGTTACTGGTTTTTACACAGAGCGACTGCCGTCTGACCTCCACAACCCAAAGGGAAAACCATGAACCAATCCTTGGGTAGTTTTGATGATCATGACGCTAGGTGGCGTTCGGGACCCACAGTTTTACGTGTCTTCCGAAACACGGAATCATCTTTCTTTTCGGATAATCAGGTAATTCAATCCTGCAATATCCTATCCAGACTGGAAACAACTTTTCACAAAGTATGCTTCCCAGCGGGAATCGAACCCATGACCTCCGGATCACAAGGCGAACGCCTTGACCACTGGACCACGGAGGCAGTCGGTAATACGGTTATGTACCTATTAATATCTAAATCTTTTTTGACATTCGTTCCCATTGTAAATAAATAAAACGCAGTCAGTTGTATTTGCGACTCACTGGAGAAGCAAATTAAAACTAAGTTGTATCATTTGAGCCAATCGAAAAACAAGTCATTATTTGAAAAAATATTTTTATAACAAGCTTTTATCTAAAGTGATCCTCAAGACGAATCAAACGAGCTCAAACTCGATGGGGTTTCGTCGTTTCATTATGGAGCTCCTAGGGCCACTGTCCAGCTCCATCATCAGATCAGCTCCATGCCATCATAATATTGCATTGTCACGCGATATACGTATGCGTACAAAATTTACCTCAACCGGAAACCGGGAAGTGGGTCAAATTTAACTTGCAAGATTTAATTACAGACAGACAGACAGACCGACAGACAACGGGACAGGTGAAACTAAATAAAAGCTTTTAAAGAAGTTGTATTGCCCACTAACATACACGAAAAACACAAAAACATCTATCTGTCTATCATGAAACATGGACTACTGTTGTTACTTATTAGGTTTAAAATTATATCCTCCCAAAACGAGTTGGCATTAAAGTGTCATTTTAATTAGTGTCAACAATTCAACATGTAAACAGTGGATCAAAATTTAAACTTAGTCTGTTTTATAATAAGTAGGTATAAGTATAAAAGTAGATGAATGTAGCCTATAAGCAGCAGAGGGCGCTCCGGCCGCGGAGGGGTAAGTTGCGATAGTTGTGCCTTTGCGGACCGCCCACACGTGAGCGCTACAGTGGACTACCCTCATTACGTAGTACTAACTTATATTTTAATGTAATTTAATTGTACTTTTTTATTTATTTTTTCTCAACAAATAAGAAAATATTTTTCTAAATATATTAAGCTTCTAAATTCCATTTTATCCAAAGCCTAAGAAACCTCTTATTACCTATTTTTTTCAAATTTTTGGCCGAGCGCAGTCGCAAGCGAAGCGTTTTCGTTTTAGTTTCTACAAAAATACTTTCGGATATCCGGCTATCCGGCTGTACTCTCTTCTATAGGCCCCCTTTTTAAACCAATTCTCGTAAAAATTTGTGAGAAAGATAGATTTCTAAAATCTTTTTAAATAGTGGTCTTGCCAACGTGAAAAATGGCATATTTCAGCCATTTCCAAAAATGTTCAAAAATGTCACAAAACGTATTGTTTACCCTTATTAAGATGTTGTGGATGACTCAAATGGAGGCTTTTCCCAACTTCTCTTCGTTGGGAAAAGCCTCCATTTTAGTCTTGCCATAAGACCCATGGGCTAAAAAAAGAATAAAAAAAAACACGTTTATATTTGTAATCCACAATTTTGCGGCTACTGTGGCATGACCCTTACTATCTGAGAAGTAATTTATAAAGTTGGATGTGTCGACGATAGCTCCGCATTATTTATCTTGCGGACCGTACATAGGTACTGGTTACATACTTATTTACTCAGACTTTGTTTCACGGTTTACTTAATTCATAATGTTTGACAAATAGGGTCTTTTGGGAGTCTGGTTTGCGTGTTGCTAGGGCTAGAATGGCTTCTAAGTTTGTCTTCAAATACCTACAAAACATAACTCTTGGTAGAACCTGAGAAAATAGATAAAAAAACTATGAAATGCAAAAAATGTGGTCGTATAGGTAAATAAAACTAGCTGTCAAATTTCATTCCAATCAATTCAGGCTGTACGTATTGAAAGCTGAACAAACATCCACACATTTCTATATTCATATTATACAAATTTTCACATTTATTATGTAGGGTCGTTTGTTCTTTTTTGCATGTGTAAGTGGCCCCCTAAACTAGTGCCAGTTTGTTAAAACTACCTAAAGGCACCTGATATATTTGTTACACTTTTGACTTAATTTCTCCCTCTCGAGTCTCTAAAATATTTCTTATAAAAATCATGTTATTCCGTTGTATTGAAATATACCTACTTGTATAGCCAGTTCAGCCAGAAATTTTGAAAACTTAATATCGAAAGGAGATTGGTGCAAGCGATTCGTCGCTATAAGTTACGGGTGATAGCGAATGGGCAATGAATGGCGGCTGGCGCCATGGCGGAATGGCGGTCGGTGGGAAAGGCACGCGGCGAGCACGCCTAGAATCTAGGGTTGTCAAAACTGACGAATAAACACGTTAATCGTTTCTCAAGACTAACAAAGAATGAAGCGATGTCTGTGCGTCGGTGAGGCACAAATTCGCTTCTTGTTAGCTAGTGTGCAGGTTTCCTGGATGTTTATCTATATTATGTATTTTTGTTATAATTTTAAAATATAGTATCATTGAATTAGTATCCCTTTACACAAGTCTCGAACTTACATAGGGGCTAGCTCAATCTGTGTGATTTGCCCGTATGTATTTATATTTTATTCCTCACGATAATTTCCTTCAACGTAAGCACGCGGAGGTAGTTTAAATAACACTCATGAGTACAAACTCAGAAGCAAGTACAAGTCGTAGCAAGTAAAACTCGTGCCTCACGCGCTTAAACCGCTTGGCCACCGAATTATTTTTATTGAGTGTAACTAACCCTAGGCTGGTGTCAGACTATTCGAGCTATGACATTGATGATATCGAGCTATGGCTTGATGATGTCATTTACTAACCGGTCATTTTGCACACACGTGATCTAGTGTGCAGGTTTGATCACGTTTTCCATCACTAAAAGCAAGTAAGTAGTTTAGAAATCACCGCCACTGCATAGACTATAGGCCAACAAGTTCGTTCGTGACACTACCATGGTCTAAGGGTGATGGAAGGAGGCAGTTGCAACACAAAGATAAGTATATCTGTAGAAGACATACGATGAACATAATAATTTAATTGAACCCATAAATCTCCTGGTATACTTTTATTTCCTCAATATTTGTTTCCTATTTTTCTTTTTATTTCCTTAATTTTATAAACCTACCAATATTATACACGCACTCAACGAATTTGTTGGCGTATAAACAGCCCTACCGACCGCGAATTTCTCGCGAGCCTCCTGTAATTGAAAACAGTGAATTCGGACAGTTTTAATGGCCCTTGCGTATCGCACGAGCGATTTACAGTGTTAGATGTTCTAAACTATTAATATGTACGGCTTACGTTATTTAACACGGCCGAGTTTAAATTGCATTATTGTTTATGCATGTTAAAACTAAATCGTTTCGATTGTGCGCCCGTTTTAGGATGAAATGTAATTAATTTTGTTAAGTTGCATTTGGTAAAATTGTTAAGAGAGAAGTTTTTCCTTTTAAATAGCTTTTATTTATCTTGTGTGGTTGTTTAAGTCAACCAGTTGTCCTCAACCGATTGAGCTGAAATTTTGCATACCTACTTGTGTAAGTCGGATGACAATAAATATTACGGGAATAATATGAGCTGTTCTCATGATGAAGCCGGGAGATATTTTACAGAACTCAGTTATAAAAACAACATGACCTCATTGAGTAGGACTCGTTCGGTTTGTCTTGACAAGCACTTTATGGTAGACGATGTCTAGGATCTGATACGGAGACAGTAGATGGTCGATGAAACTAAATAATAGTTAAAATGAAGCAACTCCATCGAGTTTGGGCTTATTTCATAAGTATTTGGCCCTCACAAGAAATGCTTGTTTGCAAAAAAAAAATTTTTTTTTTTCAAAACATTGTGCTTGTGTATTAGACGGACATGTAAACTGGCATTTACTAGAGTAGAAATGTCATTGAAATTGTTGCGATAAAAACCTACAACTTCAACATGATATCTAAACACTTTTTTATATCATTTCGTAAAAGTTAATAAGTCGTCTAATTTGTTTATTAATTAAAATAAAAAAATTAATTAGCCTTGAACTTTAACTGATATCTTAAAATTCAATTCAGAAGACCTACCTATTAATAATTACCTAGAAACATAATATTGTAATTATTGGTTGATTTAACAATGATCATTATATCAAATGGTTTATTCTAATATTTGAGCACAGCTATGTGCTTAGGAAGCATCTATAATAATTATATATTCAAAAAAATTGTTCGTAATATAGAATTGTTCGTAATTTCGGAATATACCTAATAGAAATTTCAAACAAAACGTGTAGAGGTCTTGCCGCTTCGAAATTAAAGGCAATTTTCAGTTCAAATTCGAATAGCTGACTTGTGGTATTCATTAGACTCTAATACATGTTACTTTATACTAATTCCCTTACAAAATAAATCCTAATTATAGGCGAATGAACCTTGTTTATAGCCGTATAGGGTTTAGAATGGTTAGATACGTTTATCATAAGCTGCTTTGACATTTTCTGAGGAATTTTCAACACATTGTTTCGAATTCAGCGTTTTAGGGATATTGCTAAATAGAAAGTAAATGGATAGATGTGTTAGGCAGGATTAGGATTAAATTACTAGAGTGGAACCGAGGGTCTATTTTGTGGTACAGTTTTCTTCTTTTTTTGATTGTATTCACCCTGATGAAAACTTTCGGATGAGGTTGAAACATATCGGTCAGTAGCTCACTCTCTACGTGAGTAACCCGTGCTTGTTAAGAGGCTACCTGAATTTGTCGGGGTCCAGCTGACCCCATTTGAAATAAATCAGTTAAAAGAAACGGAGATATCATTTAAAATTTGGTCTCGACCAGGCACTAGAAAACCCTTCAAACTATTTTATGAACTACTGTTTACAGTTTAAATTGAGAACGTGAAGCTTTTTTACGCACAATTCCGAAAAACCGCCACTTTTGGCGTATATGCGCAGAAAAGCTTCACGTTTTCACTTTAAACTGTAAACAGTAGTTTATAAAATAGTTTGAAGGGTTATCTAGTGCCTGGTCAAGACAAAATTTTAAATGATGTCTCCGTTTCCCATCAAATGATTTATTTCAAATGGTGGCAGCACTGGACCCCTGAAAATTCAGGTTTCCCCTTAATTTTAATGTCTGTGGTTAGGTGTTTACGTTTTCTTGTTCCGTTGTTTTCCGTGTAGGTCACTTATGATAAAATCATTTTCGTTGGACACCAAATACCTTCAGTCGATGATTTTAATTCATGTTTTTTCAAATAAACTATGGCATGTGATTTTTATTTATTTTTCTCGTTATTTTTTTTAATTTTGTGGCACAACAAGTTAATTTGTTAAGTATGCATATTTTTGTAATTACATATTGTATATTTATATAAATATAAGTTTTCGAGTGCTTTTGAGTCTTTGAGTCTTCGGTTTATGTAAGGTAAAAAATATCTGAATATTCTGTATATTTACTAAATAATAATTACTTATATTTCGTATATGGCAAACTAAAGACATAAAGGACATATCTCTGTATTTGCATCACTTAATAATTGTAAATTTTTCTTTCGATTTCATTATAGTTTTTTATGTCAGATCATTTACTTACAGCTAAGTTTATGGTAGCTTCCTTAGCGCAAGTGCAAATAGCGACAAACAATAGAAAGGTTTTAAGAAAAAAAAAAGTTATAAGAGGTTCCAATAAACAAAACGAAGTTTCAGGAAGACCACATTTGCATAACGATCGCCTTCTACCCTTCCTTCCCATCTTAATTCGGGGTCGGCGACCCCGGCCCCACGATTAATGGCCAAGGGGTCAGCAAGACTCACTAATACTGCAAAATTAAGACGACCCCTATCCTCCATCTGTGACCCCCGCCATTTCGTGAATAGATTTTGCAAATGGTCGCTGTAAAGTCTTTTGAAATCGCATGCCGAATGCTGCTTGTGTGAAAAGGGCTTTACAACTGATGGGGGGTTAATTTAATGTATTTTGTGTCTAACACATCTCAGCCCTCTAGAGTGTATACTCAATCTAAAAATTTAAGAATAGCTGTTCACTTTGTAGCTATTCTTTATTTTATCGTCTTTTAAGATGTACATTCTACACATAGCAGCTCTTTTAAAGATGGTTTAAAACTATCTAAAACGAATTTAGAACTTATTTCAAATTCTGAACAAATTTCAAATTTTCATGCAATTGATACTTTTCCAAGCAAACATTGTCGGTGCCGCCTGAACTTTTCTCAATTTCTACGTCCAGAAAAAAGTGTTTAATGATGCCTAAAAACCAAACAGTTCCAAAATTACCCTATAGTTAAAGTCAAGAAGAAGAAAACGATTAGACTGTCAAATATAATGAATTTAATGGAAATAATTTTAAAATCTAAACTAATCTTTAAGTTCATCCGTTCAATTGACAAAACTCCAGGCAACCTTCGACGGTCCTGCTGAGGGCAACTTTTCTTTTTGTTAAAAAAATATTGAAAATAAAAGAAGTTAAAAGAAAATTACAACACAAAAACTGTCAGATAGAACGAATTTAAAACTAATTTTAAATTCTGAACTAATTTTTAAGTACATCCATTCAATTGACACAACTCCAGGCAACCTTCGTCGGTGCCGCCAGAGGGCAACTTTTCCAATTACGGAGTCCGTCAAGTGACCGCCCACCCTGGGATGCCCACAAAGAACTTTTAATTGCTAGCAAGCTTTCGTTCGCAATCAACTTGCACTATTAGGATTCTCTTTTGGACATATAATTTTGGTAAATAGGCGTTAATTCGAAAAGTAGTTTGGATAATCAGGTATTTTGGTTTTGGTGCTTAAAATACAGGATCTAGTTCTCACGTCCATAAATGACCATATAAGAATATTTTATTCTGAAATAAAAAATAAAAGCTTTACGTTTAGTCCTCGTCAAAATCTAAGATTGTGCGAATTTATCAAATAAAACTTCTCAATTAAATACTTATCCATTTGCTTAGGTATTTAAAAGAATCTTGACATGTCTTTTTTATATACATTTTATAAATCAATCAATAATTGATTTATAAAGTGTATTTTTCAAATAAAAGACATGTCAAGATTGTTTACATTCTTTTGAATACCTAAACAAATGGACTATAGTACTATAACTTATTTATTTAACCGACTTCAAAAAAGGAGGTTATCTTTTCGTCTCTTTGGTTTTTTTTAATGTATGTTCACGGATTATTCGAGGACGCCTGGACCAATTTGGAAAATTCTTGTTTTGTTTGATTGGGTATACTTTCCAGGTGGTCCCATAGAAATTTTATCAAAATTGGTTGTGTAAGTTGAGAGTGAAGTATGTTTTTAGTTATGAATAATTATTTATATCTATCGATATGATACTGATTAAAGGGGGATAGTAGTGAACGCTTCCGTTCTGTGCGTTAGTTCTTATAATAATTCTGTGCTTAGACTAAAAAATTGATAAAACGAAACATCAAAGTTATGTACCATTAAATATCAATTCAAAACAATAAACACCGGAGGATTTAATATAAGTTTTAATTTATAAAATAATGACTTTGCCAAATATATTCGGTTATGTTCGTCTAGGGAGGGCTAATTTCATTATTTCTAAAAGGGAGCGAACTAATTTTAGTTGCTAAAGCAAACAATAGTGGGATGTGTTTTCAGTCACAAATACCGTCTACCAAGTTTCCAATTTAATTATCATAGTATTAGGTCCTTTGGGGCCTTGTTTGGAAAGCTTAGAGTAAAATCATTTGAGGTAAAATGAGGTAAAGCATTAGGGTATTTTATCTTTAGGGGAGAAAGGAAGTAATTTTATAAAAACATTATGTAATGTGAATCATGAGACGTTGTATCCCAACTTCCCAACTAATATTAATGCGAAAGTAAGTTTTTATATTTGTTTGTTTGTTACACTTCAACCACTGAACCTATTTAGATGAAATTTGTTATGGATATAGTTTGAGACCCAGGGAAGGACAAAGGATAGTTTTTATTCCGAAATTAACACGGGGAGCGAAGCCCGCGGGCACATCTAGTAACGTAATATTTTAGCAAGTGTTACATATTTGCGTAATTAATACACATTAATTATGAAGTTATATGTATAATAGTAATTATATTTAAGTACATTACCTATCACGTTCTTATCCGTAACGCGGCAGACAGGACCCTGGAACGCAAGACCTAAAAGCCGCTTTTGGCGCGATGGGCGAGAAATGAAAAACAAATTTAATTAAGTAGTGATGGGTTGCCAAAAGTATCTCCTATGAATATGATTAGTATTCCCACCCATTCCTTTGATCAACATTTACGATCTGCGTGGGAAGAGCAGGAGGCAAATTCAATTTTTTTTCTTTCCTCTTAGACCAGCATGGAAGAAGTAAAAAGTACTTATATACCTATTAATATACAATATGTAACAAAAACCCTGTCCGATCCTTGTAGTAGCAACTCAGACCGTTAATATGAACAACTTTTCCTATGGGACCAATGCTTGAAACGCTAAAAAATCGACATTTCATACAAAAGTGCTAGGCCGGCCCGGCATTTGTATGACAATGTCGATTTTTTTCTATAATGTCCTATTTTATTAAGTACTAATATTTGATGGGGTGATTTAGTCCATCATTTGAACTACTTTTCCCAATAATGTGTGCCGCAATACGAAAAAAAATGGATATTCTCATACAAATCAAGTAGTCATGTGATATCGTTACTAAGGAAAATTATTTTTCTTCTTATTTCGATTGAAAAGACATTGTATACAAAGGTTCCATTCGTTACCCATGCATTTTGAAACAATACGCATTGTCTTTAAGTAATGGGCTGGACAAAGCAATAGAGTGGGAGGGCCATACCTTTACATTACGTACTTTAGTCTTTAAGACAATGGGCAACCAATGGACGGTGCGCACAATGGACACAAGATGAATAGCAAACATAATTAAAATAGAGATAGTGTCGTCTCTTTCTAAATAGTGGCGGTGAGAAAGAAGGATGTTATCAGTTGAGGATTGTATTTTTGATGAAAAGACGAAGGCTGCTGGGTTTTCCTGTTAGTTGAAGAATGGAGTCTTTAACACACTGTTTGTATTCTATTGTCTACATACTACCATTGTTTTGTTATATTTATACTAACTTTTATCTTTTCATGAGCTATTGTCTGTCCTTAGCTGTTCAACGAAGCAGGAAGAATAAAATGGTCATTCAGTAATTAGATATTTGCAAGCAATGCGTTAATAACTTTGGTATAAAATACATTATGTGTAATAATTTATAAATGTCTAAATGATTCATTGATCGTTATTTAAAAAAATGTCACCAATAGCTAGCGTTTTGGAAAGACCACTGAGAAGAAACGCTGAAAGAAACTCATTAAGGCAAGAACAAACTTATTTGTCTGGAAAAAAGAATACTTAGGTACATACAACTGCATCTCTTTTAACACAGATAGAAGGAAAAGGCTAAACTCTGGAGGAATGATATCAAAAGGCAATAAAATGGACTGTAAAATAAATAAAAATTTAAAATCCCAATATAGTAAAAACGAAATTCCCTTTCTAAACACAAAATAACCCCGCAATAGTTATCAGATCCACCAGAACAAAGAGAAAATAATCCCGCATAATAACTGACGAAACACGACAAACGTTAACCCTTCATAATCTTCTCCACCCCCGCGATTTCTTTCAACCCCCGGTGGAGGCAAGACCCTACTTAAGATCGATGGAGGGGGTTAGATTACTACGCGATAAGGGTGGAAGTGGAAGGGATCCCGAATTAAGGGCCTTTGTCGGGAGCCCTCGAACTTTGGGCGTTGTTTTGACGTATTTTATAATTAATTTGCTAGTTTCGGCCTTAGTTTGCGGATTAATTTTGTACTTGTTGGCCGAGTAATTATGAACGGAATGAGTTTTGGTATAGAAGGCAGTGAGTTTCTGTAGCACATACAATAAACAATTAATATATCCACCTATGTTCTATATATGTACTATATACAGGAGGTTCTGGTTTCGATCCCCAGCTAGGTCAAATTGGAAAATGGCCTTTTTCAAATTGTCCTGGGTCTTGGGTGTTTATCTATATATGTATTTATCATAAAATATAGTTTCGTTGGGCTAGTATCCCATAACACAAGCTTAAGCTTACTTTGGGGCTAGCTCTATCTGTGTGATTCGTCCCTATATATTTATTTTATTTATTTATTTATTTATACAGGATAAATTTTGAACAGAAGCAATTTTTTTTTCCATCAGCATTTCGGCCGCATAACGTCCGTCGCCCATTGCTGGACATAAAAATATAATGAAAAGAACAATTAATATTGCCACCTATATTCTATATATATTTGACGACCTCCGTGGCGTAGTGGTCACCATGCTAGTCCGCCACCCAGAGGTTCCGGATTCGATCCCCGGTCGGGGCAAATTGGAAAATGGCTTTTTCAAATTGTCCTGGCCTTGCGTGTTTATCTATATATGTATTTGTTATAAAAAATAGTATCGTTGAGTATCCTATAAATATAATTTTTGAACTTACTTTGGGGCTAGCTAATCAGTATAATTTGTTCCTATATATTTATTTATTTATATATTATTTATATATGTACTATATATAGGATAACTTTTAAACAGAAATAATTCTTTTTCCATCAGCATTTCGGCCGCATGACGTCCGTCGCCCATTGATGGACATAGGCCGCCCCAAGAATTTCCAAAATGATTGATCTTTTTAGCCAAGTTGGTCCAAATCTATTTTCCATAAAACTTTGTAAAAACGCGATAAAAAATTTTCGCTCTCTTTACAAATGAACGACAACCGTGTTTCTGTTTTCTTGTTTAAAAATTTGTTTGTGGAAACTTCTTTTTCGAAATCATGAAGTTGCTCAAAAAGTCACTATAAATATTAACATTATGAAACACGATTTCTTTGAAAATATAACGCAATACCCCAAAATTACGAAATTAACTATTATTGAAAATGGAAAATAAAATATGACAGTTATCTCTAAGTCTTAATTATATCTACAGTAAGTACATAGGGCGCACTATAAGTTTCCGGAACTGGCCACTTACATAAACAATATTTAAAAATTTATTGCAACATTTGAA
The DNA here is from genome assembly GCA_943193695.1 of Acrobasis suavella. Taxonomy (NCBI): domain Eukaryota; kingdom Metazoa; phylum Arthropoda; class Insecta; order Lepidoptera; family Pyralidae; genus Acrobasis; species Acrobasis suavella. The sequence goes on from OW971947.1 coordinate 6,425,465, forward strand.
AAAAGAACTCTTTGGCTGTAGAATGCAGTTTGTTTCATCTGACTGTCTTTTGTTTTTACCTTGTGGCGCCATTTAAAAAATTGTGTGTCTGCATCAACATGGATTTAACTCGGGTAAATTTTCGTAGTATGATTTTCTACGATTTTAAGTGTAATTTGACAGCTCAACAGAGCATCGCTCGGCTTGAAACAGCTTTTGGCAATGAAGCACCAAGCAAGACAACTGTTTATAGCTGGTTTGCAGAATTCAAGCGTGGTCGTATCAATCTTAGTGACGAATCTCGCGATGGTCCGCCGTCCACCGCTGTGACCAACAAAAACATCGATGCTGTGCGCCGTATGATTGAAACAGACAGGCATGTGACCTACCATGAAATTCGCGCATCCTTAGAAATAGGCATGAGTCAAATACAATTGATCCTACACAAACATTTGGGTGTGAGAAAGCTGTGCTCGCGGTGGATCCCACACAACTTGACCGAGGCTCAAAAAACGGACCGCGTCACTTGGTGCAGTGCCATGCTTACCAGATTCAACGAAGGTGCGTCAAATTTCAAATTTCAAACATGGATTTATTGCTATGATCCCAAAACAAAGCAGCAATCGAGCGTATGGGTCTTTCAAGATGAGCCGAAACCAACCAAAGTGGCGCGCGTGAAAAGTGCATCTAAGCGGATGATTGCTTCTTTTTTTAATAAAACTGGACACGTGGCTACTGTTGCTTTAGAGAATCGTCGTACAGTGAATAGTGACTGGTACACGACCATTTGTTTGCCGGAAGTTATTGACGAACTCCGTAAAAATAACCGTAAACGTCGTATCATCCTGCACCACGACAATGCTAGTTCTCACACGGCCAGACAGACAAACGACTTTTTGAAGGCGAAAAATGTAGAACTCATGAGTCATCCTGCATACAGTCCCGACCTGGCACCTTGTGACTTTTTTCTGTTCCCAAAAATTAAGAACCAATTACGCGGTCACCGATTTTCATCACCAGAAGAGGCTGTCGAGGAGTATGAAAAACACGTTTCAGAGGTCACCACAGAGGAGTGGCACAAAAGTTTTCAAAACTGGTTTCATCGAATGAAAAAATGCATAGACGCCAAGGGAGATTATTTTGAAAAACAATAAATTAATTTTGTACCTTTAATAGTATTTTTTCATATTCATTCCGGAAACTTATAGTGCGCCCCACGTATGTACCTATATAGGTATAAGTAAATATAAGTCAAACATAACCGTTATTTTCTAGACATGAATAAATATTAGAACACCAATTCTCAGCGGAACACAGCGTAAGTTTGTGGCAAACAGCAAATTAACGTTAGGTTAGCTTAAATAAATAACGCTAATAAGTTGTTAATTTTCCTCGGTCTCTGCTACACGACGCCGAATAACGTTATAGCATACAGTAACGTATTTAACTTGTTTATTAATTGTAGCTTTGGTTTGGACTTCAGTGATTTTGCGCTTTGTTTATTTTGTAAAGAAACCTAAATTGAAGCTACTAACTTTACTTTTTAACACTTTAAACATTTTTGTCCAACCGCCGTTTACAACGTGTATCGAAAAGGAGGTATTAAGCTAATAGAGAGTAAACGTACTTAAGGCGGCCCTTCCCGGCCGCTTTGTCGTCAACGCGAGCATAGTTTGAAAAGCTTGTTATTTCATCCAGGGCAATGTTAGAAAAAGAGGCAAAGCAAAAAGGGAGAGATAGCGCCTGAGGGCTCGGTTTAAATTCTATTGAGTGATGTTATTATTATTATTATTAACTATCCATTGAACGATTATTCACTTTGCATTGGGTGCGGAAATTTCATATAACTTATTCTTGGTGATACGTGTTTTTCAGTAAGCCTTACAAGTGAGTAAAATAAATGTTTTTTATTTAAAATTTTCATTATCTTTTCAAGGTTCCTATTGAAATAGATTTTTTACCTTTACAATTTATGAGTACTTTATGAACGGTCGAAGTTCCGCTAAAATTTGTGCAAAAAAGCAGATTTTTGGAGGCTTATACTGACTTTTATTTCGATAGGAACCTAGAAATAGCGCACAAAATACTCTTGAACGCACAAGTATCGTAAGATATAACGCCATAATCACGTACGAGCGTTTGTATGAAAAGTAAGACGGGAAGGCCGATCTTAATCAATGTAAACAACTTTAACTATGGGACTATCTCTGAAATAATAAAGCTCCATACAAAATTAAATACCCACGATGCAAAAATTTATAGAGCTGCAGATTTCTTTACGATATCTGGGATGGTCCCATAGTAAAAGTTGTTCACATTGATTAGTACGTTTAGTCCCTTACGGATTGATACCCCCTTTTCGTTACACGTTGTATAATCATATATTACGTGGGGCGCACTATAAGTTTCCGGAATGAATATGAAAAAATACTATTAAAGGTACAAAATTAATTTATTGTTTTTCAAAATAATCTCCCTTGGCGTCTATGCACTTTTTCATTCGATGAAACCAGTTTTGAAAACTTTTGTGCCACTCCTCTGTGGTGACCTCTGAAACGTGTTTTTCATACTCCTCGACAGCCTCTTCTGGTGATGAAAATCGGTAACCGCGTAAAAGGTTCTTAATTTTTGGGAACAGAAAAAAGTCACAAGGTGCCAGGTCGGGACTGTATGCAGGATGACTCATGAGTTCTACATTTTTCGCCTTCAAAAAGTCGTTTGTCTGTCTGGCCGTGTGAGAACTAGCATTGTCGTGGTGCAGGATGATACGGCGTTTACGGTTATTTTTACGGAGTTCGTCAATAACTTCCGGCAAACAAATGGTCGTGTACCAGTCACTATTCACTGTACGACGATTCTCTAAAGCAACAGTAGCCACGTGTCCAGTTTTATTAAAAAAAGAAGCAATCATCCGCTTAGATGCACTTTTCACGCGCGCCACTTTGGTTGGTTTCGGCTCATCTTGAAAGACCCATACGCTCGATTGCTGCTTTGTTTTGGGATCGTAGCAATAAATCCATGTTTCGTCACCTGTTACAATGTCCTACACCAAATTTGACGCACCTTCGTTGAATCTGGTAAGCATGGCACTGCACCAAGTGACGCGGTCCGTTTTTTGAGCCTCGGTCAAGTTGTGTGGGATCCACCGCGAGCACAGCTTTCTCACACCCAAATGTTTGTGTAGGATTAATTATATTTGACTCATGCCTATTTCATGGTAGGTCACATGCCTGTCTGTTTCAATCATACGGCGCACAGCATCGATGTTTTTGTTGGTCACAGCGGTGGACGGCCGACCATCGCGAGATTCGTCACTGAGATTGATACGACCACGCTTGAATTCTGCAAACCAGCTATAAACAGTTGTCTTGCATGGTGCTTCATTGCCAAAAGCTGTTTCAAGCCGAGCGATGCTCTGTTTAGCTGTCAAATTACACTTAAAATCGTAGAAAATCATACTATGAAAATTTACCCGAGTTAAATCCATGTTGATGCAGACACACAATTTTTTAAATGGCGCCACAATGTAAATACAAAAGACAGTCAGATGAAACAAACTGCATTCTACAGCCAAAGAGTTCTATTTTCAAATGTTGCAATAAATTTTTAAATATTGTTTATGTAAGTGGCCAGTTCCGGAAACTTATAGTGCGCCCTATGTATATATCCAATTCAAATCAAAAACAAGAGAATAGGTATATTTTTTTAAAGGATCCCATTGATAGGAGAGAAAGTTCTTATCTTTCATTAGAATTGTCGTATAAATATTTTTTTAAAACTAAAAACTGACTTCGACCCCTAAACACCCTACCGATTTTGAAAAAACTTCTATGGGACTACCTGACAAACATACCCCTTTAAACAAAAAAAGAGTTTACCGAATCGGTCCAGGCGTCTTCGAATAATCGGTGAACATACATAAAAACAACATAAAAGCTCGCGAAGAATTGATAACCTCCTCCTTTTGGAAGTCGGTTAAAAAGGTTTTTTTTTGCTAAAAAAATGTAAATATGTTTGCTCAATATTTGTAAGCACTTTCTGGGATACATATATATATATATACAAAAATCAATTCATTATTTTGATGAAATATTTACCTAGCTGATCGCTCGCTATAAAAATCTTACGCTGCCTTGGAAAAAGTAAATTATGTATTATATTTCTTTTTTATTAAAATACACTCTTCATATGGGTATTATGGTAAATTTATGTACTTACACCTACATAAATTTTCTACGTTATCAAATCAAAAATTGTCATTTAGAAATACTAAAGAACATAAAACCGTAGCAATGAAAGGAGAATGTAAATTGCGAACCGAGTCACGAGTCCCCGAAAATTGTCCAATATACCGTCATCTTAGTGTGGGTGGGACGGGGGAGGGTTTTATTATAGGTCTGCGGCGGAGGGGCGGCTTCTTGCGGACCAGGGCTGGCATTTTGTGCGTGAAATGACGGACTAAAAGTCATTTTTTTTTAGAGAATTATTTTTTTAACTGACTTCCAAAAATTCGGCGAAATCTTATTTTAGGGTTCAGTACAAAAAATGAAAAATCTGTACACTTATAGGATCACTCGTGCATCTGTCTGTCCGTCCGTCTGTCACAGCCAATTTACTCCCAATCTACTGGACCAAATCAATCAAGAATTCTATCAATTGAAAATAAAGTGGTAAACTCATAAAATACGTTCACGTACGGAAATAGTTCACTAAAACACTTAGGGCCGTAACAGACGCGGCGCAAGTTGCGCCCCGTAACAGCTAGTGATGGGCGATGCATAAATACTCAATCAACCCATTTGAGTATTTACTCAGTAGATTGAGTAAATAACCGATAAATATCCTTATTTATCCATTTGGTGAGTAGATTGATTTATATGAGTTGCGACTCATATTTATATTCATATTCGTTATTTAATGTTTTCATGACAATTTTGAAACTTAAATCTAGTATACACTTGCAATTCTTGTCTGAAAGTGTGTACGTACGCCATAATATGCTTACAATGTAGGTAAACGTTATATGCGACGCTAAATTATATGAAAAAACCATACTAATCATACACTGAAAGTAGACTTCTTTGACTAATTATCATTTTTTGGTGGGAGGTGTGCATTGACGTAATTTTACGTAAAAATAAGTAAACAGACATCAAATGCGATGTCAATACTTAAGCATGCTCTATTTACTCTATTTATTAAATCTAGTGAGTAAATACTCAAATGGGTAGATTGAGTACAATCCACTGCCCATCTCTAGCTGTTACGCGACGCAACTTACGCCCCGTTTGTTGCGGCACTTAGTTAACTCGCGTCTTACGATGACGATTTTAAATGAAATATTAACTTAGAAACTGTGGCATTGTACGGAACCCTCTCCACGCAAGTTAAACTCGCACCTGGCCGGTATTTTTAATGTATGTTCAACGATTATTCGAAAACTTAGACCGATTGGGAATTATTATTTTTTTGTTTGAAAGGGTATTGACGACCTCCGTGGCGTAGTGGTCACCATCCTAGTCCGCCACCTATACACATAACACAAGTCTCGAACTTACTTTAGGGCTAGCTCAATCAGTGTTATTTGCTCTATATATTTATTATTATACTTGTCAGGTGGTCCTATAATAATTTTATCAAAATTATTTGTGTAGTTTGGGGGTGCATTCGGTTTTTGGTTTTGAAGAAAATATTTTTAAATATTTATTGTACTAAAATAACCGATACAGAACTGTAATAAAGTGTCTAATATTTTTTTTAAACTAAAAACTTTCTTTTGCACCAAACTACTCAACCGATTTTGATAAAATTTGTATGAAACCACTTGACAAGTATGCCCAATCAAACAAGAAAAGAAATTTCCAAATCGGTTCAGGAGTTTTCGGAAAATCGTTGAACATACTTAAAAAACAAGATTCCGAAGAATAGATAACCTCCTCCTTTATGTAAGTAGGTTAAACAATCATCTGTTTTCTACAAGAACAATATTTTTTTATAAATATACACTGCAGTAAAATAACCGATACAGTACTATAAATGTGTACCTTACCTACCGTACCTTCCTTACCATTATCAATAAAAAATCACGTTTGTTGTATGGGAGCCTTAGTTATTTATTTATTATATTTTGATTTTAGTAGTTGTTGTTATAGCGGCAATAGAAATACATCATCTGTTTAAATTTCAACTGTTTAGCTATCACGGTTCATGTGATACAGCCTGGTGACAGACATACAGATAGACGGACAGTGGAGTCTTAGTAATAGAGTCCCGTTTTTACCATTTGGTTACGGAACCCTAATAGTGATGGGCTTACTTACCGCATCGGCTATTAACATGATTAAAGAGGCACATTCACTCGATTGTCTTTAAACTTCGCGGAAAGAGAAGAGAAGCAGAAAGCATGAAAGTAAAAAGTACATAACTCAAAAAAATCAAAATTGTCGCAACCCTATCACTTACAAAACGGCTCTCATTCGGGGCACAAGAAATTACATACTTTAATCTTATCGCCGAGTAAAATAGAATATTAAATCGGGCTGTCGCGACGAACGGTCGCCGACCGTACTAAACAGAATGTCGGGGATAAACACATTCGATCTACAAAACGACGGGCTTTGTCAAAGGAATGCCTTGCTCTGTTTTATTGTAACGGTTGTGCTATCTAGATCTTTTGACCTTCTTTTAGCAAGGGTAAAATATAGATAGGGACTTAAAATCCCTAGCGATAAAGTAAACCACGGGATATGAAGCGGCAAGCAAACATAGACTATGCTCATTTTTTAAAATTGAGTTTAACTGGTCACACACATCAACCGCATTTCGGATAATCAATGTACGAAAACATCATGTGTCTCCTATCTGGTTATATCTAAATAAGACTAATTGAACAATATGACTGTTTCTAATACGAATATTTCTTAAAAAAAATCCTATAAGTATTTGTACAGTCTACTAATAAGAAGAATATTATTTTTCCTCTAGGATAAAATTTTGGTTATATTGAAAATAAGACAACTTATTTTGGTTAAACAATGAAAGTTTTTTTTTAAAACTAACATCTAAATTCTGATCTCCAAAAACCGTTATCTAATTTCTAAGATTTATTATAACAACCGTGCATTACATATTCACCCCAACTACTCCTCACTACATGCAAACTAAGCATACCCTTATTATTTCACAACGGTTTCTAAACTCACGCACACAGATCCGCATCTTCGAGGGTCCCCATCGTACAAATATATCTAAGTGTCGGGGGTTTTCGGTCAGTTTCTCCTTATCCTTTCCCCCTTTCGGCACTATAACCCCTCCCATTCACCCTTCCCACCCCCTCATAAACAGCGCTAAACACTGGCGCGCAAAATTGTAAAATTTGGAGATAGCCCGCTTCTCCCCCGACCGGGCGGCGTCAATTTGCTAAGATAATATTGTTTGCTAGAACTGGATATTATTTACGATTGGGAAATTAATTTAGCCGTTAGACGTCGAGTCCCTAGATATTGGCCTGGCTATTCAGAGCAGTGCCAGATTAGCCTAGCAGTAAGAGTAACAATCATTGCTATGGGCCCCGCGCAAAGAGGGGCCCCGCGTTTTTTTCTTCAATAAACACAAACTTCCTATCCCTACGAAACAGAGACAAACGGCCAATAGATAAATATTGGTATCAAAATCGACATCAATAATTTTTAAAATTTAAGTAAATTTTAGAAACGATACTGTTAGTCATTAGTGTCAATTTCTTTGAGTAAATTTTACACAAAGAAATTGAGTACAAATATTTTAGAGATCGAGAGAAAGTATTATTTCTAAATTTGCCCCTATCAATTGTAGAAAAGCTATTTGTTTTTTTTTCTTTATTACCTTAACTTAGGTTAAATGCATTCATTTGTGCATTAAGGGGCTACCTGAATTGTCCAGGGTCCAGTGCTGCCCCCATTTGAAAAAATCATTTGATAGGAAACGGAGATATAAATACATACGCCAAAATTGGCCGTTCTTCGCGATTGTGCGTAGAAAAGCTTCTCGTTCTTACTTTAAACTGTAAACAGTAGTTCATATAATAGTTTGAAGGGTTATCTAGTAAATTTTAAATGATATCTTCGTTTCCTATAAATTTTTAAATGGGGGCAGTACTGGACCCCGGAAAATTCAGGTATCCCCTTAATGCTACACAATTCTAGTATGGCAAAGAAAGAGGCCTCTCCATAGAATTTGCTACGTGCCCCACGCAGGGGTGTACTTTCTTATACAGACAAAAGTTTAACAGATTTTCGTTATTTAGAAAAATTTTATAACATTATCATGTCATAGAATAGTCAATATGTAGGTTACTCAGTATAAAGAATTTTTAATAATAGATTTTCGTTGCACAGAAAATCAATAATTAGAATGTTTGTTATGAATAATTTGAAATCATAGAATTATATAACAAATATCATTTACTTTTGCGATGTTTCTAATATTAGAATATCAAATTAAATATTATTATTTTTAATAAGTTTAGTTAATATAATATTTATAACCATATAAAATATATATATAATATATATATATAAGTTTGCTCTATTCTAGTAAAATGGATAAAACTTTCCCAGCACTCGCCGGCCGCTGCCGCGGCACGTAAGTTTGCCCTAACTTATATTGTGGTAGCGATTTATAATGTACTCTAACTTATTATATGGTATTTAATTTGATTAAACAATGTTTTCACTTAATACTTCCTTAAATTAATTTTATTTTTACAGAAGAATTCAAGCAAACAAACTTGCCAAGAAATATGCGAAGGGTTCAATCTTTAAAATTAAATTACTTATAGCACTTAGTTACTTAGAACAATCAGAAATACCTAATTATTTCCAAAAATATATGGATAGCCTGAAAGATGACGACAGTAAAATCATAAATAACATAACGTATATATTTAAATTTTCAGTAAAATAAAATTCCATGAAAGATTATACCGAACAATAATTATTCTTTAAAGAAATATTCTACTGTTTGATTAGTTTGTCAAATGAAAATATGAGATTCTAAAATTCATTGAACTGTGTTTCTATAAATTGTGTTTCATTCATGTAAATAGTCTTTGAAACAATAATATTTGAAATGAAAATATAAGAAGAAATATATTCTATGAAAAATTTTCTGTGAATCGAAATTCTATGAAATTTCAGTCTGTGAAACAAGGGGCACCCCCCCACGCAGCCTTAATTCGGTACTGATTCAGAGGACTTGCTAAGTTGGACTTAGTATATAATCATAAAAATGCATGAACTGATAAGTATGAAAAATATTTTAATATAAAGATGCGTCCATAATTTATGAACGCGGAAAGTAACGGTATCAAATTTGATGAAGGTTACCAAGGTATTACGTTTCCTAATTTTATTTTACTAAGGAGTCGGTAGAGTCAAGTTAGCATTTATAATTTTATACTAGTTGTAACCCGCGACTTCGTCCGCGTAGAAGTCGAAAATGGTTCTAATGGGATCTTTAATTGTTTTTTTACGTTATAAATTGTGTTATAATATCCCGTTCCCGTTCCCGTTCCCGTTCCCATTCCTATTCCCGTTCCCGTTCGTCTTGTGTCTTGAAATGTCTTGTGTCTCACTTCAGAAATGACGAAGATTTATACAAATTTGCAACCCCTATTTCACCCCTATAGGGATGTAAATTTTTAAAATGTAATAAATGCGTTATTATTTTCTACTAACTATTAAAATAAATTAAAAATTTCATGTGTCTCACTTTAAAAATTACGAAGTTCCATACAAACTGGCAACCCCTATTTCACCACCTTTTAGGGATGGAATTTCCAAAAATCCGTTCTTAGCGGACGTCTCCTAGTCACAATCTACCTTCTTGCCAAATTTCATCTTCATTGGCTAATTAGTTTTTGAGATTTCGTGATGAGTGAGTGAGTGATTTTCGCTTTTATATATGTAGAAGAAGAAGATAGAAGAAGAATGAGGAAAGTATAAAGCGCTAATAAAATAAGCATGTTTACCGTGGTGTATACCACGGTATGGTGACCACTAAGTGGTATAAAAATCAAATAGTGCTAAAACTTCAACGTGCTGCCCAAAGAGGGTTGAAGTAAACCGGAGCTCGGTTGTAATATTTTTTTATACAAATGAATGCATTTAAAATAAAATAAATAAATAAATATATAGGGACAAATTATACTGATTGAGCTAGCCCCAAAGTTAGTTCGAGACTTGTGTTTTGGGATACTAACTGATACTATATTATACCATATGTATAGAAGCAACTCAGACCGTTAATATGAACAACTTTTCCTATGGGACTTATGCTTAAAACTAAAAAAAACTACATTTTCATACAAATGGCCCGGCAATTTGTATGAAAAAGACGATTTTTTCGAGTTTCAAGCATTGGTCCCATAGGAAAAGTTGTTCATATTGACGGTTTGAGTTGGTCCTACAAGGATCGGACAGGGTTTTTGTTACATATTGTATAACAAATAAATATATATATAAACACCCAAGACCCAGGACAATTTGAAAAAGGCTATTTTCAAACTTGCTCTGACCGGGGATCGAACCCGGAACCTCTGGGTGACGGACTAGCATGGTGACCATCATAGAATTGAGCAGCTTTTCTGCAGATAGGTGGTATGTACCTTTTATTAAATCCAGTCTAGTACTTCTTTTGACTCTTTCGAACTTACTTTGGAGCTAGCTCAATCTGTGCGTGAAATCACACACAGATTGAGCTAGCTCCAACAAATGTCCGTATACTCCTATATTTTTTTTTTAAATCTTTTTTGTATATCAAATACAAATTGTACAGAACAATAGGCGAACTTAACACTAAAAGCGTTGTTTACTAGTCTTTATTCTTTTTGAGCTCTACATCTACATATTTCTGTAACAAATCTACAAACAATTATAATTTTAGAACACTGTAGGTAACTGCAACCCTTTACCTATAGAAAAAAGCTAAACATCGGTACCTAACCTAGTTATCGACGGAATACGAATTCCGTCCAAATGTAAAAAGTCGATAACTCAAAAATATTCAATTAAGTGGTAACATTAAAATTCTAGCGGCGTGGTCGTCAAGAGTCGATGGGGGATAGTTCGCAGGCGGAAGGGGGTCCACCGGGAAGGGAGAGGGGGCGGAATGATGGCTGGTTTTTAGGCCTACCCACCTTTTTAGTACGACGCCCGAATTTGTTTGTTAAACGTCGATAATTCAGAGTTATTAAATAGTTATTTGTACGAATAAATGAGTGGTAATTAGGGATTATGTTTGTGGCTAAATGAGTCGGAAAAGGGTCAAATGACATTCATTAATTGCTGTGATATCGATATGTTTCGAACAATTTTATTTTAAATATTAAAACCAAATATCTGTCATAATAATCATTGGATGTACCTATAGTGCGTTTGTTTAGGTATTTTAAAGAATGTAAACAATCTTTACATGTCTTTTTAATTAAATATACACTTTATAAATTAATATCTTCACAAATTACAATTTAATTATTTTATAAATTAAAAATTATATAATTTATTTGTAATTGGCAAAGGTATTGATTTATAAAGAGTATTTTTCAATAAATGGACATTTCTAGATTGTTTACATTCTTTAAAATACCTAAACAAATGGACTGTAGAAGTAGTTGTAGGTAAAAGCGTGGTACCTACTTATGGTGATAAGTGCGTTCTTTGCATACAGGTATTAAAAGTATCTAAAAATGTAAATGTTCCTGTATTATACCTCTTATCCCTCGGTAAGAAGATATAACTAAGCGTCACAAACATCTTGTGCTACAACTGCATTATCAATGAGGGTTGACTGCTCCATATTCGTTGCGTGTGGTCTCCATGTTAATAGGCGATGCAGATAACAACCCATCACTATTTTGATTTGTTTTTCAACTTTCTCGCCTACCTTCACGCTTATAGTGGCATTTGGGTCTTGCAGTCCTAGACTCTATTTGCTTAACTGCAAAACGTAAAACTCTGGTTGCTTTATTAGAAATACCTAAAGATGTGTGATAGCTGATGTATGTATGTATGATTTCCGACCTAGAATAAGATATTTTCCTGCAAAGAGGCAACTTAAGGACTAAGCATATCATCACTTGCAAAAACTAGGTACATTGAAGATGAGCCAAATCGATCGTTTGCCGAGATATGAGGTTTTAAAATAGGTCGCTACCTAATTTAAAGTTGTGAAAGAACTATTATTAAGTAGGTACTTAAATACTGATGATTTTAACATCACTATTATTATCATTTCAGCCACATAACGTCTACTGCTGGACATAGGCATCTTCCGAGAATTTAATCGATAGATTATATTCTTTCCAAAGATGTAAGTATTTTCGTAGTACCTAAGTACTTACACGTACTTATATATAAATTTTGTCCTAAATATTCCCCAAAACCCCCTGAAATTGTAAACATCGCTAGAGTACCGCATAAAACCGCACATTACGCAACGAGTGTGGAACAGTTGCGATTTTTGGAACAGTTCTCAATATATCACGTACGTCGGTCGCAGTGTCGTGCCACGCACACAGCGCCGCGTCATCGTCAAGTGGGGGTAAGGTCGTACAAAAAGAAAAAAAAAACTATTTTTTTTTATAAAGCTACCTACATTTGCTTTTTTTTTTCGTTGAAATAAAACCCAGCTCGGGTTCGGGCAAACTTCTTGGAAGATTATTTTTTAATAACTGCTTTGTAGTAAGTAACTTCCAAAATGGAGGAGGTTATCAAGTCGGAATCTTTTTTTTTATGTAAGTATGTTCACCAATTATTTATTCGCAGACGCCTGGACTGATCTGAAAAATTCTTTTTTGTTTGAAAGGGCACACTTATTAGGTGGTCCCACAGAAATTTTATCAAAATCGGTTGCGTAGTTTGGGGATGAAGATGGTTTTTTTTTTTAAATTAAGACCTTCTTCGCGTATATCTTTTTGTACTCTATATAAACTTAGAATGCAGGGAATATTTTGTTGCGGTATTTATTTACATGTAGTGTAGGATATTTCACCGGCAAGGTTAATATGTATAGTACAATACCCTTAGACAATATCGCACAGAGAGGGTTTTGAACGACTACATTGTCGATTTTTTAAACTTTTTTGTGATTACTTACGAATCCTACAGATACAAGCGGTTAGCTCTTCTCTGCAACAAGATACCTAAGTATATCACATTAAGACGAAGTAGTAGCTCAAGTGGCGCCCTCATTTGAAATAAATTGTTTAAAACTAAGTAAGGTGATAATTAAAAATTTGATTTATATAAATGTCTAGAAAGACCTTTAAACTATTTTATGAATAACCTTTGAAAGTAATATTGGTAGTCCGTCTAGTTTTAAAACTGTTTTTCGCGAAAAACAGTTTTAAAACTAGACGGGCTATTAGTAATAATTTCAAAGTTTACTCATAAAATAGTTTAAAGGTCTTTCTAGACATTTATACAAATCAAATTTTTAATTATCACCTTATTTAGTTTTAAACAATTTATTTCAAATGAGGGCGCCACTTGAGCTACCACTTCGTCTTAAGAATTATTTTTTTAACATTCACTAAGACAAAAAAGACTGTCGTGCGGACGGTACCCCCCCGGGCATTCCCGAAGTGTGGGGCGGTTATTAGTTCGCAGCCTGGATAGGTTTTCACAATTTTGAGCTGCAGTCACAATGCGCCGCGTCATTTTCTATGATTAATAGTGGCGCGTCACTGCGCTATACGTACTCCCCACCTATCAATGGTGTTATAATAGAGCGTTTTCGTAATTATTTTAGATAGCGCACATTTTATATTAGTCCAGCAACAATTAAATGTTTTCCTCGTCTCCCGTAGAACAGTTAGGTGGACCGGTGGCATTTGAATGACCTTAAGTGGCATAAAAATAAATTTTCATGCTCCTCCTTGCTTCGGATCGTTAAACCGTTGGTCCCGGCTGCCATAATTGTATATCAGTCGTTAAACTATATCTGATGCCTTCAGTCAGCTTAAAAAAATTGACATAAGTGCTTCCACTTCCACTAAAACGGCTTCCACTTAAACGCACTCAAAACAAAAGAAACTTTTATTTCAAATATCTTATTAATAAAAGTTTGCTTGAGTAGGTAAATAATAATAATTAAGTATGCGGCTCTGGAGCCGCACTATTGCTTCGTCCCTGTGGCAGTAGAAACGATGGGTTGCTGGAGCGCTGATGCTAAGCGCCTTATTGGCAAAATAGGACACAGAATCTCAGAGAGGACTAGTGACTCCCGCTCAGGTTCGTTCCTTATGCAAAGGATGGCCATGGCGATTCAGAGTTGTAATGCTGCCAGCGTTTTGGGCACCTTTGCACGGGAAACGATAAGAGGCGGTCTTTATGACTGACTTTTTATTTTTATTTTATATAAGTAATTAAACATTTAGGGATATGTATGTAAAGACTACGGATTCCTCTAAAAACAAATTTAAAAATCATTTCCGAAAATGTTAAACTTTAAATAACGTACGACGAACTTTATTACCAAATGAAAACTGTATTAAATTTCGATACGACGATGACTAAAAATCGCCCCGGGCCAGCGAACACAACCATAGACAAGTCAAACGAACAGAAATCATGAATTTATTCCACTCCGCCTACCTTCTCATTTGCGGCTCGCAGAGAAGGCGCCTATGTGGTATATTTTCGAATTTTATGCCTACCCAGCCCTATGCATGTAGTTTTTGCACGTACGCATAACCAATTTAATTTGAACCGTCACCTCGCCATCAATTTCACTATTTCAGCTTTGAAACACATTGGAACAGAGGGCGCGGAAGGTCTAAATCAGCTGGTTAGTTTGAGTAGTGAGGGTGAGAATTTGAGATATAGTGAGGGTAGAACCGCCCCCGTCGCGTCATCGCGCTGACTATTGCGCCTGTGTTAGAGAACATTTAAAATGCCACCCCTTGACGATCACTGCCGCCATTTTAGTTTTTACTGGAATCACTTTTTTCGCAAATTAGAATTTGGGCGTTGATTGTAAAATATTCTAGTTATTTGAAAATAACATGTAAGTACTTATTCAAACCATAATCTAGTTTGTGCAAGTGCGAATTGCTCCGAACCACGAAGGGCTTCGTACCATTATCTATAAAAAAATACGTTTGTTGTATGGGAGCCCCCATAAATATTTATTTTATTTTGTTTTTAGTATTTGTTGTTATAGTGGCAACAGAAATACAGCCTGGTGACAGACAGACAGACAGCGAGGTCTTATGTCTTAGTAATAGGGTCCCGTTTTTACCCTTCGGGAACGGAACCCTAAAAATTAAACTTGAAAATAATTATCAGCTTCTCTCATCGTGTCAATATTGTAAATCATTGTAGGTATATTCTGGATCGATAAAGTTTTTATAAATATAAATAATAAGTGAATGAAAATTATTGTTGTCTGACCAGAATTTCCCCTCCATTTGTAATAATTGATTAGTTAATCTAACATTTAATAATTGCTTGTTAAGACCTTCTTTACCTAAAGAGTTATTATTATTACTTCAACCTCAGATCTTTTTTAGTCTTCATCCTTCATCACTGCTCTCATAGAAAAACTTGTAAGTACGTATTGACGCTATGACCCCTTCATTGCGACCTGCATACGTATTTACCTACAGCCTACATTAGCAGCGTTTGCCTACAATTCGAATATTTAGTACACAATCTTTATACATGTTTAAAAGAAGAAACTGACTGGCTGACATAATATATTGACTGATCGATCAACGCACAGCTATGACCGCAGGGTCTAAAAGCATGAAATTTTTTACAAACGTTCCTTCCGTCGTCCAACGTCAGTGTGCAGAAAGAAAGGATTTTCGGAAATTCATCCCCCCGGTTTTTTTTTTCAGATTCAAATTCTAATATATTTTTATTTTCATAATGATATTTATCACTTTGGTTTGTTGCACAATTGTTGACGTCAAATGGGTACTTACAGCTAAGTTTACTGCCGCTTCCTAAGGGCTATTGGTTAAAAACTTATATGAAACTTGGTCAATTTTGAACTTAGAAATGTAGAAAAATACTTATGAGCTGACGGTTTATAACAAAAGTTTACTGTATAACTATTTAAAAAAAAATCTCTTTGGGGGTAAAAAAGGGGGTGAAAGTTTGTATGAAACTATCAACGACGGAAAAATGGGAGGATTGTCAAAAATTTTACACGCGGGCAAAGCCGTGGGCTGAAATCCACGGCTTTGCCCGCGTGTCAAATATCGCTGGTAAACTATATAAGCAATCACATACTAGTGCTTAAAAGAACTTACCAATTGACAAAATCCAGAATACGCGTCACAAACAATTCACATCGTTGATCATCACAAAAGAAAAAAAAACGTCATCAAGACACACCGAACAAACTCCTGGGCAATTTCTTGACGACACTCGCAGACGCACGCAGCACGTTCAAAATAAGAATGAGATATTGAGAGGGCAACGGTCATCTGTGGTCAAGCGGATTCTCACATACATTTGTATTAATTTACATTAATTTCATCTCAAGATAGGGTCAACTCAGGTGCACGATCAAGGGTCAATCTCGCCAACCGGTTTCCTTGGGAATACGCGGTTGCTTGCGCCCGTTTCAGGGTTGAGGATTAATAAATACACCTAAGTAGGTTTAGTAGCATCCACCACCAATAAGAGCCACATACCTACATGAATATTTAGTTTTTTTTTTTATAAACTAGATACTGTTTACAGTTTAAACGACGACCTGTGTGGCCTAGTGGTCATCATGCTATGCTGTTACACCAGAGGTCTCAGGTTCGATCCCCGGATAGGTCAAAATAGAAAATGATCTTATTCAGATTGACCTGGGTCTTGGGTTGGATATTTATCTTGTATATGCATTTGTTGTAAAATATAGTATCATTGAGTATCCCATAACACAAGTCTCGAACTTACTTTGAGGCTAGCTCAATCTGTGTGATTTGTCCGTATATATTTATTTATTATTTAAAATTAAAATGTGAAGCTTTTCTTAATATTCTTGGCAAAAGTGGCCGTTTTTCGTAGTTTATAAAATAGTTTGAAATGTTATCTAGAGCCGTATGAGACAAAATTTTTAAAGATAATCTCCATTTTCTTTTTAAAAAAAATATTTTAAATGTGGGCAGCAAAATTAATGTATCTTATCAAAGAAGAAGTAGGTGAACATGCATGACTGGATTTTCTTCATTGCGTTCCCGCTTGTATTCTCAGATGTACTGCTTTGGTGCCCGGTGTGCGCTTTGCTTTCCCTCTTTTCTTTTCCAAATATAGGTACCTACAGGTCAAGGATGCCAAAGATGAAATACCTACCTAACCGAAACAGTATAGAAGATTTGACTTTTTTACCCGGCTGCCTGACGTCAACTCTCTTTTGGGAAAATTTTGTGATGAGAACATGAAGAAATTGGGTATTTTCCTGGGTCAAAAATAAATTATTGTGTACTGACAAGAAAATAAGACGATAATGCTATTTGTCTTTGACATTTCCATTTTGACGTGATTTTAGATGTATTATTGCAGAAAAACGAATAATAAGCAGAGGTCGGAATTAGGTAGAGTTATTTATGTACTTAGACTGATTTTATTCAGCGAAATAATAAAGTGGATATGCCTCAAATCCCGGGATTAATTTTAAAGAGCAAAAAAATCCCGTGATTTCTTAAATAAAAAGTTATTAATTTCTACACAATTTAAACCACTGCACGCGCGACGTGCTGTGGTTTAAATTGTGTAAAACTAATAAAAATACTAACGTAAATATTTGGTTTGAGAAAAAGTCTTTTCGCATATAGTATGTATGAACTTGTAATAAAACCACTTTGGCTATACTTTTTGTACCTGGCTGGTTTTGGTATCATTTAAAAGTTTAAATTTTAAAGAAGATAATTCCAAATTCAAATTAGGAAAATGCGTGATTTTCATTTATTTTTACCTTCGTTTCGTATTTGTTCTTACCGTCAAGATGAGTGAATCTAATGAAGAAATTAGATACATTTTAAAATTTTACTACCAAAAAGGTAAAAATGAAACGCAAGCCGCGAAAAAAATTTGCGATGTTTATGGACCTAGTGCAGTGTCTGTGAGAGTAGCACAAATTTGGTTTAAGTGTTTTCAATCCGGAAATTTTGATGTCAAAGATGCACGTCGCTCTGGTCGCCCTGTTACGGATAAAATGGATGCTATTTTTGAAAAAGTGGAGCAAGATCGGCATATCAGTAGTAACGACGTAGCTGAAGAACTGGGAATTGACCATGAAACAGTTTTGGCGCATTCGAAAATATATGGGTACACAAAAAAGCTCGATATTTGGGTACCTCACGAGAATTAACTCTGAAAGAAACCTAATGAACCGTGTACTCATTTGTGATTCTTTATTACGACGTAATGAGACCGAACCATTTTTGAAGAAATTGATAACTGGTGATGAAAAGTGGATCACGTACGACAAGAACGTGCGAAAAAGGTCATGGTCAAAGGCCGGTCAGGCTTAACAGACTGTGGCGAAACCCGGGTTAACTCGCAACAAGGTGATGCTGTGTGTGTGGTGGGATTGGAAGGGCATTATTCATTATGAGCTGTTACCACCAGGCAGGACCATCGATTCAGAACACTACTGCGAACAACTGATAAGATTAAAGCAAAAAGTTGAGAGAAAGCACCCGGAATTAATTAACAGAAGGGGTGTGGTTTTTCATCATGACAACGCTAGACCTCACACATCTTTAACCACTCAGCAAAAATAATCCTGACCTGGCACCTTCAGATTTCCACCTGTTTCGGTCTCTTCAGAATTCTTTAGGCAGTGTCAGGTTAACATCACGAGAGGACTGCCAAAACTACTTGACGCAGTTTTTTGATCAGAAGCCCCAAAATTTCTATAGCAATGGGATCATGTCCCTACCTATAAGATGGCAAAAAGTTATCGAACAAAACATACTTTAGTTAAATGTAAATAAACTATATTAAAAAATGTTTTGAATTTTCATATAAAATGCGAAAAGACTTTTTCCCCAACCTATTACTAATAGAAATAATAGTATTGGCTAAACATGCTTTTGTCGATCTGTCTGTTCTCGCCTACAAGTCGCATTTTTCAATCGATTTCGATGAAAGGTGGCACACAAGTTTTTTCATTTATGTAGTTTTTTAGTCGATCGCGATTTTTGATTGAGAGTAAAGTAGCGATTAGGGGGGAAGTTTTGTGAAGCGATCTACACAAGATTATAAAATCTACACAAGATAATTAAAAAAAAATCTACACAAGATTTTGCGAAAAAGTAGTGTTAGTGGCTACACACGACACAAACTGACATAAAATCTGCAGTAGCAGGTCAAAGTCAAAATCAAAAATCATTTATTTATCTTTGGATATTTGTATCACTTGATAAATGTCATTTTTTCTCTTTTCTTAATAGGTAGTTGTTGACGTCAGATCATTTACTTACAACTAAGTTTACTGCCGCCTCCTAAGCGCAAGTACAGAAGAAGCGGTGACAAACTGTAGGTACTGCAGCATTTTTTTCAAAAACTTAAGCCTTTTTTATTTTTGTTTTTATCATTTTGATAAACCCAGTGTGAGTTCAGGCTGCAGAGCATGCCAAACAATTATACATACATACAAACATACATGCACACATACATTCTCTCGAAAAACATAACCTTCCTTCTGGCGCAGTCAGTCGGGTAAAAAGGAACTTGTCTTTTAGACAAAAAAGTTGCGTCTTTATCAAGGTAACAAAAAAGTCTTATGGCATTTTTTTATTTTATTTTTTTCGAAATTTGAATATGATATTTTTTAAGTATCACACGCCCATATCCGCCATTTAAAAAAAAAAATGAAAAATGAATCAATAAAAAAAGTCTATTATCGAACCTGCTCACAAAATTTCACGAGAATCGGTACAGTAATACAACCTATATGCGAGGAGTGTGAGGACAGATGCACAGACAAACTGACAGACGGAGAAAAGCATTTTTGGCCAATCGCGAAACTGAGACGTTTCGCTTCTCGGGCAATAATATTATTGTACCTTCTAAGCTGTACATTGCCATCTACACTTTCTTTGCGACTTTACGTACAACATAAAAAAATCAATAAAGTTGAAAAAGCGCTCGATATCTGCTTCAGATATTAACAGTTTGCAACATCTTTCACTAGATGGCGACAAATTATAAAGTTTAACTGAGAAGTTTAACTACCTATAATCCATTGGTTTAGGTATTTAAATAAAGGTAAACACTCTTGATAAGTCTTTTTATTAAAATTTACTCTTTGAAAATCAACACATTTGCAAATCACAATTCAATTTATTAATAATCATTCATTTAGTTAAATACTTTATTTGGAACGTGTAAAAAGATTGATTTTTAAAGTGTCAAGATTGTTTACATTTATTTAAATAACTGACCAAATGGACTTTTTTTAATAGGTAAGTACCGTAGGTAAGTAGGTCCCTTTACCTTTTAAGTTCGAAGTTCAGACTACAGTTCGGACAGCGATGTTTTAACCTAATTCTCCGAGTAATCTGTGGAATGTTTGCAAGATTTACACAAAAAAAAACCAATAAAGTTTTAAAAGAGCTCGATATTGACTGGTTTACACTCTCGATATCGAGCGCTTTTATACTTAATTGGTTTTTTTTTTTGTGTAAATCTTGCAAACCTTCAACAGATTACTCGGAGTTTGCAAAATCTTTCATTATACAATATGTAACAAAAACCCTGTTCGAGCCTCGTAGGAGCTACTCAGACCGTCAATATGAACAACTTTTCCTATGGGATCAATGCTTGAAACTCGAAGACTAAATCGACATTTCCACACAAATTGCCGGGCCGGCCAAACACTTTCGTATGAAAATGTTGATTTTTTAGCGACAAAATTACAAAGTTCACCTGAGCTTAAGATTTTTGTTTACCTACCGAGGTAGGTACTTACTGTCGGTAGGTAGGTCCCTAGTTACCTATTGAATTTGGAGTTCGGTCTTTGGTTCGTACAAGTTCTAAAGTAATTTGTGGGATATTTGCAAGATAAACCACTAAAATGGCGGTTATGAAAGCCCCCTTTAATATTATTTTTTTTCTTTTGTTATTAGTATTTGTTGTTGTAGCGGCAACAGAAATAAATCATAAGTGAAAATTTCAACTGTCTACGTTGCGTATCATGGTTCATGAGATACAGCCTAGTGACAGACAGACGGATGGACGGACGCGGACGGACAGCGGATCCATTTGAATAAATTATTTAAAAGGAAACAGAGATAGCATCTTCAGTACCTATGTCCTAGATACTTAACCCAAATCAATTCAAACTAATTCTTATCCTACTGTTTACAGTTCGAAGTGAGAGGTTTTATTATACAATTAGGTATATAGAGGCTTTTTTTATACAAATATGACTGATGTCTATGGTCACTTCACTTCATGCTTCGGCCGCACCTACACGATACACGCAAATGTGACCGGCCGTTATCGGGTATCGTCCCGAATATTCGGGCTGTGTCTTCGATATCGCGCGGGTAGCGGTACATCAAGGAGTTTTAGTTTAGCGCGCTAACAATTCGCTCTGCGTGGTCAGACTAGCGTTGTTCATTTTGTGCGACGGTGCCACGGTTGTTTAATGTGTAAAAATGGAGTGAAACGATAAAATGGTGTTAAAATTTTTAGGTTTTTCTTTCAAGGCTTCTTTTTAGGTTTCAATAAATGCATTATATAATTGTTAGCACACATGTAAAAGTAAAGAAAGTTGTCGTCTATATATTGAAATGCCTAGATGACGCCATCTTGGATTATTGCACGATAGTTCGTGAAAAAAACGAAGCCGCTAATATGACCATAGCTTTATCGCTATAACTTTTAGTGTAGAAAACGTACAAAGCTTCGCCGTGCATTGCTTCGGGACGATAGGTGTAGGTGCGGCCGAAGCATCACAGTCACACTAAACTTGGTCACCCAAAGACTTTGCGAAGTGAAGAGAAGAAATAGTCGAAACAGTTTAAATGATTTGGTTATAGTTCGATGTCGATCGATGACGAAAAGTTTTACAGCCTCGCCGGCCGGCCTCCGCCCGACGTTAACCCTCCTTGGGAATACAGTTGAAGATTGAAGACTTGAAGCACGAGTTGTTGTGTTTAGTCGTTTAGTCGCGTCATACGACATACAAACAGGAATTGATGGAGGGATTCTAATCTAGGCCGGAAAAGCTTATCCAGGGACGTACAACTTAAAAAAGAAGAAAATTACATGCATGACGTGACATTGACATCTGTCACAGTCACTGACACACTTGACTCTTGACATTTCTTTGTTTTGTTTGAATGAGTGTAAAATTACTTACAAAACTTACCTTACCGCGCTTTTTTACCCTTTGTTTTGTTACGAACTTACGACCACACAAATTACCTAGATAGTCGTAGTTGTATTATAATTATTTAAATTTCTTATTAGTTACCTACTAAAGGTTAGTAGGTAACTACTTGTTTGTGTTGTTAAAATATTTAGCTAGGTATTTTTATTAAGTAGGGTATTCAAGGATTCCAAGATATTATGTTATTTTAGTTCCTACTAAGATCTTTTGCCTAATTGAACGTGTATTTGAGTTTACATGCAGTTTTGAGTGCTGCAATGTTTCAAAAACAAGTGAACTCCAAGCAGAAGCCTTGTTACAATCTCATAAGAGACATTAACAAATATATAAACTAGTACCTTACCTATGATAATCATACGGTGATGGAGTTGATTTATCTAATCCAGAGAGATAATAAAGAGGCATCAGCCTCTTACCTACCTAAACTGGTGTAAGTTTGTTAGTGACACAAAAAGCTGGTAAGTTAGTATCAGTAGTGTAAATCTTCACAGAACATTCACCCGGGGATCTGTTGTTTTTACAATCAGTGATTTAAATTTTCAAATCGTAAAAGTTGCGTAGCTTGGTTTTAAATTTTTTAAATCTGTTATTTTTTTAAATAGTTGTATATGTGCAATTTTAAATAGCCTGGTATTTCTAGAGTCTGTCTTTATCTAACTATTCTCTATTTTTAACTGACTTAAACATATATACTTATAATATAAATATCTTAGGGTTTCATACCCAAAGGGTAAAAACAGGACCCTATTACTAAGTCTTCGCTGTCCGTCCGTCCATGCATCAGTTGGTCTGTATGTCACCAGGCCTCATCTCATGAACCGTGATGGCTAGTTGTTGTAGTTGTTAGTTGAAATTTTCACAGATGATGTATATCTGTTGCTGCTATAACAACAAATACTAAAAACAGAGATAAAATAAATATTTAAGTGGAGCTCCAACACAACAAATGTGATTTTTTATAGATAATGGTACGTAACCTTTATGCACAATTCCAATTCGCTGGTTATTTATGTATGTTCTCTAATTACTTGGAGATGCTGGGATCAATTTGACATATTCTCTTTTGTTCGAAAAAGCATACTTACTTGCCAGGTGGTCCCATATTTTTTTTCTCAAAATCTGTTGTGTGGTTTGGTTTAGAAGTTAGGTTTTTAGTTTTGAAAAAATATTTGTTCACCAATAATAATAATAAATAATTGTGTAGTATACAATAGTCCCATAGGATAAGTTGTTCATATTGATAGTCTGACTTGCTCCTACAAGGATCCGACAGGGTTTTTGTTACATATTGTATTTGATTGAGCAAGCAAAGTGAAGTTCTCAGAGTCTACTTGAATAATCCAGCAGTACATAGACATACGACTATGTAATTTTTTTGAGGATAGCTAAGGTAATGTTTATCAGAGATTTGTGAAATTTGGTATATAATATTAAATCTCCTTTAGTTTCACCAGTCTTTTCACCCCGGTCCTTTGAAAGGCTTGCGCAGGGATACAGATCCAACACGTTTTTGGATCCCTTTGGAGAAGTTGATGTTATGTGGCGCTCCCGCCAAAACTCATTCCTAAATATGCCTATGAAAGGTGTACCCTTGAATAGGTTTTGGCTGGAAAAAGATCTATTGCAAGGAAAAGGGAAAGGTTTATGGGTTATGGAATGAGATTGGGATGGACTGATTCTGGGATATTGCAATAGGAACATCACCTTCCATAATCATGATTACTGACTATTGTAGGCAGGTGGTGGCCTGCCACCCACTAGATGGGTCCGTCAAACGCCCCTACAATAGTTGCGGGCAAAGGAGCAACATAGGTGCAGGCGATTAAATTATTATTAGTAAATTATTAAATTATTATTAGTAAATTATTAAATTATTATTAGTAAATTATTAAATTATTATTAGTAAATTATTAAATTATTATTAGTAAATTATTAAATTATTATTAGTAAATTATTAAATTATTATTAGTAAATTAATTAATTATTATAAGTAAATTATTATTTTTTATATTAAATTTGGTAAATATATGGTGTGTAGATATTTAGCTAATATACAATTTTTTAATTTAGACATGAGCTAAATCTGTCAAGGTGTTGCATAGATATGGAGTTTGAAAATTCACAGTTCACTACGAGATACTAATTAACATTGTCTGTAAAGCTATCACAATAAGGCTCAAACTCAACTCGAGGGGTTGTGTCAATTTATTTCATCATTTATCATCAGAACAGTTCATTGACTCCAGAAAATTGCCTTTTCATCCAACTTACACAGTTAACCCCTTACCTGTCAGTCCTGTCACTGGGAGGAATTCCTCCCAGGTCAATTGTTTATCAATTGTTTTATTATTTGCAACAGATGAAGAGTTATAACAACTCTTGTATAATACACAGGCCGCCGCCCGCTCCCCCGCCCCCGCCCCGGTGACGTCGAGCCCGAGTGCGCCGCAGCGGCCGCGGGCCTATGCCGCGGCGGCCGCTGCGCCCGCGCCCGCCGCCACTTCCGCTGCGACCACATCGCGGCCTTTGGCACAGGTGCCAATAGGGAGACGGCGTAAGCCAGCTCCTACCAAGCCGTTGCCACCACCGGGTCCCCAGAGGAACCAGCGCGATGAAGAGGGCTTCGTCAAGGTGGAAAGGAAGAGGAGGAAGCCCGTGAGCCGCAACAACTGCGGAACCACGCCGCCCGGACCGGACTCTCCCCTGCGTCCTGCCATACCATCGACGCAGCTGTACGTGTCCCGTCTGCACTGGTCTACGAGGACAGAGGAGGTCGTGGACTACGTCCGAAAGAAGTCTAACTTCACCTTGAGGGTTGAGCGACTGCAGTCTCGCCACAAAGCGAATTTTAATTCATATGTGGTGAGAGTGCCGACGCATCATCTGCCAACCTTTATGAAGGAGGACTTCTGGCCGCAGGGTGTCGTATTTCGGAGGTTCCGAGGTCGGCTGCCCGACGACACCGTGCGTCACACGTCGCCGACACTACGTGTAAATTAGGATAGGAATTATATATTATGTATGTTAGTTATAAGGTATTTATAATATGGGCCTCTGGCATTGTACAAATTTGTAAGTACAATGCTATTGCCTGAAATAAATGAATTATTATTATTATTTTTATTTACATTTTTAATATCTCAGCACGAGCTGGTATCATTAATATACCATTTACGGGTGTAAACCAAGTAAATGATATAATTTTATCGAGGTTGTAAGTCTGTCTGTCCATATGTGTTGAGTATAGCGGCTTTTTGCATCGGTATATAAGTAGATGGTTTCAGATCAAGAATTTTGAGGCTATGGTGGAGATGTTTTGGGATAATTCCAGTGGTTGAAAGGACAATAGGGACAATGTAAACTTTCCTGCCTCCAGATTCTGGTGACTTCATCCTGTAGATCGGTGTATTTATGTATTTTTTCAGCTATTGTCTTTTGTATATTATGGGTGTTGGGTACGGCGATGTCCTGTAGATCGGTGTATTTATGTATTTTTTCAGCTATTGTCTTTTGTATATTATGGGTGTTGGGTACGGCGATGTCAATAAGGTAAGTAGTTTTATTTATTTTGTCTTGCAGGGTTATGTCTGGACGATTATAGTGAATGGTGCGGTCAGTGAGTATGGCTCGATCGTAATACATTTTGTGTGTTTCATTTTCAAGAACTGGTTCAGGTGCATATCTGTAATACGGTGTATGTGTGATAGGTGTAAGTTTGTGTTTGAGTGCTAGCGTCTGATGTAGGATATTTGCTATTTGGTTATGTCTGTGGGTATAGTCTGTCTGTGCAAGATTGGAGCATGCTCCGGTTATGTGCTGTATG
The DNA here is from genome assembly GCA_943193695.1 of Acrobasis suavella. Lineage (NCBI taxonomy): Eukaryota > Metazoa > Arthropoda > Insecta > Lepidoptera > Pyralidae > Acrobasis > Acrobasis suavella. The sequence continues at coordinate 6,451,653 of OW971947.1, forward strand.
TTTTCAGGGTGACTGTGGCATTTGCGGCATCTGTCATCGGTTATCGTTGCATCTTTACTTATGTGTTTCCTGTAGTTTCTGGTGTTGATCACTTGATCCTGTATCGCTATCATGAAGCCCTCAGTCTCAGGAAACAGGGATCCAATGGAAAGCCACTTGTTAGAGGCATAGGCATCAATGTGTGGTTGTTCCAGGTCATGAGGGTGTCGGCCATGTAATACTTTCCCCTTCCATTGCTCTATTCTATTTTTCTCTATATCATCTAATTCTGTTATTCTATTTTCTATTGTAAGATTCAGAGGAGTGTGATTATAATCATTTCTAACTATTGCTCTATGGAGGTCGCTATTAGAAGATTTTTGATAAAAGAATTTCCTAAGATTTTTAAGTTGTTTATTCCAGAGATCAACTAAATTAATTAACCCTCTGCCTCCTTCTTGTCGCTTTAAGGTCATCCTCTCTATTGCGGATTTGGGGTGTAAGCACTTATATTTTGTCAATATTGTCCGGGTACTGATTTCTATACTATTGATGTTTGATTTACTCCACTTAATTATCCCAAAGGAATATGTTAATACAGGCACTGCAAAGGTGTTGATTGCTTTTATCAAGTTTTTTCCCGATAACTGACTTTTACATAGTACACTGACTCTTTTTTCGTATTCTTGGGTAAGAGACGCTTTGATTGCTGTATGGTCTAAGCCTTTGGATTGGTGGTAGCCGAGATATTTATACAACTCGCCTGGTTCCATTGCGGTGATGCTGTCCGCATTATCTACTGCGTAATCGCCGGGTTGGATTTTACCTTTAACTATATGAACCGTTTTACATTTATCTAAACCGAACTGCATGTTAATATCTTTGCTGAATTCAGTTGTGATATCTATAAGTTTTTTCATTTCTCCTTGAGTTTTAGCATAAAGTTTAATGTCATCCATATAGATTAAGTGTGATATTAATGTCTCGCTATTGTCATGTTTTAATGGATATCCGACCCCGCTTTTACGCAGCAGGTGTGATATTGGGTTAAGGGCGAGGCAAAACCACAGGGGACTCAAGGAATCTCCTTGATATATGCCTTTTTAGGGTTCCGTACGTCTGAATACAAAAACGGAACCCTTATAGGATCACTCGTGTGTCTGTCCGTCCGTCGCTTACAGTCAATTATCTCCGAATCTATTAGACCGATTAAGTTGAAATTTGGTACACATATCAATTCCTGTGACCCAAACACAGAGGTGTGACGTGAGCAGATGAAATCTGTATATGGGGGGTCATTTTTGGGGGGGAAGGGGAAAATTAAAAAAAAAAAATCTGAAAACTGCATCGTGTGGCATATCAAATGAAAGGTCTTGTCGAGAAGATCTTAAATGTATTTTTTTGTAATTTTAAAATAAATAGTTTCCGAGTTATTCAAGAAAATAGACGAAAATTGACCATTCCCCCCCCCTTATCTCCGAAACTACTGAACCTAAAATTTTGAAAAAAATACAGAAATTAGTTTTCTCCTTATAGATTATAGGAAAACCTATAAGAAGTCCATGATATTAAAATAACATGGTAAATCACTCAATATTGTGCGTACCAACTTACATTTGCAGGTGGAATGTGTGGGAGAACATATTTTTTAACTCCAATGTTTAGTTTTGAAAATAAAGTGGAACACTCAATATAATACGTTCACTTACGAAAAATCTTTGATATTGTACGGAACCCTCTCCACGCGAGTTTAACTCGCACTTGGCCAGTTTTTTAATTGAAATTTCTCTAGTTTGTATGTTTTTAAGATGAAGTTAATTGTTTTCCACAGTGCCATAGTATTTTTGAGAAATTCTATTAATACTGGATTTACTTTATATATTTTTAAAATTTGAATAAGCCAAGAGTGAGGAATACTATCAAATGCTTTACGGTAGTCTATGTAGGTACAGTGTAAATTTCTTTTGTGGGTGGTTGCGTGTCTATTAACTAATGAGTCTATGACAAGTTGTTCCTTACATCCCATGTGGCCCCGCCTGCAACCCTTCTGTTCTTCTGCCAAGACGTTATTGACTTCAAGATGGTAATTTATTTTATTAGCAACTACTGATGTAAGAATCTTGTAAATAGTAGGCAGACAAGTTATGGGACGGTACTGAGACGGTTGGGTAGAGTGTTTTCCTTTCGGAATTAAGTAGGTTATGCCTTCAGCAAGGAACGGCGGTATGCTTTGTTTACCTTGAACAATAAATGTTAAGTTTTTGGCTAAAATTTTGTGCAGGGTATAAAGTTTTTTAAACCAGAAATTGTGTATTTTATCTATGCCAGGACTCTTCCAGTTATGCAGACGAGAAGTAATGACAGTTATAGCAGACTCATCTATTTCGGTGAAGTTCATTTCTTCTAATGTTATCCATCTACTTTCTTCTTCCGCTAACCATGTAGCATCAGTATTATGCTGTACATCGTCTTCCCATATACCCGCCCAAAATTCTTCTAGAGCTTTAACATCCGGTATTCTATCCTCATTGGTTGTGGGGTCTTTATTTTCAAATAATTGTCTGTAAAATAACCTTTCATTGTTTTTAAATAGTCTATTATCATTTCTTCTTTTATACGATTTTATATATAAGCTTTTAGAGATAATTTTTGCTTCAAAGTATCTAAATATTCTTCAGGTTTAACGTTATTTCTCTCATGTCTGCTATGTAGTTGTGTATTTCTAAAAATTCTATTTACTTCCCTTATTACATTAGGGGATCTATTATTATTTATATATTGAGTTAATCTGCCTATGTCTGCTCTGAGTTGAGTTATATCTTTCTCCAACCTAATCAGCCAAGCTGGTTTTCTTTGTGTTCTTCGCTCGGCCTGATACTCTTCTCCGATCTTATAACCTAGTTCGCGCGAAATCACTACAGCAGTACAATATATCAGTGTATGTATATCAGTGAGTTGCGATTCTTCTGAGAAAAAAAATTGTAATATATTTTTATTAAATGCTTCTACTATATGTATCAATAGTGGGGTATATTTTATCTTAGGTAACCTAGGTCTTAATGTTGGGTTCATTCCTGAATATTCTAAAAGGGCTGTTTGCAGTTGTTCGTGTAATTTTTGTATAGAACTATTTAATATAGGAGGGGGTTGAAAGGTTTCAATTTCATTTTCTACTAATAAACTAATGGTTTCGGTTTGTGTGAATGCATTTGCAGTTGTTGTAAGAGATGTTGAAAAATTTAAATCTGTTGGGGTTTGTAAAGACATTAAATTTGATTCAGATATCATTGGTATTATTGGGTCAATTATAACGTTGTCTTGCTGAGTTTGTATGTCTGTGTTTGGTGATATATGTGAGAGTATGTTTGATGTTGTTTGTGAACGTTGTCTGTTTGATGATGTATTATATGATTGGCTAGATATAGGAATAGAAGTTAATAATGGATCTGTCTGTTCAAGTTCTTGTCTAATTTCTTCTTTAATTTGTGTTAACTCTTTATCCGAAATCATTTTATTTCTAACTATTACACGTCTTTGGTCTGAAACCCTCTGCTCCGAAACGTTAACACCCGGATATTGTTTCTTGAATTCCTCATGTAATAACTTTCTATAAATTGTAAAATCTGTCTCTAGTTTAGTAATTCTGTAATAAGTACGCATAATGAATCTGTTAACATCATTGGTCCAACTCATGCGTACACGTGGTTTTCCAGCCTTAGTGGACGCAGGTTGAAAAGCTTGAGCTTCCTGCGTAACACATATGGTTGGATTGGGGCCTATAAGATCAATAGGATCTTCATCCACAGAGCTAAGGGACGGTGCATAAGATGCTGTGCTTGGGCTGTATGGCTCTACTATATCTGAAGTCGAACAAGGAGATGGGTTCCTGTACCTGCTATGCGTTTGTCTAGTACTTCTCCTAAGTGGTTGATTACTATGTGTTGGCGTCTGTGAATGATTAGGTGATGTATTTAAAGCGTTTTCGTTTTATACAACAGTTGGACACTGGGTAGATTATATAAGTTTTCTTTTTCTCTCCATGTGGTTCCCACGAGCAGCAAGGGATATGGGAAGTCGACCACGGTAGAGCCCCGCATGCCGTGGCAAGGGTATTTGAAACTGGAGGTCTCCCGTTATCCAGAGTCCGCATATTAGCGACTATGCTCTCCCGTAGCCACGCAACCTTCGGCATATGCTGTTCCACCTTGGTTTGAATAGACCTTTGCCTTGTTGGCCGCGTAAGTTTTGATTGTACGCGTGTTCGCCCCCCACGTGGCCAGATGTTCGGCACGGACGTAAGGTAGGGTTTAGAGGGGGCTTATTATTATTATTATTATACAAAATTTCAGCACAATCGGAGGACGATAACTGAGTGAAAATTGAGATGCAAGATTTTAACTAAACAAACATACATACTGACATACAAGATACATTGCAAGTTAAATAAAAGCTTGTATCCTACCGTTTCACCTGGTTATTCAAGTCCCTATTATACTACAAATGTATATATATATATATATATATATATATATATATATATATATATATATATATATGTATTTTGTTTTAAGTAAGGCTATAATTTTTTAAAACTAAAAACCGTCTTCACCCCCAATCTACACAATCGATTTTAATAAAATTACTATGGGACCACCTGGACAGTATACCCATTCAAACAAAACAATAATTTTTTAAATCGGTACACGCGTCTTCGAGTAATCGGTGAACATACATAAAAAAATAAAGGCTCGTGACGAATTGATAACCTCCTCCTTTTATAGAAGTCGGTTAAAAAATTTATTTTTGTATATAAAAAGCCAACATTGGCAAACCAGGTTTTCCTATAGTGATTTTTGGAACGGAGTTCCTTTTCGGACGGTACGGACGGGGGCTAGGCGAAAAAAAGTGTAAGATTTTTCTGTCTTTTACCAATACCAATTAAAGTGAAAGGTAGTAATTTTACAAGTCTGACTCTCTCATACGTAGCTCAGTTGGGAGAGCAATGCCTGAGATGGTCGATGTCCCCATTTTAAACCCCGCACACGCCTTTTTTATAATGTATCTGTTGCGAACAGAAGTAGCTATCGAATGTTTTTGTAAATATGATAAATAAAGTTATTTTCTTTTAGTATAAGTTAGGGCTTTAGCCTATGTAAATGTATATGTGCCTAGATATATCTTTCTGTTACCTATGTACATGAGAGTAAATGATTTATGAACTGTGTGTATGCTTATTTTCCCGGTACGTAGCATTTAGCACAGGTATATAGTGCTAAGCGTGAGGTAACTAAAGGTAAATAAAGGGTTTTGACTTTGGATTTCCCTAGCTTAGTTACATAGAACCTTGTCACACTAGGGATCTCCAATGGCCACGACCCTTTAAGTCGGAGAAGGTAATTGAAAATATTGTAAAGTGGAGGGGATATATCTAGGTATACCTACCCTCATCTAGATTTAGATTTTGTTAGTACGAAATGTATAAATATAAGAGGCCTGTTCTAAGAAAACGTAGTTCAGTGTCACTGTGATCTCCAAGGAATAAAGAAGCGTAAGGAAGAGAAGTGTTTCATTTTCAGTCCATTGTGAAGCAATTCCGTCGGTAACAGTAATATTTAAAAAGTAAAATCTGTACATATAATAAAACAGTAAAAAAAAAATTTGCTTGGACATGAAATATCGACCAAAAAAAATTGGGGCTATGAAGACATACTCGTATTAGAGAGTTTTTGGCGGGAAGTCAAGAGATTCAGTTGGAGTTTGTTTTAATTTTTCGCAAATTGATTATAGTGGACTTTATAATATGAAATCGGTGTAGTTTAGTGTTATAAATGTTCATGCTCATGAACAATATGTAAAATTGTTAAAGTGGATTCTCATAGTGCGGTTGTAGTGATATTTATTTGCGGGCGTCTACGCCGTCCGCCACTCATTCGGCTATGAAAACCAGAGGACTCGTATAGATTTGTTGCCAGAAGCTCCCTTGAAGCAATCAAAGGACCTACACCTACCTTTGATTGTATAGTTAGGGTTACAGTTAGGAATAAAGAAGTGAATAAATAAAGAAAGGCTCTAAAGGACTAGTATCCAGAACCGTAAAATAATAAAAAAAAAGAAGACAGTAATGGAGTAAGGATTAAGAAAGTCTGTCTGTTTAAATACTGGACAGATTTGAATAAATCTTTTTTTGTTAAATAGCTGTTAAGCCTGGGCAACGTATAGGCTATAATTAATTTTGGAAAATGGAACACATGATGCAGACAGCTAAATTAAAAGAAATAATAATACGTGATTTAATAATTTTACCTGATTTTTATACATACTGGTACGGAACCCTTCGTGCGCGAGTCCAACTCGCACTTGATCGGTTTAATTGGTTTTCATTAAATGTGTTTTCATTACTAAGTACATTCTTTGGTGTTTTATAAGGTTGCATTGCAACACATTATTATGTACTCATGTCTTATGATAGATGCTGTCGACTGTTCTCAACGATGTCTTTGATTCCCCTTGTGTAGTTATTTATATTTATTTCTTTTCGTTAATTCTCTTCTGTCATCGGTATCTTGTGCAAGAATGTGTTTGTGTCCACAGGACTTAAATCTTGGTAGTGTGTAGAAACTTAAATCTTGGTGAGACCATATCAGTACGAACAAGTTGGTGACTTATGTATGTTATGATCGTACAATGTAAGAAAATAACAGCAGGTAAGATTGTAAAATAATTTAGGTATGTACCTCTAAAGACAATATGAGGTAAATAAAAATCAATGTATGATGCCAGAATTTATTCACATAACAAAGAAGATGTATCCAGAAAAAAAATGAAATAAGAAAAATTAATGACTTAGCAAGTAGAGCATGGTTGGCGTCTGGTTCCGATCTTGACAACGAATTGTCTACGAGTGAGACGGCATGCGCCTCTGACTCCTGGACGACCATATGGTGCGTAGCTTGAAGAACTGGACGATGCAGATGATGACGATCCGCCTCCTTCAATAACAACCACTGGCCCCGGACCTGACAAACCGCTTGGTCCGTTGACGCCACCTGGTCCTGAAGCTGCTGAGCTTGACGCTCCTGATCCGAGTCCGTTAGGTCCGTATCCTCCTGGTCCTGAAGCGGCAGAGCTAGACGGAGAAGCTCCATTTGGTCCGTATGGTCCGTATCCACCTGGTCCGGAAGATGAACTAGATGCTGCGGCAGCTGAAGATGGACCTCTCTTTTCAATGATGACGACTGGACTTTGGTTTTCACTTGGACCGTTTGGTCCGTTGACGTCACTAGGTCCAGCAGGGGCAGGGCTAGGTGCAGAAACTTCGTTTGGTCCGTATGGTCCGTATGGTCCGTTTGGTCCATTTGGACCGTATGGTCCGTATCCTCCTGGTCCGGCAGATGAGCTAGATGCTGCGGCTCCTGAGGATGAACCTCTCTTTTCAATGATGACGACTGGACTTTGGTTTTCACTTGGACCGTTTGGTCCGTTGACGTCACTAGGTCCAGCAGGGGCAGGGCTAGGTGCAGAAACTTCGTTTGGTCCGTATGGTCCGTATGGTCCGTTTGGTCCGTATGGTCCGTATTCTCCTGGTCCGGATGATGAGCTAGATGCTGCGGCAGCTGAAGATGGACCTCTCTTTTCAATGATGACGACTGGACTTTGGTTTCCACTTGGACCGTTTGGTCCGTTGACTCCACCAGGACTGACAGGGGCTGGGCTAGGTGCAGAAACTTCGTTTGGTCTATATGGTCCGTTTGGTCCGTTTGGTCCGTATGGTCCGTATCCTCCTGGTCCGGAAGATGCGCTTAATGCTGCAGCAGATGATGAGGAGTCACCTTCTTCAATGATGATGACTGGTCCTTGGTTTCCACTTGGGCCATTTGGTCCGTTCACGCCACCTGGTCCTGAAGCTGATGCGCTTGACGCTGCTGCTGATGCTGAGGAACCGTTTGGTCCGTATCCTCCTGGTCCAGAAGCAGCAGAGCTAGATGCAGAAGCTCCATTTGGTCCGTATGGTCCGTTTGGTCCGTAAGGTCCGTAAGGTCCGTTTGGTCCGTATGGTCCGTATCCTCCTGGTCCAGCAGATGAGCTAGATGCTGCGGCAGATGATGCGGAGCCCTTTTCTTCAATGATGACGACTGGACTTTGGTTTCCGCTTGGACTGTTTGGTCCGTTAACAACACCAGGTCCAGCAGGGGCAGGGCTAGGTGCAGAAACTTCGTTAGGTCTGTATGGTCCATTTGGTCCGTATGGTCCGTATCCTCCTGGTCCGGCAGATGAGCTAGATGCTGCAGCTCCTGAGGATGAACCTCTCTTTTCAATGATGACGACTGGACTTTGGTTTCCACCTGGACCGTTTGGTCCGTTGACGCCACTAGGTCCAGCAGGGGCAGGGCTAGGTGCAGAAACTTCGTTTGGTCCGTATGGTCCGTTTGGTCCGTATGGTCCGTTTGGTCCGTATGGTCCGTATTCTCCTGGTCCGGAAGATGAGCTAGATGCTGCGGCAGCTGAAGATGGACCTCTCTTTTCAATGATGACGACTGGACTTTGGTTTCCACTTGGACCGTTTGGTCCGTTGACTCCACCAGGACTGACAGGGGCTGGGCTAGGTGCAGAAACTTCGTTTGGTCTATATGGTCCGTTTGGTCCGTTTGGTCCGTATGGTCCGTATCCTCCTGGTCCGGAAGATAAGCTTGATGCTGCAGCAGATGATGAGGAGTCACCTTCTTCAATGATGATGACTGGTCCTTGGTTTCCACTTGGGCCATTTGGTCCGTTGACGCCACCTGGTCCTGAAGCTGATGCGCTTGACGCTGCTGCTGATGCTGAGGAACCGTTTGGTCCGTATCCTCCTGGTCCAGAAGCAGCAGAGCTAGATGCAGAAACTCCATTTGGTCCGTATGGTCCGTTTTGTCCGTAAGGTCCGTTTGGTCCGTATGGTCCGTATCCTCCTGGTCCAGCAGACGAGCTAGATGCTGCGGCAGATGATGCGGAGCCCTTTTCTTCAATGATGACGACTGGACTTTGGTTTCCGCTTGGACTGTTTGGTCCGTTAACAACACCAGGTCCAGCAGGGGCAGGGCTAGGTGCAGAAACTTCGTTTGGTCCGTATGGTCCGTTTGGTCCGTATGGTCCGTTTGGTCCGTATGGTCCGTATTCTCCTGGTCCGGAAGATGAGCTAGATGCTGCGGCAGCTGAAGATGGACCTCTCTTTTCAATGATGACGACTGGACTTTGGTTTCCACTTGGACCGTTTGGTCCGTTAACAACACCAGGTCCAGCAGGGGCAGGGCTAGGTGCAGAAACTTCGTTTGGTCTGTATGGTCCATTTGGTCCGTATGGTCCGTATCCTCCTGGTCCGGCAGATGAGCTAGATGCTGCGGCTCCTGAGGATGAACCTCTCTTTTCAATGATGACGACTGGACTTTGGTTTCCACCTGGACCGTTTGGTCCGTTGACGCCACTAGGTCCAGCAGGGGCAGGGCTAGGTGCAGAAACTTCGTTTGGTCCGTATGGTCCGTTTGGTCCGTATGGTCCGTTTGGTCCGTATGGTCCGTTTGGTCCGTATTCTCCTGGTCCGGAAGATGAGCTAGATGCTGCGGCAGCTGAAGATGGACCTCTCTTTTCAATGATGACGACTGGACTTTGGTTTCCACTTGGACCGTTTGGTCCATTGACTCCACCAGGACTGACAGGGGCTGGGCTAGGTGCAGAACCTTCGTTTGGTCCATATAGTCCGTTTGGTCCGTTTGGTCCGTATGGTCCGTATCCTCCTGGTCCGGAAGATGCGCTTAATGCTGCAGCAGATGATGAGGAGCCACCTTCTTCAATGATGATGACTGGTCCTTGGTTTCCACTTTGGCCATTTGGTCCGTTGACGCCACCTGGTCCTGAAGCTGATGCGCTTGACGCTGCTGCTGATGCTGAAGAACCGTTTGGTCTGTATCCTCCTGGTCCAGAAGCGGCAGAGCTAGATGCAGAAGCTCCATTTGGTCCGTTTGGTCCGTATGGTCCGTATGGTCCATATGGTCCGTTTGATCCGTATCCTCCTGGTCCTGAAGACGAGCTTGACGCTGCGGCTGCTGCTGCGGAAGAACCTTCGTCGATGACGACGACTGGTCCATTGTTGCCTGATGAGCTTGAGGCTGCTGCTGATGCTGCTGATGAGGAACCGTTTGGTCCAACTCCACCTGGTCCGGAAGCGGCAGAGCTAGATGCGCCTGCTGAAGATCCATTTGGTCCATATTGTCCGTTTGGTCCGTATCCTCCTGCGCCAGATGAAGCTGAACCAGATGCTGATGATCCAGATCCGTTTGGTCCGTATGGTCCGTATGGTCCATATGGTCCGTTTGATCCGTATCCTCCTGGTCCTGAAGACGAGCTTGACGCTGCGGCTGCTGCTGCGGAAGAACCTTCGTCGATGACGACGACTGGTCCGTTGTTGCCTGATGAGCTTGAGGCTGCTGCTGATGCTGCTGATGAGGAACCGTTTGGTCCGACTCCTCCTGGTCCGGAAGCGGCAGAGCTAGATGCGCCTGCTGAAGATCCGTTTGGTCCATATTGTCCGTTTTGTCCGTATGGCCCGTTTGGTCCGTATGGTCCGTATGGTCCATATGGTCCGTTTGATCCGTATCCTCCTGGTCCTGAAGACGAGCTTGACGCTGCGGCTGCTGCTGCGGAAGAACCTTCGTCGATGACGACGACTGGTCCATTGTTGCCTGATGAGCTTGAGGCTGCTGCTGATGCTGCTGATGAGGAACCGTTTGGTCCGACTCCACCTGGTCCGGAAGCGGCAGAGCTAGATGCGCCTGCTGAAGATCCATTTGGTCCATATTGTCCGTTTGGTCCGTATCCTCCTGCGCCAGATGAAGCTGAACCAGATGCTGATGATCCAGATCCGTTTGATCCGTATGGTCCGTATGGTCCATATGGTCCGTTTGATCCGTATCCTCCTGGTCCTGAAGACGAGCTTGACGCTGCGGCTGCTGCTGCGGAAGAACCTTCGTCGATGACGACGACTGGTCCGTTGTTGCCTGATGAGCGTGAGGCTGCTGCTGATGCTGCTGATGAGGAACCGTTTGGTCCGACTCCTCCTGGCCCGGAAGCGGCAGAGCTAGATGCGCCTGCTGAAGATCCGTTTGGTCCATATTGTCCGTTTTGTCCGTATGGCCCGTTTGGTCCGTATGGTCCATATGGTCCGTATGGTCCGTTTGATCCGTATCCTCCTGGTCCTGAAGACGAGCTTGACGCTGCGGCTGCTGCTGCGGAAGAACCTTCGTCGATAACGACGACTGGCCCATTGTTGCCTGATGAGCTTGAGGCTGCTGCTGATGCTGCTGATGAGGAACCGTTTGGTCCGACTCCACCTGGTCCGGAAGCGGCAGAGCTTGATGCGCCTGCTGAAGATCCATTTGGTCCATATTGTCCGTTTGGTCCGTATCCTCCTGCGCCAGATGAAGCTGAACCAGATGCTGATGATCCAGATCCGTTTGGTCCGTATGGTCCGTATGGTCCATATGGTCCGTTTGGTCCGTATCCTCCTGGTCCTGAAGACGAGCTTGACGCTGCGGCTGCTGCTGCGGAAGAACCTTCGTCGATGACGACGACTGGTCCGTTGTTGCCTGATGAGCTTGAGGCTGCTGCTGATGCTGCTGATGAGGAACCGTTTGGTCCAACTCCTCCTGGTCCGGAAGCGGCAGAGCTAGATGCGCCTGCTGAAGATCCGTTTGGTCCATATTGTCCGTTTTGTCCGTATGGTCCGTTTGGTCCGTATGGTCCGTATGGTCCATATGGTCCGTTAGATCCGTATCCTCCTTGTCCTGAAGACGAGCTTGACGCTGCGGCTGCTGCTGCGGAAGAACCTTCGTCGATGACGACAACTGGTCCGTTGTTGCCTGATGAGCTTGAGGCTGCTGCTGATGCTGCTGATGAGGAACCGTTTGGTCCGACTCCTCCTGGTCCGGAAGCGGCAGAGCTAGATGCGCCTGCTGAAGATCCATTTGGTCCATATTGTCCGTTTGGTCCGTATCCTCCTGCGCCAGATGAAGCTGCACCAGATGCTGATGATCCAGATCCGTTTGGTCCGTATGGTCCGTATGGTCCATATGGTCCGTTTGGTCCGTATCCTCCTGGTCCGGAAGATGAGCTAGATGCTGCGGTTGCTGCTGAGGAAGAACCTTCGTCGATGACGACGACTGGTCCGTTGTTGCCCGATGTGCTTGAGGCGGCTGCTGATGCTGCTGATGAGGAACCGTTTGGTCCGACTCCTCCTGGTCCGGAAGCGGCAGAGCTAGATGCGCCTGCTGAAGATCCGATTGGTCCATATTGTCCGTTTTGTCCGTATGGCCCGTTTGGTCCGTATGGTCCGTATGGTCCATATGGTCCGTTTGATCCGTATCCTCCTGGTCCTGAAGACGAGCTTGACGCTGCGGCTGCTGCTGCGGAAGAACCTTCGTCGATGACGACGACTGGTCCATTGTTGCCTGATGAGCTTGAGGCTGCTGCTGATGCTGCTGATGAGGAACCGTTTGGTCCAACTCCACCTGGTCCGGAAGCGGCAGAGCTAGATGCGCCTGCTGAAGATCCATTTGGTCCATATTGTCCGTTTGGTCCGTATCCTCCTGCGCCAGATGAAACTGAACCAGATGCTGATGATCCAGATCCGTTTGGTCCGTATGGTCCGTATGGTCCATATGGTCCGTTTGATCCGTATCCTCCTGGTCCTGAAGACGAGCTTGACGCTGCGGCTGCTGCTGCGGAAGAACCTTCGTCGATGACGACGACTGGTCCGTTGTTGCCTGATGAGCTTGAGGCTGCTGCTGATGCTGCTGATGAGGAACTGTTTGGTCCGACTCCTCCTGGTCCGGAAGCGGCAGAGCTAGATGCGCCTGCTGAAGATCCGTTTGGTCCATATTGTCCGTTTTGTCCGTATGGCCCGTTTGGTCCGTATGGTCCGTATGGTCCATATGGTCCGTTTGATCCGTATCCTCCTGGTCCTGAAGACGAGCTTGACGCTGCGGCTGCTGCTGCGGAAGAACCTTCGTCGATGACGACGACTGGTCCATTGTTGCCTGATGAGCTTGAGGCTGCTGCTGATGCTGCTGATGAGGAACCGTTTGGTCCGACTCCACCTGGTCCGGAAGCGGCAGAGCTAGATGCGCCTGCTGAAGATCCATTTGGTCCATATTGTCCGTTTGGTCCGTATCCTCCTGCGCCAGATGAAGCTGAACCAGATGCTGATGATCCAGATCCGTTTGGTCCGTATGGTCCGTATGGTCCATATGGTCCGTTTGGTCCGTATCCTCCTGGTCCTGAAGACGAGCTTGACGCTGCGGCTGCTGCTGCGGAAGAACCTTCGTCGATGACGACGACTGGTCCGTTGTTGCCTGATGAGCTTGAGGCTGCTGCTGATGCTGCTGATGAGGAACCGTTTGGTCCAACTCCTCCTGGTCCGGAAGCGGCAGAGCTAGATGCGCCTGCTGAAGATCCGTTTGGTCCATATTGTCCGTTTTGTCCGTATGGTCCGTTTGGTCCGTATGGTCCGTATGGTCCATATGGTCCGTTTGATCCGTATCCTCCTGGTCCTGAAGACGAGCTTGACGCTGCGGCTGCTGCTGCGGAAGAACCTTCGTCGATGACGACGACTGGTCCATTGTTGCCTGATGAGCTTGAGGCTGCTGCTGATGCTGCTGATGAGGAACCGTTTGGTCCGACTCCACCTGGTCCGGAAGCGGCAGAGCTAGATGCGCCTGCTGAAGATCCATTTGGTCCATATTGTCCGTTTGGTCCGTATCCTCCTGCGCCAGATGAAGCTGAACCAGATGCTGATGATCCAGATCCGTTTGATCCGTATGGTCCGTATGGTCCATATGGTCCGTTTGATCCGTATCCTCCTGGTCCTGAAGACGAGCTTGACGCTGCGGCTGCTGCTGCGGAAGAACCTTCGTCGATGACGACGACTGGTCCGTTGTTGCCTGATGAGCGTGAGGCTGCTGCTGATGCTGCTGATGAGGAACCGTTTGGTCCGACTCCTCCTGGCCCGGAAGCGGCAGAGCTAGATGCGCCTGCTGAAGATCCGTTTGGTCCATATTGTCCGTTTTGTCCGTATGGCCCGTTTGGTCCGTATGGTCCATATGGTCCGTATGGTCCGTTTGATCCGTATCCTCCTGGTCCTGAAGACGAGCTTGACGCTGCGGCTGCTGCTGCGGAAGAACCTTCGTCGATAACGACGACTGGCCCATTGTTGCCTGATGAGCTTGAGGCTGCTGCTGATGCTGCTGATGAGGAACCGTTTGGTCCGACTCCACCTGGTCCGGAAGCGGCAGAGCTTGATGCGCCTGCTGAAGATCCATTTGGTCCATATTGTCCGTTTGGTCCGTATCCTCCTGCGCCAGATGAAGCTGAACCAGATGCTGATGATCCAGATCCGTTTGGTCCGTATGGTCCGTATGGTCCATATGGTCCGTTTGGTCCGTATCCTCCTGGTCCTGAAGACGAGCTTGACGCTGCGGCTGCTGCTGCGGAAGAACCTTCGTCGATGACGACGACTGGTCCGTTGTTGCCTGATGAGCTTGAGGCTGCTGCTGATGCTGCTGATGAGGAACCGTTTGGTCCAACTCCTCCTGGTCCGGAAGCGGCAGAGCTAGATGCGCCTGCTGAAGATCCGTTTGGTCCATATTGTCCGTTTTGTCCGTATGGTCCGTTTGGTCCGTATGGTCCGTATGGTCCATATGGTCCGTTAGATCCGTATCCTCCTTGTCCTGAAGACGAGCTTGACGCTGCGGCTGCTGCTGCGGAAGAACCTTCGTCGATGACGACAACTGGTCCGTTGTTGCCTGATGAGCTTGAGGCTGCTGCTGATGCTGCTGATGAGGAACCGTTTGGTCCGACTCCTCCTGGTCCGGAAGCGGCAGAGCTAGATGCGCCTGCTGAAGATCCATTTGGTCCATATTGTCCGTTTGGTCCGTATCCTCCTGCGCCAGATGAAGCTGCACCAGATGCTGATGATCCAGATCCGTTTGGTCCGTATGGTCCGTATGGTCCATATGGTCCGTTTGGTCCGTATCCTCCTGGTCCGGAAGATGAGCTAGATGCTGCGGTTGCTGCTGAGGAAGAACCTTCGTCGATGACGACGACTGGTCCGTTGTTGCCCGATGTGCTTGAGGCGGCTGCTGATGCTGCTGATGAGGAACCGTTTGGTCCGACTCCTCCTGGTCCGGAAGCGGCAGAGCTAGATGCGCCTGCTGAAGATCCGATTGGTCCATATTGTCCGTTTTGTCCGTATGGCCCGTTTGGTCCGTATGGTCCGTATGGTCCATATGGTCCGTTTGATCCGTATCCTCCTGGTCCTGAAGACGAGCTTGACGCTGCGGCTGCTGCTGCGGAAGAACCTTCGTCGATGACGACGACTGGTCCATTGTTGCCTGATGAGCTTGAGGCTGCTGCTGATGCTGCTGATGAGGAACCGTTTGGTCCAACTCCACCTGGTCCGGAAGCGGCAGAGCTAGATGCGCCTGCTGAAGATCCATTTGGTCCATATTGTCCGTTTGGTCCGTATCCTCCTGCGCCAGATGAAACTGAACCAGATGCTGATGATCCAGATCCGTTTGGTCCGTATGGTCCGTATGGTCCATATGGTCCGTTTGATCCGTATCCTCCTGGTCCTGAAGACGAGCTTGACGCTGCGGCTGCTGCTGCGGAAGAACCTTCGTCGATGACGACGACTGGTCCGTTGTTGCCTGATGAGCTTGAGGCTGCTGCTGATGCTGCTGATGAGGAACTGTTTGGTCCGACTCCTCCTGGTCCGGAAGCGGCAGAGCTAGATGCGCCTGCTGAAGATCCGTTTGGTCCATATTGTCCGTTTTGTCCGTATGGCCCGTTTGGTCCGTATGGTCCGTATGGTCCATATGGTCCGTTTGATCCGTATCCTCCTGGTCCTGAAGACGAGCTTGACGCTGCGGCTGCTGCTGCGGAAGAACCTTCGTCGATGACGACGACTGGTCCATTGTTGCCTGATGAGCTTGAGGCTGCTGCTGATGCTGCTGATGAGGAACCGTTTGGTCCGACTCCACCTGGTCCGGAAGCGGCAGAGCTAGATGCGCCTGCTGAAGATCCATTTGGTCCATATTGTCCGTTTGGTCCGTATCCTCCTGCGCCAGATGAAGCTGAACCAGATGCTGATGATCCAGATCCGTTTGGTCCGTATGGTCCGTATGGTCCATATGGTCCGTTTGGTCCGTATCCTCCTGGTCCTGAAGACGAGCTTGACGCTGCGGCTGCTGCTGCGGAAGAACCTTCGTCGATGACGACGACTGGTCCGTTGTTGCCTGATGAGCTTGAGGCTGCTGCTGATGCTGCTGATGAGGAACCGTTTGGTCCAACTCCTCCTGGTCCGGAAGCGGCAGAGCTAGATGCGCCTGCTGAAGATCCGTTTGGTCCATATTGTCCGTTTTGTCCGTATGGTCCGTTTGGTCCGTATGGTCCGTATGGTCCATATGGTCCGTTTGATCCGTATCCTCCTGGTCCTGAAGACGAGCTTGACGCTGCGGCTGCTGCTGCGGAAGAACCTTCGTCGATGACGACGACTGGTCCATTGTTGCCTGATGAGCTTGAGGCTGCTGCTGATGCTGCTGATGAGGAACCGTTTGGTCCAACTCCACCTGGTCCGGAAGCGGCAGAGCTAGATGCGCCTGCTGAAGATCCATTTGGTCCATATTGTCCGTTTGGTCCGTATCCTCCTGCGCCAGATGAAGCTGAACCAGATGCTGATGATCCAGATCCGTTTGGTCCGTATGGTCCGTATGGTCCATATGGTCCGTTTGATCCGTATCCTCCTGGTCCTGAAGACGAGCTTGACGCTGCGGCTGCTGCTGCGGAAGAACCTTCGTCGATGACGACGACTGGTCCGTTGTTGCCTGATGAGCTTGAGGCTGCTGCTGATGCTGCTGATGAGGAACCGTTTGGTCCGACTCCTCCTGGTCCGGAAGCGGCAGAGCTAGATGCGCCTGCTGAAGATCCGTTTGGTCCATATTGTCCGTTTTGTCCGTATGGCCCGTTTGGTCCGTATGGTCCGTATGGTCCATATGGTCCGTTTGATCCGTATCCTCCTGGTCCTGAAGACGAGCTTGACGCTGCGGCTGCTGCTGCGGAAGAACCTTCGTCGATGACGACGACTGGTCCATTGTTGCCTGATGAGCTTGAGGCTGCTGCTGATGCTGCTGATGAGGAACCGTTTGGTCCGACTCCACCTGGTCCGGAAGCGGCAGAGCTAGATGCGCCTGCTGAAGATCCATTTGGTCCATATTGTCCGTTTGGTCCGTATCCTCCTGCGCCAGATGAAGCTGAACCAGATGCTGATGATCCAGATCCGTTTAGTCCGTATGGTCCGTATGGTCCATATGGTCCGTTTGGTCCGTATCCTCCTGGTCCGGAAGATGAGCTAGATGCTGCGGTTGCTGCTGAGGAAGAACCTTCGTCGATGACGACGACTGGTCCGTTGTTGCCCGATGTGCTTGAGGCGGCTGCTGATGCTGCTGATGAGGAACCGTTTGGTCCGACTCCTCCTGGTCCGGAAGCGGCAGAGCTAGATGCGCCTGCTGAAGATCCGTTTGGTCCATATTGTCCGTTTTGTCCGTATGGTCCGTTTGGTCCGTATGGTCCGTATGGTCCATATGGTCCGTTTGATCCGTATCCTCCTGGTCCTGAAGACGAGCTTGACGCTGCGGCTGCTGCTGCGGAAGAACCTTCGTCGATGACGACGACTGGTCCATTGTTGCCTGATGAGCTTGAGGCTGCTGCTGATGCTGCTGATGAGGAACCGTTTGGTCCAACTCCACCTGGTCCGGAAGCGGCAGAGCTAGATGCGCCTGCTGAAGATCCATTTGGTCCATATTGTCCGTTTGGTCCGTATCCTCCTGCGCCAGATGAAGCTGAACCAGATGCTGATGATCCAGATCCGTTTGGTCCGTATGGTCCGTATGGTCCATATGGTCCGTTTGATCCGTATCCTCCTGGTCCTGAAGACGAGCTTGACGCTGCGGCTGCTGCTGCGGAAGAACCTTCGTCGATGACGACGACTGGTCCGTTGTTGCCTGATGAGCTTGAGGCTGCTGCTGATGCTGCTGATGAGGAACCGTTTGGTCCGACTCCTCCTGGTCCGGAAGCGGCAGAGCTAGATGCGCCTGCTGAAGATCCGTTTGGTCCATATTGTCCGTTTTGTCCGTATGGCCCGTTTGGTCCGTATGGTCCGTATGGTCCATATGGTCCGTTTGATCCGTATCCTCCTGGTCCTGAAGACGAGCTTGACGCTGCGGCTGCTGCTGCGGAAGAACCTTCGTCGATGACGACGACTGGTCCATTGTTGCCTGATGAGCTTGAGGCTGCTGCTGATGCTGCTGATGAGGAACCGTTTGGTCCAACTCCACCTGGTCCGGAAGCGGCAGAGCTAGATGCGCCTGCTGAAGATCCATTTGGTCCATATTGTCCGTTTGGTCCGTATCCTCCTGCGCCAGATGAAGCTGAACCAGATGCTGATGATCCAGATCCGTTTGGTCCGTATGGTCCGTATGGTCCATATGGTCCGTTTGATCCGTATCCTCCTGGTCCTGAAGACGAGCTTGACGCTGCGGCTGCTGCTGCGGAAGAACCTTCGTCGATGACGACGACTGGTCCGTTGTTGCCTGATGAGCTTGAGGCTGCTGCTGATGCTGCTGATGAGGAACCGTTTGGTCCGACTCCTCCTGGTCCGGAAGCGGCAGAGCTAGATGCGCCTGCTGAAGATCCGTTTGGTCCATATTGTCCGTTTTGTCCGTATGGCCCGTTTGGTCCGTATGGTCCGTATGGTCCATATGGTCCGTTTGATCCGTATCCTCCTGGTCCTGAAGACGAGCTTGACGCTGCGGCTGCTGCTGCGGAAGAACCTTCGTCGATGACGACGACTGGTCCATTGTTGCCTGATGAGCTTGAGGCTGCTGCTGATGCTGCTGATGATGAACCGTTTGGTCCGACTCCACCTGGTCCGGAAGCGGCAGAGCTAGATGCGCCTGCTGAAGATCCATTTGGTCCATATTGTCCGTTTGGTCCGTATCCTCCTGCGCCAGATGAAGCTGAACCAGATGCTGATGATCCAGATCCGTTTGGTCCGTATGGTCCGTATGGTCCATATGGTCCGTTTGGTCCGTATCCTCCTGGTCCTGAAGACGAGCTTGACGCTGCGGCTGCTGCTGCGGAGGAACCTTCGTCGATGACGACGACTGGTCCGTTGTTGCCTGATGAGCTTGAGGCTGCTGCTGATGCTGCTGATGAGGAACCGTTTGGTCCGACTCCTCCTGGTCCGGAAGCGGCAGAGCTAGATGCGCCTGCTGAAGATCCGTTTGGTCCATATTGTCCGTTTTGTCCGTATGGTCCGTTTGGTCCGTATGGTCCGTATGGTCCATATGGTCCGTTAGATCCGTATCCTCCTTGTCCTGAAGACGAGCTTGACGCTGCGGCTGCTGCTGCGGAAGAACCTTCGTCGATGACGACAACTGGTCCGTTGTTGCCTGATGAGCTTGAGGCTGCTGCTGATGCTGCTGATGAGGAACCGTTTGGTCCGACTCCTCCTGGTCCGGAAGTGGCAGAGCTAGATGCGCCTGCTGAAGATCCATTTGGTCCATATTGTCCGTTTGGTCCGTATCCTCCTGCGCCAGATGAAGCTGCACCAGATGCTGATGATCCAGATCCGTTTGGTCCGTATGGTCCGTATGGTCCATATGGTCCGTTTGGTCCGTATCCTCCTGGTCCGGAAGATGAGCTAGATGCTGCGGTTGCTGCTGAGGAAGAACCTTCGTCGATGACGACGACTGGTCCGTTGTTGCCCGATGTGCTTGAGGCGGCTGCTGATGCTGCTGATGAGGAACCGTTTGGTCCGACTCCTCCTGGTCCGGAAGCGGCAGAGCTAGATGCGCCTGCTGAAGATCCGTTTGGTCCATATTGTCCGTTTTGTCCGTATGGTCCGTTTGGTCCGTATGGTCCGTATGGTCCATATGGTCCGTTTGATCCGTATCCTCCTGGTCCTGAAGACGAGCTTGACGCTGCGGCTGCTGCTGCGGAAGAACCTTCGTCGATGACGACGACTGGTCCGTTGTTGCCTGATGAGCTTGAGGCTGCTGCTGATGCTGCTGATGAGGAACCGTTTGGTCCAACTCCACCTGGTCCGGAAGCGGCAGAGCTAGATGCGCCTGCTGAAGATCCATTTGGTCCATATTGTCCGTTTGGTCCGTATCCTCCTGCGCCAGATGAAGCTGAACCAGATGCTGATGATCCAGATCCGTTTGGTCCGTATGGTCCGTATGGTCCATATGGTCCGTTTGATCCGTATCCTCCTGGTCCTGAAGACGAGCTTGACGCTGCGGCTGCTGCTGCGGAAGAACCTTCGTCGATGACGACGACTGATCCGTTGTTGCCTGATGAGCTTGAGGCTGCTGCTGATGCTGCTGATGAGGAACCGTTTGGTCCGACTCCTCCTGGTCCGGAAGCGGCAGAGCTAGATGCGCCTGCTGAAGATCCGTTTGGTCCATATTGTCCGTTTTGTCCGTATGGCCCGTTTGGTCCGTATGGTCCGTATGGTCCATATGGTCCGTTTGATCCGTATCCTCCTGGTCCTGAAGACGAGCTTGACGCTGCGGCTGCTGCTGCGGAAGAACCTTCGTCGATGACGACGACTGGTCCATTGTTGCCTGATGAGCTTGAGGCTGCTGCTGATGCTGCTGATGAGGAACCGTTTGGTCCGACTCCACCTGGTCCGGAAGCGGCAGAGCTAGATGCGCCTGCTGAAGATCCATTTGGTCCATATTGTCCGTTTGGTCCGTATCCTCCTGCGCCAGATGAAGCTGAACCAGATGCTGATGATCCAGATCCGTTTGGTCCGTATGGTCCGTATGGTCCATATGGTCCGTTTGGTCCGTATCCTCCTGGTCCTGAAGACGAGCTTGACGCTGTGGCTGCTGCTGCGGAGGAACCTTCGTCGATGACGACGACTGGTCCGTTGTTGCCTGATGAGCTTGAGGCTGCTGCTGATGCTGCTGATGAGGAACCGTTTGGTCCGACTCCTCCTGGTCCGGAAGCGGCAGAGCTAGATGCGCCTGCTGAAGATCCGTTTGGTCCATATTGTCCGTTTTGTCCGTATGGTCCGTTTGGTCCGTATGGTCCGTATGGTCCATATGGTCCGTTAGATCCGTATCCTCCTTGTCCTGAAGACGAGCTTGACGCTGCGGCTGCTGCTGCGGAAGAACCTTCGTCGATGACGACAACTGGTCCGTTGTTGCCTGATGAGCTTGAGGCTGCTGCTGATGCTGCTGATGAGGAACCGTTTGGTCCGACTCCTCCTGGTCCGGAAGCGGCAGAGCTAGATGCGCCTGCTGAAGATCCATTTGGTCCATATTGTCCGTTTGGTCCGTATCCTCCTGCGCCAGATGAAGCTGCACCAGATGCTGATGATCCAGATCCGTTTGGTCCGTATGGTCCGTATGGTCCATATGGTCCGTTTGGTCCGTATCCTCCTGGTCCGGAAGATGAGCTAGATGCTGCGGTTGCTGCTGAGGAAGAACCTTCGTCGATGACGACGACTGGTCCGTTGTTGCCCGATGTGCTTGAGGCGGCTGCTGATGCTGCTGATGAGGAACCGTTTGGTCCGACTCCTCCTGGTCCGGAAGCGGCAGAGCTAGATGCGCCTGCTGAAGATCCGTTTGGTCCATATTGTCCGTTTTGTCCGTATGGTCCGTTTGGTCCGTATGGTCCGTATGGTCCATATGGTCCGTTTGATCCGTATCCTCCTGGTCCTGAAGACGAGCTTGACGCTGCGGCTGCTGCTGCGGAAGAACCTTCGTCGATGACGACGACTGGTCCATTGTTGCCTGATGAGCTTGAGGCTGCTGCTGATGCTGCTGATGAGGAACCGTTTGGTCCAACTCCACCTGGTCCGGAAGCGGCAGAGCTAGATGCGCCTGCTGAAGATCCATTTGGTCCATATTGTCCGTTTGGTCCGTATCCTCCTGCGCCAGATGAAGCTGAACCAGATGCTGATGATCCAGATCCGTTTGGTCCGTATGGTCCGTATGGTCCATATGGTCCGTTTGATCCGTATCCTCCTGGTCCTGAAGACGAGCTTGACGCTGCGGCTGCTGCTGCGGAAGAACCTTCGTCGATGACGACGACTGGTCCGTTGTTGCCTGATGAGCTTGAGGCTGCTGCTGATGCTGCTGATGAGGAACCGTTTGGTCCGACTCCTCCTGGTCCGGAAGCGGCAGAGCTAGATGCGCCTGCTGAAGATCCGTTTGGTCCATATTGTCCGTTTTGTCCGTATGGCCCGTTTGGTCCGTATGGTCCGTATGGTCCATATGGTCCGTTTGATCCGTATCCTCCTGGTCCTGAAGACGAGCTTGACGCTGCGGCTGCTGCTGCGGAAGAACCTTCGTCGATGACGACGACTGGTCCATTGTTGCCTGATGAGCTTGAGGCTGCTGCTGATGCTGCTGATGAGGAACCGTTTGGTCCGACTCCTCCTGGTCCGGAAGCGGCAGAGCTAGATGCGCCTGCTGAAGATCCATTTGGTCCATATTGTCCGTTTGGTCCGTATCCTCCTGCGCCAGATGAAGCTGAACCAGATGCTGATGATCCAGATCCGTTTGGTCCGTATGGTCCGTATGGTCCATATGGTCCGTTTGATCCGTATCCTCCTGGTCCTGAAGACGAGCTTGACGCTGCGGCTGCTGCTGCGGAAGAACCTTCGTCGATGATGACGACTGGTCCGTTGTTGCCTGATGAGCTTGAGGCTGCTGCTGATGCTGCTGATGAGGAACCGTTTGGTCCGACTCCTCCTGGTCCGGAAGCGGCAGAGCTAGATGCGCCTGCTGAAGATCCGTTTGGTCCATATTGTCCGTTTTGTCCGTATGGCCCGTTTGGTCCGTATGGTCCGTATGGTCCATATGGTCCGTTTGATCCGTATCCTCCTGGTCCTGAAGACGAGCTTGACGCTGCGGCTGCTGCTGCGGAAGAACCTTCGTCGATGACGACGACTGGTCTATTGTTGCCTGATGAGCTTGAGGCTGCTGCTGATGCTGCTGATGAGGAACCGTTTGGTCCGACTCCACCTGGTCCGGAAGCGGCAGAGCTAGATGCGCCTGCTGAAGATCCATTTGGTCCATATTGTCCGTTTGGTCCGTATCCTCCTGCGCCAGATGAAGCTGAACCAGATGCTGATGATCCAGATCCGTTTGGTCCGTATGGTCCGTATGGTCCATATGGTCCGTTTGGTCCGTATCCTCCTGGTCCTGAAGACGAGCTTGACGCTGCGGCTGCTGCTGCGGAAGAACCTTCGTCGATGACGACGACTGGTCCGTTGTTGCCTGATGAGCTTGAGGCTGCTGCTGATGCTGCTGATGAGGAACCGTTTGATCCAACTCCTCCTGGTCCGGAAGCGGCAGAGCTAGATGCGCCTGCTGAAGATCCGTTTGGTCCATATTGTCCGTTTTGTCCGTATGGTCCGTTTGGTCCGTATGGTCCGTATGGTCCATATGGTCCGTTTGATCCGTATCCTCCTGGTCCTGAAGATGAGCTTGACGCTGCGGCTGCTGCTGCGGAAGAACCTTCGTCGATGACGACGACTGGTCCGTTTTTGCCTGATGAGCTTGAGGCTGCTGCTGATGCTGCTGATGAGGAACCGTTTGGTCCGACTCCTCCTGGTCCGGAAGCGGCAGAGCTAGATGCGCCTGCTGAAGATCCATTTGGTCCATATTGTCCGTTTGGTCCGTATCCTCCTGCGCCAGATGAAGCTGCACCAGATGCTGATGATCCAGATCCGTTTGGTCCGTATGGTCCGTATGGTCTATATGGTCCGTTTGATCCGTATCCTCCTGGTCCTGAAGACGAGCTTGACGCTGCGGCTGCTGCTGCGGAAGAACCTTCGTCGATGACGACGGCTGGTCCGTTGTTGCCTGATGAGCTTGAGGCTGCTGCTGATGCTGCTGATGAGGAACCGTTTGGTCCGACTCCTCCTGCTCCGGAAGCGGCAGAGCTAGATGCGCCTGCTGAAGATCCATTTGGTCCATATTGTCCGTTTGGTCCGTATCCGCCTGCGCCAGATGAAGCTGAACCAGATGCTGATGATCCAGATCCGTTTGGTCCGTATGGTCCGTATGGTCCATATGGTCCGTTTGATCCGTATCCTCCTGGTCCCGAAGACGAGCTTGACGCTGCGGCTGCTGCTGCGGAAGAACCTTCGTCGATGACGACGACTGGTCCGTTGTTGCCTGATGAGCCGTTTGGTCCGACTCTTCCTGGTCCGGAGGCAGCAGAGCTTGATGCGCCTGCTGAAGATCCATTTGGTCCATATTGTGCGTTTGGTCCGTATGACCTATATGCTCCATTTGATCCGTTTAATCCATTTAATCCTTGAGATCCTGAGGATGATGCACTAGATGAATCACCTGACCCTGATGACCTGTTGCGTTCGATAACAACGGCCGGTCCTTGGTTTTTACCTTGGCCGTTCAATCCGTTAGATCCACTTGATGCTGATGCAGCTGAGTTAGAAGCTGTAGATCCATTTGGTCGGTTTGTTCCTTGTCCTGAAGCAGCTGAACTTGAAGCGGCTGCTGATGACGAGGATGGAGACGCTAAAGCTGCAAGATTGCCGATTTGTCGTCTGCCTGTTGTAGTTTTTGTTGTAGCGCCAGTACCTGGCACTTTATGAATGATAACATCTTCTTCGTAAATCGTTTCATGACCTGTTGCGTCAGTTTCGATGACGAAAGTTCTGACGAGCTTGTCTTCGCCTGAAATGTTATTCGGCACTTGGCCTTGTCTTTCGAATTCTTTGTGCGTTGTTTTCACTTCGGTAACATTTCCGCTTGCATCAGTTGTGTAGTCGTCTGTTGTCGTTTCCTTTAACTCTCGGACATTTCCGGTTCCGAAAAGTCCTGTATCGAGGACATCTGCAGCAACATACTGTGTGCAACGAAGTTGATAATATTAAAGTTAAAATAATATCTTTCGTTTCTATTCGATAGCATATCTGGCCCAATTCTTGGCCATAGGGAAGTGTTTGTATCTGTTTATGGTTATTATAATCTATGAAGCCTTATCGGTTAGATCTCTGTGACCCGGGGAAAATCGACCATCGACAAGCCGAAATCGAGAAAGTAATTTTAAACATATACGAAAATTAAATAAACAAAGATACGAAATGAAGTTTATCTGTGATGAAGTGAATGACGACCTCCGTGGTGTATTGATAACCGTGCTACTCTGCCACTCGGACGGTCTGGGTTGGACCCCTAGCCACGGCAAGTTGGAAAATGGCCTCTTTCAAATTGTATAGGATCTAGTATGTATTTATTATACATTATAGTATCGTTGAATAAGCATAACACAAGCTTTGAACTTACTTTGGGTCTAGCTCAATCATTATAATTGGTACTTATCTGTTTATTCATTAATTTATCTGATTTCCATTGATTATTAAATAAGTAAAGGTATTATAAACTATAAGTACCTATCAGTCATTATCAATATTGAAATTAATTTAGTTAGTTTATTAAAACAGATTTAAAAAACATGAATTTATTCCGATTATATCAATAGAAAAACAAGTAGGTAGTAAAAAAATATTTTTTAAAGTAAGCTTTTATATAAAACAATTAACTGAAAAATTTTAATTGCTCTTTAAGACGAATCAAATGATCCCAAATTCGGTGTGGTTTTATAACAGAGATGCCGTGGCCACCTTCAGATTTTATCATAAGATCAGATCATTGGTACTGTTAAACTCAAGCGCCATCTATATGGCTTGCATTGCATTAAGTACCCTAGTATTGAATCTTATATCAATGCTTGATGCTAGAAGCATCCCTGTCAATAAGTGATTCAAGTAGTCGCCACTAGATGTCATATTGTACTAATATAGATAGTTGGCATTTTAAAAGAGAATTTGGACAATGTCCAGCCTCTGTTTCAACGCGCCTTAGCTACTAAGCAGTTACAAATAAATAGACATATACCAATTTCCCTCTTTCTCTCAGGCACCTATTTAACAGGTACCATAATATTGCATAATCACCCAACTTACATAAGTATGTGAAGAAGTTTCATCTCGGACTCGGTAGAAGAATAAGAAGAGGGTCTAATTTAGCTTGCAACATTCGATTTAAGTGCAGCCACAAACAACGGGGTATGTGAACTAAAAAGTTTGTAATAAAAATTTGGAATAGTTTTCTCTTCCAAAGTAATAAGGTACTTAAAAGGAGTAGCACTAAATAATAAAAATACTATGGTAGGGACAGATGAAAGTTCTTTCCGTCTGGCCGAAGAAATAGAAAACTCCACCGATATGAGCATTGATGAATATGTATCTAGAAGTTATCATTGAAAATATATTTTCAACGATGTGTGGTGGTGTATTCGTAAATTATTCACAATCAGTAACGATTCAATCTATTAAGTTTTGGCAAAAGAAAAAAGATTTAGAACACCAGATTTTTAAGAGCATTGGATAAATTATTGAAGTTTGAAAATATAATAAAAAAATTAACTTACCTGCAGAGCACAGCACAAGATCACGAAGGTTGGTCCTCTCATTTTTATTGAGAGTTGGAACCGAACTGATGCCTTCAACCAAAAGTCCCAGCCTTTTTATACTCCAGTTCGCTCTATAGAACTATCGAAGAAACCAGTTTAAATATTGACAAATTAAAATAATCCTTTATTCCAAACAATGGACGTATCACCAAGCGATTTTGAACAATAAGTCATAATTGTAGCTTGATTAAGTTATTGTAACTCCAGGTGTTGTTGCAAAAGGTGTTTACGTGGTTTGGTGCATACGTAGGTAGCCATGGATCCTACTAGAACCTTATATAATATTCGTGAATGATAAATATATATTATCACGTATTTAATACTTGCGGGTTAGATACATATAGCTCAGAGCCGTAAGACTTAAAGGCCGGCCACCCTTGGAGCAATAGTAGGCGTTAAGATGGATATAAGAATTTAAATGATGGATTGCTAACCGCATTCCCTCTTAAGGGGCTACCTGAATTTTTCGGGGTCCAGTGCTGCCCCCATTTGAAATAAATCATTTGAAAAGAAACGGAGATATCATTTAAAATTTGGTCTTGATCAGACCCTGGATAACCCTTTAAACTATTTTATAAACTACAGTTTAAAGTGAGAACGTGAAGCGTTTCTGTGGCCGTTTTTTGCAATTGTGCGTAGAAAACGCACAATTGCAAAAAACGGCCACTTTTGGCGTATGTGCATAGAAAAGCTTCACGTTCTCGTTCGTTCAGCACTGGACCCCGAAAAATTCAGGTAGCCTCCTAACATAATTCAAAAACTCGCCCATTCTCTCGATCCGCTTTTACGATCTGAGTGGGAATAAAAGCAGCCAGTAGGTACGTTCTAAGTTTTTTCTTTACCGGCAGACCAGCTTGGAAGATTATTTTAAATTTGGTACATAATAAAATGAAAATAAGTTAAAAGATTGGCGCAACATAAATACTAAGCAAGATACCGCTGAATCCATTTCCATCAAACATAGCTAAGAGCCATCTCAATCAAGTCGGCTTTCAAACAAAAACCGCATCAAAATCGGCCCATTCGTTTAGGCGTTACGATGACACAGACAGATACACACACACGTCAAACTCACAATACCCTTCTTTTTCGTCGGGATTTAAAAACATAATACAACAGGCTGCCTTCTAATCTTGCACATTCTCTCGATCAGCTTTTGCGGTTTGTGCTGGAAGAAAAGCAGCTGGTAAATAAATAGGTATGACTAATGGAAAAAACATTTTTAGCCCATCGGTTAAAAACTATTGTACAACTATTTTTTCTATTCTTTGAGATACAAAAATGACAAAAGCGCATTGAAATTTCGCATGACGTCACGGCTACCTAAGATCTTTAGATAGAGGTGACGTCGCAAGTCCCCACTCCGGAACTTTGATGCTTTGTATCTTTGTGAAGTTATACTTTTTTGGCAAACTGAAAAACATGGGTCCATTATTTTTTACCGATTTCCAAAAAGGAGGAGGTTATCAATTCGTCGCCATCTTTTATGTTTTTTTTAAATCTATGTTCACCGATTATTCGACCTTGGCATAGTGGTCACCATGCTAGTCCGCCACCCAGAGGTCTCGGGTTCAATCCCCGGTCAGGGCAAGTTGGAAAACGGCATTTTTTAAATTGTCCTGGGTCTTGTGTGTTTATCTATATATGTATTTGCTATATAATATAGTATCGTTAAGTTAGTATCCCATAACACAAGTCTTGAACTTTGGGGCTAGCTCAATCAGTGTGATTTGTCCGTATATATTTATTATTATTATTCGAAGCCGACTGGACCGATTTTAAAAATTATCTTTTTGTTTGAAAGAGTATACTTGTCAGGTGGTCCCATTGAAATTTTATCAAAATCGGTTGTGTAGTTTGAGGATGAAGTCGGTTTTTAGTTTTGAAAAATTATTGGATAATCTAAAAGACGGACTACTTACAATTATACTTTTCTAACCTTGACGTCATCCCTATTCCACGTTTTTTATTTTTTCCTATAATAAAAATCAAACACCTTTACAATAGATACCTTTTATTAAGTAGGTTAGTCTTAAGTCTTAACAGTCCATCATTTCGAATAACTTTTCCTATTAAATGTATACTTATCGATCGAAATATGAAAAGATTTTTTAATTTTCCATAGTAATGATATCACGTGACTACTTAAATTTGTATGAGAACCTAAAAACTATTTTTTTTTTGTATTTCTGTATACATTTTATTGCGAAAAGTTGTTCAAGATGATGAACTGAATCACACCTCAAATATTTGTACTTATTAAAAAAGGACGTTGCATATTTCACTCCACACTATACAATATGTAACAAAAACCCTTTTCGATCTTTGTAGGAGCAACTCAGGCCGTCAATATGAACAACTTTTCCTATGGGACCCATGCTTGAAACTCTAAATAGACATTTTCATACAAAAGTGTTCGGCCGGTCCGGCAATTTGTATGAAAATGACGATTTTTACTTCGAATTTCAAGCATAGGTCCCATAGGACAAGTGGTTCATATTGACAGTCTGAGGTGCTCCTACAAGGATCGGACAGGGTTTTTGTTACATACTGAATACAGACAGAAGTGGAAAGTATTTTTTTTTATTGTTTTTCTTGTACATTAGTGGCCAACACTAGTGTCTAATTTATTTATAAATAATAATTATATACGGCCAAATTACACTGATTGAGCTAGCCCCAATGTTCGAGACTTGTGTTATGGGATACTAACTTAACGATACTATATTATACAGCAAATACATATATAGATAAACACACAAGACCCAGGACAATTTGAAAAAGGCCGTTTTCCAACTTGCTCTGACCGGGGATCGAACCCGGAACCTCTGGGTGGTGGCCCAGCATGGTGACCACTACGCCACGGTCGTCAAAAAATGATATTCCACCACCACCACTACCGCCGGGGCCTGGTAGGCGTGGTAGACCCAAGAAGTGTTGGCTTGACGTCGTCAAGGAAGATATGCGTGTCAATCGTCTTACAACCAAGGATGCTCAAGACCGTGCGAAGTGAATAGGAAAAAGCCGGAAAGCGGACCCCGGGCTTCGCAGCATTGCAGCTGCGGATGCAACTGGGAATGCGCTGAGATGAGAGAGAGAGAGCATAATATGATATTTACATGCATAATTCACTACTTTCCAATAAGTCAAATTAGATACCTACTTTTTTTAAACGTGAAAACAAACATTTTCTGTGGGATTTATATGAACAGTTTTAAAGTTTCTTGAAGTCAAATAGCGATCCAGCAATAATAAATCTAAAATCACATTGAAAATGGATATGATCGTGAAAAGTGACATTATTTTGTGACGTTTTATTTTCATAACAGTACCAAACAATTTATTTTTGACCTATTAAAGTACCCAGTTATAATCATGCGTGTTTCCCACTGGGTTAAGAAGAGACTGTACATATACATCCACTTGGTACGATTTTGTTCACTCTTGCTTCAACACTACCGCCGGTTACGGGTTCCCAAAGAGAATTCTAATACTACGTCGGGTCCCTACTTCATTTTGATTTTTAAACCGACTTCCAAGAAGGAGGTGGTTATCAATTCGTCGAAATCTTTTTTTTAATGTAGGTTTACCGATTATTTATTCGATGATGCCTAGATTAATTTGAAAAATACTTTTTTTGTTTGAAAGGGCATACTTGTCAGGTGACCCCATAGAAATTTTGTCAAAATGGGTTGTGTAGTTTGGGGGTAAAGTTGATTTTTAGTTTTGAATAATTATTATTTAAACTGCCCAAAAGCATCTGATATACCTTGACTAATTACTGCCAAATGACGACCTCTCTGGTCTAGTGGTCATCATGCCACGCTGTCTCACACCGGAGGTCCCGGGTGCAATCCCCGGTCAGGTCAAGATGGAAAATGATCATTTTCATATTGACGTGCGTCTTGGATGTAGATATTAATAATTTATTTGTTATAAAATATACTATCGTTGAGTTAGTAACCCACAACACAAGTCTCGAGTACTTACTTTGGGGCTAGCTCAATTTGTGTAAATTGACCGTATATAGATATTTATTTAAATAAAACTTAAATGTGCTTCACGTAGGTACTTAGAGAACTAGCTGAAGCCCACGGCCTTGCCCTCGTGGTAAATTTTTGACAATCCTCACATTTTAGCTGAATTTCTTACGAACCCTTAGCCCCTATTTTACAGTCTTAGAGAATATTTTTTTTAAACCCCGACAAAAAAGGTGGGTATTATAAGTTCGATGCTAAAGTCTGTCTGTCTGTGTCATCGTTGCGCTCTAACGGATGGACCGATTTCAATGCGTTTTTTTTACGTGAAAGCAACTTCCCTTGCCTTGCGGGTCTTAGCCATGTTTGATGGAAATCGGTTCAGTCGTTTAATAGATGTTAGGTGATTTCTGTCTTCTTCACGGTTTGTAATTTACTTGGAAAATAATAGATGGCGCTACGGAATATTATGTAGTACCGCCACTTATGACTAGATGGTGTCGTCGGGGGTTTATAGTTTGCCTGCAAATCAACCTACATGAAAAGGTTTAGGTGCAATTCACTGGCGCACGTCACTGTTGCAAATATATAAATTAATTAATAAACAAATACGGATAATTCACACAGTTTCAGCTACTCCTAAGGCCAAAAGTAAGTATGTAAGTGTTATGAAATACTCAACGATACCATATTTTATAAAAAATACAATATGTAACAAAAACCCTGTCCGATCCTTGTTGGAGCAACTCAAACCGTCAATAGAAACAAATTTTCCTATCTGACCAATGCTTAAAACTCGAAGAAAAAAATTACATTTTGATACAAATTGCCGCGCTAAATGCCGAGCGTGCAAAATGACGATTTTTTTTCGAGTTCCAAGTATTTGTCCCCTAAGAAAAGTTGTTCATATTGAGGACAGAATTTTTGCTACATATTGTATAGAAAACCACCCAAGACCCAGGTCAATCTAAAAAAGTTTTTGAAAATTTACATTTTTGTAAAAGTTTTTATTGTAAGGCCAAAGTACTTATTAAGACAAATGAAATAAGCCCAAACTCGATGAAGTTTGGGGTTATTTTGTATCTGCAATATATTTTAATAATGAAATAAAGGAAATGGAACTTCATTGGAAAAAAATCTGATAGAGCTAGTGAAATTTGTGCCTACATTGTGTCAGTCTCTTCGTTTAGATTTTTCCGGGAAAGTTTACATGACGCATACCCCGGGGCTATGCAAGTTTACATAGTATACATTTGATTGTGTAGTATTTTTGAAATAAGTTAAATTTTTTCGTACAAGCTTTTATGGTAAGGTCTTGGGTTTGCGTCGTTTTAGTACTGAGTTCCATCGACCACCTTCCGTCTCCGCGATCAGACAGTAGGCATCGTCTACCATAAAGTGATCGTCAAGACAAATTAAACAAGTCCTACTCAATGAGGTTATGTTATTTTGTATCTGAGTTCCGTCGAATATCTCCCGGCTCCATCATCATAATAGTTCATTGACTCCATTATATTGTATTGTCATCCGTCTTTCACAAGTATGCAAAATTTCTCAGCTTAATCGGTTGAAGATAACTGGTTGAAAGTAAATTTGGCAAGATTCGCAAAATAATTAAAAGCTTGTAAAAAGATCATTTTCCAGCTCGACCTAACCGGGGATCGAACCCGGGACCTTCGGTGTGACTGCCTGGCATGATGACCACTAGGCCGCAGTCGTCAAATATCAAAAAGACCAAATGGTCTGCTCGAAAATTGGTCACTTTCGCAGAATTTCACTTTTGCAAAGGGTCTGTTTTGCAACTCGTCATTTTCGCAACTGATAATCAACGACTTTTTAGGGCTATTCACACTATCACGGCAAACCATTTTAGGTCTTAAGGCTCTAAGCAGATAGAGCCCTGGGCTGTTATACTCAAAGGCCACTTCTAGTGAGGTGGTTGGCGAGAAGATCATCATCATCATCATCATCCCAGCCCTTCTTCCGCCCACTGCTGAGCAAAGGCCTCTTTTAGTCGACGCCACCTATCTCGGTTCTGTGCTGCTCTCATCCAGGTGTGACCCGTGACTTTGATTATATCGTACCATGGCATAGGCGAACGCCCGACGCCTCTCTGACCCATTTTGGGCGACCATTCGGTCAGTGCCTTGCTCCACCTGCCATCACTCCGTCGGGCCAGGTGCCCTGTCCAGTTCCACTCTAAGTTCATGACCGTATTACCAACATCTCGTACTTCAGTACGTTGTCGGATGACGGTGTTGGGAACGTGATCTTGCAACCTGATGCCTAGCATGGCGTGCTCCATGTCTCTCTGTGCGACTCTCAATTTGTGTACAGCCTAATTCGTGAGCGTCCTTGTCTCAGCACCGTTCGTCATTGTGGGCAGAACACACTGGTTGTATAGGCGGGTCTTCAGGCATTGTGGAGGATTGTGGCGAGAAGATAGAAAAAGGAATTGAAATATGATTTGCATTTCCGCCCATTCCCTCGATCGGCTTTTACGATTGTAGGAAGGGAAGCAGCCGGTAAATTCTAAGTTTTTTCTTTTCTCCTAGAAAGACTATGGAAGACATTTTACTGGAACATAGGAGGCATTGGGTAGTGATAATGACCCTTCATTTTACGAAATACTACTGAATGTATTAATTGAAGTCGTAATAAAGGCCGTGCTTTTGAAATAAGCTGAAGCGCCTTTGTCAGCATGCCGACAGCACACCAGCCAATTGAACGAATAAACTATAGGTTCCTATACCTACCTACACTAAATTGTGTACTTATTCTCCGTGACTACAAAAGATCAAGAAAATTTCCTGCCCCGCCCCGCGCCTCATGTACCGCGGATGATGTGCAAATATGTTCTGACTAGTTGTGCCCGCGGGCTCCACTCCCCGTGGGAATTTCGGGATAATAACTATCTTTTGTCCTTTTCTAGGTCTCAAACTATACCCAAACTAAATTTCTTCTAAATAGGTTCAGTAGTTGAAGCGTGAAGAGGTGACGAACAAATATAATATAAAATTATATCACAATGGACTCCATGCTAAGGTTACAGAAAAAGGGGCAGGCCTTTGAAAAGATGGTCGGATGATTTAAAAAATCGCTGGTCCGCTGTGGGCAAGACTAACAGCGGATAGGTAAGATGGAATCTGTTGACAAAGGCCTTTGCATCTACAGGACATAAGTATAAATAAAGTCCTTACCTCCGTTGATGACCTCTGTGGCGTAGTGGTCACCATGCTAGTCCGCACCCAGAGATCCTAGGTTCGATCCCAGGTCACGGCAAGTTGGAAAATGGTCTTTTTCAAACTGTTCTGGGTATATATGGTATATATATATATATATATATATATATATTGTATTTATTACTATATTAATTTATAAAATTCTAACTGCGCCACCTGTTATCTTATTATATAGTTCGCACTCCTTTTCTTTTTGGTCGCCTGTAAGTGATTGCTTCGGCGATAAGGCCGCTTGTACCTCATTATATTATGTTACCCTTATTTTGTAAGTATTTCGAATATGTAAATGTTTTTTGGTGCAATAAAGTTTTTTGTATTGTATTGTATTGTACCTGGATCTCAAACATTATACATACCAAATTTCTTCTAAATATGTAGGTTCATTGGTTGAAGCGTGAAGAGATAATCAAACAAATATACAAACTAACTTTCGCATTTATAAAATTAGCTGGGACTTGGGATTAGAAGAACAATGTCATCTTATCGCATTAGGTACCTAAGTAGGTAGGAAGGTAATTAAATATTAGAGAAAGGTCACACTCGTACTTTCTTATATTCATTGACGTCATAAGTGAACTTAATATTTTATCCGACAGCACTAAAGACGAATTGTTTGCTCTTCGAAATAATGCATAATTTCGACGCCCATTGTTTTTCAACAGATGGTTCAATTTCGATATAAAAGAATCGATTCTTGATTACCTGCAGTTGAGTCAATAATACTAATTGCTGTATTGATATGTATTTATAATTGTAGTCTGTATTTACCTCGTTTACTCTTGATTTTACGCACTTGTGGAATAAAAAGGTATAATATCGAAAAATAATATCTTCATTATGTACTTGACGATTCGGACATAATATTTACTTTGTAATTTTATTGACGTAGGATAATCCATTGAAAGTTAAACCTTCGGTTTCAGTTACCTATAATCAATTTAGTACTTACTTAGACATCTTACCATAAATAGGTTTTTTTTTTTCAGTGCAGTAATATTGACAGCAAGACCAGTAAATAAAATGAAAATTTTGACGACCTGCGTGGCGTAGTGGTCACCATGTTATTCCGCTACCCAGAGGTTTCGGGATCGATCCCCGGTCAGGGCAAGTTGGGAAATGGCCTTTTTCAAATTGTCCTGGGTCTTGGATGTTTATCTATATATGTATTTATTTTAAAATTTAGTATCGTTGAGTTAGTATCCCATAACATGAGTTTCGAACTTACTTTGGGGCTAGCTCAATCAGTGTAATTTGTCCCTATATATTTATTTATTTATTTTGCTACCGGCTGATAGGGGTTAATTACAATGTAAATATATTCCCTGACCATTTTCGGCTATTGTGACTCGACTTAGTTTATTTACCCTGATTAGGTATTTCTCTTCAAGATTTCGTTTGTAATCACACTAATATTATAAAGGCGAAAGTTTGTGAGTGAGTATGTTTGTTACTTCTTCACGCGCAAACGGCTGAACCAATTAAAAAAAAATTGGTATGTAAGAAACTGACACCGTGACACGATAGGCTACTTTTTCCGCGGGTAACACCGCGGGGCGCAGCTAGTTCAATAAACATGGAGTTAATGTCTGAACTGCCTCCGTGATTAAGTGGTCAAGGCGTTCGCCTTGTGATCCGGTCGTGGCTTCGAATCCGACAGGGAAGCAACTTTGAGAAAAGGGTTCGCACTCTGGTTAATATATTAAAAAAAAAATATATCTTTGGATATTTGTATGACTTGATAATTGACTTTTTTTCTCCTTTTCTGCTGGCGTCGGATCATTGACTTACTACAGCTAAGTTTATTACCGCTTCCTAAGCGCAAGCACAGATAGATAGATAAGAAGAAGCGACAACAAACTGCGCAGCAGCATTTTCTCCAAAAACGTTTACTTACAATTATACTGATATTTAAGTTAGATATGTGGACTGAGAAATACATTGTGTTACGTCATAATTATGAATTGAGAATCCTGTTTTCAGAATGTAAATTTGTCATTCAAAATATTGTTCATTGTAGTTTGACATGCAGGCTATCTAGAACATTTACATAATAGTTCCTAACTTAATTAGAAGTTAATTTAAAAAAAATTGCGGACCCACTCCAGATTTGTTACAATAATGTTTAATTTTTATTTTTTACTGCCCAATTTCGACCAGCATAAATGTTTATAATATTAAAAAATAATGTGGTTTTGTTAAATAAAATTCATTTCATGCAAATTTTACTTAGTTTTGCAACAATACATAAAGAAAGATGTGTCCGACAGTTTTTGTTGATTACTCTGGAACGATATAAAATCGTCTGCACATTCCTAGTTTTTGAAAGCATCGCTCCTCTCTCCCCTTAACTAGCTGTTCCCATTCGCATTTCAACATTCGTAGGGAGCTGTCATGTGCTGCACAGTACGAAGGAAAGTAGTTGATCACTCTGGTTTTGGTTTCCAATATAATTGATTGCTATGTTTAGATTATTTAAATGACTAGTGGTTTCTCGTGCTAATTGTATGGCCTATAGTGTTTATATTGAAAATATATAAATAATGTATAAGAGTGGATTTCTTAGTGTTATTACTTTTGCCAGAATCGATGAAAATGTAACTTTTTTTTACTGATATGGCATGGATCGCTTTGTAAAAAGTGACCATGGCGATCAATAATGTCATAAAATGAGTGAGGTACTAAAGTATATTCAACTAATTTCTTGTGAATGTATGACCAGAACAGTATACAAATTATTGCTTTGAGTTGAAATAAAATGTTTTGTCTTTTAAACTATCAGGGACGTGCATTGCTTTTTTTATAGGGAAGGCCCTGTGATCAGTGCCTACCCTATAAAATATGGAGCCGTTCTTGTAAATTAGGTATGACCTAAAGTATTAAAACGGCTTCATATCGAAGAATATAGGTAGACTTTCACTTTGCCGTCATTATTAGGGTGGCACAGGGTAGAAAAATTGCTATTTGCCTGTATGGAGTGCACGCCACTGTAAACTATTATACCTAATATAGCAATAACTAGGTATTTACTGCGCATAACTTTAATTGTAATCTCTTAGTGTCAAGTTCTAGGTTTTGTATGTGATCCGATTTTAAATTTCATGAAGATCGGATTATTAATGAGGACTTAACGACACAAACAAACTTTCGGATATTAATATAGGTATGTTAATATTAGGTTTTAACTTTACCATCACTATGTCTCGCTCGGGTAATAAATATAGCCTATATAGCATCAGGGATAATATAGCATTTTTATGATGAAAAATTGTTGAAATCAGTTTAGAAGTTTTTGAGTTAAATTGTAACAAACAAAAAATCAAATTTTCCCTCTATATAATATAAGTATAGATATTATAAATAAGTTATATAAAGATATACATATTATAAATGTGAAAATGTGTTTGTTTGTCCTTCAGTCTATCATGTCGACAGTTCATGAAATGTTCATGTCCATTGTGGTTTTACGATGATATTTCTACAGTAAGTTGAGTGTTATATTTTATTACTTTATTTATTGTGACGTCTTAAACGAATAATATTCATTGTATTATTATTTGCCTATGGTTTATAGTATTCTTTGATCGATCTTGCGTTTAAATTGATCGCTTTGGTGATTTTCTGGTTCAAAAATTTCAAAAATAAATATCTCTATAACCGTTTGTTAAAAAAAGAAGGCCAATAAGAAAAAAATAATTCAATTAGGGTTACTT
This sequence comes from Acrobasis suavella, assembly GCA_943193695.1. Taxonomy (NCBI): domain Eukaryota; kingdom Metazoa; phylum Arthropoda; class Insecta; order Lepidoptera; family Pyralidae; genus Acrobasis; species Acrobasis suavella. The sequence continues at coordinate 6,489,165 of OW971947.1, forward strand.
GTCTAAATTAAGTATGGGTAAATAAAAAGCACCAGAGCGATCAACAGAATAACGGTTTTTTGGAGAAGTAGCCGACTTCAAGAAGTACCTACCCTAACAATGTTGCTGACGATCAGTCAGTGAGTCAGTGTATAGTGAGTGACGAAATCTGGGACATTTGAAACTTGGCATGTTTAAAAAGTAATTACTCTAAGTACTAATTGTAGACTAGAAACAAAAACTTAGATATAACTAACTATAACTTTTAAAATCCTTAGTAGGTATACAATGTCTTTTATATTAAGTACAAATATTTTAAGGGGTGATTCAGTCCATTATGTTGAACAACTTTTCCCATGAAATGTATACCAAAATACGCAGACATAATTTTTTGATTATCATACAAATCGAAGTAATCACGTGAAATCGTTAAGTACTACGGAAAATATATTTTTTTCTCATTTCGATACACATTTATTGGCAAAACTTGTTCAAAATGATAGACTGAATCATCCCTTAAAATATTTGTACTTAATAAAAATATAAATAATTACTTTCGATATCTAATTAAATTAGTTTGAAGGAGACACTGTAAACATACCTATCTATATATCTACAAATTTGAATCTTCTTACTTAGGTTGATTGAATATTGTCCCATTTAAGATTCTAAAGAACCGCCTGGCGGGTGAGGTCCTTAAATTCCTTAATTGAAGCGAAATTTCGTTTACTTCAACCCTAAGAAATTCACATGCAAATGAGTCCCTTACAGTATGATACGAAGATTAAGAAGTAAGTAGACAATCTTATCCCATCATCTTTATCGTGGTAGGCCTATTGTGATCGTATGAGGACCCTTAATAGATCTCATTATCAGATTATTGAGACGACATGTTATCCATATTAAAATTCACTCCTTGGCGCTTTCATTAAGTAAAATTCTTAGTTAAGAACTTGGTAGATGCTTACTTACTTGTGACATAAGTCACACGTTTGAAAAGGTTAAATAAGTTAGTGGGCGTCGTCATATTGTGGAAAAACTGCCTCCGTGGTCAAGGCGTTCACCCTGTGATCCGGAGGTCGTGGGTTCGAATCCCACTGGGAAGCATACTTTGTGAAAAGTTGTTTGCAAACTGGTTAGAAAATTGCAGGCTTGAATCACCTGATAATCCGAAAAGAAAGATGATTCCGTGTTTCGGAAGGCACGTATAAACCATGGGTCCCAATGTCCCAAACGCCATCTAGCGTTTGCTCAAACGTATCCAAGGATTGGTTCTGGTCGAGGTCAGATGGAAGTCTCTGTGTAAACCAGTAATCGTGCAAATCACCTAGGTTAGGTACCGGACCCCGGGTTTCAAACGTCACCGTTGAGGATGCAACCGGGAAGACGCTGGGATGATGATGATGTCATAATGCGGAAAAAATCTGAACTAAATTCAACATGGAACTTCCCATAACACAGATTAAAAAACAACCAGTGGCGCCATCATTTCTGGTTCACTAACTTAGCTGTTGACCTATAACAGCTAATTAAGTGTGACGGTCACCTGGTGTCCGACAGTCAAATAAAATTGAATCTATTGTATCTGTAATGCTGGAAGTCAATGTGTTAAGTATGTTACCAGTACCTACTAGCGTTGCATAACTATAGATAGTTGACCTCGAAAAACAGTCACAATATCGATAGGACTCTCGATAGTATCGAATACAATCGATACTATCGATAGTTTTATCTTACATCAAGAGTATTGCAAAGTTATAGTCCTATCGATAATGTGACTGTTTCTCAAGGCCACGATGGTATTGATAGACTATCGATATTTTATGCTATTGCTTGCAACACTAGTACCTACCTTAATAGAATATATTCCCTTAAAGATCGAAAATTATGGGCTTGAGGGTCGTCCATTAAGCACGTGATGTTTCTTTAGCAGCTTTTTCATCCCCTATTATTATAAACCTAACTATTACCACATACTAAGTACTCTGTTACTAAACTAAGTAATATTACATCATTTTTCAAAACTAAAAATGAACTTCACTCCCAAATACACAACCGATTTTGATAAAATTTCAATGGGACCACCTGACTAGTATGCCCTTTCAAACAAAGAAAGAATTTTCCAAATCGGTTTAGGCGTCTTCGAATAATCGGTGAACATACATTAAAAGAATTAAAAAGATCGCGACGAATTGATAACCTTTTCCTTTTTGGAAGTAGTATAATAACCCTTTTCTAAATGTATATTCTTTTTTTTATATTACTTACCTACAAAGAAATCCCTCACTGGGATAAGCCCGCCGTTGGGCTTCTTGTCTTTTTAACCGTTATCCAAAAGGGAGTTTATCACTTTGTCGCGACCTTTTTTTATGCATTTTCACCGATATTTGAAAACACCGGGTCCGATTTGGATTTTTTTCTTTTGTTTGATAGAGTATACTTCTCAGGTGGTGCTATAATAGTATTTTATGCAACAATTGTATAAGAACGTTCATAAAATGCGAGTGGCTAAGGAGACGCATCGAGCATTTTTTGACATTCTTATACAACGTTGCATACAATACATTTTCTACGACTACATTAACTAAAATAAATCCAAAAATAAACAAAGAAAAGTATGAAATACTACCATATGTTTGCTAGATACGGAAGACTTAATTTTTTTTATTGACGTCTTCCTGGTGACCAAAAGTGGCATTTTTTAAACATGGAGTCACTTAAACGAATGTTTTTTCATACAAAAAAATCGTTTGTTTAGTGACCCCACGTTTGAAAAACGGCACCATATGTTAAAATAACGATTTTATTATATTGATTTTATTTATTCTAAAGAAAAAAAGTTATAGGTCTATGGCTAGGAGTATCGTTTTGGCGAAATAACGACACATGTGCTATTATATTAGGAATAGACTATAGACTTTTCTGAAATCATATAATCTATGTTCTTATATTAGTGTTCGGGACCATTTAAAAGACAGATACCAGTACAGGAGTAGATTTTTTTTTTATCAAACTCCATTGTGTATTGGGTGTGAATCGGTTTTTAGTTTTGAAATATTAGATCGCATGTATCTTGTATGTATGTACAGTCAAGTACCAAGATACCTGACCAAGCCCTCTACTTATATCTTCAATTTTCTCTTAAACTAAAAATAATATTAACATGAAAATTTATATTCAGAAAGACTGATTTAAAATCTGTCTGAATATAAATTTTCATGTTAATATCATTTTTAGTTTAAGAGAAAATTGAAGATTCAAGTAGAGGGCCTGGTTAGGGATCTTGGTACTTGACTGTACTATGTTTCAACTAGTTATTTATATTCAAATATGCTATAAAGAGTTTAAACTTACAAGCTCTAAGTAGGTAGTTTTAAATAAATCCTTATTGAACACATCAACCAGCTGTTTATTCGAAGAGGGTAACGCACGGGTTGCTCTCCTTATCTTAGTACCAAAGTAACATGAACTGCGATGTTCTTGAAAACGTGCGGCGAGGAGGGTCAGGCAGGATGGACAAGCAAGGATGGGCCACGTGCCACGTCCGTGACCATGACCAACGGTCGTTTTCTTTCACCTGTGACGTGGCGTTTTCATATTTTTGGAACGAAGTTCCATTTCGGACAGTACGGACTTGGCAGATGGGGACTAGGTGAAAAAAAAGATTAAAAATTTTCTGTCACTGTTTTCCGTCACGATTTTTTTTTTCAAACTTTATCTCGAACTATTTTTCCACCGTACTCATTCTTTTTTTATCATAAATATAAGTAGATAGGTATGAAAAATAAAGAATCAAAGATGTACTCATTAATTAGACCTTTGCAAGCATTTCTACGAGTTAACAAGCTTAGTAGATAATTTTAATTAAGTACATTACATTTTATGATTTTATAATTAAAATATTAATTATTTGTCAGTCTACATAGATAATGTACCAGTACGAAATGAAACAGACTCAAGTATACCTATAATATAAAAAACGAATTTGCCAGAAAAATAAAAATACGCGAATTTTTAGACTTAACCCCACATTTTTTGAACGACAACCGAATTTCATTAAAAGACTGACTTCTTAATCTATAAATAAAATTTAATCCTATCATTTGATAGGTACCCCACGCAAGCATATTTGCATACTTTGGGTTACTGACTCCTAATTTCATCCCCATAACTTTTAAACCCCTAAACCGATTTCCATCAGACGTGGCTAAGAACCATAGCGATCAGTCAGTTTTCTAACAAAAATCACATCTAAATCAGCCCATTCGTTAAGGCTCTACAATGCCACAAACGGACACACAGAGACGGAAAACTTATAACAACCCCTCTTTTTGTCAAGGGGTTAAAACAAGGAATGCACCTTTTTACCCCAAACTTCAAATATGACATACTTTTTGCAAATGAACTCATTTCTAACCGTTTTCTCACGTAACGGTCGATAAAAAAACCTGGCCCACGTTTTTTTCATCGATTTGCCAACTGTTCCTGCTGATTAGTCGATGATTTGTCTATTGAGCTCCATTATATCGATCGACCTCCTACCATTAGAGGCACCATTAAAAATAATTATGTTTTGTTTGTTAGTTACCCCAGCTCTTTACTCAAAAACTTCGATTTTTCTTCGAAGACGATTCGTCAGGTTTTTTTTTCCTGTGCGTAAATTACTAACTTACAGGAAGTTCACTCCATGAATTATTTGTCCAACAAACGGCAAAATTTAAAAACAAAAAACCTTCCTTCTTGAACATACGATCAGCTGGTTATTTAGTACCTACTTAAATAGTATGGTGGAGAATTTTTTACCTTTTTTCGCCGTATCCAAATGTATGGAAAACCGAATAAATTAGTATGTATTATGAAATTAACAATTTATGAAGCGAGGAAAATATGTAAAGATAAATAAAATTGAGTCATATAAAAGCAAAACTAGCAATATCCTCTTGATTTCAAGTATAGTATTGTAGGAGCTCCTAGTAGGTAGGTAGCTGCGCACTAGCTGGGGCAGTTGGAGCTCCTACATTAAGAGGTAGGTAAGGTACGTAGTGGAGAGCTTGAGAGAAACAGCACAGAGTTATTTTTGTTTATTATAACTTTACAATACTGATACATATAAATTTACAATACTGATATAAATGTAATTAGCTCGAGAGATAGTAGTGAATGATGAGGAAGGAATCTAAAATTTAAAAATTGAATTTGAAAATGAAATTATTTTTTAGTAAACGGAAAAGGAGGTAAACGGGAACATGAAGGATGAGGTTTATTGTATCATCGTTACAGTATATAGTATCCAGCCCACCTGAATGTTGCTAGTTTTGCTTTTTGATACTTACCTACAATGCTGACTCTGAGTTTAAAAAGAATGATAAAAAGAAATCATCCTTCATTATAAAAGAATTGGTTTACTTAAGGCGCAATAAATCTCCGTACACTTAATTAAGGTCCCACTTTGAGGAGCAGGGCGCCACAATAGGGGTCACTTTACGAGGAAGACGGTTACGATGTTTGTGAGCCTCTCCAAACAGTTGGACAAACATATCTTACCTGGATTAGATAAATATTTGGAGGTATTCGTATTAAACTTTTCGTGTAGGTGTTTTTCCTGATTTTGTATGATGTAGTTAATGTTTACGGTTCCATGTTATAAAAAAAAACCTTGAATGGAACAGCTGGTTCCCCCTTCGCACAGATCGTAAAAGCCGATTGATAGAAAGAGTGAACATGCGAGTCATGTTTATAGGCAATGCGTCTAGCATCACTATTTTGATATTTTTTTTACCCGACTGCCAAGGAAGGATTCTATTTTTCGCGTGTATCATGTAGATATGTACATATGTATGTTTCTATTTAATATATATGTAAATGTTTGTGAATTTTGCACGTCTTGTACACGGAGCGTTGAGATCCGACATTTGAGAGTAATGTACTACACATTACTCTCAAATGTCGGGTCAGGCATTTTTCTGGACTTAAACAGGACTAACTTAATGACTTGGTTTAAACCTTTACTCACCCATATGAAGTTGACAGTGACATAAGAGAAGAGGCGACATATTGTGGAAGGTCATCTTGTTTTGGGCGGATAATGGTTTATACCAAGTACTAAAGTTAATCCGTGTTTTATAATAAGACGGAAACTGTCTATATTATATTCATATTGGAATAATACAATTAATAATATAATTAGTTATCTTTAGATTATTACCTTTACTCCTAAACGGCTGGATGGATTTCAGCAGTTAAGGTGTCGTTTGATAAAGGTTCTTTTTTTTGTTATTAACAAGAGCTCGCTGAAATCCAAGATAGTTTGAGGTTAACAAGTAATTTCAAAAAATATATATTTTAAAACAAGCTTTTATCTAAAGTGCTCCTCAAGACAAATAAAAGGAGCCCAAACTCGACGGGGTTGCGTCGTTTCATTACAGAGTTCCTATTGCCACCTTCCGGCTCCATCATCAGATCACCTCCATGTCATTATAATATTGTATTGTTACGCGATACACTTATGCGTGTAAAATTTCAGCTCAATCGGAAACCGGGAAGTGGGTCAAATTTAACTTTAGACGAAATGGTAGCAGAAGTGACGCCCTCATTTGAAATAAATTGTTTAAAACTAAATACGAGTATGGTGATATTTAAAAAAATGGTTAATCATAAAATAATTTAAAGGTCTTTCTAGACATTGATATCTACAAATCAATATATTTTTAAACAATTTATTTTAAATGAGGGCGCCACTTTAGCTACCACTTCGTCTTAACAAGAATTGATAACAGACAGACAGACCGACAGACAACGCGACAGGGTGAAACTAAATAAAATATTGTAAAAAGTAAATTGCCTAAGAGCTGGGTTACATGCGTCAGTACGTTACAGCACTTTCTGGCGTGAACCGTCATTCGCTAGAGCGAGAGAGAGCGACGGAACGCATCAGAATCGATGATTCCGCGGCTTTCCGTGAATGTCGCTTTCTCTCGCTCTATCGAATAACGGTTCTATGCAACAGAAAAGGATAGCAGCATAGAAAAGTGCAGTTCGGTGCTGCCAGATGTATACCCACCATGGGTTATTAACTCTGTAATCTTTTATTTAAGCTTAGTAAGTACTTACCTTGACTTGGCCCACGAGGTGACTGCCATGTGGAATGTGGATTCAACGATCGTTGTCCCGATAGTTATATCGGCGAACGGTCTTATAGCGAAGAAGAGTCTTGATCAACACCTCAACTCTCTCGCTAGATAGTTGGATCAAGGGTCAGATACAGAAGGCAGTACTCCTGGACACGGCACGCATTGTCAGGAGGTTTCTCTCTCTGCGGCCCTAACTGCCGGTAGCTTGGGCCTTAAAGCCCTGCAGCTAGATTAGGTTTTTTTATAAAGTGTGTATATTTTGTAGATTTTCTATATTATACTTTTTATAGATATTTTATAAAAAAATATAATAAAAGAATATTTAAAATAAATAAAGAGAATAATAATATATAGGGCCAAATAACACTGATTGAGCTAGCCCCGAAATAAGTTCGAGACTTGTGTTATGGGATACTAACTCAACAATACTATATTAAATAACAAATACAGATATAGATAAACATCCAAGACCCAGGACAATTTGAAAAAGCCCATTTTTCAACTTGCCCTGACCGGGGATCGAACCCGGGACCTTTGGGTGACGGACTAGCATGGTGACTACTACGCCACGGAGGTTATAATTCTAGGGTCCAACCCTAACCCTAACTTACCTTTTACTTAATCTCATCCTTAGTCCTTGGAATGCTTTGTAGCAATAATATTCCATGCTGGTCTAATAAAAAAGGAAAAACGTAGAATCTACCAGCTACTTCTCTTCCCGCGCAGATCGTAATTATATCAATAGGCGATGCCACTAGCACCCGTCACTATTTTAGTTAGTTAGTTAGTTAAAATCTTTATTGCACCAAAACATAATGATACATAAAAATGGATAACATAAAACAGATGTCAAAAGGCGGCCATATCACAACTGCAATCTCTTCCAGGCAACCAAGGTACTTGGAGACGTTTTGAGATTCCTTCTCCACCTACTGAAACGACCTTTGGGACTTATGGCCCTGGGTTCTATCGGCCTATTAAGGGACAAAGGGACGAAGATGTCATTAGTATAGAGTGTCAAGACCAGTAAACTGAAGTCAGAAGTCAAATTCCAGAAGACAAACCAGAAGGCTGCACTATTACGACAGTGTCAACAAATCTCTAATCTTACGAAGAAGACCTGCAGAGCAACGCGACGGATACAAAACAACAAAGCAGTCTATTATCCTTCCAAGTATATATCACACACCAAGTATTTTATCTATCCTCCCCATACTGATTTGATGCAAGTATTCGGTCGGTTCTCTCAACTCCCTCTCTCTCCCCTACTCCCTGACTGCGAATATCTCCTACACTCCTTTATCCCTATCTACGAGTCCAACTGGTTTTTTGAGCCATGAGAGTGGCCAGCCAAGGTATAACGAGGTTTGGCGTCGCCATGTTCTAGGGACTGATGACGATATACATGCATCGGCTTTGGTCTGCAAGCGTGATGACGTTCTCTCCAAGGTAAACCTTATTCATAAGCTCTTGCAGCGTAACTGCTGGCTGAGCGGACTCAGAACAGAACAGAACAATCAGAGAAAAGAAAAAATACGTAACTATATACCCTAAGAATCTATACAATGAGCCAAAAAATATTGTTTCCGTACCACTTGTTCAAAAAAGGCACATTCTATGGCACAAAAAGCGAACATAACAATAGTCATTATTAATCTGTTAAAAACAGGGAAAGAAAAATGTACTGAATTTCATTCAGGCTCTAGACCAAGAATGAAAACAGGGAAAGAAAATTGTACTGAATTTCATTCTTCCTCTAGAGGGAGAATGTGGTTTAAGTTTGGAATACTTACCGAAATTTATACTGAACTGAATTCATTTCTATATTGCTTAGTGTAAAAAAATAACGATTTTGAATCGACAACATGTATCCGCAAAGTCCACAAAACCACTTAAATTTCATAAAATAAAAAACTAAATCAGGTCACGTCATGTCATTGTTTGTTTACACCAACTGTTTAGTTTTCCAAAAAGAAAAAGCAAAGGATCATTTGCGTGTCACACATACAGCCAAGTTTTCTGCGTACCTACTTATATTTATTTACAACGTAAAACATTTTGTATCTTTTATGTAACTGGATAAAAATTAATTAAAATATATCTTTTAATAAATGCTTGTCTCTTGATATTATTGTCTTTATTTTTTCGCAAATGGTACGAAAATTAGAGTATTTTCCTCGGTGATAAAGCTGTCTTTGTCTTGGGTGAACTTAAATCCGTCGTTACACTCAGGACTCGTCCTAAATCCCTCGCTTCGCTCATCATTTAAGTATTTAACACCCTCGCTCCGCTCGGGAGTAAACCTCGAGTCCTTCGTTGCGCTCACGATTTAAGTCGTCACCCGCGACAGAAGACACTGCTTTATCCCCTTGGTTAATAATCTACTAGTACATTCTTTTAAATACCTAAACAAACGCACTTTAGCTTTTATTAACTTGCGATATATGTTGTATGTTTGTTTGGAGCCTTAACCGATTGAGCTGACATTTTGCATACTTGAGTAAGTCGGATGACAATGCAATATTGTTATGATAAGAAGCTGCTCTGATGATGGAGCCCGAAGTTGGCCGTAGGATCTCTCTAAGTAAAGGATTTCAAGTTTTGACTTGTTGCATTTTTCTTGATAAGTACTACAAGAGAAGCTCGGCAGGAGTGCGTATTATCAGCGCTTTTACAAGTAAAGCAACACCAGGCGTGGTCCGCACTTGGATGGGTAAGTACAAGTAGCATAAACATTTCTCGAGCTCATCCATGCTTCGGAAGGCACGTATAAGCTGTTGCTCCCGGCTGCCATCATTGTGTGGCAGTTGTCAAGCTATGTCAGATGCCTTTAGGCAGCATGAAAAATATGACACCAGTCTTGGCCACTTACACACACGAAAAACAAAAAAAGTACTACTATAATAAGAACTTGTACGAAACAATTTTTTTTTAAACGTATCCTTACTCTAATTATAGGCCACATCTGTCGGGTATTATACCATAAACTTTTTGTCCTCATCTATCGACGTTCAAATGTCTTCATCGTCTATTAAAATCTATAAGCCATGTGTCGGAAGCTTCAACTTAATGAGGACAAGTGTAACCCTTTGACTTATGAAGACAATCCAACATATGTCGCCCTTCAACTTGAAAGAAATCGTAGGAACTTGTATTCGAGAGAAGCGGCTTTACGAGTAGGCGCCTTAATTAAGAATGTAAGTGTAGTGATTCAAACCTACTCGTGTAGCTTTAAGGGCGTTAACTGCGTATGGTAGGACGAATCTTTTTTATCGTTTTGTTATATCTTTTTTTTTTTCAGAAACTAGTTCAATATCATGGACAAAATTTGGCTGGTGGGTAAAAAGTACTTTTTCACGCGCAAACGGCTGAACCAAATAAAATGTGGTATGCAGGAAGTTGACACCCCGGATTAACACATTGGCTACTTTTCCGCGGGTAACACCGCGGGGCGCAGATAGTAAATAAATATATAGGTACTTACGGACAAATCACACCGATTGAGTTAGCCCCATAGTGACTTTGAAACTTATGTTAGGGGATACTAACTCAACGATACTATATTTTATATCCAATACGTATATAAGTAAATATCCAAGACCTAGGAAAGTAAGAAAAATATAGTTCTCCATCTTGACCTGACCGGGGATTGAACTCTGGTGTGACTGCACAAGGCCACAGCGGTCGTCAAACACTGCTTGACACTGCTAGAGCTAAGGCGAACCATTTTATATGTTTGAACAGTTTTAAGTGTCAAGCTAAAAGTAGTGTCTAAACAACGGTTCCAAATCGCTCCAGAATGGCGCTACAAGAGTGTGTTTGTATTTTCTGTGATATTCTATTAACAGTTCTAGTGAATGTAGTGTTTACTGTTAAAAACCTTTTCAAAAGACATATTTAATAGAACATATTATATTCTGTTCAAAGTATGGCCCACCTCCTGTCATGACCCAACTACCCAACCTCTTGTGGAACATTAGAAAATTTATAGGTACTCGGCTAATGACTTGACAGGGGAGTAAATGTAGCCACACATTGGTCCACAACCTTATGAAAGAGCCATTCCGACTCGCTACGAAGAAAAGACTATGTAAAGGTGTCAAATTTTTTAAGTAAAATTAAAACTAATATTTTTGGCACTTTCTTTTAATTTTACCCATCGTCTTAGACAGTGCCTACATCGCCTCCATAATTTAGCGTCTTTTAACGGACACAGTTGAAAACGCTAGATGGTTCTCCTTATATCTACCCTCCAAAAGTCCAGCTAAAACCAATTAGTCACAATATTCAGCGTTCAAATTAACCCAGTAATTTGTCGCCTGTCCTTAGTTGTAACCAAGTTACCAAGTTCTAGCCGATTGCTCTAAGTGATCTGTCCGGTAACTTTCCTAGCAAACCTATTTGTAAGATCGCAGTTAGCGTCTTAAGTTAGTCACTGGAATTTAACTAGCAGTTTCCCTACCTTTAAACTGGTTACTTAAATTTCACAGATGAAAGGAGGATGGGCACTTTTGGTCCAAGACGAAAAAAAAAAAATTAAGCAGCCACTTCTGGAACTAATTTAAAAATAAAGTTAATTTTATGTACTTCATTTTATATTATGAGCGTAAATCTGAGATCTGGTTACATTACGAGATAACCTAATCATGATTACTTTTTTAATTCGATTTCGAATTAAATCGATGAAAACCTTGTAAACGTTATTTATATCAATACAAAATAACATAAATCGAAGTAATAAAACATAATAAGTCAAGGTTAGTAGGAACTAGTCCAATTCTCAATGCGAGAAGGATATTTTGTTTGAACCGCATAGAAGCTAGACAACCGGTTTTGCCAGGCAGGTAGGGATTAGGGGAGCGGGTGCAAGTCTGATAACAATAACAAAAGGATCATTCACTCATCGCATTGTAGTTCAGTCACTTATTTTTTACTTTTAGTTCAGTCTTGCGAATACTTTCGTGCGGACTGTGCGTGTGTATTAATCATCGATCTATATCTACTGTTTCTTATACGACGTTTTGGCTTTTCATTTTGGACTCGATTTTGGACGTTTGAATTGTGAATACTTGTGCTGTGTTTTACCGGATATTGATTGCCTAGTGATTTGGACTTTTATAAACTCATTACCATGGAAAGTCGAGATTGTATTCTTTGCAATACCCGAAGACGAAGAAGACATTATTTGATAACAAGAGAGGTGTTCGATGCAAATCATGCTATTGCACAGTATATTGACAGAATACTGCAACGGCCAGTAAGTAAATAATTTTTTTTTAAATATATCCTTAGTATCGAAATATGTCATACGATTTCCTTCCATAAGGTTTTATACTTTTCAAAAACAAAATCTTTGAATGCGAGTTAGTAAAATCGTCGATGGCGATGAGAAAACTAGCTAGTTTACTTAGGTCTGACACTACTTTACCTGGGATAAAACGGCTATTGTGCAGTTTTTCCTGTTTTGTTTTTCTATGATACTTATTTTATGTACAGTGGGCCACATAGATAAGTATACCACCCGCGATACTGTAACTCTATAAAATGTGGTATACTTTTCTATGTGGCGCATTATTAGTATTCTTTTGATAGTCGCGTTGCACCACCAATGCCCAGTAAAACAAAAGAACATTAATTAAACTTGAAACCCACTCGACAAGCTTTTCTTGCACACATTTAGCATAGCTAAACCTTTTGCTCATATGTTTTTTACTTTTACAGTTATTCTTCAATAATGAAGAGTACATTTGCCGACCATGCTGGCAAAGGGCAGAACGAGCCCGACGCGTCGTTCAAGAGGTTGAGCCAGTGCCAGCTGAAGAACCTGCGGCCCGCCAACAACCCGACGTAGCTGCAGAGCTTTTGCCCGGTCCAGATGCCGAAGAAGTTTCAGAGCTTTTGCCTGGTCCAGATACCGAAGAAGTTTCAGAGCTTTTGCCTGGTCCAGATCCCAACGAAATAGCAGAGCTATCTGATCAAGATCCTGGAACCATTAGACAACTTTTACCTGGCCAAGAGCTAGATGAAGCTGAAATGCCTGTGCCCGAAAGCGGTAATCTTCTCGTGGTACCTGAGTACTCGAGGCCGCCTAATACATCAAATGCCTGCCTCTTTTATGGCTGTCGCAACCAGTCTCGTCTTCGTGTTCCCGAGGTATTGAAAACTGCATTTTTAATACATTTTAATTATTATGTGCCGTTGAATGCGAGAGTTTGTGACGAGCATAGAAATTCTAATGATTGGGACGAATTATTTAATGCTCCGAATATTTCACATACTTTTAATAGACCACAATTCTTAGATATAATGAGAATTATGAAGACAGCAGCTTTGTCAAATACAAAAATTGATTTTGAAAACTTGCAAAGTATGGATTCGAATGAACTTAAGTTTCGCGTGGGACTATCCCATGAAGAGTTCCAGTCTTTACTCCTCGAAACACCTTCTCTCAGCCGTAACTGTAAAAGGCCAAAAGCAGTTTTAGGCATGTACCTTATGAAACTGCGAACCGGAGAACCGAATGAGCGCCTTGCTAAATTATTTGACATAAGCCGCCGAAGTTTGGAACGGTATCAGGTGATTGCACGCACAAGCCTAAGTGAGGATTTTGTGCCTCAGCACATTGGCTTTGACCACATTTCAAGACAAAATATTACTGAACGTAGCCTAACGGTTCCCAGTGGCATTTATGGCAATGGCACTAACGCTATTATTATATATGATGGAACGTATGTTTATATTCAAAAGAGTACGAACTTTTTTTTTTCAACGAAAATCGTACAGCCATAACAAATTCCGAAATCTTTTAAAGCCGTTTTTAATAGTATGCTGCGATGGCCATATTATAGACATCACAGGTCCACATGCAGCCACAACCTCAGATGCAACAATAATGAGTGGTATTGTTAACAATGAAGACAGTCCCATACATTGGCTTTTAAGAGAAGGAGATGTTATGATCTTGGATAGAGGATTCAGAGATGCAGTCCCTGATATTGAGTCCTGTGGATATAATACGGCCATGCCAGAGTCCAAACATAGGGGAACAGATCAACTGACTACCGAACAGGCAAATAAAACTCGCCTTGTGACCTTGTGCAGATGGATAGTAGAAGTCGTGAACGGGCGATTCAAGAGAGATTATAAACTGTTCAGACAAGAATATTTTAATACAGCAATGGGGCACATGATGGAAGACTTTAAAATAGCCGCGGCTTTAATAAATCGTTTTCATCGACCAATTGTGGATAGTATTTATGCGCACCACTTTTTAGAAATAATTAATGAAAGAATGCACACACCTAATCTACTATCTGAATACGTCATTGATAGAAACGTTAACAGACAACGTGCTGCTTTTAGCTAGCTGCTAACACAGAGAGTGTTACATTTCCCCGCCTTACAGAAGAAGATCTAATATTGTTTGCCATAGGGACGTACCAAATAAAACTCGCTTACAGTTACTATAGTGAGCATATACGAGACGGCTTATATCACATCGAACTGTGCGAAGAAAGCAACCTAGATGGGTTAAGAGATTACGGCATTGTCGAAGAACCAATAGCGTTTTTACGAGCTCGAATACAGTCACGCCACACGCGCTCTAGGATTTATTATACATACATTGTATATTCAACAAATGAGGAGCAACAAGGAAGAGAAGCTATACTTCATTATTACTGCTCCTGTGTCTCAGGAAAAAGAACATTGGGCTGCTGTGCACATGTAATGAGTGTAGTATCTTGGGTGGGCTCGTCACCAAGATACCATACGAATGCCAGCTCAATATTTAGATTTAATAATCGTTGATGAAGACTATTTGCAATCACTGTATTGTAAATAGATAATTATGTTAGATATGTTAATAATAATAAAACATTAAACCCATTTTGTTATTTATATTACATATTCCCATTAATAAAATCCCCAATGCTCAGTTTATATTGATAAAAGTAAAAGTATAACGATACAGAGCGTTAAATACATATAATAACACAATAAAATATATAATTGTTTGTCTAAGTTAAAGAAAAACAACTGAAATCATTATATTCACATTTTAGTTTCCACTCTCTGTTTCATTTACGCACTGTCACTGCTCTAAGTAAGAGTAATTGGTAGGAAAAACATTTTAATAAGAAAATATAAATAAACATTAAAAATTGTTTTTTTCTGAAATGAACCGTGATATCCATGTGCGGTTTTTTTATAAGTGTAGGATGAAATATTAGCTATCTATTAGTGATAGTTTTTGAGGTGGCTGCAGGTTTTTTTTTTTGGACCAAGACCCATATAACTTTGCCCATCCTCCTTTACTTCTTTAGATTCTATTAAAATAATGAAGAATAAAAACATCTAATATGTGGTTTGATCAGGACTAAAATTAATTGTAGCTAATTTTTTACATTAATAGTACGAATCGCTTTTGATATAAACCGTGGACGGACAGACAGTAGCCAATAGGCTATCTTAACCTACCAAAGTTAACTTTTGGCTCCAGAACACTAAAACCAATTCCAATTATTACAATACAGAGCGGTCAACTTACCCACTAATTTGTCGCCTGTCTGACTCAGTAGTAACCAAGTTACCAAGTTGTAGCCGATTGCTCTAAGTGATCTGTCCAGTAACTTCGCAAACCTATTAATTTGTCGGATCGCAGTTAGCGTCTTAAGTTAGTCACTGGAGTTTAACTAGCAGTTTCCCTGACGTTTGAATATGATTAGTATCTTCAGTATTAGGAATACGGACGTGATAGTATATACGTATTTATTTATTGTATTTCCTTTCAAATTTAGATTGTAGCCAATTAGTAGGTACCTAATATAACTTCAGGTCATTTAATTAAAATGACAAAAATATATGCTTATACTCCATTTGGTTAGGTACTTAAATAAATGTAGGTAAACATTCTTGACATGTCTTGTTATAGAAGTATACTCTTTACAAATTAATATCTCTACACATTACAAATTACTTTAGTATGTACTTAATTTATAATTTATAAATTGATTTATAATTTGCTGTGGTATTGATTTATAAAGTGTATATTTTTAATAAAGGTAAACAATCTTGATATGTCTTTAATAAAAAGACATATCAAGATTGTTTACCTTTATTTAAGTACCCAAACAAATAGCGTATATGTACAATCAGGCTTCAAGAATGGAGTCATAATTTCTCATACTAGTTGTATGAAAAATTATGACTCCATTTTTGAAGCGTACCGTATATATTAAACTTTCTTAAAAATTAAAATGAAGATAAAAATACTACTCACTACAATACACTACACACTTATATTGAAAAATAAAAACCACCCGGTATTTCTTTACCCAGGGGCAACGTGTCGGGAAGGCTGGCAGTATAACTACGTTGTTACCAAAGCTTATTTTCCAAACTTGATATTGACCAGCCTTCTGGTCACGGGAAACTTCAATAAGTTTTCTTGATACAGCGCCGTTTATTTTGTGGGCTGACGATAATAGACAACATGGAAGAGACATTCCCGTAATAAATCGAACCGCCGGCTATACTAGATCACTATATTCTAATTCTTTCTCAGTTCAGGCAGTAAAACTTTGGAATGCTTTGCCACTGGATATTCGTAAAGTGGAATCATTGAAAAATTCAAAGATTTGGTAACGTCTCATTACTTTTCCTCTGGCTCTAACTAATATCTCTTTACTTCTTTTCTTTTTACTGGCTACTTTCATTTACTTTTTTTTTAAATGTTCGTACAAATTTTATGGTATATGTATTTCTATTACTTTATTGTTCATTTATTTGTTATAGTTTGTACTCCTATTATTTATTGCTATACTTATATTCTCCTACACTGTAAAACTCTAACTGCGCCAACTCCCCCACATCTTTTATAGTTTTCTTTACCCAAAGGTTGGCTGGAAGAAATCGCTTTAGTGATAAGCCCGCCTTTGTACCTACTAGATTTTAAATGTACTTTTGATTATTGTCATACTTAGTTGGTGCAATAAAGAAATTTTATCTTATCTTATCTATAGTATAATGAAATTAAAATAACAATCAAACATCAAAAAAAGAAAAATTTCACTGTCCCATAGAAATTGCCCGTGAGGCTGCATACCTGTGTATGGAAACGTAGTTTGTTTGTGTTTTGGCCGTTATTTTAATTTCATTATGCAATAGTGATCTAGTATAGCACTTGGTTTGATATATTACAGGTATGTCCCTTCTACGTTTTATAGCTAAATCCTATTTTATTATATTTTATTATACTATATATATATTATATTATATTATATTATACATAGCTAAGTAGGTACCTCATTGGTAAATGACATCAGCGTCTCTTTCAAACGTTCGTTTTGGAAACCTATGCCCTTCTATAGCAGTAGACTTGCTGTAGCTAATTTTGTAAAGAAAGTAGTACCTAGGTCAATTTTTTACATACCTATTATAATTATGTTTGAATAAATTGAGGAGCCACCTCAGATTTTTAAAAAAAGTATACCAATTTACCTAGTAGGCGATAGGATAATTTTGTAGGCGGAATTCTGAAATTTATATTAAATTGTATCAAAAGTTACATGGTAGATAGATAGACAGATAAAAAACTCATTATTGTACACTAAAAGAAAAATGTAACAAATAAATAATTTTAAATTAAATGAGTACAATGGGCGGTCTTATCGCTTAAAGCGATCTCTTCCAGACAACCAGTGGATGGAGAGGAATGTGAGAAAGACAAAGACAGTGGTGCAACTGACTAAGAAAGAATACCAAAGCCTCTAGCCTGCCTACGTAGGACCAATACTTAATAAATAAATATATATATGGATAAGTAACACTAATTGAGCTAGCCCTAATTTAAGTTCGAGACTTGTGTTATGGGATACTAACTCAACGATACTATATTTAATAACAAATACATATATAGATAAACATCCAAGACCTAGGACAATTTGAAAAAGGTCATTTTCCAATTTGCCCTGACCGGGGATCGAATCCGGGACCTCTGGGTGGCGGAATACCATGGTCACCCGCCACGGAGGTCGTCAAATAAAATAGTTGCCTCGGCTCCATTGCCAGTTCAGATGTATTTAGACAGCTTGATAAACCTAGTGATAAAGGTAACCCACTAACAAAACGCTTGAAATATTATGGACTGAAACAAAAGCCAAAATGAGAGAAAGTCTTTCTGTTTTAGGCCTGTAAATCCCGAGAGATGTCAAAGCCAAAAGTCCAATTTTAATGTTTACTTAAACATACTTAAGAATTTTAAACATAACGGTTTAATAATTAAAGTCACGTGCCCTTAATAATAATAATTTTCCTAAACTGTGGCGCGTAACAAACGTCTTACAATAGGGTTGTCACCCTCAACATAAGACGCATCCTGTTTTCTTGGACGCATACACTATGACGACGCGTGCGAGACTCGTGGCTTTAAAGCCACTTCGCTTTCAACTTTATATTTATTAATAAAAGGTCTATATTTCAATGACTGGATAAAGTAAAAAAATAAAGTAGGGTTAGCAAAATTCCTTTTTATAATAACAATGATAAAGTTGAAAGTAAAGAAACTGCCAAGACATTACTGAGGAAAGAAATTAGAGGTTTCCGGTCGTGCGCCAAGCGCGAGCCGTTCCGACTGAAGTGCGGTGCATATGGTATCGCCCAGGTGTCGGTTACGTTTGAACTGGATCAGATAACAACTACCGGTTAAAGTTGAGAGTTAAAAAGTTGTTTATTTTGTTGGTGTCCAGCTGAGTTCTGCTGTTTGCTTGTATTTTGTAGTTTTTCGTGTATGTAAGTGGCCAACACTGGTGTCCGATTTTTCATGCTGCCTAAAGGCATCTGACATAGCTTGACTACTGCCATACAATGATGACAGCCGGGACCTACGGCTTATACGTGCCTTCCAAAACACGGATGCTTGTATTGATTTGATACTAATCACGTCTTTGTAATTTGCGGAGTAGATAGAGCCTCAAGTAATAATCTCTTAAAGGCCCCGATCAATGCATGAACTGCTTTATTTATCATAGGTAAGTTTTGGCTATCTCGTCTTGAGAATCGCTTTATCTAAAGCGATTCTCAAGACGAATTTAACGAGCCCAAACTCGATGGGGTTGCGTCGTTTCATTACAGAGTTCCTATCGCCACCGTCCAGCTTCATCATCAGATCAGCTCCATGTCTTTATAAATGGCATTGTCACGCGATATACGTATGCGTGCAAAATTTCAGCTCAATCGAAAACCGGGAAGTGGGTCAAATTTAACTTGCAAGATTTGATTACAGACAGACAGACCGACAGACAACGGAACAGGTGAAACTAAATAAAAGCTTGTAATTATCTACAATCGTTAGGTAAGTCACATAAATAAAATAGTTACCCAGATACTCACAGGTAACTTAAATCGAAAGATTGGATTTAAGGTCGTCTAATATGACGTAATAAATTTAATTTACTGTATTAGGTCGTATTATCGAACTAGTATGTAAAAAAGTACAAGCACTACACAACCTTCGTTTCTCATAATATATGCAAAAGTACGTTATGGTCGTCTGTCGTTTTGCTCCAATGCCTGTGTTTTATTTTTAAATTTCGAAAAAGCAACGACGTACCCGCGCTCAATATGACGGCGTGACGTAATATATCAGATCTTCTTAACTGCGGGTCGTAAAATAAAATAAAATTGTTCGATTTTAGAATGGCATAACTACCTAAACTAAAAATCAAATACCTATTAAGTGACTGACCGCAATACCCCCGTAAGGGTTACTCTACACCTATCGTTCGTGATACGTAAGAACATTTTATTTCTTAACTTTGAATAGGTACACCACTTAGAATAGGCAATTTTGGTGTATTTTTTGCATTACTTACAAAATGATGTTAATATCTACTCTCTCCAACTTATATCATAATTATTGGTAGGTTGCTAGTTTGCCTATGTTTTCTAAATGAAGTACTTAAAAAACCTAGATTTAGGTTAAATTATAAATGCTTGCGGGCCACAGTTTATATTAAGTCACGTGACAGTATGACCGTTGAAATAAGTCACCGTGCAATACTTTGTGGTACAGGGGCGGACTAGGAACAAAATAAAATACATCGTCTAAACAGCAAAAAATATTATAAATACGAGTAGATATACCAACTATTATTACTCGTATTAAAATAGTGATAAAGTTAATTAAAAACAGTCTGGCGGGACTAACACGAGACATTTATAATTAGGTACTTCAGGTATTATTTGAACTTATTGTTACTAACAAAGTAAAACATAGTACTTTTTTAATTTAATAGTATCCGTTGTTAGTGATATTAAATTATGTAATGCTAATTAACGATCACTGATAAAAAAATAAGATTCCTTGGAAAAAATATTTAGTTTTTATCGTTTACTAAGTACCTACTTAAATTATTAAGTACCTACTTAATTTTTTAAGTTTTAAAAACGTTTTTGGAACTTACACAAATAAATTAATAGTAGCCTAATAAAATTGCCAACAAAACTTCTGGAAAGAAGATGTTAATACAGTAGAAATAGTAGACAAAAAACCAAATCCGGCCCTGGCATAATAATCGCCTTTATGTTTACGAACAATATTAGTGATCGCGAAGAAAGCCACCCTCCGAAATAAACCTTTTTATGGTGACGACGTACGAGTATTTACCTGACAGAAAACGATAGACTTTATTGCTATTTAGCATAAGGGCTAATCTTCAACAGCCTAAATTGGAGCATTTAGCTCAGCTGATTGAGACCGTCGCCCTTTTCTGTAATATTAGGTGATATTTCGATTTTATAGTAGGTAACTTAAACTTGGAATATGTACTTATAGAAATTGAGTTTAATAATGAAAATGATTACAGCACAAAAACAATTTGGTAGTTATGCTCTGACTTGTATTTATTACTTTAGCTTATTCACCTACAATACATTTTACCTACTCTAGTTATACATAATTGACTAATTAATCTGTAAAGTACAATGCGCATTATTTAATCTAGCAGTTCTTATCGCTGCTTTACTTTGGCAATTTTTTTTTGCCAGTATGGCACGCAATAAATCTTATCCTTGATACTACTCTTTAAATGTGTATATAAAAGAACAGCCTGTTGGTATATTAGGTTCATCAACAATAAGACTCATTTGCAATACTCATAGTATTTTTATTTTACAAAAAAATTATGCTGACGGCCACTAGAAAGCAACACCATTATCACTTCAAAATAAACGAAGGGGATCGAAGGGTCCAACGTAACGTCTTTTAGCCCTGAAGACGTCCCGAACGAGCTTCGAGTTCCTTGCCAACAGCCGCGCCGCGCGGGCCGACTGTGGGCATCCCGCCAAATTCAAATTCAAATTTGACAGTTCCAATCTGAAAAATAAATAGTTCGTAATGTAGATTCTTTACTGTGCAATATTGTGATGTGAAACGTATGGTCTGAAAAAGGTGCTTTATAGTGTTAGTTTGGATATGCTGTGATAGGCTTTGGAAAGAAGAAATATAATTTTTTGTGGTAAGTCAGTTTATTTTAAAATAGTAAGTACAAAGTCACCAAGTTTTCTGTCATACATAACAATGTTCCTGCTATTGACAATATTGACATCAAAGTTTGACATGTCAATATTGTCAAACTAATAATGACTCTATTTAAACGAACCAAGCAAGTTAGATTTCCGATTTTAATCACGATACAATGAGCTTAGGACTTCTGTTTTTACCATTACTCATGTTTTTTTTAATAATGTATTTTTTCAGCCAGGTAAGTACTTCATATCTTATTCTATGAGTAGGTACATCCTAAATACGTAGTTGACTCTTCTGCGTCTGCCAAAACAAATGTATCTGATAAGAGGACTCTATTACTACGTAACAAAGGTGATATTAGGGCAAGAGCGTTACAATTCGATTTTCTAAATTAGGATCAACCAGACAATGTAATAAAAAAAATATTTTTACTTGGTTTTTAGAATTAAAAAAATGCTGTGATTTTTCGTATTATTTTGTCTGACGTTTGAAAATTGACATTTTAGATTGACCATTATCTGCAGAACAGCTCCCTTGAAGCAATCAAAGAACCTACACTAACATTTGATTGATTAGGACATAGAAAAATTTTACTCTAGACGGATAAGGATTGAGAAGGACTCGTATATCCAGAGCCGTAAAATAATTACTAAAAAAATATCTGCATTTTTTCCACCGTATAAATTTTGAACAATTAGTATCGAAACCGTTGTCGCAAAACTCACACAAACACTGATCACTTTTGCATTACATTTAAACAATTCGTTGAATTGGTAATTTTTAGGGTTCCGTACCTAAAGTGTAAAAACGGGACGCTATTACTAAGACTCCGCTGTCCTGTTCGCTGTTACTCTGATGACTGATGTCTGTACGTTCGTTCGTCTGTCTGTCACCAGGCTGCATCTTATGGACCGTGATAGCTAGACAATTAAAATTTTCACCGATGATGTATTTTTGTTGCCGCTGTAACAACAAATACTAAAACAGAATAAAATAAATATTTAAGTGGGGAGCTTCCATACAAAAAACGTGATTTCTTATAGATAGTGGCAGTATGAATGATCTTAATGATCTTAATGATCTTATGAATGAGGCCTAAAGTGCGAGTCGAACACGCACTTTAGGCCTCATTCATAAGATTTATTTTGCTACGGTTCAAAAAGTACTTACGATGTTTTGCAATCTGTAGTGTAACTTTACGGAAAAATATCTGGTACTTTACCATGAATGGCGTTATTTTCGAAAGAAGCAATTATGACTTTAAGTGAGATTAACATAAGGCCTAAATTTGTGTCAAAATATATTTTCGCGACTGAGTACAATTGTGCTACGTCCACTTGGCACTTCCACTAGTTTTTACCCGACTGCGCCAGAAGGAGGGTTATGTTTTTTGAGAGTATGTATGTATGTATGTATGCAAGTATGTATGTATGTATGTATGCATGTATGCATGTATGTTTGTATGCATGTATGCATGCATGCATACATGCATACATACATACATATGCATGCATGCATATGTATGTATGTATGTATGCATGTATGCATGTATAATTGTTTGGCACGCTCTGCAGCCTGAACGACTCGATAGATTTTAGCTTGAGAGGTGTCTTTAGATTCGTATCTACTGTGAGAGTGACACTGGGCATATAAGAATAAAAAAAACAAAATGGCGAATTTTTGGCGCAAAATTCAAATGTGTGGCACGCTCTGCAGCCTAAAAGGCTCCATGAATGTTACCTTTTTTTATAATAATGACTCGTTTCTCGTCTGTGTTTCTGAAAAAGATTTAAGACCATGCGCATTTTAGACGAGTGGTCACTGCAGACTATTTCCGTCTTATTAAAATACGCGGACTAACTTTAGTAAGTACTTGGTTAAAACCATTATACGACCAAAACAAAAACCATCACGCAATCTAACCTCTTTCGTCACTGTCAACTACATTTGGGTGAATAATCATCATCAGGTATTTTTAGTACCAAGGTCATCATCGTTATCATCACCATCAGATCTTTTTAGTCACCACCACAGAAGTACGACCCTCTCTGGACTACTAGAGCCATTGCCCAAAGCAGCCAGAGGATTTGAGCTACACTTTCCACGCCGGCCAAACGGGTTGGAGGGTTTTCACTGATGTTTAGTTTTTATTTCCTTTCTACAATATCCAAGGAAGGACACCCACAAAGTCGTCAGACGACGACGAAG
Organism: Acrobasis suavella; assembly: GCA_943193695.1. NCBI lineage: Eukaryota > Metazoa > Arthropoda > Insecta > Lepidoptera > Pyralidae > Acrobasis > Acrobasis suavella. Next base: position 6,513,009 of record OW971947.1, read on the forward strand.
TTAAAGATATACGAAATTATGATAATTTATTTTATCATTTATATTATTTATTAATAGCTATCTATGCCCCACTGCTGGGCAAAAGCCTCCCCTCTATGTTTTCAAACACTTCTGTTATTCATTTATTAATATTAGTTTATTTCACTAATAATCAAACACAACAACACTGGAACGTCAAGCTGTTAGCGGCACCAAAGGTGAAGGTGAAGTCGGAAAGTGCGCTGTAGGGAGATAACGCGCGAGGGTCGTGCCGTGTCTAAGGCCGAAAAACCAGTATAAACCGATTTAAAACATGCGCGGGACGTACCGTGCCTCAAGCCGGTGTCTTACCTACACTATCTGTGAGCACTTACACAAATGCAAAGCTGAGCTTACCTCTCGAGAGCTGTACACAAGTAGAGTAATTTTGGTCGAGTAGCGTTAGGCGCTGGACACACAGAAAAGACGTTAGACATGGACGGGGCGCAGACATATGTCGGCTCCGCGTCCGTTTCATACAAAATGTATAAAAGCGTCGCAAAGCAGAACATACAGAAAAGACGGGGCACCGACAGGGCGCAGACATGACGCTTTCGCGTCTGTATCCTATGGTAGAGCATACAGAACGGACGGGGCAAAGGAACAAGCGGGGTTATGGGCCGGGGACTCGCGCGTAGCGGTGTTGCCATAGATACGGATTTGTTTGTATCTGTCAGGTCCGTACCTCGTGTTTTCTATCTGTTTTCAAAAGTCGCGACGGCGCCCCGTTTGTGCCCTGTATGTGCCCCGTCTGCGTTTTACGTCTTTTCTATGTGTCCAGCGCCTTACATTGCGTTGCGGAGCTCTGCACGCTAAGAATAGTAAAAATAAAACCAGCAATGTAACGATACTCGCCCAAAATTACTCTACCCGTGTACAGAGGCTTTAAGGTGCAGTTCTGGCTTTTTTTATTTCATTGCAACACCGCGTGTGACGTCACGCAACCTTCACCCAATAATTGGGGCGGTTCGGCGTCCAGCAAAAAAGCAGGTTATTTTGAACGAAATAAAAAAGTAATGAGTTATTGATTCGACCGGGTTAATGGTCCATAATAACTTTACGGTGCAGTGTCAAGGTCGGCCTTGTTTACATGCACAGCGATGCACTTTTTATTCGGGAATAAAATGGTACCAATTTTTTGTAACACGGTAGTTTTTTTTTACATTTAAAGAAAAGAAGATAAGTCATGAATCATTCAGTAATCCTACGGCTAGACTTAGCATTGCTCTCCCATGCTGATTTAAAAAAAAAGAAAATCGTAAAATCGTCTTCTCTTCCCGCAATAATCGTAAATACTTTGTAGAAATATTTTTTTAACTTGATCTATTTGACGACCTCCGTGGCGTAATGGTCAACACGCTAGTCCACCAATCCTGAGGTTCTGGGTTCGATTTCCAGCCAGGGCAAGTAAGAAAATGGCCTTTTTCAAATTGTCCTGGGTCTTGGGTGTTTATCTGTTTGTGTGTTTATCATAAAATATAGTATTCTAGGGTTAGTATCCCATAATACAAGGTCAAGCTTACTTTGGGCTAGCTCAATCTGTGTAATTTGTCCCTATATATTTATTTTTATTTATCAATTTAATGTATCTGTGATTTGTACAATAAAACGATTACACAAACAAAGACTTATTTATGTCAATTCAATTCAATTCAAGTACATCTTTATTATCATAGGATATTTATAATATCTCTTAATAATCGTCACTTTGTTTTGTTGCACAATTATTGTTGACGTCAAAAAGTTACTTAGAGCTAAGTTTACTGGCTCCTCCAAAGCGCTAGTGCAAAAGAAACGGTAACAAACTACACTGCAGCATTTTCTTCAAGAACGTCAACTCACAATGAAATTAATATTTATTGTTGATATGTTGACAGAGTATACATTGTTTGTTGTCATAATTTGAATATATATTTTTTTTAATTTTTATTATGACTACAAACATATGTATGTAACTAATAGTTTGCCACGAACTGTGAACTCGTGAACTCCATGTCCCGGCAACCTCTGAATAGATTTAGCACATGTTCGATTTCCAAAATTCTATTAATTACTTCTGCATACCTACAAAATTTTATAAAGATTCCATCAAACTCGAGATATCGACAAAAAGAAACATAAATTATTGATTTTTTACAGCATTACGATGCTCGGATTATTTATTATACATTCATCTAAATTTAATTCAGTTGAATACCACACTTCTAAATAGTGGGTAGTAGTGAAGAATAAAGTATGCTTTAAATGCTTGTGTACATGTGATGAGTTTCGAAGTCTCGGTGGCACAATTGGTAGTGAACTCACGGCGTTAATGAGGGACGCTGGTTCGAATCCCACTAGTGGCGAAATTCCATCACATGTTTTAATTTGGATAAAAAAAACATACATACAAAACATACAACATACAGTCTTATTCTTAATTGCTTCACTCGCGCGTTCAAATATTAGAAAAGAAAATCCAAATGCGAAGTTTTTTGCCCCGTACATTGTGTATGATAAAACAACTGAGCAAATGGATGGTTGACTGTGTGCTGTATGTGAGTGTTTTTATATTTATTTCGAAAATGAAATTTTTTATGCTTTACAGTTTAGAGTACGTGCTTGCTCTTCGTGATCCTTGAAGAGCAAGCACGTACCCTTTACGCAAACAACCTACACAGATTATCTACAAAACCTATAGGTTGACTGGTAGAAATGACACCGGACTTTAATTCCGCCTTTTACAATTTTTGTAATCAAATTAAATAAATTATCAAGTATTTGCCCTTAACGAGGTAAACTGAGCCTAGAGGCCGTAAGACCTAAAAGCCAAGTTTACCATGAACGGGAATCAAAATAGTCACGGATTCGTAGCCGCATCGCCTATAGACATGATTAAGATCTTCGCTCTTTCCCTTGATCGACTTTTACAGCAGGGACGGTGGTACAACATTCAACATTTTCTGTATGGGAAGTAAACTTTTTCTGCGGAGAAAACGCTTTGAGCGTAAAGGGGATACCTAAATTTCCCGGGGTCCAGTGCTGCCCCCATTTAAAATAAAGCATTTGATAGAAAACGGAGACATCATTTAAAGTTTTGTCTTGACCAGGCACTAGATAACCCTTCAAACTATTTTATGAACAACTGTTTACAGTTTAAAGTGAGAACGTGAAGCTTTTCTACGCACAATTGCGAAAAACGGCCACTTTTAGCGTATGTGTGTAGAAAAACTTCACATTATCACTTTCTCGCCCCGGAAAATTCAGGTATTAATAGGATCAATCAAGTTTTATAAAAAAATAAACTATTAAATTCTTGACGGCTCGTAGCAATCTTTTGTTCGTCGTAGCCATGGCGTAGCAGATTAATTACGTAGCGGTCGTAGTTCGTAGACTATCTGTAGCGCATCAGCAATCTTGTAGCCATTTCGTAGCGTTTTTCAAGTAGCGAGGTAGGTTGACTACATAGACCACTTATAAATGAATAGTCTACTAGGGGGTTATCCTAATAGTGGTATGCAAGACGGACGTTACTGCGTATCCGCGTTTCAGTGACAAGCAACATTGAGCACTAACATATGGTGATAAAGTCTAATTTGGTTTGACATAGAAAGAGGACGTAACCATCGTACGTTTAACGTATTATTTTTATGAAGTAATCCCCTTGTCTGAAGAGCTCGGTGGCCCGGCGGGAGAACGCATTACTAGCGCTTTCGCAAGTTAAGCGAAATTAGACGTGGTCCGCACTTGGATGGGTGACCACTTGAAGTGGCATAAAAATTTGTCGAGCTCCTCCGTGCTTCGGAAGGCACAAGTCGTCGTTGGTCCTAGCTGTCATTATTGTATGGCAGTCGTTAATCTATGCATGTGCATGCGTTTATACAGCTTGAAAATCAGATACTATTGTTGACCACTTACACACATGAAAACAAACAAGCCTGTGAAAATACATATTATTATGCGTCAGTATGGCCAGCTTTTAAATACTGGTTCTAACGTCTGAAACTACTTGAAGGGGTTGTTCAGTTCTCGATGCTGAACAACTTTCCCCGAGTGAAATATATCGATATACGAAAAATATTTTTTGACTTCCCATACAAGTTGACCGATCAGCTGATCCGAATTTGTACCGAAAACGAAAGATATTTTTCCTATTTCGATATAGGTATGGGGAAAGTTGTTCAACATCATGGGCTGTAAGACGTCATATATTATGATGATGAAATGACGACCTCTGTGGCCTCATAGACATCATGCCACGCTGTCACATCGACGGCCGCGAGTTCGATCCCCGGTGAGGTCAAGATGGAAAAAGATTTTTATACCATTTCCCCTCTAAAAAGTTTATTTTATTCACTGAAAACAGTGAATAAAAAGAACTTTTACTCACTATTTGGGTTGTTTATTTTATTCACCGAAAACAGTGAATAAAATGCTTGAATCCGTCCTTTATTCACTAATTGCATAATATACTATTTTCAGGTTTACCTGAATCTTGGATGTTTATCTATAAATGTATTAGTTAAAAAACATAGATAGTATCGTTGAGTTAATATCTCATAACACAAGACTCAAACTTACTTTGGGGCTAGCTCAATCTGTGTGATTTGTATTTATTTATTTATGATGATGGATTTATCAAAAGAGCAGGCGGGTTAGACCCAGAAAGTGCTGGCTTGACGTCGTCAAGGATTATATGCGTGCTAATCGTCTTACAACCAAGGATGCTCAAGACCGTGCAAAGTGGAGAAGAAAAAGTCGGAAAGTGGACCCCGGGCTTCTCAGCCTTGCAGCTGGGGACGCAGCTGGGAAAACGCCGAGATGTGTGTGTGAGAGAGAGAGAAAGAAAGAGATGGATTCATAAAAAAACAGACGAAAATGATTAATAAACTCGATGCCAAGTTCATAAAAACCTCTTAATTGTACAAAAGAGTGAAGAGAAGACAAGATTACTTATACAAGGGACTAGGCATTCATAAATCTCTCGCCAACTTTAGGAGCCCTTATGCAAATTGGTTCAGTCTGGCCAACTGAGACGTCACCTTCCCGGGCAATAAAACTGACCAAAGACAATGAAACCAAGCTCCAAATTCAAATTAATACAGGGCTCGAGAACTAGAAAAGGTTGGGACGTTTAGGCATTCAAGACTGCGGCCAGCTTATATGAATTGTGTGCTATGGCTGCAGTCGGTTCGAAACGCTAGTTTGTAGCTTTAACCTTAAAAATAAAAATACATTGGGTTTAAAGAATCTTTATTTCTCAAAAGAACATAGTTCGCTTACATGAGATTTAACAATATTTTATAATTTACTAAAAGTTAATTATGCTAGTGTGACGAGTGAGATAAATTAGGTCTACATAGTGTCTAGATTAATTTTTTTTTTTTTTTTTACTTACAAGGTTAAATAAATTCTTCTTAAACAACGATAGGGTTCTACATCCGGTTACTTCTTGTGGCAATTTATTAAATAACTGTGCTCCCTCGTAATATATACTCTTTTTGCCATAATTTGTCCGTGGAGCTTTTACTACAATCAAATTCTTTTTTCTTAAGTTATGTGTATGAGAGCGTTTAGTAAGTGTAATATTAGTTTGTATGTTTTTATTCATTATTTTCCATATTAAGACACATATGTGATATGTATATAGTTGAATTAGATTAAGTAATTTAGTTTTTTTATATAATGTTTCAGTAGATGTTAAATAATTGTAACCATAAAGTACTTTTATGACTTGATTTTGTGCTCGCTGTAATTTTATTAAGTTAGATTTAGCAGCACACCCCCATACTTCTATCAAATAAATTAAATGAGACTTCACTAGAGAGTTATAAATTGTCAATTTGACCTTGTCAGGAACGCAACTAGCCATTTTACGCAAAGCACCAGTGACTGCGACTAGTTTGTTACGGATATGTTGAAGATGTGGTATCCAGGTTAACTTATCATCAAGTATAAGGCCTAAGTATTTTTCTTCGTGTGATTTATTCAGTACATCATTATTTATGGTCAATATTTTGTGTGTAGTTAGCTTTTTGTTTTTAGCCGCAAATACCATGTATGAAGATTTAGTTGCGTTGATAGTCAGCAAATTACACTGGCACCACATGTTAAACTTGATCAGGTCATTTTGGGCCTCAGTCATTACTTCATCTACAGAGTGTCCAAAATAGAACAGGCAGGTATCATCTGCATATAAAGTTAGATGTCCAGTTAAGCCTATATCAGATATGTTATTAATATATATTAGGAACAATAAAGGACCTAATATAGAGCCTTGGGGAATACCAAAATTTATTTTATGGGGTGTACTAGTGTTATCTTCTATTTTTACTACTTGTACTCTATTTGTTAGGTAAGATTCTAGAATTTTATAAGCCTGCCCAGTAACACCGATGCTTTTTAGTTTTTGAAGAAGTATTTGGTGACAAACGGTGTCAAATGCTTTCTTCAAGTCAATGAACACTCCCAAACTTATATGTTTTTGATCTATGTTACTTTTAATTTTTGTGACTAGGTCTATAGCAGCTGACAATGTACTTGATTGAGGGCGAAATCCATATTGGTATTTTGTAATGAAGTTGAAAGAATTTAAATATTCATTTAATCTAGTATAAAGGACTCGTTCAATTATTTTTGATAAGATCGGTAGTACAGATACCGGTCTGTAGTTACCCGGATCTGACTTGGTTCCTGCTTTGTATATTGGACAAACCTTAGCTACTTTGAGATCATCAGGGAAACAGCCCTCTGATAAACATTTGTTGATACAATCGACTAAATCTTCTAATATAATGTCTTTAATGCATTTTATAGCCTTCGAACTAATACCGTCAATACCAGTACTAGTATTGGAATCTAAATTATCTATTATTTTAGAGATTTCATCTTTTGTACATGGTTCAAAAATTGATAGTCCTTTATCCGGGTTTGGGCAATTATTTGAGAGAGTATACGTAAGATTGTTATGGTATTTTTTCGGAATTTTATTACATAGTGTCTCCCCGATTGAAGAGAAATATCTATTGAATTCCTCACAAACATCTACCAGGTCAGTTATTTCCTTTGAGTTAACGATTAGTTTAGAGGGAACACAATTATTTTTACATTTATTCTTTGCAAGGCTATCAATCAACTTCCACATATCTTTAGGACTTTTACTACATTTAATGAATTCTTCTAAGTAATATTTAGTTTTGCTATCTTTTATCATTGACCTGATTTTGTTTCTTTCTTCTTTAAATTTCTTTCTCAGTTCTTCATTTTCTGGATCTTCTTTTAATAATTTCCATAACAAATTTCGGTCGGCAATTCCGTTTATAACATTTTTATTAATCCAGTCTTCACGAGGTAGGTTTAATATTTTGCTTTTGAGCGTTTTGTTGCTGTCCACCTGCTGTTTTATAAAGGATTGTAGTTTGTGAAAGTCTTTTTCTTTATTATCTGTCTGTGATTTTGTTGCGTTGTTAAATAATTCTTTATAGTCTAAACTGTGATATTGTATGCGTTTTTTATTATTTTTTGGTGTTGATTTTCTTATTTCTAGGTATATTTGTCGATGATCAGATATAGGTGAATCAATCAAAGCAAGAAAGAAAAGTTCTGGATCTATATTTGTGATTACATGGTCCAAAAGAGTTTTTGAGGTGTATCTCGTGTAGTAATCTGGATGAATTTTATTGACAGTGGTGTATCCGCATTCCTGAAGAGTGCTCTGATAGTCTCGAGTGTCACGTTCTGAAGTTAATAGATTAATATTGAAGTCACCAATTAAGACACTTCTCTTTCGCTTCTCGAGTTGGGGTGTTAATTTTTCTAGTAATCTTGTGCAGTTTTTTCCGTCTGGATTGTATACAGCTCCAAGGCTTAGTGCAAACTGATGGAGATGAACCCAAAGATAATGGATCCCATTGTCATAAATCTCTTCCGTTAATTCATGCTTTACGCTGTCATGCACAAAAATTGAGACACCCCCACCCCCTTGGTCTTTTCTGTAGTTGTATATATGCGTATAGTTGTCTATGGAGTATAATTTTGCATCAGCTTCGTCTTTTAACCATGTTTCTGTTATTATAATTACATGTATAATGGTACCGAAAGACCTAATAGTGCATAACAATTCGTCGAATTTACCCGCCGTGCGTATACTGCGAAAGTTCGCGTAAAAAACTCTTATTGAAGATATGTTTGTGCAGATATCTTGATAGTTTGATACTATAGAATGACGACATTCCTCTTGTGTATGAAACGGTGTAGTTTGCCGGTTAATTTTTTTCGTTATTTTTGACATCCGTGTAGACCCTACTTGGAGTTTTTTGGCGGTTTATAGACTATCCTAGGTACGCCTCTGTAATACTTAATCATGAGGTTAGTTTCACCATCAGATTCTCTTCGTTTTAATTCCTCCTTAAGATTTTTAAAGTAACTTTGTTGACTAGGCGTTTGGTCCGCATAAAGCCGGAATTGGTCGTCTAGCTTGTTTCTGTTGCGTAACAATAATTTGACCGCCGCTGTGTTTTCGAAAAATATTTTTATTGGGCGACTTTTTGTTGGATCGTATTTTCCCACACGCATGGTTTTTAGTGGTTTAGGGCAATCTGGACAGATGTTACTTATTATTTCCGTAGCTCGCTCGTGATCATAGTTTTGCCTCGATGAGTAGCTTTTATCATTCAACTCGCTAATACCCCACAGTACGATATTTTTTTCTCGTTGTTGACGCTCGTTTAACTCCAGTATGAGGTTTTCGTGATTAAGCGGTAGCGATTTTGGTGAAAACGGTTGCTGAGAGCGTTTTTCTGTCGAGGATGGACTCTGATCTATTGCTAATTCGACGTTTTTAAGTCTATCTTTAATTTCAATATTTTCCGATTTTAATGTGGTAATTTCGGTAAACAATTTTTTATTTTCTTGTACCAAATTTTCGTTACTCATTTTAATGCTTTTGTAATCTTCTTTCATTTCCTTCAGTTCTTGTTGAATTTTTAAAACGTTTTCATTTTGGCTTTTAGCAAAATCTTTGAAAAATGACATTATTTCATTTTTAAAATCACTTAATTGATTTGAGATATTGTTTTCAAAACCGCATTCAGATACTTTGCGCTTAACTCTTTGAGTTACATGGTATTCATCTCTGCTTAGTGAAGATAAATCAGGATTCGAATTCGATTCGCTTCCGCTTGTAGTTAACCCGCTATTCGACGGCTTGTGTAAACTCATATTGTTTACGAGTTCGCAAACCAGTGCGTGAGCGAAATGGGAAGCGATGACAATCGCGTTGTAAACGTGTTGATGAAGTGGGATAGCAGGTCAGCGTCACTGCGACTCGTCTGGCGGGGGTCTATACATGCAGTGGTGTAAGTGCGCAAAGCGTGTACGCACAAGAGCGAAATATGAATGTGTTAATTACCTGCGTCTCGGACAGGTGTTAAACTGGTTATTCCATGTAGAAGCAATAGGTGTTATGTGCCATCTTCGTCACTTGCAGACTACGCCGTAATTCTATGTTGTTTAAGTGCAAACTCCCTGTATACGGGATTTATTTTTTAGTAATAACTTTGTAATTCTCAATGTACGCGTCCGCTCAGCTCGACCACTAGCGAAGAATACTTGAAATCATATTATAAAATAAAAGCTTTAGTGTGAAGCTTTTGCGTTAAAATTAGTTTAAAAATTTAATTTAAAAAAAATATGTCAGATGCGAATAAACTTAAAATAACCACAAAGGGTTCCGTTCTATCATCTATACAAAATCACGCTCGTGGTATGGGAGCCCCCTTAAATAGTTATTTATTTTAATTTAATTATTTATCTTTCCAGTGAATATACAACTAAACATTCTGTAAATATTTCAAGCGTGTGTATGTGTTGTCGTTATCAATATCGATCAATAACGGGGATGGCAGCCCCCTTTAAATATTTATTTTATTCTATTTCAAGTATTTATTGTTATAGCGGCAACAGGAATACATCACATGTGAAAGTTTCAACTGTTTAGCTATCATGAATCTTGAGATACAGCCTGGTGACACACAGACAGGCAGACGGACGGACGGACAGCGGAGTCTTAGTAATAGGGTCCCGTTTTTACTCTTTGGGTACGGAACCCTCAAAATTGTAGAGTATCTAACAGATATTAATTATTTAACGTCATGGCAAGTGAGTATTTTTTTACGTCGAAGCACGAATAAGCCACTTGCAGTCCAAGACAGTCATACCTATTTACAATAAAAAGGACAATTCTAAAATTTGCACGAGTTTAGGGGCAAACAGATTTTGCACGAAACAAGCGCAACCCTTTGCAGCGTCTGACCGCACGCCGCAAGATTGTCGCCGAGATTTACGGGCCGGGCAAATTGAAAGTTTACTATAAATCCTCTGGCCAGCACTAATGTACGCACTGCGGTCGGCTAGCGCCCATTGATTTATTTTGTCTAGTATTCTATTGGTATTATTATATAACTACAGTTGACACGTACTTGAAGTGCCCGCAAATCAATATTAACTGAGAAATTAGCAGTTTAGAAATTCTTAAAACAAACAAGCAGGAAGATACAGGCGAAAGCCAAAGTGGCTAAAGGTTTCTCGAAAGTTGGCCACGTTCCAGCAAGCGCAGATGTAGATGGTCGGACTTAGCAAGGTTGAAAGAAAACGCTGGATGCAGGCCCCTACCATATTGGCTGTTTTGGAAAATCTTGGTCAACGTCTATATCCTACAGTGGACTTCTTGAGGCTAATATGATGATATAAATTCTCTGGCCAACGCTAATGAACGCACTGCGGTCGGCTATTGATTTATTTTGTCTATTATTCTATTAGTATAAATGTAAGTACCTATAGTTGACAAACACAAGTGCAGAGGCAACTCAGCCCGTCAGTATGAACGGAGCCGATTCAAAAGTTCATTTTTTTTTATTTGAAAAAGAGTTTTGCCTAAAATTTCTTAAAAGTCATTGTTTACTCCTCTCAACTGGCAACCGAGACTATATAAGTTGTTAATTCTGAAACTGAGCAACGACCATATTATTAATATATTTATTTTACCGCCAATTCTAATCTATGGCGTCTGCCGGATTTATTTACAAATTTGACACAATAAAAAGTGACAATAACCACATCTCATTCTTCACATTCTTAGTGAACATTCACAATTTAAATATATATATAAATGAAAACCTAGTTTGCTTAATTGTAAGTAGTTTACTCGCGATACTATATACTTATAACCCTATATTTTGTAAAACCTTAACCGATTTGGCACATATTTAAACTTTAACATTTAATAAGTAATTTTTACTCACCTAGCTACCAACAAAGTCACAGCTAAAATTCTTAGAATCTTTTGAATATGCCAAAGTTATTTCATATTTAAGTAGATATCGAGTTTCTAATACTTATAAAGTTAATAAAAGCCAAAATTGCAAAGTAGAAAACTTTTTAAGTCCTTCGTTAAAACTGCATTACACTTTTCATTTCTAAACGATTTGAAAGGAAGGTTCAAAGTACGAACTGTAAGAACCACAATCCCTTAAAAAGTTTTGTAAGTAGGTACAAGTAGAAGTATTTCGTTATAAAGGAATTGTTATATTTATTTTAAGGATTAACTATCCCTTTGAACATTTCTTCTTCATAAAAATCTTCCATAGACAAACAAAAAATGCACGTGACGATTCCTGTTAACGACTCTTTAATAAAACCTCTTTTTATCGCGGGTTCGAATAAAACAAGAAATAAAAACTTCGATTCATTTTCATGCAGACACAAAGGTCTCATAGAAAAGTCATAAACGGACTTTAGGTTTATCCCTAGCATTATAAGAGTACAATGTTTCGCCACAACCCGACACATCAAAACGACGACAGCACTCTGAAACAAAACGCGCGACTTCAACGTTTTTAGTACAGCAACAAAACGCTATCCTAAAACACCCAATCAAAAACAGTCTCTATCACCTTGATTACAAAGCTTGCATTATCCTATCACACGATTTGGATATACGCCACACAGCACAGATTATAAAATGTCCCAAAGTTTTTTATTTGTCATTCTCACTCGATCTTAACGACAGGAAAACAAAATTACACCGTTTCGTTTGCCATATACGGCTTAAATCCGTATGCGTGTATTCGCAAGCAACAATAAAACGTTTGGAATCAAAGTTATTCGAAATTCGAAGCGTTAAAGGTGGGCTAATAAAAAAGAAGTTAGCATCTTACGTTACGCGCCATTACAAGGCGCGAATAAAGGGATCAAAAGGTGAAGTTTACGGCATTTTTGTGTCTTTTTTTAAATGGATTTCTGTATTTTTACAAGCAATGAAGCCAGATTTGCCTTTATTTTATTTGTTCAAAGTAGGGCGCAATTTTTAGATGCTATGATTTATTTGTCACCCATAATAACTGTGTATCCTTGAGACCCTAATTAAGTTTTATGGATTTGTTAGGTATTTAAAAAACACAAGAACTTGTATGGTCACTCATGAATCCATATAGTAGTTTTATGTCTCACATAGTAATTATCTTTAATTTTACTGAATCATACAAATCTGCTTTTTCTTCAGACCCATATTTTTTCGTTTAGCAAAGTAGTAAAAATTCACAAAGATATAGTGCTTCGAAGTTTCAGAGTGCTGATTTACGTCACCTTTGGTTAAAAATCGTAGCTGATCGTGACGTTACGCTAAATTTAAAGGCGCTGTAACTACGACATTATTTGCAAATCAGTGAAAATAAGAAAAAAACGTATAACATACTTTGTAATAATCTACCGGAGACAAAAAAAAATTTTGTCCTCATCCCTATTGGAACGTCCTATTGTACAGGAGTTTTTGGCGGAAAGTCAAGGGGTTCAGTTGGAGTTTGCTTTGTTTTGCAAATTTATTCTAGTGGACTTTATAATGTGAAATTGGTGTAGTTTAGTGTTATAAATGCTCATGCTCATGGACAATACGTGCAATGGTTAAAGTGGACATTCATAGTGCGGCTGTAGTGGTATTTATTTGCGGACTGTGGTGGGCGTCTTTAGGCACCGTCCGCCACTCAATCGGCTATGAAAACCAGTTGACTCGTATAAATTTGTCGCCATTTGTCGCCAGAAGCTCCCTTGAAGCAATCAAAAGACCTACACCAACCTTTGATTGCATAGTTAGGGTTAGGATTAGGAATAAAGAAGTGATAAAATAAAGATAGGCTCAAAAAAATACTTTTTAGTAATCTATCTAATGAGACAAAAAAAATAGTCCTCATCCCTATTGTAAGGTCTGTGTTTACAATAATCTTGTAAGCGACTTCAAAAAAAGGAGGCAATTAGAATGTTTTTGACCGATTTTAACCGACAACCGTTTTTAACCGATTTAGAAAAATATTTTTTTATTTGAAAGGGTATATATATACATACAACATGGTCCCATTTTTAACCAGGTAAAGATCTGATCATGGTATCTTCGAGTAATCAAGGGAATTTCTTAAATATTCTATGCACACATATAGTGTTTTTGATGTTTTTGTCAATAAATTAAGCATTACATTCAGGAAGTTTCTTTTGGTAAACTGACGAAGAATAACAGAAATTGAAGTCACTTTTTTTGTTTAAAATGATGTTTAACTCTTAAAATGGGATACTTATTTTAATTTTTGGGGTCCAGTGCTACCCCATTTGAAATAAATTATTTTATAAAGGAAACGGAGATATCATTTAAAATTTTCTTGACGAGGCCCTAGATAACCCTTCGAACTATTTTATGGATTACTGTTTATAGTTTAAGTAAGAACGTGAAGCTTTCCTACGCACATTTGCGAAAAACGGCTACATTTGGCTAATGTGCATAGAAACGCTTCATGTTCTTACTTAAAACTGTAAACAGTAGTTCATTAAATATTTCGAAGGGTTATCTAGGGCTTGGTCAAAACAAAACTTTAAATGATATCTCCTTTTAAATAATTTATTTCGAATGAGGGCAGCACTCGACCCCGAAAAATTCAAGTATCCCCTTAACTCCTATCCTATCCTAGATTCTCGATTTTTATTTCTCACCCAATTTCTCACCTCCACCGTTCCAATACACATAAAACCGTAGAGCTAACTTCACCAGCATCCCATCTCACGGCAATCTGTTTCGAGTTAGCAAGGAATTGACAGCAGTTTTATGACGCACTTTTCGGTTAAAATTACAGGGGAGTTTATGACGCCTCGTCTCGTACGAGGGTGCTCCCGGTAGTGACGGGAGATTCGAACGAAGAATAATTTTAGATAATACATTATCTACGATATTTTAGTAAAATATAAGTGTAAGCTGAGTAGCAAGCTACCAGAACTATAAAATTAATATTTCATCACACTAATATCATAAAAGCGAAAGTTTGTGTGTATGTTTGTTAATTCTTCACGCGCAAACGGCTTTACCAATTTTGATAAAATTTGGTATACAGGTAGCTGACACCCTGGATTAATACATAGGCTCCTTTTTCCGCGGGTAACACCGCGGGGTGCAGCTAGTTTAAAAATAAGTTTCATTCTTTGGTTATATAATGAAAAGACATCTTAAAATGTTCTTAACTCAACATCTTCTGGGATTCCGTGTTACGTATGATATATTATTATGAATAATGAACTGTAAACTATTTTTATAATAAGTTATTCTTTTTATTATTTCTTAAATTAGCCTATCGGACATATATTTTATCCTTACTTTCGTATATAAAAACTCACTGTTTTAAAGGAGTGTCATTCTGAATTTCAACAGTTAAATATTTCGACAGAGTCCCAATTTCGAAAAACAATAGTTCGATGCCCATTGTTTCGACGGAACATATAATATATTCAACTAGCATTAGGCCGACAGAACATATTTCGACAACACGCACCTTCGAAGAACACTACTTCGACAGAACCCTTTTTCGATATGCACTTATTCGACGGATCTCTATATCGACGGAACATACATTTGACATAATACTGTGGACACATAATAATAATAATATCGTTATGTTGTAGCAGTAGACAAAAGCCGCTGCTCTCCTTGACAAATAAGAACTGGCACAAACCAACGGAAGAGTGGTATATACTTGTAAGACAAGTTTAAAATCTTTGTAATGTGTACCTATTTTACGTATGCGTCCACGATTCTTCTTTCCTCTTTTCATGATCACATCTTTGGTAAACCGGAAGTACGTAGCTTACTAACTTCGCTTTATAAGTACTTACCTACAGCATGTATCAGTCCACTGTTGGACTTAAGAATCCCCTTACCCTAGATTTTTCCATACAAACGTAGTCTGGCTTTTATTTTGAAATGACATGTGTGATTTCGGCAATATTTTGTAATTTTAAAGGAAATTGCATGTATCTAGGCATATAACTAGATTTTAACAGTCAAACTTAAAAGAAAATATGAGAGTGTAGAAGTTTTCCATACTGATGGTCAAATATGATATGATACAATATATTCTCTTTTAGGTTCATAGTTTGATTGTGAAATCTATTTATATGCCTTAATATATGCAATTTCTTTGAAATTACATAATTTTACCATTATCTGACATGCCTTTTCAAAATAAAAGCCAGACTACGTTTGTATGGAAAAGTCTGATCTGACTCTTAAGGCCTCTCTCAATAAAGGGAGAGTTTATCCATGAGCACCACGCTGTGCAGACGGTTTGGTGAACGCAGTAAATGATATAAAGTCTGTACACGGAGGATGCTGCTGCCTATTCTCTGTTACCTATGCCTTTAAAGTCGCCCCTTACGACACTCGTCGGAAAGGAAAGGGGTGGTGACAAATATTCTGTACTCTGCTGTCACCACACGTATACTAACGAGTTTTCTTTTTAACAATATTGAATCCTATTACATTAACAGGGGCAACCCTGTAGTTTACCGACAAGAATCGCGTTACGGAGTTTATTTAAATAGTAATTTCAGGCTTTATGGCGCCACCTTTATAACACGTAAGATGCCTTATCGCCTCTGACAAAGTTACCCGCTTGATATGGGCTCAGAAAATAACTTTTTTACTGTAATCGTTTACCGTATGAAGCTCTACGAGATCAAATTAACGTTACAATTGTTTATTTAGAAATTAGAACAATACAATGCAACACAAATAAGTTGAACAAAAATGGCGGACTTCAAAGCGTTTTTGTACAAATTCCCGACACGTAGAGGTAGCGGCACGAAACTCTAGCGCTGACCTTGCTTACGCAGAAGTCAAAAATGAATACCGTACCCATGTGCTGTATACCTTCTACATGTTGCTCAGCGCTAAACTTACGTGCCGCTACTTGTAAATTAAACCAAAATGGCGGTCGTCGGCGCATTATTTTTACCTGCGCCGAAGCTGAAAAACTCTTTGAAGTCCGCCATTTTTGTTCAACTTATTTATGTCGCATTGTACAGGCACTATAACACGTTAATAAGTATAATTTACATTACATGTAGTATATATTAAAATTTAATTTATTATTAAAGAAAAGGTACCAATACCACCGCTTCGCAATGACCACTGCTGAGAAGATACGTCGAAAGAAACTCATTTTCACTGATTTTGATTCCTTTTTCTACCTTCTAGCGCACTATCAAGCTAAAGTGGCCCTTGGTATTGCGGCCCGCAAGTACCAAAGGCCAGTTTAGCTCATACTCTGTCTGCCCATGAGGATATACATCGGTAAAAATGACGACATTTTTGCACAATTGTATTCCCAAGTAGAAATAACTTTAGATACTACCTAAATCGATGTAGTTGTTGGTTGACTAAAAAAAATATATCATCCAAGTAGACAATAGTTGAAAATTTGCTTTTCTGAGATCTAGCAATTGTGTTAACTAGGATTATTAAGATCATTTTTGTTGTTGTAAAAATTACCTAGTTAATCGACTTAAATGACCAGAAAAATATTATTGATTTTTCACTTCATCCTAGCATGTGGGTGCAGTAGAGACCCTCTACGTGTACTGTGTCGAACATTTAATACGTACCAAGTATGCCTCTGCCGACCTTTTCTTTATGCGAGAAGTTCAGTCTATGAAAGTTATTGATTTAACAAATAGGTATATACGATTTCTCTATTTCCCTGAAAAGTCTTTTTTACCCAATTACGGCTAAGCTAAAAGGATATGATTTTAGTAGTCTTTGTATGTTTCTTCAATTTTTAATACTATTGAGTTATTGTTTTTAAGTTGGGGTGTAAATGAAATCTGTGCGGGTTGGGTGTAAATGATTTCTTAAATATGTACAGATTAAATATACCGGACGGATTATACTCAAATAAAATAATTGATTTTTTTATACTACATAACAAGTATGAACAACAAACATAGTAATGAAAACTATATAATAAAATAATAATTATACTGTACTAAACTTAATAACTTACTTAACTTTAATATACTTAAATTAACATTTAAACATAAATTATTATAAATAAAAAATGTCCTGCAAATCCTTTTCCTGTGGAAGAGTGCCAGAAGGCAGGCAGTATTGCCAACGTGGCAATACTGCCTTTGTGCGAAATAATTACTAGCCCTCTTGTCATCTTATAACTCGACCTGCCTTTTGTCTATAAATAAAATAAAATTGAATGGAAAGTACAATGCCCAAGGACAATGCTTTGAATTCCCCGCAGAGCCGTGTTATTTATGGGTATGTATATTTATTTTTATGACAATTACTGGTAAAGAATAAGTGTTAACTAAATTAAACTAGGGAGGGGTATCAAGCTGCTCTCCATACCATCAAAAATTCTGAGCAAGATCCTGCTGTGCAGAATAGCGAAAACAGTGGAGCCACTCCTGCGGCAAGAACAGGCCGGATTCCGCCCCAACCGATCTTGTACGGACCAAATAAATACCCTGCGGATCATACTCGACGAAGCAACAGAGTGACAACGTGATGAATGCTTTACGTTCTTCGACTTTGAGAAGGCCTTCGACACGCTGCTGTGGCCCTGTATTTGGAATCGACAAAATTGGAGTCTCGCCTAAGATCAGAGACCTGATCAAAGCCTTATACAAGAAGTACTTCTGCAAAGTATCTCACGATGGTCTGATATCACAGGATATCGCCGTACATGCTGGAGTCAAGCAGGGCTGTCTTCTTTCGCCCCTGCTTTTACTGATAGTACAGGATGGCGAAATACACAAGGTAAACGACGGTAAGCGACGCGGATAGACTTAAAGAGTGGGGGTTGTCAAAACAACTGGATGACCTAGACTTCGCTGACGACTTGTGTTTGCTTAGCCATAAAGTAACCGACATGCAAGCCAAACTGAACGATCTACATTTGGAGGCGGCCAAAGTTGGTCTTAAGATCACTCGAAGAAGACCCAAGAGATGCGCACAGGAAAGAGTCCGCGACCACTAATGATGGGTATAGAGCGAATACAGCGAGTGCAACAATTTCGCGTATCTTGGTAGCATCGTTTCACAAACTGGAGGAGCGGATGAGGACACGGCTTCTAGAATAGCCATAGCGCGGGCAGCTTTCGCACAACTTCGACCCATATGACGATCCAAAAAATTGACAGGGAGCAGAGTCAAACTCAAAATCTCCAGATCTAACGTCAAATCTGTCTTGCTATATGGGTGCGAAACGTGGAAGGTTACCAAAGAGATCACGCAGCCGATTCAGGTTTATATCAACTGCTGCCTGCGGTCCAGTAAGTCAAATTAAACTAACTTAAATAAACGTAAATACTTATAATAAATGACTTATAAACTTATATAATAATTAATAAAAAATAAAACTTAAATCATTCCCCTGCGAAAGAGTGCCCAGAAAGCTGGCAGCATTGCCACGTTGTTTAGCAATGCTTATTCTTTAGCGAAGTAAATATATATACAGCGTGGAAGGGACATACCCGTAATAAATCGAACCACGGGCTAAACAAGATCTCCATAGTATTATGTAATTAAAATAATAGCCAAAACACCAAAAAAAATCGGCAATTCCATACAAATGTGTGCAGCTGCCCGGGCAATTTGTATGGGATCGCCAATTTTTTTTGGCTGTTTGGTTGTTATTTTAATTTAATTATACTATAGTGATCTAGTATAGCCCGTGATTCAATTTACAACGGGTATGTCCCTTTCACGTTGTATTATAATTTCGGTAATTTTATTTAAAATTCAGTGTCATCGAAAAAAAAATATTTTAATTAATAATAGATATATGATCACCATACCATCACGTCTTTATTTCTTAAGGGGTAGACAGAGCCTAAGTCACTCATAAAATTGCAGGCCATGTTTAAAATAAATAACATGATGGTGGGCCTAAAAATTAAAAATAGAAATAAAAAAGTGATATGCTGGTAGTGTCACAGATTATTTTATCAGTCCCTTACCTAAATTTTAATAAATAAGAGAAAAATAAAATAAAATTTGCAATTCTTTAGATAGGCACCTAGGTGCATATCTACATACAGTACATATTTTTATTAAATAATGAAAAACAAATTCGCGAGCAATCTAGAATACACGGTTGGAAAGAAGTTTGAAAAAAAATCGAGACGGAAAAATCTTACATTTTTTTACGCCTACCCCTCCGCGTACCGTCCGACTAACAAGATATTCAAAATAAGTAAAATTAATTAAAAGTCACCATTTTGACATCAGCTTTCACCAAAATATTTTTTTTTTTTAATTCAACATGATATTGTCGCGTCGCTTCCTAATATCAAACACTTTCTTGCAAACATTACACCTTTTAATACTACTAGCGCCATCTATTGTAATTATTAACAAACACCTCATTAAAAAGGTTTTATAAAATAAATTTACATACAGTATAATACATGTAGTAAAGCAAATGATAAAAATAGAAGATGAAATGAAGTGTCCAAAGTCCATATTTGAGTGTTGAGTAACAGAAGTATCAGTCAATAGCTACCACTGCCGAGATTCGACGACATGATCAAAACGTCTATAAAAACCAATGAAAACGAAAAAGAAAATGCAAACGAAAATGGCCGTTGAATAGCCGGCGAAGTGAACGTTGCACTTTCACGATTAACAAACAGAAAAAAATAAGCGATGCGCGTTAGAAATGAACCATTGCCGATAGTTCCTATTAACGCCAAGTATTCACGTGATAGCGCTAGTGTCGCGCGCTGTGCCTTTTGCGAGATTAGTTCCGCTACTCGACGCTGTCTGTTAATGGCAGCACTGTTGGATTAGTTTATTTTGTTTATTGTAATTATATTTAATTCTTAGTAATATTTGCTTATTTCAGGTAAAGCTTGACAATATTATTTAGGATTACATATGTAAAATATTGATTTATTTGATTTTATAATTTTTTTCTTATCTTTAAATTTTATCCTGTTATAATTATATTGAAAAAATAGAGTAGGGTGACTATCAAACCTAAAGCGTCTTATTATAAAACCCAGACTAACTTTGTTACTAGGTTTAAACCATTATTCGCCCAAATTGAAGTTGACATTGACAATTGAGTGTGTGATATTTACTAGATGTCAACTTGATTTGGTCGGATAATGGTTTAAACCTAGTAACAAAGTTAGTCTGGGTTTTATAATAAGACTGAAAGAGTCTATGATTGTCTTTTCATGAAATAAACATAACAATGGACGCAATATTAATTTCATTTGTTTTTTTTTTCTAAATTAAAATAATAAACTTTATTAGTCCATATTGAAAGAAAAGAAGTCCCAGAATGCCAAAAATAATCGGACATGAGTAAAAAGTATTGAAAACCGTCGATCACATGATCGGCCGACAGATCGAAGCGGGTCAAGCACAACAGGTGAGTTGCAGAGCGCATCAACTAAAAAATAAAATATCGAAATGTGAAAAAATAATAAAAATCAGCAAATATAGTAAATTGAAAAAAGAATAGCGTTGGCTTTTTCTCTCTCGTGTTTTTGGCGTATGTGCGTCCTTGTCGTGAGTGCGCGCACGTGGTTTTCAGTAGTCGGTGTTTGAGGGCGCGGAGTGCGGGGCGCGCGTGGTTGTGAGGGCCACATCCCGTCGCGCCTCGCGCGGACCGGCTGCGTTGCCCGTAACCTCCGAATGACCTCATTTTTTTTTCTCCAATGTAAATATTCGGCTCGTTTTGCCGCATAGTCTATAAGTGGTGTTAAGTTCCTTCAACGCGTTTCAATT
This sequence comes from Acrobasis suavella, assembly GCA_943193695.1. Taxonomy (NCBI): domain Eukaryota; kingdom Metazoa; phylum Arthropoda; class Insecta; order Lepidoptera; family Pyralidae; genus Acrobasis; species Acrobasis suavella. Next base: position 6,534,124 of record OW971947.1, read on the forward strand.
TTTAATTTATCATTCCAGTTAAGTAGTGGACATTCGAAATTGACTTTAGCAGTGTTTAGGACTTAATAAGTGTACGAAAAATAATTTTAGTGAAACAACTCCGATTTGAGGACTGGATTTGTAACTTAATACATTTGTAAAAATTAGTTGTTAAGTTAGTTTTTCTCCCGGACTGTTTATCTTAACTTTATGTGATGTTGGAAATGGGAAACTGAAAATTTCAGCAAAATTTGAATTTTTGATAAAATTCTGTTACTAAGAAGATTTATTGAAGATTTTCATTGAAACCGAAGGTAATTTGTGTTAAACATGTTTGAAGTACCTAGTTTTCATTGTTATTATTTTTTAGTTTTGCTTTGATATATTTTGTTTGTTATTATTATAAAGTAGGTAAAATATTCTTAATAATGGCATTTTTAAAAACTTAACTTTGATAGATTTACATTTTATTGTGTTGTGTACGGTATTAATATTATCATTAAATTTTTAAATAATTATTATATTTTGTAATTATGTTAATCCATTAGAAAATTTCAACATGTCATGAGTTCTTTAGTGATTTTAATCTCCTTAAGTGGTTTAGATGATATCTACCGAACAAATGTTAAAAAAAACATTCCGTAGGTATTTGAATCGTATTCGAATGTTTGAAAGACCTTTTAAATTTTTTACAAAATCAATCCCACGTAAAAATAAACCTTTTATTAATTTGATACCGTTTTATCAAATTGTTGTAATAAATAATAAAATGAATAAATCACGAAGGCGTAGCGTTTCTTCAAGTATAGCTTAATTTATTCAATAATTCTCTTGTTTGATACATTCATAAATTAATTATCTACCTTAAACAATCTTATAAAACTAAATAAGGTATGTAGGTGTAACTTTTCATGAAATATGTGAATTTTTAAACTAATTCATGAACACTCACTTACCGTTGAAGTGTAAAAATGACAGATATAAGAAAAAAATTTTTTTTGATAATAAAATGCTTAAAACAAATACTTGCGTTCGTTAGGTACATGGATCATTTTATTATACTTTTTATTTATTATTTAGATAGAATTATGATGATTAGAAATCAATAACTAAATTGCAAAAATGTGATTTTTTAGCAAGGGTGGAATATTTTTAGTAGCAATACTGAGGTCTAATATCAATAATTTTTCAAAACTAAAAACCGACTTCACAACTATACAACCGATTTTGATAAAATTTCTATGGTACCACCTGGAAAGTATACCAATTCAAACAAAAAAAAAAAGAATTTTTAAATCGGTCCAGGCGTCTTTGAATAATCGGTGAAATAACATAAAAAAAAATAAAGGGTCGCGACGAATTGATAACCTCCTCTTTTTTGGAAGTTAGTTAAATATCTTTACATAAATGCAAAAGATATTATGTTTTCTGCAGCTTAAAGTATCTATACATGAACATATGGTATATTACCTGGACATGTTGTTTTTCTTGTCATTGACTGAAATTAAAAATATGGTTCATAGCTTCTAGATTGGTATCTGAAAATATGAAAAGCACGAAAAATCTTTATAATTCTATGCAATTTCTGAACGTTTATTTAATTTGAAGTATTGATCAATGTATTTTTATTATTAGACTAGTGATGATTCTGCAGTTTGCAATCTAAATCGCAATTCAATGCAATGAAATTTAAAAAACTTCATTGCATTGAATTGCGTCTGAGCTATTTTGTACTTTTGTGATAACGAACCGAGTTATCTTTATTTATGAATTACCTACCCTTATTTGTAAAAAAAAAGTGTTGCTTTTAGTTAAGAGCATAAAAGCCAATAAGAGCATTGTTAAGATTCTATAGATCTTGTAAAACAAAATATCTGCTAGTATAGCTTTTTTTTTCGAAAAAAAAAACTATTCTTTTTTAAATAATAAAAATGCGAGACAGATCGATTCAAAATTTCCTCTTTTAAAAATCGGGTTCGTTGACCTCGCCACGACAGCTGCCGGCCCGCGGTCTGATAAAAGAATCATATTAATTCATACTCGCATCCCCGGACCTCATCTGTTTACGTACGGACTCTCGCTGCTCGCGCCGTTTTATTTTTACCAAAAGTACAACTTATTTTATTCTTAATGAATGAAAAAAGAAAGTTCAGTCGACGTGACGCGAGTCATTTTCGGGGTACTGATGATGAAATATGTTGCTTTTAAATTATATATACAGTATACATATACTTTATGGCCCTAAGGCCCCCACGTGGGGCACAGGTAGGTATGTGCCGCCGAGAAACTTTCTGATGACGGAATTTTCGGAAATTTTCATCATTTTTCGAGAATTTTAGTTGAAAATTTTCCTGAAGAAACTTTCTTGCGGGAAATTTTTGGAAATTTTCCAGATCGATTCGAAAATTTCTGGAAATTTGCAAGAACGGCACATCACTACAGGCACAGGGCTTCAACAGTGCTTTCCCATTGCGATCGGTCTTGAGCTACGCGCTTTACTTCGGGCCCGAAGTACAGTATACATATAAGTGTATCTAAATTTGATTAAATATAAATTAATTTATCTAAATTTGTTGAAATACGTTATAAAGCGAATGAAAAATTTTGATATTTAAAGAAATATTAGTCAAAAAAAGAATAGATTACAAATCAATAAAGATTATAACTATATGTGAACCTAAGTTTGTAATCACAATATACGTTGGAAGACATGTAAAATGTTACTATTGTAGATTATAGTGATATCGATTCGCTAAGAAAAATAAGTTCGGTTTTGTAGAGATAAAAATATTGAAAATTATAGAGTGTGGCTATTTTAAAAAGGTCGTTTATACCATTATTTCTATTAACCAAATATATATGTACATTTAGGTCTAAAAAAATGATCATGAAATTATTTAAGCTTGGATATTTATTCAAACCGATTTCAATTAAGAATGACGAAAATAACTCATTTAGCCTATACGATTTTTTCCTAATTTTATCTAAAACATGAGCCATTTTTGTATTCATTACTGTATAACGAGTGGAAATATATCATTAGTTATCGTATATTAATGGTACGCTGGAAAAATGACGTCACTCAATGTAAAAATGTACAACCGCTGAATGCGCCGCTCATTGATATTGTCGGCAGCCGATTACGAGGATTTTTTGCGAATGATTGAATTTTATTTACAATTAACCCGGCCTCGGCACCGACGAAAGTGAGAGTGACGATTAAATGCCATTTAAAAATAAAACAGCTCGCCGCCATAACATTGGAATGTCGATTTATCTGTACTTGTACTTATATCTGTATTGCAATTCAGTCTGCAAAGAGTTACTGCACTGCAATCGACGGTCGCATGTAGGTAATGAAAAATGATGATACATCAAAGTGAGGATGTGTAATAATGTGTATCTGTAAGGCGTGAACAAAACGTCTTAGCTCTAAGAAACCGCCCAAAGTGAGCTAAGAAGGGCGGGCGGGTGGCGTAGGCCCGCCTAATTTGTCTTAGGCGGAAAAATCGCGCGGCGATTACAAGTGGCTCGTAACGAAGTCGGCCCCGGGGTGGCGGGGTGCGGCTCGGCTTCGCGCGGGGCGAGGGAGAAGCGCGGCTCGGGGTGGCGCGCCGCGCCGCGGCCACGTCTCAGTCGTCCGTCTGGAGTCGCGGCGGCCGGCCGGGCCGCGCGGCGCAATACACGTTCCTCGTGCTCTTGTGATTATAAATATTAATAAAATACAAAATTCAAAAACTTAAAATTAACCGCGTCTAATCAAAAATATTTTTAGGCTAAACATCCCCGACCCTCACTTTTTTGACCTAAACTGTTGGCAGTGGTAAAAAAGTTTTTTGCAAAATTTTTAATATTTATGTCGGTTACATTTGTAAGAGATTAAAACTTTTGGCCGTTACTGAGAATATTTTTATTTGAAATTTTATTTTTCTTAAACGAGCGGGACTTCGAGTGAGCGATTGATTAAAGATAAGCGTTGAATTAATATTAAGGAATTAATTGTAATGTTGTATAAATATTGACTGCCTTGAATTTTCTCGTTAAATGGACTTGGACAATTATTGTGGTTAAACTGAACTTTCTGTGCACCGCATCTGTACCAAATTAAGGTTGTGAAGTTTTTCGTTACGATGTAATTAGTTTAAGCTAGCGTTGTTTTTTTAATTTGCATATTAGATATTTGATAAAAAATATTATTTATTAATTTTTGCTGTAGATTTTTAAACGAACCAATAATTTTTTTCATTTCGTCGTAGATTCATTTATTACCGCTCGATTTCCGTCGGTGCCGAATGACTGAATGACAGAAATGCCGATGGAAATTCAGTATTTACACATTTGTTTGCTATGAATTTAAATTCAATTGAAATTTGTATCGGCATTTTAGTTTTGTTTTACGTTTAGATCCTAGAAGTAAATCTCGCTTGATATTGTTATACTTCCTTTTTATTTTGTTTGCTTTTTAAAATGTATTTAAGTGTTGTTTTTTTTTAATAAATGTTTTAATTTTGTGTTTTTTGTTTTTATTTTTTAGTTTTAAGATATTTAAGTGTAGTCATGGGTACCTACTTATTTTGAGAATGTTTTAAAGTGTCTGCTAACAAGTTATTTATATTTTTAAAATCATAATTTCTCTTCATGCTCAAAGAAGTGATTATAACGTAAATCAAAAAATATTACAAGACTCAAATTCATAGTCACAGTAGTTGTGAATCATTATTTCTGACATTGCTTTATAGATGGCGTTAGTAATAGTTTTACGAAAACGAAAATAATGCACTTATAATTTTTTTTAAATTACCAAGAAAAGTAGACCAGTAGGATTTTAGAATTTATAAATACTGTAGTGGAAATGTTGAATGCATAACTGAGTGCTATTTTTGAAAGTAAGACTGACTTTTTACATGTAGTTTCTTGCAGACCAGCATCAAAATTTTGTGAAAACAAAATTTGGATGCTGGTCTGCAAGAAAAGAAAATATGTCCGTCTGTCTATATTGATTTAATATCTTGTAAGTTAAATTTGTCTCACTTAAGGTTTCCGGTCGAGTTGAAATTTTGCACGCATACGCATATCGCGTGACTATGCAATTATGATGATATGGAACTGATATGATGATGGGGCCGGAAGGGGGCCATAGGAACTCTGTACTAAAATGACGTTAACTTTATAATAATTACATTTTTATAATACGTTATTTACTCAATAAAAGACTAGGTATATAGGCTTTTTTTAATTTACTATACTTAGTAAAAAATAAAAAAAATGGCCAGTTTTGAAAAAAAAAAGAATACTTATAAACCGCTTTTTTTATTGTGTTAACAAGATACTAAACTGGGATCAGATAACATTTAGTAGTGAAAAACGTTTTCTCGCATCTACTTTTTTAACCGACTTTCAAAAAAGGAGGAAGTGATCATTTTAAAGATATTTGACGACGCCTAGACTGATTTGAAAAAAAAATTAGTTGACAGGGAGGTTATACTTGTCAGGTGGTCCTATACAAATTTTATCAAAATCGGTTGTGTAGTTTGGGGGTGACGTCGGTTTTTGGTTTTGAAAAATTATTTTATGGACGGTTCGCTTGCTATATGCAACTAAAATTTATTTTGAATTTCTTTTTTCACCATCGCGCTTATCCCCTTGTATGCCAGAATATCAGACACTATAGTTAAACAAAGCATTCTCGCGTAGATCTACGCAACGGCATACGAGTGGTAAAAGTGATCCGGTCTTACTGACCATCTTGCGGCTCTAACTGCTTAGAGCCGCAAGACCCAAAATGTTCTGTCTGCCCTACTAGGGATAAAGACGTGGTAGTGTAGAAAGTACCTATATGTTTCATAGTTTCACGAAAGTATTTGAGCTTTGTATTTATATTATTTAATTTATTGCACTTAAAATCTAAAGATTATAGTACAAAAGGTACAACTTTATGCTTAGCATTGTCTCAAATTTTATTAGATAAGTATATCGAAAGGAATGAATTAGTGTGTATTTAATTACATAAACTTTACACAAAATATCTATATAAATATAAATATTTAAAAATGAAGTAATAAATGCAAATTATAAACTTAAATGTATGTTTTCGCGATAGTGTCGAATCACAATGTATTTATTCGAATTGAGTTCCGTACAAAAATGTTAAATGAGATGGCACGGGTATTTAGCTGGTTGTTTTTAACCGACTTCCAAAAAGGAGGAGGTTATCAATACGTCGCGATCTTTTTTTTAAATGTATTTTCACCGATTAGTTATTCGTAAAAGCTTGGACCGATTTGAAACTTTTTTTTTTGTTTGAAAGGCTATACTAGTCACGTGGTCCCATAATTTTTTTATCAAAATCAGTTGTATAGTTTGGGGGTGAAGTCGGTTTGTTTGTTGTTTGTTTGTAATAACTTTATTGTACTATGAAAACACACAATTACATAAAATAACAACGTAAAGAGTAAATTGACAACGGCGGACTTATACCATAATGGAATCTCTTTCAGTCAGTTTTTAGTTTTCAAAAATTATAAGGTTCTACCTAGTGGGTAATTACTATCAATGAATTAAGTGCGGTGGCACGATATCAGTAACGTGAAAAAAAATACATTCATTAATAAATAAATATATAGGGACAAATTACACTGATTGAGCTAGCCCCAAAGCACAGAATAAATACTAGAACTCACGTACCCAGTTAGTTCGAGACTTGTGTTATGGGATACTAACTCAACGATACTATATTTTATAACAAATACATATAAAGATAAAAATCCAAGACTCAGGACAATTCGAAAAAGGCCATTATCCAACTTGCCCTGACCGGGGATCGAGACCGGGATCGTACCCGGGACCTCTGGGTGGCGGACTAGCATGGTGACCACTACGCCACGGAAGTCGTAATTAAGATACATTAAGTATCTTCTAAGTACTTGTGAAACTGCAATTAGTCCAGGATAGTATCTTTTTTTATTTCTAATAGGAAAATATATTTTTTAGGAAATTCAATTGATTTGATCAGTTGAATTCACCCTGAATATAAGTAGAAAACAGAAACAAATTAGGTCAGTCCGACGTAAATTTGCCTGTTTTTTTATATAGATAGATACAGCTTTGCCAAGTACTTATTTAGCGGCAATTTAATCTAATCTACTAATCCCATTGTTTTTATGTTGCTCATATATACAAATTGGAAGAAAATAAATTGAACCACGGGCTTTTATACTAGATCACTATATAGTATAATGGTACTAAAATAACAATCAAGAAACAAAAAGAAATGGCATTTCCGTGTGCTGCCGCCCGGGCAATTTGTATGAGAATGCAATTTTTTTTTTATAATTTCACTGTTATTTTAATTTAATTGTACTACAGTTATCTAGTATAGCCTGTTGTTTGATTTATTACCTACCTCATACTATAAACAATATTCATAGGTACATACCTGATATTCAAAGTTCTTTTTAAACTTGGATCTACTAAAAGGTTGGATAGTTTAATCGAACCGTTTTGTAGATCCAAAAAAATACTTCCATCATACTAGGGAAAGGTAGGTAAGGTCTGAGGGGGTTACTCCATAAAATAAGACGTTAGCGTTAGTCGTACGATAGTGAAGTCCTATTTCTGTGTCAAACCAAATTAGACTTTATCATCATACGTTAGTGCTCAATGTTGCTTGACACTGAAACGCGGATACGTAGTAACATCCGTCTTGCGTACCGCTTTTGGTGTAACCCCCCCTAATTTCTATATATGTTTTTCTTTCCATCAGAAAATGTACTAAACTTACAGACGACTATTAGAACTCAGTGCAGGTACCTACTTTAATTAATTAGTTAGGTACTAATTTATCACACAGATAAAAGTAAACTATTTACATTATTTTATTTAAAGCCTAAATTATAAATGTAGCAAAATTACTTACATATTTTTTTTAACAGGAATTTTAATTCGTCTAGTACCTACCTACTTTTCATATTCAGCTAACATTTTGGTCACATATATTATTTAAAATCAGAATCATCTAGTTAATAAAGTTAGAACTAAACAAAATACATGCATGCTTACCAACCTGTGTATAGTTTTATTGTATTACAATAGATGGCGCCACTGGTGTGCGCCGCAAGCGCATGCTTGCTTTTGTTTGAGCGCCATCTATAGTTGTCACGAAGAACTTTGAATTAATTTTGATAGATCGTTGCATGAAACATAGATGGCGGTATAAGGCCCCGTATGCGCATGTTAACGAAATACTTAAGTTTTGTAAAGATGGCACTACTATATATACAGTATACACGAATGCGGTTGAGTTGAAACGGTATGAGTTTTTTTATATTAGTTTTCAAATGCCGATTCATATAAAGAAATAATATTTATGATTAATTTGAAGAGACTAAACATATTTATCTTATTCTATTATTAGTAAATTATTTGTTCCTTAAGAAATTACTGGGTATTCAGGTAAGTACGTAATTACTGCGTAAGCACACAGCCTTTATTTAATTTGCAATGTATCTTGTATGTTTGGATGTATGTTTGTTTAGATCTAATCGTGCGATTCAAACTAATAATCCTCAATCGATTGAGCTGAAATTTTGCATACTGGTGTAAATCGGAAGACAATACAATATTATGAGATGTTCTAATGAGAGCGGCTGGAGATATTGGACCGAACAACATAACCTCATTGAATAGGACTCGTTTGATTTATCTTGGCGAGCACTATAAGGTTGACGATGTCTGATCTCGGAGAGATCTCGGAGACGGAAGGTGGTCTATGGAACGCAGTGATTAAACGACAGAACTCGATCGAGTTTAGGCTTATTTCATTTGACTTAGTAAGGACTTTGACCTTATAATAAAAGCTTGTATAAAAAATGTTATTTTTTCAAAAACTTATTCGTTTTAATAAAATTAGACCACATATACATATTTATAACAATGTTTTTAGTATTAAAGGGAGGTTTTAAAACATTTGTTGGGTCTTGTCAAGCAGTAACGCAATAGGCGAGTATGTTCGACTATTCGAAAAGCAGACCTTGCGGTCATATATATACTTATTACGTTTTAAAAGAAGCAGACATCAATAACTTATGTATAATAAGCAACTGCAAAGTAGCATTACCTTAAAGCAATAGATAAGTTGCATGGTCCAAACAAAACGTCAGCCATGTCTAGAAATCATTTACTGCTTCAATAAAAGGGTATGTAACACAGGGTTGGATTTAGGCAGGGAAAACCGGGACCTACACACGCACAAAGAGGTCGAAAAAAAATCTTAAATTTCGGCTAGTAAACACTATTAAACATCTTACCCTTTGATTTTTTTCGCTGATTTAATTTTGGGTGTCACAATAAATTATTTATTGACAAACTCATACAACATTGTATAAAGAGCCTTTATTCGTGTTCATTACTTTTAGTAACGTTATTGGTTATTTCAATAATACTACTGATTGGGCGATTCTAAACGTAATAATCAAGTAGGCGGAGTGACGCACGAAGTTCTAAACTTCTAAGAAAGAGGGCGTGGTAAGACGTAGGCGGAGCATTGTTATTGGTTCGATTGTAATGCTTTTCGATCATTATAATTTGATATCATTATAATTTGATATCATTATAATTTGATGATTTGATAATTTGAATCATACATACGTACTATCACGTCTTTATCCCTAAGTGGGCAGACAGTGAAATTAAAAAATAATAATATGTTATCCACACCCCTTGGATAGTTGGCAATCAACCACCGTACGTTTTAAAAGGAACTTTTTACCACGTACGTAACATGATTCGTATTTTCATCCATTCCCGGGAAGAGAAGCAGCTGGTACAGCTAACATTTTCTTTTCTCCCTGACCCGCATGTAAGAATTATAATCTGATAATTACGATTAATTGATCGATAAAAAATGTAAGGTATCCCGGGGCAGCCAGCCAAAATGTAAGGTAGCCTTTTTTGTTTTGAGGCTCTAGGCAAACATAGAGCACAAAGCCACAATACCTTTGAGTCTTGCTTCGCTCACTCGTTCAAAAAGACAATCATTTTTTACATATTTCAGATTGTCCTAAAATAACTACTTAGTGGCGGATTTACTAATAGGCTGAGTAGGCTAAAGCCTATGGCGGCACATTTAGGGGGGCGGCAAATTTGAGGCCAATCGCACCCTCTCCGTGGAGAAGGTAAAAAGGTGCTTCTATATGTGATATTTAATGAACGCAGCTTAGGGGCAGCAAAATATGAATAACCTACTGGCGGCACATGTCGCAGGGCAGCAAAGAGGCTAATTGCACCCCCTCCCCCCGCTCCCCTTTCGTGCATCGCGGCAATTGAGAAGGCAGAAGAGTTCTTTTACTATGATATTTCATAGAACGCAGTTTAAAAGCGGCAAAATATGAATAGCCCACTGGCGCCAAAATCCGCCACGGTAACTAGTACCAAGTTCTCGTCGAACTGTGAAATCGTGGTCCCCACATCTCAGAAACCCCTTGACCAATTTGGGTCACGTTTGAACTTAAAAATTGTATTAGCAACCTACACGCCTACCTTTCATGAAGCTCAAAATTCAAAATTAAAAAGTGTATTTAGTTATTTGAACTTTACAGGCACTTTTACTCGTCAGTATGTATAATTTACATTTACGTGAAGGTACATACACAGTGTATATTAAAATTTTATTTATTTTGACAAAAAAAACTACCGATACTAACGCTTAGCAGAGACTACTGCTGAGAAGAAACACCGAAAGAAACTCTTCGCTCGCTTGTTCAATAAATCGATGATCAAAGAAGATTGATCGCTACGTAACTTACAAACTTGAATAGGCGTGGCCAAGTTTCCTAAGATAGCGGGCGTGGTTCTGGGGACGTAAGACAGAGGGCGTGCTGCGCAAGACGGTGCGTGGTAGTTGCCAAGACGGGGGCGGGGCCTAAGTTACCGTGACGTCACGTAACATTGTGCAAGTTCAGTTTGGTAATATCATACATATATATTTATATACATATATATAACGTGGAAGGGACATACCAACATAACCGTAATAAATGAAACCACGGGCTACCACTATAGTATAACCAAATTAAAATAGCAGTCAAAATATAAAACAAATCAGTATTTTCATACAAAAGTGTCCAGCCGCCCGGGCAATATGTATTTTTATTTAGTAATTAGAAACTTTAAATGTTTATTCAGTAATTAGACTTTTACAGGCACTTTTACACGTCAATAAGTATAATTTACGTTACGTGTAAAGTATATTAAAATATAATTAATTTTTTTCTGTTATTTTCATTTTATTATACTTTAGTGATCCAGTATAGCCTTAGATCATTTAATACAGGATGAGTTACGCAGACAAATCTTCTTACAAAACTTTCTGGAGCTTTTGATGCTGGGGTAAGCTACTACTACATCTAAACAAAATCACACATTCACAGAATAATTTGTATCGCTATAAATGCACACTACAAAAAATTCAAACAGTAGCTTATTTTTTGCACTATCGTGTCACTAAAATGTGTAAATATACATAATAATACACTCTTGGCAAGAAAGAGAGAGAAGACAAAAAATATATCAACTCTAATGCACAGGGAATTAAGACGAAGGTTGTAAATCATAAATACATAGTCTCGTGAGGAGTGCGCCTTAGTCTCGTGAGGAGAGCGCAGCAGTGCGCTATAGTCTCGTGGGGAGTGCGCCTAGGTCATCACTAATAGTTTTTCAAATTGGAACCTTATTACAGAACCTTATGAATATAATTGATACATTTAAAACGGGGGTTAATGAACTAGTCTTTTATGCGATCTTAGATTATTTTATGGGCTGGAAGGAAATCAGTTGCAAACGTGATTCAATTATTTTTTCCGTAATCGATACTAATAGATATTTCTTCGATTTTTCAGAAATTACATTTAAATAGAAAACACCGTTAATAAAATAAAAAAAATTCTTACTGATGAAAGGCTATGCCATCAGGCAGATTAAATGTGTTTGATCTCTTTTTACACAAGAAAATTGCAAAACGTGACATTTTAAATGGAGCACTTTTAGACGTCTTTTCGATGCCTTACCGATTCACAAAATTATCATAATCGACTATCTATGTATTTTCATTTATTTTCTTTTTTGGCAGCATGTATTTTTTTGTTTCCACTTTCTACTAGATAAAATCTAAGAAAAAAACATATAATGGCACTTATCATTTTTAAGAACCAAATAACTTGACGGTATTAGGTAGATTAAATATAAACTTTACCACCTATATAAGTTTAATTTTTTTCCAGACTACCCTAACCAACATCACTGAGCCTTCACCGGTGATTTCAGAGACTAAATAAGGTAAGACATATTATTTTATATATTAACTAGCTGAAGCCCGCGTGCAACATTTTTATTAAAAGCAGCAAAATATCATAGCTATCGTAGGCGGTTGGCTTACGCCTACGCAGCGTTTCTTTCGTGAACATAAGTTTCGTAGGGGTCGTTGTAGCACATTCGCTACGTACGTAGCGTTTCTTTCGTCGACATAAGTTTCGTAGGCGTCGTCGTAGCATATTCGCTACGTCTACTTAGCGTTTCATTCATCGACATAAGTTTCGTAGGCGTCATCGTAGCACATTCGTTACGTCTACGTTTCTACTTTTTCGTCGACATAAGGCGATTGCACCGCGCGCCGTCGCGAAGCGCTGATTTTAACGTTAAACGTTAGACTAGGCGTGTTTTCTAACGTTAGGCGTTAAAAAACACGCCTAGTCCAATACTGACAACGCGTCACCGCGCGGGAGCGCGTCCCGCGCGCAGACTCACCGCGGCGGGGCGCGTTGTCAGTGGGGAAATCGCCTATGTTTCGTAGGCGTCTTCGTAGCACATTTGCTACGTCTACGTAGCGTTACTATGTCAACATAAGTTTCATAGGCGTCGTCGTAGCACATTCGCTGCATTATTTACTTTTTTCTACTATAATCTATTTATATGGTGCATCAACACTGATGTTACTCTTTATGGAGCAACATTTTGCAACATGAAGATTGAGTTTAGTAACGTTAAAATTTAAATTATAATGAAGAAAATCATTCTTGTTTTATGATTTTCTTCATTAAAACTTAAAGTTCAAATATTACGTTACTCAATTTTCGTGTTACTAATTGTTGCTCCACAAAGAGTAACATCAGTGTCGATGCACCATAAAGAACATACAGAATATACATTATTACGTCGCAGCAATGATTTCGGTAATCATTACACGAAAATATGAGTATAAAAATGATATCTTTTTTCACTTTTGATGTTTTAAGTTCTATTTAAGTAATTTGACTACGTTAGATTAAACGACAGATTTTACTTTTATTAAACCACTGGCGGACGAGCGAAGCAGATGGAAGAGGAGTCATACTTCACTGACAAGAGCATGCATAGCTCTTAAATATAGATGATGATGATAACGAAACACTTACATAACAATACAAGAAAGATTCCTATCCCCAAGACCTAAATACAAAAGACCACTAACGAAATTAAAAACTCTAACCGCACTCTGGCAGAATCATTACTTAAACTCCCTTAAAGCTGGCTGAATGAATGCGACTAAGCGTTTTAGAAAAAGAAAAATAAAAAGAAAGCACGCACATCATTGTACATAGACAAGGTGGAATCTCATTAAGCATTTGAATTAAGAACGGCGATGCGATGGCGCGAAATCTTGGGGATCATTACGCGACGCTCTATCGGTATTCAGATTTTTCATTTCAGGAACGTCGTTACTCTCGTGTTCTTTAGATAAAACACTAGTAGTTTTTCTAGTGTGTTCTAAATTTAAAAAATATTTTATGTTGGTACGGGTTATTTTTTATTTGTGTGAATATTTTTATTCTGAATAAAGATTTTATGCTCAGAGAAATAAAAATATGACTTTGAAACGTGCCTGACCTTGCGACATGCAAGGAAGCTGAAGACTATTGATCTTTTAAGAATGTTGTAACTACATACGTATCTTTTTTATGGCTGACAGATTACCTCTAATATCCAGAGAGAATGAATGAATAAATGAATGAATGAAAACGATTATTTGCAATTTTGCAAGAATACAGAAATCAATAAAAATAAGTTTTACAATAGACAAAAATATATATACATAGGTTTAATGGGCGGTCTTATCACTTAGAGTGATCTCTTCCAGACAACCGATGGAAAGGAAAGTATACAAGGAGGAAATAACTAAATTAGGGAAATTAGGGGTTAAAGAAGATTTAGCTAGCTGCGCAGCATTTTATAAAGTGACTTATAATCAAAACAAACAATTTAACTACCTTAAAACTTTCGCCCTAGCCATCACTAAAAAGGCGAAGCACTTTCGCACTAGCCATTACAAAAAAAAAAGGAAAAGGCAAAAAGACAATTTAGCGCGCAAAAGAAATGGGTCTAAAAGGCGCCTCTACTCATCCTCTCCATTACCACGAGAAGCTGCATCGCTTCAGACTTAAGAATCCGTCGCTCGTTGGGAAATATCCGGGAAAATCGTTTAGGATTCGAATTAAAACTCTAGCCCACTATTTTTAACTCACGATAAAAAAAAGAGTGTAATAAGTTTGACGATAATTTCTGTCTATTAGAGTGTCTGTATGTGGCATGGTAGTTAGTTACATCGTAGTACGTTTTTTACGTAGAAGCTAGTTCCATGCCGTAATTTTTAGCTGTTTGATGAAAATCGGTTCCACCGTTTAATAGTTATTTTGGATTAACGCTTGAAAGTTGGGATTTTTGTAATTTGCCTAGCAAATAATAAATGGCACTACGGATAACAATTGGAATATGTAGTTCCGCTACTCATTTCTAGATGGCGTTCTTGAGAGCTAGGGGTTTTTGAATAGCCTGGCAAATAAAATTGTTATTACTAACTTTAGTTACCGATATCTATTACTATAAGAAGTTAACTTTTGTTCTTTTATACATATATACATATATAAAAGGTTTTTTTTTTAAAAAGACCTTTGTGTCACCTAGTACACTGGACACACAATCCAGAAAAAGGGTTAAATATTCGCCTCAGAAAAATCATATTTCGCTCAAAGACATTGAAGAATCGAATTGTAGAACACACACACATATAAACACCTCCGTGGCGTAGTGGTCACCATGCTAGTCCGCCACCCAGAGGTTCCGTGTTCGATCCCCGGTCAGGGCAAGTTGGAAAATGGCCTTTTTCAAATGGTCCTGGGTCTTGGATGTTTATCTGTATATGTATTTGTTATAAAATATATGTAGTATCGTTGAGTTAGTATCCCATAACACAAGTCTCGACCTTTCTTTGGGACTAGCTCAATCAGTGTAATTTGTCCCTATATATTATTTATTTATTAACTATATTTGTGACTTGTCATATTCTTATTGTAGTCCAATAGCTGCAAGCTTTTAAGCCGAGTCATCTTACTTATAACACAATTTAAACATAATGACATCAATCTTCAAAGATGCTCTTAATTGCTTTTTCTCAGTTTAATGCGAAAACTTGGTGTTGCCATACACAGCCCCGCGAGGTGTTAGGATCAAGTTGCCGTGATAATGCCCCAACACTCACATGGTGACATACGGAAATGTATTTCGTGCGTTACCGACGCGAAACGCATAAGCTGTTATGTTTTTGACGGAAATATTTCTTGATCTCGTAAGTTGCTAAAAAAAGTAATTGTATGAAACATATATATTTATTTAATTGATAATCGCACCAATAGACTGATGCCCATACATAAAAAGACAACATAGGTATGCAAATTTTTTTTATTGGTTCCTTTTTAACATGTAGAGTTATTTTGTGTTCGGTACTTTACATTTAGTATTACTCGCACTGTAATAAAACGATAAAAGTATTAATTTATTTGTACAAAAAAAAGGATACAAAGTATGTGAATTATGAAATCATGTAATAAAGTAGAATCTTATTACATGATTTCACATCGTCATTCTTATTACAATCGCAATTAAAATGGCACAAGTTGCCTAACAAGTCAAGAAAAATAATTGAATTATGTAATTAGAAATGAAAACAACACTCTATTTGTTTTGTTTCGTAGACTTGGTAGCTTCAGATTAGTATATTTTCTTTGTTTTATTTACTAAGTAACTACAGTGCGTCTAATATCTTCATCTTACTAGGCAATCATCGGAATAAATCTAAAATGTAAGAAAAGCGGTGATTGCCGAGACATAAAGATATTAAAAGCACAGTAAAGAAGACTGACATTTCGACGCGGGGACATTCACAGTTTAAACCCATACATTCCGCTCACACCTCCATTGAATTTGCGACGTCTCACGTCGGGAGTAATTTGCGACCTACCGCGAGTACAGTACGATGATATAAAATAATGAGAACTTAGGAGAACATTATTTTGTGACGTCAGTCTTATATAATGTGTAAAAAATTAAAGCTATAATCACATTTTAGCTCAAAAGAGTAGTATCGTAATGTTACCATAAATTGTGCCTCATTATTTAATTTCTACTCTATTTAGCAAAAGTGAATGTCGTCTTTTACCAGTTTTTTTTTTCCATTGGCATACGGTTCACCTTATGGTTGAAGCCCGATGGTCGCGTCGCCAACCCTGGAGAATTACTTTTCAAGCTCTTTTTGGACAACCTCATTTTTTTGTAGTCTCTGAAGAAAATTTATTTGAAGCCATAGTGTTCGTACATATGATGTGTCTATTCTGTAGCTTCTTTTTTTTACCACGCATATTTCCACGCAAATCTGTGGAATGTTTTCTTTTGTGCGGCACGGAGTTGCGGTATTTAGAATATCTTGAATAGTTCGCGCGAGAAACGAACGAGTTTGTTACGTCACTTGTCATACAGTGTACTTTAAAGCTACAAGAGGTTTCCTCAAGTCCTACATAATTTTTTTGCCAACAAAAATCGTCTTTTTCGTACAAGCCAGTTCAGCCGACGGGACAATTTATTTATTTTATCTTATCAAACTTTATTGTTCCTAAGTACAAATATACTTTTAAAATGCTAAGAGCATTTTCTCTCAGTCAACCATAGGGATAAAAAGAGAAAATTATGCGGCACAAAAAAGCTACATTACTATATAATATACAATAACATTGTATTCCTACGTTATATTAACATTGAAATTAATATATACTTATACACACATAAAAATCTACTTATACTAACACGATTTAAATGGGGAAATCATTTTTTTTAAAGATCCCAGCACTATATTGGTCCTTTAGGAAAAGTTGTTTATATTGACTGGCTGAGTTACCTCTTTAAGTAAATATTTCGAGGGTCTATTTACACCCGGAATGGTATTTATATACCATAATGAAAATAAATAGATAAGAACAAATTACACAGATTGAAATAGCCCCAATTTTTTTTTATGGCATATTAACACAACGATATTATTTTACACGATGATAATAATAAATACACATATGATAAAAACTCAAGACCCAGCACAATTTGAAAAAAGCCATTTATTTATTAATTTGTACTGGCTAGGGATCGAACCCAGAACCTCTGACGGACTAGCGTGGTAAAAAATACGCCATGAAAATCATCAAAATTTTTTTAAAAATATGTATCTATGTTATCCGTATGAAGGAAAAAGTTGGTATTATCATTATTTTCCTCCCAGAACATGTAATTTTCAATTTCAATTTATTTATTTATTGCATTTCATAATGTACATCAGTTCTAACTACTAAAAGTCACTGTCATATTACAAGGTAAACTATGAACCCTGTCGGGTATTGCAAAAGAAAAATGGAACGCCAAGCGGATTTTATGTTATACAGAGGTTAATTCATAAATATAAACCTGGTATGTTACCTAGTATATATGTATTTAAATATAACTGGTATATATTTGAAATATTATGGTAAGTATTATTATTTTTCGCGTATGTTTATCATTTGTGTTTAGTGTAAGGTACTAAGTAGGGCACCTACTCATTTGTCATATTTGTAGATACAAAAGGATGGGCTTTATCTGTCAGCACGAAACAGCACTTTCCTATGCTGCTATCCTTATCTGTCGCTCAGAACCGTCGTTTGCTAGAGCGAGAAAGGGCGACGAACGCCACGGAACCGGCTATACTGATGCGTTACATCGCTCACTTTCGCTCTAGCAAATGACGGTTCTGAGCTGTAGAAAAAGATACCAGCATGCTAAAGTTCCGTTTCGTGCTTGCAGATGTGTCCCAAATATAAGAGAAACCTACGACTTTCCCACTTTATTTCCTGGTATTCTTATTGTATGTATTATGTGATGCATATCGAACCTAATCGTTAAGTATTGTTTGGTATTAACCTTTATTTAACCTCTTAGATTGGTTATTTCCTGTAAATTTTTCCGTATTTATGATATTAAATATCTGCACAAATAGGTAGGTAAATCAACATAGATAATAACTCATACAATACAACAAAATACTCGTACGTAATAAAAATAAAAAAAAACTAGGTATAGATATGTACATAGATATAGTTTTACGCTATTTTCCAGCAAGTCAAATCAGATAATTTTTTTGAAACGTCCAAACAAATATTTTTGATGGGACTTGTATGAAATAAAGGCTGATGACGTCATATTTTCTTGAAGTCAAATAGCGCTCTTGATATAGTTTTTCTACAATAATTAATCTATAATCACTTTAAAATCGATATGTTCATAGACAAGTGATATTATTTTACGACGTTTTATTTTCTTATTAGTACAAAATAACTTATTTTTGACCAAGGAAATTACCAAACCCAATTATAACATACTTTATAAGGAATCTTTAATGCTGGTCTTTGAGTAAGGAAAAAATTTAGAATGTATCAGCTGCTTCTCTTTCCGCGCAGAACCTGCGTATAAGTCGATCGAGGGAATGAGCGAGATTTATGAATCATAATTATAGGCGATGCTGCACCCATCACTATTTTGATTCCTTTTTCTGTCTTAATGCCCACCATCTTGCTAAGTGTGCCTGTGGGTCATAAGGCCCTGGGATCTGTCTGCTTAGAGCCATATGACCCAAAATGCTCTGTCTGCCCCATAAGGGATAAAAACTTGATACATACATACATGCTGTATGTACGTAATGAATTATAGAATAGTTATTGACATAAGAATAGTTGGTCTAGTTAGAAAAATAGTAACGTCTTATCCATTAGGTGTCTTGACGACCTTCGTGGCGTAGTGGTCACCATCTAGAATTCTAGACCGCCACCCAGAGGTTCCGGGTTCGATCCCCGGTCAGGGCAAGTTAAAAAATGGTCTTTTTCAAATCGTCCTGGATCTTGGAAGTTTATCTATATAATTATAAAATATAGTATCGTTGAGTTAGTATTCCATAACGCAAGTCTCGGATTTACTTTGGGGCTAGCTCAATCAGTGTAATTTGTCCCTATATATAAGAAAATAGTTAAGGGTTTAACCAAGTCTATATGGCTTATGCATTATCAAAAAATATATATATTTATCTTCGCACACTTGTGGCTAAGAAGTTACCACTTGTTACAAGTTGCAAGCATGGGTACCTAATCGGAGTAGGTATTGGTCAACTATACCAAATAAATTGTATGGATTAAAGGAAAAGTCTATCTTAGAGTTTTTGTAATAATGTTCTATAGTATGCGGGGGATTCTTAGCGCCGTAAAACTATATTACGGAAAATATGCAATGGCACTTAATGAGGAAACTATTAAGAATAAAATCTAAACCATAAATATTCGTCTCAAAATGCATTGTTAAAAAATTACACTAGTTAATGTATGCACATGCTTCGTAATATGTGCAAGTAATTATCAAAGCGGCATTTCCCCATTGAATGGCTATAGAAATGCTTTGAGCCAGATGCGATCATCATCATCATCTCAGGGATTTCCAAAATGACCGATCGGCGTAGGACACCCACAAGGTGGTCAGACGACCTGATCAAGATCTATATAGCTATCGCGATCGCTAGAAAGTGCTGGAAGCAGCCCGCTATATTCAAGCGCTTTCTAACGATCTTGATCATGTCGTCTGACCACCTTGTGGGTGTCCTACGCTTCGCTTGCCAGATACCATACTAAGCGACTATCGTTAGAAAGTTCTAAAATAAAATTATGATAGAGTAAATGCGTCACAACCATTTAGAATAATGGGGAAAAGCATAAAATTTGTGTGAAATTTACATACAAATCATTACACGTCCCTACAACATCCGGTGGAGACCGGATCTTCTTACAACTTGTATTGGAGCGCATTCCGTGACGGCGCACGATTGGCCAGCCCGACTTCCGTTATTAAGTCACGTCAATTACACCGTAAAGGTTGGTACACCTGCGTAAGGATGTCATTGTGATCGTGAATCATATGGGAACTGTCGTACAGGTGTGATGTTATGTTGGTCATTAATGTTATTTTTTTAATTCGACGACCTCTGTGGCCTAATGGTCATCATGCCACGCTGTCATACCGGAGTCGAACCCGGGATGGGTTCGATCCCAGGTCAGGGCAAGATGGAAAATGATATTCTTCAGATAGGCATGTCTTGGAACATCCAAGTTTTATACCTATTTATTGTATCGTAGAGTTAGTATCCAGTAACATAACACAAGTCTTAAAGTTACTTTGGGGCAAGCTCAATCTGTGTGATTTGTCCGAAAAATAACAATGTACCATTATCGTATAAGATGTTAAATCTTTAAAGAGATCATTAGAATTGTTTGTGCATTTATCTGATGTAAATTATTGTTTGAAATAAATAATTGAGAAGGTGAAACTGATACTTATGTTTTCGATGAACTTCGGTGCTAGTTAAGTAAAAAAAAAAAAGAAAATATTTTTCTTGTTATTTAAGAGATTAGTCTTGCCGATGGAGTTAAGTGGAGATGGAGATCCTAATAGGACCTTACAAGATCAGAAGTCTTGCAAAATCATCACAGACATTAGCGTCAAACTTATTTAACCCCCCCCCCCCCTTTTTGTCAGGGATTATAAATTGTAGATACCTATAGATAATCTGCTGTAGTGATATAGAATTAAAACTTACTCATATCACAAAACAGGTAATAAATAACTAATTGAATTAGACTTATTTACAAGGTTAACCTACCTACGTAGGCACCTATTAAAAGTTATATTAGTTCACCCAACCATGAACGAAAATAATTAAAACAAATGGAAATTGTTAAATTGTACATTGAGATGACATTCGCCTTCTTTCGTCAGAGGATTGTTGAAAAAAAAACTCATTAAAATGAAACTATAGGGTGACTACACGACGACGTGGCGAATCTGCATTTATTTAGCTGTCCATTATCATTGACACATATAACGTATGTCATGTTGTCTTTATTACTTATCTCCTGTATAACTAAGGATGGAAGTATAAGATACCTACTCGTAACAAGAAGATATATAGACAAATTAGCTGTATATATAGCAGTAGACATTATCATAGTTTTCTTCTCGTGAAATAAATGTGATTATATGGTTTTTATATTTTGCAGCGAAAATCAGTTCCAATATTATTATATATTTTTAAATTACTTAAGTAAAAATACCTAAAAACACTTGCTCTATTTGATGTTAGCACATCAAAAATTACAATTTATATACAAGTTAATACAAATCATAAAGATTACAAGTCTATACTTTTTATGTTGTTAGTATTTTTTTTATATCCTCCACAATTTATCTTAAAACTGAGTGTAAAACTAATACAAACTACTACATTTTATCCTTGATATGTTAGTATTTTTAGAAATTACCATTATACAATCTTGAATTTTAATTTATTTTCGCAGACAATAAACTTTTAAACAATGGGTCTACAAAATGCATCAAAATATAGGGTACTTGACCAGGTGTACCCAAAGACAGATGGTGCGGTACCGACTTGAAGGGACGCGTGTGTGTAATAATACCTTCATTATGCAGGCGGAGAGGGGTGCAGTAACTAGTTCCTTAAATGTTTGTCACAGGTGACAGATAAAATTAAAGGTTTGATCGTCTTTATCTTCAATTCAGTGGTATTGAGATTCAAATCACATTTGACTTTATAAGTTACTATTTACATTTACTAGGTCACGATAATGACAAAAAAATTGCTCTGCAATTCACGATCATTTCAATTCTTGAATAAAGTATATTTAGTTTAGGTTTTAGAGGTCACATTGCAAAATAATAAATGCGTAGATACTTTTTTCCAAACGTCAAAAAATCTGTATCAAATACAGGCTAATGACGCCACAGTTTCTTGGAGTCAAATAGCGCTCTTAATATCAGTTTTTCTGCAATAATAAATCTCAAATCACGTTGAAAATTGATATGATCATGACAAGTGTCATTATTTTGTGACGTTTTATTTTCTTAACACTTCTAAATTATTTATTGTTGACCCAGGGAAATACCCAATTTTTTACTATCTACACAGTTATTATTTGCTTATTTCACATAGCTACTCGTATATAACTGTACTCTTAAACTAGAGCATGTGTTTAATAAAAGAAAAACAATAAACAGCATGTGGCTTTCTAAGTTACACCAACTAATCAACCGACAAAAAGTAGAACCAAGCGTGAAATCTCAAAACGCCAGAAGCAGAGGGCGCCACGCGCGAGTCCTCACAACTCCAGGTGTGTAGTCCCCCTACTGTCATCTCTAAATATAATACTTATTATTACTCCTTCTTGTTTTAATTGTGCCCTGACTTGCCTTTTGCTCCTTTTGTTCCCGGTTAATGGCGTTTATTGTTTTCTTTTTTAAGCACGCGTCTGCAAGATTTATTTTATAAGCCATTTTTTTTCTTTTGTCTAATAAACGGTTGTGCAATTAGGTTGTGTTTGAGTTAGCTTATCCTTCCTTTTTTCTTACTCAATGTAAGGTTTAGTAAATTTCGAGGTAAAAGTATTTTTTTTTCCGAATGTTACAACTAAGAACTATTTTTAACAAACTTTTTTGTAGATAACTGTACAGATTGTTACACAAAAAACTTTGCAATTTCTTTGTTGGGATTTCTAAAATATTTTCGATACCTATTGCCTATTATATGAGATGTGTGGTTAGCTGTACACTTTCGTACTAGGATTTTTGGATATATGGCTAGCCAAAAAAAACTGTAAGATGTGTTTGAACAGATCAAAGAGTTCCGAATCTTAGTTTTTAGAAATGGCTTGTAGTAATTTATTTAAAATATTTAGTTAAAATACAAGAATGCTAATGATTTAGCCAAAAAAGATTTACCTGTAAAGATGTACCTACCACTTTATAGTAGAATGGTGGAACTTTTTGTATTTCGTTCTCTAGTACTATTAACATATATAACTGTTGTTTGTTCTTCTGGTCGACTGGAAGAGGTCCCTTCTGGAATAAGTTCATTATTTGTAATATTGTATTTGAAATAATGTGTACCTAATTAATGTTTGTTTTTAAGTACGTACAATAAAGTTTCGTAAATAATTAAATAAATAGAACGGTATAAAACCCATCTTTTCACATGGCAACCCTTGCATGATCAGCAAAGTAATCCATTACCTCCCATCTCAAGAGTCAAGACTACAAGTTAAATTGGTGAAATTCCTCCCCGCCGCAGTATGTGGGGGTTTCGGTGTGTGATTGACTCAAGATCGCGTTTGATGTTTCTGTTGATTGAACTCTGATTGTTTCCCAAAGATTGCTAATTAATTGCAAAGTCTATTGCAGTTATATTATAGTACTCTTTGGTTTATAGTGAAGATAAATTAACTAAAACTATTTAAGTAAAACACAACAGAATGAAAAGCATATTATTTTATTAAAATCTTTTTTCTGTTGAAGGAATATTGTACAATGCCCTTTTTTATTAAGTACAAATATTTTAAGGGTGATTCAGTCCATCATTTCGAACAACTTTTTCCGATGAATCTCGACTAAAATACGTAAAAAAACGTTTCCCATAGTCATGATATCACGCGACTACTTCAATTTGTATGAGAACCTAAAAAATCTTTTTCGAATTACGGCATACTTTTATTGGGAAAAGTTGTTTAGAAAGATGGACTGAATCACCCCTTAAATAGTTGTAATTAATAGAAAAGTAATATAACTCTTCATTATTAAAAAAAAATATTATTACTTATTATAAATTGTGTTATAAAGTGTTTTTGGTTGATCTATCAAATTTCACGGTAAGGAAATTTGTTGCCAATTGAATAACACACGTTTTAAAGTGATTTGAGAGACTGCTACACGGCAAATACCTATATAGGTATTTTTGTCAAATTTTGGCGTGTCATTCTCCTGCTCGCGTTTACAGGGAATATTCCTTACATGAGTAAGGAATGACATTGACATTTGCATGTGAATGTTTGTTATCTTTTAGCTTTTTATCATTTTAGTTGATGTATATAAACGGCGCTTAGCACGAACTAGTCTGTCCACGACCACGAAAGATGTAACTTTTAATCGGAATGTTAAACCCAACAATACATAAATTAAAATAAGTTTATATACATAAATCGTGTGTTCAACGGGAGAGTTTAACAAGCAACACACGCCCCTTTTACCTACTTTAGCTAGGAGTAAAAAATGATGCCATTCTATCAGTCCCTATTATATCAATTCTGTTTTAAAAGTTATTAAAATTCAGATTTAAAATATTCAACAATAGATATGTACCAAAAGTAGATATTTTGGAATCTTATCTAGAACTAAATCGGTAGTTAACATAGGTATGTACACGTAGGTTTACATTGTGTTATAAGTAAGTGTTCTCAATTTTTTTTGCACATATTCCCGAATTGTTCGCATCTCAACACCACCTATAGGTTAACTGGAAAAAAGGCCCACGGCCTTATAATTTCGTGTAGTAAAATTAAACAAATAAATAAACTAAAAGTTGCTTCGAGGTTTTGAAAAATAGCTCACTAATTATAATTATGTATTTTATCACATGAAATTAATTTGTAGACTAATGTGAATGTACTATCATTGAATCTTAATACTTTTAATGTCACACTGTCAATAATCTAGCGCCAGATGGCCGGGTGTGTGTCTTCCTAACGTTCTTGTTTGCGCGTCTGTCTATCTTCTCATATTACCAACGGTCATAGGAGCATTGATGATTAAAAAACGTTTGTACGACCGGCCAGCGTTATTTTAATGCAATTGCCAGAGTTTTGTTTTTAAGAAAACTAAAATAAGATTTTACTTACTTGACTTCAACTGAAAAGAGAAAAAGTAATTGGTGTTCGTATACCTAAACCCAAGTACGATTCGTAAGTGGTATTTCTAATAATTTTAGGTGAAGTATTTATAATGCAGCTAAAGCTAGGTACATACATAGTACATACTTTATACTTTAGTAGATGTAATAAATACTTTTGTAAGAAATAAAATGGAAATACTATCAACACTTTTTATTTCAACAAATTAACTTTTAGACAAATACCATGAAATATATCAAATTCCTGATATTTTCTACTAAATAAGAAACAAGCCTATTTAAATAAGTGATAAAGCAATAGAGGAAACTGTAGATAATTAAATGGTTTAGAATAGAGATATACCTACCAATTTTGAATGAACTAATACCATGAAATGTAAACTTAGATAAATTATCCTATTGTTCTGTCAATATTTCAGGATAATATATACTACAATTTATTATTAAGCGTATATTCATGGAAATTTATAATATTAGGAATTTTGAAAACAGTTTGAGGAAAAGTAACAGAAGCACACATGGAGTGATAAAAAAATAGTTCACTGACCTTTCAAGAGCCTTCTGTCAAGCAATGTGTTCCTGTTTGACAATCAACAAGTACTTTAGTTAGATTCGGGGTTCCGAGTTATCTATGCATACGATGGTTTATTAATTTTAATTATATTATTTTTAATTTTTATATTCAATAACTTTAAAATACTTTAGATGCGGTATCTTGTAAAATAAAAAAAAGAAGTAAACGAGAATAACTGTCGACAAACTCTGTATATATTGAACTTTGTACTGTTTTTGTATACTTAGGTATGAATAAACGTTTAAGGAAGATAAAAGACTGGTAATCGGTATATTTTAGAGAAACTACATTTTGGGTATAAATAAGTAGGTAATTACGTAGAATTAATCCCTAAAAGTGAAGGTAAAAACTGGTGAAGGTAAAATTTTGTCATCTCCACATAACTAAAGTCAAAATAATGTAAATCATTATTTTGACTTTAGTTTCTCTGACTCTCTCTTATTTTTATAAGTTAAAACCGCATCATCATCTCATCTTTATGAGCTATGCTGTTGTCGGTTAAGTATGAATTTTCTTTCATTTATCTCTCTCGTCCGCCAGTGGATTTACTTCTTTGTAAGTCACGACGTTCAACTTCTTATTTATCTGTGTTCATATAATCTTATTTATTCAGTGAACAAATGCGCCTTCAAAAAAAGCTATCACGAAAGAAAACAATCAAAATAAAGATGATTTCTGTTCGCAAATGTCGGCAAAGGTGTTCGTAGCACGCGCTCCACCATATGGCCAAATGGCAGATTCGAAAAAAGATGAGCGAATCAAGGTGCGTTATCTAGTTTTTGATACCGGGTAGCTTTTTTTTCATATTTATTTATAGCAAGTTTGCTATAATAACTTCCGAACCGCAATTTTTTTCGTACTTTTTTGTTTGATTTTGGTTAACCCTTTGGCATAATAAGGTCTGTTTTTATTTTGTAGGATGTGAGTGATCTGATTTGGGGCAAAAAAATGAATCTCATCATTAAAAATTGAGTTTGAAAAATGATAAACCCAGTTTCTGATAAACGTTTTAGTTATGTATACAGAAGGTTTAACATACAGTGAGACAATAAGTCTAAAATATATAGAAATTTCTGTCTTGACATTTATTATGACGTGTGTTGTTTTGAGACAAATTTTAATGTCCGTTGAATACCATTCCTTAAAAAAGTAACTTATTAGCCTTTGAAGTGAATCACTTATAAAACAATTTAAAATCTCAATACTGTAAAAGTTAGTGTTTAAGAAAAGCATCGAAAATAAAAAGTTTTTTGCAATTGAAAAATGTTAACCCTAAACAAAAGCAGCCGGTAAACTGTAGCTAATTTAACATAAATCAGCTGTGGTTTAACCCTCCCACGTCGCGATCAAACTTAAGAAGCACATGTCGCGCTCCCTCGAGCATAAAAGACCCACTTAAGTGCTAACGCGTGGTTTAAGGAACAAGCCAGACGAGGTGCAATTTCTTAGCATGAATAAAAGATAATTACCCTTTAATAAAGATTATTTTCAAAATTTACGAATTTATAATGAGATTAAAACTGTTAGTTCAAAATAACGTTTCATTAAACCAGATGAGACCATGCAAAAATAAAAAAGAATATAAAACCTAAAAGTATGCATATCAATCATATCAATATCAATTAATATCCACCAAATAGAACTAAATAACTAACCAAAATGTAAATGAAGAATACATAATTTAAGTTCGTTATCTAAGTACCATCATTTATCTTTGGTATTTGATATACAAATATTTATATGTATTTACTCGGCTCGTCATGAAAAATTAGGCTAAATGAGCTTAAGGCGATGGATTGTCACGCAATTGTCCTACGGCCGGCGTCTTTCTTTTTTGTAGTAACTCTAAACTCGCTACCGCTTATGACTTTGATGTAGTACAAATATTTATCTGCATTTACTCGCCACGTCTTGAGAAGGAGGGTAAGACACAGGGCTGTCACGCGATCGTTGCGGTCTGTCTGTTTGTTTCACGCAAAGTGGAGAAGTAATGGCTCTTAATGGTTTTATCACGAAGTTTGTTTTTAATTGCGTTAGTAAATTTTAAAATACGATTTTCAGAACGGATTTTTATTTTTTTTGAATTTATATATTTGTAAGGGACCTGATGATCATTAAAAGAGTCATTAAAATTCTAAAGAAATTCGAGAAGGAAATAAATTGCTGAAAATAGCTACTTGATATAACACTTAACTTCTGATGGTTTAAACGGTTGGTAGCCCTAGCAGCTGAGACGTTTATAATGTACTCAAAATTTCCTCTCAAGAGGGCATTGAGATCTTAAGAGACTGGGGGGTCCAATCATGCTCAAATTAACACTTTGAATTTTAAATTAATATTTGCACTTTGCTCGTTTGGTATTGAATACTAATTGGAAAAGGACTTATATTAAATGGGTACGTAAGTTATCTGTTTTTAGTGTCTTCCTTTTCTAAGTGCCATATCTGTCAGAGATATAGTAGCACTTTTGTTCGGTATTATGAGAGCAGTCTTATTCATCAATATCTAGAATAATTTATATCTTAGAAACCTCTTTCAGTTAGGTGACTCTGATATTTTAACAATAAATACTAAGCTAAGGTGTTTATCTGCTCTTTCTGAACTGGCTCAACTGGGAGGCATACGTTGTCATGTTTTTCAATCCTAAACTAGTAGTTTATCGCAAACTGTTAACTCACAAACTCCATATACCATGACCGAATTTGCTGGTGTTGGAACTTGAAAATTCTATTGAAATTCTTTTGGGTACTTCTGCACGCCTACCAAACTTTATGATGCTCCGATGAAAACTACTCGAGTTATCGCCAAACAAACATACATAAATACATACAAACGCCGGATTGTTCAAGTAGCCTCGGAAAAATTTGCTCGCTTCGCTCGATCGTTAAAAATTCATTTTTGTTCCTCCTAAATGTCTACTTTATATGATGATCACCGTAAATTTTCTATTCTATCTAATCATATAACATCCCGGAGCAATTAACCAACGCAAATATGAATCCATAAAGCAGCACTCAAGTCAGAGCTGCAGAATCGCATCACATAATCAACAAAATTAATCTTCATCACAATAAAAGCGTAATCTAAACCGAAATAGGTTACATAAAGGCAAAGCGGGCGGCTGCGCGGCTCAAGCCACGGCTGGCTTGAGCCGCGGAGCCGGCTCAACAACTGAGCGGCTAATATCTGCTCCATAATGAGCTACTCAAGTACGGCATAACTTGTTTACATTGTTTCTTTATTATGTTTTACCCGGCTTTTTCTTCCTGTGACGGTATTTCGCAATAAAACCGCCTCGCTTCTTTGTCTTTACGAGATCTGATTTTTAATTAGTTTTTTGTTGGCGTGTGTGGGACTTTTTTTCTTGTCGGCTCGCATTCGGCTTAGGCGCAGTGTTTGCTTTATGCGAATGCTCTTTTTGTCTGGTTAAGAATTATGGAAATGTTCAATGTAAAAAATTAATTATTAGAATACAATTTTTGAAGCAATAGGTGCTCCAATGGTGAACGACATTGAAAATTTTTGTCAGGTAGGTATTTATTAACCCTTGATCCTTATCTTCAACCTAAAAAACCGTGAAATTTAAAAACAAATTCTCAATTCATGAACAAAACTAAGAAACTTTTTTATTAAAAAAAAAAGATACTTTTTACTCCTTGACACAAGTCTTTAAACGTAAGGGTAAAGTAATCCTCGTCATCTGCTACATAGTCAGAACGGAATAACCTACGAGCATGCGTGGCCTCGTTTATAATTTAAATATTGAGCTCCTTAGAGAACATGTCTTGTATCTATGCGTCAACTAGATCATCTGGTACTTAACCATGACTACTCAGAACAACAACCAGAACAAAAGTAGCGGTAGTAGTCGGTGTTTAACAAAGCGACTAATCATTCATTGCCTACGAGCATGCGTGGCCTCGTTTATAATTTTCAAATATTGAGCTCCTTAGAGAACATGTCTTGTATCTGTACGTCACCTAGATCATCTGGTACTTTACCAGAACTACTCAGAACAGAACAACCAGAACAAAAGTAGCGGTAGTCGGTGTTCAACAAAGCGACTAATCATTGCCTACGAGCATGCGTGGCCTCGTTTCGCACAATGTCTGTCCCCTGATTAAGAGGATTGTCTCCATCGTTCCTCGGATATTAAAAGCGTGTCTTCTGGCTAGTGTTGTTTGCGGTCGATACATTTTTAATAATCTATAGTTAAAGGTAAATACTAAATAGGTAGTGTTGTGGACCGGCTATCGAGTACCAAACATATAACCGAGTGGGTCGTAGACATAGATAATTGTAATTATAAAAATTGGCCAAGTGCGTGTCGGGCCACGCGCAGTGTAGGGTTCCGTAGTTATGAATGCCAACTTTGAGTTCATGCCACTAACAACATCTAAAAATTATTTTATAAAATTCTATTGAATTTGTATAAAATTTTCCTTTTCCGAATACATTTTATAAGTTGATCGCCTATAACTCTTTAATTTGTAAACTCTACTTAGCTCTTATAGTTTTCCTTTGAATTTAGTTATATTTGCTATAGCTGTGAATTTTTTCACGTGTCCATATATAATCGTTTAGCAAATAGAAGGGGGGGACACTTGACTCTTTCTTTCTTTTTACTTTAAAACCAAATATTTCAGAAACGGATCCCTAAATCGAAAAACGATGGTCGCAAGCTCAATATTTTTTAAAAGACATATTCAACGATAGCCCACATGATTGTATAGTCGACAAAAAAAATTGACTTTTGACTTTACTTGTTCCATACAAGTAAAGTCAAAAGTCAATTTTTTTTTGTTGTTAGCTACACTAAAAAAATTTTTTTTCAATGTTTGGTTTTACCACTTTTTTCACATAATTAATATACATACCTATACCAAATTACAGCTTTCTAGTACTTATAGCCGCTGAGTAAAACCGCGGACGGACAGACAGACAGACAGACAGACATGGCGAAACTATAAGGGTTCCTTGTTTACTACGGAACCCTAAAAAGGAGGAATTTGCCTATAAAACCACGCTGGGCAGTGGTAGTGCTGCACTACCACACCATAAAAACCGCCCAGATCCCGGAGACACTTTCTAGACTTTACACACAACTATGAAGGTATCCTCTGCCTCATATGATTTAGATTATTAGTGAATAAAATTGATATTTGAAAGCGTTGAAGCAGAAAACAACACCTTTTTTAAATAGCTCACTAATTTATCGATATTTCCCCACATCCCTACCACGCCCGCACAGCCGCCCAGATGCACAATTTTCTAGATAATGCGCGGAAAATGCAAACGGAGAAAGTTTCGCGGCTCGGTTTTGTTTCTATTATATGCCTTTTTGCCGGCGGTACGCTTTTTATCATCTTTTGATATGTGTGACGTCACACTGGGATAATAACTAGCATTGTTTGGAATATAATATTTTATTTGTGCGAATATGGAGCTCTTTTATAATGGTTAGATAATGTACGAATATTGTTAAATTTATTATCACTCTTAATGTGCAGGAAATCATTGTTTAAACCTACTTAGAATCAGAAGTTAAAAAGACCTAAATGACAAAGTTTCGATTACAACGTAAAAAAGACCAAATTTTCTAGTGGCAATGCCTCAGGGTTCTATCTAGCAACTCAGATAAAGATGTTATTAAATAATTTGTGAATATTTATATAAGTACTTACATTTATGGAAAAAATGATTGATTCGTTGATCTATCAATTAT
Source organism: Acrobasis suavella (assembly GCA_943193695.1). Classification (NCBI taxonomy): domain Eukaryota; kingdom Metazoa; phylum Arthropoda; class Insecta; order Lepidoptera; family Pyralidae; genus Acrobasis; species Acrobasis suavella. Next base: position 6,565,573 of record OW971947.1, read on the forward strand.
GTCAAATAAAAACAAATACTTACAATTTTTTATTACAAAATATTGATACATCAATCTTCGTTGACGAGTTGAGTCGAGTCGTGCGTGTAAGGTAACGTGTAACGCCAAATGAATAATCTACATAATGGGTTCCCCACTCGTAACCTGACATAAAGTAATACCAAAGAGCAAAAAAAAAATTATGGTTCAGAAAGAGATAATCTGACACAAAACCCAATTTGTGTCTCTTTCCCTGTTATGGGAATTTACTGTTGCAAGAATGAGACTTCGTTAAACGTCAAAAATAAAAGCGTACACTGTTTGTGAAAACCGAGGGAGGGATGACATGAAAAATATCGACATCGATAGTTTTGAGAAATAATCACCGTGCACGGGTAATAGGGTTAGCAAGTAGTCAGTACTAAAAGAATAAAGACTTTTCAATTAAAACATAATTTATTTTAGTCTATATATCCATGACACTTTGACAAATGATGTGTCGTTCGAAGCGTCTTATACAACGTGGAAGTTCAGTATTTATTAATACAATATATCGTTTAAAACCAGACAACAGGGAGATTCTCGCTGAAAAATGTACAACTTGGAAGGGACATACCCGTTATAAATCAAACCACGGGCTATAATAGATTACTACAGTATTATAAAAGTAAAATAACTGACAAAAAAAAAACAAAAAAAAAATCGGCATTTCCATATAAAAGTGTGCGATGATTGCCCGGGCAATTTTTTTCGTTTTTTGACTGTGATTTTAATTTAATTATATTGTAGTGATCGGAAAAAGCCCGTGGTTCAATTTATTACGGATATACCCTTACCACGTTGTATTTCAGCAAGAATCTCCATGTTGTCTGGTTTTAATTTTTAAAACGATATGTTGTATAAATAAATATTAATACTAGATTGATTTGATTCCTTGGCTTTACACGTAGGATACTTTTGATCAAAGGTGCAGAGATAGAATCCGGCAGATAACACCCAAATCATGCGATTCTTCACGTAAGTGAAACAAGACTGTTCAAAATACTTTGAGCACACTCTGTAATGTTTTTTTAATGTCCAATCCCGCAGACGATATAAATCGAATATCGGCGCAGCCCTTGTCGCAGGAATCTGCGGCCAATCAGCTTGGTCGCGCGGATGCAAATAAATCGAGCCCAACTAAAAAATGTAATACGCTACACTATTCCTTCATCCATTTTTTTATCTCTTTATAAATTAAAAAAATATATATATTATGTGGTATCGATATTTTTATCGACTAGTTTTTTTCTAACCCTAGTGTCAACAATTTCATTAATTACGAAAATCTTACAAAATACTTATATAATAAGAAATATAAGCATAAATTACTATTTTCTCTATTTATAATAAAATGGGAAAGTATTGCATTCAATTTTCAGTAAAAAATGTATTAAGTACGTGTACCTATAAAAATCTGTGATTTCAAGTGAAAAATGTGTAATCACCTGTGAAAGCTTAGTTTTGTCACGATTGTTTTTATTATTAAAGAGGGATTTGCATCTCAGTACTATGCACTTCGATGGTATCTTGCTTATAAATAATAATGTGGAAATTAATTTTAAATTATTTTTAGTAATTAGAAAATTCAATTTAAAATGCAGTCTAGCCGATTTGTTTACATTAGCTGTTTAATACGATAAAATTTTAATGACATTGTCTAATGACATAGAATTCTGATCCCGTGACTTTTCTATTTAGTAGTGTCTTGAAATGTAGTGGAAGGCTAAATGCCCTCCTCTACATTTCAAAACAGTGTATGTTTAGGAGCCTTCATCGCGGAATCTATATACCTCCTATATCTTTGAGAACTACTTTCTTAAATCAAGAATCGATACCAACATTCAGAAAAAAAGGAAACACAGCTTATATAGGCTTATCGGGCAAAAAATGTCTCTGCGTGTTTTAATCGATTGTAGCAGTATGTTAAACCAGAGTTTTTTCTTTTCTGTCGTCTAACAATGGAATAGTTAATAATTCCTTCCCTCGTAACCTGCCATAAAGAACTACGTTCTAAAAACAGAATGTATCAAAAATCAATACCAACATTCAGATAAAAAAGAAAACACAGCTTATATAGGCTTATCGAGCAAAAAAAAATGTCTCGGCGTGTTTTAATCGATTGTAGCAGTATTTTTAACCGGAGTTTTTTCTCTTCTGTCGTCTAACGATGGGACAATGTTAGGTTTTGTTCTGTCTGAGTGTCCATGTTCATTATGTTAGTAACGGACATACAGGTTGCCATTTCAACTTGTGTACGGAAATAATCGGCATCTAAAACTTTGGGTTTATTTTTGCAGCTCTGTGAATAAATGGTTGTGTTGTTGTTATAGTTCTATTTTATTTAGTTTAGAACGTTTTTAAACGACTTCCAAATAGGTAGAGGTTATCAATTCGTTTCGATCGTTTTTTATGTGTGTTCAACGATTATTCAATAACGCCTAGACAGATTTATAAATATTTTCTTTTTTTGTTTTAAAGGGTATACTAGAAGTTGGTCCAATAGAAATTTTATCAAAATCGGTGGTGAAGGTTGAGGGCGAAGTCGGTTTTTAGATTTGAAAAATTATTTGTGAGCCTTTTAAACTAAGCTTCAAAACTAAGTCGTTTTCAAGCTTAATTTGAAAGTAAAGTTGATGTACGTTATCTTTATACATAATTAAAAATTCCAAAATTTACTTTCAAATTCAAAGAAGTTTAATATGTGCTCTTATTTTGAATTGTACGAATTAGATTGTAAATATTAGAATTTGTACAAAATGCTTTAAAGTACGCAATTTTTGTTCAACTTATTTGTGTCGCATTGTAGATAACTCGATAATCAATAGTAAGTTATATCTCTGACAAAAATCCTACTGTCAAGATTTTAACAAAACACTGCAAATAATTTAAGAAAACGTGTTAACAACTGATTTGAGCGATAAGCGACAGCGGGCGCGCGAGCCATATCGCACGGAAGCAATACTTCCGTTGAGTTCCGTGGCCCTAGCGGAGTCACGCACCAAGGAGTTAGTACTGACTGCATGCAAGAGAAAAAAAAAATATTAATAGTTATAGAAAATCACTGCTTACTGCCTGCTTTTAAATTTACTTGGGTATTTATTTAAAGATTTTTTTGGAAAATAGGTGATTGGAATATGATAAATTATGTATTTTATTTTTTTGTTATTTCATGACAACCTTTGTACGTCACGTTTGTCACAAATCTGATAAATGTCGCAGCTTTTTGATTGTAATTTTTGAATAGTGATTTAAATCACGTTTAAACTAGCGTGAGTTATTTAATTCCGTAAATGAGAAGTGTAAATAGAGTAGGTAGGTACGGTGTACTTAGTTAAAAAAACGTGAATGCTACCGTAATTGTCTCATTTATGCGCGTAACCGAAACAACTACTAGAAACACTTAAATTCTTGAAAAGATTTTTAATTGTTATTTAAATAGTTTTTCCATTGGATTTTTTGTCAAAAACATTAAAATATAGGTATGTTACTTTTTTCTGTCTCTACATTGAGCTAATAATGTTAAAGTATTAAGTGGGCGCGGACAGGAACTACAGGAATTTACAGTCACAAGGGCTTTTTATCACTTTGTTTCTATAAAAAGAGCTAATAATTTATAAAAAATAAAATTTTATTTTCAAAAGATTCATTCATAAATTCACTTTTGCAGAAAATTACTCAATTTCTAATAATTTGGGTGCTTTAATAAAATAAATATATAAAACTTAATCATAAGATATGGTTTTAATATAGGTTTGTAAATATTAAGTTTTATGTATTGTATTGTATAGATACGTGTTTATTTTGAACTTTACAGTCAAATATGTATTTATTTATGTACGTACATAAAAAAACAAAACTTTATAAATCATAAAATAATGTACTTATTTATTCAGTTCGTAACATGAATAATATCAAAAGGATAAGTAGTTCTCGAAAATTCCATTACCTAATATATAAACAAGAACCACAACTACAATATTCATTTAATATATGTATAGGTACTTATCGTTACTAACTGCAATATGTTTACGCGGAGTGCAGGTAATTTTATTTATACTGAAACGCTATCAGAATTTATTTTAATCGGAAGCATAACATATATTTATTTACTTGTTGTACAACTTAATATTACAATAAAAAAAATCATAACTTTATACATAAAAGATTTTATTTTAGGATAAGTTTTTTTTAAATCATTGATTGGTACTGAAAAAAAAACTGAACTTGCCAAATTTGCGCACAATACTAAATTTGAACAACAAAACCCTATCCTTTCAAATCTCCAGGAATCAACAAGTTATCTTTTGTCATCTTTATCCTTTATAACAATAAAAAACAACTCCCACCTGATAACCGTACCCGTATCATATTAAAACAGGAATCTTTTGAATCGCAAAGGAAATAACAAGTGAGTCACTTGTCGCCATTTTCTTCTCGTATCATGAATGCGTTCCGTTATACGATAGCGTAATTATATGTTTTCCGCTCATCTCTTTTGTCGAGCGTGTGTACTCACCGCTTCCTGTCTTGTGCGAGGGCTGGCGGTGGTGCAAGTTACAAACGAATTTTGAACCTTACTTGATATTAACTTTAATTAAGGTACCATTTTTGTGGCTAAATGTGGGAACCTAAGACAAAAAGTATAGATGTTTTTTTTTTAATGAAAAATATTGTTTGTTCCTTATAACCGTATTTTTATGAAAGATTAGCTTTTGAACATATTTTACAAGTTATTAACAGTACCATGTACGAAACCTTTGACTATTTTGAAAGGTTTTAAAATTTTAGACAAAGCCGTGTATATTCCGAGGGGGCTACAAATTTATAAAAAATTGCTAACGTTAAGCTCTACTTTTACTTTTATTATTACGGGCATAAGGTTTGAAACGTCATCATCATCCACAGTTTTCAACCTTTCATTGGGAATAGGTTTTTTCCCCAATACCAAATACTCTCAATGAATGCCATAACAGGTTTTAATTTAAACATAACTGTAATTACGAACCATTTTTGGCGTAATAACGTCCTATAAATCGATGAACGTCGGCTGCACGCGCAAAAATTTATCACGTTACGCCTGAGCCGAGCGTGCGTAGAATGCGTAGAACGAGCGATAGAGAGGCATGATCGGCCTAAACGTTCGGCTTGTTACGCATCTATCATAACGTTATCACGAAAAATTATCATCCGTAAACCGACTTTACAGACAACCAATTTTTTTCAACCTACCACTAGTGCTCACCGCTCCGCTTATCGCTTACACCGCGTATCTATAACGAATGCATTAATTGAATGTGGCGACGTGATTTAAGTTATTTTATTGACGTCAAGCACTCGCTTTGTTACTGTATCTATTATTTAACGAGTTAATGAAATCAGTTCCTTGTTTTATTCGTGGGGGATGAATATTTTTTTTAAGATACCTACCAATAGTAGGGGGCAGGTAGAGCAGCGTAAATCGCTATTCAGTAAATCGCTATTCAAACACGCATTTCGATGAATTAAGGAAGCTTGGTACCTATTCTGTTGACTGTGATTTAAAGTTTATTTTATTTATTTATTTATCAGTTTATAACAAGATAGGATAAGCTGCTTTTGGGAAACTAGACGATGTCCTCAGAGGGAAGTTACCCATGTGTCTCAAACGACGAGTGTTCGACTAATGCGTCCTGCCTGTGATGACTTATGGCTGTCAAAACCAGGACCCTCACGGTGGAAACTGTAAATCAGTTAAAAGTGGCACAACAAGAAAGGGCTATGTTCGGCATTTCCCTAAGAGATCGTATCCGGAACACGGAAATACGAAAGCAGACCAAGGTTGCCAATGTAATAAAAAAAATAGCCACACACACAAAGTGGAAATGGGCAGGTCATATCAGCCGTAGAGAGAACGGAAGATGGAGCCAAAAAACATTAGACTGGCGACCTTGGAATGGCCGCAGAAGTCGCGGCGGACCAATGACACGATAGAGAGACGACATCGTCAAAGCAGCTGGCCCACTATGGAAACGAAAGGCGCAACATAGTGAGGAATGACGTGCAATGGAGGAGGCCTATATCCTGCAGTGGATCGATTAGGCTGTAAAAAAAGAAGAAGAAGATATACGTTCAAAAACTAGTTACGAATAGTGCTAATTAAGACATTTCATTTGATACTTCATTCGGATATCAATTTGTATGTAATATTCGTTACATACACATCGTAGCCTTTGTCACCCGGACAATAATGATGACGAATCGACTGACATCTCATTTGTGGAAATTGAAGTAGTGGTTTGGATACTACCGTGGAACAGACATACATACCCAGATACATACATTATCTGCTAAAATCATTACCTTCCTGGCTTTGCCGTACTCGGGTAAAAACATTACAAGTTACGGACCTAATGCTATAATGACATTGTTTCCCTGTCAATTAGGCCGAAGCATAAAATACGTGTGTGTGTGTGTGTGTATTTATAGGCTAATTGAAAATTAGTGGTAAATGACGCACATATCCTATCTAAACTAATCCTAACCTTACCTAATCCTATTAATATTAAACCTATATTTAATAGTTACTTTATATTCTATCGTTGAAAATTGCGTAAGTATTTTTTCTAAAATCAGTAAGTACATCTTTGTCTACTTATTCATTTCGGAAATTTATCAGAAATAGTAGTTAGCCAATTATTTTTTCAATAAAACTTTTCACTTCTTCAACCTTTCTCCACCCACTGTTGATGTTAAGTGTCCTTCAGTCTTATTTATAATTTTTTTATTTAACTTCATACACAAATACAAGGGTAGTGGCAGAATTAAAGCCTAAGGCCTTATCTACAGTCAACCAAACGGGTGACGTGGAGAATGACAGGGGTAGTGCAAAAATTAAATACGTATATGGCGAAAAAATAAAAGCAATATGAAAAAATAATCATCAACAAACTACTTACAAAATAATACACACTATTTAGTATGTACTATGATAAACAATACATAAATACACTATGATATATCTGACAGTTTTTGAAGAAAGGGTGCCTTTACTTGTTTTTCTTAATTCTTTCTATACCTACTTAATTGTTTAACTATAATACCTAATTCGTTCAGGAATTTATGACATAAAGGTACTCTTTCCAATGACACTATGGTTTTTATTATAATAATTTTCCTGAAGTTTATTCAAAAGGATTTTCCCTTCCACTATTATGAGAATTAGATATCCAATGTATTTCAAAATATATCATTTTCAATACTAAAAACCGAATTGACCCCAAAATGTAACAACTGATTTTGATAAACTTTATATGAGAACGCATGAGAAAATAATTTTCCAAATCGGTGCTGGCGTATTTAAATAATCGGTAAACATACTTTAAAATCAAAAGATCTCGACGAAGTAATAACCTCTTTCTTTTTGAAAGTCAGTAAAAAAAACCATAGCCAATCTGGTTTCACCCTACACAAGGACATGCAAATAATGTTCATGCATTATGTTATTTCAACGACCAAAATGTCCAATTAAAGGACTTTCAAATAACATTTAAGGGTTCCACCAAATGTCCCTCATTTATAGGTTGCGATGAGCACAGCAAACATATGATCTCAGGGAAAACGACCATTTATAAATAAACCCTTATCGAGTATTTGAAGTTTGATATTGTAGTTCAGATTCAATTGGTCAATCGTCAAAATGTTATCACAGCATATTGATCTTTAACAAGTAATTAATAAGGGTTGTTATTGAATGACTGTTCTTGGAGTGTAATGTTTAAAGGGTCGCGTGTCTAGTTATTGATCAAAATGTACAGTTTGGCACACTGACATAATTAATAAGAATCTAACCTTGAAATTGGTAGTAAGTAGAAATAATATTTTTATATAATATTATTAATCACTACAGAATGTGGCTAGCGCGGTGGAGAAATCTAAACAGACGCATGACTACAGGCATCTACTAAACAATCAAGTACCACCACACTTTCGCTTAAAGAGCCGAAAAAATTCCTAAGACAGCCAAGCATTCCAGTCAGAGAAGCCTCAAACACTAGGTTAGCATGGTGGAAAAAGAAATATTCTCCTTCACCATCTCATATTCCACCTGCTGAGAAACTTCCACCAGATGGCAATAATGAAAGTGCCTACAGAGATATAAAAATATTTGTCGAACATAACAAATTATTAAAAAATGTTTAAAAAGAATTAAGGACGTATGAGCCACTATTACGCTTTTTTTTAAATAGCTTCATCGCGTCACGTTAAGTGTCGTTTAATTATAATTATTAATTTTATACTTTTTTGAATAAGACGTGCACTTTTGGATTTTCCGAACTTATTTAAACAAATATGTTTAAATACGTTCGGAAAAATTTAAACAAGTTTAGAATAGTATATTTTCTTTTGTAAGTGTAATACACTTACAAAAAAAAATATATTTACTGTATCACGGACGGACATCACTTTCACTCGTTTCTAAATCAGATAGAAGGTAACTTAGGAAAAAATACATAAGGTATGTATGTAAGTATTTTATTTCTAACAACATGAAAAATTTTAATTACAAATCTAAATGAAGCTACTTTCTTCGCTCTTTAATTCTTTCGGTTATTTATTGGCAAGATTTTTTTAAATTATACCTGGAGTATGAAAAATCAACCCTTGGAACGTCTAAAAAAAATACTGCCATGCGGGCAGACATATGTTTGCAAGGTGCTGGCTTCTATAGAAGATGCAAAGGTGCAAATCGAGGTCATCTTGATTTTTTGCCTCAAGATGTCTACGAGTTATAAGCAACTTGAAGTTTTGCTACCTGTGATGTGAATGATAAAGTTCAATGTACCCAATGAGCAGCGAAAGAGAGAAAAAACTAATATGTATCATAAATTTATTTGTATATATGACGGTATATAAGTATGTATATATAATATACTTGATATAAATAAATAGATACAAAATCGGCATTATTGAAATAAAACCCGTAGGTAGTTAAAATACATATAGTACTTATTATAAATTGCAACAGTGATGTGTTTTAACATGTTCTATAATATTGGCCTACTTTTATATAACAATCATCAGTAAATGTAATTGTTGACGTCAACGACGTAATAAGTATATGGAAAAACCCATGATATTCTTAGTATACTTCTGTTTTATTATGTAATTTATACATATTTTAGTGTACTTATATCTGAATTATCTATTTATAATTATTATCTCAAATATCGATGCAGAATAAAAAAGATATATTTCTAATAATAAGTCTCTAACACAAGACGGCAAATCATAAAATCTGTCGATTAGGGAGCTAGGGATGGGACAATAGGCCATGATTTGATCCCTTACTTTCTATCAATATTGTATTCGTAATAAAAGGGAAGGAGAAAGGGTGCACCTTTACTATTATATAATCTTTCGAGTGAATGTCGCGTGCTACTTGCACCTTGTATAACTGTTCAGTATAAATGCATTAGCATTGAATTTTGTGAGAAGGGTTTAGGTGTATACGATATAGAGTAATCCAAATAACGCGTTGTATCTATACTAAATGATTGGTTATAAAAAATTAACGCGTAACATATTATGTACTATCTATTTATTTATTATAATTTAGTCATGATGAGATCGCGTTAGGTGCAACCCAATAATGTCAGCAAAAATTTAAAAAACGTCTTTTGGACTCTTGCGTAAATACCCGTAACCATTACCTACCTAATTTTCCCATTACTTTTTTTTCTATATAGAGTTGAACTTTTAAGACAATTTTACTCATTCCTTCTTGTTTCAATTGCTTAATTAATACAATACAATACCCTTTATTGCACAAAAAAAATACAGGATATAATTATCTTAAAAACTAGGAAATGCGCAAAAGGCGGCCTTATCGTTAAGCAATTTCTTCCACCTATCTAGTTATCTAGAGCTTGGTCGATAACAAATTTTAAATGATATCTTCGCTTCCTTTTAAATAATTTATTTCAAATAGACTGGACCCCGATAAATTCATGTAGCCCCTTAAGCAACTACAGTGAATCAACTTCAATAATCTTTAAATAGGTAACCAATCAGATCTTAAGCATTTGTAGGTGAAAGACGCCAGAAAACATTGATTGTAAAGAAAGTAATGACATGTAAATGATACGTTCAAAGGTGTACCACAAGCCAATACAATAAAGACATGAAACGGAACGCATCTGCGCTTGCGCACGCGTGTGCCGAATTGCTAAAGATGTTTGCATGATTGATAGTTCGTTTCTTTAAAGCGTAAAACGGATCGTGTTTCTGGGGTATTGTTTAGTAAACGAAAAGATATTAATGATTTTTATCTAGATAAGACAAATCATGGATTCTAAGGTTACTTAAAATATTGCAAATACTTCTACGTTAATTTAAATCTAAGAATTCTAGCTGTTCTTTGACTTTAAGGGTATAATTCACTACATAACATTTTCAAACTTCGTCGCAAGATACGATATTAAATTTCTAAGATCATTATTCTTATCATCGTACTTCGATTGGTGGTGGATTGTTTCATATTAGGAAAGTTTTCTAAAATGAACAAATCGGATTATAAGTACGTAAGTTTTCGCTTTCACGCCAAAACTTTTGGATAGCTACAGTATCCACATGCACAATTTCAAAGCATGTAAATAGCTTATTACCTGAATTAATACATAGGATATTTTTTATCTTTCCTATTATCTCTTTATTTTATTCTTTTAAATACATTCTAGCAGTCTTATGAATCACAATTAATTAAAATATATGCGGTCGGACGTTCTTAGTCCGAATGTTTCAAATCACGAAAAAAGTTTAACTAACATCTTTCTTTCAAATCCTCAATGCCAATTGGCATTCTCGTTTATCGATCCCGATGCACTTATATCTACCGATCTTATTAATCACAATTAATTTAAATATAAGTGGTTAAATGTTCCTAGTCCGAATGTTTCAAGTCTTGAAAAAGTATAACTAAACTCCTTCTTTTGAATCCACAATACCGATTGGCATTCTCAGTTATCGATCGCGATGCACTCCCCATAGCGATCTTAGCGCGTGCAGCTGCCTGCGCAGGGTCAAAGGTGGCGTTGAGGGGCGAAGTTATTGTACTTCGTGTAGTGGGCGCTCGTCTGCAGGATTACCGCCATGTTGGATCGATATTTTGAAGGGCGCGTTCGATTTTTGAACGGTGGTTAATGTTACATTCGTTTGATAGAAATGAGTACGCGTTTTCGATCAAGTGATTACATCCTCTTTTTATCTGTTATTTCACAGAGTAGGATCAGCGTATGGCAGGGAATATATTATCACTAGTTCATATATATGTCTAGTTTGTATTTTCTCTAGTTCAATACTCATTACATTATTATCAAATCTTGATACTCAATGACCCAAACGCTTCTAAATTTTGAGATTTCTTGTAAAAATCTAAAGCGTTGTTTATAAACTTTACACCCACCACATCTACGAAAAATGTAATATTTTGTATGGATTAATATCTCGATGTCTATCTAATCAATAACACCTAAAGAACATATTTAAAGACGGCGGTCATTCAGCGGTGACTTTTTATACGATTTATATTATTAGCGGTGGTTCATCCAGAATCTAAAACTCTAAAAAATGTATACCTTGACGAACACTTTGTAACTTTTTAACACATAAAACAATGCAACACAATAAAATACCTTTCTCTTTTACAACACCTGGTTTCCTTATAGGCGCCGCTTACAAGACATTTGATACGCCCACAAATAAAAAATTAAATCGCCGGATCAAACAACATGTGCAGCGATGCTATCTCTACACACGTGTTTTTTTTTTAAACCAAAAAAACACCTTAATGACACCGGCTTTTAAGTCTAAATTCAAACATCTTGGAATAAGTGTGTAAGAAATCCACTGCCTTACAGGTTTTTTTAAGAATCACGCAAATAGACACCTAAAATGAACAGCTTAAGTTTCAAAACTGCGTGGAAATTTTGATCAAATATTTACTACGAGTACAAGGTGCGGTAGTAAAGTCAGCTGTTTAGAATTCCTTTCTTTAAGTTCAAGACGTATATACAAGGAGAAATAGTTCGTATGTATCTGACATAAAGGTCGTATCAGACGTCTGGATAAATTTGTAAGAAAACAATTGATTTGTTTCTTTTGAATACTCACGATTTAAGGGATATTGTAGCTTAATATAAAAGACGTAAGTTGAAGAATAGAGCGTTTAATTCTGATAACTGATGATGAAACGATTTATGAATTAAATTTTAATTACAAGTTGAAGTATGATTACTTGAGCTTAAAAGTAATAATACCAACCTCGCCACAATGTAACCTTTAATAATCTACGCACAATAAGTACCTATGCGTAAGAGCATTACATTACGCGTTGCATGGGGTCGCTAAGGGACATGTGCGCACGCGCCGCTCCGACAATCATAGTAATAATATCTAAAAAATAATAATAAATCCGGGTGAAGAATAAAGAAAGCTCACCCCCCGACTCCCCTTGCCTTTATCTTGCAAACAGACTTCAAAATGCTAAAGATAATAGGGTGGCGGCCCCCCGTATGTGCGCACCTTTCGCGGGGGTTGCTTACGCGCGTGGCGTATGGGGACGCGGCGAATTTGGCGGTTAATTTCAAATTTTGAATTTAGCGTTTTTGACACATCATTTTCTTCTTAATTGATTTGAGAAAAATCAGCCAGTCGCAAAATAAATTTATATAAAGGTACGTTCACATGATTACTTCTTGTCTTTAACGCAGGTCACTGTCGGATTTAGAGAAAGACAAATCAATTAATTAAACCTTTTTTTATTTGTTTGTTTTGATTAAAGTGAGCTTAGTCTACCCTGTTATACATAATAACGTACATGATAGTGTATGTACTATATTTCAGGCAAAAAGAGTTTGAATACTTGAAACGAATATTAAGGCCCATATCAATAAATATCTTACTAAATTTGCTGATTTGACATCATAACTACTATCGTCTATGAATTTAATCAAAAAAACTGCGCGCGAACCACAAGTCTCAGCAAATCGAAACCAATTACGGAGATATGAAAACAGGAACGGCAAAGGACCACGTTCAAAAAGAGATAGGCTTTGTTGTCCACCTTTGATTACCTGCGCCGGACAGTGTGTGAGCGACCAAAGACAATAGGGAATGGAAGCAAAGATTACTTTTCCTTTTTTTTTCACATTTATTTCATGGCGATTGTGTATGATACTCGAATTTTGAATGTCAAAAGAAATATGGGTTCTGGAAAGAATGTGGGATGAAATAATATATAGGTTTACTTTTTAAACACCAGCAACATTAGTAGATCAAGTTCAGTCCTTGCATACTTAACTCATCATCATCATTTCAGCCGCAAAACGTCCACTGCTGGACATAGATCTCTCTCAATAATTTCCAAAATGACTAATCAAGAGCGGTCTGCATTCAGCGCTTTCTAGCGACCTTGGTCAGGTCGACTGACCACCTTGTGGGTGGGTGTCCTACGTTTCTCTTGACAGTACGCGGTCGCCATTCGAGAACCTTTTTGCCCCATCGGCCATCAGTTCGTCGCGCTATGTGTCCTGCCTACTGCCACTTCAACGAGCTAATCCGCTGGGATATGTCAATGATTTTTGTTCTCCTACGAATTTCCTCATTTCTGATTCGATTACTTAGTGAAACACCGAGCATAGCCCTGTTCATTGAGCCTTCTTATGAGACCCATAGTAAGTGACTACCTTTCAGAGACATAAGTCATCACTGGTAACACACATTGATTGCAGAATTTAGTCTTGAGGCATAGAGGTATTTTAATACTTAGATACTTTCCAAAAACAGAATTATCGAAAAATGAAAATCAAAAATTCAGCTTCTTATGCAAATCAACCAAATGAATTTGAATTTTATTTTTCATCGATTTTCAACATATTTTTTACAGAAAATAGTTTACGTAGTATCATGGACTAAAGTTACTCCAAAAATGTTGCTGGTGTTTAAAAAGTACCTACAGGTACTTATTTACGTCCTCCGAAGAAAATTGATTTTTGCGCCTTCTTTTCATTCTTACCAAATACATGTATACAATATGTAACGAAAACTTTGTCCGATCCTTGTAAGAGCAACTCAGACCGTCAATATGAACAACTTTTCCTACGGGACCAATGCTTGAAACTCGAAAGAAGTCGTCATTTTCATACAAATTGCCGGGCCGGCCGAATATTGTATGAAAATGTCGATGTTTTTTTTTCGAGTTTCAAGCATTGGTCTCGTAGGTCTTTTTCATATTGACGGTCTCAGTTGCTCCTTCAAGGATTTTTTTACATACCTATTGTATATGTTTAAATATTCATTTATTTCTAATAGGTGAGACAATAATCAAATCTGATGTGAGTCACGTTTGTTATTGTTGTTTTTTAATGCAATGTCGGTAAATGGTTATGCTTTGATAAATTGACTTTTGCGGAAAACGTTGCAATGCTACAAATTGTAATTTACGTACTTATGAAGGTAAATATAGCATTTCTCGGAAATCGAATAGGTACTACATAAACAAAAAAGAAGCGACAAAACAAAGGTTATAAATTTTCTTCTTTATTACAAAACAAAAATTATTAAAAAAAATGCAAACGGTAGTGCACCGCGAAGTTTCCATACAAAAGGTTGGCCACGCCCACGGAAATGACGATGACCGGTCTGCAATTACCACGCGGAAGTCACTCCCTGCGATACGCATCTGGAACGATATGGTCAAATTGTCTATGGTACGCTCAATGCATGGACCTAACGGTAAAGATAGTTGCAGCAAGTTTATTTTGATTCAATACATCAATGAAGGATATAAGCTCATCAGAGAGAAAAAACTCGATAGCTAAATCATTACAATAGGTAATTATGGCAGGTAATAAAATAAAACCAGTCAAGCGTGAATTGGACTCTTACATAAAGTGATTCGCCATCTCCAAACAATGTTTAAAAAAAAATATTTTTAGTATTTATTATTTCAATTGTCTAGTATAACGGTTCAGTGACAGACGGACAGACAGCGGAGTTTCAGTAATAGGGTACCGTTGGCACTCTTTGCGTGCGGAACCTTAAACAAGTAATTATTATCAAAACAAAAAATCCGGCTGCCAATTTTTTCTGCTTTCTTTATTTTTTGATTTTATTATGTTTTTTTTTATACCCATGGTCACTCTCACAGTAAATACAAATCTAATGACACCTCTCAAGTCAAAATCCATCGAGCTGTTCAGGCTGCAGAGCGTGCCAAACAATTACACATACATACATACTCTCGAAAACCATAACCCTCCTTCTGGCCAGTCGGGTAAAAAGATAAACAATAACTAGGTAAGTAAATCCCGTAAGATGGCACTCTTTCAATGTGTGTCTGTGTGTCTAAGTATCTGTGTTTCAGTCTGTGCAATCGTAGCACCAAAACGTAGGGGCTTTTTTTTAATGGTTCTTACCTAAGTTTGATGGTAATCGGTTCAGCAGTTCAAAAGTTATTAGGAGTGAACGCTTAAACGTCGCGGATTTTTTTATTTGCTGGCAAATAAACTTTTTATCTTCTAAATGTACCGTGCCGAAAAACTTTTATGGATTTATCTTACTAATAAGCAATGTAATACCTAAAGGACAGGATCATGTGCAAAGCCAGGGGACGCATTTATGAAATCACTTGTCACATTACAAATGGTTTGCGCGAACGTTTCCAAACGGGCGCAGTTTTGAATCGATCTTTTGGGAAAGATTTACATATTCACATATCTACGCTACAAATTTTGACATTTGTAGCGTAGATATGTCAAAAAAACCTTGAAGGATCCGTTCCGATTCACGCTGCTATTTAATCGTGTTGAAATTTTTAGAAAACCATAGATATATTTTCAAAGTTTTCTGCCAATAACAATATTGTTTATCGCTGTCACGACGTTTTTAAAAATACGGCCAAATGGTATTTTAGGCGAGCGGTGAATTTAAAAACTACACGTTTTGTGTTTCGGAGAGTCCCTCAATGAAAAAAAATACACTCCAGGGCGAGCTGTATGCGTTTACAAATTAAACGATTAAGGCTACTTGCCTTAATCGTTTAATTTGTGTTGTGTATGTCGTGTCTCCTTATATTTATGTACAATACTAAGAATTATTGATAGTCATGAATTATAACAAATTTCGGAAAACCCATATAAACAGAATAGTTACGTATTTGCGGATGTTTTTATACCCAAAACTATACAGATACCTACCTAATACATTATCCAAATAAACGAGTATCTACATGTTTTCTACGATATGTATTTTTTTTCCTTAAAATTTGCGTTATTGTTTTCAGTACCTGCTTTATAGATACGATATTATTTATTTATATCTATAAATTCAACAATAAATTTATCAAAAAATCATCCATCTGGTGAAATCTTATTTCTGGATGAAGACAGGCTAAATACTGTACTGTAACCAGTGTTCTCAAGTAAGTAATTTTTTGTATCTTTTTGAGAATAAATTTCTTCAAGCAGAAAGACTTCAGGTGAAAATAAATTTTAGTAATAGTGACGCAAGCCTATCCCTCCTATTGAAAACAAATTCTTTAAAATCTATGCTTAGCCATTTCTTATCTCTCTATTGACTGGACTATAACTATGTACAAGGCACCTGGTATAGACTTCATCATTTCTTTTATCCCAGAGCAGCAAAGAAGTAACTTTAAAAATAAACATAGAGAAGTCCTAACGAGGTTGCTACAAACCACCGCACTACAGATCTCGAAGGTATTAATTAGTCCGACCGAGTCGTAATCAAGCATAAAATTAAAACTTGGCACACGACAAGCCCCCAACAAAGGCTAGGGTGTGTCCACACTGCGTACCTTATGGCACGGCAATTTGTTCAAGACATCTGGCCTCACACCTGCCCGCGCGCCCGCTTCCAACCCCTCGAAACATTCTCCATACCGATATAAAAACATCCTAATTCCTACACATAAACCTTTCACAATAAAGTTCAAATTACAACTTGTGAACTTTACTATTACGGTTTTGGCACAAGGTACAATGCCCTGTCATTCATAGCGACGCATTCGCTCATTATAATTCGGAAATGACTAACAGTTTTCTCTCAAACTGTCCTATAAGCGCTCGAGTGAGACATTATGGTTTGTTTGTTTCAATAGTCGCTAGTTTTTGAAGCGAACTCGTTTAATTCGAGACTCCGGCCGGAACAATAACGGACATCTTTCAATTAGGCCCGTCGTCTATCAAGCGTTGTTTGTCCACTAGTCGAGCCGGCCGTCAATCTCAATAGTCGTATCTCGCAACACAATCACTATCACTACATACTCGTAACGCGTACGTTCATTCACACGAACACCCAAAGACGCAATGTGTATGCACGCTCGAGCATGTGTGCGGCTCATTCAAGACGGCGAGACGACCTCCTTACGTCACTTCCGTCGACGTCACAGTCTTACAAGTGGGCGTGTGAACGCACCCTAATGACATGATACATGTGTTGACAGCTTGCGTTCCAAATTTAAACAAAACAAGAAAGGGTTAGCACTGGCCGCAATAATTTGAATTAAAAGGGAGTTCCTGTAATTGAAGATAGTATTTTTGGTCAATGTAAAAAGAATTAAGGCAATTTTCGTCTTCCGGTATAATTTATTCTTAGTGCCTTTGCAAAAAAGAAATATTAAGAGTCAATTTGTTGGTGCTCAGCAGGGGTCGAAGATGCGGGACGGAATACTGGTAATTTGGGCCAAGTAGACCAATTTTAGTGGTCTATTGTGGCTCGAGGGTTCCCAAGAATTGTTCCTTCAATTTGGTGCAAACGCCCGCATACTCTGCGAATATATTTATGTCGGATGTGTGGAGTCTTTGTATTTTTTCTACTTCTGTTACTCTTAAGTGGGTGAAGTTATTGATACAATACTACATCCGTTCGATAGCAGTTGGTAAGGGTCATACCACAAACGAATAAAAAAAAATTCTCTGAAATATTTTTAGCCATTACCTACTCAGGAGCCATGACCAAAAAGAAAAAAAAATTGTACAAAAAAATTTGTACAAAAAACTGTGAACCAAGCTTTGATTAAATAAGGCACTGACTGGGTCATTGAAATAAATACATAAACCCTGAGATGCACCTCCTCAGAGAAAAGAAGGTATAACACGAATAGGTTTGTTTGTTTGTAAAGCTTTATTGTACATAAAAAAGAACACAGTTACAAATCAGAAAACTAACATACAACGGCGGACTTATCCCGTATAGGGATCTCTTCCAGTCAACTGGCCAGTAATTGAGAGAATGGTTTACTTATTGTGCGTTTGTTTGTTTGTTTAGGTCATGTTGGTCTGGGAGAAAAGAAAAACTTTGAATACCTATAACAGCTGCTTCTCTTCCCTCGCAGCTCGTAAAAGGCGATCGAGGGAATGGACGAAAATGCGAATCATAGGCGATGCGGCTAGCAACCATCGCTATTTTAATTCTATTTTCTTACCCATAATTAGGTACGCTTAAAGTGGCCTTTGAGTCAGATGCAAGACCCAAAATGCTCTGTCTGCCCCATTAGGGATAAAGACGTGATAATGGATGGTATTATTTCTCGAAATTCTTTTTAAAAAATTTCGAGATATATCCGAAACGGTCTGGAAAATTTCCGAGAAGTTTTCGCAAGAAATTTCTTCGAGGAATTTTCCAACTAAAATTCTCGAGAAATGTTGAACTTTCCGAAATTTTGAAGGAAAGAAATATCCGAGAACAGATAATTTCTCGGCGGTACATCACTAGATGTAAGATATTATTCGCCTAATTTAACCGCATTTCTTTTTTTATATTTTTCACCGCAAGAGTCAAAACCGCGAATTCTTGTTTTATAGCAGATCGCCAATGAATGTGTGTGTGTTTAGTGTGCACCTTTACAAGTATACAAAGAGTTTACGTGACTTATAACGTTTGATAGGGATCAATATCTCCAAGTGTTGTAAGTATTCAGTTAGCACAAAAACCATTGAAAATAAAACCGATTTATAATATTACAAAAATAATAAATGTCACATTTTTTGAAAAATTCTATTTTTTCAAAAATATTAAGTATACGTTTGCACACTTAATTAAATACAATGCGACACAAATAAGTTGAACAAAAATGGCGGACTTCAAAGCATTTTTGTGCAAATTCCCGGCACGTAGATTGAACCAAAATGGCAGTTATCGGCGCAGATACCAATAATGCACCGACGAGCCATTTTTGTTCAACATATTTGTGTCGCATTTATGTCATATTAATTAAAAATTTAAGTTTGATGAGAAATAGCCTTTCTACCTGATAATTAATGTATGCATTATAACCTATATTTTATTTTTAGTTATAATATATTAATATAGTTGGTGCAATAAAAATAGTGTTATCTTATTCTATATCTATTTATCATACGCAAAAAATCTAATAAAAAAATTTCATAGTAGACCATTTAACATACAAACATTGTAAATCATTTAATTTACTTTATTTTATAGCATTTATAGTTAATAAGCTTAATTTATTATTTTTTCTCTGAATAAAGTATTTTCTTCGTGCACTGGAGGTTTTTGTTTAGTTTGAAAAAGGCTTTATAAGACATATATATATATATATATATATTATAGCTCTATCATAGATTATGGTTCTACCAAAGGGTACTCGAAAAGCATTGCTACAGCAATATATCAAAGCAGACTGACAACAAACCATCGACAATACCAGGTGTGGGCGTGCTCTCATTCGATTGTCAATGGTCCACTTTTATTGCAATCTTGTAAAGAGGCACAGGAAGCAATTTGTTAAATGCCGACAAGATGTGCTTCTTTGATTTGTTGCTTTTTGTACAACTAAATACTACTACAACAAACTAGGAGCGTTATATGTTAATGATAATTTAGAAAAATTTGCCTTTACCATAAATTGACAATGTGTTTCTATTCAAACACTGATATATGAAACTGGCTTTTAAAAATATTATGCAATCATGTGACAGTTCAAAAAGAGTTATCTAAGGATTATCAAGTTTAGGAAAGGAGACATGTACTGACGGGTATTTAAATATTTTACTTAAGTATTAAGGCAAGTTGGATACTGCAAAATGCAAAAAATTTAGTACTATCCCGAAAAAGTGTTTCTTTAAAATGCAATTAGAAACTACGACAGTAATAACTCAAATACTTTAAAATAACGAATTTTTTTGTATGGTAAGAGAGAATGACGCCAAAATCCTACCTTTACAAAACAAACAAACGAACCCTTTTTTACAAGGGGTAAAAAATCGTTCATCGAACCTAAGATTGGTAGTATCGGAAGTAAACAAAAAAAAATATGCGCACGCGCGCGCGCCGGGTGGGCGCGCACGTGGCCGCCCCTATGTCGATGTCGATTTAGTGATGTTCTTATCGATATCGGTGGTTATCTTTTATGTAATCGTAGTAAAGGAGACTTGTTTCTCAGCCTTTTGGGTATAAATCTATCTGTGTTGGGCAGTGTGCATAGAAAGCTCGGTATTTTAGGATCAAATATGTTAGAATGTATCTACATTTATGTAAGTATACTTTTTGTAGTTCTGCCCAAGTTTGGCTATAGTAGTCTGAGGAAGGTCATGCTCCTATAGTGTAGACTGAAAAAGACCTGACGTATTACTTACCTCACTTTTTTCTTTTTTTTTTTAAGTGACCGGTTTTTTTTATTCAACTGTACAATCGAACGTAATCTGTATCATATATGTGATCTAAATTTATCATCAGTCACATAGTCCACGACAGGACATAGGTCTCCCTCTAGGTATTTAAAATAGTACTTATGTATTTCTTGTTTCTTTCCAGATCCATCGGGGGCCACGGGCACATTTTCCATCGGATAAGTGTTCAAAATTCAGATTAATGGTGAGCCCTAGATTTAAGACCTAGATACAACGCTAATTGATATTAATGTACTAGTAACTTCCAAGGTAGGTAATTACTAAGCAGCAGAGAAAATTTTCGGACGTGACTTGTATTCTTTGGGCAAATAATTTTAAGGCTTTAGCTTTTATATATATATATATATATATATATATATATATATATATATATATATATATATATATATATATATTTTTTTTTAACTATATAATGTAGGAACTTAGTTTAATAGAACGGAATTCGTCTGTAGATTGATTATAAAAAAATGCAAACGTAAAATGTCAGATGATATCAATTATCACATTTATTGGAATGGTTTGTACGCCGTCGGCGCGCCACAAAGGACGCGCTTTTGAAAAAGCCTTTTCGCCTCTTCGCTGGCATGCCAGTCAATAAGTATCCGATAGATTTTAGCAGTGGCAAATATCTTTCTACCCCCATTTACCTAGACTCACACCCACAATACCGGGTAGGTACGCACAAGTTGGTTCAAACCAGTTTTCGGCGGCTGACGTTCGGATAAAACCAGTTCACATACATACCCGTATTTTGTCTGCCGGGAATACAAACTACATAAAGTATAGAATATTCCAAATACACATTACTCGCATTTGTAAAACAAAAATTCAGGAAACTTTTTAATTACAAAAATAAGTATTAGTAGGTGTAGTAAAGTAGTAGTAGAAAATAAAAGGTAGTCAAACGATTCAACTCTGACCAAGGTCAATAAAAACTTAGGATGTCGTTGATCGGTTTTTGATTGGAAATCTTTGAAAGAAGTCTACTTTAATATCCCTTAACTCATGCAACCGAAATGATGAAGACCGTAATGTATGTTAAAAAACCAGCCAAAAGCGACTCGGACTCGCGCATGAAGGGTTTCGTACCATTATCTATTAAAAATCACGTTTGTTGTATGGGAACCCCCACTTTAAATATTAATTTTACTCTGATTTTAGTATTTGTTGTAACAGCGGCAACGTAAATACGTCATATGTGATGTATTATCATTTCAACTGTCTAGCTATCACGGTTCATGAGATACAGCGTGGTGACAGTCAGACAGACGGACAGACCGTAGGGTCCCGCTCTAAAAAGGGATAAAACACGTATGTATATGAAAGTATGACGACCTCACTAAAGTCGCTGGAAAGTGCTGGATGCAAGCCGCTCTAGATCGGTAATTCTGGAAATCCAGTGGACGTTATGCGGCTGAAATGATAATGATGATGATATGAAAGTATAGTATTTATGCTATGATGTGTTCTCTCATATACTCTTAACTTTAGTCACTATTAGACCTCTGTGACATATGTGTTATCCTTTTGTACTGCCGGTATTTTGTGGCCGGGGGGTGGACATGAATTTTGAAATAATCACACGTATGTACTGCCGTCGCGACTTTTATACCTGCAGATGTGTGAGTTCGCTTTTTTTCATGAACTTAGACAGTAATCGATTCTCATCAATGAAAATCCGTGTTTCGGAACTCACTATATACATGCCTATAACAGTCATCCAGCTTTGTCATAGACATTTGACATTTTCGTTGTTTTTCAAGCTGTTTAAATGCATTAAGATTGAAATTTTCCGGGTAGCTTATAAATAACCTACAATCTTAAACTTTATTTTTTTTAAGAAATAAAACTGGCCATCAAAAACACCACCCTCCCTTCAGTTATGTAAGCTAAAAAATTGAGGTCCAACTCATAAACGATTGATGCGAATTTTAGATACTAGTTACTGAAATCGTTAAAATTACCATTCACACATACATTCAAACGTGTAAATTAAAAAAAAATACAAAAGAGCATCAACATCCGAACCATAGACAAACATTACCACCGCTCAGTTGACTCACGAATTGCCAACATGCACAATAGCGTGGGCGGTACTACCAACCGAAGGTGATCGGGAGCTCATAACGGACACGTCATGTCTTATCGGAGAAAAGTTGGGCCACACAGTCTACTGTTACTGTTTTACAGTTTGTGTGTACATATAGTTACATGGGCTAAGGGTCCTCTGTAATATCTATTTGGAAATAAGTACATTATACGTTTAATAGGCCCATTTATAAATTTAGATTTCAGACAGTTTTTTACTGCGATTTCAGTCCATGTAGTAAAAACCATACGACTAAAAGCCGAAAAAAAATTAAACGCTTAGCTGACCAAAAAATGGAAAGGCCAAAAAATATTTTTGTATTTATTTCATACTATGACATTTAAGAATTATCATTGAGAGCACTTGCTTATCAAATTTGCAGACTGAAATTTCCAAATTTTCCTGTAGATATGACTGCTCTAGATTCGCCTATCCCCTCAATCGGTCTTTAAGATCTGCGCCAGAAGAAGCAAATATCGAAACAGACATTAAAAAATATTTTACTCTTAACCAAACACCACAACAATAGAGTAGTGGCCCTACTCAGCGCCTCGAATTTGCGATACGGCTTGTGCATTAATACGCGATAGCTCGCTTTTGGCGTTCGATATTCAAAACTGCGTTGTTCTTGATTAATGTTCGGTTTAACGATTTCAGTAACCAGCATTTAGCATTTCAAAGTCAAATCAATCGTTCAAAAGCTGAATTTCGATTTTTTTCTCTTTATGTAGGTACCTAAATCTGTAGGGTGGGTTATTATTACATTTGATGGCCAGTATTATTACATTTTAAAAAGTGTATTATGCAGCGAAAGCAATAAAAGAAATAAAATCAAGGATATTTGCTAGGTACTTCTCTCGGTACAACTTCGATAGGTAGGTTAGCTAGTTCTGAAAAATACTGAAAATTATAGTACAAAATTCATCTCCTAGTTTATTCCGATTGTTTAAACATTTCCGCGCTTTAAAAGTTTTAGAAGTTTTTCTTTATATTAAAAATAAATCATTTTAATGCACTAATTATTAAAATCAAAAGTTTTTTTACTCCTACAGCCTTAAGAAGAAACGAAACATTGAGATATAACTCTAACTAAATCTGAAAATTTGTTTGTCAAAAAACGTCGAAAAAAAAACAATATGTATATTTCTTGTATTAATTCTTGATTCTTTTTTGATGCGCATACGAATGTAAAAGCTAGTTAATACTACACTTTAAAGTTTGCAAACAACTCTACTAAAATTAGGTAGAAATGCGAAAGTATAGATGAAGATAATGTATTGATTTTATCTTGATTGATTTATATTGATTTTTCTAATTTCATGCCTAAACGGCTGATGGAGTGGATAGCCAGGATATACCCAAATTAATAACCCAATAGGACTGCAGAATAATATTTTATAACAGAATAAAATGTCAGATTGCTGAAATGTTGATGATGATGTCATGTGTCAAATATCCCTTTGACCATACAAGCGACGCCACGGACGACAGATCTATTTATATCTATAAATCATCCAATGAAACATGATCCGTTTCTATATACCAGTACCCAAAGTACCCTTAGGCATAAAAAAATATTCTTTTTACGAACAATCAAAAATCCACAGTCAATTTTCAGCGGCGCGGGTCAAACTCAGCGGACAAAGTCGTGAATATTTGAGCGATCGTGGTGGGGAGCGTGTGCGAAGTTATTGCAGCTCAATTAAATATACTATGTGTAGTGATACATGGAAACATTACTGTTTTTATTTACTTAAGGGGTGAGAAATTGTGAGGATACTACAATTATGTCGTGAAAAATTCCAGCAATTCAATCTCTAACTTGTGCGACACAAGTTGAAGCGTATTTACAGTGGGCCAACGAGATACCTGGGCCGGCCCTCTTAAACTTAAATTCAGAATAATATTGACATGAAAATGTATATTTAGAAAGACTTTATTTAAAATCTTTCTGAATATACATTTTCATGTTCATATTATTGTGAGTTTAATAGAAAATTCAAGATATAAGTAGGGGACCAGCCCAGGTATATCGTTGGCTTACGTACTTACTTACAAAGTTCTCGATTATTTACTTCAAAATCTAATATTATTTTTTTCTATTAATATTTTTATTTCGTTTTGGAGCCAACAGGAAACGTTAGACAATTTTTTATGTTAAATTTTGTGGGTCTATTGCAATTTGTTTTATAATTAATTTAAAAACTTAAAGTAAGAAAAAAGCGGTTTATGCAAATCTTAAACAACGTTTTGCTAGTGTGATAAATTCACAAAGCACAACAAACCCTAAGCCACTAAATCAATATTTGAACTACACGTTTTAATTAAAACTTAATTGCAATTAATCAGTATTATAAACCTGCACCGATACCTACTTGGCCATGCACTAGAAGACTAATCAATATAAGTAGGCACTCATTCAGACGCTATAATTCCGTTAATAAAAATACAGAGAGGCTAAAAGGGGGCTGAGGGAGTCGGAAGCGCAGTGGGCTTCGGAAAATTCACCCGGTGAATGGGAAAACGCGGCGATAGACAAACAGCAGGCTGACCCGGCCTCCCCTCCTCCCCACCTAACGTACATTTTGAAATAATGCCCCCTACGGCTGCGTTGCCCCAGACCATAGACATTTTCAAATTTTCCTGCGTGCTCTATTCTGAATTTTTATTTTTAAATTCGAACCCAATTTATTTTTAGTTCCAATTTTTTTAAACTCGTACTTCCATTTTCAAATTCAATGAGATGTATTGTGAATATTGAGACGTAAAAATTTCAGCTATTATTTTTTTTTTTAATTTGACGCTAGTAAATATTTAACTTTTAGTTACCAATGTTTTTAATATTGCTGATTCACCTTACTAGGTACTAGTACCTAGTGATGTGAAACGTTTTTTTTTTATTAATTAGGCATAAAGTGCCAGGGTAGATAGAATATAGCGTTAACCAACCTCGCAATGTCAGATGCAAACGTATCTTACTAAAGTTAGCGGGAACGCACAGAGAGGTTATAAATCTCGTCGACACGAAATGGCAGACCAGCTCCATCCCCCTTTCACAGATCTATGTTGCCATAGCCTGCCTGCAAAAGTGTGCGCCATAAATTTTATACAAGCACCAGTGTGCGGTAAAACTGAACTAGGGTTTGAATGTGTGCGAAAATTCGTGTTTCGTAAGTGGAGTGGACATTGCCAGTTTTGCTTTGTGTATGTGCCGTGTAGTGCGGAAGTACCGAGCCTACCAGATACAGACTAATCTAAATAAATTGATAGAAACAACACTCGCATTGACGTGCGGTTAGTTAGTCGTTCAAATTAAATACTTTTCGATTTTCGTACTCGTATTTCGTATCTGTTGTTTGTGAAATAAAATACTTTTGCTACATAAGTTTTCTTTTAAAGCTTTTTGACTGCAAATAGACATGTCGAAATGAGTCAAAAAAATTTGCTATTTTTTATGGCTAACCTTTTAAACATAGCCGTCTAAGTTATTTAATAAATTAAAGAATGGTCACCCGAATTCCGCTCGCTGCTCATTTTTCGTATCCCTTTTTACGTTTTTTCTTAGTAACGATGTAAGGCCTTTCATGTAGCTTTCCATTCGGCCGGTTAAAAGCGCTGAAAGAAGTGTGAATCCGTCCGTAAGCATCGCCAGTCAGGTGTGGTTAACTCTCATAGGACTATGGACTTCCCTCGGCATAGCTAAAGTCTACTGTAGTCACTAAAAATACCTATTCGTTTATTTTTAAAAGGCCTATGCCTCCAATTCAGCGTTAAAAAAGTTTCGACCAAAAATATTACATGGTCAACCTCATGAAAAGTTTCGACTAAATGTATTCCACGGTAAAAATGGTAAAACGCATAAGCCTATTCTTTAACTGATGCTTTTAAAAGTTTCGACCAAAAGGATTCCATAGTAAACATTCAACTGAAATAAAACCGTTATGTAAGATCCAAAACCCTAATAGAGTATCAGAAAACGCACACAACGACGTTTTATTAAGACTGTTATCGGCTACGCACTTATACATATTTACTCATAAACGTGGCTAAAGTGGAGACTGCACAAAAACGCATCTTCCCCCCATCCCCCCAGCGGCCGGCGAATACATTCGACTAGCCCATTTGCAATATCCCATTGTGTGAGTGACTGTCTATACGGAATCTGTTAGTGTGGGAGGCTAGGGTTGCCTGATCTAAAAATAGGAAGCACTTATTTGGCAAAACACAGGTGTTTTAATTTGTCAAAAGTATCCTCACACTGTGCTTTTTATAATAGTGATTTATCACAAGACTTTATGAAAAAATCTACATTTTTTTATTAAACTTCCATATTTTAGTAAAAAAAGTTTGGTCCAAGAAAAAAGTTATGAATAGATATATTTTTCTTTGAAAGATACATGTAAAGTTCGAACTATTTCTAATCACGAGACCAATAAAATGACAAAAATCTAAAAAAATTACGTAATAATGCGTTTACTGAAGCAAAACAGGACAAACAAACATATTTTTTTTTGGTAAAAAAAAAGTTGATAACCCTACGCACGACACACACCACTACGAGTTTGCTTAGTCCATGCGTAGTTTTACCATGTACGTTTATGTACTCGGTATTGGTTTTCTGTAGCACCGTTGGGCTTTAACAAATTTCAAATTCACAAAATCGTGATTGGTCGGTATTTTGTTTGAATAAGCGGACGCACTGCACAGCTTAAAATTTGCTAGCCGATAATTTGTTTAGGTGTAAAATGATGAGTTTTATTCAATTTGTTTACAGATCGAACGTGATTGTGTTTCACCAGATTGCAATTCTGTTTGTTTTATCATGTTATACCTATTCATCATTAGAAATTGTTTTAGTCATTTAGGATTAAAAAACCGTTAGAGCAGAACGCTTGGAGTGATGATATTGAAAACGTCGATCACGCGTCATTTCGTGACGCATTATCGCTACAAATGAAGCAATTAAGTGTGCACGCGCCACTACCCAAACCATAGACAACCGGATGACATACGCTCTAATAACCGTCTAAGATTCCAAATATCAATTTCTAGCTAACCGCTCGAGCGCATCACGTCACTATCGTAAAATTTGAATTCGGAACCAGGAAGTGCACTACAAAAACCCAACCAATCAACCCGAGTTCGACATTCGAAATTCAAACTCATCGTTCGGGCAGCATGACGGTGATAATTCGAAACTTTGAAAATAGAACAATGCATGGCTTCCTTCAAGACGTCGTTGTTTAATTAGGAAGGGCGTTCGGAAACTGATCGGGCGTAGTACAATTTAAATGCCGCTACATTTATTGCATTATCAACCTTAGCATCAGAATAATAAGGATTAGTAATAATTTGAAGATAACTTTGTAGAACTTGAAGACAAAGCTGCAAATTGTCTAGTCATTTCACACATGGTGATGATACTCGCGACTTGCGGGGCATATGGCGACGTGAAGAGAAAGTGTTAACGCGTTTTAATTAGCAAACAATACTTTTCATTTTGTTCACCCCTGCCGCTTGCCTTTAAAGCAAGAATATGGGAATAGTTCAGTAACTTTAATTATTGCAAGTCAGCAATATTTAAATGTGCTTCTTCGCCAAGAGTTCTTTTCCTCCGAGAAAAAAACTGAGTTTCTTTTTTAAGAGTAAACAACATAGCATGGTTTTCATTGACAATGAGGTATTTGTCGATATTACAAATGTAAAGTTTTAGTAGAAAGAAGTAGGTACTTAGAGCTTAGTATTAGTAGAACTCACTCTGCGCAGGCGATCAAATCATATTATTTATGGATAGTTATAAGTAGTAAACCAACGAATTTGGAAATAGAACCAAAACCGGGAGCTTAATCTGCAATAAAACGCCTATAAGAATAGTGAAGACTGAAAAATCTTGATCTTTAATTATCATTTAAATTCTGGTTACAAACAAGTTTTTCTGTAACAAAAAAGAAACAATAAAAAATAAATTGAACCAAGTTCCATTTTCAAACAAACGGTAAAGTAAGGCTGAGGTCAGACGTCCGCAGTCCGCACTGCCAGATGCGAAGCGGCCGGTACGGCTCGCGACAGCTTGGCGACCGTTGGTAATTAGCAACTGAAGGTAATAGGAAAGACGATAGACACGGCAGACAGGCAGACAACCTTAATTGATGTTGATTAAGCAGATTTTTTAAGTATCATTATTGCTTTTATTTTTGCACTATTTTTGTTATTTAGTCTGTTAAGTGGTAATGAAAAAACAATACCTATTCTACAATAATTTTATTTTACAATGTTCAGTTCATCAGTTTCTTCAATTTTTTATCTTATTCTTAATTAGGAAAAGTAAATACCTCTGAAATTATTATATGAATGTACGGAATTATTTTTAAATACGTTCCTATTTAATTACTTTCTTTAATTCCCCAAGTATTTGAGGCAATGCCATAGTATTGATATATGTTTAAATTATGTGTTATCGTTCTAAAATGCTGTTTTAATTGTTTTGCCATGTCTACACATTACAATATCTACTTACTTGGAAAAACGCACCCCATACTCTGCGATCACAATATAAGACAAAGATCCATAACACCGATGTGCATCTGCCCTAATGACACGAAAACACGCTATGCTCCTAAATATTTAATCGTTTTTCTGTATGTAGTACCTACTTTTATATCATTACTTTTTATATAAATAAGTAAGTTATACTTATTACATACAGTAAGTTTGCACTTTTTTTTATTTACCATGTACATTTTGTCAAAACTTGACATAAAATTCTTATAACTAAGGTTTTTTGTTTACGAGTTAGTATTTCATTGAACGACTATACAAAAAGGATTTTCATCAATGTTTGAAAATTCTTTTATACCATTCCCCCTCTCAAAAGTTTATTTTATTCAATGAAAACAGTGAATAAAATGCACTTTTACTCACTATTTTGATGTTTGAATTTAGAACAATATACACTTAATTTTTTTAATTTTTGCAATTTAAATGTCCACTTTAATTAATTTAACCTTATTTTTTATTCATTAAATGTCTATTTTCGCTTAAAATTTTCAACCGACTTCTAAAAGAGGAGGTTATCAATTCGTCGGAATCTTATGTTTTATATAAATGTTGATCGATTTATTCGAAGACGTTTGTACCAATTTAGAATATTCTTTTTTTTTTTAAAGGGAATACCTGTCAGGATGTCCCATAAATTTTTATTAAAGCCGGTTGTGTAGTTTGGTGGTGAAGTAAGTTTTTAGTTTTGAATATTAATTCTCGTAGTCATGGTATAAAGTATAGTATGCAATTCTTGAATAAAGCGGATTTACATCGAGGCCATGAATCACTCGCATTGCTCAGGATTCTAACACTTGAACCACTCGCTACGCTCGTCATTCAATCATCATAATCACTCCCTACGGTCGTGATTCAGTCGTTAGAATCCTTCACCTGCTCATGATTCATCTATGGCCCTGGAAGTAAATATACTATTTTTTAAATATATGAATAGTTCAATGAACTTAAATGTGTTTGTATACTTCCTTAAAAAAAAAGCTTACACTTCCCACCCTCGGCCGGTAAATATTAACCCTCAAATGATATCCCATGGGAACCTACTTAAACAATGTAACTTGAAACAATAGCCCATGGTCGCCCTTAAGACGGGCCGTGGGTGATATAAAACAATGGGAACCGCACAAAAGGAGGAATTAACCAGAAGACGGGTTAAATATCCAATTGGTTCTAAGAAAAATTGGCTACACGCTAAGTTGTTCTTATTTTTTTAAATATGAAATAACCAAAAAGTTTCAAAATGATCATACTGGCTAGGATTATCAAAAACCATATGGAAAAAATAACAACCATAAATCATACCTAGAAAAACAGTATCAAACTTTTCAATGGTGCATTTTACGCATAGTTAATAAAAAGCACGGATGACCCCTAAAATGCATATAAACGACATAATCCTGTATTGTTATTGAATTATAGCGAATTAACAATACAATTTGTATAAAAACGTTATTCTTACAACATTTTATTATTACTTATTACTCCTACACATATAATACTCTTCTGATACAAAACTTCTTAAGGCATATATTTCTATCAAGTAATCCGTCGTTATTTGATTTTTTTAAAGTTGTTAAAAATCGTTAGACCTCACACGGTAGTATTAAAACTCTGCTAATTAGCTCTTAAAAATTGCAATATTCTCTACAACGTGACTAAAGAGTCACCTTTGTCTGGAAAACTAAGATTTCCCTCTTGTCTATGCTCATTAAAACCACTCGACTTGCACTCACTTACTTCCTAAGTTATGTTTTCTTTGTATTTCTAATAATCACCCTTGGCGGTGGAATCACTTTATTTTTAGATTTTTTTATGAATAAAGTACACTCACACACTGCTCCATCTCTTAGTTAGCTTTTTGATGGAAATACTAGTAAAAAAATATCATAATCCTGAATATGTCTGTCATTCTCTCATATATCACTGTCTTTTTTAACCGACTTCCAAAAAAGAAGTGGTTATCAATTCGTCGCGATCTATTTTTTTATGTATGTTCAGCGAGTATCCGTATACGCCTAGACCGATTTGTTTTTTTTTTTGTTTGTAGGGGTATCTTTTCAGGTAGTCCTATAATTTTTTATCAAACTGTTTTGTAGTTAGAGGGTGATTAAGTCGGTTTTAATAATAATAATCAACCCATTTATTTCAGGCAACGAAATGAACAAGTTCTTTTTCTCCGAGTAGATTTTAAATTTATGTATCTAATGCATGCAATTATGAAGTTCTAAGTATTGTCTATTTTATGAACTAGGAAAAATTGTACCTTCATTTCGGAAGTGGGCGTTGACAACTGCGACACAGTTATTTTAACTACTGCAGGTGTCATCATTAGCCAATGTTGTCTCAAGAATTTCCTATTCCCCAATAAAGATTTTTTCATTTTCATTCCATTCCCGGTCTGGTCAAGATGGAAAATGATCTTTTTCAAATTAGCCTGTGTCTTGGATCTTCATATGTATTTCATTTTAGTTAGTATCCCGATCCCATAACACAAGTCTCGAACTTAATTTGGGGCTAGCTCAATCTGTGTGATTTGTCCGTATATATTTAATTTTTGTTTAATTTACAATGTATGGCCATCGACCCAGCAAATAAAAGTAGAAGTGTCAAAAAGGAAACCTCTATTATCACTTAAGTTTTCCCTCTCGCCCTCAACACCCGACTTCCTAAGCCATAGTTCTCACAATCAAAAAAAGATTTGTCAGCGGAAGCCTCGGTGCGGTCGCGCGGCAAACGATTATAGCCCTTGTATCAGTTACAGCGATGACCCTTGAGGTTGCCTCCTAAGTTCGGATACACGCATTATAATGTATATAAAAAAGTAAGTACTTTGTATTATACGACTTAATAGGTAAACAGGCAATTGTCATTCGCGCTAGAATAAAATAAATTAATTGAATTCAAACATTTCTAATATTGTTAACTTAATTTTATTTAAATGTAATCCAGTAGTAAAGTCAAAAGGTATGCGATTTTTAAAAGTTAGTGATGTAATATTATATCTATTGTAATTTCATTTGCTATTAATCTATAAAGGTTATTTACAAAAAATAAAAGAAAAACATATAAAAGACGTAACTAAAAAATCCTTGCATTATGTGTGATTTGGGTTTAGGGCATATCATGTATACAATTACTAAAATATTTCTATTTCATTTTGGAATTTAAGTAAAATGTTTTATAAAACATGTGTTTATTAAATTATTTTACCGTATATTTGGCAATAAATAAATAAATATTGTTGAAGTGTATCCGAACGCACAAGGGCCGGCGCAGACGCACGGACAGGAAGGAAGTGTAAGGCGAGCGCGTGAGAAGCGGGCGCCCGTCGTGGGAACCCAACCCGCACCTGATTCCGACTACTCTCGGGTCATTTTCTGGGATGCAAGGTCTTGAGTGTTGGGGATACGGAAGTCGACACAGGGAAATAATATTAATTGAAAGTTTGTATTGATGTATAGATGTTTGTTTCGCTTCAATGCCAAAAGGGCTGATAAGATTAAAATAAAATTTTATAATGTAGATAGCTCATTACCTAGATTATGAAATTGGAAAATATGAAGTTCCCACGGGATTGTTATAATTTTACCACCCGTACAACGCTGCGGGCGTCAGCTAGTGTTTAATATACGAGTACTTCATTAGCTTATTGATATTCATCTGTGTCCACCTCGTATATTTAAACATTTCTAACTAATTAACCGGATGGAAATGCAATTCATGTTGATAGGCGATGCAGGCTAGCAACCCATCCTTATTTCGACGACCTCCGTGGCGTAATGGTCAACACGCTAGACCGACAATTTGGAGGTTCTGAGTTCGATCCCTAGCCAGGGCAAGTTGGAAAATGGTCTTTTCAAATTGTTGGTGTGGTCTTGGGTGTTTATCTATATATGTATTTATCATAAAATATAGTTGGGTTAGTATCTCATAACACAAGCTTAAGTTTACTTTGGGGCTAGCTCAATCTGTGTGATTTTGTCCGTATATATTATTTAAAAAAAAAACAAGTTATCATTTCCACATTATCGCCCGATAAAAGTGTCTTTGTAACTTGGAGCTCTGTCTGCTTAGAGCCGCAAGACCCAGAATGCTCTATCTGTCCCTTTTAGAATTTAGAGAGAGTATAATGTTTATTTTTGAACTTCTAATAAGTTCAAAAACAGTGGACTGAATAATAGTAATTTTTTGGGAATCTCCAGTTCATGGCCGTTTTCTGAGTTTAATTTACCTTCAAAATAGGAACAGGATTTTGAATTCGCTTTTTACAGCAATGTCAGTCCATAGTGCCTAAAAGATAAGACGTATCCACAAAATTTTTACCAATGCCATATTTCTATAGAAGATCGCGTTTTTAATGTCATTGTGGTCAAACTTTAAATACTTCTAATATTATGCCTTTTTTTTTTCTTTGGGAAATTATTTAATATCTTCATAGACAAAATCTTTCTACATGAAAACTTTTAATTTTTCAAACTTAAAACCGACTACATACCCTAACTACATGATCGGTTTTGAAAAAAAATCCATGGGACCACTTACCTGACAAGTAGGTATCAAACAAAAAAAGAAGAATTTTCTTCTTCATGTTCACCAATTTTTCGAAGAATAGTCTTACTCTCGTGAACATACATTAAAAAGTCCGACGAATTGATAATCTCCTCTTTTTTGGAAGTCGGTTTAAAAGCTCGCATCGCTAGGCAATCAAGCTCTCTTCGCAATAAAAAAAAACAATTTACTATCAAGTCGTAACATACAGTCAGCCAAACGATAAATCAAATGAGTCAGAGGTAAACGATATGACGGGCTCAAATAAAAGAGATCACCAATCGTTCCAAGCCGAAGATCAGGGAGCGACGACCGTGCATGGCGGAAGACATAGGCGGTAGCGGGAGCGGAAAAGACATGAAGCATATAAGATGCAATGGTATTTGTTTGTCAAGCACGCTTTACCTATACTCTGAAAATCTTTTCCTCTTTCTTTTTACCAAAATATTTTAAAGAAAATGGTCGTCATTATAAATTTTAAAGCGTCAAAGATTTCATCAATTTAACTAAAGGTATACATTTGTTTTTTTTTTTTTAATGAATATAATATACATACATTTGATATAAACAACATAAAATTTTTGTTTTCGTGAAACACAGGGCGATTAGCATGAATCAAACTGATTACTCAAGTAGAGAGTCAGCTCCTGGCCGACATGTTTCGACCTCATACGGAGGTATTCATCAGGGCGAATGTGACTCCGGGTGAAAACGAAACATGCCGGATAGTAGCTGACTCTCTAAGGAATCCGTTTAATTTATGCTAATATAGGTATTATTAAATAATACCGTTTAAATTGACAAATATACTAAATATGAACTTACTTATTTACTAACTTACTTACTCCGCTGGCTCCGAGACGAAAAAGCGCCACAATTTTCTGTTCTGAGCGATATCTCGCCAGCTGACAACTTCCATCTAAATATGTAGGTACTATAAATTTTACATATAAAGATAGTAAACAATACATTAATACATGACCTTAGCATCTTTTCGCCCGTGTCTTGTCCAGCGTGGAAAGTACAGTGGAGTCCGGGGCCCGGCCGGAAGGAATCAGGGGCACAATCTGTGCGTCCGGCCCCGCTTCCGGGGACGCGCCCGCCCGTGACCTGCGCACGCGCACCTAATTACCTCTTTTGAAAAAGGAATTGTGGAATGACATTTACTTATGTCAGTTGAACAGGTACTTTAGATAGGTACCTGAATAAAAATAGAATTGCTGATCGATTGGAAGTTTTTTGCAAATAATAATAAGTATTTTTTTTACCTAATATAAAACAAATTATGCAACGGGGACAACACTATATTAGATAATTTGAAAAATGATTCTTTCTTACATTGATAAACTAAGTTAGTCAAGCAACCCTTTGAATTTATTAGAGCTAGATGCTTCTTAACAAGACTAGGTGTTTAGTCTTATTGAACACCACCTTTTTGGTTTATTTTTAATTAATAATAAAGTACCACCTTTTTATAAAGTTTCTTATTAAAAAGTAAAACAAAATAGTGATTGAACAATGTAAATTGAACACAGCGCACCAAACCGGGCTTAAACTAAAAAGATTCTAAGGACCCACCCGCTTTGTCATACAAAATGAATACAAAAAAAACATACCTTCACACCATTTGTAAACAAAGCTTAACCTTCCAGCGGCGCACCACAAATGAAGCAAAAATAATCTTCTTCACCTTTATAAAGGATATTTATGCCGCCCCCTCAGAGATCTTATTCGGAACTGCTACGGGAGTAACGTTTAAAAATGGAAACAATTTGAAATAGGAATCTTTGTCAGCTGTTGGTCATGGCTTTAACCCTTAACTGGACATTGACATTTTATTTACGTACTTACACTATTATGTCTTTATTCTTAACGGAGTTGACAGATCCAAGGATTGTAAGACCCAAAGCCACGTTTAGCGCGATGACAAGCACAACAGTGAAAAAGGGACTAAAAATTAAAATAACGCTCTGTGCATTCCGTATGGGATAAAGGTGTGATAGTGGACGCCTTAAAATCAGATTTTAAGGAGTTTCGTGACCGGGACACGGTAGTGCGTTTTACTAGCGCTTTCGCAAAGCGACACCGGGCGTGGTCCGCACTTGGAAGGGTGACAAGTGGCATAAAAAATTCTCAAGCTCCTCCGTGCTTCGGAAGGCATGTTTATGCCGTTGGTCCCGGCTGTCATCACTGTATGGCAGTAGTCAAGCTATGTTAGACGCTTTTAGGCAGCTTGAAAAATCTGACACTAGTGTTGGTCACTTACACACGAAAATCAAGCAACAGTGAGTACCAAACGCAAATCTTGTAGTTTTCATAAATAACTAATCAGGGCATTAATTAAAAAACTGTTTATCAAAAAATTAATGACAAGGCACAAGGCACACTCTAAGCAGACTGTTAATTGCTTTCCTTACGTGATCGCAATTGACGGAACGCGAGTTTAATTATTCATTAGGGCTCACCCCTCATTTGGCTTGAGGAACCCTAGTTAACAACTATTTTCGTATTAGAGCTCAATTTAATTGCTGATGTAAATAAACATAATAATTAATAATGATGTTATTGCTAGTAAAATTATATGGAAACATGTATTATTAAAATGGAGATGTAAACAATAAAAAGGATTAAAAAATATATATTTAAAATTATAATAAAGAAAGATATTCACTTTATTTCCTTAATTTTTAAATTTTTCAGTAAATTTAATCGAAACATTTTTATATTTTTGATTGTGATATATATTTTTGATGTTTGATTAGGTAATATACGTATTTATATTTTTGATGGCGATATCCTAAAATAAAGAAATACAAAAACTACTTATTTTAATAAAAAAATCAAACTTCCATAATCAATGAGTAATTTCAAGCGATTCTAAATAAACCATTTTTTTTAAAGCGCGCAATAATAAAGAGCGAACAATAAAAATTGTACGCAAGAAAAAAATATAATTACAAAAAACTTAAGCACTGAGACTGCATATTTAAATTTCCGATGTTGTTCTTGAGGCGATGAAGGGTTGGGGTGGTCAAGTGTGGGAGGCAGCCTGGAAAATGTTGAATTAAGGGGAAAAAAGATAGTTCACATCTTTACGATTCTTATAGCTATGCGTAGGTTAATCTTAGATGTTGCTAGCAGCAATTGCGTTTAGAACACTTCTTCTTAAGCCTTATCTCTTTCAGTCAGCACAGCACAATGATAATTTTGATGTGAAAACAACAATTGAATTTGCGTAATACGAGTATGCTCCTTCTGATGTTCCTTGAATAGTTTAATACAATAAATTAACAAGTATTTAATTGTTACTTATCTAAAACTAAATTAAAGATAAAACTTATACGCATTAGTCATTACACACTAATATTTACAAATTAAAAACGCCCGGTAATTCTTTACCCTGCGGCAACCGTGCTCAGAAGGCTGGCAGGTATTATATTTGTTTATTTACTGACTACTCATAAAACTTAAGTAATGAGATATCTGGCTTTATATCTTTTAAGTATCTGCTATTTAGACGCCAACTTACTTATCTGTTTATCTTTTCCTAAAGGTATACAGGGAGAGAATGCTTTAGCATTAAGTCCGCCTATGCTCAATAAACTTTTAAATAAGAAATAAATAAATAAAATACATTATACCTATGCTTTTACTAGGTATAAGTAAATCTACACTATTTATTGTTAACTAGTAAGCTATTGTGTATGCATGAATTATTTACATACATATGAGATACAATTCATAGACACACACACTATACACTATCATGTCTTTATATGTAATGTATCAGACAGAGCCCTATGTGTCTTGCGGATCTTTAGGTACGATGATGGAAAAGAAACAAGACTAAAAATAAGATTAAAAACAATAATAATAATAATTAGACCTTTACAGGCACTTTTACACGTCAATAAGTATAATTTTCGTACCACTTGCTCAAAAAACTCACATTCTCTGGCACAAAAAGCGAATATAACAAGAGTCATTTTTATCTGCTAAAAACAGGGAAAGAAAAATGTACTGAATTTAATTCAGCCTCCACACCAAGAATGAGAACAGGGAAAGAAATTTGTACTGAATTTCATTCCTTCTCTAGAGGGAGAACCTGGTTTAAGTTTGGAATACTTACCGAAATTTATACTGAACTGAACCATTTCTATATAGTTAAGCGTAAAAAAATTAACGATTTTGAATCGACAACATGTATCCGCAAAATCCACAAAACCTCTTTAATAAAACTAAATCAAGTCCTGTCATTGTTTGTTTACACCAGCTCTTTAGTTTTCCAAAAAGAAAAAGCAAAAGGTCATTTGCGCCTCACACATACAGCCAAGTTTTCTGCGTACCTATATTTATGTACAACTTATTTTATGTAACTGGATAAAAATTAATTAAAGTATTATATATCTTTTAATAAATGCTTATTTATCTTGCTATTATTGTCTTCATTTTTTCGCAAATGGTACGAAAAGTAAAGTATTATCCTCGCTGATAAAGCTGTCTTAGTCTTGAGTGAATTTAAATCCATCGCTACACTTAAGACTCGACCTAAATCCCTTGCTCCGCTCGGAAGTAAACCTCGAGTCCTTCGTTGCGCTCGCGATTCAAGTCGTCACCCGCGACAGAAGACACCGCTTTATCCCCTTGGTTAATAATCTACTATTTACCTCAGTTTCTAACTTTAATAGGTTTGCCCATGTAAGTTTAAATCTTTTACTTACTATCCTGGCTCAGTGACCCAAAGTGAGTCTTGGCCTCCAGCACACTGCACAAGAGCACGCCAGCGCTCTCGGTCCTGTTCTAGGTCTTGCCAGTAGTCTCCAACTTGAAGCTCGCGCAGAACCAGAACCACTACGTCGCTTCAGCGATACCTGATTTCTTTTTACCATCTTTTTGCTATTTTTTTTTCAAGTTCTACTCAACTCAAATGCTGAAAAAGGGTATTGCACGCCCATCATCGGAGGGTTGAGGAAGTACTCTTCTCTCAACACGTCAGACTCTTTATTATATTTTTAATTATTTTCAATTCGTGGCGGCTGGGTCTTATTTTCGGCAACGAGAAACGTCATTAGACCGTCTAATGATGCGGTTCCTTTTAAAACAAACTTTGCCATACTTACAGAGCGGCGACATCGCGTTAAGAAGTTGAGGGGTTGTTTTCAGACTGTAGTCGTTGTTATATTACTGCATACCTTTGTTTTATTTTATTTTAACTTTATTTAACAATACAACATGGTACAAAAGGCAGACTTAATGCTGTAGCATTTTCACATATACTAACTTCTCACTATACATATGCGTGCAAAATTTTAGGTCAATTGGAAACTGCAAAGTGGGTCAAATTTTACTTGCAAGATTTGATTACAGACATACAGACAGACAACGGAGCAGTTGAAACTAAATAAAAGCTTCTACAAATACAATTGTATTTTTTATCATTCAAAAAATACTTGCAACATGTGAAAACGAGTTCTAAAAAGGCCACTAAGAAAGTCTAAAGACAAAAGAGTGCCAGCAAGGTGCGTGAAAAGGGCAGACAATGTCATGTATCAAGTTCATACCACGCGGGTTAACCAAGCGTCCTTTATGTACAGTCGGCTACGACACCACACCATGCTAGTCTGGAAGAAAAGAAAAAACTTAAAATGTACCAACTGCTTTTATTCCCGCGCAGATCGTAGAAGCCGACCAAAGGGGAAATGGAGGAAAATAAGGATTATGTTATTTAGGTGCTGCGGTTAGCAAAGGCAGTTTGTTCCAAAGCATTGCTGCAAAAACTGCGAAAGACTTCTACTATACAACATGGAAGGGACATACATACCCCATACCCGTAATAAATCAAACCACGGGCTGTACTAAATCACTATACGAGTAGTATAATAATAACCCTGCGAGGAGTGAGCAGGTATGTGCAGCGTCGGGTTATTACTTGTTACTCGATCGAATGCCGGGGTCAACGCCGCGGAATGATAATTTTTCGGTAAAGTATTTAGAAGAGGAGGGATTAAACAAGACTTTTTTAATATTTATTATTTAACCCCCGCATGATACTAAATCCGCTTGCCGTTCCACTTTTTGTTTGCGATACACGACGAGATTCATAATGTACTTACCTATTATGTGACAGTGACTTTTAGTACTTAGAACTGATTACATTGTGAATGCAATAAACAAATAGAATTAAATTAAAAAAAGAATAAGTGTAGGCCAATAACACACACGCTAAAGAAAGAACAGTAAAATAAAAACACCTGACGACTGTACTTGAAAGCGACTCCTTCCTTTAGGTAAGATCCAGACAATGGGGCTGTGGACAATGCTGCTGTAACGCGATATAGTGGGAATTATCAGAGCGACGACTTTCTCTGACTCGGGAAGGACAACAGATAAGATTTGTTGCGGAAACAAAGCTTTTATTAAAAATCTAACGACTGTTAAACCAACATATAAACCTTCCTTTTAAATCATTATGTCTTTCAGTTTTAAAGATCTTGCAGTTTAACCACTCGTATGCCGTTGCGAAGGTCTACGATAGAATGCATTGTTTCACTATTGTGTCTGATATTCCGGCATCATCATTATTTCAGCCTCATAACGTCTAGCGGATTAGCACGTTGACGTGGCATTGGGCGGGACACATAGCGCGACGAACCAATGGCCAATGGGGCAATAAGGTTCTCGCTTGCCAGTACGTGGTGACCACGTACTGGCAAGCGAAGCGTAGGACACCCAGGAGGGTGTCCTTAGTCAGGACCACCTTGTGGGTACAAGGTGGTCTGAAGACCTGACTAAGGTCGCTGGAAAGCGCTGGACGCAGGCCGCCTTTGATTGGTCATTTTGGAAATCTTTGGGAGAGGCCTACACGTATGTCCTGCAGTGGACGTTATGCGGCTGGAATTCCAGCATAGGGGTTAAAGGATCTAAACCATGCATACCGAAGGACAGACGGTTGAAATATACTTTGTTTTATACAATGTATTGAAACAGCATGGTTTCAAAAAGTCATATATAAATTAGCCCGGCTCTGCGCTTTGTCTGCGTATAGCCCGATCTGTCCCATTAGGGACAAAAACGTGATATATGTAACGTGGTAAGTATGTGTATTTTTAAATTGTTTCTAATTTGTTATTTTATTGGTATACATGTGAGCTTAAGGGGATACCTGAATTTACCGGGGTCTTGTGCTGCCCCATTTGAAATAAATCATTTGATAGGAAATGGAGACATCATTTAAAATTTTGCCTTGACCAGGCATTAGATAAACCTTCAAACTATTTTATGAAGTACTGTTTACAGTTTAAAGTGAGAACGTGAAGCTTTTCTACGCACATACGCCAAAAGTGGCCGTTTTTCGCAACTGTGCGTAAAAAAGCTTCACGTTCTCACTTTAAACTGTAGGCCAGTGTGACCAGGCACTAGATAACCCTTAGTAGTTTATAAAATAGTTTCCACCACCACCTTCCGTCTCCGTGATCAGACCCTAGACATTGTCTACCATAAATTGCTCATCAAGACAAATCAAACGAGTGCTAATCAATGAGGTTATGATGTTTTATAACTGAGTTCCGTCAAATATCTTCCGGCTCCGTCATTATAACAGCTCATTGACTCCATAACATTTTTATTGTCATCCGACTTACACAAGTACGCAAAATTTTAACTCAATCGGTTGAGGATAACTGGTTGAAAATTGAGTTGCAAGATTTGACCTGAACAAACATACATAAATACAATACATTCAAAAACTTATCTACTGCTCAGTTCTATTGAAAAACTAAATAATTCTCTTAAGATAACAATCTCAACCCTCAGCTACCGCCAACAATACATGTAACTCATTAAAAAATATTAAAACTAC
Organism: Acrobasis suavella; assembly: GCA_943193695.1. Taxonomy (NCBI): domain Eukaryota; kingdom Metazoa; phylum Arthropoda; class Insecta; order Lepidoptera; family Pyralidae; genus Acrobasis; species Acrobasis suavella. The sequence goes on from OW971947.1 coordinate 6,607,352, forward strand.
TCCGTGCAAGGAAAATATTCAAACTACAGACTTCCCTCCTATTAACGCAGGCAGTCTCAATATCGTTCGTCTCTTTCACGCGTTATTTTTTCTTCCACTGAAGTCTGACTTGGGGGTCCGTCTTACCCCTTTTGGGGGGTACTCCAAGCCCTTAGTTGTAAGTTTGTTCAGTGTAGTGGATCGTAGGGGCCTTCGGTGATGTATCTTGAGTACGTTACGGTTAAAGATTTCGTATGGAATTCAAATTTTTGCCCGGTTTGACTATTTTATTTTATATTTGTATGTATTCTTAGACTAAATTATAAAGAGTAAAATATAATACTGACTTTAAATGTAGGCACCAAAGTTGTAGCATAACCAATCAGTATGTAGATACACATACATAGATAATCTAAAAAAAATCATTGTATACCTATTAATAGAAAGAATACCGGCAACCTTGGAAGCCATGAAAGGCTTCCAAGATCGGTCATTTTGAAATTTTTTAGGAGAGGGACATGTCCAGCAGTGGACGTTATGCGCCTGAAATGATGATGACGATGATGGCTTCAATAATCAGTAATTATTTTTTTCAAATGGGTTATCCATTCGAAGGCAATTACATATTATAAAAAATAAAGCTGCTTATAAATAATTTCGAGTATGTAAATACCTAATGTTTTTTTATAAAAAGTTCGTACATTAACCACAAAACCATTTTATAAAATTTTATGAAAAATAAAATGTTTAAAGGAAAACGTTTTAACCTAATCTCTTTCCATTGGAAAGTAGGCTAAAACATTATTTTTATATTAAATGATCGATCACTCATCGACGAAAATAGAAAAGAGTTTAATATATGTTAAAGCGTATATTGTCCTCTTATTTCAAGGTTGACTGGAAATATCCCTATCTGGGATAATTCCGCCTTTGTACTGTTCTCTTATTCTAATTTGTCGTGTGTTTATGTACAATAAAGATTTTACAAATAAACAAAAGCATGAAATTTTAGTTATGTTAACAATTTCCTGGAAGCTTGGAAGATTCCTAGTTTTCCCGCAACATCTGCCTACTTATGCGTGTATGCAAGTTGAGGGCATTTTTTTATTTGCGCCTTCCCTCGTCCCGTCTGGTCTTCGTTTTCAGGGAACTTCAAACAGTCACAATGATTATTACTTACTGGGGACGGAATGTACCTTTAGAAAGTTTTGAAAGTAAAGAATCAACTTTTGGTGATGTGTTCTTGTTGAGTTACTCGTATAAAAAAAACCTTAAGAACTGCAATTTGTTATATATAGGTATAGGCAATTCTAAATTGTTTAGCGTTGTCTTGTCTATTTTAACGTTAATCTAGTTTCATATATAAAAAAAATGATTTAAAAGAGTTAGGTGGTCCCTTTCATGAAAATCAATTTCAACTCCATGTTTTTTTTAGAATTTCAGTTCATGGACTGAGCATGCTCCAAAAATTGAGTAAAAAGTCATGTTAAAGTACTTTCGTTAATGAGTTTCTTTATCATTCTTCTAAAATATTATAAAAAGGTAAATATAATCAATAAAATCTCATTATAAAATACAAGATCAATAATGAAATCGAGCATATAATAAAAAAAGGAACGAACATCATTTAAAATCGAAGATAAAATCTATGAAACGTTGCAATAAAACGCTGAAAAAATCAATCAATGTCTCATAAAAATCTCACTGAAGCCCCGAGCGTCCCATTAAAATCTCTGCGAAAATAAAAATGTAGGCCCACTACTGAACTCCGTAATACCCTACCTTCCCACCTTGTAGTTAAGATTGACAGACGGAAGGGTTGAGAAGGGGAGGGGGTGATAGGGGGTGAATTGAAAGAGAGTGGAAAAATTATACGTGGCAAGCGACGCATCTTAACTTCCGACTCTTCCGAGACGGCTTGGTAGATGCGTTAGTTACGTATGACTAGGCTAGGTAATAAAATACTGAAACTGGCCATATTTTAAATTGACCGAATAATGTGTACGCAATGTTACATATGTCGTACGATCGATGTGTTTGTGACTGAACTTTTTTTACAAATTTAATGTTCAATGTCAAAAAGTTATCAAAAACGGCGCGCCTTATTCAGGTAATTTACATGTTAGTAAAAACCTCATCAAAATTGACCCAGTAGTTTCAGAGTTTCGATTGCTTATTCGAGTATCGATATAGGCAGACAGATACGCGTCCGGGAATTGATATGGATATGGATTAATAATCCTATGATATGCAAATAAAGTTTTCATTCAAGTGTACCTAATTTATACTGTATCTACATATAATGTCTGTTAACATTTGTACATTTAATAATTATTTATTTATTAACTGTACATGTTACGTTTACTTGAAATACCCATTGGCTTTTATTTAACAATATTTATTGTATCTCAACTTTTATGGGTACAATAACGTAAGTTCAAAGAATCGGAGGATAATTTTATCTTGGAATAGGATAATATTATACTAATTATTTATTCCATATACGAATGGAGATAACTAAGTCAATAACACAAAGAAATATTCTACTCCTATATAATTATACGAACTATATACCAAAGGCTAGTAAAAGAAAATAAAAAGATTGTAAAGAAGATGTACTCCTATGTACTTACTGTTAATTTATTTATTTATTTACCAATTTATGTGCACGAAAAAATATACAGGAACAATACATCAAATAAATGTTGTACAAAGGCACTACTTATCTCAAAAGAGATCTCTTCCAGTAGGCCTGTGAGAGGAGATGTTTATGTAAGTGAGGCTGTATGCCTCACTTACATAAACATAATGTTTTGTTATATATATGAACGTAATGTTTTAGGGAACTAATCAATTTAAATACACGGTGATTGTACTCAAAATGTCACGGTCGATAAAGAATATTTTATTAAAACGATAAATAGAAAGTGCTCAAAGACAAGATTTTATAGAAAATTTATAAAAAAGAAAAGCTTAAGACTAAAATCTATTACTGATATAAAACATTTAACCGGTAGTTAATAATTTTGTTTTAATATCATCTAAGTTTTCCACTTGTCCACTTTTTACTAACTTTATAGATTTCGAGTAGTAGATGTAGAGTGTTAAAAATATCCCAAGCTAGCTTAAATACTAGCTATCAATAAGTAAAAAATAAATACATTAAAAAATTTTAACAAAAAAATATATATGTATGACCTTAACCCATAAAAAAATAAAACAATTTGCTACTTTCCAACAATACAAATCAGATATTTTTTCTAAACGTCAAAACCAACAAATAAAGACTAAGACGTCATAGTTTCTTGAAGTCAAATAGCGTTTCTTATGTCAGTTTTTAGAAAATTGATATATCAGACGTGACATTATTTTGTGGTGTTTTAATTTCACAACAGTATCTACCAAATAATTGAGGTATTTTTGACCCAGGTAAATGGTTAAAGTACCCAATTAGAGGCGTCTAATAATATACTAACACGTGCAACAATAAACCAGTCTATATAAATGACAAAATTTTAAACATAAAAATAAAAAGTCTATGTCAACTCCTTGCACTTTCCTAAGTATGAATTATGCCGGTCGGTGTATTCGTTAAGGGGCGGATCCATTCATTCTTTTTGTCCGCAGCTAAGGAGGCCCGAGGGGGGGCCCCCACCCCCACTGAACTTGCGACTGGAGAATATTTTTTTCTAGACTACTCGACGACGTTGGAAATCGACACACTTGGCGGTAGTTTGTTCCGCTCGCTGCAACGATGATAGTTCGAGTGACTTTCCGCATTTCAAACGATAAAGTAAAATTTGCTCGGCAGCTTTTCTTTTTTTACTATATCATTTTTGTACTTTGATTCTGCGAGTTTGCGATTTGCGATAGATTTTTTGGTGTGTCGGCATATTTTTCGTTAAATTTTTTACCTTCGTATTAGATGAAAATTAAGAAATTACTTCGTCACAGACATCTATTAATTTGAGATGTGCGTATTCCTACATTCGAAATTATATTCTTATTATGATAAATGTATATGATAAACGATCTGAAAACAGATTATTTGTGAAAAGTCCCCAAGAAGTTAAATTATATTAGGTCTTTTATGATTTGGTAAAATATTCATATGAAAATAACCCAACATTTTATTTTTAAATTAACGCCTTACCCAAGGTACGCGCTTAGCTCTCAGTTGCATCCTGAACTGTGTTGTTTCTGAGCCCGGGGAACGCTCTATGAAAAAAAAAACAGTGGCGCTCTAGTAGTGCCGACAGTAGTGATAACTTATTGTCGGTTACGGTAACAGTGGCGCGAATTCAATGGTTTTTCCCATCTCATGAATTTTCTTTCCGTGCATGTCAAACGCGCCTAAAGAAGTTTTCACTTCGTAAATGTGAAATATGAGATGTCACACCTGTCCACGGAGTAACACATGTTTTAAGCTGATTTAATTATTTATCGATATTTACACCTCTGTCCCAGCTCTAGTTCTGCAAGGAGCTTGTAAGACGGTAATGAACTGAATTCTCTTTGAGTCCGCCTCTCGCCTCGCCTCGCCTCGGCCTTGCCACTTCATTCCTTGTCACTTTCTTGAGTTGCGCATCTTTATGAGAGTATGGTTATCACAGTAGACTTATTTTGCATGTCAGGTACCTTTCTGTTCGTGCGTTTGTCCAACACTGACGCCAATTTTTTAAACTTTTACATCTGTCATTGAAAAGTGACATCTAATAATGATAGCTGGAACAAAGGTGCGAAGCGCGGTTGATTTCTAAATTTAATATGCCACTCGTGGTAATCAATCTAAATGTGAACCACACCGGAGTTTGCTTACCATCATAATAATTATCGAATGTTAAATGATAGGAACTTCTAGTCTTAGGAAACATTTAGTGGAAATGAAACTACCTACATTTTGTCACTGCATTTACAAAATCTTAATCTATATGTATTTACAGTAATGCAAAACAATAAGTTAGCTATTCATCATCATCCTTAGCTCTTAATGGCCATTATGTGTGTATAATTTGGTATAATTTATTTAATTACTGCTTGACAGCTACCAGAAAGACATACCAAATTAGGAAACAAGTGACCACAATTTCAAAAAATTTCCTTGATGTTATATCACATTCAACAAAATATAATGGTTGGTTTGCGAACTAATTTAGCAAAATGTGTAAATTTTATTTGAAAATAAGCTAAGTATAATTTATTCATTTATTATTCGCTTCAAAATACAATTACTAAACTCAAGTCTTTTAAAATTGGGTAATTTCCTTGGCAAAAACTAATTAATAACTCAGTGCGTTAATATTTCACTCTTGAGAAAACCCAATACTCACATACCTCTGAGCCTTAATGGCTAAGTTCTAGAATGGATACCCAAAACCGATTTTTTGGGTATAACTGTAGACTGTAAGTTAAAATGGGATAAACATTAAGGCCATTGCTAAGAAACTTAGTTCGGCAGCATATGCTGTGAGGAGAGTCAGACGGTGTACTATCGTTAAAACTGCTAGACTAGTATACTTTAGTTATTTTCACAGTATGATGTCGTATGGATTGCTCTTATGGGGTAAAGCGGCCAATAAAAATACTATGTTTGTGCTACAAAAGACAGCAATTTGGTCGCATTAAGGATTAAAACCACGCGAATCCTTAAGATAGTTTCTTAAATTTATAAATATTCTTACTGTTACATCTCAATTTATTTACGATAATGTTCTTTTTGATAAATCTAGTTTAAATAGTTGCAAGACAAAAAGTGATGTTCACAGTTTTAATAACACTCATAACAAAAATAAGCTCCATACGCCTAAATTGCGACATTATTTAGCAAACTTCCTGAAACGGCCATAAACCTACCCGAACCAAATTTAAAATGCATGTTAAAAAAGTTTTATTAAATATTGCATGTTATACTATTAATGATTATTTAAAAGACGTGGACTCTACCTATAAATTTTCTTTAATAAATTTTCTTTAATAAAATTACACTCCAAACATAAAACTTAAGATAGCTGTATTTTCTATAACCATAAATTAGCTAGCTGTAAAGTGAACAACATGTAAATGTTCTGCGATTAATAATAAATCTTTTTGATAAGGTCTGCAAGGATCGCTTTTCACGCTCACAAAATGTCCAATCTGGTGATGGCATCGCTGTTCGGGTCATTGGATTCCCTTCGGAGTTTAATGATGGCTGATCCGTGCGTCAACTCGTGAACGGGTGCTACCGAGAGGGACTGGTCAGCTTGGCTTCGCTTTTTTGACTACTTGGTATTTCTTATTACGCAATTTATGTTTGTTGACTCGTTCGCAAGCACTGCATGTCATAATGTAACTACATACACTGTGTTATATTAAAAGTATTTATTATTTAAAAGACATAATAATATGATGACAAAGCCATTCTGGCCAGTAGGCGACCAATACTGTGAAAATTAGATCCATTCAGCGTTTCTTCTCAGCAGTGGTCGTTAGGAAGCGCTGGTATCGGTAGTTCCTTTTAAAATAAATTTAACTTTAACACTTACACTAAACGCAATGTAAATTATACTTATTGACGTGTAAAAGTGCCTATAAAGGTCTAATTACTGAATAAATAATTGATTTTTTTTTTAAATATATCCTCACAAGGTAATGTCACTCGTCATGATCATATTCCTTAATAGTGATTTTAGATTTATTATTGCAGAAAAAAATATACTAAAAACGCTATTGACTCTAAGAAACTATCACGTCATTTGTCAATATTTCATACAAATCCTATAATTTATCCAGCGCAAAAATCGTAAATACTAATACTAAGGTTCTTGTATTTTCGAATTTCCGTTATATGAATGTACTCGAACTTACTGTTCCTGACAACAAAGTAATCAAACAAAGAAGTACTAAACGCATTCCGGCCCCCTATCAGCCATCTAAACTTGTCTGGTAGCCGATAAGACTTGCATTCAAGTCTAGCACTCGAAATAAAGTGCCTACTAAACCATGTTACCGATGTAGGTAACAAATTTTCGTGTTTCGAAACACTGGTGTCAGATTTTTCCTTTGCACAATATTAAGTAAGTAATAATAGGCCGTTAGTCAACTTTATGTGGTTTCTAAATCATTATATCCTAATAAACATAGTTAAAATTATTTGCTAAAGGAAAGATTATTTAATATGAAACTTAATTCCCGTTCGTTCCTAAGTTTGTATTTTCTGCGATTATCCTCATGTGGGAACTTAGAAACTTTCCTCTTAGTCAAAACAATGATCAACTTAAGAAAATTATATTGAAATAATTTTAAAATAGTTTCTGTATATTTTGGTAGCGCTGTATAAAACTTTTTTTATCAAGCATCAAATATCTATCTCCTGATACTGTTTCAGAAGTTCCGAAGAATCTTAACGATAATTAAAACAACTTTAGAAACAACCATCTCTTGTGGCTATAAGAACAAACGGTTGTGTCTGCCTGCACGGCTTATCTTCAAAGTTTAACTTAGCCCTTGCACTTAAGATTAAGTCAAGATTGTAGGTTAGCTAAGCTAAGTTATTTGCCTATTAGGTTATTAAGTCGAGGGACGACTTCCTTCAGAAGTTTGTGCAGGGTCAGGGGTCTTATCTTAAGAAATAATTGTTTGTTAAAATTAATTTGAGTTTCTCTGATTTAGATTAAAGAATGACATAAGTCTTGGACATTTTAGTTTACCTTTTCGTATTAAGGATAAAATGAAGTATAGTATTATTCCTACTCTATTTTCTTGTCTAAGCAAACTATTGAGTATTAGGTTTTTTATTTTTATTCCAAAGACACTGATAAGAAATGAAAAAAAGGTGTAAGTAATAAAACAGTACCTAATGAGGGATGTAATTAGAAAGAGAGCTCAAAAAATGTTTTCCATCCAAGTGCGGATCATGTCCGGTGTTACTTAACTTGCGAAAGCGCTAGTAATGTTTACTCCGACTGGGCTTCTTAAATGATGATACTAATCTCAACGTAGATAAACAGATCATTAACACTTGAGTCACCACTTGACCCAGATGGCGTTGCGTCAAACTAAGACGCCATAGGATGTGGCAAAGGTTAAATCCATATCGTCACATCCTCGCACGCTTCCTGCTTAAATGGCTGTGCTAATTGCCAGTGTTGGTGTTCTGGGTCACAGTGTGGACGTAACAGTTGACCATTAAAAAAGTTATTGAAAAATGCAGACTATCAGCGGCCAAAGATCAGTAGTGGTCAGTGTTGTCAAATAATTATTTACATCATTGAAATATCAAACACTATGGTCGCAGGGAATAAAACGGCAAATCTGGGTCTGGTCTAGTATTGACCTGTCATTGGCAGTATATTGAGTGAGTTTTAAGATCATTCATCTAGAAATTGAGCAATTTCTTTTGTAGGATTTTGTAATTTATATAAGTAAGATATCAAACACTATAAACACCGCACAGGGAACAAAAATGCAGATCTGGGTCTGGTCTAGTATTTTTACCAGCCCGCGGTTGTAGTACTAGTGACTTTGCCGTAAATTATAGCTTTTCATTGACTGTACTGCAAGTTGACTACACTATACGCTCTCCAAACTAAACCGCGCGAATTGAGTACGCGGATTAATTGGTAAAAAGGAAATATCCTCAATGACTCACTTAAGACTGTCGGATGTTAATCACAAGATTAGGATTACTAACACTATAGTTACAGACACTATCCACCTTGTTATAAAACGAGGGTTAACTTTAGTACTTGTAAAACCATTATCCGACCAAAATAAGAAGACCTGCCGGTCACCTTTTTTGTCACTGTCAACTTCATTTGGGTAAATCTTCTGAACCTTTGGGGTAAATAGTGGTTTAAAATAGTTTTAACCCGTCAACAACCGCAATTTTGGAAACCCATTGTTATCTATTGTTCTCTCGGTCGGATCCGACCGTCTGGAAGCTGACGGGTTAAGCGAACGTGAGTGGAAGAGTGGGTCAGAGTCGTCCTCGACAAATGTACCGCGATCAGATTGCAGATGTTCTTAAAAAGGAGAGGTCAGAAGTACCCATAACTGGCAGGCATGCATGAAGAGAGTGATGAGTGTAGATGAAGCGAAAGAGGTCTGTCAGGATCGTAGCAAGTGGAGGTCTCTGCCTACCCCTGTGGAAAACATTCGTGATAATATGTACCTATGTATGTATGTATGTAAAATAAGTCTTAAAGTTAATCTGTGTAGTAATAATAAGACCGTATAAGTCTATTGAGACCATTACGGCACTGCACCTACGAGCAGACAGGCATCAGACTATATCAAAATAATGCTTCTTAGATCACAATGAAATGAGTTGCTGCTGGCACATTCTACGAGTTTCTTTCCATGCCATCATCATCATCATTTTCAGCCCACGTCAACTCACTGCAGGGTATAGACCTTCCTTTTTTGCGCCATTTCCCACGGTCCTGTGCAATTCTCATCCACTGCTTACCCGTCAACCTTACAATATCGTCTAACCAACGGGCCGGTTTCCTTACTGGTTTGCTCCCCTGTCCTGGCCACCACTCGATTACTTATTCGGTTTACGGTTATCTTCTCTCTTAGCTACGCCAACCTCCTTTAAAAATATGAGAATGTTATACGGACCAAAGTAAGGTTATCCGAGCATATGAGTTATTTTCTTCTATTTTTTCTTGCAATCAATGTCATGGACTAAACTTGCTTTAAATTACCCAATGGAAAATACCTATGTAATAAAATTTGGCACATTCTATAGCCTAAACAACACGAGAACTATTAAGTGTGTAGGAACTCCTAGTAGTTAGGTAGCCATACGGACCAGCTGGGGCAGTTGGAGTTCCTACATGAAGAGGTAGGTAAGGTACGTAGTAGAGAGCTTGAGAGAAACAGCACAGAGTTATTTTTGTTTATTATAACTTTACAATACTGATATATATAAATTAATAATACAGATACAGATGTAATCAGCTCGAGAGATGCTAGTGGAATGAATGTAGAATGATGAGGAAGGAATCTAAAATTTAAAAATTGAATTTGGAAATGAATTTTTTTTTTAGAAAACGGAAAGGAAATAAACGGGAACATGAAGTATGAGGTTTATTGTAACATCGTTACAAGTGTTAACAATCAAGGGTCCTGCTTACATATCAATTAACAATAAACGAAATTCCTTATGATCGCATGTGGGATAGATCCCGAAAATAGGCCAAAACTGTACAAGTTCTAACGTAATTCTGTACAACATGTGTCAATTTCATTCGTCCTTCCTACTTACTAGACTGACGACAATTAGTCCAGACAACTTCCGACCTGCTCGTGCTAAATATAGGGTTCAGTTTACACTGTGCTAGAAAATATAGCATGCTTTTTTATGTGGACGTTCTACTGAGCTTTTCATTACTTATTATATATTTATAGACAATAATAGTATATAAGTTGGTACATAAGGCACAATAGTACATACCAATCACCTTTCAGGAAAATAATAATAATAATTTATTCGCAATATATTTTAAAGAGTAGCGAGCATTTTACGAACTATATACAGTACAGGCATATTTTTAATGAGAACGTTATTGACTAAAGACCAGTCGTTCAATTCAAGCTAATATGCTTTAGAAAGAAGAATTTATTATAAAAAATCAAGAAATATTTATTCATAAAAAATAACGATTTACTTTGATTTACTTCAATAAAAAAGGATTATCTCAATCACACTACACTGTTAAATATAGGATAAAGGTAACAAATATCTCGACAAAATATCTACTAAACTAAAAAAAACAGGGCTGGCTTCCATCATCGTTAGCCACCGGTCAAGCTACTGGTATAAAAATAATTCATTGAAGTCCTACATAAAGATCAAAGAAAAAAAATAGAAGACCTTCCATGCTGCTCTGGGAAAAAAGAAAAAACCTTGAATGTTTCAGCTGCATTTCTTCCTCCGCAGATCGTAAAAGCCGATCTTGGGAATGGGTAAGAATCTGAATAAGTTATAGGCGATGCGGCTAGCAATACATGACTATTTTGATTCCTTTTTCCATGGTGGCCTTTGGGTTTTAGGGTCCAGGGCTCTGTTCACCCCGTCAGGGATAGAGACGTGATAGTCTATCTGTATCTGAAGTCTAAAAAGCAAAGTGTAAACCAGTCCAAAATAGTGAATAGGTGTGAGCGCCACATGTTTGCAGTTTCAGCAAGATGTTAATTCTGCTTATTGCGTCTAATTGTGGCGGTTAAGCGTGTTAAAACAATTAGTTCTTTTTTAGTTCAAGTGTCACTGTTTACGGGAATGAAGCCGACTTTTACGAGTACACAATAAACAAGTTTACAGGAAAACTTTTTAACGACAAATTAAGTCGCTTAGACCTAAGACGTTCAGTTCCTACCTATTGTTTAGGTACATTTCTTAAGAAACGAATAGTCTTGTTTTTGTTTTTTACGAGTGTAATTGGCCATCACTGGTGTCAGATTTTTCAGGCTGCCTAAAGGAGGCATCTGACATAGCTTGACGACTATCATACAATGATGACAACCGGGACCAACGGCTGATACGCGCCTTCCGAAGCAAGTGGGTGACCACAAGAAAATCTCGAGCTCCTCCGCTCGAGATTTTTTTGCGCCTTGTCACCCATCCAAGTGCGGACCACGCCTGGTGTCACTTTACTTACGAAAGCAGCAAATGCCTGATTAAATTATACATATAGCATGCATCTATGTGTGTCTTACGGAGTAGACATAGCCAAGAGTCTTAAGATCCCACTCTTAGCGGAATAGATGGAAACAGGAATAATAGTGACAAATTACTAGCTTATTGGCTAGTGCCAAGGATTCCTAGGACGACGCCACTCCCAGATACATATACCATTTTCTTGATTGACTTGAACCATCGACACATCTTTTCTCCCAGACCACAAATGAAAGAAAATATTATAAAGTTCCATAGTTTCTTTTGTAGGAGTTTATATATTTTTTGGTTCCTTTCGTCGCTTCGCTGTGCGTCTTTTATTCTTCTTCTTATTTAAGAGCTTTATGGCTCTTGTTGGTGGAGTATGCACCAAACTTCTCGGTCTTCAGCACTCTTTAGCGCTTGATACGACATCACCCTGCTTTTTCTTTCAGTTGGTTAACATAGCTCTTTCTTGGTCCTATTAGACCTCTTCTACCTTTTATTTTTACCTCCACTATTTTTTGAATAATGAGTCATGTCGTATTAAGTGGCCAATCATTTTTGCCTCCATATTCTATTTCGCTCAGAAGTCTTCTTTTCTTTCATACTATTTCCAATTCTGCATTTTTATAACAGTATCAAACAAAACAACATTCCTAATGTCTACATACTACTAAGCAGATTTCCCAACAAGTACAAGCCACCTGAGATCCAGCCGAAGGCTAGACCCCGCATTACTGATATTACACTTAGCAACAACCGCCATTAAAACTGCGAAGTTCGTGTTACATATGCATTTAGTTGCAGGGAGTTTCAGCTGGGTCATTCATAACCCGAATCTCCGCTAGGACTTACAGATGCGGAGGATGGACAACTTGTCATTTAAAAATAGAAATATTTAAATACACCATCACGTTTTTGTCTCTAAAGAGGCAGACGGATCATATTTAGGTTTTGCAGCTCTAAACAGACAGAGCCCAGGGTCTAATGGTCCAAAGGACTTTTAGTTTGATATTAGGCGAGTACAAGGTCAAAAAAAGAATCAAAATAACAATGGGATGAAAATCAAAACACAGCCTAATTAAAAAATCCTACTGGTCAATAAAAAAATAGGCAAATCACTACCCCAAGGTACACGTTACCTTGGGGTAGTGATTTGCCTATTTTTTTATTGTTTTAGCCTAGGAGGTTGGCAGCATTGCTAAGTTGATGTAATAAAAATAAAACGATTAAGCTGTGTTGAACAACTTGCCATCTGTCTGACGTCAACCCCTAAGGACTGTATTCGCGCGTTAATTGCTAGTCTTATTTGGTCTAACAGTCTTAGTTATATTTTTATTGTACATAAATAATAATAATATAGGATCAGACTTAAGAAAAATATTATAAATTTGTATAAGTGTGGGCTTATCCCAGGAAGTGATCTCTTCTAGCTAATCAAGAATCTCATAGGAGTATTATTATCTCTCTATTTATTGTAAAACATAAGTCCGAGAGTACTGCGAGCCCTTTTAGGTCTTCACCACTACCGAAGAAGACGCGTCGGGCTCTGGCCAACTCTCTGGATCACTCGGGTCCGTGGTGTCGTTACTCACTAACAGTTACTACTCGCCACAAGCTGCCCTGCTATTATTAGTATTATTGCCCATCGCATTATCCTGTGTGTCACCACATAGCGGTAGCCGCGTAGTCAGACTTCTGCGTACTTTGGACTGAGGCCAGCAGGCTTTTTGGCCTCAAGATGTCGTTTTCAAGTCTGGCCAATATCTGTTTAGCGAACCGTTCTACAATTGTCTATATGTGCATAGTTTCGACGTATCCCAATAGGTTTAGGTTTAGATACGTTTACTGTAAGATATTAACATCGAGGTTTTGTTTTGTTTCGATGGAATAAACATAGTAATTTTTGTTGATTAAAACTAAAGTGAGACACTGACATTATAAGTAAATTATGCCGGCCAGTAGCTTTCTACGTGAGTAACCCGTTTACTTCATGCTTATAAAATATAGAATCAAAGTTAGAGTTTATAAAATTCAAATTCTGAAAAAAATCACAAAATATCCCAAGGAAAGTGGGGGGAGGGAAGGGGTGTAATGCGTTATTTTATATACGCGCTCGAACTAAACTGTCCGTAATTTTCTAAAATCCATTTAGATTATACCTATATTATAACGAATATAATATTCTCAAAATTATTAATTCGTTTCTGTGTACCAAAAAAAAAATAAACTTGATTTAGTCTAAAACCTCACTACAATCAAAAAGGGGGAGGTGGGTTAAAAAGTTGGCAAAAATATCACGTGATCAATGAACGATCCTTATAGCCTGCTGTACACGGGTAGAGTCATTTAAGGCGAGTTGGCGAGTTGCGTTACATTGCTGGTTTCATTGTTACTATTCTTAGTGCACTCTTATTCTGCGTGCACATCTGCACAACGCAATGTAACGCTTCTTCTTATTATTAAAGAGCTAATACTTGTCTGTGTAGTAACCAATGCCTTTCATCTTTCTCCGCCTAAGCACAACTCCTTTACATCCTTGTAGGTTGAAACATTGCTTTGAACTTTTAGTTGTTTTATAAAACTATCTCTAGGTTTTCGTCTTCTTTCTTCTATTTTCCCTCCAATATTACTTTTAAAAATTCATCATGTCTAATAAGGTAACATTTTACCTCTCTAAGAATGTAAAGTTTGTAGTAGTTTGCGTTCCTCTCCAACAAGTGCCAATACATTCTCATTGGTTTTCTTTTCTGTCCAGCTAATGCCTGGAAAATTCACCGACAAGAGCGTCGCTCTTAAATTTAGGTTAATAAATTAAATTTCCATTCGCCGCCAGCACCACATCTCAAACTCAAACGTAACGCTACTGGCTCAAAATTACTCTACCCGTGTACGGGCTTTAGGAATAGACCGTACACAAGGGCGACATGTACTTAGCCAGTCTTTTTATCTTTATTGTTCTGTAGAACGGACAAGACAATTGTTTCAATAGGCACATCCTAGGCGCGTCAAAACATAACCCATTACTGGCCACTTGCTTCCTATCTGGGGCGATTGCCTCTTCCTCTCAGTAGTACAGTTGCAGACGCAGTTTATGTGCTGACCGAGCAGACTTACTTTACTCAGTACTTGGTTTAACCATTAACCGCCCGAAATGAGAAGGCTCCCGAAATGTCACGCTTCTATTTTGTGACTGTCAACTTCATTTCAGTGAATAATACCAAGTCCCAAGTCTGAAATGCAAATATTATATGTAGAAACTCGTCTAAGTCCTAAGCTTAATAATAACAGTTTTTAAACAATTCTTGTCCATATTTTAAATTGCATCCATATTATGTACTTAGTGTTTGTAGGTAGGTACCTAATGCTTTATCTTCTACTTTGTTTTGTTACAGTAAAAATAACCAACATCCTACAATAGGACCGTAAACTGTGAAAATGTCACTTAGTACAAGTAACCAATTTTCAATGACAACTTATAATTTTAATGGTCACCATAAGCGTTGCTTTACCTCATTAACCGGGTGGTCAATTGACAAAAGCTACCTCAAATTGATCACCCATCCTAAAACCGACAACACCAACGTTGCTTAACCCCGGTTACCGTTAATCAGCTGAGATTGAGCCGAGTTCCGTCAAGCGGAGCGCGTGCAAGATTGTTTCCTCTTTACCGGCCAATTGAGAGGCGTTCCGTTCCTTGCCCGCGGAACCCCCGGCCCTAATAGCTAAATTGATCGCTCTCAAGTGCTCCGCTCACTGATGCACTAACTCAGTGCATGTGTTTTTCATTATTTATTTTTTTATTTTAGCTAAAGCTCGTCAAAAACTTGTCGCTTTAATTGCAATCTATATTTCCTTTATATTTATATATTTCCCGGATTTTCTTAGATACTACCTAGGTAACTTTTTAAGATACGTAAGGTAAATCGGTTTGATCAATTTAAAACTTAAACTTTTAGATGGCTATTAAGAAGCTGTTAGTATGTCAGATGAATTAAGGCAGCTTGAAAAAGCTGATACCAGTGTTGGCCACTTACACACACGAGAAACAAATATCTCATTGATTTTTTTGATTAAAACTAACCTGGGACACAGACATTCTTAAGACGCGTACAGAGTCCGCTACAGCAACATGTTTCCTGTCACACTCCTTGAGTGCTATTTTACATTTAAGGACTCACCGAAACACAAAACGTGTAGTTTCCCAACTCACCGCTCGCGTAAAAAAACATTTCGCCGCATTTTTGAAACCATCGTGTCAGCTAAAAACAATATTGTTTTACGCAGAAAATATCCAAATTATGTCTATGGTTTTCTAACAATTTCACCATGAATAAAAAAGCAGCATGAATCGGAACGATTCTCCATGAAAGATTTCTTTGACATATCTACGCCACAAATGTCAAAATTACGAGTGGTCGAGACCACTCGTTGCAAATCCTTCGCATATGATCATTTCAAAAATGCGCCCGTTTGGAAACGCTTGCGTAAACCATTCGTAATGTGACAAACGATTTCAAAAATACGACTCCTGAGCGTTTCGCGAGGCGCTTCGTGCACGCGCGACCTCTAGTCACATTCACTCTGATCAAGACCTCCGGGTAAGGTCGAAACATTTTGACGAGTAGCTGATTCTTTACGTGCGTAACCTGTTAATTCATACTAATAATCTCATGGCTTACCACTGATCTACTACTTTATTTTCTGGGACATTTCACGACGCACGCCTGATCCAGAAACTCTGAAATCAACAAAAACTATTATTTGAACAATAAAAGCATCATAGTGCTTTATTCGATCTATGTTAGTTAAATGCTAGAATTTGTAAAATATATTTCAAAAATTAATTCTTAGATATCAATTTATCCTTACCTACTTACTCAAATAAATTACGCAGTGGAAGTTGAGGTAGGTAATTTTTATGTATAAAAGTTTAAAGCACTACATGGGTAAGTACGTGACCTACGTCATGATAAGGAACAATATGACAAAAACCTATACCTAAAGCGAACATGACTTAAGCCATGTAACAGAGTTTTGGTCTAAGTGTCATTAGAATCGCAATAGGACAAATAAAAATTGGTCAATTGCGAGTCAAACTTGTACATGAAGGGTTCCGTACCTCCCTATAATGTTTTCTTAATATCCAATGATTCCATTATAAAGATCGAGTTAAAAACATTAGAATCGCAATAGGACAAATAAAAATTGGTCAATTGCGAGTCAAACTTGTACATGAAGGGTTCCGTACCTCCCTATAATGTTTTCTTAATATCCAATGATTCCATTATAAAGATCGAGTTAAAAACGCTGAAAAATACGTGTTTTTGTAAGACGACCCTTTACATTTTAACTTTATCTTATTTTTAGTGTTGTTATAGTGGTAATACATAATTTCAAGTGTCTAGCTTTGACGGTTCAAGAGATAGAGCCCTGCAACAAACGGACGGATGGACTGATAAACGGACGGACAGACAGCGGAGTCTCAGTAACAGGGTCCTGTTGACACATTTTGGGTACGGAACCCTAAATACCACCAAGTCCCACCAGGTGAAACCACCTAAAAACCGGCAGTTCCTTAATAAAGAGTTTTTAGTAGTCAGTTATTCCTATGGTACCTAATAACATCATCGGTCTACCTTAATGCCTTATTATACTAAACTAGCTGCGCCCCGCGGTGTTAACCGCGGAAAAAGTAGCCTATGTGCTAATTTAGGGTGTCAGCTTCCTGCCGATTGAGCGTGAACAAGTAACAAACATACACAAGCACAAACTCACAAACTTTATTACTTTTTAATCCTGCCAGTCACAAAAACGTGAAAAAAAGACAATCAAGCCAACACAAACTTCACATAAAACAAACACAAGCTATTATTTTTATCCTATTTAGCCAGAAGCCAAACCCCTTGAGAAGTGTCGATGATGGCCTTTATCAGCAGGAAACTTGTCGCTGTAAAATAATATCAATTCCCTTAGAGGAAGTCCAGCGTGATAACGAGTGTTTTCCTTGCAGCGCCTCGTGTGCTGATAAGACGACCAGATGTCACAGAGCTGCTGGGTTTAGTCTAAAATACAGACTTTGGCGTCTTGGAACATTGACGGGCAATGGGGAAGAGATGAAAATATTAAAAACGCCTGAAACTTTTTCTAGTGTTAGGAATAACGTTTCTATTTATCATAAATGAATATCAGATCCTTCGGCTTATAAATTCCAATAATTTAAAAAAATAAAAATATTCACTATCACCTTAACGACGCCATTTTTTTTTTGCCCGTCTCTTCTGACGTTTAAAATAAATATACTTATTCATTAAAAAACAGCCTTAAAAGTAAGTTGATCGTCTGTCATTAGAGAGACACATTCATCAGCCAAATGATTGCGATTTTAAATCGCTCACGCTTATGTTTTACGCCCTTAAATTATATTGTAACCAGATACATTTATCGCTTTTCTGTACACAGACGGACAGACGACGATAAGGCGGTCGTTTTGCAATGTGTTTGTCATCATTGAGGCTGTGGCAGATAATGTTGAAAGATTTCTGCATCAAAGTATAGAATTACAAACTGGTACAGATGACTAATTAGGTTAGAGTGTCGAGTTATACGTATTAATGACTATAAAACATTGATACTCACCAATGATAGTTAAAAAGATATTCACATGAGTTGCATGACTTTTTTGAAGTGAAAACTTCTTGAGCGGCGTTGTACACTTTTTTTGTAATGGGTAAAAAATGTTAAACTCACGTCAGGACACGTGACACTGATCGAAAATTCGTAAGACGGATGGAGCGCAGACAGTCGGCGCTGCGTAGGAGAGGAAGTATCCCCCTTTACCCCTTTCTCTTTCTACGGCGCGGCGAAAATGTATGTATGTCTGCGTCTGCTGTTTCGTTTAGACGGTGCGGGGCGCATGCGCGTGGCACGTTGTAAAT
Organism: Acrobasis suavella; assembly: GCA_943193695.1. Classification (NCBI taxonomy): domain Eukaryota; kingdom Metazoa; phylum Arthropoda; class Insecta; order Lepidoptera; family Pyralidae; genus Acrobasis; species Acrobasis suavella. Next base: position 6,625,913 of record OW971947.1, read on the forward strand.
AAATATTGTATTCTACCACATAAATGATAGTACTTTTATACTAATAATTAAAGTAATTCGTGCAAAATTATTCCCTAACCATTCCAAAATATCAAAAATGCACAACGTTAATATTCAAGTTTTCACTTCTACCGGCACTCCCGGAGTGCAAACCGTCGTTTTTTTGTTGTAATTAATTACTGAAATTAGATCGCAAGAAAGCTTATGATGTTTTTTATACCAAAAAATGTATTTAATACACTCTTTAAATTGGTAGAGCACTCAGTTGATAACTGATTTATTTTTTATACGTACGAAAGTAACTCTATAAGCCATAAGCCATGCAATGGGAGAGTATTGGCTGAAATAGAAAAATAGCCCCGATTTGAAAAACTTAACAATACTTATACGATATATATTTAAGTCAACATAAGTAACAATAAATATTTATTACTTTTTATCAATAAACTATTACAAGTAAAAAAATAAATATAACCGGCCAAGTGCGAGTCGGACTCGAAGGGTTCAGTACAATTATCTATAAAAAAATATGTTTGTTGTATGAGTACTTTAACATTTATTATGTTCTATTTTTAGTATTTGTTGTTATAGCAACAGAAATACATCATCTGTGAAAATTTCAAACTGTACAGCTATCACGGTTCATGAGATACACAGCCCGGTGACAGACAGACGATAGACCGGCAATGGAGACTTAGTAATAGGGTCCTGTTTTTATCCTTTGGATATGGAACCCTAAAAACAATAAGTATTCCATATTCAAGTCGTATATTAAATGTAAACTGAAATTATCTTTAAAAGTTTCAGTTTTGTCCGAGTTTCCATAGCTTTGCTTGCTTTGTCCTCACACAAAGGGTAATTAAAGGTTTTTTTCCACAAAGTCCGTAGCGTGGGCATACTCTCGCATGTGCTTCGTGTTATTGTCCACTAGCCATATGTCACACCAATACAGCGCGGTAGATAATGACTAATAAGTGCCTGTCTTCTACTACCCGCTGTAGTGATGTGCCTTTATCGATAGACTGCAGTGGTCGATGAAAATGACCGCACGTCAGTCAGATTATTCTGCAAATTCAAAGGTACAGGTCAGACCGAGCAGGGATCGATTGTTAGTACTTTCGGTTGAAGGCTACGCTCTTAAGGCCCTCTTTTTCAACGGCCCTCTCGAGTGAGGTGCGGGGCGATCTGCGAGGCAACCCGCAAAATTCTACATATCTCGTCTGAATGACTGAAAGGGAGGCGAGGAATGGACTTGGAATGACGCGAAATGTAAATTTTATTTTATCATTTATTTTATTTTTTTCAAAAAAGGATAAAAGGGAACTCTGCGAATTTGTCTACATTGTGTAGTGGCTTTAATTGAGAACAAGAATAAAATGCAAAAATATCAGTAGTTTAGTCATAGACTTAAAAATATAACAAAAAATGGTTAGTTTAGTTTATTTTTCTATCGAGTGAATTTTGTGAGATCGTGTAACTGAGAATTTGACTAGACTAGATCCTCAACTAAGACATATATGTTTTTCAGCTTTTAAAATACTGTTTTCTTTGTCTCAGATGGTTTTCCTACCAAACTCAAAAACTCGGCCTACCAAGCCTTAAACCCCTATATCACTACCACTTCATACCATTACAATTTCCGATGAAGGAAAACATAATGAGGAAACCTGCACACTAGTTTCACTAATGTCTAGAACTGACTTTTGTCACTAGAACTACGTCAGATGCCTTGAGTCTGCTTGGGTAATCTGATACCCGTGATATACAAACTAAAGAAGAAGATACACTGCAGATTTCATATCTGACTCCAGCAGTGGAGAATATGCCTATTTCGTTGTGGGAAACAGGCGTGATAATATGTATGTATGTATTAACTTGTAACTCTATGAGCTGTAGACCTCGCTGGTCTGTCTTTGCATAGCTTAAAACTGAATGTTGCAAGACTAAATTTACAGACAGATAGATATGTATCCATATATATATCTGACTGGAAATTATTATTTTTTTTTGTATATGTCACATACACAAACAAAGCTTAATTCCAATCTGCTGGTCGCCTTTCATATGTTAACATTTTATATTTACATGAAAAGATGACGTGTGGTTAACAAATGAATCTTACCACCAAAGCGTTTTTAATTACATGCAATTCTGCAACTCTTATTTAAGATATAAGTTTGAAATAACCTTAAATTATACAACGTATTATTCTAAACATACATAGATGACTCAGGAAAACCACGTTTTAGACGGGCGTAATTATTAAGTACCTACTCGTACCTTAATTCCCGAGAACTCACAGTTGCTACGAGGAAAGCACAGTTGTAAGAGCAGCTGTACTCGTAGTAAATAGAAATAGGTTTGCTCTTTAAATGGCATTTAAAAATATTTTATCAAATCAATTTTCCTACCGTAACGCTCAAAGCAACTGTGAGTTCTCGAGAATTAATGTACGAGTGGGTACTCGTACTTTAATTCTCGAGAACTCACAGTTGCTATGAAGAAAGCACAGTTGTGGAAGAAGATGTAGTAAATACAAATAGGTCTGCTGAAATTTAAATGGCTTTAAAAATATTGTATCAAATCAATTTTCCTACCGTAACGCTCAAAGCAACTGTGAGTTCTCGAGAATTAATGTACGAGTGGGTACTCGTACTTTAATTCTCGAGAACTCACAGTTGCTATGAAGAAAGCACAGTTGTGGAAGAAGATGTAGTAAATACAAATAGGTCTGCTGAAATTTAAATGGCTTTAAAAATATTGTATCAAATCAATTTTCCTACCGTAACGCCCAAAACAACTCAAATCAGATATTTTTTTCTAAACGTCAAAACAAACATTTTCTATGGGATGTGTAACAAATATATAGACTGATGACGTCATAGTTTCTTGGAGTTAAGTAGCGCTTTTTAAGGGGATACCTGAATTTTCAGAGGTCCAGTGCTGCCCCTATTTGAAATAAATCATTTGATAGGAAACGGAGACATCATTTAAAATTTTGTCTTAACCAAGCTCTAGATAACCCTTCAAACTATTTTATGAAGTAGGAAGCGGACAGCTACGTCACTAATGTTAAATAATTAAAAAAGAACAAGTCTCTCACTTCAGCTCACATATCAGTCACATATTTTTGGTTGAAAGGGTATACTAGTGAGGTGATTCCATAGAAATTTTATTAAAATTGGTTATATAGTTTGGGGGTGAAGTCGGTTTTTAGTTTTGTAAAATTATATTGGAAACTCTTTTGCTTTGCAACACTCATTAATCTTTTTATGCATGCTCTCCGGTTTCGGGTACTCTTACATCACCTTTCTTCACAACATTTGGTCGTAGACTATTCGAAAAAGTCGACCTGGTCCGGTTATCTCAACAAAAAAGTAAATAAAAAAGAGGTTTTTAGTTAGTACCTATTAATTAGTTTTATTTAGTATAAGTATTTTTTTCAGTATTCGTTATTTTTTCTTAGTATAAGTTATTTTTTCTTAGTATTAGTTATTTTGGTTAAGTAATAATTATTTCTATTTACTTCAATAATATTTAAATACTTATTTATGTAAGAGAAAATTATTTCGAACAATAAATATAAATCTAAAGGTCCATTAAAATGTAGGTAGGTCCATTAGTCAAATTATTACAACGATAACTAATACTCGTATAACATAACCAACAAAAAAATTCAATAATGGACGGAGAAAGTCAAATTCGACCATCCTATCGATAGAATTAAAACGTACCTAACCTCACCACTACGTACCGATCTTATCGTCTGTTTTTATTCTCGTGATATCCAACGATAAGCAAAATGTCCTTTTTCATAGAAGCCCAGTAATGGTGTAGGAGGCACGCCACGACTCATAAGTTATGTATGCTGATTGCCCGACTTTACCCTTTACTGGCCGGTTTAAAAGTCTTTGGTGATGGTATCTGGTATCTGCTGACGTCAGCCCGTCTATAGGTATATGATTGATTTTACCTAAAAAGCCCTTGGGTTTAATAAAATTAAATATTGTTACATTTCAAGAACGAAGGTAGTACGAAGTAGATGTGAATTAAAAGGCTTGAATATACTATAAATGAAGGCTTTTGATTTGTACTGTACAATCAATACTACTAAGTACTCATGAAGAAGCCCGGATGTTTTTTTTTTTAGTATCTACAGACCTTTAATTCTATATCTAAGTTTCACCCTACTAGGGTGTTAGTTATAAAATATAGGTGTGGACTAAAAATATTTTTTTGCTTATTAAGTAGATTATTAAAAAATAATGAATACTTGTTTTTTTTTTCTTTTCTCTGATTATTATCCGATAATGACGAATATACGGTGCATTTAAACTGTGTAGGAGGCAAACCACAACTCTTAAGTTATGTATGCTGATTGCCGGACTTTACCCTTTACTGGCCGGTTTAAAAGTCTTTGGTGATGGTATCTAGTATCTGCTGACGTCAACCCGTCTTTTGATGTATGATTGATTTTACTTAAAAAGTCCTTGGGTGTCAGTAATTAAATATAGATATGGACTAAAAACAGTTTTTTTTTTGCTTATTAAGTAGATTATAAAAAAATAATGTATACGTGTTTTTTCTTTTCTCTGATTATCCGTTAATGACGAAGATACAGCGCATTCAAATTGTGTAGGAGTCACACCACGACACTTAAGTTATGTATGCCAACTGTCTTAACCCTTTGGTGATGGTATCTAGTTTCTGCTGACGTCATCCCGTCTATTGGTAATGACTGATTTAACCTCAAAAGCCCTTGGGATTAATAAAATTCCATATTGTTAGATTTCAAGAACGAAGGATGTACTGAATTAAAAGGCTCGAATATACCAGAGTTAGAAATGAAGGCTTTTGATATGTACTGTACAATCAACACTGATGATAAGTACTCATAAAGAAGCTCAGGTGTAATTTTTCTAGTATCTACAGACCTTTAATTCTTTGTCAAAGTTTGAGTTTCAATGTATGTCCTTACAATATTTTATCATTTTATTCGTATTTTGATTACATTTACATGGTAAAAGTATAGGTTAATAAATTACAAGTAGGAAAAATGTAGTTTCTATATTTTTTGGCTTGAAACCATTTCGTGACGTTATCATATAATACATATAGAGGAAAAAATATAAGTATCAGACGTCAGTGTCATTTTTCAAAAGAAATACATTTGTTTTTACCTATATAATACATGCTTGCAGATTTTTTTCATGATATTGAATACTTTAGGTAAAGAAATTAACATTGTGATTAAAATGTCGCCTGAATTCATTTCTTAAGATGGTCGATTTTTTATCGATATAAGTATCTTGGATTGGACTAGCACAAACTTTAACTGCAGTAAAGTCACCCTGTACATATGATCTGGTTGAAAAATGTTGGAGAAATTTTGATATCTGGCTTCATATCTGTTATTTAGACGCCAACTTTATTATCTGTTTTTTTTTTCTGAAGGTTGACAGGAAGAGAATGCTTTCGCATTAAGTCCACCTTTTGAAGCTTTTGGCTCAATAAAGTTTTTAAATAAATAAAGATTAGCGCGGTTCGAAAGTCAAGTAAAAGTAGTATCTACACACTAAAACAATTATCTATTCATGTCATGTCGTTTTGCTTTGTCCATAGAATTCTTTTATACCTTCCACCCTCAGACACGGAATAGGAAGATAGCATCTATACGATACAGGACATGAAATAGCTGATAGCACGCGAAGACCATTACACCTCACATGCATATCTCGTCCTCCATTTGGGCGGCCATTTTTAATTTTACGATGGCGCGATTTTTATTTTCTTCATAATCTCTATGCATTTGTCATATGCTCTAGGCCTATATGGTTGTTATCTTGACACGGATATTAAAATCACTCGAGACAAAAATATCCTAAACAGATTTTAAGATTTTTATTATGCCTATTACTTATTCTAATCCTAGACATAATCTGAGAATAGAGGTGACGACAGGGTCATAAAAGTATCCGTTCGTCTTTTAGTTTATCCAAAAATAATAGACCCATATTTTTCAGGTTACCAAAAAAGTAAAAATTCACAGAGATACGGAGCATCAAAGTTCTGGGGTGGGGGCTTGCGCGACATCACCGTTATCTAAAAATCGTACCTAGCCGTGACATCATACGAAGTTTCAATGCGCTGTATCTTTTCTACTTTTGTTCTCAAAAAAAGAAAAATTCGTGTAAAATATTTCTTAATAATCTAATTGTTCGGCTAAAATCATTATTCCATTCGTCCAGGCTTTATTATTCTACTGCTGTTTAACTCTCTCTAATTGACTAGTCCTATTATGAACATTTTATACATAGCAATACTTTAACGCTTTTAATTTCTAATAGGATTTAATTAATTAATTATCTCTTAAGATAAAGTAATAACGTTAGTGATGATGCAATGCAATAATTCAAAAGTAGCTATCAAGTTGAGGTATCAACATATTTGAGAAAATTCTGTATTTAGAAGGATAAAAACTAATTGGTTTTTCCCAATACCAATTGTACATCGGTTTTATGAAAGTATTTTTGAATGACATTATAACCGTATAATTTAGGTTGAATATTTTGTTCTATTGGCCAAATGAAAGGAAAACCAGAATAAAAAAATTATGTACTGTTAAATTTATTTTAAACCAAATTACACGAAAGCATTTGATGGACGGATGACTTCATACAGGACGCAGGTGATACATCTATGTATATAAGTTTAAAGTACCTAATATTTCCTTTATAATTTTAATTTATTTCCTTTATTATTTCTTTGTGTCCAAAAATTTGTTTGTTTGTAATAACTTTAGTGTACTATGAAATACACAATTACATAAAATAACAACATAAAAAGTAACTTAACAACGGCGGACTTATCTCATAATGGTATCTCTTTCAGTTAACCGGCGAATAAAAAGATGGACAATTACTCACAAGAAGGGTAATAGAAGTTTATACTTACATAGGATAAATAAAACTTACATTAAATCTAACTAAAATAACTACATATGTATACTTACCTAAACATTCATAAATATACATAAACATACATAGTCGTATATTTAAATATCTATGTTTATATAAACTACTATACATATTGTACTATATGAAATAAATGACTGCATAGTCTTGGTATATATTTTAAAATGTTCTAATAATAATTAACAAGTAATTATTTCAAAAAAATATTTACAAGCACGATTTAATCTATAACAATGACATAAAACTTAAAGACGAATCAATCGAAAATTTCAGCTCAATCGGAAACCGGGAAGTGGGTCAAATATTGCAATATTTGATTACAGACGGAACGAAGATATACTCGTACAACGGGATACAGGGGAAACTAAAGAAAAGTTTGTCAAAAAATTGTACTTTTTCATCATCTTATCTCATCATCAGTCCACTGCTGTCATCTCCCACTTATGCGATGACTTGCCCATAATGACTGCCCTGGGCAAAAGCGTTGGTGATTGCAGTAGATGGTATAATATGGTATAATATCTTTGAAAATCTTTGCACAGATGATGCTGCTACCCATTCTCTGTAACCTACATCTCCCTCAGTCGCCTTTTATGACTCCCGTCGGGAAGTAAAGAGTTAGTCAAATCTTAAAAAGGGTGCTGCCGTCACAACACATTGAAAATATAGGAATGTCTTTGCTTTTAATCATCAGAAATGACCGTTACCAACAAGACTGGTAAAGATGTGGATCTACCCCATTCGAGGGTACTGTACCGTGTCAAAACTGCCATATGGTACTGACCATAAGTCACAGGGAAAGGTGAAACAAATAAATGCAAGAATAATTGCGAAGGGTGGTTCCCACGCATTCCCATGCACCCCATCGGTGCCATATGGTTCCATGTTATCGGAATTATTTCAAGTTTAATGTCTAGAGAGGGAAATTACACTCTTAATTTAATGTTAATATGGAAATACGAAGAATGGTTTCCATAAAGCTGAAAATTTCAATGTAATTTCATATTTCCATGAATTATTAGAGAGTGTAATTTCCCTCTCTAGAAGAAACTAGAGGAATATAAGAAACTGCTAACATAGGTGTACACCTATGTTAGCAGTTTCTTCTTCTGAAGTGCAAATTGTAGAGGAAATAATTATAAATATTTAGCATTCTAAATAAGATATGGAATGGATACTTCTTAATAAGTGTAAATGATGGGCTAGTCTGACCTGTCACTATTTCTGATTCTCGATTCTCGTTAAATAAACGTAGGTAAGTAGTTTTTTTGGTCAATTATTACATTTTTACTAACTTATTTATAGTTGTAACAATTGAAATAAATATCTATATAAATTAGTTAAAAGGTTTTTGAAGGAAATATCTTTAAACTGACGCTATCACTTCCGATGGCGTTGTTTGAATAACTTCATGTTCTTTGGAACCTAATAAATATAAATCATCCTTTAGACGGCTTAGAAACCGTCTAATTGGAAATCAAGTAGATCGTTGAAGAAGATATTTCATTGTTAAAATCTTATTTCAAAAGTATTTTTTTCACTTGCAAGTTAACCGAAGTATTTGAAGGACTTGATAATATTTAAAAAGAAATATTCCCACCGTTCGCAACAGGTATGCTTACCATAATTTACCTTTCCTTCCGACATGTTTAGACATGGGAAACTCGGAACATGCAATGTAAGGAAATGCTTCCATAAAAATTAGACGTCGTCCGTCACGCCAAACTGCACAGGGTTGTTAGTGATGTGATTTTAGGCGAAATGTCGATAAAATTATCGACAACTAACGTTAGAAACTTAAAACATTGCTTGATTTATATTTATGGCTCGCGGAGCTGTTATGTTGAAAACTAACTGAGCTATTACCACCTTCAAATTTGGAATGAGTTTCTATGGACCTACAAGATTATACCTATTTTAGATAGATATATTTATTATTTTTTGTCTTACCTTACAAGATTAAGATAAAGACTTTAATACACTTCTCAATGGCCTATAGACTATATATATCATCATCATCATCAGGTCTTTTCGTCTCCACTGCAGGAGCACGACCCTCTCTGTACTACCAGAGCCATACTTGGCCAAAGCAGCCTATAATATATATATTTATTTTAAATTATCATTAAATGATTACTACCAGTAAGGCCTTAGGTAATTATTTATATGTCAGCATTTCAATCGCAATTCGATTAACCGTACAACATACTGTCTACTATGAACATTTATCGACAAACTGAATAGGCCAGGCCAGCCCTACTTGAGATATGGACGGAAATCAACAGGTTGTGCATTCCTGCGAGCCCTACGTTGTATAGAGCCTTAGACGTCTGTTTCGTAGCTTGTAGCTTAGTAAATAAACATTTTCCTAGGTATTTTATGAGGAGGTTATAGGAGTGAACCTATTGTTCTTCAATATCGACAAGTAATTAGAGCAAGTGGAGTGAAAAATATTTTTTACTCATTAAATAGAATTATCTAAAAATATTAAACACGTATTTTTTCTTTTCTCTGTCTAAGAAATATTGAAGAAGATACACCGTATTTAAATTTCCCTAACGTCACGGTCTAGTACAATCTGTACAGGAAAGACTATATAATACTAGTCCACATAGTCCCTATAATCAAAGAAAAAATAAACTTAATCAATAATAACAATGTTCCAAGATCTGTCTGTGCAAAATAATAAAAAAAATAATTAACATAAAATCCAATACCTCTGAGTTTATCAACCTGTATTGAACATAAAGAGCAGGAAACACCGGAATTTCCGAGACGGTTCACCGCCTCGATTCCACATACCCACGGCTTTCCCCTCCTAAACACTGCACGCAATTCTCAACAGTACATCAAGTATCATTAAGTCAATAAGATCGAAAATCATGTGGTGGTGTTCGTCAATGACTGACGGAACTTCGCGGTGGGCTGTACACATCTCGCAATGTTGTGGCAACTAAATGACCACAAAATTATGATCAAGTGCGAGATTATCTCGTGCAGTATGGTTGTTATGTCTGAGAGCAAATTGCGGATATTTGGAATGGAATATTAGTGAGTAAACGCGGCAAGTTAGTTACGAGGAAAACAATTTTATAGCCATGCCTTCGCCAGGTCTCAGCAGATGTGGTAGACCCGGAATTCTGGTTAGTCGTCGTCAAAGATGATTCGTGCCAATTGTCTTACAACCAAGGACGCTCAAGACTGTTCGAAGTGGAGAAGAAAATGGGTAAAGCAAAACCCGGGCTTTATATCAATACAGCTGAGAATGCAACTGGAAATTTGCTGAGATGAGAAAAATTAGAGAGTTGTGTAGTGATACAATACTTGGTCGAAAATATTTTTCCAGAACTAAAAACCTACCTCAACCCTAAACTACACAACCAATTTTGATAAAATTTCTATGTGTCCATCTGGAAAGTGTACCCTTACAAAATAAATTTTTTTTTCAATTCGGGCATCTTTGAAAAATCGCTGAACATACATAAACAAATTTTTAAGTTGGTTTAAAACAAGTAATTAACTCTTCATCTGTTGCAAATAATAAAACAATAGATAAACAATTTATTAATATTATTAAATAATTGACCTGGTAGGAATTCCTCCCAGTGACAGGTAAAATAACAAAACCCAATGAACCGAAAAATACAACAGCAGTAGGCTTAAGATACAACCGGGAACACGCTCGGATGAGCGAGATTACATGTTGTCTTTATGGCTTCATTAGAAGCCATCCGCCGTTCATATCTTCTCAAAGCCTTCATGCCATCTACTACGATCACCAACCCGTTGGCCCAGAGTGGTGTTTATTGGCAAATCCTTTTTTCATAGGAAGAAGTCTTTAAAAAAGGATTGATTTATGTTGCAAAGAAGAATAAATCTTTCTGAATATTAAACTGTACCAGATATGTCCGGAAAATGTAGCAACATATGGTAACCACAAGCAAGCAGCCGTGACGACGGTCGCAAGTGGTTGGTCACGGCATCATCGGAAGCCATCCGCCATTGATATCATCTCATTGTGAACGCAAATTGACGCCGGATGTTGCCAGAGACGCGAGATCTGTGCGGCTCCATTGCCTGTAATCTTGTAGCTACAAGTGCGTTCTTTACAGCCTATACAGTTCACTGGAATGAATGGAAGAAATGGGTAACATTTGAAACATGTCAATACGCGATGCGGTTAGCAACCTATCACTAATTTGATTTCTTTTTTCCATCTTAGCGCCCAACATCACTTTAGCGTGGCTTTTGGGTGTTACGGCTCTGGGCTCTGCTTACCCCGTCAGGGACAAAGACGTGGTAATGTATCTGTACAGTCAACTGCTGGATATAACCTCTCCTAATAAAGGAAGGATTTGCTCTAGGTAATCAATTCTAGTCAAGCAGTTTAGTGATAGCAATGACTTACATGACATATTGTCCTATGTCTCCTTTGTGGGGCAGAGGGCTGCTACAGTGCTTCTCCATTACGTTCGGTTATGAACAAAGTGCTTCACTTCAGGCCAAGGCAGTCCGATTGTCTAAAGGATCTGGATCCCTCTTCCAGCATGGATGTAAATACTTAAACGGACATCAAAAATTCTAATTAGAATTCTTTATTTTAATTTTTGTAACTTACAAGAATATCTTTTACTACCTTATCAATTTCAAATCTTGCAAAACTGGTAGAAAGAGATAACTGCGAGATTTCTGAAGTTTTAGGAAGATGTTAATCATTTACTTTTCGATACAACTAAACCATTTTCTGTATCTAAAATTAATTCATAAATGTTCTCATTGTCATGATTGTGTTTTTAATTCCTGTCTCGTCTCGTTAACGTATGTCAATGGAGTCGCACCTTTCGTGTCTCATAGAATTATTTCTGACATTTTTAGCTTCATTGTCCTCTGCTGAATACAAGTCACGCTCCAAAAGGAATTAATGTTAGGTACTTATTGCTTTTGTGTTCCATGTACGAGTATATGTTCTGATTTCTATTCACAGGTGTGGTAGAAAAATTGTTTTCCACGATTCGTCTAAGTGCATATTGACGTTTAAAACACCGGTTAAATTTTTCGCTCAACACCCTCGACAAGGCGAGAACGCGGGAGAGTTGCGAGTTTGCGAGGACGGGGAACGGGACACATATTGCATGGGTCCTTAGGAGATTCCGTTCTTACTGTAATACTTATTATTCTCTGGCCCAGGGCTGCAAGACTCAAAGGCCACTTTTAGCGTGATAGTGGGGAAAAAGGAATCAAAGTAGTGATGGGTTGCTAGCCAGATCGCCTATTAACATAATTCGCATTTTCGCCTATTTCCTCGATTGGCTTCTACAATCTGCGCGGAAAGAGAAGCAGCTGGTCATTTTAAGTTTTTCTTTACTCCCACAACAGCATGGAAGAAACTACAGTCAGCAATACTCAATAACTCTCCTTAAGGACTCTATGATAAATAAAAACCTTACTCGCTGTCTTTAAGTTCAGTATATATATGACAAAATTTGATTCAAACAAAATTTGCTGTTCATTTACTCCACTTTATTTGATTTGATAAGAAATAATACTCTTATAAAAAATTTCGTTATTGTTTCCACAATAACGATAGAACAAAAGTTTAAAAATATTTGTTAACGTAGACTCATGAATAGAAAAATATAAAGTTTTTTATTTTATTTAACTTTATTACAAATGTAATAGGCAGACTTAAAGCCATAGGCTTTATCTACCAGTATTTTTTGTCTGGTTGTATATGTCCTCATTACGTAGAAATATATACCTAAGTAATTCTAAAATCTTTAACAACATGTATATCTTGGAGTATTTTCTAGCAAATCAAAATATTTATTTCAAAAATTATTACTAGTTAAAAATTAAATTCATTTTACGTAAACTAAATAATAAATAATGAAACTAAAATAACAATAAATATAAATTAATTCAAATGACACACTAGAATACGCAAATTCGTTAGATTAAACGGTTGACACGAGGAAAAAAATAAATTTTAGTTCCTAAGTCAGTTTTATCTGACACCCACATTATATTTCCTTGTACTTCCAGCAATTTAGTAGTGTATTCCTATTCGATTGATGTCCGACTGTAGATAAAATCGAATTGAAATCGATGTTTGACTATAATTCGTAAAAGGCGATCGATTTCATGATAACAATCGCAAGTCTACCAATAGTATAATAATACCCTATACTACAGACAGACACCCTCTACGGACACATATGTAGATCGAATAATTCTGAATATTTAGGTTAGCAAACTTGAGTCAAATAAAAAGTTATTCGCAAATTCGAAAATATCTTATTTTTCATATTGCATTTTTTGGAAGTTACTAGATCTTAGTAATAAATACTTAATATTCATAAGTATCAGTAAGTGAGCATTTTTTCAATAAGATAGTATTTTTTTTTACCTTATAATGTGTACTTAAAATTGATATCGAAATAGAATATGAAATTTCTTTCTTTTGAAAATCTTGTTGCTTTTCTTGGAAGTTACTAGTGTTCAATTTTATTAGAACTTATAAAAATGCTTACGTACTTCTTATAACACGTACCTACACCTTACTGTGAGTTGTACGGAAAATGTTACTAGATATACTACGTAAGTATTTTCTAAGTTAAAGGTGCGCCAAGTTGTAGCATGTCTACAGCGCAGACGCATGTAAGTAAGTGCAGGCGCGACGCTAGCGCCGTACGAGCAGGTGTGAGATGCCCCCACTCTTGTTGCAGACCGGGCGATGCGGCTCAGCTAGAGCGGTGGGGCCCAGCCCGCCGCCCGCCCGGCCAATCGCGGCCCGTCTCGCCTATGATGTCATCGGAGGAGGAGGCCGACTCACACGCGCCCTACTCAGATAAACTACTAAAGAAACAGAAGCGCGCGAGACAGCGCGTGGACGCCGGTGAGCCGCGCAATTCTTATTCGACTCTCGCGACGAACGGACCCGCGCCCGCGCGCGTCGCACACATGAGTGGCGGACTTTACGGAACTATCTTCGAGGGCCGCCAGCACTTCGGGCTATTCGCTCCTGGCTACCCTCCGGCTGAAATGCTCAACGAACTGCTCGGGCGCACGTCCATGCAGGATGACTCTGCTGAGGAAGCGGGTGGTGGTGATATCGCGCACCGAGTCTTGCGAGACATTCTACAAAGCCGCAAGAAGGAGCTACTGCGACTCTCCCCGGACAATAACAACGTACTTGCAAATAACAACAACGACGAACCCAAGGAGAAGCGATCTCCTGAGCGACCTACTTCGAGGGACTCTCGGCCGGACCTCGATGACGCACTCTTAGCGCTCGACAGTGCTGGAGACTCGCGCACGTCACCGCGGCCTGCTTCTCAGCCGTCCGAGCCTCTCTTGGCTCCCAAATCCGAACCGGAGGATCGTGATAGTGATGCTCAACGTTCCTCGCCGCGACCGCTCGATGTGAAACGTGCTCGTGTTGAGAACATTGTGTCGACTATGCGTGCTAGTCCTGCGCCCCAACAACCACAAGTGAACGGCTGCAAGAAAAGGAAACTTTATCACCCGCAGCAACACGACGGGGCAGCGGAGCGCTACGGCACAAGCCACGGCAGCAGTGCACAGACAGTGTCAGACGACTCCGAGGATGATGGTGAGCGACCTCCCATACAACAAAAACTAGTAGAAAAGAATGCTTTAAAATCACAACTTAGAACAATGCAAGAGCAACTCGCTGAAATGCAAGAAAAATATATGCAATTGTGTAATCGAATGGGACAAGAGTCAGAGACAATCGATAATGACGGTGCTTCTAGTGATGTAGAACAGAACGACGACCCTGTGCCGAAATCAGAGCCTGCGTCGCCAGCAAAAGAGGTACCACCACCAATACCAAACAGTGCCGCGCCAAATATGTTATCACAAGTGATGAGCAAGATGATGTCGGCAAAGATGCATGTTCATGCAACGGCACACCCTCACCTCCCACCTGGTTTTAATGGCAGTCTGCCACCATTGATGCCTCCTATGCCTCCAGGAGATCACATGCACCCTTCACATCCACACCAGCACCTCAACAATGCCGCGGCCATGTACCTCAACGTTAGCCAGAAGTTATTCCTACAACAAGAAGCACGAATGAAAGAAGCAGTTGAACAACAGCACCAACAGAATAGCCAACAACAGAGGCCACAGTCAAACCAGCCTTCCCCTCAACAAAGACAACTGGGGCCCACTCCAAAACCACCTTTGTCTTCAGAACTAGCAGAGCGACTTGATTCGCTACGAAATAACAACGGCCCTGTTGGCCCAGTGTCAGGTGCTGACCTAGAAGGACTCGCGGAGGTGCTCAAAAGTGAAATAACGGCATATCTGGCCAGCCTCATAGACTCTATCATTACCCGTTTTGTGCACCAGCGTAGAATGATCGGAAAACAATCGGAAGCAGCAGCAGCGGCCGCGGAGCAACTGAACAAGGATCTATTGCGAGCGACGCGGCTGCTCGAAGGCAAATCGCCAACGCCGAAGCAACCGGAGAGACCGTCAGGACAGATGTCAGGTAATACACCCGTCCATCACTCGGGCGCTCCCAATGGAGTCCCATTCATGACACATAATCCAATGCTGATGAGTCAAATAAACGGTCCCCGTGCGCCAGGCGGTGCTGCGTTCCAGCTGCACCCCGAGGCGGGCGGGCCCGGACATGGTACTCACGTACGGCCTCCAACAGGCATGTTCCAGGCACCGCCGAAACCGCTGGCTAATATCTACGGGCAGATGAATGGGCACTTCGAGCGCGAGCCGAACCCAGAGCAAAACGAGGCGTTGAGTCTTGTGGTAACACCAAAGAAGAAAAGGCATAAGGTGACGGACACGCGCATCACTCCACGAACAGTGAGCAGAATCCTAGGAGAAGGCGTGGGGCACTCGCCAGAAAGCAAGTTCCCAGAGTCGCCGTCGCCGCGGCCGTACCCGGGTGGGATGGCGTTGCCGACGTCAGTAGCGATACCTAATCCATCGCTGCATGAGAGTCAAGTGTTCTCGCCGTATCCTCCGTTCTTCGGCGCGGGTGGCGGACTAGCTCCGTCCCCGCCAGCTCCTGAGCGCGACTCTCCTCCGCTACCGCACGCGCCGGTGCTACTGCACCCTGCGCTGATGGCAGCCGCTCACCACACGGCGCACGCGTCCCCAGACTACCTGCGCCACCACCACGCGCACATACCTCACCACGGCGGCGTTCCGCACCATCCCCAGCATATGGACACGCAGGACCCGCACTCGGACTGCAACTCTACAGACCTGCCTTACGACGGAGTTCAGCCTACTATATCCTTTTCAAATAGACAATCTAATCAAACTTACTTTTCAGTTCGGCAGTCGGGTCAACCCAACAATAAACGAAATCCGAGCTAATACTTACCACAAATCCTTGGCCGCAAACGCCCACAGATATCTTATTTCTGTAGTGTTTAACCTTACGACTGCCACTGGCGACTTCCTACTTAGCAGATAGGTGTTACGACTCTAGAAACCCCTCAAGTGTTGCGGTCTCTATTTTCCACGGTACTTTTCTAACTATAAATTATATAGTTATAAATTAACATATACGTGCAACTTTGAAATTCCTAGATAATAGAATTATTTACATCAAAAAATTAATAATCAGTAATAAGCTAACATCAATCAATTTTTTAACGGCACACATAATCAAATAACCTGATAAAGATCGTTTATATTAATCAACAAATTGATTAATCCATTAATCATATCATAGTCAATGACTTACACTACTAGCTTTGATTTACATACAAACGGAATGGATAAGGCACTTTATAAGATTAGACATGCGAATGGATTACGATATTGCGGTCATTTGTGGTGCTTCATCAAACAGCCTACGACGTTGGACGTAATCAGATTTGCCTCATCGCTTTACTATTACTTCTTCAACCAATAGTGCTAAAGTATTCATTCATGAACATTAAAAAATCGTATAACTAATGAACCAAAACTTATAGTAACATAACAAATTCACTAAAAATTAAAAAGGTTCCCTTAATATTAAGTTTTTTAAAAATAACTCAATCAAAAACTTGTAAAAATGATATGTTTCTTTAAAATCACTGATCTTTGTTCTGATTACGAAAAATACCGTTAAAATAACAATAAGTTATTAATTACTTAACTTGGCCCTATTTTAAAATCAATATAAATAATCGATACAACTAATCAATATGTTCAAACAACTAATTGATTTCCTGATTTCGATATATTCATTAAAATTATCTTAAATAATGTTAAAAAGTAATAATTTTAACAGTTATTGTGTGTTGGGTTATCAAAGGGGCTTCTCTATGGCCGTTTACAATAACCTTCGATAAAGTTAACTAATCAAGCAATCAGTTTCAGTGGCAGTCATTAAAAAAAATATATTAAATTAATATTCCCGAAATTAACCTATCGTCAGATGCTTTCAGCAGCTCAAAAATCTAACATAAGTGTTAGCTATTAATACTTTTGATAAGAGAGAGACATATTATATTACTAGAAATAAATAATATTTTAATGAAGCAACGAAAAATATAGCAAATTTTTTCAAAAAGACAAGTTCTAACAAAAAAAGTTTTTCTATAGTTTTACAAGAACCTTACTTAGTAAAATCTAGGGTACCTAGCTCAGGACGTATTGGGTCTACTTTTTTATAATCTCTTTAAATTAGTATCCCATAACACAAGTTTAAATTAATGTTAGCTTAATCAGTGTGATAAATAAATAAATATATAGGGACAAATAACACTAATTGAGCTAGCCCCAAAGTAAGTTAAAGACTTGTGTTTTTGGGATACTAACTCATCGATACCATACTTTCTAACAAATACATATATAGATAAATACCCAAGACCCAGGACAATGTGAAAAAGGCCATTTTCAAACTTGCCCTGACCGGGAATCGAACCCGGAGATCTGCCCCTATCTTTTCCTGTTATTTAAAGAACTTATTAATTAATACTCTATCTATAGTAATAAGAATCATTTCACCCTAATCGCCTTTAACTCCTCTGCACTCGTCGACATTGACACCCATGCACCTGCGCAAGGCGAAGCTGATGTTCTTCTGGGTGCGGTACCCCAGCTCGGCGGTGCTCAAGATGTACTTCCCAGACATCAAGTTCAACAAGAACAACACGGCTCAGCTCGTCAAGTGGTTCTCCAACTTCCGGTAAGTTCTTCTTTTTTTTATTTAAGAGCTTAGGCTCTTTTCGCTGGAGTTTGCGCAAAACTTCTCAGTCTTAAGCCTTACTCTTTAGTGCGTTATACGACGTCCTCCTTTTTCTTTTTGTCTTCCTAAACCTCTTCTTCCTCTCCTCTTTTCTTCCAGTAAGTTTTAAATAATGAGTCATGTCGTATGAAGTGACCAATGATTTTCCTCTCCTATTTTCTATTTCATCCAGCAATCTTAAGTTATATCTTACTTAACTAACTCTTACTATTTCCAATACTTCTTTATTGGTTTTCCTTTCCGTCAAACGCATCTTTTTCATAAAGTAAGTTTTTAATTTTTATTTGTATCTTTGGAAGAACGGCTCTTTTCGAACCACATGTTTTTTCATACTACCTTTAGCACGAATATTTGGCGTCAAAATATTCTTATCGCCTTCGAAAATTTGTTTTACGTACGATAGAGGCGCTTTTCGTTTTTGCATTCAAAACGTAGACGAGGACGATACTAAAATAAAATATTATATTGGAGCTAAGAGTACAGATCTAACACGTAGAGACGCCGAAACATATGATGCACCACACTGATATTACTTTTTGTTGAGCAACATTTAGCAACATGAAAATTAAGTTGAGTAACCTTGAAATTTAAGTTTTAATGTAGAATATCATTCTTTTTATGATTTTCTTCATTGAATCTTAAATTTAATGTTGATCAACAAAGAGTAATATCAGTTTTTTAATAAGATTTCAAGATTCCTAAAAACACAACCACGGTAATTACCGTGACACTACTATCTGAAACAAATTTAGGTTATGGAATCCCAATAATACAGACTTCACTTTCCTGTTTACTTCCATCCTTATCAATTTTGGGTTATTAATTAAATGATTATTGTGACAAAATATTACTTACCTGCCTTATATATGAGTTTCCTGTCACTTATATAACACTTAGGTAGGTGTCATCTTTGCAACAAAATAATGAAATCAAAGTATTGAGGAGTAAAAACAAAATTCATATTAATTTAATATTTTTTTAGTAAGCCAGAGCATAAAAGCCTTAAGCCTAGTAGTGGGCCGTTGAAAGCTGAATATAATGATGATGAAGCTAAAACTAATAGGAAGCTACTTACTTTATCGCGCTATATACAAGAGTGTGAAGAATTAGTTGGTCTTAAATGTCGCTTGTGTAATAAATATGGTATGTTCTATGAGATTTTTCATATCTTGAGTAATGGCCGCGAAAGAATGTCTTATTTAAGCCAACATAACCATAGATGAGGGTGCTAAATGTGTGATCTGAAGCTTGCTACATATGTATAATATTATATGTATTCATATCCATTTTTTTCTTTTCGCCCGAGGTGTGTATTTTCTCCTGGCCTGGAAGTATTTTCAACGCACGCTATCTTAATAAACCGGCCGAGTGCGAGGGCAGAATATTAAAAAAGAAGTTTTTTTAATATCCAATCTGTCTTAGGGTCACTATTTTACATATGTGTACCAAATTTCAACTCAATCGGTCCTGTAGTTCCACTTATGACAGACAGACAGACAAGTGAGTGAATCTATAGGGGTTTGAAACCCTAAAAATAGCTACTAGCTGTCGTGTAACTCCAGCTTTTGAGACATAAAACAAATAAAATACCTCGTTCTCCCAAACAATTAAAACTAGTAAACCGATTACCGGCAATCTTTAGTCAGTTAGTCCATAATTGAATAACTAAAGGGTAAATTCACTATTTCCTAATCAATGGGGAGCCACCCCCTAATGATTCGTGACGGCTATAAACAACACTATGAATTATTTACTCTATTTGAAACCTTTGTCAATATTTACATAGTATTGATATGTTCTGTCAAAAAAAAAAAAGAAAATCTATAAAAGATTTTTCTATCATACTCGTAAGACTGCATTTAGAGTACATTGCTCAAAGAATATTGATCAGAAAGGCCCATTCTGATTGGCGATGATGTACCAAATTACTTATGAGACGGACCGTGATATTATTAAAAAATCTACACTCACAAATAGTTCTAAACAGGGTTTTTTTTTATTAACCTAGTTTGTTCCATATTTTGGGCAAAGGTTCTTCTCCCATCTTCTTCACTTGTCTTATTAATCGAAACTTTTTATGCACAAAATTAATATCTACTCTTTTTGCCAGATTATAAATCTATGACAGATTATTTTATATCGTTATTTTACAGATAGAGATACATTTTTACGTCTTTATCCCTGACGGGGTAGACAGAGCCCAGGGATGTAAGACCCAAAGGCGTGATGGTGGGCGTTGAGACGGAAAAAAGAGTCAAATAATGATGGTTTGCTAACCGCATCGCCTATTAACATGATTCAAATCTCGCCTTTTTCCTCGATCAGTTTTTACGATCTGTGCGGGAAAAGAAGCAGCTGGTACATTTTAAGATTTTTTCCTTTCTCCTAAACCAATATGGATGATTATAAATCTATAACTTATTATTATATCGTTGTTTTACAATAAGCTAAATACGAGTAGTAATACTTCAGATTACACAAATGTTACTTGGTAAGTAATACTTGTTTTTATGAATAAATAAACATATAAAAATAAATTGTACCTTATACGGTTAATTAACACACAATACAATTAAGGGTTCATACCTACTTACATAAATATTACGACATGAATAATACTCTCCTCATTTCAAGTTAATAACCACAAAAATAGGTAGGTACTTACCTGCTTAAATAATAAACGTAAGAAATTTTCCTCGAAACAATCTAGCTAATATTGTGGCTAAATAAAAAATACATACATACAATGTATAATGACATTTCCCTAATGTTTTATGACAGAGTTTTTTGTTTACGGCTCTTAGAAGACACGGGCTCCAAGGCAAAGGCCACTTTTACGGTGATGGTTGGAGAAGATGGAAAAAGGGATCAAAATAGTGGTCGGTTGCTAACCGCATCGCCTATAAAATGATAAGCATTTGTAACTGACTTATTTATTCGAATATATGTACACATATTTTTATGACCACTTGATGACTATGATCACTTAAAGCAACTGGACGATTTGTAAAATTCTTTTTCTTTGTTTGAAAGACCATACTTGTCAGGTGTTCTCATAGATTTTATCAAAATAGGTTGTGTAGTTTGGTGATAAAGTTGAACTAGTCGCGGGCTCGAATTTACACGTGAACGCAGCCTAAAAGTGTGCTGTCTTACCTAACATTGTGTTCAGGCGAAGCAGTGTAGTGAAATACACGATAATTCTTAGTAAACCAAGCGCGTAAAAACATACGTAAAGTTCTTGGAGAAGAGGGGTTTTATGCAAAAATTACTGCATTAATCAATTACAAATGAAGTTTTTTAAAATCTTCGATAATTAAGCCGTATCTGTGTGGACTTTGTTTTGGAGATTTTACAGTTCTTTTACTATTTATTTACGCCGAAATTTGCGTAAAAATAAACAAAAAAAGCCGAATCTTTAATGTCTCCTAACTTTGAAATGGTTTTTTATTTTACTATTTTGTATCCATAACTTATAGTGAGACAAAACGATATCATGTTAAACTTTGCATGTACAATGTCAAACAGTGGAAGAAATCCCCTCCGAAATTTGTATAGAAAATGTATCGACTAGTTCACTCGTTAAGTCGGTTTTTAGTTTTGAAAAAATATTTTACGCAAACAAAAGAAAGGGAATTTAATAAATAGAAACGGAACAAGGGAAATTACTATGAATTATTTAAGAAATGTATCTAGTCACAACAAGGGTGCCTACCCTTTAATTTTCTGTAGAAGACTACACAAACTGTAATGCTATAGGAAAATAAAGACATGTTTTCAATAATTCAATTCAGAAACTTAAATGGCTCTAGAAAACTGTTAATTATAGAAACTGTTGGTTTATTTCACTAATAAAACATTGCCCGTACAAAAACCGATATTTTAAAAATAACTAACGGCTTACCCCGGCTTTTCACGAATATGTTAAATACATATAAGCATTTCAATTACATAATTCATTCTGTCTTTTTGTGAAAATTGCATTTAAATCCGTTATGAGGTTTAGAAGTTATAAGCATAAATACATACAGAGGGACAGACGGCGAAAAGTAGCTTAATTTTATACTTATTATGTATTGATGTATAGAAACATCATCATCAGCTCAATTGTAATTTTTTTTAAATTATATTTGATATAGATTTTCCTTTTGTCGTGCCCTTTTCTACGTAGGTACCCGTGCCAATTTCATCCACTGCTAACCCATCAGTAGTATTGCCGCTCGATAGTCCAAAGTCGATAGTATCGATCCTGACGACGAAAAAACTATCGATAGTATTGCTTCTCATAATACATAAATTATCAATAATATCAATAGTTTTTGAAACGCAATACTATTGATAGTATCTATAGTTTGGTCACCGATAGATACAATCGATAGAGTCGATAGTTTGTACGTCTTCATCGATTGGTACTATCGATAGTATTGTTGGTTATCAATAGTATTGCTGTGAAACAGCTATCGATTCTATCGATACTATCTATGGTATAGATACTGTCGGTAGGCCTATCGATAGATTGGCATTTTCGACTGAAACTATCGATTGTACAAATAAATTTAACCGTATTCTATGCTGTAGTACGCAGCAGAAAGTCGCTAAACTATTGATTTCTACTTCACAATACCTTATCTCTTCGATAAGACTCACCTGCCATAAGCTTTCCTATGATAACTAACCCTTCTTTTCTATCAAACAAATATAGTGTTGTAAGAGACTGGAGACTAGAGACTTTTTTTTAAAGGGAAAAATAAATAATGTATGATCAATAATATTTAAAGATCTGAAAACCTTCTGGCTTCTCAGATTTCTCAAAATTGGTATCCGATACTGCGACTGCTGAAAAATACACACGGTGTGTTTTTAATACAATTTTATTAACAAAAATCAAAAATGTTAAGCATCCGAAAGATTTTTGGTCACTAATATCGCCAAGACTAACCGCGAGATTTATTTACTAAACCAGATTTCGAGTCTCGTAAAATAAGTCTAAAGGCTCAAATCTTTCACATCACTAGCAAACAATCTAGATATCACTATCGTTCATATAGTAACCGTAAAAGACAGCTATATAACAAATGTCTATGTGTGCAGAACACTTGAAACTTTATATGAACTTTCATTAAAGCTTTTTGCTATCTCAAGCTTACGCTATCTAAAGATAAATAGAACTTGGTAAAAGCCCCGATAAGATTACTGAAGTACACCAACAAATAAAACGCAAATGCCTTAGTTAGCAGGTACGCAGTATTTATTTGATTAAACGTTATAAAATTATGTAAGTATATGGGTTTATATATATCGGAAATAATGGCAAATAATTTCGAATCAAATCATCAGCATTTTTAGCCCACATCAACCTACATCTGGGCTGGCCTCCCTTTCTTTCGTTCCTTCCACTCAGTTAATGCTTTGGTAGGTAGGGTAAGTACATCGGCTGTCTTCTCTTCTGGCCGAATGTCCCGCCTATAATCCCGTCCCGAATCAAATATTGAACATTAAAATACATTATATATACAACCCTCCAGTTTATATAACTTATTAAGATTACCAGATATTCTTCCTTGATTTTATCGACAATGCCATGCTAAGTGTGCAGGTCCAAAGGCCTCGTTTAGTTCGCCTATCGAAATCAACGGCTAAATTTCGTTTTCTATGGTACAAAAGATATCTGTATAAGCTAAAAGATTTCGAAAACTTGATCCATTAGTTGTTAATGGTGGTGGACATCGGAAAATGGCCATTTCCTTCGCGATACAATCAAAAGAAGGGCGAGGGTGGACAAGCATAGGCAATTAGAAGGTGGTGAGGCAGGTTTTAAAAACACCAATTTGCTCGCATTTCCCCTATGGATTTGTTTGCATGTGATTTTCTTGCAGTAAGTTTTTAGTTTTTCGAACGAAATTCCTTTTCGGACGGTACGGACTTGGCTGATAATAAAAAAATAGGGGATAGGCGAAAAAAAGTGTAAGATTTTTCCGTCACTTTTTTCCGTTACGAATTATTTTTTCAAACTTCGTTCCAACCTATACGTATAATAAATGTTCCACGACTATACGTATAATAAATATTACATAACAATATTTTATGGGGCAGACAGAGCCCAGATTAACAAGACTTTTATCGTAATACTGGGCGAGAAGGTGATATTGGTAATGTAAAAGCAAATATTTATGTACGTTTAAAAAAATGCATAGGTACTAAGATAACCTACACATACATATCTAATCAAAGCTAAACCCAAAAATAAAATCGATCTAATCAGGGAAAGGAAATACCCAATGTTCGTATTAACAGTTCGTATTAACTCTTTTTTATATTAGTGTAATAATTCATTATTTCTACAAAATAATAACTAATAAACCGATTGTGAAGTCAAACTTACGATAGCCTTTCTATAACGATAAGTGAATTATACGTTTTTAATGATGGAAAAACGTCAATTCAGCGATAACAACTAAAACAAAATTAAAAGTTAAATCAAGATAAGAATAAAACCTACTCGTTAACTGCGATTGAGTTTTTTACTTTATACAAAATGTACACTACAGTTATACAAAATGTAACAAAAACCCTGTCCGATCCTTGTAGAAGCAACTCAGACAGTCAATATGAACATTTTTTTTTATGGGACCAACGCTTGATGCTCGAAGAAGAAATCGACATTTTCATACAAATTGCCGGGCCGGCCGAACACTTTTGTATGAAAATTTCTAGTTTCAAGCATTGGCTCCATAGCAAAATTTCTTCATATTGACGGTTTGAGTTGCTCCTTCAAGGATCGGACAGGGTTTTTGGTACATATTGTTTAGAAATTTCATTAACAATTGCGAATTTAATTTAGTAAAATAAAAAATAAGATAATCACAAAACATATCATTGCTGTAAGTTGTTTTTAAACAAAATAAAAAAAACAGAGTTTTCGAAAATATAGTTCTCCAGAAGGCAGCACAGTGGAGTCAAGTTGCTTTTATTGGATACATTTAATAGAGCAAAAGAACCTGTCAACAGATGGTCCAATGACAATAGTCCATTGGACTATGCTATTCTATGATTGGACTTGACGTCACTGTGATGCCACCCGATGTCAAATATTATTGAAAACCCTCAATACACGATTAACGTATTCGAAATTCAAAGAAAAAACAGTGTCAATAAATTTAAAAACAAAATCGTATGCTAAGGAAAACGTCGACTGCTGGCCACTTGTTGACATAGCTGTAGAGTAGTGTAGACGCCACGAGTGCACTAACACAAGAGCACTCTTCACACGTCTTTTAAGGACATCGTACCGTGTAAAACCGGCTTAAAAAGGCAAAAGTTTACTTCCATTGCCTCGGCAACCGAAAGAAAAACTCTCTAGGGACAAACACGCTTTTAGTCAAAGACGTAAAGACAAATTCTTTGCAGCGCGCTCAAAGAAACGCGCAAACAAAGAGTATGCAAAATTAGCCAGAGCGACGATAGCACTAATTAGCGAGTGAGTCATTTAAGTTATTTTGCTTAATTAAGTCGCAGAAGTGGTCTGCGGCCGGCCCGGTGCGAAGCCGGGAGCTAGGCGGCAGTAAGGTCATGTCACTTGTAAAACCTGAAAATTATGATTTATTGATATGACAGATGTATTTTTTATTTTTTATGACAAATTTAAATTATGTTATATTACAATTTATCCAAGTAAACAGCTCTTTCTTGATTGATAAGTTATTTACAAATAACTTATCAATCAAGAAAGAGCTGTTTACTTGGATAATTTATTACAATAAATAATATCCTTTTTTTTTAATGGTTTAAGTTTAACTTACTGGCTAGGTATCCTTAAGTCTGGTATTAATCTTGTTGAAAATGTACGATGTGATACTATTTCTTTTACTTTCTGTCTTGAAATTTAAAAATTAAAATAATTAAACGGCCTGTTTTAATTAGTTTTCCTTTAGGATAATCCCCTAACGTTGAAATTTATTACCTGTTTTTAACTTGACCTAATCATATCACTACAAAATTATCGCGAGCTCTCCGTCTAACAAGGCGTCGCAAATTGTTAGAACACGGCAACACTCCAATTAATCTTTTTACACATCCAGCACGAGGGCGTGCACTTAGACAGTCAGGTTTCCCTTTTTAACGTTTACACACGAAGGCGATTCATAGTTCATACCGAGGAGCGTACAGGCCATTTTGTACAACTGAACTAAAGCTAAACCCGCGCACTGACGTCGGAATTTCTTTTATTTTGACTCGGAATTCAAAAATTTAAATATTATCTTTATGTTTTTCACTAAAATTATGATATGACGTTTTATTTTTTAATCGCAACGGAGAACGTAACCTCCACGCAAGGACTCTTACAGCCAGGAAATGGAAATGCCTTACGTCGCAATTTCATATGCCGTTTTGAATAAACATGTTAAGTAGCTAAAAGCCTAGTTTAGTTTAATATGTACGCAAAAAAAACAAAATTCACTACATTTCCATCATTACTTTCATGTCATCAAAGAACGGAAATCATAAAGGGGATATTACACGCGCATTCCTACCTATGTTACATCGTGTCGTATGAAGTCACCTTGCAACTTTATTGTATACGGTGTAAAATTTAATTGGTTGGCTAATACACTGCTCCCGTGTGGAGTCTAATTTACGTGTTAACATTTTTAATAAGGCCTGCCGAGGCTAGGGCGCCAAGTGGACGGCCATTTATATCGCACCACGCTCGTACGAGCACCTCCAGTAATTAATACGACCCTTTGGAGGAAGCTTATGAGTAGTTTTCCTTCAAAAAGTCTGCTAATTACACAAGTTTTCATTTCCTTCGAGTGGATGTCGTACCTATTAGCAACTGTTTATTTCCCCAAGAATTCGCTTACATTTAGGCGGGAACGTCACGCCTTGGCTGTAAATTCTAGCCAACATGTCTTCACTTCCGAATTAAAGGCCGCACGCACGCGAAGTAGGTAATAGGTGCGGGCGCGGCTGAATATTTACATATCATTGCGATACGCAAGCCATTATAAAATATTAGAATTTCGCCGGCCGTCGTCGTTAATAATATAATTAAAACACGCTAAGGTGCGGTCTCTACTTATCAGTAATCAAGAAGTAACGTGTAGGGGTGCCGTAATGCGTTCGCACTGGCCTACATTATCTAATTTTAAATACGGAATGCGTTGTTTGCCCGTCACTTTTTAATTTAAGGTTATTTATAGTGACGAGGTTTCTTTTGAAAAAAATTAGTCAAAGCCTTTGTTTTAGCCCTCGAATGAAAGTAGATGTGCCCGGCCAGTCTAACCCCACATGTAATCCATCAGCTAATGAATGCTTAATTAGAAAAGTGGTGGTTTCTTCCGAGCGCGGCCTTATCTTGTCTTCGATGGGGCATAAAGTTTTTTAATTACTCCACCCTGAATATGGCGGGAGCGTTACGAGCATATATTTTACAGCCTTTTTTGTCAGCAATAAAGTAGAAACTGGGACAAATTGCTATCAAATCGTGCAGGAAATCCTTGCTTATGCGATAGCTAGGACTTTAACACTGTTTAAAATTATTAAAATATTGTAAGTAAATAATTATATAATCTGGTGCTTAAACCTAGATAGGGGCCATATTAAAGAGCTGTAAAGTTTTATAAGCAGTGTAACATGTGACAATGTACGTACCCTTGAGTTGTTTGTCATGCGAGGCCGCGGCACGCCTTGCACTGGTCTCGAAGGAGCGGGCGCGCCGTTCTTTCATTAGTGTACACCTTAAAAAACCTTAATACTGCTCTAATGACATGAGTTTTTGGGCGGGAATATCACGCAAGTTTTGTTTTTTATCGTAAACGCAACGATATCATGACGTATGCAGTATTGTCTTCATTACTTTTTCTGTAATGTAATCTTCTTTTTTGATAAGTGTTTTAATTGTCATCAACTTCTTAGTACTAGCATTAAATTGTAAAAAACACTGTGTCCTTTTTCTATCCTTCGTATTTATCGGACGGAAGTCAGCGCCCGCGCACCATATCTCTGGTACAAAGCCACTGACCAAGGAGGCGAGACCCAAGCACATAATTATTTCAGTAATATTTTGCTTGTAGTCCTCTATATCAAGGGGTCTGCTCACAATGGGCATGCTGAAGAAGTTTCGTATTAATAATACAGTCGTTTCCGAAGCGATATGATTGTTTACTGGTCTTCAGAGTAAGGCGCAATAAAATTGTTGAACATCCGTCAATATCAAGCTGAAGGAGGTCAATGTATTCATTAATATAAATAAAACCTTTTTTCTCATAATTTCAAAGTCGGTTTTATAGTATGCATATACAATTTTTAATACTATTTGAAAATAATATCTAATAATTTCACTTATTTCGACCATCTTTGGATTATAATCAACACAATACATTCTTTACATATAAGTCGCAAAATATTAATTATTGAAATTGAAATATTAATTAAGCGTCCTTTTTTAATTTGAGGTAAAATAAATTAAAAATCAGCGATCATTTTATACTTTTAACAAAGGTCGACCTAAGTTTTAATAAATTGTAACTTTCAATAAGTACCTAAATTATACGTAATCAATTTAAAAATAAAACTTATTTTAAATGCCAATCTGAATTATCAAATACCTACGGACGCTTTTTGAAAATAAATCCATCAAGATCTATATTTCCAACTTTTGTGAAATCAAATTTGTTGTAAGTAGGTACTCAGAATGTACTTACGACAAGTTATAAATACATATCTATACCGTCGTTAAGGACATGTATAAAAGGCGCGACGTAGGCGTAGGCAGTATACACACGGGAAATCAAGCGAGTGGGGGCGTCAAGTCGCGTGGAAGCTACCTAAGACGCAATTAATTAAGTAACGTTGATTAGAATCGTTTTTCAACCCCGAAAAAAAGAGAGATGATAAAAGTTTGACGCTGATGTCGGTCTGTCTGTCTGACTGTCTAACGCTCGAACGGATAGACCGATTTCAATGCGATTTTTTCGCGTGAAAGCAAGTTCCCTTATGGTGGTTCTTAGCTATGGTTGGTGATACTCGGTTCAGCCGTTTTAAAGTTATTGAGGATTAACGCTTGAAAGTCAGGGCTTTCTCTATCAAACAATAGATAGCGATACGGATATCAAGTTGTATCGGTAGTTCCGCAACTCATCACTAGATGACGTTCTTGACAGTGGGGGTTTTTTTCCTAGCAAAAAACTTTTTCCTCAACATTATAGTAGAACTCAAAAACATAAACATGTTATGACAATACCAAATTATAATATTAAATAATCAGATACTCATTTATTTTAATTAAATTACGTATTCGTGTTTACCAATCTTCTCAAGGATAAGGAATTTAATTAAGTCACATTTTAAAACATGTGCCAAATACCTAAATTAATCAACAGGTACTTACTTACTGAACAAGAAATAAAACGAATACAGAAATATCTTATAACAAAATAGCTGAAGGCTCTTGGGAAATAACTTAAATAAGACTGATGTACGACATAACGATGTCAACTAAAGTAATTATATTAGATACCTCACGCCGTATTAAAATATGTTAAGCCGCTATTTTACTGACATTACGACAAAAACTTGAAGTTGTCTATGAAAGACATAGACAAGAAAGAACTTATTCATTTGAAATGAAAATTTAGAATGCTTTACGAAGAAAAAATGCTTTATTTGAAATTGGAATTTTTAGCACACTCCGGAATTTTAATAGAAATTTAATTCCCGCGCCTTAAATTCAAATATGGAAAGAACGTTTTAGTAAAAAGTACCACAATCTTTTTATTTTTATTAAGAATCAGATTCTGTATTTGTCAAAGCTGTTCTGCCAACCGCATGTAGCGGGGCCGGGGAGGGACACTTAAAACTGCTTTTGAAACTGTCTGCAGTAATTTGTAGTCATTCTGAGATCAAGAGGCCGTGAATGGTCAGATTTGGCCCTTAAACGTCCATGCATTTAACCCTTTTAAAAATAAAGGTGAGTAGAATTTCAATTATGAATATTCTTTTAATAATACTAAAAGTAGGATACATTTTCAGTTGGTTTTTCTTTATGTTTTCCTTGTAATATTCTTGGAAGTTAATGCCTAATACATATGATGTATATACAATCGCAGAATTATGAAACCACATTAAAATTATAACCTATTCTAAAGCATGAACTACCCAGCTATGGCAATGTATTTATCATTAGCTTTTAAGTTCCTACTCTTAAAAATAGGTTTCAATCACTAAGAATACTTAAATCAATTTAATCTAATTAAAAATGTGTACAATTGTATACAACACATTTCCAAGGGATAAAGTATCTTAAATGTTTATCCAGGCACGTGCATACGTGATAAATTTGATTTCTATAAGTTCAGCCACTTTGTAATAAAAGTGGAACTTTGTTTAAGACGAATGGAAAGAAATTATCTCGGAGCAGAACAGAATGGAAGATGTGAAGGGAGGCCTTTACCCAGCATTGGGACACGTGATGGCTCCAAATTAAATGATATTTAATAAAGAAGATTGAATAAAATGAAAACCTATGAGTAATACCCAACTAATCCAAAAAGGTGCAACGTAAAAAGTAAAAAATCCTCCGTCATATATCTCCTTAACGGGAGTCTGTTTAACCCTTTTTCAAATTTTTAATACCGAAGCGAGTAGTTGGGGGTAATAAAATCTCTGAGTACTCAAATGAGCTGAACTTTTGAGCGGGCGCAAGACAGAGGCGGGTCAGCAGGGAGGGAGTCATTAGCCAGGGATGCACTCGCATCGGAAAATTTAACAGTTTTAATAAATATTTTCATCGCTTGAAATGCCATACCATATTTATTAAAAACTATTTTATCTGCTCGCGGTGTTGCTCACGTGGTTAAATGGCAGTAGCTCTGAGAAACCTTACATTTCTCTAAAAATAATTCAGGTAATAAGCTAGACATGCCAAATTTCATTCAATCTATTCAGCAGTTTGCGTGACTGTGTAACAAACATATCCAAAACTTTTAATTTTCATATTTATAATATTTGTAGGATATAGCCATCATTTAAGTTTCACAATATTACTTATTATTTTGCACAAGTGATGAAAGAAGATACTAAAATAAAGACTAACAATATAATCAGATACTAGAAGTGTTTACGAGAAAGTGTCCACAGTCCTCGCATACATACAGGTAGATAACCGTCTACAACCCGCATGGCATCAGCACGCACTTACGACACCATAATTCCACCTTTTGACAACTAAATAACGGTTGAAAAATGCCTTAATATCATCTTTGACCTTTTCTATTCAAGGTTTTTATGTCATAACACTTATAACGCACATTTGTATAATCTATTCTTCATAGTGTTCTGTAATCTAAATATATACAAAAAAATTAACAATAATTTACGAATCATCTCTAATATATAAAAATATATAAATGTAAGTATATTTAAAGAATATACAAATGGTATTGATTCACTCAATCAGAATTCATTCTTAGAAGAATATCAAATGTTGTTTTATTAAAACCATATTATTTCAGTCGATAAATAGGTAGACTTTGTGGTTGGGAACTTGGGAAAATACATATTACTTCAGGCATCGCTTATTATAAAATGCAGGTTATCCTTCATTTATTACTCTTGAGTATTACATATTTCTTGACAAAAATAACCACTTAGATGCACGGTTTTACCCATATTACAGGGTTACCGGTATTTGCAAAAATAACATTCAACAAAATACATTATTAGATTATTACTTAATACTATGGAAAATATACAAACGATAATGTAGCTTTCTTCTAATTGTTAAAGATCTTTTTCTTATCGTGTCATTGGCCCAAATTTGAAATGTATTCTTTCAGAACTTTGCCACATTTACACTTACTTTAACATATAGTATATTTGTATATAATAAGATGTTCATTAACTTGAAGTTACACAATAAATAATAATAAATTATTTCATGTACTTACATACAGTTGATTAAATAAATAAAATATAATAGAGACGTTGTCAGAAACCAATCATAGAAGAACTAACGTATTTTTAAGTTGATCAGAATAGATTCAATACATGATTACTCCCAGTATTATCCAACATACTCGTAGATGTAAAGCTAAATTACATGACGCGCCTAAGCATCACACGTCAATGAGCGCATAATTTAAATAAATTAAATTTACACGTCCAGTGAACTGAGTGCGGCCCTGCAGCGGACGGCGCAGTCTGAAAAAAAGTTTTTTCACTAACTGAAGCATTAATCCAGGCTGGTATTAGTTTACTCGCTTTTACTCGCCGCTGTGTGCGCCGTGTGCATGTGTGCGTGATGCCGTGCAACTTTTTACAGACTACCTGGTGTGCGGAGCCTGCGTTGATCACCGGACATTTTTAATTTGTTATGAAAAATGTAATGTAGCATTACGTGCTCTGAAGCTTCATTAGGATTCCAAGCACAAGTCAAACTAAGAGTAGGTTTAGGAAAATACGTGGAATTAACATCTATTAAACCCGATAAGAAAAGTTTGGCAATGAGTTAGGTACCTAACTTATATAAGTAGATTGTAACTTTTAAACATCGGAGTTCTCTACTAAATTAAATTTATAATCTAAACAGGTTTCCTTACAAACGAAACATTGGACAAAATAAATATTGATCATGTTGTTATTGATGTTTAATTAAATTGGTGTATTTAAATAATCAAAACGCATTACTAGTATGATGTAGATAATTAATACGTGATTTTAAAGTAAACTATATTGTCCTTATACAAGCACTGATAGCCACTTTACTAAATCGTAAACAAATGTAGATAGGAAGGTACCTGCAAAAATATTTTTTGTCAATTTAGAAGTAAAAATGCTATAGGAAAAATTGCTGATAAAGTGTTCAAATTTAAAATGACGACTTTTTCTATCGACTTTTTCTAAAATCAAATTAAATGAAACAGACATACTTATTTATAGAAGTCCACTTGATTCTAGGGTCCATGCCCAGAGGTACATTAGGTTTTTTTTTTC
The DNA here is from genome assembly GCA_943193695.1 of Acrobasis suavella. Lineage (NCBI taxonomy): Eukaryota > Metazoa > Arthropoda > Insecta > Lepidoptera > Pyralidae > Acrobasis > Acrobasis suavella. Next base: position 6,659,117 of record OW971947.1, read on the forward strand.
ATTGTGCATATTTTAACAGCTAAATCAGGTCCATTGAATAATTATCTCATATTTGGAAAAAAAATTGCAGGAATGTAATTGATATCATAAACAAAACAACTGTCAAAATTAATGCATTGGAAAAACATCTTCCTGCATACGATGTAAACTGACGTTGGCTCTGTAACATGTAACTGCTCTGTAAAACGCTGACCGTCGGCTCATTCTCCTATGCTTCTCGAAAGCTGGACGTCCACTCACACTGCCAAGCGTCACGTATTACCTACTAGCTATCATTTTAACCCAAGCATCAGCTTTTAATAACCATTGTATTTGGCTGCGATCGAAATGAGTGTTTGTGAAGGCGATGTCTGGAAACTATTTTTCGAATTTCGAAACTACGATTTTTCGTTTATGAGTTTTTGAATGCCAGTGTTAGGTATTATTGTTCGATTTATTCGATCTTTTTCGTTTTTGCATTTGTTTTGTGCCAATATAATTTGACTAGGTAATTATTGTTTGGGTCTCTACCTCTATAAGTATATTCTATTAACGATTTTTATCCTATATGTATATTAAAATAATGATTTGATCCATCAAGTGACTAAACAAATATAACAAAAACAGATAACGTTATTAAGCTAAGTATTTAATACTACACTTAAAAGTCGGTTTATATAAAAAAACTAACTACCACAAATTTTAATTTAGTAATAACTTGTGACAAATACAAAAATGGAAAGGAAAATTAACATATTTTTAGTTACAATACCCACAATTTAAGAAAATGTGAGATATAAATTTTATTAAAATGGTCCGATGTGGTATTATCCTAGTGTAGATAAGATGAGTATAGGTACCTATGATAGAAACCCAACGGAAAGACTACATATATATTTATCCTTGTATATATATATATATATATTATAATAATATATGATTATAAAATATACAGTTTTAATGCATCATTACATAAATTTAATTAATATTGCTTGTTATGGAGTAATCCAATATATCTAAACAAAATAAGTATTGCTTTATTATTATCCTTAAAGCGTGCTGAAAAATAAGAGACTTTTTAAGAATACTTCATAAGGAAGCTGTTCTTCAACAAATTAAAAGTTATAGATATGTAAATAATTATCTTATTAATTTTAATTAAAAACGAAGCCTTTTTAAAAAGAACGAGAATATAATTACAGAATTAGCTCTAAAAGGCTTTTAAATACTCAGATAGAAAAGAGAAAACGGTTTTGCCATAAACATATGTACCTATTAGATAACGCGAGATAAGTATTTAACTAAAACTTGACCAAACAACTGTCATACTGAACTCCGACTTTTAAAATATCAATGTACGGAACATCGAATATTTCTGTATGGCTAATGTCGAAGTTCCATGCAGAAATTTTCGAAGTTCCGTAAATCGATATTTTAAAAGTCGGAGTTCAGTACTACAGTCTGACCGAACATATACCAAACATATTACTCGTAATTATCATTGACCAAATAACTCAGCGATTTCGGTTAAAAAATAAGTTAGAGTATAATTTTGAGAATTACGGCCACAGATTAACTAAATATAAGACTGAACTTTTAATCATGTGGTTTTATCCGCAAGTAGGCAGGTTCTTACCCTCTTATCACATAACGGTATGTGCCCGCATGAGGCGAACTATGGAAATAAAAATAAAAAGAGGAACTCAACCGATATCCGACCTACTTTTTGTAATCTCGTGTATTTTTATCTTTTTTCTTTTCGAACAGAGTTTTTATGTAATATATTTTAATAAAGCTAATTGTTTATGTACTTACTGAAAATAATTATGTTGTTTTTAAACGTCCTTGGGTATATTAAATACTCGGCCCGGTTAAGATTAAAAATTATCTTTTTCAGATTGACCTGGGTGTTGGATGTTTATATTTATATATGTGTATTTGTTGTAAAATGAAGTCTCGTTGAGTTAGTATCCCATAACACAAGACTCGTACTTTGGTAGTAAAGTTACTTTGGTCGTACTCAATCTGTGTGATTTGTCCGTAAGTATATATTTATTTATTTATAATACATTTGTGCGAAAAGTTTTTAACCGGCTGCTGACAACTTTTAGTTTCTGTGGATTTGGTAAGAGACTTATCTAAGGTTAGTTCTGAAGTATCTTATGACATCTACAGAAAGGCCAGAAATTGGCTATTCTAGGCCAGAAACCACACAGCTTATCGTTCAACCACCAGACGGCCGAAACCGAAAGAACAATTGATAACAATGGTTTTGCAAATATGCAATTGTTGAAGGACTAGGTGTAAATCTATCTTAACTTGGTCTGATATAGAAACTTCAGTTTTGAAAAAGCCTGAAAACATTTGCACTTGATTATACAATATGTAACAAATACCCTGTCCGATCCTTGTAGGCGCAACTCAGACCGTCAATATGAGCAACTTTTCCTATGGGACCAATGCTTGAAACTCGAAAAAAAATACGATAGTTTCATACAAAAGTGTTCGGCCGGCCCGGCAATTCGTATGAAAATGTCGATTTCTTTTTCGAGTTTCAACCTTTGGTCAAAAGTTGTTCATATTGACGGTCTGAGTTGATCTTACAAGGATCGGACAGGGTTTTTGTTAAATATTGTTTACTAAATCTAAAAAAATATGCTGAAACTACTTATGTATTTTAAGAGTGAATTCAATCTATGATACTGAACAACTTTACTAAGGGTACATTTAAATATGAAAAATATTTTTTGACCTCTCATACAAGTTGACCGATCAAATGATCCAAGTTTGTATGGAAAGCAAAATTTTTTTCATATTTCGATACATGTATTTTCGAGAAAGTTGTTCAGTATCATGGACTGAATTACCCCTTAAAATAGTTTCAGTATATTTCGCAAGACGTTATATAAACAACACTATGGAATCTGTTTACAAGCAAACGAGTTTTCTTTGAATAATTAAATTACGAAAGAAATACGATAAACAAATTAGCCAATATTTACTGAGAAATAACGGCTTGGCTTAGATACAATCAAGTTTAAAAAAAAACTTGTACATTTGCACGAAGTAAGTCAACAATATGAAAGTCTTCTTTCATATTGTTGACTTACTTCGTCGTGAAAAAATTAACAATAGTCTGACCCTCCAAACAGCGTCTTGGTTTAGACTTAATGCTACTACAGACTTACAAATCTGTAGATTTGACTATGAAGAATAATATTTTTTTTTTGATTGGTAGTCTCAATGTTGATCTAGATGAAATAAGGGTGACGGACAACTTACTCCGGAAAATGCTAAACAATTATTGATGAGGGATAGATATATGTAAATACAAGAGTTACGTAGTAGGAATTATATTATACCTACTCGTAAACATGTACCATATGGATAAAACCCGCTATGGTATTGCCAAAATAAAGTGCAATAAAACTAATATCCTAACAACTGTTTCCGGTTTTATTTTTAGCTTTAATCTGTTAATACTGCATGTATAAACAAGCGTCGCTGTATTTCACCTACAGTCCTTCGTTTTAAATATTTCAGACATGATTCATCAGGTATCTACAAAGTACGTCATTATGACGATTGGAAATTATTTATATAATATTTTTCATTGTGTTATGTATGTATTACTGAAGATTCATTAATTAATGTAAACATAAATCAATTAGTTATACGTATGTATACTTTTTATTTATAATTTTTAAATAAGACAAATTTTTATTTATAATTTTCTCAAACCGAAGGAAATTATGATACCCTACGATTGTCAGTTCAAAGTGATTTGCATCGTCCCTTACTTTCCTTTTTTGTTTTTTGAAAAATATAAACATGTAGAAAGGCAATACGTCTTGTCTGGTAGAGTATTAATACTATGAATCACTTAAGCGGGTTTCACACGGGAACGGCGCCGCTTTCTTGAGGGGTGCAAACCACATCACAAGATATCGATGTGATTTCTACATGTTAAATATTTATTTATTTAACTTCATTACAAAAATAGGTGGACTAAAATCGTCAGGCTTTATCTACTTGTCAACCTATCTAATGTGATGCCACTTTGACTTGGAAGATGGTGCTTATTACCCGACAACGTAGTATTGCGTTACGTAGCCTTTGTACTATTGTGTTTTTTTATTTTATTTTAATTGTGGCTTTTTATGCACAATAAAGAATTTATTTATCTATCTATCTGACAACGATAAAAATCATTTTTATACTCCAATGCATTTTTGGTTTAAAAAAAAAGTTTTGTAAAATGGAAATTTTAGATATGGTCTATCGCCAGTGACTAGGTACCTTCCTAATTTTGGACATAATTCAGTAAATTTTTAATCATCTTGTTAAAAAGCGACAAGTGTGCTATTTTTTTTTGAAAACAATGAACTCAACGAGTATATAATTAAAAATCTCAAAGCTTTCAATCAGACTTGGTCCGCATTCAGCAGAGAACTTCCTAAAATCTTCCATTTATACCCAAACTTTGTCTAAAGACCTACTTCGGAACTTAAATTCCGTTCCATTATTTGCTTTTACGAGAAACTCGAAAAAAAATGCAACTGCGCTCGTCGAACAAAGGCTTTGCCTCCAGGTAGTCGCAAGACGCAAGATGCGACGTCTTAAGAAAACCTGGACAAAAGACCGAATTTCCAACCTAAATTAAACGCTGATACATTGACATAAAGTCTTCTATAATGTAGCAACAATCAAAATCGGAACTGATTTATATTTCTGGCATTTAATTCCTCAAGCTGTTTCAAAAAGCGCGAACTTAAACTTTATTTTTATCGGGCAAGGGTTTAAATTAGTTTGTTGTGTGCGTTTGCTAAATACGTTGCCTTGCCAAATACGTTGGGCGAATGTGTATGAACAATCGGCAGTAACAGCTGATTCCCACAGTAACGGTTTTCTTAGATGAAATATTATTCAAAAGTCACGAAGAGTCAAACAAAGGGGATAATATCAGTACAAAATCAACTTTTGCTATAAAAATTTACGTTTAAAAATAGGGTATTATTATTTTGTCATTGGTTACTTATATTTTATTCACATTTCTAGTATATAAGTACCTATATTACTTTCTAAGATATATCGATGATAAACAACTATAATGTAAGCAAATATTAAAGTGTAAAATCATTTAAAGAATTTTTTTCGCGAAATATCGATCAAGATCACATAGGTATGCTGCGGCATGTGATTGTATTTTGCGATCTAGATTTTAGTGTTTCGTAAAATACAAATATGAAGGAGAACAACTTTTGTTACTGGTATAATGATAATCAAGGAGTTACAGACATTTCATGACTTTTAAAACACAACAACTTTTTTCATGCATCATTTTACCTAATTTTTTTCTAGTTCAGTCGGTTTCTTCGTTTCCAACCCGCATGTGCCAGATATGGGCGAACACGCACCGCTTACAAACAATGTCGTTAGGAGATAGTAATCTGACGATTTCTCCTAAACCAAACCAAGGAAAAACTTCATTTAGGTACCTAGTTGTAAAAAAATCATTGTTTCAATGTCAACTTAGCAATGATGAACGAGGAACGAGCTCCCTACATTAATCCGAATTATTCGTATCCGATTAACTGTTTCACAAAACCGAACGCGAACGCGGTCGGCCGTAGGCCCTAGGCTCCGAAAAAGTGAGAATCGCGCAGTCCGACTTAAATAGGTAGGTACGTACTTACGTAGTACTACATTTTTTTTTTTATACAAGCTATAGTGGCAATCAATAGTAGGTATACTAAAAGACAACTGTTTTTTCATTTACCTTGTCAGTTTTATCACAAAATTAAATGTCGGATTCAAAATTTCGTTTTCTATTTATTTACACTTTATTGTACACCCTACAAAATGCATATACAAATGTAAGTAATGGAACAGGCGGTCTACCAGTCAACATACAGATTGTGCATAGAATAATGAGAATGTGTCTCATCATGGCGCTTCCCGGCTGCACCCTTGACTAGCAGAACACTGTTGGAGCCCGCAGTTCGCAGGTCAAATACGTATCACTCAAATCATGCATAACTTATTACTGAAATCATGCGACAAGGAAAAATATTATTACAAGGAAGAGGATATCAAAGCCCACATAATAATAAATTAATACCCACTTCAATTTAAGAACACATGTTGAATCAGTATCCGTGGACACTTATTGAAGACATTATGGACAAGTGTGAACACTTCTAAACGGTCGTTAAGATTAAGTTGGACGTCAATGAAAATTGGTTTTAATACTACAAGAATAATTTAATTTTATTAACATTCTTGTGATAGCGCGTGTCTGGCATTGAATTAAATGTCTGACTATAGTCGTAGGTTAAAATATAGAAGACCTACTCCTAAAAGGAACCCAAGTCGAATTAGAATTTAGGTGCGATTTAGAAAGAAAAAAAGAAAGAAAGAAAAAATCTTTATTTGGTACAAAAAAAATACAAATTATGTACTAAACAAAACAAAACATTATAAAATTATGTACAAAACCAAAACAAACATTAGGTATTTTACAATCGACTAATCAAATTAGGAGTTCGTATTTTACCTCTATTTTTTTAATGTTTCTTTGAGAATATTATAAATATACTGGACTGAACTTTGTTATTTTTATATCCACGGTGTAATAAAAAATATGCTGTAGATACTTATTTATTTTGAATAGTCTAGTAAAAGTTTTCCTCAATTAACCCAAGTAAGTATCATATATTCCATCGTATATACAAGGTAGTTAAACAACCTGACCATGGTCAACGGACTCTGGAAAGTGCTGGATGCAGTTCGCTGTTTTTTTTTACATCCCAGCAACGTTTGTCATTTAGCTGAAATGTTAATTATATTTGTCAGAACAAATAATATCTCAGTAACTACCCAAAAACCACAATTTCGCGAATCATAGCCTCCAGCGAAAAGCGCATCTAATTATTTAGACACTTCATTACTCAATTACGGCGAATCTACGGAGTACGGAGGGCCAATTAAAAAATAATAGACGGCGTGCGAGCGAGACATTCGAGGGTTCTTACCGGAGGCTTAGAGATCATCCTGCCAATTGATGGCGGAATATTCCGGAATATCAGTTTTTTTTTTCAAATTTTTATTTTTTCTTAATGGCCAATATTGGTATGATTTTTAGAGTATCATTTGGTAAATTATGTCGGGATGTTTTCTTTTTCTAGTTAATATTTCTTAGTGGCCATTGCTAATATTGGCAACGAACGTATGATATAACATTTCTAGAATGTTGTTAGGCCGAATATTTCGAATTATCTGCGGTTATTTTCTTTTTTAACTTGCTTTATATTTTCTTTGTGACCAATAGTTTTATAAATATTTTTTTCGTTTGTGCAAAAAGTACTTTAATTGGTAATCAAAAATAAAATACTGTGAATCACATTCGCTGAAACGATTGAGACATTGTTTAGATAAAGACCACACACGACAACATTTGCTTTAAGGGGCGTATATTTCATTGAGTCAATATGTTGACTCATTGAATACAGATGGATTCTTAATATTAATTACTTCGAAAACAATTCGTAATCTTTTAATATGACATATTGATTGTTTAAAAAATAATTTCAGTAATATTTTTTTTATAATTTAGCAGATGTATTTAGTAATTTTTTTAGACTTCGAAATTGGTAAATTTTTCCTCTTGTCAACACTCTTCCTTGACTTAAGTCACATGATTTAACAGTCAGCCTGTAAAAATTTTGATTGTTTCAATCAACTACTCGATTATTTTCACAAAAACTTTTTATTTAAGAGCATAACACGGAACCCTAGCAAAAAGTCTGAAAAACTGAATTAGCTTCGTAATTAGGCCTGGGAGACTCTCGATGCGCTCTCGTAAGCGAAGCGAAGACGCGAAGCGAACGCTAGCTCGAAATGGCTAATCAAATCCTTTCGGTGTCGAGTACTTTATTTGCATTGTGCTGAAGTGTCGCTATGTGATACTCGGCGTCACTCGTTATTAGCCCCCCGTAGTTTTTTACTGTTTTCGTCTGGCGAATAAGAGTTTTTAATTCTTATTTTAACTTACTGTAGATTTGGAAGTAGTTTCGTTTATTTTATTCAATAGTTTAGTTACCTAGGTAGGATTCCTCCGCATTCTATTGCTTGGTTCTAAAAAGTTTTAAGTTTTATAATCCCTAAAAATAGTCAAATTGTCCCTATATCTTTAGTTCGAAATAACCATTGATCTATTTTGATTAAGGAACTTCCTAGCTATACTTTTATAACTGATGACTCTCTCTCTCACCTTGCTGTGTCCCCGGGCCCCGGGTGCATCGTAAACTGTTTTGCTTAAGAGCCTGTAACTGATGGCATATTTTCTTTATTTCCAGGGAATTCTACTACATCCAGATGGAGAAGTACGCCCGACAGGCGATCAGCGAGGGTCTCAAGACGGCAGACGACCTCCACGTGGCCGGAGACTCCGAGCTGTACCGGGTGCTCAATCTGCATTACAACAGAAACAACCACATTGAGGTGAGTGTTATTTTTATGTGTACAACTAAGTAGGCAGACTTAAGGCCATATCTATATGGCAAATGATTATCGTATCTTACAGATGGCTGCGACAACAGAGGTCAGTATCATACAGTAAACCTAACTTTAAATCACATATTTTCAGTATATTTTGTTAAACCTTATATAAAACTACATCGAATTTCATTATTTCGAATACTAGCTATCTGTCGTAGGAAAACCTAACACTTCCAGACCAACATAATTCATACATCACACGTGTAGGTACTAAATATAACACATAATCTGGACTATGCGTTAATGGCATATTATCATGTAATGTCTCATCAAGAACAATAAATTTTCCTTGATAAATTCAGGTAGCCATCATCAAAATAGGGAAAAATTCCTTACCAGTTGGTAACGCCTAGTATTTCTGATATATTATGCAAAACAAGGCCTCATATTAAATCTATGCGTGTATTTTAATATCAAATTTTAAAAAGTTTTAAACCGGATTTGGACCTTTTAAATAAACCAACCCTTTAACATAAAATCTAAAATAAAGTTTATTTTAAACAGATAAAATTTAGCTGGCTAATATTTACGTACATAGATACTTCCAATTCCAAGTGTACCATAAACAGAATATTTTATCCACCTCAATTTGTTTTTCGTTTATATACCGTATCAAACGTGCTCTCGTTTGTCACTTCAATGACATACACTCATTTATTATACTATTATGAAAACAGTTTATGGACAAGGATAATTGGAATAAACGTATCTAAGATCTAGGAATGGAGCCTATCTCGTTGTAATTTTTTCTTTTTTTCTTTTTGTAGTTCTAAGTGAAATTAATGTAAAATCTCTTTATTCCAGGTGCCACCAAACTTCAGATATGTGGTGGAGCAGACGTTACGCGAGTTCTTCCGCGCCATTCAGGGCGGGAAGGACACCGAGCAGAGCTGGAAGAAGTCCATCTACAAAGTGATCTCACGGCTGGACGATCCAGTCCCCGAGTACTTCAAGTCGCCCAATTTCCTAGAGCAACTCGAATGAGCGCTCCAACACGCACAACGTTTCGGCTAGACAAATCATTGGACGATCGTTTCGCACACCAAAATTTTACGACACTCGCATTTAGGCCTTCAGATTCAAAATTATTGATAAAAAGTTAAATTAAATTATTAAAATTTGTACGTTGGACGGCGCTCGCTGCGCTCGAATAGGAAATTCATTAGGTTAAACGAGTAAGAGAAAATTTAAGTCACCTAGAATTTTATTTCTGCACATAATATATTTCGCTATATATAATTATTATTATTATATTATTATTAAGTATTATCTTAAAATGGTTTTTATAGTTGTGTATATCGTAAAATCATTTATTGATTTATTCATTAAGGACAAAACGATTAATATATTAACTAATTAAGTTTTGACATTTTGTTGTTTTAATTTTTGTTTTTTCCTTTTTTCCTGGTCCTTTCAGCCTGTTTCAGTTGTTCCTTGTAGTTCTTGTGTTGGCGGCACACTTTAGTGGCCGAAAATTGTCAACCTTACCTCGTCGTATTATTTTAGGAATAATTAACGTTAACCATAGTAATTAGTACAATAGAGCAGGGTTATTTTTCGATCCACAAACAAAGATTTACACATTATTTTTATACTGATAGCCGGGTTTAAGTTCATGCAGAGAGATTTTCAATAGAATAAATAAACAGACAGAAAATTCGAAAATATGTTAAACATCTTCAGTTGAAGTCGATGTAAACATCCTTGGTTGTATTTACGATATTTCGGCAAAGTTCGGGTCACATTTCAGTTGTTCGGAACATTCCGGACATAGGGTTAAGTTTATTCGTTAGATAAAATTACTATTTTCCGAAAATAAGCGTGGGCACATCAAGAAACACAGTGCGGAGCGTCACACCATTTTCAGTTTACAGTTTGTTTTTCTGAACAATACAAGAATATCACTGAATTCACACGGGAATTTAATGCATTTTGTTTTCGATGGACTTTTGTCTAGTACGTTTGATTTACAGAAATTCAAATTTTGTTTTCTGATGACGATTGAGTCGTTTTAATCTACTTCAAAAAAGGAGGAGGTTCTCAATTCGTCGGAATCTTCTTATACCAGTAGCATTGGTGTAGCGCGCGCTCCGCAGGCGGGCGCCTCGCGACCTTCAAGCTCATAGTCACATGACCCACAACCAAACAGACACAATAGTTGAAGGCAACACACACAATAGACCTAAATCCCCACAATCAAATTACAAAATTACAGTTTCACCATTTGGCTTCCGTCGAACTAAACGCACTGGGCCACCTCGTCCGATCAGAAGTGCCTTCAAAAATGTTGATTTTTTACGAAAATAAATAAGAAATTAATACAAAAGGGCCCTCAATAGTACCTGTCGCCCACCGCGGCCGCGCGGCGCCCGCGCCGCCTTTGCCCCACGCTCGCGCATCACAGTTCGCCGTATCGAACAATCAGTATACATACACTTACTATTATACTATAGAAGAATAATTAGTTTGATTCGTAGATATATGTAGCGCGGCCGGGCCGGAGCTCGTGGCCTAGCGTTGCGACTCACCCCGAATCACTTGCAACTCTTGCGGACAGCACGAGCGCGCTAGGCGGCGCGCCCCGACCCCCGCTATCTCGATGTATTTGTTATAACATGTAGTCGCCGGCCGTCGACCCCGCAAAGCGGTTACACTTTCAGTTCCCATCCTCAGTTGACAGAACACAAAACATATTGTTTCGCTTCTCAAATAGACATAAACCGATAAGATAGATAGTTGTACAGAGATGTATAGCCATGTACATAATACGATAGTTTTAATACAGAAAGATAATCGAATAACTATCTTAGCGCTAATGGTATTTATTAAGGCTCAATAGAAGAATGGAAAATTGCGAATTGATTTGCGGAATTGTACAAAATGTTATGCCATCTTGAGTTCAGAGTATGGACCCGCGCAGGGAGGGCGGCCGGCTTAGCTAAGCCAGTGTAAGCATTTTCATTTGGTATTACACGTTTGTTATCGTTTCATTTGTAACCATTTGATCTATTACGATAATATAAGGATACCTCAGTTTAGGATGGACCAGGCGTCGACTGGTGTGCTTAGAGTAGCAGGTTAGGTGAGAGATACGGATCCTTCAGACATGGACACATAAGTGAAACACGCAGCCTCCCCCCGTTCGACACACCGGTTTTTTGTTCGAAATTTTCCCGGTCAATCGACTCGATCCCCGATCGGTATTGGCCATCCTCCAGCCACCTCAGACAGCAATAGCCCGGGTTAATTTTCCTCGATTCGCGACGGTTGGTAAGCATGGAAGCAGTCGCCGCAGGGCTTGTTCGAAATCGAGCATTGTTCTGTTATTTATTACCATTTTGTTGATGTTGTTTGTTTGGTCACCGTAATTTAGTGGCGTTTTAGAGCTAATGAGTGCTAATGCAAAGCGCATCTTTGCGTCTAACGAGGAATTTTAATGGAATTGATTAAACGTTTAGCCGAAGGAATTCCACACAACGATAAACCGAAGATTCCTATTAGGTACTTTAAGTCCGTAAACTCATTAGTTCTAAAAAGCTAGCCAGCACATAATTCCTTGTATAGTAAGTAATGTATCCGTTATTCCGATCTCTCCATAGATTTCTTCATAAACTAGAAGTGTTAACGCAGGCTACACAACACATATTACAATAGCAAAGTATTGATTTCCCATCAACCGACATGCCGTAATTAGCAGATACTTGGAGCCGTTGATATTTTAGACTATATTTTCAGGCAAGATTAAAAAATGGAATAATTGTGTTTAAGTTATTTGTATAAAAAATTGAGTTTTCATCCGGATTTTCTACTTGAGTGACTCACTGTGAAATCAACAAGACCACATGGATACGAACAAGCCGATTTGATTATGCGATGTTGCGATTATTTCTAAGTTATGGGTTGACAATTTTTCTAAATTAATGTAAAGACTCGAGTTTGAAACATCGAAATATTTAGTCCACAGTGATCAAGGGGCTATCCCACAGAAAAAGTACAAAGTTCGGTGTTGACTTAAAGCTCATGTTTGTATGTATAATTATGTATGTAGATTTATTGAGAGCGCCGTGGCGACGACAGTTCTTATCGTTTAAAAATTTGTACCTAGATAATAGTTTATTTCTGTTTCATATAATGTATCTAACGTTTTTCTTTACACTTTTAGTATTTTCGAATCCGTCTACCAAGTGTTTGGATTATCATGTAAAATTAAATAAATATGTAATTATTTTCAAAATTAATTATAAATAAAAAAAAAACAATATATGTAGTATGTATTTGGTTCCACGTTTGGGTATTATGGTTCCTAAATTTTCGAAATTGTAATAGACTCTATTGTATGTAGAATTTCATTTTTGGAAGTTAGAGACATTTAGGTGTACCAAATAGCTGTATCAACTTTTCTATACGAGAAAAAAATCAATAAGAAGATGCTGAAAATTAGGTAGTTAAGAAATAAGTATTCGTTTGTAATATCTGGTTAAAATTGTGAAAACTGAGCACGGATACACTATTAGGAAGTTTTGAAACAAATACTGCCGACATTAATTCAGTAATAAATTAAGTAAGGTGTACGCTCTGTCGTTTTATAACATCTATGAAACCAAAAAGGTTACAGAGCGTTAAAAATATTTGTACTTATTATCGAAATAATCTAGTAATTTTCAATATCCTTGTGGTCTTCATTCGTAACAGCGATGTTTTGTTCTGTACTTATTGTGTGTTATGTATGTGTTCGATTGCTTTGATGAGCTACAGTCCACAGTGGTGGCGCCAGTTCGTTTGATATATTCGTAAACTAAGGCGAGCGGATGCGGACACCTGTGATAAAATTAGTTACAAAATTCGAAAAAATAAAAACGAAATTATTTTAGTGTTCCCGTCGTTTTTTGTCCAGTCGCCAACCCACTGTGCGGCATTATTAGGATTGTCACGCCTGGAACAACAAGCGGCGGGCTATTTGAAAATTGACTAGTGTTTAGGCATCGTTTCGGCATCCTCGCATTTCGGCTAAGTGATATGGTTCCGCGTCTGTTCGTTTCGATATATTTAGTACAAATTTCAAGATGTAAGGTTACGGGGCTCAAAGCTTTTCTTTGGACGCACCCGCGCCGCCGCCCCCGCGCCCCGCGCCTGCAATATAAAAAAATGAGTCGTGTATAAAATTTTATTCAAAAAGAGTATTTTTGTATTGAATATTTCTAAAGTTGGTGTAAAGATCAAAATTTCGTAATTTATAGCAATGACAAAATGGGACATTAGATAAATTTAGAGTGTCATGCGTTTTTTGTATTTAATTTTAAGAATAGTGTCGGATAATAAACGTTTAGGAGCATTAACCATTTGTAAATAAAAGTTTGGTCGGTCGCGGCGGAGGCGGCGGGGCGGCCGCCGTTATATAGATAAAAAAATATATAAATAACTCAAAGATGTTTATATGGTTCTGGATGTAAAAAAGATAAATTTAAAAGCAATTTTAAGGTGAAAAGTGAAATTGTAACGATTCCTCGGTATTTGTCTTATGGCTGCTAGCGATTCTATTGTAATCTGTGAGCCTCAGACGAATCAGGCCTGTCACCGAACTAACCTAACCTAACTACGCATTAATATAACGGTTCTTAATACTAAAACAATACTTATACATTAATATAATATCACATTCTCATAATGCTTATAATTTAAAGAGCGTGTGTCTTGTCATGAATGTTTAGGGTTACACGTTGGTGTATTAGACATAAAAAGTTAATGTGAGAAAATTGTATCTAAATTACTATTGGCGCAGCCCGATAGACCGCGACTGCGGTCGCGTATTGGCGAACTATTGGCAGTTAAAATTTGTTGATCAAAATTATCAAAATTATCGGTCAAGTTGGAAATATGTTGTATCTCAATCAGCTGAGACTGTCATACCAGTGAGGGATGTTTCTTCGTGAATATAACGAGTAATAAAGCTAAGCTTTTATTTGAATTATGCCTTTTATTTGTCTGTCCCTAATAACACTTTTATATCCTTTAACCTAACACAAACAATGAGTTGTTTGTGTTAGGTGTGAGTGCAATTCTAATACGTATTTAACATCAGAACAGTTATAGGTGTACATAACAAAGTAGGCTCAGATCAAGTCAAGATCCAGATCAAGCTTTCATCTGACGTTTCAAAAAGCATGTGAGTGAAGTGGGGTTTGAAATTCCGTTGTATCAGCGTGCATTTCATACAGACACAACGAGTTTGTCTTAGTGATGTAGGAAACTCGAGTCCTCCGAGTCCTTTTACTTAGGACTCGAAGTCGTTTACAAGGCTCAACTCTTTTAACGGAAGGCTCGACGACTGCCAGCTTAAGTGAGCCTCGGAGCGTGAAATTAAAGCTCGAGTCTCTTTCCGCATCCGAGCCTTTTTTGGGCCCCCGTCTTTTCACCCGACTGTAAAAAGGGAGGGTTATGTTTTTCGAGTGCGTTTAAAAGCAATGACTTTTCATGTATAAAACTAATCTGTCAATAAGAAATAAAATATGATTAATTACAATAGTAGTTAAAATAATGTATGCATGCATACCTTGGAAAACCAAAATTCATTAAAAATCACGCCTCGAGTCCTTGTAAGCTTTCATTTTTAAGATTAGAGCTCATTTTAAGACTCGAACTCTTTTAAAGGCTCGAGTAGTTGCTCAGAGAACTCGCGCTCGCCTAGCCTCGAAACTGCGAGCCTATTGAACTCATAGAGCCCTGCAAAACCGACTCGAGTCTTGTACATCACTAGTTTGTCTACCCTGTGTCACCGTAATATAATATCGGATACTAGCGAAAAATGTATTTTGCTTAATATACAGCCGTTCTCGTCATTAAGGTAATACTAGTGCCTACCCTAACAACAATATTTGTGCACGTCGCTGCGTTTTATTATTATATCATCATCATCAAGTCAGCCTTGTCTTTTGCCCACGGCTGTGCATAGGCCTTTCACTCCACCAATCTCGGGCCTGTGCTGCTCTCATTTTTATAATTTAACGCAAACTAACTTTAAGATTTGGTTTAAACCATTATCACCCGTCTAAAATACCTCAGTTCCTCAAGACGAAAGTGTTTAATCAATGTGTGTTACCAGTGATGACTTATGGCTCTCAAACGAAGTCCCTTACTATGGGTCTCATAAGAAGGCTCAAGGTCGCTCAAAGGGCTATGGAGAGGACTATGCTCGGTGTTTTCTACGCGATCGAATCAGAAATTAGGAGATTCGTAGGAGAACGAAGGTCACCGACATAGCCAACCGGATTAGCTCATTAAAGTGGCAGTGGGCGGGGTACATAGCGCGAAGAACCGATGGCCGATGGGGCAGAAAGGTTCTCGAATGGCGGCCACGTACCGGCAAGCGCAGCATAGGACACCCACCTAGGTTGCAGGGAGGCGCTGGATGCAGGCCGCATCCGATCGGTCGTTTTGGAAATCTTTGGGGGAGGTCTATGTCCAGCAGTGAACTTCCTGTGGCTGATATGATGATGATGATGATTAATCACCCAATTTAAGTTGACAGTGACTAAACAGGGTAGGTGCGAGACGCGCAAGCGTCATTCTCTTTTTTTTGTAAATACAGGTTTTTGAAAAAAATAGGGCGAGGCCTTTTATTGCGAGGTCAAAGTACTTATTAAACCAAATGAAATAAGCCCGAACTCAATGAAGTTGTTTCGTTTTATTACTGAGGTCCATCGACTACCTTCCGTCTCAGTGATCAGACCCTAGGCATCGTCTACCATAAAGTACTCGTCAAAACTAATCAAATGAGTCTTACTCAATTTGGTTACGTTTTTTTATAACTATGTTCCATGCAATATCTTCCGGGTTCATCATCAGAACAGCTCATTCAGCAGCAGAATAATTTGTCATCCGATTTCTTGACAAGGTCTGCGAGATCGGGTTTTTCATGCTCACTAAAATGTCCAATCTGGTGGTGGCGTCGCTGGTCGCGTCGTTGGATTCCCTCTAATATGGTAGAGTTTAGCAATGGCTGATCCGTGCGTCAACTCGTGAACGGGTGCTACTGGGAGGGACTGGTCAGCTCGGCTTCGCTTTTTTGACTACTTAATATTTTTTATTTTTTATGACGCAGTTTATGTTTGTTTACTTGTTCGCAAGCATGTCATGTTATAATGTGTCAACATTGTATTATATTATAAGTATTTATTAATTAAAAGACAATAATAATAATATGACAAAGCCCTTCTGGCGAGTAGGCGACCAATACTGTAAAAATTAGTTTCTTTCGGCGTTTCTTCTTAGCAGTGGTCGTTACGAAGCGCTGGTATCAGTAGCTTTTCTTTAAAAATAAATTTTAATATACTTTACGCGTAACGTAAATTATACTTATTGACGTGTTAACGTACCTGTAAAGGTCTAATTACTGAATAAATATTTGAATCTTTGAATTTCACAAGTAGGCAAAATTTCAGCTCATTTGGTTGAGGATAACTGGTTAAAAATTGATTTGCAAGATTTGATCTCAACAAACTTACATACAAGATACATAGCAAGTTAAACAAAAGTTTGTAAAAATTACAAGGCGTTATGAAGAAGATTCGTTAATAATTTTTAAAAACTTTAAACTTACTTCGGCCCCAAACTACACAGTTGTGTATTAAAAATTATGGTGGTTAAAATATTAAAAAAATCAACTGTATTGATAAAATTTATATGGGGCCAACTGGAAAGTATACCCTTTTGAACCTAACAATAATTTTCCAATTCAGTCCAAGCGTCTTCGAATAATCAATCGGCGAACATACATTAAACAAGCAATTATTTTTAAAATATTTTAAACCTTTTCTATAAAGTTCTCCTCAAGACGAATCAAACGAGCCCAAACTCGACGGGGTTGCGTCGTTTATTACAGAGTTCCTATGGCCACCTTCCGGCTCCATCATCAGATCACCTCCATGTCATTATAATATTGTATAGTCACGCGATATACGCATGCGTGCTTGCAAGATTTGATTACAGACAGACAACAGGACAGGGAAACTAAGTAAAAGCTTGTAAAAAGATTGCAACGAATTGATAACCTCTTCCTTTTTGGAAGTCGGTTAAAAACTGCGTTGTCCTCTACGAGCTACGATCCAGCGTAGACCGCTACATGCGATATGCTACGTCGTAGATTATATCAAACTACGATAGATTCGAAAAGACAATAGGATCTCGTTCGACCTTTTTATTCATGAAAAATATCGAACTTTGCTAATCCTATTAAGTTAAAATATGTTTTCTCCTTAACTTTTTCAGGTTTCGTACCCAAAGGATAAAAACGGGACCCTATTACTAAAACTCAGCTGTCCGTCCATCCGTCCGTCTGTCACCAGGCTGTATCTCATTAAGACGAAGTGGTAGCTAAAGTGGCGCCCTCATTTGAAATAAATTGTTTAAAACTAAATATGGTGATAATTCAAAATTTGATATGTATAAAGGTTTAGAAAGGCCTTTAAACTATTTTATGAATAACCTTTGAAAGTAATATTGGTAGTCCGTCTTGTTTTAAAACTGTTTTTCGCCAAAAGTGGCCACTTTTGGCGAAAAACAGTTTTAAAACTAGACGGACTATTAGTAATAATTTCAAAGGTTATTCATAAAATAGTTTAAAGGTCTTTCTAAACATTTATACAAATCAAATTTTGAATTATCACCATATTTAGTTTTAAACAATTTATTTCAAATGAGGGCGCCACTTTAGCTACCACTTCGTCTTAACCGTGATAGCGAGACAGTTGAAATTTTCACAAATGATGTGTTTCTGTTGCCACTATAACAACAAATACTAAAAACAGAATAAAATAAATATTTAAGTGTAGCTCCCATACAACAAACGTGATTTTTTACAAATAACGGTACGGAACCCTTCATGCACGTGTTCGTTTGCATAGTAAGAACGAGACAAAACATATTTTCACTAAAATACTTTTATTTAAGCAAATGTTTGATATTTTTTATGAAATAAGGGTATAATGTCTTTTAGAATATCCGTCCATCGTTTTCCCATCAGATGCCAGCACGATCAAATGCGTAATTTCACTCTTTTTCTTGAGCAGCGTTTACCCCTAATAACTTATGAACGACTGAACCGATTTTTATCAAAAATAGCTAAGAAAGAACCACCGAAAGGAAACTTGCTTTCAGTCAGCTTGTAAAAAATAACTTAGTGAAATCGGTTTATCCATTCGAGAGCTACGATGCCACATACAGACAGAAAGACCGTCGTTCAGCACACTCAGATGCATAAAAACGTGGCCAAGATCGACTATGATCTATAATATATGCTCTGTCAAAGATAATGCACGCTAGTATATAGTATTCTGTGATAATACAATTACTAAGGTCTGTGTACACAGAACATATTTTGTTAACTGTTTGGGCGATTCTTTTACGAAAGAAGTCATTAAGTATTTTTCTGAAGACCCTTAAAAGTTAAAATTTCAATTTTAATTCAATTTTTCAATTTAAATAATTCCCATTTAATTTATGTTTTATTTATTTTATTAGATATAAAAAAATTGATTGCCCACTGGCGCAGAATCTGGGTATGGCTCCATCTACCAGTGTATTTAGAAACTAAATAGTCCATAACTCATTCCACATCCACAACCCTACGTGTGTGTTACAATATACGACAAGTTATTAAAAACTTCAGCAGTTTTCTTATAGATGGCGTTACTGTCTATGCTATCAGAGTGTGGTATTTAAATTAGTATAAATTCAGTATAAAATCGTTGATTTTTGCTATAAGTAACTTTTTCAAAATTAAATTGGTACTCATAATTGTATGAAACAGCAGCTCTTTTAACCTCATAACTTGGCAACCCCTTGGCTAGTTCATTCAACATTGACTGATTACACCGAAACGAGTTTACTCCACAGTTCTATTAGGAAAAATATAAAATTTCATTCATATGTACTTACTTAACTTAGCAATTAGCATACTAACTAAAAGGTCTAACTTGTTAGTATCCAATTAGGTCCCAGCCATGTAAATTTTATTCAAGTTTTTTCCAAGCAATTGATTGCGGTCTCCAGACCAGGGGCGTAACTATCGCGGTATCAACCTCAATAAATAAGAAAAAAAACGTAAATTATTAAAAAAAAAAACTATGCCTAAAACTCTAGTATAGTATCTGCTCCCTAGTCTGTGCTAAAATTGTTTAACTTCTACTTGGGCCAAAGGGAAGAGCGTGTGGAGCTGTCACCAGATCAAGGAGGCGCCAAAATAAAGCAAAGCGCTCGAAATCGGTAAACAGAAGAGTGCGGTATTTAGAAAAATTCTCAGCAATATCCTGCATAACACGTACACTGTGAAAAACACACCGTATGTACATTGTGCTTTTGTTGGCTCATTTACAAAATGGCTATTTCGCAAAATGTTCCCTAGTAGTAAAACGTCTCTTTCGCAAGATGACTCTTTTGCAGAATGTCTCTTTCGCAAAATGTCGCGACAGGATCTAAGAAAAAAATTTCGAATTTCAAAGCAAAATCATTTATTAAAGTTATGGAGTAGAGTAAACTAATTACGATGTCATCATGTCAGTTTGGTTACTTCAATTTACTTAAGTAAGTACCTATGTATTCCTATTAACAACAGCCTTTTTACAAAACACACGCGGTGTGTTTATCAGCTGTCAACGTGTGCATTTTCAAGCTACATAGTTCATAGAATTAGAGTGCCCCTCCTAACATAATTTGGTACAGGGCCCTTCTAAGGCAAGCTACGCCACTGCCCTGAACTACAATTATTCAAATTAACCTCAATATACAAGCAAGGGCAGCGGGATTCTAGCTGATAATGGACCTTGAACACTAATTGCATACGATATCAGCTGTTAAGTAGCACTTCATCCTAATTTTACTTACTGATGAGATTATTAAGATCACTTGAGATAAGAGCAAAAGTTAAATTATTCAGAGAGATGCATCTGCATCTAAAGTAGGTACCTTACCTACGTGGAGAGTGTACCTTACCCGATTATTCCCATTGTCTCCCAGTTCCCAGTCCCACCCCACCTCATTGCTGGCCGCCCACTATACAGTGACAGGAAAATAATAATAGTGACCGGTTTGACTGTAATAGGCATTTAAGCAGCAGGTTGCATTGCACCCTTTTGTCAGAAAAGAAAGTACATACTTGTGTTTTACTAAGTTGCTTTTATTGAGGATCTCGGTGGTCTGGCGCGGTGCGTAAAGCTGTGACATCGCGCGGGCTCCAGCACTCCTCCGCCCCTCTTCGGCGCAGCGGGGGGGGGCCATGCCCATATATAAGGCGCGGCGGCCGGCGCTTGTCCTCTTTTTCTTCGGCTGCATCTCCAGCTAAGTAGTTCTTCTACCTAGAAGGGCTACTCAACGGATCTAGTGCCTATAACTCACGACCCTGACTACCTAATCTGTACCTAGTGTTCTTGTGAATCTTTGTAACTAATGTAATGTAATAGTTGTTCATTATACCTACCTCATTTACCAATATCTAGTCTTTCCTTTAACTCATCTATCCTCCTAGATCCTAAATCTAGGTTTTACTAACCAAAACGGTACAAAGCGACTCCAGGCGTGGTCCGCACTTGGATGGGTGACCGCAGTGGAATAAAAATTTCGCGAGTTCTTCATGCTTCGGAAGGCACGAAAAGCCGTAGGTCCCGGCTGTCATCATTGTATGGCCGTCGTCAAGCTATTTGCTGTCCAAATGTCTTCATTACCTTGTCAATGAAGTTCGAGTATTTTGGGTTTTAACTATAAACTAACGGAGTTGGGCTCCGTTCGTTTGGGACCACAAGACCCAAAGGTCATTTTGACGACCTCCGTGGCGTAGTGGTCACCATGCTAGTCCGCCACCCAGAGGTTCCGGGTTCGATCCCCGGTCAAGGCAAGTTGGAAAATGGCCTTTTTCAAATTGTCCTGGGTCTTGGGTGTTTATCTATATATGTATTTATTATGAATCGTTGAGTTAGTATCCCATAACACAAGTCTCGAACTTACTTTGGGGCTAACTCAATCAGTGTAATTTGTCCGTATATATTTATTTTATTTCTTTTTATAGCGTGATGGTGGGCTAGAAAGTGGTAAGGTACACCTCTAAATACGCAACCATTAGTCTAGCTGTTACTTTGCTCAATGCCTTGATTGCTCAAATGCCAAATTAAGACATTATTTTAACAATTTAAAAAAAATTGTTGTTACTTGTAATTTTTGTGTCTATTTAGTATTTAATTTTTTGAATCCTATGTACGCTTTGGGAAACAAAATGTAATTGCACGGGGTAAATTATATCAATAAAGAATAAAATGAATGAGTAAATTCTGCTAATACAAATTATATTTTAATTAATAACAGTTTTATAGTAGATTTGTCGCTGAAAAAAAGTTTTTCTATTTAAGAAAATAAATTTAAAAATTATAATGGATGCAACACTATTCAGTGTACTCAGGGTCTGGAGATAGCCCCAAATCCTAGATGCACCTGAAGGCCTAACTCAGGCCACCCAACACTGATATATCCTTATAGGAAAGCCATAGGTCTCAAAACTTAGCTGATAGGGTTGTTACTACAATATATACAAAACTTTAAGGGAATATATGAATTTTCCGGGATCCAGTGCTGCCCTCATTTGCTAAAATATGTGAAAGGAAATGGAAATATCACTTAAAATTATGTGTTGATCAAGCCTTAGGTAACCGTTTAAACCATTTTATGAACTACTCTCACTTAAACTGTTTACAGTTTAAAGGAACACAGAATGTGAAGCTTTTCTACGAACATTTGCTAAAAGTGTCAGTTTGTGCGCAAATGTGCATAGAAAAGCCTCTATGCACACAAAATCTCACAGAAAATCTCACTTGAAACGAAGGCTGAGAAACTGGAACCAGTACAAAAATTACAGTTTCTGTACTGGTATTTAGAGGTTCTTTTCATTTCAGTACCTGGGTACCTGTTCTAGATGAGTGCCGGTATGGTACTCCTCCTTAAAAGTACAGGTACCTGCTGCTGCTTTCTCACACTGACGTAATTTGTACTGTTACTGACAGAAAAATAGTACCGGTTAATGGTACAGTATTTTTTGTTTTATTTTTATATCTGCGATCAGTCTTTGACTATGAGCGGATGCGTGGTGTATCGTTTTTTGGTTTTACAGAAGTTACACCCCAGCGGCAGCAATCCTTTCTATATATCTGAAGCCTATTATAGCTAATATTGACCAGCTTGGACGCTAGCTCATTAGGGTGGTTAGAGAGTCGCTTCTTATATCGCTCAGATAGGAGTCTCATCCCCTCCTTTTCGGTGGTAATTTTTAATTAATTCTTTATGGACTTCATTGTTAGTGATAAGCCATGGTGTGTTGGCGATGTTCCTACATAGGCCACTTTGCAATCTTTGCATGATGGTGATGTTAGAAATTCGGTACAGATAGTACAAGTACTATGTCTGGCACTTCCCATAATTACCGGTATTTCAAGACTTGCTCGAAACTGTAAACTAATTCATAAAATCGTTTGAAGTGTTATCTAGGGCTTGATCAAGACAACAATTTAAATAATATCTCCGTTTCCATTCAAAATTTATGTTAAATGGGGGCAGCACTGGACCTCGAAAAATTCATGAATCCCTTTAAGATCAGATCTTTCACCCTTTATAGCATGGCACTGTTGATAAACCCGATAAAGTTTATTTAGAACGATAGACAAATACCATCCTGCTCATTAATAGTACTTAGAGCAAAATAGTAAAAGATGGTAGCACTCGATAATTGCTATCACTAATACCTTGCTACAAGGGCTGGTCTTTACCTTACTGAGCCAATTCTTATGAACTTGATAGGAATGTCTAAAAGTACATCAGCTTTTCTTTATTTTTTCATTCTGTAGTTCACCAATACCAAATAACATCATTTTGATATGCGCTTTAGTCTGCGCTCCTTTTTGCTGCAATTCTTCTGCCTGTCGCTCAAACGCTTTTATTCTCACATCCAAGTATTTATTTGCTTCTTCTAAACTGAACTCCAAATAATGATTCAACCCTACATTCATCAGTAGATTCGATGTATCCTGTACAGCAGCTTCCATGAAGAAGTTGCAACCTAAATTCACCTGTGTTTTGAAGCCGTTAGGGTGCATTTTCTTGTCAGTAATAACGTTTATTGTGTGCTTTTGTTGAATAAGATCGGATATTTCGGCGTTCACATTTTCAAGTTTTGCGTGCAGTTGTTTTAGATCTTCCTTGAGTACGTCATTTATATATTGTTCATATTTAGCTATACTGGTTTTAGGCATTTTTCTGCAAAAATAAACAAGAAAATTAAGTCAAATATGAAAGGGTTAGGTTAGAATACGTATGATTGTTGTGGTGTACGGAAGTAAAGTTGTGAGAGATTTCATATAAAACAAAAATTACGACTTTTATACCTAAATTTTCTGGAAAATCCTATCAGCACTAATGAACATATTTTGTTTATCTTCTATTTATTTGACATAACCACAGATGTTAATATACTATGTCAGAACATAACATAACATTGACCTGACTGACACTGACAAAAGCTGACGTTTAGCAAAAGCAATGGCAAAAGCTGCATGTGGTCTTGTCCCGCTTTATATAAGCAAAATAAATAGTTGAATTAATAAATATTAAGATACCTACATCTCTTCTTTCATACAATAGCTATATACAATACCTATAATAGATAAATTAAAACGCACTAATGCTTCCTTCTTCTCTTAAAATGCTTTTAGTGCCATCTCTGAGAAGTTTCTTCAACTTTTTACCACAGTAAGGAACTGAAAAGCAACAGCACTTGAATTTCTAATACGACAAAAGCAAAACCATTTACTAGTCAGTTCTTTGCAATCGACGTTAGATGGCTGGAGCAGAAGTGGAATTAATACTTTACTCGACTGCCAAAGAAGAGTAATGTCTCAGACAGCACTACCGTAGATTTTTTCTCAGTTTACCTACTGATTAGTCTGAACTGAACCTAATTCGTGTGCCTACTGTTACCATTGTTCAAAGAATAACAAAATCTTCCTACTTAACTTTTCAGTCTGATTTCCAAGTGTACCTGCGTACTTGTACTTACTTCAATCCATTCAGCTAATCGTCTTATATTATAACCAAGGAAACTCAAGACGGTGTGAAGTGGAGAAGTAAAAGCCGGAAAGCAGACCTCGGACTTCGCAGCATTACCTACCTACAGTTGAGGAATTCAGGCAACTGGGAATACGCTGAAATGAGAGAGAGACTAACCTATATGTACTTACGTAAGTATGCATATTAGTAAGAAAATAATAGGGATTATTTCGTAGCAATATACTTATTGCCGCTGTCAGAGGACTTATAACTAGGTAGGATAACAGTCCGATAGCCCAGAGGTGTTGTTTTCCTTCAAAATACCTTCCCTTTATAAAACATGGACCTAAATAAATATCTACATATGTACATAATATTACGCCTATTTCCCGCAGGGATAGGCAGAGACTATAGACCTCCACTTGCTACGATCCAGACAAACCTCTTTTGCTCCATCTACAGTCCAGGGATCCCCAAACTATTTTGGAAAAGTGACCCCTTTTCCAAAATGAACTGTTACCTCAGACCCCATGGCCATATTACCTACTTTTAAGATCAACCCCCTTATTCATTATGGTCTGCTAACTTAAAACAGCTGCTACAGAGTGTTATTTTTCATTCTGACTTAGGTCAATAGAAGAAGACAGAGTGAGAATTAGCAATGCTTTCATTTAGCAGACTACTTATTATGAATAAGGGGGCCTATCCAGGGCCGTCTTAAACTAGGCTGGGGCCCTTGGGCACACAAAAATTTGGGGCCCTTTTGGAAGTAAAAAAGCGAATTATAATAACATTTTTTTTTTTACTAAGTATGACCATTTATTGCAATCAAATACAGTATGATATAATATGTCATTAATGATATTAGAATGCTGCTGTTTTTTTTGGTTACGATTACGATGATGGTTTCTTTCGGGAAAAAAGTGTAATGTGCCCGACAAAAATGTTTTGAGATTAGGTAAGTGTGTGAGATAAATTATCGGTCCTTCGGGGCCCCCTGAGAATGGGGGCCCTGGGCACGGGCCCCGTGTGCCCTTATGGTGAAGACGGTACTGGGCCTATCTTTAGTTTTTTTTTATATTGAAAGGGTTAACCAATTGAAACCAATAATACCCAAAAAAAGTTGACATTAAATAAAATTACATTTTATCGGAAGTTTTTTGGCGGAAAGTCAAGGGGTCTTTATAATATTAAATTGGTGTAGTTTGTTATAATTTCTCACTTTTAGCCATAGGTATATACTTACCCTCATATTCATAAAAATTAATAATCTTTTGTTATTTTACTTCTTTTAGTGATAGATTTAGCAAACGGTTGTTAATTACAAGTACTTGGTTAGGGCGGAAGGCGAATATTTTAAGGGGCAGCCGGTCCATCTTGAACAAGTTTAACTGAAACTCCTTACTTCTAAAGATGTCGATATTCATTTTACTGACACAACGGTCACCACCATTTGCGACCAGAAGCCAGCAATTTGACTGTCCATACAGATGCAATGAGTGTCATTCAAACCGAAGAGCCACGCAATAGGGAATATGCCTGAAAAAAAATATGTGTTATCTAACCAGTTTATCCATAAATATTTAAAAGCAAAGTTTTTACTTACAGTAAAAACAGAATACAAATTGGTTGAAAAACAAACGAGATACTTATAACGAGTTTACTTAAAATTTGTCTATCTCACTCTTAGATGATATGGACTTTGATGTCACCAGTCCACATCGGACATTTCTTTCTAATTGAAACTTCAAAGTTTCAAATGTTCGGCGTTGATTAAATATTTTTTAAATTATTTCATATTTGTTAACTGTGGTTAATAAGGATTTTATTAAACAAACTAGCTGTAATCCGCGGACAACCCGCGACTTCGTCCGCGTAGAAGTCGAAAATGGTTCTAATAGGATCTAAAATTGGTTTTTTACGTTATAAATTGTGTTATAATATCCCGTTCCCGTTCCCGTTACCGTCATTTGCCAGAGCAAAAGAGAACAAATGATCTATTTGTTTCAATTTTTTTATCTCTCTCTCAAAAATGACGTAGTTTTATAATAATATAAATTCGCAACCCCTAATGGGGTCTGACGCAGATTGTGCACTTCGCAAAATGAGCACTTATCACAAATTTTACATTTCGCAGAATGTGCATTTCTCACAAGGGGCACTTCTCAAAATGTGCATTTCTCAAAACGATGACTTCGCAAAATGAGCATTTCGAAAAATATGCACTGTTCTATGATTTGACTAAATCTACTGTTAAACAAAGTTTAGGCTCAAAACAGATTAGTTATGTATGAGTACTGCGTATTTAAAATAAAATTAACACTTTTACACGTAATCATTAATTAATAAAATCTACCAATTAAGTATTCTATTTTTATACTGGCAACATTTTGATATTTAAAAGTTGATGAGTGCTCATTTTGCGGAGTGCACATTCTGCGTCAGACCCCCAAAATGGGTCTGACGCAGAATGTGCACTTCGCACAGGCACAGAATAATACTAACACAATATTCTAGTAAGAGTACTAAATAAATATAGGTATATAACTATTTTTGTGTATGATTTTATCATAACTAAATGAAAAAAAAATGCTGTATGGTTTAATAACGATCTCGTAGTACTTCAATGGGCTTATTGTAAAGGTCTTCAGATATACCTACTTATGTACTTATATAAAATCAGGATCCTAAATTTAGCACAGTGGACTTCCCGCCAAAGAGATCATACAATAGCAGATACCTAAGACCCGTAGGAATATATTACAACGTGTAACGGAAACGGTAACGGTATCAACCGTAAAGAAAATAAACGTACTAATCAATGTGAACAACTTTTTCTATGAAACCATCCCTAAAATCGTATAAAAAAGCAGCTCCATATATTTTGGCACGGTAGGTATTTAATTTTATGGAGGTGAAGACTTTTTTTAGGATTTCAGGGATATTCCCATAGTAAAAGTTGTTCACATCGATTAGGATCTTCACTCCCTTTCTGGTTGATATCCCCTTTTCTTTGTTTATAGGAAATAAAACACTGAAACACATAAAGCTATATATTTTTATTGTAATGATATTTCAAGTCACTGGTTTCCATACTAAATAACATCCCTTAGCCTAGCTTAAATATCTGTTAAAAGTGTTAGGTACTAATGTGATGGACTGACGCTTATAAGTAGGTACTGTGCATCTTATATTATACAAGGGAGAAAATGTGGTATTTTGGATAAAAGCTATAATGCCACTGCTTAGGGTATTGATAAATTAGGGACCTAATGGCACGCACTCGTTCATACAATGATTTTTCAATATTAAAAACCGATTTCACCCCTAAACTACACAAACTATAGGCCTTCCAACAAAAAAAGAATTTTCCAAATCTGTCGCAGCGTATTTGAATGAACGGTGAACATATATAAAATAAAAGTGAACGAATTGATAATCTCTTCCTTTTTGAAAGTCGGTTAACAAGAAGAAAACGATTTTCCGCTCCCAAATGTTATTTGATCTCAATAATTTCGTATGTTATTTACACATTAAAAGACTAGGTTTATCTTCACGTATATATTTATAGATTCGCAGGTACGCGGATACGTATCTAACGTATTCTCCGTAGCCAAATTTAAAGCATCATTTCGTACCGCTCAATGTCGGAAAAATAATATTATTCCAAATTTACTGGAATTATCCCATTGTAAAACGGGAATATTCCCAATATTTCTATAAATATTCCCCTTTTCCATTTCTATGAATATTGCAGGGAATGTTTACGGAAATATTCCCAACATACATATTATTACGCCTGTTTCCCACAGGGGTAGGCAGAGACTATGGACTTCAACTTGCTACCTTCCAGACCTCTTTCGCTTCATCTACGCTCGTCAGTCATCACTCTCTTCATGCATGACGGCCGGTACTTCTGCCCTCTCCTTTTTAAGAATGTATGCAATCTGGTCGCGGTACTTTCGTCGATATTCTCAGATTCTACGATTCTAAAATTTCCGGGAATGGGGCCGTCCATATATTACGTCATTCTAAATTAGGGGGGGGGGGGTTGGTCTGCGGATGACGGTAAATGATAGATGGGGGGGGGGTGTTTCGAAATTGACGTCATTCTTATTTATTTATTTATAGTTTATTTTTCACGTACAAAAAGATTATTTCTAAAAAGAAATTTTTTCCAGCACACCTAGTAAAATACTAGCTGCCCGCCCCGGCTTCGCCCGTGGTACTTACATATATTATACATATAAACCTTCTTTAAGAATCAGTCTATCTATTTAAAAAAACCGCATCAAAATCCGTTGCGTAGTTTTAAACATCTAAGCATACATAGGGACAGACAGCGAAAGCGACTTTGTTTTATACTATGTATTGATAATAAACACAATACTTAAATAATAACTACAACATTACATAATTAATAAAAGTACATATTAATACTATACTTATACTTAAATACATGTCTCATACTAAGGAAAGATAATGTTCTTGTGATATTTTGCAAGTATTTAATGGTATTAATTATTGAACTCATTATTTATTTATTTATTACAAGGTCAAGGCATGTCTACATTATTTTTTTAAACTATAAATAACATCGTACCTATGAAAATAGTTTGTATGCGACACTGTGTTTATTAAACGAAGATTGGCGGCGACTCGGAGAATAAAAGAAATCGGCGCTGTTTAAACAAAGTCGGCTTCCTTTGTCTTTGGCGCGCACCGCCACCGCTGCGGACCTGCGGCCTGCGCTCGCTGTCAATCTGAGTACGAACGTGAACGATGCAACACGTTTATCCGCGCAGATTTTTCCATCACGCGTTTCACGCAAATTCGTTAAATAACAAAATCAGAAAACTATTTTCACTGCTATTTATTACTATAGTCGATCCGCGATGGTTATTGACTTACAAAAAGTGCACCAGCGATTGTTTTCTGCTATGAAGAGACGATATTT
Organism: Acrobasis suavella; assembly: GCA_943193695.1. Lineage (NCBI taxonomy): Eukaryota > Metazoa > Arthropoda > Insecta > Lepidoptera > Pyralidae > Acrobasis > Acrobasis suavella. The sequence continues at coordinate 6,688,686 of OW971947.1, forward strand.
TGATAAAACCCCTCAAGCCGCACAAAAGCTTTGCGATGAAATATGGCGTAAACTGAAGAGTGAATTTGACCCAAAGAAACAGCGGACGGAACTTGCTAATGCAGCAGAAAGGAAAATTTCGGACCTACTAAAAGATGTACCGGCCATCAGGGAAAACAAAAGCATTACGTCTTTTTTTCACGACAGAAAGTAAGTCAAAAATTACTCATATTGTAAAGGTAAAAAAGGATTTGATTGTTTGTACTAAAATATACTTAGAAACTACTGGACCAATTTAAAAAATTCTTTTACCTTTACAAGCCGACATTATCCCTGATAAACATAGTATAATAGTACCACGGAATTAAAGCTAGTCTAAAAAATTTTTGTCATTAAATACTTAAACCTATTTAAATATTATATTTTTACGTATTTGACTGTTCAAAAGAAATAAGAGCCTCTCAACCCAATATTTTCTTTCAACCTCAGCGATTGAACGTACATTTTATGTGTGTTATAAATTATGATTTTATGATGAAACTGTTCCAGATATAATTGTTCGGAACCGTTCAATCTTACACCACTCAGGTATCAGATCAGGTATTGTTTTACATAGGTACAAAAAAGTATTTTTAGCGATAAAGTGCTTATAGTCTTTTTTTGTTTCAGTGTTTAATGGAACAGGAAACTGGAGGTCCTGCGGCCCCTCGTCGTAGTGCTCGAATCTTGGGACGGCGAGGAATAGAAGTCCTTCAACAGTTGCATGACGGCGTAACGGGACAGGCACTTGACGTTGTCAAGTGGGTTGAGGACGTGGATGAATCGAGCCAAAACGAATATCGGGAGGATACGGAGATATTACCCGTGATCCAGAATTTAAAAGAATGGGTGAAAACTCCGTGGGAGTTATCCAAAGAAAAGTAAAAAATAAGTAGTTATATTATATCAATGATTATTGCCAAAGTAAAAATAATAAAAGGTGATTCTATAACCAAGTGTTTTAATCATATAATAACCTATTTTTCTCAAATCTGCAATGTTTTATTTTGTCAAACTAGTAATGACGTCAATTTTGGGAGAAGGGGGGGGGGGGGTCATTAAGAAATGACGATAGGATGATTATAGGGGGGGGGGGGTCTAAAATCTGAAAAAATCGATGACGTAATTTATGGACGGCCCCAATGGCACAACACTGCTCGTACTAGTGTTTCTATAGTTACGTTAGCGCTTTGTCAATCAAATGCTACGAAATGATAATAAAGGTTTGTATGCCAATACGTTTGTATTTCAATACCATCGGACGGGTTTATTATAAACTCACCATTTATAGTAAACCCACCATCTAATTTAATTTAATGTAAATTAATATTAATAACAACCATTTTTACCATCGTCATGCATGACATGACGATGGTGAAAATGGTTGTTATTAATTACAAACACATAATTTTTGGTACCTAGTACAGAATATTAAAAACTAATTTTGAAAAATATGTGCAAATCGGAACGGGGCATCAATACAATAGGTATTACCATTCTATGGGTAGGTATTACAATAAGTTGATGTTGTTTTTTTTAATAATTTCCACTATCACATCGCAGCAATAATAAAATACAACGCGCAATAGATGTGGCATTTTAGCTTTTATTTCATAATATATACCATTACAATCGAATTTCCATCGTTAAGTTAGGAAGTTTGTGACATAAGCACCAGAAAAATCGGACGAAATTTATTTTTAATTTAGTCTACTTGAACAAAAGCAGCTATCGAAAATTTTGGCCTTTTACATCTTGCGAAAGATCTACCTTATAAACACTACATATCAAATATTATAGCAACTGAATTCCATTTTTACCTACTAACTTAAATAGAGTAATTGTATATTCATATCTGTTAAATACTAATTTTTTTTTTCCTTTTTGGTTCGAGTAGCTAAGGTGTGGAATGAACTGCCTGCGTCTATATTCCCAGAGAAGTACAGTCCCGGGACATTCAAAAGTAGATTGAATGGGTATCTTTTGGATAGGCATGCTTCATCCTAGTCTTCATCGTCGTTTACCATCAGGTGAGATTGAGGACAAATGCCTAAACCAATATATTGTAAAAAAAAAACTCATAAAAGAGCAAAATCTGTTTAAACTTCCGTTCGTTTTAACATGATAATTATAATCTGCTAGTTTCCAAAAAGTAACTTAAGAAACTTTTTTCTTAATATGTTAAAGCAAACATTTGCTGTGGGATTTTTACAATATACCGGACTGCGGTGTCATTATAAACGCTCTTAATATCAGTTGTTCTGCATTAATAACTCTATAATCACGTTCAAAATGGATGTATTGAACAACAAATGACATCATTTTGTGACTTTTTATTTCACAAAATACATACATTTTCAATCCAGTCCCCATCCCATTTTGTTTAAATGATAAACTTCTGATAAATTTCTGAATTTCAAATTCAGTTGCTATAATAAAAATATTTCATAATTTAATGGACTGTTGAACTGGACAATATCATGAAGATTTATTATTCTACATCAAAAACGTGATGCCTCGAATCGATGGGCGGAAGATTAAATTTCTAAATACTTATTGTTATAAAGACCATAAATAAGTAATGACACATTATACAGGTCTCTAAGTCCGAAGGTAGCTTTGTATGTGTGTACATCTTGATAATTTTGATTAAGTAATTGAAGGCAGGAATAAGACTTGTTTATAAATTAATCAATTAAACTCAAATAAAGTTAAAATTATAGTAAGAACAAGGCAAATGAGAAAAAAGAATAGAAAAAAGTCCAGTTTTTGATTCTTACTGGCCAGATGTCACCGTTACAGGACAAGAAAAAAAAGAAAAGCTAAACGATGATATTTTCAGCAAAAAAATAGGTATCTGTAAAAATCCACTCAAATACAAAACAATCTTTAGGCCTACACACCTGCAGCAGCTTAAGAGGAATTACAAGATCTTAAAATTACTAGGATCCATTCACAATTTACAACTACAATTATTAATAATTAATAATAAAAACTTCAGTTCTTACATCACTATCAACAAAATGATTTTACATTATTTCAAGGAAATAGAAGCTATTTGTCCTTAGAAAAATACACCGTTAAAGCATTGCAGGCAATTTATGAAAAAAACGTAGCTTTTTGTTTTTTCTTTTGAAATCATGACAAAGTTTGAACAGTTTTTTTATAAAAATTTTGAGGAGGTAAGTACTTCTCCCTCCAGATAGTAATTATCTCGATGTCGTTTTCTTAGAAATTGCCTTACAATCTTTTAAGGCCTCTTCCTTCACCACCTTTCTAGGAACAAAACTTCACCATATTATAAAAATTATACTATTATAATATATACAAAATATTTACAAAAACTATAATAATGACGTAGTTTTACAAAACAATATTGTGGTAATGGTGTATTCACAATATTAAACATTAAAAACTATTCTATAACAATACAAAGTATTGTATGTACTACGTGCCTATAGAAATGACATTTAGAAAGACATTTCAAGATGACGTCATTAGGTAAAGTTACATTGGACGTTAAAGATCCTAAATAATATCACTGGCCACTTGGACAAATTAAACCTACATTCGATTTTTAATTTTGCTTTGACTAGCAAATATTTTTTGAATGCTTTCTATATACCTTTAAGTATAAAATATCGTTATATTTTTAATTGTAATTTTAAAACTCCACAAATTACTTAACGAATACAAAATTACATAAAAATGAGATCCAATCAACGTCATCTCGTGCTGTAAATATTTTTCCATTTTATTCGTGGGTAATGGATGGAATGACATTTTATTTAATGTCGTAATAAAAATAAAAAATACATTGTGATGTTTTAACAAGTGATGTATGTAGCAATATCATTATTATTAGAAAATGGATGAAATACTGGATGGACGTGACGCGAGACACCTACGGACTTACATTGAAAAAATGTAAAATACCTTCTTGTACGACATACTGCAAGGACAAATATGAAAAAGTGATCATTTGAAACATTAGAAAATCAATACTTTCTACATTTAATTCATGACGCAGCACGAGTACTAAATATTTTTAGTACTCGTGCTGCGTAGTATGTTTCAACACAAAAAATTGAGGTGACGTTACATATAGGAACAAGTGCACATCAAAAAATTCTTGTTTACATTTAACCCAGATAGAAATTGGACAATTTTAATATAATAAGTAAGTATCTATGTGTTTCGAAACAATTCATAAAATAAAAAGAATTTTCGTTACTTTCCAACAACTCAAATCAGATACTTTTAACTAAACATTTTTTGTGGGATTTGTATGAAATTTTAACTTATGACGTCATTGTTTCTTGGAGTCAAATAACGCTCTTAATATCAGTTTGCCTGTAATAATTAATCTAAAATGACATTAAGAAATGGTCACGACAAGTAACATTATTTTGTGACGTTTTATTTCCTAAACAGTACCAATTACTAAATGTTGGACCCAGGAAACTACACAATTGTTTCACGTATTTCAATTTTGCGCAAAAAAAATATTCGAAAATATTATCAAGAAAAACGAACGCAAGCGGCCGCGGCCAGTACCGCACAGGCACAGTACAGTCACGTTCATAAACGTGACCACGAATAGCAATTAAGTAGGACATGCTGTTGTCTAGTGGGTGTTAACTGTTAACCCGAGGGCGGCGCTCGAAGCCCCGCCCGGCGCGGACCGCTGCGTCATATCACCTGTAGTGTATATGTGCAGCGCTAATAGGTTAACTGGTCATACATATGTCATACTTTGTTCAGCCTTAGAATACGAACAACTATCGCTATGGGACCAACACACGGAAAAAAATGTCCCTTACAATATTAGATAGGTATCTATCTATTACTAATGTCCCTTGTCCCTTACAATATTAGATAGGTACCTATCTAATATTGTAAGGATGATTTTTTTCCGTGTATACCGTAGTAGTACTTACCGCAATGTATGGAACATCTCTGAGCTGCAGCCTGCTTTTTGCAGCAAGTGCAGTCCATAATGTTTAACTAATTTCCATTAAAAAAATGAATACGAGAAAAATCGTTGTACTTATATACAAATGGGAAAAAAAATTATAGCGAAAAGTATTTTTGTAAGTTATTATTATTTTATTGTTACGGAAAGTTTATCAATAATATATCTAAATAAATAGACATTGCAATAAAAAAATTACTTGTGGTTATATTTGTTCTTAATTGAAAATTACCTACGTACATATGGCTTAAAGTCTTAAACTAAAATATTTAACAAAAAAGTATTGTTTTTGATGTTTTACCAACACTCGATCCCAAAATACCTTGCGGTAAGCCTGAGAATGTGACCACATTGATTCGAAGGTTTCGAGCAACCCCCTGTCGATGCAACACGTTAAATTACGTCCACTGCGCACATATTTTTATATTTCAATTATTTTCCTTCTATCTGGGTCCATGTAAACATTTATTTATGCATGCGTACCCCGTGGATTTGGATGGATCTACGAGACGGGTCGTAAAGTATTAATAGTAATGTCAACATAAGTCAAATTATTTTATTACATGTTATAAGTCACGCGTGCGTGAATATACTGTATATTATAAGTATAAAATGTGAAATACCACGCAAGTATCTCAGTAATAAATAGCCCCTTTAATTACAATGATCAGGCATAGTGGCGTCCATAATAAATTTATAACAAATCATTGGTTAATATGTCGTTTCAGAAGTTTATTTACAACAACTTAAGGGTTTCCATCACATTATTTAGCTGTGAGTTATTAGTATTGAAGAATCGTGCATAAATAATGAGCAGCGATGCAAAGTCATTGAAAACGGGTCCTAATTTTGTTTTTTTATTAAAAGCTGTAAGTTTAAACGATGCTATTACATACAAAATGATATTTCATTTAGCAAAAACAGAAATACTTTAATGATTGCTTTCGTGTTGGCGTGAAATGCCTTAAGTGCAACTTATGAAAAAAGTAATAATAACACACTTCGAACTGAAATTATGCTTTTTGTAACGGTTGATTTTTCTGTAGTTGAACTATTCTAGAAGTAAATTGAATAATTATCATTATTATTTCTGCAACGGCATAGATCAAATACTTTCATAAAATGTATAATAATTATTTTGCTATAGCTTATGCCATGCTATTGCCATGTGCGAGTTTCGAAGCGAGTGAAAACAAAAAATGTTGAAGTAACTTGGATGCGAGCTATTGTCCAACTCGCATCTACGAGTAACTCGTAAGTTACGACCAAACCGTGCGAGTTACTGCAATGCACTTACTCGTACGCCAGCTCGCACTGTGTAAACTAGCCGACTTGTGTCACACTTATAGGTATAAGGGTGACTTCTTGGAGGTAGTCCTGTCCATGATACTGAACTAGGTACTTTCCTTAAAAACAATTGACAAAAAAAAACGAAAAATAAATTTCGGCTTCCCATACAAATCAGCGGGCGACCAAACGAATTGTGATTGGATGAATTTTTTTTATCGATTTTTAATAATTGTTTTTATAGAAAGTAATTGAGTATCATGGATTAAACTTGCTCCAAAAATTTGGCAGGTTGGTTATAAGTCAGCCTATTACAGTTTAGATTCCATCATGCCATGCCATTTACGCACTAGGCTCAATAGGGGTGACGACAGGGTTCGAAAAGTATAATTTTAATTAGTCCGTCTTTTAAATTATCCAAAAATAATGGTCCCATATATTCAGTATATATATATATATATATATATTCAGTTTGCCAAAAGAAGTAAAAATTCACAAAGATACAAACATCAAAGTTCCGGAGGAGATTCTTTGTCATTTTTTGTTTCTCAGAGAAAAGAAAAAATACGTGTACAATATTTCTTAATAATCTAACCGATGAGTTAAAAATATTTTTTTTCATTTGTCATGCCTATTACGTGTCACGTCAACGCTTACTTGTTCGTTTTTAAGTGGGCTTATCTTATAATACATTTAAGTTATACTACTGATAAATTAAATCGAATGTCCAAACAAAAACAAAAGCTTTCAAAAGTGTGATCGTTTTGTATAAATTTACGCCATATAGGTAGGCTTTAAAAAAAAAAGATTATACTAGTTTATTTATACTAATATTATGTAGGAACTCAGGTGTAATTGCGTATCGACCCGAACTAATAAACTTGTCATATATACCACCGCGGGCATTCTGATTCAGTTTCTATAAGCATAAAACTATAAACTCGACGTACTTGGTTCTTATGCCTTGGAGGCTCTGTTATGTTGATACACAGAACTCAATTGCTAAAGGACTATCCAAATAACTCAAGATTCCGAGCCATGCTGTGCAAGCCTTGAATCTTGAGTCATTTAAAAATGGGCCCCAGCCCACCTTGCCACCAGTGTCGTATTCATGAATAACATAATTAAAAGCCGATCTAAATACCTTTTGTGTCTAACCTTATTACTTTGAACGAGCGACTCTTGGAATAATATCTTTACAATACTATGGAATAAGAAAACTGTACCTATAGATGCTACTTTAAAATCCATAAATATATATTAGAGTATATAAATAATATACTTTATTATTCAAAAATAATGGTAAACAAGAGCCGAACAGACATTTGGTACAGGTTATTGGATTTTTTTGGTTTGACAAAACATTGACAATGCATAAAATACAATGAGGTCTCTTTTAGGTCATTAGTAAAATAAGTTGTAGGAAAAGAAAGGTCTGCAAAATAATTAAAGCCCGATTCAGAACGGCTTTTAAATTACCCATTTATATCAATAAACTGATGATAATACGTCTCGACATTAATACTCGTAATCCAATCGGACATCACATTAGTGTGCTGGTTGCATTGTCATAGAATGATGATATTGTATCCGATGTTAGTCGGATCCAGTGCCAAATCGATGTGATGGAGTGCTATTCTTTCTATTATGTTACGCTATTATGGAATGCAATATAATATATGCTCTTTTGCCTCATATTACTTATATTTTACTAATACTTGATTCTTTCTAGCGTGATTGGTGAATAACGCTCTAGACCACAGAACAAGTTTGTATTGTTTTCTTTTGTGTTGTGTCCTTTTTGTACAATAAAGAATTTACATAACATAACATAAGATAATAAGTACTAGTACTCAGACAGAAGTCTCGCTCAGAAAATAAATTCAAAGAAATATCTACTCTCAATGTGGTTCGCGCTATGGTTTAATTTAACTCGCGTCAGAACTGGGCACCCCCTCGTTTGAATACCTAGACGTTAATTGCAAGCCAATTTCATTCTTATTACTCTGAACAAACGATTCATATGTATGTATTTGTTATAAAATATAGTATCGTTGAGTAAGTATCCCATAACACAAGGCACGAACTTACTTTGGGGCAAGCTCAATCATTGTAGTTTGTCCGTATATATTTATTTATTATTTATTTATATAACTGAATTTACGACTCCAGAGTGGTCGCCGCGCGCATAGTAATAATGTAGGTATATTTTCGATACGTAACGAAGAGTGACACATGCAATGATAAATGGAAGGTAATGAGCAAGATCTTAGCCGAGCAGTGGAATAAAATAATAAAAAAATATATATTTCAAACAAATAGAAAAATAATGAATGTTGAAAAAATAATTTGTAAAATTAATTACCACATCACACTTGACACATTTATTGAAAGTGACACCACATTGAAAGTAGGCTGACACTGACATGGACACGGGTGTCGTCCCATTCGCAACACGTCCCATTCGCAGCTTGTTCCATTCGTAGATAGTCCCATTCTTATCTCGTCCCGTTCGCAACTCTTCTTAATGGCTCATAATGGCCAAGTTCCAGAATGGATACCCAATACCAAGTTTTTAGGCGTAACTGTAGACTGCAACTTATAATGGATTAAACATATTGAGGCCACTGCCAAGAAACTTAGTTCGGCAGCATATGCTGTGAGGAAGGTCAGACGGTATACTAACGTTGAAACTGCTAGGCTAGTATACTTTAGTTATTTTCATAGCATAATGTCCTATGGCTTGCTCTTATGGGGTAAAGCTTATGGGGTAAAGCGGCTAACATGCATGCTATTTTTGTGCTACAAAAGAGAGCAATTCGGTCGATCTACGAACTAAAACCATAATGAACCATAAATTCCCTTGGAGAGTTATTTAAATCTTTAAATATTCTTACTGTGACATCTCAATTTATTTACGATAATCTTCTTTTTGTTAAATCTAAGTTAAATAATTTCAAGAAAAATAGTGATGTTCACAGTTATAACACTCGCAACAAAAATCAGCTTCATACGCCTAAATGTCGACTTGCTAAAACCAGAAAGTCACTCTTAGGTCTAGGTATAACATTATTTAATAAACTTCCCGAACTGTTCGTAAACCTACCATTGGCAAAATTTAAAATACATGTTAAAAAAGTTTTATTGAATAATGCGTACTATACTATCAATGATTATTTAAGAGATAAAAAGGCGTGGACACTTCCAACAAATTTTCAATTACACTTCACGCGTGAAACGTAAGACAGCTGTATTTTCTGTTACCATAATAAGCTTACTGTAAAAATATGAAAATGCTCTGCGATCAATAGGTGAACAACATACAAGTAATATTTCCTATATATTAGTTGTATGTTGTTCACCTATTGATCGCAGAGCATTTACATATTTTTACAATAGGTGAACAACATACAACTAATATTTCCTATATTAGTTGTATGTTGTTCACCTATTGATCGCAGAGCATTTACATATTTTTACAGTACCTGACAAGGTCTGCGAGATCGGGTTTTTAATCCGGTGGTGGGGTCGCTAGTTGGGTCATTGGATTCCTTCTAATATGGTTGAGTATAACGGTGGCTGATCCGTGTGTCAACTTGTGAACGGGTTCTGCCGGGAGGAACTGGTCAGCTCAGCTTCGCTTTTTTTACTTATTTGTATTATTTATCTCTTAAGTAATTTTATGTATTTTACTTGTTCGCAAGCATTACATATTGTTATAAAGTAATTTATATTTTACAACTCGGCGTATCGATAAAGATATACCAAGGTTTAATGTGAATGCATGCCAAAGCCCAGGGGGTTATTCAGTACCATTAATGAAAGCTAAATAATTAAACTATCATAAACGATCATAATCGATATGTGAGAAATAGGGACACTTGGCTAGATGAGAGGACTGTCGGTGGACCAAAGTATATATGGAACGATTGCCAAAACAGGGGCGAAGACCAGTCGGTATACCTCCAGCTCACTGGTCAGATGATATCGTCCGAGTGAATGGAAAACAATTGATGAGACTGATACAGGACCATATAAAATGGCACGAAAAAAGGGAGGCCTGTGCCCAGCAGTGGGATGATTTGGGCTGAGATTTATGATAATGAAACTACGAATATTTTTGCGCGTAAAATGCTAAAATGCCAAAGCGTAATTTATCATGGTTCAATTTATTAGCTAAAACACAATTTATGTAGTATTTTTTGAACAGCGGGTTTTTGGATAGGACCAAACCAGAAAATCACTCTAAGTAAAACGAAAAAAAAAATCAAACGGCTTAATACTTTTTTATGTATTAAAGAATTTCAATTTTCTTTTCTTGTAAAATCTTGTGTAAGCACGAGGACCAATTGAGAGACTTGTTGTATTTTTAAAAATAATTTTGTTTGCCTTTGTACGAGTATTAGATATATAATTTAGAAAATTCAGATTAAACTTAGTTGCTAATCCTACAATTTTGGAAATCCATTTTTATAATCTTGTTGCTTAATAGATTTTGACTTGCAAGGGCGTATTTTTACAAACTGTAAAACTGACTCTATGCGATGCTTTACTTGCTTATACTATTATATGCAGATTAAAGTCACTTCTTGTCACCTCAAATATATTATTTGAGAAAATAAATGATTGCAGCATTTTTCAAATTTTATTATATACTTAATGCAAGCCAAGAACAGTACAAGTTGCGAAAAAAAAAAGATAGTAGGACGAGTTGCGAACGGGACGAGCTGCGAATGGAGACGAACTGCGAATGGGACGAGTTGAAAATGGGGCAAGTTACGAATGGGACAAGTTGCGATTTGGACGAGTTGCGAATGGGACGATTTGCGTCACACCCATTGACACTTCTAATGAATCTGTTTGCGTTACTGAGGTTGCGTGAGAAGTAATTAATGACATAAAGTGTCTTTATTTTTGCACAATCAAGGGCCTATAAGATAATTAAACGTAGATCGCCTCGATGTGTCTACTCGCGACGTCCTTAAGCCATATCTCGCCAATCCCGCGACTGATTTGGCTCATGTACGAATTTTAAAATTTACGCGTACATACCGTCACTCGTCTGTAATATAGCCCTTATTTGTAGTCTAAAAAAGCCCTATTTTGTCTTATTAGTCTAATAATTTTTCAAAACTAAAAAAAGGCTTCACCCCTAAACTACACAACCGATTTTGATAAAATGTGTAAGGGACCACCTGGAAAGTATACCCTTTCAATCGAAAAATTATTTTCCAAATCGGTCCAGGCGTCTTCGAATCGGTGAACATACATAAAAATAAACCGGCCAAGTGCGTGTCGGGCCACGTTCACTTGACTTGAAACGTCTAAAAACTATTTTTTTATCGAATTTGTTTAAATTTTCCTTTTCCGAGTACATTTTATAAGTTGGTCGCCTGTAACTTTTTCATTTGTAAACCCTACTTAGCTCTGATAGATTTCCTTTAAATTTAGTTATAAGTACTACGTCCGTGAATTTTTTCACGAGTCCAACAGAGTACAACCTTATAGGAGATAGAGGGGGGGGACACTTGACTCGAACAAAATTTTGCCTTATAAAACCAAATATTTCCGAAACGTTATCCCTAAATCGAAAAACGGTGTTCCCAAGCTCATAAAATTTGAGAAAGACCTATTCAATGATACGACACGATAGGGGAGCCGAGAAAAAAAAACTCCCCCTGTACAGGTTCGGGAGTTAACTTAAAAAAAAATTCAAAATTTTATTCTACCACTTTTTCGGCATGGTTAAGTATACATATTCATGCCAAACAGCTTTCTAGTACTTATAGTCTCTGAGTAAAACTGCGGACGGACAGACAGACAGACAGACATGGCCAAACTATAAGGGTTCCTTGTGGATACTACGGAACCCTAAAAAAGATCGCGACGAATTGATAACCTCCCCTCCTTTTTGGGTGTCGGTTAAAACAGAACTAATAAATTACATTACAACAAAGGTAAATAGTAATTATCACATTTGCCATACACAGATAAGTTGAACCCTTTTTTCTAGACTTAATAGTCAGCCTGTAGAAACAATAATAATGATTTCTTGCGTGTTGATAAAAAGAGTTTAAACTCCTCTTTTAATTTAAAACCATTTGTTTCAATAAAAATTAACTACGACGATATCACCGTCGTGCCCCGTATTTATTTATCTCGTAGAAACAACTAAATTGGAAACCGGTTTTTGAAATCGCATCGCCGTCATATCATTTACATGAAGTCACAAAACGGGTAACAAATAGCAACGTAGGTACACTGTCTCGACTCCGGAAGAAGGTACATAAATCACTACACAATTGTCAATTCGCACCGGCTACCCACTGGTACGCTGATATCCACTGGTACGGTGAGACCCATTGGTACGATGGGTCCCATTAGTACGATGGGACCCGTTGGTGCGGTGGAACCCACTGTCACTTAGGAGTCGCCAGCGCTGTCCCCCGAGGTGGAGGTGGATGGAGGCTCCGTGGGCTCCTGCGCCGTCTGAAATGGAGAAAAAAGCTTATTAAAGTGAGATAAATATTATGTTTTTCTTAATCGGAAGCATGTGTTGGGAATTAATACGAGTACTTGAAAATGTCCGTGTACAAGTACAATCTCAGAGGTGCAAGTAGTGATGTACAAGACTTAAGTCCTCGAGCTAAGTCCATGAGCTCGATAGGCGAGTGGAGTTTTCTGAACATCGACTGGAGCCTTTAAAAGATCTAGAGCCTTGAAATGAACGTAAGCTGTTCTTGAAAGCTTACAGGGACTCGAGGCGTGATTTTAGATTAATTTATGTTATCCAAGGTATGCAAGCAAACATTCATTCAACTAATATTGTAATCAATCCTATTATATTTCTTATAGACAGATCTCTCGAAAAACATAACCCTCCCTCTTCGCAGTCGGGTAAAAAGACGCGGGCGTCGAAAAAGGCTCTGGTGCAAAAAGAGACTTGAGCTCTAATCTCACGCTTCAAGGCTCACTTAAGGATCGTCGGCGCACGTGGCTAATTTGCGTGCTATTTCGCTTAGAAAGGGATAGACTCGGTTATGAACAGTGCGAAACTATTTACACCGATTTATACGCACATCGGAACTACAGTCTAGTGTGTCGTATCCGACTTATCGCACAAAAACGTTACGTTACACTTCTTAAAAATTCACGAGTATGCGTTTGGGAGAAGTGTTCTTGTGATAAAACAGCTGAATGTTTTAATTAAAAGTAAAGTTATTTAAATTTTTTAATAACCAAACTATGCTTGTACGAATTTTGTTTTAGAGATTTTATACTCCTTCCGGTATTTAATTGTGCTCAAAGTTGCGTTAAAATTACGTGTTGAAACTAAATGTTTTGAGACTCATAATTTTTAAAGTACTATCAGTTCACAATTATGATTCCATATAAGCATAGATAACGACAAGACAAATCGATAGAATTAAAAACTTTAAACAGACGATACCGAACAACGGAGTCATCACCCTACAGAATTTGTATGGCGAAACACCTGACTAGCGTACCCTTAAGCTCGCAGTCGTCGAGCCTTCCGTTAAAAGAGTCGAGTCCTGTAAACGACGTTTCAGATGAGTTCTTGCTTATTTGTTTGTAAAATCTTTATTGCACATAAACACAGGACTTCCAGTCAACCTTGAAATATGAGGACAATTTACAACACAGGGTGAGAGTTTTGTTACAAACACTGTGATGTGAGAATTTTTGTATTAGATGTGCAAATATATTTAAACCAACACTCAATCTTGTCGTTAGTATCTCTATAGAAGCCACAAGCTTGTCACAGGAACTTTGATAAAAACGTTAAAAACGATTAGTTTGCGCCGGAAGCGTGTGGGTTACCACATGACCAATGTTGTTCCCGGCAAGACTGACAACATTTAGACACGTGGGAGTGTGCAAGAGGAACCCGTTGGCCCATTGGGAGTATTTGTAAGTATTTATGCTAGCGCTTTTCTAAGTTAAGCAACCCCGGTAGTGGTCTGCATTTAAATGGGTGGCCAAGCACCTCCGTGCTTCGGAAGGTACGTTGGCTGGCTTTATGGTATGGCAGTCGTCAAGCTATGTGAGATCATTAGATGTTGGTCACATTTTTCATAATGCCACAGAATTAATACATAGATATAAGTATTACATACAGAAGGGAATCTCCTAAGGTCCCGAGCAATATGCGTCCCCGTTCCACGTCCTCGCACCTCTCGCCTGTTCTCGTTGTCGAGGGTGTTAAGCGGGCTGCGGTCGAACACACACATTGCCGTGTGCACGGATGTATAGTTTCGTTTGTAGTAGTGTAGGCAAAAATGTTACTCCGCTTCTATGAAGGGCCATACCTGTGATTACGCTATGTGTATCTTGTACATATTTTTAATTTTAATAGCATTACAGATAAATTATGCCGAAGTTCGGTCGCGTAACTCGCGGAATTCAAAAATATACTATTACGTCAATGTCAAAACGTAATATATTGACACGTTTTATCTTAGTCTGTTAGAATGTCAACCAGATGGCCGTATGAAACTTTAGTTGTTATAATTTACGCGTTTAAACTAAAGGTTAACACACACATACAGGCTTTGCACACATGGCCAGTTTTGTTGCGTTCAAGTTTCCTTAGTTGCTCCAAGTCAAACATAGAAGGGAAGCTGTAAATTGGTCATAGTAAATTTATGAATGCGAAATAGAAAATAAAACTTCATAATTCAAAATTGAAGTATTACCTGAGCAACGTTCATATAGTATGAGTGAATGGCATTACTTAAATCGAACAAAGCTTTAATCAAAATTTTCTACATAAAGTAATGTCACCTTGCTTAAAAACGTTGAAAACTTGAAAATCTTGAATCTCTGTCTGAATTAGGAAACTAAGTAAATTAAAAATAAAGACATGTATCAAGCGCTTTTAAACCGAATATCGACGATCTCGAAGACCTAGAGAGAGAGAGAGAGAGAGAGAGAGAGAGAGAGAGAGAGAGCTATTAGCCTCTTAAAGAAGAAATCAAAAAAAGATATTTCATCCTTTTACGAAATTAACTGCAACATTCAACGCGATAAGCGTGCAATTAATGACAAATATACTCAAAAAAGATAAACATGCCAATGCACAGTAAACAGACAAGTGCAGCCTGATCTTACAGCTGGCCGCAAATAATAAAACAAATAACAAAAAAAACCGCGAGGCCGCTGCAACAATGTTGCAAACCCGTTCGGGCCGGACTCGGGCCAGATGAAATTATTTTACATTGATATAGGACTTCTTAATCTAGACGTAACATAGCGAAACATTTTCATGCAAGATGATAAATGTTTCAACGTTTATTTATTTAGATATAATCTCTTCATTATTATAAAAAATAAGATAAATATTGTTGTTTTTATTTTTATATTTTACGGCTTTGGGTACGAGTCCTTTAGAGCCAGTCTTTATTTCTTCGTTTATTTATTCCATATCCCAATCCTAACTAGTTTCACTAAGGTTAGTGTATGTCCTTTGATTGGCGACTTTTTTAAATATTTGAAGGGTTCTTGATTGTTTTGCTTGTATTTGTTTTTTTTTCCAGTGAGACATTAGGTTATTATATTTTCTATTAAATATTTTGTAGCCGTCTTTCAGAGAACGTAAAATATAAGTAAAATAAATGGCTACATAATACCTATTAAATATTATTGTATCACGAATAGAAAATTTATACAGTAAACGTGTTCACAGAAGCCAAATTCTACGAAAGCAAAACTGAAACAAACCACCTACACGATACGACGAAATGTCGCATAAAATATCAAGAGCCAGTCTAAACTATTCAAACAATCAACAGTTAAAATAAACTTCCGCACACATTATGGACTAAAGTGACCTTAATATGACTGACCAATAATATTGTTTTAATTGACTGCGAACAAAGTATAGTTGCGCTTGTGACTTTGGCCACCCGCTCTATTTTTATTTTATAAAACGCAGACCGATTGGATAAAACTATTATTTACCCATAATAGAAAGGTACTAAGATATATATATATCTTTCCCTTCCACCGAAATCAACTCGTTTCGGGTAGACAATGGACATGGAGCACTAAATAACGCTAACAAACTTATAAATATTTTCACAAACTGGTTCATTCTGGACCCCACTAACTATATTTAAAGAATATTCAATATGCGAAATAAAAAAAAAAACTGTTAGTTACTAGAAATGTATTGCCAATGTATGGTAAAAATCTTTGATTCTAATGTTGTTACCTGCACTGTTACTGGGCGACTGGACTGGCGTACGGCGCAGGGGGGCAACAGCGCGGCGTATAGGAAGGTGTGTAAATTTGATTTGAACAAAAAAACCAGCTTCTTCTTTTAGGAGTTTTATTCCATATCACCAAAGTTCTTCACCATATCTTCACCAAATAAATATGGTACAAACTCGGTACTACGTAACACTTGGGCTTTTAAATGAAAAGAATCATAAAAATAGGTTCTCAAAAAAAACATATGGGTCGAATTAATAACCTCCTCCTTTTGAAGTCGTTTAAAAAAAACTTATAGTTTTGTGTTCTATTAGTGATTTTGATCCCAAGAATTTATCATTTCTATATAGCTACGGTTGGGTCCAAATAACGTGTACACGGTAGAATGTAGGTACATTATATCGATACGTGACGGTAATAGAAATTCTAAATGAGTGAAAGGTGCAAATAGTTGTTTGTTTTGTATATGTTTTTCTATCAATCCAAATAGGTTTACTAACTAAGCAGCAAAAAGTAAGGTCGTTACCGTTATTTCGGTGTAAGTATTACTTACAATACATATTAGCCATAAAATGTGACTATGTGACTAACTATCGAGATATAGTGAGAGAGACACGTGTTTCAACTGCACTCAAAATAATTTCGCTCGAAACACTCAGAAATTTATGATGAAATGAAAACCATGTGCGTCTCTTACAATACTATTTTTGTAAGGACACTGCGAAATATGCGATGTTCAATGAAAAGGTATTGCTTCATTCTTAGAACTTACTTCACCAGATTCTGTTATTATTACTTATTTTTGGTTATAATTTCAAAAGTCAGCAAGTCAAAGAGGCCTCAGTCAGCCACGAAATGTATTTTGCCAGAAATTTAAATAGATTGAACTTTCTTGGTCGACAAAAGTGTCTGTGTACCTACTTAAATTTGACGACCTCCGTGGCGTAGTGGTCACCATGCTAGTCCGCCACCCAGAGGTCCTGGGTTTGATTCCCGTACAGGGCAAGTTGGAAAATGGCCTTTTTCAAATTGTCCCGGGTCTTGGATGTTTATCGTTGAGTTAGTAACCCATAACACAAGTCTCGAACTTACTTTGAGGCTAGCTCAATCAGTGTTGTCTCTATATTTATTTATTTATTTTTATTAAGTGCTGACTTAAAAAGCACTTGGAACTTTATGATCATGAAAAGTATGAAAACCATGTAAGTACGTTCCGTTACAAAACTACTTGTGGGAGGACATTGCGAAATGTGAGGTTATTTGGATTTTGTATGCATTTGTTCAGTAACAAAATCAAAGCGCGCGGCGGTGAAAACCGTCGCTGCGTTGCTGCCGTGGCGTAATGCGTACTTAAACTAGTCGCGGGCTCGAACTCAAAGGTGGACGCGGCCTAAAAGCATGTTGTCTCACCTAACATTGTGTCCGGGCGAAGCAGTGAGGTGAAATGCACGATAATTCATGGTAAACCGAGCGCGTAAAAATATACGTAAAGTCCTTTGGGAAAGAGGTTTTATGCAAAAACTTCTGCATTAATCAATTACAAATTAAGTTTAGTAAAATCTTCGATAGTTAAGCTGTGTCGGTACGGACTTTGTTTTGGAGATTTTATACTTCTTTTATTACTTATTATGCCGAAAGTGCGTAGAGAAGGTTATCTAGAGCCTGGTCAAAACAAAAATTGAAATGATGTCTTCGTTTCCTTTCAAATAATTTATTTCAAATGGAGGCAGCACGGGACCCCTTAAAAAGCTAATTAAGGCTTTATTTAAATCAAATTAGGTCTTAAAATTAACAACTTCATTAAGATTACAAAAAAGATTATAAATAAGCGATCACTGATTCGGGCCCTGTGTCGGCTGCGGTTTTTAAGTCTCTCGAGTGAAACGTATGCCTTTTTGAATCGCGCGATCCTTCACAGTCCGAATTCCGAATGCCTCCGACGAAATATACGGTGGGATACGGTGCATTAACAATAGCCTCGGGTCAGGGTTGCTCCACTTCATTGAGGTGATATATTGCTATTTAAAATTGCATAACTATTTTTTTTAATACGATAGCACTTACATTTAAAAAACATTTAGTCTATACATACATACTCGTAATATGTAACTTCAGACACATCAGAACCCGAGAGCAAAGTAATAATAGAACACAAAAAGTCCGTTGTAGAAGGAATCATTTGTTTACGTATTAACAAGTTTATTTGCTTGGCAAAAAGTAAAAACCCCGATTGTCAAGAACGCCATCTAGTGATGAGTAGCGGAATTGCATATAATAATTGATATCTGTAGCGACATCCATTACTTTCTAGGGAAACCCCTGACTTTTAGCGTTAATCCACAATAACTTTAAAACTGCTGAACCGATTTTAATCAGACATAGCTAAGAACTATCGCTAAACATAACATCGAATTCAGTCCATCCGTTCGAGTGCTACGATGCCATACACAGATAGACAGACAGACAGACCGACAGACATAATTATTACCTTCAAGCTTATAATATCCCTCTTTTTGTCGTGGATCAAAATAGATCCGTAACTGACAAGTCGTAAAGTATCCTCGATACAAGTAGTATTAATAAACTCATACCAAATTTACAAGTCTATGCAATTATATAAAACTTGATTGCGACAAAAAAATAGTATCGTTGAGTTAGTACCCCATTCATGAAGAAAACGATTCTCTCACTGGTTAAGAGAAAAAAGAACGCGTTTTAACCGACTTCAAAAAAGGAGAAGAGGTTTCTAATTCGTCGGATCTTTTTTATGCACATTCACTGAATATTCAAAGGCGCCTAGACCGATTTGAAAAATTCTTCTGTGTTTGAAAGGGCATTCTTGTCAGGTGGTCACATAGAAATTTCATCAAAATTGGTTGTGTAGTTTGGGAGTGAAGTGGCTTTTCTTAGAGGTCAGGTCGGATCACACACTAATGATTTGATACAAGTATTTGATCGGTTATTACAACTCTTCTCTCCTTCTTCCTGACTGCGAATATCTCTTCTTACACTCCTCTAGGGATAGAGGACGATCTACGAATCCAACTGGTTTCTCGAGCTATAAGAATGGTATAAAGAGGTAAGGCATCGCCAAGTTCGAAGAACTGAGGACGGTACACGTATCAGACTTTCCAAGGTAAAATAAATAAATATACATATAGGGACAAATTACACTGATTGAGCTAGCCCCAAAGAAAGTTCAAGCCTTGTGTTATGGGATACTAACTCAACGATACTATATTATATAACAAATACATATATAGATAAACATTCAAGACCCAGGACAATTTGAAAAAGACCTGACCGTAGACTTAATTCATAAGCTCTTGCAGTTTAACTGCTGGATGAGCGGACTCAGGACAGGTCGGGTCGGATCATATACTACGAGTAGACAAACCCTCGATGGGGCTACCTTATAAGCTCTCGATTAGAGCGCGGCAATCCCGTTTAACCTTTTCTGAACCCACCATGGTTGATTGTTTGCGAACTGACTAGCAAGTAATAAGTACAGTTAAATTTACGCCTAGATAGCCATGACAGGTTTGTTACTAACACTACAATTTTTATAGGTACATAGAATGGGCGGAAGCAAATAATACTTTACTCTTATTTCATCGTTATCTCATTAACCGACTTCAAAAAAGGAAGAGGTTATCAATTCGACCAGCGCGTTTTTTTTTTTAATTTATTTTTTGTATGTATGTTACGCGACATCTTCCGCCTTTGTTAACGGATTTTGATTATCCTTTTTTATTTTAAAGCTTTTAGTACCAATTTAGTCCTATGTTAATTTGGTGAAGA
This sequence comes from Acrobasis suavella, assembly GCA_943193695.1. Taxonomy (NCBI): domain Eukaryota; kingdom Metazoa; phylum Arthropoda; class Insecta; order Lepidoptera; family Pyralidae; genus Acrobasis; species Acrobasis suavella. The sequence goes on from OW971947.1 coordinate 6,709,000, forward strand.
TATAATAAAGAACTTTAAAGATATGAAAAAAAACCTTATTATTTATTATATGTACATATATTGATTATTTTATTGAGTCTAAAAAAGAGACATTCTCTCACTGTCAATCCTTTTCAAAACTTTCCCTACTTACAAATAATAGAAATCGACGTCAGTACTAAAACTTTTCTCAAGGAACATCATAAAAATACAAATTAAATGTTTGAATGATGAAAAAAATAGTCATTTACATACAAACGTGTTTGGCCGGCAATTTGTATGTATAATTTCTTCGAGTTTCAAGCATTGGTCTCATAGGAAAAGTTGTTCATATTGACGGTCTGAGTTGCCCCTACAAGGATCGGACAGGTTTTTTTTAACATATTGTATAGATAAACAAATAAGATTTACAAAAGTGTTTAAAAAATTTTTTGCCTTCCATAGAAACTGGGACCAGCTTATCGGACAACTTGTACCTATGTATAGGAAATTCATCTGGTCCTAGCCCTAAGCTCTGTCTACCCCACTAGGAATAAAGACGTGGTAATGTACCTTTATACAGAAACGAGGCTTAGCCGATCGGTCAATATGTTAGGGAGAACAAAAAAATTTTTTTTTATATTTCGATAAATGTTCCTTACGGAAAGTTGTTTAGTGTCATAGAATGAATTAAGTTAAAATAATTTCAGTATATTTTGCATTATAAAAAATTATATCTTATACAGTAAAATAAGATATTATATATGTATATACACGTAATAGGTCTTTACCTATGAAATTGCCGTTCTGCAGTACTGGCCATTAAAATCAAAATAATTTTTGTTTGGCTAAGAATTCTAATTTCAAATTAATTTTATTTTAAAAACATGGAATTTTTTTTCCAAAAATAGTCATTTGTTTATTGATTAGTGTTACATTTTCATCGCATTTCAATTTTTTTCGTCATCATGGATACGTTAAAAATTCGAGTAATTATGGAATATGAGTACCGTCGTGGCAGCAACGCGGCACAAGCGGCACGCAACATCAACGACGTTTACGGAGTTAACACTACAAACCAACGCACCACCTGTCATTGGTTTGCTCGCTTCCGTTCTGGAAATTTCGACCAGAAAAATGAGCCTCGCGGTCGTCCGAAGACTTTGGTCGACAATGACGAATTAAAGGCGATTGTGGAAGCTGATGATACACAATCTACGGCTGAATTAGCAGCAGCTTTCGACGTTAGCGTCAAAACAATATTGGTCCATTTGCGTCAAATTGGCAAGGTAAAAAAGCTTGACAAATGGGTGCCCCACAAACTCAATGATCGCCAGCGCGAAGTACGCGTCGAGACGTGCCTTGCACTGCTCAACAGACACACAAATGAAGGAATTATGAACCGCATTGTTACCTGCAATGAAAAATGGATTCTGTTTGATAACCGCAAGCGCTCAGCAAGTTGGTTGGATCCTGGTTCAGCACCTAAACAATGCCCTTAACGAAAACTTACCCCTAGAAAAGTGATGGTCACTGTTTGGTGGTCTAGAGCCGGTGTGATTCATCACAGCTTCTTACCAAACAGGGTGAGCATTACTGCAGATGTGTACTGTGAAGAACTGAACACAATGATGGAGAAGCTGGCACATCTTCAACCAGCATTGGTCAATCGCTCCTCTCCGCTGCTCCTGCACGACAACGCGCGACCTCATACTGCACAGCAGACGATGTCCAAGTTGCAAGAACTGGGGTTGGAAGCTCTCCGTCATCCGCCCTACTCACCAGACCTTGCGCCTACAGACTACTACTTTTTTCCATGATTTGGATAACTTCTTGGCGGGAAAAAAATTCAATACCAGAGAGGCAGTACAAAATGCTTTTGAAGAATTTGTTGCCTCCCGTCCAGCTGATTTCTGAAGGACATCAATAAACTGCCACTGCGTTGGCAAAGATGCGTTGATTGCATGGGTGAATACTTCGATTAATACAAATAAAAAATACATGAAAAAAATCGTTTAAATTTTTTCATACAAAACGGCAATTTCATAGGTAAAGACCTAATAGTAGTACGTCTATGCAAAAGCTTCCGAAATGTTATCAATTACACTTAGTTAGGTGAATAAATTGAAAGTAAAACGGATACTATAATCAAGGATAATAAGGCTATTATGCGCACCCAATAAATACTGGGACGGCCGCTACCTGTAATTTGCTTATTGAATATCAATAAGTTATCCTTACTTAAGAATCACAAGAAGCTATCAAAGGAATAACATCTTTAAAACAACTACATAAGGAACAAAATATATGCCGAGGATTTATTTTATTTATTAAAAATGTTGTTTTTGTGGCAACCCTGTGTGAAATTCAAGTTTTTGTGTCTGTTCACACAAAAACGAAATGAAAGTTCGCGTTGAGACTCGCTCATCAAGGGTCCCGTACATTTTTGGCTTGAGGATTATTGCAATGTCAGGAAGAATGCTAATCAGATTGGATTTTCCTATCAGACAGTTCATGATGTGAATATAATATGGAGGTTATAATAATAATAGGTCAACTGTTCTGGTGTTCTGAGATACATACACATAACAAGCTTTGCTTAGCTCAAATACCAGTATGTCACAATCTGCTGATAACCAATGTATGTAGATGATATTTTATAATGTAAGATTGTGAGTTTTAGATACCTTTACATTTCTTGATAATTATAACCATAAACTAGAAGTTCAAATTTTGAATATTTATAAAGATTATCAAAATGAGTATGTATATTTTTGTAGCATGAGATGGTGTTCTAGTCTGATTTTTTTATTCTTTTGGTTTAAAATTAAATTAAGGCAACATTTATATTTTGAAATGTATATTTCTGTTATAAGATGCAGTTTAAAAATCTACTATTTTTTTATATACAAACCAATATGAGGCTTTGATTCCTGCCCTCAGGCTCGTAAAAATAACAAACGTTTGAATTGGTATTTCCCTACACGGCATTCCATTCAAGTAGACTGTTCAGTTTCTGAAAAAAATATCACGTTTCATATTACGATATAATATGTTCCTTAGAGAAAGTTGTTTAGTATAATAAACTAAAGCTACCCTTTAAACGGAGCTTTCATTTAAAATTTTGTCTTGATCAGACCCTAGATAATCCTTCAAACTATTTCATGAACTACTGTTTACAGTTTAAAGTGAAAACGTGAAGCTTTTCTACGCACATACGCCAAAAGTGTAGTTCATAAAATAGTTTGAATGGTTTTCTAGGGTCTGATCAAGACAAAATTTTAAATGAAACCTGCGTTTCCTTTCAATAGATTTATTTTAAATGGGGGCAGCACTGGACCCCGGAAAATTCAGGTAGCCCCTTAAATAGTTTAAGCTGTTTAAATCTTTAGAGGTTAATTTCGTTAGGCGTTATATCAGTGTTATTGATTTGTACTGCCACAAATTAAAGAGCGCGCAGAACTATTGCTTAGGGCGACAGCGAAGCTATTGGCCACATGGAGCGTTGTTAATGTGCAAATAAATGATTTGCTTTTTAATATATTTTTAATGCCTGTGGCGGTAGTAACACGCACAGCGCATACTCGTACCTGTCTTTTTTTTACCTACTCCAATTATTTTTGTATGTATGTTACGCGATAACTTCGCTATTTAAGGACCGATTTTGAGGATTTCTTTTTTTAAATTGAAAGCCTTATTCTCATATTAATTTAGTCAAGATATGATGAAAACTTTAGGATATGAGAGAAAATCCTGGAATAAATACATGAGTATAATAAAATAATCATCTGAGATCGGAAATGGCCACTTACACATATAAAAAAACATTCAACATAATTATACAGTGCGTTAAATGTCTATTGTACCTAGGCATTTATGGAATTAATTTCAACAGTAAAAAATACATTTCATTGTTGATGTCTCAGTCGTTTTCAGTGTTCGACGGATAATTACGTAAATAAGGCATTTGATTGTTATTAACACATCAGAATTGCAAAAGTGGTAGTTTAAATAAATAAATTAGGACCAAATAGTCTGATTGAGCAAACCACAAAGTAAGTTTTGAAACTTGTGTAATGGGACACTAGCACAACAAAACTTAAAATAAATACATCAAAGTCTGTTTGCGGATAGTTGAAAATGTCAGGGCTTCAATTGGGATTCGCTAATTAAAGGTCCCAAGACAATTTGAAACTTAACCTGGCTGGGGTTCGAACCCAGAACCTCGTAGTGGCGGACTAGCGTACTCACCAATACGCCAAGGAGGTCGTCAGTTATGTTTTTATAAGTAAATAGACAGTGAAAAGTAGGAAATAAAGTTTTTAAGTATACTACAATAAATGGGCAAGCAAAAATAATTTCGTACTTGAAATCATATTTTCTTCTCCTGTCTTTTTATTGTGTAACACTACCTAATATTGATGAAGCAATGGTGCCAATGTGTTTACTGGCTGTGCGTCTGTTAGGCACTAGTTAGATTCTCATTAGGCGCGATTCGTACCTGTGAGTTTGTACTCGAGTACAGTCATTTTCAATTACCACTACCTGTGCCACTACATTCCGGTGAGGGAAAACATCGTGAGAAAACCTGCACTTGAACAGAATTATTATAAGTAAGTATGTATTGCGTATAGAACGGTAACTCGATCCTAGGGTCCCGCGCAATATGCTTCCCAGTTCCCTATCCCCGCACCATTCCCCCGTTTTCACCTTGTCGCGTGTGTCGAGGGGCGAACACACATTGACTTGTGTACGGATGTTAAGTTTCGTTTGTAGTAGTAGGCATAAATAATACCCCGCTTCTATGAAGTGCCATACCTGTGATGTGACACTAGTGAATATTATATATGTTTACTAGTGTGAATTGAAGACGATAAACAATCCTTTATATCCCCAAAAAATAGTCATTCTGTCACTTTTGCCACACAATGAACCGACAAGGGTATATTATAGCTCTTAGGAGTAAACATAGACCAAGAATTGGTAAATTGGCAAAGTTACTTTAAATGTTTTCTTAAGTCGTAAATACTACACAACATAATTATTTAATATCTAGCGTTTTTCGTAAGGGAGCACATATCACGATTTTCGACTATCACGATCGTGGAAATAATGATACTGCTAGATAACCATTGCACGATATTCCAAATGAAAATAGGGAAAGGCAAAATTTAGTTATGAAACACACGCAACGCAAGATGCGCGACTACATGGCGTTTTATAGAATTTCTACCCACACCGCCCACACCATGGTATAAATGATGGTATAATAATATACTAGAATAAAAATTTTCAGTCCACTATTTTACAAGAATTTTGATCTGATAGATAGTAATTTACACGACAGCTCATTATTAATAAATAATTTTTAAGTTTGGAAACCATAGTAATTTCTTCACCGGACGAAATAGCGTTACATGTGTGAGCGAGAAACGATAACGTTGAAAGGGCGGACTGTCGGCATGATACTTGTATGTTTGATGTGTTGCCACGGTGTGTAATTGAATTACCTGAGAAAAATGCATTTTTGAAGTTTAAATTTCAATTACGAATAAGAATCAAAGATTCAAATGTTTATTCAGTAATTAGACCTTTACAGGCACTTTTACACGTCAATAAGTATAATTTATGTTACGTGTAAAGTATATTAAAATTTAATTTACTTCAAAGAAAAGCTACCGATACCAGCGCTTCGTAACGATCACTGCTGAGAAGAAACGCCGAAAGAAACTCATTTTCACAGTATTGGTCGCCAGAAGGGCTTTATCATATTATAATTGTCTTTTAATTAATAAATACTTATAATATAATACAATGTTGACAAATTATAACATGTAATGCTTGCGAACAAGTAAACAAACATAAATTGCGTAATAAAAAATATTAAGTAGTCAAAAAAGCGAAGCCGAGCTGACCAGTCCCTCCCGGCAGCACCCGTTCACGAGTAGAATTAATAATTTATTAGATCAATTTATAAAATATTAAATAGATGAATCACACGAGATACTAAATAGCTATGTTGATTAATATTTTATTTAATATGCATGAACTAATTGAAAAAGTCCTTAAAATTTACTGAAAAGAACAATCAGTGGTAACTCTTATCGTGACGTAGTTTTGTTCCAACTCGGGAAGAGAATACCTTGTTTTATTATACCATGGTATAAATAAAATACTTCACCTGATATTCTCTTCCCGTGACAGCTGATCACGTGATTGGCATAAGAGTACGTCATCAGTTGGTAGTGTTGCCACTGTGTTTGATTGAATCACCCAAGCAATATGCATTTTTAACTTAACAAATTAATATGAATTAAACTCAAATTCAATAAGAATGTAAAATTGTTAAAAATTAAAAATGAAATACACAAACCACATGAAATACAAAATAGTTATGTAAGTTTGTATTTTATTTAATAATTTATTAACTAATTGAGAAAGTCCCTAAATTAACTAAAAAGAACAATCAGTGGTAACACTTATCGTGACATTCGTGACGAACTCTTAGGCCATCTCGGGAAGAGAATATCTTGTTTTATTATACCACTAGCTGATGCCCGCGACTGCATTCGTGTGGACTTTATGGCTCCGGTGCATTTGCATCAGATGTTCGATTTTTATACCTTAACAAAAAATGCTTATCAGGCTAAACAACTTTTGCTATAAGGCGTCATTTTTAATATTTCTTATATAGTTTAGCTGGGACTATTATGGTTCTGCGTCAGGTGTTCCTTTTTCCGAATCCATCCAGTATTTTCGGAGATTAGCGTTTTCAAACAGGCAAACAAACTGACAGACATTTTTTTTTAATTCTTACTTTATTACTATGTCTCCTTCGCTCAAAATGATTTTCTTTTTAAAAATAAACACGATATACAGACACATTTTTTTACTATTTTATTGTATGTATCAATTGATGGTTCACACCACGCGCGAAGAAATTGTAAGAACGACGCAAGTTGTGTCGCGTATCTTCTCACTGCACTGCGTAATGGTATAAAAAAGTGATCATAGTAGACTACTTTATGTAAATTACAATATCATCAGACTGCCAGACATGAATTGAAGCTCATTCAGGTGTGACCATTGAATACATTGCGGAATGCATATTGCTTTCAAGCGTTAAATTTGACTGGTTTTTGTAATCAGTAAATTATTGAGCCGGACGAATACATTCCAGGCACATGCTTTGCATATTTCATTGACTTGCATTTTATGAGTATTTTTAGGAATTAAGATTTAATTACAGTATGCAGAAATCTGATCACCGTATTTATAATTTCGTAAGGCCGTATATAACGCGAAGATGTTTGGAGTTACTATTAGATAGTATTATTGTTCACTGGTCCTAAAAAGACATTAAAAACATAAATGTGAAAATGGGGGCCAAGTTCAAGATCTGACAAAAGAATCGCGATCTAAATGGCTACCAAATTCTGTAGAGTAACCTGAAATTTATTTATAAGAATCTCAACCTTTGTCGATTACTTTTACGACTATTTTATGTGAGTTAACTGTTTAACAAAATTAATAATTTCCATACTTTAATTTATAAATTATAACATTGTAAAAAAAATCTTCGAAAGTTCATGTTTAAGTAAGAAAAGATCGTATTTGAATGAATATACATAAAACCTTTGCAAATCCGACTAAACAATCCAGTCTTCGTCTTTGACAAACGAACAAAGAGTTCAGATGTCAATCATTACCTTCTTCAATGGCCACATCTAAGCTACATCATAAAGTGTTAACAGCGTAGTCAGCCAAACAACTATCAACTATTCTGAGCAGAATCGTAAAAGACATATTTATTTACGAGCCTCCTTTGTCGCCAAGTCTGAACAAGTTTTGATGTTGGCACCACTGAATGATTTTATTCGTTTGTCAATGATGTAATAACTCTATTATAGTTTTGTAGGGTCACATTTAATGGGCTTTAAAGAAGTTTAGTTGTCATGTAGTGACTTACAATTCGTATAATAGAGAATTAATATCTGATCAAAGCATTAGAACAAAATGTCGATTATCATGTTTTATGGCTGGGCAATGATTGGACATAATGAGAATCATAACTTAAGGAAATAATTATGTTTTCAAGTATAATGTAAGATATGCGCTATCATTCATATATTTCAAATAAATGATCTAAGGATAGTATGCACGCCTATAGTCTCAAAGTTTTATACCGAAAGGCGGAGCGGTAACTCCAAAGTAGCACGATAATGAATTTAAAAAGTAATAACAAATAGACGAAAGCAAATACTTTTTATTAGAGGCTAGCTGTTGCCCGCGTTGTCGAAAGATATTTGACAATAGGTGACTACAGGGTCAGAAAAGTACGATTGTAATTATTCCGTCTTTTAGATTATCCAAAAATAATGGACCCATACTTTTCAGTTTGCTAATAAAGTAAAAAATCACATAGATACGGAGCATCAAAGTTCCGGATTGGGGGCTTGCGAAGCTAAAAATATTTTTCCGTTCGTCATACCTATTCAATGGGAACTTTACATTTCGACTGGATAAATAATGTCTCATGTGTTAATCCTGGTTTAAATAAGCTATCTAGAATCTGAATACCAAATTTCATTTTAATTCGTTCAGTCGTTTCGGCTCAAAAGCGAAAGAAATACCATCTACATTATACAGCCATCATTGCAAACTTTCACATCCATAGAATTAAAATAAGTATTATTATCAAAACTAAAATCTCCTCTGCATCACCAAACTGCACAACTTATTTTGATTTCTATGGGACCACATAGAAAGTACACCCTTTTAAACAACAAAAATAAAATCCAATTCGGACCACGCGTCTTCGAGTGAACATACATAAAAAAAATCCAGACAAATTGATAACCTCCTCCTTCCTTAAAAGTCGGTTAAAACAAAATACACCAGCCATCTCTCTTTATAATGTAACTCGGATTCAAACAATTCTGCAACAGCATTCCCTTGAATCAGAAAACTAAATTTTCAATACAATGAGTATTGTTATACAAAGTCGACCATAATAACGGCCATGTTTCCACATTTATCGATTGTACTATCGGTAACATTAGATGTTTCTTAAATAACTGTCAAGTGATGTTTAATAATAAACCAGTATTAACTCTAAGCGCTGAAATGTCAAATGTAAACATTCGTGTAAGTCTGTTTATAACTAAATGAGATGTGTTGTAGTTAAGTGACACTGTTTTCATACTAATCTGCAAGTTTCCAACAAGTCAAATCAGATAACTACTTTCTTAATGTCAGCACAAACAGTTTTTAAACCGAACCGTGACGTCATAGTCTCTTAGATTCATAACAATTTTTTTCCGAAAAAAATCATATTGGAAATGCTCTACTGTTAGTGGAAGCAACGTACTTAACAAAATAATGTCACTTGTCATTGATCGATAATATCCATTTTCAACAACAGGCTATAATGTACTTACGTACTTGAGTAGACGCTACATATCACAGTTTTGTTCCGTTCATAATACTCGTATGCTATCACTGTTCACCTCACAGTCGCTTGCTAGCATTTACACGCCAAGTACACTCCATAGTTAAGGGGCTACATGAATTTTCTGGGGTACAGTGCTGCCCCCATTTGAAATAAATCTATTGAAAGGAAACGGTGATTTTATTTAAAATTTGGTCTTGATCAGACTCTCATCATAATCATAATCATTTATTTGTCAGACATGAGTACAAAAGTTGTTAGTTTACAGTATAGGGCTTCATGCTGCGCCGTCAGGCATACAAATTTTGTTTTTTAAAAGTTAGTTATAAATTAAGTCGAACTATTGTTTACAGTTTAAAGTGAGAACGTGAAGCTTTTCTTCAACGGCCACTTTTGGCGTATGTGCGCAGAAAAGAAAGAAAGAAAGAAAGAAAGAAAGAAAAATATTTTATTCAGTGCAAATTAGTATACATAAAAGCTTGACGTTCTCACTGTAAACAGTAGTTCATAAAACAGTTTGAAGGGTTATCTAAGGTCTAATCAAGACAAAATTTTAAATGATATCTCCGTCTTCTTTCAAATGGCAACACTGGACCTCGAAAAATTCAGGTAGTCCCTTAATAAAAGAAAACACTGTCAACACAATCAAATATGCCTTAGTGTGTGTTAAGATACTGGACTAATCATTCAAAGAACAAGGCAAAATATAAAAGGAATAACTTTCCATCGTTAAGTACCTAGATTTCATTGTCTGAAAACTAACTACGGATTGCAAAATTTGCGCCGCGATATGAATTAAATGAATGCTTTTAGTCTATGACGTCTGTCAATCGATTGAATGAATGAGAATTAGTGAATCTAGCGCTGTGCTTTTGAAGGACTACGGACTTAGCGCTGCAGCTCGATTTGTGTCAATTACCAAAAAAGGAATGGCCTTTATTGAAGACAGCTGGTCTAAATATATATTATTATATTATGTCGATGATTTTCAACGTGATTTTAGATTTTTTATGTATCAAAACTGGTTATACCAGAGATAAGGGATCTATGGGCAAAGATAATATAATTATTAGTTACTAATGGGTTATTATTCTATAGTTTATACTCTTGAGACTTTAACGCGGAATCTATATGCTTACCTCCTATATGTTCATTCATAGTCTATGTATATAGAATAATATTAAATTACTTTGTGTTGTGTGAATCGATCACAAGCAAAAAAAAATTTTGGTGTGATAACTTCTTTAGCGGCATTGTACACTTTTTTGTAATGGAATAAAAAAGTTAAACTCGCATCAGTGCGTCAGGACACGTGACCCTGATCGAAAATTCCTAAGACGTATGGAGAGTAGACAGCCGGCGCGGCGTAGGAGAGGAAGTATCCCCCTCTCTTTCTACGGCGCGGCGAAAATGTATGCCTGCGCCAGCTGTTTCGGCGGCGCAGGACGTTTGCGCAAATGTTCGTGTGTGTTTATGTTACAGCATGCCACGCGCATCCATGGATGGTGACAGTGACAGCTGATGGCTTGACCGTCCGTGTAGTGGCCACACTGCTGTGTATTCATAAAATTCGTGTATATAAAGTGTTTAATTAATGTAATATAAATTGTCATGTTTGTGTACGATAGCGCAATAAATAAATATTGTATTCTGCCACATAAATGATAGTACTTTTATACTGATAATTAAAGCAATTCGTGCAAAATGATTCTCTAACGATTCCAAAATATCAAAAATGCACAACGTTAATATTCAAGTTTTCACTTCTGCCGGCACTCCCGGAGTACAACCCGTCGTTTTTTTTTGCTCATTTGTCTCTTTGCTCGACGAGCGATTGGATTGATGTATTGATTTATTTAAGTCCACTCGTCCCCTCCGCCGCTTTGCCAACTATGTTACGCAAACAGATGTTAAAAAGAAGAATTTTGAAAATCGGTCCACAATTGACGGAGATATCGGTGAACATCCAATAAAAAAAATGTACAGTTTAACATAGAACCTCCTCCTTTTTTGAAGTCCGTTAAAAAGAATTAATAATCTCGTGGTTCCCTGACCAGTGAAGGTCACGCCTTAGTTAAACTGACATAATAACAGCGCGAGATTAAAAAAATATGTTATTAAAGAATATTAACCGACTGCGGACTTCAAATTTAGCCGTAAAGTAAAGCAGACGATCTCAAATACTTACCTTTAAAATTGAAATGCATTTAATAACATAATAAAATTAAATTTGAAATCGGTTATCTCTTTTTTAACATTATTCCGTCAAATTCCGGGAAAGGAACAGAAATAAATGTCTTTGGCCGACTTTTACGATTTCAAATGACCCAAATTATTAGTTGGCAGAGGCGGATTTAGGAATCGTAAACGGATAACACGGGGCCTAAAACATTCTGACATCCCTGCAGCAATCATTGGTCAGAATGTTTTACTAACCAAGAGTTAAAATAATGTTACGTGGTATTGTATAACTACTAAACGATATTTTCGGATGCTTTTACGAGTATAAAAGTTGAATAATGTGCAGATTTTAATTCAATGTAGGAATTTGTCTCGTATTATAGGATCTTAAAAATATTTTTAGTGCAATAGCCATCACATACTTTCATCAAAGATATTAAGCACATGATTTATCATTTAATGCTTTTGGATTTTGCAAAATCTGTCCCAACATGCATTTAGAATTCGCCACACGTCTCTTTCTCGTTTGATTACCTTTGATTACAAAATAACTTACTAACCAAGAGTTAAAATAATGTTACGTGGTATTGTATAACTACTAAACGATATTTTCGGATGCTTTTACGAGTATAAAAGTTGAATAATGTGCAGATTTTAATTCAATGTAGGAATTTGTCTCGTATTATAGGATCTTAAAAATATTTTTAGTGCAATAGCCATCACATACTTTCATCAAAGATATTAAGCACATGATTTATCATTTAATGCTTTTGGATTTTGCAAAATCTGTCCCAACATGCATTTAGAATTCGCCACACGTCTCTTTCTCGTTTGATTACCTTTGATTACAAAATTGCCGATTACCGATCAATATTGATATTATCTAAAGACTTTCAATTGTGCTTTAATAAAAATCGTTTGTTTATGCAGGTCAAATATTATAATTTGAACAGGAATTAAATGATTTGATAAAAAATAAAACCCCTTTTTGTTGATGTAATTTATCTTCTTGTTTTTCAATAAGATAAATTACATCAACAAAGGGGGCCAATACTCAGCAAAATCATCATCGACACAAAGGGTCAATGGTTTTGCAAAGGTCTGCCGCCCGGGGCTTTGCGATGGCTAAGTTTGCCCCCGAGTTGGCGTTTACGAGAAATGTAACAAATTACAAATAAGCCAGCGACGGATTAGTTTTTATATCTTAGCAGAATTTATGCGAATTTTCGGGGTTATTTTACAATAAATATCTTTTGACGCAAGATAACAACAGGCTATATCAGAGAGATCTCATAAAATACGAGTACGTCTTTTTTTAAAAGTAAGTATCTCATCTTTGCATTTAACTCGTCCCTTTGGGACGATATGGTCCACTTTCCTATCTCGTCCATTTCCTTACTCGTCCACTTTCTCATTCTACCGCTGTTATCTCAAAGACGATATATACAAAGGGCAATAGAAGTCAAAACTTATAAGTCTTAATCCAGTCCAAGATATTGGAAAATATAACCTATGACCATAAAATAACAAAACTATTATTTTATTAAGCATAAGAAGTAAAACCAGCCAAGTGGGAGTCGGATTCTCACACAAAGTGTTCCGTACCATTATCTATAAAAAAATCACGTTTGTTGTAAGGGAATTAAAAAAATATTTTATTCTGTTTTTTTTTTAGTATTTGTTGTTATAGCGGCGACGAAAATACATCATCTGCGAAAATTTAAATTAGCTATCACGGTTCATGAGATACAGCTTGATGGACGGACAGACGGATAGTGGAGTCTTAGAAATAGGGTCCTGTTTTTACCCTTTGGGTACGGAACCCTTACTAAAGTTCTCAGCTGCCAGCGTCGCTGCGCGTTCACAAGCAGCCAAGTTTTTCTCAAGCTATTCTATACATTCCTTAGACAGAAATAAAGGTGAATATAATTTGATAGTGAAGTGAGCTGCCATCCGTAGTCGGTTAGTGTGAATCGGTACTTAGTGAATTTCCGCAAAACAATCACTGCAAACGCGTTCACTTGTAAGTAATTTCGCGAATTCTAATAACAAACTGTATAAAGTTATTCCTATTTTCGCTGAAGCATTTGCCTTTGGTAGTTCCAACCAATAAATATAAGTGGATGCCTCGTTTATAGCGGTTTTATGCGAGTTCGTACAACCGGGAGGTCTACCACGAACGCGGTTGGAAATACGTACGTTTTCACGTTTCAGGACCAGTTGCATTGTGCTTTAATTTCAACGTTTTAAAGCTGAATTTGGTTTGAAATAACAAGCAAAGATCCGTGGTAGATCTCCAGCATAGGCTGTTCCTATATTAGACGATATATCGTTTCGTTAATGATGCTGTCGGCTTCGACAGTGCCGACGTAGATTTCATGACATTGGAGAATGTAAATCTAATCTATGAACGAATGAATGAAGATAAGAAATCAAGTTTTTAGGGTTCCGTACCCAAATGACTATAAATGACCCTATTAATAAGACTCCGCTGTCCGTCCGTCTGTCCGTCCGTCCGTCCGTTCGTCCGTCTGTCTGTATGTGTCTCATGAACCGTAACTAGACAGTTAAAGTTTTTACAGATGATGTATTTCTGTTGCCGCTATAACAACAAATACTAAAAAAAGACAAAATAATTTTTTAAATGGGCCGTACAACAAACGTGATTTTTATAGATAATGGTACGTAACCCTTTGTTTGCGAGTTCGACTCGCACTTAGCCGGTTATTTATAATTAACTAGCTTTTGCCCGCGGCTTCGCTCGCGTAGGGGTGTAATTTATTAAAATCCTTTCTTAGGGGATGCCTAAGTCATAGTAGCTTTATGCATGCAAAGTCTCAGCCCGATCGGTTTAAAATTGACAAAGTTTCATACAAACTTTCATCCCCTATTTTATCAAAATCCTTTCTTAGCGGATGCCTACGTCATAACATCTATCTGCATGCCAAATTTCAGCCCGATCCGTCCAGTGGTTTGGGCTGTGCGCTGATAGATCACTATGTCAGTCAGTCAGTCACCTTTGAGTTAAGTTCAGTAATATTTAGATTAGATTAGATTAGTAAGTAAGTAGGTAGTCATTTTCGAATTTGCTAGTGGCCAACATTATTTAAGTACAAGTGATACACACAATGAAGTATATGGTCAATGTCAGTAAGCCGTACTAGCCACTGCCTGCCTCATTTGGTTTTGTTTTTATTAGTTACTAGCTGATGCCCGCGACTTTGTTCGCGTGGACTTTATGACTCCGGCGTATTAATATAAATAACAACTAATGAAAGAGAGAGAGAGAGAGAGAAAGATAGAGAGAGATAAGAAAGTACTTGTAACAGTGTTAGGAGTTAAAAGTCAATATTATTTTAATTCTTTCCTTCGGGAGCCAATATGAAAAGAGCCGAAGTGGTACTAACCCTGGAGAAAGCCACATTAAGTTGGCTATGCGAAAAACCAGTCCTTAGATCGACATCAGCAGCTTTAAGCCTCTAAAACTGTGACTTATTTTCATAGCGAAGCAAGTAAACACATGGAACTGTGTA
This sequence comes from Acrobasis suavella, assembly GCA_943193695.1. Taxonomy (NCBI): domain Eukaryota; kingdom Metazoa; phylum Arthropoda; class Insecta; order Lepidoptera; family Pyralidae; genus Acrobasis; species Acrobasis suavella. The sequence goes on from OW971947.1 coordinate 6,724,123, forward strand.
TTTTCAAAATGAAAATTGTTGGGGATGAGTGGCATACGCGGAATAAATACAGTTTCACTGGCACCACTCACAGTAAACTTGAAGTGTCTCAGCAGACTATGCCGAAGTTTAGCGGCTAAAGTTCAGTGTCTAAAGTTCGGTGGGGATGACACACTAAATAAGCTGAAGTTCAGCCGCTGAAGTTCGGTGGAAACGCCGGACAGTAGTGATGTGCCGATGTGAGAATTTAATCTTCCGTCTTTGGCGCGTCTGCAGCGAACGGAAACGGGAGCGGAAGAGGGAACGAAAGTGGAAGAGGGAACGGGAGCGGAAGCGGGAGCGTAAGCGGGAGCGGGAGTGGAAGCGGTAACGGCGGCGGCAGCGGCGGCGGCGGAGGCGTCGGCGGCGGCGTCGGCGGAAGCGGCGGCGACAGTGGCGGCGGCGGCGGCAGCGGCGGTGGCAGCGGCGGCGGGAGCGGCGGCGGTGGCGGCGGCGGCGGGAGCGGCGGCGGCAGTGGCGGTGGCGGCGGCAGCGGCGGTGGCGGCGGCAGCGGCGGCGGCGGAAGCGGCGGCGGCGGCAGCGGCGGGAGCGGCGGCGGCAGCGGAGGCGGCGGCGGCGGGAGCGGCGGCGGCAGTGGCGGCGGCGGCGGCGGCGGAAGCGGCGGCGACAGTGGGGGCGGCGGCGGCAGTGGCGGTGGCAGCGGCGGCGGGAGCGGCGGCGGCAGTGGCGGCGGCGGCGGCAGCGGCGATGGCGGCGGTACGGGTACGGGTACGGGTATGGGTATGGGTACGGGCCCGATTCAGGCAAAAGCATCGGAAGTTCGGCATTATGTGTTGCTAGTAATGCAAATACCATTGCAGGCATGCATTGGCTGAAATTCAGCCGCTGAACTTTGGCATACAGTGCTGAGACACTAAGTTGGGTTCCGTTACACAGTTTCAGCGGAGTCAAATTTCGCATCAGCATTATTGGCCCTCCGACATTAAGACTTATTTTGTGAGCCGAGAGTCCATTTGCTGCAAGTGAATTAAGAAACTCAACTGGATAATTGGTGGCGTCGTCAACAACACTATCCAAGAAATTAACAATAATTTGCGTCATAAGTTCTTTATTAATTGATTTGTATTGTTAATTTTTTGGTGTCAATATGGTGCGTTCACATAACCAAGAATTTTTCTGGTGTGTTATGCTCTGAAGGTCCGCAAATACTGAACTTATAAGTTCTTCTTCAGACGAAACAACTTTTTTTTGGAAAAATTTTCAATGTACAGACACATTTTTTTTACTCTTTTATTATAGTATAGATTTAGTATGATTTCGTTCAGCGGCAACAAAAAAACATCATCTATAAAAATTTCAACTGTCTAGCTACAATGGTTCATGAGATACAGCGGTCTAAGTAATAGGGTCCCGTTTCTACCCATTTGGGTAAGGAACCCTAAAAATCGAATAAAATAAGTATTTATGGGGGGGCTCCCATACTACAAACGTGATTTTTCATAGATCGTCGTGTCCGACTCGCGCTTGGCCAGTTGTATTATAACTCAACAAAAAGTTCTCATCAGACTTAACAACTTTTGCTAAGGCGGCATTTTAATATTTCTTGTAGTTTAGCTGGACCATCATAGTTCTGCATCATGTGTTCCATTTTCCAAAATCAATTATAGCCTATATGTTGCCCAGGCTTCACAGCTATATAACAAATCATTTCAGTTTCATTCGAATCCGTCCAGTATTTCCGGAGATTAGCGTGTACAAACAGGCAGACATTTTTTTTTTATTTTCTTACTCTATTACTATATCTCCATCGACCCAAATATTTTTTTTTGAAAAATTTTTATTGTACAGACACATTTTTTTTACTCTTTTATTATAGTATAGATAGATTATGAGACATATGTAAATTGTCAACATTCACCCGGAAACTATTTGCAACATAAAAAAGAAACACTTTATTATAAATGATGCAAGAAGGCTACGCTTAGAAATATTTGGCAGCTTGTTAAATCTAACTGCAGTGGTGGCCACTTACACATAAAGTAAGGGACGACTGAAAGTTTACATTTTCATAGACTATTTGTATTGTACATAATTATGTCTATATCAACGGATAAATGTATTCAAATTCGAATTTTCTACTATTCTTCTAACAATACATAATAAAGTTTCTTTTTATTTTGGGATCGAAAAAATTAGTTTCTTAAAATTCAACGACCGAAATACCTACTGGCTACACAATGGGATCAAACAAGAAAAAAAGAATTATTTTCAGGATCTAACGTAAAAAAATACTTAATAAGAACTAAATCTAGAAATATAAGTAGTCTTACTAAAATATCACCCCTCGGCTGTGGCCAAAAGGCTGGCAGCATAGCCACGTTGTATGGCAATGCTGATTTTTTGAGCCAGATAGTTTTCCACTACCACCACCAACATCAGCTTTTTCGTCATGAAATACCTCGAATAAATGTTTAGAAATAAATTTGAATAGATTATGGGCTGAAGGACCCCTTAAACCAAGTGTCTAATTTTAATTTAATTTTATTAAGATAGTTTTAATTTAGTTTAATTAATTTTAATTCGATTTAATAAAAAAAATAAAAAAATATCTAAGATGGTTTCCAAAAGTAAAATCTAACGAAAAACACTAACTATCTCACAGAAATAAAAACTTTATTGATTAAGTCACTAAACAAGAACACGATTTATCGCGTGACTTCTGACCAATTATCTTTTATGATCGATTAAAACAGTTTTCCGATTTAGCCAAAGGCAAATCGATTGAAATCAACCAATTTGTTACAAAGAAGAAATTGAGTAACGTCTATTTTATTGAGTGGTTCAGTACGCATGTAATTTCCCTAATGATAGTAAAAACTAGCCTTTCGGGGAAATTAAATCGGCAAATTGTAGTTAGGCATCGTAAAATTATAGACACGGAGTAAACACGCATGTATAATCTACTTATAGTTACACAATTCTTAGCCATTAACTTAGGTACATGACGCCGACTGCATGTCGACCTGGATACCGCTTAGGGGTCATCCGCATATTAACTAGCAGTGATGGGGGAGGGGATGATGCTAATTGTGAAAAAACGTGTTAAAGGAATAGGGAATAAAGCGCCGTGGGGTATAAACGTCAAAAGTCTGCGTATCGTAACGTAAGATGTGGACGGACCCTAATTTTTCAGACTGGCAAAGAAATGCGCAATATAGGCAGTCGAGGTAATTATGTATGACCCTCAAAAGGGTTGTGCCTCACAACCACTCAAAAATTGCCAAGTGTATCAATTCGCATATAATCGATATACTTAGTGCAAACATCTCCTTCGTATAAATACGAAGGAGGTGTTTGTACAGTAATAAGATAAAACTATGAAACAGATTAAATACTTTTGATTGATCGTACACTTGCTTTAGTAAAACCAATCTTAATGCTCATTAAATAAAGGTTGTTAAGCCGTTCAATGTCCGGCTTCTAATTCGCATATTTTTATTTTATTGTCTTAGTGTGAGTAAAACATCTGTGAGCGTGTTTATACAAAATGTATAGTTGTGGATGTGTTAGGATTCCTGCGAAAATTAGAACAGTTGTACCTGGAGATTAGAAACCGCCAAAGGAACTCGCCGGGAATCGACTTCCAAGATTTTGTAGTTCTACGAGGGCAAAGTCGGGAAAGAATGTTGCACAGGCTTACCCCCGTAATTTAGTACAATGCTACCGATGTAAGGAGCACTGAATTTTCTGGCAAATGCAAAAACGTCTGCACTTCTCAAATTGGTACATTATTCACTATATCACTGATTTTGTATGAATATGCCAGTTAGGTACCTACCTATATTTGATGTTTTGATTCTCTGAGTTTAACGCAGTAGTGTAAAAATACCATTCGCGAGTTCCCCAACCCACTGACACGTGACAGTCCTGTACAAGACCTTAGTCTTGATATGGCTGAGTCAGGTCTAAATCAGCCTGACCTAGGGTTTACGATCGAGCTGTATAAATTGAACGGCCTGGCGCAGGAAGAATCACGTCACAAGGGCGACAACAGTATTGATAAAGTTGAGCAAATCGAAAAAAATATTACCTACTAGGACGAACTTCAGGGACTAAGCTCAGACCTTGAATGTTTATTTACCTCAAAAACGGTTGTATATGAAAATTTCTTTGGGAATTTTGTGCTCTTTTACTTTCTTATTAACTAAAGATATATTTTCGCGACCTTTTACCTTAAATATCTAAGGACAACACGTGACCTTAAGAGACTTTTGATATTTAGATGCCAAAAGAATGCCAAAGAATGGTTTATTTGAATATTAATCCAGCTAATTCCGTTTCATTTTGAGGTTGGTCTCTTTTTGACCTTAATAACTAGATTAAAAGGATATACAGTGAATTTTAACAAAAAGATAAAATATCGTAATTTTTCGTCGTTAATAGCAAACGAGCGACAACGTTTCAGAACTACTAGCAATTATGTGTGAATGCGAACATGAAATAGATAAGTATAATGCTACACAAATAAGATGAACAAAAATGGCGGACTTTAAAGCATTTTCGTGCACATTCTCGATGATAAATCGTCGGGGCATGTGTACCTGCGCCATTTTGGTTCAACTTATTTGTGTCGCACTGTATGCTTAATTGCCTATACACATTACAATCATGATAAGCATAGAGCAAAAAATATTAGTTGAAACAAAGAAACAACATAAGCTACCAGCTTTCTCCCGCATAGATCGAAGGATTTGATAAACCTGTCACCGTCACTAGTATAATTTGCCTTTTTGTATCAATAAAAGTAGGATTAATATTTTAATAAGCATTGTTTGATGACCCTTTTACCCTATAAGGGATGCAGGTTACAGTCATCATCATTAGGTATTTTTTATAATATACTAGCTAAATGCCCGCGTTGTTGCCCATGTAGTAAAATTTTTAACAACACTGCGGGAAACTCACATTTTTCCGGGATTAAATAATAAGCTATCTACATGCCAAATTTCATTCCAATCCCTTAGCCCGTTTTGACATGAAAATTGAATAAACATGCAAAAATTATATTTATAGTGAATATGAAATGAAGCAAAACAAACGAAAAGAACTATAAAAGTTTATATACAGTATGAAGTAGTGTGTAACAAAAAACAAGTAATCATTTATAACATATATTTTACAAATCCCTTTATTAAAATATCGTCTCTAATACTAAACGTATTTTTTTTTATTTGCTTGATAAAATCCTAATTAACCACAGTAAACAAATATGAAAGAAATAATAAAATATCTTAATCAGCGACGAACATGTGATACTTTAAAGTTTCAATTAGAAAGAGAAGACCGATGTGGACTGGTGACGTCAGAGTCCATATCGTCTATACATTTGCCATAGAAAATAGCGTTTTTGCGAGTGAGATAGACATATTTTCGTAAAATCGGCATATTTCGTGCGATTTTCTACCAATTTTTTTTTTTCTGTTTTCACTGTTCGTATTTGACTTTTGAACATTTATGGATAAACTGGTTGGATAACAAATATTTTTTTCATGCATATTCTCTATTGAGCGACATGGTCACCTTACAAATAGTTAACCTAAATAATTTTATTTATTGTCGCGGCGATATCGCGTTATTACAAACATTGTATCAGAGTTATTGTTGTAGAGTCAGAGTGCCATTTTATTTAGTCACGTTTGCCTAGGCTAGGCCGTGTTAGTGACAAACGTAATACCTGCAATAGGAATACCTGCGAGGAATACTTTGTTCAGTCCTGTACAATTGTGTGAAGGTCTGAGGAAAAAAACTTAAAAACTTTAAATGTATGCTGGTACATTCTGAGTTTTAAGTTTTTTTTTACTGCACATGTAGCTGTACTTCTCGGTTGTGTGTAATATGAAATAAAAGAAATTATATACGTACAAATAATGCAAAGTTTAATCTATTAAATGTTTTTTAGGGTTCCTTACCCCAAGGGTAAAAACGGGACCCTACAACTCCGATTCCGCTTTGCCTCCGTACGTCCGTCTGTTGTTATAGCGGCATCAAAAATACATCAACTGTCCAGCTATCACGGTTCATGAGATACAGCCTGGTAACAGACAGACAAACAGACGGCCGAATGGACAGAGGACTCTTAGGAATAGGGTCCTGTTTTTACCCTTTGGGTACGAAACCCTAGAAACAAAATAAAACAAATATTTAAATGTGGCTCCCATGCAAGAAAAGTGATTTTTATAGATGATGGTACGGAACCCGAGTTCGACTCGCACTTGGCCGGTTATCTATAAGTAGGTAAGTACCGATATCAAGTTTGTCTCGCTTTTCTGCGATGTCCCGTATGTATTTTATTTCCCCTTGAAGAATTATTGAAGCTACTTCATTTTCAACATTCTTAAATTGAATTACAGTCAAAATGCGCTGCCACCGATTTAGTAGTACAACGAATGATTAATCATCGATTCGCCATACAATCGAGCATCGATATCGTAAACACCGTATCGATTAGCCAGCCCTCTAAACAAACATGAACTAATGAATTACGTCTAACAATGTACTCCTAGGATCAGAGTTGGGCAAAATGTAATTAAACTACTAATTACTAACTACAATTACATTTTGTAGTTAGTAATTGCAACTACGTAATTACAAAAAGTAATTTAAAAAGTAGTTGAACTATAAACTACAAAAAGTAGTTGTAATCACAATTACAAACTACTTTTTGAAACTACATATTTTATGAAGATTTACTTATAAATTTTCGTTTCTTGCTTACAACGTTTTACATTTACAATTTCGAAATACAACACCTTTAACACACGCCCGCGGTAATAAATTCTTATTGTAATTTGTAGTTATAACTACTTACTTACAATTACAAATTACAACCATAGTAGTTTTAATTGTTGTAGTTAAATTTAATGTAATTTCAACTACTTGTAGTTAACTACATGTGATTGTAATTTGTAATCGAACTACATTATAGTAGTTAACTACGCCCAACTGTGCCTAGGATACTATGATTTGAATTGGATGCGATGTTTTAAAGGTTCAATACTGAGTAATATTATAAATGCGAATGTTTGTAAGGATAGATGTATTTGTTATAAAATATAGTATCTTAGAGTTAGTTAGTATCCCATAACACAAGTCTCGAACTTTGGGGCTAGCTCAATCAGTGTTACTTGTCCCTATATATTTATTTATTTATAATTAGCTACGAGCGTTTGTATGAAAAGTAAGACGGGTTGGCCGCTCTCAAACCATGCGGACAACGCTGCAAGTGCAACAGCTAGTATAATATGACTAGGAACGAAACCGGACGAATTAGTTTAATATTTGGTCTGCAGATCGAATATTTAACAAAACAGTCTAACCTAGTTCTATCAATACTTTTGTCCCATGGACATAAACGTGACCAAACAATTGAAAGTCCTAAAATGGAAACGACGTAGAATATTCTACAGGTGTGTGTGGCAAGATTCCACACTGTCCACAGTTAGTCTACGAGATGTAAGTACGTATTTGGCCAGTTGTACACTCTACCCACGGAACAATCCGTACAATGCAAGCGTCTCGTGAACACGCTCAGACCGCCGGGCCCCGGATGCGAGCCAACAAACATCACTTTAAATCACGGAAAATGACGCCTTTACTCCTGCGCATGCTAGGACTTAGCCACATTAAAGTTTATTTTAATTATTGGGCTTACAAAAATTTCCCATGACTTGTGAGTCACATACAAGTTCCATTGAGCTTACGACATTTATCCGAAATATCATTGTCCGAAAAACTGTTTAACAGAAAACCGTTTGTCATTGGTCACGTAACACATTGGCTAAATTTAAAATTATACTAGTTAAGATGGCTAGCCAAAGAATGAATTTTATTGTAGATATTATATTAGTTTATTCTTTATTTAGAATATTTTCTTTTTGTCCGATAATTTGATTTAAATAGTGTTTTTTTATCAGTTGTGCCAACAGATTTTGTGTCATATTGATGTAAAAATCTGTTGGCACAAAAGCGGATAGCGTTCATTTAAAAATTCATGTGTAATGAACGGAAAATATTTATTATACTCAATACTCCAGCAGTTCTAAACTGCGCTGAAATTTTCTAGCTCAAATACAAAAAGTATTATTTTAACTCAGAATGAGTTCAAATAACAACTACTACTCGGATCGTTAAATTACTAGGTACATCAGTTTCTGCTGAAATATAAGTACACAGAACATTGCTATTAAAATTTCACTTTAAAACCAAAATCCCATATGCATGCCGCTTTCTCACAGTCAAATCTTAACCGCTGTTGCCCGGGTAATTGTTTTGAAAATAATCGCTTTGGTGCAGTCACGCGCGCGTGCCTGTACAGTAAACAGTGTGGCCTCGCCTTAACAACGTTTCTCATAATGTTCCGCCATTTTTATTTTTATTCTTGTTAATTTGTCAATTCTGTCGATTTAGCATCTTAAGCCTCTCTTATCATATACGCACAGCCAGACGTATTCATTTTATTGTATCGCCGGAGATTTTGTTCGCTAGAGATTTTAATTTTAATTGGTGATGTGTGATTGATTTCGAAATTATTCTATATCTTTATATTGGCTTCTTTTCCGGTGAAGATAAATGTCATTGTCAAAAAACGAAAGACGGTTTTTGCTGAATAATTGGCCTTGATTAAATTATTATTTATGTTCGGACAAATGCAGTGTGTAGTGCGTGACTATAAATGTAAGATAACGGCTGGCAGATTCTTTTCCTACAATAGCTACAATAACTATGCTCTAGCCACTGATATTATTTATGGCTACTAGACACTAATGCAACATTCGTGCGATGTTACTTTTTTAAATTTCTTCTTAATCTTTATGTGTTTTTTTATGCAAATTCGTGCACCCAAATATTATGGAAATATTTGCAAATTTATTAAAAATATCATGATATACATAGCTTAAGAAAAATACTTCAAGGACTTTTTACAACGAAAGTCATACAAAAGCGGCGGCCACAATGAACTCATACAATCACAATTCACGAATGCGGACATTCTTTCAAAAGTTAAAAAGAATAAGAATACAAGTGATAGACGATGACGGGGAAAAGAAACAAGAAGAGAAACAAACACGGCAATATTTTACTCGTATATCGAGAAAGTTTCCGATGAAAAAACGAACAATGTAGAAGAGGATTTGATCCAGGCTGTAATTTTTGGGGATTGCTTACGAAAAATCTATCAATTCAAAATAGTTATAATAAGCAATTAACTAAGTATCACTTATTTTATCTATAAATACTAATTATTGTCCTAGGCCTATACTATTGGTAATGTTATCAAAACTTACATGTTTTTATGACACATCTAGAACAATGCACGCTCCGAGCGCCTTACATCCATGTTTGCCTGGTGATGCAGCTAAGTCGCTCCGTCGAAATACGAGAATTGTTAAATACCCGAATGATAAATAATAATCTTTTTATGTTTGTGCGTATCCTATTTAAACAATGTTAACAAACAAAACATTTATAACCAAAATTTTGCAAGTGTTTGTGTTAAGTGCGTAGTGTATTTTAACAATGTTAATTAATGTCGTGTATGCTCACAGAAGATCATTTTGCAATAAAAATTTTGTAAGTACTTTATTGTATAAGAATTGTTATTCTCAGTAAGTGAAATGTAGTATTTCTTTATGAGAATAAATAAAGATCTTAAACCATATTGAGGTCATGGCTCATAAACATCGACGCATTGGCTCCGCCTCAAATCCAACTAATTGCTTGGTAATCATGACATATAGGATAATCAGCCCCTTGCCATAGTAGATCAACCGTAGCAAAAAACGGAACCCTTATGGATTCGTCATGTCTGTCTGTCTGTCCGTCCGAATGTCACAGCTACTTTTTTCCGAAACTATAAGAACTAGTCCTACAGGAAGATATCTCTTTTGAGATAAGTAGTACCTTTGTGCAAATTTTCATGTGTACATAAATCTATACTATAATAAAAGAGTAAAAAAAATGTGTCTGTACATTGAAAAATTTTCAAGAAAAAATATTTGGGTCGATGGAGATATAGTAATAGAGTAAGAAAATAAAAAAAAATGTCTGTCTGTTTGTCTGTTTGTCTGTTTGTCTGTTTGTACACGCTAATCTCCGGAAATACTGGACGGATTCGAATGAAACTTTTTTTGTTATATAGCTGTGAAGTCTGGGCAACATATAGGCTATAATTGATTTTGGAAAATGGAACACATGATGCAGAACTATAATGGTCCAGCTAAACTATAAGAAATATTAAAATGCCGCCTTAGCAAAAGTTGTTAAGTCTGATGAGAACTTTTTGTTGAGTTATAATAAAACTGGCCAAGCGCGAGTCGGACGCACGCGAAGGGTTCCGTACCATAATCTATGAAAAATCACGTTTGTAGTATGGGAGCCCCCCATCAATACTTATTTTATTCGATTTTTAGGGTTCCATAGGGTAGGGTAGAAACGGGACCCTATTACTTAGACCGTCCGACTGTTTGTCTGTCTATCTGTCACCAGGCTGTATCTCATGAACCATTATAGCTAGACAGTTGAAATTTTTATAGATGATGTTTTTTGTTGCCGCTGAACAAAAACATACTAAATGTATACTATAATAAAAGAGTAAAAAAAATGTGTCTGTACATTGAAAATTTTCAAAAAAAAAAGTTGTTTCGTCCGAAGTAGAACTTATAAGTTCAGTATTTGCGGACCATCAGAGCATAACACACCAGAAAATTCTTGGTTATGTGAACGCGCCATATTGACAACAAAAAATTAAAAATCAATTAATAAAGAACTTATGACGCAAATTATTGTTAACTAGCTTGTGCCCGCGGCTTCGCTCGCGTAGGGGTGTAATTTATCAAAATCGTTTCTTAGGGGATGCCTACGTCATAGTAGCTTTATGCATGCAAAGTCTCAGCCCGATCGGTTTAAAATTGACAAAGTTTCATACAAACTTTCATCCCCTATTTTATCCCCTTGGGGGTAGAATTGATCAAAATCCTTTCTTAGCGGATGCCTACGTCATAACATCTACCTGCATGCCAAATTTCAGCCCGATCCGTCCAGTGGTTCGGGCTGTGCGTTGATAGATCACTATGTCAGTCAGTCAGTCACCTTTGAGTTATATATATTTAGATATATATTTAGATTTCTTGGATAGTGTTGTTGACGACGCCACCAATTGAGTTTCTTAATTCACTTGCAGCAAATGGACTCACGGCTCACAAAATAAGTCTTAATGTCGGAGGGCCAATAATGCTGATGCGAAATTTGACTCCGCCGAAACTGTGTAACGGAACCCAACTTAATGTCTCAGCACTGTATGCCGAAGTTCAGCGGCTGAATTTCAGCCAATGCATGCCTGCAATGTTATTTGCATTACTAGCAACACATAACGCCGAACTTCCGATGCCCGTACCCGTACCCGTACCCGTACCCGTACCCGTACCCGTACTCGTACCCGTACCCGTACCCGTACCCGTACCCGTATCCGTACCCGTACCCGTACCCGTACCCGTTCCGCTCCCGCTCCCACTTCCGCTTCTACTCCTGCTCCCGCTCCCGCTCCCTCTCCCGCATCAGCTAGTTGGTAAATAAATGAATAATTCTGTCATGTTGGCATGAGAGAAAGGGACGTAAAATATACCAGCAGCTTGATCTTGCATGGTCCACGACTTCACGATGACTATTGACTTGCATTTGGAGAAGAAAAAAAGGAAAAGCGCACCCCAAGTTCGGAAGCAACACTGCAAAAAATCGACATTTTCATACAAATTGCCAGGCCGGCCGAACACATTTGTATAAAATGTCGATATTTTTCGAGTTTCAAGCATTGGTCCCATAGGAAAAGTTGTTCATATTACCCTGTCTGAATTGCTCCTACAAGGATCGGACAGGGTTTTTGTTACATATTGTATTAATATTGTTATATTTTTAACCTTTAAAAAGTTATTGTAACATAACACAAACTTTTAAAAACTTCTTGAGTCCCCTCAGCATGATCATAAATTTTAACGACTCGCGTTTACGAGTGTCACCTCAAAGGACCACATGCGACGTCGTGATTAAACAGTAGTCTCCCTTAAGGTGTCCCGCTGCTCAGAATGTATTACTCTGTTTGCATTTTCCATGTTGCCACAGAATTAATATATGTATCTTTTATATACAGAACGGAATCTCCTAAGATACTAATACTGCACTAATACTTTTAAAAATCAGATCAAATGTACCCTTCACTGACCTTTTTTCATGGTAAATTGTACATAAATATGGATCAATTTCTGTTATCATAATTCTAAACAATTTAAGTAACACCAATTGTTAAATACTTGCTGTAACGTATATGACGACTTTTTCTTCGAGTTGCAAGCATTGGTCCCATAGGAAAAGTTGTTCATATTGACGGTCTGAGTTGCTGCTACAAGGACCGGACAGGGATTTTGTTACATATTGTATTATTTTAAAATAAGTATGAAGAGGTAGCGCGTAACCGGTGTAACTGTAACTACCGAATATTTATTATTCTCAAAAAAAAAAATACTACCGCGCGATCCGGCTTAGCATAATTTACATAGGTTTAAATGATTTACGATTTTAAGCAAAGGTGACTTTGCTAAACGAAAAATTATTGATTCTTTTATTTTAAATAATCTAGTTGACAGTCCACATTCGTATTGTACATCGATGCACGCAACTTTAACCGATACTTATAATTAGGTTGCCGGGATGTTCAGGATGTGGCAAGGAGGTTGCGACTTGCGACTAACAATGTCGGCGGCTTTGTTACACAAATCAGCACAATACTTAACTTTGTTTTTCTCGAATTAAATTACAAATATTTCGGATAATGTAGAGCAAAACAGTCCTTTGTGTTTTAGAGGATAGTCTAATTACGAATTCGACCAATGAATTGCGATATTCGAAGAGTGTAAACAGCCGACGTTACATAAATATTCTAAATTGAAATAAAAAATAATTTTTTTTTCGATATTCTCTTGAAAATAGGTTTTTTAATTTTTACAAGACTTAGAAACCTATTAAAATAAATTATTATTTGTTTAAATATTGGTAATACCCTGGACCCTGTATAATAATTAAATACAATTTTTCTATCCTTGATTTTCAACTAATAGTTTTTATCATCTGTAAACATTAAATACATGGAGCAAAAAAAAAAGTAAAATACTCGTATGGTATATCACAACAACAACCATTTATAAGTTTTTGATTTTAAATTAATGTATGTTTTAAGATATATGTAGTTCATGTTTTATCGTAATATTACTCTAAATTGATAAAGAAAAGTCTATAACATTAAACATTATTAACACTCGATGTAACCATCAAAAATGACTTTAAATTAGTCCTACGTCATAAACATAAAATTTAATGTTGGGGCTAGTTTGTAAATATATTCTAAGAAAAGGAACATGTTTTGGCGTAGTTTAAATTTGACCGGTTAACTAACGTTTCTCAAACTGCACTGCTTAACATTATATTATGATGCATGGTCAGACTGATAGCGTTGCGGCCAGTTCATAAAAATGTGTGGTATTTGATTTATTTTTATAACTAGTGACCCCTGCTTCGCACGGGTATGTATTTACACATAAATATTCCTCTTGAACTCCAACAGAAGATATAAGCGTATATACAATATACATTCAGACAGAGGGACAATCGGCGAGACTTTTGTTTTATACTATGTAGTTATAACATAATTCATAGCATTTGTCCAATCACGCCGCGACGTTTATGTTCGACTATATTATTCGCAAAATAAGGCAAAGATAAAAAAAAATGCAAACGTCCATAACCATCCGATTATCTCTTCGCACATCGATTGATCGTAACTATGCTTAATGCAAGAATTTTAATTAAGTAATGTAATAATTAAATGCTATTTTATCAACTACAATACGTAATAGAGATATTTTATAACGAAATATCTCCTTATTTCATTATTTAGTTTGAGCACCTATTAAAATGTTCTTTATTATATTTTGTTTTACTCAATTGCAATTAGACACTATTCTGAACCGATTCATGAGCGTCCCATTTTGAGAAACACTAGGCGGTCAAATGCTGAAGAGGATCATAAAATAAAAGCGATATTTATTTGACAATTTAATTAACTTCTGCATGTATGTTTGTATGATAAACCGGTTTTATTTTAATATTAAATATACCTGTCGTCATAAAATATGTTCTAATGTAAATCAGTGTTATTCCTCACAATTGTGATTTGAATAGGTGTTTGCTTACACTCGTTTTAATTGAGCGTGTATGTAATATAAATATTAATAAATAATCATAAAATAAAAATGTTAGTAAGTAAGAATTATTATAAGTATATTTATTAATTAAAAGACAATAATGTTAATATGACAAATCCCTTCTGGCGAGTAGGCGATTAAGACTGTGAAAATGAGTTTCTTTCGGCGTTTCTTCTCAGCAGTGGTCATTACGAAGCGCTAGTATAGGTAACTTTCTTTAAAAAAATATATATATTTTAATATACTTTACACGTAACGTAAATTATACTTATTGACGTGAAAAAGTACCTGTAAAGGTCTAATTACTGAATAATTGGATTGTGTGAAAAATGAATACAAGAGATCTGCCTCTCTATTCATTTTTAACACCTGAAAAAAAAGAGGGGTATTATAAGTTTGATGTTTATGTCTGTCTGTGGCATCGTAGCTCTGGAACGGATGAACCGATTTCGATGCAGTTCAAAAACCGCAATTTTTAGCTATTATTGATGAAAATTGGTTCAGTCGTTTAAAAGTTAACGCTTGAATGACGGGGTTTCTTAATTTACCTGGCAATAAGAGATGGCGCTACGGATATCAATTCCACTTAACAACGGTTGGAATATATAGTTCCGCCACTCATCACTAGATGGTGTCGTCGGGGTTTTTTTAATTTGCCTAGCAAATAAACTTGTTCAAGTATTATTTCTTACATTCTTGTCTTGAAAAAGTAAAGAATCGTAGAATGTCTCAGCTGCATCTCTTCCCGCGAAGATAGGAAAAGTGGTCAAGGGAATGGGTGAGATTAGAATCATGTTAACTATTATAAGATATTTATTATTATTTATGCTGCTATCTAGATAATGGGTATGATGTTATTTAGTATATTATATCCCACCAAAAACATTTTCATGTAAAAATGTTGCCAAGACAAGTCTATATAGCTTACCCTGTGAAAAAGTTATCAGATCTCGTATAAAGCCAAGCTCTAAAGACTACACGCTCTAAACCTACAAGCTCTACACTACACCTTAATCAAAGTTATGAAAAAGTGGTCCGATCTCATGTAGAGCCAAGATTCTTGATCTATGTGCCCTTACTTTACTAGGCCTAACTTCACATACTCAACATTTTAGTAAAACGTGTGACTTAGCCGTTTTGCTACCGTTACGAAGATTTCATAGACATTCGTTCATCGAGTGTGAAATAAAACGGCCAAGCCACACGTTTTGATTAAAATGTAGAGTATGTGAAATTAGGCCTGGTAAAGTTTTTCGGGATTTCATTTATTTTTGTAAGTTTGTTAATGGACTTTTTTGAGTTTAAAAATAACCTATTTTGACCCAGGGCCTTTACTTTCGCCTTACCCTTCGTATGGAATTTAGATGAACCAATCAGTAGGGGCCGGTCTGTTCCGATGGTTGGGGGATTAGCCTATTTTTTCTTCCTTTTTTTGGTGTGTATTTCTTGCATACCAGCCACAGCTTTTTTTATAGCCTACTCTCTGTCTTTGCCTTTTTTATTTGATTGTTTACTATTTAAAATAAGTGATAGGTCAGGGCGAAACTTATAGACTATAGCTGTCTGTTGTGCTTTGATACTGTTAAAATCAATATTAACAAGGTGTACACCTTGTGAATTTGTTACTCTAGAGAAGGCTACATAAGCCTAACATGAGAAAGTTGATGATCCCCATATCAATAAGAGCACTGTTCAAGCTTAATCCTTGGCATTTGTGTTGGTTATAGCTTATGCGACATAGATTGGAAATTGCTCGCGATGAACGAATGCTCTGTTGATAATTTCAAATTTTGATTTTATATATCCTGAGGAAATGAAAAAATGTGTGAGCGGCCATCTTGGATCCAAAATCTGAATGCAATTTCGAGTTTCGCGGGGTGCTTTACCCCTCAAAATTTTCCAAAATCAAGACGCCATCTTGGATTCCAAAAAATGACAGATTTTGAATTTTGTTTTGTTGTCTTTGTAGTAATATTTACATACCAAATTTCAGCGTTCTAGGACTTCAGGAAGTACGAGTACTAGTTAAGAATTTTGATGATCAGTGAGTGAATCAGTGACGAAATCGGGGGTTTTTAGACATTAATAAAATGTAAAGTATAATAGCTACGATATTCAAACTTTGTATGTTTAATGATTGTACTAGTGTCATTATATCCTGAAATTTTTAACTATTTAGCATCATCCAAACCAAAGTTATAAGAGTTACAAAAAAACGACAAAACGTTTCGAGAAAAGGTAGGTAGTGCCCTTGCGCTCTGCTTGGCTCGTCTTGGCGGGAGCACTCCCGTGCCCCCAGATTATATCCGTTTGCTGTAGATAATTATTGGCCACACGTATGAATATGTAAATATATAAAACATTTAAACTTGTCGTGATTATAAGATGTAAATACACTAAAACTTTTAAGGGGTACATGCATTACTCGGGACACATTTGAAACAAATTATTTGAACGGCAACGGAGATGTCATTTAAAATCTTGTCTTAATCAAGGCCTAGATAACCCTTCAAACTATTTTTTGAATTGGTATTTATAGTTTAAAGTGAAAACGTGAAGCTTTTCTACGCACATTAGCCAAAAGTGGCAGTTTTTCGCAAATGTTCTAAGAAAAGCTTCACGTTTTCACTTTAAACTGTAAAACGTTAAATAGTTTGAAGGGTTAGGTACCTAAAGCATGATGAGACCAGACGAAAGTTTTAAGTGATATATCCGTTTCCTTACAAATAATTTATTTCAAATGGGGGCAGCACTGGACCTCGAAAAATTCATGTATCCCTTAAGAGGGAATTCAGTTCGTCTTATAATAACAACTATCCGTATATAGTATTCAAAAAATATTTAACTGATAAGAAAGAAAACAGTTTCAAAATATTTTTATTACGCGACGTTTGTCACTTCCGGGCCTAACCAATTCTGTAAGACACAAAATAGCTATCAAACACAGCTGTAACATTTGAAAGAGTACATTGTGCGTATTCATCAATTTTAACAACACTTTAACACCCGTGTCCTTTCGCCGCTACAGGCGACGCGGATTAAGAAATAATAAAAGTTAAGCACTCCGCGAGGTTACGGTGGTGGGATGAAGCGAGACGCAATAAACTACAGTGTAGGTACGCTTTTGGCTGTAAATTGTGTGAGAATTTGTACAATTATTAGTTTCTTAGTCGTTAAAGGTGATTTTTTAAAAGGGGCGCATCAAAATATGGGGAGTATAGAAAGGAAACAAGAAATATTTTATGCATAAATGCATGCAGTAATCTACTTGAGCCTACATCGACCAAATGACGTTATGAACCAAATTATATTTTTCTTTTTAAATTTACCTTTATTTATTAACAGACTTACACATTAAAATTACAAATTATTAAACTTAAACAAGTAACGAAACATTATAAAAATAATATTATGAGTAATAAAATCGCTGCGCTCGCAGGGTAAGGTGCCCAAAAACCTGTCGTCATTCCCTAGTTGAATAATTGATTCTTTTTTTATTCCTATAAAACGTCTTTCCCTGCCTATAAAGCTAGGCAACAAACACCACCTAAGGCCAAGCGGGTATACAGTAGAAATATCTTTTTCTGACCTTCCACACATAATACACCTTTTAATTACCTATTTACGCAAAGTACATGTTACTATTTACATAATAAGTGCGCGTGTTAACTTTATTGCAAATTAATGAAACCATTAAAATTATTTTAAATAAGTATTAAAACAAACACCTCAATATAAATGGATAATATCACACGTCGTGTCGCGGTAGGTAGGCCATAACGTTGGCAAATAAGCACAGTATGGTCCAAGTAAACAAGTAATAATTGCAGTTAATGCTAAATTATGTAAATCTCGTCCTTTGAACGCATCGGCAAATCGCCACTCTGGGGACTTACTCCTCGTTTGTTGGGAAAAGGACTTTATAATAATATTTAGAGGCTTTTTTTTACAACTTGCCGCCCTTAGTTAGCCAGGCAGATTCCATAATTTTGAACAACTTTTCTCAACAAATGTACGGTAAGCCTCAAAAATGGAGTCTCAATTTATCATACAATTAGTATGAGAAATGGGACTCCACTTCTGAGGCAAACCGTACATCGAATTACGAAAAAAATAATTATTTGTATGTATGTATATGTATAATTGTATATATGTAGGTATATTGGATGTATTTATGTACTTCTGCGCCATGCCCAATTTATTTTTACTCGGAGTCCTACTAGCGTGGCTGCCTTTAAGAAATTGCTATTGCGATAAGGCCGCCATTGTACATCGTGTTTTTTTTTATTTTATTTTAATTACTGCAGCGTATTCTTGGTGCAATAAAGAGTTTTATTATTTTTATTATAATTCACTTCCCGTAGTAACAAGATCACGTGACTACTGCGATTTGTATGGGAATCTTATATTTTTTTCGTACCTAGGGGGTTACTCCAAAAGCGGTTCGCGAGACGGACGTTACTACGTATCCGCATTTCCGTGTCAAGCAACATTGAGCACTAACGTATGAAAAGAAAGTATAATTTAGTTTCACATAGAAATAGCACGTCAGTATCGTACGAAAAACGCATTATTTTATAGAATAAACCCCCTGACCTACCGAAGCTAAGAAGAAAAAAGAGTTCCGTCTAGGAGCTTTTTTTTTTTACAATTTATTGGTTTAGGCATTTGTCCTCAATCTCACCTGATTGGAAAGCGACGATGAAGACTAGGATGAAGCATGCCTATCCAAAAGATACCCATTTAATCTACTTTTGAATGTCCCGGGGCTGTACTTCTCTGGGAATATAGACGCAGGCAGTTCATTCCACACCTTAGCTACTCGAACCAAAAAGGAATTGTCAAAGCGTTTAGTTCGAGACTTAGGTATTAAATCAAATCTTAAAAAAAGGGAGTAAAAAGAAAAGAGCAGTTACAATATATTAATCTCTCTATGTTGTCAACTCCTCGATCAATTCATCTGTATCAAAATGTATCCGAAATATCAGATTTTGACTAATACATACAATATAAAGTCTCAATAGTACAAACTTCTTCTGTTTCTTAGAGATAACCTAGATATACAAGAAATTGGTTCACTTTCTTTGAACGCGAGCGATGATAACAGATTATCGTGAAGAAAGTGTAGGTAATTAGTGCAATTTTCTTCGTCTTTAGAGTTTACTAGCTCTGCAAACTATTGTAATCTTTAAATACTATACATTTAAAGGTTATAATAAAACATACTGTTAGTTTATTAACACACAACAATATCTTACGCATTATTTATGGCGGTTTCGTTTTATTATGTCCCGTTTTGTCTATTTTTGACCGAGCGAGCGAAGCAATTCAGTTTCGAGATTGGCCAAAAATCCTTTGTCCGGCTGTCGCTTTGTCCGGTTGTTCTCGCCTACAGGTCGCATTTCTGAACTGATTCTTGTGTAATTATTGAAAAATTTCGAAAAATTCAACTTTTCGAAATTTTTCAAAATGGCGGAAGTATGGGGGTTGAAAACATGAAAAGTATCAATTTTCAGCCGAAATGAAAATTTAAAAAAAATGACGTATATCTTTTTTTGTTACGCTTATTAACTCTTCATCTGTTGCAAATAATAAAACAATAGATAAACAATTGACCTGGGTGAAATTCCTCCCAGTGACACGTAAGGGGTTAAGAAGCAAATTTTTTGTCTACAGATTTAATCCGATAAACTTCTAGTGATAATATGAAAAACCACATTTTTGAATTTTTCGTGTATTTAAGTGGATTCCAGAATTGATTCGATTTATATTTAGATGATTTTGTGTGTGTTTGTAATTAAACTACCCCTAAGCGGTTCGACCGATTTTGATGAATTTTTGTTGTGTTCAAGTGGATTCGAGAACGAATTAGATTCACAATTAGATAATTTTGCGTGTTTGTAATTAAACTCCTCTTAAACGGCTGGACCGATTTTGATGGTTTTCTTTGCGTGTCTTCGAGTAGATTCTAGAATGGTTAAGATTTTTTTAAATAAATATATTTTTTCGTGGTACTATTATATTTTACGACACTCACGCATTTCTGTTTATCCGATAAACTTCAATAGGTCTGGTGACTTGCGAGGTCTACAGCTCACAGAGCCACTAGTAATATGTATATGTTTTATTTTATGTGTATATATTCCTCAATAACCTTTTAACCGATTAAAAAAAAAGTTTTTATTTGAAAGGGTGTAATGCAAATTGGTCCCATTGTCACCAGGTGAAGATCTGATGATTTAATCCTCTAAAAATAGAGTGAACTCCTTAAATATTCTAAGCACACATATAGTGATTTTGATGTTTTTGTTAATAAATCAACTATGTGAGCTCTGTGAGCCTATCTTCAACCTTGCAAGTCTATCTTCGCATCACACGCAAACCCCTGAAGTTTAAAAACAATGACCTAAAAAGGTTCAAGTGGTCCGGACAAGACGAATCAAGCGACCACAACTCGGTGGGGTTATGTTATTTTAAACAGAGATAGATTAAACAGAGACCCATGACCACCTTCCAGCTCCATCATCAGGTCACGCGATATACGTATGCGTATAAAGTTTCAGCTCAATCGGAAACCAGTACGAGTCAGTGGGTCAAATTAAGCTTGCAAGATTTGATTACAGACAAACAAACAGAAAACTTGCTTGACACTGAATCGCAGATACGAAGTAACTAGTGTTGCCGATCGATAGGCCACTATCGATAGTCTATTGATGGTCGGCCAATAGTCGGAATATCGATAGTCCCTATCGATAGTATTGATAAAACTCAATACTATCGATAGTATCGATAGCTCAAACGCAGCAATACTATTGATGGGATTCGATAGTATCGATAGTATCGACCGTCAATAGCAGCTAAACAATCGATACTATCGATAGTATTGATGCTGACTATTGAACGCACTATCGATACTATCGATAGTATCAATACTATCGATACTATTGATACTATCGATAGTATCGATAGTGCGTTCAATAGTCAGTACTATCGATAGTATCGATACTATCAATAGTTTTGCACTATCGATAGTAGTCATCGATTCAATAGTATTGTTCCCAATTCGCAGGTGTAGACGGGTGTAGACTACACTACAGCATAATAAAGTCATGATCCAAATCATATTTTTGTTTTTCGGTAAATCAGAGTTACATTAGGCCATAAATTTTTGGCCAAAGTCAAAGTTCCAGCTATCAGGCGGCTATGATTTCTATTGTTAGTACTCCTAATGGTGAGCATTTGTTAGTATGGCATAAAACCTGTAGGGTTATTCCACAATTTTTTATTGACATTCCATTGAGGAGTTGTGACTTCCGTCACATCAGCTCAGCAATAACATGATACACAAATATCTGATTATTATAGATAATAGATATTAAAAAAATATGTGAAAAACGTTGTGCGTGCCTTTAAAATTTGAGGTTTGCCCTCGATTTCTCCGAATTCCACCATCAGATCCTGACTTGGTTCCAATGGGACTACCTCGGAAGTGCACTCTTTCGAATAAAAAAAGAATTTCGAAAATCGGTCCACAACTGACGGAGAAATCGGTGAACATACATAAAAAAAAGTATAATCAATCGAACATAGAACCTCCCCTCCTTTTTGGAAGTCGGTTAAAAATACTTAACATTAAATAACACGTCTGAACAAAAACTGTAAGCAATTTTTCAAAGTGTTCGCCTCTGATTTCGAAGTTAAGAACTATTTAGATTTATTTTACAAAAGTTGTAAGATAATTTTCTTTAGCGCCGGACCTGGGGTAATTTTCTATGGGTCGTGTCGTGCTCGTGACCGGTCTCCTTTAGCATTTTGCCTGAAAACGAAATTAATTTTCTTACCTTTACGCATCATTTCCGTGATTTATTTCTCAATTGCAAATACATAGTAACGTAGCACTAACACCAGTCTATCCGTGAATATTAATATGTTTTTTATTTATTTTAGATTTATAATTTAGTAATTGGACTTGAGGTGATAGATTTCAACTTTGTATGGGGGACAGTGTACGTTTGCAAGCAATGCAATTCCTA
The DNA here is from genome assembly GCA_943193695.1 of Acrobasis suavella. Lineage (NCBI taxonomy): Eukaryota > Metazoa > Arthropoda > Insecta > Lepidoptera > Pyralidae > Acrobasis > Acrobasis suavella. Next base: position 6,746,444 of record OW971947.1, read on the forward strand.
CTCACTATATCACATTTAAATTTAACCTAATACTATTGAATCGAAGACAACTATCGATAGTGCAAAACTATCCATAGTATCGATACTATCGATAGTATCGATAGTACGTTCAATAGTCAGCATCAATACTATCGATAGTATCGATTGTTAAGCTGCTATTGACGGTCGATACTATCGAATTCCATCAATAGTATTGCTGCATTTTTACTATCGATACTATCGATACTATTGATTCTTATCAATACTATCGATAGTGCTATCGATATTGTGGCTGATTTGAACTATTGACTATCGATTTGAAAACTATCGATAGTTTGGCAACCCTAGAAGTAACTTCTGTCTTGCTCCCCGTTTTTGAAGTAACTACCCAGGACAGGTGAAACTAAATAAAAGCTTGTACATTCTATTTTTATTTCTTTTCCTCCAGGTTAGGTTTTTACCATTACAAAAGAGAATACATTATATACAATATGTAACAAAAACCCTGTCCGACCCTTGTAGTAACAACTCAGACCGTCAATATGAACAACTTTTCCAATGGAACCAATGCTTGAAAATCATAGAAATATCCACATTTTCATACAAATTTCCGGGCCGGCCGAACGCTTTTGTATGGAAATATCGATTTTTTTTAGTTCAAAGCATTGGTCCCATAGGAAAAGTGGTTCATATTGACGGTCTGAGTTGCTCCTACAAGGATCGGACAGGGTTTTTGTTACATATTGTATAGCCAGACGACGTGAATTCGAAAGAACATCCCAGTTTTGACGGCCCCATCTCAAACCGACTCGTAACTGACAAACTTGGATTGGATCGCCAAAGTTCTGTTTCGATTCGTTCGAGATGTAATGTACCCATAGGTACCTATATACCTACTTGTAAGAGGACGAGTCTGTCTGTCTGTTAACCGTCTAGCTCACTGTACACAGGATTTTATTTTTGGCTTTCTTCTTATATCCTTACTTCCTTCCATGCTGGTCTGAGAGAAAAGAAAACACAAATATACCAGCTGATACACTTCCTGCGCAGATCATAGACGCCAATCAATTTACTTGTATTATTAAATTTTGAATTTGCCGTAATTTTTAGGGTTCCGTCCCCAAAGGGTATAAACGGGGCACTATTACTAAAACTCCGCTGTCCGTCCTTCCGTTCGTCCGTCCGTCTGTCTCCACGCAGGGGGGGGGGTCGTAAATACGTATTTGCAATACGCAAAGTATCCGCGTTTTAGTGTCAAACAACATTTAGCTCTAACATTGGATATAAAGTCTAATTTGGTTTGACATAAAAATAGGACGTCACTGTCACACGACTAACGTATTATGGAGTAACCCCCCTGAAAGCTAGACAGGTGAATCTTTCACAAACGACGTATTTCTGGTGCCGCCATAACAGAAAATACTAAAAACAGTGGTATGGTTTTTTGTACATAAATAAATACCTTTAATAGTACTCAGACGCTGGAAAAGTGCAAACAAAATATTTGTTAGGTTCTATTTAGGGTTTTAAATTAAGGTATTTTGATAACTGCATAAAAGAGGCTCACTCTGCATCTACTTTATTTGGACCTGCCGAGTGCCATGTACTACGTAAAATAAATAGACCGGCCAAGTGCGAGTCGGACTCGTGCACGAAGGGTCTTGTACCATTATCTTTAAAAAACTTTGTGTGGCCTCCCATACAGGGAGCCCCCGAGCTTAAATATTTATTTTATTATGTTTTTAGTATTTTTTGTTATAGCGGCAACAGAAATACATCAACTTGAAAATTTCATCTGTCTACCCATCACGGTTCATAAGATACGGCCTGGTGACAGACAGACAGACAGACAGACAGACAGACAGACAGACAGACGGACGGACAGCGGAGTCTTAGTAATAAGGACCGTTTTTACCCTTTGGGTACGGCACCCTAAAAAGTAAAACGAATCTAAATAGTGATGAGTTGCTAGCCACATGCATCGTCTATTAACTTGATTTGCATTTTCGTCCATTCCGCCGATCGACTTTTACGATCTGTGCTGGAAGAAAGCAGCTGGTACATTCTTAGTTTTTTTTTACTCTCCCAGAACTTTGGCACTTCAGAACTTTCTCACACGGAAGATCTGACCAGCCGATGAAAAACTGGCAAGATCCCAAGAACACAGAATAATTATTAGTACCGAGGGAATAAACGTAAGTCTGATGCACAATGTCTAAGTTTCTAAGAATGTGTAAACTGACTGATTTAAATTTTATAGTGATTGTTTCACAGAAGCTGAAAAGAGAATGTACTACTAACTACAAGTACCAAACGACTTCGATGAAGCTTGGTCTTAGTAGATGATAGATAACAGCGTCCAGACATTAGATGACTCATTACTTTTTACAGCCTATAAGTTTTTAAAAGTAATCGATAGAGGTAAATGGAAATTCTCACGCTGTCCCGCCGACCCCACGTAGAGTGGGATAAGGTGAGGAAGAAGTTTTTAAAAGTAATCGGTTAATTAATATATTTGTAAACAATACAGTAATATTATTATTAAATCTTATAAAATGAAATATTTTAATAATATTAATATATATATTTAAGATTAAATTAAGGACAAAAAATAAGACACAGCTTTGCAAAGGCAAGACAAGAGAAGAAGGAAATATATTTCAAACGATATTAAAGATATGACAAGACAGTGACATTGACATTGACGTTTATACTCGTACATTCAGGCACAGACATTATAATTTAGCGTTTAATTCCATCATCAAACTAGCTGTAGCACGCGTGGATTGAAATAACCAACGTTTCAATTCAACCATCGACAAAAAAGAGAGATGTTATAAGTTTGACGCTAAATCTGTGTGTCCGTTTGTGTGTCTGTCTCACTTGAATCTAACAAAAATTTGCACTATGGAACCAAATATCTTAGAAACGGATCCCTGAATCGAAAATGCTATTTACAAGCTTACAATATTTTTTGAACGATCTTTTCAACGTAATCCTAAACCATGGGTTAGTCAAAAAATAAACTTGACTCCCACTTTACATATATGGGAGCAACCCCAAAAAAAAACATGATTTTATTTTACCACTTTGTTGGCCTTATACAATATACATACTTATGCCAAATTTCAGCTTTCTGGTAAGTTCTTGTAGTCTCTGAGTAGAACCACGGAAAGACAAACAGACAGACCTGGCGAAACTACAAGGGTTCTATCTCACTACTGAACCCTAAAATGGCTATTTTTCAACTTGCCCCGGCCGGATTGAAACTGGAACCTCCGTACGGCGGGCTAGCGTGGTGAGCACTACTCCACGGAGGTCGTCTTAAAATTGTGAAATTAGTCACCCTTTCAAGTGTGTGTCAACAGTATCATTTACGTTTACACCTTGATTTTGACCTGGGTCTTGGATGTTTATCTATAAATTTATTTGTTATAAAATATAGTATCGTTGAGTTAGTATCCCATAACACAAGTCTCGAACTTACTTTGGGCAAAGCTCAATCGGTGTGATTTGACCGTACATATTTATTTATTATTATTTATGTTGGTACGCTTTTCAGCCACGGGTCCATGGGGACCAGGTCTTTTGAGGCGTTCATGGGGCCAAAGCCAACAAGGCAAAAAGGCCTTTTAGTACCTTTTTATCTAAAAAGTGAGATGGCTGCATCTATGGAGGTCTATCCCTTAATGTACCATTGAGATGCACTAACGGACAGTCCTCCACAACTGCCGAACTATTGCCAGGGAGGGATTTACTTGGTTTGTGCTTTATAGATGGGATGTTAGTGGACCGGATAACTGGGTTATGGAGTGAGATACGGACATCTACCTAAAAATCTCTCACAACAATTTTAGCCTGGTAGATGGTGACTTGCTGCTCGTTGGCTACACTGCCTGTTGCCACCCTAACTATCCACGATATTATTATTATTCCAGCCCTTCTTTCCTCCACTGCTGAGCATTGGCCTCTTTTTGTCGATCTCGGTTCTGTGCTGCTCTCATCTAGGTGTGACCCGTGACTTTGATCATGTCATCAACACATCGCAACATTTATTTTTTTTACCAGGCAAGTTAAAAAGAAAAACCCCGACTTTAGGACATTCGCCCTCAAAAACTTTTGAACGCTTAAACCGATTTTCATCAAACATCTAAGAACCACTGCAAGGAAACTTGCTTTCACGTAAAAATGACCGCATTAAAATCGGTCCGTTCGTTAGAGAGCTACAATGCCACAGATGGACACACGCAGACAGACAGACAAACATTGGCGTAACACTTATTGTTTGTCGGGGGCAGGGGTTAAATCTTAGAAATATATAGTTTATTGAACCCATTCTAAGGGCAGGTTCAGTCTAAAAAGACGATTTTTTGGTAGAGTGCTCCATATCAGACACTAGTCAACTCAATAGACACTATTGCTAATGTACAGGTTAATAATATCATTCAACGTATGTCTGTCGGTCGATAAACAAGGTTAATAACCGAGAACAACGCATTTTTGTATGAGAGCAATAAAAACATAGTAAACACTTTGTATGAACAGAAGTTTATTGTTATGAGGTAATTTGTTTTATTATGGGGCGACTTTGACTGATTCAATTTATTTTATGTTGACCGGACATAGGTCAACAGACTACAAATTACCATATAACTTACTTTTAGGATTCCGTACCCAAAGGGTGCTATTACTGAGACGCCGCTGTCTGTCCGTCTGTCTGTCGCAGGGCTCTATCTCTTGAACCACAATAGCTAGACACTTGAAAATTTTACTGATTATGCAACATGGAAGGGACATACCCGTAATTAATCGAACCACGGACGATACTAGATTACTTTAGTATAATGAAATTAAAATGAAGTCAAAAATAAAAATAAAAATTGCCATTCCCATACAAATGCCCGAGCGGCAGCACACTTTAGTATGGAAATGCCAATTTTTTTTTTGACTGATGTTTTCTTTTCGTTATACAATAGTGATCTAGTATAGCCCGTGGTTCGATGTATTACGGGTATGTCCCTTCCAGGTTGTATATAACTGTGGCCGCTATAACAACAAATACTAAAAATAAGATAAAATAAAAAAAAATACGGGGAGTAGTGTTATTTTAAGCGTTTTTTTACTCGATTTTTATAATGACATTAACTTGACACTTGAAATTTTCACCGATTATTTATTACAGACCTGCCACAGTTTTACCTATATCGCAGAATAAGTACTAGTACTCACGTACATACCTAATCGGTGACCATTTCAAATATCTAGCCAAAAAGGTGTAAAAACAAATATTTATAATATTTATTATTAATTATTATAAATATCGTACGGAGGTACGGAACCCTTCGTGTACGAGTCCGACTCTCACTTGACTGGTTTATTACAATACGCCATACGATATTGACAATAAATTTACCTGATACTCAAGGGTCTATTTTGCAAATGTTAGTACATTTCTTACATGCTGGTCAGGGAGAAAGTAAAAACGTAGAATGTACCAGCTGCTTCTCTTCCAATGCAGATTGTAAAAGCCGATCAAGGCGAGACAATTAACCAAGTTAATAGGCGATATAATACGGCTAGCAACATCACTATATTGATTCCCTTTTTCTATCTTTACGCCGCCATCGACCTTTGCGTCTTACGTTCCTAGGCTCTGTCTACCTCGTCAGGGATAAAGACGTGATAATGTATCTGTAAACTTCCTACCAAGTATGCAAAAGTTGTTGAATGAGCACCTCTCCCATAGTTTTTCGAATAACTTTATAATTATGATGTTCGTGTAAAACTTCCAGTCACACTGTCAACATTAACGAAAATAGGTAAGATCCGAAATGAATACATAAGAGGAAGATTAAAATTGCTCCAATAGTAGACAAGTTGAAAACCCATCGTCTTACGTGGTATGGCCACGTCATGAGGAGGGATGCCGAACACCTGGCTAAGAGGATGGTTCATTTGGAGGAAGAGGGCTGCAGAGGTATAGGGAGACCGAGAAACACGTGGAAAGAATGTGTAAGGACATATATGAAGGAACGAGGGGCTAGTGCAAGTATGGTAAATGACAGAAAGAAGTGGAAACAGTTGACATACAGAGCCGACCCCAAATAAGGAAATGGCGAGGAAAATGAATGATGTTCGTGAAAAACTGCTGAAAATATTCTAGGTCGTAAGGACGCGTATGGCAACCCAACAGTCTACAGTTAAGCCCTATTTAGACGGCGCAAGTTTCCTGCCTGTTGCATACCATTTTATTGAAACAATAAATTATTCGTATCGCTAACGTTTCTTTTAGACCATGCACGTTATCTATTACTTCAATTAAATGGTATGCAATAGGCAACTAACTTGCACCGTCTAAATGGGCCATTAGTTACCTTTTTGGTACAGTGCGAAATTTATTTGTTGTTTTAATGTGTCTAATGTACTTGTACCAAATAAACATTTTTACTTTATTTCACAGGTTACAGGATACAGACTTCTATTCTACGCATCTAAAGCATCATGTCATGGAAATAATGTGTCATCAATCAAGGGCACCGAAAACTTATTTGTATATGTATTTGTTATAAAATATAGTATCGTTGAGTTAGTATCCCATAACACAAGTCTCGTACTTACTTTGGGGCTGGCTCAATCTGTGTTATTTGTCCGTATGTATAAAAAAAAATTATAAAAAATTAGCATTAAAAAATGTTGTTTATCCATTTCTTTCGCAATAACTTTGTAAAATGTTTAAATACGATACAAAGTAAGTTAACCCTTCAAGTACCTGTACATATAAAAGGAGTACCTGAGTTTAGAAAATACAATTTTTTCTACTAACTTTATCGGCAAAATCGTTTATCGTCAGATTGTCAGTGGGTAATATGTCGGTTTAAACTAATATGGCGGGTGTTATGTTGACGGCTTTTGCTACCGTTTGACACATTAATAAAGCGTACCTATCAATTCTTGTGGCCTGATGAATGGGCCTTCACTTTGCAGTTAACATCGTGAGACAAATTGTTTATGAACTTAAATGTGTTTTAGAGAAGAAATGCATCTGAAACATTTATTCCATGCACTTTTAGGGTTTAACTTTTACTTTTTTTAATTGACGCTTATTTTAATAACACCGGACATTTTACCTATCCAATAATTAATAAGCTCATAAAAGCGACAAGTTACGAGCGCCCGAGCTTCACTCGATGGATAATACCGAGTAAATGAGGTTATCTTAAAATGTAGCTTATATTGGTAGTGTGATTTAATAGGAACTATTTAAAATCTAATCGACCCACGAAGATTCGTTTTATTTTAAGAAGGATGAGTTCGAAAAAGTTTTATCTCAATGAATCCGTGCCGTAGTAGTCACCATGCTAGTCCGCCACCCAGAGCTCCCGGGTTCGATTCCCGGTCAGGTCAAGTTGGAAAATGGCCTTTTTCAAATTGTCGTATCTATATATGTATTTGTTATAAAATATAGTATCGCTGAGTTAGTATCTCATAACACAAGTCTCGAACTTACTTTGGGACTACCTCAATCAGTTTTATTTGTCCCTATATATTTATTATATCATCAACATAAATGTGTTCATTACGAACATGCTTCAAAAATATCGGAACTACGATATTCAATTAAGTATTTTATTATTATGTCGTCTTGATTAACCAAATCCTACATTTTGTTTTTTTTTTTTTGTTTAATTATAATGCAATATAGTATAATTCGTCATAGATAGCTTCATCCCTATATAGGCAAGATAAAGAGATCGAAAGAAAAATTTAAAAATGCATTGGTGAAAATGGTTTTCACCAATGCATTTTTGATTTTTAAACTGCTATTTGCATGATGAAGATGGTTTTTAAACTGCTCTTTATAAATGTCTGTTCTCATAAGAGAAGAGAGCAAAATGCAGATATAATAAAGTGTAAACTGCTTCATCCGGAGGTACACAGGTACCCAAAGAAACTAAAAAAAACAAGAAAACGTCAGACTAGACTTTTTAAATTGGTTCTTATGTCATGGAAATAAAGTTCATAATAATAATAAATATTTACGACGATGGCTAAGGCTTACCTTGAATCAATTTGTATCCGAAAGGAATCTTCAAGATTGATGGTAGATTGATTATGATGTTTCCATACACAAATGGCCGCCACCGGTCGGCGTTTGAGTGAAGTAAGCACGTTCGTTCGCGACCTCACTTCGCAGCTATCGTTCAGAAAGATATGTCAGTTAGCTGACAGATGTAATTTATAACAATTCAATTCCTTTACTAGCCTCTGCTGGTAGTAAGGTACGATTCAGACGGACAGGCCCGCATCGGCTATGGCCGGAACGGATGCGACCGGAGCCGTGCGGCCGTTGCGGAATATAATGTGGCAGAAATATGAACTTTAATTTCTTATTACAAGTTTCTATTTCCTTTACTGCATTGTGAAATGCCTTCCTTACCGGGTCGATGTGAGCCGGTCGGTTTGAATCGTACCCTTGGTATTACTTTACTGGTATCCGAATAAAGTGTTTTAAATGCTGTTTTTCATTTCAGTTTTATGAGTGAAAAAGAATGAAACTGTAATTTTCCATCTGTAATAGGTGTTACAGCCATTCGCATACATTTCTTTTATGTTGGTCTGGGAATAAGGAAAAGCATTGAACATACCAGCTGTGTGTGAAATAATACAACCTCTTCCGTAAAAGCCGATCAAGAGAATAGGCGAAAATGCGAATCATGCTAATACAAATATCGTCAAAGTTAGAACTACATAAATCTGGATCTTATCCTGTCTATTAAATTATATAATAAATTGCCCAAGAACATAAAAGACGGAGAGAACTACAAAACAGTTTTAAAATTATTAAAATCACATTTGTTAAAACTCATATTATTCAGTCGCCGAATACCTGCAGGATGAGATAAAATAGAAAATGTTTACCTCCCTCTCGTCCCATTGCAATGCATGACAAGGTGCATGTGATGTTTTTTGTATAGAATAGATCAAGGCAATGTAATGTAAGTAATTTTGAAGAATTGATAGTTTTATAATATGTCTGATAGTGATTCTATTTCTAACGAAGAATATTTCTCCTGCGATGACAGTCCAAACACATCCGTTAGGTCCCTTAATGACTATGTTTGCAGTGTTTTTCAAAACCATGGTTCTAACTTTAATGTCTGCCACATTAATGCGCAAAGCCTCCCAGGTCATTACACTGAGTTTGTGGATACTTTCGCAAATACCAATGTACACGCCATTCTAATCTCTGAAACTTGGTTGAAACCTGAACTCAAGTCTACTTCGTATCCTCTTCCCGGTTTTATACTTATACGTAATGATCGGGTAGGCAAAGCTTGCGGGGGGGTCGCTATATACCTGCGGAGTGAGATCCCCTTTAAACTAGTGGCGGCGTCTCCTCCTATGTATTCTGCATCAGCGGAGTTTATTTTTGTGGAGATTGGGATTGGTGGTACCAAGGCTGTACTGGGAGTGGTATACTGTCCTCCTTCTACAAATTATTTCTCGGATCTTGAAGTAGCCCTTGACAGTTTTAGCTCCGAGTATGTACATCACATAATTTTAGGTGACTTGAATACCAATCTTATAAATCATGAATCGCCGCGATCGCTTAATCTCACTCGTATTCTTGACTCGGCTAGTCTCCAGGTACTTCCATTAAGCGCAACTCACACCAACACTGATACTGATGACACATGGCTTGATCTTATCATCACCTCTTCTACGGATCACATCTCGTCACATGGCCAGTATCCAGCACCTGCTTTCTCTCGGCATGACCTAATCCATTGCTCTTATATCCTCAAACCTCCTAAGAGCATTACTAAGTCTCTCTACCGGCGTAGTTTTGCTAGAATCAAACCAGCGAAACTCTCATCTGATGCCGCACGCATGGACTGGGGTAGGATTTTGTTGGCGGCTGACGTGGATGAGAAAGTTTCCATTTTTAATGAATTGTTAACACAGCTGTATGACAAGCATGCTCCAGTACGTAAAGTTAGGATCAAACGACCACCGGCGCCATGGATAACACAAGGAGTGCGTATGGCCATGAGGCGGAGAGACCGAGCATTCAGGGCGTTCAAAAGAGATCGTTGTGATGAAAAATGGTTACTTTTTAAAACTGCAAGGAATCGGTGTAATAGGATGATGCGGGACGCTAAACGCCGTTTAATTCATGACACCATCTCCACTTCATCTTCTGCCGATATCTGGAAGTTTCTGCGAACTCTTGGTATTGGCAAATCAGCTAATTCCGATATTCCTTCTTCGATATCGTTAGACGATATAAATAAACATTTCACTACTTCCTCTTCTTTAGATCGTCATACGAAGTCGAACACAATTTACTGCATTAATTCGCTCCCTGTTTCTACTAGCACTGAATTTAACTTTTCGTCAGTTAGCCAAGATGAAATTAAAAAAATATTTCTGGCCATAAAAACTAGGGCGGTGGGGGTTGATCAAATCACTCGTCGAATGATTGAAAGTATATTCGATATCGTTCTCCCCGTTATTACCCACATTATAAATTTCTCCCTTACTTCATCTAGATTTCCATCTCTCTGGCGTAAAGCTTATATATGTCCAATACCTAAAGTCCCCAATCCTTCTCTTCCAAATCAGTTTCGACCCATATCCATTCTTCCGCTTTTATCAAAAGTTCTTGAGGCCTGTGCCCACAAGCAACTTACCTCTCATTTTCTTACAAATGATCTACTAAACCCATTACAGTCCGGTTTTCGCCCTGGACATAGTACTACTTCAGCACTCATAAAAGTGACTGACGACATTAGGCATGGATCATACCAAAGTCACTGTTCTGGGTTTGGTGGATTTTTCGAATGCCTTTAATGCCGTTGACCACGATATCCTCCTATCTATCCTCTCACATCACTCAGTTTCTTCGTCGGCTGTAGACTGGTTCTCTTCTTATCTTCGGGATCGACAGCAATCAGTCCGCCTCGATGAATGTTCATCAGATTGGTGTGACCTAGACTCTGGCGTCCCACAGGGCGGAATTCTATCTCCTTTACTATTTTCAATTTTTATTGATTTCGTGACAAAAGAACTTCAGTGCCCATGCACAGTAGAGTATGCACAGACAGAGGTAGACAACATAGAGGTTGCCATTCGTCAAATAAATACTGACTTGAGGGCAATAGGTGACTGGTCGAGACGGTTTGGGCTTACGGTCAACCCAACCAAATGCCAGGTGATCTTAGTTGGTAGCTCACAACTGTTAGGTCGCATAGATCAAGACGCTTTACCACCTATATGCTTTGAAAACATCAAAATTCCCTATAGTACTAGCGTAAAGGATTTGGGATTGCATGTGGATGTAAATCTTGCCTGGAACACACAAATATCTCAGGTTGCTAAAAAAGTTACAGGGTCCCTTCGTTCACTTTATAAATTAAAAAGCTTTCTCCCTGTCAATATTAAAATTATGCTGGTGAACTCACTAATTCTCCCCATATTAGATTATGCTGATGTATGTTAACCGGACTTGAATTGCAACTTTCTGAATAAACTAGACCGACTTCAAAATAACTGTCTGCGCTTCATATTTGGCCTTCGTAAGTATGACCATATTTCGCCTTACCGATCTCAACTTAAGTGGCTACCCATTCGCCAACGTCGAAATTTACACATTCTGTGTACCCTTTTCTCAATTCTCTTTGACCCAAAAACTCCGTTCTATTTGAAATCTAGAATTACTTTTCTGGGTAACACCCATGACAGAGAGCTTCGCTCGTCCAATAATCTTCTCCTAGCTGTACCAAATTATCGGAGTGGGTTTTTCCGACATTCTTTCACTGCTACTGCCGTACAGCTTTGGAATGCCCTCCCAGTAGATATCCGCAAATCTTGTAGTCGCCTCGCGTTCAAAAAAGCCGTTCGTGACCATTATTTGCACAAACTGTCAGACGGATAGAATATATTTTTATGTAGATTTGTATAATTTACATATAATATATGTATTTATGTATATTTAGTATTTGTATATATGTAGAATATGTAGAATGTAGTGAATTTATATTTATATATCTATAAATCTATATTAGTATATATTTAATTTTTATTTTTATTTTCAGTTAGTTTGTATTTATACGTATAATATTATTTATTATTCTGTGGTAATGTAAGTAAGTATTTTGTTAAAATATAAGTTCTCTCAGTTTAAATTTTAGAGTTTTTGCACCATATTTCCGAAATTTACGTATGTCAGCATCACCTGTAGGTTGACTGGTAGAAAAGGCCTACGGCCTTAAGTCCGCCAATTACAATTTCATGTAATAAAGTTAAATAAATAAATAAAAATAATTTTAAAAAAATCATTAAATAACTAGACAATGCGGCTAGCACATCCCATCACTATATTGATTTTAGATTCCTTTTTCTATTTTTTCACTGTGAAAAGTGGACCTTTATTAGATCTGCCTACAGTCGCAATACCCTGTTTATCCGATTAGGGATAAAGATGTGCATTTCATATGTCAATTAAGTGTAGGACTGCCTCAGTGGTTAAGGCGTTCGCCTTATGATCCGGAGGTCGTGGGTTTGAATCCCAGTGGAAGCATACTTTATAAAAAGTTGTTTCCAGTCTGGTTAAAATATTGTAGGCTTGAATCATCTGATTATCCGAAAAATAAAGATAATTCCGTGTTTTGGAAGGCACGTATAAACTGTGTGTCCCGAACGCCATTTAGCATTTGCTCATCAAACCTATCTAAGGTTTGGTTCTGGTCTACCATTTCGGTTGCGGAGGTCAGGCGGCAATCGCTCTGTGTTAAAACCAGTTACCCCATCATATCACCTTGGTTAAGTAAGCCGACCTCGGGCTCTGAAGCGTTACAACAGAGGATGCAACTGGGAATACGCTCGAATGATGATGATGAAAATGAAAGACAGTAAGATTAGCATTTTCGGATATCAAATGCAAGAGTCAGATCTGAAAATATCCAACTGGATTATACGGTAAAAGCTATTAAGCTACATTATTGCTTTATAATAGCTGGTGCCAAGAGCTCTAGTCGCAATTTATCTCCGTGTAAATCAAGATCGATTCGCTAATTTGCTAACTTACCTCACATAGTGAGATAATTTAATGCATGACCTGATCATAGACTACACTGTAGCCAGTAAGAGAAGACACGGAACTGAACTTAATAATGGGGCAATCTTAGAAACAACAAAATAAGGCTGCAATTTATTCATGCAAGTTTATTAGTTTAAATATTTATTGCACCAAAACATATGACAAAAGGCGGCCTTATTATCGCAACTGCAATATTTTCCAGGCAACCGAGGCACTTGAAGATATTTGAAGAAAACAGTGCAAGTTGCAAGAAAGGAGACTCCCCAATTGACGTACCTAATGAACTTGTACATCCAATGCGCCCTGGGTAACCTGCGAGGATAGTGTAGTCTAGGCTGATCCTTTCATCACAAAATGGCTAAAAAAAATCAACGACTCTTCTCAAAGCCAACCTAACACACAGCAGGACTGAATGAAAGAAGTGGAGGGAGGCCTTTTCCAAGCAGTGGGACATATGATAGATCGAAATAAATAATAATATAATTAAAACTGTAGATAAAATCTATACAGATACAAAATAGATTAATCTCAAACAAACTAAAAAATAATAATACTTACTTACCCAAACCAATTTTCAGACAATAGAGATAGAGATATAAATTTCAAAATAACATTAATTGTAACACAAAACCGAGGCATTCTGTGACTAAGAAATCTAATCCCACACCTACAGCCAAGTATAAGGGCCGGAACAGACGGGGCGCAAGTTGCGCCGCGTAACAGCTAGAGATGGGGCGGTGGATAGTCCTTAACAATCTATCCATTTAAGTATTTACTCAGTAGATTGAGTATATATCCATTTCGTGAGCAGATTGATTTATATGAGAAGTGACTCATATTTATATTCATATTCATATATTTAATGTGTTCATGATAATTTTGAAACTTAAGTCTAATTTATAATTGCAATTCTTGTCAGAAAGTGTGTGCATAAGCTACAATATGCTTAAATGTAGGTAGACATTAAATGCGACGCTAAAATATATGAAAATACCATACTAATCATACATTGAAAGTAGGCTTCTTTGACTTATTTTTTTTCTGGGAGGTGTGCATAGACGTATGTAATTATATGTTAGAACAAAGCAACAGACATCAAATGCGATGTCAATATATGAGCATGCTCTATTTACTATATTTATTTAATCTAGTGAGTAAATACTCAACACACCACACTCACACCGCCCATCTTTAGTTGTTACGCGACGCAATTTGCGCCCCGTCTATTCCGGCACTTAAAATAACAAAGCTGTGAACTAGTAACGAAAAATGAATATTTCGTAAAAACCTTCTATAAGTTATGGATACTGCAGATCTACACATATAAAAATGCAAAAACAACAGATCCCATACCAAACGAACTCTACTACATTACTTGCACAAAACGAAGTCCAGACAAGAGAGATATCAAATTTCAAAATTACATTCTTCGTAACTCTAAACCAAGGGATTGTGATTAAGACATCTATTCCTATAAAGCCAAGTATTAAAATACAAAGCCAGACCTGACTGAAAAATAAAAATTATTACAATAAAACAAAAGAATAAACTCAAACAAACTCCAAAACATACTATTACTTACACAAAACAAAGTCGAAGCAATAGAGATATCAATTTTAAAATTACATTCAACGTAACACTAAACCGAGGCATTCTGTGACTAAGACATCTAATCCCATACAGCCAAGTATTAAAATGACAAAGCGCGATCTGACTGTAGTTGCATTTAACCTGGCATACTAAAGATAAATTTAAATACCCCGACAATATTTTATGGCTTATTTTAGGTACGTTTTACGACGGAAGACGGGCGGGATGAATGTCTGGCTAGATTTTATAGGATCTAGTTCAAAAAGATCCAAATATATTGAGTAATGATTGTTGACTTTTGTTGTTGGTGTTGTAAATATTGTTGGTTGTAATAATAAAGTGAATAATTAATCGTGTTTGTGAATAGCTTTAATTATGTTTCTTTATATGTTGAAGTAATCAATGAGAGGTAGTTTTTTGTAACAAAATTGTTTGACTGCTACGAGTATCATTTTGGTTAATCAAATAATCGAAAGCCAATTTAAATGCTATTTATTACGGTCGACTACAAAGTTATCTATTTTGAGCCAAGAGGTGTTGCTATTGCTAATAAAGAGCATTACCTCGTACTAAGTTAATGATAAATATTATGCATCATATTTTTATGACCTGGATTCGATGGATCGTGTCTGATACAACAAGAGAAATTGAGACTAGAGAGTTTTAGCAATAAATTTAAATTCTAATTACGTAACAATTTCTTTCCCTTTGAACTTGTTCATGAAATAAATACTAACCACTTTCAAGAACGTCCGCAAATTTTGGACAATGTGAGAGCAAACTTTACGCAAAGATCTTCAGCTACGATTGTCGTACTATAAAATAAACATATTCCAGTCAAATTTTACATAAAAAACGCTACATTAAAGCTGTATTTTTAGTATGATATTTGAAGCCCTTACGTGAATGTAAAACTATACAAGGTCTAACAAAATATACTGAAACTATTTTCCCTTAGGAACACATATCGAAATATGAAAAGTAATTTTTGGCCACCCATACAAGTTGACCGCCGAGTTGATCAGAGTTTGTATAGAAAGCCAAAACTATTTTTATATCTTGACAAAATATGTTCGTTGGGCAAAGTTGTTCTCTATGACGGACTGAATTCACTCTTAAAATAGTTTCAGCATATTAATTTATTAGAACTCATATTTTGTAAGCAAAAAGTTATGATGAAAATAATACGTGAAAAATTCAAATTTAACTTTTCTAAGTTTTTGCAGTTCAAAAGATGGACATTGCTATTTACATTTTCCTACTTACCATTTTACTGGCCTAATAAAATGTGGTAAAAATCGTAAACACATTGAACTGAAAGTTTACGGCAAAAGAATACCAAACAAATTAGAGTACGATTCCGGTCGTTGACCTGACATCATAACACAGCGTGTGCAATTTTTTGGTGTTCGTGTCAACTCAGCAATAAATCAATATTGTTATTAGACAAGCTTACACAAAGGAGCGCTGCGCAGCGCTGCAGCTGCTTGGCGGAGTCAATGTGACGTTTACGCGCGAAAAGTTTTACGACGCACCGACGACACGTCTCGTAGTGATGTAGCTGCCAACCAATTACTTATCGATATTTATTTATTGAAAATTGCCTGGTTACAGAGTATATTGCACAACACCCACGTAGAAATACTACATAAAATATGACTCGCTTGAAATTGAATTTGTTGCAAGTTTGCCACATACCTCTAGAATGAGTAACAATATTTTTTTTGATATGAAATGCTTTCACTCGTTCGTATACAGTTAAAAAATGTATGCCTACTTGTGTGTACTAACTTCCTACGTGTGACTCTTGAAAATTATTCTCTTTCTTCCGAACAGGACGAGGTGTTATCAATTCGTCGCGATCTTTTTTTATGTTTGGTCACCGATTATTCGAAGACCCCTGGACCGATTTCGATAATTCTCTTTTTGTTTGAAAGGGCATACTTGTCAGGTGATTCCACCGAAATTTTATTTAAATCGATCATGTAGTCTGAGGGAGAAGTCGGTTTTTAGTTTTGAAAAATTATAATGTGTACCTACGGTTATAAATTTGAGTCGTTTAGAAATAGTAACCGATTTGAAAAAAATTAAGTCACAAACAGAACGAACAATGTCATAATGAGAACAAAAATGAACAAAGCTTTACACTATTAAAATTAATTTACGAAAGTAAAAAGGAATTAAAATTACCGAAAAAATCCGTGGCCAAAATTTTGCTGAGTACTTTGATACCCTAAAAACTTGCAATAAATTAAATGACAAATTCCAGTGACGTAAACAGTAGTACAAGAAACAGAAATGCTTCCCACGATGTCAAAAATATTGCATTGCCTTGATTCAACTTGCTTATTCTTTCAAACTATAAAATAAAGCTAAACATTTCTTCATATCGATGTCGCAGCGAGGACATCACTCAAGAGTATTTTTACGATCGCCGTCGTCTCGTTCCTGTTCCATTTTCAAATGGATGTCAACTTGTGGTAGGTCACTGGTAAGCCGATAAGCCGATCAAAATTAATTTCCTTTTTTCGGAATTACAAAATAACATTTCAAAATTCCCATAAAAAGGTTGAAATAAACAACAAAGTTTCTAATAAAAATCAAAATACAAACTGATAAATAAAAACATCTCCAAACGTCTACATAGTCATAAGTTAAATTTTCTTTGTGTAATTAATTACTCGCAATGGCTGCCAATTAATTAGGTAGCGCACAGAAGTATTCATTTTTTCCTCTAGACGGTAAGACTACGTAATTTACGAGTGGCCAGTAATAAAAGTTTTTGTTGCGAAAAGCGTCGGGTGCTATAAAAATGTTCTGTCCCTTTCTGGCGTTAGTTTACGAGCGTGAAAATAGGAGATAGCTATATATTGCGCCGGTGGTTTTATTACCCGTGGAAGTGATGCGAGCGTATGGACCAGGAGTCGGGAGCTAGGTCTGATGCATAAAGGATGCACTATACATGCTCTAAACTATTGCTATGCTTGAGTCCTTTAAAGTTTTTCAGTGCAATGGAAGAGAAGGAAACTTTGGGTCGCATTACGACAGCAATGTAAAAATAAATAATATTGTAATTTTTATTTATTTACCTACATTTGTCCGTAAAAAAAATCGGTAATACATGAGTCATGACATGAGTTCATGACAGATATGTACATTTGTACAATGTTATATCACAAAAAAAGCACATTCTTCTCATTGCACATTTCTCCGTGCACGCGAATATCAATAATTATGATCAATCAATCTAAGCACAAATAAAGCCTCTTTTTGGCAGAGATATGTATAGTGTATACAGAGGTTTGCTTGTGCCTACTGCATTTTACCTTAGTGTGTAGTTTCCGTTATACACAGGCGTATCGCTACAAAAGGTACATTCCATAAATTACGTCACACGAATTTCACGTCACTGCTGGTCTCAATTCTGATAGAGCTCAAAATGTTTTTATTTTATTTACAGTCTAAATTTCGAGTCTATCACTACAGTAGTATAATAAATTTTGTTTTGTGACCTTATTTCCCACCCTTTGTCACACAATGTCACACTTCATTCTCCTCCTCCATCCGCCTCAACGGGTGACGCAATTTATGGATGGCCCCAAATTACGATGTTGGTTTAAAAATAAACGGTCCAAGTTTTGTTTGCAATCAAGCGTGGAAGAATTAATTGCTCAGTAATCATTACCTTCTACACACCTCTGTTGCACAACTCACATCGGTCATAAAATATATTTGGCAGTACCGCGATGTCTCACGTATAAATATAAATCAACGTCGCATCTTAAAAAACGATCGATTTTTTTTTTATTTTCGTGTGTGAAAGTAGCCAATACTGGGCCCAGATTTCTTAAACACCTTACCAAATTTGACGATGCAGAAACTCTAAATCCGTTTTTTTTAACAATCCCACCGGTTTGACATAAATTTGGTAGACGAATTTGTTATTTTAATACACGATTTCAATTCTATTGAATTCAAATATTGACCTTCACTTCCAATTTTTCATGTACTTGTGACACTTTTAATGTCCGATTTCCTGATTAGTAAGAAGCTTTTGGCATCACTGTATTGAGTTTATGTCACTCGTCGGTAAGGGTCCTAACGATTTATTAATGTTTGTTTACATTAGTATTATGATATGATTTATGATTCTTTGATGATTTAAATTTTGGCCGTGAGTTTGATTCTATTATTTTATTAATTTTATTATTCATATTAAAAAGTATCTAACATTCTAAATTCAAAACTGAAAATAAAATAAGTATATTTTTATGGAAGTATATGTAACAGGGTGGCCAAAAAGTCGTGGATCAAACGAAAAAGGGAGATAAAGGAGGTAATTTCCAACAAAAAATCTTTCCCCAGCATGGCCATAACTTCATTGCACGAAAAGATATGAATTATTTTAGTTTTTTCAATGAAACTACCGAGTTTTTTTACAATTTAATCAGTAAAAAATTAAATTGATAAAAAACAATAAAACAAAAGGTGTTGTATTATGAGTCGATAATGTATCAATACTACAAAAATTGTATTGCAGCTCTTGGTATCAAACTTAACGAGCAATGATTTTTTTCCGTAAATTTTAAAGCGTTACAAAAAATTACTTCTCACTTTAAGAGCACTTATTTGAAAAAAAATGTATTGAAGTTATGGCCATGCTGGGGAAAGATTTTTTGTTGGAAATTACCTCCTTTATCTCCCTGTTTCGTTTGATCCACGACTTTTTGGCCACCCTGTATAGTTATACCATGATTTTTATAATCCGCAAAGTCTTAGCCCGTACCCGCTAGTGCCTTCTTTTTTTTACTTAAGTTTTTCTTATTTCCACCAGATTTGATAGTCTGATTTCGCAAGTATGCAAGAGATACCGAGATGTCCTCATCATCTAAAATATTAATTGCTGCTTCATTTAATAACCACCTCTTCCTGTATTCAGAAAAAGTTTTATTTTCAGTGTGGTTTGTTGTTTCGCATGAAATATTGTCCAAAAACACAAACAGTCAAAATTTTATATCCTTAAGTTTGGAAGTCTACCATTTCAAAAATGATTAACTTGTACACAATTTATACTGATTGCAAGTATAAAAGCGTCAGGTTGCTAGCTATGACTTCTACGATCTGCGCGGGAGAAGAAGCAGCTAGTTTACTTTACATATTTCAAGGTTCCAGACTAGCGTAGAATAAAAACATGCTCGTACATAGTATTAGCGAATGTCTTCCTCGTTGCATCATTTCACTTATACGCTCATGTAAAAACCCTTTGATCTTGTTCAGTGTTAAAATCAATATGTCCACTGATATTTACATATGTTCCGGACAAACGCATAAACAAATCAATTATCAATTATGGAAATAATTAGATGAGTCAAGTAATACTTCCAGAATTGCCTGAGAGTAAAGAGGAAATAAATGGCCAAGTGCGTATCCTGGCCACGCTCAGAGTGGAGTTCCGAATTTACATGTTACAACATGGGGACTTTTTTCCCATATTTTTACATAAAGAACTAGCTATCACGGTTTATGAGATACAGACTAGTGACAGACAGACAGACAGACGGACGGACTGACTGACGAACGGTCGGACTACGGAGTCTTATTAATAGGCTCTCTGCGTTTTTTCTCTCATCCCAGAAAAGCATCGGAGGACGCAGCATCCGACGACGGGGTAGACAGAGCCCAGGAAGGAGAGACCCAAAGGCGACGGACGTTTATTGTGACGGTGGGTGTTAAGAGCGGCCTTCCCGTCTTACTTTTCATAAAACGCTCGTACGTGATTATGGCGTTGCATCTGATCTTTCTTGAAAACTTTTGAACTCACAGGTATATTGTGCGTTATTTCTAGGTTTCTATTGAAATAAAATTTAGAAACACAAAGTCTGTATAAGCCTCCAAAAATACCGTTCATAAAGTACTCATAAATTGTTAAGTTAAAGAAAATATTTCGATACAAACCTCACAAATGTAATGAACATTTTGAATAAACTTTTGAATATTTTCTTGGGCTGGAGCACAGAAGCACAGTCTTCTCGTCTCAATGGAGCGATCACAACTGATTGATGAAAAAAACATGCCCATTACCTCGGGTCATGTGCGACAAAACGAAAGCATTCTGCGCGGAATAAGAACTTAGTAAGCGCCGTTCGTTCGTTTTATTTTAATTACTCGTGAAATATACATTATTTTAGAAAAATGATAATACAATTTAATATAATTTTATATTATTTATAAAAATATTGACTCAGTAACACGCATAGTTTTGTAAAAAAAAAGGATTCCAGTTGAAAATTAGACGTAACTTTGCGATTTTTTTTTCATTACTAAAATATTATAGTTTTATGTTTTTAACAAGACTTATTTATTCGAAATATAATGTAATATCTACATTAAAAAACCCAAGTTATTTGTGGTTTATTCTCGAGTTTAAAAATCCAATATGCGATGGGCAATTTACCTATAGTCCCCCTCTTAACACACTTGAATGTATTGCATGTTCTTACATAGCGATTTAAACTTCACCGCATAATAATCGCTCATACTTTTCAAAGCCAAAGGATAACTGTCAAGAAGTCTTATATTCTCAACGTAAATATTATCTCACATACACAACAATTAGCGAATTAAATACGAGAAGTTAATCAAGACTAGTGGGGATTATAACGGAATTATATAAAATAAATAACCTGCCCCCTCCGGATCGATCGGTCTACTTGCCCACCTGATCAGGAAATTCTTTTCCGTTTATCAAATTAGTAAACATTCACAAAAACATCGGAGCACCGAAGTGGAGGCTTGTGAGTTTTGTGACGCACGACTCCTGTTACCGTACTTACAAGACCACGACGTCAGGTAAAATTTTAATGCGCTGTAACTTCATTATTTTTTTTTTGGTTACTTATTGAAAAGAATACGTTTTAACTAAATAGATGAGTCAAGTAAGTACCTGCCTACTTTTCTTATCCTTTTATTTTTGCTTAGTGGTGACCCACATTTGAAATAAATGGCTTAGTCGTAAATAAAGTGAAAATTAAAAATTCATCAAGTTAGTGCGCATTAATTAAAAATAAATACTTTCTTACGCGGCTATAAAATCAGAAAAAGAAATACTAGACAATAAGGGTAGCTTCATACCTGTCGCGGCGCGGGGTCGCATCGCTACAAGTGCGCGGGCGGCGGCGACGGCCTTTGCGTCGTCAGAGGTAGAGGTAGGAGATGCGCGTACTCTGGCGCGATGACGTAGCGGGGCGAACAGCACGTCAGCGAGTAGGAGGTGTCCTTCCGCGCCTGTTCCAGGAGCGAACACAGCGACCGCTCGTACAGCCGCCATTGGTGGACCACCCAGTTGGCTGAGGAAAAAAATATTTTAAATATAAGTTCTCCCCCATCTCCTTCTAAACAGTACCAGTAAGTTGCGGTAAATGTTAACTGGCTACCTGAATTTTCCGGGGTCCAGTGCTGCCCCCATTTAAAATAAATCATTTGATAGGGAACGGAGACATTATTTAAAATTTTGTCTTGACCAGTGCCGTATGTGTGTGAAAAAGCTTCACGTTCTCACTTTAAACTGTAAACAGTAGTTCATAAAATAGTTTGAAAGGTTATCTAATGCCTGGTCAAGACAAAATTTTAAATTATGTCTCCGTTTCCTATCAAATAATTTGTTTCAAATGGGGGCAGCACTGGACGCCTGAAAATTCATCCCTTTATTAAAAATAAAGTTTATCATCACCATGAGGTCTTTTTTAAATCTCCACTTTATAGAAGCACGCACGACCCTCTTTTTAAATATGGCTCAGGCTCTGGTAGTCAGTGACGTGCACAAATATTTTTTACAGGGAATTACAATGCGACACAAATAAGTTGAACAAAAATGGCAGACTTCAAAGCATTTTTATACAAATTCCCGACACGTGAATTGAATCAAAATGGCAGTCGTCGGTGCATTATTTTCACCTGCTGTTAATTTGTACAAAAATGCTTTGAAGTCCACCATTTTTGTTCAAATTATTTGTGTCGCATTGTAGGAGAACGGCTGCCAATCAGGCAAAACAGATTACTCGCTAGTATCTGACATTATTAAATAGGGTGCCACAGGACAAATTCTATCAGTCTGTATGAAATGCACGCTACTGCTAGTGCTAGTAGTAGAGGGTTGTGTTGTGCTCTTGTAGTAGAGACTAAATAAGCCCTAATTATGATGATGATGACATCACCTTCATATCATACGAGAACGAAATTTAAGGTCCATTTAGACAGTGCAAGCAATAAATGATTTGTTGACGTTTCGTTTAGACCATGCAAGTTATCTATTGCTTCAATAAAATGGCATGCAGCAGGCAAGAAACTTGCACTGTCTAAATGGTCCTTTACTAGAACAAGGATACCCCAATCACTATATATCGCGTCAGATATATCTAATAGAATGCGACTATGTCTTAAAATAAATTATGTTGTATACATTGATTTTATTTATAACAAGCCACAAAAATAAATCACAAACGATGATTAGACTGGACACGACGTTACAAATTCGCAAAGGCATAAACATTTATATCAAATTGATAGTATTTCAGTAAAACCTCAAAGAGCTTGCCAAAACGACTTATTGTACGTAACTGCGTGATATATACACTGTTTATTTTAATTAGGTAACTTACCGGACTCTAAACTGTCAACAGTGTTAGTCACACTGGGAGGTAAGTGTATACTTGTACAGACATGAGACACTATATTTAACACGATAGAAATAAAGCGCAGTATTGCAATAAAACTATTATATAGTGTTCTACAAACTTTATCGTAACAATAAAACACTTCATTGTTCTATGTAATCGGTTTGCCGTTGCCATCTCCATTAGATTAGTGTCTAACCGCACACAACGCAAGATTCGCGACACAACTTGGAGATGGCGCCAAGCCTGTGCGTCGCAAGCCCCCACTCTGGAACTTTGATGCTTCGTATCTTCGAGATTTTTTACTTTTCTGGCACACTAAAAAATGTACACTTATTAATTATTTTTGGATAATCTAAGACGGACTCATTACAATAATACTTTTCTAACCCTGTCGTCACCCTTTTTTTCATGTCGGCAACTTATGTTTTGTTTTTATTTTTATTTATTTATTTGATTGACGGGAATTTCTTTCATGCTAAAATAACACTGCCAAGTGCGAGTCGGACTCACGCACGAAGGGTTTCGTGCCATTATCTATAAAAAATTACGTTTGTTGTATGGCCCTCTTAAATATTTATTTTATTTTAATTTAATTATTTATTTTTACAGTTGATATACAACTGGAAATTCAGTGAATATTCCTGTTGCCATTATTTATTAATATCAAGCAAAAAAAAGAAATGGCAAAAAATCGTGTTTGTTGTATGTCCCTATTAAATATTCATTTTATTCTTTTTTTAGTATATGTAATTAAAGCGGCAACAGAAATATCCTTTGGGTACGGAACCCTAAAAATGATTGAGATTATTTTTTTAATTTAATTTTTTAACCTAAATCGATGCGTAAAACCTACGCGAAAATGCACTGATTAACAATGTCTGGTATTCCGGTATGCAAACGGTTTATTGAATATATTTACTTATCAAAATAAATTAATCAAGTTCATGGCAAGAATGAGCCAAATGCCAATATAAGCAAACATTTATTTCACAGTACATTAAAATAAATAAAACGTTACATTAAAAAAACCGACGCTTTGTCGAATTGTCGGTTATCGCACGTTAATAATGTTATATCTCCCAAGGTGTCATAATTATGATTACATACAAATTCATGCTAAAAAGTGTCAGACACTAAAAACTGGCACTTATGTATCGAAACTCAACCTTATCAAATGAAGACATAAAGTGGAACAAACGTGCCCGGATCATCGTATGTCCGTAATAAATGCATTTGTCTGCAGAATTTTTTTTTAACGCTGCGCCGGTGCATTTGTGTGCACATTTACAGATCTCTTTTTCAAACCACGCCGCATGCTTTGCACACTTTTTTTGACGGCGCAAAGCTGAGCTGGCCACCTTTTCGGCACACTTAATAGATATAAGTCTAGTACATAAGATTTTTTTGTTTGTTTGCTGAATAAAGATTTCTTTCTTTCTTTCTTTTCTGCTACGTCTCAAAGGTTAGACAAAAAGACATCATTTAAGTGCAATAAAAAATTAATAAAAAATGCCGTATATGGTGTACACTCGCAGAGTACATTGGTACATCGTATCGACTTAGCTCAACAGGTAAACTTTTATTAACACTTATTAAAGTTGATTAGACAGATATAATTTACATGTAAGAATTTTGATTTTCCGTTGTTTTATCAAAATAATACATGTTTAAAAAAAAGCATTTATGTAGTTTCCAAAATACATTGAAGGTGTATTGGAAATCACTTTAAAAAATGAATGTACATCTCTTCATCATGGATGTAGACAGAGAGAACTCAATAAATCATCTACTTCTCGCTCTCTCCTTACACGTGTCAGCGATTGCGTTAATTTCTACATAATTATTAGAAGCAAGGTCAACTGTAATCATTACGTTACACAACATAATTCAAGGTTGGCAAAGGCGAATATATCGTTGCATTGTAACCGAGTTATTATGTTTACAAACAAACATACTATCTCGTCTTTATCTGTAAAGGGGTAATCAGAGCATTTGGTATCTTGCGGCTCTAAACATACGCAGCCCAGGGCCGCCAAACTCAAAAGCCACTTTTATCGTGATGGTAAGTGAGAAGATAGCAAAGCAATCAATACAGTCATGGGTTGCTAGTAGTGGCGCCACCGAGAAATTCTCCGTTCTCGGAAATGTCTGTCTTTAAAAATTTTCGGAAATTTTCCCGAGAATTTTAGTTAAAAAATTTCATATAGAAATTTTTTGCAAGAATTTCTTACACGATTCGCATTTTCGCTCATTCCCCCGATCCGCTTTTACGATCTGCGCGGGAAGAGACAGCTGGTACATTCTCCGTTTTTTTTCCCAGATCAGCGTAGAAGAGGAGGAAAACCATTATTATGTTTATGACTATTAATTTCACATCATATCATACAATAATGTTATATTTACTCCTAGTAATAGACACACAGATATAGGAGGTATATAGATTCCGCGTAGAAGTCCCAAAAGTATTAAACCTGTTTTGAAACGAGTAGTGGGTTATTTTTGTATGAAATAAACCATGACGTGTATGACTCTACTAAATAGAAAAGTCACCTAAACACGAAAGAAAGAAACATAAGGTGGGTTCTATGTCATATCATCTCTTTAAAAACCTTAATTTTTTGTTGCTCATTGAATAGACCAAGTTTATAACTAGATTTCCGCCCAAATCGTGTTGACATTGACAGTTGAGATGTTGAGATCAGAGACAAGCCTCTATGCGTTAAAAATTCTATGGTTGAGATAGTGGCATTTTACTTGATGTCAACTTTTTTATGGTGGTTATTGGTTTGATACTGGTTTGATATTTATTTTACGAACCGACTTCTAAAAAGGAGGAGGTTATCAATTCGTCGCGATCTTTTTTTTAATGTATGTTCTCCGATTATTCGAAGACGCTTGGACCGATTTGGAAAATTCTTTTTTTGAAAGGGTATACTTTGCAGGTGGTCCTATATAAATTTTATCAAAATCGGTTATGTAGTTTGGGGGTGAAGTAGGCTTTTAGTTTTGAAAAATTATACGTAGTAATGAGTCTTGGTAGCCCGGCTGGAGTGCGCATTACTAGCGCTTTTGCAAGTAAAGCGACACCGGGCGTGATCGCACTTAGATAGGTGACCAAAAGTGGCATAAAAAAATTTCAAGCTCCTCTATGCCACTTGTACTTACGTTGTATGCCACTTCTAAGTGTTGGCCACTTACAGACACGAAAAAAAAAACAACGCCGCAATAATAATTGAGCAAAAATATAAATACTTTTAAAGAAAAGGTAAGTATTACAAGAGATACAACAACAACTTCTCAGGGAGCATAATGAATACAAGGTATCATTAACCAAGCGGCACCTAATATTTGTAGCAATATATCCGGCGGCTGAGAAAGCTCGCTCAGCCTCCACGCGAATATATGTGAATTTCAAGTTCTGCCCTCTTTCTCCGCCGCACTCAAAAAGATTCATGTGTTTTTTTAAATATTATCCATGTTATCATTTGGTATAGCTTTCAGTTGGCTATCTTTACATCCCCTTAAGACGAAGTGGTAGCTAAAGTGGCGCCCTCATTTGAAATAAATTGTTTAAAACAAAATATGGTGATAATTAAAAATTTGATTTGTATCACTGTCTAGAAAGAGCTTTAAACTATTTTATGAATAACCTTTAAAACGCGCGCTAGAAGCTCAGCTCAGATCAGACAGCGCGCTGTTGCGCATCGATGAACACGTAGTTTTTTCATGCACGCTCAATCTCGATCTCGAATGTGATCTCAATCGATTGGGTCGAGATCTCGAACGATATTTTAAAAACGAGATTACCTATCTTCGAGATCGAATCTCGAAAAATTTCTCGAGAACGATTGCATTCCCTAATCAGAGGCTCAGAGCGTGTCAAAGAAATATAAATACACTAAAAAAACAACTCAAAAGCATAACCTTCCTTCTAGCGCAGTAAGGTAATTAGTATGCAATATTGACGACCGTCGTACGCTCACTTTGGAGTCAGCGTCATAAAAATTAAAGTGTATGTGTACAATTATCGAAATGCCACTCATGCTTTATGGCAACGATATTATTGATTTATGTTACACTTGTTTTATGCGCCACTGCCAGCGAACTATAGGCTAACAAATAAGTTAGTAGGCCTCGCCATATCGCGGAAAAAATCGAAACTAAATTTAACATGGGACCGCCCATAACACAGATTAAAAAACAACCAGTGGCGCCATCATTTCAGGCCCATCTACTTGTTGACAAAAACCCTGTCCGATCCTAGTAGGAGAAACTTAGACCGTCAATATGAACAACTTTTCCGATGGGACCTCTGCTTGAGACTCGACTTGAGACTCGTTGTTCATATTGACGGTCTGAGTTGCACCTACAAGGATCGGACAGGGTTTTTGTTACATATTGTATAAGGTCCAACAAAATATTATACTGGAACTATATTAAGGGGGAATTCAGTCCGTGATAGTGAACAACTTTCTCCAAAGAACATATGTCGAAATAAAAAAAATAATTTTTGGCTTTTCATACAAACTTTAATCAGCTGATGGGTTAACTTTTGTATGCGTGGGCAAAAATTACTTTTCATATTTCGATACGCATTCCTTGGGAAAGTTGTTCGGTATCATGGACTGAATTCACCCTTAAAATAGTTTCAGTATATTTTGTTAGACCTTATACAATAATATGGAAGCATAATCAAGCACACGACCCCATTAAAGGAACATTCAATTTTGCAGTACCTAAAACTACATCTGGTTTCCGCTAATAACGATGGCGAAGTAATGATGTTACTTAAATCGCTGTGCCAATCAGCGTCTGCTGCATGACGCTACATCATAGCGCACATTGGCTGTCAGTTGACAGTGTTGACACTGCGTCATTTTATGTAAGTACATAATGTATGACCGCTTTGGGCGATAAAAATGTTTGAAGTTACTCTTCCAAAGTAAGTATAATAGTTCGCTTGCAGTAGCTTGAAAAAAAAATGTGTTATCTAGCCAATTTATCCATAAATATTCAAAGGTAAAATAAGTACTACTCGTAACAGTGAAAACAGAATAAAAATTGGTTGAAAAACGAACGAGATATAACGATTTTACGATAATTCAATTTTTAACAAAAAAAAAACCGTTTTATTTTCTTTTAGGGGATTATTCCATTTCTCCGAAGTTCTTTATCATATCTACACCAAATTAATATGGGACCCACTTGGTAGTTAAGGCTTTCAAATAAAAAAAGAATCATCAAAATCGGTCCACGGTTGACGAAGATATCGCGTAACATACATACAAAAAAAAACATACAGGCGAATCGATGACCTCCTCCTTTTTTGAAATCGGTTAAAAATATGTCTATCTCACTCGCAAAAACGCTATTTTCTATGGCAAATTTATAAGGACTTTTACTCAGTCCATATCGGAATTCTCTTTATAATTGAAACTTTAAAGTATCACATGTTCGTCGCTGATTTAAGATATTTTATAAATTCTTTCATATTTGTTAACCTGGGTATTAAGGATTTTATAAGGCAAATTAAAAGAATACGTGCATATTCCCTATTTTACATGCAGTTCAATACCCGGGTGACTAATTAGCAATAATAAAATTAATTAACAATTAGTGACTCTTCAAGCAAAAGCGACAATAGACACTTTTTTTAAAATCACGTCACGTCGAAAATAATTGTGTATGAATCATATTGCATATTCATGGCAAATATTTAAATACGGATCGATATATTTTTTAGAAAAAGGGGCTCCATTATAATGCACGAAATGACATAAATTTATTAAATCAAAAATAAATTTCGACGAGGGAGCTATTGATGAATTAATTAATATTACTGTAACTATAGTTTCTAAATGAGCAAAGATAATGACGGTTCAATAACCGATCCAGTTAAAATCGAGAACTAGTCAACTTCAAGTCACTGTTCCAAGAAATTGCTATATCGAAATAGAAATAACATAGACATTTTATTATCAAAATAAGGAAGCAATACTATAAAATGAAACGTACAACTTCAACAACTGCAACAATGTCGCCACGATGCATATTTGAATCAGTAAAGTAATACTATCATACGCACGCGGACATACCAGTATATTGACAATCGAAACGCGATCTTGGCTTCATTGTTTCAAGATTGGAATTTAATTTAGGGGGAGTGGTCAATTACGTCCTTTAGTTTGTAGTGATATGTTAGCGCGTGTAGTATCAAGGTACAGATTGCCAAGTCATAAGCAGTTGGAATACGTACCACGTGCCAAAGTATTTATAAATAGCTATGATAATCGTGGTCCAGTTTAAGGTGACCCCAGCGATTGGAAATCTTTTCCCGATGACAGCAACTCATTTGGATAAAGAGCAGCGTGACAGATCAAATTAAAGTGGCCATTGGTTGTTCGGTCACAGAAAATGTAACGAATAGAGTAGACAAACCGATATGGTTTTATTGTTAGGAGATTAATTAATGTATAATTAATGTATATATAACCGCAGCTATATGGCCGATTTTCACCCGCCTGCGTGGCGGGAAAAATAAAAATCTGCGCCATGTAAGTTTAAAAATATATAATAATCCTGATAACACTTAAAAATTGTCTATATTTTCGATTAAAACCATCTACAATACATTTATATTATTTAGTTGACAAGGCAATTCTGTCTAAATCGTGCAGTTCAGGAGCGGATTTTTTCGGCGGTAGCGGCAGAACCGCTCGTGTGATATGGCCTAATAATTTGTCTCTTGGGCGAGCGTGTGGAGTAATTACGAGTATAAGTTATCTTAGCGATATACGTACTATAAACTGCCGACTGATGTTATTCGACGAGACTGGGGACGTGGTGGGTCGTAAAGTGGGATTATTGAAATTGTGCGTGTCTGTCATCACTATTTCGTCTATAATCGTAAATACGATTGGTTTTTGCTTATTTTAACATACAACTTCATGCGGACAGGATAAATTAACATGTGGAAAGTACGGAATAAAGATTTCATTTTAAAAATAAAAAGTTACTTCTAGACATAAAATATTTATACAAAATAGATATGTTGTGGGCTGCATAAATTACGAGTTCATAGAATTTGCTACGCTAACACAGTCACAGAAATTAAATAGCCACTAGGCTATGCGAGCGGTTAGACCTTGCGAGTCCTTGCACATAATGAATAAATGATCAAACAACCACGGTTCCGCCATTATTAAAAATTAAAATAAAAAAAAATATATATTAGTATTTTCGATCCTGTTCACGAAATTTCAAGAGAACAGATGGACAGCCGGGCAGACAAACAAAAGATTTTTTTGCGTAAACTGAAGCGGTGACACTAAGCACCGCTACTTGTACATTCTAACCCCCTTATTCATAAAAAAATACAATTTTAGTTAAAAAATGGTTCGTCTCGTTCTTTCAAATCTCAATTTCAAATATTGAAACGAGGGAAGGGGACAAAACATGTTTTAAATAAAATAGGTTTAGCAAGCGGTTGTTATTTTTTATGAATATGAGGATAAATCTTTGCTTAGCACTCGGTCAGTATTGCTTTTTCGTTCTTTTTTTTTTAACTGATGAAATAGAACATTATAAAAAAATCAAAGAGCCTTAGGTATTTCTTCTTTGTCAAAAAAGAATTGTACTATCGTGTGTAATGTTTATTACATTCATATCTGGTGTGGAAGTAAGTTTCTAACTCATGTTTCATTCCTTGTTTCTCCTAGCAACAAGACGTAGAATAGACCACATTGCACATTCGCGGGGTAACTTCGGCCGATTGAGTAACTCGGTAGCTTGCGGTTAGTACGGCGGCGGTATCCATTACTGTGGTTACTGTGAACAGTCCAATTAGTGACGCATCTTCTTGGAAAAGGGACAGAGGCTAGACGTTGTGGTAAATACCGCATAATAGTCTTGACAAGTTACTCTGGGGCTAGCTACACCTGTGTGATATGTCCCTAAGTATATTATATATTTATTCATTATATCTTCAGTATGAACTTTTCAGTCTTAAAAAAAAGTTTTAGAACTCTTTCAAAAGTCGCGACGGCGCCTCGTCTGTGCCCTGTCCGTGCCCCGTTTGCGTCTTACGTCTTTTCTATGTGTCCAGCGCCCAAGAGATACCCGATACCACGATTTCGCTAAACGTGACTAATGGTATATAGGAAGATACTCAGATTACATAGATTACATTTACCAGTGGGTCTTGTGTCTGTGACCTTTGGCTCCAGCAAGATACAAAGAAGTGATAATGAAACATTATGTGTACAGTAAAACTTTATCCAGTCCTTCTTTTTGTGTTGATACCTTCTAAATTTGGTCAGGTCACTCTAGTATCGGGCCACTTCGATACGTTTGTTATAAATACATAGGTAAGGACAAATCACAAAGATTGAGCTAGCCCAAGTTAGCTAAAGCTTGTGTTACGTGATACAAACCCAACGATAATATATTTGATGATAAATACATGCAATGATAAACACCCAAGGCCCATGCGGGCCACGCGCAGTTTAAGGTTCCGTAGTTACGAATGCCGACTTTCAGTTCACACTTCACACTACTAAAAACGTAAAAAAAAAACTAATTTTCTATTGAATTTGTATGAAATTTTCCTTTTTCGAGTACATTTTATAAATTAAGCCTACAACTATTTTAGAAACGGATCCCTGGATCGAAAAATAGTGTTTGCAAGCTCACATAATTTTTGGAAGACCCATTCAACGATACCGATTACCGATGGGATAGTCGAGAAAAAAAAGGTTGAGTCCCACTTTACATGTATAAAAGCTTAAAAAAAAATATTTTAATCTTATTTTACCACTTTTTCGACATAATTAATATGTCATATACCCATGGCTTATATTTTTTATTATCATTTTTATTTATTTATACCCATGGTAAATTACAGCTTTCTAGCTTTTCTAGACATGGCGAAACTAGAAGGGCTCCTTGTTTACTACGGAACCCAAAAAAATTGCACCCCAAGCTTCGAAGCAGCACAGGAGAAGTGCAAACATCAAAATAAGTAATTAGAAGACGAAACAGCACAGTTAGGAAAAATGGGGCAAAATCGGTAATAAAAAAAAACCACTTAAAATGTTCTCGTATTCAATTTAATGAACAGTCTCTCCTTAGACAACTATGTTCCTTATCAAAGTCAACGTGCCCGTATATCATTAAACAATACCGCTTTGTAAAGATAAAATTAAGATAATATGTAATACTATGTAAGCATTGATGGTAATATCGGTTCTCCATACAATGTATCGGTTGTCGTCTCGCTGTCTGTCGTTCATTCATGTTTTTTTCTTTATCAGAACTGTGTGTCATAATGATACAAACATATCTTTCATTACGTAAGTTGTTTTAAAAGCCAATAATGTAATTCCATAAAGGTGACATAACCTACAAACTTTATATCAGATTTTTTTTTTTTTAAGAAAAATGCATGGAGGTTTAGTTATTTAAATGAGCAAAATAAAACTTACTTTAAAACGAGAAGACTTACAAAACACAGTTCAGAATATAGTAAACGAAGACCAAAGACCAAAACTTTTCGATGATCGAAGACCAGGACGCCGTTGTTACGAGCCATTCATGAAGCGTCACCCCGCATTAAATGAACAAACACCAGAATGGGTATCTTTTGGATAGGCATGCTTCATCCTAGTCTTCATCGTCGCTTTCCATCAGGTGAGATTGAGGACAAATGCCTAAACCAATAAATTGTAAAAAAAAAAAATGTATAATAAATATAAATAAATATATAGGGACAAATTACACTGATTGAGCCAGCCCCAAAGTAAGTTCGAGACTTGTGTTATGGGATACTAACTCAACGATACTATATCATATAACAAATATATATATAGATAAACAACCAAGACCCAGGACAATTTGAAAAAGGCCATTTTTCAACTTGCCTTGACCGGGGATCGATATAGTATCGTTGAGTTAGTATCCCATAACACAAGTCTCGAACTAACTTTGGGGCTAGCTCAAACAGTGTAATTTGTCCCTAAAAAGAAAAAAAAAATTTGCCTTTGTTCTAAAATCAATTTTAACTTAAAATCCTTCCTCTGCCCAACAATCGACACTGCCTGGGACCTCTGGGTGGCGGACTAGATTTAGTCCCAGACTTGGGAGTGTACCTTCACCCTAATAAACAGAATAGTTTCATTTTAAGACGTTAAAGTTAAATATTAACTAAAATGGTATAAGAAAAGCTGCCCTTCCTCTTGATCA
This sequence comes from Acrobasis suavella, assembly GCA_943193695.1. Taxonomy (NCBI): domain Eukaryota; kingdom Metazoa; phylum Arthropoda; class Insecta; order Lepidoptera; family Pyralidae; genus Acrobasis; species Acrobasis suavella. Next base: position 6,780,029 of record OW971947.1, read on the forward strand.
ACTGCATAAGATGTTCGATATTAATTCTATACATTTATGAGATGATGCCTAGAATAAATTGCTTAACGGTAAGGTCGCCTTTTGCGGATTTTCTAGTTTTTAAGATTATGTCCAGTATTAATTGTTTTGTGCAATAAAAGTATTCGGTTTGATTAAGATTTGGTAAGAGCTTGGTTTTAAGCTGATAGGATATACAATATATACCTATGTAGGGTCTCTCTCGTTTGGGAATCGCATATTAGCAAAGTCCTGTAATATTTTTCAAAGTCATTAATTAATGCATGATTTTTTTATTTTTTTTATTAAGAGAATATCTGAGCGGGCTAATGATAGACCCTCCTTAAGACGTTATTTGGCTCAATTTTTTTCCATTGATTTACAGCGTGGCAATGCTGCCAGTTTTCGTAGTTCAGAAGTAACAATGATAGAAAGCCGCGGGTCTCCATTGAAGCTTAGCGAAGACTCGCTGTGATTTATGTTTTCAAAACATTGGTGTTTCTCTACGCGATCGAATCAGAAATGCAGAGATTCGTAGAACGAATAGGTCACTAACAAAGCCAAGCGGATAAACTCATTGAAGTGGCTGTGGGCGGGGCACATAGCGCGAAGAACCGATGGCCGATGGGGCAAAAAGATTCTTGAATGGCGGCCACGTATCGGCAAGCGCACCGTAGGACACCAACCTGCTAAGTGGTCAGCCGACCTGAGCAAGGTTGCAGGAAAGCGATAGATGCAGGCCACGTTCGATCGGTCGTTTTGGAAATCCTTCGGGAGGCCTATGTCCAGAAGTAGACTTTCTGTGGCTGATATGTTGATGATAAAAACATCGTAATCGAACTGCAATTCAGCTATTTGGAATCCATTTATAGTCTCGCTGAGCAAATACTGGGCTCGGACAGGTTTTATTTCAAAACGTAATAACGCATTAAATCAAATGATTTCAATGCAAAGTACAAATTAAATGAATTTCTCGAACGCAACCAACGACCAATTAAAGTGGTCTAGTTTTCCATATTCAACGATTGCTCTAGTTTGCACGATGTAATATTTCCCATATGTTTACAACGATAATCTATACATATCAAAGAAAAATAACCGGCCAAGTGCGAGCCAGACTCGCGCACGAAGGGTTCCGTACCATTATCTATAAAAATCACGTTTGTTGTATTATTTACTTTATTCTATTTTTAGTATTTGTTGTTATGCGGCAACAAAAATACATCATCTGTGAAAATTTTAACTGTCTAGCTATCACTGTTCATGAGATACAGCCTGGTGACAGACAGACGGACAGCCAGACAGAGAGTGAAGTCTTAGTAATAGGGTCCCGTTTTTACCCTTTGGGTACGGAACCCTAAGAACTGACTGGCTGACATATTGACTGACTGATCGATCAACGCACAGCTGAAACCGACGTAAAGTCCTCTTGGTATAAACTCAGCTTTGCATTAGTTGAGTGAGCGCCAAAAGTAGTCAGTGAAAAAATTACATAAAAATAAAATTAATGTTTTATTAGAAGAAATTAACCATTTTGATTATTAAAAGCACTCGATAAATGTAAGTTTATTTCATTAATAAATTTAAACAACAATACCAGAACGTCAAAATGCTAGCGGTACAAAAGGTGAAGGTGAGGGCGGAAAGAGCGCGGCAGGGAGATTACGCGCAAGGGTCGTGTCGCGCCTCAGACAAAGTTTCAAAAACCAGTAGAAACCGGTGCGGGCCATGCCGTGCCTCAGGCCGATGTCTCATCTACACTATCTGTGTGCACTCACACAAATGCAAACTCTCGAGAGTTGTAAGTGTGCACTAAGAATTTAAAATCCAGTGCCTTTAATTTGGCATATGAGGCGACGATACTATAAAGTTTTTATCTCTAACAGGGTAGATTAGACAGTAGACGGTACTATCATAGTCCTATCGATATTATGACTGTATGTCGATGTCACGATAGTGTCGATAGACCATCGATATTTTATACTATTGCTTGCAACACTATTAGTCAGTGACTAAGGTTGTTAAACCCAAAAGCTACATTTAGCGAATGGTGAGTTTAAAGATGGAAAAAGGGAATCATAATGGTGAAGGTTGCTAGCCTAATCGCCCATTGACATGATTGATCCAGACTCTCATCCATTCGAAGAGAAGCAGTTGGTACAGTGGGCCAACGAGATGCCTGAGCCGGCCCTCTACCTATATTTTGAATTTTCTCTTAAATTCAAAATAATATTAACGTGAAAATGTATATTTAGGAAGATTTTAATAAGGTCTTGTCGGCGGCGGCGCTTACGCCGCAGGCAATGAGATGACATAGAGAGATGTGTATACGAGATATGTCACGTCTTATTAGAAGCAGTCAATGTAACACACAATATATACTGTGTCGGGTTGGACTTGCGCCAGATCCGCAAAGGTCACGATATGGCGAATTACACCTGAGCCATGAGCAAAGCGGTGTAACTTAGAAACGTTTGCTGAGATTACTAAGGCTCTTAGAACGTTTACACAGGCAGAAGAGACATTTGTATTGACCCCAACAAGTGCATACACAAGATATAGTTTCAAAAACTAAAATCCGACTATGGGGAGATTTTTGTGAAAAGTAAGTTTATCCACTGAATGCGAGCACAGCAGGGAGAAACAGCTTATAATGTATACAACGTGTAAGAGACATGCCCGTAATAAAAAAAGCCAAGGGCTGTATGTATGGGCAATTAAAATAACAACCAAGAAACCAAAAAAAATCGACATTCTCATACAAATTTTCCGGGCGGCTGCACACTTTAGTATGGAAATGCGATTTTTTTTTGAGTTTTGACTGTTATTTTAATTAAATTTTAATAAAGTGATCTACTATAACCCGTGGTTCAAATTATTACGGGTATATCCCTTCCATGATGTATATTTTTGAAATGTGCTAATGAGTCCTTTTATTTGATAATAAACACAGTATGATCCGATTAATTATAATCGGAACACAGTATGATCCGTTTATTTAGTTTCACCTGTCCCGTTGTCTGTCTGTTTGTAATCAAATTTTGCCAGTTAAATTTGACTCACTTCCCAGTTTCCGATTGAGCTGATATTTTGCACGCATACGTACATTGCATGACAATGCAATATTATGATAACATGGAGCTGATCTGAGGATGGGGCCATAGGAACTCTGTAATGAAACGACTCAACCCCATCGAGTTTGGGCTCCTTTGATTCTTCTTGAGAAGCACTTTAAACTTTTAAGTTAGTTCATTGTGTTAGATAAATGCTAGTTTTTTTTTTTACAATTACTTGTTTTATTTATCGCGACGACCAAAAGCCTTATAACCAGTAGCGCACAGCCAAGACGCTTCCAACGATACTTCACTTGGGTACAATGGAATTATTGAAGAACATAAATAACGGCGAACCACATAACGGCGAACCCCCCTTTTGGCTTGACCGTAGTCGAGCAAAAATAAAAAAGTGCACTGCGCCGCAGCGGAGCGTGTCAAAACGCTATTTTGGAAATTACTTATAAAATGCTCTACACTGCACTCTGTACTATAAAAAGCTGTAAGTCATCCGACAGAAGCAGACAAACAAAGTGGTAATTTTGTTAATCTACCGATGTACGGTACGTCTCAAAGGTGGAGTCCCAATTTCTTATACTAATTGAATAAGAAATTGAGACTCCACTTTTGAGGCTTACCGTACCTATTTCAGTTTAACGGAGCTCGTACATTTTCGTAAATTAACACGGTTTGAGGTAAGAATCATGAGAAACAATTTTTTGAAAAATTATTGACACTTGTCCTTACAACAACGCATTTTTTTCTCCACTCGCTTGTAGCCGTTACCTTTCTTGTTTACATATAGTTTTTCCAGAAAAGGTAAACTTATCAATTTTTGTGATGTAAGATGAACTAGATTCGTAAGGTGCAGGGCCGAGGTCGTTTGCATCACGGAACAGAGAAGTAGGTGGAAGTGCCTTGGGCCTAAATTAGTTAAGAAGCCAGCGTCGCCAAACTCACACAAATAAACCAATAATCACATATTGCACACATACCAAAAATTCGTTTGATTGGTCAAATATATTCATTTTAATATTGGTCTAAGTCAATAGACCCTACATTTTAAAAACTACATTAAGTCTCAGACATAAGGTTTATTTTGCTACGGTTCAAAAAGTACTTACGACGTTTTGTTATTTACTGTCTAACTCAAATTAAAAAGTCTGATAATTGCGCCATCTATCGTCGAGAAGCAGAATTTTTTCGTCACTTGAATCCCAAGCTACGAAATAATTCTGCTACTTGCCGACAGGTGCGCTACTTGAATAGTGAAATCTACATTATTTAATATTGATTAACAGTATCGATATCATTCGACGCAAAGGCATTTTACGAATTTTCTTTATTTAACACTAACTTTTACTCGCGACTTCGTCTGCGTAACTTTCTTATTTATAATATTAGTGTGCAGATTAAATCGTCAGCGAAGCCAGTCTCAAATAATTAAAGATCTATTATTTTGAGAACATGAAAAATCCGTCTTTATCCCTGTAGCCGATCTATATTCCTAATGGAATAGAACATAAGTACAGCGCATTTTGAGTCTTGCGGTTTTAAGCTGAAATCGCCCAGGGCCGCAAGATCCAAAGCAACAAGCTACTTTTAGCAAAACGGCGGGCGAGAAAGTGGGAAAGGGAATCAAAATAGTGATGGGTTGCTACCCGCATGGTCGAAATGGCAAAGGAATTTCTATTTTGCCATTTTGCCCATTCTCTCGATCGGCTTTTAAAATCTGCGTGGGAACGCGGGAAATTTGTACATTCTATTTATTTTCTTTTGTCCCTTTCACCCCAACTAGCATGGTGAGCTTAAAATACAGAGAATTGTGTCAATAACTTCGAAGATCCATTACTAGTATTAAAGTGATATTCAAGTAAATCCGTCTGTCTGTTACTTCTTCACGCTTCAACTACTTAACTAATTTAATTGAAATTGAGTATATAGTTTAAGAGTCCCGGAAAAGGACGAAGGTTTATATCCCCAAAAAAGAGTGATGGAACTTGGCATGGTGAATCTTATTTTGCTATACAAATGGAGACTTTTTCAAATTACTTATATTACATTAATGAAGTCTTGGGTTAAAGCTAGTAACATATAAATTTGGGAGCAGTAGCAGGAGCAAGAGCAGAAAAAAATTTACATAAAGGACAAGGACAACCTTTATAAGAAAATAATATTATTACTTTTAAGTAAATTAAATATAAGTAAATTATTTTCTTCAAAACGCTCCGGACATATTGTGCTTGATTTAGTTGGCATCCAGTTAATCCTACCCGTTGCATCTATCCACTTTTCTTTCACATTTGGGTCTAAAAATATTTCGAAAGGTTAGACAAATATTAATTTTTTTATTGCAATAAAAAAACTAGAAAATGTTTATGTTTATAATAAGTCTATATACTACTTAAATCGTTGCGTTATTCTATTAAAGTATACCTGAAATTTTGATTTATTTTATCGACAACATCCGCATCCGACTACATCACTAATCGAGTAGCGAGATTTCATCGACAATATTTGTACATCACTAATCGAATAGCAAAATCTGTACATCACTAATCGAGTAGCGACAACTTACGGGAACGAACTTTCTAGAACTACCTAGTTAATATGATCGTACCAGAATAATTTTCGTAATTTTTTAAAAGAAAATGCATGTTATCGTACATACTGATTGAAAGAAACACCTGCATTGCTTTTATATTGGTTCTAACTGCTATTTTTACATACTAAAACACCACAACACGGCATATTTAGCGAAAAAAATGTAGGTCGGGCGGACAAAACGATCTCAACACGTAGCTAGAATACGACTGATGTACGGAGTCGGTCGATCTTGTGTAGTTTTACCGGATTATGACAGGCGCGCCACGCCCACTTGGCACTTCCACTTATTTCTCTGTTCTGTGGTTTGCATGCACTGAAAAACGCCTATCCCGACAAGTGGGATTAGTGATGTGCCGCCAAGAAATTTTCTGATATCCGAAATTTCTTTTCTTGAAAATTTCCGGAAATTTCGGAAATTTACAACATTTATCGAGAATTTTAATTGAGTAATTTCCTAAGTAATTTCCCGCAAGAACTTTTCCAGAGCCTTTCGAAAATTTCTGCTTCAAGAACGGAATATCACTAAGTGGGATCCTGAAGGCTGGCGGGTTCCTTAGATGATGGTGAAATGATCATCGCTTATATCGAAGTTTCAATATTAGTCCGCTTTTCTTTTTGTGCGGCATGGCTGTTATCTGCCTGTGTATAATAGGCATGGAAGTAAGATACTCGTATAAGAGCCAAATTCAACGGGACGTATATTATATTCTGGATGCTCTGTCTTTTCGAATCATGACTACAATAGCATGACAAAAATGACGTATGACGTTCCTGTTTGTTAACAGTGCCAAATAAAATCGATATCGACCCGATTCTAATGATGGTAATTAAATGGTTATTAGGGCGAATTTAGCTTGGCGTTTAAAACCTAAGTCGACATGACACACGAGTTACAATTTGGTGTACGCCTCTCATTTGCCCGCTATTAAATACGGCAATTTAATTGCTTTTGGCATTTGGCATTTTAACTGCCTGTCACAAAGACCACCTCACAATTTAGTCTTTAAAAACTCAATTATTGAAACGAGTATTTGTCAACTGGTCGATAAACATTTATGAGAGTTGAGTAGTCGCTCTGACAGCATATTATACCTTCCGGGACATAGCTGTTCACATGACCGAACGTCCAAATGGTGCGATCGAAATGCATAACACCTTGATCTGAAATACGCGATGAAAATAAAAAACGTGTGGCACTCGGGGACTGCCGCGGTAAAGCTATTGCATAGCATTTTTAATCAACTTATGCAATTATAATTATTTATTTATTTTTTATTTATGCAGTATTTTTTTCTTATATATTATTTCAAGTATTTTCTTTGATATTAATTCAAGTTACATTTTTTGAGCGTGGTGACCGATAAGAAAACAAGTCGCGGGCTCGAAGTCACTCGCGGCCAAAAAGCACGCTGTCTCACCTAGCATCGTGTCTAAAAGACATAAAATCAGTTATGAGCAGTTAGCAGCTAGTCTACACGCATACGTCTAGTCGCATGCACACAAACACCGTGCCGAAGTCTGCCGAACTGAAACGACGTTAGACGATGCACGGCTTTCAACGCCGCGCCGCTGTGATTTGTGATGAATTTGCTTGTAAGCAATGCTTGCAGCTACATGGTAGGCGGAGTGGGGGGTGTTAGGTTTGATTTTCGTTACGGAATTTCTTGATTCGTTCGCCGCACTCAAAGCCCGCGATGAAAGCTATGCAATAGCTTAATAAATTATTTATTTAGTAGAGCAGACTAAAATTATTTCGTTTTGGGCATAAGTGGATTTCTACAACTTTGATGAATATTTGTAACCACGCTAGTCCCCCTACCTACCCCTACTTGAAGGTTTTGGGTTGTTTATCATAAAATATAGTGTCGTTGTGGCTAGCTCAATCATTATAATATGTTCCTATACAATTATTAATGTACTGTACTGTAGCTGTAACTTAAATCACGCATGATCAGTGGGCTGGCTTTATCTGTCTCAAAAGATTAGCATTGCCATACTCTGTGGCGATTCTAAACAGCGCATTAGTTTGAAATAAATTGTTAAATCGTTAGTATGGTGATAATAATACGCATTTTGCTAAACATCAGGCATTAGATAGGCCTATAAATTATTTAATGATATAAGTCTGGTATCAAAACGTGTTTTCGCCAAAAGTACTTTTAGCAAAACAGTTTGAAAGCTAGACGGACTTCCAATACTCCAAGGAGGCTCGTGCTAAGCCGTTAATCGTATTTTATTTCTAAAAAAGTAAAAATGTCTCCGCGATTTAATCCTGAGATAACTAAGGTCTATTGATCGTTAGTGCCGCAACAGACGGGGCGCAAGTTGCGTCGCGTAACAGCTAGAGATGGGCTGTGGATAGTACTCAATCTACCCATTTGAGTATTTACTCACTAGATTTAATAAATAGAGTAAATAGAGCGTGCTCATAAATTGACATCGCATTTGATGTCTGTTTACTTATTTTAACATTAAATTACGCCTTTACACAGCTCCTAGCAAAAAAATATAATTAGTGAAAGAAGCCTACTTTCAGTGTACGATTAATGTGGTATTTTTATATATTTTAGCGTCGCATTTAACGTTTACCTACATTTTAAGCATATTATGGTGTATGCACACACTTCCCGTCAATAATTGCAAGTGTATATTAGATTTAAGTTTCGAAATTGTCATGAAAACATGAAATAATGAATATGAATATAAATATGAGTCGCAACTCATATAAATCAATCTACTCACCAAATGGATAAATAAGGATATTTATCGGGTATTTACTCAATCTACTGGGTAAATATTCAAATAGGTTGATTGAGTATTTATGCACCGCCCATCACTAGCTGTTACGCGGCGCAACTTGCGCCGCGTCTGTTACGGCCCTTAACGATTTAGCCTTAAGGCGGCCCTTCGTGGCCGCTCTGTCGTCAACAAGATCACAAATTAAAAAGCTTATTTTTTCATCCAGGGAAATGCTAGAAAAAGATGAAAAGCAAAAAGAGAGGGATAATGCATGAGGGCTCGGTTTGCATTATATTGAATGAAATTTGTATTATTATTAAGTATCCATTGAGCGCATATCAATTATTTATAGGTTGCGGAAATTTCATAAAACTTGTTCCAGGTGTTACGTTTTTTTCAGTAAGCCTTACAAGTGTGTGAAATAAATGTTTTTTATTTAAATATCTCATTAAATTTGCGAGGGTTATATCGAAATATTTTTTTTACCTTTACAAATTATGAGTACTTGATGAACGGTCAAAGTTCAGCTAAAATTTATGCAAAAAAAGCAGATTTTTGTTGGCTTGTTAGTATAAGCCTCCAAAAATCTGGTTTTCTAAATTTTAATTTTTTATTTCGATAGAAACCTAGAATTAGCGCACAAGATACCTTTTAGTTCAAAAAATTCAAGGAAGATCAATTACAACGTCATAACCACGTACGAGCGTTTGTATGAAAAGTAAAACGGGAAGGCTGCTCTTAAGGCGGTTCTTCCCGGCCACTCTGTTTTCAACGCGAGCATTGTTTGAAAACATAAATTATACTTATTGACGTGTAAAAGTGTCTGTAAAGGTCTAATTACTGAATAAACATTTGAATCTTTGAATTTTTGAAAAGCTTGGTGTTTCATTCAGGGCAATGCTAGAAAAAAAGGGCAAACCAAAAAGAGAGAGATAGCGCCTAAGGGCATGGCTGGCATTCTATTAAATGAAATTAGTATTATTATTAACTATACATTGAACGAATATTAACTATTTATAGGGTGCGGAAATTTCATAAAACTGGTTCCAGGAGATAAGTGTTTATCAGTAAGCCTTACAAGTATATGAAATAAATGTTTTGTATTCAAAATTTTCATTATATTTGCGAGGTTTGTATCGAAATATTTTCTTTACTTTTACAAAATATGAGTACTTTAAGAACGGTCGAAGTTCAGCTAAAATTTGTGCAAAAAAGCAGATTTTTGGAGACTTATTCTGACTTTGTTTTTCTAAATTTAAATTTTTTATTTCGATAGAAACCTAGAAATAGCGCCCAAGATACCTGTGAGTTTAAAAGTTTTCCAAAAAGATCAGATACAACGCCATAATCACGTACGAGCGTTTGTATAAAAAAGTAAGACTTAATGTCTTAATTTTCAATGAATTGCTTGAAATGTAAAGCGTCGGCAAATCGGGCCGCACCGCAACACAATCAAAAATGTGGCATGGCATGCATCCATTCCGGCACGCATGGTCACTTTCAGTCTATATTAACCGCGGTTTGACTTGATTTATTTGGGTAAGTGCATTACATACTATATGCATGACAAATGGATAAATGTTTTGAGCCCATCAGTTAGATTATTAATAGTAGATTTATTAACCAAGGGGATAAAGCAGTGTCTTCTGTCGCGGGTGACGACTTAAATCGAGAGCGTAACGAAGGACTCGAGGTTTACTCCCGAGCGGAGCGAGGGTGTTAAATACTTAAATCGCGAGCGAAACGAGGGATTTAGAACGAGTCCTAAGTGTAGCGACGGATTTAAGTTCACCCAAGACAAAGACAGCTTTATCACCGGGGAAAGTACTCTACTTTTCGTACTATTTGCGAAAAAATAAAGACAATAATAACAAGAGATAAGCATTTATTAAAAGATATTTAATACTTTAATTAATTGTTTATCCACTTACATAAAAATACAAAATGTTTACGTCGTAAATAAATATAGATACGCAGAAACCATGGCTGTATGTGTGAGACGCAAATGACCCTTTGCTTTTTCTTTTTGGAAAACTAAACAGCTGGTGTATACAAACAATGACAAGACTTGATTTAGTTTTTTTATTTATGAAATTTAAGTGGTTTTGTGGATTTTGCATGTTGTCGATCGTTCAATATCGTTATTTTTTTACGCTTAACAATATAGAAATGATTTCAGTTCAGTATGAATTTCGGTAAGTATACCAAACTTAAACCAAATCCTCCCTCTAGAGCAGAGGTTCCCAAACTTATTTTGTCAAACGCCCACTTTAAAAAATCTGTTATATTGTAGCGCCATTTTTTTCACCATAAAAACCTAAATCACATATTTGTCATGCCTGTAGTTTAATCCAAGCTATATTCTAAACTAGACTTTTTTACAAGAGAGAGCAATAATAATACATACACCAGTACATTAGAGTATCTTTTATAAAAAAATAACAATAATCAATATTGTTAATTTTAAATAAAAAATAGCAATAATAATACAATTTTACAATAATAAAAAGTATCGGAAGTGGGGACCTCACCTGCGAAACTTTAAAACACGAAATTTTTTCAGTGTTTGATTCCTTTAACAATATAAATAGCGTTGTGAACGCATTAAAATAATAAATATTAATTACATTTATATTTGAACAATAAAAAAGGATATAAATATGAACTAATAAATGGATGTTGTGTAGTAAGAGGATTTTAATTTCAGTGAATTTTAAAATATGAAATAGCTGAAGTTATAAATCACTCATTGCTTTAATCAGATCAGTGCCCCCCAACTTTATTCTGGGCCCGTTACCGCCCCCCTTAAAGCCTCCAGCGCCCACAAGGGGGCGTTATCGCCCACTTTGGGAAAGACTGCTCTAGAGGATGAATGAAATTCAGTACAATTTGTTTCCCTATTTTCATTCTTGGTCTAGCTAGAGGCTGAATGAAATTCAGTACATTTTTTTTCCCTGTTTCAAACAGATTAAAAATAACCATTGTTATGATCGCTTTTTGTGCCATAGAATGTGACTTTTTTGAGCAAGTGGTACGAAAAAAATTTTGTTCAGGTAATTTTTGTTTTCTCTGAGAATAAAAAAAATGACAAAGATATAGCGCATTGAAAGTTCGCATAACGTCGCGGCTACGTACGATTTTTACATAGAGGTGACGTCGCAAGCCCCTACCCCAGAACTTTGATGCTTCGTACCTTTGTGAATTTTGACTTTTTTGGCAAACTGAAAAATATGGGTCCATTATTTTTTGTTTCCAAAAGACGGATTACAATTACTAATTAAATACTTTTCTAACCCTTTCGTCACCCCTGTTGTGAAACGAAAACAAAGAATGAAACAAAATCTTTCAAACCGAAAAGGCGGCCAGCTCGGCGTTGTGCTGCGGTGTGAACCAAAAAGCGCAGATTTTTAGCTGGTACATTTACATTGTTGATCGAAGTTTGGTACCAAGTGATTCAGATGATATTGTACTCGTAATAGAGCTAGTTAAACATTCATTCGGTATTTAATTACAAGCTTTTATTTAGTTTCACCAGTCCCGTGGTCTACCTGTCTGTCTATAATCAAATCTTGCAAGAAAAATTTGACCCACTTCCCGGTTTCCGATTGAGCTGAAATTTTGCAAGCATACGTAGGTATATTGCGTGACTATGCCATATTATGATGACTTTTTACTGATTTGATGATGGAGCTGAAAAGTGGTCATGGCATCTCTATGATAAAACAACATAACCCGGGCTCCAAACATCATCATCATCATCATCAGGTCTTCTTGTCTCCACTGCAGGAGCACCCTCTCTGCACTACCAGAGCCATTCTTGGCCAGAGTAGCCAGAGGACTTGGCCTACACTCTCCTCGCTGGCCAGACGGGTTGGAGAGGACTCATTGATATTTTATAATACATTGTCACGTCTTTATCCCTGGCGGGGTACACGAGCCCAAGGCGATAAGACCTAAAGGCCATGCTTTAGCCTAATGGTGGGTGTTAAGATGGAAAAACGCATCAAAATAGTGATGGGTTGCGAGTCGCATCGCTTATAAACCTGGCTCAGATTCGCCCATTCTGCGTGATAAGAGAAGCAGATGGTATATTCTAAGTATTTTTTTAAATTCTAGACCTGCATGGAAAAAGGCTTCTAAAGAAATACAAAATTAAATTTCGATTCGATTGAAATAAAATTTTTAATAAATACTAGAAAACTTTCAAATTGCACCTGAATGGAGTTAAAGATCAAACAATTTCCTACAAACAAGCTAGTTTAAGTAATTAGAAGTCATATAATTTCATTCCGACTCGAATGTCATCGATGAAGCATAAAATTTGTGTATGCAACATCAAAAATGCCGTCGAATTGCACGTTGCGAGGCGATGCAAGAAATAGCCGTAATTAACGGAGCAAGAAACTGCAACAATGTTGCAAGTAGGGTTGCCAGTGCCAGTATTTCTGGAATGAACTAGGCAGAAATAAAGTTGTGGTAGTGTTTTGTTTTCTTTTTGTACGGTTCCAATATGTTTCATGTGTGTGTGGGGCCAACACTTGTGTAAGCAACCAAATAATTCAAGATGCCTTAAGGCATCTGAAATAGCTACACCGCCAAACAATAATGACAGCCGAGATCTATGGCTTAATGCGTCTTCTGAAGCATGGGGAGCTAGAGATATTTTTGTGCCACTTAAAGTCACCCATCCAATTGGCGACCACGCCCGATGCTACGTAACTTGCGAAAGCGCTAGTAATGCATAGGTACTTCCACCGAGCCACCGATGTTCTTTAGCACAATGAGTAGGTAATCGCGAACTTTGTGTAAAATATATTCGCACAATGTGTGCAACAAGCGCAACAACAAATGTTTCTTCAAGATTTCCTAGATTTAACAATATTTCCATGTTAATATTTTATATGTTAGGTCAAAATATTTGGATGATAATATTTTTAAGTCTAATTTTGAATGTGAAACTGGAACTTATTCTACCTATTGCCTACTTAAGCAACACACAAGTCTTGAACTTATTTTGGGGCTAGCTCAATCAGTGTTATTTGTCAACATATTTTTTTTAAAGCATAGTTTTATTTAGCTTTTTTAATAAAAATTTTGGTAATTTTGATTTTTATCTATGCCTGTATCTTTGTATTTAATGTGTTTTGAATACAATCAACACCATCATAAAATTTTATTAAATTTAATTTAATTACTAGTTCAAAAATATTTTCAGGGGCACCCTAAACCGGTAGTGTGGTTATTTTTAGTTTCATATGTATTTGTCACACAGGCGGCAACCCTATTGCAACTACCTTGACAGTGCGAGCGAAGTATGCGAGTGTCTGTCAGTACATGTAGTGATATGACGTCACGACAAAGAGTATAGAGCGCAGAAGGCGCAAATATTAATAAGGAACAGGCTGGGTATATTTATTCATGTGTGTATGACGAGTATATTAACAAACACATTTACCCAATTTACCCACTTATACACGCTGAAAAAGAGTTAAATGTAACTACTAGGTTTTTCCGGCGCGGTTTGTTTAAGCCGATCGTAGAAATAGGCGAAATTTTCTATGAACCATGCAAAGTAATGCGGCTTACAATGCTTACTATTTTTATCAGTCCATGATACTGTACAACTTTCCCCAAAGAACATTCTAAGATTTTCCCCCCATACAAGTTGACAGCTCATACGAGTTTGTATGGAAATCAGTATATTTTGTTTAGACGCTATATATATCCGGCAATTTGTATAATCCGGCAATTTTTAGATATATACAATGCCTAGATTGATAGTTTATTCTTCTGATGATTTAATTTTTTGCGCTTGATATGCTTCCATTGAATAAAGTTTACTGGCAGCGCCATTATTTCACTTCAACCAATTTAATGGTTGTGGTTTAATCAGGAACAAGTCTTAATTCTTCACAGCGCCACCAATAGGCAGATAAGTTGTCATGAAATCTCCTTATTGCCCCATTGTATGCAAATGGGTTTGAATTTTCAATGGTAAAAGGTTTGCAGTGCTTGATGGACTAGGTAGCCATATCATTATAGTAGTGGTTACTGTGGTGTTAATTTAAAGATCGAATTCTGCCAATACATACAATATGAAACAAAAACCCTGTCCGATCCTTATGTAGGAGCAACTCAGACCGTCATTATAAACTACTTTTCCTATGGGACCAACGCTTAAAACACGAAAAAAAATTGACATTTTAATACAAATTGCTGGGCGGGCCGAACATTGTTGTATGAAACAGTCGATTATTTACAAGGATCGGACAGGATTTTTATTACATCATATAAAAATTTTATTAAAACTATTTAAGGGTAAATTCAGTACATGATACTGAAAAGAAATATTTCGCTACTTTCCAACAATTCCAATCAGATACTTTTTCGGGTTCCGTACCCAAAGAGTAAACATTTCTAAGAGTCCGCTGTCCGTCTGTCCGTCCGTCTGTTTGCCTGTCACCAGGCTGTATCTCATGAACCTTCATAGCTAGACAGTTGAAATTTTCACAGATAATGTATTTCTGTTTCCGCTATATAACAACAAATAGGTACTAAAAATAGGATAAAATAAATATTTAAGTGGGTCCCATACAACAAACGAGATGTTTTATAGATAATGGTACGGAACCCTTGGTGCGCGAGTCCGACTCGCACTTGGCCGGTTATTTCTAAACAAACATTTTCTATAGGATTTGACGATTAAGAATTTGTGTGTACTACCCGTGATGACGTATGGCGCAGAGACATGGACCCCTACCAAACAGATGGTCCACAACATCCGGTTGGCCCAACGCAAAACGGATCAATTTATGCTTGTAATTACACTGTTGGATAGAGTGAGAAACACGGAGATTCGCAGGCGTACTAAACTTCCAGACATAATCCATATCTTCGCTCAGAGGCATTGGAAGTGGACGGGCCACTTAAGCAGGAGAGAAGATGGAAGATGGAGCCGGGAGTAATAAAAATGTAGACCAAGACAGCGCCACAGGATCTTTGAGATGGGCCGATGACATAACCCTAGTAATGAGAAAGACCTGGGTGAGAAAAGCTCAAGACCGAAGAGAAGGGCATAAAAATGAGGAGACCTTACACTCAACAGTGGGTAGAGAGGTTGAAAAAAGAAAAAATACTAAACTATAATAAAATATTGGCAAAGTAAAGGTAAATGCCATAAAACCTATAAACAAAATACATATTTATGACTTTTATTAAAGGATACCTACATACAATGTAGCATAATAATGAACGTGTTTAACATACTATGACAGGACCTAACTCAATGCCGGATTTATAAGTTGACCACCTGTGTGCAGACCTATATAGTTTGAATATAGACAGAATCATCATAAAAATTCATTGTTAGAGTTATAGCTGACAAAATACAAGGTGTTATATTACAACTCTCGTGAAAATAAATATACCTACTTCTATTTTGTGTAACCTATTTCTCCTGGAAATATAATCTATCTATAGATATATAAAAGTAGAAACTGACTGTCTGACATATTGACTGATCGATCAACGCATAGCTGAAACAGTGAAAGTTTGCACAATTATTCCTTAAATTTTAATGACAAAACGTGAAGTGCACTAAGATTCATCCTCCAAGTGCTCTTACTGACAGACAAGCGGCAGTATTTACCGTATCACTATTTAAAAAAATACTTAATCATTCTTTGAGGGGGTAAAATAGGGGATGAATATTTGTATTAAACTCAACTTAAAATGGCTGAACAGCGGAAAAATGTGCGGTTCTCGTGGGATTTGATTATGCGAGCAAGACCGTGGGCTTCAGCTTGTAACTACTTATACAAAAACACTAGAGTAACGTGAGCTTTTGAAACAATTGTGTCTGACCCATGCGGCAAAAACTACGCATTTGCATCAAAATTACACATTCAGACGAGTGATGCCGCTCGATAGTCCACTATCGATAGGCTATCGATGTGTAATATACCATCGATACTATCGAGAGTATCGATAGTTTATGCATTATGAGAAACAGTACTATCGAAACTATTGATAGTATTGCTCCAAAACAGCTACCGTAACTATCGATAGCTTGGCATTTTCCGATTGAAACTATCGATTGTAAAACAATCGATTTTTCGGCAACACTAATTGAGACTCTGAATGAGTAAAAACTATGTATAATTAGCGAGCAAAGGCGTCTTAGTTTCAACTTGGGCAATGCTGCTTTCGTATGTGTATATCCGGCGGTCTGACTGTTCTTCTCTACAAGCCGCATTTCTCAATCGTTTCTTGTGAAAAGTAAGCAGGTTCGATGGATATGGAATTGTCAATTCATCTTTTTATTTTTTGAACGGAGTCATGGGAGTTATGGTACGCGGTGAATATTTTAACAGTTCTCAACTTTGCAAAGACAAACTCGCGAGGTCTACACTCACAGAGCCACTGGAAAATTAAATTGGCATAACAATATTCCGACCATTGTACTTGTTACATCACGTAAAGTATGAACGGGGTTGTAAATATTATCCAAAGCTCCGAGGCGGCTTTCTTAAATCTATAGTCACCTGTCGCTTTTGACATGTTTTGGCTTTTTTGACCGAGCAACAAAATACGAAACCACAGTAAAAACGAGTAATTATAAGAAATATGGGCAGTAAGGGAATGGGCGGGCGACATGTCAAAATGTTCAAGGGCTTCAGCGTCAAATGACGAATATAATTAACTTATCGACCAAACTTGTTATGCAGACACGCATCTAAAGTGTAAACCTTTACTACTGTTTCTCGTTGTTAAGTAATTGGATGTAAAGTATTTATGGAAGGAAAATCCCATAAAAAACTGTTTTAATATATTTGTCAGGTAGTCACATAAAAATTATATTTATAAGATAAAATTGGTTGAGCAGTATGCCACTAAAGTTGGTTTTAGTTTTAAAAAAAATTATGTAATAATTTTAACATTTGGGAATGGTTCGTCTGACTGTTTTAAACGACGATATTTTACCCCCGACCAAAAAGAGGGGTGTTATAAGTTTGACGCTAATGTCGGTTGGTCTGTCTATCTGCCTGCGACATCGTAGCGCTCGAACGGGTGGACCGATTTCGATGTAATTTTTTTACCTGAAAGCAAGTTCCCTTGCGGTGGTTCTTAGCTGAAATAATAAAAACGAATCGGTTCAGCCGTTTAAAAGGGTTTGCTAAAACAAATACTAGATGCTAGGGATATCAAGTTATATCGATAGTTCTGCTACACATCACTAGATAGCGTTCTTGACAATAAGGTTTTTTTTTTTAATTTGCCTAGCAAATAGACTTTCACATCTACTAAGGCCCATGTCAGGCTATGCCCATAAGCACTTTTTCTAAAATTTTTTCTTTCTTTCACTTTGCTTTCTCCCATAGTCTGATATATAGGACTTTCCCCAGGAGTGGCATTCTATGAAAGAGGCGTTTTATTCAAAAGATACCTGAATAATCTTCATCATTGTTTTGCAAGTTTTTGTAACGGTTGGGCAAAACGTATTGGAAATAAAAAGTCCTTGTAAAATATCTTTGGAATAAAAGGCGCGGTGACACATAAACCATTGTGACAACAGAAGTAAATTCTTAATTGCAATGATCTATATTTAGACTTTAATGGCCCTAATACTTTGAGTAAATAAAGGCAAAACTGCTTCGTAACATTGATAAACAACATGACTGGAACGCTTCTATAGGTGAGTGACAAATTGTTGCTCTGAACAGGACTAATTTGATGCAGAAAGACATTGAATTATGCCAATAACGAGATATTGAAATATGCTTAAAAAATGGTAAAAAACGAGAACATTTATGTAAACCACAACAATATTACGACTTTGCAACTTATTTAACTATTGCAGCAAGCTTAGCCCCCAGGTGGACGAATCAGGAATTTCATTCCATTTGAAGCGCATCCCAACTATAAAGAAACTTTCCTGTTTAGAACTAAACACTGTGCTTGGGAAGTGTTGCAAAATCAAAGAAAACTCTATTCCTCGTCTACACGTCGGTACAATTTTGCGTTTCTTATTGCGATGTGGCCATTTCTGCTATTGCAGAATCAGCTATGATCCTCTGATCCTTTCATTCGATAGTTTCGTTCGGAATCCAGTTTTCTCAGAAGAGCACTTGATGTTTTGAAATGGTTGATACGTAGAGCCGGTGGCTCGGCAGAAGTGCGCATTACTAGCGCTTTCGCAAGTAAAACGATACCGAGCGTGGTCCGCACTTGGATGGGTGACCACAAGTAGCATAAATATTTATCGAGCTCTTCCGTGCTTAGGAAGGCACGTATAAGCCGTTGGTCCCGGCTGTCATTATTGTGTGACACTCGTTAAGCTATATCACGTGCCTTTAGGCGGCTGGAAAAATCTGACACCAGTTTTGGCCACTTACACACACACACTTTGTGTACACTTTGATACAATTGACATGTCTATGAAACTTTTGAACCGAAAAAGGGCTATATTGAGGCCCTAAAGATGGAAAAATGAGAATAATTGGTTTTATCCATTGAATTGTAACACACAACGTCCGCACTTTGAGGTTGGACGAAAAACTGGCTGAGGTGGAAGAGGAAATGAGTAGGTTACGTTGGGACATTGTGGGGTTGTCTGAAGTCCGAAGAGAGGGCGAGGGCACGACAACCCTAGAGTCCGGTAACCTACTATATCACCGGGAGGGAGACGAAATAAAGTCTCAGCATGGTGTCGGGTTTCTCGTTCACAGGTCCCTCGTTAATAACTTAGTTACCATCGATAGTGTTTCCAGCAGGGTAATATACCTGATACTCAGAGTATCGAAAAGATACTTGCTGAAGGTTATACAGGTGTACATGCCGACCGGAAAACACTCAGATGCAGAGGTTGAGGTTGTGTATGAGGACATTAGTAGGGCCATACACGCCTCCAAAACCCAGTTTACGGTTATTATGGGGGACTTCAACGCAAAACTGGGCAAGGGACGCGATGGAGAGATTAGAGTGGGGCAATTTGGATATGGCGAACGCAACGACAGGGGGCATAGGTTGGCTGATTTTCTGGAGGAAGAGGGACTTTTTGCGATGAACTCTTTCTTCAAAAAGCCACCACACAGGAAGTGGACTTGGATGGGTCCTAGTAAAAACGACCAGCCTCCAGTCAAGAATGAGATAGACTTCTTCCTGACGACGAACAAGCAGATATTCAATGATGTCTCCGTGATTAACAGAATTAAAACAGGCAGCGATCACCGAATTTTAAGAGGCATCATGAATATCAGTCTCCGACTCGAAAGGTCAAAACTGATGAAGTCTACGCTCCGACCATCGTAGAGCCAGATCCAAAACCCCGAGAGCTTTCAAGTCGAGCTCTCCAATCGCTTTGAAGGCCTCCAGGATTGCGTTTCAGTGGACGAGTTAAACAACGGGTTTGTAGAAACTGTCCAAGCCGTGGGTTCCAAGTTTTTTAAATCCCGGCCTAAAAAGAAACCTCAAAAAATCTCTGCTCAGGCCCTAGTCTTGATGGCAGAACGACGATCCATGACGCTGCAAACTTCCGAAGACGCTGAGTCGTATCGGCGGCTCAACAGAAGAATTCAAAAGTCCTTGCGACACGACATTCGCTCCTTTAATACGAATTGTATTGAGGAGACGATAGAACGAAATAAAGGTTCCAAAGTGTTTGCAAGGACTATGTCTACTGGGCAAAGCCGACTGACTAAGCTGAAGACGGAGGGCGGTAACATGGTGTCGACCAAAGATGGGGTGCTGGCAGAGATCGAGAGATTTTATGGGCAGTTATATACATCCGTTGCAAAACCTAGCGTGGATATGGCTACAGATCCAAGAGCCAAGCTAACCCGACACTATACCGAAGATATCCCGGACATCAGTCTGTACGAGATTAGGATGGCCCTCAAACAGCTCAAAAACAACAAGGCGCCGGGTGAGGATGGAATCACAGCAGAGCTTCTGAAAGCGGGCGGAACGCCAGTACTGAAAGTCCTTCAGAGGCTCTTTAATTCCGTTCTGCTCGAGGGCGTAACGCCGGAGGCGTGGTGGTCCTTTTCTTTAAAAAGGGTGACAATACTCTATCAAAGAATTATAGGCCCATCACGCTTCTGAGTCACGTCTATAAGTTGTTTTCGAGGGTCATCACGAATCGTCTCGCTAACAGATTTGATGCCTTCCAACCTCCCGAACAAGCCGGATTCCGAAAAGGCTACAGTACCATGGACCACATCCATACTTTGCGGCAGGTTATAGAGAAGACGAGGGAGTATAACCGGCCGCTGTGCTTGGGGTTCGTGGACTACGAAAAAGCCTTCGATTCGATCGAAACATGGGCCGTGCTTCAGTCTCTCCAGCGGTGCCGCATTGACTGTCGGTATATCGAGGTGTTGAAGTGTCTATATAACAAAGCCACTATGTCGGTCCGAGTACAGGAGTACAGTACGAAGGATATTCCATTGAATAGAGGCGTGAGACAGGGAGATGTCATATCTCCAAAACTGTTCACCGCCGCTGTGGAAGATGCCTTCAAGCTCCTGGAATGGGAAGGACTGGGCATCAACATCAATGGCGAGTTTATTACTCACCTTCGATTTGCCGACGATATCGTTGTCATGGCAGAATCGATGGAGGACTTAAGTACGATGCTTGAAGACCTAAATCGAGTCTCCCAACAGGTCGGCCTAAAAATGAATATTGACAAGACGAAGGTCATGTCAAATATGCACGTTGCGCCTTTACCAGTTTCTGTTGGGAGCTCCACCCTCGAAGTTGTAGACCAGTATGTCTACCTGGGTCAATTGATCCAGGCAGGAAGTTCCAGCTTCGAGGAAGAAGTCTTTCGGCGAATCCGACTCGGCTGGGCAACGTTCGGGAAATTACGCAGTGTTTTATCGTCTAAAATACCTCAGTGCCTCAAGACGAAAGTGTTTAATCAATGTGTGTTACCAGTGATGACTTATGGCTCTGAAACGTGGTCCCTTACTATGGGTCTCATAAGAAGGCTCAAGGTCGCTCAACGGGCCATGGAGAGGACTATGCTTGGTGTTTCTCTACGCGATCGAATCAGAAATGAGGAAATTCGTAGGAGAACGAAGGTCACCGACATAGCCAAGCGGATTAGCTCATTGAAGTGGCAGTGGGCGGGGCATATAGCGCGAAGAACCGATGGCCGATGGGGCAGAAAGGTTCTCGAATGGCGGCCACGTACCGGCAAGCGCAGCGTAGGACACCCACCTGCTAGATGGTCAGATGACCTGAGCAAGGTTGCAGGGAGGCGCTGGATGCAGGCCGCTTCCGATCGGTCGTTTTGGAAATCCTTGGGGGAGGCCTATGTCCAGCAGTGGACTTCCTGTGGCTGATATGATGATGATGATGATGATTGAATTGTAATTATAATTAATTCTTTTTTTGCTCATCGTATAATTTAAAGATTTTTTTGTTTCAGAATGTAAGTAGAATTAAAGTGATCGACAGTTATTGAGTTTTTATTTTATTTTTTGTTTAAAAGATTTGTTTGACTTCCGATTGATGTGTTAAGTAGGTACTTACTAGCAGTTTTTAAAGCCATTCTAAGCTGCATGCTATATCAAGTCTTTTACTCAAACATAATTATAGTAAATAGAAGCATTTTATTTTTTATTCCATTTTCGGTTGGGGCTTTAATTATTTTGCACGTAAACAATAACTTAACGAGATATTGGAAATGCCTTCAAATCGTGAATAAAAAAAAAAAACCGCCGTTCTTTTAAACAATTAGGTAAGCTTTTAGACGAGATTTACCAGAAAATGTTTAGAATTAGGAGAATTAGGTGGCACGACGGAAAATATCGACGCGATGAACTCGAAACGCCTAAGATTTTGCGTCTGTCATTGCTTCACATTTATCACATAATCATCATTAATCATCAGAGATCGGAATCACGGGTGCTATTGCTATTTAAAGTATGGATTTGACTATATAATCTATAAATAAAACAATTATAATTATGTGATTTCAGGATAATTTTATATCGAAAGAATATACTTATCCTGAAATCACGTAATTATGATTGTTTTGTTTACTTAGTACCCAATTAGATTCTCGAGAAATCCGGGAACATTTAGTCATATCCATACTTTTGACAGCAATAGCACCCGTGATTCCGATCTCTGTTAAATACATGATCATAATAAAGCAGTAGAAACCATGTGTGTGTAACTGATTACATTTATTAAATTTATTAAAAATCAGTGTGGACAATAAGAAAAGAGTAAAAAAAAAACCACAAAAAAGTTTTTTATTTCATTTTTCTCTGCCCGTCATTGTACACGCTAATCTCCAAACTTACTAAACGGATTTGTTGGCGATTATACATACAAAAAGATTAAGCTCAGCTTTGAGAAACATTGAGGTTTTGTTGCATTGTAATCTAATACCAGTGACACAGAATTAATAAGCCAGTGAAAAAGTTATCGTCAATTACATTTCACACGTACGTAGTCGCGGGTACCCGCTTGTACGAGTACAAGAATAAGTAAGAATTCCGACTAGACAAAAACAGACGCAAGCGTTTTGGGGGAGTAGAGAAGCAGAAGCAATGGAATTAGTTGCGCCTGCGCCGATTTGTCTTGGTGTGACGCTACGTTTAAGGCATGGTATGTTGTCGGTAGCAATTATTAAAATTTATCACTTGCAGATATACTTTTAAAGATTAGAAGCGAAGGACACAAAAAATAACTATATTCATCCTTGTGCCGTTTACTAGGTCATTTACTATATTCCAAATGTGTCAATGGCCAAATGTATTTCAAATTTATAAATTGACCAAACGTGTTCCAGTATTGAATTTTTTTTATGGACTGCGAACTTTATTTTCGTTTAGATTTTCATGTACTGTTTTCCAAATTGTTTTCATCCCTCGTGCCTAAAGCAAATGTCCTAGTATTTAGGCATGCTTTTTAAATAGATGAGATGAAAAATAAACCCGCTAGCCCTTCAGCACAACAGCCACTGTGATGTCTTAATTTAAATTAGGGCAAAATGTATAACATATTACCGGCCCGTGTTAACAACATAACTGCATTCAAGTACTCTAACACTACTCGTATAAATTAATAAACTAAAAGTGGCAGAAATATTTAAATTGATCATAGATCATTTTAATTGCTACCTAATTGCTCAGACGTCAACATAAGAAAGTTATATGACGTTGTGACGATAGGTTACAACATAATCCGTGTCATGTACACGACTATTTCTACTGTAAAACTATAGTTTTGCATAATTATTAAATGTTTTTCATGACTCAGTTTTTTTTTCGATCAGATTAATAAATAAAAAAACAAGTTTCGCGTTATTTCTTGTATATTTTGTAACATGTCTATTTGATTTAATTTCACAGGTAGTGGTATCACATTTAAATCATTTTAGGCACCCGATAACAATATTATTACACAGAAAAAATTAAAAAAAAACGTTACATCGAAAAGAATAACAATTTAAAAAAATTGACCTAAAATACGGACGACGAGTTTTATAATAACTTAATCCAATGTAATGTAGATTACTTCTCTCATATCATAATAACGTAACATACTCTTATTCTGACAGAAATAAAGTTCAATATAATGTGACATGTGACAATAGTGAAGATAGCTAGATTCTCTCCCTGATTTATAGCATTTTGATTTATAACTCGAATACTAATCAATTTAATCACCTGCTAACAAGATTATAGCCGTGCAATTTAATTGCTTTAGAAGTAACTGAGCCTCGACACCTTTTTTCAGGAAAAAAATACAAAAAAATGATGCGGAAGTGTGATCTTTCACGTATCCCACAAAGCAATTTGTATTTTATACGAAATTTATATCGTTTTTGTCGAATAGAGAAGATACATAATGAGTAGATTTTGAATTTTGATAAATGTCTCTAATTTTTAAGGCATTTACGATAAAAAAGGCCTGCAAACACAATTGTATTTTTTAAATCGATTAATTAACTTTTTTTTTTAGATGATGAAAAAAGACAATTGTAGAAGTAATAAAAAGTGTACAAAATTATATTAACATAGGATTTTCTTAAAAAAATATATTCACTTTTGTTATGAGGCGAATCCCATAAACGCAATATTTGATATAGCACCCGAAAAAATGTTCTTACATAACGCCTACAAATACGATCTGCACAGAAAGAAGCAGCTGGGACATATTCGTTTCTTCCAGACTAGCATGGAAGAACACACAATATTGAATAACGTGTTCCTCCGCAAATTGTGCCAGTAATGCATTTAGGACAATAAACTGCAAGTGTTGCCAACCTTGACACTGCAGCGAGCAATTTTCTAGATCAATTCATCAATATGCATTTCCTTGGCTGACGGCTTGGGCTTGCCCACGTGTTTGTAATGCCGGCGGCCAACTTTCTTACGCAATAACGGGCAATACATAGAATATGTAGAGAACAGAAAGGAGGTCTCGTAAAAATTTTGATATTTTATTTTTTGTAGCTGTTCAGACAAATTAAAAAAGTAATATGTAAAGTTTTATTATGATACCGAACGACATAGGCCTGTTACGTTGTGGTGGAGACGTGTGCTATAAAAACCGGCCAATAGCGAGTCGAACTCGCACACAAAGGGTTCCGTGCCATTATTATCTATAAAATAACCAAGTTGGTTGTATGGGAGCCCCACTTAAATATGTAAATTTTGTTTTTAGTACTTATTTGTTGTTATAGCGGCAACAGAAATACATCATCTGTCTAGCTAGCACGGTTCGTGAGACACAGCCTGGTGACAGACAGACAGTCGGACAAACAGCCCTTTCGGTTTAGAACCCTAAAAATTACCCTGTTTCCACAAAAATCTCTTAGACAATTGGTCTTTTTCAAAACGTTACTTATAAACTTCACGTCCACTCTTGGGAAGAAAGTAAAAGTCGCCTGGACTTAGTTCTACATAAAAACGTATTCATCATCATCTTCATCATTTCAGCCGCATAACGTCCACTGCTGGACATAGACCTCTCCCAAGGATTTCTTAAATCATAGATCAACCGGGCTACATCCAGCGCTTTCCAGCGACCTTGGTCAGGTCGCCACATACATATTATCACGTCTTTTTTCTACAAGGGTAGGCAAAGACTGGACCTCTACGTTCTTCTACCGCGATGTATAGATAATAATGAGTTAAAAGGTTATCATAAGAAAATGTATAGATGTGTGAGTCATCCAATGTTTATCCAAAGTCATAGGTATTGTAAAATTCGAACTATAAACTTCAAAACGATTTTATATTGACATCCTTATTAAGAACAATACCGACATTTTAAAAAACAATCGCTTTAACGCTTCTTCTCTAACAAAATTATGTTATAATGCATTTTTTACAATAAAATCTTCATATTGATCTTGAAGAAAATAGAGAAGGGGGAGGTCTTGCCTAGCAGTGGAGCGAGCAGCCCCAAAATAAATATTTTAAAAACTCAAGATCATCATCCCTATGCTTTTAGACCTCCTGCTTATAACATCGTGACTAAGCCTGTCTGACTAGTCTAAACAAAGTCAAACAACAGGACAGATTTATGGCTTTTACTGGCCGCTTTATCTAGAGCAAGGCTTTAATTTAATATTATTTCATTTTAAAAATTTATTCATGCATATCATCTACATTGTAAGTACTTACATAGATTTACAATGTAGATGATATGCATGAATAAATTTTGAATATGTAGTAAGATTGGTTGCTATCTTATGCTTATTTAAAATTAATCTATAATGTATGTTGTGGACCAAGTGATCAATGAAACATTATAACAAATGCCCGCGCAGTTTGAAAAATGCCCAAAATGAGAGGGCAGTGTGAAAAGAATTATTAAAATAATCAATCGTCGGAGTATTTTTTTAATGCTCATCACATATAGGACGGAATAGCCGCCAACAGCAGAGTCGTTCTTGCAGAGTCATGTAGACCTTCCAGGTCCTGTAGTCCTGTCATGTAGTGAGTCATGGTACCAACAACTGTGTAAAGTTGGCCCAATGGCCACCCCGCCGCATTATAACCAATACTACTTGAACTGTACATGATTCGGGGTAGCCAAATTATTCGCTATTGTCACTTGTTCGATAGTCCCTCATGTGTAATATATAATCAAATTGCCCGAAAACCATATGACAATAATCATAATATCTAAACTCTGATTTTTTATTCCGTAGAATTCTGATAGCAGTCATTTTTTGACATGTCCAGTGATCACAAACATTTTCACATTTTTTATTAAATTTCAGATTTCAATTAGAGTTTAAACATCTAAGCCTATACATTTTTATTGTTAGTGAATTTAACCGTTTTATTAAGTGCGGCACTCACTCCAAATCAAAAGGGGATTTATGTTGAGCGATACTTGTGTCCCTTTTTATCACAAACTGTTAAATAATCAATATAAAATAACAATTGTGAAAACTGTATTTGATTTAACAAACATACAGATGGACAGACGAAGGAACAAAAAATAGTTCCGATTCAATTTTTTTAAGACACCTCATTTTATTTCTTAGCTAAATCCTACTTGTTTATCACCACGGCCAATTTGTTATAATGCCCATGGGAATAAGATATCCTTCCGCAGGAAAAGCAGCTTATATCCTTTCCAGGGTCTAAAACTATCTCCAAATCTAATTTAATCTAAATCAGTGCAAAAAAGTTTTTTTCAACAAGAAAAAACATAACTGAAACTTAACAAATATAACCAATTAAATCATAGATTTAAAAAACACTCTGTCTTTTAATACAACAATCAATGTTATATACGTGACGTAACAGCTGACAGCGGCATTCCCTATTTTTAAATTTTTCTTCTAAATGGATTACGAAAATAATAAATTTAAAAAGCTTTCGATAAAAAAAATTTATGACACATGACTTAGTAGGGAGTGATGCCAGGTAAAGAGAAATAACCTGCTGACTTAAAAGGATAACTTAACCATCGACATTTTTTCATAGCACTATGCACGTGGTGTAAGGCCAGGTCGACAAACTGCAACTTAGTTGCAGTGTTCTTGACATTTAATGTTGAATTGAAATGCATACGAAACTTTGCACATCCATCTTCCTAAGGTCTAAATGGAGATAAACGGTATCAGCTGTTTTGTAAGGGCTCTTATTGGCATTTATCATAATAAACGGTCAAGTACGTGTCGTTTTCAAAAACTGAAGAATTCCGAAGTCACAGAAATATTTTTGGGACTATTGCGACTCGGATATTTCCTAGAAGACATAAGAGTGGGTCGGGACAACGTCGTGCGCGCTTCTCGAGTTACATTCCCCTGAGGAAGACCTCCGGATGAGATCGAAATATGCCAATAGTGACTTTCTACGTGAGTTACCTGAAACCTGTATATTGCATATTAAATGGATATATCCTTTGAACAACAAAAATACACTTGAACTGGATAACATACTCCTATTTTTTTGGAAATCGGTTGATAAAGAGGAAACAAACGTCAAGCATGAATGAGAGTAGCCGAAAATTTGATAGTTTAACAATCGATAGTTTTAATCGAAAAATGCCAAAATATCAATAGTATTGATAGTATCAATAGTTTTTTAGAGCAATGTTATTGATAACCAACAATACTATCGATAGTTTATTCGTCGTCGATCGGTACAATCGAAAGACTATCAATAGTATGGGTTTTATTTAAAATACGATAGGCTATCGATAGTGGACTATCGAGCGGCAACACTACATGAGAGTGAATTGCATGACGCAGCACCTCAATGTGTATAATCATTCGCGTATCAGTGGCTACATTGTTGCAGATTCACTGTCAAGGCCGTCGCAACAGACTTGTTGTTTACCAACCTCAAAGTCAAACTAGCTAAATTAACTCAAAACCATCATTTATTAATTCAACACCACCATTAATTCAACTTATTTGGATTATTAAATCCCGTTAGAGGTCCCAAGTTCCGGCTGAAGGCACCGGCGGCGAGCGTCGTGCTAGTGTCTTCTTCACGCCCGGCCATTTTGAAGATCTTCGATTCTTGGCCCACAAGGGAAGTACTAGACTGCGTTGGAAGGTTAGGCGGCCATCTGAACTCACGGGTCCGGCCGTTAGGCCCTCTCCTCTCGACCTATTATTTTTGTATTATGTGAGTATTTTCGTTGGAGTAACCACGAAAAAAATATCCGGAACGTAACACTGGCGCCCAACGTGGGGCCAAGTTAGCTTTCTCATCAATAAAATTTTGAAATCATCGAAACTGGCCGTTCGTTGCGGTTTTTAACTGACTTCAAAAAGGGAGGAGGTTTTCAATTCTAATGCATGTTTTTCTTTTTTGTATGTATATATGATTTTGATGATATTTTTTTTATTTGAAAGCTTGTGGCACAAAGTTGGTCCCATATAAATTTGGTGAAGATATGATAAAGAACTTTGGAGATATGAAAGAAACTCTTGAAAGAAAATGAAGTGGTTTTTTTAATTATGTACTTAACACATTTTCTATGCTTATCACACCCAAAATACCATTGTCAAAATCCCAAAATAATCTTAAGTAAGTCGACGGGGGTAAAATTTCCCATCAGCACTACTATACCTCATTTACTAGATGCTTCAGGCGACAAAGATACGATATCTTAAGATCAAATATGCCCTACGGTTCAATTAACATACAATTCAATAAGCATCGATATGATTACCCATACCACAGAATTAATGTAAGTACTAATGAGGTACCAACGTACCTCCTTCTTCGAGATGACTGTCGTGTGTGTTCCCCGCAAATCGGTGGTACTCGTAGTTATGAAATAAGGATAGTTATGAAAAAAGGTTTATCGCTAAATTGAAAATTCATAACAAAAAGAATATCGATCTACGATAACCCTATTTTTGCCTCACACTCGGATGCGTGTGTACGAACGTTGCATCTATATTTGTTAGCCAATTTTGCTCAAAATGTAGCAAGCTTTACAACTGTGTCGTTGCATCTCTTGCTTGGCGAATCAATGATGTAATAAATGATCGCACAACATTGTTGTCGGTTCAATGTCAAGGCTGGCGCAACAGTGTTGCAGTTTCCTCGTTTTTATCCTCAGTATCGTAATAGGTATTTCCATACACTGACGACTTCCGCGGCGTAGTGGTCACCGCATGGTGACCCACCGCCACCCAGAAGTCCTGGGGTCGATCCCCGGTCAGGGCAAGTTGGAAAATGACCTTTATCAAATTGTCCTGGGTCTTGGATGTTTATCTATATATTTATTTGTTATAAAATATAGTATCGTTGAGTTAGTATCCCATAACACAAGTCTCGAACTTACTTTGGAGCTAGCTCAATCAGTGTTATTTGTATATATTTATTTATGTAAACAATATTTTTTCAAAACTAAAAATCGATTTCACCCCCAAACTACACAACCAATTTTGATAAAATTTTTATGGGACCACATGACAAGTAGATAATACACTTTCAAATAAAAAAAAATCAAATCGATCCAGGTGTTTCCGAATAATCGTTGAACAATTAAACATACATATAAAAAAAGATCGCGACAAACTGATAACCTTCTCCTTTTTTGGAAGTTGGATAAAAACACGTCTTTATCCCTTTACGGATTTAAAAAGCCTAAAACTTTAAGTCTTAAAACTCAAAGGTCTCATTAGAGATGGCTAAATAAAAATATTTGTTTGTTTTATTTTTCGCATTAAAGGGCGAAAAATAGCTTGACAACTGCAATCTAATGATTAGAGATTAAACATGCCTTCTAAAACACGAAGAGGATCTGTACATTTTTACGCTACTTGTTGCCATGCATATAATTGACCATGTTGCTTCATAATGATATTATTTTCGTTCATAGTCCAAACTACTATAACCGATTTTGTTAAATTTCTGTGGGACCAATCTGATGCACCTATATATTCTTTTAAAACACACTAATATTTATTCATATTCGATCATAAATGACGGAGTAATGTTCGGAGGTAACAAACAAAATACAGCTTGATGGATAATCTGCTCTTTTAAAGTCTTCGCAATAATTTTTTGCTTTTTATTGTAAGCGAGATTATGCAGAACGGTATCGGGCACATGATCCGGTGCGTAGTGGATTACTTTGCAATGAGTATTCTATCATCGCCTCACTGGAGAGACTGATGAGGCTTACATTCTTGCTGATGCAGTGTCAAGGCCGTCCGACCGAGCTTTAGTTCATCAACCTCGTAACAAGTCACTCTTATTTTAATACTGTCCAAAAGAGGTATTTAGTTGCATTAATTAATCACTTTGCAACGCAGTTATCACTCCACTGGCAAGACTGATGACTGATGAGACTAAGATTGTTGCTGATGCAGGGTCAAGGCCATCCGACAGAGTTGTTAGGTCATCAATCTCGTAACAAGTCACTTTTATTTTAATACTGTCCAAAAAAAGTGTTTGGTGGCATTAATGAATCACTTTGCAACATAGTTATCACTGCACTGGAGACTGATGAGGCTTACATTGTTGCCGATGCAGTGTCAAGGCCGTCCGAGAGAGTTGTAGTTCATCAACCTAGTGACTAATCACTTTTGTTTTGATACTGTCCAAAAAAGGTGTTTCGTGGCATTAATGAATGAATTTGCAACACAGTTATCGCTGCACTATCTAGATTGATGGAGCTTACTTTATTACTGATGCAGTGTGAAGGCCATCCGACAGAGTTGCATTTCATCAACCTAGTGACAAGTCACTTTTTTTTTATACTGTCCAAAAAAGGTGTTTAGTGACTTTAATGAATTACTTTGCAACACAGTTATTGCTGTACTGACTAGACTGATGAGGCTTACATTGTTGTTAATGCAGTGTCAAGGCCGTCCGATAGAGTTGTTAGTTCATCAACCTCGTGACTAGTCAGTTTTATTTTGATTTTGTCCAATAAAATGAGAAATGGTGTTTGTTGTAGTGACGGATTACTTTGCAGCACAGTTATCGCGGCACTGGCTAGACTGATGAGGCTTACATAGTTGCTGACGCAGTGCCGAGGCCGTCTAACAGTTGTTAGTTCATCAACCTCGTGATAAGTAACTTCTTTATTTTGATACTGTCTACGAAAGATGTTTGTGGTAGTAATTGAGCACTTTGCAACACTACCGCTGCTACTGGCTAGACAGATTGATGAGGCTTACATTGTTGCTGATGCGGTGTCAAGGCCGTCCATTATGTAAGTTAGTTCATCAACTTCGTGACAAGCTAGTTTTATTTTGATACATACTGTCCAAAAAAGGTGTTTGTGGCAGTAATAAATACACTTCATGTACGCAATAGCGCTTCTGCAAGTTAAAAGACACCGGGCGTAATCCTTAATTGAATAGATCACGAGTGGCGTAAAAATTTCTCGAGCTCCTTCACGCTTAGAATGTGGTTCAGGCTGTTTTATTATTGGAGGGTAGTCATCATTGCACTACTCCACTACCTCGACGAGCTTGGCTGGCTCGAATGAAAACACTAATTTCCAGTCCACAAAGGGGAGACACAGAAGAATGTTACTGCCTCGCTCGCGCGCAAGGGGCTTGAAAAACAGCCTAAGCGCGGAAAAATGCCCACGGAACCAGGCAGTCTTCATTCGGTCGTTTCGTGACGAAAAGTTTACATTCTGCTGTCACTTGACGAGTAAAACACACACAACATCTACAACGGTTTAAGTGCTTACGAATCTTCATCAATGTAAACAGACCGGCTATGTAATGGATTACGGTGCAACACTGTAACCAATGATTGAATCGGCAACAATATGAGTCAAGGCTGCCGCAACACAGTTGTAGTTTGTTAACCTGACCTGATCTCATTGCAGCCACGTGCGTTTGTTGTTATTTTTTCATTCAAAAAGTTTGCTTTTTTTCATGTATACTTCCAGCATTTTCCTATGCATATTTGAAGAGTTTTATTTTGCATTTAGTCGTGTTTGAAATCGCGTATGTAACATAAATCTGCTAAATAGTGACGAAAAAGAAGCTTACTGTGGTCGTTAAAGGGAAAGTAACTTCGAAATTACCAATTAACGTCGATTAATGATAAATTAACGTCGAAATTGCCAATTTTTATAGTTCCGTACCCAAAGGGTAGAAACGAGCCTGTATTACTAAGACTCCGCTGTCCGTATGTTCATTTGTCTGTCTGTCTGTCACCAAGTTGTGATAGCTAGACAGTTGAAATTTTCACAGATAATGTAGGTTAGGTATCTATTTCTGTTGTCGCTATAAAGCAACAAATACTAAAAACAAAACAAAATAAATATTTAAGTGGGGTAACAATCCCATTCAAGAAACGTGATCTTTTATAGATGGCACAGAACCCTTTGGGCGCGGGTCCGACTCGCACTTGGCCGGTTATTTTAATTTTGTTACTAGATCAGCGTGAATGGATGATAAAATATCTGTAGGTATTAACATAATGAAAATATAGTAAAAAAATATCCAACTCGACCCTTTGAAGTATTCCATGGTCTGCAAAAAATTGAGTCCTAATCTCGAAACTATAGTTAAATATATATGAAATCAATATTAAAACACACTTCTCGATAATTTCAAAACTCTAAACCTAGGAAAGGGTGTTGTGTAATAGAAAAATACTAAAATACTACTTTTATCTTAATATGGACAACAAGTTGAAAAACGACATGTTTATTATGAAATAAAGTACGAAAACCATGTATGACGTTACCGCCATTCGTATACGAAACAATTTTCATTAATAAGATAGTACATGTAAAAGTAAACGTTTTGGCGACTAAGGACCATAGCCGATAGCAAGATTGCGAGCTCTATAGTTTGTAGGAGAATGCTAAATA
Source organism: Acrobasis suavella (assembly GCA_943193695.1). Taxonomy (NCBI): domain Eukaryota; kingdom Metazoa; phylum Arthropoda; class Insecta; order Lepidoptera; family Pyralidae; genus Acrobasis; species Acrobasis suavella. The sequence goes on from OW971947.1 coordinate 6,813,226, forward strand.
AAACTAACATTAAATTTTATATAAGTACATAAACCAGTCAAGTGCGATTCAGCCCCGCTATTAATGTTTCGGTACGAAACACTTTCAAGATTCTAGTTAAAGCCATCATAAAAATAGATTTAAAAGCGCTAAAAAACATTTCTTGTATGATATAACTTTAAAGACACCCATAAGTTAAAAAATTATTAGTTTACTTCCGTCAAAGAAAAATAGTTTTAAAGCCGAATTTTATATCATGATATTTAGTGAACTACTAAATGATGAGTCCTCATCAGCCAGAGATTATTTAAAAAAAAATCCGACTTCCTTATTAAGATTAACGCACACTTATCCGAGCCGAACGCGTCGATCAAGTAGAACGAAACGAATTTCAGAATTCTTTCTGGAAGAAACACAAAATTCCTAGACTAATTCGGATGTCGTCATCAAATTCGGCGCGGGTGATGCGATCGAATCGATGGAATCGCCTGCATTGCGAGAATGACAAGTGTGTGCGTGAGAGCAACGAGAGTTATGTGATCAAGTAACTACTTCGATTGATTTTAAATGTTACAAAAATGAGTGATTCTATCATAATTAATTAATAATTAATAAAGCACTGATAATAAAGATCTCGTCAAGATTTATCACAATGGTGTAAATGAAATGAAAACAATTCTTTCGGCGCGGTCGTTTCTTTCGGTGCGGATAGATATGCGAGGCCATAAAAACTTCGATCGATTCGACGCGTTCGCCTCGGATAAATGTGCATTCACCATTATATACCCAGTGTCACTCTCATATCATAATTAAGACGAATCTAATGACACCTCTCAAGCTTAAATCCATCGAGCCGTTCAGGGCGGAGAGCATGCCAAACAATTATACATACTCGTACATACTCTAGAAAAAAACATAACCCTTCTGCTGGCGCAGTCGAGTAAATAGACTGCGGTTGAATTTTAATGACTGGCAAGATGAAAATTGGCCATCAAAACAGTCTGGCTGCTGCGGAAACATCATTTGGCCATTCTCGTAGAATAAATAATAGAATATCGTTCTTTCCATTATAGATTACAGGAAAATGATTAAAAAGTATATCTATGGTATACCATGTTGATTTTTAACCGACTGCCAAAAAGGAGGAGGTTATCAATTCGTCGATTTAAATTGTTTATGTATGTTTACCGATTATTCGAAGACCGCTTTGGAACATTCTTAGAAATTTTATTAAATTCGGTTGTATAGTTTGGGGATGAAGTAGATTTTTAATTTTGAAAAATTATTATATTGAAAATAAGCTACAAACTCTCTCCATTAATCTTACGTAATATGATAATACTACCGACAAAAAGAACACAGTAAAAAGTACGAGTAATAAGGTCTTAAATCTGCACAAAGTAATGAGGAGCCAATCTTCCGATAAAAATCAACCAAACCGGTTCTTAATTGACGGAAATCCGAAGTGACTTTGTAAAGCAAAAAAAAGTAAAGCACACACGCGTCGGAATAACAGCCTCTTCTTTAGGCTGTTATTTAAAGAGTAAAATCTTATTATGATTGATCGAGAACCACTAACTATGGTGTTACTTTGGAAATTACGGATCTGTATACCGATGCGGATAAAGAAATAATACTTATTATTCAAGCTTCAGATATGGTTACGGTAGCAAAGAACCTAAAAATGCTGACCTTCGTTCATCCTAAAAATGGTTGATGACTATATGTATTCCAAATTCGAAAAATTACGACACTTTTGCCTTTGCCATTTCAATGTCAATTTTTTTTTTGCTGGACTGCCAAAATTTATTTTGAGTTTTCTTTAATAAATAACATAAATCTTATGTTTTGTTTTTTTTTATCTCCTGCTACAAATACAGATCATTTTAAATCCCATGAGATCAACAAGTGACTTTAGTTTTTACTTTTTTTAGGGATAAAGACATCGTTTTTCGAATAGATAAGGTGAAGATGCTTTAGGCGTCGAAGTCGATTGTTCTCGCGATAAACGGGCCAAGGGCCACATTGTAGTTACTAAAGGATGAGCGTGCACGAACGACAAAGTTAGGTATATTATGTATGATAGTAAGAAAAGCTGGGTAATTCATTCCTTTAGTGAATTTTTGAGAAAAGAAACGAAATGAAAACCACTGGCGTTCGTAGTCCTATATTCAAAGAGATAAACGAAAGCTGACAGTGAAAACCATAAATAGAAAATCATTACGCAGTATAACGAAGAGGCCTGTCCCTAGAGGAAAAACAAAAAAACACGTCGAAAAGGCAGCACTAAAGGCCCATTTAAACAGTGCAAGTTTACTGCATGTTGCACACTAATTCATACAATTTGAAGCAATAGGTGACTAGCATGGCCTAAACTAAACGTCGAACATACAAGGTTCGTATAAGGCGAGAAACTTGCTCTGTGTAAATGGGCTGTTACACTCGCGCGCCTTGTATAGCGCCCTAAATTTATCTCCAATATATATTATTTTAAAATATATTGACGGTCTTTTACAAATAATCGTGTCAAAAGCAAGAACCGAAAATCAGATTTTTGCTGCTCCGTCGCCGCGATCGGATCTCGTAAGCGATAAGGGGTTCGAATCCCGGGCCGCATATTTTTGTACTTGTTCTACAGAACGGGTCCTTGTCGTGAGGGCGCTGTGCTCTTACAATGTTGCGATACCTTGAACATCCGTTCCAGTACTACTGGCAAAGACTAAACAAAGTATAGAGATGTAAATCAGACTTTATTAAAAAAAATCGGATTATTTTTTTCTCGTTTTCGTTAAGTATTATGTTTCTGAATAATTTGATACTATATTAATTACAATGGGTGACGTCAACGAAGGGAGGCCTATGCTCAGCGGAAGAAGAGCTGGGAAGATGATAATCCAAATGAAATCATGAAAGCTTTTCAATTTGTAAATAACCGTTGCCTCTTAACATACCTCAGTGAGTTATATTAAACTGATCGATCAATATTACCGGTAATATGTGATAAAGTTTTAAAGTTTCAAACCAGAATATACACTCTCGAAAATACGCCAGAAATACGTATCATAACACTGTCACACATTTACTATAGGTACGCGAAGTGCGCAACTAAAGTTTTAGGAAAATTGTCACACAACCATGTTATAAATACCAAGTAATAAATAAGACTTTCTTATAAATGCTCGCGCAGTTTGAAAAATGACTAAAATGAGAGGGCAGTTTGATAAAAACCATTAAAATAAAATAATCAAACCGTCCGGGCATTGTTATAATGCTTAACACCTAGAGCGCAAAATAGCCGCTAACAGCATACTCGTTATTGCAAAATCATGTAAACAACCCAGATCATGTAGTATAGGGTATGGTGCGCCTCCATATTCTACTCGTATCTACATGACCTGTACATAATTCGGGGTATCCGAAGTCCCTTTGTCCATAGATGTCAATTAAAAACCCCCTGTGTAGTTATTATCAGATTGTTTGAAAACCAGATGGCAAGAATCATTTCTAGGCAATGTAATAAATAAGGAAGTTCAAATAATAATTAATTACTTCGCCCAAAGTTGCTTGTCATCATTCATAATGCCCGGGCATTATGAATGATGGCAAAAATGACCCAATTTATTACTTGGTCCATAACAGATACAACGTTCATACACAACACAAGCGACTTTGTGAGAAAAACGTAGGATTAGGTTACCAACTCATTTTACTCAAATGTCTTTTGACTGTCATTATTGTATAGCCTATCAAGCTAACTATGACAGATTCATCATCAGGAACAACATCTCGCAGGATTCTTCTCTGTGCGGTACTAACATTAATTCTGTATTTTTCTTGGTTGGGCACGTGTGAGCATATTAATGGATTTCACTTCTATATGTTAGGGCCTGAGCTTAAGTCGCAGCTAAATGGGTAAAACAACAATTGAATTGCTAGATACTCAGATACTCATTTATTCATAATTATTATTACACGTCACAATGTATATCAATATTATATAACATAGTTAGTATACTTCTGTGTACGAAACAATTATAATATTAGAAAAGAATTAGGTACATTTCAAATATTTAAAATAGAAATAAAAATGTCCAGAGACTACAACATATACTTAGTTACGGCCATGAATTCCTCGATACTATAAAAAACTTTATCAAGAAGCCACCGTTTCAACCTTGTTTTAAATGAAGTCAGACTTGGTGCATCTGTGACTTCATTGGGCAGTCTGTTATATACATCCGGGCCCATTACACAAGTCGATTTACTGGACTTGGTTAACCTACACGGTAATGTGACGAGCTTGCCTTGCTTCGCACTCCGAGTATTGTACGAATGTACCTCGTTCCACTTCTTGTACCTCTCTTTATGTGTTCTCACATAAACTGCTGTTTGGTAGATGATTATGGAAGGAAGTGTAAGGATCCCAAACCGTTTAAACAAAGGTTTGGCTGATGTTCTCTGCGACGGTTCCTGTGCGAGGGCTCTTAGCGCACGCTTCTGCATACGAAATGCCCTTTCCCATTCCGCCGCCCGGCCCCACAGCTCCGCACCATACTGCAGCACAGAGTGCACAGTGGCGAAATAGCAGGCTCGTGCTGCTACATACGAAACAACTCGAGCCACTCGCCTTAGTGCAAAGCACGCAGTGCTGAGTTTGCTGCAAACTTTACTAATGTGGCTTTCCCACGTCAGTCCCCTATCAATTTCGAATCCTAAGAAAGTGGTTTCACTGACACCTATGATTTCATTACCATTCACAACAACCACCAGCGGTCTTACGACATGTCCGGATAGGTTGAAGTGAATGAAATGAGTTTTACCAGTGTTTAAGGCGAGTCCATTTATGCCAAACCACTTGAACAGCTGGTCAGCAATATGGTTCAACTTAGTTTCGAGTTGGTCAATTGTGGGTGCGGTTATAATTGCAGCAACATCGTCCGCATACATGAGGATGTCTGCGTTAGGTATCGCATCAGGGAGGTCGTTTAGCAAAAGGGAGAACAATATGTTTGATATTGAGGAGCCTTGGGCTACCCCCATAGTTGAAGACAATGGATCGGACCGGTTCTTGCCATCGCCTGCGTCCACTATCTGCTGTCTACCTCTCATTAGCTCATACAGTATATTATGCGCCTTGCCGCCAATGCCATAATGCAACATCTTGAGGTCAATCACTTCGTGGTCAGCAACATCGAACGCTTTAGACAGGTCGCAGCTGAAGACTGCCACATGCATTTTCGCTCGCGTGCGTCCAAGACATGACCGATGATTTTTGGGTCATTGATGTTGTGGACCGTCCTTCCCTATATGCATATTGGTTGTCAGATAGTGCATTAGTTGACGTCAGATGCGCGATTAACCTTGAACAGAGCCCGTTTTCGCTATACAGCCCGCCGTCCTATAAAGGAACGAAATTATAAAATCACCAAGATAAATACGATTTCATTTAACCATTTTTTGCCACACTGCTATGGAATTCGGTGGTGGCGTCGCTGGTCGGCTCGTTGGATTCCCTCTAATATGGTTGAGTTTAACGATGGCTGATCCGTGCGTCAACTCGTGAACGGGTGCTGCCGGGAGGGACTGGTCAGCTCGGCTTCGCTTTTTTGACTACTTAATATTTTTTATTACGCAATTTATGTTTGTTTACTTGTTCGCAAGCATTACATGTTATAATGTTTTAACATTGTATTATATTATAAGTATTTATTAATTAAAAGACAATTATAATAATATGACAAAGCCCTTCCGGCGAGTAGGCGACCAATACTGTGAAAATGAGTTTCTTTCGGCGTTTCTTCTCAGCAGTGGTCGTTACGAAGCGCTGGTATCGGTAGCTTTTCTTTAAAAATAAATTAAATTTTAATATACTTTACACGTAACATAAATTATACTTATTGACGTGTAAAAGTGCCTGTAAAGGTCTAATTACTGAATAAACATTTGAATCTTTGACGCTCGGTCGCACAGACCGCAGTTTTAAGATGCCATTTTTTTAATGAAAGTCCACGAATAATTGTGTTATGTTTTATTAATTACCATTCATTAAACCAAGTTCAGTCTAAGATACTATATATAATATCGCGAAATACCCAGGTATGTGTGGACCTTGTAAGAGCTAAAGGATCTTGTAAGCACTCTCTCTCTATCTCGTGCTACAACTATATTCCCAAAGAGGCTTGACGTGAGGCAGGCCGCCGTTTGTAAAACTATATACAAGTTATTCTAACTGTTTTGGCTATTTCTTCTCCAGTTCGCAAGGACTTTTGCATCCTTTGACAAGCAATAACCCTTACACCGCGAGATTTTATATCAGTTGTCGTCGTGCTCCCAGCGCGAGGCACAATGAATCGAAAATAAATACCTACGAAAAAAGGGATGTGGATACTTAAGAGTCCTCTTACCCTAGACAGAATCAGACTTTCCCATACAAACGTAGTCTATCTTTATTTTGAAACGGTGTGTCAGATTCTTTGAAATTACAAAATACTGCCGAAATCTAACATCTCATTTCAAAATAAAAACTACTCTACGTTTGTATGGAAAAGTCTAATGTAGGGGATTCTTACTACGGTTTTTTGTCGGAAATATCCGACGCTCGTGAAATGGGCACGAAAATGTTTGTCGGATAAATCCGACGTCCGTGATGAAAGGGTTGATATTTGGAGAAAAAGCGGGAAAGCACCCTGGGCTCTGAAGATCATAACTGAGGATACAACCGGGAAGTACCTATTTTATAGGTATATCCACGGAAGAGAAAAATCAACTGGAAGTGCTATTTAACAAAATTAGTATTGGAACCGTTGTCGCCAAACTCACACAAATCCACCAAACACTTCCACTTTTTTCAGGGTTTCGTACCCGAAGGGTAAAAACGGGACCCTATTACTAAGACTTCACTGTCTGTCACCATGTATCACAAGAGCTGCGATAGCTAGACAGTTGCAGTTTTTACCAATGATGTATTTCTTATGCCGCTATAACAACAAATACTAAAAACAAAATAGAATAAATATTTAAGCCAGGCTCCCATACAAACAATGTATTTTTTTATTGATAATGGTACGGAACCCGTCGTGCGCGAGTCCGACTAGCACTTGCCCCGTTTTTTTCTGTTCCGTGTCTATATCTATTGACCAGATTCATTATGGATATAAACATAGTTTAAAAAAACTTAGGCTGTAGATACAGGTGTTCCACTGCTAGGCAAAGGCCTCCCCTATCTTCCCACTATCCAAATCAGCCAGCTGCCTATAGTTGTTGATTTTAACAAGGTTTCCAAGGTACTTAGTTACATTTAAACAATAATTTAAGAGGCTTTTCACATTTGGTTGGCTGTCTCGCTCGCACAATCAAACATTTTATAAAGATTATTAAAAAATGTGACTCATTTGAAGGAGTATTTCATAAACTTTTTAATATATTATATATGTTAGATATTGTAGACATATTTGTATATTGTGTAGACATTGACAACATCGAAAATTAGGATATCAAAATTTTAAATTTTTTATGACCTTATTCTCGATACACATAAACAATAAAAAAACATGTTTACAATATCTAACATATTATATATTAAAACGTTTAAGAAACACTTTTCTTCAAATGAGTCACATAGTTAAATAATCTTTAAAAATGTTTGATTGTGCGAGCGAGACAGCGAACCAAATGTGAAAAGCCTCTTAAGTTGTTTGTAATTAACTGGAATTTTAATTTAAATTGTATCACTTGAATAAACAACACATACACATACACATACGTAAAGGTTACGCTGGCGTAACAAGAAGTACAAAAATGTACTACTCAAGAATGTTTAATGACAGCTTAAGTAATGTCACTTGGTACTGACATCTCTGTATAGTTTTTGCGATAGTCATCATGTCACAGTGATACTATAAATCAATTGTATGATGGGGAAGTTCCACTTGTATCCAATTATCCACTTTCTATAATAGTATTTTTTTAATGTTTGCTGAATGTTTAATTAGTGTGAGATTTTTTTAAATGTTATAGGGCGGCAAACGAACAAGCGGATCACCTGATGGTAAGTGATCACCGCTGCCCATGGACAACTAAAACAGAAGTGTAACAGATGCGTTGCCGGCCTTTCAGGAAGATACGAGTACAGACTCGTTTTTTGAAGGTCTCAATGTCGTATCGGTCCGGGAACACTGTTACAGAAAGTTGATTTCACTGTTCGGTCGTACGTTGTAAAAAGTTCCTTTTAAAACGTACGGTGGTTGATTGCCAACTATCCAAGTGGTGTGGATGAAATTTTAATTTCAGGCGGGTGGTTTGGTGGTGAAATTTTGCAGCAGGTATTAATTTCTAGGTGCCTTACTTCATTAAAAATAATGCCCTACTTTTCAAGAACGCCATCAAGTGATATCCGGAGCGCCATCTATAATTTAAAATGCCCCGACTTTCAACCGTTAACCCCCAATAACTTTTAAACGGCTGAATCGGTATTTGCTGCTCCATAGATTTTGGCACAGTAGGTTTTTTATTCTGTACGGAGGTCAAGATTTTTTTTTAGGATTTCAGTGTTGGTCTCCTAGTAAAAATTGTTCACATTGATAAGTATGTTTACTCCCTTCGGGTTGGTACCCCCTTCCGATGCACGTTTTTCATAATTTTCAGATGTTTTTAAAATATTTTTATACTAATATACATATAATTTAAAAGTCTTAAGGGAACTAAGTCACAACATAAGTTGCTACCATTTTAATAATTAATTGAAAAGGTCAAGAAAATAATACATTTATTCATACCTACACTGCAATTTATTTGCATTGTATACATTTTTCAAGGCGAGTGGGTGACCAGGTTCATGTAACAATGACTTACAAATGAATATGATAATTATGTGTCCATATCGTAAAAGTCAATCAGGAATTCAGGACATATTTTGAAAAGAGGACTTTTCGAACGAAATTTTCGTCCGGATTTTTTAATTAAGATCGAAGGATTTGGCATCTATCTACTTTAAAGATTTTAGCGAATTATAATTAGGTACTAGGTACACGGCGAAAAATAAATTGCTGAACCAGTGTTGCTACTTGCGATTTGGTTAGTAGATAGCAAACTTTTGTTCTAAATAGCAAAACCATGTAGCTGCATGTCCCAAATTACAACCATTATTAAAACACATTTTAATTACTTGTAGCCCTGATTTCAGCAGTCACTCGATTTTGGTAACGTGTAGCAAATTTTTTTTACAAGAAACTTTTTTTTTTATATCAGTGTATGGAACAGTAACTTCAAACATTTATTATCATTCCCGCACGGCATTTTCGGTTTCGGATCATCTTACTTTTTGATATGAACAATAAATAGGTTTAAAAAAAAAAACCGTTTTTGTACAAGCTTTTACGTGTGGCCAAAGTACTTATTAAAACAATTGAAATAAGCCCAAACTCGATGGAGTTGCATCGTTTTAGTACTGATTTCCCTTGACCATCTTTCGTCTCCATGATCAGGCCCTAAATATCATCTACCATAAAGCAAGACAAATCAAAGACAAGACAAATCGAAGACAACGCAATTAAGACAAGCTCGGCAAGACAAATTAAACGAGTTCTGTTCAATGAGGTTATATTGTTTTATAACTGAGATCTGACGAATATCTCCTCCTCGAAGGCTCCATCATCAGAACAGCTCATTGACTCCTTAACATTGTATTATCATTCGACTTATACAAGTATGCAAAATTTCAGTACAATTGATTGAGGATAACTGGTTGAAAATTGAGTTGCAAGATTTGACCTAAAGCGATTTATACATACAAACAATATAAGATACTTTGCAAGTTAAATAAAAACTTGTAAACAAATTGAGGTAATACGTAGTGTACGTAGTTTTTTTAAATAAAATAATCCTGCATATCTGTCAGCGCCATAAAAAAGTAATTAAATTCTCCAACACAGTTGTGGTATCGACCTCGTAAATTATATTTTTATGCTTTAAATTCTAAACCATCTCATTAGTTGTGGATTTTATGTAAAGTTAAAACGCTTTTATGTTAATTTTAAATTACGCAAATGTGGGTGGCGCGGTGTTTTAATGAGTACAAAAAATACTTGTACTATATACCTTTTACATTAGGCTAACAAAAGGAGGACTAATATCTACATTGTTATTACCCGACTGCGCCAGAAAGAGGGTTAGTTCTCATTCTCTTGGTTCAAATTAAAATGTTTATTAAGTAATTAGACCTTTACTTACAGATGTTTTTACTTGTCCATAAGTTTAGTTTACATCACGTGTAATATTTATTTTATATTTAAATTATTCCAAAAGAAAGCTACCGATCGCTTCGCAATGACCACTGCTGAGAAGAAACGCCGAAAGATACTCATTCACACAGCAGCGACGTGCAAAATTATTTTTGTCAGGATAGGCACTAATCTTACTTAAATTATGAGCACGGCCGCATATCAAGCAAAATACAATTTTCGCTAGTATTCGATATTATATTAGGAAGGCACACCGTAGACAAATTTTATGTGTCTGTATGAAATGAAAGCTATTATACAGTATTGGTCACCAACTCGCCAGATAGGCTTTGTGATATGTCTGATAACAAATACTTATAATATTGCACGCCTCATAAGCAGAGCGTTGAGGTAGTGCTGTACTCTCAACATGTCAGGGTCAAGCTTTTTTGTAAAACTATCATTATTATATTCATATTGCACTAAGGGACCATGCATAAATTACATTAGACGAATTTCATGACTTTTTAACTCCCCCCTCTTTGTCACAGATACCGATTCTTAATTAAATTGAAAAAAAAATTAACGAATCTACCAAATATTTAACTAATAAAGCGTGAAATGTTTCAAAGTTTATTTATTATTAGTATAAATTTGTATTGTGACGTCACGAACCTTATGTCTCCTCCCACCCTTTGTCACACAATGTCACACTTCATTGACCCCCTCCCTCCCCCTTAATGAGTGACATAATTTATGGATGGTCCTTAATGCAATAATAATAAGTACAGAGATATGAAGAACAACTCTTTTATACACATTTAATATTTGTCGTAAATATTTGTCAAGAAAAACATGTAGAAAAATTATTTGAAAAATTGTTTGTGGATGTCCGGATGTCTGTAAGGACGTATGTGCCGCAATTACGTTCAAAATACTTAATGTATATTGTACCATTTTTAATAGCTTCATCACATCACGGGATTTAACTGAACCGTCGCTCCCTACTCCTATTCCGTTTCATCTTACCCTAACCTGGTCCTTACAGTTCGGTTAAGAGTAAGATATATATATGTATGTATTGTATGCAGTAGCGTTCAGCCTACCTACGTAGAAGTCAACGCAGATACTATCTTGAAGTCTTCCAACAGTTTCTAGTTGCTTTTTTCTAGTTTTAACTCTCTAAAATGCCGTTTTATAGAACTACGAGTAAAACCTTCATATCAAGAAAATTAATTTATTAATAAATAATAATGTCGTTAGTTATAAATTGAGTCATTAGTCTCTCCATGCATTTTTAGAGTTCCGTGCCCAATGGTACCTGTCCTTATTGTGCATATGTTTTATCAAAATTGGCATTGATGAGAGCCATGTGTAAGCATATTTTTTATATAAAGTATCATCATTAAATATTCTACGGAACCCTATATGTTTTTATCTAATTCTGTATCTACAAACGTAACTAAGTCAAGTCATAAAACAACGAACAATCTATGTAATTTCAATGAACTAAGAATAATATGGTGTTGCCCGCAAATTACAGTTTAAGTACCAATTTGTTTTTAATTGCCTGGATTTTATGGACCCATTAAACCTAGATTACAGAGTTGCGATGGAAACTATTTCCCTGTATCTTTGCATCAGGGTCAGAGATCTCGAGTGTTTGTTCATATTTTTTACCTTCAACACAAAACGATGGGTGCTTTGACATGTGTCTGTCATTTCGTTCTGAAGTGCTATTTTTCATTGAGGGACTCACCGAAACACAAAACGTGTTATTTTCCAACTCAGCGCTCGCGTAAACGATTTTTCTATAGTTTTCTAAACATTTCACCATGAATAAATAATTGGCCAAGTGCGTGTCGGGCCACGCGCAGTAGGGTTCCGTAGTTACGAACGCCAACTTTGAGTTCATGCCTAAAAACGTCTAAAAACTATTTTTCTATTGAATTTGTATGAAATTTTCCTTTTCTGAGTACATTTTAAAAGTTAATCGCCCACAACTTTTTAATTTGTAACCCCTACTTAGCTCTAATAGTTTTCCTTTAAACTTCGTTATATATTCTATAGCTGTGAATTTTTTCACGTGTCCATTTATAACCGTTTAGCAGATAGAGGGAGGGGACACTTGACTCTAACAATTTTTTCACTTTAAAAGCAAATATTTCAGAAACGGATCCCTAAATCGAAAATCGGTGTTCACAAACTCACAATATTTTTAAAAGACCTATTCAACGATACTCAACATGACTGGTTAGTCGAGAACAAAAATTGACTCTTCACTTTACTTGTACGGGAGCTACGCAAAAAAAATTTTTTTTTACTGTTTTTTCGCGTAATTGATATACATATTCATGCCAAGTTACAGCTTTCTAGTACTTATAGTCGCTGAGTAAAACCGCGGACGGACAGACAGACATGGCGAAACTATAAGGGTTCCTTGTTTACTACGGAACCCTAAAAAGCAGCGTGAATCGGAACTGATTCTCCATGAAAAGTTTCTTTGACATTTGTACGCTACTAATGGCAAAATTAAGAGTGGTCAAGACCACTTGTTGCAAATCCTTCGCATACGACCGATTCAAAAATACGCATTTTTGGAAACGGCTAGCAACCCATCACTAGTCTGATTCCCTTAGAGTTCCGAAGTCCCTATCCCATAATAAGGAGGATCGCTGGATAGGTCTTTTAAAAATATTGACATTTAGATCCAGTAACCCGTTTGCAAAATATTTAATTAATTGGCTTGTCAACAAAATAATATTTTGTAAATGGTTTTAATTGAAAATATAGAAAATTTTAAGAAGGTAATTTGAATAAAGAAATCTAATTGTTATTATCGGGATATTTTATATAATTTTAAACTTTACACCAGAAGTGACGACACACAACAATCGAAGTTTAATTTTTTTCTATGACTGCACAAAAAAACAGTGACAACGGTCATCTGTCAATGTCACCTGTTTAAATTACTTTTGTTAAGTTGGTTGTAGTCCTTAGACATATATCGTTGTAGGGAGATGACAGTGACAGTGACAGTACAGTACTGAAAGTGGAAATTGCCAATCTTCATCGTGACTTCATTTTCTCAAATAAGCTTGACATTGCTTGAAAATGAAGGTCATTTGGAAGTTTGCAAATATCTAAGTAAGACCTTATATTAAAATCTGATTAGAGAAAGCTTCTCCTAGAGGCTATTCCTCGAGAAGGTTTGCAAATTAGATATTTTTCAATGTACTTAAAAATCTAATTGTTGATCAGCGTCTAAATAAAGTCCCCATGTTGTTACGTGTAGCCTCGGAACTCTATAACTCTCAGCGGCAAAAAATCGGTATTTCCATACAAAAGTGTGTATGGGAATGTTGAATTGTTTTGTTGATTTTTTAACTGTTATGGATTTTAATTTTATTATACTGCCCTATCTATACAAAAGTGATCTAGATATAGCCTGATTTATTACCAGAGGTCGGAATTAGGTAGAGTTATTAATGTACTCACACTGATTTCATACAGCGAGAGAATTAAGTGGATATGCCTCAAAACCCGAGATTAATTTTAAAAAGCAGAAAAATCACGTGATTTATTAAATAAAAAAGTTATTTACTTTTACACAATTTAAACCACTGTACGCGCGACGTTGCCAATATGTAAAAACGTATAAAAATACTAATGTATACACTGCTAAAATTGTATGTTAATTAACTTTGTTTTATTTGTCTTATGTGTCTCTAAGGTTTTTCTTATTACTTATTTGTCATATTGTTGGAAACAAGGGATTGTCCATTAGAAATCCCGGTAAGATCCATATTAATATCAACATTTCGATGCCAGTACACAAATAACTCTATATAACTCCGACCTCTGTTTATTACGCACATTTCCCTAACACGTTGTATAAAGAAAACAGTATTTTGAAAGATCGTACATGCACTGATTGTACTTACCTACTATGCCGTTTGAATGCACCAACAATGCAAGATCAATGGCTTGACACCTATCTGCATCCAATTAACATAACAAGGCCGTGTCGTACGTAGATCGAGTTGTATGCTTCAACCGGTTAGCCTACATACTTACCTAGGTTAGAATCAAACTAAGGTATTGTTGTACCTTAGTTGCTTATTTATTATAAGCAAGTTAGAAAATGGCCTTTTTCAAATTGTCCTGGGTCTTGGATGTTTATGTATACAATATGTAACAAAAACCCTGTCCGATCCTTGTAGGAGCAACTCAGACCGTCAATATAAACAACTTTTCATATCGGACCAATGCTTGAAACTCAAAGAAAAAATCAACATATTCATACAAATTGCCGGACCGGCCGAACACTTTTGTATGAAATTGTCGATTCAAGTTTCAAGCATTGGTCCCATAGGAAAATTTGTTCATATTGACGGTCTGAGTTACTCCTACAAGGATCGGGGACAGGGTTTTTGTTACATATTGTATATGTATTTGTTGTATAATATATGTATCGTTGAGTTAGTATCCCATAACACAAGTCTCGAACTTACTTTGGGGCTAGCTCAATCAGTGTAATTTGTCCCTAAATATTTATTAATTAATTATTATATACGTTTAAAAACTAATAGGTACTCGACTACGGGAGCCATTCACGGCTGACAATGTATATATTTTCGAAATGTGCTAATTAAGACGTTTCATTTGATACCCCACTCGATACACAAACAAAACATATTTTTTTTGACTCGCACTTTTTTGTATGTATACATACATTTCTTGCATACAAATTTTAGCCTACGTTATCCGGACAATAATGACGAATCGATTGACATCCTTTTTGTGAAAAATGAATAATAGGTTCGGATATTACGGTAAAGCAGACATAAATACCCACATACATAGACTGCTGCTGAAATCATTATACACTTCCTTGGCTTTGCCATAAAAAAAAAATTAATAACATAACAAATATGTAACTTTACATGGCTTTTTTTAAGGCAAAATTTGTGCTGCTTTTGACTGGCCTAAAAAACACGACGCTTCTTTCTCATGAAACAAATACAGAGTGGAGGAAGAAATCAGACCTTTTCCTTGCATTAGCCAAGACACCTACGACACTAGGGTCAAAATGGGATGGCGCAAAGGGAGGTTCATACCCAGACTGACCTGCCTTAGTCTACGCCATTTTTGAAAGCTGTTAATGATGATGATAAGACACCTGAGGCTACACAAAAATAATCTTAAAAATCGATCAACATTTACATAATCTTGACGCTCGATATTCAATCAGTCTTCAATTATGTTTTGAGTGACTCACTTCAACTTCGGACTTTTGAACTCTTCAAGAGTTTTCATGAGGATGTTTAAAATATTCTAAACTCACAATAACTTTTTTTTTTGACTGAACTACGGTGATCAGCGGTAAGTATGTTGAAATTGAATTTGTTATTTTCTTATTATTATTAACTTATTATTGATAACCCTACCTAACAACATCAATAACATCGACTGTTAGTAGTATTACGGAATCAATTATATCTGAGAAAGAGACGTCAACCAAAATATTGAACGTTTTTCGTTATTTTTCGTTGTACGCAGCAATGGTTTCATTGCAGTCGCCTTTTTATTTCACTAACTAATTACTCGTACTAAAAAGTACAGTGTTGGTTGTGTTTTAATTTTTATCTTTTTTAAAAAGGCCCTGATTTTTGAAGCTGCGATACCCAAGAGCGTACATTCACGACTTGAGATTCCCAAACTAGACAACCGTTAGAATTTAATTTAATTCAGACTGTTGCTTTTTACGTCAGGGATGTAGGAGAATTTATGTGTTAACATAGTAATGAGGGTTCCGTGCCCAAAGGGTGAAAACTGGACACTATTACTAAGACTCCGCTGTCCGTCCGTCTGTCTGTCACTAGGGTGTATCTCAGGAACCGTGATAGCTATGACAGTTAAAATTTTCACATATGATGTATTTTTATTGCCGCTGAAACAACAAATACTAAAAACAATAAAATAAATATTTAAGTGGCTCCCATACAGCAAACGTGAATTTTGTAGATAATGGTACGGAACCATTGGTGCGCGAGTCCGACTCGCACTTAGCTGGTTAATTTTTTCAATGATATCACTAACATGTTAAGGTCTTTCGGTGTCATAATAAAATACCTTGCATTTTTTATGCCTACAAAAAGCGGTAACGGTTTGTCACTCTTTAAACCTTATTCGAATTTCCCGATTTTCGACGATGTTTTAGATGATATATTATTATGAATTAATAAAAAATGGATTTCAGTAATCTTCGAATATGATAGTTTGCCTAACTGGCAGTTTCGACGAATTGCTACAGAATTCTTCTATGTTTTGTTGTGTCTCACAATGTTTTTCAATAACATTTGTGAGGAATAAATCAATGATAAATTATTTCACGCAGAAGAAATATGGCGCACAAAAATGCAGGCGGTAGACAGATGAAAGACATATGCGCGCAATTCCGAAAACTTTTTATTTTCGGAAAACAGTCTGATTCATGAGATCAATTTTTGAGTTCCATCGGTATTATTTTTAAATCACCACTGCCAAGAGAAAATCTTTCGAATGGTATTTTTTTTGCATTTCTGAATGCCTCATTTCCACTAAAATAAATATTAATAAAACATACCTAGTTACTTACTACTTTTTGTACAAATTAATATATGGCGACAATGGCAACGCTTCTACTGGTAGAATGGTAGCTTACATAAAATTACAACGTAGTCATGTGAGTGTGACGTTTATAGGAGCTTCTATAAAACAGAAAACAGTCCTAGTTTTAAAATGGATTTAAACAATACAAAAATTTAATTACGGATGTGGAATTTGTGAGCGAGCGGATCGTGAACGATTTCAATTTCATCAAATAAAATATCGCACTAAAATCCATCGAGTAATAGACGTGCAAAATGCAGCACATTGAGTCATCTAATCCTGAATGGATGATTCGACAAACATTTTCTACTGGTATATTTCGATTCTTGAAGTTTGAAAACAACATTGAGATCACATTCCAGTAACAATCGCAAAAATCTTTTCCGAATAAAATTGCGATTTGGTCCATCGAGCGGTGGACGCCGAGAAGCATCAAAATGCATACTGACTCATCTACACGTGAATGGGCGACTAACCGATTGTCGACGGTCAAGGACGCGTGTCCACGCGCTCGACTCACGTTTCCACTAGTCCGATATGCATGCATTGTATCGCAATTCCCTAGACGATGATAGTTCTCTATAAACGTTAAATAAAATGTCATAATTTAAAACAAACCTGGTCCAAAGGCTGTCCATAGCAATTCAAAGAGGTAATGCGGCAAGCATAATGAACTTTGAACCGGGCACAATTCGGGGTGGTATTTTTGACTGATTTCTTTCGTATACATATATTAATACTAGCTGTAACCCACGACTTCGTCCGCGTAGAAATCGAAAATGGTTTTATAGGGTTTTTTATTGCTTTTTTACGTAATTAATTTTGGTATAATTAAAACATCGAAATATTATGTTAAAACATTTGAATACTTATAAAATATAACAATCTTCATTAAAGTGTAGGTATTCCCCGTTCCCGTTCCCATTCCCGGGGATGCAATTTTTTTAAATCTTATTAATGGATTATTGTCCGTCCTAACTAACGGTGCTCAGGCCTGGTCATTCACCGAGGATCAGAAGTCCAAAATCAAAGTTTGCCAAAGAGCCATGGAACGAAGTGTACTAGGAGTGAAAAGACTGGAAAGAGTGCCAAATGTTACACTCCGTTCTAAGACTGGTATCGCCGATGTGGGCCACAAAACTGCCAAGTTAAAGTGGGATTGGGCTGGTCATGTTAGCAGAATGTCCCCTGAAAAATGGGCTCACAGTATAACTCCGTGGATACCCGAAAACGGTCGGCGTCGCAGGGGTAGGCCTAGAAAGCGTTGGCGCGATGACTTGGATGCTTTCCAGCGTGATTGGTCAGAAGCTGCTCTGGATAGAGAAAAGTAGAGAAAAATGGGAGAGACCTTTGCCCAGAAGTGGGACAGTATAGGTTAATTTAAGAAAAAGAAATGAGTGAGTGAGTGATTTTCGCTTTTATATATATAGAAGAAAATAGATAGATAGATTGACGAAACTGTTGTGAATTTTGTATTTATTTTCAATGAATAAAGGGGTTTTAGTAAAAAATACATAAATTAAAAAACAAGCCTACTACAAACTTACCAGAACTTACTTTTTAATACGAAATGAAAAGCTTCGGTGCGATGTTACTAGTTTATTTTTATTTTTCAGTAAACATATTCACTACTTTTTCTATTATTGAGTTTACATAATTTCTACCTTATCAACCTTTCGTGTTCATAACAAATACATTTTATTATTCTAGACCAAGTTAATAAGGTCAATGTTGCTTAATGAAAAGGCAGTGAAAAGCGGTTTAAACTGGAAATGAGGTTAGTATCGATTCGGATGGAATGGCTCAGGCGTCAATCGAGTTTATAGCCCTTTTACGGAAACTGTCGCTCAACTAGAGTAGCGCAGTGTGCTTGCACCCTTATTGGATTTGGCATAAAATGAAATTGAAAGTTAAAATGTTATAGTTTTGTATTACGAGTATGTATTCTTTATAAGGATTAATAATTATTAATATGTAGTAAGATTAATTAACTGATTAGATTTTCTTTAGTCTTACCTCAAAAATAATATGCTCGGAAAAAATAACAAGCTTCTAAATTGTATAATAAATCGTTGTAGAAAAAGGTAATAAGTAGGTAGTTTTAGTTAATATTTGTACGGCTACTGAATCTGTTGTCTACCTACCGTACAGCAATATCTATTACTTAGGTATGTACTTTTATGTAGGTAGGTAATGGAGAACATTTTGAAGCTGCATTTATATTAGATGAAATTGCAAAAAAAAATTAAGTACTAACAAATTGTCATATTTAGTTGGTTTTTCATATATATAGAGCAGCAAGAAAACGTCAGATTTTTTTGCAATTTCAAAGTTGGTTATCACTTAAAGGTTATTCATATAAATGAACTAATTACAACTTATTAACTAACACTTAGACTATCTGTGTAACCCGAAGTTTGACTGGTAGAAACGATGTTAGCGTTAAGTTCGCTTATTGTCCTGAACAATTTGTATTTGATGAACAATAAAGATTTAATAAAGAAAATAAAGTCTAATCTGATTCAATCACACATTTTAAATGAGCTTCTAGCTACCAGTCGTCAGTGTGTTTCAGTTTCCCACTGCTGGGCAAATGCCTCCCCTTACTATTTCTTATACAGATTAATTAGTAGCTCGAGGCGGAACACAAATCCGCGGCAACGCAAAACAAGAACGAAATACCACTCTAAGGCGAAATATGACGTGATCCCAACCAGTTTAATTTTCTTGAAGGATTTATTAGTGTATCATAAAACCTTCAAGAACTAACTAGCGCAAACTGTTTTCACGAACTAATCAAAGTAAGTCGTTGGCTAAAATGTCACGCGCGTGCGTTCCGTGCAAACAGACGGGTCGTAAAACGGTTCTTTACTGCCATCGAAATCCGAAGTGCATGCTGCATTTTTAAAGGTTTTAAAGGAAAACTTCTTTTATTACCGAGCGTAGTTTGAGCCGTAAAGGCGTGGCTTTTACGAGCGGGAGTGGTGAGGTGATTAATAAGTTTTAATTAGTCATCTCGTGCGGATGGCTAGTTTGTTATAGCATTGATTTCAAATGTTCTTTTTCTTTATGAAGAAGTTTTTCGTCCCGAAATGTGAAATTGTAACTCTTCTGTTACAACATCATTGTTATATCATGATGGATTTGGATGACTTTCGGTCCGTTAGTTTTTAAAAACAGTCGTAAGGAGAAGCTCACGTTTGCGTCGATTTAAAATAGTTATAGTAGTTTATTTTACTAATAATTTAAACAACACTGGAACGTCAAGCTGCTAGCGGTACCAAAGTCGAGGTGAAGGCGGAAAGTGCGGGGCAGGGAGATGACGCACGAGGGTCGTACTGAGTCTCAGGCCAAGTTTCAAAAACCGGTATAAATCGGTGCGGGCCGTGCCGTGCCTCAGGCCGATGTCTCACCTACACTTTCTGTGTGCACGCACACAAATGCAAAGCTGAGCTTATGTCTCGAGACCTGTATCTACTAACCAAATCCCAAGTAGCAAAACTGGTTCAGCTATTAGTTTTTTCGAAACTGTTTGATTAATACCTAAACCAAAAGCCAGTCGATATTACTCATGATTTTATGGAACTGCAAACCATGTTTGCTTGGTCCAGCAGAGGACGTCATGCGGCTGAAATGATGACGATGAGAAAACCATGTTAAAAGGAAACTGAATGAGTTGTTACCGTCATTTATAAGCATACGATCAGACAGGCGAACGGATAATAAAGACGCAGCGGTGTATAATATCTAAGGTGAGAGAAAAGTTACGAGAGTTACACACGCATGCGCAAATCATCGGGTTGTATGACCAACTTGTACAAGAGATGAAACGCACAAATATTTTTTATGAAGCTAATTTGAATACCTGCCTCCTTAGTATACCTCTTGCTGAGATGGTGACGTGATAATGTGGCGAGGACTACAACGAGCATACTTTTGCCTTTTCATTATTGAAAGTTACTTTCAAAATCGACATCAACAAAGAGCCTTCTGAAAAATTAGAAATTTATATTATCAACGTGGAAAGGACATTCCCGTAATAAATCGAACCACGGGCTATACTACATCACTATAGTATAATGAAATTGAAATAAAAGCCAAAACTAAAAAAAAATCGGCATTTCCATACAAACGTGTGCAGCCGCCCGGGCATTTTGATAGATAGATAAAATATTTATTAAAAATTAAAAAAAACACAATAATACAGGGGCGGACTTATCCCTGTCAGGGATCTCTTCCAGTCATCCCTACAACCAGAGGAGATAACTACAAAAGTGGGGTGGAACATTGTACCTACAATACTTACACGCTAAAACACTTAATTTGTATGGGTATGTCGTTTCTTTTTTGGTTATATCGTTGTAATTTTAATTTAATTATACTTTAGTGATCTAGTAATTCTAGTATAGCCCGTGGTTCTATTTATGACAGGTATGTCCTTTCTACGTTGTATACAGGCACTAATTTTTTGGACCACGTTCAGTTCATGATACCGATTTACTTTCCATTAAACAATTAATGGAAAAAAACGCCTTCCTATACAAATCTGCGTTTAGCCAAACCGATGTCATATACAAACAATATTTTTGACTGGTTTGTTCCTGGTGGTTGAAAAGTCGTCCTGAACTGCTACATTTAATTTCAGTTTTGCAAATATCATACCGGATATTGTTCTCTTTAATAGGACAGCTTTATGACGTCACTTTACAGAGCGCTAAAATGTGTCTCGCTCGCTACGCACACATTAAATAGAAAATGGAAGTATACTTTCATCACGTGCTTTATGAGGATGCAATTCGCTAACTGACGCGAAGTCTCAGTTTCCAAATAGTCTATAATATTATCTGCGGTGTTAGAAGATCATAGGAGGCTGAAGGCTGCAGTGTCTGCAATATGTATAACCTTGGGCATTTTATAATAATTCAAGAACTTGTTTGTGCATTCGTAAAAAGGATAAATGAGATATCCTTCTATCCCGTCGGTATTTGTGATGAGAGTTATATCTATCCCAGGAGCACGTCGTAAAGCAACTCATCTGGATGGCATAATAACGGCATTTTAGACGAATTCTAGAATTTAAGGTCATAAAATGACAATACGACTATATTTTAGTTGATTTTAGCTAAGATCTGAGACAATGACAGAAGTTTATTATAGGATTATGAAGCTTCAGTCCTGTTTATGGATTATACAGATTTTATCATACATTTGTAAAAATATGAAATTAACATTCTTGATGGATTCTTGTGTAAATAGAATTCTTTGGTGGAAATGGGTCAAAACTGTCACTTAGATGTTTGAGTGCATAGAAGGAGATAGTGTAGCTAAGATTTAGTTATTTTATAAATTTCTTTTCATTGCACTAAAGCATTGAATGAATATTATTATGATACATATAATAAATGGATCTCATATCACACAGATCAGATGTCAAAAGGCAGCCTTATCGCAACTGCAATCTCTTTCAACCTAGACAGAGCATTTGTTTGACGAAAGCAAGCACTACTATATATACTATATATATAGATATAAATAGCTAGAATAAATTGAAACTATAAATTGAATATTTCTACTTTTGCAATATTTATTTCTATTTTGTATAAGTATATTCATTTAAAACTGGTTACTTTCGTCCGTCGACCCGGGCCAATTAGGTTTCGAATACAAAAATTACTTATTAATATATTTAATGTTTTTGTAGCTGTCCATTGATATGGTAAAAGTTACTATACAATCAAGCTAAGAAAATTCATTGCAATTTGGTTACTATTATACATTAGGGCATCTAGAGTGTAACTTTCTCTGCTGTTGACTGTACAAGCAAACGCGCATTTCCCTGCAGGAGTGCTAAAATGTCTCGTCTCCTGCGATTCGTAAATTTACGACTCGTAAGCTCATTTACGTTAAGTGATAGTGTCATTCCGAAAAACTTTTTAGACTTACTGACAAATTTTGACATCGGCAAAAGTTGATGCTTATATTATCGATAGCGTCCTTTCGAGTATTTAAATAAAATAAATGTTCGCTTTCGTATCGTAGTCTCGTATCGTGCAGATGTGAAATAATATAACGTAACGCTACACAAAATTATTCGTTATTACCACAATACACGTTAAAAAAAGGTGTACAAATGTCCATAAGGTACACACGCACGCTTCCGTGCATTGCAGGAGTGCTAAAATGTGTCTCGTCTCGCGAGAGTCGTGGTTTACGACTCGTAAACTCATCCGACGTAAAGTGATAGCGTAATTTCGTCAACCGCCCGTTTCAGACGACTCCGGAAAATATTTGAGGTAAGTATGAAATGAAGAATTAAAAATAGTAAACTAGATTTTTTCAAAAAATTGTGTTTGATCGTTTTTATGAATAAATTTTGCTAAGAATGTGTAAATTACAACAGAAAAGGTTCTTTGATTTCCTAAACTAGAAGCACACAATAAAAATACATAAAAACCGGCCAATTGCGAGTCGGACTCGCTCACGAAGGGTTCCGTACCAATATTTATAAAAAATGACGTTTGTGTATCGGATATGTATATTTTTTAATTTAATTTAATTATTTATTTTTGAGGTGAATAACCAACTAAATATTCTGTGAATATTTCAAGCGTCTTTCTGTTACCGATATAAAATCACGTTAGTTGTATGGGCCCTTAAAAAATAATTTTCGTTTTGTTTTTGGTATTTGTTGTAATAGCGGCAACAGAAATACGTACATCATCTGTGTTGTTAAAATTTCAACTGTCTAGTTATCACGGTTCATGAGATACAGCCTTGTGGCAGACAGACGGACACTGAAGTCTTAGTAATAGGGTCACGTTTTAATTCCTTGGGTGAGGAACCCAAAAAAATAAGCATTAAAAAACCACTTCCAAATTAGCACTATAAGTGCCGCAACAGACGGGGCGCAAGTTGCGTCGCGTAACAGCTAGAGATGGGCAGTGGATAGTACTCAATCTACCCATTTGAGTATTTACTCACTAGATTTAATAAATAGAGTAAATAGAGCGTACCCATATATTGACATCGCATTTGATGTCTGTTTACTTATTTTAACGTAAAATTACGTCTATGCACACCTCCCACCAAAAAATGATAATTAGTCAAAGAAGCCTACTTTCAGTGTATGATTAGTATGGTATTTTCATATAATTTAGCGACGCATATAACGTTTACCTACATTTTAAGCATATTATGGCGTATTCACACACTTTCTGACAAGAATTGCAAGTGTATACTAGATTTAAGTTTCAAAATTGTCATGAAAACATGAAATAATGAATATGAACATAAATATGAGTCGCAACTCATTTATATCAATTTACTCACCAAATAGATAAATAAGGATATTTATCGGGTATTTACTCAATCTACTAAGTAAATACTCAAATGGGTTGATTGAGTATATTTATGCATCGCCCATCACTAGCTGTTACGCGGCGCAACTTGCGCCCCGTCTGTTACGGCCCTTACATAAACTATCTATATTAGTATTAATGGTGATCACGTAATCCAAGTAAGATCG
Organism: Acrobasis suavella; assembly: GCA_943193695.1. Classification (NCBI taxonomy): domain Eukaryota; kingdom Metazoa; phylum Arthropoda; class Insecta; order Lepidoptera; family Pyralidae; genus Acrobasis; species Acrobasis suavella. The sequence goes on from OW971947.1 coordinate 6,837,601, forward strand.
GATTAGTCAAAGAAGGTCAAGCTAAAACATTTTCTTTTTTAAATAAATAACTTCAGCCCAAAACATAGACTATATCCCCGTTACAGCGATATACAGAATTTGGAACAAGAAACAGACTTCATTTCCGAAACGCTGCACAATCATTTTTTTACGCAGTACTTAAATCGAAAGGAATGTGCGACGTGGCTTCCAGCCTCCGTCTATTCTAATAAGATCACTCCATCCCTTCCCGTAGATGTCGTAAGAGGCGACTAAAGGACTGAGCACAAACATCTTGTGCAACAACTGCTTTCTAAATACATTTGTAAAATAGGTGACCGGGAGAAAGAGGGAAATTGGTATCTATCGATTTATTTCCATGTAACTGCTTTTAGCTAAAGTGAGAACGTGAAGCTTTTCTACGTAAATACATTAGCCAAAAGTGGCCGTGTTTCGCAAATGTGCGTAGAAAAGCTTCACGTTGTCACTTTAAACTGTAAACAGTAGTTCATAAAATAGTTTGAAGGGTTATCAAGACAAAAAATTTAATGATACATCCGTTTCCTTCAAATCATTTATTTCAAATGGGGGCAGCACTGGATCCCGGAAAATTCAGGTAGCCCCTTAAAACAGAAAACGAAAATTCCAAGGATTTGTTTTTATAGTATGCGTACGAAGTGTCACCTAGTGGCGGCTAATCACTTATTGACAGGGATGCTTAATAGCATCAAGTATGATAGTACCAGTTTCATAATGCAATGCAAGCCATATAGATGGCGCTTGCCAGTATTTCTAGATAGTGTTGACGACGGGTAGGCGGCCGCCAGGCCGCTCGTAAAATAATAGGTAAATCGTTTAAACTGTTTAGGCTATTTCTTTTCGGTTTCGCGTGGTTTCCGTCCTTAGGTTACGATCACCGTTGTCATTTGTATTATATTTGGAGATGAAAAAGCGGAAAAGCGCGCAGCTGTGGATGCAACCGAGAACGTCCTAAGAAGAAGTAAATCTGAAGCAACACAAACAAATACAATCCAATGGAGAAATAAATACAAGTTGACTCTTCAGAATAACGCATCGTAAACATAGTTCAGCCATTAAGGTGCCCATCGGCCATATAACGAATTTTAGCGAGTGTTGGACCATTAAACAGTTCAATACAATACTGTTGCCCGTAATTGTTCTGCCGACGCTAAATCGGCCTTTAAAGTGTGCGAAGTCACCACTAAACATCAACTTTATTAGAGACTATACGAGAGAGTCATAAACTTGTATTTATGACGTTTTCGCCACACAGTACTTTGAGTCTAATTGGGAATGATACAAGTGTCGACTAGTAAAAATGTTCGAGATTATTGTGTGGGTTTATAACTTTATTCCGACTTTGTTTGAGGTGGACAATGGCGAGAGAAAAGCGCTTGATATGTGTTTGCAAAATAAAATTTAGCCAATCGTTTATTTCAGTAAAGTCTGTGGATAGGAATGTAATTAGTTAAGCTTTTACGAGTAATAAGTGCTGCAATGTTTGAACTCGGCAAATTTACTCGTTATATTTAAGATTCGGGACATTATAATGCTAGTTCTTTGCTCAAACTTATCCAAGGATAGATTCTGGTTCTCTACCCTTCGGGTTGCGGAGATCAGACGGCAGTCGCTCTGTGTAAACCAATAACTTTTGACGGGTTCTTGGTTTCATCACTTAGGTTAGGTACCAGAACCTAGGCTTTGAAGCAGTACCGCTGAGGATGCAACCAGGAATACGCTCGGATGATGATAATGATACTATAATTCTAGTGCTTTAGCTAAATATTGGCATTTGTTGTAGAGAAACGCAAACTACTGCAAACTATACATTCTAGGGGAGGAAAAATGTAAGGGCGGGCACCTTATTGCACATAATGAATTTTTCAAAAAAATTATTGGACTTAGAAAAAAGTACACGACGAGGCAAAGGAAGATCTAGAGACAGGTTTTATAAAACAACTGAAAGATTAAAGGAAGAAGAACTCTAGGCTCCGAAGCGCCATTTAAAAGAATAGTACCGTTTAGAGAAAAGTCGCTATGCATAAAACTTTTCGGTTTTTTTTTTTTTTACTTTTGATAAAAGTGAAATCCTTGATACGGTCTTTAAAAAAACAAAGACAGATAATGTTTTTATGTGAAAACTTAGACTTAATAACTTGGCGGCAAAAAGTGAGTCATGGAAGAAAAGCACTGCACCGACTCTGAAGAAAAGGACACCAACGATTTTATTTATTATTTTATATGACTTCACAGACAATATTTAAGATCAAACACAAGAAGCTAGATAACTCCACGTTAACTCCCGACACATATTACACATTTTCCATAAACTAGTGGGTCGTAAACTGCACATATGTTTACTGGAGGTGCAGTACCTTAAAAGCATTGGTAATATAACAAAACGTCTGAACCGAAATTGCCCATAAAACCCGACGGCGTTTTCTAACTAAAGCCATGAAAACGAAACGCTGCAGGAATTTACAATGGCCCCGTACATTTAATGATAGTGACGTACCTCCGTTTAATTAAAGTGCTTCAAGTTGCACTCACGTTTGCATATTTTTTAGAATAAATCACAATGACTAATCCATTTAGTCTGTTGTCTACTGTACTTTCAATACTTTTGCGGACCGTCGGATCTTCTGTATGTTAAATCGTTTTTTTATAAATTGGGGTTGATCTCTTTGTAACAAATTTTTAGACCTTACCTTAACTTTCAATGTTGTTCAGAACTTAGCAGAAGAAAGTGAGATATAGGCAACGGCAAGACTTGTCGGTGACAAGAGTGGGGCGCATGAGGCGCATCTATCAGACACGAATACACGATGTCTGATGTGCGGAGTCTGGAACAAATATATTGGCGAGTGCCTCACAGAAACATCTTATTTAATTACTCAATAAGACATTCAATTACATTTTTTGTATAAAGAGTAGAAATGACCAGTCGACATTTACTTGAAGGTCAGCCGTCAGCCCGTCAGCTAGGATATCGATAAAACTAAAACCTAAACTCTTTTGTTAGAGAATTTTATATTTTTCGAGATTTCAACATTGGTTTCATCACATTGACGACCTCCGTGGCGTAGTGGTCACCATGCTAGTCCGCCACCCAGAGGTCCCGGGTTCGATCCCCGGTCAGAACAAGTTGGAAAATGGTCCTTTTCAAATTGTCCTGGGTCTTGGAAGTTTATCTATATATGTATATGTTATAAAATATAGTATCGTTGAGTTAGTATCCCATAACACAGGTCTCGAACTTACTTTGGGGCTAGCTCAATCAGTGTTATTTGTCCCTATATATATTTATTTAATTTATTTACATCCAAGATCCAAGCACTTATATTCAAACAACTCATTTTCATGTCGATGGTACTACTAGATTTTGTTACTCAATTATCGGGCCACTTTAATTGCTATGTCGTTTGCGGCAATAAGGTCTTCCCAAGTGCAGGTTTTTGGGCACCGCTATCCTTTACAACATAACTCAACCAACTTCTTAAGAATCAGTTAGGAAGGATTTACCTTAGCTATCTAGCGGGGAAATGCTGTCATTTTGAGGTCGATGTGGCGCTTGAAATTAATGAATTCTATTCATATTTTTTTGTTTAAAGATGACTTTTAAGTTGTAGATATAGTTTTAGTTATCTATCAAATTTGATAACGAAAATTGAATTTTCAAACTTTGTCCTACATTCCTTATTTTATTCAGGTGGATGAGTTGGTTACACGGTTACATGTTACATACGTATGCAAATGCTGAAAAGGCCAAATACACAGCTTTCCCGATCCTGACGAGGTTACTCTTGATTCGAAGCCAGACGGGCACTAGATATAGTCTATATTATACATTATATACACCCTGCGTTAAGTTACGACCAGGATGTAAAACCTTATAACCGAATACTCTCATTTTATGACCGGGATATATTTATGAGAATTCGCTTTTAGGAATTGCACGTAAATTTTGCACGAGTAGCATTTTTCATTACTGTCGACGCGGAAAAGCTAGACTAGATCAAGTTTATTACATTATTTTTAGAATTTAATCAAAGTTTGGAATAGTTGGACGTAGTGAATTTCTATCTTAGTTTTTTTTTTTGGATTTGTAATACAAAAATTATCACAGATTTCAAAGAGTTTGCTGTGGTGTAATATTTCATTTAAAACATTTCCAACTTAAGGTGGGAAAGCACATGTTCGAAGCAAAAAGGAAATAGTCGATCTAAGGGGAGCTTTAGACCACCAGTGAGACACAAAGAGGTAATGGGCCCATAAAACTATATTTAAAACAATTAATTTCTTAGAAATCTCTTAAAAAACATCAGCTGTTGCACTTAAATCATTTACCCATCATAAAACAATAGATCCAGAATAAAAAAGTACTTAGGTATATAATGTAAGTAGGGATGTATGTTATATACCGTCTATACCTAGACCACGGCTTTTCAATCCACGAGACGCAATAAAAATATGCGATCTTCCTGGGAACATAAAACTGGCAACGACAATGAATTTCTGAAAAAGATAATGCTATCTCTTTATAACCGCGTTAGAACGAGCAGGACAAAAGATAGTCATAAAAGTTTTGATAGGATGTGCCGGAATCCGCGATATCGGACAGCGGACGTTTTACTACGGAGCGTGTATCGCCGGCTTTATGGGCCGTTTTAAAATTTTAACCATTTTATTGCTTTAACCCCTTCATTTTGATCGCCGGACATTTGCTACTGAAGTTTGGGTACTAACTCGACATTATCAATGTGAAGTTTTAGATTTTTTGTAAGATTTGGTAAAACCTTTGGAAAGGCATTTTGAAGGACAAATTCCACAAATTAAGCCAGCCCCAAAGTTAGTTTTAAACATGTGCTATGGGATGATGTGATGACTCAACCATACTTTATTTAATGATCGATACATTATAAATAAACACTCATTTTAGGTTGACAATCAGCACTATACCATATAATTGTCGAAGCCGTTAAAGAAAATATTAGTCTAATTAAGTAGTAAATTAATTTATGCGAGATTTTTAGATTGTGTATGTACTATGTATAGTATATATAATGTTTATACCAATGCCATTAAATAATAAGATAACATTTTTATTTAACAATTAAAAAGCTTAATTTTTATATAAACTATAATTTAATGTAATCGAAATCGAAAAAAAAACTTTTATTTTATTAATCAGTATACCTAAATCTCGCAGTTTATCTTCCATTGATTTGGACTATATTAGGCCAAACAGTCCCCGGCCGGGCGGTCCCCAAGTTCGGCCACCGCAGACACCGCGTTCGGAAAACAATTAACGCACGCATTTGTTTGTTGCGGTTGCCCGATAATTACTCGTAAAACGACAAATGAGAGCTGAAGGCTGTGGCTACATTGAAGTAAGGATGTGCTACATCCTATACTTTTAACGAGCAATTCTTGTTCTTGTATATATATAAATATACATAATGAAGATCTCGGAAACGGTCTCAACGATTTTGATGAAACTCGGTATGTAGGGAGTGACGTATATTGATTTTCATAAAAAAAGGAACCCAGGCAGTTACTTGTAAAACGACAAATTGAAGTAAGGATGTGCTACACCCTATACTTTTGACGAGGAATTCTTGTTCTTGTATTTATATAAATATACATAATGAAGATCTCGGAAACGGTCTCCAACGATTTTGATGAAACTCGGTATTTAGGGAGCGAAGTGAAATTGATTTTCATAAAAAAAGTAACCCAGCTAGTTACTCGTAAAACGACAAATGAGAGCTGAAGGTTGTTGTGAGCCTAGGGCCGTAAGATCCTAAGGCCACTTTAAGCGTGATGATGGGCGAAAAGGTCAAAAAGGATTAATAAATTGTAATATGTCCTGTGCAGGCATAATTTGGTTGGATGCTGTTATATTAACCGAAACGAAACACAGTATCGGTGTGGTCAAAACGATCAGACTATGTCACACCTCCTCTACTGCCCAACGTGCCTCACCAGCTGTACTAAACGTGACCTATGTAAGGCCTCTGACATCGCTGTGAACGTGGCAACCTTCTGAAGGGAAAAAATATAATTTAATTTTGAGCTTTCAATACGAGATTAATATTCGTTAATAACACAAATCAAAACTAAAGCCCATTCGTTTTTAGATACCGCACAGGTCTGCTAAGCACTAGCGAGCATTTTATACAGACACATAGAATTTGTCTACCCTGTGCCACTCTAACATAATATCAGACACTAGCGAAAAATGTATTTTGCTTGATATGAAGCCGTTCTCGTAATTAAGGTGAGATTAGTGCCTAACCTGCCAAAAATATTTGTGCACCTCGTTAAAAGAGAATCAGAAATAATATCATCTAACAGGAAACAAAAAGTGTTAAACTTTTTGAAGAATACTTAGGCTGCCTCCCTTATCCCTTGATTGAGCGGCTGAGTTATACGCGAAGAATGTAGAAATGTGGTAATAATAATTAAATAAAACGCAAATGGAGATGGAATGGCTACACGCTAAGGAGGGATCCCAATTGCATTCCGAAGCAGATACTAGAAAGACTCCAAGGAAAAAGAAAGCGTGGTCGACCAAAGCAAACCTGGCGACGATCAGTAGCGGAAATGAAGACAATCGAGTTATTTTGGTACTGATATAAAGCGCATTGCTTAAGACAGAACGAGATGAAGACTAGCGGCCCACTGCACCATCCAGGAGACATAAGACAGAAGTCAAGTCAAATAAAACTTATATCTAGACTTTCATTGAATCCTCAGGTGTACCTACTACCTAATCAATATTTGCGCTAGAACTGAAATCTAACTATCTACAACAAACATGAACCCAAACCGCCGGAACATCGAACTTTATTCGTTCGCAAACTGTTGCGCACAGTTGGTAAACAGTTAACAAATGGACAATTTCCAGCCCAAGTGTTGAGCTAAAAGTGTTTTGGAACTGGTTAGTTAGGAAATAACTTTTAATAGCAGAAGTTAGAGCTTGAACTTAATAACTAAAGTACTATAAGTAATTGACCACGAAGGTGATGGCGAGATAACATTGACAGCTTCATGAAAGTATGGCAGCAGGATGCTCTTAAGGGGCATGCATTTTTCGGGGTCCAGTGTTGCCCCCATGAGAAATAAATTATTTGAAAGGAAACGGAGATTTCATTTAAAATTGTATCTTGATCAAGCCCTACATAACCCTTCAAACTATTTTATGAACTACTTTTTATAGTTTAAAGTGAGAACGTGGAGCTTAATTCTTCGCAAAATAGCCAAAATTTCTAAAGCTTCACGTTCTCATTTTAAACTATAAAAAGTAGTTCTTAAATAGTTAAGTTTAAATCACATATCCGTTACCTTTCAAATAATTTATTCCAAATGAGGGCAGTACTGCACCCCGAAAATTCACGCATTTCCTTAGTTATTAGTGTTCAGTGGAATAAGAAACGGGAGGCCTTTGCCCAGCAGTGGGACACATCAAAAGGCTAATGAAAAAAACATAAGTAATTATGGTTTTCGGAAAAGTAGAATAGGACCACTCCAAGTCTTCCCGTGGATGTCGTGGATTTTGAAAATACAAGCTGAACAAAGCTTTTGAGAGGAATTGTGAAGCAAAATGTTTTTATACAAAAATAGACATTTTTGTCGCCTCTGTAACTTCCTAGCTGCAGAAGATAGAAGGTTAAATTTTTGTGGCAAAATCATGAATTTCTAACTTATAAACTTCGATAGTTTACGAGCAATCACCAACCTAACTTTTTTTAAATCTTGTAATTTTTCATGTTTTTTTTTTGCTCTAGGACTAACGCATCACTATGGTTTTCGTGTGGATTGTGATTTCAAGACCTTTTAAGAGGGAAAAACTGCGTTATAAGGCTGACTTTCTTCAACAAGACTTTGTTTATGTAAATATATTTATTCACCTGTTAAATTAAACTTTTCTCTACTATTTATGGCATGTACTTATTTATAAGCTTACATTTTACATTTAACTGTAGGTGACCTTTTATAAAGGTGTACTTAAGTATTTAAAAATTGTTATTTTATTTTGAAAAAAAAGGTTTAGTAGTTTAGGACCACATAAATTGCATTTCAGATTTTTTATTACATTAATTTTATAACTTGACTTACCCGAATAAATTAACATTACGTTACTTTCATTTAACTTGCAATGTTGTAAGTATGTATGTGTGTTTGTTTGTTCAATCAAATCAACAAAACATTGTAAGTATGTATGTGTGTTTGTTTGTTCAATCAAATTTGGCAACTGAATTTTTAAACCCTATCCGAATGAGCTGATATTTTACATACATATGTAATAGGATGATAATTGACAATGCAAGAAATGATGAGATGGTCAGATGACCTGAGCAAGGCTGCAGGGAGGCGCTGGATGTAGGCCGCTTCCAATTGGTCGTTTTGGAAATCCTTGGGGGAGGCCTATGTCCAGCAGTGGACTTCCTGATATGATGATGATGATGATGTAATAGAGTTGGTCTGATGATTGAGCCCGAAGGTAACTAAAGGAACTCAGTAATGAAACAACGAAAATCTACCTTGTTTTAAAAATATCTTTAGTAAGCTTGTGCAAAAATATCTTTAGTAAGCTTGTGCAAAAGAAAATATTTTCTAAATCGTTTTAATACTTTTGACATAATTTTGCAGTTTATAAAAAAATAAAAACGTACTAACAAAATTTCTAAACTTGCACATTTCACATAAGAAGGTACTAAATAAGTGCATCTAGTAAGCAATTTACATCAGTGTATTGTTGCGTTTGACAGAAATTAACGACCTGGTCCCCATCGCAGATTTACAAATGAGATGCGACCATTCATTATATGTTTCAACATACACACATTAAAGAGAATTCAGAAGGATAGCTACAATTGTTATTATTCAACATATAAGTATTTAAACATATATGTATATTAAGAGTATGTTATATAGGGCTTGTGTTTTTTTTTTTCAATTAGATAGAAACGATCTGGACTCATTACCCTGAGGTGATCTGCTACTGACTGGAAATCGGAATAAATAAATTTGATGAGTCGATAAAATCCACACAAGACTGTTGTATCCAAGGTACAGTAAGCATGGAAATTGGGTAAAATGGAAAACCATGGGGAGACCAAGACAAGTAGCGTAACCAAAATAAAAACATAAGTAAATTCCTTTACGTATTCAGGAAAAAAACTGCGTGAATTTTACAGCACTTTATGAAATTATGAAATCTGCTGCAAAATATTTATTTGCGCATTGAAGAAAAATAGGCTAAATGCCGTAGTCTGATAATAGGTAATAACTGCCTAACCACTTTATCCATAAATATTCAAAAGTAAAGTACTAATAGTGAAAACAGAATAAGAATTGGTTGAAAAACGAACAAGATAGAACGAGTTTACGAAAATGTGTCTATCTCACTTGCAAAAATGTATGGATGATATGGTTTGACGTCACCAGTCCATATCGGACTTCTCTTTCTGATTGAAACTTCAAAATATCACATGTTCGTCGCTGATTAGGATATTTTATAAATTCTTTCATATTTGTTTACTGTGGATAATAAGGATTTTATCAAGCAAATAAAAAAAAACGTGCATATTCCCTATCGCATTAAGAGGCGAAGCTAATGTGAACGTAACCTGTAGCCACGCCAAGTGTCACTTCTCTACCAACCTTAATTTATTAACCGTGTGTGATTAATTAGTTTTAAATGAACACTTTAGTTTAAATGACGTATTAATTTAGTGCCCGCTGTGATCCGAATCCGAAATGTTAAAAGCTTTTTAAATTTGTTTTCAGTAGCTGACACAGCTGTGCAAACCACAATTCATAATATTATTATTTAATTGCTGGTATAATGTAACCCAATTTTACGTTTTATTCTCAATTCGAGGTATTCTATTAAGTAACGTTTTTACTGTTTTGTTTAAAAATGGTTATGAATATGATATTGTACTTTATATAATAAATTATAGTACCTAACCTATGTCTATAGAGACAACATCACAAGACTCAAGATCTATGGAGACTGATTATACATATTAAAAAGATTCTGGTTGAATGTAATAAAACAATAAAGACATTTATTTATATTCATGTGAAAAAATAGGCATACACTTCTCCTGACAAAGCCCTTGACGGAGTATACTAATATTACCATACTTAAATAAATTATTGACCATAACTATATAATACTAGTCCAGATTTTATCCTTACGACAAACACAACTCCAAATTATTTTGAACACATTTCAAAATTTCTCATCCATGAATATGACGTCCTGCTTCAGACAATTAGCTACGTTAATAATATGTTTTTATAAGGTATAACAGAAAAATATTATTTTGTCGAAATGCGTTTTTTTTTTCTTTGCTTTCTTTACAATTAAAGGATATATTAACAGGTTAAAAACAAGGTACTTACAGAAAATCACATAAATAGTAGGCGACTTTCTAAACCTTGGGCGAAAGAATAGATCCATTTGCCTGTTCTCTGTGCAAATTCATAACAACGGCTTTGTATGTAATGTGTTACAATAATTAATTTCTTCTTTATCGTATTGGTTTACACTGTAATGAAAGATTTAAGCTATGTCGAAATAAAATTAATTGATATGTAAAGATAAAATCAACAAACTAACGAAAATACCAAAGCAATACTAATATAAGGAAATATTATATCATCGTAGTATAAGTTAGTAAATATTATAACATTCAACCATCAATACAACCATAACTCTGAACTATAAATAAAATGCTGTATGGTTACTTAATTAACAATTATAAACAGAACTAAGACCCATTCTTAAAGAAGTGCCACGTCCGACGTAGAGACCTGTATTTTTAATAAGCCTCTGCAACAATGTTGCAGCTACAAAAACAGCTGTTGGGCGTCAATCGTAAATATAAGCTGTAAAAGAGTAATTGGCTGATTTCATAAATTATACAACATTTTCACTGCATATTGACAGGATGATTTCTTCGTTTCACCTGTGAGTGTTCAAGTATTTAAGGCGAGTCACAAGTGTGAATGAAATAGAAACGGAGCCACTAACTTGGCTCCGTTTTTTTTTTCATTCACACCTACCTAATCATTAATTGGTAAGAATGAATAAATCAATTGGTGCAAGGAAACTCCAAAAAAAATGTAACAGACGAATATCGGATAATATTCAAGCAATGTCTTAAACGAAGATCAATTTAGATATAAAATTATATAAAGAAACCAACGGCATTTTTGAAGTTACGTCTTTACTTCTGACGTTTCAGTTTTTCTTTTATCATAAAATTCAATTATCTTAGCATTTTTAAAAATTTTGTACATTATATATAATCTGGAAAAACGGTGTAGACATAACTCATTTTGATTAATAAGTTTTTCTTTTACTGACTTGACTTTAAGGCTTTGGTTAAAAAATATGACAGCCTTATCGTAAACTAATCTCACTTGACGCAGTTTTTAATAAATTATTTTCTAAATGAAACGATAATTACGTTTGAATAAAATGGGACCTAAAAAAGCGAAAAGCATTCTGCAAAAAAAAAAGACCTTTGGTCAGCCTTTACGAGTTAATTAATTAACTGAGTACAGAAAAACCTGCGTTATTTGCATTTGGTGCGGGCATAAAGCATATCCACCCACGATTCACACACTTATAGTAGGTGCTGCCAAATATGTTACCACACTTTTTTGGATAGTCGGGTAATGACTTTTAATAAAATAAACGTCCGTGTACGTAAATGTCTATGTTATAAATACATTAGCACATACATTATATAATTTCTATCATATCTTTGTTAGTATAATATGAGACTCAAATTATGTCATAAGCTTGTATGTCAAGATTATGACGAGAGAAACATGATAAGGAACATTTTGTCAAATTGTGGTTTTGTTAAAAAAATATGACTTAGTCATTATGACAAACTATATTATAAATTAAAATTTTAGAGATCCCTATAAATGGCGGTGATGGAGTGGAGTGGTACCCTAAAATTGGGAAACTCAGTGTAGGACGTCCGATGGCTATATGGGATTATCTATCAGTTAATATAGGTAGCAATAGGGATTTTATAGTATAATTTATTTATATTTTTATTATTATTATTACTTATAGCGTATATATTTAAAAATAATAGTGCCCAGTTCACACAATGTGTTGGTATTCCGTAAAATAAGTGCACTAGTATTATTTGTAACAAATAAAATCATAATTCTCAAGTGTATTTCTCAGAACACCTACTTCTGTGCTAGCATAAAATTAGTCGCCGTGCAAAATAAGCAATGAAAATGTTAAGCCCTTAAGCTATTCACGAACTCTAGTCGTAAAACTTTATCGCCGTCTCGCTCTAGCGAGAAGTAAAACCGTATAGAGTGAGTGAGAGGGAAATATGGATGCAACATTGTAAACGAATAGCCATAGGAGTGTGTATTTTGAAATAAAATTCGAATATTCAACTGCAGAAATCGATAAAATGAATTGTTCAAGAAATTCTAGGCTGGATGGACGTTTTTAGTATGGCTGTACAGAAATAATCTAATTATAAATTGTGGCAGTTTCGAAAGACTTTGATCACCATTGCCGGTAAAATGCTTTCAATTTTGTACTCGCGTTTACGACTTTGTTTACAAACTCTGCGATATGATAGCCTTTGGTTAAGGAATTCTTATATTTTTTCATTCATCATGATTGTATAAACACTTTATCAGCTTTATATTGTTAAGTTTTGGTAGGTATTGTTATTATTCACAATAACCACCCCCTACTTTCTTGCCCACCCTTAGTGTCTCAACGGACTTTTTCTATGGGACCACCTAACAAGTATGCGCTTTCAAACAAAATAAGAGTTATCGACATTAGTCCAGGCGTCTGAGTAATCGAGGAACATACCTACATAAAAAAAACATATATATATATATATATATATATTCGAATTGATAGCCTCCCCATTTTTAAAGTCGGCTAAAACGCGACGTTGTTTCTGCATGGAGTGAGCTAGAGTAGCAAGCGTAATTTCCCCGAAATTCGGTCGCTCAACTTCAGGATACTATCTATATGAATGAAATAATTTTCCTGTCAAAAATAAAACTGAAGAGTCAGTTTTATTTTTGACAGGGAAAATGTAGGAAAACAAATTAAAAGAATTAGTAGGTAAATCTACTAATTCTTTTAATTTGTTTTCCTACATTTTTTTATTTAACAATCGCTGAGCTACAAAAAACACCTTTTGAATGAAAACTTCACACATGTCATACAAGCATAATGCATAACTCCTACTTCTAGTAAGTCGCTAGATGCAACTAGAATAGTTAATTGCATATCAATGACTTTACTTTCGTTTATTATCATCATAAGCATAGGGTTGCCAGATAGTCAAGCTTTGTCCTGATTATCTAGATATTTCCTTCGATGTCCATAGAGCCCCGAAAACACCATATGTCTCGACAAACATGATCTTTAATTATAAATATTATATACGTTAAGATACACGGCTGACGAACGGCTATTAAGTTTAAGAAAATATTAAATTAAAATTTACAAACTAAAGTGACAAAATTAGTAGCTAAGAGCGGGCAGCGATACCGTTAGCCGTCAGGTCGCCGCTTCTAACACTCGCCCTTATAATGATCGTCCTTATCGATCAAAAACTAGGCGACCGATCCGACTAGGTATATTACGTGAGTAACCCACATAATATGATTTCTAAGGAGATCACAAATGCCACAAATCTTGCTCTGCTTGGGAAGAAATAAGTAATAACAACACACAAAACGATTCTCCTGTTAGCATGTTCATGTTAGAATTTGATCTTGGATCTCCTCCTAAATCCATTATTGACTGTACAACCAATAATGAACAAATTATACATGGTATAGTACAGATATGACCACTTGTAGGAGTTGCAGGTGTCAGAGATTCTCTGGGAAAAATCTAATAAAAAAATGATCAGTAAATAAATGACGGAATACTTCCATATATTTTGTAGTTGGTTGAATATTATGTATGTAAAAACTTTATTACATTCTACCACCAATAATTAATTTAACTATATTTAATTTGAACAATATTGTTGCTTCTTTACTTTATTTAATTTTTGTCATATATAGTACAGCAGAATATATAGTACTAGTCATCAAAAGTCATAAAACTTTTATGATGTTGTAAATTCAGCCTAAAGCTTTATATTCAGTTAGATTCTTGTTTGAAGAGTCATAAAATAGTAATATTGACTATGGAATCGCATTTCAAAATTCGGATAAAATGATTGTTGCCAAGGACAAAAAATAAATAAAAAAATAGTTATTACAGTGGGTTGACTGGTAGGTATGTAATGGCTCTAAGCACGCCAATTACATTAATAAAAACATTTTTCACAACTAAAAGCTGACTTCGCAACTGATTTTAATAACATTTTTAATAGGACCCAGTGTTGCAAAAAAAAACAGTTTTTTATTATAACATGAAAAAAAAACCTTGAAAAAAACATGACAAAAAAACGTTTTTTTTTTCTGGAGTATGTTTTTTTTCAAGAATACAGAATTCAAAATTGATAAGGCATTTTCCGTAAAAGATTAATACTTAACAGTTTATAATTAGAGTTTTTTATTTATTAATGAACTTACCATACTTTTTTGGTGGAATAGTACCAAGTTTACATGAATATATTGGCAATATTCAAATTGCGCACCGGGATTCCCGGTACAACTTGGTATAACCATAAACCGAACGGGGATTTCCCGGTCCGGGAGACAGGGACATTTATTAGTAATGAACCAATTAAACAAAAATTCAGTTTAAAGACATCAAAAAGTCTAAATTAAGTAATTCGATATGTAATTTTAGTCAAATGTAAGAAATAAGAAAGCAATAAAAGCATACATCAATAAATTATTCAATTTTCTTAAGATTTTTTCTTTTTGAAAAAAAAAAAACAGATATAAAAAAAACAAGGGTACTATGTTTTTTGTCATGTTTTTTTTTCAACATTGTGTTTTTTTTTCATGTTGCATCCCTAATAGGACCATCTGACAAGTAGGATACCCTTTCAAACAAAAAAAAAAGCATTTTCAAAATCGGTCCAGGCGTCTTCCAATAATCGGTGAACATACATAAAAACAAGATTGCGACAAATTGATTACCTCTTCCTTTTTGGAAATCAATTAAAAAGATATTTTACTTTATAACCAGTGTGAAGTTTGAATAAGTTTTTGATCATCGCTCATTATTTGAACAATGGCTTTAAATTACAAAATAATTCATCATGCTCCACCGAGTTGCAATGCGTGGTGTTCACGCATTTCTAGCGCTTTTACAAGTAACCTCGGGCACAAATTAAGTACTAGTTAGTACTCACGTACAGAAGTCTTACTCAGAAAAGAAATTTAAAGAAATATCTACCGCTATGATTTAATTTAGCTCGCGTCAGACAGAACTTCTCACCTCTTCGTTTAGATACCTAGACAAGCCAATTTCATTCTTATTACTCTGGACAAAAGATTTATGTAACTGAATTTTCCCCTTCGAAATGGTCGCCGCGCGGATAGTAATTAATAATGTAGGTATATTTTTGATACCTAAACGGGGAGTGACACAGGTCTGCCTGGGGCGGGCGGTCGCCAATTCGCTGGGCGATACAAAAATTATCGCGAGCTTCTCCGTGATTCGGAAGGCACGTTTAGCCGACGGTGCCGACTGTCATTTTTGCTAAAGACATGCATAAAATCTTAATCCCGGCAGTACTGTTATGTAACCCGGATATAACTGATGATCACATTTACGGTAAATATTTCTTACAAATTGTTTATATAATTTGTTCTGACCCTTACACACGAAAAATACTACACAACAAGTAATTAAATAAAAAATATTTTTAAAAACAGCCTTTCATATTTAATAATGAACTAAACGGTTAAAATGCTCTTCTGTTCTTCAAAACGAATTAATCGAGGCAAAACTCGGTGGGGCTCTATTGTTTTATCACAGAGATTACTATGACCACCTTCCGCCTCCATCATCCGATCAGCTCCATGTCATCGTAATATTATGATACGATATAAGCGTGCGTGCAAAATTTCAGCTCAATTCGAAACCCAGAAGTGGATCAAATTTAACTTCCAAGATTTGATTACAGACAGACAGAACTAAATTACACACACAGAACAGAACAGAACAGGTGAAACTAAATTACAGTTTTATAAAGTTTTTATCTCAAACAATGAACTTAGAATAAAAGTTTAGAGTGCTCTTCAAGACGAATCAAACGAGCCCATATTCGATGGAGTTGCGTCGTTTTATTACAGAGTTCGTATGGCCCCCTTCCGGCTCCATCACCAGATCAGCTCCACGTCATCATAATATTGCATTGTCACGCGGTATACGTATGCGTGTAAATTTTCAGCTCAATCGGAAACCGGAAATTGTGTCAAATTTAACTTGCAAGATTTGATTACAGTTAGACAGACAGACAACGAGACAGGTGAAACTAAATTAAAGCTTGTAAAAAATCCAATATGGTAATTACGCTGCAGCGTAATGTGCAGACGCTCGGCACCTATACAAAGTGTAACCGTTAAGAGTCTATCAACCCAAAAGGGAGTAAACATACTAATCAATGTGAACAACTTTGACTATGGGACCATCCCTGAAATCGTTAAAAAAAAGTCTGCACCATACATTTTGGCACGGTAGGTATTTAATTTGTTTAGAGGTGAAGATTTTTTATTTTATGATTTCAGCGATGGTCCCATAGTGTACGGCGAAGGCTTCGGTTGTCACCTAGGCCCGCACCATACACGGACAGATGATGTAGGGTATTGTAGAGGTTGTTAGATGATGGTGTGGAGACAAGACCACGTCACGTAAAAACTGTTTATTATTGTAGTTAAGTTACATTTTGTAGAGGGTGTAACGGGTATTTTCTCGATCGCCGCTCGATAGTATCTATATGATTGTTTTTATTAGATTTAAAATGTAAAGTAAAACAGCTGACACGCGACCTACATACTCGTAGTATAGAGTTATTCCGGTCTGATCCCCAAAACGGATCCACTCTTAATTATTGTTATTACTTTTGTCCGGTCTGATCCACTACAAAAATGACTAGTCCGGTCTGATCCCCTACCTTTTTTAATGGGTAAGTACAGTCAAGAGAAAAACTGTCGTCGATTAACAAATAATGCGTTTTAATTAGTTATAATCAATCACAGATATTCATATATATTTGAACCCTTGATTTAGATAACATGAAATCAAATTGTATATAATTAACTAATGAAAAATCAAATGCTTAAAAAAAAATTTTTAGACAATTATAACAGTAATCACTAATCACATATATTATGGTACAATAATGTAAATAATCAAGCTTAATAAGAAAATGTAAATAAGTAACTTAAGGTAGATCCAATAACAAAAAATAAAACTTACTATAAACAATACTCACCCGTATATGGGTTAGAAACTACTACTTAACAATCAAAATATTTTTTTTTATTTAACTAAACAATCATTGCAAAGTGGACACTTTTAATTTAAAAAAAAATTTAATAGAATGAAATGACAAAAATAAATTTTAATCAAACAATTATCACAGTAATCACATAATATGTGCCATAATATTACTATGGCACTATAATTTGAATGATAAATCGAGAAGCTTATGATCAAATAGAAGATAGGTGTAACAAATACATGGACGTCATGTCCTTTAAAATGAATTTAAATCAAAAAAGGAACAATGGTCTTTAAAACAAACTTATAATTTTTACTTTGATCTTAATTTCTCCAAACAGTGCCCAATTGAAATTTTTCCAGCCAGAAGTAGCTCAGTAACGTATTGGTACTACTTATCAGCTTCAATGTCTTCTGAGAGCCGTCGTTTTGGCTCGGGTAAATCTATGCTAAATTGAATAATATTTACAATTTGCAATTTGGCGTCTTCTTCTAAGGCTGTTAAAAGTTGATACAAATTAGGGTTCTCTGAAAGACAACTATTAAGTTTTTTATGCCAAGACTCCACGGCATTCGTTGTGCGATGGCGTTGATTGTGAGCACACCAAATGTCAACAAAGTTTTCATCTTCTAACCATTGTGTTACCATATAATCGTTGAATGCTTGTATTTCCTTTGAGTCGGGACTTTCTTCCATTATGTAGCACCAGCCATCTGAGATATATTCTCTTGGCAGTAACGACAATAGAGCAAAATGTCTTCGAAATCGTTTGTCTTTAGTTATTTGTAGCGCTTTTGCTTTTTTCCATACATTATGTGTAAAATGAAAATAACACCCTTTAATTTCGACTGAGGGAAATAAATTTAATACTGCATTCATCGCGGCTTTCTCAAAGTCTGTTTTATACTGCAGTGGCACCCATTGTGGGATATGTTCTTTTATCAACTGGAATAATTTAACGTAGATTTCTTCACTTTTTACAATAAGTAACGCATATATTAATGGAACTATTCTTGTGTGCTCTTCGTCACTCCCCAAGTCTCCATGGATAGTGTAAAGTTGAACAAATGGTTTTGGACAGCAATCGAAGGATGCATCGCTTAAATTTGATTTTATGATGTGTACATATTTAAGAATATTTTAATTTGCAAAAATCAATATCATAGTAGTCAACTAAAAGAAAATTCTTAAATTGCAAGGGTATTTCTACGTGTTCGACAATTTTAAATTAAATTTTTGAAACACCAGCTTCTTTGTTCCTGGCGGCATAAATTGCACTTTTTATATTTGTAAGTGATGGAAGTTATTTTATTAAGTCTAATCCTGCATCACTGAATTCTGATTTAAACTTGTTATAGATATTTGAAATCGGAGAAAAAGAAGATGACAGTATCTTTTCGCGGCAATCGTGTAATTATTTTGCTAACAAATTATTAATATCACTGGGCTCACATTGATGATTGATCTCTTTAAAAATGTTATTTTCTTTGACATTAAGAGACCCCGAGCAATTTTTACGCCAGTTGACACATCTCCATAGACTTCATCCATTTTTGTATGTTTTCTTTTTGGAGTATTGGTGACCAGCTCTTAATAAAACTACGCCACCGTTTCTATTTATGAATGTCAGTTGATCAAAATGTGTTGCCGAAGATGTTGACAGCTGGTTGTTTTCTTCAGACATTCTAAAACCACAAAAATGAAGAATAAATATTTCCTCATTATATGGTTAATTTAAAAATATAAATCTTAAGTGTATTTGTCTACTTTAAAATTGTATTAAATAGAAAAAGGTGGTTTAAATGACTTCTTCTTCTTTATTAATATAAAAAACATTATTTCTAATCGTAAAAGTATAGATGATAAAATTGGTTTATAAACACTTACCTTATTAGGCTTACACTAGTCACTTCACCAAATCACAAAATTATTTACTAGGAATAACAGACAACACTTTAACTTTACTTGGTCTCTTGGTCAGGTTAGCGCAAAACTACGACGCATACTGTCCCACTGATGATCTATTTCTCATGTATTCTGTGACATTTAATAATATAACGAACTTAACTTGTCTATGATTGGTCACTTTGAAATTATTAGACAATGCAGTACCACATCCCTTTGTTCACAGGTAATGAAAATACGGAAAATACAAAAGAATAAAACCTGTCCTGTGGACTTGGTCGAGATGATAACGATTTTCTATTGTATGTCACGCCCCACTGTTTTCCAGGTGAAAAATACGACTGTAGATTATAACTTTAAGTTAGCCGACATTTTATATACCAGATCAAAAAATATTTTCCAGTAAATCAACAAACATTTTGTTGCTAACTGTACCAAAAATATGTTTGGGGATCAGACCGGAATACAAAATTTAATTATTAATTCTGATACCCTGGCCGGGGGATCAGACCGGAATAAAAAATAATTAAAATAAAAGTGATCCACTAGGGTATCAGATTTTGGGGATCAGACCGGAATAACTCGTAGTATATGTGGCCGCGTGCAGCCTAAATGTGTGAGCATTGCTCGAACACATAGTAAAAGTTGTTCACATTGATTAGAATTTTTACTCCCTTTAGGGTTGATACCCCCATTCCGTTATACGTTGTTTAAGTACATATATTGAACATGCTCATTAGATAGATCCACGCGCTGGTCTTTGAAGGCGGATATATGAAATTATTTATAAGGTCACGATATCAGCTACAAAGATAGCTCGTGAGATTAAATGTTGCACGTGTGAGGTCGCGGAGATAACTCGCGCGGAGATAGTTGTAATCTAATTGTTACGTAGAAATGAGAAGTAATCATAACGTTGTACATGTTACCGACCATGCCCGATTTCAGGCAAAACAAGTTTGTCCTAGGCCAAACCGGTTCATCCTAAGCGTGTCAGGATATACCAGTTTAGCCCAGGATAATCCTGTTTAGCCTAAATAATAAAGGGTTTCCGTTTGGCCTACACTGATAAAAATTATGTAATTTTACTTAAAAAATTATATAATTATACGTGCAAAAAATTACATAAAACTGTAAAGATCTCGAAAAATCTGGGAAATTTACGGAAAAATATTAAATTTTACACAGTTTCTGGAAATTGACAAAATTTATGTAAAAATTCATATTTTTCCGTAAATTTTCCAGATTTTTTGGAAACTTTACAGGATTATGTAGTTTTTTACATGTAAAATTACTTAACTTTTAAGTAAAATTACATAATTTTTAACAGTGTAGGCCGAGCTGATTTAGAATTATCCTCAACATTAATAAGATTTTAAAAACTATGTGTAAGACTTGAAATAGTTGACGGTAAGTTGGTTTCCAGGCGGCTCAATATACTTAGCAACTACACCGTACATATCATTTAAAAGACCTACCGCAGACCTTTAAGAATAAAAACATGAAAATCGTCACAAAACCGTATAGTTTTCACACAAAACTGACCTCAAATGCTTCAACCTAACGTTTAAAAACGGATAACTGACATTTACGACGACTCCCGTGTCTGTTCTAAGTTTCTAACGCATATGGGATAGGGGTAATATGTTTTGTGGTCGCAAAAACCGAGAAGTGAAATTATATCGCACAGCAATGTTGCTGGGAGTTCTGCGATTGGCAGATACCGCGTTATGCCTTTTACGACACTGGCGTAATTGAAAATGAGCTTGGAAATTTTTACTACTGCATTTGTATGGGTTTAAATTACCTAGCTGGAAATAGGGGTGAGTAAGTAGCGACGTTTTAGAGGTTATTTAGAGTAGTTACGGATGCTTGAGGCGGGTCTTACATTTAGAATATAGGTGTTTTAAAGCCAATTTGTTAATAAGTTTGCTGTTTATACTTCTTGGTTTCATTTTCGACATATATTCAAATGGTTATTTGTTATTTACTTATAAGTAAATTTATTAGATACTGATAATTTATTATTAAATCGTTTTAAATTATTTATTCATATTACATTACATTTCTTATTTATAAATACTACTATACTGGTTTAAATACTTAGATGATTTTAACATTTATTTAATAAAAATATCCTTTAAAATATACAAACTAGTTAAACAATCTGAAAGGCTAAAAAAATATTTAAACATGTTTTTGAGTAGGAAAAGCGCAAAAGGAAACCTCAAGTCCCCTACAAGTTTATTTGCACGGCAAATTGAAAAATTCAAACGTTCGCCCTCCTTAAAATTTGGACGATTAAATCGATTTTCATCAAACATAGCAAGGAAACTTGCTTTCACGTAAAAACCGCATCATAATCGGTCCATCCCTTCGAGACAGACAGACAGACATTGGTGTTAAACTTATAACACTCCTCTTTATGCGTCGGTGGTTAAAAAAGAAATACGAGACACGATTTTTTATCAAAAACAGACAAATGATTAATCAAACTGAGAAACTAATATTGCGTTAAAAAAATGTAGTGCGTAATATAATGTGAAAGGATTAATTAAAGGTAACTTTGTGTATCAATTAATACAAATGTTTTTATTATCTATCGAACAACATTATTCAGTACACAATCTATTAAAATAAGTTATAATTACTTTTGCGCCATTTTTAACAGAAACGTTAAATTTAAATTAAGCGTATAATACTTTTTATTTCACAATTTTCGTTTATTTATAGTCCGTTTTACTATTAATCGGGTTAAGCTGTTGGTCCCAACTGTCATTGCACAGATTACTTATAAGAGTTTAAGCTATAAAGTAGCCACAGGCAGCTCAAAAAATCTTACTAGCCCGGGGACGTATTTTTGAAATCATTTGTCACATTTTCCAAACGGGCGCATTTTTGAATCGATCGTTTGTATGCGAAAGATTTACATCGAGTGGTCTTGAACCTCGTAACATTGACATTTGTAGCGTATAGCGTAGTATGTCAAAGAAACCTTTCAAGGAGAATCCGTTCTGATTCACGCTGCTGTTTATTTCATGGGGAAAATTTTAAAAACCTCAGACATATTTTCGAAGATTTCTGCATAAAACAAAATGTTTTTCGCTGACACGACGATTTCAAAAATACGTCCAAATGGTATTTTACGCGAGCGGTGATTTAAAACACTACACGCTTTGTGTTTCAGAGAGTACCTTAATGAAAAATACACTCCTAAGCCTCTTACAAACACAAAAAAACAAACAACTTTCCATTTTCGCAGTCGGGTAACACTGTTAATTAACGACCCAATGAATATTTATATCAACAAAGAAAAATTAACGTGCAAAGTTAACAAGCCGCTTTAATACCTCATAGTATAGCTAATTGCAAAACTTTTATATGAATTCGGGGAATCGCGGAATGAGTTTACAATTTGCCTACTCCTTATAGCCGTTGGTTTATACTCGGCCATTACGAGAATGCATTTAACATTTTTACAATCCATAATTGCAGATTATAAAATGTAAGCCGCGGGTTACGACTTCAAGACGAAGTTATATTGAGAACAGATAGCATGGCGCGCGCGGTTCTTTGGAATTTGTTCTGTCGCCAAAAAGATTTAATTTACTTGTTTTTCTATCCTAACTTGGCTCACTTCGTCTCCCCGATTTCCTTGTAAAGCAAAAATTTCAAAAGACTTCAATGCAAATGACATTTATGGAAAAGCTAAACATGCAACAATAGTTTATATACTTCGTTGTCATTTTTTCAAGAGGTAAATATCCAATTTATTAGACCATTTTTGATAAAAGAATCTAGGGATCAATCTGGAAATGGTTATATTTTTTTCAAGCATTAATAGCTCGTTGTTTTCAAATATTTTTCTAATCGGTTAATAAATGACGGAGTTTTGAGGGTCAAACATAAAAAAGTCGAAATGATGACCTATTCTTTCAGTTAAAAATCTAAGGTAGATAGGTATATGTATAGCCCGAATATAACAAGTGTTACTCTGGATTATTTTTCTGTTTTGGCTGCAGCGGTTGGGTCAGGTGGGATTTATTTAATCGGTTATTTAAAATTTAGCGTTTTCGTTACGGTATTAGGGATTTTTACGATATTCTCAAAATATCGATATAGTCTATGGAATTATGAAATGGTTACGTACGTATACAACATATTTAGAAATATTCCCCGTAGATTTTTTTTTATCACTAGCCAATGTTAATGCTGCTACTTTTACTTGTTCCTAAATCAAGATTTTCAATTCGTATATTTCCACTAAGTGTCAGTTTGCTACCGAGCAACAAAGGGCTACTTGATCAGTGTCGCCGTCTTACTTTTGGGAATGTCGCTAGATAACTTTGAAAGTCACTAGATAATGCAAATTTTGAGATAAAAATTGCTAAATGTATTAAACCGAGATTTTGAAAAGTCGCTTAAATGTAAGATATCGGTTTTTTTAAGTCGCTAACTGGCCTGAAAATTTCGCTAACAAAGTCGCTAAACGGCAACCCTGAACTTGATGCGTATAGTACATACATAGCACTCAACCGTGAAGACATATCGGTCAGGTCAAACGGCAATTTACTAACGCCAGTCATTCAGTCATCACGAGAGAGTATGAACAAAGTCAAAAAGATATTGCCTACAGAGTATAGAAAGTACAATTATTCATAATGAGTAGACATTGTATTTATATCTTTGATACTGATTTAACTTCCCAAAAAACAAACTGGTGAAAAACGAAAAATTTTTCGCTTCTTTCTCTGGAAAATTTATTCAGCTTCATGTGATGATTAAAGATTTTAATGAAACAAAACTTAAACCAACCAACCAATCAGTTGGTACCTCTGATCGTTTTCTCATGGTGGGTGGTTATGACGTCATCACTCATCAGTCATCACACGTCGTGAAAAGTTACACTTCAAATACTTATCTTCATTGTTAAAGTATGATGAGTAGGTTAATTATGAGCGAGCATTGAGAAAGACTTAAAAATACTTATTAAAGTAAAAGCTAAAGTTTTCCATCTGATTTTATACGATCGTATAAAACGTTGTTAACCTTTAATACATCTTATTAGGTTTCTATTTTAATAATACTTGGTTCTGGCTTGTTTATTCGTCATAAAGATACTATGTCGTAAAACTATAGGAAAGCAATACGGCAGACCGGTTACTATTTATAGATACAATTTAACCTGCTTACGATAAATTTTATATCCCAATATCAAATGAATACTGCGATTTTTTTCATCGTAAACATCTTGTAACTTTATCGCTTAGCAAAGGTAATACAATATATAATATACACAGTATTTTAACTATTTAGCACTTGCGCAAATAACACGATCGGTTTTATTTCTTTAATTTAAATTTTATGAAATAATTACAATTTTTTGAATAAGTATTTATGCCAACTAATTATTTCTTATTGGATTACCTGACCGTATTAATAACTATAACACAGAACAATCAAAATTAATTTAATTTTTGCATATATAAATTCATTATAATTTAGTGCCAATATGATACAACACTAAACTTGGAATAAAAAACGTTCTATTTCATTCGTAGTGTTGCCACTATATATATGTTATTATGTCTAGAGATTTTACGAAGTAGATAATCAAAGCTTCGATTTTGTAAAGAGACAACTTGTAGTTTTACTTTTTGTAAAATACAATTCAAAGCTATTTGATTGTTCTCGTTTTTTTTTAAACTTATAATCTAAACTCACCGAAAAGTCCAGTGTTGCAAGTAAAAAAAGTCCGACATTCGCACACAGCGGCGCACACGCGTCCACACACAACACCGCACTTGTAAAATAAAGTATCATTCGCAAAACAACTTAATCGATGACGATAGTACACCACTTATATTATTAATTTCGCTTCGCAGCATTTTCCTACAAAAAAGAAAAAAAATATGACACACACAAGCACAACACTATGGCCGCGATTTGGAACTCGATCTTTCGAATGGGTCACTGACTTTTTTCTTTTAAATTGCGAATTTGGCCAGCTTCGTCCGGTCACTGCAAAGTGGAAATCACGACTGGTTAGTGTACATGATTCCGTTGACTTGACCACTTGGGCACGTGTGTAGTGTAAAGAGTACAATGTAATGGTGATACAGTGTAAGTTGTAAATTAGATCGAGAGGAACTGACTCTGTAACGCGTATACAATGTTTGCGATCACAATCTTGTAGGGTATGGCTTGATGCCGAGTGTTTTCCTTCGCATTCTGATCAATTAAAATACAAGACTTCAACGCGGTTTCGCCAAGGCGACAGCGATAGACACATCACAAACTTTTATCGTTCCTAAAGTGTAGTTACTTTTTTACTCTCATCTATTAAAACGCCCCGGATTTTTTCTGACTGGAGTCATAAATTATCTAAAACATTTCAGTACTAGTCAAACACATGTTATACGTTCTTTATAATATGCCATGAAGGTATATTTTTATGATCAATTGGCTAATCGTTTGAAACTAAAACCAAAAATCGGATTGCTGAGATTCCAGTTATAAAGGTAGAGTTACACCTGACATTAGCTTCATCGAGTAAATTGTGACCTGGAAAGTAGGGAAAATTGCCGACAAAGGTGAAGACGCAACTACTCGGGGTTAGTAACAGTGGACACATTCAACAGCCGTCGTCGGTCCCCTTCAAGTACGAAGCGCAAGTAATGGCTGTACTTTGTCTAATTTGTAGTTTAATTGTACCGTCCCATCATCACGGTTGCTTGCCACCACAATCATAACTCTATACTTATCTTTTCTATATGACGCAATAATAACTTAATGTTACAATTAACAGGAAAGGACCAAGAATTACCCAGGCATCAAGTTGTAATTTGAACAATTTAACTGAAAATTTATAGTTAACATTTCAATGCGGATCGAGTAGAAATTGTACATGTAAATTTACTTTTTTGTCGTGGATTGTAGACAACTGCCAAACAATTAATTTATCCGATTAACTGAATTCTTTTAGTGACCAATTTGTTCTTATTTTCAAGATAATAGTATTGTTTTAGTGTAGTCGGGTACTACGGAAAAGCCAAACGGAAAAGTAATTATTTAAAGAGGCTTAGTTTTATAGAAAAAGTTGTTTACACTGTCGGATCGAGTCAACCCTACAAGTTTGTGTTGGCATTCTAGTATATAATCATCGACAATATAAAAAAAAACAAACGCATTTTGAGATCAAACATTTTAAGCAATAAATTACTAAAAACTTATGATGTGTTTAATTATTATCTTGCCCGATGCATTAGTATATTAAAATGTTATGGACACTTTCGGTCCAGAAAAATAATAAAATCGACCTTTGTACAAAATCTAATTACCAATTTCTCATAACTTTTAGGGCAATGGATTACTGTCATGACCGAAGCTACCACTGATTGGTTTCTATTATAATATAATTTATTAATTTACGATTCAGGTGCCTCCCTATGATCTAAGTATGTACAAAGTGTCCAGAAAGGGTGAGTGTATAAAGAAAACTAATTATTTATTTTAAAATAAGGGTAATTGGTTATTGATTTTTGATTGCATTACAATGCTTTGATTATTATCCAAATTAAAACGTGTGATTGTGGGTTTGAATCCAACCCGCGGCGAAATTTTTAATCACAAGTTTAAATATGGACAAGGGTAATTGGATAATGATTTTCCAAAAATTATGTGATTTGATGCTCCTGACACTCGTGCAACTTTAAACCCCCTAACTCTAGACTTTTATAATTATACATACGTAGTCTAGCTTTTATTTTGAAATTGAAACGTTTTTATTCTGGTCTGTGTACGACTTCATTGCTATTGAAATTCCAGGAGTCGAGTTATCAGATGATGTTAGACACCTCTATATTTAAATCTCTGTATACTGTGAACGAAGTGGTAAAGATATTCTTTATTGTATGCATTTTTTATTTAGAAAACTGAGTGATTCATCAGAATTTTAATTAGTCAATAAATATATGAACAATTACTTAATATTGAAATATATATAACAAAAACATATCCTAAGCAGACGGCACCGTTGCACGAGAGATCTAGGTATGACTATTATCATATTAGATTAATGAATAGTTACTACGTCAATTATTTCGTAAGAATCATGTTATGTGTGTGTTTGTGTATGAAGAATTGTATAGCGTATTTTGTTTCATTTCGTTTTAGCCGTTTTACTAGGATTCTCAAACAAAATAATAATAATAATATATCAGTTTACAGCTCAGATAAAATAAACATCCCGTCTATTAAAAGATATAATTATTTTATCAAATTAAACGAACTTGTGAAGTGAAGTTCGACGAGTAATACTTGAACTGTTTTATTATTTTCTTTTTTTAATTGTCATGTGACTTTTTTGATAATGTTGTTATTCCTGTGTCTCGTTTCACGACTCACGAGCACCCAAGGAGCAATACGCTTCTACATTCCCGGGCCGTCGTCGCCGATCGGCCATGTTCATCAATGCTAGAATCCTGCTAACTTCATCAAATGATAATGTCCTAAGTACTGAATACTAAATTCTCTCTGCATACGAGGAAATACGAGTAACGTTTTCGTAACCAAGGGACCAGTTTTATTAACTTTATGTTGGCAAAACGTTCGTGGGTAAAAAGTCCTTTGGATGAAAAATTAATTGTTTGAAAATTCTGTTGACCAACGGTTCATGGACCAATCGAATGTTGGTAAACCGTTTCAGTTTCTCGCAAGCATTTCTTCACGTAATCGGACACGTTATTTTTATTCATAAATGGTTATTTGATTTACAATAAAAACTACTAATGCAGAGTCACGTTTTTTTATCACTAGTAAAACGGCTAATGAAAAGTGTTCAAGTCGCGGTTCCAGTCAGTGTTTTGGAAAAACTATATTACTATTAAAGTCCGTACTGGCGAGTCGAATTCCTCAGCTCGAGCCCGTCGAAGATGTTGAGGTTGTGTTTCCTGGCATATTCGTTGATGATCATCTTCCCTGGGGACAAAGAAGGGGTTATACATTCGCTTAGCAAAATGTGGCGGGAAAAAATGCAAGATAAAATATCAGGAAGCTTTTTTTTCTCCATTTTTTTAAATAAAATGAGGTTTCGCATTTATTACTTCTTTTTTGTAAAAAAATAATGAAAGTATAAAGTTATAATTGTAAAGTTTAAAAAAAACTTTGATACTATTTGTTTTTTCTAATGATTTATTTTATTAGTTTAAATCACTAAAAAGTGGCAAGACAAATAAAAATTATACTTGTATAATGTCTGAAATGCATATTTATTCATAATTTACCATGTTTCTGTAAATATTTAAATAATCGAAAACAATATTTATGATTTTATTTGAACTTTTTTACTTATATTTAGTAAATTAAGTAGACCTGGTTTTATCCTTTTATTTTTATATTACAAAAATTTGGGGCAGAATAATTTTTTTTAAAGAAAATCAGAATCATAAAAACATACAAAAAAATTGTTAAAAAAACTAAATATTTTTTACGGTAACAGAAAATTTTAGGATTATAAAATACGACATTTTTGTCACCGATTTATTACGAAAGGCTATTTCAAGTTCACAGATATCTATTCATTATTATTATTATTTTATATGACAAAATTTTCAAGACGATCGCTAGCATTTTTCATGAGCATGCAATGTAAATGAGCGTAGTTTTAAATTTTTTACGAGTATAATGCCATTTTAGAAATGTATTTCCAACTTGATATTAACGTCTTAAATAGTGTAAGGAGATCTTCATTATTTATTATAAATATATGATTTTCTGCGAATTTGTTTTTATATTAAGAACGCTTGTAATTTTTACAACTCGTGCAAATTATGACATAAGATTTTTAACTTAAATTGCGCATAAGTTGTAAATTTAAATTACTGCACTATTAAATCTTATTTCACATAAAATGGCTTTATTTTTATGATGATTCCAGTGACAGTATTTTCTTCCTAATTTACTTTTTGTTTTTAAAATTGTACACTTAATTTTTTTTTTCATACCTTAATGGAAAATATAACTAAGTCGGTATAAAAAATACCTTTCCACAAAACAATCAAGTTTTTTTGAGTAACCGAATTCAAATAAATTTTATGAAAAAAAAAAATAAAGCAATTTATTGTAGGTTACTGAAAAAAGCTAAGTTATTTATTAAATCAAATGGTATTAAATGTGTACTGATATAAATAATACTTAGATGAACCTTAAATATCCATTGTTCTCTTAAGTTTCTCATACATTTTATTACTTTACAATAATTCTTTGTAAAAAGTTCTGACTGTATACGATTAACATAGAATATATACAATTAAAATCGCTGTAGCAACGCAAGTATATAAAAGGAACTCAATTACGAGCACTGGATAAACCAAAGATAATATTTATATGTATATCTTTATTATTTTGCCGTGTAAAGTGTTTTTCTATACAGTATGTAACAAAAATTCTGTCCGACCCTTGAAGGAGCAAATCAAACCGTCAATATGAACAACTTCTTCAATCGGACCAATGCTTGAAACTCGAAAAAAATCGACATTTTCATACAAAAGTTAAGTTTGTATGAAAATGACGATTTTTTCTTCGACAAGGATCGGGCAGGGTTTTTGTTACATATTGTATAACTGAGCTAAAAGTACTCTATCGATAAAAAGATGTACCTACTCGCATTTTGTATATAATGTCTAATAAAATATACTCACTGATATTATTTGAAATCCGAATATATAATACCGAATAAATGTATAACTCCCAAACTTACAAGTATTCTACATAACTGAGATCCACATTTAGAAAGTTAAATACTATAAAAATTCGATTATGTATTCTTTGTTTTTTTTTATTACGTGTTTATTATTTGAGTTATTTTTACACGTTACTACACTAAACTAAAGGTACTCGTTCTAACAATTTCCATTGTTAAAACGGATAACATACGAATGAACAACTTACGAGTATATCGGTAATCCGTTATAACGTCAACGACAAACTAAATGAATATACTGTTAATATTTTAATTTTCTTATGAAAAATTCTGTGCTATTAGATTATTGTAACACTTTGTGTGAAAGTCCCACTCCCATGCCATATTAACATTCTTATAACAAATATTAATCCCCAGTATTAGTCCCTAGGTACTGATCACGTAAACTTATAATTTATTTATAAGCTCTGTAATCTAGAAACATTAATCAAATAACAAGTAATTTATGAACAACCTAATAGTTTATAAATAAAAATACTTAGCTCACTTTGTATAGCTAAATAATATCGCGATGTTATGGTAAAATAAATAAATGGATCTAATAACTTTTCCCTATTAATAACATTAGCAATTTATGGTTTTAAAAAAGCCTATATTTTTTTTTTCATTTCGTCTTCTTATTTGCTACCAGTGTAGTAATTGAGTTACAAGCAAGGAAAAAACATCTCAAAACTTAACAATAACTATTAATATATTTTATATTTTTTTGTAAATGAAAAATGTGATATAAGACTTCTCTTAGCACATATTTCAAAAATCTGCCTGTTTAAATAAGTCATAATTAAAGAAGTATGGTTAAATCGGTAACGTTATGAATTTTATTGTTAAAAATGTTGTATTAGTATTGACTAATGATGTTTTTTTTTATGATAAAATCAAAAGTGTTGAGATATCATTACCCGTGATGGTGGTAGTGCCACTCTTTGGCTATAAAAGAACTTTTAAAATCCAATGCCCCTTTATCAAATGCCACAAAAATAAACATCTAGCAGATAAAGGCACCATTCATTGCCTTTGTCACTAAATTCGGTTTTGAGTATCTGGCAGATCCCATTTTGGCAGCATTATATCAAGAGGTCATCAAAAATAAATAAAAAAAGATTGCGTCAATCGCTTTGCAAAAAAATATTAAAAAAGTAAAAAAGACACTAACCTTCGTCTATTTTCCGCGACGCTTCGTCCAGGTCGCTTCCCGCGTAATTTAGGATGACGAGGACTAGAGGCATCATCTCCCAGGAATAGTGAAACTTCTCCAGGAGCTTCTGACAGTTCTCCACCAAGTTCTCGAGGGATACCGCTGAAAAAAAGAAAACATTTGTTTAAATATTACATTATCTTTACTTTATAATGCCACTTGTAAGGGAGTGAGGAAATACAAATGAGAGATTGAAAAAACTTACAACCCGTAATTTACATTTTATGTGTTTAATTATGTGGAGATCAGACGTGAGGATGAGGAGGAAGGAAAGCCACGTCACTAAGCTAAGTTACTGGTCACAGGAATAGGCAGTCAAACATCGATCGCGATGATAAAACTGCTATAGCCCTTTGCCTCGGTGGCTTAGGTCAGTAAGTCAGTACACTTTAAAATACTCGAAATCAATAAATTCTTGTATGTTTCATAATATCGCGGGGGCTCTATTCGGAAAATTACAGGTTTACGCGACTTAGGGGTCAAGAAATCGATTTATCATAGGTTTATTGCAGAGTTCGCCGAGCAAAGCTTTCTCGCTGAAAGTAATGTTGACAAGTAATAAGATGATATGATTGCCTGTCGATCCAGACATTATACTCGTAGTCTTGATCGACGTGACTCGTAAATAAATATAGTTAAGATACTCAGAAAGCAAGTATTTAGTAATGCAGACGACATCCTAGGAAATAATTTTTCAAAACTAAAAACCGAATTTATTTCTAAACTACACAACCGATTTTAATAAAATTTCTATCGGATCACCAGACAAGATTGTTCTATCAAATAAAAAAAGAATTTTCCAAATAAGTCCAGGCGTTTTTGAATAATCTTTAAAAAGATAGCCACGAATTGATTACCTCCTCCTTTTTGGAAGTCGGTTAAAAAATATGCCGTGTAGCATACATCTTTTCAACACCTCTTTTCTACCACGGATGTATTAAGTGGCGACAAAGAGAGATAATTTGCGATTTTACTTCCCTTTGTCGCCAGTTGACACCCGTGGGAGTAATAGTTTAGGTAAGGTAGGTTGAAAATAATTTAATCAACCAAGAAAATGCATATTACTGAAAGCTAATATTTTTAGAGACCCCATTAAACAATTCCTGTTATTAAATACGTAAATATTTGAAGTGCCGGTGCCAACTGACGCCGTGTTTACACTTCCCGATAACAATTTATAAATAAACAAACTGCTAGAACGGATACGGCGAATTCAAATTGTTTCATAGAACACAAGTAACACTGTGTGGTTTGAGTGTCATACTTGTTGACCTTGACTCCCATCAACATGAAGAGCATTCTGGACACTAAAGGTCAGGATAAAAGCTAAAACTCTATTAGAAATGAATGATGTTTGACGACTGCCTCCGTACTCCAGTGGTCAAGGCGTTCGCCTTGTGACCCCGAGGTCATGGGTTCGATTCCCACTGGGAAGCATACTTTGTGAAAAGTTGTTTCCAGTCTGGATGGGATATTGCAGGCTTGAATCACCTGATTATCCGAAAAGAAAGATGATTCCGTGTTTCGGAAGGTACGTAAAACTGTGGGTCCCGAACGCCACCTAGATCATCAAACTATCCAAGGATTGGTTCCTGGTTTGCCGTTTGGGTTGTGGAGGTCAGACGGCAGTCGCTCTGTGTAAAAACCAGTAACCTCGTCAAATCTCCTTGATTAGGAAGCGGACCCCGGGCTCTGAAGGGTTACTGCTGAGGATGCGACCGAGAATACGCTCGGATGATGATGATGATAATGAGGATGTTTGACGACCTCCTTGGCGTAATAACTGCCTGTCCGCTACTCAGGAGTTTCTGGGTTCGATTAAAGTCAGGTCAAGATCGAAAATTATCTTTTTCTGATTGGCCTTAGTCTTGGATGTTTATCTTTACAATGTGTAACAATAATTGGCCAAGTGCGTGTCGGGCCACGCACAGTGTAGGGTTCCGTAATTGCTAATGCCAACTTTGAGTTCATGCCACTAAAAACGTCTAAAAACTATTTTTTTTATTGAATTTGTATGAAAATTTCCTTTTCCGAATACATTTTATGAGTTGATCGCTTATAACTTTTTAATTTGTAAACCCTTCTTAGCTCTGATAGCTAAGCTGTGAATTTTTTACGTGTCCATATATAACCATTTAGCAGATAAAGGGGGGGGGGGGGGGGGGACACTTGACTCTAACAAAAATTTTTACTTTTAAACCAAATATTTCAGAAACGGATTCCTAAATCGAAAAATGTGATGATGTTCGCAAGCTCATAATATTTTGAAAGACCTTTTTAACGATACCCCACATGAGTAGTTAGTCGACAAAATAAAATTGACTTTTGACTTTACATGTATGGGAGCTACTCTAAAAAAATTTCTTTTCAATGTTTTACTTTACCACTTTTTCCGCATAATTAATATACATACCTATACCAAATTACAGCTTTCTAGTACTTATAGTCGCTGTGTAAAACCGCGGACGGACAGACAGACAGACAGACATGGCGAAACTTTAAGGGTTCCTTGTTTACTACGGAACCCTAAAACGGGGGTATCAACCCGAAAGGGAGTAAACATACTAATCAATGTGAACTAGTTTTACTATGGAACCATACCGGAAATCGCAAAAAAAATCTGCAGCTCAATTAGTGTTGCCAGACGTCCCGTATTTTAGGCTTAGTTTAAAATAAAGTCCCGGCGGGACTGATTCTGTCCCGTATTCGAACCGTGCTCCGTTTTTTATTATTAAATCGATCGATCTACGCTAGAAGAAAAAAATTAAGCGCGCAACGTTCGCATACACATCAACTCGGATTAAGGAAGTTCGAGAGAATTTATGGTTTAATTATTCACTTGAATTGTTAATAATTTAAAAAAAAATTTCAATAATTTATTTTCAAAATTTCCACACTTTTTTTCAACGCACATTTTATCAAAATTTTATAAACATCTTACCGAATTTAACCATAAATTCGCTCGAATTTCCTTTAATCGTAGTGTTTACATTATTTTTGACCCGGCTGATCAGCTCGGCTGCGCATACTGCTGGAAAAAAGTCAACAAATGGTTTTCCAGTCCCGAATTCCCTAACACCGATGTAAGAAATAAATGCACCCCTAATTTAATAAAAAGCGAGTTGATGACTATTTAATAACGATTATAATTTTATTGTTTTTTTTTTTATAAACCAATAAAAATATGTTAAAGCTGACTTGTCCCTCAGAAAAATGTATAAAAAAATAAAGAATGTCACTATATAATTTTGTTTTTACTTGTCCCGGGTAAAAAACTAAATTCCCGTATTTTTTGCCTATTTAAGTATTTGCCCCTTATAGGCTGAAAAAAAATCTGGCAACTCTAAGCTCAATACAAAATTAAATACCTACCGTGCCCAAATGTATGGAGCTGCAGATTTTTTTTGCGATTTCACGTTTGGTCTCATTGAAAAAGTTATTCACATTGATTAGTATGTTTACTCTGTTTCGGGTTGATACCCCCTTTTCTTTACACGTTGTTTATGTATTTGTTACAAAATATAGTATCGTTGAGTTAGTATCCCGTTAGTCTCGAACCGTAAGTCTCGAACTTTGGGACTAGCTCAATCTGTGTGATTTGTCCCTAAATGTTTATTTATTTTATTTTATTTATGTGAGGTTTTTCATAACTAATTAATACACGCAGAACGCTATACCATGATGAGCGTTAGTGAGAAGGTTAAGGCAATTGGCTCTCCATGAGAGCTCATTATCTATTTACAGTGCAAGCAATATGTGCCTGCCTACTCACTCTATAATTACTTTAAGTACATGAGAATGTATTTGATGGGTTCCGATGTCATTTGGACAAAAAGCATTTTTTTATAACTATAGATGTGTCAATAAAATTAAAAATTTAAATGAAATTACTAACTCATTAAAAAATAAAAGATAAGCATCCAATACCGGTGCTTTTAAACGACCACTGCTGAAAAGAAACAGCGAAACAAACTCGTTTACACAGTAAAAAAACAAATTACATGATAGTGCGAGCTATAAATTCAATAGCCAAATCGACTGCATTTCCTCCTGTTCTAAGCGGTGTGATTTTTACTCGTAAGATATGATAGACCAAAAGATATGAGAGCAACATTCTTAAAACACAATCGAAAACCATAAACGAGGATTAAAGAGCATATGAACGCGTGTCACATCACTAGCGACCATAAAGCGAAAACCAGTAGTTTCGCGTCTGATGTTGGCACTACAATCACAAAATATAAGCGTTAGCAGAAGAACATATCTCGTTTGGAGAAGGTTTGGTGAACATTTGGAGAAGAAAAAACGGGAAAGTGCTAAGATGATGAATAACTGTCGTAGGATATCACATACATATAGTATATGTGATATCCTTGTTAACACGGTTTTTGTATTGCTTTAACATGTACCGTCTTATTATAAAACCCAGACTAACTTTGTCACTAGGTTTAAACCATTATCCGCCCAAAATGAAGTTGACATTGATAGGTGAGATAGTGTAATATTACTAGATGTCAACTTGATTTGGTCCGATAATGGTTTAAACCTAGTAACAAAGTTAGTCTGGGTTTTATAATACGACGCGTTATGTTTTATAGCTATTGTAAGTTTAATTCAAAGTTTCGTGTTTTAGAGGTAGAGTCGAAAGATGGTCACGAGAATTCAAAATGTTTGTGTTTGTTTGATTGGTTTTGTCATTGCTCTCAGAATACATCCTTAGTTTGATGATGAAGCTGAAATACGATAGGTACTGTAATGTGAGTAGATTCACTAGTACAAGTACAATCTTGTACTAGTGTATCTGCATTCACAAACCCTGCGGTTTGAAATAAAAATTTACTGCTAAGAATCCCCTTACCCAAGACTTTTTCATACAAACATGACATGTGAGATTTCGGTAGTACTTTGTAATTTTAAAGAAATTGCATATATCTAGGCATATTACTAGTTTTCGTCCGTCAAATATGAACTGGAAAGAAAATATGAGAGTGTAGAAGTTTTCCATACTGATGGTCAAATATGATATGATACACTATATTCTCTTTTAAGTTTATATTTTGACTGTGAAAACTAGTTATATGCCCTAATGTATGAAAACCTGTCGTTTCAAAATACAAGCTAGACTACGTTTGCATGGAAAAGTCTGATTTTGTCTAGGGTAAGAGAATGTCCAAACGTCCTGCATAAGGAACGACATCAATCAGGCAAATAACCATAACGTAATGTAAGTAAGCAGTGATCAAGATTTTTATTAAATTAGTTGAAAGAAGGGACCATAGCTCTAAATTAGTTACATCAAAAACCTTTTGGCTTTTCCTGGGTTCTATGCTGAACTTGCGTGAATGATAAAAGTCCTACATCTATAAATATTTATACACTATAAGATAGACCCAAGTTTCTTGAACCGGTGATCGAAATTTAAACTACTATAGGTGCTTTATAAAGGGTTTTAAACAATATAATTAAGTTGGGAGTACTAAAATGTTCAAAAGAAAACACATGTTATGTTGTCACCATGTCTTATTTATCTTGAAGCGGATTATTCTGAATTCATCTTACTAGCTTCTCATGGGTACTTAAGTTTGACATTTATCTAGACAAGTGGCGACATTATCTGTTCATCACAAAAGAACTTGACGGCTATTACAACGTCGCCTCTGTCATTTCCTTATTTGCGACGATGGTGCTCGCGCTCGGGTTTACGACTTCCCTTTGTGCTGGCCAGCCATAGACAATAAAAATGCTATTCGCCATCCAAGAGGAGACTGTGAAGTATGGAGAGTAGAAGTAAGTATGACCATCTTTTGTATCCAAATGTGTCCGAACTTCATAACCCCTTAAATCACTCCGATTTACAGTAACGCTACAGTACCCTTTGGGTAAAAAAGAAAACACCTAAAAATACTAGAGTTTTTATTTTACTATGGCCAACTTTTATAGTGCATTTTTTTCTTATATTTAAATATTATTTAAAAAACTTTTTAACAAGGAACCAAATTGGTAAATTCATTAAAAATTTTAGTAAAAAGCCACGAAAATTAACAAACACTTTTTCGACTCTAGTGCTAATTTTGAGGGATTTGGAACAGTTACTGTCCTCAGCTGGACATTTGCAACTTAAAGTCAAAATAATAGATTTATCTATTCTTTGGACATTTTTTTACTTGACAATTGCGAATATTGTTTTCGATTTTTA
The DNA here is from genome assembly GCA_943193695.1 of Acrobasis suavella. Lineage (NCBI taxonomy): Eukaryota > Metazoa > Arthropoda > Insecta > Lepidoptera > Pyralidae > Acrobasis > Acrobasis suavella. The sequence goes on from OW971947.1 coordinate 6,875,106, forward strand.
TTACCTTTCATCAATCATTTATTTTTAATGTTATTGGTTCATGTATACAAACAAAACATTTATAATGCATTATTGGCGTCAGATATTTTTTTCTGACAGCTCAGTTTAGTGCCGCTTCTAAAGCGCAGGTGTGTGACGTGCAGATAATTATGCGGCAAAAACTGCACCGCACCATTTTCTCTCATATGCGATGGTTCTCCTTATATTCTATCCTCCACACTTTGAATACTTGGATACGCACCGTCACGCTTTAGCGTCGTATATTGGTGCTGAAGTTTTCCAGCAGCGGTTATTATAATTTATAGGACATTGTCTATTGAAGATGCTCCTTTGAGCTAAAATGACAGCGGAGCAAATGTTGAATTAGAATTCATGTGACCGCAGGTTTGAATAACTGTAATTTAAAAGGTGAATAATCACTATTTTGATTTCTTTTTCTACCTTCTCGCCCACCATCAAGATAAAAGTTCCTTTGGGTCTTCCGACCTTGAACTCTGAGCTTAGAGCCGCAAGACTCAAAATACTTTGTCTGCCTGATTAGGGATAATACTTAGTGTTTATAGTGTAAGTAGATACTTATATTTACCAATATTGGACTGCCGTACAAAATCTCTTTTTCCAAACTAAAATTTCTATAATAGAAAGATTTAAAACGTAGATTTTAGCATGTGGTTAGTTCGTTAATGAAGTAACGCCGCCATATTGGAATCGTAAACCGAACAGTGGAAACCATCTAGCTATAAAAGCGGCGTAAAACGGAAGTCGGTTGGCGCAATGCGACGCAGTAAGGCTAGGCATCCATTTGCTGAAACTCAGATACTCATTTTATATACATTACAGGTTTTGTAATGGTACAATTTTGACAGATCTTTTCAAAATAGGCAATGTATACAATATGTAACAAAAACCCTGTCCGATCTTTGTAGGAGCAACTCAGACCGTCAATATGAACAACTTTTCATACGGGACCAATGCTTGAAAATCGAAGAAAAAATCGTCATTTCATACAAATTGCCGGGCCGGCCCCACACTTTTGTATGAATTTTTTTTTCGAGTTTCAAGCATTGGTCCCAAAGGAAAAGTTGTTCATAATGACGGTCTGAGTTGCTCCTACAAAGATCAGACAGGGTTTTTGATACATATTGTATACATCGCCTATTTTGAAAAGATATAAATTATGTAACAAAAAACCCTGTACAAGGATCGGACAGGGATTTTTGTTACATAATTTATAAATAATCTTAAATTCAGCATAGTGATTTCCCAGCTGAAGGCGTTGCCTCTACGGGCGAGAGAATATCGCTGCGAATGATATCGTCGTGTGGAGATTGGTGCATAGAGTTAGTAAGATGGCACGACGGGAATATCGCCGCGATGGTATCGCCGTGTGGAGATTGGTGCATAGAGTTAGTTAGGTGGCACGACGGAAATGTCGCCGCAATAATATCGTCGTGTGGAGATTAGTGCACAGAGTTAGTAAGATGGCACGACGGAAATATCGCCGCGATGATATCGCCGTGTGGAGATTGGTGCATAGAGTTAGTTAGGTGGCATGAGGGAAATATTGCTGCGATGATATCGCTGAGTGGAGATTGGTACATAGAGTTATTTAGGTGGCATGAAGGAAATATTGCTGCGGTGATATCGCCGTGTAGAGATTGGTGCATAGAGTTAATTAGGTGGCATGACGGAAATATTGCTACGATGATATCGCCGAGTGGAGATTGGTGCATAGAGTTAGTTAGGTGGCATGACGGAAATATTGCTGCGATGATATCGCCGAGTGGAGATTGTTACATAGAGTTAGTTAGGTGGCACGACGGAACTTTCGCCACGATGATATCGCTGTGTGGAGATTGGTTCTAGGGAATGCAATCCGGACTATCTGTAATCCAAATAATCCGGATTTTCTGAATAATAAGAAATTGTAATTCGGGTGCTACATTACAGCGCAGATATTCGTGTCACCGTGTGATCTTTGGGCAGAAACAAATAATTTATATTAGTTAAAATAAGCAGGAACGTAATCGGGATTTTGTAAATCATAACTATAATAAAATAATTCTGTCATAAAATAATCACAGTTACGTTAAATCACAATACGCGACTCGCGCGCTATTGGTTTAGACCGTTGACTTCGTACGTAAGTAAATACCTATTTGTAGTCTATTTATTATTCTTTAATTGTATTACTTAAAACATTTATTTCTTTAAAATAAAGTATAATTATTCATTCACACACAATGCGATAAGGTTGCATACATTATACTAAACGTTCATTGGAGAGAGTATCTGATTCGTAAGTTAGAAGTAGGTACAATATTTTTAGTCACTAACTTATCAATCACTATGTTAGTAAAATAAACTATGATGAAAAAGATCGGGTGTACAGGGTATTTTATTATTATACATATACACTTGATGTACACTTATCAGTATGTCATGAATCGTGATATCTAGACAGTTGTAATTTTCACAAATGATGTACGTTGTCGCTATAACAACAAATACTAAAAACAAAATAAAATAAATATTTAAGGGGGACTCCCATACAACAAATGTGATTTTCCCTTTTTTGCTCGATATCAATAACGGCAACAGGAAGGCACTTGAAATATTCACAAAATACTTAGTTATCATCATCAAATCCGTAAAATCCGGTTAATCCGGATTGGACCAAAAATCCGTTCTTAAAAATCCGGATTTTAAAACAGAACGGATTTGCATTCCCTAATTGGTTCATAGAATTAGTTGCGTGGAAAGACGAAAATATCGCTGCTATTATAATTATCGCTATGGAGTTAACGCCTGTGGTGCGTCCACGGACGTGTTCAATTCTACTTTTTATACCAATTTCTCAACTAGTTCTAAAATATAACGCATTAAATAAATTCATTTGAATACATTTTCGATGCTTAGATAAATCAAGCTTTCCGGCAAATCACAAAATAAATTGAAAGGATGACAAAATATTTATCAAAAGAAAATTTTGATTGTAATCTGCGTTTTGTGTTTAGAGGAAATAAATATGTTTCATGTTTTATTTTGTTATAATATGGCGTGCAGACCCAAAACCTCTATCAATTTTGTATTGCCTCAAAACCTCTTTTTTATTGATTCAAAACCAGTGTCACCTCCGTATTCATAACATCTGCTTTCTAAATCTCCCAAATCAAAGAGTTAACTTTAATGAATTTTAACTTATTTATTTGTCACAAAAATCAGCGTTTCTAAAATCTGCAACATAGTTCCTACTAGGTATAAAGTAATTGAATGGTGTATAACATTTTAGCAGTTTTAGTTTTAAACCCTTAACACACACAATTTTAAAAAAACAATTGTCGTTACGCTACAAGCAGTGGTCAAGTGTGAAGATACGAAACGAAGATGATGCGGTCTTGAAACAACCCTCTTTTCGCCCTAGGGCGTCCACTCACATAGCCTGCAGCATTGAAATAATTATGTCTAAGTACTAACGAGCATATCTCAGTCACTTCAGATAGTTACCATATCGAAAAGGAATTTTATGTGTCACTTAAGCACGCATAATATCGCAGAATGTGCATAAATGCCATGGTTTTATAAAACATTCATTAGAAAAGCTATAAGTCCCCGCCCTTACCACTCCAGGCGACCTTCGGGTAGCGGTTAATTAAAGGCTTTACAATGTAGCATCAAGCAAGAAGTTTTTACACTTCGGGTAATGCTATCGATAATGTAAAAAATATATAAATACCAACTTTTTATTGCGCGCTACGGCTATAAAAAATTTATAGCTGGCACGCAAAAGCCAATCGTGTTACAAACAGAGATACAAACATTTATTTATTACCTACCTTTAAATTTGTTAAAACTTAGAATAGTGATATGGAAATCGAAGAAATCATAACAATATAAATGCAATAAAACCTAAAGAAGCAATAAGTCGCTTAATAAATATTTCAACAAAACACTTTTATTGCGAACCGAGAAAATCTTTTTATTTAACATTGTATTTTCAAATTATTAATATACAAAGGCTATTAAAATACATTAACAGGTAAGAATTAATTTATTACTAGAAAGCTACTTCTATATGTAAAAAAAAAAGAGAAAAAGGCGGTGAATGTTCATGCACGATCAAATTTTATTACAGCTAGTGTTGGCTTCCGAGATTTTCACAACAAAGCCAATAGAAAAAAAGTCATAATAGTTTTCAGTTCTGAGTAATCCTGCAACCGGTCTCGATTTTCACCGAATATATTGCTACTCGATATTATTTGAAGAGAATCAATCGTTTATTCTCACTAGTACCATCGAAATTTACGTTAGTCAACGTTCAGGAGTCAGTCGTTTGGTAACACGTGTGTAATTTAGCACCTTACTCACTGTCACGTCTTTATCCCATTCCATATATCATATAGGCCACGTTATTGTCATGATTTTTAAAAATAGTCACATATTCTTCAAATATTTCATTATGGCATCGTTGAGTTATTTACAAAGTGCATCTTGTAAAAAAATAAAGAATTACACTAGAAGTTTGTTAACATTGTCGTATCTATTTTCTTTTTAATGTATATAAATTATCGACAGCTAACGCAGAACACACGAGGAGTAGAGACTAAGAACGAATACGACTACATGAATTTATCATAGTACCTATGTTGGTAAGTTTACACGCTGCCGAATTTTAATGCCACCCTAAGGCTTCTGACGAGGATACGGGTAAAACACAACAAAAACAAAAACAATAGAACTAAGTTATTATGGTAGAGAAAAATAAAGAGGCTCACATGTTTTCTGACTCTTTGAATAAGAAAAAGCGTGTGTTCCCGTTGTCCCTTTCGACGAAATTAATAAAATAATTAAAATAACTTCCCAATGTGTTACGCAGTCCCCGTTAAAGGTGACAACGGTAATTTAATATTATAAGTAAAATTACTTCTCGTTGAATTTAAGTGAGGGAGATTACATTAAATAATTATAGTAACGTTTTACGTAGAAGTGGAACAACGGTAAAGACATTTTATGACATACCCGTTGTCCCCATAATGGGGTCAAAATTATGGGGCTGTCCCCATTATGGGGACAACGGGTACGTCATAAAATGGGAATACACGAGAAAAAGGCATAATATGTCATCAAGACAGACCTGTCAATGACAAACCAGTTTTGCTGTTAAAACAAATTGTCCATTCGCTAATTCAGCGTAACCAAACGGCTACACGTTTTGCGTTTTAAAACGAAACCGTTTAAAACTACATTAGTTTATGTTTGCCTTCTTTGTCGCTAAAGAATGGGGCATGGGCGTTTTTATGGGTATCCACGACCTCCGACTGTTTTCCTCTTGGGAAACAATGGCGTTCGTTTTACGGCGATGCTACAAAGATAAGGCCAAATGGCCCTATGACACAAAATAGTAATAGCCAAAGTTAGGTTCCAAAAAATAGTACCTATGTAATAAGCTAATAAGACAAAGAAGAAAATAATAAATGTATGCAAATACATCAATACATAATAATCTATGTCGCTTTTCGCCGTCTGTCCCTCTGTATGTAATATATATGTGCGCTTAGATGCGTTTTCATCATCATATCAGCCTGATTTATACAAATGTATAATAATTACCAATGCTAAGCCCGGGTAGACCAGCAGGTTTTCATAAAATATAACTAAAAAAATAACTAAAAATGTTACTGTTTTTTTTTTTACTTAATACCTTTATATGTAAATACATTCTTTCTTAACGTTTTCGACAACGGCGACCTCGGACAGAATTATTGTTGGTAGCGTTGGACACCCACTTGGTCGGACGACCTGAGCAGAGCAAGGTTGCCGGAAAACGCTCGATGCAGGCCACTTCGGCAGTCGTTTTGGAGATCCTTAGTGAAGGCCTATGTCCAACAGTGTCAGTGTCTGTGGCTGATATGATTAGGTATAGGTACACACTTTCGTCAACCACACTGTGAGTATATTTTCTGTACACTATTTGTTTTGTAAAATGTAAACAGATTAGGCGACTGCATGTAATACATACAACACGAGGTAGATAACAAAATATGTTTGTTTTGAGTTTTATATACTTTGAACACGTTGTCCCTTTTGGCTTTATATTTAAATTGAAACGGGCAACTTTTAAAAATCTAGTTACTTTTTTTAGGTTTCCGTACCCAAAGGGTAAAAACGGGACCATATTACTAAGACGCCGCTGTTCATCCGTCCGTGTGTCTGTCACCAGGCTGTATCTCATAAATCGTGATAGTAAGAAACAGAATAAAATAAATATTTACCTGGGGCTCGCATGAGGGTGTGTGCAGGGTGTATTAAGTAGTTTATTGTGAATCATACACATTACGTAGCATATTTTTTAATATTTTTTTTTTAATCTTCGTTAATTTTATATTAATCAATTTTTTTATTAAATAAAAAACTAATAAGAATTTTTTTTATTTATTCGTATAAAATTATTATAATTGCTTGTCTGTAACGTAATATTTGGCAAAATCTGGTATCTCTGTACGATGTAGCAAAATCAAGCTCGCAAGGCTAGGCAGGTGTTGTATTGTGTATTAAGTAGTTTATTGTGAATCATACACATTAAGTAGCATATTTTTTATATGCTTTTTTAAATCTTCGTTAATTTTATATTTAACTAATTTTTATTAAATAAAAAAACTAATAAGGATTTTTTTATTTATTCGGATAAAAATTATCATAATTTCTTGTCTGTAATGTAACATTTGGCAAAAACTAGTAGCTCTGTAGGATGTAGCAAAATCAAGCTTGCAAGGCTGGCAGGTGTTTTATTGTGTGTTAAGTAGTGTATTGTAAATCATACACATTAATTAGCATATAATATAAATTATTTTTTAAATTTTTTGATTAATAAAAAATTTATGATTTTTATGAGCTTGATAGAGTTACACTAACAATGATAGCAATCGGGTAGATAAGTTTGGTTAGCTGAATGTAATTTTCGAGTTAAGTATCTACTAAAATGATGCTAAAATAATGATACGTAGGTAATTGAGAAAACATTATTTTTCGAAACCAATTCCGAATTTGTTACCGGGAATCATTATTATTTTAAAACATAATAATAGTAAATATAAAATCATGCTAGGTATTAAAACTCACTGGCAAATTAATACTCATTTGGCCACATACTGGGGGGGTTACTCCATAAAATAATACGTAAGTCGTACGATAGTGACGTCCTATTTCTATGTCAAATCAAATTAGACTTTATCATCATACGTTAGTGCTCAATGTTGCTTGACACTGAAACGCGGATACCTTGTATCGTCCTTGCGTACCGCTTTTAGAGTAACCCCCTGGTCAAAGATGATTTGAAATTGAAGCTACACTAAAACCATTTCGACTCGATAAGAAAAAGACTGGCTAATTGCTACAAAGTAGTAATTAGAAATCCAGTTATAATGGCCTCAAGTATGAAAACATCAAAAGTGTTAGTATGCTTTAATGTCGCAATTTCCCCAAGTCCACGTTTACATTGGTCAAAGGGGAAATGCCGGCGATAGTTCAACGCTATATCACCATGCCATCATTAACGACGACATAAATCTAGCATTTAAATTTTATGAGCAATTATAAGACGCAGGTAGTCTGGTAAGTACCCCTTATCTATACTTATGTCTCTTGTATTGTAGGGTGTTGTCGGTGGAGTTTAGTGAAGATGGCCCCATTCCTCCCTTCTCTTTAAATTTCCATTCTTCTCTTATTCTTTTTCTTCCTTTGCCATCTTTTTAATTTTCTGGTAGGACCTTCCACCTAACTTTTATTTATTTAACAATTTAATGTTAGTACACGAAGAATGTATACAGAGAAAACATTCAATAAAGGTTGTTGTACAAAGGCACTTTTATCCCAAATGAGATCTCTTTCAGTAGGCATGTGAGAGGAGTTTCTTTAAATTATTGGACAAACTTTATCCTCTAGAAGTATGTATAGATAATTAAATTACAGAGCTGCCTACAGGCATCTGACTTTGCTCGATGACAACAAATAAATAAATAACGTATTTTTTTTTCACTACTCTTTGAAATTTTTTAGCTTTTTTTACTTATACTACTTAATAGGCAGGTGATATCGATTTGTTTCTCTTTTTTCATTTCTATGGTAGATGCTATTACTAGGTGGGAATCAGGTAGAAAATTAATAATTTAAAAGAATGCTTCTTTTTTGGCCAATTCCATTTTATTGCAAGAAAAAGACCTGTAATAAAATAACGAAATCAAAGTAACATATTTCTGTTAATAAGTTTCAAAACTTTAAATATTAAAAGGACAAGAGGGTTATTTACAATTTTTTATACCTATGGATATTAGATATAAATTGATATACTTAATCTATAACTTACTTAAGGTGCTTTCAACTAAGGTAAATTATTTATTTAATTATAAACACGGTGATAATTAAATACGTATTAATTAATAATTTAAAAGGCTATCTAAACCCCCTAGGTGAGAAAAAATTTAATAACTTATTATCTTTATTAACGATTAAGCAATTTATTTACGCCTATTTAAGTTCCTTGTTTCAGTAATACAATATAGACTAAAAACATCTTAAAAATAATTTTCGATTCAAATTTACAAAATATGTCATACAATGTATCTTGAATGCCTAAAAAACTTATAAAAAATTAATATTTTATTTGCAGAAGAAAATTAAAAAAATAAGAATACTCGTACCTAGATAAGTTAGGGGAATAATAAACCTGAGTTTAGACCATCACCAAATATTGACAACTTACAAGATGAAAAAAAAGTTTATCAAAACTCTAATTATAACTGTCTACTATATCAATCCAAGAAAACCATCAAATAATCTGCATAATAAAATAAAATCTAATGAAAACCGCTTAATGTTTCGAGAAAGCGTTAAACCGTTGCCGAGTAATAACATTATAATCGTGCCATTCATCACGACGCGGTCTCGAGCGGCCAATCGGAACGCGCCGCCACGCCTACACGGCTCGCGATTGGTTCATCGAACAACTTTGAATATAGAAACGCTTTTTTTTCTCTAACGCCTACGCTGGCCTTACTTTTCTGTTTACGGTTTACGCTGTGATGGCGCGGGAAACTGTACTTTAAAACTGATGTAAATATGCAGTTAATTGAAAAGAATGGCTAGGATTTTTCGGCTTTATTTTTTAAGGTTGCAACTAAGTGCCTATTTAATATGTACTTTATAAATAAAAATAACCTGACACTACACATAATAAGAATAAATACATTTTATTAGTTTATTTTTATGTAACTGAGCCAAAAGCTACAAAGATCGACTTAGGTAATACATAAGCATTCTTCCTCTTGTCAACCTAGGAAAATAAAAACAGATAAGAAAGGCGTCTTAATTAAGAATAAAATAATAAGATAAAAAAATGCAATAATCAAAACATATGCGTATGTTTCGTCAATACATATTTCTATTTAGAAATAAATATAATACCTATCTCTAGTAGATTACAACTGAGTGGCTCTAAACAACGTCCAAGGCTGCAAAACCCAAAGGCCACTTTTAACATGATGGTGGGCAAATGTGGAAAAATTAATCAAAATACCTAGTTGCTCAAATTATTCGCGAATTACGCCCACTCTCTAGTTGAGCTTTTACGATCCGCGCAAGAAAAGCAGCTGGTAAAGTCTTAGTATGTTTTTATTTTATTTTGACATCATTAAATAATAAATTCGTATTAGAGAAATTACTAATGCCTCATACAATAAAATATTAATATAAAAATACTTGCTTAATATAAGACAATTGCTAAATATAAAACAACCTGGAGCACCTTCTAATAATGTTTCAAAACTAAAATCTGACTGCACCCCAAACTACACAGCACAACCGATTTTGATTTTCTATGGGATCACCTGTCAAGTATCCTCTTTAAAAAAAAAACAAACAAAAAAATAATCCTCAAAGTCGGTCCAGGCGTTTTAGAATAATCGGTGGAGACACAGAAAAAAACATCGCGACGAATTGATAAGCTCCTTTTTGGAATTCGATTAATAACCTCCTCCTTTTTGTAAGTCGGTTAAGAAGAACCTACATTTCCACCACCCATATCTCAGACTCAGTGGAAACCCATGTAGGTAGGTGGCAGCCGGTCGTTTTCTAGCCTGCATAATAAAAGTTCTAGAATTTACAGCCTATGTCTGTCTGTGCGTGCGGCCACTTTCTCATTGATGTACGGATAGCGAGCATAAAGTAAATTGCGTTTTATGGCTGCTGCAATGTAATCAAATGCACTTTCCTTAAGCTTCGTTCACACGTCTACTATTTTTTATTAGATTTTTTATTTTCTAGCCTTTTAATGTTATGTCCCACAGCTGAGCAAAGGCCTCCCCTTATTTCTCCACTCATCTCTGTCTGCTGCGGGTCTACCTTGTATGGTAAAACTTTCTAGTTAAGAATATTATCATGCATAACAGCGTATGGTAGAAACCTCATTTCGTAGAATTTAGATTGGTATTTCTCATTTCTCATACATTTAGAATCCATAATTTTTAAATTAATATTCATCTTATGGCATAAACTTGATAGTTATAATAATTAAAACGAAGAATCATTATGTCGCAGACAGTTCACAGCTAGAATGTCGTTTTTTCATAAAATCAATTTCTATGTCATTATAAAGCAGAACCATCATATCTTGGAATATGTACAGTAAGAATCATCATCTGCCGTCTTTGTAAAAGGAGAAGTGAAATTATATCAAATAACTATCGCACAAAATAAAGGTTATTATTTGAAATTATGAGTAATGGAATGTATGTTAAAAGCAATTATGCTCACTAAAATTCTGCCAGGTAAATAGGATGCCATTAAAAATTCTTTCACATGAATACTCAGCCAAATATTGGTTCTATAAAAAAATATGCCTTTTCTATGTTCGTCTAAAGAATATTCTACCATGTGTGTTATGCGAAATAAAAATCGGAGCATTAAGATTCTGCCAAATAGAGGGAACCCGTCTGCTGCAAGCTTTTTCTACCTGGGTTGGGTGCAGTGCATCGCAAAGTTGTCACTGCTTTCTCTACATCCATTAATTCTTTTTGATTGCGCGATGACAGGTTTTTATGGTAATAGGCATGACGAATGGAAAAAATATTTTTAAGGTCATCGGTAAGATTAACAAAAAATATTGTACTTACACGTATTTTTTCTTTTTTCTGAGAAACAAAAAATAACAAAGATACAGCTGTGAATTTTTACTTCTTTGGCAAACTGAAAAATATAGGTCCATTGTTTTTGGATAATCTAAAGACGGACTAATTACAATTATACTTTTCTAACCCTGTCGTAACCCCTATTTCATGTTTTTTTTTTTCATCATTGTCAATCATTATCATCATCCTGGCAGAGAAATTGTGGTGTCGCATTAACATGCAATAATAATGATGTGCTTATCTCTGCCCTTTGTATATAAATATTTTTACCAATCATGTCTCATAAATATGTTAAGTAAAAATATTTTATGTAAGTAAAAGTTATTCTATTTTTATTTCATCTTTATTATTCATCAAATAAAAATTGTACAGAACAATAGGTGTCGTCTATCAGTTATTATAAGATACTGTTGAATACATGTCGTTTCCAGAAGGCAACAAAATTTTAAAACGCACTGCGTTGCTCTGCTCTGTGCTAGATTGTTTAGTTTAATATATTTATTTATTTATTTATTTATTTAACTTTATTACATGAAATTGTAATTGGCGGACTTAAGGCCGTAGGCCTTTTCTACCAGTCAACCTACAGGTGATGCTGACATACGTATTTCGGAAATATGGTGCAAAAACTCTAAAATTTAAACTGAGAGAACTTATATTTTAACAAAATACTTACTTACATTACCACAGAATAATAAATAATATTATACGTATAAATACAAACTAACTGAAAATAAAAATAAAAATTAAATATAAAAAATATATACTTATATAGATTTATAGATATATAAATATAAATTCACTGCATTCTACATATTCTACATATATACAAATACTAAATATACATAAATACATATATTATATGTAAATTATACAAATCTACATAAAAATATATTCTATCCGTCTGACAGTTTGTGCAAATACTGGTCACGAACGGCTTTTTTGAACGCGAGGCGACTACAAGATTTGCGGATATCTACTGGGAGGGCATTCCAAAGCTGTACGGCAATAGCAGTGAAAGAATATCTTCATTATTAGTTTAGTATCTATAATTTTTCAAAACAAAAAGCCGACTTCACCTCAAACTTCACAACCGATTTTAATAAGATTTGTATAGGGCTAGCTGAAAACTAACTTTTCAAACAAAAAAATATTTTTCCATCTTAGAATAATCGTTGAACATACATAAAAAAAATCGCGAGGAATGATAACCTCTTCCTTTTTGAAAGTCGGCTAGAAATAACAATACACAATGACAAGTAGATATTATAGAAATTTAAATAATTAAAATTACAAATTACTTTAGTTCTTAGCCCAACAATGGTCTAGACTTGTTCACCACTTTTCTTTTTCATGTGTAAAAACCCTAAGGACTATTTTCTATTCTTTCCCATGCCCACACGTCTATAAACTTTACAATTTAATTGCTGTGAGTAGAATGCTATATCTCAACAATTACAATTAAGCGTAACCAATATTTAGATTGTTAGACTATAAAGATCACAATCGCTCGACGAACAGTAGCTAATGGGAAAGAATCTACGTCTATAACTTTCTTGTGGAGTCTAATCAGATGCATATTGCATATACGAATGTATCAATTTTCTTCATCAGTTTAATTAAAATGTTTATCTACTGATATTTATTTTAAAACAAATTGAAATTTATAGTAATAACAGTTTATTTTATTTGCAATAACATGCTTCTTTAAAATGCAGGCTGCTAATTTTCATTGGCATGCTTTGTCAATTATTTATTTATCTTGAATGTTGGATCCAAGTTTGAAGATGGCGAGTATAAAATTGGTAAAAGTAGGGGTGCCACAAATACACTTTTTTAAAATTAACCTATATTGTCCCACAGATGGGCAAAGGTCTCTTCCATTTTTCTCTATTTAGTGCAGCTTCTGTAATCACCCTGGAAAGCGTCCAAGTCATCGCGCCAACGCTTTCTAGGCCTACCCCTGCGACGTCGACCGTTTTACAAATACATTACTGACCCAAAATTCTATTGGCGTACTTTTAAAATTTATTTTGATCTAGGATATCTCTAGGAAAAACCATAGCTTAAGTTATTTTCAAAACTTCAGTATTTGCATGAAAATATACTCTCATTAATATGATAAGTATAGTTAAAAAAAAAAAAACACCTAAAACACGCTTTAATGGTAAAATATTGTTTTGTCATAGGTGTGCAAAATATCAAATTGCTGAAGCTTTGAAGTCGGTAAAAATCGTTTCAAGATTCCATTACAAACAGGTAAAAGTACTGCATGCAACCGATAAGTCCACTGCAACATTTTTGATGACGCGGTTAGTCAGTCTTTATCTTCAGTACATGTTACTTAAAGCTAAATTCTTAACTAAACAATTTTCTAGTAATCAAATTATGCAAACCGAACGTAAGCTCAGTCCATATTAAAGATATTCAGATAGGAATCATATAAATTTTGACCTTAGTTTATACATAGGTAATTTTATTCCGAATGTTCGCTATAGAAGATCACTTAAGACCTAATTAAAATTCCCAGACGTATGCGTAGTAATTTTTAAATTAATTTTTTTAGCGCATTAACAGTGTTACTATAAAAGTTTTATTTGCAGCAGTGTTCACTATAAACCCGAGTGTAAGAGCCATACATTGTATGAGTAATTAACAAAGAATTATACACATCATGAAAAAGCCATAAAGTCTATTTAACAGCCGGTGCAAGGACAACCTGTGGTTATAAAGCTATGTGAATAAAACTAAGATATTTATTTCTTCCTTAATATGCGATTTATAGCGTCTGATAAGAAATCTCTGACGGAGGGTTGCTAGCCTTCTGTTTTGCGTTCAGGACTGATTTATCACATATCCTGAAATCCACTTAATTTTTTTTAAAATACTTAGTAGTATTTTTTAACAAAATAAAAAATCGATTGGCTAGTTGGATTACTACAAGTACGCCAACTAGCCATTTTCGGTTCCGGTGTCTAAGTTGTAAACACGTACATTTTTAAGCTCCGCCTATCAAAAATAAGTCAAGAAAAACCCATCAAAAGACTAATATCTCGTATTAATACATAGTATCAAAGTGCAAACTTGTGATTTAAAAGACATTTAGTGAGTGAAAAGTGCTTAATTCGATAAATTCTCTTAAATTCTTCTGCCTACATAATCTACAAACTGAAAAACGCCTGTCAAGACAAGACAATACAGAGGGAACGAAAATACCTTCACTGTGCTGCCAACACTCAGACATAACAATACTTGCATCTCAACAAGGTGCCACCCGACTTGCGAACCTGTCACTCTAGATCTGCCACTGTCATTTCGATCTGATTTGTCATATTCAAAGTCGTAAACACTACAAATATAAATATTCATAATCAAAAATAAATTTCAGAGATGACAACCCTAACGTATTTTTACGACGGTTATAAATTATATCCGTTTTGTCAATAGGTATGTGATTGATTGATTTATTGACATGTTTAACTTTTGATAGGCTGATGACACTACCATATAAAGTACCTTAAAACATTACACAAATGGCCTTAGAAAAGGTAAGTTTCAATTCAGCGTATATATGCTATGCAAGCATAATCAACCGCCAAAAATGCCGCGATCAAAAGTACATTAAAGTAGGCGGTACTTATAAAGTACATCTCGATTTTCGCCAATACTGCTATTGATGATAGTTCTCGCCAATTGCTTGACCTATAATATCGGCCTGGATTTGGGAAGATGCTTAATTTTTTTGTCGTTGTGATTTAGAAAGAGTTCCTAAAAATAGGCACGACCAAGAATCTCGGAGCGCCTTAGAAAGACCGGAAATGACTCGTCACATATGTCGCATTTGTAGGCGTGATGTAACAATATTTGTTCGGGTGCTATGTCAAATATTGCGTTTACAGGATTGGCGTTATAACAAAAGTAGCTATATTTTTTCTTTAAGAAAATCCTATGGTAATAATTCTAAAATTGACATTTTCAATAAACTTTAAACCAAAAATAATGAATCGATAAAATATATAATTGTGCTTAAAGCCCTTTTTTGCGTAAATGCTTACAAAATCAGAGACATTTATCTTAATCTACTCTTAATGCATCTTCTCTATTGTGTACATTTACGTAGTTTTTAAAGTTTTAAATAGTTTGAGAAAATTTCCGTAGTTTTAAATAGTAAAGTTAATAAACAAACAAACATATCAACTGACCCATTTAAAAACACTCGACTCCATGAATGAACCCAGGTCTAAGCTAGAACAATCACACAGAGCCGATAAGCTTATCGTTTCCTGCGCATGTCGCGTATTGTCACGTACAACCAGCACAAAGTAGTTCAGTGACTGGACTGTTATTTATTTGCACTGTGGCCCTCAATGGACCACTGTTGGTTATCGGCCGGACGCTGTTGCATTGTTTCCCTCGGGCTGTTTGGGATTTCCGCCACATTTTCCTAACTTAGCCTGCTGTACACCAAAAGTAGCCGTTTTTCGCAATTGTGCGTAGAAAAGCTTCACGTTCTCACTTTAAACTGTAAACAGTAGTTCATAAAATAGTTTGAAGGGTTATCTAATGCCTGGTCAAGACAAAATCGTAAATGATGTCTCCGTTTACTATCAAATTATTTATTTCAAATGGAGGCAGCACGGGATTCCGGAAAATTCACGTAGCCATTAAGTAATTTTTAGCAAAGAGCAAAATAAAAATTTTACCTTAAGAAAGAGATAACCTGATATAAAACCCATCTTGTGGCTCTTTGCCGCTTGAGAATTTATTGTTGCAAGAATGAGACTTCGCTAAACGTCAAAAGTAAAAAAGTAACCTGTTTGCTACAAAGAGAAAAAAAAAATTTGATTTGATTCTTTGGCTTTACACATAGAATACTTTTGATCAAAGGTGCAGAGGCAGCATCCGGCAGATAACACCCAAATCATGCGATTCTTCACGTAAGTGAAACAAGACAATTCAAAATATTTTGAGCACACTCTGTAATGTTTTTTAAATGTAATATCCCGCAGACGATATACTTAAATCGAAAATCGGCGCGGCCCTGGTCGCTGAAATCTGCGGCCAATCAACTTGGTTGCGCGGACGCAAATAAATCGAGCCCAACCAAGAAATGTAAAACCCTACCCTATTGCTCCATCCATTTTTTATCTCTTTATTAATTTTAAAAATAAAAATATTAAGTGTGGTATCGGTATTTTTATCGATTAGTTTTTTTCTAACCCTAGTGTCAACAAATTCAATAACTACGAACAGCTTACAAAACACTTATATAATAAGAAATATAAGCATAAATTACTATATTCTCTATTTATAATAAAATGGAAAAGTATGGCACTCAATTTCCAATAAAAAATGTAATACGTGTACCTATAAAAATCTGTGATTTCAAGTGAAAAATGTGTAATCACCTGTGAAAGCTTACTTTTGTCACGATTTTCTTTATTACTACAGCGGCATTTGCATCACGGTACTATGCACTTCGATGGTATCTTGCTTATAAATAAAAATGTAGAAATGAATTTTAAATTATTTTTAGTACCTATTAGAAAATTCTATTTAAAATGCAGACTAGCCGATTTGTTTACATGAGCTGTTTAATACGACAAAATTTGAATGACATTGTCTAATGACATTGAATTCTGATCCCGCGACTTTTCTATTTAGTAGTGGCTTGAAAGGTAGTGGATGGTTAAATGCCCCTCCTCTACATTTCAAAACAGTGTACGTTTAGGAGCCTTCATCGCGGAATCTATATACCTCCTATATCATTGGTTTGCTACTTAATACAATCCTTTAAACAATCACACCAACCTTTGATTATAACTTGTTAGGAAAAAACAACGAAAAACTTAAGATACTCTAAAGGACATGTATCCAGGGCCGTATTATTCAAATAAAAAATCATGACACTGCTCGCATACTGCGGTTCTGTGAGTAGAGCTCGCGAGTATGTCTTTGCATACAAAGAGTTATTATGTACTAAATTTGCATAGCTTAAAACTGAATAAATGTTTACTGTTCACATCACAACGCACCTGGCTTCGCCATATAGTATAAATTATGTAAGATGTATCGATATTTATGTAGTAGATAGTATGTAGGTATTTTTTTTATTTATATTCAAGAAAATGATAATTTATCATTATTATTACGTTGGTACGCTTTTCAGCCACACGTTCATGGGGACCCGGTCCTTTGAGTCGTTCATGGGGCCAAAGCCAACATGAAGAGGCCTTTTAGTGCCTTTTTTATCTAAAAAGTGTCTATCCCTTAATGTACTATTGAGATGCACTAACGGACAGTCCTCGACAGCTGCCGAACTATTGCCAGGGAGGGATTTACTTGGTTTGGGCTATATGGGTAGGATGCTAGTGGACTGGATAACTGGGTTATGGAGTGAGATACGGACATCTACCTGAAAATCTCTCACAACAATTTTAGCCTGGTAGATGGTGACTTGCTGCTCATTGGCTAAAATGCGGCCAGGGCGCAACACAATGTAAGCAGCTGAGGGTGTCGAGAGGTGCGGCTCCGGTTTCACCATCACGGGGCTTACCCCCGAGAGCATTTCCCCGTTATTACGCCATTACGTGCAATACACTTCCACCATGGAGCGTATGTTCTGCTCTTGCGACTCCACTCTGGCCGGCCAGTTAAGGCAAGAGAGAGGCGGGGGGTGTGTAACTGTGTGTATGTGTGTGTGTGTAAGCGCATGTGTGAATGGTCCCCCTGGAGGTAGGGTACGTGGTGTCGCCACTCACCATCAGCTCGCCACAAGCTGCCTTGCGTTGAGTGACTGCACTGGGAATCCAGTGGGCGATGGGGTCGTCACGTCCCGACGCCTTTATTATTATATGATTGTACGAAAAATTAATAACAGATTTTCAAATAGATACATACAGTCCTCGAGGGATAAGCTCAGCTTTGCAAAGTGTGAGTGAACGCCAAAAGTAGAGTCGGTCAAAAAATTACCAATACTCGTATCTAAATGCAATCAAGCAAAATCCCTTAGATAGCCAGCAAAAAATAGTGACCAATTAAACCGTTTTTTTATAAGTGGCAGGAAGTAGGGACGAATAGAGACGACCGGAAGAATTACCCGCTATTTTCCATCGAGTCAAATCAGATACTTTTTTTGAAACGTCCAAACATTTTCTATATGGGATTTGTATGAAATAAAGGCAGATGACGTCATAGTTTCTTGGAGTCAAATAGTACTAACAATTTTTCTGCAATAATTAATCTAAAATCACTTTAAAATCGATATATCCATAGACAGGGGACATTATTCTAGCTAATTGGTTTCAGCAGAAGTAATCATTGTCCTGAATTACTTTAAATTGTTTTATTTTATATTATGTATCTATGTATGTATATGAATGTAGGTATTAATAATATGAATGTTTATGTATGTATATATTTATGTATTGTATGTGCATTTTTTCATATAGTATATCTTTAAGCGCCTATCGCTCATAAACTTATTTCTGTTTTTCCTAAAGGCTGACTGAAAGAGAATGCATTAGCGTCAAGTTTCAAATTTTTCATATTTCATTTATTCATTAACAAAATACATTGTGTCTGAAATTAATTTACAATCTAAATAGTAATGGTTACAGAAATAAATAAATTCAGCAATAAACAGGCAATTACATGCGTTTTAAAATTAACCATTAAAAAAATATCTATATCAATTTAAATGTCAATATAGTAAAGACTGTCAGAAAAAAAGAAAATTTTAATTATGTGGTTTCTTCTTATCACATTTGTGTCTACCTGTTATCATCAAAAAAAACATCTTTAATAACATTTATTCAATAGTCCACCATTCACGTCCACTAAGTCATCCTACAAGTCCACTTTTGTACCTTTTTTGGTCAATAAAGATTTAATATAAATTATTTTTGGAATTTTTATTTTCTAATAGTACAAGATAATTTATTTTGACCCAGGAAAATACCCAATTAAGTGGGAGGCCTTTAGTTTGCCCAGTGGGACACAACAGCCATTGGCTAGTAAAAAAAAGCTTTTACCACACACTCCTGCGCAAAAGCCTACCCTTTGTTTTTGTTTTTCCACTATCCTCTTTGTCCCTCGATCCTTTATCATCCCACAAAACACATATTCCACAAAAACAATAAAACATACATTTTTACAGCACACAACATAAACTATGGGCGTGACGCTCCAACATGGCGGCCATAATTGAAAATGTATTATAAAAATAATATTCGTCACGATGTATGTTTTAACGCTCGTAAAATAAACTAGGCGATACTAAAAGTGCAGTATGAATGCATAAAAATGCAGTTTTGAACAAAGCCGTTAATATTAATCAGAAGTTATTATAACACTCCATATTTACGACGGCACTGATGCAATGTTATTCAAATGAGATACTTTTTCAATGATTAATCTGTAAAATAACATCTATTTGCAAATTTATATGGCATAAATCAGATATAGCCCATATCTGAATGAAAAAAAGACATCAACTTTTTTTCATTAAACATTAGTCTAATAATTTTCAAAACTTAAAACCGACTTCACCTCCAAACTACGCAACCGATTTTGATAAAGGTTTCTGTAAAAAACAGAGTTCCACACAAAACTAGGTACACAGCCGATTTTGATAAAATTTCTATAGGACCACCCGACAAGTATACACCTTCAAACAAAAAAAAGATTTTTTTCAAGTCGGTATAGACGTCTTCGAATAATCGGTGAAAATATATAAAAATAACAGGGCAAGTGCGAGTTTAACTCGCGTGGAGAGGGTTCCGTACAATACCAAAGATTTTCCATAAGTGAACGTATTATATTGAGTTTACTACTTTATTTTCAATTGATAGATATTATATTATTTTTCCTGTAATCTACAAGCAATAAACTATATTATGTATTTTTTTTAATTTTAGGCTCAGTAGTTTCGAAGATCAGGGGGTAATGGTCAATTTTCATCTTTTTTCGTGAATAAAATCAAAACTATTTATTTTAAAATAATAACAAAAATATATTTGAGATCCTCATCACAAGCCTTGGTATATGACACAGTATGGTTTGTACAACTTTTTTTTTTAATTTCCTAATTTGACCCTCCAAAATGACCCTTATTTTAAAAAAATATTTATTTACTTTGCACATCTATTTTTGGGTCGTAGGATTACACCCTTCTACCAAATTTCACTTGATTTGGTATTTGTATGAAGTATATAATACTAGAATAATGACGTCATAATGTCTATGATGTCATTATAAATCTAAAATCACATTGGAACCAAAGAAAGTACACAATGGATAACCTCCTCATTTTTGGAATTCGGTTAAAAATGATTTCTGTGTGACTGCGTAATATGCATGTCGCTGTTGAATTGTATAGTCGGCTGTGTGACAAAACCTCTAGCCGTTTGGCATTACAGCTCGGTTTTGTTAAACGGCTGAACATCGTTTAGCTACATTGTGTTACGTTTAACAAAACAGCTACTCAGATGATGTGATTTCTAGAACGCGTAGATTTCCGTTTGGTTCCCTTCGCCATGCTCATCTTAAATTAGCATAAAATAAAAAAATGAGACACAAAATCAGTACGCACTGAGCTTGCATTACCTTACCCATATTACCCTTACCGTCCTCTCGCAGATTTTTTAAAAACTAGTCGAAATGCTATGAGCGATGAATGCTTCTCGTATGGCACGAAAAAGTGTATTCAGTTCGTGTTCAAGAAATAAGTGTATTAATATGTTTTAACTTGTCGATCTATCATATCATTTGCATGCAATTGTTATCATGCATTTAGAGTCGATATTTCCATGGCTGGCAAAAAGGGGCGATATGTGCCCTACCCTACCCCGCTACCTTTCGTAACTGTAGTGTAGAAATCATTAATATCTGTCAAGGAAACTCCACCCATTTTCAAAGACATTCACAAAGTTTCAGTAATCTAAAATGGGCTGTGTATGTACGAGGCAAGGTACAAAATGGCTTGACGTGTAAGTTACATTGGCATTATTCCGGCGTTAACGTGGCTCGGTGGACCGCCTTGTAGAATGATAAATGATAGTAGGCAGGCAAGGGTTAATATTTTTTTAAACTTGTGTTTATCCGGCCTTTCCTTCTTTTTTCGAGCTCGGCGGCTCGTTGGCTTTTGAAAGTTAAGCTACCCCCGGATGTGGTCCGCACTTAAATGGGTGACCACAAATGGCTAAGTTTTCTAGGGCTCCTTCGTTCTTTGGAAGGCACGTTTAGCCGTCAAGCTATATTAAATGCCCTTAGGCAGCTTGAAAAATCTGACACCAGCTTAGGTTACTTGCACACATTTAAAAAACTTATAAGTATAACAATAAATGTGAGTCTTTACCATTTTATTTTACTCTTTACTCTTTAGGTCTTCCACTTAGTTTGCGACAACCTTCCACTCTGGTTTTGGAGAAACTACTAGCTGCTTTTCTTACCGCGCAAATCATAAAAACCGCTCAAGGGAATCGAAAAAATTCTGAAATCGTGTCAATACATAGGCGATGCGGCTATACAAGCCGTCTCTATTCTATATGATTTTCTTTATCTACCTTCGCGCTCACCATCAAACTAAACGTGGCCTTTGGATATTACAGCTCGAGTATACCTATGAGCTTTAAACATTTTTTAACGTTTTTTTTTTTTAAATATTACCTACGCCCTATTTCGCCTAAGTGAATACAATTGCTAGCGATCACTTTGTAGTCGGCAAAGCTGACAAGTTTGTACAATACAACATTTTTTACATGTCTTAGAGGTAAGTAATTTACATACAATTCTTTTTCCTCACCTTATCCTACTCTACGTGGAGTCGAGACAGCATGTGAGTCGTTTTCATTTACCTCTATAGACATTTCTGTTCCTGCAGCTTTAAATGTATATTTTTTTAATAAATGTATATTTACATATTAAAAAAATATATACTAATAATACTGATTGAGCTAGCCCCAAAGTAAGTTAGAGACTTGTGTTATAGTATACTAACACAATGATACTATATTTTATAATAAATACATATATAAACATCCAAGACTCAGGACTATTTGAAAAAGGCCATTTTCCACTTGCCCTGACCGGGGATCGAAACCGGTACCTCTGGGTGACAGACTAGCATGGTGACCACTACGTCACGGAGGTCGTCCACAAGTTTAGGCAGACATACCTTTAAAGAGAAGACCTTAAGACCACTTTTAGGTGACGGTGAAGTGTTTAAATGAGTGCGAGTAGTTGTTTAAAAAATAAACTTTCAATTTATCTGTCACCGGTGAATATTTGTCATTCAAACTATGATACAACCATTATTTTGCTGTCCAGGACAGGAGTTTTGTACAAGAGTTGTCTTAAAATATAAAGTTTTTTTTTTTTTTTCACTTTCTTAACGTACCTACATACTGTTCAATAAGTACGCTAATATTATTACAATCTAGCCTATTAATCTAAGACTAATTAGTAATTTTACATTGACCTAGTTTTATAAGCAATAGTATAAGAATGTGTCCATCGGCACTTTTCTTACTGTCTCTATTAAGGGGAAGGCACTTTGTTCGTGTGTCTTTAATTATTGCACTATGACAGCACTAAGTATTATTTTTTTTATTGTCACTACACTACACTAATTCGAACGGTTTAGTTCGTTTAAGTCTTCTCACTGTGTCCGTGTTGTCGAGGAGCTGGATTGCCTCAACGTTCACATGATGAAGCAATCGATACTCGTGTGCTTTTGCATATTTTTTAATAACTTTATCGACGAACTGCATTTTAAGGTCCCGGTGCAGGTCAGCATTTCTAATGTACCAGGGTGCATTGACAATGCTCCTGAGTACTTTGTTCTGAAATGTTTGGATCATACTGATATTGCTCTGTTTGGTACAGCCCCACAGCTGTATACCATAAGTCCATACTGGCATCAGGACTTGTTTATACAAAAGTATTTTGTTGTGCACTGACAAGGAAGAGTTTCTCCCAAGCAGCCAGTGCATCTTTTGAAACCGTATTTCGAGCTCTTCTCTTTTCTTTTTGACGTGCGCTTTCCAGCGCAGCTTTGCATCCAGAGTCATACCTAAGTATTAGGCTGTATTTTCATATAGAACTTGCTTTCCATTTATATAAACGGGACAAAATTGTTCTTACTTATTCGTAAAGTTAACATGAGTTGACTTTGATTTATTTAGCTTGATTCGCCACTTCTTTGTCCATTCAATAATTTTATTAATTGCTATTTGAACCTTTTCTGCTGCTTCTTCATGAGTACTTCCGACAGCCATTATAGCAGTGTCGTCAGCAAGGTCGCCATAGTATTGTCATCTATATCAGGAATGTCCGAGGTGTATAGTAGATACAGGACCGGACCTAAAACACTTCCCTGAGGCACTCCAGCTTTTATTTCTTTAATTTTAGAATACGCATTTTCTTGTCGCACTCTAAAAGCTCTATTGGTTATATATGATGTAATTATATCTACGTAGTTAGTGGGTAACATGTTTCATGTAACTTGCGAAAGCTTGCGCTACATCTAGAAAGATAGTAGAACAGACTTTTTCATTTTCGAGGGTATTTTCAATTATATTTGTTATTCTGTGAACTTGATCTATAGTTGAATGCTTTTCTCTGAAGCCGAATTGATGTGGTGGAATAAGATTTTTGGTTTCGATGATAGGTTTTAGTCTTTTTAGTAATATTTTTAAATAACTTTGACATAACGGGTAACAATGAAATTGGCCTGTACGACGTCGTCTCATTTGGCGGTTTTCCCGGTTTTGGAATCATTATTACTTCAGCTACTTTCCATAAATCGGGCACGTATTTAAGTCTCAAAGCAGCGTTTATGAGATTAGTTAATTTGACTAAAGCCTTTCTCGGGAGATTGTGTAGCAGTTCTCCTGGTATAAGATCAAAGCCAGGAGATTTCCTGGGGTTTATATGCTGTTTTATTTCCCTCATAACTTCTTTTGGAGTTACAAGCTTTATATTTATTTGATCATCATAATTTTCGCTTAGTTCCTCAGTGATATCTTCATAAAATAGTTTAAAGGTCTTTCTAGACATTTATACAAATCAAATTTTGAATTATCACCATATTTAGTTTTAAACAATTTATTTCAAATGAGGGCGCCACTTTAGCTACCACTTCGTCTTAATGGTTTATAACAAACCGGCAAGATAAGACAACCGCCTTAAGTTATAGGAATATTTAACAATTCAAATGAGAGCAGACGCGTAGAATACAGGGAGGGTCGTAAAAGAGAGATAAACTTTAGTTAAACTTAAACCTCCGAGTTGACGTGAGCCAATGAAAAGTTTTTATTGCCGCCATGAAAGTGGCTTTGCAGGAGACCACTACCACGAGTGCATGTGTCTCGAATGTAACTCACTTTCGACTTTACGGCGTATATTCTTAAACGTGGGTTATTCAAGTCGTTAATAGTTTGAAGCTTTTGTAATAAATTTTAAAATTCGTACGATGTAAGATATTTTTATTTTATGCCTATCGAATTCGATAGTTCTGAGTAAGTTCATAGGTACTCGTAAAAATCGTAGCGTCGATTTGTCATGTCACAACCATGTCTCAGAGGTTAGACTTCTCTTTGGATTCTAATAAGACGTTTCCATGTTTTTTGATTTGTACTTAATTAAAGACTTTATTTAAGACCATTCGTCTTTATACCCAGTGCAATTTGAAAAGCGCCAAAAGTCAGCCAAAGGAGAGTGGCTGCACTAGATTTTAGTTACAAATATACCACTGAGTCATCAACATCAATTATTTCCTTTCTAATAAAATATTCCAACACTATTAAATTATTATTTATTAATACTAAGTACAAATAGATGCAAATTATTAATTTAATTACATTGTTCAGAAATCTAATGAAAAGAAGATGACGCAAAAGCAGAAATAATTATGTCACGCTTAATCGTTAACAACACAGCTGTGTCGAGTAACTTAAATAAACTTATATTTTTTATTAAAATTATCTTCCAATTAGTATCGCGTGTCACCTCTTGTATTTTGAATCGAAACCATTTAAATTCTATTAAATTCTAATGAAAATGTAGTAATTTTTGTGTGAATGTAAGAACGTTTGTTTGTTTTCACGCCAAAAAGGTAAAACAGAGAGCTAGTAGAAAATAAATCGTCTATGTCGACCTCGACGGAACCTTACATATGATATAGGTATGTTATTTATTTTTTTTCATTTTAATAATTATGGGAAAGCATTACCAGTCTGTGACAAGAAACGACTAACCAAACGCAGAAATTATATTATGCACACATATTGAGCATTCAGCTAATAGAGTTTCTATGAAAAAGTTATGGTTACCGTCTTATAGTAATTATAGATTAAATAAGGTCTTACGTTCGAAACTTTATTCGCCAAAATAAAGTTGACAGTGACTAAAAAGAAAGTGACAATCTGCTATTTTCCAACAAGTCAAATCAGATACTTTTTTATTAACGTCAAAACCAAATTTTTTTATGGGATTTATATGAAATACAGGCAATGACGTCATAGTTTCTTGGAGTCAAATAGCGCTCTTATTTTAAGTTTTTCTGCAATAATAAATTGAAATTCACGTTAAAATGGATATGTTCGAAGACAAGTGACATTATTTTGCGACGTTTTATTTTCTGATGAGTACAAAATTATTTTTGACCCTTGGTTTTATTTTTTATACCAAGTACTTAATAAAAAGTAAGTCCGCGTTTTATAAAATACGGTATAAATTTCTATCTGGAAACTTCTTTCCTAAGCTATTCAATATCACTGACTGAGCCCCACAGATTATTTCCATCTCCGAAACACCCAGCTTAAAGCGAGCGAACAGGCCTCGAACCAATGGTAATGTCTCTGGGAGCGTTATGGTTAACCGTATGCATAGATACTGGGAAATTGTGTCAGTTTTCTGGCCATAAACAGGAGAAGGTACCGTGTCAGACGCTCGCGTTCGCGACATGGTGTGACTGGCAGCAGTCTTAAAATTAATTTCACACGAAATAGTGCTCGTTATATCTCGTTTTATATCGTTCTTTAAGACAGCCTGGAGATTAAAATCTGAACTAATTTGTTATATTATAACGGATAAACTGTTGAAGTAAAAGTAATAAGTAAAATGTTTCTCTCATTAAAGGTCACCTTTATTAAATATGTTGTTATAATATAATTGTGTTGTTAAGAAGATTAGTTAATGGCTAGGTCAACTTTAAAGATCTTATCGATTTGACCGATAAATATTTTATACTAACTTAAATTTTCATAAATATATTTATTCTTTTTACAACAGTCAACTTTAACGTTTCCGGCGCAAAGGTGCCTAATACACTAGCAGCATTGCCACTTTGAACTGCAACCATCCTTAGCACCGAAAACGTGTAAGAGCGGGAGGCCCCATTCTTCGCGGCCATCATTTCAGTTTCAGCCGCATAACATCCACTGCTGGACATAGGCTTCTCCCAAGGATTTCCAAAATTTCTCGGCTATGCGGTACCCTAATCCCAGAACCTGTTCTACACAACACAAGACGAAGATTCGATTTGTACGAGAATGCAAAAAATGAATAAGTAAATAAAATTTATAAATTATTTTTAATTAGTTAATATTTTATACATTCATATTTATACTTTGGTTAAATGTACTATTAAGTTTATTCATCAAATCTAGTATATTCTTTCAACTAGGTTTAAGGTTACATTTCAAAATAAGTATAATATGAGAATACTTACATTAATAATGTCTTATTGATTTTGTCAACAATAGATGATACATTCATAACACCTCTAGAAACAATTAAAAGAACATAAGTCTCTAGATATAGGGTTCAATTGTTTCAATTGTGGTAAAATTCATAACATTTCTTATAGTCGTTTTGTTTCCCTAGAAATAGATTTACAATGCAATGACACTAGTACTATGAATTAGGTAATCCTTACATCATCTCGCAAACAATTAAAACAATGGACGGCTTGTTTTGCGATATCCCACACTTTGTTTATAAATATATAAGTCTTTTCGAATCAAACACTAGCTTGAAGAATACATTATTCTAGTAAAAAAGGTGTAATCATGGATTATAATATCAGTTATTTCCATAATAACTTGTCTGTGAGTATTGAAAGCTGTCATACATGTTCACGATAATTTGCATAATTTTGAAAGCAATTACTGAACATTAAATACATCTGGTGTAAGAAGTAATAGGTACCTATTTGTCATTCATTTCTCACTATGACACATTTCCATTGTAACCGGTCGGTGGCGAAGGGAAATTTGAGTACTAAAACTATCGTAGGTCAATGTTGTACAGGGCCGATCACAATATGGCGGCATTTCATGACTTGCCTGCGTAATAGCCGCTGTATTGTTCAAATATTAACGTTTTACAATTTGCTTGGCATGGTTAGACAATAATAAATATATTTTTATTGGAATAAGCAACCCTCGAAGGTATGGAAGTCTTAGATCTAAAAATGGATTTCCAAAATTTTAGGTTAGGTTATGTCATCTTTTTGGATACGATATCTATAACCTGGATGAAGTTTTTTTAGGAATTGAATACTGTTGAAAACATTAAAGCTTAGGTAAATAATATGAGAATAAGTTATTTATGTTTTGTATCTTTGGCTTTTAAACTAAATAAAGATGTTATTATTCTAATTAATTTAATAGCTGTGGATTTTATGACAATAAATCTCATTCAAATTTTCTTACAAAACTTTCTGCCGGTTTTGGTGCGGGGTACTTACTACTTTATCTAAAGAAATAACACATTCACAATAAAGGTTTGTTCGCTATAAACTAATCAATAAATAAATAACTATATAGTTGCCGTAGAGTAAAGAGGTTCGGGCCTTTTTATATTTCTTAATACTTATGTGCAGTAATAGTGTGTAGTTATTAAGTAATTTAGTGTGTAAGTACTTATTTTTTTTATCTTAATCATTAAATTAACGATATATATATACTTAGTATAAACTAAGGGTATGATTAGGGTACATCAATTATTTCATCAAAAATAAATCAAATAAAATTTATTGGCACCTAACTGGGAGAGAGACGGTTAGCAATGGTCTATCCAAAGGCATTCAAGTATCTATGCGCTAGTGAAACCAGATTTGGTGGATAATTTTTTATCGTTAACGTCGGAAAAGTACAAATTTACGACATATAAAATCTTGTAATACATGAATACATGCAAGTCTTTAACGATATTTCTTTAATTAATATCCACATTTACATAGTATTAAAATATTAATGGTCTTAGATAAGTACTTCTTATTTGCAATTTGATTTTAGTATGATTTCTAACTTAACACTTTTACGGACGGAGTGAAAGGCAAGTGGTAGAAGCGGTATACTTTATTTTAGACATTCGGTGTTCTTAGCCTTTTCTTCGAAATTTCATTGGAAGAGGGATGACGACGGGGAAAAAAATATGATTGTAATTAGTCCGTCTTTTAGATTATCCATAAACTGAAAAATATGGGTCCATTAGTTTTGGATAGAAAGTAAAAATTCACAAAGATACGAAGCATCAAAGTTCCGTTGCGATGTCACCGCTACGTAAAAATCGTACGTGGCCGTGACGTCATGCGAAATTTCGATGGGCTAGAAATATTTTTCTTGTAGTATAAGTGTTGGGTTATCATGTTCGTCCGTCACTCTGAAGGTTGAGTTCGATTACCAGAGGAGGTAACTTGTACTTATTTTAACAGGTATCACTTTACGGTTTTGGGATTGTTGTGTCATCATCATGTTTGCGGCCATAGGAATCACAAAGATACAGAGCGTCTAAGTGCCAGTGCTGGGCGCAAGTTGCGCCGCGTAACAGCTAAAGATGGGCGTTAGATAAATACTCATTTGAGTATTTACTCACTAAATTAAATAAATAGAGACAATAGAGCGTGCTCATATATTGGCATCGCATTTGATGTCTGTTTACTTATTTTAACATATAATTACATCTTTGCACTAGGGATGCAATATGAAAAACAAAAAACAAATTTGTTTTTTTTTTCACAAGGTTGAAAACAAAACATGATAAAAAACTTAGTTTTTTTTTTCTAAATTTGTCTTTTTTTTCAGAAAGATAAAATCTATAGAAAATTGAATAATTAATTGATGTATGCTTTCATTGCTTTTTTATTTCTTACATTTTACTAAAATTACATATCGAACTACTTAATTTAGACTTTTTTGATGTATTTAAACTGAATTTTTGTTTAATTGGTTCATTACTAATGAATGTCCCCGTCTCCCGGACCGGGAAATCCCCGTTCGGTTTATGTTTATACCAAGTTGTACCGGGAATCCCGGTGCGCAATTTGAATGTAGCCAATATAATGTAAACTTGGTACTATTCCACCAAAAAGTATGGTAGGTTCATAAATAAACAAAAAACTCTAACTATAAACTGTTAAGTATTAATCTTTTACGGAAACTGCCTTATCAATTTTGAATTCTGTATTCTTGAAAAAAAACATGTTCCAGAAAAAAAACGTATTTATAGTTATGTTTTTTTTTCATGTTAGAAAAAAACAGGTTTTTTCCAACACTACTTTGCACACCTCCCAGTAAAAAAATGATAATAAGTCAGAGAAGCCTGCATTCAATGTATGATTAGTATGGTATTTTCATATACTTTGGCGTCGCATTTGACGTCTACCTACATTTTTAGCATATCATAGCGAATGCACACACTTTCCGACAAGAAGCGTTTTTTAAACTAGGTTTAAGTTTCAAAATTATCATGAAAACATGAAATAAATGAATATGAATATAAATATGAGACACTACTCAAATAAATCAATCTACTCACCAAATGGATAGATACGGATATATATCGGGTATTTACTCAATCTACTGAATAAGTACTCCAGTGGGTAGATTGAGTATTTATCCACTACGAGGCGCAACTTCTGTTCCGGCCCTAAGTTCCGGAGCCAAGGCGTAATTACTGTTACCGAAAAATCAATACTTTTATAATCGGTAGTTTCAGTCGAAAAATACCAAACTATCGAAAGGTGTTTTAGAGCAATACTAATAACTTAAACGGAATAACCAACAATACTATCGATAGTCTTTTTAAATAATCACCTGATAGGCTAATCATAAATTTTCAACCTAATTGGGCACTAGAACGTAAAAATAAACACAAAGCTCTGCAGAGCGTTGGTTTACTTTACTTTTACCCAACTACGGCAAAGCCAATCGGAAGAGTAATGATTTTAGCAGTCTATGTATGTATGTATGTGTGTATGTGGCTATTTGTGTCTGTTCAAAGGTAGCATCCGAACCGCTTATCCAACTTTCATAAATTATATGTCAATCGTCAATATCGTCCGGGTGACATAGGCCAAAATTTGTATGCAAAACATGAATATGGGTAACAAATGTCACATACAAAAAAATGCGAGTCAAAAAACAAATTTTGTTTCGATATCGAGTCGTACGAAATGAAAGGTCTTTAGTACATTTCAAAAATATATACCTCTACATTGTTAGTCGTAAATGGCTGCAGAGCTTGGATTAATTGGATAATTCATAATACTATTCGGTATAAATAAATAAATTTAAAGGGACAACTTACACCGATTGAGCTAGCCCCAAAGTAAGTTCGAGACTTGTGTTATGGGATACTAACTCAATGATACTATATTTTATAACAAATGCATACATAGATAAACATCCATGGTATGAATTTTCCCTTAGTCGGGTATTAGATTTTCAAACATACCTATATATTTTGATTAAAACTAACGTGAGACACAGACATTATTAATACAGCACGGGTTACTCACGTAAAGTGTCAGCTACTGGCCGACATGTTTCGACCTCATATGGAGGTCTTCATCAGGGCAAATGTGACGCTCGTTCTCAGAGTCGCTCCGCTGACTCTCTACGTGAGTAACCCGTGCAGTGTTAATAATACCTATATCTTGTTTACAATAATTTCAATAACGTTGTAAGATATAGATACAGACTTACCGCTTAATATGATACAGAGAATTTAAAAAATATATATTTGCAACCTTTTAACGTATAAAACTAGGTCAATGTTAAATTATTTATTAGTCTGAGTTAAGGCTAGATTGTAATTGCGTACTTATTTATTTTAGTAGGTACGCTAAGAAAGGGAAAAAAGAAAAAAAAATTGCAACCTGTTGTGACCAATAACTAGTGGTTCTGAGAGCTAGATCTCGCGAGTCACTCCGACCCATTGAAGTTAATCCCATTGAATTTAGCATTATAAAATTCAATGTTTTATCCGATACAAGGTTATTCAGACAAAAAAGTTGCGTCTTACTTAGTGAGCCCACACAAAAGAATTGTGACATTATTGAATTTTTTTTTAAATTGCTGAAATATGAATTATTTTAAGTTTTCAACTCCTATAGTACCGCCATTTAGAAAATGTACGAAAAATTTTCAAACCTTACTGTCACGAGAATCGGTCGAGAAAGCGACGTGACCTGAAACACCCAGCCAAACTAACAGCCGGACAAAAGCATTTTTAGCAAATCTCGAAACTGAGGCACTTCGCTGGCACGGTCAATAAGTTGCCTATTATCACAGAATAAGTACTGGTACTCACGTACAGAAGTCGAAAGGTGCTTCCACACAGCAGTTATATAACGTTATAAAACATTTTGTAACACGATAACATTCTATAACAATGTGTAACATTTTGCAACAACATGTCATACAATGTTATATGTTATAAACGCTCCCACACTGGTTGAGCTGTGTAACATAATTCTGTTGTATGAAGTTATATAACATCACTAAGAATTTATAATTTTTGTTATAATATGTTACAAAATGTTAGGCAACAAATGTTATGCAACATTCTCTAACATTATATAACTGCTGTGTGGGAGCACCTTTAGTCAGAAAAGAAATTTAAAGAAATATCTACTTGATGAGGTTAGCGTTATTTATGGTTTAATTTAGCTCGCGTGACCTCTTCGTTTAGATACCTAGATATGGACAAACGATTCAAGTAACTAAATCTTCCCCTCCGGAGTGGTCGTCGCGCGCATAGTAATAATGTAGGTATATTTTCGATACCTAAACGGGGAGTGATGCAGGTCTGCTATTACTAAACATATCAGCGATCGGCCTACTTCAATAATAAAGCTGGTGCAGCATCAGCAAGTGCCGTACTTATGCACTTTTCCTCCATATGAGGCTTCTTGTAAACATCTCCGCTGCGGCCTACCGCACAGCTGGCTGTATAAATTCTAGGCACAGACCTTCGTATTGTCCAGCGTTAATCGACCTTTTATATGCAGGGCAGCCCGCTTATTATACTAAATGGTTCGGAGAAAAAATTTGAGCCGCGTAATGCTCTCAAATTAGCTTTATATCCGTGTCATAAGGTGTCGCTTCCCGAAATCAGCGTGCTTATTGCTTAGTTCCGTGGTTTTTCAATTGCCATTGAGGATATTTGGCGAGTTTCTGGGTAGAGTACGTGATGGTGTATAATGGTATCGAATTTTAATTCAATATTTGTTTGAGACGGAGGGAAATAACAGTTATTTATTCTCCATTTAGATTTAACTCTCAGCTCAAAGAATCAGGGATTTCGCATTAATCAAGAAATTTAGGGTTCCGTACGCAAAGGGTAAAAACGGGACCCTATTATTAAGACTACGTTGTCCGTCCGTCCATTGGCCGGTTATTATCCAAAGTTTCGAAAAATGCTCGTAATAGCTGACTAAAGTAAGCTGTTTGAAAAGGAAAAGGCTTGACAAGGGCGGCGATTCGGAAAGTCAAAATTTCCGTGACGTACGTAATATTTTAATGACCCTCCCCCCTTACAACTACACTACATCACTAAAAACTTGTTGTGTTTATAGGTTGTATCCAATTAAGTATGTTATATCAGAGGCTAAAACGACTGTTGTTAATGAAATATAAATTAAACTTCGAATACTTTCAATTCAGCATTTTTTTATTATATCTATCTTTAGAACCGTACTTATATGTATATAAAAGAAAAATCAAAGAATGCGTAATAGCTAAGCGTTAAAAATAACAAAATATAAAAGAAATACAAAGTACAATCACATATTTTTTTTATTATCTCTGGCTAAAATAGATGATTTTGTCTGGCTAAAACAGACTTTATAGCAGCAGTTCAAAATAACGTAAAACTAAGCTGAGTTATAATATAACACTTATAAATCCTTGACTGCTATCATTGCAGACAATAGAATTTCTATTGTCAGTCACCAGGTGACCCCCACGACGTACAAGGTGAAGCAAGATATGTAGCCGACTGTACTTATAATAAATTAAACATTGACGGATCTCTAATGTCATAATGCTTCTGGGAACATCTATTTAAAGAAGGGTTCCATTTATCCATCAAGATATAGCCATTGTCGCAAGCTGGCTCTTCCAAGAAACCATAAGTAAGATACATCTGCCTCTAATCCGAATTCAAAGACATACAGTACATAAACACACACATACTTACATACTAATCACGTCTCCTACTCCAAGTTGAGGTTAAAATGAACTACAGAGATAAAAAAGGCAAATTTGCCTTTTTTTTTGATAGAGTACTGACGGACTAAACAGAATTAATACTATTCTGACGCAGTCCACGTCCCTATTATTTCTGTAGTTCATTTTAACCTCAACTTGGAGTAGGAGACGTGATTAGTATGTAAGTATGTGTGTGTTTATGTACTGTATGTCTTTGAATTCGGATTATTTTTGTTAGTTCGTACTTCTTTTATAATTATAAAAGAAGTACAAACTAACAAAAATAAAGCGCATCGAACTTTCGGGATGGGGGCTTGTGACGTCACTGGGCTGTAAGAATCGTACGAGACTGTGACGACTTGTAAAATTTGAATGCACGTATCCTCGTCAATATTTCTAAGTCAGAAAAAAAAATACATAAGGTCATTTTAATAAGCTACCGCGCGCTTGGGCGCGAAAAATATATTATTTCAGCACACATGCCTATCCGACATTTTTCCAGCAAATTTTAGAGCATGCTCATTCAGTCCCTTATGATAATTATTACTTACATTCCCTAAGAAATAAAAATTACTTTCCTTACTTTAAAAAAGTTTATCAATATTGTTTCATATTTCGCCGAAATCTGTATTTTGAACTGAACTAACTCTTAAAATGTGCTTATAAACAAATAGTTGTTCTTATTTATACTGTTATAATAACTTCCAATTAATATGGTGTAAACAAAGTGACCATTATTATTTAAGGCCGATACCACATAGGTTTGATTACACCTAACGAGTACAGTGACGAGTTTTCTCGGCCGAGTGCTCGGTTAGTATAAACACTTTGACGAGTGCTCGGCCGAGTACACGGTCGAGCAGAGAGGCGAGAGAGTCACAAGAATCCCAATCTGTTTACAAGGCCGAGTACCCACCTCCCCGCTTCATTCTTCTGCCCCCGCAGCGACTCGCTATCCCGCTCGGCACGTATAAACATGCACTCGCTTGTCACTCGGCCACTCGCCACTCGTTCATTATTGGTCATCAAGCGTGCGTATTTGTGTATTTTTTTCAAATTATCAAAATCTCATTGAATTCTTTGTGATCTTCTGACTACAATTCATTAAAAAGGCTTTTTGTTGCTCCAAGGGCAGTTCGCCTTAAAATCCATTTCCTGGTCCATATTCTTCGATCTTCATCTTCTAATAAATCCCATAATTCATTAATAATATCTGGGAACAGCCGATTGAAAACTCGTTTAAATTCTTTTTTTTTCCATCCATTGCAGACGTAAGCTTGATCAAAACTGAACTGACTCACCACTGGTGTTAAAACGTGTGAACACCCACTCGGTTCCGCGACTCTCTCAGCCGAAAGCTTACGGACTGACTCGCCACTGTACTAGTTAGGTGTAATCAACCCAACAGATACATAACATAATATATGTATAGTACAACAATCGATGCTCTATTTAAGATGAGCGACGCTGTGCTGTTTTGCCAGCAAATGGGACTCCAATAGCACTAGACAGATATACTATCTCTATTTCTTTCGGTGTGTTTATAACGAAATATCATTGTTTTTTTTTAAACTGACTTTAAATAACCAGCCAAGTGCGTGTCGGGCCACGCGCAATGTAGAGTTTCGTAGTTACGAATGGCGACTTGAGTTCACGCGACTAAAAATGTAAAAAAAATGATTTTTCTATTGGATGTATGAAATTTTCCCTTGTCGAGTACATTTTATAAGTTGATCATAATTTCAGCCGCACAACGTCCACGCCTAGACATAGGTTGATCAGCTGTAACTTTTTAATTTGTAAACCTTACGCTAAGTTATGATAGTTTTCTTTTAAACTTCGCTATATATTTGCTATTGCCTGTCCATACAACCGTTAAGCAGATATAATGGTCTCTTAACACTAACAAAAATTTTCCAAATATTTGATCCCTAAGTCGAAAAAGGTGATCACAACCTTACATTATTTTTGAAGTACATGTTCAACCGTACCTAATACGATGGGTTACTAGAAAAAAAAAATTGGCTCCAACTGTATATGTACTCCATTTTTTGGCATAATTTATATATATATATATATATATATATATATATATATATATATATATATATATACATGTAATTTGTCATGGGTATATATATATATATACCCATGACAAATTACAGATTTATTTGGATTTATATTACTTATAGCCTGTAAGTAAAACCGCGGACGGACAGACAGACTTGGCGAAACTATAAGGGTTCCTTGTTTACTACGGAACCCTAAAAATGAATTTTTACCACCGTTTTTGCTTTTCGTAGACTTTGTCTTCCCGTTATAGATTGGCAGGTGTAAGCTATCATATACGGCGATTAATGTTTATGATATTTCCTTTTGCAGAGGGGATCCTTCTGACGTAAAAATAACTTGAAGAGCCATAAAAAATTTGATGTAAATTTATTATAGTTGTTGTCTGATGTAAATATCTTTTTCTGTTTTATTATTATTGAAAACATAATCTTATATTAAGACAGCTCTACTATCTTGCATCCTAAAGCCACACGTAATACTTATAGGTAGATTTATACAATGTGTAAGAAAAATAGCCGGTCTTGTGCGAGTCGGACTCGCGCACGAAGGGTTCCGTACTATTATCTATAAAAAATCACGTTTGTTGTATCGGAGCCCCACTCAAATTTTTATTTTTCGGTTTTTAGTATTTGTTGTTATAGCGGAAACAGAAATACATTATCTGTGAAAATTTTAACTGTCAAGCCATCACGGTTTATGAGATACAGCCTGGTGTCAGACAGACAGCGGAGTCTTAGTAATAGGTTCCCGTTTTGACTTTTGGGCACGGAACCCTAAAAATTTTCGCCATGGAGCCAATTAACAGTATCGAGTATGAATAATAACTACTTGATAAAATTTTCAAAGTCAGAAGGATAAATTCTACCAAATGGTCATCAAAAGCTGTGTATTGCATTTTTGAAGTCGTGTACAGTACAGTGTACCTTCACCAAGGACTTTTAGGGATCATGCTCTGCGCTGTGCCGAACATGTAGCTAAAACAATGACTAATAAGCAAACAACAAATACAATCTAAATGGGCTTGCATATCCTAATGCAATATCATATCCTGTGTGCGATAGTCATACAAATTAAGATGCACTTTTTGTATCAAAATTATCGAGCAAGAATCGCAAATAAGTTGTATGAAACGCCAAGTAGACACGTAACGCGTTGCGTCGCGTATTATGCGCTGCGTATAGTTCGACACTAAATCCGCCAAGGCCAACTAAACTCGCATGCCAAGGGCCAAGGATTTCGTAGGTACTATGGCAGTACATATAGGATGTATAAGACTATTGTAAGGGGATTCCCTAGGCTTCTAGCCTAGAATAGGACCTTCATCCTCCATCTCTTCCTGTAGATGTCGTAAAAGCGACTAAATGACTAAGCACTAACATCTCGGGCTACAAGTGCATTCCCAAGTCAACGACGGCCAGTCGTTAAACTATAGCCATATCATTTAAACTGTTTCGGCTAGGTATTCCTTCTCCACTTCGCAAGTTCTTCGGCGTCCTTGGGTGACCATGACATGCATATCATATTTGGAGAAGAAAAAGCGGGAAAACGCACTCCACAGTATCGCAACTGGGAACGCGCTAAGACGAAGATACGTACTTTCATTTTTAGTTGTTATCAGATGCGGTCGCTGCCATATATTTTATTTTAATAAGCTAATCAAATCATTTCCTCTGTTTCCTCTCTTAAAATAAAAGTAATTTGTTTTTAAAACTTTAACGTTCCAAAGTACGAGTACAAATATACTTTGAACTAATGGCGGACCTAATGTTTAGCGCATTTTCTCTCAGTCAAATATAGGGATAAACAGGGAAAATTATGCGGCACAATAATAATAAAACATTTACTTATACTTACATATGAATATAGGTAGCTATGAAAAAATTTGATTTTTGTTACGACGACGCGTCCTGCTTGAAGAGAGTTTTTTTATTTATTTATTTTAGCTAAGAAAACCAAACTACTAAACGGATTGTAATAAAAACTCTATAGGACCAAATTGAAACAATATACGTTTTCAAAAAACTGAGTTCTGAGGTAAGAAACAAAAAAAAAAACTTTTTGTAACTTCGATACTCTGACTATGGCCGACACGCACTTGGCCTATTAATTTAAGGTGGTGTAATTTTTCAAATTAATTTTCTTGTTTTATTTTTAAACGGTAAAATTTATTTAATAGATAATATTTATTCTTGTATCTACCAAAACAATACTAAAACATAAAGGATATAATAATGTGTTATTTGTACGAAGTGTACAAAATACTAATAGTGCACTTGGATTTTGTTTTCATTGGTATGCAAAAGTTAAAATTTTTGCAGGGTTTCGTGAAAAACATACATAGTTAGGATTCTTCATTCTGAAAATAATGAGGATCACTCCGGCGGGGATGCGATATTATAAATGCCTGTTGATTTCGGCCAAGAAGCACACAGGCTATTGTAGTTAAAATTTACACTCCAAACCTCAGAGCGTTTTAGCCAAAGCGGGCTAGCGATCAAACCGCACAGGCTATTGGAGTAAGTAAATATAATTAATTGAGATTACAGATGCCTGTTAACATCGGCTTTTGTAGTTGAAACGACAAAAGCCGATGTTAACCAAGCCCCACAGGGTATTATAGTAAAACGTCTTCTTTAGCATTGCGGTCGACGAAATTTAAAAGTATTAAAAACTTTCTTAGCATAATATACTTAGTCTTAGCATAATTAGATAGTTATGCAAAGAAATCAGCATGGTAGCAAAATTCCCATGTGCTAAAATTTACAATTCCAGACACGCCAATTTTATAGCCTGTGCCATCGGGAATGCGATTTTGACGATGTATTCATTGCAAAAATATGGCCAAAGAGCGAGGTACAAATAAGCTATTTGAATATGTTAACTTCGCAATTGCATTAATTCAAGATTGTTTAATAATTAAGTAACTTACATACACCGATACACTAAATACGAGTATAATATGACAGTTTATGCGTTAACAAACTAATTCAGGTTAAACTTTTATTAACATTCTGAATTATTATTAGTATTATAGTGCTAAAATACGTAAATATCTCAGTTATTTTTTTATTTATTTTACATGGTTTCTTTTAACTTGCAAAGTTCGTAGACGACACTAATTAAAAAAAAAATAACAAACCATTTTTAGCCTACTTTATTTTTCTATTACTAAGAGATTTATAACTTAATATTTTATAATATAGGTATTCAATTTATGGTTAGGTTAATTATTCCTAGTTAATTACAAACTTAGGTTTAAAAAATCAACTCTATCAAAATATCTACTGCCGTTCGGCAGATTGCGTGTTGGTAGAAGGTACAGCTCTCGAGACATAAGCTCAGCTATGCATTGTGTAAGTGCACACAGATAGTGTAGGAGAGACATCGGTTGAGGCACAGCCCGCACCGGTTTATACTGGTTTTCGAAACTCTGCCTGAGTCGTGGCACGACTCTCGCGCGTCATTTTCCTATTCTGCACTTTTCACCTTCACCTTTGGTACCTGAGCTTATGCCTCGAGGATTGTAATTCACGTGACATGTGTTATGTATAGCTACTATAAGTCAATAACCACTCTTGCATTGAACAAGTTGGAGCTCGAGGCAAAATGTCGACGCAGTGAACACTAACATAAGCAGAGATGATATTTCGCCCCACTCGTTTTATCACATTTTTTATTTACTAATTTAATTTTTTCTAATATTTTTTTAATTTGGTAAAAAAATACACTTAGCGTTTTTTTTTCTATCTCGTATATTATAATATTTAAGTATTCAACTGTTAAATTTAGCGACAATACTTTTTTAAATTCAGAATTGCAAATAAAAAACATTGAACATAAGCGAAAACATGCCACTGGTTTTATTCGAAAATAAGTAAGCTATAATAAAGCAATAAAACGAATTTACGAGATATTAACAGACCGAAACTTAGTCCCTTTGAGGTGCTTTTAGAAACCGTTTTCCAACCCATTGATTGCAACCCCAAAGTCACTAGAGTACCGAGAATCAAATAGGACGCATCGTATCGCATTTAACGACCACAGTTGTTGCGCCGCCGATTTTTATTTCCCGCGATTTTACGACCAAAAACATTTTTTACGACTTGCCTGTATCGCTAAGAGTTGCATCGTTTTTATAATACTTTAATTTTGCCGCTGAAATACTATAAAAATATGCAAATGTGACATAAAAGTCGCTCGGCGAGGAACAATAAAACGCGTTAATTCGAACGCAAATAAATAGTGCAGTATATGGACATTGTAGACGATAAAAGAGGAATATGATTCACGACATAAATTTCATATCTATTTGTGTCCAACAAGATAGTAATTTAAAATAAAGTAAATTATTAGTACATTTAAGACCCTACTGGTCTAAACCGTAGGCCTAACTAGGAATACGTGGCTTTATGGTCTTTGAAATAAGAATGCATAAAAATCTTGTTACAGTTTACTCGATAGTAAACACGAATATAACTATAAAAGGGGGGACTGCTTTAATACTACTTAGGCAACGCATAGGGTCTCGTAACTTTACGGCCATCATTTACTGAAACTAATCGACAGGATTCCCCGCAATTTCCCAAAATATTTCTACAAAAATAATATTAAACATGATAAGAATTTTTATGGCGGAAAATAGATTTCTAAAAAGAAGTCATTATTCATATTAAAGTATGAAAAAGTACCTAAAAAGGCATCAAATATTCAAATACCAATTGCCTTCCAGGAAAATTCAAATCAGGCATAAGCAGCATAGGAAATAAGGTTCAAAACTGTAAAGCACACAGTAAATATTCGCGACATCTCGCTACCGAGAAAACTCGTAACGCATCTAACACAAAGAAATTGAAGTGACAGAATATGCGTTTATTATTTCCTTTTAGCAATAAAATACCATGACATTTAGAGCAGGACAAGTCGTAAAGTAAATCGATGAATGTTAATCAGGATACTTAAGAGTTGTGAGTACGCAAGCTACTCGGCGAAAATAGCAGTTTTTAGATAAACAGGAAAATGGTTATCACGTTTTCAGTTATTTTATATAGTGGAGGTCCTGGGTTCGATACTCAGCGCATTTTTTTATAGAAGTCCGAGATGAGAAACGAGAGTCAAAATTTGTATTTCCTCTTAAATCCGTCGACTTTTACGGAATC
The DNA here is from genome assembly GCA_943193695.1 of Acrobasis suavella. Taxonomy (NCBI): domain Eukaryota; kingdom Metazoa; phylum Arthropoda; class Insecta; order Lepidoptera; family Pyralidae; genus Acrobasis; species Acrobasis suavella. Next base: position 6,916,017 of record OW971947.1, read on the forward strand.
CACTGGAAGATATAAGTACTTACTCTCTATGCTTGTTATTTGTTTCTAGACCAGCCCAAAGTAAATCAAATTTAAAAATTCATTCCTTTTTTATCATCCTGTCCGATCCAATTTCTATACATTCGCTACAGTCGTTTTGCAAGTGATTTGCAGCAATTATCTTAACGTCATAAAAATGCACTAAAACACGATTAGTTATAATTTATAACAATTTTAATTCAGATGAAGCAATCCGTGAATCCGTGACACTTTATTATTGTGGATAATGTCAAATTTTTAAACGATGTTTAAGAGAATTTATGGATCGTTAAAATGTCGTTAATGCAGCGACATCGGTAAGCTTTTATACCGCAGCGACCTACCACAGATACGCGAATCACGACATCGCTAGAGGTTTGCTCAGTTTACTAAGAATCGAGTGAAAATGTCTGGACTAGTTAGAAACTAGTGGCTTTGTATAAGCTGCAGACTATGAGAGTATCTTTACTAAGCTTAAAGCTGAATAAATTTTGACAGCGCACCCCCATGGCTATGCCATTTTGAAAACTAACTAAAATGGTCAACAATGGAAGTGCTCAGAATCGGATGAGACATTGTTTGTGTTTTAAGTGAGTTATTAGTGTCAGATTTTCAAGCTTCCGAAAGGCATCTGACGTAGCTTGACGACTGCCATACAATTATTGATGAAAATCGAGACCAACGGCTTTACGTCCCTTTCGAAGCACGGAGCTATCCAACGGAATCCAAGTGCGGACAACACCCGGTGTCGCTTTACTTGCGAAACTGCTAGTAATGCCCACTCCCACCGAGCCACCAAGCTTCTCAAATTGTTGAGAAATACTAACTACAGATGAGAACAGCCGGACAGCCATAATAAAAGCTTTTTCTTTAGCTGAAATGTAAACGCTTCGCGCTCGCTCGTTCAATTGTTCAAATCCTCACTCACTGACTGACTGACATTCTAGTTGGTTCTGTCATCTGAAATCCGTAAATAGGGCAAGTGTATTTTCAGCGTGATAATGAACTCTGAGACTGCGTGGCGCATCTGTTTACAATGCAAGGCGAGACATCGGGTTTTGATGGAATTGGACAACTCAATTCCAGTCCGAATAGGTTAGTCGACACTGGGTCAGCACCGGTAATTGTGGTGGGACCGGCCACGCTAATCCCATAGCTTGCCCTCCAAGCCAATGTCTACGTTGACATCTAAAGAATACAACTCATTGTTGACTGTCAGCGCTGCTTTGATTTGATGTTGTGACGGCGTTCTTTTTGTTTTCGTTTAAATTCGCAAATGTCAATGTTGTCAACAAGTGATTTTTTGGTTTTTGTAAAAATTCCAATCGGTAGCATCCTGGGTCAAAATAAATTATTTGGTACTGTTAAAAGAATAAAACGTCACAAAATAATGTTACTGGTCATTGATTGTAACTATTTTTAACGTGATTTTAGATTTATTATTGAAGAAAAATCTTATTTGACTAGTTGGAAACTAGCGGAATACAAAGAAGAAGGAAGAAAGAGTGTGACTTTGATGACTTTGATGAAATATTATTTGTGTCTCGTACCAAAAAAAAGTTAATTAACTTTTTAAGTATTTTAAAGTATTTACTTTGTATGAAAGTTATCCCAATAAAATATGGAAATAGGTTTGTACCCGATAATGGAGGCTATCCAGTGCGAAGTTGACTTGGCTATATACTGGTCGCAGGCCTGGCAGCTGGCTAGCACCTCGTGGGAGGAAACCGCACTCTTCCATGTCAATTAGTATAGTTTAATCATGTTAACACGATGTAGTCAGGTACCCCGTTTTTTTACGAATAATCCACTTGCACGTAATAAATTTGTACGTATATTAATTTGTGAGCATGCCACATTCGCACTTCGACCACCGAGCATGGCATAGTTACATTGAAAAACATAAAAACCTTGTATAGTGAACTAGGTTCATTATTGTGTCGCAGTAGTGCATATTGCCATAGCATTACCAACTTCAGAAGAATAGTTATTTTGTTGGTTTTATGTGCTCAATTTGAACTTTTCAACTGCACCTTTGGCTTGCTATTTTTGTAAATAATTAGCTGGAAGGTGCTAATTCTGACAAATGAGTCGCATATCGCAAGTTTCAGACTAAGATTGCGTTACTTTGCGCCCTGATGTCTCACCTATACTAGTTACATTTTAAATGTCCTGTTCAAAACCAACTTTCTCTATTAAGGGGCTACCTGAATTTTTCGGGGTCCAGTGCTGCCCCCATTTGAAATTAATTATTAACAAGGAAACGGAGATATCATTTAAAATTTTGTCTTGACCAGGCACTAGTAACACTTCAAACTATTTTATGAACTACAGTTTAAAGTAAAAACGTAAAACTTTTCTACGCACATTTGCGAAAAACGGCCTCTTTTGGCTATTGTGCATAGAAAAGCTTTACGTTCTCACTTTAAACTGTAAACAGTGTTCATAAAATATGCAGTTTGAAGGGTTTTATGTAGGAGTTGGTTAAGACATAATTTTAAATGCTCTCTCCGATTCCTTTCTAATGAGGGCAGCACGTACCTGGACCCCAAAACTTTCATGTATCCCCTAAAGGGGCTACATGAATTTTCCGGAGTCCAGTGCTGCCCCCAATTCAAATAAATCATATGAAAAGAAACGGAGGCATCATTTAAATTTTGTCTTGACCAGGCAATATGTAACCCTTCAAACTATTTTATGAACTACTGTTTATAGTCTAAAGTGAGAACATGAAGCTTTTCTACGCACGATTCCGAAAAACGGCCACTTTTGGCGTATGTGCGTAGAAAAGCTTCACGTTCTCAATTTAAACTATAAATAGTAGTTCATAAAATAGTTTGAAGGGTTATCTAGTTCCTGGTCAAGACAAAATTTTTAATGATGTCTCCGTTTCCTATCAATTGATTTATTTCAAATGGGGGCAGTACTGGACCCCGGAAAATTCAGCACAGGTTGAGTAACCTGTGCTTGTTAAGGGGCTACCTGAATTTTCCGGGGTCCAGTGCTGCCCCCATTTGAAATAAGTATGTAGAGAGTCAGCTACTGGCCGACATAATGTCTGCGTCCCACGTTAGTTTTAATCAAAAAAATAAGACTTTCTCATTGATAAATGATCCTATTCTTAAATTTAGTAAAGTGTATATAAATAACAACCAGCCAAATGCGAGTCAGACACGCGCACGAAGGGCTCCGTACCATTATCAAAAAAAAAACGTTTGTTGTAAGGAAGCGTCACTTAAATATTTATTTCGTTCTGTTTTTAGTATTTCTTGTTATAGCAGCAACGGAAATATATCATGTGTGAAAATTTTACCTGTCTAGCTATCATGGTTCATGAGCTACAGCCTGGTGACAGACAGACAGACAGCGGAGTGTTAGTAATAGGGTCCCGTTTTTACACTTTGAGTATAGAACCCTAAAACTATGAAGAGTCCAACATAGAGCATTAAGCGATGGTTTCCAAGCTGTTAAAGCACTGGCTGCGTCTATGAGGCACAAGTTCGAAACTCGAACTACACGAACTCGAACTAGACGAACTAAAACTAGACAAACTCGAACTAGACGAACTCGAACTAGACGAACTCAAACTAGACGAACTCGAACTAGACGAAGTCGAACTAGACGAACTCGAACTAGACGAACTCGAACTAGACGAACTCGAACTAGACGAACTCGAACTAGACGAACTCGAACTAGACGAACTCGAACGAGACGAACTCGAACTAGACGAACTCGAACTAGACAAACTCAAACTAGACGAACTCGAACTAGACAAACTCGAACTAGACGAACTCAAACTAGACGAACTTGAACTAGACGAACTCGAACTAGACAAACTCAAACTAGACAAACTCGAACTAGACTATTAGTCTGAACTTTTATGTATGTTGATTCACCGATTCCTTGAAGTCGCTTAAACAAATTTGGAAAATTCGTTTTTTGTTTAAATGGGCCTACTTGCCAGGTAGTCCCATAGAAATTTTATCATAATCGATTTTGTAGTTTGGTGTAGAAGTTGGTTTTTAGTTTTGAAAAATTTGCAACTACAACCTACTGCCATTTTACACTAACATACACAAACTACTCGTACAACCACTTACTTCAGATGAAGGAAAAACATTGTGAAGAAAACCAACAAATAAGTTCACTGGTGTGTCAGAATAACTGTTGTCACTAGATGATGTCATGGCTGATGACCCAAGAGCCAAGCTGACCCGACACTATACCGAAGATACCCCGGACATCAGCCTGTACGAGATTAGGATAGCCCTCAAACAGCTTAAAAACAACAAGGCGCCGAGCGAGAATGGAATAACAGCAGAGCTTCTGAAAGCGGGCGGAACGCCGGTACTGAATGTCCTTCAGAAGCTCTTTAATTCCGTTCTGCTCGAGGGCGTAACGCCAGAAGCGTGGAACAGAGGCGTGGTGGTCCTGTTCTTCAAAAAGGGTGATAACACTCTATTGAAGAAATATAGGCCTATTACGCTTCTGAGTCACGTATATAAGTTGTTTTCATCACGAATCGTCTCGCAAACAGGTTTGATGCGTTCCAGCCTCCCGAACAAGCCGGTTTCCGTAAAGGCTTTAGCTCCACGGACCACATTCAGACGCTGCGGCAGGTTAAAGAGAAGACGAGGGAGTATAACCGGCCGTTATGCTTAGGGTTCGTGAACTATGAAAAAGCCTTCGATTCGATCGAAACATGGGCCGTGCTTCAGTCTCTCCAGCGATGCCGTATTGACTATCGGTATATCGAAGTGTTGAAGTGCTTGTACAGTAACGCCACTATTTTAGTCCGAGTACAAGAGCAGTGCACGAGGGCTATTCCACTGCAAAGAGGTGTAAGACAGGGAGACGTTATATCTCCGAAACTGTTCACCGTTGCACTGGAAGATGCCTTCAAGCTTCCAGAATGGGAAGGATTTGGCATCAACATCAATGGCTAGTATATCACCCACCTTCGATTTGCCGACGATATCGTTGTCATGGCAGAGTCGATGGAAGACTTAAGTACTATGCTTGGAGACCTAAATCGAGTTTCCCAACAGGTGGGCCTAAAAATGAACATGGACAAAACGAAAGTAATGTCGAATGTCCATGTCGCGCCCCTACCTGTATGTGTTGGGAGCTACACACTCGAAGTTGTAGACTAGTATATCTACCTGGGTCAATTGATCCAGGCAGGAAGTTCCAGCTTCGAGGAAGAGGTCTTTCGACGAATCCGACTCGGCTGGGCAGCGTTCGGGAAGCTACGCAGTGTCTTCTCGTCCAAAATACCTCAGTGCCTCAAGACGAAAGTGTTTAATCAATGTGTGTTACCAGTGATGACTTATGGCTCAGAAACGTGGTCCCTTACTATGGGTCTCATAAGAAGGCTCAAGGTCACTCAACGCGCTATGGAGAGGGCTATGCTCGGTGTTTCCCTACGTGATCGAATCAGAAATGAGGAAATTCGTAGGAGAACAAAAGCCACTGACATAGCCCAGCGGATTAGTTCGTTGAAGTGGCAGTGGGCGGGACACATAGCGCGACGAACCGATGGCCGATGGGGCAAAAAGGTTCTCGAATGGCGACCACGTACTGGCAAGCGAAACATAGGACACCCACCCACAAGGTGGTCTGACGACCTGAATAAGGTCGCTGGAAAGCGCTGGATGCAGGCCGCTCTAGATCGGTCATTTTGAAAATCGTTGGGAGATGCCTATGTCCTGCAGTGGACGTTATGCGGCTGAAATGATGATGATGATGATGACTAGATGATAGTCATTCAACTATTAGATGCCTTAAGACCAGTTAATACACTCGATAAGAAAGAAGGCAGTTTACGCACGATTCCGAACCGCTTTACGAGGGCCAGGGGACGCATTTTTGAAATCACTTGTCACATTACGAATGGTTTACGCGATCGTTTCTAAACGCGCGCATTTTTGAATCGGTCGTATGCGAAGGATTTGCAACGAGTGGTCTTGACCCCTCGTAATTTTGACATTTGTAGCGTAGATATGTCAAAGAAACCTTCCATGGAAGATGCGTTCCCATTGAGGTCGCTTTTTATTCATGGTGAAATTTTTAGTAACAATAGACAAATTTTCGATTTTTGCGTAAAAAAAGGGTTTTTCGCGGTTTCAATAATTCGACTTAATGGTATTTTACGCGAGCGGTGAGTTGGAAAGCTACACGTTTTGTGTTTCAGTGGTCCCTCAATGAAAAATAGCACTCCTGTTCTCCTTTGGACTGTTCGTCGACAAGACCTATTACGTTATAATAACCAAATTATTTTAAATGCTCAATTTTGTATTTTTCTGGTGCACAGCAAACAAAAAGTACCGAAGTGGGTGAGTATAATCACAATTGTGTTCGAAATAACAGTGTTCATAGATAACAATAAGATATGTAAAACGTTTCAGTTCATGCAGTACGCAACATCGAAATCGATATTTTATTATCGACCCATACCATTGTATGTCGCGCCCTAAAGCTACAATTTGCCAAAGAATTGGTTGAAGAAAAGATACGTCACTCTACATTGTTCCATTTTACCCGTATGGCTCCAAAAATTAAACTTTCCACAATGGTGAAATGTCCGAACGCCAATAATTATACTTAATTAATTGTGCTAAAGGCGAAAAACATACAAACAAAAACCGAAGACTATTTTTCAGTCACGAATCGTTTTCCACCTAAAATACGAGCAATTATGCTCCTTTGCAGGTCCACCCATTCTTCTTGCAACTTTGGCTCTGTATACGCTGTAATGGACGGAGACGTGAACAAAATAAATTACTCTCAAGACTTTTAAAATCATTATACAACAAAGAAGGGACATACATACTCGTAATAAATCAAACCACGGGCAAGGCTACAGTAGATCACTTTAGTATAATGAAATTAAAATGACAGCCAAAAGTTTAAACAAATTTCGACAGTTCCATACGAAAGTGTGCAGTCGCCCGGGCAAATTATAATATTTAAAAAAAGAGTTTTTGCTTAATGAAAAGGCTTGTTGCGAGAATTTCAAATTGATAATTTTTAAAATTGTAGAATCGAGTGATGTTGCTGGCTAAAGCTAATATTAACTAACATAAACAATGCAAACCTATTTAAAAAATATTTAATGATTTTATAAGTAAACTAGCTTTTGCCCTCGGCTTCGCTTGCGTAGGGGTGTAATTTATCAAAATCCTTTCTTAGGGGATGCCTACGTCATAGTAGCTTTATGCATGCAAAGTCTCAGCCCGATCGGTTTAAAATTGACAAAGTTTCATACAAACTTTCATCCCCTATTTTATCCCCTTGGGGGTAGAATTGATCAAAATCCTTTCTTAGCGGATGCCTACGTCATAACATCAACCTGCATGCCAAATTTCAGCCCGATCCGTCCAGTGGTTTGGGCTGTGCGTTGATAGATCACTATGTCAGTCAGTCAGTCACCTTTGAGTTATATATATTTAGATTAATTAATTAGATTAACGTTTTAGTATATTAATATCAAAACAAGTAAATTAGGTTATCAGCAATTCAACTGGTTACAATGCGAAATGAAATAACATCAACTGACTGCGTTCTTGAGTACTATATATTGAAGAGAATACAGCTCGGGCCAGAGTCTGCCTGCTGAACTACAAACTTCAGTATGAAGATGACACCCAACGATAATAATATGTCGTAGTTCTACTAAGAAGTATAAAGAAAATTAAAAGACCTCTCCCACATACATTTTATATAAAAAACATATAAGGACAATGTAGCACCAACAATTTAAACAAAACACAGACAAACAATGTTTTATTTCTTTATTATATCACTTTTTTAATTTTTAACACACATTTTTGACTTTGACTCTTAACTTTGGTTTTGATAGGATTTTAAATTAGTTTTTTTAAGTCATTATTTTTGTTAAAACATATTAATTATTGTGTTAAAATGTTTGAATACTTACACCCTTTCCCGTTCCCGTTCCCGTCATTTGCTTGTTGAGCGAGAGAGAGCGACGCAGCGCTTCAGCATGGCCTAGGTAGTAGGTCACCCCATTTAATCCTTCTAGGGGTAAAATTTTGAAAAATCCTGAAACATACTGACTCATTTACCGCCAGGACTACTCCTGCGAATAAAATGGTCTTACTAATCTTGTTTCTCCACGGGTGAGTTTTGAAAAATCCTTTCTTAGTGCACCTTCAGATCCTTGGGGCCGATATCGACCCCTTGGGGTCAAATATATCGACCCCTTGGGGTCGATATATTAAATTAGTATAGTAGTAGACCCCTATTAAATTAGTAGCTAGGTATTTTGTATCAATAGGAAAAAACTAAAGATAGGCCCCCTTATTCATAATAGTCTGCTAACTTAAAGCATTGCTAATTCTCACCCTGTCTTCTTCTATTGACCTAAGTCAGAATGAAAAATAACACTCTGTAGCAGCTGTTTTAAGTTAGCAGACCATTATAAATAAGGGGGTTGATCTTAAAAGTAAGTAATTTGGCCATGGGGGTCTGTTCATTTTGGAAAAGGGGTCACTTGTCCAAAATAGTTTGGGGATCCCTGCTATAGACCCAAGTGGTTTGGGCTGTGCGTTGATATTTTAGTCAGTGTTTTCTTTTATATGTTGAGATAGATATAAATCTCCTTTAAATTCACGGGTCATTTTTAACCCGGTTCTTTGGAAGGCTTGCGTGGAGATACAGATTATTATATTATTATTGTTATATTATTATAATTACATTATTATTATATTGTTGTCAACATATCAATGCAGAAAGTTTCCCGATGACAACTTTCCCCCTCCTGCCCGCGTATCGCACTCGCCTAGGTCAGGTAGTGGTCACCCCATTTTATCCCTCTAGGGGTTCAATTTCGAAAAATCGAGGGAACGGGAACGGGAACAGGCGGATCAAAGTTTGTCGGGTCAACTAGGATTACTATAGTATGGGCACCATTATCTATATCCAAATATCTTAATTTCCTTGGTCACTTAGCACGATATAAATTCAGGGCCTGATTAACTTAGGGGCCCATCAGCTCTCAAAGGGATCCCCTTTTTTTTGGTTAACTCTTGCTTATTTTCTGAGAAACTTTTTCAAGATCCCAAAACCAAGCAGTCTGTTTAAAAGGGCTGGCGTTTGATTGAGTGTCCCTAAACATGGTTAACCCGGCCTTGGTGTCTCAGTCATATTGCCTAGAGGCCCCATCATGGTTAATCTGGCTCTGCATGAATCTGATATCTAAATAAAAATATGTTATGAAAAGTTTTCGCCACGAGTAAGATTCGAACTCCAAACCTCAAGTCTTTACAAAAAAGTATTATTCTGTTTAGTCCGTCAACTAGATCATCCATCATACAAAGAGCCAAGTACATGCTTTCTATTTTCACTAGGGTTTGGAAAGTTTCGGGATCCGAGACACCTAAATCACAGAATAAGTAATAGAACTCACGTTTAGAAGTCTCAATCAGCAAAGAAATTCAAAGAAATATCTACTCAATGTAGTTAGCGATATGGTTTAATTTACCTCGTGTCAGAAGTCAGCATCTTTTTGTTTAGATACCTAGGAATCCGTTCATTCTTATTATTACTCTGGACAAACGATTCATTTAACAGAATTTCCCACTCCAGAGGGGTCGCCGCGCGCATAGTATAATAATGTAGGTTTATTCTCGATACCTTAACAGGGAGTGACACAGGCCTGCCTATATTTACAAAAATTCCCGGGACCACGAGACACGAGACGTCTTGGCATTCAAACCTTAGTTTGGGAAGTCTTGACTGTTTCAAAGTCCCGGGACTTGTAGACACGAGAGGTTTCGGGAACCAAACCCTAATTTTCACAACTCTCTGAAATGCGCTGAGTACAAACGGCCAATAATTAACAATTTTGTGTTTAACAGTTTATCGGACAAAGATAATTCGAATAAATGTGGTGAGCTAAAGTACTTAGAGCATTCATCTAAGACTGAGATGGCCAACCCAAAGGTCAGTATTTCCAGCTTTCCTCCACTTCACTTCAGGAAGAGGCTTGCAAATCATACGTGTTACAAAAAAATCAAACAGGTCTTATATTACAAAACGATGCAAATGTTTACTAAACGTATCTCAGGCGATAATATTGCATTATCAGCTGACATTGTAATGTCGCGATTTTTTGGTGTAGGTCAAGGAGTAATGCAGTATAAAAGTAAGATAACATTTCTTATCAGTGCGAAACGAGGAATAAACGTGCTCTTACGATTTTATAGTATCAAATACGTCACTTTTCGAGTGACGTTTACTACAATATATAAATCAAATCAAAATCAAATCATCTTTATTGTGGAAACAGGTTACAAGAGATCTTAAAATAAATAGAAAAGGTACAACTATACAACGTGGAAGGGACATACCCGTAATAAATCGAACCACAGGCTATACTAGATCACTATAGTACAATGAAATTAAAATTACAGCCAAAACACAAAAAACATTTTCGGCATTTTCATACAAAAGCGTGCAGCCGCCTGGGCAATTTGTATGGGAATGTCGAGAATTTTTTTGATTTTTTTGTTTTTATTTTAATTTCATTATACATACTATAATGATCTAGTATACAGGTGTGTCCCTTTCACGTTGTATATCTTCCTAATGGAAATAGCAATATTTATGAAAGTAATTCTCATCTCTTTCCTAATTGATCATCATCATCCAAGCGTATTCCCGGTTGCATCAGCGTTACCGCTTCAGAGTTCGGGGTCAGCTATACCTAACCTTGGTGATTTAACGAGGTTACTGGTTTTCACACAGAGCGACTGCCGTCTTACTCTAGCAACCCAAAGGGTTGACTAGAAATAATCCTAGAATTCTATTTCCTTAGTCATATGATGTAGTAAAAAGAAACCGACGGGAAAACAAATTGTGTCTGTAAGGAAAGTATTAAGGTATAGAGAACGGAAAACAACGGCATTTGAGCAAAGACTATGCGATGCTGTTTCTCTGTTACGGGTACCTATAAGTACTTCTTTTGCAGATTACGATCATCGACCTGCCCAGAGTAGTGATTATGGGCAAGGCTGTTAGAGAACCTGGGGGGTTACTCCAAAAGCGGCACGCAAGATAGACGTTACTGCGTATCATTGAGCAATGATGTATGATGATAAAGTCTAAATTGGTCTGTCATAGAAATAGGACGTTACTATCGGACGACTATCGTAATATTTTGGAGTAACCCACCTATCCTATAGTCCAGAGCTGATATTGGCCGGGAAAGAGCATAACTCTATCAAGTCACAAATGTAAAATCGCAGTACATGCAAAACTGCAATCGAACATTAATCACATTGCAATTTTAATCAAGTTACATTAATTTCAGCGTCATACCTAATTTGCCGCGGCAATAAACTGCAAACCTAGCTCTAATTGCGAACACGACTGTAAATGTGATTACCGTACGATATCAAATCCTTACGTTACAAATTGAAAAGGCTTAATTAAAAATTCATGTAGCGTTTATACAACTCTTATACGACTTGGCTTTTTAAAGTAATCATCAGTGGCATTGCCTCTTTGATGATTATTCGGTCGAATTGCTCCTAGCTAGGGATCAGCGACCACACTGGCAAAAAAAAAAATACCGATAGGTTTTTATTAAGCTTTGTGTATGTTTTCTTTTTGTCCTTGTACATGTATTTTAGTTATAAGTATAAAATAAAAAAAAATTACTGAATGTCTCAGAATTGTAATATTGTTTGCGAAAATTTATGATTTTGGAAACATTTTGATTCTATAAATATAACTATAAGTTTTCCTACAACATAACATTCGCAGAGTGCGTAGCAAGATACTTGACTTGATAAGATAGTACATTTGAGTTTATTATAATTGTCCATTATTAATTAAACACTACATTGGTAAGAAAACATTAAAATTGAAAGATACAGCAAAATAGAAATACTAGATCAAAATTGCAAATAACCGATTACAATTATCGCCTTGTTAAACATTTAATAACATGCGTTTTATTTGTGAAAATTACGTTGTTAACATATATCATAAATTAATAAATTACAAAAAAAAAAAAACAATATTATCGGTTTTAAATTCAGATAGCTAAGTATCCAGTAATTATTATTTTCTTAATAAGTAGTTTTTATACTTTATTTACGGCTGAAAAGTAAGTACATAATAGGTTGGGGAAAAAGTCTTTTCGCATTTTATATGAAAATTCAAAACATTTTTTAATATAGTTTATTTACATTTAACTAAAGTATGTAGGTACCATTTTGTTCGATAACTTTTTGCCATCTTATAGGTAGGGACATGATCCCATTGCTATAGAAATTTTGGGGCTTCTGATCAAAAACTGCGTCAAGTAGTGTTGGCAGTCCTCTCGTGATGTTAACCTGACACTGCCTAAAGAATTCTGAAGAGACCGAAACAGGTGGAAATCTGAAGGTGCCAGGTCAGGACTATACGGCGGATGCATTAACACCTCCCAGCCAAACTCTCTTAATTTTTGCTGAGTGGTTAAAGATGTGCGAGGTCTAGCGCTATCATGATGAAAAACCACACCCCTTCTGTTGATTAATTCCGGCCGCTTTCTCTCAACTTCTTACTTTAATCTTATCAGTTGTTCGCAGTAGAGTTCTGAATCGATGGTCCTGCCTGGTGGTAACAGCTCATAATGAATAATGCCCTTCCAATCCCACCACAAACACAGCATCACCTTGTTGCGAATTAACCCGGGTTTCGCCACAGTCTGTAAAGCCTGACCGGCCTTTGACCATGACCTTTTTCGCACGTTCTTGTCGTACGTGATCCACTTTTCATCACCAGTTATCAATTTCTTCAAAAATGGTTCGGTCTCATTATGTCGCAATAAAGAATCACAAATGAGTACACGGATCATTAGGTTTCTTTCAGAGAGCTCGTGAGGTACCCAAATATCGAGCTTTTCTGTGTACCCATTTTTTTTAAATGCGCCAAAACTGTTTTGTGGTCAATTCCCAGTTCTTCAGCTACGTCGTAACTACTGATATGCCGATCTTGCTACACTTTTTCAAAAATAGCATCTATTTTATCCGTAACAGGGCGACCAGAGCGACGTGCATCTTTGACATCATAATTTCCGGATTGAAAACGCTTAAACCAAATTTGTGATACTCTCACAGACACTGCACTAGGTCCATAAACATCGCAAATTTTTTTCGCGGCTTGCGTTGCATATTTCCTTTTTGGTAGTAAAATTTTAAAATGTATCTAATTTCTTAATTAGATTAACTCATCTTGACGGTAAGAAAACCAAATGAAAATCACGCATTTTCCTAATTTGAATTTGGAATTATCTTCTTTAAAATTTAAACTTTTAAATGATACCAAAACCAGCCAGTTACAAATAGTATAGCCAAAGTGGTTTTATTACAAGTTCATACATACTATATGCGAAAAGACTTTTTCCCCAACCTTATATTTATAATTTTACGGTTGTATATCTTCAAGATAGGTCTTCTCAAAAAAAAGTGGTGTAAAATATGTCTTAACTATTAGAACCACGGACACAGACTAAGAAATACATGTAGTATAAGTAGATAGGTATCCACTTTCTTTCTTTATGCTAAATAATAATGAATGATAAATGTAATGTATATGTATCAATCAAATGAAATGGCACAATACTCTTTTATTCCGTGGCTCAATTAGCACATTTCGCATATAATAATATGACCTTTACTGTATGTTGTATATTATTATATTAACCGAATAACCGTTATTTCCACTGTGTAAAAGTTTTTGGCCAATGACAAAGCATCTTCCAACATGGTTCAAGAAGAAACTCGTCGACATGTGTGCCGCGGTGCCCAAACTTGGTCACTCACAAAAAAAAGTAGTTCTTTTATAAAAAGTCTAAAATCCAAAAAAATTAAATGGTTTTCTAGGACCTCCGGAGTCGCAAAAGCTCAAGTTTGATAAAAAGATAAAAGATGCTTATAAGAAGTTAATAGTTGTATTTAAAGCGAAGCACCTATTTTGAGGTCGATTACGACTTAAGACTGTAAGCTATAACCCTGGACTGTGGTTAACCGAAGATACGATTCTTTACTACCCTTCATGTCAAGTAGGAACCACACAAGGTGCAAGGCATTATTTAGAAGTGTAGTATTAAAGTGAGGGCTGGAGACTGAGTGATATAATGCACTTGGGGGGTCATGCGGCATCGTTGGTCGTCTCGAACATAATGATTATTGTTGCTTGTGTTTCATTAAATTACCAGTGCTCTTCATCTTCTCAGCGAGCCGGAATGGACTTATACATATTATATGCTTGTGGACCAATGTGTGGCCACATTTACGCCTCTGTCATTAGGCAAGTTTAGGGCTTCTATTGTACAGAGGGTGGGACAGTTGAAATTACAAATTACTAGTGAAATTTTTTTGCTGTTTAAATAATGTATCGAAGAAACATATGTACCCGTATAACGGCGCACGGAGCTCTATCTTTACTATTCTATCTTCATCGTTCTCGTTCTTTATTTTAAAAAGTATCCATCTTCTGTTCGTGCGAAGGAGCGGCAGACTTAGCTATGACTGCAGTAAAAAAAGATCCGTCGTCACCATTTATTAAAAAAGCATAAGCAAAATTGACAGTGATCCAAAGATTTGACTTCGCTCTTCGGAAATTATTGCCAGCCAGCGGGAACATCCGCCAATTGCTGTTAGTTCCTTTATATCACTAGTTATGTAACTCATGTCAATTTGCACCAAATAAAATATATTTTCTTTCTTTCTTCTTTTGTGTAGGGATTTAAAGGTCAAACAGGCGATACAAAGTTAGCCAGGTCTGTTAGACGAACTTTTTTCCGCCTGTTCCCTTTACCGTTCCTCTTCCCCTTCCCCTTAATTAGTAAAAATTCTTTTTCACTACTATTTTTAACACCAGCTTCACAATTATACCTTAAACTTGAATTCTCCTTCGAAAACTATTAAGCGGCTCTCTCCATATTAACTTATCCATTACTAAGTTAATAATTATACGTTTAGATACCTACACATCCATTGCAAGCCAATTTCCTTCCTATTACTCTAGACAAACGAGACAACAGTGGTCGCCGCGCGCATAGTAATAATGTAGGTTTAATTATTTTCGATACCTAAACGGAGAGTAAGTAGTGACACAAGCCTACTAAAACTGAGGTGGCCAACCCAAAGGTCAGTATATCAAGCTTCCTTTCACTTTACTTCAGGAAAAGGCTTGCAAATCATACATGTTACAAAAATCAAACAGGTCTCGCCTGTTACAAAACGATGCGAATGTTTACATAACGTATCTCATACGATAATATTGCATTATCAGCTGACATTGTAATGTCGCGATTTTTTGGTGTAGGTCAAGGAGTAATTCAGTATAAAAGTAAGATTAAATGACACAATTTTATCAGTGCAAAACAAGGAATAAACGTACTCATACGATTTTATAATATCAAATACGTCACTTGAAGAGTGACGTATTTGTATACTATGATTCCTGGTTTCATCCTCAGCGGTACCGCATAACCCGGGGTCCTCTATACCTATGATTTGACGAGGTTACTGGTTTTTACACAGAGCGAATACAGGCAGACCAGAACCAATCCTAGGATCCTATTTCCTATTTTATTTAAGATATAATAAGAAGAAACCGATGCGAGAACAAATTGTGTATGTAAGAGAAGTATTTGGGTATAGAGAACGAAAAACAACGTCATTTGAGCAAAGACTATGCGATGCTGTTTCTCTGTTACGAGTACCATAAGTACTACTTTCACAGATTACGATCATCAACCTGCCCAGAGTAGTGATTATGGGCAAGGCTGTAGAGACCCTGGGGGTTACTCCAAAGTACGCAAGATAGACGTTACTGCGTCTAAAGATTTGACTTCGCTCTCTATTTCTTCGGAAATTATTGCGGACGTCCAACGGGAACGTCCGCCAAATGCTGTTTGTTCCTTTATATCACCCATAGTTGAAGCATGCCCCTGTCTGCAAATCCACAGGCGCAAACTCAGGATGACGATCATTCACTGTCTTCCAAAAATAGTTTAAGATACCATGTCTGATTCATTAAATATTTACAGATATATATATTTAAAAGGATAAAATATTTTGCTACCCCTACAACTACGGTCAACTGTTTTACTTTAAAAGAAAGCATCCCAGTAATTTACTGCTGATGTCGGCCACAAATCTAATCTTGTAAACTGCACCAACGATAATAAAACTCTAGACACATACTATTCTACACACATAGCGAAAAATCGAGCAAAAACCGTCGCCAACTCGCGTGAAATACAATACGAGGGTCCCATTTCGCGTGCGCGTGCGCAGAGCGAAAGAGACAGCACCATTCCCCGAACACCGGAGTTATGGGCCTACAAAACGTCAGTCGAATCATCAATGTTTAAATCGTAATATATTGAAGAATTTTGCAATTATCATATTTCATACAAATTTACGATGTCTAGGCTCCCAACTGACGTCTATCCGAAGCGATCCTGGGAGGTCATAAAACGAATAAACCAGCAGTAATAAACGTGTGTTTTATTTCTTGTATAATTATATAAGCTATTTGTTTTCGATTTTTTGGCATTGTACTTACAGGGGGGCGTTTACGACCACACGACCGTCTGGGAGCGACGGGAACTGAAGTTAGTTTACGTGGCAAACAGATGGGGTTTATTAGGCCGTAAGCTTAAAGCGATACCAAGCAAACTGTAATAAGGACTCGGATGTGACGTTTACTGCTCGAGTGGAAGAATACCCGCAAAGAGTTGACAAAGTTAAAATAATAACGGTGAGGGATTCACGCTAACTCAGGGTTGAAGCGAAACGTACTCAGTAATGAACAGCCCATATGTATTATTGTATACGAGTAACGTTTTCTTAGGCAATGGCAACTAGTTGCTAAATTAACAACTTTTTTGACTGTACCCAACGTTTCCGTAGGTAGGTAGTTCCGTTGTTTGTAGTCTATTTATAATAATGTGTATAACACTAATCTGCCAAGACTTGGACGGCTACTGCCATTGTTTAACTATTGTGTCTGGTATTGCCAGGTTTGAAGGGTTAAGGGTTGGATCTCACTTGTCAGCACGGATCAGCACTTTTCTATACTGGAACGCTATAGCAGGGCCGCCGGGTGCTTTATCGTTCCGTCGCTCTCTGTCGCTCTGGCAAACGGCGGTTCTGAGCGACAGAAATGGAAAGCACCATAGAAAAGTGCTGTTCCGAACTGACAAGTGAGATCCAACCCTAAGAGACTACTTGTACAAAATAATCAATGTTACTGTCGTGAGTATCTTAAAAGTTTAGAGTAGGATCATATCTGTAGGCCCACATAGGCCTAAATATGATAATTTGTCTCATGATTTTGTCTCAGGAAACTTCAATTTCATACAAAGAATACCGTGACATTAATTAAAGAGTTGGCATAGTCCGCTATCTCAACATTAGCAGAAACATCTTGAACGATGTTTATTACCGCCGGACAATCGGGACGTCCTTTGACGGCGTTTTACAGCCAACATTATCCGAGTAATCTTTGATAAAAAGGCTGAAGATATAACACCAGAGCACAAAACATGTCGCGAGGAACAAGTGCATTAACTCAAGTTTACTTACTATTACATTTACTTTTAGATATTTTAGACTAGACTACCGGGTTGCGTTCATTTTAAATTGGTCTGCGAAATACTTTTCATCAAGTGTGATTTTTACACCAAATTTTTATTAGATTTTTTTTCAAAATTCGCCGTGTCTCACATTTAATTTGTGCTAATAAACCACCGCGCAACCAAAAACCATCTTGGCAACGCCATTTTTAATTCAAATTCAAAACATTTTGAAAGATAATACAAGCATTGAACCTCCTCACAAAATTTTACAAGAATCTGTAGAATGAAGACCTGTAGATGAGAACAGTCGGACATCCAAAATTTGTTCAAACAGACATACGAATGCATTTATACACAAGCTAAAACGGAACGCTTGCGCTCGCACGGTCAAACAATACTTACATTTATCATGAAATGCGTTTCATGTAAGAATGTGCACATCCTGATTACAATTATAATAACTTCTAAAATCACAAGTATTTAGAGTAGAACTTTTAATTATGGCTTAGAATTTACCTGATGCGACATCTTCAGAATTAATAGTAGCAATGACCAAACATTATCCGTGTAATTTTTAAGTGCGTTAATCGCAAGAAAGTGGTTTAATAAATGCTTCTCGTAAAATAAAAAGATTGATAACTGATTATCTAACAAGAAAACGGAATGTAATTAAAATATACATAATTACGGTGCAACACGTTTCATGTTAGCTTGATTGTTGTTTGTTCATATATTGTGACAATTAATTAATACGTTGTGGGTTGTGGATTACCAGTCGATTAGTAATGTTCGATTTCACGCATATCTTGAGCAAAAAATCTTGTATTAATTTGTGTTGTGGTATTTTTACGAGGGAAATTTTAAATTATGGGATTGTAGGGTGGCCAAATTTATTTTATTTTTATTTCCCAATACAGCTCGACAAATATACGACAAATTAGGAAATTAATTCTTGTTTGCATAGAGTTTATAATTCGCATTACAATGTCTCACTTAACTCAATTATCAGATTTGGGAGAGTACAATTATAAACGCATGTAGTAGTTACACAAAGCGCTGATACATAACAAAAACGTTCTAAAGCACTTAAACAATCATTTATTTTTTTTACCCGAAGCCAAAAGGAGGGTTATGTGTATCGCCGCTAAGTATGTATGTTCATCTGTTCCCTCGATATGGCACCTTAACAAATGAGGTATTTTTGAAAGCGTTTTGGCTATGCGCTGTTTAAAGTCTATGTGACACATCACAATAAATTCAATATGGTAAGTACCTTTCTATAGGCCAAAAAGTAAGTGACTAAAATTAAAATTAATCGAATCTTACCGTGTTTGGTGTCAAATAAAAGGGCTCAAAGAGCACATTTCAAAAATATATACATTACTAGCTGTTTCTCACTGCTGTGCTTGCATTCGCTGGATAAACGTACTTTTCAGCAAAAATCTTCCCGCAGTCGGGTTTTAGTTTTAAAAACTAAAACCCGACTGCGGGAAACTAAACTAACTTCTTGTTTTATTCTTATCTGACTAAATGTAATGAACTCAGTTATAGTAATATTGCGCCACTGAGTACTTTTTAATCTGTACGGGTGATGTATGATTTTGATGCCATAGTCAATTTATTATCACCATTTTCCCGCAATCTGGCATGGTCAACTAGCTTACTCATCCATGTATAAATTAGTACTTTAACGATGCTTTGTGTCATAAGCAGAATACCAAATGTACAACTACAAATTGCAACCTAGAATCCGCCGGCAGACATTTTTAATTAGCGAGCGAACTATAGGAACAGCCGAGTGCCCAAACCCTTTTAGCCGGATGGGTATTATCCTGACAGTCATAAAACGGTTTATAGCCCATAAAAGCAAGTGGAAATACACATCCACGGGCTGTGTGCTTTTCGCATACTTGTTGCACTTTTATAAGCAATATATTTCGGTTTGATTTGTAACTTCTGGACGGAGCAAAATGGGCTTCTTTTGCTCTATTTGTCTGCTTGTGTAGCGATGCCCTTATATTTTAAAGTTTTATAGACGTACAGAAATGAAGGCGCGAACTAACAGAACGATAAAGTGTTTTATCGTTAACTTTAATATAAAAAGTATACTTATATTCGGTATTGTAAATTAAATTGATTATTAAATTTTTATTACGTGAATGTATATAATTATTATTGTGTATCTACTATCTAGCTATCGAAGTGAAAAAGAAGAAATATGTAGTTAACAAATGGTTTTATTATAGATTTACTTTTTAAGAGAAATGTATTGATACTTTTTATTTTATTATAGTACCTACCATGTATATTAGGTACGCTGCCTCGGCAGTGGTTTCGCCTAATATTTAAAAAAAAACTAGTCTGAATTTTTGTCGTAGGTATCTTTCACATTGTATTTTGTATTATATTACAATTTTAAAGAATACTGGCCTAGATTGTAATTAAATTAATTGTTCAGTATCATGGCCAAAATTCACCATTACAATAGTGTTCGTCGGAATATTTGATAGACCCTGTATAACTTTAATTTTACCCTTCGTGAAATACTATGTACTGTTTTTTATTTTAATCGCAAAACAATTCGAGTGCGGATTACTGTGAGCTACGACATTTTTGTAAGGCTCCAATTGTGTGTAATTTTACAATTAAGACAGCGATACCGGATTGGGATTGGACTTTTTTAATGATTACAATCATTTGCGTTACACGTTGATGATCAGATTTTCTGTCTGTCTGTCTGTCTACATTTAAGAGCCAAGCTCTTGTCGGTGTCATTGTGTGGAAAGAGACGCACACAATAACTTACCTGGCAGAGATATGGAGTTTGGCTACAGATTTAGCATTGCTTTCTCCATTTCACCACAGTTTCCTTCACCGTAAGCAAGTGGTTGTAGTTGAAAGTGACTGAACATGAGTATAGGCTCAAAGATGGAAGATGCGCTTATTGAGGATCAAACTTGTGCCTCACAGACACACAGTCAGTGCCTAAACAGTTTGGCCATCACCACCATTGTTCATGTTACACAATGATCTGTGTGCATCATATTCTATAAATCGCAAAGCACTTTCATCTTTTTCTTCTTCAATTACTACATTGTCTTTGATTGCCAATCCATAAATCCAAAGAAGGCTGAAATAATAAGTATTTTCTTTGGACATATCATTTGAATAAATTATCAGAATAGTTCTTTAAAGAGCAAGAATGCTCTAGAAAGCAACATCAAAAAAGCCTGGCTTAATCTGTAGGAGAGAAGCCACACTGTGCCTAGTTTTAATTAACCACGCGAGGAATGGTTCCCCCTGGTTATGATTTGCCGTGGCCTTCTTGGAAAGCGCTTAACAGAATGCGTACTCGTCCTCAGTTGGGGCACACCAAAGACAATTTAGTCAGGTAGAAAATACTGAACAGCTTGCATGACACAGACGATGTCCCACCTTTATCATGTCATGCAATAGAGGTACTTTTTCCGATTGTAGTCCAATTAAATATAAACGTCAAAGCATCGGCACGAAAAGAATATTATCAGGAAATAGCTAAATGGCAGGACCATGAAAAATGTTGCAGTTCAATTAAGTGTAGTGCATGAATCTCATTTCGATACCTATATCACTTACAACAAGTGCGAAGTAATTTGAACCGTACGCTTAAGTATTGAAGTTAAATTTAAGTTATGTGTCTGGTGTGACATTCTAGTCTTTTTTCGTGAAAATTGAAATATCCACTGGCGTATAGCCAATATTCTGGTTTTACTGCGAATCTGTTTGCGCTAGTTGGATGGCAGAACTTTTTATTGTTCCTTTGAGTTTCCTCTAGCCCTTATTATGCCACGCTGTCTAATTTGTTTGTTTTCTGCTGTCTTATATGACTATTTGGTATTCTTCTACCAAAATGCCATCGAAACAAGTAGATTTTGACTAAATAGATGTCTCAAAAATAAATTGTCTTCTTGATATCAAATGTTGTAAGCTAACACTGTCGTCAGATTTTTCGCGCGATTAAAGTCATGGTACATGTTATCGTCATCTAGCTAGCGACAAGTCATAGTTACAATTACAAATTAGTTAACTAGTGTGCAGGTTTCCTCGTAATGTTTTTCTTCACCTTGTACTTGTACAGAAGTACCTACAAGTGTGGAATCACTTGTAGAAACGTCTGTGTTTAATGCGTAAATCGCTCAGCCACAACGTTGCAAATCTATCTTTACTTGCCTCATCGATATCGTTCTAACAAATTTTGCCCGTAATGGCTTTTTATTTTTATAAAATGTTTATATTGCTGGCTTTTCAGGAAACAGCACTATTACATAGCTATTGTAGAGACTTTATCCTATGGGGCAAGTTCAATCGGTGTGATTTGTCCTAATTTATAAAAAAAAATGTGTGTTCCGTTTTAACGACAAAACGGCTGAATGGATTGGAATGAAAGGCATTCAGATATTATACTTTATACCCCGGATAAACGTAAACATTCGGTGGTATTGTCAAATAACGCTTCCCGCCGTCTGTCCCTCTGTATGTATGTACGCTTTAGATCTTTTAAACTACGCAATAGACTTTGATGTGGTTTTCTTCAATGGAAAGAGTGATTCAAGAGAAAGGATTGTATGTAATAAATAAATCACAGTGATTGAGCGAGCCCCAAAGTAAGCTTAAACTTGTGTTATGGGTGTTTTTGATAAACACGTATAAAATAGATATACACCCAAGAGTCCCAGGAAAATTTAAAAAAAGCCAAGTTTATGTTCTAGTTATATTTAATACAAAAGTCTCCTACGATTCAGTTAAGAAAACATCATATTTCAGATGGGCAATTAGAAATGGCATGGTTGTATCGCTCTGCTACATTATCATACATACACCTAAGTGTAGCGCTTTCAGGACAGGAACTAGATGAGTAATATTAGTAATAAGTTTGGATATTACATTTTGATTTGTGTTTACATTTAAGAGCCAAGCTCTCGTTGCCACTCGTCGGTGTCATTATGTGGGAAGAGACGCCCACGATAACTACTGGCAGAGTTAATGGAGTGGCATTCATTGCCTTCTCCATTTCACTAGCAAACATAATAGTCACTAGTGCGTCAGGTTTCCTCACGATATTTTTTACGGACAAAAATAAAAATGACCGTAACAGACCTCCAAATCTATACAATTACTAATTTATAGGGTTCCGTACCTAAAGGGAAAAAACGGGACCCAATTACTAAGACTCCGCTGTCCGACGGTCTGTCACTAAGCTGTATCTCATGAACCGTGATAGCTAGACAGTTGAAATTTTCACAGATGATGTATTTCTGTTGCCTCTATAACAAAATAAAATAAATATTTAAGTGGGGTCCCCTACAACATACGTGTTTTTTTATAGATAATGGTACCGAACCCTTCGTGCGCGAGTGCGACTCGCCTTTGGCCAGTTATTAAAACTCCCGACAAACTCTCCAGGCAGGTAAGTGATCTCTGGTTTTAGAAACAAATGACTGTACTATAGTAACCGCTGGCCCCGTATCGAATCGATCACGCACAATACAATATGAAGCTATACACGCAATAACTACTTTCCAAAGCGTTACAAAAAGGCGAAATATCCTACAAGCATAACCATTGACAAGTCCAGAAGATGAATAATTTCTCCTAAAAAAATAAATACTAAAATATCCAAGTTATTCAAAATCATAATAACTGAACTCACAAAAAAGATAACTCATATTGCATGTCTGTAAGAAACTGCATATTTCAATTTCGAAAGCCAGCAATACCTCCAAAACAAAGTAACAAAAACAAAGGGAATTCGAGTGCTATGGAATTTTGCAAATTTCGAGATCCGCATTGGGACAATAAGTCTTGACAACACTCGGGACGCGGGCTCTAGACGGCGGACTTAATTAAGGAAACGGATACCACAGTTGCAATAAGACGTGTCATTGAGTGCGTTTCTTTTCATACCTGACACCGACAAGAGCCCTGACAGGAATCTTTGAGTTTTTAAGCGTTGCTTCCACGGGCGAAGGAATCGTGAAGAGCTCGTCACGATTCTTTCGCCCGTAGAAGCAACGCCTAAGAATCCTGAAATTCAGGCTCTTGTCGGTAGAGAATCGCGACGATATTTTCGTCGTGCCACCTATTCCATACTAGCTCTATGATCTACGAACCAAGCTCCACACAGCAATATCATCGCGGCGAATGATGTACAAATCGGCCGCTGTTATTAAATGTCATCGGCAGGGCCAGCTGTTAATGATAGATCACCGCTATGAGTTATAATTCTATGGATCATCGCTACGCAGAGCAGCGCAGTTTGTGATATTTGCGCATTAATTATTATTTGCTAAGAACCCTTTGATTACTTGAAACGTAATCAGAGATTTCTATTTGAATAAAATCTTAATTTAAAGTAATATGAATTATATATATTATAATTGAGCCCATATGCTTATTCCATTTATACAGATTGCAGATATATTATACTTTTCTTATTCTCGGCATCACCAGTAGGTTGACTGGTAGGTAAAGCCTATGGCTTTAAGTACACCTATTACATTTGTAATAAAGTTAAATAAATAAAATAAAAAAAAATTATTACGTCTTTATCCCTAACAAATTAGACAGAGCCAAGGACTGTAAGACCAAAAGGCCAAGATTAGCGTGATAGCTAATTTTTATAGTCACATCGAATTACTGAACTTTACCCTGAAAATAGTATCAGTGGAATTGCTAGAGGTACATATTAGGAAACTCACAAATATCTAATATACGACATCCCTGAAAACATTACACTTCTTTATTTGGGGAAGTCGTGTAAAAAATATACGTTTTACATTTTAATATTCAGTAGGGAAGAGATTAATTCATGTCCAATTTTATCGATGTTTCCTACAAAAATCTATGGCGAAATATTAACTGTAACAGCAGTAGGTCTTATAGCGCCGGAGTAGTCAGTTTTATAGAAATCGTTATGCCTCTATCGTTATGTAATCTTTACAGTGTTAGTTTGTGATATTAAATTAGCGACCGGCCTATAAGAGCTAATTTCATGCTAATGCAAAACAGGTTGTCGTACAGCGAATTGCGGCTGTGTCAGTAAGAAAAAGAAATGTTTTCAACGGGTATGTCACTTTAGAGATGAGATTTGTTTCAATCAATACAATTTTGGTGATCGGGATGATTAAATAATGAGTTTTGACTTGTCTTAACTTTTAACCCTCTATTGAAAATTGCCTAATACTAATAAATATGTTTTTGTAACAGTACTTAACTTATTGTTTTAATTGTTCACTCTTAACATAGCACATAACATATGCAACTAATATATATAATTTTTTAAGGCAGCATTATGAAGAAAACACGTTGGATAACAGCATGAATGGGTAAGATTTATACAACACCAAGCTCCTTGCGCCACAAAATTAGACATAGCTTAGTCGTTTCAAATCCTATTTGAATTAAACTGACATTTATAAATAGGTAATCAAATTCTGCATAATTTTTATAAAAAAAAAATTACTGTAAGTTGAGCGGTTTCTGAGAAAAAAAATATTTTTGTATTCGCTTTAAAAAAATCATATTTTTTAAAATATAACAGTACGTTTTAGCTGTCTGAGAATAAATTAAAGAACGTTTAATGAGTTTTCTAACGACACCATACACAAGCAAATAGACCATATACCTAGGTGCGATGTAATTAACAAAAAACCAAAACCGTCGGCGGCCATGTTTATGACGTCACTGCTATCCCCTTCACCACTTTGAAACATTACAACAAGCAGTTTCGTGATCTACACAACGCCCTGAACACATCCATACCTGTTGTATGTATACAGAAGAAATACCGACGAGATTCGGTTTAGAGAAGGAATTTTCTCAGGTGGCCGGTAGACTAATGGTACTGTCATCAGAACTCAAGATGTGTACGAACAAAGATTTAGAGTGAACGAAATTATAATTAGATCAATAGGTCAGCAAGGTCTACCAGATTTGACCCACACACAAACACACAAATTGTGTAATATTAAAACTGTTTATAAAACAGTAGCAAGAAATAATGTGGTTTCCGCAAATTAATATCTTTTCAAGAATAATTGCTAGGGACTATAGGGAGGAATTAATATTGGTATATCGAAACTAATATCGGTATACTTACTCGAATTTATAAATTCATTTGATTGGTCGAGGTTTGTAATGTATGTTTTTTGAAATGTCTTAAGTTTGGGTATATTAATTTAAAGACTACGTTTAATATGCCTTTATACCCGTTATACTACATACTGTGTACCTATTTAGTATTTTGTATACAAAATACGTACGTAACGCTTAGGTATATTTAGTTGAGATAAAAGCAAAAGTAGGTATATATTCAATGGGACCTGGCGTCCTCCTATCTATACTCGTACAGTAAACAGTCTAGAGCAAAGTGTCTGTACATTTTTAGATTTATACAAAAGTGATTTTGACCTGTTGTGTATGCTTTAATAAACAATAAACAATAAAAAAAACGCATAAGACACAAGAGCATTAAACCAAAAATTGAAGTTTCACCATCATTACCGATTCATGAAATGAAATAATTTAATTACCCCGTCACTTTAACTTCCTGACAAGATCCTAAAAATATCAGTATTCATATCAGCAAATTAGTATGTCGATGTCAGTGCGGTGCATCCCTAATAAATAATTACTAGTCGAAGCCGACATTAAAATCATCGCGAGAATACATATTAATCATGCGGTAAGCACTAGGTAATTAGTAGTAATTAATCAAATGGAGCTATTCAACTACGTTTGATAAAGACTGGCCGTTATATGGTCTGGTCTTTTTATGACCAACTGTTGCCAACTTCCATGGCATCTGGATAAGGAAACTTAAAATTTACCAACTACCAACCAATACCACCGCAGATCGTTAGTGCTGATTTTTTTCCACTTTTACCCCACGGTATCATAGTGATACATTGCTTGTTAAATTCAAAAACATGTTTGATTGACAGCGACTAAAAGTATTGCATGAACAAAAAAAAGCAGCTTCATGCATTTTGGCACGGTAGGTATTTAATTTTGTATGGCGCTGCAGATTTTTGTGCGATTTCAGGTATGGTCCCATAGAAAAAGTTTTTAACATTGATATCATATTGATATGTTTACTTCCTTTCGAATTGATACCCCCTTTTGGTTACATATTGTATACATGTCAATGAGAACAGAATGGTAATGCATACAATCATATACTTTAAACGAGCAATTATTGTACATATATAATGCATATATATAATGAAGATATCGGAAACGGCTCAAACGATTTTGATGAAACTCGGTATTTAGGGAGTGAGTGACGAGGCAAAAAGTCAATTTTGATAAAAAAAGAGTAACCGAGCAAAGATGACTAGCTCAGTTGCCCAGCTAATAGAGATAAGACGAGGAAAGCCACCTTTTGTGCCACGACAACTTCTTAAAAACATCATAGAAAGAAAAATGGAAGCTAAGAGAGGAAAAGGAAGACAAAGAAGGTCATTCATGGATAAAGTAAGTAGCCAAAAATAGGGAGACATGGAAAATACTCCACCGACAAGAACCTATTCCTTAAATTTATTGATGATACATTTACTTTCCAATTGATAGCCTCCTCCTGTTATTAAAATTTTGGTTTAAAAATGGAAACGACTAACATGGATAAAGGAAGCAAGACGAAATAGCTCGGTTTTACTTTGATCAATGATCATCTCTAAACCAATATTATTGTCTCTAAATCGAGTTGGGGGCGAAAACACATTGTTTGTATGTATGTATGTATGTACGTATGTACTTACGTACGTATGTACGTATGTATGTATGTTTGTACCAGGATAACTGCCGAACCGATGGTCCGATTTTGATGAAAGTTGGTAGGCATGTAAGAAATATCAATATAATTTTCAAGTATTTTGGGCATAAAAATCGGATCAGTAGTTTTTGAAATACTCATAAAAATGTCCGCGATTATGCTTTTTTTGGCAACGCGAATAATTTAGTTGCGAGGTCTAATTTCGCGGCGAACTACTAGTAAAGAGTATTTATATATACATATAAATCAAAATCACAAAGTTTTATTATATACATATATACATATATATATATATATATATATATATATATATATATATGTATATATGTATATAATACTAATATAAACTTTGTGATTTTTTGAGTGAGAGACAAAATAAATTGTGATAAATAGATCCGTCACTCTCTTTTGCTACGGATTAGGGAACGGGAACAAAGTTCGCTGGGTCAGCTAGGTGTTTATAACCATTTTCGACTTCTACGCGGACGAAGTCGCGGGTTAAAGTTAGTATCTCTTAATAATCGTCACTTTGTTTTGTTGCACAATAATCAAAGTTACTTAGAGCTAAGTTTACTGCCGCCTCCAAAGCGCTAGTGCAGAAGAAGCGGTAACAAACTGCACTGCAGCATTTTCTTCAAGAACGTCAACTCACAATGAAATTAATATTTATAGTTGATTTGTGGACAGAGTATACATTGTTGTTGTCATAACTTATATTAAAAAAAAATTAATGTCGAAATTTTAAAATAATGTCAAATCAAGTTGTAGATTCAGTATGTACTGACGTAATGTACGAAATTATGAAAATATCTGAGTATACAAATCTTTAAGAGGGACCCGCGCCAAGCTCAAGCCAGACTTTGTTGTCTTTAAGATAGTCATCGGTCCTATAAAAAGCCTTCTCACAGAGTATCTTCTTTAAATAAGCTTTTAACTTTTTGTCTGGCATATCCAGGACCGATTGTGGCAGTTTATTATAAAAAAGTATACAGTTCCCGTATAAAAGTATAAACGTTTTACTAACTGTTTTGAGCCTATAATATAGAGCAACCAAGTCACTCTTACTGCGTAAGTTCCTAACGGTAAAATCGCTTACTTTATTGTATGCAGAAATATTTTTCCTTACATACAGTATGTTTTCAAATATATACTGTGATGGTAAGGGCAGTATACTTAAGGTGAAGTCTGTTTTTAGTTTTGAAAAAATATTGAAATATGTTTCTTTATTTAAAATACACGCAAATGCATTTTTAGGAATATATTTAAAGTTTTATATTTAAATACACGTGCTCTCGTGGCCAAATGCCCTCGCCCCCAGTGAACCGACATCCGCAGTGACCTTGCCTCCAGAACTACTAACCGAAATCCGCACGCTGCACGTCAAATTTAAAGTTATTTAGGGCTACCACTTCTTAGTAACAATTATTTTAAGAAGCTACTTTTACCTAAATAAAGGCAGGAATGGGAATAATACATTTTTAGAAATACAAGTTCTATTTGAAATACATGTGCCCCTGTGGCTGTTGCCAAATGACCTCGCCCCACGTAACTGATATCCGCAGTGACATTGCAGTCACTAACCGAAATGCACGAGCACGTCAAATTTAAAATTATTTAGGGCTCCTACTAAACGTATATTATTGTAAAAGTTGTTTTTAGAAGCGGGTATGTATTTAAGTACATATACCAAAAAATAATACACAAAATAACAAGTTTATTTAAGAGGCAAAATAAAAAAAACATCGAAAATAGTTAAGAACCATCGCAAGGAAACTTGTTTTCACGTAAAAAAAACCGCACCAAAATTAGTCCATACGATACGAGAGTTACGCTGCTACAGACAGACATTAGCGTCAAACTTATAACACCCCGCTTTTTTGTCAGGGGTTATAAATATATTTCATCAAACTGAAATGCTCGAGCATTTGTGGCAAAATGCCCTCCCCCTCTAAACTGTATCAGTTACCTTTCCAGAACCACTAACCGAAATCCACCACTAAGTAAGATTTTAAATGATTTCACAATTTCCCATCTTAACATTGAAATTATAATGTTACTTATACATTAACCTAACAAAAAAGCTATCATAATTCCATCTTTTCCACCTCAAACTAAAACTGATAAATCTTTAATACTTAAAAATAGGGCTGACTCATCCCAAACAATAAATTACTTACACTAATAAACTTACAAATTGGGTGATTCTAAGTTTACTTCACTCAAACAACTTACAAGCTATACATTTCCGAACAAACAGAACTGTTTAATAAAACAAAAATAAGGAATGTCAACCCTAGAGTACTCGTCCGAAATAGGGAAGCTTTGATGACGAGCGGTGAAGTCGTAAAACATCAAACGTCTGACAGGGGTGGCGCGGGAGACCAGGAAGATTCGGCGCAGACGAGTTTATTAGTTCGGCAAGCGACAATTTGTTGCTTGCAAGATGCAGGATGCAGGCGGAAAGTTTTATTGTAAGACATTAGCCTTAAGATACGTTTTCATGGGCTAAATATTCTTGTAGACAAGGTGGGAACGATCGATTGTAGTCATTTTTCACCGATTTCCAAAAAGGAAGAGGTTATCAATTCGTCGCGATCTTGTTTTTAATGTATGTTCACCGATTAATTATTTGAACGCCTAGACCGATTTGGAAAATTCTTTTTTTGTTTGAAAGGGTATACTTTTCAGGTGGTCCCATATAAATTTTATCAAAATCTGTTTTGTAGTTTGGGGCTGGGACCTTTAGTTTTGAAAAACTATAATATAGGTTTACTAGTTCAGGAAGTCAGGGGTAATAATGTGCATTGTTATGAAAAATCTATGATTAGTATATAGATCATCACAAAAGTCGTGGATGTTGGAAGACTGAAATGGGATTGGGCGGGTCACGTCTGCCGCATGCAACCGGAAAGATGGGCCCACACTCTAACTAACTGGATTCCAACTGATGGCTATAGGAAGAGAGGAAGGCCTAGAACAAGATGGTCAGACGACTTTAAAAGTTACGACAAGCTCTGGAGAGAAAAGACCCAGGATAGAGGATTGTGGAAGGAAAGAGGGGAGGCTTTTGCCCAGCAGTGGAACACAAATAGCTATTAAATCAAAAATATATAGATATTTAGTTTCACCTGTCCCGTTGTCAGTCTGTCTGTCTGTAGTCAAATCTTGCAAGTTAAGTTTGACCAACTTCCCAGTTTCCGATTGAGCTGAATTGTTGCACGCATACGTATATCGCGTGACAATGCAATATTATGATGACATGGAGCTGATTTGATTATGTAGCTGGTAGGTGTTCATGGCATTTCTGTTATAAAACAATATAACCCCACCAGTTTAGGCTCAATTGATTAGAATTTAGGAGCACTTTAACCGTTTTAGGTCATTGTTATAAATAGAAGCGTGTTTTGTATTTTATAAATAATTTCTAAATTTCGCATAAAGTTGTTTCGATAATTCTCTTGCATGAACCAAACCATTTAAATTCTTATCTGTTTACATTTAAGATGTGGGTAAAAGAAGCACACAATGACTATTTTTTTTGGCAGAAATAATAGAACGGTTTGGCAATGGCCTTCTCCATTTTATTTAAATTCTTACTTTATTTTGTTGGTATAGCTTTGGTCTATGTATGAACTCATTAGTAACTATTCTGTTATTTCTGCGGCTAAAATGGTGATTATCGCGATTATTATGTTCGAGTATTTCTGTATTCTAGAGCAATGTATTTATCTAATTTGTAGTTATTATGACACATTTGTGTTTGTTTATCAAAGAAAATGTTATCGACAACCCTGGCCTCTCAAGATATCTGGCTGGATGCAACCTTGTTTTCCGCAGACTTGCACACAAATCCCAAATTTAAGAGCAGCTCCTATTGATTAAACTTTATCGACCTACGCATTCAGCTACACCGAGCTGTGTTCGGATTTTCTTCAGAAAATTAAATAAGTTTGGTGTTCCGTGTTCCTAGATTTTCTTGAACAGGTTCTCGAATTGAACCTTTGGAGAATAAATAACATTTTTTTAATGCATTAAGAATTAGTTTTCGATCAGCGCGGTAAGAGAAACAGCTGTTACATAGCACATACTCAACATGAAAGCATTTGTATTCAGCCTGGAACTCTTTCTGCGTAATTTTTTTTGTAACATTTGCCCTAACATAACAAGTTGTTAATCCTTATCTAAAGCACATCTTTCACATAGAATATCCTTAGAAATATGTACTCCCGCCTACCCCAGGACATAATATACCCATAGGCGTAAGTGTTACAGCCACCCCACCCCTCGACCTATAGCGTAAGCGACGCACCCTCTGCAAGGGAAAGAGACGGCAGCATAATGTGTTACGTCATAAAAGGTGAAGATAGAGCATCCCTGATGGGCGTTGGCTACCCAGATAGGACGGCCATTTTTATTTTAATGTCTTTTTTGTCACGCACGTTTCATCTATTGTAGTGTCTATTTTTTATAAGTCAATGATTCGAAATTCGAAGATTTATAGCAACCAAAATTAATGGTCACAATAACCACAAATTAAAAATTGTCAATTGGATAGTATTCTCTTTAATTACGTTTATTTTCATAATTATAAATATTTTGCATCGCATCATTCTTTCGTAAAAAAATTGCTCGCACAGTAGGATGCCGCCTTTGATTTCAGATTACTATAGACCTAGATTTTATGGAGGTGACACGAGGTGCAGCTATATACTCGCACTTAACAGAATGTGCCTATTTGGCTTGGCAACTGAGAGTGTGTGCATATAGCCTCTTATCAACGAGTGATAACGGTGTCAATTGAGGTGAGTTGATAACAGCGATTCAGACTGCACAATTTGCATTGAATTATAGATATAAGAACGAATTGTGTAATTGATTTACTTAAAATGCAATTAATTCGCAACGAGTAAACTTTTTGACATTGTTGTGATCGGGATCAAGTATAGTTAGTACAAAGTGTAAAATTAGGGCTACCGTCCGTCCGGATTTCCTCGGATTTGTCCTAGTTTGTAGGGCGTCCGTGAAGCGTCCGGGCGGGGTTCTTAGTGTCCTGGTCCGGAAATACATCATTTGTGGAAATTACTGTCTTGCTATCACGGTTCATGAGATACAGACTAGTGACAGACACACAGGCGGACGGACAGACGGACAGCAGAGTCTGAATAAGAGGGTCCCGTTTTTACCCTTTGGGCACGGAATCCTAGAAAGATAATTGATCATTTTTACCAACAACCAAGCAAGAAAACCCTCTTTTTAGCAGTTTTCGATTCGATAGATAAAGGTTAACTTATAATGCTTATCCTGCCAACTTCGTTATTTTATTCTAGTGAAAATACGAAGGCAGCAGAAAACGACTAATTTATTTACACACATCTTTAACGTTAAGTACTTGGCAAAGAATTAGTACCTATTGGCTCAAACAATCTCAGCGCCCCGTGAAATATGAAGCCACTTCTCAACATTTTAAGGTCTTTAAACGAGTTTTAGCATTCTATGTTTATACTATTTGGCTTTCTTTTTTATCAAGCCTGGTGTCACCTAAGACTTAGCTCAATGAATGTTATGTGCAGGTAAAAATGAATAAGTTTGGAAAATCGACTAGTGCACGCCTCATAACGGTCATCAAAAAAAATATGTCATGGTACTTAAACGCAATCTGATGGTAATACACAGAACAAATGCGTAACACACGCGGCGCGCGCTGACCAAGAAATAGAATCAAAGAACTTGTATCCACGTTACAGTCGTAAAAAAAAATAAAAAAGACGGACGTCAATGGTCTTGCATGTTTTTGTTGTTTGCAAAAGGTAATTTGACTATTTTATTGGTTATAATTAAACGAAACATTTTTATATACATATACATAGGTATTATGCTTTACAAATAGGTTCATATTTTTTTCAAGTATTAAATGTGTTTATGAAAGGGTTGTTCTTCATATTTCTGTACTTATTTTATTTTATTAGTACAATATTAATATATTGGAATCAATTTAAGTCCAGAAACTTGCTTGACTATGATATTTTAAGAGTAGAGCACAACCTCAACGCTCCGCTTATGAGGCTTGTAATAAATAACAATATTACACAATAATAATTATAAAAAAATAACATATAACAAGCTTTTATAATAGCCACTCTGGACGGATTTCTGAAGAGCGCAGAAGATGATTTAAAGTCTTAGTACAGAGGACGTTGTTCCAGAATAATTTTGCACTCAAATTGGTAAACTTAAAAAATCCTTCAAGTTATTATGCCGCTCCCTGGAAGCAGCCACACTGCGTAACATGCGGTAACTCAGTGCCTAGGCTGACCAAATCCATTTACGAAAATGGGAAATCAATCCTTCCTGGATTTTGTTTAAGTCCCTACTCACTATCTACTTTTGTTGATAAAAGTTCAGAAAAATACTTTTTGTCATTTGCAATACAATACGCAACTTTTTACAAGTTTAGTGCCAGGCAAATTAAAAAAAAAACACGACTTTCAAGCTTTCACCCTTAACAACTTTTTCGAACGACTGAACCGATTTTCATCAAACAGCTATTATTTAAATTAAGGATTTATATAAAAAAGTGGCCAAGTGCAAGTCGGACCCGCCAATGAAGGGTTGCGTAGCAGCAAGTAACACAATTATATAAGTTCTTGTAGTTCGTTGTAACTTTGATCGATGTTTTAATAAACGTATTAAAAAAACTACTACTTACTAGATCTCCTTCAAACCAATTTTCGGGGGAAGTTTGCATCATTTTTTTTTTGTTTTATCATTCCCTTATTTTAGAAGTTACAGAGTGGGGGAAACCCATTTTACCACTTTGGAAGTGTCTATCGCGTAAACTATTTAGTTTTGAAAAAAAATTATATTAGAAACCTCAATATCATTGAAGACCTATCCATAGATACAAGTATAGTTTAATGAAAAAACATTTTTTAGTTTCAGTTTTAAGTATGGGGAACCCCCCAAAATGTATTTTTTTTTTCTATTTTTGTGTGAAAATCTTAATGCAGTTCACAGAATACATCTACTTACCAAGTTTCAACAGTATTGTTCTTATAGTTTTGGAAAAAGTGGCTGTGACATACGGACGGATAGACAGACAAACATGACGAATCCATAAGAGTTCCGTTTTTTGCCATTTGGCTACGGAACCCTAAAAATTACCTGTTTTAATTTATTTGATTAGATGCTTATAAAAATAAAATGTTTTAGTAAAATATATTATTTTAGTTTTATAATTTAGTATAATTTATCTTTAGTTTAATGAAATTTATCATTATTTTAATTTTGGCTTCTATTGTATTATTGGATTTTATTAGCT
This sequence comes from Acrobasis suavella, assembly GCA_943193695.1. NCBI lineage: Eukaryota > Metazoa > Arthropoda > Insecta > Lepidoptera > Pyralidae > Acrobasis > Acrobasis suavella. Next base: position 6,950,772 of record OW971947.1, read on the forward strand.
TCAATTAATTTTAAATTTATTTAAGACATATATTTGCCGCCTGGCCTAGATTCTAATTACGCCCATGAATATCTTCACAAATTGAATAAACAAGTAATAGGTAGATTATTAAAAAATATTGTAGGTAAGTATCCGTATATTTTTTTCTCTGATTACAAATAATGACGAAGATACAGCGCATATAACATGACATACAAACAAATCCCAAAGAAAGCATTGCTTCGACGGTTCTAAAAGAGTATCTGATTTGAGTTATTGGAAAGTTTGCGTGAAGTTTTACTAATTATTGTCTACCTAAAGATTGACAGATGAATGTGGATGGATTGACAAGTCACAGTTTTTATAAGTATTGACAAGTCAAGGTTGGCACAGCAAAACGTGTAATAAGCGTGGGAAAAAGTAAATCTTGAATAGACAATGTATCTATTAACGTACGGACTGCGGTAAGATTTATTATAGACCGAGCTCATTAAATATTTATTAATTGCGCGACCATTTTTCTCATTTTGCATAATTGTCCAATTTTCTTCTCAAACGACTCATGACTTTTGTCTACCTGACATTTTCAGACAAAAAGCGATGGCGGTTTCCACCCTTAAGAGCGGCCAACCCGTCTTACTTTTCATACAAAAGCTCGTACGTGATTACGGCGTTGTAATGTAACTGATCTTACTTCGTAAAACTTTTGAAGTAACAGGTATCTTGTGCACTATGTCTAAGTTTCTAACGAATTAAAAAATCTAAATTTGGAGAAATAAATTTAGTATAAGAGCCAAAAATCTTTTTTGCACAAATTTTACCTGAACTTCGGCTGGTCATAAAGTACTCATAAATAGTAAGAGTAAAGAAAATATTTTGATATAAACCTCCCAAATGTAATAAAGATTCTAAATGAAAAACATTCCTTTCTTAAACTTGTAAGCTTTACTGAAAAACAAGTATTACCTGAAACAAGTTTTATGAAATTTCCGGACCCTATTTCTCATCCAATGAATAATAAATAATAATAATAATTTCGTTCAATAGAATGCGAACCGAGCGCTCAGACGCTATCTGTCTCTTTTCGCTTTGCCTTTTTTTCTAACATTGCCCTGGATGAATCAACAAGTTTTTCAAACCATGCTCGCGTTGACAAAATAATCGAGCGGCCGGGAGGAGTCCTCTTAAATCTGCTCCGCTTTTTGCCAAGCGAAAATGCTGGCGATATTATGTAAAGCAGTCTGTACATTATTTACGTATATGTATATAAACAGGGCTTAGCACGGTTCGTGCTAAATCCCCGTTCATATATATACATATGTTACGGCTAAATCTCGAATGCGGCTAAGCCTAGGTTAATCCGGCTAGAACTAGATGCAGCTGGTCTCAGATGGTTACACTAGGCGTATCCTGCTTATCTTCGGCTAGAGTTAGCTTTAGCCTTTATTATATCAGCTTGAACTAGGTGCAGCCGGTCATAGATGGTCAAACTTAGGTGTATCCTATTTATGTTAGGATTCGAATTAGGTTTTTAGTTCCGCTAAGCATTTTGTTTTGTGTAGGTAGTCCTGTATAGCGTTTCCCAAACAATTGAAGTTCGTAATGTGCCCGTAGGTAGACAAAACATTTTTTAAGAAGAAAAATCATGATCCGCGTCAAGATTTTAATGTATAAGATTATTTACATTCAACTAGTTGTGCCCGTGGGTTTTGTTTCTCATAGGAATACCAGGATAAAAATCATATGTCCTTCCCTGAGTCTCAAACTATATCCATGTCAAATTTCATCTAAATAGGTTCAGAGGTTGAAGACATTCTTTGTTTTCGCAAAAAACTTTGTCTACTTCACCTTATTATTCAGAAAACCAAACTAAACGAAGAGGGATGATGAACAGGGTCAGAAATGTATTTAAAACTAGCAAAAACAGACCATAAAGTATAATTATTGAATTTCTACCTAATTATAACGTGATAAGATTTAGCGTTATGTAAAAAAAATATTACATTGCAATTTACAACAACAAATTTAAAATTAAATACAACTAATTAATTTTCTAGGCAAATTAAAAATCCCCCGACTTTCAAGGATTCACCAACCATAACTTTTAAATGCTGAACCGATTTGCATCAAACGTTATAACAACATAGACATTTACAGACACGTTAAATTTTTAACACCCCTCTTTTCGTTGGGTGTTAAAAAGGACCGCAACGCATTTTGGCCTCAAATTGAGGACACAGTTGCTTTTATAATAATATATTATTTGTTTCGAAAATTACCTATTAAACTCATATTTTGCAATCAAATAGGTAAAGTATTAAGAGTTCTCGTGGCTGGTAACTACTTACGTTACAACGTGTTTGTGTGTTTACATAGGACATAGGTACAACGCGACACAAATAAGTTGAACAAAAATGGCGGACTTCAAAGCATTTTTGTACAAATTCCCGACACGTAAAATGAACCAAAATGGCAGTCGTCGGCGCATTACTTGTACCTGCAGCAATAACCGCCATTTCGGTTAAACTATGTGCCGGGAATTTGTACAAAAATGCTTTGAAGTCCGCCATTTTTGTTCAACTTATTTGTGTCGCATTGTACGAGTATTCATCCGACGGATTAAAAATTGCTTGTAAGTACCTACTTATATCAATAAAAATTAATAATTTAATCATATAAATTTTCAAGGCAAATTTATATAATTAAATTGTTTAGTTAAGCCTAACGTATTTAGGCTAAACTAGATCATCATCATCATTTCAGCCGCATAACGTCCACTGCAAGACATAGGCCTCTCATAGGAATGATATATCATTTGTGAAAATTTTATAAGCGGTTCGGAAGCTGCGGTGGAATACACATACATATCCTTATACATATTACGCATACTTATATAGGTCCTTACATACATAGACTGCTAAAATCACTACCCTTCCTATTGGCTTTGCCGTAGTCGGGTAAAAAGAGGACAAAAACGTTCACAACTTTTGTAAACTTTTCTTACTTATATTATAAGTGCGATAGTGAGTTTGTATATTTGTTTGTTTGTTACCACTTCAAGCTTCAATGAACCTATTGAGATGGATATAGTTTGAAGCCCAGGGTAGGACATAGGATAGCAATAAATAATTCTTTGCAAATTACAAAAAAGATATGTAATTTATAAAATAAATAATTTGTAATTTGCGAAGTCATTAATTTATAAAGTGTATATTTCAATAAAAAGACATGTCAAATATTTAAAAGATTGTTGATATTCTTTTAAATACCTTAACAAACACACTATCCAGATGTAGATGTTAGTATAAGCAAAGGAAGACCAGAGATATTATTAATTCAGAGATTATTAAATCAGAGGTCGGAATTAGGTAGAGATTTCATACAGCGAAAGAATAAAGTGGATATAACTCAAATCCCAGGATTAATTTTAAAGAGCAAAAAAATTCCGTGATTTCTTAATAAAAAGTTATTAACTTCTACACAATTTAGTGCCGGACCAGACGACACGCAAGTTGCGTCGCGCAACTTGCGTCGCGTTACGCGCTTACACAGCATTTCATACAATTTCTACCAATCGTTCACACGACGCGCAAGTTGCGCCTCAACGCAACTTGCGCTGCGTTACGCGTGCTCGCACGGGCCCGCACAGAGGTGGTAAAGTGTTAGAGAGCTGGACAAAAATGTTTAGAATTATTTTTTATATGCAAAGCAGACCTTGTCTATGACTTCTATCAAAAGATCTTAGAAAAGATACATTTTTTCTATGTACATTTTAACTATTATTAATTTTTGGTATGCAATAAAGTGTTATTTACTATGTTAGGTTATTCCATACAAAGAAATAGTTCTATGTTTTCTCGTAACTTATAATATGGTAGTCACACTTATATAAAAGCTGTTGCTTTTAATGTATGAATATGATCAGCAAAGAATCAAAACAAAAACCACACTTTAATTTCTATGTATGTGCAGGCTGATTCTCAAACCACTGTGCGGCAGCGACACGAGGCAAGAGCGAGAAAGATGTATGTTCTTTAAAGTCGTTGACCCACAGAGAAAATTAAAGTTATAATCGACATAAGAGAGAGACTCAGAATTTCAAACCGAAATATGTAAATGTAAACCTACCTAACCAATAAATTGCGTTACTAAAATGGCTTTGTATGAATGAAGATAATCCATTGCAGTAGATTAATTCAACTATACAGTAACTTAAATAATATCATCATTATCCTCGTTCTTATTTCCGTTGTGTGTTGTGTTATGTGTATGACATGTATTATATATTGTTATGTAGATATGTATTGATGTTTATATATTTATATATATGTGTATATAAACTTATATATTACGTATTAAGAATCAATATTTATTACTATTTTTATCCTAAATAAGTTATCTTACTTATCCTTTATATATGTATATATTTTTTACTGTTTGATATCACAATATAATTTAAGTTAGTTAATTTTCACTATCGCACCACTTATTTATTATTATTTTTACTTCCCAATCCTGTCACCCAAAGGTAGCCTGTAAAAGATTGCCTTGGCGATAAGGCCGCCTATTGTACATCTGATTTACCTATGTATTCAAATGTAAATTTCATGTTTTTTGCTTTGCTTTTGCTTAGACTATCCTCAAGATAATGATGACAGTGGATTGTCTTCATTCAGATGAATTCATTCAGATAATCATTATAAAAAATCATTTTTTTTTTGTATAGAGCCCAACATAATAATTAAGTAAGCAATTTATTGGTATAGGTAAGTAAATTTATATTTTTTGATTTTAAATTTTGAGATTTTCTCATTTCCTCTGTCATAACCAATTATCATTTCCCATGTCGATTACGATTATCGTTTTCTCTGTGGGTCAACGATTTTCATTTATAAAAAAACTACTTTTTTATGGAACCCAGCATAATCATCGTAAGTAATACTTTATTTTATACCAAAAAATAATAAAAGGTAAAATGTACATACAAAAAAAAAAGTAAAATTGGCAGTCTTATCGCTAAAAACGATTTCTGCCACACAAACGATGGATGGAGAGAATATGGAAAAACGGCACCATTTTGCTAGAATTTCCATAGGACAACGCCTGTTTTGTATTTAAAAATAAGTCTTTCAAAAAATTTTTGTCCCGCTCTCTAACACACAATCTCTAAGCGGGCATCTGAAATAAATTACAGTGGAATTTCGTCCTCAGAAAAAAATTACAGTGGATTTTCTTCATTCAGACAAAGCCATTGACCGGACAACCCACTGTGGGAATTCATTTTCTTAGTGGACTGTCTAAAATTAGGCAATGCCATTGACAGGACAATCCACGACGACAATGATTGCCTTTACTTATACGACCCCATTGACAGGAGAGTATATACTGAGATAATTTATTGTCTTTACTAACACGAAGCCATAGACAAAACAATCTACAAAGATAGTTCATTGTTTTATTTAGACGAAACCATTGACAGGTCAATCAACTAAGACAATGATTGTACTCGTTCTGACGAAGTCATTAACAGGTTAATTCATTTGGACGGTGATTGCCTTCATTCCGACGAATCCATTTGCATGAAAATCCACTTAGGCAATTAAGTATCTTCATTCAGGCGAAGCCACTGACAGGACAATCCACTAAGACAATGAACTGTCTTAGTGGATTGTCCTGTTAATGGTTTCATCTGAATGAATACAATCATTGTCTAAGTCAATCAGTGTCTTAGTGGAATCCACTAAAATAGTGATTGTTTTTATTCAGACATCTCCATTGTCATGACCATCCACTAAGACAATTCATGGTCTTCATTCAAACGAAGCCATTGACAGGAAAATACACTAAGATATTGATTGTGGTCATTCAGACGAAGTCATTGACATGACAATCAACTAAGACAATACTGTCTTTTGGCCAGCTAAACTGTCCAAATAAGCTGTGTGCGACATTATGTACTTAGCGCATCTTGCGCGGGTAGAGCGGCCACACGGAGCGCAACTTGCGCGGCGCAACTTGCGCTGTTACGCGACGCAACTTGCGTCTCGTTTGTTACGACCCTTAAACCACTGAACGCGCGACGTTGCCAATATGTAAAAACGAATAAAAATACTAATGTATATACTAATTAAAATTGTATGTTAATTAACTTTGTTTTATTTGTCTTATCTGTCTCTAAGGTTTTTATTATTATTTATTTATCCATTACAAATCCCGGTAAGATCCATAATAATATCAACATTTTGATGCAAGTACATAAATAACTCTCTACCTAATTCCGACCTTTGGATATTATTGACATAAGTAGACAATATTGTAAGAACCTCTATATGTCAATTTAGTATATAAGTAACCACATTTCAACACAATGTATTTTGTATGGAAATAAACAATCTAAATCGGCTTTTATGAGTCCGATCTTGACGGTTTTTGTCAAACTTCATATCATCTTAATATGTTTATATCTACAATATTTTGTACCTTGGGGACTGTGAAGTAAATTTATTAATTGTACTAATAACATGTTTACCTATTGAAGTACAGCCGCACAAACCACATATCACATACTTAATACCTAAGTTACTTCGTAAGTCAAGTTCTTATTAATTATCGTTTGTGTACTAATGAAACTTTGGAGCACTTACGACTCTTACGAGTACAACCTCTACAATACTCTACAACAAGGTTAATGGAAATCTATGTATATTCACCTTTATTTCCATTCACTCACTATCGGACCGGTTTTAAAATGAAAACTCACTGTCGGCCATAGAGATTTCAGTTTGAAACTTTAAAGAGAGTAGCAGTATAAACACGGGTCAGATGCCCCTGGGAAAATTTATGTTAAAAATATTGATAATGAAATCACCGTCTTAAGAGAAATATTTTCCTAAGCTATCACACTTCTGAATGCGTCAGGATTTAAATTTTTTTTTTTTCATATTTTAAAAAAAAATTTTTTTTTCTTACAACATAATATTTATTTTTTGATTTTTCTTACAAACATTAGATAGACCAAAGAAGCATTGAATAAGGCATTTTCGAATTAAATAGCCCTTACTATGCTCTACAACATATATTTTTTTCAAAATTTATTCCAGGGTAGAACAGTCTTAAAAAAATATTATTACTATTCTGATATGAATATTTGAGCATCTGAGCTAGTAATTCTGCTTTGATTTTTTAAATGCAATTTAAATTTAAAATTTTAATAATTACGATGTTCAATAATTATAACAGTAAGAAATTGAAACGCGCTTTTTGTTTATCATGTTTACAATTTTTTGTAACTCTTAATGATAAATTTTTATCTATTTTATGCATTCAGTCGTATTTCTACTCAAGTGGCATGAAAATTAAGAGAGTATTTTGGCTTTGTTTAAAAAAAATTCTTTTAGTTTTTGTTTTATTTGATATATGTTGTAGAGATTAGTAAGGGCTATTTATAAAAAAAATAATCGTAATAGTGTCTCTAAAAACACGTGAAATTTTGAATTTTAAAATTTTAAATTGGTGATATTTTGATATATAAATCACTGCAGAGACTTCGAAAATGCCTTATTCAATGCTTCTTTGGTGTATCTAATGTTTGTAAGAAAAATCACAAATAAATATTAGTTGTAAGAAAAAATAATTTTTTTTTACAAAAACTGAAAATTTTTTTTTTGGAAACCTGACGCATTCAGAGGTGTGATAGCTTAGGAAAATATTTCTCTTAAGACGGTGATTTCATTATCAATATTTTTAACATAAATTTTCCCAGGGGCATCTGACCCGTGCTTATACTGCTACACTCTTTATAATTAATATACTTAAATACGGACAAATTACATAGATTGAGCTAGCCCAAATATGAGATACTAACCCAACGATACTATATTTTATGATAAATACGTAAAAGATAAACACCTAAGACCCAGGATAATTTAAAAAAGGCCATTTTCCAACTTGCTCTGGCTGGGCATCGAACCCAAAACCTCCAGATTGGCGGTCTAGCCACTTAGCCACAGGTCGTCTCGAGGAGGGAAACGGCGGTATAAGAAAAATAAAGAAATGTGAAATGCACGACATTAATTGTTAAACCTACGTAGGTACCTAACTATAATACACAGATAATAATCAAGTCTTTTTAAATCTCCACTGGAAACACGACCCTCTCTGTATACACACACAGATATTTTGTTAAAAATAAACAATATTAGGGTTAATATAGTGTAGGTTGTGTATTGACGTAAACACTAACTTTATTTAAAATTAATAAAAACTTGGATTTATTAATACTTAAAATTAATAAAAAAATATTCTATCTTAAAATTAATAAAAACTAAAAAACCCTAATATTTTTGTGAATGATCCTGAAATTCTTACTTATTTATATTATTATTTTAGTCATGTTACATACGGTATTAATTTGTGTGATGATGATGCCATGATAGTTACCATATTAAAATGTAGAGCAAGCAGGTCAGTACCTATATGTAAAATTCATGTTTAATTTATATGTATTTGAAATGCTTAAATATTTCATTTTATTACCAATAGAGAATTGTTGAAAATAATGGGTCATATTTCAAATTGTCCTGGGTCTTGGGTGTTTATCTGTTATCTATGTATATACCTTTGTATTTATCATAAAATATAGTATCGTTGGGTTAGTGTCCTATAACACAAGCTTAAGCTTACTTCGGGGCTAGCTCAATCTGTGTGATTTGTACCTAAATATTTATTTATTTAAATATAATAGTTAGGTAAGTACTAATAAAGTTTCTAAGGACTTGCTAAATAAGAAGAAAGTAAGGACCTCTCTTTGTCAATAGATATGATACCAATGAAAAGTAAAATTTTAATTGGGTATCTATCATATAGGTTGGTCCTTATATTTAGGCAAAAAACATGCAGTAGGTAAAATAGAGTTTTTGTTAAATTATAATATCGTTTCATTTCAATAAATAAATTGTTGATAATGATAACCAAATGATAAAAATAAATGTCATAGGTACTACTAAATTTAAAAATAAATATTATAACATCTTGTTTACCAATAGGTACCTACTAAATAGTTGTATGTACTTACACATAGTTAATTATACTTCTATTGAAATAAAGTAGTTGCGGTATAATACCTAAAGGCAATTAATTCTATAAGTTTTAAGTTCAACCACGACGATCTGAGATAATAAAATACATTAGATAACCGACCGAGTGCGATCAATTGCTCCACATTTTGCATACAGAATTAGTTTGATGCGCGTGCGCATCTCACGCCCTAGCGAAATCGGACATGAATAGAGATAGTATATGTGTGGCGATTTGGTGACAGCTTCAGTACTCACCAGGTTGAGGAGGCGGCAGCAGCGGCGGCATGGTGGGTGGTGGCGGCGCGGACGGCGGCGGCTGCGGCGCGTACGGCGACACCCCTGGGGAACCAGGCACGGAGTCACAGCTTGCAGACCCCAGCGACCTCGGCGCCGGCGGCACTGGGCTCCGCTGCATCTTCACCGACGGCGGATCAGGCCGGTCCAGTTCAACCCCAGTCGCCTGAACCCCAGCACGAGCTCGCGCCTCATCCTGAGCTTGCGCACGCCGCAGCGCTGTCTGCAGCGCCATCACCCTCTGCCTGTCCGCTGTCAGGCGACACTTCTCGCATAAACAATTCCGGTATTTGCAGTATCTCTTGTGGCCCTTCAGCTCTATCTTCAGGCGGTGGTTCCGGCAGCGCGCGCAGTTGGGGGGGGCGCGAGGGACTCCCGAGCTGGAGGCGCCAGGTTCGGAGCGCTCTTCGCAGTCGTCGGGCGCGCGGCGCCTCCACGCGCCCACGGACACCATGGCTCTCTCGTGTTCAGCAATGTTCGCAAACAACACACGGACACACACGCGACGCGACGCACGGTCACGATGCAACTGATCGCCCCGCCGCCGTCCGCTCTGCCCCGCCCCGCGCCCCCCTACTGCATTTATTGCTGTGCAAAATGCACCGTGCACTTTTATGTTTGCGAAGAGCCGTAAAACCACAGGTAATACGGTAAAACGTAGCAGTTTTGATATCGTTCTAATTAGACATCCGTTGTGATTCTAACTAGAATCTACTTAACTAGTTACCTTACTAATAAATTATTTTAAAAATCTTGTTGGAAATTTCTTTCATTTTATTTATTATCCATGATTTTAATATATAAATTACTTATATGAATATGAAATAATATACTGAAATGAGAACTTAAATGATTTCTACCGTGACCTACCTATAAGTACTCACATGAAAGTCAAATATTATAAAAGTGTGACATCATGTAGCTCGCATCTCTACCTTTATTCAGAAATTACAATATAGTCAAGTTTTTATTTCCAATACAAATTGAACAATCCGCTGTACTTTGGAACAATTAAGTTTGATAATTAAATAAATGAATAAACGTCAGGTAACTATTACACTTTAACTCTCATGTAACCTAGAGACTCTAGAGTAGAGTAATAAATAATCTGTGTTCAAATTATAATACTTAATCAACTACAAAATCAATAAATAATATGGAGAAAACTAGCATTCCAATTTTAGTAATAAAAATATTCATACTTGTTTCGGAAGCAAAAATCGGCACAATTCAGAATAAGTAAATAAAATAGCGATTAAATTACTATGAACAATTTATGTAATTTAATGTATAAAATATTTAGTGCCTTTTTGATATCAATACAATAACTATTTACCTGTTTATACTTTTTCAGCAAAAAAACATACTCATAGTTATAATACTACATTTATAAACTCGCCGCAAGTTCCGCAACTGAGAATAAAAACTGCAATCCGCGAGCACAGCAACAAAGGCCCAGCTGCGTGCGGTGCACGATCGCGTGCAACCACGTACACACACAGACGCAAGCGTGACGAGCATTCGTCTGTGTCGCTGTGCATGTGTGCAAAAAGTACGCGAAATTTTACGTCATCCGATCCCTTTTGGAGGCTCACCGGTTTGAGATAAGAGTATTGTCTTTCTTATTGAGTATGTTAATTGCTAACAACAAGGTTGCATGATTTAAATCACGACTGTGATTGCATGTCTTTTTTCTTTTTAGAAAAATCACAGATTAAAAAAAACTACTACTATTTTACGGTGGGAGTGCATCATAGTCAATTGCAGATGTGCAAAAACAAAGTACGATAATAAGTGCAACCTTATATATTTTCTTTGTGTCACTAAAACTATACCAATAATGATTACTTTCATTCATTGCAAGCGATAAAAGTAATAATCAGAATAATGTTTTCAAAAATTATTTAATTAATTGTTTTACATATGAATGCAGAATGAGATCATAATATTATCATCTTTATGTACAAAAACCATTTTGTTCACTAAAAGAAATGTCGTACCACATTTAGATGTAAGATTATTTGTATTTAGATTTGCATTTTTATGTGTATTTAGATGTGATATTTAGTAAGAATAACTTTGCTTGAATTATAAACTAAATAAATCAGTCATTATACTTGTAATATTTAAGTAAAAAAGCAAGTTGTTTCCTTTTTCATTACCCAAACGGTTTAATTCTAATTTTGGACTGTACTAAACCAAAAGAAGAAAAACTCTTTCATTAAAAGCTGATGAGGCCGTTCTAAATACATAAATTCAACCTAATTAAAAATGTTGCCCACAAGAAAAACTAGGGTAGTGGTCGTAAAACTGAAGATGAAAAAGTCACGATTTTTTTAAAATCGGATCTTTGTGATTGAAATAAAAAAATTATGATTTTTCAACCCTGGCTAACACTGGTATCAGTGTCAGTTGTTTCTAACTGGCCAAAGGCATCCGACGTGACTCAGGACTGTTATCTAGTGACACCAGTCACTATAACGGGTCTACCAAAATAAAGTGAAATTATTTTAAGCGTGAAGCGTGAAGTCAGTCCATGATACAGATTCTTTTTCCTAAGAGACATTTATCAAAATATGAAAAATAATTATGGCCTCCCAATTCCCGACCTCCAATACACGCAGGTTGATCAACAGAACGATTTATAGCTACAGAGTGTAAAAATATACTGAAACTGTTTTTCGGAACTATTAAGGATACGTTCAGTTCACGATACTGAACAACTTTCCCCAAAACCACATAGTGAAATGCCAAAGAAAAAAAAATCGGTTTTGCACACAAACTCGGATCACCTGATCGGTCAATTTGTGTGTGAGGCCAAAAATTATTTATTTTTCATATTTCCATATATGTATTTATTTATTTAAACTTTATTGCACAAAAAAGTGTACAAAAGAGAAGATGCATAATGAGTAGATGTGATAAATGTCTCTGATTTTGTAAGCATTTACGTATAAAAGGCATTTAAGGAATTCTATTTTTTTATCGATTAACTTTGGGTTTTAAAATGTTTGAAAAAATTATAATACCATAGGATTTTCTTAAAAAATTAAAGCTACTTTTGTTATGTGGTCAATCCTGTAAACGCAATATTTGACATAGCACTCGAACAAATGCGCCTACAAAAGCGACATAAGTGACGTCACTACTGTCCGGTCTTTCTAAGGCGCTCGGAGACGCCGTCCAAAGGCGGACGTGACTTTGTAACCTTATATCTTAAAGAAATTTTGGGTTAGCAGGGTAGTTTTTTCTTGGACGTGCCTATTTTTAGGAACTCTTACCTTAGCACAACGGAAAAAAAATGCATCTTCCGTATGGCGGACTTAACGCCAAACATTGGATCAAGTGGAAAATAATTTGGTTTTTTATACGGTTCTTGGGAAAAGTTGTTCAGAATCATTGACACAGCGTGAATTCACTTTTAAAATAGTTTTTAACCGACTTCCAAAAAAGGAGGAGGTTATCATTAATTCGTCGCGATCCTTTATAATTTTTTATGTATGTTCACCGATTATACAAAGACGCCTGGACCGATTTAAAAAAATCTTTTTTTGTTTCAAAGGGTATACTTTCCAGGTGGTACCATGGAAATTTTATCAAAATCGGCTGTGTAAAAAGGTGAAGTCGGTTTTCAGTTTTGAAAAATTATATTATATTTATTTTGTTAGACAAATACACTAATGAATGAAACAGACATGCAAAAGACATTATTATCTAACATAGAATTATTATCTAATAGATAAAATATAACCTAACATTGTGTGTGATTTACAAGTGATATTGCACCTGTTTGCACACATACATAGACGCATGATAATATGCTGACAATCCACGTGCCACACATTGATAGTGTGAGTCATGGAATCATTCTAAGTCGTAGACATGTGTGAGTGGGCAACCATTATTAACAGATTATTCAAGCTGCCTAGTGATATCTTCTTCATCCCCGGAAGATCAGCGTTACCAATTTGGTACTGTTCGTTAATTTGTGTAATTGTAGGTATTTCTCGTTTGTTTACCAAATAAACAATTTTCTTTCTTCTTCCGTTTCTTTCATCTTAGCGCGTTCCCGGTTCCATTCTAGGATTTCTAGGAGCCCGGGGTGCACTTTCTCGCTTTTAATCCTTCAATTTATAAAACGCATGACACATAAAGATGCCGAAAACCATGCGAAATCGAGAAACAAGGTATATACGTTAAAAAACGAACTAGCTTTTCGGGCGTTGCGCAGGCTTCAAGCAGCCTTCGGTTTTTCGTGCAAATTTTGAGGTAGGCTAAATAACATATCCAATTGGGAAAATGGGTAAAAACTGCAGTCAGTTGAGGAAACATGTCATCCATTCGGCGGCTATCTTAGATCCAAAACCTGAATGCAGTTTGGTTTGGTGGGGTGCTTTACCCCCGCGTAGAAAATTTCAGACCCCTGGGATGTTCCAGTAGAACGTTATGTATGAACGAAATAAGTTAAAATTCTAAAATCCAGACGCCATCTTGGATTCGATAAAAAAGAATATTGAATTTCAACTAATTTGAAGAAACAAATAACAATCTTCAAATTTCTCATAAACCCCTACATCTTGGTAAAAATTCACGACCCTACCCCTAACCGTTTTTGCAGGCCGTACCCCTTCCACATAAGAATCTGGTGATCTTCAACTTTTCGGATTTTTCTGGTTGGTTTCAAAACGTACGGTACGGTCTGGTTAGTTGTATACGATGGTATATCATTTATGACATCTGTCGGTCTGGAACAGGTCAAACAATTCTGTCAGTGAGTGCGTGAGTGGTGTTGTAGGTTTATTTAAAAAAACTAATACCCGACTACAGCAACCATGTACGGCTAACAATGTATATTTTTTTAAACGTGCTGGTTCCAGTTTTTATCGCTTAGGTACAAAGATTTAGAATATACAAGTAGTGCTTAGGTAGCGTGCTCTCAGATGATAGCGCTCTTGTGTTTGCATATTTGTCAATTTTCATTGACGACCTCCGTGGCGTAGTGGTCACCATGCTTATTTGTCACCCAGAGGTCCTGGGTTCGATCCCCGGTCAGGGCAAACTGAAGAATGGCCTTTTTAAAATTGTCCTGGGTCTTGGATGTTTATGTATATGATTGTATTTGTTATACAATATAGTATCGTTGAGTTTAGTATGTATCCCGTAACATAAGTCTCGAATTTACTTTGGGGCTAGCTCAATCTGTGTGATTTGGCCCTATATATTTATTTATTCATTTACCTAAATCCGTCTTGATTTCTCACAGTCTTTCCTCTTTGGTACCTAAAACAAACAATAATATATTTTATATATTGTATAACTATTTTTAATATATCTTCTATTTTATTAATTTAAGTACTTGAATCAACTTCAGTCATCGATGCAAGCACACCTGGAGTGCAATTTTTATTGACGGAATCACCGAAACACAAAAAGAGTAATTTTCCAACTCACCGCTCGCATAAAATGCTATTTGACCGTATTTTTGAAACCATCGTGACAGCGAAAAACAATATTGTTTTATGCAGAAAACATCGAAAATATGTGTATGGTTTTCTAAAAATTTCATCATGAATAAAAAAGCAGCGCGAATAGGAACGGCTTCGCATCAACATATCTACTCTACAAATGTCAAAATTACGAGTGGTAAAGACCACTCGTTGCAAATCTTTCCCATACGATCGATTCAAAAATGCTCTCGTTTGGAAACACTCGTGCAAACCATTCGTAATGTGACAGACAACTGATTTTAAAAATGCGTCCGTTGGACTGGCGGCAGCTGAAAATCATACTTCTCGACCCGGATCCTTTGAGTGATATGGTACCTTCATAGAGCTTCCGGTTTGCACCGCTATGTACGTAAATAAAATACGTACCCGCAAGCTTATGTACGATTTATATGATGATAATTCAAAGTTAGCAAATTCCATTAGGTGGCTGCGGCACTTGTCGGATAAGTAATTATACAATACTTTACGGGCTACAAGCGAATCTACCGTTCCTTATACTTTATACCAAAATAAATCTTTACTTACCTATTATAACTTATTTTATAAATCTTTAAATAAACTAACTCCAGGCATTGCGTGCAAATAAATTTTAGAATCGCATTCTAATTCGTGTGGATGTTGCTTTCAATTCAATATACGATTATACCATTCCCTGCCTACCCTGATATTATTGATGTATGTAGCAATAGCTTATTTAAAATAAGAATAAATTAAATAATAAAATTAACCGGCCAAGTGCGAGTCGGACTCGAGGACGAAGGGTTCCGTAAATCACGTGTTGTATGGGCCACAAAGGTATGGGCGCATTCAGACGCATTCGGACGCATACGGACGGACGGACGGACGGACAGACGGACAGACGCACAGATGGACAGACGGACAGCCGAGTCTTAGGGTCGAATAGGGTCCTGTTTTTACCCTTTGGGCACGGAAAATCACTAAATCACACTAATTTCGCTAGCCCTTAAGGGATACTACACTCACTCAACGATATTTTATAATAAATATGTACCTACATATACATATAGATAAACACCCAAGACTCATATAAGAAAGACAGTCAAATAATTACATTTTTACTTACAAATTAATAAAAGTTAAATACTGGCATCGTGCCCATGTGGTATAGTGCCAAGAACGCTGGCTACATTTCCTCGTTGGATCGTAATACTAATGCCTTGTTGTGCCTTTGCCTTGAAAAGCAGCCCTCTTGTCACATTAGCAGAAATAGCTGTGTCTAAGTACTTACTAAGTATCTGAAAAATTATATTGGACGTATACCTACCCAACTAGCAAAATCAGTATTTAAAACTATCTTCAAGACTATTTTTATTTTAACTTATACGAAACTTGTAGCATGCTACTACCCTGGATTTGGGCGCAGATAATAGAGCGTATTTTTTTATAACTATCTTATAAATAACTTACAAAATAGTCCCATATTATATTTTAGGAAGCCCAATAGCTTCTTAATGACATAAGACAACACAATTATAATATCTTATATATATTATAGCTTACTTAAAAATCACTAGTAATGAACTTAGTTATTAGTTTTTATAGACGTTATCTTTCTTGTTGCCTCTGCTGTTGGTTTCGGTTGTTTTGTCGTAAATACTTAAAAAAACGTAAGTACAAATTCTATTTCCATAATTTTGTATTATTGTAGAATGATACTAACAATATATTTTAAATATAGTATGTGAAATAAAACAACGGATTCCAAATTCAAATGTAATATTTTGTTTATTTTTAATTGTAACAGTTTTTATGGCCAGACTAAGTTTACATATAGTTTTAGTATATCGATGATACTTCCATAAGGGAATCCATTTGCCGATTTTCAGATGCTGATTTTATATAAGTACATTGCTGGTTTTGTAACGGTACAAATTTTACCGAACTTTGCAAAACAGGCAATGTTTATAAAATCGCATAGTGATTGCCCCAGACATCGGATGTCTTTTTGGCCACCGGATTAAATGCCATTTTACTACGCATTCAATGCATTGTATTCACAGTTTACGAGTGTCTACGACTCTTTAATAATGGTAGCGTATGCGCATCTGAGTTCTTTTAATCGTCAGGGATTCAAATCGGAATTTACTACGTCATCAAATCGATACGAAAAATGAATGCGCTCAATGATAAATTCTAAATTTGACGGTATTCGAAGCATAATGTCTAATAGCCATTTTCTATGGGGGACCATTCAAGTATTACACATTGATAAACTTAGCTTAGTTTTAGGGTTTAGTATTCCTATAAAAAAAAGGATCCCTTATAGGATCACTCGCGATAGCAAGCCTGTCCGTATGCTGTCTCCTACAGCTCATAGACAATTTGTTCCAAAACTACTGGATCGATTGAGTTGAAATTTGGTACCTACACTACCTATAAAATATGTAACAAAAACCCCGTCCGATCCTTGTAGGCGCAACTCAGACCGTCAATATGAACAACTTTTCCTATGGGATCGATGCTTGAAATTCGAAAAAAAAAAGTGTTCTGCCGGCCCGGTAATTTGTATGAAAATGTCGGTCTGAGTTGCGCCTACAAGGCTCGGAGAGGGTTTTTTTTACATATTGTATACCTATTGTAAATGATTTATTATTATGTAAGTTGATGACCCAAAGACAGACGTGTAACTTAAATAAATGAATTTTATAAATGGGTCACTACCGGTAAGGACGAGGCCGGCTACCAGGATTCCCGACATCAAGTAAATTAGGTTTTTGAAGTGAAAACTTTTTTTAACCGACTTCCAATAAAGGAGGATGTTATCAATTCATCCCGATCCTTTTTTTATGTATGTTCACCGATTATTCAAAGATGCCTGGACCAATTTAAAAAAATCTTTTTTTGTTTGAAAGGGTATACTTTCCAGGTGGTACCATGGAAATTTTATCAAAATCGGTTGTGTAGTTTGGGGATGAAGTCGGTTTAAGTTTATATAAATAAAACATATAATAGTTTGAAGAGTTATCTAGTGCCTGGTCAAGACAAAATTTTAAATGATGTCTCCGTTTACTATCAATTGATTTATTTTAAATGGGGGCAGCATTGGACCCCGGAAAATTCAGGTAGCCCCCAGTCAAGCGTAAGAAAGATGGACTAACGTCTGTGGTATCTCTGACATTTTTATGAATTATGTTTATTGAATGATAAGCAGAACGAAGAATAACAAACAAATAATTGTAAAAAAAAGACAAGACCAAGGACATCTTTTCCAAAAAATATTTATTATTGCCACTCAGGTGATGTAAGGATTCTAACGATACTTAATTCGAAAGGGGAGGGAGGGTTACAGTTGGACTCAATTAGACCGCCCCTAAAATGTGCCGCCCTAGGGCTCAGCCCATTGGTAAATCCACCACTGATATAAACCCTAAGTGTGAAGTTCTCCGGATTCAACACACGTGTACCAGCGGACCTTGACACGGGAAGGTTGCGTGGAAACTACAAATAAATACTTTATCGTGTGAGCAATTTCGCCGTCACCCTCTAACACGCAACGTTAGGGTTAAAATAAAAGTTCAGGCTGGGATTTATGTAGCCACTTTGCAGTATATGGGGCTGAAGTTACCTTAACCTGTCGAAAGTCCCATAGGCCTAACGTTAGTAATTATATTATCTTCGGCCTAACTGACGCACTAACACAAAGCGCGTCAGGCATTGGGACATTCGACTGTCTATCTGTTACCTCGACACGCTTCAACCACTGAACCTTTGAAATCCCAAAAATCATCATTTAAGAGTATGAAAAGTTTGGTGGTTTATATGGGGAATCTTATTTAGTCATACAATAGTAAACTTTAGCGCAAAGTACTAAATTTACGCAGACGAAGTAGCGGTTAAAAGCTATAAATATATAAAATCTAGTTATATACAAGACTAGCTTTTCTTCTCAAAAATTTAAATGTTTATTCAGTACTTAGACCTTTACAGGCACTTTTACACGTCAATAAGTATAATTTATGTTACGTGTAAATAAAGTATATTAAAATCCAATTTATTTTTAAAGAAAAGCTACCGATACCAGCGCTTCGTAACAACCACTGCTGAGAAGATACGCCGAAAGAAACTCATTTCACAGTATTGGTCGCCTACTCTACTACATATTATTATTATTGTCTTTTAATTAATAAATAATTATAATATTATACAATGTTGACACATTATAACATGTAATGCTTGCGGTATGTTTGTGAATTTAATTATACAGAACCTATTTGATTTCATTTCCTATCGCGTGTTAAGTTAAATACATTTTAGTGATACGATAAGTATCCTATACTGAACATATTAATTGCATGTAATTAGTCCAACAACTATTCTAAATTGTTGAAACAGATTGTCGAAGGCTTTGAAAAAATTTAAAGTCAGTACGTAGTAACCTAGTAACATTCTGTCTGTAAAATTGTGTGGAATTGTACCTTTTTATTAAATTTAATCCCTTACGAACTCTATCAAAAGTAGTTCAGTACCATGGATTGAACTTGCTTCAAATATTTGGCTGGTGGTTAGATAATCAATACTATATATAGGTATCTATACTATAATACTATACAGGGTGTTTTTTAAATCACTGGCATCCTTTCTACTGGTGAAAGTACTCATGAATATGACCAACATTTTGTATGGGATCAAGTCAATCCAACCGAAAAAAAATCAGCTGTTCCATACTATTTTACAATACTTAGAATCCCAAAATGAATGGAACAAACGATTTTTTTTCGGTTGGATTGAGTCGGTCCCATACAAAAAGTTGCTTATATTCATGAGTACTTTCAACAGTAGAAAGGATACCAATGATTTTAAATATTAATATATTAATTTTAATAATAATATATTTAAATATATGTTATTAAACTACATATTATACCTATTATTTGACGACCTCCTTGGCGTAATGGTCAACACGCTAGTCCGCCAATCCGGAGCCAATCCCCAGCCTGTGCAATTTGGAAAATGCCCTTTTTCAAATTTTCCTGGGTCTTAGGTGTATATCTATATATGTTTTTATCACAAAATATAGTATCTTTTGGTTAGTCCCATAACACAAGCTTAAGCTTACTTTGGGGCTAAATCTCTATGATTTGTCCCTATATATTTATTAAATCAGCCAGTCAAAATTTTGTTTTAATTTTTCAGACGTCATCGCCAATCATGGACTCGAAAGCACCGTGGTGGAAGGAGTACAGACGTCTACAGTTTAAAGTACACCGAATCAGCCTAGAAACAATTCTGCGCAAGAGTTTGAAGGACGTAGCCAAAGAATACATGTTGAATTCTTCGTTGGCCTGTGTTTCGCAAATCATCAACGTGCGTGTGGCTCCCACACATCGGTAATTCCTCATCTAATTCACTTTCTTGAAATAAAATGATAATTCGATGTTAGTATTTCTACTTTGTGGTAACAGGAATGTTTTCATCGTAAACTGATCACTACATTGTCTTCATGTAATTGAATTTTTTGTGCAATTCTAAGTAGCATTAGTATCCCATAATGCAGTCTCGAACTTACTTTGATGAATCTGTGTGATTTGTACGTATATTTATTTATTCTATTGTTTGAAAGGCGATGTGTTCTAATTTGTTAATTATAACTCAAACTACGACAGTTTTTGGCTTCCAGGGCAATCCTTCTAGTTATGTTCTGCGCCCTGCTCAGTGTGACCTGTTACTTTACGGCGTACACCATCTCCAACACCTTGGCGAAGCCTCTGATTGTCACCATGGAGTCATCAACGTATCCCATATCAGACATCGACTTCCCAGCCGTGGCTTTGTGTAACGTAAACAGGATCAGCAAAAAGGCTTTGCTCGCTTATGCCCACCACGTGTAAGACTAAGATATTAAATCGTCTAAAAAAATATATGGAGATATAAAAAAGTTTTCTGTTGGTTTCCATACAAACTCGTATCAGATCGCTAACTTGTATGGAAGGGTAAAAAATATTGTTTTGTTTATGTTATATGTTTCCTGGGGAAAATTGTTAAGTGTCAAGTGGACTTAATTCACCTTAAAATTGTTTCAGTATATTTTGTTAGACCCTACAAATATAAGTATGTATATTGAGAATAATTTTTCAAATCTAAAAACCGAACTCACTCCCAAACTACACAACCGAGTTTTATAAAATTTGGTCCACTTTCAAACAAAAAAATATTTTTCCAAATCGGTCCAGGCGTTCGTTTCCCAATAATCGGTGAACGGACATAAAAAAGATCGCAACGAATTGATAACCTCCTCCTTTTTGAAAGTCGGTTAAAAAAACGGAAACATGCCGACCGTACAATATAGATGTGGACAAAAAATGTTTTTTTTTGCTCATTATATATATGATAGATTTATTATTAAAAAGTATATGATATGCGTATTTCTTTGATAAGCAAATAATGACGAAGATACAGCGCATTTAAATTTCGCGTGACGTCACTATCAGTTAAGGTTTTTGACCAAAGGTGACGTAAATCGCCCCCACTCCGAAACTTCGAAGCGTTGTGAATAGGGGTGACGACAGGGTTAGAAAAGTGTAATTGTAATTAGTACGTCTTTTAGATTATCCAAAAATAATGGACCCATATTTTTCCAGTAGCCAAAAAAAGTAAACATTCACAAAGATACGAAGCACCAAAGTTCCGGATTGGGGATGGCCACGTCACCTATATGTAAAAGTCGTACGTAGCCGTGATGTCATGCGAAATTTCAATGCGCTGTACCTTTGTAATTTTTTGTTTCTCAGAGAAAAAAGAAATACGTGTACAATATTTTATAATAAGTAATCTAACCGATGGGCTAAAAATATTTTTCCATTTCTCATGCCTATTTTTACTACTTTGCTAAACGAAAAAATATAGGTTCTTCCTTTATATTTGTATAATCTAGTTGATGGACTAAATAAAATAATATTTTTTTCCCAGTCCACCTATATTTTCTATGCGGTGTGTTCCGTTTGTAAATATTGTGCATTTCAGCTATCGGTACGTAGCCCTTCATAATGAATCCTTTGAGGAAGTGACGTGGTGGTATACCCAATATGGCCGCCTGCTAGACTTTACCCTAAATGAGCGCCTCGACAGTCACCCGTTCATGAACATCGGGTCAAAGTACCACATCAACACCAGTGTTATCTACGGTTTGATGAAAAAGGTAAGAATAATTCAATTTTTAACAAAAAAAAAAACAACAGACTTCGTTTTCTTTCAGGAGTTTCTTCCATATCTCCAAAGTTCTTCATCATGTCTTTGCCAAATTAATATGGGACCAACTTGGTAGTAAGGGCTCTCAAATAAAAAAAATCATTAAAATTTGCTACGGTTGACGAAGATATCGTAAAACATACAAAAAATAAATATACATACGGGTCGAATTGATAACCTCCTTCTTTTTTGAAGCCGGTTAAAAATATTTTACACGCATACACCTCATTCATATAAATGACTTTCTGATATGAGCTCTTCCGTGCTTCGGAAGACACGTTCAGTCGTTCCTAGCTGGATGCAATGACAACAACCACCAAAGGCTTAGATACCTTTAGGCACAGAATAAGTGCTCATTTTATGGTCAATTTACGAAACTCTTTTAAGCAATCGCGTGGTGAAACCACGGTTATTTAAATCTGTAAATATTCTTACTGTGACATCTCAATTTATTTACGACAATCTCCTTTTTGTTAAATGTAGGTTAAATAATTTCAAGAAAAAAAAGAGATGTTCACAGTTACACTTGTAACAAAAATAAGCATACGCCTAATTTTCGACTTGCTAAAGCCAGAAAGTCACTCTTAGGTCTAGGTATAATATTATTCAATTAACTTCCTGAAACGGTCGTAAACCTACCCTTGACAAAATTTAAAAAACATGTTAAAAATGTTTTATTATGTAATGTGTACTAGACTATTAATGATTATTTAAAAGATAAAAACGCGTGGAGACTTCCTATAAATTTTCCATTACACACCACACATAAAACATAAGATAAGTAACTGTATCTTCTGTATCCATAATTAGCTTACTGCGATAGAAGGAGGGTTGAGTTTTTTGAAAGTATGTATTTATGTATAATTGTTTGGGACGCGCTGAACGGCTCAATGGATTTAAGCTTGAGACGTGTCATAAGATTCGTCTTAACTCTGAGATAGGTATATAAAAAGGAAGTCGGTTTTCTTTTTTAAATAATTACTTATTAGTATTTGTTGTTAAAGCGGCAACAGACACACTTACCTACATCATCTGTGAAAATTTCAATTGTCAAGCTATCACGGTTCATGAGATACAGCCTGCTGACAGACAGAGGAACGGACGGACAGCGGCTTAGTAATAAGGACCAGTTTTACCCGTTGGGTACGGAACCCTTAAAATAAAAATAATATCAGAAATCTCTGTGTTCATGCTTCCAGTTTGCCCCCAAATGCAATCAGATGCTTCTTAAGTGTTTCTGGGCGGCTGACGAGCACAACTGTTCTGAGTTGTTCACAATGCGAAGGACTTTCATGGGGCACTGCTGTATCTTTAACTACGTCTTGGATTACAATGCTGGTGGCAGGTAAACATGTATAAACTAGTGGCTCTGTGAGATGTAGACCTCGCGAGAGTCGCGAGTCAGCCCCGACCCGTCTTAGTTTATCGGATAAAAAAGTTTCATCTTAATAAGTGTAGCAAAAAAGTTCTATGAAATTTTTGAAATGGCTGAAATATGACATTTTCAAAGGTTTCAACCCGCATATTTTCGCCATTTTGAAATATTTCGAAAAACTGAAACAATAACCAACTCTTGTATCAGATTTTTCAGGCTGCCTAAAGGCATCTGTCATAGCTTGACGTATGCCATACAAAGATGACAGCCGGGACCAACTACTTATACGTACCTTCCGAAGCAAGGAGGGGCTTAAGATTTTTTTATGCCACTTGTCACGTCACCCATCCAGGTGCGGACCACGCCCGGTGTCGCTTTTCTTGCGAAAGCGCTAGTAATGTGCCACCGAGCTTCTTCACCAAGCGTGAAGTTGAGAAAAAGAGACAATAATAAATATTTATCTGCATTTTTGAAACAACAAACAGTTGCTAAATATAAGATAATTTAGCTTAGAATCGCTTTTGCTAATTGATACGTATAAATTATTCCTATACAAAGTATAACGGAAAGGGGGTATCAAACCGAAAGAGCGTAAACATACTAAGCAATATGAACAACTTTTACTATGGGACCATCCCTGAAATGTTTTATTCCAATCCAATACCACGAACGAATACCACTGGTATTACTTTGAATTTTTAATTATTTTCTATTCCGAACAATTACCACTCTTTAAAATAATTACCTAATTATATATCCGAACGAATACCAAAACCTTAATTTGGTACAGTCAACTCAGTCATCAAATTAAATTTGTTTTCTAATATTTTTATGTCATTGAAATATAATGCTAGACTTCCCAAATTCACTTAATTTCCAAGGTAGTGGTAAAAGTCGTTTAAATGAATATCTATTATTACGTAGTCTATGGTGAATGACTGATTTTATTATAAAAAAGTTGTATAAAAAAATTTATGTGATATTTAACAATTGTTTGTTGTTTTATTTTTAGACCACAAAGCACAATCGCTAAAGTGAGGCGTCAGGTGGAGGCCGGGCCTCTCAACGGACTCTATGTGACCGTCGATCCAATGATCGACGACTACTCCTACCCTCTGAGGAGTGTACAAGGATTTGATGTCGGTTCTTTTGATTACCTATATTTTTATGCTTTTATTTCTATACAACGTGTAGCAGAAAGGGGATGACAATCCTAAAAGGGAGTGAAAGTACTTATCAATATTAATAGATAACTTTTACTATGGGGTCAACTTCGAATAAGTTGATCCAAACAAAATTAATTACTCCTTACCTACTATGGAGAGGTTATAAACGATGTGGCTTAGAAGAGCATTTGTCGTATTTAAATTAGTACATATATATAGGCCAAAGCCGCGGCTTCGAATCCTGCTCGTTCATTTACTTAGCTTAAGTAATTTAGTAATCCACCTTGACTACTTTCCAAACATTATATGTTGGATCCAATGACCTTGTTGGATCAGCAAATTTTTTGACGACTTTCACTTACTTTCAGATTGTCACCCCTTTCAATTTCACGTTGTAGAAATACCTTTATTTATACTCATACATCCTTAGGTGTTCGTCTTTGACTCTGCTGTGTATCCCGATCCCTATGTTGGCCGTGTGATCCAAGAAGTGCTGGAGGTTGATAATGCAATGTACATCCAACTGCAGTCCGTCAAACAGGTAGCCGCCAGCGAAGTCCGGAAGTACCCGAAAACCACGGTACGTGCTAAAGTATGTGTTCTGTAATACGTACATTCGGTGCCATGCATGTATAGCGTAGGTAATAAGCATATACCCTTAGATCATTTAATACAGGATAAGCCTTACCTGCGGGTTCCCCTCTGCCAAAGTATAAGAACAAAAATGTAATACGTTCATAAAAACTAGTTGCGTAATCGATTATCATTATTATGTGAATCGGCAAGGTATCGAAAAGACGTCTAAAAGTGCTCCGTTAAAAATGCCATGTTATGCAATTTTCTCGAGTAAAAAGAGGTCAAACACATTTAATCTTCCAAAAGATGGCATAACCTTTCATTAGTAAGTATTTTTTATTTTATTAACGTTGTTTTCTATTTAAATGTAATTTCTGAAAAATCGAAGAAATATCTATTAGTATCGATTACAAAAAAATAATCGAATCACGTTTGCAACTGATTTCCTTCCATCCAATAAAATAATCTAAGATCGCATACGAGACTAGTTCATTAACCCCCGTTTTAAATGTATCAATTACATTCTTAAGGTTCTGTAATAAGGTTCCAATCTGAAAAACGATTAATTGATGATGTAGGCGCACTCCCCACGAGACTCGTGCGGTGATGCGCACTTCCCACGAGACTAAGGCGCACTCCTCACGAGACTATGTATGTATTTATGATTTACAACCTTCGTCTTTATTCCCTGTGCATTAGAGTTGATATATTTTTTGTCTTCTCTCTCTTTCTTGCCAAGAGTGTATTATTATGTGTATTTACACATTTTTTTCAACGTGAGTTTTATTGGTGTGCAGAAAATAAGCTAGTGTTTGAGTTTTTGGTAGTGTGCATATATAGCGACACAAATTATTTTGTGAATGTGTGATTTTGTTTAGATGTAGTAGTAGCTTACCCCCGCACCAAAAGCGGCAGAAAGTTTTGTAAGAAGATTTGTCTGCTTAACTCATCCTGTATTAAATGATCTAAGGCATATACCCACAGCGCAATATAACAGAGGACGCAACGGGGCAGTGAAGGACACGGACATTGGCCTTATAGCTTCCGATTTCTTAAGGGGCTACATGAATTTTCCGGGGTCCAGTGCTGCCCCCATTTGAAATAAATCATTTGATAGGAAACGGAGACATCGTTTCAAATTTGGTTTTGATCAGACCCTAGATAACCCTTTAAACTATTTTATGAACTACTGTTTACAGTTTAAAGTAAGAACGTAAAGCTTTTCTACGCACAGTTGCGAAAAACGGCCACTTTTGGCGTATGTGCGTAGAAAAGCTTCACGTTCTCACTTTAAACTGTAAACAGTAGTTCATAAAATAGTTTAAAGGGTTATCTAGGGTCTGATCAAGGCCAAATTTTAAATGATGTCTCCGTTTCCTTTTAAATGATTTATTACAAATGGGGGCAGCACTGGACCCAGGAAAATTCAGGTAGCCCCTTAATGCATCGGATTGGAAAATATTTTTGAACTACGCCAGGCCAGGCCACGTGTCTTACGCGGCAATAAAAAATCTTTGCAACTCTCGATGTTTCCAGAGAAATTGTAAGTTTAACGACGAAGACGAGATGTTCGGAAGCATGTATTCATACGAAGAATGCCTCATCCACTGCAGGATCAAGTCTGTGCAGTCTCTGTGCAAATGCACCCCTTACTTCTTGCCCACTGACATCCATACCACCGAGCTGTGTACCTTGGAGAAGCTACGCTGCTTGAATAAGTACAGAGGTACAGTATGATTAACTGATAATACTTAAAAATCTACCTAAATGGTTATTTTAAAGAGGTCTTCCCGCCACTGAGTTCGATCAATTTGATGATTTCTGCATTCAGTCAATTGCCGATGCTGATGCGTTCTGTCGCTCTTTCTCGCTCCAGCAAATGTCAGTTCTGAGTGACAGAAAAGGATAGCAGCATATAAAAGTGCCGTTTCGTGCGGACAGATGTAGCCTAATACTGTCACATCTTCAACCTTGACGGGGTAGACTTAGGGCTGTAGGACACATGGACCGTAAGACCCAAAGCTAGTACTTATTCTGTGCCTAAAGGTCACGTTTAGTTTAAAGGAGCCCGAGGATTTGGCCTACATTCTCGTCGCTGGTCAGATGTGTGGGACAGGTCTTACTGATATTTATAAACTTTGTTTAGCGTTTAGCTTGTATTTCCTCATCCGCCTCACTAAGTACAGAGATAGTTAGACTTGACATCCTCAGGGAGACTTGGGTTCTAAAATCCTTTGGATTGGATTGATTTTCCAGAAAAACTACTCTACATCTTCCCGCAAACCAGGGACACTGAAGGTCTAGAGATGGAGATGCAAGACTCCCTCTTCTGTCCCGAATGCCTGCCCAACTGCGAGTTCACCAAACACTTCACCAGGGTTTACAAGACACAGCTGGTCATCGACAAGCAATATGAAAAAAAGGAATTTCTCCGGATTTCACAGTAAGAGTCTAATCCTTTTGGTTGTTAAAAGTCTTTAAACACAGCACAGTCCAGCTTCTGTAGAGTCTGGCCTAAGTTCAGATTAAAACCATAAATTTTTGGGGTTCCAACCATCAAGTTCTGGCCATGATAGCAAACTTTCAACAATTATAAAACGAAATAAATTCCTTGTTAAAAATTTGTTGTCATAAAAAGTTTAGAAATCAGACTATTCAGATTATGACCTACAAATTGAATAATTTACAGCTAGCGTTGCTAGGCGACCGGATAAAGCCGGACATAGTTAGGCTTTTTGATTACGTGTCCGGCCAAAATAAACGGTGTCCGGCGTGTCCGGCTTGTGTTAGGTTTTTAACATTTCGCAAACGAGCGAGCGCCGAGCCAGGCCTGTGTCACTCCCTGTTTAGAAGTTCCTCCGAAAATATACCTACGTACATTATTATATGAATCGTTTGTCTAGAGCAGGGATTCCCAAAGTGGTCGATATCGACCCCTTGGGGTCGACATCGGTTTCCTAGGGGTCGACATAAACGAAAACTAATTTTGGGGATCGACGAGGTCTTAAAATCCACCCCTATTAAATTAGTAGCTAGGTATTTTGTATCAATAGGAAAAAACTAAAGATAGGCCCCCTTATTCATAATAGTCTGCTAACTTAAAGCATTGCTAATTCTCACTCTGTCTTCTTCTATTGACCTAAGTCAGAATGAAAAATAACACTCTGTAGCAGCTGTTTAAAGTTAGCAGACCATTATGAATAAGGGGGTTGATCTTAAAAGAAGGTAATTTGGCCATGAGGTCTGAGGTAACAGTTCATTTTGGAAAAGAGGTCACTTGTCCAAAATAGTTTGGGGATCCCTGGTCTAGAGTAATAAGAATGAAATTGGCTTGCAATGGATGTCTAGATACATATCTAATCAAAGAGGTGCTAAGTTCTGAATTTCTGACGCGAGCTAAATTAAACCATAGCGCTTACCACTAGCTATTGATTTGAATTTGTTTTCTGAGTAAGAGTTTCTGTACGTGAGTACTAGTAATTATGTAACAGAGCGGAGGCGAGTCGACTGTCGGTCGCTCCCGCAGATTTTTAAAATGTTGATAAATGCATTTCATTAGAATTTAAAAATGTTGATAAATGTTTATCTAGAATTTAATTTTGACTGATGACTGTTTGACTGATTAAACATAAAGTACTTTAGACTGATTTGGCATTTTATATATATTTCATGAGAATTCAGCAAGATTTATGACAATAATAAATAATTGGCCAAGTGCATGTCGGGCCACGCGCAATGTAGGGTTCCGTAGTTACAAATGCCCGCTTTGAGTTCATGCCACTAAAAACGTATAAAAACTATTTTTTTATTGAATTTGTTGGTAATTTTCCTTTTCCGAGTACATTTTATGAAATGATCGCCTATAACTTTTTTATTTGTAAACTCTACTTAGCTCTGATAGTTTTCCTTTAAATTTCGTTATATATACTAGGTACTATAGCTGTGAATTTTATCACGTGTAATATATAACTGTTTAGCAGATAGAGGGATTTCAAAAACGGATCCCTGAATCGAGAAACAGTTTTCACAACCTCATAACATTTTTGAAAGACCTATTCAACGATAACCAACATGACTGGTTAGTCGAGAAAAAAATTGCCTTTTTACTTAACTAGTATGGGAGCTACCGTAAAAACAATTTTTTTTTCAATATTTTCTTTTACCATTTTTTCCGCATAATTCATATACATATCCATGCCAAAGCACAGCTTTCTACTACTAATAGTTACTGAGTAAAACCGCGGACGGGCAAACAGACAGACAGATATGGCGAAACTATAAGGGTTCCTTGTTTACTACGGAACCCTAAAAAGCATGATTTTACTTACCTACATTTTTTTTGGTCGTAACTATTCCGTCCGGCCTTTTTACCCAAATTTCCGGCTAAACTGGCTTGTTTGTCCAGCCGTTAGGTTTGGCGACCTGGCAACCCTATTTACAGCCATGATCACTGAATAATCAATTCAGTGATGTGTATGCTGATGCCCCCAGCGTTGCCCGCGTGGTCAATTTTGTCATCCCTACGGGAACCTCACGTTTTCCCGAGATAAAAAGTATTCTGAATGTTAATTCAGATAATCAGCTTTCCAAATGCCAAATTTTATTCCAAACCGTTCAGCCGTTTTGGCGTAAAAGCCTGCATGATAAACATCCATACAATCTCGCATTTTTAATCCTATGCCCGGCCATGGTACCTACCAAACTCTTCCATGTAACCACCACATGCGAAAAGCCGTCTGAGTATCATGATACTGTATCAGTGATGGTAGTTACTATATAGGAAGGCCACTGCAATTTACACTGCAATTTACCTGCTTTACTACTAACTAACTACTAAAAAAGAAACTTCTAAAGTTCATAATATACTTTTGAATGCATAATCAATTAGCGGAATTCATCGTTACTTACTATTTTCCATATATGAATAAGTATATGTATGTACGTATATATTATATTTTAGTTATGTATATATATATTATGTATTAAAAATGTATTTATGATAATTAAAGTAATTACGATATCTGGCTTTATATATTTTAAGTATCTGCTATTTAGACGCCAACTTTCTTATCTGTTTATCTTTTCCCAAAGGTTGACAGGGACAGAATGCTTTAGCATTAAATCTACCTATTGTAGCTTATGGCTCAATAATTTTTTTAAATAAAAAAAACTACATTTTTCAGTGAAGGTCTAAACCGAACCAATAACAGCATCCTCTCGATTTACCAGTCTACATCTGACGGAACTCTGGATCGTCTCGACGTTGTCTCCTACTGGTTCGAAGTTTTGAGTGAGTATTTTATTCAATATTTTAAAATCGAACGTAAGATAACAATCTGTGGCGGGGAGGGTATTGTGAATGTGAAGAGCCTCCTTTAACTAACCGCCAGATCCGGACGAACAAATTCGTATATACTCGTATGATAACACTGGTAAGGTAAGGAGCGGCGACCCGACGATTTCGCTGTCCCAAAAGCATTGTTCGCCTTACTTTACTTACTTAAGTACCTACTTAATATTTTACTAACTGCTCCCCGCGGTGTTACCTCTGGAAAAAGCCTATGTGTTAATTCAGGGTGTCAGCTTCCTGCGCACCAAATTTTATCAAAATTGGTCCAGCCGTTTGCACGTGAAGAAGTGACAAACACACACTCACTAACTTTCGCCTTTATAATATTAGTGTAATTATTTTCTTTTGCAGGTAACTTCGGTGGATGTGCCGGTGTTGTTATAGGATTTTCAATTATCAGTATCGCTGAAATTGTTTTTTTCTTCTGTATTCGATTCTTTCAACTATTTTACTTAAATTATAAAGAATTCCGCTGATATTGCTTTCTTATTGAAATTTTATCAGATAGAACCTGTTTCAGTAGTGGCAGAATGTGATTTTAAGTGAATCACTACTTGTATAATTTAATCTTTGATATGAATCGGTAAGTGGTTGTTAAAACTGCAAACGGGCATGCTTGGTTTTGGATACACAGTTTTAGGTTGATATAAGTACTCCTACCTATGAGCGCTATCACGCGCACTGCAGCATGAAAATTAGCTATGATTTAAAATGAATTAAGCTTTAAAAGTCTCGTCGAATCGATCGCAGTTTTTATGGTCTCGTAGATATGCGAGTCCGCAGTTCCGCACCGAAAGAAACGACCGCGCCGCGCCGAAAGAATCGACCGCGCCGAAAGAATCGTTTCCATTTCCACCTGTCGCACTGTATTTACATGTGAACTGTGATGAATCTTGACTAGATTTTTATTGTCAGTGCTCGATTAATCAATTTTGTAAGAATCACTCATTTTTGTAACATTAAAAATAAAAAAAATCGAAGTAGGAAAAAAAACTCGATCGCATAACTCTCGTTACTCCTACGCACATACTTACCATTGTCGGAATGGAAGCGATTCGAATTTGATGACGTCATCCAAATTCATCAAGGGATTCTGTGTTTCTTCCAGATTCGGACGATTCGACGCGGTCAGTGTATGAGGTTTCATAGGATTTCATATAAAGAATTATAAAATTCGTTTCGTTCGACGCGTTCTGCTCGGATAAGTGTGCGTTCACTTTAAAGCGCCTATTTCATTTTTGTCACACGCAAATAAAGGTACTTATAGTTGCGTGTTTACGACATATTTATTATACGGCGCGTTGTGAATAAAGAAGTAGAGCCACCAAGATTTTTGATGTAAGCTTCTTGAGGTTCTTGGCCTCCTGCTCGATCTTGATAGATGCGTTGGTTAAGCTACTATATCAAGTTTGGTATCATATTCGTATAACTTTAGGATGCTAAATTATTATTTGAATGCACTTTTGCACGATTCAGATGTTAAAACTATGTCAAATATATACCTAAATTTTAAAAATGGCTTGATTAAAAAATAACTATAAAATACACAAATTAGATTATTTGAAACTGAAAAATATCTTCAAAGAGCTCTATTATCCTTTTGTATACTAAATAGAATATAAAAAGAATAAATTCTTTACTGGCTGATTAACTAAACTTTGAAATTTAAAATATAAAATCGAAACTTTTGTATTTAAACTATTGATTTAAAAAATATGGTGTACTCTTAACACTTCTGATTCTGTAGAATGCTGGGCCGTTGAAAAATCTCTCGCAGACTGCAGAATTGATGAAAAGTACCTACATTAATCTCAACAAACACCTACAGAAAAACAGCACATCTTCGGTACGACTGCACAAATTAACCGATCCATTTCAACTTGGGCGAGGAGTCCGCCAGGGTGACACAATATCACCTAAATTATTTACCGCGACTCGAGAGAACATATTAAGGAAACTTGAGTGGGAAGATTCCTCAACCTTTGTCCATTGATATTCAGCCCCTTGAATATCAATAGACAAAGTTTGAGCAACCTAAGGTTTGCAGACAACATTGCCCTCGTTTCCGATAGCATCGACGATATGAAAGTTAAGTTAGACGAGCAACAAAAAGAGTCGGCCAAAGTAGGTTTAATAACCGCCCAAGTGCGTGTCGGGCCACGCGCAGTAGGGTTCCGTAGTTACGAACGCCAACTTTGAGTTCATGCCACTAAAAACGTCTAAAAACGAATTTTCTATTGAATTTGTATGAAATTTTCCTTTTCCGAGTACATTTTATAAGTTAATCGCCTATAACTTTTTAATTTGTAAACCCTACTTGGCTCTGATAGTTTTCCTTTAAATTTCGTTATATATCCTACAGCTGTGAATTTTTTTACGTGTCCATATATCACTGTTTAGCAGATAGAGGGGGGGGGACACTTGACTCTAACAATTTTTTTCACTTTAAAAGCAAATATTTCAGAAACGGATCCCAAAATCGAAAAACGGTTCACAAACTCACAATATTTTAAAAAGACCTATTCAACAATACCCAAAATGATTGGTTAATCGAGAAAAAAAAATGACTTTTCACTTTACTTGTACGGGAGCTATCCTAAAAAATATATTTTTCTACATTTTATTTTACCGTTTTTTCCGCCTAATTGATATACATATTCATGCCAAATTTCAGCTTTCTAGTACTTATAATCGCTGAGTACCCTAAAAATGAACACCTCAAAACTAAAATCATGACAAACCACCCTGAGGCACTATTCTATCAGATGCCTTTGGAAGTTGTTGACCATTACATCTATCTAGGACACAAGCTAACCTTGGGCATGCGAAACCAAACCGCAGAGGTCAACAGGCGCATCAACAGGCGTGTTTAGCTTTTGGGGCGAATAAGCACATTCTCTGATCAAAGAACATTCCACTTAAGTTGGAAAGTAAAGTTTTCGTTCAATGTGTCCTGCCAGCATTCACCTATGGAATAGAAATGACTACCTTGACTATGAAATCTGTAGAAAAACTCAGAGTTGCTCAGAGGACAATAGAGAGAGCAATGTAAGAATAACTTTGCCCGATAGTATACGGAATGAAGTGATTCGAAAGAGGACTAAAGTCAGGGAAGTTGTTTATACAATAAAAAGACAAAAATGGAAGTGGGCAGGACACTTAGCAAGAATGGACTCAAGACGGTGGACCAGAAGGGTAATAGAGTGACGACCATGGGCCAACAAGCGAAGAAGAGGACACCCAGCAATGCGTTGGGTGGACGATATTAAGCGTCACGCAGGCCGGAACTGGACGCAGGTGGCAAGGGAGGGACGAAGATGGAAAGATGTGGAGGAGACCTATGTCCTGAAAGGATAACATGATAAATAAAGGCTGCTATGGATGAATGGGGATGGAAATAAAATCTTAAAGTTAATATTTCCATGTTAGGCAATTGTTAATCAGCAATATTATTATACGATCCAAAATGAAAATAATTATTACAACAAATAATTCCATTATTACCTATACATACATAGTTTGTTCGTATTAAATACCTACTCAGCTATAAAATTTACCATGAATTTACAAAGAGTTCTAATAACACTGTACAACTCCCTATGGATTTAGAAACTTTTATAGAAGATACATATCGTGGTTGTAGATAAAGTCTTGTATGCAACTGTAATAATTAAGTATTAAAACACTCATGTAATACTATTAGTACTACTATACCATGTGAACCCACATTCGTTTTTAATACCCCTTATTATACAACAGTTGCATAAATAGCTATTATGGTTGACCCAAAAGTGACAATTTTTATTATTTTTGTCAATTTGAAAAAAAAAAATAGAATCAAAGATTAATTTTCTTGTTTAATCTTATAATGTGACTTGTTAAATATTAATAAGAGAAGGGCTCCACGAAGTGCTCTATTTTTTAAACCAATTATTCAAACATTTTTTTTTTCATACAATAAAGACTAAAGTTCGAGAAAACTTTGTTGATTAAAAATTCTCTAACATATTGAAAAATTTACTTAAAGATTTATTGCTATCAAGAATATTCTTCAATGAGTTTAATTTAAACACATTGAACTTATACTAAAATTTAAAGTTATAAATTACTGAAAAGTACAAATATTTGAAATTTATATCTCTATTTTTTTTAAATTTCTTATGTTTTATCTACATACCCACTTGACCCAAATTTTATTTCAGAATTAAAATCCATATTCCATACCTATATGCAGAAATGATACCAAACTTGGCTTAGTACCTAAATTATCGCAATTATTAATCTCGGACTTTCTTAAAATAGGACTAAATACCCAACCTACATGAAAAATCCAGGTGTCTCTACTTCGAAAACCCATCTTAGGATCACAAAGATAAATACTGCCAAAAGAAACCTTTAGTTTAGAAAAAGCCGTATTCTTTTTGTCGTATAAGGATACCACTAATATGATATGAGTGTTGTTTGTAATCTCCTAACCTCCTGTATAAATCTCAAAATAATGTTTATATAAAAAGGCTTAATATTTGTTGTTGCCTTTGCCAACCTTAATGAAAAAACTGTTTGCGTGGCGTTTACAAAGCTAGTTACAAGTGTAACAAAATAAACATTTTAACTCTAATCAAGTTTTGATATCGAATAATTACGATATATAAACAGATTTTGATATTCGTATGTTCATCAAACTTAAATTATATAAAAATAATCAAACAACTATTGTCATCTGTTACGTAACAAAGTTGTACTTTGTTACCGAGAGAGTACACACGCAACTATTTCCGAGAATGCGCTTCGTTTATCTGTCAAATAAACCGTGGCGAAACTGGACAAAGGTTTCGAGTCGCAATTTGTGGAAATCGAGTAAAATGTCTGATAATTCGCCGCCTGGAAAAAGCGACGGTGAGTTTTATTAATATTTCACAATAACGTATCATTGAGATGCAAAAAGGAATTATAAAAAAAAATATTTAATTTTTAGGTGATGACCCCATCGATAGAACTGCGCCCGATGTCCCGCCAAATTCTTTCGAAAGCCTCTTATCTAGATTTAGGGCTATGGACGTGGATAGTGCCCGGCGATATTTGGCACAAAAACTCGGAATAATTGCCCCAGACCCTGAACCAACTGGGCCGGTAGAAAAAGTCTTGGATGAAGTAAATTTGGATGGCATAGTGAAGTGGATAAAAGGTGATAGGTGCAAAAATATCATCACACTGGCGGGGGCGGGAATTTCAACTTGTGAGTAAAACAGTTTTAAATATACTTAATTAATATTACTTTCATAATTATTTTTAAAAATTGCAAAGTTCTGTTGATTATTATTTTTAACCAACTTCATGTGTATTTTTTTACTTACATTGATTACTTTCCTATTCACTGTTTATGTACATAAATACATTTAGGTATTGTTGCTTTATCATATTCCAGCAAAAATATATATTAATTCTCCCTAAATTGTACATATTTTCAACTGAAATAGATAAGAATTTGATAAATCATTACCAGTGATATTGTCATATGGAAAATTTTCGTAGTGTTGTTTATTGTGTGACCAAGGTCATTTCTGTTTGGGTATGGAATTTTTTGTAAAAAATTGTGCATTATTTGAATTGATATAGGAATGAAAATATGTACCTATGTGTAAAATTTATCTGTTGAATACATGCTATAGGGCTCTTTAATTGTTGATTGGACATGAAATGATCTCTATACAGGCCATGTTTCTATTGGTGATGGGCGAGGATGTGCCATATTATAAATGTATATATTTTACTTAGGCTTCAGTTTACTTGGTGTGACTATGCCAGCCTTATAGGGGACTTCGATTAAGTATAATCTTTCTGTACAAACAACATCACAGCTCGGAGGAAAGGGTAGATGGCTTTTGCCACGTGCCACAATGGATGGCTTAACATTATATTAAGCTTTTTGCATTTTGATTACTAACACATTTTCAATGTCACTAGACATATTTACTGTCTCTCATATTGTGTCAATATCAAAATGTCATTGCTAACATATGAATTAATGCACATGCATAATAATAAGTTATAACATGAAACATACCTTTTTAGAAATAATAAATATATTATATACAAAATGTAACAAAAACCAATCCTTATAGGAGCAACTCAGACGATCAATATGAACAACTTCCTATGGGATCCATGCTTGAAACTCGAAAAAAAATCGTCAACTTCATACAAAAGTGTTCAGCCTGCCCGGCAATTGAGTTAGCCCCAAAGTAAGTAAGACTTGTGTTATGGGATACTAAAACATGAAATAAACTTACAGCAGCTGGTATTCCTGACTTCCGCAGTCCTGAAACAGGCCTGTACCACAATCTCCAGAAGTACAACCTGCCGGAACCGCAGGCGATTTTCGAAATCAACTTCTTCAGACAGAACCCCAAGCCGTTCTTCACGCTAGCCAAAGAGTTGTTCCCGGGAAGCTTCAAGCCCACAGTATCACATTACTTCATAAGGCTTCTTTATGAAAAAGGTAACTATTTCTATTTTGATTTTTTCTGTTTTTAGCCCTCAGGATAAAAAAGGATTGTTATAACCAGCTAGACAGTTATAACAACCCTTTTTTGGCCTAGGGGCTCATGTGGCTGGATAAACAGTCTGATTTTGATAGGTTCTTTTAAGATCAAGTATTAATTAATTACTTACATAATCTTCAAACAAAACCGAAGCCTTTTATGAAAAATCAAAGCCTTTTTTGGGGTTCCGTACCCAAAAATCAGGACCCTACTGTATATCTGTCCGTCCGTCCGTCTGTCTGTCACCAGACTGTATCTTATGCACCGTAATAGGTAAACAGTTAAAATTTTCACTTACAATGTATTTCAGTTGCCGCTATAACAACAAATACTTTTTTATAGATGGTATGAACCCTTAGTGCACGAGTCGTACACTTGGCTGGTTATCAGGGTTCCATACCCAAAGGGTAAAAACGGGACCCCATTACTAACACTCCACTGTCCGTCTGTCGGTCTGTCACCAGAATGTATCTCATGAACTCTGAAAAACATACAGAGATATATGGTAGAAGTCAGCTACTACTACCAATATATCTGTATATTTATTGAAATAGTTAATAATTATACTAGCTGGGTGCTTTGTTTGGTTACTTTTTTTTTAAAAATCAGTTTTTTACCCTCCTCGCTCCATTAACGCTGAGTTTCATCAAAATCTTTGGAGCTGTTTCCGAGATCTTCATTACATATATATTGATATAAGAATTGCTTGTTTTAAGTATAAGATTATTTAATTATTCTAGGTCTACTTCTGCGACACTACACACAAAATATCGACACTCTTGAGAGAGGCGCTTGCATCCCAGAAGAGAAGATAGTAGAGGCTCACGGAACCTTTTACACGTCACATTGCCTTGAATGCCGAAAGCAGTATGACCTGGATTTTGTTAAAGGTATTCTCTGTTCTATTTTCAAAGGCATTTTTAACCCCCGACGAAAAAGAGGAGTGTTATAAGTTTGGCGCTAATGTCTGTCGATCTGTCTGTGATATCGTAGCGCTCGAACGGATAGACCAATTCCGATGCGGTTTTTTTACGTTTTAAAACAATTGGTGGTCCTTAGCTATGTTTATGAAAATCGGTTTAGCCGTCTAAAAGTTATATGGGGTTTATGCTTGCAAGTCAGGGCTCTCTTTAGCAAACAATAGATGGGGCTACGGTTATCAAGTCGTATTGGTAGTTCAACTACTTATCACTAGATGGTGTTCTTGACAATCAGGGAAATTTTTATTTTGCCTAGCAAATAAACTTGTTCTTTACAAAATAACAGTGGTTTGTGGTGTTCTTTACAAAACAACATTATTAAGTTTAATTAGAAATTCGAATGTTATTAATATTATAAATTGGAAAGTTTGTATTGATGTTGGTTCAAAGTTTATCGAAGTTTAAAATTTCGTATGCCTGCGCAAAAAAAAATGACAACGGGCATCTGTCAATGTCACCTGTTTAAATTACTTTTGATAAGTTGTTTGTAGTTCTTTGACATATATTGTTGTAGGGAGTAGGGAGTAGGAGTACTGTAAGACGAAATTGCCAACCTTCATTGTGACATCACTTCCTCAAAAAGCTTGACATTGCTTTTAAATAAAGGTCATTTAGATTTTTGCAAATATCTAAATAAGTAAGACCTTATTTTAAAATCTGATTAAGGCGGCCCTTCCGGCGGCGGCTCTGTCGTTAACGCGAGCATAGTTCGAAAACCTTGTTTTTTCATCCATGGCAATGCTAGAAAATAAACCAAACCAAAAAGAGAGAGATAGTGCTTTAGGGAACTGTTTGCACTGTATTGAATGAAATTAGTATTATTATTAACTATCCATTGAACGAATATTAAATATTCATAGGGTGAGGAAATTTCATAAAACTTGTTCCAGGATATACGTTTTTGTCAGTAAGGCTTACAAGTTTGTGAAATAAATGTTTTTTATTTAAAATTTTAATTACATTTCAGAGGTTTCTATCGAAATATTTTTTTTTATTTTTACGATTTATGAGTACTTTATGAACGGTCGAAGTCCAGGTAAAATTTGTGCAAAAAAGCAGATTTTTGGAGGCGTATACTGAACTTGTTTCTCCAAATATTCATTTTTTATTTCAATAGAAACCTAGAAATAGTGCACAAAATGTCTGTTAGCTTAAAAGTTTTCAAGAAAGATCACCTACAACAGCATAATCGCGTACGAGCGCTTGTATGAAAAGTAAGGCGGGAAGTCCCCTCTTTAAGAAAGCTCCTAAAGGCTAGTCCTAGAAAAAGTTTACGAATTAGATTTTTATTTTTCAAATTATTTGACAAGCGAATTGCGAAAAACGGCTACTTTTAGCTAATGTACCTAGAAAAGCTTCACGTTCTCACTTTGAACTGTAAACAGTAGTTCATAAAATAGTTTGAAGGTTTAATCTACGGCTTGGTCAAGGCAACATTTTAAATGATATCTCCGTTTTCGTTCACATAACTTATTTCAAATGGAGGCAGCACTGGATCCCGAAAAATATATGTGTCCCCTTAATTTATTATTTCAGAACGAATATTCGCCGACGAAATCCCAATTTGCACAGACTGCCCAGGCATAGTCAAACCAGACATTGTGTTCTTTGGAGAGAGCCTTCCAGAACGATTCCAGAGAAGTCTTGAGGACTTCGAGCACTGTGATCTACTCATCATCATGGGTTCCTCACTGGAAGTACAACCATTTGCCTCTCTTATTGACATGTGAGTAACACATACACTGATATTTGTGGTAAGGTCACAGAATAAGTACTGGTACTCACGTATAGAAGTCTTTAACAGTAAAGAAATTCAAAGAAATATCTACTCAATGTGCTTTTCGATGTGGTTTAATTTAGCTCGCGTCAGAACTCAGCACCTTTTAGTTTAGATACCTAGAAATCCATTGCAAGTCAATTTTATTCCTATTACTCTAGACAAACCATTCATATAACTGAATTTCCTACTCCGGAGTGGGCGCCGCGTGCATGATAATTAATGTAGGTATATTTTCGATACCTAAACGGAGTGACAGGTCTGGTAAGGCAAAAGTGATAGCTGTTGTACTTCGTGTCCTATGTTCCCCTGTCGAGGCAAAATGGCAGAACAAGTCACCAACTCGATCAATCAGTGTAGACAGTTCAATAATAAGATTATCTGGTACTGTCGGTCTACTTTGAAGACTATCATTAGGCGAGTGTTATGGTGGCAACACCAATGTATCAAACGAAATGCCGGGATAGTAAGCTAGCGCTTGGTCACACTGGACCGATAGGAAGCTAAAAGTAAGCTAACAACTTAGTCTTACAACTTAACAAATCATGTCTTATCCCTGTCGGAGTAGACAGAGCCTAGAACCTTAAAACCCCAAAGACCATATTCAGCTATATGTTATGGTTGGATCTCACTTATCAGCACGGAACAGCACTTTTCTATGCTGCTATCCTTTTCTGTCGCTCAGAACAGTCATTTGCCAGAGCGAGCCGGTGCTATGAGATCCAACCCTTATATTTTGTAAAATATTCAAATTAGATGTACTTAAGTTACTTTTGATAACATTAAAATTAAGATTGATAATTTTGTTTCGTATTTCAGGGTGCCTGACTGGTGTCCTCGTCTGCTCATCAACCGGGAGAAAGCAGGAGTCCGGTCACCGATCCTGAGACTGTGTGGGCTCATGGGCGGAGGGTTACAGTTTGATGAAGATGCAGTGAGAGATGTAGCGAGGCTCGGGGACTGTGATGATGGGTGTTTAGATCTAGCGGATAGGCTCGGATGGGGGGTAAGTCTGTTTTTTTTTTTTCACCATAGCACTCAATAGCCTGCATTAAAGTGTAATAGCTGTACAGTCACTGATACTAAGGCTGGGTAGGCTCATGAGTGGAGGGTTACCGTTTAATAAAGATGCAGTGAGAGATGTAGCAAAGCTGAGAGACTGTGATAATGGGTGTTTAGAGCTAGCGGATAGGCTCGGATGGGGGGTAAGTGTTCTGTTTTTCCTCATAACACTCAATAGCCCACATTAAAGTGTAATCGCTGTACAGTCACTGATACTGAGGCTGGGTAGGCTCATGGGTGGAGGGTTACAGTTAGATGAAGATGCAGTGAGAGATGAAGCGAGGCTCGGGGACTATGATGATGGGTGTTTAGACTAACGGATAAGCTCGAATGGGGGGTATGTTAGTTGTTTTTCATCATAACACTCAATAGCCTGCATTAAAGTGTAATCGATGTACGGTCACTGAAACTGAGACTGTGTGGGCTCATGGGCAGAAGGTTACAGTTTAATAAGATGTAGTAAGAGACGTAGCGAGGCTCGAAGATTGTAATGATGGGTGTTTATTGCTAGCGAATAGGCTCGGATGTGGGGTAAGTTGGCTGTTTTTCATCATAACACTCAATAGCCCGCATTAAAGTGTAATCGCTGTACGTTCACTGATACTAAGGCTGGGTAGACTCATGGATGGAGGGTTACCGTTTGATCAAGATGCAGTGAGAGATGTAGCAAGGCTAAGACTGTGATTATGGGTGCTTGGAGCTACCTGATAGGCTTTCTTTTTAGAGCGAGAGAGAGCGACGGAACACTATCGCACCGGCCGTGATATAGCGCTCCGTCGCTCTATCTCTTTCTAGCTAATGATGGTTCTGAGCGACAGAAAAGGACAGAGAAGAAGCAGCATAGAAAAGTGCTGCTCCGTGCTTACAAGTGAGTTCCAACCCTAAGAATATGCGCGATGAAGATTTATTGCAACAATGTTAAAACAGTCAATACTTCATACAGTATAAGGCCTAGAATAAAAACATTCCATTTCTTCCTGGAGATATCATCTAATCTCAAGATCTTACAATTATTAATATTAAATAATAATCGCTTTGTCCTCAGGATGAACTTCGAGCCTTAGTAGCTTCAGAACACGCGCGTCTCGACCGCGAAGGAGCAGCGTTGGCGCCCCACGCTCCTATACTACCTCAAGCTGTCCTACCAGGAGTGTCTGGCTCTTTAGAGCCGAAGCTTTGAGTATAAGTATCTCCATAACAAGGTGTCATTTTGAACTTTATTTCAAGGTCTTAAGGTTCAATTTATAGCGCTAGAACACCGGTGCCTCGACTGAGAAATTCTGCTCCTTCGCAGCCTCAATCAGACGTCATTTTAAACTTTATATCAAAGCCTTAAGGTTAAATTTAAGTGACAGGACACCGGCCTCTCGAGCGCGAAGGAGCAGCATTAGCTCCTCACGTTACTGGCTGGCTTTTTAAAGCCAAAACTTCGAGTATACGTATGTTTATAATCAGAAGTCATTTTAAACTTTATTTCAAGGCCTCAAGGTTTAATTTAGTTTGTTTTAGTACCTCAGCGTAATTATTTGAAAAATGCGGGACATGTCGCGATTGACACTTCTTTAGCTATGCTATGATTTGGCAAACTCCATACAAATACATAACACATCAAATGTTCCTTCTTATAAACACACGTAAGGACAGTTCGTTTGCTTAAATGATTTGCTGACAGACTGTCGGGCCGCCACAATTTTTTTTTGTGGATTTTTTCAAACCGGAATTTGTGGCGGCCTGAGAGACTGTCGG
Source organism: Acrobasis suavella (assembly GCA_943193695.1). NCBI lineage: Eukaryota > Metazoa > Arthropoda > Insecta > Lepidoptera > Pyralidae > Acrobasis > Acrobasis suavella. The sequence goes on from OW971947.1 coordinate 6,993,409, forward strand.
GCCGCCACAAATTTTTAGTTGCAGTAGTCCGGTTGACCGAACTAATGCAACTTTTTAGTAGTAGAAGTAAGGCGGTGTCTTTGAAGGCGCCGGGCTCTTTTTTGTAGCGGCCCGACAGTAAAACATTTGAACGAACGGTACTGTCTAACAATGCTAATGTATAAAACAAACTTATTGATTACGGGTTTACTTGATTAAACAAAACCGCGCTACAAACGCTGCGACACGGATACAACTTTTCGATAAAGCAGACACGCAATTTGCTGGGACACGCCCACGACACGTCTACACATAGCACCAGATTGCATTGATTTACTTCAGATTGTATACAAAATTGTGTCGTGTGTAGATTGCTGAACTCACAACAACTCAGATCGATGTGCCTTGTTTCAACTCTGACAGATGAACTTAGAAGCGATTCTAGGTTAAATTGAAAGTTATTTTTGTAATACGTTACTGTGAGTGACGCGCGAGTTTTAGTGTTGCCGCTCGATCAATGGGCTATCGATAGGCTGTCGATAGTGGAATATCGACAGCATCGACAGTATTGCTTCTCATAATGCATAAACTATCGATAATGTTGATACTATCGATAGGCCTATCATCGAAAGTTTGGCAATTTTCGATCAAAACTATCGATTGTTCGGCAACACCAGCGAGTTTAACGTTATAGCAATAAAGCCAATTTTTAGGTCGTAGAATTTGAGATGTCAGAGGTAAAATACCTTAATTGATTGTTAAGTTGCAATTAATATTTACCAGGTCCAAAGAAGAATAATTAGGGCCAGGCTCCACAGAAGCTAAGCGGGGTTCAGCGGTCTGTAAATAACGAATTTTTGTATGCAAAAAAAACCATTCGTGTAGGTGACTTCGCGTTTGAATAATGACACCACTGCACTGGCCTGTGTCACTCCCCGTTTAGGTGTCGAAATATAGCTACATTATTTATTACTATACGCTCAGCGACCACTCTGGAGTGGTAAATTCAGTTATATGAATCGTTTGTCCAGAATAATAAGAATGAAATTGGCTTGCAATGGATTTCTAGGTATCTCCGAAAAGGTGCTGAGTTCTGACGCGAGCTAAATTAAACCGTAGCGACCACATTCAGTAGATATTTCTTTGAATTATATTCTGAGTGAGACTTCTGTACGTGAGTGCTACTAGAACTAATTTCTGTGACTGTATCTAATATAATAACACGTCGAAAAAAATAAGGACAGTACCTATATATGGATTTAACTATGAAACCTTATTGGTTGCTATAAAACTGTACAGCTTCACTAAACTTCAGTGTAGCCTGGCCTATAAATGAAACTGGTAGCCTAAAATAACAAACAACAACAGGAAAGACATACCATTCAGTACTTACGTGCTTAGAACCACTGTGATTCATGTAGTCACTTGCTGCATTTTTTGAGGCTCGAACACATCACATATAAGCGTTGATTTATCCACCCGAAACGAAAGGACGTCTACCAATAAGTCACATCATCATGCGTCAATGTTTACTTGTTTTAGGTGGATAATGCTTCAAACCGAGTACGTATTAAACTGACGTAAAAATAGACAGAAATAGGTGTTTCGTTTTTAGTTTTTTTCTCGCCTGGTAAGGGCAAATGTGGGTAAAGCGAAAAAGATTCAATGAGACATAAAAGATCATTTAACGTTATTTAATTTATCGGTAGTTTCGTTTGTTCCTTTACAATAAGATATGCGGAGAAATCACGAACGATACCTACCATATATCTCTCATCACATTTACGTACCCACATACAAAGAGAGAGAGAGAAGGCGATAAAAGGAGTGTATTCACTAAGGGTTGGATTTCACTTGTCAGCACGGAACAGCACTTTTCTATGCTGCTATCCTGCGGAACGCTATAACACTGGCCGTGCTATAACGTGCTGTCGCTCTCTCTCGCTCTGGCAAATGACGGTTCTGAGCGACAAAAAAGCATAGCAGCATAGAAAAGTGCTGCTCCGTGCTGACAAGTGAGATTCAACCAACCATAAGTGTCAAATGTCGCACAACACATTACTCTTCCTTTCCCATTCAATATGAGAGAGAGAGAGAGACAACTCATTTTATCGCCTATCTTTTCTATCTTGGAATAATTCAAGCAAAGCAGAAAGGAGGGATAAACTTGAATAAAAGGCTTGAAAGTAACAGAAAGTATATGGCGAATACTGTGCAATAAATTTATTATATAAGAATTTATTTAAGTCTTCGTCCTATTATTAAAGAGAAAATTTTGCCTTTGTTTTGATTGAAATCAACAATCAACGCAATTCGTGTGAAAACGAGCTACATTCCGCATCATACCCTGCATCAGTTCACCATGACTATGTGTTCGGGTCCCAATTATTTATTTAATAGTTATTTATTTGTCATAATATTTGGAAACATTTCCAAGCTAGGTTAGTGTGTTGATTTGTCACGAAACACAGTGCTCGCCTTATAACTTGTCGACATTGAAATTATATTTATGTCGACGGAAATGAAAAACAGTCATATCGGTAAACGATTCATGCATTCAAAAAGTTTGAATTAATCATATGAACCGCAAAGATATCGGAACAAAAAATATTTAGCACTTTACTCGTATGCAATAAGAGTCAATATTGAATATTGCATTAAAGCGTTAAAAAGGTTCTTTTTTAACACCTGTGCTATATTTAGAAGCATATATTATGTGGCGAATACTGTGTGAATAATATTGTAGACTAGGGCTAGACAAAATGTCCGCTAGAGTAAGCATATTTTATATTATCAGATTTCAGTAAAAAATATGTAATTTTAAAGAAATTGCAATTATCTAGGGTTATAATTGGTTTCTACAGTAAAATTATGAACTGGAAAGAAAATATAAGGGTGTAGAAGTTTTCCATACTGATGGTCAAATACGATATAATACTATATTCTCTTTTAACTTGATAATTTTACTGTAGAAAACCAATCATAACCCTAGATAATTGCAATTTCTTTAAAATTAAACTGAAATCTAACATATCGTTTCTAAATAAAACGTAGACTACGTTTGTACGGGAAAGTCTGTTTCTGTCCAGGGTAAGGAGACTCTTAAGAATGGTTTATAAAGTTAGTGGTGTACACGTTTTGTTCTTATAGTTTGCCTCTTTCTCTCAGCGGACATTTTTTTGTATAATAGGTATCTAGAGTGCCTCGTGATTTATATAATTTATTTATTGTGTAGCACTGGTTTACTTGCGAATTGTGAATATTTTACAGTAAGTTGATCGAAATTCTTTTTATTCCTTGAACTTGTTTAAAAACCTAACAAATTTTCAGAGCTCTTAGAATCTAACAACTACGCAACTTTTTTGTGTTTAATTATCTTTAGATTTCTTCTACCATACCTCTCATATTCAGAGAAAGAAAGATAATAAAGAAAAATTTTTTTTTAAATATGCAACGTCCTTCTTTATTAAGTACAATTTTTTAAGGGGTGATTCAGTCCAACATTTTAAACTACTTTTCCCAATAAATGTATACCAAAATATGAAAAAACAAATTGGGTTCCCAAACAAATCGAAGTAGTCACGTGAAGTCATCACTATGGAAAATGAATATTTTTTTTCGTATTACGATACACATTTTTTGGGAAAAGTTGTTCCAAATGATTAACTGAATCACCCCTTTAAATTGTATTTGTACTTAATAAAAAAGGTCATTGTATATTTTCAATACAAAAATACCAGGGTAAGTAGTTTCAATTTCACCTGGTATTTTAAGCCTCTATTGATTGATCAAAATCCGTTCCAATTCAAAATAATTTAAATTTATTTATTTTATGTTGATTGATTAGACAAATATTTTATTTTGTAAATTTACAAATTTAGTTTATTTGAAGGGAATATTGCATTATTATGAAAGGAATTTACAAGAATATTCAAATGTGGCGTTTCTTTTCAAATAAACTAATTCATTTCCATAGCAGTGAAATTGTGTTTAGGTACATATTTAGGTAATTGTGTAACTCAAAATAAATTAAATGACACATCTTATGATACAGATATGTGAACACTTAATTGGCGCATTGTATATGTATGTATAGAATGCTATATCAGTAAAATTCCTAGTGATAATTATTTTTGTAAGGGGAAAGTAGATGTGGTATTTGTAGATTTAACGGGTGCAGTTTTATTATTGTGACAAAAACATTTAAATCTTGTTAGAATAATCACCAAATGAAATATATAATTTATAGAACTGATATTTATTTTTATGTTCAATGTTTTTATCTGCAGAATAAATGAAATATTGTGCCATTCTTTTGAAAATATCCAACATTGTTAATGATTCCTATCAATTTTGTCATTACGTTCTATTTGTAATAAAAAAAATGTAATACATTAAACTATTTAATTAGAATTATGAAGTTCAACAATTTGATGAGGTATATATGTTTGATTCAATTAAAAGTTCCTACCATGAATGAAATTAAACTATATTCAGAGAAAAGAACGATAAATTTAAAGTTATACCAAAAATACGCTATGCTTCCAATAACATTATTCCGAAAAATATATTGTGTACGAATGCAAATATTTTTATTTTTATTAATGCTTCTCTATATTGTATGCGATGAAATAAAACAGCCTTTAAAAATATACTGGCTTTTATTGCAGATCATTTAATTATGTACAATATGTTGCAAAATGCTGATAAATTAAAATTAAGTTTAGTATAGAAGATTATGATGACATAACCTTTGGTCAGTCATTACGTTTGCTTATAACATTTGGGCTCAATCAATTCAAGTATTATAAACTAATTGGTTGACCATTTTCACTTCTAAAGCATTATCGTGTTTGTGCGTTGAATCTCAATCAGGCCTGTATCACTCTCCGTTTAGGTATCAAAAATATACCTACATTATTACTATGTGTGCGGCGACCAATCAGGAGGGGAAAATTCATTTACATGAAATCGTTTTTCCAGAGTAAAAATTGGCTTGCAATGGATGTCTAGGTAGCTAAATAAAGAGGTGAGGAGTTCTGACGCGAGCTAAATGAAACCATAGCGCTAACCAAATTTAGTAGATATTTCTTTTAGAAGACTTCTGTGCGTGAGTACTAGTACTTATTCTAATTTTCTTCGAGATAATTAGTTTTCGATCTAATTGCTCACTGCGCACAAACACTAATGCTTTGGGAGTGAAAAATGCTCTGCGCTGCGCTTCGCCATATATCCGCCAGTCCGCAAATCGTGAATTGTTCGATTAACTGAACACAATTGCGGACTTCGTTCGATTAACTGAACACAAACACCGTTCACTTAACACTATTCCTTGGCATCCGTGATACCCTCAGTACTGATTGCGAACATTGCCTCGGTCTCCGGCAGACACGGACTGTCATAGATCTTGCAGACTCTGTTGTCTCCTCTGCCTTTGCGCAGGTACAGTCTGGTCGTTGAGGCGTGAGCGAGAATGTGTCCACCAATAGGCTTCTTTGTGTCAGCGTTGAAAACGCCTACGGAGTCCACTTGTGCGACCACTTGGTTAGTGATTATGACTGCTACTCCAAACTGGAAAAAAGACAATAATAGACAGATGATGAAAAATCTCCGATCACAGGAACTGCACCTCCAAAGTGTGTATAAAATCAAAGCTCCTTATTTATTCCCATAATAATATAAAAGGTGGACTTAAGAGTCTGAAGCCGAAAGGCTTAATAGCTGCAAGTTCCAAAATTCATTGAGTGAAATTTTCGCGGATCGATGATTTCCGATAGTAAACATTTGTGATAAAAATTTATCAACTGGTCTTTCATATTTGATTCCTAAAACTCATAATTTCGCCTGATAACCTGTTTTAATCGGAAAATCAGTTCTAGTCCAGACAACAAACAGACAGACTTCTTGTCTGGTGACGTGCAGCTGACCTTGGACCTGATAGTACTAATTATGACTGGTGTTAAGAACAATGTTGCTTTTAACGATTTTCCTAAAATTTACTTTTTGGCCCGAATTGCGTCAGCAATACTCATACCAAATCCGAGCCGACTATGGTTTTCCATACGCGCCTTACTGCTGTTGCCGACCGTCGCGCGACCGTCAGCGACATTCGTCAACAGTCAGCGTCATTTGACTACTGCTTGCGACAGTCATATTATGCACGTCATTTCTAGGGTTAAAATTTTAACCTAATTGTCACTCATGTTTTTTTTTTGTTATATTCAGCTTCCAGACCATTAACTGAGTGCAATGCACTTAAAAAAACAATGGGTTTTGTAATTTGTCAATAAGGTCAAAATTCGCTTGATACCCTAGGATTGATGTGCATATAATCGCAAACTATTTCTTACGTGGCAAGCGAATTTCGACCTTATTGACATTTATGTTCTTTGTTGTATTCTGCTTACAAACCATTAACTGAGTGCACTGGAGTTGGCTAAAGAAGCAAAGAGGGTTGTATAATATCAATAAGGTTGATTGCGCCGGTCTTCTTCTCCAAATGTGGTTGAAGGGACTTTGAAGTAAAACTCCTTGAACTGCTTCTTAATAGTGTAATTACTTGAAATTCAAATATAATAAAAAACAGATGTTAACAGTACGGAGATCTACTACGCAATGATGATAGCCGCTGCACAATGCTACACTTCGTTGTCTTGCTCTTGAAATTTATCAGGCGTAGCATACGGCCTAAACATCTTCCCCGCCCTCGAAAGCTTCTGGCTTTTGAGCAGTTGCTTCTTATTTGAAGTCAATAGTTGCTGCTGGGTTAGAATCAATAGTTGTTGCTTGCATAGATTCATCGTTGTGCAACTGACAGAGATTATGCACTGCTCTGCGTATGATGCCCTTAGTGGTATAAACATCAGCAACTCTTGCAGTGCCGTCGGATCCAGGGAAAAGCTTGTGGATGCGTCCCATTCGCCATTTCATTGGAGGCAAACTGGACTCCTTTATCGCTACTAAATCGCCTTCTTGTAATCCTCTGTGTTGTGTTCGCCACTTGTTCCTTTGTTGCAATTCACACAAATATTCGTTCTTCCAGCGATCCCAAAAATGTTGCCTCATCTTCTCAAGAAGTTGGTATCGATCCAGTCGGTTTATATTGGTATCTAACAGACACTCGCTAGGTAATGACGTTAGTGGTTTACCGATCAAGAAGTGCGCCGGAGTCAAGGGATCAAGGTCATTAGGGTCTGATGAAAGTGGAGTTAATGGCCTGGAATTGAGGATTGCTTCAATTTGTGTGAATAAAGTGGACAATTCCTCGAAAGTTAAATGTTTGTCGCCTAATATTCGAGTAATGTGATATTTTGCCGATTTAATCCCCGCCTCCCAGATACCCCCAAAGTGGGGGGAGTAAGCTGGGGAGAATCTGAACCGGATACCTTCATTTGACGCAAAACCAGCAATATCTTTGTTACTTGATTTTAAAAAATTGGTGATGTCGTTGTTTGCGCCGACAAAATTCGTGCCGTTATCGCAATAAAGCTCCAGAGGTTTACCTCTGCGGGATATAAAGCGCCGCAAACATAGAATAAAATTATCAGTAGTCAGATCGCTGGCTACCTCAAGGTGTAAGGCCTTGGTACTAAAGCAGACAAATAAACATAAATAGCATTTGGATATTTTGCATCCGCGGCCCTTACGATCGGCGATGTAGAATGGTCCCCCCATATCACAACCGCTAATATGGAAGGGATGAGAGCTTGGAGTGATTCTACTAGAAGGTAAGTTCCCCATGATAGGACTAAGCGATTTTGCTTTCATAAGCTTACAAATTTTGCAGTTGTTCACTGTGCTTCTTGCTAATATTCTGCCTCTTAAAGGCCAAAATGTATTTCTTATAATACTCAATAGAAGTTGAGGCCCACAATGAAGAAATTTTATGTGGTAATGTGAAAATAAGATTTTAGTAAAATTATGATTAGTATCTAAGAGCAATGGATGTTTCTTTCCGGTAGGTTCATTAGAATTATGCAGTCGACCTCCTACACAAAGCGTGTCATCTTCACTGAGGAAAGGGCTAAGCGACAGCAAACGTGATTTAGAAGGTAAGCTGTGTCTATTTTTTAAGATTTTTATTTCATTTGAAAAACATTCTTCTTGGTGTAGCTTTACAAGAATATTTAATGCAGTGTTTAATTCATCGGCGGTAAGTGGACCAGTTATTTTAGATTTTACATTTCGTAAATTGAATATAAACCGCAAAACGTAGGCACATGATCTGTGTAATCTCGTAAAACTTGAATGCCTTTCAAAATCCATAACTTTATTTTTGATTGTAGAAGATGAATTATGTAAAGTAATATTAGTATGTAGGGCTTTATTGACTTGTGATTTGTTTTTAATTTGCTTATTAGTTTTTGTTTCAGGTAGATCCGGAATATTTTTTGGTACTATATTATTAGGCCATTGAGATGAGTCCTTCAACAAGAACGATGGGCCATCCCACCATAGCTTGGAAGTTGAAATTAATTTAGGATTCACTCCTCGAGAAGCAAGATCTGCTGGATTTTGATCTCCAGGAACATGTCTCCAAATATTAGAAGAAGTCAGATCTTGAATCTCACTTACGCGGTTTGAAACAAAGGGTTTCAAATCACATGAGTTGGAGGACAGCCAACTCAAGACTACAGTTGAATCTGTCCAATGCACGACGGATTCAATTTTGCAACGAAGAGCCTGCAATATCTTGGCACTAAGACGAACAGACAGTAACGCGCCACAAAGTTCAAGACGAGGTATGGTTGTGGCCTTCACTGGTGCTACCTTAGTTTTAGCACAGAGAAGTCGTACTAAGACCTGCCCAGACTTATTGGTAGATCTAAGATAAATTGCGCCAGCGTATGCTGATTGAGATGCGTCTGAAAAGGAATGTAGTTCAATTTTTTCTTGATCTTGAATGAGAGCGCATCTAGGTATACCAAAATCTGATAAAGAATTTAAATTGTTTGCAAAATTCTTCCATTGACGTTGCAAAATTTCATCAATGGGATCGTCCCAATCCAATTTTGATATCCACAATTTTTGTAATATTATTTTTGGAATGATAGTACACGGACTAAGCAAGCCTAGAGGATCAAAAAGTTTAGCTGACTTAGACAATATCGTACGTTTTGTTATTGATTCGTTAAGTTCTAAATCAACAGAAAATTGAAAAATGTCCTTTGATGGATCCCATTTTAGCCCTAACACGCTGGACTGTGATGAGAAATCAAACGTTTTAGGTTGAGATGTGTCTGAATTATTTTGGAAAACGCATGGAACATTTGTACGCCATTTTCGTAATGGTAGACATGCTGAATTGAGCGTCAAAGTGACAGACTTAATTATGTTACCCAATTCATCCTCGGTATCAGCACCTGATAGAAAATCATCAACATAGAAGTCATCACTAATCAACTGGGCTAACTTAGAATCTTCGCATTCCTTTGATAACTGTACTAAGCATCTGGTGCTAAGGAATGGAGCTGATGCTGTGCCGTAAGTGACAGTATTTAATTGGAATATTTTGATAGGATCACTTGGCACGTCACGCCATAAAATAAGCTGCAAATGTCGTTGCTTAGGGTCTACATGTATTTGGCGGTACATTTTTTCCACATCTGCTGAAACCACAAAACTGTGTTGTCTGTATCGTAACAAAATTGATAGTAAATCGCTCTGAACTACCGGCCCGACATATTGAATATCATTAAACGACAAACCAGATGTCGTTTTCGAGCTCGCATCAAAAACAACACGCAGTTTTGTTGTTTCACTAGCTTCTCTTATGACGCCGTGGTGTGGAAGATAGCAGCCAAACGTTGGCTGAGGAATTTCGGTCATGTGACCTAAACGCTCGTATTCATGAATAAAGTCATGATATTGTTGCTTCAGTGATACATTATTATTTAATTTTCTTTCTAATTGTAGAAGTCTTTTTTCAGCAATATTGTATGAATCACCCAAACAATCTGTAGAATGTTTGAGTGGAATATTTACACAAAACCTACCGTCGTCTTCTCGACGAGTAGTAGAAGTGAATAAGGATTCACAATAATCATTATGGTTATGTTCTAATTTCGGACTAACTTCTTCCAATTCCCAAAACTTACTCAGTTGCTGACTTATCTCCTTAGAAAAATGGCAATAGGACTTTGAATTAGTTTTATCAAAATATTCTGTTGGAATGGAGCCGGCCACTATCCATCCTAATTGAGTTTCTTGTAAAATGGGCCTTTGTGGTCCCAAAGTTAGTCGGCCTGGTCCTATAAGGTCCCAAAATATGTCTGCTCCTAATAATAAATCAATGTCAGAACATTGGTAGAATTTTGGGTCGGCAAGTTGAACAAAATTGGGAATTTTAAGGTTGTGCACATTTACATTAGTCTGAGGCAACTTCTCAGTTATGCGAGGCAAAACATAACATTTGACAAACACGTTGTACGAGCTATAAGTTGAATAAAGTTGTAAGTCACAGTGCGCTGTTACATTGAATACCTCATTGCCGATGCCTGATATGCAATGGTAAGAATTATTTTTTCTAGGTAAACCAATTTTTCTTTGAGCACTGTCACTAATAAATGAGGACTGGCTTCCTGAATCTAACAAAGCTCTTAAGAGATAGGTATTATTATTATTTTTTACCTCGACCAAAGCTGTGGTGAGAAGTACTTGACCAGTAGATGTAGCAGACATGGACACGGAAGAAGCAGTAGTAGATGGAGTGCAGTCAGCGCTAGGACCAGGTAAGTTAGTGTTTTTTGTATCGATAGTATTATCAGTACTAACTGCAGTTGTTTGAGTACACGGTAATGAATTTTGTTTATGCAGCAAAGTGTTATGTTTCCTGTGGCATATTCGGCAACCACTCAGCCTACATTGATAATTTTGATGGCCACTACGAAAACAATTACTACATAATTTTAAAGAAGTTAGTTTAGAAATTCTTTCTGTGACAGGCATAGATTTGAACACAGAGCATTCGTATAGCATGTGATGTTGCTTACAGATTGGACACTGCTTAGGAGGCGACAGTGAATCGACAGATGTACTATAAAAGGACATAGTATTTTTTATATTGGGAAGGCTATGACGTTTTTCATTTGGTAACTTACTAGCATTTAATGTTTCCAACACAGTAGCACGTTGACGAAGAAATGAATAAAATTCCTCTAAGGTAGGTGAATCCATGCTACTTCTAAACTCCTCCCACTTTCTAGTAGTAACACTGTCCAATTTCATCGATGCCATATATATGATAAGCGTATCCCATTTTTCGGTTGGTTCGCCTAATGAGTTCAATGCATTTAAATTTTTTGATAAAGTGTCAATTAAATTACGAATACCACTGTAACACTCCTTACTCAGTGGTTGAATGGAAAACAAACACTTAATATGTTCATTGATCAAAATACGCTTATTGTCGTAACGATCACGGAGCAAATTCCATGCTATTATGTAATTATCTGCTGACATTGTAACTGAAGCTATAACAGAACTAGCTGGCCCTTCTAAATAGGATTTCAGGTAGTGAAACTTATTTATATTGTTTATGGTTTCATTATTATGTATTAATGATAAATATGTATCACGAAAAGACAGCCAGGATTGTGGGTCACCTTTGTATGAATTTATTTTAATATAAGGCAATTTTACGTTAATAGATTTAGAACTGTTAGACGAAACCTCCGCTTTGTCCTGATTTTCGAAAAATTCTAACAATGACTGAGCCCGTGCTATCAAGTTAAAAAATATATTTTCAGTAGATTCGCGCTCCATCATTTGTTTATCATTGTCTTCGTCTAACATTTCTATCTGCGACTGTATGTCCTCGAAATTGCACGAAAGGTCACGCATTTTATTGCAACGCAAACGAAGTTCATTTATCTTAACTGCACTAGTTTCTTTGCATTCCAATAAAGGCGATAAATACTTTTCAAATAAAGTTAATCGTGACCTAATGTGGCCTCTCTGCTTAATTAGATCTTTAAGTTCACTCATTTTGTCCACGAAACAACGCAACTTCAGTAAATCCCAATGAAAGGATCAAAGTAAATGTGTTCTAAAAATAGAATAAAATAGGTACGTTACGTGAACGATGATAACAAACTGGTTTTGTAGCTAAGTAGCCGGCCGGCGACGGCGGCTGCCCGCTGCCGTTATTACAGGAACACGGTTCAGATACTCCGCCTTTTCTTAGCTGATCACAGTCCAGGCAGACTGCTGTATACACCTGGAATGTTCGGCAAGTAATGTTAGAATAATGTATAACAAGATCTAGACGTTTAGGACACTTCTATCAGTTACAAACGAACGACAAACTTTAAGTAATAATTTCTCACTAAAAACAAAATAATGTAGATCTTTTTACTTGAGTTGATTAAAGTAATATTTAAAAATCAATCAATAACTGCTATTAGTTGAAAATATTTAGTGATTTATATGTATTTTTACGAAAAACTATAAATTTTATTTTTTATTTTTTACGATGAGGGTTACTTAACTTTTGTATGCATAAATTTTAATATCTTTATTCACACAAATTAAAGCAAGTAGAAAGGATGGAATTAGAAGGATTGTTGACGCACTTCCCTCGGAAAAGTAGCTGCAGCGGGATACTGGCGAGTTCCTGAAGGATGAGTCCGTCCGTTTCGAAATTTGTTCCCGTTGTTTCAAGGAAGGTATAGGTACGTGTATCACGTCGGGGTCACCATATGATTGCGCCGGTCTTCTTCTCCAAATGTGGTTGAAGGGACTTTGAAGTAAAACTCCTTGAACTGCTTCTTAATAGTGTAATTACTTGAAATTCAAATATAATAAAAAACAGATGTTAACAGTACGGAGATCTACTACGCAATGATGATAGCCGCTGCACAATGCTACACTTCGTCGTCTTGCTCTTGAAATTTATCAGGCGTAGCATACGGCCTAAACAAAGGTCGAAGTTCGCTTGATACTCTAGGATGGATATGTGATTCTTATCATACTCTATACACTTTTAGTTTAGAATAGAAATAAAAATAATATCTTCTAAATTACTAGTTAACGCATCCCCCACTTAAGGCGGAACTATAACCCCACCCCTCCCCTCCTGTATACCTCATCGGCCAGTCGGAGCAGCATCCTCATGAAGCGGCCGAGGTGCTGCTGCCTCGGGTTCAATTCCCCTCTCCCAGAATAATCTGTTCTGTATAACGCTGTTGCGCTGTCCACTATTATCAGCGAGTATCTGAAATAATGATTACAATATTATTTGACTCTTAGGGTCAGTTCAGACAGAGAGGAAAAATGCCCGAGCAATTTAATACCTACCATAGCCTAAAATGTATAAACGTTCAAAAGTAAAGTGTAGGTCCATATATATATGTTATTTTCGCTACATTGCTACCCTATAAAAACTTATGCCTGTGCTTTTTTTGTTTCTGTTTTCTCTTAACAAAGTTTTTGAATATTTTAATTACAAAATGAGAATCTGTAATTGGCGATAAGTGATAGTACATAAGATAAATAATAATATTGTAAAGTGCTGTTGATTTTGTAGATAATAAATAAAAAATAATAATAACATGACAAAATGCTCACTCGCGTTTTGCAGTTTATGCTAATAGTTTAGTTTATTTTCGAGTGTCATAAAAAATTCTACCTTTCTATCTGAACGGACCTAGAGTGTCCACTAAGTGACGCGGGCGCACGGGATGAGTTCGGTCTATCTCTGTCACAAAGTCTACGTGCGACAGAGACAGGTGACCCGCGACGAATTCTTCCGCACTTGTTTGTGACAGAGAATGACTGAAACCCGCCGCGTGCGCCCGCGTCACTTAGCGAGCCTTTAAGTTCAGACGACCCGCGCTGACTACCCGCATAGGACCCGCACAAGCGTTACGCTCGCCTTGCACGCCTAACGCACGCCTGCGCCCGCTTATTTTACGCGTACGAGGGCAAGCGACGTGCGCGAGGGGTACGCGAGGCGTGTGTATGTGGACTTCTACTCAGTTCGAGGGCTCTGTCTACCCCGTTACGGATAAAGACATGAAATTGGTTGGCTGGGAAAGCTCATCCAGTATGCACATTTTTACGGTTCCGTAGTAAACAAGGAAACCTTGTAGTTTCACCATGTCTGTCTGTCTGTCTGTCCGACCGCGGTTTTACTCAGCGAATTAAGTACTAGAAAGTTGTGATTTGGCATGCATATGTATATTAATAAAGGGCAGGTGTCCCCCAGGGAGGAATCTTGTCGCCCATCCTTTTCTCTATCTTCATTAATGGCATTACTGCCTCTCTTTCCTCTTCTTATCATTTGTATGCTGATGATCTCCAGATATATTCGGCCACCCCTCTCGAAAATTTCAATATGACTATTTCAACCAGTGATGGGTCGAGAGAAAATTCTCCGTGCGAGAATGTTTCCTAAACGAGAATGTTCTAGAAAATTCGAAGAATGTTCTCGGAGCTAAGAGAATTTACGAGAATTTAAAATAAAATGCAATTTCATTTTATTTTAAAATGAAATTTCTGGTTTTCGTAAATAAAAGTAATCTTATTTAATACTAGCTGATGCCCGCGACTTCGTTCGCGTGGAATTTTTGACTCCGGCGTATTAATATAAATACAAACTAATGAGAGAAAGAGAGAGAGAGATAAGAAAGTACTTGTAGCAGTGAAAGTTAAAAGTCAATATTATTTTAATTCTTTATAAATTATGTTGGGAGTCTTTCCTTCGGGATCAATATGAAAAGACCTGAAGTGTTACTAAACCTGGAGAAAGCCACATAAAGTTGGCCATGCGAAAAACCAGTACTTAGATCGACATCAGCGGCTTAAAGCGTCTGACACTGTGACTTATTGTCATATCAAAGCAAGTAAACACATGGAACTGTATATTTTCAAAAGGAAAATTGTTGGGGATGAATGGTATACACGGAATATATACAGTTTCGCTGGCCCCACTTACAGTGAGAATCTCTGCTTCAGTTATATTTCGCTTCAAAGCATTGACTTTAAGTGTCTCAGCCGACAATGCTCAAGTTTAGCGCCTAAAGTTCAGTGTCTAAAGTTCGGTGGGGATGACACACTAAATAAGCTGAAGTTCAGCCGCTGAAGTTCAGTGGAAACGCCGGACAGTAGTGATGTGCCGATATGAGAATTTACTCTGCGTCTTTGGAGAATTAAGAAACTCAACTGGATAATTGGTGACGTCGTCCTAATCAATAACGCTATCCAAAAAAGTATAAACCACTTCATTACCAATAATTTGCCTCATAAGTTCTTCATTAATTGATGTGTAATGTGTATTGTTCATTTTTTGGTGTCAATATGGCGCGTTCACATAACCAAGAATTTTCCTGGTGTGTTATGCTCTGAAGGTCCGCAAATACTGAACTTATAAGTTCTTCTTCGGACGAAACAACTTCGCCAAGTATTACGGGAAGACTCACCTGACCATTCTCTTCAAGAAAAAGACCTTCCCAACTTTTAATAATATTCTTGAAAACTCTTGGGCTAACTAATACCGCCAAGCTGGGCTCTCATATAATTGTCAATCTGAACTTTTGTATTCGAGGTCACAGATAAGACTGTTTAAATGAGGAGTTAATCTCATCTGCCCTAGAGCCCAGACATAAAACTGGAAGGGTTTGACGAAAATCTCCCGACAACAAAAATGTGATATTGTCTATTGGCCTGTCATCTCGACGAATGTCTCGCAACGTTCTATCTACGGCTTCCACTGCCTTTTGTTGGCCATTGTGCATTCATCCCAATCCTAAACGATTACACAGCAAATGAGAGATTTAGCCAGTTGAGGCAAGACGATATCAAAAATTAGGCCCAAATTGATACCGCCTTCACCACATGGAGTTACTCCCAGCTTATTTTATTATATTATGTTAAACAACTTTAACCTGATATCTTAAATTTCCACATCAGATGATAATCGATTTTAATAAACAAATATTTATGCAAATAAATTTGACATGGTTCTGCATCAAGTGTTCCAAATCTTCGATTTTTAAGGCTTCCGTACCCAAAGGGTAAAAACGGGACCCTATTACTAAGACCGTCCGTCTGTTTGTCTGTATGTTGCCAGGCAGTATCTCATGAACCATTATAGCTAAACATTTGAAATTTATATAGATGATGTTTTATTGTTGCTGCTGAACAAAAACATACTTAAATTTATCTTATCTGTTTGAAAAGAGTTTAGTTAAATAAACGGTAGTTTATGAGAATTTATCAATGTATTATTACTACATTGATGTATTATGATGATGATTACATTGATCAATTACAGTTAATTATTTATCTATTAAACAGGCATATTTTTAAATCCTTTATATAACTTCCCTTCCTTTAGCTGAAATTTAAGAGAATTCAAGAGAAAATTCTCGGAAATATTCCCTAAGAACATTCTCGCTAAGAAGAATTTAACCTCTGTAGTAAAAAGTTTTGAAGTAATTTTCGTAAGATGTTTAAAAATGCAAAGAATATATCTTAAAGTTATATGTTTTCAATACTGCTGTATATGATACCCTTCCAATTTTTAAATTCTCGTAAATTCTCTGCAAAAAGAACATTCTCGAGAACTTAACAGCAATGTTCTTGCTAGGAGAATATTCCCGGGAATTTCCAATCACTAATTTCAACCATTAACTCCGATCTCGCGATCATTGCGGAATGGTCTAAGAATTTTGGGCTCATGGTCAACGCTGCAAAATCTCAAGCCATCGTTATAGGCAGTTCTCATTTCATCTCCAAATTTAAGTCCATGGCGTTCCCGGATGTTGTCTTAGGTAATGATATCATCCCTCTCTCTTCGGATCTTGGGCCCCGCAAATCAATGAGCTTAGCCGGAAAATTTTTGCTTCTCTACATTCGTTAAGACGCTTGCAGAATTTCCTACCTACTGAAACTAAAGCGCTTATGGCTCGCTCGTTATTGCTCTCTATATTAGATTATGCGGATGTGGCCTTCTTAGATCTCACGGAAGAATTGGCTGACAAGCCGGAGCGACTTCAGAACATGTGTGTTCGATATGTGTTTGGGCTACGTAAATTTGATCACATATCTGAATACCGTTCTCGCCCGAGTTGGTTAACGATAAAAACCCGTCGCATTCTACATGTTCTTACTTTTCTTTTTAATGTGCTTCACAATCCTATCCTTCCCAATTACCTTAAAGACCAATTCCAATTTCGGGTCATTGATCCCCGCCTGCGAACTTTTAATAAGATTCTTGACATACCTACTTCCTCTTCTCTAGCTCATTTATGGAATGAATTACCATCTAGTATTAAAGAGTCAACTACCTTGTATTCCTTTAAAGCTAGGGTCAAAAACTTTCATGAAGATTCCTGACCAGGATCGAGTTATTTGTATATATATGTATTTATATATTTAGGGTAGCTCCCATACAAGTGTAAAGTCAATTTCTTTTTCTTGACCAACCAAGCATGTGGAGTATCGTTGAATAAATCTTTCAAAAATATTATGAGCTTGTTAACATCGTTTTTCAATGTAGGGTTACGTTTTTGAAATATTTGGTTTTAAAGTGAACATTTTTGTTAAAGTCAAGTGTCCCCCTTATCTATCTGCTAAATGGTTATATATGGACACGGGAAAAAAATCACAGCTATAGTATAACGAACTTTAAGAGAAAAGTTTCAGAGCTAAGCAGGATTTACAAATTAATTTTATAAAATGTACTCGGAAAATGAAAATTTTGTATAAATTCAATAGAAAATTAGTTTTTAGACATTTTCAGTGGCATGAACTCAAAGTTGGCATTCGTTACGGAATCCTACACTGCGCGTGGCCCGACACGCACTTGGACAATTATTTTACTTTTTTACAAAAATATAGGCCTTTTCTACTACAGATAGTCAACATACAGGTGGTGCTGACAAAAGCAAACAAAAAAAAAATTCGATCAAATAAAAGAAAAATTTAATGTGAAAACATATTTAAGGAGGTTAAGAACTTAGCGGAAGAAAGAGAGACGTGGAAAGCACTCCAACAAGAGCCCCACACTTGATTATAAGACAGCCTACCTAGATTCTGCCATCATAGCACAGGCCTGCACAAGCAGCTGCGTCTGATGGTCCGTGTTGTAGGCGCGCGCGTACGCTACGTTGTCCAGCACTGCAGCGCCCTCCATGCCGTATCTTTGTGCCACAGCCAGCAGTCTCTCGGGGCGGAACGTGCCTTCTGTGTCGATGTACATGCACTTGCCTTCGCCGCCTGACTGCTCTATTGGCAACTAAAATTAAGTTAATTCACCATAAATATCTAACAAATGTCTGTGGCAGCACTGTGACAAGAATAGACCTAGATTTTTATAGACCTATGGTGACGAGTCACCAATCGAGCATTTAGTGCATCGTAAATGGACCTGAATTGGCCACACGCCACCGCCTTTGAGGAGTAAGAAAGTTCCATCAAAGCAAACCTGGTGAAGATTGGTAGCATATAATTGAAGACAAATGGGTTATCTTATTATATTGAAGTGAAGCATATTACTCAAGACAGAACGAAATAGAGAAGTAGAGAACTGCACCATTTGAAATCCTATTGTGAACTTACTATAGACATAGATAAATAATTATTCAGCCAAATTGAGTAGAACATACTAAAGGTAACATATTGTGACAGGTTTTTTTGCATTAGGCAATTAATGGTTTAAACCAAGACCGTAAGTTAGTCTATGTTTTTTAATACGAGGTGTTTTTTTGTTTATTTTTTACTAACCTTACTCTTAATGCATGGGTTGTCTAAATGCTTGCTTTGGTGTCTATTATGTTCATGAATCATAATTAAAGATTTTTTAAATTGTATTGTGGAATTATTACCTGACAAGTCACAGCCAATGTGTGGCAAATTTGTGTCTTTCCCGTTCTGAACTCTCCGAATATCTCCGTAATGGAGCCTGTCTCTATTCCACCTCCAAGTAGTCTATCCAGTTCCTTAGACCCAGTTGTCAACTGAATGATTTCAGCTCTGAAAGAATATTTAGAAATAGTTGGTAATTATTTACATCTGTGATTCTTTCTCACTGTTTTTATTTCCTTACTTACTTAACTAGTGTTTTTTTTTATTTATTTTATATAGGGTTAACAAACAGTGTAAGTTTACAAAATTTGTAATAGAATACAAATCTTAAATATTACTGACAGATACAACGACATTAACCTCATTTAAAATTACGTTCTACAAAGTTGAATGAGGTGATCAACAACTAATTATGGAAACAAAATTCTAAACAAAATGCAAATACCATGTACATAGGTACATAGATGTAAGAACATGCTTTAATGAAGTATAAAGAATCTATATCTATTTTAACCTCTTTAGTTTAGGTGTCTCCATGAGCTAAATGTTACCAATAAGGTAAACAAGGAACAAAATATACTTCCTAATGATGTACTGATATAAGTATCTTGTGGTTTTTATTTTACAACATTAAAGACACTACCTAGGAATATATTAAAATTGCTTAGTTACGATATTTTTTATTAGTGTTCGCATTGTTGATAAGCTATCTTGACCAAAAAATTAAGAGTTGTGATTGCAAAACAGAATTACAAATACTTGACTAGGTACCTAATGGAAACTTATTCTTCACACATACCGTTTTTGATGGAACTCAGTAGCAGTGGTAAATCCCATAGGCACCAACTTGGATGCCTCGGCTAGTATCTTGTCAGCTTTAGCCTCGGATATGCCCTTTATGGTTATGAGCCATTTCTTAGGGGCATATGCAACAGACTCCACAGTGTGGTAACCTGCTTCTTCTAATTTTTTGATGTCTCCTGATGTGATACCATTTCCCTGGAAATAGAAATTACTTTAAACTATATTTCCTTCCATATTAGATACTTCAATTTATTTTAAAGTATTATGACAGTTATGAAATTCATCTCATCACCTGATAGAGAACATAACTCAAACAGTAGCATAAATGTATTGCTTCAATTTTGCTTAGCAAATACTTAATTTAAACAAATTGAAGATGGTTAGAAGCAGAAGACTAAATCATTAAAAAATTACCTGTTAACCAATAGCTGAAATAGTTTGTAGTAAAATATAACCTCACCTCTAGTTTGCTGATTAGTTGCGGTCCACATTCATCTAAATCTTCATCAATCGTAGCAGTAGCAGTAGTAGCTGAAGCTGTGGCCATGACGGACATTATGTTCTTATCACCGAATCATTGAAATATAGGTGGTCACATAAATATCAGATATCTTCAATAGACTTATCTGAAAATATTTTGAACCAATAAAGAAAATCAAAATGAGTTCTCAGAATCGAAAATATTCAAATAGCTACAAATCTCGAGGAAACAAACAGCCAAAAAAAGAAGAAAAATCAAATTGCACAAAAGAACAAATAAAGAAACAAATCAATACCTACAATAAATCTTTATTTACTACAACAAACAAATTACAAACTACAAATTACAAAATTTACAAATGTCATGTCATCAGACGTCAGTAGTGTCAGTTTTTCCCTCCATTGCTAACTTTTTTTTATTGTTTTGAGTGTAACAGGCAAGGCAGTGGCAACAAAAATGAAACTCGGAAGTGCGATTTCTGTGGTGCGATTTTTCAAACGCGGAGTAACTAAACGTAAGCACGGAACAGAGAAATAGGTGGAAGTGCCTTGGACCTAAATTAGTTAAGAAATCAGCATCGCCAAACTCACACAAATAATCCAATAATCCTATTCCGTGAACGTAAGGTTTTTTTGTATGGAAAAGTCATTCGTTTAGGTGACTCCGCGTTTGAAAAATGGAACCACAGATAATCGTAGCCTGATAATCGCTGATGCGGGATGCCTCGTTTCCACGAGAGGTGTTTTTCGTAAAAATAGTGATGCGCTCGTTCTAGAGATGGGTTTCGGCCCGGGCTAAAAGTCGAAAGTAATAAACGCCCGATATCCGACCATTTACGACCAGTAAATGTCCATTTCACTGGGCCTTTACTCTAAACGTAAAACATAACTACTTTAATTATATGTTTCGATTAAATAATACATTTTCGACACAATAATTTGTTATTAACCGACTGCTAAGAAAGGATTATGCTTTTTGCGCGTATTTATTATGTAACATATATGACATCGCGCGTCAATGCTGGTGGATATTTATTTTCTCTATTGGATTACTATAGGAGTGAAAGAGCGAACGGGAGCGGGACATGTGCAACGCTTAATTCGCTTATCTAATTTTAGGCTTTCGCGGTCACAATGGCTATTGTTCACATTACTCGCGGTAAGTCCCCGTAATGTGAATAAAACTTATCGTTCGTAACACCCCGCTTAAAGATGTACCCGGATATTTTTTCACGCTTAGGTATTAACCCGATGTGCACTGGGTAAATACCGGTATATACCCGTATGGGTGGGTAGATTGGTATATTTATTTAAAAAAATGAGTGCGAGTCCTCTAATCATGTGTAGACAAATGTGAAAAGGTTATGTTAAGTATAAATAAATGAATTTATCTCAAAGAATAAATAACAAAGATTAAAATCACTAATGCTATCCATATTAAATATAACAATTTCATTTTATTTTGTGCGTGCTTGTTTATTGTATACATATAATTGTGACATATAATTACATCTATAAACATTAGGTAGCAAAAAATTTTAGCTTTGACCTGTCGATTTGTATGTTTCCATACTACAGACAGGTAGTTTGGGGTAAATACCCGGCATGCTATTTTATGGAAAATGTTATATCAAGTTGATAGGGGTTCGAAGGACTCGTCAATACGAATATCTTTAATTTCAGGACCTACCCAGATTTAATAGTTTCGGCTCTTTGATAATCAGTCAAATATGCTAACTTTCTATGTAGGTATGTAAAAGGGTGCTCATAGTATAATGAAATCGCATTTGATGTCTGTTTGCTTATTTTAATATATAATTAGGTCTACAAAAATTTGCCAGCAAAAAATATAAACTTTGGACTTGCCAATTCATATATGTGCAACGGGTAGATTAGGGTAAATACCCGACCACAGAATAAGTACTAGTACTCACGCACCGAAGTCTTACTCAGAAAAGAAATATCTACCTAATGTGGTTAGCGCTATGGTTTAATTTAGCTCGCGTCAAAACTCCTCACCCCTCCGTTTAGATACCTAGAGATCCATTGCAAGCCAATTTCATTCTTTTTACTCTAGACAAACCCCCCTCGAAGTGGTCGCCGCGCGCATAGTAATAATGTAGGTATATTTTCGATACCTAAACGGGGAGTGACACAGGCCTATCCTAGCGTGATATTTTGTGGGAAATGTTATAACAAGTTGATGGGGGTTCGAAAATTTCCCCCAAAATAGCATGTCAGTATAATACATTTCCCACAAAATTGCATATTTTGTGGGAAATATTATAATAACTGACGCGGGGTTCCAAGAACTCGTCGAACTTGTTATAATTTTGTCTTTTGTTCCGGAATCAAACCCGAAATCAGTTGATCTCTTGAATGAGCAATAAAAAATCTCTTTACCTCAAATGTTGACATTTAATGTCTTTTTAATTTATTTCAATACATGAATGTCTTTGCACACGTCCCAGCAAAAAAAAATACCCCAATCTATCCGTTGTATGGAATCTGTCACGTAATGAAATCTGTATAATTTTTATGGATAGCATAGTGATTTTTATCTTCATGTAATTATTTATAAAATTCATGAACACAAAATACAAACACAGAAACAAACAAAGTAAGAAATAAGCAGTACTTACGTACATTGACTATATAAATATTATTAAGTACTGCTTATTTCCTCAGAAATCTCTTGTAGCACTCTTTGTTATTTATTCTTTTATGCTTCGGCCGCACTTGTGCCTATCGCCCCGAAGCAATTCGCGGCGAATCTTCGTACGTTTTGTACACTAAAAAGTTATCGCGATAAAGCGCTGGTCACACTAGCGGCTTCGTTATTTTTCACAAACTATCTGGCAATAATCCAAAATGGCATCATCTACGTGTTTTAAATATGGACGACGACTTTATTTTCTTTAACATGTGTGCTAACAATTACATAATGTATTTATTGAAACCTAAAAAGAAACCTAGAAAGAAAAAGCTAAAAATGTTAACACTATTTTATCGTTCCACTCCATTTTAACGCATTAACAACCGTGGCACCGTCGCACAGCACGCGTCCGAACAAGTAATGAAAACAAACGTTAAAATGAACAACGCAAGTGCGACCATGCAGCGCGAATTGTTAGCATGCATAAATCCTTGATGTATCGCCACCCGCGCGATAACTACACGAAGTCCGAATATTCGGGACGATACCCGATAACGGCCGGTCACATTTGCGTGTATCTTGTAATAGCACGAAGCTTCGTGACGATAGGCGCAGGTCCGGCTCAAGCATTAGATATATTCATTTAGCCCTTTTTTCAATAAATATTCCTTTCTTCCCGCCTTAACGGGTAAATACCTGAACATGGGTAAATACCCGGGTAGATGTCCATCTCTTTATATTTATTTACGTCTCTTTTCATTTATTGACACCGATTATTGGCTTTGAATAATATGAACGAGAAACATTATGAATCAATCTCTCAAAGTATTCGTAAAAAGATGAGCTAAGTAGGCTTTACCATCACTTCTTGAAAAAACAAAACCACTACCTATAATGATCGCATACATTGAGTTTCTTACCTAAGCTAGTGACTTTTTAAGAGTTGCTTAGTCAGGCAGGAGTAGACCCCTAGCTACAACAGCAATGATATCTCATCCTAAAAGGTTTATTATCCATTTCAAGACAGTATAATATCACTTATAGTTCATACGTCAAGAGAAAATTATTCTAATATGAGTAAGTTTTTTTCAGCCCAGCAAATGGGCGTTTATCGGGCGTATATCGGTCGAAAATTATTTCGGCTCATCGGCCCCAGTTTTCGCCCACTGGGCAAAAACCCCGACCATCTCTAGCTCGTTCCAAAAAGGGTTAAAAAAAAACAAAAATGTCAAACTTAATGTGCCAATGTCCAATTGACAAAATAAATGGGTACTAAACTAAATATGTAATTTTTGTATTTTGGGTCGAAGAAGGAGGCCTTGTTTTTTATTTTATAATTTTTGAAGAATATTCATTCATCGAACCTTTACATATTTTAAATAATAACAAATATTCATTTGAAACATGGAAGAAATCTGCTTATTGATTGAAGGGCAAACATTTAAAGCCAAGAAAGAGGTTCTTTGCGAGCACAGTGATTATTTTCGCGCTATGTTCAGTGGCAGTTACATAGAAAACGACCAAAAGGAGATACGAATAGATGTAAGTTTTATCTTTTATGATTTAGTAAAGCAACTTCTTGCCTTGGAAAACTGCTTAGTGGGTACAGATACTTTTGATGCTTAAGTACCGTCTTATTTTTTGTTTTCTCAGGTGGTGGATGCCAATTCTATGCAGTTAATATTAAGATATATGGAAATTGGATTGATCGATATTTTCGAACACTCACTGAGTACAATCGGGGACTTGGCAATAGCAGCCAACTTTCTTCAGATAACAGAGTTAATCAAACAAATAGAATATTGCTTGGATTTCCAGCTGAATGTATCCAATTGGATGGAAATTATGGCCATCGCAGAAAATTCTTCATACACAAAATTAGAACAACTGGCTGCTGCATATGGTCTATTTTCATTTAAAATTATGAAACCAGAGTATGTGCAAACTATACAAAAATTGTATTGGTATCTTTCACATCCCTATTTAGACGTAGCTAGTGAGTTAGATGTATTCAAATTTGGTCTCCAATGGATTTCACAAGGAACCGAAGGAGTAGACGCTATGTTGTTACTAGTCATCTGTTGTATAGACTTTAAAAGACTGACCACAAATGATTTAAAAGAAGTCAGATCTCTTATCATGGCTTATGAAACTAGTTTAGCTGCGAAAATGGTTGATTGTCTTCTAGAGATAGCAAGTGGAGGTCACGAATTAACAGTGTCCTCAATATCTAACCAGAAAATTGTACTTAGTGAAATGTTTACAGAAAGAGTTTACAACGAAGTATTGAGCTTAGTTAATGAAAGTAAATTGAGAAAACTTATAATTACCCCAATGGTTCCTGTTTGGATGGTAAAGGACTCAAAGCCAGAGCTAGTCCCTCACGGAATGTACACATATTCTGAAGAAAATGGTTTCGAAAGGTGGTTGGAGGTGGCTGAAAAAAATTTATGGGGTTGGAATGTTGTTGCTTGGGGGTTGACGAAATTAGTTATTGTTTGTGGAGAGCACGGGAGAGGCACAGGGAGCTTTTTTAAAGACGTCAAAGTATATGATACTTTGAGAAGTGAATGGACTCTTCATGGTGTTGAACTGCCCTCGAGAAGACATGGAGGAGTAGCTATTGTTGGAGACTCCTTATTTATTGTAGGAGGTGTAGGTGGGTTTAGGTTAGTTCAGATTTTGTAGAAAGGATTTATTTAAGCTACTTCATACTAAATTTATATATTAAGTCTAGTCAAAACTTTTCTTTCGCAGCTGCATTACACTATACAAGTATGATGGGACCAGTCTGTACGATGCAGTAAGTATAACTGAGTCAATCAAAGAAAAGAATAAGCAAAGAAGACATGGATTTTAATGTCAAAACAAAGATCTATTCAATCTAGAACATAACTATGTCATAGCAACGACTTAAGGTTGAACTAGTCGGGGGCTCGAACTCAAAAGGTGGGCGCGACCTAAAAGCATGCTGGCCTAACGTTGTGTTCGGGCAAAGCAGGTGAAATGCACGACAATTCACTGTAAACCGAGCGCATAAAAATATTCTTTACGAATACGTCCTTTGAAAAAAGAAGATTTATGCAAAAACTACTGCATTAATCAATCACAAATTAAGTTTATTAAAATTTTCGATAATAAGCTGTGTGGTAAGGACTTTGTTTTGGAGATTTTACACTTTTATTACTAATTTACGCCGAAAGTTGCGTAAAAATAAGCTTTTAAATGGATTTTTATTTTACTATTCCTTACAGACAAAATTTATAATGAGATGAAACAATAGTTAAACTTTGAATGTGCAATGTCAATGTCAAACAGCGGAGGAAAACCCCTCCGAAATTTGTATCGAAAAAGTATCGACTAGTTCAATCTTAATCTTGCTTTGTCATATGCACATAAAATAAATAACCGGCAAAGTCCGATTCGACTCGCGCACGGAGGGCCATTACCATTATCTATAAAAAATCACGTTTGTTGTATAAGAGCCCCACTTAAATATTTATTTATTGTTGTTTAGTATTTTGCAACCCACCACTATTTTGGTTCTTTTTTCCACCTTAACGCCCACCATCACGCTATACGTGGCCTTTGGGTCTTACGGCCCTGGGCTCTGTCTACCCCGTCAGGGATAAAGATGTGAACTAAAAAAAATGAAATAAATTAAAATGTATTTTAGTATTTGTTGTTATAAAGGCGACAGAAATACGGCATATGTGAAAATGTTAACTGTCTAGCTATCAGACAGATGTTCAGACGGACGGAGAGACGGACAGCTGAGTCATAGTAATATGGTCCCATTTTTACCCTTTGGGTACCCCTAAAATAACTTGATAGTTTTCACAAATCACAAGCAGCATAAATAAAAAATTTCTTGTGCTCCTCAGTGCTTTGGAAGGCACGCTGCTGCTGGTCCCGGTTGCCATCATTGGATGGTTGTTATTGGTGTTGTTAAAACGTTAAGTTTATGACATATTGGCGATAAACAAAATACATCTTTTTTTGTTTATAACTTGAAATGTTTTATGTGCTCGATATTTTTTTTCTACTCGCCATCCTACAAACAATTAGCTACCAAACATATTTTTAGGAGCAGTATATCTATTTTTCATCATTTTCAACTTAAATAGACTATCATTTTACCACATATACAACTTTGGTGTTTTACAATAGGAAAAATGCATGAAAAAAATATGTGTTATCTAACCAATTTATTCATAAATATTCAAAAGTAAAGTACATACAGAGAAAACAGAATAAAGATTGGTAGAAAAACGAAGGAGAAATAACGATTTTACAAAAATATGTCTATTTCACTCGCAAAAACGCTATTTTCTATGGCAAATGATGATATGGACTTTGACGTCACCTCACCAGTCCATCCATATCGTATTTCTCTTCCTAATTGAAACAAGTATCACATGTTCGTCGCTAATTAAGATATTTTATAAATTCTTTCATATTTGTTTACTGTGTTAATAAGGATTTTATTAAGCAAAAAAAAAAAAGATACGTGCATATTCCCTATTCAATTTCTCTTCCCTCTCTATTTCTTTTCTTTGATTGACTGAGTTATAAGGAGAAATATCTTGAAGTTAAAAAGTAGATTTTAGTTTATCATAAAAAGACATTCAATTTTAGTATTTTTGAAATAATATTACAACAAAATTACTGCTTCAATATGTGAACCCATATAATCGTAACACAAATTATGGAGTTTCTAAAAGTTAAAAAATAAATGCAATTTTTTTGACAGGGTAGTGTTGGATACAGCACTTATTTACGACTTAAGACAAAGAACATTCAGAAATATAGCCAAATTGCCAGATACGATACAAAACCCTGCGGTCTGCAACCATGAGAACATGGTATATGCAGCGGGTCACAAAAACATATACCGGTATGAAGATAAAGGCGAAACGGACAGTTGGGTTAACGTGGTTGCTACCGAAATTAGGATGAGCTGTATGATATCGTTCAAGAATTATATCTATTGCACGCAGAACTACTTCAGCCACTTGTACAGGTTTAGGCCAGGAGTTGATAATAAGTTGGAATTAATTACGTATTTCACTAACCCTCCAGCTGCCATCTGCAATTTAGGTAAGTTAATTACCATTTCCAATAGCATGGGGCTTAGGGTTGGATCTCACTTGTCATTACCGGCCGTGCTTTAGCGTTATGTCGCTCTCTCTCGCCCTGGCAAATGACGGTTCTGTTCTGCGACAAAAAGGATAGCAGCATAGAAAAGTTCTGTTTTGTGTTGACAAGTGAGATCCAGCTTTAACTCACACTGGAACGGCAGCGGTGGGCAGCCTACTTTACTGTCAAACCATAGTAACCTTTCTTTTTATCTATGAAATGCATAGATTAGCTTGAAAAAGACTTGGCCGCTTGGTGCCTCTGGCAGCCGCGAGTAGCTATTGTTTTGTTCAGGCTATACTGTGCATTGTGCCAATAGAAATAAAGGTGAATATGGTTTGCATGAAAAGTGCGCTGACCGCCGCTGCCGTTGTGGTGTGATGTGTGTTAAACCTTAGCTTTGAGCAGTGGCGTAGCTACCGGAGGGCTAGCCGGGGCAGTGCCCTGGAGTGCGATATTCCATAAGCCTGTTGATTTCGGCCAGGAAGCACACAGGCTTTTGAAGTTAAATTTCGCAATCCAAACCCCCTGACGGCCGAACCAAACAGGCTATTGGAGTAAGTAAATCTCAATCAAGTGAGTCACAGGGGACCCCTCGGCTTGACTTTTTTTTCGAATTCTGAACATGAGTCACGACAAATACAGAATAAACGAGTTTAAATAGTTTAGTTGGCCTGGGGCCCCGAAACTCAGGGGGCCCCCTCGGACTGTTTTTTTTTTTTAATTCGGAACAATACGAATACGGAATAAACGATTTTAAATAGTTGGGCCCTAGTTTAATTTTTGCCCCAGGGCCTTTGGTTACCTAGCTACGCCACTGGCATTAAGTAGCTAACCTTTCTTCCTTAAAAAGTATATAATCAGTAACTTTTTTCTTAACATTCTTTTATTTTTTTAGGAAACCGTCTTATAGTATTTACAAGAACAATATGCGGCCAGTCAGCCATGCTGGCCGTAGAAGAATACACCGGAAACTACCAAGAGGAAACCCCAAAGCTGCTCTGGTCCCAATCTGACACGGCCATGAAGGTGAATGACGTAGCTGGATCCTGCTCTTTAGTCATGAGCATCCCTCCGCTATGCCAGGATATACCACCCTATCATAAGAAATATCTGGCACAATTCAACCAGTGAACTAATAAAGGTGATAAATATTTTTCTAGTTTTACTATTTGAAATTTTTTTTTTAATGTAGTCTGTAAAGAAATGAAACTTGTAATACAAACAACAAACATCAACCGTATGTAATAAAACGTGAACTGACATTAGTATTTGGAAATCATGGTTAGATCTCACTAATAGTCAGCACGGAGCTGCGCTTTTCTATGCTGCTATCCTTTTCTATCGCTCAGAAACGTCATTTGCCAGAGCGAGAAAGAGTGACAACACTATAGCAAGCATTACTAGCGCTTTCGCAAGTAAAGCGACACCAGCGTGGTTCGCACTTGGACGGGTGACCACAAGTGGCAAAAGAAATACTCGAGCTCTACCGTGCTTCTGAAGGCACGTATGAGCCGTTGGTCCCGGCTGTCATCATTGTATGGCAGGCAGTCATCAAGCTATGTCAGATTGAAAATCTGACATCAGTGTTGGCCACTTACGCATAAGAAAAATGAACAAACAATCCATATACCTTGCAAGCCACTTACGATGCAAGGCGAGGTATATGTTATGCCTAAGTTTTATACCTCATGATTGTAAAAACAATCCAGCAATTAATAGCTTACATATGATAGTTATTATGTATGATTTAGTTTTAGAATAAAACACACACAATTGTTATTAATTTACATTTATTTCGACATTCATTTACAAACAGTCACTATGTTACCAAGTGTACATACATTTTGTACAATAATTCTACAATAAAATACGGCAAAATAATTGTTAATACTTCATTAAACTATAATTATAACTTACATGACGGCATTTAATGCGAACTCATTGAGACTAGCAGTCCAAAATAATAAAATACATTATCAAGATATAGTATGAGAATGTTCAAGCAAAAAAAAAAAGAACACCGATATAGGTGAGAAAATTAAATTGTTATTTACAATATTGTCAATGAAAATAGCAATTCTATTAACATTAAGGCCACTCAATTATTCTATTCTTACAATAATATACAGGGTGGAGTTGAATTCGTTGGCATCCATTTAGATATCCACTATACCCATTAAAAGATAGAACATCAATTTCATATTTAAAAAATCCTCTGTGCATTGCAGTAAGGGTGTCTATCAAAGAGTCTAATACTCTTTGATAGGTACCATTACCGCAATTATAAATAAAAAAACTAATCGTTAAATAAAATTTTAATTGTATCAATTTCGTCGCTTCGTCGTAGTTTCGTAGTACCTAAAATTTATTTATACTTTAAAAAACCTACTTCAACCGGCCTTCCCCACTGGACTTTAAGCCTTATTCACACAACTTAAAGTGTGAAATCAGCGTATGAAAGAATTTATAAAATATCTTAATGAGCAACGAACATGTGATACTTTAAAATTTAAATTAGAAAGAGAAGTCCGATTTGGACTGGTGATTTCAGTCTATCTATACATTTGTCATAGAAAATAGTATTTTTGCGGGGGAGATAGAAATATTTTTGTAAAATCGTTCTACCTTCATTCGTTTTTCAACCAATTTTTATTATGTTTTCACTGTTAGTACTTTACTTTTGAATATTTATGGATAAAATGGTAAGATTAGATAACACATATTTTGTTCATGCATATTCCCTATTGTTAACGTACAAATAATCCTTTATGTGAGTATGTTAACAAGTTAAATTGATGCCAATGATTTCGCTTTCTCCCTGTATTTTTAAAGCACCAAAAACGCGTGCGTCAAGGCGACATGGGTCCTCCCATCCCATAATAGCACTTTGTCGAGTTTTCAACATCTTAAAAATAAACTTATCTATTATTTGTATAAAAAGCTTTAACCATCGCATATGTATGAATAACTTTGCCCGACTGTGGCTACCCAAATGGAGGGTAATAATTTTGTTAGAAGTGATGTAGAATATGGAAGCATATATCAGTTTACAATTTCTTTATATTTGGCATGTATAAAGTTGCTAATATAAATTACTGGAAGCACTACAATAATGCAAGTTTTTGAATGATCTAAATCGAGTGTATCCCACTTCGTGTTAACGTTATTAAAAACTATTCGTTATACACATTCAAGGCACATTTAAACTCGTCATTTACTATGCAATAAAAACAAACATTCTACTTCATTCATACCAAAAAAGTTTAAAATTGAACTCTATGATTATTGTAATAAACTTTCACTTTAATCTGTCTGGAGAAGATAAATCTCAAAAAAGTGTACAAATTGAGAACTCATGGGGGCTAATAAATAATTATTAAAATAATAGCTTAGACCGCATCAGGCGAAATTTTGGTCCTATTGTATGCTCCTAAAAATTTAATCGTTTGAAATTCATTATTAGATCTCAATTAAAAAAATATGGCACCAGCCAGAATTTATGAACTTAAGCCTGTAAAAGGAAAACTCAGTTTAAAGCTGTAGACCTTTAGGGCGTACACTGCTATAGGCTTAACAAACTTTGCGTGCGGAAGAGATATCACAATACATTGCGAGGTGCAGTGTCTCTGTCGCAAGTAGCGTTTATAACAGAGATAGACTGAAAACGTCGCGTGGTCACGCTTAACGCAGCGTACGCCCTTAAATAGAGCTATACTCTGCAATTTCATCTATTGCGGTCTGAGCTTTTAGAACGTAACCATAGACAATATTGCATAGATTAACGTCAGCCAGTTACAAAAAAGTTTACGTCCAACCTCCCGTGAGTTTATGGAAGAGGTCTTCGTTCAGCGTTTGATTGGCGTCCTTGGATCTCATGGAGAGGAAGATGTATCCGCCGATGAACTCGTGGACGACCTTGCAGTCTGCGGACTGGACTGAGAACATGATGTTCCCTTCTTCGAACTGCACCATCATGTGCCTGATCTCCCAGTTCACATTCCAAGCCTGAAATTAAAAAGAAATCGTTAAGGCAATTTCATTATAAATGCTTATTTGCCTATGAACTAGCATGGAAGAATGATAAATTGTTTTTTTTTAAGTTCATTATACCCTTCATGGTATTCGGAGCTGGGTGGTTCGGTGAGAGACTGCAGTTGTTAAGCTAGGAATGCCTTAATGCTAGCTAAGCTTGAAACTTTCAACCTACAGGTTGACTAGTAGAAAAGGCCGTAGGCCTCCGCTGTTAAAGTTTTGTTACTAAAGTTTAATAAATAAATTGAATAACCTTCATGGTGCTAAACCTCCATGTCTTGATGTGATCTCCCGTGTTCGGGTCCAGCCTCATGATGCGGTTGTTGGCGATGCTGATGATCTCGTCCTTGCGCTGGCCCATGAAGCGGATCACGAACAGCGTCTGTCCGTAGTCGGGCAAGTTCTGCCAGGTCTTGATGTACTGCAGCTTGGCTTCCAGAAGCGGTAGGTCTTTGACGTTCGCGTGGCTTTCTAGCACGCGCTGTGTGAACTGTAAAATAAAAAATAAATATCATTAACTTTATCCGTGTTATTCTTCTTCTTATATTTAAGACGAAGTGGTAGCTAAAGTGGCGCCCTCATTTGAAATAAATTGTTTAAAACTAAATAGGGTGATAATTAAAAATTTGATTTGTATCACCTTTAAACTATTTTATGAATAACCTTTGAAAGTAGTATTGGTAGACGGACTATTAGTAATAATTTCAAAGGTTATTCATAAAATAGTTTTAAGGCCTTTGTAGACAGTGATAAAAATCAAATTTTTAACTATCACCATATTTAGTTTTAAACAATTTATTTCAAATGAGGGCGCCACTTTAGCTACCACTTCGTCTTAAGAGCTGGGCTCTTGTCCGTAGAGTGCTTTCCATGTCTCTTTCTTTCGCTAAGTTCTTAACCTAATGTTTTCTCGTTTATTTTTTTCTTTTATTTGAAAGAAAAAGACTGGCCTAGGCCAGTAAAGTCAAAGTTTACTGGCCTAGGCCAGTCTAGCCAGTAAAGAAATGCATGAGCCAAGAAACACGAACTTTCTTCTTTTTACTAGAATAATGCCTACATTTTCGAGCATGTTTGAGAAAACTTACTTTGCCCTTGAGTTTCTTCAAGAACTTCGGCGCCAGATAGTTCTCGGGCTGCAAGTGGTCCAGGTGCGGCAGGCTGTGCTGGTTCAGGGCTGCGTTGGGCTGCGGCCGCTGCAGCGCCAGCAGGGACTTCACTGCGGCCGCTTCGGTCGTGAAGGCGGAGTCCGCGAGCGAGCGCCCGCGGGAGCCCAGTCGACACGCCGCTACCCATTCCGCGTATTGGTCCTCCTGAAAGTTCAAAGATATTAATATATAAATATTATCACGTGACTGCCTCCGTGGTCCAGAGGACAAGGCGTACGCCTTGTGAACCGAAGGTCATGAGTTCGAAATCGAATCTCACTGGGAAGCATAGTTTAAGTCGTTTCCAGGCTGGTTAGGATATTGCAGGTTTTAAATCACCTGATTTTTCGAAAAGAAAGATGATTCCGTGTTTCGGCACGAATAAACTATTGCGCCCGAACGCCATCTAGCGTTTCATCATCAAATTATCCAAGGATTGGTTCGCGTTTATCCTTTGGGTTGCGGAGGTCAGACGGCAGTCACCCTGTGTAGAAACCAGTAACCTCGTCAAATCTCCTTGATTAATTTGTGGACCCCGGGCTCTGAATCGTTACTGCTGAGGATGCAACCGGGAAAATAGTCTGATGATTATGATTATCAAGTATCCCACAGGCCGGGAAGGCAGAAACTAACATTTCAAGCGTTGCGCGGGCTGCAAACTGCCCGCGGTTTTTCGTGCAGCTATTCAGGTTGATTAGGTATGTTTCCAGTAGAGAAACTTGGTGAAAACTGGAATCATTATGGGAAACGCACTGACTGACTATAGGCGACCATCTTGGAAATAAATAATAAAAAACCGCTTAGCGTTTGGTGACTGCTTATAATAAGATACCTACACTTACATTGATCCTGAAAAAGTATAAAGATTTCGTACGTTTATTTAATGTTTTTATCTAAGGACGTTCTAAATTACTTCATTTTTCAACACCTATTTACGCAAACTCAAATCAATTTACGTTAGTAGATTACAATATCATGTAATGTAAGTTAGATTAAAAATCATCATCATCACATATGAGTAAATGTTAACAAATAAAGTAGTGGACTTCGCCTTGTTGCGGAAAATTTCGGAACTAAACATGGCTACAAATTCTCCCAGAACAGATTAAAATGGGAACTAAACATGGCTTCTCCGATAGCAAATTAAAAATAGGAATTAAACATGGCTTCACCCATAACAGATACGGTGGGTCGCGATTTACTTGACCTAAATTCATGTTTACCATGCAATTATTTAACGAGAATGTCTCAGAAAATTATATTCGAAACAGTCAAAAATTTATGAATTTTAATCAGCAAGGAAAGTCGAATCCATAACTTACATTTTCACACTTGAGCCAGATTTCATGCATGGTGTCATCTGAAGGCACTTCAAGTTTGATG
Organism: Acrobasis suavella; assembly: GCA_943193695.1. NCBI lineage: Eukaryota > Metazoa > Arthropoda > Insecta > Lepidoptera > Pyralidae > Acrobasis > Acrobasis suavella. The sequence continues at coordinate 7,027,837 of OW971947.1, forward strand.
CTGTACCGGCCTGTGGCTGGGTGCGCGTCTGGGGTCACCTGAAATAATAATAATATAAGGTTAAATACGACTTGGAAGTAGAAATTTGTATAAATAAAATAAATATGTATATGTAGTCTAAACAAACATATGCTTATTTAAGTATATGTATATGCATGTTTATTTGTAGTTAGTGTAGTTTTATGTAAATTTAATTTTCTTCTTTCTTTATCCTATGTATGAATACGCCTCTCTTACATAAACATCTCCTCTCACAGGCTTACTGGACGAGATAAGTAGTGCCTTTGTACAACTTTTATTTGATGTATTCTCTGTATAAATTTTCCGTGTACAAAAATTGGTAAATAAATAAAATAAATAGAAAGATCTATACGTTGCATATGGATACGCTATGTGCTAAAACCTGGATAAATATTGTCATTCGGTTTTTTTCTTTACACGGTCTGTTTCACCCTACAACCAATTGACATAAATATCCTGTGTTTCTATCATATTAAGAGTAAAAGAGCACAGCACACTGAGCTCTGGGAACCATGAAGGGAGCACAACAATAAACATTGAATATGTGAAATTTAATATAGGCGGCTAATTTGTAAAAATAATAAATTGAAACTGATAATATGTCAACGGGTAAAGCATTCCAGAGTCTTACCTCGGCACCTCTAAGTTCCACCATGTATGAAGGAGGATCGCCCTTCGCGGCCGAGTCCCGCGACGAGTGTATGCGCAGGACGCCGTCGCGGCACGAGATCCAACTGCGCTTGTACGACTTCAGAGTGAAACGTTTTGGCCTGCGAATGGGAGAAAAGTCGTTCATGTTTTGGAAAAGAGGTGCCATTTTTCAAATGCGGAGTCACCGAAACGAATGGTTTTTCATTCTTTTCGGTGACTCCGCGTTTCAAAATTACACTTCAGTTAGCAAAATAAACTCTCGCTTTCGACTAGGATGACAAGATGCATTGATGTTGTCTATATCAAGCAGCCTTTTTCTATCGCTATCTTTGTTAACTGTTTAGTATGTATGACAAAGATAGCAATATAATTAAAAGTGGTATTAACATTTGACCATTTTTAGGGTTCCGTACCCAAAGGGTAAAAACGGGACCCTATTACTAAGACTCCGCTGTCCGTCTGACATCAGATATTTTTTGATTAGACTCTTGCTTGTCTCATTGTGACAGGTATTTACAAAAACAACTAATTTTATAATAAGTATATACATATATATATATATACACATATATATATATATATACACACATATATATATATATATATATATATATATATATATGTATATATATATGTAAAAAAGTGTTAATATGATTAGTATTAGTAGGTAAATATGATAAGTAGGTATGAAATGTGAGTTGGAAATCGAAAATATAAACAGTGTTAGAATGGAATTACTTTACATTACGAATAGAAATAGGTGTTAAGAATTCGATTCAAGTAAGAGATGAAATACATAAGTATAAAGACAAATGAAAGTATAAGACACATAATTTTTATACTTTCCTCAACTATTTTTTTTTTATATTAGGCAGCTTATTAGATAGTTTTCCTACTTGTGATTTTTTTTCCTAACATTTTATAACGTTAATACTTCAAATTGATAACAGCAGGTCTGTCCAGCGTGCAGAGTGTAGGCTAAATCTTCTGGCTGCTCTGGCCAAATATGGCTCTGGTAGTACAGAGTTGTGCTCCTGCAGTGGAGACTGAAAAGACCTAATGATGGTGATAACAGCAGGATAAAATAATATTCGTAATACTATACGGTATAGTTATCCTCGTTCGCGAAACAAACTACCTATTATTTTTTATACTCAAGTATAAAACATGTTGATTTGCAGGCAAACTAAAAAGTCCCGACGACACCATCTAGTGATAAGTGGCGGAACTACATAACATTCTAACCCGGAGCGCCATCTATTATTTTCCACTTAAATTACAAATCAAAGCTTTTAAGCGTTAACACCTTATATCTTTTAAACGACTTAACCGGTTTTCATCAAACATGACTAAGAACCACCGCAAGAGAAGTTGCTTAAAAAAACCGCATTGAAATCGGTCCATCCGTTCGAGCGTTACGATGCCACAGTCAGACGTTCGCGTCAAACTTATAACACCCCTCTTTTTTGTCGGGGGTTAAAAGGTGTTGAATTAGTATTTTAAGTTCTGTACAAAGCGTGCACCAACGTTTAGTCAAAACAAACTACGCGGGGGTTTGAAACTCATAAAACTTGTCTTACGAGATGCCACAAGAGCTTGCACCTTTGCTGCACGCCGCGCACCAAGATGAAAACATAAAGTGTATTAAAAATAATAATAAAAAAATATATATTAATAGTACATTACAATACAAGTACGTTATGCTGGTTATAACACACGAGGCGGAATTTTAGCCTGAGCCACAGGCGAAGGCGTAATAGAGCCGAGTGTATTTAACCAATATACGCACGTATATCTTACGACGTTTTTTAACACACTTGCGAGGAAAAATACCTAATAAACTGAATTCTTTGATTTTAAATAAATTAGACCACTGTAATGCACAATGTCGCTTTTAGCAAATAGTGCGGTTATAGAATATAACTTCACTATTTGCATTTATAACACACGAGTGTTTTATGAGCTGCTTTATTTATCTAAAACCGGTGAAATTAGATTCACTTTGCGAGCAAGTGTGTTGAAAAAAAAATAGTATGCGAATGAAAAATTATAGAGTAACATGAAAAGAAATATGACCTTTGTGACACGGGTTAAAGCCAGGTCGAGTCGACTAGTTTTGGTTTCTTCTGACTTCGCATCTTCCAACGTAACCCGTAATACACATATAATACGATAAAACTATATAAACAATATAATTATCAGAATGCGGCGTAAATATCATAAAAACAGATGGACTACAATAATGACATTCTTGAATATAGGGAGAGACAACAGCAACAACTTGTGTCGTCTTGCACGGTTGATTAGGCCTGTTGTTTTGGCATAAGCCGCGGCGCCATGTATCTGCTTAGGGTTGGATCTCACTTGTCAGCACGGAGCAGCACTTTTCTATGCTGCTATCCTTTTCTGTCGCTCAGAACCGTCACGAACCAACGAGAGAGAGAGCGACGGAACGCTATAGCACGGCCGCTCTCTCAGAAAAGGATAGCAGCATAGAAAAGTGCTGCTCCGTTCTGATAAGTGAGATCCAACCCTTATTTACCAGACTAATACAGGGTGACTTTTTGTCTTCTGGTTAAAATAACCACGTATAGGGTACTGCTAATACTAAACTACTTTCTATAAAATTAAAAACAATTAACGAGAAATGGAAAAGAAAGAAATTCACCTTCACATACAAATCAGCGCTAAGTAAAACGGATTTTGTATTGGAGGACATTTTTGTATCGATTTTTAAAGAATATTTTTATTGCAAGTAGTTCAGAATCATGGACTGAACTTGCACTACAATTTATGCTGGTGGTTAAAAGTCAGCCTGTATTTTTGACAAAGAAAAAAATATTTGATGTGGCCCTGAATGTTAAACTGGAGATAGTTAAGATATTAAAATATCATACCTTTGGTACTTGAGATATCCAGCCAGTTCCGGCACATGCGTGATGTCCGGCCTCGCCGGCGGACCGCCCTCCAAGTGCCGCTGTAGTTCGCTCAGAGCCGCATCGATTTCGTCCTCGGGCTCCGCGCCGGGCGTAGAGGATGACCCGTCGGCTGCATCGATGCCGCCGCCCGCAAGGGTCTGCAGTTCGATTTGAAGCTGGAAACAATTGAATATAGAGCATATTTTCAAAAAAATAAATAAGTAGAATCTCAAGTTGGTAGGTACCGAAAAAAACAGACTGCGTAAAATGAACTGATAAAATACATGCGCAACACGCTTGGATGAGTGAGGTTTATTGTTGTTTTAAGGGTTCCGTATCCAAAGGGTAAAACGGGACCCTATTTCTAAGACGCCGCTGACCGTCCGTCAGTCTGTCTTTCACCAGGCTGTATCTCATGAACCGTAATAGCTAGACAGTTGAAATTTTCACAAACCATGTATTTCTGTTGCCGCTATAACAACAAATACTAAAAACAGAATAAAATAATATAAAAGGGGGGCTCCCAAACAACAAACGTGATTTTTTTGCCGATTTTGGCTCGATATTAATAACGGCAACAGGTAGACGATTGAAATATTCACAAAATATTTAGTAGTAGTTTCACTTTAATATAATAATTATTTATGGGGGGCTCCCAAACAACAAACGTGATTTTTTTGCCGATTTTGGCTTGATATTAATAACGGCAACAGGTAGACGATTGAAATATTCACAAAATATTTAGTAGTAGTTTCACTTTAATAAAATTAAGATAATAATTATTTATGGGGGGCTCCCATACAACAAACGTGATTTTTTTGCCGATTTTGGCTCGATATTAATAACGGCAACATGGAGACGATTGAAATATTCACAAAATATTTAGTAGTAGTTTCACTTTAATAAAATGAATATAATAAATATTATAATATCCCATACAACAAATGTGATTTTTTATAGATAATTGTGGGAACCCTTTGTGCGCTAGTCCGACTCGCACTTGGCCGGTTAGTTTACATTTCTCATTCTAAATTACACATACATTTAACAAACTTAACACTGCTTCTGGCACAGTCGGGTAATAAAACAGAAACGTGCGAATAGTTTCCGTGTCACTTCTAATAACGTTTTTTTACCTTCCTATTTATATGCATATGTATATGTATATGTATAGGTATATTATAAACGTTGTTTGTACATTGTTAATATTTAATTATCCTGTTGCCTTATCAAATTATGTTTCGAACACAGACTTTAAGTATGTTTCTTCGAATGGTAACAATTTAATTTAAAATAGGTATTAAATGAATACTCTTTATGGGTCCGTACCTGAAGGGTAAAAATGGGACCCTAACTAAGACTACACTGTTCGTCTGTTTTCTGTCTGTCACCAAGCTGTATCTCCGTGATAGCTAGACAGTTGAAATTTTCACAGATGATGTATTTATTTTGCCGCCATAACAACAAATACTAAAAATAGAATAAAATAAATATTTAAGTGAGGGCTCCAATAAAACGTGATTTTTTTATAGATAATTGTACGAAACCCTGCGTGCGCGAGTCCGACTCTCACTTGGCCGGTTTTATTTAACGTTTCTCATTCCAAATTACATTTAGACATGTATGTCGTATTTATCTATAACAACGTCACGCAATGCTTCTGGCACAGTCGGGTAGTAAAACGGAAAACTGCAAATAGAATTTCTATGTAATTTCGTAATAACGGTTTTTGTTTTACCTACCTACCTAAATGTATATAGAAATATTACACATGTATTTTGTACACAGTTAATATTTAATTATCCTGTTCCCTTATCAAAATAAACATCGAACTCGAAATTTAACTATGTGTCTTGGAATGGTATGGTAACAATTTAATATTGGTATATTATACTTATTATTATGACTGCGGTTAATTAGGAATATATGTTCGTTCGTTCATGGATGAAGTGAAGGAAAAGGCGGTATAGCCTTGCCTTTTAAGGAAGTCGAACATTTGGTTGAAGATCGATAAAATATAATTCTCCACTGATAAGAACAAGGAGTTTTTACTGCCACTACGATTGCCTCTGTGGTCCAGTGGTCAAACGTTCGCCTTGTGACCTGGAGGTCATAGGTTCGAATCCCACTGGGATACATACTCTGTGAAAAGTTGTTTCCAGTCTCGTTAGGATATTGCAGGCTTAAATCACCTGATTATCCGAAAGGAAAGATGATTCCTTGTTTCGGTAGTCACGAATAAACTGTGGGTCTCGAACGCCATCTAGCGTTCGATCATGAAACTATCCAAGGATTGGTTCCGGTTTACCCTTTGGGTTACGGGGGTCAGACGGCAGTCGCTCTGTGTAAAAACCAGTAACCTCGTCAAATCTCCTTGGTTAGGTAGAGGACCCCGGGCTCTGAAGCGTTACTGCTGAGGATGCAACCGGGAAAATACGCTCGGATGATGAAGAACAAGGAGTTTATAAGTATTTCAATGAAGGGCCTTAACAAGCCTAGACCAAAGATATTTTTAAGGGAGTGGTAGCCCTTATTGCCTTCCACTTCCACCCCAAATCTGCGGTTTGAAAGCCGCAATATTACCTGCAAGGCAGCAAACAGAAGCATCTCTTCTTCAGTACAATGCACCTCCTGGTTCAGGATCTGCCAGCGAGCCTGCTGGTACAACTGGTTCAGTCTGGGCGCGTCCTGCGGACGGGCGGTCAGGTCGAAGAAGGAGTAGAACTTGAAGCGGAGCTGCAGGCAGTCCCACTCGCGGACATACTGCTCCATGATTGAGAGGGATGAATCTAGCCATCTGGAAGAAATAATTTAATAATTTAGAATCTTATTGACAGACTGCGTCAGAAAAAGGGTTATGTTATCGAGTACATATGTATGTATGTTTGTTCCTTTAGCCAGGCCTGTGACCCGTTTAGGTATCGAAAATATACTTACATTATTACTATGCGCGCGGCGACCACTCCGAAGTGGTAATTCAGTTATATGAATCGTTTGTCCAGAGTCCAGAGTAATAAGAATGAAATTGGCTTGCAATCGATGTCTAGGTATCTGGACGAAGAGGTGCTGAATTCTGACGCGAGCTAAATTAAACCATAGCGCTACGACATTGAGTAGATATTTCCATGAATTTATTTTCTGAGTGAGACTTCTGTACGTGAGAAGGTACTAGTACTTATTCTGTGCTTTAGCGCGCTCTGCAGCTTTAACGATTTGATGGTTTGTAGTCCTAGTTTGCCAGGACCTTAAGATGTGGAGTTAGTAAGACCCCAATTAAAACTCAAACTAGTGCGAGCGAGACGTAACGATACCTATAAATTTACTTCTCATTCGCACTCGTTTTGTGCCGCAACACGTATACACAGTTTACAATAAGCATGCATTACAGACCAGATTGTTCTTGTGTGTTATATTTTGTTGTGTGACAACTCAAAAATTTTGGCGCATTGCTGGCCACACATGCGCTGCGTCAACGCGTGTACTACTTAGTAGCAATAAGAAACATGCCGTACACTCCCCCCCCATCCGACATTTTCCATTTCTATTTTTCTAAAACGGAAACACCCAAACACTCAGAGCGCCATCATTTGTAGTATCTTTTTATCTTATCAATGACACTCCAGATACGTAATGATTTATTTCACCCAAACAAACTTATCTATGTCATAAGACCTGTATATACGCTTTTGTTTTTATTTTGGTTTACAACTTAAACATAAAACGCTACACCAAACTTTCCCCGCTTTTCCACCTCCACTCCCCCCTTTTTAACCGAATTCCATAAAAGGAGGACGTTATCAATTCGTCGCGATCCTTTACTTTTTTTTTATGTATGTTTATCGATTTTTCAAAGACGCCTGGACCGATTTGAAAAATTCTTTTTTTGTTTGAAAGGGTGTACTTTCCAGGTGGTACCATGGAAATTTTATCAAAATTGGTTCTGCATTTTGGGGGTGAAGTCGGTTTTTAGTTTTGAAAAATTATGTAAATTTTAATCGATTGATCATAATCGAGTAGTAACTTGCCCAACTTAAAAACGTCTTAATTACGAGTTGCAATACGGTAGTAAAGAAGTCACTATTTATGATAACTTGTTAGCCACCATCAAGGTAAGCGTGGACTCCCAGGAAAATAAGAGAAAAAAGGTCCATGGCACTCGTTTTTTTATCTTCTGTTCTCTGTTTCTCTCCCTTTATTTGTTTTCGATGTCTTTCCATAAGGCTTATTAATTTTTTATATATAATTAAAAAAAGGCTTATTAAAAAAATATTATCTCAATAAACTCATTTACAGACGTGTACGTTCGCTGAAGTTAATTTTATTTACGTCATTTATTCATTGGAAACGCGTCATTATGAAACGAGAAACGTAATTAAACAAGGAAAATTTTATTGAGTACTTAAGCTATTGCGTCACTGTTTGAATCACAAACTAAAAATATTTTCAGTGCTTGCAAATACAAATGTCGGGCTTCAATGGCAGTCGGCCAAGGTAAGGTCAGCTACAGACTTCAGGATGTAAAGACACAGAACGAATAGAACCTTACCTTCAACTCACCAACATTCATTCTAACTTCCTCCACCAGTTATCAGGAGCATTTAGGAGTAAAGAGATTCTCTGGACTGACGGACTTCAACGAGCGAGTCGGCTACGTAATCTTATGGCTCGTTTAGACAGTGCGAGCTAGCGTGCGAGTCAGCCTGCCGAGTAGCTGCCGTGCAGCTACTTGCACCATGTGGACACATCATGCGAGTTACTCGTAGGTGCAAGTTGGACAGTAGCTCGCAAGAGTAACTTCAACATATTTTGTTTTCACTCGCGTCGCACGCAACTCGCACATGACAGCTCCTCGGTCATCACTCGCATCGTTTGGAGTTTTGGACGCGTTCGACAGTGCCAACCGGGCAGTTGTGAGCGGAACCTGTGTTTTTTGTGTGCCGCACCTATGTCGCGAACATCGCGACAACTCGCAGCAAGACTGGGTAGCGACTGTGTGTCGTGTAGACAGCAAAGGCGGGCCGAGCTACTGGCGTACGAGTAGACAAGCCGAGTAGCTGTCTACTGGTTAGGCAGCAGCTCGCACTATCTAAACGAGCCATTAGGCTTCGAGACACGAGTTTTTGGAACAGACCACCATGACGCCTTTGCAGCATATATAAGTCCACTGCTGGACTGAAGGCTCCTTCTAATAAGGAAGGATTTGCCCATAATCATTACGCTGGGTAGACGGGTTGGTGATCGCAGTACATGGCATAGTCATTACAGAAGACGCGGCTGCCATTTCTTTGTTACCTACCTCCTTAAGTCACCTCTTATGACAATCGCGGGAGGAGAGGTGATGAATCGTTTATTCTCTGCCGTCACCACACAGTCGCAGATGGACACCTAATACCGGAAAAAGCAATAAATAAACTTACCCAACGTTCATCCTGGCTCGCTCCACCAACGACTTGGGAGTGAGGAGAGATTCTTTCGAGTGACTGTCGGGCTCCAACGGCGAGTCGGCCAGGGAGAGGTCGGCCACGGAGTCCAAAGCGTCGAGAGACGCGGCCCGGGGCGGGGTGCCACAATACCCCCCATCGCTAGAGCCGTCGCTCTGCGTGCTGTATATGTGGTTACCGTAGCGGCGGAGTGTGCCATTCTATAAAAAAAAATGATATTAGGTCAGAACTCAGAAACAAATGACGGATGCTTAAGTCATTGGATTTGTGAAAATTTCGACATGTACTCGTACAACGTCGAGAAATTACTGTTTCAGTTCGATCTTTGATGCTGGATTTTTTCCTGATATCAGTATTTACTCATTTCTTATTCATTTCTGATCTCAGCCAGCCTGCTAGTTGTTTTCTTTGTAGATATAAAGCTTAAAGAGCAGCAGGACATGACCTTGTTGACAAACCCACACATAATTTATTGCAAATAGATCATCTGCAACCAATGGCTCCAGTTAGGATAAGATTAGAACATGATGGAAACTCCCTCACCTGTCGTGACGCCACGGGTGTAACAGACAACGACCTTGGCGGCGGTGGTGTCGCTAGACACTGCGCATTAGACCTATCCTGTCTATATGAAGACCCTCTCGCGGCTGCGATGAATGAGCTGGTGTCTGGCTGACTGGTATTTTACTTTTACTATACTTGAGACTTTGGAAGTCGATCAGCTACATCCAAAGGCTCAAGTTAGGATAAGATGAGAATATGATGGAGATTCCCTCACCTGTTGTGACGCCACGGGTGTAGCAGACAACGATCTTGGCGGCGGAGGAGTCGCTGGACACTGCCCATTAGACCTATCCAGACTATTTGAAGACCCTCTCGCGGCTGCGATGAATGTGTTGGTGTCTGGCTGACTGGTCTTTATCCTTTTTGCTTCTTTGAGGTTCTGGTAGTTCTGTTTGAGGTGCGACGGCTCTAGGGGGTAACAGAGTGACAGTTCTTCTGGATGCCGGATGCCTGGTAGTAGAAAAAGTTGTTTTAGATTTTCAGGTCTCGACCAGTAATTATCTTGTACTTGTATAATTAGTTTGTATGAAATGGGTAAAGCAAAGGAAAAACAGTCTTTAATCCACATTGAGTGCGTTTGTTTCCGACCACTGGCATCAATTAGAGCATAGCATGTAAATATGAAAAAAAAAGATAGTTCATTAAAAATATTTGCTATCTACTGTCAAAGGTCACTCACAATGAAAGTTTGGGAAAAAATATTGGAGAAAAGATTGAGAACTGAGACTGATGTAATACCAAATCAGTTCGGTTTTATGCCCGGAAGGGGTACCACGGACGCCATCTTCGCAATCCGACAGTTATTAGAAAAGTGTGCCCATTAGGGGTGCCCATAAAAACTGCACATGGTTTTCATTGACCTGGAAAAGGCTTACGACAGGATTCCACGAAAAGCCGTTTGGTGGGGGTGGGCCATGAGAAAGAAAAAAGTGCCTACAAAATATAATAATTTGATTCGTGCTATATGTACAGTGAACCAGTCACAAAGGTGAAATGCGCCGCTGGAGTAACAGAAGGATTTGGTGTGATTTGGTGTAACAGTTTGCTTGCACCAGGGTTCAGCTTTAAGTCCTTGCCTCTTCCAGATAGTAATGCATGCCTTGACATCGGCCCTGCAGGAAGAAGCCCCCTGGTGTATGCTACTTGCCGACGACATTGTACTGGTGGAAGAGGAGGGTACGATGTTGCAAAACAAACGAAATATGTGGAAGCATGCCCTAGAAACTGTAGGCTTGAAAATCAGCAGAACCAAAACATAATATCTGTTCTGTGATTTCGGCAGTGTTTCTAGGGAAGTGACCCTTACCATTGATAGTAGTGTAGTTCCAGCTTGTTCTGATTTTAAGTATTTGGGTTCATTGCTCCAGCGGGACGGAGATGTTGGTAGGGAAGTAAAGCGACGAATCAATGCAAGTTGGCAAAAATGGAGAGAAGTGACCGGCACGACTTGTGACCCAAAAATGCCGGTGAGGCTAAAGGGCAAGATCTATAAATCAGTTATAAGACCGGTGATGTTATACGGCTCCGAATGTTGGGCAACAAAAGTGCAGGACGAGAAAAGGTTTCATTCAGCCGAAATGGGGATGTTGCGTTGGATGTGTGGGGTGACACGAAGGGATAGGGTTAAAAATGTTTATGTGAGGGGAAGTTTAAAGGTAGCGCTAATAAACGAGAAAGTAAGAAGCAATCGTTTGTCATGGTTTGGACATGTGATGAGAAGAGAGGATCAACATGCAACAAAAAGAACCTTACTATGACGGTTAATGGGAATAGGGAAGAGGAAGACCAAAAAAGAGGTGGATGGAATGCGTAAGGCAAGATATGGGGGCAGTAGGAGCAGACGTTAATATGACGGGAAATAGAGAAATGTGGAAGGAGAAGACATACTGCGCCGACCCCAGATGATGGGATAAGGTGAGGCAGATGATGATGTTAAAGGTCACAGCAGACTTATCAACTGGTAAACGTATCAACTCGAGCAATTCAGTATTCTCTGTATGAAACTCTCTACTGCAACGTACATAATTCGGATTTGTAACGTAATCGCCTCGCCTGAGGGACCAGCTCACGAACCGCTTTGCAGGTTGGTCAACTTGCGGTCCCCGCGCTTACGGCTCGTCGTCCACGCGCTTACGTCTCTCTGTACCCGAGCTGACGTCTCTTCGTCCACCCTTGCACCTCGCACACAGCCTGCCTAGGACACTTATTGCGTCCTGTCATTTACAAGGCAACTTCCAGTCGTGTTGCGCAAGTTTTATTTATTTGTAGGTAAGATTTTAAACAAACCATGCGTTACAATTCACGTTTGGATTCAAAATGATCTGGTGCCAGCTAGACCAGAGGGCGAGCGGTAAGCGCGCCGTCGCCGAGCCTGCCGAGTCGACGTCCGAAACCGATCCCGTTTGCTCGGCACGGCGAAAGGCGATACGGTGTCGATCCTTTTACGAGTTGATGATTCTGATGTGACGTAACTCGCTAGCTACGGGCAACTCTGCATCCGAGCAACTTCTTGATCGATTGGGCGATCATGATCGAAATAGTCCCAACTTTAAGTATTTGTCTCATCTACTTGCACCAGTACTCGTAATTTTATGAAATTCCGATGAGATTGAGCTACAAGTTATCGTCTAACATACACACAAGAATTTATTTAAACATAGAGATATCACAGGAATCTTTAATCGTGATTTTAACATCATAAATACAGCATAAAACACAGTTCAAAGTCAAGCAAGCCATATGAAACAGAGTTGCGGAAGATAAATTACACGCATCGATATTCATCTGAGCTCATTGAAGTTATCTTTGACGCTATTTATATCTCGTGCCATATAAGATGCACTAAGTGCAGTCATAAAACAAGAACTAAAGATAAACGATACTAAAGAGACACGCATAAAGCTCAAGCCATTAAGAATCCTTGCCTATCTATTACAAAATTTCACGATCCCAGATCTAACATTTTTCCGGAATAAAAGTGTCCTATGTGTTAATCCAGGTAATAAGCTATCTACAAGTCAAATTTCATTCCAATCCGACCAGCTGTTTTAGTGTGAAAGAGGAACAAACATCCACACATACTTTTGCATTTATAATATTAAGTAGAATAGGATTAGATGTAATGCATAGTACCCAACTCACCGAGACTTTTACAAAGTTGTACTACAGCGCTGAATGTGTCAATGGAGAAGTCAATCTTGCAGTCGATATATCTCAAGTCTGGCAGCTGGATCCTGAGAGGCTTGTGCATGGGCGTGAAGTGGAGAGCGGCATCCGCGTGGACTGAGTACTGGTCGAGGGTGTGCTTCGGGCGGGAGAGCCATCTGTTGCGGGTCGGCCACCAGAGAGCGTGGTCTGACCAGTCTTTCTTAAAGTCTGTATATAAAAAAGGGATCGTTGAGTTTATACATTCAAGGGACCGTTCAAATATTACGTAAGCAGATTAATTACAATTATTTACCCCCCATCCCCCTTGTTAGCAAAAGTAAGCAAAGCTCTTACCCCCTCCCCCCATTCTTACGTAAACATTTTTCAATGTATTTTTTATATTATAATTATAATTATAAAAATAAGAAAATAGATTTAGGATAGAGATCAGATTTTACTGATACGGTATTCAACATAGAGTAAGGGACAAAAATATTATAATCTTACGAACATAACAAACTTATTTAAAATGTTTGGTATTAAATTCAAACTAACAGTCTTCAGTCCATGAAACCCGAATCCATGATTCTAAGTTTTCGATGACATTGGATTGCTTGGATTGCTGCTCAGTGTTGTGAGTCTGCTCACTTTCATCCGATTTTCGAATGTGTACGTCGTTCTCATTAGCCATTTAACATCATGGTGCTCCAAATTTTGAATAATGCACATCAGTTCATTAGCACGGTGAGCAGCGACTCTTACTGGTCTAACTTTCCTATCAGTGTGCGTGTTTACTTTTTTATGGATCTTCTCGATGTGACGATTTAGTGACTTAACGGAAGCATGATAAAGACCACACGTTTTGCATGTTCGATTTGATAGTCTCAATTTTACCGTCGGACAAAAATAATCGTAGGGCACTTGCAGGAAATCTTTGAATGAAGCACTTAAGCGTAGACCTAAATTGACTGGAAGATCAAAAAATTTTTTTCGACACACTTCGTTAACTAACTTTTGTACATTTTGAATTTTCGTACTTGTATGAGATTTTTTTAAACTTTTAAACAATTTTTGGTATAACTTGGATTTGTCTATTTGATACGACATTTTATTTAAACGTTAAACTTTGGCTAATTGAATCAACGGTAACACAAATGTTAACTTGCTTTGCTATGCTTACAATACGTCTACTCGCTATAGTATCCAAACGAAACAATACACTGACAGAGGAAATTTAGACAAGTGAAAAGCGCGCGGTAATTCCCCTTATCGGTTCTAAAGCGAGTGCCTAAACGTATGCATTATTTGCGGGAATCCCCGAAAATGCGTTTCGTTTTCAAGCATAGACAATTTGGGGGTTGCCATTTGTTTAAAAAAGTAAATAACTACCGATGACGTAATCATCATCTAGACTCCCCTACCCCCATGTCATCTAAAATAAGCAAAACAAATTCCCTCCACCCCTCCATAGTGCTTACGTAATACTTGAACGGCCCCCAAATAATATACAGAATTTAACAAAATTAACTAGTTTAAGACTGAATTCAGTCTAAGAACATATATTGAAGTATGAAAAATAATATTTGGCCTCCCATACGAATACCGTTCAGCCGATCTAATCCATATTGCCATGAAAGCAAAAACATTTGCTTGTTTGTTTGTAAAATCTTTATTGTACATAAATACAGGACTGAAATACAGGTTAGATCAAGAGAACAGTACAAAGGTGGTTTATCCCAGATAGGGATCTCTTCCAGTCAACCTTGCCTCATATTTAAATATGTTTCCTCGGGGAAAACTGTTCAATATCCTGGACTAAATCTACTCTTAAAAAATTAATTGAGTAAGTATCCTCTCAATCTATCGCAGGTTGACTGGAAGAGATCCCTACATGGGATAAGTCCGCCTTTGTATATTTGCTCTTTCGTATGTTGTCTTTTTAATGTATTTTTTTTGTACAATAAAGTTATTACAAACAAACAAACAAAAAAGTTTCAGTATTATTTATTTTAAGACGCTATATTTTGAAAATACAAATTTAAAACTTCTGAGTACAAAATATAGGGAATTTCAGTGCCATTCTTAGCCATTTTGAAATTACAAATCCTCTTTAGTTAAGAAATTAAAATCTCAAATAATATTTATGGTATTTTCGCCGTGTTGTGGCATAGAGTTTGTGTCTCTCGATAATTAAGACGCAAGATGTCAGGAATTCGAACTATCATAAATGAGTAATAGATCTATTGACTGCGGTTGAGCCCGACGACTAACTTCATATTAAAAATTTTGAAGCAACGGCAAGAAAGTAAAACTTTACAAACGTAAAAAAATAAGACATCAACATAATTCTTTAGACCATTAAAAAGAAGCTCAGCCTAAAATAGGGCATAATGGATTTATTTCTCAGATGCAGTCGTCATATGGCTGTCATTAGAGAGAGTAAAAAATCATCATCCGGCTTTGGTCATAAAAAAAGTTAAGTAAAAAGAGCTATCAGAAGTTTCGTGACGTCATGGTAGCCAGTGACTGTAACCTCTAAACTTTCTCAATGTGAACCCTTTTGCATCACTTTTTGATTAAGTACGAGAGGGGGCGGTAGACCAGGTTAAGTTGGTTATCTTCGTGTCCAATTTGTTTCCGTTAGGCGTGAGTCACGGGGTATGTAGCTAGGTGGTTAGTACATCGACTTAGTGAATCACTGTCCCAGCAGTAGATAAATCTATGAACTTCCCGTGATTTTACGCCCATGGCGAATCTCCCGCATTAATGATTCATACACGCATAGCATATTAATAATTAGTGCGGGAAATTATCTAAACAGAAAAAGTAAGAAGTAGTACAAGAAAAAAGGTAGGTAGGTCGTACTTATCACGTATTATCCCTTACGGGGCAGACAGAGCGGGACAGAACATAGTTTTATGGCCAGTTTAAGCGTGATGTTGGCTGTTTAGGTGAAAAAGGGTATCAAAATAGTGACAAGTAGCTAGCAGTTATCACTATTCAACTACTGACATTATTCCTCGATATATTCGTCAAGTCTCTCGATCAGCTTTGCGATCTATAAGGGAAGAGAAGCAACTGAATTTTTCTGTTTTAGCAGACCAGACCAGCATGTAAGAAACAAAGGAGAAATCTCAATTCAATGATATCTTATTATAGTCTTGAATTCTGTATAATTTAGATGTACATATACTCCAAATTCTTTTTTGGCTGTAAAACAAAGTTCTTGAATTTGTGGAATGTCAATCCCACGCAAATATCAGTTTAAGCGAAGAAATGGGATCTGTATAATATACATAAGAAATGCAAGCCATCACTTTCACTAACAAAACATTTGATTTGTAAACGCCCACCAACGATTCGAGAGGAATGCGTTGCAATAATAATTCTGTATTATAATCTTATCTGAGAACTGGTTTCAAGCCAAAAATATCTTTGCTAGACAACCATATCTTTTGTATAAAATTTGTAAGATAAATGTCAACTAAAATTAAAGGTTTCCGCTTCTAGGAAGTGTGCTATTGCCACCCATATTTGCATGTGTCTGATTGTCTACTGTAGAAATGAATCTCATATACTCTACTATAGATAGATTGACGAATTATTATAGTTATAGGATAAAGTTCTCAAAAATAATTTAGTTTTAATGCACAATCAACTCTATCCGACTTATTATTAGACTTTACACTGCAATAACTTTGTAAAGGAGATGACGTCATCGTTCCGACCTCGCGTATGACCCAGCCACACATGACTCATGCTGCCAAAACTCGATGCATCTGTAAAAATAATTAAAGCGGAAACTCGGCAGCAACTAAGTTTGAAATATTCTTCATCATTTAGCAACAAAGTAAAAATAATAATGAAGAAATCAATCGACAACTTTTTGCAAGGACGTTTAGCTACAAGTGTCTGTTTTTGTAATGCTACCGAGGAATTATGTTCATGTTTTTATCACCATTGCATAATCATAACATTGACTTACAAATCGCCTATAAATCAAGTAAGTAGAAAACACAGAACTGCGGAACAGAACGGATATAACTAATACAGCTGTTTAAAACTACAAGAGAGGGTGATTTCAAAAGACTTGGAGAAAAACAGAAGAAATAATGTTTTTCATTGAATTATGTATCCCGATAACAATGTGTAGATAGCCAGTAAGGTTCTCGCTGCTATGACCATATTGGATCTTAGATAGACGAGGCTCGCATTCAGTATGTGTTGACTTTACCACCCCGATCACGTATTTCCATTTTCTTGTAGAAATACAACGAGATTTTAAAATTCCTTTGTTGGAAGCGTGTTTCGTAATGCCAAGGCGCTTAACTTCGACTTTTATTATAGAAAAAGAGCAAACATCGTTGAAAATGTTTACGAAGTATAAAATTTTACGATGAAATCGTACGGTTTAAAAAATAAAAAACTTGTGAAATATCGTGATCCGATGCGAAGCGTGAATAATGTTTTATTTAATGGTTGTGACGGAGATCGTAAAAAATATTTGACCCAAAAAGTTGATAAAGACAATGAGATAAAATGAGCTACTCCTGTTAAGAGTAGGTATCATCTTTCATTTTGACTGAGATATGTTGTACATTACAGTTAGGTATTAAAAATAATTTTAATGAGCACGTATTTAATAGTTCTTGTGTAGACTTTAGACTTTAATTAGGTATTCCAACGGTCGCTCAAGCTTTCCTTATACGGCGCAGTGGCGAGGTGCCGACACATCGCCGATGTGGTACTTTTATAGTATACCACCTTATACTGATCACTATAGAAGATTGATAAGAAAATGTTTTCTGCGAACATATGATAATACAGAATCTAAACATGGATAATGTCTCCGGTGTTTTTATTTATCGGAACGTTAATAAGGGTGCCTGTTGAAAACCTGAGTAAGACATAGTTGGTGAAACAACTGTGCAAACGGAGGGCTGTTGGAATATTTATTCATATTTGCCTGTTATTTATGGCGGCATTGTCTTGAACCGGCTAATTGGACAGGTGTTCTGTGTAATAGAGAAACGTATCGATATGTAGGACATGACTCTATTTCTGGTGGCAATGAGCGCCGTCCCTTCAGTTAACTAACGTGTTGAAACATTATCATCACCTGGCATATTTTTTTAAGTAAAAATAACTATGAATTAGTCTGGCTCCAACGCAACACACAAAATCGAAGTAACACAGTAAGTACATCAAAATGTGGATGGGAATGGTAAAGAATCGATTGAACGAATAAGATTTTAATTATAAAAACAAATACGTGGAGTTTCGTACATATGCCTCTATGGTAATGACATCACATCAATAGTTTTCAACACAAAAAGGTATTTAACAAACCAACTTGTCAACGGGGATATCCTTATATTCAGTAACACCTCAGCAAACAAAAAAAAAAACAGAAAAAGATAAAATGGATGGTGAAAGATCGTCCTGTTACCAGACAAAGGAAACGGAACATATTTATGGATCTAATTAACGACTACTTAGGCAACAAAAGTAAAAAAAATTTACTTATAATAAAAAAGTAGGTAATTCTTTAAGCCCCATGAAAGCAATAATTCTGAACTAAAATGATTAAAGACGATACAAGATAATTATTGCCGAAGAAGCTAAAAATTAAACGATCTTTGTGTTCCTCTCATAAAATTTCCGGTTTTGTAATAATTTACTGTCACGGTTTGGTGTGGTCCGAGTGCGTACGAGTCCGCTGGCAAAATTATAAATTACGAATGTAGGGCATCTCGGCTGCTTTATTGCTTCTCGCTTCAGTGCCTGGCGACGTATGTTCGGAGCTCATATATTTTATACTAAGGTTTGACATTTGGCAACTGTTATTTATATGCGTCTTTTATTGCATCGTAACGTCATTGTTCTGGATAACTTCAGAACAAGTTAATTCATTTCGTTTGATACTTGATAGTTTTCAACCTACACAGAGTGAGAGTTTTAACTTGATATGTGTGTCGAACTAAACATATAAATTCCATTTATATTTTGGTTAAGAAGAACCTCTAAGTTTTACTTATATCTATCTATTACTCAGTCTCAAGCCATGGCATATTTCAATTCATTTGTAGTTATTGTAATAAAGATTTGAATTTTTAAAATATTTTAGTAATTTAATTAAAGATATAGGTAAATAATAAAGATGAATACAAATGAACTGGAACTAATAAAATAAACTTCAACTAAATAAACAATCGCCCACATCATGTGAAGGGTTCCAATGTGACCTATTTCGATGACATACCTAACTTAACAGGAAGCCAGTAGACCCGGTGGAACTAGGCCAGCTATTTGATGGCTGCAATGATAACACAGCAGTGCACTTTGTTGTTCAAACAAATGGAATTAAACTAACTGAGTATAGAGAATACTGTTTAGTAGCTACGCTTACAAGTGTGCTTGGTAAACACGAAGCGGGCGAAGTAATTAAACAACCGCTATCTCTATAGTAAATAAATGGACGAGACTCGTAAAATAACAGAAGCAAACAACGAGATACGCACATGCGTCTTGGGACTATGTTTTGTTAAATAGTGATTAACGAACTTAGCGGAAGAAATTTAAGTTTTCAATAAAAGCCTAGTTCTCCACATAAGAATGTTTCTGCGATTATTTCAATACAAACAGAACTAATGATTAAGGTCTTTATTGAAATAGTATCGAAGGGTCACAATTGGAAATAGTCTACAGTAGAAACTTGTCTAAAACACATTTTTGGAACTTGTGTAGATTAGATAGCCATTCGTCTAAATTGCAAAAAGTCAAGTTCTTATTTTGTCCAAATTGCGGCTGCGAAAGTATTATTTACTCTACTGCTACAGTTGGTATTAGTATAAAATTAATAATATTTAGAAGAAAGTATTAAACTAAAATAGAAGTGGTGACAAACTACCTACAAGGAAGTTTTTTAATTAAATCATTAAAATAGAAGCGGTGATAGACTACCTCGAAGTTAATCTTGATCTATATTTTTATTTGTAGAGATCCGCTTTCAGATTAGAACTACAAATGACATACAACTAGCAGAAGACGAGATTATAAGCCCTTGTATGGTAGGTAACATAGAAATAAACAGCAGTCAGGTTGTTAATAAGTATGTGGTCGATAGTATCTAAAATCTAATGCCTAGTAACTTTGAAGAAATGATATCCTTTAAGAGTTACCAAACACTAATAATCGGTGAGGAACTCATTATGATTTGTATTTTTTCTTTTATCTTTATTTCTATGCTTTCCTTAGCCAAAAACTCATACTTTGCCATAACACGAGAATAATATATGTTTAAAGAGTCGATATTTATTTTATTTTATGGAAACGAGACAATGAAATAAAATAACTATTCAGGTCCAGCAGGTAGGAGTATATTTAAAACAATATTTTCTGGAACCTTTAAGATTCATAGACGCCATTAAATTCAAAATAATCATTTCTGTTGGCAACATTGACATTTTAATCTGTTTTATCTGTGCTAAGTTTCATTATCTGTGAACAATGTACTTTCGCCCCCTTCCGCTATACTTATCCCCCCTTCCGCTTGTACCGTTGATGGCAGAATACACAAAGTTAAACACCTCCGGACCTTTTAATTCACCAGCCCTAATATACAGTCTTCTCAATCCCAAATCATATACTAAATTAAACAATTTCCTTATTTTGAACCAACCAACTCGAAAAATTTAAGGGACACGTAGTATCAAATTTTGTTTCGGTTGGGTGAAACCACGACAGGCAGGTTTGCTATAAACCGCTACTGTTGTTTAATGGATGAAGCACAGGCATTCGCTTAACGCATATTAATAGCTGTCCCTAAGGCAAACACGTGTTGTCATTATTTCTCAGGTGGAAGTAAAATTCAAGTTTTACTAAGTTTCTTTGAGATTGGTGGCGGAGACGAAAGGAGGCCTATGCTCAGCAGTGGGCGGAAGAAGAGCTGACATGATGATGATGAAGTTTCTTTGTTCCTTCTGATAAAACACATTGTTTTGTTATTATTAAGAGATCCGCTTACAGATTAGAACTACAAATGAATGTGATAAAACATATTGTTTTGCCAGATTTTTATTAAATATTGGAAAAAAATAAAATAATTTGACAATTACATATTTGCAAATCACGACGAGTACAACGAGTAGCCTCAGGAAAGTCCTCAATAAGTTTGTACGTAATATGAACAATACAATGATAATTTTGAATGGAATGAGGCAACATCTAGACGCAATATAACCTAGGCAAGCGCTTGATACCGTTACAACAATCAAACGCACAGCTGTCCTTATAAGTTGAGAAGGTTTAGGTGACATAATCGCAGCTCGGGCTGCGTAGGCGCCCGCCCCGGTACCACCCACCGCTTCCGCTATGAAGGCGTAGCACCTGATAGTGTGGCAACTACAAACCTGGTACCTGGCTAACTGGTAGTTATGCGAATATTTTTGATGCAAACAAGATTGGATGTTTCGAAATTCTCGTTGAAATATCAAGGCTTTTGGAATTTAGAATCAAACTATATGATCTAACTGCTTACATGGAAGTGGCCAGTATTGGTACTAATAACATTAACATTAATATTTGAGTAGCATTTATAAATTATTTATTTGATTTTAAAGTTAATGATTTTATACTAGTCATAGTAGTATTAATTAGGAACTAAAAGGGTAAGTAATAAATGTACAGATGGTATTTAAAACTTAATAGTGTTGATACTGGTATCACTTTACTATTGTTTGCCTAGAAAGGTGTGTTAGTACATTAAACGGTGAGAGAAGGCTTGTGATTGATTGACCAAACAAACTTTGTGTGTTTAAAAGAGCCCAAGCGTTACTAATGCATTCTATTTCTACGTTCTTTTCTTAGAATTACCAACAAAAACGCCACCAATCATTTTACCTTTTTAGGGTTCCGTAACCAGGGTAAAAACGGGACCCTATTACTAAGACTCCGCTGTCTGTCCGTCTGTCTGTCACGAGGCCGTATCGTATCTCATGAACTGTGACAGCCAGACATTTGAAATTTTCACAGATGATGTATTTCTATTGCTGCTATAACTACAAATACTAAAAACAATAAAATTCATATTGAAGGGCCTTCCCTTAACCCTTAAATGCATACCGTGCCGTCCCGTACAACAAAGGTTGTTTTGTGCCGTTTTTTGCTCGTTATTAATAACGACAACAGGTAGACGCTTGAAATATTCACATTATAGTTTAGTTGCACATTAAATTAGTTAAAAATAAATAATAAAAATAAAATAAATAATTTATTAAATTTGTATCCCATACAACAAACGTGATTTTTTATAGATAATGGTACGGAACCATCAGTGCGCGAGTCCGACTCACACTTGGCCGGTTTTTTATATGACGGTTTGCACTTTGGAGGTTCCGCCAATGTCATGGTTTGAAGAGACTCACAATTTGTTATTTCATTTTCGAGTTGATGATAGTCACTAGCAGTAGAGACAAGTTGTCTACTCTATTAGCTAACAGAGTACTTATAGAGTATTGTACTGTCAATACAAGTATTGTTGTGGGACGTGTGATATAAAGATTGTTAGCCACAATTGTGTCAATCATCGTGGCTAATCATTGCTCAGATGTGCCTGCTAAACTAACTACATAATATACTAGTTACTCATAGTTACTCTTAGATAAGGTATGAGTCAGCTACGTTTTTATTATTTCATAACTATACAAGTAGGTAATGTTTTACAATTTGTTAATATAATCACAGAGTGTATTAAACTTTTATCAATGTTTTCCTCGGTCATGTTAGCGTGATGTTTTCCGTTTGTTATTTTCCGGGTTGAGAATATTCAGACACATCATTGGCTATTTTAATAATATCATCTAATGGTTCCATTAAACTACCATCGAGGCAATAATGTGTGTGTTTATCATGTTTTATATCTCATCTGCAAACGATTTGATTTAGTATCAAAGCCAATCTATGGCGCATTATCAGAAGCTGAATCTGATTTGCATGAAATATAATAAAGAATCTTTTAAAACCTACAGAGTAATTTATTAACAAAAAACATACAAAAGTAATGAACAATAAAAAATATCTATAGAATTTAAAGTCCATGGAATGACCCAAGATAGGAAGAAACCATAAAAGTACAACACTTCGAGATCTGACGGCAATAAAATGAAACAACAATCGAACAATAATCACCGTATAAATAAATTCTATGTTATCGATAAACGTATCAGACACTGCTGTATGCTGTATAAGAAGAGATTCTATCATAAAGAGTTTGGATCCACATTTGTAAACACATATTGTTGATAAAATCGCACTACTTATCTCAAACAGTAAATATAAATATAGGATTTACTCCGTAGATAATAAGAGTGAATGTCCATTGGAGAGAAGAAAGACTTAAAAAGCTTTAACGATACAGTGCAGTATGAATACCGGTCTCCAGTCTGCAAACAGCTACAACTTTATACAGAAAGAGATCCAATTGATTTCGTTTAATCGGTATACATTTGGCCCATTTCGAGGGTGAGTTAGTTAACCAGTTCGGCCTACGTTCAGACCAATTACGCACAAGTAGGACCGAATGCCGTATTCATTTAGCATAAATGGTGGTATTTACAAAGTTATCGTATTGACAAATGATGGTTGTATGCGTGAAATGTACACGTTTTCTGACGTCGAACAAAAGAAGAAAGTAAATGACCCCATACACGAATGACATAACGGTATTCATGACAATAAAACGGGTGCCGAACAAAAGACACGTTTTTCGAAACGCAAAACGATTATTTCAGGTTGCTAATAGCAGGAAACTCATCTGAAATAACAGGATGGGTGTCATTATTAAAGCTTCGCGTGGTCGAGTTGTATTTGGAGGGAGTAATAAACAAATGACCCTCAAATTATGCAATGCGTAATGGAGACACGTTATATCACCATTAAGGCGAGTAATTAGAATCACAGACGACGTTGCGATTGTATTTCTTAATATGGAATGGAATGAAGATATATTGCGAAATAATTGTTTAATACAGCAATAAAGTTACCGGGGAATATATTACTATCGCCCACAACTCCAATCAAAGAGCCGCCCTGATTTAAGAATGGCCATTCATATACAATACGTTCATTGTCAACTCACAGCTGCAGTCTATAGTTACGTAGTATAGGATACGATATACGCCTATCTTTGGAAGATTAGATAACCACCATTTATTTATATTAAACCTCCACTATCTTAACGTCTGGTATCTTAAAGTCTTATAACAAAATGAATTACAATTAGCTTAATATCCATACGTGTTGAAAACAGGCCGTTAAGACACCTCAACACTAAAATTGCTTTATCTTGAACCTTGATCTTGTAATCACGGAATGTGGACTTCGTGGGCATACTCTAATACAGTTATTAATAGTATATGTAGCAGGAAATACTTTAGAGAAAGTTGAAACATGACACCGATGTTTGGCAAATACAATACCACGTATGAATGTAGTCTAAGATTAGATGAAATTGAATACTTCAATTTAGATTATTCATGCTCGATCATCCACATGTGGCGAAAGCGATTTTTTACGGTTAGAATTAAGTTTTAATTGTTTATTTTATTATATTAGCTATGTTCGTAAGATTTCGTTATTTTCAATTACCATGGTCATTACAGTTTATATGGCTTTCAACCTTCGGCTTGTTTCTTTTGTCCTTTTTCTGTAAAGTTATTTCAAATCTTACCATACTCTCGATTTAAAGGATCGGTTTGTCGTAGATATACATTGATTCCTCACCTTTACCTGGAAAAAATAAAAAGAACATGTTAAATTTTTTAAAATAGGAATTGCAGCGTGACTTCTTAGACATACCCTTTTTTAAACTAACTTCACTTTTAAGACTTCAAATCATTATTTATAATAACTCAAAACAGATTAACATATTGCTTTCCCTGTCACCCACACCCGAAACCCGAATCTAGTGGACGATGAGTGAAAGTGGTCTTTGGTGAGACCACAAGACTTCAAACTGCATAGTTGAGTAACTGAATTGTGCAGAAGTTACGTCAAAACGATTGTCAATTTCGTCACAATCAAAAGTATGCTAATAAAAGAATCACGAGCGTTTACAAGTCTGTTCTTCGTGGAAAAGCTATTACATTAGTTAATACATAGTAAAAAATAGATAAGCGTATTACCACATGAAATACTTAAGATTCACATGTATTTCTGAATATACATTTGGCAAAGCTGGATAAACCATAACGGATATATTAATCAAGGCGGTAAATGAACGTTGCAGACTTAATACGTCCTGTGAAAATCTATGAGCTAGATAGCCTATCATTATTAGATCTAGATGCCCAGAGGCGGCTACCGGGGAATGGGTTGCTGGTAATAAATTTCACCATTAACGTGTCTGGGCAGGTCAGCAGCACGAATTAGACACCGACAGAAGCAATTAACAACCTTCGGAGCAATTACTGGAGCGCAATTCCACCAGTTATTAGCAGACTCCGGCTAAACAATCAAAGTTATTGAAGGCATTGAGGCAACCCAAGATACTGAAATGATTCTGCGAAAGGACTATGACCTAACGTTGATTGAGAACGTAATGTGTGTTCATTAGTTGATGCAACATACGGGAAATCTCGGTTAGGTAAATGTTTGACAGACGATAAAGCGGTGTGGGTAGAAAGTAGTTCAGCGTCTTCTTAGTGCCAATAAATCGTATCTTATCTTTCACAACACGCTCTCACGATAGTCTATCTTACATCGCAAGGAGGCCAAAAAGGTCCCAAATGCTCGTGTATCATTTCTTAAAATTTTCTGAAGCTTTACCCGTCATCATTCACTTAACACGTCCACGATTCGCCATATTGGCCAATCAAGTCGTTAACCCCTGACCGGCACTTCATTTTTCCTTATCTACGGTTTCTCTTTTGGGTAAGTGACTTAAAAGAGGGTGTCATTCATTAAATATTTTAGAAAAGTTGAAAGTAGTAACCTTATGTCATCATTTATCCCTCTGGTTCATTTATTACTCATACCAATGTGTGTGATGTTAATATTTCTTGGCTATATAACAAAGATTCAAATTGGTAAAGTTGATAAGGAGATTCAAGGGCTTGATTAGTTGTTTCTTGAACTCTCCCTATTTGGATTTTATAGACTTCTTTTCTTCCTATAACGTTCACGGTTGCATTCTTTCTTAGCCATACCAATACGCATCATACGGAGTAATAAGTGTGCTTGGAGTGCTTAGCAAATCGCAATCAAATTACCTCGTCCTTTATTCGCTAGCCAGTTTTAATTCTATCAGAATACTTAATTAAAATTATCAATTTAACTAATTTGAATAAAGTGCTGTACAGAGTCTTGTCTACAGTGATGACGTCACAGCACTTATTATGGGGACCAGCTGGCGGGGCCATTGTGATTCGATGCGCTTACGCAAATTCATTACGGTCGGTGCAAGCGCCAGGATGTGTATGGTTCTTTCATTAATGCATGGAACGTCGACGTAAGTTTGGACCTGTCGTATAATCGACAGGATATCCGGAGCTCTGCGATCTACTCGAGTTACTAGACTTTGCATAGCGGTTAGTGCAAGGATTTACTTGTTAAAAACTATAGATATATTTTCTAGAAAAGATAGATTATTTAGTCAGAAGTAAATTTTATTTAGGTGGAGTAGAATTAAACGGCTAGATGGATCAATATATTTAATCTAGTGTCAAAAATATAAAATAACTGTTATGCCATGTGTAAAGATGTTTATAATTAATTGTCATCTGCACTAAAAGAGCTCCCGTTAAATAATATTAATAATAAATTTAAATCATGTCTGCGCAAATGGCTGCTTAAAAGAAAGTTTATACAATTAAGGAGTTTTTAGAATGCAAAGATAAAGATTGCGAATTCAATGCATGAATTAATTAATGATATATATATGTTAGAAAACTTTAATTTGCATGCTATTTAATATGCTAAATAGGTTTAAGCTACTTTTTTAAAATGTATTTTTTAACACCTGTACTGTACACCCTATTTATTGCAAATAAAATATTATCTTATCTTAATAATCACGATTCGAAACTGTTTTTTGGCAAGTTAAACATCCAACCTGTTTAACATGCGTTAAAAGAGACATGTTCCCAAAAGTTGGATGTGAAAGACTCGATAACAATGTAAACTCGAATGTGAAAAGTTTATTTTGGTTCCTAAATAAGATCTTAAAAACAAGACTAATGATTTGTAGCGTCGTCATAATAACAAAGTAAATGTATAGTGAAACAAATTCCATAAATGTGTACGATAATACGGTTTGACAGTGGCATTTCTTTTAGAGTGGATTAAGAAATAAAAGTCTCAGAACCTCAATTCAAGATGACAAGCGTAAGATAAGCTAAAAGCAAGTAATTTGCAACTCAATATTGCAAATACGAAGAGAAAATGCCATAGATAAAGTTAAGTACGCACTAAGATCTGCAATATAATTGCTTGTCTACTTTCACCAGAAGTACTTTACGTAAATTAGTATTGTGAGATGAGTACTGATATTAAACTCAATACATAGGTACCTACATAATTAAGGCACTTGTGCAATACCCGTGAAGTTCCGTGTTGCTCTATGGCAAGACCCGTTAAATGGTATTCGAATAATAATAGAATAACATTCTTCTATGAAGCAAAATGTTATTGACAACTTTGGGCAGTCGCTTATCATTACAAGGAGTACCAGGCTCGTTAAAGTGATCGTCAAAGGTTATTCGATTAAACGCAGCGACAATGTGAATTGTAAAATGGTCTCAAATACGAGGACAAAATGAAACTGTATTGGTACTATATAGTCACCAAAAAATGTACAAAATGTAAATTGACGCCCTCCGTGGCGTAGTGGTCACCATGCTAGTCCACCACCCATAAGTCCTGGGTTCGATCCCCGGTCAGGGCAAGTTGGAAAATGACCTTTTTCAAATTGTCCTGGGTCTTGGATGTTTATCTATATGTATATCTATATATGTATTTGTTATAAAATATAGTATTGTTGAATTAGTATCCCATAATAACACAAGTCTCCAACTTACTTTGGGGCTAGCTCAATCAGTGTTATTTGTCTCTATATATTTATATATATTTATTTATTTAAGTTTCATTTCAAACTCGGTAAAAACAAAAACAGGAACACATGAATATAACCGAGTGGTTGCGAATATTCTGAGAAGCTATTTATTTTGACACTCTCGTATGTCTGCCCGTCTATCATAATTTTTACCAACTGAATTTGTAGGATAAGGAAAGGAAAAAAAATAAAAATACTCTACCAGGAATGATGTACGCCACGGCAATGTATCTACAAGATACTCTAGTCTTGACATAATCCCTATGGCCGCTTCGGCAACATACATAATAAAAACAGCATTTACGTAAAGCAATGTATTCGCTGGAATAACGAAATATTAAAAAGTTATCTTAACGATACAATTATTTTAATCAAAACCACGATAGTACAAACATGGAAATAACGTCACAATTTGCATTATAGACGTAACGTAATTTTCCTCCTAAATTTTCATATTTTTCTAAGTGCTCTGCAAAAACTTAGCGGAATTGGAAAATGACTCAAGCGCATTCGGATGATAAATAAAGTTGTATTTTTCAAGTTATCGATAAGTAAGAAAGTGAACCCAAACGACGTCTGAAGTCTAGACACAACGATCTAGGAGAATTTATGAGTACAAAAGATTTTGGAAGGTACTACTCAATCAGCTATTTGACATTTTTTATTTCGGTTTGAAGGTGAACTCTGAGAATTTCGTCTTGTTAAATGGTCTATAAAAAGAAGAAAACTTATTAATACTTGTGAAAGTTATCTTGGAAGACACATGTCACATTTAGTTGTCTATATACACGAGCTCAATGTGTCGAGGTTCACCAAGGACCCTGACCCACATTACGTTTATTTGTAGAATCGAATGATGCGGACACGACGAGGCTCTCAAATGAATTTAATTCAACTAATACCAATCGTGTTACATTAATGAAAATAATGAAAGATAATGAAAAACCATTAATTTTTTTTATTCAATGCACAAGATAATTGTTGCAGTAATAATTTTAACAAACAATATTAACAGTAAACAGATAAACCAATGTCGTGTCATACACAATTGCACACGTCAGTATCTTATTAAAAGTCAGTAAAGTAATTTTATTTTTAAAGATAACTTCAATCGACCTGAAATAGTGCAATGCAGAATTACCGATAACGTTATAATTAGCGACAAAAAGTTAACGCGAATTAAACTATTATTTTTTGTAAACTTTATAAATAGCAATAGATCGCGTCATTACTGTTACATCATTTAGTATGGGCGCGTCTTGTCTCCGTTTACTTTGCCATAAGAGTTCGAAACATTCAAATAAGTTTATGTTGCCTTGAAAACCAACATTTACAACTCGTTTTTGTTTACAAATTCTGGGTTTGCGTTTGGGTGACTTCAGTTTTAAAAATAGTTCAAGCACTTTCAGGGTTTTTATCCATGGTTAAAGTAACTCCTTTATAACTGTGTAAAAGGGGTGCGTCGATCGACGGGCTTATTAGATTTCCCTCGCCTTGCTTTAATATGATTGATGAGCCGTTACCGCTTTCGTTAAAAGCATTGTGATATTGGCTATAACCTCGTGAATATCTTACATAATAACTTTAACATTGATTTTCTAATATACGAACACACCTTTGCTATTTTTAGGAACTGTTTTAAATTAAATTTGTCATATTTATAGGGGCATAATGGGGCCATATTTACGCTTTCGCTATGAACGTGCGGTTACTGTGCGCGTGCGCAGAGCGGATACACGCATATTATAAATAGTCGGTCGTCTATTTTAGTCAGACGCAGGCAGCCACCAGGCGCCCGCCATGTGCCGCCGTCTCAGTCGTCTGGAACACTGCTTGCTATAGAAATCAATTAAATTCCTTACATACTTACTCATTTTCGAAAGGGGTTAACGTACCATAAGGAGAAATACTTTG
Source organism: Acrobasis suavella (assembly GCA_943193695.1). NCBI lineage: Eukaryota > Metazoa > Arthropoda > Insecta > Lepidoptera > Pyralidae > Acrobasis > Acrobasis suavella. Next base: position 7,057,602 of record OW971947.1, read on the forward strand.
AAAAGTTGCCAGGTTTGTATCCAAACCCATAATTCTAACAAGAGTTTATATCGTCTATATCAATGACGTTTGGCTTCTTGATATTACGAAATCAGTTAATCCGTTTATCGTATTTATCTACAAAAACAAATGGAAGTCAGTTGTTGAGTGCGTGTCTTCGCACGGCAAGGTCATGCACTCACACGTACATAGCAGTTTACAAATATTTATCTCTCCAGTTGCCACCAACATGAGCACTTTTCGCGTGGGAACCTATACACTCTAGCTGATAAACTGAACCAACGACAGGTTTCTACTTAACAACCAAAGAATAAAGACTAATATACACGTTCCCAGGCACAAAATTTAGCACGTCTAGTACCCGTCAGTCCACTTTCGTTTTCGAGGAATCTTAGGGATGGCTTCCGTGATAATAAAGAACAAACATTCAAAGCAAATGTAAATGATGAGAAAATTAGAGAGTTTTTCGAAGAACACGAACCCGTGTCGTGGGTGTTTCATAAACATGTTTTCGAAGCAATTGGTCTGTTTAAATTGGTAAATGTAAGTTAATTGGTGGTTTTGATCACAGAAATATCGTCACGACTTTATAATGAGCATAAAATCAATCAGTTGCAGCAAGTGCATGCGGGTGGTCTAATAAAGGGTTAATCTTGATTCAATTTCGTCAATAAAGCCCTATCATCTGATTAGAGTCGTGACCAGCACGTTGGAGCCATTTACATACTATCTTAAATTAATATGGTCCCAGACGTCATTGTCGACGCTGAGATATGATATGAATGATCATTTTACTGTGCCGTTTGAATAAAAAGATCAAGATTGAGATATTATAGTCAGTCCGGCACCTTGTTTCAATTGAAATAGGACAAACAATTTCGTTTTACGGATAAATAAAGTAAATCAAAAAGATCCACTAAAGTAATATATTTTTGTATGGTATATGGGAAGCACAAAACAAAGCAAAGCCTTAATAAAGAGGAATTTGCGTGCTTAAAAATAATGTTTATTGAGGGATAAATGCCTACAGTTCGTTGAACTGCCTCCGGCGTCCCCTCTCGAAAGAAAGCGTGTATGCAGATTGTCAGAACAAAACCGGACTTGGCGATATTATGCTGTTATGCATGCCACTGAATTTGACAGCGTACGATTAAGTATTTATTGCGTTCAATATATTCATATTAAATTAAGAACATATTAATAGTCAGCGTCTTTTATCTGATGTGTGATAGTATTTTTGTTTAGTAGAATTTGGGGAGACTGGACTGGCCTTAAGTCTAGCAATGGACCGCAAAGAACAAGTCAAGGCAAATAAAAAAAAAAGCCGACTGTCAAGCACGCCATCTAGCCCTGACTCACAAGCGTTAACCCCCAATAACTTTTCAATGGCTGAACCGATTTTCATAATACATAACAAAGACTTGCTTTCACGTAAAAGACACCATCAAAATCGGTCTATCCGTTCGAGCACTACGATGCCACAGACAGACAGACCGACATACATTAGCGTCAAACTTATAACACCCTCTTTTTTGTGGGGGGTTAAAAAGAAGGAATAAACGAATTTGGATAAACATAGATAGAGTGGTTCTAAAGCAAAACTAATGCACCCTAAAATGTCAAATGGTTCGAAATAGTAAACCCAGGAAACTAAGACCATTCGCTTTGCGAACGAAAACGTCTTTTGAACTGTTATTAGTTATGCCGACAAACATTGGCATATGGTTGCAGTTGCAGTATTTGCAAATGATTATTGCTTCGGGGAAAATTTCCCAATCTTCTGAAAATACGAGAGTATGTGGAATGCAAATGAGCCCGTCTTTGATGTTTAAATGTATTTGGAAGTCTCACTTATTAGTCCTTTAGCCATATAATGTATATGTACAGTTATTTCTCTGAACAAATTTACATGGAATGTGTTTGAGATGAACACACTAAACTAAATACACGAGAGATTTTGGACCAAGCAAAACTGTTTTCGTTGATTATACTAAAAATAGCGGAGCGACTTGACAGAAAAACCACTTTTGCGAATGTAATAATTCTAAAAAATATACAAATTTCTACAAAAACGCGAGGCAAAAATAAACACTCATTAGACATTACATAACTATTTGCAGATATGTCCACATTTTTTTATCAAACACAATGAATATGCAATGAATGATCGTCATTACAACTACCATCACGCTCTAGTACACAGGCAAACCATGATTTAATTACTTCATGACTCACAATAACAAACTAACGTCTACCTACGTTACAAACTACCAAGTAGGTAGAGTTTTATTTTTTGTAAACATAAATACTTTTTTCAGATTATAGATAATAATATTTTCGCGGATGATCTTTATAAAACAAACAGTACATCGACTCGCTATACTTGGTTACGAGAACGACCTTCTGATGCCATAAAGTACCTGAGGTTGCATACATTGTACTAATGTTGCAAAAATAATACATGAGATTATATATAGAGATTGTAATACTTTGTTGTAATTTTTCAAAACTAAAAACCAACTTTAACACCAATCTACACAACTTCACAGAATAAGTACTAGTACTCACGTACAGAAAATCTTACTCAGAAAAGAATATCTACTTACTGTGGTTAGCGCTATGGTTTAATTTAGTTTGCGTCGGAACTCCTCACGTCTTCGTTTTGATACCTAGATCCATTGTAAGCCAATTTAATTCTTATTACTATGGACAAACGATTCATGTAACTGAATTTTCGACTTCGAAGTGGTCGCCGCGCGCATAGTAATAATGTAGGTATATTTTCGATAGGTACCTAAACGGGGAGTGACACAGACCTGACAACGCAAGCGTTTTCGAGTCATTGGGGAAAATACATAAAAAAACCGACAAACAACTTTTTTGAAGTTGGTTAAAAATATCGAAGCAGAAGATCTACTTTATTAAAAGAATCAGTTAATCTGATATGCGTATTTTGCCATTTCCGAATATAGCTAGGTATTATGTTAAAAGGTTCTTGTAACAAATGAATAGATTAACTTTAATTTGGAAGATAATCAAATTTGTTGCTCAACTAGACCGAAAATCTTCAAAGACAATGGGTCGTCAAGCCCTAATGGCGATGTACCTTGAGACAGAACAAATTGATTTTACGACCGGCAAGTTTGGAGATAAGGCCGTGTTAGAAAAACAAACAGAACAATCATTTAACGTTGATGATCGTTTCTGTCCAACTAGGGTACAAAACCGCAAAACACATAAAGATAAGACCACACAGTAAAGTTTTGTAGAAAAATACCCCAAGTTCTTCCAAAAAAGTAGGATGGGTCATCTGAACAATGATATATGTATAAAGGAGTTTAATGAATGAACTTTTATCATATTATAACACAATTATATGCGATATAGATTAAAATATTTTAAAAAAAGAGTATGTTGTCTACTTTTATATTGAAGAGCTATTGAAAGGTTTATTGCTTTTACAGTACGTACTAAAATTCACAATTTTCTGATGTATTCCTATTTTGATAGCCAAAACCAACAACAAAACTTAAAGGAAGAAAGATTATTTAAAAATTCAATATGCTCATCTTTGAAGCCGACCGCACATACATGTTTCATCACAAAGGTAACTTGATCAAGGAACCGATACCGCAAGCCGTAAATGTTTCAATCAACAGCAGAAACATCTGGAATTTGTGCGTTGCACAACTTTGCCGTTACTTCATCGGCTATAATTCGTTCAACCTCAGAATTAGAATAGACTGCAAATGATAGAACGTTTAAAACTAGATTGCTCATCATCACATATCTTCCAGAGATTTAGCAATGTCTGGGACAGTGTAACTGTTTCAAAGTACTGCAAAAATTTAGATACACTACAGTTATAGAGTATACCACACGCGTTCGTGCCATAAAAGGAATTAAAGAAAAAAATGAATCTTCGTTAGAGCGTAGGTCGTAAGTTACACGCCATTTCTCGTCGGAAGCTAGAAGTCTTTCTCTCTATATATAGCAAAGATAGATGAAGTGAACAGACGGGACGACAACTCAATGGGACTTACTGGTAAGGACCATCTTAGTTTAACTTTAGTAACAACAATAAACTTAAGTGAAATCCATTAAAAATTCATTAAAATAAAATCAAAAAATTCAAACATATTATCTTACCAAATAGATAAAGATTTAAAAAAAATCTTTATTTGTCATGTAATATATGTTTAACTGGTTAAAGTCCCGTTACTTTGTACACCGTAAATTATGCTTATTTACTTGTCTTTAAAAATTACAACTACTTATAACAGTATATTTTCAAATTATAAATGTAAGACCAATTTTTAAAACTGAAACACAAGTAAACTTAGGTTATTTTATCCATATTTTAAGAATGCTCACAAAAATCTGTTGTCAAAACTCACTAAGCTGAAAGACAGGCGTCTCAAACGAAATTAACTCGGACAAAGACCCGTCACACTTACAAATGGTGCGTCTATTTTTCTAAAAGATATGCTAGATTATCATGTTTCTAAATGGCATCGCACTATTCTTGACTATTTACTGTCATATTTATGATTATTTCCTGCCATATTTATAGTGCACCTTTCCACTGACAACGTTATGTCAATGGTTGCTATTAGTTATATATCATTTTTATTTATTACTGAAACTCACTACTCAAGTAAGCATAATGAGCATGTTATGCATTTCTCGGGACATTTTAGTACGAAGTTTAAACTATTAACTAAATCAAGTTGACGATGCGATAAGGGCCGGCGCACATATGGCGAAGCGCGACTCGGAGCATTTTTCACTGTCAAACTATTATCGACATTTTCCTCTTTGAAATAATATCCAAAATCAATTACACAACACTTACGCATATATTGCGAATTTTGACTAGGCTATAACTATTGTATTAATTGATTTTGGATATTATTTCAAACAAGACAATGTCGATAATAGTTTGACAGAGAAAAATACTTATACTGCGCTTCGCCGTATGCATCCCGGCTCTAATGGTGTAAATAGTGTTAAAGCTAGTCTATGTTTTACAATAAGACAGAATATATTAAAATTCTTATTATAATAGTGACGTATGTAACAATAAGTCTCAGTATGCTGAGAATTACTTCAATGCTGAATGTATTAATATATTAACGTGACGCATTACATTTGCCGCTCTGCCCTTGGCCCAATATAATGTTTTGGTTTCGCACTTGTATCATTAACTTACCGCAGAAGTTTGTTATAGCCATGTGTGACACAAAACCACATGAAGTCACTGTGGTACTAAATAAAGCAAACGAGGAAAGCTGTGCGACAAACTTGACGGGCCATACATTACACGATGGTGCACCAACTCAACAAAGTAACATCACAATGAGAAATAACGCAATGAAACTATAGCACTGCTTTACTACAAGTCTTTTAATATTTACTTTAAAAGGTACAAAAGGATTAAGTCTTACGTAAGTAATATTAACTGAAATGGCATTTAAATATTTGCTATGTACGATAAATTATACAATTGAATGAAAAGTTAATAACTACAGACAGAATACCTGATGTTTCACACACGGCAACCAATATTTTCTGTAATTTTCGCGGGTATCTACAGTAAGCAGGTACCTCACTTCATAAAACCTGAAGGAAGCAATTTGGCTCTCGTATTAGCCACGGGCTGGTCAATCTTTCTGTAAAAACTACAAAAGTGTGTAAAGAAGAAATACCATACTCAAATAAATTAAATCATTCGCCATAATGTATTTAAAAATAAATGTGAGTTGTGTGGTAAAAGAAGGCCGAAATAATAAAAGCAATTTAGATAAACTAAAAATGCAAAGTCAGTAGCGTGTAATGGATTAGTAAACAGAAGGAGTGTCGCCACTCCCGTTACAACCTTGACCTCCTAAAAATTTAAAGGACAATGTAACATATGGGCGAATTTATTCATGATGAGTAGAGTCATCATAACTCTACATAAATGACAGACAGAACACGAAAGGTCTGCTTATCATGTGACCATTATACGCGATGAACAACTGCTGATTGTTTAACGGGTATATAAATGATTAAGTGAACGAGTACCGTTTACGGGAAACTTACTTGGAAATCAAAAAAGGCATAATATTTTCACTGTGTGAAAGTTTTATTCGTCAAATTCAAGTAAAATATAATGTGATTAGAAACATAACGATGAATCCAGAATCGAATAATGCATTTTTATTAGTGTTCTTGACTTAGGAGTACGTTTTTATTATCAATGTTATCTTATAATTTTTACAAACAAAAAGACAAGTTGCTACTTTACAAACTGTTAATATTAACAAACAAATAAGGAACAATTTAGAGAAGCAATGAACCAGAATTAAATCCATGAGTGGGCGTATGTAGTGCATCAAATGCAATCTAGCCTAATGGATTCATAATGGAGGCGCAAACTAAATGACACGGATGACACCTACATTCATACATACTCATATCAGCTCTTTATATAAATTGCTTTTTTGTTATTATGTATACGAAGCAGTAAAGATTAAGTCTACAATGAGATGTTATCATTAGTCGAACTGCCCTCTTAAATTAAATGTCATTCCAAAGTCTAAATTAAAGAGGAGACTACAAAGATAGGATGTCCAGATTTGTACGTACCTGTTATGGTGTAAAGAACTGGTTAATTTACTGTCTATTTACAACGATAAAACATTTTACACATGTATTTGCCTATTCGTACTTTTCTTCTGCAGTATATGGCCTTGCAGAAGATTTTAAGAGAATCGAGTATTCTATATTTCAAGTATTCTTGCTCTTATTTTTGGCTGTGCAGCAAGTAAAACAAATAGTTTAATTAATAAAAAAATATATAACACGAACAAGTTTATTTATGCAGCAACCAATATTTTCTGCAATTTTCGCGGGTAACGTTACTCCCTTCGTATATTGACTGGTGTTACTGAAATCGTCAAAAATATGATTGAAGAAGCAAAACAAAGAGTTTCATTCAAACTATTTCCATGGGCTGTTGGCAAAACACCAGTAGCCAGCGGAAAGGTGTCGAAAACGCCGAGTGTAGTGTTTCTATAGTAGTCTGAAGTCAGTGTTATAAATAGAGACTGATTCGGGGCAGGCCGGAGTTTCTCGGCTCGGATAATGATTTACGAAGTTAAATAAAACAATGCATATGATATGGAAGGGGATAAGACCGGAGCAAACCAAAATATTTGTAAGACTGACGCAATCAGCAGTTCCGTTGTTAGAAATAAAAAAATGATTTCATGTTGATGAATTCTGTGTTTAAAAATATCGAAATTAGAGTGTAAAAATATCGAAATGCGTTAATACAATAAAAGCTATAACTAAATGTTTTTCTAAGTTTCACATTGATTAGTTTTTTTTATTAAAAAAACTGGAAGTTTGGCCAACGTCATGATTCATGGCAACAACCAGTGCGACAACTAATTTGACCTTTCTCGCAATTTTGACAAGTTGCCAACAAATAATATTTTTTATCCTAAAAAGAAAATATTACCATAAGAATTTGCCTGAGTTGGATCTGTCCAGGTGAAACGTGGTAACCAATACAATAATGCATTACTTCAGATACGAAAGTAAATGTAAAATTAAGACATAATCACAATCAGCTTAAAGACATCGAGACAGTCGACGACTTTCAAGGAGCCATTACAAAGTTGAGAAATGAAACGAGTTGACATATTGCCATATAAGCATTGGTCATTGGCGTTGACGTCACGTGCAAAAACCGGTCGACTATGCGTGACCGCGAGTAATATGGAGTCATCGGTAAACTTGAATCACCGTTTATCATTCTATGGTTTATATAAATGCTTAACGCTGAATGCATCGTTGATTATTGCTGGGTTTCAACATACAAACACTAATAAACTAGAAATAAAAAAAAGTCGTAAGATATAATTACTACACTTAGTTTGGATTCTCAAGCTCTCCCTAGTCAGGAAATCATTAAAAGTATCTTAAATTTTAGCGTCAGTCGACAACCTAAAGCACAGACAAGCAGAAAACAAACTCAAAAATGCATCAAGCAAAAAACTATAAAGAATTCTTTACAGATTTTAGACGAAATGTTAAAATTCATAATAGGTATTATGAATTTGAATGTTGTACGAGTATAATCTACTGAATGTTTTTGTGGGCTAGTCATTAAGTACGAATTTCCGCGACTTGTTGGTAGTTTGAACTGCTTGCTTTGTCTTGTTTCCACTGAGACAGTGGCATCTCGTGTAACCTAACTATGGGAGCGTTGGCTCGCATAACAATGAAAGTACAACAAAGGTCAACGTTTGTACGGAAACAGCGATTGTAGTAGTCATTACCATTTGTGAAATTCGGGCGGAAAGCCTTTTTGAATTGTTGATGTCGTCATGTTTGAAAACAATTTGGAAAGTAGTTTTAAACATAAAAACAATTCAAACCTGTGTTTGATTTTTGCTGTATACATTACTTGTGTGGATACTATCATACAAGTATTGCATGTGCATTTTTTTATAAACAAGAACCCCAAAGTTACATTAAATAAAAATTTGCAAGTCCGAACTTTTAAGCGAAATCTTTTTACACTAGAGTCGAATATTTCACTGGTATTTGTTTATCATGCACGTCATTACTTACCATATTGGCTAACCCATCACCCATTGCTAACCAACATCTAAGGTCGATAGACTAGATTTTGGACAAGAAAGCGATTTCATTTCCGTCATTCTGTACAAAGTAGTGATTAACTAGTTATTTCCGCTTGAATTAGGTCCAATTACGTGTTAGAAAGTGGTACTTTAATTGGAAATCGACTAACAGTTAAAGAAGGCTTCACTTTTGAGTTACAGAACAGTACTGGCCAATTCCTAGTTATTTTTAACGCTAGTTCTTTCTAATAACTTGAAATGTATCACAGACCACTCCTGTCTCAAGCTTTTAAGGTGGTTCATATCGATGGGCCATAAATTAGCCAAAATGCAAACTGTAAACATTAATAGATAGAATAAGAATTACAGGAGAGATTGAAAGATAGAAAAGACACTGCTAAAGCTAGTCTAGAGAAACGGTGGATCAACTGTTTGGACGAATTTAAAAACATGGGAAAGTAAAACAACGTATAAAGACACTACTTGTTTTATTTAGCGACAAATCTTTGGTAGATCCATAAAGGACTGTAGATACGGTGGACTTAAAACATTCTTATTCGTACTTAGCTTAAATTTTTATTCAAAATAATAGATGTCATGAAAGTCAATTATTTATTAATATATAATAACACCAATAAAATAATATCACTAATACCTAAATTAAATGATATATAAAAATATTCTTCCAACGCTTCACATCGAAGCAACGTGCCCAGAATACTGGCAGTGTTCCCTCGCTGAATTGCGAGACTTATCCGCTGAGCAAAATAACTGTCAGCTTTGGGGTCTCCCGTTGCCTCGACAAGACTCGTCGTGACGTCTTTCAAAAACACTTTAGCCTCCGGGCTCTAAGGACCCATCGTTTCCACCGCGAAAGGTAGATAATTATGATTGGCTGCTAGACCTGTGTCTTCGCGTATTTTCCCCAACTCTGCAGCAAGCGCAGCCGCACCACCGTGTCCGGAAGTGGAAGGCAAGTGCGACGGCGCCAACGTGTCCACACATGTGGCGTCACACACAAGATACTTTCCCATATTCCACGGGACCAAAGAAAGGCCATCAGGCCGCTTACCGTCTGTACGAATGATTACTTTTGGCTCTAAAAATGACAGTTGTCATTAATTCAAGTGTCTACTTTACTAGTTTTAACCCATTAACCGCGAAAGTCGACAAAAATTTCAGCAAGAAAATTTATTGTCAGATAAATTCGACGTTCGCGATGAAAGGTTTCATAACGGTCGGACGATACAAATATTTAATTCGACATACTAATCCATTGAGCATGCGGGTATTTCTAATGAGGAAACTTAATTCACATGTCATGTACCATAATAGACAATGGTAATACGATTATAACAGTTGAACCATACCTAATTATTCATGAAATAAGAGTCAACTTTGATTGCATTGATCAATCAACGACAATTTTACTGAAAATGCGTCAAGTATGCGGTCATTATATAATTAAAATGATGATGATTGAAGGTTGGTAAGACCGACCACCCTTTTCACCACAATGTTCCAATGACTAAAGATTTATAATATAAGGCGTAGAGGAAAATATAATGAGAAATACATTACATATGTATAATACTTTAAAAGCTACAAGAACGGTTTCCTTATAATTTGTAATTGAATATGTCTCACAAATGTGCAACCCACTTTACATTCCAAATGCGTCGTAATGTGTGTTACCGAAGGAAAGGCAAGGAAATTTTTTTAATTTCTGATATTATAAAAAAAATTCAGATCTTTATATCAACTACAATTGCAATATATCGTAACATGGATGAACGTGATGAAATAAAAGCACGTTGAAATAAAAGTTGCTGCAAAGTGCAGGAAGTTACTGCAGCCCTGTTCGGAATCACACCTTAGCCTTTGCGAGTGAAGCAATACAGTTGCAAGCGTGACAATTATCATGACTACCAAGGATGGGTTAAGATTAATGGACAAGCTGTGTATTACCACATACATATTTGGCAAATCTACATTGCCGTTTGCCTTCAACAATTATTAAAATAGGTTTTCATTTTCCACTTTATCTCTATGTTTTAGGTGAACCAAGCGAACTTCTCAGAGGCTGTTTGATTTTATAGTGTTTGTATTGAGGTGAAGTTTGAACTATAGGTACTGTTTAAAATTTTGTTTAGCCCTTCTGACTGGGACGACGGAGACAGAACCCTAATGGTTAAAGGATTTGTAGCCGAGGAGGCGCGTATCTTTGATGCGGCTGATAAGGCGGTAGCTGTCTCTGGTTTGTCTGTGTATATGGGTGTGTTTATTGGACGATAATTTTGATTGGAGCTTCGTGTTTGATAAGCATGTAGTTAGATGAAATTTTTAAGTTCGAACACGAGTCCAATCCATGAAGGGGTTCAGAGAGAACTAATAGTTCTAAACTTATATTAGCTAAAATATAGATTTATCAAGACCATTTAACATACAAACTTAGTCAGTAAACTCAACGGAGAACGTAAATATTTTACTGCTTAGTTTGTATTTGGGTTTAGTACAGGCACGTAGTTAGGCAGAATGCCAAAATCAGTGTTTCGATACGTAAACAATGTTGTTAATGGTTGCACCTCGGGTTCGTGCGACCGATTCGTAGTAATGAGATGAAGCGACCTAGATACGCATAAACGAACTTGTAATTGTAACCCATGCATGAGATTGGCTACTCTTGTTGATGTGGCTACACCAGGCGTTAAGTTAGCGTTCTCCATGAGGTGAAATGGATAAACTTTTTCACATATTTTCTTCTCTGTTTCCGTTACTTTTTAGGTCATCAAGCTAACTAAATCAAAAACGGAGATATACTGAATTTCTGATGTTTTGCCAGGTAAAACCATCCAACTGAGCAGGTTGACAAAGAAAACAAATGCCTCTCATTTGGCATCCTTCGGCATCTGGCTGCTTCTTTTAATTTAAGCGTCTTGAAGATCACCACCAATCTCCTTCAATTCTAATCTGTCTACGAGAGTAATTTTAAATTAAGATATCGATGTCTTCTGAATGAAACATTAACATAGAAACAGTAGCAGTGTAAAGCAATTAGTTGGCCGACCAGCTCAGGTGGAATGCGCGCGACCGTTACACTCGGCCGGCCGTATTTCACCGTACTTAGCACTTGACTGAAGGTATGGCGATCTCCAGGAGTGTTACTCCGAAATAAAGTAGTTATAACGATAGTAACGGACAATAGTTGCTTCTAAGAAATGTAGGTGACTAATGTATAAAGCATGGCATGACTAACTATAGTAAAGATGTGATCGCGGAGATGAGGAAGAGCACAACACAATACAGCAAGGGTTGCGAGCATGTGCCACGTAGAGTGGAGTGAAGCAAAAAACGTAAGTACTGGGTAAAGTTTGTTCTGGGTCTTGTTAGGCAATAAAGTAGGTTTATTTGTTCACCCATAGGAGTGAAACAATAAATACAATCCAAAACGTAAAAATATTTTCTCATACAATTAGTTTGGGTTAAGGTACGTAGTTTCCTGCACGCCGAAATAATAGCTTATAAGAAACTAAACAAAGTAGAAACATATCGTCTAAGGACCACATACATACGTAGGATCAATTTCGACGGCGAAACAATTTTCGCCTGCGACGCGACAGGAACGCGGGGAGCGGTGGCGGCCAATAACGTTTTTGGACTTTAGCGTGTGTCCATCGTAAACCACTACTACCGTGTTTGGGCGTACTGTACTTGTAGGCCCTCTGAACTGAACTTAATTGTGTACTGTGGCATTTACAAAGGCACGTTTGTGGATTTACGAACTTGCCGGACAAGAGGCATATGGGTTTGTTCACCGTTCCTTTTCAGGTCATATCGATTTATGCGCTCGTATTCGATAAGTGACTAGATTAGCATTTCGTGATATGAAATAGGTTGTTTATAGGGTATAGGTGTAGCAATACTCATATTTTAGAACCGTTAACCTAGTAGTATTTGGTGTCATTATATTTTAAGAGCGATTAATAGACTACTTTATTTCATTTTAATTCTTGCAACATGCATAGTCAATATACTGTATGTCTGTTGAAAATTTATGTTTTTAGCCAATAATTTGAATATACCAGCTGAATCATGCATTGAAATTTGAAATGAGCAAAGACCCTCTAGATTCCGTCGATAGTCGTATTATAAAGGTTCAAGTCTGTTCAGCGAGAGTTGATATATATTTAAATTCGTCTCCGAATAGCGACTGTCGCTTAATTATCGCAAATTGAATGGCGAAGGTCGCTTCTTTCCTGCTTTTGCCGGTTTCGTACGAGACGAGGCACGCAGTTGTTGCCAACCGCGGCACGAACGGTCGAGCGGACGCGGCAGCCATATATTGCCATCCCGTTCTGGAATGCACTTCGAGTGAGTCGTTTGGGTGTTTGCATATTGTTTTCTGTCTTATTCAGTTAATAATTGTTTAAAATTGATTTTACCGCCATTATCTTTTAAGTTCATAATACTTTAACTTAATTTAATTTTAATATTTACATTGAAGATAAATATCAAATTAAATTAGTTAGTTTTCAAATCGACAATGGTAATATATTGCACAGTTTTATGCATAATGGAGGAGAGAAACCACCAAAAAGTAACCCCACAACCACAACATCAACCAACGCATAGGTACTTTAATATAATTGTTTTATTCACGTATGCGGGCCCATTAACTCTACACGACATGTTGAACAAGGGCTTATTGTGAGAGCTGTGAGTGTCACACTTATCTGCCTACACTGAGTCGATAATGCAGGCTTTCATGGATAATGGAATTTGCCATTATAGGCATCGACCAAATTAGCTAGGACCTGATAAGGATTAATTAAATTCGAGTTGCCTAATCTGAAGCTAACAATGCTTTGGTTATTCCTTATTAGGAGGCGTTAAGAAGCACAAAACAAAACAGACTATAGAATAGACACCTCTCAGACAAGACGAAGGATCATAAAGAACACGGTACCGGTAAGCGCAACGTTAGAACTTCCACCTACTACCTACGTGCAGTTTTCAGACGATATGTTAGTCGCGGGAACGGGAAGATGCTTTCTCGGGGTCTTCTGAAACTAAGTTGCTGACACAGTATGATAGTCGAGGATAGCTCGTACAATGGTAGTTGCAGGTTGCTTCCAATCCAATTGAAAATCTTTTAAATCTCTGAGTAAGATCCAAGTTCAGTGGAGGTGCAGTGATACGTAAAGAACCAGTGTCAGTGGTAATGGCGTTGCAACTTGCAAATAAAGTCATGTAATTTTTTATATAGTTATCGTCGTATGACAATGGTATGCATCATAATCAACATTCGCCTGCTGGAAATAGCTGTCTCCCCATTGTAATAGCGGTTTGCATACGGTTGTATAGAAGGTACACATACAAGTTACTTATCCTTCTATACATTCGGTATCATGCGCTACTACGACGCCTTTGTTCCGCATTCTGAACTGACCAAATAATCGGCTCTTGATAATTGCCGATTTCGGAACAATGGATGGAGCACCGGCGGTGTTAATGAAACTTGTATGTCTATACCGGTGTAAGGCAGTCCCAAGCTTTGTAATTTGGCAAGTAGCAAGTGCCCGGGGCCTCAGGATTTAGAGTACCCGATGGCATCTAATTAAAAGATAGTTAATTGTATCCTGTATTTTTTTTACGCAATAAAGGTATTCTACTTTTAGAACACACTCCAATATATTACTTAGTAAGAACAGGATTTTCTTTTACTTTAACCTTATCGCACTTGAAGCGGGGTCGCGACAGCATGTTAGTCTTTTCCATTTCCCTCTATCGTTTGTCAGGGCACTTGTCACATTCTCACTCACTCATCAACTCATCATCAGAAAAAGGCACTCCATCCACCTTTTCTTTGGCCGTACACTGTTCCTAAGTCCAGTAATTTTCAAATTTAGCATCTTTTGGTAACGTGGCTCTCCTTCCTCCTTATAATATGTCCATACCAACCTAGTCTATTGCTTAGCTTTCCCGTTATTAAATGATGCTGTAATAAATTATGTAAATAATTATCTCCATCGCCCTTAGTGCTAAAAATAACAATGTCAATGCCCTTCCGATCGGCCTCTCATCAGCATGGAGGAACAATGAGCGGATGATAACGCCTTATCTATTGAAGGGCCGGATACGAGCTCTTCGATGAAGTTGCAGGCCGAGATGTCACGCCAAGTCAGGGCATTGATTTTTACTTTGTAAACTGTTGATGAAACTAGCCGTAGTTAAGTTTAGTATAACATTTTAGACGCAGAAGTTTAGTTTACTATAAAATTTTAGTTTAAACGCAGATGAAATTAAAGTTGGACTGGACGGATTGTGTGATTTATGGATCAAAAGGCTAAGAATCGTGTATACCTATTAAATTATTCGCAAATGGCAAGCTCCAGCTTTGTTGGCCATAAATGTACCCTGGAAGGATAAGTACCTACAACAATTTTGTTAACAAATAATGGCGTAGGTACCCTTAGAGTATCCCATAGAAGACAAGAGTCATGAAAGAAAGAGGCATTGAACCAACAGCTCAACATTGGTATAATGTTGTTCCGAACGAGATAGACGCCGAATGTTCGCGAGCAAGAACTGCGTAGAAATACAACAAAGCGAAGAAAGCCTACTTAAGTGCAACGAGTGGAAGTATTTGCGACAACTTTGGCGAGGTACCTGGACCTCAGCTGCTACGCGACTTGGACTTGGATTGGGAAGACTATCTTCACGTGTCAACCTAGGGTTCCGTAGTGAATAAATACCCTCATACGAAGTTTGTCGTTTTTCTCCAAATATCAAACCCCAGTTTCGTAACAATATTATCTAGCTATCTAAGCAATAAAAAAGAAGTACCTGCCTAGTTAAGTACGACTGAAAGTTACTTACCTACCGGGAAACATTTTGGAAAATGTGATTTTCTTATTCAAAACTAATCAAAACCGTTGTGAAGATGATATGGTGCTTGGGATATTTAGTTAACATCCATAGGAGAGGTATACGTACTTAGGCGATGACGGATCAG
The DNA here is from genome assembly GCA_943193695.1 of Acrobasis suavella. Lineage (NCBI taxonomy): Eukaryota > Metazoa > Arthropoda > Insecta > Lepidoptera > Pyralidae > Acrobasis > Acrobasis suavella. The sequence continues at coordinate 7,073,253 of OW971947.1, forward strand.
AATATACAATATCTTCGTAAATCGTGAGATACCAGTCTAGCACTCAGGTAGTACCTACTTCAGTATAATGAATAATGACGACACGACCACTACCATAGTTACCAACAAGTAATCATTTACCGGTCGTTACATAAATGGCGTTGCTGCCGCGTCGGTATCTTATCTGAATTGCGAATGAAATAAACTCGGGATAACACTGTTATTATCGATACAAAAAAATTGTGATTATTAAGCAATTCTTTAGTAAGTGATGGCCTTTGCGACGGCAAGCTCACCAAACGACATTGGTTATTTAGTAGTTAATTACTAATTTGATAAAATTTTATCACAGAATTTACATTGAATTTTAAACTAGTTTTTTAGTTTAAAATTTTATGTATTTATATCCGTCGTAGTCCGTAGTAATCATATAAAAATATATCTAGACACGCGGCAGCTGTCATAGCCAAGTTATTCTTTATTGGAATGAGGAGAGCAAGGATAACCTAGGAAATCCTATTGGTAGTCGATATGCTACTATATAATTTGGGTAACCTTATATTACAATACAACGACCTCCGTGGCGTAGTGGTCACCATGCTAGTCCGCCACCCAGAGGTCCCGGGTTCGATCCCCGGTCAGGGCAAGTTGGAATATGGCCTTTTTCAAATTGTCCTGGGTCTTGGATGTTTATCTATATATGTATCTGTTATAAAATATAGTATCGTTGAGTTAGTATCCCATAACACAAGTCTCGAACTTACTTTGGGGCTAGCTCAATCAGTGTAATTTGTCCCTATATATTTATTTATTATTTATTTATTTAATACAATACAAAAAACTTTATTGCACCAAAAAACATTCACATATTCGAAATACTTACAAAATAAGGGTAACAATATAATGAGGTACAAGAGGCGGCCTTATCGCCGAAGCAATCTCTTACAGGCGACCAAAAAGAAAAGGAGTGCGAACTATATAATAAGATAACAGGTGGCGCAGTTAGAATTTTATAAATTAATATAGTAATAAATACAATAACCAGTTAACATTGTAATTATACATAATGAACAACATAGTAAATAACTTAATATACATATAACTATATAAATTTAGATACCATTATACACTTACTTAAGTTTCTGTGTTGATGAGCTTAGCATACAAAGGGGATTTCTGGTCTCTGCGGCAGAATAAATCAAGGGGAGAGTTTTACTGAGGCTTCCCAGGGCGCTAAGTTGATGTTTGCCCTAGGTTAGGCCCCATTTTCTCTAGGTAACTACGCCACGAAACCAAAGAATAAACGCAAAATAACCTCAACCTCTCCAAGAAACCGCAAGAGATCATGTTTTCGGAAAAAATATTTCATAATTTACAATAAATGATCGTTTTGAATAATAATACGTTTTGAAGTGGGCGATCACTGGCGGCCATTCTGAATATATTGCGTCGCATTAGCGTAGGTGAAAATTTAAGATTGTTTACGTGTAGCCGCGGGACTTTTGGAGTTTTGGACATTGTAAAGCTGAGGACATACTAAAATAACTAGTTAGTTAAAATGTTTATTGCACCAAATAAATAGATAAATTAGTTAACTTCAGTTGAAATAACATTACATGTTATGTAAGAAGGTATAAATGTACTATTTTTGAGAGTAGCATAGCACTGGATAATGGAATTCATAAAGAGCCTGCATATGCCCAGAAGTGGGGAGACGAATGCATTGGTACTTTTTATTTGATTATGCGATAAGTCATCCATCGACAAAAGCCCAGTTCTAAATGAAATAATAAGCAACGAAGAGCTGTAGGTAACTATGTATTTAGTTTTATAAATTACCTAATTTACATTATCATTCGGCCATTTAAAACATTAGATGCCTACTTAATTAAAAACACGTTTATTGCGAAAAAGTACGAATAAGGCTGCTATAAAAAAAATCTTGATCATGAGCAGAAAACGGGCAAAAAACCCGTCCTCCATAGCGGCATAAGATAACATTCGCGAAGGACGCGTGCCTGAACGTGCGTACGCGCATCTTCTGCACTTTTCGAACGCAATAACCTGTCCTCTTCTTTCTTTAAATCATGCTTTTATTGCTACATATCAGTACAAGTCAGCATTTGATGGGTTTCTTAGGAATAATGAATATCAAATATGCACTGATAAAATGTTAATGCCATGAACTCGACTCCACATAGCCATGAGTGAGTACTGTTTAGTTAGAATTTTTCTTCTTGCATCAGTAATTTAACTCGTAATAAGGTACTCTTAGACTGTAATGAGGAAACATTTTTCAAACAAGTATGCAAGCTGTTTTACTTAATTAGTAAGGTATAGGCTTGATTGATATGTAAAGGAAAAAATGTGGCTTCATCTAGATGTATACCTAAATAGAGATTTTTATGTCTTAGTCAAGACAAGGTGGTCTAGCCGGGAAAGTAAAATTTCTGGTTTTCATATAAGGTCCGCCATTTTAACTAAAGCAGCCTTTATAAAAAATTTCTTTTTACAAAAATATATTCTCAAGGAGGGTTGAGGGCAGGCAGGCTTGCATTAAAATTTTACTCATATAATATGTAGCTATAAGCGGGAACTAAAAACTGTCTGGGAATATTATTTCCTGGCTATGATATGGTGATGGACTATGTAGGATAGTACATAGCCAAAAACAACAGTGCCAGATTTTTCTATTTTGTATGGTGTCTTAAACCTTTGTTGTGATGCCTTTAATAAATATATAAGAGCAAATCACACAGATTGAGCTAGCCCCAAAGTAAGCTTAAGCTTGTGTTATGGGATAGTAACTTAACGATATTATATTTTATGATAAAAAATATACAATATGTAACAAAACCCCAGTCCGATCCTCATATGTCGAACTCAGACCGTCAATATAAAAAACTTTTCCTATGGGACCACACAAACATTTTTGTATGAAGATGTCGATTTTTTTTCGAGTTTCAAGCATTGGTCCCATAGGAAAAGTTGTTCATATTGACGGTCTGAGTTGCTCCTGCAAGGATCAGACAGGGTTTTTGTTACATATCATATGTATAGATAAACACCTAAGACACAGGACAATTTAAAAAAGCCCAATTTACATTTACTTTGATGTAGAAAGTGGTAGTACACTTAGTTAGTCTATGTACTCATGTAATAGAATTATTCCCTAAATCATTACTTGTAATGTTATGCATGTATAACCATTACTTGTAGTTTATAATGAAAATGTAAAAGTATATTTTCCTCTTTATGAAATACTGATGCCCTTAGACCATGGCATAATGCATATACAATAGGTTATAATGATTCCATTTTGACTATTCTCTGCTTGATGCAGAGATCACTCTGGCACCTTTTAGTCTAGCTGGTGCCTTGGATCATATTTTGCTATACAAAAGTAGACTCTCAAGTTGTAGGAATAAGGCCTAAAAGGTCCATTGGAGCTAGCGGTAACAAGATACCACTTGAACACCTAGCGGTCACCTAGAACTGCTATCTCCATGAAAAAGGGGCTAATGCTGAAAGTTATTCTTACCTAAAAGGCTTGAAGTCCTGCTTTGCTAATTGAAAGTATTTAGGTACAGGCGCGCTTATTGGACTTTATAGCTTGATGAGAGTGTTATTTTATAATTTTGCAGGCTTGCCCTCGTTTACAATATTATGTAAACTGGTGCCACTCTTGCTCATTACCTTTCAAAAAAATGCTAAGCTAATTACTCGTTGGCTTTATTCTTCTTTCTCTGGAAATATTCTTCATTTGGTTTGGATGTTATTTAAACGAGACAATAGGGCTTGATATATAATGTTTACAGTGTCCATGAAGTTAGCACACAATTTTAATGATCTAAATTCATTACATCCTTGTTGTTGGCAAGTTGTTGGTTTATAATAAATATTCCAGATTTGAAAATTTACTGTAAAGAAAAGTTAAGATAATGATTCATAGTTTACAACTCACCGAAGCTCTCTGTCAGTTTTAGCATAACCCCGCCGATATGCATGTCTCCCTTTACGACCATTGTACGCTTCTCATTCAAGTCCGTCACGTAAATGGTGAGGTTCCATGAACCATCACCAACAATTTCACCGTCAGCAAGCATTTTGAAACAAGTTTTTGCTCACTTTACACTTGAAATGTCACTTCCGAAAAAGCATTGCGATAACAAAAGACAACAACGTAAAACACGACCAACCAAAAAGCTAAGCAAGACTTGACTGAAGATAGCCAACCAACCAACCAATACGGGGATTACGTTTACTTTACTGACGTTAACGAGGTTGCATTGAGTTGAAGTTGAAACGAGTTGCATAGTTAATGAATCGATGGTTTTGAATCGATGGTTAATGTTACTAATATCGATTATTTCTGTTCTTATTCACCCAGTTCAGAGAACCGCACTATTGTAATATAATGCTACCAACATCACACACAGCTCTCAACGCAAATGTCGTTGTCAACTTGTCAAGATGACAATGACAGTGACAGCATAAAGCGTATGCGTTGTATTTTGCATTAATTTTTGCTGATAAATTGAAATATTTTTGTTATGTCCTGCCTGCCTGTGTTAATTTATTTTACAAATTAATGTAGACTTAATTATTCCTCATAATTTAGATGAGTTTAATCCGCAATAGTTCTGCGAAAATGGTGGCGAAAAACAAAAACAAAGGTAATCAAGAAATGCATCAATGTTGGAATTATTGTTTTGCTCTGTTATGTTGTTTATAAGCGTAATTGTAAAGCTATATTGAGTAAGTGCTCTTCACTATGAATGATACTTTGAGATATTTATGTATATGTTTCGCATTTCAGTAGTAATACCATGTTCAACACCGGAACAAGAGTCACCATCTCGGGACAGTGACTCTGAAGCAGCAAGCCCTGTGCCATTTTTATGCACTCAAGATGGTGCAGAGGGCGAGACAGATGTCGTATGGAATTTCTACACCCCCAAATCTGAACACACTGTAGGCTCAAGATTAAAAAATTCAACACCACTCAGTAGAAAAACAAAAAAGCTAGTGAAACATAAAATAATAGAAAAACAGTTACCAAAACGCAGACCAGTAAGGTCATCCCAAAAAAAGACTGAGCTTTTTCAGGAATTACTAGAACTAAATCAAAATCTGCATGAGCTGTTATCAAAGAAACCAGAAAAAGTTAGTACTCCAGAGAATCCTAGATCAAGGGATGAAGAAGATATTTTTAATGAGTCCTTAGAGTGTCCGAAAGATTCTCCCAAAAGTGGTTTAAAGAGTAATTCAAGATGTCTCAGAAGGAATGTTTTAAGTTCAAAATTTGCTAAGCCAGAGCCTGATAATGCTTTAGAATCTGATGACTCTATGAACGAATGCCTTCTGAAAGCAAGCCAAGCTGTAGAAAATATTTTAGAATGTGAACCAACAGCGCCTAAACGGGTTTGTTATGACACACGAGGTAGAGTTGGTCCTGCAATTATCAAACCAGATTTTAGTTTCAAAATAAACGAAGATTCTATAGATGCAATATTAAATAGTATCAAAATTGAGTCTCCTGCAGTTAGTAAAGTTAAAAAGACTGAGTCACCGTGTATGAATAATGACTCATTTGATAATTTGGTTAGTAATTTAAATGATAGTGTTTTAGAGCAGCTGACACAAATGCCTATTAGGAACAAATTGCCAAATAGAAGTAAAGAAAGTTCAGATTGGAAAGTCCAAGAAGTGGTTGTACATGAGGGGAGTCCGTCAAATGTTTTTGGCCGCCACAATTCAATGCCCGAGTCTCCTGTGATCAATGGCAACAAACCTTCTACTAGTGGAATGTCTTTTGGGAGGTACAATTCAATGCCATATGGAAATAAAACTGTGAAGAATACAGGTAACAATTTATTTTTAAATTATTTGTTAATGAGTAATTACATTGCCTTGTTTTTTATTATTAGGGTTAACCCTTTCACCTCGAGACTTTATATGAGACTTTATATCGAGCCTTTATATCAATTGTCGTGCCACCAGCGCGAGGGGTAGTAAATTTAAAATAAATACCTACAACCAGAAAGGGATGTGGATACTTCAGTTACATGCAAAACAAGAATTTTTTCGTCGTAAATATCCGACGCTTGCAGAATGGGCACGACAATGTTGGTTGGATTAATCCAACGTTCGAGGTGAAAGGGTTAATTATAAAAAAAAAACCTTTTGGTATTGGGTATGGTCTAGTTTAAAATTACTATGTGGCTAGCTCAATCAGTGTGATTTGTCCCTATCTATTATTTATTTATAGCTAAGGATATTTTGAAGGTTTTTAAATAAGTAGTATGAATAAAGCCAGAGAATGGAAGCATGATGGGAGGTATTAATTGTGATAGATAATAAAAACTCCATGGTAAGCCCCATTGCATTAAGGTTGGGTAGGGACTTTTGGTTTATCATGGTATCTGTTTCTGTCTGTTTTTCATGTTGTGGGCCCAATTTTGTTTATATTAGGAATTTCTATCTGAAGGCACTCATTCATAATTGTTGATAGGTCAGACTGGGTTATTATGTAACACCTCTTCATTCTCAGCCGTACTGCTCCAGAAACTAGAGTGGGTTTCCTGCTTTTTCTTCAAGTAATAACACTTCAATATAATTAGGTACTCTCATGGGTCAAAAATAAATTATTTGATCATCATCATCATTATCATCAATTTATTTAAGAACTATGTTCTTGTCGGTGGAGAATTTTCCATGCCTTCCAATCTTCAGCTAAATACTTGACCATCCTATACTACACGACTTCTGCCTTTTCCTTTACTTCATCCATGAACATCCTTCTTGGATAATTTATTTGATACAGTGAAGAAAATAAAACTTCACAAAGTAATGTCACTTTCCATGATCATATCCATTTTCAATATGATTTTAGATTTGTTATTGCAGAAAAACTGATATTAAGAGCGCTATTTGACGCCAAGAAACTATGATGAATGAAATCATAGTTTCTTGGAGTCAAATAGTCTACATTTCATACAAATCCAAATAAAAGATGTTTGAGTAAAATATGAACTCATTTTATAAAATATGTATATTTTTGCAGAACCTGGTGATTCTCCAATAAGATGTAGTCCAGATCAGATCGCGAGGAAACGGCAGCAAGCAAGAGAAAAGCTGATAGCCAAGAGACTGTTGCCATTTACCTCAAGCCAAAGCAGCCAGCAACTCAAATCACAAGCTACACAACCCCCTTCAAGGAAAACACTATTCCAACCTAGAATCCCAAGTTCTGCAGTCCAGAAAACTACACAACCTACGGAAAATACAAGTAATCAACAGAAATCAAGCGGTCTGGATATCAAATCTTTAATTGAAAAAAAGAGACAAGAAGCTCTAATGAAGTTAAGACGTCGGCAACCACAATTAAAATAGTTTCGAAAGTGTCACCATATCAGGGTGTCTGTAGATTTTGTTTGTAGCGTCACACTGTAATGCTTTCAATGCAAAGGTACTTTGTTATAGTAGGGACAGATATAGAAACATTATAACGTCTTTTTCCCTAATGGGGTAGACAGAGCCCGGGGCCATAAGACACGAAGGTCATGTTTAGCATGATGGTGGGCATTAAGATTGAAAAAAGGAAATAGTGATGGGTTGCTAGCCGCATCGCCCATTAACATGATTCAGATTTTCTCTCATTCCTTTCATAAGCTTTTCCGATCTTCGCGGGAAAAGACCCAGGTGGTACATTCAAAGTTGTTATCCCCTTATAAACATGAAGTTATAGTGGGTTAAAGTTAAAAAAAAAACCGACTTTTAATTTTTTTAAGAGTTTTTTCCAAATTTCTAAAGTTCTTCATTACACCTTAACCAAATTAGTATGGAACCAACTTGAAAATCGTCAAATCGGTCCATGGTTGATGAAGATATCGGGTAATATACATAAAAACAAAATACAGTCGAATTAATAATCTACTTTGTTGAAGTCGGTTAAAAAGCTGTTGAGTTGGCGGCACTATGCTATGTTCAGACCGGTACCTCTATTTTTTAAATTAGGAGTCTCTAAATAATTCACACGAAAATCGTTTGAGTGATACAAAACAAGACCCTTTAACCGCGAACGTCGGATTTATCCGACAAATATTTTAGTACGAAAATTTACCGTCGGATAAATCCGACGTTCGCGGTGAAAGGGTTGGGCTGAACTTTCTATATTTTTGTTTTATAAATCTTCTACTAAGCATGATCGCTCATAACTATTATATCTACTAAAGTCCTATTTTTAAATGTATAACAAATTATTATGAACCATGTCGTTTAAAAAAATTAAGCTTTGTTTTTTTACAACTTTGTGCCTTATTTTGTATTTAAGTACCTACTCGTATGTGATAGAGAATTAGGAATGTTATGGTGAAAGATTTTGTATATAGGCCACTTGTTTGACCAATCCTATTTAATTTCAGTGATTAATTATAAAGATTATGATTTTCATTTACCATTTTTATTTCGTTTTTTTTTTTTAAGGTATGTGTATGGGTATATACATGGAAATCCAATGCCTGCAGCCCCCGCATAGCACCGGTGACAGTGTTTATCGAGCTCTATCGTCTCTCACTATCTAGTTCTACATAAAAATAAAGAGCTGCGTAGCAAGCATGGTGACGGCGACAAATTATCCTTGCAATTTGTCGCATTTGGCGTAATTTACCGCAACAAACATAGACAAAATTAAGCGACCGAATAACTTTCACTTATATAACGTATTTTATCTCATGCTAAACTCCCGTGTGCGCATGGTTTTGACAGGTCAAAGTAGACATTTCGACGGTTGGCAACGTGAAATCGTGTAAATTTATCGATTGCTAGACCCATAAGATTCAATTAAACCATTTTCAATCGTATTTTAAACAGTTATTCTTTTTATTTCTTTTTATTGTTATTCTATTTCATACATACATATTTTCACGCCTGTTTCCCATGGGGGTAGGCAGAGACTAGATTTCTCTTGCTGCGATCCTAGCAAACCTCTTTTGCTTTGTTAACACTCATTACTCTTTTCATACATGCTCTCCGGTTATAGGTACTCCTTACTTCACCTTTTTTCAGAACGTCTGAAATTTGGTCGCAGAACGTCCGTCGAGGTCGAGTCGACCCGGTCCAGTTTTCACATCCACATCCGCACGATAAATATTTTTAGTTAGTCTTCTTTCATCCATCCTCTCAACATGTCCAAATCACCTTAACATTCCTTTCTTAATTTTTGTCACTATATTCTCTTTCACCCCACACTTCTCACGTATTATATCATTTCTTATTCGGTCTTTCAAAGTTACACCACACATACTTCTTAAAGCTCGCATTTCAACTGCATTTATCTGACTTTCCACTACCATACATAAAAGTAGGTATCAACACTCCCTGATAAACAGCAAGACGTGCTTTGGCAGACACCTTCCTATTGTTCATAAAAGAATGTAATGCCCCATTCACACGATTACCAGCAACCACCCTTCTCTCTATATCGCTTTCGTACCTTCCATCTCTTGTGAACATACTATCTAAATAAACGAATTCCTCTACTTGTTCTTCTTTTTCTCCATCTATCATAATATCACATTTTGTTGTATTTTCATCCCTTTCAAACAATATTACTTTCGTCTTGCTTGCTTATACCCTGTCTCACCAACGCATCATCCATAACCGTTACCATCTTTTGCAAATCCTCCGACGACGCAAGTATCACTTGATCATTGGCATAGAGGAGGCATTGGATAAGCAACTCATTCATTCTAAGACCACATTCATTTTCTTTCAAATCTTTCAGACAATTGTCCATGAATAAGTTAAACAGCCATGGCGATGCTATACACCCCTGTCTAACACCTTTTTCGATATTAAACCAGTTCGTGTAGCCCGCAATAATCCTGACACAAGCGCCGGAATGTCTATAGAGAGATTTCAGCGCTATTATCAAACAGCTGTTTACCCCATACACAGACAATGTTGACCACAATTCGTTCCTCACGACTCTGTCGTAAGCCTTTTCTAAATCCACGAAAACGCAATACACTTTTTGACCTTCGGCCAAAAATTTCTGAAGTATGCATCGCAAAGAAAAGACTTGATCGGCACATCCCATTCTTTTTCTATATCCCGCTTGCACATCCCACATCTTATCATCGGTATCTTTCATAACTCTTTCAATGAAAACTTGGCATACAATTTGCCGACGACGCTAAGAAGGCTAATACCGCGATAGTTTTTGCAGTCTTGCTGTGACCCTTTTCCCTTTTTAAAGCGGTACAATAACCGCCCTGCACAGGTTGAAAAGGCGACACAGCTGACTAGTCACGATGCCATGTCCAGCCTTAAGAATTTCGACTGTGATCCTATCATACCCTCCCGCTTTACCCAATTTCATACTATTTAACGCATTCGTGATCTCTTCCATACTTATTTCATCAATTTTATCTTCCATATCGATTCCATGTATTTTATCTTCCATATTGTCTTATATTTCTCTCTTGTTCTATCCTTTTCAAATAAACCTTAAAAATAATCCTTCCAACCATCCAAAACACTCTTTTCATCTCTTAATATTCTGCCATTCTTGTCTCTGATTTTATTAAGCGCTGATGATGTGACGTTTTCTCTTACCCGTCTTATGTTTTTCCAAAAAAAATTTATATTATGCTTAAAATCTTGGGACAATCTAATATCAAATACATCCTTTTGCTCTTCTTTCTTCTTTTTTACTAGTTCTTTCACGCATTCATTCATCTTTTTATATTTCTGCTTTGCGGCACTCACTTCCATAACTGACGCCTTTTGCATCCTGTGGTCTGCTCGCAGAGCTAGCCAATCCTTCCACGCTTTTTTCTTTATACGTACTGCATTCTGTACTTCGTTGTCCCACCATACATAAGTCTTATCTGTTTCTTTTCTTCTTTTTGCTAAACCACAGAACAGAACTTCAGTTGCAGAACTAATGATACCATTTTTTAGGATGTTCCATACTTTTTCAATCTCACACTCTTCATTTATTCCTTCAAATCTTTTAGTCAGTAAGTTTTTTATACTTGTCTATCATTTTATCTTCTTGCAATTTTTCAACTTTTATTCTTTTTAATATTTTGGAGGGTTCTGATTCTATTTCATTAATATAAAATGTATATTTACATATTTAAATGTAAGCAGGCATCTTTAAACGATGTATTATTGAAGTTTACAAACAAAAAAAAATATTTAATTACGAAGCTATAGTGTCATCTCTTGATGAATCCAACAACCACTTTGGCGGTGCGACGCGGGCGGCGGTGAGTGCATAGGCAACTACTCGGCCGGCGGCTGATTTTTTTTCTTTCTTTATGTTGGCTGTCAGGTACGACATGAGTTGAAACGTTCCATTGCACATTTCATTTTAGTAATCTTTGGTTGCAATAATATTTTTGCATTCATGAATTTTATTTTGTCATGTTCATTTTTACAGAGGAAAGATATGTAAAGATCTAATGCTAATATTATTATTTTTTTTTACTTTAAACAAACATTATTTATTCAATCATTGCACATTTTTACAAATTTAAATAAAATAAAAATTACAAATAAAAAAGAGATTCCAACGCATCACCGCGAGGCAGAGTACCCAGAAGGCTGGCAGCATTGCCTCTCTGCACCGCAATAGAAATTCTTTGTGCAAAGAAACTGCCCGCCTTTAGGTCGCCCGTAACATCGCGGAGACGCGTTGAAATCTCAGTCACAAATGGACCCATCGTCTCTACGGCGAAGGGCACAAAAATGTAATTTTCAAGAAGATCAGTATATTTTCTACGTTTTATTACTTCCGCTGAAACAGCCGCTGCACCGGCTCGCACAGACGTTGACGCATCATGCGAGGACGCGAGAGTATCCACGCACGTTGCGTCCCAAATTAGACAATTGCCAAGCCTCCATGGTACCAGTGACATCCCGTCAGGCCTTTTGCCATCTGATCTCAGCAAACCGCTCGGTTCCAAGATGACTGGAACGGTTTCTGAGACAAGAGCCCTTCGGATTATGTCATTCAGTGTTCCATGTCGGGATAAACGACCAGCGATCCTTTGACAGGCTGATCCGTGGTGACCCAACTCGTTTACGGTTCTACCACAGACACTATAATTTAAGTAATTTCTCTAATTCTTTCAATATGGTTGATCACGACATTCTCCTGGCAATTCTCAACTACATGAAATTCTCATCCTTGGCTATGAACTGGTTCTCTTCAAATCTCCAAGGTAGGCAACAAAAGGTTCGAATGGACCGTGAGTTGTCGCAATGGAAGGATATTACTTCAGGTGTCCCTCAAGGGGGTATCCTATCTCCTCTATTATTTTCTATTTTTTTAAATCTTTTATCACAGTCTATTAGCTGTTCTTATCATTTTTATGCAGATGACCTACAAATTTACGTGCAAACCATAGCAGAAAATATTATCTCTGGTATAAGTTTACTGAACGCGTCCTTGTCCAACATTTCATCCTGGTCTGAAGATTTTGGCATTAAAATAAATGCGTTAAAGTGCCAGGCAATCTTAATTGGTAGTTCCAAACAACTAGCTAAGATCGATATGAGCTCTGTTCCTTTCACCGCGAATGTCGGATTTATCTGACAAACATTGTAGTGCCCATTCCGCGAGGGTCGGATATTTCCGACAAAAAAATGCCCGTTTTGCACATAACTGAAGTATCCACATCCCTTTTCGGTTGTAGGTATTTATTTTAAATTTACTACCCCTCGCGCTGGGATGAAAAGGTTAATAATACAAACATCTCGCTCAGTCAGTCTGTTAAAAATCTGGGACTTATTATGGACTCAACCTTTAGTTGGAGGGATCAAGTCACAACACAAATCAGCAGAAAAGTTACTCTCTTCAATACTAGAATCGTTTTAGAAATTTTCTTCCTATAAAAACTAAAATTACTTTAATAGAATCCCTTGATTGATTATGCTGATGTGTGTTATCCTGATCTAAACGCAGATGTTCTCAATAAGCTAGATCGTCTTATTCATAATTGTATCCGCTTTATTTTCTGTCTTCGTAAGTACGATCACATCTCTTTTTTCCGATCTAAGCTTAACTGGCTTCCTGCTCGTCAGCGCCGACAGCAAAGAATGCTTTGTACCCTTTTTTTTCTATACTAAAAATCCTCTCTCTCCCCTGTATTTGAAAATCAAATTTCGCTATCAGTCTGAAAGCCATGACCGTGAGCTTCGCACTAGTCATTCTCTTCTTTTTCACCTTACCTTATTTCGCTCAAGTTTTATGACTAACTCTTTTACTTTTCAGGTTATGCGTCTCTGGAATGCCTTACCCGAAGACATCAAAAGTATCTCTAATAGATACGTATTCAAAAAGTCCACACGCACCTTTTTGCAAGCTTGTTGCAGCAGAACTAATCATTATCTTAAATTGTTTTGTTTTATATTATGTATTTATGTACGTGTATTGTATATTTATGTTTATAACATAGCATATCTTTAAGCGCCTATCGCTCACAAATTTATTTCTGTTTTTCCTTAAGGCTAACTGGTAGAGAATGCATTAGCATTAAGTCCACCTTTTGTACCTTTTTGGTCAATAAAGATTTAATAAATCTATACTATAATAAAACAGTAAAAAAAAAGTGTGTACATTAAATATTTAAAAAAAATATTTATGGCAATGTAGACATAGTAACGGAGAAAGAAAAAAAATGTCTGTCTGTTTGTCTGTTTGTACACGCTAATCTCCGGAAATACTGGACGGATTCGAATGAAACTTTTTTTGTTATATAGCTGTGAAGTCTGGGCAACATATAGGCTATAATTAATTTTGGAAAATGGAACACATGATGCAGAACTATAATGGTCCAGGTAAACTATAAGAAATATTAAAATGCCGCCTTAGCAAAAGTTGTTACGTCTGATGAGAACTTTTTGTTGAGGTATAATAGAACTGGCCAAGTGCGAGTCGGACACGCGCGAAGGGTTCCGTACCATAATCTATGAAAAATCCCGTTTGTTGTATGGGAGCCCCCCATAAATATTTATTTTATTCTGTATTTAGTATGTTTTTGTTCAGCGGCAAAAAAAAAAAAACATCTATAAAAATTTTAACTGTCTAGCTATAATGGTTCATGAGATACAGCCTGGTTACAGACAGACAGACAAACAGACGGACAGACAGACGGACTGCGGAGTCTTAATAATAGGGTCCCGTTTTTACCCTTTGGGTACGGAACCCCAAAAAATCGAAGATTTGGAACACCTGATGCAGAACCAAGTTATATTTATTTGCATAAATATTTGTTTACTAAAATCGATGATCATCTGATGTGGAAATCTAAGATATCAGGTTAAAGTTGTTTAGCATAATATAATAACATAAGCTGGGAGTAACTCCATGTGGTAAAGGCGGTTTCAGTTTGAGCCTAATTTTTGATATCGACTTGGCTCTACTGGCTAATCCTCTCATTTGCTGTCTAATCGTTTGGGATGAATGCACAATGGCCAACAAAAAGGCAGTGGAGGCTGTAGATAGAACCTTGCGAGACATTCGTCGAAATGACAGGCCAATAGATAATGTCACATTTTTGTTGTCGGGAGATTTTCGTCAAACCCTTCCAGTTTTATGTCGGGGCTCTAGGGCAGATGACATTAGCTCCTTATTAAAACAGTCTTATCTGTTGCCTCAAATACAAAAGTTCAGATTGACAATTAAGAGAGTCCAGCTTGGCGGTATTAGTTTACATGCCCAAGAGTTTTCAAATATATTATTCAAAGTTGGGGAATGTCTCTTTCTTGAAGAGAATGGTCAGGTGAGTCTTCCCGTAATACTTGGCGAAGTTGTTTCGTCCGAAAAAGAACTTATAAGTTCAGTATTAGCGGACCTTCAGGAAAATTCTTGGTTATGTGAACGCCCCATATTAACACCAAAAAATGAATAATACACATCAATTAATAAAGAACTTATGACGCAAATTATTGGTGATGAAGTGGTTTATACTTTCTTGGATAGTGTTATTGATCAGGACGACACACCAATTCACTTGCAGCAAATGGACTCTCGGCTCACAAAATAAGACTTAATGTCGGAGGGCCAATAATGCTGATGCGAAATTTGACTTCGCCGAAACTGTGTAACGGAACCCGACTTAGTGTCTCAGCACAGTATGCCGAAATTCAGCGGCTGAATTTCAGCCAAAGCATGCCTGCAACACATAATCCTGAACTTCCGATGCTTTTGCCTGAATCGGAACTTTAGACCCGTACCCGTACCCGCATCCGCTCCCGCTCGCGCTCCCGCTCCCGTTCCCGTTCGCCGCAGACGCGTCCGGCGTTTACAGCGAACTTTAGACACTAAACTTTAGCCGCTAAACTTCGGCATAGTCTGCTGAGACACTTAAAGTCAATGCTTTGAAGCGAAATATAAGAAGCTGAAGCTGAGATTGTCACTGTGAGTCCAGTGAAACTGTATTTATTCCGCGTATACCATTCATCCCCAACAATTTTCCTTTTGAAAATACACAGTTGCTTTGCTATGACATTAAATCACAGTGTCAGACGCTTAAAGCCGCTGATGATCTGAGAACTGGTTTTTCGCTTGGCCAACTTTATGTGGCTTTCTCCAGGGTTAGTAACGCTTCAGGTCTTTTCATATTGGCTCCCAAAGGAAAGACTCCCAACATATACTTAATTTATAAAGAATTAAAATAATATTGACTTTTAACTTATAACACTGCTACAAGTACTTTCTTATCTCTCTCTCTCTCTCTCTCTCTCTTTATTTTGTATTTATATTAATACGCCGGAGTCATAAAGTCCACGCGAACGAAGTCGCGGGCATCAGCTAGTAAATAAATAAATAAAGACATCTCAGTTAAAACACCATACTAAGGCCGCTGGATGGCACTAGTTCGTCGCGCGATATAAACTATATCTGGGTTTATCAACGGACTCAATGGTGCCATGCTACGGGGGCAGCTCACATCCTTAGTATAAAATTAAGGTTATTGGGTTCATGGGCTTAAACTCTTGAAACAACTTGACCGATTTCGATGTGGTTTTCATAATCGTATAAGAGTACAGTAATCATGGTTCGAAAATTTTGCATATTTAGTTTTAGCGACTAAGACAAAATTGATAACGATTTTTCGAGCTTGAAAAATCGTACTATCGCCTCGAACCCACTGGAACGTCATGATGCCTATAAAGGCATCATGATCGACGTTCTTTCTAGTGGGTTCGAGTCCTACACTACCGTTCCCCAATCCCGGGACCCGTATTTAGTAACGAATGATTCCGAAGCACGTTGTGGCTAAAATATTTCAGCGTGGTACACTAGGGCGAAATATTACTAAAACGAATATCACCAAGTCGAATAGGACACTGCAGCGAAAAACATTATGGCGTAAAATGTTTGTAATCACATATAGTTTTTAAAACTCTAAAGGCGAAATGAAACAAAGAAAGTAAAAGTTTTATTTTAATAAGAAAAACAATAAGAGTTCGATTTTCAATATCATGTACCTACGAGTTATCATCTATTTTTAATTACTTGTGTTTGTTTCTTGTAATAACTTTATTGTACTATGATAACACACAATTATATAAAACCTGCTGTAACCAGCAACTTCGTCCGCGTAGAAGTCGAAAATGGTTTTAATAGGATCTTTAATTGGTTTTTTAAATTATAAATTGTGTTATAATATCCCATTCCCAATCCCGTTCCTGTTCCCGTTACCGTCATTTGCTAGGGCAAAAGAGAACAAATTATCTATTTGTCTCAATTTTTTGTCTCTCACTCAAAATATGAGGAAGTTTCATAATAATATAAATTCGCAACCTCTAAAGCACCCCAGGGGATGCAATTTTTAAAATCTAATTTCTGTATTATTATTTTTTATTGACTACTAATTCAAAAATGTCATGCGTCTCGCTTCAAAAATGACAAAGATTCATATAAACTTGCAACCCCTATTTCATCCCTATAGGGATGTAATTTTCAAAATCTAATAAATGCATTATTATTTTCTACTAACTATTAAAATAGATTTAAAATTTCATGTGTCTCACTTTAAAAATTACGAAGTTCCATACAAACTGGCAACCCCTATTTCACCCCCTTAGGAATAGAATTTCCAAAAATCCTTTCTTAGCGGACGTCCGCGACGACATCCTTGTCACAATCTACCTTCGTGCCAAATTTCATCTTCATTGGCTAAGTAGTTTTCGAGATGTCGTGATGAGTGAGTGAGTGATTTTCGCTTTTATATTTATATATATTTTATAGATAACAAATTTTCATAGAAAAATCTTTCAAATTTCGTTTTCAGTGTTACGTATCTAAAACTACAAAATGCCATATGTTTTAGTGCCGCAACAGACGGGACGCAAGTTGCGTCGCGTAACAGCTAGAGATGGGCAGTGGATAGTACTCAATCTATTTGAGTATTTACTCACTAGATTTAATAAATAGAGTAAATAGAGCGTGCTTATATATTGACATCGCATTTGATGTCTGTTTACTTATTTTAACATAAAATTACGTCTTTGCACACCTCCCAGCAAAAAAAAAGGATAATTAGTCAAAGAAGCCTACTTTCAGTATATGTTTAGTATGGTATTTTCATATATTTTAGCGTCGCATTTAACGTTTACCGATATTTTAAGCATAGTATGGCGTATGCACACACTTTCCGACAAGAATTGCAAATGTATACTAGATTAAAATTTCAAAATTGTCATGAAAACATGAAATAATGAATATGAATATAAATATAAGTCGCAACTCATTTAAATCAATATACTCACCAAATGGATAAATTAGGATATTTATCGGGTATTTACTCAATCTACTGAGTAAATATTCAAATGGGTTGATTGAGTATTTATGCAACTCCCATCACTAGCTGTTACGCGGCGCAACTTGCGCCCCGTCTGTTACGGCCCTTAAACTTAAACTAAGTACTGTTAGTATAAGCTTTTACGGCACAATATCGTCACCCTGTGTGAATCTACTTCTGATCATAGTAAGACTCCCTCCCAAATTATATGTACTATTACTAACTTATCAAGTTCCGGTGCATGGTTATGACTGGACATTTATTTTACTCAAAGATTTTCATCGCCAACAAATTAACTATTTACGGTATTTTTGCAGCCGATGTTTCAACACAAAAAAAAAATACCATGACCTTTAACGTGCGTTAATAACCTTTCCATGTCAGTAAAGTAATGTTTTTCGCTAAAAGGTCATTCGACTTTGTGAAATTCGTTTCAGTAAGATTTCACCCCAGTGTACCACGCTGAAATATTTTCGCCACAATATGCGTCACTTCGGCGTTATTCGAAACTAAGTACGGGAGCCCCCAATCCCCATCCATGGGTGTGGGTTGGCTTTTTCTGTCACACCATGTGGCCACAGGCGGAAAGAGTTATGTGGGTGGGCTCATTTTTCAAGCCTGCTTGCTAGTAAAGGTTAGCAAACGCTTTCAGGTGCGATGCGATGCGATGCCCTGCTTGGAACTAGTATGATCCAGCAAAGAGGGGGTTCAAAGTATTAGACATTAATCCTGTCTTCTCAGAGATATATATATGGTATCTAGTCAAAGAATCCTAATATCGGGATGGGAAAACAAAACAAAGTTACCAATTTTCTTTTTCCTCTTTTTTCGCCGTCGTTTACACAAAGTTAGGTTCTTTCAGTAACCTACTAATCACCGTGTAAATCAGACTTTAGATGACATTAACATAAGATTTAACTGACAGTGACAATGACAACTAGGTAGGCGACGGAACAAATTTGACAAGTGGAGTTTAGGTTTACCAAAAAATAATAAAAATATAGGGAGTTACTTAAAAAAATATAAAAAAATTATAAACGGTCCTTATTGCATGCATTTACATGCATTAGCAGAATATAAATAGGTGTTAAAAATCTAAATAAGTGTAAGAACTAACCTAGAAAAGATCGTAATAATGGCACTCAACTTTATTCGTCAAATTGCAAGACCAGTTTGTGCTTCGGGACTAAAAGGATGTAACAACATTACTTTTAGAAAAATAGTAACTAGTGAGCCAACTCGACTGGGAATGATACCGATTGTGGTCGAGCAAACAGGTCGTGGAGAGCGAGCGTACGATATCTACTCAAGACTACTAAGAGAACGAATTATCTGCCTCATGGGCCCTATCAACGACGAAATTAGCTCTTTAGTAGTCGCCCAACTGTTATTCCTACAGTCAGAATCTAGTAAAAAGCCTGTGCACCTGTATATTAACTCTCCCGGAGGTAATGTAACTTCGGGTCTTGGTATTTATGATACTATGCAGTATATCACTCCTCCAGTTGCAACATGGTGTGTTGGGCAAGCTTGTAGTATGGCTTCGTTGTTACTAGCTGCAGGAGCTCCTGGCATGAGACACGCACTGCCTAACTCTCGTATAATGATTCACCAACCATCCGGCGGAGTGAGAGGTCAAGCAACAGATATTCAAATACAAGCCGAAGAAATATTAAAGTTGAAAGCACAGATTAACACACTGTATGTTAGGCATACTGGTCTTGCTGCAGAGAAAGTGCAAACGTCAATGGAACGAGACCATTTCATGTCACCAAGTGAGGCAAAGTTGTTTGGTTTGATTGACAATGTTTTGGAGCATCCCCCTTCGCATGCCATGGAGAAGGAGTGTGCTACGTCCGGCAGTGGTAGCTCGAACAATAATAGTAATTGATCTGTATAAATTTGACATATATAAAGTTAATTCTTGTTATGTTTAATAAAGACTGTATATTTTGCTGTGTATGTTTTAATTTCTTGATCCCTAGGTCTGTCAACCTACCTAGAAACACAGGTCAGATGGAGGCATGTGTCTTGTTATAAAAAAAAATTGGAAACAATTTACTGTTGCAATAATTAGCAAATTTTATTTAAACGGGTATGGTAACTATACAACTTTTCCCACTCATTCTTAAGATAATTCGAGTTTAACTTAACATAAACTTACGACCAATATAATTTGGTTTAATTTTTGTAGTAATACTATAAGACAAAGCATCTTGCTGGTCTTTAAGAACGGACCCGTATTTCAAACGACATGAGTACGACTTTACAATACAATACAAATACTCTTTATTGCACCATAAACAAAAGGAAAAACAATTAACAGAAAAAAAAACGACGGTTTGCACTCCGGGAGTGCTGGCAGAAGTGAAAACTTGAATATTAACGTTGTGCATTTCCATGGATGCGCGTGGCAAGCTGCAACATAAACACACGAAGCGCAGGCGCGCTGCGCCGCTTAAAAGAAACAGCAGGCGCCTGCATACATACATTTTCGCCGCGCCGTAGAAAAAGAGGGGGATACTTCCTATCCTACGCCGCGCAGCGCGTCTTACGAATTTTCGATCAGGTCACGTGTCCTGGCGCCCTGACGCCCTGACGCGAGTTTATCATTTTTAACCCATACCAAAAACAGTGTCACGGTACAGATATATACAGTATTGTATCTTCATACAAACGGTCGGAACGCAAGTGGTACCTACGCGCCTCCAAGGTCAGCATACACTTGTTCCGTGACTCGGCGTACAAACAGTCGCGGTTGGGCCGCAGTGGCGAACGGTGTGTTGTAAGAAGTGAGTGTGCAATGTGTGTACACATTTACTATATATTATCTTATTCGTGGAATAATATGGCAAACATCGACAATATTGTGCTGTTTTTGGTTGCTTAAATACATCATTTAAACACCCAGAGATGGTACATCGAATGGTAAGACAAAAAAAAACGTTTTTATATAGGTTCCTACTAGGACGTAATTTGTTTCATTTTTATTATGTAAGTATTTCCTTTTTTCCACAAATAAAAATACCTGGACACAAAAAAATTGTGGGTAAGGTGGAAGACAGTGACACAAGTGATCTATCTTACCTACCTACGCCCTACGCTCGCGATAAAAAACCAGTAGGTATGTGGTACTTAGCTACTTACATATAATAGTAAGTATATGTAAAAGTGTCAAAGTGTCAACATATTTATTTTATAATAAATAGTTATTTAAAATATTATGATCAAAAGTGTGCATCTATAATTCGTTTTATATTGATATAAATATATCTTTTTCTGGAATATTTCAAGTTAATATGGAAAATATGTACAATTGAAAAAGATTAAGAAATTTTTACTTTGGAAATGACGGATGACAAGTCAGCTGATAGCTGTGATTGTAATATAATTTGTGATTTTGGTATTTTTTAAAGAAATAAAGCAAATTACTATAAAATCAGTATTGAAATCAGTTATAAAATGGTGTTTTGGGCTTATGGTGTTGTTGACAAAACTCGAAAATTACTAAAATAGCACTGACGGCTGCAAAGTGAGGAATAAAGCCATTACATGGAAAATTGCATCTTCTGGGATTTTCTGCTGGTGCTACTTCGGTGGTAATGACCCGGGCAGCAACTCATACCCAAAAAAGGAACCACACGATGAATGAATGGCAGATCAGTTGAACAGTGTTACATAAATAATTTGCAATTTCGGTGTTGTTTTTGTTTGAGCAAAATTATATGAAATTCGGTAAAAACTATTATAAATTATGGACTTGCGGTATTGGTGGTCTTTTTTTGTGACATACCTACCAATTTAGTTTATAATAATTTAATTATAGATTTTTATTTTTATAGTATTATTTTTAAGATATAAATCCCCTATTATTTTAGGTAGATAGGTATGATGAGTCAGATATCTCAAGCTCCTAATCGGGCTATGACCGTTAGTCAGTCTGGTGCAGCAACGTCCCAAGAATCCGTGCAATGTATGGATTGCCCTCAACCACGTTTTTTCAAGGGACAGAGAGGCCTACATATCCATCAAAGTAAGTGCCACAAGGGAAGCAATATTTTAACAAGCATTCAAGCTAGCCAAATTCGGACATCTCCCCCTTCCTCTACTAGTCCATTGTGGCAAAAACTGAATAAATATAAGAAAAACATACCCGTTGTTAGACGCATACCACGCGGCGCTAGGCGCTGCGTAGCTGCCTCTCTGTCCTCTTGTATAAAAAATGTAGTAGAAAAAAATGACAAGAACGGTTGGGAGTCTCTTCTTTTTTTTACATACAACATTCTTAATGTAAGTAAGGAAACGAGTAGTAGCGGTACGCTAACTCAAAAAATTAAAGACAATTGTTGCCCCAACATTAGGCCAGAATTAGGTACAGATCAGAAAAAAAACACTAAGCACAAAATTTCTAAATTAATTGAACTAAAATTTAACGATGGGGACATTAAGGGTGCTGCTGACCTCCTTTTTTCTACTGACGTAGTTGCACCAGATACTCCAGAGACCTACGCCGCCTTGTTATCGAAACATCCTCAACCTTTAGTAACATCTTGCTTGCCAGATGCCCCCGGACCTGCGGAGCGCACACTAGAGACTACGCCGGAAGAGATACGAGCCGCGATTATGTCCTTCAGAAAGGGCTCTGCTGGCGGACTGGATGGTATGACGCCGCAGCACCTTAAAGATCTTGTCTGTGGTACATCAGGTGACGCTGGCACGGCCCTACTGGGAGGACTGACGCGGCTCGTAAATCTTATGCTTTCGGGTAAGGTATGTGAAGACATACTAGAAGTACTCTATGGGGCCAACTTATGTGCGCTTCGGAAAAAGGACGGTGGCATTCGCCCTATTGCTGTAGGTAACACAATCCGCCGCATAGCTTCCAAAATCTGCTGTAGGCACATCATTCACAATCTACAACAAGAGTTTCAACCAACCCAGTTAGGTTTTGGAACTAAAGGGGGGTGTGAGGCTGCCGTTCATGCGGCCCGCACCTTTCTTAATTGTGGCGGAGGCGAAGTGTTCCTAAAGGTTGATGTGAAAAATGCTTTTAACTCCTTGGATAGGGGCGCTCTGCTGACTGAAGCTAAAAATTTAATTCCTAGCACTTATTCTTATTTGTGGCAGTGCTACGGTAAACCAACCAGCTTGGTATACAATGGCCAGCTCATTGAATCGGCGGTCGGCTGTCAGCAGGGTGACCCACTCGGACCGGCTATTTTCAGTTTGGCTATACATCCTTATATTAAAGTTTTGGCTTCAAAATTCAACGTTTGGTACCTGGATGACGGGACCTTAGGTGGGGATGCTGCATCAGTTTTATTAGATTTAGACAAAATTATAAAATCATTTGGCAAAATCGGTTTAGAACTAAATTTTTCAAAATGTGAATTATTCATAAGTGACGACGTCTCTCTAGAATCTCGGAACGATCTAAATTCTAAATTCAATGTATTGGCTCCAGGTATAAAAATTATAAATGAGCAGTCACTCCGCCTTCTGGGGTCACCGGTGCTGGAGGATTCCTTCACAAAATTTGTAGAAGAAAAATTAATAGCTTTTGAAGACTCCTCCAGACGCCTAACGGACATCAATCCCCACATGGCATATTCGATCATAAAATTCTGTCTGTTTATACCCAAGACTACCTACACACTCCGTTGTACACCACTTTGGACCTATAACCATCTTTTGACTGTGCTCGATCTAAAAGTCCGAAACACTTTAACCAATATTTTAAATTGTAAACTAGATGACACAAGTTGGATCCAAGCAACACTACCAATTCGCCACGGTGGTCTTGGAATCAGAAAAATTTCAAGTGTAGCACTTCCAGCGTTCCTGTCCTCAGTCTATAGCACGGCTAACCTCGTCGGTAAGATTTTAGGCCCGTCGCTAAGCGACGTAGGGGTAGCCGGCTTAGCTGTGGCCAGGGATGCTTGGATCGGTGCAACCGGTCCGGGCCAAGCTTTACCCTCGAATCCGGCTTCGCAGCGGCAATGGGATGAGCCTCTCTGCCTACTTGTTCAGAAACAACTATTAGATAATACGAATAGTGAGGTGGAGAGGTCTCGCCTCTTAGCCAGCTGTGAGCCGGAGTCGGGTTACTGGTTAAATGCCATACCGTCGGCAAGTATAGGTACCCTCTTGGAGAGAAATACATTTACTTTAGCGGTCAGTCTACGATTAGGGGCTAGAACGAATGAGCCACATCGCTGTCGTTGTGGTGGGGATGTCGATCCCCTGGGTCACCACGGCCTGGCTTGTCGTCGCAGCGCAGGGCGTATTTCGCGTCACGCCACCTTGAATGACGTCATCCGTCGGGCTCTTGCCAGTGCCGGTGTGCCAGCAATTTTAGAACCGAATGGTATCACGCGGGACGATGGCAAGAGACCCGATGGCATGACGCTCATCCCTTGGAAGAACGGGCGGTCGCTTGTGTGGGATGCTACATGTGTAGACACTGTAGCTCCATCCCATGTACGAGCGACTGCTCGAAAAGCGGGCGCGGCAGCGACGGCAGCGGAAGCCATCAAGAGGCGCAAATATTCGGCTCTAGGGGAGCCGTATATATTTGTGCCTTTTGCAGTGGAGACCTTAGGGCCTTGGGGTGCGGAAGCTCGTCAAATTTTTAAGGAAATTTCCGCACGCCTGATCGACGTTTCGGGGGACCCAAGGGCCGGCGCGCATTTCGGACAGCGTCTAAGTATTGCTATTCAACGCGGAAATGCCGCCAGTCTCTTGGGTACTTTGCCCTGTGACGGCAGCGATTTGGCCTCCATTTTTTATATAATTTAATATAAGTTTTTATTATTTAATTATTTTTATTTTATTTAGTTTTAATTGAAGTAGGTAGTCTTTTAGTTTGTTTAGTTTTAATTAAGTGTTTTTTTTGTTTTCTTATATTGTATATATTTTTGTGTGTTTAATGAAATATAATATTTTAATAGTAAGTATTGAAGTAGAATATCATTAAAAGTTACCTGTAATGTTACCTACCTTTCTAGTAAGATTAACGTTAATAGGTTCCTACCTATTATTTATTTTAAGTAAGATTTTGTATTAGGATTTTGATTGCTGTAGGTAGCACACGCAATGATATGGTTGATGTTAAGTAACAGCCGCAGCGTTTCGATATCGAATGGGTGACCAAACATTTTTTATTTCGAGTTGCTCCGTGCTGTATAAAGCAGGGATTGTAGTCCGGCCTCATTTTCAATCTGACGGGATTAAACAAACCAGAATAACTTAATTTTCATTAATAACCGACTTCCGAAAAGGATTTTTATGTATGCGGATATTTAGGTGCGGTAGGTACTTCTCAGTCGAGGCGCAAATATTTTTCTGTCGCAAATTTATAAGTATGAATATGTGTGTCTTTTTTTATTAAATCTACTATAACTAAAAAAAGACATAACATGTATTTTTATTTAAACGTACATTTTTCATTCACATTACAATCACAAAAGTGTAGGCGGGCAGAAGTGCCATTTCTGAAACGCGGAGTCACCTAAACGAATGGTTTATGCATGGAAAAACCATTTGTTTAGGTGACTCCGCGTTTCAGAAATGGCACTTCAGGACTTGCTGACGACTCGGACACGATGTTATTCGGACACTCTGTCCGAATTGTCACTTTTTAATTTTAATATTTTTTCACTGACAATTCGGACACCATCAAATTTTGGAGTAAAAGAGATACAAAGAGTGTATTGGAAGCATTTCATCAGCGCGTTTTCGATTGGTCAGTTCTGCACTTTAAGCAAATCCATATCACTACTGCCAGGTTAAAAAAAAAACACCAAATATTGATTCGGTCATCATACGTTAAAAATGTTAAAACTCATGATGACCAAAAAATATCTGAAAAAACACTAAAACTGTTTTTTGTCTTTTAAAGTATAGTCAGAAATTTCTTTCTGACTATACAAAACAATTTTTCTTTATTGGTGTCCGAATTGTCAGTGAAAAAATATTAAAATTAAAAAGTGTCAATTCGGACAGTGTGTCCGAGTCGTCAGCAAGTCGCGGGCAGCCGCGGGCGTATGTATATTTTTCAAGGACAGCGCCGAGTGCGAATACTGTATGTCTCTATTCTGTGACAGTGTACAACGCCGCTAAAGAAGTTTTCACTTAAAAAAAATGAGAGTGCTTCGAGAGTGCCGGCAGAAGTGAAAACTTGAATATTAACGTTGTGCATTTCCATGGATGACCGTGGCACGCTGTAACATAAACACACACGAAGTGCCGTTATTCAAACGCGGAGTCACCTAAACGAATGGTTTTTCCATAGAAAACACCGTTCGTTTAGTGACTCCGCGTTTGAAAAATCGCACCAACGAACATTTGCGCAAGCGCCCTGCGCCGCCTAAACGAAACAGCAGGCGTAGGCATACATTTTCGCCGCGCCGTAGAAAGAGAGAGGGATACTTCCTCTCCTACGCCGCGCCGCGCCGGCTATCTACTCTCCATCCGTCTTACTAATTTTCGATCAGGTCACGTGTCCTGACGCCCTGACGCCCTGACGCGAGTTTATCATTTTTTACCCATTACAAAAAAGTGTACAACGCCGCTAAAGAAGTTTTCACTTCAAAAAGAAGACAGCATTATAATACAAAGGCGGACTTATCGCATAGCAATCGACTTTCAAACTTTATAAAGACAAAATAACAGCAATAATTAAACTTTGGCCCCTATTTTTATATATAATTTTTTGGACATATACGGAATATATCTTAAAAATTTGCCTGGCAAAAGACACTGTAAATATAGAGTAATAATTATAATAGAATAGATGATAATTATTTTAAAAAAGTATATTTGTTATTACTCATAAGCTTTATAAAGACGACCATTCAAACATGAAATGTTGGATTTTTAATAAATTAAGCCAAGTTACCCACGACAGTTATTTTATTTATAGATGCATCTACCTAGGTCTTTAATTTATGTAATTAATGAAGAAGACAAGACCGCGCCGCTCTATATAAATTGTAGATGTAGAGTAGCGTTGCATAACAATCCATAGGTTGACTATCAATAGTTGACTTCGAAAAACAGTCACAACAACACAATACCGATAGGACTATCGATAGTATCGATACTGTAACTACTTTTTGTACGAAAAACTATCGATAGCTAAATTACTATCGCTAGTATTACAATATCGATATTTGTCACAATACTATCGATAGGTTTTAATACAAATAGTAGTTTTACTATCGATAGTCGTATCGATATTGTTACTGTTTTTCAAGGTCACGATAGTATCGATACGATAGACTATCGATATTTTATACTATTGCTTGCATCGCTATTGTTGAGTAGACAGCCGGTCTATTTAGATATAATAAGTATATTAGTATACCAGTCCACGGATATTGTTGTAGCCTAATCGTATCTTTATGGCCTTAGCCTATGTCTCTTGGACAATAACGACGAATCGATTGACATCTCAACTGTGAAAATAATTTAGTTCGCCGCGGTAACAAGATCAAGCGCCATGTTGAATTTTACATGTAGTCTTTCGCGCGTTTAATTTGTTTTGCTTTTTTTGATACGAGTCAATATACAACAAATACATAGTGCAATGTGTAGCTATATAGTTTTACTAGTGGGAATAGTAAATACGGTACAAATCTATCGTGAAATGTGTCAGTGATTTTATTGGCTCACCCCATGCTTGCTTATTATTACCCAGTTGGAAAGAGAAGAGCAAAGTAGTATAGAGGTAAAAGAGTACCCTCTTGCGTCTTTTAAGCCAATTGATGTGGCGACCTCTGAAAGTTGTCCCCCGGAACTAGATCTAATCTATAGCAACCTACCTACATAAATGTACGTAGTTATTTCGCTACATATACCTAGGTACCTACATAAATATAACATTAGTACTATGTTTGTTGAAAAGAAAAACCTAAGTAGGTAAATATCATGTTTTAATTTAAGAATTTCTTAAGGGTTTATCCATTTGCTGAAATGCTGATTTTGTACAGGTAGGCCCGTTGATAGACGTCCAAAGGAAAACATTAAATTGCCCTAACCTAAAGCGTACTCGAATCAACCCCATGTCCCTATGATCTGCAATTTTTTGTAGTTTAGGTCCCAGAATTTTTTTAGTTTTTTATTGAAATGTTTACCTAAAGCCGGTTTTCATTTTTTTTATTTTTTTCTCTCTTAATTTTTTTTATAGTGGTAATTTATTGTCATTATGACAACTATTGGCTAAAAAAATAAGATATGCCTAGGTATTACGGAACATTCAGAGAAAAGTTACCTAACGTTCAAAATTACTGTTCGAATTAATTAGTAGAAAATGTTTAGTACTTTAAAAAAATTAAGTGAAAGGTGCCAGGGATTTTTAAGTATTCTTAAAAACTTCTAGAGATCATCATCGGTAAAATTCATCCAAAAAAATTGGTCCTCAATAGGGGTTTATTTAGTGTAATTCTAGAAAGCAATAAAAGTATTTTATTCCGGCCTAAAAGTATTACAAAATTTAATGAATTTATATTTTTTAATATATTTTTTTAATATTTTACTTTTTATAGATATATTATAAAAACTAACTTATGTTTTACAATGAATAAAGAGAATAAATCTTAAGGGTGTAGAAGACTACCAGAATAAATACCTATTTATTCTTATTCAATTGCCTAATTGCTGTAATGTATACTGACATGACGCAAGCATTTGATTATGTTTATCGGAAAAAATTAATAAATAAACTTAATGCATGTGGAATAAGAGGAAATGTGCTTAATTTAATAGAATCATATTTGAATAACAGAAGCCAGTATGTTGAAATTTCTAGCCTGTGTGCCAAAAAAAGACAAGAGGTAAGTTACAAGTCAGAATATAGAATAAATAATTTTGGTGTTCCTCAGGGAAGTGTATTAGGACCTTTGCTATTTTTCATTTATATTAATGATCTGCCTCAAAATGTTAGACATAAAATGGTGCTGTTTGCCGATGATAGTACAGCCATAATTACATGTGACGACCCAAGTGGATATGAATTTGACATAAATAATACATTGAGTGACATTATAGAATGGTTAGATAAAAATAATCTGAAAATTAATCTAAACAAAACTAAAATTATGCATTTTTTTAAGAAAAAACTTCCTCCTAAACTTCAAATAACTTATAATAATCAGACAATTGAAGAAGTCCAGACAGCAAAATTCCTTGGCCTTACACTTGACAGCAATTTTACATGGACTTATCATGTAGAGGAAGTTTGTACAAAACTAAGCAAATCGGCTTATGCTTTATTTAGATTAACTAAAAAAGTTAAACTAGAAGTTGCTTTGGTAGCTTACCATGGCTTGGTTTCACCTCATTTGAGCTATGGTGTAATATTTTGGGGTAACTCACAGGAAAATGACAAAGTCTTTAAAGCCCAAAAAATATGTCTTAGGTCAATGTGTGGTTTAAATTCTAGAGACAGCTGTGTACCTTTTTTTAAATCTCAAAATCTATTGACTTTACCCAGTATATACATCATGGAGTTGTGTCTATTTGTAAAAGCAAATCCACACTTATTTCCTCAATTCACGGAATCAAGAATGAGATCAAATAATGTTAGAAATCAATACAGACAAAAGTTGATAATGGGCGGACATAAAACTGCCATGATGAATAAAAATGTAATAGGTATGGCTCCTACTATTTACAATAAATTGCCAGATAATTTGAAAAAATTAGACATGTTGACTTTTAAAAAGAAATTGAAATTGCTCCTGATTGAAAAATGTTATTATAATGTTAAAGATTATTTCAACGATATTTTGATCATATAATTAATTGCATGTTATAATATAATTAAATGACTAGTTCTAATTTAATGTGAATTTTATAATGATTTAATTTTTTGAGCAATGTAAATATAACCATTATATTATTGTATATCCATAAGGATAGGTCACAGTGATTCCTTAATACTTATAAGAACTTTGTAAACCTGTGTTCCACAATAAAGATATTTGATTTGATTTGGTGAATGGGCACTATTGATGATGAATGTTGTTTTTGTTCACGAATTTTGATACCTAAAAGAAGGCTCCTGCACCTTTTTACTAATTTAACCACAATTTTTCCTAAATATATTTCTTTTTTTTAAATGTACAGGCGCGAAGAAGGCAGCTCAAAGAGGAAATCGGAGAGGTCGAAATGGTAAAAGACCGCAGGCAATCGATGAGTAGGTAAGTATTTTTAAGTACCCAACCCAGTTTACAAATAGAATTTTAAAGCTGAAGTAGTAAACATGCCATTTTGAGAAAAAGGTAATACAATAAATTGAATACTCATCAGGGGTGATGAGCAGAGGTCTGTGATGTAAAGTTATTTATGTACTTATACTGATTTCACACAGCGAAAGAATAAAGTGGATATGCCTCAAATCCCATGATTTCCTGAGTAAAAGTATTTAAACCACTGCACGCGCGACGTTGCCAATATGTTAAAACCAATAAAAATACTAATGTAAATACTAATAAAAATTGTAAGTAAATTATCTTTGTTTTATTTGTCTTATCTATCTCTGAGGTTTTCATGATTATTTATTTCTAATATTGTTGGCAACATGGGTTAATATGGATCTTCCCGGGATTTCTAATGGATTGTCCATTAGAAATCCCGGGAAGATCCATATTAATATCAACATTTCGAAGCAAGTACATAAATAACTCTACCTAATTCCGACCTCTGGTGATGAGATACGTGGGGCGCACTATAAGTTTCCGGAATGAATATGAAAAAATACTATTAAAGGTACAAAATTAATTTATTGTTTTTCAAAATAATCTCCCTTGGCGTCTATGCACTTTTTCATTCGATGAAACCAGTTTTGAAAACTTTTGTGCCACTCCTCTGTGGTGACCTCTGAAACGTGTTTCTCATACTCCTCGACAGCCTCTTCTGGTGATGAAAATCGTTGACCGCGTAATTGGTTCTTAATTTTTGGGAACAGAAAAAAGTCACTAGGCGCCAGGTCGGGACAGTATGCAGGATGACTCATGAGTTCTACATTTTTCGCCTTCAAAAAGTCGTTTGTCTGTCTGGCCGTGTGAGAACTAGCATTGTCGTGGTGCAGGATTATACGGCGTTTACGGTTATTTTTACGGAGTTCGTCAATAACTTCCGGCAAACAAATGGTCGTGTACCAGTCACTATTCACTGTACGACGATTCTCTAAAGCAACAGTAGCCACGTGTCCAGTTTTATTAAAAAAAAGAAGCAATCATCCGCTTAGATGCACTTTTCACGCGCGCCACTTTGGTTGGTTTCGGCTCATCTTGAAAGACCCATACGCTCGATTGCTACTTTGTTTTGGGATCGTAGCAATAAATCCATGTTTCGTCACCTGTTACTATGTCCCACACCAAATTTGACGCACCTTCGTTGAATCTGGTAAGCATGGCACTGCACCAAGTGACGCGGTCCGTTTTTTGAGCCTCGGTCAAGTTGTGTGGGATCCACCGCGAGCACAGCTTTCTCACACCCAAATGTTTGTGTAGGATTAATTGTATTTGACTCATGCCTATTTCTAAGGATGCGCGAATTTCATGGTAGGTCACATGCCTGTCTGTTTCAATCATACGGCGCACAGCATCGATGTTTTTGTTGTTAACAGCGGTGGACGGCCGACCATCGCGAGATTCGTCACTGAGATTGATACGACCACGCTTGAATTCTGCAAACCAGCTATAAACAGTTGTCTTGCATGGTGCTTCATTGCCAAAAGCTGTTTCAAGCCGAGCGATGCTCTGTTGAGCTGTCAAATTACACTTAAAATCGTAGAAAATCATACTACGAAAATTTTCCCGAGTTAAATCCATGTTGATGCAGACACACAATTTTTTAAATGGCGCCACAAGGTAAAAACAAAAGACAGTCAGATGAAACAAACTGCATTCTACAGCCAAAGAGTTCTATTTTCAAATGTTGCAATAAATGTTTAAATATTATTTATGTAAGTGGCCAGTTCCGGAAACTTATAGTGCGCCCTATGTATATGTAAAATGTGGCCAATGGCTATACATGAATTAAATTATCAGTGCTGAAATACACTATCTCACTTTTTAACACCTGACAAAAAAGAGGAGTGTTATAAATTGGACGCCAATGTCTGTCTGTCTATCTGCCTGTTTGTCTGTCTGTGTGTCTGTCTGTAGTATCATAGCTCTCAAACGGATGGATCGATTTCGATGCGGTTTTTTCACGTGAAAGCAAGTGTCCTTGCGGTGGTGCTAAGCTATGTTTGATAAAAATCGGTTTAGCCGTTCAAGTGGGTGAACACTTGAAAGTTTTTCTTTTAATTTGTCTGACAAATAAACTACGACGTTGACAGCTTGCTTTATATATACATTTTTGAGATATATAAATGCTTTTTTTTAGACTGCACCTTAAGAACATTGAGGAATTTCCTAGAGGAAGTCCATTAGAAACACCTGTTCATATAAAAAAAAGGCGAACATGGGACCGGTTAGTACCTATTTAATATGTACAATATGTAACATGAACACTGTCGATCCTTGTAGGAACAACTCAGACCGTCAAAATGAACAACTTTTCCTATGGGAAATTTTCATACAAAATTGCCGGGCCGGCCGAACACTTTTGTATTAAAATGTCGATTTTTTCTTGAGTTTCAAGCATTGGTCCCATAGGAAAAGTTGTTCATATTGACGGTCTGAGTTGCTCCTACAAGGATCGGACAAGGTTTTTGTTACATATTGTATAAGAATTTAAAATACAACATTTTTAATAATAGTTTATTTTCAGAGCGGAAAAGCTCGATGAAATTGAAAAAAGTACAGTGGAGTCGACAACAGAATGGTAAAACTATTTTATCAAATTTAATAAGCTGTTTATATAAATGATATATGTACAAGATTTTGTATCTGTATTTTCGTGCTAGAATACCAAGACTATTTCTTCCCGTGAATGCAGTAAGATGGCTAAAGGCGTCTATGAAAAATAAGACGGGAAGACCGCTCTTAATAAGGGGCAACGCATTTGGATAAGGAGGAATAATAAAAAGATTGAAGTGTTTTATCACTACCATAATTTTTTGGTTACTAAATAATGCAAATAAGTAAGCTGTCGATACTAAGAGCATAATGTATTTTTTAGCGGCAGCATTATAATGGAGTACGACGTTGAAATCGTACCAGTGGCATTCAGCGAGGAAGCAATGAAGTTGCCAATGTTACCTGTACTTCCCCAAAAACATTCGCCGGAAATTCTTCCAACATTGTATGTATTTTTTTGTTGAAAAAATATACATTATGTTTATATATTTAATTATACTACAGTCACTAAATAAAAATATACATGGTTTTGTTTTATGTATAAATATGAAGAGTGTAACCCTTGGACATGGTCAAAATATCTATAAATATATTACACAAATCACACAGATTGAGCTAGCCCCAAAGTAAGTTCGAGACTTCTGTTATGGGATACTAACTCAACGATACTATATTTTATAACAAATACTTATATAGATAAACATCCAAGACCCAGGTCAAGCTGAAAAAGATCGTTGTCCATCTTGACCTGACCGGGGATCGAACCCGGGACCTCCGGTGTGACAACGTGGTGTGATGACCACTAAGCCACAGGGGTCGACACTGTCAACAAGTGGCCTCTCCACCGCTAGTTCTTCGTCAACGCCGTTATCACTAGTGATGTGCCGGATCGTCAAAAATGTAGATCCGCGGATACGGATCTGAATACGGATATTTGGTGTCAAGATCCGCAAAAACAGATACGGATACGGATCTTAACTTTCTTACACAATCGGTGTCGGTGCGCGCGATCTTGAGTTGAGTGAGACATGTTTCGACTTGCATTGCGCGGCGGGCCTTTTGCTTTGTTTTAGTAATTTAGTTTAATGTGACACTGGACAGCATAGATAACGTTTGTGTTTGGTATTGGTAAGTAAGTACATGAGTAAAAAAAAAATACTACAAAGAAGTTCAGTAGTGTAATTTAGAATTATTTTATGATAATAAATGATGAATTGTGGGCCGTCAGAATCTCGGCAATTGGCGTCGCTAGTGCGCCTAACCCTTCGCCTTAAAGAATTTTATCAATAAATTTAAAATTAATAAGATAAATAGATCCGTAAAAGGTCCGCCAAAAAGTAACGGATACGGACACGGATACGGATCTTTCTTCTGCCTCAGATATCCACGGATACGGATACGGATATCCGACACATCACTAGTTATCACGGCGAACACTTAAATCTAAACCACGTTGCGATAAAGATATCAAAATAATATTCAATTACGGAATGTATGTATGATTTTTAAGTGCTTTACGTCCTGTAATTATTTTACAAATAATCATTACCCTTATTTTTGCCGTTGCCATAGTCAGGTAAAAAGGTTCCTGTTTTAATGATGAGTTACTTCGGTTTTTACCTGACTACGGAAAATTTGTTCATATTGACAGTCTGAGTTGCTCCTACAAGGATCCGGCAGGGTTTTTATTACATATTGTATAAGGATTGAGAATACAGCATTTTTAATAAAAGTTTATTTTCAGAGCGGAAGAGCTCGACGAAATGATTTCTATTGAAAACAGTACAGTGGAGTCGACAACAGAATGGTAAGATTGTTAAAGCGGTTGATATAAATTATATACAAGACTTTGTATCTGTATTTTCGTGCTAGAATACGAAGAGCATTTCTTCCCGTGAATGCAGTAAGATGCCTAAAGGTGACTCAAATAAATATGATGCTACAACTGCATCCATAGAGATGGGTGACAGCAGAAAGGTGGACTGCAGTAAAACCATATTCCAAATCGTATAAATGGTTTTGACTTTTCTTCGCCTTTACGTACGATGTTTTAAATCCTTGATTGTAAGACTTATGACGCATACGATCATTAAAAGAGGTGGGCTGTGGGCTTCAAAGTAACATTAAGGATGAGCTAGTTCGGAACTCGAACTCGTCGGCGCACGTGGCTAATTTGCGTGCTATTTCGCTGAGAAAGGGATAGACTCGGTTATGAACATTGCCGAACTATTTATACCGATTTATACGCACGCACATCGGAACTACAGTCTAGTGTGTCGTATCCGACTTATCGCACAAAAACGTTACGTTACACGTCTAAAAATTCACGAGTATGCGTTTGGGTGAAGTGTTCTTGTGATAAAACAGAATGTTGAATGTTGTAATTAAAAGTAAAGTTATTTAAATTTTTTAACAATCAAACTATGCTTAGCCGAATTTTGTTTTAGAGATATTATACTCCTTCCGGTATTTAATTGTGCCCAAAGTTGCGTTAAAATTACGTGTTGAAACGGAATGTTTTGAGACTCATAACTTTCAAAGTACTTATCATTTTACAATTATTATTCCATACAAGCATAGATAACGACAAGACAAATCGATAGAATTAAAAACTTTAAACAAACAATACCAAACAACGGAGTCATCACCCTAAAGAATTTGTGTGGCGAAACATCTAACTAGTGTACTCTTAAGGCGGCCCTTCCCGGCTGCTCTGTCGTCAATGCGAGCATTGTTGTTTCATTCAGGGCAATGCTAGAGAGAGATAGCGCCTGAGGGCTCGATCTGCATTCTTTTAAGCGAATTAGTATTTTTCTTAACTATCCATTGAACGAATATTAACTATTCATAGGGTGCGGAAATTTCATAAAACTTGTTCCAGGTGAGACGTGTTTATAAGTAAGCCTTACAAGTGTGTGAAATAAATGTTGTTTATTGAAAATTTTCATTACATTTTCGAGGTTTGCATCGAAATATTTTCTTTACCTTTACAATTTATGAGTACTTTACGAACGGTCGAAATTTAGCAAAAATTTTATTAACTGATACTGAATTAATAAAGGGCAACGCATTTGGATAATGAGGAGTAATAAACAGATTGAAGTGTTTTATCACTACTAGCATTTGATTGGTTACGAAATACTGCAAATAAGTAAGCTGTCGATTCAAAGAGCATAATGTATTTTTTAGCAGCAGCATTATAATGGTGTACGAC
This sequence comes from Acrobasis suavella, assembly GCA_943193695.1. NCBI lineage: Eukaryota > Metazoa > Arthropoda > Insecta > Lepidoptera > Pyralidae > Acrobasis > Acrobasis suavella. The sequence continues at coordinate 7,109,084 of OW971947.1, forward strand.
GTTGAAATCGTACCGGTGGCACTCAACGAGGAAGCAATGAAGTGGCCAATATTACCTGTACTTTCCCAAAAACAATCGCCAGAAATTCTTCCCTTACCTACATTGTAAGTATTTTTTGGTGAAAAAATATATATTATGTTTATGTATTTAAATATACTACAGTGTCTAAATAACAATATACATGGTTTTGTTTTATGTATAGAGATGAAGAGTGTAACCCTCCGACGCCGTCAACAAGTGGCCTCTCCACCGCTAATTCTTCGTCAACGCCGTTATTACGGCGAAAAATTAAATCTAAACCACGTTGCGATAAAGATATCAAAAAAATGTTTAATTACGGAAGGTATGTATGATTTGTAAGTGAGTATGTACTGTAATTATTGCCCTTATAATCATTACCCTTATTTTAGTCGGGTAAAAAGGTTCCTATTTCAATGATGAATTTACTTCGGTTTTTACCCGACTACGGTACGGTGTAACTAAGATATTAGTAGATCGTGCTACGAGGGACAAAGGTAATATTTTGAAGGCGAGGGCGCTAATTCGAATCCAGAACCAAATGAAGGATTTCACAGTTGAATTACGATCTTAGCAAGCGATTCTACGGTGAAGCGAGGGATTCATGTATATCGCCCGAGATAAAAATATTACCGTACCCGAGTAGTACACTCTACTTTTTATCTCCATCCATGAGAAAAACTTGCAATTACAAAACTTAACATTAAGAAAAGTAGAACACCTATACTACAATTCATAATCAGAGTTTAACCGACAGATACTAACCTTTATTTGGTGTCATTTTCATTCAATAAATGAGAGAGCACCAACTTCTTATAAAATGTTCACTTATAACTTTGTTTTGGTGATCCTTCATATCTTTATATTGTTATAGGTACCTAAGTAAACTTGATATTACACTATTGCTTTGAATTTACGAAAAAGTATTCAAATTTAAATAATTATATGTTATGCAATATAACCTAACTTAAAACTTCTGTTATTACTTTTAATTATTGACAAAAATTGCGCTTTTTAAAAAAATAGGTTTTTGTGTTTTTTTTGAAGCGAATAACATAATAATGTTTTCCTACATTCATCTACGTTGACGACGAATGTATTCCAAATTTAAAAAAATTACGACGTCTGTGTCAATAATTTATTGTTTTAAAACTAAGGTCTTCTCTTTTTTGTGCTGGACTGCCAACATCATTTTTGATTTTACATAGATTACACTCGTGTTCAGATTTCAAATTGTTTTTAATCCCTCGAGATTTTCTTTTCACTTTTCAGTCCTGAGAGAATCAGTAACTTTAGCTCCAAATATTTTGGGATGAAAATATCATTTTTCGAGTATGTAGATAAGATGTATTTTTTTTTATTTGCTTTTTGCTTTCCAATCATTCATATCGGATACTTTTTCTAAACGCCAAAACAATCATTTTCTGTAGGTTTTTTTTATGGGATTTGTATGAAATACAGGCTAATGACTGGTGTTTTGGAACCAAAAAGCGCTATTATAACTATATCAGTTTTTCTGCAATAATAAATCAAAAATTACGTTAAAAATCCATAATTTAGAATATATAAGTCAAAGATTTAGAGTAAGTATTTGAAAGTGGATATGATCAATAAAAAGTGAAATTTTTTGTGACTTTTATTTTTTAACAGTACCAAATCATTAACTTTTGACCTAGGAAGCTACCCAGTTTGTATGCAAAATATGTATGTAACGAATGTGACATAACATACAAAAAAGTTGAGACTTTTTTTATCTAGAATATCGAGTAGGTAGGATGTCAAATGAAAGGTATTAATTAGCGCATATTTCAAAAATATATATATATATATACTTTGTAAGCCGTAAACGGCTACCGAGCTTATGGATGCGACCGGCTACTGAAGTAAGTAAATATAAATGAGATTATAAATGCATGTTGATTTCGGCCTAGAAGCACACAGGCTTTTGTAGTTAAAACCAAGTCCCAAACCCAGAGCGTTTCGGCCGGGCCGAGCCCTAAAGGTTATTGAACAAAAGTAAATGTGAGATTTTAAATGCCTGTCCATTTCGGCCAGAAAGTGTTCTGGGTTTAATTGTTGGTTTTTTTAAATATATTTTTTATAATTTCTGCAATGTTCAAAAAATCCAAAAGTCAAAAAAAAGTAAAAAATCATTTATTTATCTTTGGATATTTATACCACTTGATAGTTGTCATTTCTTTTTTCTTTCGATTTCTTAATAGTTAGTTGTTGACGTTAGATCATTTACTTACAAATAAGTTTACTGCCGCCTCCAAAGCGCAAGTACAGAAGAAGCGGTAACAAACTGGGGGGTTACTCTAAAAGCGGTACGCAAGACGGACGTTACTGCGTATCCGCGGTTCAATATCAAGCAACAATGAGCATTAATGTATAATGATAAAGCCTAAGTTGGTTTGACGTAGAAATGGGACGTCACTTTCGGGCGTCTGTCGTATTATTTTATGGAGTAACCCCTCTGTACTGCAGCATTTTCTCCAAAAACGTCAACCTTACAATTATTATATTAAAATTAGATGTGTGGACTGAGAATACATTGCTATGTCATAATTATTAATTAAAAATGTCAAATTTGAAATAAATGACAATTTGTATAAAATTCATGTACTGATTGTACTCAAATTATGTCATTTGTGAGTGTACAAATATAAACCTTTAAAACGGACCCGCGCCAAGCTCAAGCCAGACGTTTTTGTCTTTAAGATAATCATCGGCTCCGTAATAAGCCTTCTCACAAAGTACTTTCTTTATATAAGCTTTAAATTTTCTATCTGGCATATCAAGGACCGATTCTGGCAATTTATTATAAAACTTTATACAGATTCCCTTAAACGATTTACTGACTGTTTTCAGCCTATAATACGGGGTAACTAAAACAATTATGTTACGTAAGTTTCTACCCGTAATATCACCTGTTTTATTAAATAAGGCAATATTTTTCCTCACATACATTATATTTTCAAATATGTACTGGGATGGTACAGTGAGTATATCAATTTTCTTAAAAAAAACTCTTAGGGTGTCTCTCGATCCTAAATCATAAATAAAACGAATTGCCCTTTTCTGTAAAATAAAAGTAGTCTGTATATCAGCAGCACTCCCCCAGAGAAGAATCCCGTAGGACATCAGACTATGAAAGTAACTAAAGTAAACTAGTCTAGCAGTTGCTACATCTGTCAATTGTCTGATTCTTCTAATAGCGTAAGCCGCTGAGCTCAGCCTATTAGCGAGTTTAGAAATATGGACATCCCACTGAAGTTTTGAATCTACTGTGATTCCCAAGAAAGTAGTATTATCAACGAGATCTAAGTTTTGACCGTCTAGTAGCACATAAACATTGGCCTGCCTCACGTTAGGAAGACTAAATCTAATGCATTGGGTCTTGTTTGCATTCAACAGAAGGTTATTGGCAGAGAACCAATTAGAAATGGCCGATAATGTGTCATTCACCGCAGTAGCATCTTCGCTATGACGGTCTATTTCAAAAATAAGAGACGTGTCATCGGCGTACAACACAATACCAGCCTGTTTTTTAACCGCGTAAGGCAAATCATTGACGTACACTAAGAAGAGGAACGGTCCTAGGATAGAACCTTGAGGTACACCCATTTTGACAAGAGATCCGTTTGACTTTATGCCATTTATATCAACCGTCTGAAGCCTATCCGTTAAATATGATTGAATGAGGTTTATAGATTTATCGTCAAAACCGTACTGACGGAATTTGAGCAAAAGTGTCGGGTGATCTACGCAGTCAAATGCTTTTGAGAGATCGCAGAAAGAACCGATTACATCATGCTTGTTTTCCCATGCGTTGTAAATGTGAGTAACTAGCGCTACCCCCGCATCGGTGGTCGATTTCCCTCCAGTAAAACCAAACTGCTGGCTATGAAAAAGGTTATGGGTGATAAAGTGATGTTGCATTTGATTAAGCATTATCTTTTCAAACACTTTGCTCAAAACTGGCAAAATGGAGATAGGTCTATAATTACCAGGATCTGTTCTTACCCCCTTTTTAAATAAAGGAATCAATTTACTGCATTTCATTAAATTTGGAAAAATACCTTCATCAATGCATTCATTAAAAATAAAAGCTAGGTCTGCAGCAATGATATTTATGATGTTGCTTACTACATTAACGGACATACCCCAGTGATCTTCAGACTTTTTTAAATTTAGCTGTTTAAATGCATCAACTATATCTTTGGGGGTAATATGTTTGAAATGAAACTTATGATTACATGGAGCTATATTATCTTTAAGTAAGGCTTCAGCATGTTGAGGACTTGAATTGACATCAGCAGTAAGTGCCAAGGGAATATTGGTAAAAAAATTATCGAATACATTCACTATGTCTTTAGGTGCGGTAATATTTTTGTCAGCATATTTGATTTTACGAATATTTACTCTCGCTTTAGTTTCCCTGTTTCTTTATTAATGACATTCTATGTCTCTTTTATTTTATTTGGTGCATTATTGATTTTTCTACTAATATAGATAGCTTTAGCCTTTTTGCAAACTCTTTTAAATAATTTTGAATAATTTTTAACATAATCAACAAAGCTAGGGTTAAAATTAAATTGTTTTTGAGCATATAAATCAAATAACTTTCTTCTACTTATATAAATACCTGTAGTAGCCCATTCATTAAATTATAACCTTTTATTAACATTAACTTTTTTTTGATCCAATGTTGCCGAATATTCCTTAGATACGGTACTAAACAATTTATTGTAGTGATCATCAGGGTTACTTCCAGTGTATACGACTGAAGATAATTTATTTTCTAAATTCTTCTTGAGCTTACGAATATTTTTGGAAGTAATTGGCCTACACATGATTTTATCATCTTTCAAGCAGCGGGTGGACTTCTTGACAAAAGATACAAATACACCTGAATGATCAGACGGCAACTTGTTAATAACAGATTTGTGAAAATAACTTATATCGGTAAAGAAATTATCAAGACATGTGGCAGATGTAGCGGTGGTTCTAGTAGGTTCAAGAAAAACATTTTCTAAGTCATAACATTTAAAGAGGTTTAAGAATTGTGTACTCCTTGTATTCTGCACAAGAATATCAATATTGAAGTCACCACAAATAATTAAAATCTTTTTACTATTTGAAGCTAACTTAAGAACCTGGTTCATTACTTTCAAAAATCCCTTAAAATCGCTATCAGGTGGACTGTATACACATTTAAATGATGTTCTAGCTCGGCACAGGCCACCTCACAACAGCGGTCAACAGAAAGTCTAACTATGTCATTCCGCTCCTTGCCACGGACACCATTTTTTGAAAATATCATAGAACCGCCTCGAGTAGTAGACTTTCTGTTAAAGCAGCTAACAATGTCGTAGTTGTTTAGGCTGAACATCATCTCACTCTCATGCAGCCAATGCTCAGTCAATTTTTTATTTTTATCTAAATCCGTTTATACTGGTTTTAGATAAAAATAAAAAACATTTCGTAGTATTATAAAAAAGTTAAATCATTTATGTAATCTAACATAAAAATAGTTACATAGTACATCTTATACATCTAACATAAAAATAGTTACATAGTACATCTTATACATCTAAGACAAAAACGCTAAACTAAGAGCTTGATGGCTCGGTGAAAGAACTAACGCTTTCGCAAGTTAAGTAACTCCGGGGGTGGTCTGTTCTTGGATGGTTGACCATAAGTGTTGTAATAATTTCCAAGCTACTCCGTGCGTCGGAACGCACGTGAGGGTGTTAAGTAACTCCGGCGTGAACGTTAAGTACTTAACTTGCGAAAGCGCTAGTTGATGCGTTCTTTTACCGAGCCACCGAGCTCTAAGCTTGTCGTTTTTGTGTTAAATATACTAAGTAACTAGTTTTGTGTTAGATTATATAACAGCATGATTTATTTCTTTATAATGCTGCGAAATGCTTTTTAATTTTGTTTGTAACCAGTATAACTCGATTACTCGAACTTTGCAGAAATTATAAGTAGTATTTCAAAAGAATTACTCTAGCACACTGGGTTTTAAAGTACGGATCTTATATCCAACAATAAAACCCAGAACGCTTTCTGACCGAAATGGACAGGCATTTCAAATCTTACCTGATTGGTATTTACTTACTTCAATAGCCAGTATGGTTCGGCCGTCGGACCGGCCACAACGCTCTAGGGTTGGGAGTGCGAATATCAACTACAAAAGCCTGTGTGCTTCCTGGCTGAAATTAACAGGCTTATGGAATGTCGCAGCCCGGAATAATTGGATGATTCATACTTTTTAGTAGAATTTTCTCATATTCGCCGAGTATTAGTTTTTTAAACGTACTTCTATCGTGTTAAATTATATATTTTACTATGTAGTGATAAGTATATTAAATAATGTAATATTTTTTATTATTATTAACAGCGACTGCGATAGCGAAGACAGTGATGTTGAAGTTCCCATTGCACCAATGATTCCCCGGACGATGCTAGCAGAGATGGAGACGCCACTAGATGAAGACCCACTGCCACAAAGAAATTTTGCGGAAACTATATCTCACTCTGGTATAGAACAGAGCGAGGCACACTTTCCGCTAAGTTATTTCGATTTTGAGTGGCAACATTTTGAAGGACTAATTGATCCAGTAACAAGGCGCGAATCATTTAGTTCACCATACGGGCCAGTTTCGCCATGCACGGATCCTTACTTAATCTTTAGACAAATTTGGGACGATGAAATCATAAACCATATAGTTCAGGAAACAAACCGGTATGCCCAAGCAGTAGCTGCCCAAAAAATGGAAGCAGGAACTTTAGGACCTAAAAGCCGCATCTGCTCATGGAAAGAAACAAATGCAGATGAAATTTTATGTTACTTTGCAATTGTTTTAGCAATGGGGGTGGTGGTTAAATCTAAATTAGATGATTATTGGTCGAAAAAGGAGGACATCTTTTGTACGCCCGGTTTCAGCGCACACATGTCTCTCAAGCGATTCCAATTGTTAGGTATTTGTTTGCACTTTAATGATAATAGTGGCATGAGTGCGCAGACGCTGAGTCCCTCGGAGGCAAAATTGTATAAAATATCTCCTATTTTAAATCATCTTAATAGTAAATTCCAAAATATGTACCATATGAGCCAAAATATTGCGCTGGATGAATCTCTTCTGCAATGGAAGGGATGGCTCAATATTAACCAGTTTATATCTAATAAAGCTGCTTCCGTTGGTATAAAGACCTACGAGATTTGCGAATCCCAAACTGGGTATTTGTGGCGTTTCGAGGTTCATGCCCATAAAAACTTACCCTCTGTACCCAAGGAACAGCAGTCCCCTTTGGACGCATCTACGCCGGCTCTTGTATTAAGGCTAATAAATGGCCTTGAAAATAAAGGCCACACACTGTGGATGGATAATTATTATCAGTCCCCAGCACTGGCTCGTCGGCTGAAAAGTATTGGTTTTGATGTGGTAGGCACTTTGCGGACTAATCGTCAGTTTGTGCCGTACGAACTTACACAGTTAAGTAAAAACAATATGCGTCCAGGAGAAATCACAGGGTACACATCCGGTGATGTCGATATAATGGTTTGGCGTGATCAAAATAGAATAGCCACCATATCAACATATCACGGGAACATCACAACTGAATCAAATGGAAAAATCAAACCGTCTCTTATCTTAGACTACAACATTATGATGGGAGGCGTTGACAAAAAAGATCAGATGCTCGCAATGTATCCCATAGAACGAAAACGCAATAAAGTCTGGTACAAAAAGTTGTTTCGAAGGCTTATAAACGTTTCGGTGTTAAATTCTTTTATAATAGCAAAAAAATCTTCATCTGTTCTTGATCATCGCACTTTCCGAGAATCTTTGATTTGCAGCCTCCTAAGTCAGCATAGCAAACCCCGTAATATAGCTCGTGTTCCACCAAATGCAACGGTCTTTGATGTGAGGGAACACCACATAGCCGAATACCCAATAGGCAAAAGTAACAGTCGCCTACGTCGCACTTGTTGTATATGTAAAAATAGATCACATTTTTACTGTGTCGGCTGTCAAAAAACTGCCTGTCTAAATGTTTGCTTCGTAGCTTTACACACGAAAAAAAAGAAGTAGCATTACATAACATATGAATTTACTTACACTTCCTTTGCTTACATGTATTCATGCTCTGTTTCATTCCATTTTTCATTGTTCATTTATTTGTTTATTTTGGACTGCTCCCAGCTCCGCTTTTTGAAGGGAAAGAGAGGTTTGCACATCCATCGCAGCAATTTTCATAAGGAATTGTAAAGCGCCAATAATTTATCAATCACTCAGATAGCCCCAAACATCCTGCCTAGAGCTCCAGACACTCCCGGCAAAAATCTAATCATATAAGAAACGCCTACCAGTATTCAAACGAATACAAAGTGGAGCCAGGCGTTGCGTGGCGGCCTCTTTGTCCTCTTGCATAAAATGTACCTCAGATATAATTTTTCAAAACTAAAAACCGACTTCTCCCCCAAACCACACAACCGAACCGAGTCTATGGGAGAGTATACCCTTTCAAACAAATTGGTCCAGGCGTCTTCAAATAATCCGTGAACATAGGTACATTAAAAAAAAAACATAAAAGTTCGCGATGAATTGATAACGATCCTTTTTAGAAGTCGGTTAAAACATGACTAAGAAAGCTGGCAGAGCCTTTTATTGTTTGCATATGGGACATTACATGTTTACTGTGACAAGAACAGTGGCGGCACCCTCACACAAAAATTGAGAATAACTGTTCTTCCAATATTAGGCCAAGTTTAGACACATATGAGAATGAACAGACAGTTTACAAAATTAAAAAAATATATGATTCCAAATTTGACGAAAGCCACATAAAGGTGGCTGTCAACTTTTTATTTTCAAGTGACGTCATTTCAACAAGCACATCAGAAACCTATGCTGCTTTTGTCTAACATCCACCACCCTCTGCTATATCTTATCTGCCGGATGCCCTCGAGCTTTCTAAACCCACACCAATGGATTCGCCAGAGGATGTGCGAGCTGCAATCATGTCCTTGAAGAAAGACTGCCAGCGGGCTTGGTGGTTTGACGCCACAACATCTTAAAGGTATGATTTGTGGTGTCACCGGAGACGATAGCATTGCTCCCTTGGAGGATTTGATACGGCTCGTAAATTTGATGATTTCTGTCAGGGTTTGCAACCAGATAGTGGAACAAAGCTGTATAACCTTTGAAAAAAGAACGGTGGCATTTGTCCCATTGCTGTAGGTAATACGATTTGCCACGTTGTGTCTAAAATTTGCTGCAAGGAAGTCCTGCCTATGTTGGAGCAGCAGTCTCAACCGAACTAGGATTTGGAACACAAGGGAGGTGGCGAGGCCGCGGTACATTGCTGCTCGCACATTCCTAAAGCGCGGCAGAGCCGAGGTGTTGTTGGAGGTGGTTGGAACTAATTCAACTCTATAGACCGTGGCGCTCTGCTGACAGAAGTAAAAACATCTATATCCCAGGCATATTTCCATACTTGTAGCAATGCTATAGCAAACCGTTATGCGTGGTATACGATGGTCAATTAATAAAATCTGCAATTGGCTGTCAGCAGGGCGACCCGCTCGGACCAGCGATTTTTAGTTTGGTTATCCACCCCTACATAAAAAATTCGGCATCAAAATTTATTGTGTTTTACCTGGACGACGGGACCTTAGAAAGTGATGCTTATTCAGTTTGTCTGACCTTGACAAAATTATAAAATCTTTTGGTGAATTTTTTTTGGAATTTAATTTTTCCAAATGAAAATTACATATGTGTGACGAGCTGTCTCCATATTGTATCGCTGAATTACATTCCATATTTAATGTTTTACCTCCCAAATTTAAAAATTATGTATGATGATTCGCTTCGCCATCTGCGAACACCGGTGTTAGAGGATTCTTATACCAAATTTCAGCAAGATCAAATATTACACTTTGAAAAATCTTCCAACAGCCTGGGCGAAATCAATCCTCATCATATGGCGTGTTAAATTATAAAATTCTGCTGTTTCATCCCTAAGACCACCTATGCCCTTCGGTGTACACCTCTATGGGTTCACGACCATATTCTGTCTCGTTTATTTAATATCATAAGGGAGGCTATAAATAAAACATTTAACTGCCTACTAAACGACAAAAAATAATTTTAAGCGACACTTAACATACGGCGTAGTAGTCTTGGAATAAGAAAAAATGTCAGTATAGCACTACCGGCATTTTATCTTCAGTCCATGGCACAAGCAACCTCGTTGGTAAAATATTAGGCTCATCGCCTCGCGATGCAGAGGTTGCTTGCCTGACCAAGGCTAAAAATGTCTGGTTTTGTGCAGTCGGTCCGCATCACCTGAATCTGGCCTCACAGCGACAATGGGATGAGCCCCTCTGCGGGAAAATAAAATATGATCTTTTAGAAACCGCAGTTGAAGACGCGGAGCGGTCCCGCTTACAAACTAGCTGCGAGCCAGAGTCATGGTACTTGTTAAACGCCCACCCAGGCCACCCATCAGCAACAGTAGGTACCCTCCTAGAATAACAAACAACAAAATGAGCCCCATCACTGGCGTTGCGAGGGAGACGTCGATCACCTAGGTCACCACGGCGTGGCTTGCCGTCGCAGTGCTGGCCGCATCTCGCGTTCTGCTGCTTTGAATGACTTTATCCGTCGGGCCCTTGCTAGCGCTGGTGTAACAGCGGTTCCAGAGCCTGCTGGTATTTGGCAAGAAACCAGACGGATTGACGCTTGTTCCGTGGAAAAACGGGCGGTCTTTGGTTGCGGATGCCACCTGTGTGGACACTGTGGCCCCATCCAACCTCCAAGCGACTACTCGTAGAGCAGGCAGAAGTAGCAGCAGAAGCTATTAAAAAGCGCAAGTACGCGGGTCTAGACGTGCCATGTATATTTGTGCCCTTCGCCGTGGAGACCTGGAGTGTGGAAGCCCTTCAACTATTTAGAGAGGTCTTCACACGTTTGGTCGACGTCTCTGGGGACCCAAGAGCTGGTGCGCATTTCGGCTAACGGTTTAGCCTGGCCTTACAACGCAGGAATGCAGCCTCTTGAAGACCTTGCCTGTTGACGGTGGAAACTTGGAAACGATTTTTTTTATATAAATTGAGGCTTTTTTTTAGTATTCGTTTATAGCCCCCGACAAAAAACAGGGGTGATTTAAGTTTGATTATAAGTCATAAGTCATTTATTCGCAACATGTAAGCAAAAAGTTAACATTATATTATGCAGATCAACATGTACCCAGTTTGGGCGTAGCAAAAAATTATCTTACTCTTAACTCGTTCCTTGGACTAAATTTGCATAAAATGTTTAAACTGCAGTTCAAGGTATCGTGACGAGGTATAATGCTCTCTTGAATACACCGTCATACAGATTAAAGAAAGAATTTTATTTAAGTCCCTAGATTATTAAATCAATGGTCGTATTTACCAAAAGAGGAATATTTCCAGCCGTGGAAGGTTGAAAGCTGTGTTTGGTGATAGAGATGAACTGGTTTTAGTTTATATTTAATCATAGTTTAATTAAAATGATTCACACTATCATTTTTAATATTGCAACGATAGAAATAATACTTTTGAACTAGGTAATAAATTAGGTAGTTTTTGGAAAAGTGAATAGGTTTGTTTATATAATAAGTTGATAGAATAAAATTTACTTTGTAAACAATATATACCTACGAAATGTAGAAATTTTCTTAGGAAATAAGTTTTATTTCATTTAGTCTATTAATTGTGTTTTGTTATAAATCATATTTGCACGCATTAGAATAGTTTAATGTTGTTCAACGCACAGCTGTTCTGATATTAATATATTTTAAAACGAAATATCGTTCTTTCAAATTATCTCCGTCTTTTTGACCATTTATGTTATTATTACTCATTTATATAATAATTTTCAAGCATAATTTAAGAAAAAAATAAGTCTAATGACTTACTGTTTATTCGCTTAAATATTAAGAAGATTCTCGACGCGCCACAAAGGTCTGTAAACCAGATGAACGAAAAAATTGTAATTAATATGTCTTTTTTTATAAAGGACACATTTAAAATTTTAAGTCTCAGTAAATACATAATGTCTAAAAAATATTCCTGAGTATTTTTCATCAACAAATTTCAATTAGGAATATATATATATTTATAATTTTTTTTTATATTTTTAACGGAGACAGATGGAGGGAAATGGGAGAGACCTTTGCCCAGCAGTGGGACGAAACAGGTTAATAAAAAAAAAAACTTTATTGAGCTAAAAGCTATAATAGGTGGATTTAATGCTAAAGCATTATAATATGTAATTTTAGCAATACTAGTGCCCTGGGCGAGATTTCTACGGCGCTCCCTAACTACAGTTTAAATCCATACGAAATAACCGACTAAGTGCGTGGCCACGCGCAGTGCAGGGTTCCGTAGTTGCGAATGCCGACTTTGAGTTCACGTCATTAAAAACGTCTAAAAACTAAATACTACGAAATTTTCCTTTTCCGAGTACATTTTATGACTTGGTCGCCTATAACTTTTTACTTTGATCATATAATGGTACTTTACTGGTATTATACATTTTTTTTAACGAATAGATATTTTATTCTAAACACAAAAGATATGCCTATTATATCATATTCATAAATTCGCCTAGTTTTTAGGGTTCCGTACCCAAAGGGTAATAACGGGCGGGACCCTATTACTAAGACTCCGCTATCGGTCTGCCTTTCACCAGGCTGTATCTTATGAACCGTGATAGCTAGACAGTGGAAATTTTTACATATGATGTATTTCTGTTGCCGCTATAACAAAAATACTAAAACAGAATAATATAAATATTTAATTTGGGCTCATACAACAAACAATTTTTTTTATAGATAATGGTACGGAACCCTTCGTGTGTGAGTCTCACTTGTAATTGGCCGGTTATTAGGATATTATAAAAGTAACACAAGCCGCAAGTACAGCAGACATATACTATACAGTAGCTCGAATTGGCCGTATCATTGTTTATACCTACGGCTGGTCGGAGCGCTAGGGTTGGCGTCAACATAAAGTAAGCAAGCAGACATGTGTACATAGATTTTTATTTTTAGTTTTAGGTTTAGACTGTTAGAGGTTTAGACTAAAACATAGACTGCTAAAATCATTAGCATTCCTTTTGGGTTTGCCGTAGTCGGGTTAAAACTACGCTCCAAACCATTCCTCGTAGCTTTCCTCGTAGCGTATTGTAGACATGTAGCAAATCGTAACGTAACGTACGTCGTTTAGATGGTTTCGTAGCAAATGACTTGTTTCTACCACAGGTTTCAACACTTTTAACCATTGATCAACACTTTGACAACTCGGCCCTAGCCCCTAATGCAATACGCGTTACACGCGCTTAGCGCTCCTGAACGTTGCTCTTTGGTTCTGACGAAAATGTACTATGGTTCATTTGCGGTTTTATATTTGTAAAATGTAATTGAAAAATGCCTATGCTCAGCAGTGGGCAGAAGAAGGGATGGGATAATGATGATGGTAAAATATGGATTATTAGTTACAATACACTCAAGTCTCAGTGCATTGAGGTAGTAACTCCAAATAAATATAAAAAAAACGAATGTAACTTAATTTAAACAAAGAATAAATGATAATGAGACAAACGATAAAATAACTTATGGAGGTATGGAAGTATGCGAGACAAAAACTGCAAAATTTTTGGGACTCTATTGACAGTGATATGAAATGGCAATCACATCTAAAATTTGTGGAGAGCAACGTCAATAAATTTGCGTATGCACTACGTATGTTAAGGAAGGTAGTAAGTCATGAAGCGGTTATAACTGCTTATCATGGCTTTGTGGCTTCACGTTTAAGGTATGGAATTATTTTCTGGGGAAATGCCATAAACGTGGACCGCATATTATTAGCACAAAAAAGCTGCATACGGTCTATCTGCAACTTAAAACCGCGAGACAGTGTTGCCGTTTAGGAAAAAATAAAGTCCCCAGACTTGTGTAGAAAAGTCCCTAGATTTTAACAAAAATGAACTAAAAATATCCGCTAGAAGTCGCTAAATTTTCTAAAATGTTTTTTAGGAAATGTGTGTAAAAAAAACGAATTTAAGAAATCAAACACGTTTTTATTATTCATTATGAGGAAATCAACAAAGGTTTTCAAAAACGTCATCATCCAGAGCCTCGTCGTCGGCTTCAACAATCTCCAACAAAGAAGACGCAGCGGTAGCAGATGTTGGCTGCATTGTTATAGTGGAAGTAGACGTTGAAGGGGCTTCTCTTCCTACTTTCTTAGTAGTTTTGTTAATTTTATTCAGGACATCGTCTGTCAAAACATAATTATGACAGTTAAGTTTTGATATCCTCAACTGATTCCTGATAAGAAGTATTGAGTTCAAAGTAGTTGATGTCAGCCTATTTCTGAGCTTATTCTTTACTATGTTCATTTGGCTAAACATTCGTTCCACTTCCGCGTTTGAATGCGGCAACGACAGCACTGTGATGGCAAAATTTGCAAGGTCTTTGTAAGTATTATAACCAGCTGCATCTTTGTATTTCAATACATTGGCCCAAAACATTACAGTATCTGTAGTCATATCCCATTTTACAAAATTAATTTGATGCCATTGTTTCAACACGTTTTCTATTTTCTCAGGTTCATAACCAAACTCGACAGCAAGATCAGCAATTGAATTGTCCTTTATTTGTTTTAAAGTATTTTCTACGGATAACTGTGCCATTTTTTGCAGAGCCATGTAATTACTGGGCAAACGGCTTTGAATTTCTTTTGCCAAGTGCACAGTAAAATCAACGCAACTTTTTCTAACTGCTAAAACTGTCTGCGGTGGTAAATTACCTTTAGCGACGTGGGACTCAAACAAATAACCCAGGTGAGGTACTGGATTCAGATGATTCTCAATTTTAATATTTAAATAATCATTTTCTGTTGTAGCGGAGTTGGGAATTAATATTCTATTGCAGATGGTTCGCAGAAGATTCATTAAAGACGATAATAATTTGACGGGATCGATGTTTTCTCCTTCAAAAATCTTTATGCTCATTTGTACGTCACTTAAAATACTTTTAAGGTATGTTAGATGTAACTTGTTGGCTTCGTCGTTGTACATTCCACTTAATAAGTAGGCAGTGTGGCACTTATCTTTGGTTACGGCAAAATTCAATTTTAATTCTTCCCATTGGGACAAAATTCTGACAACAGTAGGTTCTATAGATAGCCAGCGAGTATCGCAAACTTTGAGAATTTTAAGTGGTTCTTCGCCGCAGTTTATGAGACTGTATAGCTCTTTATACTCATTCTGGCGCTTGGAAGACATCGAAAACCATTTGTAGGTTTCTCTTATCATGAATTCAATGTGCTGTGGAATAGTTTTCTGTGATGCGTGACTGACGGCTAATTGCAGGGAGTGACAGACGCATCTTATTAGAATTAAATGGGATAAATTGTATTGTCTTTTAAGTATTTGATACACACTATTGTGGCAGCCTGTCATTACTGCAGCATTATCGGTCCCGATACCGATTAAATTTTGCAAAGATAAACTGTGTGATTTTATACAATTCACTATGGATTCGACAATGCCGTAGGCATCAGCTTGCTTTATTGGCTCCAGCGATAGGAAAACAGATACAATTGTATTCTGTGATGCACTAAAATATCTTACAATCATGCCCAAAAATTTAGTTACGCTGACGTCTGTGGATTCATCCAAAATAAGGCTATACTTTTGGTCGCCAATATCTTTAATCAAGTTTTCTCTAAAATGTGGGGCTAGTACCTGATTTATAATTTGCGTACATTTCGTTCTATGAATTTTTAAGTCAGCAGATTTCGAATCTGCGAACACGTCTTTGCATAATTCCGACAAATGATCAATTTGAGATATTGCACTGTGCTCCGTTATAAATAATGCAAGTTTACCTTCGGCTTTTTGGATATATTTGTTTGCTTTCGGAACTTGAGAAAAACATATTTGTTGATTTTTTGAAATAGCTTCACATTTCTGCTTATGTTTTTTGGTATCTGCGTGTTTCTTTATATCAGTCAATTTTGCATAAATTTCACTATGACAAAAAGAGCAAAATGCTTTTGTTGGATCAGTTTTAACAGGTTTTAACCACATTTTAAACTCTTCTTGCTGTTCCCATTCTTGTTTATACTTTTGCGAATAAGTTTTTTTCTTAAGCGGGATTTCCATTTTCACAATATAAACTACGTCGCACTACGTAATGCAGATTTCAATATGAATGAACATAGACTAAAATGAAATAGCTATGCCGCTTGCATCTATGGGAGCGAAACATCATTGGTTGGGGAATTACCGAAAAACTTGTCGTTTGTCAAAGTGTTGCCATAAAAAATTCTAAATTTTTACCAAAGTAAAACAAAAGTCGCTAGAAGTCGCTAATTCTGATTTAGCGACAAAATTAGAAAAAATTGTCGCTAAATATCTTGAAAATCCGCTAGATCTAGCGACGAAGTCGCTAAAACGGCAACACTGCCGCGAGAAAGCTGTCGACCGCACTAACTTAACACTAACTTTAAGACTCTTAAACTGTTAACCATACCCTCACTCTATATATATGAAGTTGCACTTCACATAAAACGCAATCCTCACCTATTTCCAAATGTGACTAGTGACCGACGCCGACATTACTTACGTGTTAATGATAAAGCGATGACAGATCTATACAGCAACAGTATTTTTATTATGTCTCCGATAATATATAATAAACTCCCGAAGAATATACTATGCTGCAATGACGATAAAAAATTTAAAAAATTATTGCATGAATATCTTGTTAAAAAGGCCTATTATACTGTGAATGAATTTTTAGAATAATGCAATATGTTATGTGACTTAATTAATTGGTTTTGATTTATTTAATTTTTATAATAACGTGCTTTTATTAATATGTTTTATATGTTGTGATGTGACTTTATTTTAATTGGTTTTAATTTATCTATTTTTTTTCTTATTATTTAGTATTATAATTGTAAATTGTTAAATTCATTAGTTATTAGTATAATCCGAAATTTGTATGCCTGAAAGGCGAATCACAGTTTGTATAGATTGTAAGATCTTAATTTATACCTGTGGTACACAAATAAATGAGTTTGAAGTTTGAAGTAAGTTCCTATATAATCAAGCGATTAACTAATTTAGTATGAGAGGTCAGATCAAAAAAACCTACTTTTGTAAGTGGGTGTTGAACAAAGAATTATTTGTGCGAGCGTTTTCTAAGTGCAGATTTTATTTGCGTTTTTTTCTAAGTTTTCTGGTTTGTACTCTTTGACGTTTTCAAATACACGGTACCTATACAATGAGATATTTCGAGATGCAGAACGCGAGCGGTGACTTGGAAACTACATGTTTTGTAATCACTGCCTCTCGTTCAAAAATAGGTCATCTGGAAGTGTTTAATATGTATTAACTGAAAAGCTTAAATTTCCATCTTTACCTAACTTGTATGATGTAGGCACCTATTAGTAAATTATTAATGACGCACACACATACATATTTATTGAAAGTCTTCACCCTGTTTGTCTTTAAATAAACATGTGGGATGTTATTAAAATATTCGATGGACGCATTGAGGTGTCACTATGAATTAATCCTGCGTTCTAACTTCGGACATGGTAGCAGAAAGTAGACTTTATACTCAGCGTAGGCGTCCGTATGCTAAGTATCTACTAAAATGTCAATTGACAACATTTCAAAAATTTTATATGGTTATTTAATTTTTTTTTGCCTAAATGATCTTTGAAAAGAAAGGACATACCTACGTATTTTTTCTTTTTCATTTCTTTTCATCAATTCTCCTAAAATTATTATTTTTTAAATCTCTCCATTCTAAAAGACCGTAAGTATTTGTAATGATTTATAATTAAAAAATAAAACTTTTTCCGAAGTCTATATAGAGTTGTGTTTCGTAGCAGTAAGATATCGATATCGATATTATTATGAATTACAAAAAGTGTAATTGAAGAAGTAGATATAATCGTAGTATTTTTTTCTAAACATTAACTAACAAAAACTTAGTACCGAAAATAGGTTTACTTTGATTAATAAAACAGGGAAAAAGTCTTTTCGCATTTTATATGAAAATTCAAAACATTTTTTAATATAGTTTATTTACATTTAACTAAAGTATGTAGGTACCATTTTGTTCGATAAGTTTTTGCCATCTTATAGGTAGGGACATGATCCCATTGCTATATAAATTTTGGGGCTTCTGATCAAAAAACTGCGTCAAGTAGTTTTGGCAGTCCTCTCGTGATGTTAACCTGACACTGCCTAAAGAATTCTGAAGAGACCGAAACAGGTGGAAATCTGAAGGTGCCAGGTCAAGACTACACGGCGGATGTATTAACACCTCCCAGCCAAACTCTCTTAATTTTTGCTGAGTGGTTAAAGATGTGTGAGGTTTAGCGTTATCATGATGAAAAACCACATCCCTTCTGTTGATTAATTCCGGCCGCTTTCTCTCAACTTTTTGCTTGAATCTTATCAGTTGTTTGCAGTAGAGTTCTGAATCGATGGTCCTGCCTGGTGGTAATAGCTCATAATGAATAATGCCCTTTCAATCCCACCACACACACAGCATCACCTTGTTGCGAGTTAACCTGGGTTTCGCCACAGTCTGTGAAGCCTGACCGGCCTTTGACCATGACCTTTTTCGCACGTTCTTGTCGTACGTGATCCACTTTTCATCACCAGTTATCAATTTCTTCAAAAATGGTTCGGTCTCATTACGTCGTAATAAAGAATCACAAATGAGTACACGGTTCATTAGGTTTCTTTCAGAGAGCTCGTGAGGTACCCAAATATCGAGCTTTTTTGTGTACCCATTTTTTTTCAAATGAGCCAAAACTGTTTTGTGGGCAATTCCCAGTTCTTCAGCTACGTCGTAACTACTGATATGCCGATCTTGCTCCACTTTTTCAAAAATAGCATCTATTGTATCCGTAACAGGGCGACCAGAGCGACGTGCATCTTTGACATCAAAATTTCCGGATTGAAAACGCTTAACCCAAATTTGTGCTACTCTCACAGACACTGCACTAGGTCCATAAACATCGCTAATTTTTTTCGCTGCTTGCGTTGCATATTTACCTTTTTGGTAGAAAAAAATTAAAATGTATCTAATTTCTTCATTAGATTCAGTCATCTTGACGGTAAGAAAAACAAATGAAATCACGCATATTTGAATTTGGAATTATCTTCTTTAAAATTTAAACTTTTAAATGATACCAAAACCAGTCAGGTACAATAAGTATAGCCAAAGTGGTTTTATTACAAGTTCATACATACTATATGCGAAAAGACTTTTTCCCCAACCTAATATAAACATTCAAACGCTTCTATCTCAGCTATTTTTGACATGAAAAATACTATATTGACGACTTGGTATTTGGAATAAAATGGCATAAAAAATTACGCTTGTAATATTCGACAAAAAAATGAGCCAATCATCTATACTTTAAAAGGGGTTTTCCGATAATCCACGTTTTTTAAGGGATTCTCATAGACGTCCCTTACAGGAATCCAGAACACGAAAAAAATGGTTTCACTAATTAATTTTAAAATTTTTGCGATTTTAAGTAAATTGGGGCGAATTTGACAGAAAAAAAACAAGAGCATCGCTGTACACGCGTTGTGGAAAGATGGTGGACATATCAGGATTGCTATTTCAAAAACATAAATAAATATGCGTTCAGAAATTCGGAAGATTTAATTAAAAAAGCAAACAAAAAGTTATCTTCAATGTCACCTTGTGTTTTGAAAAACACCCCATTTTACGGTAACATATTTCCTAACTTAATTTTTGTTATTTAAGACCTTGATGTCAACATTATTTTTATTTAACCTGAAACATCAATCATAAAACGGAAATATTGTCTTTTCGTCATCAAACTATGTAAACATTTGAATGCATATGTATTTTTTCCAATCCTAATTTTACTATATTAAAAAACTATCGATATTAGATGGTCTTCTATCGAACTGATACTTCTATAGAACAACACTACTATTATCTCTCTCTCTCACTCATGTTGTCAGTTGTCAGATTGACGCACATGTCAATTGACAGCTGCCAGCTTGTATATTATTATTTTACTTTTAAATGTTCAAGCAAAAGCGTAACCTGAATGCCTATATCCTTGAACTTTTTAGCTTTTCTCATTTATCTCTAAGAATATAACTCAAAAAAATCTGAAAAAATATTTTACGTGTTCAGAATCGTCAAATCTCGAAATGATTTTCGAATTTTCATACCTTTTTGTATATGAAATATTGTTAATTGGTTCGAATTTTTAAAATGAAGGAGAAAGGCTGTTTACACAGCTATGCGGAAAATCCGTACGCCCTCCCGGAACGGAGACGCGTTAGAACATCGTTTTTGACGCGGATCGCTCCGTACGGAGAACGCACCGCTACAACGCGCGTCACTCGCTCAATTGTACCGAACTTTCGTTTCAAAGTAGTGTTGCCGATCGATAGGGCACTATCAATAGTCTATCGATAGTCTTCCAATAGTCGGACTCGAAATTTCGATAGTCCCTATCGATAGTATTGATAAGACTCAATAGTGTCGATACTATCGATAGCACAAACGCAGCAATACTATCGATGAGATTCGATAGTATCGATTGTTTAGCTGCTATTGACGGCCGATTTTATCGATACTATCGAATCCCATTAATTTGCTGGGTCTGTGCTATCGATACTATTGAGTCTTATCAATATTAGCGATAGTGTAATCGATATTGTGGCTGATTTGAACTATTGACTATTGATAGGAATATTATCGATAGTTTGGCAGCACTATTTCACAGCACTGCGAGCGCTTCGCCCGTATTACGGCAGAACCGTACGGGTCTCCCGCACAACTGTGAAACTAGCCTAAATGCTTCATCTTAGCGTGTTCCCGGTTGCATCATCAGCTGTGTTGTGTTTTCCTGCTTTTTCTTCACCAAATGCCAAAGACCATATCGCTTTCTCAAGGAGGGTTGACGTTGGGTGGCCAGCGCATGTAAATTTCGCACAAATGCCTACTCAAAGAGGGATGACATCAGCCAGGCGGCTGACCGCCGATTGTACTCATTTAATTTAAAATTATTTATTTTCTTTTGGTGTACAATAAAGAGTTATCTATATATATATAAATATATATATATATATATATATATATATATATATATATGTGTATATATATATGTGTATATATATATATATATATATATGTATATATATATATATATTTTTACAAACAGTGGCTCCAGGGCCACTGTTAGTAAAAATTTTGGAAAAAGTGACAGATAGATAATTATGATGAATAAATATTTCTTTTAATTTTATGCAATTTTGTTTTCTTTAGTGAGCAATCTTTATCCTTTCTAAGGGCCCCCAAACGGCACGCCACGCCACTGTATTTATCTATCTATTCTCGGGTGAAGATTACATATTAGGGTAAAACCACCTTGTATCGGCCATATCAACCAGATTTCACATTAATTTGCTTCTCATTCTCACATTTATTAGCCTGGCTTTGTAGGGGGTATTTCATAATAAACTATTATTACTATTTGAATTTCCTATGATGTGATAAAATATTTGAAATTTGAATAATATTTTTTTATATTAATGTTTTTGTTCGTACACACCCTATTTCCCTAAGATCGGCCAGTGGCGCTCAAAATTCTTCCATTTATTTGCCTCTTATCGGCTTAGGCTAATATTTTTACCAATAAACGACGAATCAATACTTTAAAGATATGATAGTATGAAATCGACTGAAGTTGGTTAAGAAATTTAAAGATTTTTGATAATTTTTTGTTTTTTTAAAGAAAAGTTGTAAATAAAATACTTATTAACAAGTTATTTCGAATATAATATTAGTACAGTTTGCACATCAACAATAATACTTCCACTGAAAAGTTAATATTTAGTTTAATCAATAGTATAGTTTAAAATTTATAAAAATTATTTAAAATTTTTATTTTAGAGATTTTATTGTTTATAAATTCTCTAAAATTAAAATTTTAAATAAATTTTATTAATTTTAAACTATACTATTGATTAAACTAGAAATATATTAATAAAAAAGAAAACAAAAAAAACAAAAGTGAAAAAATGTTTTTTTCAGATTACATTTTGAAATAGAAATAATCCCGCTATAGGTACACCGTACATCCGCCGCAGTCAGTATAATCTTATGATATCTTCTAATCATGTTCGTTGGCCGATATCAGGATTTTGACTCGCCTTGTATCGGCCATCACCATTTATAACGGCCGATATCAGGCTTTACATGAAATAATCAACCCTAAATCCGGCCATGCGATGTTTTTATTAAAATCTATACTATAATAAAAGAGTAAAAAAAATGTGTCTGTACATTGAAAATTTTTCAAAAAAAAATATTTGGGGCGATGGAGATATAGTAATAGAGTAAGAAAATAAAAAAAAATGTCTGTCTGTTTGTCTGTTTGTCTGTTTGTACACGCTAATCTCCGGAAATACTGGACGGATTCGAATGAAACTTTTTTTGTTATATAGCTGTGAAGCCTGGGCAACATATAGGCTATAATTGATTTTGGAAAATGGAACACATGATGCAGAACTATAATGGTCCAGCTAAACTATAAGAAATATTAAAATGCCGCCTTAGCAAAAGTTGTTAAGTCTGATGAGAACTTTTTGTTGAGTTTAATACAACTGGCCAAGCGCGAGTCTGACGCGCGCGAAGGGTTCCGTACCATAATCTATGAAAAATCACGTTTGTAGTATGGGAGCCCCCCATCAATACTTATTTTATTCGATTTTTAGGGTTCCATAGAGAATAAACGGGACCCTATTACTTAGACCTTCCGACTGTTTGTCTGTCTGTTTGTCACCAGGCTGTATCTCATGAACCATTATAGCTAGACAGTTGAAATTTTTATAGATGATGTTTTTTGTTGCCGCTGAACAAAAACATACTAAATCTATCTATCTATACTATAATAAAAGAGTAAAAAAAATGTGTCTGTACGTTGAAAATTTTTCCAAAAAAAAGTTGTTTCGTCCGAAGAAAAACTTATAAGTTCTGTATTTGCGGACCTTCAGAGCAAAACACAACAGAAAAATTCTTGGTTACGTGAACGCGCCATATTGACAACAAAAAATCAAAAATCAATTAATAAAGAACTTATGACGCAAATTATTGTTGATTTCTTGGATAGTTTTGTTGACGACGCCACCAATTATCCAGTTGAGTTTCGTAATTCACTTGCAGCAAATGGACTCTCGGCTCACAAAATAAGTCTTAATGTCAAAGGGCCAATAATGCTGATGCGAAATTTGACTCCGCCGAAACTGTGTAACGGAACCCAACTTAGTGTCTCAGCACTGTATGCCGAAGTTCAGCGGCTGAATTTTAGCCAATGCATGCCTGCAATGTTATTTGCATTACTAGCAACACATAATGCCGAACTTCCGATGCTTTTGCCTGAATCGGACCCGTACCCGCCGACGCCTCACCCGCCGCCGCCGCTTTCGCTCCCGCTCCCGCTCCCGTACCCGCTCCCGCTCCCGCTCCAGCTCCCGCTCCCGCTCCCGCTCCCGCT
Source organism: Acrobasis suavella (assembly GCA_943193695.1). Taxonomy (NCBI): domain Eukaryota; kingdom Metazoa; phylum Arthropoda; class Insecta; order Lepidoptera; family Pyralidae; genus Acrobasis; species Acrobasis suavella. The sequence continues at coordinate 7,132,731 of OW971947.1, forward strand.
CCCGCTCCCGCTCCCTCTACCGCTACCGCCGCCGCCGCCGCCGCCGCCGCCGCCGCCGCCCCCGCCGCCGCTGCCGCTCCCGCTCCTGCTCCCGCTCCCGCTCCTGCTCCCGCTCCTGCCGCCACTACCGCCATCGCTCCCGCCGCCGACGCAGCCGCCGCTGCCGCCGCCGCCGCCGCTGACGCCGCCGCCGCCACTGCCGCCGCCGCTACCGCCGAAGCCGCCGCCGCCGCCGCCACTGCCGCCGCCGCTTCCGCCGACGCCGCCGCCGCCGCTTCCGCCGCCGCCGCCGCCGCCGCTGCCACCGCCGCCGAAGCCTTTGCCGCCGCCGCCACTGCCGACGCCTCCGCCGCCGCCGCCGCCGCCGCCGCTGCCACTCCCGCTGCCGCTTCCGCTCCCGCTCGCGCTTACGCTCCCGTTTCCGCTTTCGCTCCCGTTCCCTCTTCCACTTCCATTCTCTCTTCCGCTCCCGTTTCCGTTCGCCGCAGACGCGCCAAAGACGGAAGATTAAATTCTCATATCGGCACATCACTACTGTCCGGCGTTTCCACCGAACTTCAACGGCTGAACTTCAGCTTATTTAGTGTGTCATCCCCACCGAACTTTAGACACTGAACTTTAGCCGCTAAACTTCGGCATAGTCTGCTGAGACACTTAAAGTTTACTGTGAGTGGTGCCAGTGAAACTGTATTTATTCCGCGTATGCCACTCATCCCTAACAATTTTCCTTTTGAAAATACACAGTTCCATGTGTTTACTTGCTTTGCTATAAAAATAAGTCACAGTTTTAGAGGCTTAAAGCTGCTGATGTCGATCTAAGGACTGGTTTTTCGCATGGCCAACTTAATGTGGCTTTCTCCAGGGTTAGTAATACTTCAGCTCTTTTCATATTGGCTCCCGAAGGAAAGAATTAAAATAATATTGACTTTTAACTCCTAACACTGTAACAAGTACTTTCTTATCTCTCTCTTTCTTTCTCTCTCTCTCTCTCTCTCTCTCTCTCTCTCATTAGTTTTTTTTTATATTAATACGCCGGAGTCATAAAGTCCACGCGAACGAAGTCGCGGGCATCAGCTAGTACTAAATAAAACAAAAAAAAAAATATTCACCCAGTATACTGCGTTATAATCTCTTTAACCAAAACAAGCAAGTATTTACAGTATAAACCTCATAGATATGCTGAAAACACTTATCCCCGTAGCCTCAAGCTCGTGAATTTTGACTACAAAATGGCACAAATTTCGATATATTTGTTAGAAATATTTGCTTACGGTGCTTCAGAATGGTGAAAAAAACCTTGCTCCAAAGAAACGCCCCGTGTAGAACCTCCTTTACTACGCACACCTATGTTTTCGGCTCAAGTTCAAAAGTTTATGCATATAGTAAGTACAAAAATAAACGTTAAATTACTTACTAAAATTAATTGGTAGGTTTAGTAACATTGATTAAAGCAAGGGTAAACATCGAAATGTTTGCATTAAATTATTCTAACTACCAAAGACCAACTTACTAGCCAAAGCCTAACAGACTATAAAAACATCAGCTTTCTCCGAAGCAATTCAATTGCTCCGAGACAATGTAAGGCTTTTAGAAGGCACTTAGCGCGCTGTCATAACACACGACGCGAACGCGCCAACAAGGTCAGCTGTAGCTGCTTCAATCTAGGTTGGTAATTCAAAACGGTGGATGTACTGCTCATCGGCGGCTCCAAGCTTGAATGGTTGGGGTTGACAGACGCATGCGCGGTACCCTGGTCGATATTTGGTGACGTCAACGAGAGTTGGGCCTCAGTCAGCCGACGTCGGCCACATCGCTAACATGTGGCTACAATGCTTGGCTGCTATCGTGCTGATCACCGCGACAGCCTCCCGAGAGGTGTTCACCAACTCTTTCCTCGTGCGCTTCAAGAGGTCGCTTGGTCGTGAGGAAGCCCACGACGTGGCGCTGCAGCACGGCTTCGACAACCTGGGACCGGTAAGTGGCCACGTGATGAAGTAAACACAACACGTAGACGCGCGCCGTTTTTGACTCGGCATCGGTGTGACATCGTGTGTGAATGTAGTTGTGGACGCTTTTCATTAAAATGATATCCGATATTATGAGCGTCGTAGTTCAAATTTTGTGGTTACATGTACTTATGTTAGTATGGAAAATATCGGAGTCAGTATGTCAACGGTACGAATAGTCTGTAGTACCTACAGGGTATGAATGTTTGGTTAGAAGTATGATGGAATGCGTTTCGTGTAGACTTTATCTTTTGTATTAAGTATCCGTCTTGGATTAGCAACTATTTTCATTTTTCGTGCTTGTAATTGTACGTTTTTAGGGTTCCATACACAAACGGTAAAAACGGGACCCTTATTACTAAGACTCCGCCATTGGTCCGTCCGTCCGTCTGTTTGTCTGTCACCAGGCTGTATCCCATGAACCGTAATAGCTGGACAATTGAAATTTTTACAGATGGTGTATTTCTGTTGCCGCCCTAACAACAAATACTAAAGCAGAATAAAATATATATTTAACTGGGGCTCCCATACAACAAACGTGTTTTTTTATAGATATTGGTACGGAATCCTTCCTGCGCGAGTCCGATTCGCACTTGGCCGGTTATTTAGCATCAAATCAGATTTGGGTATTTTTATAACATTTTTGTGCAGCTTCCAATGTTATTAATGTCTTGTGATGGCGTTAAATAAGATTTAAAAGAATTCTCGAAACAGCAAACTAACTTTAGGATTTAGACCAAATGTCAACTTCTCTTTTATCTTACTTCATTTGGATGAATAATGGTTTAAACGAAGTTTAAAATCATGCCACCTGCCTGCAATAGTCTGTAGATAGGTAATCATGATATTACGGCAGGTGACGTTTCTATTGCAATATCCCAGCATCAGTCCATTCAATCTTATTCCATAACCCATAGAAATTTCCCTTTTTCTTGCAATAGATCTTTCTCCTGCCGAAATCTACTCAAGGGTACCTACACCTTTCATAGGTATATCCATGAATGGGTTTTGGCGGGAGCGCCAAACAGGCGCGGTCGCAGCCTGAAATTTTGGAGGAAGGATCACTCTCTACACTAATAAAAAATAGGTATCTGGAATAAAATAAACATTATTGCGTAAAAACACCACTAGATGTCAGCAAACTATAAATTTATCACTGTTAGGGGATAGCTAGAAATGTCCTTTTATTATTTGGCAAATTTTATAGATTTTTCAATTTGGCCTTAGATTTTGGGGGGGGGGGTTCCTGTCCACTGTCATCCCACCCTTCGGACCGCGCCTGTCGCCACACTACAACTTGTCCAAAGGGCCTCTTCGACGAAGAGTGGGGATACAGATCCAACACGAAGAGTCTTCGTGTTGGATCTGTATCCCCACGCAAGCCTCTCCTCTCAAAGGACCGGGGTGAAAAGACTCGTGATCCTCAAAGGAGATAATAATAATAAATTAATTTTGTACTACGTCCATATTGAGTTAGTAACATTGATTACTTAATATAATAACCCCCTAAGTTCCGTAAAAAATCACGTTTTAAATTTTTAACAGATCGACAGTGGAAATGCAGTAATAGGGTCCCGTTTTTACCCTTTGGGTACAGAACCCTAAAATCTATTATTAGTAACAAGGAATTTAATCAGTATGGAGATGTAACCCTCTGCCCCACACCGTAGTTTCCCATTCGTCTATACACCTTCAAGATTTATAAACAAATAAAGAAATTGATTCACAAAGACATTTAGAAATAACACGATTTTCGTATCCATATGATTCATACCCCATTAAACCCTTATAGGCATATACGTACAGGTTGCTTGGCAACCAAGAAATGTGTAAAAGGTCCCCCTCGACTCGATATCGTCTGTTCAACTTCAAATGGACGTTTTCACATTTCCGATTTCCGACGGGTATTGGAACAGATAGTATCGTGGTCGCAGCGATCTGACTTCTCTCTAATATTATACCTATAATAGTCTCATATTAAACTAGCTGTTATTAGCAACGTTGTCCGCATGAATATTGGACATTTCGTCATCACTTAGAAAATCCATTCTCTTACCGTCTTATTATAAAACCCAGACTAAATTTGTTAATAGGTTTAAACCATTAACCGCCCAAAATTAAGTTGACATTGACAGGTGAAATAGTGTGATATTACTAGATTTCAACTTGATTTGGTCGAATAGTAGTTTAAATCTAGTAACAAAGTTAGTCTGGGTTTATAATAAGACGCTTTATAGTCTACTTGGAGCAATTCAATTTTATTCGTATTTTACGGAAAGTGGACTGAAAGTGTCTCCAAAAATTTTTAGGTCAATTTCAGAGTTTGCTACAACATTTTTTGGCGGAAACTATACTAACTTATAGAACCGAGTTTACATACTTCGAGTCCAACGCACCACTCGAACTCTCCCCTTGATTCAATAATGGTGAAATAATTAAATAAAGTATAAATATTAATTTCTTATTGTGCCTCTCGTAAAAAGTCGTTTCAAATTCATTGAAGTCGGTTGTGTAGTCACAAACCTGAGTAGTAGGCATTCTCAGGTACGAAAATACAAAAGGATTTCTTCTATCGAAAGAATACTTCCCGTTCCCGTATCTAACAATAACATTGTGACGAGAACAAATAGCCATTTATAGGTATTTTGTAGGAAAACGTGAGTTGTTGACATTTGCCGACAGGCATACGGGCAGTTCAACGTACGAGTACTATTTCCAGAAATATTTTTTCGATATAGATACCTGGGACGGGTCACGGATTTATAGTATGTATGTTTATTGTATCTAGGGGCAAAGTACTTATTATAAATTCCGTTATACTATGATAACATTTGATGCAATTTTCCTTTGAAGACGTATTTTTGAACGCGGGAGTCAGCGAAACATAAAAGACGTTCCTAAGTCACCGCTGCGTTTTAAAAATAGACCTATTGTTGATTGTTGATTTGAGATTGTTTTTTACGGGTTTTAAATAATGACACTGGAGTCATAAAAGCGAAAGAATATTTTTTATGCAGAAAACTTTAAAAAATCGGACATCACAATTATTTGCTCAAATTCATAAAAAAATGTATCAACATAGGAAAAAATATAACCAAGTTTTATCGGCGAATTCTCTGAGGCGTAATCCAGGTTGGATTTCTTTGGTCTTTTGAGATTCAAATTATCTATATTTTAGTAATATATAAATGACGGTAAAATCCTCAAAATAAAACCGAGCGTGAATAAATTATCATTCAAGCCTGTGCTGGTTTTATTATTTTTGTTTTAAAAATAAACATTTTGCTGATTGCTATCTCCGGCGGGGCGTGATTGATAAGCAAAATAAGTTTGAATAGACCTTCTTATAAATTGATTATGCGTCTCTTTATGATTTTATTTTTGGTTGGGCCATATTTCAATTATATTAAAGATACTAAGTATTAAGCAACATTTTTTTAACACAATTGACAAAAAATAACCAAGTTATATCAAATTAGATGCTTACCCTTATATTCATAAAAAATCTTCCACCCTAAATTAGTCATACAGTAAGTAGATTATGCTATGAATTTGCAAACTTTTTACACAAGTGGCAAAAATACAGTATGTCAAACATTTATGACAAGGGCTTCGTGTAACGCAAGTAACGCACGCAACTTGTTTTATTAGACCCAACCCCGCAACCTGCAAGAAGGAACTTCGTTCCAATACATACCTATATATATATTTACAGTCTACTAATGTATTAGAAACATTTGCTACTTCTCTGAGACAGATTTGTTTGCAGACACTGTTAATCTACTTACGTCAAACGTGACTCTCCTTACCGTGGATATATCGACGATTCGTAACATTATCTGAGATAGATAGCTCCACTATTTCAAAGTATTGTCGTGTCTCTTTGCGAAAGATATATAATGCTTTGTAACAGATAAGTTTGACCGTAGCTACTAGGTAACTTTTTATTTTAAACCATTAAAATATACTAACATATAAATATAAACTCCATCACATTAAGGCACACTCAAAATTTTTAAATATAATGACGATACTGAGAGCCCATATGTTTACTGCTTTCTCCTATGCATTACAAAATAAATAAAATACTTATGTATAAAGTATATTCATAATAAATTGGTTATAATTAATTATAAATCTTATTCATACTTGGGAGTAAGTATGTAATACTTATTTATCTTTCCAAGAATAAACTTATTTCGTTTTTTTTTTATATCCATCAATATTATATTATTCACGTGTTCGACTTTGGGATTTAAACTTCGTAGTTTAAATCCCCAATAATTATATCTAAGTAATATCGTTTCCAAGCGAAATCTGTTGCCATGGCTTAGGCAATCGGTAATGACTTCGTATAAAATTTTGTTTTATCAATTGATGAAATTTCTAGCAATGGCTAATATGAAGATGATGAATTTGAGAAGAATGTAGATATTCAGCGATTGGGTTCTGTCTAGCATGCTGAAAAGATTCCAAAAGGTTAAAGCTCCTAATACCGAGGTTAATGGAAACATTCGAAGGTATAGTGTAAAATATAAGCATTTGTAAGTATTCTAATAGTTAAAAAATAAAGAGTTTAAATTTTACAGTGTTTTTGAAGTTTGGTTCAAAGATTCAAATGTTTATTCAGTAATTAGACCTTAACAGGCACTTGGTACATTTATAAGGGATATATTAATTTATAAATTAATTAGCAGGTAAGTCGATTTTCCCTAACACCGAGGTATGATAAAGGATTTTCCCTAACACCGAGAACGTCTGCTCTAAATACCGAGGAAAAAAAAAGAGTTAAAGAGAAGGAATGTATAAATAACATTAATTGCGATTCGCGACGCGGTTTTGGCTCTACTCGTAGTGTTCCTTCTTGTAATCTCTTGTCGGTGGAGATGCCTTCTTTCTTCTCTTCTCTCTGTCATCCTTTTAATGTCCTAGTAGGACCCGACGCCTACTTTTTCTTAAATTTGTTGGAATAACTTCATCCTCGGTCTTCCCCATCCTCGACTCCCTTCTATCTTTTCTGCTAATATTATGCTGGAGATACTTAGTTGGATTGATAGAATAAGCAATAAAGAGATACTGGAAAGAGTTGGATAGACAAGAAATATTTGAAAAAGTAATGAAGATTGAGAAAAGTAATAAAAAAAGAGAGAGGTTGATTGGACGGACATCTATTATGACATGACAATTTCTTCGTAGTGGAAACTTGTTTTTATTTATAAACATTTGAGTTCTAAACCTAACGCTCATATGTTATATGGCTGGTTTTACTTTTTATTAGGCTTTTACCCTAAGAACTGAACCCAAGACCTGACTTAAGAGTGTACATAAACTCTGATTGCGTGGTTAACGGCTTTCGAGATGTTTAGTTGAGGGTGAGGGATGTTTGTCAATCGTTTATTGTCCTTGAATTAGCGCAGACAACTAGTGTTTATATGTTTTTGTAGGTTATATTATTTATAGTCTTCTTTATACTCCTTTTTAGGGTTCGTAGTAAATAAGGAACCCTTATAGTTTCGCCATGTCTGTCTGTCCGTCCGCGGTTTTACTCATAGCCTATAAGTACTGTAATTTGGTATATGTATGTATATTAATCATGGCAAAAAATGGTCATATAAAATATTTAAAAAAAATCTATTAAACGATTATATATGGACATGTGAAAAAAAACACTGCCGTTGATATATAACGAAGTTTAAAGGAAAGCTATCAGAGGTAAGCAGTGTTTACAAATTAAAAAGATATAAGAGACTAACTTATAAAATGTACTTGGAAACGATAAAGTTCGTACAAATTCTGTAGAAAATTAGTTTTTAGATGTTTTTAGTGGTGTGAAAAAGGTCGCAACTATGCAATGCAAATTCGCAACTACGGAACCCTTCACTGCGCATGGGCCGACACGCACTTGGGCGGTTATTTTTTATTGTAATTGCATATTGCACCTTTTATTTTTATACATCATTTAAAATGTTTTTCTTTTCTTCTTGACTTTGCATCCAAAGTACGTAAAAACTTAAATATCGACGAGCAGGCACTACTTAGATAGGAACGGTCAGTTCTGATGAGATAAATAGCTTAGAAGTGTTATCAAAAAATTGTAATAAACTACAAATGGAACCACTGTTACAGCAGATAAATATATGTTGGTACGCTTTTCAGCCACGGGTCCATTGGGACCCAGTTCTTTGAGGCGTTCATAGGGCCAAAGCCAAAATGAAGAGGCCTTTTAGTACCTTTCAATCTAAAAAGTGAGATGACCTGCATCTGTTGTATAATTAAGATGCACTAACGGACAGTCCTCTATAGCTGCCGAACATTGCCAGGGAGGGATTTACTTGGTTTGGGCTATGTGGATGGCATGTTAGTGAACCGGATAACTGGGTTATTTATTATTATTATAAAAAAGTACGTTCATTTATTAATTCAAAACAGAAATTTTATGATATATCGATCCCCGATCAGGGCAAGTTGAAAAATAGCCTGTTTTAAATCGTCCTGGGTCTTGGATGTTTATCTATATATGTATTTGTTATAAAATATATTATCGTTGAGTTAGTATCCCACTACACAAGTCTCGAACTTACTTTGGGGCTAGCTCAATCAGTGTGATTTGTCTGTATATATTTATTATTTATTTAATGGTCTTAAACGCAAATAGTCTATTATCGTACATAGAAATCATTAATATGTTATTAAATTCTCATTTTAATAGCAAACAATAATATTAAGTACCAAGTAAAATACAAGACATCTTAAATAAGAGTATATTTCTATACTTTATTCAGCATAACAGCATATTTGATCAAAGTAAATAAATTATTATTTGCACAGTTCATAATATATCCATTGTGCTTATAAATTCTATCAAAGATCCCCAATAATTCAAACAAATACGCAATTTGTTTGCATCCGAAGCATAAATTGTGCGATAAATCTTTGAAACTGATCCCAAGTTAGGAATAAATAAAACAGGCTGAATGGAAACGTGGTAAGTATATATTTGCAAATTTAGTTTATCGAAACGAACAACTTGCACGATGGTATTAACTGTGTTATCGAAAAAAGTCGTAATTTCAACGGCGTATTACGCACTCGTTTATTATTTTTTTTAAAGTTTCTAACGTAAAAGTTCTGCAATGAATTGGCCAAAAGCGCACTCTTATGCTAACGGTGATAAGGCGTTATTAAATTTCATACCTGGGTCATGTTCTACGACATCAGCTCATCTCCTTCAGCTTATAATGATAGGCAAAGTCGCAGGGACAAAGAAAGGTTGGAAGGAGAAAGAAATTATGGCTACGAAACATCCGAGAGTGGACCGGGATAGCGAGCGCTGCTGAACTACATTCCGCTGAGCTAAGAACAAAGAAGACTACACCAAGCTGATTGCCAACCTTCACTAGTTAGAGAGGCACCTTAAGAAGAAGAAGATCGAAAAAAAGTATAAAATTTTTAGTAGTTAGAAAAACCGATATTTTTTTCGTTTTGCAGATTTGGTCCACGGTGACGGAATGAATTTCACCTTAACATGTGGCAAGTGTATATGATCTGTTACTGTTTACTTCTAGATATATAGCATAGATATACAAGTATGTAGTATCAATATATTCTATATTCTTCTTCCTTTCGTGTCGATGGTAGATTTTATAACTCAGTATCGGGCCAATATTTTATATTTCTCTGCATGGATTCAAGCTTAATTTAGGTACTTAAGAATTAATAAACTTGACAATTTTATTAGGCTTTGTGTTTTAAGACATTTTAAGTTTAAATTTATACAACTGTTTAAAACTTTAGACATTCTCGAGCGAAGTTCAAAGAATGCATAATTTTGTTTATAAAGTTTCAAAGATCTTTTGCAAAAGTATTGTGGAAAATATTTCTGCTGAAATAATTTTGTCTTTTGATGGTAAAGAGGCTGTGAGTAAACATTTTTGTAAGTTAAATATAGTATGTAGGTACAAATTAGATAAAGTTGCCAAAGTAAAGAACACTTTTAATGATACACTCTGTATGGACGTAAGTGTTAATGGATGCTTTTAGGTCATAAACTTTTGTGTTAGTGTATGACCTATTTATCAGAATCACCCTAATATTACTAAGTAATACACGTAGCGGGTTATTTAATACAACGCACAAGGTTTAAATTAATTATAATAAGTATTAAAGAAAAAAGTTGGTAAGCTGATTTGATTTTTTCTTTTTGTGCTTTGCTAACATTTCCATACATAAATTTTTCAGTTACTTTTAATATTTTAATTTTATCAACAATTGTGTCAAACTCTATTATATTATTACCTTGTGATTTTAATTATAGTAAGACGTTTTTAGGCCTACAATCTAGATCAACGCTAAAAACTTAATAGTACCTTACCTACTTAAACCAAATATGATTATTATCTGTTTTGTGTGCTAGTGAAGAAATAAAATAAAATGATATGAAGGTCAAACATATTCTCGTAGTAGCCTGATGGCATTAGATCACCCTGAACCAATTAGGTAGATTATATTGAAGTGCGACGGGGGGTAAATAATCTTATCCACTATCTAGTTGCTATGTGGTAAGAGACGCTATTAGACTTAATAATAGGTAGTATGTCATTTGTCCTTCGGAGAAACGTCTATCGATACGTAGATGGAATAAAGTTAGGTTAATTAGTATTCTTTGTTAGTTGGACCCATGCATTTATTTAAAAGGCGCGTTTTAATAAATAAAATTTGAAGGGGTGATTCAGTCTATAATTTTTAACACCTGTTCACAATAAATGTCCTTAACTATATCAAAACATTAAAAAAATGATTGCTCAACCGTCTTGTTCAAGTGCGTGATTTCATTAATTAGTTTGGGAACATATTTTTTTCCTATTTCGGTATAAGACATAATTACAAATACGTTTAGTAAGAAAAGTGGTTTAAAATGATGAATCAGCTCTTATGTAGTGGTTGAAAATATTTCTACTTGATTTAGAAGCACCCTTTTTATGACTTTATTCCTAAATTAAGCCTGCTTTTTATACAAACCGCATTTTTTATTCAGGGAATAAGTACCTACTTATGCTTTGCCGCGACGAGTTCGTCAGTTTAGTTCAAGATGGTGCTTATAGGTTAGAGTTTTTGATCCACCTACTCGTACAAAGCCTCAATTAAATCATAGTGTCCCTCTCAAAGCTATAGTACGCACGCTCCGGGTACCGAATGTATCATTAAACAGAAACGTTTTTGTTTGTTTTGTTTTTCGAGTAAGTGGCCAACACTGGTGTCAGATTTTTCAGGCTGCCTAAAGGCATCTGACATAGCTTGACGACTGCCATACAATGACGACAGCCGGGACCAACGGCTTATACGTGCCTTCCGAAGCACGGAGGGGCTCGAGAAATTTTTGTGCCACTTGTGGTCACCCATCCAAGTGCGGACCACGCCCGGTGTCGCTTAACTTGCGAAAGCGCTAGTAATGCGTACTCCCGCCGGGCCACCGAGCTCCTCAAAAAAAAACCAAACAGAAACGTGTTATTATTATTCTATTTAGCAAACAGTCAAAATTTAATAACGCCTTATCGTTAAATGAAACTGGTAATTATGAGCACAATATCAAACGACAGATGCCAAGGCGCTTAATAAAACAAGTTATTAAAAAGTTTTTAAGTAAACGATTTCATTGTTATAATAACAGTTAATGTTGCCGCTTAGAATTAATAGGTTTTCAAGTCTCCAAAGCTGTTAAAATTTTGTTGATTCGATGGAAACAAAACGTTACCATTAGGGTTTGTTTGTTCGTTTGTTTGTTTGATATCTTTATTGTTATGTATGTAGTATTTTTATGTACTTATTGTGACTATTTGTTAATTATATTATCTCATAATCCAAAACATTTTTTCCAGCACAACCATGCACTTTTAAATTTGTAGTCCGTCTAGCTCTATAGGTAATAATTAGTAAAGTTTAAATTATCACCTTCTTTACAATCTAATTTAAATACAAAAAGTACATATTAACAACACAAGTATAAGCTTTGTTTTGGGCTAGCTCAATCTGTGTGATTTCTCCCTATATATTTATTTATTATTTATGTATATATAAATACAATAAGTAATATTACATTGTACTATATCTTCTATGCTGGTATGAAAGAAAAGTAAAACTTTGAATATATCAGCTGTTTCTCTTCTCACGCAAATCGTGAGGCGATTGGCACACTGCTCTGCGTCCCGCTGCGTAGCGGGGTGCAGAGTTCGACCTTCGTGGTGTATTGGTCACTAGCTAGTCCGCCACCCAGAGGTCCCGGGTTCGATCCCCGGTCAGGGCAAGTTGGAAAATGGCCTTTTTCAAATTGTCCTGGTTCTTGGATGTTTATCTATATATGTATCTATTATAAAACATAGTATCGTTGAGTTAGTATCCCATAACACAAGTCTCGAACTTACTTTAAGGCTAGCTCAATCAGTTTTTGTCCCTATTTATTTATTTATTAATCGCCTAATCATACATCATATACAAGAATAAACCGAATAATTTTTAATTAATCGGTTTATTCTTGTATATGTAGTTATGTAGATATTGTATTTTGTATACTTGATCATAAATTTTATCACGCCAGCCTCACATATTTTCCGCTTGGTCTTATGGCTGACCAGGAGAGAATGCCATATGGCATTAGGTCCACCTCTTGTACATTTTGTTTTAAATTGTGCTATAAAGTTTAAATAAATAAATAAAAGCCGATCGTGGGAATGGGCGAAGTTTAAAATTATGTTAATAGATGATTCGGATAGCAAATCTTCCCTCCATCATGCTGACAGTGGCTTTTGGGTCTTATGGCCCTGGGCTCTGTCTACCCCGTCAGGGATAAAGACGTGACAATGTATTTGTATCTGTAACCTAGTGAAAATATTTAATCATCGAATATAAAAGAATTAAGTATTTACTTCTTGTAATTAAAATTGCCCTTTCGGCAGTCCAAATTTTGTCAATGCAAGAAATTAAGAAAATTGCCTCGTGAAGTAATTTATTCCATTAGCGTAGAGTCGTGTAATTGAATAACTTGACTTGTTTGATCAATTACGCAGTTGTCGAGACGAATTTAATCGTCTTGGTTCATCGGCTTTCAGTGGAACTCTATTGATGATTTGAGGCGGGTTCCACTCGTTTTATCGATTTGTCGACGCATTGACAAGTTATCTGTCGATCCTGTAATGTAAGATATGTACATATATTTGATTTATATCACCATCTTAGGTGAGAAATACTAATAAATATTCTTCACATAAGAAATACTAGCTGGGCGACCTTTACTCGGTTACTTATTTTATGAAAATCCTTTTTTTAGCCTTGTCACCTCCTAAATACCGAGATCTTCATTATTACCCATGCTGTCCGTACATAACATAGTGATAAAAATAATATAATATGTATATATATATACGATTTGTTGCTATTCTTCCATGTTTATAGTGTGGGAGAAAATAATATATAATTAATATAGTAGCTGCCTATCTTGCCGCGTATTCGAAAAAGCCGATAAAGGAAATAAGGATATGATACGAGTTCTGCACAGCTCTTATCATTATGCTGTAGAGATTATTATGGGGAATGCTCTGAAGAATTGTTCGACTTAATACCTGCTGCAAAATTTAACCACCACACCACCCGCCTGAAATTAAAATGTCATCCACACCTCTTTAATAGTTGGCAATCAACCAACGTACGTTTTAAAAGGAACTTTTTACCACGTACAACCGAACTGTGGAATCAACATTCTGCAGAAGTGTTCCCGGACCGATACGACATTGAAACCTTCAAAAAACAAGTCTATATCTTCCTGAAAGGCCGTCAACGCTTCTGTTGATGTTGCAGTTGTCCATGGGCAGCGGTGATCACTCACCATCAGGTGACCCGCTTGTTCGTTTGCCGCCTTATAACATAAAAAAAAGATTGGTCAGGTGGTTAGGTTCATGAAAGCTTACTTCAGTTCAGTTTATTTGTCCTAAGGAGAAATAAAAAATCATCAATTCACGCCTACGCCACGCGCGCCTTGCCTCTGCCTTGCGCCGGACTTCGGTAAATACAATTTGAGTTTCATGATGTGTGTCTATGGGAAATTTTTACGACGAAACTTTTTTCGGAGCGTGCCAAAAAATACATTGTCCTGAATTGTATGTAATACAGGCAAATGACGTGATAGTTGAAGTCGAATGGCACTCTTAAATTTGTAATAATTTTTCTGCATTAATAAATCTAGAATCACGCTGAAATTGACATATTTAAAGACAAGTGACATAATTTTGAGACTTTTTTTCTCTTATCAGTACCTCTGCCTTGCGCTGGACTACGGTTAATACAATTTGAGTGGTAATGATGTGTGATTGGACTCAAATTATATGCAAAAAAATTCAAACCGCGCTTGTCGTGCGCAAGCCGTGGGCTTGGTATGCGCGTGTCATCTGAACGCGCCCTTCGATGTTCACCGGAAGCAAGTAGTGATAGTTGAAAATTACTGCTCATGAATACGAACTCAGAGGTGCAAGTCGCGCCTAGTGAGGTTCGAACTAATGCCTTACAGACGTAGAGCCAGTATAGTTCTTGGCAACCATCGCTATAAAATTATAAAAATATATTATTGTGATTTATTTATTTAATTTATTACACTTAAAATCTTAAGATTATAGTAAAAAAGGTACAACGTAATGCTAAACTTTGTCTGCCATTTCACCTTTCAGACGTTGCAGAAAAAATGGTAGATGGGGTGCAAATTTAATCAGACAACTATGTCGAAATTAATAAATTTGGATGTATTTAATGACATATACGTTTAAAAAAAAAATCTGTACAAATAAGTACATATAAAATTTTGTAATAAAAGCAAATTATAAACTAACATGTATATAAATACGTATAATAAACAAACTTATACTATTATTGTAGCATTGCTTTTTCGCGATAGTGTCGAATATAATAACCATCTTGAAGTGATCTCTTGTTTGTGCTTTCATAAAGTTATCACGACGTATAATATAATAACAACCCATTATGTGATAAAATATTTTTTCCCGTAACTACAAACGTTATAAGTAAGTACATTGACACAATGTTCATTAAGTCCATGAAAATGTTTTGACAGAAATTCCTCGCTACCAAAAGCACAAAATATAAAAAAAAAAACAGAATAACATTGTTTTTGTGGAGGTCCTAATTAATATAAGTACGAAAGAACATACAACATAGAATATTACGAGACCGAATGTACTTTGAGAATGTACACAAAGGACTAAATTTTATTATGAATTGTACAATAGACTTGTTTCTTCAAAAATAAGCTAGAGGTCCATCTTGAATAAAATCTAATAATTTGTCAAAGCCAAAAGATTACTATGTTTAATGTCACATTTTTGTCTCATACAAAAACACGAAACAAATCATAGCAAGTTTTAGGACAACGTTTTGTAACGATGGTATATTAAATATTATGTCTATGGGAAATTTTACGATTAAACATAATCCGCTATTTTTCAACAAGTCAAATCAGAAACTTTTTTCTAAACGTAAAAAAAAACATTTTCTATGGGAATTGTATGAAATACAGGCAAATGACTTCATAGTATCCTGAAGTCAAATAGCACTCTTATATATTATCGTTTTTCTGCATTAATAAATCTAAAATCACGTGAAAATGGACATTCAATTCAAAGACAAGTGACATTATTTTGTGACATATTTTCTAATCAGTACAAAATAATTCATTTTTGACCCGGGAAAATACCCATGACCAGGAACCTGAACCTGGAAAATACCAACATCTAAATTCTGAACTCTGTTCACGTAGCCCACTTTCATAATCAAATTAAAGACTAATTTCCCGGAGCGCTGTACTACGGAAATGCCAGTGCACTCTGAGAGATTGATAGCACTAACTGGCTATTACCCTAATAACCTGCAAGATACTATTTGTATTGTTCATCTCGGAGATGTTTCATAAGATAAAGAAATAATTTTTATTTTCAACTATTGGGTAAAAGCTTTATATTTTTTACCGTCTACAAAAAAGAAGAAGGTTGTCAATTCGAATGTAAGTGAGTATATGTTTTTTTAATGTATGTTTCCCGATTACTCAAAGATGCCTGAACCAATATGAAAAATTCTTCATTGTTTGAAAGGTTTTCATACCTTATGGATGACATTATTCTAAAATATTTTAAAAATGATACAAATATAATTGCTAACAAATTCGCAAATGAATTCCTAAATAATGTAAAAAATATATTTAATGACTGTGATAAGCCCCTTCTTAGTAAAGAGACGTACGAAAAACAATCTAACTTTAGCATGAGATTAAATACAGCAACAAATGAGGTAATCTATACTATAATTAAAAAACTAAATTCAAATAAAAGTCCTGGATATGACGGCATCCGAGTATCCGACATACAATACATAAATAAAGAAATTACACCGTTATCACACACTTAATAAATGCATGTATTATTAAACAACTATATCCCGATAACTTAAAAATCGGAATAATTAGACCCATATACAAGAAAGGTCCTCATAGTGACACAACTAATTATAGACTAATCACAATTTTGTCAGCTATCGACAAGATTATTGAGAGATATTTTGGAACAGAAATTAATAAATATTTATCATCTAACAATGTCATAAATGACAAGCAGTTTGGCTTTCAAAAAAATAAAAATACCTCCCAATTATTATCACAATTTACTAATGAGGTTAATCGTCACTTAAATGATAAAAAACACGTACTTGTAGTCTTTATTGATTTCAGCAAAGCGTTTGATACCTTAAAATATAAGATATTATTTAACAAACTAGAGCAGGCGGGCATTCGTGGGCCATTATTAGAATGGTTTAAAAACTACCACACAAGTAGGAAAACAGCTGTTAAAATCGACGGCAAATTGAGTGACATGATTCCCACTGACGAAGGCACAGCACAAGGATCAATTGTTGGGCCTATCGAGTATCTATTATGTGTAAATGATATGTGTAATATAATTAAAGAGGGTTCCATGTTTCAATTTGCCGACGATACCTGCCTAGTAGTTGCTCATAAACACATACAGGCCGCGCAAGACCTTATGCAAAAAAACTTTGAGCTCTTATGTAAATGGGCACATGATGCCGGCTTAACAATTAATGCTCAAAAAAATTGCATATACATACACCATATCTAAAATCACCGATTGAACCGATAATACTGGCCCATGAACACCAATGCCTCCATACTTCAACAAACACATGTAATTGTCAAAAAATTGAACTAGTAAATGAACACACCTATCTAGGACTTACAATTGATACCAGTTTCAGTTGGAAACCCCACATAAACAGTATTTGTAATAAACTTAGAGCAGTTATGTCTAAATTGTCTATTTTAAAATATAAACTCCCATATCATACTTTGCGAATGTTGTATATGTCATTGGCTGATAGTATAATTAACTTTGGAATAAGTAGTTATGGCAGAACATACAAGACACATATGGAAAATATTTACAAATTACAATTAAGCCTACTTAAGACTATTACCCCAAACAAAATAAAAAATAAATACAAGCTTAACGATACAGACTTATTTAAGCATTGTAAAATTGTAAATGTATATGATAAAGTAAAAATGGAAATTGTTTGTGAAAACCTATACCAAATAAATTCTCTAAAACTTACAACTAGAAGCACTGGGTTGCGTAATTTAACATACCTACCTAGATATATCCTACCTTCATATAACAACGTTCACGGTAAAAGAATGTGGGAGTATTTTTTGCCATCTACTTTAAATGAATACCCTAACAATATTATTGAGAAAATAAGTAATTTAAAAAATAGTACCAAATATAAATTAATTCTTAAAAACTATATATTTACTGTATAACATTGTAACGAGTAGTGACTCGCCTTACCACGTATAAACCCAAATAGGTTTTTATTGGTATTGCTTAATATGTAATGCATGTTATAATTTGTGTGACTTAAATAAATAATTAAAAAAAAATATATAAATATTATTAAAATCGGTTGAATAGTTTAGTTTGGAAGTCGGTTTTAGTTTTGAAAAATGATTTATCAAACGGCTTTAAATATAACTACTTTTAAACTATGGCGTTGCATCATCATGATTAGTCATGTCGGCAAATGTGAAAGGAATTAAAAAAATAGTGAGATTCGCGTGGTAAAACATTTTATTTATTTATTTATTTTATTTTATTGGTTCATGTGCACTTGAAAATTTACAAATAAAACCTTATTATTTTCTAAATATTTCTAAAGAAATTTCATCCAGTAGATCCGCGAGAGGAAATGAGAAGAAAGAGGTAATTGGCTTGTACAATACAAAAATAAATAAATACTTATACCTACAAGAAATATAAATAAATTAATAAACATACCTACATAGACGTACGTAAAATAAACTTACATAAATATATACTGATATATACAATTAATGAATACATAAGATAATATTTCTAAATATGATGATCAGGATAATAAAGACAGATAGAAACCTTTTCTCATTTCTTAAACGTGGTTATGGTTTTTGATTCACGAATTTTCAGTGGTAACTGAGACTTCAAACAATGAAGAATATGTTGCATGTCTTTTGTTTTGATGTAAAAAAACGAGAAGCAGCACGTTCGTTGGCATTCGTTGGCCTGGTGTGTACCCAGCATCAGTAAAAGTTTTGCATATCTACTACGAATATAGTTATTATTATTCGTGGCATATCTATCTTTTTTAGTCAGTTTGCGTGTCCTTCTGCCAGGCAAATGTTTTGACCGAGTGCAATATTTGCCATCTAGTCAGAACACATAAATATCCCTATTTCTCCTTTGGTTTTGCAATAGTACAGCTCTCAAGACGTAAGTTCAGCTTTGAATTTGTTTGAGTACATACAGATGGTGACACATCGTCCTGAGGCTCGGCACGACCGCGCATTGTTTAAACTGTTTTCAGATACTCAGCCTGAAACGCGGTACGACCCTTGCGCGTTATCTCCCTGCCGCGTATTTTCTGTCTTCACCTTCACCTTTGGTACCGCCAGCAGCTTGGCGTTCCAGTGTTGTTGTCTTTGAGTTATTAGTAAAATAAACAATCATTGATAATAAATAGTATAATAAAATAAATTAATATAATTTAGTGCTTTTTAATTATGAATATGGTTAATTTATTTCTAATAAAACATTGATTTTATTGTTATGTAATTTTTTGACTGACCCTACTCTTTGGGCTCAATTTTGATAGGTTGTACGTCTGTTTTAAACCAAATAATTAAAAAGTCACTGTAATAACACAATTTATATTGAATATTGTAATAGTTGAATAATTAATATTACAGTCGACAGCGACTTGACGTCTACATTCCGTGAAACAGAATGGAAGTGGCAGAGGGATTTGCTGGATCGGAACGCAATTCCAAACATCTCAGATATGAATTATGAATATTCAAAGGGCCATTAGAATATTGTGCAGCTAAAGGGCAAGGGTGGAAGGACCTCAATGATAACAGGCACTTTGTCATTTGGGACCTTAATCCTAAATTAAAGCCGAGAATAAATATTTTGACAGAAGAATTTTACATTGTAACATAGTTAGTACCTTTTATTGAGAAGAAAGTTATTATGATTTAAAAATAAATATTTCAAGAAAGGAATACCTACTAAGAAATACTCAGAAATAATGGACAAAAAACAAGTCTTTTATTATTCAAATATTATGTCTCCTGCTGGAAGAAAAAGGTGTAGGCGGACGGATTCTCAAATCTAATTCAATGCGGAATTGACAGACATTTACAAATCACAAATGTTTTGTTATTATATTTCGATACCAGTTTATTTGCTAGACAAATAAAAAAAAAATCCCGCCTATCAAGAAAGCAATCGAGTGAGGAATAGCGGAACTACCAATACGACTTGATATCCGTAGCTCCATCTATTTTTTACTAGAAAAAGCCCTGACTTTCAAGCGTTAACCCCTAATGACTTTTAAATGGCTGAATCGATTTTCATCAAATATAGCTAAGAATCACCGCAAGGAACTTGATTTCACGTAAAAAACCGCATCGAAATCGGTCCATCCGTCCGAGCACTTCGATGCCACAGACAGACAGACAGACCGACAGACTTTTGCGTCAAACTTATAAAACACCTCTTTTATGTCAGGGGCTAAAAAAGAAATAAATGAAGGAGCTTTATATATTATATCTTTAACCCGCGACTTCGTCCGCGTAGAAGTTGAAAATGTTTCTAATATGATTTTTTGCAGTGAAGACAAAAAGACCCGATGATGATGATGATGAATATTTGATTTTTTTATGTATGTAGTAAGGAATAAGGATAAGTAGTTTTTATTGTCAGGACTTGTTAGATAAGCCTCTGATAAAAACTTTACAGTAAAGAATATTTATATGGTCTATTGTTCTGTCCTTTTTCTATTATACAATATAGTCTACGTCGACAGAATGGTATCCAAAATAACATCACATGTAAAGGTACAAAGGGTGCGCCAAATTAGTACGTTTCGGCAATTACCCGCGTACAATGTGTTTGCTTTATACACAGATCTGTGTATTTATATTTCAATCAAACCTTAATCGTTGCCAATTATAGCAAAATTATAGAAATGTATTCTTTTGTTCTTTATTTGATTTCAAATACAGAATACCCTCGCATGTAATGAGCGAGTCCAAATTAGCACGTATTGGCAATTACCCGCGCCCAATTTGTTTGCTTCATATTCGAATCGAACCTCCATCGTAGCCAATTATTGCAAAATTACAGAAATGTTATCATGTGTTTGGTTATTTCTTTGGTATTATATTGATTTTATAACACAGAATGCTCTCTTGAATAACATCGCATGTAAAGGGTAAGCCCAAAATTAGCACGTTTTGGCAATTCGCCGCTCCCAATTTGTTTGCTTTATATTCCAAACGAGCCTGCGTTGTTTGGTCTTTGGTCGTTGCCAATTGGCACGACCGGCACGAAACCGGCAATTGCTTTTAAAGGGTATAGAAGTAAAGGGTATTTATTTTACCTAAGCCTTTTGCATGAACCTCAGACCAAAAAAAAAAATACAAACCAAAAATCTGACCTCTGATATGGTTTGAGTGTTGTCTTTGAAATTGAATACATTGTCGTAAATTTTAATAACGTCGCCAGCAAAACTGCACCTATTTAAACAAAATGCTACAAACTGTGCCTACACCGTGGTTGTACAAGTTTAGGCTACGAAGTGCTACGTTCCGTTGAATAGCTACGAATAATTGCTACGGTACTTCTACGAAGAGTTACGTTCCTTTCCCACAAAATTAATATTAAACTAGCTCATGCTCGCTACTTCGTTCGCGTAGACTTTATGACTTCGACGTATCTGTATCAGGTGTCATCATTCATCATCATCATTTCAGCCGCATAACGTCCACTGCAGGACATAGGCCTCTCCCAACGATTTTCAAAACGACCGATCTAGAGCGGCCTGCATCCAGCGCTTTCCAGCGACCTTATTCAGGTCGTTAGACCACCTTGTGGATGGGTGTCCTACGCTTCGCTTGCCTGTACTTGGTCGCCATTCGAGAACCTTTTTGCCCCATCGGCCATCGGTTCGTCGCGCTATGTGTCCCGCCCACTGCCACTTTAACGAACTAATCCGCTGGGCTATGTCAGTGGCTTTTGTTTCCTACGAATTTCCTCATTTTTGATTCGATCATGTAGGGAAACACCGAGCATAGCCCTCTCCATAGCGCGTTGAGTGACCTTGAGCCTTCTTATGAGACCCATAGTAAGGGACCACGTTTCAGAGCCATAAGTCATCACTGGTAAAAGTAAAGTAAAAATGTTTATTTATTTTCTCCATTAATCTAAAACAAAAATATGAAGAGTAATTGTAGATTAGGTTTAATTCCTTAATATAGATTAGATTAAAGGAGACTGGAGCCTGCAGAAGGCAGAGCCTAGCTGTGTCACAACACTCCAGTGCTCCTTCACCCGTACACTTCATGTGTTTTACCCTGAATATCATATCCACAGCTTATGTACTAAAAGCTTAAGTCTAATACTGCTCAAAATATATGTAAGTAGAATAGATTTGACTTGATTTGTAAATGGTTATAAAATATAAGTATGTTTATTTCGATGGAATAATTAGGTCTTCCGTCTCATTGTAATCAAGGGTATTTAGATACTTTGTTAAAGTTAATTTGCATGAATAGTAAGGTAGTTGCCAAATTTTAAGTTTAGAATGAATTTTATTGTAAAGAAGCGGACCTAGAAAGCAAAAGAAGCGATGAGAGAATTCAGTTTTAAAAGGAGACGAGATCGGAACGAGACGGATTCGTTTCGTGCGATTATGGTTGTAGTCGGTAACACGGTGCTGTTGTAGGACGGTGTTTAGAATATATAATTGACGAACAGTAAGGACTTCACAAAATTGGAAGAGGTCATAAGTGGGAAAGCGAAAGGGCTTAAATGTGCATACTTTGAGTAGTGCTCTCTGGGCCCTTTCAAGCTTTAGTATGACTGTTTTGCACACACCACCCCAAGAAATAAGACAATACATTAGCAAGGATTGGCCTAGAGCTAAGTAAGCAATCCTAACAATGTAGGGCTCAGCAACATGTCTCAGGCGTTTAAAGATGTAGATCAATTTACGTATTCTGCCAGCAGTTCTGTGATTGACATGTTGCCGGAAGCTCAGGTTGTTATCAATCATAACTCCAAGATATTTAACTGTATCCATAGACGAAAAGGAGGGGCAGTCGCATGAAGAATCGTTGGTGTTGTTGTGCGAGTGGGCAGTAATAGACAGGTTAGATAAAAGTATTTTATTTGATAACAGGTTATAAATGGAAAAGTTGACTACCTGGGTCTTTTGAATATTCAAGGTTAGTAAGTTAAGACGAAGCCATTGTAAAACTATATCAAAGCCATGTTGTGCATGCTGATAGGATTCCTGCCAGGTCTTGGCAGAAAATAGTAAAGCGGTGTCATCAGCATAGGATATGATTTTGCAATTTGGAATATTTAGGGATAACAGGTCATTTATATAGACTAGAAAAAGGGTAGGTCCTAGGATGCTGCCTTGGGGTACTCCATATTGAGTGGGGAGGTCTGCGCTTGCTTGTTTATTTATAATTACACATTGCGTGCGATCTGTCAGATAACTTTCAAAAAGTTTAAGTTGTAGACCTCTGACACCAATAGACTCTAGCTTTCCGAGGAGTATATGAGTTGAGACCGTGTCAAATGCCTTCGCTAGGTCCAGGAAAATTGACAAGCACTTGTTTCCTACGTCCAGACTGCGAGCTATAAAATCAGTTAGTTCAGAAACCGCACCACTTGTAGATTTTCCGGCGCGAAACCCATGTTGATTAGGTGAGAAAATGGAGAATGTTTCAAGAAATGACATCAAAAGTGAATTTATTACTTATCTAATATTTTAAACAGTGTTGATAAAATTGAAATTGGGCGATAATTATTTGTTTGAGTACGGTCACCGGATTTGTGAATGGGATGGACGAGCGCTTTTTTGAAAGCAGAAGGAAAAATGCCAGTAGAGATGGATAAGTTACATATGTGTGTACTCGTAATTAAGGGAATCAGAGTTACTTTATTGCGTTTGATCAGGGATGAGGATATATTATCCCAGCCAACTGAGCAATCTTCTCGCAAGGTGTTAATAATGTTATCTATTTCTTTGTTAGTGGCATGAAGCAGGATAAGGATCGGTATGTTGCAGCGTTAGATTGATTTATGGAATAGTTTAAGTTAGGAGAGAGAGGTAATATATGGGGTGTTACAGAGAGGTTTTGTTTCTTTACATTCTCGGCAAGAGATTTACCGACGTTTACGAAATATGAGTTGACATGATCATACAAGTTAGTAGTTCATTTGGAGGGGCGGAAGGTTGCTCTGAGTTGGTCACACTCTTAATAGCCTTCCATAGGGATTTGGAGTTTTTGCAACCTTTTTTAATCAGATCTTTGTCATAATTTATTTTAACTAATTTGAGAACAGAGTTGCAATATAGGCGATATCGAAGGTAAGTTAAACGCAGCGTATCATTGCTAGGGTTTTTCATATACTTTTTATGTAGGTTATTTCTATTCCGGATGCATCTGAGAAGGCCTGGTGTAATCCAGGGCTTTAAAATTCTGCGACGTCGGGGGCCGAAGATTGAAGAAGAATGTTGTGATATTAGGGACTGTAGAGTAGAAATTAGGAGATTGGTAGCAAGATCTGGATCTGTACAGGCCAGTATCGCAGAGAAATCTAGTGTTTGGAGAGTTGAAGTTAATTTACGGTAATCTATTCGTGTTACTGGAGTATTGGGCAGAAGAGTTTTTTTATTGTTAAGAGATAATAATACTGAGCTATGGTCAGTTATAGTAGATTGAATTACAATTGAGTGAGCAGGAAGCGAACTCTTTAAAAAGACATGATCCAGGCAATTCTGTCCTCGTGTGGGATTGTGTAACACACAATGATTAAACACTTTCGTCTTGAGGTACTGAGGTATTTTGGACGAGAAGACTGCGTAGCTTCCCGAACGCTGCCCAACCGAGTCGGATTCGTCGAAAGACCTCTTCCTCGAAGCTGGAACTTCCTGCCTGGGTCAATTGACCCAGGTAGATATACTCGTCTACAACTTCGAGTGCGGAGCTCCTAACAAATACAGGTAGGGGCGCGACATGGAGATTCGACATTACTTTCGGCAAATCGAAAGTGAGTGATATACTCGCCATTAATGTTGATGCCAAATCCTTCCCATTCCAGAAGCTTGAAGGCATCTTCCAGTGCAACGGTGTCAGATAATCTATTTTTATACCTTTACAAAAACATGCTAAACAACTTTTGTTAAGGCGTTTTTTTATATTTCTTATAGTTTAGCTGAACCATTATGGGTCTGCATCAGGTGTTTTTTTTTCTAAAATCGGTATTTTACCCTATATGTTGCCCAGGTTTAACAGCTATATCAAGAAAAGTTTCATTCGAATCCGTCCAGTACTTCCGGAGATTAGCGTGTATAAACAGACAGACATCTTTTTTAAATTCTTACTGTATTACTATGTCTCCATCACCCCAAAAGTTGGTAAAACATGTCCGTACATGTAACCATCACTATTTTAATTTCTTTTTCCATCTTAACGCCCACCGTCTTACAAAACGGGGCATTGCCTACCCCGTCCCCAGTTAAAGATATAGAAGTGATAAGAATGAGTTGACGACATCAAAGTCGCGGGTCACACCTGGATGAGAGCAGCACAGGACCGAGATGGGTGGCATCGACGAAGAAACACTAATGCCAATTAAAATAAGTATTACAAACACCATACAGAACGGAAACTTCTAAGGTCCCGCTTAGAATGCGTTCCCCGTCCCCGCACTACTCCCTCGTTCTCTCCTTGTAGAGTTTGATGAGGGGCGAACACACGCACATTGACGTGTGCACGGATTTATAGTTTCGTTTGTAGTAGTAGCAGGCATAAATTATACTTAGCTTCTAAAAAGTGCCATACCTGTGCCCATGCGCAGCAGTGGGCGGAAGCAGGGTTGGGATGATGATGATGATGATGATGAAGTATTAGCTGATAAAACATGTCCTCATTCTACGTCAGCTCTCGCAACACGCCTCGTCTTTAGTCATCATATTTATCAGGCAAGTTTTATTTATCGCCACGTCTCTCAATCATTTCCATTAAAAATCTGCCTCAGAAAATCGTGCTCCAGCTTGTAATGGCGTCCCGGTCAAAGTTAATATTAACAAAGTTTGAGGCGGGCGACGCAACACTACATGGAAAGAGAGGGTCTTATCGGAAAATTCGGGATAGATTGGTATTCTTAAGAGCTTTTATATTACCATATTACTTCTTTATCGCTATCGGGGTAGACAGAGTTGAATGGTCAGCGTGAAAGAGAAAAAAAAAAACCGGCAAAGTGTGAGTCGGACTTGCGCACAAAGTGTTCTGGACCATTATTTATAAAAATCATGTTTGTTGTATGGGAGCCCCCTTAAATATTTATTTTATTTTAATTTAATTATTAATTTTCAAAGTGAATATACAACTAAATATTCTGTGAATATTTCAAGCTTCATTCTGTTGCTGTTATCAATATTGAGCAAAAAACGGCAAAAAACCACGTTTGTTGTATCAGAGCCCCCCTTAAATATGTATTTTATTTTGTTTTTAGAATTTGTTGTTCAAGCGGCAACAGAAATACATTATCTGTGAAAATTTTAACTGTCTAGCTATGACGGTACATGAGATTTAGCCTGGTGACAAATAGACAGACGGACGGACAGCGGAGTCTTGTTAATAGGGTCCCGTTTTTACCCTATGGGTACGGAACCCTAAAAATAAAGTTGTCTGTTGTAGTTTTAGAATTCAAATCCTCGCCCCTCAAATATCGTACTGCTCAAAATAGAGAGAAATGAAGAGAACTGAAGGAGGCCCACACCAAATTTCTGGTTGAACTAGAAGAATCATCACTTCACACAGCTTTTTAATACTGTGAAATTACGTTATTATAGTTTGGAATACGTTTTAAAAATAAATGTATCTGAATTTCAGAATACAACGTAAACAGTTTTTTTTTTAACATTTCCTTTTGGTAAATTGTATTTTAAACAAACAAACTCGTAGTCTTTAAATAAACTGCACACAATTCAAAACCAATAAACTGACCTTTTCAACTTATAACCGGATATTGCGATGAAGCGGATGTGACCGCAGAGTTGCGTGCAGCGGTCGATTGTACTACTTCTACTCCTGTACGGTGTAGTACTTTTTCTACTCCTGTACTGTTATCTGTCTTTTAAATGGTCCCGAACACTAATATAAGAACATAGATTATATGATTTCAGAAAAGTCTATAGTCTATTCCTAATATAATAGCACATGTGTCGTTATTTCGCCAAAACGATACTCCTAGCCATAGACCTATAACTTTTTTTCTTTAGATCTACCATACTGCCAACATAATAAAATCGTTATTTTAACATATGGTGCCATTTTTCAAACGTGGAGTCACTGAACAAATGGTTTTTTTTTAATGAAAAACATTCGTTTAAGTGACTCCATGTTTCGAAAATGGCACTTTTAGTCACTAGAAAGACGTAAATAAAAAAAAATAAGTCTTCCATAGATACCTAGTATCTACCAAACATATGGTAGTATTTCGTACTTTTTTTTTGTTTATTTTTGTATTTATTTTAGTAAATGTAGTCGTAGAAAAAGTATTGTATGCAACGTTGTATAAGTAGTCAAAAAATGCTCGATGGCGTCAATTTACGATGCTCGCCAGGGCTCGCATCGTAACCTGCGCCACTCGCATTTTTTAACCCTCCTTATACAACTGTTGCATAAAATACTATACTACGTTTTATCTTTATCTCTCTCAGTCATGTTGGAGCGACGCGTCCTTGCTCCCTGAGATCCATCAGCCATCTGACAAATGCATGCGTAACCATCAAAAATATGTGCAACAAGAACAGTTTATTTAAAAACACTCGTGAAAAAGCGTGACGGCAATTTCAAATTTTTCCAGGAAGGTAAAAGGCTTATACGACTGAAACCCAAAGCCATGCAAAACTGAATTATAACACATAAATGGCTCTAAACTTAAGACTAAAGAAATAAAAAAATATTCTAACCACAATTATTAAGATTATTTAATTACTAATCTGCATAAAAAAAAATCAAACCTGAAATACCTCTCGTTCGTGAGAAATAAGAATTGATATGTTTGGGTAGAGGTGTTTTTGAAGACCAAATTTGTCTTACAAAAATTAACCAATCGTGTACCCGGTCCACAATTATGTTGGAAAAGAGTTCTAGTATGCTATTTGCAAGTATCAGTTCCAAATAACTGATATTCGCTGAGAAATAAGGAATGGAAAAGACCCATTTTCACGGTGCGTCCCCTTAAGACGCAGTGGTAGCTAAAGTGGCGCCCTCATTTGAAAAAAATTGTTTAAAACTAAATACGGTGATAATTAAAAATTTGATTTGTATCAATGTCTAGAAAGACCTTTAAACTATTTTATGAATAACCTTTGAAAGTAATATTGGTAGTCCGTTTAGTTTTAAAACTGTTTTTCGCCAAAAGTGGCCACTTTTGGCGAAAAACAGTTTTAAAACTAGGCGGACTATTAGTTATAATTTCAAAGGTTATCGGTAATAGTGGTATAAAACGTAATCGTTATTATACCACTTCGTCTTAACTGCATTGCATTGAAGAACGATGCCGTTGATCGTGTATTTACAAGCCTTTATCATTTGACAAACATTTATTTAATTTGCAATGTATCTTGTATGTTGGTTCAGGTCAAATCTTGCAACTCAATTTTCAACCAGTTATCCTCAATTGATGGTCCTGAAATTTTGCATAATTATGTAAGTCGGCTGACATTACAACATTATGGCAGTCAATGAGCTGTCCTGATGATGGAGCCGGGAGATAGTCGACGGAACTTTGTTATAGACAATATAACCTCATTGAGTAGGACACGTTTTGATTTGTCTTGACGAACACTTTATGGTAGACGATGCCTAGAGTCCGACCACGGAGACGGATCACGGAAGGTGGTCGATAGAACTCAGTAATCAAACGAAGCAACTCTATCGAGTTGGGGCTTATTTTATTTGTCTTAATAAGTACTTTGACCTCACAATTAAATTTTTTACAAAAAAAATATTTTTCACTAAAAGCTTATCATCTCTTTAAAAATATAAATACTCGCGTTGAACATTTGCCGGAAAAAGTTCTAATTATAAACAGTCGAAGCTGGTGTAAAAATTTTGCACTAGAGGCACAAGTCCCATAGGTAAAGTGGTTCATATAGACGCACTGAGTCACACCTTCAAGTAATTGTTGACCATTTTATAACCTGTATACTAACGCTTCCATGCTGATCTGAGAGAAAAGCAAAGAAAACTTAGAATGTGCCAGCCCCTTCTCTGCCCATGCAGATCATAAACACCCATTTCTTTTTCACCTTCTCGCCTTCTCGCCCATTACCGCACTAAAAGTAGCCTTTAAGTCTCGGGCCCTGGGCTCTATCTAAGAGCCGTAAAGCCCAAAATTACCTACTAGCGCATTCTTCTTCTTCGTGAGTCGGAATGGCTTTTTATAGGGTTGTGGACCAGTCTTTGGCCACACTTACTGCCCTGTCATTAGCCGAGTTGAAGTGCTTTTTAGTGCTTTAACCCGTCAACTTCCAGACGGCCGAATCCGACCGAGAGAACAATTGATAATAATGGGTTTGCAGAATTGCAGTTGTTAAAAGATTCATAAATGAAAATGAAGCTCAAAGTGTAAATGGTGTCCAACAAATCGCTGATTATTGGACACGACCGCAGGTACGTGCTGGAGCTCTCTGCAATCGGTTTAATCGTGATTATAGACGGGTTTAGGACCTGTTTGCTTGAATAACAAAATTTGAATATTTTTGTGTTAGATTTCTACATAACTGAAATTTGCAAAGTTATTGATATGAAATCTATTTTGTTTTCATAATTAATTTTGTGAGTGGTATTTGAATTTCCTTGAAAGGGAATCCGTTTTACCTCATTTCTAAGACCAAAAAGGTAGATTATAAAAAAATTGTATCGTATGTATTTTTTTTTCTCTAAATACCAAATAATGAAGAAGATTCAGCGCATTTAAATTTCGCGTTACGTCATGATCAGGTACCATTTTCACTATACGGTGACTTAAATCGCCTCCACTCCGAATCTCGAATCTTTGTAATTTTTGACTATTTCGCCAATTATTTTTGGATAATCTTATTTACAGACTAAATAAATAAATATTTTTTGGATCTACCCACATCCGTATTCTATCAGTTACTTGCTTGTACAATATAACGTACATAAGTAACTGGTTTACATACATACATCATATCACGTCTATATCCCTAATGGGGCAGATAGAGCATTTTGGGTCTTGTTACGTTGTTTTTTACGGTTTTAATACACCAAACCAGCAACGAGATGTTCCTTACTTCAGAAGCCTTCATTTGTCTTTCATAAAGGCGTTCTATACGATCTATCTATACTATATGTAAGTATGTATATCTTATGAGGTGCCGTTGAGACATATTATCAACTTACCAAGGTTAAGGATAACGCCTGAAAGCTTTTTACCCAGATGTGGCTAGCTCTTTCAGAGCTGTTACGAGCTGAATATATGATAATGCATTTTCCGACATGTATAAAAGGACTGAAATGTTTTTTTTGTAGGCAACTTAGCACCACGCATTTATGCGACTACAGGCTACGGTTATTACTATAATTAGGTAATGGTTTTCTTAAATATCCAGCAAAGTTAGAGGATGGAAAGTTCTTAATCTATTTAGTAAACTCGCTCTCAGCAGAAAATACACGATTTACTGAAAAGAATTTAAAATATTTTCACGGAGAGTTGATAAAGTCAGGACTTCTAAGAATTCTAGAGGAATCACAAAACGCGGATCGCTAATACTTATAGAATTTTATGTATGTAATTTTTGAAAGTAACACGCAAACATATAAACGACTCACTCAATGCGCATAATATTTCATTGCCGCCGCGTCCGCTCGCCCGTTCTGGTCGCGGTTGATTACAACTGTGTGCCTCGAACCAGAACCACGCAAACAGCAAAAACGGGTGGCATGCGATAGTCGCCATACTGGTCAATCACTATTCAGAGACGAATTTTAATGTGTATCAACTCTCAGACATTTACAAAAGAAGATTTGACTAAAGATTCGTCGAAATTATTTATGTATATTATGTCGCTGAACTTTGCCTTTGGATTTTGTGACTCTATTTATTATTTCATTCATTCATAAGATTCGTTGACTCCATAGACTATGAATGTGATAAAAAATTCCATTCTTTTAGATACCATTCGTGTAAATTGCTAATTTAGGTGTTATTATGTAGTCTTTTCTTTATAGAGTATATAATATGCAATACTTAGTTCGATTTGGGTATTTTTCTTTTTATGTTTACATTCTCCATTTATAAGTGTTATATTCTTATTTTATTTTTGTTTATTTCTCTGCAGTTAATATGTTGGATTTCATTAATTTTTTTTTGTTGATGATAGGTGGTGACCCGTAACACAGGTTCTTCTGAAACCTATCATATAGGCACTATATAGCAGTTCTCCACATCTTTTATTGATTATTAAATTACAAATATGTTTATTTTGATTACCTTTTAACTAACAGTAAGTATTTTTTGTGGAGGAAAATAAATATACACTTATTGTATCATTATAATTATATTTCATGGATAAAATGTCTAAAAGTAAAGCATGATTTGTAAAATTATGTTGATTATGACATGGCGTAGGTGACTTGACGCGTCGCTTGGGAATCAATTTCAGCTTGTTTAAAATATAATTACGACGTATTTTGTTTGTGGCAACGGTATATCACTCTGAGAAATGTATTAAATATATTTCTCAGTATATTTGCTACATTTTGTAGCAGACGTGACGTAGGTATACCGATCGCATGGGAATAAGTCTCAGTTTATTTACAAAATCCTATTATTTTGTTTACACTTTCGAGTCTCATAGTAGCTTTAACGCGTGTGTAATAAGTGTGAAGAAGTTTTTATCTATTACAAGTTTATTGGCCTGGGAAATAAAAAAACTTCCGAATTTCAAGTGTTTGCCCCCAATAACTTTTGAATGGCTCGAGTGATTTTTATCCGACATAGATAAGTACCACAGCAAAGAAACGCATTCACGTTAAAAATAAAAACGCATCGAAATCGGCCCATCGGTCACTTAGATTTTAATTATAAATAATGTTGCAAAATAAGAAAGTATTTTTTTATGTTTCAACATTAGTTCGTATTTACATATATTATTACGCCAGAATTATATAGTCCACGCG
This sequence comes from Acrobasis suavella, assembly GCA_943193695.1. Lineage (NCBI taxonomy): Eukaryota > Metazoa > Arthropoda > Insecta > Lepidoptera > Pyralidae > Acrobasis > Acrobasis suavella. The sequence continues at coordinate 7,164,636 of OW971947.1, forward strand.
ACCGAAGTCGCGAGCATCAACTTGTATCTACATAAATTATAGAAATACTATCTACTAAATAGAGATGACAGCTGAAAATTACTGAAGTCGAGCGTTCTGCGATTCAGCGTTAGAAGCGATTTAGTAAAAGTTTGTACCACTTGAGCATAAGTTAGATTCATTATTTGAGTGATTTTTCAACAATGATTATTTCGAAACTTGTATTTTCTTTAAATACTTGATGTAGACTCGGGAAAAATTCTCAGCATACATTTATTTATAAAAGCTTATTATTTTATATGTGTCACAACACTCACAACTCACATTGTTTTTTGGCTGTACCTACCTTACCTGAACGTTTTTACGTTAACCTTTTGGTGTAGGTACCTACAATATATCTGTATATTTTAGATGCCCCTTTGCCCTTTTACGGTTATATTTACTTTAGTAAATTTCGTCAGCAACAATCTATTTCGATATTCGTGACGTAATATCGAAATAGATTGTTGACCACAGAGCCAAGTGAAAGATGAAGCAAGAGGCTTTTGCTTTACATATCTGAAAAACTGCTTTTTTTATAATTAATTTACGGCTCTGGATACTAGTCCTTTAGAGCCTATCTTTATTTTCTCATTTCTTAATTCCTAACCTGCAATCAAAGGTTGGTGTAGGTCTTTTGATTGCTTCAAGGGAGCTTCTGGTGACAAATCTATATGAGTCCAATGGTTTTCATAGCCGATTGAGTGGCGGATGGCGCCTAAAGACGCCCACCGGCGCCTAAAGACGCCCACCACAGTCCGCAAATAAATATCACTACAGCCGCACTATGAGTGTCCACTTTAACCATTTCACATATTGTCCATGAGCATGAGCATTTATAACACTAAACTACACCGATTTCATATTATAAAGTTCACTAGAATCAGTTTGCAAAACAATTTAAAGCAAACTCCAACTGAACCCCTTAACTTTCCGCCAAAAACCCTGAAAACTGCTGCAAACAAAGGTGAACATGACTTTATGCGACAGATAAAAAGATATGACGCTTTCATCGCAAGTACTCGAATGATTTTTATTGGAGTAATAATGCCTGTTTAGATAAGCGTGTGACGTTGTAGTCGTATTTTTATTTAGGAGTGATTTAGGGGGTGCACGCCTCGCCTACGCCACGTGCTCGCCTTGCCTCCACCTTGCTGCCGCCTTGCGCCCGGTCGGCGCTCGCCCCGACCGGACTTCAGTAAATGCAAATTGAGTTGTATTGATGTGTTATAGATAGATAGGCCTCAAATTATATGTAACAAATTCAATCCACGCTTGTCGTGCGCTAGGCGTGGGCTTGGCGTGCGCGTGTCATCTGAACTCGGCCTTATATTGCGTAATCATAAAGCGTTATATAGTACGTATTTGCATGCATATAAGCACAAAGTAATATAAGTAGAAATAATAAAAATATCATGGGCCCACTTATCTATGCGCTAGAGAATTTTAGTGGTTTTTTCTTTAAATAATATATATTTCCAGATTAGAAAATAAATAATGCATTATGTAGTACATCTAAAACTTACAATAAACTTTCTAACGAAATACTTATTCAAGAAATATTTATGTTATTCTATTTCCCACATACATTTCTGCCAAAGATAACGAAGGCTTTCACGTTAACACAAAATTCGCATGCCTACACAGCGTTGGTCACAACTCATATAATATTTTCTCCACACCAGTTGACTGGTTCACACGGGCCCGGCTTAGTTGAAAATAGATTTATGAAACGGAATATTTTTGCTTAAGTATATGTTATGAATACATTTATCATGATTAGGTATATGTGTTTGTAGCAAAATTATCATTCTAAATGGTTTTTGGTCCGACAACCAAAAAACCAACGAACAAAGAAAATTTGTGAAGAAGATTTTCCACGCATGTCGTTTTTTTAACGTTGTTCCAGACCAAAGATTTAGAATATACAAGTAGTGTAGATTTACCACCGAGCGTCCAGGGTTAAGAGAAAGACATATTAATGATTCTAGCTATATTTTTTTCATGGTCGAGTTATAGGCATACTTTCAGTATATGCAATTTGAAGTGTGCCTATAACCCGACCATGAAAAAATTTTCGGTCGGTGATAGAGACAAAACATGGCACTCTTTTCTTTTTCTTCTTTTAGAAATCTCAATAAGACTATCTCGCTCTATCAAAGCGTGTCAGACCCTTGTTCCAGACTGGCTATTAGTAGAAAGAAGTTCCCCTAATGACAATAACAAGCAACCCTTCCTTGACACTTCTCCATAATATAACGAAGATCAAAGTAGGATTGCATCAAATTTCTCGGTCTATGGTTGCATCATGGGGGTGAAAGTCCCATACATTGCGAATTTTTCGTTTTGAACGACGTTACCCTACTCTTATTCCGGACTAAAATATATCAAAGCACTTTTAGTTAATAGTTTCCTATAATTAGTATAGATGTCGCACTACATGCTTTCCCAATCTACCGTTTTACGGTATAGTAACCAATAATTTCGAGGACGTAGTGCGAATCCTGATTGGTGCAACGCTTTAGGCGTCCAAATCTAATCAGGAGACCTCAGGTTCAATTCCCCACAATGGCTAAAAATTTCAGTCTTTTATTAGTTTTTCAATTAAATTAGTGTTAACTTTATAAGCAATAATTTCGCATGTGCAGTACCAAGCCTGAATGGTGTAGTGGTTAACGCAATAGACTCAAATTAACAGAGATCTCAGGAATCTCAGGTTCAAATCACACCTCAAAGCAAATAAATTTTATATTTGAATTTTATTTTATTTTGGAATAACATTAATAGATGACACTACATTTGCAGATTTGCAGCTTAAATTGTTGGCACAAAAGTTACGCAAGATGGCTCTCTATTTCAGTTTTATTATAGTACTCCATGGGTTGCATCAAAGAGCAAAAAAAAAATGTTTACTTTGGTTGCATTAGTATTCGCGCTCCTTTCTCTCCTAGGCTTATGAGAAAAATAATAAGACTCTTTGGCAATGCATATTTGTCACGATAATTAACAAACAAAATATTCAAAGAGCAGATAAAACATATACCTGGCTCGCTTAGATAGAGTACAAACCCTGACTAAAGTGCCTTTATTTTTCTTCTATTTTGTAGACAAAACATTTCCCACCCAAAACGATAACACTAATTCGCTTTCATCACATCAGTTTTATTAATGAAGACTGAATGTACTTAATTCAGCGGCGGGATGGTAATGAGCGCAATTACCATTTTTCTGTTAGAGCAATTAACTTGGTTGATAAGTTTTTCTTGGGACGTGGACAAAGTAAAGACATTTTCTACAGTGTCTTCGATTATATATTTAGATTTTTATCTTCGTCGTCTTTACTACGAGCAAAAATCTAGTGTAAAACCAGGATAGATGCGTAACTTTTTGAAATTATTTTATATCTCTTTGTACAAAAAGCAAGATTCTTTATTTGTAAAACGGGTAGTTACTTTGGTTCATTATCTTCAAAATTTATCTTTGATATTTCCAGAGTATTCCAGAGTATGCCCCGTCGAGAACGAGGACATTAATCCCGCAAAAACTTTGATCGCACCTAGCCTCTCCTGCATGGTACCATGCAATCACACAGAGACAGGCAACATGGTCAACTTAGTTGTAGTTGCAGTCTCTCGATACATATATGAAATAAGATGTGTTTCATTCGCGAAACTAGAGTAATTGCAATCAAGGCAACTATCCCCTCGGGGCGACTATCCGGGTTTTACCCTACACTATAATCAAATTATTATTTTTGGTAGTGGTTCTTTTAGAGACTTAGTATCAAATGATCTTAAACGCAAATAGTCTACGTAGCAATTCGTCTAACTAAAACGTTCATTGTCTAAATCGATTGTGACTTGAAATAAAGCATGAAAGATCAATCAAAATGAATAAAATTCCAGTAAAACAAGTAAACCAATTTGGATTGGTCTAAATAAATTATTTCTATGGGTAGCCATAAAGTAGATATAGTCGAGCCCTACGGCTACAATCCATAACTTTTGCAGTATAGTGGGCCTAAGCAATATTTTCCCTTAAAATATAAACCGAGTCTGTAAACAATAGGTACGTAATATCGATAGGTATAACGATGAGCTCAGTGGCCCGGTAGGACAACGCAATACTAGCGCTTTCACAAGTTAAGTGACCCTGAAGGTAGCCCGCACTTGGATTGGTAACCACAACCTCCGTACGTCGGAACGTTAAGCCGTTGGTCTATTTTGGTATGACAGTCATCAAGCTATATCACATGTCCACAGGCAGTTTGAAAAAAATCACACCAGTGCTAATCACTTACACACACGAAAAAGAAAACAAACATACATACATACATACTATCACGTCATTATCCATGATGAGATAGACAGAGCATTTTGGGTCTTGCAGCTCTAAGCAGACAGAGCGCAGGGCCGCAAGAATCAAAGGCCTCTTTTAGCGTGATGGTGGAAACAAACATATAATAGTTCAAGCGTAAAAATCGTATCATACGAACTCTCAAAATAGAATGGCTAGACTAGACACATCCCAAGTAAATATACAATAAGTATGCCAAGTATTTGGAGTTGTAGCCTTACGTAAACAACAGCTGGCTCTCTCCGCCCGCTTGAGACCGTCTTCGGCTTTCTGATGCATACCTAATTTATCTTGATCAAAGCCTTTTCACAGGATGTTTTACGGTGACGACGATTGGATAAAGAGATGACACAGGACGAAAAGGACATTTTCCCGAATTCGGTAACGACACGACACAAACCAAGCTATTGGGTTTGTTTGATTTGATTGTTTGTTTGTAAACTCTTAATTGTACATAAAATAATATTTAGGAGCAAACAATGGTTATACAACACTAGTACAAGGGCGGGCTTATCCCAAGAAGGGATTTCTTCCAGCCAACCAAGTATCAGAAATGGTATTGATTGGTATTGTTATTTGGTTTGTCTCTCTTAGTAGCTAAATGTCTAGGGTTGGCAGACGAAGCTACGTACAACGTATACGTAAAAACCATCATTGTGTTGCAGAGTAGTCATTCCACATATATGACATTTATGTGGATTAGCTCGTTACGTGTTAGCTCGTTGAAGTGGCAGTGGGCGGGACATATAGCGCGACGAACCGATGGCCGATACTGGTAAGCGAAGTGTAGGACACCCATCCACAAGGTGGTCAGACGACCTGACCAAGGTCGCTGGAAAGCGTTGGATGCAAGCCGCTCTTGATTGGTCATTTTGGAAATCCTTGGGAGAGGCATATGTCCAGCCGTGGACGTTATGTGGCTATAATGATGATGACGAACGACATCAACAAGAGACTTACCCTGCTCGTAAATGTTGTTGACATCCTCTTTGATGTGTCTGTGATCTTATACAGAAAAGCTCAATTTAGTTTATTTACTAGTTCAAAAAGACACGAGTTACATAGGTCGTTCCACGATGTACGTGCTAAATAAACATTTTCCACATGCAATATTTACGTGTTTATTATATAAAAGTGGAAATGTGGCGCAAACAGCATATACACGAAAGTTTAGATAATAGATACTAAAAGTATTTTTACCCGACTAAGGCAAAGCCAAGAGAAAGGGTAATGATTTTAGCAGTAGGGTAACAAATAAAAGGTCTTACTAAAGGTAATATATAACTATATGTAATTGTGAATAATTGACAAGATTCCTCCTCTTTGCTTTGCAGTGCAGGGTCCTTAAATGAGTGTAGAATCATAAGGTGTGTATAGTATAACACTATGTATCTGTATAGTCTGCATGTAATTTGAGGAGCAATAAAGTATTGAGTATTGAATAAAAAAAATTTTTTTTCTTAACCTTATTTGTCCCACTGCTGGGCAAAGGTCTTCCCATATTTTTCCACTTATCCCAATTAAGTATGCCGGATGCACCCAGATAGGTGGATCAAATTAATCACAGGATGGATTCCTGCAGACGGTCACAGGAAACCGGACAGACCGACATCAGACATTTTGATAAGAATTGGTCACAGGTTGCACTAAATCTTAATAATTTTCAAAATTATATCTATTAGCCGTAAAGGTGTTTTCGTAGTAAGGTATTAGTTTTTAACGTATTTATTGTTATTAACGAAAATAAAACTATACTTACTAAAATCTATTATTTTATAATGTAAAAAAATCTATTCATACAAAAATCGTACCCAAATCGCCACCGTCATCAGGCAAACAGAACTGAACCGAAAGATTTTCTTTTCCGGAATTTTAAAATTGTTACATGTAGTATGAAAAATATATGAGCAAGAATTTTTTCACACTTTCAACATCATTTCAACTGGATAAGTGACTGGCCTTCTAAAGCAAAAAATAATAATAATGGTATGGCAAAACTTAGAGAAAAAAATGAGCAAGAGAGACAGGAAAGAATGCAAGAGATGGACACACTGCGCCGACTCCAAATAAATTGGGAAAAGGGAACCCGAAACGAAATCTTGGAAAAAAGGCTTATCCATGTTGTGATTTCTATGACAGGTCATAATTAAAGTACATAAAATCAATTTAACTATTCCGATCACTGTTTATAACACATTTTTTACATAACCCTTTTCATATCGGTCGTGTAAAAACTCCCCAACGTCCACGCATTTATTCCCAATCTCCATTTTACCGATTTATTCCCATATTGTCCGTGACGGATAGCTACGGATTATTTTTGGCATTATCGTGATCCATATTGCGTGTTACGCGATAAGTTTATCAAAGAAATGCTTTGAATGTGAAGGGCATGCTTTTGACAAGATAAGCCATAAATAATAAAGCTTCATTGTTAATACTCCCTAGGCAGGTATTCATTTATTTCGTATAATACTTCTGAGGTAGATATGATAAGGTTATTATTTATTTTCTATGAGACGCGATAGAAATAGGATATTTATTATTTTCCTCACCTTAACCACGGTACAGATATATACAGTATTGTATCTTCATACAAACGACCGGAACGAAAGTCATACCTACGCATCTCCAAGTTCAGTATACACTTGTTCCGTGACTCGGCGTTCAAACAGTTGCGGTTGGGCCGCAGTGGCGAATGGTGTGTTGTAAGCAGTAAGCGTGCAATTTGTGAATACAGCATTTTTAAAATATTATCTTATTCGTGGGATAATATTGTGTTGTTTTTGGATGCTTAAATACATCATTAAAGCACCCAGAGATAACATTTTTTAGGTTACCTCTAAACACCGAAAGGTAAGATAAAAAATAGTTTTTATATAGGTACCTACTAGGAAGTCTTTTCTTTCGTTTTTATTATGTAAGTATTTCCCTTTTTCCACAAAGAAAAATACCTGGATTTAAAAATAAATTAGTGGATAATGTGGAAGACAATGACACATGTGACCTATCTTACCTATCTACGCCCTACGCTCGCGATAAAAACAAACTAGTAGGTAGGTAGGTAGTAGTTTCCTAGGCTACATAACTTACTAATGTGGGTACTTATCTACGAGTACTTACATATATTAGTATTGAAATAGAATATCATTAAAAGTTATTATAATGTTACCTACCTACCTAGTAAGATTTACGTTTAGTTGGTACCTACCTATAATTCATTTTAAGTAAGATTTTTAATTAGGATTTTCATTGCTGTAGGTAGTGCACGCGATGATATGGTTGATGTTAAGTAACATCCGCAGCGTTTCGATATCAGATGGGTGTCCAAAAATTTTTTTATTTACAGTTGTTCCGTGCTACCTAAAGTAGGGATTGCAGCCCGGCCTCATTTTCAATCTGACTGTATTAAACAAACCAGTATAACTTATTTTTCATTTTTTAACAGACTTCCGAAAAGGATTTTTAATGTATGTTTACTGATTATCAGAATGCGGCTTTTTTGTACATTAACATTTAATAATAAAGGCTTTCGTACTTCTCAGTCGAGGCGCAAATATTTTTCTGTCGAAAATTTATAAGTATGCATGTGTGTGTGTGTGTGTGTGTTCTTTTTTATTAAATCTACTGAAATGCTATAAACATAACATGCATTTTTATTTAACGCTTCCTTTTTCATTCACCGTACAATCACAAAAGTGTAGGCGGCAGTCCTAGCACACGCGTGGCGTAGGTATATTTTTCAAGGACAGCGCCGAGTGCCAATACTGTATGTATCTGTATACTGTGCCTTAACCCTCGCTACGTGGCGTGGGTCGAACCAGCATGTGAGTTTTTAGGGTTCCGTGCCCAAAGGATAAAAACGGGTCCCTATTACTAAAACTTCGCTTTCCGTCCGTCTGTCACCTGGCTTTATCTCATGAATCGTGATAGCTAAACAGTTGAAATTTTCACAGATGATGTAGGTATTTTTGTTGCCGCTATAACAACAAAAACTAAAGGAGAATAAAATAAAATATTTGAGTGGGCTCCTATAGAACAAACGTGATTTTAAATAGATAACAGTACGGAACCCATCGTGCTTGATCGTTTGTCATTTCGCTTATCAATTTTTGTACCTTTATCCATCCCGTCACACAGTTCGTATTTGATGATAAAAATACTAATTTTCCACATAATCATTTAAAGTTCTATTTACCACAACAAGTGCTAAAATTAAAACTTTTCCAAACATTCAAAATACCGCACAGTTTCGTGAAAATTTACTACCAATGTATGCGGGAGAGATGAGAAAATAAATCATGCGATTATTTAACTTCTATATAACACGAATAAGGATAAATTTCCTTTGAGTTTGCGCGTAATTTAAATATGTACATAACACAGAGTTTCTTGAATACTAATGTATTGATATACATGAAACGCGACCTTGTAACAGAGATTGTTCTTAAGTAGGTATTACAATTTGAGTGAGTATGTTCTAATTGCTTCAACCGTATTAGTAATATTACTGTTCTAAAAATATTTTAGTATAATTGTCGAGCAACTAAAGCAAAATACTTAATGAATAATTTAATTATTTGGTCCTGTTTTGTGTGTATTTTACGTGTAGTACCTACAGTAACTGTTGGCGTTATGAGCTAGATAAATTAAGTACGTAACAAGCTATAGGTAGTTATCCTATTGAAATAATGTAACTAGATCATGGAAAACTTGCTCTTAAATACGGAAGGCGGCTTAAAAAATTTGTTCTTTATAAAAATGGGTTCTTTATTAAGGTTATTAAAAATTATGGTATACAATTTTTTTCTTTTCTCTGATTAGCAAAAAATTACTAAGATACAGTGCATTTAAACTTCGAAACGCTGTATCTTTGTGAATTTTTAGTACTTTGTGAAAAGAGAAAATCTTTTTCTTTCTTTCAATCTTTCTCCACCCACTGTTGAGTGTAGGTCTCATCATATCCATGCCATTCTCTTCGGTCTTGAGCTTTTTCATCCAGGTCTTTCTCAATACTTGAGTTATGTCATCAGCCCATCTCAACGCTGGTCTTCCCACGCTTTTGTGGCCCTTTTTCGGTCTTCATTCCACTACTTTCCGGCTCCATCTTCCATCCTCTCTTCGGCTTAAGTGTCCCGCCCATTTCCACTTTCTTTGAACGCAGATATTGACTATGTCAGGACGTTTACGTAACGAGAAAATATGGGTTCTTTATTTTTGGATAATCTAGTGGACGGACAAAATAAAATAATATACTTCTTACCCAGTCCACATAATTTCGCTTATCATTTTTGCGCAGAGAATAAATGTCTTCTAATAGAGTCATGTCGTTTTCAGCATAAAATAGGTTCGCTTCATCTTTTCCTGTGGATATCGTAAGAGGCGAAGCGCAAACATCTCTTGCAACTGGTTCGAGCGGCTGGTTAAAAACTACAGTTTAAATCGTTAGCTTTCACCCGACTGCGCAAGAAGGAGGGTTATGTTTTTCTAGTGTAATTATGTATACCTATAGCTTAAGTGGGCTCTGCAGCCTTACGGCTTGATGGATTTTAGCTTGAGAGGTGTCGTTAAGTTTTAGATTCGCCTTTATTGTCACAGCGACGCTGATTACTTATATAAAAAAACAAAATGGCGGATTTTTGGCGTAAACTTTTTTATTCAAAATATATCGATTGGGATATCAAAATAAAGGACAAAAATAAAAATATAAGTTGCCAATCTTATACCACACTCCGAGGTCGAGTAAAGGTCGTGTATTTTGCAATTAGTGTATAGATATACTAATATTCACATAATAACAAGCCTGTATTATATTTATAACGTTGTTTGTAATGGTTACACTGTATTAACAGCGTCGTTGTGTCAGACGACATCGTGTAACCGTTCGTTTGAGCTGGTTTATTGTGTCAATACCCGGATTAGCGAATGTCGAGTTTGCGCTTGGCTTCTGTTAATTAAATATTTTGCTTAATATAGGATGTGCCGAGCGAGCAACAGGGCGAGAATTTTTTTTTTAATACGGCGCGGTGGTTTTTGCTGCGCGGCTCTAGCCGCAGGCTTTTGCTGAGGCCGCGGCTCGATTTATATTCTGTACGCCGCGTACTGGCTGCTTTATAAACCGCCGGGCACACAGCCAGGCCTGTTTCACTCCCCGTTTAGGTATCGAAAATATACCTACATTATAACATTGTGCGCGCTGACCACTTCGAAGGGGAAAATTCAATTACACGAATCGTTTGTCCAGAGTAATAAGAATGAAATTGGCTTGCAATGGATGTCAAAGTATTTAAACGAAGAGGTGAGAAGTTGTGACGCGAGCTAAATTGAATCATAGCGCTAACCACATTAAGTAGATATTCCTTTGATTTTCTATTCTAAGTAATACTTCTGTACGTGAGTACTAGTACTTATTCTGTGACACAGCGGCTTGCCCGTTGATTTGAACGCCAGTGATAATTATACCTACCTACATTTACATGTATAGGTATTTTTATTGCCCTGTATAGGCCGTTGAGCGTAAGTATACATTGCGCTTTTTAGTGGATAGTAAAGTGTAAGTGTACCACTTACAACCGCAATGAATACTTACCTATGGCAGCTACGAGTAGGTATTCGGTTGCCTATTACCTTTCCGTCACCTATCAGTTCTCGGCCATAGCCATGTCAATGAGCTCGTCTACTAAACTATGTATATTGTGTATATAGTAGTTCTTAAGTCCCTATGTAAGTAAGTCGCTATATGGAAATCTTTCTGTAGAAATGCCTGAAATGAAAACTGCTGTAAAATTTGTTTATACACGTACTATGCAATCAGAGAGACTGATATAATTTTTCAAAACTAAAAACTGACTTCACCTTGTGGGACCACCTAACTAGTATGTTCTTTCAAATAAAAAAGTACCAAATCGGTTCAGGCGTCTTCGCATAGTTGGTAAACAATTGAACATAAATAAGATTCCGACGAATTGATAACCTTCTCCTTTTTGAAAGTCGGTTAAAATGAAAAGAAACTTTTATTATCATATAATGTATTGTACTGGTATTAATGGAGATAGTTAACAGTAAGTAACTAAGTGCGCAGGTATAAATAACTTAAGTTATTCAGTAAGTTTGACTCGCTACATAAACGGCGTATTCAAGGGAGTCCTTAAGCTGCCCAAAGTTTATCTCAAGCGAGCTCTGTTCGACTATTACTCCAAGTGACACTTTGACAGTTGCTAAATGTATGGCGCCGCACCTTAATGTCAGCTTTTCACGTAAAGTTTCCCCTTATTACAGGAGAAAAGTACTTTTCTTGTCGATGTCATTGTACCAATTACAGGACAATACACATAATAGCTACCTTTGGGTCTAATGGTCCTAGGTTTTAATCATAAAATCGTGACTGTGTACAGGTGTAAGTATATCCAGAATCATTTATTAATAGGTACGTATCAAAAATATAGGGTTTTTAAATATTTTTTTTTGTTTTATTTGGATTATTTATTTAATAAGAGAAACAAAAAAGTAATAAATATAACAACTAAAGTAAAACTAAATTCAAAATCTTTACTACAACCTAAATTAAGGTCTAAATTGAAAACCAATTTTAAATCTTAATTAAAAAAAAAATAAAAAAACTTAAGAAAGCGTCGGTCGTGCAAATCATTAGAGGTAGAGTGCCCAAAATAAATATATAAATACTTTTTTTCCAACTTTTACTAACTATATTGAATATCCTAAAGAGGGTAAAACGTAATGGCAGGTTAACATTGAGTTTTTTAAGGTATGTATAATAAGTAAACCTAGCGATTCCCGCAACTTATATCAAGCTTTATCCGATAAAATATTTACTTACTCCGTTTCTTTACGTTGCCACATAAATGTACGCCGCTTTTATAACCCTTCCTCAGATAAAAATGTAAGCACTTACAATACTTTTTATGTGAGAGTTGATCATGTTATTTTTATATGGCTAATTCTTTTGGTTTTAATTTTAAGACTAGCTGCACCCCGTGGTGTTACCCGCTGTATATATAAAAAGTAGCCTATGTGTTAATAAATAAATAATATTAAATGAATATATAGGGACAAATTACACTGACTGAGCTAGCCCCAAAGTAAGTTCGAGACTTGTGTTATGGGATACTAGCTCAACGATACCATATTTTATAACAAATACATATATAGATAAACATCCAAGACCCAGGACAGTTTGAAAAAGGCTATTTTCCAACTTGCCCTGACCGGGGAGCATGGTGACAACTACGCCACGGGGGTCGTCACATAGACAGACACACAGTATAATCCAGGGTGTCAGCTTCCTGCATACCAAATTTTATCCAAATTGGACCAGCCGTTTACGCGTGAAGAAGTAACATACACACACACACACACATAATCAAAAACTTTCACCTTTTTAATATTAGTGTGATATTCTCTTTCTATCACTGAGTGAAATAATAAAACATAAATCTAAGCAATAAATGAATCAATATCTGTTAGATGCTTATGCTTAGATGAGCTAGATTATATGCATTCTAAAATTTACATTCAGGAACATATCTGGAAGAAATGTAAAAATCTGAAATACACAAGTAGCTTCTCTATTCGCACAGACTATAAAAGACTATCTATGGAGAGGGGAAAAATCATGAGGAATCATATCAACAAGCGTTTGAGGAACTCAGTGGCCCGTGGGGCTACACATCGCTTTCGCAAAAGCAACCCCGGGCGTGGCTCGCACTTGGATTGGTGACAAGTGGCACAAAAAATTCCCGAGCTCTTCCTTGCTTGAGAAGGCACGTTAAGCTGTTGGTCTCGGTTGTCATTATTATATAGCATTCGTTAAGCTACGTCAGAAGCCCATAGGTAGCTTAAAATATTTGACACCAGTGTTGGCCACTAACAAGAGAAACAAACAAACAGGCAATGCGGCTAGCAGCATCATCAGTTTTGCATGTAAGTGGCCAACACTAATGCCAGATTTTTCAGGCTGCCTTAAGGCATCTGACATAGATTTTTTGCGCTTGTGTTAGTCGTCGATATTAGCGTCAGATTTTTCAATCTGCCTTTCTGACAGAGCTTGACGAATACCATACAATGATGACAGCCGGGACCAACGGCTTATACATACCTTCCGAAGCACGGAGGAGCTAGAGAATTTTTTATGCCACTTGTGGTCTCCTAAGCTATCCAAGTGCGGACCAAGCCCCGTGTCGCTTTACTTGAGAAAGCGCTAGTAATGCGCACTCCTTAGGCACTATCTCCTTAGCTAGTGGCATTACGTTTTAGGCTCTTCTCCTATGAGAGATACACGAGATTGGTATTTATGTATGTAAGGCACTTGGTTAGCTCATAAGTAAGAAAACAAGCCGATATTTGCAGAGGCCATCAAAACAAGGCCGGCGATAATACGAAGCCCAAATAATCCCAAATGGCGTTACGTCCTCGATTTTCATAACAAAAACGTCGACACGCGGCTTCGGACAGACGTAATTGAATTTACGGAGCTATCACACAACGCGTCTATTAGTTTTGCTGATAGAAAGAGCTCAATGGCTCAGCGGTGAGAGCGATGTGTTGCGTTGCATGGCATATGTAAACTTTTTGGAAGATTATTTTTTGGATAAGGCCACCTTTTGTATTTGTTTATTATTTTAACATTAGTTATGTGTGCAATGTAGTGTAAAATAAATAGATAAATTATAGTTGGATGCGCACTGAAATGGATACGCATAAAACTGAAATTGTAATTGAATAAAAACTACGTCAATTATAATTTATATTCTATTTTTTTTATATGATGTAAAATATATGTACTTGTACTATTATAATATATTGTAACACCTTGTAAAACAGTGATTTGCAATAAATTCTGATTCTGAATACAAACTATGTGTGGATGCAAAAATGTTCAGTCTTTCCAACAAACGATAGTTTTCCGGCAAGCAACATATTAGATATAGAACGTTGAAAATTTCTTGTAGATGGTGACAGTAGAGTTGATAGGGATGTGGGACAAGGTAAAATATATTATTTTATTTATATCTGTCAACTAAATTATTCAAAAATAAAGGACTCATATTTTTTCGTTATGCAAAGTAGTAAAGATTTGCAAAGATACAGCGATTCAAAGGTTCGAAGTGGGGGTAATTTACGTAACCAATGGTTACAAATCGTAGCTGAACGTGACATCACGCTAAATTTGAATGCGCTATATCTTCGTCATTATTTGCTAATCAGAGAAAATATAAAATAGTTTTACCATACTTTTTAATACTTTAACTAATGACTAATGAGCCAAAGAAATTTTATAGTTCACAAAATTAATGAAGCTTCTAAAAAAATTGTCCTATAACGCTACGTTTTTAGTAAATTTTGAAGCCATATTACGAAGGATGCTTAATATTCTTAATATTCAAAGTCATCTGTCATCCAGGCTGGCAACTCTGTAATAACTTGCGGGGTTTCACTTACACAGATAACAAATGGCGGCTTAGAGCAAATTGCTGTGCGGTAATTATCGTGTCCTTAGTTTGTCCAATCTGATCGGAATAACAACGAGGTACAGGAATGGGGTGAATCGGGCGAGACGTGGCACTTGCAGTAACCAATACCCACTTTGTAACAGTTATCTAACTTCCCATTGGCAGTATCTAATTTTGAAGAAGAAAAAGCCGGAACGTTTATCAACATAGCGGATTGAAAACGCGCTACTTATGAAGAAT
The DNA here is from genome assembly GCA_943193695.1 of Acrobasis suavella. Lineage (NCBI taxonomy): Eukaryota > Metazoa > Arthropoda > Insecta > Lepidoptera > Pyralidae > Acrobasis > Acrobasis suavella. The sequence continues at coordinate 7,179,719 of OW971947.1, forward strand.
ACATATACTACAATGTTTATTGGTAAAAAAAAAAAACAAATATTCGATTAGATGTAAAACAAGGTGTAAATGTACAATCATCATCCCTATAGGTACTTGAAAAAAAGACTTTTCCTATGATTGGTCCCAGAGAAAGAGTCACATGAATTGCGATGATCTCGTAAAAATTATCGGTATTCCATATAAATTGTCAAGTCAGCTGACCATTTTTTTTATTTCTGTGTCTCATGGTGTCACAAATGTGACACGACGCACAAAGGAAGGTCTAAGTCTGTAATATAAGTTTTGATACTAAGAACTTTATATTTTTTCTTTTTTTATTCACCAGCTCCAGATTGGAATCATGGAATATTATGTGTTGTGTTTAATTGCTTTGTTAAACATGTTTTTATATGGCATTCTTGTGCATTTCAAAAAACCACAGTTATTGCTACGAGACCCAGAAAACCTAAAAACAATATTGAATAGCAACTGAAATAATAGTATATACACTCTGCGTAAGCAGAAATTGATAAGTAATGAAATTGAACGAAAAAATATATTTCAGTAATAACTTCTTTTGTGTTATAAGATTTCCAAGGAGATTGATTGACATTGATAAAATTTTCTTGCGGCTGCCTCCTTCGTAACGAGACACCTGTATTATTTTTTCGAGGAAAAGGCGTCGATTTAAATTTTCCATGAGATACAAGCAATAATACAAAAAAGGTATTTTTTACATGGTTTTATCTTATATGAATATGTATCTTGTATGAATATGTTTGTTTACGTCAAATCTTGCAACTCAATTTTCAGCGTAGCATCAACCGATTGAGCTGAAATTTTGCAGATTTGTGTAAGTCGGATAACAATACAATATTATGGAGTCAATGAGCTGTTCTGATGATGGAGCCGGGAGATATTCGACAGAACTCAGTCATAGAATAACATAACCTCATTGAGTAGGACTCGTTTGATTTGTCTTGACGACGCTTTTTGATAGATGATGTTTATTTAGGATCTAATCACGGAGACGAAAGGTGGTCGATGGTATTCAGTACATAATATAATTTTTTTAACTAAAACCCGACTTCACCCTTAAGCTACACAACCAATTTTAAAAAAATTTCTATGGGACCACCTGACAAGTACATACCCTTTCAAATGAAGAATTTTCCAAATCCATCCAGGCATCTTCGAAAAATTGGTGAAAATAATTGGTGAAATTGACAACCTCCTCTTTTTTGGAAGTCGGTTAAAAACGACGCAAACATACAACTATTTTAACTCTATGGACGCAACTCCATCGAGTTTGGGCAAAAATTTAATATAAAAAAACTTATTAAGTACCTTTGATTCTCATTAGGGTTTTATTTAGGAACCATATTTTATACTTATGTTACTTTTGTCAAGATTTTTATTAAGTATAATAGTTTCCCTTGCCGAAAAGACAAAGCCCTAATAGTCGGAAGACGTAATCGGAAATAGTGACTGGTAGCTGGAGTAACGCCTAGATTTTATGTCAAAAGCATATTAGTCTATAATTGATTTTAATGCTTTTTATTTCTTTTCTTCTTAATATAAAAAAATCATTTGTAAGTAACAACTTATTTATTTATTTAATAATTACATTGCATTGCACATGATCTATTCTATACAAAAAAAAAACATCACATGCACCTTGTCAGGCATTGCAATGGGACGAGAGGGAGGTTGACATTTTCTATTTTATTTTATCGAATCCTGCAGGTATTCGGCGACTGAATAATATGATTTTTTTACACTTACTTACACATTACTACCCTTAATCTCGAACATTTATACATGACACAACTGCGACAATGGTTATGCTACGACGGCGTTTGCAGTACTCTCATCGGCAAGTACTACCTACCAAAATCCAGGGTTTACTACTTGATTTCGAATCTCATTTGCCCGATGGTAATTCCCCGAAGTCATTAGCTCGAAAGTCCACATTGCCGATATATACAGGGTGTTTTTTTTAAATCACTAGCATCCTTTCTACTGGTGAAAGTACTCATGAATATGAGCAACATTTTGTATGGGACTAACTCAATCCAACCGAAAAAAAAATCAGCTGTTCCATACTATTTTACAATACTTAGAATCCCAAAATGTATGGAACAGCAGATTTTTTTTCGGTTGGATTGAGTCGGTTCCATACAAAAAGTTGCTCATATTCATGAGTACTTTCACTAGTAGAAAGGATGCCAATGATTTTAAAAACACCCTGTATACGAGTATACATACGAGTATCATCCATGTACCACAAATTTGACTAGCCATTTCGTTTGGGTGTCCATTTCACCAAAAAGCAATTGCAACGATATTCATATCCGTTTCCGGCTTAATGTGCAAGTAAGTCAAAAGCTGTATTTATATCAGTCGACTGATGAACTAAATATCAAAAAGAGGATTCGCCCATTATCGCCCCTCAGAGAAAAAAAAAAAAAAATTACACAGATTCAAACAACACAACGATACTATATTTTAAACTAAATACATACATACATAAACATCCAAAACCCAGATCAATCTGGAAACAGATCATTTTCCATCTTGACCTGACCGGGGCTCGAACCGGGAACCTCCGGATTGGCAGCCCGTCATGGTGACCACTAGGCCAGAGAGGGGTCGGTGATAGCAGATGTTATAAAATCTGTCTATAGAGGATGCTTCTGCCCATTCACTGTTACCTAGGTATACCTCCTTAGTCAACTCTTAGATAAAAACTGTTCCATAATAATTTACATTAAGTAAATATTTTTGAATAAAATACTTATTATTAGGTAGGTAATAAATTAATTTTCTATAGCTTCAAGTTTCGGGTTCGAAGCTTGTTTTGTGACTTGTTATTAAAACAGCAATTTATTATATCTCAAACAAAGTAAGTTTATTATTATTGAGCCGGTCTTCGTTCAATTAACTCAAAGTCTATTGATCTGTAATTATTGCCTACGCTTTATCGAGAACTGGCGATTGATTGGTCCGGTTGGATAGTTTACCAAATTTAATCCAAGTAAATTGAGAAAGTTCGTTACAGATTTACGTAAATATACGTATATAGAGGATTTCCATTAGAAAACATGTTTTGAAAATGTTAATAACTGCAAATAATTAGGTTCATTCGATTTGCATCTCCTTTATTTAACGGATTACAGTGATTTAGACAAAAAGCATTTTAGAAGAGTTTCTACATAGACTATTTGCGCTGGCGACCACTTAGTACTAAGGGTTGCATCTTACATTTGTCAGCACGGATCAGCACTTTTCTATGCTGCTATCCTTTACTTTCGCTCAGAGCCGTCATATGCGCGAGAGAGCGACGGAACGCTATAGATCTGGCAGTGCCGAATGAAGGGTTCTGTCACTCAAGAGATTCCACCTGGAAAATTGCCCAGTACGTAGCGACTACGTATCTACGAAATAAGAGAACGACATAACATATTCCCTAGCTTTTCAAGTAAAATAAAAATATGTCAACTAATAATGCTTTTTATTACAATTGGGTACTTTCCTGCGTCAAAAATAAATTATTTGGTACTGTTATGAAAATCATCACAAAATAATGTCACTTGTCATGATCATATCCATTTTCAACGTGATTTTAGATTTAATATTGCAGAAATACTGATATTAAGAGCGCTATTTGACTCCGAAAAACTATGAAGTCATTAGTCTATTTTCATACAAATGCCATGGAAAATGTTTGTTTTGACGTTTAGGAAAAGTATCTGATTTGAGTTGTTGGAAATGAACGAATTCTTCTTACTTATGCCCGGTCTGTGAAAGAAATATAATGAGAGATGACACAACAAGAAATTATTGTAACTGCCAATTATACGTGGGGCGCACTATAAGTTTCCGGAATGAATATGAAAAAATACTATTAAAGGTACAAAATTAATTTATTGTTTTTCAAAATAATCTCCCTTGGCGTCTATGCACTTTTTCGTTCGATGAAACCAGTTTCGAAAACTTTTGTGCCACTCCTCTGTGGTGACCTCTGAAACGTGTTTTTCATACTCCTCGACAGCCTCTTCTGGTGATGAAAATCGTTGACCGCGTAATTGGTTCTTAATTTTTGGGAACAGAAAAAAGTCACAAGGTGCCAGGTCGGGACTGTATGCAGGATGACTCATGAGTTCTACATTTTTCGCCTTCAAAAAGTCGTTTGTCTGTCTTGGCGTGTGAGAACTAGCATTGTCGTGGTGCAGGATGATACGGCGTTTACGGTTATTTTTACGGAGTTCGTCAATAACTTCCGGCAAACAAATGGTCGTGTACCAGTCACTATTCACTGTACGACGATTCTCTAAAGCAACAGTAGCCACGTGTCCAGTTTTATTAAAAAAAGAAGCAATCATCCGCTTAGATGCACTTTTCACGCGCGCCACTTTGGTTGGTTTCGGCTCATCTTGAAAGACCCATACGCTCGATTGCTGCTTTGTTTTGGGATCGTAGCAATAAATCCATGTTTCGTCACCTGTTACTATGTCCCACACCAAATTTGACGCACCTTCGTTGAATCTGGTAAGCATGGCACTGCACCAAGTGACGCGGTCCGTTTTTTGAGCCTCGGTCAAGTTGTGTGGGATCCACCGCGAGCACAGCTTTCTCACACCCAAATGTTTGTGTAGGATTAATTGTATTTGACTCATGCCTATTTCTAAGGATGCGCGAATTTCGTGGTAGGTCACATGCCTGTCTGTTTCAATCATACGGCGCACAGCATCGATGTTTTTGTTGGTCACAGCGGTGGACGGCCGACCATCGCGAGATTCGTCACTGAGATTGATACGACCACGCTTGAATTCTGCAAACCAGCTATAAACAGTTGTCTTGCATGGTGCTTCATTGCCAAAAGCTGTTTCAAGCCGAGCGATGCTCTGTTGAGCTGTCAAATTACACTTAAAATCGTAGAAAATCATACTACGAAAATTTTCCCGAGTTAAATCCATGTTGATGCAGACACACAATTTTTTAAATGGCGCCACAAGGTAAAAACAAAAGACAGTCAGATGAAACAAACTGCATTCTACAGCCAAAGAGTTCTATTTTCAAATGTTGCAATAAATTTTTAAATATTGTTTATGTAAGTGGCCAGTTCCGGAAACTTATAGTGCGCCCTATGTATGCTGTTGACGGCCCAGTAATCGGAAACTAGCGTATTGGTGCTGCAGGCCTACCGTCATCTCTTATAGCAGCACTTAAACTGAACTGTATTGTTTAATGCAACCATGACACCTTTATAGCAGGCCTTAAACAGGATTGTTTTGGTTGACGTCACAAAACCATTCACCTTTTTTGTATGGACTATTTCTACCATCACGTCTATTTGACAGCACGAAAACGATTATTGCGCGTCTCAAGTGTCAAATAAAGCGATCCTTAAAAAGTTACTTTCCAGTAACTTGTATGGAGGATTTTAGTTGGTTTTCTTGTGAATGTGAATATGTTTTTTCTTTACTTTAGATTTTTACAAAACAGTTAGTAGATAATTGAAGTAACGCTACCATGGGACCTTAATTAATCCTACTTAATACCTTTTATTGGAAATTTGGATTTCAAAAACAAAGTAAGATATAATACTTCATTATTTTAGTACAACTTATGTGAAAAATAGTCCAACTTACGTAACATATTTTTTTGTAAGTAATAACAATGCTAATCCTTGTAAAATATTTATTCACACACGAAAACAAATAACAACACATTTTTAAGTATAAGTTATTTATTAAAATTACAACTACATACATTTATACATTTTGTCTTAAAGGATTCTTTGGTTACTCTCTGAGAAGTACCATGATGACATCAATTAAAAAATACAAGACAGGAATCACTGGAGCCTATTATTAAATACAAACAAGACTGAGAGAGCCAGAGGATTACAGCCTCCTTTGGAACCTGTGATTGAACCAGTGAAATGGCAGAATGTTGAATTCCAAGCATTTTACAAGGCTAGATCTGTTGCTAGGCTGGTTCGCTTTTTCACCAGAATACCTGAAAAAATAATAGTTTAGATTCATGTCGCAATCTATAAATATCAAATACATACCCATACTTTGTAATAAAATTCTTTGTGCACTACAATCACTGCGTACTTACTAAAACCTAGCCTTTATCTCGTTGAGTTAGTCTCGAACTTACTTTGTCTGTATATATTTATGTTATTTATAATAGCACTTAGTGAAGAAGCTGCAAGTTTGAACACATAATTATCTAAATATAAACTTTGAATAGGTATGTAGTTAAAATGTTACTTACGACATGGTTATTGATAAAATATATTTATGACAAGACACTGTGCTTTTGTACGATGAAGCCCACAATAAAATTAACTTCCAAACACTATGTAGTCGTTACCATCGTATAATAACTATTTACCACGGCAATTCGAAAAAGCTCTATAATATGAAGTGATGGATATATTTTGTCAGGTGGTTGCTCGGCTTCCAGCGTTAAAAACATAAAACATTTATGCTGTCACGAATTTACGATTTATTTATAATTTCGAAAACCAGACGCAGACATCCGTTCAAAACTTTCATTCACAATTTTTTTCGCACTCATTAAAATTTTAGCCATCTTTAATGGTCAATATCAAATTAAATTTATGTACATAATCAAATGAAAACAAAGTAAATAACACTAACTTTTAGATATTTAAATAAAATATGATAGAAAAAATTTTGTTTAACGTAAATAAAAAAACCGGTAAAAATAATATTTTTTTGTCACGGATTTGAACGTCTTCGCAGTCTCATCACCAAAACAAGCCAGAGACAACAAACAGTTCATCATTCAGGAATAACCATTCAAAAAACGTTCAGCATCATGAACGTCATGGTACGATTTAAAGTTGTCCTGCTTTTGACCTGCTTAAAAACTGCCTTGTTTTTGAATGGTTTTATAAGTGTTGGTGGTAGCCTTCGACAAATACTGCATTGCAATGCAAACAAACAAAATACCTCTAGTGGTTTATGTACGTCCATCCGTTCAATTGGTTAGGATGCCGTTGGCGCGCTTGAAAGGCGGCACTGGCTTTTGCAAAGACGCGGCCTTTGTGTCGCGCCGACGGCATGCACATCAATTTAGCAAATAAACTATACATCTAGTTATACAGTCTGGATGTAGTTACCTATGTCACCCTGTGACAATATTTTTGTGTCAGGTAAAAAATGTCATTGATGAGTAGGGTCGGTGTTATTCAGTCTTACCTATTCAGTTTTCAATAGAACAGTTTTTTCTAAAAAGTGTTTGTATTGATAGAGCAAACATCAAGGTAAACAATCGATGTAAACACAAATAATAATAATTTCGCAGAAATCCCTTGCGGCGGATCTCGTTGTCGGACAAGATGGCCATCGCGCCGCCATTTTGACAGGTGCCCATGAACTTGACGCCGGCTTTATTATCTTTGTGTTTAACGAGCCATTCGGCTACCTTCTTTTACGGCTATCAACAGCAACATGTATGTGCAATGTTAAACAATTGTACTGAAATTCTTTTTATAGGTTTTTTTCAGTAACACCCAGCGTAGCGTTGCATAATTATCGATAGTTGACCTTGAAAAACAGTTACAATATCGATAGGACTATCGATAGTATCGATTGTCAATAGTTTGCAATACTATTGATGAAAGGTAAAACTATCGATAGTACCGATAGTTTTTAATTAATACCATCGATAGTATCGGTACTGTTTGTATGAAAAACTATCGATAGCTAAATTACTATCGATAATATAAATAGATATTCGTTACAATACGATTGATAGTTCTTTATACAAATAGTACCATTATCATCTATATTATCAATAGTATTAATTAAAAACTATCGAAAGTATCGATAATCCTATCTTATTGATATTACTACTGTTTTTACAAGGCCACGATCAAATCCGAACGTAAAAATTTTTTTTTTGCTCTTTGAGACAAACATTCTCTATTGAATTTGTATAAATACAGGCAGTTGACGTCATAGTTTCTTGGAGTCGAATAGAAAGCGCTATTTGACTATTATTATCAGATTTATTATTAGTTCTGCAATAATTAATCTAAAATCACGTTAAAATGGATATGTTCAAAGACAAGTGACATTATTTCGCGACATTTCATTTTCTTATCAGTACAAAATAATTTATTTTTGACCTGTAAAAATACCCAATTTATTATTAACATAATTTAGAGTTCTTGAACTCCGCTCCGTTGTCTGTCAGTATCGTTAGTAATTATATTATCTTTCGTATGGCCTACTAATGAGCCAAAGCAAAGTACTTATGAAATCTGGTATTACACGACATCCCAAGTTTGTAACATAAATTATGAGCCTCAGTAATTTTGAGCTGTGTTTCAGTAACAAAGTTGCCATATTAGCAGAACAGATGGTGTACATTCTAATAAATTTAATGTAGAAGTCGGGACTCAATATTTTTATATTGACGAAGTAAGTATTATGCAGACAAAATTTTGTGGACGTTTGCCTACGTTAACTCCCAACAAAAGAGGGAAGTTATAAGTTTTAACTTTAATGTCTGTTTGTCTGTCTGTGGTATCGTAGCTTTCAAATGGATGGAAAGATTTGATGCGTTTTTATTTTTGTGAAAGGAAGTTTTTTTGCGGTGGTTCTTAGCTATGTTTTATGAAAATCGGTTCAGCTGTTTAAAAGTTATTGGTGGTTAATGCTTGAACGACGGGGTTTTTAATTTTCATCGCAAATAAAAGATAGCGCTACGAATATCAATTCCACGTAACATCGGTTGGACTTGGAATATGTAGTTCCGCAACTCATCACTACGTGGTGTCAACGGTTTTTTTTTACTTATGATGCATGTTGCTGACAATACGAGTTTTCTTTTTTTTCATGTTATTTAGTTTCCCAACTTGAGTTGGGAAACATGAGTGAAATAAGTCAACGCATGTCTTATACAGGTGCTATATGCTAACTACCTTTATATATGACTTGCGTTGACTAATTTAGTTTCATTTCAATTTGATTGATTAATAAAATATTTTTTTTAGCGTTAAGAAATATGTGTTACTCTTTTTTCTTATTTCATTTTTAGAAACTAAAAGATTATTAAGTATGTATAAAGTAAAGTAAGTCTGAAATTAAAATAGCTATTTCATACATTTCCATAAAAATTGCTACGTTAGATTAATCCATGAAAATAAACATTACGAGAGGAGGTCGACTCTTCATTCGTTAAACATATTTGCATACATTGCTTTGGCACAAAGCTGGCACGCGAAACAAATTATACAACAATTTCAGACTTTAAATAGCTTTTTATGATGCCATGTCCTCTATTTTGGTCGTATTTCGAATTTAAAATATTTTAATTTAAAGACAAAATAAAGGTTGAAATGAGCTTTATATATTTTATGTATTTTTTATTCCAAAACCTCAAAATCTACGAAAAACTTGTAGTTACTTTCAGCAACCACCAAAACTACCAACAACCACCGACAATCACCTAAAACCACCAAAAATCATTTTTTAGGTTTGTAAGTTATGTATGCCTAAATATTTAAGTATGAATGCTATGACGGTCACCTGGTGTCCAAAAACAATCAAAGTGTTAAGGCGGCCCTTCACGGCCGCTCTGTTTTCAACGCGAGCATAGTTTGAAAAGCTTGGTGTATCATCCAGGGCAATGCTAGAAAAAGAGGCAAACCAAAAAGAGAGAGATAGCGCCTAAGGGCATGGTTTGCATTTTATTAAATGTTTATCAGTAAGCCTTACAAGTATGTGAAATTAATGTTCTGTATTCAAAATTTTTATTACATTTGCAAGACTTGTATTGAAATATTTTTTACTTTTACAATTTATGAGTACTTTATGAACGGGCGAAGTTCAGCTAAAATTTGTGCAAAAAAGCAGATTTTTGGAGGCTTATACATTTTTTCTAAATTTCAATTTTTTTTTTCGATAGAAACCTAGAAATACCCCCCAAGATACTTGTGAGTTCAAAAGTTTCAAGAAAGATCAGATCTAACGCCATAATCACGTACGAGTGTTTGTATGAAAAGTAAAACGGGAAGGCCGCTCTTAAGTCGATTTAATCTTATATTTTTAGGTTTAAGTATTTAAATGAAATATATTAATAAAATAATATTGATTATTAAGTGAACTACAAAACAACCTGCCTAGTAAAAAAATCTTTGATATTGTTTTAAATTTAATATTGTAATTTTATTGATAAAAGGAAAGCACTTATAATAACCTAAAATTTGAAGAAACTGTTATAATTAAAAGCAAACCGAAAAAATGGTCACATAAGAGTAGGTAATGGTAAAATAACAAAGGCAGTATATCAAAGGAGTTTTACATAGCTACTACTAAGTAGGTATACGTCGCTATTGCAAAAAAAAGTTTCCGCTTTCTCGCTATTGTCTTGGCGAACCTACTTTACTTATTACGAAAACACAGCCGGGGATTTTATGTCGGAAACTTTGTTTTCAAAAATAGAAATATAGAATATTCTTTGCAATATTCACTCATCGGAAAAATCGCGGTGTCTTTGTAGTTATAATTCATTTTTCTTTCGACTTGTGGCCATTCTCATAAGCTCGATATTTCGGTTCCGTATTCATCAAGTAATCACAATATATCTCATAAATAAGCCACTCAAAAGAAATATGTAACCTGGGAAAATCAGAACCATGTGACCGGAAGTGCTTAACACTTACGCACTAAGGGCTCTTACAGACAAGCGACGGTATGCCCGCGACACCTATCGGCGATCGTTGGCAACCGTCGGCGTCAGTCGGCGATAGTCGGCGACCCTCGCGCGACGTCGCGCGATACAGGAGTGCTTTCATGGAGGGACTCACCTAAAACACAAAACGTGTAGGTTTTCAACTCACTGCTCTAGTAAAATACTATATGGACGTATTTTTTAAACCGTCGTGTCAGCGAATAACAATGTTGTTTTTGCAGAAAACTTCGAATATATGTCTAAGGTTTTCTAAACATTTCACCGTAAATAAAAAACCAGCTTTAATCGGAACGAATTCTCCATGAAAGGTTTCTTTGACATATCTAAGCTACAAATGTCAAATTTGCGAGTGGACAAGACCACTAGTTACAAATCCTTCGCATAAGATCGATTTAAAAATGCGCCCGTTTGGAAACCATTCGCAATGTGACAAGTGATTTTAAAAACGAGTCCCCAGGTCGCTGACATGGCCATAAGAAGTAGTAGAGCAATTACTGTAAGAGATTTTGAAAATCCTTGGTCACAATGCCTTGTCTAGTTTACCTATGCCGGTGGACTCATGCCAGTTGATTGAATGTCGAATGTGAACGAAAAAAAATTCTTTTTAAAAAATAATCTAATTTTAACACAACGAATAAAAAATTTCTATCCTTAAACACAGAGTAGAAAAAAAAACTGCAATAAAATCTTTTCACAAAAGCTGTTGACCGCAGATGGCATTTGCAGTATCACTGAGTGAAGCTTGCCCGAGCTTTTGTATTGAGATAATAAAAGCTCGGCTTACGAGATCTCGGGGTTTCTGTTAGATAAAAGTACGTACAGAAAAGCTCATTCAGTGCTTTTATTTTTTAATCTAGATAAGTTTTATGAATTTGTGCCAGGTGGATTTAATATTTGCAAATTATATTAGCTTGAAAAGTTTATAAAAATGTGTAAGCAACTTTGCTTAAAAATCTAATACTGCAACTATATCCTTAGAATTACTATTTAACTACCCACCAAATTGTTATTAGATGTTTTATTTCATCTGTACTGTCCCACTGCTGGGCAAAGGTCAAAATGACAGGACGTTTTCATCGAAGAAAAATGCCCCGTACAATGAACGGTATAAGATTAATAATATTATTGACACACGTTATACAATATAGAAATCTGGGGGTTACTCCATAAAATAATACTATAGCCGTGACGTCTTATTTCTATGTCAAGGCTTTAATCCTCATCATCATCATTTCAGCCGCGTAACGTCCACTGCAGGACATAGGCCTCTCCCAAGGATTTCCAAAATGACCGATATAGAGTGGCCTGCATCCAGCGCTTTAATTATAATAAATAATTAAAAATAAGAATTTGTCGTCATACATTAATGCTCAATGTTGCTTGACACTGAATCGCGGATACGCAGTAACGTCCGTCTTGCGTACCGCTTTTGGGGAAACTTTCCTGTTTCTTCAGTTGTTGTTCTTTGTTTTCAAATTGTAGTAAAAAAAAAACATAATTTTTCAAAACTAAAAACTGACTTCAACACCTAACTGTCAAGTATGCCCTTTAAAACAAGTATTTTCCAAAATGATACCCTCCTTTTTTGAAGTCTGTAATAAATAAAATATTTGAGATAATAGAAAAGAAACTTTTTAAATTCAGTTCAATACAATTCAAAACTATCTTTATTATCAATAGGATATTCATAATATCTCTTAATAATCGTCACTTTGTTTTGTTGCACAATGGTTGACGTCAAAAAGTTACTTAGAGCAAGTTTACTGCCGCCTCCAAAGCGCTATTGCAGAAGAAGCGGTAACAAACTGCAATGCAGTATTTTCTCCAAGGACGTCAACTCACAATGAAATTAATATTTAAATTTGATATGTGGACAGAGAATACATTGTTTGATATGTCATAATTTAAATTTAACTTTTTAAATGTCGAAATTTTTAAAATATTCTCAAGTTGTAGATTCAGTCTGTTAAAAAAAACTAACGAGCGGTCGTGAAATCCCAACATAACAACATTCTCCACATAAAATGCTTGATAAATCACTGTAACTTAAAACTGTTTACATTTCATATGTGGCGGCGTTCTCATGGACCCTCCTCATGTGCTAGCGTCAATCATAACCGCGAAAACCTGCGAAATAAATACTTTAATATTTAAGAGCTATGCTCTTGTCGGTGGAGTATGAATTTTCTTCCGTTTGTCTCTCTTTTCCGCCAGCCATTTTATTTCCTTCCTTGTAGCTATGCCTAGGTCTTCCTGGTCCTCTTTTTCTTTCTATCTTCAATTCAATGATGTTTTTTTTATGAAATAAAAAAAAAAACATCATTGAAAAAATAGTCGTGTCGATGTGTAATGTATTACTGTTACTTAAAAATATAGAGAAGTTCTATCCTACGGGTATTAGAAATGCGAAATATTTGAATTTATGGATGCTTATTCCACTTTCACACTAAAACGGCTGAAATGGTTTTTTGGAAGGAAGTTAGATAGATTAACTAAGAATAAAATGTAAGATCCCCGAGGGGATGTCAAAAATTTTACCACGCGGGCTTCAGCTACTTTGAGATAAATGTTATTATTATATCTTCGACGACCTTGAAAGATGCCCTTTATTATAATTCGAAAACAAACAATTCTAACTTTCTGTTGTCGGGTAAGTTTGTTTGTGTTTACCAGAATACCAAGATCGGTTGTATCTACAGTAAGTCGTCCTTACTCGGAGATCACTTGCAAACTGATGAGAAAACTTGCCAAGTTCGGTGGTTACGTTCACAGGAGGGTTTGTTTTAATTTGTTGGCAACTTTGATTTAACATGTTTTAGTTAGATAGATACAGTCGGGGTCTTCGGGGAGTAAGGGTTACGAAGATTTAGTTTCTTTGGTTGAAACTATTCAAGTAGGTTATTTTGTGGTACAAACTTTATGATAGTTCTGAAATACAGTAACTTTTTGTCTTTAATTTTCTAAATAAGAAAAGAAAATCTAGGTTTTCAGTAATTTCTATATCATTTCGGTTATAGCTTTCTCCTTTCTATCCTTTCAAAATAACTTAACCCTTTAACTAACACGATATAAAACAAAACTATTTAATCTAATGTTCTACCTTTGTCATAATTGAAGGCACATTATTTTATAAATTTAAATACATAAACTCAAAATAAATTGCAAATGACAGTAATCAAAGACCCTTGTTGATTTTATTTTACCTAGCGTGGTAGCATGGATCGTTTCAATTAAAACTGAAAGTGTAAAACTCTCCTCATTTCTAACAATAGATTGTTTACGACGTTATATCGACGATCGTCCATTCTATTCACCAGCTTACGAACGATGTTACCTATAAAATAGGTTTTAAAACTTAATTTTTAATAACTCCGGTAACAGCCCGGAGGATACGCTATTGCCCGTAAAAGTAATGGCCACTTGGCCTTTACTGCCCGGCAATAAAGTTTGTTTTCCTTCGCCATTGAGCGAGTTAATAAATCCGGGAAATTACTACGTACGCACGTATATTGCGTTTTATAGTTTTGAATAAGGAAGCTCAATAAACATGTTATTTCAATAAACATGCCAGTAAAGCCTCGTGTTTTATTTTATGTCGTTAGATCTAATTGTATGTACTTAGTATGATTTCCTGGGCGGATCTAGTTTGATCATAATTTTATTCTTCTATCATTAACTATAAAAATCTGTGAACTCTTACACGTAACCTTGTCTGAAATAAAATTTAATTATTACTTATTCTTCTATTCTCTCAAGCATTGACCTTCACGGAACGTTTCCCCGGTCCTTTGAAGTCGCATTGGGCCAGGTCCAACATCTAGAGTCATAATAAAATATTTGCTATAGGTAGTTTGTAATGTAACACCAACATTGGCACGTCAGTAAGCACACTATGACAATGTTTTCACTGACAAGTCCTAGTAGCAGGCCCAGTGAGGAATAATGGAAACACTACATTGTCCCAATTGAGATGATATGCCAGTGGATTAGAAAGTAGTCAGTGGGAAGGACTATATATAGCATCTGCCTGGCAAATGTTTAGAAACACGGATAAAATAGGCAGGTGGGGATTCGCCGCCCCAGCAAATAGGCCCCCGAAAAAAAGCTGAACGACGATGGGCAACACTAGTTGAGTGGGGAGGTGTCACTGGACTTTAAACGACTATCATTTGTTTCCATAATGGTCCCATCAGGTACGCCCAACTGTTGACGACTGGTCATCATCCTTAGGTAAGTAGAATGATGGATAGTGATAAGAGTTAACTCGGGCTCCAGAAAAAACGAAGTATATGAACTGTTTAGTTATAATCAAATTTCTAGGAAACATTGAGTTTAAAGCCAATATCCTTAAACAAAAGTTTTAAGTACAAACTCGCGTTTTCTTTAGCAGTCTAATTTGTGCCTGACTTGCTTTATTTTCTAACTTTGATTATTGTAAGTATAAAGTTTTAAGTATATAGGTACTATTTCTTCATCATTTACTTAGTTGTTGGACTTTTTTAATTTCGGAATAAGGCCCAAGCACATCTTTCATTTTAATAATTGAAATCACAACATAAAAATAATATAAGAGTGTATGATTTTTTTTGGGAGCAGATGTTTCTACTTCAAAAGTGGATTGTGTTTGATATTTTATGCAAATTTTTCAAAGCACTGCGAATGGTTCTAGAAATCTGCGGAATTTCTGGCACGCGTCGTAACTCAGTCCTGTTAAAGTATTCAAATATCATTTCTGGAACGTTTCCTTATGGTTGAATTTGTTTGATACAGTATATAAGTATGTTAACAGTTGAAAACATATTTTGAAATAAATTATTAGGTATTCAGGAATCAAATTTCACGCAAGTGAAACGCTCGTATAGAATTTAATTTTGGAGTAAGTAGTTAATATGATCTAACACATTATAAATGTGAAAGTTATAAAGTTTGAATGTGTGGAAGAGTGGATATTTGTTTCCGAATAATACAAAAATGGCTATACGGATTGGAATAAAATTAGGCATGAAGATAGGTAGGTTTCTATCCAAGATAATGTAAGGTTTGTCAATCAAAGAACAAATTTTGACTACGCGTGTATCAGCTCATAAGTATATTATACATCGACATAATATATCTAGACAAGACCAGCTGTCTTTAACAACGGCCATGTCTTTTGTTTGATAATTGATGGCGCTAAGTCCGCTTTTAGGTCTTCCTTCAAAAGCACAGTGCTAAGTGTCATTCAAATTCATTATGGCGCAGGGAATTTTGTAATCCGTATTTAATTTTCAGACAGTGAAATCTAATTACTTACCGATGGAAAATTATTCTTTTATATTTGGCGTGTACTTAGCGCGTAAATGCTAGCAAGTGACTTATGTGAGGTGAACAGTGATGGCATATGGTGAAACAAAACTGTGATATGTGGCGACTACTCTATTACATAATAGCTAGTTGATATTATAATAAGTTTATAAGCTCATGTGAGTTTATGTTTGTTGCAGGTGCTGAGCTCTGAAACAGAATGGCACTTCGCGCACCGCGGGCTGCCGCACGCGCGCCCCCGTCGCTCTATCGCGCACGCGCGACTGCTCAAGCAGCACCCATTGGTATGTTTTTATTATCATCATTATCTCAGCCGCATTACGTCCACTGCTGGACATAGGCCTCTCCTAAGGATTTCCAAAATGATCGATCTAGAGCTACCTGCATCCAGCGTCTTCAAGCGACCTTGGTCAGGTCGTCAGATCACCTTGAGGATGTGGGTGGGTATCCTACGCTTCGCTTGCCAATACGTGGACGCCATTTTTTCCCTATCGGCCTTCAGTACGTCGCGCTATGTGTTCTGCTCACTGCCACTTCAACCAGCTAATCCGATGGGCTGTGTTGGTGACTTTTGTTCTCCTACGAATTTCCTCATTTCTGATTCGATCACGTAGAGAGACAACGAGCATAGCCCTCTCCATAGCGCGTTGAACGACCTTAATCCTTCGTCTGAGAAGGGACTACTTTTTTATGATCTTTGGCATCTCAGAGTAAACATGCAGCAGAAATAAAATTTACTTATACATATCTTAGTAGAAACATATTTGAGTACGAACCTTCGTACAAGTACATTTTTGTGATTTTCCCTCTGCGATGCCTGTTGTCAGTAGTGTAAGTATCTTTACTTATGTACATATACTGTAAATATTAAATATATGGCCAGATCTTAGTAAAAGGGGTAGACTTAAGAAACGGTGGATTGACGTCGTCAAGGACTATATAGGTGCTGTGCTGTTGAAATAAAATAGCCAGAAAGCGAATCTCCAGGCTCCGAAGCGTCACGAATAAGCATTAAAACGGGATATATTTGTACCTACTTATCACCATTGGAGTAGTAGGCACAAGTCATGAAACTTGGCACGTAATCATTTATTGTTATAATAAAGAACTTATATCTACGTATGTGTAAAACTAGAATCTATGATCTTACAATTATACGTTGTTTGCGTCGTATAAATTAAAAACTTGATCTACATCACAATACGAGTAACAGTCAATGTAAGTATTTATTACACGAATCAGACAACAGTCAGAATATGAGAGAGAAAGCGAAATGAAAGAAACCTGCGCATGAACAAGTACGATACACCTCATTAAATTCCATAATATGAATAACATACCATTGTAAAATTTCAGAAGCGCTTCGGTAACAATAAATCTTTCAGAAGTACATTCCAAACGAACACTGCTTTATTCAGTAAATAAAGTTGTTCGATGTTCCCGATTTAAAAAACAAACACTCTGAAAAATGTGAAGCGTTAGTTACTCAACGATTCTTTCAATTTTAATTCGCATCCCGTGTTTTCGCTTTTTTGCGGAAAACAGAACGGTAAATGGTTTTTTCTCGATTGAAAAATGTTATTTTTCGTCTACAAAATAACTGGCAGCTTGCTGATATAATTGGGATATCGGATAATACAGGTACAATGTCAACGTTGATCCTGATAAAAATATTTAATAAAAATAGGGCCTCTGTCCATCATTTTTAAACAGTAGTTACCGGTTATAAACAAAATTATAAAATACTTATATACATGCCTATTCATTACATTGTCTTTATTTGTTACGGCAAATGTGAAGTTTAGTTTTAAAGTCCAACATACAGAATGCCGTTCTTATAAAATAGATAATATTGAAAATTTTGGTAAGCGCTTTTATTAATTCTGTGACCATGGAGTGTGATGGAAATGAGCAATTTCGCTTCCAGAACGTAATTCATAAAATTTAATTATCAAAGTAATTCGTGTGTGATTAACTTTGCAGTATATTCCAATTTTAGATTAATTTGGGCAGTACCTAGTCATCTCTTAGTTAAATATAGTCGAGACTCAAGATACGAGTATACCCAAATTATGTTACTTGCCTATGTCGTACACGTCTTTATTCATAAATAGCTTATTGTAGGTACCTACTTATGTATAAAACTGAGAAGCGGTGGTGGCCAAGCGGTTCAGTTGTGCAATTTTTGAAATGCGAAGTTACTAAACGAACGGATGTTTGTATGGAAAAGTAATTCGTTTAGGTGACTACGCTTTTCAAAAATGGCAGGCCAGCGATGTCTGTCTCTGAGGTACGAGTTCGATCTTCACTAGACGGGACTTGTTCTCTGAGTACGCACGCACGTCATGCCCAGACATAACGCTCGACTAGTGCGTTTTGATTTTTTTTGCATATAATTTTACACATAAATTCAACTCAAATTGCATTTACCAAATTTATACCGCTGCCTTGCGCCCGCTTGGCGCTCGCACCGCCTGACTTCGGTAAATAACACAACGCGCGCTAGGCGTGGGCTAGGTGTGGGCATGACGTGCGCGTGTCGTGCGAAAACGCCCTTCCTCAGAGAACAAGTCCCGTCTAATGAAAATCGAACTCATGCCTCACAGACAGATATCGAAGGCCTGAAACGCTTGTTAGGAGTAGGCGTGGGCTAGGTATTGGCAAGGAGTGCGCTTGTCGTCTAAACGCGCCCTAAATCAACTTCTCATATAATGTGATTCCTGACACTTGCTTCCAGTGAAGGAAAACATAGTGAGGCAACCTACACTCTAGTTCACTAGTAGCTTCTACTTATCGTGTCAATGGCAACAATTGTTG
Source organism: Acrobasis suavella (assembly GCA_943193695.1). NCBI lineage: Eukaryota > Metazoa > Arthropoda > Insecta > Lepidoptera > Pyralidae > Acrobasis > Acrobasis suavella. The sequence continues at coordinate 7,198,565 of OW971947.1, forward strand.
TCTAAATTGTATTGGCCCAGAATTTCGCCACATCTATAGCCCTTTGGTTGGCCTCCGATAGATCGTCTCTAGAACAAGATGAGGTGGACGTGGGGCATGACAGCTGTTCCATGGGCTAGATGCATCCACAGGCACCACAAGTAGTTATATATTGACTGTTGTCACAAGATGACCCCCGTTTGGCTACGCCCAGAGATACTCGTACGTCATATAATCTCGAAAATGCTATTAACTTACTCGATGAGAAGAAGACAACATAAGTACATTACTCCTTTATTCTTCTTCGTAGGGCTTTCCTAGTTGCGTCCGTCGTTGCGAAGAATGCGACACTGCGTAGTCCGAGGGACAACTTTCCGAACAAAAAAATAAATATATAGAATACGGTTCACACATATATTTCTTTTTATATTTTTATACAATTCCTGGCATGAAAAGAAAAGAAAACTTAGAATTACTAGAATGTACCAGCTACCCCTCTTCCCGCGTAGATCGTAGGAGCCGTTTGAGGGAATGGAAGAAAATGCCAATCATGTCGTAGTAACTCATCACTATTTTGATTCCTTTTTCCACCTTCTCGCCCGCTATCACATTGAGAGTGGCCTTTGAGTCTTGGGCCCTGGGCTCAATCTGCTTAGAGCCGCAAGTCCCAAAATGCTATGTCTACTCCGTTGGGGACAAACACGTGATAGAAGGTATGTAACTATTTATACACGTGAATATCTTTTCTGGAAAATATTTTTTTTTATATTTCTAACCATATTTACTAGTATTCATAATAAAATCTTACGTTCGTTTTAATAAAATACATAGGTATATAAGTATTTAGAAGCGACAAGACGACACTCTGTTCGAAAATTTGAACAGAAATATGTACTTACATAATACGACATACGAATACCCTTTACGACATACTTAAATAGCTCGAAGTATATCGCTGAAATCTTCGATGAAATGTAAATGTAACTTGCTGGGAACTTTGTGTTCACATTCTATTGTCACGTCGTCGTTGGAGGCACTCTTTGCGAACTCTCTTTGTAGTAAAAATAACTTTCAAGAATTTAAATACATGTTTGAACAGTTTGACAAAAGGTGATTTGGATCGTTCAAATAATATTGATAAAATTCTAGAAATAAGAATTGTTTTTATTTCGTTGTTAACTTGGGGGAAATCAAGATAAAAATTATAAAATTATTGATGAAAATAATGAGAAAACAAAAATCGGTTTTTCTCACTCAAAAGAGTATAGAACTGTGGTTCTGTTACAACATGAAATCTTTAGGAAACTTTATTCAAATGATTGTTTTCTAAGAATTATGTATTTTGTACTAAATATTTCATAACAAAAAAGTTACAGCCGCTTGTAAAATGTACTTACTTAACTACTGCAACGTGCTTCCGTTATACCACTGCTTCAGATACCGCCACCTAACTTATAACATTGTAACTTCATTGTACTTATATTATAAGTTAGACTGATGTAACTCTTAAATTAACAAAGCTAACTTAACTAGCATAGTTTTCCTATCAAAAATTATTAGAAGTTTTTTGGCATAACTTATAAAAATTACAGTTTTTTAAGCTATGCCAATTAATATATAATATATACTCGCATTTGTCGAATATATTAATGAATACGGCCGGCCGACAAAAATTTTGTATGTGTAGGAAAAAAACAGGAATCGTTGATGTGGGACATGCATGAATCTGCCATACTAAAATGGAATTGGGCAGGGTATATCAGTCGGATGCACAGTAAACGATAGGCTGGAATTGCAAAGGAATGGTTGCCTATAATGGTCACAGTCACCCTAGTAGACCAAGAAAGCGCGGGTGAAACGATGTCGTCTCGCCACATTCCACCAAGAATTGTTGAGACTTGCATTGGAAAAGAAAAGTGGAACAAAAACGTAGACTACTAGTGGTTATATTACTAGTGGTTCTGTGAGCTGTAAACCTTGCGAGTCACCTCGAACCGTTTATCGAATAAAAAAGTTGTTAAGACAAAAAAGTTGTGTCTATATATGGATAACAAAAAAGATTTAAGGCGTTTTTGAAATTTGAAAAAAAAATCTAAAATGCCAACATAAGATTTCAGACCCTATATTTCCGCCATTTTGAAAATTTCGATAACCTTAACGAACAAAAATAAATATTTATAATTCTCGAATCTACTCTCAAAATTTCATGAGATTCGGTTGATAAATGCGACTTTTAGGCGGCAACAGGACAGACAGACAAACTAACAGCCGGACAGCCGAAAAGCATTTTCGGCCAAACTCGAAACTGAGACGTTTCGCTCGCTCGGTCAATAAATAAATAAAACAATTGGTTGCTAACAAGAAACTGGGGCAATTTTAAAGAAAATTACAAGAACAGAAATACGATTACCTCCCTCAGATAACGTTCCGTTGTTAGGTTGTTAGTAATATGATATCTCTGTTCCGTTTCCGTTAATGGAATTCGTTTGTAGATTGCCATTCTTTGATTTAACGAATTTGACGAATTTCTGAAAAGAGACGATCTATTCTATTCGTGATAGTAAAATAGTAGGTACCTATTCCTATTTCGTTTATATTTTATTTAGGCATAGTAGTATTTGTTTAAATGTTATTTATTTTTAAGTATTTAAGTTTATTTTAGTTAATTAGTTTTAGTGTAGCATAGTTATTACTTTACTATATAGTTTTAATTTATATGTTTGTTATTGATAAAATTATCTAGTAAAATGATTTATTGGTATAGTAATGGTAGGGATTGGGCCCCAAAGGCCCTCGACTGAGAGTTGGAGTTCTGGAAGGGAGGCCTTTGCCCTGCAGTGGGACAGTATAGGCTGAAAATAGAAATAAAATAGTAAAATGAAAGATATTTTGCGATAATTACTGTTGATATTAACATGGTACATATACGTAATGTTTTAACTTTTGAACGTAATACTTTTTTAGCATCATCATATCGTAAGACTATGTTTAGTCCATATTGAAAGACCTTTACCAAAGGAAAATACACATACATCCCGCTAAGGCTTTTATCGTTTTAAGCGTTTATGCGTAGTAAGACGCCGATTTTTGCCTCGGAAGGACTTTGAAATAAGTATGTGTTCACTTATATTTTCTCACCGGTTGCAAAGAGAAATTACGGTCTCATCCATTAATTAAGCGAATGTTTAACAATGCTAGCAAAAAACAAATTCCCGCCAAATCATTAATCTTCCCACCAGCGGCTGTATTGGAATACCGTTCCGGAATTTTGTTGCATATTATAATGACTTTAAAACTGTATTTTAAATATTTTTATTGTGTTTGATTTTAGTGCTTTATCATAAATCAGTGGCCAGCCCCGGCATTGTACGGGTTGTAATATAGATATCTACCTTCCTTTTAAATCACTCTATCCATTGATGAAAACCGCATTAAAATCCGTTGCGTAGTTTGAAAAATCTATGCGTACGTACGTATACAGAAGGCGGGTACGACGACTATAATTTATACTGTAAATAAATAAGAAATATATATATATATATATAAATATATAGGTACTAATCACACAGATGGAGCTAGCCAAAAAGTAAGCTTAAGCTTGTGTTACGTGATACTTATCTCAAGATACTATATTTTATGATAAATACATATATAGATAAACCCCAGGACCTAGGACAATTTAAATAAGGCCATTTTCCAACTCGCCTGCAACAAACAACAAACTGCCTGGGGATCGAACCCAGAACCTCCAGATTGGCGGACTAGCATTACACCACGGAGGTCGTCATACTATGTATGTATTGATGTAGTGACTGATGATTCGTTATCAGTACTTAATTACATAATTAAAATTAATATTTCAAATCTGAGTAGGTAGATACTCGAAAAACTTAAATGACTCTACACGAAATGAAAACAAATGCAACTCTTATCACAAAACATAGTTTTTGTCTACCTAAAAAGATAAGTACTTATAATTTTATATCTTGCCAGTCCTTTTGTACGTACTGCTTTTTCATTTCGCGTTACATGTTACGGAAAATGAACGACGTGTATTTAAATTAACCGCGCTGTTTGTGTTTTTCTTGTTACTGTGAATGTTGGTAATGAACAAATGATTTCTTGCTCATTTATTTCACAAACATTAAATTGAACATTTTGCGTGAAACCTGGTGATACGACCTAAATTACTAATAAAAAGAAAAAATATTACAAATGTAATTATTTCCTTTTTCCATCTATATGCCCACCGTCACGTTATGAGTTGCCTTTGAGTCTTAAGACGACATGGTAGCAGAAGTGGCGCCCTCATTTGAAATAAATTGTTTAATAATAATAATAATAATTAATAATTCATTTATTTCAGGCAATAGCATTGTACTTACAAATTTGTACAATGCCAGAGGCCCATATTATAAATACCTTATAACTAACATACATAATATATAATTCCTATCCTAATTTACACGTAGTGTCGGCGACGTGTGACGCACGGTGTCGTCGGGCAGCCGACCTCGGAACCTCCGAAATACGACACCCTGCGGCCAGAAGTCCTCCTTCATAAAGGTTGGCAGATGATGCGTCGGCACTCTCACCACATATGAATTAAAATTCGCTTTGTGGCGAGACTGCAGCCGCTCAACCCTCAAGGTGAAGTTAGACTTCTTTCGGACGTAGTCCACGACCTCCTCTGTCCTCGTAGACCAGTGCAGACGGGACACGTACAGCTGCGTCGATGGTATGGCAGGACGCAGGGGAGAGTCCGGTCCGGGCGGCGCGGTTCCGCAGTTGTTACGGCTCACGGGCTTCCTCCTCTTCCTTTCCACCTTGACGAAGCCCTCTTCATCGCGCTGGTTCCTCTCGGGACCCGGTGGTGGCAACGGCTTGGTAGGAGCTGGCTTACGCCGTCTCCCTATTGGCCCCTGTGCCAAAGGCCGCGATGTGGTCGCAGCGGAAGTGGCGGCGGGCGCGGGCGCAGCGGCCGCCGTGGCATAGGCCCGCGGCCGATAATCGTTTAAAAAAATATGGTTTTATTAAAAAATTTGATTTGTACCTATGTCTAGAAAGACCTTTAAACTATTTTATGAATAACCTTTGAAGGTAATATTGGTAGTCCGTCTTGTTTTGAAACTGTTTTTCGCCAAAAGTGACCACTTTTGGCGAAAAACAGTTTAAAACTAGACGGACTATTAGTAATAATTTCAAAGGTTATTCATAAAATAGTTTAAAGGTCTTTCTAGACAGTGATACAAATCAAATGTTTTATTATTGCCATATTTAGTTTTAAACAATTTATTTCAAATGAGGGCGCCACTTTAGCTACCACTTCGTCTTAAGCAAAAAATGAATGCAGTTTGCACTGCTCATTTGGTTCCTGAATGACATTACGGAATTAGTTTTGATAAAAAAAAATCAGAAGCAATTTAATTTTGATTCTAGACCTATAATATTTTTAGGACCAATAAACCTGGCATTTTGTTCCAACCCTACATAGGTGAGATAAGGATAAAGCAAAAAGAACAATGAAAAAGTAAATACCATTACCCAAAATCGAAGGCATGTTATTGTATAAGTATTTTTTATTGTCTCCAGGTCCACACAGCAGTCCAACAAACAGGGTTTAAAAGGGTGAAACGGGGATTTCGTCCCCTTCGCCTACCCGAAACACTGGCGCCGGCATCGGAGCCCCGCGACCCCTACTTCCCCCTACAATGGTACCTGAAGAACACGGGGCAGAACGGCGGCAAGCCCAAGTTAGATCTGAACGTAGAGGCTGCCTGGGCGCAGGGGTACACGGGGGTCAATGTCACCACTGCCATTATGGATGATGGTGAGTAATTTTTTTATATTGCTGACGACCTCTGTAACCTAGTGGTCATCATGCCAGGCTGTCACACCGGAGCGGAGGTCCGATCCTCGGTCAGGTCAAGATGAATACCGGCTAAGTGTGAATCGGACTCGCGCCTGAAAAGTTCCCTACTAGGTATTTATATATTATAAAAATACACGTTTGTTGTATGGGAGCCCCACTGACATTTTAATTTTATTCTGTTTTTAGTATTTGTTGTTAAAGCGGCATCATCTGTGAAAATTTCAACTATCACGGTTCATGAGATACAGCCTGGTGACAGACAGACAGACGGACAATGGAGTCTTAGTAATAGGGTCCCGTTTTTATCCTTTGGGTACAGAATCCTTCAAAATGATCTTTTTTTGATTTTGATTTTCAGATTGACCTGGGGTCTTGGATATTTATCTATATACGTATTTATTATAAAATATAATGTCGTTGTGTTAGTATCCCATAACACAAGACTCTAACTTATTTTGGGGCTAGCTCAATCTGTGTGATTTGTCAGTATTCAAATACAATAACCGGCACGTAAGTTGAACAAAAATGGCGGCCGTCGGCGCATGTTTAACTGGAGATAAAAGTGTTAAAAGAGATTTTTGCTAAAATACTTGTGTTACGATGAAGATGACTGTGTTATGCATGGGATACTAACTCAAATATAATTACAATATTTAATAATAAATACATATATAGATAAACATTCAAGACCCAGGATTATTTAAAAAAGGCCATTTTCCAACTTGCCCTGGGGATCGAACCCAGAACTCTGTTCAAACAATATTGTTTTTGAACAAAAACTAAGATGCACTCTGCTATTCGGTCAAATGTAGCGAAACTCGTCATAAAACCTTTTTCGAATAAACATTCCTTTTTGAGTATTTTTTATTTGCTTTACTTTTCCGCAAAGTTAGGGTACTATGGCTTAAGAAGTTCTAAATAGAATTTGGTAACAAAGAAAGAAAGAATTGTTACCATTTCAGTTAACCTTGAGTAGGCGCAAAACTTCACTAAGTCTTTGAAAGGAAAGTATTTAATTACAGAAAAAAGGACTTTCGTTCCTTTACCACCGTAAATACCTTTTTTCCCGGTTGAGGGTCGTATTACGCACCCCATTTAAATGAGCTGTTTAATTCGACCCTCGACTCGAGCAATCTGTCTGGAAAAAGCCTAAAAAAACTTTTTACAATGGCTACCTTGCCAATGAATACTAAAATAAATGGAACAAAGAAAAAAGCAGAGAGATACCTTACCTTTACTGAGCGAGGCTTTAGACCAGCAGTAAAAATAAGCTGTAAAGAAAAAGGCTACTATGTTTATGCCTCTGATTGAGACTTGTTGCACGGAGTAAAGAAAAATATAAAATAATAAAAATGTATATAAAATATTGCGTGGGACCTTAGGAGAATTCGTGCTAAATATATAATTCTTATTTTAATTCTATGCCCTTATATGATAGGGTAAGTAAATGTGGGATAGTCGCCAAACTTTTTTAAATAGGCAAATATTTACGAACTGCTTATACAATATACAAAGTAGGTACATCATAGTTGATATTCGACAATTAGATTTGAGGAGCTCGGTGGCCCGGTGGAAGTACACATTATTAGCGCTTTCGCAAGTTAAGTGACACAGGGCCTGGTCTGCTCTTCGATGGGTGATCACGCGTAATATAAACATTTCTCAAGCTCCTCCATGCTTCTAAAGGTACGTTAAGCTGTAAGTCCCGGCTGTCATCATTATATGGTAGTCGTCAAGCTATGTCAGATGCCTGGCAGCCTGAAAAATGTCACCTACACACACGAAAACGACACGAATAAATATTTTTCTAAAATACATAATCCATTATTTTCCAACAAATCAAATCAAATACTTTTTTCTAAACGTCAAAACAAACATTTTCGATTACGTCACAGTTTCTTGGAGCAAATAGCGCTCTTATAATCAATTGTTCTGCATTAATAAATCTAAATACATGTTAAAATGGATATGTTCAAAGACAAGTGACATTATTTTGCGACGTTTTATTTTCTTATCAATACAAAACAATTTATTTTTGACCTAGGTAAATACCCAATTATTTAGATCGAAAATACCCTCTCACTCATTACCCTAATAAGAGTAATGAGTGTTGACGAAGCAAAAGAGGTTTGCAAGGATCGTAGCAAGTGGAAATCTATAGTCTCTGCCTACCCCCATGGGAAACAGGCGTGAAAATATGTATGTATGTATGTATGTAAAATACCCTCTATTTCCAAAGATATGACGGCGGTCCTTTTGACTCCTTCCGGGTTTGTCAAATCAAAAGATGCGTCGAATTTATAGAAGAGGAATGTTAATAAATAAACAGAATTAATTTTGTCGATTTATTGCTATGCAATCACTTGAAAAATGGTGTTTTTGTTTCAGGGGTAGACTACATGCATCCAGACTTAAAGTTCAACTATGTAAGTACCTAATTAAATATTTATAGTCTGTTTACTATTATCGTGACACAACACTGCGCTCGCCGACCCGCCTGCCAAGCATGGCGAGTGTGGCAAAAACTCCCCAATGGAGGTACAAAAATACATTATTAAAAAGGAGAAAGAAGAGGACATCCTACTTCCCCGTCCATCTTGACAGGACGTCTTGACAGGCAGTCACTGGCAGGTTCTTTAAGTTATTTTAAATTTTGGACCACCACATATACCTTTCGGCTCTTCCAGAATTCGGGTGTCCACAGGGTTAGAAAAGTATAATTGTAATTAGTCCGTTTTTTAGATTACCCAAAAAAAGGACACATATTTTTCAGTTTGCCAAAAAAGTAAAATTCATAAAGATACGAAGCATCAAAGTTGCGGAGTGCGTGGGGCTTGCGACGTCACCTTTATGTAAAAAGCGTACGTAGCCGTGAGTCGTGACGTCATTTGAAATTTAAATGCTGTATCTTTGTCATTTTTGTTTCTCAAAGAAAAGAAAAAATACGTGTATTCCAATTTTTTTTTAAGTAATCTGACCGATCGGCTGAGAATATTTTTCCATTCGTCATGCCTATTACTTATTCCGTTGAATTGTTGACATTACGTCGTATCGCATTAAGTGGCTACCTGAATTTTCCGGGGTCCAGTGCTGCCCCCATTTAAAATAAATCATTTGAAAGAAAACGGAGATATCATTTAAAATGTTGTCTTGATCAGACCCTAGATAACACTTCAAACTATTTTATCAACTACCTATTGTTTACAGTTTAAAGTGAGAACGTGAAGCTTTTCTACGCACAATTGCGAAAAACGGTTACTTTGGGCAGCACTGAATCCCGGAAAATTCAGGTAGCCCCTTAAGTAGTAGGCCATTAGTACCAAGTGTGTCTATGATACCTTTAAAATTTTAAAATGTGATTTACCAAAGTACTTAAAAAAACTTTTTTAACCGACTTTTAAAAAAGGAGGAGGTTATCAATTCGTCGCGATCCTTTATTTTATTTTTTTATGTATGTTCACCGGTTATTCAAAGACGCCTGGACCAATTAAAAAAAATCTTTTTTTGTTTGAAAGGGTATACTTTCCAGGTGGTACCATGGAAATTTTATCAAAATCGGTTGTGTAGTTTGGGGTGAAGTCGGTTTTTAGTTTTGAAAAATTATTTAAAAAAAGGAGATTAGAAAACAGAAATCAGGAAATCACATTATAAAACAATCCTATCATTAAAAAGATAGTGTAGTAAGTAGACAACTACTAAAATGCACAAGATAATCCGTGTTCTCTACGATTCATCCCCACGAAAACCACATGGGTTAAACGTGGGTAAAACAGTAATTTATGTCCAAACTAATTAAAATTTTAATCCGCAAGCTCTACTCAAACAACAAAACCGTATTAATTTCATTCAGAGGCCGCTCAACGAAAAGCAAAAAGTATAAATTTCAACGCCAAAGTATTTTAAAGCGCAAAACTCCATTGGAACGCTCATAAAAACCGCTTATATTCTATTCCTTAATTCCGCAGAGATTGGTTCACTTAATTCAAAATTATAATATAAAATGGGCAGATAGGGGAGAGCTTAAAGGGGCAGGACCAATATTTTTTTTCAAAAATGCGTACTTTACTTAAACATCATCGGATCGCATTGGATTAACGGATTATAATTAGTTGCATCACATTTGACATGACACACAACTATACGTCCCAGATAACAAATGACAAAAGGCAGCTTTTTTACAACTGGGTATTTTCCTGTTTATTAAATGTCTATTTTTGCTTAAATTTTTCTTTTTAACCGACTTCCAAAAGAGGAGGTTATCAATTCGTCGGAATCTTATGTTTTATATATGTTGATCGATTTATTCGAAGACATTTGTACCAATTTAGAATTTTCTTTTTTTTTAAAGGGTATACCTGTCAGGTGGTTCCATATTTTTTTTTTCTCAAACCGGTTGTGTAGTTTGGTGGGGAAGTCGGTCGGGTATAAGTATAAGTATGCAATTCTTGAATAAAGCGGATTTTACATCGAGGGCCATGAATCTCTCGCATTGCTCAGGATTCTAACACTTGAATCACTCGCTACGCTCGTGATTCAATCATCATGAATCACTCCCTAAGGTCGTGATTCAGTCGTTAGAATCCTACACCTGCTCGTGATTCATCTTTGGCCCTCGAAGTAAATCCGTCATTTATTTACTAATTGCATAATATACGAATTTTAAATCGATAAGAAAACAAAACGTCGCAAAACAATGTCACTTGTCATTGAACATATCGATTTTAACGTGATTTAAGATTATTACGAGTATTGCAGAAAAAACCGATAATGAGAACGCTATTTGACTCCAAGAAACTATGACGTCAACTGCCTCTATTTCATCCAAACCAATAGAAAACGTTTGTTTTGACGTTTAGAAAACAGTATCTGATTTAACTTGTTGGAAAATAGCGGATTGTAATCTCTTCCATGTCAACAAGGTACCGTGGTATTTTTAGAAAGTTTAAGGAAAACTGGTGAAGTGCAAAAAAGTCTCATAAGTCTGATCGTTGAACTAAATCATCAACTACTGATACTAGAGGGCAAAGTCATGGGGGATAAAAAAAAATCTGCACAGACATACAAAGGGAAGCAGACCAAACATTACAAACTAAAAACGCGTGGCAATTTTTCACTCGTAGCTTATTTTTTAATTGCCTAAATAATATATTTATAAATCCCATCCCGTGTATTGTCCAAATTAAAATTTCAGTAACAAATTGCCAGTATCCGCAACACGCTTTGTCAAAATATTCACAGTTTGTAATCCGCAACACGCTTCGTCTACATTTTCACAGTTAGTAATCCGCACACGCTTCGTCAACTTGTTCACGGTTAGTAATCCGCAACGTGCTTCGTTAAATTTATTTATCTAAGAGACCACCCCTTATAGTACCCGGCCCAAAGGTTCCCATGATACTGGCAACATTCCCGCGCTGTATAGCGATGGAAATTCTTTGAGCTAGGTAAGATAAAGAGCGTCTATCATTTTATAAACAGTTAATTCGGGTATTTGTATTCTAAATACTCTTTCACATTCATATAGACTATTACTTTACTATTTTTGTTTCTAATATTACCAATCATGATAAAGAAAAACAACAAAACTTATGTAGCAAATGTGAATTCATGCCACGCAGCATTCTTTTTATTATGCAATAATTAGTCTAGTAATTATTTTCATTCCGATCCGACTCTTTACAGCAGCCAAATATGCTTACTCCATAAAATGCTTTATTTTGTAGCCCCGCTTTTAAATGCCAGGGGTTCATTTGAAACCTTTTATAAAAATGCGTGTAATATGCATGATAATAATGAAACGTACCTAAAGAAAATTTCTTTGTTCTACGCAGGTTTTCTTGTGAAATTTGCGAGGGGAAATCTTTTTCCACATTTTTATTCGGACGAGCGTGTAAAGGGTGACCCGGTAGTAGAATATTTTCATACCGACATAAATATATAAAATGAACATGAAATAATAATAAATATACTTTACAAGCTCACATACTAACGATTTTCCTAGTAGAATATAACATAGGATTTGCAATTTTTTTGCTTTCTTTTGTATTTATCGTTTCTAAAATCCTTATTGATAAAATAATCCCACCAAAAATATACCTGTTAAAAAGGGGGCCAAGTTTCTATGGGCTAATTGTTCGGCTAAAAAGGGTTGAAATCCAATCCAATGCCAAGTTTTGATGCACTTTAAAATCGATCATAATCATCATTATCAACAGCCTGATCCACTGGTAAACATTTGCCATTCCCAAGTTTTCGTGCTGTACGTAACACTTGATTAATTGTATGATTAAATTTATTATTTATATAATTAAATTAACCTATTTAATAAAACCTGCCAAGTTCAAGTCTTGGGATTCTACAGCCGGCCGACAACGATTTTGTATGTGTAGGAAAAAAACAGGAATTGTGTATGTGGGACATAAATTGGGCAGGGCATGTCAGCAGGATGCAAAGAGAACGATAGGCCAGAATTGCAAAGGAATGGTTGCCTATATGGTCACCGTCCCACCAGTAGGCCAAGAAAGCGCTGGCGAGACGATCTCGTCACGACGCATTCTACAAAGAATGGTTGACACTTGCATTGAAAAGAGAAAAGTGGAACAAAAACGATGACAATTATAAGTATTAATATGTAGTGGTTCTGTGAGCTGTAGACCTAGTAGAATAAAAAAGTTGTTGAGACAAGAAAGTTGTGTAAAAAAAAAATGTAACAAATTTATGGGCCGACATATGATATTTTTAAAGATTTCAGACCCCATATTTCCGCCATTTTGAAAAACTTAACCACCAAAAATAAATATTTATAATTCTCGAACCTCTCAAAATTTCACGAGAATCGGTTGATAAATGCGACCTGTAGGCGAGAACAGACAGACAGACACACAAACTAACAGCCGGACAGCCGAAAACGAGCGGCCTGTTGCTGGAACTTGGCCTGCGCACTACCGTGCGCTTAGATGTAGAATAGGTAGACCTAGTTCAGACTGCCTCCGTGGTCCAGTGGTCAAGGCATTCGCCTTGTGATCCGGAGGTCATGGGTTCGATTCCCACTGGGAAGCATACTTAGTGAAAAGTTGTTTCCAGCCTGGATAGGATATTACAGGCTTGAATCACCTGATTATCCGAAAAGAAAGATGATTCCGTGTTTCGGAAGGCACGTAAAACTGTGGGTCCCGAACGCCACCTAGCGTTTGATCATCAAACTATCCAAGGATTGGTTCCTGGTTTGCCCTTTGGGTTGTGGAGGTCAGACGGCAGTCGCTCTGTGTAAAAACCAGTAACCTCGTCAAATCTCCTTGGTTAGGTAGCGGACCCCGGGCTCTGTAACGTTACTGCTGAGGATGCAACCGGGAATACGCTCGGATGATGATGAGGTAGACTTAGTTCACAATTCTTAGCGATGAATATTAAGGAGATATCTGAATTTTCCAGGGTCCAGTGCTGCCCCCATATGAGATAAATCATTTGATATAAAACGGAGACATCATTTAAATTTTGTCTTGACCAGGCACTAGATAACCTTTTAAACTATTTTATAAACTACTGTTTACAGTTTAAAGTAAGAACGTGAAGCTATTCTACGCACATACGCCAAAAGTGGCCGTTTTTCGAAATTGTGTGTAGAAAAGCTTCACGTTTTCCATTTAAACTGTAAACAGTAGTTCATGTTAACTAGTGCCTGGTCAAGACAAAATATTAAATTATGCTTCTGTTTCCTATCCAATGATTTATAGCAAATAGAGGCAGCACTGGACCTCGGAAAATTCAGGTATCTCCTTAAAGAAATTAGTTATGTTTAGATTTCTTATTTTTATTTAAACTGCGCTTACTACTGTAGAAAGTTGATCTGATTCTATACAATGTCTGCTATTATGCTAATATGAAATACTTCAGCCAAAGATACTCAAAAGTTCTAAAAATGTTGCTAAAGATGCCAACCCCTTTGCGAGATGCCAGTGGTAATGGATCACATCCATCATTGTGCTGTTTGAAAGCAGGGGGGATACGATATCCATCACTATTACGACCAAAATGTATGGTACAAGAAAACGTCACTTAAAAAACAATAAAAAAATATACTTATCGCGAAATTTTGTTTATTTTACGATGTTAATAATAAATTATGGCGAATCAATAGTTACCCATTCCAATTTTTAACGATACTGCACGAGCGAGCTAAGGAACCAATTTTCCAAATCTACTTGCACTGCATATCCCAAAACCCAAAATGCTCTGTCTACCCCATTAGGGATAAGGATGTGATAGAATGTATGTATATATTTTTTTTTCAAGTTTAAAAATAAATGAAACTCATTTATTCCAGAATAAATTATACACAGCACAATATACTTACATAAAAGAAATAATTAAACTAAAAACAAAATAACCTACCTATAAATTAAAAAAAATGTATATATTAAACTCAACATTCAACATAACTTGGATGCCTAAATACATACATCCCTACATAATTTACAGTACAATTTTCAGTTCATTACGGTTTTCCTCAGAGACAACATGAGGTGTTTTAAAAGGGACGAGAAGAGAAAGAGACTCGGGTTCGACAAGAACCTAGGCTACGAAGTCAAAATAAAAAAAAACTTCCTTCCTTCCTTGCCTTCCTTCCTTCGTGCTCTTACTGACGAGCGAGAGTATCTCCGCGACACCTGTCGACGATGGTCGGCCACCGTCGGTGAACGTAAAGGCAGGCTACAATTATTGACAGTTTGTGACAGATTGTTATGTGTCACGCGACCGACGCAATTACAAAATCCTCCTTTTGGCTTCGCCGTAGTCAGAAAAAGACGTATTCCTGAATATTTTGAATTTATACAACACTAGCCGCGCCCCGCGGTGGTACCCGCGGAAAGGTAGCCTATGTGTTAATCCAGGGTGTCAGCTTCCTGCATCCCAAATTTTATCAAAATTGGTCCGGCCGTTTGCGCGTGAAGAAGTAACAAACATACACACGCACACACTCACAAACTTTCGCCTTTATAATATTATTGTGATTATTGCTGAAAACTGTTCCACGAATCCCTAAAAAGTATCTTCCTACCGTATCTTACATTTTAGTTACCTAACGCCAAGGCCACCAAAAGGTTATCCCAAAATTGAATTGTCTTTTCCTTATTGGATGTTATTAAGCAATGTTTTTTCAGACGCACCATTAAAACTCAGATGATGAAGATAAGTAAGGACCTAACAGGGAAATACATTTTTTGCTCTCTTACATAGAGTCAAATAGATAATGGGTATTTTTATCCCTACGATATCCATTACCGACCTCAACGAATGGGTATAAACTACAATGTTTATATATTATAGTTTATTTTACGATGTTACAATGTAATTGACAATATATAAGAGTAGGAGTACATACTATAACTTGAACTTCGACCGTTTATAAAGTACTCATAAATTGTAAGGGTAAAAAAAATATTTCGATAGAAACCTTGCAAATAAAATGAAAATTTTAAATAAAAAACATTTAATTCACACACGAAGTCGAAGTTCAAGTAAAATTTGTGCAAAAGAGCCGATGTTTTGAGGCTTATACTGAATTTGTTTCTCCAAATATTAATTTTTAATTTCGATAGAAACCTAGAAATAGCACAAGATACCTGTTAGTTCAAAAAAAATTCAAGAAAGTTCAGTTACAACGTCATAATCACGTACGAGCGTTTGTATGAAAAGTAAGACGGGAAGGCCGCTCTTAAGGCGGCCCTTCCCGGCCGCTCTGTCGTCAACGCGTTTGAATATAAAGTTAACCATAGGTATCTAATATCTGCCTAACTTAATATGTCAAATATTTTCTTATTTTTCTTAGTTTATTATGGCGTAACCTGCGCCATTCGCATTTTGACACGTCTTATACAACTGTTGCTTAATAGTATTTTATGTAACAGTTGTATAACAAGGTTTAAAAAAATGCGAGTGGCGCAGGTTATGATTAGACGCCATCGAGCATTTTTTGACTTGTACAACGTTGCATACAATACTTTTCTACGACTATACTTACTAAATAAAATACAAAAATAAACAAAGAAAAATATGGAAATAATTGACTCATGTTTGGCATCTACTAGGTGACATATCTATGGCGAACTTTATTTTTTGAAGTGAAAATTTCTTTAGCGGCGTTGTACACTTTTTTGTAATGGGTAAAAAATGTTAAACTCGCGTCAGGGCGTCAGGGCGTCAGGACACGTGACCTGATCGAAAATTCGTAAGACGGATGGAGAGTAGACAGCCGGCGCGACGCGGCGAAAATGTATGCCTGCGCCTGCTGTTTCGTTTAGGCGGCGCAGGGCGCTTGCGCGAATGTTCGTGTGTGTTTATGTTATAGCGTGCCACGCGCATCCATGGAAATGCACATCGTTAATATTCAGGTTTTCACATCTTCCGGCACTCCCGGAGTGCAACCCGTCGTTTTTTTTAATTGAATGTATCTGTGGACTATATTAAAAAAAGTTTTTCTTATGTTGGCAATAAAGAATTTATTTCGGAAAGTTTTATTTTTAATAATTGACTCATGTTTGGCATCTACTAGGTGACATATCTATGGCGAACTTTATTTTTTGAAGTGAAAATTTCTTTAGCGGCGTTGTACACTTTTTTGTAATGGGTAAAAAATGTTAAACTCGTGTTGATCGAGTAAAACCTTAACCTAAGTGTAATCTACATAGGCAGTTAGGCGTATAGATTTAAAGAAAATAAAAAAAAACTTAGTCTAAGGCTTGCCGTATCTTTTGGCGAAATAACGATACATGTGCTATTGTGAGTATTAGAATTGTAGACTTTCTTATATTAGTGTTTGGGACTATTTAAAAGAAAGAAAACAATACAGGAGTAGAAAAAATACTATTACATAATTCCACAGAATGAGTGATACATATCATATAAGTATATGTTTACACAGGAAATTAGTTATTAAAACAAGCGCAGCTACAGTATTTGTTAATTGATCCCTTATCCTGTGAACTTATACGAGTATTTATAAGAAAATCAACATTGACATATAGGTATGTTTAGTAAAATCGAGACGTTTGTAAACACCAACCTAGTTTACCATTTCAATTTATATCGTAGGCAAAGAGCTGGTAGAACAAAGGAGTCAAAGCTTTGTCTCATTTTCCCTGTTTGATATCGTATCTACGTTGAAAACAAACGTAGTGCCCCTTACATTTCATCTTTCTACTCGGAACAGATCAGAGATAGGGATAGATATAGACTCGGAATAGATAATTTTTAACCGTCTTCAAAAATGGAGAAGGTTGTAATTAAAATGTACATATATAATAGGTTGGGGAAAAAGTCTTTTCGCATTTTATATGAAAATTCTAAACATTTTTTAATATAGTTTATTTACATTTAACTAAAGTGTAGGTACCCTTTTGTTCGATAACATTTTGCTATCTTATAGGTAGGGACATGATCCCATTGCTATAGAAATGTTGGGGCTTCTGATCAAAAAACTGCGTCAAGTTGTTTTGGCAGACCTCTCGTGATGTTAACCTGACACTGCCTAAAGAATTCTGAAGAGACCGAAACAGGTGGAAATCTGAAGGTGCCAGGTCAGGACTATACGGCGGATGCATTAACACCTCCCAGCCAAACTCTCCTAATTTTTGCTGAGTGGTTAAAGATGTGTGAGGTCTAGCGTTATCATGATGAAAAACCACACCCCTTCTGTTGATTAATTCTGGCCGCTTTCTCTCTACTTCTTGCTTTAATCTTATCAGTTGTTCGCAGTAGAGTTCTGAATCGATGGTCCTGCCTGGTGGTAACAGCTCATAATGAATAATGCACTTCCAATCCTACCACACACACAGCCTTGTTGAGCCTCACCTTGTTGCGAGTTAACCCGGGTTTCGCCAGTCTGTGAAGCCTGACCGGCCTTTGACCATGACCTTTTTCGCACGTTCTTGTCGTACGTGATCCACTTTTCATCGTCAGTTATCAATTTCTTCAAAAATGGTTAGGTCTCATTACGTCGTAATAAAGAATCACAAATGAGTACACGGTTTTTTTCAGAGAGCTCGTGAGGTACCCAAATATCGAGCTTAAATGCGCCAAAACTGTTTTGTGGTCAATTCCCAGTTCTTCAGCTACGTCGTAACTACTGATATGCCGATCTTGCTTCACTTTTTCAAAAATAGCATCCATTTTATCCGTAACAGGGCGACCAGAGCGACGTGCTTCTTTGACATCAAATTTCCGGATTGAAAACGCTTAAACCAAATTTGTGCTACTCTCACAGACACTGCACTAGGTCCATAAACATCGCAAATTTTTTTCGCGGCTTGTGTTGCATTTTTACCTTTTTGGTAGTAAAATTTTAAAATGTATCTAATTTCTTCATTAGATTCACTTATCTTGACGGTAAGAAAAACAAATCAAAAAATCACGCATTTTCCTAATTTGAATTTGGAATTATCTTCTTTAAAATTTAAAATTTTAAATGATTCCAAAACCAGCCAGGTCCAAATAGTATAGCCAAAGTGGTTTTATTATAAGTTAATACATACTATATGCGAAAAGACTTTTGCCCCAACTTAATATGTTTTTTTTTAAATGTATGCTCCCCGACTATTCAAAGACGCCTAGAACGATTTTAAAAATGCTTTTGTCACGTCACGTGGTCCCATAAAAATTTATCAAAATGGGTTGTATGTTTGGTGTTTGGAGTTGGTGCCATTTCCTGACTTACTTGACGCGCCACTAGCGTTGCAAAATAACTTAAAAGAATGTTTGCTTGCATTCCTTGAATAACTAAAATTCTTCTGAAATCACACCTCGAGTCCTTGTAAGCTTTCAAGAACAGCTCACGTTCATTTTAAGACTCGAGCTCTTTTAAAGGCTCGCCTAGCCTCGGGACTACAAGCCTACTGAGCTCATAGAGCCCTGCAAAACCGACTCAAGTCTTCAAAATAAGAACTCGAGGACTCGAGTCTTGTACATCGCTATGTGGCGTGGTGAGGCGCGTGGTACGACACGTCGTGTATCAGGTGTACTATCACCTTATTCTTCTTCTTAGCAACTTATACTGACATAATATAATGTGCATGAGGTCTTTAATCTACTGCTAGATTTAAGACCCCATCCAAGGAATGATTTTTACATAATCACCATCCTGGGCATATGGGCACATTACACAGCTAGCTTACCTGTTCTATGTAATTTATACCTTACGATCTTGATGACCCTTAAAACATATTGAATCAAATACTTAAGGGATCATCTATAAATTACGTTACACGAATTTTACGTCTTTATGAATCCCCGCTCCTCCTTATCACAGTTGGTCACAGTTTGAGACCCCTACCTCCTAGTGTGACGTCACAGATAACGTATTTTTAATTTAATTTAAAAAACAAGCGGGCAAATCTGCTAAATATTTAGCTGATGATAAAGCTGGAAATATTTGAAAGTTTATTTATTATAAGTTAAAATTGTGTTTTATTGCTTAGATATAAATTTTGTATTGTGGCGTCACAAACCTTATGACCCTTCCTATCCTATGTCACACAATGTCACACTTCATTGACCCCCTCCCGCTCTTTACTGAGTGACGTTATTTATGGATAGTCCCTAGAAAAGAACAAAAAAAAGAAAGTTTTGCTTACACTTCATCTTTCTGAGTCTTTTCTTTGGATTGTTTGGAAACATAAAGTTAGGAGTAGTTATTTACTCTCAATGCCTGACTATAAAGTTTTAACGAGTTTTCTTCGTCTAAGTGTCCGCACTTTTCTGTTGTTTAACAAGTACAAATTATTTATTCTTTTTAAAATATTTTATGCTGCTTTATCAGGATTCTCCGTTAGTTTTACTAAAGTTACTTTAAAAATCTTAGTTTGTCCACGAAGAAGCATCTAGTAATATAAACAAAAAGTTATGTTACAAATTAAAAATTTTTATGCTGTTTGGTATAAGAATATCATTTTATCAAGACATACATACACACATACATAATATCACGCCTATTTCCCACAGGGGTAGGCAGAGACTACGGACCTCCACTTGCTACGATCCTGACAAACCTCTTTCGCTTCATCTACACTCATCAATCTCTTCATACATGCCCTTCGGTTACGGGTACTTTTTACCTCTCCTTTTTTCAGAACGTCTGCAATCTGGTCGCAGAATGTTCGCCGAGGCCGACCCTTCCCTACTGTTCCTTTCACATTTGCCTTATAAATATTTTTTGTTAACATGTTTTCATCTATTCTTTCTACATGCCCTAACCACCTTAAATTCAAGACATAATATAAAAAAATCCGGTGTTGTAGGCGTCGTCCTAATACCTAGAACGCAAATGCGCGATCGAACATATTGATCTTGGATGTCCTATATAATGCTCCCATGTATGCCCGCGGAACTCACGCGAATTCATCGCGCGTATAAATATTTTATTTTTGTTTGGTCACCTATTTGACATTCAAATGTTTGCTTGTCATTTCACGAGCGCTAAAATCGTGCGAATTCGCGACGGTCGCGTGATAGCGTTCTAGACGATATCTCGTGGCAAGCATCGTAGACGTGGTAGCGTTGTGGTCGGAGCGTAGCGTCGAAGTGGTTGTAGCATCGTTATAAGCTACTTTCTTGGAATCGTAGCATTTTAATCGTAGCTCTTGCTAATAATAGCTACAACTTCTGTAGCGACAGCGCCGGCGCCGAATCAAATATACTTACAGTCTATATATAAATAATTTTTCACAACTAAAACTAACTTCACCACCTTACTACACAAATGGTTTTAATAAAATTTCTATAGGATCACTTGACAAGTATGCCTTTTCAACCAAAAAAAATTTTCGAAATCGGTCCAGGCTTCTTGGAGTAATGGGGGAACATACATTAAAAAGAAAAAGATTCCGACGAATTGTTGACCTCCTCCTTTTTTTTTTATTAGTACGAGTATATGTTACCTTATTTCTTACTACGAGTAACGAGTTAAATACTCTTTCATAACATCCATATAAAAAGTTGTTATTTTTGCTGTCAGTCATAATACGGATGTGGACTGAAAAAAATGTTTGACTCATTCGATAGATTACGTTTAATCTACCGAATGAGTAAAACATTTTTTTTAGCCCACAATCTGATTGTAGTGCCGGTGTACTACAATCTGATTATTGAAAAATATGTAAGTTTTTCATTTCCCTGATCAGTAAATAATGACGAAGATACAGAAGATACATTAAAATTTCACCTGACGTTACCATCAGGTACAATTAACCGTAAAGTAACGTAAATCGCCCCCACACCAAAACTTAAATGCGCTGTATCTTTGTGAATTTCTAAAACTTTGCTAATTAATTTTTTTTTTTATATTTTCCTTTGAATCGATTATTTTGGATAATCTAGCTGAAGAATTAAATAAAATAATATATTATTTACCCAGTCCACATTCCTATTAATGTATGTACATTTTACTGTCAAAAAACAGTTGAAACAAAAAACTCGATGAAGAAAATTTTGTCCGGGCGTTAAAGGAAAAACAGTGCTCTCGGCCAATCGTTACTCGCCGAAGTGTAATTTTTTAAACAGAGCAATGAAGAACAGTTTTGTGTTAAACAGTTGCTCGGCCAAGGTTATTTCGGTCTATTGTTGTGTAAATACCTACCTGTTTCTTTTACAGACATTGATTTAAACACTCAAGTAAAGGTACATGCAGGAGTTTTGAAGCTTCCCGCAATATATTACCATTTGTATGTAAGCAATATATAATTAAGGTTGTCATTGATAAATGGTGCAGATGCTGCGCCCTTTCTATAATTAGAGAAATAAATTAATCTCCATTCGTAGATGAAGATTAATGGAATAGCAACTGAGATATTGCATTTATTTAAATTGTCTTATATTTATTTGTAAATGGTATCTTAACCAGCTGCTTTTGCCTCTGAACTGGTGTAAAAGTCGATCGAGGGAATGAATGTGTGGGGAAGCACTTGGATATGTGCTATGCTACACCATATCAGATGAATACTTGATAGTGTGTTCTAAACATGCCTCAACTATTTTCAGTCAATATGTATAACTTATTTTATCTTTAGTATAACCCTCCTCTACTGTTTATACTTCGTGGTGGCACATACAGACGCAAATTTTCTTAGTTGTTTTTCTTTTCCTAAAGGTTGACAGGGAAAGAATACTTGTATCTTTTGGCTCAATACAGTTTAAAAAATATATGCTTAATAAATCGAACCACAGGCATATTATATCATTTTAGTAAGAGAGATATAGATAAGAGAGATCACTATAGTAAAATGATATAAAAATAACAGCCAAAAAACAAATTATCTACATTTCTATACAAAAATGCGCATGGAATGGATAGAAATGGAAGGAATGTAGATTTTTAAAAATTTTACTTTAGTGATCTAGAATAGCCAAGCCTGTCACTTGGCTTGGCTATTCAGTAGGTACCGAAAATATACCTACATTATTACTATGCGCGCGGTGACCACTCCGGAGGGGAAAATTAAGTTACATGAATCGATTGTCCAAAGTAAAAAGAATGAAATTGGCTTGCAATGGATGTCTAGGTATCTAAACGAAGAGGTGAAGAGTTCTGACGCGAGCTAAATTAAACAACAACGCTAACCACATTAGGTAGATTTTTTTTTCTGAGTGAGACTTCTGTACGTGAGTTGGTACTAGTACTTATTCTGTGGTATAGCCCGTAGTTTGATTTTTTACGCATATGTCACCTGTCTAGCTGTTGTATAATGGTATCCTTTGAATTCTTTCCAAGAGTTTAACTGGCTCTATTATTGCGAGGCCATTATGTGCTCGAGCCAACAACGAAGAAATATAAAGTCGCTCGACAATAGTCGACAATGGTCGCTTTGTGGGAAGGATAAATACTATGAACGGTGAGATATTGGCCTAACTGGGATAATATTCTTTTAGTACTTGAAATTATTTCAGAGAGGTTTATTTGATTAACTTTGAGATAATATTGTAAAGGTTTATTGTTTAGCTAAGCATCTTGTCTCTGTACTGACCGGAAGTCGGTCGACACGAAATGATTGTTTAACTATTGTGTCCTACTTTGAACAGACAACAGGTCAGTTAAGTTTTTATTTCTTATCTATTTTAATGTACTATTATTGTCTAAATAAAATGAGACTAAAATGTGACTGGATAAATTATTTGATTTGCACAATAATTGCATTTTGATGTATTAGTTGAAATGACACTACTGCATGAATGTGCAAGAAAGCGAAGCTACATAAAATTATAAATACTATGATGATAATAATTATTATGGCGAGTGCACAAATTAAAAATCACTTTTGTGATCTAGAGATCTAAAACATCTGTAATCTAAATGATCTAATACATCTGTAATGTAATCATACGTTGTACTAACGTTGGAACTGCTAGGCTAGTATACTTTAGTTATTTCCATAACATAATGTCGCATGGATTGCTCTTATGGGGTAAAGCGGCTAACATAAATACTATTTCTGTGCTACAAAAGAGAGTAATTCGGTCGATTTACGGACTAAAATCACGCGATTCCTTAAGAGAGTTATTTAAATCTATAAATATTCTTACTGTGACATCTCAATTTATTTACGACAATCTCCTTTTTGTTAAATCAAGACTAAATAGTTACAAGAAAAAAAGTGATGTTAACAGTTATAACACTCGCGACAAAAATAAGCTTTATACGCCTAAATTTCGACTTGCTAAAACCCAGAAAGTCACTCTTAGGTCTAGGTATAACATTATTTAATAAACTTCCCGAAGCGGTCGTAAACCTTCCAATTGCAAAATTTTAAATATATGTTAAAAAAGTTTTATTGAATAATGCGTACTATACTATCAATGATTATTTAAACGATAAAAACGCGTGGACACTTCCTAAAATTTTTCCATCACTCTCCACACATGAAACATAAGGTAGCTGTATTTTCTGTTACCATAATAAGCGTACTTTAAAAGCATGTAAATGCTCTGTGATCAATAGGTGACCAACATATAACTAATATTTCCTCTTGACAAGGTCTGCGAGATCGGGTTTTTCATGCTCACTAAAATGTCCAATCCGGTGGCGTCGCTGGTCGGGTCGTTGGGTTCCCTCTAATATGGTTAAGTTTAACGATGGCTGATGCGTCAACTCGTGAACGGGTGCTGCCGGGAGGGACTGGTCACCTCGGCTTCGCTTTTTTGACTACTTAATATTTTTTATTAAGCAATTTATGTTTGTTTACTTGTTCGCAAGCATTACATGTTATAATGTGTCAACATTGTATTATATTATAAGTATTTATTGATTAAAAGACAATAATAATAATATGACAAAGGCCGACCAATACTGTGAAAATGAATTTCTTTCGGCGTTTCTTCTCAGCAATGGTCGTTACGAAGCGCTGGTATCGGTTATAGCTCTTCTTTAAAATTAAAATTATATTTTAATATACTTTACACGTAACATAAATTATACTTATTGACGTGTAAAAGTGCATGTAAATGTCTAATTACTGAATAAACATTTGAAAATAAAGCTCTATTTAGGTAGGTACTTATTTCATGAAAAATAAAACGTCGTAGCGTAGGTAAGTATATATTTCTTTTCCAAAATAAATGTTGGAATATATTTAAACGTAATCAATGTACATTACATGTCTATGTCTTACAGCCGCATCATCATTGTATGGCAGTCTTTACCCTATATCAGATGCGTTTTGGCAGCTTGACAAATCTGACACCAGTCAGTGCCAACACTGGTGTCAGATTTGACCACACGAAAAGCAAAGCGAGCATATGGTGATTCAAGGTTCATGGCTGAACTTTGGCCTGATTGCGCTTGCAATGTTTTTTCAATTACTATTACACACACTATACAACACTGTTTAGTAACACTGTGTTGTTAGAAGAGTTTTGTTGTAATCCAAACTTCGGTCAGGCGTCAGTTCGGCAGAAACGCATTCGATACATTGCGCCCGCAATGCTATTTATATTACTAGCAATAGTTACTACCACTAAGGTTTTTTACGAAGAAATAAATTGGCTACGGAACTTCGGCACAGCGTGTTTAGGGAGAAATGGAATGAGTTTCCAAGGAACAGTTTAGCGATAAGAAGAGTTTGTAACAAGATCAAAAGATCCCCGATGTAAACTTGACTGGAATATTTAAATTGTCACCCGACGACAAATAAAGCCCATCTTATCACATAACGATGACTATATATACATACTTATTTGGTATCAAAGATTAAGAATATATTTGTTATAAATCATTATCTACTCAGAACATGTTGACACTGACATGAGAACAGGGTATTAGAAGTAAAAAAATTTTTTAGTCTATGGGGTATTAAATTACTGAATGTAAACTTTTTTGCGTAGAAGAGTTCATTTACTCAAACTAAATAATGAAAAAAAAGCCACGTGAGCCGGACTTGAACCAGCCACCTTGGTCTTGATACGACCATGCTCACCCCGCAAGTCGAATTTCTCCACCATTTTGAGTACTTTAGTACTGTATCTTGAAAGCCTAAAAACCTTATAAACATTGGTTAATTAGGGATTAAGTAGATATAGGATTTTGCTACTTCTTTAAAATGAGTTTAAAACAGTTTTAAAATGTTTCAAAATCCAAGGCGATCCCTTTCGAAATTGACTTTTTAACCGACTTCCAAATAGGAGGAGGTTATCAATTCGTCGCGATCTTTTATGTATGTTCACCGATTATTTGAAGAAGCCTGGACCGATTTAGATTTTTTTGTGGTCCCATAATTTTTTTTATTAAAATCGAGTGTGTAGTTAGGGGGTAAAATCGGATTTTAGTTTAAAAAAAATATTAGTTTTATACTTCTAACTGAATAAAACGTTCGCCCCGAACTATGAACACGTACGAACCTCATTGATCGATTCGGCTCTTTTACGAATTAAAAAAATCTACCTACTAGTTCCCTTGACTCACTCATTCGATGTTGTCTTTTTGTTCTTTTTTTTTCAACTAAAAACAACGACTCGTTCAATAAATCTGGAAATTGCTTATTTTAACTTCAGTCAATATAATTATCAAGTTAGATACCTACAGACAACAATAGACAAGCATAGGTAGTCTTTTGAGTAATAAAAGTCGTAGTAAAGTTCCACGTTCACACCCACCATTTCTCATAATTCACATGAAGTCTCGTGACGTCACAGTTTACTACTGAGGCGAAAATATGTAAACAAATACTTAAGATGAGAATTTTATACACTTTTCAGCTAAGTATGCTATTAAGTAGTGACTCGTATTAGTTCAGATTAGTTTCATCAGAGAAAGTTCTAAAATATACATTAAGTTATTTATTTATATATTCGATGAGTTCCGGTTTATCTTTTTTTAGTAACTTTTCTTCTTTTACTTCTCAGCATGTTTACTTCCAGCAGGGCATATGCCTATTCCATGGATTCCCATTTAGATCTTGCTGCGGCTATTCTGGCCAGGTCGGCCCTGCAGTTTTTTTAATGTCGTCCGACCATCTGACTGCTGGCCTGCCTACGCTTCGCCTTCCTGTGCGGGGTCGCCAATACGTCATCCCTTAGGCAGATGTGTCCAGCACATTCACCGATATCTGTGACTTTTGTGCGTCGAAGAATGATGTTGTTTCGTATTCGATCTCGCAGGGTAATTCCGAGCATTGAGCGTTCCATGGTAAGTAACTTTTATTTATATATAAAAAAACCTTTAAGAAATGAGGCATGTATGTACTGTCTTCTTTTATACCGAATAAATGTGAGGTTCCCGTATGATCCAATAAAAATAAAATATGGGGATAAATCACACAGATTCAGCTATTCTCAAAGTTAATTTGAAGTTCATGTTATGGGATAGATACTAATCTGAGGATACTTTATATGATAACTCAAATATAAATAAAAACTCAAAACTCAGAACCATTGAAAATGGCGGTTTTTCTCCTTGTTCTACTGGAGAAGACCGTCCGGATTGGTGGAATAGCATGTATTACGCCACGTATGTATACGTACGTCATCATCATCAATATTATGTTCTTGTCGGTGGAGTATGAATTTTCTTCCATTTGTCTCTCGTACGCCAGTTGTTTACGTCACGACGTATGTCTGCTACAGATACTCTACAGTATAGTATAACAGCTATATATAGCCATTTTAGCGCTATTTAAAGCAAGCTTTCAAGTCGGAAGCTTGATTAAAAAGCTGTATTGTTATAAAATGTCATATCATAGTTGGAAGTTCCGACTATTATACGACATGTTATAATTATGTCGCACAGACAAATTACATGTTCGTGCGTCCGGTCGGGACCCATCCTGGACGTGACGTGATTTGACGTCAGGAATCTAATCATATTACGTCTGCGAGCAAACATATAATGTATGTAAATATTCCTAGTAGAGATTCACTTATATGATTCATTATGTTTGAAAGTTATACTATAAAACTGGAAATTAATGTAATTGAAATGTATCTAGTATCTGTTACATGTACGACAATTTCTCTTTTTTTTTTAAACGACGATATTTAAACCGAAATATAGGTAAAATCATACAATCCACCAAAACTTTTTTCATTATACCGAATTTTTTTTATAATTTTCTTAACGACTGATTAAAATCAGTCGTTAAGAAAATAATACAATAAATTTAATGCATGCCATAAAAATACGTACTAAGTATTTTTTATAATGCCAATTGATACAGTATCAACCTCTTGAATTTCACCCTGCATAGAGAAACTTTAAAAATATAAATTTAATAATGTACACAAAGTGTACATTCAATAATTCTAAAAAAGACAAAAAAAAACAAGAATCGAGAAACAAAATTGAAATATTCCTTCAAATGCTAGTCTTTTATCTGACAGCGTCAGGAAGGTTATGTTTTTCGAGTGTATGTATGTATGGACGCTCTGCAGCATAAACGGGCTCGTGAGTGATAATGGCACAGGGTATATAAAAAATTAAATAAAAGAAAAATAGCGGATTCTCGGACGTTTTTCAAGCAGTAGTTTTTCGTCACATTCTTTCTTTTGCGAAGAAGCTTTTGAGAGTAAATTGTTATTCTCAAAGTCGATGACGAATTTGCAAGACGTCAGTCAGACTGTGTAATTACATGACGTCCATATCTCGTCTTTACGTCTCGCTTCCACTACGGCTTCGTTTAAAGTTAGAGCATGACCTATTTTATTAGAAAGACGGGTCACGTTTCTGTGCTGCACGGAAACTTGTACATAATTTAAACTATGAAGTAATATAATTTAAAGTTTTAAGCCCGTATACATTTAGACAGAGCTCAAAGTAACTTCTTTTTCAAATAAATTTGTTGTTTGTGTAGAAATAAAGTCGACTTTGTGATGTTGACGAAAGGTAGCTACTAGCCCACAGTGCAATGAATAGAGAGCGGTTAGGCGTCTTCTGCGCAAAGATTTATATTATCTACTGCGATCAACAACCCTTTGATAATCCTTGCGTGGTTATTAAAGGTAAACCTATCAGAGAAATCTCTACCGATTTTACTAAAAGAAAAGTTAACGCCCTACTTTTCTTTAATTGCCGTTCTTCATAAAGTTATCATCATTTACTTCTTCTCTTCATAACTACTGGGGTGTCCCAGAAGTAAAGAGACAAAAGTATCATAACAATATTTTTACTTTTTAATTAAAAATAATCCGATGGCTTATGCATTTGGCATGCAAATGAAAGTAAAACTAATTTATTTTTAATATCTATATCAAATTTGCTCCAGCGATAACTTTGTATCCAATTTTTCCTCAATTTATGGCAGCACGCTTCATCACCGCATTTCCAGATGTAGCTGCTACTCTTTTGGCCAATCTGGTACATCGGTTTTTAAAAGATGTCAACGTTTGTGTTATATCTGTGTACTTTTTATACTCTTTTTTACACAGGGTCCAAAACATTTCAATACCTCGAGCTTGAGGAACATTTGGGGCATTGTTTTGTCTAGTTATGAACTCAATACCTGCAGTCTGTAAATACTGAGTAACTTTTAACTCGTAATGGCATGAAGCCCAATCCGGTCAAAACAAAACATCTTCTCTCTGATAATGCTTGTCTATAAAAGGTATTTGTCGTTTGATAATGCACTCTTTTAGATAAATCTGTGAGTTCATAGACCCTGTACGATAATAGGATTCGGAAACATTACCGTTTTCATCCATAGCTTGCCAAACAAGGTATTTTTGGTATAATCAACGTCACGACAGGTTGCATGAAAATATTGTTTCCCAGGAACGTCGAATAATGAGATTTTTTTTCAAAGTTTTTCATAAACTTTACGGCACTCACGCTTGGCACGCGCCTCCTGGTCTTTGACATATTTGGGGGCGGCTAATTTTATATAAGCTTTCAAGCCTATATTTCAAGCCTTTACATTTAATTCTAGATACACTTGATTTAGAAATGTTTAGTTTATCCGCCGCTACTCTCACTGATGTGGAACATGCCTGTTCAAAAAGCTTTTTACCCGGTTTATATTTCTACATGCAGATACTGTACGTGGTCTTCCCGGAATCTTTTTAAAATCGGTGGCTTCTGTTTCCTCGTAACGTTTTATTATTCTGTACAGACTAGTTCTTCTTGCTCTCTCTTGAGTAAAATGGCGTACTGTCTCAGATTTCCCACGGCACAAATAGTATTGAATAACTCTCTTTGAAAACAATAGTTATCAGCTCGTTTCTTTTTTCAAAAAATGCAAGATGACAATAAAACCCGTCTATTTTGACAGACATGTTATCTATGGTTACCATGACAACCATTTTTTTGTTTTTGAAAACTTGTTCTGTGGCCAGTTTGATTTTGAGAATAGTCTCCTTACTTAAGGGACACCCTTTATTTAGGTATTTGTTCGTTTAAGTAGATGTATATGTGACAATATGTGTGTTTTGTATAAGTAGATACTCATTCTGGTATATTTGAGTATGATATAGTAATAATTTTTTCATCATTCAAGCTCTGATAGGAGGTTGTATTTAAATCAAAATCCGGGTTGTAAGTTAGAATTACATTCTACGGGAGGGTAAGTAAATTTGAAAACCGAATGCGGCCAAGCGGCCACTAAGTTAATATGCATGAATTGAGTTTTATTTTTGAAACAAGCGCACTGGCCGCCACCGTTGGCTGAATACATAAAGAGTGCAAAGCCATTAAAAAAAAATTAAGCAAAATTTTCTTGTTGAAATCTTTGTTGCAAAATATTCCTTTAACAAAAAATTACGAGTACAAGTGAAGAATTGGGTTTGACGCCTGAATCGGTAAAAATAGAGACAAATGCAGTCATAGAAAACTTATTTCCTCCGTTTTCAAAGGAAAATTCGTTGAACCAACCAACACTTATAAAACACATTCAGAAACAAGGCAGTTGAGGTGCAGTTTTTAAGCAGGAATGCTACCACCAACACTTATAAAACCATTCAGAAACAAGGCAGTTGAGTTGCAGTTTTTAAGCTGGTCAAAAGCAGGACAACTTTAAATCGTACCATGACGTTCATAATGCTGAACGTTTTTTGAATGGTTATTCCTGAATGGTGAACTGTTTGTTGTCTCTGGCTTGTTTTGGTGATGAGACTGCGAAGACGTTCAAATCCTTGACAAAAAATTATTATTTTTACCGGTTTTTTTATTTACGTTAAACAAAATTATTTCTATCATATTTTATTTAAATATCTAAAAGTTAGTGTTATTTACTTTGTTTTTTTTTTGATTATGTACATAAATTTAATTTGATATTGACCATTAAAGATGGCTAAAATTTTAATGAGTGCGAAAAAAATTGTAAGTGAAAGTTTTGAACGGATGTCTGCGTCTGGTTTTCGAAATTATAAATAAATCGTAAATTCGTGAAAACATAAATGTTTTATGTTTTTAATGCTGGAAGCCGAGCAACCACCTGACAAAATATATCCATCACTTCATATTATAGTGCTTTTTCGAATTGCCGTGATAAATAAATAGTTATTATACGATGGTAACGACTAGTATTTGGAAGTTAATTTTATTGTGGGCTTCATCGTACAAAAGCACAGTGTCTTGTCATAAATATATTTTATCAATAACCATGTCGTAAGTAACATTTTAACTACATACCTATTCAAAGTTTATATTTAGATAATTATGTGTTCAAACTTGCAGCTTCTTCACTAAGTGCTATTATAAATAACATAAATATATACAGACAAAGTAAGTTCGAGACTAACTCAACGAGATAAAGGCTAGGTTTTAGTAAGTACGCAGTGATTGTAGTGCACAAAGAATTTTATTACAAAGTATGGGTATGTATTTGATATTCGTAGATTGCAACATGAATCTAAACTATTATTTTCTTTCAGGTATTCTGGTGAAAAAGCGAACCAGCCTAGCAGCAGAGCTAGCCTTGTAAAATGCTTGGAATTCAACATTCTGCCATTTCACTGGTTCAATCACAGGTTCCAAAGGAGGCTGTAATCCTCTGGCTCTCTCAGTCTTGTTTGTATTTGTCTTACAGGATTCTTTGGTTACTCAGAGAGTAACCAAAGAATCCTGTAAGACAAAATGTATAAATGTATGTAGTTGTAATTTTAATAAATAATTTATACTTAAGAATGTGTTGTTATTTGTTTTCGTGTGTGAATAAATATTTTACAAGGATTAGCATTGTTATTACTTACAAAAAAATATGTTACGTAAGTTGGAATAACTTACTATTTTTCACATAAGTTGTACTAAAATAATGAAGTAATATATCTTACTTTGTTTTTGAAATCCAAATTTCCAATAAAAGGTATTAAGTAGGATTAATTAAGGTCCCATGGTAGCGTTACTTCAATTATCTACTAACTGTTTTGTAAAAATCTAAAGTAAAGAAAAACCATATTCACATTCACAAGAAAACCAACTAAAATCCTCCATATAAGTTACTGGAAAGTAACTTTTTAAGGATCGCTTTATTTGACACTTGAGACGCGCAATAATCGTTTTTGTGCTGTCAAATAGACGTGATGGTAGGAATAGTCCATACAAAAAAAGGTGAATGGTTTTGTGACGTCAACCAAAACAATCCTGTTTAAGGCCTGCTATAAAGGTGTCATGGTTGCATTAAACAATACAGTTCAGTTTAAGTGCTGCTATAAGAGATGACGGTAGGCCTGCTTGTCAAAAGCAGGACATCTTTAAATCCTACCATTACGTTCATAATGCTGAACGTTTTTTGAATGGTAATTTCTGAATGGTGAACTGTTTGTTGTCTATGGCTTGTTTTGGTGATGAAACTGCGAAGACGTTCAAATCATTGATCAAAATTATTTTTACCGGTTTTTTATTTACGTTAAACAAAATTATTTCTATCATTTTTATTAAAATATCTAAAAGTTAGTGTTATTTACTTTGTTTTTATTTGATTATGTACATAAATTTAATTTGATATTGACCATTAAAGATGGCTAAAATTTTAATGAGTGCGAAAAAAATTGTGAATCAAAGTTTTGAACGGATGTCTGCGTCTGGTTTTCGAAATTATAAATAAATCGTAAATTCGTGAAAATTTTAATGTTTTATGTTTTTAATACTGAAAGCCGAGCAACCACCTGACAAAATATATCCATCACTTCATATTATCGTGCTTTTCCGAATTGCTGTGATAAACAGTTATTATACGATGGTAACGACTAGTGATTGCAAGTTAATTTTATAGTGGGCTTCATCGTACAAAAACACAGTGACTTGTCATAAATATATGATTATATTTTATCAATAACCATGTCGTAAGTAACATTTTAACTACATACCTATTCCAAGTTTATATTTAGATTATTATGTGTTCAAACTTGCAGCTTCTTCACTAAGTGCTATTATAAATAACATAAATATATACAAACAAAGTAAGTTCGAGACTAACTCAACGAGATAAAGGCTAGGTTTAAGTAAGTACGCAGTGATTGTAGTGCACAAATGATTTTATTACAAAGTATGGGTAGGTAGGTATTTGATATTCGTAGATTGCGACATGAATCTAAACTATTTTTTTTCAGGTATTCTGGTGAAAAAGCGAACCAGCCTAGCAACAGATCTAGCCTTGTAAAATGCTTGGAATTCAACATTCTGCCATTTTACTGGTTCAATCACAGGTTCCAAAGGAGGCTGTAATCCTCTGGCTCTCTCTTGTTTGTATTTAATTACAGGCTCCAGTGAATCCTGTCTTGTATTTTTTAATAGATGTCATCACGGTACCTTTCAGAGAGTAACCAAAGAATCCTGTAAGACAAAATGTATGTAGTTGTAATTTTTATAAATAACTTATACTTAAGAATGTGTTGTTATTTGTTATCGTATGTGAATAAATATTTTACAAGGATTAGCATTGTTATTACTTATAAAAAAATATGTTACGTAAGTTGAAATAACTTACTATTTTTCACATAAGTTCTAATAAAATAATGAAGTAATATATCTTACTTTGTTTTTGAAATCCAAATTTCCAATAAAAGGTATTAAGTAGGATTAATTAAGGTCCCATGGTAGCGTTACTTCAATTATCTACTAACTGTTTTGTAAAAATCTAAAGTAAAGAAAAAACATATTCACATTCACAAGAAAAACAACTAAAATCCTCCATAAAAGTTACTGGAAAGTAACTTTTGGATCGCTTTATTTGACACTTGAGACGTGCAATAATCGTTTTCGTGCTGTCAAATAGACGTCATGGTAGGAATAGTCCATACAAAAAAAGGTGAATGGTTTTGTGACGTCAACCAAAACAATCCTGTTTAAGGGCTGCTATAAAGGTATCATGATACGTGATAGCTAGACAAATGAAACCTTTACAGATGACGTATTTCTGTTGCCGCTATAAAAACAGAATAAAACAAATATTTAAGTGGGGCTCCCATTCAACAAACGTGTTTCATAGATAATGGTACGGAACCCTTCGCGTGCGAGTCTGACTCGTACTTGGCCGATATAATTTTTATAGAAATGATTTGTTTCAGAATGCCGAGGCGTCGTACGACTTCAGCAGCAACGACCCGTTCCCGTACCCGCGGTACACGGACGACTGGTTCAACAGGTAAGTGGAAGATCAAGGTCTTCACCTCACTGCACATAGTCGTATTGTCTACCAAAGGCAGGCATCATCTTCATCATTTCAGCCGCATAACGTCCAATGCTGGACATAGGCGTCTCCCAAGGGCATACATGTTACGTAATAAACCCACTTCTTCTTCTTCTTATTTTATTTATAACACTGGTGTCAGATTTTCCCGCAATGACTATCATCTACATAGTGACAAGTTGGCGAAAGTCATAATTACACACTAGTGAAATAATGTCAGGCCCGTGTCACTCCCCGTTTAGGTATCGAAAATATTCCTACATTATTAAATTACCTTCGTGGCGTAATGGTCACCATGCTAGTCCGCCACCCAGAAATCCCGGGTTCGATCCCCGGTCAGGGCAAGTTGGAAAATGGCTTTTTTCAAATGGTCCTGGGTCTTGGATGTTTATCTATATATGTATTTGTTATAAAATATATTATCGTTGAGTTAGCATCCCATAACACAAGTCTCAAAGTTACTTTGGGGCTAGCTCAATCAGTGTAATTTGTCCCTATTTAACACTCCGGAGTGGGAAATTCTATCAGAATTTTCCACTCCGGAGTTATATGAATGAGTGCAGCACGCAAAAGCCGTGGCAGGGCGCATTAAAGAAAAAAGTCTCAGTACCCGTGACGTACCTACAGTGTTATTTTTGCACGTTAAAAAGTAAGGATAACTCCCTGTGGATGTGTGGGGTGCGATGGTAGAAAGGGGGCATTAGCGTCAACTGTTCTTCGAAATACTACTATTAAAGGGTTTTATACATTTTGGGTTGCCAGTATTGATTTTTTTTACGTACTTTCTTAGCATACCTAGTCCTACATTTTCAAAACAATTGAATAAGTACGCTATTATAATTAGCTATGATAATAGCCTATTAACTAAGACTATAGTAATTTCACATTGACCTAGTTTTATAAGCCATAGTAAATAGTATAAGAATGTGTCCATCGGGACTTTTCTTTAAAAATGCAGATTTTGGAAATGCTTACAAGATTCCAAAACTTGTCATTCAATCGCCTATTTGCCATATACACGTGCTGCCTTTTATGCATGTATTATACCTAATTTATAAGCTGTTCTCGCAGACACTCAGCAGGTAAACACTGCAAAGCCATAGCATCGATTATGCAAATCCTCTTATACGTGGATAAGCCGTGACGTTAGCCATTGAAAATTACTTGTACTTAACTAATAAATAATAGTATAATAACAATAAAAAGACCAAAAAAGAGTGATGGTATGACTTAAAATCATTGAAGTGGTTGAAAGGAATTATTAAACATTTCAAAATGTATGATGAAAGTAACGATGAACTTGCAGTTTCTTAAACTCATCATTAGTTTAAGAAACTGCAAGTTTATCCTTACTTTATTCAAGCCCAAAATAATATTAGATGAGTCTATTTGATAAATTTATAATTGAATCTAAAATTTGTATAATTTAAATGTCTTAAAATACGGTTCTATTCCAATCAGCAAATCAAATCACTTAATTTAGGGTACTCAAGCGTAAAGTTTTCATTACATCGCATTAATCATGATTTAGAAATTAGATTTTCGATGCCTAATTTTCATCTTAAAGTATTTTTAACTACTTACTTTAAAAGGTTTAGGATATTTAGGTTGGTATTTTTAATACTTTTTATGCTAATTCGATCAATTATGTGAAAAACTTTTTTGACTAACTTATTTGCACTGCTAACTACGATGTTCAATGGATATTAAAAAAATGTATTTACAATTTACATACTTATATTAAAATATTTTTGATCTTAATTTAATGTGACATTGTTGACATTGACATTCTTGGGAAGATATGACACCCATATCCCTTTTCTAAATACGAAATTACGAACCTGCCTATCTCGTTTCACGAGAGCAAACGGGTGACCCATTTTATTTTCCACTCCAGTGCGCTTGCTGAGCCTATAAAATAATAAAATTAAACACAATATCCATATATCCGAACATAATCCCGACTGCGCAGCGATTGAGAGGAACGTATGAGAATAATTCGCATGAATACAGTCGTTAGGCGTCGCGTAATTGTGTAATTGGGTATAATTTGCTATCTCGTCTACAAAACTTTGTAATTATTCTGGGTATACGAGTAACTAGTGTCTAGGACGCAGATGCCTAAATATATGGAGTAAGTAAATTAATTTAACCTCTGTCTTTTGTTCCTTTGGGATCTTTTTATATTGTCGCACAATTATGTAATATTTTATTGTTCGATTTGTCTCTTATTTGAAGTCCACAAGTATTTTATCCACCTTCATGCCCATCAATACGCCTTTAGGCAGGGCCCCCGTAAAGGCTACTGGCGCCTGTGTGCAAAAGAGGATTTCAGCGCCATTTTGTATTATCTTTTTTTTTTATGGTTGGTAGGTGTAATATTCATTAGTAGACTAAAATATCAAAATGAAATAATAATAATAAATTCTTGTTCACACTCATTTTAAAGGATTTACTTAACTAATGAGGTACAGACACGTTGTTCATAAATACTAGAAAATAACCCATAACTAAAAATCACATTTTTTAGGAACGAAAACCTAAGTCATTTTTTTAGGAATAAAAGCCCAGTGGAAGTGCGCATTACTAACGCTATCGCAAGTAAAGCGACACCTGACGTGGTCCGCATTTGGATGGGTGACCGCAAGTGGTATAAAAATTACTCGAGCTTCTCCGTGCTTCGGAAGGCACGTATAAGCCGTTGGTCGCGGCTGTCATCATTGTAAGGCAGTCGCCAAGCAATGTCAGATGCCTTTAAAATAGGCAGCCTGAAAAATCTGACACCAGTGTTGGTCACTTACACACACGAAATAACAAAAAAGGAACAACTAACAGAAATATTGCCTCATACCTACATATACAACGTGTTAATAAGAAAGCGCAAAACCTGAAATTAGTTTATTCAGAATCGATATACTAATAAAATTTCGTGTGTACTGTATACCTAATCCTATTTAATTTCTTAACTTTTATTTTAAAATTATTTTTGTTTTTTTTTTCAATTTTTTTTTGGGCTGACAAGATCTTTTTCACTGGGCCTTGGTTTTGGCGCCCCTAAAGGAGGGCGCCCGTGTGCATTGCACACTTTGCACATATGGTAGCGCGGGCCCTGCCTTTAGGTCTACCTTAAGCTATGTATACCCTATATTGTATAAGGGATAAAGACGAGATACTGTACAGACAGCCAACGAGATACCTGGGCTGGCAAATAAAGATATCTTGATTTTTTTCTTAAACTCAAAATAAAATTACCAATAAACCAATAAAAATAAATTACAAATGTAAATGTATATTTAGAAAGACTTCATTAAAATCTTTCTGACTATGTATACATTTTTATATTAATATTATTTTAATTTTAAAAATATAAGTTATAAGTACATAGCCAGCCCAGGTATCTTGTTGGATGACTGTACCATCAAGTACCTGACTCTTGTATCTTCTTTTGTTGGGGTGAGCCAATGTCTTTCTAACTAACATTATCATTCATCACTACACTTCATGATAGGTATTTTCTGTCCAAGAATTTGATCAAATTTAATTAAAAAACCCAAGATAGATAGGCTGGCACTTATGTACGTGGAGAGTATAACCTAAAATAAACTTTAAACTATGCAAGAATATTAGATATAGAGATTGTTCAGTTATTAAGTTTTCAGACACGTCTTGAGCTTCAAGATTGCGTAGCTACTACATATCTCTACGCTCTACTACGTACTACTATCATATCGTAGTCTCTTCCTACCCCTGTGGGAAATAGGCGTGATATTATGTTTCTATATCTATATATATAAAAGAAGAAACTGAATGACTGACTGATTGACATATCAACGCTCAGCCCAAACCGCTGGGTCTAAAGACTCAAATTTAGCACGTAGGTTCCTTATAAGGTCTAGGGGCGCACTAAGAAAGGATATCAAAATTCATCCCCTAAGGGGGTGACACGTGATTCCAAAGTTTGTATGGACAAACAGGATTAGTTTGACCATTTTATTTGAAACTTCGCAAGAGTACTTCCGGCAGTTAATAAGTAAAAACGTGTTTCAGAATTCTTCAAAATTCATCCCCCCCTAAGGGGGTGAAACGGGGGTCCAAAATTTGTATGGAGGAAAAAGATCAGTTTGACCATTTTTTTCGAAACTTCGCAAGAGTACTCCCGGCGGTAAATAAGTGCATACGTATCTTAGGATTTTTCAAAATTCATCCCCTAAATGGAGGTGAAACGGTCCAAAGTTTGCATAGACAAACAAGATTAGTTTGACCATTTTGAAGCGTTCCGTCGCTCTCTTTCGGTCTAGCAAATGACAGAAACAGGAACAAAAACGGGAACGGGAACGGACGGAGGGCGGAGGGCGGGGAGCGGGGAGAGCGGAGCGGGCAGCGGGCAGCGGGCAGGGGGGAGCGGGGAGCGGGGAGCTGAGGGCGGAGGGCGGGGAGTGGGGAGCGCGGAGCGGGGAACAGGGAACAGGAAACAGGGAGAGGGAGAGCCCTATAAGAACCATTTTCGGCATAGACATAGACATGGCTGACATAGATAGATAGAGACTGATCGATCAACGCGCAGCTGAAACCGCAGGGTCTAGAGACTCCAAATTTGGCACGTAGGCTTTCAGAACTTTTCTAAATTCGTATTGTTTTTCTAAATTTTTCTAAATTTTATTTCAGAATTTTTCTAAATTCAACCTCTAAGGTGGTGAAATGGGGGTCCGAAGTTTTTATGGAGAAACAAGATTAGTTTAACCATTTTGAAGCGTTCCGTCGCTCTCTCTCGGTCTAGCAAATGACGGGAACGGGAAGGAAACGGGAGAGGGAGCGGGAGAGGAAGGTTCGCCGGGTCTGCTAGGTCTTTAAATCCCTACGTTATTATAAAAAATGTTATATTTTAAAAGTATTCAAACATTTTAACATAATAATCCATATGTTATCACAAAATTAATAACGTAAAAAACCAATTAAAAATCCTATTAGAACCATTTTCTACTTCTACACGGACGAAGTTGCGGGCTAAAGTTAGTGTTTATATCTTATGTCTTATTTTTGCTGTATGATATTGTCAACAGTATGCCTACCCATCGCCTTATAAACATTATGATGATGCAGTTTATGAGTTGCAGTTAAGGGTAGAGGCCTCGGAAAACACCATCTCCGAGCTGCGTACCGAATTATTATCTTTAAAACGTAATGATTCGGTAAGTAGGTCACCCGTAGCCTCTAACATTAACACATGTAGAGGAGGTGCGCAAAATACGTCGATATGCAGCTTTGAATCAGCGAAACTTGATGCTTCGCCGGCCGGCGCTGTGACTCACGACACTCCGTGCCCCGCCGCTCGCTCCGTTATCCCTGCGGAGAAGTCAAGCACGTGGACTCCAACACGTGCCCATGCCGCCGTTGCTGCTGTCGTTGGCGACGCTGCCGCCACTGCTGGCACTATAGGCGAAATTTCACCATCGCGCCAACGTCAATCTAAGCGGAGGAAGCAGCAAAAACCCGAGGGAGGACAATCGAACCGAGTTTCATCGGTTCCCAGGAAATTTCCTCCGGTAATTTCCGGTAACATCCGGTAACATCCAGGAAACATCTGCTGCGCCCTGCCATCCCGACTGTACGTATCCACGCAGCTGTACGTATCGCGACTCTTCTATTCCACAAAAGCGGAGGAAGTGGTGGAGTACGTACGCGTGAAGACCAACATCACGCTGAGGGTCGTGAAGTTGGAGTCACGCCACAGTGTAAACTTCGCTTCATTCGTAGTGCGAGTCCCGACGGAAAAGCTGGCGACCTTCATACAGGCTGACTTTTGGCCGAAGGGTGTTAAGTATCGTCGCTTTCGAGGAACGATACCGGACACCCCGATGACGCGCA
This sequence comes from Acrobasis suavella, assembly GCA_943193695.1. NCBI lineage: Eukaryota > Metazoa > Arthropoda > Insecta > Lepidoptera > Pyralidae > Acrobasis > Acrobasis suavella. Next base: position 7,238,375 of record OW971947.1, read on the forward strand.
ACACGTCGTCGCCTCAACGTGTGACGTAGAAGTTTATTATTATGTATTTTAAGTTAAGGTATATATTGATATGGGCCTAGATGTTTATTTTTTGTAAACTCTTTTGTTGCCTGAAATAAATGAATTATTATTATTATTATTCACTTTATTTATTTTAAATTTTCTTTGATTAGATTTTTCTATAAAAAGTAAAATATAAAAAAATCTACAAAATATACACACTTTATAAAAAAACCTAATCTAGCTGCCCACTGGCAGCGGGGCTTTAAGGCCCAAGCTACCGGCAGTTAAGGCCGCAGAGAGAGAAACCTCCTGACAATGCGTGCCATGTCCAGGAGTACTGCCTTCTGTATCCGACCCTTGATCCAGCCATCTAGCGAGAGAGTCTTAAGGTGTTGATCAAGACTCTTCGCTATAAGACCGTTCGCCGATACGACTATTGGGACAACGATCGTTGAATCTACATTCCACATGGCCGTCACCTCGTGGGCCAAGTCAAGGTACTTACTAAGCTTGTCCTTCTCGGCTTTCACGAGGTTCTCGTCATGCGGGATAATGATGTCAACAAGCACTCAATCAATCTGTCAGCACGATATCAGGCTTATTGGCAACAATAGTCCTATCCGTGATGACAGATCGATCCCGATAGAGCGTGACACGACCATTTTCGAGAACCTTTCGAGAACCGGCATCGGTGTGTACTTATAGTACGGTACCTCAGATTCTACAAGTCCGTATCGAAGAGCAAGCTGCTGGTGAATAATTCTGGCTACGAGGTTATGTCTTTGCAAGTATTCACCGTTAGCCAGATAAGAACAAACAGAGATTATATGCCTGATAGACTCCCCGGGACGTCGACATGCACGACAGACGTCAACCGTACCGTCCCTCAGGATATATCTCCGATAGTTGTTCGTCATCATGACTTCGTCTGCAATTGCACAGGCAAAACCTTCGGTTTCCCCAAAGAGGTCACCGAAACGTAGCCAGTTCACCGACGCGAGCTGATCCACATCGTACTCTGTTAAGGCCCGATAGAATCGCCCGTGGAGCTCCTTGCTCTTCCATACGTTCATGCAATCCTCGGTACTTAACACCGTTGGTTTGCGCCAGTTCTCATTTGCCAAGGAGAGCGGCGTGAGGCCCTTGTCTACTGCCACAACATCACGATGCAAGCCACACTCATTGTTAAGGAAATATTCCCTAAGGCTGCACACCTCTCGGTTGTGGAGAGTCTTGGCATTTAAGAAGCCTCGACCTCCACGCTTCCGCGGGATGTACAGTCTCATAACAGATGAGCGTGGGTGTAGCATACGATATGTTGTGAGCAGTAGGCGGACCCTTCTTTCCAGAGGATCTAGCTCAGTCTGAGTCCACCTTAGTATGCCAAAGGAGTATATGAGTAGGGGAATCACCCAGGCGTTGAAGGCACGCGTCTTATTTCCTCCCGACAAAAGACTTTTAAGTACTTTTGTCAGTCGGCTAAAGAAGCACTCCTTCACCGTCTGATTTATATCCCCATCCATAATACCCAATGACTGTGACATACCAAGGTATTTGTAGGTTTCCGACTCCGAGAGTCTTGATAGTTATTGTCTCAGAAAGCTGTAAATTTGTAGAATTTATCTACTTATGTATAACGGATCTGAGGGACTATTTCCACAACCCGGTTGACAAAGGACTGTGATCCACTGCCTCATACAAGTACTCAGAAAGGATCTTAAAGTTGTATCAACTTTGTACAACTCCAATATCCTTTCCAGCCATGAATGAGGCACCGAATCATAGGCCTTCTTATAATCAATCCAAGCAGTAGAAAGAGCCGCCTTATTCCGTCGAACTTGTTGGCTAATAGTCATGTCGATGAGGAGGAGCTTTTTAGTACCACGGGACCCAACCCTACATCCATTTTGAGTTGGGGCCAAAATTTTATTCGCAACAATGTGCTTATTAATTTTTGTTCCCAAAATGGATGTAAGGAGCTTGTATAATGTAGGCAAGCACGTGATGGGTCTGTAGTTTTTCGGATCCATGGTACTACCTGACTTATAGAGCAGGAAGGTTATACCCGTTGTAAGGAACGTGGGAAGTGAACCAAGCTCTAAGGCGTGTTGAAATTGCTCCGCCATGTGTTCGTGTGAGTTTCGTAAGCATTTTATGCAAAAGTTGTGCAATCCATCCGACCCAGGAGATTTCCAGTTATGTGCCGTACGAATTGCACAACTTACGTCATCGGGGCTGATAGTGACAGCCCCCATGGCTTCGATATCCTCACACTCACACCCGACGACATTAATCCAATCGCCCTCCGTGTGTTCAACTGGCACTGACCAGATGCTACGCCAGAAATTAATCACAGCTGTGGCATTCGGTGATTGCCCGTCGGACACACGTCGGTCAGTTCCCTCCCATTTCCGGTATACCTTATTTTGATCACTTTGGAAGAGGCGATTCTGCTGGAATCGATCCACACGCGCCCATGTAACGACGAATACGACCCGCCCACGCAAAAAGTCAAGTTTCTGCTTCAAAAAGTCAATGCGCTCCGTGACACAAGACAAATAATCACGGGGTCTGATTCCAGTCCCCGCAAATGCTTGATTCACGAAGCGCATGATAGGGGGGCGATTGTTGCCCCCTCTGAAACAGATTAGCTTTGCAATGAGAGTCCTGAATGTGTTGATACGTCGCTCAATTCGCATTTGCCATGCGGGTACACCACCGGCGGTCCGAGGTGCACGGTCAACTTCAGGGAATTTGACACGTGCAACCTGACACGCCGCGATGGCCCCGCAGTACAAAATTGAGTGAGTATCAACAAGGTCTTCGCTAGTGTCTAAGTACGAGACTAGCAAGTCATCCAAGGCTCCCATTAACGCCAGATTGCGTCTATTCGTAGGCAGGCGCGGTAATCGCGGTCTAAGGTTAGATGCGGATCGATATAGTGTAATCGCCTCATCCAAAGTCCTCCTCAATTGCTCATGGGCCTGGGTACTTACGCTAATGTTTGCACAGTCATCTCTGTCGTCACTGGGATCATTCCGCAACAATGTTATCGGCTGAGCTGAAGGTGGTACCATAGCCGACGACAAGGCAGGTCGATCCCGGGACGTAGAGGAGACTGAGTGAGCAGGGCGTGACTCCAGGCGTAACCGATCAAGCACAGAGTCATCCAGTCGTTTGGAACGCTGGATAACCCGTACTTGATCCGATAATCGTTGGGCAGAGACGGTGATAGATGGTTCAAGCGCCTGAAACAGAGACAGCATCCGACCACGATACGCAGTCATGTTAGTTTCTCCCTCTGTGGCCCCATAATAGGCGCGCATGCAGTTCTCATTATTTTGTTGAGACCATCGCATGCGACGCACTACACCACAGGTAGCGGGAGCCGCGCGCGGAGCAGATGGCCCCGCAGGCCCCAAGCGTGCCGGCAGCGGTGGTCGTCCCCGTCGCGCAGGTGGTCGTGGCGGCGGGGCCGACGGCCCACGGTCGTCGTCGCTCGACTCGCTGGTGTCGGGCGCTGTTGCGAACTCATTGCACGACGAAGATGGCGAGGAGCTAGACGACGACACGGGCGGGGGTGTTAGGCGTGCGTTTTCAGTCTCCGCTAATCTCGATTTTTATCTTGTAATTATAATATGTTAAATAATATAATCATCCCACGTTTGACACAATTCATTCCGATAAGTCAGTTGATATTGTATATTATTATTATTATTTCTCTTCCTTGTCACAAGATGGCGCTATAGGTATTTATTAAAACATTAAAATCTTTTATTACAATTATTTAAATTAAGTAGTACTTTGATTATTAAATATGACTTATTTGAAATGCAACAAATATTTTTAAAGCATATTCAACAATTTCTTAGTCACTTTTGCTAGTCGTGTGTGGTGCCATCTCTGTGTGCCTACCCGCAACTCCATTTTGCCTACTTACGGGCCCTTCAATAGTTTCTATGGCGTTAGGTATCTGTTACGTTAGTAATTATATTATCTTTGTCAACAGCCACGGGACCCGTTGTGCGGGCGAGGTCGCCGCCGCGCGAGACAATGGCGTCTGCGGCGTGGGCGTCGCTTACCACTCCAAAGTTGCTGGTGAGTCGACTTGTCTTTTTTTTACCCACTTTTAAAAAGGAAGGTTATTAATTCGTCGCAAATATTTTTTAAGTATTTTCACCGATTATTCGAAAATGGATCGATTTTGAAAACACTTTTTTGTTTGAAAGGGTCTTGTTAGGTGGTGGTGGTTTTGTAGCTTGGGAATGAAGTAAGTTTTTAGTTATTTTTTTTTTTATTTCATGTTGTCAATCTTAATTAGTTTAATTATTATAAGAAGCCAATTTGACAATACGTTTAATTATTAGAATTATTTTCATGGTAATTGGAAGTTGTATTGATCAAACCGTCGCGTCACTGCCAGTTTTGATCAGCAGTGATTCATACAAATCATTCATTAATACTTTACTTGAGAACGGCTTAAACACGACAACAGTAGTTGTTATTCAGTACTCAACGAGTACTGTCGCATATAAGAGTTAAAACACAGTTATGAGCGATTATAAATTAAGGGTATTATTTATTGATCTATGAGCTTCGATATTTTAAGTCCATATTATTTAGTACTTATTATAATTATTCATTCCGGTTCTTCTCCCCTTTTCCTTTTTCTCGTGTTGGTCTTGACCATACTTTTTGAAATATATCGATATCGTCTCGCCAGTGTTTTCTTGGCAATTCTTGGATTACCCGAGTAACGCGACGGTAACCATCTTTAAGCCACGACTCTGTTGCAATTCCGGCCCATCTTGCAGTATGCAACCTACCTACAATACCTACCCAATACCATTTTAGTGTGGTTACAGACGGCAAAGACCTTGCTCAAAAACAATGAGACAAAATAAACAAGCGCGTACTTTTTATCTAGCTAGCGTTTAGATCTAAATTACTTTGTATGCTTTCTCCATATTTTATTACCACCAACTACTCATTCATTCAATTGTCGGTCGACCTTCATCCAGGGTTGATATTTTAGTCCTTTTGTGTGTGCTATCAATAGTTGATTTGCTAGTCATATATTTGTGTGCTCAAAAATTTTAAGACCTTTTTCTTACGTGTGACTTTTGGGGACTAAATTAGTCCCCAAATTATTAGAATATGTATTTATTATTTTCATGATAATTGGAAGTTATATTGATCAAACCGTTAAATTATTTAAATCAATATAACCCTTGAAATATATAGAAATCTTAGATATCCATCAAGTGAAAATATATATGTATAAAGCTAAGACGTTCTTATAGGAGTAAAGCTATTTAAAATGAAATTACAAAACCAAGGTAAACCAAATAATCTCACGTAAGCAGAATATTATTATTGTTTAAAAACTTTATTGTACTTAATAACGAATATTAATAACACATAATTTAGATAGACGTAGACTTATCCCAGAAGGGATCTCTTCCAGTCGACTAGAAGAACAAAGGACAGTTTTATACATTAATAGGAAGGCAGAACCTACATGTAGGTACAGTGAGCCAACGAGATACCTGGGCCGGCCTAACCTATATCTTGAATTTTCTTTAAATTCAAAAATATCAACATTGACACGTATGTATACGTTTTCATATATACATAAGTGTCATATGTTAGTTTGAGTTTAAGAGAAAATTCAAGATATAGGTAGAGGGCTGGCGCAGATGTCTCGCTGGCCCACTGTACCTATATGTACTGTGTAAGTACACGTACAACTTGTAGATCGACCTGCGTCCTGTGCACGAAAATCCCGACGCAAGTAAGTTTCCCATTACGTGCGCTCCACTGGGCTGTGTGATTGTGTCGTGTTCGAGTCTCTCTTTCACGAGCTCTTATACTAAAATCTCTGCAGCATTTTCGGGGTCCAATGGAATTCAGGTTTTATTGTGTAAAGCGAAGTGAAGCGGCTGGCGGATGAGCTAGACAAATGAAAGAAAATTCATCTAAATATACCTAGATGATGGTACTATAAAAGCGAAAGTTCAGTCAAAGTCAAAGTCAAAATTTTTTATTCAATGTAGGATAAATTTATCTCTTATTGATGGTAATTTTTTTTAAATATTATTTTATTGCAAATGCTACTAGCGTTTCAGAACGACCACTGCTGGGAAGATTACGCCGAAAGAAACCCAGTTCAGTATTGGTCCCTACCCAGCCTGATGGGCTATGTTTCAGTTACAATACAGATTTACACTTTAGCTAGGTATACATTATAATATTATATATTTAAACAATACAATTAAAATTTGCAGTCATCTATTTCCAAGAATTGTGATCAGACGATGATAAATAGTCATTTACGTGTATTATCACGTAAATGACTATTTATCATCGTCTGATCACAATTTGATTAAATGATTTTTAATGACAGTCTTAAACTTAGATAATGGTAACGCTACTACATTATCTGGAATTCTATTACAGAGGCGTACGCCAAGACCCACAAAAGATTTTTTTGTTTTTTGCAACCGAAAAGCTGAGATACCTAATTTATTTTTATTTCTAGTGTTTATACTATGAATGTCACTATTTTTCTTATATAAATGTATATTTTGACGCACGTACATAATGTTCGCATAGATGAATTGCGAAGGGAGAGTCAAAATATTAATGTCTTTAAAAAGTTCCCTTAGAGACTCTCTAGCACCTAATTTATATATAGATTCAACAGCGTGTTTTTGTAAAACAAATATAGTATTTATGTCTGCAGCATTACCCCATAGCAATATTCCATAGGACATAACACTATGGAAGTAACTAAAATATACCAAACGCGCTGTATCAACGTCCGTCATCTGCCTAATTCTCCTAAACGCGTAGGAAATGAAATGAAATTAAATGATTTATTTCGCTTAGGTGCCGCAACAGACGGGACGCAAGTTGCGTCGCGTAACAGCTAGAGATGGGCAGTGGATAGTACTCAATCTACCCATTTGAGTATTTACTCACTAGATTTAATAAATAGAGTAAATAGAGCGTGCTCGTGTATTGACATCGCATTTGATGTCTGTTTACTTATTTTTACGTAAAATTACGTCTATGCACACCTCCCACCAAAAAATGATAATTAGTCAAAGAAGTCTACTTTCAGTGTATGATTAGTATGGTATTTTCATATAATTTAGCGTCGCATATAACGTTTACCTACATTTTAAGCATATTATGGCGTACGCACACACTTTCCGACAAGAATTGCATGTGTATACTAGATTTAAGTTTTAAAATTGTCATGAAAACATGAAATAATGTATATGAAGATAAATATCAGTCGCAACTCATATATACGACGACCTCCGTGGCGTAGTGGTCACCATGCTAGTCCGCCACCCAGAGGTCCCGGGTTCGATTCCCGGTCAGGGCAAGTTGGAAAATGGCCTTTTTCAAATTGTCCTGGGTCTTGGGTATTTATCTATATATGTATTTGTTATAAAATATAGTATCGTTGAGTTAGTATCCCATAACACAAGTCTCGAACTTACTTTGAGGCTAGCTCAATCAGTGTAATTTGTCCGTATATATTTATTTATTATTTATTTATATAAATCAATCTACTCACCAAATGGATAAATAAGGATATTTATCGGGTATCTACTCAATCTACTGAGTAAATACTCAAACGGGTTGATTGAGTATTTATGCATCGCCCATCACTAGCTGTTACGCGGCGCAACTTGCGCCGCGACTGTTACGGCCCTAAGCGTGGTGACACTTAGCTGTTTCCAGCATGTAAATTTGTAATTTTTTTGTAAACGAAATTTGTATTAATACCTAAATATGTTACTTTATATATTAATTCATATTCAAGTCAATGTGAAACATAAATAAATAAATTGCATTTTATAAAATTAAGATACGATAATTAATTAGATTTTATTAAACATGTCATTTTAATCTTAAATTATTCTAAAAAATCATTTAGAATAATTTAGGCTGTAGAGCTAAGCTTTCCAGCCAATTTTTTAATATGGGCACCATTTTACATTGATGTTTGTTCAGCTTTCAGGCCAAAACGGAATAAAATTTGGCATCTAAGTAAATAGGATCTTATTATTAGGATTACACGTGGGATACTTTACATCCCGGGAAAATGTGAGGTTATCGTGGAATTGTCAAACAAACCACGTGAGCAACCTCATTATTTAAAGAGTTGTTAAATCAAGATTTTCATTTTTGTTTTGGGGAAACAAAATATTCTAAATTGTCTTGGATAGTGCTAAAACTTTGTTAAAATTACTCGCTAAGTGCGCTAAGTACAATTTCCTTTGCATATTTACGAATTCTGGATTAGGTAGGTTACGTTATATTATTACAAATAGCTTTATTTTTGCTTACAAAGATAAAACTTTTCGATTCCTTTTCTTTTCAATTTGTGTACGTTAAACGTAACACATGTGAATCTTACTCACTTCACCGCACCTTACGAGTTGGAACTTTCGTTCAAATAATAATTAAAAACCGATCAACTAAGAAATCAATGACGTCAAAGCTTCCATCTATATCGATTCTTACGTTCTCCGTTCAATCATAAATAATCCAAACCTTCAGAAATGTATCTTTAATTTATATGTCCCATAAAACATTTATACCCTAACATACACGTGTCCACGATATGACATTTCAACAATAAGCGACCCCGCTCAAAGGGAAAGGAAACCTTGATCTATGGCTCGCCCACATCCCACATCTTTTTACAGCACCATAAAGAAAAGAAATATTCTTCCATTTTTCTCCAAATAACAACCTCTGTAACTCGAGCGTTGACTTGTTGAAACAACATACTAGAAGTGGTACGAGTAAACACAAATACGGAATATATTGGGATTTTTTCGCGTAGACTGCTACCTGCGTAGCAAATTAATAAATAGTTTTATTTGTCGTTGCGTATAAAATATTGTCAAAAAAAAATAGTCAAACGCCATTTTTAATCAAATATCGATACATGAGTGGATATCCCTTTCATTTTTCGCTGACATCTCTTAGCATTTCATATGAGGCCTTAGTACTAAAAAATCGAATGAATAAAAACGATAGATGCGCTCCCTTACTTTATTAACCTAACAATTTGCAAAATGTTAAACATCACTTCATTTATGATTGAAAAAAATATATTACGAATGAGAACGCCACTCTTGCCCTGTCTTCGCCTTAAGTTAGGAGATAATTAATAGTCCTTTCATCGTTCAAGCAGTTACTTGAATCAAAATATTTTTATTAGAAGTAACGTTCTTAATAACGACATCAATCATCCAGTATGGGGTGTAATAAAAGTCGTTGCAGAAATCTGATATGAGATATGAACAAAATTGTTGTGTAGACAACTTCGGCGGCACGAGACGACAACTCAATCAAATGTCGTTTCTCAATGGCTCTTTTGTGAAGATAAATAAGAATTGTTGAATCTAATAATAATTTTCGTGTAAAAGAGGGTTAGTATAAGTTCGACGTGCCTGTATGTCTGTGTATCTTTGTGTCAGTCTGTGGCATCGTAGCGCCTTAACGAACGGGCAGATTTTGAGGCAGTATTTTTTTAAAGCTGACTTGATTGAGATGAATCATAGCTATGTTTGATGGAAATCGGTTCAGCGGTTTAAAAGTGATAGGGGGTGAATGCTGGATAGCCTCTTAATTTGCCTGGCAAATAAACTCGTTACAAGTTTAAGATAGTCTACCGAATTTATTTCTTGAGCTATTTTATTTTGTACTCTTCCGGGTTTCGGAATGCACTTTAGGGCATTGGTCCCTGCTGTCATTAGATGACATTCACCAAGCGTGAGATGGCCTGAAAATTCTGACACCAGATAATACACAGTTTTATTTGAAATAGATTTTCAATTATTTTCAACTAAAATTCTCGAAAAATGTTGAAAATTTCCGGAAATTTTCGAGGAAAGAAATTTACCAGATCAGAAAATTTCTCGGCGGCACATCACTAGTTGTGACATAAAGGCTCTGTAAAAATTGAATGCACTATATCGCCTCAGTTATGGTTAGTCAGAAAAAAAGGAAAAATACGTGATCAATCTTTTGTGGAGCTCGCAACAGTAACATTGGTGTTTCGACCTTTAGGTTTTTCATAGAAAGTACGTCTACAGAAAAGTGAGAAAGTAACCCAAAGTATTACAAAAGTTTGAAGTGAAGATCGCACCACTTGAATACTTTTGTAGTAGGCACTCGTGCTTCAAAACTCGTTACCAGTTAAGACGGTCAAGAATATTTTATATAACTTGAAAGTTTGTCGGTTCTTTTGTCAGTTTTAATGGCGCCTATTGTCTCTGAAAAATCTTTTCTTATCTCGACAAGCTATGACAATTAATAATATTAATAAATTAATAATAATGTACAATTTATGTATTTTTTTAGTTTTAGTTGTTTTCTTTTTATAAAAGAATAATTTTTGTTACGTACTTGAAAGCGGGTTTACTGTTTAAATTTAAGCCAGCCAAAACTACATTCTTCTTGACTTTCCTGTCTTATATACAATATGTAACAAAAGCCCTGTCCGACCCTTGTAGGAGCAACTTAGACCGTCAATATGAATAACTTTTCCTATGGGAACAATGCTTGAATCTCGAAAAAAAATCGTCATTTTCATACAAAAGTGTTCGGCCGGCCCCGCAATTTTATGAAAATGTCGGTCTTTTCTTTGAGTATGTATATACCTATCCTGTATAAAATATATACTAAAATTGGAAAAATGAAGAATACTTATTAATTAGATAGCAGAAATTTTATTACAATTTATATGCTTTATTTATCTTCACTATAATTTACCTGTCCATCAAGTGATTTTTTTATAGTACCCATAAAAAAAATTCTTTAATTGGCGATCACGATCGGGTTTACTTTTCTTTACATGCTAAAGCGCTAGTAATATCTATTCCCATCGGACCACCGAGCTCCAAATTATTTGATACTTTATAGGGTTACTTTTCATCCACCTACTACACTACTTTCTTTAAAAAAAGTTATTAAAATTGTTAAAAAAAATATTTCGTCTTCTCATACATAATCCGTTTGGCCGAACGCTTATTTCTTCTATTGGGAAGCCGAATCATTTTCGTTTTTCGTTAATTGTTTCTATGGGAAGTAATTTAGTATTAGGGACAGAACTTGCTGTAAATATTTATCCGGGGGTTAAAAAGGTACCCTGTATGGTTGTGGGGAACTACCGTGAAGGCCCTCTAGTTGCCGCTTTATCAATGACTAGCTTTAACCCGCGACTTCGTCCGCGTAGTAGCCGAAAATGGTTCAATATATAACCATCTTCCGACGACCTCCGTGGCGTAGTGGTCACCTTGCTAGTCCGCCACCCAGAGGTCCCGGGTTCGATTTCCGGTCAGGGCAAGTTGGAAAATGGCCTTTTTCAAACTGTCTTGGGTCTTGGATGTTTATCTATATTCGTATTTGTATTTGTATTTGTATTTGTATTTGTATTTGAATTTGAATTTGTATTTGTATTTGTATTTGTATTTGTATTTGTATTTGTATTTGTATTTGTATTTGTATTTGTATTTGTATTTGTATTTGTATTTGTATTTGTATTTGTATTTGTATTTGTATTTGTATTTGTATTTGTATTTGTATTTGTATTTGTATTTGTATTTGTATTTGTATTTGTATTTGTATTTGTATTTGTATTTGTATTTGTATTTGTATTTGTATTTGTATTTGTATTTGTATTTGTATTTGTATTTGTATTTGTATTTGTATTTGTATTTGTATTTGTATTTGTATTTGTATTTGTATTTGTATTTGTATTTGTATTTGTATTTGTATTTGTATTTGTATTTGTATTTGTATTTGTATTTGTATTTGTATTTGTATTTGTATTTGTATTTGTATTTGTATTTGTATTTGTATTTGTATTTGTATTTGTATTTGTATTTGTATTTGTATTTGTATTTGTATTTGTATTTGTATTTGTATTTGTATTTGTATTTGTATTTGTATTTGTATTTGTATTTGTATTTGTATTTGTATTTGTATTTGTATTTGTATTTGTATTTGTATTTGTATTTGTATTTGTATTTGTATTTGTATTTGTATTTGTATTTGTATTTGTATTTGTATTTGTATTTGTATTTGTATTTGTATTTGTATTTGTATTTGTATTTGTATTTGTATTTGTATTTGTATTTGTATTTGTATTTGTATTTGTATTTGTATTTGTATTTGTATTTGTATTTGTATTTGTATTTGTATTTGTATTTGTATTTGTATTTGTATTTGTATTTGTATTTGTATTTGTATTTGTATTTGTATTTGTATTTGTATTTGTATTTGTATTTGTATTTGTATTTGTATTTGTATTTGTATTTGTATTTGTATTTGTATTTGTATTTGTATTTGTATTTGTATTTGTATTTGTATTTGTATTTGTATTTGTATTTGTATTTGTATTTGTATTTGTATTTGTATTTGTATTTGTATTTGTATTTGTATTTGTATTTGTATTTGTATTTGTATTTGTATTTGTATTTGTATTTGTATTTGTATTTGTATTTGTATTTGTATTTGTATTTGTATTTGTATTTGTATTTGTATTTGTATTTGTATTTGTATTTGTATTTGTATTTGTATTTGTATTTGTATTTGTATTTGTATTTGTATTTGTATTTGTATTTGTATTTGTATTTGTATTTGTATTTGTATTTGTATTTGTATTTGTATTTGTATTTGTATTTGTATTTGTATTTGTATTTGTATTTGTATTTGTATTTGTATTTGTATTTGTATTTGTATTTGTATTTGTATTTGTATTTGTATTTGTATTTGTATTTGTATTTGTATTTGTATTTGTATTTGTATTTGTATTTGTATTTGTATTTGTATTTGTATTTGTATTTGTATTTGTATTTGTATTTGTATTTGTATTTGTATTTGTATTTGTATTTGTATTTGTATTTGTATTTGTATTTGTATTTGTATTTGTATTTGTATTTGTATTTGTATTTGTATTTGCTATAAAATATAGTATCGTTGAGTTAGTATCCCGTAACACAAGAAGTCTCGAACTTACTTTGGGGCTAACTCAATCAGTGTTATTTGTCCATATATTTTTATATATTTATTTTATTTATCTTCATTTTAGTGTAGTGGTTTAAAGGCCTAGCAGACCCGGCGAACTTTGTTCCGCCTGTTCCCCTTCCCCTCCTCGGTCCAATGGTCTAACTAATCTTGTTTCTCATACAAACTTCGGACCCCCGTTTCACCCTATTGAGGGTAAGGAAAAATCCTTTCTTAGTGCACCTCTAGACCTCATAAGGAACCTATGTGCCAAATTTGGAGTCTCTAGGCCAATCAGTTTGGGCTGTGCATTGATCCATCAGTCACTAGCTATCTATCTATGTCAGCCGTCACAATACTCCAATTTATTGATGGAGCTGTAGGCGGGAACAGATCTCCACTCATCCATTGTTTTGGACTTATCAATGAAACACCCGTGGGATCACACTCCATTTATTAAATAGGTGTTTTACGGTGGATAAATTTAACGACCTATTTAAGGCTATGATTCAAATACGCTTCTCATGTGAAGTCATCACGGATGATGACATAGTCATCATCCGTGACTATGTCAGAAAAGCCTGACTGAAATGACAGAACAATTATGTTCTGTCATTTCAGTCAGGCCTGTGTCACCCATTCCCATTGTTTAGATATCACTCCGGAAGGGAAAATTAAGTTACATGAATCGTTTCTACAGTAATAAGAAAGAAATTGGCTTGCAATGGATGTCCAGGTATCTAAACGAAGAGATGAGGAGTTCTGACGCGAGCTTAATTAAACTATAGCGCTAACCACATTAAGTAGAACGGTAGTATATATTGGAAAAAAATTATGTTTCGTAAGATATCGTGATAGAATTAAATCAACTTAACGATTAAGGGGATTCCTAAATTTTCTGGGGTCCAGTGCTGCCCCCATTTGAAATAAATTATTTAATAGGAAACGGAGACATCATTTAAAATTTTGTCTTGACCAGGCACTAGATAACCCTTCAAACTATTTTATGAACTACTGTTTACAGTTTAAAGTGAGAACGTGAAGCTTTTTTAAGCACATACGCCGAAAGTGGCCGTATTCCGCAATTGTGCGTACCGTATCCAATAGGGTTCGGCGAAGTGTAATAATTAGAAACAAAAAATTTTAAAGAATCGAAGGGCACCCACCTATTCTGTGGTTCAGTCAAAAATAATGAACACTTCATTAACGACACATCCAATTAGTAAAAAATCACAAAAATACAGAACATTTAAGTTCCGGGATGGGGGCTTGAGACGTCAGTTTTGAGTAAAAATTTTACCAAGGCGCAAACTTGAAATACGATTTATCTTCATCAATTTTTGTTAGTCAGAGAATAGAAAAAATACGTGTATAATATTTTTATAATAACCCATGCAATAAACCAAATAATTATTTTCAGCCACCATGCCTATTCTGGTACTCGATTTTTTAAGGCTATTAATTACGCCAGAAAATAATCACACTTCACCTAATTACTTAAATAGGTACTTCCTACTATTTAAGGGTTTATTACCTGGAGACAGTGTAGGTAAATTTATTTTGGTAGGTACAGAAGCTGAATTTCTCATTATGTGCTTATAAATGTCAAGGTTAGTGAGTTATTCCTACTTATGTCCAAATATAAACACTCTTCACCGAAATACGGAAATATTTTGAGTGCGGATTACTGTCCACTATAGGATTACTTTGCGACAGTTGGAGATGGTTTATTTTGGTAGTAGGTAGGTATTATATGATGTAACAATGTATTCTTATTTGAGAAATACTTTTATAAGAAATCGCACCAGTTCGCTATTGACCCCATATCGCTGAATGTGTGTGTACCAATTGAGATGCTGATGGAATTTTGTAATGCATCGCGAGGTGTGACCTGCACTTGGATGGATGGGTGTGTGCATAAATACATACGTCAATAAAATATATTTTATAATTTTAATTTATTTATTGCTGATGCATGTATGAATACAATGTAACAAAACATTGTAGTCGTACATGTATTAGTTTATAGAACATACCTAATCACTCCTTAACAATAGTAGGTACAACATAAACCCTGATAAAGCATTGAAACATAACAGACTCCTTAAGGCTGCTTGAAAGATTTGACAGACAGAAGTATAAGAAGTATACTAACATTTCTATAAACTCTGAAATCTACCGTACTTTTTCCTAGCAGAAAACGTTCTTTTATCTGACCTCATCTCAGAAAAGCTTTTGCCCACACATGTAATATGACAAAGGAGCTTTTGTAAGCCGCAAGCCTACTTTTAAAGCTCTGAAACTCGCGGAAACGAGTCTACCTTGGGTTACAAGAGCTCATATGTACTTTATTGTATGTTTTTATTTTTATTGGTACGTTTGTATGAAGTATGTGAGTTGGGTAGATGACTGGGTCATAAATAAATTATACGGTACCATTCATAAAATAAAACGTCCCAAAATAGTGTCACTTTTAATTGATCATATCCATTTTCAACAAGATTTTAAAGTTATTAATGCTGAAAAACTGAAAACAAGAGCGTCATTTGACTCCAAAAAAGCATGACGTCATTCTTTCGTATTTCAATAAAAATGTTTGTTTTGACGTTTAGAAAAAAGTGTGATTTGACTTGTTGTCATCTAGCGGATTGTTCGTTTCAAAGCAAAACATTTTACTCGCTGGTTTTAGAATGACCATAAATAAAATTCGATTATGTATTGATGTAAGTTTGGCAACAAGTTTATTTGCCGGGCAGATTTAATAAAAAAAAACTGACTTTTAAGTATTCACCCTCAATAAATTTTAAACTACATACTGAACTCTTAGATATAAATTTGTTTCATAGACATTTTTTTTACTATGAACTGATTCTCATCAAAAATAACTTAGACTCGATCAAGTAAGCTTTAAAAAAACCGCATCAAAAACAGACACACAGACACGTCAAACTATTAACATCCCTAGTTTTCATCGGGGGTAAAAAATGCACTATTATGGTTCCCAAAATGGTTTAGGATTGGAATTTATAGCACCCATAGTTAAAGCTTTTTAAGAAAGGGCTACAGTCAGCCACGATTGCTTGTCTTTGCTTTGAAAGGCAGTCAGCTGTGCTAGGTGTTGTCGCTAAGCTACTAGCTTCCAGTGAAGTAAAACATCATAAAGAAAGCTGCAAACTACCGTATTTACGTATGTTATTTGTGTGATACTATTCTAGGTCAAAGTCAAAGTTAAAAAAAATTATTCAATATAGGATAAATTTATCTCTTGTTGAAGGTCATTTATTTAAATATTATTTTAGTGCAAAAGCTAAAAACTACTAGTTTCTAGGTCTATGGTGACACCAGTGTTAGCATTAATCAATAACAAAGAAAGTGGTCGACAATCATTATTTTTATTTATTTAAATTTATTACATATAATTGTAATCGGCGGACTAAGGCCGTAAATCTTTTCTACCAGTCCACCTACAGGTGGTAATGACATGCGAACATTTTGGAAATGTGTCCATAAATCACACAAACATGTTGTAGTAGCTTGAAAAAATTGACACCAGTTTACTTTACTTACTCCTTTAACACTAATAAGAACAAAGGAACTGAAACCCTATAAGTATAAAGCTTTGGAAAATAACAAATTCATTATTTTATGCTATTTATAGCATCCATCTGTTTATCTATAGAAATTGGCGTGGCATGTGGGCTCCATTGACGTATATGATTGTTGATTGCTAGCTTTGTAGCATTCAGAGGATTTGGCTTGCACGTGGATAGATAATAATAATTCTATACACACACAATCAAGTCTTTAATCATTTTGGGAATCACTGAGCCAGGCAAAGAGTCGTCTAGTCTAGATTACCATTTATCTGTATAAGTATTAAAATGACTCTTACAATTTTGTATCAAAGTCAACTTTACGTTAGATATTTTTGGTGTGTGGTGTGGTCTCTCATCCCTAAAAGATTAAGTGGGTAATTCTTCTCTAAAGGCTAAAAAATAAGAGAAAGCCTCGCCATATTTCGAAAAAAAAAACAGACCTAAGTTTAACATAGCACCGTCTATAACACAAATTAAATGAAAACAAGCGGTAGCGCCAATATTTTGGGTCCACTTACTTATATTTATTTAAAAGAATGTTGATGAAGACAATCGATGTAAGAAGAGGAAAAATGTTTGGACACCTTGTACGACACGATAATTTCATCAGAAACATCATGGAATGACAATAACCTTATCGAAATGTTTGAACTCCGTCACATAAAATCAATCTAGTAACGCCGGTTAAGACGGAGTGTTATAGAAAAGGTTTCACATTTAATTTAGACATAGAAAATGTTTTAGGAGCATAAACAACAAATACAAACAATAATTTACAAAATGGGTACGTTACCAAAATGGTTTCTCTCAGCAATATTTTCAGAGATTTTAAGGCTATGTAAGACCACGACGATGTTTTTTTCTTCAGATTTCGTGTTTTCTTTCATGAAATTCAACTTCAAAGGTTCATTGTCTCAAGAGTTTTTTTCATTTATGATTATTCAACAATAGAAATGAAAATACTTTGTGTAACTTTTTGCAATTGTCATTTTTTCGTTCTGAATCTGGCTCAAAGAAAATCGGGTCGCAATTTGAAAATTAGGTAAGGGACCTTGGGCTCTGAAGCATTACCGCTGAGGATGCAACCGGGAATACGCTCGGATGATGATAATGATGTGGTTACGTCTGTGATAAGAATAAATCATACCCAAATTCCACAAATAAAGTGTTCTGACTAATTATCCTTGTTCCAGGAATCCGTATGCTGGACCAGCCGTACATGACGGACCTGATCGAGGCCAACTCCATGGGCCACGAGCCGCACAAGATCCATATCTACAGCGCGTCGTGGGGGCCCACCGATGACGGCAGGACTGTGGACGGGCCTCGCAACGCGACCATGAGAGCCATCGTGCGAGGGGTCAACGAGGTCAGTCATTTAATAAATAAGAAACCGCCACCAAAATTTATTTTTAGGTATTTATATACAAATTGCAACACGCGCGCGCATCGTTGCACGCTCCTTAAATTCTCTCGGAGCTGTCGTCGATGCACCGTGTCAATCAATGGGTATAATTATTTAACAAAATAAAAAGTAACTCCGAGTAGGTCTTGTTATTTGAATACGTTTTCATCTCTCTAACTACTACAGTAGCCTTCTACTTGTAACTAGGTATAATTTCTTTTATGAAAGTTAGTAGATAACATATATCAAAATATTATCTGTTGAATAGGACCATATTTTGCCCTCTATAGAATAGATAAAGGATAGAGAATAGATAAAGCGGACGGCCATTGCTAGGTGCTGTAGCAATGGCCGTCCGCTGCCTTTATCTAGAATTTTTGTACTAAGTCTTAAGCCCATCACACACGGTAAAGATACTATAATATTTTATGTTAACATAAAATATCGCTCGCCATACAATCCAATGGACCATCACAAACGGCGAAGATAATATATTTTTACCTTATACATCTTAATATATTAAACGATATGCAAAATATACCAAGCGTTGAAAATATATCGTAAAATGTCGGCTTAAGATACTAAATATATATTAAGGTGTTTATACGGGGTTGTATCGTGTTTTCGGCGGTACGCGCGGGGCAAGGTGCGGCAGTATATACAATACTTTGTCGCATATTTGTATTTTGTATCGTTATATTTTTCTTAATCAAATTATGAATTGTAAGAAATATCTCCTTAGGCATTTGAAAATAATTTTCAAACTTTTTTGTTGAAAGATCTTCATAAAGATTAAATTCACCGCGTTCTTTTCTATATTTGATGTGATTTTCTGTCCAAATTAATCGGCTTTTTGAATGAGCTTTTGCAATTTGCATATCAAATTCAACATCCTAATCATCGTCAGATGAGCTGTCTAATAAATCTTATAGTAAATCCGTATTGTTCATACTTGATCAACCTGTATACAGAATTCAAGCAAAATTATACGTGCGGCACCTACGCAGCACTTAAGAGAGAACAGATTTTATATATTAACGTATCTTGGTCGTGTGTGATACCTTAAGATACTAGAATATATCATATTAAGATCTTTAATTTAAAATATTATAGTATCTTCACCGTCTGTGATGGGCTTTATTGTGACGTTAAGTATTGCTTTCCGTTCCAATTTCGTTGTTTCCGATTTTCTATTACATTATGAAATTTTCAGTTTTAAAGGGTAAGCGAGCCACATTTCTCGTAATTTTAATTAGAATCTTAAAAATTATAATCACTAAAATAACTAACTATTTCATCAAACGAAAACTAATTACAATTTCGCGTCAAACTTTAATCATTCCTGTCTAAAAATTATTACGCTCGTAAAATTACTTTTTGACCTTCAGCGTCTGTTATTTTCGGAATATTTATTCGTGATTATTCGTCATTCCAATAATCAATTCCGAGATATCCATAAGATTAGAAGCCATAGAAAATTTTCTGAGAGCCATCTTCGATCGATGCATGGCTCTATAACTTTCATGTAAAAATTCATTATCTTAGACACGAATAAATATTTATTTATGTTTAGCACATATTTATGGAGGCGTGGGCTCAAATTATGTGATAAATTATGCATGAATACATTATTTGAATAACATGAGTGGATACAAATAGAGACATATAAATACACATAAGCTGATGTGTAAATATGGAGAGACGGTAGGTAGCACGGTTGATTGAAGTCTGGCCTACTTTATCATTAAAATACGAGTATTTAAGACGCTATTTAAAATACTGATATTTTAATTATAATAAGTACCTAGGCCATAAAAACATATACGTGTTACATGTATACACATCGACGACCTCTGTGGCTTAGTGGTCATCATGCCAGACACTATTCCGGGGATCGAACCATCTCCAGTGTGACCTACTGGAGATGGTTCGATCCCCGGTAAGGCCCAGATACTTAGAAGGCAAAATACGGTCCTATTCAACAGATAATATTTTGATATATTAACATACACTAACTACTAACTTTCATAAAATAAATTAATGAATTTATCGTGCATTTCACCCCACTGCTTCCCCCGAACACAATGTTAGATGTGACATCATGCTTTTAGGTTTTAGGCCGCGCCCACCTGTGAGTTCGAGCCCGCGACTAGTTTAACCTTAAGGGAAAGAGGCGTAATAATGTATATTTATAATAATAACCAGCCAAGTGCGTGTCTGGCCACGCACAGTGTAGGGTTCCGTAGTTACAACTTTAAGTTACCATTGAATTTAAGTTTAAGTTACATTTTATAAGTCTATAAATACTAATAAGCCTATAACTTATTAGTATTTTTTAATTTGTGACCTGTACTTAGCTTTTATAGTTTTTCTATCCATTTCATTATATATACTGCAGTTAATATTTTCACGTGTCCTTATATAACCGTTAAGCAGAGAGAGGGGCAAAAAAATTCTCTCTTCGACAAAAATATGCATATATTTTGCTATAAAACCAATATTTCAGACACCGTTCCCAAATCCCTCAAACGGATCCCTCTATCTTGAGAAATTAAGATTTTTTACTACAGAATTAAAAAATAATTAAGCAATATAAAATAGCAAGAAACATAAAAACACCATTTTTGTTATAACTTAATTTGGCTGGCTTATAAGGGTTAATGCTTTCATGATGAAACCCGACCTTTCTGTTATCTCCGCTGAAGTTCCTATTTATATTAAAGAGCCTCAAGGCTCAGTTTCAAAGTCGTAATATGAATTTTAAAACACTCAGTGCTAAATTTTTAATGTCTGCGGAAGCGAGGGATTTGTGCGATGATTATATGAGCTGAGGTTTTCATATTAGAAGCATGCATTACTTTTATTAAAGAAGGCATGAATTCTTGTAATATCTACTCTAGTTAATTTATACAAACCTTCATTAACTCCTCTTTGATGCGATGTTTCAAACGCGGAGTCACTAAACGAACGGTATTTAGTATGGAAAAATCATTTATTTAGGTGACTCCGCGTTTGAAAAATGGCACTTCTGGTGTTAGAGTTAACTGGAAGAGATCCCTAAATAAATAAATATATGGATAAATCACACACATTGAGCTAGTCCAAAAGTAAGTTTGAGGCTATGGGATACCAACTCAACGATACTACGAGTATACTTTATATCAACAAATACATCACCACCATCATCGGCATCACCAGTGGGTTGACTGGTAGATTAAGCCTATGGCTTTAAGTCCGCCTATTACATTTGAAATAAAGTTAAATAAATACATATATATAAACATTCAAGGCCCAGGTCAAACTGTTAAAGATCATTTTCCATCTTGACTTGACCGGAGATCGAACCCGGGACCTCCAGTGTAGTATGTTGTCGTATTTTTTAAATATTATTATGTCTTTTTATGTACATAATCAAAATCGGTCACACCTGGATGAGAGCAGCACGGGACCGAGAGGGGTGGCGTCGAAAAAGAGAGGCCTATGCTTAGCAGTGGGTGGAAGAAGGTCTGGAATGTTGATGATGTACAATAAAGAATTTGCTTACTTACAAACATGAAAGATGCTATAGTGCGTTTTTTTAGGTATTTAAAAGAATGTTAACAATATTGACATGTCTTTTTATTAAAATATACACTTTATAAATCAATACATTTGCAAATTAAAAATAAATTAGGTAATTTATAATTTATAAAATAAATAATTTATAAAGTGTATATTTCAAGAAAAAGACATATTAAAATTATTTACATTCTTTTAAATACCTAAACAAATGGACTATAGTAACACACATATATATATATATAAACATACGAGCAGCGGCACCTTTAACTTCGCGTCGGCGCGAGCGTCGACGTGCTGCGCGCGCAATGTTTCGTCAGTTGAGTACAAATAGACCAACGATATCGTCTTTGACGTTTGCGTCGACGGAGTAAAAGCAGAAATAGTGTTTCTTCCTCGAAGTTAATTTTGATACTGAATAGTGATTGTCTCCTGTACATAACAAAGTTGTCAATATTTATGGACTGCAGATGGTGGTCAATATAATAAACATTATATGAAATGGTAAATATATGGAAGATTGTGGGTTCAAATTCCACTTGTGGTGAAATTTCATCACTCATTTTAAATAGGTAGGTAGGTATATCCTAAATACAGAAGTCTCAAAAGCTTTCTTTTAACTAGAATCTCATATGAAACCTTTTCCATTATCTTCGTGTGACGGCACTAGATAAGAGTACTGAGTCGAGCCTCGAGAGTGTTTGAAACCTCTGCTTACAAAAGACGTGATCGAGGTATTGCGGCTCTATTTTCGAAAAAGTGACTGTCTCCTGGAATGCTACCACCAACACTTATAAAACCATTCAGAAACAAGGCAGTTGAGTTGCAGTTTTTAAGCAGGTCAAAAGCAGGACAACTTTAAATCGTACCATGACGTTCATAATGCTGAACGTTTTTTGAATGGTTATTCCTGAATGGTGAACTGTTTGTTGTCTCTGGCTTGTTTTGGTGATGAGACTGCGAAGACGTTCAAATCCTTGACAAAAAAATATTATTTTTACCGGTTTTTTTATTTACGTTAAACAAAATTATTTCTATCATATTTTATTTAAATATCTAAAGTTAGTGTTATTTACTTTGTTTTCTTTTGATTATGTACATAAATTTAATTTGATATTGACCATTAAAGATGGCTAAAATTTTAATGAGTGCGAAAAAAATTGTGAGTGAAAGTTTTGAACGGATGTCTGCGTCTGGTTTTCGAAATTATAAATAAATCGTAAATTCGTGAAAACATAAACGTTTTATGTTTTTAATGCTGGAAGCCGAGCAACCACCTGACAAAATATATCCATCACTTCATATTATAGTGCTTTTTCGAATTGCCGTGATAAATAGTTATTATACGATGGTAACGACTAGTGTTTGGAAGTTAATTTTATTGTGGGCTTCATCGTACAAAAGCACAGTGTCTTGTCATAAATATATTTTATCAATAACCATGTCGTAAGTAACATTTTAACTACATACCTATTCAAAGTTTATATTTAGATAATTATGTGTTCAAACTTGCAGCTTCTTCACTAAGTGCTATTATAAATAACATAAATATATACAGACAAAGTAAGTTCGAGACTAACTCAACGAGATAAAGGCTAGGTTTTAGTAAGTACGCAGTGATTGTAGTGCACAAAGAATTTTATTACAAAGTATGGGTATGTATTTGATATTCGTAGATTGCGACATGAATCTAAACTATTATTTTCTTTCAGGTATTCTAGTGAAAAAGCGAACCAGCCTAGCAGCAGAGCTAGCCTTGTAAAATGCTTGGAATTCAACATTCTGCCATTTCACTGGTTCAATCACAGGTTCCAAAGGAGGCTGTAATCCTCTGGCTCTCTCAGTCTTGTTTGTATTTAATAATAGGCTCCAGTGAATCCTGTCTTGTATTTTTTAATTGATGTCATCATGGTACTTCTCAGAGAGTAACCAAAGAATCCTGTAAGACAAAATGTATAAATGTATGTAGTTGTAATTTTAATAAATAATTTATACTTAAGAATGTGTTGTTATTTGTTTTCGTGTGTGAATAAATATTTTACAATGATTACTTACAAAAAAATATGTTACGTAAGTTGGAATAACTGTTTTGTAAAAATCTAAAGTAAAGAAAAAACATATTCACATTCACAAGAAAACCAACTAAAATCCTCCATATAAGTTACTGGAAAGTAACTTTTTAAGGATCGCTTTATTTGACACTTGAGACGCGCAATAATCGTTTTCGTGCTGTCAAATAGACGTGATGGTAGAAATAGTCCATACAAAAAAAGGTGAATGGTTTTGTGACGTCAACCAAAACAATCCTGTTTAAGGCCTGCTATAAAGGTGTCATGGTTGCATTAAACAATACAGTTCAGTTTAAGTGCTGCTATAAGAGATGACGGTAGGCCTGCTGTACATAACAAAGTTGTCGACATTGATGAACTGCAGCCGACAACAGCTGCAGTTTTCTGCGTCGACAGCTGCAGTTTGCTGCGTCGACGTTGTTGGGTGGTCGACAGAAAAGTGCTGCTCGTGTGTTTGGCGCCGAAGATATGAGCGGCTACCGATTCTTTTGCACGCCTTATAAACGGAGCTTTAAGGTAGTGCTCTATTCTCAACATGTCAGGGTCAAGCATTTTTCTGGACCTTAACAGTCTTATTATAAAAAAGGCCATAATCGTGGTTTAGTCCCGTATTATCTAAGTCGGGGTTTAGTACGGTAACAAGCGATAAATCTACTTTAGACTTTCTTTTATTACAAAACCTGAACCAAACACAGAATACGATAGATCCAACTTAGTCTGACCGGAAGTAGGAATATCGTTCCATTTTTCATAATAATATATTTTCGTCGAAAAGATTTTAATTAAAAGCGAAATAAGTTTAAATAAAATTAATTCAAAACTATACAACGTACATAATTTTATCAATAACCTCTTATTTATTGCTCTGATTATTAAATAACAATTATTAAAGAATAATATAGTAATTACAGTATCAAAAAACGGAACGAAGCTAAGTTGACTACTTTGACAACGTAATTCTATATTTAGTCTGTGGGCACACGTCTTAATAAACTGTCATGGAGCCTAACCTACGATTTTGTTTACATTTGTAAATTGTAAATAATCTTAACAAATATTGTTTTTATATGTGTGTTGTATTGTGTTATAAATATAAAATCGTGTTTTTAATGTTGTGAATGGAAATAAACGAACAAAAGTGTTGAAATTGTGTTTGTCATAGAAACTTGTAAAACAATAAAAACACTTTTATATCATAATCATGGCAGTTTTAACACATTTCCTGGATATAATAATAATTTATTATCAGCCATCAAGTAAAATTTCGGATTTACTAAAATTTCACAATAATTTTTATGTTTTGTTTTGATTTCTGTCACGGTTTTGAGGTTAATCGTAGCTTAAACTAGCCTCCTAGCTGGTTTATGTTTAGGCCGAGGATCGTCCTCAGAACAAAACATAAACTTTGTTTTATAATAAGATTTTCCTTGTTACATAGTTTAGATCGACTTTAAAACTCGATCTATCTATAAACCTTGTTTTATAATAAGACTGTAACTGTCTCTATAATATTCATATTGCACTTATACAATAGTAGTAGAACAGAGATATGAAAAACAACCCTTTTACAAACACATTGAATACTTGTAGAGAATATTTGTCAATCTTAACTTAACACATAAACTATTTAATTTTTTTATATACTGATTTCTGTATGGACGTATGTATAAATACTGTATTTGTACCATATCTTTTAATAGCTCCATTACGTCACGGGATTGTTTTCTTTCCTATTGAAAATTACTATCTAATTCAGTGTCGTTTATTTATACTCGTAGTACATAATTTCTTTTTTAATATGCGTTATGAGTCGTGCTCTTTTGGATTTTCCAAACCTATTTCCTTTTTGATTACTTAGGTACGTAAACTACTAGTAAGCAAAAAAAGAAATATGATATCCAAAGGCCATAATCCAACAAATCCTAAAACTAACAGAATGTCCGCAACTAAATCTTATAATAGGCATGTGAACCTTGTCCTTTAGCGGTATTAGGTGAAAGTGAAATGCGAAAGCTATCTCTGAAGTTATTTTGGTCGGAATAATTGAGGGAATTAAATTTTTGGTTGAACGATTCAGTAATGTCATTTATTCCAATATGATTACTCGGGTGGCTGGACCTCAAGGTAGATTGTGATCACTCGAGCAAATGGTGATTTAATATACCTACCGCGAATTTGTATCCCAAAATCTATTTCATTTGGGGGTTCTGGACCTCGCTGGTCCATTGCGCGTTGGTAGGTCACCAGAGCCTCTTTGGTTAATAGCGGGTGCAACGCGGCTAAATTAGAGCATGTGTCAACGCATACAAACATGTGGCAATAAATAACACACGCGCAATCATGCATCGCATAACTACTACTTTAGTAACAATATTATAGTTGCGCGTTGCTTGCTCGCGGGTATTTCTTTCATTTCTTGTGTTTGTAGGTTATTGGCAAACAATGGTTTTGAATATTTGACCGATCTAACGGCGTCTGTTATGGTATGATGTCTGCTATGTCAAGATGACTGCCAGAGCTTAACGTGTCTTCTAAAATTTTAGGTTAAAAGTTAAAGCTATGGTTTAATTAAGCTCAAATCGCGTCAAAACTTCTCACCTCTTCGTTTAGATGCCTAGACATCCATTGCAAGCCAATGACATTCTTATTACTCTGGACAAACGATTCATGTAACTGAATTCCCCTTCGAAGTGGTCGCCACGCGCATATTGATAATGTAGGTATATTTTTGATACCTAAACAGGGAGTGACACAGGCCTGCTTGAGGTTATCATTCCAAGTGTAAGCCATGCGAAAGCATATGGTTAATATGGTTTACGTCTGCTGAGGATTTGAGCTCCTTATTCGTCACGGTTGAAACTCTGTAGCTTAGTTAACATAAGTAATGTGAAGATTACAATACAATACCTTTTATTGCACAAAAAATAAAAAAATACAGGACATGATCTTAAAAACTAGAAAATCCCAAAAATGCAGTCTTTTCGCTAAGCAATTTCTTCCAGGCGACCTTGCTTTTATATAGAAAAAAGTGATTCAGGGTGGTCAATATAATAAAAATCGTGGGAAATGGTCGATATATGGAAGATTGTGGGTTCAAATTCCACTTGTGGCGAAATTTCATCACACATTTTAAATAGGTAGGTATATCCTAAATACAGAATTCTCAAAAGCTTTCATGTGACTAGAATCTCATATGAAACCTTTTCCATTATCCTTGTGTGACGGCACTAGATAAAAGTACTGACTCGAGCCTCGAGTGTTTGAAATCTCTGCTTACAAAAGACGTGATCGAGGTATTGCGGCTCTATTTTCGGGGCGCGTGTTGAATATTCAGTAGAGGATTATATGTGTATACCGAACGTGATTTTATTTGGCGAAAAACAAGTAAAAATAATTGTTATGTAACTATCTAACTTTTTTAATAATTATATTTAACCAAAAACTAGTGATAATATTGATTATGTAATTATCTAAGTACATAATCACTGAGAGAGCTGCCGTTCTCTTGTGCTGAAGGCCAAGACTCACTTTGGGTCTCTGAGGTAGATATACAATACCCGGCACGTAAGTTGAACAAAAATGGCGGTCGTTGTTGTACGTTGTTTGTCCGTTTAGAATCACATTTCTATCACATTTCTTTAATATTTCTATCCAAATTTCAGATAAAAATGATTTCGGCTTTGAAGAAAGACCAAAAAATCTCTTTTAACACTTTTGTCTCCAATCTCACGTAAACTTGAACAAAAAACGTGCCGGGTATTGTAAAGGTATTTAAAAAAAAAGTTTAAGTAGCTTTAAGTTTTATAAGCATTTGAATTATGTAAGTATTTTAAGTTGTAAAAAAATGTGGTGGAGATGAGTAAAATGTTTGTATGTTTTTCATATAAAATAAAGCCTAAAAATATATCTTCAATTACCAATTAAATTAAATAAGGTAGTTACAAGTAAACATTTTTCTAATTTTGTTGATTTAGTGAATTTTTTTGAAAGCATTATCCGAAACCTTAAAAGCTAAGCAGCTTACAGAAAAACATCATATAACCAGAAATTTATCAAAGCTCAATCCCAGAAAAAATAACATCTGTATATTTGCCGATCTACATTACAAATAAAATGTTACTTCAAACAAAAAAGTTTTGGGAAAATTGAGCCTTGGACAAACAAACATAATGTTGAATTTAGGAAATTTGGCATTTGAATAAATAATGATAAGTAAATGCGGCTCGTGGTCAGGAGGGAAAAGTGGGGGAGTGGAGGAAACGCTAAAATTGTATATTTTCAGACTCGCTATATTATTATATTACGTAAATAGTGAAATGTTTGTTTTTTGGCAGTGTTTACGAGTTCATTGTATTTATTTACTTATCTAAATGGTTATGTTTATACAGTGGTATGGGTAAATGGGAAGGAAGTAATATCATATCAATAATTACCCAAAAAACAACAAACATGACATTATCTTAGGTCTAATAAATATTCTACTCTTTTTAATACGCGACAAACAGTTTTGTAGAATATTTTTATTACATTACCTATGAGAACAGTATTTCTTCATGACACTCAGTTATTTTTATCTAGAGATCAAGTCGTATATGTATCTAATATTAAAGTGCGATCTAGTGCCATAAACGTACTCGTATCTTAGCTAAATGCATTTCACTGACACAGAAAGCCAATTCTCGCTAATAAAGGGCCACATCTGGCTCTTCACGGTCTCTGACGTCATTTCCTTTGTGAGAAGTTAGACCTCGCAGTCCGTTCCATTTCCTTAAGTTAACGAGAATCCCTGGTGTAGCAAATGATGATCAAAAGAGACTGACGTGCCGACCTAGTGAAAAAGTATTTTTAAAACCTAAAATTCAGTAAGAACCTCAGTGGACATTTGAAATAAATTATTTTTTTGATGTAGAAGAAATGTTGTTCTGATATGATAGTGACTGTTTAGATATCTAACCATTAAAATTATTTTATGAACGTGAGACCTTATCGTTACCAGCCATAACGCTGTGAACACCGAGAAAAAGAAATAGCAGACCAGTTTTGCTATTAGCGATTTGATTAGTAGATACCAAACTTTTGTTTTTATTAGCAGAACCATATAGTTACATGTCCCAAACTACAACTATTAATAAAAACACATTTTAACTACTAGCAGCCCTAAGTTCAGCAGTCACTCGATTTTGAAAACGTGTTGCAAAAATTGTTGCTACGAGCAACCATTCTTTTTCCCCAGAGAAATTTTATTTTATTTTGAGCTTCAACACTAGAAGGAGAAGTATTTACTCGTATCTCAGTATTTCCCGTGAAATATGATCTTAAACATTTCTTGTGACATTTTGCTACAGCAAATAGGTATTTTGACTGTTAGCAATTTAAGTGCCGATCCGTTTGACTGTCGGATATTGAAACGTAATTTAATTGCGACGCCCGTCACCGTCATAACATTTCCGATTTCATCTTCGCGATCTAAGTAACGTGCTTTTAAGTACTTGACGATTTTCTCAAATAGTTAAAAAAAAAAATCATTTTTTCCTAAAAGTGAAGTTGGTGCTTTTACTTGACTTGACTTTGAAATATTTAGCAATTTTCTGAATTTTTTAAACCTAAACGTGAAGTTTTCATTATTTGAATATAATGGATGTATCTTAGTTGGAGCACATACAATACACTTCTTGTTAAAGTCGATGGTCTTTTGAAGTTCATTTATAAGCTATATTTATATAGTTTGGTTTCTCCAAATAGTTGTGGTAGAGCCACGCTACCGGCAAAACTCTGTTTTGCTAGTAGTATGAATGGGCCGGCTCGTCCGGGGAAGTACCACACTCTCACAGAAAATCGACGTCTGAGTCACCGCTTCTATGCTTTGTTCGGTGAGTGAGAGAGCTGAACCCCCCTCTCTCCCCTCCCCCTCCTCCTACATCTTCCCTTCCTGAAAGGCCGGCATCGCTTCTGTTACACCCCTGGTGTATCGGTGATCACTTATATCACAGCAGCGGTGATCACTTACCATCAGGTGACCCGCTTGTTCGTTTGCCGCCCTATGACATAATATATATATATACTATGTAATAGGTCAACCTGAAAACTGTATCTTTGCGCAGCTAATTTATACGCATGTAGGATACGACAGTATAAACACTATACAGGCTATGAAACTAGAGTCGTCGATACATCCTTCTCTGTCTATCATGATTTGAATCAAGAAAGAGAGGAGCTTTCACATACTTGTCTAATGCCAAATCTACAGGTATGAGAGGGTTTTTGTTAAGTGTTCCACAAAATGAACCTACGGCTTATGAATAGATACATTTTGTTCGCCTTCTGATAGAATAACCGTACCTATATCCATCCATCGACAACATGACGATTGCCAGCCATTCGAGTGGAACCAATAAAATATCCGTAAATAAAATATGATTATCTAGTAAACCTAAATAGTGACCGAATACTGAATTTAACGGCCATTAAGATTCAACGAGGGTTTACTGCCCACTGCCCACATCAAATATTTTGAGGGTCGGATAACTTTCAGGTAGGACTGCTGAAGCCGCAGGGTTTAGGTAAACTAATAAAACTAGGGGCTTATGTATTATTCTGACAAAATAAAGCTAGGTCTATGCTATTAAAAGTACCGGAAGTTAACACTTATAGGTACTTTTTATTTTGTTACGTGTAGATATATGTACTATGATAGTACTCTTTCATTTACTCGTATAATGTATTCGTGTAATATATATTAAATGATATATTTAGAGCCGGTAAGCTATCTCCAGATTACTCTAGAATCTAGAGTCTAGATCATCAATAAAGATAGATATCTTACCTCTCCCACGAGTGTCGTAAGAGGCGACTAAGAAAGCTATACGTAACAGGGAACGGGCTGCAGCATTAATTCTCTATGCAACGACTTTATACCATCTACTGCGATCACCAACCAATCTGCCTAGCGTGGTGATTATGATAGAAGAGGCATTTAGTCTAGCGGCGCACTTAGGTATATTAATGTAGAGAGTTCGATGTAGAGATTTTGGCTGCCTCCGTGGTCCAGTGGTCAAGGCGGTTGCCTTGTGATCCGAAGGTCGTGGGTTTGAATCCCACTGGGAAGCATACTTTGTGAAAAGTTGTTTCCAGTCTGGTTAGGATATTGAAGGCTTGAATCACCTGATTATCCGAAAAGAAAGATGATTCAGTGTTTCAGAAGTCACGTATAATTATTTGTGGGTCCCGAACGTCATCTAGCGTATGGTCAAACGTAGCAAGGATTGGTTCTGGTCTACCCTTTTGATTTGCAGAGGTCAGACAGCAGTCGCTCTTCATAAAAACCTATCCCCGGGCTGAATTGTTACCGCTGAGGATGCAACCGAGAACACGCTCGGATGATGATGATGATGATCGATGTAGAGATTTTCGAACAAAAGCTGTATAGAAAATCATGAGTGTCCACATGTGGACACTGCAAAGAAAAAATAGACTAACTATAAAAATGTGAGATTCGGTCCTTCATATTCTAGCCTTAAAATATAGGACGTACGAGTAACTATCCATTTCATTCTGAAGTGCTCTCCAATTAGCAATGCTGTAGCGGAAAATTCCGTCCCTGCCTTAGTGAATTTTAGACAGAAAACTGGGATATCTTGACGTGGTAACATTTTTTTGTGGCAAATACCTAACTTAAGTCAACCTACTCGTATTTTAAGTACACTTCAGGTCAAACATGTCGCTTTTGATTTTTTTCTGAGAAGTCCGTAATACCTTTTCATTTCATATTATAATTTAAATAAATCAGTTGCTAGTTGTGTTATTTCCTTATAATTACTGCTTCAACAGATGCTTTTTATGTTTTGATAAGATACAAATGCTCGTAAAAATCGGCACCAGGCTTTATAAAACAGTTAAATAAATTTTGTAAAACGCTCAATAAGTTTTGTAAAAATTAGACGCGAGTACAAAAACCAATCTAACAATTTCACAACACTGCCTCCACCCCATCTCGTATAAAAAATTAATAGCCCACTATTTTTCAAAGGCCTTTGTCCACCGTAACTTGACTCGTTATCATAAACTTTTATATCCCTGCTAATTAATGCCTGGAGATGACTACACACTACTCATTAGTTAGTGGTAGCTGGCTTTGTTGAATTCACATCGCGAGAGTCGCTTTAGCGAGTAATGTTGCGAGTGGATATTTTTTAACCCTTTAACCGCGAGACTTTATATCAGTTGTCGTGCCCCCAGTGCGAGGGGTATTAAATCTAAAATAAATACCTACAACCAAAAAGGGATGTGGATACTTCAGTTATGTGCAAAACGGGCATTTTATTTTGTCGGAAATATCCGACGCTCGCGGAATGGGCACGTCAATGTTTATCGGATAAATCCTACGTTCGCGGTGAAAGGGTTAATTAGTTAATAGAATATCTTACTTACTGTTATAGAATCTTATTTTAAATATTACTATTAGCCTTTCAAAATCTACCAACGTTCAAATTTTATTATTGACATTGAGTACTTGTTAAAGATGAATTGATGATTTTACCGAAAAACAATTGCCAAAAATCTTTAAAAACAATGCAAGCAAATTGAAAACATAAATTCACCGTCGAATTGTAATCACCAAGTATTATTACTAATTATGTACTATATTTAGAATTTTCATTTTTTTTATTCGTCCGCCAGGCTTAGCCTAGCAAGCATCTTATTAATTAATCTAAAATTCATCGCCTGTCAATCTTGACGAGTTTGAACCTTTAGCAATCGATAGTGTCCCACTTTGTGATTAGAAAAAACTTGAATATAGGCCAAGTAGCAAAACCGGAATGTAGGACGTGTCCCATGCAGCCAACATGAAAGACTTTCAGTGATGGATTCTCTTATTTTGTGATACCAATGCATGTCGATGACATGTTATGCTTATTTTTTAATTTCCTATTAACTAACTTTTTAGCTCTGTATAAATTAACAAAGATACTTAATACTTAAATAGGAAATCTCTTATGTTGAAACAAGCCTGCATCAGCCTACTTTCCTACAAATCACAAAATAGGAAACTAAGTACAACTTACTTTACTAAACTGGGCCTAAATTAAGTACTTTGCGTTTCGTGTGTGTAAGTGGCCAACACTAGTGTCAGATTTTTCAAGCTGCCTAAAGGCAATGTCAGAACATTGCTTGACGACTGCCATACAATGACGACAGCCGGGACCAACGGCTAATATGTGCCTTCCGAAGCAAATTACTTTAGTACTATATAGGGATATAAACTAAAAAAAAGTTTTTTAAAAAGCTTATGAAAAAGTATGGCAAACGTATTTTTTTATTTTTTCTGATTAGCACATTACAGCGAAGATACAGCGCATTTAAATGTCGCGTTTCAAGGCTCATAAATCACCCCCAGTCCGAAACTTCGAAGCTCTTTATGTTTGTGAATTTTCACTACTTTGCCATACGGAAAAATACGGGTCCTTTAATATTGGATAATCTAGTTGACGGACTTAATAAAATATTTTTTGTACCCACTCCACATCCCTATTATATATTCTGTGCCTAAAAGCAATTGGGGCCTCGTTTGTAAAAAGGAATCGGTTAACAAATTTGTCTTTTTGCTATCCAAACCTTACAATTGTACTTGGCTATAAATTGATTATCTTTGAAAGCTTGAGGTAGAACAATGCTCAGCTAGGTATCTAATTTCAGTCTGAGATAGAAACTTTGTTTTTATTTTGATATTGGCCGACCAGACTGACAAAACAAACAACGTTCATAAATGTCTGTATTAGGTTCGTCCAACAACTGAAAGTCGTGGGTTTAATTCCAGTGTGGGGCAAATGCTTCTAATTGTAAACATTTAGATACACAGCTATTTGTCTGGTGTGTGATACAAGCTTACCTTCGTATTCATAAGAAATCTGTCCTTCTAAATCATATACAAAGAAATAATTCTAAGAGTGCAGTCTTTTTTATGCAATTGACAGAAATATCAGCGCTTTTTGAATCAGTAGCACTATATTGAATTAAGGAGTGCAGATTTTTTTACGAATATAGAATATAGAGGTGAATGTTTTGTATGAGTCGTTGGGTAGGTCCATTTATTTAAACATACATACATATTACAACGCCTAAGTACCCCTACGGGGTAGCCAGGGACTCTAAATCCCCGCTTGCCTTATCTTTGCAAACCTCTTTAGTCAACACTCATTATTCTCTTCATACAATGCTCTCCTCCGGTTTGGTATCCAGTTTTGGGTACTCCTTACTTGGTATTTATTTGTTTATCATCTGCCAACAGGGTCGGAATGGCCTGGGCAACATCTACGTGTGGGCGAGTGGAGACGGCGGCGAGGACGACGACTGCAACTGTGACGGCTACGCGGCGTCCATGTGGACGGTCTCCATCAATAGGTGAGGTCTTGTACCCTGCGCGGCAGCCTTGGAGTATTGTCTACTGTATTGTCCTCTTTTCGTCGCTATCTTAGTAGGTACTTGGCAGTTTTATTTTGACATTTTTCCCTTTAGTTTGTGGACTAGATAGAATAGGACCACTGCTACACTGAATTTTCAAAGAGGATTGACTCTAGACATTCGTTTATCGTAAAAACACAGCCTGATTTAGCCAATTGTTTGTCTTTTTCTGCTTTCGTGACCATACCATGCCCAAATAAGGCATTGTGAAGTATTGATTTTTTAAAGTTTTTTTAACATTTATGCAATTTGGGCACAAAATACAAGCCATAGCTGAAATTTATTTGAGTTATCTTGTAATATTTTTTGTCTCACGTTTTGAGAAAGCCAATAAATGTAAATTATTTCGTTTATTTGAAATATTTCCCCAAACACAAAAGTTATATCCGGGCGCAGGTGAACAATATAGCGAATAAAACCCGCGAGAATATTTTAGATGAGGCCTATCCAAGGGCGTCTCCAGAGGAGGGGCATCCCCGAGTAAACAAAGCAATATTTTCTGTTTATTGTACAGTCAAGAGCTTGCTTAACACATTGGTCTTTTTTTCTTTAGAGCCCATGGTATAATAAAACAAGGTATTCTCTTCCCGAGTTGGAACAAGATGACGTCATGATAAGTGGTGCCACTGATTGTTCTTTTCAGTAAATTTAAGGACATTCTCAATTCGTTCATAAATATTAAATAAAACATTAACCAATGTAGCTATTTAGTTTCTCATGTGATTCATCTATTTAATGATTTATAAATTGATTTAATGAATAATTAATTCGTAATTGTTATATAAACTTCAAAAATGCATTTTTCTCAGGTAATTCAATACACACAGGGGCAACACATCAAATTGTCAAGTGTCATACTGACAGTCCGCCCCTTCAACGTTATCGTTGTCTCGCTCACACATATAGCGCAATTTGTTCGGTGAAGAAATTACTGTGGTACCCAAACTTAAAAATTATTAATTAAAAATGAGCTGTCGTGTAAATTACTATTTATCGGATCAACATTCTAGGAAATAGTGGACTAATATTTTAATTCTATTTTTTAAATGTTAAATATATTGTAAAGATTAAGATGTAAATCTGTATTGTAATTTGTACCATAGCCCGTTGGGCTAGGTAGAATAGGGGTAGGGACCATACATCATTACCATCATTATCTTTCCAGCAGTGGTTCTTCCGAAACGAAAAACAGGGCAAATTAAACAAAATGATAAAAAGTTGTACCTACTAACTGTATTGTTTTAATCTATCATCTTTTTCCTCACTATAAAAGATTGAGAACCGTTTCGCAACTGATGACGTATTCTTGTTCCAATTACATCACCAGCTGTCACGGGAAGAGCCTTTATACCATGTTAAGAGCCCTACAAGTGTAAAACTTCATGTTTCTTAACTATACCCACAAGTCATCCTCTTGTTATATGAATGGCCCCCCAACCCCCAACTTGGCGGGCCCAGGCCGGCTGCCCCTCGAGCATCCGAGGGCCTATCCCTGACAAAAAGTAATTTGAGACTGTAAGTGTTTGCAACATGGCATCGTGCGCAATATGGCGGTGAATTATTGTAGTGATACTAATAATAAAGTACCAAACTTATGAACAAACTGGGACGATATATCTTGAGCATCTTATTGCCAAAAATATTCCGAGGAGTGTTCTTAAACTTCGAAGCTCTTGTTTTTGAACTTCAGATTTATTACTTTCTGAGAATATACCTACTCGATGATTCTTAAAATATCGTTCGGGATCGGGGAGTATCTACTTACCTTTGAATTGGATTGGCTTTCGATTGATGTCTCATTTTCTACGTTTGATTTCGTCTCATATTTTTACTTGGTCAAAAAAGTATAGCAATCGTAATGGATCTGATTTACTCTTCTTTAATAATAGCTTCTGAATTTTGTTATCTTTTTATACAAATTATCTTTGTTGTTGAGTGGTAGGTTCTTAAGTAGAATAAATAGGTAGGTAATTCAGAAGTTTATGGTTATACCCTTACACCCATCTCACTACTTATATCTACTAAGAGCAGATAATAATTGTTGCTATCTACATGTTTAACCATTAGTATCTAAACCCGCGTAAATACTTATTAACACATTTATAAAACTACATTATTTAAAAAAAATTACTCATTCTTAGCATTGGATGTAGGCCGCTCTAGATCGGTTATTTTCTAAATCCTTGAGAGAATCCTATGTCCAGCAGTGGACGTTATGCGATTGAAATGATGATGATTATGATTATTGTTAGCATACTTTGTTTCTTTATGGATGTCAAACTTAAAACATTTTTTTTATTGTGATTTGGTAGTCTATTCCCAGCTGATGTAAAATTCTAGATTCTAATTCTTAATTGTTTATGTATTATTGCCAGAGTTTATAAACTTTAATAATTCCAGTGCCATAAACGATGGTCAAAACGCACACTACGACGAGTCCTGCTCCTCAACTCTCGCGAGTACCTTCAGCAATGGAGCTCGGGACCCCAGCACAGGGGTCGCTACGACCGACTTATATGGCAAATGCACTGCAACGCACTCGGGGACATCGGCAGCGGCGCCTGAAGCTGCAGGAGTATTTGCTCTGGCACTGCATGCCAAGTGAGTCCTTATTACTTACCATTAAGCTTTATTTTTCCCTGAAAACACCCATGGCGCCCCGGACCTCAGGGGTCGCTACGACAGACCAGTATGAAGAATGTACTGCAACGCACTCGGGAACATCGGCAGCATCGCCTGAAGCTGCAGGAGTATTTGCTCTGGCACTGCATGCTAAGTAAGTCCTTATTACTTACCATTAAGCTTTATATTTCCCTGAAAACACCCATGGCGCCCCGGACCACAGGTGTCGCCACGACCGACCTGTATGAAGAATGTACTACAACGCACTCGGGGACATCATCGGCAGCGGCGCCTTAGGTCGCAGGAGTATTTGATCTGGCACTTATTACCACCTACGTCATTACACCTTATTTTACCATATCTACAAAGGATTGTCTTTGTGAACACGCTGCAACGCTCCTTGCGTTGAGGAGCATGTCAATACCTCAAAACCCTAAGGGGTGGCAATGTCATACTTGCCTTGTTGTAAGTTTGAATCTTAACTTAAGGGGCAACCGACCCTCAATTTAAAAAACTAAACATTTGGAATCAGGAATAAAATCACCTTAATTATCCGGACAGCTAACACTGATGAAAAACTCTTTTTTTTTCAAATCCTAAAATTACTTGATATATTGACAGGCTTAACGCTGCTACTTTCTAATAAGTATATCACTCGTAATATTGCACTCGTCTTGTACTCTGTACCTACTGTATTTATTTTGCAGGCATGTAAATTAAAACATAAAAAAATGTGTTTATAAATCCACACATTTGGCTACCCACTTATGTGGTTATTGAAACTATTACACCAATTTGAAATGTGTGGAAAATGTCCATAACGTAAAACCGTATTGGAGCAAAACGTCCTCAATTGTAAAGGTATAACATGAAAAAAGCAAAATGTCCATATTACAAAATGACCGCTTTTTAAATGGTCATGGATACAAAATGTCTGCAATTTAAAAATATTCTATTATATTATTATTATACTGTGTGATTTATCCCAATAAATTTATTTATTTAAGAGTCCCCTTTCCCTAGAGAGAATCAGACTTTTCCATAGAAACGTATTCCAGCTTTTACTTTGAAACGGCATGTCTGAAAAAAATGCATATAACTAATTTTCACAGTCAAAATATGAACTTAAAAGAGAATATACTGTATCATATCATATTTGACCATCAGTATGGAAAACTTCTACACTCTCATATTTTCATTCAAGTTCATATTTGACTGTCGAAAACTAGTTATATCCCTAGATATATGCAATTTCTTTAAAGTTACAAAATACTACCGAAATCTCACATGTCATTTCAAAATAAAAGCTAGACTACGTTTGTGCGGAAAAGTCTAGGATAAGAGGACTCTTAACAGTATTGGACGTTATTAGATGGCAAAAAGTGTGGTGTGATGTTTGCCCCCCAAACACCTAAAAATAAATCTAAGCAAGTGATCGTCGTCCGTCAGTATGCATTTCTATGAAAGATCTATTCTAAGCGGTGGTGTATTCAATTTAATCAAAGCACTGAAAGGCTTTTGTACTCTGCACAATACCATAAGCTGTCCACACAAATAGATTGTGTTGGTGATATCCTAATATACAATCGTACTAAAGATAGATTAAAAATAGACAATATCCACTACCTACCTACTACTAATATAACTAGACCAATCGATTAATAGATAGAAGATAGATTAATAGAAGAAAATAGTTTAGTAAATAGAGAGATTCTCAATTGAGGCCGAGATTCTGAACATCGGAAATTATTTCAATTTATTGTATTGTTTTTTAAAAATTAATTATCTTACTAATCGCGACCTAACTTCTTGGATCCCTTATTATTTTTTCAGAAAATATATTTATAAAAAATATATAAATAAACTATGTACCATTTATCGCTTAATATGGCTTGGCTCTAAGTTTTAGGGATAAAAGCGTTTAAATGCAAAATATATGAACAACAATGATTCAGTCAGTTGTCGCTCAAAATTTGCTCCAGGCAATTTCTAAATAAAACATTTTCAATATTTCGTTTACTTCATTAACTCTTTTATAGTGATTATAAACTATCAATTTTAAGTACCTTTATATTTTCCTAGAGAACAAATGATGGGTCTACGAGGTAGATCGTGATCTCGTTACAAACTTACATAGAAAAAATATATAGGTACTTAACTTTTAAGTTCTGTTGCCTGTTCTGTTTAAGGCAATGTTCAAAAATTCGAAACTTTTTATGAATATTGCCTTAAACGAAGAGCGTTCGGGCTTCGTTAATTTTGTAAGATTTCAATGGACAATGAAAACATAATTTCTTTGTTACAGCCCGAGTCTAACGTGGCGAGATATTCAGCATTTGACTGTACTGACGTCGAAAAGAAACTCGCTTTACGATGCAAAGGTAAGTGGAAACCATTGTTTCTTTTTTTGTAACATTTATTTTACCGTACCCCATGAGTTCCCATGTATCCACCCACGTATTTGATACGTACGTTAATACTAACCGGTTCTGACTTTTTACTTTTTAACATGTTTTGTAACTAACTATTTAAATACTTATACTTTTTACATTTTACTAAAAATTTGTAAAATATTTATCACGACTTGTATTGAATTGCATTTAATTTTGAGTAAATTTTCGTAAAATCTTAGATGTAATATAACTATTTGGGTTAATTATGGTACATGTTTATTCGCTTTTTTTAACCGACTTCCAAAAAGGAGGAGGTTATCAATTCGTCGCGGTCTTTTTTTATGTACATATGTTCACCGATTATTCGAAATTGCCATGACCGATTTGGAAAATTTAATTTTTGTTTGCAAGGGTATAATTTCAGGTGGTCCGATGAAAAATTATTAAAATCGGTCGAGTAGTTTATGGGTGAAGTAGGTTTTTAGTTTTAAAAAATTATTAAGTTAGTATTTTTTTTTTCATTTTGCTATAAATTTAAGGGTCGTTTCCACTGGACGATGAACGGAGTGGGCTTGGAGTTCAACCACCTGTTCGGCTTCGGAGTGCTGGACGCAGGAGCCATGACAGCGCTGGCGGCCAACTGGCGGTCCGTCCCACCACGGTACCACTGTGAAGCTGGTTCTGTCAACACTCATACGTAAGTTACCTATTTTAGATTCTCCGAGGCAAGGTACATGATGCGGGTATTTTTAACACAGCACGGGTTATTCACGTCGAGAGTCAGCTACTGGCGGACATGTTTCGACCTCATCCAGATATCTTCATCAGGGCGAATGTGACGCGCGTTCACAGAGTCACTCCGCGACGCACTGATGTTAGTGGTGGGTCGCGCGGGCGGCGTGAGCGATCACTCGCTTCGCTCGTAGCAACTGACGTGGGGATTGCTGGTTTCCTGCGTCGACTACTCCCGCGAATGTACTGAGAGCC
Organism: Acrobasis suavella; assembly: GCA_943193695.1. Taxonomy (NCBI): domain Eukaryota; kingdom Metazoa; phylum Arthropoda; class Insecta; order Lepidoptera; family Pyralidae; genus Acrobasis; species Acrobasis suavella. Next base: position 7,278,507 of record OW971947.1, read on the forward strand.
TCAATTTCTCTTCTTCATCGTCGGCCGCTGGTGATGATGCCCGTGCATGAAAAAAGCTCACTTCAGGTGTTTCTTTGCGAAAGTCAAAGTTACATTCTACTAGATTTGAATTACTTTGAGCGATTTGTGAGTTAATTAACTTTAGGTTTTACACCGCCTAAACTTTAGAATTTAACTAACATAAATGTAGTGCCGCCGGAAACATTAAAAAAATAACGATATTGTTCTCTTTCCTCAGAGAGATTCCATCGGAAGGCAGCATCACGCTCAAGATCGACACGACAGCATGCATGGGCTCCCCCAGTGAAGTGAGGTACCTCGAGCATGTTCAAGCGGTGGTGAGCGCTAACTCCACCAGACGAGGAGACCTGGAACTGTTCCTCACCAGTCCTATGGGGACGAGGTTAGTATTAAGTACCAATCACCAGCGCGTGTGAGAGTCACTGATATACGAGTCCTGCCCCCTTAGCATGGCATCGGCGATAACGTTTATCGAGCGCTATCATATAGATGGTGAAACACTATCTCGCTCTACATAGTAATAGGGATGAGGACAAACATTTTATTTGGCTGATTTGATAGATTATTAAAAAGTATGTCTTGTTTTCACTGATTAGCAAATAATGATGAAGTTACAGGGCATTTCAATTTCACGATCAGCTACGATTTTTAAATAAAGGTGATGTAACTCACCCCTACTCCAAAACTTGGAAGTACTGTAGGTATCTTTCTGAATTTTTACTACTTTGTTGAACGAAAGAATATGGGTCCTTAATCTTTGGATAATCTAGTTGACGGACAAAATAAAATAATTAATTTTTCTGCTCTGTCCCTTACTATCCCAATGCCCAATGTAAACTTTATTTAAGTTTATCAACGACCACATGCAACGGGGGTTGCTCCCAAAGCACGGCATCGTAGATATGCCAAGGATAAATTTAATATCTCCAACCATCGAAAAGCCTGTAGGAGCATAATCGTACGACTGACGTACGCGTGACGCAATTGACTCCTATTTTGGGTACGTTACCTGACAAAGATATCATATATCTACAAGTGCGTGTTACGTTTTCTGACGTCACGCCACTCTTGGTAAGTAGATAGTCGGTTCTTCTTCATCGAGTGTGTAACGTTCTAAAACTGGAATAAATTTTTTTGAGCTGCTCAAAGGCGTTTGACGTATCTCAATAACATTTTATTAGCTATTTCATGATCTTTAAAGAGACATTACCTTACAGGAGACGAAGTATTTTTATCATGAAAAATCATAATTTACGTTTGCTACTGTATATGGTTGGTGACGTCACGCTACTAGCTAAAACAAGTAAAATCGCGTGATACAAATGTGTGTCTGCTTCGCAATGGCCGCTTTGAACCGTTTAAAGCCCTTTGATCCACAATCTATGCGGCAAACACGCAATCCTGTCATAAATAAGGCACATTACATAGTGTAATCGTGACTATTCCTTTAAATGAATATTTAATGTTGCCACTTTTGTATAATGACTTATTTTAATTGATTAAACTACAGCTTAGTTACCTACATGTAAAATGTTCTGATCTAAGATTGTAAGTTTGTAACACAATTCAACAAATATTAATGAAAGCAAGGGTTTTTTTTCCTACTTACTTGATACGTAAAAGTGAACCATAAGTACTCGTAAACTAAGAACTAAGTATTTTCTATTCCCGGTATTTACTTGATACTTAGGTATATAAGTTGTTACGTTATAAAGAAACAAATTTCAAAAATAAAGTAACTGATACGTATATTATTCTGACCCAGTATCGAGAACTATGACAACAAACAATGTATCCACATGTCCACATATCAACTATAAATATTAATTTCATTGTGAGTTGACGTTCTTGGAGAAAATGCTGCAGTTTGTTACCGCTTCTTCTGCACTAGCGCTTTGGAAGCGGCAGTAAACTTAGCTCTAACTAACTTTTTGACGTCAACAATTATTGTGCAACAAAACAAAGTGACGATTATTAAGAGACATTATAAATATCCTATGATAATAAAGATATTTTTGAATTGAATTGAATTATTAATAGTGTAATATAGCCAGCATTATTTGTAAAAATTATTTTCAGTGTATTTTTTTGCACAACCTCTGAAACTAAATTTGAATACTTTATATTATATGTTTGGAAACAAAATAATTTTAATACTGTAAAAGACATGAAGATTGCTGTTGAATTTCAGGTCCATGATCCTGAGTCGGCGCGCCAACGATGATGACAAGAGGGATGGGTTCACTAAGTGGCCCTTCATGACCACGCATACGTGGGGCGAGTACCCGCAGGGCACGTGGACCTTAGAGGTAGGTACTAATGTTTTCTTTCAGAATAAATATACATCTATAAGCAATTCAAGAAGTACAAGAAAAGAACATCAGAAAAAGTAGTGTTGCTATTATCAGGTAGCTTTATATAGCTTACATATAGACCACTGATGCGCTAGAGGTCTCTTCCTTTATAGGGAGGATTCTCCCATGATCACGACGTAGGGCTGACGCGTTTTTGAACATTTAACTAACCGAACCTACACACGTGCCATCATCCATATACCATTGACACAATAACCAATACCGTTGACAAAATAGTTAGACTTTTCAACATTTGGTAAATCTCCATAGGCGTGCTTTAACGGCGGATTAGGGTCCATAATATACACCATCATTATCACGTCTTCATATCTGATACGGTAGACAGAGCACTCTGGGTCTTGCGGCTCTATAGTGCATTTGTTTAGGTATTTAAAAGAATGTATACAACCTTGACATGTCTTTTTATTGAAATGTACACTTTATAAATCAATAATTTTGCAAATTACAAAAAGAATGTAATTTATAATTTATATGATTTATGAAGTGTATATTTCAAAAAAGACATGTCAAGATTGTTTACATTCTTTAAAATACCTAAACAAATGCACTATAAGTAGACAGAGCCCAGAGCTGTCAAACCCAATACCACTTTCGGCGACATGGGTAGCTTTTTTAACCGACTTCTAAAAAGAAGGATCAATTTGTTATCAAGTCGTCGGCATCTTTTTTTATGTATGGTCACCGATTATTCGAAGGCGCCTGGACCAATTTGAAACATTATTTTTAAGGGTATACTTGTCAGGTGGACCCATGGAAATTTTATTAAAATCAGTTGTGTGGTTTGGGGGTGAAGTTCATCATGAATTGTTAATATCATCTTTTTTTGGTCTGTATATCATCATCGTCATCATCATTTCAGCCGCACAACGTCCACTGCTGGACATAGGCCTCTCTCAAGGATTTCCAAAATGACCGATCAAGAGCGGCCTGCATCCAGCGCTTTCCAGCGACCTTGGTCAGATCGTCTGACAACCATGTGGGTGGGTGTTCTACGCTTCGCTTGCCAGTACGCGGTCGCCATTCAAGAACCTTTTTGCCCCATCGGCCATCGGTTTTTCGCGCTATGTGTCCCGCCCACTGCCACTTCAACGAACTAATCCGCTGGGCTATGTCAGTGACTTTTGTTCTTCTACGAATTTCCTCATTTCTGATTCGATCACGTAGAGAAACACCGAGCATTGCCCTCTCCATAGCGCGCTGAGCGACCTTGAGCCTGCTTATACTATAGTGATATCGTATTGCCCGTGGTTCGATTTATTACGGGAATGTCCCTTCCACGTTGTATATATATTTTATGTTTTACTAGCTGTGCCCCGCGGTGTTACCGGCGAATAAAGTAGCCTATGTGTTAATCTATGGTGTCAGCTTCCTGCATACCAAATTTTATTAAAATTGGTCCAAACGTTTGCGCGTGAAGAAGTAACAAACATACACACTCACAAACTTTCGCCTTTATAATATTAGTGTGATTATAGTATTTTATGCAACAGTTGTATAAGAAGGTTCACAAAATGCGAGTGGCGCAGGTTACGATGCGAGCCTTGGCGAGCATCGTAAGGAGACGCCATCGAGCATTATTTGACGTACTTATACAACGTTGCATACAATACTTTTTATACGACTACATTTATTAAAATAAATACAAAATAGACAAAGAAAAGTATGAAATACTACCATATGTTTGGTAGATACTAGGTATCTATGGAAGGCCTTATTTTTTTTAAATTGACGTCTTCCTAGTGTCACCTAAACGAATGTTTTTTTTCATACAAAAAACCGTATGTTCAGTGTTTCCACGTTTGAAAAATGGCACCATATGTAAAAATAACGATTTTATTATGTTGGCAGTATGGTAGATCTAAAGAAAAAAAAGTTCTAGGTCTATGGCTAGGAGTATTGTTTTGGCGAAATAACATGTGCTATTATATTAGGAATAGACTATAGACTTTTCTAAAATCATATAATCTATGTTCTTTTAAAAGACAGATAACAGTACAGGAGTAGAAAAATATATATTTTATTTGAAATTTCCCCAGGCGCGCTTCAACGGCGGCTCTGGCCCCAGCTCGTCGTCGGGCTGGCTGCGCGGCTGGTCGCTGGTGCTGCACGGCACGCGCGCGCCGCCGTACGCGCAGCTGCAGCCGCAGGACCCGCACTCCAAGCTCGCCGTCGTCAAGAAAGCCCACGAAGACAACGCGCTGGCGCACTAAGCACAACGCCGCGGGCTATGCAGTTCAAAAATATAAGTGCAGCCCAGAAATATAAGTAAATTTTTTATCTTTAATATTGTATTAATGATTGAAAACTTTCGAAATCTGAGTAGAACTTCAGAAACTTAAGTAAAACGTCAGAAACTCGAGAAAAGCTTCAGAAACTTAAGTAAAACTTCAAAAACTTCGTTTTAGGGCGTAACATCCGTTTCTCTTGACTAAGCGTGCAGAAACCGTTGTATAGTTTTATGAGCTATAAGCCTCCTGTGGAAGTCGACCGCAGAAAAGTATGTTTTTCTTGCTGACAGTTCAGCGAAAAGCGGCAAATTATTACATAATACAGCAACGTACGTTCATAGGCTTAAAATTCAGCTACCTACGTAAAGATACCTTTTACCTAAACGTTTAACGAAGAGAACCGATGACGAAATAATTTTACACTAGATTTAAACAACGTTTATTTGATCCTAGTCGCAAAACTCACGAGACAGTCCCATCGAAATAAAAAAAAAAAGATAAAAATACTGGCAGCTGATAAGTGGTTGAAATAACTTTAAGAGAAAGGGAACCAGATTTTATGGATTTTTGAACTATAGAACCAAAGAAAACATAGTAGACGACCGGCGGCGCCAAGAAATGGATGCTTTTGCATCAAAAACAAAGTCTCACTTCTCAGTTTCATAAATATTTTTCTCAAAATCTGAACTGCATAGCCTGACCAACCTAGTACTAAAATTAATTTGTACTGATTTTCATCAAGATTTCGACCGCCAATTTTACGTAACATCTTCGTAAACGAATCTTGAAGAAAGTTATTGGAATTGTATATTTTTTCGGCGATGTAAACACTTTTATGAAATCGCCACTATTAAGACCAGTTGGGACATCATGACTGGTTTTAAGTGGACCTAGAAATGATAAATACCATTCTTTACATTAAAAAATCTCGAAATGTAATATTTTATTTCTAGGTCCATTTACAAAATTAAAGAGCGTTAGGTAGTGCAAGGAACCTTTTTTTATTTTATTGATATTAAAGATTTAAAGGATCTAAGCAGACAGTTTCTTTTGGCGTTCTAATTACCTGTTTATTGACTAGCACAACCGAAAGAAGAATTAATAATTTAATTTTTAAAGCCTGCGTCTGCTTACGCAAGGGGTAAAATGAAATATTTCTTCCATGTACTTGAATATTTACAATGTACTTGCATAGTTACTTAATTTATTAATTTGAAAGGTAATTAAGAGTGAAGCAAACTCAAAAACAGGTCTATGTCTTAATAGATTCGTAATAAAAAATCTCTCGAAATTTATTTGAAGGTACATTTTTTCACACGCATAATTTGTTTCGTGTAAAACAAAACAGTGCAAGAAATTATGATTTAGGAGGCACGAGATGGGCCATGCTCGATTTTTTAATTTTAATTTTAAGCCAAAGATTTAGTACCTTTCTATACGGTAAATATAGGTAACGTGTGCGTTATACCACCTAAGTCAGCACTACTTTTTTTACTAGTATTTTTTTAAATTAATTTGATGCATTCTACGCACTATCCATCGTTCAATTCTAAACGTATTTTGTTATGTAGAAGTTTTTTTTTTTATTATAGGTGATGGTTTATAATTTATATTATATATTTTTACTGTCGTCATCAATAAGGCACCAGGATGCAAATCGATGGTTGGACTTTCCATTCTGATATCTTATTGCCTTTATACCATCACCGTTACATCACATTAGTGGAGTGCAGTCGAAACAAAAATGATACTTATATTTTTTAACAAAATTAAAATAAGTACATATATTTTTGAGAGCGGAAAACTCAACTTTTGTACTTTATACGCGGGAAAAGGACGTCTAAAATTGATGATATATATTGGACATCCGAGTAATTTGACAAGTATATATCAAATGGTAAGATTTTTTTTCGTTTTTAATATAATATATTGATTGTGGAAATGTGACATTCTAGAAAGTCGTGGCTGTTTTTACACAATGTGTGTATACATTTTTTATCTTTAATACTGTATTAATGATCGAAGTCTTATTTGTTTAATAATTAATTCGTGTTTGTTTTATTTAAAACAAATAATTTTTACTTTTGATATTTTTCCTGCCTAAAAACTCTGACTACAGATTTTGTACTTAAAATGTAGTAAACATTTTGAATTGTATTTATATTAAACATTGACCATAGTTAGGAAACATATCAATATTAAAAATACAGACAAAAATAATCATATTTAATAATTTTACCCACAAATTGAGATTGATATAAATTAAAAATATTATGTACTTACCTAATATTAGATAGTTTTTTTATGAATATTTTAATTTGAGTTATTAATTATTGAGACAAATTATATTGGTTAATATTAAATTGTTTGAGACATTACTTTTAGATCCAAATGAACTGAATTTAACCCAGCTAAATTAAGTTCATTTGAAACATTAAAAGTTAGAAAGTGTATGTATCATTCGATATGTCAGCATGATACATACATTATAATATACACAAAGAATATATTAGAAAAATTATCGTTACTATAAGATTAAAATAGAAGTATTTATATAATTACTCGATTAAAGTACTTCCTTTTGGGCCCAGTATCAGTGAATACATTTTAGCATCAGTCTCTTTATATCTATTTTCTTAAAGAGTACATTTATTATTAAATACATATGAAACATCGGGTGTTTTTCAATTCCAAATATATATCCAGTTATATGTAAGTTCATATACTTAATGGGCGTAGGCAATCGGTTAGGATAGACGTTAAGAAATACAATCATATAAAGAAGAAATATATACTTAATGTACTATTATTAATAGAAAATATAATGTGATTTGGTGTTGTATTTGAATTAAACGACGTTTTTATAATTGCTACTCCTTTCCCTTTAATATTTTCTTCTCAATAGTACCCGAGCTGTGGTTGGGAATGAAAATTAAAAACAATATACTTTACAAAAAGAACTATATTACAGTAATATTATAACAAAGTTATGCTTCAGTTTTATATCAGGTAGATCCTTAGTAATTTACAAACTTTATTTAAGCTTTATACACGTTGTTGTGCCATATTTTAAAACGACTTATTAACACTATTTACATTTAAAATATTACAGGTGAATAATGACCTATGCTAAACGGATGTATTATTTGATGTATCATTATTTTCAGATTTTTATACGAAAGTGAATAAATTAACATTCAGTTTTGTAAAATGGCAGCATTCAACTTAAAACATCTGAATATTTTTAATATTATCGAGTTCATTCACACAATATTTTTACACACACATACTCATACATATTTAGAGAGAGCTGTGCAATGATGTATAAAAAAATCAATGGGAGAGGCATGGAAAAGTGCCACTTGGCAATATACCTACGAGAATTTTAAATTCTCCGTAGAAGTTCTTGATTAAGTTTCATGTTTGTCAAGGATAATTTAGCTTTTTTAATATATTGCCAATATAGGACGCGCATCACGCGCATTATAAAGTACCTATTTAATGTAAAATGTAAGAAAGTAGATGTTGAAAAACTAATTTCCTATCCATTTTTTTCAATAACGTAAGAAACAAATGAACACAGATCATAACGACTCATTGAACATTCACGTTATTATGATTTTTTAATTAATACTATTAAAAAATAATCACTATACTATTAAAAAGTTTGTAACCTAACCAACCGTGTGGGTTGGCTGAAAGTTCACACTTTGCACTTATCAGTCAGTTGGTAAAGTCACTATATATACAGACACGCGTTGAGTCGCCCATTTCATCGTATGGCCGTTTAAACGCTGGTGCCCGTTTTACACAGACGAGCGTTCAAACGCCCATTTCGTTGTATGGCCGCCTGTTTGGCGCGTCGACGCTGCGTTCTGAAATCCCGTTCAGGCCGTTGGTGTGCCCACGGGAACTTAATTGTCAGAGATCTGTAATCAATTTCAAAGATTTTTTATTTCTCATAGGTAATAACTTACTTAGAGCAGAAAGGGGAGGCCTTTGCCCAACAATGGGACACTTAACAGGCTTGTGATAATAAAAACTAACTTAGAAATAATTTTTCAAACCTAAAAACCGACTTCGCGCCAGGACTACCCAACCGATTTTCATAAAATTTCTATGGGACCACCTGATAAGATGCCCTTTTAAACAAAAAAATAAATCTTCCTAATCGGTTCAGGCGTCTTTGAATAATCAATCGTTGAACATGCATAAAAAACAGATTCCGACGAATTGATAACCTCCCTTTTCTTTGAAGTCGGTTAAATGCACCTAAATTATAACTCCGTGATAGGACCACGGGCAATAAATGAGGCAGGCGAAGCCTATTGGGGTACCTACTTTTAGCTAAGGCTTAGCTAAAAGTAGATAGGATTTACAATATCTATTCTATTCTTTTTTTATCACATTATCTTTTTCACCATTTTTACTTTTTTACATTTTTTCTTTTTTATGATTGAGAATTTGAGAATAAGATTTAGATTCCACAATTAATTGAAGGGGAAGAAAATGCTTACCCATGGTTTCCTGTTGTAACTCTAGTTTGTACGCGGGGTTATCGTACGGCGGCAGGGAGGACTCGCGAGGGGCTGATGGGGTTGCTGCGGAGAACGCAGTTTTCATTAACTTATATTTAAAAAAGGTTGACTTTTTTAAACACTAGAAATAGGTTGATATTATGCAAGTGTCTCGCTCAACTCGTCAATATTTTGCAATGCTGCAAAGACAAGTTATTTATCAGAAAACATCTTGTTCCTGAAAATTCAACGCTTTTTATAGAAGATTAACTAAATTAAAATAGCAAGATAAAAACAACATTAATTGACATCATCTTTATCTGATTACCTATTTATGATCAATCAAAAGACCAAAATTAAAATAGTAAGTGCCTAATAATATATAAAACCAAAGTCATTGATTAATACCTAATTAAATCCAACCATCTTGGTGGGGTTTTATGAAAAGAAACATTTTTAAAGGGAGAAAAATATTACTTAAAAGTTGCAGTAAGAAAAAAAATAACTTAATAAAAAATCTAATCGTCGACATCAAAGATTTAGAATATACAAGTACTAAGTGGTCGACATAAAGTTTTATTTGACAAATCAAAATACTTCAAAAGTTTACTTACTCTATTCAGTACAATAACCATGTATATAAAATCACTAGATACTCACGTGTGATCGCCACAGAGCGTGTGTGGTGTCGCCTCACTACCACCAGCAACAGTAGAAGCGAGGTAAGGGCACCAAGCGCCGCCACTACCCCCACTACCACGAGGGCGCCATAGTAATCCCCTCTAGGGTTGGTGCGGCTACCTGCCGCTATTGACGCTGACTCGATTTCATCTAAAAAAAATTTCATTGGTAAAGTACATTATATACATATACATCTTTAATGTCTATATAATCTTCGTCCGAGCATATTTTCCCGGTTGCATCCTCAGCAGTAACGCTTCAGAGCCCAGGGTCCGCTACTTAACCTAGGTGATTTGACGAGGTTACTGGTTTTTACACAGAGCGTCTGCCGTCTGACCTCCGCGATTCCTGACCAGAACCAATCCTTGGATAATTTGATGATCAATAGATGGCATTCGGGACCCAGAATTTATACGTGCCTTCCGAAACACGAAATCATCTTAATCTTCGGTCTATATCTTTGATAGGAATGCGAAGCTAAAGGTAATGCTAAAGCTAAAGGTAAGGCGAAGCTAAAGGGGCGTATGACACCTCCTCATTTATTGTACGTTAAAGAAAAAAACAAGTATAATAGTTTTACATGCTGTTGAAAATATTTGTGACCATGGAAAAATTAAAAAGAACAGAAACACATGAACTTTTGAGTTTCGCAATCAAGATAAGGGAAGGCGTGAGTCAAATATTTTTAAGGCCAATAAATATTTATACTTACTGTCAATAGGTTCTGGAGAATCCAATGACTTTGTGTTAATTTCTATGACATTACTCGTCTTGACCTTCCCGTTTGTAAGGAACAGCTCTAACCAGACTCGGCACCTGTAAAAAAAAGAAGAAAAACGTTTAATTAATTGTTTTATTCATTTTTTTTATGAATACCGAAATAAATGAAGTAAGTTTTACTCATGTTGATTGCAAAACTCAGATAAGAAATTCTTTCGGCCGCCTTCTTCTGCCAAGTGAAAAGATTCTTCGAAAGAGCTTCCCCTAGCTTAAGATTTGTTGTAGAACCAGAATTAATACAGTTAAGTAGTTACCTTGTGTTTGGTTCCAAGCCAGTAAGCGTTACTGCAGGAGGTAGATCTCTCGCTGCTAATCTGAACGCGTCATGCTCCCGCCGAGCTGACGCAGTGGTGGAGCCACACGCGTGGGCAGCTCGGTACACGCGCACCCAGCGCTCGGCAGGCGATGGAACTCCTCTCCATGTCAGCTCGGCTGCTTCGGAGCCTACTGCACGCGCTTCGATTGTCACAGACCAGTTGTAGGGATCTGAAAAAGTTTAGCAAATGTTTAGTTTGGTATATCTCTTATAAAATTATACGTTTTATCATCGTCATCAACTGCAAAAATAAAAACAAAATGACAATAGACTGAAAGTATCGATCCAATCATTTGATTTTATTGTAATTATCCTAAGCAGGACAAGAAAAAATTCGAAAGAGCACTGTAATGCCGTATAAAAAACCAATAATTAAAAAGTTCAAAGGACGAGGCTCAACCTGAATAGTGATACATGCCCACCTACTTTGAAATTACTTATATATCACTTTTCTTGGTAGTATCCTCATGGCGTAGCTCTAGGTATATCACTAACGATGTCAACTTACCGACATAAGGTGCTGTCGTGAACTCGACTCTGCCAGGGTCGTGCAACTCAGTAACAACCCTAGGAGGAGGAACCAGCACTAGAGACGCCTCGTAGTGAGTTCCAGGCCGCAAGTCATGGAGTTCGGCGGTGGACCGGCCGTGGTGCAGGAGTTCCGTCATGCTGTATATTGGAGTTCCAATCGGGCGATACCTGTAATTGATGAGAAATGAGATAAGACATAGACTTCACAGAATGAAATTCTCTAGACTAAACTGATGAGGGCTTGCAGTTATGCGGCTCACCTTACATACAAAATACCATCAGGTAAAGTCAAAATGTTTGGTTTTGCCTCAGTACTAGTTTTTATTATATTCCAATAAAATTTCATGATTAATTTGCCTATTGGAGGCATTACATTTATATAATAAGCATTATTCATCACGTAGGCCTATGCATACCTGATAGTGCCGGGTAGTCAAAGGGTACTGGAATACCAGAGGAGCTACACGCAAATATAATATTAAGCCCTACCTCACTTGGATGCCATCAATCAGCTGCAGTTCCTCTTCTGTGAAGTGCCTCCAGCTAACGTGTGCCACCGTATCGTTGACATCCATAACTGTAAGCTTGCTGTCAACTTCTCGTCGCTTCTCTTCTGTCACCGGTATGACCTGCACGAAATATCATAGTGAATCATTGTTTCATCTCAAAAGAGGAACATAGGGTCTTGAGTATCTTGATGAGGAGTAACTTCTAATTGGAAGCAAAAAGCAACGTACATTATCGGCTACCGTAATCAGGTCTTCTCTCCACATCTAGTGTTTGGATATTCTCTGTCGTGCTTACTAGGTTATAGTTGTAATGTAATTCTACCTTGTGGCTATAAAAGAGCCAAACAGCAAAACTTACATTAGGTGGATCCAAGGTTCTTACAACGCGGACTTCGCTCTCGGGCTCCACGGGCAGGTTGTGCAGGAACAGCTTCCCTCGTATCTTGTATGTTGTGGCTGGCTTCAGACCAGTCAGGCTGAACTCTAGCCGAGGAGTGGTTAGAACTTCGTCGGTTGGCGCGAATACTTGGGAGTACCAGTGAGATATGTCGTCATCTCTGTAAAACCATTTTTTTTAAACATGACTTATGTGGTCTTTTAGTGAATAAAGATTTTATCTATTTATCTAAAATATTAAAATGGATAAATGTCTCGTGTATAATTTTAATAAAACCAAATTATCCAGGATTTTGTAAACTTATACTTACGCTTGATCAGTATATCTCAAATCCACGCTTCCTCTTAAACCGACGAGAACTGGGGGTAATCCAAATAACATTTTGACGCTTGTCGCTGAGTCAGCTTTTATGGATAACACCGATAGTTTCTTGTTGTCATCTCCGTTACTTGGAAGAGCAGGCAGACCTGACGGGAGCCTATCGAAAGGGGGGCGGTGAATGTTGTTCATATCTTCGTAGTCAGGAATATTGTCTGGAGGGTTCGGGAACGGGACTTCGGGAGAAACAGTCGGTAAAAAGGCAGGAAGGGCTGGGTGTGTCGGGAAATTTCCTGACATTTGACCTGAAAATATGAGAATATTAATGCAGCTATTAGAATTAATATATTTTTTCAAGATTTATGTTATTTACTTTAATGTGTTAAATGTTTCGAAATGTTAAATGATGTTAGTCACTTTGTCAATGTTATAGTCTAGGAGTTCAGTCAACACAAGAGTCATTGAAGAGTAAAAGCCACAGGGGTTGCTAACACAGTCATGGCTGACCTGCCGTGATGGCATTGTTGGTTTTATCCGCAGACCTTCCCAGGTTTCTGTTCACTTCTGATGCCATATCCAACTGGCCAAAGAAATGGTTTACATCTAATGTAGAATAAGGTTTATTGAGAATCTTCGTGTTGTCGTTCGTAGTCATGGTGCTGCCTAGGTTAGTGTTTGTTTGTTGTCTCAACAAAACTGTCTGATAAGGATTAGGCGCTTGGTTTAATACATGCATTTTGGTATCATGTTGCCATAAAGCATGATCTTCTTCGACTTTGCTAGTCATATCCGTGTTGTGGTACGAGTGGATACGATTTTTGTGAGCGCTAAATAGTTCCGTGGGTTTAGTTAATGGTAGAATGAATAGTGAATTATCATTGTGACTACTGTGAGTAGGGTAAGAGGTTTTAGAATGATTATAGGGAGTAGGACTAATGTAGGAATGCACCACATTAGGTGTGCTTATTGTGGGCTTATTCAGATCAAGGTCTATTGGTTCATCAGCTGGTATGAAATAAGTTCCAATTTGATTTGGTTTCGTTTTAGAAGATTTTAAGTATTTTTTTCCCAAGGAGTTAATATTTATATTTGAATGTGACGAAAGCAAGTTGCGTTGAGACGGTTGAATTAATTCGTGCATTCGAAGATCGGATAATACGAAATTCTTTTTTGGTTTATTCATTTCCATACTAGTTGTGCCGCCTACCCCTATTTTATCGTCCACTAATTTCAATTCATAGTTTTCATTATCATTTATTAAGATACTGTTATCTTGAGTTATTGAAGGTTCTGGCTGAATAACTTTTACTATTGAGTCAGGATCATCTAAAGTAAAAACAGTTATGTTATCATTTTGTATCTTTTGTTTTTTGTTATCGACTGTGGTATATTTAGAAGTGCTCTTAATATTGGTTGGTAACTTGTTTAGTATGTTTTTAATCTTTGGGTGGTGTTTAAAATATTTTGTAGATTCTGTTGCATCCTGTGGCTTGGCAAGTACTGATGTTATGGTTGGTAGTACGGGCGTCATTGGCGTCACATAGTTGAATGGTTCACCGAATGTCTTCAATAATGTTTCGTAATTCGTCTTATTTGTTCCAGCTGTAAGTTATAATGAAAGGATGAAAAATCATGCAAAAGCAATGTAACTTTGTTGATATGTATATGATGAGATTATGAATGATATTGGTATTGTATTGGTCAGCATGCAAAAACAAAATACCTATCGTAACTCATTCACTCCACCAAGATTAAAATGTTTTTCATATATGTTTAAATTGCTTGTTTAAATTGTTCCTGCTACTTTTCTTTTTTATCTATTCTTAACATCCCAAAGCTTTTAGATTTCAAGAAATCCAAAAGCTTGGCCGAGTGTATTGTATATGTAATAACCTTATATATAGTTTTATCATGGAACTTACCATTAGGTACGCATCCCCATTGCTTACAACAATCCTCGTCGGAAATGTTGACGTGCGCGGGCCTGTGCAGCGGCGGACAGCGCAGGGTTTGAGGGGGCAGTTGTGGGAGAGGCGTGCAAGCCTCCTGGCAATCCAGCTCGCCATTCTCGCAGAAGCAACGCTCTTCACAACTAGACACAGAGATTGGTACCTCTGTCCAGTTAGGCACCCTGAAAATTATACACTATAAAATTATAACCATACCCACGTTTACAAAAATTTCTACGAGATTAATTCACTGCCTAATATTATCCCTTGATTTCACCCACTTCGCTTTTCACACATGTGTCAACAATCGTTTATGGAAAATCTTTTGTTATCCATCTAAAATTGTAATTTCATATTTGTCTCAATCAACAAGTTCAGTCAGTCTCGAACCTTCCATTACGGGGATAGGCCTCACTCAAGAATTTCATTTCAAAAGGATTGAATTCATTTTGTCACTTTCTCTTAGTGATAGATAAGTTTCTACTAATAAGTAAATACTCACGCAGTTCCTTTGTAGTAACAAGTGCCATCACTCAGACACCTTGCGGCTCTGGGACAGCAATTCGGTGGCTCAGGTGGTGGGCTTGGTGCCCACCGCACGCATCCTTTGGACATTAACTCGAGCCCTACATGGGAGGGACACACCAACGCAGCACATTCTCGTGTGTCATGCCCTGTGCATTCACACAGTTCTGTGCAGCCGATGTGGAATTCTTCACCTGTAATTTTTTTTTGATTAATTTATTTAAATGTCTTGCAAATAAATATGATATTTTCATGTCGGATCGGGCATCAAACGTCTAAGCCTATGGGCATTTGGTAATAGAGTAAAATCCTTAGTTGCTGAAACCGGAAGAATTACAATACCGCTAAAGAAAGAAATATCGACAATTGACTCACCAATCTCATAAAACTGTCCGTCTTGAAAACACCCAATCTTTGTTAGATTGTGTAATAATTCTTCAGTCGGCACTTCATTCGCATTGTGGTCTGTAGTCGTGATAGTGAAATTAAATTTCGTCCCAGTCTCTTTAGTTTTGATTACGTAGTTCTTTCCTCCTTCCAAATTGAGGATGAGATTGGAGTAAAACAACTCTATGTCTCTGAAGGTTTTTCCTCCATCGCTGCTGAGCTGTAGATGTATGGGGTCTTCAGAGTTGTTAGCGTGGATAAGGTTCACTTGCACCGTGTTGTTCTGTAACACTTTCACGGAACCGATCGGTTCCGCCAACACGAGCGGCCTCATGGTTGACTTCTTGTGCAGTTCCTCGCTTTTGTTTTTTATTGCCGCGTGTTCGTGTATTGTCTGTAAATTAATATTGATTTAAGTTATGGTTTCAATTTTGTTTGACGTTTTGATAATAAGCTTTTGATTTAAAGCTTTTGCATCACATTTTGGGTAAGGATATTTAAATGGATTTTTGAGTTAAGTGTCGAAATCTTTTTAACTTTTTTAAGTAGAGATACTTAGTGTGATATCGATGAGACATCGACGTCGGCATCTCTAAAGTATCTCTTGTTTAGCCAGCCCAAGACATTCAAGCATGAGAGAGTACCTAAATGATGCTCAGTCATTAAGAAATGGCAAAGAAGAAGAGAAGTGATAAAAATTACCTCAGTAGTTCTGGTAGTAGAAGAAGTGATGTTCTCAGGTTCTTCGTGTGCATCATGAGACACGTCGCAGACTTGGATCTCACAGCACGCATCGTTCGGGTCTTGAACGTTGATGCAGTTCTCAGAAGGTGGAGGTGTAGTGCATCTGAAAAACCAAAGAGCGTCTGTAAGCTAAGTCATTAACCAACTTAAAAAAAAGAAGATGTTCTTAATTGGTCGGAATCGTTTTTTGTTATAAAGTAAAATTATAGTCTAATCCAATAGTAAGTTTCTCTTTATTTAAACGAGGGCTCTAACTCTAATTGGACAATTAAGCGTCAAGTCAAAATAAGTTAAAAATTAAGACTAAGGTACAAGACGAGCGAAATATTGTCTGCGACGGGTGGTGACGGTCGCCGATAGGAGTCGCGCGGTGACGTGCGTCGGTCGCCGACGGTCGCGTGACACGTGTCAATCTGACACTCCTGCTGTCAAAAACTATCGCACGCAAGTCGCACGACGGTCACCTACTGTCACCGACAGGTATCCCGCACCCTGTCGCGAGGTTGCGGTAATATTACCAAAAAGACCCTGCTCTTTGCACCCCTTTAGCTCGTTAATTTTGAGTGCGTGCTATTGCGAAATATTCAAATATAACTGTTTGCTTGCAGTGCGTTATTACAAATACCATTGCAGGTCAAACACGTGACAATGTTGGTAATGTACTCATTACCAACATTGTCACGTTTGACCTTAAGGGGTAATGCCTGAAATTGTTATAAAAACCTTTCGGGTTTGTAAAAAAATGCTTTGAAAAATACCTAGTACTAAAAATAAAGTAGCAGTTGTGCAATACTGCAACTTCACCTTTAAATTTACTCTACAATCCCGGACTTTGCAGAATTCTTAAGATTTTAAAAATTTATTAAAACTGCACATCCACATTATACTTTCGATACAAGTTTAGGTGTAGTACATAAGCGCGTAATAGGGATGTGGACAGAGTAAAAAAATATATAATTTTATTTAGTCTGTCAACTAGAGGATCCAAAAATTAAGGACTCATATTTTTTCCTTTGGAAAAGTAGTAAAAATTCACAATTGTGGAGTGGGGGTTAAATACGTCACTTTTGGTTTCAAATCGTAGCTGATCGTGACGTCTAACGTAATTAAAATGCGCTGTATCTTCGTCATTATTTGCTAATCAGGAAAGAACAAACACGTACCATCCCTTTTTATTTATCCATCTAAAGAGCCTATTTTTATTTTGGTTTATATCCCTATTATCCGATCCCTTGTTAATAATGACAATACCTCTCCTCTGTTAAAAAGAACTTAAACCAAAATGAATGCATTGATGTTATTTTCTATTCTTACCTTGGTTTACAGGTGACGATCGAGTTACGTTCACAGGTGCAAGTTTGCTCGCATCCGATGTACCACTTCGCTCCAACGGCATGAGTATCGTTCCCGTACCGACAGATTTCCACTTTTGTTGCTTTTCCCTCTGAAAACCACAAAAAGAGAACATATGTGTAAGGGCTCTTACAAACGAGCGACAATATGTCCGAGACGTCTGTCGACGATCGAAGAACGCTAAGAGATTTATTTTTCAAAACTTAAAACTGACTTCTCCCCCCAACTATACAACTGATTTTGATAAAATTTGTATGAGACCAGCTGACAAGTATAACCTTTTAGACAAAAAAAAAAAGATTTTTTAAATAGTTTCATCCGGAACATACTTTAAAAAAAACTGGCCAAGTGCGAGTTAAACTCGCGTGGAGAGGGTTCCGTGCAATATCAAAGATTTTTCGTAAGTGAACGTATTATATTGAGTGTTCCACTTTATTTTCAAAACTTAACATTGGAGTTAAAAAATATGTTCTCCCACACATTCCACCTGCAAATGTAAGTTGGTACGCACAATATTGAGTGATTTACCATGTTATTTTAATATCATGGACTTCTTATAGGTTTTCCTATAATCTATAAGGAGAAAACTAATTTCTGTATTTTTTTCAAAATTTTAGGTTCAGTAGTTTCGGAGATAAGGGGGGGGGAATGGTCAATTTTCGTCTATTTTCTTGAATAACTCGGAAACTATTTATATTAAAATTACAAAAAAATACATTTAAAATCTTCTCGACAAGACCTTTCATTTGATATGCCACACGATGCAGTTTTCAGATTTTTTTTTTTAATTTTCCCCTTCCCCCCCAAAAATGACCCCCCATATACAGATTTCATCTGCTCACGTCACACCTCTGTGTTTGGGTCACAGGAATTGATATGTATACCAAATTTCAACTTAATCGGTCTAATAGATTCGGAGATAATTGACTGTAAGCGACGGACGGACAGACACACGAGTGATCCTATAAGGGTTCCGTTTTTGTATTCAGACGTACGGACAGTGGCGTAGCTAAGGGGGGGCGGCGGGGGCGGCCCGCCCCGGGTGTCACCCGTTTAGGGGTGACACCCGAGCCCGACTATGACCATCAGTTATAGTTCTTTCTATTTATAAAAAATCGTAAATCTGCGGCAGAGAGCATAACCGCCACTAATAAAATTATCTAGGTAACTATAATATCGTACCACGAACATAATAATTGATATTAAAAAAAAACAATGTGCACAGTGTCAATCGATCAGGGATTCCCCCAAAATTTAATACCCCGTTCGCGCATAACCAACGCTAGTCAGGGGATTCCCTCGATATAGCGCTCGTCACTTGTATTGTGGATTGGGCTTCTTTTGTTTCCGACCGCATTCATTTCAATATTCGCTTACGTGAACGTGTGAAAGTCTAGTGCAAAGTGTTTGTTAATTATTAGATATTATAAACAACATTTTTTGTATAAAAGTCGATTCTTGAAGAAAATAAACAAGGTAAGTGAATTATTTTTGTTATTACAGGTAATACTTACATTTTTTATCCATTTAGTTTCTAATAGCAGTATCTTAGATTATTTTGAAAAACCCTTCAATTTTATTCTCTTTTAATTACTGTGTATTTTAAACTATATTATTGAGACGTCCTAAATGATAAATAGGTACCTAAAGAAGGTATTTCAGACGGATTGCAATAATATTTTTTTGTTTAGCGTGGGCAAGTATTACTTATCTACTAAAGGTATTTATTTATTAAAATAGGTTTTAAAGACTTTGCTGGTGTAAAAAGATTTTACTTATATTTCTACACGTTTTACGATATTACTTTAGGTAATAATGTTTAATTGTAAATAATATTCTTATTTATTATTAACTTACTTAATATTTTCCTATCTAATAGCAATGGGATTTGTTTACAAAAACGGAATACATTAAGTTTAGATTTTTGATTGAAAGTTATCATAATCATATCATACAACTTCGCGTACGTTGATTTTGCTCCGAGATGAGCAGCTCGAGCACTCGTGGCACGGATATCACAATTAACGGTGGAGTTTTTAACTAATATTTTTCTAATAATACTTAAAAACATATTTACACCCAGACGCAGGATTGTTAGGTAATATAAATTAACAATCCTGCGTCTGGGAAAAATATATTTCACAAAGCTAGTTACGTAACGTGTAGGTGTTTATTTACTGTTATAATTAGTTTATAAAATCAACGTTTCACTTACTAACTAAAAATATTTTTTAGAATACCCAGAACGAAATATGCCTCGGGGAATTCATACTTCGAAAAGACAAAGCGGGTTTCAACAGAGAAAAGCCAAAAAGGCTAAAATGGATGAAATTCAGAGCATGTCCGGTTCTCTTTTCAAATATGTCACAAAAGCAGATAGCGGCCAAAGTTCAAGTAAAGTACCCGAGTCTCCTGCTGACGAAAGTAATGATTCACATCTTGGAGACTCACATTCAGATAGCAACATCGACAATACAGAATCAATGAAGACGACCCAGGACCTTGACGGAATCAAAATAAATAATGAAAATGACGCCGTTAATGCTACTTTCGGAGATAGCATTAGCTTTGAAGAATCAGTTCAACACTTGAGAGATGTTTCACATTGGAGTTTACCGGTACCTGATAATGTTCGCATTGACATAATAAAAAAGGGCAGTGAACATTTCCAGAACAAAGAAGGACCGTTTCCTACTGTATCTCGTCATGGTTCAAAGATTAAAGGTGATTCTCGTCATCTTTCACAGGAATGGTTTTATAAACCGATGCCTAGTGGTGAAAAAATTCTACGATCATGGATGGTATTTTCTCCTATATCAAATAACCTGTACTGTTTTTGCTGTCGTTTATTTGCTGTCAGTAACATACAAACAACATTTACAACTGGATTTCAGAAGTGGTGGAAACTAAATCCTAAAGTATTGGACCATGAAACTTCATGTGAACATTTAGAAAATTTCGAAAAGTGGAAAACTTTGGAAATGAGATTAAAATCTCACACCACAATAGATGATGCAGCCTTGCAATTAATGAATACGGAAAAACAGAAGTGGAAAAATCTTTTATCTCGATTATTAGATATAACATTGTTTTTGGCTAAACAAAACCTAGCATTTCGTGGACATGATGAAACCAAAGGGTCGTCTAATAAAGGTAATTTCTTAGAACTAGTTAAACTGCTGTCAAAGTATGATGCAGTACTCAAAGAACATATACTATATTTGGAGCAGGAAAAATCACCTAAAGTAACATATTTATCGCCAGAAATACAAAATGAGTTCATAAATGTTTTAGCTAATCATGTAAAATGACAGCTTGTAAACGAAATTAAATCGGCCAAATATTTCGGTATCATGTTTGATAGCACACCTGACGTTTCACATGTTGATCAAATGTCTGAAGTGATTCGTTATGTAAAAATTAATAATAGAAAAGTAGAAGTCAAAGAAGTATTCTTAGGATTCTTTCCTTTACATGGAAAAAAAGCAGCTGACTTAAGCGCTGAAATACTAAAGAAGCTTGAAAACGATGGCTTAGATATTATGATGTGTCGTTCTCAAGGTTATGATAATGCTGCAGTTATGAGTGGTATACACGGAGGAGTACAAGCTATTATAAAAGAAAAAAACAATAAAGCAATTTTTATTGGTTTTATAGATCATTCAATTAATTTATGCGGCCAACATTCGTTCGCACAAAATGTGACTTGTGTTACATTTTTCGGAGCAGTGGAAACAATATTTAACTTTTTTTCAACTTCCACAAGCCGTTGGGAAGTGCTCCTCAATCACAGCAAAGCATCTGTTAAAAGACTTTCGACAACGCGATGGAGTGCTCATTACGGTGCAGTAAAAGTATTGGCTGAAAATTTTGATGGGATAATATCTGCAATTGAGGAACTATGTGACCAAGAC
This sequence comes from Acrobasis suavella, assembly GCA_943193695.1. NCBI lineage: Eukaryota > Metazoa > Arthropoda > Insecta > Lepidoptera > Pyralidae > Acrobasis > Acrobasis suavella. The sequence continues at coordinate 7,300,052 of OW971947.1, forward strand.
GTAAATTTAGAAACTAGAGGTGCTGCACAAAATCTTATGCCTGCTGTGTGCAATTTCTCATTTCTTTGTTTTCTTTTCTTTTGGAATGATGTGCTAAGGGAAGTGAACAATGCTCAGATTGCATTACAAAGTAAAGGTTTATGTGTTGATGAAATAATCATAAAACTAGAAGCACTTCGTCTATTCATTGGAGAGAAACGGTTGCATCTAGCAGAAGAGGCAATAGATTTTGCTGTACAAAAATCGGAAAAATACAACATTTCGATGGAACGACGAATTCGTCGCAAGAAACGCATGCCCGGTGAGTTAGCGTCGTCCACCGAGGCTGGACTTACACTTAGAGCGGAACTTCAAAAGGACATGTTAGAATGCATTGACAGATTCAATATTGAACTCGAAACAAGAGTAAAGTCCATTAAAGACGTAGCTTCATTGTTTGAGGTTGTGCAGTCAAAGACCTTGCTTTCGGCAAACACTGAACAGTTAAAATTAGCTATATCAAAATTTACTAACCTTTACGATGAAGTATCAGAAACAGAACTCCTTTTAGAAATACCAAGATTGAGAAGACATTTAAAAGCGGCTAATATTACTGTCTCTAATTGGGTGATACTGGACTTTTTGAAATTTATTGTGGAATGGGATTTTACAGAATCTCTTCCGAATCTAACGGTAGCACTAAAGTTATTTATAACAATATGTGCATCAGTAGCTTCATGTGAGAGAAGTTTCAGCAAATTAAAATTAATTAAAAATTATTTGCGGTCTACAATGACCGAAACCAGATTAAACAATCTTGGTATTTTAACGATAGAACATGAAGCAACACAAAATATAAATTTTGAAGACGTGATTTCGGAGTTCGCTAGTGTCAAAGCTAGAAGGAAGAAATTTTAATTTTTAACAAACTAAATTTGTTTTACATAATAAACAAATATTTGTAATAGGTACTCATATTTTAATAAAACGTAAATGATTATAACTTTTTTTTATTTTAACAGTTTCGATTGAGTTTTAGGGTGACACCTATAAAATCCGCCCCGGGTGCCACCTATGCTAGCTACGCCACTGCGTACGGAACCCTAAAAATAATATAAAAAATGAATTGATAATAACCACCTCCTTTTTGGAAGTCGGTTAAAAAGGTGTTTTGGAAACCTTTTCGTATCTCTGAACTTAGTAATAATTATATTAATCTTTTTTTTGTTTATATTATTTAAATAAAAAATTAAAATTTGGAAAAAAAAAGTAATAAAACTAATTTAGTTGGTACTTTTTTGTACAATTTATAAAGCTATGAGTTATAACTATCTACTCGTACTACTAATTACTGCTTTTTAGTCATCAATTATTGTGGCAATATTATTTTATCAAAACTCTTCACTATAAGACCGTTTGCCTATAATACTATCGGAACAATGATCTTCGAATACTCATGCCACATATAGAACTAGAAGTCACTTCGTGGGCCAAGTCGTAGTACTATCTCAATATTATTGTTACTTTATAAGTAAAAATGTTCAGTTAAACTTAAACATAATACTATTGTTATATTATATCGTCTCTGTTGTACTCTTCAACTCCACCATTTTTTTCTTCTAAAAACTCACTTCTGATACTTGGTTGGCTGGACGAGATCCCTTCTTGGAATAAGCCCGCCCTCGTACTAATTTAATATAGTCATTGTTTGCTCCTAAATATTATTTTATGTACAATAAAGTGTTTACAAACAAACAAACATAATAAATATCAGTTAAGTATAGTTACCATTTCCAGTGGCACATGCTACGATAGAGCAACAGTCGTCAACCGGAGATTCAAAGCATAGAGGATCGTTCAGTCTCCTTCCTCTGCGTATGTAAGGGTGTTTGCAGCGAGGGAAGCATTCTAGAACACCTCCACTGGTGCACTCGCACGTTTCCTCGCAACCTCTCTCCACGCGGTCACCAATCTAAAGAAAGAAAAGGAATTAGTGTAAACCTCGCATCATCAGCAAATAAGTTATTCATTCTTTTGTATAAAGCACACACCATACATTTATCATACATTATCATTATCATCATCATCATCTTTCTCCCCTTTTCCCTATCTGAATCTTATATGTCAATCCTCTCTATCATGAATATATTTTAATCTATCTAAAATCTATATCAAAGTGCGAAGTCCATTTTCTGACTTGTAATGGTTTAACATCATGTTCAATATCAAAAATGAGGTATAGCTTTATCCAGTACGGAAGGCCAGCTTGAGCCATTTAGAATGATTCGAAAGTTCCCTTATTTGATTTCTAGTGCTGTGCAAGAACGAGAATCAGTTGGTACGTTCATAATTTCCTAGTGCAAAAGTAAATTAGGAACAATAGAAATAGATTTTACTATCTACAACTACAAATGAGATAATAAGAAGATAACAATGACATTTGTGTCTTTCATCTGTTTAAAGAAAATATAAGAAGTATTTTTCACCTAAATACGAAAACAACTGTAAGGCTGTAGGTACGCAAACCGGTATTGCATATTGCAGTATTAAACGGAAGTAGTCTTATTAATAAACACATTAAAATTGAAATGAGTACCGTAAAATCAAAGTAAGTCAATGCAAACGTCTCATTGTTGATGGCGACGGGAAGGCAACCTAAATAGACGGTAAAGTAAAGGCCATCGCATTAATAAATAATATTGGTATTGAGCACACGAGTAATTTTTGTCAAAGATATACCTTTTACTAAACAAAAATAATACGGATGCTCGAAAATAACAATAACGTTTGTAACTGACTTTTTTAAGTACTTACAACATTATATTTGGACAACCTAAGGGTTTTTTGTGGTATTTATATTGATGTACCTAATTTGTATCAATGAAAATCGAAAACAAAACATGTTGATTCATGCAACGTGACATATATGTTTAGGACTGATAAATAAAATACACATCAACATACCTTATATAAAACATCATTTTCTTTACAAGTATCGCTGTCATCTTCCACATCTCCAACCAGCATTGGATTGAACGGTGCTTGGAGATTAGAAAAGAACTTGTCATTTATATCCTTAGTCTTAGGGATATTTCCAGTTAACTTTACTGGCTCTTCATCTTCATCGCCATCTAAATTTACATCACTGAGATCACCCAAATCCTTCTTTCTGTCTAACGGATTAGTTCGATTATGTAGTGCATTAGCAAAATTTTGTAAGTCATCTGAATTTGAAAATAGTAATCTAGGTTTAGGCTTTAGGTTTAGTATGTCTTCCATATTTGCTGTAGTCAATTCTTCTGTTTTAGTTTCAATGACTTCTGTCGTCGTTTGTGCTGGAGTAGTAGTAGTTGTTGATGGAGTTGTTTTTTCTATAACTCGAGATGTTGTAGTTTCAACATTGGGGAATGACCTAGGTATATCTTCATCTTCGGCAGTTAGTTTACCTGTAAAAGAGAAAAAAATTAAATATAAGAGTTAATGATTATGATGTTTTTGTTGTATAATCACGGTAAATGGAACAATGCGATGGTATTTATTTATGATATTAATTAAGTACAGATACACTTAAATGTTTTGTCCTAAACGCACTAGACTAGACATAGTAAAGACTTGTAAAACACATGGACAGTATATACCAAGTAAGCGGGCCTAAAGGTGGAAAATTGAATGATTAACAGTAATAGTGGCTACCTTTTCACCTTTTCAGACTAAAAAAGCTTACACCCATTTATTTGTTCAACTTCTACCACCTGCGAGGAAGTAAAAGGATGGACAGATCAGACACGATTTAAATAACTGAAAATAAAATAGGAGCTATACTTCATAACAGGGCAACGGCTTTCAAGTATGTATATTTTCGCACATGATAATAAGGTCTACAATATCAAACCGGAGACAATCCTTACGGTATAAATGTTACTCGTTTTACATAATCGACCTCACGACGTTCTACAATACAGCCTGTGTTCGGCATACTAATGTAGTGTACATATGGTGTGGACCCCACAATGCAGGCAGTTCGACAGTCGTGAGTTGATGCAACACATACGAAATTGAATCCGTGATGGTAAATCAATCACTAGGTTATTCCGATTGCATGCTTAGCCATGGGTAAATTTAGTTTTTAATTAAAATGAGATGTAACTGAGGTTTTTAACTGGACTTCTTACTTCTAGAACTAATATTTTTATATAATTCAATTTGAAATTCAAAACCTTGATGAAGCAAATATAGATTATTTATACGGTTATTGTTAACTATTTACTTTATAATATGTCTATGTAGGATTTTTTAAATAGTTCAAAAGTAGTTGGCATCAATGTAGTGAAGGAATTGGCTTTTTAGAATCGAAATAAAAGATCTTTAACAACACAGATGTAGGATTATTACCATCTCCTATGTGGTTAATTTTGTAGGGCGACGTTTATAGCAGTAAGAATATTACTGTGCTTTTAGAACGGACACCATCCATCTCAACAAAAACATAGGTTGCCGTAGCTGCTCCAAGTGGCACAAGGTCACTAGGCAAGATTCTATGCCTCTTCGCGGATGCACGGCTGCAGACCACATTCTTTTCATCTCAAGCTTATTACCTGACATTAAAGCGCCAAATTGCATGTCACGCTCTAAATATCGAGATCAATCGAATCAAACAATTCCAAATCTCACCGAATCAATATAACTGTCGTCGATAAATTCTAAATCTCCCTATGAATTTGCTGCAGACAAAATTTACGCTTCACTAACGCAGACTTTATTTTCATTGTAGTAAGGATTAAAACATCTGTTGCGTATTTTTAAATGACAAATTATTTTTTGTCGATATAGAGATGTGAATGCACGTACATTTGATCTTTGGACGTGAGAAAGTTTGGGTAATTTAAATAATCAGTGGTTGTATATAGAAACATTAAAAGTAGCGTCATTATTATCATTGGGGCTCGAAAGAATTTCATGTCAAGCAACTTTTAGCATTGTTATTAGAAAGTTTTTCATCATAAATACTATTCCATAAAGATAATATTACTTTTGATGGCATAGACAATAAATGTAGGTACTTAGTGTATTTTTCTTTGCTTGGGTCTAATAAATACAACCCACCTTTTCACCTTTTTTTTCCTTTTTCAATCATATCAAAATTAATCTTCGTTAAAAGTTTTTCTCTCTGGTTTAATCCTTTGTATAAATTCTTTGTATTCTTCCTAAAGATTCAATTCCACCATTGTCTGGTATGGATAACATTAAGAAAATTAAGTGAATCACCTCAACTTTTTAAACATTATATAATAATAATCTTTATTTGCCAAAAACACAAAACATAAATAGGTACTTACACTTCTTATACTTCTGATAGCATATTTTCTTAAGTAATTGTCACTATCTCGGAGGATTGGTCACCCAAAGGAAATCTGACAGTGAATGTTATAGTAGTCATAATATGTACTTATTTCACATTATTTATACTTCGAAATCTCGCCTAACTATAAAAAGCCGGTCAAGTGCGAGTCATTATCATACATTAAAGGTTTCCTACCTCCGTAAATTGTTTAAAAATAGTTCAGTAAACACGTTAATGTCATTATAAAGATCGAGTTAAAACGAACGATTGTAGAGTTCCCCCAATTTTTAACTTAATCTTATTTTTGGTATTTGTTGTAACAGCGGCCATAGTAATAAATAATCGGTGTTAATTTTAAGTGTCTTGCTATTATTAGCGCCCTGTGACAGATGGACTGATAGACATACAGACAGCGGAGTCTTAGTAACAGGTTTCATTTTTAGGGTTCCGTCATCGTACGACAAACGATAATAAATAAAAATGTTATCTAAAAGTAGTGGTAGTTGAAACAATTTAAAAAAAAAATTAAAAGCTTAAAGATTTAATATTTCTAGCATTTTCTAAGGAGCCATTTACCGATGACCTCATACATGGTAGTTGGTAGTATGTAGGTTAACCAAAGGACGCCGGCTGGGACCGGTTCCAGTCGGGTCCACTAATCACGAATTATTTCGGATGCTTCACACTTCACGGTATTACACGAATTGCCTTTTTGTGATCTACTTTACAACCAGTTCCTTTGTGGTTCTCAAAATGTCGAGGTATCTACTATGGCAACACGTAACAAACATTCTATAACTTGTAAGGAAATTGTTTATTGTGAATAATTACAACAAAATACATAATATGTGTAATATATGAGTATATTATACATATAATATATTGTGCAAGTATATAAGAGGAGATAATGATATATGAACACTTATATAGTGATAGATAGAGAATTTTGTATAACACTTATAATAGCTTGTAAGTGTTGTACAAATTTCTCTATCTTAATTTAGGTAATCATACCTAATTTACAAGAACGGCTCCAAATTTTTATAAGGAAGGCACTGATCAATATAATAAATCTAATAATATCTAATAAAGCTAATCATTTCAGTCATCCTAATTGGTAAGCCTTTTTTTTCTACCCCAAATTCACTTATTTATTATTTGTGGTAGAAGTATGGCCAAATATAATAATATAACGCCTCCCAACAGTCTCAACGGATGGTAGCTTCCAAACGACTTACCAATACCTAATCCTATATTGTCTATAACTTGTTGAGTAACATTGCTCATTTTTATTAATAACCATAAATCCTGTTAACGAATGTGCCGGCATCGATCCAAAGTTTTTACGTTATACTTACATCAAAACAACTTACGTTTAGCATACAAGGCCATTTTGTCAGTTAAATGGCTAGCAATGGTATATGGGTCATTGTCAAATTCCGCGCAGGTAATCGTAACTAAAAATGTTGAACTTATAAAAAAATAAAAATACTTTAACATGACTTTTTTCTATAGCAATGTTTGTTTAAACAATTAAATTTTGCTTTGTTACAATCGGCCGCGATGTTTAACTAATGATATTTTAATTATTCTAGATTTTGTGGGTTAGGGTGTAAAAAAAATACAACTCTGTTATCACAACATTTTAACTTTTATTATCAAATTAAATGATTCAGTCCCAAATATTTTGGCATTAATGTTGATTACAGTCTTTTATCTTTTAATAACAATTAGAATCTTAACATTATTTTTAAGTTTACCAATTATTAATTTAAATTCCAAACAACTCTGTGACTGATTGAATTTTAACAGACATTAAATTCCACCTAATTACTTTTAATGCTTATATATTCACCGCTAACTATAAAATATGACCGTATAAATATCTAACGTATAAAGATATTCTAAGATAACCACATTATTTTAAGTAGCTTTTCAATAAAATCCTCAATAAGTCATTAAATCTTTGGGACAGAATGGTAACAGAGTTGTAACACAGTAACAAAGTTGTCCTTCTTTTGTATTTTACTTGACTAAATTGCACTCGGTTGAGCTTGAGATCTCAATAACATAAACTTCAAATATTAATAATAATAATTTTATAAGACTACCAGTCTTTTTATCAATCAATAATTATCTTGATGAAAAAAAAACAGTATTAGGGATAAATTGATCTTGATCTGACGGGATTGGGCTGTTTAAACGAGAAGGTGATGACTCTGGGGTGTGCATAACAAGCAACGCAGAGCTCTGGCCTTATCTTTTCGTCTAGCGTTTGCAGATCGCCATTTCTTTTGCTTCATGTTTATGTATTGTTAAACCCCCAACTAAGCGTTTGTTTGCATGGTATCTCTCCAAATCTTTTCTTTTACATTCTGCTTTCTTTTCGGGAATATTTTTACGCCGAAGTCGGTATTATCGCTGATTCTCAGCAGGCGTGAGACGTATCTTGAAATCGCAAAGAAACACACTGTATCCTGTAACAATGTACTTAAGTTAATTGGAATATTCACGTTTTATTTATATTTACCAAGCCTAAAATAGCTAAGCAAGCCGAATATCAATAAAAATATATTTAGAAACATGAAATTTAAGCCCAAAATTAAATAATATAGCCATATACAATTCTGTTACTTTCTAAACACAACTCTGTTACTACGCGCTGGTAACAGAGTTGCGCAGTAACATAGTGGTAAATTTTACATTTCTTGTGTCATAATCAATAAAGTAAAGCATGAAGTACGCTTTTTCTTTCATATTAAGAATATTTACCTCTATGACAACATATTAAACATAAAACAATAAAAAATACGTGATTTACTTACGTAAATAGGTAGGTAACAGAGTGGATGCTCAATAAAAATACGCAGTCTGTTGAAAGCCTCGCGGTCGACTGGCGCTTCTTGTACCGCTCCCCCCGCTCTAGCGATCGGTCACGATTGATGCAGACATCGCACCCAACCTAATACCTAGTTTAAGCAGCGTCATTTCTATTGCATGTTGTATTTTATTCAGTAACATAGTATTTCAGATAGTTAAGCGACAACCGCGGGACAAAGTTTTGAAAAAATGTGTAATTTTAAATTTTGATACTTATCGTATTTCAGGCATATATCATAAATGTTAACAATATTCTGTTTATAGTAATAATTTATTTAAGGTAGGTTGATATAGCAAAAAATAAAACTATTGGGACTTTATTATAACAGAGTGTTGCCAGGGACATATGGAGTTTGTAAGGAAAACCACTCTGTTACCAGAAATGACAACTATGTTACCTCAAGAATAAACAAAAAAATCAAAACTAAACCTTTGTTTTAGTTAACAATGTTTATAAAAGTGATGTATTTTGTATTTCATGAAAAATGTTGTAAAAGGTTGTGTTATTTATTACTAATAAAAAATTAACTTAGTTGAGGGACCAGTTTACCTGCGCGAAATTTGACAATGACACATATATCTTTATATTGTAACCTATAATTAAGACTTATAAGTACATATGCAATAAAACATGTTTTTAGTCAGTTTACTTTGACCTCAAAAATCTATAATAAAATATCAAAGATTTGTTTCGTCAAAAACTTTATCCAGTTAATTTTTTTTACCTTCATTCCTCACAGTGTAGCCGTACCTAATCAAGGGCCGTGAAACCACCTGATCACTTCTTTAAGAAAAAGATCTTATTAGTGTACAACGGGCATTACTAGCTAATTACTTATGCAGGGAATTTTCAAAACAAAACCGATTTCGATACCAAACTACAAAACACATTTTGAAAAAAAAAAAAACTTTGGGACCACCTGACAAGTGTTCAAACAAAAAAGAATTTTTCCCGTAAGGTCCCGCAGCTTTCCGCGTAAATGTTAGGTTGATTACCTGCGCGGGAGAAGAAGCAAGGTACATTCTAGATTTTTTCCATAGCTCAGAGACCAGCAAGCCTTTTTTACTATACGTGGGAATCTATTCAAGTACTTACATGAGTACATGAAAGACACGCACAAACTTACATTCTGTATAGAAACTTGTGGAATGCAGTTTTTAAGGTGCCGAATATTCTCATAATAAACAATGGTTTTTGCGATGAGAATTCAATAGTGGACTGTCACGACTATTTCTCAACCGGTACAATGAACCCTGGTCTACGTGATTCTTAATACGCACGTAGCTACTGCCTGCTTACTTTTAAAAATAGATTTGAAATCTATTTTGGGCAGGAAAATCTTCTGAAATAAATGCTGATAAAAGATATTATTTGATCCAAAAAGTTTATCTTGAAGACCTTACATCGCAATTTCAATGTATTTTCGAAAACTCAGCTTTCACAAACCTTTTTCATGTACAGTCAAGCTTCAAAAATGGAGTCATACTTAATTTCTCATACATTTAGTATTTGTAGCCTGTCTGTACCTACTTCCCAACTCTCATTTTAGTTTCCCAATTTTAATTTTTTTTCGATTGGCTTTGTTATTCAGTTTTCTTTTTCGGGAATATGCTCCTTAAAAACCCATTCAAAAAAACAGGTAATCTGGGGTCACGGAGAGCCGAGTCGAGCATACTTATTTTAAAATAATACCTGCAAACAGAATTCAACGAAAGCTGCCACGTATTTTCCTTTATTACAAAATCCTAAATATTCCAATGAGTAAGTATATACGTAAAAGGTATTACTTCATAACGTAACGTTGCGTAAAAACGAAGGCATCCGGCTACCGTGCGTAAATGTTCATTGAAGCGCGGCCTGACGCGATATCCTTGGTATTTGAGCTGCAGGATGAGCCATAAGGAAATCCGATGTCATCTGTTGGGTAACAGGTGATACAGAGGTGTTTCTTTTAGTTTAAGATGACGTTTTTGCTCAACGAGGTTTTTTAGTAAGTGGATCATACCATACACATATTTTACCTAAAATCAAATATTTCTGGGCATGTTTGAACAATTATCTAAACATTTTTTTTAATTCGTCAATGGTAAGCTATGAAAACCTTATAATGCGTCCAAAAATAAATAGATCCTAATAACGGTCGCAGTGTAGCAAAGGTCCAAAGAATTTGGATGAAAAGTTTGGGGTCCTAACCTAACCTAAATATACACAATAAAAAATAGGTCTTATATAGACCAAATTTTTCATAATTTTTTTTTTATATTTCCCAGGGCTTGCACACCCTTTGCTACACTCCGACCGTAATAACGTGATAATAGTCATACGTATATAGGTACGTTTTTCAAGAAAAAAAAAACAACTGATGGATTTATACAAAAACATTTATCCGACAGCTAACGATATTACTTAGGTATATAAATCGGTACTAAGTTTACAGTAGAAGATAACTGAGTAACTCATTTAACTATACTATTTATATAATTTACACTATACTATAGTACCATATGGTGCGCACACGCTGATCTCATTATAAGATCACGATTTACACGTTCATACAAGGCCTAGCTATTCTGATACATAATGAGCTTAACAAATATACCTTTAGTACCTATATGTGTATTACAATAGTACAAAAAGTTAAGTTTCGTTACAGCTCTGTACAAATGACATTATACAGAGTGACTTCTTAACCACCAGACAATTTTTTGGAGCAAGTCCTGTTCATGATACTGAACTACTTTCCATAAAAACAATTAATGAAAAATAAAAATAAACTGCCGCGCTCGCCCAAACGGAGTTTGTATGGGAACTTACTCCAAATATTTTGGCTGGTTGATAAAGTAACCTTGTATGGCGTAAGAATGTTTCCAGTGCACTGCAGAAGTAGTCAATCAGCAAAATGATCAATTGTTGGTATTTATTTTATTTTATTTTATCAAACTTTATTGTTCCAAAGTACAAATATACTTTTAACAAATGGCGGACTTAATGCTAAGAGCATTGTGAAGACACCAGACACCACAATAAAACCTGACCTTTTACCCAATCATCCGAGAGATGACTAAGCCACGTTCCGACCCACGCTACCCACGCTTACTACAAGGTCTGATTGTACCCAAACATTAGATCGTAAGGGTTGATTCACACTGCAACAAGACGCGACGCGGTATTCTCGTAGGCACGCACTCTTGTATATGAATGATATTATTAAATATTTTTTGCTTTCTCTTTAGATTTGATGGCACTGATAAGATGATAAAATCATAATCATTTATTTATTGTATTTAAAAGTATGTAGAGAATTGTTACAAGCAAAGTTCCTGTGCAAATTCGTACAAGATTTGCAATGTCATTTGATATGATACCTGGGTACAAATGGCAATACGCATCGTCCACTACGTTTGACTGCGGAGCTCACGAAGAGACCAAAGGAAAATAAGAACAGCTTTATGTGTCGCAATTCACAACTATAAAATCGGTAATAAAAATACCTACTTGAATTACTGCATTATTCTCGTATGTGCACATTTTCACGTAATACGAATCCATCCTATCACCACGCGCCGCTTTCAAAATATCCCTTTGTTCAGTAAACAAACATTTCTCGCATAGCAGAGGACTGTTTCGTTCCAATGCTAGGTTTTGCGATGAAAACTTGTACGATACAATCGCAAAATTTGAATAGTAACTACCGTTGCGTCGCGCTTCGTCGCAGTGTGAATTAATCCAAAGGAGTATTGTGGGACCGGCCTTGTCCTGTTTAGATGCGATCAGCTCGGGACACCAGTGAAAGTGGCTGGCCCTGGTGGCTGATTGATGGGCTACCTCTTCAGTCCTATTAGTACCACCAGGTAGCAAACAGGTTCGCCTGATCTGCTTAGAAAGCACGTGTTGAGGTCTAGGTCTTTTAGAAAATTTTATTCTGTTAGTATGGATTGTCTTGTAAGCGTCAAATCAATACACTAGTGCCATAGAATATATTCAGCTGTTTCTTGTAACACTTCATTGATGTTGCTCAAAGAAAAATAGCAAACTTTTTTCCGTTGTTGCTAAATATAGATACACTTAAGTTGCGATGAAATAAGAAACATTAATTCATTTCTTATCTCATTAAGTGCCTTAACTTAATTTTGTATTTAATAATGTTGAAAATATTTAATAAACAAAAGAAATCGAAGATTTATATAAATCTTTCATACCTTAATTACATAATGACATGATTTCCTCTAAATCTAAAAATGTTGCTAAATCATCGAATTGCAAACACGATTCTGAGAACACAACATTAGAACTTAATTTGCAGCGATGCATCTTAGCAGACAGCTTATGTCAACTTGTTGCGTGTGTATATTCAAGTCTCTAATGACGTTTTGTTATGATAACTTTACATAACAACTAGTTTTTGCCGACAACTTCATTCAAATTCTTGAAAAATTTCTTCTAATATAAAATGTAATCTTTGGAGTTCATTTTATTCCATTATAAAAATCACTCTGATCCTTTTTATCTGACAGAAGGAGGATTATGATTTTCAAGAGTATATATGTATGTATATGTAATTGTTTGGCACGCTCTGCGGCCTAAACGGTTCGATGGATTTAACCTTAGAGGTGTCATTAGATTCGTCTTAATTCTGAGAGTGACACTGGGTATATAAAAAGGCAGTCGGCTTTTTTAATAATATACAGGGTGACTTGAAGTCACTCTATATAAAATTAAGGAAGAAGTTCTAATTACTTCTAAATCGTCTATCTATATCTATTACTCAAATGTTAATATTATAAATAAACAAACGTTTAATATCTTAATAAATAATGAAGTAAGTATCAGTCATCGTGATTTGGTAACGCAAACACGATTCACGATTTTGTTGTTTATCTTCAAATGATTCACGAACTCGTCTACTAAATAGACAATTTATTTATTATTGACTTCTTTGTTATTAAGATACTTTTTTGTGTAACAAAAAAATAAAAAACCAGGTAAATGCGAGTCGGACTCGTGCACGAAGGGTTCCGTACTATTATCTATAAAAAAATACGTTTGTTGTATAGGAGCCCCTCTTAAATATTTATTTTAATTGGTTTTTAGTAATTAGTAGCCCGCTTCGTGTGTACACCTAACTGGTAGATGCTAATAGTTTTTAAACAGATAGAATGATATCCCGCGGTGAATATCTAGTGCAAAGAAAAAATTATTTAAGTTTATATTGCGCTGTATTAACATTCAACTGTTTTTTGAAATGTATTTTAATAATAAATAAAATAAATAAATGGTTGTTATAGCAGCAACAGAGATACATCATTCAACTGTCTTGCTAACGCGGTTCTTGAGATACAGCATGGTGACAGACAGACAGATAGACAGCGAAGTCTTAATAATAGGGTCCCGTTTTTACCCTTCGGGTGCGGAACCCCAAAGACTGCTTTTTTATGATCGAGAAATGGATAGATCATCCGGCTTATCCAAATAAAACTACTAAGTAAGCAATGTGTACTTCATATTAATTTATAGGTGTGATGTTTATTTATGCCCACGACTAGCCCACGATTTCTTGTGTAATGCTCTTGAAAGAAGTCGTGGGCAATAGCTAGAAGGTATAATTAGAGAGTACTTGGGCGACCGAGCTTCACTCAAAGAGGTTCTCAAAAATAAAACCTCTAGATCAAATCAGTCCGAAGTTCATAGAATCGTTCGAGCCGATTCTGAGATCCCTATTATAATTTAAGACTCGCTCGTTTATATCGGAGATAGGTACCTACAAGATTTTGTAAATGTTCAAGAAACAGTTTTTGAAAAACCAGCATATTACCCATTATAGTAGCCAAACTCCACCTTCGCAACATAAGGGGTGCCAATCGTGTTAATTCTGCAAACATCATTTTATGCCATTTTAACCCCGGACAAAAAAGAGAAGTGTTATAAGTTTGTCTGTTAACCTGTGTGTCTGTGTATGGCATCATAGCTCTCAATAATTTTCAATGCTGTTTTTTAACGTAAAAGCAAGTTTCCTTGCGGGCGTTTTTAACTGTTCAAAAGTTATTGGGAGTTAACGCTAGAAATTCGTTTTAATTTATTTGCATGGTAATCATAAAAAAAACTTGTTGAAGAAATGTCTTGGCAAAAATTGTCAAGTGAGAGTTATTATTTATATTATTACTTAACAGGAGGAATGTCAGAGCATTACTTCGTCACAATTTACCTCATCACTTGACAACTTAATGAGTTCTAGCAGTCGTATGCTATGCAACAGCATTGTGTAATTAGCTAATGCATTTTTTTCTAATTCAGCCTCTTTTGCAAGGCAGAACAATGTTCTCACGCTTTTGTGGTTGCGTTGCGCTTTTTGTTTGGGCTTTTGATTTATGCGATGTTCACACACATCAATGAACTTGTGAATTGTGGTATTCTTTAGAGTTAATTATTGGAGCAGAAATCCACGTCACTTGGCTAAAAATAAGGTCATATTTTTTTAGTAACTCTAATAAAGGGTTTTTCAATAAGGGCGGGTAGATTTTGAAACGAAATTAAACAAGCTGCGTATGAGGTATCAACAATTTTTTTTATTTATTTAAAAGACCCATATATGCCATTAAGTATGGAAGATGACATCATTCAAATGCCCGCCTCGGCTTCTCACAGTGGCACGGATCCGAGTGGTCCAATTTTCAATAACTCTTCCGCATAGATCCGCCTGAATTTGAGCGATGGCATGTGTTATGTTCACCTTCAGGGCATCGGTGGATTGTGGTTTATTTGCATAGACCTGCGACTTCAAAAAACCCCACAAGAAAAAGTCTAGCGGGGTTAAATCGCATGACCTTGGTGGCCAATTCACATCACCCCTGCGAGAGATAACCTTAGTCTCAAATCACTCATGCAGAATGTCAAACGTGGCGTCCGCTGTGTGGCACGTAGCGCCATCCTGCTGGAACCACATGTCGTCTAGGTCCATATGGTTCAATGTAGGCCATAAAAAATTGGTTATCATCGTTCTGTAGCGCTCGCCGTTGACAGTGACCGCCTCACCAACGTCGTTTTCGAAAAAATACGGACCAATGACGCCACCGGCCCAAAATCCACACCAAACCGTAACTTTTTGAGGATGCATTACCACCTGGTGAACCTCGTGTGGGTTTGTGTCGTCCCATATACGGCAATTTTGTTTGTTAACAAAGCCATTCATCCAAAAATGCGCCTCGTCGCTAAAGATGATTTTTCGCCCAAAATTGGGATCCTCTTCCAAACGATTCGATGCCCAGGCAGCAAACAAACGACGTTGTCTATGGTCATGAACTTTGAGCTCCTGGGTCAGTTGAATCTTATACGGGTGTAACCCTAAGTCCCGTCGCAAAATTCGCCAAGTTGAAGTTTGCGAAAGGCCGAGTTCTTGTGCACGGCGAGGAATCGACTGCCTCGGGTTCTGCTGTACACTTTGACGGACCGCCGCGATGTTCTCGGCTGATCTTGCGTTTCTTGAACGTAAGTACAGGTGTGGGTTGATCGATTAACGAACCGGTTGTTTCAAATTTTGACACCAAACGCTGAAGAGTCGACTGTGAAGGGCCACCACGTCTACCGTAAAATGGACGCAATGCACGCAACGTTTGCACTAACGAACACTCATTTTGATAATAAAATTTTATCATTTGTACGCGCTGTTCAATCGTGTAACCTGCCATGGTGATTTGGCATAAGCAACTGAATAATAAGCAAAAGATTTGACAATTATCACCAAAACAAAATGGCCGCCACGGGCCGCCAAAATCTACCCGCGCCAATTGAAAAACCCTACTACACAACCGATTTTAATAAAATTACTCTGGGACCACCTGGAAAGTATACTCATTCAAACAAAAAAATAATTTTCCAAATCGGTCCATGCGTCTTCAAGTAATCAGTGAACATACATAAAAAAAAGGATCGCGACGTATTGATAACCTCCTCCTTTTTTTGAAGTCAGTTAAAAATTGGATTCAAATTATGAAGAATGTATGCATAACAATAAGTTAAATTTTAATTAATTATTTACAAAATAAGTCACGTATATGTACGGCTCGGTGTTAATTTATGGAAGTAGGTACGTCGTGGGTACAATATGAAAAAGTAGAACACAAGTGTATGACCCGTTCAGGTAAATCACCTGGTGAGGTCATGGCTGTCCGCAATAACACTACAGTTTGGTTGGAGTGATTAGTTCTAAAAAAATATTTACCTTCACCTTAATGAAATATTTTTAACCATATTTTATTCAATATCTTAAAAGCACTGTATGCCGTCTTTAAAAGAAACAATAAAGATTTCTAATAACTAAGACATGGCGTAGGCGTATAAATAAAGAATTCAATATACCTACATATATTATTTACATTTCACTAACTCCTAGGAGTGACAGGATAAGATGTAAGTAGATAAGATTTATGTATGCCAACATGCAAGTAACCGCAAAGTTAGCAGCCTACTCGATATTCTAAATAAATTGCTAAAGATTAACTTACCTAATATTAACAAAAAATGAATCATTGATTCTCGGGTTTATTAACATTATTCAACTTAATTCTTTAGTGATTTTGTTAATTATAATTATCATCATCAGGTCTTGTTTTGTCTTCACAGTGTACCACCTTCTCTATGGTTTCGAAGGCTGTACTACCAGATTCATATTTGACTAAAGCAGCGAAAGGATTTGGCTTACACTCTCCATGACGGCCAGAGTTCTCATTGATGTGTATATGCGTTGTTTAGCTTGTTTTTATTGAATACTTGGAGGACTTACAAATAACATAAAACAATGATTACTATTAAAACAATATTTAATTTTAAAAATTGTAAAAAATCCAATAAGCAAATATTTCTAAGAATTCGTAGATATGCACTCGCACTTGACAGGTCGTAGCTGAAGATCAGTGCGTTGCTGTCTGGGCAGCACTGGCACCAGCTGAGCTATGACCTTTTTAGATTGCTGTAGCACAAGGATACACAAAGACCCGATTGTCCAATTATGATGTCTTTCATGTTTTGTAATCTTGTATGTTTCCTCTGTTTGTGTGTGACTACTTTAGCTACAAATAAACCTATTATATTATTTATCTTTATAAATGAAGTAAGAAATACGATAATTTCCTTGAATGGGCAAAGAATGAATAGGCACCGATCAAGAAAATAGAAAATACATAGAAGAAAAACGGATAAGCATCGTCAGTATCCGGATGTCTTGTTTTAAGCGAATCTACTATAGTGTTACTGTACAAAGTCGTATTTTGCCCTAATATAAAATCAGTCTGTCTGTTTTCTTGCTCTTGACACAGACTCAGATAGAGTCACTATACCTAGAGGAAAGAGGTCAGTTGGTCTGTCTGAAATGAGGATGAACGACCGTACAAAACCGTATTTATCCAAACTGTATCTGAAATAAACGCGAAATATTAGACCATACCACAAATAATAATTGTATCTGGGTGGTGAAAATTTAATTTATGTTTTGGGACTGTTTCTTCATTCGCGGTCAATAACCGCAAGAAATACTTACCGAGTTTTAGAAATATGTACTTTCGAAAATATATCGTCTTACTCCAAAGCGGGTCAGGCAGAAGCTGGAAAGTGAACGTGTGTGATGCTATAAACGTTATCACATTTGGTCATAAACGTTTGAAAATTGACTTTCTAAATCATATTTAATTGGCTTCACCCGCTGATTATAAAATATAGTGAAGGTGAGTAAATAATTATATCTTGTGATGTGTGAACGTATAACTATTGCATTTAATTCAATTAATTATTTATTTGTCGACAAAAGCAGCAAGAATAAAATTTACTTAGTCCTCATTTACTTATTTCAATCATATTGAAAAAATCAATAGAAACATTGCTTTTTGCAAGGCCGAGTGATTTTGAATCGACATGGCATCGGCAAAAGTTTAGGTATACAATTATAAAAAATAAAGACGAGCACATAACATACACAATAAGGTTATGTAGGTACGAGTACATTGTGAAAATCAGTGTGACGTCATTATTTATGGCTCATGTTTAAAAAAATGTAGAAAACAAAAAGATCCAGACTCTAATCACAGTTAAGAACAAAAACTGGCCAGAAAAAAATAAAAATAAAAATAAAAATGGAATGTCGGGTTCCGAAAACGGTGCGGTGAAGTCATGACTACGTTATTTGGTGGTTCTGTCAGCATTTTGAGGTTAGTTATGAAATAAGGATATGACTGCTAAATATTTTTGAGCTCCGCTGACTATTTTTAGACATTTGAAATTTTCGATTTAAGATTAAGAATCTTAAATCATACCTACTACTACAGTTTTTTAAAAGCAAATTATTGCAGCTACGCTATTAAATAGTTCTTGATAGTTTGAGCATTGCCTTTGAAAACTAAGACTGGGAGAAAAAATCAAACCAGCTAGAGATGTTTAAAGAAATTATAGTTATCCTTTTTTATTATGCCATCATTATTTTTAGCAAAAGAATAAATGCAGTAAAACAAACAAAAATAAATAAATTATACACTTTCATTGTATTTTATTTTATAATTAAGAGTAGAGATTCATACCTACTGCAAAAAATATCAAACGCCACAATATACAATATCCTTTAATTATTTTATTGAGATATTTCACAGTAAGGATGAGATAATAGAAATAAATACCCGATATTACTTAAATGTAAATAAGTCATTGTATGGATACGACCCTGACGTTGCAACATTTATTTTTATGGATTTAACCGATTGTTTCGAAAACTTGTTTGTTATCGGACCGTAAAGGCTGTGGGAGTGTCGAGATGATATTTTGAATATTTGGAGTTACTTGATACATGGATGGAATTGCAAAAACTTCTAAAACAAGACTGGTTTCATGAACCCGGTTGTGTGATACAAATGCGACATGCATAATTTATAGGATTTAAGAATAACGAGTGTTAGGCAATACAAGATTTATTTTATTTACTTAAAGCTTAAGTTTTCAAAACGTCTATTTGTATGCACAATTATTCCAAATACGTCGAACGTGAACTCTAAGAAAATAAGATCGCTTATATATCAACGCAGTAAATACCACAATATATTTACAATAATAAACACGGTTTCAATCGATGCTCATTTATTACTCCAATGAAAGACAAAAAAATAGAACACTAATTTCCTTTTACGCTGCTCTATAAAAGAGTTTGTATATGTATCTACCTTTCGCTGTGGAGGTTTTATATCGAACCACTTGCACCATAGAGCAATACGGAACTTTCAGGCTTGCACATACATGGCTTGAACGGCCTACTTGAATGGGCGGTCGATTTTTTTTTCCTATTTCTCTTAAGGTTTCCTGAAGAAAGCTGTTCAGTATCATGGGCTGAATTTAGCCTTAAAATAGTGTCAGTATATTTTGTTAGATCCTGCATATACTACTTGAAAAAAAAACTAAATTTTCATACAAAAGTGTTTTGCCGGCCCAGCGATTTTTTATTCGAGTTTCAAGCATTGGTCCCTTGGGAAAAGTTGTTCAGATTGACGATCTGAGGTCCTCCCACAAGGATCGGACAGGGTTTTTATTACACATTGTATATTATATTTGCCTCGAAGCTTTGGGCCTAAAAAGAAATAATGTGCTAAGGAGTTCTCATTTTAACAAACGCTTATCCACATTATACCAACATTAGCCGAGGGTTTTGACACTGACCACACATTAACCACGGCCCATCAAACATCTTCAGACTGATGAATGCTTAGCAAATCGTCGGAACCGACCCAAGGCTCAGCTGACTAATATTTTTTTTTTTTTGTAAGACAGACTAATGTAATAGAGCGTTTTTACGCTATCCTACGTCATTACCTGTATGGCCTACACAATAGGTAAGAATCCTTTTATACATGTGGGTGGGTGGCAAGCGAAGCGTAGGACACCCACCCACAAGGTGGTCTGATGACCTGACTAAGGTCGCTGGAAAGCGCTGGATGCAGGCCGCCCTAGATCGGTCATTTTGGAGGCCTATGTCCTGCAGTGGACGTTATGCGGCTGAAATGATGATGATAATGATGATTTTATGCTTAAATCTAAGAATTTACAGACACCTTTCTTTAGACTAAACCCCAAAAACGTATATTATACACACAGCATGACAGGCAATGTTAACATTGTTAAGCTCAAGATACTGACTTAAATTTACAACTTAGTAAAAAGTTTCATTAATATAGTTCAAAGCAAAGAATTTATATTTAACAATTGGAGTTACTAAATTTTTTTAGAATTATGATAACAGAAATTGATCCGTAACATTAAATTTACCCTAAATGTATTCGTTTCAATTCGTTTGGTAACTTCTTTTAACCCGACTGCATAAGCGACATATGCCTAAGCGAGGTAATTAAGTATAAATTCAACAAATTCTTTTTTATTTTCAGATTTCTGGTGAACATGAATAAATAAAATTAATTAGTTTGCAGATTATGATAACGGAAATTGATCCATAACATTAAATTTACTATAAATGTATTGTTCAATTTGTTTGGTAACTTCTTTTAACCCGACTGCCTAAACGACATATGCCTAAGCGAGGTAATTAAGTAAAAATTCAACAAATTCTTTTTTATTTTCAGACTAGCTGATGCCCGCGACTTCGTTCGCGTGGACTTTATGACTCCGGCGTATTAATATAAATAACAACTAATGAGAGAGAAAGATAGAGAGAGATAAGAAAGTACTTGTAACAGTGTTAGGAGTTAAAAGTCAATATTATTTTAATTCTTTCCTTCGGGAGCCAATATGAAAAGAGCTGAAGTGTTACTAACCCTGGAGAAAGCCACATTAAGTTGGCCATGCGAAAAAGCAGTCCTCAGATCGACATTAGCAGCTTTAAGCCTCTAAAACTGTGACTTATTTTCATAGGAAAGCAAGTAAACACTGTGTATTTGTAAAACTGTGTATTTTCAAAAGGAAAATTGTTATACGCGGAATAAATACAGTTTCACTGGCACCACTCACAGTAAACTTTAAGTGTCTCAGCAGACTATGCCGAAGTTTAGCGGCTAAAGTTCAGTGTCTAAAGTTCGGTGGGGATGACACACTAAATAAGCTGAAGTTCAGCCGCTGAAGTTCGGTGGAAACGCCGGACTGTAGTGATGTGCCGATATGAGAATTTAATCTTCCGTCTTTGGCGCGTCTGCGGCGAACGGACACGGGAGCGGAAGAGGGAACGGAAGTGAAAAAGGGAACGGAAGCGGAAGCGGGAGCGGGAGCGGGAGCGGAAGTGGCAGCGGCGGCGGAGGCGTCGGCGGCGGCGGCGGCGGCGGCGGAGGCGTCGGAGGCGGTGGCGGCGGCGGAGGCGTCGGTGGCGGCGGAAGCGGCGGCGGCAGTGGCGGCGGCGGCGGCAGCGGCGGTGGCGGCGGCGGCGAGAGCGGGAGCAGCGGCGGCAGTGGCGGCGGCAGTGGCGGCGGCGGCGGCAGCGGCGGTGAAGGCGGCGGCGGGAGCGGCGGCAGCGGCGGCGGCGGCGTCGGCGGCGGCAGCGGCGGGAGCGGCGGCGGGAGCGGGAGTGGGAGCGGGAGCGGGAGCGGGAGCGGGAGCGGGAGCAGGAGTGGGAGCGAGAGTGGAACGGGTACGGGAACTGGTACGTGGAAGAGGGAACGGGAGCGGAAGCGGGAGCGGGAGCAGAAACGGCAGCGGCGGCGGCAGCGGCGGTGGCGGCGGAAGCGGCGGCGGCAGTGGCGGCGGCGGTGGCAGCGGCGGTAGCGGCAGCGGACAATTCCTTTTTGGTTCGAGTAGCTAAGGTGTGGAATGAACTGCCTGCGTCTATATTCCCAGAGAAGTACAGCCCCGGGACATTCAAAAGTAGATTGAATGAGTATCTTTTGGATAGGCATGCTTCATCCTAGTCTTCATCGTCGCTTTCCATCAGGTGAGATTGAGGACAAATGCCTAAACCAATAAATTGTAAAAAAAAAAAAAAGTCAAATTGCGCATTCGCATTATTGGCCCTCCGACATTAAGACTTATTTTGTGAGCCGAGAGTCCATTTGCTGCAAGTGAATTAAGAAACTCAACTGGATAATTGGTGGTGTCGTCAACAACTCTATCCAAGAAATTAACAATAATTTGCGTCATAAGTTCTATAATAATTGGATTTTAATTTTTTGGTGTCAATATGGCGCGTTCACATATCCAAGAATTTTTCTGGTGTGTTATGCTCTGAAGGTCCGCAAATTCTGAACTTATAAGTTCTTCTTCGGACGAAACAACTTTTTTTTGGAAAAATTTTCAATGTACAGTCACATTTTTTTACTCTTTTATTTGTAGTATAGATTTAGTATGTTTTTGTTCAACGACAACAAAAAAACATCATCTATAAAAATTTCAACTGTCTAGCTATAATGGTTCATGAGATACAGCCTGGTGACAGACAGACTAACAGTCGGACGGTCTAAGTAATAGGGTCCCGTTTCTACCCATTTGGGTAAGGAACCCTAAAAATCGAATAAAATAAGTATTTATGGGGGGCTCCCATACTACAAACGTGATTTTTCATAGATTATGGTACGGAACCCTTCGCGCGCGTCCGACTCGTGCTTGGCCAGTTGTATTATAACTCAACAAAAAGTTCTCATCAGACTTAACAACTTTTGCTAAGGCGGCATTTTAATATTTTTTATAGTTTAGCTGGACCATTATAGTTCTGCATCATGTGTTCCATTTTCCAAAATCAATTATAGCCTATATGTTGCCCAGGCTTCACAGCCATATAACAAAAAAAGTTTTATTCGAATCCGTCCAGTATTTCCGGAGATTAGCGTGTACAAATAGACAAACAGACAAACAGACAAACAGACAAACAGACAGACATTTTTTTTATTTTCTTACTCTATTACTATATCTCCATCGCCACAAATATTTTTTTTTGAAAAATTTTCAATGTACAGACCCATTTTTTTTACTCTTTTATTATAGTATATAGATTTCTGGTGAACATGAATAAATAAAATTAAATAGTTTGCAGATTATGCATACAGATATGCGCGCAAAATATAACCTTCCCTTTGCAGTCGAGTTAAAAGAATTTACCAAATAAATTTAACAATTGGATAAAGAAAATACCAACACGTATTAAGTTGATGTGGATAAGTTGATGATGATTGCTGTAATTGATGACGACACCTTATTAAATGAAGTTAGTGGATTTCTTCTTATTTAAAATGAGGAGCTCGCTAGCCCAGCGGGAGTTCACATTGTCACAAGTGAAGCGATACTGGTTGTGGACCGTACTTAGATGGATACACTACAAATGGCATGAAAAATTCTCGACCACTACCGTGATTCGAAAGAAACGTCATCATTTTATAGCAATCGTCAATCTTTGTCGTAATCCTTTAGGCAGCTTGAAAAAAGTTACTAACACTAGTTTTTTCCACTTACACATACGAAAAACAATCTCTCGTCACAGTCTATTTATAAATTTCTTAATAATATTTGTTTCTACCACGGGTTTTTACTTACTTACACATTTTTATTGCTCCAAAGCCGATAATAAACGACTTATAACTGTGAACAAGTTCTTAGAATTGCCCCAAATGGCCGCTTTTGTTCAGCGATCACTTTTTGTACAGTCATTAAGTATAACACTGTAATTATGTGAACTACTACTACAATAGAGCCTTAAGTACTTACTTTACGACATAACATTCTTTAATAAAAGAATTTAAACGTTAATTGTTAGCATTTTATTACTTTGCATAAGAAAGAGTACCCCCTGGTATTTGTAAATTTACAAATAAAGACATTGAAGCTTTAAAAAACTGAGTAATGTTACAGAATACTTATAAGGCGTCTCTAGGGATGGATCTTTTACTGCAACTAATCAATCTTTTACTAGTAGCAAAGAAACATCCTTCCCCAGACCATAGTGAAACTAGACGCGACAAGAAGTGATCAATCCTCAATAAAAGCAGTATTTTTTTTTATAAATTCTGTACTTTGAAATTCATTAAATTTTGGAAATTACTTTTGTTTGAGGTATTGTACAACTAGTTCGCCTTATGTTTCTTGGGGATCAGTATCATGTGAGCAAATACCTAATTTGCTGTAAAACTTCCTTAAAAAGAAGTAAATAGTATCTTGAGGGTTGTGGAGATCAAGAAAATTCCATAAATAAACCTTACCTTGTGTTAAAGATAAAGAAAGAACAAAAGTTACTTAGTTATACCTTTATATTTTAATTATAACTTACTCAGCAAAACATACACAATGTTGCAGTGGGTAAAGGCATGTCGCTGTAATATGTTAAGTTTGACAGTACAATATACTTCGTGTATGGAAAATTAACTTATATATATTTGATCGAGAGTTTATTCTAGTCATTATTATTTATATAAATTCACCTACTCCTCAAAAACTCCTATTCATAGAGCTAGAATCAATGTAATTATAGCTCCTAGCTTCTACTATGACCAAATATGCGCACAGCTTGCTCGAAGTGGACTTGTAAATTGTTACAAATCATAGTTCACCATTTAAGCGGTGACTGTCCGTTATTCTCCTCACTCGATATGGGCTTCGCCATTTTTATAAATTTAGCAACAAGGCGTTATGGATTGGTTTCCATAGACTTGAATTTTATTCGGCGTTTGTCAAAAAAAGACCAGTTCACTTTTCGTAAACTCTATGATTGGTTTGTTTCTTAGCAAAAAAGGATGCAGATAAGAAACATAAGACTTTTTTTGCATCTATTGTGTTATATCAATATTCTGAAGATGTTAGTATTAGTAGTAAAATAGAGAGCCAACTTTTCCTAAATTTTACTCCGTTTCCGTGGGCAAAATTTTTTTGGCTTCATAGGTAGATTAGTAAAAGTATGGCATACTTATTATTTCTTTCCCCTGATTAATTAATATCTAATGACAAAGAAACAACGCATTCACATTTCGCGTGACGTCCCGATCAGCTACGATTTTTAACCAAACGTGACGTAAATCGCCCCCATTCCAAAACTGTGAAGCGTGTATCTTTGTGAATTTTTACTACTTTTGAAAATGAAAAGGTATGAGTCATTTATTAATTAACGCATTAAATTAAAAAAAATTACCCAGTCTACATCTCTATTTAGGCGTAGGTAACTAACTTTTTATTTTATATACTGCAACTGTATTTTGCAATGCCATAATGTTCATTAGTATTTATTTAATTAATAATATTCCATACTGATGTATGGAATATTATTAATTAAATAAATAAATAGCTGTCAGAGTTTTGCATACCGATGTCTCGTGTACCGTCCATTCTAATTCATTATAATCCAACCAGTTTGAACAAACGTAAAAAACTCTTAGACAACTTAACGCGTAACATACAAGGCAATTTGTCGAGTTGTAAAGAATATTGACCCCTGTGTGTACAGTCTACGTCACATAAAGCTTCTCAACATAGGAAAATTTTACTAATATTACCGTCATATAGTGTAGTTGAAAAGTAAGTACGTTAATAGTTTCAATTACAATTTTTTTTTGTCATTTTAATTTATTTATGTGATTACAATGTGATTGGCAACATTGTACATAACTTACACTTTCTATATAGTCACTTCTTAAATTGAGGATGCCGTCGACTACGGCTGCAATCAACTCGGACCAAAAATTTTAATATTTTTCTTTCAGCGACTGGGACCACTCATACATTAAAAGAAAAAAAAGTACAGTTGATCAAACGAAAAAATTTTTAAAGTAATAATTAAACATTTTTTCGTTTGATCTACAAATAACTAAAAAACAAAACTGTTTGATTCAAAAATATAATTTATTTATGTAATTAAAAAAATATTCAACACTTTGATTCTAGTTATTTAAAATCTACGTAGGTAGTAAAAAGTACACTTATTATGATGCTATCAACAATCACGTGTTAACAAACTGGGTTAATTTCTAACTTATAGTAAGAAATTAACCCAGTTTGTTGTAAATTATATGTATATAAATAAGTATATTTTTTGATCTTTAATTATATAATTATTACTTTAATATTTTTTCGCTGACTGTGCTGTTTTATTTCGAATAATGATTTTATTTTATTTTTTTTTTGGTCCCAGTGGCTGAAAGAAAAATATTATAATTTTTGATTCCGGCGACTGGCACCGCGGTCCGAGTTGATTGGGGTCTTAGTTGACAGCATCCTCCTTAAATTAGTAGGTAGTAAAAAAATACTACGTTTGATAAATATGAACACATAGTAAAAACATTACATATTATCCATATCCAAGGAAGAGAATTAAATATGTTGCCGACTGTATGTTACAGTAAATTGTTTATAGTAACATAATGAGAGATATTAGCTTATCATAAGCTTATCTACTTTGTAAAAATGGTATTTCTGCAATTAATTTCATGTCAAGATAAAACTGTCAAAATAAAGATTTCTCGGTACTTTAGACGCTCATGAGTATAGGTCGTTTGTTTATAAAGCTTTGTTTACATAGGAAAAAACACAGATACATATCAGAAAAGTAAAAATACAACGGCGGACTCAACCCAGAGATAACTCAAAGACTTTCCAACAAGTCAAATCAGACACTTTTTTCTAAACGTCCTAACA
The DNA here is from genome assembly GCA_943193695.1 of Acrobasis suavella. NCBI lineage: Eukaryota > Metazoa > Arthropoda > Insecta > Lepidoptera > Pyralidae > Acrobasis > Acrobasis suavella. The sequence continues at coordinate 7,326,823 of OW971947.1, forward strand.
AACATTTTCTATGGTATTTGTATGAAATACAGGCTATTGACGTCATAGTTTCTTGGAGACAAATAGTGCTTTTCTATACCAGTTTTTCTGCAATAATAAATCTAAAATCACGTTAAAAATTGATATAATCATGACAAGTTACATTATTTTAATTTCCTTAGAGTAATTCCGTAGTTTTAAATAATTTATTTTTGAACTAAGGAAGAACTCAAAGTACCCAATTGACACACTTAGTATTGTATATTATTAAATTATTTACAAGAAAAAAGTATGATTGAGATACAACTAATCATAATTAAGCATATTATTCGCGTGTTTTATTTTAATCAATAACATTTCTTTTTTTAAGTCTTTATTAGGTTTATTATAATTATAATCAATTCAGAAAACATAATTTTATTTAAAATGTATAAAAATGTAGCCGTTATGCTCATAAGAATGTTTAAAATAGGAAGCGGATTTAAATAAAAAGTACACATGTACTCGTTTTTTTGCCTAAGACGCGCTCCCTTGTTATTCGAAAATAAAACTTTCTTACACATTTGTTATTATTTAACATAATCGTAGTACAGTAAAACATATGCTTTGTTTATAATTATTGCTAAAGTGTTTAGATTATTAAAATAGGTATAGTTTTATGCAGGGTCTAAGAAAATATAATGAAACTGTGTTTCAAATGTGTTTTCAGTGCATAATACTGAACAACATTCCCCTAGGAACATACGTCATTATATGAAAAAAAAATTCATACTAACTCGCACGGATCAGCTGAACGAACTTGTATGCGAGGGCAATTTATATTTTTTGACTTTTTTGCTACACTTTTCATAGGGAAAGTTCTTCCGTAGTGGTCTGAATTTACCTAATATATACTATGAAATTAGATGATAAGACTTAAAAGTGTTGCACTACTACCTTGAAAATCATCAACGGTGTAGTACTAGCATTGTCGTAAAATTATAATAAAGTTTTCTCTTTGGTGTAAAAATGTGTCTTAGCTGTATCTGCTGTTTGAATTGATTTAACACTACTTTCACGAGATTTGGTTGTGTAAGAGCGTCCTACATGTTGATAAAATTTTATTTACAGAAGCATATTTTGCTTATTCCCGTAGGTACTGAACAAAGAGTAATTAAAAAAAAACAAAGAACAAGAATTGCTACCTCCATGCAGCAACAATCGATCATGTAGATAAATCACAGACATATGTTTAATTATTAATGAGGTATTTTATCAGATGGATTCTTATAAGCAAGTTCAGTGACACAAATACATCAAGCAGATAAAACTGTAGCGTTTTTTTGTTTTTTTTTTTCATCTATTAGTTAATAACTAACTGTTAAAAATACCTAACGGTTCAATGCATAATGATTTTTGTCAATGATATACGTTGTGTCATTTATTAGTTTTACTTATTTAAGGAAAATGGAACATTACGCAAATTATGTAAAGGCCTATGCAACTTTTTGGCACCACCCTTTTTTATTTCGCCACTAAAAAAACTTACGTCATCATTAAAGGACTTTCTAAGAAATCTTAGAAAGAGAGAATCAGGTTTCTAAACTGTAGCATACCGGAGATATGATGATTTTTACTATGGCAGAAGCGTAACAAGATCATTACTGCTCAGTTATGATTTTCTTACACAAAACAGCATTGTTTTGGAATACATTCAACATGTGATCAATTCAGCAGAGGTAAGTGTGACTATTTAAATTACTATATTTTTGTTGTATTTCCGATGTGTTTATCTCCAATCTAAGTACCTATATCATTTAATAAAGATAACATACCTAGTAAGTATCAGTAGTATGTATCACATAATTCACCATTTTGGAAGGTTTTTATATTTATACCATCTGACTTAAGACACGGGTTGCCATGACTATCCAAATATTACATATTATATGCATAGGTACATAATATTATACATATATGCCTTTTGCAGTCGGGTAAGAAGAAAGAAACGGTACTTGTATACTATATAAGGTAACTTTGAATAAAAACGGAGTGGCAGGGGGGGGTAGATTATGCCTTACATTCCTCTACGTGCTTTTATAGCAATAATCACCATAATGAGCCAAAAAGTAGTGTTTCTTTATAAAATAACCCCTGATCAATGCAACAGATCAACCATCATATCTCAAGAATGCATTAACTTACGTACTTATTATTTTCTTTTCTAGGCATCTCAGGAAGTAACCTAATCATGGTTTAAGTTTCATTGTTGGCGAAAGAAAAAAAAGGGTGGTACCAAGGGTCCATACAAAAGGTTGCATTGGCCTTCACCTCTATGCCATAAGCACCAAGAGCATAATTTAACATATAAATTATTTTAGCTTTTCAATAAATAGAGCAGGATGCATTTAAGACACATGCTTTTGATTGTGTACTTATCTTACGGACTGTCTACCGCGTTAGGGAAAACGTGTTAGTATAGGTAGGTACCTGATCAATATATTCACAACAATAAGAGAATTCGAAGAGTCTTGAAACTGTCATTTGTACCAAAAGCTTTTGTATATTGTAAGACTGGTGTACCGCAAGGATCAATGTTAGGTCCTAATCACTTCATGCAGATACACCATTAGCAATTCTTGGCGCATTTTGAACCGTGTTCAAGAATCATGCTCATTTACAACTAGACTCGCAAAGTTCTTTAGATTATTTTTACTTTTTATGCGTCATCCACTATACCGGTATGTACTGTACAATAGCATTCAACTGTGTTACCTATATAATGTTTAACAAAATCATCATCATCATATCAGCCAAAGGAAGTCCACTGCTTTACAAAGACCTCCCGCAAGAATTTCCAAAACGACCGATCGGAAATGTCTTGCTCAAGTCATCTGACGTGGTCGCCATACGAGAACCTTTCTGCCCCATCGGCCATCGGTTCTTTAACAAAATATACCTACTGAAATTATTTTCAGGGTAGTTCAGTCCAGAACAACTTTCCCCAATAATGTGGTTTTTCTGATTAGCTGGTCGGCCGATCTTGTGCATAGGTCAAAAAATATTTTACAATTTTCGATGTAATAATATGTTCCTTGGGGAAAATTGATTAAATCGTGGACTAAATGAATTATAAGTCTTAAAATATTTTCAGTATATATTGTTAGAACCTGTATTTTTAATCGTTCCTGTGCCTGGGAGACTATGAAAAGAAATGTCAACTCACTTAGTTCAGTGTCGCAGTCAGTGTAGTCATGGTTGCAGTCCACGGTGTAGCCGGTGGCAGTGGCGACCAGCGCCACCGCGCACCACAGCGCCAAAGCGCGGTGAAGCATCACCATCACCGGAGCCCCATCTGGAAATAAGATAAATAGATCATCATCATCATCATCTCAGCCGACTCACTGCTGAGCATAACTCTCTTCGTCAACGCCATCAATCTCGGCCCTGTGCTGCTCTAAACCTGGTGCGACCCACGACCGCAGAATTAATACTCAATTATAATAATAATAGAATTAATTTTGACGACCTTCGTAGCGTAGTGGTCACCATGCTTCGTAGCGGAGGTCCCGGGTTCGATCCCCGGTCAGGGCAAGTTGGAAAATGGCCTTTTTCAAATTGTCCTGGGTCTTGGATGTTTATCTATAATATATGTATTTGTTATAAAATATAGTATCGTTGAGTTAGTATCCCATAACACAAGTCTAGAACTTACTATGAGGCTAGCTCAATCAGTGTTATTTATTAATTATCAAATATAAGTATTTCATTTAGAACGGAATCTACTAAGGACGCGCATGTTGCGTCCCCGTTCCCCGTCCTCGCACCTCTCTCCCGTTCTCACTTCGTCAAGGGTATTGAGCGGGCGGCTGAAGACGCCTGCAGCCGCCTCGACAAGGCGAGAACGGGGGAGAGGTGTAAAATTCTGAAATTAATTCTGTGCCGCGACATTTAGTATGTCGTCAACCCATCTCATTGCTTGACGTCCGACGCTTCTTTCATCAGCTCTAGGCTACCATTACAGGATTGTGTTCCCAACACCGTAATCTGACAACGTACTAAAGTACAAGATGTTGGAACAGCGGACAAATTACACTGATTAAGCCAGTAAGTTTGTTTTATGGCGTGCTAACACTTCTTCTTCTTCTTCTCACTAAGTGATACTATATTTTATAATAAATACTTAACAACCAAGACCCAGTAAAATTTGAATACGGCCATTTTCCAAATTTCCCTGGCTGGGAATCAAACCCTGAACCTCCGGAGTGACGGACTAGCGTATGACGATTACGCCTCGGAGGCTATCAAAGTATGTGGGTGACATAGTGTCAATATAATCCATCAACAGACTGACAAGTGCAGTAGGTCACGTGAGAAAACTAGCAATATCTTCAACAATGATATAAATCTTCCATGAAATAAGTATGTGTACCTATATTTGTTAGATGTAAGCAATTTTCGTTGAAAAACCTTGACCGTTACACTATCTATTACTGGCATAGATGGTCTATTGTCTTCTTAATTAATTTTATGGTCAAATTGAAATGGAAAGGCGCAAACACATGAAAACAACGACCGTTTACAATCTAATTCGATATCATTGTTTCTGTAGACAATTTTCTATTGTCTTCTAAACTGTCTGTATCAAACATTTCAAACCAACCAACTTTTCCTATTCGAATTGTGTTTACAATGGTGGGTTAGATTTCGATTTATTTTTATGCGGCTTCAAATTGAACCCATTTAGAAAATTCTTTTTTAATTTAATTAATTTGCAAGTTGACCTAATTGTCGACAAGTTGATATCTTCCCTAATAAATTGATGGAATCGTCTCCTGTTTTGTCATAAAATCAAGCACTTTCATTCAAAAATTATGATTTGGTGAAGTGGAACTGACGGAGAAGACCAGAAGTAAAAAATTTCCTTTTCATTTTAAAAAGTATATAATTGTGTCAATTATATGTTTCTAGCTGGTTTCACTCGCGTGAAATTAAAATGACAACTTTTTTCCTGATAACCAAAATTTCAATGAAACAAAGCCTATATGTTGCTTTGAGCTGAGCTTAATCTATTATTATAAACCGCGTAAATATCCGTCCAGTAGTTTCGAAGATTAGCGTGAACATACATTCAGACAGATTTTTTTTCTCAATTTTGTGTTCAGTTACTTGGTTTTATCCCCCACACAAACTTTTCAATAAAATTATTAAGTGTATCTAAGTACAGACACGAGATTTTAACTGTTTTATTATATGTATTGATATTTATATGGATTTTGAGAATATGAATAAGAAAATATCTAATTATTTACAGGCTGAGTTTTGAAAAATAAAGTTCAGGTGAAAATTTTTCGTCCTCCCGCACAAATGAACTCTCGATGGGATGTATTCCAGTATCATTTATTGAAGGGCTCCAAAATGTTACCCTAAAACAATTTTGTTGTTAAGCCGAACTAATATGCATTGCATAAGTTGCGTTACTGGAATGAAATTGTCCCGTATCTATCTTGCCCGCATGAATGCGTTTTTAAAAAGCTTTTACTACTTTCGACATAGTTTCCTGTAATAATATTATTCACAGAGGGTACCAACCAATGAAATAAATCATACAAATATAGAGCTGCGTTTTTGCTAAAGTACCTATAGGTATTTTTATCCTACCGAGTTAATTCTGTATTAACAAAAAAATAAACAAATATTTTAAAAAGTTTATTCTACCAATCTAACAATACTAGGCTTTTGTTCACACAAAACGTTAATACGGTCGCGGATTATACCTAAGCTTCTTTACCAAATTTGCATACTGATCTTTTCTTACACCTTAGACGACCTCCGTGGTGTAATAGTCAACACGCTAGTCCGCCAATCCGGAGGTTCTGGGTTCGATCCCCAGTCTGGGCAAGTTGGAAAATGGCTTTTTTCAAATTGTTCTGGGTCTTGTGTGTTTATCTATATATGTATTTTACATAAAAATATAGTATCGTTAGGTTAGTACCTCATAACACAAGCTTAAACATATTTTGGGGCTAGCTCAATCTGTATGGTTTGTGCCTTAAAAAAAACATGAAACTGAGAATAAGTACGTATAGCGCATTTTATTATTCATATATTTTTTTAAACCATACTTGTAAGTGAGTAGCGAATTTCTTAAAACTTCGGAGTTTTAAATTCTAATCTGGTTACTTTTAAGTAAATTAATTTCCAATCCAAACCTTAGATACGTCAAACAGATGAATCACTCAATCATTGTCCTACTTCACCACGGACATACGGTGGCATTGTCTGCGTGTGCGCACAATGTTACCAAATATTATAATCAGTTGTCACTTTCGCACAAGGCCATAAGTAAAAAACTGACAATCGTTGTCTTCATTTTCGTTAGGGTACAAAAACTATGATGGCATATATAGATTAGGGCACATTAATATAAACAGCAAAGATTAACCTTCATATTCATAAAAATTAACTACAGTTTGCTAAACCTATTTTAGTCAAAACATGTTTTGTCCCTTTCCCTCTTTGCTACATTTGGCGTTGAAATAACAAGACAAAACATATTTTAACTAAAGTTTGTTTAAAAGCAAATGGGTGTATTTTTTTATGAATAAGGGGGTAAGACTTATACAAGTAGTGATAAACAGAGATAATGACATAATTGTCATCTGACTCACCAACTCAGATGTCAAAGGAGGTCTCTATTTCTGTACATTTTTTTTTTCGTTTTTATACGTACATTTATACGTATCGATACTAAAATTTCCCGAAGATATTCAACAGAACAAGCTTTTTGTCTGCATATAGTAATAATACGTTAAAAGTTTATTAGGTCTGTACTATGCCGAAATGCCAATGTAGGATATTATTATACCAGTTTTTTCTATTCCCCTATCAATTACAGAAGTCGATCAAGGAAAAGTTTAACGAGCAAGCAACTTCGCTATTTATGATTCCTTTTCTCCATCTAAAAGCACATACACAATATTCCTTGGATCCCGTGCTTCTGTGTCCCTTGAAAAGTTTAAACCCGTCAATCCCGTGATCGAGCTGCTGTTATCGGTGTAGTTTCTACAATTTTTTTCCTCTTTCCCGACGATCTCTTGAAATCTTGATACATCACTGCCATTACCTTGACTAGCTTCATTTGGCTGGGCTTTCCTCTTCCCTCTTTCTTTTTACTTTTCCTTCTATTATAATTTGCATAGACCACTCTGTCTTGTCGTATCAAGTGTCCCGATGATCTCTAACATGTCCCTTTTTCATCATTAATTTATTAAAGAACTATGTTCTTAAATAAATTGGTGGAGATAAAATAAATTGGCGATAAAATAAAATCGGTAGATTATTTTCCATGCCTCCCGATCTTCAGCTATATGCCCGACCTCCCTATACGAAACGACTTCTGCCTTTTCCTTAACTTCATATGAACATCCTTCTTAGCCTTCCCTTTCTTCTCCTCGTCTCTTTTTACCTTACTCTATTTTTTTAAAGTAAGGTAAAAAGAGGCGACTCTACCTCTATGTTAGTTACATTATTCTTCCAATAACACGTGATAATGTGTATTTATTATATAGATATGAATATGCATTCTCGAAAGTCGAAAGTGTTAATCATGTTGGTTAAACATAAATTCGATCTTGGTTCGAAAGCACACTACGTCAGATCATTATAAGTAGTAGGTATAATAATCTAGTCATCACTGCACGTCACGTCACAAAATGCTTTCGCTGATTCAAAATGTCTAGAAAGTAGATTTATATAATTTTAGAATTATTGCGTATTTTTAGTAGTTACGTAATAAAGTAAGCATAATCTATTTAAAAAATCCTTGCCTGTTGTTGTGTCCATGCTGGGCAAAAGTCTCCCCCTGTTCTTTTCACACGTCCCTATTTTGAGCAGTCTGCTGCCATCCATTCAATATTAATTGTATTATTTTTAAAACCAAAAAAAAATGATTTTTTCGCGCAAAGTACTGCTATATAATTTATTTGCTGACGTTTTAATCGGATTGCACCGACCGTGATCTCAGCATGACTCAATAAGCAAACAAATAATAAAAAAGTAAATTTTGCTTTAATTTCCGTGTACAAAATTTAATAAATACCAGCCTATACATAGCATCCATTCAACTTTGGCCTGCAAAGAGAAAAATAAAAAGCAAAACAGAAATTCTTGAGTGCCAGTACCCGGCCACATAAAAACAAAATAGGCCATAGTCAATGTTACTTTTTATTTTTAAACAAAGCTGTTAACACGTATTGTGCCAGCTAGTCTTTGGTCATAAATCCGCTATTAAGGTAAAAGAAAGTAACGATTTAGCTCGCGCTACAATAGCACGTGTGTAGCTTTGTTTCTCAGTCTGGGTCTTTGCAACTTTCGTCTTTTTGTATGTTGTGTGTGTGTTGTAAGATTTACAGGCAGACGCTTAGTGACATTATTCTTTAGTTTTTAAACAATGCAGAAAGCATTACTTTTCTGTTTCTTAAAGTTGTTGGAATATTACTAGGTATTTATATTTATTTATGGGAGCATTTCCAAAATTTTATGATTATCTAGTTATACGTTTAACAAAATGTTGAAAAAAATTATGCAATATCATTGGTAATTTTATTAATTTAGTGGCATTTGGACAAATAAATTTAATACTATTTAAGTCACTTACAATACTTGTAAGATTTAATTTTATGTGGTACTAATAAATTAAATTAAATTAAAGGTTGACTGGTAGACAACGCTTTTAGCGTTAAGTTCGCCTATTGTTCTGAACAATTTGTATTTGTTGAACAATAAAGATTAAATAAATTAATAAATAATATGTAGCTGTAAGATAACAGCAGATAGATGGAATTATACCCAATAGGGATGTTTTGTTTTTAACCCTTGATAAAAAGAGGGGTGTTATAAGTATGACGCTAAGGTCTGTCTGTCTGTGGCATCGTAGCTCTCGAACGGATGCACTGATTTCGATGTGGTTTATTTTTTACCTGAAGAAAAGCGATGGTTCACGTTTGATGATAATCGTTGTTTAAAAGTTTTAACGCTTGAAAGTCGGGATTTTTTAACTTACCTATCAAATAAAAGATGGCGCTACGGCTATCAATTCCGCTTAGCGTCGGTTTGAAATATGTAGCTCCGTCACACATCACTAAATAGTGTCAAGTTTTTAAATTTTCCTTATTAATAAAGTAATATGAGATATCCTTTATTTACAAATGATAGCTAATTAGTCAAGCAACAACATACGGTATTCGAGTGCGTTTACCACCGATCCGACTATCGATATTCAAACAATGTCGTTGCATACACAATGCATTACGAAATGTGGCCGATTAAAAAACGCCGGATTGTTGACGTGGGAACGCGTGTCGAGTAGGCTTCAAGCTTGGAGAAATATTTATTTATTTATGCCGCTTTTGTCAATGTTGTGACTGCACCTTCAGTGAACAGCTTCAAAAATAGACTGGACAAAAACAAGATCTCCAAACATTAAGCACACGCACCAGCTTATTAAGCTGCTATTGTGTTCTAAAATATATTATTTATTTTATATATTTTTTATATATATTGGGACAAATAACACTGATTGAGCTAGCCCCAAAGTAAGTTCAAGACTTCTCACAACAACTTCTCAAGACAAGGGACCTCTGGGTGGCGGAGTAACATGGTGACCACTACGTCACGGAAGTCGACTGTGTAGGACAAGAAATTAATAATAGTTTTGGCGGGAGCGCCACATAACAACGACTTCTCAAACTCTACGTGTTGGATCTGTATCCCCATGCAAGCCTCTCGAAGGACCGGGGTGAAAAGATCCGTGATTCTCAAAGGAGATACAAAATAGCATTAGTTTGTATCTCCTTTGTGAATCACGGGTATAATTATACCTTTATTTCAAAGTAAACTTTTTGCTCCAAAGCAGAAATGTATTTTAACAATTTGCTTAGAGCATTTTCTGCCAGTCAATCATAGGAAAAACAAAAAGTGCTTAAAAAGATGAGAACAAATTAAGCACACATAGGTAAGCTAGCCCTAAAATAATTTTTGACTAACTATTAAAAATTATAATGGAATATTGACATACTCAAATAGTTACTTACATAGGAGTATATATCCACTCAAGGCAGGGCCAGTAAGGTACTACTTAATCAGCTATACAACTTCTAGTTCCCAGTACATGGCTAAAGCAATGGTTCGTCCCGGATCTTAAACTCGCAGTGTAACAAAATATTCTGAATATAGTTTAGGGAACAACTTTCCCCAAGGAAAATATTATGTTGTTCCCTGATTCATGATTAGATATTATATATGTAATCATGACATAAAAATGTTTCATGATTAGATATAATATATCTAATCATGAAACATTTCTTTTTTTATTTCCGTAGAAACTCGCTGATCAATTTGTATGAAGGCCAAAAATTATTTTTCGCATTTCGATATACAAGTACATACATATCTTTGGAAAAGTATCATGAACTGAATCTAGATTTGATATAGTTTCAAGTTTTCAGTTTTTTTAGACCTTGTTTACTTCCTGTTTTAAAACTACCCCACATCTCTACAAACCCTTGATCAGTTTATCTTACTGTATCATGTGAAACATGAAGCTTCAATTGCATTCCTTCAAGTTTTCATTGGAATCTGCTCATAATATACTTATGCTTGCCCTCGTATTCATAAAATACATATGTATGTGCTCTACTAAATCAGTCACATAGTACAAGAAGAAAAATTCTTGGAAATAGTTGACTGCAAATTTTAATTGTATTATTTAGATGTATAATATAATGTATACTAAGCTTAAGTGTAAATCTGTATTGTAACTGAAACTAGAGTCAGGTTTAGTTACAATACAGATTTACAAATCAGGCTGAGTAGGGACCAATATTGAACTGGGTTTCTTTCGGCGTAATCTTTCCAGCAGTGGTCATTCCGAAACGCTAGTAGTTTTTAGCTTTTGCATTAAAATAATATTAAAAAAAATGACAACCAATAAGAGATAAATTTATCCTACATTTAATAATTTTTTTGACTTTGAAAGTGCAGAAAGTATGCAATTGAAAAAAAAAAACAGTGCTCCTTAAATTAGTAATGTTATTGATATCTGACAAGCTTTTATCATATGTCTTTTCCCGGGTCTCAAACTATATCCAAAACAAATTTTATCTTAAGTAATTCAGTGCTTGAAGCTTGAATAGGTAACAAAAAGACAGAGTTACTTTCACATTTATAGTATTTGTATGGATTTAAAGTGCAGATTCTTTTTGAATACACCAGTATATTTTAAAAAAGGTTGTTAGACAGACAGAGTGCTTTTCCGGTAGACATATGTACATACAGCCTTTATCCTTAAAGGGGCAGATCATTTTGAGCAGGGGATCATTTTGAGTCTTGCGGCTCTAAGCAGATAGAGCCCAGGGCTGCAAAATTCAAACGCCACTTTTAGCGTGATGATTCAAAGATTCAAATATTTATTCAGTAATTAGAACTTTACAGGATTTTTACACGTCAATATTGTGTGCTAGAAGGTGGAGCAATAAATAACCGGCCAAGTGCGAGTCGGACTCGCGCACGAAGTGTTCCGTAACATTATCAATAAAAAACCACGTTGGTTGTATGGGAGCCCCTCTTCAATATTTATTTTAGTATTTTCCGTGAAAATTTCAACTGTCTAGAAATCATGGTTCATGAGATGCCGCCTGATGACAGATAGACAAAAGGACGGATGGACGGACAGCCGAGTCTTAGTAATAGGGTCCTTTTTACCCTTCAGGTACTGAACCCTAAAAAGGAAACAAAATAGTGATATGTCACTCGCTAAGTACTGTTCCGGTACATGCCATGTTTTCCTCACTCTTTCGGTTTTTCTAACGTTACTTCGGCTGTTAGGAATGTTTTCGTCCGCTAAGTGATTTCGCAACTAGTCGGAGTCGCGCTCCGTTTCTCACCCTGAATGGGCGCCAACGGCTTAGGCAATTCATCTCGGAAAATGCTATTTGATGGATCTTACTGTATTTCCGTGTTTGTTTAGAGTACTCCTCCATTGCAAATTGTTTTATACTTCTTCTATGATGGTCTCAGAGAAAAGAAAATACGTTGGTATAATGTACCATCTGCTGTTCTGCACCTCGCATTTCATGGATGCCAACGGTTTGGGAAATATATTTCCTTGTTTGTTTACAATACTGGTTCCATTTCAAATTTTTGAGTTTGAGACCTTGCTGAAACACCTCGCTCTGTCACTATTTTTACAAGCTTTTAAACTTGCAATTTATCTTGTATGTTGGTTGTATCAAATCTTGCAACTCAATTTTAAACCAGTTATCTTCAACCGATAGAGCTGAAATTTTGCTTACTTGTGTAAGTCGGATGACATTGGAATATTATTGTGACAGGAAGCTGATCTGACGATGGAGCCGAAAGGTGGCCAGGAACCCTGTATAAAAACGACGCAACGTCTTCGAGTTTGGGTAGCTCGTTTACTAGGTACCGCCCGGCTGAACCTGGACGATTTGCGTCCTAAATAGACCCTTCTGGCACCCTAGCTTCGAACCTTCCGGCAAAACATGGGTATTGCAGCACCCCAAAATTTGCCATAGTCCTTAGCGCGCCCAAAGCAGAGGTTTCCCCCTTGAAAGTCCTTTGTTCTGCTGCTAGTAGTTTATAAATATATGAAGCCGGGCCTCTGGCTCGCTCCTCAAACCTTGTCCGGTGAAGTAAGAAATGCCGTCCGAGGCAACCTATGTCTGTAAAAAAAAAACGAGTTTGGCTAATTGCATTTGTCTTGATAAGTACTAAGGCCTCATCATAAAAATTTAACGAAAAAAGTGATTTATTTTTCAAAAATCTTATTATAGATTGACCAGAATGGTAGTGAAGCACGTGCTGGTAGTAAGTTATTACGAATGAGTACTGTAAAACAATATGTTGGTCTCGATTCTAGTGGGGTACCTAACCTTTCAAAATCAAATAAGACCTAAAATATATGTAAAATGGTAAATTCATCATAGGCAAAGATAGTACAATAACTAACCTAAAACATACCCAACGCCATTGAAACTATTGGAGGGCCCGTAAGTAGGCAAAACTGGAGTTGTGGGTAGGCACACAGAGATGGCAGCACACACGACTAGCAAAAAAGTGACAAGTTATTTTTAGTTAATTAGAGTACTTTATACTTTATTTAAATAAAAGTAATAAAAGATTTTAACGTTTTAATAATTACACATAGCGCCATCTAGTAAAAAGGATGATAAATAATTACATTAATAAATAATCCAAGACCCAGGTCAATTAACCAGTAATTGTCATTTACTCGTAAAATCTAAAATTATTGTACGGGCGCTATCATTTTATAATGATCCATTTACACAGTCAAGTATTGATTGTATCAAGTGAAGATTTGCACAATGCAATACCGCGAAATTGACGCCGACCGCATGTAGGTCGATTTCCTCAGCGTCTTCCCATAGTCTAGTCTAGATCTTAGGCACGAAACTATTGTTTAATATACTCATGGGAATAAATCATATCAAAATATTTCAGTGTTTAACGTGTTTGTTGTTAATTAAGGAAATTATATCATTATCATATCCAGATAAACATATGTGCATACATATTTGACGACCTTTGTGGCTTAGTGGTCATAATGCCAGGCTGTCACACCGAAGGTCCTGGGTTCGATCTCCGGTCAGGTCGAGATGGAAAATTATCTTTTTCAGATTGACCTGGGTCTTGGATATTTATCTATGTATATGTGTGTTCGTTATAAAATAAAGTATCGTTGAGTTGGTATATAACACAAGTCTCGAACTTACTTTGTACTGTCCGTATATATTTATTTATGTTTTTGATTATCACGCTTGTTTTTCATGAGGGTAGATATTTATCTAAATAAACACATTTTATAATGTATACTTTGACGTGAAAAAGTGCCTGCAATGTAAATTTTCTGAAAAGAATTTGATTCTTTTTGAAATAAATATTCAAAATACACTATCATCTTCATTCAATATTTAACGAGTAAATAACAAAATACATATTTGTTTAAAACTGGTTAACGGGCCAGTCACAGTCACACTTGAATTGTATGCAAATGACATGCAAATATTATGAATAAGTACAGAGAGAATATGCATTTTTGTCTGTACACTGTATTCTTACTAAATTCTAATCCTCCAGTTATGAATGTAATCTGTAACGTGAAATTTAACTTAGCTTTATTAAAAAAAAAATTGTGTCAGCTTTCATGTAAGTAGTTAAAAGTTTATTTAACCTACCAACAAAATAAAAAAAAAACAAGTTGGAAGCACGGTGAAAGACTATTTTTTTGGTGTTTCAATAATTTATACCTAAAGGTACTTAAGTTAGGTATTTCAACTTACCCCCCCATGGGTTCCCGGTTTGTCGTACCGGGGGGGCTCAGTACCCGTGGTAGCCTCGAGCCACGGGGAAGCTAAGAGGAACCCGCGAGGGGGCGCTCCTGCTGTCGTCAACCAGCAGTGAGCGCCCACATTGGGGCGGCGGGGGAATGGGAAGATCTCCCCCCACCCGGGGAGGGGCGCTCCCACGGGCTCGGCTTCGGCCTTGAGCCTGTAGGGATGCGCCCAATGGGGCGGCGGGGGAGTGGGAAGTTCTCCCCCCACCCGGGGTGGGGCCGCCGGGAGTAGAATGTTTCATTGCCCTCCCGGCGCTTCAGGTGGGGCCACACCGCCGTGGCTGTGGTTGGAGATCGGTCGCGGAGGAGGAGGAGTGTCGGTGTTACGTTGCCGCTCTCCCTATCCTCCGCGACCGAGCGGTGCCGCACCGCGTTTGCGGCGAGAGGTAAGCGGCGGAGCCTTTCATCTTCTCCGCCGCTGGGAGCCGGTTTATCTGGCTCCCATGGGTCCACAGGCGGTGGACTGCGTGGGAGTTTGCCGCCTCTCAATTGGGCCGAGGGTGTTTTAGTGGGTAGGCACGTCGATGTGGCGTGGAGTCCCACATAACCGACAGCCTCCCCCGCAGGCTGACGGGTATCCGTAACAGGGATCTTTCCTCCGTAAAAAAAAAAAAGGTATTTCAACTTATACTTGTCATTTTATAATAAGACAGAGACATTGAACTAAAAGAGAATAAATTTGTTCTGCTGCATATGAATAAAGTTATATCATCGTCACATATCGAATAAGTATGATTTGAGTGACAGATGTATTTCTTGCACTTTCTCAGTACATTCTAATTCATGTCGAGGGTTTCGTCAGATACCGCATTCGTCAGAATAACTTACAGGCTGTTTTTTTTTTTCTGATGTAAAATGAATTTAATTCAAATACCGTTTTCGTCAGAAGAAAAGATTTTGACGTGTTTTCTGACGAAACGGACTTTGGTTGGACACCGCTTTCGTCAGAAAAAAATGGCATTTTTCTGACGAAAACGGACTTATTTCCGTAAAAATAGTAGAATAGGACTACCCTAAGTGTCCGTGAATGTCGTAGAAATATAACAAGCTAAACAAAGCTTATACATAAACATTTGTGAGACCTCTCTAACCCGCATGGCTAGCGTGGAGCGTTAAAGTCTGTGGCTCCTCTGGCCAAGTATAGCTCTGGTGGTACTAGGAGGGAATGCAGTGGAAAACAAAAAAGGGCTGATGATGGAGATGACTTTTGCGAGTGGTTTCTAAACCTATATTTCCTAAAGGCATTTTTCTAGCATGAGTAAATATTGATAAATATAAAAGTGGCCTTATTAAAAATAGCAAACAAACTAAAAATAAAAATACATTTCATCCGAAAATAACTCGAGTACAAATTGCCCGTAATTAAGCTCTTGTAATGCTTATTGTGAGTATTCGGGGGCCTGGGTTCCCATCTCATTGCGCAACGTGGCCTTGGTCGGGTGCCAGACGGGGTCACCGAGAGGTCAGAGCTTAAAGCTTAGCTTGTTTTCGTTAAGGTGTTACAAAAATAGTGCTTCTTGAAAGGGTTATTACTTTTTCTTTATAGAGAGGTTACATGGAAGAAATTGCTTAGCAATAATGGCTGCCTTTTGCACATTTCCCAGTTTATAACATAACTAAGTCCTGTATTTATTTATTTATTTTGTGTAATAAAGGGAATACCCTTTATTGCACAAAATAAATAAATAAAGATACCGTGTGTGTGGAAGGGACCGTGACAATACAATAGTATTGTATTGTAACGTTAAGTTTTGTCGTTTACATATTAGTCTTGTTGAAACTATATTTTTCTTCACATTTAATTAATTCTGTATTTAATACCTATTCCATTTCTACAATGGTACTTCAATTAGGATAACTACTATACTACCCGATCCGTAAAGGAACACTTTGAAGTTGAGCGGCAGGCGGCAAGTGCCGCGCTCTCAGTGAAACATATCGAGCTGCACGTGCCGCGCGGCAAAACACTGTATTTACTTACTTAATAAGATAATTCGCATACTATTCAATCATTCTAGAATTTTCTTTGTGATGGAAATTGGAATGACAATAATTATAAAAATAAAAAATAGGAAAAGGTTGTGTGAATGGCCAACACTGGTGTTAGATTTTCAAGCTGCCTTAAGGCATCTTACATCCTTAGTTTGACGACTGCCATACAATGATGACGGCCGGGACCACGTGTCTTTATCTTGATTTATTACGGATATGTTCCTTCCACATCGTATATACACAATTTTTTTTATTCTGTTTTTAGTATTTGTTGTCATACATAGCTGCAACAGAAATACATCATTTGTGAAAATTTCAACTGTCTAGCTATCACGGTTCATGAGGTACAGCCTGGTGAGAAACAGACGAATAGACAAACGGACGTACAGACAGTCGGACCCGGTCCCGGTACTAGAGCCCCGTTGTTTCCCTTTTAGTACGGAGCCCTAAAAAGCCCCAATATG
This sequence comes from Acrobasis suavella, assembly GCA_943193695.1. NCBI lineage: Eukaryota > Metazoa > Arthropoda > Insecta > Lepidoptera > Pyralidae > Acrobasis > Acrobasis suavella. Next base: position 7,343,671 of record OW971947.1, read on the forward strand.
GCCCCATACTATAAAAGATCGCACCTACAAAATTTTTACGCACAATGTGCTCTTGTACGGCGAATTATTTTCAATTTTGGTCCATGTAAATGTAATGTAAAATTGTAAATGTAATTTACCATACCACTGCATGAAGATCTATTTAGACCGCGCAATAAGTTTCATGCCTATTGCATACAATTATATTGAGGCAATGAATTTCTATGGTACACTTTTTGTTTAAACCATGAAATCATCTAAGTATTGCTTTAATTTTATGAAACAGACAAGTAACTTGCACTGTAACTGTAACTCTAACAAAGGTTTGTATTAAATTGTCGGTTGAAGTCTGTAAGGTATTGTAGGTGTTCTACTGTTCATTATATTCTGTTTTGTATGTGATAGTTTTTCTCATAGATGGAGATGAAAAGTAGAGTGTGCTACTCGGGTACGGTAATATTTTTATCTCGGGCGATATACATGAATCCCTTACTACACTCACGATTCCAGCGTAGAATCACTCGCTCCGCTCGTGATTCAACTATGGAATCCTTCGTTTTGCTCTGGATTCAAAGTAGCGCCCTCGCCTTCAAAATATTACCTTAGCCCCTTGTAGCACAATCTATAATACTATATAAAACAGTTTAAGTTAATTTTGCCAAAAAAATATTACTCCGATTAAGAATATATGAAAGACAATAAATTTTTAATTCATATTTGTATACAATATTAAATGTAATTAAAATGTATGAATTTGAGTAAAAATTAATATTTTGTAAGTAATGTTTGGGTGGTATTTAATTAATGATATGATATTTTACAATAATTATATAGTTAAAATTAAGTGGTTGTTGATTTCTTTTTATAATAAGTATTTTATGTTGCAACCTACCTACCAGGGTAAATGTGTACATGGTAACTTATTAAAATACGACTTAAATCGTGTTATCTTAATAATGTTGTCATGTGCATGTTAGCAACGAATAAATGAAATATGAAAACGAATTTCGTTAGGAGCCTGATTTAGGGGTGAATCCTAAATAGCTATAACCTAAGAGACACTGAGCTAGGTATATTTTAGGAGCTCTTTGGTGAAAACAGGCATTACTCTGATGTTTTTTGTACGCACCTACATTATCAATCAGAATGCCTCGACTGTCACAGTTTTATCACGAAAATATTTCATTACGTGGGCCGTATAACAGCACTCGGCATCTCGCCCCGACAGGTTTTGAAGATGGGCATCGCGGCCCACTTTTTGTAGTCAGGTAGAAACAGGTGTTTGTTGGTACGTGGCCCGTGCTAGCGGAAACTAACCACAATGACTTTAATGTGTTCCTTTCATCGCTAATGTGACGAATAAAAAGAGTGATCTCAATTCTAAATCTTGAAAAAATATCAATGTCATAAACATCAAAATATATTATATATGCGTGGAATATTTGAGAACATTCCTTGATTTTTCAAAGATCCTATCATCAGATCTTTACATACCTTGCGACAAATGCTATGCTTGTGACAATACATTAACAAATTAAGAAAAGATTTTGATCGGTTTAAAAACAGAGAATTTGGCGAACACGCATATAAAATGTATAATTATATTCGAATTGAGAAGCTTTTGCGTTTTTGAAGTCGCTTAAAAATAAAAGAATTATGAAAATAGTTCTGGTTGAGCACGCGTTGCGTGTCCCGATCGCAAATGAACCAGCGGCGCCGGCGCAGCGCTAGGAAACCCATCCACTTTGTATGTACTACTCCGCAATTTACGGTTTGATGACTGCCACGGTAGGGCTGACAATCATAATAAAACATGTTTGTATATCACGCGAAACTATCAACTTGGTAGGACTGTAGCTACTGTAAATATCAGCAAATTTTGTTGGTTTTCTTATCCATCTTTTTCTTTTTTGTTCTCTCGTCATAAATATGAAACTCCATATGCCAACTGGCATCACACATTATTCATTTTGCTTTATCCTTCGTAATCGCAAATTCTAGACTCCCCAAATACAGGTTTATAAAAAATTAATTGATGGGCTACTGCTACATGTTTATTGTCAAAATTTTTAAATAATAAATATTTTTATTTTATTTTTTAGTTTCCAACTATGACGTCTATACCACCTGTTTCATAGTTTACAATTTCCATCCATCTGTCCAGGCTCATCGCAGGCTTTGCGCCGCCGCTATTGTGAGCAAGAAATCACGTCTACATACAGGACTTCTTAAGATTCGGAAAGTTCACTAAATATGTTTTTTTTTCATTAGGTATAAGTTCATCTAGAGGGACAACCCTATAAATTGCTTTCCGTTTTTCATAGAGACGTCTGCGGCCATACTCGACTGGACTCACATGCAAATGTGACATGTTCCGAGATGGATGTGAAAGAAACATGCTATAAATAGTTATCGTTCCGTGACATGTCTTGACATCACTCATAATAATAGCAATTCCGATAACATACAACCCTATTATTATTATTAATTATTATTATTTAGAGCCTGCTAGATCCCATTGTTGGGCAAAGGTCTCCCTCTCGGTTCTCCATTTCTGTCTATCCTGCGCTTTTGCCTGCCAGTCCTTTGAGTAGGCATCTAGGTAACTTTGAGTAGGTAGGTAGGTAGGTAACAACCCTAATTGTTTATTAAGAAATCTGTCCTAAATCAGTCACTTACTAACAATAAGGAGTGCAGATTTTTTATTCAATAAGAGTTTCTAAAAAAATATGGAACACCAGATTGCAGTGAAGTCAGGTCCAAAAAGCTTCTGTTATTGGATACCTTGACGGAGTAAAAGAACCTTTCAACTGGTCCAATCACAACAGTCATGTATTGGACCCAAAGATTTAGAATATACAAGTAGTAATTGGATCTCTCTCACCATCACTGTGTTACCAGGTGGCACATATTTTTGAGAACACACATTGACAAAAAAATTGCTGTTTAAATCAGTAGCTTTATACTATATAACTGATTAAAGAGTGCAGATTTCTTATGAATATAGCGGTTAGACTCTATATTGCTCGACTAACGTCATATTAGCAGGTAGATCTATGTGCATGCACAGCCACACACATGGGAATTAACACCTCAATGGTGTAATAGCGAGCTGCCATACCGGTTTACCATGCTGAGATTTCTTGTCAGCTTTGAGTTTGAAGTACTTTAATTCTATGTTTCTGTAAAATTTTGTGTTAGGTTGTTTTAAAGCATTTTTAAAATAAATAATCAAAAAAGCAAGGAAAAGGAAAAAATATTGTATTCATTTAGACGGATTTTTAAACGCACATTCGTTTGAATTACTTACATTGTATGTTTTTGGTTTTCTCAAAAAGCAGCAGAGAAACGTATTTTATTTTGACATTAATATTTGCAACTATATGTAATAATATTCTATAGGATTAATACCATCTCGAAATACTATCTGTTATTAGCAAAAATCTTATCGTACATGTACTCGTAGGTATATATAAATAAATAGGAAAGAAGTAGGATGATATTAAGAGTTTTAGAAAAAATCGTTTAGAAAAACAAATTTTCAAGAAAATCTAACGAGAAAAATTCTTGAAAATTTGTTTAACAAATTGTAAATTTTCATTCTTAATTTAATTATGCAGATTCATATGTTTTCCCGACAGTTGTAAGAAAATGTAGATAAATAAATATATAGGGACAAATTACTCTGATTAATCTAGCCCCAAAGTAAGTTCAAGACCGTGTTATCTGATACTAACTCAACGATACTATATTTTATACATCCAAGACGCAGGACAATTCAAAAAGGATTTTTTCAACTTGCCCTGACCGAGGATCGAACCCGGAACCTCTGGGTGGCGGACAAGCATGGTGACCACTACGTCACTGAGGTCATCAATGTACTACCTACATCTGAGTAATTACATAAAGATTTCCTTTCCAAGAGATTCGAAGCAATTTCTCTTATTGTGGGGTTGCAGTATTCCGCATGCCCACCTACTTATTAGCGCGGGAATCATTTCTCTAATTGCACTGATGATACATTACCATTTTATCATACGTACTACTTATATTGAATTAGGTACCTATTCTGATGTTCGGATGTACTTAACTACGCTCTCCTCAATAAATTCAGTTATTTTCATTTGAATAATAAGAATGCTTTAAAAATTCAAAAATATGCCAGTATTTTTTTAATAGTATACCTACTGTAAATAATCCTTACTCACCTATATCACACCTACTTACTTTTTGTAACTTGGTAATTTTTTAAAGTAGATATTAGTATTTTGTAGATTTTAAGTCTTAAATTGTAGTTTAAGTTTTTATCAGTATATATTTTTAGTTTAACTGAAATATTCATAACATTGATTGAAACATATACGAATTAAAAGAAGAATTATTTTTAGGGGCGAATTTCAAAGCTAAATTACACATTGTTTAAGACTGATAAGTAGAAATCGAAGTCACTATTATCATTTAACAGTTTGTCTTTTCGATTAGTTATTTTATTAATTACGGAATTAATTTGAATATGTTTACTTGTATTCGTTTTCACTTTGTTATCGGCAGTCGTTGTATGGCAGTCGTCAAGCTATGTCAGATGCCTTTAGGCAGCTTGAAAAATCTGACATAAGTATTGGCCACTTACATACACAAGAAGCAAGCAATTTATACCTATTTTTAATACTCTTATCCGATCTATTATTGAATGTGGTCACTTTATTATGAATATTCATTAGAGCTTTACATATAACTACATGTGCATTAGAGCTGTGGGGCCAGCGGCGGCGGGAGCGCGCTAGCGCTTTCGCAAGTAAAGCGACACCAGGCGTGGTCTGCACTTAGATGGTTACCACAAGGTGCATAAAAATTTCTCGAGCTCCTCCATGCTTCGGAAGGTACATAAAAGCCGTTGTTCTCGGCTGCTTCATTGTATGGCAGTTGTCAAGCTATGCCAGATGCTTTTAGGCAGCCTGAAAAATCTGACATCAATGTTGGCCACTTCTTGCTTCATTAGATATGTAAAATTCACAATTGTCATTATTAGCATGGGTGATTAGTACATATACCTCTAAACTTGTTTTGATGACCTTTCTGAACTGTCGTATCAAGCAAAAATATTGTTACGTCTTACTTGCTTTCAAATGTAATTTATCGTGCTATGTACACTCTAGTAGATTATTTTCAGTTTAAAATTCACAATAATGATTATAAATTATTTTGTTCCGCATTATCTGTAATCTGTTTGTGTGCCTTTATAATAAATAAAATAAAATATCCAAAAGCTATTAAAAGCCATTACATTATATACAAATATCCATCGAAAGTATGATCCAACAACTAGTAAGTAAGCTGTACACGAATAACAGATAAAACGTTTCGAAGAAAAAAGTAAGAATCGAGGGGAAAACACAGGTCCCGTTGATGTCTATTGTAGAGCCGCAAACAAGTAGGTGTCTACGCTGAGTTGTAGAGCACAGAGTGTACAGTTACCTCTAATAATAACATCTACTTTACTAATTAATTACTATGTAAACAGTACATCTTCTATATACTGTGCCGGCATGAAATAATGACGAGTTCGAAACAAAATTCCTCGTCAAAATAGACGAATACTATCCCGAGATTGGTAAACATCACATTCGTGGCTTACGCCAAGAGAGAGGCATCCGTGAATGGCGAGATGCTACACAACTATGCGTCTAAACTCCAAACAAACATACCGGTATCCACAAAACACTCCAAAAACCACAGAGTCTGGCACTGGAATCACTGACACAATACACTGGCAACTTGTAAATATTATTTTTTAATTTTTCTTCTTTTTTTGTAAAGGAGGTGTACGCGTGGTGGATTAGCGGCGCGGCGCGAGACACTGGCCCCGCTTGGCGCTTGCCGCGACCGGTCTGAGATTTCTCCCCGTAAACATCGAAAGCGAGCCTTCGAGCCTTTCTTTGGTGGCGAAACGCGGTGTGAAAAGCCCTTACCATGTGAACAGCATTTGATAATTTCGGCTGGAATCTCGCTCTTCTGAAAGCAAAATGACAAAGATGTAACAAGTAGTCACCGTTGAAAAACATTATTACCAAGAATACCAAGTCATAAACTAATTAAAACTTGGTATTAGTTTCACGCTCTAACGGAACTTACTAAATAATAATAGTTAAACCAGGAAAACTTAAACGTTAACGTGCTGATAATTATTTCTTTGTTGTTTTGAATTTATTATCCGCAAAGTAAACCCAGGCAAATACGAGTAGGTACAACAATATACTTTTAATAAATGTATACCTTAGGAGTCTTAAGTCCAGCAGTCCCTGAAAGTTGACGATGATGATAATATACCCACAAAGCAATACCTACAATTTATCATTCGTATGGTTAAAATATTTGAAGAAATATTAAGAAAATACTATTAATAAATACTTATACGTTTTCCCGAAATCGGCTGTTGCTATTTGTAAAGTAAGAAAGGCATATAGTTCTACTTTTTTTCTATTTATGCATCCTTTTTTATTCTGCAAAAATATTTGATATAAATATCACAAATACGATACCATACAAATCCAAATTACCTCCTTACCTATGTTCCATTGTCGATCGAGTTACGATAGTAAGGCTAACGACAGGCTTTCATTTGAGTCACAGCCGTCCGATGACGCGGAGACGCGAGCCAGGATGTGTGATCGAACTCGGTCAAGGTACCACACGGCAGACCATGACCTCGCACAAGATCCTTTTCAGACTTCGATCTTTGGATGTCCAGCGGGTATACGGGGTATTCCGAAGGTTGGTTCTGTCTACTTAGCATAGCGAATCCAGATGCTGACTTAATGCATGCAACATCTTCAAGCAAAATCACAGATGAATCTGTGTATGTTAGATGGTGTCGTATTGGTTACCACGCTGCTCGTATCTTGAGTCGGGTCCCTAGCGCGATGTTTGTATTAAGTATATACTCAATTTTAGATATACCTATGTCATATAGATATACGTCAAAGAAACAAACTGCAGGCAGGCAGACGTGGTAGACCCAAGAAATGCTGGCTTGACGTCACCCTCGTCATGGATGATATGCGGACGGTTTCATACAAATAAGGATTTGAGTAGCTCGGGACGTGCGAAGTGGAGAAAAAGCCGGAAAGCGGACCCCAGGCTTCTTCACTATATTACAGTTGTGGAAGCAACTGGAATACGCTAAGATGAAAGAGAGAATTTCAGAGATAACTGCTGCGGTACTAATTATTGTTAGCAGTAGAATTATTTATTTCTTCCTCGTCAAATCGCGTTCCCGTTTCGCACATTGATAATCAAACCGTCACTATACGAAATCGGCCAAATTTATAGTTTTAACGCCATCTATTGTTTCGCGCTAAAACGAATGTAATTTTTACTCTCATTGCTACAACACTAGCGAATCGGTAGATGTAGTTAGTGTCGTTTTGTTATTTGACCGGAGGGGTTGTCGCCGTTGCGAGTAACATCGGCATTTTTTCATTAGGAACGCGGTCGGCATGGTGTTAACATCAACTCTGTGTTGAGAAGTGTCATTTTTTGTTTAAGGACTCATTTCGCCAAATTATAAGGTAACTTACGACTATATTTTATACGAATAATGTATTTAAATAAAATATGACAGTTTGCTTGTTATTTTTGGAAGCATTGTAAGACCATTGTTTTGAGCAATAGTGTACTTAAACGTAAAGTATCATTTTTCCGTTAGTTCTTGAAGGTTGTCCCAAGAAATATTTTGTGGAATAATGTAGTTAAACAGAAAATGACGTTTTTCACTTTATTATTTGGTGCAAAACTAACACATTTGTTCAATGGTAAACGTACTTTTACGGATAGTGACAGTATTTTGTGTAGATTTTAAATTGATGTCGTATATAAAATTAAATCTTAAATGTGTCTATAAGTTTAATGACGTTTTTCTCTAAATCCAAGGTTCAATCTACATTTTTTCGAGTGGCACTATCCGCAATGTGCCACTGTTATCAATATTATTTGCCTGATTTTATCACAAGATAGTCAAAGCTTCGACAATGGTTTTTTTTTGTTATTATGACATAATTTTATCAACCCCTGACGCAAAAAGGGGAGGAGTGTTGATTAGTTTGACGTGTCTGTCTGTCTGTCTGTGGCATCATAACTCCCGAACGGATGAATCGATTTAAATTTATAAATTATGTTTAGTATCATCAGATCTTTATTATTTTGTATGGTTTGTTTCAGTAAAATATTAATCATGCCCATAAACCCGAGAACTCTTAAATTAAAGGGAATTATTAAAGAAATTAATTCAAAAACTTCTCAAGCGTCAACCTCCACTGCCACAAGAGTATCACAACACTTTAAGAATAGGAAATCTTCATGCTCCTCTTGTAGCAGTCATGAATCGACAAAAGATTTTTCACCTGCTTCTGATGATGATCATGAATACAATCCCAGTTCTCACGATGATTCATCATCAGAATGTCAGGAAAAAGACAAGAAAAAAAAGGAAAGACCACAAAATATAGCCAAAAGCTATGGATCTCAGCCACAATCAAGCCTTAATAACTCCAATTCTTTAATGACATCCCAGCATATGTCCTCATCATCAGAATCAAGCATTTCATCGGAATCTTCAAGTTCGTCTAGTTCTTCTTCTAGTACAAGTTCCGATTCTAGCGATGTTGACTCTACACAAAATTTGGACATACCATCGAAACGTAAATGTATTACCCTAAAACAACATTTAGAGAACGTACCCCATGTTGTGAACAAACCAAAAGAATTAACGTCACTACAGCAAATAGCTTCTGAATATAATATGTATAGTTCTTCTTCTGAAGATGATACTATCCTAAACGAAAATTTAGATATGCCCGATCTACCTAAAATGAAAATACATAATTCTAATAATGATAATTTTGAATTTAAAGGAAGAGAAGAACATCAGACATACCATATGGATTCCATTTCACCCCAATCATTTCAAGATACAATTGCAGAGCAGAACTTCTATCAAATTAATCAGCAACAAAATGTAACTTTTAATAACCCTCTATCCTTAAAATGTATTGCCCTAGAACGAGTCAATAAAATCATATCTCAAAAACATATTTTATCTGACGATTGTCCAGACTATTCTAACGAACAACCACGAAAAAGAAAACGTGGAAGTAAAAAAAATATAGCTAAAACGTTACGAAATATGGGATTACAATATACATCGTCATCTAAAAAACATAAGGTGATAGCTGCAAGGAAAATGGGCAATCCTTGCAATAGTACTTGCCGATTAAAGTGTTCAGATAATATTTCAGAAGAAAAACGGAAGATAATTTTTAAAAAATATTGGGAAATAGGTTCACTCGAAAAACAAAGATGTTTTATTGCTTCCCATATGAGTGAGGTTAAGCCCAAATATCAATATAAAAAAGAATTTAAGAATAGGAAACCTAAACACGCATTTTACTTTACAATAGATAGTCAGAAAAAAAAGGTATGTAAAATATTTTTCAAAAGAACATTAGGTATTAATGATAGGCCAATTCGGACCGTTATTGAAAAGTTAAATACAAGTGGCATTGTCGACCCAGATCTACGTGGAAAACACGATAACCACGGAACGAAAATTAAGGCAGATCTATTAGAAGCAGTGAAAAGACACATCAATAGCATACCAAGAATAGAGAGTCATTATTTACGACAACAGACTAGTAGAGAATATATAGAGGGAGGTAAAACGTTAACAGATTTATATAGAGATTATAAAAAAGACTGCCAAGAAAACGGATTAGATTACGTTAAAATTAATATTTATCGTCAAGTATTCAAAGATTTTAATATAAGTTTCTTTATACCCAAAAAAGACAGATGTGAAGACTGTGTTGCTTATGAAAATGCAATACCGGAAGACAAAGAAAAATTAGAAGAATTTTATAGGTCACACTTAAAAGAAAAAGAATTTAGCCGAGAAGAGAAGCTACGAGACAAGGAATTAATAAATGATAAAAATATAGTAGCATGTTATGATTTACAAACCATGTTACAAGTGCCAAAAGGAGATGTATCTTCTTTTTACTATAAGTCAAGATTAAATTGCATGAATTTTACAATTTGTGAACTTAAAACCGATTATACTGAATGTTACTTTTGGACCGAAGTTGAAGGGCATAAAGGTGCCAACGAAATAGGTTCATGTGTTTTTAAATTTTTAGAAAAGAAATCCGAAACTGCCTCTTGTAATATAAACATAACATTTTATTCTGATAATGCCTTTAGTCAAAACAAAAATCAATCTATATTCTCTATGTACATTTATGCTGTTAAAAATTTGCCAAATATTAACTCAATCACCCATAAGTTTTTAGTAAAGGGTCACACACAGAATGAGGGTGACTCTGCACTCCACAATAGAGCGGCAAATTAAAAAAATGCTTCGATCAGGGCCTATTTATGTACCAGATCAGTACATAAACGCTATAAGAGAAGCTAAAAAGAAAGGCAATAAATACAACGTAATTGAGATGTCTCACAGTGAATTTTATAATATAAAGAAACTTCAAGAGTACAAATTAACTAAAAACATAGAAGCACAAGTTATTAAAATAAGCGACATAAGAATTATAAAAATTGATAAAGTCGACTCAAGTGATGTCGTGAGAGTTTTTTATAAATCTTCTTATATGGAACAAAACTTTAAGGAAATAAAATTGCTTTTTACCTCAAAGTTACCATTAGCTGATAATAAAAAGAAGGATCTCAAGGACCTTATTAAAAAAAACGCTATACTGCCTTATTATGTGTCCTCTTATTACAATCACATATTGTAATTTTTTTTCGAAATACATGCTTTTTGTTACTATAGTAATTGTTCAATAAGACTGATTATTGTGATTTGTAATGATTCTAGGTAGTGAGAAAAACACTATTTTTGTTAATTACTTAAGAAAAAGTGCCATTATAATTAAAATACTTTTGTACTAATTGTTTATTAAGGTCAAAATGTATATGACTTTATTAAATTACTGCTTTGTAACTTGTAGTTTTATTACAAAGTATTATTTTTTTCATATTCTTAATAATTATAAGGCGTTAGTGTCACTTTGCCAATATTTTTAAAACATTACACATGAAAAGCTAGTTGAATAATGACATTTTGTCAAATGACGTGGAAAAGTGACACTAAAATTATAGAAAAAAAAAATATTTTATTAATTATAACATGTCTACTATAACAAAGGTGCATACATTAAAATTAATCCTTGCATTAACATATTGAGTAAAAAACCACAGCTATTTAACGTTATTTAATACGGTTTTGCAACAAATATTTTTTTATGAACTTTAGATGCGATTTCTGAAAATTTGCTTTTTTTGTTTAGTGACGGTTTGATTATCAATGTGCGGTTTGTATTCGTAGCTTTAAGTACTTAGGTACCTATATCTACAGTTCCTTAACTTTGTAAATATTTTATAAGACCATTGAATCTTATCATTCAATGTATATTAGGTAATTTATTTCGTTATTTTAAACCACAAATGACCGAAACAATAAAAACTACATTAGTCAACCACTGTTAAATCAACCAATGAAAAAAGTGAGAACATATAAATTATTGTAATAATATTATAATACAGGGGCTGGTTCTAACTTACAAAAAAAAATCAGGGGTGTTACCTAAACCGGAAAATACTTTTTATAACCGTCAATATTATTTTCTATTTAACACGTGGTGTTTATAGACAATAACATCAAAATATATTCTTGTGAATCGTGGAAGCAAAAAGGGTCTTTGCCCAACAATGGGAACTACAAAGGCTATAAAAAATTTAAAAACACCGAGTGCGAGTCGGACTCGGGCACAGAGGATTCCGTACCATTATCTATACAAAATCACGTCTGTTGTATGGGAGCCCCTCTTAAATATTTATTTTATTTTGTTTTAGTATTTGTTGTTATAGCAGCAACAGAAAAATATCATCTGTGAAAATATCAACTATCTAGCTATCTAGATAGCTAGCTATTGCGGTTCATGAGATCACCCTGGTGAGAGACAGACAGCAGACAGACGGACAGGCAGACGGACTGCGGAGTCTTAGTATTTAGGGTCCTGTTTTCACCTTTTGGGTACGAAACCCTATAGAGTATTCTTCTGTGATTATAAGGAACTCTTCCCTTTATTGGAAGAGGCATTTATTCCAGTGTACTTATATAAGGTATACCGGTAACTCAGGTTGTAATTTAAAAAAAAAACTCCTCGGCAATTGGTCCCTACACGTGTCTACCTACGTGTTTGTCAACATCTCTGGAATGGGACGGTTTCCGACCATTGTCTAAGTTGTGGAATTCAATGGAATTTCTAACAACCACTGTGTATGAGTATTTGGGGTTTCGCAATGAATGAGTTGATATTACACTTACATTTGAAAAACTTTACGTCTCAGCGGTGCAAGCTGAATCATTAATAGAAGTAAAGCATGCGCTAACGCAACAAATCGCGTGTTAATCAATCAGTAGTGCCGATATATCTTTAAGGCAGAGACTCCTACTAGTGTGCTGCCAAGAATATCGCCACTGCATGGGCGTACCGAGGGGGCTGCCACCTCCCCCCCCTGGATTTTATTTACGTCACTACCAACAGAACTATCTACTTACTTTTGTTAATAAAAGTTAAGAAAAATACCTTTTTGCTATCTGCAATACAATGTTCAACAAGTTATGTGCTAGACTAATTAAAAAACCCCGACTTTACTATGCTACGAAGACACAGACAGACAGACCTTATTAAATTCTACAATGGAGAATATGCATACAATTTAAATTTGGCTCAAATATTTTTTTCTAGATTCTTTATTGTCTTTACATTGTACTTAAAAGGTTTTTTTTTTTGTTATTATTTAAACCCTTTCAGGGTTTTATATAAAAAGTGAAAAATAAGGGTATTAGATATAAAAAGTGAAAAATAAGGGAGGGAAATTCAAACTTACACAACGCGTCACACTTGGTCGAAACAAAATGTGACGTCATTGGTTACCTCTTGCATTTATCGGCGTCGATATTTACTCATTACTCATTTATTATTCGCTAACATGTTGCTTAAGGTGGTAAAATATAAGTGCAGTAATACATGTACCCATTTTGGGTGTGGCGATGCAAACATTGAATAGAATTTAACAATATAAGTATATGTACTCGTTAAATACATTTTTAAATTTTTAGATTATAATATAAGATTTAAAGTTTAATAAATTGACAACGAAAAAAAAAAGGTTAAAGTATGTCAAGGGCTATCATGCAGGTAAAAAGAAGTACGTAAGCATGCTTAGTCAAAATTCTTAGGTTCTAAAAACGTCCTAGGTAGTCAAACAATAGGTAGCTACTTATCTATTTAGTCACATTTTAGGTTTATGTAAGTCAAATATAGAACGAGAGATTGAGAACAAGTCACTGTAAATGTCAAGTATAAATGAGATGGTTAGTGAATGTGCTAAAGTTTATCATTTAGGTATTCGTCTACTGTGTAATATGCTTTTGAAAGTAAAAGTGATTTAACTTGTTTTATAAATGGAGTGTCATTTTGTTCATTTTTTATTGTGTCGGGTAATTTATTGTAAATTTTGATGGACATTTCGTACGGACTGGTTTGAAATATCTCTAGTCTAATTCTATTTTCAGATGTCAAGAGGTCTTTTTGGCGCGTATTTCTGTTGTGCGTGTCTTTAACTTGTTGAAAAAGGTGAAAGTTTTTTCTGACAAACAGACATATTTCTAAGATATACAATGAGGGCAAGGTTAATATATTTTTCTCAATAAAATACGGTTTGCAGCTATTTGGACGTCTTGTGTTTGTGAGGACGCGAATGCATTTTTTTTGCATTACAAATAGGGCGTGGGCATCCACACTATTTCCCCAAAGTATTATTCCATATCGTAACCACGAGTGCGCATAGGCATAGTATGCTGATAATGCAGTTTCGTAGTTAGTGTTCGTTTTAAGTACGCTTAGGGCGTACACGAACCTAGCCAGTTTGGTCTTAATATTTACGATATGGTTTTTCCAAGTTGCATGGCTGTCAATTGTTATCCCTAAAAGGTTGAAGTGTTTTACTTCTTCTATAGTCAAGTTATTTATCTTCAAACTTATATTTACAGCTTGTTTTTGATGGGGTCTAAATTGAATTATTTTTGTCTTTTTATAGTTGATTTCTAGGTTTTGTGCGTCCAGATAGTTGGTTAATGTGTTAACCGCGTCTTTTAGTACAGCACATGATTCTTCGCTATTTTTACATTGAAATAATAATGAGATATCATCTGCGAACATGATGCATAGGCTTTTCTTATCTGGGAATAATCTGGGCAGGTCATTTATGTATACGAGGAACAGAATACATCCGAGCACGCTTCCCTGGGGTATAGAACTATTTGTAGTAATCTCGTTAGATTTTATCAATTGCAATTCATTTGTGTCGTTATTATTATATTCGATTTGTACGTATTGTTTTCGGTCGCATAAGTATGATTGCAGCCACTTGTGTGCTTGTCCACGGATCCCCACGTCGTGCAGCCTACGTAATAGGACTGGATGAGACACTTTATCGTAGGCTTTTGTCATATCAAGCAAGAGTCCGACACCGTATTTTTTATTATTCATATGCGATAATAGTTCTTGCACATAGTGATAGACAGCAAGGGCTGTGCTGCGTTTTTTCCTAAAACCGAATTGGTTTTCGTCAAATATACGATATTTTTCAAAGAAATTATTTATTCTATACGTCATAGCTTGTTCGAATATTTTTGAAATTGTTGACGGTAGGGATATTGGTCTGAAGTTTGTAGGATTTGTAGGATCTCCACCTTTTTTTAATATTGGTTTTACTAAAGAGATTTTCAATTTGTCTGGAAAACGTCCTTCGTCGAATGATTGATTGATAAGTTTTACTAGGGGAGGAGTCAATTCTATAGCACATTCTTTTATAAGTGTCGGAGGTAATTCGTCGTACCCGAAACTGCGCTTATTTTTTAGGCGTTTGATGATGTTATAAATTTCGCGTTCGTCAACATACGAGAGGAACATTGAGTTTGTAACGACCTGCGTCGGGGCCGCGCGGGCGCATTCTGGCAGCCCTGCACTATCATCGCCCGCGTTACGTAATGCACATTTGTGCTGTTGTTGTGTTTCCCCTACCGATACAAAACACTCGTTGAACGTATTTGCGACAGAGGAGGGACATTCTATAACAGATCCGTTTACTTTTAGTTGAATGTTTTTTGTATTTTGGACCTTGTTGTCAGTAATGTTTTTAATTATTTTCCACATGGTTCTACTTTTATTTTTAGATATTTTCATTTCGCGTTGATAACTTAATTTCTTTGATATGTTCACACATTTTTTTAGTACCTTACCATATCTTTTACAGTGTAATTTTAAGATTTTATTTTCTGATTGGTTTGTCATTTTCCATAGTAAGCGCTTATGTTTACAAGACTTTTTCAGTCCTGTTGTTAGCCATGTGTTTTTTTTTCTATTTGTGAATTTTATACGTTTTTTGGGTATATGTTTACGCATCTTTTCTATTAGCACGTTTTGGAATTTGTTATAGTTTATACTGTGTTAATAGTGTTTTTAAGAAAAAATGTTTAAATCTATATTTCTGTGTGGTTATTTTGTGAATATATATTTGTAGTCAATATAAGACGATGACAGTAACTGGTTTTGTCAAAGCACAATCGGATAATCTACCGAAAATAGATGAATTTATGATGTCGGCATATTTTATATCAGACCTCGATTTTACGAGATTTTTCATTTCTAAAATATTACTTTTTATGATAGCATACTCCGAAAGAGCTGCATTTACCAGTGCTATTCTTTGCCTTTTAACTACGGCCATTCTCTCACATGGTGGTGGCATATTCGGTTTCTGACATAAAAATATATGAGGAACAACTGCTTTCTTTAACCTTAGATTAAGTTTTTCTCCTTCTGTTTCATTATGTTATCTATATATATAAAAGAAGAAACTGAATGTCTGACTGACTGACTGACTCATTGACTGACTGACATATCAACGCACAGCCCAAACCGCTGGGTCTAAAGGCTCCAAATTCGGCACATAGGTTCCTTATGAGGTCTAGAGGTGCAATAAGAAAAGATTTTTCAAAATTCACCCCCTAAGGGGGTGAAACGGAGGTTCAAAGTTTGTATGGACAAACAAGATTAGTTTGACCATTTTGAAGAGTTCCGTCGCTCTCTTTATCGGTCTAGCGAATGACAGAAACGGGAACAGGGAACAGGAAACAGGGAATAGGGAGCAGGGGACAGGGGACAGGGGACACGGGACACGGGACACGGGACACGGGACACGGGACACGGGACACGGGACACGGGACACGGGACACGGGACACGGGACAGGGGACAGGGAGAGTCCTATAAGAATCATTTTCGACTTCTACACGGACGAAGTCGCGGGTTAAAGCTAGTATTCAATAGAATTAATTGTATCTTCTTTAACCTGAAATCAATTATCAATCATCAAAATTTCGTAAAACCGCAATAGGAATAAGGAAGCTCTTTAAAGAAATTTTTAATGAACTTTTGTAAACTTGTGGTTAGTTTTAGACCGAATCTTCTACTGCTTAATAGGTAATTCACACCAGCTTAGTGTGAAATATATTAGGTTGGGGAAAAAGTCTTTTCGCATATAGTATGTATGAACTTGTAATAAAACCACTTTGGCTATACTATTTGTACCTGGCTGGTTTTGGTATCATTTAAAAGTTTAAATTTTAAAGAAGATAATTCCAAATTCAAATTAGGAAAATGCGTGATTTTCATTTGTTTTTCTTACCGTCAAGATGAGTGAATCTAATGAAGAAATAAGATACATTTTAAAATTTTACTACCAAAAAGGTAAAAATGCAACGCAAGCCGCGAAACAAACTTGCGATGTTTATGGACCTAAGGCAGTGTCTGTGAGAGTAGCACAAATTTGGTTTAAGCGTTTTCAATCCGGAAATTTTGATATCAAAGATGCACGTCGCTCTGGTCGCCCTGTTACGGATAAAATGGATGCTATTTTTGAAAAAGTGGAGCAAGATCGACAAATCAGTAGTTACGACGTAGCTGAAGAACTGGGAATTGACTACCAAACAGTTTTGGCGCATTTGAAAAAAAATGGGTACACAAAAAAGCTCGATATTTGGGTACCTTACGAGCTCTCTGTAAGAAACCTAATGAACCGTGTACTCATTTGTGATTCTTTATTACGACGTAATGAGACCGAACCATTTTTGAAGAAATTGATAACTGGTGATGAAAAGTGGACCACGTACGACAAGAACGTGCGAAAAAGGTCATGGTCAAAGGCCGGTCAGGCTTCACAGAAGGTGATGCACACTTGACTCTAACAACATTTTTCACTTTTAAACCAAATATTTCAGAAATGGATCCCTAAATCGAAAAACGGTGTGCCCAAGCTCATAATATTGAAAGACCTATTCAACGATACCCCAAATGATTAGTAAGTCGAGAAAATAAAATTGACTTTTGACTTTACTTGTATGGGAGCTAACCTAAAAAATTTTTTTTCAGTATTTTATTTTACCACTTTTTTGCATGATTAATATACACACCTGTACTAAATTACAGCTTTCTAGTCCTTATAGTCGCTGAGAAAAACCGCGGACGGACAGACAGACAGACATAGCAAAACTATAAGGGTTCCTTGTTTACTACGGAACCCTAAAAACACTTCATCTGATGTACTAATGGTAGTGTTTTTACATTTCGGTACCATACAATACTTGTAAGAAGGTTTCCTAACTTCTTCCATGATTTGTTTAGCAATTAAAACCGAATTAAGTAACTGAAACGCTACTATAGTAAACAAACAGGACATATCCAATGACGTCATCATAACCGCGCGCAAAATGGTAGCGTTTGAACGGCTCAAATTTATTTAATGTTTTAAAATTTCACTCTGAAAAATATCTTGACTATTTTCAAGCCTATTTATATTTTTCTCTTTGTTATAAAGATGTAAATGATTAATTTAAGACATAAACAAAATCATGTATATTCCCTATTGAAAGGTCATTCAGCACACTCAAACGCATAAAAACGTGGCTAAGAACGACTATGACTGAAGATAGATTAAATGGGCTTATTATGCTAAGTACGGTACATAGAAAATTTGTTAACGCCATGGGCGATTCATTCACGGAAGAAGTCATTAACCATTTTGCTAAAGTCCCTCAAAAGTTACTTTTAAAATAGCTATGATACAATAAAAAAATACTGACATTTTTTATGTAGGAAAAACATTATTTTGTTTGGTCTACTAAGGGTCGCCTTATAGATACATATATCGGCGGCACTGACCAAACAAAAAGAAAAAATATTTTTCTAAAAAAATTAAGGTCTATAGAAACCTGGACCTGAACTGATGGCGCTACCTAAAGATTTTAATCTGTATAACGGGGAGATAATGCGAGATCCATTAACTTATTTGTCAACTCAAATTAAAACATGTGATGAAAAATTTCACCGCGATTGGGATTCGAACCCACGAACCTGACGTTAACGCCTTGAGTGCACTTCTAATTTTGATGACGGAATTGAACACCTGACCAATTTTCTCGTCACAGTACACACGCATTTGAAGAATGCTTTATAAGTGTGACATTCATCTAAATTCAATTCAGATTAAAAGAAAGTTGATTAAAGTGAAGAAGACGTTGTTGTTAATGCTGTTAAAAATCTTAATCTTTACCTCGAATGAAGTCGATTATTATGTTATTCAACCAGCGAACTATAAATAACATGTTCAAAGTTCAACATGTGAAAAGTATGTATTACTTCATCAAAAAGATGCATGTATTTTTCAGTAATAGTATTTTAACATGACCCCACCTTATCTCCTTGTAATTACGATTTTCCAGTCAATGTCTAATTCAGTTAAGTTTTTTATACCTCGTTGGAAAGCTAATGAAATGTAGAAGTTTTTCTAATAATCTGCACAATTAAATACTAGCAATTTTTATGAGATAATTTACTTTTTTTTGAAGCCTTAGTTCAAAAAAATGGACAATTATGTTTTGTTTAGAACTCCTGTTCCGAAACGGTTAACAATTTCTATGATGTGATGACTGATGAATGAATGCTACATGGTCACCCTTGATAAACTGTAAAAAGAAACTGATTTGGATGGTTACTTTTTTTAAAAAAAAAAGATTGATCAATTAATAAACTAATAATTGAAAAAAAAAAACGAAAATATTAAATATTTCTTAAATGGTTAACTTTTGGATAATACATTATAGGGCTAAATCAATTCCAAATAACAGTACCTACAACCCCCTGAGGGGATAGCATTCAATTACCAGTAATCCTGTATATAGATGCTGTCTCCTGACAGTGACAGTGAAATAACTTCAGTAACGGTATTGCGGCGAAAAGGAGGTGTAGTTTTTTAAGTACCGCCTATTAATTTGTACTCTTGACAGAGTTATTTTTACTTCCATTGTAATAAAGTTCCCTAAACTCAATTAGATTGGCGAACGAACCCCATGATATACATATTTCGTTAAAAATATTAGAAGTTATTAGAAGTTAAACAACGTCAAGCGTGGTCAGTACTTGGATGTGACCGCCTGGAAACACCACATATGCTGGCTTTTTACTTTTTGTGATTTGAGATGCTCGTCACATGCAAAGTTTTATTGTCTTTCTTATATAATAAAAAGTTTAATTTTTGCTAAACAACATTTTTTAAATTGATCGAGAGCCGAGATGTAACATATATGCTGTGCACAGCGAACACAGCATTGTGTTCGCCTCGAGATGGCTGGCTGGTCATTTTGTTAAGCAAGTCTGATTATTTTATTCCGCAGAATTCTGACAGCCGTCATTTTTTGACATGTCAGTGATCACAAACCTTTTGGGCCGGGCACATTTTTTATTAAATTCCGGATTTTAATAAGAATTTAAACATTAGTCTATACATTTGACCATTTTATTAAGTGCGGCGCTCCAAAGCAAAGGGGATGTACGTCGAGCGATACTATATATATCCATGGGAATAAGATATTCTTCCGTAGGAAAAGCAGCTTTTGTCCTTTCCAGGGTCTTAAAACTATCTGCAAATCAAATTTAATCTACAGCAGCTCATAAGAAAAAAGTTTTTTTTTCAGAAGGTAAAACTTAACAGGATAACAGAAACTTAACAAACATAACCATAGATTAAGAAGTGTAGAAAAAAATCTTGGTCTATGAATACAACAATAAATGTGACGTGACGTAACAGCTGACAGCGGCATACTTTAATAATTCGGTACTAAAAAATGTCAAAACATTTTAAATATACCAGAAATTTTTAAATTTATCTTTTTCTAGGTAAAACATAAAAATTAATCAAGAATTAAATTTTCTATTGCCCTTAAATGGGTTCCTTTTTAGTTGGAGAGCTTTTTTTGTAGCAACACTTATGAAATGTTAGAATTCTACGGAATAAAAAAAATTACTTTAGTTTTGGGTATTTATTTGTTAACATTCATAATTATTGTAACTTGCGGTTCGAATTAAAAAAAAATAATGTTTTATTTTAGTTTTTTTTTCCTAAAGATTGCCAGGGAGAAAATGCTTTAGCATAAAGTCCACCTATATTAGCTTTTGGCTTAATAAAAGTTTAAAAGAAATAAGACAAGTTATGATAAATACAAAAATAATTTTATTCAGAGATCCACTCCGCAATTTATAAACGCTCATAAAATACAGATCATAATTAGGTTTCACAAGCACAATATAAACCGGAACATACAAGCTGCATGTCCACCAAAAATGTTCTATTCAAAATAATAATGAAAAGGAGAAAATAGAAAATACAAATGTTATTTTCCTGAAGGATTGGGACTAATCTGTCAGCACCTATGCTGCTCTGCTATCCTTTTTCGACGCTGAGAACCGTCATTTGCTAGAGCGAGAAAAGGCGACGGAACGCTACGGAACCGGCCATGTTGTTGCGTTCCGTCGGTCGCTTTCTCTCGCTCTAGTGAACAACAGTTCGGAGCGATAGAAAAAGATAGCAGCATGCAAAAGTTCCGTCCCGTGCTGACAGATGAGTCCCAACCCTTATACAACTCTATCTTTTTATGCATTTTTGGTAGAAACGCTAACTCTGGTCAATATTTAATAATATAAAAACACAATATTTGTCAATTAAATTTAAGAACATTTAAAATTAACTACTGTTACGTGTAAGCAAGGCACTAGAGATTTCCTTTTCCTTGTTAAATTTAAAATGAAACTTAGTCCATATTATTATATTAGTAATAGTATTTAGTGACAATAATAATACAATAAAATAATTAAATTATATACTGCAGTTTTCAGTTGGCTATTCAGTCTGTAAAAAAAATATATATGTTAGGTATTACTGAAACAAAATATAAGGGTTTCGTGTTTTGGTCACACCTTAAGTAAACGTCGCAAAAGAATGTCACTAGTCATTGATTCATATATCCATTTTCATCGCCATTTTAGATTTATTAATGCATTAAGACCTTAGATCATTTAATACAGGATGAGTTACGCATACAAATCTTCTTACAAAACTTTCTGCCGCTTTTGGTGCGGGGGTAAGCTACTACTACATCTAAACAAAATCCCACATTCACAGAAATAATTTGTGTCGCTATAAATGAACACTACAAAAAACTCAAACACTAGCTTATTTTCTGCCCACCAATAAAACTCAAACTGATAAAATGTGTAGATACACATAATAATACACTCTTGGCAAGAAAGAGAGAGAAGACAAAAATATATATCAACCTTAATGCACAGGGAATAAAGACGAAGGTTGTAAATCATAAATACATAGTCTCGTGAGGAGTGCGCCTTAGTCTCGTGGGGAGTGCGCCTACGTCATCAACTAATCGTTTTTCAAATTGGAACCTTATTACAGAACCTTAAGAATGTAATTGATACATTTAAAACGGGGGTTAATGAACTAGTCTCGTATGCGATCTTAGATTATTTTTTGGGCTGGAAGGAAATCAGTTGCAAACGTGATTTGATTATTTTTTCCGTAATCGATACTAATAGATATTTCTTCGATTTTTCAGAAATTACATTTAAATAGAAAACAACGTTAGTAAATAAAAAAAATACTTACTAATGAAAGGTCATGCCATCTTTTGGAAGATTAAATGTGTTTGACCTCTTTTTACACGAGAAAATTGCATAACATGGCATTTTTAACGAGCACTTTTAGACGTCTTTTCGATGCCTTACCGATTCACATAATGATCATAATCGATTACGCAACTAGTTTTTATGAATATATTAGAATTTTGTTCTTATACTTTGGCAGAGGGGAACGCGCAGGAAAGGCTTAACCTGTATTAAATGATCTAAGATTAAGACTGATAATAGGAGCGCTTCTTCACTCCAAGAAAGTATGAAGACGTTCTATTTTTATATAAAAACGAAATGGACCCATTGCCAAGTTTGTTTTAACGTTTAGAAAAAAGTTTATAGTTGTTGGAAACTAGCGGATATGCCTGATATGGAGTTGGAACGGTAGGTGTGGCGAGGGCGGACCCTAAGAGATGTAACCAAATATACAGAAATTATATTAATGATAAATTCAGTCTATGATACAAAACTTAAGGTTGAACTAGTCGATACTTTTCTTTATAAATTTCGGAGGGGATTTCCTCCCCTGTTTGACATTGTACATTCAAAGTTTAACATAATATCGTTTTGTCTTATTATAAATGTCTGTACGGAAAATAAAACGCCATTAAAAAGTTATAAGCCATCAAAGATTCGTTTCTTTTTTTTTTTGCTTATTTTTAGGCAATTTTCGGCGTAAATAAGTAATAAAAGAAGTTTAAAAACTCCAGACCAAAGTCCGTATCGACACAGCTTCATTATCGAAGATTTTATTAAATTTTATTTGGAATTTATTAATGAAGTATTTTTTTTTGTATTAACCCCCTTTTCTCAAAGAACTTTTACGTATTTGTTTACGCGCTCGGTTTACCATGAATTAACATGCATTTCACCTCACTACTTCTCCCGAACACAATGCTAGGTTTGAGTCCGAGCCCGCGACTAGTTCAACCTTAAGAGTATTTAATATATCGTTAAATAATTACATATATAGAGGGTTACTTTTAAAACATCTACAATAACCTTTTTGGTGTAATTTCAGTCCATGATACTGAACTATTTTCCAATAAAACAATTATCGAAAAACGAAAATAAATTTCGGCTATCCATACAAATCAACGCTCAGCCAAACGAATTTTTTATTGGAAGACGAATTTTTTTTTGTCGATAATTGATATAATTTTTTTTTTACAGTCAATAGAACTTTCTCCCTCCTATTTTCCCATTATTGATGTTTAAAAAGTAACCCTGTACGTACTTAAACTTACTGCATGCAAATTAAACGAGTTATAATCTAACCTTAATTTCATTTTCCTGATCATCGGGGAAGAAATAGCTCTTTTTCTTCTTTACGAACGTCGCATCATGTTTTCTGTAAAATAAATAAAGAAATTATGAATTTTAAATTTTCTACCCTCATATTGATAATGCAGTCTGGCTTATTAGATTAGAAACAGAAATAAATGTATGTATTATTAATTTAGGATGAAAGAGTTATAAATGGGAAGGAACCTGCCATTTGTAAGAGGACTGACGATGCAAGTAATATTTCTTTCATACAGAAAGAGATTACTCGCGTCAATAAATGCATAAAACGGGCAAAATTCAAAAGTCCTTAGAAACAGTACCGATTTTGATTCCTTTTTTTACATATATACGTAATCCAAATTTGTGTATGACATAAGATAAAAAAGGTGCGAAAATGATTTTCGATCGAGACCACGTAGTTACGCCCGTTCATAACTGACGCGTGACCCCGATGAACTCGAAATCTAGCCGGCCGGCGGTCCTACTAGTTGATCTCACGATTTTACTTTCGAATTTTAGTCAACATATTTTGTACCTGAATTTTTATTTTGATTTTGGTCTTACTAATGCTCCTTTGAATCCTTCGGCTCCAAACCCAATGAAAAATCACCGTATATATACAAGGTGGAAGGGACATATCCGTAATAAATCGAACTACGGGCTATACTAGATCACTATAGTAAATTGAAATAAAAATAATAGCCAAAACAAAAAAAAATCGAGCTTTCCATACAAAAGTGTACAGCCGCTCGGGCAATCTGTAGGGGAAAGCCGATTTTTTTTTTGTTTTTGGCTGTTATTTTAATTTCATTATTCTATGGTGATCTAGTATAGTCTGTGGTTTGATTTATTACGGGTATGTCCCTTCCACGTTGTATATATATCAGAAACCGTATAGAATTTGGAAGGATGTGTAAAAAAAAAATAGTTTAGGAAAACGATATAAAACGCTCATATGAAAAAACGTGTTGGAAAGTTTATTTTCAAGTCTCTCAACCCTTCAAATTCTACATTAATAGTAAAAACTTTCCATCTGTCTCCATACAAAAAGGAAATAAGGTTACAGCACGGATTACTAATAAGTTACGTTACAGTTATTAGTTGTGGCATGAACATTGAATAGTAGTATCTATTTTTTCTAGGTTGATTGGTCAGACTATTTAATCAGGATACTTTATTGTAACAATTTCAAACTATTAACGATCTCGTGCATAGTTCTGTAGAGCAAATCTGTTTGACACTACGGCTTCAAATATGGAAATCTATGCTATACTGTATGACAATTATTAACAATTAATGATTTTATATGATAAATAATGAAATAATCTTTATGAAAACTGGCAGGCTACTTTGGAAATGATAAATTCTACAATATTGCTATGCAAAACCATGCACTTACTGAGATATGCAAGATAGCGTTACGCTTCTACTCTAAAAAAAACTCATCGAATTTTATTCATAGAGAAACAATAAAAATATATTATTTTTATGACCTGAACATTCGAAAATTCTAGATTGTTTAGTCTTCGTCTAAGGGCCCATTTACACAGTGCCAGTTTCTTGCCTGTTTCATCCAATAGGGGTAACGACAAAGTCAGAAAAGTATGATTGTAATTAATCCAAAAATAACGACCCATATTTTTCAGTTTATCAAAAAAGTCAAAAATCACAAACATACGGATCATCAGTTCCGGAATGGGGGCTTGAGACGTCACCGCTAAGTAAAAATCGTACCTAGCCGTGTCGTCAAGAGAAATTTCAATGCGCTGTATCTTTTTCATTTCTTGTTTCTTAGAGAAAAGAAAAAATACATATACAATATTAAATTCTAACTGATGGGCTAAAAATATTTTTCCATTCGTCATGCCTATTAACTTAAGCAATAGATGACTTGCATGGTCTAAACAAAACGTCAAACCATAAGTCTACGCTTTAATCAAGACCGCCCATTGTACTAATTTAATTTAAAATTATTTCTTTGTGTTACATTTTCTTTTAATGTACAAGAGTTATCTATCTTTCTATCTAATAAAATTGTAAGCAACAGGCAAGATACTTGTTTCTTGTTTGTACTGTGTAAATGGGCCTTTAGTCTCATTTTCAGGACAACTAATGGTTTTTCAGTAAGAGCATAGTCCGCAAAACAACCAACAACTATCAATTGACAAACAACAACCTGCCGCAGCAGATACTTGAACACATGCGCCATTATATTATACTTGGCCGCGTCCACGCCATATTCAAATATAGTGTTAGCGGCATACGACGACATGGGCGCGAGGCAAGTATTGTACAGCAACAAAGCTAACATCCATTTCTGCGTGCGGTTGTCGGCGGGAACTCGCCTCTCGGCTAGAGGGCGCATTGGACGCGTTGGTGTGATAGCCTCGGCTTTTGAAGGGCTAGTAGATTGAGTTTGTTTGTCCAATTCTTGAGACGTTTCGAACCTAAAATTCGATATAACTAAGAATATTTATGAAAACCTAACTACCCTAGTAACCTAGATATTAGTGAAAACCGCATCGGTCCAATAGTTTCTGAATGTAGTCAGTTCATTTCGCAGAAACAGATACGCATTGGAGTACTTAAACTTTTAGTATATGGATGGATGGGTAGGATATATACACTTTAAATGTTGCTAGATTTGGCATAAAACAATGTGTAGAAAATTAGGTCAAATCCAATAAATATGTACTAGTGCTTACCGTTTGTCGAAGTATGATGGCGGCGTCGTATCTAGGGAATGTGTACCCTGTGGATTAATATGAACGATAAGATGAGCGAAAGATAATAAACTCATTTTACAACAAGAAAAAGAGAAATTATGAAAACGACTAGAAGAGCCATTTTCGAAACGCTTAGTCACAAAAATAATGATTTTTTCTTACTAAAACCGTACATATAATGACTCAGCGTTTCAAAAATGGCGCCCCGGAATTGACCAATAAGAGGTGGTATTTACCCAACAGTAGCTAATTAAAAGACATTCAAATAAACTTCAACAGAATCAAATTTAGCTACAGTGTAATAAAACCTCATCTGCCGCTTATCATCCGTTAATGCTTTTATCATATTAGCCACAGGAAGTATATTATTGGACATAGGCCTTGCCCAAGATTGTCTAAAACGCCCGAAAATGCTTTCCCCACTTTGTGAGCGTAACGTCACAGGTATGGCACTTCATAGAAGCGGAGTTTCAATTATGCCTACTACTACAAACGAAACTTTACATCCGTGCACACATCAATGTGTATGTCCGTATGGATTGAGGGGTCATTTTTCGTATCTTAACGGAATCACTATATTTATATAGTAGTACACTTAAAAATATTGTAGGCGCGATCTTCGATTTTGTAGTATATTAATTGAAAAGTTATATGAACATAAAGGTCCTCAGTCTAAATGTTTGAACTGAGGAGCCATGTCGTATCTGGAAACATCATAGTTGAATATTTTTCATTATTTGGTATGATATTGTAGCATTTGAGAGCCACTTGAAAATGAAATTTCAGTTAGATTGTAGGTATTTTTTAAAAGTTACCATTCATTACGTGTGGCTCCTCAGACCATACATACTAGGCCTCGTCATTCTTAAAGAAGCAGTAGGTCAGTTAAAACCAGATTTCTTCATCATTTAGTAATAAGTACATAAGAATTGTAGGACAATAGCAGGTTACTCAAAATGTGTGGTTTGGAAGATATGTTATAATGTAACTGGCTCCTCAATTAAAATATTTAACTAAATCGGTTTGCGTCTAATCAACTTATTCTTGCGATGAAATTTGAAACAAAAAACGTTTCCAATTAGTATAAAATTATACTATATATACGTACAAGCCGGCCGAAAAAAAAGTATATATTTACGGAGTTATTGGCTATTCGGTTATTTCCAAATATTTTTTCTTGAAGGGTGTCCATGAATTATTACATAACATATATTTTCATTTCTTAGCTCTTAAAAACACACACCAAATCTATTCTTTTTTTTTTATATTTGACGGTAATTGAAAATAATGTCGTTACTTACTTACCCTCGATAGCATTTACGTCATTCATTGGTGATCGAGCTCGCTTGTTTAAGAACGCGAAAATAAACAGATTGAAGTTACAGTTCCGAAATATCCAGGATTATTATTAATTACGTTATCGTGAATTTGTGAAGATTTCATTTGCTACTGCGTTAGTGCATAGTAAGTGACTTAATCAGTTTGATTTCCAGTTTGGCAATGTAAGTATTATTTCTGTTTTCGAAATTCAAAGTTTAGAGGATGCTATTTGTATCGCAGAAGAAAAAAATGTTTGTAAATCTTGTAATAATCAAATAGTGTGTAAATATAATTTATCAAACATAGTTTCATTTGAACTAAATATTAGTATGAAATTTAGAGTAAACGAAGTACCAGAATCTATAATGATTTCAAGTAGAACATATATGTTGATAGGCGTTATAGAATTTATCCCTGCCATTGACCACGCTGGAATAGGCCACTATAAATGTCACTATCCAATCAATGATGAAATGTATTGTTACGATGACTATGATAACCTTTGTAGAATTCTTAAAAGCACCAACCAGCCAATATGAATTCATTCTTTAACTTACCTCGAAATTGACTATTAATAATACTACAATGCAGATACAATAAGAGAACAATCTATGTTTAGAAAAATTTTGATTTGTTATATAAAAAATTAGGTATAATTAGAAAAGTACTAGTTATCCTGGTTTCATTCCCATAACATGGTCACCATAATAGCAGATTCTTAAGGAATATTGAATAAAGATTTTTTTCAGATACCGATGTATATTTTTTATCTATACGTAACTAGATATTTAGTAGACATTTATACTAAATGCAGGTAGGTATCTTTGATTTCGTTGTGATCTCTGGTTAGAACAATAAATTATTTATTGGCAAAATATCAGAATTGAGGAGCCAAATAAAATGCATTTATTTATTAGATTCGTTTAATTAACTGGCTTGTCCATGTACTACAAATTCAAACATGCTTACTACTAAATGTTGTTGCAGTGGAATAAAAGATTAACAATTACTTTCACGGAATTTTGCATGCATAATATATAGATTGAGGAGCCACATTTAAAAGTATTGTATATTTATTAAATATCAACATTACTGAAATCACATTTTTTGAAGTTACTATACACAGTTACTACTAAAAGACACAAAATTATCAATTATATTCATTAAATACTTTCCGTGTTTCAGGTGGCTCCTCAATTCTGACATTTTAATTGAGGAGCCAATTTTACATTAATATAACTTTGGATACATTTAACTACAAATTTCAGAATTTTGCCTACAAAAATATTTTCATTCCTACTAAATAGGGTGGTAAGACTTTTTTTTTAAATCCGATGTGGCTCCTCAATTCATACGGACATCAATGTGTGTGTGTTCGCCCGCCAACACACGCGACAAAGCGAGAGGTGCGGGAACGAGGAACGGGGACGCATATTGCGCGGGACCCTAGGAGTGTCCGTTCTGTATAAATAAATAATAAATATATAGGGACAAATTAGACTGATTGAGCTAGCCCCAAAGTAAGTTCGAGTCTTGTGTTATGGGGATACTAACTCAACGATATTGTATTTTATAACAAATACATATATTGATAAACACGCAAGACCCAGGACAATTTGAAAAAGACCTTTTTCCAACTTGCCCTGACCGGGGATCGAACCCGGGACCTCTGGGTGGCGGACTAGCATGGTGACCACTACGCCACGGAAGTCGTCAATGTATGTAATATTTGTATTAATTTTGTGCTCACATTGTTCTCCTTATCCTCGCTGTCGGAGGACACGCGTCCCCTGTTCTTGCAGAGCGCGGGCTGGCAGCGGCAGCTGCTGCCGCAGCCCTTGTCCCCCTTGACGCAGCCGCAAATCTTGGTGGAGCAACTGCCGCGGCAGCAGCAGTGCGGCGCGCCGTCGCTGCCGCGCTTGGTGGGCCGAGATGAGTCCATCTCGTTGGCCGTGAAGTTCATTGTTAGACGAGATGTACGTTGAGCCTGGAAACGTGGGTTAATTTCGTTTAAAGCCCGGTTTACATATTGACAAGTGACAAGTGCGAATGGCAAGTGACAAGTAAGCTGAGCCTGGAAACATGGGTCATTTTCGTTTAAAGCCCGGTTTACATATTGACAAGTGACAAGTGCGAATGGCAAGTAACAAGTAAGCTGAGCCTGGAACCATGGGTTATTTTCGTTTAAAGCCCGGTTCACATATTAACAAGTGACAAGTGCGAATGTCAACCGGCTTTCAAGCATTCAACCCCAATAATTTGAACCGCTGAACCGATTTTCATAAAACATAGCTCAGAGCCATCTCAATTAAATCAAACAAAAAAAAACCGCATCAAAATCGGCGCATTCGTTTAGGCGTTACGATGCCACCGACAGACACACAGACATGTCAAACTATATAAGTTTGACGTGTCTGTGTGTCGGTCGGTCGGACTCTTTTTTTTGTCGGGAGTAATAATACATTTTTGATAACTTTAATATCTTTTTTCTACTCCTGTACTGTTGTTATCTGTCTTTTTAATAGTCACGAACACTAATATAAGAACATTAATAATTTATGATTTCAGGAAGGCCTATAGTCTATTCCTCATAACAGCACATGTGTCGCTATTTCGCCAAAAAGATACTCCTAGCCATAGACCCAGAACTTTTTCCATGTTAGCAGTATGGTAGATACCATATTGCCAACATAATAAAAACGTTATTTTAACATATGGTTTGTTTAGTGACGCCGCGTTTAAAAAAGGGCACTTTTTAAACGCGGCGTCACTAAACAAACGATTTTTTATATGAAAAACCATTCGTTTAGTTGACTCCGTGTTTTAAAAATGGCACTTCTGGTCACTAGGAAGACGTCAATTACAATAAAATAAAGTTTACCATAGATACGTCTGTCCATAGATACGTCTAGCATCTACCAAACATATGGTAGTACTTCATATTTTTCTTATGTTTGTATTTTATTTAGAAAATGTAGTCGTAGAAAAAGTATTGTATGCAACGTTGTATAAAAATGCTCGATGGCTTCTCCTTCTCCTAATCTGCGCCACTCGCCGTTTTTTAACCCTTCTTATACAACTGTTGCATAAAATACTACCTTGAAGATGTGGTTGCTTGCTTTAGAAACAAGACGTAAGATAATATCAGCAATGAAGAAGGATAAATAGTATCTTTGGAATAGTAACTATGAGAGATATAATGAATATAGTAACTATGAGAGTTTTTAAAATATGAGAAACCAGATGGTAGCACAGTGACGTCAGGTCCAATCGACTTTTGTTATTGGATCATCAGTGGACAGATTTTTTTAGTTCTATCATATGTATCCATCCAATAACAGTTGCTTCTTGGACCTGCCATCACTGTGCTGCCATGTGGTGTCTCTCACCTGTATCCGCTTGAAGAGCGGCGTGGCCCTCCAGTCGGAGTTGATTTCGTCCTCTTCGTCGGTAGGCTTCACCGCTTCCACTGAATTCTTCTTACTGTCCGCCGAGTGGAGCTGCAATAGCTCGTATATCGTTATAGACAACTGTTTCTCACCTGTATCCGCGCCAGTCTGGGTACTTTACGGTGTCCTGGTCGTCGTCGACCACCTCGTCGGTGGTTACTTTAAATTTTTCACCGCTTCCGCTTTATTCTTACTGCTTCGCCTTGCTGTCAGGAGCTGCTCTAAGCTCGTAGATCATTGCTGAAAACTGTCTCTCACCTGCATCCGCTTCAACAGCAGCGAGGCCCTCCAGTCGGAGTCCTTTGCGGCGTCCTCGTCGTCGTCGTCCACCTCGTCGGTGGTACTCTTGATTCTTCACCGCTTCTACTGGATTCTTACTTCTTCGTCTTGCTGTCAGGAATTGCTCTAGTCGTAGATCGTTGCTGAAAGCTGTGATCGTTGTGACCTGTATCTGCTTAAGGAGTGGCGTGGCCCTTCAGTCCTCGGCGTAGTTGACCACCTCGTCGGTAGTACTTTTGATTGTTCAACGCTTCTGCTGGATTCTTACCTCCGCCTTGCTGTCAGGAACTGCTCTAGTTACTGAAAGCTGTCACTGACCTGTATCCGCTTGAAGAGCGGCGTGGCCCTCCAGTCGGGGTCCTTCTCAGCGTCCTCGTCATCGTCGTCCTCCTCGTCGGTGGGTTCGACGTACTCCTGCTTCTTCACCGCTTCAACTGCGGGATTCTTACGCTTCTTCGCCTTGTTGCCTGCTGAGCGAAGTTGCTCTAGCTCGTCCATAAGCTTTTTCTGGAAAAAAATATTGAAATAAATAAATAGATAATATATCCAGACATCAAACCTAGAACCTCCGAGTGACGGACCAACGTGATAACCAATGCGCCACGGAGGTCGTTAAATAAATATCGGTATGGGGATAGTGATAGAGTTGTTACATCAGACACAGATAAAACACAAGAAACTACGGCATTCGAACATTAGGATATTAGATACAGAAGATTGACAGGCCTTACATAATTGTAGCCAGATTTTATTTTTTTCTTTTAAGGAATGTAAATTTGATGATCTCTTAGTAGATAAGTTTTCCTCCAGGCTTCATTCGTTTATTCCGCTTAGTATTGAATAAGCTAACGAAGCATCCGAAGTTGTAGTCTTAAACGTTAGTTAGTGTTTGTAAGGTGATGACAAAAAGAATAGAAACATCTCCCTATAAGGGTCATGTTTTAACTAAAAGATCATTTATGTCCCATGTACTCTCCTATCAATGTTCCTGCAACACTTTAGTAATCCTGCTTTCACGTGCTACGGTAACTAATCATTATAATACTAGTTCAAACTAGTAACATAACGATTAGTTCCTTGTACGAAGAAATAAGTATAGACTGATGAGCCAACTCCACCACGATACAATGGCACGCCGCGCTCAGTCATTGATAATGTCAAACGGCTATTTATAGGGTTCCGTACCCAAAGGGTAAAAACGGGGCCCTATTACTAAGACTCCGCGGTCCGTCTGTCTATCACCAGGCTGTATCTCATGATCCGTGATAGCTTGACAGTTGAAATTTTCACAGATGATTTATTTCTGTTGCCGCTATAACAACAATACTAAAAATAGAATAAAATAAATATTTAAGTGGGGCTCCGATGCAACAAACGTGATTTTTTATTTATAATGGTACGATAACCTTCGTGCGCGAGTCAGACTCGCACTTGGCCAGTTGTTTTTATCTTAATATTTGTCAATAGGCAACACATTCAGTGATAGAAATTGACCGTTTGACGTTGATTGTGCATGAGATAGTCATTTTATCGCAGGCAGTCCACACACGAAGACGCTGGAGTAGAGTCATCATCGTCGTTTCAGCCGCATGCTCACTGCTGGACATAGGCCTACATCGAAGAGGAGTATTCATTCTTGTTCAAGAATATATCCTGACTCTCTATTAAATATTTCTTTAATTTCCATTCGTCGTCACTGGGGACAAATGGGAATTGTAATGGAAGTCTGTCCCATTCGTCCCCAC
Source organism: Acrobasis suavella (assembly GCA_943193695.1). Taxonomy (NCBI): domain Eukaryota; kingdom Metazoa; phylum Arthropoda; class Insecta; order Lepidoptera; family Pyralidae; genus Acrobasis; species Acrobasis suavella. The sequence goes on from OW971947.1 coordinate 7,376,629, forward strand.
TGAGGACGAATGGCACTGTGAAAAAATCGTTATTCCCACGATTATTTCCACGATGGTGGAGAGTTTCCCACTGGGGACGAATGGGACTACCCACCCCTATCGATATTAGATTGTGATATTGTGGTGATTGTAATGGGTATTCTATCGACTTAAGTCTCTAGGTAACCAGAGAACAAGATCTTTTATGCCTAGTTTTAATGTACTTACTTACATGACTCGTAGAAGTCCTCAATCGAATTGTGTAATTTAGGTCTATTTATCTTAATATGGGAGTTGAATTTAGTTAGTATTTGTTTCGCCACCGCGGTAGATGTTTTCATCGGTATTGTGTGTGAGTGCATTACGTCGGAGAGGCAGTGGTACCGCCCCCGCTTCGGCCCCACGCGAATGGGTTTTGTATCCATATAAGTCCACAATGGGAATAGCGTGTAAGATTCTTTAAGGAATATGAAATTCTAACCTTTCCCAGTTTGTATATGCTGGTTGTTCTGATTTGCAAAAAAAAATGCCAACTATTGAAACCAATCTGGAAAGGCAAACACGGGAAAGCACCAGGAGAAAAGACTTTGTTGATGATCGTAAACCTAGGTTAAGTAGTTAAACATGGCTCGAGATATCAGGCAACTAAACTCTTCAATATATTGCCCGTGGAGTTGAAAACCATACGCAGCCAAAATTTATTTAAGGCCAGGTTGCGTGATCTACTGTTGGAAGTGTTGCTATACAATTGAAGACTTTTTAGATATTTAATATGCAATTTGTATAGACATAATTTAATTTTAATGAATAAAATTTGTAATACACAAAATAGAGTGCTGTTTCGTGCTGACAGATGTAGCCCAACTCTTAATCAGTGTTATAGGCGGTGCTATGTTAAATTTAGTTTAGATTTTTTCCGCAATACGGCGAGGCCAATATTTTATTTCTAAACCTTTACTGACCCGTGTGAAAACGCTCTAAGAGTGAATGCAAACAAAACCTATGCACCTATGCACGCGGCGGTGTCGCAACAGCGCCGATGCCACGGCGACGTGATGTGCACGCTCTAATCGTGTGGCCTTTAAATTTTGCAGGTATTTACTTCAGTCTTTTCCATAGAGATACGATCTTTTGCCTCAACAGACTAGCTACAGTCTACTCTACCACACAAACGCGGACGAGTGAGCAAACCGTTTAATACATTTCACAGTGTGACGCACGTACATTTTCCTCTTCGACCTGCTCCAGCTTCTCCTGCTGGTACTGCAGCACGTTCTGCAGGTGCTTACACGCCTCGCTCTTGTCGCCGCGGACCACACCGCGTTGCAGCGCCACTAGCGCCGTCAGCTGCAACAACAAACAATAAAACCAATAAGCTTGGAATGGGACAACAAATGGTAGCACAGTGACGTCAATAATAAAACCAATGAGAGTTTGGAATGGGACACCTGATGGCAGCACAGTGACGTCAATAATAAAATAAAACCAATGAGAGTTTTGAATGGGACACCAGATAGCAGCTCAGTGACGTCAATAATAAAACCAATTAGAGTTTGGAATGGGACAAACGATGAGAGCACAGTGACGTCAGGTCCAATCGACTAGTCTCATTGAACCAGCAATTGACAGTTTATTTTGCTCCGTCAAATGTATCCAACAACCTGGACCTGACTCTTGAGTATGGGATCTGACATCACTGTGCTTTCACGACTTTCTTCCCTTCTCTTTTCCGCGTTGTAACTATTCTTTTAAAAGACCTTCTATATCTTTTTAATGGGGGGCTCTACCCCCCCCCCCCCCCTTTCACTGGTGTTTCCTTTCTTCTCTTTAAAGCGGTGGTGTCCCATGTTTTTGAGAACCCTCATTCACTAGTTTCTACCAAATTATATTGGATACTTATTCTACCGTTATTATAGTTTTTAAAACGTCTCTTCTATGTTAGTCGGGGAGAAAAAAAAAAACAGAATGCTAAATGCTGTTTCCATGTCTATTTGCCGTGAAAGTGGCCAGCACAGGTGTCAGTTTTTTGAAGCTGCCTAATGGCATCTGACTTAGGTTGACGACTGTCACAATGATGACGGTTCAATCTGACTATTACTATTGAAATTTGCCGCTTGGCACTACTGTAGCCGTTATTGCATGTATCATTATAAAGCTTACCTTTTCTTCACTCTGCATCTTAACATTAGCCAACTGCCTCTCAAACTCAGTCTTGCTATTCTCATATTCCATCATCAACCTGTGAAAAAAAATACATTAGGTAATTATTTTATTACATATTTTCAAAAATGTTAAATATTTTCCAGAATCTAGCAATAAGGCGATTCACACAATGCTCCGGATTGTATGCAAGTACCTCAATTTGTATAGAAAAGACGCATAGTACAACACACTGACGCCACGTCTACGCGCGTGATTTTTGTATGGCGGAGACGAGAACTTCTATGTAGTTAATTTCCTAGTTGTAAGTAAACGATATGACGTCAACAACTACCTTTTATGAAATTGAAGGAAAAAAATAACAATTATCAAGTGATACAAATATCCAAACATAAATAAATGATCTTGACTTTGATAGTATTACTCTTCATTAGTATGTTATATAGTTTATGTATTATGAAAAGCAATACTATCGGTACTATATCGATGGTTTAATCGTCGTCAAAGGTCGACACTATCAATAGTATTGTTGGTTTTCGATAGTATTGAAACGGAGCTATTGATACTATCGATAGTATGGAATTTTTCGATTAAAACAATCGATAGCTTGGCAATTCTACATGAAATGCACCCGAGAACGGGGGCGAGGTGCGGGGACACCATAAAGGTCTCCACTTTGCAAGCTCTTTTGCATCCACTAGTCATGCAAATTAAATTTAGAGAAGAAAAAGTAGGACAGCTGAAAATGGAACTGAGAAAGTACTAAGATAAAAAATATACACACAATACAAATGGGACACTTAGGGAAGAGGGAGTTGTTAATAGGGAATAGGCGAGAAAGACAAAGGAGTAACTCAGAGCGTAAATTGCGTCAAGCGACAGAGGCGCGGCATCACGCGACATATTCTATCTTTTTCGCACGTAGAGATCATGACAGAGAAAAACTGAACAACATCGCGTGGTCCCGCTTGACGCAGTTCACGCCCTTTCTCACCTGTCATGTGCCTCCTTGACCTCCTCGTATCTGGCCTGATACCCCTTCTCGCTCTGGTTCTGTAATTCCCGCTTGGTATCGACCAGCAAGTCAAACAGGCATTTCAGAGCGATCTTCGCTTCTAACATCGATTGGATGTTGTCCCATTGCGTGCCCGATTTGTTTTCTGTCGATTGAACATGAAATATAAAAAAAACGGCCAAGTGCGAGTCGGAATCGCGCACTAAGAGTTACGTTGTTGTATGGGAGCCCCACTTAAATATTTATTTTATTCTGTTTTTAGTATTTTTTGTTATAGAGGCAACAGAAATACATTATCCGTGGAAATTTCATCAGTCTTAGCTATCACGGTTCATGAGATGCAGCCTAGTGACAGATAGATAGACAGAAGGACCGATAGACAGATGGACAGCGAAGTCTTATTAAAAGGGTCCTATTTTTACCCTTTGTATACGGAACTCTAAAAATGGCAAAAAAAGATATGAAGTCGCGGGTAGTTCCCAAGTTCCGTCCGGAAAGTAGTTCCTCACCTTTTTCTCTAAAAAAAAATAATTGAAGTTCGTAACATATTTTCTTTATGTTACAATTTCTTTCTACAGCAAGCCGCATTAAAGAACACTATTTCTGTGTGCAGTATTTATACCAGGAACGTTAATCTATAAATAATATAAAAAAATTGTATAAAAAAAATTGTCTGTACATTGAATTTGTTCCCAAACAAAATTGGGGCGATGGAGACATAGTAATTAGTAAGTAAGAAGAGCTAATTGCTAAGTCAATTAACGGTCAGTAGGTAGCGAATCTAAATGCCCAACCTTGGTCAGCTGTGAGGATTTTCTGTTGCAGGTCCGATATCTGTGCCTTCCGCAACGACAAGTCGTCTTCCAACTCTGCGATCTTCTTGCGGTTAATCTCGTCGTCGGTGCAGTTGCGAAGGTTCTCGATCTGTTCCGTTATCCATGCTCTGCGGAAAAGAAATAATTTGACTGACGTTTAATAGTAGTTTATGAAACTGTTGTGTAATGAGGGGTATTACAGACGAATGTGTGTTTTAAAACCGAGCTATATGCAAGGTTTTTAGTGTCATATGCGTTTTACGTGCAGTTTAATGCACTATTTTACCTAATCTCATAATATGGAATTGAAAAATTGTAACTACTAAATAAATCCGTACAAATGGTGCCCAACCCGGCATTTTACCGCGCCCAACTCACAAAAGCCAGAAGCAGCGGTTTTTGTGATCTGTATAGACAAGTCAGCTGAAACGCTCCTTCTGCCGTAGGTAAAACAAAGTAAAAATCTTTACTTTGTTCCTTGAATTCTAAAGCATAATGTCGCTCGAGATAAGCGTTGGATCTAATTTGTCAGCACGGAGCAGCACTTTTCAATGCTGATATCCTTTTCTGTCGCTCAGAACCGTCATTTGCCAGAGCGAGAGATAGCGCAGAATGCTATAGCATGCTATCTCACGGCCGGTGCGGCCGGTTTTGAAATAGCAGCATAGAAAAGATGCTGCTCCATACTGACAAATGAGATTCAACCCTAAGTCGCCATTAGTGGAGACCCACCCAATACATTGACGAAACCATACCTGTACTCCATTAGTTCTTCCAGCGACTTCTCCGCCTCAACTATGCTCAAATGTACTTCTAGCTCCTGCTCGATGTACTGTTGCACTGCGCCTGCTTTGACGCTGCCCTTTGTATTGCGTTTCATGGCTGTGTTCTTCTGTCTTTCTAATGCTTCCTGTTGAAGTCAAGATACAAAGTTTAGATTACTCGAGAACTAAAAAAGAATGAATGTGAAGTAGTCAAATAGTGACTTAGGCAAACAAACACTTAGGCTGAATGCATCTCTTGTTGACAGCCACCGCATACTCCATCTTGTGTTTAAGCATATCTGCTGCTTCGCATGCAGGGACTCCAGCTTGGCCATCGTCGCTGGCTGCCGTACCAATACACCTTCCGAAGTCACCTTCAGTCTCTTGTTGACAGCCACCACCTCCTCCATCTTGCGTTTCAACACGTTCTGCTGCATCCCACACAGGGACTCCATCTTGGCCATGTGATCCTCGTTGTCTGCTTTACAATTTTAATAAAAAAGTTCCATCACTTTCCTTCAATCTCTGGTTGACAGCCACCGCCTCCTTCATCTTGCGTTTCAGCATGTTCTGCTGCATCGCATACAGGGACTTCATCTTGGCCATGTGGCCCTCGTTGTCAGCCTCCCATTTAGCAAAAAAGTTCCAACACCCCATCCAAACTCACCTTCAATCTCTTGTTGACAGCCACCGCCTCCTCCATCTTACGTTTCAAAATGTTCTGCTGCTTTGCAAGCCGACTCCATCTTGGCCATGGCAGTTACTCGTTTGCGGTCCTCGTTGCTTAGCCGTAGCATCGCGCACTCGTAGTCCACTAGTAAAAAGTGTAAGACGGAGTCTTACATTTTTTTTTTAAAGATCTTACACTCCATTAGAACTCACCTTCAATCTCTTATTGTTGACAGCCACCGCCTCCTCCATCTTGCGTTTCAACATGTTCTGCTGCTTTGCATGCAGAGACTCCATCTGGGCCATGGCGGTGGCTCGCTTGCCGTTCTGGTTGCGCAGCCGCAGCATCGCTCACTCGTTGTCAGTCTTTCGTGCTTACTCTCCATTCCAAACTCATTCCTTTCTCTTGTTGACAGCCACCGCCTCCTCCATCTTGCGTTTGAGCATGTTTTGCTGCTTCACATATAGGGACACCATCTTCGCCATGTGATCCTCGTTGCCTGCCTTCCATTAAGTAAAAACATTCCAACACTCCATCCAAACTCACCTTCAATCTCTTGTTGACAGCCACCGCCTCCTCCATCTTGCGTTTCAATACATTTTGCTGCTTTGCATGCAGAGACTCCATCTTGGCCATGGCGGTCGCTCGCTTGCGGTCCTCGTTGCGCAGACGCAGCATCGCTCGCTCGTTGTCGGCCTTCCATTTGCGGAACTTCTCGCTTTCTTCACGCATTTTTTTTATTATTTTCACCTGATAAAGAGTAAAAATGGATGAAGTTTATCCGACCAAGAAAAGTTAGGAGTAAAATCCTACCAGGAAATAAATAGGATGGTAAATAGAAATGCAGACATCTCCACACTAAACTTTACCGACAAGAACAAACTACAAAAGAGTTAATAATAACAGTTTGATAAAGACATGGTTGGAAGTGCCAGCGATGAGAAAGTATTGGTTCTAAAAAAAAAGAGTAACGCTAGTAAAGTTTATACAAGCACTAGATTCATAAAATTCATTCATAAAAGTAGCAAGAAATAAAATATATTGCAGATTTCGTTATAAGCATTGTAAAACGATTTTTCTCACGCAGAGGAGAAAGTAATCAATGTTTCCTATAAATAAGTCAGCAAAACTGTACTCAAATGCTGTAAGGAATCCCTGGATCGCTAAGGCTTGGGATAGTCAAATGAGGCAGATAAAAGTAGGCTTATGATGTACCCAATCTACAAGACATATTTACATTTTCTAACAACAAACGCTTGAGAGGACATCTGCTGAAATTGTGCCATATGTAATCAAAAAGGAAACCATTCCATAACTTTCGCTCCAATCGAGTGGTTACAGACTGGAACAAGCTACCAGAGAATGTTGTGACTGCACCTTCAGTGAACAGCTTTGAAAACAGACTAGATAAACACAAGATCTCCAAACATTAAGACGCACACGCATCAGCTGAATTAGCTGCTAGTGTGTTCTACAATTAATAATAATAAAACGCAGGGCAGCTTGTGGCGAGCTGATAGTGAGTGGCGACACCACGTACCCTACCTCCAGGGGGACCATACACACATGCGCTTACACACACACACACACAGTTACACACCCCCCGCCTCAGTCTTGCCTTAACTGGCCGGCCAGAGTGGAGTCGTAAGAGCAGAACATACGCTCCAGGGTGGAAGGGTATTGCACGTAATGGCGTAATAACGGGGAAACCCGCTCTCGGGTGTAAGCCCCTTGATGGTGAAACCGGAGCCGCACCTCTCGACACCCTCAGCTGCTCACATTGTGTTGCGCCCTGGCCGCAGTTTGTGGCTAGTTAGGGTGCCCACAGGCAGTGTAGCCAACGAGCTGCGAGTCACTATTTACCAAGCTAAAATTGATGTGAGAGATTTTTAGGTAGATGTCCGTGTCTCACTCCATAACCCAGTTATCCGGTCCACTAACATCCCATCCATAAAGCCTAAACCAAGTAAATCCCTCCCTGGCAATAGTTCGGTAGCTGTGGAGTACTGTCCGTTAGTGCATCTCAATGGTACATTAAGGGATAGACCTCTATAGATGCAGCCATCTCACATTTTAGATAAAAAGGTACTAAAAGGCCTCTTCATGTTGACTTTGGCCCTATGAACGCCTCAAAGGACCGGGTCCCCATGAAACCGTGGCTGAAAAGCGTACCAACATAATAATAAAAGGCGTCGGGACGTGACGACCCCATCGCCCGCTGGATTCCCAGTGCAGTCAGTCAACGCAGGGCAGCTTGTGGCGAGCTGATGGTGAGTGGCAACACCACCAGGGGGACCATACACACATAAGCTTACACACACGCATACACACAGTTACACACCCCCCGCCTCTGTCTTGCCTTAACTGGCCGGCCAGAGTGGAGTCGCAAGAGCAGAACATACGCTCCAGGGTGGAAGTGTATTGCACGTAATGGCGTAATAACGGGGAAACCCGCTCTCGGGGGTAAGCCCCGTGATGGTGAAACCGGAGCCGCACCTCTCGACACCCTTAGCTGCTCACATTGTGTTGCGCCCTGGCCGCATTTTCGTGGCTAGTTAGGGTGCCCACAGGCAGTGTAGCCAACGAGCAGCAAGTCACCATCTACCAGGCTAAAATTGTTGTGAGAGATTTTTAGGTAGATGTCCGTGTCTCACTCCATAACCCAGTTATACGGTCCACTAACATCCCATCCATAAAGCCTAAACCAAGTAAATCCCTCCCTGGCAATAGTTCGGTAGCTGTGGAGTACTGTCCGTTAGTGCATCTCAATGGTACATTAAGGGATAGACCTCTATAGATGCAGCCATCTCACATTTTAGATAAAAAGGTACTAAAAGGCCTCTTCATGTTGACTTTGGCCCCATGAACGCCTCAAAGGACCGGGTCCCCATGGACCCGTGGCTGAAAAGCGTACCAACATAATAATAATAAAATAATAAAGGCGTCGGGACGTGACGACCCCATCGCCAACTGGATTCCCAGTGCAGTCAGTTAACGCAGGGCAGCTTGTGGCGAGCTGGTGGTGAGTGGCGACACCACGTACCCTACCTCCAGGGCGACCATACACACATGCGCTTACACACACACATATACACAGTTACACACCCCCCTGCCTCTGTCTTGCCTTAACTGGCCGGCCAGAGTAGAGACGCAAGAGCAGAACATACGCTCCAGGGTGGAAGTGTATTGCACGTAATGGCGTAATAACGGGGAAACCCGCTCTTGGGGGTAAGCCCCGTGATGGTGAAACCGGAGCCGCACCTCTCGACACCCTCAGCTGCTCACATTGTGTTGCGCCCTTGCCGCATCTTTGTGGCTAATTAGGGTGCCCACAGGCAGTGTAGCCAACGAGCAGCGAGTCACTATGTACCAGGCTAAAATTGTTGTGAGAGATTTTTAGGGAGATGTCCGTATCTCACTCCATAACCCAGTTATCCACTAACATCCCATCCATAAAGCCCAAACCAAGTAAATCCCTCCCTGCCAATAGTTCGGCAGCTGTGGAGGACTGTCCGTTAGTGCATCTCAATGGTACATTAAGGGATAGACCTCCATAGATGCAGCCATCTCACATTTTAGATAAAAAGGTACTAAAAGGCCTCCTCATGTTAGCTTTGGCCCCATGAACGCCTCAAAGGACCGGGTCCCCATGGACCCGTGGCTGAAAAGCGTACCAACATAAAATAATAATAATAATGCCTAGCTATGGATCGTTGAGAGATGATGATTTTGAAAACTGTATTTCAATTAAGATTTATTAGACAAAAATCATACTTTAAATTACCTTAACATATTACACTTTATCAATCTGGTTTTCGAAAGGGTATGGGTACCGTTACTGCACTGTTAGACGTCGTAGATAATATCCTGTCTGAACAAGATCAGGGAAAGGGTACGTGTCTAGTATTGTTGGATTTTTCTCGTGCTTTTGATAGCATAATAATTCCATTACTACTTTCTAAGTTATCTTATTACGGTGTAGATCAAGATTGCTTGGCATGGTTTACTGATTATCTCCAAGATCGATCTCAGAGTGTCAAAATTGAAAAGGAAAATGGCTCGTATGTATTTTCTGACATTAAATCTATAAATCGTGGAGTTCCACAGGGATCAATTCTTGGTCCTCTGCTTTTTATTCTATACGGCGCAGATCTTGTCCGCTCTATTAAAAATTGCAAATACCATCTGTATGCTGATGACGTCCAGTTATACATATCAGCCAAGCCTGAGGACTTTAAAAACGCAGAATCAAGGATAAATGAGGACTTAGAAGGTGTCGCCCGATGGGCAGACAGAAATGGGCTTGTACTCAACCCAGATAAATCTAAATTTATTATTTATTGGGTTCAAAAATTCAAATTGAAAAGATCCTTAGTACAGATCCTAAAATTGAAGTCTGTAATAGAAGTATTGCACGTACAAAAGAAGCAAAAAATTTAGGAATACTTCTTGATAGCCAATTACGATTCGAAAAGCATGTTGAAAGTTTGGTTAAGAGCGGCCTACCCGTCTTACTTCTCATACAAACGCTCTTACGTGATTACGACGTTGTAACAGATGTTTTTTGTTAACTTTTGAACTGAAAGGTATCATGTGCGCTATATTTAAGTTTCTATCGAAATAAAAAATCAAAGTTTGCAGAAACTAATTCAGTATAAGCCTCCAAAAATCTGCTTTTTTACACAAATTTAACCTGAACTTCAGCCATTCATAAAGTACTCATAAATGGTAAAAGTAAAGAAAATATTTCGATACAAACCTCGCAAATGTAATGAAGATTCTAAATAAAAAACATTTACTTCACAAACTTGTAAGGCTTTCTGAAAAACACGTATATCCTGGAACCAGTTTAATGACATTTCCGCACCCTATTTTTCGTTCAATGTTATCGTGTTCTCATTTGCTTGTTAGTCTAAATGGCGGTAAGAGGTATGCGGGGTACGAGTCTTGCGGGGTCGGGGCGGTGTGAGACGGGGGAGTTGAATTACGAAGACCGCTACGCTGGCGCACCCGCTCTCGGGCCTCTTGGAATCATTAGTATGTATTAGATTTGTTCACTACGCGTACGTACTAACGTGAATGTGCTGTCTGATAGGAACATTTTAGTGTATTCTGTTTTACCCACTACAACGATCTTGTTATTTTATACTGGATACTGATTTGTGATTTTATTATGTGAAAAGAAAAAGCGTGGTTGGCCAGCCGGACTGATTTTTGTTTGGAAAAGGATTTTGAAGGAGATAGATTTTATCTATTGGGAATAACTAAAAAGTCGTTTTGTACAATGGGTAAGTTTTTTTTACATAATTAATTATACAAGAGCTGAAGTAGGTATCTAAGTATGTACTTCTACTACAACTAACCTACCTATGTACAAGATAGATGAGGAACCTACCAACTATTTACCAAGGTACTTATAGCTGATGTTGGACAGACACATTTTATCAAACAATAGCATAAATTGATGTTTATTCTACTGATTTTTACAGATAACGCTCAGCCAAATTCCCGAAAAGGTACTAAAAAGCGTTTACGTCTTTCGGCTCGGAGGAAAAAAAGGAATGGACCCATAAAACCAAAGAATAATCAAGCGTAAGAATTTATTTATACGAAGTACTTTTATACTTTTGATTTTTGCTAACTGGATGCCGGACTTTTTCCATAAACCTGTCTAAGTTGTAGCACATTACAAATAATGTAACCGTATTATATCTTCATTGAAAACGTCGAAATGAGTGGACCCTGGGCTCCGAAACTTTGTGGCTAGGGATGCAACCAGGTAAACGCTCAGATGAGAGAGAGAAAACGGCCAAAAAGAAAAAACAGGGTCATTGTACTCATCAGTATGAGCTACTTTTTAATAGACTTCAAAAAAGGAAAGGTTTCTCAATTCGACCGTGGACATTTTTTATGTGTGTTGGCAGATAACTTCGTCGTATAGGAACCGATTTTGACGATCATTTTCTTTGAAAGGATATACTTGTCAGGTGGTCCCATATATTATTTATCAAAATCGGTTGTGTAGTTTGGGAGTGAAGTTGGTTTTTAGTTTCGAAAATTTTTTATATATATGTATTTTTTTTTTTCAATTTTGTAGCATTTCCGTCTTCTGTACAAAAGATAACTTTTTTACTTTTTCTTTATAGCTTCTAATGACGTCAAAGCAAGCGGACGAAGATGGACATTGTATTACCATCTGGAATTGCACTAAGGAAACAGTAGTCTTCATCAACAAATAACCCACAAGGAATGATACTGGTATGCCGGCTTTCACCGCTTTGCTCGCTTTATCCCTTGCTGTGCATCTTCGGCTCTCCGCTTTCTTTTACTTTTATTTTCTTTGCTTTTTGCCACATATTTTTTGAGTATACCTATTTTTATTGTTGTCGTCACACAAATTATTTTTTTGGTTTCTCTTGCACCAGCTTGCAGTCTTTGTTGTTGCACTCGGCAACTGCTGCGTAACACATTTTCTTACTAGTTACTCCAAGGAAATAGTTTACACGCTTCCCAGCAACGAACTGCTATGATTGCGTTAAAAAGTTTTACAGGGTTATTCGTCTCTTTTAGAAGGAGACTTTCTGCATTTTGCGTCAACCATCCCAGATTTTCTTAAATGGCAGTCACACGCTTTTAGTTGGGAGACCAAATTAATCTCCACTATTTTTTTATTTTTGCAAATATAATTCTTGAACGAATTATAAAAACTAAAATCGCCCTTCAAGCTCTTTATTTTTCTTGAAATAGTAAGTCCACAATACACCCGAACACGAAAAAGACTCATTTTACGATTATTCGTAAAATTAGTCTTTCGTATTTAGGGTAAATAAAAACTACTAAAGTTGTATAACTGTACGAGGAAAAAAAGCTGTTCAAAATGTTCGTACCAATTTCAAATTGATCACTACAAAACAACACGAAAACAAAACATTCTCTTATTAGAAATAGTACGGAAGCGAGTTTATACAATATGTAACAACAACCCTGTCCGATCCTTGTAGGAGCGACTCAAATCGTCAATACTTCCTTTCCGTCAACCGTCTTCTTTTCCTATAGGACCAAGGCTTCAAACTCGAAAAAAAATCGACTTTTTCGTACAAAAGTGTTCGGCCGGCCCGGCAATTTGTATGAAAATGTCGATTTATTCTTCAAGTTTCAAGCATTGGTCCCATAGGAAAAGTTGTTCATATTGACGGTCTGAGGGTTTTTGTTACATGTTGTATATAAACTAGCTTTTACCCGTGACTTCGTTCGCGTGAAGTAGGTACCCTATATCCTTTAGTAGTATCAACGTGTATGATATGCTACATTTCATGATAATCGGTACAGTAGATAAGTCTTATTCAATTATTATTTAGGTATAAACATAAGAATGAAGGTTAATTTAATTTTCCAGGATAATAAATGAAAACAAAGAAAATATTGACAATGATGTATCACGGCTTAGGTAAGGCGGGAAGTAAAGTGGAAAATTTGTTACTAGTTTATCATTATTATAGTGACTGATACAGTAACGACCCAATTATGATTCATTTTACAGAGCTAGCACATATGCTGAACTCTTAGAAGACATTGAAGAAGTTCTTGTGGATGATGATATATATATATGTCGGAGCGTAATATGCAATGGCTATATAAAACTAGATTCCTTTACTTTGAATAATTCGATGACGTTTGGCAGTAATTCCGTGTCAATGTCATTTTAGAGTTGACGAAAAAAAGAATAGAGGACGCGGTATGAGTTCAATGTAAAATTCCCGTTTTATGATTTTACACGCGCAAAGAGAAAGTTGTTTACTACAAAATGCAACGGTTGGATTTGAAATGGCAACATTCGTTAGCAACAAGTTATAAGACCGGTCGACCTAGCGACAGGGACAGTCTTGTTCAGGCGGCCGTATCGTGCACAACTCGTTTGTGTAGTTTGCTGTAGCTTGGCCATGACTCATTTAATTGTGATTATTGTAATAGATGTGGATTGGTGAACCGATTTATTACAATGACAGTTTGTTTAAGCAAGACGGAAAGCCCAGGTGTATACACAGTATTCAATTCTGTGGGGCCAGGGAATCCAGACATGGTGGTTGCGATTCATGATTCAGTGCGGAGGCGGGGCACTGGAATTCCGTCACATTTTTATAAGGCTCACGTAAGATCTCTCATGTGGCGGCATCGGTAAGGTGACGTGACTGAAAGTAAGTTTTCATCCTGACATCAGTTTGTTCTCGTAGTGTAAGTAACTAAGTGGGTAGTTTACGTCACTTGAGATATCAGATGCCGATCTCGCCACGCTCTGCCCCCTTTTATTCATCCGTCTGCGACATATATATATATATTCATTCACAAAATTTTCTATGAAGAATAAATAGATTTATTTATTGTTTTAGGTTTACCCAGGATAGGGTACCACTTCAACAAGTTACTGAAATAAATAAAGCACAGAAAAATGTTTTGGATGAAAATGACATCTTTACTACTGTGATATAATTAACCGGCCAAGTGCGAGTTGGACTCGCGCAAGAAGGGTTCCGTAATATTGTCCAAAAAAAAAACACGTTTGTTGTATGGGAGCCCGCTTAAATTTATCCTACATTGAATAAAAAATTTAGACTTTGACTTTTTAACTTTGACTTTAAATATTTATTTTATTCTGTTTTTAGTATTTATTTGTTGTGATAGCGGAAACAGAAATACATCATCTGTGAAAATTTCAACTGTCTAGGTATCACGGTTCAAGAGATACAGCTTGGTGACAGACAGACAGACAGGCGGACGGACAGCAGAGTCTTAGTAATAGGGTCCCGTTTTTACCCTTTGGGTACGGAACCCTAAAATAGATATGTCATTGTTTGCTTTTTCTTCATATCAAAGACTAACTACTGTGTTAATTTTTGTAGGCAGCAAAATAACAATAAAGAACTAGCTGAAGAAGAAATCAACTATTCGACCAACTTGAGCACACCATCTTTATCAGACAACGAGCTAATTATTACATATGAACAAGAAAATGTCAATGAAATGCCGTCGTTATATATACTTATCGGGTATTTACTCAATCTACTGATTAAATACTCAAATGGGTAGATTGAGCATTTATCCATCTCTACTTCGGACAGAAACTGTTTTCGGAATGTATTGTCTATAAAGTGTAACCAATTACTTTTGAATAAAAATATATGTACCCAACTGGTATTTAGACTACTTTATTTGATCAACTACTAGTACTACGGTACAAATTAGTACCTACACAAACAAACAAACAAACAAAAGAAGTCGGATGGAACTAACTGCTAAAACAAAACTAAGTCCGGTTATGTTTGAGTATTGACGTTTGCGCGTGTCATGCACGGCAGTAATATGTGTGTGCTGGGCTTGTACGCACGACGACTAATCAAGTTATAAGACTAATATACCTACAAGTTTACGCGTATCTCTCGTTGTACAGAAAATTGATACAAAGCAAGGGCATGTTGTAGTGGATATGTATAGCTTGAAGTATGGCCGAGTGTACTTACAGCGAGTTGAACGACTCTGAGAAACACAGTTTATTACTAGCGAGAATATGTCTAACTTTCTTTGTTTGCCCATGAAGTACTTCGGCATCGGCATCGGCATCGATCACTGCTCATCCATACCACCTATAACCTTCCTTCCATGACTAATTCGGTGTATGAAATGTATGACAAACATAGCATTTCATACATTGCCTAACAATAATTCAGGCATTGTATACAATGCCTGAATTTCACACTCAATACGAAAAAGCTAATGTTTGTTATAAATAATTTACATGTTGTTAAAAATAGCCAAATTATAGAGTACATACGTTACCTAGATTGGGAAAAATGTAATACAACACACACATACCTCAGAGGTCAAGCGCTACGTCATAAGTAT
The DNA here is from genome assembly GCA_943193695.1 of Acrobasis suavella. Classification (NCBI taxonomy): domain Eukaryota; kingdom Metazoa; phylum Arthropoda; class Insecta; order Lepidoptera; family Pyralidae; genus Acrobasis; species Acrobasis suavella. The sequence continues at coordinate 7,391,929 of OW971947.1, forward strand.
AGTGCTAGAAAAACACACAGAACAAAGAAAGAGTAATATAATAAAATACTACTGTGGACCAAATGTAGCCATAGAAGAGAAGCGCGGGCGCGCGATTCGATATTTATCATGAATGGGCTGGCTCATTCATCCTAGCGGCCGGGCCGGCCGGCCGCCCGCGAGTGCGCGGCGAATGTTACCGAATGCCAACCGAGCGCTCAGGCATAGCGCCTGAGCGCTCTCTCTCTCTTTCTTTTCGCATTGCTTCTTTTTCTAGCATTGCGCTGGATGAAACAACAAGCTTTTCAACCACGCTCGCGTTGGAGATAGACGAGGCGTAAAGGGTCCTCTTAAGTCGTGTTTCTACCGCCTCAAAATGTTATATCGTATCCGGCATCTTCTGAGCGAGAAAAACCGAATAATGCTCTGTGAATCTTTGATTCTGTCTCGTTTGAACTATGCAGATCTAATCTATGGACCTCGTTTGTTGTCAAAAACGAGCCGTCTCGTCCAAAGGGTTCAAAATGCGTGCTGTCGTTTTTGCTAGGTTATACCCCCTAGAAGTCGAATCACCCCTTACTTAAACGCAGCCTCAACTTTAAAAATGACTGCTCGAAGACACTTACACCTGGCATCTCTTCTTTTTGAGGTAATTAAATTTAAAAAGCCCTTTTATCTGTACGCTAAACTAAATTTTTCGACTTTTCACAACAGGTATGGCACTAGATCCAAGCGTGATATTTTAGCAGGTCATTCACATAAAACAGCAGCTTTTGCCGGCAGTTTCCGATATCTTTCGACCAAATGTTGGAACAACATTCCTCCTCCGATAAGATTGTTATCGTCCAAATATTCATTCAAGCAAAAATTTAAAAAATTTCTCTTGAATAAACAAAATGTAGGTCTACCACGAGGTTGGTCGGTGGCGGATTTTGCTGTGTAAAAGATTAGCTGTTCTGGTAACACATACCCAACATAACACACAACTACACATCAATCTCACATTTCAATTACACATCACATCACTCATCTCAACACCATTTCACCAACATTGTTTTATTTGTGCTTGTATATGGTTCTAATTTTATATGTTTTTTGTTTTGTTATATTTGAATTGTTTTGCTTTATAATGTTTTGGCTACACTGTACTGTTTATTTATTATTATTATTATTATTTTGTATCAGTGTCGATCACTTCAGGTCATAGCAGAAAACCAGCGCTTTACTTGCATCTGTGAGTAAAGATGTACGCTGAGCTTTGACCTTTTGAATTGCTGCAACTCACACAGACTATTGTTTTATATAATAACTTCTGTATTTTTATGTGTTTTTTTATCGTCTTTCTAAATAGCTTGTGTGTGTTTAGTTATATTCAATAAAGATTATTCTATTCTTCTATTCTATTCTATTCTACATATCTATTTATCTTGCCATTCACAACTAAAATTTCCGTGTAACCCAAAAGTAAACAATGCTTTTAGCGGTTTGCATATTGTATAAATATAAAATTAAAAAAAAAGACAAGTACCTTGGTGGCTTTCATAGCTTGCAGCTCAGCATTGAGAGCTGCTATCTTGGCTTCGTTCTTCTCCTTCATCTTGATGATGTTGGCTTGCTGCTGACACTTCTTCTTCAGGTCCGAAATCTCGGCTTCCAGAGACGATACCTTGGTGCGACGCTCCTCGTGGGACGGGTCTTTGCTCTAAAATAAATAGTAAGGGGTGCTACACATTTATTGACGACCTGTGGCCTAGTGGTCATCATACTAGGGTCACACTGGAGGTCCCGGGTTCGATCCCCAGTCAGGTCAAGATGGAAAATGATCTTTTTCTGATTGGCCTGGGTCTTGGACGTTTATCTATATATGTATTTTTATAAAATATATAACACAAGTCTTGAACTTATTTTGGGGCTAGCTCAATTTGTGTGATTTGTCCGTATATATTTATTTTGTTTATTTACTTATTCGGGCCGGCATTAAACGGTGCAGCAACGCAGCTATGTAGATGAATGTTTGAGAATCACAAACCGCTCGACTGCCCCACACTCCAGTTGGACTCAAACCGCCGAATTGTGCCGGTCGGCTTATTGAAATGAAGATTTCTTGTATGTAATGTGTAAGCAAATTTAGTGCCGATCAGACCCGAAGGAACTAGCCGATCGGCACAACTGTCAATGTCACAATGAAGGCGAGGGTAATGTAGTTGTTCGACAAATACTGTCGAACCGACGGTGCCATTTGTTGACCTATAATATTATATCGGATTGGTCACCACAAGTAGCCGAAATATCTTAAGCTGCTGCATATTTAGAAGCACATCATATGCTTTGACGTGCTGATAGATCCCGGCTGTCACAAGACAATAGTCAAGCTATTTAGGTTTACATAGCCTTTAAATAACTTGAAATCCCTACCCTAGTTACGAAAAAATTCCTTACCTTAGTCTGTTTTAACTGCTGCAAAAGCTGGTCTTTTTCCTTCTCCAACTGTGCGATCTTTTCTTCGTTCTCTCTGAGGTTGTGATGGCTCTCCAACATGTCCTTATTGTTGGCCAGTATTGCGTGAACGACGGAGGCTTTGATGGCCATCGCTCGGTTGAGTTCTTGAAGTTCTTGGTTTAGTGCCACTTGGCCCATAGCCCTCTTTTCCTCCTCCAATACCGCTTGATCCTCACTCAGCACCACTTCATCATCATTATCATTAACCTCTTCCTTCACGAACGACAACTTAATCTCGTGATCAATCAACTCTTCGTTCGTCTTCAAGTTGACAGACTGTAAGTCTTCCAGTCTAGTCTTTATTTCCTTCAAGTAATCTACGACTGACGTCTTTTGAGCTTCATCGTCAACAGCTTCTGTTGTATTTAGGTTCTCAATAGTCTGATTACATTGTTCCGTCAGCTCATTTAACTTACGTTCGATTTTGTCCTTTGCTGCCTCTGCCAAAAGTGCTTTTTCGCATAAATTCGTGTTTTCTATCAACATGTTGCTGAGGTGTTCGGTGACTTGCTTGTGTTTTTTGAGCAACTCTGCATATCTAGCCTTTTCTCTTTCTAAATCTTCTTGTAGCTGTTCGTAGTTTTGTTCCGAAGCTGTTGGCAGCTTTCCGATGAGTTGTAGCCTGAGTTCGTTTATTAAGTTGTTTAACCTGAAATAAATAAATATGGATGTGGAGAAAAAAATTGTTTTTTGGCTCATCAGATAGTTATTCAAAAGTATGGTAGACGTATTTTTTCTTTTGTCTGATTGGCAAATAACGACGAAGATACAGCGCATTTGTTCGCGTGACGTCACGATTAGGTACGATTTTTAACCAAAGGTGACGTAAATCACCCCTACTCTGAAACTTCGAAGCGTATCGCTAGAAGCGTGTATCTCTGTAAATCTTTACTACTTTGCTAAACGAAAAAATATGGGTCCTTTATTTTTGGATAATCTAGTTGATGAACTAAATAAAATAATTTATTTTTCACCCAGTCCACATGCTTATTGTATGGCTTAAAAATTGAACATTTCAGTAAAATTGAGGAAAGTTGTGATGCGTCAAGTAATCGTTCATACTAATTTACTAAATTGTTTACCAAGAGGTCTAACAGTCTCTGCCTAGTCCTGTGGGAAACAGGCGTGATAATATCGAATGGCGACCGCTTGCTGGCAAGCGAAGCGTAAGAAACCAACCCACAAAGTGGTCAGATGACCTGACCAAGGTCACTGGAAAGCGCTGGATGCAGGCCGCTCTTGATCGGTCATTTTGGAAATCCTTGGAAGAGGCCTACGTCCAGCAGTGGACGTTGAGCGGCTGAAATGATGAATATGTATGTATGTACAGTCAAGTACCAAGATACCTGACCAGGCTTTCTACTAATACCTTGAATTTCCTCTTAAATTAAAAATAATATTAACATGAAAATGTATATTCAGAAAGACTTAATTAAAATCTGTCTGAATATAAATTTTCCTGTTAATATCATTTTTAGTTTAAGAGAAAATTCAAGATACTTGACTGTACGTATATGATTACCTAACGATCTCTGCAGCCTTAGCATCCTGGTTGATGATAGGTTTGTTGCGAATGCGTCGCGCGCGATCCGCGTACCGCAGCGTGGACACCGTCTCGTCGAGGTTGTAGTCGGCGGGACTCACGCACGCCACCATCAGAGTGAGCGAGTTGCCGCCGAGACTGTCTGTGGATAACAAAAGCAAAATTGTTAGCGCCTTTTCACTATAGAATATGTACCTAAAGGGAAAATACGAGACCCTATTACTAAGACTGCTGTCGGTCTGTCTGTCTGTCTGTCACCAGGCTGTATCTCATGAACCATGATAGTTGAAATTTTCAGATGATATATTATGGTGTCGCTATAACAACAAATAGGTACTAAAGAATAAAATAAATATTTAAGTCGAGCTTCCATACAACAAACTTGATTTTTTTATAGATAATGGTATGGAACCTCGTGCGCGAGTCAGACTCGCACTTGGCCGGTTATTTATTGCATAATCTTATGATCCTATTATTGTTATAAATCCAAAAGTTTGCATGGATGTTTGTTCCACTGTCACGCCAAAACGGCTGAACGAAATGGAATTAAATTTGACATATAGATAGCTTATTATCTGGATGAACATATAGGATACTTTTTATCTCGGGAAAATGTAAGGTTCCCGTGAGATTATCAAAATAACCCGCAGGCCACACCACGGGCATTAGAAAATTTTATTATTAATTTCATTCCCTATGCGTGATTTTGTATCATGCCTTACCCTGAATAAACATATACAAGCTGATTTGCAGACAAATTAAGAAACCCCCGACACCATCTAGTGATAAGCAGCGGAACTGCATAAAATTCTCATCCGTAGCGCCATCTATTATTTTCCAGGTAAATTACAAACACCAGCTTTTAAGCGTTAACACCTAATAACTTTGAAACGACTGAACCAATTATCATCAAACATGGCTAAGAACCACCGCAAGGGAAGATGTTTTCACTTAAAAAATTCTGCATTGAAATCGGTCCATCCGTTGGAGCGCTACGATGCGACAGACAGACAGACAGTCAGACGTTAGTGTCAAACTTTTAACACCCCTCTTTTTTGTCGAAGGTTAAAAATAAAATATAAAACGAAAATAATCATTCTTCCCCATTCCTGCTTATATGGATACATACCTTGCAATAGCCTCGTCAGCTTGCTATCTCTGTAGCTAATAAAACTTCTGTTAGTGCCATCACCAAGGGCCGAGATGACGTTGCCGAGAGCTAGAAGACCTTGGTTGATCTTCACACCCTCTTTGAGCCGCTCTCCACTGGCTTTTGTCTTCTTTATGCGTTCGGAGCCAGCCAAGTCTACTAGATGGAATTTTGAGGTTGTTGCTATGTTCCTATGGACAATAGAAATTATAGTTGATTAACTGAAATTATTCGCAGACTATCCGCGCGGTACAAAGGCGGCGTCTTCCAAAAAGCCGGCACCGCCTTTTTAACGCGCCAACAGTCTGTTAACTATTTTTAACCCTTTCACCGCGAGACTTTATATCAGTTGCTGTGCCCCCAGCGCGAGGGGTATGATATCTAAAAGGGATCTACAACCAAAAAGGGATGTGGATACTTAAGTTATGTGCAATACGAGCGGTTTTTTTTTTGTCGGAAATATCCGACGCTCGCGGAATGGGCACGGCACGACAATGTTTGTCGGATAAATCCGACGTTCGCGGTGAAAGGGTACGAACGAACTGTTAACAATTGTAAAAATTTGTTCTCCAATTGTTTTATTTTCAGAAAATTTACATGATTCGAACTTTGTTGAAAATAATGTTGTAAATATGAAGCTAGCATTCCACAAAATGAAATTGCCAATAGAGAATGCCAATTAATTTAGGGTAGAGTGCGTCCAGGCACCCGTCATCGCCGACACATGGTGGTTAATAGTAGTTTATGAATTTTATGATACAATTGTGGTAAGTTGTTCGTTACAGTCGAGGCGGATTGACACACAAGCGGGCGAAGCCCGTGCGTGTTTCTATGGAGCCGAGACTTGTGATGAACAATACACATGTGTGCCATTCAACTTTTTCCAGCACATTAGTGAGGAAAAAACTTCAATAATAAAATAATTTTGATAACTAAAACAATTATTATAAGTACGATTAGAGATAAGTACCAGTTTTCGCAGGTTTGGTAATAGTTTAGTTCTAGGGTGTAGGGGTAGGTTTAAAAATAAATTAAATTTTAATATACTTTACACGTAACATAAATTATACTTATTGACGTGTAAAAGTGCCTGTAAAGGTCTAATTACTGAATAAACATTTGAATCTTTGAATTTGGTGCAGGCTGTAATTTTATGTTTCAAAAATAATATTCGATATTTTGGATTTATAGAATCTTATTAGTAAAACCATTAAAAATTAAATGATGATGATAACTAAGTCTCTTCAGTCACAAACTATTATATGAAGATATACTTACTTATCAGTTTTGCTCTCTTTTGCTATGATAATGGTGAACACCGCATGACTGCGGCTGGAGGCCTGGTTCATGGCTGTGGACCCTGTCACTCGGCCGATAGACCCCCTCTCCAACACCATCATCGTTTCTCTGGTTGATGTCACTGGCAACTCAGTTATACCTGTATAATAAATCAGTATTATACAATGTGATAGTGAATTTTGCAAGGTAATGGACTTAAGTATGAGTGTGTGGAATTAATATCTATCTATAACACCAAAACATTTTAACTCCAAACACATACTTGATCAATATAATAAAAAAGTTCTTTATGATACTCAATAACTGAATACTCAAATACTGAATACTCATAATAAAAAAGTTCTTTTTTGGAAACAGGTAAATGGTTTGAAATCCTATAACATATTAGCAAATAACCAGCCAAGTGCGAGTAAGACTCGCGCACGAAGGGTTCCGTATTATTATTTACACAAGTCAGGTTTGTTGTATGGGAACCCCACTTAAATATTTATTTTATTCTGTTTTTAGTATTTGTTGTTATAACGGCAACAGAAATACATCATCTGTGAAAATTTCAACTGTCTAGCTATTACAGTTCATGAGATACACCGTTCATGAGATACACCCTGTCTGTGTGTCACCACAGACAGAAGGACAGACAGAAGGACAGACAGACGGACGAACAGACAGACAGACAGACAGTGGAGTCTTAGTAATAGGGACCTTTTTTACCCTTTGGGTATGAAACCCTAAATACAGATATTTTTTTTAAGTAGATTTTTTTAAGTAGCCTTAATATGAAATAGTGTAATAATAGGTTAAGGCAGGCCTATTCTAAATTCGCCTCTCAATTGGCCCGAGGAGGTCCGGACGCCCCGACTCACCAAGTCGGCGCGTCCGGAGCTAACGGACGCGCCGACTTGGTGAGTCGGGGGAGCGCTGTGACGTCCCAGCGGAGGGGCCGCTTTGGCGGCCAGTCGCGCCGGGGTTCGCGGTTGTATTTCCGTTCCCATGTCCCCGGCAAAAGAGGTTGTGATGGAACTCTGGAGGTTTTTTAGTGGGTAGGCACGTCACTCTGGCGTGGAGTCCCACATAACCCGACAGCCTCCCCCGCAGGCTGACGGGTATCCGTAACAGGGATCTTTCCTCCATAAAAAAAGGCCTATTCTAAATTGACACATTTTTGTAAGCTTTGTTAAGTCATACTCTGAGGAAGAACGCCGATGATAATTTTTCAAAACTAAAAACTGTCTTCATTCCCAAACTACATCACCAATTTTGATAAAATTTCTATGGGATTACCTGACAAGTATGCCCTTTTATTTAATAATTTTCCAAATCGGTCCAGGCATCTTTGAGTAATTGGGGAACATACATTAAAAAAAATCAAAGATTCTGATGAATTAATAACCTCCTCCTTTTTTGAAGTTGGTTAAAAAAATACCTGGTAATACAACCCCTTTGTTGATATCCTCCCTTATCTCAATAATGCTGTGCGCCCTCTCCTTGCCTGACAGTAAATCATAGCACTGCTCCTGGTACAGCTCCATGAAAGACACCGACACCCTGAATATGAACTTGTCTTCGTGAACCTCTATGAAGTCAAATATGTCTGCTACTGCTTGGGGTATCACACCTGAAAAAAATGAAAAAATTGAAAAATATAAGTAGTAGTAGGTATATAAGTAGTAGTAAGTATTTAATAATTACTAATATTTTTCACAGCCCTGGATTTTGAATAAAATTTAAAACTGATTGCAAAGTTTGTAATTACTAATTACAACATGTCGGATAGCCAAACAAAGACGTCAGCCCTCCTAGGGAATGCAGTTGTAGCATAAGAAGTTTGTGCTGATAGTGCAAGCAAGATGTCAACACTCCTTGGGAATGCAGTTGTAACACAAGATGTTTGTGCTGATAGCACAAGCAAGACGTCAGCCCTCCTTGGGAATGCAGTTGTATCATAAGACGTATGTGCTGATAGCGCAAGCAAGACGTCAGCTCTCCTTGGGAATGCACTTGTAGCATAAGAAGTTGGTGCTGAAAGCACAACAAGACGTCAGCCCTCCTTGGGAATGCAGTTGTAGCACAAGAAGTTTGTGCTGATAGCGCAAGCAAGACGTCAACCCTCCTTGGGAATGCAGTTGTAACACAAGATGTTTATGCTGATAGCACTAGCAAGACGTCAGCCCTCTTTGGGAATGTAGTTGTAGCACAAGATGTATGTGCTCATAGCGCAAGCAAGATGTCAGCCCTCCTTGGGAATGCAGTTGTAGCAAAAGACGTTTGTGCTGATAGCACAAGCAAGACGTCAGCCCTCCTTGGGAATGCAGTCATAGCATGATATGTTTGTGCTTTAGTGCATCTAACCACATCAAAAAGAAGAGATGATGTGTTCCTATTTAGCCTATTTTTAGACCTCTACTAACAACTACAGGATTTTCAATTAAATGCCATAAAATTGCAAATACAAACCTAATTTAGTAGAGTCACCATTGGACCCAGAGTAGTTGGTGCCCATAGTGTAAGTCTTGCCTGAGCCAGTCTGGCCATACGCTAATATTGTCACATTGTATCCTGAAAAAAAAATAGTAAAATGCGTCTGTTAAAGGGGATGCATATTAATATTGTATATTTTTTTTACCTATAGTTATTTATAGTTAAAGATCTCCGTGATATAGTGGTCACCATGCTAGTCCACCACCCAGAGGTCTCGGGTATGATCCCCGGTCAGGGTAAGTTGGAAAATAGCCTTTTTCAAATTGTCCTGGGTCTTGGATATTTATCTATAGGTATATGTGTTGTAAAATATAGTCTCGAACTTACTTTAGGGCTAGCTTAATTAGTGTTATTTGTCCCTACATATGTGTTTTTTATTTATTTATAGTTGTAGTAGGGGGACGACCTATGCCCTGTACTTGCCAGCTAATCTGAATCTTTATTTGCCTTGTTACTAAGCCATTAACTCTTCAACAACCACAATTTTGCAAACCGATTGTTATCAATTGTTCTCTCGGTTGGATCCGACCGTCTGGAAGCTGAGGGGTAAAAAACACTGCAAAAAAGAAGCATAGTTACCTTGGAATAGCCTGCCTATTAGTCCTTTCACAGCTGTGTCATAAAACTCCTGTTGTGTTATGTGCTGTGCAAACACATGGTTGAATGTAAACGCTAGGTCCTTGATTTGCACTTGTTGTTCTTGAGGAACCACATCAATGCACTCGTCACAGCCTCTTTCAATCTCTTGTTGCATTAAAGGTCTTATCCTAAGTGCTACTTGCACCGTGTCAATCGTTCCTTTGTCTCCCTCAACCATTTTGTTTTTTTTTCGGATTTAATTAATCGCAATAAGACACTGCCTCACTCCAGAATACTTCTCATATTCTCACGCCTTTCTTCCACCGGTGATCAGGGAACTGTCCAAAGAGAATTCAAATACTACGTGAACTGTCATTATTTTTATTTTGAGCAACCGCCTTCAATGTTTCTTGTCACTACACTTAGGTATCTAACCTTTTTTGGGTTCTAAAACAAAAGTCTTACCTGTGGTTTTTACCACTGAACTTTTTTGTACCTTTATAAATCTTTGGAACTGTTGGAAGAGTGAAAATTAGTGACGAAATGAAACTTGACATGTGATATCACTAGATCACTACACAACGCAAGTAGTATACAAGAACACGACGATTCTCTTTACCTGGATTTCTAAACACGGGACGATTTAAGTACAATATGTGTGTATTGATTAAATTGTTTCCAATTGTAATAAAGCATAAACTTAACTTTGTTCTATTAGCACCAAACTTTGACAGCGACTCGACGGTTACAAAATCTGGTACAACGAACGTATTTTGATTTTGAATTGACATTGACATGACATCCCGCTCGCCCATATATATGTTTGGTCTATGGTGAGTGTTCGGATCAACGTACTAAAAATATTGTGGTGGCAATTCGCTTGACTATTTGAATTTGCGTACTTGCCATGTTTGTAAACATTTACCATGGGATGGGTCGATGGGACAGAATGTTGGGTTGGGACTTATTGCCTATTTGACAAATAAGAAACGTATCGAGATTCCCACTTGTCAGTTTTTCGACGCAAATCGGCTGGAAATCCTTGTACAGAATATATAGATTCTAACTCAGCACGACCAAAATCCCCGTTCGTGAATTCAGAATGCTCACTTATTTTGTAAGATTTGTGTTACTACTTACCAGGCAGCCCAGTGTATCTCAATGTGGAGCAGTTCTCAAAAATTTTGTACCTGACTGAAATTAGGTGTCCTTTATATTCAAGATTAATTTAAAACAAATAATCAGGTGCAAGTACCTATTAACCAAAATGTTTAAGCTTATTGCGTAGTTCAATCAATACAATTAAGGATAATATGTACCATTAGAATGCGACAAAATAATTAAACATTATTTTCTTAAAACTGGATAATTTTAATGTATGGGTTTTTTGATGTCCTACCCCAATTATTCAGTATGAAAACTCATTTTTTAACTACTGTATATTTTTTCTCTAAACAGTTGTGTTTTAATTAGTATTGTGTTGAATAATAGCCCCTTTTCTAGCCATTCTTTCAATTATTTATATATATGAAACAATTTTTTAAGCTGTCCTAGAAAAATCTAAGTTTTTCGTATCAATTTTGATCCCGTGTTATTTACCAATGATATAAACTATTTTTTGACGGAGGTGAATTTTAAAGAAGGCTATATTCTCATTTCAATACATAGTTAAATAAATTAAAATTGCTCGTCAAACATCAGTGTAAAATCAAAGCAAGCGTTGGGTTAGCATTTGGTACAAATTTGTGCTCCAATTTGTTACTCGTTTGACTGATTAGTATTACATTTAATGTAATGTTAATTTTTATAATGAAACTACTTACGTTCACGTAAGTAGTTTCATGCTATTTACTTAATAATTTGGTGAGTTATACATGGTTATACGCTAAAAGAGAAATGTTGAAAGCCTCGGGTATCGCTAAACCTCTCAATTTTGTGACGTCTATGTTGATACTTTTGGTACGGTTAACGTATAAGTTGATCTGATTGGTAACAATATTGAGTTGTTATGAAACGTTTACATTTTTGTTGGAACGAAGTTCCTTACGGCAGGCTTGGAGGAGATAGGGATTTTGCTGCGCGACCGAACTGAAAAAAATGTAATAGTAAAACCGTAAGGATGACCTCGTTAAATAAAACCGTTAAATGAGACGTGCGCAGGCGTGACAGTCGTATACACAAGAACTTTTGAACTTCGTTCCTACCTGGTGTCCCACGACACCACATTTCTTTCTTTTGTTTTATTAATCATATGAATATTGCTATCATCGTCAACTTATTTAGGCTCCATACTAAATTATCGTAAATTTTCTAAGCACCAGAATGCTGGTAATGAGCCTTTATATTTTTATCCTTCATAGTTCAAAATGAAACCATAGAAGAACCAGAGTCTACCAAAAATCAAGAAATAAAAGACATTTTTCCTGCTAGCTGCGACTAGTTCTATTCTTTTGTAATAAAATCTACTCTTGGCAAAATAGGAGTTCTCATACAACGCTTCACTCACCTTTTCATTCCTTCAATAAATTATTTTTGAGATAATAACTATTCTATGATCTGCCCGGCTCCGGGTCTCAAACTATATTCAATATTCATATCTAATTTCATTTAAATCGGTTCAGTTATTGAAGCGTGAAGAGATAGCAGACAGACGAAAGACAGACAGAGTTACTTTCACATTTATAATATTGTTTGGAAGTAAAGATTGGATTGTAGAAGCAATTTCTAGATTCAGATAGATAAACAACAATGTAAAAATTAAAGTACCAGTATAAAAGAGTCGTTACTTTTTCGATGGTTACAATCGAACTCAATTTTGTTACTGTCTCCAAATATGTTATATGCTTTTCTTGTCTAAAATTTTTATGTTTCTAGAACACATTACATATTTTACAGAAAATTATATGTTTTGACAATGACCATGATACTTTTAGCCTAGTATATTAAATTTTAAGGTAAATCTTAAAAGAAGGCTTAATTTCTTACCTAACTAACAATATTGACTTTTGTGTCCTATACCTATTGAATTTTATGTATTTTGGTTTATTATTAGTTACATCGGAGGGTACCGCGGACTGTGCGGTCATAAGTTACTGAGCTCCGTATACTTAATTGATTATCATTGGTAAAAAGTGCATTTTAAAGTTCGACAGTGTTACTAGTGTGAGGACATTACTGGTGTGTGTTGAACTGTGAAAAAACTTGAGAAGTATAATAGTATTATGGACGTAAAATATCAAATAAACTTCGAAGGTCGTTCGTTTTTGTTGACGATCAGCTGTGTGTGACTCAGCTTTTAACAGCTGATTAGTCATCCCGTCGGCACAACAGCAAATAAACAGAGCAAACAGTAGATACAGTTAAACTATTTCGACTGCCCTGTCACACGTAGATTTGGAACAGTGGTTAAGACATACGTCTATGATCGCAGAGGCACGAGATCAAATCCCGCCAACTGCCTAATTATTTTGGAAGATATTATTTATGTTTTTGTTTTCTCTCTTCTCTTTGGTTATTTAGTTTTTACACTTAAAATCTGATCAAGGTGCGGTATTTTGTCGCGTCAATTGGAGTGTCCATGGTGTTAGAGGTTCTGTTTTAGACCGTTCCAATGTTCGAAACGACTCGACTCAAATCTCAACTCAGTCTAGTGAACAAAATGGCCATTTAGCAGCGACTACAAATAAACCTAATCTATTATGAAAGGAAAAGGCAACAGAGGGCAGCACTAGTACTCTAGAAGAAAATATACTACTTGAATGGACACAGGATCTTTTTGACAATTCAAAAATAAATTATAGTGAAAAATATGGACATTAGATATGTATATATATTTTTTTTTATTTTATATGGATTTTTTTGGACATTATTCTATAAATTACATTTAAGTTTTGTGCAATATGATTATAAATTCCAATTTACTGAGGAATATTGCTAATAAATTTTCTAGTCATTTAATTTACAGTTCTTAAGTGAATTGGTTTTAATTTCGTTTTTAATTGCAATGAATGAATGGAAGTGTTATTTAATTTACACAATTGGCTTTTCATTGTTTTAAAAATTGACTGTATAATTTTGATTTTATTTTTACTTATTATTTTAGGTGAACTGAAATAAATTTATTAATTGAATTAGTTTTGTTTTAAACTTAATTTATGACGGCTAGGGCTTGTCTTTTTCCTCTCATTGTTTTGAAAATTTATTTTATTTTTACTTATTATTTTAGGTTAACTGAAATCAATTTATTAATTTTATTTATTCTGTTTTAAACTTAGTTTATGACTGCTATGTTTTTTTTGTGTTTTTATGTTATTGTGTTTTTTTTATTTAATTGAAGTTGACAATTTGTAAAAAACTTGTGTATTTTTGGTTTTTTCATTTATTGTGTTTTTTTTTTTATTTTTTTAAAGGATAGACTGCATTATCATTCTTATCGTTTTGGTTTTATACTTTTTTTTTTTTTGTTTTATTATTGATATTTTAATAATTATGTCTGATAATGCGAGTCACAGAACATGTCCTCTCTGCCCGGGCGTATCTCGGCAATTTGTTGTCCCAAGAGGATTGGCTGTACACATGAGCCGCATGCATAGGCACGATCGTCCAGATGGCGACACTAGTTCTGCCCCACCACCTTTGGTTCAAGAACCAACGCCTCAGAACCAACTTGACACTTTGTCCTCTTTAAAAAATAATATTTTGGTTTTAAAACACATTCCAAAAGGAGCAAGAAATGTGGCGGCGGGCAAGTTGAAATCTCTTATTGACGATTGTATAGGAGATAACAGTGTGGAAGCCTGGTTTGCTCTTCTTTCTTTCTCTTTTACGGCGTTAAAGGTACCTACTCGTGAGGGGCGTGCTTCCTTAACTACAAAGGTAAAGGAAAATATTGAAACTGCTTATAGCATAACCTTCCCCCATGACAATCGGAAAAAAACCTTTTCCCTTAATAAGTTAATTGAATCAAAGGTTCATGATGGTGACCTTAAGGGTGCCGTTCGTCTTTTGCTATCGGACTGTTCTATTGCACCAAATAACGCTGATACTCGTGATGCTTTAAGACTAAAACATCCGCTACCATCCCGACCGTTGTGTTTGCCGGCGGAACCTAACCGTACTAATGTTTTTCTTACGGTAACCTCGGATGAAGTTCTCAACGCTTTGAATTCATTTCAGACAGGTTCGGCATCTGGAATCGATGGTTTGCGACCAGATCATCTTAAAGAACTTGTATCTCCTTCCGCGGGAGACAACGGGACACGTCTGTTGGAGGCTTTGACGAATATGTGCAATTTTCTTTTGAGAGGCTTCCTAAATCCACAAGTTTGCCCATATTTATACGGCGCTTCGTTATGTGCATTAAAAAAACGAGAGGGTGGAATAAGACCAATTGCAGTGGGAAGCACATTGAGACGGTTGGTTTCAAAGGTTGCATGTGGGGCAGTGAGGCAGAGAATATCTCATTATTTACAGCCACATCAGTTGGGCTTTGGGACGTCAGGAGGCTGTGAGGCTGCCATACATGCGACCCGTTATTTCGCTACTGTAATGAAAAACACTAACGACGTTATATTCAAATTGGATTTAGTAAATGCATTTAACAGCGTGGAGAGAGACACCATTTTAAATGAGGTTCTTGAGCATACACCGGAACTTTATCCATATCTTTACCAATGCTATGCCGTACCAAGTCACCTTTTTTTTAATGAAATGCCTATCACATCACAAGTTGGTGCACAGCAAGGAGACCCGCTGGGGCCTCTTCTTTTCAGTTTGGCCATCCAAAAAACTATTAGTAACCTTAAGTCACCATTAAATGTCTGGTACTTAGATGACGGTACATTGGGTGACCATCCAGATATTGTGGTGGCGGATTTGCAATATTTAACTGAAAGCTTTCAGTCACTTGGTTTGAGGTTAAGTACAGACAAATGTCAGGTATACGTAAGCGGAAGCGAAGCCTTAGCGTCCATTCCACGTTTTGAAGCTTTGTTACCAGGATTAAAGATTATTGATGATGATCATTTTACACTCTTAGGTGCCCCCATCACTGAGCAAGCGATCCCAGCGGTGATAATGGACAAATTATCAGCTTTTGTTGCCTCGCATGAGCGTTTGAAACATTTGTCGTCACACATTGCTTTGGCAATCCTTCGTGGTTCTCTCGCTATGCCTCGTATGACCTATATCATTAGAGCATGCCCAGCTTGGTTATGTCCTCGGGAAATTCAATGTTTTGATGAAGCGTTACGGATAAGCCTGGAGACCATACTCAATGTTAAGCTCGACGAAGCTCAATGGGCCCAAGCTTCTTTACCGGTTAGGCATGGAGGTCTTGGTGTTCGTCGCTTGTCGGAGGTTTCGGTGCCGGCCTTCTTAGCGTCCTCACATGGGGTGGTCAACTTAGTTGCTAAAATATTAGAAATTAATGGTGACGGGTTGATTTTGCCCCATGTGAGTGAGGCTTTATCAGCCTGGTCTATGAAATGTCCGAATGAATCTTTTCCGGTCAGACGGGAAGTACAGAAGCTCTGGGATGACGCCAGATCAAGATTTATTTTAAGGGAGTTGGAAAGCCAAGCAGATGGTGCTCATTTAGCTAGAATTAAAGCATCAGCTCAACCAGAATCTGGAGCTTGGCTGCATGCTGTGCCATCGCCATCTATGGGGACACTCTTAGATAATGATTCTTTGAGAGTGGCTGTGGCATTAAGATTGGGTTGTGCAGTATGTGCGCCGCATCGTTGCATCTGTGGGGGAACTGTTGACGTAGATGGGCATCATGGACTTGGTTGTGTACGATGTGCTGGTCGTTTATCGCGCCATCACGCAATTAATGACATAATACGTCGAGCATTAATATCCGCGAATATTCCTTGCCAGTTAGAGCCTCCAGGGCTTTCAAGGACGGATGGCAAAAGACCCGATGGATTGACTTTGATTCCGTGGCAGAGAGGACGGAGTTTGTTGTGGGACGCAACATGCGTCAGCACTTACGCGGCGTCTTATCTCACTAGCACCACGCGATCACCTGGGGCAGCTGCGCAGGCTGCTGCTACCAAAAAAAGAGCAAAGTATTCAATGTTATCTACACATTATGATTTTGTGCCTGTCGCCGTAGAGACTGCTGGCCCATGGTGTCTGGAGGCAAGGGACTTTATTAGTGAGATAGGACGTCGCTTAAGGGATCGTGGTTATGACTACCGCTCTGGCTGGTACCTGGTTCAAAGGATATCCATTGCTATTCAAAGAGGAAATGCAGCTAGCATAATGGGTACCTTTGAGCCAGGTACAATCCGTGGGGGCATTTTTGATTGACAAATTTATATTCATTTTTAATTTTTGTATGATTTTCTAATATTTTATATGAAATAAAGAAAAATCTTTGTTTAGTTAGTTATAAAGTTGTTTTTACAACTTTATTGTCCTTAAATTGCAATAATGTTAATATTTGACGTAAAATTCCTATTTTTATAATTAATTTTGATTAAATAAATAGTAACAAAATTAAGCACAAATAGTAACCATTAAAATTCCTATAATTAATTTTGATTAAATAAATAGTAACAAAATTAAGCACAAATAGTAACCATGTCAAGAAATAACTGCTGTTATACATAAGCTGTAGCTAATAAATCGATACCATTTATAAATAACACAAGATGAATAATACCTACACCTAATTTTCCATTAAAAGCCAGTAAAAACACGCTTTTGAAAAAACACAGGAAATTTTGTAGGATACAAAAATTTTGAGAACTGCTCTTACGTGTGAGTGACGTTTCAAAAATGGGTTTATTGGATTTCAGACTTCCGAGACTTCGGTTGCTTTTCTTGTATCAATTTTAAGCAAGCTTTTAAGTGAGTGTGAATCCGAACTATAATAAAGTTAAAATGAAAAATTTTGACATTGACAACCCACTTCGTTCGTCTGTCATTTGTTAAAAAACGAGCGAAAAGTTCCGTCGATTGACGATTGCATTGCGTATCAACAAAATAAATTGGGATCAAAGATCAAAATTTTAGAAGTTTCAACAAAAAGAAGTTCCTGTTTTAGAACTTATGGTGAATACATTATAAGTATTTATCTATCTAATGTTCGTTTATTTCTGAGTTTGTGTTTGTGTGGCGTCATGCCGCCGAGGACGAGAGGGACGAAAGCAACAAAAATTCTAAAAGAAAACGTAGTTGCCGTAGATAGAACGAAGGCACAAACCGTTGGCAAGATTGCTAAGCCTAGAAAAGCATTAGCCGATAAAACAAATTCTGCATCAGATGACAACAAATCTTTGGAAATAAAGAAAAAAAATAATCGGAAGCATGTAGATGGCACAGAAATCGAAAATATGCCAAGACCACGTCGAGAGAGACGTTTACCAACACGGTATGTGGGCAATAATGTTTTAAAAAACCTGTCCAGCAGTAAGGAACAACCTAAAAATAAACTAGACGATTCTCAATCAATCAAGCTTCAATCTTCCGTCACCGTACATACTTCTATTGAATCCCCCTTCAAAACTCCTCAGAAAGATCTAGAGAACAGTTTAGTTGTAAGCAGGCCTAAGAGGATATGTAGATTGCCATCTAAATTCGAGGATCATTCCATCAGCCCTTCAAAATTCATACCTCTAAAGCCATGTCATGCTAGTACTCCAATACTTGAAAATAAGAGCTCTAAAGAAACTCAGAAAGTGAATAAAATTAAAGAAAAGAAGTTGAACTTAGCAGGTAAACCTGTACTACCTGTTAATAAGAATGTGGCACAAAAGAGGCATATTGAACACTCACCTGAGGCAAGCTCTGACACAAACAATAATGCTAAGAGAAGGTTACTGAGACATAGAAACACAGAACAAGAAACTATAAGCACTAATGAGAAAGTAAGTCCAAGAATTTCCAAGAGAGAACCAATATCCGTAAAAGGTAAAGTTAGTCCTAAAATTACAAAAAAAAATCATAAAAAGGTTACAGAAAATAATTTTTCCTATAGAGTTTTAGAGGACCGAAGGAAATCACCACAAAATAGCGAAAAAGGTGATCTTGATGTTTATGAGTTCACTTATGATCCTAGCGAAGAGCCACCACCAGCAAAGAAAAAGCGGAAAAGGACTGTAAAAAAGAAACCAGCTCAACCCAAAACTTTTGTGTTTAAAAATAATTATGATCAAAATGTTGCAAAGGCTCTGGCAGCCTTAAAAAATGCTGTTGCTAAGAAACCTGATGCACCACAAGTGGCAAACCCTAGTGCATTACCCACAGCTACAGAAAAAGTTGCTTCAAATGTACCAAATTATAATAATAATAATGTTCAGAAACATATTGCTGTGCAAATAATTTCGCAAAACACTGCTCAAACCCCAAAAGAAACTCCACAAGTTGTAAATAAATCCACAACTGCTTCTAAACCAGTAATTCTTACAAATCCAGTTGAACTACAAACACACAACTCTGTAAGAGTGGAAGATATTGCAGCAGACTTTGAAATAAATGATTATAATGACATCAATTATTCACCAGTTAACTCTCCTCAGCGTCCAAAAACGCCAGTACAATCTCATCAGACTCTAGAACATTCTGTACATTATAATGATGATCCATTAAATCTCCGAAGAGATCTTAGTTTTTTTGATGACAATCCTGTAGCCAGTAGTAGCATGAATATGTCTGCAAGGCATCCTCAAGCAAGCCCGTGGAGAGTAGAATTTAACAATTTACCAATAAAATGGCAGGCAAATACTTACCTCAAACCAAACATGACCCCAGCAGTTGAGAGTTCTTTTATCAATTCTGAAGAGAATAAGAAAAAACATGTCTACACCAATATGATAGAACATAATGATGCACCTGAAGAAGTGCAAAATCAGTCTAATCTTAAACAGACCAGTATAATATCCTTCATCAGAGAAGTTGTTGAGAAGAGTGCCCAGAAAAAGAAACGGGCGAGATCTGTGACGCCTGTGAAAGCTAATAATAAGAATATTTTTGATGACCTTCAGAAAGGAACATCAAATGAAAACAAAGCAAACTCTAAGAAAGTTGATCATGATAGTAGTGAGCAAGGTGAGAATGTAGCAAACAGTAGTGAAAAATCTGAAAACGATAAAGAAAAATCAAACAAAAAGAGTAATAAAAAGAAAACTAAAACTTCGAAAGATAAAGATGGCACATTCTTTGGATTTGATGACAGTGAGGACCAAGAGAATGTGTCACCTATTAAAATAGACAACCCCAGGGTAAGAGCTTTGAGGCCTCGCTCCAGAGCTGTGTTACAAGAGATTAATGCAATGTCAGGTCCAATGAGGCTGTTGCCGTTAGCTGCTAAATCTAAGATTGCAGCCAGTTCTGATGCTGTCAACAAGGTCTATGAGGAAATGAAGTCTGCAGCAGATGCTCCAGTAATTCCAGAAAAGAGTACTATGCAAAGGAGCAGTGAGGGTACCCTGGTTGATAAAGACACATGCAATGTAGATATGTATGAAGATTCTAACTCAGTACATTTGTTTGAGGACATAGAACTGGTTCATCATTTGAAGGTAAGTTTAATTTTATCTTAAAAAAATCCATTACTTTTTGTTTGTTTATAACAGGTCTATAAATTTTTTTTTTTTTTAATTCAGTCATACAGTACAAAAAGTTTACAAAATTGATCAAGTCATCATTGCCATTATTTATGTTTCGATATTCTCATCCCTTATATTGTTTGAGTTATTCTCATATCTCAATTTAATCCACACCCAAACGTGGTAAATTCCCTAGGCTGCTTTGGATAAGATATTGCCAATAAATCACTTGTTTTATGGCTATTACACACCAAGAATATCAAGGGTCTGAGCCCTAGCGGCCCTACTTTTTAGGATTACGGCAGCAGTCTCAATAACGGTGGTGCAGAAGAGGAGCAAAGAATCCCTGGGTTTGATCTGGGTACCAAAACGCCCAGTTTTATTTTGACAATTTATCGAAAAGTTCTTCTAATTCATTTGAATTTTAAAACCTGTTTCAGCCAACCAGAAAAAGTTATGGCAAGGCGAAGAAAGTGACATTCCGGCAACATTCCACATCTAGCGAGACCGTGGATGTACAGCGTGAGCAGGACCCTATCTCTAGCGAGGAAGATGACCTCGCAGACCTTACCTTCACCATGCCGACCTTCCAGCCGCAAAAGAAAGTCAAGAAGAAGAAGACCAAGAAGCAGAAAATGTCAAAGAAAGAGGTATGTTTATAAGTGATTTCAAAAAAGGATGAGCATCTTATTTCGAATGTATGCCTTATTCAGATGCCTGAGGCAATTTGTAAAATCTGAGACACAATCTCTCAAGACAGTGTTCTTAGATGCATTCTCTTTTTATTCTATATAAATGACCTGCCTAAATTAATGAAAGAGCCACATGAACACTGCGTCCTTTTTGCTGATGACATTTCAGTATTATATCCCTGTGACAATACCTTGACATTAAATAATCAACATTCAAAAATTTTTACTGACATTTCACAATGGCTAGAGGACCATAACCTAAAAATTATGCTAAAATTATATACTAAAATTATGCAGTTCAGACCCTACCAGAAAGCCCCTATAGACATAAATTTTCACGTAAATGGAAATGCAATTAAATGTGTTGACAATACAATGCTACTTGGTATTAAAATTGACACAAATATCTCATGGAAGAAGCATGTCCAAAAACCTATGCTCTATCTCAGCTAAAGCGTACTACTGACCTTTGAACTGCACTAACAGCTTACTATGCCTATGCTCATGTTCAGTTACAATATGGCGTTATACTCGTATTATGGGGTAATAGTACTGATGCAGATAAACTTTTAAAAGTGCAAAAAAAATGTATTCGCATTTTAGTAAATGCTAGAGATCAAACTGAAAGCTGTCGACCCCATTTTAAAAACCTAGGCATAGGGATCTACATTTTGGAAATGTGTAAATTTGTAAGAAATAATGAAAATCAATATAAGACCAGGGAACAATCGCGAGAAAGTAAAATAAATAATTATCCAAATTAAAACATGTGATGAAAAATTTTGCCACGAGTGGGATTCGAACCCGCGTTCCTTACGTTAACGCCGTGAGTGCACAACGAATTGTTCTATCGTGTCTTCTGACGAAATTTCTCAACATATATTTTTCATCAAATGTTTTAATTTGGATAATAATCCGAGCATTGTAATGCTGTTAAAAACCAATAATATAAATAATTATGTTTATAAGACTGGGTATGGGTGGGCGGGCATGCTTACACACACGAAAAACGAACAAACAGCACCACTTATTGTCTGGTTATTAAAAACAATTTCTTGTACATTTAAGCTGGCATAAAAAATTCTGTCATAGATACTTCCAATTTTGAGGGTGGCCTAGGTCCAGCAGTGGACTTCCTGCGGCTCATATGATGATGATAAAATACTTGACATTTTTTATTTTATTTCAGCAACAAGCTCTGGAGGAATGGGCGGCTGGCTTCAACTCCATGTGCGAAGACATAGAGGATGTTCCATTGATCGTGGAATAAGATTTAATTTAATTTACAAGTATAGGTATTCGAGTGTTAAGGGGATACCTTAATTTTCCTAGGTCCAGTGCTGCCCCCATTTGCTCAGAAGCTTTTCTACGCAAATACGTCAAAAGTAGCCGTTTTTCGCAATTGTGCGTTGAATAGTTTGAAGGGTTATTTATTGCCTCGTCAAGACAAAACTTTGAATGATGTCTCCATTTCATATCAAATGATTTATTTGAAATGGGCGCAGCACTGGACCCTGGAAAATTCAGGTATCCCCTTAAGCGAGGTGTGATGTGAGGGATTTCTGCTATAATTCCCTAAGTATTTATATAGGTTAAAACTTATGTATCAAGAAATCACAAAAAAATTATGGTCGATTTTCAATTGACAATCTAACTTTTTGCAAGAAAAGTGATAGCAACGCTTTTTCTTCAGTTATTGGCGTCAACGGTTGGGAATTGTGTTATAATAAAAACCCGTTATATTTTTTCTCGACCCATCAGAGGAACACAAAACTATTCAATTAAGGCTAAAATAACCATGACTAAAATCACTAAAACTAAGTAAAGAATCATCTCGATATAGGAAGTATTTTAAAATTTAAAAGTACAACTTTTTATTGGTAAAGATAAAATAGTGCAATAAGCACAATATTTAATTCTAAGTTAAATATAAGTTTTCTTGGAAAACAGAATTATGTTTTAAGATCATAATTATGTTAGTTTTAAAAATGTAAGCCATGTCTCAGTTTCATTTTAGGGTGACTGTTTAAACTAATCAAACATTATAACTTTTATAGTCCAGTCGATGACACCACTTACATTCTCTAAGGATCCAATAGTGTAAAAATAGATCATAATAAAAACCTTGTCATCCTTTATAGAAAATCGATCGGCTGATCTGATTTTGTATGACAGGGCCAAAATATTTATACAGCATTATTTAATTATTTTTACCTCAATGCGTTCTCGGTTGTATCCTTTATAAAGGTCAGGTCCCGTTTAATATTTATTTACAGCATTTATCTAAAACTTCGCATGTTGTCAAAAAATCAGCTTTTGTTAATAAGTTTATTTATATTTTACCTCCAACCATTAGAGAAAACCTCTCCCAATCTGGCTAAAATAATCATGATGAATCTATAATATTATTAAACTATTTAGCTAAGTTTACGTAGTACGCTCTTGATCGGTCTTTTTGGAAGTCCTAGGGAGAGGCCTATGTCCAGCGGTGGACGTTATGGGGCTGAAATGATGATGATGTTGACGAAGTGCCCAGTGCCACGAGAGTATGCTGCTAACACTCGCCCTGATGATGATGGTCTAAACCGATCGAAACTAGGCAACATTTTTCAAATACACATTAAACTATGTCAAAATATTCTTAATGTGAAATCTACTAAGCATATAATCTCAGTAACAAAAATAAATAGCTAAGATTTAAATATTTTTGTAAATAAAAAATAGTTAAAATAAGATAGTACAGTTAGCACAACATTTAATTTTACGTTCAATTTAGTTTTCTTAGAAAACTAATTTTGCTTTGAAGAATTTAGTTTTAAGATTATCACGCCATTATGTTATAAAAATTTTGGCCATATTTTATTTGCCATTTTAGTTTATTTTTTGCATAAGTTAACTTACCGTGATGATAACATTTATTTATTTCTTTTTACTATATTTTATGTTATAAGCAAAAATTCATTGATTGCCGACACAGTAAAAAATCGATGTCTGCGGTCCGCCATGAGATAAGAAACGCATTTTCTTAAATGGTTAAATTAAGTAAAAATAATTTGTTTTAAAAGTTGAAGTTTTAATTTACGAATTACTGAAGATATTTTATAATTCTTGCAGTAGGAACTATCAAGCATAATTTCATTACTTTTTTCCATTAACAGATTGAATATGACGTATATAACGCGGAAGGGAGGGACATACCCGTAATAAATCGAACCGTGGTCTATCTATACTAGACACAATAGTATAACTAAATTAAAATAAGAGTAAAAAAAATCGACATGCCTCCACAAATTGCCCTGCTGGACAATGTTTTTATGGAAACGACGATTTTATTTTCGTTTTTTGACATTCATTTTAATTTTATTATACTTGAGTAATCTAATTAGCCCGTGGTTCGATTTATTATGGGTATGTCTCTTCCACGTTTAACTTTCTTTTTGTCACAAATATTAAAATAAAGCAAAAATGAGAGAATGTTAAAACAAATAATTTTATAGGCCAAATTCTTGTTAATTCCTAAACTACATAAAGTAAATAACATAATTATTAAGGGGCTACCTGAATTTTCCGGGGTTCAGTGCTGCCCCCATTTAAAATAAATCATTTAAAAGGAAACGGAAATATAATTTAAAATTTTGTCTTGACCAGGCTCTAGATAACCTTTCAAACTATTTTATGAACTACTGTTTACAGTTTAAAGTGAGAACGTAAAGCTTTTCTACTCACAATTGCGCAAAACGGCCACTTTTGGCGTATGTGCGTTGAAAAGCTTCACGTTCTCACTTTAAACTGTAAACAGTAGTAGGGTCTGATCAAGGCCAAATTTTTAATTATATCTCCGTTTCCTTTTAAATGATTTATTTCAAATGGGGGCAGCACTGCGCCCCGGAAAATTCAGGTAGCCCCTTAACAGGAACAGCTACATGCAAATTTTAAAAAATATAACTAGATGGTGCTGAACAAAAATAGAACGCGCTATGGTTTGTTTTTACTTCGATGGTATAACATACAGAATACTTCAGTCAGCTTTCTTCTTCTTATTTTAATATTTTTGCATCTTTCACCATTTCACATAAATGTGTGGGTGGAGGATAATATATTATAAAAATTGACAAATAATACCTAGTCTAGCCATAAATATTGCAAAAAAGAAAAAATATATTTTTCTATTGCAAATAACATTTATTACTTTTACAATGTGTTAGTTTAATACATAAATATAAAACAATTTTCGATATAAAAAGCTTATTCGAAGTGGTCTCCATTGGCTGCAATACAGTCCTTTAAACGTTGAGGCCAGTTATCAATAGAAGCACGTACTCTATCCATGGGAAAATTCTTCACTGCCAATCGTATGGATTGTTTAGGTACTCCAAATTATCACGACGTTTAGAGCAAGCCATAGTCTCTAAAACTGACCATAAATCATAAACCAGCGGATTAAGATCGGGACTAGACAACGGCCAGTCTTCAGCTCTGATGAAGTCGGAAACGTTCGATTTCAAGCAAGACTGCGTGGATCGAGCTTTGTGACCCGTTGCCGAGTCTTGCTGGAAGGACCATTCTTGGTTATTGAACATGGTGTTGCATTTGCCTCATCAAATACAAATTCTCTAGAAATCCTTGTTCCAAAGAGCGACGAGATAGATAGCGTTTTTAAGGGGCCACATGAATTTTCCGGGTTCCAATGCTGCCCCCCTTTGAAATAAATCATTTAAAAGGAAACGGAGATATCATATAAAATTTGGCCTTGATCAGACCCTAGATAACCCTTCAAACTATTTTGTAAACTACTGTTTACAGTTTAAAGTGAGAACGTGGAGCTTTTCTACGCACATACCCCAAAAGTGGACGTTTTTCGCAATTGATGGCAGCATTGGAACCCGGAAAATTCATGTGGCCCCTTAAAAACGCTATCTATCTCGTCGCTCTTTGGAACAAGGATTTCTAGAGAATTTGTATTTGATGAGGCTGTAATTCCGGCTCTCTAATACGTCTCCTAGAGTGACCACGTGGATAGGTTAGAGTTAAATAATTGGCCAAGTGCGTGTCGGGCCACGCCCAGTAGGGATCCGTAGTTACGAACGCCAACTTTGAGTTCATGCCACTACAAACGTCTAAAAACTAATTTTCTATTAATGTAATATGAAATTTTCCTTTTCCGAGTACATTTTATAAGTTAATCGCCTATAACTTTTTAATTTGTAAACCCTACTTAGTTCTGACAGTTTTCCTGTAAATTTCGTTATATATCCTATAGCTGTAAAAAAAACAAAATAAAATCGAAATTCCCGTACAAATTGCCCGGGCGGCTGGACACTTTTGTATGGAATGGAAATTCCGATTTTTTTTTCTTTAAAGTTATTTTAATTTTATTATTGTACTGTAGTAATCTAGTATATATAGCCCGTGGTTCTATCTATTACGGGTTTGTCCATTCCACTTACAACTTTCTTTCTGTCACAAATGTTAAAATAAAGGAAAAATGAAAGAATGTAAAAACAAATAATTGCTTACGCCAAATTCTGTTAATTACTAAATCAATTTATGTATTAAATGTTACCATAAAATTGCAAAAATATAACTAGATGGCGCTGAACAAAACTAGAACGCGCTATGGTTTCTTTTTACTTCCATGGTATGACATACAGAATACTTTACACGACCTTCTTCTTCTTCTTTAATATTTTTGAATCTTTCACCATTTGATATGAATGTGTGAAGGATAATATAAATTGAAAGTTATCATGTAATAAAAAATATTATTATCTTTATTTATTTTAAGACATAGGTTAGGTTTTTATAATATATCTAATAAAAGAAAAATACAAACAGTATAAAAAACCTAACCTAGCTGCCCGCTGGCAGCAGGGCAAGGCCCAAGCTACCGGCAGTTAGAGCCGCTGAGAGAGAAACCTCCTGACAATGCGTGCCGTGTCCAGGAGTACTGCCTTCTGTATCTGACTCTTGACCCAGCTCATCTAGCGAGAGAGTCTTAAGGTGTTGGTGAAGACTCTTTGCTATAAGACCGTTCGCCGATACGACTATCGGGCAATGATCGTCGAATCCACATCCCACATAGCAGTCACCTCGTGGGCCAAGTCAAGGTACTTACTAAGCTTGTCCTTCTCGGTCTTCAAGAGGTTCTCGTCATGTGGGACGGTGATATCGACGAGCACTGCCTGGCGTATCAATCGATCTGTCACCACGATATCAGGCTTATTGGCGACGACGATGCAACCCACACTAATTGTTAAGGAAATATTCCCTAAGGCTGCACACCTCGCGGTAGTAGATTGTGGAGATTCTTAGCGGAAGCCTCAACCTCCACGCTTCTGCGGGATGTACAGTCACATAACAGATGAGCGTGGGTGTACACACGATATTCTAAGTAGCAGGCGAACCCTCCTGTCCAAAGCATCCAGCTCAGTTTGAGTCCACGTTTAGCCGGGTCCGCTGCCACCGTTTTCTAACATAACATTGATAGAAAACATGAAATTCCATTTATTTGAATGAACATTATGGGCGTTTTGTTTATTTAAATGAATGAAATTTCATGTATATGTATACCCTTACCCATAGTATAGCAGTTTCTATTGAAAAGTCTTAATCATTCACCCTCTTCGGGCTTGATTTGCCCAACTTTGATAAATAATGTATAATTGATTCTTCTTCTTGTAATTTAAGAGCTTACTCTTGATGCCTCTTTTACGTTTAATTAAGATTTTTTTCCAATAATTCAAAATGTGCTAAAAGCCTAAAATTAATATCGTTGCCTGTGGAAATCAACAGTGGCATAAGATGCATTTATTTCTAAATTCTTGTTTATAATGTGTAGGTAATAATAATATTAACGGGTATTGTTACGGTTCGTTTTTGGTTTTGTGTGTCATGTATGGTTGATTGATATGTGTAGCTGATATGCGATTGAAAATTATTTAATAAATAATTTATATTTTAATGGGTTGTTTAATTTATCCGGTTTTCCGTCATGAGCTCTTTATTTATTTGACTTCATTACAATATACGTCAATGGCAGATTTAAGGCCAGGGAGCTTCTTTATCTACTGGTCAACCAACAGGTTATGCTAGTTTGTTTCTTCTTTTTAGGGTACCGTACCTACAGGGTAAAACGGAACCCTATTACTACGATTCCGCTGTCCGTCCGTCTGTCTGTCAGCAGGCTGTCTCTCATGAACCGTCATAGTTAGACAGTTGAAATTTTCACAGATGATGAATTTCTGTTGCCGCTATAACAACAGATACTAAAAACAGAATAAAATAAATATTTCATTTTTTATAGATAATGGTACAGAACCCGTCGTCCGCAGTCCCACTCGCACTTTGCCGGTTTTTATTATCTTGAGGTTCATACATAATTATAGTATTTTTAATCATCGCTAGATGGCAATAGCATATGCAATTGTGCTTGTGCAGCTATTGAACAACAGAGGGCGCAATGTGCTTCACTGTTCCACTATGAAGGTAAGTGTATTCTAGTATGTAGAATAGAATGTTACCTAGTACCTAGTACTTAATGATGCTTTTGGATTTTACTTAAAAGAAATTATCTATTCAGACCTAATCTATTCGGATATGCAGCTGACAACAGTTGGTTATATCCTGACGACCGCAAGAAAATTGTGACATTTAAAATGTGCTGTCTTTACTAAAACCCGCCTTTTACATACTTCCAACATTTCAAAATGGGAAACACATCCGAAAAACAATTACCTACCAGAGGACTGGTAAAATTTAAAGCATCTTTCTGTAAGTTATTATGTAATCCTCCACAAATAGCCTTAGTTTATTAATTTGAGCATAGGTAATTGTAAAACGAAATCAACATTATTTAAGTGCATATTTTTATTCAAAAGCATTTCAAATTACAGTCGGAATTCCGAGGTAAAATTAATATTTTTAAAATAAATCCATCTAATAAACTTCCCGCTCGCCCTAATGTGATGGCTGACGATATTAAAACGATTGCTCTTTGGCAAATATGGCGGCCACTGAATTATACAGCGGAAGCAAATATTACCCTTGCAAACATTCGTCCCGAGAGAGCGAGCTAGTTCGCGCACTCAAAATTAAAAGCATACAATGAAAATACTGAACGGGCAAGCCCCAACTCTGATGCCTAGTCGCGAAAAGTAAGTGCCTACTCCAGGGCGCACTTTACTTGCGCGGAGAGCCCGGGACACAATGTTGTCAATGAAAACAACCGTCGAAGTGTTTTTTTGTTTATAGACACTTAGGTGTTGCCACTCGAAAATAAACAGCGGCGGTACCGAGCAATATGCGCTAACAAGCTGTAACAATGTTTTGTGTTCGCAATCGATTCGTTGTTGATATTGTTCTTCTAACGAGTCGGCCGGGCCGATTTTAACTTTTAATCTTCGGCAAACAGAAACTGCTGGTTTTAGGTCAGTTTCTACTTTGATTTAGTTGTGTGATCTCTTAAATAGGCTATCAATTAAGTTTATAAGGGGATGACGATGGTATATTTAGTGTAGAGTAGCAGGGAACAATTTCTTTCCTCACCCTTTTTTACAGCTTTGGTTAGTTAGGTATAAGTAGGTACTTACGTTCTTACGTACCTACTTATTAAAAGGTATTTGTAGTAACACTATAACTTGTTTTTATCTTATGTACCTACTATAGGAAAGCTTCTTAGCGGCATACCGTTTGTACGTACCTATTAGGTATACGAATAGATATGTACTTACCTGTTACCTAAACTAACTTCACATTAACTTTTACATTTAGGTGGCACGTGAAACTTCTTGTAATTTCACCTATTGTAATAAAATGGAACGAGGATCTATTTACAAAGCGAGTCGTTCTTATCTCGCCGTAAGGTAGAGGATCGACGTTCATAATTGAATATCTAATATCTCCGAGTCCCGAGTTAATAAATTAACAATTTGGACTATTTCTGTCGTTTAATTAAAGGGCGGCTCCGCACGCAGCCAGGATGTTCCGGTTGAGAATATTAACCACAATTTTCGGTCAACATTCACAAAATTGACACGTCAAATATTTGTCGCTTCGTCCTGGGACCACGTTAGACGGCAAACAGAATCGTGTCTGGTCCTCCCTTAATTTCCGATGTTTCTACACCATCGCTCTTTTGTGTTAACTGGCTTTTATGTCCGTAGGGTTTAGGTTGAGATTTCCGACGCAAAGTTGGTCGAGATAGCCGCTTGTCAAAACAAAATGGCGTTGACTGTGTTTGAATTGGGCCGTATCAGTCGCTGGCTGAGATTCATTTTGTAGCGTTGCTTAAGATCGTAGTAGTCTCCAACATATTGTCTCTGTACACACGCTGAGTGTGTGCCGTGTTAGGCTTGCATTTAAAGCTGGCTACAAATTTGTTGTTTCTGTACAAATACAATGGTGATATTGTTTGCAGATAGACTTTGCGTTCGATCGAGGAGTTTGTTTGGCGGGCGCTGCCTCTAACGTTAGATAGCTATTGATTAAGCTAATTTACTTTCTCTTCAAGAGTAGGTAGTTAAGAATCAACTTTACTAACTCAATGATAAACTTGTTTTACCTATCAAAGAGGTACTCATAGAGGTGTTTGGTAGTTCGCTATCTGAGGAGTATGGATGTTCTTCAACTCCTCTTTGCTTCTCGCAACTGTCGCAAGGATTGATCTGTTCTGACTTCTGGCAAACACTAATCAAAGCTTGGAACATGAAACCTTCATAGGCTTGACATAAACGCGAATTATGAAACAAAATAAAGAACCGTTCGTTTAGTGACTTCGCGTTTGAAAAATGGCACCACTGGACCGGTACTCTTTAAAATAACACGATAATTATAATAGTATATGTATATAGTCATATTTCCTTGAAGATTTTATCATCATTTCGTCACGCTCAATGTTGCTTGTCACAGAAACGTAGACACGTAGCTACGTATTTACGTCCGTTATGTCACTTTTGGAGTAAGGGTCCTGTTACAGTTTCAGAGGCAGATAGGGTGTGGCTATTTGGAAAAATTTTCGCTTCTGATGTCTTCGCATCATTGAGATAAAGGAGTTCATAGGATCCTTCAAAGCTATAACATCTAATAGGTAAAATCTTTTCTTAGAACTTCAATGTTTTGATTGTTTTGTAGAGTCTAGACAGAAAAACTTATGTCTAGTTACAACGAAAAAATTTTATTGCGATACAATACATATACAAGGATATTTCATTTGTCTTCTTATTTCTAAGAATGAAAATATTGTAATATCCTAATTAAACAATTTTAAGTATTATATGCTGTAACTTGGATAACTCTACAGTCTGATACAAATAAGACGTCCAGAATATAACATTTCATCTTATCTCTAACTTTATAACTAGATAGTTATTTAAACCACTATCCCAGTCATATTTTAATAATTTTAATATAGTTGACATTTATAGAATGTGTTTATTTATATATGTATTAGTTATAAAATATAGTATCGTTGAGTTAGTACTTATCCAATAAAACGAGTCTCAAACTTACTTTGGGGCCAGCTCAATCAGTGTAATTTGTCTCTATTTATTTATGTATTTACAGATAAAATAGTGTAATTTTGTTAGATGGTTGAATTGAAGAAAGTCAGTCTGTGTTTATAAGACGAATTGACCAAGACGAGTGTTTATATTTCTTTGCAAAATAGATACACTGGAAATAAAATGTACAATTATAATCTTTATAAGTACATACTTATAAAGTTCATTTTAACGTACTACATACATATGTAGTACGTTAAAATGAACATAAGTGAGTCAGAATTATCTAACATGATCTCATTTATTTACAGACAGTAGGTAGGTAGAGTGAAATGTGTAAATAATTACCTAAGTATTAAAGCGTCTCCCTCCACGCACAATAAATGCATCAGCATAGTAATCTAATTGACGTAACAGTAACGTGGAAAGCTAGGAAAACATTAGCTAATAATCATTCTATTTATAATCAAATCAAGTTGATCCCTTACCTATTTGTGTTTAATCTTCAAATTTACCTTTGATTAAAACCACATGTAAGGTGTAAACACAAACTTTCAAAAGAAGAGCATACTTAACAAATATTATATTGTCAACTTTACATTGCGACGGTAAATATTAAATAATATGTGTACGAGTAAATAATGCTGTCGCTAGCCGTACCTGCCCGGTGTTGCCATTATTATCATAAACCAAACACGTCAATATTTACCACACAAACAAGGGCGTAATTTTTAAATAAATTGTGGCATTTCGCGAAATTGCTTCCGCAAATACATTTGTGGACGAGAGCTGGCGCGAATGTGTGCCCAACTTTTTTCGGCCCATTACTCGGTCATGAGCTTTGTCGCTTTAATAGCACGTACCATTGGCAAGCCATTGAATATAATTAATGACGTTTAATGAGTCAATATTAAATGTTGGCAGAAGTATTGTTAGTAGTAGGGATGTTCTGCGTGATTGTACTTCACTCGTTCTTCCGCTCGGCGGTAGATGGCGCTACTTCATGGTTTACAAGAACACAATGAAAGTATACAAAATAAGCAACTAAAGAATTTTCACTTTTTGAATAGAATAAAACAAGTAACATTTAAAAATAGCCAAAAACCGACTGTGTGAAAAAATTCAAACTTAACAAACTAACTGAAAACTGCTGATACAATAGCAGTATGCCTAGTATACCTAAAATCCTTTTCATCTTTTAGTTCGAATAGTGCTATTTTTCACACCGATTCTATTTACCTATTTACCAATTTATGTACACAGAAAATTGATACAGACAATTTATTTTGTAATATAAATTTTAATTGAGTAATGCCACTCATTACGCACATTGTTCGAAAGTATACATCATATCAAAGTAGGAAAGTAGTTTTCGCGTTTAGTACTTATCTATGTATATATAGTTTGTACTTAAGCCAAAATCATATTTCTTTTTTTATAATATCTACGTAAAGCTGCATAACATTTCTACTTACCTAATTTCCTTAACAAGACACACACATGCAACGCCGTTTGTTTCAAGTTAATTAAAGCGCATCTAAGTGTATTAATGAAAGCAATATCTTAAACGAGCGGCGGCCATCTTGTCGGATTTCCCGCCATTACGTATTATACCCGTTGGCGCAAGAAAGATAATCCAGGGATTGGCCAAACTAGACGCAACGGGCGTGGGGTGGAGACGAATATCAAATTTCACGTTACATGTCGTCGGGCTTCTGAAATTGGTGTCGTGAAGTTCGAATTTCGTGGATGATACGTTGTACAGACGTTAGTAAAAAGGTTGTACCTAAGTAGGTCCATGCAGGTATTTTCTTTGGCTTAATTCTGAAGGTAAGTGTTTTTGCAATTATGAAAAAAAAAAAACACAAATACGTCTATGAATAGTGAACCAATAAGTTAGATAGGTACCCATTATTTGCAATCGAGACTATGACAAAGAGCATATAATCACTACGTTTTCTCTACGTATGTAATTTATACATGGGTTCCTGACTAGCTACTTATACATATTATTATTGTTAATCTTTTTCTGTATCGTTTTGTCTCGTCGTGTAATCGTTTTTACGCGTATAATAGACATTTTCATAGATTTCATTTCACAGCAGTCCAATCATGGAGTAGATACCTACGTCTACGTCTCTTACCTTCCATTTTTTACTGCCTCGGGTACAAAAGTACCAGACGTACTTGCACCAAGATATTGGATAATTATGTTAATAAGACAAGTATTAAACATATTTTGAGTACCGAAAAGTACCTAACCGAGGTATTGTAAGTTAAAAAAAAAACATTTTTAGAAATGTTTTTGTCGTCATTCGATAGGATAGATGAGACAGGGTAGTCGCAATGTGCCACTATGAAACTGTACCTAGCACGATATTAGGCTTTAATTTATTCCCTAAGCAATCCACCTGACCACGGAAGCTGCAATTTATCCGAAACATCAGGGCCAACAGTCCCGTTAACTTAATTATTTTAAAATTGCAGTTTACTAAAATCAAAAGTCAAAGTCAATTTTTTTTATTTAATGTAGGAAAAATTTATCTCTTATTGAAAGTCATTTTTTTAAATATTATTTTAGTGCAAAAGTTAAAAACTACTAGCGTTTCGGAACGACCACTGCTGAGAAGATTACGCCGAAAGAAACCCAGTTCAGTATTGGTCCCTACCCAGCCTGATGGGCTATGTTACAGTTACAATACAGATTACACTTTAGCTAGGTATACATTTATATTATACATTTAAATAATATAATTAAAATTTGCAGTCATCTTTTTCCAAGAATACAGATTTGATTAGATTTATTACCAGACGATGATAAATAAGTAGGTAGTCATTAGGTAATCATTATAATACGTATTTTTTATTAAATAATTTTTAACGGCTGTCTTAAACTTAAATAATGTCTAAGTATCTTACAGTTTACCAAAACATCCACGGTCTAGGTATTTGATCTCTATTTTATCACGAAAAATCCCTCAAAACGTGTGGACACAAGCAAAAACTACGAAGAATAAACCCGGTACCAACTTCAAAAGTACATCATCGATTTTTTCGTCAAACATATCAAATTAAACTCCAGTGCAAGGGGGCCATAGAGGCAGATGCGTCGGTATTTACTTAGGACGTCCGTTTATCGCACGGCGCAGTGGTGGAACTGAGATGAATTGCTTCAAAGTTAACATGTATTCGATCTTTTACAAGCTTTTATTTTTAGAAAATAACTAAAGTTTCATGTAAGGATACAACGAAATTTTATAATTGTATGCAACTTTAATTATTTTCTAGAAATCCTTTATTATTGATGAGTTTCTTTAGGACGTACTTATTGTTTATCATATCACACGGTGCACCAGGCTCATTTAGGTATGGATTAGAGTTGAATGGCTTTAAGGTTAACACATAACGTTTTTTTCTTCTATATCTATTTACCTACATGAAACTTTTTACCTTTTTTTTTTTCTAGATATCCGATACATTTATCAAACGCACCAGACTCAGCAATAGCCTATAGATAGATGATCGGTGATTAGATTAAGTAGAAATAAAAAACATAATTATTGCAACGATTTTTTTTTTGCCTGACGTTATCATTAGAAATAAAGTTGTTGCATGATTAGTTGTTTAATTGTCCTCCATAAGTAAGGTAACATGAGGAGCTCGGTGGCCCGGCGAAAATGCGCATTACTAGCGCTTTCGCAAGTAAAGCGACACCGGGCGTGGTCCGCACTTGGATGGGTGGCCATAAGTGGCATACAAATTTCTCGAGCTCCTCCTTGCTTCTCGGCCTACATAATATGGCATTCATCTAGCTATGTTAGATGCCTTTAGGCAGTCTGAAAGATCTGACACTAGTGTTGGTCACACACGAAAAACAACGAAGGCAACATAAATCCTAATGTTTCATTCTCAATAAGAATGTGTACCTTCTCTTAGATATATAGATACTTAAGTACCTACTTAGTGATACTTAAGTACCTACCTAGTCTTTAGTTACAAGATTTCAATATTTGCCTACGTCCACATCTGCGTCTCTTTGATTTATTAATTCGAAATAATTTCCAAACTTGCTGGGTCTTACTGGAACGTACAATTTATGTAAAAGGAGCCCGAACGGCAAACACAGCTAATACTCGCAAACTGCTAAGTAGATTAAGTAGATGGTGTGTGCTTATGTAAACTTTGAGGCTACTATTGCTTGGATATTATACCTACCTTATGATAGTACATACGGTCGCTTCTAGAATCAGTTAAATTATAGACTTACTATAAGTAGATACCTGATTCTATAGGTGTGAAGAAAACAAAGACTGTTGTATGATTATACGCCCAAAATGAGAAGACCTGCCGCAATATTTCACCTTTTTAACCGACTTCCAAAAAAGGAGGAGGTTATCAATTCGCCGCGATCCTTTATTTTTTTTAATGTATGTTCACCGATTATTCAAAGACGCCTGGACCGATTTAAAAAAATCTTTTTTTGTTTGAAAAGGTATACTTTCCAGGTTGTACCATGGAAATTTTATCAAAATCGGTTGTGTAGTTTGTGGGTGAAGTCGGTTTTTAGTTTTGAAAAATTATGTCACTGTCAACTTTAATTTGTTTATGTTTTTCAAGTGCGTAAGTTATGTTTTTCAGATTTTTTAAGCTGTCTTTAGGCATTTGACTGAGAAGTAAGAGACATTAATGGTCAAAGGACGTTACAGTATGTTATTCTCGTGATGGAAAAAAGAGAAGAGGAGGGTAGAGGAGAAGATAGGAAAATGAAATCAAAAAACAGCTGGAGAGTTATGGAGAAGAATATCAAGAAACAGAATAGTATAAAGAGCTCGGGAAGGCCTTTCGGAAATAGAGGACCACAGCAAGAGAGGCTACAGTAAGTATCTAATTACGTAAGGCATCTAACGTAGTTTGACGACTGTACCTAATACAATGATTGCAGCTGGGATAAAAAGCTTCACGTGCCTTCCGAAACTCGGAGGAGCTCGATAAATTTTTGTGCTAGCACTTATCACCCATCCATGCCCGAAATTGCTCAACTTGCGAAAGTTCTAGCAATGCGAAGGTATTCCCTGGCCACCGAACTCCTAATACATATACTTAAGGACGACTACTTAGTAGGTTAAGTAGGCAGATTAGAGTCATAGTCAGACTCTTGAACTTATTATTAAGCGATAGAAGTTTCTTTTGTAATTTCTACTGGGACACACCTATACCTACCTACAATAAATTTAAGCCTGCAAATTCCCCGTAAGCAATCGAGGGCGAATTAATACCGAACCTCCCTCGGCTATAAATAAAGGCCGCTTCGAGCAAACACGGGAAAGTGCGCAAACAACATAAAACACGGAATGATTGCAATTAAAAACGCATCGCGGTCACGTGGCCGCCGCCATCTTGAGCGCGGGAAAATGTGACAGTGACTAATGCAGACTTAGGTTTTAATGGCACAGGAATTCATTCATACATGATACTGCCGTTAATCGCTTATTTACTTAAATCAATTGGTACCTAAGGTACCTATAGATAACGCACGTCGATCATTTGACTCCTGAAACTTAAGGGGCTACCTGAATGTTTCGGGGTCCAGTGCTGGTCAAACTATTCTATGACATCCTCCATGGCGTAGTGGTCACCATGCTAGTCCGCTACCCAGAGGTCCCGGGTTCGATCCCCGGTCAGGGCAAGTTGGAAAATGGCCTTCTTCAAATTGTCTTGGGTCTTGGATATTTATCTATGTATGTATTTGTTATAAAATATAGTATCGTTGAGTTAGTATCCCATAACACAAGTCTCGAACTTACTTTGGGGCTAGCTCAATCAGTGTGATTTGTCCCCATATATTTATTTATTTATTGAAAAAAACTTCTGTTTACATTTTAAAGTGAGAACGTGAAGCTTTTCTACGCACTTTAGCCAAAAGTGGCCGTTTTTCGCTAATGTGCGTAGAAAAGCTAAAATTTCCTTTCCCTTGCAATAGATCTTTCTCCTGCCGAAACCTATTCAAGGGTCCAGCTTTCATATGTATATTCAGGAATGGGTTTGGCGGGAGCGCCACATTACATCGACTTCTCCACAGGGCCTCTACGTGTTGAATCTGTATCCCCACGCAAGCCTCTTAAAGGACCGGGGTGAAAAGACCCGTGAATCTAAAGGAAATTTAATATAAATAAATTTAATAAGTTGCCGATTGTTATACCTAATAAATCTTTTCAGGTAAGGATAAATATGTACATACATGCAATATCAAATCTTTATTCTAAATGGGGTATTTTAAATAATGATTGTGACGACGTTTCGCCCTCTTCGCCCCGCGCTCACTGGTGCGACCTCGGCGGTGAACTCTTCCTCTTACGTCTACGGATCGCAGCCTATCAACAACTAAAGCTGAGCAGTTATTTTTTTGAAAATAACTTGCCTCGTGTCTGAAGTACCTCGACCCTCTATAGTGCTTTATACTTATTGTACTTGTGGAAAGCAGAATAAATGCTCATGGTTCTCCATTGTTTCCTTAAATCTACCCTAGTATAACAGTCTCGTTATAAGATATACTTACATAGAAATACTTTATGAAAAGAAATAACTATGAAATAGGTCAGGAATAGAGCCCTGGATATTGTTTGCGCTGCAAGCGAATGCTGCGCGAAACGACGATTAAAGTAAATAAAGACTGTGCACGCACCGGGATGCAGTGCCTATTGGCAAGAGAGATCGGCGGATTTGAAAAAATACCATAGATTTTCCGTAAATCCTTTCAGGTAATATAGGCATTGTTGTACAAATTCTATCTAAATATAAGGTTGGGGAAAAAGTCTTTTCGCATATAGTATGTATGAACTTGTAATAAAACCACTTTGGCTATACTATTTGTGGCTGGCTAGTTTTGGTATTATTTAAAAGTTTAAATTTTAAAGAAGATAATTCTATATTCAAATTAGGAAAATGCGTGATGATCATTTGTTTTTCTTACCGTCAAGATGAGTGAATATAATGAAGAAATTAGATACATTTTAAAATTTTACTACCAAAAAGGTAAAATGCAACGCAAGCCGCGAAAAAAAATTGCGATGTTTATGGACCTAGTGCAGTGTCTGTGAGAGTAGCACAAATTTGGTTTAAGCGTTTTCAATCCGGAAATTTTGATGTCAAAGATGCACGTCGCTCTGGTCGCCCTGTTACGGATAAAATGGATGCTATTTTTGAAAAAGTGGAACAAGATCGGCATTTCAGTAGTTACGACATAGCTGAAGAACTGGGAATTCACCACCAAACAGTGTTGGCGCATTTAAAAAAAATGGGTACACAAAAAAGCTCGATATTTACCCACCTCACGAGCTCTCTGAAAGAAACCTAATGAACCGTGTACTCATTTGTGATTCTTTATTACGACGTAATGAGACCGAACCATTTTTGAAGAAATTGATAACTGGTGATGAAAAGTGGATCACGTACGACAAGAACGTGCGAAAAAGGTCATGGTCAAAGGTCGGTCAGGCTTCACAGACTGTGGCGAAACCCGGGTTAACTCGCAACAAGGTGATGCTGTGTGTGTGGTGGGATTGGAAGGGCATTATTCATTATGAGCTGTTACCACCAGGCAGGACCATCGATTCGGAACTCAACTGAGAACAACTGATAAGATTAAAGCAAGAAGTTGAGAGAAAGCGGCCGGAATTAATCAACAGAAGGGGTGTGGTTTTTCATCATGATAACACTAGACCTCACACATCTTTAACCACTCAGCAAAAATTAAGAGAGTTTGGCTGGGAGGTGTTAATGCATCCGCCATATAGTCCTGACCTGGCACCTTCAGATTTCCACCTGTTTCGGTCTCTTCAGAATTTTTTAGGCAGTGTCAGGTTAACATCACGAGAGGACTGCCAAAACTACTTGACGCAGTTTTTTGATCAGAAGCCCCAAAAATTCTATAGCAATGGGATCATGTCCCTACCTATAAGATGATAAAAAGTTATCGAACAAAATGGTACCTACATACTTCAGTTAAATGTAAATAAACTATATTAAAAAATGTTTTGAATGTTTATAATTTTTATTTTTTATTTTATATAGGTACCCAGTATCATATCATCAGTATATACGAATCTAACGACACCTCTCAAGCTCCAATCTATCACTAACAATTATACATACCTACATACAAACATACATACTCTCGACATAACCCTCCTACTGGCGCAGTCGGGTAATTAGAGTTAATAGATACCAACTCATGGGAAAGCAGTTTTATGTCTTGTCTACTATCTTTGAAAAATAGGTACCTAGTTTGGAATTTTTTTATTCCATATTCTTTAATGTGCAAATAAAACTTTTCTTGGAATGAATATTTTATCTTAAGTAGATATATGTTCAAGTCCCGGTCTGAACGAATATGTGAATAATGATTTACATATACAACGTGGAAGGGACACACCCGTAATAAATTGAAACACGGGCTATATTAGATCATTATAGTATTTATAATAAAATTAAAATAACAGCCAAAAGACAAAGGAAATTTCGGCTTTCCATACAAAGGTGTGCAGCCGCCCGGGCGGTTGTTATTTTATTTTCATTACACTATAGTGATCTAGTATAGCCCGTAGTTCAATTTATTACGGGCCCCTTCCACGTTGCATAAAAATCTGTAAAAGGCGACAGGTCTGTCTGAAATTGAATATTTTTTAAATCTCGCAAAATCTCGCCAAACATCCTTTTAGCTCTACCAACAGAAAAAAATCTTACTAAAAAAATTGCATTTATTACCATAATAATACACAATAAATTTCGACAGACGAGTCGCGGATTCATCATATCGTCGACAAAGCGAAATCCTTACAAATCTGCACGCCCCACAAAAAAATCATTACATATTTATGTGGGCCCGCCCTCCAGATTGTAATAAGCATTTTTTATTTATGGCCCCGGATAGCCCGCGGGGCTAATATCGGAGATCGGGGATGATCCGGGTGAAGAGGGCCGTATGCCCCGGGCGGGCTGGAGCGCGCACTCGCTCATTTTAAGTTTATTGAGAGATATACAGCAAATTGTTATTGTTTAGCGTTTTATTGCCCTGTCCACAGTTAATCTTTTTATGTAAGACAAGAATTGTCCTACCATGTTAGTCATTTTGTATGTACACAAGAATACATAAGAATATTCGAACACATTTTCCTAATACGAGTAATTAGTTATTATGGTTATATGTTTTCAAAACTAAAGAAATTCCAAAAACCAACCCAGTTAATCCAATTATTACTATTTTTTTTTACTTGCCAGTGATTTTGAATGCATGATATCACTATTATGAGTAAATTTCCGATTTTCTTCGAAAGTAAGTCTCTTTGATTAAAAAAATGGCTAGTACCTACTTTTAGACTAACTTTACTACACAGCCTAAGTACCAATCTAAATTGTAAAATGAAAACACATTTTCCAATAAGTAAGTATATTTTAATAAGCCATTTATTGGATCTAGAAGAGGTTTATTCTAGAAATTGTTAAGACTAAAATATTTACGGCGAGTGATGTGCGCCGTGACTTCTTTATCAAGGAGTTGAGATTAGGATGGGTTTCCATTAGAGGCGCGAAAACTGGAGCAGTGAGGCGATACTGGTTTTTTAAGGGATAAATATCTTGCTTTCCTTGCCATCCATCGATGTACTTGTACTGGTCACTGTAGCCTGTAGCGTGTGATATTATATTGAAGGAAATAGTATCTTTGAAATTAAAATATGGTGTGTTTAAGAAATCGTTGAAACTTTTTATCCAGAAGTTGAGTTAATAAAGCGAGACCTGAATATATAATAGATATTTTCTATACAAGTAGGAGTAGTGCTACAAGCGCGTTGCCAATCCTGATTGTTTTTCAGGCCCAATTTAAAAAACCCCATATTGTAGGGAAAAATTTTCACCTTTGTCTTGCGCTGGAAACGTTAGTATGATCTTTGGCGTAGAATTGCAGAGAATCTGCATGGAGATGTGATAAAATCTACGCGCGAATGCAACAACAAGCTGCAACTTGTCGGTATATAAAACAGAACGAAATCATAATTGAGAACAATCAATAGATCTGTCAATAAATTCAGTGGAATATACTGTCATTTAATGGTCTTTCTTCGCACCACGTCGCTCCTTTGGTGGAAAATCACTACTAGGCCGCCTATCCTCATATTTAATTCAGTAGATATTACAAGTCGAGCCAGGTTTTAGTTTCGTCCTTAATTTATTTTAAGGTAGACTTAAGATTTTTTTATCCAATGATTATATCTGAAGATAGTCGTTGTTTGTAATGTTGTAAGTCACGCACAAGAAAATGGTATGAAAAGCTGATCTTTTGTATCGTATAGTAAAGTAGCAAATGAGGAAAACTACTAGGTACTATAACTTCTATTTATATTAATCAAGTCTTTAATTGCAAAGTAAACAAAACGTGTGTTGTTAGCTCTTCAACCAGATTTTCGAGCAATTTTAATATATTTAATAACTTCTCACTGTTATCTCTATCGAAAATTTTAAGCTGTTAGAAACGTGTCGTGAAAAACATAATTTATTGCGTCATGAGATACTGTGGTAATATTTTGAAGATACTTTTATCTGTGAGCAAACAAGCCAGCAAAGGGCGTTGATAGAGCGACCTGAACGTCATTGCTGCAAAACACGAGTTTCGTTCATAAATTAGTCGTTTTTCGAAGTGTGAAAAATTGCATACACACACTGCTTATTTTTACCATTTTTGAATACAGTTCTGACAAGTATTTGAGTTTCAAGTACCTATTAACTTTTCACATGAAGCTTTGAATCATATGAGGTGAAGGTTATTTTTTCTTGGAGACCCCAGTACTTTTGTAAAGTTTCTCCTATTAGAAGGTACAATACTATTGTATTGTACCTTCTAATAGGAGAAACTTTACAAAAGCCTTTATTTTTTATTTTTGGACTATTTATTCCAGAATAAATTATACACAGCACAATACATAAAATAAATAATTAAACTAAAAACAAAATAACCTAACTATAAATTAAAAAATATCTAATTTATATATATATATATATATATATATATATATATATATATATATATATATATATAATATCTAAAGCCTTTATTGCGCAAAAAAATAATACAGGATATAATTATCTTAAAAACTAGGAAAGGCGCAAAAGGCGGCCTTATCGCTAAGTAATTTCTTCCAGGCAACCTCTTTATGTAGAAAAATGTGATGGGAAATTAGGTAGTGCGGGTAGGTAAGTTCTAAGTGGTATCTATATAAAAAGATTAATATTATATTAGTTAGTTTTGGTTCTTTATTTTCATCATCTGATGAAAGTAGCAAAAAAAGTTAGTTTTGTACCCGGTTAGGATATAAATCTACCTACACCTGCACTTATATACTCGAAGTAAGGTACTTAAACACAGTCTTTATCCCTCCTGGAGCAGGCACTGTATGTTCCAGGAGGGATAAAGACGTGACAGTGTACCATGGGGCCCATTCTTCTGAAAAACTCTATGCAATATGGTTAGTATACAATAAAACTCAAAAATTTAAAATTATACAATATAAATTGTTAAACTATACATATTATATGAAAGTATAAATACTTTTAATACTTCCTGTGAAATCTCTTTTTGAATTAAATTTATAAGTAAAAAAAAGTTATGTTGAGCCAAAAAGTTGAAAGACTCCTTCCTTGTAACAAACCAAAAAGAAATAAACAGCAATCCTTAATTTCTAACATAACCCTAAAACGCACGATTTCCATTTAGCTAGCTCCGTTCTTGGAACTTCGTGTATGGAAATATTTTGAGATACCCGCCGTTTACACAGGCAGATAACGCTTGTAGCGGATGCCGGTGTGTACTCAAGCGTGCACGTAATGTGAACACTTAAACTTGGTAATTATGAGGGTTTAACTGTTCGCAGAAATTATTCATCTTAAAGTATGAAATTAAACTTATATTGCTGTACGTAAATTCTAAACATTTATAAAATTCCGCTTATTTCAAAGCATTCCATAGGTTATGGGTAGCGCGCAGCGGCGCATACAACAAGGCATGTGATCTTTTATTTATTGTTTGAAATATTCTTTTTATTAAAATAAAATAAAATAAAAATAAATTTACTGCGGAAAGGTACACTAAATATACAGAGTATACAAACTTAAGTAGGTAGATACTAATTTGGTGGGGGAACCAGGCGAACTGACATCACCAGAGCCAAACTACTTAGGTCCAGCCTGTATTTTGGAGAGCTGCCCATCTACCAAATTTATTAGATTTATATTAAATACTTATTGATTGATATCTTATTTCAAAATTACTTGTGAATGAGGTTTTTCAAAAATGTGTGACATCAGGCACCGTAGTCTGACGTCAGGTCTAATCGAGACTCGTCTTTGGACCATCAGTTGACGGATTCGTTTACTCCGTCAAAGTATCCAATAACAGCAGCTTAGTGGACCAAATTTTTGCAAACCCTCATTTCAACATAAATCCAATTGACCAATATTTGATTACAATGTTTTAAAAATGACCATTCAATAAAGTATTCAATTTATAATACCTACCAAAATTACCTAAGTATAGAAAGATAAAGAGAAATATTTTTCTTTAAATGCTTTTTAATTTTGTGGGGAATTTTATGTCGCTCTCTTCTTTCCTGCTGGTTACCATACCGCAGACTGATGCTTTTCTTCTTTTCCTATGTTTTGGTCAAGACTTTTCTTCTGGAGGCAGAAAATATACAATACGAGTATGTAACAAAAATGCTGTCCGATCCTTGTAGGAGCAATTCAGACCGTCAATATGAACAACGTTTCCTATGGGACCAATGCTTGAAATTCGAAAAAAAAATCGACATTTTCATACAAAATTGTTCTGCCGGCCCGCAATTTGTATGAAAATGACAATTTTTTTCCTATTTTCAAGCATTGGTCCCATAGGAAGAGTTGTTCATGTTAGTGGTCTGAGTTGCTCCTACAAGGATAGGACAGGGTTTTTGATATACAATGTATAAACATACACAAAAAAATATCGCAAGTATTTAAATGACAAACGACACACCCCGAATGCTTAGAAATTACGTATGCCAATGTATTCAAAGATACATAATTAACTGCTACCGTGTTTAGTCACAGTTTCGAAAGCGTAGTTCAGGTGTTATTTACATACCAAAATATATACCTACTTGCTTACTCGTTGAATGTACATACCTAGCCGAGATTACACTCACAGGTATATTTTTTTTAAATATCTAACATATACCAGATACCTACTGGCTTACTCGTTGAATGTAGGTACTTACATATCTAGCCGAGAAAGTCATAGGTATATTTTTTAAAACTCTAATGATACCCTAACTCTAATGATTTTAAACTCTAATGATAAATGAACTTACAAATAATATGTAATGATGAGTGTCAAAGACCGTATGATCCTATACTTTAAAGGAGCAATTCTTGGATATATATAATCAAGATCACGGAAATTGCTCCAACGATTT
Source organism: Acrobasis suavella (assembly GCA_943193695.1). Taxonomy (NCBI): domain Eukaryota; kingdom Metazoa; phylum Arthropoda; class Insecta; order Lepidoptera; family Pyralidae; genus Acrobasis; species Acrobasis suavella. The sequence goes on from OW971947.1 coordinate 7,436,702, forward strand.
TGATAAACTCGGTATTTAGGGAATAGGGACGAGGCAAAAAATAATTTTTTCATAAAAATTACCAAGCAAAGCTTTATCGCCTAGCTAGTAGACGATAAAAAGATGATCCCGGACTCTGAAGCAGCTCAGCATGCGCAGCTGATGTGTTGGTTGAGAGACTTAGGAATATTGGGATTATTTCAAAATATTATATCTGTATGAGCTATCATCTCATACATTTTAGCAAGCAATTAATATCTACATAGGTAACAATATTTTAACCTACATTTTAACTGTATGCATAAGCAACTTAGCGATTAAGCAATCTGGGTCATTATGTCAATCAAACAGTGATCTTGGCGTTTAAGTGAAATCAATAAATCTAGTGTAAAGAAATCACTCGACGGGATTTGGTTATACTCTCTTCGGAGTTCCTCCCGCCTAGCTAGCATCCCTTCAGCTCAACTTTTGCTTAACTTTCTGTGTGGTTAGCCCATACAATATCCATACCTACAGATGCCATAATTTGTTACTTTTCTGGGTCAAAATTAAAAAATTGAGTATTGTTAACAAAATAATGTCACTTGTCATGATCATAACTATTTTCAAAGTGATTTAGCGTAACTATTGCAAAAAAACTGATGTTAGGAGCGCTATTTGACTCCAAGAAACTATGATGTCATATTCTATATATATTTCATACAAATGCCATAGAAAATATTTGTTTTGACGTTAAGAAAAAAGTACTTAGCTGATTTGAGTTGTTGGGAATAGTGAATTTTTTGAGGGATAGTTAAAACAAAAAGTCATAGTTAATTGCATTGTTATGAATAAATAGTTAAGCAATCGTTTTAAACGTATCAGACCTCAGTTCAAATATACTGCACTGGAAAATCTTATATACTACCAGTAATAGGTACCTTCATAGGTACTTATGGTACCAAGTCAGTATCTAACGATTTTCTAAATTATACTTAAACCCAGCCCCACACTCATACGTCTTTGCGGTCACTTTAAAAAGTTACACAAAAGTTGATCGGCCGACACGAGTCGTCCAGACAGCCCTGTGTCAACATCACAGGAATTAGTCCAAATTATGTGCCTCCCCCCTCGCACCCCCGACACCCCGCACCCCGCTCCGAATCAATATTTGTTGTCCGCACTCTTCTTCCTTAATACAACACGCACAATGCTCACACACACATAAAACCAATCAACAATAAACTTAAACTCCAATACTTAAAATTCAATTTAAGAATCTGAAGTGACATAGACATAAGATCTTTTAGACACTAATATGGAGTCTCATCCCCATTATTGCCATCTCTTTAAACGCAATGTCGTCTCTTTCGCACTCAGTTTTCCGACGTGTAGCTCGGACTGTTCAAGCTTTGAAAACATAAATACATAAGCAGAGGCACTACATTCAATTTGTAAAGTGGGTGAATGAATAACTCATTAATTGGTTCAGTTACCCGATAGATTTGTGTTGTTTTGTATTTAGATGTTTGTTTTAAAATTTCCATTGGTCAAACATATATTTATTCATAGTAAGACAACTATGAAGGGAGGCTTATGCTCAGCAGTGATCGGAAGAAGGGCAGAGATGATGAAGACAACTATAAATGGCAGATACGTTACCTGGCAAAGTTTATGTAAGACCTTCATTAATTTTCTTCTACTTATAATTTTTTAGGTTTCAGGAAAAACCGACGTTCTCTCAAGTAGATTTTTTGAGGATCTAAGTACATGGCCAATAGGCTTAGATGTTGATCATGTTGGGTACTTTTAACCTGACAAACAAGCAAAAACTTATGTATAAAAACCTACTAGAGTATAGCGAAAGTACTAGAGTATACCGCGAACAGTCTCATAAGCAAATCCTCCATGTAGACCGCGTAATTCTACAAAAAGGAAACCCCAACCGAAAATGGCTCCAAAACCGCGTTCGTGTAAGTTACACATCAATTAATATAAAAAACTCGCATCTCGACTCTTTGAATATTCATAAAGAGCTGTTAATTGCACAAGTCGGCAAATACACGAGAGAGCTCGGTTCCTGGTAAGGTCCCCCCTCTTCTCCCCCTCGGAAAAGGCCAACCCTGCACACACACTCACAAATACGCACACATGTTTAAGTAGCGCGCGCAACCGGGAAAACTACGTGCCTTTTACGTACGTATTGTGTACAAGAACGCGGATAATGTATAAGGGGAACTGACAGAAGCTTCACAAAATGGAAGGGTTTTGGCAAAACTGACCAGCAGGTGGCAGCAAAGAGATGTCAGACCCTATAAACTGTTGCTAGATAATAATTTACAACAACATAAGTCGTCAAAACGTAGAACAATCAGAAACGCTGTTACTTGGTGGTGAAGTATCTACTTCAAAAAGCATAATTAGATTCAGATAAAATTTCTCTTGTCATTAGTGCTCTATCTTGTTCCAATACACTGCCATGTACTGTTTCTAAAAGATAAGGGAAGCTCTTATTTGCAGCCCCTATTTAGTATGAGAAAACCTTTACTATATAGTGTGTGAAATGGAGATGGCAATGGCAAACCATTCTATTATCTCTGCCAAAAGAGTCATTGTGTGTGTATCCTTTGCACAAATTGACACCGACAAGAACTTAATGATAGACAGAATTCTTATACCTTAGGATGTTTAAACCAAATAATCTGCTTTTTCTCTCTATACTGCGCAGAAAACGCGTGTTGGTTGTGTGCGCATCTATTTACGCGACGAGTAAATATGTACCCGCGCCGTTTGTGGAGGCTGCATTAATAATTCAATTGGTTGCCGGCCGACAGGTAGCGTTTAAACGATTTTTAACTCGGCGCCAAACGGATTAATTGGGACTATTTGGGACGGCCCGGAAGGAGTTTCCGATCCCCACCGGAAACTATTTGCATCGGAAAGTATTTTGTGGCTTAATTTGTAAGTTTGTCGCCCTATTACAGTTCAAAGCGAGCTTATACAAAATATGAACATTGAATGTTTCAATGCATATTTCTTCAGACGCTGGTAATTTTACTAAATCGTGAAAATAGAACTAGATCTCTGTTTATCCCTGTGGTTGCCTGGGAGAGAACGCTTTTAGCGTTAAGTTCGCCAATTGTAAACAATTGTATATTGTGGCTCAATAAAGTTTTATAAATAAATAAATAAAAACAGAGTATTTTCATGATTTAGTATTGACTGACAAATTACATTTTTTTTAAATGTATGTTCCCAAAATGATAGACACAAAACTGATTAGTGATCTTTTTAAAAAATAAATTTTAATGAAGGTTTAATAATTCTATTGGTTCAGGTACCGTTTAAACGATTTTTAACTCGGCGTCAAACGGATTAATTGGGACGGCCCGGAAAAAGTTTCCGGTAGGGCGCAGCGGGCTGGGGCTATTGGGAAGTACTTTGTGGCTGATTTTGAAAGTTGTTGGAAAGCCATTACCTATTTGAAAATTAAATGTTTGCAAACTTTTAAACGGAGTACTTACTTGACATTGAAACATTTTACGCAAGGTGCCAATACAAATAACCTACATTCGGCAACGTTCTAGGCATTACCTATTTAATTTTGTAACATCACATAGGTAAAGTACATTCTATTAAGAAAAGAAATAGTTAACATCTAGAAGAAAAAAATTATGCACTATTGTGGAAATGTAGGGATTTAGGTATACTAAGTAAAATACTTCGGCTGCTGAAAAATACATCGTGTATACTTCGTCAAAGGAAAAACTCATATGTTTACTTTTTAGTACGTATTAGCATTTAACTTAAATACTAAACAATTTTTATGTTTAGAAAAATTCCAGTTTTTCACATCAATGAAAGATCTCCACAAATTAATATTATTATCTCAACAACCAGTTGATAGAGTTGACCTGTTGGGGTCGCCTGTCGCCACACAAACAGACAAGCACACCCCGCGCTTCATTTCTTTGCCAAACACTAATATTTGAGCCGCTCAACACGATCACAGCTGTTCGGAGTTGTCGCGAATTGTTAAGTCTGTGGATTTTGGGTGATGATTTTTACGACAGGTTAAATAAATAACCTTTATCATCATTATCGTTATGTAAAATTATAATTCTCATCACAGTTGCAAAAAGTTTCTTTTCTTAATTAAAAAAAAAATATTTTTATACATTATAGCGCACTAGTTTATAAACAATCGGTCTGCTTTGAAAACTTAAACAATATTTTACCCAAACCTTAGCTTTTTTGAAGAAAGTTTCACTACTGAATATTTTAGTAACATGGTCACCTTTTACTATATCTACGAGTACGGTACAAGAAGTAATGCAGTGGTCCTGTTCTATGCCGGAAACTAGAATGTTAGGTATAAATAAATTTAAAAACATAACCCTCTTTCTGAAGCAGTCGGGTGACAACGACACATGTTTTCTGATAGCCTTTAAGCTCTGTCATTGAATTAGCCACGGTTTGTAGTAACTACCTAAGTAGATATGTACTTCATGGCCGCCTTCGTTGTACAAACAGTCGCCTGGAGGTCAAGACGTTACCTCTACATATCCTTTGCTTATCGGTCTACATTTTTTTGTAATAAGCACATACTTATAGCTGTATTTTTTTTTGTGTTGCAACAATTTATAGGTTTTTCCCTATGGAAGAGAACGCTTCTAGCATTAAGTTCGCCAATTTTAAACAATTGTTAATTGTGGATCAGTAAAGTTTTAATAAATAAATCATATAATAGTTATTCGGTATACTAATAAGGTATACTAATAAATTAATATTCATATTCCTAATTTAAATAATCAGCTTGAGGCCGGAAAAGAAATAATAACTTTGCAAAAAATCGACATAAACTTAACAAACGCTCTAAAATGTATTTTAGCTGTCGTTCAAATAGTCTGATAGCTTGATAAATAAATAATAAATAGATAAATATATAGGGACAAATTACACTGATTGAGCTAGCCCCAAAGTAAGTTCGAGACTTGTGTTATGGGATACTAACTCAACGATACTATATTTTATAACAAATACATATATAGATAAACATTCAAGACTCAGGACACTTTGAAAAAGGCCATTTTCCAACTTGCCCTGATCGAGGATCGAACCTGGGACCTCTGGGTGGCAGACTAGCATGATGACAACTACGCCACGGAGGTCGCTTGATAAATCTAACATTAGATATGTTAACGAACACAAATAAAATAGAGAAACAATAGTTAAAGAATACTACGAACTCCAACGTCTAGGAGTGTCTACAAGGTCTACAACTACTATCCGAATTTGTAGCACTTTTTGTATAAAAGCTTCGCGTTTCTCGTCCTACTGTAGGTATGGAGCCCTTTCTTTGAAAATAAAAAAAGAAAAGGAGGAGTTCGAAAGGAGTTCCCGACACACTGAGCAATTCATCAATAGTTTACTCCTCGTTTCAAAAACCACAAACTTATTCTTCTTCCTCATCTTGTCCCACTCTACGTGAGGTTGGTACATGATTTGAGTTTTTTTCCATTTCCCTCAATCTTTCATGGTACTTGTCAAATTCTTTTTATTTATATCCTTAACGCCTCGCAATGTATAGCTTAAATTTTCTATTTTGTTATTTCATTCCTTTTTAACCCACGATAAAAAAGAGGTATTTATAAGTTTGACGCTAATATCTCTGTCTGTATGTCTGTCTGTGTCTATGGCATCGTAGCTCTCGAACGGCAGGTGAAAGCAAGTTCATTTGTGGTGGTTCTTAGCTTAAGTTCGATAAAATCGATTCAGCCGTTTCAAAGTTATTGCGGGTTAAGCCTGAAAGTCGGTTTTTTTTTAATTTTCGTAGCTAACGACAGATGGCATGACGGATTGGAATACGTTGTTCTACTCATCATTATATGGCGTTCTTAAAAGTCGGGGGATTTTTAATTTGCCTGGCAACTTCTTATATTTTAAGAGTACCTATATCTAATAATATTCTGTTCATAAAATGAAACTTCCTAGACTGAGGATGCATTTAGGTTTTCACAAAAAGTCTAAGCAGTCATATTTAACATTCTAAGTACTGCGATTACGATTTTTTCTAACAATATTTTATAGGTTAGTAGTTGCAGCTCTAGAACAACTTGTTATGAAAAAAAAAGTGACGTAAAACAATTACAATATAAAAGTACACGTGTACTTCGTGTGACAATACTGTCTTTGTTCTTTACTACACCTTCAATATTACTAGTAGCGGATTCAGCACTACTGGTGCCCCTGGGCAAAGCTGCTTTACCCATCCCCTAATATTTTTTTGTTAAGGTTCGGGAAGTAACACAAGGAAAATTAAAAGTAACCTTAACTACTTATAGATTTATTTGCACCACCATTATTTCTGACGTGCCTACATTTCTCTCCATCTGCCGCTTGTCTGGAAGAGATCGCTCTAAGCGATAAGATCGCTCATTATACCTATTTTAAATTGTAAAACTTCCTTTATATGTTTTTTTTTGACAATACAAAAAATGCCACGATAAATATTTTACTCGGGCCAGTTTAACATTAAGTAATTAAAAAAATTGTAAACTGGCACTGACACACCAGTTTTTGGGCGTGCGAGTTGCCACCTAACCCATTACAAAGACATTGGTAAACCTAGCCTTTATGAATAAGTGCGTTCCTTCCACATAATAGGACAACATTTGTCAGATAATATAAAGTGTATCAGTATGTCCGATGAAAAGAATATGTGTGTGTGTGTGTGTGTGTGTGTGTGTGTGTGTGTGCGCGCGCGCGTGTGTGCGTGTGCGTGTGTGTCTGTGTATGTGTGTATGTGTGTGCGCGTGTGTGTGTGAGTTTAGTTACGTTTATGATCGGTGCGGAGATGTGTGTCAGTCGTCATCGTAGTTAGTTACGAATAAAAATATTTTTTTTTATACAAACTGCTAATCACAAATTCGGTAAGTAAACTAAGGCGTCTTTAATAACATCAATTATGAACTGACTTTTATGTACCTACTGCACAAATATTTTTTCATCTCATCTACTCAAAAAACGATGTTTTCATCCCAGAACATTTGGAGCTAAAGTTACTGGTTATTCTCTCGGGACTAAAACGTGAAAAAGAAGATCTCTAGGGATTAAAACCAATTTGTAAACAGAACACGAGTTTAATCTATGTAGAATCAAAAATAATCTTGGCAGTGCAGCAAAAAAGAAGAATTTTGTTTTTAAATAAGAAATAACTAGCACAGACTTCGTGATTTTTCAAATTTGGAATACATAAGTATAATTAAAACGCGCAATTTTTCCCTTTGATTCAAGTAATTACAGAAGTTTTAGGTTATTTGTACTGAAATGTAATTACTTATGTAAATGTGAATACTTTTTCGTGAGTTTAAACCAATAGTGAATAGGTAGTTATCAAGTTTACGTATAAAAATAAAAAGATATGAAGGACCACGCAAACAAAGTTATGAGTGAACATTTTATCTTATGTTGGTGGTCTTCGAAAACATATTATATTATATAACTTAATATTTATTGTATGAAAACAACACCAAACAAAGGTTAGTATCAAATTGTCGGTTGAAGTCTGTTAGGTATTATAGGTGTTCTACTGTTCTTTATATTCTATTTTGTATGTGCTAGTTTTTCTCATAGATGGAGATGAAAAGTAGAGTGTGCTACTCGGGTACGGTAATATTTTTATCTCGGGCGATATACATGAATCCCTCGCTACACTCAGGATTCAAAGTAGCGCCCTCGCCTTCAAAATATTATCTTAGCCCCTTGTAGCACAATCTACTATTTAAGGCTAGGAGGCCCAGTTTTTGAGGGTTTAAAACCATCTGAGATAAAGAAAATACTGTTTTAAAATTTGATGTATGAACTTTACTCGATAAAAAATCCCATAGCAACCCCTTTTTGTAATATTTTTCAAAGATTATGACTAAACTAATTAGATTTTACATTCAATTCTTGTACTCAATTAATGCCACTAAAAGTTTAAAAACAAATTCGCAGAGTTCCCTTTTACACCTTTTTAAAAACCAATAAAATCTACCTTTGTTCTCCGCCTCCCGCTTCCCAGTCAGTTGAAATGTATAGAAGCGTGCGAGGTGCCTTGCGGATTGCCCCGCACCTCAGCCCCCCGGATGCAAGGCACCCCAAGTGTTGGACAACAGGCCCTTAAGGTAGTTTGAATTGGTGAAGGGACCTCGACCCCCTTTTTTACTAAGTGTCCAGGGCGGCTGGCTGTCCACTGGATACGACCACGACCATTTTTTGGACTTTTATACATATACAATTTAATAATTCATTCGCATTATATGTCGAAGCCAGTTGAACAAATAGGTGTATGAATTAATTCCTTTGTGTTAAGATCTGACATGATTTACAGCTCCACACTACACTAAATTGTATGTATTTAATTAATAACTGTATTTAACAGTTTTTAATTTAAAAAATCATCATTGATAAAATATGATCTTTTGCAATACGTACTACATGTAGATTATCTACGGCTACAAACGATAAATAAAATAAGTACCTATCTCTACCTTTAAATATTTTTGCGCCGGTGGTGATTTTTCCGTAATCCAGGTCTTGATACCAAGGAAAAATATAATGGTTAATTAGTGTTTTGGCTCATAATAATACGGCTGGGATTTTGTCGCGAAAAGACTGCAGAGTAGAATACAATCAATCACCACTGTACGGTGCAGGCTTCGGTTGTCACCTAAGCCCGCATCATACATGAAGAGATGAGGAGGTTGAGGTTTGATAATGTTATGGAGACACAAGCCTACGTCTTGTGTCTCCATAACATTGAACTTAACACGAAACTGTTTATTGTCGATATTAATTACATTACCAATAACAACATAGAGTTGGTTGTGACGCGGGTCCTTTTTCGATGGCTGCTCGATAGTGTCTCAATTGAATGTTATTTTATGATTTAAAACTTAAAGTAAAAACAGGTGACACGCGACCTACATAGTATGTGGCCACGTGCAGCCGAAATGTGCGAGCTTGGCTCGTACAACCACCCCTTTTTAACCTGGGGTGTCGTTAGAGGTGACTAAGGGAGAAACTCGAAAGTGACAGATAATGGCAGCAGCCCCCTCTGTGCAAAAACTATACTTTATCTGTAAATACCATCCACTGCTATCACTAACCGCCTGTTTAGCATGGTGGTTATGAGCAACATAATATCACGCCTCTTTCGCACAGGGGTAGGCGGAGACTATGGACCTCCACTCGCTACGATCCTGACAAACGTCTTTCGCTTCATCTACACTCATCAATCTCTTCATACATATCCTTCGGTTACGAGCACTTTTTACCTCTCCTTTCCTGCTTTTATACTATATTGCTGCAACCCTTTCCTACTAATTTGATTATGGACAATTCTCTCTTTAATGAGATAATGCCTTCTGTCTAGCAGTGGGCTAATATATATTTGCTAACAAATTAAAGTCTTCCAAAATAATTACGAAATAACAAAGTGTGCTCAAATTATATGTCAAATGTTAGTTTAAGGCGACAAAGAGAACTTTGTTTTTACACGTCACGGAGATAACAATTAAAATGCAGTAAAGAACATTATTCACTTTCACACATAAAGCCCTATGTACACTCGGATAGTTAAAGCGGAGTTGAGCGCCCCTGTATCTTTGTTGAAATATTTGCAGTGTAAGCGTTGGGTGACTATCCGTAAGTGGTGGGCCACATTTTGCGATTTTTTAACATACATGCGGTTAAGCGCAAGACGTTTACTTCTTAAGCTATCCCCGCATAAATGTCGATTAGGCTAATAAGAATAGGAACCAAAACACTGAACCAAATTAAAGTGTGTAGCTAAACCGGGTACCCATTTATAAATTCTTAGGAAATAATCTAAGGAAGAGAGCAGTATCCTTAAGAAAATACGGAAACGATATATTTCTCCAAAAAAATTCGTAAGATTTGAGTAAACAAAAAAAATAATTTTTAAATTTATCTTTTTAAATTAAGTCAGTCAATGCACGATTCACATTATAGCGAGAAAAATTACAAAAAAAGTGTTCAAGATATTACTCACTAAAGACGTAAATGAGTTTTGTGGGTACTTGTACTGTGTTACTCAAAGAAGATGTCGCAAAGTGTGGCCACAGCGTTAGGCATACGTACCGATGTTAGGTGCCGGTTGATTGTTGATACAGCAAATTTGTTCGCCGTCTCTCTCGCCGGGATTAGCCTGTTTTTCTACCAAAGACAACAGTTTTATCTACGCTGAATACTAATTGTAGATGTTTAGCTTTGTGAAATCATAGTTTCATGTGTTTTTCATGCTTTTCTCTTATTCTTAGGGTGAAAGAAACCTTGTTATTCGAGATTGAGTATGATTAATGAGTCACATGGATAATCAAGCGATAAAGGCAGTTTTTGTTTTTCTCTTGGCACTGTTCCGGTGGCTTTTTTCTCAGTACATACTTTAATTACTTATCTATTTTAATTTATTAAGTTTTGGTATCCTAAAAGTAAAAGGGATGAAAGACATCTTAAGAATAATCGTATAGGGAACTAAACTTCAGAATATTAAATGAGATCCACGAAACTACAATACGTCATAGGTAAATATTTTCACTAATTAAAAGGAACATGTTAGGTAATAGGATACTTAGTTACCTACTAGGTACTTCTTTATGTAATATTACTAGCATTACCTTGGAAAAATCCTGGAAATAAACTGAAAAATTAATATTAGCTAATCCTTTTCTAATATTTGAATATTTCAAAACTTCTGAAAGACAAACTTACGTAAGTATATTTACAAACTTACTTCACATACCTTTATTGGTATAAAATATTCCAAGTATCCGACCATAAACTTAAATAATTATCCAATGAGTAAGTTAACGACGCTATAAAATCATAATTTGAATTTACAACCTCGTAACCTCGATACCACAAGATGGCCGCCGTTATCGCCGCCATTTTGTTTGCTGAGCCGAGCTGCGCAAGAGTTTGTTTTCTGGAGACCTGTTTTATAAGGTCTAATGTATTTTAGAATGGTAATGAGGACTTTGGGACCGCTCTGTTTGCGTAGTTTTGTGTATTTTGTCTGTTTTGATAATAGGTCGCGTATTAATAGCGCTCTGTTGTTTAAAATTATAGGTAGACTTTTATTATCTGGTCTTGCAGATTGTTAGTCGTTAAAACTTTATTTCTTTTAAGGAACTTTGAGTACAACACATTGATTACTGTCAGATAATAATTTAAAGTAGTATAATACACCTAAGTTAAAAGTACTTATGATATAATTGCTTTGTTTTATTATACCTATGCATACCGCGTTGCATCATTACCTCTACTTCAGAGACCTATTCGAAGTTTCTGAGTTTTCTTCTATTGATTGGATAACTTGCAGACATTATAAGCACTTATTAAAATTGAGTTAGCCCTAAAGTAAGCTTAAGCTTGAGTCATGGGATAGATACTAACCCAACAATACTATATTTTATGATAATACATATATAGATAAACATCCAAGACTCAGGACAATTTGAAAAAGGCCATTTTCCAATTTGCCGTGGCTGGGAATCAAGCCTAGAACCTTTGAATTGGCGGACTAGCGAGTTGAACATTAAGCCACGGAGGTCGTCAAAGGCATTGTGCTTTAACAAGATTTATCTAATGTTATATTTAGATAATCTAGAATGCTCTAAACTACATTACCACACGCTGCAATACTACATTTTTATCAACGCAACTTTCAAAAGCAAAGTTTAGCGTAATGGTGTGTGTGAAGGTCTGAAGGAAGAAAGGTACTATGACAAAGAAAAATATCCACACTGAGAAAAAGAAATAGCTGAATCAGTTTTGCTATTTGCGGTTTGATTAGTAGATACCAAACTTTTGTTTTTATTAGCAGAACCTTAAAGTTACATGTCACACACTACAACTATTAATAAAAACACATTTTAACTACAAGTAGCCTTGAGTTCAGCAGACACTCGATTTTGGTAACGTGTAGCAAAAATTTTTGCTTCTAGCAACCATTCTTTTTTCTCAGTGCAATATACGGTAATGACGCGTAACTTTAAAAATAAAAGGGATAAATAAGTAATTAGTTATATTATTGTTTTAAAGCTCATTAAGGAAGTATTCAGCCATAATCTGTACAAATATTTCATTAGCTAAGCTAGAAACAAATATTTGATTAAATTAGTTAATGTTAGGTAATTACATAATGTTAAGCGTTTATCTACGAATGTCAAATAAACATAAATAACATAAATCACCTAGATTCAGTTCATCCCACGGCCAAGAGGTATTGGGTTGAGCTAAATATGTGCTCGCCACACAGAACACACAAACACACACAATATGTACACAGCACACACGCGGCTTGCACAGAAAATATTTGGAAACACCAGCTATGTAATCCAAGGAGTTTACCTTGATACATTAAATACACATCATTTCGATCGTGCTGGAGACAAATTAGTTTTTATATGTTTTAGCTGTTTGTAGTGGATTCAAATAATTTACAATTATAATATTGTTCAAACTAACGTGAGATGACTAACTATCTTAATATTATTAAGACGGTTTGGTCGACCATCCCTCCTAATACTCGCCCTGATGATGATCGTCTAAACCGATCGAAACTAGTCGGCCTTTCCCGACTAAACTTTGTGAGTAAAACCGTGTTAATATATGTTGTTTACAATTACGTTTATTATAAGTACATATATAGATATTACCACGTCTTTATTCCAAACAGAGTAGGTATGTAACGATGTAAAAAATAGTATAGGCGCAGGTTGGGCAAAATGGCGACAAGTGTCAGGAGTCTTACTACGCTTTTATAAAGGAAAAGTTTAGAAAAGCGTAGTAAGACCAGTTGTTCTATACGGTTCGGAATGTTGGGCTACGAAAGTGACAGATGAAAGACGACTGCACGCAGCCGAGATGAGAATGTTAAGATGGATGAGTTAAGTGACAAGAAAAGATAGAATTAAAAAAGAATATGTAAGAGGAAGTACAAAGGTACCCCAATAACGGAAAAGCTAAAAAGCAATAGTCTAAGATGGTATGGATATGTTATAAGGAAAGAGGAGAGCCAATTTACAAAAAAAATTGAAAATTATTGGGCATACGAACAAAGGACGGCCAAAGAAAAGGTGGATGGAATACGTTAAGGACGATATGGATAAAAAGAATGTGACAAGTGCCTTGACAAATAATAGAGGGAAATTGAAAAGACTCACATGCTGGTGAGGAGAAAGAAGAGTGGTTATGTAACAATGTTACAATGAAACTCCATCTTGCATATTCTTACATATCTCATCTCTTCTTCATTTCATTCCGTCCGCATATCAAATTTCATTTCGAAATTCTTCACACATTCCTTCTTTATCATTCTGATGCATTTCTCTACCCTATTGATAGAAACTTGCTTATTTATAATTGTTAAATTGTATAATTATTTTACATCAGTTCTGTTATAATAACAAATAAATTTATTAACCTTTGTTGTTTAATCTCTTGTTCGATGACTACTTGTACATAGTTTTTGTGGGAGCACACCTACCGAGCTGGGACAGGTGGAGTTCCCACAGGTAGTATATGTCCATCTAATGCATTTAAAAAATAATATCAATAATATAGGTTCTTGTCAGTGGATTATTTTCCACGTCTTCCTATTTTCGGCTAAATGCTTGACGCCTTAAACGACGCGACTTTTGCATTTTTTTTAACTTAACATCCATGAACGATCTTCGTGCTCTACCTTCCACCTTTCCTTCCATGATTTTTTTATATATCATGCCGTATAAGGTGGCTAAACATCTTTCCTCGTCTTTACTTTATTGTATGCATTAACTTTGGTTCTCATTGACAGTTCCAATATTACAAGTGTAGACATTTTGACAGTCCATGCCTCTACACTAACACGTAATGTGAAGTGTTTATCTATCGCACATTCGCACCCTTTGTTATTATTGCAATAGAAACCCAAAGAAACTCAGATAACCATAACAACAATATTTTTGTAACGATCTTCGATATTCTTGTGTCATCTACAGTCTACAGTGTACACTCTATTTATTTATTATTCAAAACTTTATTGAGCCAAAAGCTACAAAAGGAATTGATGGTGAAAAGCTTTCTCTCTTTGTTGACCTTTAAGAAAAGTACAGATATAAATTGGCGTCTAATTAACACTACTTGAATTTCTGTCTTGAAAATCCATTTGTAATTTAAAAAAATATTCAGATGATCATAACACTTGTTGACTCATTTTAACCAAACGACGCATCAACGTCCTCGCTGACATTTCGAAAGTAACTCAATATTGACAGTGTAAAGCGACGTAGGCCTTAGAAGATAAATAAATAATAAATAAATATATAGGGACAAATTAAACTGATTGAGCTAGCCCCAAAGTAAGTTCGAGACTTGTGTTATAGGATACTAACTCAACGATTCAATATTTATAACAAATACATATATAGGCAAACATTTAAGACCCAGGATAATATGAAAAAGGCCATTTTCCAACTTGCCCTAACCGGGAATCGAACCCGGAACCTCTGGGTGGTGGACTAGCATGGTGACCACTACGCCACAGAGATCGTCAATACTGACAGTGTAAAGTGACCTTAGAAGATAGAATTAATCATGAAAATACTTAGTCTTTGGCATCCAAATACCAATTTTAATTAAAGAAATAGTCAAATTGTCAAAACATTTGACTCATTAACCCGGCGCATCAACCATTATTATTCCACATGCTTACCTACATTTCGAAAATACCTCAATATTGACAGTGTAAAGCGACCTTGACCCTCACAACACCCTGATAAGTAGAGTTAATATTGGCACCGTACACGACTCTGTTTGGTGAACGCTCTACTCTATCAATATATAAACATAATATTTATATTTGAACCGCTTTTGGTTAACTTACGGCACTTGTGTAACGACTGAAACTGATAATCTCTATATGTACAATGACGTGTGTTTGTGAATGATGCAAAGAAGTGAGATTATTTTACAATTGAACACTATAAAAGTAGTTTTCCAAAAACGTAACAATTTCTTGCTTTTTTTTTATTGTTCATTTTTTTTGTGGAAGTATACGTGGGCAAGGGTTACTCCAGGATCCAAAGGTCACGCTTAACAAGAAGGGCCAATAAATGGAAAAACGGCTATCAGAAATAGTGACAGTTTGCTAGCCTATCGCATATTAGAAGAATTAATTTATAGGTTACCGTCCAACCTATTTGAAAGAGACTGTATTAACAAGTAATTATTACAAAAACAAAAAACCCCACTGCGTTTTTTATTTAATTTTTTTATTATTATTTGATATACCCAGTGTCACTCCCATAGTTAATACGAATCTAACGACACATCTCAAGTTAAAATCTATCGAGCCGTTCAGGCTACAGAGCGTGCCAAACAATTATACATACATGCATATATACTACCGAAAAACATAATCCACTTTCTGGCGTAATCAGGTAAATAATAAGGTACGATAGTTAGTTTATATCTTTGGCATACTATTCAAGATATTTTTTACTATCTGCTCGCATAAGCTTGTTATAACTCTATACCAAGTAGGTATCAAACACCTGTTGTGACGAATAAATCCTTACTTATAATTAGACATGCTTATTGTGCGCAAAAGTGCACGTGTTTTTTTTTTAAGTTTCTTCATTTAAGGCGACCTTTCCCGGCCGCTCTGTCGTCAACGCGAGCATAGTTTGAAAACTTGTTGTTTCGTCCAGGGCAATGCTAGAAAAAAAGGCAAAACAAAAAGAGGTAGATGGTGCCTAAGGGCATGGCTTGCATTCTATTGAATGAAATTAGTATTATTATTAACTATCCATTTAACGAATATTAACTATTCATAGGGTGCGGAAATTTCATAAAACTTGTTCCAGGAAATACGTATTCATTAGTAACCCTTACAAGAATGTGAAATAATTGTTTTTATTTAAAATTTTCATTACATTTGCGAGGTTTCTATCGAAATATTTTCTTTACTTTTACAATTTATGAGTACTTTATGAACGGTCGATGTTCACCTATTTGTGCAAAAATGCAGATTTTCGCAGGCGGATACTGAATAAGTTATTTCAAATTTCATTTTTTTATTTCGATAGAAACCTAGAAATAGCCGCTCTTAAGAGCAGCCTTCCCGCCTTTCTTTTCATACAATCGCTCGTACGTGATTAGGGCGTTGTAACTAATCTTTCTTGAAAACTTTTGGACTCACAGATATCTTAGACGCTATTTCTAGGTTTCTATCGAAATAAAAAATTAAAATTTAGAAGTACAAAGTCATTCAGTATCCGCCTCCAAAAATCTGCTTTTTTGCACAAATTTTAGCTGAACTTCGACCGTTCATAATTTACTCATTAATTGTAAAAGTAAAGAAAATATTTCAATTAAAACCTTGCAAATTTAATGAAAATTTTGAATATAAAACATTTAATTCACATACTTATAAGGCTTACTGATAAACACATATCTCCTGGAACAAGTTTTATGAAATTTACGCACCCTATGAACAGTTAATATTCGTTCAATGTATAGTTAATAATAATACTAATTTCATTTAATAGAATGCAAATCATGCCCTTAGGCATTATCTCTCTATTTGTGGTTCACCTCTTTTTCTACCATTGCCCTGGATGAAACACCAAGCTTTTCAAACTATGTTTGCGTTGAAAACAGAGCGAGTTTATAGATTAATAATTATCTTCTAGTTTTTCTCGATAATCTGGGTGGCGGCCTTTCATGGTTATCTCAAAGCGAAGAAAATCATGGAGTTATAACTGTTGAATAAGATGAATATATAATTATATAATGTAAAACGGCTGACTCACGTCGTAGTCGGTAAATACCGAACAGGTTTTAACGATAATCTTCAGGTCTTCAGGGCTTTTTCCGACTATATTACGTGAGTTGCAGGAGGCTGTTGAATGCTGCAAGAGGCGACTAAATCAGCACAAACTTTCTGTGCAACAACTGCATTCTCAACCTTCACCTTACATCAATAGTATTGCAAACTATTGACAATCGATATTATCGATAGTATCAGTTATTCGATACTATCGATAGTCCTATCGATATTGTGACTGTTTTTCAAGGTCACGATAATATCGATAGGCTATCGATATTCTATACTATTGCTTGCAACACTACTTTGCACGATTTTTGGCATGCTTTGGTGACCAATGAGTGTAGTCTTTGGAGAAGAAACATTGGTAACCGGGAACGCAGTAAGATAAAAAAAATGTCTATATGTAAATAGCTATGTTTAGTTTTTTATATGATCCGTACAAGACGAGCGTAGTACAATAATGCAAAAATTATCGGCTCCGCTGTAATGTGACCCTCTTGCCCTTATTGGTTCGAAGCCTCCTTCAATGTCACTGGCTGTTAAATATGGATGTATAGCTAGGTAACAAAATTAATATAACTATTATAATATATATCTATACAGAACGGAAACTCCTATATAGGGTCCCTTGCAATATGCGTCCCCGTTCCCCGTCCCCTCACCTCTGCCCCGTTATCGCCTTGTCGAGTGTGTTGAGGGGCGAAAACACACATTGACGTGTGCATGGATGTATAGTTTCGTTTGTAGTAGTAGCAGGCATAAATGATACTCCGCTTCTATGAAGTGCCATACTTGTGGCTAGGTTTTGGACAGTATTAAGAAAAATATAAGGCTATTTATTATTTATCACCTAGAGATAGTAACTTCAAAGGTAAAAGTATGTCAAAACTGACTGGTAGGATAAAGAAAGACTATATAATATAGTTCTAATAAAGTTTGCTTAGTGTTTAAATAAGTGAAAAATTAACACTTGATTTTAAAAAGATTTTTGTCATAAATACACGTTCAATATTAAAGTCTAAATATTATTTAAGAAAATAAATATCTAAAGTAAAAAATGGTACAAGGCACTACTTATGGAATTAACCAACAGAGCATTTATATAATAGAAGGTAGCTTCTCTCAAAGGCCTACTAGAGTAGGCCTACTAGAGTAGGCCTTTGAGAAAAGATACTATCTCCTTAAAATTTTCTTGAGCCTATGGTAACTAATATCTAATGCATTTGTACTAATTCATTGCACCTAACTGTAATAAAGTTAATTCTGAATATTTTCAGATATTATTTAAACAGTTACTCGATAACATCGCCTACCACGTATTTGCTAAGTAATAATTCAAGTCATACAAACGCGGCATGGTCTCCAAAAGCGCAAGTGGTTTGTTTGAGTTTTCAATTGGTGTCCGTTAAGATTCGTATGCCGAGACGAGCTAACGTATTTGTTTAGCGATACTCGGGTAATTGATCCCGCTGTACCTAAATGTCATGCGTGCTCAAAATGCTCAAATTAGTTGTGCGATGGTCGCTCTATTCGACTTTGAAGAAAAATATCTTATTTTGATGACTTCATTCATACAAAATATGGACATGGAAACGCTCTGTGTAAAAAACAGTAACCTCGTCAAATCTCCTTGGTTAGGAAGCGGACCTCGGGCTCTGAAGCGTTACTGTTGAGGATATTACCGGTAAAATATATTCGGATGATGATGTGATGGATATGGAAAATACTCCGCCAATAAGAAACTACTTCTTAAATTTATTGATGATGATGACGAAAGTACTACGTGACATTTTTCAAAAAGGTGAAAGATTTTTTCGGGGTAGGCAAGCGCGTGTGGTTTGGTGTTTTTGACATTTCAGACGTCAATAGGCTGTATGCCCGTTTTCATACGTACTTTTTTATTAGCCTGTTGGTGTTACTTGCCACTGTTGGACAAAGGTATACAGTCACCTTCTTGTGTTAAAATATACCAGTAAATCCAATAATATTACACACCTTAGCCATTCTCTTTCTCTCGAATTTGTCAAGTTTCATTTGCCAGGTTTCATGTTCAAGATCATCAATGATAATGGATCTCAATGAGATCAAGGTGCCTAAATGTATCTAACAAACTAATAGGCTTGACAACTGTTTTCTAGCGATAACATTGGCAACAAATGGATTTACATGCTTTCCTTAGTAAGAAAGAGCTCAAGATGAAGTGTTACTAGTAATCCAATCCATCCATGTTCGGCCTACACTTAGCGGTTTACGCAACAGCAACTAGTATAGTAGATAGATACCTCTTTATTGTACACCAAAAGAGAATTTAACACAGAAATTATTTCAAATTAAATCAGTACAATGGGCGCTCCTAATGCTTAAAGCGATCTCTTTAAAAAATCTAGCGATAGTAAAGTCGTAGTTTCTCTTTTAGTAGACGATCTCTCAAAAATGCTTTAAGCATTAAGTCCGCCATTTGTTGAAAGTAGATATATTTTAACTTTGGAACAGTTAAGTTTGATAAATAAATATATAAAAAGAGCCTCCCTATAATTGACCTTCACCAGTCCTTACGTAGTAGAGTCACGCTGAAATATGTTAAGGAGGAAACTATTTCAAAACATCTCGCGACTACTTACGACAATCGTGTAGCCAACTTTAATCGTTGGTCAATAAGCAAGATCAACATGTACTGGCCGTGCGACTTTCAATAATTATGTTTGCTGAAATCGTTAGCGGCTCCGCCCGCCATCTTGCTTTGGCCGTGGAAAATTACATGTTCCATATAAAAGCACTAGCTGGTGCCCGCAACTTCGTGCGCGTGAAATTTAAACATGATGACAATTTTTTCCTGATATTAGATTTTAATAAAACGAAGCCTATATGTTGCTCTGAGCTGAGCCGAATCTATTATTGAAAACCGCCTAAATATCCGTCCAGTAGTTTCGGAGATTAGCGGAACATAAATAACATTTTTTGTATTCAGTTACTTTTTCTTTATCGACCACACACATTTTTTCATAAATTTATCAAATGTACAGACACGCGATTTTAACTGTTTTACTATATGTATTGATTTATACATATACTTAGCTGCGCGCTCTACAATGATTTACGTGTAAAATAAAAGATATAATATTTGCGTTTTACATAAAACGTGTTGATTTGACCATGAATTTTGTTCAGGGTTTTTTATGAAGAGCTCGGTGACGTGTTGTATTGACCAAAAGTGGCATAAAAAAACTCGAGTTCTTCCGTGCTTGGGAAGGCACGTCACGGACGAGAATTTTCTAGAAGTGATCGCTCTAAGCGATAAGACTGCTGATTGTAGCCATATATTTTCAATTATATTACTTTATTTTAATTTTTTTGTATTGTATTTTCATTCATATAGAGTTTTTCATTAATTCATACGAGTATAAAGTCGTTCGTCCATGATGTCATCATTGTATAGTAGTCGTGAAGCTATATTAGATGCCTTTAGGCAGCTTGGAAATTCTGACACCAGTGTGGTGGCCACTTACATACACGAAAAGCAAACAAACAAAGGTTTTTTTTGAAATATTTTACATATGCATATTTTTTTTATATATGCATTTTTTTTCACATCCAGCCTAGGTATTCAAACCTCGTTGAATTCGCAGCTTGCCACTATCTATACTATACTATGTTTTTATACTTTTCATCAGAATATACCAGAGTAAGAAATATACTAGATTATCGTGTAATTTCATTAGATGTAATCTCATACAAAATACATCAACACCGACGCAATTCTTTCATTACTTGTTCACAAACATCAATACTATAATTTACATATTTGCAGAGTACTAAGCTATCATTGTTGCGTTATTGCCTCAATATATTAAGTCAATTGAAACGGCAGTTTAAATTAATTTGTCGAGTCTTAGAAATATTTTGTTAGTAAATATTACTAGCTTATTGAAGTCAATATTCAATATTTGGTTCTAATACTAATAAAGTATACTTGATGGCGGAAATTACGTTGCCTGATAAATGGAAACTCGCCGTCCTGAGTGTGCATAGTTTGACGACCTGTGTTGTGAAGGAGATGGGGTCATGATAGTTAGATATATCTTTTATTTATGAAAACTGCACACACACACACACACAGTCAAACTCACAAACAAAAGTACATAAATGAGTAAATATCATTTACATACAGTTTTCTAACGATGCGATGTATGTATGCTGCAGCAGTAACAAACGGGTCGTAGGCTCAGCGAATATATTGCTCTAAGAACAATGCACAAATTTTTAGCTATAACCTTAGGTAGATATGATAATATGTATTCAGCAGTATGTTAGTATTAGTAAGTACCAATTTAATTTATTAAAGCACCTGTCACTAGGCAGGCGTGTTGTTCTCCGGTTTAGATAAAATCATATCCTGTAAAAAAAATCCACTCATTTACAAGGAAAATGTCGTCTTGCGGTGATGATACATTTCTTGGCTCTAAAAATAAAAGTGACACATACTTTTAAAACAGGCTTTTGCAAGACAAAATGTGCAATTTTAATTACTAAGAACACTGCTTTTTACACTGGGCAAGTGAAGCGAGAATCTTTTTGGGTTGCTAATGATTATCATAAAAATAATTGCAATATTATAGTTTGAAATAATGCTTTAATAAATAATCATAATTACTCGTAATGATTTTTCATATAATTTAGTTAAACTTAATTTTTTTAACATAAGTATTAAGTATATTTATCATAAGTACACATTACATTACAATATAACATAATTTTAAATAAATAGATAAATATTATCATAAAATTATAATAAATTAAAATATAAATTTTATGTTAATTTACATTATGAGTAATTATACTCATAATGTAAATTAATATAAAATCTATTTTAACATAACTTTTAATGAAGTCATAAAATGGATCACAAAATAATAAAATTATTGGGCCTCTCCCGCCGGACCACAACCTATACTACATAACCTGTATGGTCTACATGACTCTGCAGGAACACTGTTCGCGGCTAAAGTATAAAACATTGTGAGAGTAAAAATTATATATAATATTTTTTGGTTAACCCTACTTATAATGGGATAAGGGAAGGAAGAATAAGATGTATATGCCTACAAGAATATTATGAACAAAATTCGTTAAACTATGATTATGGCTGCAGAATTATGATCAAAAAGTTATGACAAACCACATGATTACTGTACTCATGAGAAATGAGAGGATCCCAATCTTTTTAATCGACTTCAAAAAAGGTTTCTCAAAAGAGGTTTTCAATTCGTGTTTTTTTATGAATGGTCCCCGATTTCTTGAAGACGTCTACGCGTCTGATACAAATTTGAAAATGTTTTTGATTTTTTTTAAGGGCATACTTGCCATGTCCAATAGAAATTTTATCTTAATCGGTTTTGAAGTCGGTTTTTAGTTTTGAAACATTAATACCTTTTACTGAGGCTTTGTTGAGATTTGAATCCCACAAGTGGACGAATCATTGAGGTAACTTTTCATTGGAGGTGCGAAATTTATAGAAATGGGACCCAGCGCCACAATAATAAAACCAGTGACAGACTTAACTAATACCAGTTTACTCGACCAATGTGGACAACGTTGAAGAGGAAAATTCCTTGAAGTCGTTGCTTCAAGTTGTCAGTTGTTATCTCGTGATAACAAATGCCTTTGCTATTTACAGAGACTCAATCTGCATGGTGGTGGTTTGTGGCTGCCATAAATTAGTGTCACAATTAAGACATTTCGCTATGTTAATGCGGAAAGTAAAGATTAAATATTTGTTCGAATATATACGGCAAAATAGATTGTTGGTATTTTACGCAAGTTGATTGTTGCGTATGCCGAATGATACATACAAAAATTTTCTGCTCGTGATTCCAGGTTATATAGTTTTTTGTTTAATTAGTAGTGGCCAACACTGGTGTCAATTTCAGACATCACATCGATGACTGCCATATAACAATGACAGCCGAGATCAATATTCTTAAGGCACATATCGTGCCTTAAGAATATTGTAGAAACAGCAGAAGAGTAGAACTGTAAAATACTTATGTACAATACACTGAACAAAAAAAGGCTGGTTGCTAGTAACAAGAACTTTCGCTTCACGTTACCAAAATCGATTGACTGCTGAAATCAGAGCTAATAGGAGTTAAAATGTGTTTTAATCAAAACTAGATGGTTCTGCTAATTAGAACAAAAGTTTGGTCTCGCTCTACTAACCCAATCGCAAGTAGCAAAACTTGTTCAGCTATTTCTTTTTCTCAGTGTTTAACGTCAAAGAAATGTACTTACTAAAACTATTATAGTTCATGTATAATAGTACCTATATATTAATATTATTACACATTGAACTATAGACGACATAAACTCTGCTTATAACAGCAGAGTAAGTGTGTCCACACACTGGTCCATAATTGCATAAAATCGCCATTCCGACTCACATTTTTTTTTATGGAAAACTGCAATAATCTTTTTGTATTTCACTGTGTTTCTTTGAAAAAGTTTATCAGTATCATCACATATAGTCTAATGCATTGGTTCTTTAAAAAAAAATTCTTCTAGGCACAATGACGTCTCCACCTAGAATAAAGAGCCGGCGAAGTTTTCTGCATAAAACTGCTTCAACGACACCTGACTTGACCACGGCGAGCATGAGTCGCTGGCCGGGAAGCTGCACCACTGCATCATTCGTTCTACCTGCAGAGTAGCAGCCCATAGCACCGTCTGGCAGCAAACTGCCTTGACCAATCTGGAAGTGCCTTAACAGGTTGAGAACCCAGGTTGACCGTTTTAAAGATAATCTGGTCAGGTGGAAACCGCAACGTTTGCGGCTGTGGTGCTTCTCCGCAGACTATGGCTCACTTGCAGAGTTGCCCAGCGTGCCCCTACACCTGCACGCCGGAGGACCTGTACAATGCAAACCCTAACGCAGTACAGGTCGCTGATTACTGGGCCCGGAAAATTATTTAATCGCATGAACAACGACACACTAAGAAGCAGAAAGCAATAAACGATTTGTTGAGATGGCTAACGTTTCGTAGACCATGCAAGTTATCTATTGCTTCTATTAAATGGTATGCTAGGCAAGAACCTTGCACCGTCTAAATGGCAATCAATCTAGTGATTCTAGTCTGTAGGGGTTTAGACATGTCAACTCTATGTACACATTTTACAAAATTCGTCCTCTCTTTATCAAAGTCAAATGTAAACTCAAGAAGCTTGCGTAAATACTCCTAGCGCAAGTATGTGTAAGCCACTTGTGGCAAATAGGTACATATTTATTATTTAATCACCTATGTGTCATTAATTACTGTGTAATAATTATGTTCTTCGTCATTTACACCGAACTTTTTTTTTATTTTTTCTTTCTGTTCGAAAGAATAGGGATGTAGACAGGGTAAAAAATATATTATTTTATTTAGTTCGTCCACTAGATTATCCAAAAATAAAGGACGCTTATTTTTTCGTTTCGCAAGTTAGAAAAAATTCACAAATATACAGCGCCTCGAATTTTCAGAGTATGATTAATTTACGTCACCTTTGGTTAAAAAGTGCGGCTGATCGTGATCTCAAGCGAAATTAAAATGCGCTGTATCTTCGTCATTAAACACTAATCAGAGAAAAGTAAAAAAAAAACACACTTTTTAATAATCTGTCTAATAAGTCAAAAAAGAATTTAAGTCCACATCCATAATCGTTGTGATTTAAAAAAATGACGTTGATTTCCAAGTGGTTATTTGAGGCTAAAGGAAACCGCCCACGGAAATGGTAAAATAAAATCGTGAAAATTTCTAATAAAAATAAATATTTCTACCTATATGCGTTTGTTTAACCAAAGATTCGTGGCTGATTAGTAGGCAACAGCCAGTATTAGTCAAAAGAGGACTTTATTTGATTAACACTAATTAGTAGAACCGGCTTCGCCCCACGTTGCATCGAAAGTGCCGTCATCTAAGTAACAAATGTTTGTTGCTATTTGAAAATATTGGATGCACTTTAACGTGAAGGATATAAGATTGAAAATGAAAATAAGTGTATATGACAGGTACATTTTAGTAGTTTATCTAATTTTATCACATAGCGAAAGTAACGGCTTTCTACGTTAAGCCAAAATTAAGAAAATTATACAATGCTTATGGCATTAGATAATAAGTTTTTTTTTTTGTTTTGTGCAGTGTTCATAGTTTTGGCTTTGTTCTCGTTCTCGTAAGAGGCGGCTAAGTACCAACATTTCGTACAACTACTGCATTCCCAAGGAGGGTTCTGTCCAAATCAGTCACATCTCCTACTACTTAAAGTTACAAAATAAAAGTGGATCAAAAAAGAAGGTTTGAAGCTTTTTTTAAATTGTCTTACGTTAAATATCCAACACATCCCTTGTAATTAGCACAACAATTTGTCAAATCAAAAAAAAGTTCCACGCCGCCCAATAAATCTATCATCTCGACCGATTTCACGGACAATTCCACACAAAAGAACGAGTCAAACGGTCTATCAAAAGGGCCATACAATCCTTAAACGGGGGCTAACAACATTATACCCGTGTAATACATATTTCATTATTACATTCTACCTTTATGGTATGTTTAATTTTATAGCTGGCAGCCCGGACGTTATTTTTTTTAAACGCGGCATCGCGGATCTATACTGCCAGTTTTTGTGAACAAAGGGGGGCGTTGTATTGTTACAATAACTTTGCTGAGAGAGTTATTGTTGATATGTACGGTCTGAATAATAAATTAAACTGAGTTTGTGCGCTGTTTTAATTTAAGGCTACTTAATTTTTGTCACTTTTGGATTTCTTTTCTTATGGAAATATAACTAGATATATTTTTATATACTTATCAATGTTTGGGACATCATCATGCAGTCAAAGCGAAGGCAGTTCCGAATTTAAAACGCTACTCTTTAGATTTATAAAGCTAATTTAAAATGACATAGCAGTATTCGAGTAAAATTTTTAAAATTTTTAAAATTTTAATTCTGCTTTACTTACAGTTTCAGTTTTATTGCTCAGCTTTGTCTCATTTGCTGACTGTACTTGATAGATGACGTTTCCACGTCGACCTCTATAGTTCCTGATCGCATCCACTGCATCCTATTCAGCCGGAGACACCGGCATTCGCTTCCGGTCCAACTTGCATTGTGCAATTCGACAAGGCAGATTCGCGCGCCGCCGCCGGCCAAACGCAACAAAAGCGTCGCAATTCAAAAATCGAATTCTCAATTCAAAAGCGCATCGTTGAGGTTTATTGGCTTATCGCTTGATTGATTGTGCGAATATTTTTTTCCGTGTTACCAGTATTTGTTGCAGATTTATTCGATAATATATTTTGATTTGGGCGTGGCGAATCAAACTCTTTTGTCGGTACAGGAAACTTTAGGAAATATTTTATGTCCTGTTAACAGGTACATTTGTATGTTTCGCTCTTTGTTGGAATGGAAGAATTTGTGCACTTGTGTTTGCGTTACGCCTATTACTCGTTCTATTAACGCTAAAGAGGCGAGCTTTGTTGGCATTGCAATTTCAAACTGTACAAAATTTTTAATAACCCCTATTTGCCAAAAGCACAGAATTGCAAGAAAACTTCATGATTAATGTTAGGACTAAAAAAGCTATGCTACCAAAGAAAAGAATACTGCAAGCAATAACTAAAGTGAATATATAATATAATACACTTACAATATTAACTATTGTAATAACCGAAATTAAAAAATTGTGCCGCATGGCTAACAGTCTATTAGAGCAGGATCCTTGCCTTGACAATCTTGTAAATGTCGTAATAGGCGTTTAAATAAATAAATAAGCCTTTTGTTTTCTCAACAAACATTTCCATATGTAAGTTTACACTGTTAATTTAATTATAGGTTATTTTCACTATGTTAAGTACCCTTTTTGGGTATAGGTTGGAGTGAAAATATCTGGATATTGTCGATGCGTCTGGAGGAGGTCTATACTCAGAAAGGCGTTTATAGGACTAAGTTATTAATTTTACACATACTACATCATGGTTATGGTAGAATTCAGTCAGAAGATTCAAAGACAATAATTGTTAGCAAATGCTAATTGCGTTAGGCAGCTTAGATCTAATCAGCCGCTAGTATTGTTATTGGACGACCTCCGTGGTGTAATAGTCAACACGCTAGTCCACCAATTCGGAGGTTCTGGGTTCGGTCCCCAGACAGGGCAAGTTGGAAAATGGCCTTTTTCAAATTGTCTTGGGTCTTGGGTGTATTATATAAATATATAGATACCTATGTATGGTCATAAAAATAGTATCGCTGGGTTACTATCCCATAAGCTCACTTTGGGGCTTGCTCAATTTGTTTGATTTGTCCGGATATATATTTTTATTTATTATTTATACTAGCGACAGATCAGATCTAAGCTGCCTTATGCTGTTATTTGGTTTCGTGTGTTGTTAAACACAAAACTAAAACACAAGAAATTGTTGAGTTTAGCCTATTCAAAAATTGTTTTTAATAACAATTATGTATCCATATAAAAGGACTCAGTTTTGAACATAAAAAACAAAAAATAACGGGTAAAATTCACGTCCAAAAATGTATTTTATTCTTGTCCACATTAACAAGCAGTGTCTGTCCGTTTATTCACGGTGGTACAAAACATGTTACGGTCCCAAAACCAATGTCTCTTATACCGTGGAAAAAATATGTATGACTCTAAATTAAACTCTAGAGCTATTGTGATAAGGTGCTGAAGTGTACATGATAGTAGCATAAAACGGTAACGACACGGATCTGTTACGTAATATGGACCCTGCGCGTGAGTGGAAAACAACGTTTTTGTTTCACGATTGCTTATGTAAATGGGATTCTTTATATTAAATACTTAATGGAAAACCACACTGAATCAACTCGGATTTGGGACAAGGAGACGGGGATTTGCCGAAAATGACTAATTAATGCTTTTAAGCAATCTGTTGCTCAAATATTTGCAGATTATTAAGTTTTACGAAAAAGTAATTTCTAAAATTTTGAGTTTTTATCGAAAATTGCGTTTGAGGTGTTTGAAATTGCTTTAGGTGAAAAGATGGTGTATTCATAAAATTTTAGTGACTAAAAGTACCTGCTTTTGAAATTATAAAAATATACAAAATAATTAAATGAAAATAATAGTAATATATTCATATTCTACTCAAAAACATATCTATGTGCTTTGAGCAAAAAAAAAATGTTTTGGTCACAAAAATAAATGTTCAATTGAAAACAAAAAAATCTTTTAATTCGATTTGATTCTAGCACGTGCCCATCTAAGTATTGCAGTTTGACTCAAATAACATTAAAAATGAAAGCTTAACGATCACGCAAAGCAAGTATTTGCCTACGTTAGACGCTCTATTCATCAAAAAGCCCATCAAATATACATTAAGAATGTTATTTTTCGGATGACAACACTCAACAATAGTATTTACATTCGATGTCAGTTTGTTTTACATCCGAAATACACATTGAATAAACGCGTAACATTTTTCTTCCATTTCTCGGTTCTTTTATGCTTTTAGACATAATGTCTCGCATTATACAAGGGCCATAGTTCCGTGGACCGTCCTTTGTCCGGACAAAGAAAGGTGAATGAGGAACCGAATAATAATAACACATGTCTGGCCGGTAGGTAGAATCGAGAATATTAAAAGAAAAAATGTTTGAGATATGACAACACCGCCACGTGTTGCTAGCACAAAGGGATTTGAATTTAGAATCTACTTCCTTGACATTGATCTTTTTAAATTATGAAAGATCTCAGACTCAGATCATTTGAATTAGACAACCAAAATTCATTCATAA
The DNA here is from genome assembly GCA_943193695.1 of Acrobasis suavella. Lineage (NCBI taxonomy): Eukaryota > Metazoa > Arthropoda > Insecta > Lepidoptera > Pyralidae > Acrobasis > Acrobasis suavella. Next base: position 7,465,344 of record OW971947.1, read on the forward strand.
TACCTAACATCTCGCTGTGCATAGAAAATAAATTAGGTACGAGATACGAAGCGTAATTCGGTATAATCGTAGGCGATATATTAAAGGGCGTGTTGTTTTTTAAGCACATGTTGTCATGTGATAATTTACGTATTGTATGTGCTCGCGGGCCCATAAATTTGCAAACCCGTGATTTATTCGAGGATTAGAGCGCGTTATCACTCCGGCACGGCCCCAAAGGTGTTATGCGTAATAATGCGTAGGCAGAATAACAGCGTCGCCATTAATGAGTGGTTTATGGGAACTATAATGACGATACCGTGAGGTTCTCCGTGCCTACAATAACTACCCACCCACTGATGGGTTGATAGGTGATGTACATGTCTGTGTGTAAGTACAACATATTAAAACTTTATTCTCATTCTCTTGAAAATATTGCAAGCGAAAATAAGCAGTTTACTACATTTCTTATATGTTTAATATTTGAATGCAGACTTGAATAAAAATAATTCTAAAATAATAAATATTCCCCATTTTTTTTTATTTAGAATAGATTCGCAAAATGTACCTATCAACACACGTCTTTGACATGTCATATGCTGGCAACATCAAGGACCCTTGAAATGCCGCGCAAACTGACAGCTAGAACATCTGAATAAAGTTACCTTCAAAAACAGACCTTAATAAGTTGAGATAACACTGAATTTGTTGTGAGAGTGAGGAAGAGAGTTTATTCATGTGGTAATGTTGGTTAAACAGTGCACTATTTTCGGCACTCTTGGACGGATTAGCGCAGAATACCGTCATAGTTGTGAGGGTACATCTGTACAATGAACTGATTTGCTGATGGGATCAACAGTATTTATGTTAAAAAATATTTTATCACTATTATTTATTGTTCGCTGAATTTTAGCGATAATAATAAAAAATCAATTTAGGTGGACTTAGTGAATTCGGCATAAGCGTACTGAGGCATCTGGGGGTTCAATGTTATACAAGTAAACAAAGGTTATATTTTCTGGAGCGGCTTCAGTTTTAAAATAAACATTCCTGCTACAAAGGCCAACTTCTTCGCAAACCAATCACAACTTGCATAAAACCACAAGTATAAAACGTTAGGAAACTCGCAAAACATTTAAATATTCAAAGTTTAAACCTATTACAAGTTTCCAAACTACAGTGTACACGGTACAGCGGGCGACAAGTTTTTGTGAATTTTACACAAGTTGCGGGATTACGACCAGGGCCGGAGTTTGTAGTTAATAAAATTGTTCTTCGCAAAATCTACATGAATTTTAATTGGAGCTTATTTCTAGAGAGTTAATTAGCAGTAAACTTCGAATTGGAGACTAAATATTCATGTAGCTAAATAACCAATTTCTTCATTATTTATTTTCCCTATAATGTCGATTATTCATCATTTTGGTGAGTTCATATTATCAAAGGTATATATTATTTAAAGGGGTACTTTGCTTATTTTCCGACAATGTAGGTTACATTAAACTATAAGAGAAATCAACCAAAGAAAAATAAACACTCATAGCAGAATGAAGAAATGAACAAATTCTCATTTGTAAGTAAAAAGGTAAACGACTTACAGATCAGTTAAGGTATCCGCGATAATGTCTCAGGCTCTAAGCCAGGGAACGGTAAATATTTGCGATATTTTCGTGCCTCTACCTTGCGCGGAGGCAAACAATAATTTTTAATCGAGTGGGCAAACTGGGCGCGTTACACTTAGCGAAACGCGCAAATAAAAGTGCGGGTTTCTTTTTATTATTCTGTTTATCTTTACGTGATCATCCTCGTGTTTTATTTAAATAACTAGCCTTTACCTGCTACTTTAACCGCATTGACATTCACTATCCTTTTATTTAGCCCACTAATATAAATATAAATATCAAAATGAGTATATATTATGACTTCTAATAGGAGCGCATGGGCAAATAAAAACGACGGGTTGCACTCCGGGAGTGCCGGCAGAAGTGAAAACTTGAATATTAACGTGGTGCATTGTAGATATTTTGAAATTGTTAGGGAATAATTTAGCACGAATTGCTTTAATTATCAGTATAAAAGTATTATCATTTATGTGGTAGAATACGATATTTATTTACAGCGTGCCACACGCAAGCGCCCTGCGCCGCCTAAACAAAACAGTAGGCGTAGGCATACATTTTCGCCGTGCCGTAGAAAGAGAGGGAGATACTTCCTCTTCTACCGCGCCGGCTGTCTACTCTCCATCCGTCTTACGAAATTTCGATCAGGTCACGTATCCTGACGTGAGTTTAACATTTATTACCCATTACAAAAAAAAGTGTACAACGCCGCTAAAGAAGTTTTCACTTCAAAAAGTAGAGCTCGTTCGAACCTATCACATATCTTGGTCATGTGTGAAGAAACCACAATATCATTTATTCTAGAAAATGATGGGTAAAATTTCCAGAGTGTGCAAAATTGACAGAAACATCCGACAATGGACTGGTATCAAAACAGTGTAAAAACTGTTCAGGCTTGCCATGAACAAATCAAAAACGCACCGGTACGTCTCCGGCACTAAATGAGCTAATTCAGTGCTGGAGACGCACCAGTGCGTTCAAAACAGTGTAAAACTTATTGTTATGCAAATTCAATGCAGTAATGACGACCTTCATGGCGTAGTGGTCACAATACTAGTATATATATTTTATTTATATTTAAATGCGTGAGCTGACTGCCAATCTTCAGGCATGAAGCAGTAATTCTCTTAAAAAAGTCGGAAAAGAATGATGATATTATATATTTCAATACATAAGTATTTTTCTCTATTCTAATTATTTATTTGTCAGAAAAAGGAAAAATGCTTTCGGAACAAAATAGGTATAATACTTAGGTCTTTGTCAGGAATTCATTTGCTTACCTATATTATTTGAAAAGATCATAACAATGTTCGTCCAAAAGAAATGATGTAAATCGAATGACCCTAAAATAAAACCGTACAGTTACGATCGTCATAATCTTCATCATCAGCTTTCAGAGACCCTCTGTTACACAACTGAGAGCCTCTGAAATAACAAGATATCTTGTTATCCAATCGTAACAATCGGAAGGCTATTTATAAACACCCATTTCCAAGAATCGGCCTTCCATAAACATGATTGGTCAACAATACTCATAGCTTCGGAAGCACAATCATCGCCAAGTACTCCTGATAGGATTGTAAATGTCGTACGGAAATTAATATTAGCACAACATTCTAATATTCCACGAAATAATTCCGAAAGCGCCGTTTGCACAGTGTTTTAATTAAAATAATTTAAAATATAATCGCTTTAGAGCGGAGTTGCTAACAAGGGGAGTTAGGAATTTCCGAAACGAGAGAAGACAAAATAATAAAATATTAATAAAAGCCCGTAGACGCTGGAAAAGTTTCATCGGGCTCAAATATTTGTGTTTCAAATAAGCTCGCTGGCGATACGATGGGGTTGCGAGTGGCGACTCCAACTCGCTAGAGATCACACAAGTTGAAATGACGCGCCCCTCCATCTCCTTAAAAATTAAGAAGTCTCATTGTTGTTTATTAGCTCGTTTTTTCCAAGTCTTAATTTTTTGTTTTTTAATAAATCAACAAATACATTGGGACAAATCACACAGATCGAGTTAGCCACAAAGTAAGTTTGAGACTTGTGTTATGGGAAACTTACTCAACGATACTATATTTTTTAACAAATACATGTATGTAGGACCCAGGTTAATCTGAAAAAGGTTTTTCACCTTGTCCTGACCGGGGATCGAACCGGGAACCGGGAGCTCCTGAGTAGCGGACAGTCATGTTAACTATTACGCCACGGAGGTGGTCGTACACGGGAATATCGTAGAAGAAAGAAATCCTCTGATGGTAGTCATGGTAGACAGAGAGGGTCGTGCTTCTGCAATAAAGACTAAAAAGACCTGATGATAATAATAAAAGACCGAAACCCAACTCGCTAGATCACATACGTTAAAATGACGCGCTCTTCCATCCCATTTAAAATTAAGTAGGTGCAAAGAAGTTTCATTGATATTTATTAGCTTTTATTTTCTAAGTCGCCTTCTACGACATTCCCGTGGATGTCGTGAAAAGCGACGAAGAAATAAATACCTCTGAATGCTCTGGCCAAGTATGGTTTTGGCAGTATAGAGACTGATGATGATAAAAGAAAAAACAATCATACTTTTATCAGTTTAGGTTTATGAGTTGAATATTCACGAAACCACACGCAAAATTCCGATTGTCATTGATAAAAGTAATAGACACAGATTCCCACTTTGTGTTCTTTTTAAGTTAAACTTAAATAAAAAACCTCAATACGCGTGCAATAGATATTTTATAGAAACTTAACTGGAACATTTTTTAAGTTACAAAATTTTTCTATATACTACAACTTTCTATTAGACCCCGCAGGATATTTATTGTTATTAATAATGGAAAGATAGAAGGGCGTGTCATTTTAATTTACTTACGCCTGCTACGAGCACTACACTTGCTATGAACAGCTACGAGCTGCTACGCCGTAGCGATTTCGTAGCTGTTTAATTTTAGTTGCTTACTTACTTTCAATTATAGCGGGGTGAGTACAGCGAAACTTTAAATTAATTTTCTAGCAATATTTTCCACGATGTTTTTGGCCGTAGCAGTTGCAGGAAAATTAATTAAATATTGATCTACGGATAATCTCTTTTTTTTTTTAAGAAATATGATGACCTTTGCACTGAAAAAAAGGGATAGCTGAACCAGTTTTGCTACTTGCGATTTGGTTAGTAGATACCAAACTTTTGTTCTAATTAGCAGAACCGTGCAGTTGTAATTAAAACACATTTTAACTACTTGTAGCTCTGAGTTCAGCAGTCACTGGATTTTGGTAACGTGTAGCAAAAATATTTGCTACTAGCAACATTTCTTTTTTCTCAGTGTGTGTATGCTATGGATACTTAATTTAAAAAACATTAGTTATAAAATTAAAAATATTTTTCCGAAAAGTGGAATATTTCTTCGGAATAATATACGACAGGGTCGTAATAATGTATATTCATTTATATAATTTTTCAAAACTAAAAACCGTAAGCGGGGCTGAAATGGCGCGACTCAAGGCTCAGCCGGAATCGGGTGCATGGTTGCTCGCACTCTCATCGCCTCACCTGGGCACTTTGTTAGACGATAACTCGTTGCGGGTGGCAGTGGCGCTCCGCCTGGGCTGCAGAGTGTGCGAATCACATGTATGCATCTGTGGGTCCCGGGTGTAGGCTGACGGTCATCATGCCCTGAGTTGCCGTCCCTGTTCAGGTAGGTTCCCGCGGCACCATGCGCTCAACGATATAGTTCGCAGAGCCTTCGTCACTGCCGGCGTTTCCTGTGTGTTGGAGCCACCGGGCCTGAATAGATCGGATGGGAAGAGGCCTGATGGACTTACCCTAGTGCCATGGAAACGAGGCAGATGCGTGGTCTGGGATGCTACCTGTGTCAGTACAGTTGCACCCAGCCACTTGAGTCGAACTGCTTGTACCGTAAGAAGTAGCTGAAGTACATCGCAATGGAGCCACAATATTGTTTTGTGCCCATTGCCGTGGAGACAATGGGCAGCTGGGGCTCTGACGCCAAGCGCCTAATTAGAGAGATCGGGCATCGCATAGCGGAGAAATCCGGTGACGCCCGCTCTAGCTCGTTTCTGGTGCAAAGGATGGCCATAGCAATACAGCGCGGTAACGCGGCTAGTGCTGTAGGCACCTTTGCACCGGAAACGCTAAGGAGTGGTTTGTAATTATTATTATTTAAGTTAGGTGTAATAAAAAAAAGAAATAATAAATTTAAGAGATAGTTATATATTTATTTATAATATAAATAATTCATAATTTGCAAAGCTGAATTAAATAAATAAAAAACCGACTCTCCCCCAAACTACACAACCGATTTAATAAAATTGCTATGAGACCACTTGACAAGTACACTCTTTCAAACAAGAAAATATTTTTTTTGAATCGGTTCAGGCGTCTTTAAATAAGCGTGAACAAACAAAAATAAAAGATCGCAACGAATTGATAACTTTCTACTTTTTGGAAGTCAATTTTAATTTAATTCATTAATCAATATTATTGTTCTAATCTTCCTAAAATTTGACAAGTTTTAAGTGTAGGTACCACAAGATACCTAAACAAGACCATGGTTTTGTACTACATCTACATAACGTAGCTAAAATGTATGGTTCAAAAACTGGGGAGTCAAACTGAGTAAATCGCGAAACTATAACAAAACCTAGTCCATTATAGCGAGTAACTGCGCAATGAAATATTAAAATAGTGAGCCAACTGAAAACAAATCAAATAGAACTATTACGAACTGCTGGAATAACGACGGTTTTATTTCATTCGATTGTTCAATGTTATTCGGGTAGGTAGTTCTCTCCTCTCGTGTTGCATTTAGCTTTCTTTTAGTTCTTAGATATAAATGTTTAGATTTATACAATAAAGTCATTAAGACACGTAATCTATTATTTAAAAATGTCAGTTTGTAAAATTTAAGGATTAATAGTTGTAATATAAACTTACGACTTAGGTCCAGGGTCCAGGTCAAATCTGTGTGATTTGTTCTTTAGTATATAACTTACTCATTGATTTAATATTTACCCGCAGCGTTGCCCACGAAAAACATAACCTATCTAAATACTAAACGTCATTTAAATCCGTTTGGCAATTTGTGCCTGAAAACAAACATCCAGACCTCTAAAATTACCTACATAATAAATTAATAAGAATGGAATCATAAAAAGATTGAATTGTTGCTAAATGATGTGTCAGTAAAAGTAACCTCATTTGAAGTAGGTACCTGATTTTGAATTTTACAAATTTGTATTACAATGATTTCTGAGAGAGAGAAAAGTGACCAAATCCATTTTTATAATGACAAAGATACGTGGGCATTGTTTGGTTGTATTCAATTTGGTCACGTGAAGGAATGGGGTAGAACTCTATTTCTGTTGTTTAGATTTCCTTTTGAATAAAATTACACTTTAGTATGGTAGGAATAAAGGTGATTTCTTATTTGCAAACTGTTTCACAGAAAACGTGCACATAAAGATAATAGAAGTGGTAGTTTTGATAGTCAAACGTAACAGATGAAACTTGGATACCTATTAAAATGATAAATAATTACTTTTTGTTTTTTTTAACTAAAGTAGTTCCTGAAAGGGTTAGGTTCACAAAAAGGACGACGCATTTTTTTTTGGCTAAACTGTAACTAGCACCTAAGCATACAGTTTTTGTTATTATTGTTAGTACACTCACCAATTTATTTACTTAAACTTTAACCTAAGTCTATGAATTTGACATTCATTTATTTTGGTTATAAATAAATAATAAATATATACGGACAAATAACACTAATTGAGCTAGCTCCAAAGTAAGTTCGAGACTTGTGTTATGAAATACTAACTCAACGCTACTATATTTTATAACAAATACGTCTATAGATAAACATCCAAGACCCAGGTCAATTTGAAAAAGGCCATTTTCCGACTTGCCAAGACCGGAGATCAAACCCGAGACCTCTGTGTGGCAGATCAGCAAGGTGACCACTACGCCTCGGAGGTTGTCAAAATAAATAAAATAAAAATACTACTGGTAGATAAGGCCTTAGGCTTTAAGTCCACCATTACACTTGTATTTGTGTATGAAGTTAAATAAATAAATAATACTAAAGTGTAGAATTTATTCAAAACGGTATTAAAGTTAAGTCACTTCCACGCTCTCTATATCCTAGAATCGGACGTATTCGATATAGCGGGAGTGCGGGTGTGTAATTGAAAGCAAACATGTATTGTTGCGTCCCGTATCAATCAGCAGTGACGAGTGACGACCGCTCGACCGTCCCGCCAAGCGGCGGACGGCGGCGGCGGACTGAGTGCGGCCCTGTGCTTGCGTGAAAGACATCTTGGGTCTTAGGTCGTCAAACGGATGAAAAGGCCTATGGTATAAAATGTAGTTTTCAATAATGGATACAGGTTGCATTTCGATCCTTATTAATTATGAGGTTGTGAAAGGTGGTAGAATAATTATGTAAATTTTAGATGGATCAATCAATTTAATTTCTTTTTCGCTACCATTGCTTACAACATTATAATAGGCAGATCGAAGCTAAATCTAAAACAAAATAAAAGTGTTTTATATACAATAACCTTATACACTTATTTTGTACAAGGTAGATATGACATTACAGTTGATGTTGTTAAAAAAATAAAAATTAACATCATGAACTGTTTTATCAACCAACAATTTGTATCTTGTTACTTTTTCCGGATGGGTTATGTATAAATATACACAGTATGTTACATTGGATAGTTCACTCGTTAATAATTTAAACAATATACTTTTAACCCTAGTTCGCACCACCTATTACATATAATTACACAACCGGCCAGAACGAAATGAGCAAACGATTTCCGATGTGTCATTATATTTTAAATTTGGAATCAGGGATGGTAGGTGTACAGGGTGTACTCGAGGCGGCACGTGGCGGCGTGTGGCGGAGCGTGGCGCAAACACGCCGCGTGCGCACGCAACTCCCGATGATATTACGAATATGTTAATATATGCTGTGAATTTGTTAGCTAGTTGAAATACAGGCTGATTTCCTTTATGAGTTAAAGTTATATATCATTAAAATAAAATTAATTTTGAAATTTTTCCGTTATTATACATGTATGGCCTGTCGACGGCTTTATGCAGCTTGAAAATTCTAACACTAGTATTGGTAACTTACTCAAAAGAAAAATAAACAACTATTTATGTTTGTCAAAAACCCGCGAGTTTCTACCGTGGTGCAAATGTTGTTATAGTTTCAGGCTTCAATACTATATATATAGTTCATGATTTTAGCAATGTCAAGTCTGTCCTAGTAGGTATGTGTGGCAAAACAGCAATGGTAACTTACTTAATTAAACGCAAGACTTTTACTGTATCTAGTACTTTATACGTCCTTTAAAACAATCTGGACAGATACGCATTCGCAAAGTTTAGGACTGTCATACTGCACTCCGACTTTTAAAATGTCGATGTACGGAACTTCGAAAGTTTCTTGTTAGCAAAATTCGAAGTCCCATACATAAATGGTCGGAGTTCAGTATGACAGACAAAGTTTATTAATTGTAGAACCATTAACAATAACCTCTTATGCTTCAGAAGTCCACACAATAAGAAGCTGGTGGTCTTTACATAAAACTGTATCATCCTATATATGGACGTGTGGCGGCCTGTGGCGAATACGTGCCACATTGTTGTCAGTGCGAGATTGAAACACTTAATGTCACCGATACATTCTATGTGCGAAGCAAAAAAACAATCTGTAGATCTGTATCTGATTTGTGGATGACATGTCGGAGTGCTATCGTTTGGTGCAGGTTTTTACGGTTGTTGTTCGTCAAATATTTAGTATATTCATATAGTACACAAGCTGAAGCCCGCGTGGAACATTTTTAAAAATCCCTCGGGATCCTCACATTTTACCGGGATAAAAAGTATCCTATGTGTTAATCCAGGTAATAAGCTATCTACATTTGAAATTTCATTCCAATCCGTTCAGCCGTTTTTGCGTGAAAAAGTAACAAATATCCATCCATACATACAAAATTTCTCGTTTATAATATTAGTAAGAAGTAAGATAGTTAAAGATTTGCCACCAAGCTAACGGGCGTAAGATTAATTATTTTTGTTATTTTCAGCACAAATCCTGTCACCCAAAGGTTGTCTTTAAGAGATTGCTTTGGCGATAAGGCCAACTATTGTATACCTATTACCTATACTGTATATATTTTTGATAACTATTCATATGTGTTTACGGTGCAATAAAGTGTTACTTACTTATTTACCTATATTTATTTCATGGTCTGGTTATATGCACACTTCAAGTTATATGCAATTTAAAGTATAACTACCTATAACCCGACCATGAAAAAATGCTCGGTCGGTGATAGAGACAAAACACGGCACTGTTTTTTCTGTTTCTGTTTGCAGAATCGCTAAAATACTATCTCGCTCTATCAAAGCGTGCCAGGACCTTGTTTTTCGTGGCCTATTAAGTACATTTGGAAAAACACCCTGTTAAATCGAATACCTTGTTAGTATGAGAACTCAGTAAGTATAGGTATGAGTATACAGATAAAGTAACCAACAACGATAAAATAAAAAATTATTTAGCCAAATTATAAAACCTCTACTTCCAAGAACGCCATCTTGTGATGAGTAGAAGAACTATATATTTCAATTGATATCCGTAGCACCATCCCTTATTTGCTAGGCAAATTAAAAAAACCCCGACTTTTAAGCATTAACCCCCAATAACTTTTAACGGCCTTACCGATTTTCATCAAACATAGCTAAGAAGGGACCTGCATTCACTTAAAAAACGCATTGAAATCGGTCCATCCGTTGGAGAGCTATTATGAAACATGCAGACATACAGATAGACAGACTGACATTAGCGTCAAAGGTATAATAGCAAGGGGATAAAAAATATATGGAAACATTCATTATTAAGAAAAAAAAAAACACGTACGTACCTAATCTTTGATTTGACTTTTATGTTTATCGTAATAAAAGAGATATTTTTGAAAATAAACTTGTTTGCCATATATATATAACCATCCAATTTATTAAATACTCACATAGGTAAACATGTCTAGAATGTTAAAGTTGTGGTTTATGCTATCATTCAAAAGTTGCTTAATTTAGAAATATTTGATTTTCAACCTACGACTTCACGGTTTCCAATATTTTATTTCGTTACTATCTTCATCAAAATATATTTTTCTTCCATGCTAGTTTTGGAGAAAAGGAAAAAGAACCTTCATATAATGCACGAGCTGCTTATAATAAACACCGATCGAGGGAATCGGAGAGACTCTTAATTAGCGTCGCATAAATACCGATAGTTTGATTATCGATAGTTGACTTCGAAAAACAGTAACAATATCGATAGGACTATCGACAGAATCGATACTATCGGTTGTTACTGTTTTTCAAGGCCACGATAGTATCGATAGACTTTCGATATTTTATACTATTGCTTGCAACACTACTCTGAATAATGTTAATAGGCGATACAGCTAGCAACCCGTCACTATTTTAATTCTTTTTTGCACCTTCACCGCTAAAACCCAAAGGCCTTGTTAAGCTTGATGGTAGGCGCATCGCGCTTAACGAGGCCTGTGGTTCTTTAGCTGGCACAGTCTCTGTCTCCTTCGTTAGGGATAAAGACGTGACAGAGTACAGTGTGGATAATATTAAAATGTATATTAAGAAAGTATTCAATGAAATCTTTCTAAATATACATTTTCATGGTAATATTATTTTGAATTTAAGGGAAAATTCGAGATAAAGGTAGAGAGGGCCGGCCTAGGTATCTCGTTGGCCCACTGTACAGACAACTTCCCAACCCAAGCTTCAAATCGCTTATCCCGATATAACCAACTTTCAAAATCTAAGTTCAATCGATCAAACTTGAAATTACGACTGCCGTATCTCGAAAGAGGCAGGGCCGGACTCAGAGTCTTGCAAGTTTGGGGTTCTTCGGGCTAATCCGCGCCGAGGCCCGGGCGGCACGAGCGCGCTATCGCGACGGCGCAGACTGCCGCGTTGATCTGTTATGTGTGTCTGTTTGTTTTATTACTTTCTATTGCTGTGCAATTATCTTATATGAGTAATAAATTAAATAATGATATGGTGTAAAAATACCACATGAGCGGGACTTGAACTCAACCTTGGTCGAAGTACGAGAATGCTCTAACCAACTGAGCTATAACATGTTAAATACCGCACAGCTTATTATTTAATTTGAGTTTTATAATATTGCATCTTGAATGCCTAAAAATATTTAAAAATATAGCATTTACAAGGTACTCGTAATTTTGAGTGTTAAAAGTTTTTAAATTCTTCTAAGTTTTGTAGAAATCTTGAGCAAAGGTCAAAAAGGTTTCTGCCCAATGTGTACCAAATGTATTTTTAGTACACATTGCGTACATACAGCAACGAAGTTATGAACATCATCCTCACGTATTTACGAATACCAACATTCCGTTGGTCCATGAACCGTTTGTCAACAGAATCTTTAAAATATTTACTTTTAATCCATAGGACGTTTCACCCACGAACGTTCCGCCAACATAACTTTACGTCGGTGAATGCATGTTATGTTGGCAAAACGTTCGTGAGTGAAAAGTCCTTTAAATAAAAAGTTAATTGTTTAAAGATTCTTTCTCTAAACCAGAACCAATCCTTGGACAGATTTGAGCAAACGCTAGATGGTGTTCGGGACCCACAGTTTATACGTGTCTCCCGAAACACGGAATTATCTTTCACTTAGGATAGTCAGCATATTCAAGCCTGCGATATCTTAAGGATGCGCTAGTTCGGAACTCGAACTCGTCGGCGCACGTGGTTAATTTGCGTGTTATTTCGCTAAGAAAGGGATAGACTCGGTTATGAACAGTGCGGAACGATTTACACCGATTTATACGCACATCGGAACTACAGTCTAGTGTTTCGTATCCGACTTATCGCACAAAAACGTTGCGTTTGGGAGAAGTGTTATTGTGATAAAACAGCTGAATGTTTTAATTAAAAGTAATGTTATTTAAATTTTTTAATAACCAAACTATGCTTGTACGAATTTTGTTCTAGAGATTTTATACTTCTTCCGGTATTTAATTGTGCCCAAAATTGCGTTAAAATTACGTGTTGAAACGGAATGTTTTGAGACTCGTAACTTTTAAAGTACTTATCATTTTACAATTATGATTCCATACAAGCATAGATTACGACAAGACAAATCGATAGAATTAAAACCTTTAAACAGACGATACCGAACAACGTAGTCATCACCCTACAGAATATGTATGGCGAAACACCTGACTAGCGTACCCTTAAATAACTTTTTGCAAAGTATGCTTTCCAGTGGGATTCAAACCCACGACCTCCGGATCACAAAGCGAACGCCTTGACCACTGGACCACGGAGGCTGTCCAGCAACGAAGTATCTAACTTATTAATTATATCTGGTTCATTATAAAACAAGCAAAAAGGAAAAATCTTAATTTCCAAACTTAAATAAAAGTACAAGATACGCTTAAACATTCACAAGCGTATTTAAACGGCAAAACACTGCTCATTTCTCAGATAAGGTCCACCAACAAGCAGCGGATTCATAAAAGGACTGTAAAAAAGTTCATTACGGCGCAAATATTTGTGCCAGTCTCGAAATTACGTCTCCCAGATAGCATTTAATTTGTGCCCTGTTTTATCTCGAGTTAACCCGTTTTTAGTGAGCGAAATACATAAATAATTAGAGGGTTGGAACGCCCCCGTGACAGATTGGGCGCAATTCTTGTATTTTAGGTATGCTTGTTGCGGAGGGTGAATTTGAGATGGTTCGGATGGTAAGATAGGGATCTGCCTACCCTCACTACCTACGTCTACTGTTACATAACAATTTATCTAGATACCGATTATCACGTCTTTATCCTAACGGGATTGTTTAAATAAAATACTTTATATGTAAAACTAACTTTCTTTGTGGTATGTGTGTATTGTGTATGGGCCGGCTCGTCCGGGGAAGTACCACACTCTCACAGAAAATCGACGTCTGAGTAGTAGCGTCACCGCTTTTATGCTTCGTTCGGTGAGTGAGAGAGCCGTAGTTAGGTAAGGTAATAGGGTTAGCAAGTAGTCAGTAATAAAAATCTTTTAAAATATAAACAAATTATTTTTCACTATCTAAATAATTATAAATCAACGTTTGATTTTTACTCGATTGCGGCGAAGCCAAACGGAGGGTTGGTTGATAGTAGCAATGTTGGTACGGCCCCTTCAAGTAGTGCTCAACACTGGCCGTCAGAGCTATATGAATCAACAAGACAATCCAAAATACTTTAAGAAATTTTTGTGTTCCGTACAAATGTTAATGTGTGATGAGATGACTGATGACTGATGATTTTAGGTGCCGTAAAAAAAAATTAAAAAACGGAACCTTTATGGAATCTTTTATGCGTCTGTCTGTCTGTCCGTCTATCACAGCCAATTTCAAATGATGCTGCTCCCATAATTTCGATCGAACTTCACAAGTTCGGTTGATCATCAATTCTTTCATTCAAGTTTTTTGTCTCTCATGATTAATTTCAAAATAAAAATAAATTATGTGGTATCGATATTTTTTATCGACTAGCTTTTTTTAACCCTATTGTCAAAAATTTCAATAATTACGAACAGCTTACGAAATACTTAAATAATAAGAAATATAACCATTAATTACTATGTTGTCTATTTATAATAAAATGGGAAGGATTGCACTCAATTTCCAGACAAAAATGTATTGTGTTGTACCTATAAAAATCTGTGATTTCAAGTGAAAAATATGTGAATACCTGTGAAAGCCAATAGTTTTGTCACAATTTTCTTTATTATTCCATCGGGATTTGCATCTCTGTACTCTGTAATTTGATGGCATCTTACTTATAAATAATAATGTGGAAATGATTTTTTTCTTTTTATTTTTACCTATTAGACAATTCGATTTCAAATGCACTCTAGCCGATATGTTTACATGAGCTGTTTCATACGACAAAATTTAAATGACATTGACTTCTGATCTCGCGACTTTTTTATTCAGCAGTGTCTAGAAACGTAGCGGAAGGCAAAATGCCTTCCGCGACAATTAAAAACAGTGTACGTTTTGGAGCCTTTATCGCGGAATCTATATATCTTTGGGGCTTATGCCCCATATATAGATTCCGCGATAAAGAAAGATGGCGTCACAGTTGACCATAAATTAAACTAGAATAATGTTGCCAGCAATAAATATAAAAAATTATATTAATATTATTGTCTATTGTTTAATTTGATTAAACGGGGTAGAGAGAGTTTTTGGATCGTAAGACTCAAAAGAAACGTAGCATGAAAGTGGGCGTGCAGGTGGAAAACGGAAATTAAAATAGTGATGGGTTGCTAGCCGCTTCTATATGATTCAGACATAAGTACTTCTACTAATTCTACTTACTAATGAATTTGCTTGATATATCTGAAAAGATATTTCATTATATTTATAACAAAATAAAATGCGAAGAACAGATTGACGTCCTCTGCGGCGTAATGGTCAACACACTAGTCCGCTAATCCGGATGTTTTGGGTACGATCTCCAGCCAATGCAAGTTGGAAAATTACCTTTTTTTAATTGGATTGGGTCTTGGCTGTTTATCTATATATGTTTTTATCATAAAATATAATATCGTGGCGTTAGTCCACCATAACACTAGCTTAAGCTTACTTTGGGGCTAGCTCAATCCATGTGATTTGTCTCTATATATTTATTTATTTATTTAGATTGCTTCACTTTCGTATCCATTTAGCGTTATTTGTCCTTGTATATTTATTTAATATTTATTTTTTATCTATTTATTGATTTATCCAAGGAGCTCACGGTGTATAAGTTACAAGAAGTGGTCAATGCGTGACTTTTTGGAACCAATACAATGATTTATCTATCTATCTATCAAATTAAATACTTATTTGTTGAAAAAGGTCTCTTAACACCGAAAAAAAAATATTTTGTAGTCCTCTTAAATATATCGAATAATAACGATAAGAAGACAAAAGTAAGTAAGAACCTCATAAGATCATTGTTCTTCATTATATTTTTTGATACAAACGAGTAATCAACTTACGAAAGAATTACAACAATCGTTAAGGCATCGCCTCACTCGGTATTTAGGCCGGGCGCACACCTGCGCAAACAGATAATTAAAAATATCGTTTAGGTGATATATCTTGCACGCACGCACGCGGACGCAGTTGTCGTTGTGGTGCGAGGAGGTGTCAAGGCGACAAAGCTACATGTGAAATGATTTAGTAACACAGAATGTCGTTAATAGCAAGTACGCAAGATATTTACTTATAGATGTACCTGTAGCTAGACATACTTATTTATTTATTTATTTTTTATTGTTCATCAAATATAATTGAACAGAGCAATAGGCGAACTTAACGCTAAAAGCGTTGTCTACCAGTAACCTTATAATACTAGTACGTTCATAGTATGAGACAGTATGTCTTTAGGTTATTACGACAGAAGTTATTCATATGTTCATAGCTCTCACTACGACATATACTGAGTGGACACTTTTTTTGGTGGAATATTTAGTGTTTTATCTGTTATGTTTTTTTATTTGCACCAAATAAACAATTTTTTTCTTTCTTTCAGAAATATAAAATATACTCCTTAAACATGCTCGGTCTGGCGTCGGTTGAACCAGGAAATAAATTTCAACGTTAAATAAATTCCCTTATAAATAAAGTTCCTTATCAGCTAGCTTATCGAGTTTCTATAAAAGGAAACAAAAAGATTCTTCTACTACTTTCAAGATTAGTACTACGAAACTAGTACTTTTTAAATTTTAGGACTTCCTGTTATAACACACACTATATTGATGAATAACAGTATTAAGTGCTAACTTTTATCACACACAGATCTTATGGACAACAACTATTTAAAAAATATTTACGCATAATACAATACACGGGTCTGGCAGCCAATCATATTTTCTTACGTTTCGCGGTAGAAACGATGGGTCCTTGGGGACCGGAGGCTAAATTGTTCTTGAAAGACATCACGACGCGTCTTATCGAGGATACGGAAGACCCCAGAGCTGGCAGTTATTTTGCTCAGCGGATAAGTCTTGCGATTCAGCGAGGGAACACTGCCAGTATTCTGGGTACGTTGCCTCGATGTGAAGCGTTGGAAGATTTTTTATTTATATATATATATAAAAAAATTTCATACATAAGTAGGTATTTACTCATCATCATCAATTTATTTAATTTTTATTTAAGAACTATGTTCTTATCGGTGAATTATTTTAATACCAAGTCTCATGAACTACCATTGGCTTTTCACAGAACAATAAATCGTAACGGATATTCAGCTCCACCGCATTAAGGTAATAATAAGGTAATTTACACCCTCTCGCGAAATCACTCATTTAACTGTACCATTTAAATTAACACATTAGTCCAGGTTCTGAACACATGTCAGACGCAAATTATACAAACCAATAAAACTATAAAAATTTTCATCAATTCAATTCCAAAAAGACGTATAACTTTATCTAAATGTTGTCACTTACCACGTTTTTACTGCGGACTGTTGATCATTAAGGGTTGCTACGCCCTCGTGTAAACTACAAAATGTGACATCGACAATAGAAAAATGTTATCGAAATGTTTCAAACTTTTGTTACTTACAACATTTTAAAGTTGAGGAGTAGATCGTTAAGGGTGAGTCCACCCCCGCTGTTAATCTTTATTAAGAGGCATTATATGTGGATTCGCTGATGTGGACAAATTCGTCGCGCGGGATTTGGCAGAGATTTATGGTGGAAAGGCCTGTTTATGGCCTTGATTTAATTGTTGCTTTTGCACGTCGTTAGGGCGTTACCCATTCGTTTAATATTTCTTATTCAATGATAATTTAAAACTTTTTTTATATAAGTCTCCTAACATACCGGATAAGTAGCACCTATGAATAGTAAGATGAAGGTTTATAAGACTAACCACTTTAATTCAAAGTAGTAAAATTAATGTAGAGCTCTTAAAAGTAATTTAGAAAAATTATTTTCATTCAATTTTTTGTTTTCATCTCATTCTGTCATATGGAAAACTTCCACTAGAAGTAATAAACAACACTAAGAATTCATAAGTAACTTTGTAGATTTTCAAAAACTCCAATTTATAAGACACAAACAAAGAAAAACTGCATCTATTATATTCGTGATAAAATTCAAATTGCTTCACCGACAAACAATCAAACAATAAAACGCATAGGGTCATAGTGGGTTTATTTATTTTTTACGGTTGACCAAATTCGCATAGCGGATGGGGGCCCTTAATGAGATGCGGTGTAAACAGAGTCTATTCCTTGGAGAAACGTAATCTTTATTTGGTAATCTTTTTGATGCCGACCGGGTATTTGAAGTGACTACTAGATAATTGTTATTAACTATTTTTTTGTGTTTGCTTTAGTTTTCAATTAATGCTGCTTTAATGTAGTAAGTAGTGTAAACTTTTAGTAGCTACCAGAAGGCTAGCCTCGCTAAAATAAAATAAACGTTTGTTTAAGGAATATGGCCACACTGTTAAAAATAATGATATTTTACTTAAAAGATATGTAATTTTACTTACAACAAATGACATAAAACTGTAAAGATTCCAAAAAAATGTATAACTCTGTAAAATTCCCAAAAAATCTGGAATATTTACATAAAATATGAAATTTTAAAAAAAATTTCAAAAAATTTACGAAATTTATGTAAAATTTCACGTTTTTCCGTATATATCCCAGATTTTTTGGGAATTTTACAGGGTTGCATGATTTTTTATATGTACAATTACATAATTTTTAAGTTTAATTACACCATTTTTAATAGTGCATAATAAAGTGTACTCGTATCATGGTAAGGAAATAAGATTCAAACATCGTTACACTTACACCACGACATTTTTAATTATTTCCCTTTATAATGTTAGCAGTTAACAATTGGTTTTGGTTGTTCACACCTCACCATTGCTGAAATAATTAGCATCATCATCATCCGACGACCTTCTTGGCGTAGTGGTCACCATGCTTGTCCGCCACCCAGAGGTCTCGGGTTCGATCACGATCAGGACAAGTTGGAAAATGACCTTTTTCAAATTGTCCTGGGTCTTGGATGTTTATCTATATATGCATTTGTTATAAAATATGTTTATCGTTGAGTTAGCTTAATCAGTGTTTTTTGTCCCTATATATTTATTTATTTATTTTTCATCATCAGGCTTTTTTAGACGTCACTGTAGGAGCAAGACCTTCTCTTTACTACCAGAGCCTAGCCTAGAACTACTAAGCCTAGAACATACTTTGCCAGAGCAGCCAGAGGATCTGGCATGCACTCTCCACTCTCTTCCGAAATACTGTGTTCTTAAGAATCTAAATTCTTCCGAAAATAACTAAATAAACAAAAAAGAATTTGAACTCAAACACTCCGTCGGCAAAGTCGGTAGTAACCATCTGAACTGATCTAGTTCAGTGTTCTCCAAATAAAATCTTCCTATCAGAAGTGCTTAAGAATCCCCTTACCCTAGACTTTTCCATACAAACGTAGTCTACGTTTTATTTTGAAACAACATGTCAGATTTCGTTAATTTTTTTTTAATTTTAATGAAATTCCAATTGTCTAGAGTTATAATTGGTTACTGACACAAAAATTGTGAACTGGAAAGAAAATATAAGGGTGTAGATGTTTTCCATACTGATGGTAAAATATGATATGAAACACTATATATTGTCTCTTTTAAGTTCATATTTTAACTGTAAAAACTAGTTATATGCCTAAATATATGAAATTTCTTTGAAATTACATAATTTCGCTCATATCGCTTTCCAGTCGCATCGAAATAAAACGAAGACTAGGTTTGTATGGGAAAGTGTGATTCTGTCTAGGGTAAGGGGACTCCTAAGAATTGAAATTCTTCTAAAAATAGCTAAATAAACAAAAAAGAATTTGAACTTAAACACTCCGTCGGCAAAGTCGGTAGTAATCATCTCTGACTGATCTAGTTCAGTGTTCTCCAAATAAAAGCCTCGTATCAGAAGTGCTTAAGTACAAACAAGCCCTAGTAACCTAAACTTTGATGTCAATATACCCATATATTGATCTACTTATAGTAACTTCATATAAACTGCATAAAGTACGCAAAGAAACACAAGACACATTTAACTGTCTCTAACAAATTATTCACAACATACAAACAACGTTCTATAGTTGATTCGCGATTTGTCAGTTTGTTTGTACCACGAGTTGCGACTCGCGCCCGCGTTTGCTCGCGATAGTCGCCATGCTATCTATTAGATATTTAAGGCCCTTGCACATGTTCAGCAAGGCTATGGACCCAAATATCTCCTTCTATTACGTATTTATTAATAGCAAAATTTAAGAACTTTATATTATATTCAAAAGAAAAAAAAATATTACAATCTCAATGATAATGTAAAAATATATATAATAGCTTTTAAAAAGCAGTTCTTATTTTAGTAGTCGAACCGAAGTGTGAACCTGCGAATCCCATATATTAGCAACCCCTTAACCGATTTGGCTCATGTTCAAACTTAAAAATCTATGGGTTACTTCTACACGCCTACCAAATTTCATAAAGCTCCGATTAAAACTCGTTGAGTTATAGTCAAACAAACATACATACATACACAAACGCCAAATTGCTCAAGTATACTCGAAGAACTTCGCTTGCTTCGCTCGTTCAATTATAATGCCTATAAAATAATAATCTAAATCTATATAAAAGAGTAAAAAGAATGTGTCTGTACATTGAAAATTTTTCAAAAAAAAATATTTGGTGCAATGGAGATATAGTAATAGAGTAAGAAAATAAAAAAAAATGTCTGTCTGTTTGTCTGTTTGTCTGTTTGTCTGTTTGTACACGCTAATCTCCGGAAATACTGGACGGATTCGAATGAAACTTTTTTTGTTATATGGCTGTGAAGCCTGGGCAACATATAGGCTATAATTGATTTTGGAAAATGGAACACATGATGCAGAACTATAATGGTCCAGCTAAACTATAAGAAATATTAAAATGCCGCCTTAGCAAAAGTTGTTAAGTCTGATGAGAACTTTTTGTTCAGTTATAATACAACTGGCCAAGCGCGAGTCGGACGCGCGCGAAGGGTTCCGTACCATAATCTATGAAAAATCACGTTTGTAGTATGGGAGCCCCCCATAAATACTTATTTTATTCGATTTTTAGGGTTCCTTACCCAAATGGGTAGAAACGGGACCCTATTACTTAGACCGTCCGACTGTTTGTCTGTCTGTCTGTCACCAGGCTGTATCTCATGAACCATTATAGCTAGACAGTTGAAATTTTTACAGATGATGTTTTTTTGTTGCCGCTGAACAAAAACATACTAAATCTATACTATTATAAAAGAGTAAAAAAAATGTGTCTGTACATTGAAAATTTTTCCAAAAAAAAAGTTGTTTCGTCCGAAGAAGAATTTATAAGTTCAGTATTTGCGGACCTTCAGAGCATAACACACCAGAAAAATTCTTGGTTATGTGAACGCGCCATATTGACACCAAAAAATTAACAATACAAATCAATTAATAAACAACTTATGTTAATAAACAAATTATTGTTAATTTCTATAATAATGCTGATGCGAAATTTGACTCCGCCGAAACTGTGTAACGGAACCCAACTTAGTGTCTCAGCACTGTATGCCGAAGTTCAGCGGCTGAATTTCAGCCAATGCATGCCTGCAATGTTATTTGCATTACTAGCAACACATAATGCCGAACTTCCGATGCTTTTGCCTGAATCGGACCCGCACCCGCACCCGCACCCGCACCCGCACCCGCACCCGCACCCGCACCCGCCCCCGCCCCCGCACCCGCACCCGCACCCGCACCCGCACCCGCACCCGTACCCGTACCCGTACCCTTACCCGTTCCCGTACCCGTTCCACTCCCACTCCTGCTCCCGCTCCCTGGCCCACTCCCGCCGCCGCTCCCGCCGCCGCCGCCGCCGCCGCCGCTGCCGCCGCTCCCGCTGCCGCCGCCACCGCCGCCGCCGCCGCCACTGCCGCCACTGCCACCGCCGCCACTACCGCCGCCGCTTCCGCCGACGCCGCCGCCGCCGCTCCCGCCGCCGCCACTGCCGCCACCGCTTCTGCCGACGCCGCCGCCGCCGCCGCCGCCGCTTCCGCCGCTGCCGCCGCCGCTGCCGCCACCGCCGCCGCCGCCGACGCCTCCGCCGCCGCCGCCGCTGCCGCCACCGCTGCCACCGCCGCCGCCGCCGCTGCCGCTTCCGCTCCCGCTCCCGCTTACGCTCCCGCTTCCGTTCCCATTCCCTCTTCCACTTCCGTTCCCTCTTCCGCTCCCGTTTCCGTTCGTCGCAGACGCGCCAAAGACGGAAGATTAAATTCTCATATCGGCACTTCACTACTGTCCGGCGTTTCCACCGAACTTCAGCGGCTGGACTTCAGCGGCTGGACTTCAGCTTATTTAGTGTGTCATCCCCACCGAACTTTAGCCGCTAAACTTCGGCATAGTCTGCTGAGACACTTAAAGTTTACTGTGAGTGGTGCCAGTGAAACTGTATTTATTCCGCGTATGCTACTCAACCCCAACAATTTTCCTTTTGAAAATACACAGTTCCATGTGTTTACTTGCTTTGCTATGAAAATAAGTCACAGTTTTAGAGGCTTAAAGCTGCTGATGTCGATCTAAGGACTGGTTTTTCGCATGGCCAACTTAATGTGGCTTTCTCCAGGGTTAGTAACACTTCATCTCTTTTCATATTAGCTCCCGAAGAAAAGAATTAAAATAATATTGACTTTTAACTCCTAACACTGTTACAAGTACTTTCTTATCTCTCTCTATCTTTCTCTCTCTCTCTCTCTCTCTCTCTCTCTTTCATTAGTTGTTATTTATATTAATACGCCGGAGTCATAAAGTCCACGCGAACGAAGTCGCGGCATCAGCTAGTAATTAATAAAAATACCAATACGCTTTTAAAGGCAAAAATATAGTAATAGCGTACTTTGTACGTGTATTTTAATATTTAATTATATTTGTACTCGTACATCAACTCGACGTGCAGCTGTCAAACCCGCTCGGGTAATGGACTTGGCAAACATGTATGGAGCCTTAAATCTAATCCAGTTCTTTATTTAAATGCTGTTTGCCTATTGGCTAGTAATTATTTGATAAATCGACCGCGATACGAACGTATTCAAATGTCAATAGTGCAAACGTGTGAATGACATAAATGCATTTGTGCATATTTGGATTCCTAATGCTGGTCATGTAAATAGACAGTTAATACTAGTAAAGTAGTTTAGTTTGCACTGTACACTGAATATTATTTAGACACAAACACAAATCGAAATACATACCAAACAAGTAATGGGATTTAAGGGGAAGATGCGCAGGTAGGTTTTGTTTGAAAATATTATAATAACGTTTTAATTAAATAACCACCTACTTATAGCAATATTTTACTTTAAAATGAAAATAATTTGAATATAAAAAAAAATTACTACAAGAAAAAGAACAAAAAGTTAAAGATTTACCCTCATATTCATAAAAATTAACAGCCATTTGCTAAACCTATTTTAGTTAAAACATCTTTTGTCCCTTTCCCTCTTTTGAATATTTGACATTGTAAGTACGAGACAAAACATATTTTAACAAAAAGAGGTTTAGCAAACGTCTGGTAATTTTTATGAATAAGGGGGTAATACTATACCTACCTATATATTATTTATTTTGAATAAGTAAAAAGCTTTATAACAAAACTTTATCAGCATACAAATACCTATCTTTTTAACCCACTTCCAAAAAAGGAGGAGGTTATCAATACGTCGCGATCTTTTATGTTTTTTTTTTTAAGTATGTCCACCGATTAATCAAAGACGCCTGGACGGACCGACTTGAAAAATTCTTTTTTTGTTTGAAAGGGTATACTTTTCAGGTGGTACCATAGAAATTTTATCAAAATCGGTTGTGTAGTTTGGGATGAAGATGGTTTTTAGTTTTGAAAAATTATATATATTTTTTTGCACAGTTTGGCATATTGAAATGTCTAGTACAAGTGTCGGCCTCAAACATGTTCTAATAGCAGTAATTTAGTCTTCAAAATAAGATCTACAAGTACATTGTAACTTACATTTTCACCAAGTTGAATTTTCCAAGTATGACGACAGACATTTTAGATTAGATGCGCGCCCTACGAAGATATGTATATCTTTCTCAAGATGTAGCATTTAACCAAAAACAAAAAGGCCACTTTTGCCTAATGTGCATACAAAAGTTTCACGTTCTCAGTTAAAATTGTAAGCAGTAGTTCATAAAATAGCATGAAGGGTTATCTAGGGCTTGGTCAAGACAAAATTTAAAATGATATCTCCGCTTCCTTTCATATAATTTATTTTAAAATGGGGGCAGCACTGGATCCCGAAAAATTCAAGCAGTTCTTTGAAAAGCAATAAGTAAGTAACAAGTTAAAAATGGCTCCATTTGACCCACATAAATACAATCTAATGTTGATTTTTTAAATCCTGTCACAATAACTTCGGATTCAAAGCTCATTTGACTGAAAAATAAAAATCTATTTGTCTTGTTTTTGAAATCAACCACGAGATATGCACCAAATGAGTATTTTTGTCAGAAAATCCCTCTTTCTGAGATCCTAGATCCAAATAGTCAACAAGGAGGTAAAGCAAGTAAAGAAAATAAGCTGATTACTGTTTTAAGCTATTTTGAAAATCTTATTATAATAAAGCCGTTTTCTTAATAACTAATAAGCTTTCAACTATTATCTTCTCTCTCGACAATTTGACAACACGCTAGTCCGCTAATCCGGAGGTTCTGGGTTCAATCCCCAGCCAGGGCAAGTTGGAAAATGGCCTTTTTCAAATTATCCTGGATATTGGGTATCGTAGAGTTAGTATCCCATTAAGCAAGTTTAAACTTACTTTGGGGCTAGCTATTAATCAGTGTGATTTTTCCGTATATATTTATTTATCTAATCGAGAGCTTGTCTCTTTTGCCTATAAGTACGTTTTCTTTTTATCTGAAGATACATCTACGAATTTCTTTATCAAGAAGCGCGTCAGACTTCGTCTCATCTCGGCAAATTAAATTTCAAATATTAAAGTCACTTTATGAAAAACATCCCCAAGAAGCACAAAGACTCCACTCTGCAGGGTTCTTACATTTACTTTAAGAATTTCGATGGCGTCTTCTGCTATGAAACATATATATTTTTGCGTGTGTACAGTTTTTACAAATAAGCGATTTATCTATTTACTTGATGATTTTGTAGTTCGTCCTAAATCTCGGCTACCCCTTGACCGATTTGGCTCATGTTCGAGCTTCAAAATTCTATTGGCCATATATACAAACCCACTAATTTCATGAGCTCCGATCAAAAGTAATCGAGTTATCATCGAACAAACATACATACATATTACACACGTTTAAGTAGAATCGGGGAACTTCGCTGGATTCTCTCGATCGTTCGATAACGTGTGCTAAAAGTTACCAACCACGAATCAGCACTAAAAAGTAAAATGATCACGATTTCTGAATCCCATTCCATACTATACAATTGTAATTTGTTGTCGCAACAAAATCATGTGCTTCAGATGTTTCGTATACAAAATCAGTATCGGTACAGTCGCGTGGATTACTGCTCATTAGCAGGCGCGACGCGTTCGTGCGTGCCACTGTACTCGGCTTGTGCATTACGATGATGAGTAGATTAGGGTGTAAGTGTGTGTAGTACATATACATACCTAGATGATAGAGCTGAGAAAATTTACTGAAATAAGCGTGATATTATTATATTATGCAAATTTATTCCATTTCAATGCGCTGTATGTTTATCATTTTTTGTTTCTCGGAGAAAATAAAAAAAATACGTGTACAATATTTTTAGTAATGTAACCGATGGGCTTAAAATATTTTCCCATTCGTCATGCGTGCTAGATCATTAAACACAATATTTAGAAGCACTGTTCCGTTCATTCAAATGTCTAAAAAAATAGCTCGAAATATTGAAAAACTATGTACTACCCGTAGTAATATTACGATCGGCAGCTTACTTGAAACATTTAAAACAATTACACATTTAAACCTTCATTCACACCCTCGCATCTCGCATGATCCGTGTAAAGGTCCCGCCACACTTGTGCGCGGGCCG
The DNA here is from genome assembly GCA_943193695.1 of Acrobasis suavella. Classification (NCBI taxonomy): domain Eukaryota; kingdom Metazoa; phylum Arthropoda; class Insecta; order Lepidoptera; family Pyralidae; genus Acrobasis; species Acrobasis suavella. The sequence continues at coordinate 7,491,136 of OW971947.1, forward strand.
CACAATACGCTACTAATCGCGCAACAAAAGGTCGGCTTAGATATAAATACAAATCGTGTTGTTTTCGGCCGACAGCCGCACCCCTGCTCTAGCTGATGGTAGGGACCCTAAATGATCAGGGCTGCCAAAACTGCACAATATTGAGAGGTCTACCAATTTGGTGGTCGATATATGAGACGATGTTACTTTTGTAATAACAAAAACTCACAAAAAATAACTTAAACAAAATTTATACATGCAGCTTATTTATTTGTAACCTCTGACATAAAAGAGGGGTGTTATAAGTTTGTAGCTAATTTCTGTATGTGTGTCTGTCAGACTGACTGTCTGTCTGTGTGTCTGTCTGTGACATCGTAGCGCTCAAACGGATGGACCGTTTTTTTAAATGTGAAAGCAAGTTCCCTTACGGTGGTTCTTTACTATGTTTGAAATCGGTTGAACCATTTAAAAGTTGTTGATGTTAACACTTGAAAGTCAGGGCTTTTTCTAGCAAAATAATAGATGGCGCTATATTGCGCTTTACCTTTACCGCTTCTCATCTTGACAATCGGCTGCTTTTTAATTTGCTAGCAAATAAACTTGTCTATTTAATACTGTCAGACTTAGAGATCCCTTCGTCTAACTGTGAGCACAATATTTCGATATCTTTGACTCTTGGCTGCTAGACTTACTTACGTATCAATATTTTTCAATGAAGCATACAATTTTCGTGATTAAAAAAACTGCGTATAAAGGGTATTAGAAAAAAAAGGACTTCCCTATCTGCTAACTATTTATATGTTAACTATACTGGGAAGTAAATAAAAGAACTGTAAATACATAGGACTGATATAATGTAAGAAAGAAGATTACAAAGTGTCGTTGAGCCGTTAATTATGTGAATGTGTTAGAACAAAGGAATTGTAGATTTGAATATATTCAAGTAATTCCCCCGGTGTTGCCCGCGTAGGAATTGCGTTTTGTTTATTTTAGTTTTGCGTTTTGCTATCTTTAACAGGTATAAAAGATAAATAGGTTCTCCGTATAATGCAAATATTACTTTAAACATAACGTAATATAACTCTGTTTCTTTAAAATAATCGTTCCTTTTCCACTAGTCATTTGGAACCCTGCTACAAACTGCTATACAAATTCTGCATCCCTCGGTTGGGGGCTGTGAGTGTCGAGATTTTTATTGTTCGTTTGATCGCCAGCGGATTACTGCGCTGCGACACCCCTGAATAAATTATCGTTGTTTTATTTGGACCTAATGCTGACGGCCAAAACTATCCCGCGATAAAAATGGTGTATGTTATATAATGTACATGGACGGCTTTGTAAAGCATTTTTGAAAACGACTCTTGGTAAATGCAGTAATGTATTAGAAAGAGGTTGCGTGAATATTTTTTTTTATATTTAAAGCTGCTTTAAGAGCGACACACGACAAATGTGAATGAAACTGTTTATTTTTAATTTAATTAGAGCTTTAAATTAGTTCAGTTGTATTGTGCTATTTGTATTGAACGTTTATTTAGTTTATCTTTTTAATTTTTTTTGGCTAAAAAGTATGTATATTTCTATAGGACGCTCTGCAGCCTAAACGGATTTAAGCTTAAGAGGCGTCCTCTAGATTCGTCTTAATTAATAGAGTGACACTGGAGAAATTTAAAATGTATACAAATGCCAAATAGAAGATTTTCAGCAGTTTTCGGGTTTTTGTTATTATATTAATAATTAATTGTTTTATTCCTTTTTTCCACCTTCTCATCTAGTATCACGCTAAAAGTGGCCTTTGGGTTTGGCCTGCCCAGGGCGGCAAGACATTTGTCTGCCCCATTAGGGTCAAAGACATGATAGTGTTATAATATTATAAAATTAAGTTTCATTTCACTGGAAAAATAATGTTATTCAACATTTAAAGCGTAAAGCATTATTTAGGACCGACGCGACGCTCTTGTTGGTGGAGTTTCTTACATTCCTGTCTGTCCTCAGCCAGCCTTTTGACGTCTTGGTACGTCACCGTACCAAGACGTCAAAATTAAGTTAAATTTGTACTTAAGTGGTAAGTAATAGTTAAATCTAGAACAAAATTATTAAAATGCCTTTTGTCCTAAAATAAGCAGATATCCAATCATTCAAAGCTCACTGAAACGTAACATTTACACAAACAAATACTAAAAGGGCCATCATATTTATTTACTGAAATCAGTCACAACATATTAATATTTCACCATTCATTATCATAATGAAGCGGAGCGAAAAATCAGAAAACCGCGCATTTTACGCGCAACTAAATCAATTATGATATGTTTCACAACAGAGCAGGAGAACGCGGGGTCCCGGGTTCGATTCCCGCGGCATTACCGTTTTATAAACGATGGGGTGGTCACAATGGACGCCTAAACGCCTGCGGTACTGGCTTATTGCTAGCTACAGGGGGATGTAAAAAATGTATGGACGTTTGTTTGTTTAAGATTCTCTATGAAGTAAAGTATGGCTATAAAAAAGTGGGTCTTCCTTTTTTGCTTTTTTTGGCGTTTATGAATCAATAAGTAAGTACATGATCACAAAACGCAGTGAATTTTCTTATATTATTATGAAATTTTTTGTTGTGGTATTGCTTGCTATTAAAATAATACTTGAATCTAAATATAATCGAATACACTCAGCTATTGCAAAATATTGATACTGATATTCTCAGAATTCTAGTGGGTATAAAGGGTAAAATATTTTAAGATATGTTGTGCTGAAATTTTTTGAAAAAACACTTATTAGAAACAAGTCTCTTTCTATTTAGTAAGTGTTTAGACATATCTAATATCGCAAAAATGAAATCATTTTAAATGAGCAGATATATACAGGTTGTAACAAAATATACTAAAACTAATTTAAGGGTGAGTTCAGTCCATGATACTGAACAACTTCTTCCTAGGAACATTATATATAAAAAATGAAAATTATTTTTTGCTTTCCATACAAACTTTGATCGACTTATATGGGAGATCAAAATAGTTTTCATATTTCGATATTATGTTCCTAGGAGGAAGTTGTTCAGTATCACGCTTACAATATGCACCCTTAAAATAGTATCAGTATGTATATTTAGATAGACGTTATCTAATAAGTTATGAATACATAACTACCAGTAAATCATAAAAATGCCACTTCAAACAAAATAAGTCTTATTATAAAACGCAGGCGTACTTTTTATTACTTTGATGAAACCTTTATTCATTCACATAAAAGACAGACCCAGTAGAAAAACATGAGAGAAATGTGTATGGACATGTCTATGGACATGAGAGAAGGTAACATAGTGCCACTACTTGCATATTTCAAATCTTTGCATAATGTAGGCCTTCTTATTTTATCCTGATATTAATTAATAGTCACTGATAGTGATATTAACACTTAGGCGGAACAAAATCAAAGCTTTATTCACAGCGAACATCCTGTATTTCGCTAATCTAGCCCTGGGCAAAACAGCTAATACTCCAAATTGACTGACAGCCAGGGTTAATAAACGCCGAATAATGTCAGCCATATGTCCACGCCCTTGCTCGGATTTACTAACAGTTGTGATTCTTGTTGGCAGGATTTAATTAATTTAACTATGGGCAGTTTGACTATTTAAACTAAAAATATTACATCTCATTATTATGAAGAAGATTAAGACATGCGAAGAGTTTTTTTTTTCAAAAATTTTACACAAATCTATTAGTAATAATACATTAATTTTTATTATTACGAGTTATGACATAGAAAAATCATATATTTGGTACATTTGTACAAATTTCAAGAAAAGCAAGTAGATATCAGTGGCGTGCATTGCATACAGACAAATACAAATTTGTCTACCCTGCGCCACCCTAATAATGACGGAAAAATGAGAAATTTTTATTCGATATGGAGCCGTTCTTGTAACATAGGTGATACCTAATTTACAAGAACAGCTCCATATTTTATAAGGTAGACACTGATCAATATAATAAAATATCAAAAATAGTAATGCACGTCACTGGTAGATATTGCGTGTTGATTTTTACACTCTGCCAGAGTGAGTGTATAGTCAGAAGCATTACGAATATAAACATAACATAAATAAGGTCAAACATAACCTGCCATTTTTACATTATTCCATTTTCACCCACATTTTAGGTTTCCCTGCTAAGCGTCCCGTTTTTAAGTCAGAAGTATAAAGCCGTTGGTTTTAATTTTAACCGACTTCGAAAAACCAGGAGGTTATCAATTCATCGCGATTTTCATTTTTTATGTATGTTCACTGATTACTCGAAAACGCTTGGACTGATTTGATATTTTTTTGTTTCAGTTGGTATATTTGTCAGTTCGTCCACATAAAATTGTTATTAAAATCACTTGTGCAGATTGGGGGTAAAGTTGGTTTTTGGTTTTAAACATTATATAATATTATTTTTACAAGAAGGTTAAAATTAAAAATAATAATTGGCCAAGTGCGTGTCGGACCACGCGCAGTGTAGGGTTCCATAGTGACAAATGCCAACTTTAAGCTCATGCCACTAAAAACGTCTAAAAACTAATTTTATATTGAATTTGTACGAAATTTTCCTTTTCCGAATATATTTTATAAGTTGGTCGCCTATAACTTTTTAATTTGTAAACCCTATTTAGCTTTGATAGTTTTCCTTTAAATTTCGTTATATTTGCTATAGCTGTGAATTTTTTCACGTGTCCATATATAACCGTTTAGCAGATAGAGGGGGGGGGACACACACACTTGACTCTAACAAAAATTTTCACTTTAAAACTAAATATTTCAGAAACGGATCCCTAAAACGAAAAACGTTGTTTGCAAACTCATAATATTTTTGAAAGACCTATTTAACGATACCCCATATGATTGGTTAGTCTACAAAATAAAATTGACTTTTGACTTTACTTGTATGGGAGCTAACCTAAAAATTTTTTTTTCAATGTTTTACTTTACCACTTTTTCCGCATAATTAATATACATACCTATACTAAATTACAGCTTTCTAGTGCTTATAGTCGCTGAGTAAAACCGCGGACGGACAGACAGATAGACAGACATGGCGAAACTATAAGGGTTCCTTGTTTACTACGGAACCCTAAAAAGAGAAATTAGAACCAAACCGAATGATAGTCATAAAGCGCCACAATTAAAAATTAACAGACCTTTTTCGAATTAATAAAGCATTCAATTTGAGGGCGAAGACAAAGGCCCGCGAGCTCGCGATAAACAGGGTGTGCCCTTGGGCTCTGGGCCCCTGGGACCTGGGGCACGCGACTGCGGCACGCAGCCCCATGGGGGGTACTTGAGGCCAGCGCTGTGTGCCCAACTTGTAATTGCTTCTGTGATAACAATTACTGTTTATTAGGTACAAGCGTTGCAGGTTCTTGCGGAAGGCTTCTTATTAATTATTTGTTTCTTAAATAATAGGCTATTTGAGTAAGTTTGTTTTTGGATAATATTTTATACGAATAACAAATAACACTAACAAGAAACCGTTTTCCGAAAATAGAAATTAAATTGGTTATTATATGAGGTAGCAATTATCATTTTAAATATAAGAGTGGGAGCTTGGTGGGGACATCTCGCTATCTCTTTCGTAAGCGTGACACCTAATGACGGTGACGTCACGTGAGTGTATGTGCATCCTTTTACTGTTATTTGACAGTTTCCCCTTCCACCGGATTTGAAAGGCTTATAACTTGCTTATTTTTGAGCCGAGTAAAATTATTATTTATGTTTTCGGTTTTCGTACCATATTACTTTTTGATATGAATAAGAAGAAAAATCGAGTCAAATACCGAATTTGCTGCATTGCTGATTTTAATATCGTTTTCAGGGATGTACTTACGTTGCTACATTTCTGTAAAACGCTACTACACATATCTTAATTGCAAATTGCATCAGCGACCGCATCTTTGCAGCATATTGATCAACATCGGCAGACTGCGACACGACAAACAAGGACAAGCCTTTGATCTGCCGACAAGCGACGCAGCGCTTTCTGATAAAACTGGTGCCAAAGGACGCCGCCGTTTAAATTACGTGTCGAGGGCTGCTAGTGGGTAGTGGGTAGCCCAAACTACATGCTTGCAGTGTAAAATTAGAGTACTTTTTATGACGTGTCTATACCTGGCGACTGACCATTGCCTGCAGGTTAACAAATATATGAAATAATTAGACATTGGTAGACAAAATCTGCCTGCAAACTGTAAAATCAATAAGTAAAATTACATAGTACTTTACGTACATTTTTGGCCCAAATTTTCTTCTGATATTATTATTTTGATTATGCAATGTGTTTATTGAGTAAAAAGCAAATATATAGTGACATTTGACGTAGAACTAATTGTTAATGTACATTTTATTTACCTAGATTATATAATTTAGAAGTACATCGCTGGGCCGTTGATATACTTGAAATTAATTTCTGGGAAAAATAAAACTGAACAAATTACGTGTCATATATATTTTGGTAGATCAAATATAGATCTAATTATTTCATATATTCGTTATCCTGCAGGCTATGGTCAGTCGCCAGGTATAGACACATCTTTTTATGGTCCCTAGACATTTGATTATTATTTTATTAAAAGTAACGTAAGATAAATAATCTATCTATATCCTTATAAACAGAATTCAAGAATTTTATCTAGCTGAGTAATCACTAATCATAATTTTTTTCAACAATTTCAATATACAGTGTGTTCGGACATGAACTAGGGATAATTTAAGGACATGCTGTCGTCATCAATACGAACGACTATTACTAAGGGAAAAATTACGAAATCGCGAATAAAAATTTGTTGCTCCATACATTTTTATGCGATAGGTATGTAATTACTACTATGGAGCAGTGATTTTTTTTTCGCGATTTTATACTTGGTCTTGGTGTTTATCTATATGTATTTATTATAAAATATAGCATCGTTGGGTTAGTATCCCATAACACAAGCTTAAGCTTACTTAGGGGTTAGTTCAATCTGTGTGATTTGTCCCATTACATTTATTTATTTAGACTCGTTTGTATGTTCAATTTATTATACGTGTACTTATATAAGTAGATATGTTGTATTTTATATTTTTCGTACAATATCATATTTGGTTATTACTTTACCATAAAAATCCAACCTGAGCCTTTGCTCAGGTTGGATGCAGGTTGCAGGAAAACGCTGAATGCAGGCTGCTTCCAATCGGTCCTTTAGGAGATCCGTGGATGATGACGAAAGGCATGTCCAGCAGTGGACTTCCTGTGACTGATATGATGAAGGATTTGCAATGTGACTTCGATAGTCCTTAAATAAAACCACAGTATCTTTTTCCGTAAATCTAGTGCCAAAAAGGTAATTTAAATGCGACTTTTCACTTAAATCATTTCCAGTGAAGGATGACGTCAGGCAAGCGGTATTTTTTTTTTGTTTCCACCTTTCTCCTAAGATAATTAGTTCATATTGGTAGACTAACTTGCGACCGTACATTCACACGTGTATGTTATTTTAATATACATAATTTTTAATTTACCCTAAAATAGTTTCATAAAAGCTCTCATTATTGGCTATAAAGACCTTTGAGCACCATTCTAGTTAAGAGGCCTCTGTGAGGCGAGTGGCTCTCCCTTTGAGCTAAGTGATTAGTGCTAATTCATTACCGTCGGTTAGCCTCTCCATGCGTATAGGTATTACTTACCTCACCTACATACTACATAATATAATAGCACTAAGTAAGTAGGCAAGTTAGGAATCACTGAAAAATTTTTAGGGTTCCGTACCTCGAAAGGAAAAAAGGAACCCTTATAGGATCACTTTGTTGTCTGTCCGTCCGTCCGTCTGTCTGACTGTCAAGACCCTTTTTCTGAAGCTGTTGTATCAAGCTGGAGTTAAATACTCAGGTCTACTGTCCCTTAGAGCTGTGAAAATATCAAACTTCTAAGCGAACGCAATCAAAAGATACAGCCGTTTACGCCGCAAATTTTCGACACTCACAAGGGAATCAAAACCTACAGGGTACTTCCCGTGCACTCAGAATGAAATTTGGTACAAAGCAACGTCTTATTACAGCTCAGATAAAAGAAAAATTGCGAAAACAGTAAATTTTTACTTACATCATATAATAAAAATATTTTGTTTTGATGTGTTGTGTGAGTTTGATGGGTGAACTTTTACTTATACAGGGTTACTGGTAACTAACTCATAACCTCTTAACATCGAAATCAGACTCCCCAGCACATTATAGATCTGCAAGAAAAAAGGCGAAAATTGCAGAAAAAAAATTGGCCTCCCATACAAATTCACTGATCACCTGGTCGAGTTTCTATGAAGAGTCCATTTTTTTTCTTAGATTTTTTTTATTTTTTTCTTGCAGATCTATATTATGTTAGGATTCTGTTTACGATGTTAAGAGGTTTTGCGTTAGTTACCAGTAACCATGTATACCTACAGGTTTGTACGGAACCCTCGGTGCGCCAGTCCCACTCGCACTTGGCCAGTCTTTACCAATTTATAATAACTTGTACTAAAAACGTGATGTAACACTTACGGGGCAGACAGAGCATTTTGGATCTTATGGCACTAGACACACATAGTCCAGCTCTACACAGATTCACGCAAAATTTTGCATTAGGTCCTTTCAGCATTGGCTACACTTAGCGTAATGGTGGGCGAGAAGGTGGAAAAAGGAATCAAAATAGTGATTGACTGTTAGCCGCATAGCTTTCTAACATTAATTGCATTCTCTCGATCGTCTTTTACCAATTGCAAGGGAAGAAAAAAGCTGGAACATTCTAGTTTTGTTCTTTTCTCGCAGTTCAGCGTGGAAGAATGTGGCTGTGTGAGGCTTTAGATACGCTACATCATCATCATCAGCTCTCTACGACCCACTGCAGAGTATAAGCCTCCTTTAATCTGCGTCATTGAATACTATCCCCAGCCTTAGCTATCCAGCTATATAACTCAACAGCAATAAACTACATTGTTCTAATACATCATGAGGCAAAAGTACAGACTACTTACCCTAGCAATAGCGGCGAATACCTCCCCTCTTGCGATGATTTGGGCATTTATTAAAAAGCACACAATGCGCGAGCCACTACACCAGATCGCGCTTAAATTTTTTTATTTTTAATATTAAAACTCGGCGACTGCTTTTGTGCACAGAATAACGTTGATAGACAGATTAGACTGTAATGTTTTAAAGAAATAATTTCCACAGTGAAACTTTGTTACTGATACTTTTATTACAAATATTTCGTTGGCGTTTCCGAAATAGTTAGAAGCGATATAATATCATATAAGCAAGGGTTGAACCAAAAAAAAAAATTATCAGTATTTAATTTTTTAAATAACGTCAATAATTTTGCTCATTTATGTAGGGTTCTTTTACACTAAATTACAATTTTTCAAACTAAATTACAATTCAAAATAAGCACGAGTTACGATTTATTTTATTTAATCTTTGCTTGCAAGTAGAGGTCTCTACATCATAATTAACTAATAATAATTTGGAACATTTATTTATATTTATTTTGTTAACTGCAGGCTCTCTCTAGTGATACTCTGTGAGGCTTTCTCGGAGACTGCTCTAGGGTGCTCCACCGCCATTATTGGGATTCAGACGGAGCTCTTTATCATATCTCCTCGACAGCCGTCTGCTGCTGAAAGTACTGTAACAATAACAAATTATGTACGTACTATATACTGACTCCAAATCATTTATTTAAAGAAGATTTTAATAAAACTAACAAAACCTTTTGTTGCTATAGTATTTATGTGTATTTTTGTTGTGTCTAAGGGGGTATCGGATTTTTCACTTGTTTTTTTTCGTAACCTTTCTAACCTAGTTCTGACATTCGACAAAACTATTATTGTTCACCTCAACAAGTAGCATATTTTTATAATAAGTACAAAAACGACCTATGAGTAATTTTTAATTTTACATTCTTATGTAAGGCTTTTTTTACAATTCATAGTTTTTAATATTTTTATGTGATTCAGCCCTATCTTGGCTAAGAATTTCATAGTGAACAATAAAACTCCCCAAATCCTTCTCGAGCGTTAAATCGTAATCAACACGTCAGGTAATTTGGATGAAGACAGCACAGCCGGGCAAACTAAGCAATTACCGTCGGTACACGCTTTCCATGTGTCCCGATCCTTATCTGTGCAATATTGGCGATCGCGTGTTGGTTGGACTTTGTAAAGTCTATGTGACGAGTGACCAGCGATTTACAAAGAAACACAGTGACGTTTTTGACAATATAAGTGAACAAACTAAATACTTACTGTCAGTCACCGCTTTGTACATGTGTCTCGATCCTTAATTTATTTGTGCAATATTGGCGATCGCGTGTTGTTTGGACTTTGTAAAGTCTACGTGACGAGTGACCAGCGATTTGAAAAGAATTTGTGTTAGATATTAAATAAAAATAACATTTTTGACAGCACAGGCGGGGAAACTGAGCAATTATCGTGTGTACACGCTTTCTATATGTCTCGGTCCCTATATGTGCAATATTGGCGATCGCGTGTTGATTGGAATTTGTAAAGTCTAGGTGACGAGTGACCAGCGATTTACAAAGAAACACAATGACGTTGTTGACAATATAAGTAAACAAACTAAATAGTAACTGTCAGTACCTACCCGTTTTTCATGTGTCTCGATTCTCGATCCTTAATTATTTGTGCATTATTGGCGATCACGTATTGGTTAGACTTTGTAAAGTCTAGGTCATGAGTGTGCTGCGATTTGAAAAGAAGTTTTGTAGGTAATAAAAAAAATACATTTTTCACAGTACAGACGGGTAAACTGAGCAGTTACCGTTGGTACACGGTCTCATTGTCCTGACAAAAAAACAACATTTTTTCCCCCGTAAATGATATTACAAGCTTTTTTGAAACTTGCAGTATGTTGTTCAGTTCAAATCCTAAAAGTTTAATTTAACCCACCCGGTTTTCGATTGAGATGAAATTTTGTATGCAAAAGTATATCGCTCTTAACAAATATTTGCACCACACAGTGCCCATTCGAGGCTATGTTATGGACAGTGGAGTAAAGGCTGAGTAAAGGCAATTATAAAGGTCGTGTAAAGTTTAATGGCGGCTAATGCTGAGTTACAGAGTTACCGCTTAGTGGGTCAACGCTTTTCATATTGAAATGAAATTGTACTTACGCTGCTACTTGATATTCAGTTGAAAATTAGATAGATTAACAAATGTATGTAATATACATAAGGATTATATTTAAAGTTAAATATTCGTGTCTAATATTTTGTGCCTATATTGTTATAATATTCTTAAAGAATTTGTTCTTATATTTTACTCTCGATCAAAAAGTAACGACAAAATAATGAATCTTCTTATACTATTCTGATCGGTGCCCAGACTTGATTACTAACAAAATAGTAAAAGTCAAAACTGAAGGTTTGCCGAAGAGCCATGGACCACAGTATTTTAGGTATCAAACTAACTGATAAGGTGAGCAACACCACACTACACATCATCGCAAAAGTCACGGATGTAGGTAAGAAAGCAGCACAACTTTAGTGGGATTGGGGAAATTTACAAACTGAGTTCCATCAGATAGCAGGAAGACCGAGGACGAGATGGGCTGACGAATTGAAAATGTTTGAGAAGGATTGGTCAGAAAAGATCAAAAATAGAGAGTACTGAAAGGAAAGAAAGGAGGCCTTTGCCCAGTAGTGGGACATACATGGCTAGTAAAAAAAAATCTGATCGGATTTACATTGACAATGTTTTTGGGATACATATTTTATTAATATCGATAAAAAGAAATGTTCTCCGATACAAAATCAAATTGGCTGAAGGCTGATTTCTATGGAAAGTCTTTTTATTCAAATTTTTCGATAATTGTTTTTATGGAAAGTATTTCACTATTATGGATTGAACGTGCTCCAATGTTGCTGGTGTTTTAAAAGTCACCTTATCATCTTATATGTACGTTTGTTGATGTTCTTTGTGATGCAATTTGTGTGTGGGCAATTTTAGACCGTTTCGTAAGTACCTAATACTCCGCATTGAACAGATTTCTTCGAGGGGAAACCCCAGCGAGCCCGCGGGCGAAAGCTAGCATATTAATGTTTGATTCAGCTTAGAGGGGCCGTGAAGTTTCCGAGCTCAGCCATGCACAAGTGGTTTGACAGCAATAAAATTCGCCATGTTTTTGTACGAGGCGCTCCTTGAAGCTGTCAATTACGCCGCCCTCGCAAAGACATACGCGGTTGTCGGTATTAAGTGACTACTCCAGGGTTAGTGTAGTTAACCCTACACTAACCCTGGAGTAGTCACATGTTCGGTATAAAGACATTACGAAAAAAAAGTAGGATAAAAACTTTTCCACCTTTTTACATGTTTTTTTTTGTGAAGAGTTATAATGATGGCAGGTAGAAGATACTTAAATATTTGGAAGTGACGAATCAGTAAGTATAATAAACTACCTAATTAGCAGTGTAGAGGTACTTACAGTTAGATACTTTTCAAACTATAATGTCTTATTTATCTTCTTCTCTGCCAAGCGCCTAGCATTCTGTGACCAAACTAACTTTTGAATTTTAATCTAACGTTACGTTTTAGAACTAAAATACAGAAAGTCTGTATTACTTATACAATGTGTATTTTTTATACTTGATCTGACGAAATCTGCGGATATTAAACGAAATATTATAGATAGAAAACCGGAAAAAAATCGTTATCAAGACTTTAATTTTTTTTTCTAAAGTTCGTGTTTCGATTTTTTTTTCTCTTTAAGTAAACGGCGTATTTTCTTCAAAGTTATCTCATTTAAAAACTACAAAGTTTAAAAATCTAAGAAAGTAAAAAATAGCATAACGATTTGTTTTTCGTTTTTTGTCGATAATATTTCGTCTAATATCCGCACATTTTGTTTGATCAAGTATAAAAAATACACATTTTGTACTTGGGTACTTATTTTACATAACGCCAAGATAAATAAATGAACAACCTATCTCTACATTACATAATTATAAGTTACTTCGTCCGTCTTTTCGCCCAACATAACGCTTAAAGTGGCTTTTGGATCTTGCGGCCCTGGGCTTTGTTAGCTAATAGCCTCAAGACCCAAACTGCTCTATGTGCCCCATCAGGAATAAAGACGTGATTGCACATCGTGTCGTAGAGTTCATAAGGGGTGACGCAAATGAAGTCCCCAACTTACACTTATTCGCGAGTATTGGGCAAAGCACGCCAGATGGCGTAGTGTTTGCCCGGTGGAGAACTTTGAATTTTCAACTATTAGCCGTGCCGTGCCTCTCCCCACCTGTCGGTGTTTGCTGACAGTTGCTGTGTTTGCGAATTACCTTATGCGATGTTTTGGTCACAGATAAACACCACTTTTGCTAGGCAATTGGCAGAGAAGTAGGCTGTCCTAAGAATACATACATAATCATAAATGAATTCACGCCTTTTTCCCTAACGTGGCAGACAAAGTACTTTGGGTCTTGCGGCTCTAAGCAAACAGAGCCCAGGGTTGCAAAGCTCAAAGGCCATTGAGAAATTAAAATAGGTGGCAGTAAATATATGGTGCTTTTACATAGCATTTTCCAGTGTAATACAGGTTGCAGTTTTTGAGAAAATTTTGCAAGAACTCATTGCTGCCATTTTGAAACGCGGAGTCACCTAAACGAATGGTTCTTCTATACAAAAACCGCTCGCTTAGTGACTCCGCGTCTGAATAATGACCCTACATGTTGTAAGTAACTGATTTTAGACTTTTGCGGTCACAATGGGTACTATGACCACAGAATAAATATAAGTATTACATACAGAACGGAATCTCCTAAAGTCCTGCGCCATATGCGTCCCCGTTTCCTGTCTCCGCATCTCTCCCCGTTCTCGCCTTATCCAGGGTGTTGCACGTGCACGGATGTAAAGTTTCGTTTGTAGTAGAAGCAGGCATAAATGATACCTTGCTTCTAGGAAGTGCCAAACCTGTGCTGTGCTATTACTTTACTGCGATTGATTTTGAATTGGGGGCAAGTTTTTTCGACGACAATCGGAGCAATCCTATCTCATTTTTTTTTAACAATTATTTACGGCCTTGGATATGAGTCGTTTGTTTTTCGTTTCTTTATTTCTAACAGGTAAGTCCATTTTCCTTACTTTCTTTTTACTTAGGTACATTCATTTTTGAGAAATACCTAGTTATATATAACCCGCAAAAATCAACTTGCGAGGAGCCTATTAGTAACTTCTGCGGGAATAACATAGTTGATTTTTGCAGTGAATGATCCAAGAATGATGGGCTACAGAAGGCAGGTCACCACTTCTCCTTGTTGTGGAGAATAGTCGCAAAAACGATAAAACAAATTACAAAGGAAAAAATCAACTTCAACTACTTCCACTGACTGCATTCAAATCAATCTGGACAAGGCGATATCACACTGGCTCGGAGATTACGAGCCCCGGCCGAATAAACAGACAAACAGCGTGGAAATTCTCAAAAACGAGCCGTCCGTTGTCTCGCTTCCATAAATATTTGTTCTGGCCAGTTATTGGCGGGTACAGTCATGTACACAATGGTTTAGTTTCCATTCTTACATATATACATTATCACGTGAATAAGACCCCAAGCCCAGAAGCCACTTTTAGCGAGATGGTGGGCGTCAAGATTGAAAAAAGAGATTAAAATGGTTTGCATCGCCTAATAACATGATTCATATTCTCGCAAAATTCCCTCCATTCTTGTAATTTTAAAATACTTAGGTGTTTAATCTCCAGTTTTGTATTTAGCATAAATCCTAAAAATCATACCATGTCAATGAAAAAAAAACATGTTTACCTCCTATACCCAAACATTTAGATAGTTATATGGATAAAGACTTCAAAAAGATCACAACATTCTGTCATGTTGACTAAAAGAAACTAGTTAGTGTACTTTGCGCATAAGTTTCTGTAAATATTTCTTCCGACTTTTGGAAACGACCTTATTTTTTGATGTTGTTTAATAATGTACATATGTTTGAACCCACGCAGTCTGATACAATTTATTTTAATTATTAGGGCGCCATATTAGATTTATTGTGACGTTATATACTTTATAACCAGCACTCAACCAAGACGCTTCCAACAATATCTCGGGAACAGATGAACGTATGTTCATCTGTTCCCAAAATATCGTTGGGAGTGGCAAAACACATAACCCACCTTTTGAATTCAAAGATTCAAAGATTCAAATGTTTATTCAGTAATTAGACTTTTACAGGCACTTTTACACGTCAATAAGTATAATTTACGTTACGTGTAAAGTATATTAAAATACAATTTATTTTTAAAGAAAAGCTACCGATACCAGCGCTTCGTAACGACCACTGCTGAGAAGAAATGCCGAAAGAAACTCATTTTCACAGTATTGGTCGCCTACTCGCCAGAAGAGCTTTGTCATATTATTATTTTTGTCTTTTAATTATTAAATACTTATAATATAATACAATGTTGACATATTTAACATGTAATGCTTGCGAATGAATTAACAAACATAAATTGCGTAACAAAAATATTAAGTAGTCAAAAAAAGCGAAGCCGAGCTGACCAGTCCCTCCCGGCAGCACCCGTTCACGAGTTGACTCACGGATCAGCCATCGTTAAACTCAACCATTTTATAGGGAATCTAACGACCCGACCAGCGACGCCACCACCAGATTGGACATTTTAGTGAGCATGAAAAGCCCGATATCGCAGACCTTGTCAACAGAATTTAAATGTTACAACAGAACAGTAATTTAAATGTTAGACGGTGTAGTACCTTCTCATATGCTTATAAGCAGGAATGAACATTACTAAAACATTAGAATATTCTTGTTTTTAAATTTACTTTTTATTTTTCTGTTGTACGACCTCTGCTCGTGACTGTACGTCCCATATCTTTTTCACTGCGTGTCCACGGTCGGTCATGTGATACTAGCTTCAGGTAACCTTCATGGCGGCAGTCGAACTCGGGTTTCATATATGTGCACAACCATTTTTATTTGTCCTTGTTTTATTAAACTCTTACTTGAAAATAAAAGGGAAAATATTTTTGAAACGAATTTTCTAAGAGAATTGATATCTATATGTACTACACTTATTTTCGGAGAAATGAAAACCGGAAAGTGCGTCACATTCACGGTTCCAAAGCAGCATACCTGCGGTTGCAAATGGAAATGCGCGTTTACATAATATGTAGAAGATGAGGAAATGCATTTTGAAATACATAAGCACTAGATAAAAAGCTACTACTGAAGCCGCAGAAGACGCCAAGAGGCGAAAATATTCGTCTTTATCTAATGAGTGTATTTTTTTTTCATCTTGGCGTGGAAACTTTTGGTCCGTAGCGCCCAAGTACTAAAAAAATATTAAAAAATAACCCCTCGGTTTGTCGAAGTGCCGCTGGTGACAACAGGGACTTAGATTTTTAATTTGGATTAATTTAGATATTTAATTAAGTTTTTAAACTGTATACCTGTGTATAAATAATAATCATTTTCATTTGAATACATAAAATAAATGTGTTCTCAACGTTAACACAAATAAAAATGTACTATATTAACTCACAGAAGTTATGACAAATCAATGGCAAAACATAAAAAAAAATCCTGGCATGATCATACCTGGTACGTACTTACGGGTAATTTCTCGTCAATCCTGGGAGACTTAATACTCCGGCCGTTAAGCACCCCGCCGGGCTGCTCCCAAGGTATATAAGTTAAACAGGTACGCAGCGTAGAGGCAACATTGCAGCATTTTCTTCTAAGCAATAAGGCATGCTAACTCATAACAAGTTGAGCACATACCCCGTATATACCAGTATAATACATATTTACGTCGGGGCAGCACGTCACGTAGTTTCCCCGTATCGTCCCTCGTTAACACGTATGTGCGAAGCGTTCTCGTTGCGGTCCCACGAATTCCACTAAAAATACAGCTGACTGTATTGCTACGGCACAGAGGTGAATTTAACTGGAAGTGCATTTAACGCATAAATGTACTATAAGGTTTTGTCTCTGTCTTTATCCAAATGCCATGTTAAGTATGATAGTGCGTGAGAACGTGGTAAAAGGAATCAAAATAGTGATGGGTTGCTAGCCGCTTCTATTAAATCATGTACTCTTGAAATTTTACAAAGAATGGTTTTCCCATACAAAAACCATACGTTAAGGTGACTCTGCGTTTCAAAAATGGCAATTCTGTTAGCGACGTGCTCATTTTTTTTTGTATTTTAATTTGTTAGTATGGTGGTACTTTGATAATTTGTACAACTTTAGTTTTAAGCTGAAATTTGAAGGTATACGTGTGACGCAGCGAAAAGGAACCAACGTTTTGTCTGTGACTACTACGGGTCGGTTTTGTCTATCCGCGCGCGACATACGTACATACTGCTCTCACATTAAAATAATGTGGTGTCTGTAACTTTGAGGAAATAAACTGTTTTTCGGTTTCGGTACTACGAGCTTTTATTGTGGAATACCTGCAGCAGGAACAAGACCCGCAACAAGAAATTAACATGATTTCTATTAAACAAAACCGGATATAGCTAAATTTTACTAGGTACTCTTATAAAGAACTAAAACGAATAAAATACTTGAAAAATGTTACTTCAAATTTAATCTACGCATTTTTATATAGGCACTTCTAAACTACTTTAAAAGCTAAGTCCACCAAATATTACGTCATGTGGATGTTTTTCAAATCTTATTTGGTACGTACAAGAACGTGAAGCATAGGTACTTTGCATTGTGTCGTATATTTAATTTTCAGTACAGAATTATTTCTTGGAATTCTTACTAAATTCGGCTTCAAAGAACGTTTAAAGAATGTTTTTCTACTCGATTACGTCAAAACCAAAAGGATTATGATTTTCGTTGCTATATATGTTATCACATTATAGATGTTATTGGCCACAATTTATATTTTTCGTTATATAACACATGATGTCACATATATTTTATAATGCACTTTGATTAAAATCTATAGTGTCAAACTGTGCCGAAGTTAAAATAAAAGTTCTCAGCAAATTTATTTCTTCGTGAAAAACGGGACGTAAGTTTGTAATAAAAGTAATTCAATTAGCATTACAAGCGTAATTCCGCAGACATTCAGTCGCGTAGCTTCGGCATTGCATGTTTTAAAACTTACTAAGTATTTGTCTTATAGATTCTATATTGCCGATTGTGCTTAATCTGAAGTGGTCCAAGTAATTCGGAATGATAGTTGAAGTGTTAGCAGACACCTTGATACTAAACTTGTTGATACCAGGGTTCGACGCCCGATACGATATCTGACACTGAAAGCTTGTTTGTGAAAGTGTATTGCATTTCTCGTGGCGTTATCCTCAATGTTCGTTTTAAGGATTCCACACTAAAACGGTCAACAAGAAATAAAATAATTTTTTTATGAACGCCGGACACAACTGTACTTTGAAACCATCTCAAATACGTCAGCTTTCAAACAAAAAACCGCATTATAATCGATCTATTCGTTTAGGAGCTACGATTCCACAGACACATCAAACTTATAACACTTCCCTTTTTGCATCGGGGGTTAAAAAGGAACATTGATATGATGCAAACTTTGGAGAAGAAAATCTCAGGCTTTATAAAGCTACAATGTTAAGGATATAATCGGAAATGCAGTGAGATGGAGAAAAATTTTACATAAAAATAATAAATGTAGGTAAGTACATACTTAATCTTATGTAAAGAAATTTTCTGCAGATTAACAAACATAAGAGGAAAAGATACCCATCTAAAATTTTCCGAACCTTCAAACCAAAAATTTTTTTATTTGACTTTATTTTGGAAACATACTGCATGTTTCCATGTTCTTATGTTACTTAAAACTATCTTATATAATAGACCTCGAGTGCTTATATGGGTACATTATATTACTAAGGTAATTAAATCAGAGTGAGCGCGAATCAAAAGCGATAGCTATGGAATCGGTGAATTTGTAACTATAGTTTCCAAACATAATAACCTACTATATATAAACCTTATTTTGTCTAACATTTTGTGGTAAATTGTGACGAAATATTCGTATAGACTTGCTTCAAAAAAAGACTTCGATGCAGTTGCTATGTTATTTTAATTTCGCTAAGTGGGCGCTGCAGGCCGCGGCGCTTCAAAGACGCTGGACGGCGGCTATCTTCAAACCATGTTTACAGCTATACGTGGGAAAGGTGACGAAGATATTTGGAAATAAGTGACATTACATTATTATCCCCAAGTTTACATAGATGGGTTTCCTCACCTATACGTATATTTTTACATCTGTGCCTATACCTACCATTCTCCTACTGTCACTGACACAGACTGCCTACTTAAGATAAAATATTATACGAAAATAAGCAAACATACGTAAATAATCAAGTGATTATTTACGTATGTTTGCTTATTTTCGTATGAATATTTAATATTTTATTATGAATATACATTTAACGTAAGTACGTTAAATGTATATTCATAATAAAAATCCTCCAAAGGCCTAGTTTCTAAATAAATATTTGATTAATTGATTCGATCCTCTGATAGAGTACAAGTAAGTAAGTACTTAACTAGAAATTTTAGCAACTGATCATATTTCCGAGAATTATCCTTCATCACAATTTCCCTTTTTTTCTTAAGCTCCAAACAATTTTATTTTTGATCATTTCAGTAGTTAATTTACTTACTTACCAATGTTTTATACAAACCCAATACACAAAAATAATATTATATATAATTATTAAATATAATAATAATATAAGTACCCTAAAGCCTGACTAGACACGAAACTTTTTAAAACTTTGGTTACAGTCGGGCCAAAAACATCACACAGAAGCTCACGATCAGTTGGAGCATATAAGGTAGATTCCTATTTTATACCTAGATACATAATTGAACATCAACATTTCGTATATAGTAAATTTGAAACTTGTGCATATAAAGTACATTCGCAGTAACTACTTGGAACTCATTGCTTTGAGGATAGTCCCCCGGGAGCGGGTGTGCGAGACACAGGGAATATTAAATGCCGCAATTCTCTATAATCTGTGCTGCTTGTGACGGAGAATTATGTAGTTCTTTCTTCTTGCTTACAGACTGCGTAATGCTTTCATGTTATGAAATACGAGTACATTGCAGTTAGGAGTTTTTTTTAAAGGGAGACAAAATGATAAATGCTGTGTTTTCGACATGGTGCATATATAGAAAACTCCATTTTTTGTAGGTAATATTTTAAGCCAACGCTTTGGGTAGTTACATACAAATTCTTGGCGTTGGATGAAATATTTTTGGTTGTTTTACAAATTGTGTTTGGTTGTTTACGACTAAGAAGGTGCATAAGTACCTATATTTCTTACAGTGACATACAACATAAGTACAGTACCGCTTGTGGTACGATTGGCGACACGTCGAGGCCGCTCATCGCAAGGCGTTCCGCGCCATTGCGCACCGCCATCTTGGGCACGCAGCAATAAGTACAGACAGCAAAAAAAAAAACTGAAGTATTTTTTAATAATTACCATAAAATACATGTTTATTGTGCATATCAGAGTATAATACATATTGTTATAAAAAGTTGCAAAATATGATGCTCAGAAAAAAAAATTAGGAATGACTTGATTAGTAAGGCTTAATACCAAGTAAGTAGAGCGTCTATGATGAAATAGGAAAAGATACAAGTCATCTTGTTAGTACAGGAATATTGGACAGTTGGTCGAAGATAACGCTGTACATACATGTATATTGTACATACGCCCTCAAGCGACCTTGGTACGTACCTTGTCTGCCATTGCCTTTCTGCCCCATACATTGCAGATTCAGCGCGCTATGTGAAATGCGCTGAGCAATTTTGAAAGTTCTTACGAGAGCCATAGTACAGGACAATGCTTCGTGTAGGCTTAAGGTCAGTCTTTTGTAAATCCTTGATAGATTCCTATGTCTAGCAGAGGACGTCATACGGCTACAAAAAATATATTTCAAAGCCAAATGACATATTAATAATGCCGGGAATTGCCGCATATTCTGCTGTCGGTCCCGTGTTTATCCGACCAAACATTTTCGAAATCGTCAACGAGCCGGTTTCCGTTTTTTCTCCGCATCTCAGTTGAGCAAACAAAGGCGGCGCTTCAAGGAAAACACCTATTCACGAAATTACGCTTTTCGCCACCTGCCAACCTAATTCGACATTCATATGAGCACAAACACGTACCTGATGGGCTATAAGTATTCTATGATTATGTACATTTCAAGATTATGTTTTATTATGAACGAACATATGATAAATGTACTCATACAAACGGGACAGTCTGCCTGCGATCACGAAGGGCGTGACTTCTAACCGAAACGTTTGACCCAACAAAAAAGGTTCGTACTAAGTCCCGTAATAAAATACAAATTAATCATGGTTCAAAGCTAGGTTTTTAAACTATTGTAGTTTAAAAACCTAACCTAAGGTGTTGGAATTGTTTAAAAATATTTTTTCTATTTCTATAGGTACCTTTGTAGAAGTGGGACACAGTACGTGGGAGAAGTTTTTGTGATATTAAAAAAATGATTTAAATAAAAAAGAAAAATATTAAAATTAAACACAAATTTATTATATACTACTTAGAAAATAAACGGTATAAAATTCAAGGATTCCCAATGGCTGCTTGGAAGCGCCCGCGCCGTCTTCGCCTTCGATAAGAGTGTTTGCGCTTCGGTTCCGGGATGTCGCCGTATCTAATGAGAACTGATAACAAGTCTGGGACGCGGAGGGACGCTATATTTCCTTCCACACTGTCACGATTTTCAACCATTTTGTTTTTTCCCTTTTCTCAAGCATAGATGTGACTTCTTTGGAAGTGAAAGCAAAAAAATTTTGTGTACACCTAAGTATGTAGGTAGGTAGGTAGGTATACCCATAAAGTATGTATGATAATAGCTGTTGAGTTGGTGCATGTTGTGCACTATATGAATATGAAATGAAAGCTTGTTTCAATAATCTACAAAATGTAAAATATGTACATACTTACTCGATTTTTTTTTCAAAAAAGTATCTTTGATTCTATGTTATATTGGTTTGCTAACCCACTATAAGAAAATATTTCTTCAAAAATATTTCCCTTTACTTTTTTTTTGATTCTCAGCAAAAAGATCCCAAAGGCCCTACTCAAATTTTCTTAAACTAGGTTTTAAAATTCTCTTTCAAAGAAAGCAGCAATCTTTAATTTTATTAATAAACACTATACGAGTACTAGGTGGAGACTTCAATGCGAAATACACATTTTGGGGCTCCCGACTGACTAAAACAAAAGGAAGAAGGCTGATACAAGCTATTAAAGAATTGCACTGTGATGTTGCATGAACAGGATATCCAACATACTGACCAACGGACCCACAAAAAGACATTTTCATTTACAAAAATTGTCATCTAATTATATGACAACAGATCAAAGCTTTGATATGAACTCGGACCACTCAGCCATATACCTAGAAATAAGTGAGAACGTTCTCTAGTCAATAAACATACTGATTGGCAAAGTTTTAAAATTGAATTGGATAGCAATATCGAGCTTAGAGTACCATTAAAGACTCCCGAGCAGCTTAATATAGACCTTGAATAGTTCATTACTCTAATACAATGGACTGCCTGGAACAACACTCCTAAAATAAAAAAGAAAACTGTCAGAAATGTATATCCAATAGAAATTAGAGAACTCATTAGCTCATTACAGAAAAACGAAAGCAAAGGAAATTATGGCACCAAACCAGGTCACCAGAAGATAAGAGAAAATTAAATAACCTCAACAAAAAACTTAAACGAGTAATACAGAATCATGTTGATGAGTGTACAATCACGTACCTCCAAAAGCTTACCAGTGACCGAAGCACAGATTACTCACTCTGGCAGGCTACAAAATATTTGAAACACCCCATCAACTACATCTCTCCCCTAAGAATGGGATCTGGAAGGTGGGTGGTGGGGGTTACTAGTGAACAAAAAGCTGCCAAGTTTGCTGATCATTTAGAAAATATTTTTAAACCAAATCAGGAACCAAGCCAGGAAGTAAATTATGAGGCAGAAACTAACGTAATCAGCGATAGCAATGATAAACAAAACAACGTAAAGCTTGTGACACCGAATTAAGTCTTACGTGAAATAGAACAACACATCAATCCAAAAAAATCACCTGGCTTTGGTTTGATATCAGGGGACTATACAACCTTCCTAAAAAGGTTTAAATTAACTATCAAATCTGATAAATACTGCCTTGAGACTTAGATATGTACCTGATTTGTTCAAAATAGCTGAAGTTATAATGATAGCAAACCTGGAAAGCCACCAAATGAAACTAAGTCTTATAGGCCAACATCCTTGCTGTCTGTAATGTCAAAACTGTTCGAAAAACTGTTACTTAAAAGGCTAAAACCTATAATTTAAACGAAAAATGTTATACCTGAACATCAGTTTGGCTTTAGAGAAAATCTCTCTACAATTGATCAAGTACATATAGGATAACTATCATCATTGAACAATCTCTAGAAAATAAAAAAGTTTGCTCAACTGTCTTTCTAGATATAGCACAAGCTTTTGACAAAGTGTGGCATGAAAGCCTTATTTTAAAACTCAAAAGAATGCTTCCCAAAATCTTTGTTAAGATACTAACGTCTTAAATAACTGATAAAGCCTTTAGAGTGCGACAAGATCATGCATACTATGAAGTTAAGGAAATAAAAGCTAGAGTACCTCAAGGAAGTGTATTAATTCCGGTCTTGTACCTTTAATACACCTGCGACATTTCTGAACTAGAAGTAAACCTATTGCGTCCTTCGCTGATGACACGGCTATTATGGCAGTTGGAAACAGTCATGCCGAAGCAGCAGAAAAGGTCCAAGCAGCTGTTAATAAAGTTCACAACTGGACACAGAAATGGCGAATTAAACTAAACGAATCAAAATCGGTCCACGTCAACTTCACAAATAAAAATGATGACTACTGTCCAGTCTACATAAATGGACAGCAGGTGCCATATGAAAACACTGCTAAGTACCTAGGTATGACACTCGACGCGAAGCTTCGCTGGAAACCCCACGTTAAAAATAAAAGAGAGGAACTTGATATAAGATTTCAAAAGATGTACTGGCTGCTTGGAAGGAACTCTGCATTGTCAGTAAATAACAAAATGCTAATTTATAAACAAGTCCTCATGCAAGTATGGACTTATGGTATATAGTTATGGTACAACTTATGGTTACCAAACAAAGTAATATTGAAATAATTCAACGCTTCCAAAATAATATACTGAAGGCCATTGTGAATGCGCCCTGGTATATAAGAATTGACGATCTACACCGAGACCTTAACATGCAGACCGTCAATAAAGTTATCAAGAAATACGCCGAAGCACATAAGTATAGACTGCTTCACCATGAAAATTTTGAAGCGATTCAGATCCTCGACAACACGGACATAGTGCGACGTCTCAAAAGAACTAAACCTTTTAAACTAGTGTAGTTTAAAAAAAAAAACATGGATATTATAGTGCGGTGAAGTACCAATAGAGATACAAGAACAAAGTGCCTTCCCCTTAATAGAGACAGTACGAAAAGTACAATAACGTATAAAACTAGGTCAATGTTAAATTACTTATTAGTCTGAGTTTAGGCTAGATTGTTATATTATTAGCGTACTTATTTACTTTACTAAGTACGTTAAGAAAGGAAAAAAAGAAACACTGGTGACTTTGACGATTTTAATTTTCGTAAAGTCGGAAAACCTCTTTTAAAAGAAATCATGCATATTGGAACAATCGCCAGGGGCTGGCCGAGAAGAACAAGTTACATTAAGTAATTAAGAAAACAATATTAAAACCTAATCTAATTTGAAGTTCGAACAATTCAATCGAATAGCGAACTCAGAATCAACATAAGGTACTCCATAAAGAGGACATCGGAAATTTTAAAAGAAAATTTGAACAAATTACCAATCTCTGTAGGAGCTCTTAAATAAAGAACATTTTTAAAAATTCCAACTTAATTGTTAGCGGAACTGGCTTATGCCGCAGTGAGCCAAAAATATGATTGACAACGTTTATTCGCTCTTCTATTCTCCGCAATATTATTAATAGGACAATATATTTTTCTCCACTTATCTGATTAGAAATGTAACAAATATGTGGACGTTACCTTTTTTTTAATTTAAAAGTCCTTTACGCCATTCATTAAACCAAAAAAATCAGAATTTATTTAAATAACTAGCTGATGCCCGCAACTTCGTTCGCGTGGACTTTATGACTCCGGCGTATAAATATAAATAAAAACTAATGAGAGAGAGAGAGAGAGAGAGAGAGAGAGACAGAGGGAGAAAGTACTTGTAACAGTGTTAGGAGTTTAAAGTCAATATTATTTTAATTCTTTCCTTCGGGAGCCAATATGAAAAGAGCTGAAGTGTTACTAACCCTGGAGAAAGCCACAATAAGTAGGCCATGCGAAAAACCAGTCCTTAGATCGACATCAGCAGCTTTAAGCCTCTAAAACTGTGACTTATTTTCATAGCAAAGCAAGTTAACATATGGAACTGTGTATTTTCAAAAGGAAAATTGTTGGGGATGAGTGGCATACGCGGAATAAATACAGTTTTACTGGCATCACTCACTTACTGTGAGCTTTAAGTGTCTCAGCAGACTATGCCGAAGTTTAGTGGCTAAAGTTCAGTGTCTAAAGTTCGGTGGGGATGACACACTAAATAAGCTGAAATTCAGCTGCTGAAGTTCGGTGGAAACGCCGGACAGTTGTGATGTGCCGATATGAGAATTTAATCTTCCGTCTTTGGCGCGTCTGCGGGGAACGGAAACGGGAGCGGAAGAGGGAACGGAAGTGGAAGAGGGAACGGGAACGGGAACGGGAGCGGAAGCGGGAGCGGGAGCGGGAGCGGGAGCGGAAGCGGCAGCAGTGGCGGCAGCAGCGGCGGCGGCGGCGTCGGCGGTGGCGGAGGCGTCGGCAGCGGCGGCGGCAGCGGCGGCGGCGGCGGCGGCGGCGGCGGCGGCGGCGGCGGCGGCGGCAGCGGCGGCGGCGGCGGAAGCGGCGGCGGCGGCGGCGGCGTCGGCGGTGGCGGAGGCGTCGGCAGCGGCGGCGGAGGAGTCGGCGGCGGCGGCGGCGGAAGCGGCGGCGGCGACGTCGGGGGAAGCGGTGGCGGTGGCAGCGGCGGCGGCAGCGGCGGTGGCGGCGGTAGCGGCGGCGGCGGCGTCGGCGGAAGCGGTGGCGGCAGCGTCGGCGGCGGCGGCGGCGGCGGGAGCGGGAGAGGGAGCGGGAGCGGGAGCAGGAGTGGGAGCGGAAGTGGGAGCGGGAGCGGAACGGGTACGGGTACGGGTACGGGTACGGGTACAGGTACGGGTACGGGTACGGGTACGGGTACGGGTACGGGTACGGGTACGGGTACGGGTACGGGTACGGGTACGGATACGGGTACGGATACGGGTACGGGTACGGGTACGGGTACGGGTACGGGTACGGGTACGGGTACGGGTACGGGTACGGGTACGGGTACGGGTACGGGTACGGGTACGGGTACGGGTACGGGTACGGGTACGGGTACGGGTCCGATTCAGGCAAAAGCATCGGAAGTTCGGCGTTATGTGTTGCTAGTAATGCAAATAACATTGCAGGCATGCATTGGCTGAAATTCAGCCGCTGAACTTCGGCATACAGTGCTGAGACATTAAGTTGGGTTCCGTTACACAGTTTCGGCGGAGTCAAATTTCGCATCAGCATTATTGGCCCTCCGACATTAAGACTTATTTTGTGAGCCGTGAGTCCATTTGCTGCAAGTGAATTAAGAAACTCAACTGGATAATTGGTGGCGTCGTCAACAACACTATCCAAGAAATCTAAATATATATCTATCTAAATATATATAACTCAAAGGTGACTGACTGACTGACATAGTGATCTATCAACGCACAGCCCAAACCACTGGACGGATCGGGCTGAAATTTGGCATGCAGGTAGATGTTATGACGTAGGCATCCGCTAAGAAAGGATTTTGATCAATTCTACCCCCAAGGGGATAAAATAGGGGATGAAACTTTGTATGAAACTTTGTCAATTTTAAACCGATCGGGCTGAGACTTTGCATGCATAAAGCTACTATGACGTAGGCATCCCCTAAGAAAGGATTTTGATAAATTACACCCCTACGCGAGCAAAGCCGCGGGCACAAGCTAGTTAACAATAATTTGCGTCATAAGTTCTTTATAAATTGATTTTTAATTTTTTGGTATCAATATGGCGCGTTCACATAACCAAGAATTTTCTGGTGTGTTATGCTCTGAAGGTCCGCAAATACTGAACTTATAAGTTCTACTTCGGACGAAACAACTTTTTTTTTGAAAAAATTTCAATGTACAGACACATTTTTTTTACTCTTTTATATATATACATTTAGTATGTTTTTGTTCAGCGGCAACAAAAAACATCATCTACAAAAATTTCAACTGTCTAGCTATAATGGTTCATGAGATACAGCCTGGTGACAGACAGACAGACAAACAGTCGGACGGTCTAAGTAATAGGGTCCCGTTTCTACCCTACCCTATGGAACCCTAAAAATCGAATAAAATAAGTATTGATGGGGGGCTCCCATACTACAAACGTGATTTTTCATAGATTATGGTACGGAACCCTTCGCGCGCGTCCGACTCGCGCTTGGCCAGTTGTATTATTGTATTATTAACTCAACAAAAAGTTCTCATCAGACTTAACAACTTTTGCTAAGGTGGCAGTTTTAATATTTCTTATAGTTTAGCTGGACCATTATAGTTCTGCATCATGTGTTCCATTTTCCAAAATCAATTATAGCCTATATGTTGCCCAGGCTTCACAGCTATATAACAAAAAAAGTTTCATTCGAATCCGTCCAGTATTTCCGGAGATTAGCGTGTACAAATAGACAAACAGACAAACAGACAAACAGACAAACAGACAAACAGACAAACAGACAAACAGACAAACAGACAAATAGACAAACAGACAAACAGACAAACAGACAGACATTTTTTTTTATTTTCTTATTCTATTACTATATCTCCATTGCCCCAAATATTTTTTTTTGAAAAATTTTCAATGTACAGACACATTTTTTTTACTCTTTTATTATAGTATAGATAATCTCCTCTTATCTATCATTTCGACTTGCAAAGGAAAAATTTAAATTTAAGAAAAGAAATCTCACTCATTTTACGAGTCACCACACGCATTGAACGTATAATGAGACGGTTTTGAAAAACCATATATAAATGTAATGTGTAAATACATATGATTCACGCTCAGTGTAAAATTCAGACTATAGCCAACGTATAATACGATTGAATGGCCACAAAAAAAAAACAATAAAGTCTCAAATAATTATACTGATATATATTTTATATATTACTAGCTGATGCCCGCGACTTCGTTCGCGTGGAATTTATGACTCCGGCGTATTAATATAAACAAAAACTAATGAGAGATAGAGAGAGAGAAAGAGAGAGAGAGAGAGATAAAAAGTACTTATACCAGTGTAAGAGCTGAAGTGTTACTAACCCTGGAGAAAGCCACATTAAGTTGGCCATGCGAAAAACCAGTCCTTAGATCGACATCAGCAGCTTTAAGCCTCTAAAACTGTGACTTATTTTCATAGCAAAGCAAGTAAACACATGGAACTGTGTATTTTCAAAAGGAAAATTGTTAGGGATGAGTGGCATACGCGGAATAAATACTCGTACAGTTTCACTTGCACCACTCACAGTAAACTTTAAGTGTCTCAGCAGACTATGCCGAAGTTTAGCGGCTAAAGTTCAGTGTCTAAAGTTCGGTGGGGATGACACACTAAATAAGCTGAAGTTCACCCGCTGAAGTTCGGTGGAAACGCCGGACAGTAGTTATGTGCCGATATGAGAATTTAATCTTCCGTCTTTGGCGCGTCTGCGGCGAACAGAAACGGGAGCGGAAAAGGGAACGGAAATGGAAGAGGGAACAGGAGCGAAAGCGGAAGCGGGAGCGGGAGCGGAAGTGGCAGCGGCGGCGGCAGCGTCAGCGGTGGCGGCGGCGGCGGCGGTGGTGGCGGCGGCGGTGGCGGCGGCGGCGGCGGCGGCGGAGGCATCAGCGGCAGCGGCGGCGGCGGAGGCATCAGCGGCAGCGGCGGCGGCGGAGGCGGAGGCGCCGGCGGCAGCGGCGGCGTCGGCGGCGGCGACGGCGGCGGAGGCGTCAGCGGCGGCGGCGGCGGCGGAGGCGTCGGAGGCGTCGGCAGCGGCGGCGGCGGCGGCGGTGGAAGCTGCGGCGGCAGCGGTGGCGGCAGCGATGGCGGCGGCGGCGGCGGCGGCATCGGAGGCGGAGGCGCCGGCGGCAGCGGCGGCGGAGGCGCCGGTGGCGGCGTCGGCGGCGGCGACGGCGGCGGAGGCGTCAGCGGCGGCGGCGGCGGCGGCGGCGGCTGAGGCGTCGGAGGCGTCGGCGGCGGCGGCGGTGGCGGCGGCGGCGGCGGCGGCGGAAGCGGCGGCGGCAGCGGAGGCGTCAGCGGCGGCGGCGGCGGCGGAGGCGTCGGAGGCGTCGGCAGCGGCGGCGGCGGCGGCGGTGGAAGCTGCGGCGGCAGCGGTGGCGGCAGCGGCGGCGGCGGCGGCGGCGGCAGCGGCGGCGGCGGCAGCGGCGGCGGAGGCGCCGGTGGCGGCGTCGGCGGCGGCGACGGCGGCGGAGGCGTCAGCGGCGGCGGCGGCGGCGGCGGCGGCTGAGGCGTCGGAGGCGTCGGCGGCGGCGGCGGCGGCGGCGGCGGCGGCGGCGGCGGCGGCGGCGGAAGCGGCGGCGGCAGCGGCGGCGGCAGCGGTGGCGGCAGCGGCGGCGGCAGCGGCGGCGGCTGCGGCGGCGGCGGCAGGGGCAGCGGAGGCGGCGGCGGGGGCGGCGGCGGCGGCGGCGGCGGCGGGGGCGGTGGCGGCGGCGGCGGCGGCGGCGGTGGCGGGGGATGCTGGAGTGGGAGCAGGAGTGGGAGCGGGAGCGGGAGCGGGAAAGGGAGCGGAACGGGTACAGGAACGGGTACGGGTACGGGTAAGAGTACGGGTACGGGTACGGGTACGGGTACGGGTACGGGTACGGGTACGGGTACGAGTACGGGTACGGGTACGGGTACGGGTACGGGTACGGGTACGGGTACGGGTACGGGTACGGGTACGGGTACGGGTACGGGTACGGGTACGGGTACGGGTACGGGTACGGGTACGGGTACGGGTACGGGTCCGATTCAGGCAAAAGCATCGGAAGTTCGGCATTATGTGTTGCTAGTTATGCAAATAACATTGCACACATGCATTGGCTGAAATTCAGCCGCTGAACTTCGGCATATAGTGCTGAGACACTAAGTAGGGTTCCGTTACACAGTTTCGGCGGAGTCGATTATCGCATCAGCATTATTGGCCCTCCGACATTAAGACTTATTTTGTGAGCCAAGAGTCCATTTGCTGCTAGTGAATTAAGAAACTCATCTGGATAATTGGTGGCGTCGTCAACAACACTATCCAAGAAATTAACAATAATTTGCGTCATAAGTTCTTTATTAGTTGATTTTTAAGTTTTTGGTGTCAATATGGCGTGTTCACATAACCAAGATTTTTTCTGGTGTGTTATGCTCTGAAGGTCCGCAAATACTGAACTTCAAAGTTCTTCTTCAGACGAAACAACTTTTTTATGGAAAAATTTTCAATGTACGGACACATTTTTTTTTACTCTTTTATTATAGTATAGATTTAGTATGTTTTTGTTCAGCGGCAACAAAAAAACATCATCTATAAAAATTTCGACTGTCTAGCTATAATGGTTCATGAGATACAGGCTGGTGACAGACAGACAGACAAACAGTCGGACGGTCTCAGTAATAGGGTCCCGTTTCTACCCTACCCTATGGAACCCTAAAAATCGAATAAAATAAGTATTTATGGGGGGCTCCCATACTACAAACGTGATTTTTCATAGATTATGGTACGGAACCCTTCGCGCGCGTCCGACTCGCGCTTGGCCAGTTGTATTATAACTCAACAAAAAGTTCTCATCAGACTTAACAACTTTTGCTAAGGCGGCATTTTAATATTTCTTATAGTTTAGCTGGACCATTATAGTTCTGCATCATGTGTTCCATTTTCCAAAATCAATTATAGCCTATATGTTGCCCAGGCTTCACAGCTATATAACAAAAAAAGTTTCATTCGAATCCGTCCAGTATTTCCGGAGATTAGCGTGTACAAACAGACAAACAGACAAACAGACAAACAGACAGACATTTTTTTTTATTTTCTTACTCTATTACTATATCTCCATCGCACCAAATATTTTTTTTTTGAAAAATTTTCAATGTACAGACACATTTTTTTTACTCTTTTATTATAGTATAGATTAATTAAATACTGTGAACACTTCTCATCTTTTGCATACTGCCGTCCATCCTGCGTCTTGATTCTTGATTAGTCCGGCGCGATTTTTCCGACCAATTGAACTTATGAAAAGTGTCTCAGCTAATGACTGTTTGATCTTATTACACAACCCCGAAGTTTTTATTATGTCAATAGACATTTAGGCTACCTGACTCAAACCAATTCATACTATTAAAGATAGAAACAGAATTTATAAAAACGGCTTATGACGGTCAACAGACGCTAGGGCAGCTAACTATAAAGACCAACTCGTATTATTAAAGAATTGACTTCGATAATTTTGACTTACCTTGAAACTACGTAGAAACTAAAGCACATAGATGTTTTAGGTTTCTTGGTATAAATATACAAATCAGCAGCTTGACGTTTTATTAAAATATATTAACCTACTTACTTTTTTCGTTTAAAACAGTAACAAGTACTGTCAAGAAAGGAAACAGGTACAACATTTTCCTAAAATACAGGCGAACTTAATCATCAGGACAAAACCACCAACGAAATTAGCTGGTTTAAAAAAAAGCCTATACATAATGATGACCTGCGAAACTTTTAACAGACAATTCCGATAGGTACTCCCTGAATTCCATAATAGTATTTTTTGCAACAGTTGTCGGGTCAAAAAAGCAAGTGGCGCGGGTTAAGATGCGAGCCTTGGCGAGCACCGTAAGTAAGGAGACGCCATCGAGCATTTTTTGACTCACTTATACAAAGTTGCATACAATACTTTTTCTACGACTATATTTACTAAATTAACTACAAAAATAAACGAAGAAAAATATGAAAATGTTTGACATATTATATTAGACGATATAAGGTACTACGGTTAACTTTATTTTTTAAAATTGACGTTTACTTCCTATAGTGACTATATAACAAAAAAGTTGTTCTTATTTTGACAATAAAAATATTATTTCGGAAAGTTTTTTTAAAATACGAACTGTATGAATTCAGTTGTTTGTTAAGTTGGTAGTTTTGCTCTTTTTTGTTAAGTAAGTGTTGGTCGAGTAAAACCTTAACATATGCTATAATATAAGGAATAAAGTATAGACTTTTCTGAACTCATATTATCTATGTTCTTAAATTAGTGTTCGGGACCATTTAAAAGATAGATAATCGTACAGGAGTAGAAAAATATACAAAATTAAACATTTTTTAATTTTGAAGCAGCCGCTATAGACAAGCAAATAGACGCGAAGACACTCCCCCCAAGTATAACAGGCTCGAATTTAGCTGGAAATCGTCCAGTTTTGTTTAATTCTGTAAAAAGCCGTCCAATATTAAATCCGACTTTAAATCGGACGACTTAAACAATAATGAGCCAACAAGCCGTGTTGGCTTAGCGACGTCTCGATTGAGATGGGCTCACATGGAGGTGAGTTTTTTTCTTACAACCGTTGTTACAAGAAATGCACCGTACTTAAATCAGTTAGGTCTAATACTACCTATTGGTATAAGAAAGGCAGATTGTTTTCTTCAAGTTTTACAAAAGCTTGATCTTCTTGGATATACATTTTCACTATAAGATCGCAATTTCTTTAATTGGGTAGCGAGATATATGGTCACAAAATTATAAGCCTTAACCATTTTTATGAAACGCAAGATCCGTCTTCTAAATGTATCCATTCCATTTTACAAGCTCTTATTTAACTAGCAATTTATCTTGTATGTATTAATGAATGTAAGTACCTATGTTGGTTTAAGTTAAATCTTGCAACGCAATTTTCAAAATGCAAGGATTGAGTTAAAATTTTCAAAACTGTCAAAGAGCTGTTCTGATGATGGAGCCGGGAGATATTCGACTCTATTAGTGTGGTAATTACCGTTGTTTCTTTAGTGTAACACTCTGAACTGTAGGTACCCCACAATACACACCAAGAAATGCATACAGTAGGACAGACTGGACAGAAATGACACAGTGAACTGTTAGAGACTTGGAGTGCTAAAAAATAGAACCTCTGCACCTACATTGGACCTGTATCTTCACCTGGTACCTATAGTCTTGACGAGAACGTTATGGTAGACGATGCCTAGGGTCTGATCACGAAGACGGAAGGTGGTTGATGGAACTTAGTAATAAAATGACGCAACTCCATCGAGTTTTGGCTTATTTCATTTGTCTTAATAAGTACGCCTTACAAAAAAGAAAGCTTGTACAAAAAATGTTATTAAAAAAAACTTATTATACTTAAAACTTTAAAAATGAACACCACTCAATAGCCTAATAACATTATTAAGTATAAATTTATATCGAGAGCCCGATAGACACAAAACTATATATAAGAAATGCACACAACGCGCAGAACTCCATAGCAATAATAACTGAGGAATAAAAATAAGTTAATCACCAAGGGCATGTGAACTAATGTCTACCTCTTCATAAAATTGACATCTGCCGAGCTCTGTACTTATCAAGCTACCTACACTGGACAAACAGACTTGGATGAGACGGGCTTATAGGATGACCATCATATGCACAATATACCAGCATAGTAGTATGCACGATACAGCAGCATGACGACCTCCGTGGTGTAGTGGTGACCACGCTAGTCCATCGTTCAGAAATTTGGAGATTCCAGGTTCAATCCCCGGCCAGGGTAAGTTGGAAAATGTCTTTCTCCAAATAGTGCTGGGTCTTGGGTGTTTATCTATAGGTGTATTTATTTATCATATAATATAGTATCGTTGGCTTAGTATCCCATAACAACTGAGAAAAACGAATGGTTTTAAATGGTAAACGAACAGTATGGATATCGAAATAACATAGGAATAGGAAGAAAATAAAGAGGCAATAGATGCACTAGTGAATGAAATTGTTAAGAATTTAAATAATAAGAAAAAAGTAGCTAGTCTCTTTCTTGACTTGAGTTCTGCGTTTAATTTGGTCGACCATCCTGTTAAATAAGCAGGAGCATTTCGGAATACGTGGTAAAATACTTTTGTTATTCAAATCTTACTTTGACAATAGAAAACAGTTTGTAGACCTTAAAACAATCGAGGGCGAGAGTGAAAATATGATCAGATCAAAATCACTTGCAGTAAAGAGAGGAGTCCCTCAAGGATCTATTTACGACCTATTCTTTTTCTTATATTCACAAATGACCTGGTATCATATATTAAAAATCTCCACCCTGACACAAAAATAGTCTTATTTGCGGGCGACACAAATGCGGTAATATCTGATGAAAATATCAATAATCTAAATTTTAAAATCAATAAAATTCTTAGTGCATTCAATGATTGGTTTAGTGCCAATAATTTAAAATTGAAGTATAAAAAAACTAAAGTTATTCTTTTCAAATCGACATCACGTAATTCCGAAACACTTGACATCGAATTAAATGGAAATAAGGTTGACATAGTAAATAATACAAAATTTTTAAGTATATATATAGACGAATTATTAAACTGGAAGAAAGAGCTAGAAGCATTGGACAATTCTATTTCGTCGGCTTGTTATGCTATCAGAAGTATCCGAAATGAAATTTCTACAAACAAAGTATATCATGCTTTAGTAGAATCCAAATTACGGTATAGCATCAAACTGTGGGGAAAAAGTTACCTTAATAATCAAAACAGAGCCCTTGCTATTCAAAAAAGAGCTATACGAGCTATGGTTGGTATTCCGCCTTGGGAATCATGTGAAGAGCATTTCGTTAAATTAGGTATTTTGACTGTTCCGTGTTTGTACCTGTTTGTCCTACTGACTGATTTCAAGAAAAAATTGCGTACGATAGAGACAAATAAAGAGAAACAGTCACGCGAAGAAACTCGGAGAATGGATCTTAAGCATGATACCATTCCCAAGTTGGAAATTATGAAACACAGTGCTCAGTACCAAGCGTATAAGGCTTACAACAAATTGCCTAAAGAAATTAAATGTATTAATGGCCTTAAGCCTTTTAAAAGGAAACTTAAAAAATATCTATTGGACAAAGCCTTTTACTTCCTTGACGATTTTTTCAAGTGATGCTTTAAAATTATAATTTTATTTTTATATGTTGACCATTTTTAGTTTTTTTATTTTGTTTTTTTTTTGACATTGTTTAAAGTATATAGTTAAAATTATTAAATTATACATAGACCGAGTAGATGTAATTAATGAGTAGTACAATAATGTTAGTTTTAAGTAATTCCAACACAATGTAAAAATTGTAAAATGGAAATAAATGAATGAATGAAATGAAAAATGAATGAATGGTTGCTAGTGGCAAAAAATTTTGCTACCAAAATCGAGTGATTGCTGAACTCAGGGCTACTAGTAGTTAAAATGTGTTTTTATTAATAGTTGTAGTTTCTGACATGTCGCGCCCCTACCTGTTTGTGTTGGGAGCTCTACACTCGAACTTGTGGACTAGTATATCTACTTGGGTCCATCGATCCAGGCAGGAAGTTTCAGCTTCGAGGAAGAGGTCTTTTGACGAATCCGACTCGGCTGGGCAG
This sequence comes from Acrobasis suavella, assembly GCA_943193695.1. Lineage (NCBI taxonomy): Eukaryota > Metazoa > Arthropoda > Insecta > Lepidoptera > Pyralidae > Acrobasis > Acrobasis suavella. Next base: position 7,526,978 of record OW971947.1, read on the forward strand.
CGTTCGGTAAGCTACACAGTGTCTTCTTGTCCAAAATATCTCAGTGCCTCAAGGCGACAGTGGTTAATCAATGTGTGTTACAATTAATGACTTATAACTCTGAAATGTGATCCCTTACTAAGGGTGTCATAAGGTCGCTCAGCGCGCTATGGAGAAGGCTATGCTCGGTGTTTCTATACGTGATCGAATCAGAAATGAGGAAATTCGTAGGAGAACAAAAGTCACTGACATAGCCCAGCGGATTAGTTCGTCGAAGTGGCAGTGGGCGGGACACATAGCGCGAAGAACCTATGGCCGATGGGGCAAAAAGGTTCTCGACTGGCAAGCGAAGCGTAGAACACCCGTCCACAAGGTGTGAGACGACCTGACCAAGGTCGTTGGAAAGCACTGAATGCAGCCCGCTCTTGATCGGTAGTTTTGAAATCCTTGGGACAGGCTTATGTCCAGCAGTGGACGTTATTCGGCTGAAATGATGATGATGATGGGACAAGTAACTATATGGTTCTGCTAATAAAAAAAAAATGTTGGTATCTAATAATCAAATCGCAAATAACAAACTGGTTCAGCTATTTCTTTTCCTCAGTGCACATCCTTAAACTTACTACTACGGGGATAGCTCAATCAGTGATTTGTCCACATATATTTATTTATTTAATTCAAAGTGATGAATACGTATACTGTAAGTAAACCCTCAGGGATGGTTTCTAGCTAAATATCTGTCAATGCGAAGTAATTAAAAGCAAAAATCCCCAGATAGTCCGGACATCGACCCAGCGATATTAGATAGAACAAATAAACAGTGAATCACTAGGGAACGTGAGTGCGCCGTGGTCACGTACTGTTGCCACCCCTGGCTGTGTAGAACCTTTATGTCTTAGGACATAGAGTTCAAAACTCACAGCACAATGACAGATGCAATACTATCGGCAAGATTAAGGTACGTATAATTGATCTGACCAAAGTAACTGTTATGGGATTATTAATCTATGGAAACGGATTTGCCAATTAAGATCTGTCGATCACTCTGCGATCTGTGATTCTCTCTGAATTGGTCACGTTGGCGTACACTGTACAGTCATCACTGAATGTCTATACTGTAGGGTGTAATTGTATAATCGAGACATGTCAATAACCCATTATTACTATGGGTATCTCGAATTTTTTTTTTTGACTTACTTATACGTAGGGACGAAATTTTCGAGATTCCAGCTTTGGTGGGTCGAGACTAAGTACCTACTTATGTGTCGAACAAGTACATTTCTATAGGTATAAATATATCCTTAGCACAGCATGCATTCTTAGCCCTGAATTTCCTGATAGCATAAGAGGAGTTTTTTTGGAACGAAGTTCCTTCTCGGATGGTACAGTGGTGGTTGAGTTAATATACGATTTGCGTACGAGCGAGAATGATGTGCCGCCGAGAAATTCTCAGTTCTTGGGAATTTATTTCCTTGAAAATTTCCGGAATTTCAGAAACTTTCAACATTTTTCTAGAATTTTTGTTGAAAAATTTCTTGCGAGTAATTTCTCGGATATTTTCCAGACCGTTTCGGCAATTTCTCGAAATTTTCAAGAACGGCACGTCATTCGTGCGTAACGTTACACTACGCACACAACAGCACAAATTGACATTTCATGAAATGATGATTGATATAATTTAGCCTCATTGGGTATAAAGCTATGCGGTGGTTTGTTTAGCCATATACTCTGTGGATATATTACTATGTGTACCCGAAGGTTCTAGGTTTGAATCCCGTCAGTACGTTTTTTTAATAATTGTTTTACTTTTTTCTTTTCTCTTTTTTATGTATTTTTTTAAATTAAAATTCATAATGGTAGCCATACAAGCACAATTCCGAGTTTCTACCGTGAGATCACAAGTCAACTGGAAAGCAATACTAAAGGCTGAGCTACCAAGTCTTAGGCATTCGGCCTCAGGCTGAGCTGCCCAGCGAGGCCGCAGGTCAAGCCACTCTTATTAGAAGCTCAAACAAAGCAAATGAAAAGAGAGTCGAACTCGTAAGTATTACAATAGGATTCTTCTCTGTAAGTGGTTTGTCTCGTACAGTGGGGTTGCTGTACCCGACTCGTCCCAGCGTCGCCGCACGCACTCTAGTATTGACTGACCGGACTGCGCATGTCTTCGTGAGCTCTGCTGTTACCCCGATCTACACTCTCAATTACTGGAAAAGGCAAATGTAGTGTTCACAAATAAATTTGTAAAATTAAGTACTGAATTTTTTCTTACAAATTCGTTGATAGTCTGCACTCTATCGGTATCACACCTTCACACTAAAGTGTAAATAAAAAAATCTAAATTATTAATAATAGATATTAAGCGATTGATATAGAAGAGTAATTTTTTTTATTAATGTGACAGTACAATTTTAACAACTAGATAAATAGGTAAAAAATAACAAACCAACCTCAACATTTTTGGGCGGTGCAAATATGCTATATTATTTATGCAACAGTCATACATAATATAGCGAGATTTAATTTTTCATATATGTCATATTTTAAGTGTATTTTATTATGTCTTTCCCTTACATTATCTTGCAAACAATAAAAAAGTAGGTACTCATTTATTCTAATGCGTTCTCAATAAGTTTCTTTCAGTGCTTTTTGTCAGCAGTGGTAGTTTTGAAACGCTAGTTGTTTATTCCTATCTTAATTTTATCTTGTCATCTTAAGTCAAAATTATTTATATTTAGATATTACAAAAAATGTCATATCATTGAAAGCAACTGTCAATATATTCTCCTATGAATATATAAAATAATTCAAAATGTGCAAAATTACGATAAAAGTGCTAATAACCGACCCAGCATCAATCCCGTGCTTTACTTTACAGGTTTTATTCAAAGTTTTACAAGAACATTGATTGTGTTTTATTGTTGTGTTGTCATATTTATTCACAAGTGCCCATTGCCAAAATGCTTTTAACTCTGTAGACAGGGGCGCTCTGCTGTCTGAGGAAAAACGTCAAATACCTCATATATTCATATGTTTATAATGGCCAAATAATTGAATCAGCAGTCGGGTGGCAACCCTCTTGGACCGACAATATTTAGTTTGACGTACACCCTCACATACAAATTTGGCATCTAAATTTAACGTATGGTACCTAGACGTCGGATATAGGAAGTTATGCTGCATCAGTTTTATCAGACTCAGAAAAACTTATAGAATCGTTTAGTGACATTGGTTTAGAACTAAACTTTTCGAAGTGCGAGTTGTATTTCAGCGACAAAGAGCCTGAAGAAATGCGCCTTGAAATAAATTCTAAATTTAATGTTTGGACCCCTAACGTTCACTCCGCCTCCTTGGAGCCCCGGTAATGGAGGATGCATTTCCGAATTTCGTGAAAGAATCCTCCAGCCGTCTAGAGGACATAAACCCCCATTTGGCGTATTGTATAATTAATTTTTGTATTTTCGTACCCAAGACCACCTACACGCTTCGTACACCTCTTTGGGCCCACACTGAACTTTGGTTTCGCTTGGACAACATTGTACGAGAGGCTTTAAACAAAATATTTAACTGCCCTCTGAACGACAGGTGCTGGGCCCAAGAAACATTACCAATACGCCACGGTGGTCTTGGAATAAGGAAAATTTCAAGTGTAGCACTGTTAGCCTTCCTGTCTTCGTGGGTAGTATTTTAGGCCTGTCACTCTGCGACGTAGAGGTTGCCTGCTTGGCCGAAGCCAGGGATGCCTAGATTATTCCTTGCATTCGCGTCAAAAAAGTGTCGATCCCCTGGGTCACCACACCACGGCATGGCATGCCGTCGCAGCGCAGGACGCATTTCGCGCCATGCTGCCTTGAATGACGTCATCCGTCGCGCCCTTACCTCGTTCGGTGCTCAAACCTGCTGGTATCAATCGAGACGATGGGAAGAGGCCCGACGGAATGACGCTCATACCTTGGAGAAATGGGCGGTCGCTAGTATGGGATGTAATATGCATGGGTACGGTTGCCCCATCCCATGTACGAGCAAACGCCCGCAAGGCGTACGCAGCTGCGGCGACAGCAGAAGCCAATAAGAGGCGCAAGTAAAAGAGAGCCGTATATTTTTGCTCCTTTTGCCGTGGAGACCTTGGGACTTTGGAGTGCCGAAGCCCGTCAGTTGTATAACGAGATTTCCGCACGCCTAATCGACGCCTCAGGGGATCCAAGGGCTGGTACGCATTTTGGCCATGAGCTTGGCCATTCAGCGCGGAAACGCCGTCAGTCTCCTGGGTACCCTACCCTACGAGCGCAGTGATTTAGGCTCAATTTTTTATATCATTTGATGTTATTTATTATAGTACTTAAGTATATCTAGTTTAGTTAATTCATAGTTATATTTAGTTTAGTCATAGTTTATTTATGTTATATATGTTCTTAATTGAATAAAACGGACTCATGTCATCTTAAATATAATTTGAGTACCTACACAGGTACTTTGGTAGGTTACTTGTTTTCGCTCCGTTATCCTCCTTTTCATACTCTAGTTACTACTCCAAATAAACACTATAACTTTGCAGATAGGAATATTTCTTATCGCTTCCAGTTTCTAGATAGGGGAGTTTATGTAAACATAGTAGGTATTAGACAGGAAGGCAGGGAAAGGAGATAACTAGGTTAGCGGCAGATATTCTCAGTAAAAAGACAGCAAATATATAAGTAGATACTAGACATTTTTAATTTATCATAATTAAATTACACATGCAAGTAGGTAAGTATATATCATACAAACCCCATAAATACAACCACCATGTATTTACTAGATATTAATTTCTACGATTTTTTTTATTTTTTCGGTTCAACATTCAACTCAACATAAAATTTTTATTCCATTGCTATTTTTCAATAAAAAATAAAAATTCTCCAGCCAGCAACAGTTTAAAACAAAAGCGCATCAAAAAAAAAACACATAAATCAAAATGAAGAACAATCCATTAACTCAATCTACAATAAAAAAAAGAAAACATTCCACTCGCTGATTGGCTGCCGCACTGGCGGGCGCGCGCCATTGGCCGCCGCCAAACGCGCGCGTTCCGAAACTCGATACTTTTTAATAATGGCTCCTTTAGTTAATGTGATCGGCTATATTATCGTAGGTTAGTATTTTATTACATAGTCCCAAATGCTCTCATAAGTGGCCGGCGCCTACGTGGGAAAGGGGATAGGCCCTGTTTCGGATTTCCTTCGTTTTGTGGTTCGATTATCTCGGATTGTATGGGATAATGCGTTGGTTGGCTGCGGGGTTGTTTTGTTTTGGTTATGGGAAAATAACACCGTCAATTAAGGCTTTAAGGTAGTTTATTTGTTGTGGATTCGATAAATATGAACTAAGGATCTTAAATAAATAGGAACCATTTATACTTTTACATATTTAATCGTCACGATTATTATATCTACAACGTAAAAACTTTTGATTGACGTTCTCGTACAGTAAATTATTGTTTCTAATTCTAAATACAAAAACAATAAGATAACACACTTAAACAACTTATTTAGCATCACAAATTATATTAGCACGATAACAAATTGATAAATATTAACAAACACTAAACGTTGTAAACAGCATCGAAAATTAACCGCAATCGAGTTCTAACAGATAAAACAAAAAAATCAGAAACGCAATCTAGAGAGCCGAGACTAATCACAGTGCAAGCACTGTAAAGCATTATCAAACAAGTTATTGCTCAAACACGCAAGATACACTCGAGCCTCTCATTGATGGGGCTCAGTCAACAAAAATATCGACTATTCGATAACAGATAGTCGCAAATCGATACCTCGCTATCGACAATGAGCAAATACTACGCGATACTACCAAGATGATAAACCGAACGCGCCTGAAAATGGCGCGCCAATTCATATTCCAATTTCAAAATTTAAACTCTATGCTGTTGATTTAAATGTCGCTGTTTTCATAACAGCCAGTGTCAGTTATCGTGCTATTTTATCTGAAAAGGCGGGAAACATATTTTTACAATGACTTGCTTAGGTCGGGCGAGACGACTTTTTATCAATAATTTAACATCATGTAATCGAGAGGTAGTGTAGCATACCTACTTTTAAGTAAATCGATCGAAATTTGTTATTTATCTATCAGCCGCAATTCAGTTTGTTTTGATGATTTGCTACGTTTTGAGTACGAGTTAATCAATACTAATCATATGAGCAAATATAAGGCTAATAGCATTGATTCGTTTGTTAGTAGGACTATTAAAATTTGCGATAAGAAGGACCAATCAACTAATTTGCCCGGCAAATTATTTACTTGTGTTGTACAAGTAAATAATTTGCCGGGCAAATTAGTTGATCAGGCTTGAAAACTATTTTTAAAACTTTATTTTTTAAGATTTTTATTTTAGTGGAAGACATTATTATTTAGTTTTATTAGACAGCAAAATATTTCAACTGTAAGTCACCAGCTCATGGACTATTGGAGTTATACAACAGTGTCAATTTTAAGTGCAAACGAAACTTATTACATAAAATACTCTGTATGCAACATTATTGCAATATCATAAACGAATATGCTAAATTGTAATAGGTAGACCTACACATACACATGATGAACATGTTATGCCTATCCTATTTTGCAAGCATAATCAATTTAATATGAATATTAATAAACGGTTTACTAACCTAATATCGTCATAATAGGTTAGGGAAAAAGTCTTTTCGCATTTATATGAAAATTCAAAATATTTTTTAATATAGTTTATTTACATTTAACTAAAGGTTGTAGGTACCATTTTGTTCGATAACTTTTTGCCATCTTATAGGTAGGGACATGATCCCATTGCTATAGAAATTTTGGGGCTTCTGATCAAAAACTGCGTCAAGTAGTGTTGGCAGTCCTCTCGTGATGTTAACCTGACACTGCCTAAAGAATTCTGAAGAGACCGAAACAGGTGGAAATCTGAAGGTGCCAGGTCAGGACTATACGGCGGATGCATTAACACCTCCCAGCCAAACTCTCTTAATTTTTGCTGAGTGGTTAAAGATGTGTGAGGTCTAGCGTTATCATGATGAAAACCACACCCCTTCTGTTGATTAATTCCGGCCGCTTTCTCTCAACTTCTTGCTTTAATCTTATCAGTTGTTCGCAGTAGAGTTCTGAATCGATGGTCCTGCCTGGTGGTAACAGCTCATAATGAATAATGCCCTTTCAATCCCACCACACACACAGCATCACCTTGTTGCGAGTTAAACCGGGTTTTGCCACAGTCTGTGAAGCCTGACCGGCCTTTGACCATGACCTTTTTCGCACGTTCTTGTCGTACGTGATCCACTTTTTATCACCAATTATCAATTTCTTCAAAAATGGTTCAGTCTCATTACGTCGTAATAAAGAATCACAAATGAGTATACGGTTCATTAGGTTTCTTTCAGAGAGCTCGTGAGGTACCCAAATATCGAGCATTTTTGTGTACCCATTTTTTTTCAAATGCGCCAAGACTGTTTTGTGGTCAATTCCCAGTTCTTCAGCTACGTCATAACTACTGATATGCCGATCTTGCTCCACTTTTTCAAAAATAGCATCCATTTTATCCGTAACAGGGCGACCAGAGCGACGTGCATCTTTGACATCAAAATTTCCGGATTGAAAACGCTTAAACCAAATTTGTGCTACTCTCACAGACACTGCACTAGGTCCATAAACATCGCAAATTTTTTTGGTAGGTAAAAAATTTTTAAATGTATCTAATTTCTTCATTAGATTCACTCATCTTGACGGTAAGAAAAACAAATGAAAATCACGCATTTTCCAAATTTGAATTTGGAATTATCTTCTTTAAAATTTAAACTTTTAAATGATACCAACACCAGCCAGGTACAAATAGTATAGCCAAAGTGGTTTAATACAAGTTCATACATACTATATGCGAAAAGACTTTTTCCCCAACCTAATATATCAGATTTCGATCGATTCATATAGACGCGTCACTAGAGTCATGAAGACGATCTCGATTCGATCCCCAGCCAGGAGGGTTACTCCATAAAATAATACGTAAGTGGTACGAAAGTGACGTTCTATTTCTATGTCGAACCAAATTAAACTTTATCATTATACAATTATACATTAATGCTCAATGTTGCTTGACAAACGCGGAAACGCATTAACCCAGTAATCCCCCAAGGCAAGTTGGGAAATATCCCCTTTAAATTGTCCTGGGTCTTGGGTGTTTTTTTATAAATGTCATCATCATAATGAGAGCGTATTCCCGGTTGCATCCTCAGCTGTGACGCTTCAGAGCCCGGGGTCCGCTTAACTAACCAAGGTGATATGACAGGGTTACTGGTTTTTACACAGAGTGAATGCCGTCTGACCTCCGCAACCCAATGGACTAGAACCAAACCTTGGATCGGTTTGGTGAGCAAACGCCAGATGGCATTCGGGACCCACTGTTCATACGGGGGGGGGGGATATACTAAACGGCTTTGCTCGTACAAAAAAAACCTACAGTAGTGATTAATGTTCACTATCAATTAGTATCTTTTTTACAAAAAGTTTGTAAGTACTTACTAAATCAAACGAATGGCATTTAAAAAAAAACTTCAATAATTTTGATGTATGCAAGTATCTCAATTTGTATAGAAAACACGCATAGAACAACACACTGACACCACTTCGTTTTTGAATGGCGGCCCCGCGCTACGCAGCGGGATGTGTGCCAATCGCCAAGTCGAGCCATTCCGCCCATATTTATTATGTGAGTAAACTGTTTACAATATTCATAATTTTCTTATTACTGTTCTTCTTTTCGTGTCGATACGTTTTTATTACGTCCCATAAATAGGGCTGAGTAACCTCAAGTACTTGTCCAGTATCTTTAAAAAATGTAATACTATTTAAAGATACCATAAATCGTATCGTAATCGTATCTACATTATATGTAGATGAATGCAATGAAATAATATGTATATTCTTAAATAAAGTTTTTTTACATATACGTAGGTAATCTATTCTGGATTCTTCCGAAAGAGTTGACGATACTTACTATGTCCTCCTCATGTTTCTAACTGGAAGTGCCGGACCCGTCCGTTTGATTTATGACCGCGAAGATGAATTATAGTGGAAAACCCTGCAAAAAACGATACCGATGATGAATGCGACTTCTGATACAATATTGGCGTCTATGCCAGTTTGATGGGTTTTTCTTTCTGGACAAAGGTTGGATTAAGAAATTTCTAACAAGATCTAACTAAGTATATTTGTATTATACATACATACATATTTTCAAGCCTGTTTCTTATGGGGGTAGGCAGTGACTATATATATACACTTGCTACGATCCTTGCAAAGCTCTTTTGCTTCGTCAACACTCATAACCACTCTTTACATACATGCTCTCCAGTTATAGGTACTTCTTACTTCCCCTTCCTTCAGAACATCTGGTCGTTTTGGAAATCTTTGGGGGCCTATGTCTAGCAGTAGAATTCCTGTGGCTCAAATTATGATAATGATGGAGTACTTATATAAAGTGATATTATTATTAAATAGGTAAGAAAAAGTGCGACACTAATGATGAATGCGACTTTCTTTTACAATATCTACTGGATGTAAATGAAAGTTTGTCACTCCATTTAATTGATAACCTCCGTAGCGTACTAGTCACCATTCTAGTCCCCCACCCAGAGGCCCCGGTTTGAACCCCGGTTAGTGCAAGTTGGAAAGTGACCTTTTTCAAATTGTCCTGGGTCTTGGATGTTTATTAACAAATACATTTATATAAATATATAAATGTATTTGTTATAAAATATGTATTGTATCGTTGAGTTAGTATCCCATAACACAAGTCTCGAACTTACTTTGGGGCTAGCTCAATCAGTGTTATTTGTCCCTATATATTTATTTATAATTGAAGTTAACATTAAAAAAGTTTCTTAAAAAAAAAACATTTTTTCGTACAAGCTTTTATTGTGAGGCCTAAGACAAATTTAATAAGTCCATACTCGATGGGGTTGCGTCGTTTCATTACAGAGTTCCTATGGCCGCCTTTCAGCTTAATCATCAGATCAGGACCATGTCATCATAATATTGCATTGTCACGAGATATTATACGAATGCGTGCAATTTCAGCTTAATCGGAAACCGGGAAGTGGCTTTAGATTTGATTACAGATAGTCAGACATATAGACAACCGGACGGGTGAAACAAAATTAAAAGCTTGTAAAAACGATGTTTTTATTTCTGCTCCCTGCCAAAATATTGTCATTGCGTGCATCTATTTCCATACAATGACACAGACAAGAGCCATAAATGTGGAAGATGCAGATTTTTTATCGTCCAAAAAAGACATTTCTACAAAGGAAATGATTTTTTTGGACGATATATATATTAGTCTTTACCTATGAAATTGCCGTTTTGTATGAAAAAATTTAAACGAATTTTTTTTTATGTATTTTTTTTTGTATTAATCAAAGTATTCACTTATGCAATCAACGCATCTTTGCCAACGCAGTGGCAGTTTATTGATGCCCTTCTTAAAGAAATCAGCTAGACGGGAGACAACAAATTCTTCAAAGGCATTTTGTACTGCCTCTCGGGTATTGAATTATTTTTTCGCCAAGAAGTTATCTAAATTCTGGAAAAAGTAGTAGTCTGTAGGCGCAAGGTCTGGTGAGTAGGGCAGATGACGGAGAGCTTCCAACCCCAGTTCTTGCAACTTGGAGACCGTCTGCTGTGCAGTATGAGGTCGCTCGTTGTCATGCAGGAGCAGCGGAGAGGAGCGATTGACCAATGCTGGTTGGAGATGTGCCAGCTTCTCCGTCATTGTGTTCAGTTCTTCACAGTATACATCTGCAGTAATGCTCACCCCGTTTGGTAAGAAGCTGTGATGAATCACACCGGCGCTAGACCACCAAACAGTGACCATCACTTTTCTAGGGGTAAGTTTTCGTTTAGGACATTGTTTAGGTGCTGAACCAGGATCCAACAAACTTGCTGAGCACTTGTGGTTATCAAACAGAATCCTTTTTTCATCGCGCGGTTCAAAATTTCTTCATTTGTGTGTCTGTTGAGCAGTGCAAGGCACGTCTCGACGCGTCTCGCGCTGACGATCATTAAGTTCGTGGGGCACCCATTTGTCAAGCTTTTTTACCTTGCCAATTTGACGCAAATGGACCAATATTGTTTTGACGCTAACGTCGAAAGCTGCTGCTAATTCAGCCGTAGATTGTGAATCATCAGCTTCCACAATCGCCTTTAATTCGTCATTGTCGACCAAAGTCTTCGGACGACCGCGAGGTTCATTTTTCAGGTCGAATTTCCAGAACGGAAGCGAGCAAACCAATAACAGGTGGTGCGTTGGTTTGTAGTGTTAGCTCCGTAAACGTTGTTGATGTTGCGTGCCGCTTGTGCCGCGTTGCTGCCACGACGGTACTCATATTCCATAATTACTCGAATTTTTAACGTATCCATGATGACGAAAAAGATTGAAATGCGATGAAAATGTAACACTAATCAATAAACAAATTACTTCTTTTGGAAAAAGAATTCCATGTTTTTAAAATAAAATTATTAATAATAAGGAATTTTGGAAAATGGAACACCTGATGCAGAAACATAATCAGCTCAGCTAAACTATAAGAAATATAAAAATGACGCCTTAGCAAACGTTGTTCAGCCTGATGAGCATTTTTTGTTGAGGTATAAAAATCTAAGATCTGTAACACCTGATGCAGATACGCCGGAGTCATAAAGTCCAGGCGAACGAAGTCGCGGGCATCAGCTAGTGGTATAATAAATGATTGAAGCGCGCGAAGGATCGACTACAAATCACAATATGGTCGATCGCCAGCTGACGGATTGTCATAGCCGACTTACCATCGGATTGCCGAATATCATGGCCGACCAACCATGTCATAGTGGATTACCAGTATAGAAGTTAAGATTCTAGTCAGATCGACAGGCAGAAGAATTGTCTTATAAGATATTTACTACAATATTACACCGGGCTCGGTGCGCATTTAGATGGGTGACCCAAGGTGAGCACTAGTACTTATTGATTGCAACAAGTGGCACCAAAAAGTCTAGCCACCTACTCCGTTTTAAAAAATCCGACGCTAGTGTTGGCCACTAACACACTCACAATAGATAGGACTAGGTTCCTATGAGATTTCTACCGAACCTGTAGGTTGACAGTTGACACCGACTTTTCTCATCCGAGATCTTTCATCCTCATCCGAGCGTAGGTATTCCAGGTTGTATCCTCAGCAGTAACGCTTCAGAGCCTGGGGTCCGCTACCTAACCAAGGTGATATGGCGAGTTACGGTTTTTACACAGAGCGACTGCCGTCTGACCCCCGCAACCCAAATGGTAGAACAGAACCAATCCTTGGATAGGTTTGGGCAAAGGCTAGAAGGCGTTCGGGACCCACAGTTTAAAAATGCCTTCCGAAACACGGAATCATTTTTCTTTCCGGATAATCAGGTGATTCAGGCCTGCAATATCCTAACCGGACTGGAAACAACTTTTCACAAAGTATGCTTTCCAGTGGGGTTTGAACCTACGTCCTCCGAGTCACAACGAATGTTTTCTAGACCACGGAGGCAGTCAACTTTTCTATATCATTGACTTTTCTTTTTTATTTAAAACTATCCTCAAAAGACGTTCGAAGCATTGTACAAGTATCAAATCAAGCATTCAGTGCGTCGACCCCGCGCCATTTTGTTTGCAACGTCTAGTTAATTGTTGCGTCAGTGCCGTTAATTAAAGACGTAACGATCTAACAACTCATTTGATTTGAACTTAACTGCGTCACGTGACTCCCTTGTTAGTGCGTGTTTTCAAGTAGATAGGAACCAATTTAAATTCTTCAAAACAGTATTTTTATACATTTGTAGGTACATTCTAATACTGACCTGAGAACTAATAAAAAATATAATAACTTAGCGCTGCTTATAATTATCAGTCAAATAAAGGCTGTGTAGAAAGCAGTTATTTAATTATTGAAATGCAACTTAAATACCTACTACACAGCTTGTATACAGCAGAAAAGTAGTATAAAATTTTCTGCTGTATACAAGCTTTCTAAGCTTATAACTACCACTATCCGACAATCTCTACAGCCTTTGGCTACATAAATTTCCTTCTTCCAACTCTTTTACCACCATGTGCTACCTGAGATATATCTCCCCCACAGATCATAAGAGAATCACATAAAGCATGATCTAGAAATCCTGATACCTCTCAATATTTTGATTCCCGTTTCTGTTTTACACGTCCAACATATTGCTACCAAAGCGAATAAAAGAAGAAAATATGTATGATAGATACATTTCGGTAGGTCTTTTATTATTTCCCTATGTAGTCTTAGATAAAAAAAATATATGGTTTATAAGAATGGTATAGTTACGTTTAGAGCTATAGACATAACATAATGTTAAGGTATTATTTATAACGCATCTTTTAACTAAGTAAGTACATGACTCATGTTGTCTTTCGGAACATTTACTTAATTTTTATAAATAGCCTTGCATAGATGAATCATCAAGAATGCGTAGTTCAAAAAGTAAGAATATCTTGTTTAGTCCTTCTATGCAGCTGCTTCTCGTGATGACCAGATCCACGCAGCAACCCATCACTCTTTCGATTCCCTTGTTCCATCTTGACGCCAAACAGGCTTCAAATCTGACGGTCTTGGCTCTGTATATGATCTGAACAACTTCCCCTCTGTCTTTCCCGTTAGATAAAGTCGTGACAATGTTTATCTTTTTTAGAAAAAAAGTATCGAATACAAAAGTAAGCTCTTAAGAGTAGCCTTCCCGTCTTACTTTTCATACAAACGCTCGTACGTAATTATGGCGTTGTAACTGATCTTTCTAAAAAATTTTGAACTAACAGATATCTTGTGCACTATTTCTAGGTTTCTATCGAAATAAAAAATTAATATTTGAAAAATCAAGTTCAGTATACGCCTGCAAAAATCTGCTTTTTTGCACAAATTTTACCTGAACTTTGACCGTTCATAAAGTACTCATAAATTGTAAAAATAAAAAATAAAAATCCATAGAAACCTTGCAAATGTAATGAAAATTTGAAATAAAAAACATTTATTTCACAAACTTGTAAGGCTTACTGACAAAAACGTATCCTGGAACAAGTTTTAAGAAATTTCCGCACCCTATAAATAGTTAATATTCGTTCAATGGATAGTTAATATTAATACTAATTTCATTCAATACAGTGCAAACCGTGCCCTAAGGCGCTATCTCTCTTTTTTTGTTTTGCCTTTTTTTTTAGTATTGCCCTAAAAGAAACACCAAGCTTTTTAAACTATGTTCGCGTTGAAAACAGAGCGGTCGGGAAGGGCCGCCTTAAGAGCGGCCTTCCCGTCTTACTTTTCATACAAACGCTCGAACGTGATTATGGCGTTGTAACTGATCTTTTTTGAAAACTTTTGAACTGACATATATATTATGCGCTATTTCTAGGTTTCTATCAAAATAAAAAATTAAAATTTGGAAAAACAAATTCAGTATAAGCCTCCAAAAATATGCTTTTTGCACAAATTTTATCTGAACTTCGACCTTTCATAAAGTACTCATAAATTGTAAAAGTAAAACAAATACTTCGATAGAAACCTTGCAAATATAATGATAATTTTGAATTTAAAAATATTTATTTCACACATGGGTAAGGCTTACTGAAAATCACGTATTTCCTGGACCAATTTTTATGAAATAAAAGAGATACGTGTTTATCAGTAAGCCTTACAAGTATGTGAAATAAATGTTTTGTATTCAAAATTTTCATTAAATTTGCGAGGTTTGTATCGAAATATTTTCTTTACTTTTACAATTTGTAAGTACTTTATGAATGGTCGAAGTTCAGATAAAATTTGTGCAAAAAAAGCATATTTTTGGAGGCTTATACTGACTTTCTTTAGCTAAATTTCAATTTTTTATTTCGTTAGAAACCTAGAAATAGCACCTAAAATACCTGTAAGTTCAAAAGTTTTCAAGAAAGATAAGATACAACGCCATAATCACGTACGAGCGTTTGTATGAAAAGTAAGACGGGAAGGCCGCTCTTAAATTGCAAGATAGACCATTCGTTTGAATATTTTCAGTACATATTTTTAAAGAATATGTGAGTAGTGCCTTGACAAAGGATAGAGGAAAATGGACGTAACTTAACATATAATAACTTAATAAATAATAACATAGCTGACCCTGCCCCACGTAAAGTGGATTAGTGTTTTGTTTGTTATAACTTTATTGTACCAAAGAACAAAATAAAGTACAAAAAAACCGAAAAATCAAATATACAATGGCGGACTTATCCTATATAGGGATCTCTTCTAGTCAAAGTAAGTAAGAAGAAGAATTTCTAAAATGATCCTTGAGTCATGCGGCCCTGGGGTTTGTATTTTTAGATCTGCAAAACCGAAAATGCTCTTTCTGCCCCGTTAGGGATGTTAGGTGTGGTACGAATAGTATGAATAGTTTTAAACAATTTTAGAAAACCCCGTTTATTTTACCATATCCTCAAAAGAAACAAGCTGAATATGATCAATTGGTCCGTGGAACCGACCGTTTCATTCTGGCAATACGGCTAAGTGCTCGCCGGTGATGGATGGTGTTTGTCCAGCAAATAGTTTTCAATTTTATGTCGTCGTCCGCCGCACGCCCCGACCGCCTCCAGATTTCACTCACGAAATTGGTATTAGGGGCTTGAGTATTGATTTTCAGCTGGCCGATACTTGTAGATACCAGTAGTTGTAAGAGTTTTTACAAGGTGTTAGAAGCGGCGATCCGAAAACGTCTCTTCCCCCCTTTACACCCTACTGCCCACTCTTTCTATCTTCTGTATTTTTACTTACACTTATTTTATCGTCTAAAAGCTGTTAGTAAACATTAAGTATATCAAAAACAATTTATTAAACTTTATAATAAGCTAACAAAAAATTACAATAAAATATAAGAAGAATATATTTTTTTAAAACAAGCTTTTATCTAAAAATAATAAACTTAAAAGATAAAAGTGCTCCTCGAGACGAATCAAACGCGCCCTAACTCGATGGGGTTGCGTCGTTATTTATTACAGAGTTCCTATAGCCACCTTTTAGCTCCATCATCAGATTAACTCCATGTCATAATATTGCTCTGTCACACAGTATACGTAGGCGTGCAAAATTTCAGCTAAATCGGAGACAGGGAAGTGGGTCAAATTTAACTTGCAAGTTTTTATTACAGACAGACAGACAAGCGGGA
Source organism: Acrobasis suavella (assembly GCA_943193695.1). Lineage (NCBI taxonomy): Eukaryota > Metazoa > Arthropoda > Insecta > Lepidoptera > Pyralidae > Acrobasis > Acrobasis suavella. The sequence goes on from OW971947.1 coordinate 7,543,205, forward strand.
CAGGTGAAATTAAATAAAAGCTTGTAAAAGAAATGGCCGCAGACTGTAAGTATAGAATTACGCTATATGCTTGTTACCTTTATAAATATATATACATATAAATAGATAATTTATTCCTTTTCTTGACCTCTTCCCATTATTTAATCGTTCCTCTTTTTCATGCCGGGATTATTACAGGTATAAATTAAACAAATAATTTAATTATGTAGTCAAAGAAAGAAATGTTTTTTTCACAAACCTACAAAATTTTAACCGTTGTCTGTCGGTCTGCCTGAATGTTACAGACATACAGGCAGAACGACAGACAACGGTTAAAATTTTCAAATCACATCAAATCTTACAAGTTAAATTTAACCCACTTCCCGTTTTCCGATTGAGTTGAAATTTGGCACGCATGCGTATATCGCGTGACGATACAATATTATGATGACATGGACCTGATCTGATGATGGAGCCGAAAGGTGGTCCAAGGAACTCTGTAATGAAACGATGCAACTCCATCGAATATAGGCTATTTTGATTCGTATTGAGGAACAATTTAGATTTTTAAGTTCATTATTTTAGATAAAAGCTTGTTTTAAAAATATATATTTTTAATAAAAGCTTGTTTACCTGTAATAATCCTTGACATGAATTCAGCTGCGATAATTCGCTATGACGTCATCTAATTAATTCACCGACTTTGAGAAAAGGTCGTCATGTTGTCGCCATGCTGTCATAGTCACATGTAGTACCTAATAAAGTCATGTGTCACCAACGTGTGTTGAACTGAGGTGATGATATTTGTAATTTATCTACTTATCTCACAAACGAGTGTCTGGGTAATGGGTCTACATTTACCCCCTATATTCATAAAAGTTCACAACCGTTTGCTAAACCTATTTCGTTTAAAACATGTTTTGTCCCTGTCCTTCTTTTAATATGTGACATTGAAAGAAGGAGACAAAACATATTTTAACTAAATAGGTATAGCAAACTTTTTTTTATGAATAAATTTTAATAAATATAATTACCATTATATTTTACGACTAATAAACAAGTCAAAACGTGCGTTGACGGTAGAGTAGAGTACTCTCTGTCTCCCACGGGTGTCGTAAGATGCGACTAAGAGGTTGTTATAGGTAACAGAAAACAGGCAGCAGCGTTCTGCGTGCATTAAGTAAGTAATACAATTTCCATTTTTTGTCGGCCTCTGTGGCCTAGTGTTCATTATGCCACGCTGTCACATCGGAGGTCCCGGGTACAAACCCTGGTCAGTACAAGATGGAAAATGATTTTTTTTGGTTCGGCCTGGGTATTGGATGTTTTCGATATTACTTATTTGTTATAAAATATAGTATTGTTGAGTTAGTATCCCATAACACATATAACATCTTGAAGTTACTTTGGGGCCATCTCAATCTGTGTTATTTGTCCCTATATATTATTTATTTATTTATATTTACTACGACCACCAACTCGTTCGCGTGCGTGGCGACGAATTCTCCCCTGATGAGGCGAGGCCTTTAGACCAACAGTGGACTGACATAGAATGGAAAAAGAAGAAAAAGAAACAAAACAAACAGGTTTACGGCCACCCGGATAGTATCTAAGAGGTAACCATAGCCTATCATCATTAATGCATTTAAGAACTATGCGTTCTTGTCGGTAAAGTATTTTAAGGAAAGGATGATGTCCATGGATAGAAAAGGAAAAAGGCAGAAGTCGTGTCGTATAGGAAAGTCAAGCACTAACTGTAGATTGGGAGGCATAGCCTATAAGCACTAGCTGTAGATTGGGAGGCATAGCCTATATCATTATCAGGTCTTTTGTCTCCACTGCAGGAGCACGACCCTCTCTGTACTACCAGAGCCACACTTGGCCAGAGCAGCCAGAGGAAATGGCCTACACTCTCCGCGCTGGCCAGACGGGTTGGAGAGGTCTCCTTGATGTTTATAAACTTTCTTTAACTTGTATTCCCTAAGTCGCCTTCTACGACATCCACGGGAGGACTTGGAGTGGCCCTATTCTACTATGCCGGAAACCACGCGGCATTATAGACGCCTATATAGACGCCTATAAAACCAGCTGCGCCACGCATGCGTTACACACCCTGAAAAAAACATTTTGCACCCTTTTTAAATGTCCTCTCACCTACCCTCATTTGTAGACATTAATCTAGTATACAAATATTACTTATTTAAAGTTATACCAAATACATTTTTTACAAAGAAATTCAGACTAAACAGATGAAAATATACTCTTTTATCCGTTTTTATAATGATATAATGTTTATAATTTAGATATGTTAAATTTTTGCATGGTTGTTAAAAATTCAACTTACTATAGATACTAATGTGGTCACAAAGAGTTTTCGACATGAAAAAAACATTTCAAATTTGGACACTGCCCCTCTCAAGATACGTTAAAAAGTTTTCCCGAAAGTCGTGAATCAACAACGGATCACACAACCGTTACTCCCAACAAAGAAAGTGTTTTATTTTTATTATCGCCGAACAAAACATACAGTGGCCACCACACGCCTCTGACATAATATCACACGCACTCAAACAAAAATGTCGTAACATTGGCGGACAAAAAATCGTCAAGTGATTCACTATAATAGAGCGGGCATATTTGGGCGGGCCGGATCGTTGCGACGGAATTTTTCCTGATCGGTCTCATGTTCGCTAGATTGCTGCAATTAACATCATAAACATACTTAGTAGATACTGCAACAGGTTCATACCTGATGGGGCACACAGAGTATTTTGGCTCTTGCTTTTCTAAGCCACTTTTAGCGTAGTAAATAGTGCAATAGGCGAAAAAATGGAAAAAGGAAACAAAATATAGATTTTTTACATGTCAAAAACAGCATAAAATTACCATTGCAGTTAAGTACATGTAATGATATCGTTCTATGATGCTTCTCTTTACGCACTGTAGAAATTGATTAGTCTACTGTGTATGGATGGATGTAGGTAGATAGATGGATGGACCTCTCTGTTGGATTTTCCAACCCTTGGCTACAGAGCAACATATCATCTTTAGACAACTTAAAACTAATTGGGTGCACGTCATCGCAAAAGATCAATATAACATTGCAGTAAAGCTTACTCTATTTGGGTTTACGAAGCGCCCCGGTCCATTACGACGTGCCCCAATTTGCTCATTCCTTTAAATCTCACAAATACTTTAAAAAGATGATTATGTATAGAAATATCTCACTTATCGACCGGCAATAAAGATGTATTTATATGATTTGACAGTTGATGGGTTGTAATGTTAATGTTGTTATGGTGACGTCTTGATGACTTGTGTTTATTGATGGCCTGAGAAGGTGGGACGAAGCCCGGTAGCCGTCCCGAACGAGACGAATTGTATGACATATAAAATCAATAAATGAACAAACAAAATCATCGTCCACACATCTTGAGGACGCGTTTTCGTTGTTTTAGTTAATATAGCTTTAAATATTTCTAAAAGTATCATTTTATATTTCAAAAGGTATATGAAAGTTTATTTTTTTATTGTTAACATAACTCTTAAATGGTTTCAAAATAAACTTCATTGAGAAAAATAAATAGCTGAACCAGTTTTGCAACTTGCGATTTGATTGGTAGATACCAAACTTTTGTTTCAATTAGCAGAACCATGTAGTTGCATGTCCCACACTACAACTGTTGATCAAAACACATTTTTACTACTAGTAGCCCTGAGTTCAGCAGTCATTCGATTTTGGTAAAGTGTTGCAAAAATTTTTGCTACTAGTAATCATTCTTTTGTTCTCAGTGTTATCGTAATAATGTAGTAACACAATAAGTATTAAAGTAAATAAAATATAAGTACAAATATCAATAAGTACCTAATCAATTAGTAGATTATTTTAGAATTACATTTTGGGTAAAGTTTATTAAAAAATATAATATGTAACCACACCGTTAAAGAGATATTTAATATTCATTTAAATCTTGAATAAATGTCAAATTTTATATGAATTATGATATTTTTTATGTCCGCATTGAGCTTTAATGTATCTACGTTTAAAATCCCAAACAAAATAGAAAGTAAAGGTTACCAATATCCTCATCATAAAAAATAATGAATTCTTGTCATTGAGGAAACAAAAACTTTTTTCTTGAAACCCTCCGATGACGTTACGTGGTACAATGGACCGGGTCCATTCATGGTGTTAAAAAAACTACAGTGGGTCACCAATGGAGTGGTTAGCTTTATAGCGGTTGTAAACCACCCGCGGAGTCCTGGGTTCGAGTCCGACGCCGGGCGCTAAAGACACGATAAAAAGTGAATGGATTTATCAACTACCTATCGAAATGCAGCTTTGTTTCTCAAATTGTAGTGAAAGTGGCACAATGTTTCAATAGAGCAGGAATAAAGTTACTTTGTAAGTTTGTAAGGAGCACGTGTGTCTTTTTTTAGGTCTTTTCCTACTGACTTGCAATATTACTGGTTTTGAGATCGATAGCGTTTAGCTTTGATGACGCGACAAAATAAAAAAAGAAAGTCGAAATACTTAATAAGTAGGTAAGTATATGAAACTATTGTTGGATTTGTTCGTGAGAAATTATCTATGAGAGTACCCAGCTGTTCAACATTGTGTAAATAATAAATAGAATAAATTAATATATGAATAGAATAAGTTAATTGGAGAAAAATAAAATAACACATAATAATATTAAATGACAACTCAAAATAAAAAGTATGTACCAACTTCAAGATCAGTGTTGTCTTATTTTGTTTGCAAGTCTTTTCAAAATTGTCTTCACTTACAAGAAATATAAATATAGGGATAATTATACTGATTGGGCTAGTCCCATAATGAGTAATAAGTAACATAATTAATAATATAAAACCAAGAAAGTAGTATACAAAGGGCTGACTTTTGTAGTCAGCCCTTTGTTTTATATTTAAAAAAGTATCAAAGCTACCAGCAGCAAAACATTTTGTAGTTTCATTCACTGTCATTTCGCCGATTTCTCAAAACAAATTAGCACCGACACGTGTTAACCCTTTTGTGTACTTTTATTGCTTTATAGGCTCCTTTGTCGCGGTAATTCTGGTCAAAACGACCATCTGATATAAACTCTTGCGCAACGCCGACAAAAGTGAAAATATCCGCAGTAAAAGTAGCACCAGACGGGTTATCGCTTTGTGAAATTATTTTTAAGTTTTATTTTGGCCAGGTAGGTTTGAGACTGCCTTTTGTTGAAGGGTTAGTGTTATCGCAATGTTCATGGATTTTGAGATCGTTGCATAATGTTTAAAATTGACGTATCGCAAACACAAAATTTGTTTAAATATTAGAAAATATATTTTACCACTTCACCGCGAACGTCGGATTTATCCAACAATTTTCTTTCGACATTCGCAGTTGAAGGGTTTCAGCACAGTGACAACATCATGTATTTTTAGAATATAGTTTGAAATTCAAATAACAGCCAAAAAAAAGGCAAAAAATTCTGCATTTCCATTCAAAAGTGTGCACCCGCCCGGGCAATTTATAGGTATGTTAATGTCGAGTTTTTTGGGCTTTTTGGTTGTTATTTTAATTTCATTATACTATAGTGATCTAGTATATATAGCCCGTGGTTCGATTATTTACGGGTATGTCCCTTCCACATTGTATTTAAGTACTTACCTGTGCTATTAATGATATTAATATCAATGATCGTTTTGAAAAAAAAGGGGTTAATTAATCAAATAAGGAAACACGTAAACTTTACAGCCTATTTACTGAAACAATATGTAATTAATGTAGAATCAAGTTAAAAAACCTAATTAATAAATCTCACTTTGGTCCTTTTATATTTTCGAGTACCTAAAGTTTATACTTGATCGCACCAAAATGATTTGTTACCAATTGAGTATTTTCAGGCACTTTAATATTTAAATGAATCACTTTGTTCTTGACTTGAATATTTTTTAGTTGACGAAAAAGACGGACGGACAGGCATTACCAACTTTTGATGGCGTGTTAATCAAATTTTGTTCCCAATAACTAAGATGGTCATACTAAAAGAAGAAAGTGAGAGATAATTTGTTTAAAAGAATTTTCTCAATAAAAAATTTGAAATCGTTAGATTATATTTTTAATATACCTAAGAGTTTAGTAAATTAAAAATGAAACGAAATATTTTTGTAAATACTTAATTTTATTAACTCTGAAACTAACAGATGATATATGTATATAAGTGTCCTATCTATATTCGAGTAATATGACATTAATATGTATTTAGCTACAAGGATGAATTTAGCATGACTTAGTAATTTTTTTATTCACAATAAGCTTGATTTGGCAAGCGCATAGTAAATAAACGTACATGAATCCTAATGTATTTTGCATATCATTTGCATTTGCAAATAAACACTTAAGAATAGGTATCGACGTTGTAAATATTTTATTTTTTTATGAAATAATATGAATTGGATGAGCTGAGTTATTTTAAAAAAATACATAATATGAAAATATATACATTATATAATAATATGAAGTATATCATAATAATTTATATCACTTATATGTAACTAAAATAGATGTAATAAAAAAGAACTGTATATATCAATTAAGTAGATAATATATAATTAGGAGAATCTGTTTCTTTATTTAGTAAGTACCTAAATTAGCGAATGTAATTTAAATTATCTAATCGTTGCAATTTAATTTAGTTTTGTTTCGATTTTTTATTGTTTCTTATTAACATTTTTGGTTTATTCTATTTTGCTTTGCCACAAAAATGTGTCAGTCAGCTTCTAAGTGTTATTGACAGGTATAAAGGTTAAAACCAAGGTTTTCAAACTAAAAACGTGCTCTCTCAAGGCAACATAACATCTACCTTAACTAGTACGCGGTAAAAATCTTTATTCAGGGTTTATGTCATTATTAAAAGTATTTGCTGCAAAAAAAATGAAGCGATAATCCCTTTAATAAAATTGGCTAAAAAAGAAAAGAAAACTTCAAGTATATTTATATATTTTCCATGTATCCAATGCGCTTGTCAAATATATCTACTTTATTATAAAATGCTAAATTTACTCTTGCATATAAATATATATTCAAATGGAATGTGCAGAAGCATAGATAGGAACCTATCTTACACCAAACACCATTATTTAGAAGTATTTATACAAGGTGTCCAGAAAATATAAATTGAAAAATTTGGAACACAAAATATACAATCTATTTTTCGATTAGACGTATATTAAATTAATTACATTAAGTTTTTTTGTGGACACCATATATAAACTTATGTCTATATATACAAAACTTAATTAAACTCCTAAATGCGATGGTCGATGACAGAACTTTGATTCCATTTCCTATCTAAATTATAATATAATATACACATTTTACAGAACAGACATTGCACAGTTCGACGGTCCGCGATATGACGTCACTTGGCCCACAGGGTGTACCAACTTTTGTTAAAATTATAAATAATAAGTAAATTAAACGTATTTTACATTATTAAATCTTCTACCGTAAAATTCCACATAGTGTCTATGAGAGACTGTATCTTATTTTAATTATAAAAACCTGCTTTATGAGAATAAGTAATGTATCTAGTAAAATAAATACATATTAAATCGATGCTGATTAAATTTTCTGTTTGTTTCTTATTATTTGCTGTTTTATTAATTGAAAACAAAAATTTACATATATATTTATATGTGTGAGCTTTTAAGACAAATCCATTTAGGTGAGTGAAAACAAGTTTTGAAAAAAAAAAAGAACCAACGTACAAACCTATCAGAATTTCACTAGTCAAAGGATGATTATTTAAAATATACACAAATCTTTATTTACTTTCATCAAGTTTTGTTAGTAAAAAAAAAAGTAGAATCATAAAAACTCGATATGTATTACAATTGACTGTTGAATTTCTCCTTAGTTCAATTTTGAGCAAAAAATATAAATTCGAAGTCTTATTCGTTAATATTAAACTAAAATTTGAAGAACACATGCTTTATTTTTTAATAAACTGAAAGATTGGGTCAAAAAATCGAATAAATGATCGTTAAAAACGCTAATTTGGTTAATCGCGATTTGTTTAGCCAAAAGAGTTCAACGCGCCCGATCAAATAAATATAATTTTATCTGGCACTCTAGATAGACGATAAGCTTTATCGATCGGTTCGGGTTACAATCAAACCGCATTATGTCACGATACTTGTCTCTACTTTCAACAAGCTTTTGCCCTGTACTTTGAATTCCTTTAAAATTATAAAAAAAATATAAAAACGATGATTTAAATTGTCATTATGCATTTTGCATCGTTGTTATGTCCCATTAATAATGTTTTTCAGTTTTGAGGCAAAAGCCACATATGTTCACACCAAAGTTGTATCGTTAAGCCTTGTACGAGTAGATAAATATTGTTCTATGAACTTCACTTAAAATGAAATGACAAAATGTCGACAAAAATCGGGTCTTAACATTTTTGCATACTAATAAGAGTTGGTACAACCCCGAGGAGATCAGAGGACTAAAAGGACACTTCGTCAGCAGTCCAAAGTTTAGGCCTACGCGCGCCGCCCGCCCGGCGCGTCCGTGCACTAACAACTACCTACTAAACGCACACAGTATGGACTCAATCGCAAAATCGCCAATATTTACACATATACAAAAGTCACCACGTCAGGGCGGACGGTGCCTGAATATCACAACGCTCACAAGGAGTCCAATATCAACATGAGATTAATCGGGCGTAGATCGGAATGTCTCTGCCGAGCCCTAGGGACTTACTTCGCGCGGCTAGGGGTCGGCGTCGGCGACGGCGTGCCACGGGACGCGGCGCGCCTACGCCAGCGGATACTGTCACAAGGGTGGCTGCGCGTGCGCGTGGTGGTGATGGTACAGCGGCGACTGGTAGTAGTTCTCCGCCGGCGTGTGCCCGTAGCCGTAGTTCACGTCGTACATCTTCAGGTCAGCCTTGGTGTCGGCGCCGGGCAGCAGCCGCGTGATGCTGAACGGGTGCGACGGCGGCGCGTAGCCTTGCGGCTCTTGCTTGAGTTGCGCGTAGTGCTCCAGCGCCAGGGGCGTGTGCTCGGGCAGGCACAGCTCCGGCGCTGCGTGCAGTTGCGCTAGCAAGTCGTCGCGCATCTCCTTGTCGCGCATCTCCTCTCCAGGACCTGCCGCCGTCGTCTTCTCGTGTCCATGTTCACCGCGCTTCTCATGAGGCCCGTGGTGACCGTGCGTATGAGCAGCTTTCTGCGCTTGTCTTATCGTCTCTTTCTTCTCATCTTTAAACCTCTTCTGCCGCCGCAGAAAGCATCCGTTCTCGAACATGTTCCCGCTGTCTGGGTGCAGCGTCCAGAACGAGCCCTTGCCGGGCTTGTCGGGCGTCCGCGGCACTTTCACGAAGCAGTCGTTGAACGACAGCGAATGTCGTATGGAGTTCTGCCAGCGCTGCTGGTTCTGTCTGTAGAATGGGAACAGATCCATGATGAACTGGTAGATCTCGGAGAGCGTGAGCATGCGCGTCGGGTTGTTCTGGATGGCCATGGTGATCAGCGAGATGTAGGAGTACGGGGGCTTCGCGTGCGTGTAGGAGCGGCGGTAGGTCTTGTCGTTGCGCGCGCGCTGCAGAGCGGAGGTGGGCGAGGCGGCCTCCTGCTCGCGCGGCAGCGAACCATACGGCACGGCGCCGCCGCCGCCCATGCAGGACGCCATGGTGCTCGGCGGCGAGTAACCGACGCCGGGCGAGCCCATGCAGGAGCCGCCGGCCACCATGTTGTTGGAGTATAGGTTCGGGTAGGGCTGGGTGGGCATGCAGCCCATGCCGTTGACGTAGTGCGGCGCGAGGCCCGGCGATAGGGACGACAGCGACGCGGACGTCGGCACGTCGCCGTACGACAGCTTCTGCGAGATCATGGCTAGCGCATCACCCGCGCGTGCACGCCGGCCAGGGGCAAACACTCGCACTGATTGAAAGAGTAAATAGAAGCTAGGGGCCCGGGCGCCCCTCCACCGAGCAGGCGATTGGCGGGCTGCGAGGCGGGGCCGCGCGGGGCCCGCCTTGCTACAGCCCGTGCTGTAGCCGCGCGCGCAGGCCCTCCTCCGCCCCCCTGCCTTGCCTCAGCCCCCGGCCTCAGAGCCTCGTCCGCTAATAATACCGGCGCTGTAACGACAAAAACATGGAATAATCATAAGTGCGTTAGCTAGAATGTGTGCCGCGAGTTCGGTCTGTTTCGCGTTTCTTGATACTGGGAATCGTGTGAGCATGTCCATTCCATTCGACTCGTGTGAATTCTGTTGAAGTGGTTATGTATAGTATGCCTTCAGATGTTCTTATTGGTTTCGCGAAACTTTCTGAGAATATTTAAACTACACCATGTATAAGAATAAATTTCAACGATATATAACAATAACTAGTTAATTACGGTAAGATAGTTATAATAAGTCGTAAACCACAAAGTACTTTCGAATTAATAGTTGTTTTTCAACGTTTTCTTATTTCCTTACCTACTTAAATAAATGTTATATGACTATCGTGACCTGACTAATTTTTGAGTAAATTAAACATCGTAGCAAAGTCTTCTACCTCTATATTGCATAACAGAAAAATAGAGAAAAGCTTATTTGCAGCTCTGGGTGCGCTTTTTGGCTTTTCTTTTTTCGCCAAAGATGATAATAGGTATTTATAAATATTATTTTTTTACATATTCATATCATATCATAATCAAAATGAATAATACTTTTGAGTACATTTTGGACTAAAATTCGGACTAATTGTTCTATGTATTATTAGTTTAATTGGTTACAACTATTCTTTCATACTTGGTAGTATAAATTATAGTCTATATAGTTTCCGTCACTCTATAATATCGTGTACACTTTTTTTTTAATTTTCGTTTATTTTAATCTATTTTGCAATAAAAGAAATAATAATGGTTCCACCTCTTTTGTACAATCAATGGTACAAGTGGGACAAATCAGTGTCATTTTTACCATCGATGGTACTACTCAATGGTATATATACAGGTGGTCTGGAGGGCTCTTAGCTCTATCTGATTAATTCGGTTTCTTTAGAAACTCACCATTAAATAATTACTTGGTACATATAGGTACAGACAAGCAAAAACTTTTTGAAATATTAATTGTTGGGTACTACTTTACAGGTCGCATTTTTCAAAAAATTGTAACCAGTTTCGATAACTATAGGGACTTTTGTTTGTTTTAACTCTTTATTGCACATTTAACTATAAGCCAACTTACAAAACATATGCATTCAAAATAGAAGTACTTACAACGGCGGACTCCCTGGAAGAAATCCCTCAATGGGATATTGAGGGATTTCTTCCAGCCAACCAAGAATCTGAAAAAAAAACAGGAAGAAAGCAATTGCGTAGTAGTTTTGATTGTGTTTTTGGATTTTTTTTAATGGCAGAGCTACATGAGTAAGATCTGCGCGATAAACATTTATTCATTTAATAGCTATGCAGTATAGGGATATAAAGATTAGACTCGGAAATAATAAACAAGGTTTTTAGATAAATGTTCAATAATTATAATTATAAATGTATCTACTGAAAAAAAAACTATGTAGTCGCAGCGCGTGCTACGGGCGGCTACGGCGTGCTACGAGTCTACGACGCGACGCGACGGGGAAAATCGGCCTCGAGTACATACGGTTTATGTCTTTGTTCTCTAATTTTGTTTTGCTCTTTTTTTGTTAATTTTCTTTAATTTTCTAGTTGCGCCCCGCGGTGTTACCCGCGCCTAAAGTAGCCTATGTGTTAATCCAGGTTGTCAGCTTCCTACATACCCAATTTTTTTGAAATTGGTCCATCCGTTTGCGCGAGAAGAAGTAACAAACATACTCACACACACTCACAAACTTTCGCTTGATTTTGTGTTATTACGAATTCCAGAAAACCCCTTTTGAAATAAATTATTTTCTCGCAAACCAAATAAGTCACTTTTTCCTTTTAAATCAAGCTCGGGCGATGATAAATAACTGGCCAAGTGCGAGTCGGACTCGCGCACGAAGGGTTTCTTACTATTATCTAAAAAAAAAACGCCTAAATTTTTGTGTGGGAGCCACACTTTAATATTTATTTTTTTCTATTTTTAGTATTTGTTGTTATAGCGGCAATAGAAATACATCATATGTGAAAAATTCAAATTTCTAGCTATCACGGTTCATGAGATGCAGCCTGGTGACAGACAGACGGACAACGGAGTCTTAGTAATAGGATCCCGTTTTTACCCTTTGGGAACGGAACCCTAAAAAGCTTCAGATATTAATCATTGGTAATTTATGTTTAAGACGAAGTGGTAGCTAAAGTGGCGCCCTCATTTTAAATAGATTGTTTAAAAACTAAATATGGTGATAATTAAAAATTTGATTTGTATAAATGTCTAGAAAGACCTTTAAACTATTTTATGAATAACCTTTGAAAGTAATATTGGTAGTCCGTCTGGTTTTAAAACTGTTTTTCGCCAAAAGCGGCCACTTATGGCGAAAAACAGATTTAAAACTAGACGGACTATTAGTAATAATGTCAAAATAGTTTAAAGGTCTGTCTAGACATTTATACAAATCAAATTTTTAATTAACGCCACTTTAGCTACCACTTCGTCTTAACATTTTCTTTCTTTTACTGCTTTCTGTGTATAATGTAAGTAAGTACATTTATGATTAAAAATCTTATCCAAACATAATTAAGATTCTCATTTCGTCGATTTCTAACGTGCTTAAAAAGTAAGTATTATTCATTGACTTTTAACTTTTTACACTAAAACAAACATGGAAAAAGAATAAATCAAACACACCTGTATTTTTGTAGCTTTAAAGCTTTTCAATTTACTAAACACACCTAGTGTTTGATTTTATTACCTGTAAATATTGCCATAAAACATAATCATATTCATTTATTCACATAAAATCTGTAACAAGTACACATATGTCGGTAATAGGTAAAAATTTATAGTATATTATGCAAAAGTTGTATAAGTAGGGTTAAAACATGCGAGTGGCGCAGGTTAATTAAGGAGACGCCATCGAGAATTTTTTGACGTATTTATACAACGTTGCATACAATACTTTTTCTACGACTATATTTACTTAATACAATACAAAAATAAACAAAGAAAAAATATATAAATGTTTGACACATGTTTGGTAGATACTAGCCCCCTTATTCATAAAAAAATACAAACGTTTGCTAAACCCATTTTAGTTAAGATATGTTTTGTCTCGTTCTTTCGATGTCAAATCTTGAAAAGAGGGAAAAGGACAAAACATGTTTTAACTAAAATAGGTTTAGCAAATGGTTGTTAATTTTTATGAAATTAAGGGTAGGTATCTATGGTATCTACCTGTAACTTTATTTTTTTAATTGACGTTTTCCTAGTGACTATGTTTAAAAACGTTCTTATTATGTTGGCAGTATGGTAGATGCAAACAAAAAAAAGGTTGTAGGTCTAGGAGGATCTTTTTTTGGAAAATAACGATACATGTGCTGTTATGGGGAAAAGACTACAGACTTTTCTGAAATCACATATTTTATCAATGTTCAATAGTGTTCGTGACTAAATTTAAAAGACAGATAACAGTACAGGAGTAAAAAAAATTTTATAATAAGAACTTAATCTAACAACCGTAATGCCAGTGGTCATTAGCAAAGTGAATTGTTTACTGTGTGTTATTGACTATTGTGCTAGTGATTTATTATTTCATCGACGTTTTACTTATCATAAGTTTGAAATTTAAGTCCATGTATGTATTTTTGTCACTAATTAACGAAGTTTTAATACCAAAACGTTTCGATTTTTACATACATTTAAAACAAGTTATGTAAAGTTAAATTACCAATCGTTAATGATATGAAAAGCAAAAAAAAAAAACATCATAAATCTAATTTACAAATTGTGACCACAATCAAATTCAAAACAGAAAACGTTTTTATAGAAAATCAAACACAATAGCTTTTTTACGAAGTTATAATGTTGTCAAGTTCTACGATATCTAATTAATTTGGTGTTTTCGCCATAAACTTTTCGTTACGACTAACGACTTCAACTAATTTGCAATCCATAAATTAAAACAATAATACATTAATTTATTGGACCTTATCTATTTTTTTATAGCTTCATCATGTCACGCGATTGTTTTAGTTTCGATTAATTGTAATTAATCTTATTTTATTCAAATGAGCGTTATAAAGCGTGCACTTTAAGATTTTTCAAACATATTTATTTATATGATTATTAGGACTAGGCTATTATTTTAGATTATTCCGGGAACTCGCTACGTTGAAGAAGGAAAACTAGAAAAATATCTAGAAAATTCTGCCTTTTAACCTCCGACAAAAAGAGGGGTGTTATAATTTTGACGTGTCTGTGTATCAGTGTTGTCGGTCTGTGGCATTGTAGCGCCTAAACAAATGGGCCGATTTTGAGGAATTTTGTTTAAAAGTAACAGCATATTGTTAAGATTTAAGATTAACCAGAATACGTCAACGAAGAAATTCCCTGCTCTTTTTATTTATCAGTTTGCTCCTCATAATTACTGTACAACTATTTAATAAAAAATAGTAGCTATAGGCTAAGTAATCTGTACTTTATTAAGTGTTTTGAATTATATTGTTAATATAAATTAATAAATAAATATTATTTGATTGTAACTTTTATAATTCCAATGTAAGTGGGTTTGTGTCTTATGAGAATAAAGTTCTTTAAACCGAAGCTAAGTTGATCAAGATAATTCTAAGCTATGTTTGATGGGAATTGTTTTAGCTGTTCAAAAGTTATTAAGGGTGAAAGATTTAAAGTCAGGATTTATTTTTATTTAACTGACAAAAAAACTTTGCTATTGACCTTACAGTAAAGTATCTAGAGGTAACGTAGATTATGGAGTAACTCAGGGTGGGTCCACTCGCTACTCACTAGTATATCGTCCATAAAAGCCGAGTTCATTCTAACTGGATGTTTAATGTGTTTGACTCGGCCCAATTCCGCTTTACGGCTGTTTGAACTGCAGTTAAATGGGAGCTGTGATCGTTAACTTTTGCTTCGTTTTATCGTGAAATCGTTAGGTATAAGGTTTTATGCTTATTAGTTTATTTTGCAGTCATATACTTGGGTATTTGTGGGTATGACTGTCGATTATTGGCCACAGAAATACTTCTGTGGCCCTAGGTACCCTACGTACTTACGTACCTATCTAATCGGATTTAACACCTCATCGTCATCAACAGGTTTTTTTTTATCTCCATTGCATTAGCACGACACTCTCTGTGCTACCAGAGGCATGCTTGGCCAGAGCAGCCAGAGAATTTGGCCTACACTCACCACGCTGGCCAGAAGCCCCACTAATGTCTAAGTAGACCTAAGTTTTGTTTAGCTTGTATTTCCTAATTCGCTTTTAACGACATCTACATATAAACGTCTATTGTTTTTTCAAGAATTACGATTCATTTATTTGCGTAACATGATAGATATCAGGATGTTAGTGTCATAATATTAGTACATTTTATATAGACACCTGCATCGAGGGGACGACTTTATATAGGTAGAGCTACTCTCTACCTATATAAAGTCGTGTTTCTGGTAAGATTTTATCAGCGCTCCAATAATAGTATTTTAAGCAACAGTTGTATAAGAAGGTTCAAAAAATGCGAGTGGCGCAGGTTACGATGCGAGCCTTGATGAGCATCGTAAGGACACAACGTTGCATACAATATTTTTTTGTTGGCAGTAAAGAATTTATTTCGGAAAGTGTTATTTTTAATACAATAAGTTGATAGTTGCGCTGTTTTTTGTTATGTGTTAATCGAGTAAAACCGCCAATCAGTAGCTGACTTAAGTGACATTTTATAAAAGTAACCCGTATATAGCATAATAATGTCGTGTCTCACGTTAGTATTATTTTAACCAAACCTTCTTTAAATACCTAGTTATTAAACTTAGTTCCATTTATGTTTTGTTGTCCCATAATAGATAACTTTAGGGCTTGATAAGCTGGTGTGATTTGTCTTAAAAGTGTAATATCAAATGGATGTGATAAATAATTCTACAAATCACTATACAAGTTTTATGAACCTAGGCTGTGTATACCTCGTAGGTACGAGTATGTAATATTTTTGTGGGGTCTCGACCTGTCCCAGTTCAATAAGGTGAGCCCACATGAGATGTCAGAAAATGTATGGTCCTCAGAAGAATGAAAACTCTTTATTCGATACTGTGTTTGATTAACTGGTTTCTAGGTTTTAAATTTTAAATCCTGTTATTATTTATAATTAAAAGCATAAAACCAACTTTATTATAGGTAGAAGTCCTTTCGAATATAGGTGTTTCTATAAGGAATAAAAGTGGAATGCATCAGAATGATGGAATAACGATGTCAAGAATTTGAAAATGGAATTTAGAAATGAAATTTAATTTAGAAAGGCGAATGTGATGAGATGATGATAAATTAGGTGGATAAAAGCAGTATGAAGGTTATATGCGGCATCGTTACATCTTTATCACATAACTACGGGCCTTGAAGGGCTATTAAACCCAAATGAGTACATATATTCTGTAGTCAGCAGCGGTAAGTATGCCTAGAAGTCTGTCAATGATGATGTTAAGTGATCCTATCACAGATTGTGTAGGGTTTTTATATGTTACTTACTTCTTTCATCTAGTTATCAAAATGTTCATCACATATTGATGAGGAGCAAGCGATTTTGGAATCTAAGTCTTTCAGATTAGATTCAATATGATAACACCGCAACATGACACCAGGCGGCGTGACGAGCACTAATGGCGGATGCGTGTAACCCTCCGTGAAACTTGAGCTCATTGGACTGATGTGCCAGAGCATTGGCCCTGAGACTCGTATCTGATGAGTTTGGTAGGTATCTGGGTATGGAGTTACATATACATATATCTAGAGGCACGGAAGTGCTTCGCCAAGACGAGGCATTCGAAGCGCGGGGTACAATCTACCTTTTCTCGTTTCTTTATTCAAGAAGAAATGGGCCAGATCTGAATCATAGGCGATGCAGCTAGCAACCAATCTCTAATTTAATTCCTTCCATTACGTTAACCGCACAGAATAAGTACTAATACTCACGTACAGAAGTCTTACTCAGAAAAGAAATTCAAAGGAATATCTACATACTTAATGTGGTTACCGCTATGATGGTTTAATTTAGCTCGCGTCAGAACTTGTCACCTCTTCGTTTTGATACCTAGACATCCATGCCGGCCAATTTCATTTTTATTACTCTAAACAAACGATTCATGTAACTGAATTTTCCCCTTGGAAGTGGTCGCCGCGCGTATAGTAACAATGTAGGTATATTTTCGATTCATAAACCAGGAGTAACACAGGCCTGCCTTTGGGTCTTACAGCCCTGGGTACTGTCTGCCCCGTCAGGGATACAAACGTATAATGTGTACATTTAAGAGACAGGCTCTTATCAGAGTCGTTGTATGAAAATAGACGCTCACCATGAAGATTTTTAGCAGAGATATTGAATTTTGTTTGCCGTTGCCTTCTCCATACACAATCTCAGAATAACATTATCAACATAACCGACTTCTTCCGCACATTTAACTATAAAGTATTTTCTTTTTCAAAATTTTTTTTTGTAACATTCAATGCTGATTTGGAATAACTAAGTATAAATTTTCAAAACTAAAAACCGACTTCACCCCCAAACTACACAACCTTTTGATAAAATTTCTATGGGATCACCTGAAAAGTATAAAACAAAAAAAAAAACAAATTGATCCAGGGGTCTTCGAATAATCGCTAAACATACATAAAACAAGTCATATTTAAAAAAGAAATCCGAATGCCTTTTTATATACCCAGTATCACTCTCAAAATTAAGGCGAATCTAATGACACCTCTCAAGCTTAAATCCATCGAGCCGCTAAGGCCGCAGAACATGCCAAACAATTTATACATACATTCTCCCGAAAAACATAACCCTCCTGGAGTAGTCGGGTAAAAAAAGATCGCGACGAATTGATAACCTCCTCTTTTTTGGAAGTCGGTTAAAAAAATGCGAATATAAATCTATAATTATGGTAAATAAAAATCGCGCATATTTTAATAGTATGTACATACTATTAAAATATGCGCGATTTTTATTTAAGGGGTTATCTAAATTTTACGGGGTCCAGTGCTACCCCCATTTAAAATAAATCATTTGAAAGGAAACGGAGATATCATTTGAAATTTTGTCTTGATCAGACCGTAGATAACCCTTCAATCTATTTTATGAACTACTGTTTACAGTTTAAAGTGAGAACGTGAAGCATTTCTACGCACAATTGCGAAAAACGGCCACTTTAGGCGTATGTGCGTAGGAAAGCTTCATGTTTTCACTTTAAACTGTAAACAGTAGTTCATAAAATGGTTTGAAGGGTGATCTAGGGTCTGATCAAAACAAAATTTTAAATAAAATCTCAGTTTCCTTTCAATTAATTTATTTCTAATGGGGACAGCACTGAACTCCCGAAAATTAGGTTCAGGTAGCCCCTTAACGATTGTTTTTATATTTCTTATGGTATAATCATCCGTAGATATCACTAATTGACTTTGCTATACAAATTTAGGCGTCCTCATCTTTTGCATTCATTCATATCCCATTGTTTGAAATACTCGTAGGCCTCCCTCATAAAAAAATTGGATTGGATCTTTTTTTCCAATATACGTAAACATAACTTGCTAAAACTTTTTTTGTATAGAAATACGAACCTGGACTGAGAACGTACATATTATCTCCGTAATGACAACTCGACGCTATTTATCATAAACAAAACAATATAATTGGACAAACACGAGTCAGCCCAAATGTCTTGAGTCCGCAAACAACGCTAATTAGTTGCTGCTGTAATGGCAGGCAAACACACAGATATTACAATACAAGTACGGGAACTTAAGTTCATTAGCTAACTACTAAGATTATGACTCGCGTTAATGGCCCTGTTATTGGAAATATATCTTTATGCACATGTAAGTAGGTACTCGTATGTACTCTATCACGTCTATAACGCTATGGGACAGACAAAACCAGGGACACTTCATTTTACAAGCTTTTATTTAACTTGAAATGTATCTTTACGTAAGTATGTCTAACTAAATATTTAAAAACGGTATTACTCACGTAGTGTAGGTAGTCGGAATTTTTAAAAATATTTAGTTATGTCACCTCATGTTACTTTTAATAATAACGTAAGTATGTTTGTTTGGGTAAAATCTTGCAACTCAATTTAGAGCAGGTTTAGTTGAAATTTTGCATACTTGTTATACTAGTATTTTGACGACCTCCGTGGTGGTAATTTTCAACACGCTAGTCCGCCAATCCGGAGGTGCTGGGTTCGATCCCCAGCCAGGGCAAGTTGGAAAATGGTATTTTTCAAATTGTCCTATGTCTTGGGTGTTTATCTATACAAGTATTACTCATAAAAATATGGCATCGTTGGGTTAGTATCCCATAATACAAGCTTAAGCTTACTTTGGGGCTAGCTCAATCTGTGTGATTTGTGTGAGTCGGACGATAATACAAAATTCTTGTGACAAGAAGCTGATCTTACGATGGAGCCGGGAGGTGGCCGTAGGAATAGGAACCCTGTAAGAATAGGACACCACCCCATCGAGTTTACGATTATTGCATTTCTCTTGATAAGTACTACTTAGGCCTTACAATAAAAGCCTTTTAACGATTTATTTTTTTAAAGATCTTGTTTTAATCTTAATTAAACTTACTTATATAAATATGATATATAAAAATTAATTTCACTTTTCTTAAAGGTCAATTTGTGGTCAATAGGAATTAATTAATAAATAAATACATACAAGTAATAAAATGAGCACACCGACCATCAAAAGGGTAAGTTTTTAAAACCATTCGCTGTCCATATATAAAAGACTAGTTAAACAATGGTCATGAATCGTATATGATGCATGGGTTAAGGAACCCATGAAAGAACTTAAATGAATACGTATGTTTCTTTTGTTTTTTGTCTCTATAAGTGGCCAAACACCTGTGCCAACCACAAGTTTTAGTAATTTAAGGATAGGATCAGTCATAAAAAGAAGAAGTAGCCAAACAATAGTTTCCAAATTTTCAAGCAATTAAAAAGCATCTGACATGGCTTGGCATCAGATAAATGGCTGAACGTGCTCTCCAAAGCACGTAGGGCAGGATTATATAGGTTATGTGAAAGTTATGTATGTTTGTTTCTTATAATTCTAAATGTTTTAGAAAATAAACGAAACTAAAATATTTGAATTATTTTCTCACCAAGGAACAAAAACATTATGAATCAAAACATTTCACTCAGCGAAAGTAGGATGGATGAACCAAAAAAAGAAAAGAAAAAAAGTTGACCACAACACAACAGACAAAATGGGTGATTGCATTATTCTAAAGATAAGGAACAGGTAAGCTGGGATGTTCCAAAAGACTCACGTACAAATCCACAAAGATAATTTTACCGGTGGAAAAAACCGGAACTAAGGATGCTTCATATAGTCTTTGGTAAAGCGAAGATAGTAGCGCCACTATGAGGTGCAAGAGTAACTTTGTAGCATACTAAATCGTGTTAAAGCACAACAAATGCTGTCATTCATAAAAAAATGTCATTATGACTTCGTGTAGGAAGATCGAGTTGATTTTGACGTGAGAATTTGCTGACAAGCTCTTGTTCCGCCCACGTAGAAATTATGCGAATAGGTACTTACATTCATTCAATAATGTGAACGGTGGTCTAACTAAAAATATATAAAATAATATATTTAAGAAAGTACTTATCATCTTTGTTTAGAATTAAATTATTTATGTTGAATTTGACTGGTTTCTGAATTTGTAATCCATGGTATAATAATTTACTTCGCCTGGTACTCTCTTACCATGACAGCTGGTCACGTGATTGGACGCTAACAGTATGTTGACACTGTGATGTGATTGAAATACCAGATATCTTTTTTTTAAACTTAGAAAACCAATTCTGATCTAATAATTCACTAAGTATATATAATATTAAAAACTAAATCGATGAATCACGTGAAATACTATAAATAGTACAATAAGTTGGTGTTTTATTTTATATTTATTAACTAGTCGAAAAAGTCCATAAATTTACTAAAAAGAACAATCAGTGGTATTACTGATAGTGGTGATAGTAGTGACGTAATCAATCTTAGGCCATCTCGAAAAGAAAATACCTTGTTTTATTATACCACGTTCTGATCTAAGACACCTAGCGCCATCTCGCAGCGGATAGAGAAATTTTATCGATTGTCCGTAATCTAAAATTTAAAGAAAAAAGTGTTTGTCGTAGATACCAAATACACATAGCTACCACATCTGAATCATGAATTATTACAGGTGGTATATAAATAAAGATAGGTATTTATACAAACAGTTTAACTATATACCTAATACCTTTTTGTTGTATAGGTATAAGTAGTTATTATTACCTATAGCCACTTTCATAGCCTTGCCTCGGAATGACTTTCTCGAAAATAACCCACCCACAAATTAATTGACTTTTTATGGCGATCTACGATGATAGCTTACCAATGTAGACGATTGATAAAGTGGACACTTACGACGGCTGTGGAAGTGTTGCCAAGCAATAGTGTAAAACATCAATAGTCTATCGATACTATCGTGGCACTGAAAAACAGTAACATTGTCGATAGGACTATCGATAGTATCAATAGTTGGCAACACTATTGATACTATATATAATATATTAGATAGTATTGATAGTTTTTGATTTTTTTTTTGGTTTATAAAATATTTCTATATAATATACAATTACATGATATATATTTTTTTTATGATTTATATTTTTGATTAATACTATCGATAGTATCGATAGTAAAGTTACTGTACAACAGACAGACAGGCGGATGGATGAACGGACGGACAGCGGAGTCTTAGTAATACGGTCCCGTTTTTGCTCTTTGAGTAAGGAACTCTAAAATGATTAGAAAAATATGTCATTTAAGCAAACAACAAAATGGGAGAGACCTTTATCCAGCTGTGGGACAGCATAGGTAAACAACATATCATAATCTTTTTATTTTTACAAAAGCAAGACGACATATTTTTTTAAGTTATTTTGGATTAAAATCCAAACTTGGTTCAGTAGTTTGGATTAAAATCCAAAGTACTGAACCAATTTTGATAAAATTTCTTTAAAACTAATCTGAACTTATTATGCTTTTAAATTAAAATATTACCAGACATTGCGAGGGGATGCGAAGCATGGAAGCAGAGGCTTTTGCCTAACAATGGGATATGAGCAGCAAAAAAATGTATTGTGTCTATTTCGATAAGTCCTCATAAGCGCAGACCGGTAGCAGTCTCGTATAGGTATTGACGATGCAAATGTACTCAATAGTGGCCCACTCGTGTCTGTACATACTCCACACGAGGGCCCTCGCGTCTAGATGAAATAAAAATATTTTATATAGTCATACACAAAAGTGTCGCGGGCATCACGGCGGCTTGAGAATCTAAGCAGACTTGCTTGATAGACTTTTGTCGATGTAAGTGGAAGTTACCTTCTCTCATCTTCCTTCTGTCGGCTTCTTACTGGTGGATACGATATAATATCTACATTTAATCAGTACTTAAGTAAAGTTGTACATTATCGTAGTATTAATTATAAATAGTGTGTACCGTATACTTTTCTATGTAGAGTTAGTAAACTGACTATATACATTAGGAAATATACAGAAGTAGCAAGATGGCAGTTGAGTTCTATTATAAGTAGAATTATAATTGAAAAGGTTATTCTTAATTTGTTTACGAATAAATAAGTTGGATAGAATTCTAGTTATGGAGGATGAATGGAAGTAAATGTAATTGAATATATATTTAGGTACAAAAAAGGATAGGTACCTATACAGAAAAAACATCCGCTCCATGCTTCGTCAAAAAAGTAAACTGAAAAACATCCGCAACATGCTTCGTCAAAAAAGTAAACAGAATAATATCCGCAACATGCTTCGTCAAATGGTTTTAGGTACATTAGTAAAAATAAATATTTTTTTATTATTAAATATAATCATTTAATTTAATACAAATTAATTCAAATAGTTAATAACTACTATCAACTCCAACACGTGATGACTGAAGAGTGTTTTATTGACTGGGTCCTTTGATAAGTAACCAGCGGGTACAACAGGCATAAATACTGAACTCCAAAAAAAATATAAACGGTATTTTGGTTGAAGTCTCCTAATTTATTATTAACGTACTTCTACTCTACTCTTGAAAATTTACTCGAACATACATTCATGTCGATCTCCGTGGCGTGCTGGTCACCTTGCTAGTCCGTCACCCAGAGGTTCCGGGTTCGATCCCCGGTCAGGGCAAGTTGGAAAATGTTCTTTTTCAAATTGTCCTGGGTCTTGGATGTTTATCGATACCTATATGTATTTGTTATAAAATATAGTATCTTTGAGTTAGTATCCCATAACACAAGTCTCGAACTTACTTTGGGGCTAGCTCAATCAGTGTTATTTGTCCCTATATATTTATTTATGCATACTATCACGTATTTATCCCTAACAGGGCAGACAGAGCACTTTGGGTTCTGCGGCTCTAAGCACATAGAGCTAAGGGTCGTAAGAAGACCACTTTTATAAATAATTAATAAATATATAGGGACAAATAACACTGATTGAGCTAGCCCCAAAGTTGAACTTATTCAAGACTTGTGTTATGGGATACTAACTCAACGGTACTATATTTTATGACAAATACATATATAGATAAACATCCAAGACCCAGGACAATTTGAATAAGGCCATTTTCCAACTTGCCCTGACTCTGGGTGGCGGACTAGCATGGTGACCACTACGCCATGGAGGTCTGTTGGCGAGAAGGTGGAAAAAGGAATCAAATAGTGATGGGATACTAGCTGCATCGCTTTATTAATATGATTCGCATTTTCACCCAGTCCCTTGATTGGCTTCTACGATCTGCACGGGAAAAGAAGCAGCTGGTACATTCTATCTAAGTTTTTTTTCTCTCGGACCAGCATGGAAGAAATTGCTATTATTAGATAAATACTTTTTAATTAAAAGTACACATCTAATATATTTTTCTATTTGAAGTGACAAGAAATAAATTCGTCACTTTATCACATACAAGAAGCTAATAATTAAGACATTTGTGTTTATTGTGTTGGGGGTTCCATCGCCCTGGGTGGTCCCGCATCACGCCACTTAGCACGCCACACAAAAAGTCACTACCAAAAATATGAAAATATCTCGCGCATAACAAGAAAGGAATAGTATGGATCTTACAGTATAAGTTTAACTGGTACAGTCTTTAAGCAATGAAAGCTTTATAAAATATGATAAATACCTATGACCTACCTAAATAATTTGGGTAATATAACTCCATGGGATACTTGCTTCGGCCTTTGCATATTTGCTAATTTCAAACTAACCAACTTCGCAAAACGGTGTAACCTACCGTTGATTTTCTTAGTTCTTAATCAAACTAAATTGTATCAAATAATGATAAACATTATCAAATTAACTAACATTAAATGAGCAGTTAATTATTTGAATTACGGATAAAATAAAGCCTTACAACTGAATATAAACATATATTTAAAAAAATAAGATAATTTCAACAACCACATCCTGCCTAAACCTTCGTCCGCCATGTTTGTTTTCCTAGGTAAGGTACGGTGCGCCAGCGCAGCGCACAGGTACGATGCTCTAAGAGTTTTTATTCCTTGTTGAGACGATAATGAAACAACCTCGCGTATACCACGTAGGGACTAGCTTAGAAAAAATGTGGATATAGGCAGACAGGTTGGCAAGGTAAATAAACAGAGGATATGCTTGAGAAGTTATGTAGGTATTTGACTTGAATTTGTCTTAAAGTAAATTAATCTAGTGAAAACATCATTCATCAAGCAATATTGATATTATAAATACATCTCGTAACCGTAATATATGTTTTTAAACTAGTACTTGCCCTGATATAGATGCCTATACAAATACTTGGCTCATCGATGACGCAACGTTTGTAGCGTATTGGTATCCACGCTAGTCCACCAAGGAAGTTCTGTGTTCAATACCCAGCCAGGGCAAAAATGGTCTTTTTCAAATTGTCTTGCAATCCAGCGGAAGGATTTTCAGCTGTTTTACAAAACTGAACTGTAATTACAAACGGCTAGAGGTTTTGTCAAAAATAGCGGATTATACTTAACTACAATCCAACGGTGACATAAAAATGCTTGAGAAGTTATGTTCGGCTTATTTGTCGTAAAATAAATTAATTTAGTGAGTACATCAGTCATCAGGCAATATTGATATTAACATACATCTGATAACATAACCGTAAATTGCTTCTTTTTTAAAAACTAGTACTTGCACTGATATAGATACAAAATACTTGGCTCATCGACGACGCAACGTTCGAAGCGTAACCAGGCTAGGAAAAACAAGGATGATCTGGGTTTTCCTTTCCTTTTCCATCCAGGGCAAGTTGGAAGATAATATTTCCAAATTGTCTTGCAATCTAGCTGAACGATTTTCAGCTGATTTCAACAAAACCGAGCAGTAATGACATCCAGCTTTATAATGATTTGTCAAACAGCGGATGTTACAATCCAACTGCGACATAAATATGAATTTATCTAAAATATAGTATCGTTGAGTTAGTATCCCATAACCCAAGTTTATAATTTATTTAGCTTTTATTTAATTTATTTAGCTCAGTCTGTGTAAGTGCCTAGTCTTTATCTATTTATTTATTATTGATGAACAAGAGCGGCCCTTATGTTGTGAAGTGCGCAAGATTGCGTGTGTTGCTCTTCGACATGGCTCATTATAATTATTAGTCCATTATGATCAAGTTCATTGTTAGTTATTCTCTAGACGTCCCCGGCGATATCAAAATTAGGTACTTAGGTACTTACTTATCTAAAAAACCATCTAACATATTGAAACCCAAAAACATTATCACATTTATCACAAAGTATATTTATCGCTTGTCAACAAATTTTTATAAAAATCTGATTTGCATACCATGGCGAGAAATAGCTTAAAGCCAAATTTTCAATCATATCTCCGTTTCTTTTCAAATGATTTATTTCAAATGGGGGCAGTACTAGACCTCGAAAAATTCAGGTAGAATCTGATAAGAGAAAGCTTCTCTTTAAAGAGAAGCTTTCTCTTATCAGATTTTGAAATAAGGTCTTACTTATTTAGATATATGCGAAAATCCCAATAACCTTTATTTTTAAGCAAGGTCAAGCTTATTTGAGATTGTGAGGTCACGATAAAGATGTTTTTGAGTAATGTTGGCTATACTTTTGTTGGCGGTACTGTCAGTCTGTCGCTGACATCTTCAGTTTACCGGATACTATGGAGGGTAAATGGAAGGAGAACTATCTTATATGGGGGATATTTGAAAAAGTGTCCAGCTGTACGCAGTAAATAACAGTTGAAAAATCCTCCAAGAGTGGCGCTAGCTGCAGCAAAGGGTATGGAATGAATGTAGCCGTTGGTGACAAATTGAAGTTAGCCGAGTCACAGAATTACTGGGTTAAATAATTTTTGTGGCTAAATTAGTCAGCTAGTAAAAGTTAAATTTAATAAACGTTTCTTGTTTACGTTGTCCAATATATTTTGAAAAATATAACCTAAAATAGTAATTATGGCGCTTGATTTAAAATTTACCCTGTTGCTACTGTAGCGCCACCCTAATTTAACACATTTCAGCGGACACTTTTTACATACAGAGACAGTTCTCCTTCCATTTACCCTCCATACCGGATACCTATTTTTGAATGCGGGAGTTAGCAAAATACAAACGTTTCTTTAGCGACACTCTTAAGACCCGCATTAAGACCGACTTCGTGGCAGAGCAGTAAGTCACGAAATAACATTAGGTATATTATACCCTATATATTTGAAACCACCGCTTTAGAAAAAATAATTTTTTTCATACAGAAAACTTAAAAAATCTCTCAGAGTTTTTTTACAGGTTTCCTACATCGATATCTCACTTATTTTCCCTCATGACATTGACAGTTAATAAACGTCATTGTTTTCTTTAGTGTAGGCAAAGAAATAATGTTCACATCGATTGCTTTATGTCGTCACTTCCGGTGAAATGTTTGAAATTATATAAAAAAATCCTGATAACACGCAGATTATTTTTATTCAAATAGCTTTCTTAAAATGGTCTATATTTTCGATTAAAGGCACCTGCAACATTGTCTTATTGTTTAGTTATCTACCCAATATTGCTTTCTGACGAAAACAGTTAACTTAAAAGTAGCTAGCTATTTAGGTACTATGGATAGGAAAATATGAGGAGAGCTGCACCTAATAAGCAGAAAACTCATCAACTTTACACTATCGCTATTTTCAAGACTCTTCAGCCAAGCACCGGTTCACAGTTAAGGGTCATCCGGCGAGATTCTCATGGAGCCCTACGAGACCGTGTGCGCACTTAAAAAACAATTAAAGTTATGCCACGATCAGGGGGAGACGGTGGGGTCACATGGAACGTTCACATTTCCTCATTAGAAACATTAATATGAGATTATTTGATAGACATAAGAATAGTATTTTATAGGGTTTGTTAATTCGCGCACATTTACCACAAAATTATTGTAGTTATTTAAGTTGTATAACGTAAGTTTTTTAAAAAAGTAATTTAGTTTAGTTGCGGCGTTTTGTAAATTGTTTAATAATTTTAAATGTTTAAATAAATAACTTTAGTTTACCCAATTCAAAAATTATTATTTCTGTTGTCGCAGCGGTAACTATTGGAATTTGAATTTATAGAAGGATGTGTGTGTAAGTGATGTTGCTCGATGAAAAATGGTCGCTGATGTAAAGTATGAAAAAAAATATTAAGTACCAACTCGTAACTAAAACTAAAGAAATTAAAAGGTAGCATTCATTAAAACAAAATACTATGGCTAAAACCAACAGTTTGAGCCATAGTGTTTTAGTGATAATATTTTCAGTTTCCACCAAAGCATATCAACAAGGAGCCAGTAACTATCGGCAGTAACGAAGGTATTTGCTTATAGTTTAATATTTCTTCTGCATCCATATTAAAATAACAGGTCCTCGTGTAAGTATACTTACTAAAATCTTCCGCTAAATCCCTGAATCTCTACATCTTCATTGATTACTCGTAGAATAAAAAAAATCAGTACCTAACTGCCGATAAGTACCTACTACTTACTCTAAATCATCAGTGATGCAACCGCTATCGATAGTGCAAGATAACACTGCATGTGAATCTTGCCCAATCGGTACCAGTCTCGACACGCCAATCCCGCGGCCACCGACTTAATCCCGCCTAATCCCGGACGAGTGCCGCCCCGGGGGATTCCTGGGAACTTTATTAGTCCCCGTTTAATTTTCGTGTATCGGCTTATGCTAGTGAATATTTTGTAATGCAGCCATTTGTGGCTTGAGCAATTTTATTGGCCTTTATTTTATGTAATTTGTTTAGGATGTAATATGTTGTTGGAGAAATCTAAACTATTTACACGGTTTTTATTAGAGTCATACTCGTAAGTAGTATGTAAAAATAATTTTGACAAGCTTTTTTATTTAACTTGGTTAGAAATTTGGTTAAGTCTTTTTTTTTCAGTTTTAGTTACATGATTTTAGTTCTTGTTTAGTTTTAATCTAAATTTGATTAACTATAGTTAAATGCCTCTTCGCTGTCGTGGAATGGGAATCTGGGCTTTGGCTACAAGCCCTTCCATCACCCAACCTCGGTGTCTACATTGCTCGACGACGAATATTTTCGGCTGGCGACGTCTCTAAGACTGGGCGCAATTTGTATCGTGGCACAACGCTGCTCCTGCGGCGATAGTGTTGATGACTTGGGCCACCACGGCCTCTCTTGTCGTAAAAGCGCTGGGCGTTTAGGGCGTCATGCTGCCCTAAATAATTTGATCCACCGGGCTTTTGCTAGCATCCTGGTTAGGTATGACGTATGACGTCAAGAGACCGGATGGGAGGACCCTTGTGCCTTGGAGATTGGGACGGCCCCTTGTGTGGGACGCTACCTGTGTTGAACTCTGGCGCCGTCTCATCTCTCGGTCACAAGGTCTAAAGCCAGAATAGCCGCAGCTGCTGCAGAAAACTTCAAACGGCGCAAATATAGTAGCCTCGGCAATAATTACTTGTTTGAGCGGTTTGGGGTTGAAACGTTGGGGCTGTAGGGATCATCGGCGCATGAATTATATAATACTAGCGCCCGAAAATTGACTGCAATTACGCGTGACCAGAGGATTGGCCTTTATCTGGCTCAAATTTAAGCATTGCCATACAACGTAGCAATGCTGCCAGAGCACGTTACCACGGGGCAGCGATTTGCCAGGGCTCTTTTATTTATAAGTAAGTATTTTTAGTTACTTCAGTTTTAGTTAGTTTTTTGTTTAAATTTATCCTATACTAAAAAAAATTACAATTTAAAATTTTTGTTTATCTACAAATAAATATAATTTGCTTGGTAAATTAGGTAGGTTTTATTTGCGTGTTTCTTAATAAACCAATTTTTACGTCGTTGGTATTCAAGGACGTACCAGGAGTCCGGACCACGCAAAATGTTAAAAATATAAAATCAATCCCTAAATAAAGCCATTCTGACCAGCTGGGCTGGAGGTGGCGGGGCAAATTTTATATATACTTTGGTAACTAATAGAATAAGTTTTTTTGTTTCCATATTTTATAACCTTAACCTAATTAAGCAACGTTTATTTAAATGTTAAAATTATCCAAGGAACGGACCCCCCTGAAAAAAACCCTGGGTACATGCTTACCAGTATTCTATAGAGTAGAACTGATGTTTGGGCATAGCTAAAGTACCTATAATACTTAGATGTACTTCTATAAGATGGCTAATAATGTTCATGGACATATTCTTGAAGAAAACATATTTCCGTGAAAAACTTCAATCTATCTCCTATTACATGTGTGCCTATTTTAGTGAAGTTATCTTATCATTCTTCATTCCTTTTTCTATTTTTTGTGGAAATGTATGCTATTCATTGTAGCTTCCGTTCATTTAGGCCAATTAAAAAGCCGTAAATGAGCTTTTCATAAACTGTAGCCTAAAGTACTCAACTATGAAGGTAAACTTGGTGTAGGTCGATACATAGATGCCGAATCGAGAGATCCTCACGTAGTGCGATGGATTTCCCAGAGGCGAGTGCAGCCGGGAGGCAGGCCAAGCTAGTCGAGAGTGCTTGACTACGGGTGGTCCGGTACACCCACAAGAGATACTGGATTTAGAAATACATGTAATTTATTTACACGTTTTCAACTTATTTATATACAATGTAGACGGGACATGCCCGTTATAAATCGTAGCACGGGCTAAACTAGATCACTATAGTATAATGAAATTAAAATATAGGACAAAACACAGAAAACAACGAAATTCCCATACAAATTGCCCGGGCGGCTGTACACTTTTGTATGGAAGTGCCAATATTTTTTGCTTTTTGACTTTTATTTTATTTAATTACCAATACTATAGTGACCTAGTATAGCCTGTTGTTTGATTTTTTACAGGTCCTTCCACGTTGTATATTAACATTGTACATACATATATATATAATTTTATTATATTTCTGTAGAACCTTTTATAATTAAATAATAAAAAAGCAAAAAAAAAACAAATTAATAACTAAAATTACGCAGGTACGTATATTAATGTGTTTTATGTAACATACAAGTGTTTCTTTTATGGTATACCTAGAGCTAAAGTATCATTAAGTACCGACTATTTATTAGTTTTTTCTCTATTTATATCTATATATCTACACGAGTTTTTTCTCTATTTATCCCTATAAGGTTGACTAGTCGAAAATGCTATTAGCATTAAGAAATGAAATGATAGTTTATTGCTAAAAATGCGGTACGTCCAAAGTTTTAATTAAATAAAATAAATATTTTCAAATTAAGTACGCATGTTTTAATATTTAAAAGGTAATATGTATCATGTACAAAAAAGTAGATGTTTATTATAGGGTAGCAGAAAATATTTATTTTATTTTTTTATTGACACTCGAAAATTTACAAAGAAAACATTTGTAAAAATAAACGTAGTACATAGGTGCTACTTATTTCTAGACATTTCTTATTTAGTAGAAACTAAGGTCAGATGACTGGATGGCTTTGAACAGGATCTTAAAATCGTCGGCCTCAAAAGCTGGAGAAAAAAGCCCAAAATAGAACTCTCCTAGTGCGGAGTGCAACGCCATATATTTTTTACTTACTAAAATTAGTTCTTAAAACACAGGCTTTTTCCTAGTCTGGGTACTCGGTAATCTATTATATTATGTATATGCTTAGTTGTAAGAACTGTACATTATTTTACAATTTTTTATTATTATTATTTTTTGGAACAAAATACTTGACCCTCTGTAGAACCTTAGATGATGATTAGTGATTACAAATTTACAGATAGGTCCCTTGATGATAAAATTATGATACATGGTGTTAAGGCGCGTACAAACTGCTGTAACGTAACATAAAATGTACCATTCTGCCTTTCATTTTGCATGTTCGCTGCAAGCTTGGACGCGTAGCGCTCTCTGTTAGCGCACTTACTACGAACCTCCCGCGCGCGTCTATTTCCATCATTCCGTCACGAACACGGGCCGTATCGTGATAGTCCGTGCGCCTCACTTCACAAAACCGGTAGATCGTTTAAAGCATAGCGTGCGAAAACCACGTTTTCACTCTGACGATTATCAGTACTTAATTATTAATATTACATCAAGTCATTAAAAAACGCTGAAGATCCCGCCGTTGGTTACGCACAGGTTCAGAACGTACAGGGATCGGCACTCCTTTATCAATCTGAGTGCCTTGTCCTCACTCCACCTCTCCGTGTCGTCTTGCTCGGGCGCGTCTCCAGAGCGACCGTCCAAACTGCCGCTCCGCGCACGCTGCACGCCCCTTTGAGTTCGTCCGAAAAATCGACAAATCTCGGATCGCTCCGCGCACGGTTTGTAACGCTCATAGCAAGCGCGTGAAATGCACAGTTTGTGCGCGCAACGCGTCCAAACATTATAGTATTCTATGGTCCAAACTGAGAGAACTGTGTAACATTACATGATACATTGCAGCAATGTGGACGGCAAAATCTTTCATTGCATGATACATTACATGTTACGTTACAGCAGTCTGTACGCGCCATTACTTATTACAAGCTTTTATTTACTTTCACCTGTCCCGTTGTCTGTCCGTCTTTAATCATCATCAAATCTTGCAAGTTAAATTTAAATTACTTCCCGGTTTCCGATTGAGCTGAAATTTTC
Organism: Acrobasis suavella; assembly: GCA_943193695.1. Classification (NCBI taxonomy): domain Eukaryota; kingdom Metazoa; phylum Arthropoda; class Insecta; order Lepidoptera; family Pyralidae; genus Acrobasis; species Acrobasis suavella. The sequence continues at coordinate 7,575,501 of OW971947.1, forward strand.
GAAAATACTATATAATGATGAGATGGAGTTAAAATATATTTAATAATTACTTGTTTTTAAATTCGAACTCGAACTCAAAATCTCAGCTTTAGCACTCAAGGTGCTAAAAAAAATTCGTAAGTATGTAGCTTATTCGATGCGATACCATATTAATTTACATATGCTAAAAGTCAAAACGTAGGTACCAGAAAGTCCTTCGCCTGTACCCGTTATGTAGAAGACACAAGTTTATGATGGTTTTACTGGGAGAGCCACTTAACGCGCTACCGTGCAGCACCCCCTTCCCCCTCTAATTAGATGCATCCCCCGCAACACCCTGGTTTTTGTGGCAGCCTTCATGTTAACAAGGTTGTGTGGGCGGCCGAGAATGGAGAGAAATCAAAATAGAAGGAACTTGAGTATACAGTACCAGAACAATTCGTAAAGTATGGAATATTTTACTTTTTTGCCAAATTTCTGCATTCTAAGGCCTCTGAAGGACCTAACAATGACACAGCAGACCCATGTTAGGTTAGGTAGCTCTAGCCGAGGAATACATGTGGATTAGTGTCTCGCATAGGTAAAAGTATCTCCAGGTAAGTACTTAATGCTGGCATGGAGTCATCATTAGATGCCATCCGTCAATCCATGTCAGATGCTTTTAGGGGCAACTGTATAATCTGACTTCAATAAAGGATATTTACACGTAAATGACTCATTTAACTTAGATAAAGGTTAAAAGTACAGAATTTGCACATAAGGAAGTGCTGCTTTGATTTGAAATAAATAATGTTCTCGATAACAAAGATAATAATATAAAAGCACTTTCATTTGCCCACATCCAAATCCATTATGGTCTAAAAACGGGACTTATTTGGTTCGGAAACTGGTCATTACAATATTAACTAATGTTCGAAAGAAAGACACGATACTCGTATGACATAATTCGTCTTATTCTTGAAGCGAACACAGCATGCACATAAAATATTGCTAAGTATAAAAAAGTTGACAGTAACTAAATAGATGACACATCTACTACTGTGGGAGGTCATTTTTTGGGCATACAATAATTTTAATTAAGATATACTAAAGTAACTAAGTCCGTGTTTCATAATAAGACGGTGAGTGTCCCTCGCGAGTCGCCAGTGTTGCCATAGGATTTGTTAGTATCTGTCACGTTCGTCTCCGTCTTTTCTATCTGTTTTTAAAAGTCGCGACGGCGCCCCGCTTTGCTCTGTCCGTGCCCCGTCCAGCGCGTAACGGTTCTAAGCAGACAGAACCCAGGGCCGCAAGACTCAAAGGCCACTTTTAGCGTGATAGTGGGCGAGAAAGTGGAAAAAGGAATCAAAATAGTAATGGGTCCCTAGTCGCATCGCCTATCAACATGATTCGCATTTTCGACTCCCTCCATCGGCTTTTACGATCTTCGCGGGTAGATAAATACTTAATTCTGGTACATTCTACGTTTTTGGAACGAAGTTTCTTTTCAGACTTGGCGAATTGGTACCACGTATACTTATTCTATATCTTTGGGGCCAGGCAAAAACAGTGAAGATTTTTCCGTCACGAATTAGCTGCCTGAATTAATCCACTGATAAAGACCTGCCTCAATGATTCGTCCGAGAAAATTTTTGTTTGTGTAGTCAATTAAACAGAGGCAGGGCAAGCAAACAAACCGTGGGTGGGCCACCAACTGTAGGCCAGTGACTGCGCGGTTTTACACCTCTCGTGGTTATGGTTATGATGCAAAAAATGCGTACTCGAGTAGGTCGATTAATGTTCTAAGTTCTAAGGGAAGAGAGAATAAATAGGTAAATAGTTATAGGAATAAATCATAATCTTAGACAAAAGTAGCCACAAAATAAGTTGCAAACATGTGTACCTAATACTAACTCATATTACTATTTAATAATAAGTCGATAAATAATACCTACGACCTAAGACATTTCTAAAGGATCTTCAGGTAGAGAGTCCATCTTATTTAATATGTACGATGAATTATATACAAGCATAAAGATTACATTTAGTACATTATAGAGAAGATGCATAATGAGTTGATTTAGTAAATGTCTCTAATTTTGTAAGCATCTACGTAAAAAAGATCTTTAAGCACAATTATATTTTTTTTATAGATTCATTAACTTTAGTTTTTAGTTGATTGAAAAAGTCAATTTTAGAGATAATAAAAATAATATTACCATCGAATGTCCTTAAAAAAATAAAGCTACTTTTGTTATGAGGCCAATCCTGTAATATTTGACATAGCATCCGAACGAATGTTCTTACATCACGCCTACAAATGCGACATAAGTGACGACACTCCTGACACTCCTGTCCGGTCTTTCCGGCGCTTCGAGACGCCGTCCAAAGGCGGGTGTGACTTTGTAACCTTTATATCTTTAAAGGATTTAGGTTAAACAAGGTAGTTTTTTCTTGGGCGTTTCTATTATGTACAATAAAGAGTTACCTATCTATGTCTTTATTCTTATCGGGATTTTGCGTAACGGTGGGCGAAAAGATGGTAAAGGAAACAAAATAATGACGGATTTCTAGACTCATGTATCGTCTGTTGAGAAGATTCCTCAGACTTTCTCTCATTTCCTCGATCTTCGTGCGAAGAGACGCCTCTAGTTCTTACATTAAATGTTATTTTTATGTTCTCCCTGGGCAGCATGAAAGATGCAAACACAAACGTAACGAAAACGCAGTAGATACTACATAATTTAAAATTAACAGTTACTTTTTGACATCACGCGTGCAGAAATGATGGAGTAATTGGCTGCAGTTGCCATTAATAACAACAGAAACCGTCGATCGTAATTACAATGCTATGGTCGGATATGAGACTGCTTTTTGGGGCGCGCACGCGCTCTGTGCTATGCATATCACCGTTCTAGTTCGCACCTGCCTAGTCGACATTATTTTGCTAGTTACTAGGTTTTTTTTTAATCTAGTGTCTCACTGCTGGGCACAAGCCTCTCCTCCTTCCTTCCACATTCTGCTATTTTCCAACAAGTCAAATCAGATACTTTTTTCTAAACAAACATTTTCTATGGTATTTGTATGAAATACAGGCAGATAACGTCATAGTTTCTTGAAGTCAAATAGCGCTTTTATTATCCAATAATCAATCTAAAATCGTGTTAAAACAGATATGTTCCAAGACAATTGACATTATTTTGCAACTTTACCTATATTTTCTTATTAGTACAAAATAATTTATTTTTATTCCAGGAAAATACCCAATTCTATCCTGTCTGTCTAGTTTATCTACCTAATCATATTATATCTATTAAGTATTTTCTATCTAATACCCTCGGTCTTTTCCCAATCCTTGTCGGAACTTTTGTATTGTTTAACCACATTATTTTATTGCTTTAAGCCTTCTTCCTTTCCTATACCCATCAGTTGGAAATTTAGATTTCAGTTAGAATGTGAACCAATCTTTCTTGTTGCATGCGACCGTGCTTTCGAGGGAAACTCATGACGTAACAGAAGTGTCACAGGAAAAGTTGAGTTAGGTATTACTCGAAGAGTCCTTTCACCCCATAGTGAGTACCTAATTTTTTTAAAACTTATTTTTATCGATGTGGAGTACATAAAGCCGATACAGCAAGGCAGGGTTAAACAGAAAATTAACAAAATTGCAAGTTCCCTTACAACAAGGGTCAAGGTAGGTTCCAGCTATTTTACCTAGATTTCTCAGTTTATAGGTACCTACCTATTTAGAGAACCTTATCAACATCTATCATAAACCCTTCAACTCCAAAAAACATTAAAACAATCTTCATCGTAACAGTTCATTGAGTTTCCAGCCGCCACAGCCCGCTTATCGTTCTAATGCATTAAAACACCACCTATCTGCATTGTGCACGCTTATTTAATCAATCAAATAACCCTCTGCTCGCTTATCATAGCGCCCATCCCGACAAATTACATATTAAATACTGGCAGCACTAAAAAGCGCGCTGTCAAAGTGACAGCTACCCGTTCTTTACGGGCGAGAGGCATTGTAATAAAACAGCCAAGTCTGATACCCTAATAATAATGAAAATAGTTGCAACGACACAGGAAGCGGCGTGCATATGATTATAATTATGTTTTTACAAGTATTATAAAAGTGAGGGTTGCGTGGGAGCGGAGGGAAGAGGGTGAGTCCAGGTATTGTCGGGGTGATAGAGGGATGAGCCGGTAATGTGCTTATTGCGAATGAGTTGCCAGGTGTTTTGACTTAGGGTCTTTAACGTCAAGCTCGCTTTGTGGCGACTTTTTGCTGGATTTATCTTTATCAAATCGTTTTAAATGATGCATTTAAAGATGTAAACGTATAGAACTGTGAAGAACTGACTATTCCGCTTGCTGTAGCTAATTGCATGGTTAAGTGATTGTTGAAAGTTACTTAAAGAATTCCTATCTAACTATAACTGAGACTGATTCATTTCTTCAAAGATGAAAAAAAATGTGCATTCGACCAATTACAAAGGACAGAGCGCAAACAAATAAACAAATTGACGTTTACTATTGTGGTCATTACATCAGCCGCATGATGTCCACTGTTGGGCATAGGCCCCTCTCAAGGACTTCCAAAAATGACCGTTATATAAAGCGGATTAGTTACAGCTATCTTGGTCAGGTCGTCGAACCACCTTGTATGCATATGGGTGTTGCACTTCGCTTGCCAGTATAAAGGTCGCCTTTCGAAAACCTTTTTGCACCATCGGCCATCGGTTTGACGCGCTATATGTCCCGCCCACTGCCATTTCAAAGCAATCATTTAGTCACGTATAAATATTGTAGCTATAGTTAGTTACCTATTATGATCGTTGTCACGCTGTAGGTAGGTAGGTAAGGGCAAGTTTAATAAATACTGAACAACTTCTCCAAGGAACTTAAGGCGGCTCTTCCCGGCGGCTCTGTCGTCAACGCGAGCATAGTTCAAAAAGCTTGTATTTTCATCCAGGGCAATGCTAGAAAAAAAGGCAAACCAAAAAGAGAGAGATAGCGCCTTAGGGCACGGTTTGTACTATATTGAATGAAATTAGTATTAAAATTAACTATCCATTGAACGAATATTAACTATTCATAGGGTGGGAAATTTTATAAAACTTGTTCCAGGATACGTGTTTGTCAGTAAGCCTTACAAGTTTGTGAAATAAATGTTTTTTTATTTAAAATTTTCATTACATTTGCGAGGCTTCTATCGAAATATTTTTATTTTATTTTTATAATTTATGTGTACTTTATGAACGGTCGAAGTTCAGCTAAAATTTATGCAAAAAAGCAGATTTTTGGAGGCGTATACTGAACTTGTTTTTCCAAATATTAATTTTTTATTTCGATAGAAACCTAGAAATAGTGCACAAGATATCTGTTAGTTCAAAAGTTTTCTAGAAAGATCACTTACAACGCCATAATTACGTACGAGCGTTGTATGAAAAGTAAGACGGGAAGGCTGCGTTTATTAACGTATAGGTAAAAGTAAACCTTAATGCTTTAGCACAATCTGAGGACACAATAATTGTCGATTTCTCATCAGTGTGAATATAGATCATTATCTTTACAGGGCCCTAATGTAAACAAATCGCAGTTCAATTACGTAAAGTGTGTGACCCTCTTTTGAGGTTATTTTTTAAACGCATCGAACATTGTTACTCAATGCCAAACAGTTATTCCTTCCCCTAATTGAACTCCCTTCGAAATTAATCGTTATTTCTCGGTAATAAGGATGAACTAATTTTAAAATATGGTGAATTTATTTTTGTATTTTTGTCTAGTAAAATACTTTTGGCGGGAACTGAGTGCGGTGTTTCGTTGCAGATTCGCTCGGCCGTGACCGATCGAGTGGGCCTTGTGTCCGACACGCGCTATTTTATTAATATTTGGATTTAATTTAATTAATTATACTATGACGAATTCTTCTTGGGACAACCCTTAGGTTAGTAGCCACTCGATTGAGAAATAATAGATGTCTAGTCTAGTCACAGCTTTTGTTTGTAAATTTTTAAGTCTAAAGAAAGATAATTATTTATATAAATGTATTTAACCGTACGTGGCATAAAAAAGATAGTTTAGTCTCGATTGTTACATCGCAGTCATCATCAAGTTATGAAAGATTTGTACCACCAGGCATTAGCTGACACCAGTTTTGGCCACTTACACTAAACCACAAAATAAAAGGGAAGGTAGGTTAGGACAGCATAGAAGGTTCACTAGTAAGTACACGAGTAAAAGTAGGTTCCTTCTTAGGTAGGTATACTTATATTTTTCAGGTTCACTATAATAAAATATGCTATACTTACTAAGTATCTATGAACATATCTAGGTACTTAGAAATTAGAATGATGGAATAACGTAGGTATCTAACGTTAAGTTCATTTTTCATATTTACATATGTTACAAATATACATTGCATATTGTATAAATGCACAGGCAGTATCGTCGGCAGTCATGTCAGCGCACAGGGGCTTAATCAAATTATACAAATTGCAACATACAATATTCATGTGCTAGGGATGCGCCTTTAAAGATAAAAAATAACCTTATTATGTAAGTATGTCGCAATGGGTATTGGTCGAAATTGGTAATAGAATATAACTTGACCGCACGACATCCTTCCTAGCAGATGAAGTAACAGTTTAACTTAATTATCATCAACATCGCAGTTTGCAGGTCACCAAGTTTCAATTGGCTCGGAACTTGACAACTGCTTGCCTTACAAGTAGAAATGTTATTCTTACCCAATAAATTAATTGATTTTCAACAATATCTACTGATGTAACTGCTACACTGAAATATAAATGAACACTTTTTTTTAAATCTAGGTAAGCTGCCTAATTCTGCTTTCGACAAGGATTGGAAAGAAGTAGATAAAGATTGAAATAGCTGGAAACAACAAGGGGAGACCTTTGCCCTACTATGGGACCTGAATGGCTAGAAAAAAATACTACCTAATTATTACCGAACAGTGCCGTAAATAGGGCGGTGCCACCGGTGCCCGGGCACAGGGCGTAGACTCTGGGGGGCGCAAAAGTGGCCACACCAGGCATGACTATTCTTTTTACGGTTTGCAAATGCTCGATTCCAACACATACGAACCTACATGCCAGTATCATCAAAAACGTCTATTAAATTAGACAAAACAACGCGTTCATTTTTTTGGCACAGTTCTTTAAAAAATAAGATTTTTCTTACAAAATATTAGATAATTGGGTCACCAACACCTGCGCTCCTTTTTTGGCTAAGTTCTTAAAAAAAATTCTTCCAAAATATAAGATAATCAGTTCACCAACACCAAGTTCCTTGTGTATTCTATTATCACCCTGAATGAAATAAACTAGGCCTATACATAGCATTGCTCTAGGGTACCTATAATATCTAAAAAATACAAGGGCGCAGGTATAGAAGCTCGCACAGGGCGCAGAAAAGGCTACTTACGGCACTGTTACCGAAGCATATGTCTATCGATCAGAGCACTGCTTTAGGTAGGAAATATGTCAGTACGAACATACGGAGCAGGTAGTCTGCCGCATCAGGAAATAAATAATGCTCAAAGAAAAGATTGTAAGCAATGCTCCAACCGCCCCTCAAAGCCTAATAGGGCGAAAAACTGCATAGGTTATACAGCCAAAGTGCAAAGACCCTTCCAACATTCAATATTCTCGATCCTTAGACGTTTAAGGCCTAGGACGCAAATAAAAAAGACATTTCTCTAAATACCTATCGACTATCGACAATCCCAGCACTACAGAACAATCGACAAGTGTGATTAATTCATGTTCAATAATGAGGTCGAGCTTTTTAGCGCGACTCGGCCGAATTGATTTGTGCCCAATTTGTCCCCTTTAATATTTGATCGCCGTGTCTGCGTAAACCCACGAATATTAAATATAATTGTGGTCGTTAAATTGCTGTTGCGAGCGCAAATATAACTTGTATTGCACGAGTGAATTGTGCGTGATTTCGTGAAATGTATTTTTATAATATATGTTAAGCGTATATTTTTTTTCATAGGTAGATAGGTACCAAACCAAATCAAATTTATTTATTGCTCAACTGTGTTAATACAGATAGTGTGGTATGTTTCAACAGTTTTCCCTTTCAGGCATGCAATAGTAATATAATAATGTAATGTAATGACATATTTAAGTACCAACCAAGTACGCTGCCATAATTAGGTATATTATATTTTCCTTTACCTTCTTAACATGTTGTCAACTCCAACCTCTTTTAATAGGTAGGTACTCAACTCTTTGTCTAATTCTTTATATTATCTTGGTCAAAATTGCACTCACCAGAAGGTCTGCTTTGGTCATCTATCATGTCCTACTTGTGGTAAAAATAAAAAGAAAAATAAGTATAGATATTTCTTAGATTTGTTTTAAGCCTATTTTTCTTAAGGAATATGACAGATGTATCCCGCTTCCACTGAATCCCACTTCTGATTACGTACATCAATGATCCCAGGCGAAAGAGAAAATCTCCTTAGTTAAAACCTTCTGTATTATCCACGAAAACACAGTTATACGTACGCTATTGGTAAGCTCATGAGACGGTGCAAGTTTTTATTGAAGTAACTTTTTAAATTATTTGTATGGCTGACGTTTTGTTGTATTATATTGCTTCAATAAAATGGTATGCAAAAGGCAAGAAACTTGTCCGTATAAATGGGCCTTCATTCTTTTTTTTCAACATTGACAAATTATAAGTTCATTAGCGCACCTAACGATTAGACACCTCATTTTCCCACAACAATGACGGTTTTCCGGATATTCCCACCCATCACAAAAGATGGCGTCGCAAGATGGCGCCCGCACGCGGCTGCCGCGTGCCGGCGCGTGCACACCCGCGCCCTCTGTTCATTTTACTGTTTTTATTGAAAACGCTCAGAAATAATAGAAACAAAGCTTGGCGGTCGCTCTCGAATAAATTAGTTCCGGCGGGGGTTAAAAGCAATTGAACTGGTCATTATTAACGCATAAGTTATCTATTGTAGGGTTAAGTTGTAATTTATCATGTCTGCTTGTCTTGCAATGTAAACTTCTTCTTTATGAATGTAAGAAAACAATGGGAAACTTGTATTGTATCGCAGATTAAAAACGATTAGTACCTACTTAAAAATATTAATATTTCTCTTTTAAATAAATAAAAATAAAAAAATTCTTTCATTCGTCACATTTTTCTCTCACTTCTCATAGTTTTTTTTTAAATCAATATTATCTAAATCAAATTGAAGGATTTGTGATATTTTGTTTCAACTTAAACTAGCGATTCGTAATGACAACTGCCCAGAGGTATCTTTCACGAATTTTTCAATACACACTGTAGGTAATTTCCAAGTTTAAACACTATACCTGCCAAACTTAATCAGGAACAATATTTGTTTTAAATTTAAAATTAACGAACTAATTACCAACTTAGGAATAAACGAAACCAGCTTTGATATTGATAATAATTTATTAACCCTTAAATCACCGATATAATTAACAATCGATTCAGCTATCGTAAACATTTGCAACACTGTAATTGAGTATTCAAGTCAACACGTAAGATCCGGCGCACTTCCGCTCAACAGCTTTATTGGAAATCTATGAATATCCTATAATATCCGGGATTCGAGCACAAAGTCAATAAAAACTTCCAAACCTGCACACTGACTTTGTGAAAAATAAACTTTATAGAATCAAATAATATTGTACTTACTAGCACCAATGTTTATGTCGACTGACTATGTATAAATAAAGATTAGCTTGGCTTTAAAGCATACTTTAATCCAGTTTCTTTTTTTATAAACGATTATTTTACTACACAACGGGGACTTACTTAAGTGCTTATTGTATTTAAACCAATAAAACCAACCCAGACAAGTTGTTTCATATATATGAAACTGAGAATATACATCCCACTTTCTCAGTGAGTGTAGAGTTGAATTGGGTGGATAATCTAAACCATTATATAGAACCACGCCTTAAGGTAGGTACTAATGTTTCTATGCGCAGGTTCGGAAATACATTTAAATACGACTAGCGTATACATACACGATAACAACCGATTCGAATGGGCGGACAAGTTACAGTAAGGCACCATCATCACATGCGTACGCATTGTATTGGTTTCCGAGATATTGTGAAAATCAACGATTCATCTTAGCACTTCCTCAGCTGTGCTGCTTTGGAGCTGAGGTGCACTTTCCCGCTTTTTCTTCTCCAAATATAAAATTGCAAAGCCAAAACATGCCGAAACCTTTTTAGGGGATACATGTTTTTTTCGGGGTCCAGTGCCCAATTTGAAATAAATGTTAGAAAGGAAACGGAGATATCATTTAAAATTTTGATATGACCAAGTCTTAGATAACCCTTCAAACTATTTTATGAACGTCTGTTTAAAGTAGAGAGAACGTGAAGCTTTTCTACGCACATTAGCCAAAGGTGGCAGTTTTTCGCAAATGTGCGTAAAAAGCTTCACGTTCTTTAAACTTTAAACAGTAGTTCATAGAATATTTTGAAGGGTTATCTAGAGCTTTATCGACAATATTTGTTTCCTTTAAAATAATTGATTTATTGCAAATGGGGGCAGCACTGGACCTGAACTGACCGGATGAGACTATAAAGTTACGACCGGCCGCCTGCCTTTAAAATATAAAGGATATATACTACTTTATATACTATACTATTTATGCGAAATATGAGAATGGGTATATTCTATACGACTTACCTACTGCTGAGACCAAATATTTCTTTGGCAAAATTAATTTCATGTTTCATATCTATCTAAGTGAAACCAATACAATACCGCATGGTATTTAAAGTTATCTGTAACAATATTACTACTTATAATCTTTAAAATTACAAATGACTCGTGTTGAGTCGTGTTAAATAATAAACTATTTGACACAAGTGTGATTTTGGCAATTGGTATTGCTTTCAAGTAGGTATCTATATTTCTTTTTATTGTGACAAGCATTGTGACGAAGTAGAATACATATATTGAGAAAACAAACAACATGAAAATGAAAAACAATGTTGCATTTGAGACTGTATGTTGTACCTTTACAATATGTAACAATAACCGTTTCCGATCCTTGTAGGAGCAACTCAAACCTTCAATATGAACAACTTTTTCTGTGGGACCAATGCTTGAAATCGACATTTTCATACAAATTGCCGGGCGGGTCGAACACTTTTGTATGAAAATGACGATTTTTTTTCGAGTTTCAAGCATTGGTCCCATAGGAAAAGTTATTCATATTGATGGTCTTAGTTGCCCCCACAAGGATTGGACAGGGTTTTTGTTACATATTGTATAAAAAAAAATTAGACTGGCTAGTAGCCCCATTTTTGAAATGAAGTCAAAGAATCGTTATAAAAATTGACTTCGTGGTTCAAAACTGGGCTTCTGAATCTATTATGAAAAATTGATTTCAGGATTGTTGCATGGTCGTTGGTGAATATAGCTAACGGATATGACGTTTTAAAGAATGACTATTTAGGCACTAACTTATCTAGTAGATAAAAGCACTCTTTTCCTTATATCTGTATCAGTGATTATTTTGTAGTAACGATCCGTGAATATTTTAAGTAAATTTAAAAAGATGAAAAATACTAAGTAATTTTCTGAATGGAAACGTAAAAAACAGAAATTTCGATTGCGTGAAAATTTTACACACGAATTCTTAAAAACTAAAATGAAATGCTGTCTTGACGTCGTCAAGGATGATATGCGAGTGATATGTATGGTCTTACAACAAAGGATGCTCAACACCGAATTGTACTTACGAGAAGTTATATACGTATTACAATCCTTACATTGTCATTATGTTTTATGAATAAGTTATATTTTTGTTATACGGTTTGACCAAGCATTATACGTCGATAAAACGAAGGATATTATATTACAATTGAATAAAATATTAATGGGTGGTTAATTTACCATACCTTCAAAATGGTAAATTCAATTCGTCTTTACATTTGGAAATTTATTTACATTTTTCATTATTGTCCTGTCGACAAAATGGTCCTTATATTGCAATTTTAGGCCGACACCTTTTAGTACTTCAATTTATTTTGACTCATGCAGAGAGCAATAACATATTTTCAAATAAACATGACAATCACAAGTATGTACCTAAGTATATAAAGTCTAACAAAATGATACTGAAAATGTAATCAGGACAGATTAAGTCACTTTGGCAACTCTTTTAAAGAAATTAATACGAATTATACTATGTACTAGAAGTTGAACGACCAGCTGATTTATTGTATCAGGAGTAAAACCATTTTTATTTTCATGTAATTGTTGAAATTGTGGAATCACAAGGTGAAGTGGTTTAGTTTAATAGACTTTTCTAGCCAAAGAATGAGTTTATTATATTTTATTTGTTGGACTTCATATATTCAAAAACGATTGTTTAGAAGAAATAGCCGTCACACCTTAAATAAAAATAATGCCACATAATTTAAGTTTAAATAATGTACTTAATATAAACTCTAGGGTTAACACAAAAAATATAAAATAAATCAACATGTTATTACTATGTTCCTGGACATGTTGCATTTACATTACACTCAAATAAATAAGTCTTAGCTATTAGTACCACTAAAATCTCGAATTTGGTATGTTATTACGTAAATAAATTAGTAATAGAATCAGTCTATTCTAGTGTGATCGGTGGTTAGTTTAGTAAAATGTGAGTGTCAGTACAAATTATTTTAAATATTTGAAACATTAGAAATAAAAATAGACATACATAAATGCTGTCTTATTTATAAAAAAAAAAACAAAGACATTAGCCTGATTTAAACCTGATGCAATAGAAAGAACAATTGTTTTTAAAATCAGTAGTACAAATTAAAAAGAAACAATTTAAGGAACGCACATTTTTTGAAAAGACATCATAAATAAAGTTCTCTGTGAATCTGTAATATCTTAAAAATCAATCATACACACATAAACAATAAAAAATCTTACAAGACATAAACTGACCGAAATCATTGATAAATTCGACACATTAAAATCACATATAATGAGCACAACGATTACAATAAAGAACCCTAATAAATCTATAAAGTATAACTATAAAGACGGGCAGTCACACACAAAATTCAATATCCTAATAAAAAAATATAAACATGGTTTCAACATTTTGTTCAAAATAAAACTACAACACGATACGAAAGAAAGTCGGGACAAATAAATCTAGCGATTGTATTTTTTGTTTGGATTGATTTATAAATGTTATGGGAAGAGAGTGAGTTGACACAAAGGCTGTACGACTGAAATGGCGTGAATATACTTATAGGCATTTAAGACAGACATATACATTTTAGAATGACTTGGAAATTATCAATAATGGAGGGCAGCAATAGATAAAGAAGTTGCCACATTATACTTCATGTGAATTGAGAAGTGCACGTTCAGGCTTAGAATAAGCTCAAATATCAAAAGTACGCGAAACAAAACATTTTTACCGTACCAATCGATGTAAATATTTATTAAAAACGCCTTAATGTGAAGGCGTGAAAAGCGAATTGGTCGAAAATTGAAAACACCAACAGATGCGCCGCTTCGAGACGTATCGGTGAGCTTTAATGAGTAGACAAACACATTTGCGTACAAACTATGTATATTATATGATGAGTACATAATGTATGTGATGTTTCTAATCATAGACTCGGCTGAATAAATATTGCGAAGGTAGGCACTTATTTCGAGTGTGAATTCTGAATTGTTCGATAATTTATTTTGAACACAACTGTACTTTGAAACTAAATATAAAACAAAGATAAAATGTCAATTATGTATTATTAAAATAAAATACGATGAAAGATATATGAACGTACTTACAGTATTCGTAGTATTTTTTGTATTATAATAATCTATAATCATTGTGAGCAATTAATAAGTATATTCTATAATTCGTATCATCTACATATTTCAGTGGGAATACAATATCTAAAATGTAAAAAATTTAGTAGGTAATGAAAAGAAATACGTATAAATAGATAAATATTTCGTTGATAGGTAATATTGTAAACTCAACAAAAATCAACAGAAAATCTATATTTGGTGATTTTTAGAAAAAAATATATATCTACGTTAGACAGAAAACAATATATTTCAGGTTACATACAGGCATCGAGATTCCTACTTAGTAATACAAGGAAATGTTCTAATTGAGTAATCAATTCCGAAATAATTGATATACATAACGACGTAGGTAATATCAGAATAAGTATACTTATATAGTTGTTTGGATTATCCACATCAGGGCAGCCCCGGATCTAGGGAGGGGGGGGGGGGGGGGCAAGCCGGGGTCCATGCCTCGGGCGGCGAAGTCAGAGGGGCGGCCAAATCGAATATATCCACCCCTCCTATGCTACCGATACGGAATGGAGGCGGAGTCTGGTTACTTTTGAAGAAGTATAAAAGTTGTTTACTACTCAAAAATTTACAATCACATCTCGGTCTGGATCTTAACTGCCAATTACTGTCTGCAACCCCCCCGTGTATGCGTACTGTTCGGGTAATAGTAATCAAGTAAGCGGCAAAACCAATGGAGAATATGCACGTATTTTTTTTATTTGCTCAATTAAATCTTTATTTACCACAGTAATCAAATATGAAAGAATTTTTAAAATATCTTAATCAGCGACGAACATGTGATACTTTAAAGTTTCAATTAGAAAGAGAAGTCCGATATGGACTGGTGACGTCAAAGTCCATATCATTTATACATTTGCCATAGAAAGTAGCGTTTTTGCGAGTGAGATAGATATATTTTCGGGAAATTGTTATATCTCGTTAGTTTTTTAACCAATTCTTATTTTGTTTTCACTGTTAGTAATTTACTTTTGAATATTTATGGAAAAACTGGTTAGATAACAAATATTTTTTTCATGCATATACCCTATTGGGGGGCGGCATATTCACATATTTTGCCCCGCCTCAAAAAATTTCTAGATCCGGTACTGCATCAGGGACATACCCAGACGTGGCAGAAAATTATGCATTTTATATAAACGACTAGCTGATGCACGCAGTGTTACTCGAGTGGTCTAATTTTTGACGATCCCACGGGATCCTTTCTTTTCCCGGTATAAATAGTATAATACTATGTGTCAGTCCTGGCAATAATTAATTCCAATCCGTCTAGCCGTTTTGGCGTGAAAGCGAATAAACATCAACTTTCGCATTTACTATCAATTAATTAACTCAAGCACTTTAGAAACTTTTCTGCCACGTTTTCTGCTTGGCACTGATGTACAATGTACTAAATTGTATGTGGGTAGTGTTTTCCAAAGATGCGTTCCCAAGTATTTTCAGTGTAGACTCTACTTTAGACCCGCGAATAAATAATTCACACTTTGCTGACAGCAGGACCTCGGGCATTAATAAATTCAAGTCGAGAAGACTAGCAGCCCCAGTAGATAAGATGTTTTTAAGAAGTTATCAAATCCGTAATGTAGCTAAAAAAATATTTTTTGAGAATCACATTCAACGTGCATTAGAAAGCACGTTAAGTCTTTAGTCCCGGCTGTCACCATTAGTAGCCAGTCGTTCAGCTGAGTCAGATGCCTTTTTGGCCGCTTCGACTTGATCTACCTAAGATCTCGAAACACTTCGCAATATATGGGGGTCGAATTAAAAAAAAAAATGGAAATCATAAACATTAAAAAAACTACATACAGTCCTAGCGTAATCTATAAAGTAAAGACCAGACCAGATCAGCGGCTAAAGCGCAGAGCACACGCGCAGGTTCCGTTCGCTACAAGTCAGTGACGGGGCCGAAGACGACGGTGGAGCTAGACGAGTTGACGCTCGTCCGCCGCGGCCGAGCCGACTCGTCCGCGTCCGACGGCAGCGAGTCAGGCCCGTTCGTTATCTGGAGGCCGTTAAATTTCGAACGGAGTTGAGTTACTAGGCGCTCCAGTCTGGAATCAGATTTGTTTTTGAGAAATGCTGTTAATTTATTATGCACTACGTGTTAGCTCTGTAATGTTAAAAAAAAAATGTATTTTGGGCATTTTATTTCACTCGCATACAATTTTCTGATAAGAGTGTAAATAAGAAAACCGGCCAAGTGCGAGTTGAACTCGTGTGGAGAAGGTTCCGTACAATGTCAAAGTTTCAATTGATGTACTTCTTATAAGTTGTCTTGTTCCTTATCTAAGCAATGAACTATATTTTGTATTTTTTTTTAATTTACTCTCAATAGTTTCGGTGATCAGAAGGTGGTTAATTTTCGTCTATTTTCATGAATGAATTAAAAGCATTTTATTTCACAATTATTATTGTAAAATAAAAAGTAAAAAGAATTGTCTGAAATATATTTTTGTTATAACAAAAATATATTTCAGATTTCTTTATTTTTTCATTATTTATAATATATTTATTTATTTTTTCATATATTTCAGATCTTATCATTTGATATATGACACAGTAAAGTTTGCATTAAGTACTTTTTTTAAATTGCCTTATTTGTCCCCCGAAAATGAACCTTATTAAAAAAAAATACTTTGCACATCAGTGTTTTGGTCATAGGATTATACTATCCTATCAAAATTCTGATTACTTGATTTGGTCCAGTAGTTTCGGAGCAAATTGGCAGACAGAGGCACGGGTGATCCGATAAGGCTTCTGTTTTTCCTATTTTTATCAATTTGGTTCAAATAGATTTTTGATAAGTTTTCTTTCAAATCGATTAGTTTCATACCATAATTAGTTTATGCAAAGCAACAGTTTGTTAAGATAAACAAACACACACACATTGGATTACAAACACGAAACACTAAACATAGCATGCACCTTACTAGAAAGTAAATAAAATAAACCAAGATGCTAGTTCTAGAAACATCATACCCCAAAAGAACACCTACATGTGAAACAACTGCAATATTATTGGTTTTTGACGTTAGAAATTAAAAATTCACAGATGTAACAATGAATTCAACATCAAAAAGTAAGAAATCTTATCTTGGCTACACCAAGTATATTGTAGGGGACTCGTTCGCAAGAGCCAATTTCTTAGAAAGGAAAAAATTATCGCTTTAGATTTGGTAAATATAATGTAGGTATATGCACAAAACATAACACTCAGCACATGAAGCGAACACGATGTCACATGGTCCCTCGAGCCGGATAAAAAAGGGTCTATACCTACAACTTACTTGAGGGCGTGCTCCTCCGCGTTCTGCTTGGCTTTGCGCATGTCTGACACCTCCTTGCGCAGGCGCAGCCGCTCCGTCTCGGGGTCTTCGATGTTGCCATTCGATTTGCTTTCGTTTGATTCAAGTCTGTTGCATATTAGAAAATCAAAACTTCATCAAGCAAATTTCAAAAGAACAACGAACAAATAAACAATTATTTAAATAACTATGGTCATTTATCAGATCAAAAGTAGAACTGAGCACAGTCTGGAATATCAACGTTTGAATTATCTATTACACTATTAGCCAAATCGTAATTACTGGATAAAGTTAATTACTGGATAAATCATTAATTATCAATTGGTTTAACTAAAAAGGTATAAAGTCAGTTCTATCCATTTTACTATGTTTAGGCAAACCTATAGGTTAGGTTATGTTAGAACTGCGACCAACGAAGAAGAAATAATTTGCAATTATGAAATTTGACAAGAAATGATTTGGAACTTTGAATTTGCGTCTAGCAGCTTTTGCTCCGTCGTCCATTTGATGACACATACATTTGGATTATAAAATTTTACTAAATAAAACATTTGGTATTTTAATTTTTGTCATCTCATTTGTCGTTTTTTTGAAATTTTCTCGGTGATGTTTTGACTTTGTTTGAGAATAACTTTTTACCAGCTACACTTTGGTATAATGGGTATGTGTTTTTTTCTCAATTTAGGAGAATCAAGGCATCAAATATTTATTCAGTAATTAGGTCTCTTTATGCACTTATAAACTCACGTTAATACGTTAAGTATACATTAAAGGTTTTAGGGTATCTTTTAAGTATGTAAATAGCTACTTTAATAGCTCTTATTGGCGGACATAACTTCTTTGGGCTCAGGGCAAGTGAGGCAGCCATAGAGTGCGTAGAGAAACCGAATGAAATGGATAAAATTCCACGAACATACAATAATTACCATGAATAAAGACTTCATTGATGAAGGAAGGAATGAAGCTAAGAAACCTCAACGAATTTCAAAAATAGTTGCATAAAAATGGTTCCAGAGATGTACTGATCTTACCCGTTGGCTATCCTGAGCTGCCGGAGGTCATCTTCCAGCTTTGCTATACGATCCATCATGCGTCGCTTGTCTGCTTCCGAAGCACGCAGAGAACTCTGCACAAACAAATAAAGATGTCACATTAGTAGTACCGCAAGACCCTTAGTGTGATATTGGCTGCGAAAATAGAATAAGAGGATCAAAATAGTGATGGGTTGCTAGCTGCCTACAAATCTGCTTTTCGTCTTGATGAATCATGATCTAGCCCATTCCCGCGATTGGCGGATGGAAAGAAAATATCTCAAAAATCTTAAGTATTTAAAAATCTGTACTGTTTACTGTTTTATAAATAAAGTAAAAAATAATCTTTCCTCACACATGCTCGGATATGTAGGCATTATTGTAGTAAAAAGAAGACATGAAGATTGTAATTGTTGGCTTATGCATTACTTTACCAGCCTAGGCCAGTAAAGTAGAATAAAAATTCTTTCCTGGCCGCTGCTCAAAACAAGAAGACGTATTCAGAATGACAAGATAGTGACATTGACGTTTCAGATGACAGTTCTGTTTTTACATTTGGCAGATACATTTAGCGTTTAAAGTCATACAGCCAATTGCTACCAAAAATGCACTCACTTTTTATTTGTACACAGTTTATATTTGTGGCATTTATATATCCACAATCTTATTAAATGTTGGTATAAAATCATTTAGTTAATTTTCGTTGCGAGAGAAAATATATAAAATCGGCGGTATTCAATTTTTTGCGTAAAATTAGACTGGGGCTGTATGTTTCTTTTGCACAAAAAATGCGGCAAAGCAGTTCCTCTCTTTTCTTTCAAATCACGTGCTGATTGATTATTTACTCTTTGCAATAAACAATAATTGCTTTCGGTTGCATAGTTGGTTATTTATTTAATTATTTCCTGCCACTCATTGAGAAAGGCGCTATACATGTCTCGGCGGAAATGAGATTGCCGGACTCCTAACTATTGTCATAGTTAAAACTACTCGTCCGGCAATGCCATACTTCCAACCTCTGCAGTAATGTACTATTTTACGGTAGTAAGGGATGGTACGTAAATTATTGAAAAGTGCCAACCTATGTAAGGAAGTTTAAATGTAAACTAGCTTTTCGGGCGTTGTACGGGCTGCAAGCAGTCCGCGGTTTCGTGCATCTGTTAGGCTTGCATAAGGTATGTTTTCAGTTAAGAAATAGGTAAAAATTGCAGTCAGTAAGGGAACCATGAAAAAAATTGTGAAGGGGTTCAAAATAACTGACAAAGAAAATAATGGCCTGATTTTTGATAAGCAAGCCCTAAACAGGAGTCCCAAATCAAAAGGTCGTGGGACCTTATAAAATCTTTACGTCAGGCAGCGTTGGGAGCATCGTAAAACTCGCCAGTAATGTATTCGTTGTCACGACGTGCTGACCGCACCGTCTATTTCTGGCCAGGTAAGTACTTACTAGCAATATTCAAATTTCTTAACATCGAGGTAATATGTACTTTGTGTTTTTTATGTGTAAATGGCCAATACTGTTGTCAAATTTGTGAAGACTGCCACACAATGATGACCCACACAGATGATGCCAAGACCAACGGCTTTGTGCATTCCGAGGCACGGACGAGCTCGAGAATATATACTAAGTACTATCGGTACTAATTATGTAGTGCGACTAGTAGATCTTTTAGACATATTTAATAGAAAATATGACAAATGCTTATTTAATTTCAGGATTGAGCTCTTTGATTGAGCAAAAATGTTTTTTAGATCTTGCAACTAAAGTATGCGACATAACTGAACATCTATCAGCTGAGCAAAGTCTCCACCACGAGCCAAACAAACCGATCAACAAACGCGACATCGCTCCGACTTTATAAAACATTGGCAACATTTACTTGGCAAATTCATCGCGAGAGTCGATTATGTGACGCCCAGCGTACGCTGACTCCAAGCGTAGTTGGAAACCGCCCTTTGTATACCGCTTTAGAAGGTGACGAGAAGGGAGAGGGAGGTTATCTTACAGTGGGTCCGTAGAACGAGCGATGAAGCTATTTGATGTTGGCGCAAATGATTAGATGAGGCGGGAAATAATCAAATGTCTAAACGAGTGTGTCCCATAGAATGAAAGGAGGCCAAAGAAAAGGCGGATGGAGTGTGTGAATCAGGATATGATCAGTAAGGATGAAACAGAAATGACTAAGGATCGAGTGAAATGGAAGCAACTTACATACTGTGTCGATCCTACCTAGAGTGGGATAAGAAATGGGAGAAGAAGAAACTAGTGTGTCTCAGTTTTCTCTTCCGCTGTCTCAGAAGACAAATTGATTTCGTTGAATGATTGAACTAATGAGACTGGCTCTCATGTTGATCGGTCTTACAAGTCTTTAACGAAAACTTAAAAAAGTCTTTTATTGGCTTATTATACATATGGGCCACGTCTGTAGTACCCCGCTTCAGTAATATATACTCCACCACCTGAAGACATTTTTTTAGTAACTCACTGAGATAGTGACTAGTATCTTTGAAAAGATGACAAAAAATAATTCAGCCTTCTTACTTCATAAAATCGCTTCCGCTCCTTCCTGCCACAGGTACCCCACAATCGAGTTCGCGTTAAGTAAGATTACACGGCTGAGTCTATATGCGCGGACAAACAGACAGACAGCGGGCGGACCGGCTAATTTTGTTTGTTCCGCTCGTTTCGCTGTTACTGTGTTGATATATTAGCTGTCATCATTGGTACACCAGGTACATAGGGCGCACTATAAGTTTCCGGAACTGGCCACTTACATAAACAATATTTAAAAATTTATTGCAACATTTGAAAATAGAACTCTTTGGCTGTAGAATGCAGTTTGTTTCATCTGACTGTCTTTTGTTTTTACCTTGTGGCGCCATTTAAAAAATTGTGTGTCTGCATCAACATGGATTTAACTCGGGAAAATTTTCGTAGTATGATTTTCTACGATTTTAAGTGTAATTTGACAGCTCAACAGAGCATCGCTCGGCTTGAAACAGCTTTTGGCAATGAAGCACCATGCAAGACAACTGTTTATAGCTGGTTTGCAGAATTCAAGCGTGGTCGTATCAATCTCAGTGACGAATCTCGCGATGGTCGGCCGTCCACCGCTGTGACCAACAAAAACATCGATGCTGTGCGCCGTATGATTGAAACAGACAGGCATGTGACCTACCATGAAATTCGCGCATCCTTAGAAATAGGCATGAGTCAAATACAATTAATCCTACACAAACATTTGGGTGTGAGAAAGCTGTGCTCGCGGTGGATCCCACACAACTTGACCGAGGCTCAAAAAACGGACCGCGTCACTTGGTGCAGTGCCATGCTTACCAGATTCAACGAAGGTGCATCAAATTTGGTGTGGGACATAGTAACAGGTGACGAAACATGGATTTATTGCTACGATCCCAAAACAAAGCAGCAATCGAGCGTATGGGTCTTTCAAGATGAGCCGAAACCAACCAAAGTGGCGCGCGTGAAAAGTGCATCTAAGCGGATGATTGCTTCTTTTTTTAATAAAACTGGACACGTGGCCACTGTTGCTTTAGAGAATCGTCGTACAGTGAATAGTGACTGGTACACGACCATTTGTTTGCCGGAAGTTATTGACGAACTCCGTAAAAATAACCGTAAACGCCGTATCATCCTGCACCACGACAATGCTAGTTCTCACACGGCCAGACAGACAAACGACTTTTTGAAGGCGAAAAATGTAGAACTCATGAGTCATCCTGCATACATCCCGACCTGGCACCTTGTGACTTTTTTCTGTTCCCAAAAATCAAGAACCAATTACGCGGTCAACGATTTTCATCACCAGAAGAGGCTGTCGAGGAGTATGAAAAACACGTTTCAGAGGTCACCACAGAGGAGTGGCACAAAAGTTTTCAAAACTGGTTTCATCGAATGAAAAAGTGCATAGACGCCAAGGGAGATTATTTTGAAAAACAATAAATTAATTTTGTACCTTTAATAGTATTTTTTCATATTCATTCCGGAAACTTATAGTGCGCCCCACGTATATTGCCGAGATGAATTCGGGAGGGAACGCCGTAAAAAGATACTCGTATATCGGTAGGCTTATATATAACGTTACCTTACATACATACTAATCACGGTTTTATTCGTCCCTAATGGTGTAGGCAGGACCTAGAGTCATAATACCCAGAGAAAGTGGCCTAGATAATAATAATAAAATGTATTTATTTTCCTCCAATTACATTACAGTTCCATTCCTCCAATACATTAGATCGCGTGTACTTGGGTAGAAAAATCTAATAAAATCGTTCTTCGTTATATTTTTCCTCATCATTAGTAAGTACACCAAAATAGTAATGGGTTGCTAGCCGGATCGCTTAAAATGATTCAGATTTTTGGAACAAAGTTCCTTTTCCGACGGTACGGACTTGGCGGATGCGAAAAAAGTCTAAGATTTTTCCGTCGCTAGCCCTAACGTAAGTTCTGACGTTAAGACTTGGGTTATAGGATAGTAACTTAACGATACTATATTTGAAAATAAATACATATAGATAAACACCCAAGACCCAGGTCAATTTGAAAAAGCGGCTAAGTGCGAGTTGGACTCGCCCATGAATGGTTAGGTAGCAGCAAGTAACATAATATAAAAGTTTTTTATTGTTATATTTGAGTTAATTGAATAAAAGGTCAATTGCGGTTTACGATTTATGACGTATTAAAAAAAACTATACTAGATCTCGTTCGAACCATTTCCGTGGAAGACTACATATATATTTCTTTTAGTTTTATCATTCTCTGATTTTAGAACTTACAGGGGGAGGGGGGGACATACAATTTACCACTTTGGAAGTGTCTCCCGCGTCACTGAATAGTTTAGAAAAAAATGATATTAGAAACCTCAATCTCATTTTGAGACCTATCCATAGATACCCTACACGTACGGGTTTGATGAAAAATAAATCATTTCATCAAACCTCTTCATGGGGCCAACAACAATCATCATCATGGGGCCAAAGTAACTTTAAAAGTATATCATTATCATTTTCCTCGACACTTCCCTATTTGGAAGTTTTGTAACTGTTTCCAGTTCTTTCTGTCATTCACCATATTTGCACTAGCCCCCCCTTCTTTCAGATCTGTCCTTACACATTCTTTCCGCGTCTTTCTCGGTCTTCCTTCCTTCCTTTTAGTACCTTTTCATCTAAAAGTGACATTGCTGCATGTATGAGGAGGTATATCCCTTAATGTACCATTGAGATGCACCATTATTATTATATTTAATAAAAAAGTGTAAGATTTTTTCGTCACTTTTTTCAGTCACGAATAAATAATTTACTACGAAAGGACCTTCATTCCAATAATCAACTACATTCACGTTCTTTTTTTTCTGTAAAATAAAATTTATACAAATCCACTTCTAACCATAATAATACCTAAAATAATTCACCGCGTTCAAAATGTCAAAGCTCGACAAAATTTGTTTTCATTACGAAAACCTTCATAGTCCGCCTTCGAGTCAAGAAATCACAAACGATAATATTTTCCCTGCACCGGTGTTTTTTCCCGCTTTTTTTTCCGTCTCACCTCAATTCGGCGCTATTAAGGTTTATTTGCCGACCTGGGTGGTCTGAAGGGCACTTCACGCCTTGCCGTTGTGGCGTCGCATACTTTTGTGCTGAATGCACGCGTCCATGCGAAACAAGTGACAGAACTTGGCCCTGCACGCCCACTTGACGAGATGCGAGTGCAGTATATAGGTTTGTTGTCATGACGTGTCGGAAATTTAGTTGTCCATTAGTAGCGACCTCGATTTCGCACGGATATCGTTTGTATATACATCTATATCGTGTTTGCCTGCATCTAGATTAAATTAACACTCATCAGGACCATATGTAATATAATATTTAATAAGTTACCAAGACGCATATATAAAACGAAGATAATATTAAAACATAGAGATGATCAAATTGTTTAATTTTACATCAATTATTGCTGCCAATCAGACACATGCATGAAAATAGATTTAATTTACTTGATCAAACTTAACATTGAACTATCGTATTATTTTAGAATATTTCATTTTGCTGTGCCCTACAAGGGTACATGTTTGAAATTAATGTGCTCCTTACACCATATGTACAAACTATGTAAACACATGAGATGCAATAAATGATTGAGTATGATTTTATAGGTTGGAGCAAGGAACAAATGGATGTCCAGGGAACCTTCCTCCCTGTCTATAGGTTCACTGTACTTAGGTATAACATCTACTAGGTTTAGTTAGATTATTAAGTGATTTTCAACCTCTTTACAAGATCGATCGTTAGATAAAGTTAGTAGGTATTTCTAGTCGTTTACTATTACTTAGGTATGAATATTGTTTTACAGTGTAACTTTAAATTGTTTGTTTGGTTTGATTAGGCTCGATTAGAGTTTTCTTTTTAACTAGTCTTTACGTGTAGTCTATGCTTCTTTGACTATTAAAATTGTTGACGAGTAGGTATCATTCAATGTTGAGCATTTGATGGCGAGACTTCAAGCGAAATAATGCCTTCAGACTTAATTTTAAATCTTCAGAAAAAATCAAAAGTACCACTAGTGACCACGATTTTAGTAAAATGTTTCCATTATTTATTTAACAGACTTAGTCCTTTTCTCATCGTTTAACATATCTTGTAGAGACGACGGGGCACCCCTATATACACATAATTCTGGTACATCGTCGCAAATGCTTGCGGATTATAAAATCACGGTGAGTCGGAATAAAACGGAACGCATCGATTTAACTGAGGGCATTCGCACATTCGCGGGTGATGAGACCTGCGCTCACACCGAACTGTGTCGCAATTAAACATTTTAGAATTTACTTATACGTCTGTTGCTTAAATATGCGTTAGTAGTTTAGTACATAAAAGTCGATATACTCGTACAGTACCTACGTACACATACACGAGTAAAAATATTGAAGTAAATAAATTAATATATAGGGACAAATTACACTGATTGAGCTAGTCCGAAAGAAAGTTCGAGATTTGTGTCATGGGTTAACTCAACGATACTATATTTTATAACAAATACATGTATAGATAAACATCGTAGACCCAGGACAATTTGAAAAAGGCCATTTTCCAACTTGCCCTGACCAGGGATCGAACCCGGAACCTCTGGGTGGCGGACTAGCATGATGACCACTACGCCAAGAAGGTCGTCATACATACATACCATACATAGTTACCTTCTTCAATCCTGACGGCAAATGTATCTAAAATCTTCATGCTGCATTAAATCCATTACAGAACCCTAGGTCGCAATCATACCAAGTACTCCCGCCGACTCAAGTGTACTTGATGATAAGCGACCTAAACGAAAAAGACTTTAGACAAGATGCAACAATTTATCTATCTAGGTGGTTTTTCACGCGAGACTTTTAGACATTTGGACGTCTAAGTAACAAACGTTGGCCTGGCGCTTAGCTGTAAAGGACGTGAAAAGACAAGAAGTATGGAAAAAGGATAGATCCTACAACATGAAGGCGATCGACTATGTAAGCGTAGCATCGCGAAATGTTGAAAGGCAGAATATTTTTTTGACACGTTACGGTGTAACATGCATCCCGTTAACTTTGTATTTTGTAGTCTTTAGTGTCTCCCCACACCAGGCATTTGAAATATGAACGGGTGCGTGCGGGGCAGGGGGCGGAGTACTGAGCAAATATTGGCAGATGTAAGTGGATGGCGGTGCAGTGTGGCGCCACCCTTACTAACGTCAGCGCACCCGGCTAGCGTATAGGTTCGATTCCCGAGTCGCCTTCGGTTTGGGTGTCGTTTGAAATTTTAGTTGTTTATCTGATCTTAAATGACTTGAATTTTCCAAAAATAAAAATGTTTGTGCAGTTTAGCAGTTTTTTTTTTAATTTACTGAACCAAATAACAATATGACAGAGTAAATGACTACCTACATATTGTTTCGTCTGGCAAACATTCTGCGATCAGCTTGCAGACGTTCTGAAAAAAGGAGAGGTAAAAAGTACCCGTAACAGAAGGGCGTGTATGAAGAGATTAATGAATACAGATGAAGCGAAAGAGGTTTTTTTAGGATCGTAGCAAGTGGAGGTCCATTGTCTCTGCCTACCCCTGCGGGAAACAGGCGTGATATTATGTCATCATCATCCGAGCGTATTCCCGGTTGTATCCTCAGCAGTAACGCTTCAGAGCCCGGGGTCCGCTATCTTACCAAGGAGATTTGACGAGGTTGCTGGTTTTTACACAGAGCGACTGCCGTCTGACCTCCACAACCCAAAGGGCAAACCAGGAACCAATCCTTTGATAGTTTGATGATCAAACGCTAGGTGGCGTTCGGGACCCACAGTTTTACGTGCCTTCCGAAACACGGCATCATCTTTCTTTTCGGATAATCAGGTCACTCAAGCCTGCAATATCCTATCCAGACTGGAAACAACTTTGCACAAAGTATGTTTCCCAGTGGGAATCGAACCCATGACCTCCGGGTCACAAGGCGAACGCCTTGACCACTGGACCACGGAGGCAGGCGTAATATTATGTATGTACGTACATGTATTATATTGACTAAACTAAAAAAAAATATGTTAAAAAATGTTTTTATGTTAAATGTTTTATTTCCCAATTTAATAATAATATTAAAAATTTCATTTCAGACAGATACATCCATATTATGTTAGTATAGCACTCAACTTATTCTAGGGTTAGTAATTAATGAAATTTAGATTATATTAAATTGTCACACTCCTGTGCTATAGATATTGGTAGCTAGCAACAGGAGCGTGAAGCTGTATCCAGCGACTTAACATAGGGGAGTCCCACCGTTCAGCCAACGCGTTCAGGATTGTGTTCGATGAGCCACGCACTCGCGCCCACAGCTAGGCGCATCGCTTTCTAATGATGGTATAGAAGCAGTATTAAGATTATTACCCTATTACTAAGACTCCAATGTCCAACTGTCTGTTTGTCTGTCACCAGGCTGTATCTCATAGACCGTGATAGCTAGACAATTGAAATTTTATAGATTAGATTAGATTAGATTAAATTTTAGAGATTGAATTAATGATTCAGAACCCTTGATGCGCGAGTCCGACTTGCACTTGACCGGTTTTTTATAATTGTATGCAAAAATTGTAAGGATTTTTGCCTTATCTCTTTTCTTATTTCGATATCCTTACATATTATAGTTTAAAGTAAGTAGGTACACTTAAAGCAAGGTTGCTCAGTATCACGATCTGAACATGTCCTTAACATATTAACACATTATTAAAAAGGACCTTATAGACGGACTATGTAACAAAAATTTCATTCATCGTACAAAGTATTTGCCCAGGCCTGTTTTAACACCCACTTGTTTACTCTCCGTTATAAACTACCTTTTATGAATACGAGTATTGATGGAGAATTCTTTGTCTATTTGCCATTCTTTATTTAAACATACAATTAAAGGATGTATGTAATGACGTAGTACGTATATGTTTGCTTAGCCATAAAGTAACCGACATGCAGGCCAAACTGAACGATCCACAGTTGGAGGCTGCCAAAGTTGGTCTTAAGATCAACTCGAGGAAGACTCGGGAGATGCGCACAGGAAAGAACACGCGACCACTAATGCTGGGTACAGAGCCGATACAGCGAGTGCAACAATTCGCATATCTAGGAAGCATCGTTTCGCAAACTGTAGGAGCGGAAGAGGACACGGCTTCTAGAAAAGCCAAAGCGCGGGCAGCCTTCGCACATCTTCGACCCATATGACGATCCAAAAAGTTGACCCGCAGAGTCAAACTCAAAATCTTCAGATCTAACGTCAAATCTGTCTTGCTATATGGGTGCGAAACGTGGAAGGTTACCAAAGAGATCACGCAGCCGATCCAGGTTTTTATCAACCGCTGCCTGCGGCAAATACTTGGCATTTTCTCGCCTGAGAAGATCTCCAACGAAAGCCTGTGGGAGGCGAGCCGGGAAATGCCAATAAATAATAATAAATTTTATTTATTTCAGGTTACAAAGACCCATATTAAAATCAGTACACAATGTCATGTCAATGTCAGCCGCTCTTACAGTCTATTATTAAAACACAATTCAAAAATTCGTTAAAAAAACAATAAATTAATTAATATTTCAAAATATAAATTGTTTAAATTAATAAATTATAAAAAAATAAATATATTAGATACTAGCTGATGCCCACGACTTCGTTCGCGTGGACTTTATGACTCCGGCGTATAAATATAAATAAAAACTAATGAGAGAGAGAGAGAGAGAGAGAGAGACAGAGGGAGAAAGTACTTGTAACAGTGTTAGGAGTTAAAAGTCAATATTATTTTAATTCTTTCCTTCGGGAGCCAATATGAAAAGAGCTGAAGTGTTACTAACCCTGGAGAAAGCCACAATAAGTAGGCCATGCGAAAAACCAGTCCTTAGATCGACATCAGCAGCTTTAAGCCTCTAAAACTGTGACTTATTTTCATAGCAAAGCAAGTTAACATATGGAACTGTGTATTTTCAAAAGGAAAATTGTTGGGGATGAGTGGCATACGCGGAATAAATACAGTTTCACTGGCATCACTCACTTACTGTGAGCTTTAAGTGTCTCAGCAGACTATGCCGAAGTTTAGTGGCTAAAGTTCAGTGTCTAAAGTTCGGTGGGGATGACACACTAAATAAGCTGAAGTTCGGTGGAAACGCCGGACAGTAGTGATGTGCCGGTATGAGAATTTAATCTTCCGTCTTTGGCGCGTCTGCGGCGAACGGAAACGGGAGCGGAAGAGGGAACGGAAGTGGAAGAGGGAACGGGAACGGGAGCGGAAGCGGAAGCGGGAGCGGGAGCGGCAGCGGTGGCGGCAGCACTGGCGGCGGCGGCGGCGGCGGCGGCTGCGGCGGCGGCAGCGGCGGCGGCGGCGGTAGTGGCGGCGGTGGCGTCGGCGGAAGCGGTCGCGGCGGCGTCGGCGGCGGCGGCGGCGGCGGGAGCGGGAGAGGGAGCGGGAGCGGGAGCAGGAGTGGGAGCGGAAGTGGGAGCGGGAGCGGAACGGGTACGGGTACGGGTACGGGTCCGATTCAGGCAAAAGCATCGGAAGTTCGGCGTTATGTGTTGCTAGTAATGCAAATAACATTGCAGGCATGCATTGGCTGAAATTCAGCCGCTGAACTTCGGCATACAGTGCTGAGACATTAAGTTGGGTTCCGTTACACATTTCGGCGGAGTCAAATTTCGCATCAGCATTATTGGCCCTCCGACATTAAGACTTATTTTGTAAGCCGTGAGTCCATTTGCTGCAAGTGAATTAAGAAACTCAACTGGATAATTGGTGGCGTCGTCAACAACACTATCCAAGAAATCTAAATATATATCTAAATATATATAACTCAAAGGTGACTGACTGACTGACATACTGATCTATCAACGCACAGCCCAAACCACGGGACGGATCGGGCTGAAATTTGGCATGCAGGTAGATGTTATGACGTAGGCATCCGCTAAGAAAGGATTTTGATCAATTCTACCCCCAAGGGGATAAAATAGGGGATGAAAGTTTGTATAAAACTTTGTCAATTTTAAATCGATCGGGCTGAGACTTTGCATGCATAAAGCTACTATGACGTAGGCATCCCCTAAGAAAGGATTTTGATAAATTACACCCCTACGCGAGCGAAGCCGCGGGCACAAGCTAGTTAACAATAATTTGCGTCATAAGTTCTTTATTAATTGATTTTTAATTTTTTGGTGTCAATATGGCGCGTTCACATAACCAAGAATTTTCTGGTGTGTTATGCTCTGAAGGTCCGCAAATACTGAACTTATAAGTTCCACTTCGGACGAAAAAAACTTTTGTTTTGAAAAAATTTCAATGTACAGGCACATTTTTTTTACTCTTTTATTATAGTATACATTTAGTATGTTTTTGTTCAGCGGCAACAAAAAACATCATCTACAAAAATTTCAACTGTCTAGCTATAATGGTTCATGAGATACAGCCTGGTGACAGACAGACAGACAAACAGTCGGACGGTCTAAGTAATAGGGTCCCGTTTCTACCCTACCCTATGGAACCCTAAAAATCGAATAAAATAAGTATTGATGGGGGGCTCCCATACTACAAACGTGATTTTTCATAGATTATGGTACGGAACCCTTCGCGCGCGTCCGACTCGCGCTTGGCCAGTTGTATTATAACTCAACAAAAAGTTCTCATCAGACTTAACAACTTTTGCTAAGGCGGCATTTTAATATTTCTTATAGTTTAGCTGGACCATTATAGTTCTGCATCATGTGTTCCATTTTCCAAAATCAATTATAGCCTATATGTTGCCCAGGCTTCACAGCTATATAACAAAAAAAGTTTCATTCGAATCCGTCCAGTATTTCCGGAGATTAGCGTGTACAAACAGACAAACAGACAAACAGACAGACATTTTTTTTTATTTTCTTACTCTATTACTATATCTCCATCGCCCCAAATATTTTTTTTTGAAAAATTTTCAATGTACAGACATATTTTTTTTACTCTTTTATTATAGTATAGATTACAGAAAATTTATATTAAATTAGAATTGCCTCTCAAACTGGCGACACGGGACGTGCCTGTCACAGCAGTGACGGATGTAGGGGCAATCCAGCCTTCCGGCAATCATCGCTAGAACGGCATTGGAGCTGGCCCGCACCCTGCTCACCAGGGACGCGGCGCGCCAATAAACAAGCAGATCATGCGCCGCAAATGGACTTGGATAGGCCATACTCTCAGGAGAGTGCCCACACACATTCCGAGGCAAGCCCTAGAGTGGATCCCTCAGGGCAAGCGAAAAGTTGGCCGTCCCTAGCAGACCTGGCGGCGCACAGTTGCGGCGGAGATGAAGACAATCGGGCTAACCTGCGAGGCAAGTATGATTAGGGCGACAAATTTTATCCTTCAAATTTGTCGCATTTCGCGTAATTTACCGCAACAAACATAGACAAAATCGAGCGACAAAATAACTTTCCTAACTCCCGTGCGAGCATGGTTTTGACAGGTCAAAGTAGACATATCGACGGTTGGCAACGTGAAATCATGTAAATTTGTCGCCGATTTGCTAGACCCACATAAGACTCAATTAAACTATTTTTAATCGTATTTTAAACAGTTATTCCATTTAACTAATATTAAATGTATATATACATATTTAAATGTAGGCAGACATCTTTAAACAATGTATTATTGAAGTTTACAAACTTAAAAATATATTCAATTACGAAACTATAGCGCCATCTTTTGATGAATCCTACAACCACTCCGGCGGCGCGGCGGTGAATGCATACGTACTCGGCGGTGGTATTTTCCTTTATGTTGGTTGTACGACATGAGTCGAAACGTTCCGTTGCACATTCATTTTTATGACATTTCATATTAATAATTTTAAATACTCTTTGGTTGCAAATTGCAATATTTTTTCTAGGAATTATTACGTACTTATATCATTCTTTTATCTATGGTGATTGTTTTACAAAACGCGTGTTTTAATTTAAAATTATTATATTTTCTTAGCAGACATTAGAAACTCTGTTCAAAACCTGCCTGCGTGTGACGACTCATTTTACTACGTGTCCATTCATAAATTTTATCTTGTCGTTACAGAGGGAAGATACGTAAAGACCTCTCAGATAAAACATCATACTAAGGCCGCTGGCCCGAAGTAAAGCGCGTACCCAAAGACCGCTCGCGATGGAGAAAGACTGTTAAAGCCCACTGCCCCACCTAGGGGCCTTAGGACCTTAAGTAAGTCATTACGTATATTTTACTCTGTGGTACAAGTCAATGAGACTAGTAGTATATTTTTATTTCTATAAAAAAAAACTCACTCTGGTTGTATTTTGATCTGGAAACAAAAAAAATGTGCTAGCTGCTTCTCCTACCGTCCAGATCTTAGAAATCGATTAAGGGAATAGGTCCTAAGTATCTATATACAACGTGGAAGGGACAAACTAAATCAAATCACGGGTTGTTCTCGATCACTAATAGTATAGTGGAATTAAAATAACAGTCAAAAAGCAAAAAAAAAATCAACATTCCCATACAAATCGCCCGAGCGGCTGCACACTTTTGTATGGAAATGCCAATTTTTTTGGCATTTTGACTGTTATTTTAATTTCATTGTACTACAGTGATCTAGTATAGCTCGTGGTTTTATTTATTACGGGTATGTCCCTTCCACGTTGTGTATGTAAAGGCGACGGCTAGCGGGCCGTCACTATTCCGGATTCCTGTTTTCGCTAAGAGTAGATGGACTTTGGGTTTTACGACCTCTGAATTTGTCTACCCCTAAAGGAAAAAAAAACGAAATGCTGTATCTGTATGACAAAAATAAAAAAAAGACGGTTTGCACTCCGGGAGTGCCGGCAGAAGTGAAAACTTGAATAATTTCTATGGATGCGCGTGGCAAGCTGTAACATAAACACACACGAAGCGCAAGCGCCCTGCGCCGCCTAAACGAAACAGCAGGCGCCTGCATACATTTTCGCCGCGCCGTAGAAAGAGAAGGGATACTTCCTCTCCTACGCCGCGCCGCGCGTCTTACGAATTTTCGATCAGGTCACGTGTCCTGACGCCCTGACGCGAGTTTAACATTTTTTACCCATACCAAAAACAGTGTACAACGCCGCTAAAGAAGTTTTCACTTCAAAAAAGAAGTCGAAGGTCGACACAATAGGGATGTGGACTGGTTCCGAAAAATATCATATTAAGTCCATCGGTTAGATTATTAAAACGTAGCAACACGCGGTCGGAAACATATTCTTTTTTTCCTTTTAACTTTCCAAAAAGTTTCCAATTCTCAGACAAACGCACGAACATGTAAAAGGTTAAAGAAAAATAAAACTCAACACAAGTTAGTGCTGTTACTGCGTGGGTGTTTCTTCTGCATAGTGGTGATTTAAGTGAGGAGTGAGCATATTTGGCCGAGCCGTAACGGGTCGGTTTACAAGCCACAATACGAGTGTAAAATTCCGTCCCGATCCCATTTAGCGGCTGTAGTCTTTGACTTTGTTCCATACAAAACGAAGTTGCAATTACGGATTTTCTAACTAGTAACTTGTGTACTAGTAACTAGTAACATTGTGTTAGCACCGCTACCTTCTATTTAAAAAGAAATAAACTAAGTACCTACATTATTTTTCTATTTTTTTTTTATAAAATTGATGGATATCTTTAATGTGTTAAGTAAGCATTTTTAATTGCGGGCTAATGTCGCACTAGCCTTGAAGTACCAGGTGGTAGAATCCTGTTTATTGGTAGGAACTGTAGGAATGCTAAGGTTCTATTTACATATACAGCGGTTGTGGAGTTTAGTTAAGTACAGCAGCCCCTGTAGAATGGCACCGGCGACAACATTTATGAGCGCTATCATCTATCACTATCTCGCTCTACGTAATAATATCGCGCGGGAAGGCACTAGTCGATCGCGCAATATAAACCTTATCTTGAATTATCAACGGTGCCGTCCTACGGCGGCGGTTCAGACCGACACTACTCGGACTGGCCCTTCACGGCCCGCCTCAATGTGCTCTTACCTTAAATTAACACTTACCGCGCCCGTAATAAGTTAATTGAGGTGCAAAAACATCTCGTAAGGATGTTAGCGCGGCAGGGTTAATGCGTTACGCGCAATGCTAAATGGATTATACTTAACTGGTGTTGGTTAGCGTTTGTTCGTATTTTTTAAGACTTTCTAGCGTAGGTAGATCCAGTTTTAGTGATTTTGAAACTGTTCCAATTTTACATTCTGCGTTGTTCAAAAATTAATACATTACGGCATTCCCCATCCCGCGAGATTACGTTCCTCAGTGTCCTCCGCAATAGTGA
Source organism: Acrobasis suavella (assembly GCA_943193695.1). NCBI lineage: Eukaryota > Metazoa > Arthropoda > Insecta > Lepidoptera > Pyralidae > Acrobasis > Acrobasis suavella. Next base: position 7,609,527 of record OW971947.1, read on the forward strand.
ATATGCATGAATAAATATGTGTTATCTAACCAAATTATTCATAAATATTCAAAAGTAAAGTACTAATAACGAAAACAGAATTAAAATTGGTTGAAACACGAACGAGATACAACGATTTTACGAAAATATGTCTATCTCACTCGCAAAACGCTATTTTCTATGGCAAATGTATAGAGTATAAGGACTTTGACATCACCAGTCCATATTGGACTTCTCTTTCTAATTGAAACTTAAAAGTATCACATTTCGTCGCTGATAAAGACATTTAATAAATTCTTTAATATTTGTTTACTGTAAGTAATTACGGAGAGACTTGAAATAATGTTTATAGCTATGAATCTGACATAGCTTGACAACTTTTATACAATTAAGACCTCAACGTAGGAAAAACGCCTAAAGGTTAGACTACATCTGTCAGCACGGAACAGCACTTTTCTATGCTGCTATTCTTTTCTGTCGCTCAGTACCGTCGGCGATTCCGCGGCGTTTCGTCACGCTTCAGCATGGCCGGTGCTAAAGCACTCCGTCGCTCTCTCTCGCTCTAGCGAATGCTCCCCTAAGGCGGCCCTTCCCGGCCGCTCCATCGCCAACGCGAGCATACTTTGAAAAGCTTATTGTTTCTTCCAGGGCAATGCTAAAAAAAGAAGCAAAGCAAAAAGAGAAAGATAGCGCCTGAGGGCACGGTTTGCATTCTATTGAATGAAATTAGTATTATTATTAACTATCCATTGAACAAATATGAACTATTCGTAGGGGGCAGAAATTTCATAAAATTTGTTTCAGGTAATACGTGTTTTTCTGTATGTCTACAGGTGTGTGAAATAATTTTATTTTATTTAAAATATTTTTTTGGTAGGTACTTTATGAACGGTCGAAGTTTAGGTAAATTTTGTGCAGATTTTTGGAGACTTATACTGAATTTGTTAGTCCCAATTAATTTTGTTTTCGATAGATACCTAGAAATAGCGCACAAGATACCTGATAGTTCAAAAGTTTTCAAGAAAAAATAGTTACAAAATCTTAATCACGTACAAGCGTTTGTATGAAAAGTAAGACGGGTAGGCCGCTCTTAACATCCTTCCTCATCGCACTACCTTCATGGGCAAGTCTTTCCAAATCCAGGCTATCCGCCTATGGAATTCCCTTCCGGAGTATATAAGCAGAGCTTCCAGTCGGTTGGCTTTCAAACGAGCGGTACATAAATTGTTTCTACACCAGTTCAGTCCCAGTCATCCTGATAAATGTATTTATGTCATTTATTTTATGTATGTTGATATGTTTAATTGTTTATTCTTGTTTACTTATGTAGCTATTAATATTTTGTTTACTTATTCACGAATTTTATCACACCAGCCAGCCACTTATATTTTCCGCTTGGTCTATACATTTATTTATTTTATTTAAAAACTTTCTTGAGACAAAAGCTACAATAGGTGGACTTAACACTAAAGCATTCTCTTTCAACGGTTGCCTTACGTTTTGCTTACAGACGAAGGCTTCTTTATTCCATGTTGGTGTGGAAGAAAAAAAGAACAAAGAATCTACCAGCTGCTTCTCTTCCCGTACTTATCGTAAAAATCTATGGAACGCGCGAGAATCTGAATCATATTAAGGGGATACAAGAATTTTTCGGGGTCCAGTGCAGCCCCCATTTGAAATAAATCATTTGATAGGAAACGGAGACAACATTTAAAATTTTGTCTTGACCAGGCTCTAGATAACCCTTTAAACTATTTTATAAACTACTGTTTATAGTTTAAAGTGAGAAAGTAAAACTATCCTACGCACAGTTGGGAAAAACGGCCACTTTTGGCGTATGTGCGTAGAAAAGCTTCACGTTCTCACTTTAAACTGTAACAGTAGTTCATAAAATAGTTTAAAGGGTTATCTAGAGCCTGGTCAAGATAAAATTTTAAATAATATCTGCATCGGCAGCACCCCGGAAAATTCAGGTGGCCCCTTAATAGGCGATGCGGCTAGAAAGAAGAACCCGTCACTAATTTTATTTCTTTCTTCAGTCTTCACGCACACCATTACGCTAAAAGTGGCCTTTAAGTATTGCGGCCCTACGCTCTGTTTGCTCCGTTATAGATGAAGACGTGATAGGGTATCTAAATTTATCGGACATATGTTTCTATCAAAAACATACCATTTTTCCTCGAAGTTGGTAAAAACCTCTTTTAGCGCCATCTATGTATTCATTAACAGACCTCAAATTAATAAATGTGCAGCAATACCCCTCTTACAACCTTCGTTCGTTTCACTAGGTGAGAACAGTGCAGCCAAAATTACATAGATGGCGCTAGCGGTAGGAAAGCATAATTCATATAACAGTTCTGTGTATTTTCTGCACTAGTTGGATCAAACATGCGTATTAGGTACTTCTACTCGCCGAATTAAGAATTAATCATGAAAATAAAGAAATTTCTCATACCTTGACCTCTTCAAGAGTTTTCTCGTGGTATTTCGCTTCCGATGACGCCAAACCACTCTGCAGAACGAAAACAGCAATTATTAACCTAATTATCGATTTGTAATTTGTTTTCGGAAAATCGCATATAAATATGGATTAGCTAGATTGACTGCATCCGGCAAAAGGCGACTTGACGCCGGTTTCGCGGCAATTTTGACCGAGCCCGAAACGTCTTCGTTTTAGCTATAGCAAAAATGGTAACGTTTACGTATGTCTGTCCGGTTATTCTCCTCTACAAGTCGCATTTCTCACCGAGATTTTGTTACAGGTTCGATAACCAGGTACTATACAATGTGTAACAAAAACAATGTCTGATCCTTGACGGAGCAACTCTGACCGTCAATATGAACAACTTTTTCTTTGGGACCAATGCTTGAAACTCGAAGAAAAAATCGTCATTTTTATACAAATTTCCGGGCCGGCCAAACACTTTTGTATGAAAATGTCGATTTCTTTTCGAGTTTCAAGCATTAGTCCCATCGGAAAAGTTGTTCATATTGACGGTCTGACTGGCACCTACAGGGATCGGACAGGGTTTTTGTTACAAATTCTATATGTTTTTTTGTCTTGTGGCTTCCAGCCTAGAATAGGACCAGTCCATTTCTCATGGATGACGTAAAAGGCGACTAAAGGTCTAAGCGTGAAAATCTCGTGCTATAACTGCATTCCCAAGAAGGGTTATGGCTTACCATAGGCGGCGGCCAGTTGTAAAACTTTTTCCACAAATGCATTCCCAAAAAGCGATTTGGCCTAATTAATTTAATCTATTTTGGCAATTTTTCCCCACTTGGCAAGGTCTTCGGCATCCTTGGGTGACCCATGCATATGTTTGGAGAAGAAAAAGCGGGAAGGTGCATTCCGGGCTCCGAAACTGCACAACTAAAGATGCAACCGGGAAAGCGCTAAGATCAAATAACATTTTATATATACTATAGCTGCTGTATTTTTTAATTTATTTATTCTACCACTTTTTTGCATAATAATTAATATACACACCCATGCCATATCACAGCTTTCTAGTACTTATAGTCGCTGAGTAAAACCGCGGACGGACAGACAGACAGACATGGCGAAACTATAAGGGTTCCTTGTTTACTACGGAACCCTAATAAATGAAGATGCAAACTGAGTGAAGCGGTGAGCAAAGGCATTAGAATTTTAACATATGTTTTACGCCTGAACAATTAACTTAAAACGTCAATGAACCGCAGCGGCGAAGCCATATCAGTGACAGAGCGAGTGATCATATCGATGTCAGATCGCACGGTTATCGATATAATTGGATTGTTATCGACATATCGTTCTCGGTGACGTAACGCGGGAACCGAGATGCATCAAAGCAATCTGCTAAAGTGCTAACATACAGCTAGTGAGATAGCGTTTGAGGGAATATGAGAGCAATAAGATAAGCCCGCTAAATAACAATACACAGATGTGCAAACGAAATTTGCTTTGAACCAATTTTGTGCCTGATTTTTTTTCGCTCGCGAGCAATATTGGATGTATGTAACAATGGGTTGCAGTATACTCTCATCTATCGGCGAACCTACTAAAGGTCGACATAGGACCGAAAACGTTACTGAATGGGTGGCGTTAATTTCAATATGCTTTAGTAATAAGGCGTAATTATTCCAAAAACTTTTAACTACAAAGATGATTTTTAGCTCTCGACTAAATTTACATTCCGATTCGGATTACCTCATTCAAGTGGCAGAGAGAGAGGCAGGGTTCTCGAATGGCGGCCACAAGTACCGGCAAACGCAGCGTATGACACCCACTTACTGGGTGGTCGGACGACCTAAGTAAAGTAGCAGAATAACCTGGATGCAGGCCGCTTCCAATCGGTCGTTTCGGAAAACATTGGGGAGGCCTCTGTGCAGCAGTAGCCTCCCAGAGGCTACGTCACAGAATTAATACAAATATTACGTACAGAACAGAATCTCCTAAGGTCCTTCGTTTTATGCAACCCCGTTCTCCGTCCTCACAGCTCCCCAAGTCCTCGCCTTGTATTAGCGGCTGTAGGCGTTCTACACGGCGCAAACGGGGTAGAGGTGTAAGGACGGAGGACGGGGACGCATATTGCGCAGGACCCTAGAAGATTCAGTACAGTATGTAATCACACAAATATTATCAAGGCGAAAGTTTGTGAGTGTGTGTGTTTATTACTTCTTTACGCGCAAACGGCTAGACCAATTTTGACAAAATTTGGTATGCAGGAAACTGACACCCTGGATTAATACATGGGCTACTTTTTCGGCGGGTAACACCGCGGGGCGCAGCTAATACTTATATAAATTCTGTGGCTATGTGATGATGAGCACCGCATAGGGTAACGAATGTAAGTGACGGATGTAAAAAGACGAAAACATCAACAAATAAGTGGCTTAAGTTTGAGCATTTATTGAGACAGGCGCGAACTTGACTTTGTAAGTACATTATGTAATCCTAATCTTCTAATTTCGCGCATTAGTCGAATGAACGCGCTTTACACTTAATGCTATTACATGCTTGATAAATTCAGCAAATGAATATTTTCACAGTTTAAAGTGAGAACGTGAAGCTTTCCTACGCACATTTGCGAAAAACGGAACCTTTTGGCTAATGTGCGTAGAAAACTTTCACTCTCTCTCTTTAAACAGTAGTTCATAAAGTAGTTTGAAGGGTTATCTAGGCCTTGATCACGAAAAAAAATTAAATAATATCTCCGTTTTCGTTCATATAATTTATTTCAAATAGAAGCAGCACTGGACCCCGAAAAATTCATGTACCCCCTTAAGTACATACATTACATCAAATGTCAAGTGCCTTCTCTATTTCTCCAAATAACTCTGCCATTAGTTTAAGTAAACTTACCAAAACTAAACAGAATTTATAAAAGTATCTATACTTTTATAAATTTTGTGTCATTAGTTGAGTAAGCAAGTATAAACAAACCTTAGTTGTATAAAAAATACGAATATAAGACTACTAATAAGCGTACTTTAAAACAGTTATCGAATAATATACCTTCATATCTCTTTGTCTTAAGAAAAGTATCCGAAAGTCAAGATATTTAAAAAAACTAAGAGAGGTCGACGCACTGTCAACTATAGATAGTCATAAGGTAGCATGTGTTCTGTGTGGATTCAGTATGGATATGTAACGTGAGAATTCGTTCGGAAGGTTTGGCAGCCGCCCAACATACTTCTAAATGCCATGTCCAGTCTGGATGCATGGTATGGAAGGAACCTACACACAGTGAAAATAATCTATAAATATACTCAGTCTTATTATAAAACCCAGACTTCATTACTAGGTTTAAACCATTATCCGCCCAAATCAAGATGACGTCTAGTATCACACACTATCTCAGCTGTTAATGTCAACTTGATTTGGGCGGATAATGGTTTAAACCTAGTAGCAAAGTTAGTAGTGTTTCTATTATAAGAAGTATTAAGTTTATTTGACAGGTAAATTAAAATACCCGACTTTGAAGGGTTCACCCCATAACTTTTAAACCACAGAACAGATTTCTACCACCGGAGCTAGCTAAGAACCATCTCGATCAAGTCTGCATTCAAACAAAAATAAAACCGCATCAAAATTGGCCCATTCGTTTAGGCGTTACGATATCACAGACAGAAGCACAGACTTACTGACACGACAAACTTATAACACCATTCTTTTTTGTTAGAGGTTAAAAACTGTACAATGATTTGCTTTCTGACTGAAAGATAAAGCAAAGACTAAACCCGACATTAACCGTGCTCCAAAACGACTAAAATAAAAATACTTCCATTATTCACTCAAAGGAGTTTCGATTTAATCCATGAAAACTGCACGGTTTGGTAGCTTTAAGCAAATTCATGGGCTGTATGATACAGACGTACTCTACAGACACAAGGTCACTTGCTGATTTGAACAAAACAGATAACCTGGGCTATTTATTGTATTATTTTGTAAACATGTTTATTGAATTAACCATAACTCATTTTTTGTGATCAGTGAAAAACAAGTGAAAATTTATAATAATAATATTCTAACATTAATTATTATTAAAGGGTTATCTAGAGCATGATGAAACTAACATTTTAAATGATATCTCCATTTACTTCCAAATAATACATTTCAAATGGGGGCAGCGGGCGGACCCCGAAAAATTTATGTATCACCTTAATGCTCGCGACAGTTAGACACTAGTCGGCACACTGTCGCTCGTGTGTCCAAATCCTACTCTTCAGCAGAAGTAATACTCACGTCTGTCCTCTCTATGACCATAGCTCGCACCCTCGCGTACAAAGCCTCCTCCCGAACCCTGGCAGCGTCCCGGATTTCCCTTACAAGGTCAGCTAGGAAGCCAGGAGAGTATTGACCGCCAGAAGGACCTGAAATGTTTGACAAGTTAAATTAATTATCTGCGCTGCAATTACATATTTGCTTTTTTTCTGTGGTGTAAATGTACCGTCGATGGGAAATATTAACAGAAGGCCAAGGTTTGGATCCAAAACCACCGGGTTTGATCCCCGGCCTGTATTTATCATAAAATATAGTATTGTTGGGTTAGTATCCCATAACACAAGCTTAAGCTTACTTTAGAGCTAGCTCAATCATGTGTGACTTGTCCCTATATATTTATTTATTTTTGATTCAAGATTATTCGAGAGGACAATTTGTAGGCGAAAGCTGAATATAATTAATCTGATTTTAATAACCGTAAACAGTACCTACCTAACGAGAGTTAAACTGCAAAAATAGTCCTATTTTATTTAAGGCTTCTTGTCACATTTATTCTACGAAGAATAGTGAAAGTACAATATTAGCCATAACAAGAATGGATAAGACAAAAAAACAAACACAAAGACGGAACTAATCATATAATCAGCTTTGTTTAGAAAAAACTTGAGAAATTGTTACAAAAACTAAAGCACTGTGTAAAGACCGAAGATAATAACTACTTTATCACAATGGGTGTTTCATAACTTTTTCGGATGACTTGACTTCCTACTCATTCAATGCGCGATTAATTTACGTGCATTCAAGATGTACTTATTTTAATAATGTACAGTGGATACACCTCGTTGTGAAGATCAACCACAAATTTATTTATTGAGTTATTACATGTAATGTAATAGTGCATCTTCCCGCGAAATAAAGGATAAGGATAACCAGGGGAGCCTGGGGTGCCATTTTTCAAACGCGGTGTCACTAAACGAAAGGATTTTTAAGAATAAAAAAACATTCGTTTAGGTGACCCCGTGTTTTAAAAATGGCACTTCTGGGCTGTTTAGAAATTTTTAAACAGACTGATTTGGTACAGGGAGATGCAGAGAAAGCAGAACTAAATGGGGTAACTATAACAACAGTTTGTGTGACTGTAGGGTCACTTAGTCCATGGACCACCCTTTCTTATGTCTCAACTGCTTAACTTCTTGTACTTGATGCCTGGGCCGGACCTCTACCTATAACTTGAATTTTTTCCTTAACCCAAAATAATATTAACATGAAAATGTATTTTTAGAAAAAAAATAAATGAGACAGGATTTTTATTATTATTTGTCATGGAGAATCCGTTCCGTTTCAAATTTATTTGATTTGATTCCGAAATTGTTTTAAAATCACTTACATATTTTCTAAATTTTCAGCGTAAGGAAATATTAATTTTCGCCGAAGCGATAGTTTTATACCGTGTAATTTCGTAATTTGCAGCACTAGCGGTAACTTGGAAAACTTTCTTAAATTTTTATCACTTTAGGCTTACTTTTTGTAACGGTTATAATAATACCTAATTTATTTATTTCTGGTAACAAAAGAGTTAACATATGATTATTCAAAACTAAAAACCGACTTTAACCCCAAGCTACACAACCGGTTTTGATAAAATTTCTTTGGGACCAAATTGTTCTTTAAAACATAATAAAAAGAATTTTTTAAATCGATCCATGCGTCTTCGAATAATCTGTGATATACATAAAAAAAGATTCTTTACGAATCAATAACCTCTTTTTTTGAAAGTCAGTTCAAAATAACCACCTCAATACATATATGTATACTTATAAAATATAAATAAATAAATATATAGGAACAAATAAAACTGATTGAGCTAGCCCCAAAGTAAGTTCGGGACTTGTGTAATAGGATTCTACTCAAGGATACTATATTTTATAATAAATACATATATAAGATAAATATCCAAGACCCAGGACAATTTGAAATAGGCCATTTTCCAACTTGCCCTGACCAGCTTCCTGCTCGAACTTGCCCTGATCGAACCCGGGACCTCCGGGTGGCGGACTAGCATGGTAACCACTACGCCAAAGAGAGGTCGTTCATTTTAGTCGTAGTAGGTCCTAATCTTTAATACATACAATATAACATAAAAATTATAATTCAATTCTATGGATCGAGTTTTTACTAATACTAACCGCTCAGTTAGCTGGTAAGTAAGTACATATACTTATCCTGAAAAAATTACATTTGCATCAAATTAAGTATTTTTCTTTCTTTCTTTCAAAAGTAAACGGCAAGCACCACCAAATTTATACAAGACAAGAGATACGACGACCTTCAAACTTATAACAGCCTACGCGTCGATAAACGAAATAAAAGATTGCTTCAAAGCCGAAAGGGGTTAACTTGCAATATTAGGTTTTCAGTTTGTGTCATCGTAGCATGACTGCTTAATACCAGGATTGCACACAAAATTATGCTATATCACTATCATAATAAGACTGAAAATTAGGAAGGACGTGATTTCACGTTATGTAAAAGGGTATCTTAGGTCACGTCTTGCACGCAATATCGTTACGAGCAGGAATATTCAATAAGGTACCTGTATTGCGGTTTTTAACCGAGTTCAAACAAAACGGAGGTTGTCAATTCGAAATTATATATTTTTTAAATCTATGTTCCCAGAAGTTATACGAAGATGCCTGTGAGTTAACTCCAAAAGTGGTACGCAAGACGGACGTTAATGCGTATCCGCGTTCCAGTATCGAGCACCATTGAGCACTAATGTATGATGATACAATCTAATTTGGTTTGACATAGGACGGCACTATCATACGACTAACGTATTATTTAATAGAGTAACCTCCTGGACTAATTTGGAAAAATCTCTTTTGTTCAAAAGGGCATACTTGCGAGGTGGCCCCATATAAATTTTATCAAAATTAGTTGAGGAGTTCAGCGTTAGTCGACTTTTAGTTTTAAAAATTATTATGGATACAATATAGTTATTTCTAACTTGTAGTTATTTTCGCTATAGGCTCAATTTCCTTAGCTGCAGAGTCGCAGCGATTCGCCGAAATCGTACATAGCATAATAACTTTAATGTCAATCGTATAAAGTTCAAACTATGGCGTTGCCGGCGGCGACGCGCAGAGTCGCGCCGATCCCCTCGACTTCGGCGCCTTTTTGTACGATTTCGGCGAATCGCTGCGACTCTGCCGCAATGTAAATTGAGCCATAGACGTATATCTCGGACTGGTTGAACGAGCGAGTGAGGGGAGCGAGATTCTTCGAGTCTAGTTGGACAGTCCGGCTTTGTATGTACATATGTATAGGGCTCATACAGAAAAGCGATGGCTTCCAAACGATAGTTCGCGATACTTGTCGCCAACTGTCACCGACTAGTGTCGCAAACTGTAAGGACCACGAAAGAGAAAAAAACTAGTGGAATAAAAACTTGCCAAAATTTGTATCAGTCCTGTTGTAGTCAAACTCACACAAATAAACCACAATAATCACATTTGCATTGCATACAAACAATTCGTTCAATTTGTCGTCTATATTTATATCAATCATAGCCTTTTCTTCTTCTTTCTACATGGCCTTTAGGCCTCATTAATAAGGTTTATTTTGCAACGGTTTAAAAAGTACTTACGATGTCTAGCAATTTGTAGTATAGCTTTACGAGAAAAATCTGGTACTTTACCTTAGATGGCGTTATTTTAAAAAGATGCAATAAAAAAACTGAAGTACTATTAACATACGGTGTTAATTAGCGTCAAAATATAGTGTCGGGGTTGAGTGCAGTTGTGCTTAATTAAGTGCTCATGGCACTTCCACCTTTTTTTTCTCTTCCTTGGTAAGGACCACAGGCATATGTAAGGACCCTAAAACTGCATGTACATTTGTATGTTCGACAATAAGAAACTTGGGAATCTTGTCTTCGGAATGTGACAGATAGAATTTTTAAGTTTAAACATGAGCCATAAATATACAAGAAAGCACTGGCGAGACAAATACGACGAATTCTAAAAATTATGGTCGAGCCTAACACAGGAAAGAGATGAGTGGAAGAAGACAGGAGAGACCTTTGCCCAACAATGGGACAAAATAGGTTAATAAAAAAAAAACACGAGTCAGATCTGTCAAGGAGCTCAAATATATGGAGTCGTAAAGATAAACAAATAAGTTAGTGGGCCTTGCCTTATTGCGGAAAAATTAGAACTAAATTTAACATGGGACCGCACAAAACACAGATTAAAAAACTACTGGTGGCGCCATCATTTCAGGCCTACTAACTTGTTGACCTTAGAGTAAGAAAGACAGCGAGTTCATAGTTTAGGGCAAAGTACTAGTTTTTAAATATTATTCACTCGGTATTTTAATTCAAATGTTTAGAATACCATCAATGTTATTGCGTTTGGCTGCTGTGACGTTCAATTATAAAGCTTGAAACAATACAATAGATCGCCTTCGTACAATAGAGTGGGAGTAAAGCCAATTCTACATTCCTTCTTGTTATTTCAGAAGTTTTAAATCGGTTTCCGCGTAAAGTTTATAAAGCTAGAAGACTTTGACGCAAATCCCCCTTTCGTTTTTAGTTTTCATCAATAAATAGTGATCTCCCCCAGTTTTAGTTTACATCAATAAATAGAGTGAATTCTATGATAAAAAACGCATTAAAGGAAGGTTATGTTTAATCAGGGGCGTACCCAGGTTCTGAGCCAGGGGACAAGTCAGATTTATAAACGGATTTTAAGGTGTTTTTTTTTTTTTCGAGAAAGTAAGTTTCCTTGCGGTAGTTCTTAGCTATGTTTGATGAAAATAGGTTCAGTTGTTCAAAAGTTATTGGGGGTGAACCCTTGAAAGTCAGGGTTTTGCACGCCTCATAAGCGAAGCGTTGAGGTAATGCTCTACTCTTATTTTTTTTTTATTTGCCTTGCCAATAAACATTTTGAAAGTTGAATATGGCAAAAAGTTGTTTTTCTTAACTTTTATTGACAAGTAGATCGTTAGTAGGGATGTAAACAAAATCCCTGACCCCCCCTCCCCTCGGTGCACCCATGTGTATGATACATACTTGTGACAAGCCGGACAGGTCGCTATTAGCTTACAATTAAAAGGGTTATCGAAACTAATCATTCACAAATGGATGCTTAGATTACCGTCTTTATTTTCGAGAATAAAATTATGATGGCACATTTTCGTTAATGTACAACCTTAAAACTACTACCTACTACGAGCGCGCGCGCGCGCGACTACAAGCGCGCCCTTGGATAACAGATCATTAAGCACCAAGGTTAGTATAAAAGATGTATAATAATCAATCACAGTCAAAGTGATGCATGTTTATATGACAATTAGGCATGCTACTACTATATGCTACGTAGGAGTCCCCTTACCCTAGACAGAATCAGAATTTCCAATACAAACGTAGTCTAGCTTTTATTTTGAAACGAAATGGCAGATATGGGCGAAATTATGTAATTTCAAAGAATTGCATATATTTAGGCATAAAACTAGTTTTCACACTCAAAATATAAACTTCAAAGAGAATAGAAAATGAGCTTTCGAATAGAAAATTGCAGTCCCTAGAGCATCGTCGCAAAGTAGCCTGCTTATCGGTTTTCTATAGGATACATTTTGGAGAGTGTTCGAAGGCTCTTTTTGATCTCGTGAAACCCTCACCATTTCTCTATCGGACTACGAGGCGCGGACAGGGGTTTCACCCCTTTGTCGTTGAAATACCTAAGTCTCGAACTAAACGCTTTGACAATTCCTTTTTGGTTCGAGTAGCTAAGGTGTGGAATGAACTGCCTGCGTCTATATTCCCAGAGAAGTACAGCCCCGGGACATTCAAAAGTAGATTGAATGGGTATCTTTTGGATAGGCATGCTTCATCCTAGTCTTCATCGTCGCTTTCCATCAGGTGAGATTGAGGACAAATGCCTAAACCAATAAATTGTAAAAAAAAAAAAAAATATAAAGTGTTATCAAATTTGACCATCAGTATGGAAAACTTCTACACCCTTATATTTTCTTTCAAGTTCATATTTGACTGCTGAGAACTAGTTATATGCCTAGATATATTCAATTTCTTTAAAATTACAACATATTGCCGAAATCTCACATGTCATTTCAAAACAAAAGCTAGACTACATTTGTATGGAAAAGTCTGATTCTGTCTAGGGTAAGGGGGACTGTTAACTAAGTATTATCCGGATATTGGTCACGACTGCAACTTTGTTTTACGTACTACGAGTATTATCCACTAGCTGATGCCCGCCGCGTTGTTGCCCGCATGGTAAATTTTTTGTCAATCCCACAGGAACCTCACATTTTCCCATGATAAAAGTACGCTATTAGTTAATCCAGTTAAAAAGCTGTCTACGTGCCAAAATTTCATTTCAGTCCGTTCAGCTGACCGTGAAAGCGGAACAAATATCCGTCAAAGTCAAAGTCAACAATTTTTATTAAATGTAGGATAAATTTATCTCTTATTGAAGGTCATTTTTTTAAATATTATTTTAGTGCAAAAGCTAAAATCTACTAGCGTTTCGGGACGACCACTGCTGGGAAGATTACGCCGAAAGAAACCCAGTTCAGTATTGGTCCCTTCCCTACCCAGCCTGATGGGCTATGTTTCAATTACAATACAGATTTACACTTAAGCTCAGTATACATTATATTATTATACATATACATCTAAATATTACAATAAAAATTTGCAGTCAACTATTTCCAAGAATTTTGATCAGATAAATAGTCATTTACATGATAATAAGCATTTTTTAATAAATGATTTTTAACGGCAGTCTTAAACTTAGATAATGGTAACGCTACTACATTATCTGGAATTTTATTATAGAGACGCAAGCTGAGACCCACAACTGACATTTTTGTTCTTTCTAACCGAAAACCTTAGATAGCTAATTTATTTTTATTTGTAGTATTCATACTATGAATATCATAATTTTTCTTATATGTATATTTATTCTGACGCACGTACATATTGTTTGCATAGATGAATTGCGAAGATAGATAGAGTCAAAACATTTGTCTTTAAAAAGTTCCCTTAGAGACTCTCTAGCTCCTAGTTTATATATAGACCTAACAGCGCGTTTTTGTAAAACAAATATGGTATTTAGTTCTGCTGCTGCATTGTATCCATACAAAATTTTTAGGATTGCACATAGGCGTTGCCTCGCGGCGATATAATCATCGTGCCACTGTTGTTGTTTTGTCGTTTTTCGTTTAAGGAACTGACCAACACTACGTGTCAGATATTTACTACTAGTCTTGTGCTAGGTACTAATTTTATATTTGCGGAAAAACGTCCTCGATGGAAGTAACATAAGATTTCATTTTATATATTATAAGGGTCTACTGGGCCCTACATTTTGCTTTCTAGTTGTTTTTTTAGATGAAATTACAATTGACGCAAAGAAATGAAGATGAAAATAGACTTTTAATCTGCGATGCCAAAAATCTGTATGCCAATAACATGTCTCGCCTGAGACAGAGTAGGTACTGTGCCTGAGACGTTAGGCCAGTGATGCTATATTTCCTCAAGATGTCGCACTGCTTACAAATTCTAATCTAAGAAGTGTACAACGCTAAACACTCATGAAAAGAAGACCTACGTATCTACGTACAGATGTAAAATTTCTAAAAAAATTCGCTTCCGATTCTCTTGGTCGTGCACTGTACTACATACATACTCGTACAAAATGCAGAGTGAATTGTAAAGCATTTTTATTCACTTAGTTACAATACATCTATAATTAATCCATTTGTTTGGGTGTTTAAAAGAATGTAAACCATCTTGACATGTCTTTTTATTGAAATATACACTTTATAAATCAATACCTTTGCAAATTACAAATTATTTATTTTGAAATTATAAATTACGTCATTTATTTGTAATTTGCAAAGATATTGATTTAAAAGTGTATATTTCAATAAAAAGACATATCAAAATTGTTAAAAAAAAATTAAATACCTAAACAAATGGTCTATAGGCATTTTTTTATGAAACGGTGTATCATAGACATTATATATCATATTACCAACTAATATTGGTCTTCGTTAAATACCAGACATACCACAACTATCTCTAAAACAGGTTGGGTTGGGTGGCGTCCTTTAAACAAATACGGCATATTGACATGCGACCTATGGCTATAAAGATAAAATATACGCAATGTAGGTACTAAAGTTCGGCAGCGTTTGTCCGAGTTCAGCTAAACCAAAAATAGGCTTAAAATTAACACAATTTACCGATATCCTTATAAAAAATATTTTAGCTCATACGATAGATTATTAAAAAGTATATGTATTAGGGAGTATGTCTTTTTTCTTTCCTCTGATAAGCAAAAAATAAATGCAGATACAGCTCATTTAAATTTCGCGTGACGTCACGTTCAGCTAAGATTATTAGCCAAGGTGAGGTAAATCACCCCCACACGGAAACCTTGAAGCACTGGCTATTTCAGATTTTTTACTACTTTGCTAAACGAGAAAATATGGGTCCTTTATTTCTGGATAATCTAGTTGAAGGACTAAATAAAATAATTTATTTCTACCCAGTTCACATACTAATTATATATATTGGCCGCGGCTGACTAGATTTTAACCCAAAATTAGAAAGTAGCATATATATATAAAGAAAGTAGCATATAGCTATGTCGACCGGGTTGTCGATAAATGGGGTTGTTTATATATATATATATATATATATATATATATATATATATATATATATATATATATATATATATATATATATATAAACAACCCCATTTATCGACAACCCGGTCGACATAGCTCATGTTCAAACTTACTGTCTTCGCTCTTGCCACGAAGGTCGTATCAAAGATTAATAGATATACCACAGATAGATACTACTCGAGTCATTGTCGAACATCCTACATATGTGAAGCACAGAACGCCGGTACAGGCGCGTCGGGTTATATGGATGTTTTGACATAACTATGCAATGAAGGACAGTAACTCACATAGCTCATGTTAGTTAAAAAAAATCAGCTATCACTAAAACAGGTTGGGAGCATCCGATATCTTTTAAACAAACGAGATTAATTTTATTGCCTCGCGAATATAATTTATAAGACAATTGAATTAAAGCTGAAATTAGTTTACCATTATCATTGAGATGTGGATGGCTAGGGGTGGCACCGATGCTTGAGCTGGGTCCTTTCTGAAGGATTGCGTTGTGCTGTCGAATGTTTTGCAGTTCGGCTGAAACATAAAGGAAATGTTTTTGTTTTTTGAGTATATTATATATAATTAGACCATTTTGGGGAGCGTCCAGCAGTGGACTTCCTGATGAAGTACCCTACACTTGAGAATGATACTTAAAGCAGCCTTAAGGCATGAAATATAGGAAGCGCCCGGGACGCTCGGTTAATTAATATCCAAATAGTATGAAACGAAACATAGCAAGCGTCCGAGGCGCCACGTCGTGCCTTTGATGCTTGCTATGTCTCTCTTATAAACATCCGACGAAGCTTGTAGACAGTTATCTAACAATGACAGCGGCTTAACCAGCCTCCCGGAGCACAGAGAGTTCAAGATATTACAATGCCATTTGTGGTCACCAATCAAAGTGTGGATCGCGCTCGAGGTGGCTTAACGAGCGCAGGCGCTAGTGATGCGCATTCTGGACGAGCCATCACACAGACAATCCTAGAACGAAATACCTAGCAAAATTTCTAGGCCGGAAAAAGTAGACACAAACAAATGTATGTGTGTCCACTTCCACTCTCATTGTTGCGTCCACAATGAAAAATCCCATATATTTAAATACTGTATCTGTACAATGCAAAATGGCTAACAGTGTCCACCACAAGTAGTCAAAACATTTGACCAGTCTCCTTGAACACAAATTAAAAAGAACATAAAAGTGATACTTTATAAAAATTTGTGCTAATAGTACATATAATGTTTATTTTAAAACAGACAAAAAATCGTTTGTAACTCTAAATTCTGCCCATTTAATAGTAAATTATACACCAAGGGCATGTAAGTTTGTGTTCTGCAGATTTCCATCGGCCACAAAATCCTTCCTAATAAATTCTGCCACCTAAGGCTCCAGCCTACTCAGCCTGCACAAGTATCATATATAAAAATAGTACTTACTCAATTATTATATCATGTTGATGACATAAGCAGAAATTTTCTGATAAATAAGTAATAAATTAAATAATAAAATTATACTACAGTTGGGGCCATTTGCATTATCAGTGGAGATACAAATTATCAATGCCTAGGAATGCTAGTTACTGAAGTAGAATGTGATATAATTAATGTACACTAAGTCTTTTTTTTTTTGATTCCTCAATATACTCTTGACGAAAATATTCAGTATCATAGATTAACTTGTTGCAAAGGATAGCACACTGTATTTCATGCACTGAATCTAACTACATATACACAACACAGTTATTGTTTATGGCAGGTATTTAATTTTAATTTCAGAGGTACTCTTGAAAATTTACAAATAAACATTTAGTTATAAATTTACAAATAACAAAAGTTAACACTAGTACATAAGTTAACATTAGTATTTTTTAAGAAATTTCTTCCAGCAGACCCGCAAAACGAATAAGAATAAAAATTATTCTCGTTTATTAGGTAGTATTCTTCTATGCTTTTTTATTTTATAGTGCCTTGACTAGTGTAATGTGTGGGTGATCTATTGTACGTGTGGGTTTCAACTAGAGCTTTGTGTAGGCTGTGACCTAGAATTAAGTTAATGCTTAAAATGTAATTTTGTTATATTTTAAAAACTCTTTAATTGAATTTGAAGGCTAATTTAACCTACTCAGGTGATTGAATTAATGTCAATGTAATGTAATGCTTTGATGATACCTTCAATAATGTTAGTAGTAAAGAAGTAATCAATTTACTATAAAGGTAAATAGTGTATATAACAAAGTAAATTTAAGTAGGTCTAAAACTATGATGCCACTAGACACACACACCTCTCAAACTTATTTTGGGGCTAGCTTGATCTGTGTTATTTGTCCCTATATATTTATTTATTAGAGGAGCATAATAAAAGTAGTCCGAAGATTACTCATTTAGTTAACCACCAATAAAATTACACGTGCAAATCAATTTTAAATCGTCATAAACCACAGCATTCGGGGCTTTATATTTTGTGTTTTAGAAAATCTAAGTAGGTGTAGCTTGGGTAATGCAGAAACCTGTTTGAATGAGCTCAAATAAAAAGCAGTTCACTCCTTAATGGTAGAATGATTCACTCACATAATCACCTGTCCATTTATGCAACATTTGTCTTCAAAATGGGATAGTTGGATAAATTTAAGAATACAAGAGCGTGGTCTGGGAAGAAAGAACTTATTAAATTATAATTTGCTAGATGGCTCTCCTTTCGGGAAAATCGTATAACCTGGGTGGGTATCAAGGGAAAGAGCGAAAAATTTATTTTTATGGTCATTACTATAGGTATACTGATTCTCTTTTTCCATCTTCACACCAATCATTACCTACACTAAACATGGCTTTTGGGGCTTGAGGCCCTACGCTCTGTCTACCCTGTTGCAGATATAGATGTGATAGTGTAAATAAATAAGAAGGTACCAATTAAGGAATGTTGTAAAGAGATTTATCTCTATATATAGGTAGCTGCATTTCCTCATCTTATACATAGTGGTTAATCAAGGTAATGGAAATCTGTGATTTTTTAGTGGTAAGAAGTTATACATAAGTAGAAGGCATTATCTTGTATACAGCAGTCACGGGGCCTCCTTAGATGCCAATTCCCATCGAGTTCCCTTAGAGTTTTCTAATATATATATATAAATTTATTACTAACAACAATTATAATTTATAAATAACCTACATATATCAACGCACTGTGCATTAAAATGTCCATTTACTATTTTCATGAGCCGAAAACTAGCACATGACTAAACTGCAAAATTTTTGCAAATTTTTCAAATCTCACAATCAGAGATATTTACTTAGACTAAGTTGATAAAAATAAAAATATGATAATTATAAGCAATCGTACAACTTAATAATCTTTATAGAACATAATAAGGTAGGTATTCACTTAATTTTATAGCTGTAGGTACTAGTCCAAATTCTCATCCAACGGCACTGGTATACAGTGCTGCATCATCATCAATCAGATCAGCCTCAGGAAGTCCACAACTGGACATAGGCCTTGACAGTGTGATTTATAACAAATACTTAACATACTGGGTATTTTGATGACTGTTTCCTGTACCTACCTTAGCCTGTATTACCTAACTTAGCTAATATGCATAAAATTGAAACAAGGATAACAAAATGTTAACCACTCACCTCTAGTATCAAATAAGTCTTTATTCAGTCTATCATTTGCCAGCTTTAGTGATACTATTTGGTCTAGTAAATGGCCTAAAAGTCTACTGCCAATTTGGCTACCAGAAAAACTAGAGTTGGATTCAGAATCAGACTCAATGTCTCCATTAGGTCTTGTGACATCAGGCAACCCCCGCACACAGGGGTCGCTAAATCTCCTAGTGTTACTACCATCATCCTTGTCATTAGTATGCAAGTCACTGTTAGAATTCGTGTCGGCGACAGACGTCACTATCGGTGGGAGACTGGCGTAGTCTTGACTATCTGTGAAATTCTTTGGTTGCAAGTAATTGATTTTACTCAGGGTACTATTAGGAGTTGTATGAACCTCTTCAGCTTTCTGGTCACTACATCGTCGCGGCCGCGGTCTCTGCACTTGTACACTCTTATTCACAGGCTGATACCGAAAATCAGGGTTGTAGAACGGTGGCATTGAGTTATAGTATGTAGGCATAGTAGGAAGCGACATCGGCTCGGCGCATCCATACATATTAAACCTGCACGGCTCGTAACCCGGCGCGAACTGAGAACTCCGCCAGTTTGCATTCGTATTTATAAACGGCTCGTAAGTGTCCATACTTGGAGTCGACTCCTGGATGTGCTGCATTGTTTTGTCGAGCCATTTGTTTAAGTAGGATCCTTTAGTGCGCTTCGTTTTCTTCCGCTTTCCTAAGAGGCCGTTATTGGAACCGTTCACTTGCTTTGGCGTAGAAGCCATTGATGCGACACTAAAATATGCAGCACTTAATTTTTCATTTACTTGCTACTTAAAGCGCTTTCACAATATCATTTTTATTTCACAGTAAATAAAATAATACGGTACCTAGTTTAGGTTCGTATCATAAATAAAAATATTCGTTGTTAACCGACCGACTTCGACAAAGAACGATTTTTAACTGCTTTGTCAATTGTCAAACCCCCAAACCGTCAATGTCAAATATTATGTCACTAGGTTTGTCAATCTGTCAATGTCACTAGGTTTGTTATGAGAAAGGCAGCTAAATTAAATGTAACCTCTATGCGCCTTACCACTATCACAAGCTTTTTATCCGATTGCTGCAAATAGGTTGGTAATGGTTTTAAGGAATGTGTCGCCAGCCGCCAACGACACCATCAACGATGCAAAATGATTAATGGCGTTCTTGACAATCGGGTTTTTTTTAAATTTGCCTACCAAAAAAACTTGTCAAAGAACAATTAGCATATTTCTAACTGGTTTGCTTGCTGTAGTGTGTAGAGCGCCATCTGTTCCACATTAAGCAAACTACAGTTGTCACCTAGGTTATGATGAAATCCATAGATGTCTCTAGCAACACGAAAATGGTCATGTTTTTGTTTCCGAATGAGAATATAAAGGTCTGTGCTCCAATTGCATTTTGCTTCATAAATATGTTTCATAATCCTACATAGCGATATAATTTTGTAGTATCGTCGTAAGTAAAGATCAATAATTGTATCAGGCGGACTTAGGCCCAGGGCATTTTCTACCAGTCAACCTATACCCTGTAATTTCTACTCACTGTGGTATTCTAACAGACAAATAAGATTATTTATACCTATTTACTTACGAAACTCTCATAGGGTGGCCCTGTACTTGTATTAGATGTGCACAATGATACACATTTGATTCAGTGGGTAAGTAGGTACCTAGCTAAGTATATTTTTATAGTTCATGCATTGAATTGTAATTATATTCTAAGTTCACGTCCAATTTTTTCATTTCTTTTACTTACCTTTTTTTTTTAGTAATTTTTGAAGGATCTTATAGTCGTGGACAAAGAGTAGAGTAACATAGAGGTCGTGGAGATCATCATCAAAAGACTACTGCTGGGGCGTAAAATATGCCCTATTTTTGTCTACGCTATTTTTATCAAAAGACCACTGCTGGGGCGTAAATTGCCTCTTTTTGACTGCGCAATTTTTTTCTGTGTTGCCATCGCTATTGGATTCCTAACTATATGTACCTAGTCTATTTGTTTGGGTGTTCAAAAGAATGTGAACAATTTTGACATGTCTTTTTATTGAAATACAAGGTGTTTTTTAAATCACTGGCATCCTTTCTACTGGTGAAAGTACTCATGAATATGAGCAACATTATGCATGGGACCAACTCAATCAAACCGAAAAAAAATCAGCTGTTCCATACTATTTTACAATACTTAGAATCCCAAAATTTATGGAACAACTGATTTTTTTCCGGTTGGATTGAGTCGGTCCCATACAAAAAGTTGCTCATATTCATGAGTACTTTCACCAGTAGAAAGGATGCCAATGATTTTAAAAACACCCTGAATACACGTAATAAATCGATAACTTTGCAAATTACAAATTATTTATTTTATAAATTATTAATTACATTTTAATTTAAAATTTGCAAAAATATTGATTTATAAAGTGTAAAATTTCAATAGACATGTCAAGATTGTTTACATACTGTTAAATACCTAAACAAATGCACTATAGCTTTATATTGTCGACTGAACTAGCCGCCGGCGTCGGACGACCTACATTCATCATCTTCCACGCCACTTCCCTATTGTTGTGGGCTCGGTCAACTGCTTCCACACTTCACCATATTTGCTATTACGTTTCTAATTTCTGGAGTACAAGTACCAGGCAAGCAGTCGTGGTGATACTCAGGTAATCCACCTACCATCGCATCTTCGCCAGATGTGCTGTTCAGGTATTTTAGAGGTATGTATGTACTATCATCTATCTTTCCTTCCTTCCAAGATCACTTTTTCTCTTTTCCCTGATCAGCATAGAAGGAATGTACCAGCTGCTTGTCTTCCCGCGCAGATTAAAGCTGTTCCAGGGAGTGGGAGAGAATCTGTTAATTTACTGATATTGATATTTTTATTCAATGTTTGCATCGCCACACCCAAACTGGGTACATGTATTAATATTTTGTCACCTTATGCATCATGTAAGCGATTAATAAATGAGTATTTAAATTATATTAATAGGCGATGCGGCTAGCAAGCCATCACTATTTTAATTCCGTTTTTCCATCGATTATGTTATGTCATTACACCCACGATCACGCTAATCGTTGCCTTTAGCTCTTAGGTTTTTAAGCTTTGTCTACCCCCTTAGGGATATAAGGTTACGTAATATCGATCGCATATATAAGGTTTGTAAGGTTTATGATGTTATCTGAGTTTGTGTAACTTTCCTCTACAGCGCCCGTAGCATGGCACCAGCGAAACTGCGTTTATCGAGCGCTATCATCTATTACTATCTCGCTCTACGTGTAATAACGAGCGAGATTGCAGTAGACAGTCTCGCGATATAAAATTTATCTGGTTTAATCGACAGTGCCATGCTACGGTGTCTGGAGTAGAAATGCTAATAATAAATTATTGTTTAAATTTTAGAAATAAAACCACATTTCAGTGATAATAATTTAATATCTAAATATATAAAACAATCTGATTTATTATTTACAATTTTCCATCATATATCATCAGATAAAGAATTTTGCACGTTCCGAATGTATTGGTTTACTTTATCAGTAGTTGACAACTTATAGTTTTCTATGGCACGAGTCCGGACCTCAGAGATTATTATTGTGCACTATTATTTTTGATTCAGTACAAATATTTTAAGCGGTGATTCAGTCCATCATTTTTAACAACTTTTCCTAAATAATGTAAGTACCTACTTATATAGAAATTCGAAAAAAATAGGTTCTCATACAAATCGTACTTCAATTTTTAGGAGAATGTTGTTTGTTTGTTCATCTCATTTTGATGTACATTTATTAGGAAGTTGTTCAAAATAATGGACTAAATCATCTCATAAAATATTTGTACTGAATTAAAAATAATTGTGTGTAATATATAATAACAGAACAATAATAGTACGTAACCCACGAAAATTGGCAGTATGATTTTATGTTACTCTTAAATTAAATTACATTATACTTAGGTAGTAGTTACGAACACAATACAATAAACAAAACAGAATAAATTTCCGTTTGATTTAAGATTAATTTTCGTGATGTGTTAATGTATGTACCCATCTACTTTACCAGAAAATTAGTTCGAATTATTTAATTTCTACACTTCATTCACAAAATATGTCGTAAAACAACCCGTAAATATGATAATAGTTTTAGCGGGGTATTTCAAACAGTATAGTGCAGCAAGACTTACTAATCTTTGAAGGGTTCTACTCCGTCCATTATACTAAAAAACAAACTCGGAAAAAAAATATTTTCCATTGTAAATTAAAACAACGTAAGTTGTGTAATATCATGGATTTTACTCCCTCAAAAGATTATTTTAGCCGTTCTGAATTCTGCACAGAGAATCTACTCGATAATTTTGCTCATATGCAATATACATCACACTCACTTATAACAACGAATACAACATCTTGCGACGACGTAACAATCCCAACTTAGGATTAGGCTTACAAATTAAAAACTATATAAAATCTAACGAGATTTAAGAGAAATCATTGCATTAATAATGGTGTTATAATTTTATAAATTGTACTTAGCGTGTACAAAAGGCATAATGCTCTCACAAAATGTAATCATCTTTTAATATTAATACTCAAGACAGTCAAACAAATATGTGACGACAGAATTTATCTTATCTCCGAAAAGTAAGTCACCCCCTACATTAGGCACCCCATCAAGATAAATAACACAAAAATTGCAAAGAAAATAAATAAAGTTATTCGAGTGCGCTAACTGTTAGTGTTTTTAAGACAGTTGAAAGTTAAGAAAACACATCCTCAAGATTATTAAGTGAATATATATTATAAATTCAAATATATTTTTTTTTATCGTAGAAAAATTATAACTCTTAATAATAATCGATTTTATATAAACTTTGAGGATGCAATCTCGAGGTAAAACTGTAAGTTAATTAATTTTTATTCATATTTGTTATTTAAACTTTATTGGTTTACAAAAAAGGCATAAACTATTACATAGGTATAATATATTTTGTAATGTTATTACTCTGACGATAAAAAAAAAAACGTAGTTGACAGAAAATGTGCGTAAAAATGTAATATGCATGCAATATGCAAATACTTCGACTTTTTCTGAATAAAGGAAAAAATACGTCGATCATAATCAAATTAATTAAAAATGATACTTATCTAAATGAGTATATATTTTTTGATCGTAAAATATAAATTATTATACCTTAATTAGCCCACATATACTTAACGATATAAAACTATATCTTCAGTAAAGGATGTAAGTATACAAGGTGGAAGGGACATACCATCACTATAGTATAATGAAATGAAAATGCCAGCCAAAACACAAAAATAATTTTGCCCTTTCCATACAAAAGCGTGCAGCCGCTCGGGCAATCTGTATGGAAGAGTCGAATTTTTTGTTTATTGGCTGTTATTTTATTATCATTATACTATGGTGATCTAGTGTAGCCCGTGGTTTGATTTATTACGGGTATGTCCCTTCCACGTTGTATACTTATAAAAAAAAGAACGAAATATATACTGAATTTTCCATACGCCAATTTTCATATAAAATTAAGAGCCCAATACCGATCAAAGATAGATTATTGTTATTTTTATGAGATACTGATTCTGTAACCGTATGTGCAGTGTGATTCTTAAGGGGCTACCTGAATTTTCCTGGGGACCAGTGCTGCCTTCATTTGAAATAAATCATTGAAAGGAAACGGTAATATCATTTCAAATTTTGTCTTGATCAGACCCTAAATAACCCTACAAACTATTTTATGAACTACTGTTAACAGTTTAAAGTAAAAAACGTAAAGCTTTTCTACGCACATTAACCAAAAGTGGCCATTTTTTACAAATGTGCGCAGAAAAGCTTCACGTTCTCATTTTAAACTGTAAACAGTAGTTCATAAAATAGTTTGTAGGGTTATCTAGGGTCTGATCAAGACAAAATTTTAAATGATTTGTCCGTTTCCTTTCAAATAATTTATTTCAAGTGGGGGCAGCACAAGACCCAGGCAAATTCAGATAGCCTCTTAACATCAATACGTATTTGTATAACAAATTAATAGGCTCATAAAAGTCACAACGTATACTATTCTCGTCTATATTTTATAAAATTAAACTTGTGTTTTTGTAAAATTGAATTTTATTTTACAAAACATAGTATCTGATCATAACCTTATCACTCTTTGTTTATTAAGTATAAGCTAAGATTCCACCATTAAATCTATATTTTCATACAAAAACAAGTTTTACATAAATATGTAGTTTATTTTCAATATATATACTGTAACTAAGTCACATCTTTTATTTAGGGTTTCCACGCAAAAATACATCAACTGATGAATAAATTATAGGTGATATTAATGATTAACGTTTTTCGAAAATAGTGACTATTATTAATTTATTTTGCTTTGTCATGTTTTGCTTTTATTTATTGCACACTTTCCGAGTATTTGAAAAAAAAATATAGTGACAGTTGCATTTCGCAAAATGAAAAATACTAATTTTTGTAAATCAGATTATTTAATTAATGTCAAATAAAACAATAAACGATGAGGGGCTATCGTTGTTATCAACAAAAAAAAACGAATTTCCTACAAAAGCTAAGTTGAGACATTAAAAAGATTATGTTGATCATGACAATGAAATTATATTGATTTATCGACAAATTCAAGAGTACCTATCATTAACAACATGCCATATTTTAAACAAACGTTTCAAAATATACGAATGTGACGGTGATCGATGAACCATTTGTCTACGTGACACGGGTGCCTTTCAGAACGTCTTTTACATTTTTAAATGATTGATTTACAGAGTCAAGTAGAAATTGTGAGTTTTGTTAGTATGAAGATGAATTTTACACCTTCAATTTATATCCACAGAAATAGTAAAAGGATTAGGTGAAAATATATAACTATAGGTTTACATATATGAAGGAAGCATAAGATGATTACTTATGGTAAAATATCAGTGATAAGTCAAAAGTAGATCAACAGTCATTAAATTAATTAACAATACAATAGATTACACACAACAAAATATAATCATACAAATATATATAGATGTGTATATGTAATGTTTTGTTTCAATGGCGAAGCGGATTTTGCGTGGAATCCCTTTATATCAGCCCATTCCGACCCTGGATCCATTCGAGTGATTTCTATTGGAAACTTACATCGAGAAAACAATGCTCCTTTTATTTCCTGTGCTGGAATGTGGGAAGACATGCATGAAAATACAAAATGGCAGTTTCAATTAACCTAGCCATAAATGCATTAATATGATGAAACTTCATAATTCAACATTTTCCAACGAGAAATCACTTGATCATATTCAGTCAAGACTAACCTAGTTTTACGTCATCAAATGCGGATAACAGCTCGTTGGTGCCTTGCAGCATGTCTGAATCGGTCCAAAAATCTGTTGCCGGGAGTCCTCCGTTGGAATCTAAGAGGAGATCTCCTGGTTGGATCGGGAATCCTGGACTTGGCTGCATTTTATTGGTCAAATATGGATCACTACCCTGTATGACACCAGTCGGAGATAGTCTATTCCCTGGACTATACAAGTATTTCCCACCTACAGGGGATAACGACTGTGGTGTAGAATATGGACTAAGCACCCTGTCTCTTTGAGCCGGACTCATATTAGGACTGTAATTAGTATTGGGACTTGACGGTAACGAATACATTGGACTGTTAGCTATATTTAGGCTCAGAGGTGACATGACGTTGAATTTTACGTTGGTAGGTACAGATGAATTGAGGGATACAAGTTTTGGTACGGTCTGTATGTTGATGACAGGGATCGGTATACTGCTTGTGTCGATGGGATTCTGCTGAGACTTGATGGCCATCTGGTAGTTGAGATGAACCTTATTCTGCTGCGCGTGCTGCTGCTGTATATCCTGTAATGGTGATGAAAATATGTATTAGTACATGGAATTGATTGGACAACCGTAACATCAGGCTCAATGACCCGATCTGATTCTGAAAACAAATTAATGTCTTAGTAATGTCTAGTAGCCGAATGGTCGTAAAACAAATGTCAATTCTGGTACGTTAGAAAAGACATGAGAATTTCGTTGCCAACGATCGGAAAAAATTATAAGACTAACTTATAAAGTGTTTATCAGTAAGCGCAAAATTCACTTTAAAAATACATTATAAAATCGACGTCCAGTGTTCAATATCTTAAAAGTAAATGCTGGTAAGAAGGCGCACGTGTAACGTTGAGAAAAAAGGAAAAAAGAAGTATTAGCTGTAACCTTGACACTGTAGATATTCAAATAAGCATAACGTATCGTTTCGCATTTGCATTGTAAAAAAAAACATAGAGCTACGTAAAACAAAAACTTAAAATCACGTTAACTGAGAATAATAGATATATGCACGAGTATGTCGCTAGGTTAAAAAATATATACTTACTTCAAGACGAAGTTAACACAGATCAAGCGTAGCATAACTCATTATTTATAATATAGGCATTGTAGTTCGCGATATAGAAAAAAAATGATTATAGAGTTCTTACAAACCTATATTTATGTTTTGTAATAGTGGCATATCTTACCGTGAGATGGCTTTTTGACGCAGTGAAGAAGTATACTTCAATTTGCTATTTTTAAATACTTACATATATGCATTAACTTATATATTATTGGCGTAGATCATTGCATAGCTGTAATTTTATTTTTTTAGGTTTTTTGATAAATGGAAATGAATAATTTATTTTAAATTTTGTTATTTTTTACTAAAATAGAGCGGTTAAACATTAATCCTTTCACCGCGACACTTTATATCAGTCGTCATGCCTCCAGCGCGAGAGGTAGTAAATCTAAAATAAATACCTACAACCAAAAAGGGATGTGGATACGTAAGTAATGTGCAATACGAGCATTTTTTTTGTCGTCGGAAATATCTGACGCTCGCGGAATGGGCCCTGTTCTGAAGAAATTGAAGTAAAAAAAAAATTAATTCTCGTTCTATGCTGGTCTGGGAGAAAAGAAAAAACTTAAAATGTACCAGCTGCTTTTCTTCCCGCGCAGATTGTAGGAGCCGATTGAGGGATTGGGCGAAAATCAGCATTATGTTTTTAGGCGATGCGGCTAGCAACCCATCACTATTTTGATTCTTTCTTGCACCTTCTCGCCCACCGTCATGCTTAAAGTGGCCTTTATTTAAGTCTTGCGGCCCTAGATTCTACTTATCTGTCCCGTTAGGGCTAAAGACATGATCGTATGTATGTATGCAGTAAGTAATTATGTATACGACTTTAAATGTGGTCTATTTTCATATGGTCTTTCTTATGGTCAATAACTGATATTAATGGTATGATTACGGATTGTTTGACATACTTACTTGTGTTGCATTGCCGCAATGGCCGTATTATGTTGTTACCACAATCGATATCGATACTACACGACTGTTCAATCGAAAAGATGTTATGTTTTTTGCTTTCGTTTCCTAAGCTGAAAATGTTACGAGCAAGGAATAAGAAATATTAGGCCTTTCATCGATAGGTAGTAATTTTAGGCGATGTTTGTTTTCAGTTTTTGTGGAGCAGAAAACAAAGAAAAGACTATATTTATTTTGCTCAAAATGCGACAATAGGTGCGGGCTAAACCTGGATAGGTGCTAATCTTTCTGTTGAGTTCTTGTTTGCCTCAAAAGGCACGTTAAGAATGATTTGAAAACAATTTATTTGCTTTTAATATGGCACGTTACGCTTCAAAAATGGAGTCATAATCTCTCATACTATATATAAATATGATATATATACTATACTGTGGTATGAGATATAATGGGTTGGATCTCACTTGTCAGCACGGAGGAGCACTTTTCTATACTGCTATCCTAGAGAGAGAGCGACGGAACGCTATATCACGGCCGGTGCTTTAGCGTGCCGTCGCTCACTCTCGCTCTGGCAAATGACGGTTCTGAGCGACAGAAAGGGATAGCAGTATAGAAAAGTGCTGCTCCGTGCTGACAAGTGAGATCCAATCTTTGACTCCATTTTTGAAGCCTGACCGTACATTGGTTATAATTCCAAATAAGCTTAAGCAATAATAGTGGTGAAACTATATTCCGGTTTTATTGCTTTAAATAACAATTGTGCTTTTAAGAAGAATCCAAACAACAGTGATAGATGTCAACTGAACTGGACATCTGAACTAACTAAATTTAAACAAAAGTAGAAGAAACACTGTTAAGTTCTCCTTAACATTCCCAGATAGAGAAAAAACCTTTATTTGGTACGTAATTCTCACTTATGGACCATTATAGAGAACACATGTCATCTATGTGAAACTTACTCCGAAGTACTCCAAACTTGCGTAAAAGTTTTTAGAGAATATTCTTTATTCAACATCGTGTGGAAATGTGGAGGAAATCCCGAAGGTAAAAGAAAAATCCACTAACATTTGACGCGTGTTCCCGGAAAGTTCTAAGTTACATATTACGTAGATATAATGTTAGTTTCATTTATTCTATGTAGTACGAACTTCTATACCCTTCTTGTGAGTAATTTGTCCTATCTTCTTATTCGCCAGTTGACTGGAAGAGATTCCATTATTATTATGGGATCAGTCCGCCGTTGTCAATTTACTCTTTATGTTGTTATTTTATGTAATTGTGTGTTTTCATAGTACAATAAAGTTATTACAAACAAAAAAACAAACGGTTGTCAGCTCACAGTAAGGTATTAGGTAATTACCTACTTTAAATACCTGTACATTATCATTGTGAAATAGATTATTTTAGCAAAAGCTTTTTCGTTATCTCTTATTGCTGACATTATTGGTTTGTGCGTGATCAGTCATATAACTTGACTATTTCGATGGACTGATAGACCATTAGCTTATATTACCGGGGGTCATGTACGGTTGACAGTTTACATATTTGAAAGGACAGCAGCAGAAAATATATCATTCCCATAAAACTGTCCACATTTTTTCTTACAATGTTTTTCTCCGAAACCAATGAAAGCAGACCGCACCGCACGCGTAACATTTTGGCATCCGCCGAAATTTGGAAAATTATATAAAAAATGTAGGTATTACATTCAGCCATCCACAATAAAATCTTTAGAACAAGGGCACGATAACAAACACGCACTCAAGGGCTATGCCTTTAAGTAGGTACTATACATAGCTTGCTTATGTTTACTAGAGCTACGCACAGCATATTTACTATATCCAAATTGGGTACGCCTCAAAACATCGTTTTGTTATAATAAACACAAAATTCAATCAGGGCAATGTAGATTATGCGGGTCCGACGAGATCATTCCCGCACAAGTAATTGGCGCATCCGGTAGAAATGCTCCTTATTCCTATCTATCCCAGGGGCGCCGCGTTCAAGGGATTGCAATGTCTTTATGGGAAATTTCTCTCAGGAACACTGCCATTATCATAAATCAGTGGATTTGGATGAGAATATCTTAAGGATCGCTTAAGAAAACTGCTTATATGGGTTCTGGTTTAGTCAAGGTTTCATTATATTCCAGTGGCACCTTACAATATTTTACATTGTTTCTATCAACATACAAGTCTTCAAGCTACTAGTTCTCGCAATGTAAGTTGGGTAAAAAATGCTATTTTAAAAAAATCCTATTTAGGCGAGCTTCAGTATTTAATAATAGACAAAGGGTATAGTGAAATGATGTCTCAGATTATATACTTGAGCGTGGATTGTTCCTTGCGATCGATGTATTCTACTATTTTGCCCGTTACAAATCTCATAAATATTTTAAAGTTTGATGAGGGTAAATATTCATTCCAGGAATCTGTTATTCCATGCGGTCATATGAAACCTCGCATAACTCCTATAGCGGTGTTCATTATAATGAAATACTTTACAAGTGTACTACGGCTCATAACTACAATACATTAAATTAACTTTATTGCACTATTTATAAACACACAAAAATTACAATAACAAGAGACAAAGGCGGACTTATCCTAATAAATGCAACCTTTTCCAGCCAACCTTTTTTGGGTAAGGGAAAATTAATTCTACATACCTACATACATACTGCACATATACCTGTCTAAGGAATGCAGGAAAGGACTGTTTATTACGGCAAATGCCATTATATTTATATATTTTCCTAACTAATGCATGAATTCCTTTAACTCTGTGTAAATAAAAATCTTTACCCTAACCTGACCTAACCTTTGAATTTCGTCATTTAAAATGAGTAACCCAAAACAGATGATTCCGTGTTTATAAAACTCGTATCCACTGTTGAAGTGAAAACCTTATAATAAAGGAATTTTAAGATTCGAATATTATATACGTCCGAAGCCTAATAAACCTGCTTTTGCGGCACCGCACTGACTCGAACATGACAAGGAAAGTGACGAAAGTGTGCAAAGCGTGACTACATAATGTTTCATTTCAAAAACATGGTAATAGTAAATCTTTGTAACTCTGTTTCATAACCATAACTTAGAAGTTACACTTAGCCCATGTAATGTACTATGTATTATTCCATTGAAATCGAAG
The DNA here is from genome assembly GCA_943193695.1 of Acrobasis suavella. Taxonomy (NCBI): domain Eukaryota; kingdom Metazoa; phylum Arthropoda; class Insecta; order Lepidoptera; family Pyralidae; genus Acrobasis; species Acrobasis suavella. Next base: position 7,641,063 of record OW971947.1, read on the forward strand.
ATTTTCACGCTTTGGAAGTCACGTGACCTAAGATTGCGTCACAAATTGCTTTTCATACAGAAATGTCTACATTTTGACTCGGTATGGAACAATACTACATACATACAAAACTCGTCCGTTTGAAAAAAAGAAAAATATTCAAATAGACTTGTTCAAATTGCGTAGAGAAAATCCGCCATGAAGCAAAATACTTTTAAAATGAAAATCAACAAAAAGACGTGACAGGTCAACGGCCGCTTTACTACTGCTATCTGTCGGCGCCCATAAAGCCTCCCCGGGAGTAGGGATGCAACATCGTTCTGAAAAACATCGATATTTTAAATCATCGATGTTTGCATGAAAAACATCGATATGCAAAAATATCGTTGATATGGGCGATATATCGATGTTTTTGCCGATGTTTTACTTTTTTGTATAATAGGATGCTTCATTAACACTAGCATTAACACGTTTTATTACATTAAAACACATTTTAATACACAAACGTTATTTATTTTAAATAATGTAACAATTCTGAGACAGAGTTAAAGTAAACAAACTTAGACATGATGTTATGACAGCTGCTTCAGCAGCAGAATCATCTTTGTGTAGTTAACATTATATTACATGGAATGTTATATAATATTTATTTCGAATTTAATAGTCTTGCCACAGAGTTAAGGAAAAGAAGCTTAGATAATCTAGACCCTAACAGCCTATTTCTTTGTTGAGTAATGGTTGCTCCAGCTTCCGAGAACAACCGCTCACTTGGGACAGACGTGGCAACGATTGGAAGGTATATCATTGCGACTTTTGTAAGTTTTGGAAAAAGAGATTTCATATCTTCCCAAATTTCAATGGCATCTCTCTTTATTGGTGTTACAGGTGATGACAGGTACATCTGGACCTCGGTTTCGTTGATGGAGCCTGAAAGTGGCATAGTTGTAGCAGATGATTTATTTTTCATGTTTTTATGTGTCAGCTGCTTATGGTATTTCCAAATGTCAAATTCCGAATCATCTTTATCAGATTCATCAGAGGTATCACTTCTTGTTGCAGCTCCAGGCGAGCTGTTATATTCCCGTACAAATTTATTTAAGTAATTAAATACTTTACTTTTGGCCACTGGATCTTTAAAATGCATGAACTTGAATCTGGGGTCAAGAGTAGTTGAGATAGCTAGGATTGAGGAATGCTCTAGGGTATCAAATCTTCTAGCTAGTTGTTTCTTTAATTCCTTGTTAAATTGAAGTATTATTTCATTTTTTGGTTTTATGTTCTCTAGTACTTCACGGACACAGCTAACTAGCGGAATCACTTTGCTTACCGTTACGTAACTATCTCCAGAAAACTCTTTTGTCAATTTCTCAAACGGGCATAGTAATTCTATCATTTCTTTAATGCAATCCAGTTCACTGCTTGAGACCATTGGTGGAGCTTCAGGTCGAGTCAAAAGTATTGATCCTACAATGGACACCAATTCCATGAACCGTTGACGCATATAAAAACAAGAGTTCCATCTTGTGCGAACATCGAGTATCATTTTTTTTAATTGACCTTCTTTTACTCCCATCTCTAACTGTCTCTTCCGTAATTCGTCACTTGCATTGACGCTCCTTTTTATATACTTAACTATATCCCTAACTTTGGTTATTAACTCAGTACAATTGTTTGATTCATCAATGGATTTTGTTACGACTAAATTAATTGTATGAGCAAAACAGGGAATTATTTTTTTTTCTCCAAACATTTCCCGATTGGCCTTCATAACAGTGCTATCATTGTCTGTAATAACAGCTGAAACTTTTTCAATGGAAACATTCCACTCGGTGAAAATATCGGTAAGTTTCTGAATAATGTAAAGCGATGTATGGCTTTCGGTCAACTCAAAAACACCTAAGGTTCCACTGAGAAGTCGAGACTTATCCAAAAAATGAATAGTGACACCAATAAATGATTTATTTTGCATGGTTTTCGTCCAAATGTCGTATGTGATGCAATAGCTTTCAGAATTTTTTATATACATCTTAAAAAGATTACTCAATGTCTCATATTTTTCATCTACTCTCGTTTTAATTGTCTCTCGACTCGGCACGTTATACAGTGGACACACTTCTTTCATCAGTTGTCGAAAACCTTTACCTTCAACAGTCGAAAATGGTTTATTATCCATGATTATGAAATTCGTGATGGCCTCAGTTATTTTCTTTGATTTTGCACCATCTTTTGTAGTTATACTCTTAATGTTGTTTATAAAATCATCTACATTTGGCTGAGCAGTTTTTTTAGAATCAATAACAATGTCTGACGATGTACTAGCAACAGTAGCAACTGACTTTTGAGATGAAGGTAATACTAAATCTTTAACACTGCTTGAACTGGTCGATGGTTGGTTAACGTCGACGTCGATGTTTGATTGTAATGGAAGGTCAACATTATGACTACTGGTACTTGCAGTTGCTTCATCTATGTGCATGTAACTAGTAATGTTACCAACTTTTTTTTTCTTGCAGGGTACATCAATATCTTCCAATTGCTGGGAATGTACATTTTCTAAATGACCTCGAAGATTTGTCGTATTTCCAGAAGTTTTAAGACTCTTGTTGCATATATTGCAAATAGCCTCCTTGTCACCAATTTTCTTAAAATAATTCCAAATTTTACTTTTTATTTTATTGGAAGGCATAGTTAGTTATCTGTAAAGAAACAAAAACATTGTTTATTTTTACAAGTAATTAAAAATAGATTTTGTTTTTTGTGTCATACATACATGCGCTTGAAAATCATAACACCCCTAATTGCGCAGTAGGGTAAAAATATACTGTCGCTCTATTCGGTATAAGTCTGTTTGACTCTCGATTAAGCTTTAATAAAAATAAGAAGTACATGATGGTAAATTAAATTACTACAAAATTATTGTCATCATTAAATTAGTCAAATAAAAAAAATGACAACTGTAATTTCACTAGCTGCATAATATAACAAGTTATGCGTTTTTGTTAAATTCTTTTAATCTGAAATGACACGCTCACTTCGCACGTCCTTACACAAACCTAATGCAAAAACAAACAAACATAACCTAACTAAATTATAAATTAACGAGTACATTACTCACCCAATCAAGAAATCCAAAATGTGTATAGATATTGGGTAATCCAATAATCTAATCGTATTAAATTGAATCAAATTAATCCAAACTAACCATACACTTCACGTGTCAACACAACAAAGCAATGCGATGCGCGCGAACGTCACAGTGATTCCGAATTCCGAAAACCCGAACGGACTGAACAACGATTTCGATGTTTCTGAATGTAGCAAACGATGTATCGACGATATATCGCTCTTCAAAACATCGATGATAACATCGATGTTTATGACCGATACCTCGATGTTTTACAAACCTCGATGTATCGTTTGCATCCCTACCCGGGAGACTTAAGGTCTCAGTGAAGACTTTTCTTCGGCTATTGTTCTGGCAACCGTAAACAACTTTATCTACGCCAGTCAGAGATCGCGTATTCCCTGAAATTATATTTCAGCTTACTTGGTATATTACTTATTTCGATTTTTTTAAATTTCGTAAATCTAAATGAAGCGACAAAAATGCTAACAAATCGTACATCATATCATCACTTACAAAAACGGTAGTGTATTTATTGTAGTACAATGCTTTATATTGTTGTGTAGCCTAATATCTAATGTTCAAAAAGAGATATCACAGTAATGTAAAAAATGATTTGGCTACTACGAGTAAGACAAATTTTTCAACCGACTTCAAAAAAAGGAGATTGCCAATTCGAATGTATATATTTTTATGCATGTATGTTCCCCGATTACTCGAAGACGCCTGGACAAATTTGGAAAATTCTGTTTTTTTTATAATCGGTTGTGTACATTAGAGTTAAAGCCGGCTCGTTTTGAAAAAAATTCTTGTCTGGAAGTGTTATGCATAATAAAGCTGAATCATGCGCATACAGTCCTAACTGGATGCTAACTGCAGAAGATCGGGTCAAATGGAAACACCTTGAAGAGGCATATACCAAAGATAATATAATTACTATCGGAACAGATACCCAAATTGGAGGTCCCCAAAGTAGGCAAAACTAGAGTTGTCGGTTGGCACACAGAGATGGCAGCACACACGACTAGCAAAAAAGTGACAAAGAAAGTGTTGAATATGCTTTTAAAATATTTATTGCATTTCGTATAAATCATATTTAATTAATTAATTATAGTACTACTGTATTTAAATAACATTAAAAAAGGATTTTAATGTTTTAGTAAATAGCTATAGCGCCACCTAGTGACAAGAAAGAAAAATAATAATGTTTATAAGGCGACGAAATCTAGCTACGAAGTGGGCCGAAGGGCGATGGGTAGGCATGCCTATACCACAATGGGTGAATAAAGGCTGAAAAAGAAGATGTGCATAGTGCATACATAGCTAGTGCAAATGGCACCCTAGCTGGACTACTCAGCAACTACTTTGTATTGTACGCACCCACTTGTGGGAACATCAAAGTATCTTACCTGTTGTTCTTACATAAACTATAAGTGAGAACAATAGGTAAAATACGTTTCTTCTATGCCAGTGTTTGTCACAATAGATGCCTATTCGATAGTTTACTGTCTCGCGTGTTAGATCGTAAACAATGTTGTTCACGATCTTACGGCGACACTATCATCCATTTATCTTTAGCCGTTTAACTTTGCCTATGCTAATAAGACCCCTAGCCAAGCGATAATGAAGATTTATCCGTTGATCGTAGCCAGATTTAAATCAGGAAATCGACCCACAGGTTTGACCCCTAGTTTGAAGTCCTCGTTAATAGAAGTTACGAACAAAATGTCTCACTGAGAGTAGACACAATGGTCAATAAATCCTACTAATATGGTGGTGGTACAAATGTGTATGTAGGTACCAATGAGTACCATGTATAGATGTTTGTTCCGCTTTCAAGCCAAAAGGAGTCTAATCAGATTCCAATAACCAGTATCAACATAAATGATACTTTTAATCCGAAGAAATGTAAGGTTTTCGTGGGACTGCCAATAAAGGACTACCCTTTGGCCACGCAGGCAAAGCGATTATGTTCATATTCTCTCTTAACTGCTGTCACTAGGTGTCGCACGTAACCGCACGTTGTAAGTATACAATTTACAAAGTCGTACGTATGGTGTTATTCTTTACAACACTAGTAGCCGCAGAGTTCTTTTTAAGACGTCATTTCTACAAAAAAAAAAAACCGGCCAAGTGCGAGTCGGCTTCGCGCACGAAGAAGTCTTTACCATTATCTAAAAACACGTTTATTGCATGGGAGCCCCCCTTAAATATTTATTTTAATTTGTTTTTAGTATTTGAGTTATAGCGGCAACAGAAATACATAATCTGTGAAAATTTCATCTGTCTGGCTATCACGGTGCATGAGACAGACAGACCAACAGACGGACAGACAAAAAGATAGACCAACAGACGGACAGTGGAGTTCTAGTAATAGGGCCCCGTTTTTACCCTTTGGGTACGGAACCCTAACAACCTTGGTGTTATTTTTGACAGACTATGTAAGTACCTACTCATTTATTTATTTATGCATGTCAGTGATTCTTCCAAAAGATAATTTATGAAATGATTATGGTGATAATTTCAGTTTTATTTTAAGAAAAGCTAAGTGAACACTTGACTATCGTCATACGTGTTTACTTAAGGCAACAATAGTATCTTCATTTACTCGACGCAATACTACGTCAACGAATGTCTTACATCTCTGACACACAGTAGTAAAACTATTGACTTTCTTTAATTGCGGCCCGACCTGCCGCTCGCCAGTTAGGGTCAGATATGAAAAAACTTCGTCTTCAATTACAACATAGATATTACAGACAGACCCGTCCATTTATTAATACTAGTCTTTTCCTTCTAGCTTGAATCCGCAGAGATATTACGGAGTATAATACTGACATACCTCTGGGAAACATTTCTTACCCTCATATTCATAAAAAATAACAACTGTTTGTTTAACCTATTTCAGTTAGAATTTGGTAAGAATGAAACTGAATAGATTTTCTAGTAACACTATCATTCTCATGATTTATCAGCACACATTGAGACAAAATATTTAAATTATTAGATTCTTTTCCTTTGACTTAATTTTTTTTTAAGAAAAACGAAAACATTTTCTTAAAAAACTATTTTTTCCGAAAGTATAAAAAGGTAGCTTAGTTTGTTTACAGAAAAATAAGTAAAAAAATTCTTTTAGCATTTTTTGTTTTATTTTATTACAATATATTATAAACGAAATTATATAAGTGATAGGAAATGAAAATGGCTATTATAGAATTATTATTTTTTTGCGCCATACTAAACAAGTCTATTTTTTCTGAGGCTATTATTAAATATTTAGCATCTTTCAACTCGTTCTTAATCAATTCATTCTTTATTGAGCCATGTGAACACGAACCTGTTTTTTACAACTACGATACCACTAATTCGGTAAACTAGTTAGGGGACGCTATTAATTTTAGACATTCGATTGTACCAAATAACAAACGTTACATGTTTTCTTGGCACGCGAGTTTCCCTTGCGTGTTGGCGGCGGGAAATTTGAAGGAAAATGTAGCATAGCTGTACGCCAATAATTGCTACTGCAAATGGAAGTCTCATTGTCTTGAAATGTAATAAAGGGGAAAACATAGTTTATTTTTTACTTTTGATTGCTCATCGAATAAGAAAAAAGTATAAAAAGAAATGGACTATATGACTCCGGGTATCTGCATCAGGTGTTCCAGATCTTCGATTTTTATACGTCAACAAAAAATTCTGATTAGGCTCAACAACTTTTGCTAAGGCGTCATTTTTATTGTTCTTATAGTTTAAATAAATAAATAAATCTTAGTTTACCTTGATCATTATGATTATGCATCAGGTGTTCCATTTTTCAAAATCAATTATACCATAATTGTTGCCCAGGCTTAGCAGCTATACAACAAAAAAAGTTTCATTCAAGTCCGTCCAGTATTTCCGGAGATCAGCGCGTGCAAACAGACTCACTTCAGTTTTGACTGTTTTATTATATAGATTGATAGTTTAAAAGTAAGAAAACTATTAAAACATTCGATTTCTTATCAAATACTCGTGAAAGGCAGACAGTACATCTCTTCAGTCTCAGATCGTAAGTCATCGAAATATTTATGTTCATCGGACGTAATCGGTAAAAAGGGGTAAGCGTTATATCTCTTCATTCTACAGAAAGAATTTGCGTGTTCGTCTAGTGTATCACTTTGACGCCGACAGAGAACTAAAAAAGACTTGTCAGGTCAGGACATCGCCACAATAAAAAAAAAGAAATAAAGAATCTGTGGTCGCAGCAGTAATTTTGATGTTTTACGGACGTCCCAAAATTAAATTTCGGTAGCGGCGACGATTTTCCTCATAATGGCGGGTTTTCTATCCGTGCCCTTAGTTATCTGTTCTATGTAGGTATACTTTTATACATACATTATGCTATACGTATTCTTTGATGAAAAGGCCTTCTTACAGATTTCATAAACGTACTTTTTTACTAAGTAATTATATGATCTGATCTAGTTCATCCTTAATATTTATGTTATTTAAATAAAAAACACGCTTACGAACATGGATTTGCATTTGAAAAGAAGATAAGTACTGCTATGCATGCCTAATGTTTTCGCTTGTCTGAGATTACTAAATATATTTTCAAGAAACCTTCTTTACGCCGTAATTTCCAATGTCATTAACGTTTTTTCGCTAAAATTGCGGTTACAGCAGCGACAGTTATAACAAAGAGGTTACAGCAAATACTTGGATAGGATCAGGATGAGGAGTGAAGGTAAAAAAATCTACGTGAACCACTTTACCAGCACTATAACTCTTTTTTATTTCCATTATTATTTTATTTCTCTCAAGAAAAATATCTCTCTAAATACACACCATACACTTACCCTCTTCTTCACAAAAAATATCATACGTTTGCTAATTCTATTATAGTTAAAATATGTTTTGTTCAAACTATATATCTCTTTTCAATATTTGATTTAAGAAGTAAGAGAGAGCAGAGCCAAATGGGGTTGGAACTGGCAACAGTTTGTGTGACTGTGGGGTCACACAATCCATGGACCATCTTTTGTCATGTCCCAACTGCCCGATTCCTTGTACTAAGGCAGATCTGAAAATGGCTAATGGTTGCCGTGGCTAGGTTTTGGTCAAACAATATCTAATTTGAGCCATATCGACTCGATAAGAAGAAGAAGAAGCATACGTTTGACGTTTTTTGTGAATAAAAGAGTTACACCATAAAGTTTTTAATAAGTATAACAACAACGATAATATTTACTTATTTTTACGTGTTTTCATACTTTTCATATATTGTCGGACGAATCTTGAATTTCTAGTCAACGTGAGCTTCGTTTGTTTCTTCAGTAAATGCAATATGTATCAACGGTAATTTTCCAAAAATAATCTTATTACAGATGGAAACATTCTGATAATTTTTGGGAACAAGTTGTACAATAATATTGGCAAGTAAATATATTGCCATAATATTATCCAGTGAAAACAGCAATTACCAACAGCCAGAGGCGATTTCGCAAGCTCGAGATGGATCTCGTAAGAAATAAGTATATGTCGAAAAATAAGGATTTTTATACCTGTGCATAGTATCGAGCGTGTGCAAATAACATTTTTCACCTGGTCTGACCACCAAGGTCTGCTTGTATCTCAAAGTTACGCATTTCAGAAAACCCTCATGCAGCCCACACTTTGAAAACGAATAGCATTGGGTGCGCTCAGACGATAAAGTCTGTAACAGACATGCAACTGCGGCGAGGAAGACGATAAATGTGTCTACTTGATAACATAATAACACTGCTGTGTCAAACTTAATATTTAGCTGTAAAAGTGAATTTTTAATAGGACTAAATAATAAATTTTTGACAACGTCGGAGATTTGCTAGATTTTCTAGAATCTAGTCCGGACAGCAGTGATGTGCATGCGTGTCACTATTCACGACTAGACTAGTGATTGACAGCTATCGTCCACCACGTCTGCTGATAACAACTGTCAGTCTTCTCACCCTAGCACACGGTTTTGCTATGCATAGAGTACTTATTGTTTAGTAACTAAGCTCTTGCAAACTTGAAAAAATAAAACTCTGCTCCCAAAATAGATTTAAAATCTTAATAGCACTTTGGTTAACAATTTAATGTAGTAAGTTGACAGTATATGGAATAAAATCTCTTAAAGTACTATACTAATTCATAATAAAATTTATTAATTAGATAAAAATCTTATTTTTTTTTCTACTAGAATACTTCTGTTTGACAGAAATTCTGTCAACTTACTACATTGGGCTGTGCCAAAGGCACTTGAAGCGGTGAAAACTCTATACTCATTCATCATTTTCTGTAGATATTAATGACTCAATAGATGAAAAAAAACATAGATTGATTTATAAATTCTGAGTAGAGTTTCATTCTAGAATCGTCCGAATTTTCACTCTAAGAATGTCAAAGTACGATAAGGCTGTATTTCGAGAATTCGTAGCTGCTACAATAATTTGTAATCATCGTATGCACTCGTTTTCTAATTGCACGTATAAAACATTTACCCGCTAAAAATATATACTTCTGAAGGTTTAAAACTTCCGGTAGTATCGAACATAAACCGTATACAACACTAAACTTTGTTCTAAGTTGTACTTTGTATCATTTGGCAGTGGGATAATAACATTTCATCGAACTATCTTCAGTGTACTGCCTCAGTGTCTACTCTAATAGAAACTTCGTTTACAACGATAGTCAAACAAAACAATGCGTGTTTTAACTAATTGCTATCACTAACTACCTCGATATAAAAATAACTTAATTAAGCATGACAAATAAATACCGTAAACCTATGAGAATAGGGTACACGATAAAACCTACCCATAATATTGACTCGGTTCGGCTACGAACATAAGACTCGGCGCGGCGCGGTAACTAAGTATAACCTAGGAACGATTGACGATCACATAACCACCACGATATGCGCACGTTAACTTAGCACTAGAATCGTAAACTACGACGACCGATTGCTTTCAAAATGTACATCTTTCAGGACTACGTCGTCTAAACCTAAAGTGGTCACCCTGGAGGCGATCGAGATTGCAAGTCTGGAAGTATTGCACAACCAGCCTCGGCGTACCCCGTACGAACGGCCGCCCGACAGTTATATTGCTTTCTAAGACTTTAATCTGGCTCCTGCCGACATTATTGTCTTTAGGACTTCGGATAAGAACTTTGAATAATCACGGCGACTTAGTCACCAACAATGCATTACGATGAATAATATCACAACTATCGACGGCACTGTATTATTTCATATCAAATCTGACCAGAAAAGTTACTTGAGTTGAAGCACACAAATAATTATCTAGAGGCAATTGTCGATTGAACACTGGACGTGCATTATCACAGTTTTGTCTTTATTTGCGCGCCTCGTCTCAGGCCTTCGCTTTATGGCGCGGCCGACACTGCACCATGCAGACATAGCCAGCGTCGACGTCGCAGCCGCTCACCAGAAGGTTCATGAGCACGCTCGAGGAGGGTTTGCTCGAGCTCTTGCTGGGAGTCGTTGATGGCGAAGGAGAAGGACTGCGCTTTACACGTTTCGCGGTCGGTTCTTCCTCCTGTTTCATGACCCTTTTAACACCAGTGTCCCATGGCGAGACTGTCCTACTTGTCACACCTATAACAATAAATTTGATATAAAATCAGAATGCCTTAAAAATCTGAAATATTTCATAATATTGTAATTTGGATATACCTTGATCGGAGTAGATATTTGAAATGAGATCCTGAGGTGGCGGGCCTGTGTTGGGCGCCGCAAGTAAGCGTTGCAGCGCCGGGGCCGGAGACATGGTGTGCGGCTCCGAGGGCTGGGGTCTCGCCAGACTGACGCTGTCTGGTAAGGCGCCCCACATGACTGCCGATTCCAATACTGGGAGCTCATCGTTCATCGGTATAAACGGCGAGTTCCCATCGTCGATATCGTTATCTGACCTTGCCCCATCGAAAGCATCTAATGACAGGTCGTTTAATAACGATGACTGTTCGCATGACGACTCGTTTTCCTGAAATATCATCAACATTAAAAAATACTCGACATAAAATAAAACAAGTTTATTACAATTATACAAAATTTTACCTGTGGCTCAGGTGAGGACAATAAAAGAGAGTCAGTTGTTAACGAATCAACCGGCGAAGTGTTGGCTAAGTCGTCACCCAAAAGACTGCAATAGTTGTCACTCAAAATAAAGTCATCGAACATATAGAACGAGCTGTTTTCCAGGGGCACACAAGTGTCTCCAGCAGTAGGGGCTAAATGCGTCAGATCGTCCGGCTCGTCTTTAAGCACTGAAAAGAGTATAATTCGTTATTGCAGAAAGATCAATTAATATGTGACAATTATAAAAGCAATGAATGAATACCTAAGCTGCGGCTGTGGGAGTAGCACTCACTTGTAAGTCCCTCGTCTTGGAACGTGAGGAAGCCTTTGTTCATTTCTTTCTTTCTCGGGAACAATATCTGTTCTGTGACAGGTATGGGGCGTTCTTCTTCAGCCGGCACAGGTATGATATTGCCGGTTGCCACTTCCAAGGGCGGGCGGACAACCACCGGAGCAGGAGTAGTGTGGAGCACGACAGGTTTTAGGTCCGCGTGCTGTACTTGGTGCGCAGCAAACACCTCATCTTTGCACTCGATACCGCTGTTGGCAAAAGGTACAAAATAGTAATATTACGTTGCCTTTAGGCAACTTTACAGTCTACTGTGGGTCTACTGGCTATTGCATAATTGTTTCGCATGTGTCGCTTTCAATGTGCTACATCTCCATGGTTATTAGTATAAGAAGAATCGAACATTACTACGATAATTGGTTTTGCATACGCGTGAAGAAAAAGGTAGTGTGAACAGAGAACGTAAATGATGTAGTGTGCACACAATGCATCGGGTCGCGTTGCAAAATACACACACGTATTTGTAGTGTAATCAGTCAACAATAGTCAAGGCCATGTGTAGATGATCTCACACATGCATGGAATGTTTATGGATATAGTTCGTTTAAGTCTAGAAGTCTAGACTAGTTCGACCTAGTTGATTAATATAAAAAAAAACATTATTTAAATGTTTACGTAATTTATGTATGAATACATGTAATACCATTGTTTTTTTTATATTACGGCATTATAATTTTACGTTATAATATGATGAGCATAAAGATAAATATAGCAAAACAAAATAAAGAAATATGTTTCCACGATTACATGATGGAAATTTTCAATAAGCATGAACTATTAAAAATATCACATTAGCGTTTACAAACCAAATAAAAGTATTGGACGATGTTTTGACTACTTTGTTATCAGATTACGAAATATTACACTATAAAAATAATAGAAACGTTGAGATAATGCCACTAAAAGATAAAGAACTATGGTTAACTAGAACAGTGGTAACACATGCGTCCACTAACGAAGCCGGCACTTGTATGACTGACTATACAGCTGATAAGTGATAAGAAGATATCTTTACTGTTGCGGTTACTACAGTTATATTCTTGACCATGGCAAAGATTAATTAGTGATCAGATAACCCACCGATACGCCCCCAGGCAATATTTGCGTCAATGGAGAGGAATCAACACATACCTAATCCGATTGGGGTTCAATGGTTCAAGTTTCAGTTAACTCTACGATAGAAATAGGCAATTTACGTAATGGAAGAGTACTAGTAAACAATTATTGAAATTCTATTTACAGAAAAGAAGATTTAAAATACATTTCGAATATAGATTATAGTTACAACAACAATATTTTTTTATTCTGATTTGGAATTCTATTCACAGAAAAGAAGATTTAAAATACATTTCGAATATAGATTATAGTGACAACAACAATATTTTTTTATTCTGATAACTTGAAATTATAACACGCGATAAATTGTTTACAAAAACAAATATTACCATATTACTTTGGTAAGTGACGACAATAGTCTCGTCGTTTCTGAAACTGCCAAGTCATTACTATCTATCCAATTAAAGTGTATCTAATTCATTATGACGCAACGACAAACGGCCCCTTGGAATCGTGGGCTAGACATAAATTGTCAGGAGGGTGTGTGTTATTTTGTCGCTGCATTTACGCGTGATTTTGAAAGTGAATCTGTTGTAAAAGAAATGTCAATTCCTGATTGTCGGAAGATAGAAAGAGACATAACGATGATAGTAAGTGCGGCCTTGCGACCTTGCAACCTCACCCCCTCGGAACCCCCAAATTCTCCATACGCTGGCCATTCACCAGAAACGTAGTGATGCTTGCGCGCGCATCCCAAAACACGCCGGATTTCGTATCGATTGCAAGCTTCAGATGCTTATACCAAGAACTACGCCGAAGTTGGACCTGTTTTATGCGACTGCATATGAGAACAACAGAACTATCTTAGACTATTCTTTGAATTGATTGCAAATTAGCTAGTTAACAACTATGAAATTTATGATGTATAATTTGTATCAAATATAATACTCGTAGATATAAAAATATAACAAAAACAAATCTGATAAGCGTTTGCAGAGCTGCGTCACGGTCGGAGCCTAAAAAACAGAAAATTCATCAAATGTGAAAGAAGTGAAGCATGTGTTTGGAGGCGCGACCTTGGCCGTGAAACCGTTGGACGAGCGCAAATCAACAATTACATTTGCCACGGTCGAGGACGACGTGACGTCACACTGACTAAATATTTAAGTATTCATTTAGTATTAGTAGTGAATAATTCAATGCCAATTGAAAAAAGCTCAAATTACTTTATAATTTTTTGCAATAAATAAAATCTAGGGTTTATAACAATACGTATCGACTTTAAGCAAAACAATAATAATATTGATCGAAAAAAAGGCATGATAACGGGCATTATTGTTATCACGCGATAAAAAAGCAGACATATCGTGTTTTGCGTGGAAATTATAAAAACTTATATCATCAGCAGCCAGATGAGTTAACGGCTGATAAATATTTGGCAACTTCATATCAAGGTTGATTCAGATAAGATAAAAACCATATTATGACGCTATTTTTAGGATAAAATATAAATTAAAATTATTTAAAAGGGGTGACGTATAAACGTAGTATGTATTAAGCAAATGATTAAAAAAAATCTCCAAGTTGAGACATTTGATTTAAAAGCTGGAAAATAGTTTATCTCGATATTTAAAATATTTGCTACATTATAGCTAGTCTTGCCTGCAAGTGATTAATGAATTGATGATAGATAAAAAATAATCATAAAAAAGTTAGTGCTTTTAACATGGCACCGACCATGACAGATGTGATAGACCAAATATTGACTAAACGACAAACAAGTGTCCGCGTTCATATCATACGACGTGTAATGGTTGGTCAAATCAAACAGAATCAATGCATCGGTCTGCCAATGGCGTTGCGAGAAGCTGCGCGGGAGTCAAGGCCGTCGTGGCGCGGTTATGTAACTAAGAGGGGACAGCGGGGAGCGACTTCGCTAATTTTAGCTGATCTCACAAACAACATCACACGTCCAATGGAGACGACAACGGACAATGCAACGCACGAAACCACCAAGTGTCCACGGCACTAATTAGGAACGAATAATTCATACAGGAAAGCGTAAACAAGGAACTGCACCGGTATAATTGATAAATTAAATGGAAGGTAGATTCCTAACGGTTTAAATACAAATTGAATTTCAAATGGGGCTTCAATATCCCAAACTAAAACTCGATTGAATTCTACTTTGCCGCGGTCACACTTTAAATTTCTAGCGATTTATCGCGAACTCGAGACGCGTATGCAATGGGCACTTATCCATATCACTGCACTGTCACTGTTCCACTAATCCTTACCATGATGCGTGCGGAAGTAGAAATTGTTGTCAAACAAATTAGGGTGTTAGCGGTATGTGTCAAGTTCGATCAGCTGATCGGGACCGTGGGCGGCGTGGCGAGGAGCGACGGGCAGTCGCAAGGTACGATAGGTTCGGCGGCTGAGGCGCGAATGATACGAGAACCGGACGGTAGCGGCGGCGCACTCGTGGTCGTGACGCGGCCAGCGCGGCCTACATAGGTATATTATGGCTATGACACTACTAAAGTCGATGATAATTTTTTAAGTAGGTATTGTCTCGGCATTCGGGAGCCACGCTAGCAGATAACCAAGTTCACGCTCCAGGAGTGTAATTGTAAGATGATTAATTGATCACGGTTTTTTTAGTCAAATAATCATTTATGAGAGAGTGATATTCTCACCTCACGCACGCATGCATGCTAGTTGCTACGAACGACATTGAAAGTAATAAACATAAAGATTATAATTTATAATAAATTACTTATACAAAACAAGTATTGATAATCGATAATTTTCTAACTTCATATTTTTGGTCAAAAAGCGTTTTAATGCAAAATATTGTGTGGCTAAATTTAATCCAGCCTGGATGAAAGAAGAAGTTATTTCAGTGACAGCGCTCCTGTAAAGGTCATCGAACTTTAATAGTAGACACCGTCATAGGTCGTAGGTAAGTACATACGTACGTGCATTAAGTAATTAGGAGGTTCTACAGGAAAAACATTTTTAAAGGAATTGGGATTACCAGATACGTATAAAAATATATTCATTTCCAGAGGAAACTTTTGTGTTTATATACGGTAAAATCACACAGATTGAGTTAGCCCCAGGGTAAGTTCGACTACTATAATATACGTGGACCAGAAAAGAATCCAAAATATGTTTTTTCTTATTTATTAATTTTAAATCTAAATCTTAACAGAAGACAAAGTGAACGAAAGCCATATATCATTACCATGTCTAAAGAAAAGTTTTGTTAGGTGGAATGAATAAATTATTCAACATCAATTTCGGAACATGAAACAAAGCACCTGTCGGTTTCCTGAGAATAGATAACACTATGAAATAAAACTGACGTACAAACGTCTATAACTCATACTATAGAGCAATAACTGCAAATAAATACAGTAAGAATAAAAAACCGGATGATATTGAATTCCATAAACAACATGCCTTAACTTCACTAAAACCATCTATAAAAGGAGATGATATTCAGGACAAAACACATAAGGAAACCTTGGATCTAGCATCAATTCTAGATAACAATGTTGTTTGAGACAGTGATCGAATAGCTAGAGCTAAGCAAAACAGCTTCGTAAACAACATTTAATCAAATTATCTAGGTGTATATTATGGTAGGCTTCAGTGGCTTGTTTTTTGTCTATTACTTGGATAACCCTAAGCCTAAATACGACGTATGCGGCAATAACTTTCATACGCGCCTTGTTTATTTATTAGTATAGAGATACCTAGAGAAATAATTATAATGAAATTATAAAGCATAAATTTTTTTACTTTCTTCGGGCACTTTAACCAACTCGTCTCCAGGGAAATCTTGATTCTGTCAGACGAGTAACGTGTTGTTTGATCTTTAGAAAATAATATCTTTGGTTTCAAATCATCGATACGTGTTTTTGGTAAGAACCGGAATTTCTTGGCCGTTGGCATAAAGAATGGGATTTAAAGTTGGCCTACGTAGAAAAGAAGAATTAGTAGTTAAAAATAAACTAGGAGTCGAAGAAAAATGAGTTGAATTCAACATGGATTGCGAGCACGGAGCGTCATTTGATACGTTTGGCGATAAAGCCGCGTTGTTTCACTATTTAGCCGCGTAATCCAATACTCTGCTCTAATGGCCCGTCGTTGTGGGCTACTTGTCTAGATCGAGCTTCAATTTCTATGCCTAGAAAGATCAATCAAATATATAACAGAACTAATAAGTGATACTATACCACCGATCACACGTTAAATGATATGAAGTTTGATGACCAAAAACAAAGTGTGAGATTTAAGATTTGGATCTATCAAGAAATGTATTTTTGATGTTATAATAGGGGTGACGACAGGGCGAGAAAAGTATAATTATAATTAGTCCGTCTTTGAGATTATCCAAAAATAATCTACCCATATTTTTCAGTTCGCCCAAAAAGTAAAAATTCACAAAGATACGAAGCATCAAAGTTCCGGAGTGGGGGCTTGCGACGTCATCTCTATGTAAAAATTGTACGTAGCCGTGACGTCATGCGAAATTTCAATGCATTGTATTTTTGTCATTTTATGTTTCTCAGAGAAAAGAAAACATACGTGTACAATATTTTTTTTTTTGGCTAAATATATTTTTCCATTCGTCATTCCTATTATAACTTGATCATTCGAGATACATTTCTAATAACTTGTTAGTCAGTTACAAGTTTTGTGAAAAAAAAAATACTGCCAAAATGTACTTACAAAGGTGGCAACTAAACATAAATGTTACTCCTCAATAAGTTGCTAATAATGCTTGTTCACTTGTTAGGAAAAATCTCTTTGGAAGTTGGAACCCTTTAGATTGCTGATCACAATGAGGTTTATTCTCCAAGGATTTAACTGTGACTGTGGCTCAACATCCTTGTACCTCAGACTCGAATGCGTCGGTCATGCGCCATAGCCATTACGCGGAATTTCACAAGTTTGCTGATGCAATCATCATTTGGTATTCATTAATGTATGAACAAACCTAATGTTCATTGTCTTATTTGCTTTCTTTTATTAACTAAAAAGATCAGAAACCTGTTAAACTTATTGACATACCCTTGCATAACAAATTAGCGTTTGTAAAGAGGATATTACATTGTGACACATGCGCAAATTGTTCAGATTGTTGAAATTTTTTCCCCTATAATATGTGTTTGTACTACATAAACATGAAATACATTTATGTACGTATAATATTTTTTGAATTATCTATAGTTATTATCGCTATATGCTCTGCTCACGTATTTACGTCATAGTTCGGTCCGAAAGCCAGGCGTTTCCTAGTTTCGTGGGCTACGTGACCCGAGGAACGTGGACTTACATCGTATTGAGTCAGATAGCTTTTTTGGTGGCATTACTATTATTGATATGTAAGCAGAACTGAGAGAGTAGAACCTTTATGAGAAAATTGTGAAGACTGAACAGTGAAAATGTTATTTTAAGCTTGGGAATACCATAATTGTTTTACATCAGTATTCTTATTTATGTAAATGATTGTACTCGTAATTAATGTAAGAATTTACTAGGTATGAATCAAACAGGGTTTTAAGTATGACTATCAATGAATAGTAAGCGATCAATTTTTGTTTTTAACATCGTAAAAGAGTAAAATAGATTATTTTACATGGTTTGGCTCAAATTTATCCAAGTAATTGTATAATTATTGCATTGAAATTAAAATAAAAGCTTTAGCAGATCAATGAGGTGACTTTTGATTGTAAATTGTTAATATAAAAGTAAATAATTCTAAACCCAAATGGAAATACACTGATTCGGCATTAACCATACAGGAAATAACAACATTAAAGTTATTTATATTAACGGTGCTGCTAATGAGCATACCGTTCGCAAATCACGTGGTGCACTTCGCGAACTGCAGACGATTGTGCAATTAGGGCCAGGAGGAGAACTGACAGATTGGGTTCAACGACCCGCGGCCCCACCCCTTACACCAACCAGTATTGGTCTACGTGACTCCAGTGGTGTCTTGTACCGATACGAAATAAGCTAAGTCATTCTCGGCAGAAAAGAAAATATCTTCAGAATATAATTCCACTTGAATTGCCTAATAAAAGCTTCTTTGCTTGATTACTTTTCTGAGGTCGTTAAAATTATACTGTAGGCAGTTGCTGAAGCGGTCGTAAAATATTCTTTAGCTAATTACAACGGGTCACCAAGGTATTTCTTAAATATACAAAAGAAATGGTGTCATAAATAAGTCATCTATTGATATATAATTCCTTGGAACGTACGTATTGCATGATACCTATCATAAGTACTGCAGTAAGTACCTTAGGTAAATATAACATCATCAATACTACAGTATAGACAGGAAAAAACGTTAATTCTTTGAATACTTTACATAACGAAGCTTAAATCAATAGTAGTCAAGGAGAAAATTATTTTTATTCTACAACGAACAATATGACGACTCATATAGAATGGTATGGCCACTTACTCTTAATTCAACCAACGCAAAATGAGCATGTCAAAATTGATCAAAATTTATTTGAGGGACCGCGGGTGAGTACTCTACTGCGTAAATTAGTGTGTAAACTACACACATAGGAATAGTGTTTCTTACTCTATCGAGACATGATTTAAAATTATGAATGTAGTATTGATGTCAGTAGCACAGATAGGAACTGGTTTTAGAAACGCAACAACTGCATTTCCAGCTGGTAAGAGATTAATATCTAACTGAACCATTAACAATAAAAAGTATTGATGTGTACTACATACTTTAAGTCTGAAATGAATGTGCTGGATAAAATCGATTACAAAAAAAAGTCGTCGACCTTACATTTAAGGAGTAGTCCACTGTCGTAAAATTAAAGTCAGGTGATAGGAAACCGAAGCAAAACTTTAGAATCGTCATGACTCGTGAGGAGCATGACATATGTGAAGTACGAATCCACATTACTTTCAGTAACTGCTGATAAATAAATGAAAGTAATAATATTTTTATCACAAATTGATATAAATTTGGTTGTGACTGGATTTCAATGAAATTCGTCATCATTCTTTCGATTTACAGATTATTTCTTACATAAGCACATAATACGTTACCTCACGATTAGGGACACTTAAAGCATGAGAATGAAAAAGAACATTATGTAGACAGCGTAATGTTTTAAATAATTTCACCTTTTAAATTCTTCCAAACTCAATATGACACAGTTGATTTATTTTAATTATATCAAGAAATTGTTCTCGTTTCTCATAAATCATGGAAGTGGGCCTTTAGAGCTTGTAAAATCACAAATAATATCAGTGATTTCATACAAACCGGTGACCGCAATTGTTTAGATTGCATGTTCATCGCAGTTGCGAGAAAAGAGATATCAAATAAAGTTATACAAGGATTCCGAAGAATTAAATCTGATTGCTTGGAAAAAGATACTTGAGAAATTGAATTTTAATCTAAGAACTTGATAGACATCTTGAAGGATGTGTCCCAATCCCGAACTTTCTTAATGTTACAACCAAACATAATATCACAAAAACCATGTGCCGAATATAAGTAAAAAGACCTCAAGGCCAACAGTCCACTATTACATCCATGTGCAATGGGTGCAAATCACTTTGACGTCATTGACCCAGGCTCTGCGCCACAAGAGGCAATCATCTCATCTGACAATAAAATTTAGCATGAAATTATCCATCGTGATTATTTCTTATTAAAATAGTAACTATTATTATGTATTATCATCTCCACAAGAAAGCCCTGTAAAATTTGGAACAAATGTTCTAGATTACACATTTTTCCTTTGACATTTCAGTAGAGCTCTCGACGCTAGACGCTGGAAAGCTTTCTCGGTTTACATCAGGGTCGCAATACACATATGCAATTGCATAATATTGAACTCTCTTCGGTAAACATTGATCCAAAGATGGTGAAGAAATGCCATAAATAGACGAAAGCAGACAGAAACTTATAAAAAGCTTGTACTTTTAATGTTAAAGATCAAGTGACTGCAGCTTCGGAGATGCAAAAGGGCATGAAATTAAGACATGTTCGCGTAAGGTCAAGACCAACGAATTCTTTATAATAGAGTGCTGAACCAAACAGACTACGGTCTATATGGAGCAACCCCACAGAACAGGGACAATCGCAGCACACCCACGTGTCTCATTCAAAGCGAAACGAGTCTGCGCTGTTCTAGTGTAGTAGAGCTATAGTGAAGTTGAAAAGTAGGAAGGGGAGTTGAACGACCTGCGGGGAGGTGGAAGTGCATTCGCCTGCAGTTGCATAAACCGAGTGACGACCGCGGAGCTGCGCTGAATTCCCGAACGTGGTAGTGTGCGGTGCATTAAAATGTTGTGTTTGCAGCACTCTGAAATATGTGAGATGGAATTTATTCTTAATAGGATTCATATATGCTTGAAAACAGTTAGGCAACTCTTTAAATAAAAGTTTTTACTTTTCACACGATGATATCAAAAGATAAGAATCGCAATTTGACAGATTTTAGACCAATTAACATTTGCTGTCTACTCAGTTTTCAATTTGGGATGATGGCAAGTACTAATAAATCTCGATCAATCAAAATAAATGTTTCTAATTGTTCTTGATCTTTAATATTGTAAGTAATACGTGGGGCGCACTATAAGTTTCCGAAATGAATATGAAAAAATACTATTAAAGGTACAAAATTAATTTATTGTTTTTCAAAATAATCTCCCTTAGCGTCTATGCACTTTTTCATTCGATGAAACCAGTTTTGAAAACTTTTGTGCCACTCCTCTGTGGTGACCTCTGAAACGTGTTTTTCATACTCCTCGACAGCCTCTTCTGGTGATGAAAATCGTTGACCGCGTAATTGGTTCTTAATTTTTGGGAACAGAAAAAAGTCACAAGGTGCCAGGTCGGGACTGTATGCAGGATGACTCATGAGTTCTACATTTTTCGCCTTCAAAAAGTCGTTTGTCTGTCTGGCCGTGTGAGAACTAGCATTGTCGTGGTGCAGGATGATACGGCGTTTACGGTTTTTTTTACGGAGTTCGTCAATAACTTCCGGCAAACAAATGGTCGTGTACCAGTCACTATTCACTGTACGACGATTCTCTAAAGCAACAGTAGCCACGTGTCCAGTTTTATTAAAAAATGAAGCAATCATCCGCTTAGATGCACTTTTCACGCGCGCCACTTTGGTTGGTTTCGGCTCATCTTGAAAGACCCATACGCTCGATTGCTGCTTTGTTTTGGGATCGTAGCAATAAATCCATGTTTCCTCACCTGTTACTATATCCCACACCAAATTTGACGCGCCTTCGTTGAATCTGGTAAGCATGGCACTGCACCAAGTGACGCGGTCCGTTTTTTGAGCCTCGGTCAAGTTGTGTGGGATCCACCGCGAGCACAGCTTTCTCACACCCAAATGTTTGTGTAGGATTAATTGTATTTGACTCATGCCTATTTCTAAGGATGCGCGAATTTCATGGTAGGTCACATGCCTGTCTGTTTCAATCATACGGCGCACAGCATCGATGTTTTTGTTGGTTACAGCGGTGGACGGCCGACCATCGCGAGATTCGTCACTGAGATTGATACGACCACGCTTGAATTCTGCAAACCAGCTATAAACAGTTGTCTTGCATGGTGCTTCATTGCCAAAAGCTGTTTCAAGCCGAGCGATGCTCTGTTGAGCTGTTAAATTACACTTAAAATCGTAGAAAATCATACTACGAAAATTTTACCGAGTTAAATCCATGTTGATACAGACACACAATTTTTTAAATGGCGCCACAACGTAAAAACAAAAGACAGTCAGAAGAAACAAACTGCATTCTACAGCCAAAGAGTTCTATTTTCAAATGTTGCAATAAATTTTTAAATATTGTTTATGTAAGTGGCCAGTTCCGGAAACTTATAGTGCGCCCTATGTAGAAAATCTCAGACAAATGCAAACGAATTATGATTTATGTTAATATGTTGACATTGAAACCTATGCTCTACTTCTATTGGTAATATCGATCATGCTCGTAAAACATATTCAGTAGACTATTGAATATCTTTGCAGTAGGTTACTAAACGTACAAATTGGCCATCAGTATTCATTGAAGAGAATGAATTTAAATGTTTCGTTTCTAGCTCTCTCTCATTTTTTCAAGTGATGGGTACAGAAACTCATTCTTATTTTACACCGACGTATTTAACGAACCCCATTGTGTCAGTGGGCGCTGCCACTCAAGTAGCAGTCATTTTAGTAAGTCCTCGTCTAAAATGGTCTATGGAGCGTTATAATATTACTTACTGTCTCAAATACTTTTAGCTGTAATACAAAAAAAAAAAAAATTTAAAATAATACGGTTTAATAACGTAAAAATTTTCCCTTGTACAAACGAATTTGTCTAAAATTAAAAATTTGTGAACCGTTTGTATCTAATTTTAGCTTCAAGTTTCAACAAGGAACTGCGCGGATTACATTTAGAATTATTGTTCCTTTTCGCCAACAATAGGAGAATTCCAAATTAAGACATATAGAGGGAAAGTTAAAATTTAAATTTCAGCCTATTCTACTATTGAATTTACGAAATACGATTCTGGATATTATGATTGTATTCAATGTAAGCCTTCTTTAAAATTTAAAGTCTTTTATGCTTTTGATATGGTAAACACCTATGATCGCGAGATATCGTTGCAAAATGTTGAAACTTATAAGTCCTTCCTTTTAGTTCAATCTTAAACAATAATAAGTCAGTGTCCAACTATGCACTGTAATAAAATAGATTTTATTTCATCAAAAATTTATAATTCATCCCTACTTACATTATTTTGTCTTTTAGATAATCCAACTTTCATAAAAGCGTAATTATATTCATCACAATCGTTATGAGGCTGCAATTAAAACTGAACATGTATCGAGGCGTGCCCTTTCCAATGCACCCGTTGCATTGACCCACATGTTTGAAATGAAATGGCTGTGTATGTCACGATGGCGTGATCGTAGTCAGGTGTGCGGTGTAACCTCCTGATAAGGTCTGGTTGGCACTGCAAGATTTATAGGTACTGTCCGTTCCAATTGATTAAATTGCGTTGATAATGCTAACCCATTGTTTTTTTATGGAATTTATATGGATGAATATGAATATTATGTGAATGTAGCTTGAAGTCAAATAACGTTCAATCTCAATTTCTTTCCTTTTTATCTGGCACTTCAAATAGTCATTCAAAAATGGATAAAATCATGAAAAAAATTCTTAGCATGACATATTCTATAAATCTAAATTTGAGAACTAAGCAATTCGTATTATATTTGCTAGATATTAACTGTTCATCTATTTCCTTTTAAATGATGTATTTCAAATGGCGGCAGCACTGGACCCCGAAAATTCATGTATCCCCATAAGTTTTTCGGGGTCCAGCTTTATTTCAAATGCTGCCGCCATTTGAAATAAATGATTTGAAAGGAAACAGAGACATCATTTATGATTTTGTCTTGACCAGGCTTCAGATAACCCTTCAAACTATTTTATAAACTACTGTTTATAGTTTAAAGTGAGAACATGAAGCTTTTCTACGCACAATTGCTAAAAACGGCCACTTTTGGCGTATGTGCATAGAAAAGCTTTACGATCTTACTTTAAACTGTAAACGTTCATATTTCATAAAATAGTTAAAAGGGTTATCTAGACCCTGGTCAAGACAAAATTTTAAATTATATCACCATTTCCTTTTAAATGATTTAATATAAAAGGGGGCAGCACTGGACCCCGAAAAATTCAGGTAGCCCCTTAAAATAAAACATTCGCATAGATTCCATGAAACGTGTTTTAATCTCAACCGTCACAATTTTTCACAATACATTTAATTTTTACATTCATCATTGATTCAGAATGAATTCACAATACCCCGTCACTTATTGTTGCCAATTTTAAAATATCTGTCTGTCCGTAACAACTTGCGACAGATACCCGACCGTACGAACATACCAACCGAACCATTAGACATACCACTTAGTTTTTTACTAATTTGGCAACACTAATGACAACTAACAGTACTGTTTACAAATCGTGATTCAAATAGGAGTAAATGCACTGCATTAACTGAAATACCTAATATTACTTATTGGTAAGAAAGACTTTGTTGAGGACATAACAAGACTACAGTCCCGTAAAATACAGTAAATGTTATTTCGAAAAGGAAACGGCGTTTGTTGTTAATGAATAAAGATGGACTGAAAGACCAATAAATAATTTAATTTCGATGGCTACTTGTCTGTCATGTGCCAGGATTGAAAATCAAAAGAATATAGGAGTAAGAAATTCAGTTAATGTAAAAGTATGTAATATATTAATAATATTATTTTATATGTAAGTATGTACAATGCCATGTTCCACAAAAGAATAGAACTAGAAAAAAAAACCACAACGGAAGAAGAAAAAAAAAGGCCAAAGACAGTTTTTTGTCAAGAAAATAGAAGAATGAAAGAGAAACCAGTGAGATTACATACTTATACAGGGATAAAGAGACTCGCATCCTGTCAAATGAAAACTCCAACCCCACGCCAAATAGGATAAGATGAGAAAGAAGATGTGCTAGGATTACAGTAGCCATGGAGGTAACATTGTGACTTTGTTGACGCTTTTGACTGACCTAAATCCAGGTAACCGTTACCATCATCTGAATTCCGAATTGTACGATGCTTCTGCGCTGAATATTTAGCGGACGATAAATTATGCATTCGTATACCGTACTCCCCCCAGACAGAACATATTAATACAATATTCATCTCAACCGTACCCCTCACTGTAACCTAGGCACACTGAAGAATTATGGACCTGACATTAGTAAATCACGAAGTAAATGAAATACAAAGCTGCAAAGCCTAGAATATAAATGTCTGTACGTATAATCTTGGTTTTCGAATAGAATTTTGAGTAAAAAAAACACAGAAGTACGTATGTTTAGAATATAAATAAAGTGTATTTTAAAGGATTATCTAAGATGATCGTATTATGAATGTACGACATGACATACCTAATCAGTACTCATACCGTGTATATTACTGATTGGACAATCCCTCCGTGATTGGACTCTTTTTCATTTAGATAGCCGACAAGATAAAATAATAGGCGTTAGCTTCAAAAGTAATGCAAAAAAATCTATAAAAGATTAAAGATATTGAAAGTCTGATCTCACAGCGATATCCTTCCTGATTTGTCAAATCTATATTCAGGCAATTCTTGTGAAGATAGTATTTTTCAATCGAATTACAATGATCAATATCATTTCTATTCGATACAGATATACTCGTATATAGCACCAATTGTGTTATGTCTATGTTAAATCCTTATCCTTACTAATATATACATGCGAAAGTAACTCTGTCTGTCTGACACCTCTTCACGCATCTTTGTGGATAAAGGATAAATAAGAGCTAATTAAAATATTATCCCCAACAATACCTATTGTAATTATAAGTAGAAATTAATCACTGAGATAATCTGAAAACCATAATATTATGTGATTATCACATACGTTAAATAACTTTAATCCAATGATGTTCTCAGGGGCATTGCTTACTGCTACATACAAGTTAAATGGAAAATTTATCTTATCAGTGTTGACTGTTACTGATTATGGAACGGCAAGCGCAGCATCCCGTGTCATCTGCAGCGGTATAGGTTATCGGAGTGAATTGTTGCTAGGCTTCATATCTTCACGACTTCAGTCAGGCTAATAGTTCCATGTTGACTGTTTTGATAATCATAATAATGATGAAATGTTCAATTGATTTACCATTATATTTTCCGTTCATTCAATTTAAGACTGTGATTTTAACAATCCAGTAAACTTAAGTTATTCATTTATTACATTCAGTACGTCCGCCTATTATATTTCTTACATCTTGGTGACATTTATGTATATCTACACATTTGATATTAATAAATGTCACCAATATGTAAGAAATATAATAGGCGGACGTACTGAATGTAATAAATAAATAACTTAAGTTTACTGGATTTTTAAAATCACAGTCTTAAATTGAATGAACGGAAAATATAATGTTAAATCAATTAAACATTTCATCATTATTATGATTATCAAAACAGTCAACATGGAACTATTAGCTTGCCTTAAAATGAGGAGTTAGAGAGTCTATTTTCAGGGTTCCGTGTCCGAAGGGTAAAAATGGGACCCTATTACTAAGACATCACTGTCTGTCTGTCTGTCACCAGGCTGTATCTCAAGAACCGCGATAGCTAGACAGTTGAAATTTACACAAATGATGTATTTCTGTTGCTGCTATAACAACAAATACTACTAAAACTAAAATAAAAATAATATTTAAGGGGGGCTCCCATACAACAAATGTAATTTTTATAGATGGTATGAATGGTATGGAACCTTTCCTGCGCGAGTCCGACTCGCACTTGCCCGGTTATTACATATCCAAAAGAATTTGTTTTCGCTCGGTTAATCAGTTGAAAAATATTAAGGTAGCTGTTATCAACTTTTACGCACTAAGCATAGACAATAATTACAATGGCCATCTTGTGTATCATAAGCAACATCCTCAATTTACGCAGGTATTCATGTTGTATTATGATAACTTCTTACATAACTCGAACTCCACCCTGCGAAGAACTTCCAACAAACCCTTTAGCGTTTATCCAGAGATTAACAAAAGTTTGGAGTTTAACAGTGTTAAATTTATAGTCTTTCGCCGGTAATAGAATTAGACTTGGCCTGTTTGTTTAGGTCGAATTGTAATGAGCTTGTGCCGATGTTAATTCATTTGCTTCACCTTTGTTGGCTATCGAAATTCATTATGACGTTTATTCTTGTCTATCGACCGGAAAATTCCGGTGTTCTACCTTGTACTTTTGTTATGTTTAAGTTGAATACACTTAATTTAAATATATTATTTTAATATTTATTTAATACTAGCACTCGTTCTCAAAGGGAGATAAAAAAAATCCTATGTCCTTCCTTGGGCCTTAACCTATATCCATACCAAATTTCATCTTAATTGCTTAAGTAGTTGAAGCGTGAAGAGGTAACAGACAGACAGACAGAGTTACATTCGCATTTATACATATAAGGACTAAATAAAGGCATAGCCCCATTGGTGCTATGTCTAGATGTATATAATCGTATAGTAATGATTTTTAAAGAAGAGCTCTACAATATGCTTATGATGCGATAGCGAAAGATTTAACATCAGTTGTATCATATGCTCATCAAGTATTATCTCAAGTTGAAAAATACAAGCCGCAAAGTAATACCAAGACAGTGGCTAGCGCTGAAGCCAAAACTCATATCAAATATTTGCTGACATAATGCACAGACGCGAGTAAATCGGTAGCCACAAATAACTTACGCATGTGTGAAGGACGTAACTTGTTCCGAGTTTTTCGACTTCGGAACAACTTATTTGACTTCTTAAAAGGACGGATCATTCACGAAAATAAATCATTACTAAAATTAAAAAAAAAGAGAAAGTTGAAATATGTAGTACATATGCCATTAGCCATTACTTACTGCATATGATATATGCAGTCAAAAATACTAACAAATTCTTCCGGTGTTGATGTCACAAGTAATTTCGATTTAGTGTGATTTTGATGAATTGAGAATATGTGATGCTGTTGCTTATGAAATTATTTTCAGACCTCTATAAAGGGATATAAAACTTTGAGACCTCTCTTATGACGAGCGAGGATAGAAGTTACTTTATCATTCCATAGATAACACGCACATATGCTAAACATTTCGGAACTTATCTCACAAATTCCTGACCTGATATAACATAATAATTACCTACATTTACAGCCATTAAACCTAATTACTTTTAAAAGGTTTGAAAAATACTTCCGAATTTTTTTTTCCACCGCAGCATTTATACTTTTAAAGCGGTTTTGTTTGAGCTGTTTACGTAGAATTTTTTTCTTTTAAATAAAGGTAAACCGCTATAAAAAGTGTTATCATTTAGTTGGCTTATTATTTGACTCTAATGCTTACAGAAAAGAATCGAGCAGCTATGAAATAAGTAACGTTTATTTAGGATGATAAAATCGACTTTAATAATGATACAGTATATAATAAATACTGATAACTCTAGCAAGAGATAAAGACAAATTTATACATATTCAAGCAGTCGATTCATGATGGATTAGTTCCCAAATATAAAAGAAGCAAGTTAATTGATAATATTAAGTAACAAATTAAAAACGTAAACTAATAAATATAAACGACGTCACGAGGAAGTGTGCATTTTCAGGGAAATAAAAATTACCAGTGGTAATAAGTAACTAATTAATTTTATCTGCGCCTTTGGTAGGCAATATAAGCAATTTTGTTTTATTTTTTAAACGATTCGAAACGCTTCTAACAAGCAAGATAAACGTGACCCCAGGCGGTCACGTGTTTGGATTAATAATAGTCTTCTGGAAAATAACACAAAACTAATATAGATTAAAAGGCCAAGAGTATTTTAAATATTTGAAAATATTAGTTCGAAATCTTTCATGAAATATTTAAACTGACAAACTCCCTAAGTGAAATGAAGATTTGTATATGTCTGAAATTGAACACTATTTGGTTGCGTCATAATCAAATGCTTTCCAAAGTTCAGAAATTTACCAAACTAATCAAATGGAAAAATTTGATGATGAAGAAGAAACACTTTTATAGGATAGTGTAACAAGTGTTCGGGAAAAGCAAAATCTTTAAATCTTGGGTTAACGAACACATATATGCGAATCGTAAGATAACTCCAGAAAATTATAACGATATTATAACACTGACATAAGCTGCAGCTGCGTCATCAAATTCGACGTTTTCATTGCCAGTTACCGCTTCAATATAACGATTTTCATCCGAAATCTAATGAAATGTTTGGATTTCTGTTTACATTTTCCACGAAAGTTACAGGAGCGAAAAGGAAAACAGTATGATGAAGTAGACCTTGAGTCGTGATTTCCTCACGAATGGTGGAATCGGAAACAATAACCGAGAGATTTACGACTAGGGGTTCATGAGGAAAGTTCTTGGCATTAAAAATGTTGGCGTAGTCAGCCTAGTGCTATAACATTCGTAGTATGATAGGTCTGGAAAGGTCAGCAAAATTAGTACGTTACTTATGGATCTCTATGCCAATTGCTACTTCAAAACATATAGGTAAGTAATTTTAATACCTCTCACTCGTGTCGTTACGAGTACCTATCTACAACTTACTTAAATTAGAAACTGGTGAAAAAAAGACGTGTGGCACTCGGGGACTGCCGCGGTAAAGCTATTGCATAGCATTTTTTATCAACTTTTATTTATGCAGTATGTTTTTCTTTAATATTAATTCAAGTTTTTCTTTGATATTAATTCAAGTTACTCATTTTGAGCGTGGTGACCGATAATATTTTTTTTTTTGTCTTTTATTGAATAAATGAGAAATTAATATCTATCGTTAAAAATATTTTTATTATCTTACAATACATGTAGATTATTCAGGAATTTTATTATTAGCAATTAGTCTCAGAGTTGGGAAAAATTGGCCATTTTTTTTGAGCATAGATTCTTTGTAAGAGACCACAGGGACCCCCAGATATCGATTTTGAAGGCACTCGGTCTAGAAACGAAAAAGTTCAAAATAGCGGCTACCTTTTTCAAATTCGAGCATAGATTCATTATAAGAGACCTCAAGGACTTCCAGATATCGATTTTGAAGGCAATCGGTCCAGAAACAAAAAAGTTCAAAATGGCGGCTTTTTTTTTCAAATTCGAGCACAGATTTATTATAAAAGACCACAGGGACCCCCAGATATCGATTTTGTAGGCAATCGGTCCAGAAACGAAAAAGTTCAAAATGGCGGCTACTTTTTTCAAATTTAAGCATAGATTCATTATAAGAGACTACAAGGACCCCCAGATATCGATTTTGAAGGCAATCGGTCCAGAAACAAAAAAGTTCAAAATGGCGCCTATCTTTTTCAAATTCGAGCATAGATTCATGATAAGAGACCTCAAGGACCTCCAGATATCGATTTTGAAGGCAATCGGTCCAGAAACGAAAAAGTAATAAGTATATTCATTTCAAGTAAGCCCTTGAAATGTATATATCTGTATCGATTTACTACCTATGCCTCCATTGTTTTTTTTAATTATTCAAGTTTAAGAAATTATTTTGGGTTTGATATGTCTTCTCAAGTCTGCGAATCGTTTTCTTCCATGCATGCTTACGATATTTTTGGCACAACTAATATTAATTATTATATCAATATTTTTATAAATGTTAATTGTATATGATCACGTCCACACACATACGTACTTACATACACATAAAACTTGACGTACCCATGTGATAGAAATATTTCAGTCTCAACCTATTTACTCTAAGTATTTCAATAGATGAACACAAACTTTTACAAGATAAACAAAATATCTGTTACCTACATAAACAAAGAAAAAATGTTTCGTCAAAAATCATTTTTATAACATTGTAAATAAGGGCACAGGAAATGTTAAAAGTTCACAAAGCTATGTAACCCGAAAGTTTAACAGTGAAAATTTTAATGGGTTTCAAATTAAAACTTTTGCACAATGAGGAATAACCTTTGAAGTTTAATTTGAAATCAAGATGAACATTTTGATGAATACAGAATATTCGTTACAAAATTATTCTGGGCACACCTAGTTGCTACTAATATTCACCTGCAAAATGGTCAAAGGAAAAAATCCTGATTGAAACTCAAAGTTACAGACTTTTGTAAGACAAGTCTTGTCAGTCTTGTTTTAATTTTCACAGAAGAAAACGTGAGTGTAATTTAATTTGGAAACGATAAAAGGTTTCAGGGGGGTTACTCCATAAAAGAATACATTAGTCGTACAAAAGTGAAGTCTCATTCTATGTCAACTAAATTAGACTTTATAAATACGTTAGAGCTTAATGTTGCTTGACACTGAAGCGCGGATACAGTAACATCCGTCTTGCGTACCGGTTTTGGAGTAACCCCCCAGGAGTTGTTAAAATTGAAAAGGTTGAGTTTTGAAACTCTTTTGACACATGCATATAGTTCTTTTACCAGTTCATTAGTCATTAATTATCTTGTCTTTGCAGTTTACAGTAGTTAATAAAGATTGTGCCAACAATTGCGCTCAATGGCAATAGTCAATGTAGCCAAAGTGGCGCCCCTGACACCTAACCTAAATCTATAAACAACGATGACGATCTACTATTAGATAACAAAACAAAAACACGTGTAAGCAAACATACATAAAAATAATACAAGTATAATTATTAATATTTGAGTTGCTGGTCCATAACTCAGATTTTTCTAATCTAAATGGCCTTATTTTTTCTAGAAGTATCAAAATAAGATGACATATTTCCTGATTGCCAATAAAGGGTCTTCTAACGAGTAAAAGGCAGGGCGACCTTCAACTGTGATATGTCTCAGATAGAAGACCTAAGTATTGTTAAAATATGGCCCTTCTTATAGATAGTACTAAAACTTTGTTTTGTTAAACTTCTGAATTTATCGATGTAAGTAAATATTGATAAAGTATAAAGAAATTTATATATAGCTAGTAATTAAGTATCTAGTATAAGATCTGTAATTTTTAGTTGAAAACACGTGTCTTACACAACACGTGTGTAGGCCTTTAAGGTGTAGGCCCAATCTCTTAATAAACTAACGTTTTTACTACAAAAATTTTAAATGCGTGTTCTTAAAATAAGTAGAAATAAGACTGACGTCTCAAAGTCGAAAATGAAATGCCTCATTTTGGGATTTGGCAAAGAAATAGGTCAGACGCAAAAAAAAAAACATATGTCGGCCACGACATGTATCTTAATCTTATTTAAAACAAATTACTGTCTCAAATTCCAAGAGAACTTGTAAAACATACGAAGTATTCCATGAGTTGTTATGTAAGCCACAACACACGATCAAAGGAGTTTACCCTTCGTTATCGGCACGTCCTTTATAACCGCTCTGATTCTGCATTATTCGAGATCAAGGTGGCCTGACAACGATATTATTTTACACAAAAAATGTCCAACTTTAACGTAATGAAAGCCCAGGAGATTTCTTTTCACTTGGATGGTCTTTGCTTTGATATCGTAGAAGCAATAAAATTCCAAAAAAGATTTATCTCAGCTAAAATCAATTCTTTCCTTTCGTAAGTGATAAATATGGTGGCAAGATGTCTACATTAGAAAGATTTGTTAAGTATATTTCCTGTAAAAAATAAGAAATTCCACTTTTGTCGTTGTAAACGTACTTAAACCCATTTAAATTTTTCAATTTTTCAATTTCTCAATTTTAAAAAGTTTATTTGTTATACTTTTACTTACAGTAGCAATCAAAGAGCTTTCTTAATTGAACGATTCCAATTAAGATAAAAATGAAGATTATGATGCGACCGCGAAACGGGTTTCAACATAGCCGCAAACTTGTAGACCACAGTAAAATTTAAAAAACTTATAAAATTCAAGAGTAATGAAAAAATTACTTACCTCAAAATGTTTGTAATGTTGTTATAAATTCCTGAACACATGCCAAAGAGGGCAAGAAGTTATCACTCGCGTTCAATTCGGTTCTTACAATCTAGGCTTACCTGATGACATAGTTGACGCAGACTATGAAGTTTGGCTTCTGTTGCTTGTCGGTGATGAGGGTGGCCTGGGTCTGGACCCAGGCGAAGCCACCTCTCTTGGCCAGGAAGCGGTACTGGCCAGTCTCGCATTGTCCCTTTGAGAACACTGTGAAAAAGAAACAACAAGCATAGAGTTCACCTTTAAATGTGAAAGTAAGGTTCCAAGTATCACATTCTACGATCACACATAAAAAAAATAACCGAGTAGTTTGAATCTGCACCCGGACTGACATTATTATCTAAGGGCTCCAAAAACATATCGATAACAAAGAATGTATCCGGGATTGGCGATAGTAATAGGATACATATTTCAACCATGTCTGTGATTTTTTTGTGTGACCGACCAACGAAATATTACTAGTGATAAGAAACATATACAAGACTATTAAGGACTCTATGTGTCTTTTAAATTCAAAATATTTGTTTAGAAATGCCTGGCCCCTGATTTGTTTGGTGGTTATGACAGGTTATGTTTCAAGAGCTACAGAAGTCCTAACAAATTATTGAGAAATCTTGAGGCCTCTTCAAACGTGTGGTTCACATAAAAGTTTATAAAGCAAAAGTTGGAGTCAGAACCATTTGATTTGTAAATGGCATTGTTCGATCCCCCCCGAAATAGAAGTTTAAAATCATGGATAAAGATTGTATAGGTACAGTGTATAATTGACACCATCGACATAAGATAGAGCTAACAGGAAACAATTACTATTTTGTTTTTAAGAGAAGTAGACAGTAAGAACAATTACAGCAAGTATTTACTTAAAAGTTTCTTCATTTCCACTAGACTCGAACGTTAATAACGTTAAAAACTCGTCAGGGCTGCAGTGCTTAAATAAATAAAGACGAGAGACGTGTAGCTAGCCAACAAATTACTGGAGTATTTACTGGGTAACTCCCAACTCCCAAAAGTCGCCTGTTCAAATAGGCCGAGAAATTGAGAAGGAAATACTTTATCACGCGCCGCCGCGCACTTTCATAAGTCAGGGTCTATAAGGGTGTACGTACAGCTTTCATTGGATCTTTGTAAGACAAGATTCCAGCAATTTCGCATCCTTGTATTTGATAGACGACCGTCATTTGTGGCAATACCTTGGTATCACAAATATTCGCCCTTCGCTGTACGCACTAATGGTATTCAGAAATAGAAAAAAGATTTTTAAATGGCCCTTCTTATTTGATAAAAGTATTTAGAAGTTAACATTTTCTTATGCATTCTGGAGAACTACGATGTTGACATTAGAATAAAATAAATTTGGGATCTAGAAAAGATTACTCCTATAATATAATATATACAAAACATTTTAGTTATCTAGAAGTAAAACTAGATTTGCACTAAACTACAAAAACCGCACGCAAGGCGTCAGGGACAGGAATAACTTTGAAATTAATTTATAGTAAAGATAATATTATTTGGAAGGAATGGTTTCCAAATGGAACGTCTAAGTTCATTGATATTGAACAGCGGAATATTTCGTAAAATAACATTGGGGAACAGCTCACCTCTGAATGATATAACCTGGTGGATTATATAATAATAAATAATATATAATTGTTAAACTTTATAAAATTTACTGACGGAAAATCAGTTGAATATTTAGACAGACACTGTGACAAACAGGCAGCGACGTATGACTAATTAAAAAAATACACTTTACACAAAAATATTTAAACATTAGAGTAATTAAATAAGGTAAAGAAATCGTATGATTTATTTGATTTCTTCCCACTGCTGCGTATATATGTCCATATATATGCAGCAAAGGGAAGATATGACATAAAGGCGATCGATATTGAAGACACACAACCTGGAGAGTTTGTATTTTGACAATCAAAGACACCGCAATCTAATCACAGAGTGACATTAAAAAGGTAAGCTTTCAATCGATTGTCGGCAACAGTTACCGCAGTAATATTAAGAGATTAGATTATTGATGACAGGATCGTTATAACAACTAATGCCGTGGGACCGCATTACTCCTTTGTTGCCGTAAGCCGACAGTTTTTCACGTGAATAAATCGCATGTGTAGTATTCGAATATTAATTTGGATTGGGTGGGATTGCAATATTTCATAGAAAGCATTGTTTATTTCTTATCAAATGTCAATATAATAGCAGCACTACTGTACTAAACATCTTAGATTGATTTTACTCTATTCAGTAAAAAGCTTAGGTACTATTTAAAACAATCACCTCATAAAAAAATCACCTTCCCAAAAGAACTGGCGCCTCCTCAAAGGACTCGACGATTCAGCAAGAATTTTTAATTTAACATTTTAAATTTAAGAAGGCTGAACTTTAGGTACATTATATAATATATAAAATTCTTATTTTAGATATATATTATTATTATTAGCAATATTATATATATATATATATATATATATATATATATATATATATATATATATATATATATATATATATAATATTGCTAATAATAATAATATATATGCTAATAAATTCTAACTGTATATAATATTTGAATAAGATTTGAAACGTGGTATATTTGAAATAATATTGAACAGATGTGAGTATACACAAATCATTAGATAATATGAAACAGAAAAATAATAGGCCCAATACACTTCCTTGGGGTACTACAGCCTCAATTACATTCCAAATTGAGCTAAATTTGATTGTAATATGCTACCACATTTATGGCAAATAAATAAACTTTGACTTTGACTTTGACAAAAATACTACTTACCGACAACCAAATGGCAGGTATATAAGTAATACAATTATTATACATTTTTGTCAATTTGCCAATGTTGAACTATGATTAATTAACTATAATACTTGTATATCTGTATTACGTCACTATAAGCGTAATGATCGAGATGTAATTAAACGACACCACATGTCACGTGCATATTTTACAACGCATTTCATTGTAGTAACATTGTTTACGAATATCGTTATAAATCATGTTTGTTTTATGAAAAGATAATTATTTTCTGCGATAAGGCAACTATTGACAACTGAATATTAAGTTTAATTAAGTAACGTTGCTTGCAACGTGATATTATTTATTAACTAAAATGTCAGGGATAAAGATGTGATGGTATATTAGTAAAAATAAATACATTGCATATCCAACGTGTAAAGGAAAGGAGAATCAACCGGAAAGGAAGTAGACATACTAATCAATGTGACAACTTTTACTATGGGACCGTCCCTAAAATCGTAAAAAAAAACTTCACCTCCATACAAAATTAAATACCTACCGTATAAAATGTATGGAGATGCAAATTTTTTTACGATTAGGTATGGTCCCGTAGTAAAAGTTGTTCACATTGATTAGTATGTTTAGTCACTTTCGGGTTGATACCCCCTTTCCGTTACATGTTGTATGTATTTTTAGTATGCATCTTTAGTATAAAGTGCTTATTGTCTTCATTATCATCATCTTATCAGCCACAGGAAGTCCACAGCTGGACATAGGCCTTGCCCATGGATTTCCAAAACGACCGATCGGAAACCTTAGCAAGGTTGCAGGAAAGCGCCTATTTTTATAGAGCTATAAAACTTTATATGTAATTAAATAAAAACTGTAGATAAAATTCGATATACACTAGGCTATAAGATAGGTAACTTTACAACATTTTACAAGCATTGCAACCCTAGAGCCAGGGTCAAAGAGATGATTTTTTTTAATTGAGAAAAAAAAATATTTATTTTTAAACGAAGCAGCTATAAACATTTTTTTCTTTAATCTATAATTACTTATAAACAAAGATCACGTAGACCATATATTTATTGAAGTCACGACTGTATCAGCCCTTGAGGATTGTATATCACACTTAGTCGTAACAATAAAGTACGGCAGACATGTGACTAAGGCATGGCCGAAGAAAATAGAATAATATTGCATTTGAGGTTATCTTATCTTGGCTTATCTTCTTAATACAATTTACTATTAAGTTACCTACCTCAAGTAAAAGAACGATGTGTTAAAAACTAATAAAAGATGTATGTAGAAAACCCTAAAAGAAAACTGTACAACATTAACTACCGGGTTCATACTTAGATCATGATAAATATATAGATTTTATATTTGGTTAGGCAAAAAACGAGATGTTTGTGTCCCGATTTTTTTCTTTCAACTTATGTTGTTTATAGTGGTATGTAAGTATACTAAGCTGTACGTGTGTAAGCTACGGAGTATTTTGAATAATATACCAGCGAAATTGTATCTTAACCGCAATAATAATGACAATATAAATCATTCACATTCACAAAGTTTGCACAATGGCTTTTAGGTTGCCTCCATTTCGGCTACAGAATTGCTGCTGAATTTTAATTTAGCACAAACCAACACAAAGCAATCTCTCGTGAAATTAACGCACATGTGAATAATTTTCATGTTCAAGACGTTCTTCTTAAGGGGCTACCTAAATTTTCCGGGGTCCAGTGCTGCCCCCATTTGAAAAGAAACGGAGATATCATTTAAAATTTGGTCTTGATCAGACCCTGGATAACCCTTCAAACTATTTTATAAACTACTGTTTACAGTTTGAAGTGAGAACGTGAAGCTTTTCTACGCACAATTGCGAAAAACGGCCACTTTTGGCGTATGTGCGAAAAGCTTCATATATATATATATAGCTAACGTCAAAATTTTAATTTCGGAAACACTTGCAATATTGCAATGAAATATTTAAAACTCATATAAGATGCGACTTAAAAATTTTTTTTATACTTAAATACATATTATTATGTATATGTATATTAAATGTAAGTATATTGTGTTGTAAATTTATTGTTTTTAATAATTCATTGCAATATTGCAAGTGTTTCCGCCAGTCTAAAACAAAACTACCTATATAAATCGAGCTATTTACTGGTCAAATCTGAGCCCCTGTGGCCGTGTACTTCCGTGTAGTAGAAATAGCGTGCTCCAGACCAGTAATAAGTCGAAACGCCAACGCCAAGGAGTCACGCGAAAAAAGATAAAAGGGAAATGGCCGGCCTCTTATCAATGAGGCAGAAGAAGGCAAAGAAATAAAATAAACAAGCTGATGTATGATACGGGTCCGGAAAACTGGCTGGATATTCGGCGGGTTCAATACTTCGAAAGAAAGTGTCAAGTTTAAATTGTACTGCTCTGGGCCCATAATCTGCTTCGGCTTAGGTTAATCTATACAACAATAAATTGATAAAAAAAATCTAGAGATGTCATTATAATTGATATCAAATCTTTTAAAATCCCAATCAACTTGCCTAATGCAAAACAACATTTAAAAAGTACAACAAGAAATCATAGTAGTTGTTACGAGCATTTGATCTTCCTTTCAGTTGCTATAATGCTAATAAAACTCCCATCTACCAAATACCAACGGAGTTTAAGGTCAATGTAAGGACAAGGACCTACTCAATACGCAATAGATTGTATTTCGTAGTGTTGTGGAGTATAATAAATAGACCAATTTGTATTCAATTTGATGATTAAAGAGACAAGAAAACACTGACAGTATGTCCCCACAACCACAATGGTTCGGCTCAATTAAATGCAAATGGTTGGAGACAAGCCAATAA
Source organism: Acrobasis suavella (assembly GCA_943193695.1). Lineage (NCBI taxonomy): Eukaryota > Metazoa > Arthropoda > Insecta > Lepidoptera > Pyralidae > Acrobasis > Acrobasis suavella. The sequence goes on from OW971947.1 coordinate 7,679,843, forward strand.
ATTGGTTAGCAACAGAGACATAAGTAAACAAGAGAATAAATTGTAATTTTGTACTGTCGAAGTAAACTTTGGAAATATCTTTAGCATGAAATTCTTATGAAAGCGTAGATTTCCCATCCGGAGTACGTAAGATTATAATTATGCACATTCTACGAAATATGTCCTTAACAATATTACTGTAGGGACATCGTGTATGAAGAACGCTGTTGAATTTAATAAGCTCAGTAAGATAAAATAATCGTGTAGGGGCTACTACAAAAATAAATACAATAATAAGAATTTAACAAGAATAATATTCTTAAATGCTCCCTAACTAAATATAGGATCTAAATGGCGAAATAAAAAAATGAGGGTACGATGTAGTTTATACATACATCTCGACCGACGCAAAAGGAGCCATTTTATTAAAAAAACAATGCGATACTCTTCAAGCAAGGTATTCTTGATAAATAGGAAATTACAAAAAGGAAACTTCGTTTACCAAAAGGCAAGAGAAACGTTAAATCAATGAGAGAGGTAAATGAGATAGAAACAATAAAGACTACAAATAAAATTCTATTACTATTCGTACTGACTTCAATTGAAACATTTTGTTTTAAAAGAAGAAATTAAACGAAGACAAATTGAAAACCTTTAAAAGAATATTTGTCGAGAAAGACGCCAACCGATCCATATAAAATTGATTCCTATTCCATTTCAGTACTGGTCCGTCGACCTTTGGCCGAATGTTTCAGTCAATACAACAGTAGTGGTAATAAACAAGTCAGTGTCCTGGAAGGCTGGATTAGCAGTAACCACTTAAGTTAATAGGCTTTATGATAATTGCAAATCGTAGTCACGCAAATCCAGTGTTCTAGATGTTTCCAATGGCCTCTGTAGAATGTTATAACCGAATGTTCTTTACATCTTTAGAGAAAATGCTGCAGTACAGTTTGTTGCCATTAAAGTGACTTGCAATCGTTTATTGCTATCAACGTGTAAATAAACTTAATGTATGTAATTACTCATTGTAGAAATAGTTGTTTAAATTGTCTTATATATATTTGGTACTCAGTTGTAGTAGTTAATTTAATAATTAATAGGGCAACACCATGTATTTCCTGTAAACTAGTTTCCGTCAGAAAAGAGTAGTTGTACTGATATTGGCTATAAATGTAACATGAGCAATAGTCTGAGGGCTCTCCTCGTTTGGTCGTTGAAGAATACAGATATCTGAAGTGAATATTTGTTGTTTCTAATTTTACTACCCCCACAAACGTTAGTTAAAAACTAAATCAATAACAATAATGCGTTCATTGAAATGACATAACAAAATGTAAACAAAAAGCGCAAAAAAAAAATACGCTGAAGACATCTTATGTCAGGGTTTTCGCCGAACATTCGTTAGTTCGTAATTGTTAGGTGTCCTAAAAATGACGTAAAAGCATCAAGACTATCGTTCATTAAAAAGAAACAAAAGACGATACGTAACTACTAAAAATGAGATGTTGTAGCTTAATTAGTAAATGTACATAATTCACGGAGGGTATCAAACAAGCAGTGTTATTTTCTCCAATGAGGATAAAAAAAATATATGATACGGAGAAAAAAATATATCGAAAAAGTTTTTGATGCGAACCCATCTTTTACACCAAAAATATAATTAAATATTCTACGCTTTTACCACGCAAGAACTTTTCTAACTTTAACTAGATCTAACAAAAAAGTTACGTTTAGGTACATAATGAAGAGAATGAAAAACCTATTTCAGGCATAGCACTGCATAATTTATACGTGCAGAGTGCGAGGATAACAAGCTTTTTGGACGAGGCCGTAAACCTTCAGCTGAATACTGAATATCTTCATGTCAATAACCCCTATACCCTTTGTAGACGAGCTGAACGCCTAAACCAAGATATGTATGGAACATAAAAGGAGATAACAGTACCTTCAGTCGGGTATATCTCGTGAGCTAATGTACATTGCTACTCTGATTGCTATATCCCTTGAATTTGTAGGAGTGGAGACGTAATAGACTTCGCTTAATGGTAGTTGTAGCAGGCGTATTAATTCGATGTTTAACCAGTATAATTGGAATTGCTTTGAATGAAAAACTTCAGTCAGCTAAGACTGCGTCAGTGCAAGCTTCTGTTCATTAACTCGTTGAAGATTCAGTATCAGATACGAGATAATATGTGTGAAAGTATTCTGCGAGGGAATTTTTAGTGTAGGCACATTTTTATGTCACACGAATGAGTAAACTGTCTCGCCTCCATGTTGTAAACAAAACTATAAAATTAGATACTTATTTCTAAGGGATTTATCAGGACGAAAAAACAACTTACAAAAATATTTAATAATCCTTTACGTAACGTTACGCATTACAGTTAAGACTCATTCTAAGGAAGCAATGATTGAATAAACAACAACATTATTTTTGTTTTGTAAATTATTTCTAATTGCGCCATCTTATCAAAATTTTATTGGATTATACTTTTATTTCATGCCATTCACAATTTCACATACAATTTTCAGAGGTATTGATTTTTCAACATATGACGAATTTTTTATACAACACACCACACGACATACATAAAATAGGAGCTATATTAAGCGTAGTATTAACTACATTTGGCTCTGGATGCGAATTTACCTGATATTAGGGGCTTTTATCTACTATCAGATAAGTACGCACAGCAGTTAAGTCAAAACCATCGTATTTGAGTAATAAATTGGACTACTTCAAAAGTACACAGTATACTTCCGGTGGGGAGAGTCCAACAAGTTCTCAAATAAATGAGACACAGTCGAATAAAATGTTTGCAGAAACAAATATATATACGTCTTGTCTTGTCATTGTCTATACAAAGTCGAATTACCAAAAAACTTTTAGTCTTTTGGAGTTTAAATAGTTTTAAAGAAATTCTTTTACTAAATGGTGTAAAGTCACGCATGGTTTGGGTAGGCTTCAATGACAGAGCTTTTTAAATTAAATAAAACAGTTATTAAAACTAAAATTTGCCAGTAATCAAATTGCCAATTTTATTACTTTATATCACTTCTAATTGTGACATAAAGTAATCAAATTGAAAGGAGAGCGTGAATGCAGGTTAAATAAATATTGTTGTTCATTTGAGCGGAGTGGGACAGGAAAATAAACGTACTTATAAATACTTTTTCAAAACAAAATTGCTTGACGGTGAACTTACACTTTCACGAAACGATTGGGCATTAAGGAATTAAATTAATTTCGAATCCTTGGATCCTTGCGATAGATAACACATTATTACCAAGTAAAGCCGACGGAGAAGAAGCGGTTTAAAGGCAATTTTGGTGCGAATTAGGGAGACACTTTGTGTAAGACACCAATTTAGTGGATTGGTCCGCGAGGCGCCAAAATAATGAAAATATTTTACAATGGCCCCTGGCTAAATTCTACACAAGAAATAAGATTGTCTCATATAAAAATTCAAATTACATTAAAGAGCGGCAATTTTATAACTTTTATCGTTGCAATCAATTAAATGTTACGTTCAATAAATCTTTCGAGACATAAATATAGTCGTCATTGTTCAAAACTTCTGGCTGAACATTTCATAAAAAGTTATTATAATACTTATAATATCATAAAATTGCGGTGGTAACAATACCAAAATCAATGTTTACACAGATTAAACTTGGATATCACCAGAAAATTGCGAGGCACTATGCTATAATGGCATAACGGCGACAATACTAATAACAATAACAGAGTCCGGAAGGCGAACGTGCCTGAATACTCGTAGCAAAAGCGTCCAAGTAGAATTTAAAAGAAAAGCAAACGATGCTATATTATATTTAGAGTTCCTGAAATAAATTGTCCATGGGAGAGTTCAACCGCCTCAATGAGCTTATGCTGGGGATAGAACTGCAATTATTAGAGACTTAACGACAGTGATATAACGTGCTATATTTTTTTCTCAGCAAAGTCACTGAATATATTTATAATAGTAAGGGTGGGGCAATTTATAAGACTGCTATTGTCTACATACTTTTATTTGATATTACTACAATTTGTAATATAAATGGCAACATTGGCTGACTGTGATGGATCTATCAACATACAGCTTAAACCACTGAACGGATTGCGCTTAAATTTGGCACACAGATAGTTATAACGTAGGCATCCGCTAAAAAGGAATTTCAAAAATTTACTCCCTAGATGAAACAGAGGTCCAAAATTTGTATTCAGGAACAAGATTAGATAGACTTTTTTAGTCGAAACGTAACAGAAGTACTTCTATTAATTAATTAGTAAACACATGTTTTAGGGCTTTTTAAAATTCAACCCCTAAAAGTCGTGTAATGGGGTAACAAAGCCTGAAATATAGGTATCGTTTTATGATTATTTGGGTATGGTTAATATAGATAAGGGGGAATGAAAAGTTAATGGGTGGTGTAACGTTACAGTTTTGCTGGCTGGGAATCCAGAGCAGATGAAGTTTAATCATGTATTAAGAGATCTACTTTATGGCCTCATGTAAACCTCTTCAAGCTCTCGAAAAATATGAGTGGATATACTTAGGAGGGGAAAATCTGCTGGTAGATTTGCAAAACTCTTACTTGAAATCGGCTACGGTAACTAAACTACCGTACAATTTACGGAATGATAATAATCCCAGATATTGTGCACAGTTGTGATTACGGAATGGTTGTGTGAACGTGCGTGCCATACTTGCTCCGAGAACGACCAAGCAACACTGCAGTTGTCAATGATACACTGCTGATGTCTTTTGTGGAAGAAGAAAAGGTACTTACTTAGCTGTAAGTGAATGATCTGACGTCAACAAATAAATAACTATTATGAATGCGAATGAAAAATTTACATTAAAATTGTCAATGTTGATACAAATATACTACAAACATTTCTTTTTTTAATTTCGACTTATACTTTTCTGTATATATAGTGGTCAACTCAGATGACGCTATTAACTATCCTGGCGAATTTCTAAATTCATTGAAACCACCGGGTCTGTTAGATCAGACACATCCGGCGCGTGGGCATTCCTGTTATGTTGTTGCGAAATTTAAAACCCCCTGCTTGCAAGTCAAGGCGTTACATCGCAATACGAGTATAGTGGAAGTCACAATTTTAACTGTATGTGCGAAAGGGGAAACTGTTTCTACCACGATTTTCTGTTCGAACTCAAGTGACAGTTTCCCCTCAGTCTGCTTTGCAATGACTATAAACAAGTCGCAAGGGCATACACATTTTCTCACGGACAATTCTACGTGGCTTGCTCACGCGTAAGCTCGCCGCGTAATTTCGCGGTTCTGATCAAATTATAGTTTAGTTAGAGTTAAGAATATTGTTAATCTATACTATAATAAAAGAGTAAAAAAAATGTGTCTGTACATTGAAAATTTTTCAAAAAAAAATATTTGGGGCGATGGAGATATAGTAATAGAGTAAGAAAATAAAAAAAAAATGTCTGTCTGTTTGTCTGTTTGTCTGTTTGTACACGCTAATCTCCGAAAATACTGGACGGATTCGAATGAAACTTTTTTTGTTATATAGCTGTGAAGCCTGGGCAACATATAGGCTATAATTGATTTTGGAAAATGGAACACATGATGCAGAACTATAATGGTCCAGCTAAACTATAAGAAATATTAAAATGCCGCCTTAGCAAAAGTTGTTAAGTCTGATGAGAACTTTTTGTTGAGTTATAATACAACTGGCCAAGCGCGAGTCGGACGCGCGCGAAGGGTTCCGTACCATAATCTATGAAAAATCACGTTTGTAGTATGGGAGCCCCCCATCAATACTTATTTTATTCGATTTTTAGGGTTGCATAGGGAATAAACGGGACCCTATTACTTAGACCTTCCGACTGTTTGTCTGTCTGTTTGTCACCAGGCTGTATCTCATGAACCATTATAGCTAGACAGTTGAAATTTTTATAGATGATGTTTTTTTGTTGCCGCTGAACAAAAACATACTAAATCTATCTATCTATACTATAATAAAAGAGTAAAAAAAATGTGTCTGTACGTCGAAAATTTAGATAGATAGATAGATAAATTCTTTATTGTACATAAAAAGACACAATTAAAATACAATTAAATAAAAATTTTTCCAAAAAAAAGTTGTTTCGTCCGAAGAAAAACTTATAAGTTCAGTATTTGCGGACCTTCAGAGCAAAAACACCAGAAAAATTCTTGGTTACGTGAACGCGCCATATTGACAACAAAAAATTAAAAATCAATTAATAAAGAACTTATGACGCAAATTATTGTTGATTTCTTGGATAGTTTTGTTGACGACGCCACCAATTATCCAGTTGAGTTTCGTAATTCACTTGCAGCAAATGGACTCTCGGCTCACAAAATAAGTCTTAATGTCAAAGGGCTGATGCGAAATTTGACTCCGCCGAAACTGTGTAACGGAACCCAACTTAGTGTCTCAGCACTGTATGCCGAAGTTCAGCGGCTGAATTTCAGCCAATGCATGCCTGCAATGTTATTTGCATTACTAGCAACACATAATGCCGAACTTCCGATGCTTTTGCCTGAATCGGACCCGTACCCGCCGACGCCTCACCCGCCGCCGCCGCTTCCGCTCCCGCTCCCGCTCCCGCTCCCGCTCCCGCTCCCGCTTCCTCTACCGCTACCGCCACTGCTCTTGCCGCCGCCGCCACCGCCGCTTCCACCGCCGCCCCCTCTTCCGCCGACGCCTCCGCCTCCGCCGCCACCGCCGCCGCCGCCGCCGCCGCCGCCGCCGCTCCCGCTCCCGCTCCCGCTCCCTCTACCGCTACCGCCACCGCTCCCGCCGCCGCCGCCACCGCCGCTTCCGCCGCCGCCCCCTCTTCCGCCGACGCCTCCGCCTCCGCCGCCGCCGCCGCCGTCGCCGCTCCCGCTCCTGCTCCCGCTCCCGCTCCTGCCGCCACTACCGCCATCGCTCCCGCTCCCGCTCCCTCTACCGCTACCGCCACCGCTCCCGCCGCCGCCGCCACCGCCGCTTCCGCCGCCGCCCCCTCTTCTGCCGACGCCTCCGCCTCCGCCGCCGCCGCCGCTGACGCCGCCGCTGCCGCCGCCGCTACCGCCGACGCCGCCGCCGCCGCCGCCACTGCCGCCGCCGCTTCCGCCGACGCCGCCGCCGCCGCTTCCGCCGCCGCCGCCACTGCCGCCGCCGCCGCCACTGCCGCCGCCGCTTCCGCCGACGTCGCCGCCGCCGCTTCCGCCGCCGCCGCCGCCGCCGCTGCCACCGCCGCCGAAGCCTTTGCCGCCGCCGCCACTGCCGACGCCTCCGCCGCCGCCGCCGCCGCCGCCGCTGCCACTCCCGCTGCCGCTTCCGCTCCCGCTCGCGCTTACGCTCCCGTTTCCGCTTTCGCTCCCGTTCCCTCTTCCACTTCCATTCCCTCTTCCGCTCCCGTTTCCGTTCGCCGCAGACGCGCCAAAGACGGAAGATTAAATTCTCATATCGGCACATCACTACACCGGCGTTTCCACCGAACTTCAACGGCTGAACTTCAGCTTATTTAGTGTGTCATCCCCACCCAACTTTAAACACTGAACTTTAGCCGCTAAACTTCGGCATAGACACTTAAAGTTTACTGTGAGTGGTGCCAGTGAAACTGTATTTATTCCGCGTATGCCACTCATCCCTAACAATTTTCCTTTTGAAAATACACAGTTCCATGTGTTTACTTGCTTTGCTATGAAAATAAGTCACAATTTTAGAGGCTTAAGCCTGCTGATGTCGATCTAAGGACTGGTTTTTCGCATGGCCAACTTAATGTGACTTTCTCCAGGGTTAGTAATACTTCAGCTCTTTTCATATTGGCTCCCGAAGGAAAGAATTAAAATAATATTGACTTTTAACTCCTAACACTGTAACAAGTACTTTCTTATCTCTCTCTTTCTTTCTTTCTCTCTCTCTCTCTCTCTCTCTCTCTCTCTCTCTCTCTCATTAGTTTTTTTTTATATTAATACGCCGGAGTCATAAAGTCCACGCGAACGAAGTCGCGGGCATCAGCTAGTAGTTAATAAAGAAGTGCTTTTACGGTAAGCCACGTTACCCTGAATTCAACGCGAAAGAAGCCGCGGGCAAAAGCTAGCTTTTGATATAATCGATAAGGAGATAAGACGTTTATTAAATATGTATTAAAAAACCTGCTGAACACGCATCATCTCTAGATACGAAAATAATGTGATGGATGTAACGATTTTGATTTCTAGAAAAATCTGGACTAAATTCACGAGACCCGAGATGGCGACACATTTGGAGCGGTCGTAAAACGCGCCGCTTGTTATTTTCGAGATGAGACTCAGTTGAAATAGCCGCGAGATTATGAAGCTACTGGTCACTTGACCAGTAGCAGTAATAAAAGAGGATGTGTTCTTTGATCAATTGAAACGGGACATATCTGTTTACTGTTAAAGACTACATAAAAGGTGTATTAATCACATGCATAAAAATTCGTTAAGATGTTGATTCGGACGAAGCGAAAAGTCTACTATTAAGTCTATCAAACTTTTTACGCGCATTTTGTGTTTTAAGTTTGTTGACGTAAAATATATTCCTTAGTGGTTGATGTTTATTAACAAGAAAGAAAAATATTTGGTGCATATAAAATTTACAGTGGTTACTTAATTTAATAACTGAAGCTAATTTTACACAAGAAAGGTTTAACGAAAGGCGTTCTGGTCATTTATGTTATTATATAGTCTGGAAGAGATCGCTTGAAGCGATTAGACCGCATTGTACTTATTTAATGTAAAATTATTTCTTTGTGTTACATTTTCTTTTGCTGTACAGTAAAGTTATCTATCTATCTATATTTTCTTGTTTGTATTCATTTAAGTATAACAGTAATTAAGTGCAGTCACAAAGTTTTTAAAAGGAATTCTTCGTTTAGTAGAAAATTCTTTAAACAGTCGCGGAACCTCTCGGTTTACAAGGTTTAAGGCTTCCCGGTAAACAAGTTACATCTTATCTATATCTTTTTTGTAAGGTAAAGGAACAGGGTTAGAAAAGTGCAAAATTGTAATTAGTCTGTCTTTTAGATTATCCAAAAATAATAGACTCATATTTTTCAGTTTGACAAAAAAGTAAAAATACGAAGCATCATAGTTCCGGAGTGAGGGCTTGCGACGTCACCTCTAATGTAAAAATCGTACGTAACCGTGACGTTATGCGAAATTTCAATGCACTGTATCTTTGATATGTTTTGTTCCTCAGAGAAAAGAAAAATACGTTACAATTTTTTTAATAATATAACTAAAGGGCTAAAAATATTTTTTCATTCGTTATGCCAATTGTGGATTTTGTTCCATGTAATGTCTAGAGTTCTACAATGTAGGTATTTTATTTTACCTTATTGAACTTTAACCAGTTGTTGTTTCCCTTTGGTATTTTAAATAAGCTCCTACCTGTCACTGGTATAAATGTATGAATGCAAGCGTGACAGAAAATGTTCGATATTAGTTAGTGATCACCTTAGATCTATTGATATTAAATGATCTAAGATGATCATTTAATACTGGTATTGAAGTCCTTTCACCTTAGTTCATTTCTAGATAGAGATAGTTGAGTGTGATCACTAGACTTACACTCTTAAAATTTCTGTTATGTATGACGTTTACGAGTAACTATTTTGGCTAGTTAGAAACAATCGGATATAATTTATCATCTTAGGGATTATGAAATACAGAAATAAAATTGGAATCCCCATTCATTTCGATGAGCTTCTCATAAAATAACCTGAAATTCATAATAGCGATTCTAATATGAAATACATATTTCAGGAAACTCGTTAAAAGCGATGAATTTCCCGAAAGACCGACTATCACTCAATTTTTACTCAAGGTCCTAAACACATTATTGGTTATGATAATGCGGCCACCAGTGTATTAGATCTCTCATATCAAGTGGAAGCTGGTTAAATTCCAATATCCAAATATTCGGGAAAGTAGCATATTACGCAATGTTTCCTGAGGGGAATTTTAATACGCGCATTGATTTTATAGCTGCGGTTTTCCTTAGAAATATTTGTAACTAAACAAATAAATAGGAGCTGTAGGTACTGCTGTAGTGATTAAAATTTTAGTAGCCGTCGGATCAAAAATGTAAAGTATATCTACCCTGTTGAAATAAAAAGATATTTTAAAGCCCAATATTATTAATTAGTCTTTATTTACTTATTTCTTTTTAGTAACACTATAATGAGTAAGTTTAAAACATGAGATTAATGATGATGATAGAAGAAAATCATTGAAGGAGGCCTGTGTCAAGCAGTGAACTTTGTGGGCAAAATGATGAAGACAATGAAGTAGGTTAAGTATCAAATGAAGTCAGAGAAAAAGACGTATAAACGAGTAATGACATGGTTTTTTGTTATAATGTATTTGTTACATCTGTTATATTTCAATCATATCGCGACGTACTCCTTACGTCGGATATGATTTAAATATAACAAATGACATCGCAAACATGGCAGGTATTTAAAATCCCCGGTGGGCTTTATATAGGCTCAGTTACAAAAATAAAATTGCGAAAGCAGTAAAAGTCCTCATTTCAGAACTTTCAGAAAAAAAAAAACATAATTTTGTTTCTTTTTTTGTTTTCAGACCAGACCGTTATTTCATAAGTTGAATCAACAGAGATAGTCCTCCCTAATGTAGAACGTGTTCAAACAACCTAATGTCGCATTACTACATTCTTGGTCCGTAGGGACGGGATTATTCAAATAAACCGGATCCCTTTCTTCAACTTTTACTTAAGGGGATACATTAATTGTTCGAGGTCCAGTGCTGCTCTCATTTGAAATAAATCATTCGTAAGGAAACTGAGATGACATTTAAAATTTTGTCTTGATCACGCCCTAGATAATCTTTCAAACTATTTAATGAACTAACTATTTATAGTTTAAAGTGAGAATGTAAAGCTTTTCTTCGTACATTAGCCAAAAGTGGCGTTTTTGCAAATGTGCAAAGAAAAGTGCGTACTTTATAAAAAGTAGTTCATAAAATAGTTTGAGGGTTATCTAGGGCTTGATCAAAACAAATTTTAAATGATATCTCCGTTTCCTTTTAAATTATTTATTTTAAATGGGGGCAGCACTGGACCCCAAAAATGCATATTTCCCCTTAAATGTAAAGTATAATTCCACGATTCTCTAACCTCAAATTTAAAGGTGAAATTAAATAACAGTCATGCATGACGTTTTTTATTTAGCCACCGACTAAGAGGGCGTCGAAACAGATTAAATTTATTATTTTCCAACTATTGTGGTGAGTGCTTTGTCACATATTTTTCGAGTTGATGCCTATTTAAAAGATGTTTAAATACTGTCATTATTACCTTAATTCATTCAAAACTGAAAAAAAAAATAGAAAGAAAACACTGAAAAAAAAATAGAAAGAAAACATTAAACTTTCTCTAATAATATCATAAAGAAACATATATATCGAATATATGTATATTATCAAAGAGATTAGACATTAACAATGTTACGTACGAATGTAAGAAAAGTGTATTTCGGTCAGCACCTCGACCTCTCCACGATGCCCGAAGGTCTGCTGCTCTAATACTTGGGATGTTTTCGTTGACAGCGGTTAGTATGCCAAAATATATAACATAATATGATAATTTTGAGATATGTTCGCTTTTCGCTCAAAAAGAATCCCATTTCCGGCAATATTGCAGGTAGCCTCATCAAATTGAATTTTGCGCTGGATTTCCATTTGTCGGTCGAGTTTGCAGACAGGCGTATTGAATGTCATCTTATTGATCTACAGCTTAAGTTACGAGTAGGTAATAGCACGAAAAAGTTCAAGTTATTTCTTTCTATCTTAGTTAGTAAGCGCTTTATACGTTTCAACGAGCATTTTTCAAAAATAAAGAGTAATAATAAAAGGACAAAAGAAATCGCTTTGTGAATTATGAAATACGAACACAAAACAAGTCCAAAACTAATTCCAACAAATGGAGATATAACATTATCAGAAAGCGGATATTTCCACTATGGATCAATTAAATTCATTAGGTTTTATAAGATTAAAAGTCGGATACAATTAAAATGAGTGTTTGTCTATTTGGCGCCACCGAAATACTCGTAAAAATGTGGCCCGTGACGGTGAATCATTTACGTATTTTAGTTTTTGTATCTATACCGTTCAAGTTCAAGGTAAGAATGGTCGTGATCGGTGCGTGCGCAATTCTATCTTTACAATCATCATTTATGTTTACGTTTTTATTATCGTCAGGTTCATTTATAACATGTGCGGTGTGCTTTATGGCACGTGGTGTATATAAGTGGATGTTTACTGCTTTTAAAACTTGACAACCGATCTGGTTGATAGAATGGTTGTTCAGGCTGCCTTATCGCAACTTTGTTTTGTAATAGATAGTAGGATCAAATTTAATACCAATAAATTTTTGTTTTTTGTAAGATTTTCCTTTTCTCCCTGAACCAAGATTACGAGTACCTTCCTATATTAGTAACATTCAATTTTGTGATGATTTTAACATCTTCTTTGATAAGTCGAATTTAATTTCATGGTACTTTTTTATTGAGTGAGTAAATAGCAAACACTGGTGACAGGCTTTTCGAACTGCCTAAAGGCATATTTGACGTAGCTCAATGACCGCTTTGTAATAACAATGGTCATTGTAACACAACACACTAGTGAATTAGTAGTGCAGTCCTCACGATGGCTTTCTTCACCGGAAGCAAGTAGTGGTAGTTACAAGTCGCTCCTACTGAGGATAGAAGTCTTAATCAGAATGTCACGACGACAATAAGAATGTTCATCTCACGAAGGGCCTAGCTCCGTAAAGCAATTACGTTTCTGGCCGACCGTGCCAGGATTAGATAACATTCGCGTGTTTCTGAAAATCACGCACAAGACACGTGGGAACAAAAGATAATTTTAAGAGCCTGTCGATACCCATCCGTTGCCATGTAATTTTTTTTAAAAACTATGCGCCGTCCCTGGCCCTGACCCATGCGACGTTAAAAATTTGCTGTTATAAATAAAACATTGGGAAATTACGTATTTTCTCATCTTGTACGTAAATTTGCCTTATTTTATTCGTCTCTTTCTTTGCGCTCGATCAGTTTTCAATGTTCATTTGTACGAGAAATATCCTTTGAATACGTAGCGGATGATTTGTGAGGGTTGACTTGCTTGAGGTATGTATTTAATAATTTCGAGTCGATATGACGTTAGACATTGGATCATATTTAAACTAAGTTTTTGGAACGTTATTATCGTACATGAAAGTGTAATAAAATTCAGGTCTGCAACTCACGTTTGGGCCGTAAAACGCCAGTCGAGACGAGAGCCCGCTTATAATGTTAGCCACGTATCTTGTGACATTCATAAACAACCCTTTCACCCCTGTTTGAATGAAATTCTTCACTTAATGTAGAAACAGTAGCTGTTACAGACACGCGACGAAGATAAATTCAATAAACGCTAAAACAATTATTATATTTTAAAACTGTTTTGCAAATTCGCAATTTAAGAGCTATTTATTATATGTTTATGACATACTCTATGACGCAGTGATGATAATTATTAAGTAAAAATTAATATTCATATAAATGTAAATATCACGGGCTTTCAGTCAGAATTTGCGATATGTGAATATTCCATCCTCTTTATCCTCCTCTCCAAGCCCTAATATTCAGCGACACGTTACATATTTTTAGCGCCTTTATATTTAACAGCAACGTTATCATTATAAAATCTCAAAATAACGATTTCTATCCTTTAAGCCTAATGCTTCGGCCGCACTTGTGCCTATCGTCCCGAAGCAATTCGCGGCGAATCTTCGTACGGTTTGTACACTAAAAAGTTATCGCGATAAAGCGCTGGTCACACTAGCGGCTTCGTTATTTTTCACGAACTATTTGGCAATAATCCAAGATGGCGTCATCTACGTGTTTTAAATATGGACGACGACTTTCTTTTCTTTAACATGTGTGCTAACAATTACATAATGCATTTATTGAAACCTAGAAAGTAGAAGCTAAAAATTTTAACACCATTTTATCGTCCCACTCCGTTTTTACGCATTAACAACCGTGGCGCCGTCGCACAGAACGCGTCTAAACAAGTTGAAAACAAACGTCGAAATGAATAACGCAAGTGCGACCACGCAGAGCGAATGGTTAGCGTGCTTAAATCCTTTGATGTATCGCCACCCGCGCGATAACCAACGCGAAGTCCTAATATTCGGGACGATACCCGATAACGGCCGGTCACATTTGCGTGTATCGTGTATACATATACATAGCACGAAGCTTCGTGACGATAGGCGCAGGTCCGGCCCAAGCATAAGGGATAAACTCGTGGAGTAAATAGACATAGGGTCGCAAAACCCAAGACGCAAAAAAATAAAATACTGGGAATAAGATGAAAACAAGAACTAGTGAAAAAGTGACAGTTTGCTAGTCCATCGTTTATTTAAAAGCATTTTCGAATTGACGCCCATTTCCTTGATCGATTTCTACAATGAGCGCGGAGGGAGAAGAGGCTGGTATATTTAATGTTTGTCTATGCTGTTAAAAGGTAGTAGGTATGGCTTTCGCTTTCAGCCAAACCTATACTTACTACCTTTTTAGAGCAATATGTTCCCATTGTGATAATTTTACGAACAATAAATCCAACGAGCAATTATGTACTTAAAACCGATAAACAACTAAATCATAATCAACCTAATTCATAAGTCTAAAAGCACAAAAGTGTTTTCCAATTTTTAACCGACTTCCAAAAAGTTGGAGGTTATCAATTCGTCGCAATCTTATATTTTATTTTTTTATGTATGTATGATCATTCACCTAAATACTTAAAAAAAAAAATGATAAATTGGTATAGGTACTTGTCAAGTGGTCCCATAGAAATTTTATCAAAATCGGTTGTGTAGTTTGAGGGTGAAGGGATTTTAGTTTTAAAAATATAGTTTCGTTAGATAAACTATATCTAAAAGCCCGTATATCACAAACCCTGCGAAACTGTTTACCTACTTTCATTACGGCACGAAGGTCCAAACGAGATGACGCATGCTAACCGCGCAAAAACACGTTCCCTCAATGAATTTTATCACAGGACACAGGGCAAGCAGCACTTGACTTCATTAAGTTTGTCAATTGGCCAAAAGTTATTAAAAACTATTTTTTAGCCCAGCTGTGTGCCTTTTATAAAGTTTAACTTTAACGCAAAGTGCGTGGTTAAGATCAAAAGGCAATTCGTACCAGCGGTAAAGCACATTAAAATATTGGACCCGATATATCTATGTTTGTCGTTTTTCGTGTGTAAATGGCCAACACTGGTGTCAGATTTTTGAAAAGGCTTGCAAACTGAAAAAAGGCGTCTGACATAGCTTGACGACTGTCATACAATGATGACAGCCGGGACCAACGGCTTATACGTACGAGGAGGGCCGACCTCAAATAACAGGACAAGGCATGGCAAAAGAAGACGAAGAGATGATTCTAGATGGTTTTACCCAGCTAGAAAAACCTTAAAACAAATGATGTCCACCATTACCAGACCATCGTGACTAGGATCGTTTCGTAGAACAAAACTTAGGTGGATGACTTGCATTGAAATAGGCCTTTTTAGGGTTCCCAATCCAAAGGGTAATAAAACCTAAGTGGGCTAAAGCGGGGTGCTATTACTAAGACTCCGCTGACAGTTTGTCCGTCTACCTGTCACCAGGCTGTATCTCATGAACCGTGATAGCTAGACAGTTGACATTTTCACAGATAATGTATTTTTGTTGCCGCTATAACAAAAAATAGAATAAAATAAATATTTACGTGCGGCTCCAATACAACAAACATGATCTTTTTATAGATAATGGTATGGAACCCTAGGTGCGCGAGTCTAACTCGCACTTGGCCGGTTATTTGATGTAGTAAGTACGCGGGCAACAGCAAGTTCACAATAAATATATACCTAAGTTTGCTAAGTAACGCAGTTTTTCCTACAATTCTAAATTCATAGCAAACAAGTCATTATCAAAAAAAAATCGACTGCCTTTTTATATACCCAGTGTCACTCCGAATTAAGACGAATTTAATGACACCTCTCAAGCTAAAATCCATCGAGCCGTTCAGTCCGCAGAGCGTTTCAAACAATTAAACATACATACTCTCGAAAAACATAACCCTGCTTCTGGCGCAGTCGGGTAAATACAATGCAGACAGAGCAGGCATATGACACAAAAAATAAAAGCGTACTTGAGCTAAGTCTTAACCCTTTTAAAGGCAAAATATTTTGCGCTGTTTTCATAAATTATCCCAATTTACTGGCGGCCGAGTTTCGAGTAATAAAAGCTTTATTTTAGAGAATCATGAATTTGTTTTGTGACATTTAGCTCGAACAGCGTTCCGTTCGAGGGATCGTGAGCTAAATCCAATTATATTTATGCTGAACAATGTAACTTGTACAAAGAGATTTACATATTAAAGTTCTATACCATTATATAAGTACTTAAACATATTATTATGCATAATTCTCATCAGCTTCTCGTAATGTATGTATATTTTTACTATTACTTACTGAAAAGCAAAAGATACCTAAGGCTTTTCTAATTAAATAATAATAAAAAATCTAATCACGTTAAGTGAAGTTAGTATAAGTGTATTTGTTTAAAAAAAAAGATAAGATGATCTACCGGTAAATTCTTTTTGTTCTAGGAAAAATAAGATTTTCGCCAAAATTTTTAGCAGCTTATATTTTGCCAAAAATTTCATTGCCAACACACCGAATTAAATATTCATAGCAAGCACGAATCTTTCGATTTGGGCCGATAAATCTGATTCAAATAATATTTTCGATGTAAACGTAGCCTGTAACTGTAATGTAATGGAATGGAAATAAAATCGTACCAATATCCTATTCAGTCCAAACCGGATTGCTAAATATAGATACACAAACAAGGTATAATAACCGGCCCAGTTTGATTCGGACTCGCAGACGAAGGATTCTGTACCATTATCTACAACTTTCTTCCTCCTCACCTTATCCCACTTTATGTGGGGTCGGGACAGCATTTGAGTCTTTTACATATAAGTATTCCGTACCATTATCTACAACATGTAACGGAAAAGCTGTATCAAGCCGAAAGGGAGTGAACATGCTAATCAATGTGAACAACTTTTACAATGGGACCATCCCTGAAATCGTAAAAAAATCTTCACATTCATACAAAATTAAATACCTACCATGTGAAAATGTATGGAGCTGCCGAATTTTTTTTACGATTTCCGTGATGGTCCCTTAGTAAAAGTTGTTCACATTGATTAGTATGTTACTCCCTTTCGGGTTAATACCCCCTTTCCGTTACACATTGTTTTTAAAAAATATCACGTTTGTTGTATGGGGGCCCCACTTAAATATTTATTTTATTATATTTATTGTTAAAGCGGCAACATGGATACATCATCTGTGAAAATGTTAACTGTCTAGCTATCACGGTTCAGAGACAGCCTGGTGACAGACAGACGGATGGACAGACGGACAGCGGAGTCTTAGTAATAGGGTCCCGTTTTTACCCCTTCGGAACACTAAAAACGAGTCTCCTAACTATTTAGGAGAATTATTTACATTCTTCAATGAGTCTCAAGTTCGTCTTCTACGCAGCTCTGAAAATCTATCTTTAAGAATTCCTTTTCACTCCACTGACTTTTTCTCACGTTCTTTCTCTGTTCGAGCCGTACGCCTATGGAACTAACTACCACTTACTATCCGACGCGCCGAAACGTTAGCCAGCTTCAAATCCCAAGTTAAATCTTATTTTCTATCCTTAAGAAAGGTAAATAAATATCCTTCCCTTGTTTCCATTTCTCTTCATCTCGTACTGTTAATATCATTTTGTTTTCAGTGTAAGTTGTATGTATTTATGTAAGATGTATATGTATGTTTATTTTTAATATCGTATATAAGTATGTTTATATTGACCGCCCCGCACTACCTAATTTCCCATTACTATTTTCTATATAACAAGGTTGCCTGGAAGAAATTGCTTAGCGATAAGGCCGCCTTTTGCGCATTTCCTATTTTTTAAGATAATTATGTCCTGATTTATTTATTTTGTGCAATAAAGGGTATTGTATTGTATTGTGTATTAAAAACGAGAATATACTTTTGCAAAAACAAATCTATTACGAACGAATTCATTGTTTAACCGTTATTTTACCTTTAAATAATAAGAGATGTCTGAGGAATAGAAAAGTACTTGTGCTATACCATAAGTGTATACTTAATCTTAAAACTAACTACTAAAATATATAAATCCGTGGGTAAAAGATCAAAAAACCAATTCTTCTTATAATAAATAGGTGATAAATTAGGTCCAAAAAAGGGAAAAATAAAAGTACAATAATGATTAAACGATAAACCATGACCCCAACATGCCTTCAAGCACATTTTATTATGCAAAAAGCTTTCCCGGCGTCATTTCCCAAGAACGGAATAAATATTAGATTCGATCATCTTTTTTTAAATCGTGAACATAATCATCAGTTTTGTGATTATCTGATTAGGAATTTCTTTTAATTTAAACACATTGCATAAGAGTACATACCTACTGGATATTTTATAAGCATAGTTGCCTAATTTCAGAATGCTCAATCAACTTCAACTATAATATGTACATCGCATCGTAGCTTTTCTGCGCTCATTAGCCAAAAGTGGCCGTTTTTCGCTAATGTGCGTAGACAACTCTCTAAAGTCCTCTCTTTTAACAGTCGTTCATAAAATAGTTTGAAGGGTTTTCTACGGCTAGTTCAAGACAAAATTTTAAATTTATTTCAAATTGGGGCAGCACTGGACCCCGGAAAATTCATGTATACCCTTAAGCACATTGCTTAAGTTGCCAGAGGATCTAAATTACTAAAGAGGCAATAGCTTGAGACTTCTATTGGTACCCCTTATCACAGGTAAAGGTTTTATTTCAGAAATAAAAACCGTACCTACTAGAGGCTCTCGTAAAAAGAAGCTACATGAAACTAGGGATTTTTCCCCAGAACTGACCTCCCAAAAACATATTATTTCTAACTCATGGTATTCAACTTATGGTAATCTTCCATGCCGGTCTGGGAG
The DNA here is from genome assembly GCA_943193695.1 of Acrobasis suavella. Taxonomy (NCBI): domain Eukaryota; kingdom Metazoa; phylum Arthropoda; class Insecta; order Lepidoptera; family Pyralidae; genus Acrobasis; species Acrobasis suavella. The sequence goes on from OW971947.1 coordinate 7,698,923, forward strand.
AAAAGAAACAACTTAGGAAAAATGTAGGTATACTACGGTACCAGCTACTTTTCTTCCCGCGCAGATCATAGAAGCCGATCGAGGGACGGGGCGAAAATGCGATTCATTCAAATAAGCGTCGCGGCTAGCGACTTATCACTATTTAATTCCTTTATCAACCTTCTCGCCCACCATAACGCTAAAAGTGACCTTTGGGTCTAGCGGCCCTAGGCTCTGTCTGCTTAGAGCTGCAAGACCCAAAGTTGTCTGTCCGTCTGCCCCGTTTGGGATACAGACGTGATAGTATGTATGGTATTCATAAGTAGGTTCCTTAGCAGAAATTAAGTAGCACTGCAAGCAAAATCCAGATTTCTAGCTTGTGCATCTATAAAAACGATTGATTTATATTTAGACACTAACCCTCATATTCATAAAAATTAACAACCGTTTGCTAAACCTATTTTAGTTAAAACATGTTTTGTCACTTTTACTCTTTTCAATATTTGACATTGAAATAACGACACAAATCATATTTTTACTAATGTAGGTTTAGCAAACGGTTGTAAATTTTTATGAATATGAGGGTAAAAATATAAATATGTATATACGGACAGATAACACTGATTGAGCTAGCTCCAAAGTAAGTTTAAGACTTGTGTTATGGGATACTAACTCAACGATACTATATTTTATAACAAATACATACATACTCGTAGATAAACACCCAAGACCCAGGACAATTTGAAACAGGCCATTTTCCAACTTGCCCTGACCGGGGATCGAACCCGGAACCTCTGGGTGGCGGACTACCCCACACGGAGGTCGTCAAAACATGCATTCAAAAACTTTCATGAAGGAAGTAATAGCAACAATTTATGGCAATAAAATTACGAATAAGCCATTCAGGTAACACCGGGTAAATTCAGAAACAGTAAAGATGCAATCGGACCGTCGGTGTCGTGTCAATTTCTCTTTACGAGCCTGCAACGGCAGGCGTCATAAACCCCTTTGTGGCGCCTTTATGTTTGGGGGAAGGTGTCATGCCGAAATCGTGTCTTGTCTAAATAGTCATTACCGGAAAACACCATTTTCCGGTAATGAATTGAAGGTTCATGAAGACATAAATTTCGCATAAAACGAACCTATTGGGGTTTTCTAAATTAATTTAGTTACTTACGCAGGTAAACAAAGGTGTTCATTCTAGGATGTTAAAAAAAAATGATTAAATTTTTAGCAAAAAAAAACTAACCTACTTCACTTTCTTTCAAAGATCTGAACATCACATCTTCACCAAATTAATATGGGACCACTTTAAACTAAAGGCTTTCAAATAAAAAAAGAATCATCAAAATCAAACGTGTAACGGAAGAGGGGTATCAACCCGAAAGGGGTAAATATATAAATCAATGTAAACAACGTTAACTACGGGGCCATCCCTGAAATCGTAAAAAATCTGCAGCTCCATACATTTTGGCACGGTGGGTATTTAATTTTATATGGAGGTGAAGAACTTTTTATACGATTTTAGGGATGGTCTCATACTAAAAGTTGTTTACATTGATTTATATGTTTACTTCTTTCGGGTTGATACCCCTTTTTCCTTACACGATGTAGACAACATACACAAACAAAAATAAAATTAAAAAAAAAAAACATACGGTTCGAATTAATAAGCTCCTCCTTTTTTGAAGTCTGTTAATAATGGAACAGATATCAGTTTAAAAATAGTAGCTTCCTATGAGTTATTTTAATTAGGAGTTTGAACTGAGATAAAAGTTCTTCATTTGAATAAAATCCATTTTATTACATGTACCTTTAGAGATATTACGTTACAGGTACGTACTAGATAATGTAGTTTACTAAAAACAAGAAAATATTCGTTGTAACCTGCCAAACTTATACATTTCGAAGGTTCCTTCTAAATTGGCGTGTAAATTGGGATACCCAACCACGCTCCACAAGGTCGCCATTACATTAAAATACCTTGTTGGTGGAAGTGGATTAAACTGAGTTCAGTTACTAGCAATTACGTAAAAGGTTGTGCCCAGCAACGGCAAACACATGCTCCACCAGTTTATTTTTCAGGCAAATTAAAAAACCCCGACTTTCAATCATTCACCCCGAATAACCTTAAAAAGGCTGAACCGACTTTCATCAAACATAGCAAAGAACCATCGCAGGGAAACTAAAGGCTTTCACGTAAAAAAACGCATCTAAAACGGCCATCCGTTCTATAGCTACGATGCCACAGACAGAAATTGGCATCAAAGTTATAACACCAATCTTTTTTGTCGGGGTTAAAAACAACCGAAGACAAAGATACTTACGTGCGGATAAAAAAAAACAAGAGAAGCAGCAAAAAAAAACCGAATCCATAATCACGACTACTCTGTCAAGAGTGTACGACAAGAAGAAGAAAAAGATTGTTTATCAAAAGTAAATTAAAGACGGTATCATATTCATCTCAACCTTCTAAATGTGCTTGTATCACAAATTATGATATGATCTTTAAAACTAATACCATAAGAAAAGCGCATGTTTTTAATATAAATTTAAATATTAATCAACAGCAAATAACAATGCTGGCAAAATGGCAGTGAATTTGGGTAAGTATCTTGATGGACTATCGACTTTACCTTTAGTAGAAATTAAAAAAAATTAACTACCCTTTTGTAGTCGAAGTTTCCTTTTACTACTAAAAGCATCTCAAAGTAAACTGCGACTAAAAAGTGTAGTTTTTTTTTTACTAAAGGTAAGCTGCGATTACAAAAGAGTACAATTCTAGTAAGATTCTCGACCCTATACGTAACGACGTTTGAATGGGACACCCTACCGTCCTTCAGAAGGTAATTTGAATAATTTACTTTGAGGGGACGCGGATTTTCTCAATGTCAGGATTGTAATAAGAGCAAGTACATACTAGATATATTAATGTATTTTTAGTGGCGTCATAAGACGCAATATTTCAATTATCAACTTAAGTGATGTTAATTAAAAATACACCGTTTTTAAAAGACGCAAAACACGCGTAACTTTACCTTAAATCTTATGACTAAGTAAATTATGTGATGTTTTATGTACGTGCGAAAAGAACGCTTTTACGCATCTTGTTTTTTTTTCTGCAAACTACGTCATCTGAATATACAGGTATATAGTCACACTATAGTCGCGTGATTTTTTACGTCATAATTTTTGTCGTCTCTTACCATTTTAAATTTTATTTTTCCACAAAATATAAACGAACTTTAAATAAAACAATAAATCTATTTTTGTCCTTAAAACTCTGATACGGTGTTGATATTAAAATTATGGATTCTTTCCCACCGAACGGGAAAAGTTGAATCGCAAACTAGATTTATTGATATTTCTAACATATTCCATTCTACATCAACTTCTTCAAATCTAGGCAACAAAAGTTTTTCAGAAAAAAACACATATCTGTATTTGATCTGAGAAAAAAACTATAGATTTGTGGGTAACTGAATTTTTAATTTGTGATTTGTCCCTATATATTTAGGAGGAGGTTGTACGGAGGACGTGAGTTGACCCGTTTTTCAAATATTACGAGTCTCACTATAGTTTTATTTATTAAAAAAAAAAACTGAAATTTTGATTTGCACTCGGTGTCACAGCGTGCGAACGCATTACTATACGCTCTCGCATGTTAAGCAACTCCGGGCGTAGCCACCAAATAGATTGGTGACCACAAAGTGGCATAAAAATAGATAGAGCTCCTCCGTGCTTAAGGTAAATTACGCCGTTGGTCCTGGCTGTAGTGTCCTATAAAACAGAACTACAATGCGACACAAATAAGTTGAACAAAAATGGCGGACTTCGAAGCATTTTTGTACAAATTTCTGACACGTAAATTGAACCAAAAGGCGGTAGTCGGCGCATTATTTGTACCTGCGCCGATAATCGCCATTTTGGTTCAGCCTACGTGCCGGGAATTTGTACAAAAATGCATTAAAGTCCGCTATTTGTGTTCAACTTATTTGTGTTGCACTGTACATTATTTTTGAGAAAATATCTATCAACATTGTCTAACAGGAAAGCGTTGGATGGATGCAGGCTGTTTCCGATCGGTCGTTTTGGAAATCCTTGAAGGAGGCCTATGTCCAGCAGTGGACTTCCTGTGGCTAATATGATGATGATGAACTGTGAACGTTGTCTAAGTTGGTGTCACAGTCTAATACTTGATTTGTTTTTTGTTTAAAAGGGTATACTTATCAGGTGGTCCCTGAAATTTTATCAAAATCGATTATATAGATGAAGGGTGAAGTCCGTTTTTAGTTTTGAAAAAATATTTATTAATCTTCGATTCATTTTAATAAATAATTTTTAAAAATTAAAAACCGACTTCTTGCCCAAACTACACAACCAATTTTAATAAAATTTCTATGGTACCACATGAAAAGTGTTGTTTGAAAGGGTATACTTATCAGGTGGTCCCTGAAATGTTATGAAAATTGATTGTGTACATTGGGGGTGAAGTCAGTTTTTAGTTTCGAAAAATTATTGAATAAAATAATCTTCGATTCATTTTAATAAATAATTTTGAAAAATTAATTTTAATTTAATTTGGCTAACATGATGATGATGAACTGTGAACGTTATCTAAGTAGGTGTCACAGTCTAATACTTGATTTGTTTTTTGTTTAAAAGGGTATACTTATCAGGTGGTCCCTGAAATTTTATCAAAATCGATTGTATAGATGAAGGGTGAAGTCCGTTTTTAGTTTTGAAAAAATATTTATTAATCTTCGATTCATTTTAATAAATAATTTTTAAAAACTAAAAACCGACTTCATGCCCAAACTACGCAACCGATCTTAATAAAATTTCTTTGGCACCACATAAAAAGTATATATACCCTTTAAAAAAAAAGAATTTTCCAAATTTGTTCAGGCGTCTTCGAATAAATCGTTGGACATTCATATGTAAAAAATAAATAAATAAAAGATTTCGACAATTTGATAACCTGCCACTTTTTGGAAGTTGTTTAAAAACACACAGACTTCATGGCATTTAAACGAACATTATTTTCTTACGTCGTATCCCTATGTAATGATTCCCTCTTCAGGAAATCACTACCAGACGGCAAACTTCGGCCCTCCAGACCCTTGTCCAATTGAAAAGGGATTAGGATTAGCACACACTTCCTGTTAATCCGTTTTATTGGTTGCGAAAACCTTGACTTTTATTACATCCTCGTAAATAACATATTAACACGGATTTTATAGGTACTCTCAAAGAGTACGCCTACATCCTCGGCTAAGGGTAGGTACTGACTACCCGTGTATAATAAAAGGGCTCCTGTCACAAAGGACATCTCATTGTTCGTGAACCAAGGATGCGTAAGATATGCGTAGTTATATTCAATTGAAACTTGTAGGGAAGGTTTGAGGATTTCGTGCTTCCACGGAAGGTATGCGCGTGTAGTGTAAAAGCATCGGTTGATGTTTACTGATCCTGGGTGAATGCGCCTGCTTGATACTTCATCACGTCATGATATCCCTGACAAAGATCTGTCTTTGTCAGGGATATCACGATGTGATGAAGTATTTGAAGTACGTGATGAAGGTACGTGATAAAGGGCCGAAAGACGCCGAGGCCACATTTAGCGGGAAGGTGGAAAGAAAAAGTGATGGTTTGCTAGTTCAGATTCGCACCCATGTCCTCAATAGACTGTTTAACCGACTTCAAAAAAGGAGGAGGTTATTAATTCGCCGGAATCTTTTTTTACGTATTTTTACCAATTATTTAAAGACGACAGGACTGATTTCAAAAATTCTTGTGAATGTAAAATGGAAAATGGCTGTTTTTCGCAAATGTGCGAAAAAAACCTTCACAGTAATTTATAATAGTTTGAAGGGTCATCTAGGGCATGATCAAATAAAAATGATATCTCCATTTTCTTTCAAATAATTTATATCAAATGAGCACTGTTCAAATGATAAAGGACAGAGGCGAAATGAAAAAAAAAAATTAGCGAAAAACCCATCCTAATAAAACATATTGCACGTAATGGCTCTGACCGCTTTCTACCGGCCAGGGCCGGTTTTAACTGCAAGCAGGGCTGGCATATCTTGTATAATAATAACACCGAGATTAACTCGATAAAAACACGGACAAAATACGAGTGTTACTAAGGATTATATCTAGGTAGATCAATATTTCGGCCCCAAATCAAACCCCGATTTCGGAAACTGCTTCAAAGATTTTGGAAAAATTTATGTAGAGGATACCTACTTACATTTTGTCCAAAATCGTTGGAGCCGTTTCCGAGATCCCCATTATCTTCCTAAGTTTGTATGGATGTTTGTTTTGCTTTCACGCCAAAACGGATGAAATTAAATTTGGCATGTAGATAGCTTATTATTTGGATTATTAACTTATAGGATACTGTAGATCGCGGAAAAATGCGAGGATAGAAAAATAAATTTGTTAACGCCTTCCAGAAAAACCGTCGCAAAAAAGTTTACAATCATACCCGGACCTTTAGTTCATCTTTTACTAATCTTCGAATCATTTTTATAAAAAAATATAAGGTATGGAAAACAGTATACATGAAAATAAGGGAGAAAATATGATAATAACGTCAAAGAGACAATGTATAAAATGTTCTTAGATTCGGCTACGACATCTGTACACCGCACGGGTTTTTAAGATTTACATCATTATTGTTTTTTATTGAGGGTTTTCACCCACAACCCTGCTCACCGGAGAACAAGCGAGGATGGAGCACGTGTCCCGAATATCAAAACAAATAGGTAGAATTTGGCTTAATAGCGAAAAATGGGCTCGTCCTACCCGACGTTGTGACGCAACACTTAGACCGACTTTTCTGTAACGACTCTTGAAGAAAGCGAATTTAGGTACATGTACGGACTATGAATAACATTTTGTGCGTGACTTTAGGAATGACAGTTCTTATGGCGGTTTTATGATCGGAGCTTTATATCGAGCTAAGGTAGGTAGATTAAATCAAGAAAGCAGCTGGAGGGTTATATATGGAGAAGAAAAACAAGGAATATAACTATGGAGACAGCTGGGGTAAGCCTTTGCCAAGATGCAAGTTGACGAGTCACAACAGGAAAGCAGAGGACGTCAGCAGGAGAGGCGGCAGTAAGTAAGGAAGTAAGGTACTACTTAATGTTTAGAAATTGTATATTTACTGTGCCTACGTTAAATGTCACAGCAACCGTAGCTGGCGTTGATAATTCCAGATAAAGTTCATATCGCGCGACGGACCAGTGCCATCCCTCTCGATATTATTACGTAGAGCGAGCTAGTGACATATAGTAACGATAAACGTTGTCGCCGGTGCCAAGTTACGGGAGCAGGTGATTGGTTTTTGGGCATTCGCATTATGATAAGCTATTTAGCTATGATTAAGTATATCTTTTAATACTTATGTCTATTCCATAATGATCTGGGAGAAAATTAAAATTAAGTGTACCATTCCCGAGGGTCCGTCTACCCCGTTAGCGATAAAGATCTTATAATGTATCTTGTGTAAGTATAACATCGAAAGGTCTGCTTGGGTATACTAATATTACATTTGTGTCATATACAACTTTTTTCGTGATTGCAGTCAATTGAATAGTAAGTGGTCCTGTGGATTTTTGTTTAGCAAAGGTTTGACTTGAGGTTATAATGAGATGTTTCCAAAATATAGGACACCAGATGATAACACACACAGTGAATTCAGGTCCAATAAGCTGCTGTTATTGGATACATTTGACAGAGCAAAAGAGCCTGTCAACTTAAAATCCAATCACAACAGTTGATTCGACCTGCCGTCACTATGTTGCAACCTTGGGGTTTACTCCGTAAAATAATACGTTACTCGTACGATGGTAACGTCCTAATTCTTTATCATCGTACGTAAGTGCTCAATGTTGCTAGGCACTGAAAGGCAAATACGCAGTAACGTCAGTCTTGCGTACCGCTTTTAGAGTAACTCTGCTCTGGTGTCACATATATGATTTTAGAGTTTCGCGGCCACAATAACTGTTACTGGTACTGGACTTACCGCGATTATTATCATTTTTAGCCAGATATTTCGACGACCCTTCTGCCGTCATGGTCGCAGACTGAGGAACTGCGATGTACTGTCAAGGGTTACCATATCGGTCTACCACACAACACTGACGGTGTCCGTTCGGGAATTGTTTTTGTTGTTTCAATCGGTAAGATGGCTTCAAGTTATACGAAGAAAGAGAGTAGACTGATATAGTTACCCTTAACAGCCGAACATCCGTCGCAGTTCTTCAGTCTGCCAGCGACCATGACGGCAGAAGGGTCGTCGAAATATTTGGCTAAAAATGATAATAATCGCGGTAAGTCGCGTAGTACCATATAATATACCACACCAATAACAGTTGGTACCATTTTTTTTTCAAAACCTCATTTTCACAGGCGTGCGAGTTAATAGTGCAGTGCAAACCACTAGTCAATATTTGAATAGGTACATTTTATTTGGCCTATATGACCTTAATACCTTATTTTTACCACAGACATAATCAACTAATATTAGCATGTAATTGACTCAAAATAAACCTATCTAGCATAATTTATAGGAATTGTTTACATTGCGATGGTTACAGTTACGTCAGAAATAGAGCATCGCATAATTGCAATTAGAAAAATGTTTTTGTCGTCACTCGAGAGTATGGCGGTCGGCCAAGGTAGCTAAAATAGCTCGAGACTCGTAAATAAAGACGGCCTGAAGACAAAAGATCTACCAGTAATATCTGGATAGCAAATAATAAGCTAGTAAGTATGTTTTAGTAAAATAAATATGGAACAAATCAAACAGATTGAGCTAGCCTCAAATGGTACAAATACTCAATTATACTAGTAACTAGTGTTGCCAGATGTCCCGCCTTAAGCGAGACGTCCCGATTTTTTACCTTCTCAGGACGCGTCCCGTCGGACCCCTGAGCGGGACGCCCAACGTACCAATTTTTTTTATGAAACTAGCCATTCAGCACAGTAGGTACTTTGTAGAACGTCTGTCGACTGTGCGACGACAGGGAGGGGATCCCTCCTTTTGAAAAATTTACACGTTCCTATAAAATATTTTTGTTTACTTAATAAGGTTTGATTGATCACAGTAAAGTCTGTACTTTTTAAATAAAGGATTGTTAGTGTTACTTTTTTGTTCTACGCCCCAATTTTTTTTGTGCCGATGTTTTGAAAAACGCATCTGGCAACACTACCTACCCCTATATTTTATGATAAACATAAAAAACCAAGACAATTAGAAAATACTATTTTCCAACTTGCCCTGGCTGAGGATAGAACCCAGAACCTCACGAGGCCGCAGCTAAAATGATAAGAGATATCATCATAATAATTTTGGCTGCAGAAAATTTACATCTGGACATAATCCAGTGGCTTATAATTTTCACAGAAGATAATTTCCTGGATTGATGAATTTTAATTTTAATTTGACCCGACCTAAGTACATTACTCTACGAGTTGATGTCTAAGGCGCTAGACACACAAAAAAGACGTTAGACGTGGAAAGAGAGCAGACATATGTCTGCTCTGCGTCCGTTTCATACAAAATGTATAGAAGCATCGCAAAGCAGAACACATAGAAAAGACGGGGCACCGACAGGGCACTGACATGACGCTTACGCGTCTGTGTCCTATGGTAGAATAGGTACTGAGATGTACGAAAGTAATTTCCACAGAGTTAAAATAGTTTGAAAGGTAATATTTTTAATATTTGTAGCAAACTTTTCGGAAACTTTGGATCCTAAATGAACTGCGGTAGTGAACTACACATACAAACAACTTGAACATGTGCTGCCATCTCTATTTCATGTATGACACATTCAGTTCGGTTGTCAAAACGCAGAGGGTGCCAACAACATAATTCGCAGTTGTGCTTGGCGGAAACAGATGGCGCTATAGTGTCAAACGTCTGCTTTCTGATATAGAAAGAAACCACATCTTTTCTTTTGTCGTTATAATGATTTTACAAAATTAGGGCCGGGAAAAAAACAATATGAATAATAGACATTTAGATAATATTACGAAATATTGTACTTCGAAACGCTGACTAACGTCGATTATATTTTTTTAAGTTCGAGGGAGTTTTTTAAGCTATTATTTGGAACTCCATTGCAAAATTATATATTATTCTGTAGTGCTAAGTTAGCCCTAAGGCCTTTCTTTTCGCCACTACTGACCGCTGACAACCTTTTTTTCGTAGGGAGTATTGGCTATAACTTATTATTACATTACTTATAAAAGGACAAGAAAAACTTACGTGATTTGAAGTGTTGAGCAAGAGAGGCACTGTCCGCTGCATGATGGTAGTCGTAAAGTGAACGACCGACCATTTCGTCCGGCTCGAATCCCAAAGTGTTCAACAATCTGAAACAAATGAAATTGTGCTATAGACAGGCTAAGTATTACTTCAAATGAATTTTTTGCTAAATCATACAAAAGGATCACCTTTTTATATACACACATTTAATATAGTAGATTAGAGATAATTCATCTATTTAAATTTAGCAGATATACGTACCCCATGGTGGACACGTATATCTGCTGCAAGGCACGGGTGAAATGACACTTTATTTTTTCTTCACTAGATCTTTAATTTGAATCATTTGTATTCCTATCTCAGATTGATTAAAATACTATCTTTAAAATTATCGTTGTGTAGTATCCCATAACACAAGTTTCGAACTTACTTTGAGGCTAGCTCAATCAGTGTTATTCGTCCCTATGTATTTATTTATTTATAATCAGTTTACTAATGTATCTGGCGGATGTTCAGACGATTAACAAAGCTACACATCAAGTTATTGATCGCCTTGATGACTTTGCAAACCTTAATATGCCGACGTAGGAGGTCTTCATAAATCTTTCCTGATTGATTTAAAAATGTAATGAATGCTGAAATATCACAACTTGGAAATTTTATTTTGTAGTTATGTTCCTTGTCATATTGTATAATTTCGATGTGAATGATTTTGTAATTGTAATTTTACAGTGTATTGGAGAGGCACCTAAAGAAATTGTTTTAATGTTGAATTAAAACGAATTTTTTTTTCTTTACATTTAATTTTTTTTTCCATTTTTTTCATTTTAAGCTCTTTGTTTGACTTAGTTTCGGTCAGTTAGAGAGTTTTTAAAACAAGCTCAAACTTTCTTAAACCCGTTTAAAGAGGTTAAGCAATAAAATAATTATATCTAGTCATTCTCCAAAAATACCATAGCTATAAAGGAAAGTCCTACACTTTCACAAAGGTCACTCTCAATGTGACCCAGACTCCTCAGGTTTAGGTTATGTTTACCGGTGCTGCATAGTTAACCTTGAATGACCTACTGCAAACTTCCCACCGCATTCACCATAAAACGATATAAAATCATTACAACACCTACAACAATCGTCAATTAATCACAAAACTAAGCTAATGGTCTAAGCTTTAGTTAGATTATTACAGGTATTTTAATAAGAACTTACAAGGTTTGAATTCCCCGCCATATCCGGGAATAAAAGTATTAAATTATTGAAATCAATAACCAAACACTGGGCCACTAGCACTATCACTACAAATCACACATCACAACACTCCGATCCTGGGTACTTGTAACTTTATCATCAACTGTGTACAAATTCACCGAGAAACCGCGAAATCACACCGTGTTTAACCTACAATGAGTTTGAAGGTGATATTTTTGTTGATATAACGAGACCGGCTTACGTGTAGTCCGCTTGTTATTGGCGTTTGGGCGTAAAGTGGTTACTCGAATTCGGTCAGGTAATATCTGCCGTGGAATTAACAACAACGCCATCTTTTGAAGGTTTAGAGAATTTAGAATAAAGTGCAACGTGATGACATGCTTTTTTGCTTACAAATCTTTTGTAAGAACCCTAAGTCCATACACAAATTAAGTTAGTAAAAGTGCCTATTTACAATATATCAGTACTTTTTACAGGATTTGTGACTAAAACGATAATAATCACAATGTCTGTTCATCTCTAACCGTAAACACAAAACCGAAGGCCACACCAAATGCTGTTTACTTTTGCTCTATACCACATTGGATTCAATTAGCAAGTGATATAAATTTCCAAAGATAAATAAATGATATTGACTTTGCTTGTTTTTGGATAAAAAAATCACAGGTTTCCAGCATTATATTTAACGAGACGGTATATGAAGTTCCAAGAGTCGGTCGACTTTTTATAATTCTTCTTATCGAGCATTAATAAACAAATGACAGAACTCTAAGAAGATACTTACGCTTCATCAGTATAAGTGAACTTCATATCCAGGCTGTGTTTGGACAAGAACGTCTTGTTGTCCAGTGGTATCTCGATGTTGGACGGGTGCGGTATCGGGCGCCCAACAGCTATGAGGGAGCCGCTCTTTAGTATTTTCCCGTCCACGTCCTTTTCTGTGTTGTTGTTCTCTTTTTTGTCGTCAGATGTCAGCATGTGGCCAGTGATATGGATCACCTGAAAATAAGTGATATAAAGTTAGGAACTTAGGTATGCCTTTTTAGTATTTCAAGGTTTTTGAAGCAGTGTAGGAACAAGTGGATGCCGCGTGGGTTTTTGTTGCTTTGGGCAGCTTGAGCATTCTGACATATTGCTTACACAAACTAAAGAAGTATTTATTGCACTTTAGGCTAATAATAACACTGATCGACAAAAATTTAAATTTTTTTCCCCACTGGAGTTAAGACTAGTTGTCTCTTACAGGTTTTTGTATAGTGTATATGGACATAATTTACTTTTGTTTGTAGGAGGTCAGAATTGAGAATAATGTTTTATAAAAAATCCGATTTTCCCCAATTTCTGATATTTTTAATTATTTATAGTAAATAGCTTCTGTGCAGGTTATTTAATTTTTAGACAAAAATGATGTAATCAGCCTTCAAAATCAAAACAAAATTTGTTTTACTTTTATATAAATATAAAGATTTAAGGTACCGTAATATTTTCCATACATTGCGTAGTGCGCGCATTATACCGACCCGCAAAAAATCTGTAATAAGTCATTTTTATAAATAATTTAGCAATGATGTAAAAATATTGTAAAATGTAAGGTTTGCACAGTGTTCTATTGGCATTTGAAAAATTGAAAAACACCTAATTAAATTTATGGAATTATATTGAAATTACCGAAAAAATAAGTAATTTGAATTTTTGACGTGTATGTTTGAAAATGTAGACGTCTTACACATTTTTTATAACAAGATTCATTTTTTTGTACTTAATTCATTTAGAAATCGCTACAAGTGTCCTTGTGACAAAATCTTGTTCTCCAGTGTAATTTTAACAAACAAGCCTTTTTAATGTTTGTACATGCTTTTAAAATGATAACTGTTTGGGAGCTTTTTGCGCTGTTACTATAAAAATCAACAACACAAAAGGACGACTGTTCTTGCAGCGGCAGCGGCAATACAAAGATGCTATTAATTTTTGGATGAACAGAAATCCTATTCGAAACTAATAAAAGCAAGCAATATTTAGGATACAAATAACGATACATTATCTCGTCTTTATCTCTGACGGGGTAGGCAGAGCCCAGGGCCGTAGGATCCAAAGGCCACGCCTAGCGTGATAATGGGCATTAAGATGGATAAAGGAATCAAAATAGTGATGGATGAAATAGTAATTGCCACATCGCCTATTAACTTTATTCAAATCTCTCCCATCGCTTAAAAGGCCTTTACATCCTAATATTTTAGATCGATGACAATATGTTTTCTCCTATCCTACAAAAATCTTATATTAATTGCTTCATTGAAGTAGCGAGCGCCTGGCATTTAAAAAATGTTTGCAGAGTTAATTAACCTAGTAAAGGCAGTAAACCCGCCAATTAAAATAGTCTTGTTTACACAGTGTGTCCTAGATTTTAGCAAGATTTATACAGCGTCTAACATGACAAATATTTCGTAAATGACATGAATTAAAGTGAAACAAGATAATCACTAAAATATCAATTTAATTTTTGGTATTCATATGGAGGACTGGTTTTCGCATTTTGATTTAATATATGTACAAGGTACATAATGTTTATATTTCTGTAAGAGTAATTAAAATTAATTTTGCATATGATTTAATTAAGTACATACTTCTTATGCCATTAGGCATTATATATGGCAGGTGTCAAGCTAAGTGATATGCGTTCGTAACTTTCAGAAAATTAACCGGCTAAGTGCGAGTTGGACTCGCGCATGAAATCACGTTTGTTGTATGGGAGCCCCACTTAAATATTTATTTTATTCTGTTTTTAGTATTTGTTGATATAGCGGCGGCAGAATTACATCAACTGTGAAAATGTTAACAGCCTGGTGGCAGACAGACAGTAGTAATAGGGAGACTCTATTACTAACATTCCGCTTTTTTACCCTTTGGGTAGGGAACCCTCACAGCCGGACGTACAGACGTACAGACGGACAGCGGAATCTTAGTAATAGGGTCTCGATTTTACCCTTTGGGTACGGAACCCTAAAAAAGACCAATTACACATGTCATCGAACGCCGTTGTTAACTGACCTATTTTCTACGCAATCAAAACTTTCTATTCGTATCCCTACAGTGTCATTAATATCCAAAACATGCCACGCGCCGCGTCCAATGAGCTAATGATGGCCCTCCGAATATTCTCGACGCCGGCAGTTTCGTAAAGCGTTATCGCCTAGTAGTTTTCCGTATTAACTGGTCAGTATAAATCCAGTCAGTTTTACGATCTAAATGGCCCGTTGCGTATACGCGATACAAAGAATCAGTTACGTGCATAGAGATTTTTGTTTGGGTAAACTAAAACTAGAGACAGTACACTAGGGCATAATCGCTTTTTATAATAAATAAAAAAATGCGCATATATAAAATGCGCGATCAACAGGGTAGACCATGTCTAAATGTCACTATGGAATGCACGGCTCTGCAAAGCGTATATAAGTCCGCACTTTGATTGGTGACCACATGTGGCTTAAAGAATATCAAACTCCTTCATGCTTCCGACAAGTCTAGATGCCAGATACCTTTACCGTCGATTCACACTGGAAAAGTAGCGGCAACATTCATTATGTAGACAGAAATAAAGGTGAATATAGTTTGACAGTGTAGTTTGCTTCTAATCGCTACCATTCTACATAGGCGCAGCTTGGAAAATCTGACACCAGAGTAAAGTACACACACGGAAAATTAACACACCTTGTATGAAGCAGACTTTAAATGCACGTTCCTCCCTTTGCTTGTGAGAGTACATTTGAGACGAAGAAGCATGTCTCTGCGACCGGTGCCATTGGAACGCAGTGCTTCCCTGATCTCGTCGTGGTCGCATGGGTGGCTGAATTCATACACACTCTGGCCCATAATCTCCATCTGAAATTAGAAATAAAACTTTTTAAATATCAAATTGGATACAGATACACTATTACGTCGTGACGGACAAAGCTAAGGGCCGTAAGTTTCAAAGGCCATTTTTAGAATGATTGTGGAAAAAGGGGAATCAAACAGTGATGGGTTGCTAGCCGCATCGCTAGCAAAATCTGAATCGTGTAAATTCCGATTTTCGCATTTTCGCCCATTTTCTCGATCGGCTTTTCCGTTCTGCGCGGGGAAAAACGGAGCTGGTATATTATAAGTGATTTCTCTTCTCCCAGACCAGCATGGAAGAAACTTCGAATTGGATTCTTCCATTAATTATCGTCGACGCTTGTGACGTTTTAAACTAGTACAAACTTGCATTTGCAGCTCGTGCGACGCATAATAATCGTTAAGTGTAATGCGTTAGATGTCATGGAGATATTAAATGGGTCGACCTACATGCGCTAGCGCTGATCGTGCATGCGTAACACGTGGACTGTATGTGCGGTACGATAACCTGTCGTTGACAACATAGAGATGGCTGCTTATTGTCTGTTGATTTATTACGCCATTAGACGCATCATGGTGATAAAGAATTGTTTGTTTATCAACAACAATTCTACCTGACCGTATTGTGATTTATTCTAATATCATTAAATACTTAGATTATTGTCTTGTGTAATACCAGGTCTGTGCTACATAGGGCGCACTATAAGTTTCCGGAACTGGCCACTTACATAAACAATATTTAAAAATTTATTGCAACATTTGAAAATAGAACTCTTTGGCTGTAGAATGCAGTTTGTTTCATCTGACTGTCTTTTGTTTTTACCTTGTGGCGCCATTTAAAAAATTGTGTGTCTGCATCAACATGGATTTAAATCGGGAAAATTTTCGTAGTATGATTTTCTACGATTTTAAGTGTAATTTGACAGCTAACAGAGCATCGCTCGGCTTGAAACAGCTTTTGGCAATGAAGCACCATGCAAGAAAACTGTTTATAGCTGGTTTGCAGAATTCAAGCGTGGTCGTGCTGTGCGCCGTATGATTGAAACAGACAGGCATGTGACCTACCATGAAATTCGCGCATCCTTAGAAATAGGCATGAGTCAAATACAATTAATCCTACACAAACATTTGGGTGTGAGAAAGCTGTGCTCGCGGTGGATCCCACACAACTTGACCGAGGCTCAAAAAACGGACCGCGTCACTTGGTGCAGTGCCATGCTTACCAGATTCAACGAAGGTGCGTCAAATTTGGTGTGGGACATAGTAACAGGTGACAAAACATGGATTTATTGCTACGATCCCAAAACAAAGCAGCAATCGAGCGTATGGGTCTTTCAAGATGAGTCGAAACCAACCAAAGTGGCGCGCGTGAAAAGTGCATCTAAGCGGATGATTGCTTCTTTTTTTAATAAAACTGGACACGTGGCTACTGTTGCTTTAGAGAATCGTCGTACAGTGAATAGTGACTGGTACACGACCATTTGTTTGCCGGAAGTTATTGATGAACTCCGTAAAAATAACCGTAAACGCCGTATCATCCTGCACCACGACAATGCTAGTTCTGAGACAGCCAGACAGACAAACGACTTTTTGATGGCGAAAAATGTAGAACTCATGAGTCATCCTGCATACAGTCCCGACCTGGCACCTTGTGACTTTTTTCTGTTCCCAAAAATTAAGAACCAATTACGCGGTCAACGATTTTCATCACCAGAAGAGGCTGTCGAGGAGTATGAAAAACACGTTTCAGAGGTCACCACAGAGGAGTGGCACAAAAGTTTTCAAAACTGGTTTCATCGAATGAAAAAGTGCATAGACGCCAAGGGAGATTATTTTGAAAAACAATAAATTAATTTTGTACCTTTAATAGTATTTTTTCATATTCATTCCGGAAACTTATAGTGCGCCACGTATCGAAAATATTCCTACATTACTGCTATGCGCATGGCGACCAATCCGGAGTGGGAAGTTATAAGAATGGTTTGTCCACAGTATAAGAATGAAATTGGCTTGCAATGTATTTCTAGGTATATAAACGAAAAGATTGGGACTGAGTTCTAAAGCGAGCTTAATTAATTAAACCGTATTACTAACCTAATTGAATATATTTCTTTGAATTTCTTTGCTGAGTGGGACTACTGTACGTGATTATTATTACTTATTTTGTGCAAATACAGGGTTGCTAAGTTAGAAGGTTGATAGGTTTTTTAAATATAATATTTTATTCAAATTACTACGATTTTATAAACATCAGCATTACATAAGGAAAATGAAAGGAGAAATTGATCATAGAGCGGATGCGCAATTAATTGTTTAATTGCCGTAAGCAACCTTTATATAGAAGCTGTATACGTCACATTTACATGGACTTTTCCGCAAGTTTTATAGCCCGTATAAATAGGTTTTTCACCTTTGGATCAATGACCGAGGGAGGAATACGTCGAATGGGTTTGGTTATACCTATATGACTGGCTGGAGATACCTTTATAATGTCTAAACAGCTAGTAAGAAAAAATGTGCCACATTCTCATCACTGATAAAATCGAAAGCGACGAAAAATTTACACTCTATATATAATGAGATTAAGGAGATACCTGAATTTTCCAGAGACCAGTGCTGCCCCCATTTAATATAAATAATTTGATAGGAAACGGAGACATCATTTAAAATTTTGTCTTGACCAGGCACTAGATAACCCTTCAAACTATTCTATGAACTACTGTTTACAGTTTAAAGTGAGAACGTGAAGCTTTTTAGAAGCGTTTCCTATAAAATCATTTATTTAAAAAAGGGGGCAGCACTGGACCCCGGAAAATTAAGGTATCCCCTTAAGATTTTGTTTCAATAAAAGGACTTTTTTGCAAACTGACATAAAAGGAACATGGATAAATCGTAAAATATCAGAAATTTTCATGAATTTTCTTATCGAACATTCACAACAATTTATCATTAAGGGCCGTAACAGACGGGGCGCAAGTTGCGCCGCGTAACAGCTCGTGATGGGAGTTGCATAAATACTCAATCAACCCATTTGAATATTTACTCAGTATATTGAGTAAATACCCGATAAATATCCCAATTTATCCATTTGCTGAGTAGGTTGATTTATATGAGTTGCGACTTATATTTATATTCATTATTTCATGTTTTCATGACAATTTTGAAACTGAAATCTAGTATACACATGCAATTCTTGTCGAAAAGTGTGTGCATGTATGCCATAATATGCTTAAAATGTCGGTAAACGTTAAATGCGACGCTAAAATATATAAAAATACCATACTAATCATACACTGAAGTGTACAGTAGGCTTCTTTGACTAATTATCATTTTTTGCTGAGAGGTGTGCAAAGACGTAATGTTATGTTAAAAAAAGTAAACAGAAATCAAATGCGATGTCAATATATGAGCACGCTGTATTTACTCTATTTATTAAATCTAGTGAGTAAATACTCAAATGGGTAGATTGAGTACTATCCACTGGCCATCTCTAGCTGTTACGCGACGCAACTTGCGTCCCGTCTGTTGCGGCATTAACATTATTCATAGGCGGATACGGAACGTGAGGAAACAGTCGGCCTTAAACGTTGTAAGGACGACTGATGGATTAATAGGCCTGGTCGATCAAGTGGCTTTGCAGGAATTAATGCACGATTAATATTTCACAACCGTGTGGAAATCACGCCGATACAAACAAAACACACACAGAGATATTTGAGTCTCCTTGTTGCAATTTTTATTGTAGAATAAGTAAGCATATAACATAAATGCCATTCTTTTTAGTTAGGAGTTACCTCGATAAAAACATCACTAGTGTAAAATAGGTTTTGCCCATAAATAACTAAACCGCCAAACTAAAACGCTGGGTTAAAGTGATATGGGGTCGTTGAGAGGACTCTACTGCCAGTTGCCAGTTATTCGGCAGTAACGTCACCCGTGGGAGAGGTCTTTTATCAATTTATTACCTGCGAGACTCCAAGGTGATCGGCAATGTTTTCGCTGCAGTACACAATGTCTCCCTGCTGCGACAGCACCAGTACGAACCCATCCAGGGCCTTCATGAAGGACAGCTCAGACGACACCTCTTCCAATCCTTTGGGGCTCTGCAGCTTTGACTGCTCTGTGGTGTCACCAGGCACTAAAAAGATGTAAAGGAAACATAAGTACACTACAGATTCATTTGCATTCTCACGTCTTTATCCCTTCTATGGTAGACAAAGCGAAAAGACGCAATAATTAAGGTCACGCTTAAAATGGTACGTTTAGTAGATGGCATCTTACTTCCTTAAAATATTAGGTATGGTAAATATTATAAGTGGTATTAGTAGGAGAACTCAAACGTTTGTGAGCTTTGATGTATGTTATATAATCACGCAAGAACGCCCGAACAATTTGACATGAAGATAGATTAAACTTTGGGTAAAGAGTGATTTATAAAGGAGTTTCAAAAAAAAATTAGGGCTACCTACCTCTTTAACAACCTGCGGGTCACAGGCTAGTAAAAATCTAAATAAGTCGGAAGAACTGAACGAATTTATTTTAGGACTAAGCAAAAAAACAGCTGCTTTTCGTAAAGTCGGTATCCGATATTTTATTTATTTATCTAGGTGTTCAAATAAATGCATAAGCAATATAATCCAGGCAAATTTAACTAAATATACTGATAAATGTAAACTAAAAATAGAGAACGTCTGAAACATAAATGTTATATCAAAACAGGTAAATAAATAGGTTATAGTTACCTTTTTCAACTGAATCATTGTTTAATCGTTATATGTATAACATAATTACATACGAAGTCTTAAAATTTATTAGAACGTAGGTACTGTAGGTACCTCACTAATATTATGTGATAATAAGATTTATTCGTCGTGATTTTTTACATAAGTACAGATAAATGAAAAGTAATATTAGTTAATTCCTCATACATATTCAACCGTACGGGACTGACAGAGCCTGGAGTTAAAAGATCCAAATCAATATCTTTGACGTTTAATATATATTTGTGATAAAAACTGTGTTAGTATCCCATATGAATGTAAATCCCCCTAAATGTGAGTTAGTATTCCATAACACAAGTAACTTACTTACTTTGGGGCTAGCTCAATCTGTGTGATTTGACCGTATATATTTATTTATTTATATTATTATTAAAATGTTTGTGTAAGTGTGTGATATAAAATTGTAAGAGAGGGTGAAGGTTACACCGTTCCTTTTTAAGACCAACACGAGAGATGCCATATACTAGCTGCTACTCCTCCCGCGCAAAGAAAGGACTTTGTTTTTTCTGTTTTTCTTAACTCGCAGTCGCAGACCAGCGTGAAACTATAGTTGCCTCTAAAGATTAATCTGAAAAACTTCTTTCAATAGACAACAGTAGACAGACATCATTGTACGTAATAAAAGATTCAATTCATTTCAATTGAAGTGTGTCGCATGACGTCATTGTGGTTATATTTATTAGTGTGGTAGGTACTGAACCATGCGGCGCGTGCCAAAGCTACCAATACGACGGAAACCTGCGGTCACGCCCACGTCCAAATGCGAAAACAGGAACAGTGGAAATTTCTAGGAATCTCTATTTTGCTAAAACAGGTGTGAAAACCCGGTTTGGTAATCCTACTCGATTTTAAAGATAGGGATATTTTTTGCATAAGGAGTCTTCCGATTCAAAATGCGCAAGCGCATAAATTTATAGTTCCCTAACAGAAAACTATTTTTATTATTATTACTGATTTCAAAACTGTGCACAGTGGAGGTTATGAGTTCGAATCCCAATGGCTGGGAAGCACACTTTGTGAAAATTTGTTTCCAGTCTGGTCTCCGATCACCTGATTATCTGAAAAGTTTAATTCCGTGTTTCGGAAGGCACATATAATATGTGGGTCCCGAACGCCATCTAGCGCTTGATCACCAAACTATCCAAGGATTTGTGGAAACTCGAAGCTCTTTACACACAAAAAGAAAATAAAAACAAAAGAAATAATAGAGACCTAAACGTGTTAGAAAGACCAAACACCAAAAGGAAACTAGTCTCATCCAGCTCTCATCACATGGCTATAAAAATATACAACCATATCCCTAACTATTTGAGGAATATAGAAAAATCTTCATTTTTTGCCAATAATCTAAAGGATATTCTCATAAATAAATTCTTTTACAAAATATCTGAATTCTTCGATGATAACTTTACTTCAAATTCACACTGATTTCT
The DNA here is from genome assembly GCA_943193695.1 of Acrobasis suavella. Taxonomy (NCBI): domain Eukaryota; kingdom Metazoa; phylum Arthropoda; class Insecta; order Lepidoptera; family Pyralidae; genus Acrobasis; species Acrobasis suavella. Next base: position 7,720,483 of record OW971947.1, read on the forward strand.
CTACTATATAAAACAGTTAATTGTAAAGTTAATTTATAAGTAAAGTGGCAACTAGTTGCCCTCATGTTTGCTGTGCCCTTAAAAGGTGTCACTTGTACTTATCTTTATGTAACAACCTTAAACTTGTGACTTGCAATAAATCTGAATCTGAATGTGGATTGGTTTCTGGTTAACCCTTTGGGTTGCGAAGGTCAGACGGCAGTCGCTCTGTGTACAAAAACAGTAAACTCATCAAATGTCCTAGGTTAGGTGGCGAACCACGGGCTCTGCAGCGTTACTGCTGAGGATGCAACTGGGAAAATACGCACGGATGACTTTACAAATAACAAAATGGAGACTGGCGCTTATAATTTAACTAGCTTTAACCTGCGACTTTGTCCGCATAGAAGTCGAAAATGTTCCCGTTCCCATTCCCATGACTGTCATTTGCTAGAGCAAAAGAGAGCGACGGATCTATCTATCTCAAATTTTTTGTCTCACTCAAAAAATGACGAAGTTTCATAATATTACAAATTTGCAACCCTTAATGCACCCCCGGGGATGCAATTTATTTAAATCCAATTAATGGATTATTATTTTTTACTAACCACAAATTAAAAAATGTCATGTGTCTCGCTTCAAAAATTACGAAGATTTACACAAACTTGCATATTTCACCCCTATAGGGATGTAATTTTCAAAATCTAATAAATGCATTATTATTTTCTACTAACTACTAAAATAAATTAAAAACTTCCTGTCTCATTTTAAAACTTATGAAGTTTCATACAAACTGGCAACCCCTATTTCACCGTCTCTTAGTCACAATCTATATCCTACCAAATTTCATCTTCATTTGCTAAGTAGTTTTCGAGATTTCGTGATGAGTGAGTGAGTGAGTGATTTTCGCTTTTATATATCAAGTACCTAGTAATAAAGTATTTTAAAAAGTTAGCGTACAGGTACTTAAGTATTAAATATTTTAGACGTAATATGATATCATTTGATCAGACCAGTTCTCGGTCGATTTTACATTTTTATTTGTTAGAAGAATACTAGTTGGGCTGTCGAAGGTAACAAAAATGTCTAAGATGAATATAAAAGAAGTTTTTTGAAAAATAAAAAATAACTTTCTTTGTACAAGCTTTTATTGTAAGGCCAAGTACTTATTAAGACAATGAGATAAGCCCAAACTCGATGGAGTTGTGTCCTTTTATTACTGAGTTCCAGCGACCACCTTCCGTCTCCGTGATCAGACCCTAGGCCGTCTGTACTCCTCAAGTCTACCGTAAAGTGCTCCTCAAGACAAATCAAAGAAGTCCTACTCAATGAGGTTATGTTGTTTTATAACCGAGTTCCGTCAAATGTCTCCCGGCTCCATCATCAGAACAGCTTATTGACCATAATATTGTACTGTTATCCGACTTACACACGTATGCAAAATTTCAGCTCTATCGGTTGAGAATAAGGGTTGGATCTAATTTGTCTGCACGGAGCAACACTTTTATATGTTGATATCCTTTTATGTTATGTTATGTAAATTCTTTATTGTACAAAAAGGACACAACACAAATACAAAAGAAAACAATACAAAGGCGGACTTATCCCTTTAAGGGGTCTCTTCCAGCCAACCCAAAACCAGAGGAAAGAATGACATTTAGTAGGGTGGAATATTGTACGCAATTTTATAAATAAAATGTCATATTTATAAATAAATATATATATATATTATTATATATATATATTCCTTTTCTGTCGCTCAAAACCGGCAACACTATTACTGGTTCTACTCAAGTTCAAAATTCAAGGCCGGTGCTGAAGCGTTCCATCGACCTCTCTCGCTCTAGCGAATGACAGTTCTGAGCGACAGAAAAGGATAGCAGCATAGAAAAGTGCTGCTCGGTGCTGACAAATGGGATCCAACCCTAACTGGTTATAAATTGAGTTGCAAAATTTGACCTAAACACACATCATTCATAAAAGCTTGTACAAATACACAAAAAGCTTGTAAAAATACACAGCGACTGCAAAGTAACTGTTCGTTATCAATCAATGGCATATTAAGGTCAACTATTATCTTATCCCGCCGTCATTGGCGCATTATCACAAAATTATACAGATATCTTTTATTGGGCTATCAAGGAGCTTTCGTGTTGTTTTTCTCCTTTCGGCTTGTTAAGTCCTCTGTTAGGCTTGTCAAGTCTAACATGAAGAGAGCAAGTGCAAAAAAAATATTATATAAAAAACTAACAAAATTTTTGATAGCCAATTTTTTTTAATTTTACTTTTTCCATTAACAATCGTTTTAGGGTCAGTTCAGACAGGAAATATGCGCGAGCAATTTACTAACTCAATTGAAAATAAGACCGTGTTACCGTAGCATAAAGTGTATAAAAACGTTTCAACATGACAAAATTCTCGCGATTTGCAGTTTAAGCTATTATTTTCGAGTGTCATAAAAAATCCTCTCCGCTGCGCTCCTCTCCGTCTGAACCGACCCTTAGTAGGATGCCAAGCAAGCATTTTATTTATCTACACAAAAGAGTACATTATAAAATGAAAGAGTTAATATTAATTTAATAACCGGCCAAGTGCGAGTCGGATTTGCGCAAGATGGGTTTAGTTTGTTTTTTGTATGGGATCCTCAGTTAAATATTTGTTTTATTCTGTTTTTAGTATTTGTTGTTATAGCGACAACAGAAATACATCATCTTTGAAAATTTCAACTGTCTAGCTATCACGGTTCATGAGATACAGCCCGGTGACAGACAGACGGACAGACGGGACGGACAGACGGGACGGACTGACGGACGGACTGACGGACATAGGAGTCTTAGTAATAGGGTCCCGTTTTTACCCTTTGTATATAGATATGATTTTAAATGTAGATAAACAAAAAAAAACCAAATATGTGACAGTGTTGTTAACCATATATTTAAATCGTTTAGAGTAGATACTCATATTATAATTGTAGCAAGTAAAATTAATACTCATTTTAACATTTGCTATACCTGAAGAGGTCAATAAGAAGGACCGTATTAATTTATAAGACCATATTGTAATAAACTCTTATTAAGCAAATAAAGAATTGAATTGAATTGTACGGAACCCTAAAAAGGATTCTTGACGAGAATGCTCGATTGCTTGGTTTGACTAATTTTACAATGCTTTTGCATCAAAATCTGTACGCATTTGGCTCATGCAGCTACGACCACGATGGCAACCATGAAACATGTAGGTATTTATAACGATAATGACGCTTAGCTCTTACGTCAGATGAACAGAACAGCTCTCTTATGAACATTAAGCAGGAAGGAAACCGCCAGACACATCACGCAGGCTTTTTTTGCTGCTCTACCTTCTCCTTCTTTGAGAAGAAGGTTAATAAATAATAAATAAATACTCGTATATACTGACAGATTGAATTAGCCCCAAGGTAAGTTCGAGACTTGTTATGGGATACTAACTCAACGATACTATATTTTATAACAAATACATATTAGATAAACATCCAAGGCCCAGGTAAATCTGAAAAAGATATTTTTCCATCTTGACCTGACCTCCACCGGGGATCGAACCGGAAGGTTAAAGTCATCTCTCAGATCTGCAACTGCTGTGAGTGGTGAAATTGATAAAACAAAACACACGCATAGAGACGACATCGCGCACACGCAGGCAAGAGATAGCCAGACGCATCACGGAACGGATGCCTTGTTTGACTGTTCTACCTCCTCCTTCTTCGAAAGGATGGTTCTAGTCATCTCTAAAATTGCTGCTGCTCTATAAAATTAGTTGATAATACTCACGCATAGAGACGACGTCGCGCACACGCAGGTAAGAGATCGCTAGACGCATCACGGACGCCTTGTCTAATTGTTCCACCTCCTCCTTCTTCGCGGGGAGGGCTGCAGTCAGCTCTGAGAAGATCTGCATCTCCTTCGTGCGGCGGCATCTTGCTGCCACGCGGGATTTCTCCTTCCTTTTTTCGTTGTTCCTGCAACAATTCAAATTAATCAAATTATTTTCATTTTTTTTTTCATTTTTATGACGTTACATTTTTCTACCATCATAACTAACCCGCGATTGATGATGATATGTTTGTTTTAGTCTTCCTTATCAGCTTAACAATCATGTACAGCAAATTTGCGGGTTTTCAATATGAAACTGAAGTTTCCGTTAAAAAATAAATGGTTTACTACTTATATAAACTTATAAAGTGATGGCAAAGTGGTAAGCGAGATCTATAAAGATACTACCAAGACTAAGAGATAGAAAGATTATAATCTTTATGGGAAAATTAATAACCTCATTCAAGACAAAGATCCCGATCAAAAAAAGATTGATGAATTATGAAGACGCGCAGTCAGAATCAAATCAGTAAAGAAGCGTTTGGGAATCCACAATAGACCTTTTATAAACCGGATTAAAGCGGAACAAATACCTTTTAGTTATTGATGATAGTTTATGCCTCTCGGCGGCCAGCTGCGGGGCTCCCGGTATACACATTTTTCGAATACTCTACGCCTCATATACTTCTTAAATATTAGGCAATTTTACTTTCGATAATATTCCTTAACACGAAACGCGTCCATTCACAACCGCCGTGTGGTATGAGTAGCAATTAGTGCCTTATTCCATTAATTTGTCATTAGGAACGACCACAGTAATATTATCGCTAAATAGGGCATTTAAAAAATGCGTCACAAATGCGTTTTCGAATAGATTCTGACAGACGTTGGGCTGGTTCTTACTTAACGATGCTGTTTTCAACCGCCTCTGCGGCGCCATACGATGCAATAAATGAAGTAAATAATTTTAACATTTATCAAGGCCTTTTCCTTAACCTCCCTACATTAATAGTTAATTCTAACACCATATAAGTTTATAAAACTAATACCCGACTACATATCCCATATACGGCTAACAATGTATATATTTGAGAAACGTGCCAATCAAGACCTTTCATTTGATACCCCACTCGATATAGAAACAAAAAAAAGTTTTGCGTTTCACTTTTTTGTATGTAGCATTAGTTGTATAGATTTTTGCATACAAATTTTAGCCTATGTCACCCGAACAATAATGTCGAATCGATTGACAAATCATTTGTGAAAATTGGACTAGCGATTCGGATTCGAAACAGACATACATACCCACATACATACATACATTGACTGCTAAAATCATTATCCTTTCTCTAATTATTTCACGTTATATGAAATCTTAAATTAAAAATGAAATTCTCACTGGCAAAAACTTCAAAACAGAACAAGTAAGTGGAACTAGTGCAATGGCTTTATTAAAAATCAATCCCAAATACCGATTTACAGAGATACTGCTACAGAAATGATAAAGTGCCTCATTGCATAACAGTAACCAAGTGATGCCACAAATATATCTAAGCTGATAAGAATTTCACAACCAAATATTGATACAGATAACGATATCTCTATGTTAGAAGGAATAAGGAGCAATTCGTTAGTGTGCATTAAGAATAAGAAGCTGTAGTGACAACGATGTAAGAGATGCTGGATGTGGTAGACTGGGTAGCCGCCATTAGGTGAATTGAATTGACGCACATCGAACCACAAGACGTGACGTGTTTGATAATTGTCTATCAAGCAAGCCTATCACGTTTTGTAGTGCGACACCGAAACATTCTATCATGGTGCCTGATCCTCATGTTGATGATACGTAAGCTGACAAACAAAAATGTCTGCGATATATTGGTACTTAGCATTAACAAAAACTCTTTATGAAAAATCACGTCACTCATAGCAACGGCAAACCAGCAACTAATCATGTAAATTTTTAAAGTTAATGAATTCACGAAATGCTAATTAATGAATAGAAGTAATAGGCACACCTACTTACAATTCCTTGAAAATTAACACACACGTACTACCGAGTAACGAATGTGCAATATTTTTTCGAGATGGCTTGGAAGAGTAAGCAAATTCGCGTTAAAAGAAGTCGATGATAACTTTAATTAGAAAATGAAACATTATATACTTAGAAGCATAACTAAATGAAAAACTGTGAAAATTCTTAGGTTTGACCGTGCTGGCGTGTGCAAAGAAATATAGGCAACATTCCAGTATTAGGATAAAGATAACGTCTTAGTAGTTATAAGGCTCATCTGTCAAAAGAATATATTTACCTACTAGGATACTAAATATAAACATCAATTAAACATCATACTCAAATGAAGGTGATAATTTGACTGGTAACGGTTCTGTGGATAACAGATTGAAGTTGAAGTAAATATGAACGATAAACCTGTTCCGGTGTGATAAAGACGGACATACATCAAAGAGTGCAATGGATTGAGGAAACATTTGGGAAAATATTTGTTAGATAATTTAAGGCAATAATACTAAAGCATGAAACAAATTTAATTGAAACAATACATGTATCCGTTAATTTAATCATACCATGTTAATTCTGCGGCATCATTATTACCGAATTATAAATTCAAATATTTCGTGAGTTAGAGTTCACCTAAATTTTATTGGACCATTTTCCGTGATTAATTAAAATATCAGTTCTGTTGCAAAAAGACATTGTGGGGAGATTTGGTTTTGGTCCCCATTTTTGACTTGTTAGCGCAGATTTGCGTTTCCTACACGTTTGCTATTTATATGCAAGTTCCACTACCTAACAACAAGTTGGTAAAAATAAGTACTTATAATTTAACAATTATTTTGATATCACTATGACATTATTAACAATTATTTTGATATCACTATGACAGTAACTATAAGCTAACAAACAGGCCACTTTCTCAATTTGGTTACCTAATAATATATTATTCAACGATAAAAAAACGTACATACACATGTATATCAACAAAAAAGAAACAATAAAAACCTAGACAACGCAACCTTCATCTACTCAAAGTAAAAAATCACTTATTTATCTTTGGATATTTGTATCACTTGATCAATTGACAATTTTTCATTCGATTCCTTAATAGTTGTTGACGACAGATCATTTACCGGCAGCTATGTTTATTGCCGCTCCTAAGCGCAAGTTCAGAAGAAGCGGCAACAAACTGTACTGCACATACTGCAGTATTTACTCCAAAAACATCAACTTCAATTATACTGATATTAATATTAGATATGTGGACTGACAATACGTTGTTATGTCTACTATTAAGTTTACTGCTATTTACACTGATCTACCACATTTACGATATATATATATATATATATATATATATATATATATATATATATTTTTTTTTAATTAGGATGGGCTCCAAACTGCAGGAACCGTATTAATCGATGTCGAGTCGATGCAGCCGACACTTCTATGTCCCGCATGATTATGCAACGTTGACAAATAGGCTTTCACTATGGGACATACTAAAATATTTCGACATACTTCCGACAGATTTGTACACACCTAAAGCAATAAAGAAGTGGCGGCCGAGAAATGCAACAGACCAATAGGAAAACCACTGTCGGAGAAGCAGAGGATGAGACTAGCCTGGCACAGAAGCGTAAAAAATGGAGCAAATAACAGGAAGATTATGACTCTGGTGCCAATGATGTGGACAAAAAGTTATGGTGATGATAACGCAAGAAAAATGCAGAATTATTTAAAAAAATATTTTCAGAATTTATTGGAAAGAAAAAAATAATAACTGATTATAAAACAGATTAAACTAAATATAATAACTGATTTCAAAACAGATAATTTGACATAAAATACCAAAACCATAGGCATTACTTGAATTATTCAAATGGAACAAGAAAATTGTATTTAATGGACACCAAATATCAACACAAGCGTGTATTATCTAATAGAAGTCCAACTATATGAAAAACAACAGCATCGTTTCTAGGCCAATGTCGGACGAACAGACAACGCGTTCGTCGACGCGGTTATATTAAGCTATCAAAAGACAAGAACGGTTGGCTAGCTCATGGACTTGTTTTAAACGTCTAATTGAAAGATCTAAAGTTATTTAGCTATGTCGGACATAAGATAAACTCGCACTTTAATGAGCCCTCGCACCTTATGTATATCTCATATAAGAGATACTTAGCAATTAAAAAAGCCGGTCTTTTAAATTTAAATACGTATATCATCATCACGTCAAGCCAATAATTGTCTTTAAATTGCTATGTGGTGTTCACTGCTTGGACTAGGCAGGCTACCGTTCGTGACAACTATCTACGTAGGTTAGGTACTGCGGACAATTGGCGGTGATTGCAAAAATAATCATGTCCCCGTCTGCCAATTGAGGAGTTGTGACGTGGATGTGGAATTGTGTGTCCCGATATTACTGATAGCGAACGTTGCTCCGGTTCCGTCACGGGAATAAGTCATGCTTACGCTCACCATCTTGGATTTAATAAGCCTGAAGGGTCTTTATACTTTTCGATGGAGACAAACACAAGTTTCACAAACAAATCGTAAAACGTTAATCGTGATAAGTTGCCAGTTGGCCTGATTATAAGGATCTAGATGTTGATAACCATTCTCTTAATTGGCTTCTAAATACTGCGCAGGGTACGTGGTACATATTAGGTTGGGGAAAAAGTCTTTCCGCATATAGTATGTATGAACTTGTAATAAAACCACTTTGGCTATACTATTTGTACCTGGCTGGTTTTGCTATCATTTAAAAGTTTAAATTTTAAAGAAGATAATTCCAAATTCAAATTAGGAAAATGCGTGATTTTCATTTGTTTTTCTTACCGTCAAGATGAGTGAATCAAATGAAGAAATTAGATACATTTTACTACCAAAAAGGTAAAAATGCAACGCAAGCCGCGAAAAAATTTTGCGATGTTTATGGACCTAGTGCAGTGTCTGTGAAAGTAGCACAAATTTGGTTTAAGCGTTTTCAATCCGGAAATTTTGATGTCAAAGATGCACATCGCTCTGGTCGTCCTGTTACGGATAAAATGGATGCTATTTTTGAAAAAGTGGAGCAAGATCGGCATATCAGTAGTTACGACGTAGCTGAAGAACTGGGAATTGACGACAAAACAGTTTTGGCGCATTTGAAAAAAAATGGGTACACTAAAAAGCTCGATATTTGGGTACCTCACGAGCTCTCTGAAAGAAACCTAATGAACCGTGTACTCATTTGTGATTCTTTATTACGACGTAATGAGACCGAACCATTTTTGAAGAAATTGATAAATGGTGATAAAAAGCGGATCACGTACGACAAGAACGTGCGAAAAAGGTCATGGTCAAAGGCCGGTCAGGCTTCACAGACTGTGGCGAAACCAGGGTTAACTCGCAACAAGGTGATGCTGTGTGTGTGGTGGGATTGGAAGGGCATTATTCATTATGAGCTGTTACCACCAGCCAGGACCATCGATTCAGAACTCTACTGCGAACAACTGATAAGATTAAAGCAAGAAGTTGAGAGAAAGCGGCCGGAATTAATCAACAGAAGGGGTGTGGTTTTTCATCATGATAACGCTAGACCTCACACATCTTTAACCACTCAGCAAAAATTAAGAGAGTTTGGATGGGAGGTGTTAATGCATCCTCCGTATAGTCCTGACCTGGCACCTTCAGATTTCCACCTGTTTCGGTCTCTTCAGAATTCTTTAGGCAGTGTCAGGTTAACATCACGAGAGGACTGCCAAAACTACTTGACGCAGTTTATTGATCAGAAGCCCCTGGATGGAATGAGATCATGTAGGTACCATTTTGTTCGATAACTTTTTGCCATCTTATAGGTATCCCTACCTAGTTATCGAACAAAATGGTACCTACACACTTTAGTTAAATGTAAAAAAACTATATTAAAAAATGTTTTGAATTTTCATATAAAATGCGAAAAGACTTTTTCCCCAACCTATCATAACATTTTTTTTCTTAATCTCAGATCAGCATAGAAGACAAATAATGCACACTGCCCAGTCAGATCCAAATGAGAAGTGAAAAAGCGTAACAAACCTGGAGAACTAGGTAAACTCATTTATGATACATCTATTAATTCGAACATGTTAAACACAACTTCATACTTGTATTTTGGTAAAGGCAATAGATAATTCTTAAGGACATGAAGCTGATAAGTATTTCTGACATTACGTATCAGTACAAATGTGCTCACTTCCAATATACAAGGTGCAGAGGGGGATAATCCACTTCCTACTAACTTCATGCGACCGTCGGTAATAAGGGTTCTTATTTAATCACTGCTGTAAATGTGTCACGCAATGTCACTAAAATACACCTGACCTGAATGTACATGCAACACGAATGACAGTTAATGGTTTGACAGCATTCCACTTGATTGATACATACAAATATAAATAAATATATCAGTAAACAGAGTCATCGAGGTACATCCAGATGGGATCATCATCATCATCCGAGCGTATTCCCGGTTGCATCTTCAGCGGTAACGCTTGAGAGCCCCCCGGCTCTCAAGCGTTACCGCTATCTTAACCAAGTTGATTTGACGAGTTTGACGTCAGCAACCCAAAGGCTAGACCAGAACCAATCCTGGGATAGGTTTAAGCAAGCGCTAGATGGCTTTTGTGACCTACAGTTTATGCGTGTCTTCAGTAACACGGAGTCATTTTCGTTTCGGGTAATCAGGTGATTCAATATCCTTACCAGACTGGGAACAAATTTTTACAAGATATGCTTCCGAGTGGGATTCGAACCCACGACCTTCAGATCCCAAGGCAAACGCGTTGACCATTGGACTGGGATTGATTACAATAAATTCACTAACATTTAACTTCAAATCTTATTTACGGCATTCATTCGTTTTAGCTTAGATTATTGGAAGCTACTAAGATACGAAACTTCCACTTATTCACCTAATTGAGACTTAGGTTGGCAGTTTCGTCTTTCTCTATTTTAGAATAATTATGTAAAGCTGTTTTTTTTAAGATTTCTAAAAAGAAAACAAAATAAATCATAGTTACAAACAACTGGAATTATAAAATAGATGGCATTCCTATATCTTTCAACGCTGAAATTCATCTGGATTATTGGCTCGACGTTTATTTTCGTTTCTCAATAGTGGTTACTTATATGAATATCGTTCGCTTACGAGTAGTGTGAAGCGAAATACACAAAAATACCGGATCAGAAGTTTTCCTCAATTAGTTATGCTTGTCGGAATCAATTATTTTGCTATTAATAAGCAGTTACTCCACATGATGGTGATAAGAGATGTTTGGATGCACGTACAAGATTGATCAGTTGAAAGATGCATGACTGACTGCCTGACGAATACACTGCAAAACATGACCCAGCTTTTAGCGATGTCGACCGGATCTTAAGATTTTCGTTTCAATGGAATCCTATAATATACTGATTACCATGTCAAGTGATCCCCATTTTACAGATTGTCGTTTCCACAAAATTCCATATTTACCGATTTTATGTCTACAGAATCCGATTTCTGCTGATTTCATTAATTTAAATAACAGCAAGCCATGGTTCTTAATAGGTACCATTTTCAGGATTCCGTCCTCAAAGAATAAAACAGGACCCTACTAATAAGACTCCACTATCCGACTGTCTGTCTGTCACCAGGCTGAATCGCATGAATCGTGATAGTTAGACAGTTGACATTTTCACATAATTATGATTTATTACTGTTGCTGCTATAACAACAAATACTCAAAGCAGAAAAAAAGAAATGTAAATACTAGCTTTAACCCGCGACTTCGTCCGCGTAGAATTCGAAAATGGTTCTTATAGGACTCTCCCTGTCCCCTGTTCCCTGTTCCCTGTTCCCGTTCCTGTCATTTGCCAGACCGAAAGAGAGCGACCGAATGCTTCAAAATGGTATATATATATATATATATATATATATATATATATATATATATATATATATATATATATATATATATATAAGAAGAAACTGAATGACTGACTGACATATCAACGCACAGCCCAAACTGCTAGGTCTAAAGGCTACAAATTACTAGCTGTAACCCGCGACTTCGTCCGCGTAGAAGTCGAAAATGGTAATATACTTGTTTTTTTATTTTATATGTGTATTTGTTATGTACCTATAGTATGAATTGTGTGTATATTTGTAGCGTAAAGCCTTAATTTATAACAATTATATTTCGTTCTTCTCTTCGGCCTTCCTATTAACATATGTACATATACAAATAACTGTCATTTGTTCTTCTGGTCGACTGGGAAAGTTCCCTTCAGGGATAAGCCCACCATTTGTACCACTGTGTTTAAAATTGTGTAATTTGTGTGTTTTAAATAAATAAACATAAGTTCTATGTAGCGAATATCGGGATGATTTTCTTCCAGTTGATATTTCGGGTTTTCCTAAAATTCATTATCCATAATAGCGGTTACATAATTGAAAAAAAAAGGGAAAAATACATTGCACATATAGATGAAAAAAGATTTTGTAAATACATGTTCAACTTTCAATGGTTCACTGCTGGACTTTGACCTTAGAGATTCATTTCTTACCAGCATGTAGTGTATCTTATATTCTAACTTAAATGTTCTTTTGCTACCTTTATCCTACTATTATGTAGGGTCGCCAAGCATGACAGCTCTTACCATCTTATTCTTAGTTATTATCCCTTATTCCCTTCGTACCCATATCCGAATTTAACTAAAATATCTTTGACAAACCCGTACAACAAAAAGTGTCCGAATGTGATTATTTGTTTTATTTATTCAATAATTACATTGCATGCATTGCACATGAACTATTCTAAAAAAATAATTTTTCAAAACTAAGATTCGACTTTATCCCCTAACTACCGATTTTGATAACATTTCTATGGGACCACCTGACCTCTCAAACAAAAAAAGAATTTTTAAGATCGTTCCGGTCGTCTTCGAATAATCGGTGAACATACATAAAAAAAAAAACGACGGGTTACACTCCGGAAAGCGCTGGCAGAAGTGAAAACTTGAATTTGTGCATTTTAGGGAATAATTTTGCACGAATTGCTTTAACTATCAGTATAAAAGTACTATCATTTATGTGGTAGAATACAATATTTATTTATTGCGCTATCGTACACAAACATGAAAATTTATATTACATTAACTAAACACTTTATATACACGAATTTTACGAATACACAGCAGTGTGGCCACAACACAGACGGTCGAGCCATCAGCAGTCACCATCCATGCATGCGCGTGGCACGCTGTAACATAAACACACGAACATTCGCGCAAGCGCCCTGCGCCGCCTAAACGAAACAGCAGGCGCAGGCATACATTTTCGCCGCGCCGTAGAAAGAGAGGGGGATACTTCCTCTCCTACGCCGCGCCGGCTGTCTACTCTCCATCCGTCTTACGAATTTTCGATCAGGTCACTTGTCTTGACGCCCTGACGCGAGTTTAACATTTCTTACCCATTACAAAAAAGTGTACAACGCCGCTAAAGAAGTTTTTTCACTTCAAAAAACATAAAAGATCGCGATGAATTGATAAGCTCCTCCTTTTAGGAAGACGGTTAAAAACATCAAATGCACCCTGTTAGGCATTGCAATGGCACTAGAGTGAGGTAGACATTTTCATTTTTTTCTTATCCTGCAGGTACTCGGCGGTTCGGCTGAATAATATGATATTTTTTTTAACAAATAGGTTTTTATAAAGTTATTTTTTTTTGTCTTTTATGTTCTTGGGCAATTGATTGTATAATTCAAGAGACATAAGGCTAAGGTCCAAATTCTTTGATAATATTTGTTTTATTTCATTTGGTGTGCGCGATCCACATCGGCACGGAACGTCTGAAAACTTTTTATAAAGATTAGAATTTTTCCTCCCTACTTTACACAACTCAAATATATACATACCTACAAGTGAATCCTGAGATTTGTTAAGGGCTCCCTTCAATAGTTACGCAGCTTTAGATTGATGAGTTTTCGGACACATTTTTTATAAAGCACCAACAAGTCATGGACGTCCGTATGTCCGTACTCCGTACTATCACCCCACATTTATCACTCCGTATCTTAACCACGCGTATGCATAGTACGAAGTGAGAGTGGTCTTTGCATAGAATTATAACCCATAGAGGCACTTTGTGTAGTAGACATTTGACGGTCGCGTAGTGCATAGATAAATTGTGACATTTTTGCCTTTATTTTTTTCAATATAGGCTTTCCAATTCAACCACAAAAAGTATGAATCCAGAACCGTGCCCAGCAGAGGAAAAGTGGGAACACATTCTAGTTCAAAATTATTAGATTTAAATTAAATTTTAAATTGTGATGATTTTAGTTTTTTAAATTTATTGCTAAATTTTGACCTTTCTTTCATCATGTAATTTTGTACATAATAATTGTCTGTTTTCTATTTAAATTTACATTGTATCATATAATGACAATGTAAATTTAGATAACGAAATCATCCGCAAACATGTGAATATCCATCAAATAGAAAGGCGATAGTTAATCCATTTGAAAGACAAAACACAGACTTGGAGGAAAAATAGGATCCCAAACATTTCGTAACATCAATCCCACCCACTGATGTGAAATCACAAGACAGCACGTAGTTCGATCATCTGACAAATGGTGTTATCGTGTTGTTTGGCATTTCTCCATGAATACTTCAAATGAGTAAAATTTATTCTTAATGGTTAATGTGATTCATATATGAACTCGTGACCGTTTTGTGAGACGGTTTGTCTGTCAGAGGTATGTCCCATGACTATGAATCACTATCTACACATTTAATTTTAGTGGCATCTGTACGACATATTAACGTTTTCAACCGACTTCCAAAAAAGGAGGAGGTTATCAATTCATCGCGATCTTTTATTTTATGTATGTTCACCGTTTATTCAAAGACGCCTGGACCGATTTGAAAAATTATTTTTTTGTTTGAAAATACTTTCCTGGTGGTACCTTAGAAATTTTATCAAAATCGGTTGTGTATTTTGGGGGTGAAGTCGGCTTTTAGTTTTAAAAAATTATGTGATCCAATGATTTCCTCAAGATTAGTTATCAGGGGCATCAGGGCCCAAAAGTTGATTTAAGAAGTAGAGCCACCAAGATTTTTGATGTCATTTTTTTGAGGTCCTTTGCCTCCAGCAGAGTTGGACGTACCTAGTTAAATACTATTGTGTAGTTTGATTACAAATTACAATTAAACGTAGTTAACTATAAGTAGTTGAAATTACATTAAAAACTACAATAATTGAAACTACTGTAGTTGTAATTTGTAATTGTAGTTAAGTAGTTATAACTACAAATTACAAATTAAAATTCAAAGGTTATTCATAAAATAGTTTAGAGGTCTTTCTAGACATTGATACAAATCAAATTTTTAATTATCACCATATTTAGTTTTAAGCAATTTATTTCAAATAAGTGCGCCACTTTAGCTACCACTTCGTCTTAAGGATGCTTATTTAGATAGATAAACACATTTATTTGCTGCTATAACACACACAAAAAAAAAAACACAACTCAGACACAAAAAGTAAACATCTACCTACCTGCACAATTTTCATTGTGTGTGCTACAGCAATACAAATAGGCCACAGCTCAGTGGTAATATTGCCCGAGAGCAATACACTGATTTTCAGTTGTACCCTAAAGGGATGCGTGGTGCGGGTCCAAAAATAATAATGTAAAAAAATATAAATAAATAAGGCTGTGTGTATGTTTACATAAATAGATAGTGTAATAGAATACAAAATATTAGGCAAATACATATATATTGCATTGCTGTTGCGTAAATACTTTCGGATGGCATTGTCATTATCACATATGTCACAAACATTGAGTGTTGAATTGAGATTAAATTAAGAAAATTATTTAGTTTCAGAACAAGATCACAGCCAAGCGATGGAGATATACGACAGATTAGTGCAATTACAATTGGTGGCAGTGGCAATGCTTGTAGCAAATGCAAAAAGATGATAAGCGGCAAGTACAATAATATCTGTATAAATACCACACTCGTACGTGAGGTACATGACAGGTAAGACCTTGTAACATGGTGTTTGCCATATGTCCTATTATTGAAATTAATTAGATTACTAATGATAATGCCATAATTATTATTTCTAAATAATTGTACATGACAAGAATAAATTTTTTTAGAAATCATTACTTGAAAATCAGACAAAATTTTATAAAATCTGAAATACGAGCGTGCCGACATTTTAAACATGTTACATAATACCTTTGAACGTGATAAATCATTCATGCATCTAATAATGTAAATAGTATTTTCCAGATTAATCGTGTGGACGTTAAATTCTTTAAATTGTATACATATGAGGCGAGATTCTAGCTCAAGGAAAAATACGCAAGAGACTCTAAAAGCATAAGGTAAATATACACATGCTTTTTTTGCTGTTATGGAAATTTGATTTAGTATACAATTAACCAATAGAATGTTACAGACATACATAATTAAAAATAAGCAAACAAATAAACTACACAACCTAAGACAAAAATTATAATTCATTTTCAGAGGGACCAACAGTTTCCGGCCCAAAAACACGAACCAAGTCCTGCTCACTACGGATGCGGTGCCTGGCTGCGTCAGGAGCCTGATGTTTTCTGGCGTAGATGCGGCCGTCCCGAGTCCAGACGAATCTCCACTTGTGCTGCGTTGCCAGCTCGCGCGTACGACGGAATAGATGACGATTCACTTTAGTCAATCGCTCATTGACGTAGAAACGACGATGAGGACCAGGCAGACCCGTCCCCTCGGTAGTTGCACCACGACGTACGCGCGCCGCCCTGATCAACTGGTCCCGAAGTGCTCGCCGCGCAAATTGAATAACAATAGGCCGTGGACGAGATCCCGACTGGGCCGCTGCCGCTCCCGGCAACCCTGTGGATGGGCCTACGCGCGTCACATTCACTAAGTCTTCATCGACTATTTGGACTCCTAACTTATCAGCTAAAGTTATGGCGATGTGGCCCAGGGACTCCCCAGGCTGTTCTGTGACGCCTGAAATTTCCACTTCATTGAGGAGAAAGTCCTGGTCCCGATCATTTATTTGGGCTTTCAGTTCAGCTACGGATCTAAGCAGATCCTGCTCGCCGTCACTTCCCATCGCCGCTCGCTGCCCTGCCTGCTCACGCACCTGTGTCTCTAGGCATTCAACTCGCGCTTGTAACTGCTGGTACTTTCTGTCACTTGCATCTTGCCGAATATTATTTTTTTCTAAAGCTTCAGTCAGCATTTCCATTCTTTTCCTTTCATTTATTCTGTCCTCTCTGTATTCCTCTCTAAATTGCCGCAGCTCGAAGAACAGCATTTGAATATCAGCCACCTCTATGGTGTCATTAAGAGATGTGGCGTTTAAATTAGTTGCAAGCGGTAGAATAAGTGATTTTTCCCCAAGGTGTTCCTGGGGGCTTACCACCGCGGGCCCACGACGCCGCATCACTTCGTGCATTCCACCGCGGACAGGCGTATTGGTGTTGTCCGTTCGAGGTTGTGCGCATATGCACATAGGGCACTTCCATGCTGCCTTATGTTCGGGCGTCAGAGTGCTATAATAACGTTGTTCGGATACATTTGCGCAAACGAGGTCATACTTTTTATTACATAGACTGCATACCAAGAACTGTCGTGATTCGATTGGCCTTAGACATCCAGCACAATTTTCCATCGTTGGATAAAAACATATAACAGTAATAATTAATAAAATAAAAAATGTATGCTCGAGCTGGGATTCGAACCGGCGTCCGCGAACCGAAAGGCGCGCGTCTGACCGCCACGCCAAAAATAACTTAAGAGTTGATATGAAATTCGCATACACATGCGTGTGAATGACACTAGAGGAACGAATGTGTGAGTTGGATGCAATGACGATTATTTTATGCTACCGCCCACCCAAGACACAATCACTTTGTTCACTTGTTAGTTAGCAGATTTATTGTTAATTTACACAATAATTTTCATGTATAAAATTAATTCACTAGCACCAATTGGTTGATTATGTGCAACAGATTATGGCAATATATAGTTTACACTGAATCCGTCATTAATTACACTATAAATATTTTTTGAAGTGGGAGCCTCTTTACTTGCGACAGGTACGTTAGAAGCGCACACACACACTCTTTCATATTTGATATTTGAATTCACATTCACTATTTCATATTTGAATTCACATTTGCACGGTTCAGATGGTAAATTATGCAAAATAAAATAAAAATAAATTTGCTAGATTAAAGACACAATATTCTATAAAATACACAAATGAAAATATGAGAAGCATAAAAATAACTTAAAAGTGCTATATAATCGTTTTTTATATTAAAATAATAAATACGAGTATACTATATTTTTTTCTGGCTGATTAAAAAAAGTTTTGATATTTTATTCTGTATTGTTACGATCTCCGGATCTTGTGGGTATCACATACTTCCTCATTCGGGTATTTTTAAATAAAACCTGGGAGTTCTATATATCTTGTATATTCTGTATTAGTACAATAAATACATTTCAACGTCATGTTAAAAACGCGGCAATCGTTCTAATGTCAAACTTGACGGTTCACAGCAGCGTGGCCGGTGTTACCATTTTTACACATTTTGGGTTGCTATTAATAAAATTACGGCTGATTTATGGAAATGCTAACACTATACTAACATATTTTTTATAAACTACCTGTTAGAAAAAACTAAAATGTCAACGAACGGAAATAAACCAATGTAAGCGTTATTTTATTATTGTATTGAATTTAAAAATCACTTCAAACCATCAATGAAATAGCAGCCTGCAGATAGTCCTTGAATTGAAATTTCATTTTTCATTAAGTAGATAATATTGCGTTAAGTATGATACATAATCAATATTTTGGGGCAGTCAATGTTGATAAGATTATTGTGTATAGTTAGACGATATAGACTTTTTGTTTTAAATAGGTACCTGTTTAGGGATATAAGTACATCTACAAAAATGGTTAAATATATCGGATATCCCTACCATTATATAGAAAGGAATTGGTTAATGGCAATGCGTCAATAAAGTTTTGATGCGTAATAAACATAAAACATGTTAATTTTGTTGAACTTTAACATCAACCAAAACAAAAGCGGATGTTTAAAAACTGAAGGTTTCTCAATAACATTTAATTAAACATTGTTTTCCTTATAGCATGTAACTATAAATAAACAAACATTAAATCTGTACGTAGATTGTTTTCAGGGTAACAAGAATAAAATTAACTTGATCTGGATCCTGGAAAGTCCGGAACATAATTAAATATAGGTATTTATTTGAAAATAGGTACCTACCAACAGAAAACCTTTTTGCGGCGATGGACAATCGACAATGTCGTAAATAAACAATTAAAAGAACAAAAACATCATAAAATTACTATTTTAGCCACGTGAAAAGGTTTTAAACTTACATAAAGTCTTCCAAATCGACCATGCCTGTGTACTGACAGGGTTGACCATCTACATTGAAGCACATGGTATTGTAGTTCCATTGTTGGACTTGCTGACAAGGCAGATTAGGAATCACAGGTTGGGGTGGTTGAATATATCTGACGCCGGGACGTTGGTACGCCTGAGGGTAAATCTGAGGCACTTGATTCACATAGGTGTAACACTGCACTGGTTCCACATAATTGGGATTTTGAACACCGGTACACACGTTTTGAACTGTCCATTGAGGTTCCATGGTTGGGTACGAATTCCATCCTGATTCTTCGAACTGATTGATCGGTTGGAACGATCCTGGATCACCACTAACGAGCATCTTGATGATAGCTCAAGAGGAACAATGAAGTAGTCCATCAGGGGACGTAATCGACGGGCGACTGATAGCAGCAGATGTTCTTATCTCTGAAGTCGCATGGTAGCAAAAACTTGATATAACGAATTATTAGATAACAATATTAGCAATATCGACCCTACCGCAAATGTCTCACGATTTTGATATCAACAGATTAAAAGGTCTTTCGATTCCAAAGAACACTTTTATTTCATAATTATCAGGTAAAAGTAAGTTAAGCAAAATGTCATTCCTATCAGTGAAAGCAAACAGACTTGATGATAATGATAAGTAACAAACATGTATTTTTCTATCAATAATTATTCCATTTTAAATTAATATCTATGACAATAATCTACATGACGCCCCAAACTGTCTGGGCTTATAAGTCTTATAATCGGGGCACCTTCAAAAGACCTTGTCAAATCAAATTGATTCGTCCAAATGATATCATTTCAATTGTTGCTATGTTTATTTGCAAATCTACACGTTGATTATATTTACTGTAGTAGGAACTTACTTATAAATATTTACTAGCGAAATAGAACCGAGGTGGAGAGAGACATGGGAATGAATGAAAAAGACAGCACAGTACACAAACTTGAGCTTCGCTGACGATAGATTTCTATTCGCTTAGTCGGTAAAAATTACAATCAATGCTCGAAGACCTCAGTCAGTCTGGCAAA
This sequence comes from Acrobasis suavella, assembly GCA_943193695.1. Taxonomy (NCBI): domain Eukaryota; kingdom Metazoa; phylum Arthropoda; class Insecta; order Lepidoptera; family Pyralidae; genus Acrobasis; species Acrobasis suavella. The sequence continues at coordinate 7,740,846 of OW971947.1, forward strand.
CCTTCGGTCTAGGCTCCGGATGAACATGTCAAAGACCAAAATAATGACAAATAATACCGAACAACACGTTGTTGTAGAGGGGGAAGCAATTGCATATGTCCAGGAATACGCTTATCTAGGCCAAATAGTTTCATTCCAGTCCAGAGAAGATGATGATGAGACCAAAAATCCAAGTCAAAAATGGAATAGCTTTTAGTCTACGAAAGATCTAGTGAAAGGCAAATTTCCACAGCACTTAAAAGAAAGCTCATGGACATGTGCATTCTCCGCATCCTCCTCCCGTAACTATGGAGTGCAAACTTGGGCTTTGACCGACCTCCAACAGCACATGCTTTGGAATGTCAGAGACAAAAGCTGCTGTAAGTAATATTTGATTTTAATTGACTTCAAAAAAGAAGGTTATCAATTAAGTATATATGTCTTTTTATTTATGTTCCTCGATTACTCAAAGAGGCCTGGACAAATATGAAAAAATCTTCTTGGAAGGGCATACTTGTGAGGTGGTCCCATCCAAATTTTATCAAAATCGGTTGTGTAGTTTTGTGTTGAAGTTGGTTCTTAATTGTGGAAAAAAATATTATTTATTTTCACGGCGAACACTTATAAATGCTTCTTATCTACTCGATTTAATTCTTTAAGGCATACTTGTAAGGTGGTCCCATCCAAATTTTATCAAAATTGGTTGTGTAGTTTAGTGTTAAAGTTGGTTCTTATTTTGAAAAAAATATTATTTATGTTCACGATAATAATAATAATAATAATACTTTATTCAAAATAATGCACTGGTGTTAACAATATAGTTGACAGCTCTGAGGCTCTGTGTTAGTTTAAAACTGTGCTACAGGCCTCAGACTTCCCACACTATTGATACAGTTTATATTTTTGTCTCTAAGATTATGTAAAGTATTATAATACATTATTCAAAAAAAATAACTAAGAATAGCAAGGCATATGAGTGTACTACAATTATTTTAATAAAAAAAAACAGCCTACAACAGCGCATCGGCAATTGAATTTGAGTGTGTGTGTGTTTGTGTGCGGGTGTGTGTTTGAGTGTGAAAGAGTGGGTGGGTGTGTATGTGCAAAAGAGAGTGTGTTTAAAAGGATGTGTGTATTATTGTATATGCATCCATCCAAGCACACATACATACACATACACATATATACATATATATATACACACATATACACACATACATACATACATACATACATACATATATACATATATATATATATATATATATATATATATTTACATATATTATGTTATAAAGTTTTTATTTTATTGTATTGTTTCCTTATACTATACTGCTACGGTGAAGAGATCTTCAGTGGCTTCATAATCAATATCGTTTAGTTTTGTTGTAATAATTTTTTTGTACTCACGATTATTTATTTTTATGATTGTACTTATTATATTCTTATGAATTTTATTATAGAGCATCGGGGCATGATAGTCGTAACATTTTTTGCCGAATACTGTTTTAACTCTAGGGACTGGCACTTTAGTCACTCTTTTTATATTTATAGTTAAGTTTGGGACAATAAGTCTATGATACCTACGTAGGCATTGGTAAATGTACAACTTTCTCACTGTTAACACATTACACAATTTATAAAGTTCAGTTGTAGGGTACTTGTAGGGTAATCGATGTATAACTTTTAAGCACGCTCGTTGGGCCCTCTCCAGCTCAATAAGATCTGTTTTTGAAGATCCACCCCATGCACAAATACAGTAAGATGTTATACTTTCACATAAGGACCTATAGGTTAATACAAGGACATCATAGCTAGCTAAGTCACGTAGATTTTTAAAAACATATATAAGTCCTCTAACTCTGCCCGCAAGTGCAGATACTTGGGGGGCCCAATTTAGGCCATCATCAATGATGATTCCCAAGTACTTTATTGTCCTTTCACGTGTTAGATAGGAGCAGTTACATAGAGCAGGTACCTGTGATAGCTAATTGCAAGGATGTGTATGGATCTGTAGTTTAAAATTATTTTGTGGACGACTACGAGAACTTATGCCAAAGCAAATGTATTTTGTTTTAGACGCGTTTAGAGTGAGAAGACTTTTTTCTAGCCAATCTGTTACTCTTCTCATTCCATCTTCTGCGAGTTTCCTAGCGTCACACCAAGATTTGCCATGAAATAGAAGGACAGTGTCGTCCGCAAACATCACCATGTCGCATTTATCAATTTTCAGATCGCATAAACTATTTATGTACGCCAAGAATAAGGTCGGTCCAAGAGTACTGCCCTGGGGCACGCCGAATTCACAAATAGCACTACCACTTTTGTGCTCTTTTATCTTAACTGTCTGTGTCCTGTTGGATAGATATGATTTAAACCATTCTAGAGGTATTCCTCTAATACCTAGGTTTTGTAGCCTTGCCAAAAGTATCGGTATAGACACAGTGTCAAATGCTTTCTGTAAATCCAAAAATACACCAAGGCATCTGTCACCTCTATCCAAATGGTCACGCAATACAGAAGTTAGTTTTATTACGGCATCCTGGGTTGATTTATTACGTCTGAAACCATATTGGTTACAACTTATTAAATAGTACTTCTCTAGATAGGATATTAATCTATTGTTAACATATTTTTCTAGGACCTTTGAAAGTACACACAAAAGAGAAATTGGCCTATAGTTACTTGCAATGTCTTTGCTACCATCTTTATATATCGGTGTAACTAAGGCTCTTTTAAAAATATCAGGAAAAATGCCTGTGTTTAAGCTTAAGTTTATTAAATATGTAACTTGTTCAACAATATAAGGACATATGTACTTCAGTATATTTGCAGTTAAATTATCACATCCAGGTGCACTCCCTGACTTTAAACTCATTATTATTTTACGTACTTCTTGGCAGTCAGTTGGAGTTAAAGCAAAAGAGTTAGTAGGAGAATTTTGTGAAGTAGCTTGTGTCACTAATTGAGCCTGTGTTTGTCCTAGTTTAGTAAGGGTTTTAGTAGCGAGCTCTCTTCCCACTGTAGTGAAATACTTATTAACATTATCTAAAGATTCTACTTCTGTTTTATTAGACTTCAGTAATTCTTCTGATGCATTTGTAGAAGTTTTGTTTTTTAAGTTACAAACATCCTTAATAAGATTCCAAGTGTTTTTAATATTACCTACATTTTGATTAAATTTTGAACGATAATATTGCACCTTAGTAATTTTAATGAGCTGATTACATATATTACGATACTTAGTATAGTTAAATTTTAATATTTCGTCATTGGGCGATCGTTTATGCAGTTTATGTAGCCTATTTCTTTTACGAATTGACCTAAGAATACCAGCCGTAATCCATGGTTTTAAGCATTGTTTTCTATGTGGAACAGTAAAAGCTTTTGTATTATTTTTAACTATGTCCTGTATTCTTGATACTAAGAACTCAGCTGTTTCATTGACATCCGATAGCTGGTAGTAATCGGCCCAGTTTTCCTCTGCTAGTTGTATTTTTAGTGCATCATAATCAATTTTTACTTTCTGGATTAAAGGTTGTTCTTTTTTAGTTATGTTACCGTTTTCTAATAATAAAAGTATAGGCGAGTGATCAGTCAATGCTTCAAAAACAAATGTTTGCCACGTATAAGGTGTTTTGATCATAAAATGATCAATGCACCCATCCAGACGTGTTGGTTTGTCGACTCCTTGCATTAACCCATAGTATGCCAACAAACTCAAATAGTTAGCACCATTTATGGACACATTTCCTGGTAGTATATTAAGATTAATGTCTCCTGTTAAAATTATTGTCTCTGTTGTTAAAGTTTTAATGACATTTTCAAGAGAATTAATATAATTTGTAGGATTTGTAAAACAAGGCGGTCTGTAAGAGCAAACTATTGAGCAATTATTTTGGATATTTAAGACTAAGCAATTACCATCCATGAAATCTGGTTCTTTAGACGACACCACAATGCTATTTCTAACATAGGCGACGACGCCATCATTTTGGTTAAGAATTGTTTTTGTGCAAAACATTTGGTAGTCGCATAACGGCGGTGGATCTTTATTATTTTGTAACCAACATTCGGTTAACACAATTATATCAATAGAAGTATTTAGCGATTGTATAAATACCAATAATTTGTCAATGTTGCAGTTAACACTTCTTATATTAGCAGTCAGGATGGTTAGTGAATTACATGTACGAATTGACTGAATACATTCCGGATCATCAACTATACTGCAATTGGGATTGTTAAATTTGTTCAAGTCATCTTGAACATCCAAATTATTTTTACTATCGAATTTTATTTTTAATGTAACTATTATCACTTAAATTTTCTATTTGTATGTTATATGAACTAGCATTGTATAAATGGTATAATTGTTTTGTGTATATAGTATGGTTTGTAGGCTTTCTGTGAAAGGTAATATTTGTTATGTATAACGTGTGTGTAGTGCAGTGAAAGTATGTATTTGATGTTCCCAGTGTTATGTATGATTGTTGTGTAGTTTTTGTAATGATGATTAAATAAAGTGTGGTGTATGTTTTATATATGTTTTTGTAGTAGAATCTAAACCTTTGCGCTAAGCAGTTATATAAATGTTTAAACAAGAAAACGAGATAAATAAATAAATACAGTAAACTCTTAAGTACCACATGTGGGAGAACATTAGTAAATGCCTCATATGTGATACCGGGGCCTAGTCAATCCAGGGACAACTTATGTAGCTCATTAAGACTCCTAATCAGTATAGGTTTGCTTTGGTCTGCCTTCTTCAAAAACACCCTTCCAGAAGATGTCCAACAATATTTATAGTTGTTTTTCTTGGCAAAATCCCTTGCCGCCGCGTATATTTGTCGTGACTTCTGAGTCAGATTATCTGAGATATATATCGGCTGGACCGGCCCCACAATTGCCAGATCCGATGTGTTCAGTTTGTTCTCCTTACGTGTTTTATTACGTTTTTTAAGGCCTGTTAATAATTTTTCTTTTGTTATGCAGCTGGTCAGTTCCACTATAATTGGCTTGTTACCTTCTCTTTTTGTATTTATTCTAAATATATCTTTAACGTCCGACTGATTCAGAGGGGTTTCTAATACTTCGCCAGTCTTGTACAAGATGTTGAGAAGGTCCTCTTTTGTCTCATGATCTTTTTTGATGATGAACGATGAACACGCGTGTTATAAATGCTCCTTATCTACTGGATTTAATTCATTAACTAATTAATGACGTTAATTAACATTTTGTTTGTGTTGTCGCAGAACTTGTGAACTTTGCACATTTTGGACAACTGCAAGAATTTTTAATTATTTTATTTGTTTTTAGTTCTTTTAGTGTCTGATGCATTTAATGTTGTGTTGATGTAGTTTGGAAAACGTACATCGAGATACCTGGCTGTTTCTAATCAAGATAAATAAATAAATAAATATATAGAGACAAATTACACTGACTGAGCTAGCCCCAAAGTAAGTTCGAGACTTGTGTTATGGGATACTAACTCAACGATACTATATTTTATAACAAATACATATATAGATAAACACCCAAGACCCAGGACAATTTGAAAAAGGCTATTTTTCAACTTGCCCTGACCGGGGATCGAACCCGGAACCTCTGGGTGGCGGACTAGCATGGTGACCACTACGCCACGGAGGTCGTCAATGAAGAATAAAGATATACAAGAACATTTTAGTGGACATATTCTGTTTAGGAATCAGTCAGTTACTATATTTGACAATTCATTTATACACAAAAATTCGAAAGATGCACGAGCACAGATAGGAAAAAAAAAAGCAGCCAAGTGCGACTTGGACTCGCCCATGAAGGGTTCCGTAGCAGCTACTAACATAATATAAAAGTTCTTGTAGTTCGTTGTAACTTTGATCGATGTTTTAGGCACCTATTACATTATTAGAAAATAACGATTCACGGTTTATGCATAAGGTTTATGTTTATGAAATTATTTTTTTATTTTATTTTCGTATTGAGTTGATTGAATGTTGCATTAAAAAAAAAAAGAAACTACTTACTAGATCCCGCTCAAACCTTTTTTTAGTTTAATCATTCTCTTATTTTAGAAGTTACAGGGGTAAAATGTGGGGGACAGTAAAATGATTCCCCCACATTTTAGCACTTTGGAAAAAGAGACATTTGGAAGTGTCCCTCTCGCAAACTATTCAGTTTAAAAAAAATTAAATTAGAAACCTCAATATCATTATTGAAGACCTATCCATAGATACCCCACACGTATGGGTCTGATGAAAAAAACTTTTGAGTTTCAGTTCTAAGTATGGGGAACCCTCAAATTTTTATTTTTATTTTTGTGTGAATATCTTAATGCGGTTCACAGAATACATCTACTTACCAAGTTTCAACAGTATAGTTCTTATAGTTTCAGAAAAAAGTGGCTGTGACATACGGACGGACAGACAGACAGACAGACATGACGAATACATAAGGGTTCCGTTTTTTTGACATTTAGCTACGGAACCCTAAAAAACGTTATCTCTTCAACACGAGCTCACAAAACAAAACATTTATGTAAACGGCTTATGAACCTCTCTTTTACTCCTTATCTTATGTCAAAGGTCCAACGCGACCATGTGCTAATTATCTTTCGTACGTGAGATAAGAGAGTCATGTAAATAGCTCAGTAAACGAATATTTGACCTCAAAAAGCTAATTGCATAACGCAGGCGACTAATCAGTCAGGCGACGCATAGAATGACGTGAAACTTGATGCTATTGCTAGCATTCTGATTAGTTTTGTCATCTTAATCATTTAATTTTTTTATCAAAAATATAAAAATAAACTTAATAATCGTTTAAGATTTGATGAGTAGCAAAAATCCAACGTTTTTTTCTTCAACAGATTTTTCTTATTTGGGGTCAACTATAGGTACTATACGCATCTCGGCCAATAACCTTCTTGGTGCAAATACCGCCATACTATACCTACCTCTGTTCATTTTTCTTAGATGCAGTACATAATGTTTTAATAAAAACCAACTTCTTACCCTCCCTTGACCATGCTAACAGTGCTACATCTACATTTCTATCTACTAACTAAACCCCCGTTGTTTATCGCACATCTTTCTTCGCCCTTCATATTTTCTTTTTCATCTGCAGTCTTCTGTTTCAACCCCGAAAAAAGAGGGTATTTTAAATTTGACGGCAATGTATGTCTGTCTGTTGCATCGTAGCGCTTGAACGGCTGGACGAATTTCGATGCAGTTCTTTTTTACGCGTGAAAGCAAGTTTGCTTGCGGTGATTCATAGCTATGTTTGATGGATATCGGTTCAGCAGTTCAAAATTTATGGGGGGTGTACGCTTGAAAGTCGGTTTTTTTATTTGCCTGTTAACATCCTCAAAATATTTTTTAAACTTTTCACTTTGTCCTCTCTACAATATTTACCGTAAACCCTGACTCCGATCCTTGTAGGAGTAACTCAGATCGTCATACTCATTATTAACAACTTTTCCTATGGGAACAATGCTTGAAACTCGAAGAAAAAATCGACATTTTCATTCAAAAGTGTTCGGACGGCCCGGCAATTTGTATGAAAATGTCGATATTTTCTTCGAGTTTGAAGCATTGGTCCCATAGGAAAAGTTGTTCATATTGACGGCCTAAGTTGCTCCTACAAGGATCGGTCAGGGTTTTTGTTACATATTGTATATGCCATAAAATCCAAAAAGTCTCAGCCAAAAGCTGACGTATGAAACTGGCTTTAAATTAATATTTTTAAAGTACCTAACTCACTAGGTAACTACATCAAAAAGTAGTATGTAGAGTGTAGATTACATTGATTCGATTGCACAAGACTTCTAGTTAAATGTCATTTAACTTTAACTGTACAGTTTAAACTGGTTTTGAAGACACTTACATTCTTCGGGAATAACTAAGTAATTTATGAAACCTGTATGGAGCTGTAAGAATCAATCCTAAAATAATTTCATAAGATGTTGCGCATTTAACAGTTCGTTAGTGTTATAAATTATAAGTACCTACTTACATAAGTTATTTCATATTTTTATCCCCCGACAAAAAAGATGAGTGTTTGACGCTAATGTCTGTCTTTCTGTGTCTGTCTGTGGCATCGTAGCTCACGAACGGATGGACTGATTTCGATGCGGTTTTATTTACGTAAAAGTCAGTTTCTTTGCGGTGGTTCTTAGCTATGTTTGATGAAAATCGGTTCTAACGTTTAAAACTTATTGGGGGTCAACGCGTGAAAGTCGGGGTATTTTATGATAGCGCTACGGATATCAATTCCACTAAACCATGCCACATAATTAGTACACCATGCCTGCCTATCGCCTTATCATCATCATCCTCATCATCAGGTCTTTTTGTCTCCACTGCAGGAGCACGACCCTCTCTGTACTAACAGAGCCATACTTGGCCAGAGCAGCCAGAGGACTTGGCCTACACACTCCACGCTGGCCAGAAGTCGCCTTCTACGACATCTACGGGAGGACTTGGAGTGGCCCTATTCTACTCTGCCGGAAACCACACGGCCTATAAACATAATTATTTCTCTTCCTTTTTACTAGATGGCGCTATAGCTATGCAAAAGCACGCGCGTAGACGCAGTGTCAATTTTGTAATATGCGTGTTTTCTATACAAATTAAAGTACTTGCATACAATCCGGCCCCGCGCTAAACAGCGGGGTGCGGAGCAGTGTGTGAATCGCCTAACTCTGTAAGGATCTGATATAGGTACCTAACTTCAAAATTGCAATTGACTTGTCATACATGTAAAACTCATGCAGTAGGTACCTACTATTTGTTCATTGAAAGTGATTATGATAATGATAACAGCAACGATGCATATTTTTGACATCGATAAGGCTTTTTACTTTTATCTGTGGTTAGCATGAGGCAATGGCGTCACTAAAACAAATATAAAATCTGTACACGTGGATATGAACGTGTATGTTGTACCTATAGGTACTACATTTATATAAAATGTATCATTAAACTACAAGTCTGATTAATAATTTCATAATTTTTATTATTTTTATCATGAAGAAGTATATATTTATTTATTGTGTATCTATATGTACTGTAATTTATTCTTGTTTTTTATTTAGTCTTTAATACGTAACTTAACAATCTTCACAACTGATCGCACTTGCACCTACTTAAGGTTTTAGCTGATAATCAGCGCACTGTATTTGAGCAACATTTTCGCTGAGTCTACGACCTTTTTGTGCTACTGCAGCATACATACACACATCAGATCGCTAAAAACCTGTTATTAAATATACACAAAAGTCATTCGTGTATGTCCTTGTGTGTGAGTGTGTGTGTGTGCAGTTTTCACAAATAAACGATTTATCTATCTATCTATCATAACAGAATGAAGCTTGAAAAATATTTTTATTATTTTCAAAGATGCGGGGAGCTTCTGTTATTTATTATTGTTAACTATGGTTGTTTTCGGTCTGTGTGAATGGCCAACACTGATGACAGATTTTTCAAGCTGCCTAAAGGCATCTGATGTACCGAGGTATTGTAAAGAGTTATGAACAATTTATGATGAAGAAAAAGCGGTGAATTCTTTGTTTCTTTTCTCCCAGATCAGCATGGAAGCGTTCACAAAAAAGTTTCCCAAATATTCGGTCAAAATTCATGAGCACCAATGGATAACTAAGCCGTAAGATAAGAATCGTAATTATGTTTGCGTAGGTTAGGTTAGGGCTAGTGTTGCCGCTCGATAGTCCACTATTAAAAAATTATCGATAGACTATACCTAGGTATTTTAAATAAAACCGATTGTGTATCTATTCTGTGCCGATACTATCGATCAATGGCGTTAATTGCGACTTTGGGCTAGTGCAGCCATTAAAATATAAAATGAATTAAACACCAACTTATAGTGCGTATGTTTAGAATGAAACAATATGAAACAAATATAACAAATGAAAATATATGAAACAAATATAACAAATTAGACAACAAAATATTGTCAAACATAAAACAATGAATAATGTCAAACTAATCAAAAGAAAAAAAGCACATATAAAACGCTAACTCAAGCCTAAACTCTGAGCGCATGAGACTATAAATCTATACAAAAGATCTGCACTAAAATAGTAATTATTAATATAAAATTTAAGCTAAACAAGGTGGAGTTACGATTCATTTTGTTAAAAAAAAATAACTATTAGGGAAGGAACAATAAAAGCACAAAATAGACTCGACAACTATATTGTCCTTTCCACAAAATAATACAAACAAAAACACAAAACTAAAAATCTTTAAGGACAGACGCAGGTCCGGCGAAAAAATAAAGTAATCTTGTACAGCAGATACGTTTACAAAAACTCTGATATTGGAGAGAAAAACGTGGTGGTCTTTGAATCTCGGAGCGGGACTTAGCGTGTATTACGGAGGTACTTCGTAAGGGACGCCGTCGGCAAACTTGTTCAACGCAAAATGGCGGCCGCTTCTTAGTGTACGACATCGTCACGCCCAGCCGCAATTCTTCACCGCTAATTACCCACGGAGAAGTTTTCAAGGGTAAAGGTGTTCCCTTTTATCAGGGAACACAAACACAGAATTCAAACAAATTATTTAAAATAATTCAGATAAAACTGAAAAGTTTTCCACGACCATACAAGTTCAGTAAATAAGTAGATTGTGTGCTTCGAATGCCACCCGATCTCGAAATCAATCGTCCTCTCAGACTCGGAATTAGTTTATCTCTATTAAATGTCGGTAGATACCGAAAACAAAAATTTTACTTACCAGGTTCTAAAAATATTTCACATTTTGTCTATGATCGAATATTCTAGAAGATCATAAAGAATAGTAAATAAAATGCCTCAATCCTATGCATTAGTTAATAGGGTTTTTTTTTTATCAACAACGTGAATGATTTCTAAACTAACACTAGAATAAGTTATTTTTTTAAATCTGGGAACGGCAGTGACATTGACTATCTGTCAAAGTCATTAAACGTCATTCAGTTAGAATATGTATCCAAACATTTATGTTGTATGAATGCATTTCCGAAAATTATTAATGACTAAATTAAATAGTACCTACATTGTTTTGAAGAGAAATTTGAAAATGCTTATATAAAACAAAGGATGACCCATTTGTTACGTAAGGTGTAAAACTACATTGTTAGAGCATTTAAAAGAATATAAACAATAAAATAAATCTTGTCATGTCTTTTTATTGAAATATACGCTTTATAAATCAATACCGTCGCAAATTACAATTTATTCATTTTTATAAATTATAAATTACATAATTTATTTGTAATTTGCAAAGGTATTGATTTATAAAGTGTATATTTCAACAAAAAGACATGTCGAGATTTTTTATATTCTTTTAAATACCTGAACAAACGCACTATAATTAGATTCTATAAGTGTTCTCAGCACACTATGCCGAAGTTCAGCGGTTGAAGTTCAGCCAAAGCATGCCTGCAATGTTATTTGCATTACTAGCAACACACTATGCCCAACTTCCGATGCGTTTTGGCTGAATCGGAACTTCGGACCGGCTTAAGTTCAACCAGAACGCGTTCAATGTATTTTGCATACCTAAGCAGCAACACACTATGTTGAGGCTGAAGTTCCGCTGGAGTCTTGACGCTGTCAACACGGGAGTTATGAAACTGCAAATAAGCGTTTTTCCAGTACCGGCGAGGCGGCGGCAGCGGCGGACGCAAATATTAATTTTATATGGCACTGGCTCGTTCCCGTTCCCGTACCATCCGCATTCGCATCCGCATCCGCACCCGCACGCCCCGTACCCGTTTCGTTCCCGTTCGCCGCAGATGCGCCTAAGACATTAGTAAATTCTCATATCAGCACATCACTACTGTCCGGCGTTTCCACTGAACTTCAGCTTATATAGTGTGTCATCCCCACCGAACTTTCGCCGCTGAACTTCAGCCGCTAAACTTCGGCATAGTGTGCTGAATTTAAGGTTAATAAGCCGTTCAATATCTGGCTTATAATTTGCATATACGAGTACGAGTATTGGAGTGTATTTAAAATGCCATAGAAAATTTTCGTATTTTAAATTTATATGTGGGTGTGTGCAATCCAGACATGCTGCTAGTTTAATAGACAATTAAATGCGCGTTGCGCCGATAAACGTAAGTTATAGTTTTAATTCTTGTTAGTATAGATGCATATATATTAGGCCCCGCGACTGCTATCGATAGACTTTCGAATAGTACCGCTACTACCGATAGTATCGATCCTGACGACGGACAAACTATCGATACTATCGATAGTACTGTTGGTTATCAGTAGTATAGCTCTAAAACAGCTATCGATACTATCGATAGGCTTATCGATAGTTTGGCATTTATCGATTGAAACTATCGATTGTAAATCTATCGATTTTTCGGCAACACTAGTTAGGGTTAGAGTAGCATAGGAATGCAGGTAGCAAAGGAATTTAAAAGGAAGTAGGTAGCATTAAGTTTTATCACAAATACATTGATTGTCCTGGCGATGGATGATTTTGTTCTTGAACCTTGACCATCTTCCTGACCGGGGCGGCTGCCCGGGGCGCTAGGTTTGACAGGGCGCCTCGTGCGTCATCACAACTCACAAATTAACCACTTATAATAACCTCCTGATCGGAACATTAAACTTTATCAAAAAGCCAATCTTCAAATAGAGTTAGTGACAGGTAGGTACCAACTACCAACATTTGCTTGGACGGATATCGCTGCGTATTCTGTTAACAATACGAGACTGTAGCAAGTTGCGAACGCAGTTTTCATATTTAGGAATAACCGGTTAAGTGCGTGTCGGACTCGCGCACGAAGAGTTCCGTACTATTATTTATAAAAAAATCACGTTTGTTGTATGGGAGCTCCACTTAAATATTTATTTTGTTGTTTTTTCCCGACTGCGCCAGAAGGAGGGTTATTTCGAGAGTATTTATGTATCTGCGGCCTGAATGACTCGATGGATTTGAGCTTGAGAGGTGTCATTAGTTAATTCTGAGAGTGACACTGGGTATACATATTAAAAAGGCAGTCGGCTTTTTAGTTATTTTTTTTATAAATGACCTGTTATCTGTTGTTATAACAGAAATACATCATCTGTAAAAATATAAAAATATCACGGTTCAAGAGATACAGCCTGGTGACAGACAGACAAAACGGACAGACAGACAAAACGGACAGACAGACAATACGGACAGACAGACGGACAACGGAGTCTTAGTAATAGAGTCACGTTTTTACCCTTTGGGTACGGAACCCTAAAAATCAAGTTGCAAAAATCTAAAATTCAGGGAGTTTGCGGACAAAAAATATTATTCTATGGTTCGTGACGTGAATGACAGACAATAGAGTTACTCGAACGTAGTTACATTGTTTAGTTTAGAGATGAATGGTTAAAATATAATATTTCTAACCAACTGCCAAAAGAAGGTTACAATTTGTCGGAATCATTTTTTTTTTTATATGGATTGTTCGAAGACGTCTGAACGATTTGAGAATTTTTGTTTTTTGCTTGAAAGGTCATACCTAATACTTGTCAGGTGGTTCCATAGAAATTTTATCAAAATCGGTTGAGTAGTTTGAGGGTGAAGTCGGTTTTAAGTTTTGAAAAATTACAAATAAATAGCTTTAACCTTTTATAGAGCTGAAAGTGATCGAATGGTCAGATTTGGCACAGAATAGGGAAGAATGGCGCACTTTAATGTCGGAGGCCAAGATCCACTTCGGATCGCTGAGCCAGCGAAGTAAAAAAGTAGTTGTAAAGTAGCTTTAACCCGCGATTTCGTCCGCGTAGTAGTCAAAAATGGTTAAACAGGTTTTTTTTTTTCTTACGTTATTAACTTTGTTACTCACTATAACATATAAATTATTATGTTGTTTGAATACCTACTTATAAAATATTACAATCTTTATATTATAGTTTAGGGATTTAATAGTGTCATCTGCAGTCTGCACACGACAAATAATAAGTTTTTTTGCTAGGCAAATTAAAAAATGCCCCCGACGACACCATCAAGTGATAATTGCCGGAACTAAATAATGTTCTAACCGAACAGACAAACAGACAAAAGGACATAGGTATTTAGCGACAATCTTATAATAAACGCTCTTTTTTTATCGGGGGTTAAAAATTAGTTCCAATTTTGAACAGCACCACCATCGGTGACCAAAAAAGCTAATTTCAAAGGATACTCCAAAACCATCGAAATTCTTAATTTTTAACGTGCACAGAGAAACAGACCAAATTCAAAGATCGTTTTGTGTTTTATTGCGTTAATACAAGCCTCCAGCAATATTTTATCTCATTTTTTTCATGTACCTACAGACTATTGCCTCTGAATACAGCTACGACTGCAGCGACACTTTTTTGTTACGGATTTTTTATGGAAATCAAGATAGCCATCTAGTCATAAGGTATGATTTAGATTTTAGATGGTAATAAAAAGCTGATATTCTTACTGCCATATCGATTTTTACCAAAGATAAATAATTTAATTTAAAAAAATAAAGTGAGTGTCGTGAAACACTCAGTTGGAACGAAGTTACTTTCGTAGTGAATTATTAATTCGTGACGGAAAAAAGTGACAATAAATTAAACAATATAAATAAAAAAAATATTAAATAAAAACATTAGCATATGCTGGGACTTGAACCGGTTACATCGACTATGCAAGCAATACTCTCAACATCAACTGAGCTATAGAACAATTGCATTTTGAAATTACCTTTCACTTTAGTGCGATAGATAGCGCCATTGTGTTATAAACCATGGTTTAGTTTAGATAGTGATAAAGAGCTGATATCCTTTAAACTGCTGGATCGATTTTTACCAAACATAGCTAAGAACCACCGCAAGAAAACCTGCTTTCACATAAAAAACAGCGTCGATCAGTGCATCCTTTCGAGCGCTAGGATGCCACAAACTTATAACACCCTTCTTTTTCCGTTGGGGGTTAAAATACCGCATTTTGTACAAGCGGAAATGGAGCCACCTTTCTCGCGTTTCGCGCTCGCTCGGTCGCGCATAAAAATGCATTTCAATTCAAATGATTGAATAATTACATCGCGTGCTCGCGAGCAATAATGTTGCATGTTGCAGCAAATTAGTGCTTCGCCGTGCGAAATTATGCGTTGTCGAGTCAGATGCAGGTACTGTACGTGGATATAGTTAGGCCGAGAATTAATTCATGCTGATGTTGCTATACACTAACTTTATTTTTATTAAAAATTTAAAAACCTCTGATGAACACCATTTAGTTAAAAGTTTATTTGCCAGGCAAATGAAAAAAAAAACCGACACCGTCTAGTGATGAGGCGGAACTAAATAATCCAACCGAAGTTAAATGGATACCTACATTAATTTGTCAGGGTCCAGTAAACAGTGATGTCATTTAAAATTTTATTTTGATAAAGCCTTATATAACCCGTTCAACTATTTTATGAACTAGGTAATGATTATAGTTTAAAACGGAATGTGAAGCTTTTCTTTACACATTTGCAAAATATGCCACTTTTGGCAAATGTTAAAATTTTTTGGATAATATATCACAGATTAATCATTCTATAGAATAAATATAGCTTTGTGTTCAATATTTACTTACTTAAGTTCAGTAATTTTGTACTTAAAACATTCCATAGTTTTGCATTGTTTCATTAGTCACCTTTAATTAAAACCATAAAATAAAGTAATGGGTAAATGCAGTGTTTTTACAATATAAGATCATCTTTGGGTAAAATCACAGATTAATAATTTTATAGAATATTGCTAACATTCTTTAAATATTTTAGAGTAATTTTCATTTATACAATCAGAAAATTGAGAATTAAATCCAGTTTTTTTTTTATTGACTCTGATAATTTTTGGGTAAAAATCACTTGACTCCTAAAAACTATGACACAGGTGTTTAGGTAAAAATCATTAGGAAACCCAATGCTAACATGTGTAGGCATATTATGTAGGTGCTTCAAAGAATATATTGTAATTAAATTTATAAAAAAACAGCATTTAATACTTTATTTTATGGCTTAACTTAAATGTGACTAATGAAACAACGCAATAATATAGAATTTTAAAAGTAAATATTTAACTATTCAGCTCTTAACTACATTCTACAAATTGATTAATTTATTGTTTTTTTATTTTATTTATAACTGTCAAGTTTAATTTTTCTATAGTTAAGTGCTTTCCTTTTTGTAACCACTGGGAGCAGGCAGTCCAACTCGTCTCACCTGTGGCACACAACATACTTCAAATAGGTACAACTGATTATTTATCTTATCTTTTTTTTTGCAACAATGATGCAGTGACTTGCACACATGATAATTTAAAAATGCAACCACTCAGAGCCGGTAGACCAACCTGTCTCATTGAACTAATGAAACAACGCAACGCCATGCTTTGAATGTGTACTAAAACTGACCATTGCTTTGATTTTTTTTTTTCGCAACAATGAAGCCTCTTGTAAGTGCCATAACTCAAAGTTGCAACAACTGAGAGCTGGCAGACCGACATCATTTACATAAGGGGACTACAAACCATAAAAATAAATCTAACCGTATCCATGATTTTTACGAAAAATCTCATCACCTCTTGGACTACAAAGATAAAAATGCTGAAACAAACATGTTTCTTGTATGACTACCCCCTTTAATTTTTTACTTTTTTAATTTTTTATATTTGTTGTTATAGCAGTGACTGAATACCTACATAATCTGTGAATATTTCAAGTGACTAGCAATTATGGTTCAGGAGATTGAGTCCTGTTTATTTATTTATTTTATTTATTTGTTACATTTTAGGAAGACTTAAAGCTATAAATACAGATTATATAGATAAAATAAGAAATAGGAGGCCAATAAAAGTCTCCACAAGTAGAAGTAAAATAGAAAAAAGAAGATAAGAAATTTTAAGAAGCAAGAACACAGCCTGTGACAGACAAACAGTGGAGTCTCAGTAATAAGGACCCGTTGAACCTTTAAAATAACAGGCCAGATAAAGCGGGTGATCAACTTCTGAGAACTTCTGCTAGTTATAAGTAAAACAAGAATAAAAAGTCCTGTAAGTAGCTATGATAACAACATTGTCAAAATTTTTTGAAGTTACCACATAGTATGACCAAAGTACATGGTTGCATCATCATCACAACATACCTATTATTTTGATAGAATACAATTTGTCTAATGATTACAACTTGTTGACTTCTTTCAACTTAACAATTTGTTAAGTAGGTATCAAATTGTTTACATTCTATTATTCTTTTGTCTGTTTGAACGAAGCGTTTAGATAACTAAACTACGTATTATCATCGTCGAATGAAGGTTCAATACAAGGACAGGGTACCTAGTGCATAGTCTCTGATAAAAAAGCCAAAATATTGGGTAAATATCATATGAAGTATAGAACCAGCAAATGCCTAATCAAAGAGAAAGCTCCATGTGACATTGTACGAGGAAAATACATTCGTTCGTTGATATGCTTACACAATACAATGTTTGGCTGACAAGAGTACCTCAGTTGACTTCGTAGGTTACAGAAACAAATAGCACTTACCTCCTCTTTTGATTTGCAGGTTTTGAAGCCATTTTCATCTATTATCAGCGGCACTGTTGAGAAATTACGATATGAACACAATCTTAGAACACTGCCAAGGAGAGTATCATATCGCTTTCCACGATATCCTTTTTGGCTTTTGTATACGTTGACACCCAAATAAATATCACAAATCACAATAATTTACCTATGTCATTTTACAATGCACTACACAAGAAATACACTGTTATCGTGAACTTGCACAGACAGACACGAGATCAAAACGAAGTTGTCAAAAATTCAAAATGTCAAAGTACATTAATCTCGTTCTCAATCACAATGAATTTTCATAACTTAATTTTTATGAAATGATGTCTTTTTTTCATTGGCCTAAACAGAATAAGGCGAGTCAACTGACCAATCGAGGTTAGAGAAATATAATACGTTGATACGCAGCATCAACAGATGGCAGGCGAAAGCAAAAAAATATCGTTAACAAAAATTTCAATAGATGGCGCTAAAAGAAAAACTGACAAATTAAAACAGTAAAATATTTATAAGTAGGTACTATCTGGCACGTCACGTAGCGTAGGTATACCCATAAAATATTGCTGATTTAGTTTGACTGCAGAATTACCTTTTTACTGTTCCGTGAGTATTACCAATTCAAAAATTTTGTTTAAGCACATAGTGACATCTATTGAAAGCCCACAGTCACCTTGGAACTTAGAATATGCTTGAAGTATATCCTATACTTTTAAATTGAAACTGTTTTCTTATTTCCTTCCATCGATAGATGTCCGTATTGTACATATTTTATTTTAAGTACATATATCTAATTTATTCATTTATAAATAAGATAGGACGCCACTTAAGGGGCTACCTGAATTTTTCGGGGTCCAGTGCTGCCCCCATTTGAAATAAATCATTTAAAAGGAAACGGAGATATCATTTAAAATTTTGTTTTGATCAGACCCTGGATAACCCTTCAAACTATTTTATGAACTACCTACTGTTTACAGTATAAAGAGAGAACGTGAAGCTTTTCTACGCACATACGCCAAAAGTGGCCGTTTTTCGCAATTGTGCGTAGAAAAGCTTCACGTTCTCACTTTAAACTGTAAAATAGTAGTTTATAAAATAGTTTGCAGGGTTATCCAGGGTCTGATCAAGACCAAATTTTAAATGATATCTTCGTTTCTTTTTAAATTATTTAATTCAAATGGGGGCAGCACTGGATCCCGAAAAATTCAGGTAGCCCCTTAACAGACAAAGGTTTCGACCCCCGCTCCGGATGGTATCTGGATCAAAGAATTGCCATCGCTATACAAATAGGAAAAGCTGCTAGCGTGATGGGCACCTTTGAACCAAGTAGGTACTATCCGAGGTGGAATTTTTGATTCCTTATAATTTTAAATTAGTTTTAGTGAAATATATTATTTTAGTTTTATAATTTAGTATAATTTGTCATCTTTAGTTTAGTTTAGTTTATCATTATCTAAATTTTAGCTTCAATTGTATTATTTAATGCTTTTTTCGTGAATAAATGATGATGGCTATATTCTGTATAATTTGTGAATGTAGGTACCAACCAGATAGGTACTTCTCAAAATCGATCATCAACGGAATAATGGACTTAGATTTGATAAACATAGGTGGGTAAGTACTTTTATATTTAATTAAGAAAGTAGTAGGTACGTATCTACGTAGGTACTTGATATTTATTTCCTTACTTGCTGATGCCCGCGACTTCGTTCGTGTGGACTTTATGACTCCGGCGTATTAATATAAACACAAACTAATGTAGATACATAAGAAAATACTTGTAGCAGTGTTATATAATGAAAGTCAATATTCTTTTATTTTTTGTTATACTATAAACTTAGTTTAAGACGAAGTGGTAGCTAAAGTATAAATGTCTAGAAAGACCTTTAAACTATTTTATGATTAACCTTTGAAAGTAATATTGGTAGTCCGTCTAGTTTTAAAACTGTTTTTCGCCAAAAGTGGCCACTTTTGGCGAAAAACAGTTTTAAAACTAGACGGACTATTCGTAATAATTTCAAAGGTTACTCATAAAACAGTTTAAAGGTCTTTCTAGACATTTATACAAATCAAATTTTTAATTATCACCTTATTTAGTTTTAAACAATTTATTTCAAATGCCACTTGAGCTACCACTTCGTCTTAAAAAATTTCTGTAAAAATTATGTTGGGAGTTTTTCCTTCGGGAGCTAATATGAAAAGAACTGAAGCGTTACCAACCCTTGAGAAAGCCACATAAAGTTGGCCATGCGAAAAACCAGCTTTTAGGTCGTCACCAGCGGCTTTAAACGTCTGACCCTGCGACTTATTTATTGTCATAGCAAAGCAAGTGGTCACAAGGAACTGTGTAGGTATGCTTAAATTTAAAAGGGAAAAAAAAATGTTGGGGATGAGTGGTATACGCTACGCGGAATAAATACAGTTTCACTAGGACCACTCCTAGTGAGAATCCAGCTTCAATTATATTTCGTTGTAAAGCATTGAATTTAAGTCGGGTTCCGTAGCACAGTTTCGGCGGAGTCAAATTTTGCATCAGCATTATCGGCACTCTGAGATTTAAGTCTTATTTTGTGAGCAGAGAGACCGCTGCAAGTGAATTTAGGAACTCAACTGGATAATTGGTGGCGTCGTCTTGATCAACTCCATCATTGAAGAAAGTATAAACCACTTCATCACCAATAATTTGCGTCATAAGCTCATAAGTTTTTCATTATTCGCTGCGCATAGTTCATTTTTTGTCAATATAGCGCATTCACATAACCAAGAATTTTCCTAATTTGTTATGCTCTGAAGGTCCGCAAATACTGATTGTATAAGTTCTTCTTCGGAGGAAACATCTTTGCCAAGTATTTCGGGATGACTCACCTTTATCTTCAAGCAAAAGACCTTCCCCAACTTTTAATAATATTCTTGAAAACTATTGGGCATGTGAACTACCGCCAAGCTGGACTCTCATATTAATTGTCAATCTTAGCTTTTGTATTTGTGGCCAGAGATAAGACTGTTTTAACAAGGAATTAATATTATCTGCCCTAGTGCCCCGACTTCTTACTGGAAGGATTTGACAAAAATCTCCCGACAAAAAAAATGTGACATTGCCCATTAGCCTGTCATATCGACGAATGTTTCGCAACGTTCTATCTACAGCTTCCACTGCCTTTTTTGTTTGCCATTGTGCATTCATCCCAAATGATTAGACAACAAATGGGAGTTTTAGCGAGTTTAGGCAAGTCGATATCAAAAATTTTGGCCCAAACTGTTACCGCATTCACCACGTGTAGTTACTCCCAGCTTATGTTATTATTATATTATGCTAAACAACTTTATCGATTTTTAGGGTTCCATAGCCAAATGGCAAAAAACGGAAATCTTATGGATTCGTCATGTCTGTCTGTCTATCTGTCTGTCCGTCCTTATATCACAGCCACTTTTTTCTGAAACTACGAGAACTATACTGTTGAAACTTGTTAGTAGATGTATTCTGTGAACCGCATTAAGTTTTCACACAAAAATAGAAGAAAAAAAACAATAAATTTTGGTGGTCCCCATAGTTATAAACGTGTAGGGTATCTATGGATAGGTCTTCAAAAATGATATTGAGGTTTCTAATATCATTTTATTCTCAACTGAATAGTTTGTGCGAGATACATTTCCAGTGGTAAAATGTGTGTATTGCCCCCCCACCCCTGTATTTTCTAAAATAAGAGAATGACAAAACCAAAAAATATATAGATATGATGTACATTACCATGCAAACTTCCACCGAAAATTGGTTTGAACGAGATCAAGTAAGTACCCAGTTTTTTTAAAATACGTTAAATAAAGTTACAACGAACAACAAGAACTTTTATATTATGTTGCTTGCTGCTACGGAACCCTTCATGGGCGAGTCCGACTAGCACTTGGCCGCTTTTTTTTAAACAAATGTTAATACAAATAAATTTAACTTTGTTCTGGATCAGGGTTCCGTACACAAAGGGTAAAAAACAGTACCCTATTACTAAGACTCCTCTGTGCGACTGTCTGTCAGTCTGTCCGTCTGTTTGTCACTAGGCTATATCTCATGAACCATGATAGCTACTTAGATAGTTGAAATTTTTACGGATGATGTATTTCTGTTGTCGTTATAATAAAAACATACTAAATACAGAATAAAATATTTAAGGGGGCTCCCATACTTCAAACGTGTTTTTTCATAGATTATTGGCCCTTTATTATATCTTAACAAAATGCTCATCCGGCTAAATAACCTTTGCAAAGGCTTCATTTTTATATTTCTTATAGTTTAGCTGGGGGGGGGGGGGGGGGGCTCCGGCTGTCTCACTCACCGAAGGAAGCATAGAAGCGGTGACGCTACTACTCAGACAACGATTTTCTTGAGAGTGTGATACTTCCCCGGACGAGCCGGCCCATTCATGCTACTAGCAAAACAGAGTTCTGCCGGTAGCGAGGCTCTACCACAAGTATAAAAATAAGTCATCAGTATCTACCTACAAATACCAAGTTATGTGATTTGTTTAGCCGATCTTATCAATTTCTTCTCTTTTCAAAATATGTTTGCGAGCTTCAAGAGATAGGATTATCTGAACCAGTTACGTAGATCGTGAGATAGGGATCTTGGGTTCATCGTTTGTCCCTAATGACGACGTTGCATCATGGTTGCATTCGGAATCGGAGCATCAAACAAATTGTTCATTTCAAATCATTATGTTCAGCTTAACTTTTTGTGGTCATTGACTTCATGGAGCAATTCATTGTAAGTATTATATAGAAAACATATTTGAATAGGTACTTACATACCTACCTAAGGCGTCTGAGCCCTATGCAATGCAAGCTTGAAACTCATAGTTAAAAAAGGTGCGCTATATAATATTACCTCAAAACATTATCTGATATGGAATATGTCCGCTACATCTCGTATCTCATCTCTGTAGATGACGTAGCAAGTAATATGCACTTATATTTAAATTTTATATTCACCAAATAAAGTGGGTAGGTACTAACTTTACTTTTTATTTTTCTTTAAATTCTAT
Organism: Acrobasis suavella; assembly: GCA_943193695.1. NCBI lineage: Eukaryota > Metazoa > Arthropoda > Insecta > Lepidoptera > Pyralidae > Acrobasis > Acrobasis suavella. The sequence goes on from OW971947.1 coordinate 7,763,415, forward strand.
TCTTAGTCTATGTTGGTTTTCTTAGTCGATGGTCATTATAGGATCTGCGCTCTGTCTGGGCACCACTGGTTACGGCACTGAATATATCAACAACACTTACTTTTTATCCCTCATGGATAGACGACTGAGTTCAACCCAAGCCCGTTTATGTTCTACTGGCTCAAGGTCTACATATCGTCAGGCAGACAGAGTATTTTGGGTCTAAGCAGACAGAGCCCTGGGCCGCGAGACTCAAAGATGGTGGGCGAGAAGTTGGAAAAAGGAATAAAAATAGTGATGGTTTGCAAGCCGCGTCGCTTATTAACAAAATTTGCATTTTCGCCTATTCAGCTGCTTTCACGAAGCAGCTGGTACATTCTAAGTTTTTTATTTTTCCCAGATCAAAATGGAAGCGCATCAAGCAGCCGCCAAAATATGAAACATTCTTTGAACGATTCCAGTGCACGATCTTCAGTGAAGCAATTAATTAGGCGCCGCTATTGATGGTGTATTGATGTACATAAATCACTAGTTAATTGCTGGTGCTCACAGTTACACGGTTTAATGGGAACATTCATTATTTATTTGAAGGGACGCCGCTGATGTTCCGCGTCCAAGAAGTTTAGAATATATTGGAGTAACCACGTAGTATTTTTATCTTCTGTGCTATTGAGAATTGCGTAGGGCTTTCTTTTCTCCAATAATGGTGCTCAGTGTTACTACGATTTAATGGGTACATAAATTCCGAGTTAAGTATTGTTTTTAAGGTAGTCTTACTCCGGTAGGTATGGAAAGCTGTCAAAAGAACTGACTCATTCAAACTACCAACCTACCACAGTGAAAAAATAACTCTACAAGTACGTTTTCTTTCTCCAACGGGAAATAAGTACTAAGTATTATAACTGCAACTTTAAATTTAACTGAAATGACGAGCACTAAAAAGACAGACACCTACACCTAATGAAGCAAGATAGCTGTGAGAATTTCTGTACTGAGGTTTAGCTCAATTTCTCAAATAGAGCACATTGCCTGGTATTTATGATGGTATTTCGTAATCCATCAAATTCTTAGCTCTTTGTATTTCCCGTATCAGATGACGCCAGGCAATATTTTGAGTTATAGCTACGATTTAAGTAATGATTGATTTAAGTGTAGCAATAAAGGTTTTTTTTTAATCTTTTCCGTGCCATGCCTGACTTCTTTATTTTTAATCGTTTGTATTTCGGGCAGATTGTAAACAGAAAGTTGTAGGAGGTTACATACATGCATAGGGCGGTTTATAGTAATGATGATTGATCGGCCTGGAAACACCGATGAAGAAGAATAAATAGGTACTTACTGATATTTTGATAACGTGTTAAGAATATAATTTTTTCAAAACTATTTTTGGAAATTTTAAATTGGCCTCCTAGGTTACGCGGAGATATGCAAAGCTTATATGTTAATCTGTCGAATTTTGCAAGTTTAATTTGTCATTTTCTGCCGTTTGAATGAGCTAAAATTTTGCATTGACATAAAAATCGGATAACAATGCAATTTATAAGTATCAAATTATGTGATAGAAGTAGACTGATAAAGTGGCCATATTAACTTAAATATAACTAGGTACCTACTGACACTACCTACCTAGCCTAGCAGTCACATGAACCGGAAAGACGAGCAGAGGGCCAGCGGCCTTAGTATGATTTTTTACCTGAGACGTCTATACGTATCTTCCCTCTGTAATAAAATTTATGAATGGACACGTAGTAAAATGAGTCGTCACACGCAGGCAGGTTTTAAACAGTGTTTCTAATGTCTGTTAAGAAAATATAATAATTTTAAATTAAAACACGCGTTTTGTAAAACAATCACCATAGACAAAAGAATGATATAAGTATGTAATAATTCCTAGAAAAAATATTGCAACCAAAGAGTATTTAAAATTAATAAAATGAAATGTTATAAAAATGAATGTGCAACGGAACGTTTCAACTCATGTCGTACAACAAACATATAGGAAAATACCACCGCCGAGTACGTATGCATTCACCGCAGCCGGAGTGGTTGTAGGATTCATCAAAAGATGGCGCTATAGTTTCGAATTAAATATATTTAAAGTTTGTAAACTTTAATAATACATAGTTTAAAGATGTCTGCCTACATTTAAATATGTAAATATACATTTAATATTAGTTCAATGGAATAACTGTTTAAAATACGATTAAAAATGGTTTAATTGAATCTTATGTGGGTCTAGCAAATCGGCGACAAATTTACATGATTTCACGTTGCCAACCGTCGATATGTGTCTACTTTGACCTGTCAAAACCATGCTCGCACGGGAGTTAGGCATGAGATAAAATACGTTTTATGAATGAAAGTTATTTTGTCGCTCAATTTTGTCTACGTTTGTTGCGGTAAATTACGCGAAATGCGACAAATTTGAAGGATAAAATTTGTCGCCCTAATCATACTTGCCTCGCAGATGTACCATAGACACTTAGCCAGATTGTAAGTTCGATCCCAAGACCATCAATCTCAGCCTCATGGGTAAATGATATTTCAGTAAGCAAGTCAAATGTATTAAAATATAATAAAAAACTTTATTTGTCAGGCAAATAAAAAAAAATCCCTACCGAAAATGTCAAGAACGCCATCTAGTGATGAATAGCGGAACTATTGATAGGATTGGATATCGCGCCATCTATAATTGTTTTGCCCTGCACTTTCGATTGTTAATTTCCAATAACTTTTAAGGGGCTACTTGAATTTTTCGGGGTCCAGTGCTGCCCCCATTTGAAATAAATCATTTGAAAAGAAACGGAGATATCATTTAAAATTTAGTCTTGATCAGATCAGGGGGCAGCACTGGACCCCGAAAAATTCAGGTAGCCCCTTAAGCGGCTACACCGATTTTTATAAAACATGCTAAGAACTTCTGCAAGGGAACTTGCTATCACGTGAAGAAAACCGCATTGAAATCGGTCTATCCGTTCGAGCGTTACGATGCCAAAGAACGACAGACATTAGCGTAAAACTTATAACACCCCTCTTTTTGTCATTGGTTAAAATTAAAAAAAAAAACAAGACTGCTATTAAATTTTAAAACAAATAAAACTTAAAGTTTATGTAATTTACTCGGAGAGATAGGCCTCTTCCAAGGATTTCCAAAATTAAAGATCTAAAGCGGCCAGCACTCAGTGCTTTCCAAATCCTTGGAAGGGACTTATTGTGGATGTCAGAATAACGTAAAACAGTAGAGTGGACGTTATACGGCTGAAATTATGTTACCTCATACATCGAAATATGTTTAGGCATCTCAAATTATGGCATTTCGAACGACACTAGGTACTTACTTTCACTTATTTTTTGGGCAGTCGTGTAAAAAAAGGGTAAACAAACACTGACAATATAACACATTTTGGGAATTCTAACAATCCACCGTCTCCACAGGAATAATTGAAAATTTATTTATTTGCAAGCTTTAAGTAATTTATTTACACGCACCGCATTGACACCAAGCCGCTACAAGCTTATGAAGTATCGATAAATCAATAGGTACCTTTGTGTAGTAAAGAAATACCTTTTTAATATTTATCCTGTTTTCATCGTGATTTCTTCCTATCTTTCCTTTATATTACATACTATATTATACTACTGGCTCTGTGGAGCTGTATACTTCCAGAGTAAATTTTTGAAAAATATTTTTCAAAGGTTTTAATACATTCATCATTTTGAAAAAATTCATAGAAATTAATCTTTTTTTTTATAAATAATGAGCGCTTTTATACTCGTTGAAACATATTTAAAAATCTAACTGTTATGCGTTGTAGTAAACAAATTTCTCATTGCACAAGTAAAACAATAAGAAAGGGAATTTATCTTGAACTCTCCCGCGTATATTAATCGAAAGCTCACCAAATTTCACGAGAATCGGTTGAGAAATGCGATCTTCAGGCGAGAACAGCCGGACATCTAGAATTCGGACACACAAAATATTTTTTGCCGAAGATGAAACGAAACGCTTTCCTCGCTCGTTCAATTATAGTATTATTTTATAGTACCTACGTATCTACAACTCTCTAGAAAAAATATTGCCTTATAAAAATATTACCAATGCACAATATCATAACTCTCTTCTTCTATGTAGGTAAACTATATCATCAAACTGCCAACCGCGCAAATTGTAAGTGACATGCAACAACTCAATCATAGCATTCCAGACAGTAATCTATTCTCAGACCTAGACCACTTTATTCTTAACCTAGATTTAAGAAGCAATCAGTAACAATAACTCACCGTCTAGAATTTAGTTTAATTGAGAATTATTTGGTGAAGGCGCAGAATTCAGTCGCAGAATATTAGATTCGCAGAATGTTCTGAGTACCTGTGATTCGAACATAGAACAGTCTGATACGCAAAATGTATGATTATACGCGGAGCTCGGTGGCCCGGCGCGCATTACTAGCGATTTCGCAAGTAAAGCGATACCGGGCGTGGTCCGCACTTGGATGGGATTGACCACAAGTGGCATAAAAAAAATCTCGAGCTCCTCCGTGCTTCGGAAGGCATGTATAAGCCGTTGGTCCCGGCTGTAATCATTGTGTGGCAGTCTTCAAGCTATGTCAGATGAGTTTAGGCAGCCTGAAAAATCTGACATCGGTGTTGGTCACTTGCACACACGAAAAACAAGCAATATTACATTACATTTCATATAGATTCATTTAGTGACTCTTTTTTTGAAAATAGAGAATTATTTAGGTAAAGGCGCAGACTTTGGTCTCAAAATTTTTGAATCTAAATTAATTTGGTTAACGAACAGTCTGATTCGCAAAATGTACTTCTTAAATTGCACAGGTACGTTTAGTGACTTCGAAAAACGCATAATGGGTCCTACTGTACAGACTTGTCTTGCAGAGCGGCAATTTCACAGGTAAAGACCTTCTATATATATGAATGATGAGTTGAGTGACGGTAGGCAGAATAAGATTTTGAAAGAATGTGGTCCAGAACATTAGCAGTTAATGGAAGGTGGTATGCTTTTCACTACGCCAAGTGGAAATCTTTTGACAAAACATCCTTTCTGCGAATCGGACATTTCGTGGATCACCCCTTTAATTTCGTCTACCAGTCGTCTACACTTTGATGGCGCCTGGTCCTAATCGATTTACGGCAAACATCGACCTTAATTTACCTAGGTTTCAGTATCTAATGTCTTCGGTTTCATTCAATTTAAATTCCAATCTGCAGTAAAGGCTTTCGACGACACGACAATATCCTCAATAACGATACTCGGAATCGGAACCACAGATTAAATTTATTAGTTATTGGAACTGGATATTATGAGCTATGGTCTCGCGATTCACTATCTAATCTAGATCTGAATCAATCGATCTTGACTTACTATAATATACTTAATATAATATGGGATCTGTAGATAATAAAATAGGAAAAATAATTTACAGTTGACAAAATTTTGAAAGCGAATCTGTCTGTCTGCTATAAATGTGATATGAGAATGCTGTCAAATCGTAAAAAAATTTAGACATTAGTCACCATACAGTTTGTCCAGTATCTTTTAATCTTCAGGTAAGTTGAGTACCTATCTGTAAATTATTATACAATCAGTGAAGATACACTTATAAAAAAAAATATTGTAAGACAAATCCAAGACGAAGAATAATGTTGAGGCTACATACATAATTTATTTAAAGGGACTGAATCAATGCATCCCCTTAGTATGAGATCCGGTCATTGAGCCTACAATCACTGTAGAAGAAACATCCCTACCTCCAGTTTGGGTTGTCTACTGAAAAAAGCTTTTTTATCTGGCTCATTTGCTCTCCAGGGAGCGAAATAAGGTTACCTATCACAGATGACATACTCATTAGAGAACAGAGATCTTACATGGGCATTATTAGCGCTAAAATGTGTTAGGGAATGCCATGAAATGAGTAGGTAGTGAGAATGTGACTGTTTGACGAGTAAGTTCGATTTGCTTTGAAATAGTTTAATATCATACCATTCGTTTGGATGATATAATTGTTATGAAACTAGTTATTTTAATGTTGTCAATAAGCCAAGTGTTTCAGAAACTTTTACAGAGGATTTATAGCATGGGTGTAGATAAATATATTGAATTGCACATATCATTTATTAAGTATTCACACACGCCCGATGGTATGCCTAAGATAATTATCAAAACACGGGGGACATATGTTAGATGCCAATTTTTTGCTACATACGTTCAATTTTCAACGACAAATAACACTGCAGAGTAATCTATGGAATAAATCGCAGGAATAAATACTTTATAAACTGAGATGTCATTACCATGTGTTCAACAGTACAACTTTAGGTGTTTTAATCTTGATGTATTTGTGCCATAACCAATAAATTGCCTTTAACAAATAGACACCAACTTATAAAAAAGCCATTCGCTAAGAAGAAAGTGGGGCAACTTTTGTTGCAAACAGATCGATTTTTTATTATTTTCCGATCTTTTAGCTACATCATACAGCCCTTATTGTTTGCAGTGCCCTAGCAGGGCGTCATTTGTACCTATTTAATTTATGTAACACCTTAAAAACTGTGACTTGCAATAAAACTCTGAATCTGAAACTCTGAATCTGAATCTGAATCATAGGTACTTACTTAGTTATTAACCGACTTTTACAAAAAAAAGGGCTATTCACCGATTATTTGAAGACGCCTGGATCGATTTGGAAAATTCCTTTTTTGTTTGGAGAGCATACTTGTCAGGTGGTCCCATAGAAATTTTATCAAAATCGGTTGTGTAGTTTGCGGGTGAAGTCGGATTTTAGTTTTGCAAAATTATTTAGTTTAACGAATTTTCTGCTGAGCTTTATTAGGTAGATATGTTTTCCATTTTTATGGAGGTCGTTGTTTCCTGTCCTTTGAACAGGATTACTGACAAAGCAATGTTAGGTTCTCAACATAACGGAAACTGAAACGTTAAGTTTGTTTTATTTGAAAGGTTTGATTAAATTTATTTATTTGCCAATTTATGTTAGAACACAGAAAATGTATACCTGCAGAAAAATAAAAGTTGTACCAAGGCACTTACTTATCTCAAAGATATCTCTTTCAGTTGGTTTGTCAGAGAAGATATATATGTAAGAAAAGCGTGTTCATACATAGGATCAAGGAAGAAGAAAAATAAAATTACACTGACTACAAATAAACATACATATACATAATGTTACACATATAATTACATAGATACATATGTCTATAGGTAGTTGTCTATATAGAAAAAAATATAATATATACTTAATTACCTTGCTTTACATTCAATAGTAGATTATTAAACAAGGGTTGTAAGTGATCAATTACACCCGAGATATTTATGCTCACAAGCGAGCGAAGCGAGCTTATAGTTCGAGGGTGTTATTGATCTCTTACACTCGAGTTGAACACTCTACTTTTCATCATAAAAGCGAGGAAAAAAAGGAAAAACTTTTTAACAGATTTATTTATATAAGAATTATCGACAAACACAATACAATGAAATTTCTTTTGAAATCTGAGGTATTAAGTTTTCTTTGACTGCCTTTGTCTCTATTTTACCGATTCAGGCGTCAAATCCGAATCTTCAATTGAACTCGTAATTTTTTGTCAAAAGTATATTTCGCAATTTATGCTACAAAGATTTCAACAAGAAAATTTAGAGCGTCGAGCCTTTTTTTTTAATGGCCTTGCGTTTTTGGTATATTCAGCCATTGGTGGTGGCCAGTGCGCTTGTTTTAAAAATAAAACTCAATTCATGAATATTAACTATAGGAGTTTAGTCTGATATTACGAAGACCGATACGTCATACCGACCGATATGACGAAGAACCTATGACAGTGTAATAGGAAAATATGAGTCATATGTTTCTATTACACTGTCATAGGTTCTTCATATTTCTATCAGTCCCATAAATATGATCATATTTCTTCGATAATGTAATATCAGCCTTAGTGGCCGCGTTAGGACGTAAGTCGAACTTGCAACCCGGATTTTGAGTTAAATACAACCTCCTTTCAGAGCTTGAATGATGAAAATCTCATTTTCTTTCATCTTCATATGATCATCATTTGAAGATATATATGAAACCTTTCATCGATTGAACTTTACTTTTATAAGACGTGACTTATTAATTCTTATTTTCTATAAAAAACATGGTCATTTGTATTTATATTGATTGCTGATTCTTCTGTTTACTGAGTTTTAATGAATGATAATGTCAGATCAACAGCTTTGGTGCCTTCCGAACTCCATGCTTCTGAATCATGCAGAGGCTTAGACGCTCACGAAATACAAAACAAATAGTAAGGAAGTAAAATGGGTAGGGATTTATGGACCTTGCGTCTTACTTGATCTGTCAACTGTTCAGGATGCGACGGACATATGAGGGACTGATGGATGCTCGCCCTGTCATACCCGGATGTTCCCTTTTCCCTTCTGCCAAAGAGGGAAATCATCTACAATTAGTTTGGACCCATCCAGCTCCCATTAAATACATTAGATAATTTGACATACTTACATAAGGACTTTTTCAGTGTACATTGTATATATAGGAAAAGCTATTTTGTTTGTGATAAGTTCAAAAGCAATAAATTAGTTATTATTTTTTCGAAATAGTTTATTGCATAATTATGGTTTTTGGAGATTATAGTGAGTAAAATGAACTGAACTTGCTGTAAAAAACTGCGCACTGCAAAATAAATGTGAGTAGTGGCGAAGTAACGTATTCGTAGGTAACCCTGTATACAACGTGGAAGGCATACCCGTATTAAACCACGGGCTATAATAGATCATTGTAGTATGTATAATGAAATTAAATAACAGACAAATAATCGACATTCCCATACAAAAGTGTGCAGCCGCCCGGACGATTTAAGGCCGATTTTTTTAGGTTTTTGACTGAAATTTTAATTTTATTATACTAAAATGATCTAGTGTAGCCCGTGGTCGGATTTATTACGGGTATGTTCCTTCCGCATTGTATAAGTTCTACCAAAATATAATGAACCTATTTTAAGGGTGAATTCAGTCCATGATACAAGACAACTTTCCGCAAGAAACACGTATCGAAACATGAAAATCATAATCATGGCCTATACAAGTTGACCGATTATCTGAAACAAGTTTGTAAGGAAAGCCACAAATTATTTTTCATCTCTCTCTCTCTCTCATCTCAGCGTTTTCCCAGTTGCGTCCTCAGCTGCAAGGCTTTTTCTTCTCCACTTTGCACGCTCTTGAGCATCCTATTTTCATATTTTGACCAATTTATAAATTTTTCATCCCATCTACTCAAAGAACGATATTTTCATTCCAAAACATTTGGAGCTAAAGTTACTGGTTATTCTTTCGGGACTAAAACGTGAAAAAGAAGATCTCTAGGGATTAAAACCAATTTGAAAACAGAACACGAGTGTAATCTATGTAGAATCAAAAATAAGGTTGGCAGTCCAGCAAAAAAAAAAGAACAACTTTGTTTTAAAATAAAACAAATTGGTAAAGATTTCGTGATTTTTTAAATTTGGAATACATATCGTCTTCAACATGGATGAATGTAAGTCTTTGCTTCGGAAAAATGAATAAGTATAATTAAAAAGCGTAATTTTTCACTTTGATTTAAGTAATTACAGAAGTTTCAGGTTATTTGTATTGAAATGTAAATATTTATGTAAATGTGAATACTTTTTCGTGAGTTTAAGCCGACAGTGAATAGTTATCAAGTTTACTTATGAAAATAAAAAGATATGAAGGACCACACAAACAAAGTTATGAGTGAACATTTATCTTAAGTTGGTGGTCTTCGAAAAAATATTTCTTAGTATTTATTGTATGAAAACGACACCAAACAAAGGGTTAGTTAATTAAATTGTCGGTTGAAGTCTGTTAGGTATTGTAGGTGTTCTACTGTTCTTTATATTCTGTTTTGTATGTGCTAGTTTTTCTCATAGATGGAGATGAAAAGTAGAGTGTGCTACTCGGGTACGGTAATATTTTTATCTCGGGCGATGTACATGAATCCCTCGGATTCAAAGAAGCGCCCTCGCCTTCAAAATATTACCTTATCCCCTTGTAGCACAATCTACTATTTTATTTTAATTGCTCGTAAAGTGGTGCTAATTTCACCGGTTTTAGATATATAAAGCAGCTCATAAAACTCGCTTGCTTTATGATATAACCGCACTTTCTACTTTTTAAAGGTTGAACTGGCCGCCGGCCGGTGCTGGCTGCCCGCGGCACGCCGCCAGCCAGTAGGCAGCGCGCCGCGCTGCCTACTGGCTGGCGGCGCCAAACTAAGACGGCGGGAAAATAACAGTGTGCATATCACAGTTTTATGGTTGACTTTATTATCAAAAAGTTAATGTTATTGGGTATTTTTTTTCTCGCAAGTGTATTGAAATACGTCGTACGATATACGTTCCTATATTGGTTAAACACACTCGGCTCTATTTCGTCTATTGTGTTATAACCACCATAACGCACTTATATCGTAATGTACTATCATCAAACTTTATTTTTCCAAAGTACTAATATACTTTTAACAATGGCGGACTTAATGCATATGTTATACATGTGTTCCTCGGGGAAAGTTGTTTACTATTACGGACGGAATTCATCCTTAAAATAGTTACAGTTTATTTTGTTAGACCTTATATAATTAGGTTTTAACATAGATGTTTTAGTTTCAGAGCATCCTTGGTAAAATGGGGCAAGGAATAACTAGGCTTTTCGAGTGAAATTTTATTACCCTTGGCAATATACTCAAAGATTCAAAGATTCAAAGATTCAAATGTTTATTCAGTAATTAGACCTTTACAGGCACTTTTACACGTCAATAAGTATAATTTATGTTACGTGTAAAGTATATTAAAATTTAATTTATTTTTTAAAGAAAAGCTACCGATACCAGCGCTTCGTAACGACCACTGCTGAGAAGAAACGCCGAAAGAAACTCATTTTCACAGTATTGGTCGCCTACTCGCCAGAACGGCTTTGTCATATTATTATAATTGTCTTTTAATTAATAAATACTTATAATATAATACAAAGTTGACACATTATAACATGTTATGCTTGCGAACAAGTAAACTAACATAAATTGCGTAATAAAAAATATTAAGTAGTCAAAAAAAAGCGAAGCCGAGCTGACCAGTCCCTCCCGGCAGCACCCGTTCACGAGTTGACGCACGGATCAGCCATCGTTAAACTCAACCATATTAGAGGGAATCCAACGACCCGACCAGCGACGCCACCACCGGATTGGACATTTTAGTGAGCATGAAAAACCCGAACTCGCAGACCTTGTCAAGAGAAAATATTAATTATATGTTGGTCACTTATTGATCGCAGAGCATTTACATGTTTTTACAGTAAGCTTATTATGGTAACAGAAAATGCAGCTATTTATGTTTCATGTGTGGAGTGTAATGGAAAATGTTTAGGAAGTATCCACGCGTTTTTATCTCTTAAATAATCATTGATAGTATAGTATGCATTGTTCAATAAAACTTTTTTAACATGTGTTTTAAATTTAGCCATTGGTAGGTTAACGATCACTTCGGGAAGTTTATTAAATAATGTTATACCTAGACCTAAGAGTGACTTTCTAGTTTTAGCAAGTCGAAATTTAGGCGTATGAAGCTGATTTTTGTTGCGAGTATTATAACTGTGAACATCACTATTTTTCTTGAAATTATTTAACCTAGATTTAACAAATAGAAGATTTTCGTAAATAAATTGAGATGTCACAGTAAGAATATTTATAGATTTAAATAACTCTCTTAAGGAATCGCGTGATTTTAGTCCGTAGATCGACCGAATTGCTCTCTTTTGTAGCACAGAGATAGCATGTATGTTAGCCGCTTTACCCCATAAGAGCAAGCCATATGACATTATGCTGTGAAAATAACTAAAGTATACTAGCCTAGCAGTTTCAACGTTAGTACACCGTCTGACCCTCCTCACAGCATATGCTGCCGAACTAAGTTTCTTGGCAGTGGCCTCAATATGTTTATCCCATTTTAAGTTCCAGTCTACAGTTATGCCTAAAAATTTGGTGTTGGGTACCCATTCTAGAACTTGACCATTAAGACTCAAAGGTATGTGAGTATTAGGTTTATTCAATAGTGAAAAATTAACGCACTTAGTCTTTTGTGTGTTTAAGGCCAGATTATTAGTCGTAAACCAACTAAGTACTTGTGACATAGTATTGCTTACATCGTCATAGTTTGTGCATTTTCTGTCAACCTTAAAAAGTAAAGATGTATCATCAGCAAACAATACTACTTCACACAACTTTTCTGCAAGACAACAACTACTACTAACAAGACATTAACAACATTTACTTACCTGAACCTCATAGACTAACGTAATCGTTTATCGCCTCAGGGCACATCAAAACGGAAACTATAAAACAAGATATACATCTGAAAAAAAGCAAGCATGTTGTGCGGTCACGTCTAAAATGTTTCTATATTTTTGATAGATTCTCATTCTTATTAGATAGTCGAAAGGTTCAGTATGTTAGTGAAGATGTAACTAGTTTTTAGACAGGCAATTATGTTGATTTAAACGCTGCTGTGGCATAAGTAGGAGTAATTAAATTATGAACTTATGGGGCCGATGGGAAATCAGGAGCGGCAGATAAAATTATTTTCTCTAATGTGTCTAATAAGCCTCAGGGAACTTGAGAAGTTCAAATTGGTTCTTTGATAATTTCGAATTGTGTCTCACTCCATGTTTAACTTGTAGCTTTATTTGATTAATTTGCCGGTTCTGGCATGCTGATCTGCTTTTCCAAGATACTCTATGAAAATAGATGTCATCCGACGGTGAAGAGAAATTAATTCAACGTACGGTTTTTACACTTTTTTGTTGATCTTCCTATACCATAGTGTAATCTTAATTATCCTTATAATACCTTTGGGGACAAACACAGGGATTCTGTTTGTACTTGAGTAAGTATTAGTAAATTTCAAATATTAGGTTTCTATTCACTAACCAAAAAGTAATATAGTACCTACTTATACATTAACTCTACTTACACGTAGTTGTTTAGTGGCAACTCTATCCTTCTAAACGAGAAATAATCGATGTGTCAAATATTTTCCATTTCACTGTGTGCTTAACCGAAAGCACAGCTAAAGAAATTTCTATAACTTTATAACTAGAGTAAAAAATATAATGTCAGGTTAGAAAAAATATGATTGTAGGAGGGACAGTAGGAAAATCTAAAAAGTTCAACACTGTTAAAGATGCCTCAACGCAATCGTTAAAATAAGTATAGATATATATAATAGTCGTAGCAAAAATAAAGCAAGACGTGAAACAATTTAGCTTAAAGCCAATATACGCGAGATTGAATTTTTAAATAATGGTTCTCGTGAGATTTTCCTTGCCTCAGCATCTTGAAAAATGCGAAATGCAATATTTCAAACTATCATAGTTTAGTGCAGAGTTCTGATTTGATTCTTTGCTTCATTGCGTTGGAGTAAATAACATATTTTGCTCTTAAAAAAATGTATTTTCTAGTCACTGACAGGTGCTCTTGAAAAGGGCAAACCCGTGCATAGTATTTTTTTTTTGCATCACAAGTTTACCGACCTACTGATTGGAATTTATGGAAACATATTTTATATATGTTTCTTGAGGAATGTTATTCAGTGTTATAGACTATATTCATCCTTATATGGTTTCAGTACTTACCTACCTATATTTTGATTTAACCCTGTGTATGAATATGTACAGTCAGGCTTCAAAAATGGAGTCATAATTTCTCATACTAGTTGTATGAAAAATTATGACTCCATTTTTGAAGCGTACCCTACATCAGAAGAGACTTTGTTATTGCTAAACAAAGCATGTTAATGTTGCATAATTATTATATTATCTTTAATCAAAATGTCGGCCGCAGCTCGTCTATAATCACACGTCACATCAAATGTACCATGTTGTGCATGAAACCACGCGTACCTACCTAAATCTATGAGGATTTATTTGTGTAGTATGTACATACATAGAACCTTACAGTATTCGTGGCATAAGGGCAGTGTTCGTGTATGTATAATTCATGTGTCGAATTGGTGCGTATGTCGTCGTGTCGCCAAAAAGCCGCTGTGTCGGCACGCTTTGTTGACGGCAAATCAGTTTGTGCAAATCAATTGACTGGATGGTACGTAAATAACCGCCCCAGTGCATGCATAGCATACCGTGCAGTGCATAACGCCCGCATGTAGGGTTCCGGAGTTGCCTGTGGATTTGCCACGCCATGAGGATTTTATTCCAAAAATTTTTTGTGGTTAAATTGCAGTAATCAAGAAAAGATCCATTAGTCTTTAGCAGCGTCAAGCCAGCGCCAGCTCCAACGTAAAATGACAGCTACATAAAATCATCTCCAAGCAACAATTGGGTATTTTCCTAGGTCGAAAATAAATTATTTTGTTCTGATAAAGAAATGAAACGTCCCAAAATAATGTCACTTGTCTTTGAACATATCCATTTTGACGCGATTTTAGATTTATTATTGCAGAAAAACAGGTAATAAGAGCGCTATTTGACTCTAAGAAACTGTGACGTCATTAGCCAGTATTTCATACCAATCCCATGAGAATTGTTTGTTTTGACGTTTTGAAAAAAGTATCTAATTTGACTTGTTGGAGAATAGCGGATTGCTCATAAGGCTTGTAAAACCTCACACAACTATTGGCCACTTACATACGACAAACCCACGACACGAATAGTTATTAGTGTTCCTGATTGTTTTGGTGCTATGCTCATTGCTGTTGAATGGGCTATTTGTATTTGATTTGTTGCTACTACCTAACCACCTTGTTCCGGCAGTTAGTTCTGCAGGGTCTTTGCCTTGTACAAATCACTTTGCTGTTAATGCTTTCCTATAGTACACTGTGATTTATGAGTATGTAAACTTATAAATTAGTTTAAATAGTGAACCAGTTTGCTTAAATAAATCTAGAACCGGATCATGAACCGGATATTAAAACTGTCACCTTTAACAAAGACCTAGGTTTGCATTTTTTTATTTTAGAGATTTTGTGCGTGTTTGCTTCGTTACTTGCAATCGAAGAGGCAGTAGCCATGAGTTTGGTGTCACTTCCATGGCGTTTGTAATGTCATTGTTAAAATATCTGAACCAACTTTCAATTACTCGCGGCAGGTCTCTGACCAAAACCCCAAAATTGTGACGAATATGCGAAGATAGAAGATGTGTATAACGCTTTAGTTGAGTGAGTCTTTGTCGAAAAGGAGAGAAATGATTTTGTAATTTTTTAGTATTAAGCTCACAGATGTGAAAGTGCTTGCCATATTTTTACATGCTACTCCGATCTGATGATCTGAGGCAGCAAAAACAATTTATAAAAAAAATAACAAATTATTAATAAGTCGTCGACTGGAAGATAAAAAAGCTTTAGACCGACAGGCCTTTGCCAAACATTGGAAAAAGAAATGGCTTGTTATAATATATAATATAGATGATTCTTTGTTTCGAGATGCACCTTCCAGGGTGACATATTCTTATAAGATAAAACCCTCTTTAATTAATAAAGATAAAAAGGTATGTATCTTAATGTCAATAATAGTGGCATAAACAACAAAGACATACAGAAACATTAACCCACATAGGCACATTAGTCAGTTACAATTACAATACAAGCACAAACAAAAGCCCTTGATAGGGTTCCAAAAGCCCTAATTTTCCACAAGAAGTCGTCCTTTCGTACTTCAACAGTAGATACGGAATGATGAATAGACCCTAACACGTAGATTGATAGCATCTCCCAAGTCAGGCCTGCTCCCATACAATGGGTTGTCAGCAACCAATTACCCCTTATTGTTGCTGCTATGATTGATTAAACATGACTGCTAGGTGCTAACAGATCTTGAATAGGGATGGCGGTAACTAAACATCGATATGTTTACTATACTATTTGTAAATATATATATATATATATATATATATATATATATATATATATATATATAGGCACTTATATTACTTCTTCTGTCATGCTGGCTAGAGTTGGGCAAAATGTAATTAAACTACTAATTACTAACTACAATTACATTTTGTAGTTACACATTACCGTAGTAGTACATTAACGTAGTGAAAAATCAGTTTGGTACCTATTTTTTTAAGCGCCAATCTGGAGGTTTTGGGTTCGATCCCCGGCCAGGGCAAGTTGGAAAATGGCCTTTTACAAATTGTCCTGGGTCTTGGGTGCCTATCTATATATGTCATCATCATCCGAGGGTATTCCCGGTTGCATCCTCAGCAGTAACGCTTCAGAGCCCGGGGTCCGCTACCTTACCAAGGAGATTTGACGAGGTTACTGGTTTTTACACAGAGCGACTGCCGTCTGACCTCCACAACCCAAAGGGCAAACCAGAAACAAATCCTTGGATAGTTTGATGTTCAAACGCTAGGTGGCGTTTGGGACCCACAGTTTTACGTGCCTTCCGAAACACGGAATCATCTTTCTTTTCGGATAATCAGGTGATTCAAACCTGCAATATCCTATCCAGACTGGAAACAACTTTTTACAAAGTATGCTTCCTAGTGGGAATCGAACCCATGACCTCCGTCTGACAAGGCGAACGCCTTGACCACTGGACCACGGAGGTGTCTATCTATATATGTATTTATCATAAAATATAGTATTGTTGGGTTAGTATCTCATAACTTTATAAACCAAGCTTTAGCTAACTTTGAGGCTAGCTCAATCTGTGTCATTTGTCCGTAAATATTTATTTATTAATTATTTATTTTTTCAAGCGCTAACTTTGGCTCTGACAATTTGTTGATGGCCTAGCAACGTGTCTACGTCTGATTCTTGTTTTGCTTTTGGATCCTGTTATCCTTGGGATGAGCCTCGAGAGAATAAGAGATGTGATAGCACAGTGTGATAGCGTGTGTAAAAAATATAAATCCCGTAAGTGCTTTTCACGAGCGAGCTTTTTGCTGACATTAAACATTAAGGTTACTCGTAGTACTCAATAAAGTAAAATCTTTGAATTTTATTGTGTCTTTTATAAAATATAAAGGCTATTTTTATAAGTATTTCTACCATTTTATGTACAATCATACAAACAGTAGGTACCTATGTCAATATCGACATCGATCTCTGAAGAAAACTCAAATTTATCGATCACACATCCTTTTGTTTGTTTGTATCTAACTTAATGATTCTTCAGATATCTGACCAAAATGCAAGTTGTTATCAGCCATATTTTATTATTGTCGGGTCATCTAGGATCAATCTATGTCCGTAAGCAATTATCTACTGTAATTGATTAATGTAGGTACTGGTGATTATTTTTCCCATCGAATAAATTTTCCGAAATGAGATTACTTGATGTTTTACCATTGACCCATAATTATTTTACTATGCGTTTTAAAGAAAAATCAGGGGCATTGGCTTGTAGATGCCTTATTATCTGTATTATCACACAATCCGGACAAAATGCTTTCCTGTGGGATTATCAAATGACGAACCCTTTGACCACGCGAAATGTAGATTAAAATATCTTCACCCCGCTTAGTACCTTTATTAAAGTAAAGTGTGAAGCAAATTGAGTGTCGAAATAATTAAGTATCCTATACAGACATTTATTTGAAACACTTAACCCAAAATCGAGTACTCGTAAATGTTTACACCAATTTCGAGCCACTAGGTCGAGCAGCAAAGGTCAAGAAAAGTCAACTGTCTGATTGCAAAATAAGACAGTCAAATTACTGTAAAAGCGTGAAAAATCAACAATTTGACTTGTGAACTTTTGTAAAATTAATGATACGAAATACTCGTCTAATGATGACGATTGTAGACTCGTAAATCACGCACTTTAGGGTCGAGTCTCATCTTTTAACGCCATCTTTTTTTGGGTATTTTCCCCTTGTACCTTTATTAAATACTTAACTAACTTATTAAAAAGTGGTTAAAAGAAGTTTAAAAACTACTAATTATTAATCTTTGAAAACCCGATGTCTTGATATAAATTTACTTCCATTGTTTTACTATTGTGTCGGGTATTGGTGGTTTCCAACGGGATGATAAAAAAAAGAGCTTCGTTTGCATCTACTGTCACCAAGCAAGCACACACAATATGTAGGGTCGAATTAACTATACCCAGGGCCCTGAGGATAATCAGGTCCTGGCCATATCTGAATTAATATTAATGTCTGCCTGTTGTGAGGATAAGGGTTTTAACAGACAAGCGGCAATATGCCCGCGACACATGCCAGACTTTCACTTGTGTCACGGTCACGAACTGTCCAGAACTATCGCGCGACGGTCGTGGGACTCTCCCCGATGGTCACCGGCCGTCGTCGACAGGTGTCGTGGGCATTCTGTCGAGTGACGCTTATCTGAAGTGTCTTTAGCAGACAAACAGGTACTCTGTGGCAATCATCGTGTAAAAATGTGGCAAAACTCAAAACACAAAAAATATAGCGTAAAAGATATATAAAGAAAACACCATCTATGCTATGTCAGATCCGAAAGACACGCAAGCTTTATAATGTAATCATTACACACACATAAACAGGTTGACAGAGTCATCGTGACCGAAAGTGAGTTACAGCGAAGCGCAATCTCGTTGTAGCAGGAAGTACATGATTCAATATGGCTTGAATAGGCCACCTGCCCGTAAAGAGATAAAAAATTAAGATACAAAAATGTATCAAGCAAGAGCACAAAAATGTATTTATGTTTACTCTCTTTATATGGAACGAGTCGAAAACAGACCATTGTCGACTTTAGAGTTTAACCAACGATGCTATCTATGAATAAGTTTTTTGAAAAAATGAAACATATTTTGTACAAACTTTTATTGTGAGGCCAAAGGACTAATTAAGACAAATGAAGTAAGCCTAAACTCGATAAAGTTGCGTAGTTTTATTTATAAGTGAATTCCATTGACCACCTTCCGTCTCCGTGATCAGATCCTAGACATCGTCTACCATAAAGTGCGCGTCAAGACGAATTAAACGAGTCCTACTCAACGAGTTTATACTCGTATATTGTTTAAAAACTAAATTCTGTCGAATATCTCTCGGCTCCATCATAAGGACAGCTCATTGAGTCCATTTTATTGTATTGTCATTCGACTTACACAAGTTTGCAAAATTTTAGCTCAATCAGGTTGAAAATTGAGTTGCAAAATATGACCGAAATAAACATACAAGATACATTGCAAGTCAAATAAAAGCTTGTAAAAACCGCGGCAAATTTAAAATACACATTTTTTTATTTCATTTGACTATTATTAAATGTGACATTACAAATTTAATAGATATAATATTTAAAAAAATATCATATCTGATCAAGGGTGAAAATTTTTTAAAAATCCGTAGGTAGGTTTTTTAAATTTGCATTTGCTTTTGTCGGTGTTATTGAATTAGGAAAGAGACACTCACAATGTCGATTTACGGCCGGAATATTAGAGTGGTCTGCTATTGCCTTCTCCATTGCACTTACAAGTTTACTTAATTGCTACTATGCAGGTTTCCCTGCGATGTTTTTCTTACCTAGATAGTTTAATACGGTTTTACTCAAAAGTAAACTACTTAACGCGTAGGACACCCACCCACAAGGTTGTCTGACGACCTGACTAAGGTCGCTGGAAATCGCTGGATGCAGGCCGCTCTAGATCGGTCATTTTGGAAATTCCTAAGGAGAGGCCTATGTCCTGCAGTGGACGTTATGCGGCTGAAATGATGATGGTGATTGTCAAAGTTCCACAGTCCTCGAGGTACAAGCTCAGCTTTTCATTAGTGTGAGTGGGCACCAAAAAGAGAGTCACTACGAAGGTTGTGCCGCAACTCAGGCCAAGTTTCAAAAACCAGTATTATAAACCGGTGCGGGCCGTACCTACTGTGCCTCAAGTCGATGTCTCACCCACACTATCTGTACACTTACAGTAATCAAAGCTGAGCTTGTGTCTCTAGACATGTTGTTTATTGTTAATTGTTTATTATGGCATACACAACAGGTAACAATCACTTTTGATTAAATCTAAAAATTTACAGACACTTTGCTCTAGACTGAGACCCAAAAAACGTGTACACACAGCATGACAGGCAATGTAAACATTGTTAAGCTCAAGATACTGACTTAAATTGACAGCTTATTAAAAAGTTTCATTATATACGTTACAGCAAGTATTTAACAATTGGTGTTACTTAAATTGTTTGGGATTATGATAACAGAAATTGAGCCATATTTATGTACAATTTACCACGAAAAAAGGTCAAAAAGGTCAGTGGAGGGTACGCTTGATCTGATTTTTAAAAGTATTAGTGCGGGTAACCGCATAAATGTCAATTGAATCATTAGCCATATATTTTCTCTCAAATTAAAATTTTAGAGTTTTTGCACCATATTTCCAAAATTTACGCTTGTCAGCATTACCTGTAGGTTGACTGGTGGAAAAGGCCTACGGCCTTAAGTCCGCCAATTACAATTTCATGTAATAAAGTTAAATAAATAAAATTAAAAAGAATAAATAGCCAAGCAAAGCTCGTTATACAAACGACACATCCGAACAATTGGGTTATAATATGAGGTGTTATTTTTGTAGACAGCCAACAAAAATACCGTCAGATGACTTCTAGAGGGCATGTACTTGATTGTATTAAAGCCAATTTTTAAGTGTCTTGACTTGATGAATCGCGGTACTCTCCGACTATCAAGCTAGGACAGCAATAAATCTTCTGCCAGGGTTTTGGCAAGTATTCACTCCCAATATGGGTGGTTAAAGTTAGCGCAGATCATTCTTCAGGACTAACGACTGTTCGGAGCTTTGTTTGCGAGAGTAATGCTGAAACAATAGAGCTTTCCGAAGCTAGCGGACTTTTTGCGAGCTTTTCTAGGTTAACTTGATACTTGTAACCGATTAAAATTGTTTTGGTACACGGTAATAGCAACTTAGAATTGCTACTCCATTGGTTCCATAACTCCTCAACCAACTTTTGGTTGAAAAACTTTAAACGTTTTTCAACCAAAAGTTAGTTGAGGGGTCCGGTGACCAAAGGACTGACAATTACTTGACAATTACTTCGCTCAACGAATAAGCATTGTCATCCAATACGGCCACTCTTTTGGATATTCTACCGTAGGGCAATGATCTGCACAACATTTTTTTTGTAAGTTTTTATTCTCTTTTTAGGTACCTATTTAAGTTGTAGACATTATTAGACAGCATTTTTTACTTATAGGTTTTTAAGTTCCAAATTTTTTTTGGAGTCTAGACTTGGAGTCTAAGTTTTTAGTTTTAGTTAAAATAATAATTTACTTTTTAGTTTTGATACATCATTTTTGTGATGTAATAAATTAGTTTTCCATCGTATTTGACTGGAATCTGCGATCGATACCCGTATAGATTCCTCTTCTCTACGATAGACTTTGATGCATCGAGTTGCAGAAACTTGTCCGTAATTAAATGGAGAATCGTGAAACAGAACAGAACTGAAACTAAATCAAGCTTTAGGAATCTATTACTGTACCCTACGAGCACTGTGTGTATGTAGGTATGTGACATACGTTCAGTATTCAATAAGAACCAACTGTTTTAAATTAGTTTGGCCCTTACGATCGCACCTATACAACGTGGAAGAGGCATACCCGTAATAAATCGAACCATGGGCTTTACCAGATCACTAAGGTATAATGACGGAAAAATAACAGTCAAAATTACCAAAAAAAAAAATCCGACCTTCCCATACTAATTGCCCGGGCGGCTAGACACGTTTGTATGGAATTGCCGATTTTTGAAGTGAATACTTCTTAAGCGGCGTTGTACACTTTTTTTGTAATGGGTAAAAAATGTTAAACTCGCGGCAGGACACGTGACCTGATCGAAAATTCGTAAGACTGATGGAGAGTAGACAGCCGGCGTGGCGAAGGAGAGGAAGTACGAGTATCCCCTCTCTTTCTACAGCGCAGCGAATATAAATTGTCATGTTTGTGTACGATAGCGCAATAAATAAATATTGTATTCTACCACATAAATGATAGTACTTTTATACTGATAATTAAAGCAACTCGTGCAAAATTATTCCCTAACCATTCCAAAATATATAAATGCACAACGTTAATATTCAAGTTTTTACTTCTGCCGGCACTCCCGGAGTGCAAGCCGTCGTTTTTTGTTTTTTGACTGTTATTTTTGTTTCATTACACTATAGTGATTTAGTATATGCCGTGATTCGATTTGTTACGGGTATGTCCCTTCCACGTTGTATAGTTAATTCTGTAGACATTGTCCTGCTAATATTCATTGAAATAAATCCAAATTTTCTAGTTGTTTGACTAAAACAATGTTTACCTGCAATAAACTTGCTGTTGTAAAATTACCATATTTTAACATTCTTGAATAACACAATAACACTAATATAATTATTATAGCTTTGTGTATAAAATCGCTCACAATTATACAAGGAACGACGATAACTGCCACATATTTTGCATAATGGCAAGGAAATGCTGTCAGACCACATTTGACCCATAACAGCGTAGGCATGTGTATTTTATTGGAAAACCCGATCTACCTCGCATAGTAATTGAGCGTTTTTATATTAGACAATACGGAATAACGACACGACATCGTGGGACTGGCAGTTTCATACATTTTCTATAGATTGCTTTCACACTGTGACGTTTGTCGTCACCGATATCAGAACAACACCCAGGGCCGGATTAAGGGGAGGGCAACCGGGGCTTCAGCCCGGGGTCTCCACAATAGTAGGGCCCCCACAATAGAATTCGAAAAAATCTTTCAGATTCCGACTAGTTAACATTAGTAAACAACTTTTCCTTTAATTTTATTCGCTGTTTTACCTCTACCTATAGTACTTTTTATAAACATGATTATGTTGTTCTTAACTATTAACAACAATCATTGATCTATATGGTTCACTCCAATAAGATAATCAGTAAAATATTACAGGCCCTGGCCCTAAACCAGGGGGCCTCTACTCCTTGTTGCCCCGAGGCCTCCAGACCTTTAAATCCGACCCTGACAATACCTTGTTATGGCAATATCGGCTCGATATCGGCAGACGACAATTAGCGCTGTTTTTTTACCTATTTCTCACTGTTCCCATGTAGCTATGCGCATAAATTTTGATGTCTACCGATTCATAAAACATATGCACTCCAATCAGTTGTATAGGGTAAAAGCCGGATAGTTGTTGCTGTATGTTACATCGGTTGGTATCGTTCTGATATCGTCGGACGATATTCAAGCTGACGATATCAGTGTGGTGTAGTTATCGTAATCATTCCAGTGTGCAAACGCTCCTTCTCATATCGGATTAACATTATATTCTCATAGGGTCTCGGCACACCTGGCAAAGATTCCGAACACAAGGTCTAATAGAAATCGCTTGTAATTCTTTTAAAATTTCCGTACCAAAGCTTGCCAACTGGAATTGCTAGACTCACCCGCCCGGTCTTAAATTCAGCGTGTTATAATTTTGATTTGACGTGTCTGTCACGTCTGTCTGTCTGGCGTCGTAAACAAAACAATTTTTGATCAGTTCAACCTATTACAAGATAAAAAGTGACTACAGGTGAGTTATTTTTTAAAATTTTTGATTCTATTTATATACTTGTGGTAGACACTTTTAACACTTGAGACACGAAATCTTATTTAAACCTTTAATGAACCATACACATTACATACATATTTACATTCTATCACGTCTTTATCTTTAATGGAACCAACACAGTATTTTGGATTCGGTGTCTCTAAACTAACAGAGCCCAAGGCCGCAAGATTCAAAGGCCACTTTTTGGTGGGTCACAACACAATGATGGGCGAAAAAGTATCAAAATCAATCAATTTTTCCTAAAAATTCAAGAAGAAAAGCAGCTTGTACAATTTTTATCTTTTCTCCCAGACCAGCTTGGAACATCTAAAAAATATTATTAAATTCTTGAAAGGTTTGAATCGAAGATAAATCTACTGGAATTCGACATATATTTTTTTTTGAACAATAATGAAAATTTCCCTAACAATAAAACAAAAAAAAAGAATAATGCCAAAACTTTTAAGACTTGATTGTGCTTTAAAGAACAAACTTTTTCATCTCAAGAGTCTGCAGTGCATCTTAATTTGGCGTAACAAGAATTCTTTATAGGCCTCGTTATTTGTGGATCTCCCTGGACTCCCTGGAGTTGCCTAAAATATCGCTGTGAAATTTTTTAATGTCTAATGATCGACATAAATTACCGTACTTTTATCGGAGATCTCAGTCCATCTGAGACTGCGAGAGAGATCGGAGTCATTTGGAGAATTAATAGCTTTACACGGAGTGAATACAACCATTCTGCTTGATTTATTCCTGCTGACACGCTACATTATACGCCACTGAGGTAAGTAATTTTCAAGAGAGGCAATGACATACAAATTATTGCCAAAAAGGATACCCCTACGAGATCACTAAAATAAATTTTACCTCGTTGCTAAAGTCAGAGGAAATAAGATAGGTATACTTAGATACACAATCTTCATTTTTAGGTAGGAACGGTTGGTAATGTAATTTCAGGCTACTTATTTCTTGATTTATTGGCTTAAGTATTAGAAAATTCAACGGCATTATTTTTTATTGCAATATTGCAGTCTCTCTTGCTGTCATCCTGTGTTTTCCTGTTGTGACTATTGTTGTTGGTCGTCAACTTGCTCCTTAGCTAAAGGGCTCCCCCAGCTGTCTCCATACTATTCTGCTCCTTGTTTTTCTTCTCCAAAACCCTCCAGCTGCTTTTATGATTTCATCTTCGCATCTCCTCCTCTGTCCTCCTCTCCTCCTTTTTTCTTTAGTAGGATACCACTAAATTTAGGTGAGAATGGGTCGCCTTGTCTAATCCCTTCTTTATATTAAATGCTGGCCCAACTTTTTCTATCTGTACTTTGAATTTTGTGTTTTATATATTTCTTTGCTTATTCTTATATATTTTAGGTGTACACCTTGGGATTCTAGGGCCTCTCAAATATGCACGTGTTTCAGCGAGTCAAAAGCTTTGTTTTAGTCAATGAATACTAAGTAATAAGGTTTGCTATACTCATTACTTTTTTCTACAATCTATCTGATTGTGTGTATGTGGTCCAATGTTAAAAAAAAATAACTTTGTAATCCTTTGGTTGGTTCACTTTCTAAGATATGGCTAATGCGGTTAAGTGTTATTTTGGAAAATATTTTGTAGAGATTTGGTGTTCAACTGATTGGTCTATAGTTGTATATTTCTTCTTTGGCCCTTTTTTATGCAGTTATATGATTGTTCATATAGACCACTGTTTCGGAATTTCTTTTTTGATTAGAATTTCGTTAAATAGCTCAGTAATGTTTTGTGTAAATTGCATTATTACCTATATAATAAATAATAGATAATTCCTTGAGCTAAAGTTCTTATTGAAAACATATAGTGGCAATGATTATGTCTCTGCTGACTACATAATTTGTCTAAAATAAAACATATTTAGAAATAGAATCTTTGAAAGATAAATTTAGACAAAAACTTTAATTACTTGCCTCTCTGTGAAAAGGAAGGACAGACATTTACCAGCAGGAACCACACAAAATTTAGTTCATTATGTGCAAAAATAAATAACACACGATTACTTTGGATTTTGCTGCCCTTACCTTTGTCTGGTAGACAGATGATCAATATTATGGACAATAGATAGAGCTTGCAAAACCCAAGTCCCAAATGCTATTGTAAGCGTGATGCTGGGCATGAAGGTGGAAAAAACGAATCAAAATATTAAGTCTTTAAAGACCAAAAATCAAAACCTATTGTTTCTTCAATGCTGGCTAGTCAATAAATAAATAAATAATTATATAGGGCCAAATTACACTGATTGAGCTAGCCCCAAGTAAGTTCGAGACTTGTGTTATGGGATACTAACTCAACGATACTATATTTTATAACAAATACACATATAGATAAACATCCAAGACCCAGGACAATTTTCAAAAAGGCCATTTTCCAACTTGCCGTGACCGGAGATCGAACCCAATGTGTTAATGGATTGCACGCGCGGATATAAAATAAACAAAATAAAAAAAAGTTATTTTTATTAATTCAATTGCTACCTGCCTGTTAAAAGAGTGCCAGTGGGAATATACTAACGACTCCCTTGTGATTGTTCGATCTTTTGATCCTGACAATGATCTTGATCCGGGTATCTCTGCTATCTCTCAGTTTTATTTCTTTTTCTTTGGCATCATTAAATAAGCAGGTACTTAATTCCATACGGCTCTAACGATGTTTACACAAGTATCAGAGTAATTAAAATTCTTACAACTCGTTTGTATTTGTAAGTCCATTTCATTGATGCACAAGTTCAGTTTACTATTCTAAACAAGCACTTTTCATAGAAACCAGGGAAATAAGAAGAAATTTCTTTCTTTCAGTAGTTTATAAATAATAGACACCGAATGTGGGTGCAAATATTTTAAGAAAATTAATAACTACATATTTCACGTCTTTATCCCTGACGGGGTAAACAGAGCATTTTGGGTCCTATTGCATTAATCGATTATAAATAGAGTTTATTAAAATCTTCGATAAATAAGCCGTATCGGTGTGGACATAGTTTTGGAGATGTTACACTTCTTTTATTACTTATTTACACCGAAAGTTGCGTAAAAATAAGTAAAACAAAAACGAATCTTTGATGGCTTATAACTTTTTAATGGCTTTTTATTTTACTATTCTGTATCCATATAGACAACATTTATGATCAGACAAAACGATATCATGTTAAACTTTAAATTTACAATGTCAAAAAGTGGAGGAATCCCCTCCGAAATTTGTATAGAAAAAGTATCGACTAGTTCGCTCTTAAGCAGGTAGAGCCCAGGGCTGCAAGACTCAAAGGCGTCTTTTAGCGTGATGGTGGGCGAGAAGGTAGAATAATGGGTTGCTAAACGCAACGCCTATTTACATGATTCACATTTACGCCTATTCCCTCGATCGGAGTTTTCGATCTGCGCGGGAAAAAAAGAAGGTAAGTAAATTATAAGTTTTCATTTTTTCCTAGACTAGCATGGAAGCAAATATTTAAATAATATAAAATAAATATATAACGGACAAATAACATTGATTGAGCTAGCCCCAAAGTCGAGACATGTGTACTACTATGGTACTAACTCAACTATACTATATTTTATAACAAATACACATATAGATAAACATCCAAGACCCAGGACAATATGGAAAAGGCCATTTTCCAACTAACCCTGACCGGAGATCGAACCCGGAACCTCTGGGTGGTGGACTAGCATAGTGACCACTACGCTATGGAGGTCGTCAATATGTTTAATAAGTCATTTTATAGAAATTAAAACCACATCTACATTCAACTCCATAATCATACGTAAGTACGCAGATTTCCTTTAAAATGAGTTGTGAAAGTTGAGTGAAAACTCGGCAACTTTTGTGCCATCCCTTCGTTTCCAAACGTAAACTTTGACTCCTGTTAACAAACTTTTGCTGTTAATTATCTAACTTAACTGTTTGCCCTTTAAGGAAATGAGTTATTTTCCAATGATTGTAGGTTGGGTATTATCGATGTACTGTATACTTACTTATCTTATAACATACCTATTCACACATGAAAGTATGTTTTTAGGGTTCCATACCCAAATGGTAAAAACAGAACCCTATTACTAAGACTCCACTGTCCGTCTGTTTACGTCCGTCTGTCAGTCTGTCTGTGACCAGGCTGTATCTCATGAACTGTGACACTAGGGCAGTTGAAATTTACACAAATTGTTGCTGCTATAACACCAAATACTCAAAACAGAATAAAATAAATATACTATATGTAACTAAAACCCTGTTCAATCCTTGTAGAGGCAACTCAGAAAGTCAATATAAACAAATTTTCCCATGGGACCAAAGCTTGAAACTCGAAAAAAAATCAACATTTTCCTAAAATTGCCGGGCCGGTCGAACCCTTTTGTATGAAAATATCGATTTTTTTCCGAGGTTCAAGCATTGATCCCATAGGAAAATTTGTTCATATTTACGATCTGACTTGCCTCTCAAGGGTCGGACAGGGTTTTGGTTACATATTGTATAAGAGGGGTTCAACAAACGTGATTTTTTTATAGACAATGGAATCTTCGTGCACGAGGCCGACTCGCACTTGTCCGGTTAGTTTTTTACCAGTCTAATTCTATTGAAAGTCTATTGAATCTAACTTCTGGGCAAAGGCCTCCCCTAGTTTTTCTACTTGTCCCTTTCTTCCGCGACCTTCTACTACTCGCATAAAAATCTGTCTAAGTCGTCCCGCCATCTTTTTCTGGGCCCACCCTTAGCCCTTCGCCCGTTTAGAGTCCAGAATGTAGACAATTTGGCTCATTCTTCGGAACGTATTTGGCAAACATATCCCGCCCATTTTAATTCAATTCCACTTCAATTCCACTTCAATTTGTAATATAAAAAACTCGAATTTTAATTTACCAACTAGGTTCTAAATTATCATAGGTAGTATGTATATAGGAAAATCAGAACGAGGCTTAGATAGAGTGAAAAAAACTTATAAAAATCTTCATACAAACATACGTGAGATAAGTCTTAATGCCGACGGGATACACAGAGTTGGAAAGTACGATTGTTACACGTAGTCATTGCGACTGTAAGAATTTCCCTCATGTACTTATAAAGGATGTAAAATTACGTACGGCATGTATGTACGATGTATTTCAAGAGGCGAAATAGCAAGTCAATACAGACTAATATAGAATCAAATACCTATATAATAGGTGATGTGACCAGCAACCCAGCACTATTTTGGTTTCTTTCGTTATCCTCTCGCCCTATTCACGCTAAATAAAAAGTGGAATGTCAACTTTAGGAGCTCGGTAAAGCGACACAGGGCGTAAACTGCACTTGGATGGGTGACCATGCACAAGCGGTATAAAAAATCTGACGCTAACTTTTTTGTAAAGAAAAAGTCAACTGAACGTCCTTGTACACCAATGAAATCTATTGTTATTCGAACTATAAAAGCAGCCCAGTAAAATGAAATGGAAAAACAAGATTGCCAAAAAGGCGACGGTTGTAGTACCTATTTGACATTACTTCCCTACCGAAAACAGTTTCATGGAATATTGTATTCTGTTGAAATAGCAACGTTGTACCTACCTAGCTAGTAGCAGAACCAATGTTATAATAAGCTTAAATGTTATGGACACTTCATTTCCATTTCATGTAAAAGTAAATAAACAGTAAAGATTGAAGGTAATTTTACTCCGTTAAAGTCCTGTATCTCTGATCGGCTGGTGTGTTCAATGAAACAGAAGGGTTTTTATATTATTTTCGCCGTAGGTATGTTTCATGCGACCCGACACTATTTTTAACTAACATCAAAAAAGGAGCGAGATTTTCAATTCGAATATATGTTCCTAAGTTATAAGTCTCGAACTATATATATATATAGTTCGAGACTTGTGTTATGGAACACTAACTCAAAAATACTATATTTTATAACAAATATAAATATAGATAAACATCCAAGACCCAGGACAATTTAAAATTGGGTGGCGGACTAGCGTGGTGACCACTACGCCACGGTTTGATAAAATTTCTTTTCCCACCACCACCGCATCGGTTTTTAGAATTGAAAAATTATGGTTCCCGTTTTCCCATTTCCAACAGCACTCGAGCACGTCGTCACACTAAACGTTAAATTTGGGCCTTGTGTCTAGTAAGTACAAAAAGCTTTTAGGTACTTCTCAATTTCTTCCAAGTCCACTTATTTGGTCACGCCACGTATACTCATAAAGTCTGAAAAACTTCTAAACATTGTAAGTGTAGAAAATAAAACTCCATTGTTGCTGTTTTAAGTGACTGGTCTCTTTATTTACCGCTTTTGTTTTTTATAAATCAATATAAGACGAAAGTTAGAAAAACTTTGGTAAATGAAAAAAGTTACACTGTACAAAAAAGGTAATTAGTAAAAAAACACCTACGTTTATTGTTGATCGCCAGTAGTAAGTTTTAAAGTAAACAATTTCAATGGTTTAGTTTACGAGATGTGTAAACAAAATCAAAGAATGAAATCTTGTGGGTCGCAGTGAAAGTCATCCCACACCGAGGTTACGTGAATTATTGTGACTAGTGATGCGTAGTGTGGTTATCGATACAAGTGTGACCTGCCGACAAAAACTTATACATCATTGATAGGATGATGATGATGGCTAGAGCTAGAAGCTAAGTCCACTAAGTTACTGACTCATATGTAAGTAAAGTAGTAACTGATTGATTGGCGTTGAAAAGGTGTACGATCAAATTGTTTGCTATGGTCAGTAGAGAAAGTAAGTCGTAAATCGTGGAGGTAACTAGGTACACTTACGAAGAAAAATTAGTTTCTTTCTTAAATAATACATAAACATTCTAAATATTCTTGGCGTGTTGTTAGAAGTAACTCGTACACCCACAATAAAATTGCAAGAAGAAATTTATGTTTCACTTGTTTTTTATACTTGGACAGAGAAGGAAAACTTTTGCTGGGTAAGTCTTGGATTTGGATTAATCGACAATATCTCATCATCATCCAGACATAATAACTATCATCATCATCATATCATCCACAGGAAGTTCGCTGCTGTACAAATCCCTCCCATAGACATAATAACTATATGCAGGAGGACAAAATATATAAAATAGTAAATAAAAAAAATATTTCTGTTTTTCCTAAAGGCTAACTGGTAAGAGAATGTACTCGTATAAGCATAAGTCCACCTTTTGTACCATAATGGTCGATAAAGATTAAATAAATAAATAAACTACACGCTCCTCACACTAGTGGTTCACTAGCATACTGGCTCATAACAACGCCGTCTGTGTGTTTGATTGTCGGTCATTTTTCAAATTACAATAATCTGGGATTCGGCTCTTGTAATCCACTGTGTTAGCCGGTATTTGTTTTATCTTACCTTAGATTACGATTAATTATACCGGATTTTTTCATGTAGGATGACATCACATAGACATTATATTGAAAAAATACAAAAGATGTCAGAGAGTTGTATGAGGTGGTTTGGACATGTGATGATTGACGACCTCCGTGGCGTAATGGTCATCACGCTAGATCGCCAATCTGGAGGTTCTGGGTTCGATCCCCAGCCAGGGCAGTTGGGAAATTGCCTTTTTCAAATTGTCCTGAGTCTTGGGTGTTTATATTTTATGTATTTATCATAAAATATAGTATCTCTTAACTTACTTAAGCTTAAGCTTACTTTGGGGCTAGCTCAATCTATGTGATTTGTCCGTATATATATTTAAATTTATTTATTTCGCTGAGACAAAGACCAATGCGTTCAAAGGGGGGCTTAAGCCATTCTCAGCAAGAAGAAAGGCAAAGGGAGACCACTTTCCACGTGGTGGACAACTTGGTGGATTTTCAGACAACCCGCGACCGAGCGTCCTGGCGCCGCGATACGAGGAGGGCCGACCCCAAATAAGGGGACAAGGCATGACAAAAGAAAAAATAATAACTTGTTTTACTCCAAGAGTAGCACAGAAAGCAATGCACCGTGTAGATCAAATGTAGTACAGCTCGTGAACAATGGCTTCAAGACTATAAATACATAATTTATTATGTACATCATCATCATCATCATATCAGCCACAGGAAGTCCACTGCTGGACATAGGCCTCCCCCAAGGATTTCCAAAACGACCCATTGGAAGCGGCCTGCATCCAGCGCCTCCCTGCAACCTTGCTCAGGTCATCTGACCATCTAGCAGGTGGGTGTCCTACGCTGCGCTTGCCGGTACGTATGTACATATTACGTTTTATGTCACGATCAGTAGATGGCCCGGCGGGAGTGCGCATTCCTAGCGCTTAGTGATGTGCCGTTCTTGAAATTTTCGAGACGGTCTAGAAAATTTCGGAGAAATTAGGTACCTAAAAAAAAAATTCTTCAGTAAATTTCTCAACTAAAATCCTCGTAAAATGTTGAAAATTTCCAAAGTTTTCAAGGAAAGAAATTTCCGAGATCAGAATATTTCTCGGCGACACATTTTTTTTTATATTACTAGCACTTTTGCATGTACAGCAACACTGGGCGTGGACCGCACTTGGATGGGTGACAAGGAGCATACAAAGTTCTTGAGCTCCTCCATGCTGCATCGGAAGGCATGTATAAACCGTTGGCTGTCATCATTGTATGGCAGTTGTCAAGCTATGTCAGATGGCTCACGGAAGCTTAAAAAATCTGACACCAGTGTTGATCACTTACAGACACGAAAAACAAAAAAAGAAGTAATGCCTATAAAGTAGTAATAATATGTATTATCTTGTTATTAAGTTGTTGGTGTGTTCTTTTCTAAAGTGCGTCCTATGTAAATTCTTGTGAATGATGAATGTCTTAAATTTTTATAAGAATCATTCCTGCAATAAAATCGTAGAATAATGTTAATTCATATTAGCGAACGCCATTTCGGCCCACGCTCTTTAGTCATACATAATATGTTATGACATAATCACTTAGCTGACCTCGAAGGTCAGGCCTTAAGCTCGTAATGCAAAAAAAAATATTTTTCGAAGTAAGTATCTGTTCAGTTAGACTTTTTAATTAAAAATAAATTTTATCTATTTTTATCCTATAAGGAAAAGGTGTATGAAGCCTTAGATTACATTATTTTGGTGTGGTTTTTTAACCGACTTCCAAAAAAGGAGGAGGGTATTAATTCATCGCGATCTTCTTTTTTATGTATGTTTACCGATTATTCATAAAAGCCTAGATCGGTTCGAAAAAATATTTTTCGTTTTAATATATTTTTTTTTGAAATTTTATCATAATATGTTGTTAGTTTGGGGGTGAAGACAGTTTTTAGTTTTGAAAAAATATTAGTTTGTAGGTTTGGATGTTTGTCTGGACTGTATCATATGAACGCGTTGGTCATATGCAAGGACGGCTAAACGCTTATTAATATGAATTTCCCGGGGGAGTGGAGTGACACAACTCATGATGACTATTGCTTTTTCGAGCACGTAGGTAAAACCATGGTTAAATAAAAGGTGGTTGTTTTAAAAGTATATTTGACTAACCGTTTATGAATTCAATTAATCAAAGATTCAAAGATTCAAATGTTTATTCAGTAATTAGACCTTTACAGGCACTTTTGCACGTCAATAAGTATAATTTACGTTACGTGTAAAGTATATTAAAATATAATTTATTTTTAAAGAAAAGCTACCGATACTAGCGCTTCGTAACGACCACTGCTGAGAAGAAACGCCGAAAGAAACTCATTTTCACAGCATTGGTCGCCTACTCGCCAGAAGGGCTTTGTCATTATATTATTATTGTCTTTTAATTAATAAATACTTAGAATACAATGTTGACACATTTTAACATGTAATGCTTGCGAACATGTAAACAAACATAAATTGCGAAATAAAATGTGATGTTTTCATATATATATTCATCTAACGAATGAAATCTATTTTTACGGGGCAGACAAAGACGCGTCATATTTTCATTACTATTAAAATAGAGACAAAAGGTTCAAATATGTAAATATAATAAATATTACTACCTGTGATGTGCTCCGGGCTAAAATATAATATTATACCCATATAACCTGACACGGCGAGAATGAACCAGAATTATCGATATAATGAGCATGTTAACAATCCCTTTCAACTGCTACGACCGTGAAACGCGTCTTTTTAATTATACTGACGCGTTGATAGGTCTGCCGTCATGCTCCGAATAAACAGGGCTTTATCGATAATTATGTACTTTTGGGATATTTTAAGACCACACACTTTTAAACTGACTTCAAAAAAGAGGAGGGTATCAATTCGGCTGTATGTTTTTTTTTTGTATGTATGTTACGCGATATCTTCGTCAACCCTGGACCGATTTTGATGATTCTTTTTTTTAATGTGAAAGCTAGTACCACTAAGTTGGTCCCATATTAATTTGGTGAAGATATGATAAAAAACTTTGGAGATATGAAAGAAACTATTAAAGAAAATGAAGTCGTTTGTTTTTTTTTTTGATAAAAATTAATTTAATCTTCTTTAATAAGTATGCACCTACTTTTGTACTTTATCCCAGCTATATACGGCCGGATTGAAGAATTTGAGCAGCGCTTTTTCTTTTTAGTTACAAAATACCAAAATACATACATATCTAGCTTATTATATCATAACAGGTAGACTATGCTCTCTCCTTGCAAACATTTTTTGCTTCATAACAATAATTTGATTATATTTGGAACGAAGTTCCTTACGGCAGGCTTGGAGGAGATAGGGATTTTGCTGCGCGACCGAACTGAAAAAAATGTGATAGTAAAACCGTAAGGATGACCTCGTTAAATGAGACGTGCGCAGGCGCGACAGTTAAATTACATTGTTTCGATTCTACATTAGCCGAAGGAACTTCGTTCCTACCTGGTGTCCCACGACACCACATTCTTTTTTTACACATTTTCAGAAACCTAGATATGTACTAACAAACTCTTATCTCCATCATTTGAAACGTTATAATATAGGTAGCTAGTCAATCTAATGTAACATGGCAGTTGTAATCAAATAGTACATTACTACAGAGGCCGGGAAACATGGCGTTGACGGACGAATAGTTTTCAAGGCCGAGCGTCAGCGAGGTCTTGCTTGACAATAATTATGCGTCCAGCAATGCCTTTCCCGCCGAGGCATGTTTAGTGCTTTTCTCAATAAATGTGAGGAAATCATTAAGGAAATAACCAGAAATATGCAAATATTTACCGAGAGCAAATATTGTTTACTGCAGAGTATCTTCGTGCTTTGAAAGAAAGGAAACTGCTTTCCCGCTTTTTTTAGGTACAAAGGAAACATAGCCCATACAGCCCGGTCATATTTTACGCAAAAAATTTAATACCGATTTTCTTTTTCTATCGCAATGAAAATTAAGCATATTTTCGTGTGAATTTAACACCATTATTTAATGAAATTGTGGTCATTAGAATATAAATAATAATAAATAATGCTCGAAGAGTGCATTCTTATTATGTGGTAGCAATTGGCTGTATGACAAGTTATGGAATTAAACGCTTACGCCTTTGCTAAATGTAAAAACAGAATTGTCATCTGAGACTTCAATGACACTGTCTTGTCATGAATACACTTTATTCGTCTTTTTGTTTGGAGCAGCGGCCAGGAATTAATTTCCATACTACTTTCTTGGCCTAGTCCAGCAAAGTAATGCACGAGCCAAGAATAACAAACTTCGTGTCTTCTTTTTACTACAATAATGCCTAAATTTCCGAACATGTTTGAGAAAAATACTATTGTCGTATTTATTGGCTTATTTCTATAAACAGTCCTAAAAGAACAGAAAGCGCATACTGAGCAGACGTACCTATAAAATGAAACTTTCTCTGACGGCCAACACCAAACAAGTGCTGTGGATAAAATTCTGGCCAAGTGCGAGTCGGACTAGCGTACGAAGGGTTCCGTACCATTATCTACAAAGAATCAAGCTTGTTGTATGACAGCCCTTCCTTAAAAATTTATCATTCATCAACATGAATGAGCTAAACTTTTTCTGAATGCTAGCAAATGCCAACACCAAACAAGAAGTAAAATGAAGGAGCATTTATTATAGGTTGTACCTCATCATTACTATCAACTTTTTTCTTTCTCCAATTTATAGTTTTAATTCTCGACTGTACTTAATACGCCTTCCACCTTATTTTAGCCTTCAAAACAAAACCATATCTGGAGGGTGATGATATGAAATTACTCTAGTAATTGAAATAATAAATGCTTCCAAAAGCACCCTGGAAGCCTTTATCGTTTCGGATGGAACTTTAAAATATAGGTTGTTTCTGATCATTGATAGATAATCGAGAGAATGATTTTGTTGGAAACAAACAATCGAGTGAAGTCAAAATATGAATTCGTCAATAAAACTTAGACTAACATTAATATTTAATGTAACTAGTATCATTTTTGTTTGTACACGTACAAATGTGAAAGTACAAGAGGCGGCATTACCTTCTTCTTCTTCTTATCGTGTCAATGGCAATTATTGTTATCGTAATTGTATTGGCCCAGAATTTCGCCGCATCTTTAGCCCTTTGGTTGGCCTCCATTAGATCTTTTCTAGACCAAGATGCAGTGAACGTAGAACATGACAGCAGATATTCCATGGACTGGATGTTTCCGCAGGTACCTACTTACATCTGTCGTCATCAGAGTACTTCCACTTCTTCTTTAGCTGCTGACATCTTCCGACGCCCACCCGGAGTCTGTTTAGCGATTTCCAAGTACGCCAGGGTAGATCGTGGCCTGGTGGAAGCTTTTCACTTATGGGAAAGTTGCAGGGAAACTTCTTTTGCCTCAACTCTACCCTAGCGATCGGGGGATCGCTAGCTAGCGGTGCGGCATTACCCAACAGTCACACTTTATATTTATATGTTTTCATCTTTCTCTTCGTGTATCTTCCGTGCTTCGGAAATCATGTACGGTAAGCCTCAAAAATGGAGTCTCAATTTCTCATACAATTAGTCCGAAAAATTGGGACTCCACTTCTGAGGCGTACCGTTTAGGCCGTTGGCCCCGGCTGTTCAGTGTATGGCAGTCGTTAAGCTATATCAGATGCCTTTAGGCAGCTTGAAAACTGAAACCATTGTTGCCCACATATATACACGAAAAACAAACAAATCATCTTTATTTTTCTTAAGATATTTTTTCATTAATCGAAATCGGAAAAGGGTGCATACATACAACTTAATTAAATATCGATGAACAAGTTTAAATTAATTTCTTACTTTGGAATTCAGTTATTAATTAATTAAAAGCAATCCTCTGATTGCATCGGTAGACGCCTATGAGCTGCATTCGATGCAGTGGTACTCGTATCCTACCAGGCAACGATTTCAATTAAAATGTTTGTTTTGATGCACGCCCACTCAAATGTTTTGATGGTTAGTGCTTGGGATCTCCGGCTACAAGTATAATTTAATTTTAATGTAATATGTTTCGCTTGGCGTCGAAACTTTTAGTTCGTGGGGTTAAGGGTAGTATCTTGTATAATGTGTGTTACAGAAAACAATATACCATTAATTTATATCTATGGACGAAGATAAAAAGAAGATGAATCAGCGAGAGTAAAAGAAAAAGTATTAATTAAAAAAAAAGGAAATCCCGACTGCCTTTTTATATAAGTACCCAGTGTCGTGTTGTTGTCGTTGGAGTTAAGACGATTCTAAACGACACCTCTCAAGCTTAAATCCAGAGCGGCTGCAAAGCGTCTCATAGAAATATCATACACACATAAAAACACTCGAAAAACATAACCCTTCTTCTGACGCAGTCGGGTAAAAATAAATCAATCGTAACGCCTTGAGCTTTTATTATTAGCGCCATCCTTATTCCAAACTTCACCTAAAATAGGCGAAAGCATTTTAAATTCCGTCCAAAATAACTGTTTGTCCGTCTGTTAGTAGATAAGGCAGGAAATAAAATTCGCAGTTACGCTGGCGTTTGGAGTGGGCTGGAATGAATGGTGGTCATAAAACCTTTATTTGCATAAACAGATAACAGAATAGATATAAAGTATGAAGACACAAAAGGCACCGGTTTCTGCCAATTATTAAGTTTATAGAGGTTTGTTGGATTAGGACAAGGATTCTGTGATATGAGGATTTTGTAGAAGGATGTTGGAGTTTCTATTCATGCAAAAGCGTTTCAAATTTGGTTTTATCATTACATTTTAATTTCAATAGGCATTGTATGTGTTCAAATCACAGATATAGATATACATAGATGACGCAAGTATCACCATTTGTTTGGATTGGAAAATAAGCGCGCCGACCACAAGTCCAAATGCTACATTCATATTGCATGGTAGGTAGTTTGCTTCCTAATCAATATAAGGTTTAGGTAAAATTTATCATTGACATTTTGATTTCTAGGTTACATGATCAGAGAGGTTTTTCTGCAATCAGTAATTTATTTAATCATTTAACGTACAAGAAAAACTCGAATTTAATTTTTAGCAATAGATACTTAATCTCTTGCACGCCAGCGTTGGTTAACGACTTCCCCCGACGCCAAGCATAGTAAAAATAGTACAATTTCGACGACTTTAGTCGTCGATAGCGTCTCAGTCACGCTACTGTTTTGCAACTAAGTGGTCGATGGCTTTCAAAAAGTTAAAGAGTTTCCACAGATCTGCCGACAAACTTCTGCGCAGTTTGGCAGACTTTGTATGATGAACTTGTAATGTTTTTAAAAATGAATAAACGCTTTAAAAAAAATGATCTGGTGTTCTCCGTCCGTCTACCATATTGCATGAAATACAAATTCTTTATTTCATCTTCAGGTACCTTTCAAAGATTCAAACATTCAAACATTTATTTGCTAACTATGAGTTATAATACATACAGGTCTTAGGTATATTGATGTTCTCATCATAGCAACTCAAGGAGCATTGCAAATACAATGGGTAGATGTCAATCAATTAATTTAAAACTAAACACAATTAAAATAATATTAAGGGTTAAAATAAATTTCATGCATAATATGTCAACTTCAACAATCAAAAAAAATAATTAAATTCTATATTTATTTACATTAAATAGTCTTTGACAGCGTAATAGCATTTTGAAATAAGGTAGGATTTTAGAGCATTCGAGAATTTTTTTAATGATTTTTCTTTTCGAATAGAGGCGGGTAATTCATTAAATATTTTAACTGCCATGTGGTATGGACTATTGCCTAGCATTTTCATTCTAGACGCAGGTAGGTGTAGTCTTTCTTTATGTCTGGTATTTATATCATGTGTGGCCGATACCGTTTTAAAAGAGGATATGTTTTTATATGTAAACATGCAGACGTCGTATATATATAATGATGGTAAGGTAAGAAGGTTATATTTTTTACCTTTATGCAGCTCGAAAAGTGTTCCCCAATAACATACGTCCACTTGACATCTCGTCATATGGTCAAATGATCAGGTTGGTCAAAATGTCTATTGTCATGTTTGCTCATCACGCTTCACTTGGGGGTCGAGTTGATCAGCCGTGTTTAGTCAGTCACACTCTCTGATAACGCACACCCATTAGAGTGCTTTCAAAATAAATAGGTACCCTTTTATTGTTTGATGCTCAGGGCCGTATCTATCATATGGCTTTTTGGGCTTAAGCCCAGGGCCCCGTGGATTCCAAGGGCCCCCAGCCAAGTCAAGTCAAAGTCAAAAATAGACGATAAAGGAATGTAGCTGTTCTTGATCAAGATTGGCAACCCTGAACACTAAAGCATCAAATATTACAATATAAATCAAATGTTTTATTGTCTTATTTTTTTCTATACTTTGAGTAATTAGGTGGGCCCATTAGTATTAGCCCTTAAACTCACGGTCCGGCCCTGTTGATGCTGACGCTCTGGAACACTGGTTTGCCAAGTCGTGCTTGGAATTGGGAAGTTTCTTGGGTCATAATTATATTGTTTTTATATACTATCAGTTTGTTTTTTTATTAGACTATCTTAAAATCATAATATATTATGATGAAGTATCACTACGTATGATGTTATTATATGTATAGTAGGTATAAGGTATCGTTTGTAATGTTATTTTGACAGCATTCGCTAATAAAAGTTGCTTTCGAACGGTTGTTTCATTCGTAATCATAACACCTCTAAACGCTTCGTAAATAAACGTATTATCTATCTATCTATCTCTAATCATACTTCAATGAGGAGCTCGGTGGCCCGGCGGGAGTGCGCATTACTAGCGCTTTCGCAAGTAAAGCGACACCGGGCGTGGTCCGCACTTGGATTGGTGACCATAAGTGGCATGAAAATTTCTCGAGCTCCTCCGTGCTTCGGAAGGCACGTATAAGCCGTTGGTCCCGGCTGTCATCATTGTATGACAGTCGTCAAGCTATGTCAGATGCCTTTAGGCAGCTTGAAAAATCTGAGTGTTGGCCACTTACACACACGAAAAGCAAGCATCATACTTCAATGATATCACCATAATTTTCTCTGTTTATCCTATGGTTAATTGAGAGAAAATGCTCTTTTTGTTAAAAGAATACAACGTGGAAGGGACATATCCGTAATAAATCGAACCACGGGCTATAATAGTTCACTATATGTATATAGTATAATAATAAAATTAAAATGATATCCAAAACACAAAAAAAAATTCTTCGGCATTTCCGTACAAAAGTGTGCAGCCACCCGGGCAATTTGTATGGGAACGTCGATTTTTTGAAGTGAAAACTTCTTTAGCGGCGTTGTACACTTTTTTTGTTATGGGTAAAAAATGTTGAACTCGCGTCAGGACACGTGACCCTGATCGAAAATACATAAGACGGATGGAGAGTAGATCCCCGTTTAGGCGGCGCAGGGCGCTTGCGCGTGGCACGCTGTAAAGAAATAAATATTGTATTCTACCACATAAATGATAGTACTTATACTGATAATTAAAGCATTTCGTGCATAATTATTTCCTAACCATTCGAAAGTATAAAAAATGCACAACGTTAATTATTCAAGTTTTCACTTCTGCCGGCACTCCCGGAGTGCAAACCGTCGTTTTTTTTTGTTTTATGTTTGTTATTTCAATTTAATTATACTATTATGATCTAGTATAGCTAGATCTAGCCTGTGGTTCGATTTATAACGGGTATGTCCCTTCCAAGTTGTATAATGAAATCAGTGAAATAAAACGTCTCAACATAATGTCCGATTTCATTGATGATATTTTTTAGAGGAAACTTTAAGCATGGTGGTGGACGAGGAGGTGGAAAAAGGAATCAAAACAATAATGGGATTCATATGTATGCTTATTGGTTTAACATTATTTTTAGAAGTAGGTAGATAATTGAAGTACCTATTTGGGAACCTATTTTAAGTTTTAACAGTTATCCCAAACATTCTAAAACAACGCATATAATAGTAATAATAAATATCACTCCCATCACCGAATCAAAACATCTTCCGCTATAAAATATGCTAAAAAGGGCGATATGCTAAAATCTTTGTTTAGCGGCAACAACAAAGGTTTACGTTCGCATTGATGACTTCACGAGAATA
This sequence comes from Acrobasis suavella, assembly GCA_943193695.1. Lineage (NCBI taxonomy): Eukaryota > Metazoa > Arthropoda > Insecta > Lepidoptera > Pyralidae > Acrobasis > Acrobasis suavella. The sequence continues at coordinate 7,804,470 of OW971947.1, forward strand.
ATTAAATTAAGCCTTATATCCTCTCTTTTACGAGAAAAATTTACATTAAAGGTTTGTCCAATTCATTAATAAAAATAATTAACGAAAGTTTGGAATTTGCTTAAATTAGACACATCTATGTGTCTAATTTAAGCAGAATTAACAGAAATCGCTTTCATATTGGTCAGGGAAAAAAGAAAACTTTAAAATGTACCAGGTTTCTTCCTAAGCAAATCGTAAAAATCTATCTAGGGAATAGGCGAAAATGCAAATTTCGATTTCTTTTTGCCCAACAATCACGCCAAACGTGGCGTTTGGGTCTGGCTGGTGGCCCTGGGCTCTGTCTGACTCATTAGGGATAAAGATGTATAGTGTACAGTGTATTTAAATTATTAGAGTTGGGATGCACTCAGATGTAGTCTAAGGAATAACCGGCCAAATGCGTGTCGGGTCACGCGCGTAGGGTTCCGTAGTTGCGAATGCCCACTATGAGTTCACGCCACTAAAACGTATAAAAATTATTAATTTTCTTTTTAATTTGTATGAACTTTTCCTTTTTCGAGTACATTTTATAAGTTGATCGCTTATAACTTATTAATTTGTAAACCCTACTTAGCTGTGATAGTTTTCCTTTTTTTGTTATATATATACTAAGGATCCCTAAATCGAAAAGCGGTGTTCACTAGCTCACAATATTTTTGAAAAACCTATCCAAACCTATTCATAATACCACACTAGATAGGTTCGTCGAGAAAAAAATTTACTCCTACTTTACTTGTATGGGAGCTACCCTAAAAAAAATTTTCCAGTATTTTATTTTATTACTTTTTTGGCATAATTAATATTAATCGTTATTAATTTATACCAAATTACGACTTAATAATACGTATAGTTTCTGAGTAAAACCGCGGACGGACAGACAGACATGGCGAAACTTTATGGGTTCTTTTTTTTACAACGGAACCCTAAAAATCATATCTTCATGTATATATTGTAAAGCAAAAGCGACGCTCTAGCAACATGAAATAACCTAATGAAGATAATCTCAGTATTAATAAATTAAACATCTATTCGTAGTCTTAGACGAAAGAGCATTAATCATCTGCCCCATTGAAAGAGACCAAGCCATTTTCAGCACTTTTTTCATACAACTGCAGACGATTCTAGATCGTATCTACTTCACATTAAGTACCACTTTCTTTCGTTTCCCAGCGGTTAATGCTAATATTTAATTAGTTACTTTAATTATACGATGCATCTCCGCTTTTACTCAATTTCTTTATAGTCTGAATTGCACTCATAAATTCTTGCATTAATTATCCACAGAGATTCTCACAATCAGTATTTACTGTTCTTATTTATAATCACCTAGTAGTTCGCTTGAGCTCGCGATGTTTAAAAAGAACCTCATCCTGGCAAACCTTTGACTAATTTGGCTCATGTTCGAACTTTCAAGTTTTTATTTGTACTTATCATCTACATTACTAGATGCGGAAGAGGGGGGGGGGGGGGCAGAGACATGACCAGCCCAGTCAGTATTGTATTATAATATATGTGAAGTCACTGGAATGCCTGATGATCTCTTTAATTTATACGTATTTTGTATACCGATCGACCGGATCCGGCCGAAAGAACAATCGATAACAATGGTTTAGCAAATATCTAGTTAGAGTCTTGGACTTGAATCTAAAAACCTAATTTTAAGCTCTACAATAATTACTCAGTAGCGTATTTTAAAGAACAGACAGCTTCCTTTTCAAACTTTCTCGGAATCGATGCGAATTCATGAAGAAGTTAAACAAAAGAATAACTTTTAACAATGTTATTGAAGCTGCTTCTTGCTTCTATAATATCAGCAGATCGGCAAATGTGCGGCAATTTCCTTAGGAATAACATCAGATACAATTCAGCGCATCCTGTGAAAGCGAGTTTATTTTGCAACAAAATGTTTATGAAGGAACCAAGTAGAAGGTTTTCATTAAAAATATTCCATTCTATCAGATGAGTCTGATAGAATGGAATATTTTTAATGAAAAACCAAACTGGAAATTTAATAGGGGTGACGACAGGGTTAGAAAAGTATAATTATAATTAGTCCGTCTTTAACATTATCCAAAAATAATCGACCTATATTTTTAGTTTGACAAAAGAGTAAAAATTTACGAAGTTACGAAGCGTCAAAGTTCCGTAGTGGGGGCTTGCGACTTCACCTCTATGTAAAAATCATACGTAGCCGTGACGTCATGCGAAATTTCAATGCGCTGTATCTTTGTCATTTCTTGTTTCTCAGAGAAAAGATAAAATACGTGTGCAATATTTTTTAATAATCTAACCGATTGGCTAAAAGTATTTTTCCATTCGTCGTGCCTATTGAATGAGCTATTAAGTATTCAGGGTCTACTTACAATGATTTCATTTCATCGGTGCCATAAAAAGGGCAAACAAATATGCAACAATATTTAGGCTCGCTTAAGGCGATTCTCACACTGCTCCGCACCCCGGTGTCAGTGTGTTGTACTATGCGTATTTTCTATACAAATTGAGTACTTGCATACAGTCCGGCCCCGTGCTATGCAGCGGGGTGCGAAGCAGTGTGAGAATCGCCTAACAGCAAAGATTCAAAGATTCAAATGTTTATTCAGTAATTAGACCTTTACAGGCACTTTTACACGTCAATAAGTATAATTTATGTTACGTGTAAAGTATATTAAAATTTAATTTATTTTTAAAGAAAAGCTACGGATACCAGCGCTTCGTAACGACCACTGCTGAGAAGAAACGCCGAAAGAAACTCATTTTCACAGTATTGGTCGCCTACTCGCCAGAAGGGCTTTGTCATATTATTATAATTGTCTTTTAATTAATAAATACTTATAATATAATACAATGTTGACACATTATAACATGTAATGCTTGCGAACCAGTAAAAAAACATAAATTGCGTAATACAAAATATTAAGTAGTCAAAAAAGCGAAGCCGAGCTGACCAGTCCCTCCCGAGTCCCGGCAGCACCCGTTCACGAGTTGACGCACGGATCAGCCATCGTTAAACTCAACCATATTAGAGGGAATCCAAAGACCCGACCAGCGACGCCACCACCGGATTGGACATTTTAGTGAGCATGAAAAACCCGAACTCGCAGACCTTGTCAAGAGAAAATATTAATTATATGTTGGCCACTTATTGATCGCAGAGCATTTACATGTTTTTACAGTAGGCTTATTATGGTAACAGAAAATGCAGCTATTTATGTTTCATGTGTGGAGTGTAATGGAAAATGTTTAGGAAGTATTCACGCGTTTTTATCTCTTAAATAATTAATCATTGATAGTATAGTACGCATTGTTCAATAAAACTTTTTTAACATGTGTTTTAAATTTTGCCATTGGTAGGTTAACGATCGCTTCGGGAAGTTTATTAAATAATGTTATACCTAGACCTAAGAGTGACTTTCTAGTTTTAGCAAGTCGAAATTTAGGCGTATGAAGCTGATTTTTGTTGCGAGTATTATAACTGTGAACATCACTATTTTTCTTGAAATTATTTAACCTAGATTTAACAAATAGAAGATTGTCGTAAATAAATTGAGATGTCACAGTAAGAATATTTATAGATTTAAATAACTCTCTTAAGGAATCGCGTGATTTTAGTCCGTAGATCGACCGAATTACTCTCTTTTGTAGCACAGAGATAGCATGTATGTTAGCCGCTTTACCCCATAAGAGCAAGCCATATGACATTATGCTGTGAAAATAACTAAAGTATACTAGCCTAGCAGTTTCAACGTTAGTACACCGTCTGACCCTCCTCACAGCATATGCTGCCGAACTAAGTTTCTTGGCAGTGGCCTCAATATGTTTATCCCATTTTAAGTTCCAGTCTACAGTTATGCCTAAAAATTTGGTGTTGGGTACCCATTCTAGAACTTGACCATTAAGACTCAAAGGTATGTGAGTATTAGGTTTATTCAATAGTGAAAAATTAACGCACTTAGTCTTTTGTGTGTTTAAGGCCAGATTATTAGTCGTAAACCAACTAAGTACTTGTGACATAGTATTGCTTACATCGTCATAGTTTGTGCATTTTCTGTCAACCTTAAAAAGTAAAGATGTATCATCAGCAAACAATACTACTTCACACAACTTTTCTGCAAGACAGGGGAGGTCATTAATATAAATCAAAAACAAAAATGGACCAATTATTGAACCCTGAGGCACACCCATGTTCACAGGTGCACTATTTGAGGATACTCTGTTGATTTCAACTCTTTGAGTTCTATTATCAAGATAAGATGAAATAACAGAGAGTGCAGTATAAGTAACGCCATAAAATTTTAGTTTATTTTTTAATATTATGTGATCGACACAATCGAATGCCTTCGACAGATCGCAAAAGATACCTATAACGTCTTGTCGATTCTCCCAGGCTTCGTAAATAATTTTAACTAAGGTCGCTGCTGCATCAGTGGTAGAGCGCACTTTTGTAAATCCATATTGGCGACAGTGAAGTAATTTATTAATATTAAAATACGATACTAGCTGGTCTAATATAATTTTTTCAAATATTTTACTTAAAGCCGGTAATATTGAAATTGGTCTATAATTGTTCGGATCATCTTTGGATCCCTGTTTAAACAGTGGTATAACTTTACTTGCTTTCATTAAGTCAGGAAAAACACCTTCTGAAATACATTTATTAAATATTAAAGTTAAGTGAGGAGCAATCAGGTCGATGATACTGCTCAAAACGGAAACCGAAATACCCCATAGGTCCTCAGTTTTTTTAGTATTAAGAGCCTTGTAAGCTGAGATAATGTCATATGGAGTTATGCTAGTAAAGGTAAAAGTTGTTATGGGCGTAGATGAATTACTTTTCAATAGTTCATCGGCGGCGTTCGGACATGAAAGCAATGACTGGGTGATATCTTTGGAAATGTTAGCAAAAAAAGTATTGAATTCATTAGCTACTTCGATATCCGAGTCAGCGGTTTTATCTTCAATTTTTAATGTGACTCTCCGGGGCGATCCGTACACCTGTACGGAGCGTCTTCCGTACGGATGTACGGGAAACTCTCCCGTGTGGGAAAAAGTGTATCTCCGCTCCGGGAGTCCGTACGGATCTCCCGCATAGCTGTGAAACCGTTGGGACAATGTTATCTCTATACCTTTCATTCCGTTTTTGCGTCATTGAATAAAAACATCAAAAATCACAAACCTCAAAACTTTTACATTTTTAATGTAAGTAGGATTACAACTGGGATATCTGAAACTGGCTGATGTTTAGCCGTGCTGGTTGGGTTTCAGCGTCGTTTCATTGGATTACGTCGTACGCTTCCACTTCTCGTCATATAACTCTAATTGTGACTTTAATTTAATCTCAAAGCGGCAATGGATATCGCACAGCTGGAGTTACTACGCTAATGGTTATTAAAGTAATACCTATTATTATTTATTATTTTATTATTTTACATATTTCACAGTGAATTTCATATAGAAGAAAACATTTCCCTTTTTAACATCAAAAAAGAGGAGGTTATCTAAATAATATGGGTATTTATGTTTTTTTATGTATGTTCCCGATTACACGAAGACGCCTGAACCAGCTTCATCAAAATCTTTTATTTTTAAAGGCGTACTACTACAAAATCGTTTGTCATGTGTAGTTTTGTAACGATGTTACAATAAACCTCATCCTTCATGTTCCCGTTTACCTCCTTTATCCATTTCAGACGGTCCACCTGTCTAAAAAAAATTTATATTTAAATTCAATTTTTATATTTTAGATTCCTTCTTCGTCATTCTATAATAAATAAAATAACTCTTTGCTATTTCTCTCAAGCTCTCCTTACGTACCTTAGCTACCTCTTCATGTAGAAGCTCCAACTGCCCCAGCTAGTGCGCGGCTACCTCCCTACTTCCTAGTAGTTCCTACAGTTTGATATTAAAAACGCCATACATTTTTGAAAAACAAAATTATATATGTTTGTTTAGGGTTCCGTACCCAAAGGGTAAAACGGGGACCTATTACTAAGACTCCGCTGTCCGTCCGTCTGTCTATCACCAGGCTATATCCATGAACCGAGATAGTTAGACAGCTGACATTTCCACAAATGATGTATTTCTGTTGCCGCTATTACTTAAAAAAAGCATTAAAGCAGAATAAAATAAATACTTCAGTAACTCCCATAACAACAAACGTGATTTTTTATAAATAATGGTACGGAACCCTTTGCTCCTGGTCGGTTATTTAACCCAAGGTGTCATCGTTCAAATTGAACAAGCAAAAACCAATCTATCCTTAATCATTTTTATGTGATGATAGCGTAAAGAACAGGAAAACGCAACAGTTTGATAAAAATGAATTTTTATCAAACTTTAACAAAGCCTAAATACTGAACGACGAAAGTGTCATTGAACTTTGTTATACTCAAACAAATTCCACATAACTATGAACTATCTGTAATACCTTTATTTCTCTAAGGCGCAACATTTTGCTACGGTTACGCCAGATAGGCTCATTCTCATTATTTCCCAGCTCAGTCCGACACCTACATACGGGTAATTTATACTAAATATAAAATACTTTGCTGTTTGTATCCATTCCCAATACATGTAGGAAAACCGCAAATTAGGCATAAGTGCAAATCACCTTTGGCTATCTTACATTGGTATGATAATGTGAGGTATAATCTTGTACCTTTTATTGTAATGATATCATCATGGTTTAAAATCCGTGTCGTGTTCTCGGAAATATAATAAAAGGTTCTCATTTTAATACGCCGCTCTATTATTGACTGACATATTGGTTTTCACCTCTTCCTTCGATCAGCTTTTGTGATATTTGGAAACATTGATGCCAATATATTACTCGAAAATATCTAATAAGAACTTTATAACGGCTTGGCTCTTTTAAGAGAATCCATGCAAAAAAGTACGTTTTTTCGTAGTTTTCATTCCGTATCTACTCATTAGGACGGCAAAAGTACCTATCTAAATGTAGATATGAGATAGTTTGGTTCATATTTAAGGCTTCTATGCATCCGGAATTTTAAATATATTTGTGTGTATTAACTACTTATTTTTAAAAAGAAGTCGCATAAAAATAATATTTCACATGAAGTGCCTCAATAAACCACTTATTAACTACTAGCTGATGCCCGCGACTTCGTTCGCGTGGACTTTATGACTCCGGCGTATTAATATAAATAAAAACTAATGAGAGAAAGAGAGAGAGATAAGAAAGTACTTGTAACAGTGTTAGGAGTTAAAAGTCAATATTATTTTAATTCTTTCCTTCGGGAGCCAATATGAAAAGTGCTGAAGTGTTACTAACCCTGGAGAAAGCCACATTAAGTTGGCCATGCGAAAAACCAGTCCTTAGATCGACATAAGCAGCTTTAAGCTTCTAAAACTGTGACTTATTTTCATAGCAAAGCAAGTAAACACATGGAACTGTGTATTTTCAAAAGGAAAATTGTTGGGGATGAGTAGCATACTCGGAATAAATACAGTTTCACTGGCACCACTCATAGTAAACTTTAAGTGTCTCAGCAGACTATGCCGAAGTTTAGTTCAGTGTTTAAAGTTCGGTGGGGATGACACACTAAATAAGCTGAAGTTCAGCCGCTGAAGTTCGGTGGAAACGCCGGACAGTAGTGATGTGCCGATATGAGAATTCAATCTTCCGTCTTTGGCGCGTCTGCGGCGAACGGAAACGGGAGCGGAAGAGGGAACGGAAGTGGAAGTGGGAACGGGAGTGGAAGCGGAAGCGGGAGCGGGAGCGGAAGCAGCAGCGGGAGCGGCGGCGGCGGCGGCGGTGGCGGCAGCGGCGTAGGCGGCATCGGCGGCGGCGGTGGCAGCGGCGGCGGTGGCGGCGGCGGCGTTGGCGGAAGCGGCGGCGGCAGCGGTGGCGGAGGCATCGGCGGCGGCAGCGGTGGTGGCGGCGGCGGCGAAAGCGGCGGCGGCGAAAGCGGCGGCGGTGGCGGCGGCGGCGGCGGGAGCGGCGGCGGCGGCGGCGGGAGCAGCGGCGGCGGCGGTGGCGGCGGTGGCGGCGGAGGCGGCGGCGGCGGCGGCGGCGGCGGCGGATGCGGCGGCGGCGGCGTCGGCGGAAGCGGGAGAGGAACGGGTACGGGTACGGGTACGGGTACGGGTACGGGTACGGGTACGGGTACGGGTACGGGTACGGGTACGGGTACGGTACGGGTACGGGTACGGGTACGGGTACGGGTACGGGTACGGGTACGGGTACGGGTACGGGTACGGGTACGGGTACGGGTACGGGTACGGCAAAAACATCGGAAGTTCGGCATTATGTGTTGCTAGTAATGCAAATAACATTGCAGGCATGCACTGGCTGAAATTCAGCCGCTGAACTTCGGCATACAGTGCTGAGACATTAAGTTGGGTTCCGTTACACAGTTTCGGCGGAGTCAAATTTCGTATCAGCATTATTGGCCCTCCAACATTAAGACTTATTTTGTGAGCCGATACTGAACTTATAAGTTCTTCTTCGGACAACTTTTTTTTGGAAAAATTTTCAATGTACAGACACATTTTTTTTACCCTTTTATTTATTACAGATTTAGTATGTTTTTGTTCAGCGGCAACAAAAAAACATCATATATAAAAATTTCAACTGTCTAGCTCTAATGGTTCATGAGATACAGCCTGGTGACAGACAGACAAACATTCGGACGGTCTATGTAATAGGGTCCCGTTTCTACCCATTTGGGTAACCCTGAAAATTGAATAAAATAAGTATTTATCGGGGGCTCCCATACTACAAACGTGATTTTTCATAGATTATGGTACGGAACCCTTCGCGCGCGTCCGACTCGCGCTTGGCCAGTTGTATTATAACTCAACAAAAAGTTCTCATCAGACTTAACAACTTTTGCTAAGGCGGCATTTTAATATTTCTTATAGTTTAGCTGGACCATTATAGTTCTGCATCATGTGTTCCATTTTCCAAAATCAATTATAGCCTATATGTTGCCCAGGCTTCACAGCTATATAACAAAAAAAGATTCATTCGAATCCGTCCAGTATTTCCGGAGATTAGCGTGTACAAACAGACAAACAGACCAACAGACAAACAGACAAACAGACAAACAGACAAACAGACAAACAGACAAACAGACAGACATTTTTTTTTATTTTCTTACTCTATTACTATATCTCCATCGCCCCAAATATTTTTTTTTGAAAAATTTTCAATGTACGGGCACATTTTTTTTACTCTTTTATTATAGTATAGATAAAGATTGGCAAGATGCCGATAGTCCTATTTTGTGCTTGTAAGAGCTCGGCGTTACGGCAGGAGCACGCAATGCTAGCGCTTTTGCAAGTTAAGCGACACCGGCGTGGTTCTCACTCGGATGGGTGACCACAAGTGACATAATTTTTTTTCGATTTGCTTCGGAAACGCAAGGCCTTGTTGGTTCCGACTGTCATCATTGTAAGGGAGTCGCCCAGCTATGCCCGTTGCCGTAAGCTTGTAAAACCTGACTCCAGTGTTGGCTACTTACACACACGAAAGATAAATAGATACTAAGATAGAATCTTGTGTTATTTTTGCATTCTCCATTTGTGAAAACACTTTTCGATGAGGTAAATATTGAAATAGAAATAGAAAATCTTTATTTGCAGCATATATACAATAATGAAAATACAGAACATAAAACACTTACAATTCACAAAATATTAACAAACTCAGCTTTTGTGTCTAGGTTTTTCGGAGCCCAGACGTTGGTAAAGATATTATACAACGCGGAAGAGACATACCCATTATAAATCGAACCACGGGCTATACTAGATCACTATAGTATAATAAAATTGAAATAACAACCAACACACAAAAAAAACTTTGTTATTTCATATTCATTATACTATAGTGATCTAGTATAGCCCGTGGTTCGATTTATTACGGGTATTTCCCTTCCACGTTGTATATTCTGAAATCGACGACCTCCGTGGCGTAATGGTCATCACGCTAGTCCGCTAATCCGGAGGTTCTGGGTTCGATCCCCAGCCAGGGCAAGTTGGAAAACGGCCTTTCAAATTGTCCCGGGTCTTGGGTGTTTATCTATATGTGTATTTATTATACAATATGGTATCGTTGAGTTAGTATCACATAACACAAGCTTAAACTTACTTTGGGGCTAGCTTAAACAGTGTGATTTGTCCATAAAAAAAAGATAAAGATATATGTATATGTAGATTGAATAAAAGATCTCGTCGTATGGAGAAAATATTCTCAGTACAATAGGTTGGTATGGCGATTGCCAATCTCGGTCCATTAATAGAAATAGTTTCCCGGAGCCCTGCCACTCTCAGCGGGGATCAGGTAGCCCTTGTCATACAAGGCTTGTCTCACATCATGTACGCATGCTTCAAATGCGTGTATGTCGATAACATTAATGAGGAAATTCGCCGGGTGATTCGAAGTCACGGTAGCACAATTGGAAGTGCAACTCATGGTACAAACGAGAGGTGCGTGTGTTCGAATCTCACTCGTCGCGAAATATTTCATTGCCAGGCTACAACACATTTTGACTTAAGTATACCTAGGGGTTGTAAGTTCACGTAGATCTCTATACGCTATGATGAGAGTTAGTATGTGTTAGGTTAAAGGAGTTTGGCACTTCATGAATGCAATTTTTCATTGAGGGACTCACCGAAACACAAAACGAATACCAACTCACGGCTTGCGTAAAATACCATTCGGACGTATTTTCTAAACCGACGCTCGTGAAAAAAATATAGTTTTAGGTCTATGGTTTTTCTATTTTCTTGACATAATTATCTAGCTACAGATGTCAAAATTACGAATGGTCAAAACTACTCGTTGCAAATCCTTCACAAACAATCGATTCAAAAATGTGCCCCTATGGAAAAGCTCGTGTAAACCATTCGTAATGTGACAAGAAATTTCAAAAATGCGTCCCCATGAAATCTGATAGCTTTTTGCTGCAGTGCAAGCAATATGTATCTACCTTATCGTCTTGGCATACTTTATATGAAAATGTTTTGGTTTGATTTATATTATTCTGAAATTTATTGCGATGAACGGATGGCACTCTGCCCACATGTTTTATTCTAGACCCCGCATATTATAAGAATTCAGTTGTATCGGACGTCAAATTTATTTGATAGAATAAAAGGCTATGAGAGACGAGCCTTATTTATTTCGTAACGACGATGTATCAACATCAACAGTGAGCCGTGAGCATCTGTTTGTAGGGCGTAAACATCCCGAAATACAATGCCACACTATCTCAATCAAAATACTCGTAGATATACTTACTTTACTAGTATATTGTATGGGTGTTAGGTGTATTGTAGCGAATTGTTCTATTTTTAAACTAAACTAGAATTTGGAGTGTTCGCACAGCGTTTTTCGTGCAGCTGTTGAGGTTGACTAAGGTATGTTTCCAGTTGAGAAAATGAGTAAAACTTCAGTCAGTGAAGAAGACATGAAAATATATGTGGGCGGCCATCTTGGATCCAAAATTTGAATGCAGCTTCGAGTTTCGCGGGGTGCTTTACTCCAGCGTGGAAAAATTCGGACCCCTGGGATGTTCCAGTAGGACGTTATGAATGAATTATTTCTTCCGCAATCGAAAACTTGAGCTTGACTTACATACTGAATTTCAGTCAAATCGGATACATTTGGATACGGGCGGCCATCTTGAAAAAAAAAAAAAAATGCTCAGCGCTTGGTGGAAGTGGCTCAGCTTACGGCCTCGCCACGCCGCCGCTCGGCCTTTGTTCATACATGGCGGCCATCTTGAATTTTGAAAAATTAAAAAACAAATGACAATTTTCAAATTCTTTACGATCCTTACATTTTGGAAAAAAATTACGCCCTTCTACTACAGGATCTGGTGATCTTCAACTTTTCGGACTTTTCTGGTTGGTCATACTCTATATACGATGGTATGTCAATCATAACCCCGGAACAGGTCAAACTACTCTGTCAGTATTGTACATTTATAGTTATACAATGTCCTTTTTAATTAAGTACAAATATTTTAAGGGGTTATTCAGTCCATCATTTTGAACAACTTTTCCCAATAAATATATATCGAAATACGAAAAAAAATATTTAGGTTCTCATACAGAGCGAAGTAGTCACGTGATATCGTTACTATGAAAAATGCAAAAAACTTTTTCGTATTTCGATATATATTTATTGGGAAAAGTTGTTCAAAATGATGGACTGAATCACCTCTTAAAATATTGTACTTAATTAAAAAGAACATTGTATAATTAAAAGTTCTTCCTTCCATGCTGATCTGGGAGTAAATAAAAAAATTGAATGTATTAGCTGCTTCTCTTTCCGTGCAGATCGTAGAAGCTGATCGATGGAATCGTCGGGAATGTAAATCATGTTCATATTCAATGCGGCTAGCAACCCAGCATTATTTTGATTCCTTTTCCCATCTTCTCGTCCACCATCATACTAAAAGTGGGTTTTGGGTCTTGCGGCCTTGGGTTATGTCTGCCCCGTAAGGAATAAAAATGTAATAGTGTGTATAAAGTGTGTTTAAAAACACAGCGAAACCTCACCCATCTCCAGTAGAGCCTCGGCCAACAAGCGCCTATAAAAAACCATCATTACGGCATCGACAAAACGTTGAAAATATACGATCTAATATTGTGATAGGACATTGACAGCAGCTGTCAAATTGTCAAGATTTTGACAATGACCTGCCATTTTCAAGATTATAAATTATACTCGAAGTTATCGAGCATGTTGTCTATCAAATAACTTATAATAGGCTTATGATGAGTCTTTGAACTTTACTATAAGCTAATAATAACACATGGAGACATGTGAATAAATAATGTGAAAATTGTTTATATCATGTAAAGTATGTATCTAGATACACACACATAAATTCATTTACATAATGGTTTCTTATTATCTGTCTATATTATCCTTATTGCTACCTATTACATATCCACATTAATGGAATAAATACCTCTCTCCTAATAAAGGGGGCATTGATATATTATAATAAATAATAAATAAATAAATATATAAGGACGAATTACACTGATTGAGCTAGCCCCAAAGTAAGTTCGAGACTTGTGTTATGGGATACTAACTCAACGATACTATATTTTATAACATATACATATATAGATACACATCCAAGACCCAGGACAATTTGAAAAAGACCATTATCCAACTTGCCCTGGCCGGGCATCGAACCCGGGACCTCTGGGTGGCGGACTAGCATGGTGACCACTATGCCACAGAGGTCGTACAACAATTGTACAACAATAATCTATAACTTTCGTAGTAAACAACATATGAACATATTTTATTTAATTTGAAAAATATACTTATAAATTTAACATTTAGAATAGACGAAAACATTTTAGTCTTAATACTAATTCTGTAGTGTTATTTTTACAAAAAAGCGACTTCAAAAGGTTTAAAGAGGGAAACATTTGGCTGTATTTTCATACAACAGTAGTCCCCTGATTCCTCGTCGGAGAGAGCCACTAGAACCAGAGTTGGGCAAAATGTAATTAAACTACTAATTACTAACTACAATTACATTTTGTAGTTAGTAATCGCAACTACATAATTACAAAAAGTAATTGAAAAAGTAGTTGAACTATAAAACTACAAAAAGTAGTTGTAATCACAATTACAAACTACTTTTACAAACTACATATTTTATAAAGATTTACTAACTTAAAAATTTTCGTTTCTTGCTTACAACTTTTTACACTTACAATTTCGAAATACAACACCTTTAAAACACGCCCGCGGTAATAAATTATTAATTAATTAATTCGAGGTAATTTGTAGTTATAACTACTAAATTACAACTACAGTAGTTTCAATTGTTGTAGTTAAATTAAATGTAATTTCAACTACTTGTAGTTAACTACATGTAATTGTAATTTGTAATCAAACTACACAATAGTAGTTAACTACGCCCAACTCTGACTAGAACCACAGAATAAGTACTAGTAAGCACGTACCGAAGTCTTACTCAGAGAAGAAATGCAAAAAAATATCTACTTAATGTAGTTAGCGCTATGGTTTAATTTAGCTCGCGTCAGAACTCTTCACCTCTTCGTTTATCTAAACGAAGATCTACCTAGGAATACATTGCAAGCTAATTTCATTTTTATTACTCTGGACAAACGATTCATGTTACTGAATTTACCTCTTCGAAGTGGTTGTCGCGCGCAAAGTAATAATGTTGGTATATTTTCGATACCTAAACGGGGAGTGACACAGGCCTGCTAGAGCAATGATTTATCATGGATTATTATGTTGGATATATTAGCATATATACATACATACTATCACGTCTTTATCCCTTATGGGACAGACAGAGCATTTTGTATCTTATTTTGCGGACAAAGCCTAGAGCCGTAAGACCCAGAAGTCATTTTTAGCGTGACGGTTGGCGAGAGGATAAAAAGTAATCAATAGTGATGGGTTGCAAGCCGCATCACTTCTTTAACATGATTCGTATTTTCGGTCATTCTCTCGATCGGCTTCTACGATTATTGCGGAAAAATAAGCAGCCGGTACATTTTTACAAAGTTGTTTGTTTTCTCTCAGACCAGCATGGAAGAGCATTACATTAGTGGGTCTTTATGTTTTCATATTTTCATAATTGTTTTATCAAAAGAGATACGAGCCTCCATAAACCTGAAAAATTGATAAGATTTTCCAGTGTTTTCCAACATCTAGGAAACAAAAGCGATTAATTACAAAAACATGCCATACCTAGCCATAGCTTTGTTCAATTTTTTATTTAAATATAAATATATTAATATTTATTCGTGGAAGAAATCAGGGGACTACGAAGCGTTGATTTTGGGTACTTTTCATAGGTATTTTCGGTCCGAGCTGCAGTTGTCTCTATCGCACATCGCGACAGGTTATTCGGACATAGCACGACAGCAATAGATTATAAAAAAACCCTATTTTTCATTTCTCTCGACCTTAGTGTTTCCTCTTAAAACTTGTTAAACATTGGTATGCAACTCATTATATTATAAAAACGAATATAGAAAGAAGTAAAACTTCTTTTCGGTAGCAAGTGATCGTAAATCAAGTCGAGTGCCAGAAAAACAAAACCGCTTATTAATATTCCAAAAGCCACTGGCCAAGTTTTAGGTACGTTTTTGTACAGTGTACAGCGAAACATGAACATTGAGTAGGCCGGTGTCAGTCTAAAAAAAAACGTGAATTTTTGATGTTTTTATACTGAATTTATTAAATGAGACTGGCAATATTTGACTAGAAACTATGGTAGATGACAATGGAAAGGATAATTTACAAAAGTTGCTTGTATCTACAAAGGATGGCTGACGTTTCTTAAGACCATGCAAGTCATTTATTGCTTTAATAATGAACTAACAAGAACTTGCACTGTGTAAAGGCCTTTAGAGATTGTAATTTTGGATATCTGTTTGTCTGCAATGTCATGGAAAAGGAACCATGGTACAGGCAAGAGGAGGTTTATACCAAGCAATGACTTGTAAAAAGTTGACGACAATTATATGAGATTTTAAATGGCCATAATTTGAGTTTGAAACTTTTATGTATTATTCGCAATATAAGTACCTATTTATCTATGTCGTTGGCTGACACATAACAACTATTTACTTTATTAACTGTCACTAATAAAATTCAAAAAGAAATTAAAATTAAGCAACTCATTGTACAATGCGACACAGATAAGTTGAACAAAAATGGCTCATGGCGGGAGCTCACAACAGTAGACAAAAATAACCTTGGCTGAGCAACTGTTTAACACAAAACCATTCTTTATTTGTACCTGCGTCGTTAACCGCCATTTTGGTTCAACCTACGTGCCGGAAATTTTTACAAAAATGCTTTAAATTCCGCTATTTTGTTCAACTTGTTTGTGTCGCATTGTAAAAGTTTCATTGAAAGGAAATAAAATGTAACAATCTCTCTACCTACATCAATTTGTCAGCTTTCAACTTCCGCGTTCGCCGCGCTAAGAGAGTTTTAAATGGTTACATTATTTACAAAGAAATGCATTACATTCAGTTTTTTATTTTTAGCATTTAGCAGAAAGTTGTCTGTGTATTTTATGCCGAAAATTTTAAATGGAATAGCATGATTTAACTTTATAAACTGCAAGTAAGAACTAACGAATAAAGGACCTAATGATACAACGTAATAATGTATGGAAATAAAAAAGTTAAAAAAAAAACTTTTCGAATAACCTTAAACTAACTTATAAAAACATTTATCTTGTTATGCAGGCTATACTACTGGTTCATGATTTATGTACTCCTATGTATAAAAACACATGTAAGGAAATGATTTGTTGCGCCATAAACCCACCTCTTTCTGACGCCGGGCTACTTGTTCGGGAACAATCCTCGATTCTCCAACTTTATGGTTACCCTGAACTGAGTTAAGGGTCGGACACAACACAATAGTTTTCTGCTAAAGTATTTTTCCTTTTTAGTAACCAACTTATTTATTTCTGCGAGAATCGGCAACAGCAAATCTTGCCTTCAAAAAGACAAAATATATATTTTGCAATAATTTTTTACAGTAAATATTTAAATTATTTACCTCATTTTAGTTTCAGTTGCCTACATTTTAATTAGAGTATGTTTTTTGTAGAAAATTTTAATATATCAGAATGTTGTAAGCAAATATTTACTGTTATAGTTAAAGGAATTAAAAAAAGTAGAAAGAAATTAAATTGTGTTTGGGTGTATTTAAACTTAAGATCGCGTTAAATGCCTTAAGTTAAGCATCTGACATAAAACACAAATCTCCAGTGAGAAATACCCTTATATTGTACCCTTCACATTTTCAAATCACAAAACGTTGCATCGCCCATGCGCTAGATACTTATTGCGAACAGTGTTTGTTATATATATATATATATATATATATATATATATATATATATATATATATATATATATATATACTATATATGTGTATAAATACCTATATATATATATATATATATATATATATATATATATATAGGTATTTATACACATAGTTTAAAAAAAGGTACCTAAAGCTTTTTTTCAGCTGCCATATTCTCTAAATTAAATTATTGGTTGAACGTCATCTGAGAGACATAATTCCATAAACAATGTTTTTGTATGGCGTAAGAAATCCGCCAGGAGGTTCAAATAGTCAAAAATCAATACGGGGTATTTTCACCTGCTTTCTGTCATATTTGCATACACATATCTCTTGCCCTTTTATGTTTTTTGCTCTGAATTCTTCGACATTTGGGTCATAGACATCCACTTGAGTAAAACATCATAAAAGCCCTAGAGAACAACTTCTAAAAGCCCTTTCAAGTCCTTCACATACAAAGAAAAAAGAGTCCCGTACCTAATTTATAAAAGATTCAACGGTTCATGAAATTCAGGAAATGTTATAGCGCATTTCACAGAACATCCATCTTGAATTGAATTTCATCGCTGGTCATAAAGCAGACGATATTTATTGCGGGCGGGCAGTAAAACACTCATTTTGCTAACTGCTTGCCTGATGTAGATCGGGCATTCGGGATACATGGGCGATAAAACGTCGCATAGTCTCTTTGTGGATGAAGATGGGCTATGATATGAGATAGGTTGATGAAGTTTTGAGCTATGTTTTAGAAACTTGGCACTATTAAAACGAAAAATACGGTCAAGTGGCGCCCACATTTGCAATCAATTGTTTTGTTGTAAACAGATGTCTGTTTGATACCACCTATTTTGAGTTTTCACGAAAAATGGCTAGAGCTAGAAGGACTACCCATCATTATTGGTAAATAATAATAATTATTATAATTTTTTCATTCATTGTTCATACAATAATTCTAAATAAGTCCAGTGCAGATGGTAGCAGAATTTTCTACAAGAGCATTTCTTTTTGGAGGGCAAATATTTTAATAGAACCTCTCTCTCCGTGTTTTTCATCAAACGAAGCGTGTCTCCTTTTTAGGGTTCCGTAGTAAACAAGAAACCCTTATAGTTTCGCCATGTCTGTCTGTCTGTCTGTCTGTCCGTCCGCGGTTTTACTCAGAGAGTATAAGTACAAGAACGCTGTAAATTGGTATAGGTATGTATATTAATCATGCTAAAAAAGTGGTAAAATAAAATATATAAAAAATTTGGGTAGCTCCGATACAAGTAAAGTAGGAGTCAATTTTTTCTTTTGCTTGACTAACCCATCGTGTATGGTACCGTTGAGTAGGTCTTTTAAAAATATTGTGAGCTTGTGAACATCATTTTTCGATTTAGCGATCCGATTCCGAAATATTTGGTTTTATATTGCAAATTTTTGTCAGAGTCAAGTGTCTCCCCCGTCTATCTATTAAACGGTTATATATGGACATGTTAAAAATATTCACAGCAGAAGTACATATAACGAAGTTTACAGAAAAACGATCAGATCTAAGTAGGGCTTACAAATTAAAAAATTATAAGCGACCAACTTATAAAATGTATTCGAAAAAGGAAAAGATCATAAAAAGTCAATAAAAAAAAATTCAATATAACGTTTTTAGACGATTTTAGTGGCGTGACCTCAAAGTGGGCATTCGCAACTACGGAACCCTACACTGCGCGTGGCCCGACGCGCACGTGGCCGGTTATTACAATTAAAAATCATCACAAATAACTATTTCCAAGAGAAAAGTCACGCAAAAACTGCGCATCAATGCTATAAAATGATTTTCCATCAACCTTCCGTCAATGTTTTTTTGAATTAATTTTTGTTTAGTAATTTTATCATATTTGGTAGTTATTTTATATTTGTATGTAATGCGGTACGCAGCTTATAGAACGTGCCCCAATGAAATACAAAATAATGTACTTACTTTTTAATATTTTCTTTCAAGGTTTTTAAAACTAAATACAGGCGTCGGCTGAATATCTAATAAGAACTTGGTATTGGAATAAGTAAAAGAAATATTCAGAAACTTTACAGACTAATCGTGCAGCGAATGTTAAACATTAACTTTCTCGTAGTTTCAATATGGCGAGAAAATTATCGCTCAAGCGTTCAACTTTGAAAACGAGAAAGGTAAGTTTTACAATTATCCACTTTGAATAAGAAATATCCACTTAACGATACGCATGTACAGTCAAGTACCAAGATACCTGACCAGGCCCTCTACTTACATCTTCAATTATTACTTAAACTAAAAATAATATTAACATGAAAATTTATATTCAGAAAGACTTAATTAATGTGTCTGAATATAAATTTTCATGTTAATATCAATTTTAGTTTTAGACAAAAATTCAAGGTATAAGTAGAGGGCCTGGTCAGGTATTTTGGTACTTGACTGTACTTACGCCAACGCTGCCCAATCCTTACTTCCTGTCTGTCTTAGTGGTATCTGTACGACATATTAAGCACTTATACGGCGTTTTGTGAACTAAATATTTCCTTTGGCAGGATCGATCCTTAGAGCAAAGTTGTCTTAAGAAGTAGAGCCACCAAGATTTTTGATGTCAGTCTTATGAGGTTCATGGTCTCCAGCTCAATATGATAGATGCATTGGTTAAGCTACTGTATCAAGTTTGAGATCAAAGTCGTATGACTTAAGGATGCTAAATTCATATTTGGATTTACATTTGCGCGATTAGATGGTAAAGAAAAAATGTTTAATTAAAGAAAAAAATATTCTATAAAATACATAAATTTGAATGTTTGAAAAATAAAATAACTTAAAAGAGCTCTTATCCTTTTGTAAATAAAAAAATAAAGTTAAATAATTGGCGTTAAAATATTTTACCTTTACACAAAATTTTCAAGATTCGGTCATTCTCTCGATCGGCTTCTACGATTATTGCGGAAAAATAAGCAGCCGGTACATTTTTACAAAGTTGTTTGTTTTCTCTCAGACCAGCATGGAAGAGCATTACATTAGTGGGTCTTTATGTTTTCATATTTTCATAATTGTTTTATCAAAAGAGATACGAGCCTCCATAAACCTGAAAAATTGATAAGATTTTCCAGTGTTTTCCAACATCTAGGAAACAAAGGCGATTAATTACAAAAACATACCA
The DNA here is from genome assembly GCA_943193695.1 of Acrobasis suavella. Classification (NCBI taxonomy): domain Eukaryota; kingdom Metazoa; phylum Arthropoda; class Insecta; order Lepidoptera; family Pyralidae; genus Acrobasis; species Acrobasis suavella. The sequence goes on from OW971947.1 coordinate 7,824,510, forward strand.
TACCTAGCCATAGCTTTGTTCAATTTTTTATTTAAATATAAATATATTAATATTTATTCGTGGAAGAAATCAGGGGACTACGAAGCGTTGATTTTGGGTACTTTTCATAGGTATTTTCGGTCCGAGCTGCAGTTGTCTCTATCGCACATCGCGACAGGTTGTTCGAACATAACACGACAGCAATAGATTATAAAAAACCCTATTTTTCATTTCTCTCGACCTTAGTGTTTCCTCTTAAAACTTGTTAAACATTGGTATGCACCTCATTATATTATTAAAGCGAATATAGAATTCTTTCATTCATTGTTCATACAATAATTCTAAATAAGTCCAGTGCAGATGGTAGCAGAATTTTCTATAAGAGCATTTCTTTTTGGAGGGCAAATATTTTAATAGAACCTCTCTCTCCGTGTTTTTCATCAAACGAAGCGTGTCTCCTTTTTAGGGTTCCGTAGTAAACAAGAAACCCTTATAGTTTCGCCATGTCTGTCTGTCTGTCTGTCTGTCCGTCCGCGGTTTTACTCAGAGAGTATAAGTACAAGAAAGCTGTAAATTGGTATAGGTATGTATATTAATCATGCTAAAAAAGTGGTAAAATAAAATATATAAAAAATTTGGGTAGCTCCGATACAAGTAAAGTAGGAGTCAATTTTTTCTTTTGCTTGACTAACCCATCGTGTATGGTACCGTTGAGTAGGTCTTTTAAAAATATTGTGAGCTTGTGAACATCATTTTTCGATTTAGCGATCCGATTCCGAAATATTTGGTTTTATATTGCAAATTTTTGTCAGAGTCAAGTGTCTCCCCCGTCTATCTATTAAACGGTTATATATGGACATGTTAAAAATATTCACAGCAGAAGTACATATAACGAAGTTTACAGAAAAACGATCAGATCTAAGTAGGGCTTACAAATTAAAAAATTATAAGCGACCAACTTATAAAATGTATTCGAAAAAGGAAAAGATCATAAAAAGTCAATAAAAAAAAATTCAATATAACGTTTTTAGACGATTTTAGTGGCGTGACCTCAAAGTGGGCATTCGCAACTACGGAACCCTACACTGCGCGTGGCCCGACGCGCACGTGGCCGGTTATTACAATTAAAAATCATCACAAATAACTATTTCCAAGAGAAAAGTCACGCAAAAACTGCGCATCAATGCTATAAAATGATTTTCCATCAACCTTCCGTCAATGTTTTTTTGAATTAATTTTTGTTTAGTAATTTTATCATATTTGGTAGTTATTTTATATTTGTATGTAATGCGGTACGCAGCTTATAGAACGTGCCCCAATGAAATACAAAATAATGTACTTACTTTTTAATATTTTCTTTCAAGGTTTTTAAAACTAAATACAGGCGTCGGCTGAATATCTAATAAGAACTTGGTATTGGAATAAGTAAAAGAAATATTCAGAAACTTTACAGACTAATCGTGCAGCGAATGTTAAACATTAACTTTCTCGTAGTTTCAATATGGCGAGAAAATTATCGCTCAAGCGTTCAACTTTGAAAACGAGAAAGGTAAGTTTTACAATTATCCACTTTGAATAAGAAATATCCACTTAACGATACGCATGTACAGTCAAGTACCAAGATACCTGACCAGGCCCTCTACTTACATCTTCAATTATTACTTAAACTAAAAATAATATTAACATGAAAATTTATATTCAGAAAGACTTAATTAATGTGTCTGAATATAAATTTTCATGTTAATATCAATTTTAGTTTTAGACAAAAATTCAAGGTATAAGTAGAGGGCCTGGTCAGGTATTTTGGTACTTGACTGTACTTACGCCAACGCTGCCCAATCCTTACTTCCTGTCTGTCTTAGTGGTATCTGTACGACATATTAAGCACTTATACGGCGTTTTGTGAACTAAATATTTCCTTTGGCAGGATCGATCCTTAGAGCAAAGTTGTCTTAAGAAGTAGAGCCACCAAGATTTTTGATGTCAGTCTTATGAGGTTCATGGTCTCCAGCTCAATATGATAGATGCATTGGTTAAGCTACTGTATCAAGTTTGAGATCAAAGTCGTATGACTTAAGGATGCTAAATTCATATTTGGATTTACATTTGCGCGATTAGATGGTAAAGAAAAAATGTTTAATTAAAGAAAAAAATATTCTATAAAATACATAAATTTGAATGTTTGAAAAATAAAATAACTTAAAAGAGCTCTTATCCTTTTGTAAATAAAAAAATAAAGTTAAATAATTGGCGTTAAAATATTTTACCTTTACACAAAATTTTCAAGATTACGTTATAAAAATAAGAAAAAAATTAAATTTTATTCACCAAAGGTGATATCTTTTAATTTTACTGTCAACTTTAAAAAGGTGTTATAAAGAAAGTTTTTTTTTTTAACTTTTATAACGTGGTCTTGTTAAATATGAATAAGAGATAGGACTGTACAAAGTGTCATATTTTTATGCCAGTTATTTAAACATTGTTTTTATTTTAGAATGAACACAAAAGTTCGAGAATATTTCGTTGATTAACAATTGCGTGTAAAAGATTTATTTTTAACAGGTATATTCCTTTTCATGTGTTTAGTCACACTATACTTTTTCATTTTTTGAAGTTTATATTTAAACTTACATTCAAAGTTACATTTAGTGAAAAGATCAAATATTTAAAATTTACAATTCTATTTCTTTAATTTTTGAAGTGAAAACTTCTTTAGCGGCGTACTACACTTTTTTTGTAATGGGTAAAAAATAATAAACACGCGTCAGGCTGTCAGGCGTCAGGATATGTGACCTGATCGAAAATTCGTAAGGCGGATGGAGAGTAGACAGCCGGCGCGGCGTAGGAGAGGAGGTATCCCCCTCTCTTTCTACGGGGCGCGGCGAAAATGTATGCTTGCGCCTGCTGTTTCGTTTAGGCGGCGCAGGGCGCTTGCGCGTGGCACGCTGTAAATAAATAAATATTGTATTCTACCACATAAATGATAGTACTTTTATACTGATAATTAAAGCAATTCGTGCAAAATTATTCCCTAACCATTCCAAAATATCAAAAATGCACAACGTTAATATTCAAGTTTTCACTTCTGCCGGCAGTCCCGGAGTGCAACCAATCGTTTTTTTTAAATGTTTTTAAAGTAAATTGATTGATCGAAATCCAGACATTCGATGAATGCGAAAATGATATTAAAGTTGGCTTAGTACCTAAACTTATGCAGTTTTTAACCTCGGACTTGGTTACCCTCCTCCTGCATGAAAAATCCAGGTGGCTCTACTTTGAACACAATTATCAATCCTGCGAAGGAAACCTTTGGTTCAGAAAAAGCCGCATTCTTTACTTTTTTGTGCGTGTGTGTTTTTGATGTGGTATAGTTTGATACGCGGGAAAGGACTTTTTAATCCGGTAATGAGGTTCCCGTGGGATTGTCAAAAATTACGGCCACGCGGGCAACGCCGCGGGCATCAGCTAATTAGTTGTTTCTTTTTTCTTTTCAAAAATTGTTGAAGGTAGAAAATATAATTATTTTATTTTATCAATGTTAAGATAAATAACCCTTCTCATTTGCGACGCACAAAAATGACCTTTCCAATTATTTTATGGTGTGCGGGGTGCCAGTTGGTCTCTATTTTATATACTAAGCAATCTAAAAGGCAAAAAACGATAACTAACTATATTGTACAACGTGTGAGTGACATATATGCGACATGCGAAATAAATTAAACCACTGGCTATCACGAGGTCGAGTATATATAATACTATAATAGTATAATTAAATTAAAATAGCAGTAAAAAAGTGTGCGGTTGCGCAAAGTGTGCGGAAATACCGATTTTTTTATTTTGACTTATTTTAATATCATAAAGCCCGTGGTATGATTTATTTTATTTTGCATATGTCACAAAAAATACTTTTTATCATGACGTAATCTTATTTTCTTTTTCTTGCTTGTAGTCACTAATATTGCAGTGGACATTAACCATATCGACTAGGTGACAATTTTCTTTTTCATTAAACACAAATAAACTGAGTTCCGCAAAATTAATACTTTCCAGTATCTGCTAAAAGCAGAAAAGTTGTTAAGTTGTGTACTTACGTTGTAAAGTTGCGTAGAAGTTTATGACAACTAAGTTACAAGTTGACTAAGTTCAGTAGCGTTGCTCCATGAAATATCATCCTACTCAACTACTGCCAGCGCATAATAGTTCTGTTTTAAACTGTCGAAAAATATGCAAGTTATAGTATATTTTACATCCATAAATTGTACATTTCTGTTTTATTTTTTTTGATGTGAAAACTTCTACAGGTGCGTTAACATTTTTTTTGAATTGATAGACCTTAACCAACATCAAGTTTTCACTTCTGTCGGCACCACCGGAGTGCCACTGTTTTTTTTTTGTAGTAGTTACGTACTGAGTAATTTGACTATTATTTAATATGTAACAATTCAAACATTCTCACTTTAAAATCATGCCTATGATGCCTACTCATGGATTTTTACACTTTAAACTAGGATTGGCGTTGTACATAGGAACACATGTTTAACATAGTTTTTATTCCTAATGGGACAAATTTAAGTCTTAGAGCGGAAATGGAAACAAAATGGTGATGAGCTACTAGCTAACTCATGTTTCCGTGACCAGCATTAATAGTATAGTGGCATTGCAATACCTCCGTAGTAATATTAACTAAGGCAGGTAGTGTTCAAAGTTGTTAGAAAAAAAGTTGAGAAAAACCAATTGTGTTTAAAAAAAAAAGATAAACAGTCTGCAAGGTTAATCAGGGCGTCGATAAACTTATTACAAGAGCGAGGTTAGCGTGTAAAACCCTATTATTAAATGAAAGCTCGTTGAGCCGGTTATCCGGAATATCTGGAAAAGTCCGGAAAACGAAATTAGCGCCCGTTTACTTATCAGATTAATCGCACATGAAATAACACGACACGCAAATACTATGGAAAGTTTGAAACCGGTTGGTGTAACAAGTACAGGTAGGTCTTATCAAAGTATGTAAATAATCATATAACCTTTTATTTATAGTATGGGTGCATGGACATGACTTTAGAAATCTTTTGGCCTTTTGGAATTGGTGTCTCTAGGCTATGTCTAAAATTAACGGTCTTATAGACAAAGTTGTCTAAATACTACGAGAACTGCAAAACGAAAAGGCAATACTAATGAAAACCTAACGACAGTCGGTTTCTAAGCATGCACGTACAGCCCATCACGCTAAAAGTGGCCAAAGGCAACTTTTAGCGTGATGGACGAGAAAGTGGAAAAAGCATCAAAATAGTGTTCACTATTTTGATGGCCTTTTCCACCTTCTAATATGAGTTGAAAGTTGCATCGCCTAATATCATGATTCGCATTTTCCGCCATTCGCTCGATCGGTTTTTATGATATGCGTGGAAAGAAGCACCTGGTATATTTAAAGTTATTCTTTATCCCAGACCGTGGAAGGATACGCTCTCATTACTAAGTAATTATATTCAGTTTATGTATGCTATTTTACTTAGACGTCTTAAATTTCTATTCCTGTCGAACCAGTCACGTACTTAAGTCCTACCATGGAGTTCCTTACAAAACCTGTCACTGAGGTATTTGACTAACGTCCTGGCCACTTAGACCCAACACGCGTAAAATTTAACCACAGACGTGCGGGTTCAGCCAGTCGCTTGCACTCGCGAATGACATTAGAATAGACGCGTGCGACGTTGCAAGTTGCAACGATGAATGGATGCGACATCGACCGCCCGCAGGTTGAAGCTATTGACTGCTTATGTCGGGTTAATATCGCTGAAATTGATACTATGTCAGTTTTACTAAGCGCTTCAGCTGTGTAGTTACGAATAAATGGCTAATACTTTATAATTTCAGTAGTAGATTATGCTACAACCCCGGATAAGGTAATATTTTGAAGGCGAGGGCGCTACTCTGAATAAAGAGCGAAACGAAGGATTCCGAAGTTGAATCACAAGCGTAGCGAGTAATTCTACGGTGAAATCCTGAGTGAAGCGAGGGATTCGTGTATATAGCCCGAGATAAAAATATTACCGTACCCGAGTAGCACACTCTACTTTTCATCTCCATCTATGAGAAAAACAAGCAAATACAAAACAGAATATGAAGAAAAGTAGAACACCTACCATACCTAATCAGACTTCAACCGACAATTTAATACTAACCTTTGTTTTGCGTCGTTTTCATACAATAAATATTAAAAAATAATTTTTCGAAGACCACCAGCTTACGATAAAATGCTCACTCAAAACTTTGTCTACATGGTCCTTCATATCTTTTTATTTTTATAAGTAAACTTGATACTTATTGAGTATTGACACAAATAATTACAAGTCAATACAAAAACCTAAAACTTCTGTAATTACTTGAATCAAAGAGAAAAACTGCGCTTTTTAAACTATACTTATTTATTTTTCCGAAGCGAAGAACATAACAATGTTTACCTACATTAATCCAATTTGACGACGATATGTTAACAAAGGCTAGGGATCATATAATAATAAAACATTAATAGAATTACGTACACTGTTTTACTTCAAACTAAAGGAAAATATTAAAACACTCGTATATAAAGCACTATAGGTTTTTATATCAATTATAAAACTAAAAGTAAGTTATCAAATATGAATTCAACTAAATAACTGTAATTATAATTAAGTAAGTAAAATCACTCAAACGGATATTTTGCAAAAAGGGAAAAATAAACACAGTGGCAAGAACCAGCGCGCTCCGCTGCTCGAACGAAATTGTCGTTGCCCGTCGTCGGCCTCCCACTTCGCGTAGATTTACAGTGTTGCCAACACGGCCCTCCTGCGCCGTAACTGTCCTCAGGCACAATGAACTGCTACCACAATTTCTCTTTCAGGCTGATTTAATCGTCTGAAAACACAAACAGTTAATTAGCTCGGCCGATCATAATTTATACTATAGGTTTTAGTTTTTTGTTACAAAATGGTACCTTTAGACTTAGGAGACCAAACTTATAACACTCAATAACCATCATTTTAATGTAAACAAGCAATGAATAATCATATTAGGTTGCCTTGGATAACCCTTATGTTGGTTCAACAACCTATTCGGATTGTAAGTGCCTGTAATAGTGTCTACTCTTTATTCTTAGGAAGTTACTATGTCAGCTCACTATTCGACCGATTCAGTTATTGTTTCAACGAATTGACCATTCATTACCCATTCAAATAAATAAAAAGTGCGTTCAAAAATATTTATCGTTCATGTGAAAAAGTGATAAGTAAATTAGAATGTTATATATCATTTATCTTACCAACACGATGAAACATCAAATAGTTACTATTCAATACACCACCCATCGATATTTATTCACGGTTTGATGTTTTCTGCCGCGGCTACCCCATTATAGGCTCAGTGACTCCTCCACTGCCTCTCATATCTTCGTATCTATCTTTGTCAAGACATTTCCTGATTTAAAAAGGACCTTTATACGGGAAGTAATTTTTTACTCCTTTCATCATTTGTTTGGCTTTGTATTTTGATGAGTACCAAGTCACCTTCATTGTATTTTCGGGCTTTAGTACGATGTCTGTAAAATTTATCTTTCTGTGATTTGGCGCTGGCAATGGTATTTTTAACCACTAGTTTCCGCAACTCAGTCACGTCCGTAGTTTCCCCACCATCATCTCAAGCTCAGATTCAAATTTATCGCTATCAGCCCGTAACCTATATCCAAAAAAGATTTCGCTAGGAACGGCTTTGATTATATTATGGTAAGTACTATGTATAGCTTGTTAAAGTTGTTCCATACATTCATCCAACAGTCGTCGTCTAAGTCAGCGCTTGTAGCTATTAGCGCTTCTAGAATTGACCTATTGAACCGTTCCACTTGCCCGTTTGAACGTGGCATACCTGTAGCTATAGTATGTAACCTTATGTTTTTATTTTTACAACAATCTTTGAACATTTTAGATGTAAATGCAGAACCAGCGTCCGTGACATATCTTCGAGGGTTACCGAATATCTTAGATATATTTTTAAGTTCACGAACATATTTGCAATCAGTAGTAGGAACCGCCGAAATAAATACAAATTTGGTAAACCCGTCTACCGCGACTAACAAATATTTATTGTTATTTTGAGATTCTACAAAAGGGCCCAGATGGTCTAAATGTAATGTGTGAAAGGGGTGCGCGAATTTGGGTAACGGGTACAATTCACCTTCTTTCCGACCGCCTTTATTTTTATAATAAATACAGTTAATGCAGTTTTTTATGTATTTCTTAACAATATGTCTCATTCGAGGAAACCAAGATCGGGATGCAATTCTTTCGACGGTTTTGTCAAGTGCAAAATGGCCTAAATCGTCATGATTTTATTTTATGATTTGCCAAATACATTTTTTTGGAACTATTCAACGCCGACCTTGACTTGTGCGTCTGTAGACCTTGTTACCTAGCAATTCATATGTCTCGAAAATGTCACTATGTTCACTTGCTTCACCAGAAGGTAATGCATCACCTTATGTTTACTATTTCCGGGTCTTGAAGCTGGGCCGATAACATCCAATCCGCTTCCGTGATCGCCATAATAATCTCAGCCTCTAACTTTTTGCCAACAGGTAGTGTTGGCGAAAAGAAAATATTAAAACACTTGTATATAAAGCTACTAACAGAAAATATTAAAACACTTGTATATAAAGCACTATAGGTTTTTATATCAATAATAAAACTAAAAGTAAGTAATCAAATATGAATGCAACTAAATAACTGGAATTATAATTAAGTAAAATCACTCAAACGGATATTTTGCAAAAAGGGAAAAATAAACACAGTGGCAAGGCCCGGTGCGCTCCGCTGCTCGAACAAAAGTGTCGTTGCCCGTCATCGGCCTCCCACTCCGCGTCGATTCACAGTGTTGCCAACAGATATGTATTTCAAATTAAAAAAATCACTACGTCTGTTCCCATTATTTTAAAAACAATTTCTTCTTTTTTTTTTACTGGACTGCTAACATTTTTTTTTATTCTACATAGATTACAGTCCAGTTCAGTTTTCTAATTGGTTTTAATCCCTAGAGACTTTCTTTTTCAATTTTTTGTCCCGAAAGAATAAGCAGTAACTTCAGCTCCAAACGTTTTGGGATAAAAACATCGTTTTTCAAGTAGATGAGATGAAGAATGTTTAATAAATTGTTGGATAAAGGTACTACATGTCAGATTTATTATGCTTCATCTGTGTAGTTAATTATATATTTTATGGTGTAGGTAAGACGTGTTAAATACGTTTGAATTTCAAAATATACAATAAGTAAATAGTTGAATGAAAAGTTACGGTGAGTTTGCTTCAAATTGCCTAACAAAACTAACGGAACTTCTAAAAGTTACAACGAAGTTTGGACTATCTGATGGAAACTGTTTTCACTTTTCACGGTCAATCCACAACTTATAGCTTAGGTACCTGTATATAATGTGCTCCTTCAAAATATTTTACGAATCAAAACCAGTGTGCAGTCAATAACTCAACACTACAGTACAGTTAATCTCAAAATAGATTTTCAAAAATGAAAATGCTTCAACAAATAAGTACGCGTTTCGTCTTGTCAACAATGTAGTTTGCTGACCGGAAACAATATGTTGCGGCAAAAATATTTATAGAGGGAATCGTCGGGAGCCGACCCGACACGTACCGCCCAGGAAACGGTCCAGTTATGCATAAATTATTACATCTGTAAAAGTTTTAAAGAACATTTTAAAAGAAAACTTTTCCTTTGGAATAATGTTGTGGTTACTTAATAACGAAATTGTACTTAGTGCAAGGTATACATTTTTAGGTGAGCTTTCAACTTTTTCCTCATTTGGTTTTATATTGACTTAATATTTTCTACACCTGATTTTAATCATCATAGTGTGGTCTGAGATCATTCTCATAAATGCACATCGCCCAGAAGAAGTCCACTGCTGAGCAAAAGCCTCCACTTCCAAAATGACCAATTGAAAGCAACCAGGGTTTTCCTGCATATTTAAAAAATGATGTACTTAAGTATGTGCTACCCGTATAAAAAGATAGGAATTAAACTTGCACAGCAGCTTGGAGACAATTCATGATTTGAGCTACATATTCAAAAGAATTTCTAGCTGCCATTGTTTCAAACCATAAACAAAGACAATATTTTAACTTAATTACCCACTTATTATAATCATTTAAAACAATTAAACCTAATTGAGTTCAAATTGCTTGTTTTATAAAATTCCTCACTCGGGAACCTTTCCTGTACAAGAACCATTAATCTCTCGAACAAAATTAATGTCCGCTCGCTGCCTGTAATATTTCTGATGATACATATCTGTTAAAGAGTAAACAAGTACCCATTAGTTACGCTTCGAGTCGGCATAACTAAAAAAAAATATTGTATAGAAGGGCTAAACTGTTTTCACAGCAACTGTGCCTATTTTTTAGTTTTGAATTAGGAACAGTTTTTCAAGTCAAATAGCTGAGTACAGTACATGCACCTTTACAAAAGAGATACAATTAACCGATAGTGTTTCCTTAATAACATGTGAATATTATGAACGAAAATATCTTTGATAATTTGTTCAGAAGGTTATTATGTACAAAAGTGAATTATTAAAAGAAAAATTAAAATAGATTTCATAAGATACTGAGTGAATTATAAAATCGTTTTATTTAATTACGTTATAAGATTATACATTTGCTTTTCACAATTTGAAGTTTAGCTTTATCTGAGAAGCATCTTAATCATTTCCATACTTTTTAGGGAGATGGGGATCATAAACTTTGAACTTCTGTACAGTTTCTAACTCTCTGGTAACCTATGGTGATATAAAATAACTTAACCACCTCGTTAACCCATGTCTTGACTTTCAAAATTTAACAATGTTACCAATCGCTTAGTCATTAACCTTTTAACTCTAACATATAAGGTTGAAAATGCGCTGGCAATCGGTAATTTCGTATCTATAATGACTTCTTTATGCGCCCCGGCGGCATTTTTATATTGAAGGGAAAGGTTTAGATAAAGGTAGCCGAATCGTAAAATAATCCCGTTTGTGGTGTAATAAGGTTTTAATCTGGTTTTAATTTTGTAATGTGTGAAAGTGGCGAAAGCTTCCCTACACAACAAGTGGATAAGATCATCTAGCAATTATAACAGTATAAATTCCTATTCTAGTACAATATAAAAAAAAATATAATTCCTAAATTAAATCTAACTAAATAAAAACTAAGAAGAAACCAAAATTCAAATAATGAAAGATAAAAAAAGTCTTACTACAGGACAAGTATAATTAGATAATTTAGGATTAATTTATTTTTTAGTGAATAATTTAATAGCATCAGAAAAAACCTACTTTATTAGGGCCTTTTCGAATTTGAATAGGGTCGAGTTTCGAGTTTTGGTAGGTGTTAGTTAAAAGAAGTCATCTCCGTTATAATAGGTTGGGGAAAAAGTCTTTTCGCATTTTATATGAAAATTCAAAACATTTTTAATATAGTTTATTTACATTTAACTAAAGTATGAAGGTACTATTTTGTTTGATAACTTTTTGACATCTTATAGATAGGGACATGATCCCATTGCTATAGAAATTTTGGGGCTTTTGATCAAAAAACTGCGTCAAGTAGTTTTGGCAGTCCTCTCGTGATGTTAACCTGACATTGCCTAAAGAATTCTGAAGAGACCGAAACAGGTGGAAATTTGAAGGTGCCGCCAGGTCAGGACTATACGGCGGATGCATTAACACCTCCCAGCCAAAATCTCTTAATTTTTGCTGAATGGTTAAAGATGTGTGAGGTCTAGCGTTATCATGATGAAAAACCACACCCCTTCTGTTGATTAATTCCGGCCGCTTTCTCTCAACTTCTTGCTTTAAACTTATCAGTTGTTCGCAGTAGAGTTTTGAATCGATGGTCCTGCCTGGTGGTAACAGCTCATAATGAATAATGCCCTTCTAATCCCACCACACTCACAGCATGACCTTGTTGCGAGTTAACCCGGGTTTCGCCACAGTCTGTGAAGCCTGACCGGCCTTTGACCATGACCTTTTTCGCACGTTCTTGTCGTACGTGATCCACTTTTCATCACCAGTTATCAATTTCTTCAAAAATGGTTCGGTCTCATTACGTCGTAATAAAGAATCACAAATGAGTACACGGTTCATTAGGTTTCTTTCAGAGAGCTCGTGAGGTACCCAAATATCGAGCTTTTTTGTGTACCTATTTTTCGGCGTTGCAATTTTTACATTTTTGGTAGTAAAATTTTAAAATGTATCTAATTTCTTCATTAGATTCACTCATCTTGACGGTAAGAAAAACAAATGAAAATCACGCATTTTCCTAATTTGAATTTGGAATTATCTTCTTTAAAATTTAAACTTTTAAATGATACCAAAAGCAGCCAGGTACAAATAGTATAGCCAAAGTGGTTTTATTACAAGTTCATACATACTATATGCGAAAAGACTTTTTCCCCAACCTAATACTAAGATATAACATCGGGATCAAAAAAGTGTTGTAAACGCGAGCGGGGGGAAAGACACGTCTGTATTTGTCAAAAATACATTCGCCGCGTAGCTAGCGGTTGCACAAGCCTTTAGTACTTGACTTTGTTGTTACTGTTGCGAAAAAGTAGTCATTTTTAATAACTTATTAGGTCAACAATCGGCATTATAGACCTTACCCCTCGTTAGTGTCAGTGGGTACTGCGAACAACCATGAGCTGTAAAATAGGAACCACATATCGGCTCAAAATAAGGAGAAACCAGAAAAGAACCCACATGTCAACAGACGTTTATGCATACATGCGCCTAAGTCAATTTGTTCCCTATTGTTTCGATTTTCATGGGTAAAAGTTTAATCCTTTATTAATTTCTGTTTGTAGTTAAATTATATTCTGTGTCCTTAATTGTGTGTTTCGTACATATGACATAAAGAATATATGTCTAAAACACATAGTTTGTTACAAAACTGGCTATGTACGTCACGTCCTACGCAGCAGAAATCTGCGTGTAATAGCGACTTAAGAAGGCAATAGGGAATGTGTTTAGATTAGGATGTTTTTGTAAAAGCCAAAGGAATGTTAGATATTAAAGAAAAATATGACAAGTGAAAACAGATAATAGAGAAGAGTTATTATGTAGCACAATAGCGATCTCTCCTTCACTCAAACTTTTTGGAAGACTAGTGGCCCTCCTCAGCATTTATACCGATAGATAGATACATAATACGTTTATTCACGAAAACTGCATCACATACTGTTATGTTAACAAGACATTGACAATACGGGTATGAAATTGTAATAGAAATCTTTACAGTGAAATGCTGTACATGCTAGTGAAACCGCATTAAAATAATTTTTGAGTCTATCGAGTACAAATAGACAGACGGAAAGACGGGACTTCTATTTATATTAGATATCTAAAGGAAGAGTTATTGCTACCCCGCGTAGAGTGAGATAAGGCGACGCAAACGATAGCAATTTTTTTTTGCTGTTCTTAACCCCAAAATATTGCTTTCATCACAGGTTGACTACTAGAAAAGGCCTCTTGCCTTTATATGTATGTATTGTAATAAAATTAATCAAATACATTCGCAAAGTGTCACATCTGTCCTTTTAATAATTGCAACGCGGCGGCGGCGCCAGCTCTATGAAGCTAAGTACATCTAAATTTACAACTGCAGCTGCATGCACACTTCTATTATCTGCAGATCGTTCATTGCACAGTTATTTGCGTCTAACAACTTGATAAATGTGTACTTACTTTAGTTATTACTGTCCCGTTTAAATATAACTTTATCGCGGGGTTTCTCCCACAAATTACGGGTTTGTATGTTAGGAATTTGCAAGATATTATGCACGATGACTTGTTTAAATTGTGAGCACTAAACTACAATGTTATTTTATTAGTGGTTTTATAGGTGAGGTAAAAGCTGAATCTAAGTAGTATTTCTAGTACTACATTTACTTACGTCGATTAAACTATCGTAGGCACGTTCTTGATGACAGATTTTATGAAGGCATATGCAATGCAATATACAGTTACCAAAGACATTGTTGCATTTGTACTGGAGATTAACCCGTTATAAGATGTTATTGTGCTATGTGTTTGACTTAAAATCTATTAAATACAAAATCATCATAATTATTCTCCTTGCCACTTCCCTATTTGGGTTCGGCTCTGTATATTGTTTCATTTTAGTCTTAGACCGGCTGAGCTATATTACCCCTGTAAAAAAGTAAAGTGGACAACGATACATGAAATTTTAACTGAACGTTGTCCCCATTGCCATAAAATCTATGTTATTCTCCGGTGTCTTACGAGGGAAGTAATAGCACACACTTTGTTCATACATGACGACCTTCGTGGCGTAGTGGTCACCATGCTAGTCCGCCACCCAGAGATCCGGGTTGGATCCGTCAGGGCAAGTTGGAAAATGGCCTTTTTCAAATTGTCCCGGGTCGTGGATCTTTATCTATAATTGTATTTCTTAAAATATAGTATCGTTGAGTTAGTATCCCATAAAACAAATCTCGAACTTTCTTTGGGACTAGCTCAATCAGTGTTATTTGTCCCTATATTTTATTTTTTATTTATACAAATAAGGCAAATGACGAAACCGTTTTTCTGTTCTTAAACCTATACCTATACCATATATTTATTGTGTAAAAAACATACTAAAAATCATTGAGATCAGTAACATTAAGGAGTGGAAAAAGTTTGCTCTTTTGTATGGACGAGCTGCCCTCTAAGTATCTGTAGGCGAGTGTCATATCGCCGCTGGTAGCTTTGTTTTAATTTAACGCAAAGGATGTTATTCAAAGGCACAAGAGTTTGAGTCTACTGGCACAAGCATCTCTATGCTTAAAAGTAGGCTCCAACCACAAAATGTTAATCATAGAACTTATTTTACCCAATAAAGATTTTTATTTTATTTTATTTTTATTAAAGGATGGAATAATAAATTAGGTAATAAACACACTTTTACATTTTTAATTTACTTTAATGCAATAAACTACCTGCCTTATAAATAAAACGTATTAAGGAAAATATAATAAAATAAAAGTATTTTTTGAAAATGTATAATTATTCCCAAATCAAATCATCTTTATTGTGGAAACAAGTTACAAGAGATCTAAAAATAAATATACAAAGTACCACTGTGACCTGCCCTTGATGGACGTACAATAAAATCATGAAAATTTTATCTAATCTAATTAAGATTAGATAAAATTTTCAGGTAAAAATCATTCAATATCAATAATATAATAATAAAATTCAAGTCAAATAATCTTATAAGTAGGTATTTTTTTACAGTATAAAATCATTTTTCTGTCAAGAGTAATTTCTCGATACATCAGTAGTTCCCTAGGACAAGCTTGATATTTTGAGGAGTTCGGTAGCCCGGCGGAAGTGCGCATTACTAGAGCTTTTGCAAGTAAAGTGATACCGGGCGTGGTTCGAACTTAGATGGGTGACAAGTGGTATAAAAATTCTCGAGCACCTGCTTGCTTCGGAAGGCACGTATAAGTCGTTGGTCCCGGCTATCATTTTTGTATAGCAGGCGTCAAGCTATCTCAGACGCCTTTAGGAAGGTTGAAAATTCTGACACTAGTGTTGGCCACTTACATACACGAAAAACAAACA
Organism: Acrobasis suavella; assembly: GCA_943193695.1. Taxonomy (NCBI): domain Eukaryota; kingdom Metazoa; phylum Arthropoda; class Insecta; order Lepidoptera; family Pyralidae; genus Acrobasis; species Acrobasis suavella. Next base: position 7,840,135 of record OW971947.1, read on the forward strand.
AACAAGCTTGATATTGACATAATTTTAATCGTTTAGTCTTATTATAAAGACAGACTAATTTATGGACTAGCTGATAACCATTATTCAACGAAATTGACATTGACAAAAGAGAAGAGATGACATTTATCGGGAGTCTTCTTGTTTTTGGCGGATAATGGTTCTAACCAAGTACTAAAGATAGACGTAGTTTTAAGTAAGTTGATAGGTATGTTTAAAAGAAGGTCTGCGGTTTCGACTTTTACACCTTAGGTGCCATCTTACCATCGTACCATCTTTTCTGCAAAACATTTTAAATTCAGATATTTTGCGTTAACTCGACCTCAATACATTCTGCTCAATTACCCAGACTCGTTATCCGCTAAAGAATTCAGTATCATCAGCCTCAGTTAATACCACATCAATCATTCATAAATTCTTTAGCAATGATAATCCTCATTATTTGCTCGTCTTTAAGGCAAAGGGGTCTGCAGAAGTGGCGCCTTCATTACCCGACTACGGCAAAGCTAAGAGGAAGGGTAATGGTATTAGCAGTATGTATGTATGTGCATGTGAGTATATAATTATGTAAATCGATTCGTCATTATTGTCCGGGTGATATGGAAGAATTATTACCGGGTATTCTATATTTCGCACTCCTTCTCTTTTTTGTTGTCTGTAAGAAATTGCTTCGGCGATAAGGCCGCCTCTTGTATCTCACTTTATGTTGTCGTTATTTTATAAGTATTCCGAAAATTTTAATTTCTTTTGGGTCAATAAAGATTTTCGTAGCTGTTGTATTGTGATTATTAACCGTGATTATTAACATTATGCTAACTGTTACGCATTAGATCCATAGGCTTTTAAATTACTTTATGAATAACCATTAAAAGTGTAATTTGTAATTCGTCTATCTTTAAAACGCGTTTCTGCCAAGAGTGGGTCACTTATGGCGGAAACGCCTTTTGAATTTAATTTTATGAAATAGGTACATTCAACTATTATTTGTTAGATTATTTTAAAGGCTATCTTATGTTTAACGACAGCATAATGTTATAATAGTAAAATAAATAATAAACCACCTAATTTACTAAACAATTTATTGATGAGGGCGCCACTTCTGTTTCCCTGGCCTTAAGTTGTTTGGCCTCCTTCGACAGATTGAAAAACAAATACCTACAAAGAATTCACTAGCTGTGATTATGGATGTCATAATTATGGTGTTTGTTGATATATATGTTCAATTTGTGTGTGGGTTTTTCCATACTTATAAGTAATATTATATTGGCATAAACCATCGATATCTGCTATCTTTATAAAATTGATTGTATTACATATTTAAAATGCTTTATGTTACCTGTATGCTATATCATGCCAAAAATGGACAGAAAGATAAACCTTTTATTTATTGTGAATAATAATTACTATCTTCTTCATTACTCTAGATCTGTGATCTCCTTATTTATATTACGGTAGGTTCGCCCTGTGACTTTCGGCTTTGAATAGGATAACTCTATCTCTTCCTGCGGATGTCTCAGGCGACTGAAGGAGCACAAACATCTCGTGATACAACTGCAATCCCAATGAGGGTTAACGTCGAATGAGGGCCGGTTGTAAACCACAAAAAAAAGGCTGATTGATCGTATTCTAGGTCGGAACGACTCACAATGGGGAAGGGATGAAAATTTTAAAAACGCCTGAATCTTTTTCTAGTGTAAAGAATAACATTCTTATTTATCGTAAATAAATTTCAGATCTTTTGGTTTAGTTAATTAATTATAAAAAATAAAAATATTTAACAAATTGCAGACGTTCTGAAAAAAGTTGGAGTAAGGAGTACTTATAACCGGAGAGCATGTATGAAAAGAGTAATGAGTGTTGACGAAGCAAAAGAGGTTTGCAAGGATCGTAGCAAGTGGAAATCTATAGTCTCTGCCTACCCCCATGGGAAACAGGCGTGAAAATATGTATGTATGTAAAAATATTATTTCGTACACTTTCATCTTAACGCCGCCATTTCTTTTGCCTTTTCTCATCTGACGTATAAAAAAAATATTTCATGACTTTTCACAACTTAACTGCCACTGTCATATCACAGTTGATCGCTTAACTGTCATTTAACTGTCACAGTTGTCAAAATAATGTCCCTATTTTACCGCAATGTCATTTCAGTTGTCAACTGTCATATGACATCATCTTTTTTAAGCTGATTGGTGGACGAAATTGCGATTAAAAATATTTTTATTTTTTATAATTAATTGACTGAACCAAAAAAAATCTGATATTTATTTACGATAAAGAAGAGTGTTATTCCTAATAACAAAAAAGTTTCAGGCGTTTTTAAATTTTTATCCTTTCCCCATTACTCTCAAAACAACAAGGTTTAAAAACGACTCACATTATCGCCTCAAATCGAGCACACGGGAAACCATTTAGTTCTTATACATATCTACTAGCTGTAACCCGCGACTTCGTTCGCAAAAATGGTTCTTATAGGATCTTTAATTAGTTATTTTACGTTATAAATTGTGTTTTAATATCCCGTTCCCGTTCCCGTTACCGTCATTTGCCAGAGCAAAAGAGAACAAATGATCTATTTGTCTCAATTTTTTGTCTCTCGCTCAAAAAATGACGAAGATTCATAATAATATAAATTCGAAACCCCTAATGCCACCCCAGGGGATGCAATATTTAAAATCTAATTTCTATATTATTATTTTTTATTGATTACTAATTCAAAAATGTCATGTGTCTCGTTTGAAAAATGACGAAGATTCATACAAACTTGCAACCCCTATTTCACCCCTATAGGGATGTCATTTTAATCTAATAAATGCATGATTATTTCTACAAACTATTGAAATAAATTAAAGATTTTATGTGTCTCACTTTAAAAATTACGAAGTTCCATACAAACTGGCAACCCCTATTTCACTCCATAGAATTTCCAAAAATCCTTTCTTAGCAGACGTCTCCTAGTCACATTATACCTTCCTGCCAAATTTTATCTTCATTGGCTAAGTAGTTTTCGAGATTTCGTGATGAGTGAGTGAGTAAGTGAGTGAGTGATTTTCGCTTTTATATATATAGAAGATAGAAGAAGAAGATTATCACGCCATTGTACCACAGGGGTAGGCAGAGACTATGGACCTCCACTTGCTACGATCCTGACAGACCTCTTTCACTTTATCTACACTCGTCACTCTCTTCATGCATGCCCGCCGGTAGAAATATATTATTTTATTTTGTAGCTCTTATTTCCAGCAGCTACAAAATAAATCCTAACATTTTTACAGCTGTTTTAGTTGTAATAAACAAAATGATCTGAGTTTAACGCTGCAGAGCAATTTCGGAATGAAATCGTTTCGCATCGGGTGCAATATATTGAGCACATTAACTCTCAATAAAATAAATTGAGGAATGCTTTTCCATTTGAACATACTTAGCTATATATTGAGTAAATGACAAGGATGAGTCAAGACGTGGTAGAAATGGTAGTCTGTACATAGAAAATAGGTGCTCTTAGATCTAACTTAATATACTAAAATATTTCATAAGAGAAGGTAGGAGTTTCAGTCCGCATGACTGTGTCATGTAACACGATTCATATGACAAGTTTTTAGTTTCTCACCATTTTTTAATATTTTTTCCATCATAAAATCAATAAATACTAAACTACACTAAACATTTCTGCTATTTCTTAAAAAAGATACAACTCCAGTAACCTACATTCCTATCAATAAACCGATAAACTATTCTAAGGCGTGCGTGCATATCTTTCTGTTTTTTCTGTTTCAATGATCATGCTCAATTGAAGATATCAAACAATAGTTGATCCCCGGATCGAGAATAATAGAATGGTAAGCTGGTTTTCCACTGAAATTAGCAGCGCATATCTTCACTTAAAACCAGCCTATATTACTGGGTTAAATTACTGGATTAAAAAGCATTTCTCAAACCATGGGCGGGACGCAGAAAAAAAATTACCCATGAAAAATAGACGGCAATTTTACTGCGTTATGGATGTCTAAACACGTAATACGTCAACGGTATAGGCCAAGGCTGTGCGGTGCGTCTACGACGCGCAAGTTCAATCTTTACTAGGTTTTACCTCAGACTCCTCTAAGTTTCAACTCTTGTACGTGTTTTTTCAACTATCACCATTTGCTTCCGGGAAGACAAACATTGTGAGGAAAACCTTCACAATAGTTTACTAGTATATAGTCTTTTAGTTTCGCGGGTCTTTTCAACCCGGTCTTTTGAGAGGCTTGCGTGAGGATACAAATCCAATACATTGAAGCCCTTTGGAGAAGTTGATGTTATGTGACCTTTCCGCCAAAACCCATTCATGAATGTAACTTTATTCCTGAATGTATGAAAGGTGAACCCTCGAATAGATTTCGGCAGGAGAAAGATCTATTGCAAGATAATTCAATTTTTAACAAAAAAAACAATCGACTTTTTTATTAGGAGTTTCTTCCATATCTCCAAAGGTCTTCATCATATCATCACCAAATTAATATGGGACCAACTTCGTAGTAAAGGCTTTCGAATAAAAAAATAATCATCAAAATCGTCCACGGTTGAAGGAGATATCGTGTAACATACATACAAAAAAAAAATAGTCGAATTGATAACCTCCGCCGTTTTTTGAAGTCGGTTAAAAAGGGAAAGGTCTCTGGATTATGGAACGAGTTTGGGATGGACTGATGCTGGGAGATTGTAATAGAAACGTCTCCTGTCAATAGTCTGTAATCATGATTATCATGATTACTGACTATTGAAGGCAGGTGGTGGCGTACCGCCCACTAGATGAGCCCTCAAACGCGCCGGCAATAGTTGCCAACAAAGGAGCAACACTCAGGAGTGTCGAGAGGTGTGCTGTGCTTTTTCCAAAGTTACTCACGGCGTGATGCCCTTTTACACTTCCACCCCCTGGAGCAACAGCTCTAACGACTCCTCTCGGCACAGCCAATTAAAGCAATGCAGAGTTAAGAGCCCTGCTAGCCCTCTTGGGTCTCAACTCTGGCCGATGAAGACGCGTCGGCCTCTGACCGGCTCTCTGGAGCACTCGGATCCGTCTTATTATTATGATTGTCTTGTATTTAGCATTATAATGATGAGCTACGTGCAAGTCGAAAAATGTAATGAAACTTAGTGCTACCTGGAAAAAAGGTGATTTGCATACTAAAAGTGCATTTTTTTTATTATTACCTTTTTTCCACATAGTTAGTAATCGCAACCTATAGAGAGACAACCTAATGCTAACACAGGTATATTTATCTATAAAGGGTTAAATGTTAATTAAAACCAATAAAGCGTAGAGATAAAGTGCTCTTTGAATAAACATTGCATTTCCAGAAATAAGTATTTCATATTTTATCCTATCTAAGTGACTTTACTAAACGGACATACATGCAGCATGATTTATACAATAAATAACCTACATATAAGTTAATCATTTAATTAATGCACATTGAAACGTCACCACGCAACAATCACAAAATTATCGAAACTGAAACGGTTAACGAACATCCAATTTTAGTTGTGGTGGTTAACTACTTTATCTAGTTTTTTTATCTGATTATAAAAAAAAACTGGCTCTTGCTTTGATAATTATCTATTGAATAATGAAATGCAATTGAATTAGTATCGAAGAATATATTTTTGTCATTTTGTCGTTGATTTATATACAATGTCCTTTTTAATTAAGTACAAATATTTTAAGGGGTGATTTAGTCCATCATTTTGAACAACTTTTCCCAATAAATGTTTATCGAAATACGCAATTTTTTTTTTGCATTTTTCATACTAATTATATCACGTGACTACTTCGATTTGTATGAGAACCTAAAATTTTATTTTCGTATTTCTGTATACATTTATTGGGAAAAGTTGTTCAAAATGATGGACTGAATCGCCCCTTAAAATATTTGTACTTAATTAAAAAGGACATTGTATATTAAATCTACCTAATTAATTATTCAAAAATAAATTATTTAAATAATATACTAACTGCGAGAATAAAAACATAATATTCCCACAGCGTCAGAAGCCGAAGATATTCGTCTTTTGTGTTTACTTTACATATTAAAAGAATAAGCCTCTTCATCATAATTTCCAATTCTCCTCTCAAGACCATAAGTTACATAATGACACCCTTTTTCGTCTAGTGCTATAATACAAAGTCAATAAAAATGCTAATAGGCGGAAGCCACGTATCAATAATTTATTTAGTGAAAGTTAGCCCTTAAGGCCCCTGTCCACGGTACAAAGGGAATATATTTACATATTTCTCAAATTTCTATAACAATTTATTGACTTTCGTAGTCGTTTAATTATTATTATTTTTTATTGAATCAATTCGTTTCGACACTTCGAATGTGTAATTTAATATCTTTATTTAGACTTACAAATTGGCACTCATATAAATCGCTCCATATCTAATGCTAATGAGTTTATGTTATGACAATTCATCGAATATTTTTTAACAAATAAGGTTATTTTAGAGATTTAGCAAGTATTTTAATCTTCAGCTTTATTATAATCTAAATCAATAATAATATAAATATATAAGTATATAGAAGTTTTAGAAAATATTTAATTTTGATTATATATTACTTCTCTCTACATCCGGAATTATTTTATATTAGATGTGCCAATTCTCCGAAGAGGCCTTCAGGGCCTCTTCGGAGAATTGGCACATCTAAAAAGGCCATGGAGTAGAAGCCCCAACGAAAGCGTAAATCGTCGGCCGCCCTAAACAGACCTGGGGACGAACCGTGCTTAATTAAATTATAAATAAAATTAGAAAGACCTGGAGTGAAGTTAAGAGCGGAGCTCAAGACAGATTGAGCCTTCTTGGACGCCCTCTGCTCCAGATAGGGGACATAGGACCATAAGTCGAAGTAAATCTATCTACTTCGACTTCTGGTTCTAGTCGAAGTAAAAAAGTCTATCTACATCCAAAAGTAATAAACATCTAAGCTCACGATCGTCCAAATATCTAAACCACTGGATCAAACTGGATATGGGTTGGGAATCATCTCATCAGCACGGAACGGAATGTTCAAATGCTTCTATCCTTTTCTATCGCTCAAAACCGTAATTTGCTATAGCGAGAAAGGGCGACGGTAAGTCACGGAACCGGCCATGCTGATGCGTTCCGTCGCTCACTTGCTCTAGCAAATGACGTTCTAACCCTAAAGGCAGTGTATTTGGACCTTACCGGCCCCAGGGCTTGACTAACGCCTGATAGCTGCTCATAAATGACTATCGCCTCTCGAGTGACATTTGTTGACATTTCATATGGATTTTGAGGACTCTCGGGACTGTCAACATGGCTACTATTTACTGGCCACTGGAGTTTCGATAGGCGGAGTTTGGAGTGCCCAAAATTGTCTTCATTATTTATGGGGTAATTTTTAACACGCTAGGGACGATGAGGTAGTATCACGAAATGTTATATACGAGAAGTAGGAGGTTATCTATACATATATATGAATATTCAATGTGCTGTATCTTTGTCATTTTTTGTTTCTCAGAGAAAAAAAAAATTACGTGTACAATATTTTTTAATAATCTAACCGATGAGCTAAACATATTTTTCTAGTCGTCATGCCTATTATTACGTTCAGTAATAAAGTAACAAACTGTACTGAACCAACATTTCTCCTGCAAACAAGTTACAGGAAAGAACTGGATAGCAATGGCCAGGGACTGCACAGGATAGCGCAGACAGAAGGAGGCTTTTATAATACGAGAGTAAAAGTATCACGGCTTTCTCATTGACAGTTAAACGGTAAACAAAGCAATGCTGTTGCTGTTGTTCTCGCGTGTAAGTGGCCAACCCTTGTGTTAGATTTTTTAAGCTGCCTAAAGGCATCTGACATAGCTTGGTGACTGCCATACAATGACGATAGCCTGGACCAACGGCGTAACGTACCTTCCGATGCACGAAGACGCTTAACAAATTTGTATGCCATTTAATCATTCCATAATTTTAACCCATATTATCCCAGATCGTAAAAGCCGATCGCGGGAATGTGCGAAAATACGAACCATGTTAATAGACGATGTCAAAGTCAAAGTCAAAGTCAAAATGTTTTATTCAATGTAGGATAAATGTATCTCTTATTGAAGGTAATTTTTTTTTTTTAAATATTATTTTAGTGCAAAAGCTAAAAACTACTAGCGTTTCGGAACGACCCAGTTCAGTATTGGTCCCTACCCAGCCTGATGGGCTATATTACAGTTACAATACAGATTTGCACTTTAGCTAGGTATACATTATACTATATATTTAAACAATACAATTAAAATTTGCAGTCATCTATTTCCAAGAATTGTGATCAGACGATGATAAATAGTCATTTACATGATAATACGCATTTTTGATTAAATGATTTTTAATGACAGTCTTAAACTTAGATAATGGTAACTCTACTACATTATCTGGAATCTTATTATAGAGGCGTAAGCCAAGACCCACAAAAGAATTTTTTGTTTTTTGCAACTGAAAAGCTGAGAGAGCTAATTTATTTTTATTTCTAGTGTTTATACTATGAATATTACTATTTTTCTTATATAAATGTAAATTTTGACGCATGTACATAATGTTCGCATAGATGAATTGCGAAGGGAGAGTCAAAATATTAATGTCTTTAAAAAGTTCCCTTAGAGACTCTCTAGCACCTAATTTATATATGGATCTAACAGCGCGTTTTTGTAAAACAAATATGGTATTTATGTCTGCTGCATTACCCCATAGCAATAGCGTGGCTAGCAACCCATCACTGTTTTGATTCCTTATTTCATTTTCTAGTTAAAAGTGGCATTTGGATCTTTCGGCACTGGGCTCTGTCTGTTTAGAGCCGCAAGACCCAAACTGCTCTGTCAGACCCATTTGGGATAAAGAGGTAATAGTGTATCATATCGTATATTTTTTGTACTTATCCACACACGCGCTCCTGTAAAAAGTATGTGCCACCTTCTTCTTCTAAACTTAGCGGCTTTTCTCGGAGGAGTATACTAAACTTGTCAGTTTTCAGCCATCAAAACGTGGAAAACATAAATAACCCAAATTAACAAACTGGACAAGGGAATGTTTGTCTAAACGAGACAAATTGTTGTAATTAAGCGTGATGCAATCGTCCAACTCTTCGTTAGTAGCTCGTCTGCCTTGATTGGAAATTATTATGATCACGGTATACAGGAATATTGAGAACAGTCCGCGTTTGGTTTGAATATTGTGATCTATGGCCAGGTTTGTTAAGGAATGTTGAAATTTCCGTTTATTTATAGTGATGAAGCAAGAGTAGCTTATTTTTTATGACAAAGTTCTCCTGCGGTACGTCCGTTTGGCTGTCCAGCTGTCCGGATGTTCAATTATTATTTGGACTTTTTATGTCGAATCAGATTTCGGGATTTTTTTAAAAGCCAATTGTATATAGAAATAATATTTCAGCTATTTCGCTGCTAAAAATGTTCAAAAGACTTTTTAGTTGGCGTAATTTTTTTATCCGAGCACCTTTTGTTCCTCAGGGGTCAAGGTTGTGAGGGGTTATTGAAAGACAAACTTGCGAGTTCTATATAGCTCAAAATACCACTAGGAATAAGTATGAAGGATAGGGTTGTTCTTTACATCATAAGTAAAATCTTAAGAGTGTTGAACGTATAATTTTTTTTATTTTATGTAGGGACCTTTTTTGTCGATGTCTGATTTGTCATTAAAAAAAGAGAATTATTCATGAAAAAATATATATTGTGAAGTTGTCAAAAACTAAAAAATACCAAGCAAAAATGTAAAACAATTATTTTATTTAGCGGAGCACGAACATGTTCCTCTTAGCCAGATATTAAATTGAACCAGCGGAATTAACTAAAAGTTATCGTGTAGATGCTGTATTACCATATCATACCTACATTCCTTAAGTAAGTACCGATTTTACCGAGAAAGCAGTGATTATATCGATGTTTTGTACCGATGTTGGAGTGGCCTTCATTAGCTACTTTGAGTTACCTACCTACTGTGAGTATATTTATCTGTTGAGCTGATATTGAATAAAAAAAGAAATTGTTATTCTGTACCAATGAAAGACAGCAACTATTTAGGGTTTTAAGAATAAAGAGTGTGGATTTTGTCAATAATGAAAGAGCAGTTTAAATTTCAACAAGAGTTTCGAACACAACTTGGTAAAAGTCATGTCAATTTTAAAAATCGCCGAAGCAACACATTATCAAAGTTTACATAGAAACAAGGTTAGAACTGTTAGATGATTTATGGATAGACATAAAGAAAACTCATTCGAATATTATAAGATTATCTACCCCGGACACTATCATTAAAGACGAAAATTTTGTTTACAATGTTTTTGAAAATATAGAGGAAGAATATACGAAGTACAAGTGCTGTCTGAAAGATGCTTTGTCAAAATTTGTCAACGTTAGTAAGAATCTTGAAGATGCAAATGATTCTAATCAGTACTTTGTACCGTCAACGTCAAGATGTAAAGTACCGGAAATAAAATTGCCTTCTTTCAGCGGAGATTATACCCAATGGCCGACTTTTAGGGATTTATTTCTGTCATTAGTGCATAGAAATAATGAACTAGACAAGGTTCGTAAATTACATTATCTAAAAGTTTACATGACTGGTGAAGCCGAAAGGTTACTTAGGCATATCCCTACAACTGAGGATAATTACGAAAAATGTTGGACACTGTTAGAAACCAGATATAACAACAAGAGATTTTTGTCCACATGCCTGTTAAAACAATTATTCAATATAAAAAGTTTGACGATTTAAACAGCAGGGGGTATCAAGGAAATACTTGATACCACCAAAGATTGTTTAAGTGCGTTATCAACTCTGGGTATACCTGTTGAAACTTGGGACATAATTATCATTTACATGGTCAGTATGAAATTAGACGGAGAAACCCGGAAGCAATGGGAGATTAAGGTTAGTGAATCAGGTGATGAGCTTCCTACTTTCAAACAATTTGAAGACTTTTTAGTTAGTCGATTCAGAGCTTTGGAATTTATCACACCATTATCTAAAGCTGTATTTCTGCCAAAATCAAATTACAGTCCCCAAGTTCTTCATATATCTTCAACCACTTCACCTACCTGCTTATTTTGTTCAGACAAACACAAGATGTATCAGTGCGAGAAATTTAATCAAGTTGATTAAAACACTCGTAATAATTTTGTTCAAAATAATCGTTTGTGTTTTAACTGTTTGGGATCAAACCACACAGTAAAATCTTGTTACTTGAATACTTCCTGTCATGTATGTCACAGGAAGCATGATACCTTGTTACATCCACCAATACCAGCGGCTTCAGTTGTGTCATCAGTTATTAATACTCAAAATAGGACTCTTCCGGAAGAGGTTACTGAAAATTCAGAAGTAGATGCAGATCACGTTATAACGAGTGGTTTTACTACTAAGATATCTCCAAGTCAGATACTATTAGCTACTGCCATAGTTAATGTGCAGACTAGAGATGGCATTTACCAGATGTTAAGAGTTATGTTGGATCAAGGGTCACAATTGTCTTTTATTACCGAATCAGCTGCTCAGTATCTAGGTCTTAAAAAGATTGTCTTGAATAGTTATCAGCAAGTTTCTGGTTAAGGAGATGATAAACGATTATTTTCGAAACATATGGTAGAATTAACCTTGTCGTCTATTGTTAACCCTGAATTTGTAATTCAACTACAGACACTTGTTCTAAACAAGTTAACATCAGTACTACCAGTACGAAAATTAGAAGTAAAAGACTGGCCAGAAATAAGAAACCTAGATCTGGCAGATCCCACATATGATATACCGAATAAAATAGATATATTGTTAGGGAATGATATTTTCGGTAACATTATTTTAGATGGTTTAGTTAAATCACCAAACAGTGACTTGATTGCACAAAAAACAAATTTAGGATGGGTACTAACTATCAGGTGTAGTAAACCTAAATTCAGATCAATATAATTCAGCAACAGTTTCAATGGTGGCACAAGTTGATGATAATGAGATTTTACGAAGATTTTGGGAAATGGAATCGGAACCGTCATCAAGTGAAAAGAAATTTCTCACCCACGAAGAACAGAAATGTGAACAATTATTTGAATCTACTACTAGTAGAGATCCTGAAGGTCGTTATATAGTAAAATTACCGTTTCGGGATGAAGAACCTGCTTGCAAATATGGAAAATCGCGTGACATAGCAGTTCGTAGATTTAGATCACAGCACAGGAGATAAAGTTATTGAAGAATCTAGAATTAAAAAGTAAGTATGATGACGTGATAGAAGAATATTTGAATATGGGTCATATGAGTGTAATCACTGAGGAAAGAGACTTAGAGTATAATCACATTGTATATTTACCTCATCACGCTGTTGTTCGGGAAGATCGAATTACCACAAAAGTGAGAACTGTTTTTAATGCTTCATGCAAAGGTACTAATGGTGTATCACTTAATGATAGCTTAATGGTGGGTCCATGATTACAACCAGATCTACGTCAATTATGCGTTAATTATGCGCTTTCGAATAGGTCCTGTGTGTTTAGTAGCAGATATTGTTAAAATATATCGCATGGTAAAAGTAGCTCATGATGACTGCAATTTTCAGCGATTGGTTTGGCGGAAAGATCCTGAAAAAGAGATAAAGGATTATAAACTATTAAGACTTACTTTTGGAGTTTCATCATCACCTTACCTGGCAGTTAAGTCTTTACAGCAATTATCAATAGATGAAGGTCGCGTTTTTCCGTTAGCTTCCAAAAGAATAATAGAGGATTTTTATATGGATGATTTAATGACAACTTGTGAAAGTGACACAGAAGCAATAGAAGTTTATCATCAGTTAAATGAAATAATGAAATTGAGGGGTTTTCAATTACAGTAGTAATAATGAGAATGTTATTAAATAAATAAATGCAGACTCGGTGTATAATAATTTATTAACAATTATAACAGATGACGTTATGAAGATTTTGAGATTAACTTGGATAAATAAATAAATAATTTGGATGAAGTCTTCTGATACATTTGTTTATTCTGTAAAATTACCACCTATAAAGACTCCTATTACCAAACGAAGTGTGATATCAGATATTTCACGTTTATTTGATCCACTTGGGTGGATTGCCCCATGTATAATCACAGCAAAGATTTATTCAAAAATTATGACTGGCAGGAATATCTTGGGATGAAGAGTTACCTTTGAACTTGTTAAATGAATGGACAACTTACCGATTAAGTCTGGAAGATTTGAATGGTTTTTAAATACCTCGTTGGATTGGGTCCAATTCAAAAAACACTTACCTAGAAATTCATGGATTTTGTGATGCATCACATGCGGCGTTTGCTGCTGTTGTATATACTCGGATAATCGACGATAGCGGAAATATATACGTAAACATGTTAACTTCGAAGACTAAGGTTGCACCTATCAAGCAAATTTCTATACATAGAATGTGGAGCTGTTTTATTATCTAAAGTGCTGAAAGAGGTATCTCATATTTTAGAATTACCGGATTCGAGAGTGTTTATATAGTTTTGGCTTGGTTACGCAGCCATCCTAGCAAGTGGAAAACGTATGTTGCTAACCGTGTATCTGAAATCATTACGAATTATCCAAGCAATCAGTGGTCACGTGTACAATCGGTAGATAATGCAGCAGATCCACCTTCTAGAGGTCTTAGTCCCACGGAACTAAATAATAATGAGTTGTGGTTAAAAGGCCCAACTTGGTTGCATCAACTTAAAATTATTTTTAATAAATTAGAAGAAAAAGCTGAACTTGAACAAAGAGAGTGTGGTATAGCAGTAACAGCATTGATAGACGATGATTCAATTTGGTGTCGATTTTCTTCATTGAATAGAATGGTGAGAGTTATAGCATTTTGTCGAAGGTGGTTATTGTCTCGAAAACCTAACCCACGAATAATTAAATTACCTTACCTCAGTAGTCTAGAAATAGCAGAAGCTCTTGTTGTATGTATAAAGCAATCTCAATCAAAATATTTTGAAGCGGAGATCAAGGAATATAGAAAAAATGGAAGTGTAAAAAAAATCAGCAAACTTTATTCTTTGACGCCTTATTTAGATGAACATGATATTTTTGGAGTTAGAGGTAGAATTGACTATGCATATGTGCCAGATTCGACTAAACATCCTATTATACTGACAAGTAAAAACATATTTCGTATCTTTTAGTAAAAGAAACACACGAAAAAACAACGCATTGTGGACATCAATTAACTTTGACATATTTACGAGTAAAATATTGGATATTAGGTGCTAAAAGTTTGACTAACAACATATGTCGAAAATGTGTCACATGTACCAGATATAAACCTGAGAATTATTCTCAATTTTTGGGACAAATATATGCTTAAAGGACAAATATAAGTCGACCGTTTTTTAATTCTGGAGTGGACTTTGTAGGTCCAATTAATTTGAGGGTCACAAAAGGGCGTGGTCATCATTCTTATAAGGGTTACATTTGCATATTCGTTTGTATGGCAACCAGAACAGTTCATCTAGAAGCAGTTACTGATATGACTTCTAATAGATTTTTGTTGGCTTTCAAAAGATTTGTGGCTCGAAGAGGCCATTGTAAAGAAATTTGGAGTGATAATGGATCCAATTTTGTTGGGGCGTCTAGAGAACTCAGTATTTTGTTTGATAAGGAGAAATCATTTCTACTACCAGAATTGATAGAATGTTTGGCTAATAATGGAACTAGTTGGCATTTTATACCACCGCATGCTCCAAATTTTGGACGATTATGGGAGGCGGGGGTTAAGTCAACTAAATATCAATTAAGACCTGTTATTGGTGATCATACTTTGACTTATGAAGAGATAGCTACTGTATTATCACAAATTGAAGCCTGTCTTAATTCTAGACCTATAGTTAAAGCTTCAATTAGTAATGATCCTCATGACCCCATACCTTTTACTCCTGGTAATTTTTTAAGTTGGTGAAGTGTTAGTAATACCTCCTGACAATAATTATGAGCAGAGTAATATTAATAGTTTAAAACGATGGCAATTAACTCAATGAATGGTACAACATATCTGGCGACGTTGGTCGATGGAATACTTAACACAACTATGTCAAAGATATAAATGGGCTAAACAAAACCCTGAACCAATCGTAGGTGTCATTGTTTTGGTAAAAGAGGATAATTTACCACCAGCGAAATGGCTATATGGCAAAATGGTTGAAAAACATCCCGGATCTGATAATGTCACTAGAGTCGTAACTTTGAAGTGTAAAAATAGTTTGATAAAAAGGCCGATAAATAAATTATGTTTTTACCTATCTCAAATTAGTAGAATTTATACAATTAAAAAAAAGAAACCTTTGAGCGATTTTAATATTTATACAATCCACTAAAAGATAACAAAAGCTTACAATTGTAAGTTGTTAGTTAAGCTAAAATTTAACATTATTTTTGTTATTACAAAATAATATATTTAAGTTTCGTTGTTTATGTTATTAATGTTAAACTAAAGATAACATTTTTTTGTTTACTTAACCTTATCCAGAAGAAAATGAATTAGAAGGTTATCGTTTAATTTTTATTAAGACCATTTAGGAAAGATTTGTTGTAGCTAGCTCTAGATCTAATCTATTTAGATCTTAGGTAAATGAATTTGTGTCTCTTAAATTTGTTTTTAAGAACTGCGTTCTTAGGGGGCGCAATGTTGAACGTATAACGTTTTTATTTTATGTAGGGACCTTTTTTGTCGATGTCTGATTTGTCAATAAAAAAAGAGAATTGTTCATGAAAAAATATATATTGTGAAGTTGTCAAAAAATAAAAAATACCAAGCAAAAAATGTAAAATAATTATTTTATTTAATATTTAAATTAATATTATACAGCGGAGCACGAACAAAGAGAGCGGTATAAACTAAAGTGACGTCGTTAAAAAGGATTTTGAAATGATTCTTCGCAGCGCAATGTTATCTAATAATCATCAAAAGGATTTATGTTTCGCAACATTAAGTCACTAAGCCACGTCGTAATGAAATGACTATAATAGACACGAAACACGACCGATTTATTTTGATTTCATTAATCAAACCATTAGCGTGGGCTCATTATAAACTCGCACGTGACAGGAACGTATTAAAAATTTGCATACAATCATCATTTTTGACAGTTTCGTAATATGAAACCTTTATGTCGTGAGACATCATAAAATGTCATACTTTTACACTTTGTAGTTTCTTGGGGCAAAAATAAATTATTTGGTACTGTCAAGAAAATAAAACGTCACAAAATAATGTCACTTGTCACGATCATATCCACTTGCAATGAAAAAAAAACTGATGTTAACAGCGCTATTTGATTTCAAGAAACTATGACGTCATTAGTCTATATTTCATACAAAACCCATATAACATATATCTGATTTGAGTTTATGGATAATAGTGAATCTTAGACAGAGTATTAGACCATATAAAGGTCAAAGTTGACCTAGTTTTTAATCGCTAGTGCTTTATATAAGCGCTGATTTAGACTAGATGATAGCCGGCTTGCAGAGCACTTTCACTATCAAACCATATTTACATTTATGTATATCAGTTATGAAGAAATGCATACAAGCTTGAGAAATACTTGGCCGCGCTGGCGTCTCGAGACTTTTGACCGCTGGACTTTACGCAGCGCATATTGGACCAAATTAATCACAGGATGAATTCCTGCAGACCGTCACAGGAAGCCGGGCAGGCCTAGGAAACGTTGAAGTGATGATATCAGGCATTTTGAGAAGAATTGCTTACAGGTCGCACTAAATCGGGATAAGTGGAAGGATATGGTGAGACCTTCGCTTAGCAGTGGGACAATAAATGTTAAAACAAAAAAAGGTGGGTTAAGATGCAACTTGCGCGTCGTGTAAACGATTGGTAGAAATTGTATGAAATGCTACTCGTATGTAAGCGCGTAACGCGCGACGCAACTTGCGCCCCGTCTGTTCCAGCAGTTATTCTTTACTAAATCATAAACTCGTTATCACAAACAACATTTTTTATTAAATCTTTATTGTTCATCAAATACAAATTGTACAGCCTAGAACAAAAGACGACTTAACGCTAAAAGCTTTGTCTACAACTCAACCTTTGGGTTATAAATGGTTATTTATTTGTGAATCAAACCAAAAACCGCGAAAATATTATTAGCTCCTCTATACATAACTTCCCATTTCCTCTCCAATTCTGCTGGAAATTTCTTTCAAATTAAGTACCTAGCACTAATGTTCTATGTTTACTTTAAAAAGTGCTCACTTGGTTGTTTTTCGTGGATGTACGTGACCAATAATGTAAGATTTATCAAGCCACATTAAGGCATCCAACATAGCTTGACGACTGCCATTTAATGATGACAACTGGGACCAACGGTTCATACGTGCCTTCCGAAGCACGGAGGATTTTTATGCCAGTAGTGGTCACCCATTCAAGTGCGTTGTCGCTATACTTGCAAGAGCGCTAGTAGCTGGGCCACCGACTTTTATAAATTTATCAAGTATACTTACATGAATTAATAAAATAAAATAAAAACTTTCATCATATAAAAGTTTTTTTTTCGATTTCCGTTGATCCCATAAAATAAAAGTTGCATGAAACCCTTTCCACCTAAGGATGTAATTAAACGCAAAAGTAAACAGGCCAGTGTTAAGCCGGGCACAAGCTTAAAAAGCGTTTGTTCAACCCTTGGCAGGGCCTGTGGAATTAAACGCAAATAACCCAACAAAAACTTGAATAATGGCTATTAAAAAGTCGTTACGTAGCGGGAAATAAAAACATTACAAGGTAAACACACGGCTTCTTTGTTACCTCAGCTTATTTTGCTCGACTACCCCATTAAGCCATCTATCTTACATAAATAAACAGGCAAACAAGCATATTGGCCATCTGAACTATCAAGTAAATGGTTACAATTACAACACCATTAGAGTTGCCGTTTCTAATAAAGAAAACTTTTCATGCCCTTTTAAAAATTCTCATTTTGTACACTGGGTTATGATTTGAGCTAATTTACTTCGTAGGCAGATATTTGAGCCAAAGAATGACGATTTTATTTTATTCTATGTTTATTACATGTTTCCAAAGGATAGAGATAAATAACCGGCCAAGTGCGTGTTGGGCCACGCGCAGTGTAGGGTTCCGTAGTTGCTAATGTCAATTTAAGTTCACGCCACTGAAAACGTCTAAAAACTACAATAAATTTTCTATTGAATTTATATGAACTTTTCCTTCTCCGAGTACATTTTATAAGTTGGTCGCTTATAACTTTTTAATTTGTAAACCCTACTTAGCTCTGATAGTTTTCCTTTAAACTTCATTATATACACAACTGCTGTGAATTTTTTAACATGTCTATATATGACCGTTTAATAGATAGAGGGGGGGACCCTTGACTCTAACAAAAATTTGCCATATAAAACCAAATATTTCAGAAATGGATCTCTAAATCGAAAAATGATGTTCACAGGCTCACAATATTTTATAAGGACCTATTCAACGACAACCCACACGATGAGTTACACAAGAAAAAAAAATTGTCTCCTACTTTAGTGGTAGCAATATTTTATTTTACCACTTTTTTGGCATGATTAATATACATACCTATACCAAATTACAGCATTTTAGTACTCATAGTCTCTGGTAAAATCGCGGATGGACAGACAGTTTGTATTAATTCAGGGTGTCAGCTTCCTGCACAATAAATTTTATCAAAATTGGTCCAGCCGTTTGTGCGTGAAGAAGTAACAAACATGCACACACACACAATCTTTCGCCTTTATAATATTATTGTAGTGTTATTATTTGTTGCTAATTACGAAGATATCACACACTCTTCACGTGACATTTGAAGTTTTACCTTAGCAATCTTTATTTAAGGTCGAAATTTATTCAAGCTTTCTCTAAGCATGTCAATAATTGTATTGGTTTCCCATAGGACGATTTTACGACAATACAGTATTTTGATGAAATGAGATCGGCAAACATCGGTATGGTGGGGTAAGGGTAATCTTGCACTATTGACCCAAATTTGAACAATAGAATTAAAATAAGTAGGGTAGAGGATGCCGTCTTTAGACGGAGCACCCAGACGCAATATGCACCTTTGAAACAATGTAGTTTTGTAGTTGCTTGTGTATATTCTATATATCACGTACTTATTTACCTTTAAAATATATGTGATATCTATTATAAGTTTCTATTATATTTAATTATCTTATGAAAACTTGAAAAATGTTTTTAACTATTTTTCGAAAATATACCTACATATATAGTAAGTATATCTTTTCCTTTTTTTTGAGCGTCGCGGACTAAAAAAAAAAATGTTAACATAATATATTTTTCCTACCCTAAACTAGGTATATTAGACCTGAATATATTAGAAAATATAAATTTAGAACATTATAATAAATAATAAACTTGGTCCAGAGTTTTTTCACTACTTATTGATATATATCACAATAGCGACGCCATAACCCTTAGTATTATAATATTATGCTGATTAAACAAATAAAATGTTATTTTATTAGATTTCTTGTCTGCTGGCCACGTTTTTGTGAGTTATCTGCCTGAATTAGCATATTCGTAATCTTCTAGAACAATCAAATGTCAAGTTTTAATAATAAAACGAATGTTGTTTTTTTCCGAGCGAATTTTAAGATAAAACAGCATTATGAATAATATATACAGATACATTTTCACGTTTTTATCCCTGACAAGTCTGACAGAGCCCAGGGCCGTACGAACTTCAGGTTACACTTAGCGTGATGGAATAAAAAGGAATCAAAATAGCGACCCCGCGCCAGACATCTTTGCTTGCACGGCGGAGCAGTGTGTTATACACAGACGTGGTTATACCCCGCGGCTAGCACCGTGCCCCCGCGCAGATTGGCAGAACCTGCGCACGTGACGCGCTCCCGCGCGGTGTCGCGCTGTCAGTGTGTTGGACTAGGCGTGTTTTCTATACAAATTAAGTTACTTACATACAATGTTAAAATCTGCGGCCCCGCAGTGCAGTGGGATCACCGGTCTCCGGTTTGCCTTTTTACCCGACTACGGCGAAGCCAAAAGTAGGGTCATGTATGTTTATCTGTTCCCTCGTATCTTTCATGATATCTATGGTACATTGACAGATGAAGTATTGTTGGAAGCGTCTTGCATGGCTGTCTGCTAGTTACAGGCTACAAAGGGCAACATATATTAATATGTTGTATGTAACAGGTGAACAAACAAAAAAAAAACATAACGTGATAGGTATCAAATAAAAGGGTATTATAAATACATTTAAAATAAGTGCGTATATTATCAACAGTTTTTCCTTGCTGAGTTTACATTAAATGGATAAACATGTCTACTCTTTAGTACGAACTTTCCCGTCGCCGAGTTTAAGTTTTTTAAAGTTAATCTTATTTACTTGTTTTATATTATTATTTAGTAGTAATATTTATCTTAGAGTAAGTACCCCATAACACAAGTTTCGAACTTACTTTGGGGCTAGCCCAATCTGTATGATTGTTAAGTATAAAAAAAAGAGTGATATCGATGTTCTAATTTATTTTTTACTTTAGTTTATAATGATAGTGTAGTTAAGGATACTACTCGTAATACACGTAGAAATAAATTCACAAGTATATAAACCTACAAATTAAAGCACTCCTTTGCCTTATATTATTATCAAAATAAGTATAATCTCTGAGTCGGCAATAAATCAGGTGCCAAACCCACGTCTAGTTTCCTGCCGGTTGTCACCATACCCTTTCAAGTAACAGATTATATTTAAATTTTCAATTAAAAATGTGCATAATTCAGTGGGCCAATCTATCTTCTTTTCGAAGTAATCATTTCTTCGTAAATAAATTTCAGTGCGAAATTTCGTAGCGCCGATAATAACTTTCGTCCTTTAAAACAAAACTGATTTCCAAAGTTTTCGCATCTGCTGATATATCTACCTTCCAAGTTGCCTAATCGAATCAAAAATATAACTTCGATGAATTTACATATATTTAAACCGTTTACGCTAAAACAGATGGAATGTGTAAGATATGACAAGGTAATGGGGTGGTGGGACATGGAGGGGTCAGCGCATTAAGCATATGGTAAAGAAAATACCTTCCTTGCCCACTAAAAAAACTGGTTATTACGTTCTGAAATGGTATTATATATATATAGACATAAAGGATTAGTGTTAAATTTATAACCCAAAACACCAAAATAGAGTACGTGTAGAGATGAGTGGAATGTGTCTGTAAGACATGACATGGGAATGGAGTGGTGGGACATGGAGGGGTAAGCATATTTAGACTTATGCTTATTGTTTGACCCCGGTTAATGAATAAGGAAGACGATGCTGATGATGTGACTGTAAAAACCTTTCTTACCTACTCAAAAAATGTTTATAAGATTCTAAAATGGTGAGTTAGACATAAAGGATTCCTATTTACTCCTAACCCAAAACACCAAAGTATCAAATCAAATATGATTGCGGAATTTATATTACATTAATAAACTAAAAACCTGCTTATAAAGTAGTCCACACAACAGTTGATCTTTACTACCCGCGTATCACTAAGGGCCAGTCTTGTAGTCGTATCTTCAAAACAGTCGTGTTTAGAAAGTGGTTTATATCGTCAATGGCTATTACCCTATCGTATCGTTCGATCAATCGAACGAATCGCATATTTAGAATATATTTACAATGGTACAGTTGGCTACATACGTATTGCTCAAGCAAGATAAAGTTTTTTTTTAACAGAAGGCATCAGGAAGGATATTGAAAATTCGTATAGTAATAGTTAAGTACTTAAATAAAAAAAGGAAATAGGGAGTGAGAAAATAGGCGATTTAGTAAATTCCATGATGTGTGAATAATTTATCCAAATTATAACGAAGTGGTTGCCTAAAAATGGTTACCGTCGCCCGGGTAGGACAAGAAAGCGCTGAAGTGACGATCTCTACGCATTCCAAAAAGGATGGTCGAGCTTAATACAGGAAAGAGATAAGTAGAAGATGGAAGAGACCTTTGCCCAACAATGGGTCTAAACAGGTTAAAGAACAAATGGAAAAGTGACAGAAATGGAAAAATCTCCCATGATTCATCATGGACAGTTTAGCGATTTTAGCGATAAATAAGATCGCCCATTGTACTTATATAATTTAAAATTATTTCTTTGAGTTACTATTTTCCTTCGATGTACTATAAAGAGTTATCTATCTATCTAGGGCCAATAGGCGGATCAGCTTAGATTTTGAACATTCCGCGACTTTTTATAATATAATATATGATTAAAGATTTTTTATTTCTCAAAAGAATTAACATTCACTTACAGAAAAACTTAAATAACATAATTACAAAAAATATTATATAACGGCAAGCGAAATCAAATAACACGTATTAATTGGAAAAGGTAGATTGAGAACAAAAATCGAATAAGCAGAAACAAAGTCACCGACCAAAGGATAGATATAGTTTGCCTTGTCGTTGGATGTATGGATGCCTGTATCTCGACTTGAGATATAAACATCCATAAAGATATTTTGTCTTACGACTGTACCGAAATTAGCATAGAATGTGTAACGCTATGGAAAGGTGATGGGAACAAAAACCGCCGGTTTATCTAAATTACATTTTTATCGCGGTCTTGGGACATGAATTGAGATATTAGAGGTCAACGTGTTAACAGGGACAAGTTTAACCCTGTGGCCTTATGGTCTATGACTGTGTAAGTGACTTCTGATTAGTATACGTATCATTACACTAGAATCAAGAATCAACGCGTTTACTTTGCTGCAATTTAATTAATGATTTTCCTAATGAAACCCAAAATAAAGATGGTTCTGTTCTATATGCAGAATCAATTAGCAAAGTGTTGGAAACTTCGAAAAACGATTGCGCTGGATGTATTTTTATGAACAATGTGTTTAGACTTTTAGATTGATAAAATGGTAAGATCATTCTATGCCCAATAGTGTATTCAAAATAGTTTTATATAGGGAACTGAATATAAAGTTTCCTAATGAATATTGATTCAAAATTATATACCGGCACTGAATTCAAAACTACTGTCAGTAAACAAAAAGTGCAGATGCCAATAAGATATTTAAAAATAAATAAATAGACGGACGTACAATTACTTATTTAAAAGGAAGTTTAAACAACTTTCTTAAAAGCTCATTCAAAAGGCGCTTAATTGAAAGCTATTGAAACTTCAGAGGACAAAAGAAAATAGTCTACGTTAAGGAAGTTAATTCTCTTTTATGACTCAACATAACGAACCTTGCAATTTTATTTTATAGTTTATCCGTGCTGGTCTTACAGAAAAGAAAAAAGAAGAATAAAACACATGAGTATTACAACTGCTTCTCTTCATGATTAAATCTTAGATTCGATCAAGTGAATACGCGGTCTTGTGCAGGAAAAAGAAAATAAAAATTAATTCTCCAATACTAAAAACCGACTTTAATGCCAAGCTGCACGACCGGTTTTGATACAATTTCTATGAGACAACCACGCAAGCCGGCCGTTTAACACAAAAAAAATCCGAATTGTTACAGGCGTCTTTGAGTGATCGGGAAACAAACATAAAACATATTATTATATAATTCAAATTGATAACCTCCTCCTTTTGAAAGTCAGTAACAATGTTTTTATGTTTGACCTACGTGTCAATCAATCTGTCAATTGTCGGATTGTGATGAGACTTTAGTATAGGATCTTGCAATGCACGTCGGTGCAGCTTGCAGCTAGTTCAAAATAATAGTTTCCCTAAAACGAAAATGGAAATTGAAATTTACTTTGCTGAATGTTTACTATGACCTACAGGCGAGCTAAACGACTGATTGACGTACATATCAGCGTTGCCAGATTTTTTTGCTAAGTCGGGATTTTGAAACGTTTGAGTGAAAAAAGCAGGATTTTTTCGTGTAAAGCGAGACATAGTAAAAAAAATATAATCAGAAGTTTTTAAATGTTTATTTTTTACTTGAGTTTTTAATTACATATACGTGACAATAGATAGGAAAAATAGCCATAGAAATATATTTTAATAAAAATATGATATTTAAAATCAGATTTACCTTATCTTCAAGAAGTTGAGTCTTAGCTTTTTGAATTAAAAAAAAATGAAAAAGAAAAATCAATGTCAATTTTTTTTATTATTCATTAGAAAAAAATAGTGTTTCATTCAAATAATAGTCTCAGGAGTGAGTATTACATATTGTAACTTACAATAAGAGAATAGTTAATTATTTACATGGTGCCTGGAACATGCTGCACGTACGGTCGAGTTATCTTCGAAAGCGGTACTAACTGTGACTGTGAAAAATTGGGAAGTCCCGCCAAAATCGGGACGTCTGGCAATGCTGGTACATATGTTCATACAATTAGGAATGTAATACTGGATAAATTTCTGGTTACTATCTACTGGTTAATACAATTTAAGTTATATTGATGTGTGAGTGTGATCGGACTCAAATTATATGAAACAAATTTCAAAAATTTTTAGTATGTACTAGGCATGCACTAGACATGCGCTAGGAGTGGGCGTGCGCATGTCGTCCGAACACGCCCTTTTTGTACTTATCTAATGAAATTCATGAAAAGCAAATACTTATCGTCGATTTACTGTACTTATATTTACCTTTAAAATATTTACATCATAATTTCCCTAACTATGTAAATAAGACTAAGTATTTGTTTATGTAAGAAAATAAATTTGAACAGTATAATACTACTATTTGTACTGTGTGTATTCTCATAAATAAAAACTCTTACCATTATCCCAACCCATAATCAAAGTTCTCGCTTCGAAAAATAAACAAAACTTGAGTGCGTGATGACTGTACGGGCTTCCTTTTTCGTAATTATACATCGGACCCGAAGATATAATATTTTTCTCAAGATGTCGCATTGAGATGGAGTTTTTAAGGTTAAGGAGTTAAGGACCTACAAAGAAATAAAAAGATGACAGAGATAAGAGAAGTATAGAAGAATCTTCGCTTGATTCCGCCGACAAGGAACATGCTTTTAAATTATTTACAGGAATACGATAAGTTGTATTAGTGAAGGAACAATTGAAACCAATGAAGTTAAAAGACTGAACATTGGTACTTGTAACGTTACGATCAGTTATATACGAAATTTGATCGGCAAAATCGGTCAACAGTTTATTCATATAATAATAACTTTACGAGTCTTAAGATTTTAGAGGCTAGTAAGTGTTCCTTAAATTACGTTATTATTATATCTGCACTATGTGTTAATTAAAAACTGATACTTAGGTATTTTTGTTTCTGAAATAGATCTTATGACACAAACATACAAAATTAAATTAAAGAAAATAGCTAATCAAGTGCTTGGCGTATTTAAGTGGCCCATCTTAGTCGTAATTTGTAATATTTTTGAACGCTGATGCTACATCTACTAATTTCTTTATCAAAGATCAGCCCTTCTACCGGTACTTTTATAATTAAATTCCTGTATCGGCACATGTCATCACTAATTATGTTTAAAAATTAATACGCCCTTACCTTGAAACTTAGTCGATATTAATTATAATGCAATTAAAGTTAAGTCGAAATTAATCTCGTAACATCTTACTCTGGCAGATTAAATAAAGATTATAATTATACTTAAATGTTTAAATGCATGCATTAATATAATGTTGAATGCATTAATGTATGGCGGTAGAGTTGAGTTAATGTTGTAAATGGTCGGACCACCTGATGGTTGGAAGACATTATGACCTGTATAACACTGACACCGTTTCTTCACTCGAAATTATAAAACAGTAAGTTCAAATAAATGAACGGCCAAGAGAGTCTGACTCGCGCACGAAGGTTATCGTACCATTATAAATAAAAAATCACGTTTGTTGTATCGGAGCCCCCACTTAAATATTTATTTTATTCTGTTTTTAGTATTTGTTGTTATAGCAGCAACATAAATACGTCATCTGTGAAATTTCAACTGTCTTGCTATCACGGTTCATGAGATGCCTGTAACAAACAGACAGACAGACAGACGAACAGCGGAGTCTTAGTAATAGGGTCCCATTTTTACCCTTTGGGTACGGAGCCCTAAAAATGTATGAAAGGTGATGCATACCAGAAAAAAGCTTAAAATACACTTTGCATTTATTTTATTGGTTTATGTACACTTGAAAATTCATAAATAAAACCTTATAAAAGTAAACATAGTATTTTTTGCATGTATTTTTATCGTATAAAAACGCGTAAACACGCGGGAACGCCACCTCAAGTAGGTTACAGCTCATTAGGGTGTAGCATAATTTATTGCCAACACAACGTCCCTAGTCACACCTAGCTTAATAAACAAAACACTGGATAGGCTTTGAGCTAGTTCTTTAAATATTATTTACTTTTGCCATATATATACTGGTGTGAGAATGAGAACCAACACTGGTGTCAGATTTTTCAAGCTGATTAAAAGCATTTGACATAGCTTGACGACTGCCAATTACAGTATTACAATGCGACACAAATAAGTTTAACAAAAATGGCGGTCTTCAAAGCATTTTTGTAAAATTCCCGTCACGTAAATCGAACCCAAATGGCGGTCGACGGCGCATTATTTGTACCTGCGCCGTTTCGGTTCAACCTACGTACCGGGAATTTGTACAAAAATGCTTTGAAGTCCGCCATTTTTGTTCAGCTTATTTGTGCCGCGTTGTAGTAGTAATTGGCTATTTAGTTTACCCGACAAGTTGTGTTACTTACCTCGTCAAAATTATAATGAAAATGCAAGTAAGTACTTCGAGGTACCTTAGTAAAAGCCGCCCTTCAATGTAACCCAAATGCTGAGAGTAGATCAAAAATGATTAAATGGCTGTGTCTCACAGCTTTCAGTTCATTTCATCTTTTGAAGAGTGTATAATAAAATTAATATGAAGAAAACTCCGGTGTTGGTCAAATTCTGTAATAAAAAACTCGAAGTCACTCCGAACCACCTTCAAAGTTCCTTTAATAAAATTTAATTGACAGAAAGAAATTTTGTCACCTTTCGGCCGTCACTTAAATTTTATCAAGAAAAAATACCAAAAGAATTATCTATAGATATAATTAGGACTTTTTAGGTCCAATCAAAAGAAATCGAAAGGGAATTTAGTTAATTTCAGTTTTTCCTGGGTTTAAAATTTAAGTAAGTATGTAAAAGGAGGTGAAACGTGTGCTTCTAGGCCGGAATATTGTCAATGAATTTTCGTGTTTCCCATACTCAATTTGGTTCAATAATTCTATATGAGTACGTTAAATAAATGGAAATACATGAAACTAGCGATTTGATCAAAGTTGCTCATTTATTTTTTGAATATTAAATATCTAAAGTATCTATATTACTTTTAGGCAAGAGACCACCACCACGACATGAGCATGGGCACCAAACAAGATGCTTCGGGAATGATGCTGTCAAAGTCGTTTTAAAGACCGCGATAAATGGGCGAATAACTTTATCAGTCTTCATCTCCAATATGCAGTTACGACCAGTGTTGTAAAAAATAGATTTCTTCTAACATGAAAAAAATCTTGAAAAAAAAAACATGACAAAAAATGTTTATTTCTGGAGCATGTTTTTTTTTCAAGAATACAGAATTCAAAATTGATAAGGCAGTTTCCGTAAAAGATTAATACTTAACAGCTTATATTAGAGTTTTTTATTAATTATGAACCACCAAAACAGTATGGTACTGTTTTGGTGGAATAGTACCAAGTTTACATGAATATATTGGCAACATTCAAATTGCGCACCGGGATTCCTAGTACAAATTGTTACAAACATAAACCGAACGGGGTTTCCCGGTTCGGGAGACAGGGACATTTATTAGTGATGAACCAATTAAACAAAAATTCAGTCTAAATAAATCAAAAAAGTCTAAATTAAGTAATTCGATATGTAATTTTAGTAAAATGTAAGAAAGCAATGAAAGCATACATCAATAAATTATTCAATTTTACATAGATTTTTTCTGAAAAAAAATCCCAAATAAGTTTACTAAGTTTTTTCTTATGTTTTTTCAACATTGAGAAAAAAAAACAAATTAGTTTTTATTTTTTTTTCATTTTGCATCCCTAGTTAGAACTTTCACTATAAAACTACAAATAAAGTAAATCAAGAATAGATACTAGCTTTACCCAAACATGTTAGAAGCTTGCTCAAAGAAAGAGGACTCCCGTAAAATTGAATAAGTAATTCGAAATTCGATTTTACAGAATCAGTCATCTCCGAGGAGGAATTCCCAATATTCGGTGAGAAGTAATTACTGTAATATCACGTCGTTCAATCTTTTCTCGCGAGCAATTCAATTAGCGAAAAAGCGCAAGGTTTATGGGAAAGTTTTTAAAAAGGCTGATGCATCGGCAAGATCTGCGATACGCACCGTATTGAAGATGCGTGCGTGCGTGAACTGATTTATCTTCATTTTAATTTAACGAAGTGGAAATATTCAAGTCTTTCCCCATACTCATAATATGTCTGCCCTCTAAAATAAGCACTAGCTGGGAGACTTTATTATGGAAATCATTTTTTTAAGCCAATCGTCTCTCTCTAAATACCGAGTTTCATCAAAATTGTTGGAGTCGTTAATTACAAGAATTGCTCGTTTAATTAAAGTATAAGATATAGTGAGTATGCTACCGAATTAACGAGTGCATAACAGGATAAGTAACTAAGATACGAGTAAGATAAATAAAATAAGGACCAAGGATATGACCACCGCTCCGGATGGCATTTCGTTCAAAGGATATCCATTTAATTGCTATCTGAAGTAGAAACGCAGCCAGTGTAATGAGTTATCCATTGCTATCCAAAGTGGAAGCGCAGCCAGTATAATGAGTACCTTTGAGCCGGATACAATTCGTAGTGGAATTTTGGAGAAGCATTTTATTTATTTCAAATTCTGACATACTACTTACTTAATTGATGTATTATTAATTTAGTAACTTCTTAAATCAGAATCTAGTAGGTATTATAATACATAGGAGAATTATTATAAGATTTATTTCTTTGATACAAGTACTTTAGATTCTATCTTTATTCTATATCTTTATCGCTTTTCAATCAAATGATAGTGAAGATTATTTGATAACTTCAAGGGAAAAAATATTTATAATTTACATTTAGTGTAGGTAATGTCTTAGTTCCTCAAACATAACTCAAGACGTATAATTAAATTATACGTAGGTATCTAAACGGAGAACACGTTCCTGATATTATGATCGATTAGTTTGAAGATAACTAGTGATATTCCAATTTGTTCCGAATACTAATGAAATCAATCCCAGATATGAATGGAAACAGAACAGATCAAGACTAGTGATGTGCCGCCGAGAAATTTTATGATATCGGAAATTTCTTTCCTTGAAAATTTTCGGAAATTTCGGAAATTTTTAACATTTTTCTAGAATTTTAGTTAAAAAGTTTCCTGAAGAAATTTCTTGCGGGAAATTTTTCGGAAATTTTCCAGAGCGTTTCGAATATTTCTGGAAATTTTCAAGAACGCCACATCACTTATCAAGACCTATCAGCTTATTTGAAGGAATAATATTTCTGAATTATGGTAATTAGACATAAATACAGATTACTAATAAGTCTAGTAGTGTTAGAGTCATTCGTGGACTAACAGAAACTTTCCAATATTCGTCACGCCCGTAGCATCTAAGTACTAATTATCGACAAAATTGTTTCTAGCTTAAAGCTTGCAATACTATCAGAGGAGAACCCTCTGATAGTATTGCAAGACAGATATGGCCATCTTAGGTTTAAAGGCAGTGGCATTAAAAAATCCTTTGTTAACAAATTATTTCCAGACCAGGGTTAGTGGATTCCTTTTTATCCAAACAATATGTAACAAAAACTGTCCGATTTTTGTAGCAGCACCTCAGATCGTCCATATGAACTACTTTTCCTATGGGACCAAAACTTGAAACTCGAAAAGAAAATCGTCATTTTCATACAAATTGCCGCGCATTGGTCCCATAGGATAAGTTGTTCATATTGACAGTCTGAGTTGTTCGGACAGGGTTTTTGTTATTGTATACATTAATAATAATCAGTAATTCTTTCTCTCACTTTCACCTCTCACCTATCTAACTGCAGCATTGTGTTATAGTACTTACATAATATGTTGTTGTTAGGCATTAATAAGTTTTAAGACTGTCGTTAATATGTCGGTTCCTTTATTGCTTCTCTTTAACTGTTATAAGTGGAGATTTATGAATGACTTCATATTTTTCTTTAAATATTAGTTTTACTGTTGTTGTAGTCGATAATCTTCCTAATACTATATTTATAACAAGCCATTTCTGTCCCAATGGTGGGAAAAGGCCTCTTTCTCTCTTTGCCATGTCTGTCAGTTTCTTCCTAACAAATGAATTAAAAAATGGATATACGCACCGGGGACTCGTACATAAGTACTTACAATATCACGTCTTTATTTTGTAAAGGGCAGATGGTGGGTGAAAAAAGAGATCACATTTGTGACGCGTTGTGTTGTACCAATGCCACATTTAGTTGTGGTATGCAATTTTTAGTTGTGGTAGAGCCACGCTACCAGCAAAACTCTGTTTTGCTAGTAACATGAATGGGCCGGCTCGTCCGGGGAAGTACCACACTCTCACAGAAAATCGACGTCTGAGTAGTAGCGTCACCGCTTCTATGCTTCGTTCGGTGAGTGAGAGAGCCGAAGCCCCGCCTCCCTCCCCCTACATCTTCCCTTCTTGAAAGGCCGGCAATGCTTCTGTTACACCCCTGGTGTTGCAGTTGTCCATGGGCAGCGGTGATCATTTACCATCAGGTGACAAGCTTGTTCATTTGACA
Organism: Acrobasis suavella; assembly: GCA_943193695.1. NCBI lineage: Eukaryota > Metazoa > Arthropoda > Insecta > Lepidoptera > Pyralidae > Acrobasis > Acrobasis suavella. Next base: position 7,870,985 of record OW971947.1, read on the forward strand.
TTTAAAAAAAAAGATCAGCCTATTCCTTCGATCGGCTTTTACAATCTGCGCGGGAACAGAAGCAGCGGGTATAATTCGTGTTTTTAGTTTCTCCCAGCTGGCATGGAAGAAACTCAATTAATAATAAATGGAATTAGGCTTATTTTTTGCGTCAAAACAAGGATAAACGTGATTTTGTAGACTGATTTAATTAGTACGGTCAGGCTTCAAAACTGGAGTCATAATCTCTATCTGTGATCTCCCTTATTAATTAAATTTTTGAAGCGTGCCTACGGTACATAAGAGAATTTTTGATTTAAGGATAATGTTACCGATGTACGTGAATGAAGTCTCGGGCAGAAGCTGTTTGTTCAATTTGGAACCAATCGCAGGTGTTGACTCACGCGGACACCGGTGAATCAATCTGCGTGCAAACAGAACGAAATGTAGGTACTTTGATTGTGTACTTATTCAAGAATATATTATGTTGAATATTGTTCTTGAATATTGAAATTGAAAATAGCTTTAAATTTCCTTGGAACCTATTTGCCTATTTACCAGACTGCGCCAGAAGGAGGGTTATGTTTTTCGAGAGTATGTATGCATGTATAATTGTTTGGCACGCTCTACAGCCTGAACGGCTCGATGGGTTTTAGCTTGAGAGGTGTCGTTAGATTCGTATTAACTGTGAGAGTGACACTGGGTATATCAAAATACAAAAAATAAATAAAAACAAAAAAAGGCGGTGGGGTTTTTTGTTTTTGTAATAATTGCTAATTTTATTAAGTTTTCATCAAAACATACCTAGTCAGGACTTCTTGAGGCCATTTTTTCTGTATTTCTTAGTTTTACAAGGTACTTGCGGAAAGTTATATAGCATGAATGTCTGATTCTTTTGCTTTACTAATGCAGTCGTTTTATATACAACAAAATAAAAAGAATAACATATCTTCTAAATCACTCGTGAATTCGTTACTTTCCAACAACACGAATCAGATACTTTTATCTAAACGTCAAAACAAACATTTACAATAGAATTTGTATGAAAAAATGACGTCATAGAGTCTTGGAGTCAAATAGCGATCTTAATATCAGTTTTTTCTGCAATAATAAATCTTAAATCACAATGAAAATGAATTTGATAACAATTGACATTATTTTGTGACGTTTTATTTTCTTAAAAGTACCAAATAATTTATTTTTGACCCAGGAAAGTATGTACTCAATAGGGAATATGCATGAAAAAATATTTTTTATCTAATCAGTTTATCCATAGATGTTCAAAAGTCAAATACTAACAGTGAAAACAGAAAAAAAAATTGGTAGAAAAACGAACGAGATATGCCGATTTTACGAAAATATGTCTATCTCACTCGCAAAAACGCTATTTTCTATGGCAAATGTATGATATGGACTTTGACGTCACCAGTCCACATCGGACTTCTCTTTCTAATTGACACTTTAAAGTATCACGTTTGTCGCTGATCTAGTTATTTAAATATTTCTTTCATATTTGTTTACTGTGGTTAATTAAGATTTTATTAAGCAAATAAGAAAAATACGTGCATATTCCCTATTATTCATTGATTATATTTTGTAAATATAATGTAATTAAAGGGTATTCCTAACAAAATTATTGAGGAAATAAGTAATTTAAAAAATAGTACCACATGTAAATTAATGCTTCAAAATTATATATTTACTGTATAACATTGTATACTCGCCTTAGCACGTATAAACCCAAATAGGTTTTTGTTGGTATTGCTTAATATGTAAAACTTATAATAATGGTGTGACTTAAATAAATAATTTAAAAAGAAACTACGTTTGTTTGCTTGTTTCCGATTCCATCACTTATATGCAGTATAAATAAAGAGAATGTCAAACACTTCCTAAAAACTAGGGTGTGCAGTCAACCAAATGCCACAAGCTGAATTTAAAACGATGTTCCGAACACTGTTATAAATTGTATCCAATTAAAACATCACTTGAAATTTCCGCAGGATCGTACTAAAAAGGTTTTGAGAGAGATAAGTACATAAAACGTTAGGCTATGTCATTTGAAGATAAAAAAATAATATAAATTTTAACGCAGTGGAATAAGTTGAAGGTGGAGCCTAGATTAGAATATTGTATTCAGCTAGTAGTCCTGTAAAACGTTTCATGTTATAAGTTTACCATATGTTATTTTTACTCTACTCATGTACATATTCAGCTTACTATATTGTATTGGAACGGGAGCAGAATATCAATTTGGGTGAGTCGTGACCCCCTTACGACAATGCTGTATAATCTGTAGCATGTGGAGCCTATCCATCTGGAGTAATCTTGGCGATAGTGGCCAGTCATTTATCTCGCCTAGAGGTTCCCAAACCGTGGAGGTTATAGTCTAAAAAAAAAATAAGAAATATTTTTGTTAATTTGTCACGAAATACCTAATTTGTGCAGACATAAGGAAAGCTATTTGATGATGATGACTATATATGCGTGTGACTTATTGTCGAGAAGTTGAGAAAGAATTTATGCTTACATATAAAAGCTGATTCCACCATTCAAGATGACATTTATAAGATGGTTTATGAGGGAAATTATCATTACGTTTTAATTTGAAATATAAAGCCAAAGTTTATATTGCACACCAAAGATTAAGGACTTAAATGTGTTTAAATGACATGAATTGTAGTGCTGGATGTGGACCAAAAAAATGTTTTGCCTCATTAGGTAGATAATTATTAACAAGTATACGTATTTTTTTCTTTTCTCTGATTAGCAAATAATGACGAAGATACAGCGCATTTAAATTTCGAGTGATGTCACGATCAGGTAAGAATTTCAAGAGTAGGTGACGTATTACGCTTCCACTCCGAAACTTTTATGCCCTGTATTATGTAAATTTTTACTGCTATGCCAAACAAAAAAAAATGTGTCCTTTATTTTTTGATCATCTAGTTTACGGACTGAATAAAATAATATATTTTTTTATCCAGTCCACATCCCTATTCGGAACAGGCGCTTGGGCTACATTATATTCAATCTGCGTTCAAGCGCACGTAAAAAGTTTGGGAAACATATCAGGCCCAACATTGAAGGCGCTGTAGGCCGATGCCTATTGCATCGGAAATATGATCGTTCATCATCGTAAGAATAAGCAGTGGACTTAGGGAAAATATGTAATTGTAACTAAAAAAAAAGGCCTGGAATAAAAGGCATCATCTCAGGTTTTTCATCAGGCTTTTGTATATTTTATTAGTTAATAGTAACGGTTCTGTTCTTCTCGTATCTGAATTTTTGACATACATACATTAGGGATGAAGACGTGCTTCATCCCTAACTAGGCAGATACAATTTAGGTCATGCGGCTATGAGCAGACAGAGCCTAGAGCCGCAAGACACAAAGGCCATTTTTATCGTGATGGTGGGCAAGAAGGTAGAAAAACGAATTTTCAGACGCTTGGTTTTTAATACATTGCATGTTTTGTAGCGATGGCATTCAGATTGTTCATTCCAGAACAGGCAATCTATTGATAATGTGTAATGTATTTCATGTAAGTACTTATTGGAAGATTATTACACCAAAAATACAATAAAAAAATTACTAATACTTTTTTTGAGAGCAACTTTTTACAGTCAATTCGTCCACGATTCTGGTGAGTTAAAATATTAAAAATAGATACTAGATTTTGAAATTTACCTTTTTAATACCTTTATCATTGTTATCTCTGTCATATCACACAATGTTGTGTTGTGCAAACACTATAAATGGTAAAATTAGCAATTTATAACACCAAATAACTGTAATTTGGCTTGAAATGGCTGTAGAGACTAATTGACGAAGATTGATAGAAAATATTCATGGAATTATACTGCACTGTAGTTGTCTAGTATTTAAAAGATCATCATCAGTGACACATTAATTATTATTTAAAGTGTATATGTATGCACTGCAATAGGTGAGTATTCTTTATTCATAAGCTTTTATATAACGTGGAAGGGACATACCCGTAACACATCGAACCACGGGCTATAACTAGATCACTATAATTAAATGAAATTAAAATAACAACTATAAAACCAAAATAAAATTCGGCTTTCTCATACAAATTGCCCGGGCGGCTGCACACTTTTGTATGGATATGACGATTTTTTTTGGCTATTAATTTCAACTTTATTATACTATAGAGATCTAGTATAACCCGTGGTTTGATTTATTACGGGTGTATATATGTCCCTTCCACTTTGTATACGAACCTCAAAATATGGATGAATGTGCACTAAAAAATCTTTTTGGCTCATTAAGTACATTAATAAAACACGGTATGTATTCGTATTTTTGTTTTCTCTGATTAGCAAAAAATTACGAAAATACGGCGCATTTAAATTTCGCGTGACGTAACGATCAGGTTCAATTTTCACCGGAAGGTTACGTAGGTAATCGCCACCACGTCCAAACTTCGATTCGCTGTATCTTTGTGAATTTTTACTACTAAATATGGGTCCATTAATAGTTGGGTAATCTCACAGAACTTTATCAAGGATAATCGAGTTGACAGGCGAATGAAATAATATTTTTTAATCAGCCACATCCCTATTGCAAATACTATTATAGGTCCTGAAATAACTCGCATTAATGACATGAATGGGAAGTATTGGTAGCTAAAACAATAAAATGCGGACCAAAACGATGCTTGCAATTTCAACTTTATTTTAACTTAGTAAAATATGTTTTCCTTTGCAGACTAACAGACAACGGAGTCGCCTACGCTGGTACGGTCACGTCTTGCGAAAACTGACAAGTAACATAGGAAATCAGTGCCGGTTTTAGCAAAACCTGCGCCTAGGGCGAGATTTCTACGGCGGCGTCCCCTAACTGCACTAAATTCTTACGTAAAAAAACAGAAAGGCAAAGGATATTAATGAAATAACCATTTATTAACTAAAATAATCAATTATAGAAAAATGGTAGTAAGCATTTCCTTTTCTAGCCTTTCTTTTGGTGATTTTTATTTCTTTTATTAGGTTTACAAAGACGATGTTAATTTGAGGAATAGTGACATTCATACAAACTAACTACATAATTGAATTATAAAGCTGCACTATGCCCCATTCTAGTATTGTTAACATTAAGGGGCGCCTCTTTTTATCCGGCGCCCTAGGCGGTTGCCCAACCGTGCCCTACATTAAAACCGCTACTGTAGGAAATAAATGTTTGGGTATGCTGCCTCCGCTGGGCTCGGCAGAAGGGCCAGAATTCTTCTTCATTTAAGAGCCATCTCTTGTCGGAGCAAAAGGGGCAGACAAACCCAAAAAATGCAAGTTTGTCTTTAAGAACGAAGTGGAGGAGAAAAAGCTGGAAAGCTTTTCCAAATTTCCGAGCTCCGAAGCAACACAGCGGACAGTCAGCTTTCGTCGTTTTGAACTTCGACGTTTAGTAGGACAGTCACAGCTTACACAGCTAAAGTTTTGCTTAGATTATAATGTGAGAGACTAAGTTTAGCCCAATCAGAGTAGGAACCTATTTTCCTTATTTTAATATGTTTAAGTACAATTTTCGGGGATGTCTATGTCCATGTGACTTCCTGTGGCTGTGATAATGATGATGATGAACTACAATTTATCATTCTTGAATAAGTCGTATAGTATACCAACTCGTGCGATCTGTCCATCCACCATCATTATCAGATTTTAATAGATGGCCCTAGAGCTGTCTAAAGACGTGGGTAATATGAGTGACTGGGCGTACTGTATACCTTTTAAGATACGTATATCTGACGACTATAGGTACACTATAAGTACAAAGTAAACTTATTGTAAGGACTTCAAGCTCAGGTAGCGATGGCTGTTAAAATATTTGTTCTTGAAACCGCAGCTGTCAATTAGTGCTGTCAACAAATTAGTGGCGGCCACGGCCGACGCGGATAATTATTTTAATGAGATATTGGGATATATTTACACGAAGTAAGGTCTTCCCTACTTCATTTTTGTTTGGCAATTCAAACCATGGTTGTAATAAATGGAATAAATGAAAACTAGTGGCTCTGATAGCTGTAGACCTCGCGAATCATCCCGACCCGTTTGAAGGTTATCGGATAAAAAAGTTGTTCAGACAAAGAAAAAAGATTTATGACATTAATGAAAATTTCTTGTAATATCTGCAATGCGATATATAAAGCTTTCAAGGGTCTACCTTTTATGGTAGAACTTTTTAGTTAAGAATATTATCATGCATAACAGCGTATGGTAGAAACCTCATTTCGTAGAATTTAGATTGGCATTTCTCATTTCTCATACTTTTAGAATCCATAATTTTTAAATTAATATTCATCTTATGGTAAAAACTTGATAGTTATAATAATTAAAACGAAGAATCATTATGTCGCAGACAGTTCACAGCTAGAAGGTCATTTTGGCATAAAATCAATTTCTATGTCATTATAAGGCAGAACCATCATATCTTGGAATATGTACAGTAAGAATCATCATTTGGCTTAAGTGCTCATATTGCAGATAAGGTATAGTAAGAAAAATGTGTATTTCATAGATAAACCATGCAAGCAGGCATGCAGCACGCAAGCAGGCATGCAGCATAAAAGCAGGCATGTAGTATAAAAGCAGCCATGCAGGCAGGCATGCAGCATGCAAGCAGGCATGCAGCATGCAGCATGCAAGTATGTCTGGGTGGCTCCACCAGAAGACTCGCTTCGTCAGCCCTTCGTTTCATCGTTCGTTCCGTATCAAATAACTATCGCACAAAATAAAGGTTATTCTATTTGAAATTATGTATAATGTAATGTATGTTAAAAGCAATTATGCTCACTAAAATTCTGCCAGCTAAATAGGATGCCATTGAAAATTCTACCACGTGAATACTCAGCCAAATATTGGTTCTATGAAAAAAAATATGCCTTTTCTATGTTCGTCCAAAGAATATTCTACTATGTGTGTTATGCGAAATAAAAATCGAAACATTAAGATTCTGCCAAATAGAGGGAACCCAGCTTTCAATCCCCATATTTCCGCAATTCTGAAAAATTTCAAAAAACTGAATCGATAAGAAATTCTATATAATTTTCGAACCTTCTTATAAAATTTCACGAGAATCGGTGGAGAAATGCGACCTGTAATAGCCCATAGCCAGACAGACAAACTGACAAACAGTCGGACAAAAGCATTTTTGACTAATCTTGAAATTGAGACGCTTCGCTCACTCGGTCAATAAACCGCTGCTTTTTTTTAAGTGAGGGTACCACTTCTGCTCGGTTTTTGCCTTAAAAAGCTAATGAAGACAAAAACTTCAAATTTCACCTCTATAGGTGGGCTTCGTTAAAAAATAATGGAACCGCTTTGAACCGGCTCAAACCGCTTCCGAGTGGTTGAATCAAATAGTTTTTATTTTTATTTTGATAGCAGATGCTGCCTGCGCCGACAGTCGGCTCTTCAACTTTTATCTCTACAACTTTTTCGGATAAATTTTATTAAAAAGTTTAAAGGGCATACAAATGGAATTTCATTTGAATACTAAAAATATATTTGAATATACTTAAAAACTCTGTTGTTATATGTTTAACTCATGACATAATATTTATTTTCTCCATATTTAGAAACCAGGGCTTTGATTGTATGAATTAGAAAGAATTGTACACAATTTCGAAGAAATTATAACATTTTTACATATTCAAAGTCCCAGGTACTTTGATATGTAAAAATGTTATAAATTCTCGCTTCGCTCGATGAAAAAAACGATGCAAAAGAGGTTCTATAAAAATAAAAATAGCTAGAACCATTTTTCACCCCCGAAATCCTATATAATATAGTTTTATTTCATATGATACATTTAAGTAGTATTCAAACTGCTTTTGTATTAGAATTATAGTCCATTTGTTTAGGTATTTAAAAGAATGTAAACAATCTTGACATGTCTTTTTATTAATATATATGCTTTATAAATCAATACCTTTGGAAAATAAAAAATAATTATGTTTTATAATTATTTTTTATTTTTCATATTAATTTGTAATTTGCGAAGGTATTGATTTATAAAGTGTATATTTCAAATAAAGAGACATGTCAAGATTGTTTACATTCTTTTAAATACCTAAACAAATGGACTATAGTTGTCTAATACTGCCGGTGGCATGGAGCTCGGTCTTTTTACCTGACTGCTTTAGAAGGAGGGTTATGTTTTTCGATTCCTCGTATGTAATGTATATTCCTGTAGGATGCTCTGCAGCCTGAAGCTTGATTGAATTTAAGCTTGAGAGGTTTAGTTAGATTTGTCTTAATTCTAAGAGTAACACTGGGTATATAAAAAGGCAGTCAGGGTTTTTTTTAATTACTTGTTCACTTTACACTACCTTAATAACAAAGAAAGGGTCAGGTTATGTTATCTTCCGTAAGTATTTACAATTTCATATTTTCTTAAACTGGCCCACAAGATGCCATAAAAACCCATTTACTATGTGATTCTTTGAATATGCACGTGGAAAATGTGCCCATGAGGCATATACATTGTAATATGTAGGAAGTGACAAATAAAAGATCCCGCTAAAAGACACACTTGAATATTTAAATATCCTCATATGTATGCATGTACCTTTTATTCTCTCAATTTGTTGGTAAGTTCTCGATTGTTTGGTATGTTGGTAAGTACAAGCTGACTTTTAAAAACCAATCAAATAGAAGCAATGAATTGAACTTCTTTCTATAAAAATAATAAAAAATATTTAAAATAAAAAATGTCCTCGATTATAATAAACGTTTTAGCTGAGTGCTTATTTAATTTGTATGGGGGAAATCTTTTTTTATTTTATTTAGCAAAATAGGTTAATGAGAAATAGTTAAATATCATATTATATTATAACGTCTTACAAAATATACTGAAACTATATATTAAAAGTGAACTAAGTGTATGATATTGAATAATCCCCAAAGAACCTATATCGAAATATGAAATGTTATAACTCTTTAAAAGAATATTCAAATCACTAATATTACTTGAATTTCATTTAATTTTTAATGTACCTCTTTAAATATAAATGTTTACTTTACGTATAATAAATAATAAATTTATAATAATATTAATTATTGATGTCCTGTTAGGACAGAACATGTAGGCACTTTTGTTATGTTAAGACCTATGTATATGTTTATTTTCCATACAAACTCGGATCAGCTGATCGGTCAACTTGTATGGGAGGCCACATATTTCAGATATCGTAAAAAAATTGGTTTAGGTCACCCTATTTATTATTTCTACACAAAAATAAATGTATTCTGAATAAGCGTCAGTTGAAATCCTCATTTTTTACGTCTGTCTGGTGACCTATGATCAATGACAGACGAATTTATCTAAATTAATATAATAAACAGGCAAAATTTGATTGTTTGTTTGCATCAAATAGGCTACGAAACTACAGGACCGATTTTAAAAATCCTTTCACCGTTGGAAAGCTACACTGTGCCCAAGTGACATGGGCTATACTAAAAAAAAAATTTAGGGTTCGCTACTAAAACTAAAATAATGTTACGAAAAGTGTAAAAAATACTTAAAAAGTCCTTACATCGCGTGCGCTGCGGAAACAATTGATAATAAAACAAAATAATGTACTAAAACTTTGTAGAACACATAATTATCTACAAAAAATGTCGCGACAGCACATGTCTTACTATTATAGTTACATTCTAAACTAATATTATAAAAAGATTTGATTGTTTGTTTGCAAACAATAGGCTATGAAACTACTGGACTTAATTGAAAAATTCCTTTACCGTTGGAAAGCTACACTATCCCCAAGAGACAAAGGCTATATTATATTTTCAAAAAAAGTTAGTAGTCCCAAATAAAACTCCAATAATGTAACTGAAAGTGTAAAAAAATGACTTGCGTGGTCGCCGCTTACCCCACCCGGATAGCTAGGCAGCACCGTGATATGCGATGCGATGTAAGCGCCACTGGGGTATGCGAGGCGAGTCAATGAAAGAACTGCGCAGCTCACTCACAAAAAAATAAAAAAAAAATAACAAAAAAAAAACATTAAAATAACGTTAAAAGAAGGGTGTACGTGTTTGAAAACTTATAATTTTTGAAATTTTTGTTAAATACCCTGTGCGAAGCCGGGGTGGGCCGCTAGTTATGAAATAAAACTGTACAAAATAATACTTAGGCGTACAAAAATTAATAAACAAGTGTACCACCGACTTAGTGCCTAAATATTAGATTTTTCTCAGTAACAGATTTATAATTGCCTTTTTTATCAAGATTTAAGTTCCTTTTAGAAGTAAGTAGGTACTTCTTCTATTTATTTTGCAGATATATTTCAAACTTATTACCTGTCTAAACACCCAATGCAACGCCGGCCGGCAAAGATCAGAATTTTACACTAATTTCATGTATATATGCACGTGATGTTACTATTCTGAAAATCTAACTAATAGGTATTTTAGTTTTGAGACATTATGAGTAGGTAAGGTAGTGTCTATTTCGTATCCACATTAAATATAATGTTGTAGTAATCAATAAGGATTTTTTTCTCGAAATTAATGTATAATTAGTTAGAACTAACACCACTGTATGTGTCAAAGAGAAAGTTACATATAACATACAAGTCACAAGTACGAGTGTGTATCACACCAAAAGTCCTCGAACCTATATTTAAAATTGAAACTCAACCCTATCATCGGCATAGCCTCAACGTAGACTAGTATGATACAAAATTATCACATTGGAACGTCGGTTAAAATTAACTTCTAAAATATTCGTGATATAATTGCTAATGCCTTTTAATTAGTCGTTTCGTCTGTTCCAACAGCGATATATTAATATTACGGTCCCTTTGTCGGAACCTTTACATTTCATTAGTTTCATAAAGTCGATGGTAACAAAAAGGAAAGATACGTCACAGCGCGTACGCGCCATTTTATTAAAATGAAATGTGCCCGTTTACGAAATAAAAAGTGTGAAATAAACTCACTTTTAATGCAAATTAAGAGCCTTAATAGATTAAAGAACCAAGTATGATTAATGTTTTTTTTTTCTCGTCGAGCAATGTATCTGGTTGCGTTCCGAATTTTCTTTGGTTTACAATATTGTTAGTTTTTAATCATAAAAATATATATTTGTCATTATCATCATCATATCAGAAACAGAAATTTTTATCTTTTAGGAAAAATAAAAAGTTTACAGGAGGTTAGTGACCAGATGTCAAGTACACACACACGCTTGTTCTGTCTGTACACAATTGTCATCAATACTCATTATACGCGTATATAGTTATAGCTCTTATTCGGAAACTTATATATCTTTATCTATGGGTCTTTATCATATATATTTTTTTAATAAATCGGATTAAGATTTCGTTCGTTTTAATAATCTTTCTAAAATTCACCCAATCAAAACTGGACGCAGCTGTAGTATCTACACTTTTACATCTAAGGCACACGTTACCATCTGCGTCTCAATTTCAAATTTTAATATTTTAGAATATTAAAACGCAACTAACGACTGTCAAGGGCCATTTACTGGAAGATTTGTTTATTTTGGTAATTATCATGTAATCGGGGTTAAGCATCTGTCAGCTTTGAAAAAGCGATGAATTTTTACGAGCCTTTTGTTTTGTCTCGTTATTTCTAATTTCTTCGAATTAATTTATTTGCTCGTACACAGAGGAAATATACTACCTGCGTGTATAGTAATAGGCATGACAAATGGAAACATATTTCTAACCCATCGGTTAGGTAATAAAAATAGTAGATTGTGCTACAAGGGGATAAGGAAATATTTTGAAGGCGAGGGCGCTACTTTGAATCCATTCTACGGTGGAATCCTGAGTGTAGCGAGGGATTCATGTATATCCCTGGGATGAAAATAATACCGTATCCCGAGTAGCACACTCTACTTTTCATTTCCAATGAGAAAAACTAGCACATAGGTACAAAGCAGAATATAAAGAACAGTAGAACACCTACAATAATACCTAATCAGACTTTCACCGACAATTTAATACTAAACTTTGTTTGGTATCGTTTTCATTCAATAAATACCAAGAAATATTTTTTCGAAGACTACTTACTTAAGATAAAATGACTTAAAACTTTGTTTGCGTAGTCCTTCATATCTTTTTATTTTTATAAGTAAACTTGATAACTTTTCTCTATAGGCTTAAACTCACGAAAAAGTATTCACATTAACACAAATAATGACATTTCAATATAAATAAAATAACCTAAAACTTCTGTAAATACTTCTAAATTACTTCTTTAATCAAAGAGAAAAATTGCGCTTTTTAATTATATTTATTTCGATTTCCGAAGCGAAGAACATAAAAATGTTTACCTATATTCATCCATGTTGACGACGATGTATTCCATATTTAAAAAATCACAACGTCTGTGCCAATTGTTTCTTAATTTTAAACAAAATTCTTCTTTTTTTTTGTTGGACCTTCTTTCTGTTTTAAATTAATTGCTTTATGTTGCTATATATGTACGTATATATAGGATAGATACCTATTACTCGTTTCATGAAACTGTATCCAGGTCTCCCTGGATACTTTTGCTACTTAGTTTTGATAGCTTATTGCATTTTTTAGAACTACCAATCCAACATATCATGTGTCGCTCACCAATGAATAAAGAATCAATTTTATTACACCGGACACTGGTTACAAGTTTGACGTTTTTTATAACTCTTATCCAAATTTTTTACGATAATGAAGTAATTAACGGGTGATTTTGAAAGCTCGCACCTGTTTCTGATTGGGGAATGTTTACGGTGCATCACTTGCATATTAATTGGTATGCGACGAGAGGTCTACAGCTGTTGTGTATTTGTTTGTATACAGCTGTAGTCGTAAAGATGCACCGTGTGGTTTTCGGCCTAGATGAAGCAGAGTTAAAGCGGACATAGGAACTACTTGAAGAGATAAAGTGGACGTAAAATAATATATAATGTCGCAGTTGTTCCTAAACTACTGCGATATTATATATTATTTTACGCTATTACTCTGTATTTATATGGATAATAAAAATAAAGGGACAAATAACGCTGATTGAGCTGCCCCAAAGTAAGCTTAAACTTGTGTTAAGGTGGGATACTAACTCAACGATACCATATTTTATTACAAATATATAACTAATTATAAAGATATACACCCGAGATGTCCTAAATTATATATAAAATTATTCTTCACTTCGTAAAGTCTTCGGTATCCTTATGTGACCGTTGCCATGCATTTATCTGTGAATATAAAAATAAAAATAACTCGGAAAGTGCACTCCGGGCTCTAAAGGGCCATGGATTCAATGGTCCATGGTGTACCTAAAGTTGCAACCGGGAAATGAAATGTCATTTAGTATCATAATGATCACACAATCAGTACAAACATCGCTCTCATTTACCAGATTTCACCAAGCCAGGCGATAACAGTGGGCCCAAATAACACAATTGATAAGTTGGGAAAATTCCTGTTAAGTAGTTGTCCTCCTCCCACAGTCGTCTTCTCACTGCTGAGCGTCGTGATGTGCCCGACCTAACTTTTTTACGATCTCCCTCCACTTGTCACGATCTTTTGCCTGCGCTAGTGCCTTGGAGATCTTGGTGTGTAGGTGTTCCTTTATTTGGTCAGACCACATGGGCGTACCCAGGTTTTAGGCCAGGGGGGGGGGCAAATCAGGTTTTTTTCTAAGCATCTAATCAAATAAATAAACATAAATTAAATAAGATTTTTTTATCATTCTTCAAATTAACCAATAGCTATTTAAAATACCTTTCAAGGGTCTTCCATGAAAGAATCGCCCATACCGTTTACAAATTTTCTGTGTACACTGAGTATATAAAAAGCCCATTTAAGGTTGAACTAGTCGTGGGCGCGGAATTCACAGGTGGGCGCGGCCAAAAAGCATGCTGTCTCACCTCACATTGTGTTCGGGTGAAGCAGTGAGGTGAAATGCACGATAATTCGTAGTTGACTGAACGCGTAAAAAAATACGTATAAAGTCCTTTGGGAAAAGTGGTTTTAAGAAAAAACTCCTGCATTTATCAATTACAAATAAAGTTTATTAAAATTTTCGATAATTAAGCCGTGTCGGTGCCGAGATTTTACAGTTCTTTTATTACTAATTAACGCCGAAAGTTGCGTAAAAATAAGCAAAAAAAAACAAATCTTTGATAGCTCATAACTTTTTAATGGGTTTTTATTTTACTATTCTGTATCCAACATTTATAATGAGACAAAACGATATCATGTAACATGTTAAACTTTGGACCCAAATCCCCAACGAAATTTGTATTGAAAAAGTATCGACTCGTACAACCTTAATCTATCTTCGATCATAGTCATTCTTAGCCACGTTTTTATGGATCTGACTGTCTGTTTGTCTGTCTGTGGCATCGTAGTTCTCGAACAGATAAACCGAATTCAATTCGATTTCTTTTGCGTGACAGCAAGTTTCCTTGCGGTGGTTGTTAGCTATGATTGATAAAAATCGGTTCAGTCGTTCAAAAGTTATTGGGGTTGAATGCTTGAAAATCTTTTTTTTTTAATTTGCCTTGCAAACAATGCAACTTGTTAAAAGTTGTATATTGTATGGAAGTTGTGTTTCTTAACTTTTATCGACGTAAAATGTAGAAAGTGAGTAGGGACGTTAACAAAATCCAGGGGGGGCAGCTGCCCCCCCCCCCCCTTGCATCCCCCCCCCTCGGTACGCTCATGAGACCATCGTATCAGGCTACGACCCCTTGATCTTTTTCCTTCCATTGACCGGTAGAATGGACTTGTAAGTGGAAACAAATGAATTAAACAAATTTTATGTAGTTAAAACAAATAAAATTTTGGCAATATTCGATTTGAAAAGAAGCCAGATTTGATGATAAATCGCGATTTCTTTATTAATGACTTTTATTCATTCATGAACTAAGTATGCCTATTTTTTAACAGCAAATATATTATTCTGACCTATCTCTTCCCATTATTCATAGTTCGGTCCATTGCACGCAAAAATAAATACCGATTCACGTCAAAACGACGTAATGAGCGAATGTATAATAAATCATTAGATAAAATCTGCACTATACTGCGGGAAAATGGAACTAATTTCACTAAGCTTCTACTCAGTGGCGTATCTAGTAGTAGACTAGGACTGCTTACTTTAAAACTGGGGTAGAATTTTTAACGAGAAAAAAATTAATTTACCTCTTATTTCCAAAAAAATGGGACGTTCCATAACTAAGAAAGCACCATAAGGTCCCAGGGACAGACTTCTACTGATCAAATTTAGCGAGGGCCGGGACAAAATTCTCCCGCACTTTAAATGCGGGCTAGAACTACAAATGAAAATGGGTCAGTCCGCCAAATAACAATTGTGTTTAAATAAATAAAAATACAGTTAAATATCTTCTATTGATATTTGGGTCAATTTTCTACTGCCGACACTGACGATACTAAATTCTCTATGGATTCGAAAGCGTCGAACAAACATAAAAGGTTATATTATGCTTATATCAAAGGTTTATGTACACGCCTGTGTCGTATATACAGCAAAAGGTGCTATAAAAGTGCGGTTATAGCGCAATAAACGAATTAGAAAATTTATAACTCGCCAATTTACAACCTTAAGCCATTCTGTTTTATTTGCTGTGGATTTCATTTTGATGGGTGGCTTTACGCTGGCTACACACAGGCGGATGTGTAGACTATTACTATAATATACCTAAATAAAAAATACATATGAAATTTTAAGTGAGCGAGGCAAGCGAGAGATGTTCTCCGAGCCTATTTAGACATTTGTGTTATGATTCTCCGGGTTTTGTTTCACTTCTGAAGTCATTAATTACAAGCAAGACAATAATTTTCGCCCATTACATTCACTCTACGCCGCATCTACAATGCCACAAATTCCCGGCACGTAGGTTGAACCGAAATGGCGGTTATCGGCGCGGGTATTGCGCCAACGACCGCCATTTTGGTTCGATTCACGTGTCGGGAATTTGTACAAAAATGCTTTGAAGTCCGCATTTTTGTTCAACTTATTTGTGTCACATTGTACGTTTTTGATGTGGCTTTCACTGACATATAGGAGATTTTTCCGGTAAAGTTTACATGTATAATACGCCATACGTAGAAAGGGCAGGCCGCTAATTGTAAATAAAGTTGTGACTTAAGTAGTTACTAGATCACTTGACGGATTTGCCGCGCCGAAGCCACTTCGCCTGGACTCACAGACAAGCATTGAAATGTGAGTTTATTGTGAGTTAAGTCAGTAGGCGCCACGCGAGTTTATAGCACCCATCGTAAAACGATCTTGATCGTATTGTTTATAAATAATTATTATAAATAAAACAAAACCAGATAAAGTGAAATAATTTGAGAATATTCGTATGAAATTCATAAAATCCATCATAAATATCATTCTGATGACCGAATTATGCCAAATCGTATGATAAACCCTTGAGGATTAAAAAAATAATCCACTTTTATTTTTCACGCCATCCAACACGCCCGGAAATTATAAAAGGGCTTAACGTACAGCAAATATTTACAAGGGAATATGGTCTCCACGGGATTGAATAATTTATAATTGGTCTAGTGACCTGGTTATATGGATACAATTGTTAAACAGTCTTCCATATAAGTAATTAAGTAGATATCTAATTTTGGGGTTATTTATGGAAGTCCGTGTGATAGTAGTCCGCTAGTAGAAATCTACTTTCATACAATATTTGGCTATATAAGATAGATTTTAGCTATACGCATGTAGGCATGCTTAAACATGTAGTGTCTCACTCTTCCTACTGTTTGTTGCTACTAATTCACACAATGTAATTAACTACATATATTGATAGTTTATTATCTGGATACTTTTATCCCGGAAAATGGTGTTGCCAAATAAGTGCCTCTTCTTTGACCATGCGGGCAAAACTTCGTGGAAAACGGCTCATTTATAAAGTCCACTTTCTGGGTCCACTCTAGGCCTTTCTGATTTCCTTAAATTATTCTAGCACTTAAAAATATCGAATATGTTTTTAAGCTATATATACAACTGTGCTCACACGCCTTAATCTCATAATAATCATAATACTTTCGATCTCTTAAAATATATCTTCATGTGTTCACATTGTACTATAACACGCATTTAGGTGTTTACTACCTACCGGATATTACGCAGTACCTACCTCTTACTGGTATATAATAAAAAGAGAGTTCCTACGTGCAACGACTATATACTCTAACAAGTTCCTTTTTGTTTAGTTTAACCCACAAATACTTATAAAAAGTCACAGCAGGCGAAAAGCTCATATAAACGCTCGTAACGATCAAAACCAATAACAAACGAACCCCAATCAGCGGAATATTAGTCACGTACTGCAATTGAATTTGCCACATACGGTTTACGAGTGCCATCAGCAAATAATACATGCTTTACATTGAACGGGTTGACTCGGCCGAGAAGTTGACACCGGACCCGCATCGTGCTCAAGAAAGATTGCGGTTCGGAGTAGAATCGAATTATTCATAAAGTTGCTATCACCATCTTGTTTTACCGTATAATGAGGACATTATACGGTAAAACAAGATGGTGACAGCAACTTTGAGCAAGAGATGATCCCAAGCGAAAAGCGCTATGTACATATATATTTTCTCCATGGCTCTTCTTCGCAACCACGCTACGGCTCTATAGGTATGAATATTCACTTTACTCTTTTCGTCCGCTAATCTAATAATCCTTTCCCGTATATGATTAAATTCGTCGACTTCTCACCTTGATAGGGAAGAGGTATGTGATGTGACTCACATGTCTTTTACCAATAATAAATAGGTATCGCATCAAAACCTATTATAAACCACTCACAAACTTTTCACTCGTACTAACGAAATTATCTAGCATAACGTGAATGTTATCCCAACTCCGATATTAAACAAACGATATTTTTATTTTATTTTCCGTAATGGCACCCACGCCGTTTGACGGGAGCGGCTTATTTATGGCAACACTAATTTATTGTTCGGAAGGGAATGGTCTTTTGTCAGTGCGCCTCATTGTCACCCTAATTAGAGAACTGATGAATGACTGCGAAGTAGAATAGTAACTAGATGAGACAGTTATTAGCAGTTAAGTTTCTTATTCTTTAGAGACACAATTAGATACAACTTTTTCCTAGATATTCACCTTGTTCTTTTATTTTTACGACCAAACGAATGTAAATTTCATGCCACATGCTAATAGGTAATTTTTTGTATGTAGAATGTCTCACATACAAGACTAAAAAAATTACCTATTAGCATTTGGAATAGATAGCACATTTACTAGACTTTACAGGATTTGTGATCCAAATTATAGCTGTAGCGCTTTTCCAAAGACCGAATCAAGCATTTACCAAAAGATTTTTTTTTATTTAGTTTAAATCAAATTATCAATTTGAATAAAGAATTATACAGGTATAATTTATAATAAGGTATAATTATAGCTATAGCAAAGACCAAGAGCAAGCTTGTTGTGGTGTTAAATTACAATCTGGATTTTGATAGCATTGATTTTCATAATTCTTTAATTTATTTAACACTTAACAACAATCTGTTTTTCTGTAATTTGATAGAGGAGCGAAATGTTTTCTGTCGGATTTCTTTCGTAGAATAACTGTAGATATTATCTCAAAACTGTTATGACAGTCAATTAAACAGGTTTTTCTAAGTAAGTAAACATTGGAAAAAACATATTTAATGATCATTATTGGCTTATTAATTTAAGATGTAAATCATTAAGTTTTAGATGGGTATTAAAGTAAAATTATAAAACCACTGGATATTTTCTAATCATAGATATCGTTAATGGTTAAGGGTTCTAAGTAATAAAGTTTTCCGCAATAAATGCTTGAAAGTTCCGTTATATTTAATTCTCAGCAGTGATCATTGAAAAGGAAGTCTATTCGTATCTTAAAAAATTGTAAAAAATGTTGATAGTGCTGAATTTATGTATACCCAGATACATAAAACTAAAGTAAAAAAAAAAATGTTTAAAGGAAAAACTTTCTCCGCAAACGTTTCCTTGTTTTATTAAATTAGAATCTTTTCCACTTGATATGATCGCAATTATTATTTTACCCTTTTAAGAACATTTATATTCCAAATATCTTCCCACACAACTACCACTTCCATCTCTGAAGTTATTAATGTATCTACGTTGACAGGCAATAAGACAAAAGAGGGTGGTCGGCAAATGAATGAAGTGTTTCTGAAACGTGCGCCCCTGGGATACCTACCTATCGGGAATGTGGGACAATCGGGAAGATAAACTAATGGATCGGGGCCAAAGAAATGATATCAACTAAAAGATACATGCTTCGTCGTTAAAACTATACTTTTTTTACTTATTGTACAAATGGGATTTTTTATAAACAAATTTTTCGTTCAAAAGTTTTAACTTTTTGAAACGACGCTGGGCTGGGAAGATACTGAGATGTACAATTTAAAACGTATCTGGTACTTAGAAAGTGTCATAGTGGTATTCTGTTACGTCTGTGCATAAATATAATAACTATTTATTTAGTTCGTTCGTACTGAAATGCGTCGATGTGGCCAAAATTTTGGGGAACCTGGCTGCAACCTGCTCTCACAAGCACTTTGTATAGTTTGTAAGTAGTTTGCCCGTATTTCGCTGAACGAAAAATATCTCAAACGCACATGCAACTTTCAAACAGAAGTGTAGTGACTCTACACAGGTATGTTGCATATGAAAGCATTGTGTTGTATATATGCCTGTATTATAGTTTGACATCTGGATCACAACGTATTGAAGTATCATGCTATGACTAAATGACAGTTATTGAGAACAATTGTTTTTCTAAATTGGGACTCTGTCGAAATATTTAATTGTCGAAATTGAGAATGACACTCAGCTAGGTCAGGTGCATTTGCACCTGACCTATATCTGACATATAACTAGTCTCAAAAAATATGACACTAATGTCACATGTTAACACACTCGAAAAGAAGATCATGTTATGGTTTTTCAGACACTTTCCCTTCAAGTAGTCAATCTACCCTTATAAAATCATCGTCGCACGACGCCAAGGAGCTGTTGTGAGAATTTACGCCTTTATAAAGACGAGATAACGTCCATTACGAGACGTCTCTAGCTACTGATGAGCCTCTGATTCTCATTGCGGAATGGTGTAACTTTTAAATGCCGGTTTTCAATGAATTTTAATGAGGATTCGACGGAGAATTTTATTAGTGAAAAGTTTCAGTGTTTCGCACGAACGATGTTTTTTGTGTGTTATGTACTTTTCAGAACAGAGAGCGCTGACATGAAATGACTATCTGATTGACAAGAAGCTTGTTATACTTTGTGAAAAAGTTATAGACAAAAAAAAACTTTGTCAGAGTAAGGATACAGCCCACATTTCTGGAATAAAGACTATCAGGTTAACACGAAAAAAAAAACTAGGTCTATAAAAAAAAATTCGGCGAGGAAGGAACATAACTATTCCTTGCCGGTTGTCCATCACCGTTCTTACAATCGGGTAGGACGTATATGTATGTCTGCTAGTTAATAAAAAAATATTCAATTGGATTGAATGAACGGTTAAAAGAGTGCCCATTTGGCAGTGGAAAGAAGATGCGACGAAAAAGAAATGAAATTACTTTTTTAGAAAATTGCACCGGCATTTTTAAAACACTTTATAAAAACATTTTATAAAAAGCTTCCGATTTTACAATCAGGTAGGTCGTATGTTTGTCATGTTGTTTGTATGTAATAATAAATAAATAAAATATGCAATTGAATCGAATAAAACCCTTATAAGAGTGTCCGTTTAGGAGTGGGTGGCAAATAAACTGAAAAGCAGAAGAAACTGACAAAAAATAAAAAGGAAAAATTGCATCGCCATTTTCTCATTCACAGGGCAACGTGTTAATTTTCGTTTATTTCGGTCGCATCCAAGTGCTTCGGAACGTACATCAAACGTGGTCCAAACTACTCGACCCAGAAACGCTTGCGTCATGCTATAAAGGGCATTACTTAATCGATGGCCCTTGGAAAAAGCGAATTCAATTACACAAGGTGTTTCGTCAATTAAACTATCAAAGGTAAGTCCGAAATAAAGATCTGGAAATATAAGCTCTTCAACTTTTTTTTTTCTTTAAGGGCATCAGTCAACTGCTGAATTTAAGGGGCTAACTAACTGCATGAAGTTTTTGGGGCCCAGTGCTTCAGCCATTTGAAATAAATCATTTAAAAGGAGACAGAGATATCATTTGAAATTTTGTCTTGACTAAGCCCTAGATAACCCTTCAAACTATTTTATGAACTACTATATATTTACAGTTTAAAGTGAACACGTGAAGCTTTTCTACGCACATTAGCCAAAAGTGGCCGTTTTTCGCTAATGTGGAAAACGGCCACGAACACGAAGGATTATCTAAAGCTATCAAAGGGTCAAGGCCATATTTTTAAAATTTTCTTTATTATTTGTTAAATCTAGGTTAAATAATTTCAAGAAAAATAGTGATGTTCACAGTTATAATATGCGCAACAAAAATCAGCTTCATACGCCTAAATTTCGACTTGCTAAAACTAGAAAGTCACACTTAGGTCTAGGTATAGCATTATTTAATAAACTTCCCGAAGCGATCGTTAACCTACCGTTTATATATTAACCATATCGTTAACATAGTTCGGGTTTCTCATGCTCACTAATCTGTTACTGATGTCCAATCCGGTGGTGGCGTCGCTGGTCGGGTCGTTGGATTCCCTCTAATATGGTTGAGTTTAACGATGGCTGATCCGTGCGTCAACTCGTGAACGGGTGCTGCCGGGAGGGAATGGCCAGCTCGGCTTCGCTTCTTTGACAACATATATTTTTTTATATTTTAATACGCAATTTATGTTTGTTTACATGTTCGCAAGCATTACATGTTATAATGTGTCAACATTGTATTATATTATAAGTATTTATTAATTAAAATACAATAATAATAATATGACAAAGCCCTTCTGGCGAGTAGGCGACCAATACAATACTGTGAAACGAAGCGTTCGTTACGAAGCGCTGGTATCGGTAGCTTTTCTTTAAAAATAAATTAAATTTTAATATACTTTACACGTAACATAAATTATACTTATTGACGTGTAAAAGTGCCTGTAAAGGTCTAATTACTGAATAAACATTTGTATCTTTGAATTTTGAATCTTTGAATCTTGAATCTATTTTAAATGATATCTCCGTTTCCTTTTAAAATGATTTATTTCAAATGAGGGCAGCACTGGGCTCTGGAAAAAGTCATGTATCCGGGTTAACTAAAACTGTTTGACTGCGGGAACGGGAACGGGAACGGGAACGGGCACGGGAACGGGAACGGGAACGGGAACGGGATATTATAACACAATTTATAATGTAAAAAAAACCCAATAAAAGATCCTATTAGAACCATTTTCGACTTTTACGCGGACGAAGTCGCAGGTTAAAGCTAGTACCTAATAAAATCTATTTATCTACATATCCCTCATAATATTACAAGCTTTTATTGTATGTTTGATCTGGTAAAATCTAGCAAGTTTGTCTGGGTAGACTAAACCCAGGGCCGTAAGACTCAAAAGCTACGCCCGGCGTGATGTAGGGTGAAAATATGGTGAGAGAATTAAAATAGTGACGGGTTACTAAACTGAGAAAGACTGGTTGCTAGTAGCGAAAATGTTTGCTACACGTTACCAAAATCTAGTGACTGCTGAAGTTAGAGCTACTATAGAAGTAGAAATGTGTTTTAATTAAAACTACATGGTTCTGCTAATTAGAACAAAAGTTTGGTATTTATAACCCAAATCACAAGTAGCAAAACTTTTTCAGCTATTGCTTTTTCTCAGTGTAGCCGTGTCGCCTATTAACTTGATTCTGATTCTTAAAGATGTCTTAAATTATTTATAAAAGCTTATATCAGTCCCGATAAAAAGATAATTTGCCCATAATCACCACCCTGGGTAAAGGAGTTGGTGACCGCAGAAGTTGGTTTAAAGTCTTTGACCACCGGTATTATGAATTATATCTTGAACAATTTTCCGCAAAAAATTGGCTTTATACCTATATTACTGAAAATATAAGGCAATACAATACAATACCCTTTATTGCACAAAATAAATAAATACAGGACATAATAATTCATTTAAAAACTAGGAAATGCGCAAAAGGCGGTCTTATCGCTAAGCAATTTCTTCCACTAACCTTGCTATATAGAAAATAGTAATGGAAAATAGCAAGGCAATGGCAATACGAGTAGCCTTGACAATATACCCCTTTTTGTATTAGGAGGTCTCTATTTCAGTATAACTCGTGCCTACACCTCACCATCACCTGTATGACCGCATCTGGCAGACTTTCCCGAGTTATTTATTATTTCCCAGGTGTTGCCACTCCTAACCGAATAATCACGAACCATGCACGATCCCGCAGGACCAGCTTCCGTTTTCGAGGTAAAACTGCTGTTCCAGTCCTTTAAATTAAGCTGTGTTTTGGAATATTTTGTATTTACACGAGGGATTGTAATACTAAAACAAGGTTTTGTTCCTAAATTGCTATGTCACCTAGAGTTTTTTCTCAAAGACTGAGAGCTCGGTAGCCCGGCGGAATTGCGCGTTACTTGCGCTTTCGCTAGTAAAGTGACACCGGGCGTTGTCCGCACTTGGATGGGTGACCACAAGTGATAAAAAAATATTTCGAGCTCTTTCATGTTTGTAAATTGTATTTATGAGCATAGTCCCGGCCATCATTGTATCGCAGTCGTCAAGCTATGTCAGATGCCTTTAGACAGCCTGACACCAATGTTGGCCTCTCATACACACGAAAAAAATACAAACAGTACTTAGAAATGCAAACATTTAACTTCCAAAATTACATTAAATTTAAATAAACGATTTCAGCCTAGTATTTGGGAATTGGTAATAGGAAATTTAAATTAAATGATTGTAAGTATAAGATAATCGATGCCAGAGTAGCTTCTACCATTAGAAGCTACTTAAATAGGTCACTGACATTCCTTCTCTGATCTGTCAACGTCACGAGTAGTCCAGGATCCTGTTGCAAGGATTATACTTTTCAAACTTTTGTCATTATAACGTTAATAAGTAAAATTGGTGGTTAACCTCAACTTATTGAGAAAAAAGGACAAAAAAATAAAATTAAGATTAAAAATCAAGTCAGTCAGCAGCACTAGTTTATAATATTGCCATTAAGCTTACATATACTTAACTATGCATTAGAATAATATAATAAGTCTAATATTATAACATTATAATATCAGTAAACTATAAACTACCTATCAATTTGAGTGAAAAATGAGGCTGCATGAGATAATTCACTCACTAAATTCAGATTTTTGACTGAGCCAAAGCTTTGGCTGGTTTTTGGCAGAAAACGAATACAAGGCCGATTTTTTGGCGAAAGAGGTTGAAAACGAAGACAAATATTCGGTCGATCTCTAATCTAAACATAACATAAGCGTAAAGAGCTAGAAGATTGACTGGCAGTTCCGATCACAATAATAAACGAAGCAAGCAGATAATGACAAATTTACAGCGGGATCTTTCACTACGGTACGGGAGCTCTCTGCAAAATTACGTTCACTTCGTTTTTAATCCACTTGCATATCTGTCGGCATTTGCAAAATGGCTGAACATGTCGAATCTTAATGGTAGACATTTTTCAGAAAGGCGAATTTCTCTTTGGCTTTGACATCGTTGAAAGTGCATCTCAATATTACACGTCACGGTTCAAGTGTAGGGCAAATAATATCTTTACTTGTCTGGCTTATTTTTATTTTCATTTAAATTTAAGAGCGACGCTCTTGTCGGTGGAGTTTCTTCCATACTCGTCTGTCCTCAGACAGCCTTTTGACGTGTTGGTACGACACTACTCCTACTTTCTCCTTTATTTGCTTCTTCATTTGTAATCCTGTCCTTCCAGTTAACTTTTTCCATCCTTCTCCAGCACCACATCTCAAATGCTTCTAATCTCTTTATTTCTTTCTTCGTCAGTGTCCACGTCTCGCATCCGTATAACGCAATACTCCAGATGTACACCTTAATAAGTCTTCTACGAGATGTTTTAGATATTTTAGATGTTAGAAAATATTTTTTCTTATTAAACTGGCTTATTAGTTATTCTTATTAGTCTGGCTTAGGAATGAACATAATGCGAAAAGCATTTTTATTTATTAAAATCTTTATTGAACACAATGGTACAAAAGGTGAACTTAATGCTAATGAATTTTCTACTAGTCAACCTGTAGGAAAATAAAAAAAATAAGGTGAGTGTACCATGGAAGGCCACTCTAACAAATAAACAGTTATTATTCGTTTATTTACTGGATAAATAAAACTCACGAATATTTAAGTAATACTTTGTTTTATTACGTAACATATAAACTACTTTTTTGAATTGCAGATTTAATCAATATTGATTGAACTTAAGTTTCATTGAACTCTTCCAAATGGCCTTGCTAGGAACTAGGCTCCTTAGAAGGCCATC
Organism: Acrobasis suavella; assembly: GCA_943193695.1. Lineage (NCBI taxonomy): Eukaryota > Metazoa > Arthropoda > Insecta > Lepidoptera > Pyralidae > Acrobasis > Acrobasis suavella. The sequence goes on from OW971947.1 coordinate 7,896,471, forward strand.
ATAATAAATCAGTCATTTAACACTAAAAGTTACTGAATAGCGATTAAATCTACAATAAAAAGAAGTGGTTTATATGTTACGTAATAAAACAAAGTGTTACTTAAATATTTGTTGGTTTCATTTATCCAGTAAATAAACGAATAATATCTGTTTATTTGTTAGAGTGGCCTTACATGGTACACCCACCTTATTTTAACGTCGTCGATTCCCGATATCAAAGAAGCGAGGGACCGTACTGCCAAAATAGTAGCGCGAGCGATTCGCCGCCGCGTCTGTGATTTCCAGTTCGATGCATGTTTGTGTAAATAGAAGGAATTTGTCATCACATGGCAATAACTACGAAATTTTAATAATTGGCCTTCGAAAGAGCATGGCCTTCCATGGTCCACCTACCTTATTTTAATTGCGATAGGTGCTTATAGATTTAAAATACACTATATATGTACACAAGTTTATTTAGATATATTCGTAAAATAAACATAAATACTCATACACATGCATAAATATTTTACACATACTATTTTTATTCTGTAATTTTTTTCTTGCGAAGCTTTTTTGACTTACCAAGGGGATTTTTATTTGCAAAAAATACCTATTTTGATGGATATCCAGTGATCCATCTTATATTCAGTATCCGTAGTCTAAGGAGAATTACGTATTTTATACTTTTATGCTTAATTTACACTATGTTTTTACGTACTCCCATCCTGATCTAGGAGATACCAGCAACTTTTTTCCTCGCGCAGATCGTAACCACCGATCTAGGGAATGGCCTAAAATCCTATTCATGTAAATAGATTATAATAATATACTAGGATATGATGTTGAAAAATCGGTCATATCATATGAATAATTTTTCAACATGACCAAAGGCATCTGAAAAGCTTGACGATTGCCATGTAATAATGACTGCCAGAGTGCCAAGTCTGATCATTGTGCGCTTGATGCCCACAAAAACCTGCAAATAAACCAATCATATCCCCGAACACTTAACATAAATTATTTTGAGTACCTACTTTTTATAATAAAAAGCCAAATCTGTCTTAGGGCGATCTCGGACGCACGCCTAGCACATGCTTTGAAATTTTAGAAATTTGTTGCATATAAATTGAATCCTATCATCACACATCAATAGAACTCAAAACGCGCACGCCTCGCCTACGCCATGCACTCGCATTTCCTTCTCCTTGTGCCCGCCCGGCGCTCGCTCCGACTGGGCTTTGGTAAATGCAATTTGAGTCGTATTCATATGTGATAGGACTCAAATTATAATTGCAACATATTCAACCCGCGCTTGTCGTGCGCGTGTCGTTTGAGAACGTCCTAAAATTGGGCAAAGGCCTCTCTCACCCTCTTCCAAGACTCTAACTTGCGATATGATAAGCTATTATGTCATCACTCCAGGGAGTCCGGGGCTACCTACTCTGGCACTTGCTGTTTGGGATCCACTCAATGGCAAAATGGACCATAGGTTTAAAAACCAATAAAAGACAATCGATTAACTTTCACTAAGCAGTTTCGAAAAGTAATATTACGTTTGAAGCAAAAGTGTTCCCATAACTTTTTTTTACGTCCTCAAAGGGCAATTAACTATCAATTTCCAATGTTCCGCCATTTTGGCCCTTCTCTGACACCTTTGGGCTTATATACAGAATTGAATTTAAATGATGTTCGTTTGGGACTTCGAAAACTTCTGCGGTCTCGGAAAGTATCTAATTTAATTGGATATTGACTTCTGTTTTCTGTTGCCGGGCCTTTTAGTGTATTAATGTGTCTGTTTATCTTTTTGCAATGTTTTTATGATGAGGAGCTCGGTGGCGGTGGAAGTATGCTCTACTAGCGCAAGTGTGACACCGGACGTGGTCCGCACTTGGATGGTTGACTACAAGTGGCATAAAAAATCTCGAGCTCCTCCGTGCTTCGGGAGGCACGCCGGTGGTCAAGGCTCCATCATTGCATGACAGTCGTCAAGCTATGCCAGATGCCTTCAGGCAGCTTGAAACATCAGCCGCCAGTATTGAGTTGACCACTTACATTACAAAAAAAAAACCAACAAATAGTCATTTAATGTCGAGGGGAGACAATGAATGATTATAATTTATAATCATTTACTATGATGTTCGTTTTTTTATGTCATAGGGCGGCAAACGAACAAGCGGGTCACCCGATGGCAAGTGATCACCGCTGCCCATGGACAACTGCAACACCAGGGGTGTTATATGTAATTTGTTTGGTGGAATCGAAAGACGGTTACACATTGACTCTAAAGTGCGAGTCGGACATGCATACGAAGGGTTCCGTACGATTATCTATAAAAAAAAACACATTTATTGTATGGCAGCCCCAAATGTTTATTTTAATTGATTATATTTTTTTTTTGAAGTCAATATAGAACTAAATATTTTGTGAATATTTCAAACGTCCACCTGTTGCCGTTATTATTATTTACCAAAAATGGCAAAAAAAACACGTTTGTTTGTATGGGAGCCGTCCTTAAATATTAATTTTATTCTGTTTTTAGTATTTGTTGTTACAGCGCGAACGGCAATAGAAATACATCACCTGTGAAAATTTCAATGTCTAACCACGGTTCATGAGATACAGCCTGGTAACAGACAGACGGACAGACAGCGGGGTATTAGTTATAATAGCGGGACCCTATTACCTTTTTACCCTTTGGGTACGGAACCCTAAAAATCATACTTAAATTCAAAGCGTCAACTGTATTTGGCACCTTTGGGCTTATATACAGAATTGAATTTAAATGATGTTCGTTTGGGACTTCGAAAACTTCTGCGGTCTCGGAAAGTATCTAATTTAATTGGATATTGACTTCTGTTTTCTGTTGCCGGGCCTTTTAGTGTATTAATGTGTCTGTTTATCTTTTTGCAATGTTTTTATGATGAGGAGCTCGGTGGCGGTGGAAGTATGCTCTACTAGCGCAAGTGTGACACCGGACGTGGTCCGCACTTGGATGGTTGACTACAAGTGGCATAAAAAATCTCGAGCTCCTCCGTGCTTCGGGAGGCACGCCGGTGGTCAAGGCTCCATCATTGCATGACAGTCGTCAAGCTATGCCAGATGCCTTCAGGCAACTTGAAACATCAGCCGCCAGTATTGAGTTGACCACTTACATTACATAAAAAAAAAACCAACAAATAGTCATTTAATGTCGAGGGGAGACAATGAATGATTATAATTTATAATCATTTACTATGATGTTCGTTTTTTTATGTCATAGGGCGGCAAACGAACAAGCGGGTCACCCGATGGCAAGTGATCACCGCTGCCCATGGACAACTGCAACACCAGGGGTGTAACAGAAGCGTTGCCGGCCTTTCAGGAAGGACAGATGTAGGGGAAGGGGGGAGGGAAGGGAGGGGGGGGGGCTCCGGCTCTCTCACTCATCGAACGAAGCATAGAAGCGGTGACGCTACTACTCAGACGTCGATTTTCTGTGAGAGTGTGGTACTTTCCCGGACGAGCCGGCCCATTCATGCTACTAGCAAAACAGAGTTTTGCCGGTAGCGTGGCTAGTTTAGTTAATAATGGCGTACCACAAGTAAACCATTATTAACTAAACAAATTAATGCCCTGTCAAAACCAGGCTCCTACTGTCAACAAATAACAAATGAATAAAAACCAGTGTTATTTACACATCGTCACAAATGTAATCAGTGAGGGTCAGTGGCGTAGTTTGAACTAAACGAGCACTGGGTCAAAATTATTAAGGGGCTCCTAAGAAGGACTGAGCTGAGCCTGAACCTAATAATGTAATAATAGTAAAAAAAGCGGCCAAGTGCGAGTCGGACTCGCCCATGAAGGGTTCCGTAGCAGCAAGTAACATTGTATAAAACTTCTTGTAGTTCGTTGTAACTTTGATCGATGTTGTAATAAACGTATTTATAAAAAAAAAGAACTACTTACTAGATCTCGTTCAAACCAGTTTTCGGTAGATGTTTGCATGGTGATATACATCATATATATATTTTTTGTTTTATCGTTCTCTTATTTTAGAAGTTACAGGGACACACATTTTACTACTTTGAAAGTGTCTCTCGCGCAAACTATTCATTTTTAGAAAAAAAAATTAGAAACCTCAATATCATTTTTAAGACCTATCCATAGTTACCACAGTTCTAAGTATGGGGAACCCCCAAAATTTGTTGTCTTTTTTTTATATTTTTTGTATGAAAATCTTAATGCGGTTCACAGAATATACCTACTTACCAAGTTTCAACAGTATAGTTCCTATAGTTTCGGAAAAAAGTGGCTGTGACATACTGACGGACAGACAGAGAGACATACAGACATGACGAATCCATAAGAGTTCCGGTTTTTGCCATTTGGCTACGGAACTCTAAAAACGCACCCATTACTACGTTTCTGCTAGAAGTGGCTACTTTTGGAGGAAACGCGTTTTTAAGCTAGACTCTACCGATGTTACTTTCAAGGCTTCTTTTTCTTTCTTCTCTTGCCATGTCTTGTCCCGTTATTTGGAGTCGGCCCACTTCGTACCGCGGCGCCAGGACGCTCGGTCACAGGTTATCTGGATATCTAGTTGTGCCCGCTTGGTATCCCCATTCACGCTTGTCCACCACGTGGATAGTGGTCTCCATTTACCTTTCTTCTTGCTGGGAATGGCTAAAGCCCTTTGAACGTAGTTTTCTTTGTTTGAACGGTTATAAAAAAAAATAAAGGGCTTTCTATTGCCTGATTGTTGAAAAATATTAGTACCATATATTCGATTAAACAATTTATTTCAAATGAGGGCGCCACTTCTGCATTGTTTTTGCCTATAAATAAATGTTCGTACAATGCGATACAAATAAGTTGAACAAAAATGGCGGACTTCAAAGGATTTTTGTACTAATTCCCGACACGTAAATCGAGCCAAAATGGTGGTCGTCGGCGCATTATTTGTACCTGCGCCGATAACCGCCATTTTGGTTCAACCTACGTGCCGGGAATTTGTACAAAAATGCTTTGAAGACCGCCATTTTTGTTCAATTTATTTGTGTCGCATTTTAGGAGCTTTAGATCGTATTGTTAGTGTAAACTAATCCATAAAAGCTCATGTATGAATAGATATGAGTATTTATAAGCATATGGGTTACATAATATTTTTATATTGTGGATTTTAATATTTTTATAGTGTGGATGGAGTTATATTGTGGATAATATATTACGAATATTTTCGACATTCAGGGCTCCTGTAACGTCTGTAGCCCGGGGGCCTTATCCCGGCTACGGCTAATACGGCGGTAGCTATGCCTCTGATATTATTTATTATCCACCGAAATTAATCATACAAAATTATGGAATTGATTTGAAAGCTTAACGTAGATTTAAATCCCATTATTACTTGAAATTTGATTGACTATTTCTGTAGTTGAACAGATAACAATATATTTGATTTAGTAGGTTGGTTTTCAGGGCTTCGTACCCAAAGGGTAAAAACAGGATCCTAGTACTAGACTCCGCTGACCGTCCGTCCGTCCATCTGTCTGTCTGTCTGACTGATTTATTTCTGTTACCGCTATAACAAACGAAACTGAAAACAGAATAAAATAAATATTTAAGGAAGATCTCATATAACAAACGTGATTTTTTCATAAATATTGGTACGGAACCCTAAGTGCTAAAAGTTAATAAGGAAACACTATCGGCCAATAAGGTATTCCTTTTGTCAAGGTACATGTAGGTACAGTACCTAGCTATTTAAATTGAAACATGAGTTCTTCCTAATTCAAAGTGTAAAAATAGGCACAGTTGTTGTGAAAACAGCTTAGCCCTTCTTTACAATATTTTTATATAGTTTTGCCGAAAAAAATTCTGGAAATAGGAACAGAGGACGGCCAAAGAAAGGGTGGATCGAGTGCGTTAAGGACGATATGAATAAAAAGAATGTGACAACTGCCTTGACAAAGGATAGAGGGGAATGGACAAGACTCACATGCTGTCCCGACCCCATGTAAAGTGGATAAGGTGAGGAGGAAAGAAAGGAAAGAAGTTTTGCCGACTCGAAGCGTAACTAATGGGTACTTGCTTACTCTTTAACAGATATGTATTATCAGAAATATTACAGGCAGCGAGCGGACATTAATTCTATTCAGTGGGATTAATGGGTCTTTTGCAGGAAAGATTCAGTTCCAGAGTGTAGAATTTTATAAAACAAGCAATTTGAACTCAATTAGATTTAATTGTTCGTAATATTTAAAATGAGTGGGTATTTAAGTTAAAATATTGTCTTTGTTTACGGATTTTAAACAATGGTAGCTAGAAATTCTTTTGAATATGTAGTTTTAATCATGAATTCTTTGCAAGCTACAAGTTTTTTAATAGTTATTTATGCAAAGTATAAGGGGTATTAAAACCCGAATGTGGGTTTATCACACGAGGCGAAGCCAAGTGTGATAATAGTATCACATGAGTGTTTTAATACCTAATTATTACAGTTGCATACATAATTTTATCTACACCCATGATATGAATCCTCTGTAAAAGATTTATGGCATGGGTGTAGATAAACTATAATAAATACTAAAAACAGAATGAGGTAAATATTAAAGAGGGGCTTCCATACAACAAACGTGATTTTTTATAACATGGTACTGAAACCTTCATGCGTGAGTCCGACTCGCACTTGGCCGGTTTTATTAGACTAAATATCGGGAGTTGGTCTTCAGTTTGATGCGGTGAGGTGGTAGCCTTCCGGATTTGTCTTCATAAATATAAAAATGGGTGGTATTTAAGCCATTTAGAGTTGATAAGAAAAAGAAGAAGGTGGAAAAGAAAATCTGGAAGCATATTTTATTGCAACTTTATTTATATGTAATTTGTTTGGTGGAATCGAAAGACGGTTACACATTGACTCTAAAGTGCGAGTCGGACATGCATACGAAGGGTTCCGTACGATTATCTATAAAAAAAAACACGTTTATTGTATGGCAGCCCCCTTAAATGTTTATTTTAATTTAATATTTTTTTTTAAGTCAATATAGAACTAAATATTTTGTGAATATTTCAAACGTCCACCTGTTGCCGTTATTATTATTTACCAAAAATGGCAAAAAAAACACGTTTGTTTGTATGGGAGCCGTCCTTAAAAATTAATTTTATTCTGTTTTTAGTATTTGTTGTTACAGCGCGAACGGCAATAGAAATACATCACCTGTGAAAATTTCAATGTCTAACCACGGTTCATGAGATACAGCCTGGTAACAGACAGACGGACAGACAGCGGGGTATTAGTTATAATAGCGGGACCCTATTACCTTTTTACCCTTTGGGTACGGAACCCTAAAAATCATACTTAAATTCAAAGCGTCAACTGTATTTGGCGTTAAAATTTTATATTCTCGGGAGCGGAATTGGTTTTGCTTTCTCAATATTTCCCAGCTATTTTCCTTTGTATCGACAAATTCGCGACTCGCTTATTCAGGAGTCGGTTTGAATTCCGACTCAGAGGATTGCTGCGAGTTATGACAGTTCTCTCTTGGTCTACATGTGACAAGTTGGGCGAAAATACTTACATTGTTAATGTAAGGCGCCTTCTTGACTAATTTAAGGACTAATTAGATGTACATTACGTATGACTAAAGAAGATTTGTTTTTTTACCCCGTACTTTTGTTTTTTATAAGTTATTTTATGCATTCCGTAAAATAGAAATAAATCGTCGCCGGCCGCTGCTTTTCCAGTCGGAATCGTCGCTTAGTTTACCCGTTTGAGAGAGACTTTGCTACAGAACATTGATACGGAACACTCAAACACATAAATCGATTTCTTTTATATCACGGGTTAAACAAGTCATTGTACGTACCCGTCAATGCTACAAATACAAATCAAGTTATACTCGTAAAACTTAGAACACTCCTCTTTCTTCCTTAGGCTTCAAAAATTCAATGCAGTAAAGAAACCACTGTAATTCTTTTGTCAAGCCTTTTTTCGAAGTGCCTTCTTTACGCACGAAATTTTATAAGTTCGCTCCTGTTCAAGGGCCTTGAGATTGCTTAATTCTCTTGGTCGGGAGTGTGTTAACATTGACGTGCTTAGCTGTTTGTTGGGGAAATTCCCTAACGAGGCATTTATAATCATACCTCGTTTGTTAAATAGTCTATAGCTGTGTTGTATTAGGTTAAACCCGTAAATGTAGATTTAATCTGTTTTTCTTAAATAAAGTTATCATTTTCCAGAAAGTGACCAGAAATAGTTATAGTATGTTTTTGACATATTTTTTTGTAAGTAAAGTTTTCATAAACTCGGTAATAATCAATAATACATCCAAAAATCGTTGAATTAGCTTCCGCCGCCGATTTTTTTTTCATCAAGGTATATTATCGATATCGTGTTTTGAAACAGAAATAGTCCAAGTACATAAAGTAAACTACAGTGTATATATGTTTTTGACTTTCGTAACTTACTACTTGTTAGTTTATTATTGAGCCAAAGTGATGTAACATTGGGAAAGCCTTAAATCGAAAAATACGCGACGCTTATTCAACAGTCGGTTTAAATTCCGACTGAGCAGTTTGCTGCGAGTTATGATTATGACAGTTCTCTCTTTGTCTACGTTGGACTCAACGTGTGACAAGTTGGGCGATAGTACTTACGTAGTTAATGTACGGCGCTTCCTTGACGAATTCATAAACCGAGATAAGAAAACACATAGACTATAAAATCTTAGATTAAACAGCAATTTTAAATGAAATAATGGCATTAGAGTAACTTAGACTAGCTCGACTCTACTTTATCCTATTCATACTCGTAAATGTGCAGTTTTAAAACAGTTTTTTTGTGAGTACCTTATCTACAAATGTAATAAGTGCAGGCTTTCAAATAATATGATGGCAAAATCAGTCCTCCTAAAGTCAGTATAGCATTGTACTTTTAAGAATTGAATACAGTGGTTAAGTAGGGTTTTTGTCAATTTTATGTGAGTTTATACCAGTTTTAATTTTTTGGAAAAATTAAAAACACTGATTGAGCTAGCCCAAAACTAAGCTTTTAGCTTTTTAAAAATTAAAAAGTATCATATTTCAGCCATTACAAAAAAAAAATCTAATACCCTTAAGATGCACCTTTTTGTATGAACAACTTTTTTATCGGATAAACTTTAAGGCGTCGGGATGACTCGCGAGTTCTACAGATCACAGATCCACAAGTTAGAATACTTATTAGGGTTGGATTTCATTTGTCAGCACGGAACAGCACTTTTCTATGCTGCTATCCTTTTCTGTCGCTGAGAACCGCCACTTGCCAGAGCGAGAGACAGAGCGACGGAACGCTATCGCACCGGCCGTGCGATAGCATGCTATAGCATTCTGCGCTCTCTCTCACTCTGGCAAATTACGGTTATGAGTACTTCTGAGCCACAGAAAAGGACAGCAACATAGAAAAGTGCTGCTCCGTGCTGACAAATCAGATCCAACCCTTATTATCTATCATTCACATCATCTTTGGCGATATCTAGCGAGCATTTCTTGGGTGTACTTCTTCTGTCGGGGCAGCATGGTCAGACATTTGTTTTCTATGTAACTTATCAATTTAAGCAACACCTGACCTTAGACAATCTCTTCTTTGAAAGAACAAATGCAAAGCCCCTTATAAGTTCTAAGACCTAGACTTCTGCTAACTTTTCCTTCATTTTGTTATTCTTAGCAATTAAACGAGCTACAAAGACAAATCTGGTTCTTACAAAGTTCTTACCACTGCTGAGCTAATATGAGCAGTTAGATTTAACAGACACTCTATTAAAGTTGTAGCGTTTAAGCGCCGTTCCTATATCCATAAAACTTTTATTTCCTACCTTACGTGTGTACAGTACAGTCCATTCGGTCAATTGGTAGGAACGCCAAAGCGGCATCGGCGTTTTCAAAGGCGCGGCCTTTGTGGCGTGCCCACCTATTCAACAAATGAATTTCATGCACCAAAGAATACTAAATAAGTACATTTACGAGCAAAATAATTTGGTATTAGGCGATTCGCACACTGCTCTGCACCCCCCTGCGTTTCGCTTGGCCGGACTGTATTCAAGTACCTTAATTTGTATGTAAAACACGCATAGTACAACACACTGACACCGTGTCTACGCTACGCGCGTGATTTTGGCATGGAGGCCCCGCGCTACGCTCGTTCGAGCAGTGTGCCAATCTTCTTAGCCTGTTTGTTTTTCGTTTATTCTCATAAACGAAAAACAAACAAGAAGCCAGCTTTTATTATGGTAGTTATCATACAACATAGTCAATAAAACCATTGTCCACGACTCGCGTAGTTAAGGCTGCAATTTGTTGTTCGAGCGGGACCTTGTCCGCCGTCGTTTACACGAATGTCCTTCACTTGATTACACCCCTCACGGCAATAAGGTGGTGGAAGGAATTAGTATGGAAATCTTGCATGATTAACTTAATTTTCCCGGAAGGAAAGTTATATATACTACTATATATACTACATACATTTTACAACCATGCGAATACAAAGTGTGGTTCTGGTCAGCGAAAAACTTTCAATGACATAAAAAATCCGGTAAAAACCTGAAATGCCATTTTTGAAACGCGGAGTCACCTAAACCGGTAAATGGTTTTTCCGTACAAAAAATCGTTCGTTTAGTGACTTCGCGTTTGAAAAATGGCACCACTAAGGCTTTAGAATAAAAATAAAAATCTAAACTAATCGTTTAGTTTAGATTTTTACTTTACCTGGCTCAAAAGATAAGCATATTGCCATACAACCTGGCAATGCTGCCAACCTTCTAGGCACGTTACCACGAGGAAGCCATTTGCCAGGACGTTTTTTATTTATTAGTAATTGAAGTTATTAGTTTAGTATAAGTTGTTTTTTTTTTAATCTTTTAGTTTGTAAAAGTCTACTAACATATAAGTATACACCTAAGTTATTTAGCGGAGTCACTTCCGAAAGAACACTCACAATCTTCCTGTGGATATCTTAAGAGGTGACTAAGGACCAAGTACAAATATATCATGCTACGACTGCATTCAGTTGTATTCAGTTGTTAAACTTTTGCGGGGTCCAGTGCTGCCCCCATTTGAAATAAATCATTTGATAGGAAATGGAGACATCATTAATTTAATACTTTGTCTTAACCAGGCACTAGATAACCCTTCTGTTTTATGAACTACTGTTTACAGTTTAAAGTGAGAACGTGAAGCTTTTCTAAGCACATACTCCAAAAGTGGCCGTTTTTCGCAATTGTGCGTAGAAAAGCTTCAGTTTCTCACTTTAAACTAGTTTGAAGGGTTATTTAGTGCCTGGTCAAGACAAAATTTTAAATGATGTCTCCGTTACCTATCAAATAATTTATTTCAAAAGCACTAGGCCCCGGAAAATTCAGGTATCCCCTTAAGACGGCTGATGTCGAATAGGCGGCCGGTGGTAGAACTGTGGCCACTGGCCTAGTCGTTTTAACTGTTTCGGCTATTTCATTTCAATTTCGCGTGGTCTTTGACATCTTTGGGTGACCATTGATATACATATTATGTTTGGAGAAGAAAAAGCAGGAAAGCACACACTATTGCCCGGTGCACAGCTGAGGATGCAACCAGGAACGCGCAAAGAATAAAATAAGTTTGGAAAATGCGAAAGTGACAGACACATAAATAACGCTCATTAAAAAAAAAATTGTCAATTACAGGCAATTTGATAGTACACAGAACAAACGCCCTCGCCTTCAAAATATTACCTTATCCCCTTGTAGCACAATCTACTATAACGGCCGCTATTCAGAGCCGTAAAAAAATTATTAAAAAAAGACGGACGTCAATGGTCTCGCATGTTTCAGTTGTTTGCAAAAGATAATTTGAGTATTTTATTAATTGGGTATTTTCCTGGGACAAAATTATTTGATACTGTTAAGAAAATAAAACATCACAAAATAATGTCCCTTGTCATGATCATATTTAAATTCATATTTAAATGTATTAAATGTGTTTTAAAAGGGTTGTTCTTTATATCTCTGTACTTTTATTACTTAGTGTATTAGTGCAATATGAATATAATAGAGACCGTTTAAGTCCAGAAAAATGCTGTCCCTGACATTTGAGAGTAGAGCACATTACTACCTCAACGCTCCCCTTATAAGGCGTGCGGAGTGCAACAAGTTTTTTTTTCTGAAAATTTTCTAATCTCGCCGGTGAGATAACACCTTCTCTCGACTCTACGAGTACGCTGAATACGAGCTTACAGTCTGCATTCGTTCTATTGTTGAAACTTAATTGCATTAAATCACAGAATAAGTACTAGTACTCACTTACAGAAGTCTATCTCAGAAAATAAATTCAAAGAAATATCTACTTAATGTAGTTAGTTAGCGCTATGGTGTAATTTAACTTAGCTTGCGTCAGAACTCCTCACCTCTTCGTTTGGCCCTGGGTTCGGCCTGTCCCGTTAGGGGATGGCGTTGTAGTCAGTATGTATGTCAATACAGTTAAAAAGCTTCTATTAGGTACCAGTAGTAAGGTGAAACAGTGTACAGGTAATATAAATCAATAGGAACTGCTTTAACAAAGTGGAAGAGCAAACTCAAAACCGATAAATTGTAACTGAAAAAGTAGCCGTAAAGTAAGTTACTGCGATGTTAAGGTTGGCGCAGATGTAGTGACATAAACTTGCTGTTCATTCATGTGTAGTTAAGTATTACTCAACTCATACTTTACTTTTTGTCATAACTCCTAGATTTTGCATCTTAAATGCGTTTGTTTGGTTTTATAATAGAGAATGGCTATTATTCTAATCGAGTCTTCATCCTTGAACTTCAGAAGCCTACCGGTCAAAAGAAAAAAAGGTGTATTTTCTCGTCCTGCAAGCTAGCGGCAATGGAAGCCCATCGCCTCAGCCCATTCAGTGTGTTTTTGGCCGGCATCGGGGACGCACGAGCTGTTGTCGTCCCGCCTCGGTCCGCGCTAGTGCGTATCCGAACGGAACTGGATACTATGCGTTTGAAATTCAAATTTGTTCCAAAATTAATTGAGTGATTTTTCTCTAGTGACACTTTTGTGTTTTATTCTTTTTATTGGTGATTTAAAACATTAATTGCGTGTTGTGTGGATGGTTTATAAGTTTACTAACTGTGAGAAAGTGATATGAAACTTTATTATTAGAAAAAAGTTAACAAATCCGTAAGTATTTATATTATAACTACAATGTTTAAGTAAATTGCAGTAACTTTCAAGTATATGAGTATTATAAAAGTTTAAAACTTTTAAAGAAAATATTTCTCTATTTAGTGGGTGCTTTTTTCTACTTAGTTATACTTATATTGACGACCTCTGTGGGTTAGTGGTCACCATACTAGTCCGCCACCCAGAGATCCCGGGTTCGATCCCCGGTCAGGGTAAGTTGGTAAAGCGTCTTGGATGTTTATCTTTACATGTATTTATTATAAAATATAGTATAGTGGAGCTAGTATCCCATAACACAAGTTTCGAACTTACTTTGTGGCTAGCTCAATCAGTGTTATTTGTCCCTATTTAATTACTTTATTTATTATCTTTTATTTGTTACCTTTGAAAAATAATAAATATTCCTCATTTTTCTATAAGTACACCAATGTATACTCAAGGTTTTTCAAATATTGAAAAACTGTTCTTGTATTACCTAATTAAAATTATCAAGGAATATCAATTTGAAACGCAGCAATAAAAAAGAACCAAGTAAGATCATTAGTTTATCTTCGATCCATTCGTCATTAAATTATATCGAAACCCATTACTCCAATCTAAATGAAAACATCAAAATTATACAAACGATAGTTAGGTAATCTAACCTTGTTAAATGTCATTCCGCAATCAACTATGAAATTATTATGAGCGAAAATCCGAGCGATTCGTTATCTTATTCTTGATAAGGTAATGGTGACATGCAAAGTCGATAACTCATAACAACTTTGCAAAAACAAGAAAAGATAGCACTCACAAGCACAAGCCGTATTGTGTTTCTACATATGAAAACGAAAGTCAGAGTTATTTCTAGTCTATTGTCTGTGTATTACTGTGTAGAAAAATTCTTAGTTTTATGCCATTTTTTTTGGTGTTCAATTTACAAGTTTACTTACGTTCATTCATCATAAATATTCCTCACGTCAGATAAGCATCGTAAATTTACCTCGCGTTAGTTTTTATATTATTTTTACTTCTGCGAGTATAATATGCGTGAAGAAGCAACTCGTTTCAGATAAAAAAGTAAAAATAATGCACTTAACGACATTTAATTATAATTACTTACTTTTGATATGCTTCCAAAACATTAAAGAAGAGACCAAACAATTGTGTGGTCTCCATTTCGTTAAAATAATATGGTGAGGACCGCGATATAAACTAGTGATGTAGAAAGTCGATAACTGGAATTACCTCAAAAATGTTTATTTATGAAACTAATTTAGAAGGTTGATGAATTCATTAATTTTTTAGTAGTAATTGTACATCGTAATAGCTACTGCCATAAGTATAGCCTTTGAACTTGCCGCTAGAAGTTAGATTAATAACCTGCCGTGTGTACATAATTTCTTAATGCGTTTAAATCGATCGAATTGAGATATCGATTAAAAATGACGGAGCGTCTCGAATTTGTTCGTCTATGAAATTAAATTACTCGATTATCGTCACTCGGGTACGCGTAAACGATTAAAATTTTATACATTATTCAGAACTTTTAAAGAATCGTGTAGAAATTTATTGTTGAAAGAGTAAAATGCCCATGGGTGTTGGTGTTTCATTGCAAGCACAAAATTAATGTCACGTTTTACTTGACTATTGAAATTATTCTAAAAGACTTATTTATCGTTACTTTACGTAGGCTAGAAATCTAGAATTCATTTACAACCATAAGTAATCACGTGAGAAAAAAATTTGGACAAAGGCCTCCTATTGCTATTTTGAGCTATTTCGATCTTTAGCTAACTTCTTAACAATCCTTGTCAGAAGTAAAACAGGTTGATACTCCATCTCCTTTTAGTCCTTCTCCTGGAATCCGCATAGTCGTTATGTGATCTTTCCGTCACGATTCATAGAGTTGTTTTGTTCCTACTTGCGAAAAAAAAATTGCAAATGCTCTGAAGAAATGTGAAGTAAGGAGTACCCATTACCGGAGAGAATGCATGAAAAGATTAATGAGTATTGACGAAGCAAAAGAGGTTTGCAAGGATCGCAGCAATGCAAGAATCTCTTTTAGTTTACGAGTATTTTGTGTACGAGTAAGTCCGCGTTTGTAGTAAATATTCGTATCGTAAGTAGGTATATATGTATTTTTTGGTCGATGATTGAAAAGAGTTAAGTAGCCTTAGTCGGAACGATATAGAAATAGAAAAAATATTTTTAAATATGAAACAAATTTATCAAGAGGTTTTTGAGATAAGCGTGGTAATAGGGGTCCCGAGTTCACAGTTCATTCGAGACCAACTTCTAGTTAGATATAGACATAGTCAACAAAGTTATGAAAGTAAATTTGTGTCTATGCCTATCGAATCCTACTGTATTCCATCTATTATTAATAAATAGAAGAAATGTTATAACTATAAATAAAAGAATGAGAATATCATGTGCCGTATTTTTAACCAACTTCCAAAAAGGAGAATGTCGCGATCTTATTTTTATGTATGTTCACATGTCTACCGATTATTTGAAGACGCCTTTACCGATTTGATTTTTTTTTTGTTTGGAAGAGCCTACTTGTCAGGTGGTCCTATAGGTGGTCCTGTAATTTTATCGAAATCGGTTGTGTAGTTCGGAAGTGAGGTCGGTTTTTAGTTATGAAAAATTATATGGAGGAGACGATTACGTGAACATCTGGGCACCTTCATTAGCGAAATGGCCTTTAGTGTAATCATGAAACATTACTTTAAATCTGACAGGCCAATCTCTTGAGTGTTTGTCCTGAAGAATAGTCCCAGAACTAGTTACCTTACCATCATACCTGAAGTATTTAGTTGGTTATTGTTTAGTTTTTCCTATATAGGTAATTGAATAAGCCACCAAACATAATGGATCCATATTTTTCAGTTTGCCAAAAAAGTAAAAATTCATAAAGATATGAAGCATCGAAGTTCCGGAGTGGGGCTTGTGACGTCACCTCTATCAAAAATAATATAATTTACTAGCTACTAATACGTAGCTGTGATGTGTACGTCATGCGAAATTTCAATGCGCTGTATCTTTGTCATTTTTTTATCAGTAAAAAGAAAAAATTACGTGAATAATATTTTATTTTATTTATTTGTAATAATTACTTAAATCTATCGTTACAGTTTTCACCAATGTGATAGACAAGCACTAATTTAATTAATTATAACACAAAACACATAACACCCGTAACCGAAGGGCATGTATGAAGAGATTGATGAGTATAGATGAAGCGAAAGAGGTTTGTCAGGATCGTAGCAAGTGGAGGTCCATAGTCTCTGCCTACCCCTGTGGGAAATAGGCGTGATATTATGTATGTATGTATGTAAAACACATAATGCAACTCTTGTGAATTCGTTCAGAGAACAGGTAATTTATATATTATAATATTTTTTAATAAATCTAACCGATGGGCTTAACATGTTTTTCCACTCATCATGCCTGTCATGCCAAATTTGGCAGTTCAGTCACAGGTATGGCACTTCATAGAAGCGCAATATAATTTATGCCTACACTACTACAAACGAAACTACACACCCGTCAATGTATGTGTGTTCGCCCCTTAACACAATCGACAAGGCGAGAACGGGGGAGAGGTGCGAAAACTGGGAACGAGGACGCATATTGCGCAAGACGGCGGGACCCTAGCCGTCTTATTATAAAAATAGGACTAACCTCGTTACTAGGTTTAAACCATTATCCGCCCAAAATGAAGTTGACATTGACAGGTGAGATAGTGTTAAATAACTAGATGTCGACTTGATTTGGTCGGATAATGGTTTAAACTTAGTAACAAACTTAGTCTGCGTTTCCGTTCTCTTTGTAATACTTACATCCATTCCGTGGTTGAGTTCTATGATCTTGAATCTTCTCGTTAGGTATAAAAGTTTCGTTTTTAGGTTACTGAGTGAAGATTGGCGGACAGACTCACCTGAAGAGGTGAGTCTGTCCGCCAATCTTCTTCATCTTACAAGGAGACGGCACGACCTTGGGGAAACGGATTTAACTGAAATTTCGTAAAGTGGTAGTATACCATGTGGGTACTACCACTGTAAAATATTTCCGTCCAATGCCCAGTAGGAGCTGAGAAAAACGTATACAAAGTTCAGCCCTTACTTTATAAGTTACGTTTTCATCGGGCCGAGCGTACCGTGGCGTATGCGGTAATGCTCTAGACTCGTACTCTCGCCTGTGCAGGTTCGAGTCTAACTTGTTCATTTTTTTTTTCCTTTTTTTTAGTCTTATTTTTTACTTTTTTTATTATATAAACTATATAAATCATTTATTAAATAAATTACATAAATTATTTTTCGTATTTACATAAAACATTTTTACCATTTCCATACAAAAATGTGCAGCCCGGGCAATTTGTATGGGAATGTCGAAATTATTTTTGGGTATTGTACTATGGAGATCTGAGTATAGTCCGTGGTTCGATATATTATGGATATGTCCCTTCCACGTAGTATTTGGTGATAAGTTGAGACATTTATCATAATGCCTGGGCATTATGAATAATGACCAGCTACTCCGGGCTAAGTAATTAATTATAATTTGTACTTCCTAATGAATTACATTACCTAGACATTATAATTATTTTCATGTGGATTTCGGGCAATCAGCTAATACACAGGTAGTGGCACGGGGAGATTTACCTACGGTTGATTTATCAAGGTCTTTCGACCAAGTGACGGAATCGACCAATTTGGCTACCCCGAATTACGTACCAAAAACTTTGAATGTACCAGCTACTTCTCTTCCCGCACAGATTGTAAAAGCAGATCGAGGGAATGAGCGAGATTTGAATGATGTCAACAAACCATCATTGATTCCTTTGTCCATCATAACGCCCACCATCACACTAAGCTTGGCCTTTGGGTTTAACAGCTCTAAGCTCTGTCTACCTAGTCAGCGATAAGAGGTACGTTCTCTACGGACAGATTCCACCCGAACGTCTCAAGAGTCGTAACAGCTTCCTCAGGCAGTCAAATATACCAACCGCAAAAGCTCCTGATGCAAGAGTTGCGCAATGGATAAACAAATATCCACCTCACGATCCAAACCTACCATCTGCAGAGCAACTCCCACCTGGTAGAAACAGTGGTTAGTCTGAAAGTCTCTCAATAGACTCCTGGCTGGTGTTGGGAGGTGTCGAGAAAACCGAGTTAGGTGGCGTCACGCTGATAACGTCCTTTGCGACTGCGGTGCAATTCAGTCGATGGACCACTTTCTATCGTGTCCGAATTGCCTTACGTCGTGTACCATTGGGACTTAAATGAGGCTAACGACAGAGGAATTGCCGTGGCCACATACTGGTCAAATGTCATTTGAAATAGAAACTATACTGGAACCATTTTGACTCGACAAAAAGAAGGGATAAAGACGTGAAATGTATCTGTTTTGCATATATTCAGCTTTAAATTCTCGTAAACGGTATAATATGCGTTTAATATAGAACCAGTCAAACAAGGTTAGGATGAGCATGTCGCCTCTATGCTAAACGTGTTTTTGCGCCGGTATGTTGCGTGATTCTGACGTATTAATTTCGTCCAATGCTGTGTATACGGCTGTGACATGGGTCTCTGTAATGCTTCGCTTTACGCTTTTTCCGCATCGGGTCGACCACACACTCTCGGAATAATACCTTATGTAGTACGAATAAGGATGTGTCCCTACTTTACATCACTTTGCGGTATTTTTAACCGACTTTCAAAAGTAGGAGGTTATCAATTCGTCGCGATCTTCTTTTTAATACATGTTTACCGATATTAGAAGACGCATGGACCGATTTGGAAAATAATTGTTTTGTTTAAAAGGGCATACTTGGTGGTCCCATAGAAATTATATGAGTTTTGGAAAATTATTCTATTTAAAGCGTAAAACAAACATACTTAGAATGCAGCAGTTGTTTAATTTTCCTCGCAAATTGTGATAAGGGATATAATATAATATATGATATAATAAAGTGAGAGACGTACTATACATTAACACGTCTTTTTCCCTAATGGGGTAGACAGAGCATTTTGATAAGCATTATGTGATTGTGAAAAGTTTTATAAGGAGGCGAGCCGACAAGATAGTCGCGGGTTGATGGGCGTTTCGGACTGCGGTCCGAATCGCCCAAGTACTGTTTCTGAAGGGGGTCATTTGAACCGCAGGGGTTAAAGCAGTCCGAATGGCCAAAGCTATCTTTTGGAATGAGATTCGGACCACTACTTAATGCTCTTTTAGTAGGTCCGTTTTGGACCAATTATATCGGCACATTTTTGCGTGCACATATTATTTATTATGCACAAATTTTTACTTAGCTACTTAAACTTCAATATCATTTACAGTGATTAACGAAAAAATGATGTAGCGGGCGTAAGACATACAACTTATATATTATTTTATTACTTGTTATTTTGAGCCTGGTTGTACTATAAAGGATATGTAATAAAACTTCATAATGTTCTCTTACCTAATTCAATCCACAAGGAAACTGTATTGTTTTACACCGAGGTCTGAATTTTCCGTTAAAAAATTGTTCTTGGGCGATTTGGACCGCGGTCCGAAACGCCGAACAACCCAGAGTCGTCCGCTACAATTTTAATTCCTTTTACAACTGTAATCTTCACCATCATACTGAAACTAGCCTTTGGCTCTTATGGCCAGGTTCTGCTTACTACATAAGCGATAAAGACGTCTGACGTCGATTTCTATGTAGGTAGTTGACTTCTCTGAATGTTGGAATACAGTATCTATGCATAAATCAAACGAATGTGTGTGCTTCAAGTACTCCCTCTTCCTTTCTTTGCCTAGTCTATTTTATTTCGGCTATCATCGTCACATTTTTTATACATTTCCATTCAGGGCTAGCGTCGCATCTTTTGCTTAGATATGCTTCAGATCGTATGACACGAAACGGACATCGAGTTTGATATGATGTCACGAGAAGAATCTTACTAAAAAAAATATTTACGTCTGGCAAAAATCTATAACTAAAAACTGGAGTTAGTATCTGTGAGGCCTCAGAAAGCATAGCAACTTAACATCGGGGTTAAAAGTATATACATACCTACTACAAGCAAATCAGTTATTCGGATGCCTTCCTCCCTTTGATTCACGAAATACCTAACTAACCATTTTGAAGCAAATTGCTTCCAGTTTCTCAAAATGACAGAATAAGTGATGTATCCTGATACCGACGCGGGACGGCTAGATAATATATTTTGTTTAGAAATACTTGAGGTTTCGGTGCGCGCCTATGAAAATTTATTGCTGTCGCGAGACGAGGGCCTGCGCCAAAATAGCCGAATAATACGGGAAATTCGATCTTTGGCCTTTGTCACGCCCTGACAAGTCCATGTCGATACACGCCGCATTTTTTTATAGCCATCCATGAAAAAGACTTTATATGAAAAGGGCAACTTTGATATCTTAACGTAGGAAAAAAAATATAAATAAAATTTCGTGGAACACAGTACCAATTTTGAAGATAAAAAATATTGATTGTAACCGCCAGCTTCAGAAATTTTGAAATATGTTTTGTCTTTTTCATGGAGATAAAAACGTAAGAAGAATTTTTTTTTCTAACTTATGTTGTACCGCTGCTGGGCAAAGATCTACCCCATATCCTTCCAGGTCTCTCTACCTGGCACTATCGTCACCTTCCATCGTCACTCCATCGTGTTTTTGGCCTATCCCTTTTGCGGCGACCACTTGGATACCACTTAGTGGTATCCAAGTGGTCGCCCACATAAGCCCAACGTTCTCGGTGCTTTCAGCAGACGTGACCCTCCCAGTCTGTTTTGAGCTTGGCAGCTATGCGACCAACATCGACAATACCAGACTTACAGCGAAGTGTACTTTATCAAACTCTGAAGTACGAAGTTGGACTGTTAAACTGAACTCCGACTTTTAAAATATCAATGTACTGAACTTCGAAAGTTTCTGTAAGTATGATACTCCGAAATTTTCTATACAGAAACTTTCGAAGTTCCGTACATCGATATTCTAAAATCGGAGTTCAGTCAGGTAGTTGAATAAACTGATTGAAAAAATGGGATGAAATTCACCTAACGATCGCATAATGCGTTTCCTAACACATCAATCTATTGCACATTAGACCCGAATCTCTGCTCAATAATACAAAAATTGTTCTCACAAAATATCCTTCCTTTCCTCCGTTATGTTATTTTTTGTTATGTTTCCCAACCTAATAACGTTACTATTAGATTCGAGACAAGTACAATAAGTTCTACAGATTGTGAAAATATATGTATTATCTTAGGATCAATCTATGTAGGTACCATATACTTTATACATAAACTTCCCATTTCACACGCACACACATCAAGTCAATGGCGCTTAGCAGACAGAGCACAAGACTGCAATACCCGAAAATACTACTTTTATAGTTAACATGAGCGAGAAGAGGGAAAAAGGAATTTAAATTAGTCATGCATGAGCCGCATCGCCTATTTACAGTGTTCAGATTATCACCCATTCCTTGGGCTCTTACGTTTACGGGAAGAGAAGTAGTTGGTCCTAAGTTGTTTTTTTTTTTCCAAAAAAGCATGAATAAAGTAACAAGAGGAAGCACTAATAAGAGCTAGGAATTACATACTCGTATGTACTTACCTAGCTGCCTGTGGGTGTCAATTAATGTTTGCTGACGTACACGTGCGATACTACGTTTTGAGAACCATACTTAGGTAATGTAAATCAGTCAACAGGGAAAGAGAGGTCACTCACGCACTAAGCTATATACATACTGTAGCTTCACTAACCGCATCCCCGTTTAGGCTTTTACAATGTATTAAACGAGTTAAGCTTTATACACGGCAGCAATGTACATTAAAGCACGATACATCTCATTACATCTTTCCATAGAATTCGTCAAGAGACCACACACGACAGCTATAAATGTACCGTACTAATGTACTATTGTAATGTACATTAATATTTACATTAAAGCTGCCGTGTGTGAAGCTCTTTAGTATCGAGTCTACGAGGTCATAAACGCTCACTAGCCGATGGGGCAAAAAGGTTCTCGAATGGCGACCACGTACTGGCAAGCGAAGCGTAGGACACTCATCCACAAGGTGGTCTCACGACCTAATAAGGTCGCTGGAAAGCGCTGGATGCAGGCCACTCTAGATCGGTCATTTTGGAAATCCTTGGGAGAGGCCTCTGTCCTGCAGTGGACGTTATGCGGCTGAAATGATGATGATGATAAACGCACATTGTGTAAACCGCATGTCGTCATAATAGGAAGTGGTAAATAACCTCGTCCAAAAATGAGGTGGTCTTAAAGAATATTTCATCAGAGTTCTGCTTATATTTGAAGTGTGAAATGATTGCTTCCATTCCAAATTGCTCTAGATTACTATATAAATTATAGGCAATATGCTTATGGTTCCAGTAAATAATACACTAGCATACCATTTACGGGACTAGACCAATAAATACTAGTGTTTAAGTGGGGCATTTATTTATCCATTAGATATACATAATAGATTGATACCTAAATAAAGAAATACGAGTATGCATGCATACTAAACAACTTTACTTACATACTCAATGTATCATTATGAGCGAGACACTTGGCTAGAAGAGGAGTCAGCCGATAGACCAAAGCAATAACAGAGTGGTGGCCGTGACAGGGGAACATACCAGTAGGAAAACCACTGGCCCGATGGTCAGACGATATTTGAAGGTTGACGGGTAAGCAAAGGATGATCGAGACAGGCAAAAGACCGTAGAAAATGGTTCAAAAATGGAAGGTCCAGGCAAGAAGTTCCAGCTTCGAGGAAGAGGTCTTTCGAAGAATCCGCCTCGGCTGGGCAGCCCTCTGGAAGCTACGCAGTGTCAAAATACCTCAGTGCCTCAAGACGAAAGTGTTTAATCAATGTATTTTACCAGTGGTGACTTTTACTTATGGCTCTAAAACGCGGTCCCTTACTATCACGTGGTCACTCAACGCGCTATGAAAGGGCTATCTATTCTCGGAGTTTCTCTACGTGATCGAATAAGAAATGAGGAAATCCGTAGGAGAACAAAAATCACTGACATAGCCCAGCAGATTAGCTCGTTGAAGTGGCAGTGGGCGGGACTCCTAGCGCGACGAACCGATGGCTGATGGGGCAAAAAGGTTCTCGAATGGCGACCACGTGCTGGCAAGCGGAGCGTAGGACACCCATACAAGGTGGTCTGAAGACCTGACTAAGATCGCTAGAAAGCGCTGGATGCAGGCCGCCATAGATCAGCCATTTTGGAAATCTTTGGGAGAGGCCTATGTCCTGCATTGGACGTTGTGCGGATGATGATGAATGATGATTATTAGTATGATTATGTAATGTGTAGGTACCATATGTAAGTACTTACTCGTACGTATTGTTCTTAGTTCAAGATTATTCTCACGCGACGTAGTTACGAGAAAATTACAAAGGTTGACAAAGCGAACGTAATTCTTGAGTATTGCCTCCCCCTCTCCCCTGCACCTTCTTATTTCAGCCTAATTTAAATCTGTCGTTGAGTCTAAATTATAAAGCTACGGCTGGATGCAGGTCGATTTCAATATAAGTAACTTTAGAAACACTTTTGGAATAACGCCTGTAGCTATGCTCGTATATAGTGGTTTTATTGGGGAATCACTATTGGTTGACATCATGCAACTAAAACTCACGTTGAAGTGATGATAATGGTTGTTCTAGAAATTTCAATTTATTTGTTATATATATCCGAAATAAGCTCTTAAAACAGGGCAATTTTAAATTAACATTGGCAAAATTACTATACATTCCACCATTTTTCAAATGGAATAACTGTCCTTTGATTTAAATTTAATTAATTATATCGGCATAATTCATAAAATTATTAATAGATTAAAATTTTACTATTGTACAAACACTTTTCCGGTAACAATGTTATATCTGATTTTTGGAGGTTGAAAGTTTAATTTTTGTCTAGCAATTGTTTTACTTGACACAGACTGATTATTAGGTTTCAATTCAAACATCTGGTTGCTAAGTTCTTGTAGCAAAGTTGTCGGCCGGCCGCATATTATCCGAATTTTTCTGTCCGAAAATTTCGGACGCCCGCCGGACGGTACTCTGTCCATACATTTTGTTCTAGACCCCGCATACTGTAAGAATTCAGACGTGTCTGACGTCCGAATCTGATAGCGCCGGATGCAAACCATCTAACGTCCGGTTTTTTTTCTAATCCGAAAGCCGGGCGCACACTTTAGGAAATTTTCTGTCAGAAAATTTCGGACGGCCACTGGTTTCACTCCGCACACTATCAGAAATTTCGATCCGGCGAATTTGACCTTAGTCCTAGGCTGGCCGTCATGCAGCGTGGTCGTCAAGAGTAAAGAAAAACAAAATGGACGGCGATCAATTTATTTTTATGATGGTTATAGATTCAGAGATACTTAAACGCATTATTTTCATAAAAACTCGTATCATGTCTCTATGTCTAACGGGACAAGTACACTATTTTGGCCCCTGCAGCTCTTAGCAGACAGCGTCCAGGACCTTTAGACCCAAGGGCTACGTTTAGTGTAATTTATGGGCAAAAAGATATTATTTTGTATTTTTTTCAAAATTGTAGAATCACGGGGAATGGTCGACGAAGACGAAAATTTTTCTCTCATGAATAAAATCAAAACTATTTATCACACTATTATTATAAAGGTAAAGTTTGTGAGTATGTGTGTGTGTTTGTTTCTTCTTCATACGCAAACGGCCAATTTTGATAAAATTTGGCACATAGGCTACTTTTTCCGCGAGTAATACCGCGGAGCGCAGCTAGTTTTACAATAATAACAAAAATATATTTGAGATTCTTATAACGAGCCCTTTCAATTAATATATGACACAGTAAGGTTTGCAAATATTTTTTCTTTAATTCCTAAATTGTTCCCTCGAAAATTATCATATTCTGAAATAAAATATTTTTTTTTTGCACATTTGCGTTTGGGTCATAGAATTACACCATCTTACCTAATTTCATTTGGTCCAGTAGATTCAGAGCAAATTGGCTGTGACAGACGGACGGACAGACAGACTCACGAGTGATCCTATAAGGGTTACGTTTTTCATTTTTTGTACAGAACTCTAAAAACCGCATCGAAATCGGTCCATCCGTTCGAGCGCTATACGATGCCACAGACATACACACAAGCAGGCTGGCAGACAGACCGACATTAACGTGAAAATTATAAAATTACTTTTTTTTTGTCGGGGGTTAAAAATAGATTTATTTATTTATTCATTTATTTTTTATTTACCAATTTATTTTATTATATTATTGAGTAATTTACTAGATCGATTAGATAATTTGCATCCGCAAGAAAACATTCGTATTTTTTCTCTCATTACATTCATATCCGCCATATTGTGCGCTGCACAGAGTAAATGCGTGCCGAATGCACGACATTCACTTGATATCTGAGGAGCAAATTTGTGATAGGTGTCCGTGGTGTAGCAAAATGTATGGAAAGCGCGCCGCGCTGTCCGAAATTAGGTACGATTCAAACCGACCGGCTCGCATCGGCCCGGCCCGGAAGGCATTTCACAATGTGGTAAAGGAAATTGAAACTTGTAACAAGAAATTAAAGTCATATTTCTGCCACATATACATTCCTTGTCTTCCCTACGGCTCATTTCAGCGCTGGTCGACTCCGGTCGGCTCCGAGTGGCTCCCGACGTATACCGCGACAGATAGCCGGCTCTATCGGTATGCGTCGGGTCAGTTCGGAGCAGTACGGCTGTCGAACCGCGAACAGTGGTGTAGCGAAACGAGTCATTCGAAGTTGTTTACACTAAAGGATAAGGACGTACTCGCAATTAACTTTAATAAACAAGTAATACCACGTCCCATTCCACCATTTTTTTATTAAAATTCTATGGTGTCTACACAGCGCAATGCAAGCAGCACTTATGGTGTCTACACTTTACGCATTGCGCGGGCGCTGTCGGCACCTATACGGCTCCCGCGGCACGCGTACGGCTCACACGACACGTTACGGCTCTAACACACGTGGCCGGCTGCCGCGGCGGCCCAAATCGATGCGGGCCGGTCGGTCTGAATAAGCTAAACAGAAAAATTCGGACGTTAGATACTTTGCGTCCGGCGGTGCATTCCGTCGGACGTCAGACACGTCAGAATTCTGATAGTTTACGGGGTCTAGAACAAAATGTATGGATAGAGTGCCTTCCGGCGAGCATCCGAAATATTCTGACAGAAAAAGATCTTGTAATGTGCGGTCAGTTGAATTTCGGATGGGGTGCGGGGCTGAGGGGGGGGCACACATTTTGTACTAGACCCCGCCCACCATGTCAAACATAAATAATAAGCATGATGACTGGCAAAAAAACTTTTATCGTAGATACAAAAATGACGAAGAAACAGCGCATTAAAATTTTGTATAGAGTCACGGTAA
This sequence comes from Acrobasis suavella, assembly GCA_943193695.1. Classification (NCBI taxonomy): domain Eukaryota; kingdom Metazoa; phylum Arthropoda; class Insecta; order Lepidoptera; family Pyralidae; genus Acrobasis; species Acrobasis suavella. The sequence goes on from OW971947.1 coordinate 7,923,034, forward strand.
AGTACGATTTTTAGATAGCGGTGACCTCACAACGTCTGATTAGGTACCGAATGCTACAAAAGTTGCAACACAAATATTTATTTAATAATAAGGAAGCAGTAGACATAGTAGATAATGCAACGATCCTGGGACTAACGATTGATTTCGAGTTGCAAAGGGGTGCCCATATAAAAAAAATTGCGGCCTACGCGATTAGGATTGTGGTGAACCTTATTAATGTTTTGAGTAAACATTATTTTTAACAAATATAGTTTTATATAATTGAAATAGGAAACAAACATACATACATATTATTATATAACTTAAATCCGGCACTGCACTACCCTGAGTAGGACCCTGTCGAGAGGGACGAGACGCGGTGCGCGGGCGCCGCGACCGAGTCCCCTGAGCCGGCACTCCGACGCACAGAGCTCGGCAGTGCACCGATTGAAGCCTTACGCAGAACCCGTGTCGCGCTAAACCATTTTCGCTACGCCGCTATTTTTCGTTCTATCTCGTAGTCTTGTGATTTCATCTTCTTCCTATTTTCTATCTATCCGTGTTTGTACTGTTTCACCTAGTCTATTATAAGTGTAATGAGCACTATCATCTTTCATTTAAGCTTCCTCATCTATCTTTAACTTCCATAACAAAGCGCTTATTCGCTTTATACCCCGACGTGATCTGCATCGCCCGTCTACGCATTAAGTCAGTAGGTCGTTTCGTTCCGCGCGTTACATGGCGAACAAAGAAATGGAAGCTTCGGGAAGCAGCGCGCACGCACGCGGCCAGAACATCGAAGAAGATGGAGGTAGCGGTCACATATTTAAGGTTGGTGTACGCATTCCACCTTTTTGGCCAGAAGAACCAGCATTATGGTTTGCGCAAGTTGAAGGGCAATTTGCTATCAGCGGCATTACAGCCGATAGTACTAAATATTATTATATAGTTGCCCAGCTAGGTCACACATATGCGGCTGAGGTTAAAGATATTATCACCTCACCTCCCACTGAGAACAAATATGCAAAATTGAAATCAGAATTAATTAAGCGCCTATCTGCTTCGCAAGAAAAGAGGGTTAAACAATTATTAATGCACGAAGAGCTTGGCGACAGAAAGCCTTCACAATTTTTACGCCATTTGCAAACCCTAGCTGGGCCAACCGTACCGGAAAATTTTTTGTGCACTTTATGGGCTAGTAGACTACCGCAAAATATCCAGACAGTGATTGCCTCGCAAACGAACTTACCTCTCGAGTCTGTTTCAGAACTAGCTGACAAAGTATATGAAATTGCGCCACCCGCACCCATTGTAGCGAGCGCAGGTACCAGCAGCGGTGGAATGCACGAGATGATGCAGCAGATTTCCGAGCTTACGCGACAGGTTGCGGCTCTGCAAACGCAGGTACAAGGTAGATCTAGACCTAGGTATAGAAGCAGACAGGGAGCATCCCCGCACCACAGCAAGCACAGGTCGCGTTCTAGAAGCAAGCCACGTGTTGAAGGCTACTGCTGGTACCATAATCGTTTTGGCAAAAAAGCTACGAGGTGTACTACGCCCTGCACGTTTTCGGAAAACGTCAGCGGCAGCCGGAACTAGCGGCTAACGACTGCCCCGATAAACCCAGCCGCCTTTTTATGACTGACCGCACATCCAAGATTACCTACCTCATAGATACTGGTTCTGATCTTTGCGTCTTTCCTCGAGCACTTCTTCGAGAACCTCGTCGTAGGACTGACTACCAATTGTTTGCGGCCAACAATACCCCAATCATCACATACGGCTGGCTTCATCTAAAACTGGATTTGGGGCTACGCAGGGAGTTCAGGTGGAAGTTTGTCGTCGCAGATGTCCCCAAGGCAATAATAGGTGCAGATTTTCTCATATTTTATAATTTACTAGTAGATATGCGGAACCACCGTTTGATAGACGGCCTCACTTCACTTTCTTCTACAGCATCAGCGGCGGTTAAAAGTATTACTGACATCTCAACCATCAAGTCGGTAGCAGGCGATACTCCATACCACCAACTCTTACGTGAGTACCCTGATATCACTAGACCCCCTGGCACACAGAAGGAGATACGTCATGGAACTGTACATCACATACGTACCGTACCTGGTCCACCAGTTTCATCACGCCCGCGCCGCCTTCCACCAGATAAGCTAAAGATCGCTCAGAAAGAATTCGCTGAAATGATAGCCAACGGAACAGCAAGAAGATCAGAAAGCCCCTGGGCATCTCCCTTGCACCTCGCCCCGAAGAAAGACAACGGCTGGAGACCATGCGGAGACTACAGGGCTCTGAACGCCAGAACCATACCAGACCGGTACCCGGTTAGGCATATACAGGATTTCTCACACCAGTTGGCAGGTAGTAAGGTCTACTCTAAAGTTGATATGCTGAAAGCTTTCAATCAGATTCCTGTCGCTCCAGATGATATCCAGAAGACGGCAATAATCACGCCGTTTGGTTTGTTCGATTTTCCCTATATGAGCTTTGGGTTGCGTAACGCAGCCCAAACGTTTCAGAGGTTTATTGATGAAGCCCTAAAAGACCTTCCCTTCTGTTACGGGTATCTTGATGACGTCCTGGTTTTCTCATCATCAGAAACTGAACATCTGCAGCATCTACGGCAACTTTTCCAGCGATTGTCTGAATATGGCATCCTGATCAACTCTGCTAAGTGTGAGTTTGGTAAAACTAATATTACTTTCCTGGGTCACGAAGTAAGCGCAGACGGCATCCGTCCCCTCACGCAGAAAGTCCAGGCAATTCAGGAATTCCCAATACCAAAGACGGTAAGAGAGATGCGTCGATTTCTAGGTATGTACAATTTCTACAGGCGATTCATACCTGAAGCTGCGAAACTTCAAGTACCGCTCAATGTCGTGTTGTCAGGCCCAAAGTCAAATGGCTCTCAACCCATCACTATGACCAACGAGATGCTGGAAGCCTTTAATGCCTGTAAGTCCAGTCTCTCTGACGCTGTTATGCTGGCACATCCTGAACCTGACGCTGAATTAGCTGTCTACACCGATGCATCTGATGTCTCCATAGGTTCAGTTCTTCAGCAGAAGTCTCAAGGCACATGGAAACCTCTCGCATTCTTTTCTCGCAGACTGACGACAGCTCAAAAGAAATACAGCCCATATGACCGGGAACTCCTAGCGATATATGAGGCCATCAAACATTTTAGGCATATGATCGAGGCCAGACATTTCACTGTGTTTACAGACCACAAGCCCTTGACGTACGTATTCCAATCGAAGCGTGACAACTGCTCTCCAAGGCAATTTCGTTACCTGGACTACATCTCTCAATTTACAACTGACATTCAGTACGTAGCAGGCAAAGAAAATGTAGTCGCTGATGCCCTATCAAGAATAGAAGCCGTTTCGTCAGGTACTCCTATCAACTATGACGCGCTTGCATTATCTCAAGTTAAAGATCCTGAGCTGCAAGCGCTTCTCAAGGAAGGTACGTCGCTAAAACTAAAAAAGATAAAAATTTCGGACAGCAACAATGAGATCTACTGTGACGTTTCTACAGCTAACAGCCGCCCATATGTCACTAAACCATTTAGAAGGCTAGTTTTCGACACACTACACCGGTTTTGTCACCCTGGAGTAAGAGCGACAGTAAAACTAATCGCAGATAGATTTGTATGGCCTGGAGTAAGAAAGGACTGTAAACAGTGGGCCACAGAATGCACAGATTGCCAGAAATCCAAAATTTCCCGTCACACGTCCTCTCCTATCTCCCAATTCCCTATTCCTACCCATCGCTTTTCCCATGTCCACATGGACATCGTAGGGCCTTTACCAGTTTCTTCTGATTACAGATATGTCCTCACAGTCATCGATCGTTTCACTCGTTGGCCTGAGGCTTATCCCATAGCCGACATCTCTGCAGAGACATGCGCCCGCACCTTCATTGCTGGCTGGGTGTCTCGCTTCGGCTGCCCACATCGCATCACGACAGACAGAGGCAGGCAGTTCGAGAGCAAGCTTTTCCACACCTTGAGTGCTGTCCTGGGGGCGGAACACCGTCCCACGACATCGTACCATCCTGCTTGCAATGGACTTGTAGAGCGTCTTCACCGCCAGCTGAAAGCCTCCATCAAATGTCACGCCACTTCCAACTGGTCTGAGGTACTCCCCTTGGTGCTGCTCGGCATCCGCAGCGCCTGGAAAGAGGACATCAACGCATCAGCAGCTGACCTGGTCTACGGTGAACCCCTTCGCTTACCTGGCGAGTTTCTCACACCTGCAACACCTGACATCGTCGATTACACTGACTTCGTGGCACGACTTCGACTGCAAATGGCGAAACTGTCACCGCAACCCATCAATCGACATGGCGAGAGAACCTTCTACATCCCTAAGGCTCTTGAGACAGCGGACTATGTCTTCCTACGTCAAGATGGTGTCCGACGACCACTCGATCCTCCATACACGGGACCTCATAAAGTACTAGAAAGAGGAAAGAAAACCTTTAGAGTTTCAATCCAGGGCCGTGAAACAACCGTATCCATCGACCGGCTGAAACCCGCCTACGTAGCCAAAGACGATGATGTACTCACCTCATCCAGGACGACTCCCTCACCAGAAGTCATGAATGCACCACCGCTTCCCGCTGCAAAAACACCGGCATTCCAGCCCTTGATGTCACCACCACCTCAAACTGAAAAGAAGACCCGGTCCGGACGTCGCGTTCGCTTCCCGGACTACTATCGACCTTAGCGTAGCATCGGTCTCGGCAGGGGGGTAGTGTGGTGAACCTTATTAATGTTTTGAGTAAACATTATTTTTAACAAATATAGTTTTATATAATTGAAATAGGAAACAAACATACATACATATTATTATATAACTTAAATCCGGCACTGCACTACCCTGAGTAGGACCCTGTCGAGAGGGACGAGACGCGGTGCGCGGGCGCCGCGACCGAGTCCCCTGAGCCGGCACTCCGACGCACAGAGCTCGGCAGTGCACCGATTGAAGCCTTACGCAGAACCCGTGTCGCGCTAAACCATTTTCGCTACGCCGCTATTTTTCGTTCTATCTCGTAGTCTTGTGATTTCATCTTCTTCCTATTTTCTATCTATCCGTGTTTGTACTGTTTCACCTAGTCTATTATAAGTGTAATGAGCACTATCATCTTTCATTTAAGCTTCCTCATCTATCTTTAACTTCCATAACAAAGCGCTTATTCGCTTTAGGATAATTTACTTTTTGATTGATTGAGAAAAAAAACAGTTAGCTGACATTGATACAGTGCGTTTGGTATATTTTAGTTACTTCCATAGTGTTATTTCCTATAGAATATTGCTATGAGGTAACGCTGCAGAAATAAATACCATATTTATTTTACAAAAATGCGCTATTTGATTTATCGAGACTGTGGGATTATTTTATTTAAAAATAGAAAAATAACGTTTGCAAGAATTACTCATCAAACTCACATTAGTACAATACTGGACTTAAGGCCTGTCCCAATTTAGGCAGGATTTGCAAATACTCACCACACTGAGTAGATGAGTTAATGATTGCACTAGATAATATAAAGAGATTTTGCACAGATGCTGTTGTAATAATTAAAAATTCAAAGTATTACCAGTGGTATTCGTTCGTGGTATTGGATCGGAATAAATCGTTGTATGCTGCTGCCCGTCCGCCACGTGTATTTTCTAATTTTTTTATTAAAATTCTATTCGATTGTCCAGTTTTATTTTTCTGTCTACATGCCTATTAAATAGATGAACCCAGTTCCGTCTATGTTGACGGTCAACCGCGTACTAAATTCGAAATCGCCGGATCGAAATTTCTGATAGGTGTGCGGGGTGGTAGCAGCAGCCATCAGAAATTTTCGGACAGAAAAATTCTGATAATATGCGGCCGGCCTAAATACTTACCGCCTTGTAAGTATGAGTAGAAAATTACTTTAAAAACAAATAGTAAAGTGTGTAAGTAACACATCTTGAAATATTATTAAAATAACAAAAAATAACCAAACGTTTGGTAATGTGATGTTGCATCATTTGCATATCCAACCAGTTTTAAAGGTTAGGTATGTGAATATTTTGCTTTTACGCACGTCTTAAAAACTTTGACCTCGGATGACCAAACAAGGAAAGATTCGATATCGCACAGAATTTAAGGTTTGGCAGATTCGCGCTGATTACCTTGTCGAAATATAAAAAAGAAAAGAAATTGAATGATCTCGGACTAAATCAACCATGAAATAGAACTTTCTCCAAAGAAAAAATGTTTGCATTCATTTCATTCAGGTAAATCGGTCAAATTTAACAGGAGTAGGAAAAAAACCCTTTTTTTGCCTTCAAAAGTATATAGAAATTAGACGGAAACCAATTTTTTTTATATTTCAGTGACTACCTTTTGGAGAAATTTTTTACTTTATTTGTATAGTTAAGTCGATGATAAATATGTAGAGATAGAAAAAAGATGACATATTTAAAACAAGCTGATGTCCGCAACTTCTTCCACTTGAAATTTAATAATTATGACCACCCTTTTTTCTGATTTTAGATTTTAATAAAACAAAGCTTATTTATATGTTGCTCTTAGCTGAGCTTAATCTATTATTGAAAACTGCGTAAATATCCGTCCAGTAGTTTCGAAGCTTAGCTTGAACATAAATATATTAAATGTACAGACACGCGATTCTGTTTAATTTTATGTATTAAATTAATTCAAATGAAATATTTAAAATAAAAAGAAAATTAAGTCTAAAAAAAACGTAAAAAAAAACTATAATTACAAGTTTATTTGCCAGGTAAATTAAAAAAATTCCGTTCACCCCATAACTTTGGAATCGTTTTTCCGACTCCATCAAACATAAGCAGCTAAGAACCAAGGAAACTTGCAATTACGTAAAAACAAACGCATCGAAATCTGACCATCCGTTCGAGAGCTACGATGACACAGACATACAGATAGACAGACAGACATTGGCGTCAAACTTATAACACTCTTTTTTGTCGGGGATCCAATTTTGCAACTTAAATAGGTAGCAAAAAACAGAAAAAAAAAGTTATTGGATCTCATTTTTTTGTGAAACCTTATTTACAATTACTAAAAATCGTAGACGTTATCAAAAGCAAAACTATTCGAGAAATATTCCATTTAAAATAAAACGGACCCTTTATTTGCTCTCATAAAATATTTCATAAAATACCTTCACACATATGTATTACTGTATAAGTGTTAGTCGTTTTCCCTCGCAACGCGTCAACACGTTGAGTGGTTCGCGATATTGAAAACGCGGCACTTTTGGCGTCAACATGGCTGTCGCCCTAGTGCGATGTGAAAGACGTTTCAAAAGAAAGTATGTCCTTTTTATCCGACTTCAAAAAAGCAGGATTTCAATTTTCAGCAATTCGTGCGAACCTTTTTTTGGGCAAAATTCAAAATCAATTGTATAATCTAACTTTCAGTCCATAAATCTAACTTTATGTAAGTCTCAGTCCACAAATCTAACTTGTATATCAGTATCATTATAAGGTTGACGTTGTTGGAGAAAATGCTGCAGTACAGTTTGTTACCGCTTCTTCTGTACTTGCGCTTAGGAGGCGACAGTAAACTTAGTTGTAAGTATATGATCTGACGTCAACAACTACCTATGACATCGAAAGAAAAAAATGACAATTATCAAGTGATACAAAAATCCAAAGATAAATAAATGTTTTTGACTTTTTTATAGCTTGGGGGTGAAGTCGATTTATGCAATATGTAACAAAAACCCTGACCGATCTTTGTAGGAGCAACTTACACCGTCAATATGAACAACTTTTTCTATGGGACTAATGTTTGAAACTCCAAAAAAATACTGTCATTTTCATACAAAAGTTTTCAGCCGGCCCGGCAATTTGTATGAAAATGACGATTCTTTTTCGCGTTTCAAGCATTGGTCCCATAGGAAAAGTTGTTTATATTGACGGTCTGAGTTGCTCCTTCAAGGATCGGACAGGGTTTTTGTTACATATTGTAATTTGAAAAGTGATACTGGGTCTTGCGACTTTAAGCAGATAGACCCCAGAGCTGTAAGACCCTAAGTCCACTTTTAGCATGATGGTGTTGAGTGACTTACTTGACTTATGGTCCTAAGGCCCCTAAGTGGGGCAGAGGGCTTCAGAAGTCTTTCTCCATCCCGAACGGTATTTGGCTAAACTCTTTACTTCGGGCCAAGTTGCCCCGATTGTGTTCGTCTCCGCCGCAACTGTGCGCCACAAGGTCTGCTTGGGACGGCCAACTTTTTGCTTGCCCTGAGGGATACACTCTATAGGGCTTGCTTCGGAATGTGTGTGGGCTCTCTCCTGAGAGTATGGGCTATCCATGTCCATTTGCGGCGCATGATCTGAACTATTAGCAGTTCCTGTCCTGGCACGCCGATGGTGTTAAATGGTTCTCGAAAATGAAAACTCGGCACTTGTGACGTCAATATGACTGTCACCCTAGTGCTAGGAGTTTTTGGCGGGAAGTCAAGGGGTTCAGTTGGAGTTTGCTTTAAATTGTTTTGCAAATTGATTCTAGTGGACTTTAAAATATGAAATTGGCGCAGTTTAGTATTATAAATGCTCATGCTCATGGACAATATGTGAAATGGTTAAAGTGGACACTCATAGTGCGGCTGTAGTGATATTTATTTGCGGACTGTGGTGGGCGTCTTTAGGCGCCGTCCGCCACTCATTCGGCTATGAAAACCAGTGGACTCGTATAAATTTGTCGCAAGAAGCTCCCTTGAAGCAATCAAAGGACCTACACCAACCTTTGATTATATAGTTAGAGTTAGGGTTAGGTTTGGATAGGAATAAAGGAAGGATAAAATAAAGATGGGCTCTAAAGGACTAGTATTCAGAGCCGTAAAATAATTATAAAAAAAACACTGGTGCTATGTGAATAAAAGTTACCAAGGTCCTTTATATGAAAAGTTATATTTTCATACATACACTATCACGTCTTTGTCCCTGATGGGGCTGACAGAGCATTTTGGGTTTTGCGGCTCTAAGCAGACAGAGCCCATAGCTTCAGGACCCAAAAGCTACTCTTAGCATCGCATGATGGTGGGTGAGAAAATAGAAAAAGGAATCAAAATCGTGACTGGGATGCTAGCCGCATTGCCTTTTAACATGATTCATATTTTCGACCATTCCCTCAAGCTGCTTTTATATTTTCAGAGACGGTACGCATACTTTTTCTAAAACTTTTCGCCTAAGTAAGTCTTATTTAAAACAACCTAGCAAAATTTCAAAACATTCGAACCCACAAAAGTTTAAACACGACGACTTGAACGAAATTCTCAACTCACAAATAAAGGCTTAAACGAAACAAACAGCAATTCCTTTTGTTCCGGATCTTTTTCCGCATTCCTGGAAATCCCGGAGCTGCAGGAGTGAGGTAATGAAAGCATGAGTCGTGAAGAATGCGTGTGTCGGTCCCACATTCTCGGGACAGCTCATTTGTAAATAGACCCGCTTGTGCTGTAATGTGTCTCGATTTTTTTTTTGGTTATTGCGCATATCCTGATATAGTAGTTTTATTTCTTTTGTTATTGATATTTTTATCAAAACTTTACGTTCAAATTTGCAGAACAAAACTCGCGTGAAATTCTAAACAGCTTAACAAATCAAGCAGCTTCCGGATCTTTTAAGCATTCCTGGAAATCTTAGAGCTTTAGGACTACGCTTATGAAAGCGAGAAGAATGCGTGTGACGGTCCCACAATCTCGGTACAGCTCATTTTTTTGTAAATATATCCATTTATGATGCAATGCGTCCCAGCTTCTACAGTTTTTGCACATTTCGTGATACAGTAATTCTTTTTCTTGATAGAGTAACTTTTATCGAAAAACTAAACTCCTGATTGACTAATTCGAAACTACGAGAATAGTTTTCATATAATATCGTTATCAAATGTTTTTATCTCACATAAGATTAATCAAATTGTAGGGTATTTTTATTTTTCCCTGGACACGCTACTTTCTATGGACATAATTCACATGGACGCGACACAAATTATAGGTTTTGTATTTATTCAATTTGCATTCTCATACAAATTGCCCAAGCGGCTGCACATTTTTTTTTTATGGAAATGCCAATTTTTTTTGCTTGACTCGCAACCTTCCATGTACATAATTTACATGGACGCGACACAAATTATAGGTTAAGTATTTATTCAATTTCGGAACCCCAAAATAATTCCGTCTCAGTAAGTGCATTAAAAAAGGTTTTCTTACCCTAAAAGTTGCCGAATCAGCAATATCTTTTTCCGCATTCCCGAAGGTCGGTAAGCTGAGGTAATGCATGAGTCGTGAAGAATGCGTTTGTCTGTGTGACGTTCTCACGACAGCTCATTTATAAATAAAAAGGGTTAGGTATGTCGCCTTACAACCTTTTTCTTGTCATGCGGATTTTGTAAACACAGCAACACAGACGGCTGGGATTAGAATTTTTCCTTTCGTCAAATCAAAATATAATGATTTCCGTAGCGTAACAGTCAACACGGTTGTCCGCCCCTCTGGAAGTCTAGAACCTCCGGAGTCCGGAGGTTCTGGGTTCTGGGAAAAAAAACCTTCCAAGTGCGAGTTGGACACACGCACGAAGGGTTCCGTACCATTTTCTATAAAAACTCACGTTCGTTGTATGGGAACTCCAGTTAAATATTTATTTTATTCGGTTTTAATTATAGCGGCAACAGAAATACATCATCTGTAAAAAATTTATCTGTCTAGCTATTATTTTCATCATCAGGTTCATGATATACAGATACAGCCTGGTGACAGACAGACGGAGACGGACGGACAGCGGAGTCTGAGTTATAGGGTCCCGTTTTTACCCTTTGGGAACGAAAGCATAAAAAATATATTATTGTACAAAAAATACCCCATCATTGATATAAAATATTTTGTATATTTTATATAGCACTGATTTCAGAAGCATTGTTTTTTCACACAATTCAGTAAAAGTTACTGATTAAGAAGGTATTATTTATGGATATAAGTGACGAATGCTGGACATGAGCTTTATCAATCTCATGTCATTAGAAAATAACTTTGGTTTTACCCATCTACATTCTTAAAAATTTCGACATAGGTATCTAAGGTATCTTATCTTAATCAGCGGCAATGCTTCTGAGCCCGTGGTCCGCTTCCTAACCAAGGTGATTCGAAGAAGTTACAGGTATTTACACAGAGCGACTGCCGTATGACCTTCGCAACCCAAAGGGAAGACCAGAACCAATCCCAGGATAGGTTTGAGCAAATGCTAGATGGCGTTCGAGCAAACAATAAATGTCTTAGTATTACATTATCCCATGGTCTGATAAACCGTTTGATGAACGCGTGATCACTATTCAGATTCATGGCGTGAAACAAGATGCGATTGGTTATATTAGTCATACTTGAAGCAGAAGTGGTAATCATTAGATCGAATAGTAGATAAGCACGTGTCAGTATTCAGTACTCTGTGCACGTGTGTTCGAATTACCATGAATTACGTAGAGCTTGTCTATGAATAGGAATTTCGTTATGATTACTCATTCTTTAGGTTTGTTTTGTTTTTCGTATGTGTAAGTGGCCAACATTGTTGTTAGATTTTTTAAGCTGCCTAAAGGTACTTACTAGTTTGGCTATGCCCTACAATGATGTCAGACAGGACAAATGGCTTAGCATGCTTTCCGAAGAACAAAGGAGCTGAAAAAGATATTACCTATCCGAATGCGGACCATGACCCTGGTCTCTTAACTTGCGATAGCGCTAGTAATGCGTTTAGGCCTAATTCATTTATTCATGATTGTTTCTATAATGAATTAGATATGATATAGACAGACATTTACAATACTTTAAAAAAGAAGTAAATTATAAAACATATATGGCCGAATTCCAAAGTAACCCGGTACATTAGGGGATTTATTTTCCATATTTAATGGCCATTTTAACAAGTAACAACTTCAAAGCTTAGGTAATTGTTTTCTAAGGATTATGTATTTTGTCCGAAATTTCTCATAAAAACCTAACCTTGTCAACTGGTAGGGTCACAGTGATAGAAACTTTAAGTATATTTATTATAATAACATATTTATATTTACAAAAACAACATTCCCACGACTTCACTGTATAATGTCAATGCCATGGATCTACTCGTATGTCAAATGATTAAGAGGATTATGATTGATGCGTATAATAATGTAAAGTGGAGTGGAGAATACGTAGTTGAACAGCTATTGTGGGTTTGAAATAGAGCCAATAAGGGGGAAGGGGGGATACACGTGCGGCAACCCTTCCGGTCATAATTCACGGTATTGTATGACGGTGCTCGACGCGATAAGGACGGATACTGGACGTTTAGAAAAGCTTATCTTTGTATGTTTTTTAAATAAACAACGTTATACTGAAAAATAATAAAAAATATATGGTTAATAATGATAAAATACTTACTTCCATCGAGTTTAGGCGATTGGCACGTTGCTCCCCATCCAGCTGCGTAGCGCGGGTCCACCATACAAAAACGACGCTCGTAGACGCGGTGTCAGTATGTTGTCTTATGTGTTTTTACTATACAAATTAAAATACTTGCATACAGTCCGGCCCCGCTCTACGCAGCGGACTGAGGAGCAGTGTGCGAATCGCCTTACTCCTTAGTATCGAATGGTCTTAAACGCAAACAGTCTTATTATAAAAACAGGACTAACTTTGTAACTAGGTTTAAACCATTATCCGCCCAAAATGAAGTTGACATTGACAGGTGAGATAGTGTGATATTACTAGATGTCAACTTGATTTGGTCAGAAAATGGTTTAAAAAAATAAAAATATAAATATATAAGGACAAATTACACTGATTGAGCTAGCCCCAAAGTAAGTTCGAGACTTGTGTTATGGGATACTAACTCAACGATACTATATTTTATAACATATACATATATAGATACACATCCAAGACCCAAGACAATTTGAAAAAGACCATTTTCCAACTTGCCCTGGCCGGGGATCTAACCCGGGACCTCTGACTGGCGGACTAGCATGGTGACCATTACGCCACAGAGGTCGTCAGGTTTGAACCTATACTATATATACAATATGTAACAAAAACCCTTTTTTGCCCGGCCGGCCGAACACTTTTGTATGAAAATGTCATACAAAAGACCAATGCTTCAAAATTTTTCGGGTTTGAAGCATTGGTCCCATAGGAAAAGTTGTTCATATTACGGTCTGAGTTGCACCTACAAGGATCGGACAGGGTTTTTGTTACATCTTGTATAATAGTTAGACATTGACAGGTGAGATAGTGTGATATTACTAGATGTCAACTTGATTTGGTCGGATTATGGTTTGAACCTAGTAACAAACTTGGTCTGGGTTTTATAATATGATGGAAATAGTCTATGTAGCAACTGGTCTAAAATGCCAAAATCGCATGTCGTCATAATAGGGAGTGGTCTAAAGACTAATCTTGTCCAAAAATGAGATGGTCTTAAGTAATGTTTCGTCAAAATTATGAGGTTGTCTTAATGAAAACTAGTCTATCTTCGTCTGAGAGAAAGAAAAATCTAAGATTGTTCCAGCTGTTTTTCTTTTCGCGCAGATCATAAAGGCTGATCGAGGGAATGAGAGAAAACTAATTGAAATCCCGCGAATGCCGAAGCACTATGAGATTAGGGTGTCTATACATATTATTACGCTAAATTAAGTCCCTGGTGAGAGATTTTTCAGGCTGCCTAAAGGCATCTGACGTAGCTTGACGACTGTCATACACTAATGACAGCCGGGACAACGGCTAATACGATTATACGTGCCTTCCGAAGCACGAAGTACCTCGACTTTTTTTATGCCACTTGTGATCAGCCATCCAGGTGCGGACTACGCTCGGTTTAGCTTTCCTTGCGAAAGCGTTAGTAATGCGCACTTCCGCCGGGCCACCGAGCTCCTCAAATTAATCGCATGAGATTTGATGTTAAAGGTACTAATGAGTGTTTGATTAGCTGTTTAATCAAATAACGCTTAACCCTAAATTATTCAACCTATAACTTAAGTATTTATTCCAATGCCATAAGGCTCATGGAAGAAGTATAAGTTTACAGCAATATAACTTATCACAAAACATGTTTAACATAAAGGACGAAAACATCCATAAAGCACAAAATAAAACTAGAGTCGATACAAAATTGCAAACATTCGTTTTAAAAATATAAGTGTGTAATGTAATATGTTTTTTTCTAACGACTCAAAATCCATTTAAGATGCAGAAGAAGAAGGATTTTGAGCAGTTAGAAAAAAAATACATTTTATTATACTCGTCAGCACATAATAAATACATTGTCGTAAGTAATATTATCACGCCTGTTTTTTCATAGGGTTGTGAATATCTCCAAATACATCCAATTAAAATAATTCGCTGCTTTCCAACAACTCAAATCAGAAATTTTTTTTTTAAATTCAAAACAAACATTTTCTGTGGGATTTGTATTAAATACAGGCTAATGACGTCATAGTTTCTTGTAGACAAATAGCGCTCTTAATATCAGTTTTTCTGGAATAATAAATCTAAAATCACTTTGTAAATGGATACATTATTTTGTGACGTTTTATTTTCTTAATAGTATTTACTAAATCTAAATCAAAATTTAATAAACGCGGAGTGCCACAGGGAAGCATATTAGGCCCCTTACTATTTCTGATATATATATATATATATATATATATATAAACGATCTCCCTGAAAATATAAATAGCGATTGTACACTCTTTGCAGATGACGTATCCCTTGTGATACCATGTAAAGATATAGTAAATTGTAATAATCATATAAATAATGAAATTTTTAATTTAATTGACCAATTTAAACATAACTTTTTTTTTTAAATATTAATTTGACAAAAAATAAATACATACAATTTCATAATGAAGGTGGCAATAAAATAGATCTTAAGGTCAAACACAACGACATCACTTTAAAAGAAGTGACAGAATTAACCAATAATCTAATTCTTAGGTATGGTTTTGGATGAGTGTTGCACTTGGAAATCGCACATTAATAAATCCGTTCGTGTACGCTTTATGGAGACTTACTAAAGTCACTGACTGCCTCCGTGGTCCAGTGGTCAAGGCGTTCGCCTTGTGACCCGGAGGTCATGGGTTCGATTCCCACTGGGAAACATACTTTGTGAAAAAGTTGTTTCCAGTCTGGATAGGATATTGCAGGCTTGAATCACCTGATTATCCGAAAAGAACGATGATTCCGTGTTTCGGAAGGCACGTTAAACTGTGGGTCCCGAACGCCACCTAGCGTTTGATCATCAAACTATCCAAGGATTGGTTCCTGGTTTGCCCTTTGGGTTGTGGAGGTCAGACGGCAGTCGCTCTGTGTTAAAACCAGTAACCTCGTCAAATCTCCTTGGTTAGGTAGCGGACCCCGGGCTCTGCAGCGTTACTGCTGAGGATGCAACCGGGAATACGCTCGGATGATGATGATGATGACTAAAGTCACTGATAAGGAGATTGCATTTATGGGGAACTATACAATGTAAGGGAACGCTTTGTCTTTTACTAGGGTGTGAAGGTAGGTAATCTTCATAGTTCAGAATCCCTAACTTTACGCTTATTCAAAACCTTTTACTCTGTGCTCTCCTAATCTCCTCTCCAAGTAATCTTAAGAGGAAACTCTAAGATCAAGAGAATTGAAAAATAAGTATTTGTAAAATCTATTGCTGTCGTGCTGTGCTGTGCCCAAACCACCTGCCGTGAGGTGCTATAGAGACAACTACTGCAGCTCAGACCGAAAATATCAATGAGTACACAATATCAATGTTTCGTAGTCCTATGATTTCACCTCCAAATCTAAAATGAATAAAAGCTACGGCCGTGTTCCTATGTTTTCTTTTTGTAATATAATCTCGCCAAGTTTGTTAGCTAGATGTTGGAACATAGTGGAAAATCTTACCATTTTTCAGGTTTATGGAGGTTCGCATCTCTTTTAATAGTAAAATTATGAACAAAACGAAAACATAGGGACATGTTAATATACCTATCCAAAGTTTGTTCTGGAAAAATCATCGCTCTACTGGCACACCGAACGAAACAGAAGGAATCAGGGGACTACGTTTGTATAGAAATACGGCCGAAAGATTTCCTCTCAATTTGTTCTCAAAATAAAACGCGAAGTAAGCTCATTTTATAAATCTATCTATATTCTCCTTATTTTGTGTCCCAAGCTAGGATCCTCTTGAAATCAGTGTTTATCGGCGCTCAGATAAAAGCCCATTGAATAGTTTTTCCGGCGATCAAACGTCGCCTGAGGATTACATTTCAGCTGGATTTCCCGTAAGCAGATTACCCGGGATTTGGTCTTATCTGGGCTCTTTTGCATTCCACGTGGATGGAACAAAAAATGGCTGCTGTTTCTTTTTTTCATTTTATTAAACTTTTGACATAGATCTGAAGCTTCATACATTCTAAGCAAAATGACACATAACCATAGATTCTTGTGAATTGTTCATAGAGCACGTGTCCGTATTCAATACAACCGTGTTTAAGAACAATAACTAAGTTAATTTTACCTGATAGTCTTTTGTTTGTAATTTTTGCATGAAAATATTTGTTTATTCAAAGCGATAAACCATATTTTATCTCTCTCTATATTATACCTTTATGGAGGAACGTAAACTTGCGGGAGTGGGTGAGTACTATTATATGTTAGTAGAAATGTGTATATCATTTCTGGGATTTTGATGTTAAGTACGCTGTTTGACAGTATTTTATTTTACCGTGTCAACGATTTCCTTCCATCCTCCAGTCTTGGAGAGAAAAGAAAACATTGAATTTTACATTTCCTAATTTTTCAAAACAGGACCCTATTACAAAGACTGTCCGTCTGCCTGTCTGTCATCAGGCTGTATCTCATGAACCGTGATACCAAGACAGTTGAAATTTTCATAGATGATGTATTTCTGTTCCCGTTATGACAACAAATACTAAAAACAGAATAAAATAAATATTTAAGTGGAGCTCCCATACAACAAACGTGATTTTTATCGATAATGGTACGGCACCCTTCGTGGGCGAGTCCGACTCGCACTTGGCCGGTTTTTCCATCTTCCAGCCCACTATCACGCTTAGCGTGACCTTCGAATCTTTCAGACCCGGGCTCTGTCTACCCCTTAAGAGGTAAAACGTGATAATGATCAGGGGGGTTACTCCATAAAATAATACGTTAGTCGTACGATAGTAACGTCCTCTGTCTATATCAATCCAAATTAGACCTTATTCTCATACATTAGTGCTCTATGTTGTTTGACACTGAAACGCGGATACGCAGTAACGTCCGTCTTGCGTTCCTTTTTTGTAGTAACCCCCTTGTATCAATATAATGATACCTTCACCAAAATACTTACTTCTAAAATCAAAGAAAACAGAAAGCACTTTAGTCTCACTAGAAAATGTTATTTTTAGGGCTACGTATTTCTGATACGACACTGTCACAATCACAGCGTAGAAAATTAAAACTGACATTGACAAAGATTTGTGGAAATATACAAGTCTATAATATAATCCGTAAAAAGCCAAAACTTGTTACTTTGATCCGCAAATCTAATATTGAAAAACAACCACCAAGATACTTTCTAACTTCATTTTCTCCTGGAGTTACATCAGGATTTTTTAACCCCCAACGCAAAAAGAGGGGTGTTATAAATTTGACGTGTCTGTGTATCTGTGTGCATATGTCTGTCTGTAGCGTCGTAGCTCCTAAAAGTATGAACCGATTATGATGCGGTTTTGTTGTTTGAAAGGTGACGTGATCGAAATGGTTCTTAAATTAGCTAGGTACAGTTGTGTCGGAGGTTACTCAATGATTAAAATTTAAGTAGGGCTAGAAATAGGCTATTAAGTTGTATTTTCATTTATGAGTTGCCATGCCATAAACCTAACTTGTTATCTATGTAGTAATAAATAAAATAAACTCACGGAGTTTTTCTTTTGTTTTATTTATCATGTTATGCTTGTATTTTAAGAAACTTACCCAATTTTAGAATAAAAATCCTATTTTAAGATTTCTTTAGCAAGGCTGACTTTTTTCTCAGTAATTTAGATTGGGGAAAGAAACGTTAAATTATAATACAAGACATTTATTGCTCTTTGTCGTGGGTTAATTTTGCGCGGGAGAAAATTTTCATTTGCCGCCCGGCCCCAGATGTGGTTTCTTAAGGCCCTTTAAACCCAACAATGGCGTTATTTAAAACTGTTCCATTCAAAAATAATAAGTTAAGTTTAATATAAACAAATAAACGGTAAGTGGAATAAATATAGAATAATTGCGTAAGTAATTAATGTATATAAGATATTTGAATATGGTATATAATAGAAAGTTATGTAATGAAATATCCGATGAGTGGCCAAATTTATTCTTGTATGTCCCAATTCAGATGCCGCCAGAAAACCGTTAGTTGGATTGTTACTTCGGTCGACCGCACTCTCTCACTCGGTAAAATTTTCAGAGGTAAATGGTTCGACAGGCGTAATTCATGGAAATTTCGCCACCATTTTACTGTATGTAAAGCTTTGGAGTATGGTTATAAACAGATTTTAGATTTGATTGTTAGATTGAGAACAAATAAAATCAAATTATTTATTGACATAAATGCGTTAAGTTTTGCTACTTTGCTCTGTTTACTGGTTGAAAACGTGATTTTATATGGGTATATGCAGTTTTGGATTTTTCCTCAATCCCTTGGGAACAGGATTAAGGAAAACATTTTATTACAAGATTTTGTTTAAAGCCTATCCCGTTGTCTGTCTGTCTGTAATCAAACTTAAATTTGCTTTTGCCCGGATTTGCTTCTCCGGAGCTGAAATTTTGCACGCATACTCGTACGTATAACGCGTGTCAATGCAATATTATGATGATATAGAGCTTATCTGATGATGGAGCTGGAAGGTAGCCAAGGAACTCTGTAATAAAACAACGCAACCGCATTGAGTTTGGGCTAGTTTGATTCGTCTTGAGGAGCACTTTAAACTTTTAGGTTCATTGTTCTAGACAAGTAAAAGCTTGTTTGAAAACATTTTTTTTTTATTTATTAGTTCTTGTTTTTAGTCTGGACTAAGTCTACTTTTGGTTGAATCAGATGAGTAAGATACATTTAATATTGAATTTTGTACCTGTAATTTTTGGATTGAAATGTAGAACTTTTCCAACCTCTCGCCTACCAAATGGCCTTTAAGTCTTGCGGCCCTGGGCTTTATTTGCTTAGAGCTACAAGACCCAAAATGCTGTCTACACCATTAGGGATAAAGACTTGATGTGTATGTATTTATAACGTCAAAATTACCTCTCTCTCATCTCAGTGTTTTCCCAGTTGCGTCCTCAGGTGCAAGGCTGAGAAGCCCGGGCTCCGCTCTCCGATTTTTTCGTCTCCACTTTGCACGGTCTTGAGCATCCTTGGTTGTAAGACAATTAGCACGCATATCATCCTTGACGACGTCAAGCCAGCACTTCTTGGGTCTACCCCGCCTGCCGGGTCCCGGCGGAGGCGGCCCAACGTCGTAATTACCATTCGCTACCAAACTTTTACGGCTTTAGGGAACGCATACTAGACTTATTATTCTTATATGTTACTGTACTTAGACAATTTATAAAATGATTGTTGCTGTCCTGTCATCACCTTGTAATAAATAATGAATAACTTTTAGGAAAATGACTACGCTTTTACTAAACATAATGGTGTCGCTTGCCGCTCAGAAAGAAATTGTGTGATAACAAAAGAAAAATGTATTTGTTCCGAAAATAGGTTTTTATTACTACTTTATGCATTAAATTGTGTCCGCGGCTTGACAGTATGGTAATAATGCCAGAAGTCGTTTCTACTACAATAGGTCTTTAGTACAACTCAAATCAGAAATTTTTTTTTTAAATTCAAAACAAACATTTTCTGTGGGATTTGTATTAAATACAGGCTAATGACGTCATAGTTTCTTGTAGACAAATAGCGCTCTTAATATCAGTTTTTCTGGAATAATAAATCTAAAATCACTTTGTAAATGGATACATTATTTTGTGACGTTTTATTTTCTTAATAGTATTTACTAAATCTAAATCAAAATTTAATAAACGCGGAGTGCCACAGGGAAGCATATTAGGCCCCTTACTATTTCTGATATATATATATATATATATATATATAAACGATCTCCCTGAAAATATAAATAGCGATTGTACACTCTTTGCAGATGACGTATCCCTTGTGATACCATGTAAAGATATAGTAAATTGTAATAATCATATAAATAATGAAATTTTTAATTTAATTGACCAATTTAAACATAACTTTTTTTTTTAAATATTAATTTGACAAAAAATAAATACATACAATTTCATAATGAAGGTGGCAATAAAATAGATCTTAAGGTCAAACACAACGACATCACTTTAAAAGAAGTGACAGAATTAACCAATAATCTAATTCTTAGGTATGGTTTTGGATGAGTGTTGCACTTGGAAATCGCACATTAATAAATCCGTTCGTGTACGCTTTATGGAGACTTACTAAAGTCACTGACTGCCTCCGTGGTCCAGTGGTCAAGGCGTTCGCCTTGTGACCCGGAGGTCATGGGTTCGATTCCCACTGGGAAACATACTTTGTGAAAAAGTTGTTTCCAGTCTGGATAGGATATTGCAGGCTTGAATCACCTGATTATCCGAAAAGAACGATGATTCCGTGTTTCGGAAGGCACGTTAAACTGTGGGTCCCGAACGCCACCTAGCGTTTGATCATCAAACTATCCAAGGATTGGTTCCTGGTTTGCCCTTTGGGTTGTGGAGGTCAGACGGCAGTCGCTCTGTGTTAAAACCAGTAACCTCGTCAAATCTCCTTGGTTAGGTAGCGGACCCCGGGCTCTGCAGCGTTACTGCTGAGGATGCAACCGGGAATACGCTCGGATGATGATGATGATGACTAAAGTCACTGATAAGGAGATTGCATTTATGGGGAACTATACAATGTAAGGGAACGCTTTGTCTTTTACTAGGGTGTGAAGGTAGGTAATCTTCATAGTTCAGAATCCCTAACTTTACGCTTATTCAAAACCTTTTACTCTGTGCTCTCCTAATCTCCTCTCCAAGTAATCTTAAGAGGAAACTCTAAGATCAAGAGAATTGAAAAATAAGTATTTGTAAAATCTATTGCTGTCGTGCTGTGCTGTGCCCAAACCACCTGCCGTGAGGTGCTATAGAGACAACTACTGCAGCTCAGACCGAAAATATCAATGAGTACACAATATCAATGTTTCGTAGTCCTATGATTTCACCTCCAAATCTAAAATGAATAAAAGCTACGGCCGTGTTCCTATGTTTTCTTTTTGTAATATAATCTCGCCAAGTTTGTTAGCTAGATGTTGGAACATAGTGGAAAATCTTACCATTTTTCAGGTTTATGGAGGTTCGCATCTCTTTTAATAGTAAAATTATGAACAAAACGAAAACATAGGGACATGTTAATATACCTATCCAAAGTTTGTTCTGGAAAAATCATCGCTCTACTGGCACACCGAACGAAACAGAAGGAATCAGGGGACTACGTTTGTATAGAAATACGGCCGAAAGATTTCCTCTCAATTTGTTCTCAAAATAAAACGCGAAGTAAGCTCATTTTATAAATCTATCTATATTCTCCTTATTTTGTGTCCCAAGCTAGGATCCTCTTGAAATCAGTGTTTATCGGCGCTCAGATAAAAGCCCATTGAATAGTTTTTCCGGCGATCAAACGTCGCCTGAGGATTACATTTCAGCTGGATTTCCCGTAAGCAGATTACCCGGGATTTGGTCTTATCTGGGCTCTTTTGCATTCCACGTGGATGGAACAAAAAATGGCTGCTGTTTCTTTTTTTCATTTTATTAAACTTTTGACATAAATCTGAAGCTTCATACATTCTAAGCAAAATGACACATAACCATAGATTCTTGTGAATTGTTCATAGAGCACGTGTCCGTATTCAATACAACCGTGTTTAAGAACAATAACTAAGTTAATTTTACCTGATAGTCTTTTGTTTGTAATTTTTGCATGAAAATATTTGTTTATTCAAAGCGATAAACCATATTTTATCTCTCTCTATATTATACCTTTATGGAGGAACGTAAACTTGCGGGAGTGGGTGAGTACTATTATATGTTAGTAGAAATGTGTATATCATTTCTGGGATTTTGATGTTAAGTACGCTGTTTGACAGTATTTTATTTTACCGTGTCAACGATTTCCTTCCATCCTCCAGTCTTGGAGAGAAAAGAAAACATTGAATTTTACATTTCCTAATTTTTCAAAACAGGACCCTATTACAAAGACTGTCCGTCTGCCTGTCTGTCATCAGGCTGTATCTCATGAACCGTGATACCAAGACAGTTGAAATTTTCATAGATGATGTATTTCTGTTCCCGTTATGACAACAAATACTAAAAACAGAATAAAATAAATATTTAAGTGGAGCTCCCATACAACAAACGTGATTTTTATCGATAATGGTACGGCACCCTTCGTGGGCGAGTCCGACTCGCACTTGGCCGGTTTTTCCATCTTCCAGCCCACTATCACGCTTAGCGTGACCTTCGAATCTTTCAGACCCGGGCTCTGTCTACCCCTTAAGAGGTAAAACGTGATAATGATCAGGGGGGTTACTCCATAAAATAATACGTTAGTCGTACGATAGTAACGTCCTCTGTCTATATCAATCCAAATTAGACCTTATTCTCATACATTAGTGCTCTATGTTGTTTGACACTGAAACGCGGATACGCAGTAACGTCCGTCTTGCGTTCCTTTTTTGTAGTAACCCCCTTGTATCAATATAATGATACCTTCACCAAAATACTTACTTCTAAAATCAAAGAAAACAGAAAGCACTTTAGTCTCACTAGAAAATGTTATTTTTAGGGCTACGTATTTCTGATACGACACTGTCACAATCACAGCGTAGAAAATTAAAACTGACATTGACAAAGATTTGTGGAAATATACAAGTCTATAATATAATCCGTAAAAAGCCAAAACTTGTTACTTTGATCCGCAAATCTAATATTGAAAAACAACCACCAAGATACTTTCTAACTTCATTTTCTCCTGGAGTTACATCAGGATTTTTTAACCCCCAACGCAAAAAGAGGGGTGTTATAAATTTGACGTGTCTGTGTATCTGTGTGCATATGTCTGTCTGTAGCGTCGTAGCTCCTAAAAGTATGAACCGATTATGATGCGGTTTTGTTGTTTGAAAGGTGACGTGATCGAAATGGTTCTTAAATTAGCTAGGTACAGTTGTGTCGGAGGTTACTCAATGATTAAAATTTAAGTAGGGCTAGAAATAGGCTATTAAGTTGTATTTTCATTTATGAGTTGCCATGCCATAAACCTAACTTGTTATCTATGTAGTAATAAATAAAATAAACTCACGGAGTTTTTCTTTTGTTTTATTTATCATGTTATGCTTGTATTTTAAGAAACTTACCCAATTTTAGAATAAAAATCCTATTTTAAGATTTCTTTAGCAAGGCTGACTTTTTTCTCAGTAATTTAGATTGGGGAAAGAAACGTTAAATTATAATACAAGACATTTATTGCTCTTTGTCGTGGGTTAATTTTGCGCGGGAGAAAATTTTCATTTGCCGCCCGGCCCCAGATGTGGTTTCTTAAGGCCCTTTAAACCCAACAATGGCGTTATTTAAAACTGTTCCATTCAAAAATAATAAGTTAAGTTTAATATAAACAAATAAACGGTAAGTGGAATAAATATAGAATAATTGCGTAAGTAATTAATGTATATAAGATATTTGAATATGGTATATAATAGAAAGTTATGTAATGAAATATCCGATGAGTGGCCAAATTTATTCTTGTATGTCCCAATTCAGATGCCGCCAGAAAACCGTTAGTTGGATTGTTACTTCGGTCGACCGCACTCTCTCACTCGGTAAAATTTTCAGAGGTAAATGGTTCGACAGGCGTAATTCATGGAAATTTCGCCACCATTTTACTGTATGTAAAGCTTTGGAGTATGGTTATAAACAGATTTTAGATTTGATTGTTAGATTGAGAACAAATAAAATCAAATTATTTATTGACATAAATGCGTTAAGTTTTGCTACTTTGCTCTGTTTACTGGTTGAAAACGTGATTTTATATGGGTATATGCAGTTTTGGATTTTTCCTCAATCCCTTGGGAACAGGATTAAGGAAAACATTTTATTACAAGATTTTGTTTAAAGCCTATCCCGTTGTCTGTCTGTCTGTAATCAAACTTAAATTTGCTTTTGCCCGGATTTGCTTCTCCGGAGCTGAAATTTTGCACGCATACGTATAACGCGTGTCAATGCAATATTATGATGATATAGAGCTTATCTGATGATGGAGCTGGAAGGTAGCCAAGGAACTCTGTAATAAAACAACGCAACCGCATTGAGTTTGGGCTAGTTTGATTCGTCTTGAGGAGCACTTTAAACTTTTAGGTTCATTGTTCTAGACAAGTAAAAGCTTGTTTGAAAACATTTTTTTTTTATTTATTAGTTCTTGTTTTTAGTCTGGACTAAGTCTACTTTTGGTTGAATCAGATGAGTAAGATACATTTAATATTGAATTTTGTACCTGTAATTTTTGGATTGAAATGTAGAACTTTTCCAACCTCTCGCCTACCAAATGGCCTTTAAGTCTTGCGGCCCTGGGCTTTATTTGCTTAGAGCTACAAGACCCAAAATGCTGTCTACACCATTAGGGATAAAGACTTGATGTGTATGTATTTATAACGTCAAAATTACCTCTCTCTCATCTCAGTGTTTTCCCAGTTGCGTCCTCAGGTGCAAGGCTGAGAAGCCCGGGCTCCGCTCTCCGATTTTTTCGTCTCCACTTTGCACGGTCTTGAGCATCCTTGGTTGTAAGACAATTAGCACGCATATCATCCTTGACGACGTCAAGCCAGCACTTCTTGGGTCTACCCCGCCTGCCGGGTCCCGGCGGAGGCGGCCCAACGTCGTAATTACCATTCGCTACCAAACTTTTACGGCTTTAGGGAACGCATACTAGACTTATTATTCTTATATGTTACTGTACTTAGACAATTTATAAAATGATTGTTGCTGTCCTGTCATCACCTTGTAATAAATAATGAATAACTTTTAGGAAAATGACTACGCTTTTACTAAACATAATGGTGTCGCTTGCCGCTCAGAAAGAAATTGTGTGATAACAAAAGAAAAATGTATTTGTTCCGAAAATAGGTTTTTATTACTACTTTATGCATTAAATTGTGTCCGCGGCTTGAAAGTATGGTAATAATGCCAGAAGTCGTTTCTACTACAATAGGTCTTTAGTAATACATTATTAGTAGGTTCCCTACCCAAAGGGTAAAAAAGCGACCCTATTACTAAGACTCCGTTGTCCGTCCGTCTGTCAGTCGCCAGGCTGTATCTCATGAACCGTGATAGCTAGACAGTTGAAATTTTTTACAGATAATGTATTTCTATAGCCGCTATAAGAATTGATATTGAATTGTATAATGATAATTAATTTAATTACTTGATTTTATTTTGTAAGCATGTATGACTAATTTTTTATTTTATTTTTTACCTGAAATTTGACCTAATTTAATTATTATTGTACGTTCATCAAGGGCAGGTCACAGTGGTACTTTGTATATTTATTTTAAGATCTCTTGTAACCTGTTTCCACAATAAAGATGATTTGATTTGATTTGAACAACAAAGACTAAAAACAGAATAAAATAAATATTTAAGCGGGGCTCACATACAACAAACGTGATTTTTTTTATAGATAATGGTAAGGAAACTTCGTGCACGGGTTTGACTTGCACTTTGCCAGAAATTATTTAATAACCGTTGTTAAATAATTTCTTCTAAATTAAAAAAGGTTTTTTTGTCGAATAAAAGAAATCGTCTCTAGTCGGTGTGTTTTGTATTTTGATCATAGTCGCTTGATCATAGGCTAAATGTGTCTGCGACCGTTCGATACTAACTCGTTGCAAGGATTAACTTCTTGTAAAAATAAATAACTAGATAATTTTATCTTAGCGCGTAGATTGCATCTTCAGCTCAGTGCCAGGGATACGCTTCCCGCTTCATCTCTATGTGTAGAATGCATGTCATCCAACGATCCCAGACTTTTCAAGTTGAGAAGAAATAGCCTAAACATTTATATGATTTCATCATAATAGATAAGTAACTACGTAATAAGAGTAAGAAAGATAATCCGATGATGTTAAGCCGTCCTGCAATGAAATCAGTTCATTTATGATACGGTATCTAAAATCCATCAATATCCTGATGAAATCTGAATCATATTACGTAAGCAGATACTCATATTGAAGCCACATCATTAACGTAACAGACTGTAACACCCACTTGGAATGAAAGCTTTTCATTAAGCTACCTACTTACTTTTAACTCATAATTCAAGTTCGAAGGTCGCAGGGTGATTGATAAAGTCGACCTATTGTGTAAAGGGGTCACTAGGTCATTAGCAACTTAAAATAAACTGAGCACTTCACCTAAGGACTGATGATTACTGAACATGGAAGATTCAGAGATTAGATTAACTTTTTTGTAATAAAACATGAAAATTTCATCATCATCGTTATTATCAGCCGCTGTGCTAACGTCCACTTCTGGACACAGGAATCTCCCAAGGATTTCCAAAATGGCCTGACCTAGGGCGCTGAAAAGTGCTGGATGCAAGCCGCTCTAGAGGTCATTTAGCCTATCCTTGAATTAATTTACTTTTTTTTCTTTCTTTCAACCTTTCTCCACCCACTGTTGATTGTAGGTCTCCTCATATGCATGCCATTCTCTTCGGTATAATTTCTCATTACTTGAGTTATGTCATCGGCCCATCTCAACGCTGGTTTTCCTACGCTTTGGTGGCCCTGTCTCCATTCCACTACTGTCGTTCTAAATTTACTAATAGCTATATGTATCCATATACGTGGGGCGCACTATAAGTTTCCGGAATGAATATGAAAAAATACTATTAAAGGTACAAAATTAATTTATTGTTTTTCAAAATAATCTCCCTTGGCGTCTATGCACTTTTTCATTCGATGAAACCAGTTTTGAAAACTTTTGTGCCACTCCTCTGTGGTGACCTCTGAAACGTGTTTTTCATACTCCTCGACAGCCTCTTCTGGTGATGAAAATCGTTGACCGCGTAATTGGTTCTTAATTTTTGGGAACAGAAAAAAGTCACAAGGTGCCAGGTCGGGACTGTACGCAGGAAGACTCATGAGTTCTACATTTTTCGCCTTCAAAAAGTCGTTTGTCTGTCTGGCCGTGTGAGAACTAGCATTGTCGTGGTGCAGGATGATACGGCGTTTACGGAGTTCATCAATAACTTCCGGCAAACAAATGGTCGTGTACCAGTCACTATTCACTGTACGACGATTCTCTAAAGCAACAGTAGCCACGTGTCCAGTTTTATTAAAAAAAGAAGCAATCATCCGCTTAGATGCACTTTTCACGCGCGCCACTTTGGTTGGTTTCGGCTCATCTTGAAAGACCCATACGCTCGATTGCTGCTTTGTTTTGGGATCGTAGCAATAAATCCATGTTTCGTCACCTGTTACTATGTCCCACACCAAATTTGACGCACCTTCGTTGAATCTGGTAAGCATGGCACTGCACCAAGTGACGCGGTCCGTTTTTTGAGCCTCGGTCAAGTTGTGTGGGATCCACCGCGAGCACAGCTTTCTCACACCCAAATGTTTGTGGAGGATTAATTGTATTTGACTCATGCCTATTTCTAAGGATGCGCGAATTTTATGGTAGGTCACATGCCTGTCTGTTTCAATCATACGGCGCACAGCATCGATGTTTTTGTTGGTCACAGCGGTGGACGGCCGACCATGGCGAGATTCGTCACTGAGATTGATACGACCACGCTTGAATTCTGCAAACCAGCTATAAACAGTTGTCTTGCATGGTGCTTCATTGCCAAAAGCTGTTTCAAGCCGAGCGATGCTCTGTTGAGCTGTCAAATTACACTTAAAATCGTAGAAAATCATACTACGAAAATTTTCCCGAGTTAAATCCATGTTGATGCAGACACACAATTTTTTAAATGGCACCACAAGGTATAAACAAAAGACAGTCAGATGAAACAAACTGCATTCTACAGCCAAAGAGTTCTATTTTCAAATGTTGCAATAAATTTTTAAATATTGTTTATGTAAGTGGCCAGTTCCGGAAACTTATAGTGCGCCCTATGTATTAGGAAATAGCTATGGTCCTAACATACGTGAGGTATATATGAGGAGCACATCACTTGCGCTTTCGCAAGTTAAGCGATACCGTGCGTGGTCCGCACATGCACGGATGACCATGCAAGTGTGGACAAGTACCATATAAATTTGTAGAGCTCGTCCCTGCTTCGGAAGGCACGTAAAGCCGTTGGTTCCGGCTGTCATCATTGTACGGCTGGCAGTCATCAAGATGTCAGTAGATGCCCTAGGTCGCTTGAAAAAATCTAACGTTACACACAACCAAACAAAACATAGGTTACCTATCTCTTTCACACAATATTTACTCATGTGAGCGTAGTCGGACGATATGCGCACGCCAAGCCCATGCCTAGCGCATGCCTAGCGCATAACTAGAGCATGCCTAGCGTATGCCTCGCGCAAGCCTAGCGCCCTTTAAAATTTTTATATATAATTTGAGTCCTATCACACATCAATACAACTCAAATTGCATTAATCGAAGTCAACGCGCATGCTTCGCCTACGCCACTCGCTAGCCTTGCTTCTGCCTTGCGTCCGCAGGCGCTTGCCTCGACCGGACTTCGGTAAATGCAATTTGAGTCGTATTGATGTGTCATAGGACTCAAATTATAATGCAACAAATTCAAACCGCGCTTGTCGTGCGCTTGTCTTGCGCTAATGGGCTTGGCGTCCGCGTGTCGTCTGAACGCGCCCTAAAAATCCACATTATAAGCATGATCCACAATTCCACATCGTTGCCGGATAGTCGCCGAGAGCGAGACATGAGAGCTCAAACACACATCACATCATGGCAACGCAACGTGCCCCGGCACTGCGCCGTGATGTGGAAATCCACGTTACGACGCCGTGACAGTTTGAGTCCTGACATATATAATAGATACATATATGCACATATAGCCTTTAAAAGGGACATAGCTTAGTGATTTGTACACATTATACTTTACTAGCTTTACGGGGAGACGTTATTCTTTTTAGGAAAATCGTTGGAGCCACTGGCAATAATTTGATACTCCCTTTTTTTGAAAACCCAAACTCACCCACCTCAAAGAGAATAACATTTTTAATCTCTGAGGTGTCTCCGGAAACGTCTGTACTGTACACACTGTACAATCAGCAGCTTTAATATATCATCAAATAAAAGCGTTTACAAAGTAGTTAAATACTTGATTAATTGGTGACATATTTGCTGCTGACTGTTCACTGTCTACACGTAAACGCCCTCTATACTCGAACATACCGAAGTACTTAGGTTTATCGAACAATAAAATAATTGCCCGAAGTCTAGACATGTGTGAAAACAAATTAATAATGAAGAAGAAAGCCTACATTATTCTGTCTGGGAATCAGTCGTGGCGCCATAATTATAGAAATCGTATAAATTCTGGGTAAAATTATACCTAAATTAGACATAAATTAGAAGTCTTAAATATAACTTACTGTTTCACCCGAATAATTATTGATTTGAAAATAAAAAATTAAAGTAGGTAAGATAAAAATTATATACTTACCTACATACATACAAACTATCACGTCTAATGTGAGAGACAGAGCACTTTGGGGCTTGTGGCTCTAAGCGAAGACGGACCCCAAAGACTTTGGCCACGTTTAGCGTGTTGGGTGAGAAGAACCATCTCAACAGATAAGGATTTCGATTGAAATCTAAATCTAAATATATATAACTCAAAGGTGACTGACTGACTGACATAGTGATCTATCAACGCACAGCCCAAACCACTAGACGGATCAGGCTGAAATTTGGCATGCAGGTAGATGTTATGACGTAGGTATCCGCTAAGAAAGGATTTTGATCAATTCTACCCCCAAAGGGATAAAATAGTGGATGAAAGTTTGTATGAAACTTTGTCAATTTTAAACCGATTGGGCTGAGACTTTGCATGCATAAAGCTACTATGACGTAGGCATTCCCTAAGAAAGGATTTTGATAAATTACACCCCTACGCGAGCGAAGCCGCGGGCAAAAGCTAGTCGGTCCATAAGTTTACGAGCTTTGATACCACAGACATACACACAGACACGTCAGACTTAGCCATTCTTTAGTAACTCGGAATAACATCTACACGTACATGTTATAATGTGTCAAATATTGTATTACATTATAAGTATTTATTAATTAAAAGACAATAATAATAATATGACAAAGTCCTTCTGGCGAGTAGGTGACCAATACTGTGAAAATGAGTTTCTTTCGGCGTTTCTTCTCAGCAGTGGTCGTTACGAGGCGCTGGTATCGGTAGCTTTTCTTTAGAAATAAATTAAATTTTAATATACTTTACACGTAACGTAAATTATACTTATTGACGTGTAAAAGTGCCTGTTAAGGTTTAAATCATCACCTCTCTTTTTGCGTTGGGGGTTAAAAGACTTCGATTAACTGGGTCAGATTTGGTACAACATTAACTCAAATAGAATCACTTTCGGAGTTGAACTGATAACTTTTTCTCGTGTAACGTATTACGGATCACGCGACCGTTGCGAGCTTGGATAACTTTTGTATTGATCATGTCGGAGCTTTAGGACACAAAAAACGAGGAGCTCAGTGGCCCCGCGGGGGTGCGCATTACTGGCGCTTCCACAAGTAAAGCGATACCGGGCGTGGTCCGCACTTGGATTGGTGACCACAAGTGCCATGAAAATTTCTCGAGCTCCTCCGTGCTTCGGAAGGCACGTATAAGCAGTTGGTCCCGGCTGTCATCATTGTATGTCAGTCGTCAAGCTATGTCAGTTTTGGCCACTTACACACACGATAAGCAAATCAAGGACACGAAATAATGTATTTGGTAATACCGAGCATCTTTATGTTATACTAGTTGCGCCCCGCGGTGTTACCCGCGGAAAAGTAGCCTATGTGTTAATCCAGGGTGTCAGCTTCCTGCATAACAAATTTTATTAAAATTGCTCCAGCCGCGTGAAAAAGTAACAAACATACACACACACATTGTTACACACACACACACACACTGACAAACTTTCTCGTTCATAATATTAGTGTGATGATCGAATTAAAACAAAGATAATTTTTCATATGACTTCTATCACGCGACCGTTGGGAGCGTTGATAACTTTTGTATTGATCATGTCGGAGCTTTAAAGACACAGAATAATGTAAGTGGTAATACTGAGCGTCTTTATGTTATACTAGCTGCGCCCCAAGGTGTTACGCGCGGAAAAGTAGCCTATGTGTTAATCCAGGGTGTCAGCTTCATTCCCCCCGATTAGACCCATCTTGTCGCGAAGGGAGGGCTCAGCTCCTGCGGTTCGCCTCACCCGTAGGGAAGCCAAGAGGAACCAATGGCCCGGTTGAGAGTTGACACCGCGGTTTTTTTTTAGTGGTAGCACCACATAACCTTACTGGTTTCCCGTAACCGATAAGGTATCCGAAGGGATTTTTTACCGCGAGAAAAAAGGGTGTCAGCTTCCTGCACACCAAATTTTATCAAAATTGGTCCAGCTGTTTGCGCGTAAAGAAATAACAAATATACACAAACACTCACAAATTAACTCCTTTGTAATATTAGTGTGATGATCGAATTAAAAGAAAATATTTCTTCGCATGTACCTATTGTATCACGCGACCGGTGTGAGCTTTTACTTTTGTGTTGATCATGTCGGAG
Organism: Acrobasis suavella; assembly: GCA_943193695.1. Lineage (NCBI taxonomy): Eukaryota > Metazoa > Arthropoda > Insecta > Lepidoptera > Pyralidae > Acrobasis > Acrobasis suavella. The sequence continues at coordinate 7,954,922 of OW971947.1, forward strand.
CTTTTTAAAACGAAATAATGAGAGTGGTAATACCAAACATCTTTATGTTATATGATATAATTTTTCACATGTATTGTATCACGTGACCGTTGCGAGCTTTGATAACATATTTTTTTTATTTATAAATATTTATAGAGGCCAATATGCCTGCATAGTTTGAAATCTTAGGTTAGCGGTAAAATACGAGTATATTAAATCGGACGTTTTTAGGGTTTCGTACCCAAAGAGTAAAAACGGGACCCTATTACTAAGACTCCTTCTGTCCGTTTGTCCGTCCATCTATCTGTCTGTCACCAGGCTGTATCTCATGAACCGTGATAGCTAGACAGTTGGAATTTTCACAGATGATGTATGGCAGATTGTGTTGGCACTAAATGTTTTTTGATAGACCATAGTTATAAAAATAATATGTGAAGTTGTCAAATAAATAGGAGTACAAAAAACATGAAAGAATTATTTATTAAATATCATAATAAAAAACGTTATCTAGTGTGAAGACAAACACTAAAAATACTTAAAAAAGAATAAAATAAATATTTAAGGTTGGCCCCCATACAACAAAAGTAATGTTTTTGCCGTTTTTTGCTCGATATTAATAACGGCAACAAGAAGACGCTTGAAATATTACAGAATATTTAATTATATATTCAGTTTAGTTAATAAATAATTAAATTAAAGTAAAATAAATATTTAAGAGGGGCTTCCATATTGTCAGCGTATTTTTTATAGATAATATTTTTTTATAAATAAATCCTTCGTGCTCGAGTCCGAATCGCATTCGCCTGGTACAAACCTGGTACAAATTCTTGATGTACAAACAGCTATAATATTTTTAATGGTGTTCAAGACCGTAACACTAACTACTATCATGTTTTTTTCAAAGCCCCGGGTTCTTGCAGCCCTGGGCATACAGAACTCAGGGCTACAAGACTCAAAGGTCACATCAAAATAGGGTTGCTATTTGCATCCCCTATTAACATGTATTGCATTTTTGCTCATTTCCTCGATCGGCTTTTACGCAGAAGTAACAGGTACATTCTAGTTATTTTTTCTTTCCACCCAGATCAGCATAGAAGTTGGCAAAATTGGTCGTTGAAAGATTAATTTATCACTAAAAACTTAATTAAAGATTATTTTTCTGTTTCAGATTTCATACCTGATGGCATCCTGGTAAGCACCACAACTCGCGAATGTTATTTTTGAGCTTAAAATAAAAAGTCTGCAGGCATGGGGAGGAGCGGTCTTCTAGGTCGATCCCTGGGTTAGGTTAAGGTTTAAAGAAATTTATTCTCTAAATAGATATAAAAAATCACTTACTCGAGAACACTGGTTACAATCTAGTACATATATTTTTAGTGTCGTTCGCAATCGGCACAGTACAGTACACACTTCACACATTCAATCAAATTTTGTCTGTTCACAAATTCACAATGTTTTAAAATCTTAGGTTCAACCAAGGCTAAACCTAATGTTTAACAATATGCTGCGCAAGTTTTGCTTTAATTGCGTGAAATGGGTTGGGGTCTTCTCCTTGTCCAGTGTGTTATTAGCTAACATTGGTGTCAAATTCAAGATTCAAAGATTCAAATGTTTATTCAGTAATTAGACCTTTACAGGCACTTTTACACGTCAATAAGTATAATTTATGTTACGTGTAAAGTATATTAAAATTTAATTTATTTTTTAAAGAAAAGCTACCGATACCAGCGCTTCGTAACGACCACTGCTGAGAAGTAACGCCGAAAGAAACTCATTTTCACAGTATTGGTCGCCTACTCGCCAGAAGGGCTTTGTCATATTATTATAATTGTCTTTTAATTAATAAATACTTATAATATAATACAATGTTGACACATTATAACATGTTATGCTTGCGAACAAGTAAACTAACATAAATTGCGTAATAAAAAATATTAAGTAGTCAAAAAAAGCGAAGCCGAGCTGACCAGTCCCTCCCGGCAGCACCCGTTCACGAGTTGACGCACGGATCAGCCATCGTTAAACTCAACCATATTAGAGGGAATCCAACGACCCGACCAGCGACGCCACCACCGGATTGGACATTTTAGTGAGCATGAAAAACCCGAACTCGCAGACCTTGTCAAGAGAAAATATTAATTATATGTTGGTCACTTATTGATCGCAGAGCATTTACATGTTTTTACAGTAAGCTTATTATGGTAACAGAAAATGCAGCTATTTATGTTTCATGTGTGGAGTGTAATGGAAAATGTTTAGGAAGTATCCACGCGTTTTTATCTCTTAAATAATCATTGATAGTATAGTATGCATTGTTCAATAAAACTTTTTTAACATGTGTTTTAAATTTTGCCATTGGTAGGTTAACGATCGCTTCGGGAAGTTTATTAAATAATGTTATACCTAGACCTAAGAGTGACTTTCTAGTTTTAGCAAGTCGAAATTTAGGCGTATGAAGCTGATTTTTGTTGCGAGTATTATAACTGTGAACATCACTATTTTTCTTGAAATTATTTAACCTAGATTTAACAAATAGAAGATTTTCGTAAATAAATTGAGATGTCACAGTAAGAATATTTATAGATTTAAATAACTCTCTTAAGGAATCGCGTGATTTTAGTCCGTAGATCAACCGAATTGCTCTCTTTTGTAGCACAGAGATAGCATGTATGTTAGCCGCTTTACCCCATAAGAGCAAGCCATATGACATTATGCTGTGAAAATAACTAAAGTATACTAGCCTAGCAGTTTCAACGTTAGTACACCGTCTGACCCTCCTCACAGCAGTGTCAGATTTTTCGAGCTGCCTAAAGGCATCTGACGTTCTCGTAACTCAGTGAAGGTCATCTAGTGTCAACAGTCATTATGAAATACAAATGAATATCTACTTAATGTGGTTAGGACCAATTCGTTTTTTTTTTCTGAAGGGTTATTGTCAGGTGGTTCCTCAGAAATGTTATCATAATTGGTGGTGTATTTCGGTGTTGAAGCTTTTTGGTTTTTAGTTTAGAAAATTTATATTTCATATTTCTGATGTGTCTTGATTGTTAATACTACGAGTAAAAGGATATCTATCTTAACTTAGCAATATGTTAACATTGTTAACCATTCAATAAAATAAATAAATATATAGGGATAAATAACACAAATTGAGCTAGCCCCAAAGTAAGTTCGAGACTTGTGTTATGGAATACTAGCTTCCACGATGCTATATTTTATAACAAATACATATAAACATCCAAGCCCCAGGACAATTTCCAATTTGCCATGACCGGAGCTTGAACCCGGGACCTCAGAGTGGCGGACTAGAATGGTGACCACTATGTCACGAAGGCCGCCAATCAATGCACATATATTATGCAAATCGTTTAGAAGAACGCAAATGGCTGACGCGATTTGTTTTAGCCATTTTACTGCAAAGTTTAAAACAAATAAAAATGCACCACCAGCTGTTGGAGATCGGCTGAATTTAGAGCTGAAACTAAACGCCATTCGCAGTTCGAAAGAAATACTGCAACAAACGTTTTGAATTGAACGAATTGGTTCGTAACTTTTTGGAAGAACTCAATAAAATGTTGGTGTTTATATTTATTTAAAAAATTGAGTTGTACATTCAGTGCATGCATTTGTAACCGACTTCAAAAAAGGAGGTGGTTATTAATTCGACCCTTATGTTCTTTTTATTTTCGACCTGTGTCCTAGTGGTCATCATGCCAGGCTGTCACACCGGAAGTCCCGGGTTCGATCCCCGGTCAGGTCAAGATGGAAAATGATCTATTTCAGATTGACCTGGGTCTTGGATGTTTATCTATATGTGTATTTGTTATAAAATATAGTATCGTTGAGTTAGTGTCCTATAACACAAGTCTCGAACTTAATTTGGGGCTAGCTCAATCTCTGTGATTTGTCCGGATATACATTTATTTTTAACCGACTTCCAAAAAAGGAGGAGGTTATCAATTCGTCGCGATCCTTTATTTTAATTTTTTTGTATGTTCACCGATTATTCAAAGACGCCTGGACCGATTTAAAAAAATCTTTTTTCGTTTGAAAGGGTATACTTTCCAGGTGGTACCATGGAAATTTTATCAAAATTGTTTGTGTAGTTTAGGGGTGAAGTCGGTTTTAAGTTTTGAAAAATTATATTTTATTTTCTTGTATGTTTGTTACGCGATATCTTCACCGCTTTTAAACCGATTTTGATGATTCTTTTTTTGTTTGAAAGATTTTAGTACCACGTTGGTTTCATACTGATTGGTGAACATATAATAAGTAACTTTGGAGTTATGGAAGAAAATCCCGAAAGAAAATGAAATCAGTTGTTTGTTTTATTGTTTAAAAAATTATTATTGGAGATAATTGATCCCATATATACTCGTTCCAAAACATAAAAAAAATCTCATCAAGTATTTGGAGTTCAAATACACAAATTTACAAACATTCACATGAGCCAATTTAGAGGTATATTGTAAACGTAATGCCTAAGCAAGTAACTCCCTGATAGTATGAATATTGTATACGGTAAAGGTGTAGACGGAAAAGTCAAGTTTCGGTAGATTTAGAAGATCATCATCAAAGCGAGTGTTAGGACCGGCGGCCCGAGCGGTTTCGATGCACTCAATGCATTGAGTAAACTGTATAATATGCTCAATTTATAACGAATCTATGTCATGTTAGTTTTAATAATGTGTCTAATGGCGAGTACCTATCTAACCTGAATCTGTCACCCATTTCAACGTTCAAAACGTTATTCCATTTCACCTGCCAAAAGTGCCAATACATTCAATGGATTCGCAGTCAACTATTGAAACTAGAATATTTTTCACACGTTTTTTCATATGAATGAGGAAATAGTAATATTTCCACAACGTTGGGCATTTTTTGAATAGGAATAAACCATTGAACTTGCGACACTGTTACCGTTGCCGTAACCAACACCAAGTTATCACTTCTGTCGGCATTAGGGATCTTATCCCAAAGGGTAAAAACGGTTCCCTATTACTAAGACTCTGCTGTCTGTCTGTCCGTCTGTCTGTCTGTCACCCGGCTGTATCTCATGAACCGTGATAGTTAGCGAGAATTGAAATTTTCACAGATGATGTATTTCTGTTACCGCTATAATAACAAATACTAATACCAATATAAAATGTATATTCCCATACAACTTATGTGTTTTTTATAGATTCTGGTGTAGGACCCTTCGTGCGCGAGTCCGACTCGCACTTGGCCAGTTTTTTTGCTACAAAATTAACGGTTATCGATATTTATACTTGTAAACAATACAAGATTAAAATAAGTTTATTTGCCAGATAAATTAATAAGGCCCCCGAATTTTAAGCATTCACCTCCTGTAACTTTGAAACCGCTGGACCGATTTCCATAAAACATAACTATAAGAACCATCGCAATAAAGACTGCTTTAAAAAAAAACGCATCAAAATCGGCCTATTAGTTTAGGCGCTACGATGACACTGACAGACACGTCAAACTTATAACACCTCTTTTTTTCGTCGGGGGTTACACGAACGCAATGGTGGTCGAGGTGCACCTTTAGTTCTATTCTCGATACTAACCCTCTTATTCATTAAAAAAATTACAAACGTTGGCTAAATCTATTTTAGTTAAAATATGTTTTGTCCCTTTCACTCCTTTCAATATTTGACATTGCAAGAGCGAGACAAAACATATTTTAAGTAAAACAGGTTTAGCAACCGTTTGTATTATTTTATGAATAAGGGGGTAAATATGGCACAGTTGTTTCCATTTAGATTTTCACTATTGACCTCATTCATTAAATCCCAAAACTTTACTAGACACGCGGCAGCGTTGAAATGTTCAGATTCTTACAAATAAATTTCAGGATTCATTATAGTACTTGACAACTGTTTAAATCTTAATTTTATGTATGATATTGAACTTGGCTCCCATTTTCACATTTATGTTTTTAATGGGATTTAGTTTACCTGGTATATATGTAAAATAACCTGGAAAGTGCTAGTCGGACTCACGCACGAAGGGTTCACTACCATTTTCTATAAAAAATTACGTTTGTTGTATGGGTGGGGGCCCATTTTTTTTAGTATTTGTTGCTATAGCAGCAACAGAATTTACATCAATTGTGAAAAATTCAACTGTCTAGCTATCGCGGTTCTTGAGGTACAGCCTGGTGACAGACAGACGGACAGACAGACCGACAGCGAAGTCTTATTAATAGGGTCACGTTTTTACCCTTCGGGTACGGAACCCTAAAAATCGTACGCCGACCTTTCAAACTAGAACATTTTCCAGGCCATACATACATACATACACACTACGGTAGAACATTTTTCATCTGATTTCCTATGCACATCGAATGTATTCAGCGACTTTACTTACACGTGAGTGATAAATTATTTACATAAAAAAGAATCGACTTCGCCTCCTTCATTAATCATGGCGGTCAAGTTAAGGCGGAAACTCGATAAAAACCCTCGACTGCCTTAAGTTACTTATGGATGAAGACACAGTCTAATTAATTAATGAGGGACTTTTCACTGCGATATAATTTTTTTTAAAGTACGAAAGAAAGTAGAATTACTTAATGCTTATTAATTTATTTACGGTACCTACGTTAATACGTAATGTTATTTAAAAAATAAAATCGATTTTATATCTAAATAAATTTGCACTGCTGATCCAATTCCGTATTTTCTAATGCAATTTCTAATAATTTCTTTTCAAATGCAAATAAAATATATTCTATTCTATTCTATTCTATTAAAAAATTGACGCCTGCAGTTTTTTTTTAATAAATTTTAAACCAGTAGAATAATCTCAAAAGACTTGTAGAAAGAAAGCAGAGAAGAAGAAGAAGAAAGAAAGGAGTCGCAGTTTCTTTCTTGTTTCTGCTTGGTGTTCGAGGAAATCCAAGGGCATGACAGTAAGATAGCTTAAAAGAATTTGAAAAGAATAGGAATACGTGTACAATCAATAACTAAATTAGATGTGTGTACTAGTCCGTCAAATGGGTCCCCTACGCAGGGCCGTCTTAAACTAGGCTGGGGCCCTTGGGCACACAAGAATTTGGGGCCCTTTTGGAAGTAAAAAAGCGAATTATAATAACATTTTTTTACTAAGTATGACTATTTATTGTAATGAAATACAGAATGAATAGTATGATATATGTCATTATTGATATTAGAATGCTGCTGGTTTTTTGGTTACGATAACGATAATGGTTTCTTTCAGGAAAAAAGTGTAATGTGCCCGACAAAAATGTTTTGAGAATAAATGTGTGAGAGAAATTTTCGGTCCTTCGGGGCCCCCTGAGAATACGGGGCCCTGGGCACGGGCCCCGTGTGCCCTTATGGTGAAGACGGTACTGCCCCTACGTAGTTGCAAGCGCCGCTGTTGCGACCCACGCCGTTGCGATTTCTTTTTCCACTGCCTCATAGGTTCAAGGGCTTGTAGACTCGAAGGATATGGTCGCGAACGACGCTGTTTCGACAAACATTTCCACATGAAAAATATTTGTACCTAAATGTACATTTTTATTGATTTTCTATGTGTAACACAAAACATACAACTGATCTTTATAAATAATTATTATCTATTCAAGTGGTATATGTTCGAAATGAATCAATTGACAACATTTCAAAAAATTTATATACATATTTTATTTTTTTTCCTTAAAGAACTTCAAAAAAAAGGACACACGTATTTTTTCTTTTTCGTTTCTTTTCATTATTTCTCCTAAAATTAAATTCTTAAAATCTCTCCATTCCAAAAGAGCGTAAGTACAAGAGTTAGGATGTAACGAGTTTACATCTTTGCCATAGGTACTTTATAATTAAAAATAAAACGTTTACTGACGTCTATAGAGTTGTGTTTTGTAGCAGTAACATATCGATATCGATAGTATTATTAATTACAAAAAGTAAAATTAAAGAAGTAGATATAATCTTAGTATTTTATATCTAAACATTAACTAACAAAAACTTACCTACCGTACAGAAAGGATTACTTTGATTAATTTAAAAATCAAACGCTTCTATCTCAGCTATTATTGGCAAAACAAAATATTATATAGACGACTTGGTATGTGGAAAACAAATGGCATAAAAATTACGCTTGTAATATTCGACAATAAAAAAATGTGCCCTATCAACTCTATTCTTGAAATGGGGTTTTTGGGTAACCCACGTTTTTTAACGGATTCTCATAGTCGCCCCTTACGGAAATCTAGAACACAAAGAAAAAATTGTTTCATTTTTTACTATTTAAGTTACAGCGTTTTGAAGTTGGGGCGAATTTGACTGAAAATAAAATCAAAGGCTCCGGCGTACACGCGTTGTGGAAAGAAGATGGCGGACATACCAGGATTGCTTTTTCAAAAATATAAATAAACATGCGTTCAGAAATTTGAAAGATTTAATTAAAAACCCAGAAAAAAAGCTATCATAAATGTCACCTTGTGTTTTGACAGTCGCCCCATTTTAGGGCATAATAATTTTTCCTTATTTAATTTTTTAAATGTTTTTAAGACCTTGATGTAAATATTATGTTTATTTAACCTGAAATATCAATCATTTATAGGAAATATTATCATTTCGTCACCAAGCTATGTAAACATTTGAATGCATGTGTATTTTTTCCAATCCTAATTCTACTATACTGAAAGAACTATCGATATTAGATGGGTCTTCCTATCGAACTGATACTTCTATAGAACAACACTACTATTATCTCTCTCTCTCACTCGTGATGTCAGTTGTCAGATTGACGCACGTGTCAATTGACAGCTGACAGTTTGTACATTATTTTTTTACTTTTAGATGTTCAAGCCAAGGCGTAACCTGTTAAATGCCTATATCCTTGTTCTTTTGAGTTTTTTTCATTTATCTCTAAAAATATAACTCAAAAAAATCTAAAAAAATATTTTACGTGTTCAGAATCGCAAAATCTCGAAATGATTTTCGAATTTTCGTACCTTTTTGAAAATGAAATGTTGTCAATTGCACATGCGACTGTACATAGGGCGCACTATAAGTTTACGGAACTGGCCACTTACATAAACAATATTTAAAAATTTATTGCAACATTTGAAAAAAGAACTCTTTGGCTGTAGAATGCAGTTTGTTTCATCTGACTGTCTTTTGTTTTTACCTTGTGGCGCCATTTAAAAAATTGTGTGTCTGCATCAACATGGATTTAACTCGGGAAAATTTTCGTAGTATGATTTTCTACGATTTTAAGTGTAATTTGACAGCTCAACAGGGCATCGCTGGGCTTGAAACAGCTTTTGGCAATGAAGCACCATGCAAGACAACTGTTTATAGCTGGTTTGCAGAATTCAAGCGTGGTCGTATCAATCTCAGTGACGAATCTCGCGATGGTCGGCCGTCCACCGCTGTGACCAACAAAAACATCGATGCTGTGCGCCGTATGATTGAAACAGACAGGCATGTGACCTACCATGAAATTCGCGCATCCTTAGAAATAGGCATGAGTCAAATACAATTAATCCTACACAAACATTTGGGTGTGAGAAAGCTGTGCTCGCGGTGGATCCCACACAACTTGACCGAGGCTCAAAAAACGGACCGCGTCACTTGGTGCAGTGCCATGCTTACCAGATTCAACGAAGGTGCGTCAAATTTGATGTGGGACATAGTAACAGGTGACGAAACATGGATTTATTGCTACGATCCCAAAACAAAGCAGCAATCGAGCGTATGGGTCTTTCAAGATGAGCCGAAACCAACCAAAGTGGCGCGCGTGAAAAGTGCATCTAAGCGGATGATTGCTTCTTTTTTAATAAAACTGGGCACGTGGCTACTGTTGCTTTAGAGAATCGTCGTACAGTGAATAGTGACTTGTACACGACCATTTGTTTGCCGGAAGTTATTGACGAACTCCGTAAAAATAACCGTAAACGCCGTATCATCCTGCACCACGACAATGCAAGTTCTCACACGGCCAGACAGACAAACGACTTTTTGAAGGCGAAAAATGTAGAAGTCATGAGTCATCCTGCATACAGTCCCGACCTGGCACCTTGTGACTTTTTTCTGTTCCCAAAAATTAAGAACCAATTACGCGGTCAACGATTTTCATCACCAGAAGAGGCTGTCGAGGAGTATGAAAAACACGTTTCAGAGGTCACCACAGAGGAGTGGCACAAAAGTTTTCAAAACTGGTTTCATCGAATGAAAAAGTGCATAGACGCCAAGGGAGATTATTTTGAAAAACAATAAATTAATTTTGTACCTTTAATAGTATTTTTTCATATTCATTCCGGAAACTTATAGTGCGCCCCACGTATTAGTTAGTTTACGAGCGTTCGAGCGTGTGAGGCAGTGGAAATGTTTTTCGGAACAGCATCGTTCACGACCACATCGTTCGAATCCACAAGCCCTCGAACCTATGAGGCAGTGGAAAAAAAATCGTAATAGCGTGCGTCGAAACAGCGGCGCTCGCAACTACGTAGGGGACTCCGTCAATGTTGTCTTTGGATCTCTCCATAGATTTAGAAGTAAGAAGATTGAACTAGCTTAATGTAAAATGAGACCAGAAATAAAATGTCATTTCCGACTTTAAAAGGGTTGCACCTACTACACGACACATATAGTTCGTCGATATCGATAAAAAATTGTATTAAATATGAATTAATATTCTTGTTAATATACGATAATCTATACTATAATAAAAGAGTAAAAAAAATGTGTCTGTACATTGAAAATTTTTCAAAAAAAAATATTTGGGGCGATGGAGATATAGTAATAGAGTAAGAAAATAAAAAAAAATGTCTGTCTGTTTGTCTGTTTGTCTGTTTGTCTGTTTGTACACGCTAATCTCCGGAAATACTGGACGGATTCGAATGAAACTTTTTTTGTTATATAGCTGTGAAGCCTGGGCAACATATAGGCTATAATTGATTTTGGAAAATGGAACACATGATGCAGAACTATAATGGTCCAGCTAAACTATAAGAAATATTAAAATGCCGCCTTAGCAAAAGTTGTTAAGTCTGATGAGAACTTTTTGTTGAGTTATAATACAACTGGCCAAGCGCGAGTCGGACGCGCGCGAAGGGTTCCGTACCATAATCTATGAAAAATCACGTTTGTAGTATGGGAGCCCCCCATAAATACTTATTTTATTCGATTTTTAGGGTTCCATAGGGTAAGGTAGAAACGGGACCCTATTACTTAGACCTTCCGACTGTTTGTCTGTCTGTTTGTCACCAGGCTGTATCTCATGAACCATTGTAGCTAGACAGTTGAAATTTTTATAGATGATGTTTTTTTGTTGCCGGTGAACAAAAACATACTAAATCTATCTATCTATACTATAATAAAAGAGTAAAAAAAATGTGTCTGTACGTAGAAAATTTTTCCAAAAAAAAGTTGTTTCGTCCGAAGAAAAACTTATAAGTTCAGTATTTGCGGACCTTCAGAGCAAAACACACCAGAAAAATTCTTGGTCACGTGAACGCGCCATATTGACAACAAAAAATTAAAAATCAATTAATAAAGAACTTATGACGCAAATTATTGTTGATTTCTTGGATAGTTTTGTTGACGACGCCACCAATTATCCAGTTGAGTTTCGTAATTCACTTGCAGCAAATGGACTCTCGGCTCACAAAATAAGTCTTAATGTCAAAGGGCCAATAATGCTGATGCGAGATTTGACTCCGCCGAAACTGTGTAACGGAACCCAACTTAGTGTCTCAGCACTGTATGCCGAAGTTCAGCGGCAGAATTTCAGCCAATGCATGCCTGCAATGTTATTTGCATTACTAGCAACACATAATGCCGAACTTCCGATGCTTTTGCCTGAATCGGACCCGTACCCGCCGACGCCTCACCCGCTGCCGCCGCCGCCTCCGCTTCCGCTCCCGCTCCCGCTCCCGCTCCCGCTCCCGTACCCGCTCCCGCTCCCACTCCCGCTTCCGCTTCCGCTCCTGCTCCCGCTCCCTCTACCGCTCCCGCCGCCGCCGCCACCGCCGCTTCCGCCGCCGCCGCCTCTTCCGCCGACGCCTCCGCCTCCGCCGCCGCCGCCGCCGCCGCCGCCACCGCCGCCGCTGCCGCTCCCGCTCCTGCTCCCGCTCCCGCTCCCGCTCCTGCCGCCACTACCGCCATCGCTCCCGCCGCCGTCGCAGCCGCCGCTGCCGCCGCCGCCGCCGCCGCTGCCGCCGCCGCCGCCGCTGCCGCCGCCGCCGCCGCTGCCGCCGCTACCGCCGCTGCCGCCGCCGCCGCCACTGCCGCCGCCGCTACCACCGACGCCGCCGCCGCCGCCGCCACTGCCGCCGCCGCTTCCGCTGACGCCGCCGCCGCCGCTTCTGCCGCCGCCGCCGCCGCCGCTGCCACCGACGCCGAAGCCTTTGCCGCCGCCGAAGCCTTTGCCGCCGCCGCCACTGCCGACGCCTCCGCCGCCGCCGCCGCCTCTTCCGCCGACGCCTCCGCCTCCGCCGCCGCCGCCGCCGCCGCCGCCACCGCCGCCGCTGCCGCTCCCGCTCCTGCTCCCGCTCCCGCTCCCGCTCCTGCCGCCACTACCGCCATCGCTCCCGCCGCCGTCGCAGCCGCCGCTGCCGCCGCCGCCGCCGCCGCTGCCGCCGCCGCCGCCGCTGCCGCCGCCGCCGCCGCTGCCGCCGCCGCCGCCGCTGCCGCCGCCGCCGCCACTGCCGCCGCCGCTACCACCCGTTAGTAATACTTCAGCTCTTTTCATATTGGCTCCCGAAGGAAAGAATTAAAATAATATTGACTTTTAACTCCTAACACTGTAACAAGACCTTTCTTATCTCTCTCTATCTTTCTCTCTCTCTCTCTCTCTCTCTCTCATTAGTTTTTATTTATATTAATACGCCGGAGTCATAAAGTCCACGCGAACGAAGTCGCGGGCATCAGCTAGTAAATAAATACTAAAACATTTTAATCTCTTTGTCCCTCTCGGAGTAGACTTAGCCCAAGCCCAAAAGTCAATATGTATATTGTTAGCATGAACATTTTTGAAATATGGCGGTTAGCCGCCACCCTATATAAGGGCTGGCTGTCAGATGCTTTTTTCACTTTTGCGGCGGCACTCCTGGAGTGAACATCGTGTTCGACGTGTCTTGTGAGCAATATCGTTTCCCTTTTTCGCTTACTTTGTTCTATTTTCGTTAAATTAGTTTAAAATTAATTAATCATTAAAATTTGCTTTGGTTAATTGTTCTTTTTATTGAAAATCTAACCTGCTCATCTAAAAATATTGTATATTAGTAGATGATTTATTTGAAGGGCCAGGTTCTGGTGATGTAGATAAAATATCTCTATTTACATTCGAAGTTGGTTTTCTGATTTTCAGTTTCACCTGATAATTTACAATAGTTTTCTAAAATTGATATCGTTGATTATCGTTAAAAGGACCGACATTCTACTGAGTTCAAGTTCGAATTTGAACTTAATTTCCACGTATTAAATACTTCTCACGTAAAAAGGGCTTCATTTGAAATAATAACAAAAAAAGTCCACCATCCAACTGGACACATAATGTGTCCAGTTGGATGGTGGACTTTTTGTACACTTACAAGTAAAAAAAAGTTGGAATCATTGATTGAAACGTGTAATGTGTAAAGAGTCCTTGATTAGATCGTGCATCTACTTTCTTTGTATTTAACGCGTTAGCTCAAAATGTTTATTGCAAACAGTACAAATCTTTGTGGGAGTCCAACCCGGTCTATTTACAATGATTATCCATTTTTATTTATAATTTACATTTATTGGAAATCTGTAAAAATAATAAGTCATTAATTATTTTACTACAATTTGAGAATTTATTACTCGTTTCTTACTACTAATATCGATGTTTTACAAGGAGTTGCGCTATGCTGATAAAATTGACGATAACAAATGTTGGGTAATAAATTTTACCAACCAAAACTGAAACTCGATATAAAATCTGCAAACATTTTTACTTAAAAAGATTTATACTGATTCGATCATATTGATTTTGGTCGAATCAGTACAATTGATTTTTATCGATATATATTTTCATGACATATAATAAAATGACGTCAATAATTAATTAGTCAAGCCATAGCGAAATCAAATACTTTTATATTTTATGAAATATATTACTGAAATTATTTAATAACTAATAATTATTGTGTTATCTCTAAATAAAAATATAAAATGCGTGATTTTAAATGGTTTTTTGGTGGAGATGCGAAGAAAATATTGACAAACAGGTAAAGGACGAGTCTAGCAAAGTTAACTGTAAAAAGTGTATTTATTGGGATTATAGTTTGTTGTTGTATCTCAGTTTATAAAGCTGCAATCTTTCCAAGGTAAGAAAAGTTATGAATTAACACAGTTTACAATTAGTAAAATTCATTCAAAAGTTGGTCACACTTCAAGCTAACTTCTATCTCTATTGCTCTTGTGAGGGCGATTTATGTCTATTTACGTAGTAAAAAAAATCTTAGGTCTATGGATCTCTCTAACCTTTTAGTGTTATATAAATTAACAATAGTACTAATTTTATAAAAATTATCTTTAACAACTATTTTGGTCGCTCAATTCTAAGTCGAGGCTTTATCATTTTGGAAGTTGCTGAAAATTCCCTTTTAATATCTCCATTGTTCTTTTAATCCATTGCAGTCCCATACGAAAATACGACATTATTTTGCGATAAAGGCTTATACATTGTCGGGATCTGTTTTAGGGCACCAAGGCAAGTAAGACATTTGTTTCGCAGGGATTATCCCAAGTTCCCAGAGTAAAAGTATTGTATTTTATGAAAAGGGCCCGTGAAAACATACCGTGAAATGCGAACTCATAACTCTCTGTTCGCGCTGAAAATTAAAAGTTTATATATGGCCCGATTTGTTACTCGTATTTCGTTTATGAGATTTTTGAACCGTTGTAAGGCGGCGTTTTTGGAGCTCGAAGGTTGGTAGGGCGCAAAACTGCTCATACCATTTATGGGTATTCAAAAAACATTGCTTACGTAATTCTACCGGGGGAAACCACCTAGTTTGTTTATCCTCATTTATGACTTTATTAATACAGCACGGGTTACTCACGTAGAGACTCATGTTTTAATAATGTCTGTGTCTCACGTTGGTTTTAATAAAAAAATACTCATTTATGACTGTTATCTGTTTAAAAGGCCTATATTTAGCAGTGGACTATCTGTAGCTGGTATAATTATGACTGTGGTTTTCAAATTATGAAAGTGGTACTTTGACAATACACCGCGTTTGTCTTGATGAATAGTTAAAAGCTGTTATTTTTTATTATTATTAGACTAAAATCTTCAGTCGTTTAAAAATATTACACGGTTTAAAAATATTATTGTAATGGTGAGTTTTTACTTTAAAAAATTGGGTTGCGCTTGACCATTTCTCACGTAGTGTTAGGTGATAAAGTAGTATTATAGATTAAACTTGCACAAAATCTTAGGGCTGGTGGTTAAAAAGTCGGTATAAATGAGGCCTTACACTAATGTTTCTTCAGTCAGCGAGATAAATAACTTGTGAAGCACACAACGCCCTGCTCATTTATTTGAGGGAACCGCTACTTTATAATAAATCTGGCCACTTTTTGTAAAGAACAAAAAAATAAATATATTATAGAATATTTTATTTTTATTTTTTTAAAGCACCGTGTTATAATTTACGAAACATAAAGAGCTTTTATCTATCTCTTATCTTCAAATCCCAATTATTAACTTCGAACCGATTTTGTTTAAGCATAATTTATGAACACATTTATCTAAATTTCAAAATAAAGTCACTTTATAACACTTCTTCTCAAATAAAAACAATGTTATATTTTTTTTTAACATTTCTATACAGGGCAATCATTTTTACGTATGAGTCCTTTGATTATGAGTCCGTAACAAAAATAATTTTATTGCCATAAAAATGGTGACTTTAATGAATAATAATTGTTGACGAATATTTAAAAAATCTTTTATGTACAGGGCAAAGATCATGTCAATATTCAAGGTATAGGTAATAACTTTACAATAACCTTTGACGTGGCTTATATAGCTATAAAAGTAACTTTATTGGTTTAAAAGGCAATAGGTGTAAATTGGTCATGCGTTTATATGCATGAGTAACTTTATGAATGCATTTACAACCTAAAGGTGAAAAGACATTGCAGTTTAGTAACCGGTCAGTTTCTTTAAACACATATTTTATTCATAGATTTTATTCCATAAAACTTTAACTTCACCATAGTTTACTACGCATTTAATTTTATTATACTTTTTATTTAAATTAAAACATTCACAACATTCACAACATCAGCTAAAAAGCTTAAAAATGAAGCGTACGTACCCCTAAATCGAAATGTAAAATAAAGTTTAAGTAATACAAGTAATACAACCTAAACCTAGAAAAATAATTTTAAAGAAAAGCTAGTTTTTTTTTGAGACTTTTAGAAATCTACATATAGCAGTAAAGCACAAAAATATTCTAATACATGGCAATACCTACATAATCTGTTCTAGACGATGAACACAGAAGTTAAGATATTTTGAAACTCTACGTTAAAAATAAATAAATTTATACGGACAAGTCACTCAAATTTAGCTAGCCCCAAAGTAAGTTCGAGACTTGTGTTATGGGATACTAACTCAACGATACTATATTTTATAACAAACACATAATCTATATAAACAAAAAACAATCGGTCAATCTGAAAAAGATCATTTTCCATCTTGACCTGACCGGGGATCGAGCCCGGGACCACCGTGTGACAGCCTGGCATGATGACCACTAGGTCACAGAGGTCGTCCATATGGAAAATGATTTTAATTAAGTTCATACTTAAATTATGCTCATCGTTAAAAGTTTTATGAAAAATATAATTTTTTGTACAAACTTTTATTGAGAGGCCAAAGTACTTATAAAGACAAATTAAATAAGCCGAAACTCGATGGACTTACGTCGTTTTGTTACTGAGTTCGATCGACCACCTTCTGTGTCCGTAATCAAACCCTAAACATCGTCTAACATAAAGTGCTCGTGAAGACAAATCAAACCAGTCCTAGCCCTACCCAATGAGCTTATGTTGTTTTATGACTCAGTTCCGTCAAAATTCTCCTGGCTCCATCATCAGAGCAGCTCATTGACTCCATAATATTGTATTATCATAATGTTATACATCGATATACTTAGGTAACCTCGCAAATTCGTTTATGAAGTGCCGACATTTCATGAAGAACAAGATTAAAGTTTACTTTTTTCGCGTCGTTTTAAATGAATTTAGTGGCAAGTCGCTAAATAAAGTAAAATACAGGCTTGTGAGAGACAATCTCACATTTCTTTATTTAGTAAAAAATAATTTGAGTTACTACAGAGCTTCCACGGGATAAGTATTTTTGTCTTTATTTTCATTGTATAATTTAATTTTAATGCTACTTGCATCATTTCTGAACGATCACCGCTAAAATGATCTTGTCCTAGTAGACCCATCACTTTGTCCTTATGTAGAAATAAACATAGTTTAGTGAATGGTCTAACCGGCAAAATACAACCTATTTGTAATTAATATTCTTTAATAGTTTTAAATTGCCTTCCACCATTTAGAAAAAATATTAGCTACATAATGTAGGCACATTCCTTGGCACTTTCCACATCCAATGTCAAGTTACATTGCGAAAGTGATGCGTGATGTTTCGATAAACTATGTAGATAGGTGCCTATATAAATATAATAAATGTATGAATTGTAGTTTCTGGAATAACTCTCGACTGCACAATTTTTCAATTTTTCAGGGAAGTTGAATTTAAAAATGAGCAAAAATTTGCCTTACATAATTTTACTTTCTTTTTTCGAAACGTTAGTAAGTATGAAACTAATGTAAGTCTCCTGAAATCGTCCGTACAGTTTGAAAGAGGGTCAAGGCCCTCTTTCAAACTGTACGGAAGCTTGGAAGAGTCAATAAATGGGTGCATTCTCATGACTTTCTTCTGGCAAAACACCATCCTCTTCACATGTCAAAGCTTTTTAACAGACTTCAAAAAAGGTATGTTCACCGATTACTCCAAGATGCCTGAGCCGATTTAGAAAATTCCTTTTTTTTAAGGGCCTACTTGTCAGGTGGTCCCATAGAAATATTATCAAAATCATTTGTGTAGTTCAATCAAATCTCCCTTTTTTCATTTTAAACTTAATTTTTTGTATTAAAAAAAATCTTATGATGCATTAAAGAATTTTAGTTTCACCTTTAATCGGACTAAGTAGGCAGCGTTTTCGACTACCTAGTACCTACTTTACTTAAAAAAACCGTACCCATAAGTAAGTATATTATCGCATGTCACTTTAACAATATTAAGACCTCCTAGGGCCAACCCAGGCATAACAGTACCTCTTTATCGAATCTTAAATCAAATTTAGGAAATACTTATCTAAACTGTCGGATATTCGCCGGCTCGCGGAACCAATATCGTGTTTCCTATCTAAATTTAATTACACGCCAATGGGCGATGAGTCGGCACAATCATAATGAGGTAGGCAACTACTTAACGAGCTTCCACTTGGGGTAGGTATCTAATTTTATTCATCAATTTGTGAAACAATCGGCACTTTTTGTTTCTGCTACTTACGTCCCATATTTTAAGGATCTCAATAAGGTCGAGTAAAAATTGTATTATCGTCTATAAGTTTGCAAAGGCACTTTTACCTATCTGTGTACGTATCACTCTAATATTATAAATGCAAAAGTTTATGAGTAAGTGTGTATGTTTGTTACTTCTTCACGCGCAAACGGCTGGACCAATTTTGCTAAAATTTGGTATGCAGGTAGCTGACACCCTGGATTAACACAGCTTTTTCCGCGGGTAACACCGCGGGGCGCAACTAGTTACTGAATAAATATTTGATTGATTGATTTACTTTTCTTCGTTTGGTTGTGTCCATCGTTATTTTGTTTGTTAACAATAAAACATGTAATTAAATTAACAACTACGTGTTTCCATCGATCTTCATTATACTTACAGTCCACTAATCATATTTGGTTCTTCGAAAGGCTCGTGCGGTGCATTACAAGCGCTTTTGCATTATCAGCAACGCCGGGCGTGACCGCCAATTGGATGGGTGACCGCTGGCTTCTCGGTGCTTCGGAAGGCACAATAGCTTGAAAAAATTGAGACCAGTGTTTTTTTTTCGTCGTTTATGTCGAATAGTCGACCTTAGTCGTCAATAGTATCGAAAAACAATACTAGTTATCGATAGTTTTGGTTGCCAGCAATTATTGCAAACCATTGGCTAACGACACTATTAATTGTATTGATAATATCGATACTATTGATAGGCCTATGGATATTGTGACTATTTTTCAAGGTCAACTATTGATAGTCCTCCAACGCTAAATACTCTTTCTTTCTCAACCTCAACTAATCATGTCCTAAACATGTGCTGACTTGAATATGATAATTTAAAGTTATGCCCAGTTTCCCGCTCATTTCTATTCTATATACAAAAATTTAATGAAAGCGTTAAAACTAAGAAAGCTTCTTAAAAGCTTCACTTATTAAATATTTAGCATAAAAATCAGAACTAAAATCAAAACGAAATAATAGAAGTTAAATAAAGTTAAATAAACACAAACTGAACAAAATGCGTAATTCCAGGAATAGTGTGTTATTGTTAGATCTTTTATTTAAAACGAATAAAAAGTCCATAGTCTGATAAAATACACTTTTAAGAGAACTAGACCTGGGAGGGAAATAAAAGTCAACCTTTAGATTCAGTGACCGGGCGTTGAGATTTAATCCTACCTACTTTTATTTTATTCTTATTCGGTACATTTACGGCTAAAGATGTACTTAAGACTATTTTTATTTTTATTATACGTATTTCAAGAGTTAACGAAAGAAACTTTTCTTTTTGAAATTAAAAAAAAAACATATTGGTAGTGCCTCTCTCTCATCGAAGCGCTTTTCCGGTTTATATAATAATATCTATGTGGTTTCAGATGTCACTTTCCCACTTTTCACTTTCCATTCTTCTTCTTATCCTGTCTGTGGCATTATTTAGCTCAGAATTTAGCAATTCGCATTTTATTACAAACAAACAAAAACTACGCATCTCATTTTTAAGACGACACGGCAAGCTGCGTTTACCCTTTTACCACCGGCAAATGACGTCTCAGTGGAGGCGGCATGTTCAGACTTTTTTTTTCGTAACTTACTGGTTTTCGCAAGATACGACCGTACCAGTGTAGGCGACTCTCCCACAGTATGTCTGCTGATAATACTTAGATATATTTAACTCTTTACTGTTTGCAAGGGTACGAATATTATTACATAATGGGCGGTCTTCTCGATATCTTTCAAACAAACAGTGGCTTATGACAGGAATGAAAAGTCATAAAAAAATCAATAGTAGATTGTGTTACAAGGGGATAAGGTAATATTTTGAAGGCGAGGGCGCTACTTTGAATCCAGAGCGAAACGAAGGATTCAACAGTTGAATCACGAGTGGAGCGAGTGATTCTACGGTGGAATCCTGAATGTAGCGAGGGGATTTATGTATATCGCCCGAGATAAAAATATCACCGTATCCCAAGTAGCACACTCTACTTTTCATCTTCATCTATGAGAAAAACTAGCAAATACAAAACAGAATATAAAGAAAAGTAGAGCATCTACAATACCTAACAAACTTTATACGACTATTTAATACTAACCTTTGTTTGTTGTCGTTTTCATACAATAAATACTAAGAAATATTTTTTCGAACACCACCAACTTAAGATAAAATGTTTACTCATAGGTAACTTAGTTTGCGTGGTCTTTCATATATTTTTATTTTTGTAAGTAAACTTGATAACTATTTACTCTTGGCTTAAACTCTCGAAAAAGTATTCACATTTACATAAATAATTAAATTTCAATACAAATAACCTAAAACTTCTGTTATTACTTGAATCAAAAGAAAAATTGCGCATTTTAATTATTTCTTTTTCCGAAGCAAAGAACATAAAAAATTTAACGTAAATTCGTCCAGGTTGAAGACAATGTGTATTCCAAATTTAAAAAATCACGTCTGTGCCAATTATTTTTTATTTTAAAACAAAATTCTTCTTTTCTTTTTGCTGGACTACCAACATTCTTTTTGATTCTACATAGATTACACTCGTGTTCTGTTTTCAAATTGGTTTTGATGGGTTGGATGAAAACATCGGTTTTTGAGTACATGAGATGAAAAAATATTTTTCCATTCGTCATGCCTATTAATGGACGAGCGGCCAAGCGTTGACTTTGTCCAAGAAATTCATGGTTTGACTCAGTAAGTAAGCACAAGTCTCTCACAACTCTCAAAATAATTTCTACCTTCAAGTGCTTACTCAAAAAGCATATCCTTGAAAAATGCAAAGGTTTGGTCCTTTGAAGTTGTTTTAAACATCCCATTTTGGACAAAATAACAGAAAAAAACGTACTATATAATTTATATACGTGAAAAATAGCTATAATCAATTGTAAAGCAGACCTCTAATCATAGCTAACGATTAACAAGCAAAAAGTGTAATCCTTCGGCAATCACGCGAACACTAGTTTCAAATTAAAGTCGGTAAAAACTACCGTTGAATCCGTATCCGGTTTGAAATGTAAAAAAAAAAACACCGTTTTATTGCGGTTTTAATGTTCGCTTGATTGAGGCTTTAGTGTGACAATTGTTTATTTTCTGCTAATTTGGGTGTAGATAAATTTAGTTATTAACCAATTTGTTTATACTCTAGCGCCGTCAGATATACATATTTGCCAAGGAGTGTGACAGGTAAAAGGTATGGTTTTAGTGTTCCGTACCCAAAGGGTAAAAACTTTAATTAACACTTCGCTGTCTGTCCGTCTGTCTGTCACCAGGCTGTATCTCATGAACTGAGATACCTAGACAGTTGAAATTTTCTTAGATGATGTATTTTTATTGCCGTTTTAGCAATAAATACTAAAAAAGGAATAAAATAAATATTTAAGGGAGGCTTCCATACAACAAACGTGAATTTTTAATTACAATTATTAGATAATGGTACGGAACCCTTTCCGCGCGAGTCCGACACTTGTCCGGTTTTTTATTAGTACTCAGTCATCGTTAGGTACTATAAATGGATATGATTTTAAAGCATAGAACAAATCCATAAAAATGCATACTTTTTCTCTTGCAAATGGTAAGTTCACTGATTTTGAGACGGTCCTTAAAATTATACCAAAAAAGATCTTTAAGGAAGATAGATTCCTAAGGCCAGTTTTTAATATCTATCTTATAGCACCTATAAGTGGCATTTTTTTTAATCTAATGGAAATCAGGAGTTCTTGTCGTCACGTAACATTCACGTCAATAAGTTTTTATTTGATGCACTGTTTTTTAAGTACACCGTTTTTATTACTTATGTTTAGTTTTACTTCAAATAGTTACACTGTACGTGGGGTAGGTACAGTTGGAAAACGTCCACAATTCGTACCGCACGGCTGTGGGCCCGGTCATGTACGAAACAAGGGAACAGCGACCCAAATACCACCGAACGGCTTGCTACTGGCTGCCATATACACAAATAAACATAAAATAAAAAGGGTACAAACTTTAAGGTAGATATGAAATTATATAGTAAAATGATAAGACAAAAAACTATACGATCTAATAATTAAATTAAAGTTTCTATTTATATCCTACGGGGTAGACAAAGCTTCCCTAGGCCCATAAAACCTGGAGGCCTTGCTACAATTGCTAACCGCATTGCCTATCGAGTACCAAATTGAACAATCGTCCACAGATTAGTTTAGCGGTCATTTCCTCGGAAAACTGAACTGTTTCTCTTCTATCTAGAAGAAGTAATTACAATATTTGACAATGCGCAATTTTTAAAGTACGTTCAATCCTCGATACTACCTTATTACTATCCCCTAAAAATGAGAGAATACGAAAGAAAAATTCCGAGCTGATGTGACGTCTATTAGGTTTTCGTACGAGTATTTATATTTCTTGGGGATGATAAAAACTTTTAGTTTCACAAGTTTCAGAAACTAACGGGGAGTAAGAGCTTCCGTAAAAACAAGACCTTTGCTCTAAAAGCGGTACGACAGTCGTACGTACGTCAAGCAAGATTGAGGGTTATGAAATGATGATAGAGTCTAATTCTGTTCGTCATAAAAAGGACGACACTATCGGATGACTATTGTTTTAGTTTATGGAGTAACGGTCCAGATGTCCTGTTCTGTACTCTTGCTGTTTTAGGAACTCGTCATGAAGAATGTTTTTCAGTAAAAGCACTTCGGAATACATGTAATGTAAGCTGACGCTTGCTACTTTGTCCGTATTTTACCTACCCGTGGAAATATGAACATTTTGCTTGCGACGGGCACTAAAAAATTTGGCGGTAACGAGGCGTACTAGGAGTGATGACATGCTTTTGCGGTCGCATCCTGAAACAAGGTAGGTATTTCTTTTGTTTTATACTGGACCTTTAATATAATATTCTCGGTCTACATACGTAATTTAAATATCAGTCTTATATTAAATTGGCGTATTTGAAGTAAATGCTGCAATGCAGTTTTTTGCCGCTTCTTCTGCACTTGCGAATCAAAATACTCTCCATCGACTCTTAAAAAACCGGAAAGTCAATATTCTGCTCAAATTCCGACGTCCGTCAAAGCTTTGTTTACAAAGTCCGGCGAGAGAAAAACGAACAATGGAAACCACAGAGTAGAAGTTATGCCTACCTAGACGTTTTTCAATTGAATAGCGTGATCGCAGAAAAATTTACACGAATTTGTGGGGACATGAGAAAAGAAAGAAATATTAAGGGAATAATGTAAATAGCAACTAGTGCTTTTGGTATTAACAAAAAATTTTAAGATGTGATTGATCTTAAAGGAACGATACGTCAAATAAATGCTTGTACGAGAAAAGTCATAATTATCTTAAGTTCTGTATAAATATTAAGTATGTATTTGTTTGACTCTTTCCTTACTACTGAAATAACGTTCATTTAAATATTTGTTAAGTATTTTTTCATCTTAATAAACCTATCTAACGCATACCTTTCGCGTAATGGAGTCCTTTAGTTAGACTACAGTGTCTTTGATCCAGTTTAAAAAAAAAAGGTTTTCCAGCAATCTGTGTAAACATACCCTTAATCGTCAACTCGGTGTTTGGACAGAGCCCCATGAATTTGCATGATTAAAATTTAATAACAGCCCAAGTCATTTTATTTCACAAAGCTATTACTAATTCAAATGCAAAATTTGAAAGTGTAATGAAGAGAGCAATCAATGCAAAGTCACTTTTTGGTGGCTCTCCCTTGCGGCTTCACTTGTAAAATAGGTACTTTGTCTGTCTGTCTCTATTTTAACCCCCGAGGAAAAAAGGGGGTGTTATAAGTTTGACGTGTCTGTGTATCTGGCTGTGGTATCGTAGCGCATAAACGAATGAATTTTAATGCAATTTTTTTATTCGAAAGCTGACTTGATCGAGATGGTTCTTAGTTATATTTGATAGAACAAGTTCAGCCGTTCAAAGTTATTGGGGGTGAACGCTTGAAATTTGTTTTTTTTTTAATTTGCAGGCAAATAAACTTTTCTTCCATGCAGGTCTGAAAAAAAACTTATGAACCAGCTGATTCTCTTCCCGTGCAGATCGTAAAAGCCGATCGAGAAAATGGACGTAAATTCGACTCATGTTAATAGGTGATGCGGCAACCTGCGACGATTTAGACCTATGACTTTTTCCATCGCCCACCATCTCGCTATAAATGGCTTGCGGCCTTAGACTCTGCTTAGAGCAGCAAGACCCAAAATACTCTATCTGCCCCATTAGGCATGAACGTGTTAATTGTACATGTGTAAATTTCTCTTTACTTTCCAAGACTACTAGGAACTTACTTAAGATGCTAAGGCCCCTAGGTGGAGCAGAGGGCTTCAACAGTCTTTCCCCGTCGCGAATGGTCTTTGGCTACGCGCTTTATTTCGGACCAGGTTAGCCCGATTGTCTTCATTTCCGCCGCAACTGTGCGCCGCCAAGTCTTGGGACGACCAACTTTTTGCTTGCCCTGAGGGATCCACTCTAGGGCTTGCCTCGGAATATGTGTGAGGTCTCTCCTGAGAGTATGGCCTATCCACGTCCATTTGCGGCGCATGATCTGCTTGTCTATTGGCATTTCCCGGTACGCCACCCACAGGCTTTTGTTGGAGATCTTCTCAGGCCAGAAAATGCCAAGTATTTGCCGCAGGCAGCGTTTGATCAAAACCTGGATCGGCTGCGTGATCTCTTTGGTAACCTTCCACGTTTCGCACCTAAGACAACTAGGTAAGTGCACATAATTTAAAAACGGTAATTTGCTTTTACTTTATTAATAGGTTAAAAATGACCTTCAATCAGAATTAAATTTATTCTAGGTGCCTACACTGAATTAAAATTTTGACGTGCACTTTTGATTTTGATTATATTGAAGACACAGTCTTTTGCTTTATTTATGCACATCTACATTATATCCTTAGCTTTGCCCCACATACAATGCAACTTTCAGCTCGAATCAGGAAGCTCCTATATATCTTCAAAAAATTGCGTTATGTAGCGGATGCCAATATACTTCGCATGACATATTTTGCCTTATGTCAATCCCTGTTAACATATTGTATAACGTCCTGGGGAGGAGCCGCTAAGTCTCATCTAATTCTAGTTGAGAGAGCGCAAAGAGCCATTCTGAAAGTCTGTACTTTCAAACCGTACAGATACCCTACATCAGATCTTTACAAATTTTGTGAGGTACTAACGGTCCGGCAGCTCTTTTTCCTTGCGACAATAATGCAACAACATTCAAGACTGCCTTTCCTTCCGCAACTTCTTACTAGAGGTAACAGGATTATCAACCTTACTATTCCGTCATTTAACACAGAGTTCATAAAAAAGTTCTTCTGCTTTCTTGGCCCTCTTCTCTACAAGGAAATTAACTACAAAGTGCTTATATTTCCACTGAATACATATGATTGCAAAAAGATTGTAAGTGAGTGGTTACAAAAAATGACATACGAGGAGACTAACTTTATTTTTATTATTATTATTATTTTGTTTATACTTTCAATAGAATACGTTATAGGTAAAATATATTTTTGTTAGGAATTTATTTTTTTGGTGTTGTTTAGAGGTAAAATTATTATTTTTTTCTTTTTATATATATGAATATATATATATATATATATATATATATATATTCATATATATAAAAAGAAAAAAATAATAATTTTACCATAATTTATATATATATATATATATATATATATATATATATATATATATAATTGCTGAATTTAAGTATTTTGTTAAAGTAAGCGAGTCCTGGTGACCCGTAATTACAGGTTCTTCAGAAACCTAGCATGGGCACCAGTCCTCCAAAAACATTTAAGTTAGTACCTTTGATATTAGTTGAATAAGTTTTTATTTCTTGTGTATTTTGTATAAAATGTAATGTAATGTAATGGAGGAAAATAAAAACATTTTATTATTTATTATTAATATTATATCTTATTTATTAATATCTACATAAAAAGTACCTATGTGTGTAGGAATTGAAATAAACAGTAAGAAATACTTATATTAAAATACGGTACTAAATAAACATAAAAGGTACTTACATGTTCCGAGTTGTTTCATCAACCTATAAAAATGTCATATTGGTGCTTAATGTGAAAAAATTGTCGCCGTAAACTGATATAGGAGAAATATGGAGCTGTTTTTGCGTTGTGAATTTTTGTTGTCTGATTCGTTAATTTTCCAAAAACGACGAGTTATGTTGTCGTAAGATAAGGTAAGTCACGGTAAGATAATTTTGGATAGGTGAGGACAAGTTGAAGTTCCATGGGCATTATGGGAATAAAATAAGTTTTCAGTCTTTTAAATACGATACTTTTAAAACCAATCTTATGCAGGATAACTCATAAGTGCGACTATACAATATGTAACAAAAACCCTGTCCGATCCTTGTAGGAGCAACTCCCTTGTCGAAGGGTTGCTCCTACAAGGATCGGAAAGTCTCTGATCGACGTTAACACTCTTTGGGAATGTAGTTGTGCGAAAAATTTTACACCAGCCTCTGCGTGACGTTAACCCTCCTTGGAAATGCAGTTGTGCGAAAAGTTTTACAACTGGCCTCTGCCAGGTGTTCACCTACCTCGGGAATGCATTTGAGGCATGAAACATACAAAGATTCAAATGTTTATTCAGTAATTAGACCTTTACAACCACTTTTACAAGTCAATACGCATAATTTACGTTACGAGTAAAATATATTAAAATTTAATTTATTTTTAAAGAAAAGCTACCGATGCTTCGTTACGACCACTGCTGAGAAGAAACGCCGAAAGAAACACATTTTCACAGTATTGGTCGCCTACTTGCCAGAAGGGCTTTGTCGTATTATTATTATTGTCTTTTAATTAATAAAGACGTATATTATAATATAATACAATGTTGACACATTATAACATGTAATGCTTGCGAACAAGTAAACAAGCATAAATTACGTAAAAGGAAATAAAAAATACTAAGAAGTCAAAAAAGCGAATACCATTTCATACATTGCCTAACAGTGACTCAGGCATTGTATACATTGCCTAGGCATTGTAAACAATTTCTGAATTTCACACATTGCCGGTAACATATACATAAACATCCAATATCCAACACAAATTGAAAAAAGATGTTTTCTAACTTGCTCTGGCTGGGGATCGAACCCAGAACCTCCGAGTGGCAGACTAGCGTGGTTATGGTTACCGATACACTACGGAGGCCGTCAAAAATAATATCATCCATTCTCCCTCAACCCACACTTAATATAATTGCGTCGTCTCTCATAAGGCACATAATACAAATTGCTACACTTCCGTAATTCTACGAAACTTGAGGTGGCAGTGAAGACAAAAAGTCCCTTAAGTGCATCCCGCCTTGTAACGAACGACCCAGTAATGGATCGCCGTAAAAACTTGACTAGGGAGGCATAACTTGCTACTTACTGTTTGCCACTCGTCTGCAGTAGTAATCCATATGCTCTAAAATCTTAAATTTCAATAAGACTTAATCGGAAATTTAGATAGGAAAGTTTTTTTTTACCCAAAAAGAAAACTCATCGTTTTAGTTTAATATGTGTGTCCGACTTTAACGACCTCTCTGGTGTGACCTAGTGATCGTTATGCCACGCTGTTTCACCGGGTCCCAGGTTCGATCCCCGGTCAGGTCAAGATGTCAAAATTGTCTTTTTCAGATTGTCCTGGTTTTTGGATGTTTATTTATATATGTATTTGTTATAAAATATAGTATCTTTGAGTTAGTAAACACAAGTCTCGAACTTACTTTGGGGCTAGCTCAATCTGTGTGATTTGTCCGTATATATATATTTATTTATTATTTGATTTATGACGTCGTAGCTCCCATACGAATTAACTGAAATCAGAGCAGCCCCAGTAATTATACTATTACATACCACTTTACCGTAAAAACTAGTCGGCAGGCTTAAAACATAATAGATAAGAAAATTAGGAATGATGCTCACTTGAATAATAATAACAGTTAGGTGAAAATTGTTATAAAATCGCCCTTAAAACGAGGCGTTACGTCGTTACAACGCAAACATTTTTACGCACTGCCAGCCACTAAAAGATAGTTGCTAACTAAAAGATAGTCGAATGACACCCCTCCCCATGCTGCTCGTGCTTTGTCTTACTTGAGGGCTGCAGTCTGTCTTGCGATTGTACGTTATACCTCTAAATAAATATATAAGACAAATCATACAGATTGAGCTAGCGATTTCATACAGAGAAAGAATAAAGTGGATATGCCTCAAATTCCGGGAGTAATTTTAAAGGTCAGAAAAATCATGTGATTTCTTTAACTAATTTTTTTTACTTCTACACAATTTAAACCACTGCACGCGCGAAGTTGCCAATATGTTAAAACTATTAAAAATACTAATGTTAATACTAATAAACATTGTATGTAATTATCTTTGTTTTATTTGTCTTATCTATCTCTGAGGTTTTTATGATTATTTATTTGTAATATTGTTGGCAACATGGAATTGTCCATTCGAAAACCCGGGAAGATCCATAATAATATAAAAATTTTGATGCAAGTACATAAATAACTCTAATTCCGACCTCTGGTTATGGAGTTTTAACTCGGCGATACTATATTTATAACACTATACAGATAACGCCCAAGACCCAGAACAATTCGAAAAAGACCATTTTCTAACTTCCTCGTACACTAGCCGGGGATCGAACCCAGAACCTCTACGTTTACGACTACGCCACGGAGTTCGTCAAGTGGCGTTGCGTCGATGCAACGCAATGTGTGGACTTGTTCTATGAATAATATGCTATATTTTATACACATTGCCTGTTTTGCAAAAAAAACTGTAGGTCAAAGTTTTATCGTTACAAAACTAGTTATGTACTTATACACATAACCAGCAGCTTTTTTTTTTGTTTTAGCATATGGATTCCAAGCCTATCACAGTTAAAAGTTTAAAAAGCCTACACTACCCTAAACTTAAATTACAAGCCAAACTTTGCTTCCTATACGATCCTCGTAGTGTGCCTTATATTTAACCAGCTAAGTAGGCATCAACTAACAACTAAGTTGAAGCCACGTTTGAAAAATAAGATGGCTAATGAGAAGTGTCATGGCTGGGTACACTTATTACAGGAGTGGCAAAAATCATGGAACACGCTACCTACTCACAAATGGGCTGTTAACGTGTTTAAATTTACTTTGAATGTTTCGTTCAGTTTATTTTCAGGAGGTTAATGTGCAGTAAATTATGTCTTAAAACAGCCTTGATATAATTTTTTTTTGTTTGGTTGCTATAGCTCTCTATAGTTAGGACATAAAATTATCTCAGATGATGTTAAAGTTACATATACATGAGTACTTTTTCACAAACGCTTCATACAAAACTTAACACCGACTTAAATACCAAACTACACAACCGAATTTTAAAAAATGTTCTTTTAAACAAAAAAAAGATATTTCAAAATTGGTACAGGCGTCTTCGAGTAATCGAGACACAAACATAAAACAGAAAAATATAAATTCGAATAAATAACCTCCTGCTTTTTGGGAGTCGGTTAAAAGTTTATATAGTCTTATCGGTTATTTGGTTGGTACGTAAAGCGGCATCGGCTTTTTACAGCCAAGGGCGGCCTTTATGACGAGTCGACGGCGTGCACACCAATTCAACAAACTTAACTATGAGTAAAACTTGTAATGAAAACGTATATTAATATATAAATTGTGTAAGTAAATTTTTTTCATTTCTTTCATACTTTTTAGACAACTTATTTTAGGTAAATAAATGGTTTAAACCTACTAGTAGTCGATCGAGCGAGCGAAGCGTCTCAATTTCAAAATTGGCCATAAATGCTTTTGTCCGGCTGTTTGCGCCTACAGGTCGCATTTCTTAACCGATTCTCTTGATATTTCTTGAGAAGGTTTGAAAATGAAATAAAAGTTTTGGTGATTAAGTTTTTCGAAATCTTTCGATATAGGGGTGAAACCTTTTGAACAACATAACTTTTAATAACATATTACATTCATTTCGAAAAAAACTCAAACATTTCAGTATACTTTTTTGTTACCCTTATTAAGACGCAACTTTTTTATCTGAACAAATTTTTACCCGATAAACTATAATGGGTCGGGGTGACTCGCAAGTTCTACTGCTTACAGAAACACTAGTAATAAAGTAAGTTCACGTTTAATGTTAAGACTACATATAGTAAATGATTATTTACAGCAGTGTCAACAAAAAGGTCTCGAATTTAATAACCGTGCCAGCGTCAAACTGCCACGCCTGACCGGTAGCTCACAGTGCTGCCATAAATAAAGAACTTTTGCTTTTGAAGGTACATTCAGAAATTTTAGGCTTTGAATTCGAGGCATCGAGGCATTGGAGTGTGGGCTTTGATCTCCAAGCGAAACTTTAAAGCCCCGAAATTCCGATTCGTTTGAAATCCATCCTTTTTCTTTTGTCCTTCCAACGTTTAAATTAATACTCGAACTTTAATGTATTTTGTTCGTTGAAATAGTTTTAACTGTTCTCCTGTAAAATGTTTGATACAAATATAGTGTTTATTATGTGGGCATATGTACCTACGTTATATTTGTCAACTATATAAAACACAAAGTTTTTATACTTAATAACAACAATAATAACCTTTTTTTATATTTTATATTAATTGCGGTATTTTCTTATACTCTCATTAATTTTTTGCATTAAAATTGCACAAATCTTCAGATCAGTACAAATAAAATGTTATAAAGTTTCATTTGATTTACAAGTGCGAGTAATATTCAAAGTTCGATTAAAAGAGTGTTGTAATGTTATGCATATGTAAAATAAATGTTATGTATATGTTATACAATGGCTAACTATAAAAAAGTATTGGTACGTAATATATTTGCACATTAAGGGGATATACGTGAATTTTTCTTGGTCCAGTGCTGCAACCATTTGAAATAAATTATTTTTAGGAAACTGTGAGTTTTTTATTTAGTTCATCATGCAAAGTTGAAAAATGATCTTTTTCAGATTGACTTGGGTCTGGGATGTTTAACTTTTTATGTATTTGTAATAAAATACGAGTATAGTATCGTTGAGTTAGTATCCCGTAACACAAGCCTCGAACTTACTTTAGGGCTAGCTCATTCAGTGTGATTTGTCCGTATATACATATTAATTTAAAAAATTGTCTTGATGCCATGGCTAACTCTTCAAACCATTTTATGAAGTACTGCTTTTGTTTACAGTGAGAAAGTGAAACTTTTCTCCGCACATAAGCCAAAAATGGCCGTTTATCGCAAATGTGCGAAGAAAAGCTACTCGTTCTCACTTTAAATGTATTTCCGTTTCCTTTTGAATAATTTATTTCAAATGGGAGCAACACTGGACACCGAAAAATGTATGTATCTCCTTATAATAATAGTTGTCAAATTATATCTTAAAATGTACTTATTCAGAATATTAAAATCAAACTCGTACTGAAAGAAAAGGAACAATACCTACATCCCACGAAATCCTTTCCATTCTTAAAATACAAAAGGTCGCTCGTTCTAAGTGAATCCAAGGACTTTATCAAATTTAACAATTATTGCAAGACTCAGGAGCCAACGGCGCTTGATTGAAGATTCTGAAATTCAGTTAGGTACTTAGTAGCGTAAGTAGAAAGTGGATGGCAGATCGCCCATGGTATCGGACGCAAAAGGGCACCAAGGGGCTTTGGGAGATTTGCTCACCGAGTAGGTGGTCACATGGTTATAATTATTCAATTCTTCTATGTAAATTTCGACTCTTCTATTCAGAATTTAAATTGGCCTTTATCCTTTGTAACAGCAGCTGTATAGAGCTTAATTTTTGGTTCGGAGTCAAACGCAAAAATGCAATTGCGTATATGTTACGTGTTGAAGTCAGAAGTAAGACGTCCAAAAGTGCACGCCCAATAAAACTCATTCAAATAAAAAAGTTAAAAACAATAATTTTTATTTTAGTATTTTATTTTCTTATAAAGCGTGTAAAATTTTCTAGACCTTGGACATACTCTTCTTTATAAGTTCTATAACATTTGAAAGCTTAGCTTTTGGTATGACAATAAATTACTAAAATCTATTTCTTGTTTTTTCTTTCCTTCTATGTACCTTAGATGGTATTAGTAGGAATCTAGCTAGTGGTGACCTTAGGATACATAAAATAAATATTCCGACCTACTCTTAGTATTTATATACTTATTTAAGCATTTACTGCAGTGCTTCTGAATATAGATCTGAATAAAAAATCGTCACTAGTTTAAATTTAGATTGATAATTTCTAAATATTTAACTAGTTCAATTCAATATTTTTGAATAGAAGTCATGAAGAACTTCAAAGAACTTACGCGTAAGTATCCTATTTACAAGAAAAATGAGACGGTGTAGAAGAAAGAGAACATGAGCATGACTTCTTGTAATATATCTTTTCAACAATGTCAAGGCATTTTTCGTATGCTTGACGTTTTGTTTTCAGACAAGCTTCATCTCTGTAAATTAATGTACTCACTTGCTTACTGCAGACTCTCTTGCTGTCGTCCTCTGCTTTCCTGCTGTGCTGCTGTTGGTCGTTAACTTGCCCCTTGGCAAAGGCCTCCCCCAACTGACTCCATAGTATTCTGTTCCTTGTTTTTCTTCTCCATAACCCTCCAACTGCTTTTATGATTTCATATTCTAAGCTTTGGAACGCTCTACCAATCAATTTCCAGAAGGCTCGTACTCGAGTAGCGTTTAAAAGTGCAGTGCGTGCACATTATCTTCGAGAACTGTCAGATAGAATACAAATAATATATATGTAGTATACGCATGGTTATTATATCTTATAATAAACTTACATTCTTTCTTACAGTATATATATATATATATATATATATATATTTTGAATGTAAGTTTATTGATATATATATATATATTGTTATTTTAATTAATATTTAAATCAAAATTTCTTTCAAAAACATATATTTTGCGCCTCCTTCAAAAGACTTCTTAATCTTGGCATACCATTAGGTTGAGTGGTATATAAAGCCTATGGCTTTAAGTCCGCCTATTACATTTGTAATAAAGTTAAATAAATAAATAAATATTATCTCTCCCTTTGCCCTCCTCTCCTCATTTTTCCGTCACGAGGGTTTCACTCTGTAACGTCTTTTGTTTGTCAATTAATGTACAAGTAAACATAAAAAAGCGAGCTTATATCACCCTCCATATTACCGTTCTTGCTTATTGCATTGCTCTTATTATTTGATGAATAAAAAGACATCTTTCGCTTGCTTGATCCTGAACCTTAAATTCAAAAAATTGAATTCAAGTTACCGCGGTAACTCGCTTTGCTTAACCCTGCTAATTAGCGGAAATTTTATCGAGCTTCCGTCTCTAATTGATATCTAGCTTTGTATTTATTTACGACTTCACCCGAGGCCTTATGGCGCCTCAATGTAAGTGACTTGGGTTAGTTAGTACTGAATGTAACTTTATTGGAATTCTATTACGATACTGCGGAACCGGTACTCTTTTGATTTATTTTTCTAATCACGCTGAAAGTGTCGTTTGTTTTCGGTTTTTACATACCTCGTAAAGTGTTAAGATGTAGTTTGAATGTATGGGATACTAGAAATTTACCGTCCATAGAAACATACACGTACATAAGTAAGTACTCGAATATAATCTAGAAGAACAATACAAAAAGCAAAAATTAAACGAAAACCTTGCAGAGAAATTGGAAATTATATTGTCTAAAATTAATCAAAATAACACAAATCTCTTACTGTATTTAAAGCTAAGTAAAATAAATAAATGAACACAACTCTCTAATTACATAACAATTTTATCTTTACGCCCACCTATGCCAAAGGCATTAAGTAAATATAGTGTAGATACCCTATGTTTACCAAAACATTAAATCCAGGTAATTATTTAGTATCAACGATTTGATTAAAAATATATTAACCTTGTTACAAAGCTATAAGGGCTAAAATGGCGTGATGATTTTCATGTTTACAGCAGTTCAATATTTCATCGGCAAAATTATGAAGTACTCGATTCATGAATAGCTAGTGATTCAGAAAAATGTAGGGAAATGGAAAACTAATGTTTATGTGGTTTATTGGTAGGTAAACTTCTTTTCCTACAATTACCTGTACCTACAATTTTAGGGATTACCCATTTATTTGTGATATTAACTGTACATAATTCTGGGGACGGTCATATATTAGACCCGACCTCAGACTTAAATTGTTTTTATTCAATATTATTTCACGCCAATGATAATCATGTTAATATTTCGATATAATATGTTGGGGAAAGTACTTCAGTGTTATGGACTGAATCTATCCTAAATATCAAATCAAATCATTTTTGCTAAATATATAAAATAGCTGCAATATATTTTGTTAAACCTTAATAATAATTAATGGCATATACTTATTAACTAAATGTGAAGATTGCAGACGTTCTAAAAAAACAGAAATCAGAAGTACCCGTAACCGAAGTGCATATACTTGTAAGAAAATATTGATGAGTGTAGATTAAGGGAAAGAGGTTTGTCAGGATCATAGCAAGTGGTGGTCGATAATCTCTGCCTACCCCTGTGGGAAATAGTCATGACATTATGTAGGTATATACTTATAGTAGTTATGCTCAAAAACTCGTTAAATTATATTAGCTACATGTATTTAATGAGGTACCTACTGCATTAAATACATGCAAGTCATTCGACCTTTTCAGCATACGCTACCTATTAATCGTACTTACATTTTATAATCAGTTAAAGTACTTTCTTAAATATCAATCTAAATCTTTCAATAGGTACGCGGTACGTACCTACCCATTATAAGAAAAAAATATGTCTGCCGCCTAAGCACTACTTACCACGCCTATAAGCCTATTGTTTGACAAATGAATGTCGATTACTTTTAGTTAAGTACGTACTTTGTGGCATAAGTACATGAGTAAAAGACACGCTATAAGCTGCTGAACATGACTATTTAAACAAAAGCCCGTCGGTCTGTAATGTACGATTGCTTTTCAATTATATAAAAGTGCCAACTAACATTCATATACAATTTGTAACAAAAACCCTGTCCGACCTTTGTAGGAGCAACTCAGACAGGGTTTTTGTTACATATTGTGTACTAGCTGTTCCCGCGACTTCGTCCGCGTGAAAATCCGTTCAGCAGTTTCAGACATTCGGGTGCACAGTGTGCATACAGACACTGACATACAAACAAAAATCTTAAAAATCTTTTTAGTGTTCTGTAACTCCTTTTCCTAACTTATATATCTTGCTAACGACTACATACTTTATTACCTGTATTTGGTGCCCGCGACTTCGCCCGTGTGAAATTCAGTTGTTACACACCCTTGTTGATGACATGACAAATTTAATAGTCTGTATATTTACAGTTCAATATTTTTTATGTAACGCGGTATACTTTTAATATTGCTAATGTGAAAGTTTATAAGGATCTATAGATGTATGGATATCAGTTACTCATTCATACAACAACTTATGAATGGATTATAATGAACCCTCATAATAATAATGATAACCTTTGTGTATAATTATAGGCACGCAGACGAAGTCAGCAGTCAAACGTATCTCCCTATCTGTAAAAGTCTCCGAGGCGCGACATAGTGTGTGACGTTCTCGATCAGCAGTCAAACGTAACTCCCTATCTGTAAAAGTCTCTGAGGCGCGAGATAGCGAATGACGTTCACGATCAGCACTTAGTCGAGACTCCCTTTGAGTGGAACTCTCCGAGGCGCGAGTCAATGAATTTCGTTCTCGATTAACACTCAGTCGTGTATGTCTTTTGTCATTGAATTCTTGGGATCTACTCATCCGCTGTCTTTTCGCTTGTCTAGTATTCTGAGACAGATTTGACTTTCTTCGAAGCATTTTTGAAAGCAAAGCACAAAATACAATAATATTTATACTTAATTCAATAAATCTATGTAGCCAAGAATTTTTAAAGATAATATCCAAAATACCTAACCAATCCACAAAGCAAGGTCACAAAGTCCGTATTTTCATGGCCAAGTGACAAATTATAAAACAACAATATTATTCGAAATATTAACTAACCAATTCACAAAGCAGGATCAGAAAGTCCGTATTTTCATAGCCAAGTGTCAAATTATAAATCAACAATATTATCCGAAATATTAACTAACCAATCCACAAAGCAAGATGAGAAGTCCGTATTTTCATAGCCTAGTGTCAAATTATAAATCAACAATATTATCCGAAATATTAACTAACCAATCCACAAAGCAATATCAGAAGTCCGTATTTTCTTAGCCAAGTGTCAAATTATAAATCAACAATATTATCCGAAATATTAACTAACCAATCCACAAAGCAAGATGAGAAGTCCGTATTTTCATAGCCTAGTGTCAAATTATAAATCAACAATATTATCCGAAATATTAATTAACCAATCCACAAAGCAAGATCAGAAGTCCGTATTTTCATAGCCAAGTTTCAATTATAAATAAATCAACAATACTATCCGAAATTAGAGATGAGTCGTTCACGAATCATTGAACGAATCAAAAGGAACGGGTCATTAGCTCGTCACGACCCGTTCGTTCACTTCTACAAAAATGATTCGGTCGTTCGTTTCTGGCTTTTTTTTTACTTCGGCCGGCTTTGGGTCGAATCGATCGGGGCGAACGAAACGAATCGTTTCGTTCGCGATCGATTTAGCTCACTTCACAGTCACTGACAGACGCGCGCCTACGCTGCCGACCTGCGAACGAACGGAGCGACACTGCGTCACGATTCCGAATATTTACGAAAGTTCACATAAAAATGCAATATCCATAAGAGTCCATTTTTGCTTACTTATTTTTACTTAGATATAAACACTTTCTAGTCTTTATGATCTGCGTAAAAGAAACTCTCACTTTAGAAATAAAATAATGGAAGATTAGTCTTTGTTATTAGTGGGGGGGTGACGTATAATTCTTTTCGCGCGCTATTTTGGCAGTTTTTGACAAAATGTAAATAGAGGCATTATGGTTTTTTCATACAAAAACCTTTCTTGTAATGTGTCCGCGTTTGAAAAATGGCACCACAGTATCTATTCGCTCGCGATCGGAAGCCGTTAACGATTGTTTCGTAAGAAAACCAATCAATCAAATTGAACGGGTCAAAAGACCCGGGTCGCCTTCTGAACGGTTCAGTATTGATTGAGATCCTAAAGATTGAACGAACGACACATGTCTATCCGAAATATTAACTAACCAACCCACACAGCATCAAAGCAAGATCAGAACTTCAGAAGTCCATGTTTTCATAGCCAAGTATAGCCAAATATCAGTATAAAAACAACAAATTCAACAACAGTAACTAACCAAGTCTCGTTTAGTGTAAAACAATCAGCTCGTATACATTTTCACTAAAACAACCATAGCGCATTTTAAAATTTTTTTGAGGCGCCATCTGTTGCTATTTTATGTAACTGTAAAATCGCCCATAGAAAAATTATCTTTAAACTTTAAATACGATAATTTTTTTATCTGACATCAGATTTTTTTATATAGATTATTTACATTTAACTAAAGTATGTTGGGACCATTTTGTTCGTTAACTTTTTGCCATCTTATAGGTAGGGACATGATCTATAGCAATTATAGAAATTTTGGGACTTCTGATCAAAAAACTGCGTCAAGTAGTTTTGGCAGTCCTCTCGTGATGTTAACCTGACACTGCCTAAAGAATTCTGAAGAGACCGAAACAGGTAGAAATCAGAAGGTGCCAGGTCAGGACTATACGGCGGATGCATTAACATCTCCCAGCCAAACTCTCTTAATTTTTGCTGAGTGGTTAAAGATGTGTGAGGTCTAGCGTTATCATGATGAAAAACCACACCCCTTCCGTTGATTAATTCCGGCCGCTTTCTCTCAACTTCTTGCTTTAATCTTATCAGTTGTTCGCAGTAAAGTTCTGAATCGATGGTCCTGCCTGGTGGTAACAGCTCATAATGAATAATGCCCTTCCAATCCCACCACACACACAGCATCACCTTGTTGCGAGTTAACCCGGGTTTCGCCACACAGTCTGTGAAGCCTGACCGGCCTTTGACCATGACCTTTTTCGCTCGTTCTTGTCGTACGTGATCCACTTTTCATCACCAGTTATCAATTTCTTCAAAAATGGTTCGGTCTCATTACGTCATAATAAAGAATCACAAATAAGTACACGGTTCATTAGGTTTCTTTCAGAGAGCTCGTTAGGTACCCATATATCGAGCTTTTTTGTGTACCCATTTTTTTTCAAATGCGCCAAAACTGTTTTGTGGTCAATTCCCAGTTCTTCAGCTACGTCGTAACTACTGATATGCCGATCTTGCTCCACTTTTTCAAAAATAGCATCATATCCGTAACAGGGCGATCAGAGCGACGTGCATCTTTGACATCAAAATTTACAGATTGAAAACGCTTAAATCAAATTTGTGCTACTCTTACAGACACTGCACTAGGTCCATAAACTTTTAAATGATACCAAAACCAGCCAGGTACAAATAGTATAGCCAAAGTGGTTTTATTACAAGCTCATACATTCTATATGCGAAAAGACTTTTCCCCCAACCTAATATGTATTGATGTAGACCCCGCTATCGCACTGATGTTACTTTTTTGTAGGTACTGAAACTTTGAATTTATCGACCATATCTTATATAGGTTACATGTAGGTGTTCAATAAAAAGTGAGAATAAGTACGACACAATTATTTTTTATTAAATGCCACCTTATTTTTCGACGTAGTCACCTTTCAGGATTTTATACTTGATTTTTTTTTCTCTAAAAAAAATTTTGAAAAAAACGTTTTTTAAAAATTCTTCCTGATCCCTTAAAAATCGTGTACGCCGGCGACTACTGCGTCATCTCTTTAAATTTCTGGTCCCTGAGATATTTCTTTAACCGCGGAAATAGGTAGAAATCACTAGAAGCGAGGTCCGGTGAATATGGAGGATGTTCCATCAATTCGAAACCAGTTTCTTGAATTGCAGCCATCGCAACTCTTAATTTGTGCGCAGGGGCGTTATCTTGGTGAAGCAAGACAACTTTTTAAAAGTTTGCCACGACGTTTCTTGCGTATTTCCTCGCGCAACTTTGCTATTTATCCTGCGTACATAGTCCCCGTAATAGTAACTCGATGATTAAGGTATTTGATCAATACCACCCAAGTACAAGTTGAGGAGCTCGGTGGCCTAGCGGGCGTGCGCATTAGTAGTGCTTTCGCAAGTTAAGTGACACCGGGCGTGGTTTTTCCAAGGAGAATGTATCGCATTATCACTATTTATTGAACATCCCTCGTAAATTCGTTAAGTATTACTTTATGCCTAATGTAGCACAAGCCTCATATTCTTATTTACTTGAAATATTTTTATTAGTACTTATTTTTATCTTCCTTCTTTTGCAATCGGAAAATAGATCGCCCACACACTCCATGTAGGTCATGTAAAATTAATTCAATTCCCATACCAAAAAGTCTTGTGGGTGTGTAATAATTGGAATAATGTTTATATTGAAATTATTGGGCGAGATCAAATCGTGATTCGAGTATAATGTCTAAAATCATAAATGATGTAACTACAATTGATTGGTACACTTCGGCGTTACACTTACTGAATCAGAAATGAGGGGGCTCGAGAAACACTGGACTGGACTTGGATGGGTAACCATAACCACTAACCACAAGAGGCACGAAATTTCTCGATCTTCTCCGTGCTTCAGAAGGCAAGTTAAACTGTTGGTATTTATTGTAAGGCAGTCGGCAAACTAACTCAGGTGCCTTTAGGTGGCATGAAAACCTGGACACCAGTGCTGGTGTCATCAATACACGAAAAAGCCGCCAATTGTAAACAATTGTTATACTGTGGATCAATAAAGATTTATAAATAAATAAATAAAAAAATTACTGAATCTAGAGGATAAGCTTATTGAAATGACAGTGGGTGAACCATACAATGCGACGAGCTGATGTAAAGGTAACTGAAGCAGAAACATTCACTAATGGTGACAGAGTACTTACATACACCGGCTAGCGCACATCTTACACTAGTTTCTTTTCAATAACTAGATACGAGTATGTAATCGACTTAAAAATGTTGTCAAAGGATTTTCTTATCTAGAGCGGCCTGCATCCACAAGGTGGTCAGGTCGTCTGACCATCTTGATCTGACAAGGTGACCTACGCTTCGCTTGCTAGGATGGGGTCGCCATTCGAAAAAAATTGTGCCCATCGGTCATAAACTTTTTGCCCATCATCGGCCATACTCGATAGAGCTTCTATATATTAAGCAAATTCAAAACAATATTTTGCACCTTGAAGTGGGTAATTTAATAAAATAAATGGGCACCAACGTCAAATCTCGTGACGCGGTAATGTCAAAGCCAATTTATTTTTTCCCTCCAACGCGATACTCATATTCAACATTTTAATTTAACTTTCCTGCCAAAAGCCTCGTGTGAATGTTTTTAACGTTATTAAACTTGAAAACTGACTTAGCAATTTCGTAGGCATTAAAAGTTTGCGTCGCAAAAAATACTTAAAAGATTTAGCAAACTTCATTTCCAGAGAGGCTAAACGGCAAACGCCTCGTGAGGCTCAGCAACTCTTTATTGTATTCATGATTTATGGCATAATAAAATAAAAACAATAAATTTGGAATTATTAATTATGCTGTTGTCAAGCACAGAGGCAGCGCCGGAGAAAATTCGCCGAAAATGTTATTCGGCTTAGCGCCAACAAACTGTTCGTCGGTATGCAAAAAGCCTTTTTAGGCAAAGTTGATAATCGTCCCTTGTTCTCAATAAAATGTATTGGACATTTTCTGAAGGTAGGTAATGAAATTTCAGAACAAACGTAATTAACGATAAGTACGTCGGCTCGTAGACGAATTAGGTAGGTACGTGATTATCGATTTTTCGCAAGGAAATTGTAAATTTAATGTTATTTTTTTAGGGTTGCGGAAACCGAATCTATTTTTTTTAAAGACATCATTGAATTAAATTCTAAGGAGAGTGTTCATAAAATGTACCTATTTTGCAGTAAGGAATTTCGTTCGCACGAGGTGTACCACAACACACATTCCCTTTTTTAACCGACTTCCAAAAAAGGAGGAGGTTATCAATACGTCGCGATCCTTTATTTTTTTTATAGTATGTTCACCGTTTTTTCAAAGACGCCTGGACCGATTTGAAAAATTCTTTTTTGTTTGAAAGGGTATACTTTCCAGGTGGTACCATGGAAATTTTATCAAAATCGGTTGTGTAGTTTGGGGGTGAAGTCGGTTTTTAGTTTTGAAAAATTATTATGTTAAAAAATCCTATCGTCTATGACATCGACTTAATACCAAAGAAAAACATAAAGAAATACTCGTAGGAAAAACCTCCAACCTCCCACACGATTACGATAAGCTTATTGCGTTGTAAGGGAAGATTGCATTATTTTAAACTTCATGTTTTTGGGCAATGTAAATGAAAGTGTTGCAAAAATTTACAAATCTTACAAAAGGCCTGTATTAATTAAAAAAACAATACTTGCTAAATTATGAACAGGCAATCATGGAGGTAAAAGTCCCATACATTGCGAATTTTTCGTTTTGAACGACGTTATCTACTAATTTTATTCTGGACTAAATGTCAAAACCACTTTTAATTATTAGTTTGTTAGAATTTTGAGAGATGTCGCACTACGTGCTTTATTATTTCTCATTTTACGGTATAGTACCAATAATTTTGCACGTTTTGTACGAAGTCTGAATGGTGTAATGTAAGAGCTTACGCGTTCGAAACTTACCAGGAGTCCTCTGGTTCAAATCACCACAAAGGCTGAAATAAAAAAATCTTTTATTCGTTTCCTATTTATTTACTGTATGGTGTAGCGGTTAACTCAATGGACACAAAGTAAATGAAATCCCACCTCATTGCAAATAAATGTTATATTTAATTTAAATCTTTTATTCGTTTCCTATTTTTACTGTATGGTGTAGCGGTTAACGCAATGGACACAAATTAAATGAAATCTCAGGAATTTCAGGTTCAAATTCCACCTTATTGCAAATAAATGTTATATTTGATTTTTTATTTTATTCTGGAATAACATTAATAGATGAAGAAAACATTTGCAGGCTTGCAGCTTAAAATTGTTGGTAGAAAAATTTACGCAAGATGGTTCTCCATTTCAGATATAGGTATTATAAATAAATATAAATAGCTAGCTCAATCAGTGTAATATAGGGACATATTACACTGATTGAGCTAGCCCCTTTTTTTTTTTTTTTTTTTTTTTTTCACGCGGAGAAAATCCCTTCGGATACCTTACCAGTCACGGGAGACCGGTAAGGTTATGTGGTGTTACCACTAAAAACTCCGCGGTGTCAACGCCGGTACCGCTATTGCCAGGCCCGTGTGCTACTCTCGCTCCACAGACCTGGCGCGGCGGCCGCTTTTCAGCGACCTCGGCTGGGCTCACCACTCACGGTACCCTCTCATAAGCGAGAGGGGTCGGAGTGGTCTGCGGGGTGGCCCGTCGGCCTTCAGCTCTACCCGCTAGGGTAAAGGCGCGTGTTGACACAGACGCGCCTTTCAACCCGGA
The DNA here is from genome assembly GCA_943193695.1 of Acrobasis suavella. NCBI lineage: Eukaryota > Metazoa > Arthropoda > Insecta > Lepidoptera > Pyralidae > Acrobasis > Acrobasis suavella. The sequence goes on from OW971947.1 coordinate 7,998,058, forward strand.
GGACCATATTTGTCGAGCGATAGAATCCCGTTTCCATCGCCCGACTGGCCCTCGTTATGGGGGCAGCAGTTGCAGGTTATAGGCCCGCCTCCTGCGCCCTGTGCGCCGGCGGCGGATGGCTAGGTCGGTTGTTGCCTCCCGGTCTCTTTCCGCCGCCTCTTTGCGGAGCATGACGCTCTCCGCAAAGGCCTGCACTGCTGTCCACGACGTCTCACTGTCGACCATGCGACGTACCACAGTCGGCAGTGAAAGGTCGTCCCCCACAACCGCGCACAACTCTGCGCGGTCTTCCGCCCAGGCTGGGCAGTCCGCTAGGGTGTGTTGGGCGTCCTCGTCCAGACAGCCGTCACAGTGGTGACAGACAGAAGTCGGTTCCCGACGCGCTCTATGACACAGATACCGACCGAAACAACCATGTCCAGTGAGTATCTGTGTCAGACGGAACGTCAGGACGCCGTGGCGCCTCGTCAACCACTGAGCCAAGACTGGCCGGACCGCCTCAACGGTCCTGAGCCCAAAACTGGGCTGCTCCAGCCTGTGGACCCACTCATCAATGGCGAGCTGACGCAACTCATTCCTGTATCCCTCTATCTCCCGAGGGGCTGGTCTGTGACCCCGGGCTAGTTCCTCTTCGCGCCAGACAAATAAAGACGCGAGGATAAGGGCATCCAGATCCCAGGGTACAGAACCAGCCAACACGCAGGCTGCCTCACAGGAGGTCGTACGATACCCCCTAATGGCCCTGTTCGCTATCGTCCTCTGTGGCCTTCGCAAGAGGGCGATTCCATCGCGAGTCAGGGCCGTTGCCCACACTGGGGCGCCGTACAGGGCTATGGACCGCACGACCCCCATGTACAGGTTCCTGCAGGGCGCATCAGGACCCTCCAGGTTGGGCAAAAGTTGCGCCAGCTTTCCAGCCACCGCTATTGCTCGCGGCACCATCTGCGCAAGATGAGCACCAAAGTTCCACATGCCGTCAAGGACGACGCCTAGGTACCGCATCGTCGGCTTGACGGCAATTTGGACTCCACCCACAATTATGCAAGAGCCTGCAGGCGGCGCCCCCCGGGGACCGTGAAAACACAGCGCTTCGGATTTGTGTAGCGCCACCTCCAAGCCCAGCCGGTGGATTCGGCGCACCACCTGTGCGACAGCCGCCGTTGCGAGTACAGACGCCTCGCGGAAAGAAGCACCACGGGCGGCCACAAGTGTGTCATCGGCGTAACAGATTAACTCAACTCCAGGAAGATTGGCCGCCCGTAGAACCCAATCGTAGCCGATGTTCCACAGGAGTGGCCCCAAGACAGACCCCTGTGGAACACCGCACGTCATCTGCCTTTCCTTCCAACTATTCTGTGTAGGGAAGACAACCTTTCGCTCCGAGAGGTAGTTCCCAACTAGGCGGCGCAGGTATGTCGGCACTCCGTGAAACTGGAGCGCCTCCATTATGCAAGCCCAAGGGAGGGTGTTAAAGGCATTGGTGATGTCAAGTGACACCACCAAGACGACCTTACCCTGGGCTACTGCTTCCTGCGCTACAGTTCTTACCTTCAGGATGGCGTGGATGGTAGACCTTCCACGGCGAAACCCATACTGGCAATCCGCGAGGTCCGGACCAGTCGTTTCGAGGTGCTTGACAATGCGGTTTGCAGTGACTCTTTCTAGCAGTTTGCCCACCTCATCAAGCACCACGAGAGGACGAAAACCAGATGGGGAATCCGCCGGTCGTCCCTCCTTCCTTAGCAAGACCAGTCGTCCCTTCTTCCACGCCTGGGGGAATCTTCCCTGCACAAAACAGGCACCGAAAAGGCCCCTCAGTCGCTCCTCTAAACCATCGTGATTCAGAGCGAGGACGAGAGCTCGACCCGGCACTCCGTCTGGGCCCGGGGCGGTGTTTTTGGCGCGCGTTTTTAACACAGCAGCGCCCAGCTCGCCCCGGGTTATCTCGGGGATAACTTCTCGTTCCTCACCCCGTACACCCGTCATAGGAGGGAGCATAATGGGGGGCTGAAATTCCACTCTTTGTGGGAACAAGCAACCGACTACCTCATTCAGGAGCTGCGGCTGAAGACTCTGCGTCAGTGGGACGGCATAGGGGCCAATCTTTTTACGGATTGCCTTGTATGGCCGTCCCCATGGATCGCGGTCAAGTGTTGCCAGCAACTCTTGTCTAGCTAACTGTTTCGCTTGTGCAATGGCTTCCTTTAGGGCACATTTTGCCTCCATCAGGGCAGTCAGCAAGGCAGCCTCCTCAGTCTCATTCCGGCGCCGCCTTCTTCGGTGTCGGGCGTATTGGCGTCTCGCTACTATGCACGCTTCGCGTAACTGCGAAAGCTCAGGTGACCACCAATACACCCACCTTCTGGGAGGACGAGTACTGGACCGGGGCATCGACGCATCGCAAATAGCAGTCATAGCACCCCGGAACCACTCCGTCTCGTCCTCTATCTCCACCTCTACCGGCGCACGGAACCAATCCTGCACTATGGCCGCCTCACGAAAAAGTTCCTTGTCGAGGCGCTTCAGCTGCCACCTTGGGCCAGCCTCGCCCGGGGTCCAGTGTGGACCGCCTGTGGGAGTCGAGGACGAGGAGAGATCAAACCGCACATAGCGGTGATCGGAGAGCGTCTCCACGTCCTCCATCACAAGCCAGCCCTGGGAACGGCGTGCTACAGAAGGACTTGCGAAGGCAATGTCCACTATAGAGCTGCCGTTCCAACGTACACAAGTGGGAACTGAACCCTGGTTAAGCAACGCCAGCCCGACAGTAACGAGAAGCTCCTCTATCACAAGCCCACGTCCCTGCCGGTCAACTGCCGGAGACCCCCACGCCGGTGATTGGGCATTAAGGTCCCCGACGACCAGCACAGGGCGGGGATGGTATCGGAGCAGAAGCGTCTCGATTTCAGCCAGGAATGCCTCGAACTCGGAGAGTGGCCGATTGGGCGAGAAATAAACCCCAACCACAACCAAGCCATCCAGCCGAGCCGAGACAAAGCCGTGACCGCGGACAATATCTGACGGAGGCGAAATGTTCGCCGACGACACAATCGCCACAAGGCCATCGAGATCCGGCACCCAATTTTCCCTAGGCGGGACAAAGTATGGCTCTACGACCACCGTTATATCGATCAACCACTGCGCCATGCTCTGGCACAGAAGATCCTGGGCTCTGGCACAGTGATTGATGTTCGCCTCAAGTATTCGCAGGGCCATACTAATTATACAATGGAAGCCGTGTCCATCTCTGCGGCGTCCATATTTGGCGCCGGCTGGGCGGGTTGCGTCTGGGCCGTAGCCGCGGCCGCAACGCGCTTTCTCCTGGCTGGTCGGGATGCAGGACAGCTCTTGCTTCCGACACGGTGGCCCGCAGGTTTGCCACTCTCCGTGCACAGAACGCATTTAGGACTGGCATTACAGACCGCGGCCTTATGGCCTGGGCCTCCGCATCGGTAGCAGAGCGCACTCCGGTCAGCCTCTGATGTGCACGTCTGGCTGACGTGCCCTGCTTCAAGACACCTGTAGCAATACTGGGTCCTAGTCGGCAGTAGTTTGACCTGTGCCCACACCCAACCAACCCGGAGCCGCGGACCATTCGCAGTTAGCTTTTTGGCCGCTGCCACAGGACACCTCGCCCACACCGCACGAGCACCAGAGAGGTCTTCCTTTATCTCCCCCAATTTGATTTCACTCTCAGCACACTGTCCAACGCGGGCTATGGCGGCGCGGACTTCGTCGGGCGTCGTGGAGTCACACAGGTTTAAGACCCGCAGTTCAGCGCACTTCTGAGGCCTGGATACGCTTACGACTTGTGGATCCAGGGTTTTGCTCAGCTTTTCTGCCAGCAGATTTGCCTTCTGGTCTCTGTCAGGCCCCGATATTTCCAGCAAACGGGCACCAGTTGCCGCCTTTTTTATTTTAACTCCAGAGATGTCCAGTTCGGAGATGTCCACACTCTGTCGGGCATGAGCTAGTATACTGGCATAGCTGATTCCTCTCTTTTCAGCATCGGGATCAAGCTTAAGGAGCACCGCAGCTGAGCGTGGGGGGCGCAGCTTAGGCTGCTGAGCCCTTTGCTGAGTCCTTTGCTGAGTCGCCTTTTGTTGGTTCTGCTGTCTCACCGGCGGTTGAGTGGCAACCTGAGCGCCCAGTGCTGGGGCAGCCACAGCCATCTTTTTACGGCCTCGCTTAGCCACTGTTGTCCAGGTTTCTGTCATGGCCGCAGGTGCTGGAGGTAGTGCGTGAGGGACGGCCTGCACGGTTTCTGCCACCGCAACTTTAGGTGCTGCATTCTGTGCAGCTTGTGGCACCTTCGCAGTTGATGCAGCAGACGCTGCCGCCCCAGCAGCTGACCTAGGCACATCGTTCGCAGATCGTCTTTTACCCTTTCCCTTCCCCTTCCCCTTCCCCTTCCCATTCACCTTGGGGAAATAAACTTCAGGGAGATGGATTTGGGCTTGGGCAGCCACAATCTCCTCTGGGGTTACAGCGCGGCGAGCAGTCTCAACCGTTGCCTGTCGAGCTTTGTCTGCCGCTAGTAGGGGCCGCATTCTAGGCTCCGGCAGAAGGCGATCCTGAATACCGTCGAACCGAGCACTAATCATCGGTCCGACGGTGCGCAAAATAAATGCCGCTTGGGCTTCAATATCTTCCGGAGTGGTAGTGACAGCTGCAGGAGAGGGCGTCGATTGGGGCTTATTTATCTGAGCCCGCAATTCAGCCATCTCTTTCTCAAGCATGCTCACCTTCATCTGCAGGCTTTTGTTACTGGCCTGCAGCTTCTTCGTTTCCTCCGATAATGATCTACTGTGAAGAGCAGATACAGCCTCTTCTATATTTTGACTGGCGGTCTTAAGGTTCTTTACAAACGTGCCTTTAAGGTTGCCCGATTTTGCCGCGACCATCTTGACGACCGCCAGACTCGCCATAACCTGCTCGTGCAGATCCACCGCTGTTTTTTCAGCCTCCGACTCCGACCAATTGACGGATCCAGCCCCGGTGACACGCTATGCATCGGCCAGCCGCGCAAGCTCAGCAATATCCTCCTCAGCCACCGCTGAGGCCAAGTCACTCTGACTCTTAAGGTATGCTGACTTTGGCTTCAGAAGGACCGCCTTGCCTGCAGCGGAGCAAGATCGCCCCCGCACTGCGGTTGATACTTTGGTCGAGCCCGCATAGCAGGCCGACCCCGACAAGTCGCTGTCATCAATAGGCGCTTCCTGGCGGCGCTTTTTTCTTTGCGCCCAAAAACGAGAAATCTCGCCTCCGACACTCCCTTCGACCAACATTCCGGACCCGGAATCGGATAACTCGTCCCCGCTGTCGATCACCAGTGGTGAGAGACTGCGAGGACGAGGACGCCTCCCACGGCCTGCATAGCCACTCCCTTTCGGGAGCAGCGGACTTGCGTCCGCATGGCGGTTCTTGCCCCCCCCAGATACGGTGGGGCTGCCTGCACCCGAGGGCGCAGGGAGGGATTCTCCGGCATCGCCGGTACCCTCCTGGGGTATTACGCTTTTAAGACTCGCCATCATGATTTCCTTTGTTACAGGGTGTGGTCCCTGATAGATCCCCAACCCCCCCAGCGCTTGGGACGGGACACCCCTCCCGCCATTCATCTTATCGGCACGCTAGACCTTAAGATTAAGGTTATTTGTTGTGAGGTTTTCTTCCCCGCGATACTGACCGTAAGCGGAACAGTACCCTCGGCCCCATCAATTTGGGGTAACGAGTTGCCCGACGGTGACCGCAGTCACACGCCGCGCGAAGAAACGAACCCTGTCTTCCCACCGCCTGAGACAAGCAATGAGAAGACAAGGCTCCCCCGAAATGAGCGAGAGCCCATTGTTGGACTTCGCTTCCCCCCCTCCCCCCCCTAAGGTAGGATATTGGCCGACAGCTAACAAGACCCCTAAATAGCAGGAAGTTATTAACTGCCGCCCAGGGTGCACCAGCCCAATCCCTTGTCAGCCCACTGCTCTCACCGGATCAAGAGATCAAGTGAGAGAAGCAAGCTTTCAAGGAACCAAGCCACCGTGGAGGTTTCCTGACCATAGCACCCCTGATTGAGCACAAGGCACAAATTTATAGGCACAAATTACACTGATTGAGCTAGCCCCAAGGTAAGTTCGAGACTTGTGTTATGGGATACTAACTCAACGATACTATATTTTATAATAAATACATATATAGATTAACATCCAAGACCCAGGACAATTTGAAAAAGGCCATTTTCCAACTTACCCTGACCGGGGATCGAACCCGGGACCTCTGGGTGGCGGACTAGCATGGTGACCACTACGCCACGGAGGTCGTCAAATTATAGTACTCTATGCAGGTATTAGATATTATAATAAAATAAATAAATATGGTATTTCTTGTAATAATATTAAATATTGCTTCTGATGTTAGAAATTAAATACCAAGGTAAGGGAGGAATAGTAGTTTATGATAAAAGTGTGGTAAGTTGTTCATTACAGTCGAGGCGAGTTGACTCACAAGCGGGCGAAGCCCGCGCGTGTGTCTGTGGAGCCGAGACTTGTGATGAACAATTTACTACACTTGTATTATTATTCCTCCCTCACCTTGGTACACACGTTTGTGCTACAAGGGGCTAAGGTAATATTAAAGCGAGAGCGCTTCTTTGAATCCAGAGCGAAACGAAGGATTCGAGCGAGTGATTCTACGGTGGAATCCTAAGTGTACCGAGGGATTCATGTATAACGCCCGAGATAAAAATACTAGCGTACCCGAGTAGCACACTCTATTTTTCATCTCTATCTATGAGAAAAACTAGCACATACAAAACAGAATATAAAGAACAGTAGAACACCTACAATACCTAACAGACTTCAACCGACAATTTAATACTAACCTTTGTTTGGTGTCGTTTTCATACAATAAATACTAAGAAATATTTTTTCGAAGACCACCAACTTAAGATAAAATGTTCACTTTGTTTGCGTGGCCCTTCATATCTTTTTATTTTTATACGTAAACTTGATAACTATTTACTATTGGCTTAAACTCAAGAAAAAGTATTCAGATTTACATAAATAATTACATTTCAGTACAAATAACCTAAAAGTTCTGTAATTACTTGAATTAAAGGGAAAAATTGCGCTTTTTAATTATTTCTTTTTCCGAAGCAAAGAACATAAAAATTTTAACCTACATTCATCCATGTTGAAAACGATATGTATTCCAAATTTAAAAAAATCACGAAGTCCGTGCCAATTATTTTTTATTTTAAAAATAAAATTCTTCTTTTTTTTGCTGGACTGCCAACATTATTTTTGATTCAACATAAATTAAACTCGTGTTCTGTTTCCAAATTGGTTTTAATCCCTAGAGATCTTCTTTTTCACGTTTTAGTCCCGAGAGAATAACCAGTAACTTTGGCTCCAAATGTTTTGAGATGAAAACATCGTTTTTTGAGTAGATGAAATGAAAAATTACTTGGAAAAGTATTGAATACATTAAGATAAATCAATATAACTGTACTTTACTTATCAAATAGTATATTCTAATCGGTTCACAAAATTACAATATTATCACAAACACAGTATTATTTCAAATGTGGTTCAGGATATCTGTAATCGTTACAATAAATCACATCATTACATTTTATTGATTAGTTACTCAGCTAACCGTTAATAAAACAATTCAAGAGAAATCACAGTTACATCAAGAGATTATAGAATGGAAACATAATAAATAAGAAATGAAACTAACTTTTACTACGCCGCTACCAAATTAAAAGTGATGACCATTCGATTATCACAAAATACGTAAACTTCGTATCCGCAATTTTGGCAAGAATCTGTTTTCATGAAAATATATGCTCTTGTACTTAATATTTAAATAGCCACATCCACGAAACACGCACCGTAACTACTTAAACTTATTATCCAAATACCATTAACGAGCCGAAATGTCAATAGTTTGGTAATATAAAGCCGAAGTGGGCCTCGGCTTAGGTCTTTGTGTACTTTTAGGCTAAACGACGGCCAATTGAGTAAAAAATATGCAAATTCCTCGTACTGGGCAAACACAGCTCTCGGTACGCACAATTAGCCCTGTGTAGAACGAGTTTCATCGCATAATCCCAAATGTTTAGTATAAAAGTAAGGCGTAATATAATGCGAATGGAAATGAAATAGGTGCACAACCTATTTTATTTCCATTCGTGTTCGTTGTTTGGAATCAGTCCTAAAACACCAGATAAATGAGATCGCGATCTGTAAGATGTTTTCTTATTGTTTTCTAAAAATAATAATAACAATCTTGTTTACCTACTGACATACTACTACTAAAAGCGCGGCCGTTGCTGTCCCCGCTAACCGCCGCGGCCTCCCGCCAGTCGCCCGACAGCGGGCGGTGGCATTCAATCGTTTATTAAATTGAAATTTGAGATTTGTTTATAAATAAATTCTAATCTAAAATTCTGTTTTCATTTCAAGCTCTTATTCAGTTTCAGCTATCCCGTTGTCTGTCTGTAATCAAATCTGGCAAGTTAAATTGGACACACTTACCGGATTCCGATTTAACTGAAATTTTGCAAGCATACGTATATCGCGTGACAATGCAATACTATAAGATGACTTGGAAATGATCTAATGATGGAGCTGGAAAGTGGTCATGGCATCTATGTGTTAAAATGTCAAAACCCCACCGAGTTTGGGCTCGACTGATTCGTCTTGTAAAACACTTTAATCTTTTAGGTCATTGTTATACATAAAAGCTGATTTTAAAAATATTATTTAAATAATTACTTGAAACACTTTTGTGTTTTGCGATCTTGAATGCAATGTTTTGCATACCGAATATGTTCATCTTTAAACAAAGCACATACTAATATGACAGATATGAATGTTTTAAGAGTACTTTCTTTAGAAATTGCTAAATGAAATGAAAATTCCACAAAACTATGAATAACCTTATTTCTTTTTATAACATTTAACTTTATTGTTTTTTGAATCTATAAATTACGATTAATAAAGTAAGAAATAAAAGTAAATGGCTGTCTTCATATTCGAAACGTCCTTTTGTTCTCAGACATATCAAATGTGTAAAATAAAAAAGTAATCTTTGTACTGGGTTTTATCGCTCGTATAGTGGACATAAGATATTTTATTTATTTTTTATTCGCTCTGCTCGCAAAATAGGCCATTCAGTTAGTTTATGCAGGGCTCGTGCATGTTTTGGTAATGAGTGTCGTGAGAGAAATGGCCCGAAGGACCAATGTTAGCTAAACCGTATTACATGTCTGATTTATTATTTGATTAAGATTTAGAAGATATTTCAGGTTTTTTGCAATATTTTTTGTCAAAAATATATTGACACTGATGTGAAATTAATATATGATAAAATATGTTGCTTTTTAGGTGCTCGATTGTGACAACCGAATGTTTTTGAAATTCATTTTGTAATTCAAAGATCGAAAATGTTTGAGTGCCATTAAATCACCCAAAAATTATAGACTAACTTGTGTGTCCATTACACTTTAAACTTAAATTGGTCGAGCAGCTATTGACTTATTTAATATTGGTGTCACGCGGGTATATAAGCCCTCTAAATACTCAAAACACATGTCAAAAGTTCAAATAGTTCGATAGAGTCTATATGTCGTGGCCATATCGTAGATTTGATCACTTTATAAAATGATCGAACATTTCATCAAATGGTCGCATTTCATGAAACGGCCAACTTAATTTGACCAGATCATGAAATCGTCAATGTTTCACGATTTTGTCATCCACGTTTGGCCGGATCGTATAAACAGGCTGAAAAAAGCAAACAAAAACAAAAACTTGTGACCCTTGTGGCCCTGTGGGCCCTTGGGCCACCCCAAGCCGCACAACATGAATGTATAGTGTAAACTAAAAATATAACAATTTTACAATATAACCAACCATTTCATGAAGTGACACGGTAAATTCATGAAATGGTCGAAATTATTTGATCATATCGAGAAACAATTTCTTATCATTGATCCGCCCAATCCACATCACGATGTGGCCAGTAACCAGTGCAACATTTCATGAAATGCGACCATTTCATGAAATTCTCGATCATTTAATGAACAGATTAAATTTACGATATGGCTACGACATATACACAAATGAATCTTTACATTATGAAAGCTGATTGTGTGTGTGTGTATTCCACTTTTAGGCAAAGGACTCCCACTTCTGTGAGGCCTGTGTCACTGCCCATTTAGGCGTTTAGTGTGTCACTGCCTGTGCCCCGTTTAGGTATCGAAAATATAAACCTACTTATTACTATGCGCGCAGCGACCACTTCGAAGGGGAAAATTCAGTTACATGAATCATTTGTCCAGAGTAATAAGAATGAAATTGGCTTGCAATGGATATCTAGGTATCTAAACAAAGAGGTGAGAAGTTCTGACGTGAGCTAAATTAAACCATAGCGCCAACCACATTGAGTAGATATTTCTTTGAATTTCTTTTCTAAGTAAGACTGCTGTACGTGAGTACTAATACTTATTCTGTGATTCTGTTTTCAGTCATAAATATCAAAGACAATAGTTTATCCAGTCATCATGTCACCTCGTTCAAGGTCTATATAGCTTTAAACGAATTGTAAGAATACATAAGCTTAGTAATTCTATTCTAAGTGGGTATATTTTTATCATTAAGATAAAGATAAATTTATTTTGCTAAACATGAGTTACAAGCTAGGTAGTTTACATTTAAGTTCATCCAATCATGTTTTACCATCACAGGTGTGCAAATTTTCAGAAAGGCTGTCTATCAATTCATAATACTAATAGAAAAATATATCACTTATAATGAATCTATCAATCTACCATAATATAATACACTACTAATATCAAAGTCATTACAAATTATCAATTAAAAACACATTATTTATGTAATTTTTTTACTATACATGGAAATTGTGGACTAAAGGCCAGGGGCCTTTTCTACCGTCCAATTCAGTTGATGCTGAGGAAGAAATCATTTTGCAGTGATAGCAAGATTTTTTAAATTTAAACAGTGTATTTTTCAACATTCACTCATTGCCAGGTAGAAAAGGACTTATTTATATTTTTTGTCCCCGCGTTAATGAAAACGTGACGAACGTGGCATGATGATGGATGATGTCGTTTCAATTTTGAATTTATAACCAGTGGAGTTCCATAAAAACATAACAAGTCAAAAGAGGGTTAACCCAGTGTTACGTGTTAACCCTTGCGTGCCATCTATGCAGTTTTATACCCTATGCAATAAGGACGCAATTGAGATTATTGTAACTATAACTATTAACCCGTCACTGGAGTAAGGAAGTGTAAAAAAGATTTATGGTTTCTTTTATGAAATAATATTTATTTCAAGAAAAGTTCGATACCATATGCACCGAAAGAATCACTTCGTGTATTAGGTATAAAGTAAAGAATGCACTAAAATTACTATCAAAAACTTCTTATTTCGTTATTAAGTTGATAGGGCCATCTTTCTACGACTTTTTATTCACCAGCCAAATATTTGGAGCAAGATCACCCCATGACACTGAATAACTTTACATGAAAATATCTATCGCAAAAAAAAAAATCGCAAAAAAAAAAACTGATCTCCATAGAAAATCTAATAACGAAAAATTCAACCCACATCATCTTGTAATAAAGCTTGCTCTTGTCGGTGGATCTAATCTCTTTTACAAACCACGTCAGTAGTACGAAAACTTGAAGCAATAACTACAGTGCACTAAGTAATGCACTGTAGTTATTGCTTCAAGTTTTCGTTGTGATATACGTAATGTCACGAGAAGTGTCAGGCCCCGTAGCATAGCACCTTTGATAAACCGAGATAAAGTTATATCGCGCGACGGACTAGTGCCAAACGTAGAGATAGATTAATAGATGATAGCGCTTGATAAACGCTGTCGCCAGTGCCATGCTAACAAGGAACCTTTAGTTAAAATTCAAATTGTATATATATTCAAATTATACTATGAATCATCTTTCACCGTCTTGACGACCTCCGTGGCGTAGTTAGTGGTCACCATGCTAGTCCGCCACCCAGAGGTTCCAGGTTTGATCCCCGGTCAGGGCAAGTTGGAAAATGGCCTATTTCAAATTGTCCTGAATCTTGAATGTTTATCTATATATGTATTTGTTATAAAATATAATATCGTTGAGTTAGTATTCCATAACACAAGTCTCAAACTTACTTTGGGGCTAGCTCAATCAGTGTAATTTGTTCCTATATATTAATTTATTATTTATGATTCCATGCTGGTTTGTAGGAAAAGAAAAACTAAGAATGTACCAGCTGCTTCTCTCCTTCTTAAGATCGTAAAAACTAAAAGCCGAGCGAGGGAATAGGCGAGATTGGAATCATTTTAATAGGCTATGCGGCTAGCAACCCATCGCTCTTTTGTTTCCTTCTAACGCTCATCATTATACTAAGCATGGTCTTTGGATCCTACGGGCCTGGGCTCTGTCTATCTCCCGTCAGGGATAAAGACGTGAAAATGTATCTGATAGTATGCACCAGTGGCGTGCATTCTATACAGACAAATAACAATTTGTGTACCCTGCGCCACCTTAATAATGACGGCAAAGTGAGAAATATACCTATTTTCTTTAATATGGAGCCATTTTAGGTAATCATACCTAATTTACAAGAACGGCTCCATATTTTATAGGGTAGGCACTAATTACATAGAGCCTACCCTATAAAAAGCAATGCATGTCTCTGGTATGCACCAAGCTTTTAAACCACAAAGATATTCTCAGTTGAAATATATCTGAAACTGCATTGCCTCAATATTACATTTCAGGCTTATTTCAAACCGCTGCTCGCCTACATAAAACCAGAAATTGCTTTCAGAACTGCAAGTATGTTCCAGTCAATGGTCTCATCTTTACAGCGTTCCCGTGAGTGTAAAACATCTCTGGGAGAAGCCGAACTTGAATGGGTGTACCATTTTATTTGGAGCTAATATGTTCTTCTAACTATAACAAAAATGTTCTTCACTTATCAATAAAGCATATTGCTAAGTTAATCTTCTGCCTGCGAGCGTTAACCTAAAAAAGTGGGGCGAGCACTTTTAAATTAGACGATCAATACCTGTTTTTTTACCCAACAATACAATACAATGCTATATAACAAATATATATAGATAAACACCCACGACCCAGGACAATTTGAAAAGGCCATTTTTCAATTTGCCCTGATCGAACCCGGAACCTCTGGGTGGCAGATTGGCATAGTGACCACTACGCCACGGAGGTCGTCGAACTTTTTGTAATTATTAATTAAGAATTGAAAATTAAGGGGATACCTGAATTTTCCGGGGTCCAGTGCTGCCCCCATTAGAAATAAATCGATTTGATAGGAAACAGAGACATCATCTAAAATTTTGTCTTGACCAGGCATTAGATAGCCATTCAAAATAATTTACGAGCTACTGTTTACAGTTAAAGTGAGAACGTGAAACTTTTCTACGCACATACCAAAAGTGGCCGTTTTTCGCAATGGAGAATATGCATACAATTTAAATGTGTCTCAAATAATTTTTTCTAGATTCTTTATTGTCTTTACATTATACTTAAAAGGAATTTTTTTTTAGTTATTATTTAAACCCAGAAAATATTATATAAAAAGTAAAAAATAAGGGAGGGAAATTCAAACTTACACAACGCGTCACTATTGGTCGAAACAAAATGTGACGTCATTGGTTACCGCTTGCATTTATCGGCTTCGATATTCATACTGTGTTAATAGTGCCTTTATGAAAAATTGTTTAAATCTGTATTTCTGTGTGGTTACTTAGTGAATATATATTTGTAGTCAATCTAAGACGATGACAGAAACTAGTTTTGTCAAAGCACAATCGGATAATCTACCGAAAATAGATGCATTTATGATGTCGGCATATTTTACATCAGACCTCGATTTTACGAGATTTTTCATTTCTAAAATATTACTTTTTATGATAGCATACTCTGAAAGAGCTGAATTTACCAGTGCTATTCTTTGCCTTTTAACTACGGCCTTTCTCTCACCTGATGGTGGCATATTCGGTTTCTGACATAAAAATATATGAGGAATAACTCCTTTCTTTAACCGTAGATTAAGTTTTTCCTTATGTTATCTATATATATAAAAGAAGAAACTGAATGTCTGACTGACTGACTCATTGATTGACTGACATATCAACGCAAACGCCCAAACCGCTGGGTCTTAAAGCTCCAAATTTGGCACATAGGTTCCTTATGAGGTCTAGAGGCGCAATAAGAAAAATTCTTCAAAATTTTTCAAAATTCACCCCCTAAGAGGGTGAAACGGGGATCCAAAGTTTGTATGGACAAACAAGATTAGTTTGACCAGGGAGTAGGGAGCAGGGAGCAGAGAGCAGGCAGCAGGGAGCATGGAGCAGGGAGCAGGGAGTAGGGAGCTGGGAGCAGGGGGCAGGGGGTAGGGGGCAGGGGGCAGGGGGCAGGGGGCAGGGGGCAGGGGGCAGGGGGCAGGGGACAGGGGACAGAGGACACGGGACACGGGACACGGGACACGGGACATGGGACACGGGACACGGGACACAGGACACGGGACACGGGACACGGGACACGGGACACGGGACACGGGACACGGGACAATGGACACGGGACACGGGACACGAAGAGTCCTATGGGAATCATTTTTGACTTCTACACGGTCGAAGTCGCGGGTTAAAGCTAGTATTCAATATAATTAACTGTATCTTCTTTAACCTGAAATCAAAATTATCAATCATTAAAATTTCGTAAAACCGCAATAGGAATAAGGAAGCTCTTTAAAGAAATTTTTAATGAACTTTTGTAAACTTGTGAACTAGGTTAGTTTTAGACCGAATCTTCTACTGCTTAATAGCTAATTCACACTAAGCTGTACATAAATATAGAATACTTAAGTTAAAATGATCTATACAACAAAATACAACCGATAATAGAGATATGTATTTTCCATTTTCATTATCTTACACCATTGCTTTCGTAATTTTGCATCAAAATTCAAATTCAAAATTCAAATGTTTATTCAGTAATTAGACCTTTACAGGCACTTTTTTTTATTTTTTTTATTTTATTTATTCAAACAATAATATACAAACTTCAATAATAAACAACGCTATATAATCTCATTAGAGATTTTCCAAACGTTGGAATTGCCATACAAAAAAATCTTAAAAAGTAAATACATTAACAATAACTACCTATCAATTATGTATTAAAGGGGTTAAGTAACATTACATTTTTGTTATAATGTTTAATAAATAATATAAATGATGTACCCTATAATAATTCAAACCTCTTCAATGTACCTACTTATTATAAATACGCGTTGATTTGACACAATAAAGTGTAAAGTGTAGGCGCCGTCTCTGTAGGCCCGGGGGAACCGGTTCTCAATGCTCGAGCAAACAACTATGCAAAGGTACATAGGGTGATGTTTTATTTCCGATTAGTTATGTGCGGTAAGTTTTATTTTTTTTGTAACCTAATTTGGTATATTTTGTATGAAGTATTTTTTTAACTTAAATTTTAAATTTGTTTTATTTAGTTGTGTTTTTAATTCTTTTGGTAAGTTATTTATAAGATCTGGTACCATGTATTGTAAAGTCCTTTTTCCGTGTAAGTTATTATATTTCGGAAGAATAAGTTTATTGTCTAATGTTCTACGTGTAGTTATTTTATAATGTTTTGTGTTATATTTATTTTGTATTTTTTCATTATAAAATTCCTCTTTTAGTAACGTAAGTTTTATTTTTTCATGAATAGGTATAATTTTGCATATTGAAAATAGTTTATAATATTCTTCATTACATTTTTCTTTTATATTTTTTGGTACAATTTTTTTCAAAATACGTAGTTGTAGCGAATAAATTTGGTTAATGTTGGTTTTGTTTGTTCTGCCATAACTTGACAATCCATACGAAATAGTTGATTCGGCTAGAGATTTATAAAGTATCAACAGTGTTTGGTATGGTACTTGATATTTTATAATGGAAAATTTTGCCAAAATACTTCTCAGTTTATTGCAGACATGTCTGGTATGTTCTTTCCAATTAGCTCGGTCGTCAAATACTAGTCCCAGGTATGTATGTTTGTCAACAATATCTATTGGATCACAGTCACACAACACCCGTATGTTACCATTTTGTTTATGTAAGCATGCATGATTGTGTGCAATCAATTGTGGTATTTCGTCCTGCCTGTTTTTACTAGTACTTATGTACATTAATTTTGTTTTGTTTGCATTAAGTACCAAACCATTGTCATGTGACCATTTACTCAGACTATCAAAATCCCTTTGTAATTTTCCTATCGCTTCTTTTACGCTTTTTCCTGTTGCTAGCAGGCAGGTGTCGTCTGCGAATTGAAAAATTTCACTTTCTTTGATGACATTGGCCAGACTATTTACATAGGCGAGGTAGTGCAGTGGACCCAAAACAGAACCTTGCGCCGTTCCTTCAGTTGCGTTTATCGGGTGACTATATTCATCAGAAACCTTGACTACATAACTTCTATCTTTTAAATAATCCTTACACCACTCATGAAGCTTCCCTCTAATTCCAGTGTCTTCTAGACTATCTATAAGTGTGTCATGTCTAAGAGTGTCAAAGGCCCTGCTGTAGTCAATAAACACAACCACTACGTGTTTTTTGTTGTCTAAATGTTTATATATACTATCCGTAAAAGCCGACAGAAGCTGTGTTGTACTTTTATTTGGCTGAAATCCGTACTGTTTTTCATTTAGAATGTGATTTTTGCCGTAGAAGTCGTATATTTGATTGCTTATATATTTTTCAGTGATTTTGTCCAGAATGGACAATATGGTTATTGGTATGAAATTGTCATATTCTGTAGTGCTGCCTTTCTTGTGTATAGGTCGGACTATTCCAGTTTTAAGGAGAGCCGGATATTTACCATTTGAGACGCTCAAGTTAATGAATTTAGTTATAACCGAACTTATTTTATTGGTGAGTATTTTTATATCGATAGCTCTTATTCCATCTAAACCGGGCGCGTTTTACTACTTTTACACGTTAATAAGTATAATTTACATTACGTGTAGTTTATATTGAAATTTAATTTATTTTAAATAAAAGCTACCGATACCAGCGTTTTGCGTGGAATACGAAATAATTGGCCAAGTGCGTGTCGGGCCACGTGCAGTGTAGGGTTCCGTAGTTAGGAATGCCAACTTTGAGTTCATGCCACTAAAAACGTCTTAAACGAATGTACTATTGACTTTGTATGAAATTTTCCTTTTCCGAGTAAATTTTATAAGTTGATCGACTATAATTTTTTTAATTTGTAAACCCTACTTAGCTCTGATAGTTATCCCTTAAATTTCGTTATATTTACTATAGCTGTGAATTTTTTCATGTGTCCATATAAAACCGTTGAACAGATAGAGGGGGGGACACTTGACTCTAACAAAATTTTTCAATTTTAAACCAAATATTTCAGAAACGGATCCCTAAATCCAAAAACGGTGCGCTCAAGCTCATAATATTTTTGAAAGACCTATTTAACGATACGACATGATTAGTAAGTCGAGAAAATAAAGTTTACTTTTGACTTTACTTGTATGGGAGCTACAGTAAACATTTTTTTATTTATTTTACCACTTTTTCCGCATAATTAATATACATACCTGGACCAAATTACAGCTTTCTAGTCTTTATAGTCATTAAGAAAAACCGCGGACGGACAGACAGACAGACATGACGAAACTATAAGGGTTCCTTGTTTACTACAGAACCCTAAAAACACTTCATCTGGTGTACTAATGGTAGTGTTTTTACATTTCGGTACCATACAATACTTGTAAGAAGGTTTCTTAACTTCTTCCATAATTTGTTTAGCAATTAAAACTGAAAATAAGTATTAATTAACTGAAACGCTACTATAGTAAACAAACAGGACTTAACCAATGACGTCATCATAAGCGCGCGCAAAATGGTGGCGTTTGAACGGCTCAAATTTATTCAATGTTTTAAATTTCACTTTGAAAAATATCTTGACTATTTTCAAGCCTATTTATATTGTTTTCTTTGTTATAAAGATGTAAATGATTAATTTAAGACATAAAAAAAATCATAAATATTCCCGTTCGTGAAAAAGCTTCACGTTCTCACTTTAAAGTGTAAACAGTAGCTCATAAACTTAGTTTAACGTACTTTTTAAATTTAAAAAAATTTATTAGTTCATCGATGAAAAAAACGTACATGGTGCAGCATTAGTTCTCGGTGTGGGGCGCGCCAAAACCAGGGAGCACCGGGCCAATGGACTGTGAGTGAATCCAATGAATTGCATGGACGTGAGCCTTTACAAGCCAGACTTACGGTTGCGGTCCAGCTGAATTTATTGTCGAATATATCTTTAGTCCTTTTTAGGGTACCGTACATAAAGGGGAAAAGACGGAACCCTATTGCTAAGACTCCGCTGTCCGTCTGTCTGTGATAGCTCGACAGTTAAAATTTTCACAGATGATGTATTTTTGTTACCGCTATAACAACAAATACTTAAAACCGAATAAAATAAATATTTAATTAGGGCTCCCATACAACAAACGTGATTTTTAGGGTTCCGTACCCAAAGGGTAAAAACGGGACCCTATTCAAGCTCAATCAGTGTTATTTGTCCCTATATATTTATTTATTTATTTTATGTATTTCATTCGTGTCGCATATACTATATACGCGATACAACGATAAGGCTTGGCAATCCTATTAACGTATATAAAGCGAAAGTTTAGATGTATGCTGACCTTGTCACTCGCAATTTCAACTTAATTTGAGCTTGGTACAAAAAAAATCATTTCTTGAATTTCATTAACTGAATGGCTTAATAGAGTAAATTATATTATATCCCACCAAAACATAAATGTGAAAGAAAATTGAGTGCCAAGTCCAAAATTATACAAAACAATTGAGATCTAAATGGCCGCTAAGTTCTGTAGACAATCCTGAAATTTATTCAAAAGTATCTTAATATTTGACCCGGCTCTTTTCAACCAGGTATTCTGATATTTAGAAGTATAGGACTTTACAGTTTAAAAACATATAACGTAAATATGATCAGTTGATTAGTCAAAATATAAATAGACATGCTAAAACTAGCTAAGTCAAATGTCCTAGATTGTAATACTCTATTAGTAGGAGTTAAGAAAACAGCTGTCCAAACGGAATAGCAAATAAGTGTATTGTTTGCCAAAAAGATAGTTACAAACGAAATGTATAGGTAAATGTGGAATGACCGTAGCTATCGACTGTCCAAGACGACGTTTCGGCACGAAACGGCCGACAGGTTGCGTCACGCGAGGTAGGAGTGCGCGTGCGCGGGGAGAGCGCGCGCACTATACCTTGCCAACCGTAACGCCATATTTAGCATGCAGCATTGAAGATCAGCTAGCTAGACTCTAGCTTGTGACTTCGAAATCATTGTAACCTAAAGATATGAAATTTAGCACATACATTTTTATCCTTTAGCTGCTAGAGTTATAGTACTCTAGCAGCTAAAGGATAAAAATGTATGTGCTAAATTTCATGTCTTTAGGTTTAATAGATTTCGAGTTGTGAAGGAGTCAAAAACAGCTCCAAATGGTTCGTCGTGTAAATATACACACTGCTACTGCGTCGCCAGTTCCTTTCTTTGAACTTGGCTCCTGACACGCTGCGGCGTGTCTTCATACAGATTGTGGTAAAAGATTTCGTAGATTACTGAAATTGGCCGCCCAAGGGTGCCCAAAGTGAGGCTAGGGTATATACGAGTAAATAAATATGTGACATCTTGCTTTCTTTATATCGTTCTAGTTGTGTTTACAATTTACGAGAAAAACTCCAGGCAGGAACTGCCTTTTCCTTTTCTAGGGCGTAAAACGCCTATTAATCTTCGTGAAACGCAGTTATCTGTAACTATTTTCTTCTAAATACTCATATTGACGACCTCTGTGGCCTAATGGTCATCATGCAACGTTGTCACACCGGAGGTTCCGGGTTCGATCCCCGGTCAGGTCAAGATAGAAAATGATGTTTTACAGATTGACTTGGGTCTTGGATGTTTATCTAAATATGTATTTGTTTTATAATATAGTATCGTTGAGTTACTCCTAGTACCAAAACACAAGTATAAAACTTTCTTTTGGGCTAGCTCAATCTGTGTGATTTGTAAATATATTTATTATTATTTATTATTTATTTACTTATCATTACAAATGAAAAAGTTCATAAGGATGGATGAAAGGGCTTTGTTTCTGAATATTTGATTCATATATAGATTCTTTAAGGTTCTTTAACCACTTTGAGATGGTTGCGATTTACCTTAAACCGCAACCATCTCAAAGTAGCCTGAATCCAATCAACGTGGGCCTCTACAGGCCAACTTTACGAGCTGAGGCCTCGCTGAATTTATAGCCGAATCTATCCCTAGTCCTTTTACAAAAAAGATTCGGTCACTTCTCACTTAGAAATGGTGAAACGGACAACTTCAGGCTACGATATTTACGTGTCTATTTTAGACCACAACACAGGGTTTGAATGCTTTGAATACATTTTTTGAAGCACATTATAAGCTTTCTGTTCATTAGGCAAACAGTGATTCCGAAATTTTTAACCGAGATCCAAAAAGGAGGTTATCATTTCGTCGCGATATTTAATGATTTTTCTTTATGTATGTTCACCGATAATTCCAAGACGTCTGGACCGATTTGAAAAATTCTTTTTTTATTTGAAAGGTATATTGTCAGGTGGTTCCATATTTTTTTTATAAAATTGGGTGTGTAGTTTGTGTGTGATGTCGGTTTATAGTTTAGAAAAATTATCTAAAAAGTTTCGGGCACTTGTGACTTAGATAAATAGGGTGAAAATGACAACTTCAGGCTACCATAGTTACGTGTCTTTTTTAGACCACAACACAGGGTTTGAAAAGATACTATGTATAAATTTTGTGGAAGTATATTATAGTTTCTGTTCATTAGGTAAACAGGGAATTTTATATTTTTCGACTAAAAATTTACTGAAACTATTTAAAGGTTAAATTTAATCCATGATACTGAACAACTTTCGCCAAGGATCATATATCGATATGTGATTAAACATTACCGGCCAAGTGCGAGTCGGACTCGCAAACGAAGTTTTCCGTACCGTTACCTATAAAAAATCACAGTTGTATGGGAGCCCCTTTTGAATATTTATTTTATTCTGTTTTTAGTATTTGTTGTTTTAATTTAAACTTGGAATTTTCCACATTTTTGGTGGCAGAGAGACAGACGGACAGCGGAGTCTTAGTAAAAGGGTCCCGTTTTTACCCTTGTAACAATGGTTCAATAAACCTCATCCTACATGTCCCCGTTTACCTCTTTTCTCAATTTTACACTGTCCACCTATCTAAAAATAATTTAATTTTCAAATTCAATTTATAAATTTTAGGTTCTCATAATTCTGATTCATTCCACTACCATCTCTCGAGCTGATTACATCTATATCAGTATTGTAAATTATAATAAATAAAATAACTCTTTGCTATTTCTTTCAAGCTCTCCACTACGTACCTTACCTACCTCTTCATGTAGGAGCTCCAACTGCCCCAGCTAGTGCGCGGCTACCTACCTACTAGGAATTCCTACACCCTTTTGGTACGGAACCCTATAAATGGGTTTCCGTACAAATTCGGATCAGCTGATTAGATTGTGTGGAAGCTCAAAAAATAATTTTAAATTCGACACAGATCCTTGTGGAAAGTTGGTTACTATGATAGACTTTCAATTTATTTCGTTTCAATAAGGAACAAATGGGTGGGGCTCCATATACGAAAACCACATCCAAACTCAACTCCATGAATATTATTCATTGAATAATCCTTTTTTTGCAATCGCTTGTGGCTGCGTGCTTTTACAGTCGCTTTGTATTTCAATAAACTGAACACATCAAAGAGAACCTGAAAAGTGTAAAAAATATTCACTTATAATACCACAAGAGCTTCAAAATTATCGGGTATTTCCCGATAGGTTCGTTGAAAACAAATGAAGGAGTCAAGTTTTTCAGGTTAAAAAATCACGAGCGCGAAGCGCGAGTGATTTTTCCTGAAAAACTTGACGACTTTATTTGTTTGCAGGGAACCTTGAGGGAAATGCCAGATAATTTTGAAGCTCGTGGGGTATTCGGGGGATTATTTTTCCGTCCCAAATGTCGGCCAATAGAATTGCACCATGAGATGAAATGAACAGTTAACAAATTGCCTTCTCCGTATTAATGGGAACATTTCCTTTGACTTTTTTATCGATGGTGGACAGAGAACAAACTCCAAATCGACTCATTTTCATGCAAAATCTCCAATTTTCACAATTGAATTCAACCTGTCAGTTTGACGTGTGGTTAATTTGACTGGATTATGTTTTGTTTTTTATATATAGCAACTACCAGAGAAAATAATCAAAAAATTATCAGTATAATACCATGTAGGTTGTACCACGTGACGTCGAATGGTGCAATTCTATTGGTCGATATTTGGGTCGGAAAAATAATCCACACAAAATTAAAGCTTCATTGTTGTCAAACACCAGTTGTGGGGTTAAAATAAAAAAAATATTATTATTTTATTTCAACCGTATAAAGCGGAAAGGTAACGTGGACACGTTGCATTAAACAAAATAGCATTTTTGTCTGTCTGTCTATCTGTAATCAGATCTTGCAAGCTTGCAAGTTAAATTTGACCCACCTCCCGATTTCAGATTGATCTGTGGTGCGATTTTTCAAACGCGGAGTCATTAAAAGTACGGTTTTTATATGGAAAAACGCATTACGTAATGCAATATTATGATGACATGGAGCTGATTTGTTGATGGAGCTGGAAGGTAGTCATGGCATCTCAGTAAAACAACAACCTCACCGAGTTTAGGCTCGATTGATTCATCTTGTTGACCTTTTTAGGTCATTTTTATAAATAAAAGCTTGTTTAACATTCACCTAGATGTAAAATATTTGTTACATGGTTTACAAATAAAGATAGCTATTTAAACATCAGCTATAGCAGCAATAAACGAGTTATATTTAATTCAAAATTGTTTTCTGTTTTCAGATTTCGTACCTGATATCATCCTGGTAAGTTAAGGCGGCCCTTCCCGTCCGCTTTTTCGTCAACGCTAGCATAGATGAAACAATAAGCAAAAGCTTATTGTTTCATCCGGGGCAATGCTAGTAAAAGAGTTAAAGCAAAAAAGAGAGATAGCGCCTGAGGGTCCAGTTTACATTCTATTGAATGAAAGTAGTATTATTATTAACTATCCATTAAACGAATATTAACTATTATAGGGTTCGGAAATTTCATAACATTTGTTCCTGGTGATACGTTTTTTTCAGTCAGCCTTACACATTATATTCGTAAGGTTTATATCGTAATATTCTTTTATATTTACAATTAATGAGTACTTTATGAACGGTCGAAGTTAAGGTAAAATTTGTGCAAAAAAGCAGATTTTTGGAAAACTGAACTTGGTTTCCAAATTTTATTTTTTTATTTCTATAGAAACCTAGAAATAGCGCACATGTTAGTTCAAAAGTTTTCAAAAAAGATCAATAACAAAGCCATAATACGTACGAGCGTTGGTATGAAATGAAAGACGGGTCGTTCGCTCTTAAGTCTAAATTGAAAATACGTGACAAATAAATTTGTAACGAGAGATCCAAACCCACCTCCTCATTATACTCTACGTATTAAGCTGTCGTGACTTAAAATCACCGTATCACACTTCATCACATACTTATTACCATAACAGTGCTAACTTATTAAGTGTTATGCACGGCAATTAATGCGAATCGTAGTTTTTTTATAACCATGAAAAAACATGGGTTTTATAAGTTTGACGCGTCTATGTCTGTCTGTGACATCGTATAGCTTCTATACGAAAGGGCCGATTTTGATGCGGTTTTTTTTCGTTTGTAAGGTGACTTGATTGAGATGTTTCTCTTCTTAGCTATGTTTGGTAAAATTGGCTCAGCGTTTAAACCCCCCCTGACAATTTTTGAACCGCTGAACCTATTTAATATATTTTTTGAATAAGAATCACCGCAAAGAAACTTGCTTTCACGTATAAATAAATGTGGATCCAGGCAGGAAGTTCCAGCTTCGAGGAAGAAGTCTTTCGGCGAATCCGACTCGGCTGGGCAGCGTTCGGGAAATTACGCAGTGTTTTATCGTCTAAAATACCTCAGTGCCTCAAGACGAAAGTGTTTAATCAATGTGTGTGTACCAGTGATTACTTATGGCTCTGAAACGTGGTCCCTTACTATGGGTCTCATAAGAAGGCTCAAGGTCGCTCAACGGGCTATGGAGAGGACTACGAGTATGCTCGGTGTTTCTCTACGCGATCGAATCAGAAATGAGGAGATTCGTAGGAGAACGAAGGTCACCAACATAGCCAAGCGGATTAGCTCATTGAAGTGGCAATGGGCGGGGCACATAGCGTGAAGAACCGATGGCCGATGGGTCAGAAAGGTTCTCTAATGGCGGCCACGAACCGGCAAGCGCAGCCACCTGCTAGATGGTCAGATGACCTGAGCAAGGTTGAAGGGAGGCGCTAGATGCAGGCCGCTTGCGATCGGTCGTTTTGGAAATCCTTGGGGGAGGCCTATGTCCAGCAGTATACTTCCTGTGGCTGATATGATGATGATGATGATGATGACGTATAAATAACCGCATTGAAATTGGTCAATCCGTTCGAGAACTACGATCGCACAGACAGACAGATATTTGTTTGATAATTGATAACTTATAACAACCCTCTTTTTTGGAGCTTTTTAAAGCTCGCGTCAAAACTTCTACAAAGCATTTAAAATGACCCATCGAACACACTCGACCGACGAAGTGGAAGCTCTTCAAATTCACAAATTGTAACCCGCTAAGTGCACTGCGGGACTTTCAGGCCCCCGAGCCGCAGCTTTGTGGTTCCGAAATAACGTTCAAAGGTTGGGAAGTGTTAATCTGTTGTTTCAAATACGGCGCTAAAATTTAATTACTATGAAAGGTCGTTTGCTGTAGGAGTAGATAAGGCGTCAAATGGTGCTATTAAAACACCCAGATTTTATTTTGTACTGAATATTTGTCTTACTTGACTTAGACTGCCTCCGTTGCCCAATGGTCAAGGCGTTTGCTTTGTGATCCGGAGGTCATCGGCTTGAAGCCCACTGGGAAGCATACTTTGTGGTACTAATTAGGATATTGCACCTGATTATCAGAAAATAATTTTGAATCCGTGTTTCGGAAGACACGTATAAACTGTAAGTCCCGAATGCCATTAGCGTTCGTTCAAACCTATCCGAGGATTGGTTCTGGTCTACCTTTTAGGTTGGAAAGGCCAGATGGTAGTCGCTCTATGTAAAAAAACCATTAATGTCGTCAAATCACCTAGGTTAGGTAGCGGACCGGATTCTGAACCGCTGAGGATGGAACCGGGAATACGCTCGAATGATGATGATTTGACTTATTGTCCCTTGGATGGGCCAGAGTGCCGCTACAGTGCTTCTCCATCTCTTTCTTTCTTTGAGCAATGCCCTTGCTTCAGTCCAAGATAACCCGATTATTTTCGTTTCCGTCGCTTTCGACCGTCGCCAGATCTGTTTTGATCCACGCTTCCTCTTCCCCTGAGGAGTCCAGTCTAATGCCTGCCTTGTAATGAGAGCGGAATTCCTCATGTAACGATGATACCTCCTTTCTTCATCGTTTCACTCCGCTCTGTCTACCTTTTCGAATTTCATTTATAAATTCAACTTCTAAATTTTTGACATATTCATTCCATCCTCACTATTCTGACTCATTTCTCCACCACCTCTGATACAAGAAACTGGAATTATATAATTTTATCAGTGGTGCTGACACAAATAAATATCGTGTCGTGTCTCTCTCTTGCTCTACGATTGTTTTGAATCTACATAATTCATGTGGGAGTACACCTTCTACCTAGAACAGGAGTTCCCACAAGCGTGTGACCAATACGTGCCCATTTGTACTGAATAAGTATAAACTAGAAGTGGCATTGAAGCCCTGCGGCCTTGGAATTTGTCGCAAGTCCCAAAATGCTCTACATAATCTGCCTCATGAGAGCTTGTCGTTTTTCGTATAAGTGGTGGTGTCAGATTTTTCAGGCAGCCTAAAGGCATCTGACATAGCTTGACGACTGCCATATAATGATCACAGCCGGGACCTACCCAAGCATGGAGGAGCTCGAATAATTATTATATTACTTGTGGTCACCCATCCAAGTGCAGACCACGCTTGGTGTCGCTTTACTTGCAAAAGCGCTAGTAATGCGCAATTTCACCGGGCCACTCAACTCTCATTAATAGGGCTAAAACGTGATTTGCCTACAGGAATTTCATTCACCTGCTAGGCCTATGTCCGGCCGTGGATTTCTTTCATTTTGGCCTCAGCGCGTTCCCGGATGCATCCTCGGCTAAGCTTAGCTTCGGAGTCTGGAGTGCACTAAAATGGACTTCCTGTGGCCTGTGTTTACTATAAAAGGCATATACTTTTACACATTTTTTCCCTAACCGATATCATTCCACTGCTGGCCGAGGTATTTTCCATTTCATTCCATGTGTTTCTAATCCTTGCCTTCGCTGACTACCAAGTTGGAAAGCGTCGAGGTCATAGCGCCATCTCTTTCTCGGCGTCCCTGCGACGTCAACGATCCTCGGGTATCCATGGCGTTAGTTTATTCGCCCATTTCTCGGGTGGCAATCTCATCAATGCTTTGCAGATTTTGCCCCACATCGCCGAATGTGTAAAGGAACATACTTCACAGAAATCGCTCGATTGTTTCCGCACCGCTCGACTCGCCGCAAGACCCGCAACGAGCCGTAGCATCCTTGAAACTACTTTCATGATTTATTCTCTCCGCAATCTCGGACCCTCAGAGCTCGGAGGAAAAACTACCACACGGCCGCAAAATAAGTTGTGCGCACGAAGCTTGACTGCAAACGCAAAAGCTTCCTAAAGTTTTTCATGGGATTATTTCAGAAGTCAGTCTTAACAGACTGAAAAATAATTATCCATCAGTTACTTAGATTATCAAAAAATATTGAATATGGGAAAGCTAGGAACGTTTTTTTTATTTTATTTTTGCTTTCCATGGATCTTCTGGTAAGCTGATCGATCGATTGTAAGGAGGTCAAAGATTTTAAATATTGTTCCTTCGGAAAAACTGGTTAGCATCATGCATGAGTCCATGATTCAGCCTTAAAATAATTTCAGTAGGTATATTTTGTAACCCTGTATTTGTAGCTTGCAAATTGTAGCCTACACAGCACAATAGTCGTGTAAAAACCATTATAGTGAGTGATATATTAACAAACTAAGCCAATGCAGTGAAACAGGAGAACAAGCCTCAAAAGCCGCGTTGATTTAGGTCGGCCGCATGCTGCCGTATGTACACGCTGGCTACATTCCAGATTAGGGTCTCCTTCAACTCAATTAATTAAATAAAAGTAAGATCTTTAAAAAAAAGGAAATTAAGAACAGAATTGAAGATTGAGCCAGCCCCAAAAAAAAAAGTTTTAAAAATTTGTGTAAAGAACGTGCAAAACAAGTGATCAAAGAAAGAGCTTTTAAAACAAAATACAAATAAATATGTAAGGAATTAAAAACAAATTGCCCAGATTAAGCCAGCCCCAAAAATCAGTTTTTAAAATTCGTGTAAAAAACGTGCAACGCAAGTGATCAAAAACGATAAAATAAAATACAAATAAATAGGTGAGGTTTTTTTTGTAAGGATATAAGAACAAATTACCCAGATTAAGCTAGCCCCAAAAACAATTGTGTTATGGGATACGAACTCAACGATACTATATTTTATGAAAAAAGCATATACAGACAATCATAGAAGACTCAGGGCAATTTGAATAAGAGCATTTTCCAACTTGTCTTGGCTAGCTCAGATCCTCCAAGTGGCGGACTAGGGTGATAAACTCTTACGCCACGGAGATCGTCAAAACTTGTGAAATGACCTCCATGCCACGTTTTTCCTCAGAAACTACAACATGACTTTTTCAAAAAGTGCGTGAATAGATTTCTTCCGAGTCGGCAACGAGCATGTGATACTCCTAGTGTGTTCATAAGCCACTGTAACAACTAACCACCAGGTGGGCCGTATGCCTGCTTACTAGTTGTACAAAAAAAAACACCATTATCCCTAGAAAGAATTTAGGGGTTGTATAATTTATTTCAATCAAGTCTCTATCGAGTAACGTACTAAAATAAAGATGATTCCGTGTTCCAGGAGGCACGTATAAACTGTGGGTCCCGAACGCCATCTATCTAGTGTTTCCTTAAACCTTTTCAAAGACTAGTTTTGGTCTACCCCTTAGGTTGCATGCTAAGGTCGCTCTGTGTAAAAACCAGTACCAGTAACCTTGTTAAATCCTAAGTTAGATAGCGGTCCCCTAGCTCTGAAGCGTTACCGCAGAAATACGCTCGGAGGATGATGATGAATCACGTCCTCATCACTAACGGGGTAGAATGGGCCAAATCCACAAAAAGGCCTCAAATGCCGCGTTGAATTAGGTCGGCCGTATGTAAACACTGGCTCTATTCCAGATGAGGGTCACCCTCAACTCAATTAACTAAACACCGGTCTCAAGTGCAGCACAAGTGAAGGAAACCGCTGAATATATTTTTAGGAGTCCGGAAATAAAAATTGGGGTTGTATTTTATTTTTAAGAAGTTTTGTACATCTTTTGGTAGAACACCTGCGATCCGGTTATCTTGAGTTTTTATAAGAAAATATGTTTTTGCTTGTATAAGTAAGTTTTGCGAAATAGAAAAGAAAATCGTGTTTAATATTTGGGAAAAATTTATAAAAGACTTGTCTACGCGTCTGGTTGAGGCAACAGGAGACTTCAGAGCTGGTAGCTTCCTTGCCCAAAGAATTAGCCTTGCTATTCAGCGAGGCAACGCTGCGAGTGTTTTGGGTACTTTGCCTCAATCAGATGCATTTGAGGAGGTATTTCATATTTAGTTTCTTTTATTTTATTTAGGTTTTAATTTAGATTAAATTATTTTAAGTATTTCAAGTTCTTTTTTGTTAAAATATTTATTTGTAACTATGTTTTGTGCATACTCAATTGTACCTATTTAAATATGTATAAAAGTAAATATGATGAATATTTGGGATATAGTACTTACGGCATAATCGCCTTCGAAAGAAAATTTTCATGTCAAAGTTTTTATCAGCTTATATGCAGTTCACAACTGGACTAACGGCCTCTTTTAGCTAAGGAAGTGCGCACAATCACACTGGCTGAGTCTTTATATCTACGACATACAATACCAGGGGCAATGGTGTTCGTAGAAGAAATTATGAAGTCAATGATGGCAGAAGAGGTCTCCCCTGCTAGATTCCTGTTACAAATACTATTTTCTCTTTTACTAGATATAGAAAAATATAGTCTAACTACTTTTAAACTACCTAGCTTATATCATTACTAAATTGAGTATAAACATTGGATTGAGTTTCATCGTACGCAAGTCCTCGTCGGCAATTTGGACTATCACACTAAAATGGTACGTGAGGCGATTAAAATGAAGAAACACCTAACAATTTCAACCGAGAGGATGCCTCAAACTATCAGCAGCGTAGAATCCGCAGTGTTTAACAAAACATCCCCGGTTCATTTACAGAATAGGGACACTGTGAGTGTAGTGTCTGACGGTAGTTGTAGAAAAAACAACTTGACGGTAAACGAAGATCACACCTGGCAGGAGGCAGCCTAAAGGCTGATTTATATTAATACAGTAGCTGGCGCCAGTATCACTGGATTCCGGCGCTGGATCAGCACTGTACCCAATGTAAACATGTTTCAATTCAGTCCAGCATCCATTCTCCAGTACTGGATCGAAATAGACCGACCGCCTTTTTTTCGCAAGCCGCGCAGCCCATGCCAGTGGCACTGGATCCAGTCCAGCCAGTCGCTAGCTCTTAATCTTATAGTAGTCACCCCAACAAAATAGAAATGATTACTGGACGCGTGTAAACGACGCAATCCAGTGCTAGTGCCAGAGCAGCGCCGGATTCCAGTGACGCGTGCGCCAGATACTGTATCAATCTATGCTTCAGTCAGGCTGATACCACGTTCGGTGCAACCAGCAAAGCCAAAAAGGCAGCCAGAGCAAAAGGCAGCCATTATAAATAAAAAAAGATATATATGTGTAGTATTAATTCCTGTATTAATTTAGTAAATTATATTCTACAGTCTATTCCGCCGAATCATGGCGGGCATTTTGTCAAAATGTTACCCGATTATTTTTGAAGCTAATGTCCTAATCACCCTTGTCCGTCTTTCTTAAGCGTTCTCGCAAATGGGGTAAAAAGAAACAGTTGAGTGGCCGCCCGACGTTTTGGGGTCAATCGGTATAAATGTGATCGTATCTTTTCATTTCTATTTCTACACTGAATCTGAATTAGACTCTTCGGTCAGATTTGGTTTGTTAATTTTATCGTTATGAGGTTTCTATTTACAAATGTTTCACACGGGAATACAATAAGACTTCATAGGAAAATGTTAATAATATTATGTAAATGAGAGTACCTTCGTATGACACATCAATATAAACATTTCTGTCCGATAAACATTTTATATGTTACAATACGTAATTTTCTTTCACGTTGTCAAAAATATAATCTTCCATTTGTAGTGCTATTGTAATGGATTTACTGTTACTTAAAAACTATAATAGTTATTTAACTTAAAATTGCGCAATTAACTTTGTATTAAAGAACTTAGTATTTACTAAGTTTTTTACTAAGTACATATTATAATTATTTTAAAGGTACGTTAATGAAGCATTAATGAAAATATCTCACTTGAAATTTCGAGAATACACCATTATCATAATGGCTCTTAAAAATTGGCAAACAAAGTGTACAATATTAAATCGACGCAGATTCTCTTTTGTGTTTAATTACCGTTAATTAATTAAGATTTTGTAATAGTATAAGGTTTTAATAAAAAATATTCATTAACAAAAAACACCGTGTAAAAAAGCAAAAAGACCGTGAACCGAAATGTTAAGCGTGTAGTTACACCGTAAAAAGACCAAAGTAGCGTTGCATAACTATCGATAGTTGACCTCAAAAAACAGTCACAATATCGAAAGGACTATCGATAGTATCGATACTATTGAATAGTATCTAAAATCAATAGATACTATTGATAGTTTTTGATTGATATTATCGATAGATTCGATATTGTAACTACTTTTTGTACGAAAAACTATCGAAAGCTAAATTACTATCGAACTATCGATAGTAATTTAGATTTCCATAGTTTTTATTATAATATCGATATTCGTCACAATACTATCGATAGTTTTTAACTACTTGTAGGAGTACCTTTACTATCGATACTGTCAAAACTATCGATAGTACTAATTAAAAACCCACAATACTATCGATAGTCCTATCGATATTGTTACTGTTTTTTAAGACCACGATAGTATCGATAAACTATCGATATTTTTATACTATTGCTTGCAACACTATACCAAAACAATAATGTTTTCAAAAAACAAGAAACAACAAGTTTATTTGCCAGGCAAATTAAAAAAGCCTTGACTTTCAAGCGTTCATCACCCGTAACTCTGAACCGCTGAACCGATTTCCATCAAACATAGCTAAGAACCACCGCAAGGGAACTGCTTCATGTAATAAAAACCAGATCGAAATCGGTCCATCTGTTTAAGAGCTACGATGCCACTAACAGACAGACATTGGCATCAAACTTATATATAACACTCTTTTTATTTTTCGGGTTTAAAAAATATGTGAAATCGCTTTCATTCGCTAAATAATTAAAAAGATAACGGTTAAAACCACACAAACTGAACTAGCACTAAACCTTAAATAAAATACTAGCTCGACGATACCTAATATATTTTAGATAAGGTAATATATTAAAAAGCATCATAAATCTAAGTTGTACAATGTTGGCCATGGCTGAAAATAAAATAGAAATCCGGACAAGAGAAACTGAACACTCCTAAGTACATTACTCTAATTTCGAAACGTGTGTACTGAATACAAATACACAGCGATGCTACCTTTTTAAGATGTCGCATAACAAACATATTGGTTCCAAGTGAAATTAACATACGCTTAAAACAGTCAGTAGAAGTTGCGTGTGTTAAGAGACGTGATACATCGAAGGTTAAAAGGACCTGTGAATAGTCAAGCTCTTGTATATCAAGTTCAGCATTTACCTACTCGTTTTAGCCGTATACGCACTTGGCCTCAACGGCCAACTCACAGTTTCTTTAACTACCTGAATTTTTCGGGGTCCAGTGCTGCCCCCATTTTAATTAAATCATTTGAAATGAAATGGAGATATTTTTTCAAATTTTACCTTGATTTAACCATAGATAATCTTTCTAACTATTTTGTGAACTACTGTAATATTTTAAGCTGAGAACGTGAAGATTTTTATAGCATTTTTGCGAAAAGCGGCCGTTTTTGCAAAAATGCTATAAAAAACTTAACTTTCTCACGTTAAAATATATACAGTAGTTCATAAAATAGTTAGAAGGTTTATCTAGGATTATATCAAGGCAAAATTTTAAATAATATCTCTGTTTATTTTCAAATGATTTATTTCAAATTGGGGCAGCACTGGACCCCGAAAAATTCAGGTAGCCCATTATTCAATCTCGCCGTTGCGGCCACTGGTCATAGTCGCGGCTGTCTAGTGCCCGAGGTACCTAGTCATCCATATGACATATCCAAAAGATTGGGTTGGGGTCAATGGTTTGCCGTTCAAGCAAATATGAACCCGCGTTCATACTTAGATGGTTGGCCACAAGTGGTATAAAATATTTATCTCGACTTATAAAGACGGCAAGCGATTGACTCAATCCGATATACCTATTTCATATGTCAGACAGATGACGAACAAACACATGAAAAATAGTAGCCCCAGAATTACTTAACATTATGTGCTTATGTAAACACAAACGACGCGTGCGCCCCCCCCCCCCCCCCGTCCGGACATCGAACTTCTTTTTCTTGCCATTTAACTCATTTGTCTGAAAGGGATTTTTGAACATTGACATAACTATCATTCACATTACGGGACATACCGCGATTGATTTTTTTAAAAACTATTTCAGAAAAGGAGAAGATTACCGATTCGACGAAATCTTTTATGTATGTTCACCGATTACTCGAAGACACCTGGACCAATTTAGAGAAATCTTTTGTTTGAATGGGCATACTTGTCAGCTGGTCGCATAGAAATTTTATTAAAATCGGCAGCGAGTTAGGCTCGAAGTTGGTTTTAGTTTTGAAAAATGATGCCTATGACTTTTTGGAAAAAATATGTCTTCATCATTTGGGAAACATCCCAGATCTTCTAACGACCCTACTGCCCTCATGGTCACTGACAGACTGTAGAATTCCGATAGGTGTTTAACTATCAAGGGTAATCTTATCATTTTACCGTCTTTCTTTGGCTTGTTCATCATCATCATCATCATATCAGTCACAGGAAGTTCACTGCTAGACATAAGCCCCAAGGATTTCCAAAACTACCGATCGGAAGCGCCCTACATCCAGCGCTTTTCTACAGCCTTACTGAGGTAAACTTCCTTTGCCTTTTTAGTAAGTTCCTTTATGTGAATAATAGTCATTGTGACCGCGAAAGTCTAAAATCAGTTATTTTCGCTATATCTACACATTTCTTTACCTTTGCTGATACAATACAATTCAGGTTCGTACACACAGAGGTAACTAGATCCAGTGTTAGCAACGTCAACATTGTTTTACTCCATTGAAGAAATTTTCACATTGTTTTGTAAAGTAATTTAATACCTACGTAAATAAGAGGGTACTTACCTCATTGTGGAATTTGCTACCAAACGCCTGAAATGGTTGTACTCGTATGAAGTAAGTGGGACTTCGCTGAAATTCGATTTTTAAAAGTTTAAGTTTCGTAATATTTCTAATTATGTAACCCAAAGAAAATTTCTTTGACGTGTGAAATTGCTCACCATTGGTATCACAGTTTTCATGTTGCCTAAGGGCATCTTCATCTTTATCGCTATGTAATGGCTCTCATGAGATTCATGATCATTCTAATGACGTGCCGTTAGTTTAGTCCCAACTGTAATGATCATTACAGTCGGGGCTAAACCCGCACGTACCTTCAGGAACACGGAGCCACGGTGTTTACCGCTTGGGGTTTAGTTACTAATTCAAGTGTGACCAATACCCAGGGTTGTTTCTTACGTAAGCACTAATAATGCGTAGTACGCCGTACCAGATCCTCAAAATGTAACGTATAAAAGGCATTGAATATTCTCTTCGGTTAAATATTCCATTTGGCTGGGCATTTCTTGAAGAATATTCAGCTCCTGTTCATTTGCAGAAACTACATCATTTGGGAAACGTTCTGGTGGAAAATAAATTCTGATTGCCAGATGCGTACCCTGCGAGGAGTAAACGAGTAGAGGAGAAGATTACGAAATTCTGAGTATATTTTTGGGAAAAGTAGTCAGTAACTGAATTGTTTCAAGTAAACAACACTCAACGCCCCGTACTAAACAATATTTATGTATCGTGGTTCCAAAGGACAAAACTCTTCGAGAAAAATTAGTTATTTATATATATTAATTCAACTTTTTTATTGCACCAACTATAAGAACAACTTTCAAAGTAAGACAGCTTTGAGTGTCGAGCTTTCTTGAGATTTATTCTGACAAACTCATGAAAATTCTTACATGGTTTTTACTCAAGTACCTCTAAGACAACGCCGAGTAATCTGAATGATTGAAATGTATGGAATTAAAGTTCGAAGAGTAATACTGTAAAGTTACACATAAATACCATCATGCCTTTTTCCCACTGGTAACCATGCCACAGGGATAGGCAGAGACTACGAACCTGAACTTCGTACGATAATGACAAATGTCTCTCGCTTCATCTACACTCATCACATTTTTCGTGACTTATCAATAATTAATTTCATTTACGTTATTTTCTCCTTGTTTACTGTTCATATAGAAAAAAAGGGTTTTGGTATGGTCTCGATCTCGAATGGCCTTAAATGCAAATAGTCTTTGTAGAAACTCGTCTTAAACACAACTCGGAACTCGTTGAAACAGCAACTCGTCTAATGTGCAAGTAGTCTCAAGTGTTATTTTGACTAAATTGCGGCTAGTTCCCTATGTTACTATGTCTACTGCTGAAAGAGGTGAAAGAGTTCTAAATATCAATTCGTACGAAATGCAAGTAGTCTAAAACCTATTGCAACAATACCAAATAACTTAAATTATTTTGTTTCTTTTCTCCTCACTACAAAGCAAGGGCTGTAAATACTCGTTTCAATGTGGCATTGGCTTTACAGCCAGCAATAGAATTGGATACAAATACGTCTCTAGACGGTAGTTTTCGGGCGAGTGGCTAAAGATCAGAAGAAATCGTTACTTTGTGATAATTAACTCGGCTGTTTCGGATTTGATCCTGCAGGGTTTATTAGGGATACACTATAGGGACTCATTTAGCTTGGAATAGAAGTACTAAGACAAGGATTAGAATAGGTCAATGCGTCCGGATAAAATAATCGATAATATAGACTGAGAATGTAGAATGTAGGAAACAGAAACACGAGACTAAAATGGTTTCGAAAAAAATATCACTAGGTGTGGTAATCTTACAAACAATTTGTGAATAAAAATTTAAGAGAATTGAAGGGCTCTCATGTGTCGACTGTACTTCAATATAAAAGCCATTATTCCTGAAAGAGCTGCTAGTCTCAATTAATTACATGAGCTGTTTCATTCCACGACTTAATAGTAGTGAAGTGACCGAAAATAACTCTCACTTGTAAACTACGGAGAGAATTAATCATTTGAGTTTACATTACAGTCGTCGGTCAGATACCAAATAAAGAAAATAGAGAAGGATAGCTTGCCATGCTGGTCTGGGAGAAAAAAAAACTTAGAATGTGCATCTATTACCGTGCAGACCAGCGGCTCCTATTTAGGTGCAGATCGTAAAGTCTGATTAAGGGAATGGGCGAGAATTAAAATCATGTCAAAAGGCGATGCGGTTAGTAAGTCATCACTATATTGATTCCCTTTCCGTCTCTGCGATTTGCGCAGAAAAGGAAGCCGTTGGTACTGTTACATTCTACATTACAGAGATTTTCTTTAAGTAGCCGTTAGTACTGTTACATATACATTTAAATCAATCAGGTGACACTTATATTCACTCCTTATTTGCACAGTCGGCCAAACAGAATGGTCAGTCGTAAAGCGATCGTAAACAGCCTTTATAGCCGCCGACATTATTTCATTAATCAGCCCATTGAGTAATATTTTAGAGGTGTCGCTGTTAAATGTGTGGTAAGCAACATATTAAATCGAACGT
Organism: Acrobasis suavella; assembly: GCA_943193695.1. Taxonomy (NCBI): domain Eukaryota; kingdom Metazoa; phylum Arthropoda; class Insecta; order Lepidoptera; family Pyralidae; genus Acrobasis; species Acrobasis suavella. The sequence continues at coordinate 8,034,480 of OW971947.1, forward strand.
GGCGGTTTTAATGCTGGTAGGTCAATTTAGAGGCCTAGTCTATTTAAAATAATAACACAGGAACAGCCATTTGAAGAAGGCAGGGTTGGATACGATTTGTCACCACCACCGCTGTCGTAAGAGACACCTATCGGTAACTGAGAACAGGTAGAAGCGTCTTTCTTCTGCGAAAAGACTTTGTACATACTACTGTGATCCAATCTACCCAGCGAGCGTGATAATCATGTCCAAATCCTTCCCAATTATTGGAAAAGGCTTTTAGTCCAGGCGACTTTTGGTAACTTTCACTTGTGTGACTTTCATAGCGCATTGGTTTTGGCTTTTCCGAAATCTAGAGAGCACACATACTCACAGGTATTTCTTTGCGGTTCTCAGTGTGTTTTAACGACTCCTTATTTATGTCTATTAGTGTTTAGTGTTGGCTGCTGAGTGTTTTTAGTTTATGCGGTAGACAGAGCCAAAAACTCAGCTTCAAAAGCCACGCTTACTGCAATTGCGATTAAAAATCTGCTGTACAAGGGTAGAGTAATTCTGGGCGAGTAGCGGTACATTACCGCTACTCGCCCATAATTACTCTACCCTTGTACAATAGGATTATAATTGAAAACGGGAACGAAGGAAGAAGTTCCTTCTTTCTTTACAGGCTATACTTGTACTGCTGGACTGGATGCCTATCCCATCGCTAGCTAGATTAGGTATAAGATCATCTAGCATATTCAATATTTTTTTTTGCTCCCGTAGACTCGCATGAAATAAATTAATTTCCGGAATATCCGCACCTTTCATTAAAACTACTTTAATATTCCCTCTGTAACAACCACTTGTCGTCAAACTTCTCTGGCCGACGTAAACATTAAAACTTTTAAGTTGTCGTTTAAAACTTTAAAACTTTGAACGCCTTGACGCTGAATAAATTGCAGGCGGTCATTGAATGAATTGACCTTAGATCGAAGGAAAAGTAGATATGTAAGCCCGGCCGTATATTAAAAGATATTTTCTCAAAGGCACTCTCCTTAAATGTTTTATTCTAGACCCCGCATACTATCAGAATTCGATGTCCGATTCCCTTCTGAATGTGCGGGCCTAGAACAAAACGTATGGGGAGAGTGCCTTCCGACTGGCGTATTCTGACAAAAAGTATCTAATAATATGCGGCCGGTCTAAAGAGACACTCAACCAGACATGTTAGAAATAACAATGTTTTACGTATCAGTTGTTAAGTTATTGTCCCGGAATGTTCACTTGCATAAAAAAGTTATTAAATGTTATCTTACGGGTTAGGTACGATTCAGACCCACCGGCCCGCATCGGCTCGGATGTGACGGAGCCGACCGGAGCCGTACGGCCGTCGCGGAATATATATGTGGCAGAAATATGAACTCTAAGTTACTGTTACAAGTTTCAATTTCCTTTACCGTATTGTGAAATGCCTTCCGGGGCGGGCCGGTCGGTCTGAATCGTACCTTACTCTTGTAGAATCCGCTACTGGCCGACATGTTAAACATTACATGTTATAATGTGTCAACATCGTATTACATTATAAGTATTTAATAATTAAAAGACAATAATAATAATATGACAAAGCCCTTCTGGCGAGTAGGCGACCAATAACTACTGTGAAAATGAGTTTCTTCTCAGCAGTGGTCTTTACGAAGCGCTGGTATCGGTAGCTTTTCTTTAAAAATAAATTAACTTTTAATATACTTTACGCGTAACGTAAATTATACCAATGGACCATAAATTATATAAATGGAATAGTGCTTGTGAAAGTCTTATTACTGAATAAAAATATATATCTTTGAATTTGAAAATCTCTGCAGCCACAAGAATCTCCTTAATTCTTCGATCCAAGTTAACGTTAAATGAATGCATTAAACTAAACGGTCGCAATATTACAAATGTATAACAGATATATTATTGTTTGGCTAAATCCCAGAGCGAGCTACGTGAGTAGCATACCACAAATGCTTCTGTGTATTGCACTCACAGATTGCAGTTCCTAACTGAATTCTTTCAGGAGAATGTGGATTATGTACATACGAGTACATCATATTTCTGTTAACGGAATATGCAGCGACCATAAATATATTATGGTCGACACTAGTGTTGCCAAACTATCGTATCGATGGTTTTACTATCATAGCAACACACGGAAACCTCAGTAACCCAATACGACCGAATACTTTTCCTATATATGTATAAGAAAAAAGTTCAGATATCAATCGAATATATTTGTTTATGTGTGTGTAACGTTGGGATTGCGGTAAGAGTTAAAAGATTAAAAAATAACGTAAAAGCTTTGGATGCGACTCATATTAGGTCTTTCAAGAAAAGGTGTAGGTACGAAACTTTCCCCCGGCCCCCGATCGCGTAGGCTTATAGGATTTTTATCTAGTATTTAAATTTGTCATATTGATGTGTGAGCCATAATTACTCATCAGGGTGACGAGTGATGATGAATCTCTGTTCTCGAAACTTGTAAATAATCCAAGTTGGTACATCTTTTTGGTAGCTAGTATTATGTAATTTGTACCCACGGGCAGAAGTGCTTTTAAGCCGGAACAACAAAGCGCTGTTTATTGTTTGTTCACGCATGAATAATGTAACTTCTAAGCAGCAATGTTTACTTATCTGGTTAATGTCTAATGCATTATGAAACATGCCTTTTTCAAACAAACTTGATTTCTTACAGCTACAAAATAGAGGTATGGATCAATCCAGGTTTTTAAACAAGTGTTTGTTGCTGCATACCAACGAAAGAACATTTAACAAGCCAACGCTTTAATTCAACGCTTTCAAAAACAAACGCAAAGTTATCAGTCCCACGTAAATATTGATTGCTGTTTAGAGTTCCATTCCTCTAAAGGTAAAAACGGAACTCTTATAGGATCACTCACTTGTCCTTCTATCACAGCCAATTTGCTACGAAACTACTGATAAAGTTGAAATATGGTACACATAAAAATGTAAGTCAGTATTGTTGGATGCTGGATCTACTGGCATATCTAATCTTCGGAACCAAATTAGAAGAATTAGTAATTAGAAATTAAATTATGGTTTTTAAAGAATTCATCATTAATTTTTATTTATAAATAAAATATATGAATGTATTTTCAAAACCTGATTTGAAACTTAACTGGCAACTGAGGATTTAATAAGACGAATTCTATGTCTGTAAACCTAATTTTAATTATAAATAAATGTTATTAATCCTATAAATAATTATTAGGAATTATAAAATATAAAATGTACTTTTGCTTAGTAATTAGTTACTAATTATACTTTGTTTTGATGAGTGAGTAATGGTGTGAAGTGGTTGCAAGTCCCCTCCTATCAAAAATGTTCTTACAGTCACAAAATCAGTTCTTGAGTCAGTCTGCTTCGAGTCTCTGAACCAGAAAGATAAGTACAGTGTATTTAAGTTATTTTACGTAATTAATAGTATAAATTCGTATTTAATGTGAAGTGTTGTTATATAGCAGTATATACCAAATGTTACATATTAATTTAATAGAAATAATGCTTGTCAATATAACTGGAAAAGAGCTACCACAGAGTTTTTGGCCGCCTCTTCTCTGTGATGTATCAGCCTTCTGACGCGGTGGTCGAGTCTCAAAATAATGTTTATCAGATTTAATATTCATATTAGTGCTATAGCAAAAGCCTGATTGAATAAACAATATAAGGTTTTTATGTGTTTTATTTAATGTTCTTTACTAATACACATTACATTGGGCTCCTTTAAATTAGGTGCCCAACAGTATCTTAAAAATGGACGTATAACGTAAATAAAATATATGTTTCAATTAGAGGGGGCTTTTTGAATTATAATTGTGTGACATTTAAAATTAAAGCGATTTTTATAATTTTGAGTTCAGACTCTGTCTGAACTTTAGGAAAAATTACAGTAATAGTTCTTTACATAGATGACAGGAAAATCTATAAGCAGTTAATGGTATTTAAATGTGTCGAATCACTAAACGACACACTAATACATGTAGTCAAGCCATACTATACTAATAAGTACTCGTATATGAACTTGACTACAAATATAGGATATAGGTTTGTAAATTGTTTGACTCGCACTTGGCCTGACTCGCAGAGAAGTTTTATTGACACGATCCTTTTTATTGGATAAGGTTAAGGGTGGAAAATAGAGGCCAATTGGTAATTTACCTACTCATGAAATTTTCATAAGTTCACCGTTTTTATGACATAACTTTTTACTGGAATATGAACGAATAAACTGGGCCAGCCGGGCTCGGCAGACGTGATAGATTCAAGCAATGCTGGCTTTACGTCGTTAAGGATGATATGCATGCCAATGGTCTACTACCAGAAATGATCAAGATCATACGGATGGGGAGAAGTCTTTCTTCTTTTGCCTAGCCTTGTCCCATTATTTGGGGTCGGCCCGCGGCGCCAAGACTTTCGGTCCCGGGTTGTCTGGGATCTAGTTGTGCCCGCTTGGTATCCCTATTCACGGTTGTCCACCACGTGGAAAGTGGTCTCCCTTTGCCTTTCTTTTTGCTGGGAATGGCTAAAGCCCTTTGAACGCAATGGTCTTTGTCTCGTCTCATCACATGTCCCAACCACCTCATACAACTCTCTGTCATCTTTTATCAGGGGTGGCCCCTTGAAAGAGCCCCTTATGTACTCTTTTCTGACTTTATCAAGCCTTGTGACTCCCGCTGACCATCATTCTCTGTTTGATGCTTCTGTAGAACAGCCCAGCAGAGGCGAGAATGGGGAGAAGTATAAGATGAAAAGCGGCTTTACAACATTACAGCTATAGATGCAACTGAGAATACGCTGAGATGAGAGAGAGATGATAAACTGGGGTAAGATTTTGTTTTACGTCGATAGCCAAAATTGAAAATGTTTAAAAAAATACTTATTTGTATGCTATTCATACTCGTAACTAAATAAACAGTCGATTTAATCACTGTCGCATTTTTTTACATTTTATTACTATTTTTTTTTGTTACCCGATATTATTGTAATACAAATGTACGTAACATGTGAAACAGGCATATTGATGCATAAATGAGGTAATGCCTAATGTGACACGAATACCGTTTCAGAATCAGCCTGTAAAGCCTTGTACATTTCCACCCGAGGCACGTCCTGCATCGACTATTTAGAGGCGAATACTGATCATGTCCGTATCCCCAACGGGGTAGACAGAACCCAAGATTCAAAGGCTAGTTTCAATGTAAATAGTGAGCGAAGAGCCACCAACCTATTTGTCACTATTTTGATCATATTACCTTACCACATGGGAATTCAAATAGTGACGAGTAACTGGCTAACTCATTATCATCAGAGCGGTATCCTCAGCGGAAGGGCTTCAGAGCTCGGGGTCTACTGGTTTTAACACAGAACGACTGACGTCTGACCTCCGCAATACAAAGGGTAGATTAGAACTAATCCATGGATAGGTTTGAACAAACGCTAGATGGCGTTCGGGACCCACAGTTTATACGTACCTTCCATAACACGGTGTCATATTCCTTTTCGGATAGTCAGGTGATTCAATCCTGCAATATCCTAACAGACTGGAAACAACTTTTCACAAAGTATGCTTCCCAGTAGGATTTGAACCCATGACCTCCGGATCACAAGGCGATCGCCTTGATCACTGGACCACTGAGGCAATCTAAGTCAAGGAAGACAAATATTTAGTACAACATAAAATCTTGGGTGTTTTAATTTGCACCATTTGAGTTACTAGCTAATAACATCCATAATTCATCTAGATTTCGATTTATTCCCTCGATCGTCTCTTGTCAAATGCGCAAGACAAGGAATTAAACATTTGACTTTCTTTTTTCCCAAGATCAGCAAGAAATATTATTTAGAGGCGAATCATAAAGTAGATACTTATATTTCTCCTGGCATTTTAAGAATATGTAAGTCATACAATTAAGATTAGTTAGGAAATGACTCTTTTTCAATTTACTCAATCCGATTACGTGTGACTTATTACGTTTTTAAGCGTCGTATGGGAAAACTGCGAGATGTTTTTGCCAACGTGCATAATAAGAACTCAACGTGATGTATCATTAAAAGTAGACCTCGCAAAATAGACAATTTTTTTTAAGGTTTTTAACCTTCATATTGCCTCCATTTAGAAACTTTTTAAAAAACTGAATCTACAAATAAAAATTATTATTTTCGAATCTTCTCACAAATATTTTACGAGAATAGGGTAAGAAAAATCGACCTGTAGGCGAGAGTATCCAGAAATCTGGACACCCGGAAACACGAAAGGATTTTTAGTAAATAAGGTTGACGACAGGATTAGCAAAGTATAATTGTAATTAGTTCGTCATTTAGATTATTCAAAAAAAAATCACAAAGATACGAAGCATCAAAGTTCCAGAGTAGGGGCTTGTGACGTCACCTCTATGTAAAAATCCGCTGAATCTTTGTCATTTTTTGTTTTTCAGAGAAAAGAAAAAATACGTGTACTATATTTTTTATTAAACTAACCGATGGGCTTAAAACCTTTCTCCATTCGTCATGCCTATTAATTAAATTCAGGAGGAAAATTATGCCTCAATCGATTGAAACCTAGTCTGCATGTCCGGCTATTATTAAGTTAATAATATAAAATTAAAGCTAAAAAAATAAAAGTACAAATAAAAACCATCACAAAGATAAGAAAAAATATGTTACAATTTTATATAACATTTGTTTCTCTAGTGCTGAATTTGGCCTCAAACAATTTACGTGAGCAAACTGATTGCATATTTAATATTTTCAGAGTGATGTGGAAACTCATACCATCATGGTCAGGCACTGGTCGTATCAGAATTTTTAAATTTTGCCCGTGTTGCGTTCGCGCTTCAAAATTTAATTACCTTTTGTCTGAAACTCGTGGCAGGTAGTTTTCAACTAACAGTTTTCTCAAAGTTTCTGCTAACAACGGAAAATCTACTTATAATTCAAACGAGTAAGAATTTCTATAAAATATAAAAGCTTATTCTCTCCGAGAAATGTTTAATCCCAGTGGGGATTAAAAAAGAGAAGTAGCTTGGTTAATTATCATGACATACGGTCACGATAGGAAGAAAAGAAAATGAGTCACAAGTTTTAATATCATTTATGTAGATTGAATATTTTTTACTACAAAATTAAAACTATTAAAACTGGAGAAAAAAAACTACTACAGTGCACGTATAAATTGTAGTAAAGAGTTGTAGAGTTGAGATATGTAATTATTGTACTTATCTAAATATACAAATACTACAGTAGATCAAGGATCATTGAAATTTTAACTGCCTATGTGCTTCGGAATGCACGTAAGTTAAGTTGTTTTCAGCTATAATGAAAACTTGAAAAAATCTGTCAGTGTTGGCCACCAACCCATTTAAAGGAAGTTAATTTTAATTAAGCTTTTCGTCATTTGTATACTTAAACTGTTTTAAGGGTTATTCAGTCCATGATGCTGAACAACTTTTCGCAAGGAACAAATGAAATCGAAATATGAAAAAAATATTTTTTTTATTTCCATACAACTCGGATCGGTTAATCAGTCAACTTATATGAAAGGCCAAAAATTACTTTTCATTTTTCGTGTCGATATGTTCCTTTGGAATAGTTGATCAGAAATCATGGACTGAATTCACCCTTAAGTTAAAATAGTTTCAGTATATTTTTTTGATCCTATTCAACGCGGAAGGGACATACCCGTAATAAATCTAACCACGGGCTATACTAGATCACTTCAGTATAATGAAATTAAAATAACAGTCAAAAAGCAAAAAAAATCGACATTCCCATACAAATTGCCCGGGCGGCTGCACACGTTTGTATGGAATGGCAACATTTTTTTTAAGCTATTGCATAGCTTAACCGCGGCCTTTGAGCGCGGCGGCCAAATCAAGAAATTTCGTAACGAAAATAAAACCTAACACCCCCCCTACCTAACTCGGCAACCGGCGGCTAGACGTTTAAACAAACAGCGGTTTAAAAAGCGTGCTTATTAAAAGCGAAAAAGCATGCTTTTTGCTTTAAGCATGTGCTATATTCTTCTTGCTTATTAAAAAAATATTTCTACCACAACGCCATCTATCGTGTTTGTATAAAACTAATCACTCTGATTTGATTTTATTAAAAAGAATTCCTAAATCCATCTTGAGATGATACGACGGCGAGGGTATCTAAACAGAGTTGCGTACATTTAAACTACCTATATAGGTGCTTAAAACATGCGCGAAAATTAACACTGTTGTGTTAGTTAAAATTAAAAAGCAGTACGCTTCAATCTGTCAACAAGTAAGTACGCGTTGTTTTGTTGCTTGGCGCGTTTGCGTGAGTTGCGTGCGCGATTTATTATAATGTGTGTTACGTTTTTTAATAAAAATACACAGAATTGTAAATTATAATTACAATTCTGTGTTTATTTTGAATATAGCAATTTCATTGTGTTTATAAAGTCTCCGGGTGTTAATCACAACGTTGCATGCTTATTACTTGAATGGATTAAAAACGCGGAAAAGAAAAAAAAATGTTTAAGCAGATAAGGATTTTTGTAAACACGCTTAAGACGAAGTGGTAGCTAAAGTGGCGCCCTCATTTGAAATAAATTGTTGAAAGTAATATTGGTAGTCTGTCTTGTTTTAAAACTGTTTATCGCCAAAAGTGGCCACTTTTGGCGATAAACAGTTTTAAAACTAAACGGACTATTAGTAATAATTTCAAAGGTTATTCATAAAATAGTTTAAAGGTCTTTCTAGACATTTATACAAATCAAATTTTTAATTATCGCCATATTTAGTTTTAAACAATTTATTTCAAATGAGGGCGCCACTTTAGCTACCACTTCGTCTTAATTTAAAAAGTACAACGTTTAAACATTTAAAAATTTAAAGCCGTTTTTTCCACCTCTACTAGCGACCGGCGCAGCGGCGGCGCGGCGTTGAAAGCCGTGTATCGTCTCACTCGTTTCAGTTCGGCAGACTTCGGCACGTTATTTGTATGCGTGCGACTAGACGTATGTGTGTAGGCTAGCTGCTAACTGCTTATAATAAAAATTCCTGAATAACCTACATGTATTGTAAAATAATAAAAATATTTTAAACGATACTAACTTCTTATTTATTCAATGAAAGAAAAAAAAAATGTTTTCTTATCGGTCACCACGCTCAAAAAGTGTAACTTGAATTAATATCAAAGAAAAAAAAATACTGCGTAAATAAAAAATAAATAAATAATTATAATTGCATAAGTTGATAAAAAATGCTACGCAAATAGCTTTACCGCGGCAGTCCCCGAGTGCCACACTTTTTTTTTGCTTTTTGTCTATTATTTTAATTTCATTATACTATTATAGTGATCAAGTAAAGCCCGTGGTTAGATTTATTACGGGTATGTCCCTTCCACGTTGTATAGGTACCTACGTAACTACACCAACTTATTATAGAGAATGTTTGTGTTGGGTCGGACGTCAAGTCAATAATCAAATAACCATGCATGGTAGCCAGTTACCCGAAAACGGGATCGCTCCGTTTATTTGCTCCGTAACTAAACTGCTAGGTGGGTAATTCTACCATTTCGTGCAATTCACATGTTCATAGGAAAAAACTGTAGTTTTAAATAAAATGCCAATATTTATTATATATTGTGTAATGTATGAACGCATACGTTGCATCTTAAATTTATTTTAATATTGCTATTTAAATGTCTAAAAAATGTACTTACATGCTCAAACTCATTAGTCTCATTACCATCATCGTTAAAAATAATAAAATTGAGAGCAAATAAATAAACTATTTCATGTATTTTTTAAAAATTCTGATATGTTTCAAATACTTCATTAATTAATTAAATACTTATTAAAATAATTAATTGATTAAATACTTATTAACGAATTATGAAGGCTTAAACTATTCATTATTAGTTACCTTTACTGTAGCAAAATATTTTTGTACAGAAAAGATACATACTCATTACCATAAATTAATTTTCCAACAACGTAATTAGTCTGTGAACGTGCGAAGTACTTACGTATTATGCATCATATGAAGACCGTATTCTATGCATCGTTCCTTCTGTGTTTTTCTCTTCTGCCTCAGTCGACCAGTAAACAGTGAAAAAGGCTGGACTAGTGCCTAATTTTGTAAAAAAAATAATTCGTTACCGCAGATTAATAAATAGTTTGTCGTGGCGGAATATTAGGGATGGTACTTTTTTTTATTATTACCATTTGTTGCTTTTATGTTATTCAAGGGTTATTATTTAAATAATCAACATTGACTTCGAATTGAATGAATGTATATTCAAAAAAAAATTTTCTCATTTACTCCTCATAAAGAAATGAAATCATATGTATTCTTTACTATAAGAAGAATGATAATGAATATTTAACGATGGTAATTAATTGTTTTATTAAAACTAACGTGACTCTACGTAAGTAACCCGTTTAATTCATGCTAATGATGGCAATGAAGTAGTATAACATTTTTACCCTATGATCTTCCCGTTACTATTCCTAAGTACTTTTCATTGCATTTAAGATAGCAAAAATAATCTTATATCGGTTTATCAATTAAATTTCATTATCAACACCGCATTTTCATTCCATTAACCTTTTATACAATACCATATTCCATACTTCATTTCATTACCATTCCATTGCTCTTATTGCACTCAATTTAAGTATAACAAAAAATAAATTATAGTACTTACAGTGTTTCTTTTTTATATTTCTTAAGATTAACATAGAAAAATATAAAATAAAAAAATCTCCCAAAATGTCCCAGTTAGCACGAAATGGTAGAACTACCCATGTCCCTATTTGCGTTAAAATCTACCTATACCTACTATATGGTGAAAACAGACTGTCACGTCTTTATTGTTAATAGGGCAGACAGAGCATTTTGGGCCTTGCGGCTCTAAGTTAACAGAGCCCAGAGCCCCAAGACTCAAAGGCCACTTGAAGTGTGATGGTGTGCGAGAAGGTGGAATAGGGAATCAAAGTGGTGATGGGTTACTAGCCGCATCACCTTTCCGATTGGCTTCACGATCTGTGCGGGACGAAAAAAGCAGCTGGTACGAGTAAATTCAATTTTTTTCCTTTTCTCCTAGACCAGCCTGGAAGGGATAATTCACGGCTAGGTCTATATCCTGCCTTACGCATTCCATCCAGATCTTTTTTGGTGGTCAATTACGTACCAAAAGTCTACGAAAATTTATTTACAACGCAAAATTCTGAAAATATCGCCTGCTTAAAAAATAAATCAGGGACACTAAAAATAAAGAGTGTTAATCTTAAAATATTTATACTGGCTCTTGGCTCGCTCCCCGGGGATTTTTCAAATCTTTATGGATTCTCCGAAATCGCGCGACGGTCCGGAAAAGCCTAAATAACGGATATGTTAAGTCACGGTTTGGCTAGTAGCTGAGGAAATAGTTTTTTTTCTTCTTAGAGCTACGATATTGTGATATAAGAAACAACGCACATCACTCTTTTTGGCTAATCTGACCGAAGAACCACAACCCTTATCTCAGGACGATGTGTCAATTTCCATGCTGGTCTCAGAGAAAAAAAAATGTAGAATGCATCAGTTGCATCTTTCGATACAGATCTCCTTATTTAACTGACTTTAAAAAAGGACAAAGTTATCAATTCGAATAAATATACTTATACAATTTAGCTTTTAGGTATGTTCCAATATTACTCGAAGACGCTTGGACCAATTTAGAATTATTTTTTGTTTAATATTTCATACATGCTCGTACTGGTCAGGTAGTCCCATAGAAAATTTATCGAAATCGGTTGTGCACATTGGGGTTAAAGTCGCTTTTTAGTTTTGAAAAATACATCCACCGCATTTAAACCCACCGTCTAAATGTGCTTTAACTAAATCTACGATGGATATGTACTGTACATACTTGTCGCACAAACTGCAACTAAGTAAGTAAAGGGGGTAAATCATATCGTGGATCGGAAAAGGATATTGAATTTCAAGTTAGGTAAGGGCCACCCTGTGATATTGTCTGGTTTCCATGGAGTAGCGATTTCACAAGCTTTTTGAGTTAGTATGAGTATGTATATTTATCGGAATGCACCAGAAAGATGGTTCTGTTTTTCGAGTGTATGTTTATTTCTCTGGCTTGGAGTGACATCGGGGACTTATATCAAAAATTTTAAAAAACATGGCGGATATTTGGCAACAAAGATGTCTTCAATTTTTCATTCAATTCTATCGAATGGGTAATGCAACAGTTTGTCGCACAACTGGAGTACTTTCAATCAAAATGAGGATTTTATACGAGGATTACATGAATATACACAGCTTAAATGTTTAAATGTAGAGGTAAATTCAAAAGAGAAATACAAAAAGAAACATAAATTAAAAAAATAAATATATATTATACCTAGTTAAGAAAAAAATTGTTTATGCTATTTTATTAGAAATTTTAAATTATTTTTCCTATTAACGCCAAAGATATCGTAATAGTCATTGTTGTATTGTGAAACGTCATCACAAAGCATATACTTAATCATGAAAGTGTTCATTAATGACGAAAATAAAAAATACCACCCACTTGGCCACGTATTCCTAATGATTAATGATCGCTAATAAATGAGAAGTGTCGGTCAGTTTGTCGCCTTTGGCTTATTGTTGTGAAACAAACAATTACGTATGCAAATCATACCGATGTTTTATCTATTGAGGTAGAACATTATCTTACTGATACAAGAGAAAACAGTTACATTAGAAAGATATAAAAGTTATTAGACATGTAAGATTATTATAAAATCTAACACTCAAAAGCAAACCGGCAAAAAAGTGGGAAGTTCATGATATGAATAGGAGTAGATGCCTCCTCCCTTCAGTCATCCGCTAACTGCTGAGCGTCATGATGTGCCCGACCTATTATTCCTTTAAGATCTCCCTCCATTTGCTACGTTTTTTAATCTACGCTAGTACGTTGGAAATCTAGGTGTTAAGGTGTTGTTTTATTTGGTCAGACCATCGTATCGGACTACGACCTAAATCTTTTTTCTTCCATCCTACCGGTCACTATAAGTTATCCAGGTAATGGGATGGTTTTTTGCTATACGAGTATGACCAAAGTATTGAAGTACTCGCTGGAGACAGGGACTCGGAAACCTCTGGTCGATACAAATGTGGAGATGATGATGATAAAAGTAGATACAATAAGTGATAATATACTTAAATAAATATACAATACGGAAAGGAACTTAGATTTTAATATGTTTTCGAGAAAATAGTAATATCAAAGAAGGTTATTGTAGATAGATACACATTAAGTTGTGCACTAAACTCCCTGTCGTGGTTTTTCTGAGAGTTTTATTTTAAAGTCTACGAGCAACTGAAAGTAACCACTTAGAACCAGAGTTTATGCCTGTTTGTCTATTTTGTAACATAAAAGCTTGACTTTCTACTATAATCTTTTTACTAGAAGAAAGCTTCATGTTACTATGTAACCACAATGTGACTTTATTATATTACGTGGCCTTCAAAGGAAGTATGTCTGATTTTAGACATTCGCGGTCACAATTCACAGTTCCTCGGTATCCACAAATATCTGGCTCAATAACAAAAATCAATCGCGTTAAAGCCTGCCTGCTGTACACGGGTAGAATTTGTCAAGCAGCGTTACATTGCTGGTTTCATTGTTACTATTCTAAGCACGTACCACTCTGCAACGCAATGTAGTACTCGCCCAAAATTACTCTACCCTTGTACAGTTTATGTTAGTCCCGTTATGTTAATAATAGTAAAAGATACTGTGTCTATTTATTTTACATCTATGACCACAATCACTAGGCGTGTTTGTGTTGTGATTGTGGGTAATTACCGGAATGGCTGTCGTAAAATATGTAAATAAGCAAATTAATTGCATAAATTGGTAATAATAAATACCTAGCTAGTAGTTTTACGAGTTTATAAGCACTTACAAACAAAATAACTGTAGTTTTAGAAAAAACTTTTATTCAAAAATATGAATTGTTCATTCTATTTTCTTATTCTCACGATGGTAAAATGGTTTTAAATAGGTACGTACGAACATGATATTAACTTGGTGCCAACACTATTAATGTGCTCTAAGTCTGATCTAATTACCCTTCACAACTTACCAGGATATGAATCTTGGCAAGCTAATATTCAACCTTAAACATTTTTTTAGTTATTTATCTACCCGTCTGCAAAATTTCTGTTTTCTATAGCCGGTCTCCACAGAATTTGTTGAAGAAAATTTAAGATCGATTATGGTATAGTCGAAAACGAAGTCGGACATACGAGGACATATAAACGCCCTAGTACCTATTCAAGTAGATTAGAGGAAGTATCGATCTTCATGCTTCGGGAAAATTTGCTAAAGGGAGCTTAAATTTTAGTCAGTAAACACAATATAACATTTTAATTTAATCTTTTTGCCTTCAAGGACATGCAAACAGAATGTAAGTATAAGTAAATAGAAGAATTAATAAAGAGATGAATTAATAAAATTAATTTTCAATTAATTAATAATTCAGGTTTCGTAATAAAATAAAATATAAAATGTAAAATAAATTAGAAAATATTAGGTTGGGGATAAAGTCTTTTCGCATATAGTATGTATGAACTTGTAATAAAACCACTTTTGGCTATACTATTTGTACCTGGCTGGTTTTGGCATCATTTAAAAGTTTAAATTTTAAAGAAGATAATTCCAAATTCAAATTAGGAAAATGCATGATTTTCATTTGTTTTTCTTACTGTCAAGATGAGTAAAAATAATGAAGAAATTAGATACATTTTAAAATTTTACTACCAAAAAAGTAAAAAAGCAACGCAAGCCGCGAAAAAAATTTGCGATGTTTATGGACCTACTGCAGTGTCTGTGAGAGTAGCACAAATTTGGTTTAAGCGTTTTCAATCCGGAAATTTTGATGTCAAAGATGCACGTCGCTCTGTTCGCCCTGTTACTGATAAAATGGATGCTATTTTTGTAAAAGTGGAGAAAGATCGGCATATCAGTAGTTACGACGTAGCTGAAGAACTGGGAATTGACCACAAGACAGATTTGGTGCATTTGAAAAAAAATGGGTACACAAAAAAGCTCGATATTTGGGTACCTCACGAGCTCTCTGAAAGAAACCTAATGAACCGTGTACTCATTTGTGATTCTTTATTACGACGTAATGAGACCGAACCATTTTTGAAGAAATTGATAACTGGTGATGAAAAGTGTATCACGTACAACAAGAACGTGCGAAAAAGGTCATGGTCAAAGGCCGGTCAGGCTTCACAGACTGTGGCGAAACCCGGGTTAACTCGCAACAAGGTGATGCTGTGTGTGTGGTGGGATTGGAAGGGCATTATTCATTATGAGCTGTTACCACCAGGCAAGACCATCGATTCAAAACTCTGCTGCGAACAACTGATAAGATTAAAGCAAGAAGTTGAGAGAAAGCGGCCGGAATTAATCAACAGAAGGGGTGTGGTTTTTCATCATGATAACGCTAGACCTCACACAACTTTAACCACTCAGCAAAAATTAAGAGAGTTTGTCTGGGAGGTGTTAATGCATCCGCCGTATAGTCCTGACCTGGCACCTTCAGATTTCCACCTGTTTCAGTCTCTTCAGAATTCTTTAGGCAGTGTCAGGTTAACATCACGAGAGGACTGCCAAAACTACTTGACGCAGTTTTTTGATCAGAAGCCCCAAAATTTCTATAGCTATGGGATCATGTCCCTACCTATAAGATGGCAAAAAGTTATCGAACAAAATGGTACCTACATACTTTAGTTAAATGTAAATAAACTATATTAAAAAATTGTTTTGAATTTTCATATAAAATGCGAATCCCCAATCTATTATAAAACCTTACCCAGCTGTCCGCTAGCAGCGCGGCTTAAAGGCCCAAGCTACCAGCGGTTATAGGACCACATAGAAAGAAACCTCCTGCCTCACAAAGAGTGTCGTGTCCAGCTCCAGAATTACTGCCTTCCGAATCTGAAATTAATGAATTATTCGGTAACTTTACTCTTATTCCAACAAATTCACTCTCAATAATAACATCGCAATAAGTAATTACTTACTTAGATTGCTTCGGATCAATTTACTTAAAACATTTTCCCGAGTTCGATTCCCGCTTGTTATCGCTAGTACCCAGCGTTCTGTCGACCCTTTATTCCCTAAACAATTTGCTGCGATTATGCAAAACAATCCGAATGTCCCTAGTCCAACTTGTCGAGAGAGGTTCATTTTAACCGACTTCATCAAAGGAGGAAGTTCTATGTTGGACTGTATTTTTTTTATGTAGGTATGTTCACTGATTACTCCGTCAATTGTTGACCGATTTTCAAAACTTTTTTATTACTTTTTGAAAACATAACCTGATCCAGTCTCGCTTATTCGAAATAAATAAGTGTTTGATTTTAATTCCTCAGAATTATAAGCTGCGTGCAGTTCATGGCTTTTTTACCCGACTGCGTCGAAACGAGAATTAGGATTTTAGAGTGTATGTACAATTGTACATATTTATGTATGTACCTATGTATCTATGGGACGCTCCGCATGCTTGATGGATTCAGAGCTTTCGATAGATTCATCTAAATTCTACACTGCTTATAAAAAAAGACAGTCTGGTTTATGTATTTTTAATAATTACTTACTTGTTTTATATACCTAGCCATTTAGTTCTTATAGTTGGGCAAAGTCCTACCCTTTGTTGTTTTTAGCTATTTCGATCTTTAGCTACTCTCTTTAATCCTTGTTAAAAGCAGACAGGACGTCCTTCATCTTAGTTGCCTCTTGATCGTTTCCCGCCTCCTGGAATCCTCGTGGTCTATGTGAGCCCAACTTTCTCTGGCACCATTCGACAAACGAGACCCGCCCATTCCCATTTTAGACTAGCACTTTTCTTTCCAACGTCGACCACTTGGGTGTTAGAGCGTAGCGTAGTGTTCCACGTGTAACAAGTTCTGTCTGTACTAGCGTTGCATAACTATCGATAGTTTGACTATCGATAGTTGACCTTGAAAAACAGTCACAATATCGATAGGACTATCGATAGTGTTGAACAACCGATACTATCGCTAGTATCGATTGTCAAGAGTTTGCAATACTTTTGATGTAAGGCAAAACTATCAATAGTATCGATATTATTGAATTGAGATACTATCAATACTATCGATAGTATCGGTTATTCGATACTATCGATAGTCCTATCGATATTGTGACTGTTTTTCAAGGCCACGATAGTATCGATAGGCTATCGATATTTTATACTATTGCTTGCAACACTAATCTGTACATTTGTTTGGATTCATAAAGATACAGCAATTCGAAGTTTCGGCGTGGGGGTGATTTACGTCACCTTTGGTTAAAAATCGTAGCTGATCGTGACGTCACGCGAAATTTGAATGCGCTGTATCTTCGTCATGGTTTTCTAATCAGAGAAAAGAAAAAATACGTATACCATACTTTTTAATCTATCATAATAAGCCAAAAAAAATGTAGTTCACGTCCCTATTATTAAATGAACGTCCATATTCATTTAATAATAGGGATGTGAACTACATTTTTTTTTGATTTACTGATAATTATTACACTCGATTGAGATGATGATTGCATTTGCTTTCAAAATCTATGACAATATATTATAGTTAACAATAGTGTAACAAAAAATATTTTTTAAATAACTCTTTAAATAAATTTATAAACTACCGTCTTGTTTTTTAAGATGAGCTCTAGCTTTAATATGCGGTTCTTAGAGTATTTTGATATTTAATTTCATGGCCAAACAAAAAATGTTACACATTCTGAGTTGGTAATTCAATTAGTTAATATATACTTAACACCAAATACTATAAAACATGGCATAACAATGCGATTCCCACAGGATTTTTACCTTGAATATCAAAGTGAGTCGCGAGGGAAAAAACGAGACGATAAATAAGATAGGATCAGAGAAATAGAAGAGCAAAAAATACGTCTTAATCTCAGATCAGAGTTAGAAAAAGTGTGGTAAGCGTAGCGATATGTTTATAAGTACTTACGTTACATAGATTTCAAGAGGGTATATGCACTTTTTTTTTTATTTGCTTTATAAATTCCTTATAAACCAAACAACGACGAAGATGTGATACTTTAAAGTTTCATTATGAAAGAGAAGTCCGATATGGACTGGTGACATTAAAGTCCATATCATCTATACATTTGCTAGAAAATAGCGCCTTTGCGAGTGAGATAGACATATTCTCGTAAAATCGTTACATCTCGTTCGTTTCTCAACCAATTTTTATTCTGTTTTCACTGTTAGTAAGTACTTTACTTTTGAATATTTATGGTGGAACTGGTTAGATAACACATTTCTTTTTCATGCATATTCCCTTTTGTTGACGATATTGCCATTAAAAATTCGTATAGATATCAGCTTTATTTTTTAACTGATTTCCAAAAAGGAGGAGGACATACATAAAAAAAAGATCGCGACGAACAATTCGTCGAAATCTGTTTTTTTTAGGTATGTTCATCAATATTCGAAGAAGCCTTAACCGATTTGGAAAATTCTTGTTTGAAAGGGCATTCTTGTCAGATGTTCCCATATAAATTTTATCATAATCGGTTGTGTAGTTTGGAAGTGAAGTCGATTTTTAGTTTTGAAAAATTATATTTATATATATATTTTTATATTCGCTTTCTTATAACACCTACAACTGACGATGTAAGCCACAAAAGTAGGTATGTTAATTCTTTCTGTTCCACTGTTGAAAGTGACTTCATCAGCGTGTCAACAGATCGTAATCTCTAATCATTTGTTACTCGTTTTATGGTCTTTGTAACCAAATCGTAAAATACTCGTTTACTAATTTGAATACGCGTGTCAGGCTTTCGCCCCTTTGGTACAGTCGAAATGCAAATGTTAATTCTAGTTTAGCGGCTTTTATCTATATTTTTATGTTCATTGCCATATAAGTAACCCTTCTTTTATAGCACCGTCAATCTCTCTTTCGACTTTCTCCTGACGCTTGTACCCAATTGGGTTTTTTCGGGTCAAAAATAAATTATTTTGTACTGATTAGAAAATTATACGTCGTAATATAATGTCACTTGCCATTAAATATATCTATTCTACCATGATTTTTGATTTATTATTGCAGCAAAACCGATAATAAGAGCGCTATTTGACTCCAAGAAACTGTGCCGTCATCTGCCTGTATATCATACAAATCCCATAGAAAATGTTTGTTTTGACGTTTATAAAAAGGTATCTGATTTAACTTGTTCAAAAATGGCGGATTGCGACCTCAGGTTATGTTTTCGTCTTGTAACTTGTATCTAGTTGAGGCTGTTGAGGAAGTGCTAAGTGTCACCTGCCTTACGTACAAGACCACATAGTAAACTGGGGTCCTATTCTAGCTATCTAATGATTATGCTCCATTGTAGATAATGTTTATTCAACTTGTGAAAATGTCAATACGTAGGTACTTACACTTAGTTTATTTATTTACTACAATGCCATGATATTTTATCGTTAACTGTACCCGTTAAAATAAATTAGTTAAGTATTTAACGTTCATTATTCAGTAATTATGTTGACAAGTTATAAAATATTGAAATGGTGGGTAAAATAGTCGTACAATGAGCTACTAAAATTTCATTACATCCTCTAATGTTTTCCCTGACTTCCAGTAATTGGCATGAAATTGTAAGTACATTTACTACGTGTTTGTGTGGTAATTGAGACGTTCATTTATTATTCGCATTGTAGCCACAATTAACAAGATTTAGAAGGATTGTTTGCGGGAATTGCGGGCAAAAGTGTTGTGGAAATAATATTGCAAAATTAATCCTTTGTTTTATATTGTATTTTTCAATTTAAGCTTGTGTAAAAAATAGGCTTATTCTGGCTTAACTAATTGGCTACAAATGTTATTTAGATACAGTACAGACCACTAAAGCTAGGTCAATTAGTAAAAGTAATCAATGAGGCAAACATTAGGTACCTATCTATTTTGATAACTGATAGTTCTTTTCTTTTTTTTGTAATAAGTAATAAGTTTAAGTTTGTTGGGATTAAAAACTAAAACTGAACTGAACTAAAAATGCTTGTTTGTTAAACTATTTTTTTGCTCCTTTTTAAATATGTACGTACAAACAAGTTGCAAATCATATGCGTTCGCTACAAAAAACGGGCTTATCCCAATGTTTTACTTTACTTAGGTATCTAATTAATAATACCTAGTAGACAACAGAATAGTTTTTTAAGGTCCAGATAGTAAGCTAACACTAGTAAGAAAGCAAGATTTCTATTTGTTTTTAGTTTCAAGTAGGAAAAAACTATTCTTAAAAAGAAACGAAACGAATAGAATAATTTAGAACTCAACTGAGCCGAAGATTAAGGCGGAGCTGAATCGAACTGAATCAATTAAAGCATCCGAGTCACTTTAATCCATAGACTTTGGAATAAAGCCTTTTTTGACTTAACTTTTGAGCATACCCATTCACTAAGCTCCTACAAAAGTTGCTCCCACTTTGTCATAATAGAAAACTTGTTTGAAATAGTTCCAATTTTACTAAAGCGCAAAGTTATCGACATGTGCATCTGGCTCATCTTACCATACGGCGCTCAAAGTTGGTCATTTACCGAGGAGCAGAAGTCCAAGCTCAAGATTTGCCAAAGAGCGATAGATCGAAGTATCTTAGGCGTCGAAACGAGGCTGGTGTCGAACACAGAACTCCGTTTAAAAACGGGTGTGTTCGATGTAGAGCACAAAGCCGTCAAGTCAAAGTGGGATTGGGCAGGCCGCTTATGCCGGATGCACCCAAATAGGTGGACCAAATTAATAACAAAATAGATTCCTTCAGATAGTTGCAGGAAGCCGGGCAAGACTAGGAAACGTTGGAATAATGACATCAGATGCTTTGAGAAGAATTGGTCGCAGGTCCCAGTAAATCTGGTTGAGTGGACGGATAATAATATGGGGGAGACCTTTGCCTAGCAGTGGGACAATAAAAGTTAAAAATAAGAATAACTAACCCAGGCAAAGCTATAGTTATTAATATTAATAAAAGTTATGCCATTTAGAAATATTTAGTTTTGTGAGCTTCTGCGCTGTAGAAATTGCAAAAGTTGGAAATTAATTTGTCGACATTTGTAAAAGTCAAAATCTGCATAACGAATTTTGTGTAGTAGCTAGAAAGCTGCAAGTAGACAATATGTTTCATTGTAGCTGCGCCCCGCGGCGTTACCCGCTGTTTATATAAAATGTAGCTTATGTGTTAATCCAGGATATCAGCTTCCTCCCCCCCAATGGGTTCCCGGTTTGTCGTACCGGGGGGGCTTAGTACCCGTGGTAGGCGATAGCCACGGGGAAGCTAATAGGAACCCGCGAGGGGGCGCTCCTGCTGTTTGTTCCACCAGCAGTGAGCGCCCACATTGGGGCGGCGGGGGAGTGGGAAGTTCTCCCCCCACCCGGGGAGGGGCGCTCCCGCGGGCTCAGCTTCGGCCTTGAGCCTGTAAGGATGCGCCCAATGGGGCGGCGGGGGAGTGGGCAGTTCTCCCCCCACCCGGGGTGGGGCCGCCGGGAGGGGAATGTTTCATTGCTCTCCCGGCGCTTCAGGCGGGGCCACACCGCCGTGGCTGTGGTTGAAGATCGGTCGCGGAGGAGGAGGAGTGTCGGTGTTACGTTGCCGCTCTCCCTATCCTCCACGACCGAGCGGTGCCGCGTTTTCGGCGAGAGGCAAGCGGCGGAGCCTTTCATCTTCTCTGCCACAGGCGGTGGACTGCGTGGGAGTCTGCCGCCTCTCAATTGGCCCGAGGAGGTACGGCGCGTCCGTGAGTTCCGGATGCGCCGACTTGGTGAGTGGGGGGGCGCTGTGACGTCCCCGCGGAGGGGCCGCTTCGGCGGCCAGCCGCGCCGGGGTTCGCGGTTGTATTTCCGTTCCCGTGTCCCCTGCAAAAGCGGTTGTGATTGAACTCCGGAGGTTTTTTAGTGGGTAGGCACGTCACTCGGGCGTGGAGTCCCACATAACCCGACAGCCACCCCCGCAGGCTGACGGGTATCCGTAACAGGGATCTTTCCTCCGTAAAAAAAAAGGATATCAGCTTCCTGCATACCAAATTTTATTAAAATTGGTCCAGCCTTTTGCGCGTGAAGAAGTAACAAACATACACACACATTCACAAACTTTCGGCTTTATAATATTAGTGTTTAAGTTTATATATATATACATAATATACATGATATATATATATATATATATATATATATATATATATTTTATAGTGTGACAACATATAATTTTTTACTTG
This sequence comes from Acrobasis suavella, assembly GCA_943193695.1. Classification (NCBI taxonomy): domain Eukaryota; kingdom Metazoa; phylum Arthropoda; class Insecta; order Lepidoptera; family Pyralidae; genus Acrobasis; species Acrobasis suavella. Next base: position 8,056,768 of record OW971947.1, read on the forward strand.
ATTAACAGAATAATTGAAGTGTTTCTTACATAAATAGGTAGATGTCGCAATTAATCTTCTTGTTGTAATAAGTATGATATCTAAAAAAATTCAGATATATTTTCTTCAACATTATACTTACTATAACAGAATATGTACAAAGATTAATTGTCTTTATACCTTCCTATTTATGTATGAAAATAAAAGAAAAAATATATATCTACTGAATTTTATTCTTGATTCTACTGAAGGACTTGTCTTATGACATGAAATATAAACTAAATATAAAAAAAAAACTTTTTGCTTCGCACTCGAATCAAGTGATTGATCAAAGTTAATAACACATCAATATTTTAAACGTTAACCAATAAGTTAATAAGCCTCGCCAAATATGATTTTCTCCGCAGTAGCGGAGAAAATTGGAACTAAATTTAACATGGAACCGCCCATAACACAATAAAAAAACAACCTGTGGCGCTATCATTTTAGGTCCACTTACTTAATTGTTCAAATTAAAAACATTCGCCATGTAAGTAAGTACCTACCTATTATTTTTATATCAAAGTCGTCGAAGAAAAGTTACATCCATAAATATTTGTTTCGCAATAAGTCAGATCAAAGAAACAGATCGGTCTCGCAGTGGGCTTATCACGAATTTTCCACTTTTTGGCTCCCAGAGGCGTCAGCAAAAACACAAGTTCAGTAACCTACAGTGGCGGATCCAGCGTAGAGGGCTCGAGACTCACGTCCCCCTATATCCCCCTGCCTATCAACAAATCAAATTATTTATTTGCATAAATGTATAAGGTAAAAATACAAGTGATATTAAATTTTTGATACTTATATTAAAGAATTAATATAAGTATTACAAACAGAACGGAATCTCCTAGAATCCCGTGCAATATGTGTCCCCGTCCCCCGCCCTCACACTTTTACCCCATTCGCGCGGTGTAGAGGGTTTTGAGCGGGCGGCTGCAGACGCCTGCAGCCGCCTAATCCTAATCCTAACTTGTTTCAATCAAAGGTTGAATTGATCCTTTGATTGCTTCAATGGAGCTTCTGGTGACAAATCTATACGACTCTACTGGTTTTAATAGCCATCAAAAGCATTTGGACATAACAAATGTCAATTTAAAAATGTTCGTAAAGCCAAATACCAGAGACTGTCAGAGACTTCTGACTGATAGTTTCTTGCATAAGGCAACAAACGAATAACGCACGATCACGACTTATTTACTTGTTTACAAAATCGACGACATACAAAACACGTGTTGACCCGGTAATGTTAAATTTGTTTCATTTTTTATTTTTTGTGTAACTGTTATGTTAATTTATTATACTATAGTGATCTAGTATATAGTACAGCGTTGTTTGCGATTTATTACGTATTAATCCCTTACACCTTATATATTACTCTCCCCTAATTCAACTCGAGCCCCATTGCAATCCAAAATCCTGGATATGCCACTAAAGATCTTGTCACCCACGTGGATGCCGGAGTAATAAATCAATATCAGAGGAAATCTCTGTTTCGGAACTTCTTACATGTTGTGATAATGTCTTACGTAACTGGGATTTATAGCATAAGCCAGAACCATGTGTGTTCTTGGAAAAATGGAAAGAACTTTACTTTTTATACTGTTATATTGCCTTTAATATCGTGTTTTTTTATATAAAATTCTTTTACATTTTCTATAGAAAGTATATACTTACCTTCAAATAAATAAATATGAAATAAAATATAAAAACACATCAACGTTTAATTGAAAATAATTTCCATTTTTTGTAACACTAGCAACTTTTTACGTTCATATGTTACCAAATATTGATATTGCTTTTAGCGTTGCGTTACTGGTTTTCGAGTCAACTATCGATAGTCGAACTATCGATAGTTGACTCGAAAAACAGTTACAATCGATAGGACTATCGATACTATTGATACTGTAACTACTTTTTGTACGAAAAACTATCGATAGCTAAATTACTATCTATAGTATTTAATACAAATAGTACCTTTACTATCAATACTATCGATAGTACTAATTAAAAACTATCTATATTATCGAGAGTCGTATCGATATTGTTACTGTTTTTCAAGGTCACGATAGTATCGATAGGCTATCGATATTTTATACTACTGCTTGCAACACTGGTTATTTCCAGGAATTTTTTCCTATTGTAGTTTTTATCTTTTTTTTAAAGGCACAAATTCGGCTAAGACAATAGCCTCATGTTATTATTTTTTATTGCTCCTTCAGAATAAATTAAGTATTTGTATAACTACGCAAAATTAATTGTATTAACTACCTAATTAGATACATACGAGTATCTAACAAAACTGGTATAGTAATTCAAAAGGTACATTTACTTACACGATGTTGACTACCTACTTATGGATTGCGTACCTATAGCATTTTGCTGGCTTAGAAATTCACAAAAAATTTGCTGAAAGTTCTACTCAATCAAATTTTAACTAAATAGTACACGAAAATTCCGAAGGTACTTGAGTTTCATTTCGATAGAAATGTCTTCAACAGAGAATAATCCAAGCTATGAGATTTTTGTGCACATGCGAGCGTGTTCCAAAACTGACTTTTACATCAATATTGCATTCCTCGCAAATTCTCTACGATTTTGGGCCTGACCACTATCGGTGACCCGATCAAAATAGCGACTATACGCTCTCGGATGGTGATCAAAACCAGCCACTGTATACCGCCAAAGGTTGAGCACAAACTGTTCTGACATTGACGTTTTCGCACGAAAGGAAAGTGGTTTTGAAATTCAACGGGGCTAACTGTTTCATGCATCTTTGTAGCTTTAGAGCCTTGGCAAATTAACGTATTTTAACCCCCCAATAAAAAAAGAGGAGTGTTATAAGTTTGATGCTAATGTTTGTCTGTTTGTCTGTCTGTCTATCTATCTGATTGTTTTTTCCGAGCGGATGGTCCGATTTTGATGCTGATTTTTACGTGAAAGCAAGTTTCAACTTGGCTGGTTCGCTATGTTTGATGAAAATCGGTTTAGCCGTTCAAAGTTATTGGAGGTGAACGCTTGAAAGTCAGGGTTTTCTTATTTTTCTAGCAAATAATATAAGGTATGCTGTGACTCGGTTAGTCGCGTTAATTGAGTTGCGCAATTTACGTAGGTATACTATACATTAAAATTCACAAGTTGTTTTTTGGTCGCCATGTGACTTAAATTTGACGTTCGTATGAAGCCGAATGCAACATACGCGAATCACACCTAAACAAAATATTTCAAAAAAATTACACACCAAGTATAGAATTCTATTCCTATATGTTTACTTCTTACTGGTATACGGTAGACTAACTTCCCCTGTCTCTCCCAACCCCTAGACTGCAATCTCCCACACGCTCCATTGTACCCTATATACGTGCTCTCCTGGTTTCTCGAGCCTGGTACTGGTTCAAAGAGGTCCAACGTAGCTGCGCTAGTAAAACGGAGGCGATAAAAACCCATATCGGCCCGTAGCTGCAAGTGCTGTCATGTTCATTCCAAAGTGGACCTAGCTCCAACGCTCTTGCTGCAAAACGCTGGCTGGGTGAGCACAGAACTGAACTGAACTGAAAGACTACCGATGTTGATAAAATTTATATGGGACCACCTCGGCAGGGCCATTCAAACAAAAAAGAATTTTAGAAATTGGTCTAGGCGTCTTTCAGTAATCGCGAACATACATAAAATATATACATTCGAATTGACAAACCTCCTTTTGATGTCGATTAAAAAATTACGCTCATTTGCCTGGACTGTAGAGCTAACGTAGATGCATGAATCAGTTTGTAAATATCACCTACACCGTAGCAGAATGGGCTTTCCTCTGAATCCTATGCAACAACATCGAAAAAAGTAAAGTGGAAAATGCGTTTAGAAGCCTAGTTTTGATTTTGACAGTTGCCAATGTACAAATAAGTTAATAATTAATAGCATAGACCTAAGATTTTTTTTATTAATAGTAAAACCTTTGCAATAGGAATGTGGACTGGGCAAAAAAATATAATTATTTTACTTAGTCCGTCAACTAGATTATTAAAAAATAATGTGCCCATATTTTTTCGTTTAGAAAAGTAGTAAGTGGAGGTCCATAATCTCTGCTTACCCCTGTGGGAAATAGGCGTAATATTATGTATGTATGTATGAATGAAAAGTAGTAAAAATTCACAAAGATACATTAAATATACATTATAAATTCATCGAAGTTTCGGAGTGGGGGCGATTTACGTCAAGTTCTGGTGAAAATCTTACCTGATTGTGACTTCACGAGAAATTTAAATGCGCTGTATCTTTGTCATTATTTGCAAATCAGAGACAAGAAAAAATATTTATACATACTTTTAAATAAGCTCACTTATTCTGCAAAGAAGTTTTCCGTATATTTTTGCTTCTTAAATTTTTGTAAGAGTTTTTGTAAGAAATATTGTACATACTTTCATTGTAAATATCACCTGAAAGTGATCAAAATTTAGACTTTTTTATTCGCTGTAAATTTTATGACGTCGTTACTAGACATATTCATAAACTATGCACCGTCAAAGGGAAGCGACGTAATAAAATGTTAAATAAACCAACTGAGACGACACACAGAGTACTTAAGTAATTCACTGTGGTTGCTTAAGTTTTATTTATACGGTATTTTTCTTACAGAACCGTTGAAGATTTTCCACGTTTGTAAGGCGTTGCCCCTAATAGAACGTGAATTTCAGCCGTATAAACGCGCGATCAAGCTTTTTGATCTATACTCGTATTGTCCTAATCAAAACCGCGCAATTTAAATCACTCGTCAAAAATGTTTGTTAGGTACGCAATCGTATCGCTTGCTTATTCGCACGATGCGTAGTCGTGTTGTATTAGGAAAACACCATAAAAACCTTATTTTTTATTACCTTCTCAATTGTCGCTGTCAAGTTCATTTGAGTGAATAATGATTTTGACCAGGTCTTAAATAATAGTCTGTGTTTTTAGGGTTCCGTAGTAAACAAGGAACCCTTATATTTTCTCCATGTCTGTCTGTCCGTCCGCGGTTTTACTCAGTGACTATAAGTACTAGAAAGCTGTGATTTGGCATGAATATGCATATTAATTAGGCGGAAAAAATAGAAAAATAAAACTATGAAAAAAAAATTTATTGGGTTTCTCCCATACAAGTAAAGTGAAAAGTCAATTTTATTTTCTTAACTAACAAATCATGTGGGATATCGTTAAATAGGTCTTTCAAAATAAAATTACTTGTCAACACTTAGAACACACATTACTTGGGATCGGTTTCTGAAATATTTGATTTTAAAATGAAAATTTTTGTTTGAGTCAATTGTCCCCCCCCCCCCCACTACCATCTGCTAAACGTTTATATATAAACGTGAAAAAATTCACAGCTATAGTATAGGTATATAAAGAAATTTAAAGGAAAACTATCAGAGCTAAGTAGGGTTTGCAAATTAAAAAGTTATGGGATATCAACTTATAAAATGTATTGTATTTGGAAAAGGAAAATTTCATACAAATTCAATAGAAAATAATTATAAATCGTTTTTAGACGTTTTTAATGGCATGAACCCAAAAATGGCATTCGTAACTACGGAAACCTACACTGCGCGTGTCCCGACACGCACTTGGCCAATTTTTTATAACAAGACGAAGAATCTGTCTTATTCCAACACGCAAATTTACGTCAGTACCATGCTTAGTTTAAACTAGGTGTTACATGACCAAATGTAATTGTCACTGATGGATGACATACTTATTTGTAGACTTATTCCGGGTGGAAAATTATTTATATCTTCCGTACTAACGTGAGTCCGTGATTTGTAAAAAGACGTAACACTCGTATGTTAAGCAAAATGTGAGCAATCGAAATGCAGCAGCAGTTTTAAAGTAGCTGAATATCAGATCTAAAAGGGATCCAAGTTTTATCCCTCAGGGGATTCAAATAGCAAAAGGAAGAGCCATAATTTCATAATAGCAGTGGCAGTTTAGTTTAATGCGAATTCTCAGAAGCAAAGTTACACGGAAATATCCATTTTTTATAAACGATGTTATCAAAGTTCAAGAAATACTTTGCCAGAAATACGTATTTTAATTTTCAAATTATATCCTTATTTGCAACCCTCTGACCGTATCTAGAATGCTGTTACTACTGGGATGATTTGACAATGTTTCCACTAACGTGTAGACTATTTCTCCGGAAATACTACCATGCCAAGCGGGGACGCTAGTGAAGTAATAAACAAAACAAAATATGAAGGGCGAGGTAACAGCGTGATGAGCTATGTTATAATATGTACTGAGTATAAGAATGATGTCACGCACAACGCATTAATCAATTAATACTTATAACATGTGATGTGATGATGATGGGCAATGAACGTTAATTAAAGCGTTTTGACGCTCTGTTTCATAATAACTCTATTATAAACTGTCTTATTCCATGGACATAATTATTCATAAAAATACTGCACTGCCGCTATTGGTATATATACTTAAACTAGTGGCTCGCGTGGATGTAAAACATTATAATTGTAAACATGTATATATATTATTTACCTGCCTAGAAAAATGCTGTTCCTAGAGCTGATTTTTATATGTTTTTTACTGACAAGTGAAAACAGGGTTTATCAAATACAAACAGAACAAGAACAGCGATCCATAAAATGGATTACTAATATACAGAGCGCTTATTTCTTTCTCGTCAGTTCATAAAACATCTGTAAATTCATACAGCGTACCTGCTTACCGATATAATTATATTTTATAAATAAAGGTTTGATATCTTTATTGTACGAGTTGCGTGGGGTTTTAGAATTATGAGTTATTAGAATAAACAAAGGCACCAATGTCTCATTTTCGGTAATATTTTTCGGCACTTTGTTCCCCATTAGCTACGGTTTAATTTCTCCATACTATTTAGTTGACGATGGAGCGTAACAGGCCTCCAATCAAGTTGTACCGAAAAAAAAAACATTGTTTATATGTATGTATTTTGTTCAGCGATAACTCTCAACCGTTGAATTAATTTTGAATGATATTAAGAATGAGTACCAACTATTCATAGAATTTTTACGCTCTTTGGGCACCAAAATCGGTTCTGCCGGTTATGAGATATACGCATTTTGGTAAAAATAAATATTGCTCTATAACTTTTGAACCGTTATTTTTATAGTGTTAAAAACAGTTATATTTCCTTAGATACTAGGGTTAGAAATTTAAGTTAAAATAAATTTCGTGGAGAACCAAAACAGTAACGAATAAGGAAACCATTATTCGTCTTTGGTGATACATTTAAGCTTCAGTTACCGCATTCCCATTGTCTTCCTGTAATTATGCGAAATGAAACCAGCTGAAGTTAATTGAATTACCGAACCTTCATAACTCATAATCTCTTTGTACCTGTCTCATTTTGCAAAACCAATTTTCTGTTATGAGCATTATAATTTATAATTGGACTTGTAAGATGTTACTGATATTACAACCTAATTTGTGTTGAAACGCATTTGGGGACCCTTGTTTATCAGATTAAATGCACATATATTAAGTATTAATATCGTTGTACAAGATACTGCCTGTATGGCCTGTACCATATGTAAATAAAAAATATTTTTACCGAATGTATTATTGAAGAAAAAAAATAAATCTCAGAGTAAAAAGGTGATAACGATAAGACAAAGACGTGGTAAAATACTTTTATCATAACAATATTTTTTTCTAACTCTACACCGATCCACTCTTCTATTTGCGACACAAACGTTCAATGCATATATGGTATGAGGGGTCCACTGGGTCCAACACATATTTTTTTTTAGTTCGCCAATTAGAGTACATAATTCAAAAATAGTGGACCCATATTTTTTTGTTGACCAAAGTAGTAAAAATTTCGGAGTGGGAGCGATTTAGTCACCTTTTAGTAATAATCATACTTGATTGTGACGTCATGCGTTTAAATGAATGTATCTTCTTCATTATTTGCTTATTAGAGGAAAAAAAAACAATTATACAATATATTTTTTAATAACTTGCTTAAGAGCCAAAATTATTTTGATTTAGTTACGTATGGAAAAAGCAAATAAAATCATACCACACCATTCCATAGACGACCATTCAACTCATTATGATCGCAATCATTCTCAAAAGCGGAACAACTTACAACCAGCAAACGACTCAACATACACTTACATTACAGCACTCAAAGCGATAAAAAGCTATTGTATGCAGAATTTCCATTGCTACAAATATTTCTTATCGGCACCGCCAGAAACTCTTTGATCTCCTTGCTAGATACTCCATGTAAATCATTGTTTTACACACAATACTCACAACAAGAACTTTAATCGTGAGTTTTGAATCAATATTACAAGCTTTTATTTAGTTTCACCTGTCCCGTTGTGTGTCGGTCTGTCTGTCTGTCTGTCTGTAATCAAATCTTGCAAGTTAAAAAACCCGCTTCCCGGTTTTCAATTGAGCTGATATTTTGCACATATACGTATAATCGCGTGACAATGCAATGTTATAATGACATGGAGCTGATCTGATGATGGAGCCGGAAGGTGGCCATAAGAACTTTATAATGAAATGACGCAACCCCTACGAATCTGGGTTCGATCAATTTGTTTTAGGAGCACTTTAGATAAAAACTTGTTTTAAAATTTTTTTTTTTAATAATTACTTGTTTTGACTTGCATTTGAGGGTGTTTATCGATGATATCATGTGGTTTGTTTCTAACCCCCGCCAAAAAAGAGGGACATTACTATAATATAAGTTTGACGCCAATGTCTGTCTGTGGCATCGTAACTTTCAAACGAATGGACCATTTTGGATGCGGTTTATTTTACGTGAAAACAAGCTTCCTTGCAAGCTCTTAGCTATGTTTGATGGAAATCAGTTCAGTGGTTCAAAAGTTATGGGGGGTAAATGCTTTAAAGTCGGGCTCTATTTTTATTCGTCTGGCAAATAAATTTGTGTATATATGTGGTAATAACTCTCTTTTTCTACATTTATGAGCCAGGCACTGATGGTGTCATTGGTAATAGATGCACACAATGACGATTTTTAGCAATAACGTGCCTACTAGAATTCTATCTCCTCTCTTCCGTGTTTCAGAAGGTTCTTTCTAGGTCATAAACACGAAAGAATTGGCGATTAACATGACGCATTTAAAGTTTTCTCGGAGCCTCGGACAATAACACGTTATTTACTATCGAAAAATCTTTACTGAAACAGTCTTTATTAGCAGTGGTCGACGATAAAAATCTTGATAATCTATTTATTGTACTTACTCGTACATCAAGATTCATTTAAATTCCCTCATAATTATAAAGTTATTTGGAATTCAATAGACTGTTTTGAATTAATAATTACAGTCGTACTTTGGCTAATTTGATTAAGAACTCAAATGTAGAAACCGCGTATACGTTACTTTGAGAATTACTGTTCAGAATTGAACTGAACTTCACCTTCACGTAATTAAATTACTTCTAAAGGTACACTTTGACGTTGAGCGACAGGCGGCAGCGGCTGCTGCACGTGCCGCGCGGCAGGTGCAGCCTGTTTTCGTATGAAATTACTTTAGAACCACGCGAGACGCGAGTCACGGCACGGTTCTCAGCCTCTCAATGAACTGAACTGAGCTTATCGCGCTGCACGCCCGTGTCGCGCGGAAACAAAGCTAATCGACCTAGACGTGCCGCGCGGCAAGTGCAGCTGCCGCCTGCCGCTCAACTTCAGAGTGTACCTTTTAAACAGCAAGTAGAGTACGCCAGCTGTGTATCAAGATTTAATTAAGTGATTTTCTTCCAGATTTCCGCGACGGGCGAAACCATATGGCGGCGTCATTGGCCGTGTTTGTCGCAAACTAGTATATGAAGCGAGAAGTAACGCTCCGCTCGACCAATGAGAGCGCGGCGTAGGAGTATGGATGGACCATAGGATGCGCGTCACTTCGGCGCTATTATATTTATTGCTGCCGTTCTTCACACACGTCTACACGTTCATACCAGGAGTTGACGGTAAGCAAATACAAACTAACGAAACCTAATCTCAAAATCATTTTCATTAATTTTTAGATAGAAGTTTTTAATGGCACGTTCCTAAGGGGCCCATTATAAAATTGGCGTTTCAGCGTTACGCGAATTGACATTTCGTGAAAGATTGACAAAGTATTAAAAGTGAAAGGTAATTTCGCCTTCTAGCGATAGGGAATGCTGGTACAGTAGCCAACGATGCTTTGTAAGAAGGTTCAAGCTTCCACTCCGGTCGACCGTAATTCTTTTTTTCTATTGAAAATAGATAATTTTGGTAATATTTTTAACTTTTTTCTAAATTCATAATAAGCGCCCTATAAGGACAATTTTTTATCGAGTTTGTACCGCTAGCTAGACTAAGGCTCGTCACATACAGACGGAATCGGAATTCCGTTTCGGAATTCCGAATGCAGCCAATCCATACAAATGTATGACTCTGTCACACACATACGGTAATTATTCCGTACAAAAAAAATCCGATTCGGAATTCCGAATGATGGCCGCTGCGTTCAGAATCCCGTACGGAAAAAATCCGTTCCGAATGCACGCTTTCCATAGATTTTGTATGGGTCGCCACATACATACGGTTTTAACCTCAATTCCGTACGGAATCCGTTCGTAGTGTTGCCAGGTTGGCGAAAAGGGCTAATTATCGTCCTTTTAAAAATTGTTTCGGCCCTTGGCTGCTATCGGCCTTTTTGGAGCCTTTCCACGCCATTAATAAAGTCTATCAATAGACTATCGATAGTTTAAGCACAACCAATAGTATCGATAGTATCGATAGCTGTTATAGAGCAATTCTGTTGATAACCAACAATACTATCGATAGTATCGATATGTCTTTCGACACTATCGATAGTTTGGCATTTTTCGGTGTAAACTATCGATTATAAAACCATCGATTTTTTGGCAACACTAATGCTAAACTTGCTCCTCATTTTAACCTAAACTAATTTTGTTACTCATTACATATTGAAAATTGTTTTAACCATAAAAGGTTTTAGCAAAATGATTTTTTTTTTATAATTTCGGCCTTTCTTGCCAAAAGTTAGCATTTATCAACAAAGCTTTCGGCCTTTTTTGATTTATGAGCGGACAACACTGGTGCTCAGAGCGTAAGTGAACGTCTGCTCTCAACGCCTGCCGTCTCTTGACTGAGACGTGTTATGTTATTCCGAACGGAAAAAACCGTGTGTGTGTGGCAGACGTTCGGAATTCCTCAACGCAATTTCGAAACGGAGAAATCCGTGTGTATGTGACGAGCCTAAAGGCTAAGCTACGCGACAAGGAGCTCAAACCGGAGCCCCCCTTCCCATAGTAACTAAACGAAGCCTGGGGTCGAAGAGCGAACTGCTCCGCGAAGCCTCAGGCCTAGCTCCTACCACCAAAGGCTGAGCTTTCTTGATTTTTTATTTTATTAATCCAAGATGGCCGCCGATACTCAACTGCATAAGCTTTGCTTAAAACTCATAAATCTATTCATATATAGTATCCAGGTTTTTGTATCACGGCGTCGGTCTATTATTATTTTTTAATTTTTTTTTTTCTTGAAACATCATTGATTTAAATTTTAACTGAATTGTTTATAAAGCTTTCTATTTTGCAGTAAGGAAATTCCTTCTTACCGGATACCACGGTTGTACCACGAAACGCATCCCCTTGTTTTAATAGCCTTTTTCGACATAACCACAAACAAATAAAATTCCTTGACAGAATTAAATTGTACAGAAGTAGTAGGTATTGTCCTTAAATTCTCTCTGTTTTTTTCTACTCGTTTAATCCTGGAGATGGTACCTACTCAGCTTTCAACTATACAGGCACAACAAGGAAATATGTTCAGTTGTTGAGCCCTCCTACAAGACTTTATCTCCCTACAAGTTTTTCAAATCTTGCACAGAAACAGAGTCCATTTCATCAACAGCTACAAAATCTACAACGAATAACGTTATAACATCTACATTAAATATGGCTATAATAAAATCGATAAGTGTCGATTTTATCTATTCCGCGATGCGATGAACGAGTCATCATAACCATAAATGGTTTCCATCAACCTTTCTGTTTGATTGACGAGGTCATCGGACTTTATATCCGCAACAAACTTGTTCTTTAGAACGAAACCCGCAAAAACCCAATAACTCATTCTAAAATTTCCGCTTAGGCTCATGGCACACAAAAAATGAAATGTCTACTCTTGTTGACATGCCACTTCTTTGCTAAAAAAACCCCACTCACTTGAACTTGAACTTGAACTTAACTACAAGAAATTATAAAAAAAAGTTAAATCTAAAAAAAGAAACTTAAAAGTTCAAAGTGCTCCTCAAGTCAAATCAAACGAGCCTATACTCGATGAGGTTGCGTCGTTTCATTACAGAGTTCTAATGGCCACCTTCCGGCCCCATCATCAGATTAGCTCGATGTCATCATAATGTAGCATTGTTACGCGATATACGTATGCGTGCAAACCGGGATTGGGTCAGATTGAACTTGCAACATTTGATTACAGACATGAAGACAGACAAATGAACAGGTGAAACTAAAAAAAAGCTTTAAAGTAAAAAAAAGTACTTTCGCCGCCAAAACAACGAACTAAACCAATCCATTAATTCCTTTGTTAAATCATTCCCAAACTAAACTCTCCTTTATGTTCGAAAAAATACACCAAATAATGATCGAAGTTGCTTAATTAATTAACTAACCCCTCCTTGACCCGAGTAACGATGTAAAAGTTCTCTTCATCTTAGTACGTTGAAGTTATATCCTCTGGTGTGCTGCTTTCTAACTAGAGTTGCGTACACCAGCTTTTCGTTCTTCAAAAATGATGTGCAATTAATATCAACGGCCACCCAAAGCAATTATGCCAAAAAAGCCATTCATCAATAAATTTAAAAACCAGTTCTTCTCTATTTTCCATGTTTCCCTATTTTCGGCGAAATGCTTGACCTCCCTATATGACACGATTTTTGCTTTTCTTTTACTTCATCCATTCCATTAACAACCTTATTGGTCTTCTTTTCTTTCAAAAAACGCCGGTTGCGTTATAAAGTCTGGCCTATGCTTTTATGCCCGGTCACCGCCCGACATCAATATTCCTTGGGAATACTCCATAAAATAACACGACAGTGGTTCGATACTGCCGTTCTATTTCAGTGTTAAACCAATTTAGACTTTAGTATGATTTTGTAGCGCTCAGTGTTGTTTGACACTGCAACGCGGATTGCACGGATTGAACGTAGCTATATACGTACATTGTACGTCGTGCGTTGTTGTATTTGTTTTGTTTTTCGTGTCTTTAAGTGGCCAAAACTGGTGTCATCATAATGGCATCTGTGTCTGACAAAGTTTGACAACTGTTATACAATGATTACAGGCTTAACGTGCCTTTTGAAATAGGATTTTTTGTGCCACTTACGTGGTCACCCATCCAAGTGCGGACCATACCCGTTAACTTACAAAAGCGCTAGCACTCCGGGCCACCGACTCCTCAAATTGAATTTTGACATTGCACGGGACGATTGTGCCTATAGTCCTTTAGGCGTTACCTGTGAATTGCTTTAACAGGAAAAGATTAAGTGGTCCTATTCTCGGTAGTAACCACGCTTCACCAAAGAGTAATCAATGTTGCCTAATTAAGTAATCAGCCTTGACCCAAATGGCGCTGCAAAAAGTGTGCAATGCTAATCTGGCAGCCTTCTCAGTATCCAATTTACTTGAAGGTCGGAGGAAATGCGTTACGCACGCTACGACACAAACAGTTTAGAATCAGTTTGATAAATTAACATCGAGAAATAAAGTAGCGGTAGGTAGGTTTTGTCACATAAAATAAAAAACACGCACGTGTTTATCCCATAATTTCTAACACTATTGTAGTAACTGCTTATACCCATAACGTTATATGTTATATACATATAACATCTAATCCAAAATAAAGGTATTAAAACTATTTTAAGGGTAAATTCAGTCATTTTTCACTTCTGTCGGCACTCCTAGAGTTCCACTGTTTCTTTTTTTTTTGGAAACCATAATGTTGAAAATTTATTAGAAACCATACTGGGATCTCTAAAAAGAAAAAAAATCGCATACATAGACAAGATTTAAGAGCGGACCATTTTTATTGGAACACCAAAATCTAAGAGCGAAGCGAACGAAGTTTTGCGTGTCTGCTGTATTGAGTATATCTTTGATCGGAGCTTCATGAAATTTGGTAGGCATAGGATATGGTAAATAGAATTTTAAAGTTTGAACATGAGCTAAATCGATCAAGGGTTTGCCGAGTGGAGTTCGAGAGTTCACCGTTTGGAGCGAACCAAGCTTTGCTTGATAAATATTTCTATAAAAAGAGGTTCCCTTAAAATGAAACTTAGCTATATTAATGATACCGACAAGAGCCTGGTTCTAAAATATTGTTTAGTGAAGTACTTGGTAGTAATAACATAAAGTACTCACGGGTACCAGCACAAAGTACTTGTTACTAAGTAATAGTTCAACGATAGATTAACAGAAACTATTCATGGAAATCTGTATTGTATGCAGACTTGCTGTATCTTGTCTCTAAATCCATCTGTATTATTCTGTGCTGGATACTAAATTGAAACTATTCGCATACTTGATCCTGATTATTATCGCTTACAAAGTTTGGTTCTGTGATTCCATTTTGGTATATAAATTAAATAATAAAAAACCAAGGTCGCGATTCAAATCCCACTCTCGTAGTATTATTTCGCAATTTTATTCAATGCATAAAAACCTAATAACAATTAAATTTTATTTAAATAGCTAAGATAGGATAATTTACATATTTACAAATATAAAGAAAAAATGAAATACCTACTATACATTTAATCTAAAAAATCGTGCCCATGCGGCATAGTAACAAGAACGCTGGCCGCATTTGCCCGTTGGATCGCAATACGATCCCGTTGGATGGATACGTTGGGCGAAAATGCTGCCAGCTCTCTTGTCACCAGCGGCGGAGATCAGTCTTGGGGAGATCTCAAAACCTTATACGAGTATAATATATCAATTAAGAATATATGTTTAGTTCAGATACAGTCTTTATATCTTTAACGCGGCCAAGATAGTGGACACATAATATGGAGAAATAGGAAACTGAGGATATTACTTATTCATTTCGTCGTCCATGGGATAGATCACTTTAATTTCTTGAAGATTGTATATTCACTTGATCGGATTTTTCTCCAATGGCACGCGCTAGCCCAGAAAAGCAACTACCGAACACAACACTTAGTAAATACATACTTTTTTAAATTCTCGTAAACCAGTGAAAAAATTTGGAGTCTCACATCATCTACGTTGCTTAGCAATTTCATTGGCACACATTGGCTACTCAAACAAATAAAAAAAAAATACAAAAGAATTACAAAGTTTCATAAAGTTTATAAAAATATAGAATTAAGGTTTACAAAATAAAAAAACACGAGCATTTTATTTAATAATACACCACAGATCGTCTTTACAAAAGCTTTCAACCGAAATTATTTGCAATTTCTCAAAATTCCATGCTTCGTGGAAAACGTTATAAAAGACATTCCGCAAATTGTTTCAGGAGATTGTACGTACTCTTAATGAGTTTCTCTTAACACCTGAATCTATTAAGCATTCTCCGGTTACTCTGGACCGAGCACATTGGGGCGGGCCGCCTTGTCAAAATTCGGCCAAGTCTCTTCAGTATCATTTTCATGTAGTCATCATTATCATTAGGACTTTTTTAGTCTCCACTGCAGAAGCACGACTTTGTACTACCAAAACCATACTTAGCCAGAATAGCCAATGGATTTGGCCTACACTCTCCACGATGGCCAGACGGGTGAGAGACCTCTAAGATGTTTAAAACTTTGTTTAGCTTGTACATATCTTCTAAGTTGCCTTCTACGACATCCGTGGGAAAACTTGAAGCAGTATTTTTCTACTCTGCCGGAAACCACACGGCATTATATGAAGTAAACTTAGGGCATATTACAAAATAATTGGCCAAGTGCGTGTCGGCCCACGCGCAGTGTAGGGTTCCGTAGTTACGAACGCCAACTTTGAGTTCATGCCACTAAAATGTCTAAAAACTAATTTTCTTTTCAATTTGTATGAAATGTCCTTTCCGAATACATTTTATAAGTTATATCTTTTTAATTTGTGAACCCTACGTAGCCCTGATAGTTTTCCTTTAAATTTCGTTAATTATACTATAGCTTTGAATTTTTTCACGTGTCCAAATATAACCGTTTACCAGATAGAGGGCGGGACACTTGACTCTAACAAAAAAATTCTCTTCAAAACCAAATATTTCAGTAACGGATCCCATAATCGAAAAACAGTGTTCACACGCTCATAATATTTTTAAAAGATCTATTAAACGATATCCCACATGATTGAGAAAAAAAATGACCTTTCACTTCATTTGTATGGGAGATGCCCTAAAAAATTTTTTTTACAATATTTTGTTTTACCACTTTTTTCGCATCATAAATATACATATCCATGCCAAGTGACAGCTTTCTAGTACTTATAGTCGCTGAGTAAAACCGCGGACGGACAGACAGACAGACATGGCGAAACTATAAGGGTTCCTTGTTTACTACGGAACCCTAAAAATGAATAAGAAGAACACAAGAACGAGATGCGTGATGTAAACGAAAAAAATGTCTAAGGTTAGCAGAGAACTGAAGAAGGATTGAGATGATGATGAGGATATATAAGTACGAGGGAAGTTTCTGCCTTCACATCAAGCCCAATAAGTAGAGCTACTTGCTATACAAAAATGCATTTTAATCATACTAATCATAATTAAAATAAAAATAATAATTTTGACGAAGCAAAGTTGGTTTGCAAGGATCCAGAGATGTCTGCCTAAATGGGAAACATACGTAATAATAAGTATGTATATAGTGAATATCGGTATCATCAACATAAATCTGTCCTTCCTGTGACGCGTCGAATACTGACACTATATTAATTTTACTCGAATTCAATATTACAACTTGGCTCAATGCGACCCACCTCAACATGCCCGTAGCCCATCCCTCCATACATAGTACTTTCTCGGGGGCGTTTTTCTGTACTCTTTTCCTGTGAATGCAAATTTGGAGAAGAAAAGCTCAATGAATTAAGTAGCGCCTTTGTTTCCACTCTAGACTAAGTATTCTGAAAAACTAAAACAAGCGGATTGCAGAAGTCTTCAGTGAGCAAGATTTTAAACTTTAATTATGTTAGGTAATTCGCTCGGATTGTTTTCCACTGATAGTACTGATATTTTTGTCAGTAAAAATAGCCCAAACGATAACTAAAAATTTTGAAATATAACTAAAAATTATAAACAAATTCGTGTGGTAGTTAGTTATTTTCAATACATCATTTTAGTCGCTCTGGAAGACCACAGCTATACATCCCTCAACTATTTCTGGACCGATTTTTATCCAGCTTTAATTGTTTACCTTCCAGGATCTTTATTTCAGTCCAATTATCTGCATATTGTCAATTTTGAAACAGACAACTTAATTATGACTCCGCTATCTTATTTCGAACAAACATTGTAAGCATTTAGCTTTAAATGTTTGTTTGAGATTAGGTAGCGGAGTAAACGCTTGTAAAAATATTTACACCTGAAATGGTTACATAGCGCATTCTCCACCGACAAGAGCCACTAATCTTAAATAAGAAGAAGAAGAAAGGTTGAAATCAGTTAGATACGTTCTCTTTGTTAAATATAAAATCTCAGAGAGTTCAACATATTTATCTCATCTCGGGATGCCTTAGTAGAATCCTTGTTATAAATAATCATGAAGAAAATTTACATCGTGACCGTCATTTGTCTTAAATGCAGGTGGCTTAGGTTTGGACGGCCTTCTAACGACAATGTATGGCCTAGTTTCAAGTTTAACTGTTACAATATTTCCTTGCTTGCATTGCGTGGTACCCTATCATTTTTATACGATTTTAGACATTAATGGGGTCATAATGTTCACTACATTCAGTTTGAATTGATGTAAGTACTTCGTGTACCGCTAATCACATAATAAATTTTAACAATAACGTGACCATATTTTTCGTTGCGTAATTTTTTACAGCAAAAAATGTCGTATCTGTTACTAATTCCATTCCGCAAGAAAAACATGGCAACGCACGATTCACTTTTTTTAAATTTTCATGCAATTAACAGAATTTGCAGATAGAAAATTTTGTTGTCGTTTTCTGTTTACAGAAAAAATAAACTTTTTCATACACCGAAAGTACCTGTCAAGTATTTCAAAAGGCAAAGGTGTCGTTAGTTGCTTTGACACATCTGCAAATAAAATATACTGGTCAAACGCGAGAGGAACTCGGACATGAAGGATTCCGTGATTCCGTATAATGTTTTAAAACTTTTATTTCTAGTATTTGTTGTTATAGCGGCCACTGAAAAACATAATCGGTGAAAATTTCAAGTACGTATTAAATATACTATATATATTAAAGCGAGAATCACTCACTCACTCACTCATCACGAAATCTCAAAAACTACTTAGCCAATGAAGATGAAATTTAGCAGGAAGGTAGATTGTGACTAGGAGACGTCCGCTAAGAAAGCATTTTTGGACATTCCATCCCTAAAGGGGTGAAATAGTGGTTGCCAGTTTGTGTGTAATTTCGTAATTTTTAAAGTGAGACACATGAAATTTTTAATTTTGTTTTAGTAGTTAGTAGAAAATAATAATGCATTTATTCGATTTAGAAAATTACATCAGTGAAATAGGGGTTGTGAGTTTGTATGAATCTCCGTAATGTTTGAAGCGAGACCCTTGACATTTTTTATTTCAGGTTATTAAAAAATAATAATCCATAATTGGATTTTAAGAACTTGCTTCCCCGGGGGTGCATTAGGGGTTGCAAATTCATATTATTATAAAACATCGTCATTTTTTGAGTGAGAGACAAAAAAATTGAGTTAAATAGATCCGTCGCTCTCTTTTGCTCTAGCAAATGACGGTAATGGATACGGGAACGGGAGTGGGACCGGAAAATCCTATTAGGAACATTTTCGACTTCTACGCGGACGAAGTCGCGGGTTAAAGCTAGTACTATTATAAAAATTGAGTTAAAAACGCCCAAAAGACGGACAGACAGACAGCGAAGTCTCAGTAATAGAGCCCCTTGACACCTTTTGGGTACAGAACCATAAAAATCTGAATCTCCATCAGGTGTGGTGAAACCCCAGCCCTCTGGTTTGAAGCATGATGATTGAAAGCGTTATAAGCTGTTGACCTGAACTTTAGGCCCGCAAAGTTCGGCCAATGTGGAGCCATAGAATAAATATAAGTTAAGCTTAAACTAAAGCAAGAGTGTTTAAGGATAATTTCTGCTGTAGTATGTTCTGATGAATAGTTTACAAGTCATACGAGCTAAAATAGTCATAAGAATGAATCACTGTATAAGATGATATACTTGGTTTGCTCATACATGACATCAACATCTCTCAAGTACATTAATAGGTAATGTACCGCGCGCCCAAACTGTATAGAAAGAAGATCCGGGTTCAAATCCCACGCGACCTGATGATTACGCATAACCATCAGACTTTTTAAAGTTCTGTGTATACTTATTACATGCTCTTGGATTCTTGTTTGAGCCGTGTGGTTTCTGGCCTTGGAAAGGTCTCCGTCTCTTCCTCATCATCGTCTTATCTCCTACAAACAAGTAATTATTTTAAAAAAAGCTTTTATCTAAAACAATGCACTTAAAAGTTTAAAGTGCTCCTCCAGTCGAAAAACACGTTGGGGTTGCGTCATTTCCTTCCAGAGTTCCTATGGCCATATTCCGGCTCCATCATCAGAACAGCTCTATGTCATCATAATATTGCATTATCACGCAAAATTTCAGCTCAATCGAAAACCGGAAAGTGGGTTAAATTAACTTGCAAGATTTGATTACAGACAGACAGCGACAACGGGACAAGTAAAACTAAATCGCACTAATATTATAAAGGCGAAAGTTTGTGAGTGTGTGTGTATGTTTGTTACTTCTGCACGCGCAAACGACTGGACTAATTTTAATTAATTGCATGGTATGCAGGAAGCTAACACCGCGGGGCGAAGCTGGTAAAAAAAAATACTAGCTAGCATAGAGCTACAACTGCATTCCTGAAGAGGGTTTTCATTCGATGGAAGTCGGTTTTTTAGTTTATTATGGGTCCGGTTTTCACATTAACACTTTGCAATGTCTTCATACATACTTCGGTTATCATTGACGTACATTTAGATATATATTTATCATACTTACATTTATGCGTAAGATTATCTTTGGGTAAATTGTTACAGGGCCAGTGTCCCACCAAGAGGCCCTCGAAGGAGGCAACACTACGCTGCACTGCGACACCTCAGTGGACAGTGCTGCCGACGAGTTTATGCTCCTGGTGTGGTACAAAAATAACGTTCCTATATTCAGGTAAGTTTTTTTTTTAATTGCGCGGACAACGACTACGAGTATTACTAATTCTACAAGATTTACCACGATTGATATCATTTTGAGCTAAACAATCAGACTACCTACATCATCGTCGTCGCTCATCGATCATGGTTGCTGGCAACTGAGAAACTGCGATGGGTGTTCAGCTGTCAAGAGTGAACTGAACATATCGATCTTCCTTTTTTCTTCGACGTTTGTTGCACAAGTCTCTACTCACAACACTGACGGTGTTCATTCTGGTGAACAGTGCTGAATTGAACTTTAATGAAGTCGGTTAAAAACGTAGATTGCTTTGCTTCTTTTGAGGTTACCGCGTGAACTTCTAAAATCCATAAGCTATTGAGTCCATATAGTCTCATCGCGAGTTTCGTTCATTCTACGAGGACGCAGTGACCCTCCGCCGCTACAAGACTAATAGTTTTGCAGATATTAAGATAAGACGATTAGACCTTTTCGTTACAGTCCGCTTTTTATTATTAAGGGGCTACCTGAATTTTTCGGGGTCCAGTGCTGCCCCCATTTCAAGTAAATCATTTGAAAAGAAGCAGAGATATCATTTAAAATTTGGTCTTGATCAGATCTTGGAAAACCCTTCAAACTATTTTATGAACTACTGTTCGCAATTTAAAGTAAAAACGTGAAGCTTTTCTACGCACATACGCCAAAAGTGGCCGTTTTTCGCAATTGTGCGTAGAAAAGTTTAAAGGCTTTTATTAAATTTCACCTGTCCCTTTGTCTGTCGGTCTGTCTGTCTGTCTGTAATCAAATCTTGCTAGTTAAATTTAACCTACTTCCCGGTTTCCGTTTGAACTGAAATTTTGCACGCATACATATATCGCGTGACAATGCAATATTATAATAACTTGGAGCTGATCTGATGATGGAGCTAGACGGTGGCAACAGGAACGCTGTAATGAAACGACGCAACCCCATCGAGTTTGGACTCGTTTGATTCGTCTTGATGATCACTTTAGATAGAAGCGTGTTTTGGGTTTCTTTTTTAATAATGACTTGTTTAACCTGATTCTCAATACATTTCAGTGTGTTTTTAAAAAAAGTTTACGGTCTAAAAATTAAATTTGGACCAATTACAAAAACGAAAGCAGCTAAATATATAATATTTATAGTATTGTCAAGATTTTTTAACAATTGGCGTCATAATAAATCAAAAGAAGCCTTAAAATAATACAATCATCGTCGCAACAGCCATGGAAATTCTGTGACAATTCCCAGAATTTATATTTGAATTCCTTGCGACGGAAATGGAAATCGAGAATAATACGAAGTTGCTACGAATAACACTCGTTCTCACCGAGGATATAGAAAAAAATATGGTATTGTAATGTGAAAGGCTTCAATTGTGATATTTATATCTTATTGAATGTAACAATACGTTTCTTAAGGTAATTACTTCATTCACATAGATTTTTACTAAGCTTGGTTCAACGGGCATGCATGATTAAAAATATTTCAGCATAATGTTTTATTTAAAATCAAATTAAAATTATTATTGAGGAGCTCGTTGCCCCGACAAGAGTGCGACTACTAGTGCATTCGCAAATAAAGCGACACCGGGCGTGGTCCGCACTTGGATGGGTGACCACAAATGGCATAAAAAATTATCAAGTTCCTCCGTGCTTCGGTAAAAACGTAACGTATAGGCCGTTGGTTCCGGCTGTCATCATTGTATGGCAGTCCTCAAGCTATGTCAGATGCCTTTAGGCAGGCTGAAAAATCTGACAGTAGTGTTGGCCACTTACACACACGACATACATGCATCCAATATTATTCACAAAGAAAAAACATAGAATGTACCAGCTGGTCTGGCTGTATAGCTTCCGATCTAGGTAGGGCCGATCCAGCTCTTCCTGTGTAGACATCTATAGGCAACTAAAGGATAAAGAACAAAGTACATCGCGTGCTTCAACTGCATTCCCAAACTTGCTTTAGGCAGCCTGAAAAATCTGACACCAATTTTGGCCACTTACATACACAAAAACAGCACCAAACAATACAATTCCGGAAAAAAACAAACAGGGTTGACGTCAGGCGGGCGGCCGGTCGTAAAACTATATCCAAATCATTTTAACCTGTTTCGGCTGTTTCTTCTCATTTTCGGAAGGTCTTTGGCACCCTTGAATCACCATTGACATGCATTAAAAAAATATTATAAGTTTATTTATTTTTCTCAGTAATTGCCTGCCTATAGCTATATGGTCAAGTTGATTTGCATGCAAATTAAAAACCCCCGACGACACCATCTAGTGATAAGTGGCGGAACTACATAATATTCTAACCGTAGCGCCATCTATTATTTTCCAGGCAAATTACAAATCTCAGCTTGTTAGCGTTCACACCTATTAATTTTTAAACGACTGGACCAATATTCATCAAATATGGCTAAGAACAACCGCAAAGGAAGTTGCTTTCACGTAAAAAATCCGCATTAAAATCGGTCCATCCGTTCGATCTCTACACATACAGACAGACAGATGTTAGCGTCAAAATTATAAAACCGTCTTTTTTGTCGAGGGTAAATAAATACGAATCCAGTTACAAAACAAAACACGAGAATGCTTAATACTTCGTCAAAGATCGTTGAATTACTTTTAATAATAAGTAAAATTTTCACTAAAAAACCCGCGTAAATACTTGACATTATAATTATAGGACTCATTCCTGATTCCTCCGACTTATTCTAAGAGGCTTAAACACAAGAAACCGCACATAGCTGAATTGCTTTCTGAGTGCCCGCGCAATTAAGAGACAAAATATGAGGAGGCAACGACCTAGCAAAAACGGCATACATGTTTTGGGCTCACACTTAAATTATATATGTGTTAAAAAGCTGCCAGTGACTCAATATTTTAGTATTTTAAGGCATGAAGCGAAGACACGAAGTGAAGTGGTGGTTTATGCGCTGGCTCTGTGTCAGTGAGGCAGAAAATACTTAACTAAAGATACTTTCATCATCATCATCATCGTCATTTCAGCCATATAACATCTACTGCTGGACTCAGGCCTATAAGTACTTTGCTGGGTCATAAATAAACTATTTGGTGACTTATTTGACTTCAGATCTACTAGACTACGCCCCGAGGTGGGGCAGAGGGCTTCAACAGTCTTTCTCCATCGCGAACGGTCTTTGCCTAAACTCTTTACTTCGGGCCCAGGATAGCCCGATGGTGTTCGTCTCCGCCGTAACTGTGCGCCGCCAGGTCTGCTTGGGACGGCCAACTTTTTGCTTGCCGTGAGAGTACACTCTAGGGCTTGCCTCTGAATGCGTGTGGGCTCTCTTCTGAGAGTTTGGCTAGTCCATGTCTATTTGCGGCGCATAATCTGCTTGTCTATTGGCATTACCCGGCACGCCTCCTACAGGCGTTCGTTCGCAATTTTCTCAGGCCAGTAAATACCAAGTATTTGCTGCAAGCAGCTGTTGATTAAAACCTTGATCAGCTGCGTGATCTATTTGGCAACCTTATACATTTCTCACCCGTATAGCAAGATAGATTTGACGTTTGATCTGAAGATTTAGAGTTTGAATCTGCGGGTCAACTTTTTGGATTGCCATATGGTTCGAAGTTGTGGAAGGTGAGCGGCTATTCTGGAAGCCAGTCTTCTTCTGCTCCTCCAGTTTGCGTAACAATGCTGCCTGGATACTTAAAAAAATATGCGAACTGTTGCACTCGCTGTATCTACTCTGTTCCCAGCATTAATGGTCGCGGGTTCTCTCTGGTGCGCATCTCTTGCGTCTTCTTCATGTTGATCTTAAGACCAACTTTGGCAGCCTCCAACTGTAGATCGACCAGTTTGGCTTGCATGTCATTGACTTTATACACAAACGCCCTACGATTATATATAGGCTTAATTTTTTATATCATTTGATGTTATTTATAGTACTTATATCTAGTTTAGTTTTTTATTCACAGTTATATTTAGTTTAGTCATAGTTTATTTATGTTATTTAAGTTCTTAATTGAATTAAAACAAACTTGAGGTTGAACAACTTGAGTCTTAGTTCAGTCCCTTTCGGTTTAACACATTAAGCGCCATGCATGTATGTATAGCCCTATCTATTGCTCTTAACCTGCTTGCTTATATTTATGTAGAGATATTTTTCGTATTCCCATAGTATTTAACAAGTTGATTGAAGTAACTACTTTATAACTATCGCCTCGTATTATATTGCTAAATTTAATATAGGAAAATTAACGTAAATGTACCTTCTTATTAATTTTTCGCTAACGTTTCAATCGGAATGCACTAACTCATAAAGTGAAAAAGAAACAAAAGGGTCACTTCGCGTCAATTCCCGTGTAAAAAATTAAGTGATTTAAGCTATCTATCATAAAATGTATGTAATGTGCCTTACACGTATAATACACAATTCTATCAAAGTACCTATCAAATATTTATTCAGTAATAAGCCCTTTGAAGGCACTTTTACTCTTTATTTAATTTGATATACTGGATATCAATACATGAAATCTTTATATTAAAAGAAAAGCAATCGATACTAGAGTTCCTAAAATCTAATTTTATTTAAATGAAAACCGAACTTATTGAAACTATTGTAAACATAATTTGTACTAGTATTTATGCAGATTATTTACAAAGGAAGTTATACATTTGATAAAATACAGTCTTAGCCTAAATTAGACCTATCTCTTAGTAACAGGGAACAAGCGAGTTAGATTCTGACTACTGATCCCGAGGACTATAGGCTTTTAGCCTTTTTTCGAAGCCTAGACTCTTAATTTAGGGGCTTGACAAGCTAAAATACTATAAAGTCTTTTAGTCCTTTAGGCTAGGGCTGTTGAATAGACCAAGCCTAAAGGACTTTAAGTCTGTATAGGCTTTTGGTTCTATGTTGTTTTGACGATATTTAAGTAAAATATAAATTATCTTTTCTTTTTTTTTAAATTAATGTAAAAATAAAAAAAAATCCTTTATTACAAGCTTTTATTTAACTTGCAATGTATGTTTGTTCGGGTGGAATCTTACAACTCAATTTTAAGGCACTTGCCCTCAACCGATTGAGCTGAAATTTGAGTTGAGAGAGCATGATCAACAGTGTGACGTCATTCTAAATCCAACATGGCGGCATACCCAAAATGGCGGACCAATCATTTTTAATGCATTCCTACAATATGGGTATCAAATAAAAGGGCTTGCTGAGAGTAACTCGAAAAAATGTGACGTCACTCTAAATCCTATATGGCAGACTATTTAAATACAAATATCAATTTTGAAACAGATATCTTTAACTAATTTAGTTGAAATTTTTAAACACGTTCAGTTTGGATGACAACGTCATTCTAAATCCAAGATGGCGGAACACCCAAGATGGTGGATATTTTTCTTATATTCGTTCCTACAATATGGGTATCAAATGAAAGGGCTTGCTGAGAATAACTCGAAAAAGAATGTGACGTCACTCTTAATCCAATATGGCAGACTACTAAAACTCAAATATCAATTTTGAAACAGATTTATTTAAGCAATTGAGTTGAAATTTTGTGTGCACGTTCAGTTTGGATGACAATGCATGGTTAACAGTATGACGTCATTCCAAATCCAACATGGCAGAACACCCAAAATGGCGGATAATTTTCTTTTGTTCGTGCCTACAATATGGGTATCAAATGAAAGGTCTTGCTGAGAATAACTCTTGACGAGTATATTTTGTCTTTACATGGTATCTGTATGTATGTACGTATGTACATATGTACATATGTGTGTATGTATGAATGTATGTACGTATGTGCATGTTTGTGTATGGGTATAAGCATTTGATATGATATCATGTTGGTTTAGTTAGGGTTGTAGCATGAACTGGTTAATATTCTTTTGGCGGGATAGGCGTCAACAGCATTGGTTTGCAACCTGTCTAGGAGAAGGACAATTCCAAAATTAAACCCGGAACTGCGTTTCGTCAGGCACAAGTAAGCTTCTAGCTGAAATAAGTGGCGCATTACTTTAAACACCTAAGTCAAGGTGAGGCCGTGCCAAGGACTAAGTGGCATCAGGGTGTAACATCATGTCGTGAACGTACCACCTCGGGGCACCGGGGCGAACCCTGTTGTATATTAGCTCTTACTCTTCTATACGAAGCTCTGGAAGGGTCGACGGATATTTCTTTGATACTCGTGGGAACAATTCCAGCAAAATATAGTCACGGCACTGCAGAAAGGAGAATGTTACCAATTATATTATGTTGGGCTTGCACGGTACACAAAATGCAGGGTAGTACCGTCGACCATGCCGTTGTATACTTGGGCTCGAAGCTCTTTGCCGCTGGTCAAGCATATGTGGCCCTAAGTAGGGTGAAATCATTAGAAGGGCTCCTCATTGAAGAGCTGGACTGTTCAAAATTAACTGGCAAACGACCTTGCAATAATGATGCGTTGAATGAGATGAATAGACTTAGGAACTTATCAGGTGAAAACTAAAAAGTATAAAATAAAATTAAGGTAAAAAAAAACCTCTTTAAAAACAAGCTTTTATTTAAATGCGATAAAAATACAAAATAAAACTTTTACACTAAATCTTTTACTGTTAACTTATAACGTCATTTCAAATTTAACACATTTGACACAATTTATATGTTATAAAAGCTTGTCGCGAGATTTAATTACTCGTATTTACTTGCTGCCAATTAAAATTTTAAAACTAAGAAAGTTAAGTATCCAGGGTGTCAGGTACCTGCATAACAAATTTTATCGAAATTTGTCCAGCTGTTTGCACCTGAAGAAGTAACAAACACACACACTCCCAAACTTTCGCCTTTATAATATTAGTGTGATGAGATTTTGAATTGTTAGAATATTGAGATTTTTAAACCGAACTACTTGAATTTCCGTTAAAATCTCATCTTGGACTTTTGTTTCTAAGTAAATTCAAGCTCAGATCAAAGAAAACAAAGTTGCTTAAACGTCATTATTTGCTTTTGAACTTAAGCAGATAGTATGTCATGAACATGGAATATTCTGTCCTTGTACTTCCAGATGCCTAGAGTAAATATAACGAATCAAAGATACCTAAATATTTTGAAAGACGTGTATTCGGTATTCAGATGAAATTGGTTAATGAATGGTTATAAAAGTAAAGTAAAAAGAAAAAAATAAAGGGTCATGCATAAGTTATCGGTTTTTTATAGGATACATTTTAGAGAGTGTTCGAAGGCTCTTTTTGATCTTGTGAAACCCTCACCATTTCTCTATCGGACTACGAGGCGCGGACAGGGGTTTCACCCCTTTGTCGTTGAAATACCTAAGTCTCGAACTAAACGCTTCGACAATTCCTTTTTGGTTCGAGTAGCTAAGGTGTGGAATGAACTGCCTGCGTCTACATTCGCTGAGAAGTACAGTCCCGGGACATTCAAAAGTAGATTGAATAGGTATCTTTTGGATAGGCATGCTTCATCCTAGTCTTCATCGTCGCTTACCATCAGGTAAGATTGAGGACAAACGCCTAAACCAATATATTGTAAAAAAAAAGTAACCATAGGGAATAAACTTTTATTAAATTCTCAATAAAATACTTTTTAGGGTTCCGTACCAAAGAATAAAAACGGGACCCTATTACTAAGAGTACGCTGTATTTCTTTCCGTCCGTCTGTCTGTCTGTCTGTCACCGGATTGTATCTCATAAACCGTGATAGTTAGACAGTTTTCACAAAAGATGTATTTCTTTTGCGGCTATAACAACGAATACTAAAAACAGAATAAAATAAATATTTAAGAGGAGCTCCCATACAAGAAACGTAATTTTTTTATAGATAATGGTAAGGAATGCTACGTGCGCGAGTCCGACTCGCACTTGGCCGGTTTTTGTTTTAGATTTTATAGTCTACGATCAAAATTATAGCAATATTGACCGCAAAAGTCTAAAATCAAGGTAGTTTTGAAATCCTTGGGGAAGCCCTATATCCTGATGCAGGTTTCCTGTGACTGAATGATGATTGCAAATAACTCTGATGATTAAATCCGCCAATTGTCAACAATTTTTAATTGTGGATCAATAAAGTTTTATAATAAATTAAGTAAACCTATGTTCAAGGCTCATTGTCGGCTGGGCAGCGTTCGGGAAGCTACGCATTGTCTTCTCGTCCAAAATATCTCAGTGCCTCAAGACGAAAGTGTTTAATCAATGTGTGTTATCAGTGATGTGATTACTTACGGCTCTGAAACGTGGTCCCTTACTATGGGTCTCATATGAAGGCTCAAGGTCGTTCAGCACGCTATGGTGAGGGCTATGCTCGGTGTTTCCCTACGTGATCGAATCAGAAATGAGGAAATTCATAGGAGAACAAAAGTCACTGACATAGCCCAGCGGATTAGTTCGTTGAAGCGGCAGTGGGGGGGACAAATAGCGCGAAGAACCGATGGCCGATGGGGCAAAATGGTTCTCGAATGGCGACCACGTACTGGCAAGCGAAGTGTAGGACACCCACCCACAAGGTGGTCAGAGGACCTGACCAAGGTAGCTTGAAAGCGCTGGATGCAGGCCGCTCTTGGTCGGTCGTTTTGGAAATCTTTGGAAGAGGCCTATGTTCAGCAGTGGACGTTATGCGGCTGAAATAATGATGATGATGTTCAAAGCTAAGGAATTTTAGTCATTAAAAATATTATGAAATATACTCATTCACTAAGCGATAAGACTTTACTACTTAACTTTATTATTTATCTAACAAAAAATGTGGAATCGTCAACAAGCGTACCTACACTAGGCCTTATGACTTATGGAACGAGCATTCATAAAGTTTTTGTTTTTGTTATTAAAATACCCGCAAAGTTCTAAATACACAGACATTGGATAATTTTGTATTTGTTAAGTTAACATACAAACTTCCTGATATAATACTGAGTAGAATTGAGAGGGAAATCTCTGGAAAATTACCATGATTCGGAAGATGTTTATTTCTTCAGTTGCCAGGCACAGAGAAATTTAATTGTCTGAAATTAATTGCTTTTATGTTCTAAGAATCATCTTATTTCGAGGATGGGTGCAGACTACTGCCAAACAGAGTTTAGAATGTACATTCGGGGGGCAGATAAAAGTGATACCCCTACCGTTCGGCCCCGACATAATTGATGAAATAGAGTTGGCATGATTTGAAATAGAGTTCTAGCGGATAGGGACTGTTTTATTGTTTTTAAGGAACACATTTATGACAGAATAATTATTAGGTAGCTTAATTACTTTGAACAGAAACTAACAAACATTATAATAATTGAAATTATAAATGTAATAAAATATAATAATTATTAATTTAATAATATTATAATTATATAATACTAAGATTTTCCCACTTATTCGTTAATTCGCGCCGTACTCTCGATGCCGTATTGAAGACCTCCGTGGTGTAGTGGTCGCCATGCTAGTTCGCCACCCAGAGTCCCGGGTTCGATCCCCGGCCATGATAAGTTGGGAAATGGTTTTTATCAAATTGTCCTGGGTCTTGGATGTTTATCTATCTATGTATTTGTTATAAAATATAGTATCGTGGAGTTAGTATCCCTTAACACTAGTCTCGAACTACTTTGGGGCTAGCAATCAATTCAAATCAATCAGTGTTATTTTTCCATATATATTTATATTATATACTTATTCTAAAGTTGTATAGTTTTGACGTGAAGGAAGAATAAATGTCTCTTTTTACCAACCAATCTAGAAGATAAAAAGTGGAAACCTATTAGATTGTAGAAGTGGACCCAATGCGCAAACTGTAATAATTATAAAAGATGGCCGAAATTGGGCCACATTGGTTTTACCTATCATCTAGCATTACAAACATTTTTTCACGTTACCATCTAGAAACTCAATGCTCGTCTACCCCGTATTTGTAATGTTGTATTTGATTTACCTCTCCTATTTACAGTTACGACGCTCGAGACGAAAGAGAGTGGTCCAGCGAAGTTTTCAACACCAGTGGAAGGTTGAGGGCCAATGTATTGGTTCAGCCTACTGCCATCACCATATCAGCCCTGAGGAAGGACGACCAGGCCTTGTTTCATTGCAGAGTGGACTTCCTTGTATCCCCGACGAGGAATATTGGAGTCAATTTGACTGTTATAGGTAAGTAATTAAGATACTTTTTACTTCATGCGGGACTATAATATAATACTCTTTGGGACTTAGTTTGAAGCCAGAGAAATAGAGAGGCTTTTTATAATTTCGTTATGCTTTCAATTCGAAAATTGCTAAAATATAATAAAATAGACCTCGTCTCAGAAGTTCTACCAATAATTTTGAAGGGAATTTGCATCCGAATAGACTTTTAACCAAAATAAACTTTTATAAACTACATCCCCGAGGTCTTTTTGTATTCGATCGATACTAAACGATAATAACCACTCTTTGTCTTTTGGACTATTATCAGCAGTGTCGTACTGGCTATACATCTAGTCGAAGTATCGTTTAACAACCGAGCCCCTGACGTACTCACTTATGCAAATAATAACACCCTACCACTACGAATTAATTATTGTTTTTTAGCGTTCCGTACCTCGAAAGGAAAAAACGGAACCCTTATAGGATCACTTTGTTTGTTGTCCGCCCGTCCGTCTGCCTGTTTGCCAAGAGTCTGAGAAAAAGGTCTCAGAACCGCGAGAAGGTATCAAGCTGGAATTCATATCAAATACTCAGATCTACTGTCTCTTGGAGTTGTGAAAAAATCAAACTTCTAACTAACGCAATCAAAAGATACAGCCGTTTACGCCGCAAATTTCCGCAATTTTTCGACACTCGCACGGGAATCAAAACCTACAGGGTACTTCTCGAGAACTCAGAATCTTGAAATTTGGTACGAAGCAACGTTTTATAGCACAGATAAAGGAAAAATTGCGAAACCGTAAATTTTTAATTACATCATACAATTAAAATATGTTTAACAATTTTAAACTTACTATACCTATACAGGTTTGAACGGAACCCTCTGTGTGAAAGACCAACTCGTACTTAGACTTAGCCCGTTTTTTTTACTCATATTCCCTGAACCCTGTCATTCCATCCCTAGGCTGCACCGGCCCTGCCGTTCCTACCGTGAATGAAAACTCTGTCACTCGAACCCTTTTAGGCTCAATCCGACCCTGTGCGACATACACATCTGGTTTTCCCATAGCATTTTCACCGCTCTGACAGTTTACAGTGCCTTTCAGCTGCACTTTCATTTGTCTTGACTAACGGGACTAAGGAGATGATGAATAGTGTGTTGTCATACAAGGTCCCAAACATACTAATTGGCCATTTTATGAAGGCAAATACATACGGTCTATCTAACATAAACTGAAAAGTTCCAAGCTGCATATACAATATGAAACAAAAACTGTTGTAGGTTCGATTAGAATCAAAACTCCTTTTGTAAACCTGGCCGATTTATCTACATATATTTTTCTATGACATATGATAGTATTGTTTTTACTTGATGTGTGTTCTTTTTAGTGCTGAATAAAATCTGCTATATTTTTCAATAAAATGTGTATAAATTAATACATAATATATTAAAAAACCTGTCCGATCCTTGTAGGGACAACTCAGGCTGTCCATATGAACAACTTTTCCTATGGGACCAATGCTTGAAACTCGAAAAAAAAATCGACATTTTCATAAAAATTGCCGGGCCGGTCGGACACTTTTGTATGAAAATTTCGATATATTTTTTTCGAGTTTCAAGCATTGGCCCCATAGGAAAAGTTATCCATATTGACGGTCTAAGTTGCTCCTACCAGGATCGTACAGGGTTTTTGTTACATATTGTATAAGCCGCTTGGGCCTTTTCAATTTCTAACTATCATTAAAAAATACAACGTAATTATGGAAACAAATAAGAATATATTGCAAGAATCTTTCATTTTTATTTTCTACTAGCTGATGCCCGTTCACAACTTCGTTCGGAAATTTAAAAATTAGGACAAATTTTTTTCCTGTTAATAGTTTTCAATGTAACAAAGCCTATATGTTGTTTTGAGCTAAACTTAATATATAATTCAAAACTGCGTAAATATCCGTCCACTAGTAACAAAGATAAGCTTGAACATACATAAAGACAATTTTTTTTCCTCTTTTTTGTGTTCAGTTACTTGTTTGTATCGCCTACATTAACTTTTTCATAAATTCATTAAATGTACAGAGACTCTATTTTTATTGTTTTATTATATGTATTGATAAAAAATACTGTTTCATTCACAAAAACAAAAAGAGTAATTATAAATAGGAAACATTTCAATTATTCCCAAAGGAAATTAACTTATTACTTATACTTGAATCCTCTTGGAATTATCCCTCATTTGCGGCCGACTGACAGCGCTTTGGAAAACTCTGGAATAACATCAGCCTGAGCTGTCATCTGGAGAATAAGGGTCAACTCGGATATGACGTCATCTAGTTTAAAGAAAAAATGTCTCTCCTACTGTCATTAAAAAGGGTTAAGATTAATTAATTTAATGGGACTTTGCTGAGATTTGCAGATCAATTTTATCGCCCTTTTCCGTGATTTGCGAACTTGTCGATAGAATTTTAATTCATTTGAAACAAATCATTTAATAGGAAACGGAGACATCATTTAAAATTTTGCCTTGACCAGGCACTAGATAACCCTTCAAACTATTTTATGTACTACTGTTTATAGTTTAAAACTGTACAGTGAGAACGTGAAGCTTTTTGACGCACATACAAAGGTGGCCGTTTTTCGCAACTGTGCGTAGAATAGCTTCACGGTCTCACTTTAAACTGTAAATGGTTCATAAAATAGTTAAAGGGTTATCTAGTGCCTAGTCAAGACAAAATTTTAAATGATGTCTCCGTTGCCATCCCCCAAGAAAACAGTTTTTTGTATGAAAAACATTCGTTTAAGTGACTCCATGTTTCAAAAATGGCACTTTTGGTCACTAGGAAGACGTCAATAAAGTCTTCCATAGATACCTAGTATCTACCAAACATTGTAGTAATTCGTACTTTTCTTTGTTTATTTTTGTATTTATTTTAGTAAATGTAGTCGTAAAAAAGTATTGTATGCAACGTTGTATAAGTATGTCAAAAAATGCTCGATGGCGTAAATGAACCTTCTTATACAACTGTTGCATAAAATACTATAAAAGGCTCTCTGCATCGCAGAATATTTCCAATTTAATGACAAATATCAATTGATCATTGATATTTAATCTTCCATGCTAGTCTGGGAACAAAGACAAACCTTGGAATGTACAAGTCTAGCTGCTTCTCTTTCTGCTCAGATCATAGAAGCTGGTTGAGGAAATGGGCGACAATGCGAATCATGTTAATAAGCCATACAGCTAGCAACCCATCACTATTTTGATCCCTTTTTCCACCATCTCGTCCACCATCACGCTAGGGATTGGGCTACATCTGGATGCACGAAACAGCACTTTCGCATGCAGCTATCCTTTTCTGTTGTTCAGAACCGTCATTAGCTAGAGCGAGAGCCATGGAACGCTTCAACATGGCCGGTGCGAACCGTTCCGTCGTCGCTCTCTCTCGGTCTAGCTAATGACGGTTCTGAACAACAGAAAAGGATAGCTGCATGCGAAAGTGGTGTTCCGTGCTGACAGATGTAGCCCGACCCTTAGCTTATGGTGGGCCCTAAAAGTGGCCTTTGAATCTTATGGCCCTAGGAGCTCTATCTGTTTAGATTCGCAAGACCGAAAATGTTCTGTCTGCTCCATTAGGGATATACAAGAGATATTATGTTTGTATATATGTATATCAATATGATGATGTAATAGTCATATATATTTATGTAAAAAATAAGGATAAAATTGCTAACAACAACGTAACAAAAAAGATAACACGGGTGATTGTGTGCACGTAATTATTTGTGGATAATAAAATTCCCCGTCGGTTTTAATTTAAGGAAAATTGAAAAATATTGCTACCGGTACCGACGGCAGTACCTACTAATCCAGAGATTAGGACAACGTTTGCTCGCGTATGATGAAACGTTGCGACGACGTTTGGGGAAATCTTCTTGATTTTATAATCCTCTTTGATGTTCAAGTTTCTCATTACCCGTATACATATACCTTTTACATTAAACTTGTGAACGCTTATGAAAACACGTCTTTAAATTTGATGCTCTTTTACCAACAAGCATCAAATTGATTACTCGTATTAATTTTGCGGCTTAACGAAGCCATATAATTAAAACTAACGTACAGAATGAAAGCTCCTCCTTAATTATACATTTTGTAGCATAAAAATAAATAAATATATTGGGACAAATAACACTGATTGAGCTAGCTCCAAAGTAAGTTCGAGACTTGTGTTATGGGATACTAACTCAACGATACTATATTTTTTAACAAATACATATATAGATAAACATCCAAGACACAGGACAATTTGAAAAAGGCCATTTTCCAACTTGCCCTGACCGGGGTTCGAACCCGGGTCCTCTGGGTGGCGGACTAACATTGTGACCACTACGCCACGGAGGTCGTCAAATCAAAATAATTTGTAAAATCGTCAAATATAATTTGTAAATTTTCAAGTGAACATGAATTTCATACCAGTAACTTATTAGTAATCTGTAATACGGTCTGTCTTTGAAGTGTCTGCCCGTAGTAATAATAAAACCGTTGCAGTACAACAGTAAATTAATGATGAACCAATATTAGAAATGTATGCAAAATAAATCTTTATTATATGGAATATACTTACAACTAGATAGCATATATAATAAAAAAATAAGAAAAAGAAAAAACATTTACTTAGGTAAGGTTTCTTTTTCTTATTTTTTTAGCAAAAGCTTAAACAACTCCTCATTGAAGCCTGTTGTCATAGTATTTCAGATGACCTACCTGGTAGAATTGTATTAAACTTTAATATAAAAAAAAATAACATAATCCAACAGCTATTTTATTTTGCTAATTTAAGAATAAAAATATAACTTCTGGAATGCAATGCTCTGACAAGGCCCTTATATTATTTCAGTGAAATTGTCATCTATTCACAATGTACCTACATGATGTGCATTGAAAAGAAATAAATAAAATTTACACAAGTTCACTCAATTCATCGGTGCAAAACTCGAAAATCTATTTTTGTACAGTTTTGAGACCACAAATACATTTTTAGGACGTTGTTCGCGAATGTAACTAATTAAGTAGTTCACCTTCTTAGCTTGAAGGTCAGCGAAAGGTTTCGATGCCAGAAATAAGAATAAATACATAAGAGGATTATCCAAATGCGAGGTTTTGGAAGGTTATGCCATGTGGTTCTAGCAAATTAAGACATTTTTTTTCTCTTACGGTGAATGTTGTAAGAGGCGACTCAAGAAATAGGTAAATATGTTCAAACATTTGTTAGGATTTCCATATTTGAAAGGGTAAAATAACGTTATTTAATAAAATAACGTTGTATGTTATTTTAATAAATTTTATTTCATTTCGTTATTACTCTAATGAAACACAGTTGAGAATTTTGAATATCGGTTCGTTACAAAATATGGGTGGGTAATTTGAACCAATAAAACGGTCTTACTCGTGCCAGCCAGGGGCAGTCTGCGTTTAAATATCGAGCAGTAAATATCTATAAAAAAACGATGTCAGTCGGAGTGACGTTGCGGAAATGCGAAAATAATATTTTGATTAACTTTGTTGAGTAATTTTTAATTGTCAATTATTCATGGAATGAGCGGTTGTGGAAAATTGAAGATAAAATAAAAAAAATAATAAGTAGGAAGCAGTGTTGGTGTTTTCTTATGAATTTCATGTAACATCTATATTCTCAAGGATGGTTGACGTTGGGCCGGGGCCGATTCTAAAACTTTTCGTTCAAATCAATTCCAAAGAAAGGTTGGTGTCCAACGATTGATTAATCGTTTATGCAAAGATGATTTTTATATGGGCGAACACAGCTAAGCTACTTCATCATCATCATCATATCAGTCACAGGAAGTCCACTGCTTACCGTCCCCATGGATTTCCAAAACAACCGATCGAAAGCGGCTTGCATCCAGCGCTTTCCTGCAACCTTGTTCAGGTCATCTGAACATCTAGCAGTTAAGCTACTTACGAATTTTTAATTCACTAGACTTTCGTGCGTATTTCTGCTGTATAATCCTGAACAGTTAAAAACGAAAGGCACGTAAAGCCATTATAACCATCTGTTATCTTTAGAAACTGAATTTAACAGTGCTGGTCTGACACATTCGAAAGAAACGAACAAAGACATGACGATAGACCATGAGACAAGTTGATACGTAGACTATTTCACAAGTACTTTTAGCCTATGAAATGGGCGAGATCTGAACCATGTTCATAGACAAAGAGTCTATCAACCCGTCACATTTTTAATTCCTTTTTCCATCTTAACGCCCAATAACTAACAGTTCTGTGCTCTGTTTACCCCGTCAGGGATATAGACGTATCTGTAATTTACATTTGCAACCACCATTCATATATCGATATTAACATAAAAAATTATGTTCAGACAGATTTTAATTAAGTCTTTCTGATTTTCATGTTAACATTATTTTTAATTTAAGAGAAAATTTAAGATATAAGTAGAGGGCCAGGTATTTTGGTACTTGACTGTACTTTACTCTTTAATACTCAGTAGCAAGGTAGGTAGATAGCTATCTGTTAAAGAAACATTTCAATCTAAGTTTCATTCGTGACGCGCAAAAGAGTTTTTCAACAGAAATCACATTTCTCATGTCTGCGCCGCGATTTCTACACAATCAATCTTTTTCTGACTTCTGTCCTTGTGTTGTTTTGCCGTGACTCTATATTTACCTCGAATTTTCAACCGACGAAAAATACACGTGACACCGGGTAGGCTTTATGTTTTGAGTCTTGAGGCCCTTGGTTTTATCTACTCCGTAAGGTTTACAGACGTGTCATGATATACTTAAAATTGTTTGGCGGCGGCAATTGTTTTTTGAGTTCTTTAGAGCATCTCTTTTTTAGGGTTCGGTACCCAAAGGGTAAAAACGGGACCCTATTACTTAGACTCCGCTATCTGTCTGTCTGTCACCAGGCTGTATCTCATGAACCGTGATAGTAAGACAGTTACAAATTTACACGGATGATGTATTTTTGTTGCCTGTATAACAAAAAATAACTAAAAACAGAATAAAGTTAATATTTAAGTGAGGTTTCCATACACCAAACGAGTCCAACTCGCACTGGCTAGTTATTTTATTTATTCATCACAGAATATAATTTTTCGAGCATTTCACACTTTACATTTCTATAATTCATATTTTGTAATTTATAATAGGTATTTTAAAACATAGTCTTTATAAAAAAAAACGCAAATAATTCGTTATTCATAAATACGTACCAAGTTTCAATCAAAATTTGTATCTAATTGATGGTGTGTCAATTTATTGCTTCAGGGAAGCTTCTAGCGTCCAATCTATACGAATCCATTGATTTTAGAACCGAATGAGTGGCGGACGGCGCGGCGGCCCCTTAAGACGCCCTTCATATTCCGCAAAACCTTGTCTATTTTAACTATTTCACAGAAAAAACATAGGCATTTATAACACGAAACCTCAACAATTCCTTTGTCTTCCTTACGTTCATCTCCATCTACTGATTGTCTGGAAGAGATCGTTTTAAGCGATAAGACCGCGCATTGTACTCATTTAAATGTAAAATTATTTCTTGGTGGTACATTTTTCTTTTTGGTGTACAATAAAGAGTTATCTATATGTCGCAGGGAAATGAGGATATCAGGGATTTGACGAAATCCCTAGGGATATTACGAAATCCCGGTAGATGTCGAATATTCTAGTGATTTGACAAAATACCAATTTATAGTCAGTGATATGTCGTTTTACTAAACTTAATCTAGTCAAATGTCAGTAAAGCGGATACAGCCGAGTAAAAATCAAGCTATGTATTTTACTCACTCGCTCTAGTACCCTATCGAGCACTAGTGGGAGCAAAACAAATGCGTCGCTCAAGCTGTTAAAAAAGTTGTCAATTGGATACTACTATGTTCAGTTTCAGAAGAATTCTTCATGTCACCGCACTACACCAAGAACACCATATAAAGCCGTATTTGGTACAGATCCCAAAGTAGGTTTGGAGGCTACCCATATTCCAGCTAACTTAGTCACTTAGATTATAACCAAAGAAGATTTAGAAGAAGTTTTGACATAAGATACAGAAAGCACACATGAAACAAAAGTTTTGATAAAGGATAAAGAAAGCCTACGTTAAACAGAAGTTATAATCAATACATATAATAAAACAGTAGGAACCGCGTGTCTGTACATTTGATAAAATTAACAAAACATGCGTGTGGGCGATAAAAAAAGAGTAACAGAACACAAATTTTTATTTTATTTTTTTGTCTGTCTGT
This sequence comes from Acrobasis suavella, assembly GCA_943193695.1. Taxonomy (NCBI): domain Eukaryota; kingdom Metazoa; phylum Arthropoda; class Insecta; order Lepidoptera; family Pyralidae; genus Acrobasis; species Acrobasis suavella. The sequence continues at coordinate 8,095,570 of OW971947.1, forward strand.
CTGTCTGTCTGTATGTACTCGCTAATCTTTAAAACTACTGAACAGATTTTAACGCGGTTTTCACTAAAAGATTAAGCTCATCTCAGAGCAACATATAGGCTTTGTTTCATTGAAATCTGATGTCAGATAAAAAAGTTATCGTCATTTATAGTTTAAAGATAATTTTCTATGGGTGATTTTATAGTTACATAAAATAGCAACAGATAGCGCCTCAAGAAATTTTAAAATGCGCTATAGTTGTTTTTGTGAAAATGTATAAATACGAGCTGATAGTTTTGCACTGCACGAGATTTGGTTAGTAACTGTTGTTGATTGTTTTTTTTTTGTATTGACAGACATAGGTTGCCTCGGACGGCATTTCCTACTTCACCCGGACAAGGTTTGAGGAGCGGGCCAGAGGCCCGGCTTCCTATATTTATATACTACTAGCAGCAGCGCAAAGGGCTCCCAAGGGGGAAACCTCGGCTTTGGGCGCGCTAGGGATTATGGCAAATTTTGGGGTGCTGCAACACCCATGTTTTGCCGGAAGGGCCGAAGCTACGGTGCCAGAAGGGCCTACTTAGGACGCAAATCGTCCAGGTACCGCCGGGCGGTACCTAGTGAACGAGCTAATGTTCCTACGCCTACGTATTCGATTACGACGAATGCGGGAGGGTCGGACCGCGAGGTTCCTCTGGCTGCTCGGAGCCGCAGAGGTATCGAATTGGACCATGTCAGCCATAATCTGGTCATCGGAATCAGAGAGAACATGCCTCGGACGTCTGCCGGTGAGTCGGCGAGGGTTGTGCTCCAGGATGTAGTTAGCTGCCTCTCTAACTAGTCGGTTCGGTTGGTCGGCGGCTTTATCAAAGAAACGTTCGGACGCTTCTTTCATAAAGTGCTTTATGGACGGGAGTTCGAGATCGCGGTGTAGGTCGCAGTTTCTCGCTATCGTTGGAGCGTTGGTAGCTCTGCGGATAAATCGGTTCTGTACTCTTTGAAGCCTAAGCATGTGAGTTGGGGCTGCGTGTGCGAAGACAACGCTTGCGTAAGTCAGGAATGGGCGAATGCAAAGTTTGAAAAGAGTTAACTTGTTACCAAGAGAAAACTTTTCATTGCGTATCATGGGGTTGAGACGGCTCAAATAGAAGCATGCAGTGTTGCATACCCTTTTGATGTGAAGATCGAAGGTCATGCCGCTGTCGAAGGTGACACCCAGATACTTGGCCGTGCGTGTCCAAGGAATGGGTTTGCCGTATAGGGAGATTTGCCTGATGGGCTTGAGTCGGTGCTGTCTATTGTTCTGAGGTCGCGACGCACCTTGTGGGTCCTTCGTAAAGTAAACCACTGGAGTTGGTTGCCTATTGTCTGCACCATGGTGGCAGAGCAATAGAGGGCTGTGTCGTCGGCGAAGAGGGCCAACTCCACGCCTTTGGTACGCGGAACGTCACTGGTGTACAGTGAGTATAGGAGTGGAGAGAGGACGGAGCCTTGCGGAACTCCGGCTCTTATGGGGCGGGGCCGTGAGAGGCATCCCTCATATCTGTAGCGAAATGTGCGATTCGACAGGAAGTTTCGGATGATGTGCACGAAACTGTCTGGTAGTCCCATGTTTGCAAGCTTGTAAAGCAAGCCTGCATGCCAGACCTTGTCGAAGGCTTTCGCGACGTCAAAGAATAGAGCCCCTGTGCGGCGGCCCCATAGTCGAAATTTGAGGATGTACTTCGTGAAGCGGTGCGCTTGGTGGATGGATGAGTGCTTGCCTCAGATAACTGAAGGTATTCTCTGAGGCGTATCGCAATAATCCTTTCGTATATCTTCCCCATACAGCTCAGGAGGCTGATGGGTCGATATGCTGTCGGGTTTTTGAGATCCTTGCCTGGCTTAGGAATGCCAATGATGGTTGCATGTTTCCAGGCGTCTGGGAACGTGCAATTGGCGAGGCAGGCGTTGAATATAGTGACTAGGAGGAGGAGGAGGGTCTGTGGGAGGCGTTTTAGGACGCCGATGGATATTCCGTCGGCACCGGGTGCTTTTCGGGGTTTGAGGGACTTGATGATCGATTGAACTTCTTCAACCGTCATCGGAGTTAGGGGAACTCAGGAGGAATCGAGGCAGAAGCGGCGAGCCGCTCTACTTGCGATTCGACCTTTTGGAAGTGAACGGGGTCTACTGGCTCACGACTAGGAGAACATTGGCTCTCTAGGCTGTCTGCTAGACATTTACTTTTTCGTCATCATCGAAGGCGATGGAGCTATCCTCCCTGTTGAGGGGAGGTGTAGAGGAGATGATATCTGTCTTGAGAGATCTCGCCACGCGCCAGTAGGCGGTGTGAGACAGTGAAATTTCAGAGAGGAGTGTACCCCAGCGTTCGCCCCTGATCTCCGCAATGCGCTCTCTAATTTGACGTTGGAGATAGCGCAGGTTGGAGCGGGCTTCGTCAGTTGGGTAGAGGTCGTGTAGTCTTGTTGCGGCTCTCTTTTCTGTCATCAACCGTCGCATATCCTCGGGCAGTTCGAATCTATGGGTTGGATCCATAGATGGGACCTGCCGAGAGCAGTCCTTTACGGCTGCTTGCAGGTGGCTAGTGAGAGATGAGATCGCCAAGTCTGTCTCGTAAGTGGTGGTTACCCTATCGGGGATGGCGTCCAAGTGCGCTGAGGTTTGGTCGAGAACCCTTGCGAGTTTCTTCCAGTCTGTCACCGTTTTCGTGTGGATGATACGTCCGTTGTCTGTCGGTCCTAGTTGTAGTACTACCGGTCGGTGGTCTGAGTCAAGGTCTGGGTGGACTTCTACTGAACATACCTGAAGGGTGATGTTCTTAAGTAGAGCTATGTCTAACACGCTGGGGTTTCCCTGGCCGTTGCGGGGGTATCGGGTGGGCGCCAAGGTGGCTACAACGTTAAAGTCTAGTTCGTCTGTGAAACGTTCTAGCCTGTTTCCGTTGGTCGAGTTTGTCACCGAGTGCCATCTGGTGGATTTGCTGTTGAAATCTCCCGCCAAAATGGTGGAGTTTCCTAGAGCGAATAGGGTTTCTAAATCAGAGCGTAGCAGCTCTTTTTTAGATGGCAGGTAGATAGAGGCGATATTGATCGGCGAGTGGCCGGTCATAGCAACGCGTAGGAGGTTAGAACGATAATATTGTTGATTTATTTATAATTGACACTTGGCTATGAAAATACGGACTTTCTGATCTTGCTTTGTGGATTGGTTAGATATTTCGGATATCTTCAAAAGCTTCTTGGTTTTATAGATTTATTGAACTAAGTTTGACATTTGGCTATAGCAATACGGATTTTGTGACCTTGCTTTGTGGACTGGTTAGGTATTTCGGATATTATCTTTCAAAATTCTTGGCTACATAGATTTATTGAATTAAATATTTATATTGTTGTATTTTGTGCTTTGCTTTCAAAAATGCTCCGAAGAAAATCAAATCTGTCTCAGAATACTAGACAAGCGAAAAGACAGCGGATGAGTAGATCCCAAGAATCCAATGACAAAAGACAGGCACGACTGAATGTTAATCGAGAACGAAATTCATTGACTCGCGCCTCGGAGAGTTCCACTCAAGGGAGTCTCGAGTAAGTGCTGATCGTGAACGTCATTCGCTATCTCGCGCCTCGGAGACTTTTACAGATAGGGAGTTACGTAGGGAGTTACGTTTGACTGCTGATCGAGAACGTCATACACTATCTCGCGCCTCGGAGACTTTTACAGATAGGGAGTTACGTTTGACTGCTGACTTCGTCTGCGTACCTATGTATTTATACACAAAGGTTATCATTACTATTGTAAGGGTTCATTATAATCCATTTATAAGTTGTTGTATGAATGAGTAACTGATATCCATACATCTGTAGATCCTGATAAACTTTCACATTATTAATATTAAAAGTATACCGCATTACATTAAAAATACCGAACTGTTAATATATAGAATAATCTGACAAAATTTTTAAATTTATCATGTCATCAACAAGGGTTTGTAACAACTGAATTTCACACGGGCGAATTTGCGGGCACCAAATACAGATAATAAAGTATGCATTCGTGAGCAAGATATATAAGGAGTTACAGAACACTAAAAAGATTTTTTAGATTTTTGTTTGTATGTCAGTGTCTGTATGCACACTGTACACCCGAATTTCCGAAACTGCTGACCGGATTTTCAGGCGGACGAAGTCGCGGGCACAGCTAGTAAAAAATATAGAAAGCACACAAAAAACGGAAGTTTTGACAAAAGATATAGGAAGCGCACAATAAACTATATGTTCAGAAGAGAGGAATTGCGAATTGCTCGAAATATTTCTACATTTTGAGCACAAGACTTTGAAAAATGTAATTGTGAAAAATTAAAAGCCCAGAGTAAAACTAAACATGTATTTGCAAGAAACTAAATGTTATGTGTGTTATTCAAGGTGCCACAAACCTCCAGAAGATTTTCCATTTTCCATCAGAAGTTAGACGTCGTCTTAATTGTTGAGCCTCGCACTATTTTAGAAGTCTATTTAATTTTTTTAATACTTACATTTCTTTCTCGTTAGTACCTAATGAACGAATTCACATAATAGAAAAAGGTATAATACCTGATATCATTGTCAGATTTTTATGTTTAGTTGATTAAAACTTTATTTTCTAATAAAAATGCACCAGTTAATTTGTAATTTTGTTTTATTTCTTTATTTATCAAAAGTATTCTTTTATTTCACTAGATTTAGTTTAGTGAAATGACATATCTTTGACTTTATATATTAGAATTTTGTTTCTTTTTTGCAATCTGGTTATCCGTGCATGCATGGAAATAGGAATTCATAATAAATTGAGCCAACCGCTCGCGTGCTACCCACTTTCGAAAGGTATACAGGCTCTGCTAATTAATTTCGTCTCAAAGTGGCGTATCTTTGATGTCTATGCATGTTAAAGTATCCAGATGCAAGTTTGCGCTGCGTAACATCCCGGGTACATGATTATTACATTTGAATATTTGAACATCACTAGCGAAAACTTTCGTGACCGCATGTGGTATAGCGAGGTCGTCCGTGCTTTGGAAGGCTTGTTAAACCATTGGTACTGGCAGTCGTAAAGCTATGTTGTTCCAAATTTTACATGTTTATTAAACTACTGGCACGTAAAAAAAAATATTTACGAAAAAATTAATATTCATGAGATAATATTCAGGAAGTAAATTATTGAAATCATGCAAAATCAAAAATTTGTTCTCTGGTTCTTGATTCATACAGTTTATACTACTATACTGGTATATGACATTTATATGAGAATTCTAATCCTGACTGATTCCCGATGAAATTGACATAACGATGTATTCTCAGTCCACATATCTAATTTTAATATTAGTATAATTGTAAGTTTTTGGAAAAAATGCTGCAGTGCAGTACACTTTTTGTTACCGTTTCTTCTGTACTTGCGCTTAGGAAGCGGCAGTAAACTTAGCTGTACTTAACTTAGTAAATGATGAAGAATGAACATCAAAAACTACGAAATCGAATACTTTTACGAAACCAAAAAAAAATCGAAAGATAAATAAATGATTTTTGACTTTTTGAAAATCAAGGCAGGGCTTTATTTTATTTTTTGTTAAAAAACGATATTCTTTCTTTCGTACGTGTAATGGTCGAACCACATATTATATTATGAAAATTAAGTTGGTTATTAGTGATTTAGTTGTTAAAAAAGATTTTCTTCAGTTCCTAGAAAAACAGCACAAATTGGGTACTAAGTAGACGACATTCACTTTGAATTTGAAATTTGAATTTAATAAGGGAAGCAAAACAAACAGTAAGTTGACCCTATTCCGGATTACCATTTGATCTAAAAAATTATCCATTGTAATTTTTCATCTTTCATTTTCTTATCTATTGTTTGCATGATTTCGATTCGGTAGAGTTAAAAAATTGCCCGTGTGGGGACTTCTTAGTAGAATACAACTTCTAACTATCCCTTTCCTCTCCCACGGGTGTCGTAAGAGGCTACTAAGTGACCTTACTTGCCTCTTACTATTATATGCAGTTCGCCCAGAACCCCGTAGCCCCGTACTTATTCAGCCAAATACCCTGTTATCTGAAACAGCAGTGAATGCTAATTATGTTTAGTAGGTTAGTCCAGTATTAGCCGGAATCAGGTCTAAAACAACAGATAAATGCTAATCACTTGAGTATCAGGTTGTCGGTTTAGTCGCTGAATTTTGAGCAGGTGTTCTTAGTAAAAAATTCGCTGTTTTTTTTATAAGGCCTTCAAAAAGGAGAAAGTTCTTTATTATATATGGGCATTCGTTTTATTGACATATTTTTGGGATAGTAGTGTCGTCGCTAACTAGCTAGCTATAATTTTTGTAGGCAAAAAGCATACGGCACACCTGATGGTAATTATATTACTGTAGCCATGGAACGACGCCTTGAGGCATACACTCGTGTTGCCGATCTTAAAGAAATATTTCTATGTCCTCGAAGCACCTCATTTAGTCTCTAGGGAAACCGTTCCAGCCTACTCGTAAGTCGCTGTGGATTGATTACTCTCCGCGTTATGTTCAAAACGCTAATCAGACATAGAACAGAAGCAGCTATACATAAAAGCCTTTAAAATCAAAACCATTAAATGGGTAGGTCACTAATAGAGGAATTTGGTTTCGTTAAATTCCGTTTAAAAAATAGCGCACTTTTTAACGTTCCTACGATAAAATAACTAGTTTTTCTCCCACGTTCAGTTAACCAAATGATAATGTCTTCTCGTTGGAGGTTTAGCGTTTTTGCATTAGTGCATAAGTGCAGTTAGCAGTTTGAACAGTTCTCCCTTGACACACCACTTTTTAATTATTTAGGTTTTAAGCTATTTGCAAGTTTATGACGATATTTTTTATGTAACCTTTATGTATAAGTAATTTCTTATTCTAAAATAGCAAGACTACTGGCGAAATTGCATCGAATTTGGGTAGCTTGTGGTAACTGGCTGTAAGATGCGAAACACTATCACATCTTTTTCTCTAATGGGAGTAGACAGGACTAGGGCTGGATCCCAAGTCCACTTTTATTGTGATGGCGGCCGTGGAGTTAGGAGATGGGAATCAAATGGTAATTGATTGCTTGCCGTCTCCGAAGAGAAGCAGCTTTTACCTGGTACATTCTCTGTTTTTTTTTCTTCCTGTTGAGAATAAGGCAGTTAAATATTTTATGAATTCATTTCTTGAACTAAATCTTTTCGAAGAATAATGTAGTATGTAATATTTCGTAAAATTCAAATAAATATCACTCATAATAAGCATTTCATTTGCTTAATTTGCCCTACATCACCCTACATGTAACCCAATTTTAACTACAACGGAAGCAAATACATGTTCCATACATCGGTATAATGTTCCCTAAAATGTTCTAATACATTAGCTCGTACATATATAATTTGGAATTGAACATGCGTCCCTGGGGGCCAGAACCTAATTCAGTTGTGGTCAGTATCGAATTCCCCTGCTTACACAAGATTTTACGTAGGTTGTATAGGTTTATTGATTTGTTGTGTGGAATGTTGGGCTACGAAGAATAAAGAAAACCAAACGTTACATTGCATGTAGCAGAAGTGCGAATGCTTAGGTGGATGACAAAGATGGATAAGATCAGGGATGAATATATACGAGGGAGTTGAAAGGTTGCACCGATTGTGAATAAATTAAAAAGAGGTGGGATGCCGACCATCTGGCAAATTAAATGGTTAGCTGGATGGCAACAGAGATAAAGGATGACCTAGAAAAACGTGGAAGAAATGTGTGAAGCGGAACATGGAGGAGAGGGGGTTAGTTAGTGCAGATAAGGTACATAATAGAAAACTATGGGGGGAATCGACATGCAGAGCCAACCCCAAACAGGGTGAAGCGAGGAAGATCATGTAAAGGTTTTTTTGAGCTAGTATATGTCCTTTGTACTTCTTATATTTTATTAGTTTTACTCTATTTTCAGGGGTATCAACGACGTAAATATACTTAGTGTACTTGCGAAATCTTAGATGCTTTTTTCCAACGATATGTATGTTTCTACTCTTGTAATTGTCAGTTTACTGGTTTGCTGGCCACGGACATGGATGGATGATCTTCTGAACCAACTAGGTACTGAAATTGTAGTAGTTTCATAACCACAACTGTTCTGGAACTTTAAGAGACAAATCGCAGATATACATACGCGAATGTATTTTCGTCTCACCATAATTTTGTAAAGGCCATCCCAATCCATTTTTATTTTTTGCTAAAGTACCAAAAAATCTGCTGTCATATGTCTTGAAGAAAGACAACTGCAACTAAATACATAAAGCATATGAAGGACAACATTTTTAAGATAATATTTTAGCCGCAAGTGCAGGACATAGACTACTCAAAGGGATTTCAAAAAATAGAGTGTAAAAATCATCAAAACATGAAGCGCACACGTATAAATAATGAAAATGATGCGGATGCCGCGTCGAGCATGAATTACGGAGCTGAGTTGGCAGAAACATAACATTTATGGACAAAAATGCTCTAAATGTCGGCATTGACGCATGGCTGGGTTTTGCGGCTTAGCAAAGCCAACGCGTGATATAGTATTTTGGGCTTTGAATAATTTCTGCATAACTATTTATGTAGATATTATCCAAAGTCAGAAAATGCCAGTTGTCCCAGGCGTAAAGGTACTAATCACGTCTCTATCCCTTATCCCAGGGAAGACAAAACGTAGAATCATAAGAACCAATAAGGTCACTTTCAACGTAATAGGGCATTATCAGACAAGTCTGAATTCTGATAAAGTTGGGGTCTACATAGGGCGCACTATAAGTTTCCGGAACTGGCCACTTACATAAACAATATTTAAAAATTTATTGCAATATTTGAAAATAGAACTCTTTGGCTGTAGAATGCAGTTTGTTTCATCTGACTGTCTTTTGTTTTTACCTTGTGGCGCCATTTAAAAAATTGTGTGTCTGCATCAACATGGATTTAACTCGGGAAAATTTTCGTAGTATGATTTTCTACGATTTTAAGTGTAATTTGACAGCTCAACAGAGCATCGCTCGGCTTGAAACAGCTTTTGGCAATGAAGCACCATGCAAGACAACTGTTTATAGCTGGTTTGCAGAATTCAAGCGTGGTCGTATCAATCTCAGTGACGAATCTCGCGATGGTCGGCCGTCCACCGCTGTGACCAACAAAAACATCGATGCTGTGCGCCGTATGATTGAAACAGACAGGCATGTGACCTACCATGAAATTCGCGCATCCTTAGAAATAGGCATGAGTCAAATACAAATAATCCTACACAAACATTTGGGTGTGAGAAAGCTGTGCTCGCGGTGGATCCCACACAACTTGACCGAGGCTCAAAAAACGGACCGCGTCACTTGGTGCAGTGCCATGCTTACCAGATTCAACGAAGGTGCGTCAAATTTGGTGTGGGGCATAGTAACAGGTGACGAAACATGGATTTATTGCTACGATCCCAAAACAAAGCAGCAATCGAGCGTATGGGTCTTTCAAGATGAGCCGAAACCAACCAAAGTGGCGCGCGTGAACAGTGCATGTAAGCGGATGATTGCTTCTTTTTTTAATAAAACTGGACACGTGGCTACTGTTGCTTTAGAGAATCGTCGTACAGTGAATAGTGACTGGTAACCGACCATTTGTTTGCCGGAAGTTATTGACGAACTCCGTAAAAATAACCGTAAACGCCGTATCATCCTGCACCACGACAATGCTAGTTCTCACACGGCCAGACAGACAAACGACTTTTTGAAGGCGAAAAATGTAGAACTCATGAGTCATCCTGCATACAGTCCCGACCTGGCACCTTGTGACTTTTTTCTGTTCCCAAAAATTAAGAACCAATTACGCGGTCAACGATTTTCATCACCAGAAGAGGCTGTCGAGGAGTATGAAAAACACGTTTCAGAGGTCACCACAGAGGAGTGGCACAAAAGTTTTCAAAACTGGTTTCATCGAATGAAAAAGTGCATAGACGCCAAGGGAGATTATTTTGAAAAACAATAAATTAATTTTGTACCTTTAATAGTATTTTTTCATATTCATTCCGGAAACTTATAGTGCCACGTAGAACTAAACATATACCGTCTTATTATAAAACCCAGACTAACTTTGTTACTAGATTTAAACCATTATCCGCCCAAAATGAAGTTGACATTGTCAGGTGAGATGAGAGACTGATATTACTAGATGTCAACTTGATTTGGTCGGATAATGGTTTAAACCTAGTAACAAAATTAGTCTGGGTTTTATAATAAGACGGATGTGGTCAAAATACCTTCCGGTGGGCATTAGAAGTATTCCGATTTAAAAAAAAAATTATATAGGACGGGTTGCTAGGCATGTCGCCTATTGACATGATATTCGAGATTTTTGATTCGGCACACAAGGCAGAAGAAATAAGCTTTTCTTCATAAATATAACCGTCTCAAGCGTTGCCAGGCATCCGGATAAAGACGGACACAGTCAGGGTTTTTGGTTGTGTTGTGTGTGCGGCCAAATTACACATGGTGTCCAATACAGCAAGTCAGACTTTAACTTAGAGGAAAAAAAATCTTTTGTAAATGATAAAATGATAAAATTACCGATAATATAGTAGCGTTGCCGTTATCTAAGTTTAAGACTGCTATCAAATATCAATAATTAAAAAATTATTCATTTAATATTATCACGGAAACGTCTATTTATCATCATCTTATCAAAAATCTTGGAAACAGTTGACTGCAAATTTTAATTGTATTATTTAAATCTATAATATTATAGACGAACTCCGTGGCGTAGTGGTCATCATGCTCGTCCGCCACCCAGAGGTTCCAGGTTCGATTCCCGGTCAGGGCAAATTAGAAAATGGCCTTTTTCAAATTGTCCTGGGTCTTGGATGTTTATCTATATATGTATTTGTTATATAATAATATAGAATCATTGAGTTTGTATCCCAAAACACAAGTCTTGAACTTACTTTGGGGCTAACTCAATCAGTGTAATTTGTGCCTATATATTTATTTATTATTTAATATAAAGTATACTGAGCTTAAGTGTAAATCTGTATTATAATTGTAACATAGCCCATCAAGCTGGGTAAGGACCAACACTGAACTGGGGTTCTTTCGGCGTAATTTTTCCAGAAGTGGTCGTTCCGAAACGCTAATTGTTTTTAGCTTTTGCACTAATATTTTAATAAAATAACCGTCAATAAGAGATAAATTTATCCTACTTTAAATAAACATTTTTGACTTTGACTTTCATATTTTAAATTTACTAAGCCCTAAATCTAAGGGCGTACGTGTTTTTTACCTAAATATCCGGCTAAACTGGCTGTTCTGTTAGGCTTTTTTTATTCAAAATTTAGTTACTTTACTTAAATAAATAAAAAAATGGTAACTGGCCCATTTTGTCCAAATTTTCAGCTTCACTGGCTGGTCGTCGACTTTTCAGTTTTAAAACATTGCAATTCTATTTGTGAATGCCGTTGAATTGTTGGCATTATAGCTCGAAATGTATGTGCTAAGACTTTCAATCGCCTCTTAACACATCCATATAGGAAAAGATGGTATATACACAAATATCTATTCCAAATTAGAATCCACCAGAGACTCGGACTCCAGCAAATGGGATACTTACTGGCCTCGCGAGTAAGGAAACAATGTAAAGATGACATAAATATTGTTTATTATACAACAAGCAAATTTTGTGATTCTGTGCACTAAATTAAGGCATGTGAAATGAGCAAATTAAGTTATGAGAGAGATAAAGAAAGCATACTTTTTTCACTAGGTACTTTTTAATTCGATTCCCCTTAGTGCCGGACCAGACGAACGCAAGTTGCGTCGCGCAACTTGCGTCGCGTTACGCGCTTACATAGCATTTCATACAATTTCTACCAATCGTTCACACGACGCGCAAGTTGCGTCTCAACGCAACTTGCGCTGCGTTACGCGTGCTCGCACGCGCCTGCATAGAGGTCGCGTAGTGTTAGAAAGCGGGACAAAAATGTTTTGAAAAACTTATTTTTGAAATACAAAACCGACCTTGTCTATGAGACTTGTCTTTAAAAAATAGTGGCATTTCACCATATTCTCTCCATACATCGGTTGTTTGGAAGAAATGTGCTTTTAGCGATCTGACCGAGCTACATTTTAACTATTTTTATTTTTTGGTCTTGAATAAAGTATTGCTTACTCATCATTATGTTGGGTACCGTACTTTTTTTTTCTCGTAATTTATAATAAGCACCATGGAAGTTTAACTTGTATAAAAGTTGAATGAGGTATTCCACTTAGGGCACCCGTCTGAATGGCATCTGCGCGAATGAAACCTAGTCTATTCCACGAAGGGCACCTATTTTTGACCACGAAGTGAACCTATACATCAGCAGCCTAGTGCTGGGATTTAAATATTTTAATTTTTAAATTTTTAAATATTTTAAATTAATCTAACTCACTCACTCATCACGAAAACTACCAAGCCAATGAAGATATAGATATAGAAGGTAGAGTGTGACTAAAAGACGCCCACTAAGCAAGAATTTTTTGAAATTTAATCCCTAAGAGGGTAAAATAGGGGTTACCAGTTTGTATGGAACTTCGTAATTTTTAAAGTGAGACACACGAAATTTTTAATTTACTTTAGTAGTAAGTAGAAAATAATAATGCATTTATTAGATTTTGAAAATTACATCCCTATAGGGGTGAAATAGGGGTTGTAATTTATATGAATCTTCGTCATTTTTGAAGCGAGACATGACATTTTTAAATTAGTCGTCAATTAAAAATAATATTACAGAAATTACATTTAAAAAATTACATTCCCTGGGGTGCATTAGGGGTTGCGAATTTATATTATTATTAAATTTCATTTTTTGAGTGATAGACCAAAAGATCATTTGTTCTCTTTTGCTCTAGCAAATGACGGGAACGGGAATGGGAACGGGAACAGGACGTAAAAACCAATTAAAGATTCTATTAGAACCATTTTCGACATCTACGCGAACGAAGTCGCAGGTAACAGCTAGTTATGAATAAAAGCAATATAATTCACTAAAACGTTAAATAATTACGCATACATTCCGACATATTAACACGTCTTTATAACATTCGAAATAAACAGAGCCCGAGGCCGTCAGAACAAAGGCCATATGAATTACGCATATGTATATATTGTGTAATCACCAGCGATTCTAACTCTACTTACAATGCGACGTAAATAAGTTGAACAAAAATGGCGGTTTTCAAAGCATTTTTGTACAAATTCTCGACAAGTAAATTGAACTAAAACGGCCGTCGTCGGCGCATTATTTGTACCTGCGCCGATAACCACCATTTTGGTTCAACCTACGTGCCGAGAATTTGTACAAAAATGCTTTGAAGTCCGCCATTTTTGTTCCACATTTTTGTGTCGCATCGTACCATCCTACCTAGTTAGGATGCTAAGTAGAGTTCTTTAAAATCGGATAGTGTAATAACACCTTAAGTATGTTCATGTCGTTGGCTGCGTGTCGGCTTGTGCAACTCAAAAGAATCAAAGAAGCACCGCCTTCTTTTTTCGATAGCCGCCGTCGAATACTAGAAGAGGTCAAAGCCGCCGCCGGCATAGAGTAGATACAGACAGATTCATACAGTACAAATGCGACAGTAGACATAGAAAATTGCAATGAGTACATTTACTCAGCAAAACATTTTTATCCAAGTGCACCAAAAGAAGGGTTATGTGTTTCGAGTGTAATTATATATTTTTTAAGCATCCCCCCCTTCAGCTTAAATGGCTTGATTGAAAGTACTGAAATTAATTTCTTCTTAAGGTGAGGTTTTCGTAAACTCGAGGCGGCTGAGGTGCAAGGCAATCTGCGAGATGCCCCAGTTAATTACCTATTCAGAGTGACGGGGGAGCGGGAAGCGCAGAATGAAAGCAGAATGATGAGGAACGTAGATTTTATCGTTTTCTTGTTATAAATCTTAACCTTTTGTGTGTGGCTATACCGGATCCAGGTATAAATAAATTGTTTTACTATTGTGTCTAGTTTTTGCAACACACAAAATGTTAAATAACTAATTTCAGAACTTTATGACTTTGCACATTCAATCTACTTAGTACTTCACCAGTATATCTTTATATATTAATACTATCCGTAGTCCACAGGACTACAGCTTTACCCATGTGGACATTTTTTTAAATATTTTTAGGTTTCCGAACAAAAAATTAAAAAACGAAACCCTTACAGGATCACTCGGACAGACGGACGGACAGACAGATGCAAGCCGTGCATTTGTCTGTCCGTCTGTCACATCCAATTTGTTCTAAATCTTCCAGAACAAATCAGGTGAAACTCGGTAGAATGGTGTAATCATATGGCCCAAGCACAGTTGTGTAAAGTAAATTTTTTAAAGGGTCATTTTCGAGGAAGGAGTTTGGAAATTTAAAAAAAAGGTACCGTGTCATTTATCAAATAAAAGGGCTCCTTATGATGATCATATTATTGTTATTATTATAAAATAAATAGTTTTGTTTTTATTCATAAAAAAGACGAAAATTGACGAAAATTGACCCTGATCACGGAAACTACTGAGTCTACAAATTTGAAAAAAATACAGTATATAGTTTATTGCTTTTAAATTACAGGAATAATAAGAAAATAAAATTTTTGAAGTGAAAACTTCTTTAGCAGCGTTGTACACTTTTTTTGTTATGGGTAAAAAATGTTAAGCTCGCGTCAGGGCGTCAGGACATGGGACCCTGATCGAAAATTCGTAAGACGGATGGAGAGTAGACAGCCGGCGCAGCGTAGGAGAGTAAGTATCCCTTGAAATATCTTTCTACGGCGCGGCGAAAATGTTTGCCTGCGCCAGCTGTTTCGTTTAGGTGGCGCAGGGCGCTTGCGCGATGTTCGTGTGTGTTTATGTCAGCGTACCACGCGCATCCATGGATAGTGACAGTGACAGCTGATGGCTCGACTGCTGTGTATTCGTAAAATTTGTGTATATAAAGTGTTTACTTAATGTAATATAAATTGTCATGTTTGTGTACGATACCGCAATAAATAAATATTATATTCTACCTCATAAATGATAGTACTTTTATACTGATAATTAAAGCAATTCGTGCAAAATTATTCCCTTACCATTCCAAAATATCAAAAATGCACAACGTTAATATTCAAGTTTTCACTTCTGCCGGCACTCCCGGAGTGCAATCCGTCGTTTTGTGTTTTTTTAATAAGGTCCATTTTCGAGGGACAAATTAGGAAATAAAAAAAATAGTTTTGCAAACCTTACTGTGTTATATACAAATAAAAGGTCTCGTAATTAGGATCTCAAATATATTTTTGCTATTATTGTCAAATAAATAGTTTTGATTTTATTCATGAAAGAAGATGAAAATTTACCATTTGCCCCTGATCTACGAAAGACTGAGCCTAAAATTTTGAAAAAAAAAATACAAAATATAGTTCATTGCTTGTAGATTACAAAACAAATAATAAAAGAATTCTATCAATTGAAAATGAACTGGAAAACTCAAAATACGTTCACTTACAAAAAATTTATGGTATTGTACGGAACCCTCTTCACGTGTGTTCAATTCGCACTTGCCCGGTTTTTAGGGTTCCATTGTAAACAAGGAACCCTTATAGTTTCGTCATGTCTGACTGTCTGTCCATCCGCGGTTTTACTCAGAGACTATAAGTACTAGAAAGCTGTAGTTTGGTATAGGTAGGAATAATAATCATGCCAAAAAAGTGGTAAAATAAAATATTGGAAACAAAAAAAATTGGTTAGCTCCCATACAAGTAAAGTAACTCTTTTTTTTTCTCGACTTACCCATCGTGTGGGTTATAGTTGAAAAGGGATTTTAAAAATATTGTAAGCTTGAGTCATTTTTTGATTACGGTATCCGTTTTTGAAATATTTGGTTTTATTATGCAAATTTGTATTAGAGTCAAGTGTCCCTTGAAAAATTTGCAAATTTTGCCCTCTATTTATTAAACGGTTATATATGGACATGTGAAAAATTAACAGTAGTTGTATATAATAATAACGAAGTTTGAAGGAAAAAATATCAGAGCTAAGTAGGGTTTACAAATTAAAAAGTTATAAGCGACCAACTTATAAAATGTACTCAGAAAAGTTTATACAAATTCAATAAAAGGTACCAGACGGACAGCGGAGTCTTAGTAATAGGGTCAAAATTACTAAGACTTCGCTGTCCGTCTGTCCGCCCGTCTGTCTATCTATCACCAGGCAGGATCTTATTAACCGTGCGTGATGGTGATAGATAGACAGTTGAAATTTTCACAGATAATGTATTTCTATTGCCGCTATGACTACAAACTAAAAACAGAATAAAATAAATATTTCAGTGGGCTCCCATACAACAAAGGTAAAGGAACTCTTTGTGCTCGAGTCCATCTCGCACTTGGATGCATATATCTAAACGTCAAAATAAACATTTTCTACGGGATTTGTATGAAATAAAGGCAGGTGACGTCATAGTTTCTTAGAGTCAAATAGCGCTCTTAATATATTTTTTTCTGCAATAATAAATAAATAAATAAAAAAATCACATGGAAAGTGTATATGATCAATGACAAGTAACATTATTTTGTAACGTTTTATTTTCTGAACAGTACCTAATAAACAGTATTATCGACCTAGGAAAATACCCAATTGTCGCATCTGTACTGTGTGTACTCTTTGTCCGCGGTATAGCTTCTTTGTCGGCTTTTCTAATAGCCGTCCGCGACAGTCGAGAACGAAAGCGGTACTTTTGAACTCTTTGTGCAAACACCGACACGCGATAGACAGTTTTCTAATTTGCTCTTGCCTGGCTGTGTACCTGGTGTCGCCGCGGCGCCGTATGTGTTACTATGGTTACGTTACGGCTCGTTCAGTTTCATTTTTCATCTCGCTGTAGTAGGTACATAGGTATCCTTTTGCCGCTTATTGCCGATTTCTGATAAGAAATCAACCGGCAATGAACGGTTTTAAAAATAGGTAGGTCCCTCTGATATGTACGTGCAGTGTGAAAGTTTATTTTTTGGCAGAACTTTGAAGAGTTTTGAATGTTTGAATGTTTATTATAAATTTTTGGTAGATAAAGTCCAGGCAGTTATGTTTATACCTACCTAGTTCATATTATTACATACTTAGTAGGTAGGCACCTCACTAGGTAATGAAAGTAATATAAGCATATTTCATTATCATGTGTTTATGGTTATAGTCTTCGAGTATGGTCTAAGGTTATGGTCGAAGGTCTAAGGGCCTTAATCTGTATCACCCCCCGCAAGCTTTTCCGGACCGGGATGACCAAACTCGTAACTCCCACAGTTAGGAAGTAGGAAGAGGTAGGTACAAATAATAGACCGAGCGAGCAAAATGTGCGAAGCGTCTCAGTTTCGAGATTGGCCTTAAATGTTTTTGTACGGCTGTTCTCGCCTAAAAATCGCATTTCTCAACCGATTCTTGTGAAATTTTGTAAGAAGTTTCAAAAATTATGTAGAACTTTCGGGAAAATTCAAATTATTGAAATTTTTCAAAATAGCAAAAAGCGGGCAAATCGTCTTAATATTTAATTTAATAAAATAGCATATTTCAGCCATTCGGAATTAAAAAAAAACTAATTATACTTTTTTTGTTACCTTTATTAGGACGCAACTTTTTTTCTGAACCACTTTTTAGTAATAATTAGGTAGGTACTTATCAGCCATCTAGGTTAGGTATTTATAACTTACTTACTTATGTTTATGTATCTTATTTGTGTTTATATTTTGTACCTTTACCTACCTACTATGTTATATTTTAGTTTTTATTAATATATTAGGTATAGTCGTATTTATTCATACGACGCCATGGACAGAAAAATATATTGAGATAATAGGGGTGACGACAGGGTGAAAAAGGTATGATTACCTGCAAAGATATATAGATAAAAGATATGTAGATATAAGTTTTTGAAATAAAATAACAAAAAGTAAATAACGTACCATGATTATAGTCCGTTTTTTAGATTAAATAAAAATAATGGACCCATATTTTCAGTTTACCAAAAAAATCAAAATTCTTAAAGACACGGAGCATCAAATTTCCGGAGTGGGGGCTTGCGACGTCACCGTTAAGTAAAAATCGCACCTCGCCATGATGTCATACGAAATTTTAATGCGCTGTATCTTTTTAACTTTTTGTTTCTCAGAGAAAAGAAAAAATAAGTGTACAATATTTTTAATATATTTATCATATAGGCAAAATATATTTTTTCATTCGTCATGCCTATTCATTGTACTTATTCTGATGAAGCCATTAACAGGACAATCCATTTGAACAATGATTGCCTTCATTCAGACAAAGCCATTGACAGGATAATCTACAAAGATAATGACTGTTTTTATTCAGACAAAGCCATTGACAGGACAATCCACAAGACAATATTATCTTCATTCATACGACGACGTTGACAGGACAATATACTGAGTCAATTCATTGTCTTCCTTAAGACGAAGCCATTGGAAGAATAATTCACTAAGATACTTCATTGTTTACATTCATATGAAGCCATTAAAAGGATAAGCCACTAAGACAATGATTGTCTTCATTCTGACAAAGCCATTGATAGGACAGCCTTCTTAAACAGTTAATTGTCTTAGTGAAATCCAGTTGGACAGTGATTGTCTTCATTCATACAACGCCATTGACATGACAAACCAATAAGCCAATTTATTGTCTTTATTCAAACGAAGCCATAGACAGGACAAACCACTAAGATAATGATTGTCTTAATTCAGACAAAGCCATTGATAGGACAATCCACTTAGACAATGATTATCTTCATTCATACGAAGCCATTGACAGGAAAATCTACTATGACAGTGATTGTCTTCATTCAGACAACGTCATTGACATGGCAATCCACTAAGACAATTCATTGTCTTAGTGGATTGCCATGTCAATGAGTCTTCATTCAAACAAAGCCACTGACGGGATAATCCAATTAGACAATGATTGCCTTCATTCAGACGAAACCATTGACAGGACAATCCACTAAGACAATATTGTCTTTTAGCCAGCTAAATTGACCAAATAATCTGTGTGCGTCATTATGTACTTAGCGCATCTTGCGCGGGTAAAGCGGCCACACGGAGCGCGAGTTGCGCGGCGCAACTTGCGCTGTTACGCGACGCAACTTGCGTCTCGTTTGTTTCGACCCTTACATAACACTCTCTTGTAGTTTAAGAGCTTGCTGTTAAGCTGTATTATTACATAACTACTTCATTTAAATTTCACAGGCCATAATTTTAAACAAACCACTATGTTTAGTTACTGCTCAGACCTTAAAGTTAGGCCACAGATAAATATTTCATCAGGGAGCCTGACTCTTGTCTGTGCTCAAGGCCGTTGCCCGGTGACTTCATCTTATTTATCTATGTCTGCGTCAACTCGGACTTTCATAATGATACAGTGCCCTCCTTTATTTTTTTAGTAACCTTTTGATACTGTCCCACTGCTGGGCAAAGGTCACCCCATCTCTTCGAAACATCTCGATTGTGTGCCACTACCGACCATTAATTTAAAATATATTATTAAAAATCACATACATACACTGTCATATTTTTATCCCTAATACTCGTAGCCGAGCGGGATGAGCGACGACCACGCGACTTTTTTACTTACATTTTTAAACTCGAGATATTTTTCGTTTGGCATGTCCGAATTGAATGACTCAAAAAGTTATATAAAGGTATTGAAGCAGTCTTGAATATTATGTTTTTTTTTTTTGGTAAAAATAATACTAAATTACAAATAAAGAGCCTTTTCTAGCAGCGGCATTTCAATTAAATTTTAAAAATAAAAAACCGCTTACTGTGACATAACTATTATAGTTAGACATATGCTGTTCTGACACTTTTTGTAGATAATGATGTGTTCTACGAAGTTGTGCACACCTTTTGTTCTATCATCAAAAGTTTCCGCACCGCACGCAATGTAAGGAATTTTTAAGTCATTTTTTACACGTTGTTGGGTTAAATTATTGGAGTATAAGTAAGGTTTAAGTAAATCTCTTTTTTTTAATGAAAGCATTTTTTAGGGCCAGTAGTTTCCGAGCATATTCGATGCAAACAAACAAAACTTTCCACTTTATAATAATAGTTTAGATAGGGCACACAAAGCATTTTTGTTATGGCGGTTTTAAGCAGACCAAGCCCAGGTTCACATGACTAATATGCCACTTTGAGCTTGATTGTGGGCGAAAAGATGAAAAAAGGAATCAAAATAGTGACGGGTTGCTAGCCGCATCGCTTATTAACATGATAGGCATTTTCGCCTATTCCCTCGATCGATTCAAGTTTAAAATCCGGAATGATTTTTTGAGGATCTTTTGATACTTAACTGCTTCTCAATTTTTTTTAATGCACTCTTCATGAACTCATAAGGATCTGTAACAGTCAACAATACATACGTAGACTGTCCCCAAATTAACATATCAAATGTACAGACACAATCCTGTTATTTAATTAGTTTTATAGGAGTAGAGATTTAATCTAACTGTCCACTGTTGACTTATGAAAATGTATGGAAATGTCGTTACAAAGGTCACTACTCGCTATGAATAATTTCTTTGATGCATCAGTCAGAGATGACGAGATTTAAAGGGTTTAAAGCAAGACAGACGCCCAGGAACCTACTTTTACCTTGCGCCCTATTTTTCATGTAAAGAAATCAAATAGAAATGCTCAAGCCAGCAAAAGACTTGCGTGAACTAAAATAGTCTGTAAAAATTATGGACAATACTCACGGTTTACAATATGCAGCATTAGCTTGAATTTTGGGACTAGATGCTTATTGTGTTCATATTCGGATTTGTAGTACTTTCACAATATGGGTTCGCTGCATGTTTTTCAATGTAGTCCCTATGATTGGAAACGGAGCTAGTACTCTTAGATCAAGATTATTCTGGTTCTTAAAACTTAAGTTTAAACGCATAATTAAACTTAGTAACGTTAAGTTAGCGTAACACAGGTTTTTACAACTTACATTAGAGTTCTTTTAAATTGTATTCAATATATTCTCTACCTGTCTAATAAATAAAATAATAATAATAATAATACTTTGGGATGTGTCAAAGTGTCAAAGTGTCAACATATTTATTTTATAATAAATAGTTATTTAAAATATTATGATCAAAAGTGTGCATCTATAATTCGTTTTATATTGATATAAATATATCTTTTTCTGGAATATTTCAAGTTAATATGGAAAATATGTACAATTGAAAAAGATTAAGAAATTTTTACTTTGGAAATGACGGATGACAAGTCAGCTGATAGCTGTGATTGTAATATAATTTGTGATTTTGGTATTTTTTAAAGAAATAAAGCAAATTACTATAAAATCAGTATTGAAATCAGTTATAAAATGGTGTTTTGGGCTTATGGTGCTGTTGACAAAACTCGAAAATTACTAAAATAGCACTGACGGCTGCAAAGTGAGGAATAAAGCCATTACATGGAAAATTGCATCTTCTGGGATTTTCTGCTGGTGCTACTTCGGTGGTAATGGCCCGGGCAGCAACTCATACCCAAAAAAGGAACCACACGATGAATGAATTGCAGATCAGTTGAACAGTGTTACATAAATAATTTGCAATTTCGGTGTTGTTTTTGTTTGAGCAAAATTATATGAAATTCGGTAAAAACTATTATAAATTATGGACTTGCGGTATTGGTGGTCTTTTTTTGTGACATACCTACCAATTTAGTTTATAATAATTTAATTATAGATTTTTATTTTTATAGTATTATTTTTAAGATATAAATCCCCTATTATTTTAGGTAGATAGGTATGATGAGTCAGATATCTCAAGCTCCTAATCGGGCTATGACCGTTAGTCAGTCTGGTGCAGCAACGTCCCAAGAATCCGTGCAATGTATGGATTGCCCTCAACCACGTTTTTTCAAGGGACAGAGAGGCCTACATATCCATCAAAGTAAGTGCCACAAGGGAAGCAATATTTTAACAAGCATTCAAGCTAGCCAAATTCGGACATCTCCCCCTTCCTCTACTAGTCCATTGTGGCAAAAACTGAATAAATATAAGAAAAACATACCCGTTGTTAGACGCATACCACGCGGCGCTAGGCGCTGCGTAGCTGCCTCTCTGTCCTCTTGTATAAAAAATGTAGTAGAAAAAAATGACAAGAACGGTTGGGAGTCTCTTCTTTTTTTTACATACAACATTCTTAATGTAAGTAAGGAAACTAGTAGTAGCGGTACGCTAACTCAAAAAATTAAAGACAATTGTTGCCCCAACATTAGGCCAGAATTAGGTACAGATCAGAAAAAAAACACTAAGCACAAAGTTTCTAAATTAATTGAACTAAAATTTAACGATGGGGACATGAAGGGTGCTGCTGACCTCCTTTTTTCTACTGACGTAGTTGCACCAGATACTCCAGAGACCTACGCCGCCTTGTTATCGAAACATCCTCAACCTTTAGTAACATCTTGCTTGCCAGATGCCCCCGGACCTGCGGAGCGCACACTAGAGACTACGCCGGAAGAGATACGAGCCGCGATTATGTCCTTCAGAAAGGGCTCTGCTGGCGGACTGGATGGCATGACGCCGCAGCACCTTAAAGATCTTGTCTGTGGTACATCAGGTGACGCTGGCACGGCCCTACTGGGAGGACTGACGCGGCTCGTAAATCTTATGCTTTCGGGTAAGGTATGTGAAGACATACTAGAAGTACTCTATGGGGCCAACTTATGTGCGCTTCGGAAAAAGGACGGTGGCATTCGCCCTATTGCTGTAGGTAACACAATCCGCCGCATAGCTTCCAAAATCTGCTGTAGGCACATCATTCACAATCTACAACAAGAGTTTCAACCAACCCAGTTAGGTTTTGGAACTAAAGGGGGGTGTGAGGCTGCCGTTCATGCGGCCCGCACCTTTCTTAATTGTGGCGGAGGCGAAGTGTTCCTAAAGGTTGATGTGAAAAATGCTTTTAACTCCTTGGATAGGGGCGCTCTGCTGACTGAAGCTAAAAATTTAATTCCTAGCACTTATTCTTATTTGTGGCAGTGCTACGGTAAACCAACCAGCTTGGTATACAATGGCCAGCTTATTGAATCGGCGGTCGGCTGTCAGCAGGGTGACCCACTCGGACCGGCTATTTTCAGTTTGGCTATATATCCTTATATTAAAGTTTTGGCTTCAAAATTCAATGTTTGGTACCTGGATGACGGGACCTTAGGTGGGGATGCTGCATCAGTTTTATTAGATTTAGACAAAATTATAAAATCATTTGGTAAAATCGGTTTAGAATTAAATTTTTCAAAATGTGAATTATTCATAAGTGACGACGTCTCTCTAGAATCTCGGAACGATCTAAATTCTAAATTCAATGTATTGGCTCCAGGTATAAAAATTATAAATGAGCAGTCACTCCGCCTTCTGGGGTCACCGGTGCTGGAGGATTCCTTCACAAAATTTGTAGAAGAAAAATTAATAGCTTTTGAAGACTCCTCCAGACGCCTAACGGACATCAATCCCCACATGGCATATTCGATCATAAAATTCTGTCTCTTTATACCCAAGACTACCTACACACTCCGTTGTACACCACTTTGGACCTATAACCATCTTTTGACTGTGCTCGATCTAAAAGTCCGAAACACTTTAACCAATATTTTAAATTGTAAACTAGATGACACAAGTTGGATCCAAGCAACACTACCAATTCGCCACGGTGGTCTTGGAATCAGAAAAATTTCAAGTGTAGCACTTCCAGCGTTCCTGTCCTCAGTCTATAGCACGGCTAACCTCGTCGGTAAGATTTTAGGCCCGTCGCTAAGCGACGTAGGGGTAGCCGGCTTAGCTGTGGCCAGGGATGCTTGGATCGGTGCAACCGGTCCGGGCCAAGCTTTACCCTCGAATCCGGCTTCGCAGCGGCAATGGGATGAGCCTCTCTGCCTACTTGTTCAGAAACAACTATTAGATAATACGAATAGTGAGGTGGAGAGGTCTCGCCTCTTAGCCAGCTGTGAGCCGGAGTCGGGTTACTGGTTAAATGCCATACCGTCGGCAAGTATAGGTACCCTCTTGGAGAGAAATACATTTACTTTAGCGGTCAGTCTACGATTAGGGGCTAGAACGAATGAGCCACATCGCTGTCGTTGTGGTGGGGATGTCGATCCCCTGGGTCACCACGGCCTGGCTTGTCGTCGCAGCGCAGGGCGTATTTCGCGTCACGCCACCTTGAATGACGTCATCCGTCGGGCTCTTGCCAGTGCCGGTGTGCCAGCAATTTTAGAACCGAATGGTATCACGCGGGACGATGGCAAGAGACCCGATGGCATGACGCTCATCCCTTGGAAGAACGGGCGGTCGCTTGTGTGGGATGCTACATGTGTAGACACTGTAGCTCCATCCCATGTACGAGCGACTGCTCGAAAAGCGGGCGCGGCAGCGACGGCAGCGGAAGCCATCAAGAGGCGCAAATATTCGGCTCTAGGGGAGCCGTATATATTTGTGCCTTTTGCAGTGGAGACCTTAGGGCCTTGGGGTGCGGAAGCTCGTCAAATTTTTAAGGAAATTTCCGCACGCCTGATCGACGTTTCGGGGGACCCAAGGGCCGGCGCGCATTTTGGACAGCGTCTAAGTATTGCTATTCAACGCGGAAATGCCGCCAGTCTCTTGGGTACTTTGCCCTGTGACGGCAGCGATTTGGCCTCCATTTTTTATATAATTTAATATAAGTTTTTATTATTTAATTATTTTTATTTTATTTAGTTTTAATTGAAGTAGGTAGTATTTTAGTTTGTTTAGTTTTAATTAAGTGTTTTTTTTGTTTTCTTATATTGTATATATTTTTGTGTGTTTAATAAATAAAATAAATATTAAGTAATTCATCATCAAATTAAATTTACAGTACCTACATAAAGATCAAGGGCTTCGCAAACGTCTGCCTCGGGGCCTCATATTGGCTAAACTCTTCGCTGGTATACAAGAAATTTTCGAATAATTTCTATTACTATTGATCTGTGATCCTAAATATTTAATGAAACGTTTCACTTTATCTATCAGTACCGAGTCCCACCCAATACTCCCAATCATGTTGTGTATCGAACCGATCTCTGAATATTACATTCTATTGTGTGGTATCTGATACACATAGTTACCGCAATCATGTGCGTAGCTAAGCCTCTATCCTAAGGGAGGCAGCCCCCATCCGAAATAAACTTTGCAAGAATGTTCCTAACCATAGAGTAAGCTAAACAGTGAACCTTAAAATAAAATGCGATTATACCACATGAATTTGCAAATATCAACTTAAAAGAAGCAGGTTCAGTCAATGATTCTGAACTACCTACTTTCATCAAAAATGAATTAATGAATAAGAAGTCTGGGAGAACGGGATCTTGTTTGTACAGTTCCATGTCATGCATATGGTTATTATGATGTCTAATTATGTGACGAATAACCGCGAAGTACATAATATCTATCTCGTATACGATGATAATGGATCACAATCGAACAATTTGAGATAAGTAATTTTATTGTGAATTTATAATTTAACTCTTTGTCACTATCGCCCCAAGTATAGATAAAGTAAGAGAAAAAGTTTTGTAAAAAAAAAGTTTGATAAAAAATTTACTAATATTACCGTACTAAATAGATACCTTTTAAAATGACAAACGCTTAGGGCGTAAGAGTCAATGAAAAGAGTTAAAGCACTAACTATTGCCCTACTTATCACGCCTTTTTCATACATCCATGTCTTGATACCTCAAAGGTATACAGATATATTCTGTTCTGTGACAGCACATACAGCAAGCGCTATTGCTATACACACGTATAGCAAGCAAGACTTAAAGTCGCGATAAGCAAGGACCTATCAATGAGAATACATTTTCAGCAATATTGCTTGTGGACGCATAAAAAAAAAAATACATACGGAAAAATTACACTGATTGAGCTAGCCCAAAGTAAGTTCGAGACTTGTGTTATGGGATATTAACTCAACAATACTATACTTTATAACAAATACATATAATATAGATAAACACCCAAGACCCAGGACAATTTGAAGAAGGCCATTTTCCAACTTGTCCTGACCGGGGTTTAATGTATAGTATAAAGTCTATTAAAATTTCTAGCCCACCTACGCATTCTTATTTATATTTGTAGGTAAGTCTGAACAGGTGAACGGATTAACATTGTTTATTTTCGAAGTTTATTTCAAACATACCACGTTAAACGATGTTTCATTGAATGGCATCAGACATTTTGTTTTTAGAGTTAATGGAACATTGTTTTTTTATGTTTGTTTTTCTTTGTGCCTGTGCAATTATAAATCATAAACAAAATAGTTTGGTTGACAGAACAAAGCATATATCAAAATAATATCCTTGATATAATCTAATAGCTTTTAGATATCAACATTCGTAAAGATAATGTTCTCATAATGTTATCATTACATGGTGACATTTGATTTGATTGGTGGTTATAATGTCTCCCAGTATACAGTATATTATATAAAAAATAAATACAAAAATTTACTAAATTGTGATGAAGTACCAGCTTTTTCCCCTAACAATTAATTGGCCTTGTCTTGGAGATTGGCCAGAAATCTTAGTCCTATACTATACTTTAACCAAAAATGGTTTTATGATTGCTGTTTTCCCAAGTATAAACCACACGTTTTTTAAACGTTTGAACTAGATCTCAGACTCATCAGATCAAAACCGTAAAAGAGCACCAAGATATACCTCAGCTAAAGAAATTAAAACTAACACAGTGTTTACAAAGATGCCTACGATTTCACTACTAACTAGATGGATTACAATTATAGATTAGATGGATAGCTCCAGATATCTTGATCCATGTTTTCCGTGAGCAAATAGACTTGAGTCGACTGTCTACAGTCTACACGTAAATTTCTAGGTGTTTGCTTTGTGAACATTTCCAATATCTAGCGGAGATTGAATTCAAATCCGATAAAGTATCACCTAGTCATGACCTACATTTATGTGCTATTTTTATGTTTCTATGACGGGATTGGTTTCCTTGAAAATAGTGTACAGTAATAACTTTTTACAAGCTTGTATTTAGTTTCCCCTAAACCGTTTTTTTTTCTGTTAATCATATCTTGCAAGCTAGATTAGAAACACTCCCCATTATTCGATTGAGCTGAAACTTCATTCGCTTTCGGCCATGTTTATAGAAACACGAAATTAACATAGCCTTAGTTATATGGTGTCTACCATCAAAATAACAATTGACTGGGTATATCCGTTATCTTGCTTACTTTGTTACGTCACAGGCAAAGGCCTGTAGGTTCCAAAAATCAAAGTTCCAGAAATAACGACTTTGATTTTTAGAACTCTTCAAATATTTGGAGCAAGTTCAGTCCATGATAAGAAAACCAAAAAAAATTCGGCTTCCCATTTAAATCAGCGAACGGCCAAACGGATTTTGTATGGGAAGTCGAAAATTTTTTATGGAGGGTAAAATGTCAGCCTGTGTAAAAAATACAACGATTAAATGTATTATAATAATTCAAACCAAATTAGAGCTATCGAACAACACTATTTATGATTATGATTCTTTTCATTTTTACTGTGATAAAATCTTTCATTATTCTTTTATCGTTATTCTTAATATTTAGATCGTATTTTTATTATTGAGCCTACAAAGAAATTCTCACTGAGAAATATCTAAAGCCCTC
Organism: Acrobasis suavella; assembly: GCA_943193695.1. NCBI lineage: Eukaryota > Metazoa > Arthropoda > Insecta > Lepidoptera > Pyralidae > Acrobasis > Acrobasis suavella. The sequence continues at coordinate 8,123,273 of OW971947.1, forward strand.
AACGATGTTCTGGAAAAATTGTTTGAATTTCTGTTGTGTTCGTCTCATCTTGATTAAATAATTAATAGCTAACTTTTCTGACACTGTTTTTATTTCAAGTCCTAAAATCAACATTGTATTGCTTCATTTCCTATAAATCAAAATGGCTTTGCTTAACATTAATTTAGGTATTGAAATGCTTTTTTTAAAGCAATTCGATGTAAAGTATTTTTTTCTTTAACGTATATGTATTGAGGGAATGGTCGAAAATGCGAATCATGTTAGTAGGCGATGCGGCTAGCAACCCATTACTACTTTGATTCATTTTTCACCTTCTCGGCCACCATCACGCTCAGAGTGGCCTTTAAGTCTTGCGGCCGTGGGCTCTGTCTGCTTAGAGCCGCAAGACCCAAAATGCTCTGTCTACCCCGTTAGGGATAAAGACGTGATATTATGTTTTTATGTATGTATAAACTCTCTACTTGCAAACTCTCTCTCTCTCTATCCCTTTCTCTCTTTTAAATAGGTTAATGCTATTACTGATGGTATCAGATTTTCCAAGTAATATCACCTGTCAACAACACTGTCATCTAGAATCTAGTGATATCAAGCAGAACCAAGACTTTCGTCTTATACTAGTTGTTACAAGTAAAGCGTATACGAGTATCACACCATCCCATGAGAACCTTACATGTATTCAGGTTAAAAAATGTCGTGGAATATTTGGTTGGTACGATGATTGAAAAAATGTGTCATTCTTACAGTAAATACGAATCTGATGACACCTCTCAAACTAATCCATCAAACAGAGCGTGCCAAACAATTATACATACTTACATATATACTCCCGAAAAACATTACCCTCCTTTTGGCGCAGTCGGGTAAAAAGAATTCACTTACACTTTTTTTCGCCTAGCCCCCATCCGACAAGTCCATACCGACCGAAAAGGAAACTCGTTCTAAGTGTCAATTATATGTTATGCCATACCAAAAGCTATCTCATTGCCATCCTTTTACGCGTGATTGACTAACAAATATTCAAATTCCCAAATATCTAAGCCGACAAACATTCAAAATTTCACATTTAAGTATAATATTACTAGGATAGGATTTATTATAATGACAACCACAAATCAATATCTTCCACCACTTACCACAACATGGGTACTAGCAATAACAGTTAAGAGTTCCTAATGAATAGTTCGGATGCGAAGTGTTTGCGACAGTTTTGAGTAAATGTGAACCTCAATCACACTTTATGAAACGGACCCATGTTGTGATAGAAATTAGGGGCAAAATTTTGACCCATTTCATACTGCAATCGATTAATGTGGTTTTGGGATAACGACGAAACGATATCCTTATGAAAGTGTGTCACTTATCCCTATAAATACCCGTACTAGATAGAATATTGATGACTGAAAGATATTAGTCGCATAATTTGACCCATTTCGTACTGTAGTGGTCACATAAGACATGTAGAAAACAATCACACGATCATAAAGATGGTTTGTTGTGTACCTAAGATTTTTTTTTTGCAAAGACGAGGGCGTTATGAGGGTTTTATAAAAAAATATTGGAATGTTTGCGAAGCTGCATAGCTGTTTTGAGTTGGTAAAATTTTGCGTGACGAAAAAATGTAATTATGCAATATTACATGGTTTATATTTACGCCGTGTTGTGTAAATGCGAGTTTATACTCTGTCATATCTTTAGATCGGCTTATCTGGTCTAAATTTTCGCTGATTACACGGACAGAGGTCGGGTAGTACTAATGCTTAGATACTTCCTGAAAAATCGAATTCTATACATAGACATATTTATAATTGTACATTCAAATAAATACAAGGGTGAGGTTGCGTCTATTTACTCATATACTATAGGTACACATGGAATCACAAGATACAGTTGATTCATATATCGTGTTACATTCATCAATTAAATAAATTATAAATATGTCATATTATTCGATAGAATGACGATAGCGGAAGATCTCTATGTGAATGTAAATATATTAAGTTATCTTAGATAGAGACGCTATTGCATGCATGTAAAGGCAAAATCGGGATGCAATATTTTTTGTTGCATGCTTGGTGACGCGTCAGGATTCGAGGGTCAGACGGTGCTAATAAAACCAAACGCGAGGCAAGAAGGGGGATCAGTCCTTTCGCGTCCTTTGCCTGACATACAAGTTTCGAGTTTAGAATCGAGTGTGTGTAATTTTGTGTTATAAATTTCATTCACCGATTTGAGCTCGTTGCTTTGTGTTCGGGTAAATTACTGTGAAGTGACGGGTCTAGAATTCTAGACTTCCTAAATATTTTTATCTATACCTTTCTCACAAACCCCAAAATTCCGCTGGAGCGTTAGATAAGTACTGAATAGGTAATTTATACTGGGTGCTGAGACTGGCATTCGGGCGCTTCAGGTCTTCCATTTTCCTTTCACCTAGGTATCCTAGGTCAACCTGTAGGTTTACAGAGGGTTGACCTTATCCTAATGTATCCCTAGAGTAGTTCTTATTTGCATATCCTACACAAGTCGCTTTACACACACACACGTTTAACTTCTCACACAACCGTTATGAGCGTGGTGGCTAATAACAGACCCTAGGTTCACACTAGGTCTTACAATAGACTAGACTTAGGTTAGGCAAGCGGTTGCGGCTGCTGTTAGGTCAGTTTAGACGTAGGTTCGTGATTAGGTTCGTTATCGGAATATTGTGAGGTTGTGCGTACGGTTAAATTAATAAATCTGCTAAAGATAGATACGATAGATCGAACAGATAATATATATATCGAAGATTACTTGAATTTCTATAGTTGGGTTAAATGTAGTATTATCATTGTTGCTGTCAATCGAGAGTCACATATGTTTCATTTGTTACCTTAGATCTACATAATTGAAAGATATAGGATCCGATCAATTTAGTCCTATGTATGATAGTGAATATCTAAAGGTTATCAGATTATGATATTTGATAGTTATGTGTTTATTGAGATTATAGAGATCTATGGTAACTAGTATATCAAACATCTATTCACCAGAGAAAGGTTAGAAGGTTAGAAGTTAGATATAGAACTTATGATCAAAATTAACGTCTCAAATATATTTGCTCTCAGGATCTTGACACGCCGACCGTTGCGAGCATGTTAAACTAGAAAATAAGTAAAAGAATAGAATTTACGTGGAAGCTCTGGTAATTACAGAGCAGATAGGATTAGGATTTTTTTGTTAGGATAGCCGGGTAGGATTGTTTTGTTTTGTTTGGCTCAAGATTATTTGGATCTTGATTGCTTTCCTACATAGTAATATTAGAGTCGCGAAAAGGTTAATAAGTGGTAAGAATTATCAAATTTCATCGGGAAATTTGGTTTTTCCGAGGCTATTAAGGGTTGGCAAAATTATGCCTGAGTGACCGAGAGGCCAAACAGACATACTTTCGCTGGAAGTGGACTTATTAACCAAAACTATATATGTTTCTTATGCATGTTAGTGCAAAAGGTGTCAAACCGTGACATCTTTCTCCTAAAAAGGAAACCTGCTGTCCATGACGATATAATATCTCATTTCTCGCAACACAGCAAACCAGATATATTGACTTTGTATCGCCAAGATGTATCGAGTTTACTCGAAATAATTAGAGTCTTGTGAAAATACTATTATTATAAGAGCTCTTCGCGATTGTCATCGCGACCAAAATACCTGTTTCGCGTAAGCGAATTTATAAAATTACATTGGTTAACCAAATATCCAAGACTCTCAACGCCTGTTATCGTACTTTGTACGAGATTAACACATATAATTAAGCTATAGCAAACCTATGACCTAACTGATTACAAATATGGATCGATCCGCCTGATTTTTCAGGAATGGCGTATATTCCTTCGCTTTATGAAGTCAATTATTTGAATGATATAAACCATAACAGCTACAAAGAACAATTTTGTAAAACGACTATTTCAATAAGGGATTAAATTACGTAATAAATAATATCTAGTATCGATATCCTCATTTTAGGCTTTTAAAATAAATTCAGAGTAGAGTGAACAGCTTGGGGGATCTGATAAGGTTTTACAAATATTCTAGACGATCATAGCTCAGGTGATTTGGAATAACCGCAGAAGCCGCGGCGTCTTACTGTGTATATTATATACATAAGTAAGGGTTCCATCACAGAATTGGTGCCGTAGACCGTGGATAGTATCTTGTTTGTATATTTTATATACAACGGAACTATTCAAAAGAACTCAGGCTTATTGGGTTATATAATTTAAATACACAACGTAGAAATATACAACAAATTATTGAGTCTCAGAATAATTATCCATCTTACTTAAAGAAAACTGCAGCGTTAAAATTGAATTGTTTACAAAAGCATTGTTAGTGGTTCAGGCAATTAAACAATAGATAGGGTCGTTGCGCAGGTAGTCGGGTGCGTAGACCTTTGTAGCGTTTCGTAGAGGTTTGTAGCGAAAATCGTAGGCGATTACGTATAGGTTAATTGGTTTCTTTAATAATTTAATTAATTAAGTTTTAACTATGGTTCGTGGTAGGCATTCGAACCGTATATCGACTCGTAGGACACAGGCGGAAGAATCAAATATTGGAAATATGGGAAGTGAAACACCGGGACAAATAATTGAGTTATTAACTACGATTATGCGTAGATTGGACAATATTGAGAAAGCCAGTACATCTTCAAGCGAGGTAGCGGGACCTTCGCAGGCTTTAGAGAGAATAGAAACCAATGAACGTTCTACTTGTATAGTAAAGTTAACACAAAAGTTACCAACTTTCGATGGCCGAAGTTCTGTTAATCCGATGGAATTCTTACGAGATTTAAAGAATTACATTAAGGTATCGGGTGATAGCAGCAGAGCACTTGCGTGGGCTATCGATAGCTTAACGGGTAACGCTAAAAGTAGAATGAACATTTACCGAGAAAGCTGGCGTACGTTTACTGATTTTGAGAATGATTTCATTCAGGTATTTTGGGGGAGTAGTGAGCAGGAAATGATAAAGCAGAGGTTTATAACGGCGAAGTACGATTCTAAGAAGGGTCAAAGCTTAGAAGAATATTTTGCTGCACAGCTGAATAGTATATATGGGTTGTCTATACCATTTTCGGAGGGTGAACGGGTGAACACTATATTCAGGCAGATGCCTAGAGAAATACAAATCGCTTACTTTACGAAAAGTGAGACCATGACTATATGAAGTGCTATGGAGTTCTTACGTCAATTAGAAAGGAATGTTGAAAGGCCGCTTGTAAAAGAGGCCAAACCCGGGTTTAGCAGTGTTACACATAACTCGAACGATAGTAGAGGACAATATATGAGAACTCAGAACAGAACGTTGAGAGTAAATACCATACGGTATGATAACTCAACGAAACGTAATAGTCAACAATTCCGAGGAATTTCTCGCGGTTATTATGACCGAGGTCGTGGTTCTTTTCGTGGATATGCGAGAACACAACGGCCAGGTTTTAAGGCTATAGCGTTTCAGCCAGCGTCAGAAGATAAACCATCTTCACAGCAAGGAAATAATGAGATTATTTCAAATAACTTGCAGTCAAGCGCGACAGGGAATTCGGGCTAAATTACTTATAAAGGTGTGGAAGGACGGTTAGTGATTCACAAAGAAATCATAATTTATATGATTTATGTAATTTAAATGCTGAAGTGGGAGTAAATGACTTTGTTCAATTATTGACTCACTAAACAAACGGATATTCCGTATATTTCAGCAATGAGTTACAAGTGAATCAGTCAAGCCGACATAGATCACGGATAATATGTAGATTGTTAGGAAAGCAAGCTGAAATCCCTATTCCTAGCCTTAGAGCTACGGGCGCTTTATGCGCAAGCAGAGATAAGTTAGGTAAATTAGTTTCTTTGCCATTTAAGACTGGAGAATGTATAATATACACTCCGACTTTAGTGCTTAACAAGTTACCTAAAGACCTGATTTTAGAGTTCGGTTTTATTCAGATAGCCATTTTGACCAGCATATTCGACAAATAGATACGGTTTTGAATAAATTGCGAACGGCAGGTTTCACGGTATCCTTAAAAAAAATGTGGTATCGCTGAAAAAAAAGGTCAAGCTCTTGGGACATGTGTTGTCAACTTATGGCGTTGGACGTCGACAAGATGAAGTCAGTTCGAGAATATTCTATTTCAAAAAACGTTAAACACTTGCGGGCATTCTTGGGATTTGTAAATTATTTTAGGATGTTTACAAAAAAATTATGGGACACTTGTTCAGCCGTTGTACAATTTATTGCGTGCCAATGTCAAGTTTGAAGTGGAATTTATTGGCTTAGACAACTTTTGAAGAGATAAAGAAAGCTTTTGTACCAAGTGTTGTACTAAAGTGCAGCCACATTTCACGTTATCATTTTTTGTACAAACTGACGCTAGGGCAGTTGGGATTGGGGCATATGTTAACCAAAAAAATAAGTCGGGTCATTTAAGATGGTCGGTATCTGAACAAAAATAAAAATGTATGCAATTATTTACGCGGTAAGGAAGTTTGAAATATATTTACAGGGTGTTAAGGATCAAAACGGATCATAAGAGCTTAACGTTCATCAAATCGTGAACTCTGTTGGGAGCTCGCGTAACAAGGTGGATTATGTTCTTGGATCGATTTGATTACACTATACAATACGTACCTGGCATAGATAGTAAAATTGCAGACACATTGAGCAGACATATAGCTGGGTGTGAGGGAGAAAATACTATCAGAGCAAACCAACCACCTATTTATTGGTTTAAAGCGACAAAAAACGATAGTATAATTTTAAATTTGCAAGATATTTCAAAATTGCAAAACGAAGACGAGTTATTAAGTGAGATTATAGGTTGTATTAAAGGCTGTATAGAATCCAATATACGACGGATTTTTTTATTACAAATAAATTAATGATACATTATATTTCTCGGTTACGAAACGTGATATCAATTTATTAGTCATTCCATTACGACTCCAGGAAGAATTGATTTCGCATATACATGAAGAGATTGGACATTATGGTAGATATAAAATATTAGCATTTATAAAAGATAGGTATTATTCTCCGTAAATGAGTAAGATAGTTAACACGGTGGTAAAGAGTTGTGACGTCTGTCAGAAGGTTAAACCTTGTAGTATAAACACTGTTGGTCCTTGTAATTCAGTTTTGGCGGAAAATTTAGGTGAAAAAGTGTTTGCCGATTTGTACGGACCTTTACCAGTAGGGAAATTTGGTTGTTAATATATATATATGTAATGCAGGATGTGTACAGTAAAGTTATTAGGTTATATCCGATGCGTAAAGCCACTGGTCGGGCGGTATTCGCGTGCACAAGAAAATTTCATAACGAAATACCTATTAAAACTATCATTACGGATAACGGACCTCAGTTCACATCTAGAGTTTGGGAAAATGGATTGAAAGAACTTGGTATTCGAGTCACACATACTTCTGTTTATTGTCCGAATTCCAATTCTGTAGAAAGGGTTAATCGTGAGATTGGAAGATTGATAAGGACATATTGTAATCAGAATAATAAAGGATGGGTGGATATTTTATCAGAGATAGAATCATGTTATAACAATGTCAATCATAGTTCAACAGGTTTTGCGCCGAATGAATTAGCATTCGGAAAACGTGAACCATTGTCGACAGATAAAATATTAGAACCGTTGTGGGTAGACAAGTTGAGAGAACAAGACACAAGAGAGATGCAAGCTAGGGCCATTTCAAATAGTAAAATAGCGAGCGAGCGACGCATAAAACAGACTGATAAAAAAAGATGTAAATTAGAAGTGTATCGAATTGGAGATTACGTTAAAGTTAAAACGTTTGTTCGTTCTGATGGGAAACATAAAGTTTCACGACAATTTTCGTTATTATACAAAGGACCCTTTATGATTACAAAGATACCGTATCCCAACGCTTATGGATCCGATTACAAATAGGGTGTTAGGAAATTATAACACTGTAAATATAGCTTATGGATCCGATTACAAATAGGGTGTTAGGAAATTATAACACTGTAAATATAGCTAGATATTATATGGGACCTGGTCTGAAGATAGGTGCGATGAATTGAGCTGGTGCAACATGTGTAGATAAAAACTAAATATGATCTTGTAAGTTTAATGTAACTTATGTAATGAGTTAACGATTGTTTAGTATACTTGGAAGTTTAGATAAAGAGATTTATAGGTTGTAGAAATAGGTTAGATGTGATTGACTTTAATTAGTTGATTTATTTAGTTATCAAATAACAGCATTAATATGTACGGTTCACATTATTAGAAAAAAAAAAAGTAATAAAAATAAATTAATTATAAATGAATAAGATAGACTTAAGCGAGTGAGTTAGGCAATGGATAATTATTCTGAACCAACTAAATAATAGGTTGTCTGAAAAGTAGTAATCACTGAATGTAATTAATTCGAAATGGAAACATAAAGTTAATTGGCGATTATTTTTTAAAACTGAGACTTGCTTCATGCTTGAAAAACAAACATTGTCACAAGTCTGGGGGGGGTCTGTAGTGGTCACATAAGACATGTAGAAAACAATCACACGATCATAAAGATGGTTTGTTGTGTACCTAAGATTTTTTTTTTGCAAAGACGAGGGCGTTATGAGGGTTTTATAAAAAAATATTGGAATGTTTGCGAAGCTGCATAGCTGTTTTGAGTTGGTAAAATTTTGCGTGACGAAAAAATGTAATTATGCAATATTACATGGTTTATATTTACGCCGTGTTGTGTAAATGCGAGTTTATACTCTGTCATATCTTTAGATCGGCTTATCTGGTCTAAATTTTCGCTGATTACACGGACAGAGGTCGGGTAGTACTAATGCTTAGATACTTCCTGAAAAATCGAATTCTATACATAGACATATTTATAATTGTACATTCAAATAAATACAAGGGTGAGGTTGCGTCTATTTACTCATATACTATAGGTACACATGGAATCACAAGATACAGTTGATTCATATATCGTGTTACATTCATCAATTAAATAAATTATAAATATGTCATATTATTCGATAGAATGACGATAGCGGAAGATCTCTATGTGAATGTAAATATATTAAGTTATCTTAGATAGAGACGCTATTGCATGCATGTAAAGGCAAAATCGGGATGCAATATTTTTTGTTGCATGCTTGGTGACGCGTCAGGATTCGAGGGTCAGACGGTGCTAATAAAACCAAACGCGAGGCAAGAAGGGGGATCAGTCCTTTCGCGTCCTTTGCCTGACATACAAGTTTCGAGTTTAGAATCGAGTGTGTGTAATTTTGTGTTATAAATTTCATTCACCGATTTGAGCTCGTTGCTTTGTGTTCGGGTAAATTACTGTGAAGTGACGGGTCTAGAATTCTAGACTTCCTAAATATTTTTATCTATACCTTTCTCACAAACCCCAAAATTCCGCTGGAGCGTTAGATAAGTACTGAATAGGTAATTTATACTGGGTGCTGAGACTGGCATTCGGGCGCTTCAGGTCTTCCATTTTCCTTTCACCTAGGTATCCTAGGTCAACCTGTAGGTTTACAGAGGGTTGACCTTATCCTAATGTATCCCTAGAGTAGTTCTTATTTGCATATCCTACACAAGTCGCTTTACACACACACACGTTTAACTTCTCACACAACTGTTATGAGCGTGGTGGCTAATAACAGACCCTAGGTTCACACTAGGTCTTACAATAGACTAGACTTAGGTTAGGCAAGCGGTTGCGGCTGCTGTTAGGTCAGTTTAGACGTAGGTTCGTGATTAGGTTCGTTATCGGAATATTGTGAGGTTGTGCGTACGGTTAAATTAATAAATCTGCTAAAGATAGATACGATAGATCGAACAGATAATATATATATCGAAGATTACTTGAATTTCTATAGTTGGGTTAAATGTAGTATTATCATTGTTGCTGTCAATCGAGAGTCACATATGTTTCATTTGTTACCTTAGATCTACATAATTGAAAGATATAGGATCCGATCAATTTAGTCCTATGTATGATAGTGAATATCTAAAGGTTATCAGATTATGATATTTGATAGTTATGTGTTTATTGAGATTATAGAGATCTATGGTAACTAGTATATCAAACATCTATTCACCAGAGAAAGGTTAGAAGGTTAGAAGTTAGATATAGAACTTATGATCAAAATTAACGTCTCAAATATATTTGCTCTCAGGATCTTGACACGCCGACCGTTGCGAGCATGTTAAACTAGAAAATAAGTAAAAGAATAGAATTTACGTGGAAGCTCTGGTAATTACAGAGCAGATAGGATTAGGATTTTTTTGTTAGGATAGCCGGGTAGGATTGTTTTGTTTTGTTTGGCTCAAGATTATTTGGATCTTGATTGCTTTCCTACATAGTAATATTAGAGTCGCGAAAAGGTTAATAAGTGGTAAGAATTATCAAATTTCATCGGGAAATTTGGTTTTTCCGAGGCTATTAAGGGTTGGCAAAATTATGCCTGAGTGACCGAGAGGCCAAACAGACATACTTTCGCTGGAAGTGGACTTATTAACCAAAACTATATATGTTTCTTATGCATGTTAGTGCAAAAGGTGTCAAACCGTGACATCTTTCTCCTAAAAAGGAAACCTGCTGTCCATGACGATATAATATCTCATTTCTCGCAACACAGCAAACCAGATATATTGACTTTGTATCGCCAAGATGTATCGAGTTTACTCGAAATAATTAGAGTCTTGTGAAAATACTATTATTATAAGAGCTCTTCGCGATTGTCATCGCGACCAAAATACCTGTTTCGCGTAAGCGAATTTATAAAATTACATTGGTTAACCAAATATCCAAGACTCTCAACGCCTGTTATCGTACTTTGTACGAGATTAACACATATAATTAAGCTATAGCAAACCTATGACCTAACTGATTACAAATATGGATCGATCCGCCTGATTTTTCAGGAATGGCGTATATTCCTTCGCTTTATGAAGTCAATTATTTGAATGATATAAACCATAACAGCTACAAAGAACAATTTTGTAAAACGACTATTTCAATAAGGGATTAAATTACGTAATAAATAATATCTAGTATCGATATCCTCATTTTAGGCTTTTAAAATAAATTCAGAGTAGAGTGAACAGCTTGGGGGATCTGATAAGGTTTTACAAATATTCTAGACGATCATAGCTCAGGTGATTTGGAATAACCGCAGAAGCCGCGGCGTCTTACTGTGTATATTATATACATAAGTAAGGGTTCCATCACAGTACTGCAATCGATTAACGTTGTTTTGGAATAAATACAAGAACTGTATCATTTAACTTTGTGAGTACATCAGTTACTAAACAGAAAATTAATATTTCATAGAAATTAGGGGCAAAATTTTACCGATTTCATAAGTAGGTACTGAATTCTTATGAATTGTTTTGGGATGATTACAGAACTATTTCCTAATGAAAGTGAGTCACATTACATTGCCATTAGTGTACGAAAATATGTTTTGCGAAGTGTAACGGAAACATGGTGTGATAGAAACTTGGCATACAATTTTGCCTATTTTAATTACTCACTGAGGCTGAAGTGAATTAATAATTTAAAGTTTATTACAAAATTGATGGTTTTGGATTGAAAGTGTAATTATTAAAAGTAGGTAGGAACTCGAAATCTTATTATATTTCGAGACACAATAAGTCCGCCTAATGTCACATTTATTTTGATATGTAGAACAGACAGGCAAACAATAAATCACACTTATTACAAAAACATCCTTAAGGATATATATGTAACCACAATCATAAGTAATGATGTACGATTCACCACCCCCACATTTCAGAGTAAGTACAGCATTAGGACCTCTATCACACTTAATGAAGCAAACCCATGTCGTGACAGCAATTGCGGGGACAATTACACCCATTTTGGTTTGCAAGGAAGTATTCTTACCGTATATACTTCAAGTAATAAAAGCTGTTGTTACTTACCCATGCTGAGTTGAGTATACTTGCAGTGCGACTCAGCCCACCCCATCAATCTTGTTATATAGAACCTATAGGAATAATATTTATATTCCCATAAAAATTGTGGCGGAAGCTGAAAGTACGAGATGACAGAGCGTCGTCATCAGATTTTTTTTTTGTTGTTTTTTCATAAAAATATTTATTATAAAAACTTCTCTATATCACTTTTGCACCTGTATCAGTCTATGTTGCGCCCTCGTTAATAAATATTAAATGCGTTAGATCTTCTTACGCATGTAATATTAGCGAGGTATCGTAAAACCAAAATATGTTGTGTTTATTAGGGGATAATTAAGTATATAACATAAATAATATTATATTATAAATTCTTAAGCTAGTATGAAAATTTGTTTCGCTTTCTAGCGAAAACGGCGAAACGGATTGTCATGAACTTTGGCATGTAAATAGCTTATTAACTGGATTAAGAGATAGGATACTTTAATCTACATAGCGCGACGAACTGATAGCCGATGGGGCAAAAATGTTCTCGAATGGCGACCACATACTGGCAAGCGAAGCGTAGGACACCCACCCACAAGATGGTCTGACGACCTGAATAAGGTCGCTGGAAAGCGCTGGATGCAGGCCGCTCTAGATCAGTCGTTCTGGAAATCCTTGGGAGAGGCATATGTCCTGCAGTGGACGTTATGCGGCTGAAATGATGATGATGATGATGATACTTTAATCTCTGGAACATGTGAGGTTCATGTGGGAAAGTCAAAGTTTTGACCACGCAGGCGTCAGCTAGTGAATGAATGAAAAACTCTTTATTGCACCAATACAAAAAAAATAACATAAAAAGGAAGTTTCACATTTAAAATACATAGGTACAATCGGATAAGTGATATTACCTATAAACTTTTATTTGCCTAATAAATGAAACGTATGTTTGTTGCAGTGTTGCCAAGCCAGCCATTTTTCCTGGACGAGCTCGGCAATAAAGTGGAGGACAAGATCGGGCCGTACCACGAAGGAGACACTTTAGTTCTCAGCTGCCTTGTTATCGCAGGTATGTTTGTTTTTTTTTTTTAATTTTAACGCCACATGAATTGATCTATCACAATCAGTTTCGCTTGTGTAATACAATATTTAGATATAATACAATAATGACTTTGTCTAAACACCACCTACTCTTTAATTAATTAATTTAATCAACAATACAAAAAAAAAATTATAATAATTATACCTACTGATTTTACTTAAGTCCATATGTACAGCATATCAGCGCTGCCTGGTATTATATAGTCATAATGTGATGATGCTATTGCGCACACATCCTTGGATTATAATTTAGAACGATAACTTTTTATGGTTAAATATTAATCCTCTATTTGAATGTAAACTGTTTCGTGTGTTAACAATGTAATAAAATAAAAATAAAGCAATAGAATATAATATATTCTTTACTATAACATTAGATTACATAGCAAAAATCTTTTCTTGACTTAAAATTTGGAACGATGAAAATATTTTAACGATAAATAATAAATAACGAATTTAAAAGTAAATATTTTTTTATCATTGTCTTCTTAATTCACATACCGTCTTCACTTCAATTGAAATGCAGCCTAAAAGTATACAGGTATATAAGCACAAATTCTAAACAAATCTGAAAATCAAAACAGGAAAACGAATGCCTATGACCGGCTTTAGGTCGTAAGGGATAAAACAAACATGTCATGAGGCCAAAGGCCGGCTCGCGTTCTCGCATGTGTTGTAGCGTTAGGGTAGGTCGTGTTAGGGCGACCGGCCCTGGGCGCCAGACATAAAAGGAGAGTGCCAACATTATGTGTATTAAGGAAGTCTTAGTCGAGAGTAGGAAAAAAGGAATTAAAATTCTTAACGCATGCACAAATTTGCTTTAGTTCCCCTTAATATATGGGGTTATTTTACATTGTTATTTAAGAATTAGGCGTTTAGATCCCGTCAAAATTAAATAGGTTGTTAAGGAAAGATTTTTTAAATTTTCAGATTTTTCTTTATTTTCTAGCTGTATAATTCTTTAGATTTCACGATATTATTTTTTTATATAATAATATGAAATTTGTGCGGTCGAACAATAGTGAGATGTATTTTTAATGGTAAAAAATAAATATTGTGTTCTACCGGTAACTGGCGAGACCATTTGAGAGAATTAACTAACACACGTTAGATTTAATTATAGCTGTTACATTATTATATTTACTCACATAAACTGGTAAAAACTTTATGATATTTTTTTCTGCTACGGCTCAAAGGTGAACTGGTAGACAATGGTTAGCATTAAGTTGTACCTTTTTTACTATAATCTTAAGATTTTAAGTGCAATAAATCAATCATTCAGACAAGCTTAGTCATCTTTATATGTTTTTTCGTATTGCACCGGCTTGGGCAACAGTTGGGAAATGAATCACTTTAACACTCTCGCCCAAGGGCAAGAGTAGTTCTAATACCGGAACTGCTCGGATGTTAATTTGCCGCCAACACGGTATGGCGTGAAAAGTACATACGATTGCATGCAACCACTCCAAGTACTACGATTGGATGCCGTCGTACGCTGAATTACTTTGACTGCAGCTTGTTTAAGTATCGCTCAAATAACTTCACGTTTTGTCACCTCTCTTTCCGCAAGGCCACAATAACACGGGTCAGCGATTATCGCACTCACTACTCACTTGACATCCCCATCGTCACCAGAGGTCCATCATCAGATCCCAAAAGAGAACTACTAAAACAGGCTCCATATACGGCCGTTCCTTAGAGAAATCCCCTAAGGATCGGTCATATTACATGTGATTGATAGCAATTTTACAATATCTTTAATAACTATTTTGTGATATTGATATGCTATGCTTACGAACGAATTAACAAAGACACGGTCCGACATAAGGTTGTCAAATGGGCGGGATTCATCTATTTCCAAAAATTTTTCGATGTCCATATTCCCCAATCCTAAAATCCCGACTTTTAAAATGTTGTCTAGATATTTTAGTTTTCAACTGGCAACTGGCAACCCTAATCCGACCACCGTTTGGACATTTACCGCTTCAATTATTCGGGTATGATAATGCAATTCAACAAATTGCAGCCTAAGAAATTCACTTACATTTAAAGTTCCAAGTCAAATTATACTTGCAAATAAAGATGAAATGCTATAAGTGACCACAGATGCACGGAAGTGTCCTAATCGTTGAATGGTATAACGGCGCCGTTTCTCTTGAATTACCTAGAGAATTGCAGAGTAGGCTCTTCCTTTTAATTTTAAACGAGAAAATCAGCAGTTGAGCAAAATTATCATCACACACACTTGTCCTCAACAAGGCACACACTTGTCCAGAGAAAAGCAGGAGTTGAGCAAAATTGGCATCACACACACTTGTCCTCGACAAGACACACACTTGTCCAGAGAAAAGCAGCAGTTGAGCAAAATTTGCATCACACACACTTGTCCTCGACAAGACAAACACTTGTCCAGAGAAAAAAGTTGAGCAAAATTAGCAACACATACACTTGTCCTCGACAAGTAAACACTTGTCCAGAGAAAACAGTTGAGCAATATAAGCATCACACACACACTTGTCCTCGACAAAACACACAAGAGAAAAGCAGCAATTGAGCAAAATTAGCATCACACACACACTTGTCCTCGACAAGTGTATATGATGCTAATTATGCTTTACAACTTCATGTTCTGAAAAACGTAAGACTAACAAATAGCACATTGCATTATAGATAGCAGACAGCAATTTCACAATATAATTTTTGCGGCACAGCTTTATGAGTAGGAAAAGAAGTAGACCTAAAACGATGGGCAGACGACTTTAAAATATTCGAACAGAATTGGAAAGTTATAACCAGGGACAGAGAGTTATGGAAGAAAAGAGAGAAGGCCTTTGCCCAGCAGTAGGACATGCACAGCTAATAAAAAAAGCTATGTGAGTACTTGCAAGGTTTTGTACATCGTCAAAAAATCCGACTTTATTCAAATGCATTGGAGTTGGATAAGGGTGGATAGGACCTGTAACAATTTATCACAAACAAATAAAACGTTCAATACGGTTATTTAAATTTCATGAATATTCAAGCCGAATTTCAGATAGTGCGCGGTTTCGATAAAAATGTAATCGGAACTAGCCATTTTGGAACTGCCAATATTTTCCCTCAGTTTAATAAATACATTGTTAGGTATTGTTTTTTCGCAGAATCCCCATTTTCACCGACTTCAAAAAGGAGGAGGATTACTCGGAGACTCCTGGACCAATTTGTTTAAATGTATAATATATTTTATTGTTCGAAAAGGCATATTTGTCAAGTGGCCCCGTAGAAATTTTATCAAAATTGGTAGTGTAGTTTTGTCCAAAACTAAAATATTGCTAAACGATATTGCAGTATAGATACTTGTATTGCCATTTCCATTCAATTTATGACTTCTGTGATACGAATTTCTTTTTTACCCGACTGTGCCAGAAATAGGGTTATGTTTTTCGAGAGTATGTATGTATGTATAATCGTTTGGCAAGCTCTGCAGCCTCAACGGCTTGATGTATTTTAGCTTGAGAGATGTCGTTAGATTCGTATTTACTGTGAGAGTGACACTGGGAACTTATATCAAAATAATAATAAAAAGGCAGTCGGGTTTTTTGTTTTTGTAATAATTACTTGTTAACAAAACTATTAAGCGTACCTCCGTATTCATACAAGTTAATCAGTCAATCAAAGCTCCTAAAATTTGTGGCATTGTATTATAACGGGTGGCTCGATTAAAGTGTTAGCATCCGGCATCCCAATAGACCTAGAATGACATCCCTATAACTTTGTCACCGGTCGTCACATTGACTTAACATTCAAAACGTTCCGTTCAAAATTCAATATGAGTAACAGGGGCTTTTTCACATGACCATTAAGGGAAAAATATTCAAAACGTTCCGTTCAAAATTCAATATGAGTAACAGGGGCTTTTTCACATGACCATTAAGGGAAAAATATTCAAAACGTTCCGTTCAAAATTCAATATGAGTAACAGGGGCTTTTTCACATGACCATTAAGGGGAAACCTAAATTTTCCGGGGTCCAGTGCTGTGCCCATTTGAAATAAATTATGTGATAGGAAACGGAGACATCATTTAAAATCTTGTCTTGACCAGGCACTGGATAACCCATTTAACTATTTTACGCACTTTTCTTTTTTACTATTGCGAAAAACGGCCACTTTGGGCGTATGTGCGTAGAAAAGTTTCACGTTCTCACTTTAAACTGTAAACAGTAGTTCATAAAATAG
This sequence comes from Acrobasis suavella, assembly GCA_943193695.1. Taxonomy (NCBI): domain Eukaryota; kingdom Metazoa; phylum Arthropoda; class Insecta; order Lepidoptera; family Pyralidae; genus Acrobasis; species Acrobasis suavella. The sequence goes on from OW971947.1 coordinate 8,140,532, forward strand.
TTTGAAAGGTAATTTATCCAGTGCCTGGTCAAGACAAAATTTTAAATGATGTCTCCGTGGACGTGGTTATGGACACCTGCAATCTTGGCAATTCCAGTCATCAAGGGATGGATTAAATTTCTTTATTGCACCAACTAAGCATGACAATAATCAAAAGTGAGTTTAAAGTATAGTAGGTACAAAGGCGGGCTTATCACAAAAGCATCACAATTTCTTCCAGCCAATCTTTGTGTAAAGAAGACTATAAAAGATGTATGGGAGTTGGCGCAGCTAGAGTAGGTATTACAGTGTAGAAGAATATAAGCGTACAAGACGATCAGATAGATCAGTCAGAATATCAAGGCGGTACAGACCTCATTTGCCACCACACCACGAACATCAAGTCGCCGCCCGCCGTTCTGTCAGTTAAGCATCAGTCGCCTGTTTGACGCGCCAGACTTATTTTGCGCCGTTTTTTAAAGACCAAAGTTAACATAAACAAGCCACGACTTTGGAAGAACTCAAGATCAATATTCGACATGAAATAGCCGCTATAGAGCCTGCAACCCTTTGTAAGGTCATGGAAAATGCCGGAAACGAGCTATTAAATTGCGCCATGTTGTCTTCATAGAAGTGATCCAAATAAAGATAAAGTATTTAACTCTTTATAGCAAATAATTTGTTTTTCTTTTTGAATTATTAACTAAACAAATACTAACACTTTTTTACACTATTGGGCCAACTTTAACTTTTATGAATATGGCGGCTAGTTTGTAAAGCCTTTTGTAATAAACAATAACAAAGCGTTTGCTTCATCATGGTTATTATGCGACTAATACTGTATCGTACGCCATCTATATGGTGCGACAACAATCTTTTAAATTAGGTAAGGAATACAGAGCGTACTTTAATTATTGGGTTAAAATTATTCTAATTGCTAGTTGCTGTGTCCTTCCAAACTTTCGTTTGGCTTCATGTAATTTATAATTAAGGTCAGTGTAAAACATTTTATTTTCATGAACAAAACAGAGTTCTTTTCAATACACACCCAGAAGGCTAGGTTAGGTTTGTACCTACTCCAATATTGTTCTACTCTTTGCAAAAATTACTATGTAGGTATAGATGTACCCATAATAATAAAAAATATACTTATCGCGCGCATCGAATGATAACTTTTTCTGTGGTTAGCAATGTAGCATTTTTAGGTACATATTTATTTTAAAAGTATCGTTTTTACATTGCGCAATAAACGCTTCTAATATTGTACACATACCCGCCTTGGTTATTATCCATATCAAAAAAAAAAAAACTTAAACTTCACCGCTCTAGGTGTATAATATGTATACTGTAAAGTCATAAATTCATAATACAGCAGAAGATAGGACACTGGATCTCTCGTCATCTCTTAAACAGAGGATCATATGGCAATTAGGTACCTTGATAAATCACGTAGCATGTTTTTGCACGCGTGAAAGTTATCAACTGAATCTAAAAAAATATGTCAAGATTTTCATAGATTTCAATGCATGTTCCTTGAGAAACAATTCAATGTTATCAAAGTGTATTTTTAAATTGCTTAGTGCGCATATCTTGACATCTATTGTCTCCAGATAAATAAAATTAAGATAAATACCGCCTTTGTTGCCTGTGTTGAAGACCGGGAGATTTCCTCGTTTATTTATGGAGTTTAATGGAAACAATCACTTATTTTGACAAGGCATGGCGGCGACGTGGTTACATTCATAGACCTACATTTTTTTTTAATGGTTACATTACAACAGTTTCATGTACCCAGATTCTAAAAAAATTACACTTGATATTTGGTATGATGTTTCCAGTAATTAATATTATTTATGTCTCTAACAGCCTGTTTTACGTACCTACATATTACACTTTAGCCTCCCTAAATCGTCAGTAGTCTATTCCTTGCTTGTTTTCAGGGTAATCCTCAAGCTTATAACTTTCTTATCCCTAAGTAGGGTATTACTTTAGGTTACAAGTGATTAATTAGTAAGCGTGTAGCCAGCGGAAAGTACCATGGAAAATGTAACATTTTAACACCGATAACACGTTTTGAGGTAGTTTACACCTCCGAACAACATAAAAAGGACATGAATACTCCGTGACTTTTTCATTAGGGTCGTAAAAAACGTGAATAATGTCGTTAAAACGTTTTCGAAATAAATCCTTGCCTTATTGAATAGACCGTAACCCACAGGAAGTCTATAGAAAAGGGGTTACTCGTAGATAGTTCAGAATAGAGAGGAAACTGTTTATTTGAAGGGAATAAAATCGGCAAAAGATTTCTGTTTCAGAATCTTTTCTCTAAACGAATAATTCTTTTAGATATATTTATTTACATAGATACATAGGTATAATAAAGATTTGGGCAACTAAAACGGTTGTAAAAAAGTGAACTTACAAGACAAGCCTAGAAAGAAACAAGATATGGCCTTAGGGTCATTTGTAGTTTCCCTAATAAATAATTCAAAGACAAAACCAATGGGATGAATAATCTACATATCAAGTATATCATATCATATGAGATGTCTAAATCCCAAATTCTATCCTGTTTCTTGTTTCTTCCACGGCTCGTTAGTTGCTTTGATCTCGCTTCGATGTTACAAAAATATACTGAGCTTCTCGCGACAACTAATGAGGTGCTTCTTTTGTGTCATTGTTGTTTATTATGATAACGCAATTATGGGCGCTAAGGGATTTGGGATAAAGAACTCATTTTCAGGAGGTTTATCCCACTTATTCCACAGTGTTGTTAGAAAATAAAAAATTCTACTGAAAGCCAATATATTTTGGTGCACGCTGTATTTGTGCACCTTCTAGGAGAAGGTTGTATATTTTATGTCATTGAGTTCTTACAATAACATTTGTTAATATTTTAACAAGTTTGTGAACCAAATAAAAAAAAAATGATTTCGTGCAAAAACTCAACATGCTTTAATAAAAACGCATCTCTTGGTCGTGTCAATAATAAAGTCAGTCACATTTAAAAAATTAATGTAACTCTCGAATATATCAGCGTAATTTTTAGTTGTAAGTTGACAAAAAAGTGGTAAAAAAAATTATGCCACGACAAAAACAACTTTCCAGTAAGTACCTAATTATTGTCTTTGATTAGAACCGCGGACAGACAGAAATGGCAAAACTATAAGGATTCTTTGTTTTCTACGGAACCCTAAAAACAACAAACAGGGCAATCTTAATAAAAGCTTGTAAAAATTACGCTCGTTTACCTGGGCTAATATTATACGGGTCCAGTGGTCGATTCCTACAAAGTCAAAAAGCCTTTGTCGGCCGAAGCCCACTTCTTTTTCCTACATAGTTATGGACATCATCGGTAAAAGACATCGAGGCAAAAATTCTACTATTTGAAAATACAAATTTCATTGTGGTAAATACTTGCGTTACTGGCCTCTTGGTTTATCATCGTCGCGTAACAGAGAGTAATAAGTTTAGCTTACATTTATTCTACACTTGTGTTACACATGTTATGGATAAAGTAATATTTTACTCCAATTAACGTCCGATGTGACATCTTTTAAAATTTATAAACTATACCGGCATATATCCCATAGAAAAATACGTTAACTTGGCTTATTCTGATATGTCCTAGTTATTTTTATCAATTTATCGATTAAAAAAACATAGGTTTATTTCCAACACGCCTCGTTACAAGCATCATCCTATACTTCTATTTGAAAAACCGGAATAAATTGAATCCTCAATAAAAATGCCCGAGGCAACAGTTATCTGTATTAGTCCTGTAAATTGCCTCAACCATCGCGGTTCGCATTTAAATTGAAATAAATTTATAAAAATGTGCAATGTTTTTTAAATGCTCATATTTGCTTTACATGTTAAATTTTTGCTCCAATTTTTCGTATTTTTTACGTTTACGAATAACTTATGATACATTCAGTAACCTGTGTACGTACCGTATTCATCCACTGATGGAAACAAAAATGAGGGATAAAAATATTGTGCGTAATTTCTAGACACGCGGCAGCGTGTCAGAGCCAAGTTCAAAGATGTATAATTTATCTCACATTACATTATTTACACCGATAATAAAAAACAATCTATGTATTACCAATATAAAAATAAAATTAAAGTACTTGCGTTTAAGTGCATTAAGTTAGTTTATTAGGACATTTTGGTAACATAGAGGTTCTTTTCAATCGCTGACGCATAGAGGGTTGTTATAAGTTTGACGTGCCTGTGTCTGTGCCATCATTGCTCCTAAACGAATGAGCGCATTTCAATGCAGTATTTTTTTAATCGAAACCTTTGTTGATATGGTTTGATGGAAATCGTTTCAGCCGTGGGAAAATATAGTATTAAATATAGTTTAATATAGGTTATATATAATAACAAAGAATTAAAATAGTTTTACTTAGCCAATGAGCATGTACTCAAGGGAATGGTGTAAATAATCAATTATAATAACTACACAAAATAAAGATAGAGGACAAAAATAACATCAATTTGCGTTATTACTTTGCGTCATTAGTACCATTCTTGGTAATTCGTCCTTTATTGATTCTACATTATGTAATATATTGATATCGCTGTTAAACATATCAAAGAATAAAAGTTACGGAAATGGAAATGGAAATTAATAGAAATAGTAAATATACCTCATTATTTTCTAAAAGAAGAGTGTAAAAGTAGTTCATAGTAATAGTTCGGACCAGCCGGTATAATAAAGATTTCACTATACAATTATGTAACAAAAACCCTGTCCGATCCTTGTAGGAGCAACTCAGACCGTCAATATGAACAACTTTTCCTAAAATCGACATTTTCATACTTAAAAGTGTTCGGCCGGCCCGGCAATTTGTATGAAAATGACGATTTTTCTTCGAGTTTCAAGCATTGGTCCCATAGGAAAAAAGTTATTCATGTTGACGGTCTGAGTTGCTCCTACAAGGATCGGACAGGGTTTTCGTTACATATTGTATAGCGACAGTTCCTAAACTTATTGTTATTATTCCTCAAAGTGTTTGAAATGTTAATAGAAGGTTTTCTTTTCCAGGCCGCCCCCCGCCCCGCATCAGTTGGTACTCTGGGCAGAGCCTGGTGGATGCGTCAGATGGCGCCAGTGACATCCCAGACGTGAGAGAGAACGAGCTATACCTCCCTCTCACTCGGGAGAATGCTGCAGACCTGTCCTGCAGAGCTTCTAACACGAAGCTCGCTCCTCCGCTGATTTCCAACCTTCAAATAGAGCTGTATTGTAAGTATATACGTATTGTACTTATATTTTACTACCAGACGTAAGAGAGAACGAGCTCTACCTCCCTCTCACACGGGAGAACGCTAAAGACCTGTCCTGCAGAGCTTCTAATACGAAGCTTGCTCCTCCGCCGATTTCCAACCTTCAAATAGAGCTGTATTGTAAGTATATACGTATATGTACTTATATTTTACTACCAAACTTGAGAGAGAATGAGCTCTACCTCCCTCTCACACGGGAGAACGCTGCAGACCTGTCCTGCAGAGCTACTAACACGAAGTTCGCTCCGCCGTTGATTTTCAACCATCAGTTTGAGCTGTATTGTAAGTAATATGCGTATATGTACTTATATTATACTACCAGACGTGAGAGAGAACGAGCTAACCTCCCTCTCACTCGCTGCAGACCTATCCTGCAGAGCTTCTAACACGAAGCTCGCTCTTCCGCTGATTTCCAACCTTCAAATAGAGCTGTATTGTAAGTATATACGTATATGTACTTATATTTTACTACCAAACTTGAGAGAGAATGAGCTCTACCTCCCTCTCACACGGGAGAACGCTGCAGACCTGTCCTGCAGAGCTTCTAACACGAAGTTCGCTCCGCCGTTGATTTTCAACCTTCAGATTGAGCTGTATTGTAAGTAATATGCGTATATGTACTTATATTTTACTACCAGACGTAAGAGAGAACGAGCTAACCTCCCTCTCACTCGCTGCAGACCTATCCTGCAGAGCTTCTCACACGAAGCTCGCTCTTCCGCTGATTTCCAACCTTCAGATTTAACTGTATCGTAAGCATCTTCTTTCTAATCGATTAAGTTAGTTCACAATTGCGATTTTGGGTTCAATTTTATTTTATTTTTAGTTTAATACTTATATTTTTAATTCAATACTTATATTTCAGTTTAATAATTAAAATCATTTTTGTAATACTAATAGGTGTTTGTTTAAATCAACATTCTTTAGTTTTACAATTACGAACCATTTTTAGAGCAGGAATTTAACTTAGCTCAATATAACTGTTGTTATGTGACAATAGTAATTTGTCGGACAATAGTCTGGAAACGAAGCGTGGCGTCGCCGAGCCGTGGGTGGAAAGAGCAAATGTTAGTCGATGAATGATTCGGTGGAGTAGTTTAATGTCAGAAAACGGTTGTAAAAACTATTACGCTCTAGTGAACTAGTGATCGGATTTCCTCACGCTGTTTTCCTTCATCTGAAGCAAGAAGTAGTCTATGAAAATGACTGAGGATTACCGATAAGGATATAAACGATACACATCCAAATTTCACTTCCAAGTAATTGCAAAATAAATAATTAAACTCAGATACATACATGAACCCTCGTGTTAAAATACCAATACGCATATTATGAGCATCCATCAGTTTCAATTTCTATACGGTAGCGCGGCGTTGCCTCCACGGTCTAGAGAATCTACTTCGAATTGTTAAGGGCTCCGCGAGGATTGACTTTTTAAAAAACTTAATTTATTTCAGAGAGGATTTATTGAAGTAAATTTCCAAATAGAATATAAGAACTTGTTAGGGTTTTGAACAATTGTCCTCTCCATTCGGATACTGGATGGAGACTGAAGTCCGTCACTCCGGGGTGACTAGAACACAGAATTAACGTCCCTTATTCAGCGGTATTATTACTGTGCATTATTTTTCACATAAGCATATTATAACAGAACGCAGTAGATTCTCTAGTTCGTAGCGATTCTCGCTAGCCATCTAATAGGAGAGTCTCCTATCCTATCATCGAGTAAACTCCACCGACTCCATGAGACGAAGCGATACATTTGCCTCCGACTTGACTCGCAACAGCCGCGATAACGCTGTGACAACGCGAAACGCCGCGCACGGCGAGATGACGTTTTGCGAGGAATGACGAGTTTAAAATATTTCTATACTATTAATCATGATAATAATACCTGCTCAGATGACGACGTTCCATACACACAAACATGAGTCCACGTTTTTAATGAAACCTTGTTGAACCGATTGACCTCTGTGCCGTCATCGGTAAATGAGTAACTTGAAAAAAGAAATTAAACACATTATGTAATCATAATTTATTAAAAACTATACTTATTCGATAGGAAAAACAATAGGTATATTTAGATGTACTGCGTCCTTCGTTTGTCGTGAAAATTAAAATGATAAAATCCTAACAATTAGATTAAACGATGGAAGGAATTCGTAAATAAGATATGAAAACCAAATAAAATTAAAAAATCGTTTGTATGGTATCTAAGTAAATTATAATTTGCTTTTGAAAACGAGCCAAGACTTTTAATAACATAATACGTTATAAAGTTTTTATGAAATTACCTAAATTTTAATATGGAATTCGCATGTCACGGTCAGATACTATCATCCTTGACCTTAGCGTGAACGTCTGCATTATGGCCATGTCTCATCACAAATGCGTAACTTGGTGAACTTCCAAGGTTGTCTGATGTACATGGGCGTAGCTAGAGAGGGGGAGCAGGGGTGGGTAACAAAGCAACAAAAAAAAATAACAGGGCGCCAGCGCCGGATTTGTTTACTTTTATTAATCTATCATACACTAGCTTTTACCCTCCATTTCGTCTGCGTAAATTTAGTACTTTGTAATAAAGTCCAATTTTGTATTGGAAAATAGGATTGTCATGCAAAGTTCTACTCCCTTTTTCATTCCCTTAATGGATAGTTTTTAGGTAAAAATCTATCATATATCCTTTCGCGGGTCTCAAACTATATCCATACTGAATTTCATCTAAATCTGTTTAGTGGTTAAAGCGGTACCAGACAGAAATATAGGCTTACTTTCGCATTTATATTGGTATTAGTTGGGATATAGTAGATAAGGAAGTAAATAAAAAAGTAATGTTAAGCTTCCCAAAGAGAGAAGTAACAAGAAAGGACAGGATTAAAAAAGTAAAGTGAGAGGAAGTACAAATGTGGCCCTGATAACGGCAAACCTGAAAAGTAATAGACTGGGATGGCATGCGATGAGGAGGGAGGAGAGTCATGTTACTAAGAGATTACTTAGTGTAAGGGTTACGGGGCACAAGAACAGAGAAAGGCCAAGGAAAAGGTTGATGGAGTGCTTCAAGAAGATAAATGTAACAAATACAAGGACTAACAAGTTTATGTACAAGAAAAAAAAAACTCACGTCATCGTCTAGTGATAAGTGGTAGAACTACATATTTCAATCGATGTTAAGTGGAATAGGTATTCGTAGCGCCATCTATTTTATTAGCCAAGTAAATTTAAATCCCTGACTTTCAAGCGTTAACCCCAATAAGTTTTAAGCGGCAGAACCGATTTTCATCAAACATAGCTAAGAACCACCACACGGGCACTTGCTTTCAGATAAAAAAACACGTCGAAATCAGTCCATACGTTCAAGAGCTACGATGCCACAGACAGACACACAGACAAACAGACACACAGACAGACAGACATTAGTGTCAAACTTATAGAACCCTTCTTTTTGTCGGGAGTTGAAAATAGATGTAAATGAAAAAGACTGGCATGCCATCTCAACTCCAAGCAGAATGGGATAAGGTAAAAAAGAAGAAGGAAACCTTCCCAGAGATATGCGGTACGCATAAAAATCGGTCCAGTAATTTTATAATTCATTGACTACAGACACAAGGATAAACAGTATTCGCTCCTTAGCCTTCCTATTAAATGCTGAGCAAAATAAGAGACCTTACACAAACTGCCTATTAGAACCAGGTCAGGCGGCCATTCCGGAGGTCCCGGGCTCGATCCCCGGTCAAGTCAAGATAGAAACTTATCTTATTCGGATTGACTTGGATGTTTATCTAATTCAATCTATATATGTATTTGTTATAAAATATAGTATCGTTGAGTTAGTATCCCATAACACAAGTCTCGAACTTACTTTGGGGCTAGCTTATCTGTGTGATTTGCCATGTATATTTATTTATTATTAAACATCTTTATGCTTATAAGTTAATTACTATATGATTGCTTTGCTACTTAGGTTTTCCTATTTGGTTTATCGGAAATTATTCAAATTTCTCTCCCTAAGAAAACCTCGTAGCTACGCCAGCACCAATGTGGTTCGTTTAATTTATTAACATCTGTTATAACGACTAGATGCTCGTATAAAAGTTTGTATGTTCCGTAGCACGAAGCTTATTCAAAAACAACTTTTAACGTTCATACGTGGGTCAATCAATTATATATTTACGGTAATATTTGGACAACAGAGTATCCTATTAGTTCATTGTACAGGTGACGTTTTTAACCATTAGCCTAATTTTTTAAGCAAGTTCTGTCCGTGATAGTGAACTACTTACATAAAAACAATAACAAAATTTCCTATACAAATGAGCGCTCGGCTGAACGGATTTTGTATGGGAGGCCGGAAATTTTTATCGTAAGTATCATGGACAGAACTTGCTGTAAAAATTTGGCTGGTGCGTAAAAAGGCATATACAGGATATCAGGTTTGTACTAAGCAGGCACAAGGTTTTTTTACAAGGTTAAATGGCTGAAAAAAGACAAGCAAGTCAAGTAAATACATTCTAAAAAAAAATCACTTCTTTATTCCTGACGGGGTAGACAGGGCTCAGGGCATGACGGCTTTATCTCTGACCACAGAATAAGTACTAGTTACCCTGACGGAGTAGACAGGGCTCAGTGCTGTAATAGGCCTACTTTTAGCGTTAAAAGGAATTAAAATAGTGATGGGTTGCTACATTTAACAATTTTGATTATTGTTTTACAAATATAAACTTTGTTATGATCACTAAAAGCCTGCGCTGAAACTTACTTTTTTTAAGTTTATAAATTATATTGTTTATGTATGCATAATATAATACGGGTCTGAGGTACTTTTTACTACACTTCGTAACTGATGCTTACATATAATTTTTAGAGCTATAGGTACCCATTGATATGTGCTTGAAAGTATACAATTCCAGTTATACTTATGGCTAGTTAGTTAACACCCGATAAGTTGTGTTTCCGGCATTATACATGCACTTTGATCTCAATTATGCATGTTACTTACCTCAACTTCCGCAAAGTAACGCCTGAATTAACTATTGCTTTGAAACTATATCTTTATATTTAATACCGACTAAACTAACTGAATGGATTTGCTACTGCGTTCTGATCAATAAAGTATTTGTACATAATACGTGACTGTTTCCCGATTCGTATTCTTAAATATGTTTATCTACACCCATGCTATAAATCCTATATGAAAGTTTCTGAAACAGTTAGCTTATTGCCAACATAAAAACACCCAGTGCCATAGTAACTATTATATCACCCAAACGAGTGTTATAATGTTGTTATAAATTTCATTATGCAACGCAAACTCGATCCGTTCCTTACTCATCAAACAGCCACATTGTTTATGAATTTCAAAAAAAGAACATTGTCATGTACGCGCCGTTCACTGCCACAGCTCCGTAATTTAAAAAAGAAACTTATTGGTTATTCGAATTCATGTCGTATCCCGCCATTTTTTATTGCGATATTAGTCAATATTGAAGAAAATAAATTTGCATTCCAATAATTGTACGATCCAAAATTTGAATAATTATTACAATAAATAATTTCATTATTACCTATACATACATAGTAAGTTTGTATTAGATACTCAGCAATTAAACTTATCAGGAATTTACATAGAGTTCTTGCAACACTGTACAATACCCTGTGGATTTAGAACCTTTTATAGAGGATTCATGTCATGGATATAGATAAAGTATTGTATGCAATTGTAATAATTATGTATTAAAACACTCATGTGATACTATTATCACACGAGGCGAAACCGAATAAACCCACATTCATGTTTTAATACCCCTTATTATATATACTAAAGTTGCATAAATAACTATTATAACCAGGTCTGAAACATAGGCGTCCAGTCGTTTGGTTTTAACACGAGCAGTACGTAAATTGTTTTTACAGCAGTCCTAGTGTCAGTCATCTGATATATAATTTTTTTAGTATTTAGGTTATTTATGTTCATATACACCAACATGCTAGGCGTGGATTTTGGGTATTACGGCCTTTTGTCTACTCCGCCGAGATAAATACGTGGAATTGTATCGGTATGTAAGTATATTCATATAAATAATATTTTATGTATGTAAATATATATTATATGTTTAATAATTTATACTTGTATATGTACTTTTGGATATACATACTTACATACAATACCCGGCACGTAAGTTGAACAAAAATAGCGGCCTTCGGCGCAAGTTTAACTGGAGATAAAAGTGTTAAAAGAGATTTTTTTAGGTCTTTCTTCAAAGCCGAAATCATTTCTATCTGAAGTTCGGATAGAAATGTGATTCTAAACGGACAAACAACGTACAACAACGATCGCCATTTTTGTTCAACTTACGTGCCAGGTATTGTTCGTAGATATGTATAATTAGTTTACTAATTCACGATTTTATCACGCCAGCCAAATATATTTTCTGCTTGGACTAATGGTTGACCGGGAGAGAATGCCATACCTATTTATTTAGTATTTTTGTTTTATATTTTAAATATCACTAAATGTGACCTCCGGTTTAGCACATTGGACATTGCAAAAGACTAGACATAGTCAGCCGAAAGGATTCAAACAAACTCGTTTTGAACAATCAAGTGATAATATAGTATCAAGTCTACGTAATCTAGTCTACTACATGTTATAACTGCACAAGACAGTGTTGTGATTAATACTACCGTGTACATAACATAACAACGGGTAACAACGGGTTTATTTAAAATGTGCCACATGACATCTTTTCCTTTTTACAAAAGAAAAAACAAAAGCTATTTACAATTATTTTAAGAACAACCCTTATTATTTAAAGAACGATTGCAAGTAAGTGGAGGTGAGTAGTGTGTGGGTGCGTGCAGTATGAACACACACACAGTATGAATGTAGCAGTGCAGGTCCTGCTCTACTGGGTTTATCCTTCATCTCCTTCCTCGCCGTACATATATCGGGCAGTGGTCGTTCCGAAACTCTAGCAGTCTTTAGCTTTTGCACTAAAATTATATTTAAAAATTTACCTACAATCTTACTAATATTATAAACACAAAAGTTTGTATGTACGGATTGGAATGAAACTTGGCATGTAGATAGCTTATTACTTAGATTAACACATAGGATACTTTTAATCCCGGGAAAACGTGAGGCTCCCGTGGGATTGTCAAAAATATTCCACGCGTGCAACGCCGCGGGCATCGGCTAGTAAGAGATAAATGTATCCTACTTGGAATAAAAGTTTCTAACTTTGACTTTATAATTCTGACAAATCAAATGATGCCATTTTATCATCAAGGTTTCTATTATTTTCTCTGATCAAGTGCTAATTTAGAGACATTTTTCATTATGAGTCAGTGATTATGATATAGCTGCTGCTAAGATGAATCTTCCTCGATGACGGTGACTGGATCGTTGCCTAATGAGCTTGAGGCTGCTGCTGATGATGAGGAACCGTTAGGTCCGACTCCTCCAAGTCCGGAAGCGGATGGCGGTGGTCTGGATGCATCTGCTCCGACATTTGCAGCAACATACTGTGTGCAAAAAATTTTTTTTCTTTGTGTTAACGTATCCATATTGTAAATAAATACGCTAATTATAATATTACGATCTAGCCTAAACTCAAAGTAATGAGTATGTCTTTATTAAGGGGAAGGCACTCTATTCATGTGTCTTTAGTTTTCATTGTCACTATTGTTCACTATTATATACATATGTCACTGCTACACTAGTTCAAACTTTTTAGTTCTTTTAACACAATATAAGAAAGACTTCGCACAATATCTGTGTTGTCGAGGAGCTGGATCGCCTCAACGTTCACATGGTGAAGCAACCTAAACTCGTGTGCTTTGGCGTACTTTTTTATAATTTTGTCAACGAACTGTATGTTAAGGTCCCGATGCAGGTCGTCGTTTCTTACATACCACGGAGCGTTAAATTAAGTGGCGCAACATAAATACTGACCCAGATATACTATGATAATAAGTAAACAGATTCTGGTCAGTAATACATACTTTCTTTCGTACTGGTCTGGTCTCGGTGCAAAGAAACAAGTATATCACATTTTATAAATACCTGACTTTCAAACGTTCAACCCCCATAACTTCAAACATACCTACCTTAGAGCCTTCTCAATTAACTTAGATCCCTTTCAATCAAGTCGGCTTTCAAACAAAATCGCATCAAAGTCGGCCCATATGTTAAGGCGCTACGATGACGAAGACACTTCAAACTTGTAACACCCTCTTTTTCTTCGCGGGTTAAAAACGTATTATACAAGGCTGCTTCTTATCTTGCACATACCCTCGATCAGCTTTTGCGATTAGCGCTAGAAGAAATGCAGCTACGGTAAGTATATTCAATGTTATTTTATTTTCTCGTAAAATAAAGAAATAAAAACATTGGGACCCCGGGAGTGCCGGCAGAAGTGAAAACTTTGTTTCGGTTTTAGTAACTGTGTTGGGAGTTCAATGGTCTTTTCCGATCCCACTTTAAAATATATCAATTTATTACAATAATAAAAAAGACAAAAAATAAGGAAGAAATAATAAATTAATAATAGTAAATTAAACAATGAAATTTTTAAATTATATATTGGCGTGTGCTGGATTTGAACCGGGAACATCGACCATCTCACTGTTGTTTTAATTTCACTATACTATAGTGATCTAGTATAGCCCGTAGTTCGTGTATGTACCTTCCAAGTTGTATACAATATGTAACAAAAACCCGGTCCGATCATTGTAGGAGCAACTCCGGCCGTCAATTTAAACAACTTTTCCTATGGGACCAATGCTTAAAACTCGAAGAAAAATCGACATTTTCATACAAATTGCCGGGCAGGCCGAACTCTTTTAATAATTTTAATTTTTTTTTTGAGTTTCAAGCATTGGTCCCATAGGGAACGTTGTTCATATTGACGGTCTGAGTTGCTCCTACAAGGATCGGACAGGGTTTTTGTTACATATTGTATAACTGATATAATTATAAATTGCTGGTTAAATCTGATTGAACGCATTCGACATCGATAGGTACGCTTGAAGAAAGGTATATTTTGATAAACGGTTCAAATCGGAACCTGTTTTGGACAACCGCATAACCAGTAAGGGGTTCAAACATCAGAGAAACCATAGAGAAACATAGTTTCCATTTCACTTCCAAGAAACAATTAGGTAGTTACCCAATTAAAGATCATACGAACACGGAATTACGGATCCTCTATTAGTAGATTAAAGTGATTAATGCGATCCGTTATGATGTTATTTATTCATAGAACTGTTTCTGAGTTTAGTAAATGTACTATTATTATACTGATATTTCTTTATGATGACTAGGATTCACTAGAACGATTAAGTCATCATTTCTATTTACAGAATACGAGTAGACACTATTTCTTTTCTGTTCATTTGTTTTACAGAAAGGAAACATGGTGTGTATTCCAAAACCGACCTTAATTTTATCAACTGATTTGAATCAACGTTTAGTAAAAAACAACTTATTGTCCTAGTAAAAAACTACCTTGTTCTCATTTTCCATTGAGATGCTTCCTCATGTTTATGCTTCCTAGGCAAGGAAGCATGACCGTCCAGACCCAAATTTTTCTCCAGGTAAAATTTAAACAATTTGTTCCAATTTAATGTGTTACAAAGATGAGGAATTTGAAATATTTCCTGTTAATACACACTACTGAAGACGCCGCAAAAATTGTGGTACATTAAACGAAACAATATACAACTTTTAACGAAAAGGGTCTAAACGTACTAATCAACGTGTTTGTGTAACAACTTTTCGAGTTTATACTTAAAAGCCTAGAACGATACGTTATAGTAACTATATAATTTCGGTGTATATGTACAGAAGGTAGAAGATTGTATGACTTTTATTTTATATGTAAAATATTTGACCAAAAACTTTGCCGCGATTAGAATTTTATAAACATTTTGCAGATATCAGAGAAACCTTTTACGTATATTATATATAAATCTGCATATTACATACATTCCTAAATAATTATCTCGCCTGTTTCTCATTGAGGTTGGCAAAGACGAACGACCTCCACTTGCCACGATCCTGATACACCTCTTTCGTTTCATCTACACTTATCATAAATTTTCTTTCATTCATTTTAGTAAATCTCCTTTCATCCATTCTTTTTACACGCCCGAACCATCTCAACATTACTTGTTAACTACATCTTCTTTGAGTCCACGCCACCTACTTATGACATCATTTCTAGTTCAATCTTTCAAAGTCAAACCACACATACTCCTCAGCGCTCTCATTTCTACGTTCTGCCACACCCAACTCTTACTTCCATACACAAGAGTCGGTATCAATTCAACACTCCATTATGAACAGCCAGACATGCTATGTTTTACATTTAGACAGATTTTTAGATAAATCTAACAATTTAATAAAGTATCAATACGAGTATAACCAATTTTTTGTCAACAGTACCGGCTTACAACGTATCAATTCACTGGGTGGAAGGAACGGACGGCGAGACCTTGACAGTGGGAAAATCGGCCATCGTGCAGTGCACAGCGTACGGGTCCTACCCTCAGCCGGACCTGTCGTGGTGGCTTGACCATAAACACCTGACGCAGCATAGCAACCAGGTAAACACTTGGAAAGTCAGCCATCGTGCAGTGCACAGCGGATGAGTCCTACCTATAGCTTTATTTGTCGTAGTGGCTTGACCAAAAACATCAGACGCAGCATAGCAACCAGGTAAGAAGGTGCACTAGAAATTCCAAAACGTCTATAGTCCATTCGGTCATTGATGAGGCCCACCGTCGGCGTGCCGACAAAGCGGCATTGGTTTTTTCAAAGGCGCGACCTTTGAGCTGCGTCGACGGCGTACACGCCAATTCAACAAATGAACTGTACTGTCTATAACATTGATAGTACATTTAATACACAAAACTATCTAAAATATTATTACATACACATAACTAATACAAACTACACTATAGTTATAGTACCCATATATTTTACTATGTTCTATCCTTTACGTACCTACCTACTAATAGCTAGGCTAGACTTACTGACTTATTTGGTAAATGCAACTGTTCAAATATTATTTATTGTACACAATATCAAGCTGTATTCAAACCATAGGAGACGAGACCTTTCGTCCTAAAACACAGACGTTCAGTCTAGTTTACTTTATTAATTATTTTTGATCTAGTTTAGGTATTTATTGTTCAACTGTTGGTACACTGTAAATAGTTAAGGTCATAAGAATATTTTAGTGAGAAAATAAACATTTTATTAAAGATGTCAGGCATTGTAAACCACACAGCACACGACCCATGCACCCAGACATACCTTTACTAGTAGCCTGGTTGTTAACATACCGTAGCCATCTGACGTTGCACAATCTGTTGCTGTAATTAAATGATAGAGATGTCATATAAACCTACCTGGGACTTTAGTCGTTTCGCACCATAAGCAATTCGAACCGTCAAACCGCGGTCGAATCGCCTAAGTACTCTTTCTGAATGGGACCGCTTCACTCCTGCGCCTGCAGCGGTGAGAATAGCCCAAGGTATCTAGTAAATGAGATTAAATATACATTTTAACAAATTACATTTTTTTTCTTATTTTTTAAAAGATACCTATATTCCCGAAACAGAATACCGATTAGACAAATGATATCATAAAACTTCATTCTAACTCAGCTAATGGCATAACAGAAAGGCATAAAACCCAATTTCTACACAGAAAGACAGAATTATACAATTACTTAGTCGAAGTTTTATTATGAAATTTACTCCATTCATCCTATCTTAGGTACGGACAGACTGACTGATTTTCATCAAGAGGAGTTAGTAAATGCATTAAGTACTAAGTTGTTTTAATCAACTTCTCATCATTTCAGGTCACTACTTATTTGATTGTTTAAAAGTTGAAACTGTTTTCTAAAATGGCTATGGGAAACAGAAATAGACTCATTCCCGTCCTCTACATGTCCACAATCTTGCTGACTTCGAAAGTGATAAAAATGTGATATCGTTACTGTACAATTTCTTTCTTCATTTCTGTCAATCTATCTATTCTTAGATTTTACATTTAAAATAAAACAAGCGAAATGTTTAAATCGTATAATTTTTATAACCATATCTCTTTATTCACGATTTTCCTTCCAGACATGGAACAACAAACTCCGTAAATCGGTGTCCTTCCTAGAGCTGACTCCGTCGGTGGTAGACAATGGTGCTACCCTCGCCTGCGTAGCCACCAACCCCGCCATGGCGCCTTCCAGGGGCTCCAAGGCTGACGTCATCAAACTCAACGTTACTTGTAAGATTTCAGCCAGTTTCTTATTTAATTTTTGCCTGTTTGGATGGCCTCGCAATTGGCATGTATAATTTAATTGGTTCGAAAAGAAAAAGCGAATAACTAATATCCTCTTTGTATTGCATTGATACTTTACTCTTTGGAACTCCACTGTTCGATCTAAATAATGGACGAATCGAAAATCGAAATATCCTTATCCTGTTTCCTCTTTACCGGCCAATACGAGTAGCAGTCCAGTCCACAGTTGGACTAAGTATTGAATGGACCATTAAATGGAGGATTTAGCTATAATCACCACGTTAAGAAGATGGTTTGGTGCTCGCAGAAGATGATATGAAGTGTTGCATAGAGGAGTTTTGTGTCGGTTCTCTGTTACATATATAAATAAATATATAGGGACAACTCACATAGATTTAGTTAGCCCCAAAGTAAGTTCGAGATTTGTGTTATGGGATACTAACTAAACTTTACTATATTTTTTAACAAACACCTAAATTGATAAACATTCAAGACCCAGCCCAATCTAAAAAAGATCATTTTCCATCTTGACCTGCCCGGGGATCGAACCTAGGATGTCCAGAGTAACGAACAGACATATTAACCATTACGCCACGGAGGTCGTCAAAATAAATCAACTTATCTAAGCGTATAACTATCATAATGTAATATATACGCTTAGCTATTACAATACCCTCGGGAGAGGACAATAAGCCTGTCCTCCAATAGAGCTATTGACGTGAGCTCATGTTACATCTATAGGTATACGTTTGATACTATAAGTTTCTATGGAAACTGAGAAGAGAACAATTTGGCTAGCCAAGCAGCGGTTTCACTTTTTCGACATTTTTGCACATGCCAATTATTTTACGCAGAGAAAGAACAATGAAAATAAAGTTCTACAAACTCGTGCCCTGCAAGGCAGAATTAAAAAACTCTTTGGTTTTTAAATATTCTTTTCATTAAGCAAGCACATTTTTACATATTTGCTCTGGAAACCGTTTCTCTGCCGCACGATGAGTGGAATTCACACCAACAATAAAACCATTCCGGTCGAAATGAAGGGAAATGTTTTACGCATTTCCCGCACATTGAGTTAATAAGATCAGAGACGACCGGCTCGCTAACGGAATACTAAGTAGGTAGGCTACTAGGCAACGAGCCACCGAGAATTGACATTTATGCCTAATCATAATCGTAGACAGGTTATACATATTTATAGTCAATATCCATATCAAGGTTGCTCAGTAGATCATCCTTGGTGTAGTTTATTCATGTGGATAATTTAAATTGCATTCAACCCACTCACATCTGGGTATAATTCTGTCACTGAGGTTAAATCTAAGTTGATAGGCACAAAGTTAATGGCTATACTACTCGTGAATTAGTATAGATTTAGGGGCATAATAAAAGAAACGTTTTTTACGCATTCATTATAATCACCAAAGGATTGTTCAAGATTATTAGATAGATACATACTTTAACTTTTAATTTTTAAAACCTGTTTTATATTGTATGATCATCATATATATGTATTAATTAGCAGATTCAAAAAATATTTTTGCAGTATTGATTCTATTAATAATTTATCGGTCCGCTCTATACATAATATTTCAATATTCCCATTATAATTTTCAGATAGTCCTATAGTGGAGGTATCCAGGGTCGACGATGGAAGCCTGAATAGTGTGGTGGAGCTGGACAGCGTGCATTTGGAGTGTGAGGCCAAGGCCAACCCACCAGTGCACAGATTTAGATGGTATTTTAATGTAAGTGGATAACGACCTTTTTCATGCTTAGTAATTTTCCAGCCCATACTTGAACGACGCTTTGAGTTTATATGGACTTACATGGTAAAAAATTGAATATACCAGCTGCTTGTAATCCTGCAATTTTATGAGCATTTTAAATTATGTAAGTCGGGCAAACCTGAGCATGGTTCTAAATAGGCGATGATCTTGCCTTGATAATCGTGACCTAGGTTTTCATAAAAGAAGACTTCTTCTCGAGACGAAAAGCTATATAAGTTGATCAGTGTTACATTTTCATGCAGTCACTCACTCGTCTAAAATATGACCATAAGGGTCACTTAAACTAACATATTTTAAATAAGTAGAGTAATTTAAAACGAATCCATATCGCTTTTCACTTCCCCAGGATAGTAAAATTATCCCCGGCACCATTTGGGGCGACAACACGTCGTCACAGAAGCTGGTCATTGAGGAGAGCTCCAAGCAGCACGCGGGGCTCTACTCCTGCTCTGCCAGCAACTCCGTGGGAGAGACCAGGGCGGAGCCAGTTAGCATTACAGTGTATTGTAAGTCGAACTTTTATTTTAAGATCCTTAATCAAAAATACCTTCACAACAAAAGATCTATAACAGTACTCTACCCTATATAACTTTGCGAGAAACAAGTTGTTCGATTTTGGCTCAACAAAAATTAGTATAATACTTTGTAATCAAAGTTGTACAAAGAGCGATAGAGCGCGTCATGCTCGGAAACCAACATCACACTGGTGGAAGAACTAGATAAATGAATCTCGCAGCTACAGTGATAATGAGCGAGACACTTGGCTAGAAGAGAAGATAATCGATGGATCGGATCAGCAATGGGCTGAGACAAAGGAACAGACCAGTCGGAAGCAGCCCGCTGGTCAGATGACATGTGAAATTAGCAGGAAAGCAATGAATGGCACAGGGCCGTAGACAATGATGTGAACTGAGGCTGAGGATTATGATAATGGTGTCACTGTGAAGCTATTACAGAAGAATGTCCGCTATAGCATTTGTCTTGAGGACTTACCAAACTCCATAGTTTAACTCCACCAGCCGTAGACTAGCTAAAAAACCTACTATTAAGTATTTAGGATTCATGCAGTAACATGCATTACAACATGATGATGAAGGTGATAAAAATAATTATGTACATGTTATGGACCATGTTATTAATAAGACATTATAATAAATAGACGCGCAGTTTAACAAATGCCCAAAATGAGAGGACAATGTGATAAAAAGATTAAAATAATCAGACCGTCTCCGGGCATTTAATAATGCCCGGAGACGGTCTGATTATTTCAAATTTGATTTTTTTAAATGCTTATCATCTATGGGCAGAATAGCCGCCCACAGCAGACTCGTTCTTGCAGAGTATGACAGGTTATGGTGCGGTGGGAGTGGTCTTCCAGAGTCGTGCATATCACCCACGTTATTTAGTATAGGTTATGATGCCGCACCATAACCATGACCTGTACATAATTCCGGGTAGCCATATTGGTCGCATTAGGCACTTGATCGATATACCTTAGATAAATTAACTGGGTGAATCCCTCCGTGCAGTGTACCTGTGTATTATCAGATTGGCCGAAAACCACATGACAATAATAATAATGTCTAGGCAATTGTGATAAATAAGGAACTTCACATTTTAATTAAAAACTTAGCACAAAGTAGTTTGTCATTATTCATAATGCCCGGTCATTATGGAAAATTTCACAATTTGTCTCTTGGTCCATAACATATATAAGATATAATTTTATAAAAATGTATAATATCTTCCACTTTCAGATCCCCCGGAATGTACAGGACCTGGCATCAGCCTGATCAAGGAGACGATAAAGTGCAACGTGCGCGCGTTGCCCACCCCCGACACGTTCTTCTGGCACGTGCAGCCGGCCGGCCTGGACGTGCAGCACCTCACCACGGGCTCGCCGATACTGCCTCTAGCGCAGATCACAGGACCACTGTCAGGTTATCGATCTTTTTTCAATCTCCTCTACCCTGACACTGTGTTGTGATAATAATTAAACGAGTATGTTATCGTAACTCACCTTTTATTAGTTAATAGTAGATATTTCTAGACAGCGCTATAAATCGTCTAATATAAAAGTGCTCGCCCCGGTCCTCGGTATATGCTCACAAGCAAAATAGGATTGGGGTTGTTTATTCCCAATAGGTAAGTTTTTTCGTCATTGACTGCTTTTCAAAATGCCAAACCGCCAGATCCTTTAACCAACTATTATATAAATAACACGCGCGACAGACCGAGATCATTTTTAGGTAAAAAATGGGTAGACAAACTATACCCATTTTTTACCTATTGAGAAAACGCCCCTAATATCTAATATACACATTTTTTCCATGCCCGTCGTGATCTTAGGCCTTCGGTTTTATTTATGAATGGAAGGTCCTCATATTCGACGAAGAATTCCGATAAGTAATCCTGTATTCATATAACGTCGGATTCTATCTTAGGAAGTGGTATCTATAATAGAGTTAAGAAGTCGAACTAAAAAAACAAGATTCATATCTTACGAGCAAAGTCTGGTATCGTTTTTGATTTCTGCAAAACCATTGCCATTATGAGTAAGGACCTATGGGTAAGTATAGTTTATTTTACCCAAGAAATCGCAGATGTCAACAAACACATCCCTAATTAAACTTATTCAAACTAAAAAAGGTAAATTTCTTAAATAGACATCGCCGTTACCCTTATTTATTACAAGTACAAATAAAAAAAGTTTCGGGAAAACAACTTGTGCCCAGAATTTTCTTGTTCGAATTTTCTTTACGCGTTGCACCTTTACGTAAATGTTTAACTCATGAATTACTGGGAAATTTTGTTTTTCCTTATGAATTATACATTGGGTAAACAGTTATGCCTTTATATAACTTTAAAACTTTGAAGGACTTCTCATAAAAAAATCACACTTGTACTTTTCTTTGATAGGCACAATAAAAGTGAGTTGTGAGGCCAGCAACGGTATCTCGAACCAGTACGAAACGTGCCAGAGGAGCTTCAGCCTGGAGCTGCTGCGGCCCCAGCAGCCGAGGCAGTGTGATCTGGCCTACGAGTATGGGGAGTTCCAGATGAGGTGCATACCAGGTAATACTGACTTATATTTATGACCTTTCTGTAAACCTTGTCAGAACTGACGGACGAGCGCAAAGCACGCTGGCAAGCAAGCTGAAAGTTTTGGAACGCTCAGCGCTGGAAGATACTCTTACTTATGCTTGGGCCGCACCTGCGCCTATCGTCACGAAGATTCGTGGTATTACACAATACACGCAAATGTGACAGGCCGTTATTAGGTATCGTGCCTAATATTCGGACTTCATCTTCGTTATCGTGCGGGTGGCGGTATATCAAAGGGTTTTAGCGCGCTAACAATTCGCTCTGCGTGGTCGGACTAGCGTTGTTCATTTTGCCGTTTATTTTCAACTTGTTCAGACGCCATGCTATGCGACGGTGCCACGATTGTTAATGCGTAAAATGGAGTGGAACGATAAAATTGTGTTTAAATTTTTAGGTTTTTCTTTCTAGATTTATTTTTAGGTTTAAATTAGGGATGTAACGATTCCGATTCGTAAAACGATATATCGGCATCGCCGATTGAATACAACCGATATTCAAGCAATTCGAAAAGCGCGGAAGATGTACGCGCGGTCAAAAAATGCCTGATAAACTGAATTTTATGTCAATGTAATAAGGTTGAAGTTCGTCTGTGTCGACCGTCTCCGTCCGGGAACAAAGATCTAGCGTATAATATACAAGTAGTGTTGGGGAATGAGAGTAGCGGTTACGAGTTTGACCAAACGACGGATAGCATGCTGACGGCTGGCAGTCAGTAGTTGAGAACTGAATAATTCGTGCCTATTTTACGTCACCGCTAAACACTATCCCCCATATTCATAAAAGTTATCAAACCTTTGCTAAACCTCTTTTAGTTAAATGTGTTTCATCACCTATTAGCCATCGATATCGGTTATCGGTATCGGTATCGCAGATTTATTTACTACAAAAATCGGCATCGACATCGTATCGGCAAATTACTGTATCGTTACATCCCTAGTTTAAATAAATGCATTATGTAATTGTTAGCACACATGTTTGAGAAAATAAATACGTCGTCCATATTTAAAAACACGTAGATGACGTCATCTTGGATTATTGCCAGATAGTTCGTGAAAAATAACGAAGCCGCTAGTGTGACCAGCGCTTTATCGCGATAACTTTTAGTGTACAAAACGTACGAAGATTCGTCGCGAACTGCTTCGGGACGATAGGCGCAGATGGGGCCGAAGCATTAGGGTTCCTTACCCAAAGGGTAAAAACGGGACTCTATTACTATGACTCCGCTGTCCGTTCGTCTGTCTGTCTGTCTGTCACCAGGCTGTATCTCATGAACCGTGATAGCTAGACAGTTGAAATTTTTACAGATGATGTATTCCTGTTGCCGCTTTAACAACAACTACTAAAACAGAATAAAATAAATATCTAAGTGTTAATATAATCCCATACAACAAACGTGATTTTTTATAGATAATGGTACGGAACCCTTCGTCCGACTCGCACTTGGCCGGTTATTCTTGTTAGACTTTTACTCATTAACCGTATCCGTAATGAATTGAGACCCGGATGACACTTCATAATCTTGAGAGGACACTACACAAAACTCAAAAATCTCGAGAGTTTAAGTAATATGTATTTATCTCCATTTTGTTTCCAGTTGAAAACGCAACATACTACGAAGTCTCTGTATGGCGGATGTCCACATCCAACTCCTCACTAGTGCTGGAGCGCCGGGGCTCTATAGGTTTCGGGGCGCGGCAGGAACCTCTCCAGGGCGTCGAAGGAGCCCTAACTACTGGGACCTCAGGGTGGCTGGTGAGGGGCACGCTAGGAAGCTTGAGGCCCGCGGACGAAGCTGGCGCAGCCGCATGCAATAGATACGGGTGCTCCGCCCCCTTGCTCCTCAGACCGACTGAAAATTTAATAGAAACAGCCGCACCGGCATGGTGGCACTGTAAGTAGATATTTACTATTTTAAAGTTGTTAGTTTGTATGTTTTTTTTTTCGTTTATTGATAATAAAGCAAAGTACACTGAATTATATTTGGAACAAATCCTGAAAATTAACTTTCCTTCCCTCTGAGTTTGTTTAGCACACACAATAAAATGTCCTACACCATATAGTAGGTAATGTAGGTATGCATAGATAAAAGCTTGTTTTTTTTTCTTCAACTACCAGAATACCAAGAATAATTAATTTATTATTACTAAAGAAATTAATTTGTCATTGCCATGCCACCACCACCCAATATATGTCCCTATATATTTATTTATTATAAATAAATAAATAAATATATAGGGACAAATTACACTGATTGAGCTAGCCCCAAAGTAAGTTCGAGACTTGTGTTATAGGATACTAACTCAACGATACTATAATTTATAACAAATACATATATAGATAAACATCCAAGACCCAGGACAATTTGAAAAAGACCATTTTCCAACTTGCCCTGGCCGGGGATCGAACCCGGGACCTCTGGGTGGCGAACTAGCATGATGACCACTACGCCACGGAGGTCGTCAAACATAACTATTTATCTTCCTTGACACAAGGTGACGCTATAGGTATTTATTAAAACATTAAAAACATTTATTACTCTTATTTAAATAAAGTAGTACTCTAAATAATTCAATATGACTTAAACAAAATGCAATAAATATTTTTAAAGCATATTCAACACCTTCTTTGTCACTTTTTTGCTAGTCGTGTGTGATGTCATCTTTGTGTGCCTACCCGCAACTCTAGTTTTGCCTACTTACGGGCCCTCCAATCGTTTGTATGGCGTTGGGTATCTGTTACGTTACTAGTTATATTATCTTTGTCATTACCTACCATTACCATGCAGTTAAACAAATTACAACCTAACAAAATACTGAATAGTCTGCAGGGACGAAATTCATTAATTTTGCAAATGAAGGACAGCACACAGAATATTACGTATTTAGGTGTCATTCGCCAAGACAGTGCTAATTGCACCGCTTGGACTTCACGTGAATTTTGTTAATTAAATAATTAAGAATCTGTAATAAAGAAGTCTGTCAGATACGCATAATTGATTCAAATGACCTTTTATATTTTGCGTAGATAATATTATAAAGTATGTCATTGTTGAACTATTACATAAATCCCTTTACTAAATTAAGTGTTTTTTGCGGGATCAAAAATATCGCAAATACTTGTATACATTTTTCCAGACAATACCTAAGAACTTTTTGAAAAAATCATGTAACACGTTATTACTTTTTTGTCGAAAAATTAGAAACTTGTCGAGTGCTTCTCGCACCATGCCGTTGCCAACTCGTAGTTAGCTTAAGGCCATTTTACATATTGCTACATATTGCTAATTTATTGCCTGTGTCATACAATTAAATAGCAGCAATAGATGACTTGCATGTTATGTAAACTTTAGGTTGACTCAATTTATCATTTTGGAAAGCCTTGGGAAAAGCCTACGTCTACTAGTAGACTTTATGCGGCTGAAATTATGATGAAAAAAAACTTAAACAAAATATTGACATACCTTCTCTTATTGTTCGAGATAATCGAACAGAGAATTTATCCAGTCAGCATGTCAGCATTTTACATTATGAGTATAGTTAGGCAATAAGTATTTTAGTAAGCAGTAAGTAACCAGCAGATCAGCGTGTACCTACAATTTGTTACCATTTTAAATAAACCATTAAGTTTAACCCTTAAATAACCATTTTATTCTTGCTCCATCTTTCATTAAATAACCATTTCATGTAGTAGCGAGTCTCTGATACGTTAGGGTGAACTGCTACATGTGTTCCTTCGATAAAAGGACTTCGTCTCACGAGAGATTATAAATTCGTCATTCGAAGTTCGTTGAAACCAGAGAACCAGTGCCTACCAATTTATTGTATTGCAGTGAGTTGCTGAACCTTATGACATAAGGTCAAACCAAACCATTTTCTTTCTTTATGTATTTTTTGCATATTTTACCAAGTCAAGCAAAATGGCAAACTATTTACTTAACCAAACTGAAATTCATGAAGAATTAAAAAGAATTTACAAAAAAATTGTTTGATTTCAATTACCTACAGGCAAGAAACTTGCAATGTGTAAATAGACTTTTAATGTCTTAAAAAAATAAAGGGTGCCTGTAAAATACAACGCGCATGTAAATGAAGTTGCCGTGTATAAATATAACCTCGGATACGTTGTAAAACATAAATATGCAAATACTCCGTACATCAGTTATGTAGCGGTTGTGATCATATTTTACACCTGACTGCGGGGGGATTAATATTAATTATACACAGAAAGCAGTTAAATATACGATGTGAGGGATCACCACCCGAGGTGTATGTACGATACTTATATGTCGTTTGTTTTCGTCTTTATTGTCAGGAAATGGCTATTTTAAAAAGGCAGTTTTTGGCCCCGGATAACGTAAATAAACTAACATAGTTGGTACCTATAGATAGTAGAATAAAGGAGAACCATGTTTGTGTGATGTCATGTCGATATTCATGCTATTTCTTTGAAATTTAAATTGATTCAAAAGTCATCCGCGCCATGTCTCTGCCTCCGCCATATCCAGAGCTTACGCCCTTAATTTTAAATGGGAGTTTTTTTTTACTTTCGCCCTACACTGGGTAAAATAACTAAGGTAGGTTTGGGTAATAAGGCCTAGCTAAGAGAGATTTGAAATAAAATACAAACGTCAACTTAATTGTCCTGTATAAAGTTACACTCTGCCTGTTTTATTCACTGTGAGCCCAACCCTCTCACCCTCTGTACGGATATGAACCCCTAACCCCCTAGCTCAACACCACCCGCTGGCTCTAGTTGCTCCATAATAGCCTAGATGGCGATAAACAAAGTTGAAACAAGCTATGGTTTTTCTTTTCCATGTAATCGTATATCTGAAAATTTTACTCATGTAGCACTTTACATGGAGGTACATCATTTGCTTTCTTGTATTATAGGCATTGATTGATGGTTTCCCAAAAATATTATACAGAATTTTTTGAAGTTCCCTAGGAACTTTTATTTCCTACCTAGATCCTTTTCCATTCAATGCATTAGTTTAATGGTAAGTTCAGTCGATGATACTGTAAAACTTTCTCTAATTAATCTTTTATCGAAATTCACAAAAACACATTTTATCAAATATCATGGAACAAAAGTTATTCAAAATGATAAGATGAACTGCCTTTTAAAATATTTGTACTTACTTAGAAAGGACATCGCATAGTCTGACAATTATTTCTTTCTTTGAGCCATGAAGTGTCCCTCCCTTTGTCAAATATTTAGCCGAAAATATAATAGACATGGAAAATGCGCCGACAAGAGTTATTTTTATTGATAACTAGCTGATGCCCGCGACTTCGTTCGCGTGGACTTTATGACTCCGGCGTATTAATATAAATAACAACTAATGAGAGAGAAAGATAGAGAGAGATAAGAAAGTACTTGTAACAGTGTTAGGAGTTAAAAGTCAATATTATTTTAATTCTTTCCTTCGGGAGCCAATATGAAAAGAGCTGAAGTGTTACTAACCCTGGAGAAAGCCACATTAAGTTGGCCATGCGAAAAAGCAGTCCTTAGATCGACATTAGCAGCTTTAAGCCTCTAAAACTGTGACTTATTTTCATAGGAAAGCAAGTAAACACTGTGTATTTGTAAAACTGTGTATTTTCAAAAGGAAAATTGTTATACGCGGAATAAATACAGTTTCACTGGCACCACTCACAGTAAACTTTAAGTGTCTCAGCAGACTATGCCGAAGTTTAGCGGCTAAAGTTTAGTGTCTAAAGTTCGGTGGGGATGACACACTAAATAAGCTGAAGTTCAGCCGCTGAAGTTCGGTGGAAACGCCGGACTGTAGTGATGTGCCGATATGAGAATTTAATCTTCCGTCTTTGGCGCGTCTGCGGCGAACAGACACGGGAGCGGAAGAGGGAACGGAAGTGGAAAAGGGAACGGAAGCGGAAGCGGGAGCGGGAGCGGGAGCGGAAGTGGCAGCGGCGGCGGAGGCGTCGGCGGCGGCGGCGGCGGCGGCGGAGGCGTCGGATGCGGTGGCGGCGGCGGAGGCGGCGGCGGCGGCGGAAGCGGCGACGGCAGTGGCGGCGGCGGCGGCAGCGGCGGTGGCGGCGGCGGCGAGAGTGGGAGCGGCGGCGGCAGTGGCGGCGGCAGTGGCGGCGGCGGCGGCAGCGGCGGTGAAGGCGGCGGCGGGAGCGGCGGCAGCGGCGGCGGCGGCGTCGGCGGCGGCAGCGGCGGCGGGAGCGGGAGTGGGAGCGGGAGCGGGAGCGGGAGCAGGAGTGGGAGCGAGAGCGGAACGGGTACGGGAACGGGTACGTGGAAGAGGGAACGGGAGCGGAAGCGGGAGCGGGAGCAGAAACGGCAGCGGCGGCGGCAGCGGCGGTGGCGGCGGAAGCGGCGGCGGCAGTGGCGGCGGCGGTGGCAGCGGCGGTAGCGGCAGCGGACAATTCCTTTTTGGTTCGAGTAGCTAAGGTGTGGAATGAACTGCCTGCGTCTATATTCCCAGAGAAGTACAGCCCCGGGACATTCAAAAGTAGATTGAATGGGTATCTTTTGGATAGGCATGCTTCATCCTAGTCTTCATCGTCGCTTTCCATCAGGTGAGATTGAGGACAAATGCCTAAACCAATAAATTGTAAAAAAAAAAAAAGTCAAATTGCGCATTCGCATTATTGGCCCTCCGACATTAAGACTTATTTTGTGAGCCGAGAGTCCATTTGCTGCAAGTGAATTAAGAAACTCAACTGGATAATTGGTGGTGTCGTCAACAACTCTATCCAAGAAATTAACAATAATTTGCGTCATAAGTTCTATAATAATTGATTTTTTATTTTTTGGTGTCAATATGGCGCGTTCACATATCCAAGAATTTTTCTGGTGTGTTATGCTCTGAAGGTCCGCAAATTCTGAACTTATAAGTTCTTCTTCGGACGAAACAACTTTTTTTTTGAATAATTTTCAATGTACAGTCACATTTTTTTACTCTTTTATTTGTAGTATAGATTTAGTATGTTTTTGTTCAACGACAACAAAAAAACATCATCTATAAAAATTTCAACTGTCTAGCTATAATGGTTCATGAGATACAGCCTGGTGACAGACAGACTAACAGTCGGACGGTCGTAATAGGGTCCCGTTTCTACCCATTTGGGTAAGGAACCCTAAAAATCGAATAAAATAAGTATTTATGGGGGGCTCCCATACTACAAACGTGATTTTTCATAGATTATGATTTTTCATAGAGTACGGAACCCTTCGCGCGCGTCCGACTCGTGCTTGGCCAGTTGTATTATAACTCAACAAAAAATTCTCATCAGACTTAACAACTTTTGCTAAGGCGGCATTTTAATATTTTTTATAGTTTAGCTGGACCATTATAGTTCTGCATCATGTGTTCCATTTTCCAAAATCAATTATAGCCTATATGTTGCCCAGGCTTCATAGCCATATAACAAAAAAAGTTTTATTCGAATTCGTCCAGTATTTCCGGAGATTAGCGTGTACAAACAGACAAACAGACAAACAGACAGACATTTTTTTTTATTTTCTTACTCTATTACTATATCTCCATCGCCACAAATATATTTTTTTTGAAAAATTTTCAATGTACAGACACATTTTTTTTACTCTTTTATTATAGTATAGATGATCATGTGTCCCAGAGCTGGACAAAGGTCTGATGGTATAATTTGTTTAAACTTATACAGCAGATTTGTATGATAGGTACCCTCCGGCCGCTTCGGCAACTATATTTCCCAACCAGTTGTTAAAAAAGAATTAATATTCTTGCTACGAACCTAGTTGTCAAAAAAAAATCTATTCTGGTTTCAAAACTAACGTAAATCAACGGAACTTTTCCAAGGAAATGTTTTAAAAGATCCATGGAGTGTAAGGATTTTTTTTCCGACGCTAATGAAGTGTGAAAATAAACATTTGACTTTTTTGCATAATCGCTTAAATTTTCTTTTCCTTCCAGTTTTAATGGAACGAGACGTAGGCATATCCCTGGGTGTGGTATTCCTTGTGATCATATTCTTCGTGTCGACTGCGGTGGTGGTGCGCGTGGTCAGGCGGCCACGGCTGAAGCCCCCGGCGCCTGTCATCCAGGTGGTGCAGCTCGATGACGTCACTAACTATTTTGAGACTTTGTCTGGTGAGTCTGGTCTACAGATAAAAATTCTAGATCCCTTTGATCCTATTGATAAAGTTGCTCAGATTGACGAACTATCTCACCCCTGCAAGTATGTCGACCGTAAATTAAAGTAAATTAAAAATAATTTAACCTCGCTCACTTAATAACCGGGTTTCAGCAAAACTTCCTAGCTCATATTTCGCATGAAGTACCAATAAAGTTAGTAATAACTAAGTACAGCCAATGAGTTTATAGGAGATAGCAACATTCAAAGACACTGTTCATAAAGTTATAGTACATTTTAAAAATTCCAGAACACAAAGTCCGCGCCTCAAGCAGCATTCGTTCTTGCAGCAGCGGCTACTCGGACAGATCCGCCTTCGAAGAGTCCTGTGCACTAGCGCCACCTGTCGACCGACGGCGGAAACCACCGGCTATCTGGCGGGACAGTTGGGGTCCACCGCCGCCAGATGTCACCCTTACGTTACACAGAGAAAGCGCCGTGTGAAGCTGCTGCAAATTCTAGACAGTTTTAATCTTATTAATAGATGGGGGTAGGCAACTAAGGCTTTGAGACTATATAATGGGAGTGTAGGCAGAACATGACTGTTCAATTTCCATTTCTACTACTCCATACCTACTACAGACCTACAAACTATCGACTTCGACAATTATTGCGTATCTATTTGCACACAGGCTCAATATCGAAATGTTTTATGCTGCCCTTTTACTGCTGCATGGGTATTGAATATTCCTTCCTAGCGTTATGAATTTAGTAAAATTCGAGAGATTCAGAAAACTTAAAATGGGCATTGAACTATTCATGGTAATATATAAAAATTGTAAGTACCTTCTTGAAATTATTTTTAGTCACCTTCTTGCCTGCCTTCCTCGGTGAAACAGCTTTAATTCTGCATTTGAGCGCATAGCGCTAACCTAATTCAGTTCAATTATTGAAATACATAGGAGATTCAAATTAATTATCTGACTTAGATTAAAATCTTTTGTTGGACATCAACATAAATGTAGTAAATTATGTAAGAAAAATGAAAAGCTAGTGATACTGAATGATCAGTAAGTTTATTTGTCTAGAAAGTAAGTGACATCATTAACTGATGAATCAATTACGTAAATCAAATTAATCGAAGTTAATATATTTGTAAGAAATCTGTTCAATTTACTCTTGTACATTTGGGTGCTGTTGACTAGAAAAAGTTTGCCAACTTTATGTTTAATTAAAGAGACTTAAATAATTGTAAACACGTTTATTGTGTAAGCTTATAATTTAGTTTCTTATAAGTACATACTACTATTTAACAATAAAAACTTAATATAAAGAACAGAAGATTTTATTTTACAACGTTTAATCTATTTTACAATATTACCAAAGTTAAAATTATGAATATATTGAAGTTTAAGGCGGCCCTTCCCGGCCGCTGTGTTTTCAACGCGAGCATAGTTTGAAAAGCTTGATATTTCATCCAGCGCAATGCTCGAAAAAGAGGCAAACCAAAAAGAGAGATATAGCGCCTAAGGGCATGGTTTGCATTCTATTAAATGAAATTAGTATTATTATTAACTATCCATTGAACGAATATTAACTATTGTTATGTGAAATAGTATCAAGTATGTGAAATAAATGTTTTATGTTCAAAATTTTCATTACATTTGCGAGGTTTGTATATAAATATTTTCTTTACTTTTACAATTTAGGAGTACTTTATGGTCGAAGTTCAGCTAAACTTTGTGCAAAAAAGCAGATTTTTGGAGGCTTATACTGACTTTGTTTTTATAAATTTCAATTTTTTATTTCGATAGAAATTTAGAAATAGCGTCCAAGATACCTGTAAGTTCAAAAGTTTTCAATAAAGATCAGATACAACACCATAATCACGTACGAGCGTTCGTAGGAAAAGTAAGATGGGAAGGCCGCTCTTAAATAGTATCCATGATATTACGAATTGTCATAAATGCTCTATATCGAGTAGGTATATAGAGCTTTTCATAACTTCTATATTTTACATTAATAATTACAATAACCAACAAAAAATAAATAAGTTTCTATACAATATACACAAAAAAATTATTAAGGCGACTCAGGAATATCGCCTCTGTTTCTAGCGTGTCCCTTTTTTGGTGAAATACTAACTGAAACTCCACTCTGGTCTCTTTCCATGTACATTGCTGAGCCATCGACTTTTCTATGCTCGTATGAAAACTGTATCGGCTCATCTACGACCACTATTGGATGTTCACTCAATTTCTCCTCACAAGGGACAACGTCCGCAGGTGATAAAATATCTACAGATGAAGGATTCTGTGTACCTTTGTTTGTTTCTTTAGGAACAAGAAGTTTAATCGGTGGAGGTATAATTGTAGTTGATGGTGGAATGTAAACGTAATCCTTAGGTATATCTAGTGAGTCCGCTTCCATCTTGTTGATATTAGTAGCAACTTGGCTGGCAACTCTCAATTGAGTGTCTTTTAACGCCACATCTTCAATATTTACTGCTACTGTGAACTGATCAGGTGAATTATGATTTATCTGTTTATACGAATAACTTGAAACAACAGGCTTTGTGAACAAAACTTTATCGGAATCAGCAATCAGTATGCTGACAGGAGTTACTGATAAATCATTTAATTCCGGTAGTTCAGGAGCTGGAGGAACTATGATAGTATTCGTTTGTTCATCGTGATATTCTGAATCATCAAAATCTGCTGATGACTGACTTTGATTCTGAACAGTCTGATGTAACGACACACTTTGCATATTATTTACAGAACTATCACTGTGAATCGTTTTATATGAAAACGATCCGGAAGGTTGCGTATTAGAAGGTTGCTCACTTGGAGCAAAGTTATTGTTAATAACATTTAGAGATTTAATTTCTTCTGTATCTTTTTCTGAATAATTAGTCTCAGATCCGTCGCTATGCACAGTTTTATATGAGAAAGAGCCAGAAGAAGATATACCTTTGTTTGGTTGATTTGTATGTAGTTGTTGTTCATTCGGGTTTATTTTCACATTGCTGGAAGATTGTTGAGCTGCAGTATTAAGATTTGTGTTACCTATATCAAGCGATGCAGCATCCACTTCTTTCACTTCGTTGTGTGAATATGTTGTGGAAAAATCATCTGCATGTATTGTTTTGTAAGAATAATCTCCAGATTCTAAATTTTCCTGTTTATTTTGTGGATGTTGTAATTTCTGCAATTCACCAAGTTTTATACTGCTTGTAGGAAATTCAATATTTACATCATTTACTACTTTATTTTCTTCTTTGACTCCGTTTTGTGAATAAATTGTTATAGAGCCATCATCGCGCACTGCCTTATAGGAAAACGACCCCGGAATTGAAATAGCATTATTTTGTGAACTCGTTTTAACATCCTGGTTTAACCCATTATCTTTTTCATTAACTTGAACAATATGTCTGATGCCTTGGTCGTTAGCTGTCAAAATATTAGCTGATTGCTGATTTTTATCTTGACCTACCAAAACTTTATTTTTTTCTTTAATTTCTTCTACCCCATTTTCTGAATAAATTGTCTTAGAACCATCACTGTGAACTGCTTTGTAAGAAAATGAGCCCGACACTGGAACGAAAATATTTTCTGTACTTGCTTGTATATTTTGATTTACGTCTTGTTGTTTAACATCTGTAGAATCTAATATTTGTTTATTTTCATTTTTGAACCCTGTATTTTCTTCTTTCATTCCATTTTGTGAATAAATAGTTACAGAGCCATCACCATGTGCTACCTTATAGGAAAACGATCCGGAAATTGAGTCAGCATTATTTTGTGAACTTTTTTTAACATTCTGGTTTAACTTATTTTCTTGTTCATTCACTTGAACAATATGTCTGATGCCTTGTTCATTACCTGTCAAGAAATTTGCTGATTGCTGATTTTTATCTTGAGCTATTAATACTTTATTTTTTTCGTTAATTTCTTTTACCCCATTTTTTGAATGAATTGTCTTAGAACCACCACCATGAATTGTTTTGTAAGAAAATGAGCCCGAGACTGGAACGATAATATTTTCTGTACTTGTCTGTATATTTTGATTTAATTCTGGTTGTTTAACATCCGTAAAAACGAATATTTGTTTATTTTCATTTTTAAACCTTGTATTTTCTTCTTTAACTCCATTTTGTGAATACATCGTAACAGAGCCATCACCATGCACTACCTTATAAGAAAACGATCCGGGAGTTGAGTCAGCATTATTTAGTGAACTGGTTTTAATATTCTGTTTCAGATTATTCTCTTGTGCATTCACTTGAACATTATGTTTGATGCCTTGTTCTGTAACTATATTTACAGATTGCTGATTTTTATCTTGATCTATGATAAATTTGCTGTCTTTGTTGATTTCTTTTACTCCATCTTGAGAATATATAGTCATTGACCCATCACTATGGACGGCTTTATATGAATACGAGCCAGGTGATGAGTTTACATACTGCAGAGTTGGATAATTATTCTGTTGGATGCTACGGTCACGTGAACCGTCTTTTATGAGTTGAATATTATTAAAAGACATAAGATTACCTTCTTGTTGGTCGGGTTTTATCTTTTGAATCGGCACAATGTTACTTTCACCATTAATACCTTCGTGTTCTCCAAATACTCCGTAGTTTGTTACCGATCCATCATTGTGAAGTATTTTATATGAAAAGGATCCACCGCTTGCTTTGGAAATAGTTTTTGACCTGTCTTTAATAAATGCTGGGGAAATAGGCTTAACTGCTGTTGGTTTTTCAGAGACTTCATTGCCAGATCCATGATAATGATTGGTTACAGTACCATCCTTGTGGACAGTTTTATAAGAAAAAGCTTCCGGAGAACCAATGTTCACATGTAAATTTTGTTGTTCTTTGGTGTCAATTTTTACCCGTACTCCTCCTTTAGTATCTACCATTTGCTGTCTGTAAATGAATGGTCTATACCAATACGTTTGCGCAGCATTTGGTCCAGAGAGAACAATAGAATTTGGTTGTTTTCCGGTAACAGCTGTAGCCGCAACCTTCTCTATTCTATCTGTAATAAATGCTGGTATAGCGGGTATTACACCGGCTTCTGTTTCAACAATGTTTGTTCCTGTCCGATCTGACTCATATGATGTTACAGTACCGTCGTTATGAATTTGTTTATAAGAATAGTTGCTTCCTGTAACGACTGGTCGATAAGGATACACTTGTGGGGAAGTAAAGTACTGAACTTCAGGTCTTTGAATATTTCCTACAAATACTGGTAAAGTGTAATACCCAATACCCTGCACGCCATGAGCTCCAATTTTCATAACTTCTTGAATCCTATACGTAACATAAGGTGGAAGAGGACCTGGCTGATTCGATTCAGACACTAAAACGTTACGATAGTCATTCGATGTGTATGACGTTACTTTCCCATCTTTGTGAATTTGTTTATACGAGTACTTCGTAGGTAAAGGTGGGACAGGCACTTCAATTGGAGTTATAGGTGTTACAATGCTCGGAAATGAAATAGGTCTATGAAATATTGAAAGAAATGGATGTCCTTGTAGAAATGCTGGCTTTTGTACCACTACAGGTATTTCATCTGCCTGAACGTCGTCACAAAGTGTTGAAGTATCTAATAAAATATGTGGTTTTTCAAATGATCCATCTCCAACAGCTATTAACTTCAGATGTGGAGGTAGAGGGCCAGGAGCTGCTCCACCGACGACTTCTGCTGAGGATTTGGTAGCAGTCAGCACACCTGAGTCAAGTAACGCTTGGACTCCTTGCAAAGCTTTCAAAGTTTCAGTTTGTGTCTTGGTTCCAAGATATGAGCCAACAATACTTACTTTGGCGTCTTCTTGTGACCCTACTTCAATGTTTTCTTGATCCGATACTGTCCCAGTCCCAGACACTTTTGGTACTGCCTTAACCAAAATGTTGTTGAAACCAGGGATGCGAAAGATCTTGTAATTTTCATGACTGTTTGTAGGTATGGGTGCTGGTACCGTTTTGTTTTCGCTACCAAAGACGACTGATTTGATAAAATTCTTCACATATGTTAAATCTTTTTTGTGTCTCGTGCTTTCAGCTTTTGTGGCTGACAATATTGCAAAGCTTGCCAGTATTATACACTAAAACAAAAATAAATAGACGGTTAATACAGCCCTTATAAACTAAGTTATGTTACAGAATAGAGAGGTACAGTAATTTACGAATATTGTCTAACAAAATATACTGAAACTATTCATTTCATGATACTGAACAACTTTCCCCTTATAACATATAGCTACTGAAAAAAAAAGTAAGAACGTGAAGCTTTTCTTAGCATTAATCTATAAATAGTAGTTCATAAAATAGTTTAGGTTATCTTGAGCACATGAGACAACATTTTAAATGATATCTCCGTTTCCTTACAAACAATTTAATCAAAATGGGTTGTTCAGAACCCCGAAAAATTCATGTATAGGTTAAAATAGTTTCAGTATGTTATATGATGAAATTGATCACTTAAAAATTACTAAGCTATAACTCGTATACTACCTACCTACTATCATAGACAAAATGACGCAAATAAACCAACAAAACTAAGTCAGGCCCTCTATATCTCAGAATTGTGAAGTGATACGGAAAATAAAAAAATATTTTTTTAATTAACGTCCATAGCCTACATAAAAAATATATTTTTTATTTCATGGACAAAAAAATATTTTTTTTGTAAACTAGTGATTATAGTGTTAAAGATTTTTTATCTGATAATTTGTAATGACTAATATAAGTAAGTATATTATGGTAGATTGATAGATTTATTATAAGTGGTATATTTTTCTAGTATTATGATTTTTATGATAGACAGCCTTTCTGAAAATTTGCACACGTGTGATGGTAAAACATGATTGGATGAACTTAGATGTCTTGCTTGTAACTCATGTTTAACAAAATAAATTTATCTTTATCTTTTATTTTTAACTTTAGCTGCGCCCCGTGGTGTTACCCGCGGTACATATAAAAAGTAGCCTATGTGTTAATCCAAGGTGTCAGCTTCCTGCATAGAAGAAGTAACAGACATACTCACTCACAAACTTTCGCCTTTATAATATTAGTGTGATAACGCAAAATAATTAAGTCCACTAAAGTTAGGGCTATCATATCAGACTCAGGATTTGTCTTGAGATCACAGGATTTTTAAACTCTTTTCAGGATTTTTAAAATTCTCGGAATTTTTAAAATTATGAAAAAATAGTTTTATTTGCACATTTAGACTAATCAGTTTCGGTCATATCAATTGCACAAATAAAGTCAACACTTATTATCTTTGAAACATTTAACTAGGTAGGTACCGTATTTATTTTGGGAAGATCCTAAATAAGAAAGCTCTTTTTTATAATTAAGTTACAATGCTTCACACAACACAATCTACTTAGATATCTTATTTAAGCCTACAAATTGTGGCGAAAAAATCTCGAAATAGGTATTACTGTTTTTTATATAGAAAATTAACCCGTTAAACGAATCTTAAACCTACTTTAGTTAGGGTTACCATATGTAAAATTTTAAGTCCTGACGAAAAGCCTTAAAGAAAATTAAAATAATCATATTATTAATATATGTAATGTATAATAGGAGCTCAATGGTCAAATGAAAAAAATCGACTAACGGTGTCTTCAAACCGAGCGTTAAAACCCTTTGAAGGGCTTAATGTGTGAAGCATTGTAACTTATTATAAAAAAGAACTTTCTTATTTAGGATCTTCCCAAAATAAATACGGTACCTACCTAGTTAAATGTTTCAAAGATAATAAGTGTTGACTTTATTTGTGCAATTGATATGACCGAAACTGATTTTTAAATAAGTCTAAATGTGCAAATAAAAGTATATTTTCATAATTTTAAAAATATTAAAAATCCTGAAAAGACTTTAAAAATCCTGTGATCTCAAGACAAATCCTGAGTCTGATATGGTAGCCCTAACTTTAGTGGACCTAATTATTTTGCGTTATCACACTAATATTATAAAGGCGAAAGTTTGTGAGTGAGTATGTCTGTTACTTCTTCTATGCAGGAAGCTGACACCTTAGATTAACACATAGGCTACTTTTTATATGTACCGCGGGTAACACCACGGGGCGCAGCTAAAGTTAAAAATAAAAGATAAAGATAAATTTATTTTGTAAAACATGAGTTACAAGTAAGACATCTAAGTTCATCCAATCATGTTTTACCATCACACGTGTGCAAATTTTCAGAAAGGCTGTCTATCATAAATATCATAATACTAGAAAAATATACCACTTATAATAAATCTATCAATCTACCATAATATACTTACCAATATCAGTCATTACAAATTATCAGATAAAAAATCTTTTACACTATAATCACTAGTTTACAAAAAAAAATATTTTTTTTGTCCATGAAATAAAACATATATTATTTATGTAGGCTATGGACGTTAATTAAAAAAATATTTTTTTTATTTTTCGTATCACTTCACAATTCTGAGATATAGAGGTCTTTGTTTTTTATCTACCCGCAATTGTTTAAATACGTTTATGGTTATTTTTTAAAAACAACAGTGTGATTCAAAAGTCTTATTTTCATATCAAAATGTCATCAAGAGTGTGTAAACTACATTCAAATCGATTTTGTTATGTTTGTGGGAAAATTGTTCAGTTAAATCGTGGTTTCTCCATAAAAAAACCATTGCAAGAAGCTCATTTACATTATTCTGGATTTCCGGTGTCAAGATAAAAATTGGATTCTCCATGTGATTTGTACTAATTGCAGATTGGTTCTCAGCTCCTGTTATTCAGATAAAAATAGATCACTGAAATTTGGTAAACCAATGATAAGGACAGAGTCAGCTAACCACGTAACCGATTGTTACTTTTGTTTAACAAAAACTTTTGGTTTTAAATCAAAAAATAAAGATAGTATAAATATGCAGACGCTCCATCAGTGACTAAGCCTGTCCTTCATCCAGAGGATTTACTAGTTCCCACACCACCCGGCAGAAGTACCGGCAGATACAACAAGTGGTATAACAAATAACAATGCACGAGCATAGTGACACTGAACAATTAAATGAATGCTAAATTAAAGAAAGGAATATTTGTGGATCCTCAAATTGGACGACACAAAATTTTAGAGCCTTTTAACAGAGGTAGAAAAATCAGCCTGGAACTCTTTCGAAAGTGTCCTTAACAATTTTTAGGCAATAAAAAAGTGATAAATACACAGAGATTGTAGAAAATCTATTGCAAAATTATGAGCGTATGGGTGTAAGTAACTATGTCCCAAAAAATCATTTGTTGCATTCCCATTTAGAAGTTTTTCCAGAAAATGTTGTTAGTGTGTGTGATGAACACAGTAAGCGATTTTACCGAGATTACTAATATTCCGTCTAGTTTTAAAACGGGTTTTCGCCAAAAGTGGCCACTTTTGGCAAAAACCCGTTTTAAAACTAGACGGACTACCAATATTACTTTCAAAGGTTATTCATAAAATAGTTAAAGGGTCTTTCTAGACAGTGATACAAATCAAATGTTTAATTATCACCATATTTAGTTTTGAACAATTTATTTCAAATGAGGGCGCCACTTTAGCTACCACTTCGTCTTAAAACTATAAAGAAAAAGATTAAGGGGCTACCTGAATTTGTTCGAGGTCCAGTGCTGCAATTTGAAATAAAGCATTTAAAAAGATAGAAGGTTATTATTTAAAATTTTGCCTTGATATAACCCTAGATAACCCTTCTAACTATTTTATGAACTACTGTATATATTTTAAAATGAGAACGTGAAACTTTTTATAGCATTTTTGCTAAAAGAGGCAGTTTTTCGCATAAATGCTATAAAAAGCTTCATATTCTCACTTTAAAATAGTTAGAAGGGTTATCTAGGCTTATATCAAGACAAAATTTTAAATAATATCTTCGTTTCCATTCAAATGGGGGCAGCACTGGACCTCGAAATATTCAAGTAGCCCCTTAATGTTTATCTAATTATATACTTATGTCAGAAAGAAGTGGAAGCAGTTGACCAAATAGGGAAGTGACGAGGATGATGATGATGATGATGAAATAAGTATAATTCGCATTTTTACCCGACCAGCGAAGTGAAAAGGAATTATTGAAAATAGAGTTTGTGAGTTTTAGAATCAAGCAAGAGTACATATAAGTGATTGTTAATTAATTATTTAAACATAACTTACTACAGTAATCATAATTAGTAGGTATCTAATTACTTCATAAAATTACTCACGTTTAGTTTGAGCCACCGCATCGTTCTTATTTCTATATTGTTCTTATTTATCTTAAAACACTTTTCACTTATTTATTTTCACTTGAAGACCTTTTCATATCACTCTCTGGTTAATACTGACATATTTATTCACAAATACTATCTTTTATATTAAATTATTGGGGGAAAGTCAATTAGTGTAAAATGACGCATATGATTTTAGGCTCATTAACTAAGTAATTCAAATTAATAACTGTTTAAATATTCGTATTGTCTGGACAAATCAGTATTAGCAGATGAGTTATTCAATTTACTTTAAAATAGGCCATTAAGCATTCGTTGAGCATTAATTTTATACTCATTAAGTAGTTTAAATATCGATGACGCGGTTTATTTAAAGATGGAACTAAGAGATTAAAGTCGAGAGAAGCTTTTTATAAACAGGTGACTTTTAGCCAACAAATAAAAAAATTGCAGCAAGTACAGTACACGACCATCATCATATTTTTATTTACATATATTTTCTAACTATGAGTCATAATCAGAGATCGGAATCACGGGTGCTATTCCAATCAAAAGTATGGATATGACAATACAATCTATAAATAAAACGATCATAATTATGTGATTCCAGGATATATTTTGATCGAAAAAAATATATTTATCGTGAAATCACATAATTATGATTGTTTTATTTACTTAGTACACAATTAGATTCTCGAGAAATAACGGAACCTTTAGTCCTATCCATACTTTTGATAGCAATAGCACCCGTGATTCCGATCTCTGATTACGACTCATAGTTAGCAAATAAATGTAAATAAAAATATGATACATACAGGTCTTAGTATATTGATGTTCTAATCATAGCAACTTAAGGAGTATTGCAAATAAAATGAATACAATGGGTAGATTTTCAACTAATGAAATTGATAAACTACACACAATCAATAGTAGATTGTTAAACAAGGGTTGTATATTTAGGCTCACGAGCGAGCGAAGCGAGCGAGGGAGCTTATAGTTCGAGGGTATAATTGATCACTTACACTCTACTTTTCATGATGATAGCGAAGAAATAAGGAAAACTGTTATAACAATTTTTTTTATTTAAGAAGTTTCTACTTACAATTTAATGAAATTTAATAGAAAATTGGAACAATTTGAAAGCGATAAAATAACCGGCTTCCCTGGTATGTGAATATTTTGTTTCATGTTTTGCGACATTGCGACTTGACTGCCTTGCATGGATTGACCAGTTTGTTCGTCACCTGCACCGTCGAAATCGTAACTCTTGGATGAACAAGGACGCGGCTCACTTGAACTATAACTAGCACGCAAATTAATAGTTTCCGTTATTTTGCTGGTTATTCTGCTCTTATTCTCGATTGAGTCTTCTATATAAATAACCTTCAGCAACGGTGCTTGATTTCCAGCCCCCGTGTCTTTTT
Source organism: Acrobasis suavella (assembly GCA_943193695.1). Classification (NCBI taxonomy): domain Eukaryota; kingdom Metazoa; phylum Arthropoda; class Insecta; order Lepidoptera; family Pyralidae; genus Acrobasis; species Acrobasis suavella. Next base: position 8,182,763 of record OW971947.1, read on the forward strand.
ATTGTGGTTAGGTCCGCGCCCGAATCAGCAAACAACGTTGCCGCCGTTCTACGGAAATTGTGCCCAGTATACAGTTCCGGGTTGGGCAGATTTAGGTAATTAGCTATTAATTTGGGAAAACTTGCCAACTTATTTTTTCCGATTACCTGTTTGGTGCACCTTCCTTTATTATAATTCAGAAAGAATCTGTTTGATATCATTTTGTCTGGTCGCAAATCTTGATATTTTTTTACAAATTGCACAAACTCTTCTCTAACCACGAAGGTTCGGTCAATCTTAGTTTTGGTGTTAGGTAATTTTATTAATAGCAAGTTGCCATGATTTTCCACGTCCGTTGTAATCAAATTTGCCAGCTCGATTGTTCTACACGCACCGCTTATGCCGAAAACCATACACACCTGAAAAAAACGGTCATAATCAATTTATACGGGCATTGCGTTTATTATTATAATACATAATATAACAGGTTTATATTTACAAACGTACCTTTGCTGCCAAATATATCTCATCGGGGGCCTCATTCAAGAAAGTTTCTATTTGTTCTGCAGTAATAACCTTAGATTTTTTGCATTTATAGCCGGCGGACTGTCTTTTCAAAAACGATAACAATTTGGCGTAGTTTTTCAAACAAATCGATATCATGTTTCGTATTGATTGTGGATTTCAACATGGAATAAATACTCCACAAAGAAGAGGGCTTTAGTTTTTTTGATAATTCATTGAAATATGTGACCAATACACTTTCCGAAATAGATATCACTTTCTTTTCAGTGCGTCACTTAATAAAATCGTTATAAGCTTTTAAATATCTTTCCTTTGAAATCGGAGGTTATAAGTTTTCTATGACTGCTTTTGCCTCTTTTTTAACCGATTCAGGCGACAAATCTAAATCTTCACTTGAACGTCATTTTTTGTTAAAAATTTTCAATTTACAACCAAAATTATACCTAACAAGAAAATTTTGCTCGCCTACCTGTCTTTTTTATTATGGCCTTGCGGTTTTGACGCATTCAGCCATAAATGTAGGGGCCAGTGCGCTTGTTTTAAAAATAAAACTAAATTTAGCCATACGAGTATTATAGGAGCCGGTGCATGGCCGCCTTCGATTTTCTAATTTACTTACCTCCCTTAGGATGTAAATCGAACTTACAGCCCGGATTTCGAGTAAAATACAACCTCCTTTCAGAGCTTGAATGATGAAAAATAATATTAAGTATTGAACTAAACTTCATGCATAATATGTCAATGTCACAGTTAAATTACATTAAATTCTGTACTTTGTTAAATCTAAATAGGCTTTGACAGAGTAGTAGCATTTTGAAATAAGGTAGGATTTTAAAGCATTCGAGAAGTTTTTATACTTTTTATATGTTTTTTCTTGTCGTATGTCAGGCGGGTAATTCATTAAATATTTTGACTGCCGTGTGGTATGAATATTGCCTAGCATTTTTATTCTAGACGCAGGTAGGTGTAGACTTTCTTTTTGTCTGGTATCTATATCATGTGAATCCGATTCTTTTTTAAAAGAGAATATGTTTTTATATGTATATATGCAGACGTCGTATATCAGCCACAGAAGTCCACTTCTGGAAATATTCCTCCTCCAATTATTTCCAAAACGACTAATCGGAAGCGGTCTGCATCTAGTATCATGGAGTGAACTTGCTCCAATTATTTGGCTGGTGGTTATAAAGTCCAGTGTATAGGTACTATCGATCGATATGGATCGGATGTGCTGTTTCGGAGCCGAGGGTATGCTTTCCAATTTTTCTTGTTAACTTAGATTTCATTTTGGCACATTTTTTCACATTGGCATTTTGGGCACGTTACCTCGATGCGCTCTTGATGAAATTTTCTATTTATTATAAGGTTTTTTTTATTTTAAGATTAGTTTTAAGTTTTATATACATCAGATCTATATTGTAATTTTATATGGGATATTATTAATTGTACATCAAATAAATAATCTCTCATCAATTTAATCTCATTATTTTTATACCTTTTACATCAAATAAATTATTTAACTACAAATAAACTTAATGATTTACAAAACTACTACTGCGGATAATTAGAAAATATATATCAGCACAACATTATTTTGTTTTTCCTCTAATGCGAGACAAATTAATTCCTTTAGGTACAAAAATACAACAGTCTCATCATAAATACTGACTGCACAGCAAATTAACCTAAGCGCGCGTATATAATACTTTATCATAGCAAAATAACTATCCGCGTTGCATATGTATATCCTAACAAGCACCTCAAAACTTGCTTATCATATTCGTCTTAATTTTTAAGAAAACATGCTCAGGAAATTCAGTTATTATTATAGCAAAATTTCTTTTTTCGTTGCATTATTTCTAAAAGTAGGAAAAATATGGGTTTATGGGTACACTAAGAAAGGATTTTAAAAACTCACCCTTTAAGGGGGTGAACGAGGGTCCAAAGTTTTTATAAAGAAACAAGATTAGTTAGATCATTTTTTCCGAAACTTTGCAAGAGTACTCCTGGGGGTAAATGAGTAAGTACGTGTTGTACGGCAAGGGAACAGGCGGAACAAAGTTCGCCTGGTCTGCTAGGCCTTTAAATCCTACCCTATAATTTCAGCTCAATCAGAAACTGGGAAGTGAGTCAAATGTAAATAAAAATATACATATAGAGACAAATAACACTGATTGAGCTAGCCCCAAAGTAAGTTCGACTAAACTTGTGTCTATTTCACTATACTGGATACGAACTCAACGATACTATATTTTATAACATATAGATTAACATCCAAGACCCAGGACCATTTGAAAAAGGTACCATTTTCCAACTTTCCCTGACCGGGGATCGAACCCGAGATCAGCGTGGCGGACTAGCGGTGACCATTACGCCACGAAGGTCGGAGGTCGTCAAAAATGTAACTTGCAAAATTTGTTTACAGAAAGACAGACAACGGGACAGTTAAATAAACTAAACAACTAAATAAAAGCTTGTTAAAAATGAAACAAATTGTATATCTTTAATTTATTTATTAGGTAACATAATACCACATCGTAATTATACAAAATGACTTTTTAACCACCAGCTTTATTGAAGCAAGTCCTGTCCATGATACTGAACTACTATCCATAACAACAATTTAAGAAAGCGCTCAGTCAAACGGATTTTGTACGAGAGGACAAAAATATTTTATCGATTTTTATTAATAGCTTTTTAATAAAAATTAGTTCAATATTATGGATTGAACTTGCTCCCAAAAATTTGGCTAGTGGGTATAAACTCATCCTGTATAAACCGGCCCTACTTGTCACTTTCCTTAGTTGTTCCAAAATGTAAAATTAATTAAGTTATTTTTACTTTTATATAACAAATAAGTAAAGTTGCATTATAAAGTGCCTAGCTTATATTGACTAGTGGAAGACATTTTCGACTTAATAAATTAAGGATACAACCTCAGAAACAATTTTAATAGGTCGCCCGTAGCCAACGTAGTTTCATCTGGCACACTGGCCTTTCAGATGGCTCTCAGGGGCTTTCTCATAGGCAAAATCTTCCGCCAGGCAACAATCTACTCCGTCGCAATTCAGTTACTAAATCTGTGTGGATATCGGGAGTTGTAAACATGCCGTGATTTACAAGAAATGCCCACCCACTCCTGCTTGAACTGTTATACCTAAAATATCTACGCACACCAGGGTACTTCAGCGTCAAACACATGTCTCGGTGGTAAGCTGTGGTGAGAATGGTGTGGCTGTGGGGAGCCGTGCAGCAGTTCACACATGAAGCTGATGTAGGTGATGGCCAGGCGGAGGGTTTCAATGCGGGAGAGTCTCTTCTCGTATGCGAAGGTTGGGACCTGCAGAAACATACTATATCAATACCATAACTGAATTAAGAATGATGTGGGGCTCGTTATTTTATATGGTCTTTAAATTAGATCCTGAGTATTGAATAATCGTGATCTTGGTATTTAAAACGTGTTAGTCAAAGTGTATCTATGTGAATTAAAAACAAGGTTTTAAAATACCTACTGTATTTAGAACACCATATAACACTGAAATTTCAGTGTTATATGGTGTTATAGTATACATATGCAGTATCCGAACTATAAAAATAAAAAATTAAGTCTTAGTTAAAGGCGATTTTTTTTAGGTATATGTCTTCAACTTTATACAGTTGAAAGCTGTAGAAAAATAATGATTATCGTAGTCAAAGATGCTTAATTTCGCCTAATAAGATATTAAAAGAATTCGAAAATTGCGGAACTCGATTATCTAATTCTCTTCAAATCTATTTCTTAAGTCGTTACCGTAAATGCTCACATTTAAGTTTAATTTAATATGCTTGCGTCATTAAAGGCGGATACGATGCGACATAAGCAACTTCTCGGCACCACCGAATGTTTCTTAGTCCTTTTTTTAAATCCATATATTGTCACACTGCTGGGCAAGTCTCCCCCATCTTTTTAGAGAAATATTGCCACTTGGAGGTTAAAAATAAGCATAATTTTGGAAATATAATTTTTACCAACGATTTCACCTACTTACCGATTAACACCTACTTTCCTGCTTTTTATATAAACATTCACTAACATGATTAAAAAATTTCTCTCGTACAACGCCCCAGTTTTTGTAAAAATCTTAATTAAATCTCATCTTCCTCCTTAAATGATCAAACACCTCGTTTAGGTTGAAAATAAGACGTCGCATGCGGATATTGACTACACGGCATTGTGCGACGGAAGCAACTCGATCCCGCGAATTTTTGACTAAAATCCTAATTCTGACTTACCTTCCTCCTTAATTTATCAAACGCCTCGTTAAGGTTGAACATACGACGTCGCTCGCGGATGTTGGCAGCGCGGCGTTGCGCGACGGAGGCAACTCGACGCCGCGGTTTTTTACCGCCGGGCGTCGAACGGGCTGAATTGCGGCCGCCGCATCCCGCCGCTGACCATACTGTTCCAAATATAAGAAAAATATATTTTCATCTCATCTAGTAAAAAAACGTTGTTGTCATCCCAAAACATTTGGAGCTAAAGTTACTGGTTATTCTCTCGGGACTAAAAAGTGAAAAAGAAAATCTCTAGGGATTAAAACCAATTTGAAAACTGAGCACGAGTGTAATCTATATAGAAACAAAAATAATTTTGGCGGTCCAGCAAAAAAAAGAACTTCGTTTTAAAATAAAAAATAGTTGGCACAGAAGTCGTTATTATTTTAATTTGGAATACATATCGTCGTCAACATGGATGAATGTAGGTAAATATTTTTATGTTCTTCGCTTCGGAAAAATAAATAAGTATAATTCCTCCTCTCTGGCAAAGCGCAATTTTTCTATCTATTGATTCAAGTAATTACAAAAGTTTTAGGTTTATTTGTATAGACATGTCATTATTTGTAAGTATTGTAGCCGATAGTGAATTGGTATCAATTTTACCTATAAAAAGATATAAAGGACCACGCAAACAAAGTTATAAGTGAACATTTTATCGTAAGTTGGTGGACTTCGAAAAATTATTTTTTAGTATTTATTGTATGAAAACGACATCAAAGGGTAGTTTAAATTGTCGGTTCCAGTCTGATTAAGTATTGTAGGTGTTCTTCTGACCTTTATATTCTGTTTTGTATTTGCTAGTTTTTCTCATAGATGAAGATGAAAAGTAGAGTGTGCTACTCGGGTACGGTAATATTTTTGTCTCAGGCGATATACATGAATCCCTCGCTTTACTCAGGATTCCAAAGTAGGATCACTCGCTACGCGCGTGATTCAACTGTGGAATCCTTCGTTTTGCTCTGGATTCAAAGTGGCGCCCTCGCCTTCAAAATATTACCCTATCCCCTTGTAGCACAATCTACTATTATTTATGCCTATTTTTCTTTTTGCAAAAATCTTGTCCTGCTCAAATAAATACATAAAACGTCATGTAATTAAAATTTATATATGCGTTGACGTTTTTTACATACTTACATGGACTGGTGATTTTAAGGTAAAATAAATTTACCGTGACAAAATACCAAGAAAGGTAAAAAAAATAAATAAAACAACAATGTTTACAATTTATTTAACAGATCATATTGAAATTGATATTTGTAACTTATATATCATAAAATCAAAATATCATAAAGTTGTACGAAAATATACATTTTCCAATGCTTCAAAGTATTTTTGTGTCGTAAATAGTTTTCAGTTAAACAAATTTCTACCTGAGTTGGATTAATTTCACGTAGGTATACTAACCCAGGTCGGCCGGCGGGAACGCCAGAATGTCGGGGTAGGGCACGGGCGCCGGCGGAGCGTCCCACAGCGGCCCGTACGGCGACACCTCACTGCCCTGCACAACAAACAATAGCATGCTGTGACAGGTGTATCTCTCCGGGAATTGTATTATTTAGATATATAATGTATACTGAGCTTAAGTATAAATCTGTATTTTTACTGAAACATAGCCCATCAGGCTGGGTAGGGACCAATACTGAACTCGGTTTCTTTCGGCGTAATCTTCCCAGCAGTGGTCGTTCCGAAACGCTAGTAGTTTTTAGCTTTTGCACTAAAATAAAATTTAAAAAAAATGACTTCCCATAAGAGATAAAATCCTATATTGAATAAAAAATTTTGACTTTGACTTTGAATTTGGATAGACTAAGTAACATGGAAATTCTGATGGACGAATCTCATCAACACACCCGCAGTGGTAGCGCAAAGTGGCAATGGGTGGGGCTATATACGCCAAACCAGAAACGAACGTTGTGAAAACAAAATACTAGAGTAACCTGACACTGGCCACAAAAGCGTTTAATAACCATTCACAAGATGGACCGACGACCTGTTTAAAATTGCCGCAAAGACGTGGATGAAGAAAGCTCAGATCGCACGGCATGGCATGCATCATCAGGTCAACACATAGCATTGGGTGACAATGTGCTGAGAAAGGAAGATCACAAAAAATAATATTAGTGTAAATATAATGGTATAACTACTAGGAGTACGACATATTGGTATGACTTTAGAACATGTTTGAATAAAAAAATCACTTCTTATTTTTCTTCTTTTTTTATGTAGTTCTCTATTATAAAAAATTCGTTTCATATCATCTACTCGAAAAAAGATGTTTTCATCCCAAAACATTTAGTGCTAAAGTTACTGCTTATTCTCTCGGGACTAAAAAGTGAAAAAGAAAATCTCTGGGGATTAAAACCAATTTGAAAACTGAACACGTGTGTTATCTATGTAAAATCAAAAATAATGTTGGCAGTCAAGCAAAAAAAAGAAGAATTTTGTTTTAAAATAAAAAATAATTAGCAATGACGTCGTGATTCTTTAAATTTGGAATACATATCGTCATCAACATGGATGAATGTAGGTAAACATTTTAATGTTCTTATTGGGAAATTGGCTTGGGAAAAAGAAATAGGTATAATTTTCACAGATCTATAAAGAACAATAGATCTTTAGAACAACCTTTAGAACAACAGATCTAATATTATAGATCTTTGGTATAATTAAATAATTGGCCAAGTGCATGTCGGGCCACGCGCAGTGTAGGATTCTGCAGTAACGAATGCCAACTTTGAGTTCATGTCACTAAAAACGTCTAAAAACTAATTTTCTATTGAATTTGTACGAAATTTTCCTTTTCCGAGTACATTTTATAAGATGATCGCCTATAACTTTTTAATTTGTTAACTCTACTTAGCCCTGATAGTTTTCCTTTAAAGTTTGTTATACATACTATAGCTGTGAATTTTTTTACGTGACTATATATGACCGTTTAGCAAATAGATGGGGGGGACACTTGACTTTAACAAAAATATTCACATTTAAAGTAATATTTCAAAAACGGATCCCTAAATTGAAAAACGGTGCTTACAAGCTCATAATATTTTTAAAAGACCTATTCAACGATACCCCACATGCTGGGTAAGTCGACAAAAAAAAATTACGTTTCACATTACTTTTACGAGAGCTACACTGAAAAAAAAATATTTTTTAATATTTTATTCTACTACTTTTTCCGCATAATTAATATACATATCCATGCCAAATCACAGCTTTCTAGTACTTATAGTCGCTGAGTAAAACCGCGGACGGACAGACAGACAGACAGACAGACATGGCGAAACTATAAGGGTTCCTTGTTTACTACGGAACCCTAAAAAAGCGCAATTTTTCTCTTTGATTCAAGTAATTACAGAAGTTTTAGGTTATTTGTATTGAAATTTAATTATTTATGTAATAATACTTTTTCGTGAGTTTAAGCCGATAGTGAATAGTTATCAAAATTACTTATAAAAATAAAAAGATATGAAGGACTAAGCAAAAGTATGAGTGAACATTTTATCGTAAGTTGGTGGTCTTCGAAAAATTATTCAATTGTCGGTTAAAGTCTGATTAGGTATTATAGGTGTTCTACTTTTTATATTCTGTTTTGTATTTGCTACCTAGTTTTTCTCATAGATGGAGATGAAAACTAGAGTGTGCTACTCGGGTACGGTAATATTTTTATCTCGGGCGATATACATGAATCCCTCGCTTCACTCAGGATTCCACTGTAGAATCACGAGCGAAGAATCCTTCGTTTCGCTCTGGATTCAAAGTAGCGCCCTCACCTTCAAAATATACACGATCTACCTTTTTTTGTTCGAAAGGTATACTTGTCAACCGTGGGTCCCCACGGAAATATTATCAAAATCGGTTGTATAGTTTGCTATTGAAGTCGGTTTTTATTTTGAAAATTATGAAAAATGATGACATTCATAAGTCTTATTCTTATCCCTGGATATCCCTATCACTAGATATATGTTCATGCAAAACTTTACCCATGGTATGCAAAACTGGTGATATAACAATACTTTTTAATCACAAAATATTTATTTATATGTTTTATAGCAGATATTTTCAGTTTAATTGCATAATTGTTTTAAATTCAGCTATCTCTTGGTACCAGCTAAAAAATAGCACAGTGGTTTCTATAAGTACATAGCTGAGGTGGCCACCTTTTCAGCTGTCTATAGATGTACGTCAAGTATGTTAGTACTTGATTCTATTTTAGTATTTTTGCCGAAGAAAGATTTTCTATGCTACGCTAAACTACGGATGTCAGGTAATTTTACACTTTATATTTTTTATCACTTTATCCTTTGGAAAAGGATTCAATTGAGAAGACAAAAAGAAGTCTGGGTTCAGTTTCACTAGTACCCAGTCTAGCAGCGAGCCGTTGAGAGCTGACAATAATTATGATCCTTAGGGATGTCTGGTGTTTTAAAAACATTGTAGGTTCGGGTTCTGCCGAAACTAAGATGAGAATGCAGATGAGAACAAACGATAAACTTGATATCGGTTCAACACTTATTGGAAAGCCAAAACTTAATAAGAAGTACAATATTGTTTGATGTTAAATGAGTACGCGAGGCGCTCTTGACGACCTATTGCGAACTGAATATAAACTTAAGTGAAGTAATAAGTTGAGGAATATAATATATAATCATATAATAATAAAATAAAAATAACAGTTGAGAAAAAAAGTTGACACTACACGATGATAGCTCGTACATCAGGGAACCCATTGTGATACATACTGCAGAGCTGCTCCAAACGTGCGGCGTCTCGCTGCCGTAGGACATCAGCGGGAAATGAATCTTGATACCTTTCCACCGCACCACACACTGAAACCACTCACCACTGCACTTGTCACCACTAACTTTGTACAGATCACTGGTTTACTGGTTTATTCTTCAAAAGGTTCTATGTGAGTCGACCGGAAACTACAGGGTATGAAACTGAACTAAATCAAAATATTATATCCCGCGCTATCCCAAAATATAAACGGGAGATTTTATGAATTTCACGATCAATACTTAAAATCATCCTTATAACAAAGCCCTACAATAGCTTTTACAACTACAAGCCAGGTTTGCACCCTCAGCGGTCAAAACGCCATATTTCTGCACGTTGATTGGCTAATCTAGGGGTAGTGTGAGGGTGGCTGGGTGTCATTGGCTACAGCTGATGCAGGGCGGGCCTTCCTGACTCCTGATTTCAGACATAAATCTTCAAACCAAGTATAATCTACTCAAAATGCAATAAGACAAAATAATAACAGACAATTTGCTACGCCATGTATTAATAACAAAAATGGCAATAACTCATTTTAAAAAATCAAAAAAAAACAATCATACAAATCTCCAAAGTGATAGTATGGTACTCGTTACTTTTTATGTGCACGAATTAATTACCCATTAGATACTATTCTTATATAAGTATATAATGGATCTCGGAAACGGTTCCAACGATTTCGATGAAAATTGGTATGTAGTTCGGTGTCAAGGACTGAACTTGCTTCAGATTTTTGTTGTTGTTTAAAGTCATCTTGTATCATCATCATCCGAGCGTATTCCCGGTTGCATCCTCAGCGGTAACGTTTCAGAGCCCGGGGTCCGCTCCCTAACCCAGGTGATTTGACAAGATTACTGGTTTTTACACAGAGCGACTGCCGTCTGACCTCCGCAACCCGAAGAGTAGACCAGAACCAATTCTTGGATAGGTTTGATGAGCAAACGTTAGATGGCGTTCGGGACCCACAGCTTATACGCACCTTCTGAAACACAGAATCATTTTTCTTTTCGGATAATCAGGTGATATAAGCCTACAATATCTTAACCAGACTAGAAACAACTTTTCACAAAGTATTCTTCCCAGTGGGATTCGAACCCACGACCTCCGGATCACAAGGCGAACCTTTTGACCACTAGACCTCGTAGGCAGTCGTTAAAAGTCATCTTGTATATTAAAATATAAATGAATCTAAAAAAACGATGGGTTGCACTCCGGGAGTGCCGGCAGAAGTGAAAACGTTGTGCATTTTTGATATTTTGGAATGGTTAGGGAATATTTTTGCACGAATTGTTTTAATTATCAGTATAAAAGTACTATCATTTATGTGGTAGAATACAATATTTATTTATTGCGCTATCGTACACAAACATGACAATTTATATTACATTAATGAAACACTTTATATACACGAATTTTACGAATACACAGCAGTGTGGCCACTACACAGACGGTCGAGCCATCAGCTGTCACTGTCACCATCAAGGAACATAGTACTCTCTTACGAGAGGCGTGCCACGTGCATCCATGGATGGTGAATCCATGGATGCGCGTGGCACGCTGTTCATAAACACACACGAACATTCGCGCAAGCGCCCTGCAAAGCATACATTTTCGCCGCGCCGAAGAAAGAGAGGGGGATACTTCCTCTCCTACGCCGCGCCGGCTGTTTACTCTCCATCCGTCTTACCAATTTTCGATCAGGGTCACGTGTTCTGACGCCTGACGCGATTTTAACGTTTTTTTTTCACTTCCAAGACTTAGAAAGAAACATGTCGTAGCAATCGCTACAGCTCGTAGCAAGCTCGTTGGCTCGTAGCATTTTAATATATCGGGTCTCTATATAAAGTAGAAAGGAACGTACATAGCTTGACAGTGCAATTTTTTCACGTTTTTTCTTATTCTACAAGGCTGCAGAAGTAAAAGATTACTTTCATTTGAAAAATCTTACTTCCCCTGCGTTTAACATCATAAAGTTTGACAAATTAAAGATTTGTAGGTACACAACCTTTTTATATTTTTTAATTTTGAGTTTACATTATAATAGCATAAATCTGTCTTTCTTATTATTTTTCATTTTATATGTATGTAGACTGGCTAAAAATATATTATTTTATTTAGCCGTCAACCAGATTATCCAAAAATTAAGGATGGTCACATAATTTTTCGTTTAGCAAAGTAGTAAAAATTCACAAAGATACAGCGCTTCTAAGTTTCGGAGTGGGGGTGATTTACGTCACCTTTAGTTAAAAATAATAGCTGATCGTAACGGAACGCAAAATTTAAATGCGCTGTAGTTTCGTCATTATTTGCTTATCAGCAAAAAAATACTTTTAACATACTTTTTAACTGACTTTCAAAAAAAGGAGGAGGTTATCAATTCGTCGCGATCCTTTATTTTTTTTTTGTTCACCGATTATTCATAGACGCCTGGACCGATTTTTAAAAACTCTTGTTTTGTTTGAAAAGGCATACTTTCCAGGTGGTACCATGGAAATTTTATCAAAATCGGTTGAGTAGATTGGGGGAGAAGTCGGTTTTTAGTTTTGAAAAATTATTAATAATCTATCTAATAATGAGCCCATGAGCGTACCCAGGTAGGGGCAGGGGGGGGGGCAGCTGCCCCCCCCTGGATAATGTTGACGTCCCTACTAAGTACCTTATCATGTACTTTTATCGATAAAAATTAAGAAAACATTTTTTTGCCATTTGTTTGTATTATTAATACAATATTTTAACAGCCCTATATTACGCGGCGCGTTCATTACCCATACCCATAACAGCTCGCTAGCAGCGCAGCGCCACAGATTACTTAATAGTTACTACGGCAGCGCTGCGAAGCCCGCCCGCGCGCCTACACGACACGAAGATTACCGAATCGTACCGAGCGACATCGAGTGCCGCGAAAGCGGGGAGAGAGTACGAGCGAGCAGCTTGCATTTGTTTGACAAGTAATTGTTTTCAAAGTGCACGAGTTTTGACATAAATAAGGTTTTGTTACTGAATATAATTAGGACCTAAGTAGGTACCTATATGTATTATTTCTATTTATATTCTGATTTACTATAATAAAACTTTGAATGAAAATGGATATTCGGAACTTTTTTGGTAAGTTTTTTCTATTACCTACTTATTTACCTACTTAATAAGTCTGTTATTTTTTTAAATAAAACAAGACAATCACAATTGTTTAAGATGTCAAAAGAAAAGACATAATTCCTGTGGTCTTAGTTGATCTTTCGCGGCTATTGGTTGTCTGAAGGCGGTTTTTACTTTTTTTTATAGTCATGCCGAAGAAATAAACGTATTTTTTAACAGACTTCAAAAAAAGGAGGAGGTTCTCAATTCGGCGGGAATCTTTTTTTAATTTTTTTTTAGGTATGTTCCCCGATTACTCGAAGACGCCTGAACCGATTCGTAAAATTATTTTTTTATTCGACAGGATTTGGTTTCTAGTTGGTCCCATTGTCAGGATGTCATGATCTGATGATGGAATCCTGGAGAAATCGAGGGCATCTACCGAAAATTGTATGCTTGCATATTGCTTTTGTTACGTAATCATGTTTTACTCTGGTGTTTGCTTCCGGGTATCAACATCTGATGCTGCTGTGCTGATGATGAAGCTATAGAACTCTTTAATAATTAGGAGTTGGGAGACAGTACTGCATTTGGTTGATAGAAACTATTTAGTAGTGGGTGGGGCTAACGTTATCCTTGTAAGATATGCTTGAAAATACATCTGATGCTGCTGTGCTGATGATGAAGCTACAGAACTCCTTAACGGTTAGGAGTTAGAGGACAGTAGGTATTGCAATTGGTCGATGGTAACTAGGTAGTAGTTAGGACTAACAAGATACTGGTAAGGGTAGGCTTAGTCCTAAAATGGTTATGAGGTAATCATTTTATGTAAACACTAAAAATGGTAAAATAAAAACTTTTTAACAAAAAATTTAACCGACTCCAAAACTAAAATGTTAAAAATAATTTCTTTGGAGTCGGTACCACTTTGTGGTAATGGTACCAATATAATGTCTACTGCTCAAAGTGGTACCGACTCCAAAGAAATTATTTTTAACATTTTAGTTTTAGAGTCGGCTAAATTTTTTGTTAAAAAGTTTTTTATAGCTTCATTACCGTATACCGTATTTTATTTTTGCAGCAAATAAACGGAAAATTACAAGCACAGAGGATGATGATGCCAGTTGCAGTAAGCAGTTGCCGCAGTCTAGTGAGGTGGATTCAGCGCCAATAACACAATCTTATTCTGCTAATAAAAAATTGTGTAACTCTTTTGTTAGCCCGCAAGATTCAGAATCGGAAACCGTAAATTCTTGCAGTATTGTTAATGAGGTAGTATCTGAATCTCGAGCATCTACATCTACGTCTATTCTGGATGATGGAGAAAATTTTCATGAAAACGATATCGGTCGATGGGTTGGACGGTCTTTCGTACTGACAACGGAGAAGCGAATGGAAATGTTAAAGCGATGCTGGGTACCTTCAGAAACTTATGATTTTGCTGGTGATGCTACACATTTAAAACGCAAATTTAACCACTCTTGGTTAGAAATGTACAAACCATGGCTTGTATACTCAAAGAAATTGAAAGGTGCATTTTGTTTGTTTTGTGTTTTATTCCCGCCGAAAGTCGCACGTGGTGTACAGGGATCTCTAATTGTTCGACCATTTACCAAGTATAAAGATATACATATGTAATGTAAAGCCCATGTAGATACTCAATGGCATAGAGAGTCGAGTGCGTCTGCCAATTCTTTTAGTAACATTAAAACAAATGTACAAGTTACATTGCAAACAGGCCACGAAAAAATTATTGAAGACAATAGAAATGCATTGCTACCTATAATCAGTACAATAGTTTTTTGTGGAACACATGATTTGCCATTGAGAGGAAAAGAAAAGGATGACGGCGTTTTTCAAGATTTGCTTCAATTAAAAATAAAGTCTGGTGATGAAATTTTGCGGCAACATTTAGAGAAGGGTCAAAAGAATGCTCAATATACGTCCCCGAAGATACAAAATGAAATTTTAAACATATGCGGTATTCTAATAAGAGAAAAACTGGTCGATAACATTAGAGCCGCAAGTGCTTTCAGTATTTTGGCTGATGAATCAGCAGATATATCTGGTAAGGAACAACTAGCAATAGGTCTTCGATATTACGATCAAAAGGAAAAAAACGTTAAAGAAGTATTTATGGGCTTCGTAGAGTTGGAAAAAATGGATGCCCAAACGATAGCTGCTGAAATAAATAGATTTATTAATACGTTTAATATTGACGCTAATAAATGCGTGGGACAAGGCTATGACGGATGTGCTACTATGGCGGGAAAAGATGGTGGAGTCCAGAAAATATTGAGAGAAACTTATAAAAAGGGTTAATATTTTCACTGCGCCTGCCACAGATTAAACCTCGTAGTAAACGATTTAAATCATGTTTCTGAGATCCGCAACTGCATTGGAACCGTAAAAGATACGATAAATTTTTTCAGGGAATCGGTTCTGCGTCAAAGATATGCACCAAAAATACCATTGCTGTGTGAAACAAGATGGTCCCATAAATATCAAAGTATTTCGATGTTTAAGAAATATTTTGTCCAAATTGCAGAAGGTTTAGAAAAACTTTCTCGGGAAGGTAATTCTGCCACAAGGAAAGTAGCTTTTCAGTTACTATCTGCTGTCAGCCAAACTACATTTATATTTGCTCTATGTATTATAGACAAATATAATTCTATGCTGCAACCCGTCGCAAACATATTGCAATCTAAAACGCTAGACATATTAAGATGTGCAGAACATATAGAAACAATAACTACTGCAGTTGCAGAACACCGGCGTTCCGCGGAACAAGGGAGCGAAGATTTAATCAAATCAGCTGAAAAAATTGCTACGGCTTTAAACATTGACCTACGTTTACCAAGAACAGCAAGCCGCCAACAACATAGGGCAAATCAACCAGCTGCTTCACTTAGCGAGTATTTTCGTCGCTCATTATACGTGCCTTATTTGGATTCTTTGTCATCTTCATTAGAGGCGAGATTTAGCAGACAGCATTCACCAGCGTTTACACTTTCATTGTTCCACCCTACTCAGATAATTAAAATTACAGTTCCTAAATTACAAAAATGCATGGAGGAAGTATCTGATTTTTATGAATTAGAAGGGATCACGTCTGAAGCCGAACTTTGGCGCACGTTTTGGATAAATAAGCAGCAGCAGGATTTTGAAAATATTGGAATAGCGGAGTTAATACAAGAAGCAGATTCTTTTTACCCGAAGGTCAAGATAGCCCTAGAAATTTTGCTGGCAATGCCGTATTCCACTGCTACGATTGAAAGGTCGTTTAGTACACTTAGACGTGTAAAAACGTGGCTAAGATCGACTATGACAGAAGATAGATTGAATGGGCTTTGTATGCTCAGTGTGCACAGAGAATTTGTTAAAAGTATGAGTGATTCTTTCACGGAAGGCATCCTAAATCGTTTTGCTGAAGACTCACGAAAATTACTTTTAAAATAGCCATTGTATAAGAAGAATTTATATAAAAAGATTTTATCTATTTTAATTTAAGTTTTTTTATTTTTAAAAACCACCTCCCACCATTTTAATATATCGGGTCTCTATATAAAGTAGAAAGGAACGTACATAGCTTGACAGTGCAATTTTTTCACGTTTTTTCTTATTCTACAAGGCTGCAGAAGTAAAAGATTACTTTCATTTGAAAAATCTTACTTCCCCTGCGTTTAACATCATAAAGTTTGACAAATTAAAGATTTGTAGGTACACAACCTTTTTATATTTTTTAATTTTGAGTTTACATTATAATAGCATAAATCTGTCTTTCTTATTATTTTTCATTTTATATGTATGTAGACTGGCTAAAAATATATTATTTTATTTAGCCGTCAACCAGATTATCCAAAAATTAAGGATGGTCACATAATTTTTCGTTTAGCAAAGTAGTAAAAATTCACAAAGATACAGCGCTTCTAAGTTTCGGAGTGGGGGTGATTTACGTCACCTTTAGTTAAAAATAATAGCTGATCGTAACGGAACGCAAAATTTAAATGCGCTGTAGTTTCGTCATTATTTGCTTATCAGCAAAAAAATACTTTTAACATACTTTTTAACTGACTTTCAAAAAAAGGAGGAGGTTATCAATTCGTCGCGATCCTTTATTTTTTTTTTGTTCACCGATTATTCATAGACGCCTGGACCGATTTTTAAAAACTCTTGTTTTGTTTGAAAAGGCATACTTTCCAGGTGGTACCATGGAAATTTTATCAAAATCGGTTGAGTAGATTGGGGGAGAAGTCGGTTTTTAGTTTTGAAAAATTATTAATAATCTATCTAATAATGAGCCCATGAGCGTACCCAGGTAGGGGCAGGGGGGGGGCAGCTGCCCCCCCCTGGATAATGTTGACGTCCCTACTAAGTACCTTATCATGTACTTTTATCGATAAAAATTAAGAAAACATTTTTTTGCCATTTGTTTGTATTATTAATACAATATTTTAACAGCCCTATATTACGCGGCGCGTTCATTACCCATACCCATAACAGCTCGCTAGCAGCGCAGCGCCACAGATTACTTAATAGTTACTACGGCAGCGCTGCGAAGCCCGCCCGCGCGCCTACACGACACGAAGATTACCGAATCGTACCGAGCGACATCGAGTGCCGCGAAAGCGGGGAGAGAGTACGAGCGAGCAGCTTGCATTTGTTTGACAAGTAATTGTTTTCAAAGTGCACGAGTTTTGACATAAATAAGGTTTTGTTACTGAATATAATTAGGACCTAAGTAGGTACCTATATGTATTATTTCTATTTATATTCTGATTTACTATAATAAAACTTTGAATGAAAATGGATATTCGGAACTTTTTTGGTAAGTTTTTTCTATTACCTACTTATTTACCTACTTAATAAGTCTGTTATTTTTTTAAATAAAACAAGACAATCACAATTGTTTAAGATGTCAAAAGAAAAGACATAATTCCTGTGGTCTTAGTTGATCTTTCGCGGCTATTGGTTGTCTGAAGGCGGTTTTTACTTTTTTTTATAGTCATGCCGAAGAAATAAACGTATTTTTTAACAGACTTCAAAAAAAGGAGGAGGTTCTCAATTCGGCGGGAATCTTTTTTTAATTTTTTTTTAGGTATGTTCCCCGATTACTCGAAGACGCCTGAACCGATTCGTAAAATTATTTTTTTATTCGACAGGATTTGGTTTCTAGTTGGTCCCATTGTCAGGATGTCATGATCTGATGATGGAATCCTGGAGAAATCGAGGGCATCTACCGAAAATTGTATGCTTGCATATTGCTTTTGTTACGTAATCATGTTTTACTCTGGTGTTTGCTTCCGGGTATCAACATCTGATGCTGCTGTGCTGATGATGAAGCTATAGAACTCTTTAATAATTAGGAGTTGGGAGACAGTACTGCATTTGGTTGATAGAAACTATTTAGTAGTGGGTGGGGCTAACGTTATCCTTGTAAGATATGCTTGAAAATACATCTGATGCTGCTGTGCTGATGATGAAGCTACAGAACTCCTTAACGGTTAGGAGTTAGAGGACAGTAGGTATTGCAATTGGTCGATGGTAACTAGGTAGTAGTTAGGACTAACAAGATACTGGTAAGGGTAGGCTTAGTCCTAAAATGGTTATGAGGTAATCATTTTATGTAAACACTAAAAATGGTAAAATAAAAACTTTTTAACAAAAAATTTAACCGACTCCAAAACTAAAATGTTAAAAATAATTTCTTTGGAGTCGGTACCACTTTGTGGTAATGGTACCAATATAATGTCTACTGCTCAAAGTGGTACCGACTCCAAAGAAATTATTTTTAACATTTTAGTTTTAGAGTCGGCTAAATTTTTTGTTAAAAAGTTTTTTATAGCTTCATTACCGTATACCGTATTTTATTTTTGCAGCAAATAAACGGAAAATTACAAGCACAGAGGATGATGATGCCAGTTGCAGTAAGCAGTTGCCGCAGTCTAGTGAGGTGGATTCAGCGCCAATAACACAATCTTATTCTGCTAATAAAAAATTGTGTAACTCTTTTGTTAGCCCGCAAGATTCAGAATCGGAAACCGTAAATTCTTGCAGTATTGTTAATGAGGTAGTATCTGAATCTCGAGCATCTACATCTACGTCTATTCTGGATGATGGAGAAAATTTTCATGAAAACGATATCGGTCGATGGGTTGGACGGTCTTTCGTACTGACAACGGAGAAGCGAATGGAAATGTTAAAGCGATGCTGGGTACCTTCAGAAACTTATGATTTTGCTGGTGATGCTACACATTTAAAACGCAAATTTAACCACTCTTGGTTAGAAATGTACAAACCATGGCTTGTATACTCAAAGAAATTGAAAGGTGCATTTTGTTTGTTTTGTGTTTTATTCCCGCCGAAAGTCGCACGTGGTGTACAGGGATCTCTAATTGTTCGACCATTTACCAAGTATAAAGATATACATATGTAATGTAAAGCCCATGTAGATACTCAATGGCATAGAGAGTCGAGTGCGTCTGCCAATTCTTTTAGTAACATTAAAACAAATGTACAAGTTACATTGCAAACAGGCCACGAAAAAATTATTGAAGACAATAGAAATGCATTGCTACCTATAATCAGTACAATAGTTTTTTGTGGAACACATGATTTGCCATTGAGAGGAAAAGAAAAGGATGACGGCGTTTTTCAAGATTTGCTTCAATTAAAAATAAAGTCTGGTGATGAAATTTTGCGGCAACATTTAGAGAAGGGTCAAAAGAATGCTCAATATACGTCCCCGAAGATACAAAATGAAATTTTAAACATATGCGGTATTCTAATAAGAGAAAAACTGGTCGATAACATTAGAGCCGCAAGTGCTTTCAGTATTTTGGCTGATGAATCAGCAGATATATCTGGTAAGGAACAACTAGCAATAGGTCTTCGATATTACGATCAAAAGGAAAAAAACGTTAAAGAAGTATTTATGGGCTTCGTAGAGTTGGAAAAAATGGATGCCCAAACGATAGCTGCTGAAATAAATAGATTTATTAATACGTTTAATATTGACGCTAATAAATGCGTGGGACAAGGCTATGACGGATGTGCTACTATGGCGGGAAAAGATGGTGGAGTCCAGAAAATATTGAGAGAAACTTATAAAAAGGGTTAATATTTTCACTGCGCCTGCCACAGATTAAACCTCGTAGTAAACGATTTAAATCATGTTTCTGAGATCCGCAACTGCATTGGAACCGTAAAAGATACGATAAATTTTTTCAGGGAATCGGTTCTGCGTCAAAGATATGCACCAAAAATACCATTGCTGTGTGAAACAAGATGGTCCCATAAATACCAAAGTATTTCGATGTTTAAGAAATATTTTGTCCAAATTGCAGAAGGTTTAGAAAAACTTTCTCGGGAAGGTAATTCTGCCACAAGGAAAGTAGCTTTTCAGTTACTATCTGCTGTCAGCCAAACTACATTTATATTTGCTCTATGTATTATAGACAAATATAATTCTATGCTGCAACCCGTCGCAAACATATTGCAATCTAAAACGCTAGACATATTAAGATGTGCAGAACATATAGAAACAATAACTACTGCAGTTGCAGAACACCGGCGTTCCGCGGAACAAGGGAGCGAAGATTTAATCAAATCAGCTGAAAAAATTGCTACGGCTTTAAACATTGACCTACGTTTACCAAGAACAGCAAGCCGCCAACAACATAGGGCAAATCAACCAGCTGCTTCACTTAGCGAGTATTTTCGTCGCTCATTATACGTGCCTTATTTGGATTCTTTGTCATCTTCATTAGAGGCGAGATTTAGCAGACAGCATTCACCAGCGTTTACACTTTCATTGTTCCACCCTACTCAGATAATTAAAATTACAGTTCCTAAATTACAAAAATGCATGGAGGAAGTATCTGATTTTTATGAATTAGAAGGGATCACGTCTGAAGCCGAACTTTGGCGCACGTTTTGGATAAATAAGCAGCAGCAGGATTTTGAAAATATTGGAATAGCGGAGTTAATACAAGAAGCAGATTCTTTTTACCCGAAGGTCAAGATAGCCCTAGAAATTTTGCTGGCAATGCCGTATTCCACTGCTACGATTGAAAGGTCGTTTAGTACACTTAGACGTGTAAAAACGTGGCTAAGATCGACTATGACAGAAGATAGATTGAATGGGCTTTGTATGCTCAGTGTGCACAGAGAATTTGTTAAAAGTATGAGTGATTCTTTCACGGAAGGCATCCTAAATCGTTTTGCTGAAGACTCACGAAAATTACTTTTAAAATAGCCATTGTATAAGAAGAATTTATATAAAAAGATTTTATCTATTTTAATTTAAGTTTTTTTATTTTTAAAAACCACCTCACCTAGCTTATAAAAATAAGATTTGCCCCCCCCTGGCCCAGAACCTGAGTACGCCCATGATTTATTGGCTCATTATGAGCCAATAAAATATTCTTAGTCCACGTCCCTATAACCACTTATTTCTTAAATTCATTTCGGGCATTTTTCCTTATCTCTTTACCGTTTATCATTTTCATCTACGATGCATTGGCATCGCTTTCTGTAATTGCATACATATTAATCTGATATTGATTACTAAATCGCATTGCGATTAGTCGCGCTAAAAACGCAGATGTCGATTCGTCATTGCCATATTGTTCCAGTGACGTAATAACCTGACACTTGTCATTTTGGCACAAAATTGGGGCGGATGGGGTAAATCCGAAAACTGAATTATCGGAGGGTAGTGCAGCTGTCAGCAAGGTTTTCATTCAATATGGTTTTGGGTTTGATGTTTTAATTGTAGTTATTTTGATAAAGATTCTTGTAAACAAAATATCTAGGTAGGTACTGAAATTAAAGACATCGGTAGGTTATAGGTTATGTATGACACTCTAAATTTTATTTATATTTTATATTTTAATATTTAATGGAAAATATGGCAATTTAAAATTATAGGTAAGTAAGTAGGCATTTTTTCTCTCTTGATAAAATGACTCACCCAATTATTATTCCATTAAAAACATATAAATATTTTTATTTAGGGATTTATTCTAACAAGCACTGCCAAATGTTCAGAACTAAAATACTTTCAAAGTCAAAAATCAAGTTAACAAGGGGTGGTTAAGCTGTGTCAAATTATAAGATTTAACAAAACATGTCAACGAATTACACGCTTCAATTACAGAGGGCGACATATTAAACGGGCGGGGGTGCGAGCGACCGCACGTGGCCCGCGCGAGGGTAACTTTTGATATGATAACTAGAGGAGAATCATATTGTTCTCTAATTGTTTAAATTTGTTTTTCTTTTTTTCATTCTTAGCTGTAAAATATACCTTTTTGCAAATGTCAAAATTATTTAATGTACATCTGTATCTTACGATTGTCAAAGTTGGAATTTGGAATGTATACCTAATGTAGGCAGCAATTTTATAACTTTATTATTTATTCATTTATTTTTATTGCATAAATAGTCAACTGTTCTTGTTTACCACAAATCAAAAGAAAGCGCAAAAAGGCTTTTAGGTAATCAGTCAATTACTAAGGTGATGGATTTCAACGTCATTTCTAATGACCAGAATTATTAGCAATGTAATCTGCGGTTTTAGCTGAAATAAAAATTAAGTTACTCTTACTGTACTGACTAGCTAACCGTTTATTAGGTACTTGGATATTACACCTAACCACAAAACTGATACTTATATAATTAGTATATCTAAATAAGTAGATACCTATTCGATCTCTACCTTTTGGTGGAATTCCTTCTGTATCAATCGTAAAAACTCGAGATTCCAAAATATTGATAAATTCATTATATTTTCCGGGGTCCAGTGCTGCCTTCATTTGAAATAAATCATTTGATAGGAAACGGAGACATCATTTAAAATGTTGTCTTGAGGCAGGCTGTTTACAGTTTAAAGTAAGAACGTGAAGCTTTTCTACGCACAATTGCGAAAAACGGCCACTTTTGGCGTATGTGCGTATCGGTTGTTGTTGGCCGTCAACTTGACCCCTGGCAAAGCCCTTTCCCAGCTGTCTCCATAGTATTCTGTTCCTTGTGTTTTTATTCTCCAGTTCTTGCAATGTATTCTTACGTAGTATTTAAAATGTTAGATAATGTTGGTTACCAAACACGATGCCTAACTAATACTTACAGCAAACATCAGGAAATGCTTTCCTTTCATTCATATATACATACTATCACGTCTACATCCCTAATTGAATGGAGCAGTTAGTGTTTTTTGGGTCGTGTGGCTCTAAGCAGATAGAGCCCTGGGCCAAAAGGTTCAAAAGCGACTTTTACTTTGAAATTTTAAATTCTATCAGATGAAAACATTATTTTCATATTTCTATTGAAATTAGGATTATAGGTGCACGAGCGTATAATCGTATATCCGTTTCTAACGCGCTAATATGATTTTAATGAAACGGAACCGAAGATAACGCGCAGATCAGGCCAATAGACAATACGTCGCTAAGTCACCCTCTTTTGTACTGCACTGCTCGGTAGCTAACTAGGGTTGATGTTGGGGTAGCCATACATCGTATAGGGTTTCTGCAGAATTTGATCTAAGAAAATAGAAAAGAAAATCTTTATTTAGAATATAAACAAATAGTTTTCAGAGCCAAGACGCTGATTTTCAGAGGAACCAATTAAGCTGACATATAATGGCTACTTCTTACATTTTATTTGACCATACAATTTTGTTAATGATTTGAAAAAATCTGCACCTAATGCTTCAGATTAGTGTATTCCCAGTCTTATTCACAAATTCCGTGATATTCAATCGTTAGATCCATTTTTCCCTACTTCGGTTTCCCGACGTTGTTTCCCTACGTGGTCATCCTACATATACCACGCAAGTGTTTAGCCGGAACCAACGCTATTTTTAATTAATTTAGATACAGTTAAGTATTTTGATCTAAATCATTTATTAATTGCAAGCATTATAAAATAAGTGGTATGTGGACTGGGTAAAATCACACTAATATTATAAAGGCGAAAATTTGTGAGTGTGTATGTTTGTTACTTCTTTACGCGCAAACGTCTGGACCAATTTTGATAGAATTTGGTATGCAGGAAGCTGACACCCTGGAATCTCTGGATTAACACATAGGCTACTTTTTCCGCGGGTAACACCGCGGGGCGCTACTAGTATATAATTTTTTTTTAGTCCATCAACTAAATTATCCAAAATTAATGGACCTATATTTTTTCGTTTAGCAAAGTAGTAAAAGTTCACAAAGATAAAGATACAGCGTGTCAGAATTTCGGAGAGGGGACGATTTACGAGTACGTCATCTTCTGGTGGAAATCGTACCTGATCGTGACGTCGCGCGAATATTAAATACGCTGTACGTATCTTCTTCATTATTTGCAAATGAGAGAAAAGAAAAAAAATGCTTTCTGCGCGCGTGCTGACAGATGAGTTCCAACCGTAAATGGGCCCCACATATCCCGGGCCACCTGTATTTTTTCTTTCCCATCATACCGCTTTCCTGGTTGCATGCTTATCTGCAGCGTAAAAAAAATCTTATACCTACTTCATATCATCATCATATCAGCCACAGGAAGTCCACTGATGGACATAAGCCTCCCCCATTTCTTAGCACCCCCTGCCCCTCCGTTACCACGACCGCTACCGGAGTTGGGAATAGCGGGGCCGCTGGGTATTGGGGGCCTGGACAATTTTTGTACCTCCATTGGGGGGTTTTTGCCATACTCGCCACGCTTGGCAGGCGGGTTGGCGAGAGCAGTATTGTGTCACGATTTAGCTTCCGACGCTGCTCAAAGTCAAAGTCAAAAGTCAAAAATCATTTATTTATCTTTGGATATTTATATCACTTAATAATTGTCATTTCTTTTTACTTTCGATTTCTTAATAGTTAGTTGTTGACGTCAGATCATTTACTTACAACTAAGTTTACTGCCGCCTCCAAAGCTCAAGTACAGAAGAAGCGGTAACAAACTGCACTGCAGCATTTTCTCCAAAAACGTCAACCTTACAATTATACTGATGTTAAAGTTAGATATGTGGACTGAGAATACATTACAGTACATACATTAATAAATAATAATAAATAAATATATAGGGACAAATTACACTCATTGAGCTAGCCCCAAAGTAAGTTCGAGACTTGTGTTATGGGATACTAACTCAACGATACTATATTCTGTAACAAATACATCTGGGCGGAATAGATAAATATCCAAGACCCAGGACAACTTGAAAAAGGCCATTTTCCAACTTGCCCTGACCGGGGATCGAACCCGGAACCTCTGGGTGGCGGACTAGCATGGTGACCACTACGCCACGGAGGTCGTCAAATTTGAAATAAATGTCAATTTGTAAATAAAGTACATGTACCGATTGTACTCAAATTATGTCATTTGTTAGTGTACAAATATACCTAAACATCGGAAGCTGCCCATCGGAAGCCTGTTTTGGTGTTCGTGATGAATGTATCCTTTAGTCGCCTTTTACGACATCCACAGTAGGACTTAGTCCTATTCTAATCTGCCAGAAACCACACGGCATATACCTACTTACCATACTTTTTAATAATCTACCTAATGAGCCGAAAGAATTTTTATTCCACATGCGTATTATATGAACAGCTAAAACTCCATAAACTTAATTCCATTTAGCGTCTTAAAATAAATCGAACGAACGAGCTAAGTTCTAAGAGTACCTGCAGTCATATACCGTTTCTAATAAGTAGTTGAAACTTCTGTTTGTGACGATTGGGTCAAATTACACTATATTTTATCCCTCCAGTAGGTTGCCACTCTTATGCCTCTCTCCGACGCCTAAGGTCGTGCTTTGTACAGTTGGTCGGACACGATGGACACGAGAGAAGGTGCTGCATGGTCTGATCGGCGTGACCACAACATTGGCAGCAGGCCTCCGATTTTTCAGTATATCGCCACTTCGCGAGCTTATGACCGCATCTGCCCTTCTCAGTACGTAGTCGATTTAGGCACCTCCAAGTTGCCAAAGGTAGGTTATGGCCCGGAGGTAGCTCTTCCGACAGAGGAACAAAGTTAGGGGGAGGGGTGTATTGCCTATTGGGCCACATTTTGAAGGGAGGTCTCCGGGTGGCCTTCAAGTGGTTTTGAACACTTTATAAAACTGTTATGGCTTTTGAGACGATAAGCTGTGGGTTGAGTTCCAAATAAAGGGTGCCTAGAATTAGAAATCTGCTTCCGTCCTTCGATTCCAAAAGCGACGCTTCTCCGAACCGAAGGTGGAGCGATGCCTGCTAAAGGGTATAATAATTTTAGGGGTGTTCACTTCAAGCATCCAGTAATTGTTCGGTAGGTATGTAGGTCCGGCGTGAGCAGAGCGATGCCACACTGGACGTGCGTATTCGCCAGTGGAAAAAGTGCTAAGCCGGTAAGTAGTTGAAACTAAAACCCGAATACGGAAAAATTGGAAGCAAAAGCTAAAACGGTATACATTTTTGAAACGTGCTTTACACATGGTAAGATTCGATTTATTTTGTTTTTTAACCTGTAGAGGGTGCCATATTGAATTTATTGTGACGTCACATAGCCTATAACCAGCGCGCAGCCAAGACGCTCTTAACGATACCTCATTTGTGAAGATACCATGGATATTATAAAAGATACGAGAGAACAAATCAACATAGCTGAGAAACGCATGACATAGCCCTCCTTTTGGCTACGCCGTAGTCGGGTAAATAATTACAAATCCCAGAAACCACACTACCAAAGTAGTGGACTAAAGTTGAAACATGGACTTACAATCCTGACTACCTTGGTCAAAGTTTTTCTTAGGTTCCAGACCAGAATGGAAGATCTTATATGAAAACGTGGTTAAACAAAGATAATTTCTTGTTATACACATTTATTTGCCCAATCCATTAGCTTTACAATATATTTACAATACAAAACATTATTTTGCTTAACTTCACACATTACTTTTTGTCTGACTTATTCTAAACATTCTATTCAGTACGTAATGCTTCTCTTAATTAAATGAAATTTATTATTAAACATATGTCTATCGAATGTCTATAATATTGTAGATACAATGCCCGGCACGTAAGTTGAACCAAAAGGGCGGGCGTCGTCGCATTCTTAAAAAAAAATTGACCGACGACCGCCATTTTGGTCAACTTACGTGCCGGGAATTGTACTACATTCACACTGCGTCTATTTATCTTGAGTAGTTTTGGGAGCGTGGCGTCGTTTGTGGTTGTCGCGGCGCCGCTGTCAGGACTCCTTGACCTTGCCGTTCTCGGTGACCTTAGTGGTGATCCGCTCCATGACCTCGTGGTTGTACGTCGAGTGCAGCATGAGGCCTAGCACGCCGGCCCTGGAGACAATAAACATGTAAGTAAGTGAAGACCTGATCTGATATTCATATACGGAAATACGTTTTTATCCATTATAAGTAGATTGAACTTAGTAGTAGCTAGTTAGGGTCGCAAGACCAGTGCCGAATTAACCACGTAGCAAGTAGCCTTAGCCTATGCTGCTATCCTTTTCTATTGGTCAGAACCGTCATTTGCTAGAGCGAGAAAGAGACACCGGAACGCCACGGAACCGGCCATGCTGATGCGTTCCGACGCTCTCTCGCTCTAGCAAATGACGATTCTGACCGAAAGGACAAAAGCATGCAAAAGTTCCGTTCCGCACTGACAGATGAGTCCCAACCCTTAATGGGCCCCGCATATCCCAGGCCACCTACATTTTCTTTTTCTCTCTCATCTTACCGCTTTTCTGGTTGCGGTCTTCTTTGGGCAACCAGTCACGCCCAATTACGCTCAGGCCTCCTGAGCAAATCTTCTGAGTCGCATGAACTTAGTGTGTTGCTTGGATGCGAAAGCACTAGTTATGCATGTGCATGGAGTAAACAGTGGCCACTGAGTTCCTCAACATTCATCAACCCCTAGCTGGCTTGGGTCGGGGGGAGGGAATTAGGTGGAATTCTCGCTACGGGATTGCACAGCTCTGTATTGAGGGGAGCGCCCTTGCTTAATCCACAACAGCGATACGTTACGTTACGTTACATCACGTTACGCTGCGCTACTTTACGCTACGTTTTTTTTTTTTTTTTTTTTCGTTTTTTTTTTTTTTTACTGCAACCTCCAACGTTATCGGAGCCTATTTTTGCTATTTACTCTTTCATACAAGTTCTCGCTTTTATACCTCTCGTACTATCATTCTTCATTCTAGCCAAGTTCATTCATCATCTTTTATTCTCTGTACGGGTGGGACTCCCGTGTATCGTTTGTAGCTCTAACTAATCCTATCTTTTTATTTTATTTTTCTTTATTTATAGGGAATGGGGCAGGGCAATAATTGGTGCTAGACACTTTTTCTCTTATTATTTACATTTTGCGTGTTCCTATTTTGTACATTTTATTTAACATATGCTATATGTATATGTCTAGTAGATACATTTTAATAATTCATAAAATTGTGATTTGTGTTCGAAAAATGCATTACATATAATTTTTTATTTCTAAATTAATTGTTTAATATTTACATTTCTATAAAACTATTTTAATTTACATCTTTGACTTTAGCGTAGGTTTCTAATTTGTAAAATAATTAATATCTAATGGTATACGTACAAAAATTTTTACATTTATTATTATAGAATTGTTAACTTTACATTCCAATTTACAATTTTGGTTTACATATTTTACTTTATAATTAATCTAGTTTATATAATATTTACTAGCTATTTGTGTACACCATAATAGACATGAGGTATTTCCCTCCTATATATACTGATGTGTGCTTTGTACTTAAATATAGTGATTATTTATTAAATAATTCACTTGTATTCGATATTGGGGAGGGGGGATACCTCAGATCTTTCGAGTCACAATACCCTCAATGACGACCGTGCATGTATACGGTATGCGGCCGAGTCATGATGCCCTGCTCAGTCTCTACCTATATTAGCAATTACAATCTTACTTTTAAATAAAAGCGGTATTGAATATACTAAGGTTGCAGGGCATCAATGATCAAGCCGCGCACCAATGGGTCTGCGCGGATTGCAAGGTCAGGAATACGCGGTTGCTGACCTTGCAATCGCGTCCCATTTCCTCCTCAATGCACAGTCACCGCTGAAGGCATTGTGACCCGCCTTTTCTACACCCGCCTTCCTACAGTTGCGGCAGGATGCCGCTGTGCCGGCCTTGTAGTCAGTACACACCGACCTTAGGTGTGGACCTCCGCAGTGGCTGCACGAGTCCACCTCCTCGTTGCAGTACCTCCTGCTGTGGCCGTAGGCCAGGCAGCGAGAGCACTGCACGAGGGGCGACTGATCGGCTACCCTAATGTGCTGAAGGTCCACGCGGAGGGTCCCGGCATCAACTGCCTTCCTCCATACCTTCGGTGATGTGCTGACCACAATGTGGGCTTTCTTTTTGTATTTTATATGCAGGCGGTCTTCCTCCCTGTCGAGGCCGTAAAAAACTTCGGGGTTTTGTCTCCTCACCGCTCCGATGACGTCATCATCAGTATGTCTGATGCTGACGCCCCAGAGGATGAGGAGTGGGTCCCTGTTCTTTACGTCCTCGACAGCGAGGTTTCTGCCTGCGCCCTCTAACCTCTGCCGCAACTTGGCCCTTTCGGCCTCCGTCGCGCAGCTCAAGATGACCTTCTGGTCCCTCGCCTTACGCACCCGTTCCACACGGATCCACCCGTCCTTGGCGTCCACCGCCTCCCGAACCCTGTCGAGCACCTGCTCTCCCGTGTCGCACACATCCTTGGATGTGACGACAAGGGACAACAGGGCCCCCCGTTCGGTCGGTTTCGCCAAGGCCGGGCGGGCCGCCACGTCTGCGTAAGACAAGGGGCCAGGCTGCTTTGCGATCAGTTCCCTAATCTCTTCCAGCCGTTTAGTATTTTCGCCAATCAGTCGAGCCTGCTCCTCCATCCGCTCAGATAGAGCAGACTCGACCGGGCGTGGGCTGGGTTGGGCCTCTGGGGAGGTTTGTGTACGCACACAAGGGTGGTATCCCGGGGTGACATTTTTGGGCTCCACATATTCAGCTAGTAGTAAAATTTTATCTTCCAATTTATCTAACAAAAACTTTGCCGTTTCTTTTATGGTCCCCTTTAAATTCCTTGCTTTCTCTAATTCGTCAATTATTTGTTGCATATAGTCCCTGCAATCCTGGACTAGAACGTCTCTGTCATCGTCCGTTATCCGTTTTCGTTGATGCCTAATCGGAACGAATGGCGTGGCATTTTTATCTCTATATACAGTGTATTTCTCTCTTGAGTTATCTAACCGCCAGTTGGCTATGACAACATCGTCGTCTTCGAAAGAGAGGCACTTTTGCGGGTCAGTAGTATGCACCGATTTTGGTGTCCCGCTAATGGGTGCCCTTCCAGATGATTGCGGGGAGTGCGCGAGAGGCATCTCTTAAGTCGGAGGTTTGCGTCACTTAAATAAGATTAAAATTGAATAATTTAAATAAAAATTAAAATTCCAATTAAAATAGTTTAAATAAAGCTAAATTTACAATAATAATAGTTTAAAATACAATAACCTTGGCTCTGTAAAGAGGAGCCGAGGTCGTTTGTCATTAAAATACACTAAAAGTTTGTAGAAGTTATATATACAATCGGTAAAATTAAAATTAATAAGATAAACTTTGCTAAAATATGGTTTCAATCATTATATATCATTAATAAAATTATTGAGAATATATTAGTCAATTTTAGAATTATTAGAAGGTCATTAAAATAAAAGAAAATTTAAAATAAATTAAGTAAAATAAATTAATAAGATTTTAGCAAAGTATCCTATTTTGCCACCACTATTACCTAATTATCTTATAAGAAACTCAGTTAAATTGACCCTTCTGGTAATAAACAGGGAGCAGAGGTCCCAGTCAACGATAATAATATATTTTGTTTTCAGTTTTTATCTATTAGATAATTTTTTCACAATAAAATCTTCGTCAGGTGTTTTTGTGCTTGTTACCTAAGTATTACTGCTATTTTAACGTTTGGGGATTTCTTGAATTAATAAAAAGGGGGCAGGAGATATACTCTATGAATTACAATGGTTTTTGGAAATAATTTAACTTTTGAAAAAATTTACACGTATATAGTTACACTTCTCACCAATAGATGGCGGGATTTTGTTTACAAAAAATTAAGGGGTTTATTCTTGTTTTCGGTTTAATTTGTTATTAGAATATTAAAGGGAGGGTTAAAATAGCACTATTTACACTTTCACTTAGGTATTTTCCTTAGGGGAAATGGGTCAAAACTGTACATCAAGTTACCAGAATTTGGCCGAATTTGATCTCCTTATATCTCTAAAACTAACTGTACGAAAATTTTGGAAACAGCGTAGAACCTATTTTTTAGGCCCTACCTTTGAAAGTTAGGGGTTGGTTTCCCAAAAAACCCCGTAACTAAAAAGTGATTTTTGGGTTTGAAATTACGTAAACGAGTCCGATAAATTAGGTGTGTTTCGATAAAAATTTTTGTAACTCGAATACTATTTGACCTAGGATTTTCAAATTCGGAACAGACACTGGGAACTATATGCACTATGCACTTATCTAGTGGTGGGCTTCTTGGTCTTTGGAATTTCGGGCGTGGGAGGGTCCGAAGTCACTCGATGTCGCTCGCCGCTGATTTTTCGTCAATAAAATCGGTCGTAGCTCCCGAACGCCTTAACCCAGGGTGATGGTTTTGGTGCCTCCCGATGCGTCTTCCCAGGGCAATCCAGGTGGTGATAACGCCACTAGTGCGCTCACTCGGGTTTCGCCGCAATTCGGCGAAAATCGGTCATTGGCTGAAACCGTTTTTGGGCTCTGGCGCCTCGACGCGATGCCAACAAATCCTCAAACTGTGGTCAGGTCAGCAGGTGACCGGGATGCACAGAACCACAGTTGAAAATTGTGGGGTTGCCGATCTTGATTCAGAGAAAATCACGTTTTTTGGTCAAAATTTAAAAACTTCTTTTTTGCCGTGGCTCCCTGAGCTCCAGTTTTGGGGTTGGAACACTGTTTTTTGTTTATCCAGGTGCGCTAGGGTCTGGAGCACGCTGTAGTGTTGATTTTATTGCTGTATGACTGCGGATGATTTTTTAATTGATTTGATTCGCGTACAGGGCCCCAAAAGTTTGAAGTTTTTCGCACTTTAAAAATACTTGGAAAAAATCCAAGTATTTGTCACTTCACTAGTACTGTAGAGCTGATTACCGCGCACTTTTTGATATTTTTTGTAAGGCAATAGGTGCCTCCGTTCCGTACTTATGAATTTTTTCACGTAAAAATGAACACAAAATTGGATTTTTCGAGCGCGGAGCGATGCGGGCAGACAGACAGAAAACACCCCATTACTTTACGTATATGAATATCAGATCAGGTCAGGTCAGGTACTTTACGCTACGTTACGTTACGTTACAATACGTTACGATACGTTACGTTACGTTAAGTTACGATACGTTACGTTAGAAAAAAGGGATCGTTAAGACAGGTAACTGGCCTTAAGCGATTAACACATCCAGACCACTTGTAGGTAGATTCAACACTCACCTGGAAGCCATGGCCAGCCTGATGCTCCTCTCCTGCTCCACCAGCTCATCAAGCCTCAGCCACTGCCTCACTCTCTCCATGTCGATCTCCGCCCGGCGCAGCTTCTCCCACTGGTAATGCTTGAGGCAGGCCTTCTTGGGCGCACGACAGAAGTCGCCGGTGGGCTCGAACACGTTGCGCACGAGTGGGCAGCCGCAGCACTCACTGTCGCTCACTTTCGGGTCTTTGAAGTGTTCAGGGCACATTACCTGTAAATTTTACACTTTTAAAATATCAAGAATGTTTTTTGTTATTTTTTTTTAAAGTCACGCTAATCTCTCGAAAATACTTGACGGATGAATCTTTTTTCTTTTATAGCTGTTAAGCCTAGGCAACATTGATTTTGGAAAATGGAACACGTGATGCAAAAAAACTCGACATTTTTATACAAAGGGTGCCGCCGGCCTGGCAATTAGTATGAAAATGACGATTTTTTTTCGAGTTTCAAGCATTGGTCCTATAGGAAAAGCTGTTCATTGACGATCTGAGTTGCTCCTACAAGGATCGGACAGGGTTTTTGTTACATATTGTATAAAAAGACGCCTTATCAAAATAATTTTATGATGAATAAAAAGCCTTAGCAAAAGTAGTTCGGCCTGATGAACATTTTTTGTTGAAGTATAAAAATCGAACGTAAAAAAGATTTGAAACACCTGATGCAGATACGCCGGAGTCATAAAGCCCACGCGAACGAAGTCGCAAGTATCAGCGATTTAAACATAAAAATCTCTACTTTTTACCCGACTACGGCAAAGCAAAAGGAGGGTTATGATTTTGACAGGCTATGTATGTATGTATGTATGTATGTTCATCTGTTCCCTTGTAACTTCTAAACTACTTATCAGAATTTGACAAATGACATATCATTAGAAGCGTCTTAATTGTCCGCTGGTTATAGGCTATATGGGGTTTCACAAAATCTAATGTGGCGCCCTCTAGCGGTGAAAAACATACAGAGTAAAAAAATAAAGTTACGATAAATATGCCGTGTTTGGTATCATTTGAAGGCGCTTTAATTGTACATTTTGAATATATATATATTACTAGCATTCGTATGTCAACTACCTAGTTTTTAGTTCATCAATTTAACTTTTGTTAATATTATGCGCCGCAAATACACTTTAACACCAAAATAGTACAAATAATAAAAAGTAAAAAAACTAAAACCCAACTACGACATAAAACGACGCTTAAAAAGTATAAAACAAGATTTTCAGAATACTGAACTGAACAAAGTTACTAATGTAGTTGCAAGTAAATGGACACAGTAGACTCTACCAAGATGCCTTCGTTGTAAATTGACAATAATGTCATACAATACTATTCTGAAGTATGCAATATTCACTATGTAGAGATAAATTTTCATGTTTGGAAAGGCGTAGTCACACGTTGTCAAAGTGCTACGGTAGGTAGGTGTATGTAACGTGTGACTACGCCTTTCCAAACATGAAAATTTATCTCTACATAGTGAATATTGCATACTTCAGAATAGTATTGTATGATATTATTGTCAATTTACAACGAAGGCATCTTGGTAGAGTCTACTGTGTCCATTTACTTGCAACTACATTAGAAACTTTGTTCAGTTCAGTATTCTGAAAATCTTGTTTTATACTTTTTCAGCGTCGTTTTTTGTCGTAGTTGGGTTTTAGTTTTTTTACTTTTTATTATATCTATACTATACATAGAATGAAGTCTTATTATTATATGTAGTTGACAAAAACGAATAATCGATTTACAATTTTTGCACAATTTTCATTAGGTAATACATGTGGCACGACGTTAAAGTTTACCGCCGACAATCGCGGCTTTAGGTACCTTACCTTAGATACTATAAAAATAAATCCTACCCTCAATCGCTTGCAGTACGTTCCGTTGACTGGGTTATAGTAATCGCAGAACATGCTCTGCCCGTCGATCCTCGTCCGGTGTCGGCTGCCGAAGGAAGCCTGCGCTTCGTACTTCACGAAGCACTTCTCCATGTGTTTGACGGCGGTGCGCGAGTGGATCTCGTGGCCGCAGGTAATGCAGTACATCGTAAGCGTTTCGTCATCCGCTTCCTGTAGAAATAAAAAAAATAGCGTAAGTGTAAAGAAGTTTCTTGCTGACAATATGACAACTTCATCACTTATTTATTTCATAGGTATAAGAAACGGACCGTCCATTAGTCACCTAGTTTTTAGGGTTCCGTACCCAAAAGGTAAAGATGGGACCCTATTACGCTGTCCGTCTGTGTGTCTGTCTGTCTGTCAACAGCTGTATCTCATAAACCATGAAAGCTAGACAGTAGAAATTTTTACAGATAATTTATTTTTGTTGCTGCTGTAACAACAAATACTAAAAACAGAATAAAATAAATATTAAAGGGGCTCCCACATAATAAACGTAAATTTTTATAGATAGTTCGGAACCCTTCTTGCGAATCCGACTCGCACGGTTATTTTTTGATAGTATCAATTTCGTCGTGTCGTCATAGATTCCGTAGTACCTAACATTTATCTCAATTGGTCGAATGACACCGCCTTTCGCCACTCGACTTCAAACCTTAACCACACAAAGTCTACTTTTGTATACTGGCCGCCCACTCCACTCAACTCCTTAGTCTACGGCGGCGAGGTCATAGCACTCACGTACGGGCGACTCGATTGAGGACACTGATTCATTTTTAGGATTCCGTATCCAAAGGGTAAAAACGGGACCCTATTACTAAAACTCCACTGTTCATCTGACTGTCTGTCACCAGGCTATATCTCATGAACCGTGATAGCTAGGCAGTTGAAATTTTCACTGATGATATATTTCTGTTGCCGCTACAACAACAAATACTAAAAACAGAATAAAATAAATATTTATTCCCATACAACAAACGTAATTTTTTATAGATAATGGTCCGAAATCCTTCGTGTCAATCAAAGTCTGACTAGCACTTGGCCGGTTACTGTTACTTTATGAGCTATCGTGGCGCAACACTTACCTTGTCATCAGTGTGCACGATGGTAGCATTCTTCGCTCTAGCCACAAGAACATCGAGTTCCGTGTGCTGTTTGTCCAAAGCGCGCAAAGCTGCCTGCGCCTTGGCCATTCCGCTCCGTACCACTTCCAAGGATTTGCGGTTCTTCTGCTCTGCTTCGCAGCTGGACAGGGACCACTCTTGGATGCGTTGTGGAAGGACCTAAAAATGAAAAGTTAGGGACCAGAATTTTAAATTGAGTTTTATAGGAGGATATCGTTGATTCACGATGTTCCGTATAATATATAGTGTAATCCGCACTTGAAGTGGCGTAAAAATTTATGGACCTTCTTAGTGCTTCGGAAGGCAAGTAAGGCCGTTAGTCCCGGTTGTCTTTGTTGTTGGCAGTAAAGCAGCTTGAATAATCTTATGCACTTTATGGTTTGCAATAAAATATTGAGTATTGAGAATCTGACACCAGTTCAAACCACTTTACATAAAGAAAAAACATGGGACGGTAGAAGATGATGTATGCAAACCTGGTATATCCTAGCGGTGGCCAGTCGGATGCCACACTGACTCGAGCAATATTTGGACCCATACTGCGCAGCTCGGGTACATTGAGGGCCATAGCACTGCCTCGCTTCTGCTGTCTGCAAGTGAGAGATGGATTCTTCTGGCTCGTATGTTTCACGTTCAT
Organism: Acrobasis suavella; assembly: GCA_943193695.1. Taxonomy (NCBI): domain Eukaryota; kingdom Metazoa; phylum Arthropoda; class Insecta; order Lepidoptera; family Pyralidae; genus Acrobasis; species Acrobasis suavella. The sequence continues at coordinate 8,218,656 of OW971947.1, forward strand.
GGTGTTTCTTCTTAACTCTTGTGCTGTATATAAAATACATGTAAATATAATTATATATACAGGGCTACTTTTTCAACACCAGCAACATTTCTGGAGCAAGTTCAGTCCACGATACTGAACAACTTTCTATAAAAAAAGTTATTAAAAATCGATAAAAAAATTTCGATCTCCCATACAAATTCCATTTGGCCGAAGGCTGACTTGTATGGAAAGCTTCTTTTTTCGTTTTACGATATTGTGTTTATGGAAATTGTTTAGAATCATACTACTTCGAAAATGTTGCTGGTGTTTATAAAGTAACCCATACAGGGTGACTTTCTTTTAAAAAGATATTTTTTCTAGCATTTACGTATTGTGTCCCACAGCTGGGGAAAGGCCTCTCCTTATGTTTCCACACGTCCTTGCGACCTTCTGTTACTCACTTAAAAAAACCAGCCAAGTGCGAGTCGGACTCGCGCACGAAGGGTTCCGTACCATTTATCTATCACGTTTGTTGTATGGGAGCCCCACTTAAATATTTGTTTTATTCAGTTTTCGGTATTTATTGTTACAGCGGCAATAGATCATAGACATATACACGGTGATTATTTGCTGGTTTTGGAGCCGAAGGCCACTTCAAAGCATCGTTAGTAAGACCTAATTAGCTAGTCAAAATAGAAATTCACAAACAAAAAATGTTGACTGAAACTCGAAAGTAAAATCGTGAGATCAATTACTAGCGCCGCCTAGCAGCGGCCGACTAGATTTCGTGTACATATGGGTCACGCGGCAGCTTTGGACGGGCGTAACTACGTGGTCTCGATCGAAAATCATTTTCGCAACTTTTTTATCTTATATCATACACAAATTCGGATTACGTATATGGATAGAGGAATTTATTTACCATACGACATTTTTTTTCCAAAACCAATGAAAAGTCAGCTTTTATACATCATCTGTGAAAATTTTAACTGTCTAGTTATCACGGTTTATGAGACCTGACAGACAGACAGACGGACAGTGGAATCTTAGTATTAGGGGCCCGTTTTTACCCTTTGGGTAAGGATCTCTAGAAAGATTATTATTTAATTTAATTGTTGTAAATACATCAAGCTGTCAAAAAACAGTGGACATTTAATAGATTTGATCTCCATAGAAAATTTCGCCACACACTATTACAAAACTAATTTTGTGTGCTTTTTGAATGATACATAAGTTTCATTGAGGTGTACCAACCCGATACAGTTATAAAGAGCTCCAAAATGAAAACTGGAAAAATGTGATAATTCTCACTAAAAAAAAACTAATTTTTGCTATAATTAACTATGGTTCATAATGAAAACAGCTGCTACTCTTCCTGCAAATTGCAAAACCCGATCGAGGAAATGGGCGAAATAGAAAATCATGTCAAGAAGCGATGCGGCTAGCAACCTATTACTATTTTTGTTTCCTTTTTCCATCATTATGGCTCATTCCAAAAGTAGCTTTTGGGCCCTGCCGCCCTGGGCTCCTTCTGCACAGAGACCAAAATGCTCTGCCTACTCGATTAAGGATAAAGAAGTGAAACTAATTTCTTTTACCTGGACTGCCTGGAAGTCTTCTTGCTTTTGATGCATATGCGCTGCTTGCACTTATGCTTCATCTTGTTGCTGCCGCCATACTTGTACATGTCCTCGCAAGCATCACAACTGTGTAGCAAATATTTTTCACATCACATCTAATATTATTATAGCTGGAGTATTGCAATATGCAAGAAATAAAGAGATAAGAAGCATTCGGGATGTGGTGCTGGAGAAGTATGGAAAAATTAGTTGAAAGGACAGGCTTACAAATACAGAAGTAACATACAGAAGTACAGAGCAGGCGAAAGGAGGCAATTAATAAAAGCAATCGGAAATAGAAGAGGAGAGAATATGTAAGGACACTTAACAAGGCAAAACAAATTCATGTAGACAAAGAATGGGAGGAGGAAATCCCAGACACATCTTGATGAAGCAAATAAAGGAGAAAGTAGTAGTGGCGACGTACCAAGACGTCTGTTGACGACAGACAGCGTGCACACTGAATGTTTTAATGTTGGCAATAAGCTAACGTTTCAGAAACTTTTATAGAGGATTTATATCATGGGTGTAGATAAATACTTTTATTGTACAAAAAGCTTTTCACTCCACAACATAATTTGTCTGATATTCTGTCAGTCTATAGGTAAAATTTTAAACGAACCATCGCCTGAGGTAAATCCTAATTCCTATATCGTATTTTGTTGTCTAACTATATTGTTACTGAAACAATTTAATGGAGAAATCAGTCCATAATATTGAACACCTTCCCCCAAGGAAATAATTACCCTAAAAAGGTAATTTCCAACTTGCTTTGGCTGGGGAATAAACCCTGAACCTCTGTGGTGGCAGAGAAACGTGGTAACTAACACACCACAAACAATACAGTTATTTTTGTACTCACTGTCCACAATCATGCATTTGCAGGCAGCCAGCGCAGTCCCCGCAGCCATCTTTTGTGCTTGGTCTCTTCGAAGACTTGTTTTCTGAGTGATCCTTCTCTTTGCGCTTTTTCTTCTTATCGTCGCGACCTTTACAAATTTAAATTAATTTTTATAACCCCATTAAGCAACCATTTTCTGCTTGCTTCGTTCCACTTTTTCATAGTAATACATTTGTTAAGTGCATGCTTTATTTATCACTAGATAGTTTAAACATAAACTACTATGCTTTACACTTGTACCACTAATACTACAAACATAGATCAATCTTATGGGGGTTGAGTATCCTACGAAGTATTGATAATCCACAAAATTATTTATTTATTGGATTATAGACGAGATGGTTAGTGCTGATAATTATTTCAGGCAATGTTGATTTTTTATTTGTCACTTCACATATTCACAAAATGTTTAATTTTCCACTATAATTATTTTAGATTCACTTTATTTGTGTGTTTATTAAGTAATAAAGTTTTTACTCATTTTGTATTATAAATAAAGTTATTGCTTTTTTCATTTTGCTAAACAAAAAGCCTTTGGATTCAATGAGTCTCTACTTTGCCAATTCCAATCCCAGATAAAGACATAACAGTTGACAAAAATGTAAAAACTAACATGACATACAGACATTATTTTTTTCAAGCACGGGTTATTCACATAGAGTCAGCTTAACCTCGTCAGGATGAGGTAAAAACAGGTCGGCCAGTAGCTAACTCTCTATGTGAGAAACCCATGCGTGTTAATAATGTATATTTACTTACCTGAATCCCCATCATTCTCTCTCTTCTGCGGTTTGAACCTGGTCTTCAAGGTCGGATCCTCCTCTCGGCAGCGCTCACAGAAGTAGGTCTTGATGTACTTGGCCTCCCGCTCTGATATGTTGATGCAGTCACCGTGATACCACTCCTCACAAGCATCACAAGCTCTGGTTGATTAAAGTAAATATTTATTTATTCAGGTAAAAATGGATAAACCTAGAACATGATGAATACCAGTAGATTTGATTACTAGTTTTAGGTTAGGTTAAAAGAATTTATTCTCATAACAGATTACAATAAATCCACTTATACGAGAACAAAATTTTAATATAAAGGCAATTAAAAAATTAATTAAATGTATATGTAATGTATATTATAGAATAGTATATATGTATGTTTATGGAAAATTTTATATTATTGTATTTATCTGCATATACTTTTATTTACACCCGTTTTTTAAGTGCTTTATTTACTTTGTCTTGCAAGTCTTGCATCCCACATTTAGAATATCTGTATAACCCAAAGATTGATTGACTAGTTGTATAAGAAATAATGACTCCATTTTTGAAGCCTGACTGTACATACGACAAATGACTACAAATGCACTTACTTGACCACTCGTCAATGACTGTAGCAACAGCAAAAAGCAGCAAAGAACTTACATCATAAACCGAGAACTGTCTGAAGACCTGCAGATACAGTAAGCTTGGCCAGCTTGATTCAGCAACGTTGTGATCTTGGACTGCCTCTCAGGGAGATCAAACTGCTTCGCGATGTCTGCTTTCTAAAATGTATTAATGTTACCTTAGATGTAACTACTATTTCATGTATTAGAGGAAAATACCGAGTTCGAAGAGGATTTTGTACAGAAAAAGGAAAGATATTTACGCTTTGCTTGTATTTTTTGTCTCCCATTTTGTAAACAGTATTTTCACTTAGACAAATATTTTTTTTTTTACTGCGTGATTATGTTATTTACTAGTAGGTATAGGATTTAGGTTCTTATTGAATTTTTATTTTCTGGCTTCGTTTCTTTACCAGACACAGACACACAAAAGTAACAGCAAAAAACGTCTTGATGACATTGACTTTCTATCATATCATGACATTTCTTCGACATTGACAGAACATTTGTTAGTGGCATTTCAGGCAAATATGTAATAAATATGTGGCGACCTCTACGGCCACTACGAGTAACTACAATCAAGAGACAACCGACAATATAGTCCACAAGAAGCATATGAGATGGCGCCAGCAGAGTATCCTACATCTCGATCTCAGAGTTCGCCCGATTCGCTGCATATATACAACTTCCGACGATACACCGTTGGAGCCGCGGTTCCCCAGGCGCAACAACATGCCTGGCGGAAAGATCTTCCCTTTGTGGCGGTCAAGCTTATTACCTCGCTCCCGCTACAGTGGTGACCCCGACGTGATTGAAAGCAACCTTCTCCATCATCAGCAACCTTCTTCAGCATCGTCGAACTTTGTCATCATTGCTCCTCTCTCTCAGTCAATATTGGTCAGCAGCAGTCTCACAGCAAGCCAGTACAACGGGTCAATCTTCAGGTCCATCGCAGCCGACTCACCGAGAGCTGCCTGGTCCTGATATCAAGCACCCACAACTCACTCGACGACTTCAGCGACCGGCGCATCCCCCGTAGCATCGCACCCTGGATCTGAGGCATCTACTCTCCAGCGTGGCACTCCGGCAGGACATCATTCCGGCGCCAACAAGTCGACAAAGCTCTACACAGTCTCGACTCACCGCAGACTACGATCACGCTCAGCACAGTCTCGACTCACCGCAGGCCACGAGCAAGCAATTCACTTCCGACTCACTGGAAGGCTCCCGACTCACTGGGACAGAATTATCTGGCACTTGCAAGCTACGACATGAAGCACAGACTGCACTTGAAAAAGCTATCAGACCTTCAGTCTTGGGAGGGAGTCCTGTGGCGACCTCTACGGCCACTACGAGTAACTACAATCAAGAGACAACCGACAATATAGTCCACAAGAAGCATATGAGATGGCGCCAGCAGAGTATCCTACATCTCGATCTCAGAGTTCGCCCGATTCGCTGCATATATACAACTTCCGACGATACACCGTTGGAGCCGCGGTTCCCCAGGCGCAACAACATGCCTGGCGGAAAGATCTTCCCTTTGTGTCGGTCGAGCATATCACCTCGCTCCCGCTACAATTTGTAAGTTTGTGAGTTAAGCAAAAAGCTATATAGCTGAAGCCTGAAAATCCCTTTTTGAACTTGTTGAGTTTAAAAAGTAAAAAGTCATCTGTTGTCATAGCAACTAACTTGTTTATCATTTAGGTTAGAAAAGTTTCGAGATATTGATTGAAACGGCATAAACCTAAGTAAAAACGTTAACTATGGAAGAATTAGATACCCCTCAAATAATAACACATATCGAAAATAATATAAATCATTCCATCTTTGACTGTAAGTGGATTCCGTGTTCAGCGAAGTTTGTGGTCATTGGGTCTTTACCCAAAGGAAGTGGAACCATAGAAGTGTTCGAAATAACATCTGGAGAAGTAAAAAAACTAAAGGACATAGAAAGGCCTAATTCATTTAAATGTGGCACGTTTGGAGCTAGCAGCGACGTAGATCGGAGACTTGCAACTGGAGATTTTAAAGGCACTTTAGAAATATGGTGAGTATTTGACATAAGTACCTTGATATATTAATTAAACTTATCTATTTAATTAAATTAGGTAAGAGAAATAAAAACACATAAATGCTCTGCTAAATAAATGTAATTACTTACAATTTTCCTACAAATCAGCAGAATGCATGTACCTACATAAATAAATTAAATCCTTTAATTATTATAAGGGACTTGGAGAAAAGTTGTCAAGTTTATATCACCAAAGAACACACAGACATTATCAACTCGATAGATGCAATGGGTGGAAACAAGGCAAACTGCGGAGCTCCAGAGATTGTGACCGGCAGCCGAGATGGTAAGATAATTACTTCTATAAATAAATAAAGGTAATCAATCTTAAATGTCTTCTTTTTTAAGTATACACTTAATTACTTAATACCCTTGCAAATTACAAATCAATTAATTTATAAATTACATACTTAATTTGTAAAGTGTATACTTCTATAAAAAGACATGTCAAGATTGTTTAGATTTATTTATATACCTAACCCAATAGTACATAACTACATCTAATTAAAGATTACACACACATTGTCGATGAAATTATTATCTTATTAAAACTGCATGCTTGAACCATATCAATCCATCTTTTTTATTGGCCAATCTTAAATTCTTTAATATCTTTAATTTTACAGGCACAGTAAAAGTATGGGACCCCCGCCAACGAGGCAAGCCTGTAGCCAACATGCAGCCGATGCAAGGAGAGTCCCGGCGCGACTGCTGGGCGGTGGCCTTCGGGAACTCCTTCAATGATTTGGAGAGGATCGTCCTTGCTGGCTACGATAATGGAGACTTGAAGATGTTCGACCTCCGCACTATGTCACTTAGATGGGAGTGCAATTTGAAAAATGGGGTAGGTTCGTAATATCTTGAGCTGCCTATTCGAAAGCTTAAGGCGGCCCTTCCCGGCCGCTCTGTTTTCAACGCAAGTATAGTTTGATAAGCTTGGTGTTTCATCCAGGGCAATGCTAGAAAAAGAGGCAAACCAAAAAAAGAGAGATAGCGCCTAAGGGCATGGTTTGCATTCTATTGAATTAAATTAGTATTATTATTAACTATCCTTTTAACGAATATTAACTATTCATAGTTTGCGGAAATTTCATAAAACTTGTTCCAGGAGATACGTGTTTATCAGTAAGCCTTACAAGTATGTGAAATAAATGTTTTGTATTCAAAATTTTCATTACATTTGCGAGCTTTGTATCGAAATATTTTATTTATTTTTATAATTTATGAGTACTTTATGAACGGTTGAAGTTCAGCTAAAAATTGTGCTAAAAAGCAGATTTTTGGAGGCCTATACTGACTTTGTTTTTCTAAATTTCATTTTTTTATTTTGATAGAAACCTAGAAATAGCGCCCAAGATACCTGTGAATTCAAAAGTTTTCAAGAAAGATACAACGCCATAATCACGTACGAGCGTTTGTATGAAAAGTAAGACGGGAAGGCCGCTCTTAAGAAATGGCGCTGTTATCATTAGATGTGAGTCATAAAGCTTAACAGGAGCCTCTTGAATCTAGACAGCTTAAAAATCTGACACCACTCTGACAAGACTGGTACCTTCAAATTCAAACAACGTTTCGGTTTCGGTAATTATTTCTTAGTTTTTTAGTAGTTTATTATTTAAAGTTTTATTAAAATGGTTCGATGAATTTCAGGTATGTTCAGTTGAATTTGATCGCAAAGACATTCCTATGAATAAAATTGTCGCCACCACACTGGAGGGGAAGTTCCACGTGTTCGATGTCAGAACACAAAACCCTACAAAAGGATTTGCGCAGGTACTAATACTCAAATACCTACCTGAAGTACTTTACAGACTAACAGGTAGCGACATGTTTAGCACTTACCTAATCTTAGTATTTCGTCATCGATATTTTCATTTTATCGTAAAATAATTACTTCTATTTTTTTATTTATTTACTGTTTATTTTAAATGTACCAAATTTTTTCTTTTACTTTTTAGGTTCTTGACAACACGACGAAAAGTGGCACAATCTGGGTGGCGCGACACCTACCTCAGAATAGGGATATATTTATTACTTGCGCCGGCAATGGCCATGTTTCTCTATGGAAATAGTAAGTTAATACCTTTAAATAAAGTCAATAAAATAACATATTAACAACATGCATCCTGACATTGGTCTTTGCCCAACTATGGGCCACTATGTGCTGTTAATATAGTTCAACAAATATTAGTTCGTCGTCATTGGCCATCTCTTGTACCCCACTATTATAGCCTCTACTCATTTAGAGTTTCCCAAAGTGGGATCCACCTTAGTTTTACACCTTACGTAATCATAATCAGTTATAAAACATCTAACATTCGGGGTCGGAGGGGACGAAACGCTAAGTTTGCCATCTACTTGTATGGGCTATCAATAATTTATTCATTGATCTACCAGCCTCTTCCTCAAAATAAGAATTGTTTCTCTCTCTCACCTCAGCATATTCCTAGTTGCATCCTCAGCTATAATGCTGCGAAGCCAGGGATAAGACTGGTTTTCAACACGGTTAGTCCGAGTCATGGGCGACGAGCTTTGAGCGTCTTGGATCGTTACATAGATAGTCAACTGCAGATATTTTTTTTTGTATAGCTTTCGTGCCGCGCTTACACCCACGCGGGCGGTAAGCGTCACTGTAACCAACCTGACCATTGGTACGCATATTATCCTAGACGACGTCAAGCCTGCATTTCTTGGGTCTACCACGCATGCCGGGTCCGACGGATACGCCATAGCTATACCTACATTTGTTTACCACGTAACCTCAATATTGTTAATCATTTTTTAAGCTTTATTGTACGGTAGCCTCCGAAGTGGAGTCCCAATTTCTCATACTAATTGTATGAGAAATTGAGACTCCATTTTTGAGGCTTACCGTACACATGTAAGAACACAGATACAAATCAGAAAGTAAACATACAACGAATGTTACTTAGTATGCGTTTGGGGGAGAAGTGGTACAATATAAAACTACAGAGAAATATTTGTTTCGCAAGCGAAGCGTAGGACACTCACCCACAAGGTGGTCTGACGGCCTGAGCAAGGTCTCTGGAAGGCGCTGGATTCTGGCCGCTCTAGAGAGAGGCCTATGTCCAGCAGTGGACGTTATGCGACTGAGATGATGATGATTATGATATTTGTTTGCAGCGAATATCCTGAACAGCGGTGCCGAACGGACGACAAGGGTGCGGCGCTGGGCGTTCCAGGCAAGCTGAAGCGGCTGCAGCGCATGGTGATCAGCACGCAGCCCATCAACGCGCTGGACTGGAACCGCGACCACACGGGGCTGGCCGTGGCTACGGCCTACGACCAGTACGTCAGGGTGCTCGTCACCACCAAGTTGAATTTGCAATAACTAAGATTTAGATATTAGATAACTTTATAATTGATGTTTAATAAATTATTTTCAATAATTGACATTCTTATTACCAAATCAAATCAAATATTTATTCAGGTAATTTAAGCATTTGCAGGTACTTTTACACGTCATTATGTATAGGTACATTGCGTGTATTGTTCAGTTATATTGAAATTGTTCTGTGCTTTGGACACTACTTGTATATTCTAAATCTTGGGCTTTTCAAGGCGCGTTAAGCCGTTGGTCCCGGCTGTCATCATTGTATGACAGTCTTCAAAGCTATATCAGATCCCTTAAGGTTACCCACGACTGATAACACACCTAACGATAAGCGGCTCGCATATTTTTTTTAGTTCTAGGATTGAAAAGCCTGGCCTCAAGGCCTGGCTCTCCAGAATTGGAGCGCTGCTATGCAGTCTTTTGACAACCAATAAGATTTCTTTAATAACAAATCCTATATTATCAACACGCAAGTTTTCAGCCGTTTTGGCATGAAAGCGGAACAACATCCACAAGGATATTTGTTCCGCTTTCATGCCAAAACGGCTGAACGAATTGGAATTAAATTTAGCATGTAGATTGCTAATTACTTGGTACACATAGGATATTTTTCGTCCTGGGAAAAGGTGGTCCCTCGGGATTGTCAAAATTTTAACCACGCGGACAACGCCGCGGTCGTCAGCTAGTAGCTTATGTCTAGTAATAACGTGATAGTAGATGTATAGGTATAGGAGTAAAGTCAAATAAAACAGCTTGTCAATTTCTAACTCAAAAGAGCGATTTTATTATCCTAGCACTTATTATAAATAAAATTAAGGCTAGCATTCAGTTCTTATTACCACTAATAAATGTTAGAACATGTTAACGATTGTGCACGTCAGGCCTAAGTCTTTTAGGGTCACTTCATAGCAATGCAAGAGGTATTGAAAGATAGTCCATATATAGTTTGAATACATGTCTTTATATTATCAGGAGTCGTAATGTCTTGTTTATTAGGGAACAACTTTAGTGTTACACAACACATCGCACTCTTTAATTTGCTTCCACCTTTTTAAATAGGTTAATGGTCTGCTGAACATTTGTGGTAAAGGGGTCATATAAATTTTATAGCAGACCTCAGCTCACTAAATGGCATCGTTAGCATGACCTGAGTATATTTCAGGCGCTATCAAGGTCCCTTTTTGCAAGATTTTTGTATGCAGATTTAACTTCTCAGCGTCGAATACAGGCACAACCTTGTATTACTAACAGTATAATATAAAGACATAATACAAATTATTGTAAAGCATCAACAAATTGAGAACTTGAGACTGAAGTGCAAAACGGTCGACATAAGCGTCTACGTCGTAACGTTCTATTAAAATAACGCTCTATAAACTATCTAGTGTAATGTAATTTTTACAACTCATCGAAGCATGTTTAGTATTGGTGTAGGCAGAGTTCAGCGACCTCGGTGCTGCACCGTCGTCTCCATGACAGTCAAATCAATAGTCTTTAACGATTGGTACAGGAATAATGTTCTGGCGACTGTACGGTTCGCCTTGTTTTTTTTTTAATACACCACATGGCGACATTGTACAATTTCGCCAAGTAAAAGTGGTGTGTTATATGTTTTGTACAAACTTCCATAGATATTAGGACCACAAAACATTTTTTTATATTACCAATGTCAACATCGGAATTAGAAATGTATTTGTGATGCCACTTTAAAGGAAGTTTATTTAATCCTTTATCCATCAGATCACAGTGAATCTAAACGTAGTATGAAATTACAGGATGTAAAAAAAAAATTGTCGCAAAGGGTACATCAACCCAAAATGGATCAACATAATTTAGAAAATATCAACTTTTAGCAACATTTACACCTCAAATAACGAAAAATATTACCTGTATTATATGGTAGGTAATATTTTGCGCTATATAAGAGTTGATACTGATGCCATAGGTAAACTCGTTCTTGTTAGGGCTTCTTACCATTATAAAATACGAATCACTTTAAAAAAAATCGTTCATATCCAATTATCTATTAGTTGATATACCCTACACAACGTACGTCATAGAATCCAGATGACAAGCAAGTTTTATCCAAAATGAATCAACCAGTGATTTTTCCAGTGATGAAACGTTCAACATGCATTTGTCGACTTGAAGGCAATAACTCCGTGTTATCACTAACTAGTGGGTTCAAATTGTACAAAAACTAAATTCTCAAACTCGTAAGCTAACTTGCTACGACCTAAGTCTTACGCTATTTATACAATACCCCAGAATGGGAAACAAAACACCCAATGTGGGAACCAAAATACCCAATATGGGGAGTAAATACCCAAAATGGGAACTAAAATACCCAGTGGGAATCATAATTCCCACAATGGGATCTGCTAGCCCCAAAAACGCTGCCAAATCAGTAAATATTCTCATATAATAGAGACTAATTGTAGAGATTACCATGTTTTTGTCTTACACTTGATTGATTAAAGAATTCTGTTTCATTATACTACGATTCCGTATTCTAAGCATATTTAACATTCCAGTACAAATATAATGGTGATATATTCTAGAAGACTATGTTGAGCTGTATTGTTTACATTTTAAATATTTTTTTTAGACTTGAGGTTTTAAATACTTGTAAAATATATAGTAACCTAGTCTCCAATATTTTTTAACATTATTCACAAAAGGTAGCCAAAACAGGACAATGGACTCTTCAAATTAAACATATTTCACTGTAAGAGCAACTCAAGTTCATTCCGGCTCGCTCAGAAGAAGAGCAACTCTGAAGACTCAATTCAAGTTATAATCAAGTTCATAAATGTTATTTCATTTCAATTTCAGACTTGGTTTATAGAAAAAGTGGCTCAAGTTATAATCAAGTTCATAAATTTTATTTCATTTCAATTTCAGACTTGGTTCTATAGAAAAAGTGGCTCGCTTTTACTTTTTTTTTTCACATAAACTATACAGCGTAACAGCGCCCCCTATAAACCGTTGACCGTCAACATTCCTTACACAAACTCCACACAAAATAAATTTTAGATAAAAGTGAAAGCTGAAATCATTAATCTAATATAAACCGCTTAAGTATTACTGTTTATAAACAATATAAATGGCATTGCTATCACGTTAGGTGACGTCGGACATCTTTGCGGGAGAAGAATGTTTAGGATCGAGTCTCATAATGACCTCTATTAGCCAAACAATAAAAAAGTTTAACGCTTGGTGCAAACACAAAAACAAAAGACAAACCCTCTCATTCATAAAAAATTGCCCTTCAATCAGTCATATACTACGCTACAAAAATGATGGTAATTTAATGTGCCAAAAAGAGATAACTATATACTTAAACTGTATTTTTTATTTATTTTAATAAACCCACAGATTTTATGGTTACCCGTATCAATATTATCTTTTTTTCAATGTGATGGCAAGTTTGTTGGCGACCGAAAGTCGACAAGGGACATGTTAGGTCAATCATTTTAATTTTTGTGTTTGCATGGGCGCTCTAATCGGCCTATCTAACTACCGCTAAGGCTGCCTTATACTAAAAAGCATTTCACACGCTACAGAAACACCCAACATAAATTACTTAACACTAATGCATAGGAATCAACATAAATATTTACATTAATCGACTAAATCTTCCATATGCAATCACTTATCAGGGCGGTGTTGCTATATCATCGTTTTATATCATTTTTTATCAATTAAATTGAGTCACTCTAACTAAAAGTCGGAACAGTGAAACAGCCATTTTACGATATCATTCTCATTTATATATAATGACAAGGATGGCAACATAAAATGGACATTTGGTTGTCCTATTCCTAGTTCAAATGCATAGTAAATACATCACGGATCGAAACATATAAGCAACTTGCTTTTTCAACGTGTGTACGCTGAGCAAAATTAATTTCGTGCAATGCGCTCTGTGAAATTGCCATCTTGCTCACATATGCGGTCAGTACAAGTGTGCGAGGGAGACAACACTACGATGTTTATTCACGCCATAGAAAAAGTGCACGCAAAGTAACTTAATATAATATATTTGAGAACATTTACGCTCATCATTCATTCACTGATCTCGACAGCGATGTACAAAGCTTTAAATACATATTTTTTTTAGGACTTTCCGTTTTCGTCACGTCTTTTCTTTATACATGTAGAAATAACAAATAAATAGTTATTTATTATACCTTATTTAAACATACAGATACCGTAATCAAACATCAATATTTTTTTGAACATAAAATATGCTTCCCGTTAATATTATATGTCATATTAATTCCTTCAATCCATAATCAACTTTAAAAGAGCAGTAGAAAGCATTACTTGCCGGTTCAAAAGCGCTTGTGTCCGAGTGAGATCGACAGAATATCAAAAGATTTTTGAAATGTAAAAATCTGTCCTCTATCGAACCGGCAAGTAAAGTCGTTTTGAATGTCTTACTTTAATTATAAATGTTATTAGGAAAACAAAATTATTCTAATTTACACGTGCGTTCGGAAGCTGCAGTGTGAGATTCCATATGGTTGGTACCTTCGGTGCGTCACAGGCAGAGTAAATTCCCTATTGAATGTATTTCCAAAATATAAAGCGTCCGCTTTTCAATGAATAGTAAAATATATATAAATCTGTTCGATTCTTAAGATTATAACATTGAAATAATGGATATGAAACTAACGTATTGAACGCTTATACGTACACCAACTTGACGTCGCCAACGCCACTGCGATTTAATTTACATCAAAATATTGAATTTTGAGCTTTAAATTGCACTGCATAGGGTGAAATTTTCAAATCTTTATTCAGCGAAGACAGACGAGTAGCGCGGTCCATGCATTATTACATAAAATTTGGGATATTCCACCGTATTGATACGACATAAAGCTCACAATTCAATGTTATACCTACCGTGATATCGCGTAATGAGCGAAGGCGTTTAGAATTCTATTAAGGGACGTGTAAAACTATGACTTTTAGCGCTCTTAACAGTGATATACTTCGCTTACTTTAACGAATAACAATAATGATTGCAAACAGCCTCATTGCTAACTGTAATACACTTTATAGATTGGAAATATGTATGTCGACACTGTTCGAGTGGGAGCAACATAGCCAAACAAACTGACAACGTAGTTCGAATTGTAGCGACGCTTCGTCTCGACGGATGACACGTGTCGCGATCCTGGAACGACACACGTAGTTGAATAATCTCATATAATAAGGCCCCTATTAACCATGTCGGATCCATTGGTCAACGCATGGCTGGAGCCCCCTGGGCTGGATTGGGGGCCTAAGTCCAACGCCGGCCAAGCGCTTGATCAGGGTAGAATGACGGGAAGGGGGTAAAGCCTTCAATAAGCTGGGGTGGCGCCTTTAGAAAAAAAAATCGGAGGAAAATCGCTCCCCAATGAAACAATCGAAACTCGCTTGGGCCGAAGGTTATCTTGTCGATGCGGGGCCCTTGGTCAAAGCAGGCGCCTACTACCATTAATTACCATTAATAATCATATATTTTAACCATTTTTAAATACCATTTTTATAACCAGTTTAATATAGTGATTATATCAGTTTTGTGTTTTAACCATATTTCGTGTACAGTTCCAATAAACCTTTTTTTACCATTGACTTATATTTTGGTGTTACTGAACTCTATCCGATAACTTCCAAAGAATGTTATATAACCATTCCAAATTCTGTAACGGTGAACTCTGATACGTTAGGGCTAATCGTTAAACTGCTTAAAGGTTATTCCAGTCGTTATAAGGTGTAACACGATATAGTAAAACTATTTTAAGTCTTTATTCAGTTCATTATATTGAACAACAATTCAAAAATCGAAACAATGTGTATACGACTGTCGCGCCTGCGCACGTCTCATTTAACGAGGTCATCCTTACGGTTTTACTATCACATTTTTTTCAGTTCGGTCGCGCAGCAAAATCCCTATCTCCTCCAAGCCTGCCGTAAGGAACTTCGTTCCAAAAAATTCATTTAAGCAGTTTAAAAATTCTGACACTAGTGTGTATCAGCCAAAAGTGGCCGTTATAGCTAATGTGCGTAGAAAAGCTTCACGTTCTTACTTTCAACTGTAAACAGTAGTTCATAAAAGGCTTATAGGGGAAGGGTCTGATCAAGGCAAAATTTTAAATGATATCTCAATTACCTTTCAAAACATTTATTTCAAATGGAGGCATCACTAGGCCCCGAAAAATTCACTACTTTCGAACAAGTCAAAACAAACATTTTCTACGGGATTTGTATGAAATATAGACAAATGACGTCATAGTTTCTTGGAGTCAAATAGTGCCCTAAATATCAGTTTTTCTGCACTAAATAATTCTTAAATCACTTTGAAAAAGGATATGATCATGACAAGTGACATTATTTTGTGACGTTTTATTCTATTGACAGTACCTACCAATTAATTTATTTTGACCCAGGAATCTTCCCGATTCAGGTAGCCCTTTAACACACTTTAAAAGAAAGACAACAAGCTTTTGAGCCTTTGTAGCACATACTCACCAGAGATTCAGTCAAGATTGTCCTGGAAGATGAGGCGCACGTATCCGGGCGAGCCCTCCAGCGGCGACGCACAGAACGGACAGATCGCGTGGAAGCCGTTCGTGCCGTGCGGGATGTCCACTGTCGCCCAGTACCTGATAAATTCATGTAAACATGATTTAAGATTGAAGAAGCCGCGGGCAAGAACTCAAACGTGGGCGCGGCCTAAAAGCATGCTGTCTCACCTAACATTGTGTTCGGGCGAAGCAATGAGGTGAAATGCACAATAATTCATGGTAAACCTACCGCGTAAAAATATACGTTGTTTTCCTTTGGGAAAAGGAGTTTTATGCAAAAACTACTGCATTAATCAATCACAAATTAAGTTAATTAAAATCTTCGATAATTAAGTTGTGTCGGTACGGACTTTGTTTTGGATATTTTAAACTTCTTTTATTACTTATTTACGCCGTAAATTGCGTAATAATCGGCAAAAAGAAAAAAAAACGAATCTTTCGATGGTTTATTACTTTTTAATGGATTTTTATTTTACTATTCTGTATAACCGTACAGACAAAATTTATAATGAGACAAAACAATATCATGTTAAAATTAGAATGAACAATGTCGAACAGTGGAGAAAATCCCCTCCGAAATTTGTATAGAAAAAGTATCGACTAGTTCAACCTTAACATACTAACACGTCTTTATCTCGTACAAGTATTGCAAGACCACGCTTAACATCTATCTCTCATCTCCGCTTATTCCCAGTTACAATCTCAGCTGTGATGCTATGATTTAAAATTTAAGTACCTAGCTAAAAAAATCCATTTGACTATCTCACAAGAATATTTGCCAGGCTAATTAAAAACCCCCGACTGTCTAAAACACCATCTAGTGATGATTAGTGGAACTACACATTATAATTGATATCCGTAGTGCCATCTATTATTTGCTAGAGAAAATCTTTCAAGCGACAACTCCCAGTAACTTTTTAACGGTTGAACCGATTTTTATTAAATATACTCGTAGCTAAGAACCATCGCAAGGAAACTTGCTTTCATGTAAAAAAAACCGCATTGAAATCAGTCCATCCGTTCGAGCGCTACGATGCCTCAGACAAACCGATAGACATTAGCGTCAAACTTAAAACGACCCACTTTTTTGTCGGGTTTTTTAAAAAAAATGTATTAATCAGTTATGTTAAGCGATCATTTGTGATTCAATACGGTATATTAATTATATCCCCGACATTTTAAATACCAAAATTTTCATTATTTTGGCCACAAAAATTCCAATGCCTTCTTGGTTAAATTTCAATAGGATCCCTCACTCACTTGACGGTCCTCTCGGAGGCCATGTGTCCGCACGGGTTGAAGGCGTAGGTGGGCGGGCCGGAGTCGACGTAGAAGGCGGGCTCGATGCCCATGCACACGCGCACCACGGGCCCGTCCGACAGACACATCGGGCAGCGGCGCGTGCCCGCCTCGCTGCCGTCCGCGCCCCACGAATGTTCACCTGGACAACAGCCACAGAAACACACACGTCAATTATTTTAATATTATTTTATTGTTTCAATTATCTAAAATAAGAATTCTCCTATTATTCCTTAAATCATATTAATCCTCATATTCTTTTAAATCAAAGCAGAGAAAAAGACATCTTATTCGACAAAAAACATTTACTCTCCAAAATAAATGTATTGAACATCGTACATTTTGGAATAGATGCTAATATAGTTTATGCACTTCAAGATGGTATGTGGGATTTTTCGCGGGCAAGTTTTGGGCGCGCATACCAAGATATTTTTAAAAATTACATAAAAATGAATAAAATAAAAAAGAAGTTTCCGGCATGATGGAAAAATTTTAGCCCTCATCACACACTTCAAATGGGTATGCCAGACCCTTCCGGCAAGAAAAAGTGGTTTGCATGATTTTTTTCTATAAGCCAATAACATTTACTGTCGAATACATAAAAAAAAATTTATATCCGCGATGACGGTATAACATTTTTCCATTTTTTTAATATTTTTTTTTACATTGTTACGGCAATAGGAATCCACGCATACCGAGCTTAATTTATTCCTATACTTATGTTCTATTTATTTAAATAAAAAATTTTTGATTCCGCTATGATGGGACTTCAGTGTTACCGGCTGGCCTATCAGATTTTCTGCAAAAAACAATCTAAAATCACTTTGAAAATGGATATGATCATGACAAGTGACATTATTTTGTTTTGTTTCATATGATGAATTACGACGGGAATACTTTTTCTTAAGTTGAAGCCGATAGTGAACTGGTATCAAGTTTACTTATTAAAATAAAATAAAAATATGAAGGACCACGTAAACAAAGTTATGAACTTATGAGTGAATATTTTATGGTAAATTGGTGGTTTTCGAAAAAACTATTTCTTAGTACCTAATAATTTTTTGAAAACGACACCAAACAAAGGTTAGTATTAAAGTGTCGGTTGGATTAGGTATTGTATGGGTGTTCTCCTTTTTTACATATTCTGTTTTGTCTTTGCTAGTTCTTCCCATAGATGGAGATGAAAAGTAGAGTGTGCTACTCAGGTACGGTAATATTTTTATCTCGGGCGATTTACATGAATGCCTCGCTTTACTCAGGATTTCACCGTAGAAATCCTCGCTCGTGCTCACTCGCTCGCTATTCAACTGTGAATCCTTCGTTTCGTCCTAGATTCGAAGTAGCGCCCTCGCGTTCAAAATATTACCTTATCCCCTTGTAGCACAATCTACTATTTGACCCAGAAAAGTACCCAATTATGACTCATGCCTCTTCAGCTATTCAAAGAGCAAGCAAAAGAATTCCTATAATATTTGATTCTATTCGATTCCTATAATCATCGATGAAATATTACTGTAATATTTCATCGATGCTATAATTTTTTCAGCGCTCACCTTGCACGTGGCCGCAGTTGAGATAGACGTAGGGCTGGTTGAGGTCCTGGTGGGCTGTGGACAACTTGCGCGGGATCACCAGCGTGTTCAAGCCCACGGGACACTGTGGCCGGCCTGCGTTTAATTCATCTACTAGCGTTTCCAGTACACGTTTTGTCTGAAACAGAATTATTAGTCAGTATTAACCCATAATACAAGTTTTAAACTTCGCTTGGAGCTAGCTGAATCAGTCATTTCCATATAAAAATGTGTCTTATTATGACACATTTACATAAGGAAATGTGATCCAATATTCTTGAACATTTTAATGCACTTTTATGATCCTATGTTGATTAATCTTGTTACAAGTGCTTAGCAATTCCTATACGGCTAAAATACAGTAGACACTGTCAATCATTTCTATCATGTCTTTTGTACAAAGGAACGGAACTGCAAGTGTGTATAATTATCCTAGGAACAGTTAAGAGTACTAAGCACTGCATTCGTGACCCATTGACCTCCCATTGTGTGCGTATGCGCGGAACCTCGTGACAGCTGCTAATCAGTACATTGACACGCTACGGCATTACAGTTTTTTTTCTTTTTAAATCATCGTACAAGATAATATTTTTTTTAAGTGTGTGTGCTTATTTAATTTGTTTTTTGAGTATTATAAATAAATATAGAGGGACAAATTACACTGATTAAGCTAGCCCCAAAGTAAGTTCGAGACTTGAGTTAAGGGACACTTACTCAACGATACTACATTTTATAATAAATACATATATAGATAAACACCCAAGACCCAGGACAATTTGAAAAAGGCCATTTTATAACTTGCCTTTACTGGGGATTTTTTTTTATTAAACTCTTCTTATTTTATGTTGGCATGGATGGAATTCTGAATTGTAGGGTTTGATTAAGAGTTTGATTACCGAAAATACTTGTTACTGATTATTTTCCTGAACTACGATGTTTCATATCGTCAAAAATTTGGATTAATACTTATTCTTCGTTTATGAAGTACAGACTAACCCCCATACTCATAAAAGTTAGCAAACGTTTGCTAAAGCTCTTTTAGTTAAAATATGTTTTGTCTCGTTCTTACTTTGTCGAATATTGAAAAGGGAAAGGGACTAAAGATGTTTTAACTAAAACAGGTTTAGCAAACGGCTGTTATTTTTTATGAATACGAGGGTAAATGTTTATCCCACCAAAAACATACCTGTTAAAAAGGGGGTCAAATTTCTATCAGCTTTTTATTGTAAAAAAAAATTACAAAATTCACAACAATTTCGTCAAAATTTAAACAATCAGTCAAAAATACCACCCCGAATTGTACCCGGCTCAAAGGTACCCATTATGCTTGCTGCATTACCTCTTTGAATTGCTATGGACAGCCTTTGGACCAGGTACCATCCGGAGCGGTGGTCATATCCACGGAATTTTAACCGCCGACCTATCTCACTAACAAAGTGCTTCGCCTCTGAACACCATGGTCCAGCTGTTTCTACTAAGCTGTTTCAGCTAATTGTTCGCCTAACATACATAAAAATATCGTCGATACCGATATATCGGCGATACTTCGGGTTAGCCGATATATCGGTATCGACGATATTTTTATGTACGATTCAACGATACTTTTTTTTTTAAAAACGCCTTTATCCGGCAAACTTAAGCTTACTTTGTTTTTTAAATAAAAATGTTATTAATGTTAATTACTAAAATTTATAATAATTATCTAATATCGACCTATGTAACTACTTTTCATATTAATAAAAAAATAATCCGACTGGTGATTTATTAATTTTATCTTCATGTTTGATTCAATTAACGTATCGGTATCGGTATCGGTATCGCCGATATTTGTATAAGAGTATCGGTATCGGTATCGTATCGGCGAAAAGGCGTATCGATGCAACCCTAGTTGAAATCTAATCCAATGCCAAGTTTAGATGCACTTAAAAATCGATCATAATCATCTTCATCAACAGCCTGATCCACTGGTAAACATTGCCATTCCCAAGACTCGCCACCACACTCAGTCCTCCGCCTTCCGCATCCAGCCACTACCCGCCACCTTATTCACGCCAACGGTCCATATGGCCGAAATTCATTTTACCATACACCCAACTTAAAATATGGTATAGTTGTGAAAATACGTAGGTACTTGGTTAAAAATATCTAAAATTATAATACTTCTAAATTTGAACTCGGCAGGTTTTTGTGCTGTACGTAACACTTGATTAATTGTATTATTAAATTTATTATTTATATAATATTAAATTAACCTGTCTGGGATTTTCGTCCTTCGACTCCAGAAAGCCAATAATGTAAAAAGATACTTACCGGTGAATTTTTGAGTCCCTCCGCGCTTCGCCATAAGAGAGTGGCGCCACACAAGTCTATCATGGTGCCGTCTCTCAGCACGTTCGTCTCCGATTGACACGGCAAACCCTGCAATACGACACAATCATTTGCCATGCATGATAGTATTCAATAGTGACTATTGTTATATATTGTAAATCAGAAGCATGAATGTTGTAAATTTGCATGCCGATTGTTGGTGCAACACAACAATTGTACAATAGAATTAGGTATGAATGACCGACCAGTTAAATCATATTTCTACCGTGTTTGCTTGAAAATAAATTCAATTCATTTCAACACAATTCATTAGAATCATCATCATTTCAACAATTTTAGACCCTAAAATCTACGAAAATTGTTACATCGATGATGACTAAATTCGTCGTTTTGTAGTGTTATTTCCGGGCAAAATAAAACTCCATTTCTAACTAGTACTCACGTACAGAAGTTTTACTCAGAAAATGGCGCTATGGTTTAAATTAGCTCTCGTCAGAACTCCTCACCTCTACGTTTATATACCTAGACATCCATTCTAAGCCAATTTCATTCTTATTGCTCTTGACAAACGATTCATGTAACTGAATTTTCCCCCTGCGAAGTGGTCGCCGCACTCTTAGTAATAATATTTTCGATACCTAAACGGGGAGTGACACAGGCCTGCCTGTAGATGTCGTGGGAGGCAACTACCCGCAAATTGTCAACCCTCCTTTGGTAAAACTTGTCGACCAAATGCATTCCCAAGGCGACTTGACTTCAGACACGCAACCGCAAAACCTTTTTCCGGGTTTTACGCAAAACGTTTCTTAACTTATTGGTCGACTATAGTGACAACAAACGAATACTGGAATGTCTATATTGATGTCATTATACGACTATACGTTAATGACAAGTCAATGAAAGCTATCGGCAACAAAGATGATTTGTTTAGATATTTATCGTCCATTGTCTTGTAATCGGCTCATTCACGCCGATAACACTACCCGTTATCTTTATCATAGACCGTTATAGTATCGTAGCGGTGCTGGTTGACCATTAATCGTTTCTAATCAATAAGGTATTTCAACCTGTCTTATTTTCTGTCAACCAGAGATAAGGGATTCTATGCTGTCGACAATATTTGTGATGTTCTCATGAAACGTTGTGTTCAGATATTATTTATTTTTGTTTCTAGGCTGAACCTGATTCACCATGACATACTACTGGTACAACAGATAATAGAGGGGCATGGAGAGACAAGATACACTGACTGACTTCAATTAGATGATTCAGGCCAGGATTACTTCTGATTTCAAAATTCAATAAAAAAAGAAAAAGTTAATAGGTCCAACCGACAAGCAAGTCCATGGCAAAAGCACGTCATGACTCGTGTCATGCCTGTGTCACTTCCCGTTTATGTATCGAAAATATACCTACATTATTACTGTGCGCGCAGCGACCACTCCGAAGTGGTAAATTCAGTTATATGAATCATTTGTATAGAGCAATAAGAAATTGCAATGGATGTCTAGGTATCTAAACGAAGAGATGCTGAGTTCTGACGCAAGTTCTAAATTAAACCATAGCGCTAACCACATTGAGTAGATATTTCTTTTCTGACTGAGACTTCTATGTGAGTACTAGTACTTATTCTGTGCTCTTGTGTCTCTGTCGACTGCATCGTTAGCGACTGCGGCGACATGATTTTGCGGTAACTCACTTTTCATGAACAGTTCAGCCTCGGAACTACTCGGGAGTCGGACCTTCGCTTCGTCTAGTACTTATTCTGTGCCTTCGTGAATAATCTCTCACCTTCTGCTGTGCGGAACGGCTCTCCCTGAGCGAAAAGACGGCGCCGCCGACCGAAGTCTCCCTCCAGGGCTCGGAGGTGGCGCTGCCTCCGCAAAAGTCGCCCCGAGGGTGCATGATCAACACGCCGTTCGTCGTCAGACCGTCGATCTCGTGGTTCTCTGTCCATTTTGTCGCTTTCTCCTGTAATTACAACATGGAACTAATTCAAAATTTTATCTTAAAAACATGGCTTCCGCCTCTTTAGTTTGTCTGAGCGGAGGTAGAGCTTTATTCAGTAAAATCGAACACAAAATGGCGACATTTGATAGCTATGGTTAAACATTATCGTCGGCGCCAAACCGTTGGGGTTGAAATATTTTAGAAACAGTTAATAGCTTATTACACGCATATTTCATTAAATTGTGAAAATAAAACACACTCACACCAAGGAATATGTTCCTAGAAGAGTCGAATCCCGCGGCGTAGATGCGACAGTTGTTAACGTCGTTTCTGTCTGCGATGATTCTGCATGCGAATCGCGATATCGTGCTTTGGAGAACTTTAGTGTCGCCCGTCTTGTCACCGGCAACTGTGTCCATGACTACGAAGTCGATTGGAGGCTCTGATGATCTGCCAATCTGTAACAATGGATAGTAACCATAAGTCTTATTGATAATTTCCGTTTTGTTTTTTTTTTTACAGATGTTTTATACATGTAGCAAAACATGTTTGTAAACATAACATAGAACGGCCAGGTTATAATTTTTCAAAACTAAATCTGCTCTACCGATTATGATAAAATTTCTATGGGAAGCATGCCCTTTCAAACAAAAAAAATATATATTTTCCAAATCGGTCCAGGCGTCTTCAAATAAACGGTGAACATACATAAAAAAAATACATATCGTGCGAATACAAGATCGCGATGAATTGATAACCTCCTACTTTTTGGAAGTCGGTTAAAATCACACTATGCTGTGTACACAAGTTTTTTGGACAATTTTACTTGATCACAACATGTAGAAGTATCTATTAAGATAATGTTACTTATAATGCAACTTTGTAAAATGTCTGTTTTGTGTGCCTATTAAAGTAAAATAAAATAAAATAAAAAAAGTATCGTCCATTTCGGGTAGACAGAGCCAAAGAACGTAAGACACAGAGGCCAGGCTTAAGCGCACTACACCAAAGCCGCCGACCCGCCGACTTATGTCGGCAACTTTTTGTCGGCGGGCTAGGTTGGCGGCTTCACTCATTGTAAGTCGGAAAACTATGTCGGCGGCATGTCGGCGGCTCGACATCAGGAACTTATTTGGCTGGCAGTTAGTTATTGCCGTGCATCGAAAGAGCTTGTACTACAGCTCAAATGTCGCCGGGCAACTGAGCGCTTGCATACGCAAGCCGCCGACGTGTCGGCGGGAAACACGTGCGGGCGCAGGTTGCCGACATGCTTCTTTCGACATAGGCCGCTGGGTTGTGTCGGCGGGCTCTGCCATGCCGGCGGGTCGGTGGCTTTGGTGTGTAGTGCGCTTTAGCGAGTTAATGTGGCCTTTAGATGGTTAACAGAAACGGGAATCCCAAATAATGACAATTTGCTAACTAAAATAGCTTTTCTACATAAATTGCATTTATAGTTTTTTAATAAATTATAAAAACAAGTATAGTTTTTTAATAAATTTAATTTTAGTGACTGGCTAGTGGTTATGTATGTTATATGATAAAATTCAAGGTAAAACGCACAATTTACGCATAATTTTAATTAAGCTTACATAAATAGAAACGATAAGGAGACACTGGCAACTTGTTTTGGACGAAATTAATCGTGGGTTTACCCCGTCAATATCACCATTTAACTTGCCGAACCTGAAATATTACATCATTAATATATCTTTTCCGCACATTTTCCGAACAAAATGACAAGCCACAATGATCGTTCAGTAATTCCCGACGCGACTGTACCACATTGATACTTAAAACTTGAATAAAAAGTAATTCTTTTAACAAAATTAACAAAATTCAAGCAAGACCGAAAAAAAACCCGACGACGAGGTATTTTTTGACACTTTTTTTATTTAGAACACTGTGCTGATTGTTACTGAAAAACTAAAAGAAACTGTTTTTAGTATTACGTGTGTGTGTCATGGTATTTGTATCGTTTTATCTACAAGTATCAAGCAACATAACTTTTCAGAATTAAAAACTGACTAACATCCAACTACACGACCGATTTTGATAAAATGCGTATGAGACCACCTGACAAGTTTGTCCATTTAAACCAAAAAATAATTTTCTTAATTAGTGTAGGCGTTTTCGAGTAATCGGTGTACATTTAAGTAATCATTTCGAGTAATCGGAAAAAACGGAACGCACCCGCTTTTAAGTAAACGTTGTTTTAGTCTACTCAGTGCATAGTTATTTCCAAAATACGTGTAAATTTCATAAAACTATCAGTGACATATATCAAAATAGTGCTAAAGACTTGATCTAACCAATATTCAATACAGTTCACATACAGCTCCTGTACTTTTGGTGTATTTCCAGTGTAAAGTTAAATCTTTCTTGCAATGTTTTAAGTGACTCATTGTGGCACAGACAATGGCCGGCCACTGAACTAGCCTGACAAGCGAGTGGCGCCCTTATTGTGATCGACTTTCGTATTCGTATCCTGTGACTGGGATTGCTTAGAGCCTATTTGCAGCGGCACGTCATCATTGTTTTGAGGTTATTTGTATCCCCAATTTAAAATGCAGTGTTTTTCATGCAATAATACTATCAATCGTGGAGAATCGCTGAGTTGTGCGGCATGCAGAAGCTCTTTTCACTTTGCCTGCCTGAATATGAAGCCGGCATTCTTTACGTCGCACAGTGACAAACTTAAGCGATGGAAATGCCATTCCTGCGTTAACATCACTCGAAGAAGAAACAAAGGCACCCCGGTACGCAATCAATTTGAGGTTCTGAGCGATTCCGCTGATATGTCGTGTGATGAGCTGCAGCTGAACAACACTTCCTCATCCGACGCGAGCCGTGCACCGCCGTGTACTCCTATGCTACCTGGAGTTGCATCAACATGTGCCGTAACTTATGACCAGCTAAGTTTATTACTAGACGCAAAACTAGAGGCCCTCAGATCATCAATTATTTGTGACATAAATGCAACAATAAAGAAAGAGGTTTCCGTGGCCATCAACAACTTAAAATCCGAATTTACAGAAACCACAGATTATCTGGCTGCCACACAGAGAGACATGAGGGTGGAAATATCAGATGTTAACAACAAAATCTCCATGTTAGAGACTGAAAATAATAAACTATATTCTGAACTATCCGAACTGGCCAGGCGGACTATGGTCCTCGACAAATCTTCCAGAAGCCTGAATTTAGAAATTCAGATGCTTCCAGAAAAGCAAAATGAGAACTTCCACATCTCAGTGAAAAAAATTTGTGAGACTATTCAAGCCCCTATCTTGGAGAAGGATTTATTCTCTATACGTCGAGTGGCTAAGCTTGACCCTGCATCCAAGAGACCTCGCAACATACTTGTCACCCTTCCTTCAGAACGACACCGAGATCAAGTTTTGTCTGCTTATAGGAAATACAACAAGACTAATAAAGCAGATCCTTTAAACACTGGCCATCTAGGTATAAGTGGTGAACAAAGTAAGATTTATCTGTCGGAACATATCTCTCCGGAATGCAAAAAGCTGCATGCTGCGGCCAGAAATCTAGCCAAGGATCGCGGTTACAAGTTTGTGTGGCTAAGGTACGGTCGTGTGTATGTTCGTAAAAGTGAGTCATCACCAGCAATAGCCAAAAGGGATGCTGCTTGCTTGGACAAAATTAAGTGATAAATTTCTTTTTTCTCTTTTGTCTGTGTACCTAATAATAACAGGAATTTGCATTAATAACCTGTTTAAAGTATATAGCATTCACTTGCTTTTAAGATAAATTCTGTTAGATATTTAAATCTCAAAAACATTAATTATCTATTGTTAACTTTAACTTTATTAAATATTTAACTTACTCATATGTTGGTTTACTACCAGAACGGCAACAGATTGAGAACTAAAATTAGATCTATTTTTGAATACATTGAACTATGATTATGACATAATTTGTATAACGGAAACAAATCTTAACTGTAGTTTTTATGACAGTGAACTGTTTGATCAAAGATATAATGTATTCCGTAGGGATCGAAACAGCACTTGTATAAGTAAGGTCAGTGGGGGTGGAGCTGTGTTAGCAATCAAAAAGCACTTTGATGTAGTCCGACAGTTCTCATGGGAAAGCTCAGTGGAGGATATGTGGGTTACTCTACTGCCTAATAATTATATCACAACTAAAATTAATATATGCGTTTGCTATTTACCACCTGTTTTACCAATTAATTTACTTAAACAGTTCTACTCAAATGTTGAAAAAGTAATTACCTCTATTGAGGATGACTCATTAAATCTTATCGTTGGAGACTTTAACACACCTAGTACATCTTGGGAGCCTTCACCTACCAGTGCTATCATGATTCCGAGTATTCCTATTGATATGAAATCGTCTCTTTTAATAAACACCTTGTCACTATGCAGCTTATCACAATTTAACAACATTTCCAATGAGAAGGGTAGGTTTTTGGATCTAGTACTGAGCAATTTTGATAATATAAGGGTATGTGATGCTGATCCTCTCTCTCGTGTTGATAGGCATCACCCTCCTTTGTGTATAGAGTTTAATATCTCATTACTCCTCCAGACATTAGAAGTTAACAAAATCAAACATCATAATTTTTATAGGTGTAACTATACTGAAGTTAGATATGCTCTTAAAAAAATTTATTGGCCAACCGTTTTGTCCTGTGAGAATGTCGATCAAGCTAAGGAGATATTTTACACTGAACTAAACAGTATCATTAGGAATCATACCCCTTTGTCTAAGCGTAGGTGTAGTGAATATCCAATATGGTACTCGCCCAAACTGATTAAGTTGCTCAAAGCTAAAAAAAAGTACCACAAGAGATATAAGAAGTACGGCAACCCGAGAGACTATGACACTTTCGACTCTCTACGATTAATATGCAAAAATCTTATTCACTCCTGTTATACTTCTTATATATCTTCTATTGAGGACTCCATACAGACGGACGTCAAGTCATTCTGGAGATTTGTGAGCAATAGGAAGGGTACGAACAGCATACCTCAAACAATGAGGTACGGCGATAGTGTGGCTTCCGACGGTAAGGGAGTGTGCGAACTTTTTTCAGAATTTTTCGGTTCAGTCTTTGAACCAGGTAATGCTTCACCTCTTAACTCTGATAATGTGGATCCAAACAAGGGAGCTGGTCCTGATGGTATTCCGTCGAAATTTCTTAGGGAATGCGCCGAAGAGTTGGCTACTCCTTTACTATTAATTTTTAATCTGTCTCTGAAAACAGGCGTCTTCCCGTCGTGCTGGAAAGTTGCTCACATAATTCCTATTTTTAAATCCGGAGATAAATCTGATTGCACTAACTACAGGGCTATTAGCTTACTCTCAATCGCAGCGAAGCTCTTTGAGAGTGTCACGTACGACCACATGTATTTTCATATCAAACCTCATCTATCTGACAAGCAACATGGTTTCGTAAAAAATAGGTCAACAGTGTCGAACTTGCTTGAATTTAATCGACGATTCGATTGCGCCTATACAGATTATAAAAAGGCTTTCGACAAACTTTGTCATACTTTACTTTGCTCTAAACTATACTCTCGATTTGGTTTTTGCGGAAATCTTTTGCGTTGGGTCCGCTCCTATCTTGAAAGGCGGTCTCAATTGGTCACTCTAAAAGGATATACATCTTCCCCTGTCTATGTTACGTCTGGTGTACCTCAAGGCTCACACATTGGTCCTTTGCTTTTCCTAGCGTTCATAGACGATCTTATTGGTCGACTGGATTGTCCGTGTTTACTTTACGCCGATGACCTCAAGGTTTCCACTACTGTCAAAAATGTTAATGATTGTCTCGCTCTTCAAAATGACTTGAATACAATAATGGATTGGTGTAAAAGCAATCAAATGCATCTTAGCGTTAATAAATGTGCTGTTATTTCTTTCACAAAAAAAAAGAAACGTAAATTGGTGTTCAACTACACCATCGGTTCTGACAATCTGAATAGAGTGACGGTAGTCAGGGACCTGGGGGTACTATTAGACGATCAACTTAATTTTAGAAATCACATCGACAATTTGGTCACCAAGAGTATGCGGACGCTGGGATTTGTAGCCAGGACAACCAAAGATTTTAAAAAAGCTAATACTTTTATTTACCTCTATTATACCCTGGTAAGAAGTTGTTTAGAATATTGCTCAGTAATATGGTCGCCAAACTATCGAGTTCATTCAGACAGAATTGAGAGCGTCCAAAGGAAGTTTCTTAAACTTTTATGCTTTAGGACAGGCCGTAGCCGGGAACTACCTTCTTATTCAGATAGATTACTTCATTTTCAAATCTCTTCTTTGGAAACCAGACGTAATATACATTGAAAATTTTTCAAAAAAAAATATTTGGGGCGATGGAGATATAGTAATAGAGTAAGAAAATAAAAAAAAATGTCTGTCTGTTTGTCTGTTTGTCTGTTTGTACACGCTAATCTCCAGAAATACTGGACGGATTCGAATGAAACTTTTTTTGTTATATAGCTGTGAAGCCTGGGCAACATATAGGCTATAATTGATTTTGGAAAATGGAACACATGATACAGAACTATAATGGTCCAGCTAAACTATAAGATATATTAAAATGCCGCCTTAGCAAAAGTTGTTAAGTCTGATGAGAACTTTTTGTTGAGTTATAATACAACTGGCCAAGCGCGAGTCGGACGCGCGCGAAGGGTTCCGTACCATAATCTATGAAAAATCACGTTTGTAGTATGGGAGCCCCCCATCAATACTTATTTTATTCGATTTTTAGGGTTCCATAGGGTATGGTAGAAACGGGACCCTATTACTTAGACCGTCCGACTGTTTGTCTGTCTGTCTGTCACCAGGCCTCATGAACCATTATAGCTAGACAGTTGAAATTTTTTTAGATGATGTTTTTTGTTGCCGCTGAACAAAAACATACTAAATGTATACTATAATAAAAGAGTAAAAAAAATGTGCCTGTACATTGAAATTTTTTCAAAAAAAAAGTTGTTTCGTCCGAAGTAGAACTTATAAGTTCAGTATTTGCGGACCTTCAGAGCATAACACACCAGCAAATTCTTGGTTATGTGAACGCGCCACATTGACACCAAAAAATTAAAAATCAATTAATAAAGAACTTATGACGCAAATTATTGTTAACTAGCTTGTGCCCGCGGCTTCGCTCGCGTAGGGGTGTAATTTATCAAAATCCTTTCTTAGGGGATGCCTACGTCATAGTAGCTTTATGCATGCAAAGTCTCAGCCCGATCGGTTTAAAATTGACAAAGTTTTATACAAACTTTCATCCCCTATTTTATCCCCTTGGGGGTAGAATTGATCAAAATCCTTTCTTAGCGGATGCCTACGTCATAACATCTACCTGCATGCCAAATTTCAGCCCGATCCGTCCAGTGGTTTGGGCTGTGCGTTGATAGATCACTATGTCAGTCAGTCAGTCACCTTTGAGTTATATATATTTAGATATATATTTAGATTTCTTGGATAGTGTTGTTGACGACGCCACCAATTATCCAGTTGAGTTTCGTAATTCACTTGCAGCAAATGGACTCACGGCTCACAAAATAAGTCTTAATGTCGGAGGGCCAATAATGCTGATGCGAAATTTGACTCCGCCGAAACTGTGTAACGGAACCCAACTTAATGTCTCAGCACTGTATGCCGAAGTTCAGCGGCTGAATTTCAGCCAATGCATGCCTGCAATGTTATTTGCATTACTAGCAACACATAACGCCGAACTTCCGATGCTTTTGCCTGAATCGGACCCGTACCCGTACCCGTACCCGTACCCTTACCCGTACCCGTACCCGTACCCGTACCCGTACCCGTACCCGTACCCGTACCCGTACCCGTACCCGTACCCGTACCCGTACCCGTACCCGCCACCGCTGCCGCCGCCGCTGCCGCCACCACCGCTTCCGCTGACGTCGCCGCCGCCGCTTCCGCCGCCGCCGCCGCCGCTGCCGCCGCCGCCGCCGCCCACTCCTCCGCCGCTGCTGCCGACGCCTCCGCCACCGCCGACGCCGCCGCCGCCGCCGCAGCCGCCGCCGCCGCCGCCGCTGCCGCCGCCGCCACTGCTGCCGCCACCGCTGCCGCTCCCGCTCCCGCTCCCGCTTCCGCTTCCGCTCCCGTTCCCGTTCCCGTTCCCGTTCCCTCTTCCACTTCCGTTCCCTCTTCCGCTCCCGTTTCCGTTCGCCGCAGACGCGCCAAAGACGGAAGATTAAATTCTCATATCGGCACATCACTACTGTCCGGCGTTTCCACCGAACTTCAGCGTATTTAGTGTGTCATCCCCACCGAACTTTAGACACTGAACTTTTGCCACTAAACTTCGGCATAGTCTGCTGAGACACTTAAAGCTCACAGTAAGTGAGTGATGCCAGTGAAACTGTATTTATTCCGCGTATGCCACTCATCCCCAACAATTTTCCTTTTGAAAATACACAGTTCCATATGTTAACTTGCTTTGCTATGAAAATAAGTCACAGTTTTAGAGGCTTAAAGCTGCTGATGTCGATCTAAGGACTGGTTTTTCGCAAGGCCTACTTATTGTGGCTTTCTCCAGGGTTAGTAACACTTCAGCTCTTTTCATATTGGCTCCCGAAGGAAAGAATTAAAATAATATTGACTTTTAACTCCTAACACTGTTACAAGTACTTTCTCCCTCTGTCTCTCTCTCTCTCTCTCTCATTAGTTTTTATTTATAGTTAGACGCCGGAGTCATAAAGTCCACGCGAACGAAGTCGCGGGCATCAGCTAGTAAACAATAAACAAACATTAAAAATCATAAAAGACTTCGACGAATTGATTGATAGCCTCCCCTTTTTTTAAGTCGGTTAAAAATACGCTTACTCCTGCGACTTCGAATCACTCCGATAAGTGAGTGCATCATACCCGGTGTTTAATTAATACTCACACACTATGTACTTTAAACACTTTATTACTTCACTGTATAAGAACACTCGAGGTGCAAGCGGATCGCTCAGAACAATATCAATGGTGAAAAAGAAACCATAGCGCGTTTGAATTTTGTTCAGCGCCATCTAGTGTGAACTCACAAAAGCAAAATAATAGATTGAGTTTAACATTCCGCCGGCCAAGGACGATTAAAGTCCTTAAAAAAAAAAAACAAATAAACAAATGTGATAAACAAAAAGGAACATAACAAAAGTACCAGTTATTGAAGTTACTGCGAGTCAGCAGACTCATCCAGGGGTAGAGGACAAACTTTTACGATAGGTCTTTTGAAAACACTATCTTTATATTTTAATGTAACAACTCTTGTAGTACCATCTTTGCCTGGATGTTTCTGAATTATGCGTCCCAAAAGCCATTTTCCAGGTGGAAGTGTGTCATCTTTTACTAAAACAACAGTACCAATGGGAATATCTGGTTGCTTAGTGTTCCATTTGTAACGATGTTGCAAAGTTGTGAGATATTCATTTTGCCAACGATGCCATAAGCATTGTACCATACGTTGGATTATATGCCATCGATTCAACGGGCTTATCTTATCATGCAGTAAAGACGGCTCAGGAACACCGATTATGGGCTCCCCGATAAGAAAATGACCAGGAGTCAAAGGGGGTTCATCAAAGTTGGAGTTCATAGATGTGAGGGGACGGGAATTCACACAAGCTTCAACTTGAGATAAGAGCGTGGCTAGCTCTTCATACGTAAGGATCGTTTGACCTATGACCCGTTTTAAATGTCCCTTAACGCTTTTTACTCCAGACTCCCAAATTCCTCCAAAATGTGAGCCTCTAGGAACGATGAATTTCCATTGTGTACGATCATTAGCCAGAATTTCAGAGATTTCAGTTACAGTCTGAGATTGTGAATCCTTAAAAGCTTGATCTAATTCGCGGGACGCGCCTACAAAATTCGTACCATGATCACTCCAAATTTCTTTGCAGTGACCACGTCGAGCCGTAAAACGCCGAAATGCGGCAATAAACGCTGCAGAAGTGAGGTCCGTGACTAATTCCAAATGGATGGCCTTTGTTACGGTGCACACAAATAGACAAACATAAGATTTACAAAATTTTTTACATCTACCAGGGTACATTTTCATTGTAAATGGGCCACAAAAGTCTACTCCACTTGTGCTAAAAGGACGATTAGGTCGAATACGAAATTTAGGTAAATTTGCCATAAATGGTGCAAGGGGATTAGCCTTTTGTTTAAAACATGGTATACATTTGTGAATGACTGTTTTTACAAGATTTTTTACCCGTATAATCCAAAATGTTTGTCGTATGATATTAAGAGTTAGTTGATGTCCTCCATGCAGAGATTTCAAATGTGCATTTAAAACAATAAGCTTGGAAAGAGCACAATTACTACTTAAAAGAATAGGGTTTTTCATATCATTTGGAATATCCGCATCAGCGAGACGCCCACCAACACGAACAATACCTTTATTATCTATAAATGGATGAAGAACATATATTTTACTAGACTTTACAACTGGCTTACCGGATAATAAACTGCCGATCTCATCTCGAAAGGAAATGGATTGTGACAATTTTATACAACAATTGAGAGCATTATCAAGTTCATTTGAAGACAAATAAATAGTCTCAGTTAATGAAGTTTTAGTTATACTAGCTTTACATAGTTTAAAAAAACGATAACAGTAAGCCGTGACACGTATTAATTTTGACAAAGTAGAAAATCGTTTCAAATAAGAAGTTGCATGCGCTGGTTCTATAAAATTAACGTTACATAACATTTTAATGCTAGGTTTCATTTCTAAGTCTGTTGAAAGAATGTCGACTGGAGGATGTTCAACATTATAGGAACTATGCAAAAACTGAGGGCCACTCCACCAAAGTTTTGACTGCTGTAAATCATTTGGATAAGATCCACGCGATGCCAAATCAGCGGGATTGTTTGTGGAACTAACATGATGCCATTGATTACTATCAAGTAATGTCAAAATTTCTGAAGTGCGATTTGCAACGAACGTAGTCCACGTGTTTGGTGTTTTTCGTAGCCAAGACAAAACGATGGTAGAGTCTGTCCAGGTATATACATCATTATTGGGTATATTTAAGACAGTTTTTATATGATGAATCATTTTTGCCAAGAGAACTGCACCACAGAGTTCCAGACGTGGAAGAGAAATTTGTTTGACTGGGGCAACTTTGGATTTTGCAATAACAAGATGTACATTAATTGCACCGTCATCTCCTAAAACTCTGAGGTACACCACTCCAGCATAAGCAGCACATGAGGCATCACTGAATCCATGCAGTTCTCGTCTACTTGTGTAATCGGAAACTCCAAACCATCTTGGGAACTGAATGTTTTCAATGTGTGTGAAACGATCAAGGTAAGTAATCCATTCTCTCTTAAGCTCAGAAGGCAGCTCTTCGTCCCAATCTAAGCCAGCCAACCACAACTTTTGCATAAATATTTTAAGTAGTATGATTGCAGGCGTTAGCCAACCCAGAGGGTCGAAAGACTTTGCAATGATAGATAGTACATTTCTTTTCGTAATAGTGTCAAAACAATGATTTAATTTCAAATTTAGTTCAAAATTGTCAGTTTCAGAATTCCACGTGATACCTAAAGTCTTAATGGTGTCTTCGACTTTAATATTCACTGCACTTTGAGAATCTTTGTCAACGTTTGGGATTTGTGACAACACAACTTTACTATTAGAGGACCACTTGTGCAATGGGAATCCACCGCGAGCCAAAAGTTCCGTCAACCCTTTTTGCAACCTAATAGCATTTTCCGTAGTGGATGCGCCGGTCATCAGATCATCCATATAGACGTCATGTTTTAGGATTTCAGCTTCAGTGGGGAAGTCCTTCTTTTCGTCTTCAGCTAGTTGATGAAGTGTGCGAATGGCCAAAAATGGCGCACAAGACGTTCCATACGTAACGGTAAGTAGTCTGTATTCATTAATAAGTTGTTTTGGAGATTCTCGCCACACAATTCTCTGATAGTCGACGTCCTCATTCGCTATTAAAATCTGCCTGTACATCTGTCGAATATCCGCAACTAAACAAATTTTGTGTTGTCTCCATCGAGTTATCAAATCTCTAATATCTTGTTGAAGAGGACATCCGATTAGAAGTTCATCATTTAATGATTTTCCTTTTTCAGGTGCAGCACTTCCATCGAAGACTACACGTAGCTTCGTGCTCAGACTCGCCGGCCTAAGTACAGCGTGGTGAGGTAAGTAGTATACCCTTTGTGATACTAGTTCTGTTTCAGGTACCATCATCATATGACCTTGTGATTCATACTGCTCTAAGAATTTGTGATATTCATCCTTAAAATCAGGCTTACGTGTAAAGCGTTTCTCCATATGTAGTAAGCGGTTAATAGCAAGAGGTTTGGCATCACCAAGGTTTGTGGGTGGTTCTTCCTTGAAAGGTAATCGCACAATGTATCGACCGTCGTAGTTGCGAGTGTGAGTATTTTTGAAGTGTTCTTCGCATTGAATTTCTAAATTGGTCATGGGTTTCTTGTGGGGTAAATTCTCTTCTATCTCCCAGAATTTTCTGAGTAACTGATCCGTTTCAATCTTAGTTTGCATAACGACCATATTATGTTCATACAGTGTTGAATCAGTTTGTGAAACTCTGCCAGATACTAACCAACCAAGGCGAGAGTTGAGTGCAATAAGAGAATTACACTTGTGTAAGCCTTCTAGTAAGACGTATGCATGCACGTCGGCACCAAGTAAAATATCAATAGACCCTGGCTTGTGAAAGTTTGGATCAGCCAGATCCAACTGCATAGATGAAGGCCAAGTATCTTGTGGAAATTCACGTGAAGGCAACAATGAGGTGAGTTTTTTCAAAACATATGCATTAACCTTGAAGGTTGTAGCGTGATCTTTTGTGGAGTGGACTGTAAGTGTGACCATAGACTTTGTAGTAACCACTGATGAGTTAGAAATTCCAGAGATTTTGCCTGTGACTGGAGTGCGATTGAGATTTAACAACTGTGCAGCTGCCTCGGAGATGAAAGAACCCTGCGACCCCTGATCAACAAGAGCTCTTAATGGGTAAGTACCACTGTTCCTTGAATCAACATTTATTATAGCAGTAGCTAATATAACAAGATCATCTTTTGTTTCAGCTTTCAGGTTCACACTGAGGTTGCAAGAAGTCTGAGGTGCAGTGGTGTCTCCCTTTGAGGTATTATTATCATTATCAGATTCAACTAACTTGTCATTCTTAGGCGTGGTTAGGTGCAGCAACGTATGATGACGACGTCCGCACTTTTTGCAAACGGTGCTCTGTCTGCAGTTGAATACTGAATGACCTTTAACTAGGCAATTAAAACATGTGTTGTTTTTCTTGATAAAATCTTGACGTTCAAGAACAGAAAGTGAGGCAAAATCTTTACAGTGGCAAATATAATGATTCTGTGAGCAATAGGTGCATTTAGTATCAACTTCAGTGGCAAAGCTTTTAACTGTTGTTACTTTAGGTAATTGGTGAACGGGTTTTGCAATAGTTTTTTGTGGAGGTTGGGAAAAATTTACCATTTCCATAGCTCGGAACCGTTTCTCCAGAAAAATGATTAAATCTTCATATGTAGGAATGCTAGTCGAATTTTCTAAGGATTGCTCCCAAAGTTTGCGAGATTCGATGTCTAACTTTGAGACTAGGATGTGTACTACTATTGCATTCCAAGAATCGATATTCAAGTTTGTGAGGGACGTAAGACATTGGCTTGAAGTATCCAAAAGATCTTTTATACCCTTTGCAGATTCCGATGTCAATGTCTTTTGACTCAAAAACCGACTGAGTATGTTAGTGACAATCATTCTCTTGTTCTCATATCTTTCATTTAGTTTTTTCCAAGCATCGTCGTAGTTAGCTTCGGTCAAGGAGTAATTTTTCAAAAGTTGTTCAGCTTCTCCGGATAGGCTAGACTTAAGATAATGATGCTTTTCTATTTTTGTCAATTGAGTATTTTCATGAATAAGAGAACGAAATAAATCTCTAAAACTCATCCACTGATTATAATCACCAGAAAACTGAGGAATTGAGATCGGTGGAAGCTTTGGTTTCATCTTCCGACCTTCTACCTGAATATCAGAGTTTGAGGTTTCAACTCGATCGTTTTTTAGTTCATACAACTTATCCCTAAGCCACGACTGTAACTCTAGATAACATTCTTCAGTTTGCTCAAAGTTTTTCTCTAAGTCAAAGTTGTACTCTGACACTAAAGTTTCAGCATCCATCAATCCAGAAAAAGCATCATAATGTTTCGTATAGCTGGCCCAATACTCCTGCAACGCCTCCATCCGTGAATCAACAAAACCCCTTGTTCTTTTTTCCTTAGCAGATTTTTTCGTATTCGTAAGTAATTTATTAATCTTCATTGAGTTCTGATTTATCTGTTTGATGTATTGTTTGGATTCTTTATCCGCCATAGTGTATAAATTTCACGAAGTGTATTGCGGGTAGACAACAAAATTATCAAGTTTACACGTATGTATTGTATCACTATTAAATTAGTAATGTTCACCATACAACGTTTACAGTTCACTATAAAATCACAAGTCCCAAGAAAATTACAAGTCCGAAGTCACTTCCAGAAACTAAGTTAAAAACCAGTTAAATTTTTCTAAGTCCTTTTTAACACAAAATTTTCTAAGTCTTTTTGAACGCGAAATATTCTAAGTGTTTTTTACTCACGAATTCGGCTAAGTCCACAACTAAACTAACACTTGTATTTATTTATTTCACTTTGCACATTACTCACTGTTTATCCGGTTACGAAGGTCCATTTGTTTAATTAATACTCACACACTATGTACTTTAAACACTTTATTACTTCACTGTATAAGAACACTCGAGGTGCAAGCGGATCGCTCAGAACAATATCAATGGTGAAAAAGAAACCATAGCGCGTTTGAATTTTGTTCAGCGCCATCTAGTGTGAACTCACAAAAGCAAAATAATAGATTGAGTTTAACACCCGGTTTTCAATTTCAAGTACCGTTTGATTACTATTTCATCAAATTACGTAAGGGCAAGTTCTAGATAATATTCCCATACGAA
Organism: Acrobasis suavella; assembly: GCA_943193695.1. Lineage (NCBI taxonomy): Eukaryota > Metazoa > Arthropoda > Insecta > Lepidoptera > Pyralidae > Acrobasis > Acrobasis suavella. The sequence continues at coordinate 8,256,711 of OW971947.1, forward strand.
AAAGTGCAGTATAATATTGAGCCATGTGCTATTTTATATTATGTACTACCTTATTATTAGTACAACGTACTAAAAGGTTCTTTTTAATACGAAAGACATAGCGGTACATGCATGATTATTACTATTAGGCACCTAAGTCAAATTCAAATGCAATGCAACTGAGATACCATTCCATCGAGCTTATCGCACCGAAAAGTTTTACTTTCCAGGTAAATCGCTATTTACTGTTTGCGCAACTATATCAAAGTGACATTAAACAAATGAAACAATCTATAAAAGCGTATCAAATCGTATCCATAGGTGGTCCGTGGTCTGTAAAAGCGTATTAAATCGTATACAGAAGGTGGTCCGTGGTCTGATAGAACAACCAGAGCTCGTCGACAAAAGGAAAATCTATTTGAATATTTCCGCGTTACGTGACCTGATTGAATTGCAAAGTGCCAACTACCAGATAAAACAATCTAAAAAGAGTGTCTCAAATTGATATGGTCGGGCACTTGCAGGCATTCGCTCGACGGGTGTGAAGGCTGCGTTACGTCAACCGTTCCGCGACGCGCCTGCACCGCTCTGATTGTCAATGACAGAGTGAGACGGAGTGCATCCACGTCTCAAGGCATATCCTCCCGGATTTGAGGAGAATCTAATGTATTAAAGCCTCTTTAGCTTATATAAAGCAATATAACAGGTTTTCAGATTTCAGGATCCTTTCAATGTCAAGCGAGAGGGTAAACGCATGTCGACGAGTATTAGGACTTTCAGGGAATGTGCATCTACTGGGATCCCGCGTGGAAAGCATCCAAGGTATAATAAACCCTTCAAAATAGACGACTGGTGGCAGTCGACCGTAAATATTATTTATACGTCATATCATAACATAACGTATATATAATGACCTTATGATGTATAAATGATATTTACGGTCCCTTAGGGCGTTCCAAATTTTCAACCAAAGGATTTTATACGAGCCAATTAACGCCTTTTTTTGGGTACACATTACATACAGTATGTCCGCAGGCGTGGGTCTAAAGAATGTAATATAACAACCCACATAGTAAATTCTTAGAGCGTTGTAATGCAAATCAAAATGTAGGGATAGCGGTATAACAATTTAAGTACACGCAATCATAACCCTGCGGGTATTAAACGCGTGATTGAAAAGAGTCACCTCGCCCTTTCCCGGAACACCTTATTGGTCTATGCCCCGCTGGCGAAAGACATGGTTTATTTGACTTCTCAGAAATTGTCTTTTATAGAATTCCTCATTCCTTCCTCCCGGGCGCGACGTATATTTGTCGCTGGGCCAAACATTCCAACGATTTCAATTTTATTTACTTATGGAATAAACATGGTACGTTCCGTTCGCGATAAGTACAATTTCTCTTCGAATCACGTTTGAAACCGTATCAAAATTTCGCAATTAATACTCGGGTATTGAAGTGTATTTACACGTCAATTTACTAAGTTGGCAAAGTTTCGATCTCCAATTAGGGGGAAACGAGACGTTTCATTTAAAGTTTAATTACAAAATGTTGCTTAAGCGTGGGAAAACAGTACCTAATACTTGCGACAAACAAGTCACAAAAACAAAGATCTGCTGTATGAACCATAACTTTTCACAACTACGAGTAGTTACCTAAGGAGGTATTAAGTATTATTTATTCTAACAACATAGACGGATACGCAATATTCTAGCTTATTTTTCTTGACAGCGCTGCGTCCGGCGGTATAGCATTTCACAACCAGTTTCCAAAGGAAAAATAATTATAACATGTCTTCAACCCATAAACAAGGGTTTTTTACATTTTTCTCTGGATAGAATATGATGCACCCGATGGTAAAAATAGCCCCGCACTACACCAAAACTACTGTCAACTTTTGTATTTCAGGTCCGAAAAAGAATGGAAGATTAAAACAATAGTAGTGTTAACCTTCTACATTTTAGTGTTAAGTACTTACTAATAGTATATATAATTTATAACTTTTGTTTTTAAGCTAACAAACGTATGATTATTAGTGCCGTAACAGACGGGGCGCAAGTTGCGTCGCGTAACAGCTAGAGATGGGCAGTGGATACTACTCAATCTTCCCATTTGAGTATTTACTCACTAGATTTGATAAATAGAGTAAATAGAGCGTGCTGATATATTGACATCGCATTTGATGTCTGTTTACTTATTTTAACATAAAATTACGTCTTTGCACACCTCCTAGCAAAAAAAAATATAATTAGTCAAAGAAGCCTACTTTCAGTGTACGATTAGTATGGTATTTTCATATATTTTAGCGTCGCATCTAACGTTTACCTATATTTTAAGCATATTATGGTGTATGCACACACTTTTCGTCAAGAATTGCAAGTGTTAATTCGATTTAAGTTTCCAAATTGTCATGAAAACATGAAATAATGAATATGAATATAAATATGAGGCGCAACTCATATAAATTAATCTACTCACCAAATGGATAAATAAGGATATTTATCGGGTATTTACTCAATCTACTGAGTAAATATTCAAATGGGTTGATTGAGTATTTATGCACCGCCCATCACTAGCTGTTACGCGGCGCGCCGCGTCTGTTACATCCCTTAAAAGTAAAAAGAAAAGAAAGATCTAATTTTAAAAATGAATTAAAAACACAGCCTCATTATAATCTGCTCCACGACAAAACCTTAAAAAAATTTTTTGCAAGATTTATTTTAGCACTTTGTCGGCGTGATTGATATAATATCAAACAAAAAGACAAAGTGTTACTAATAATCTCGGAGTTAAATCGCGGACAGAAAGACATACATGGTTAAACTATAAGGGTTCATTTTTACTACGGAACCCTAAAATTGCGAAAAATAGAGGTACAGTACGAAGTCATACTTTCATTGGAGATAGGCGTCTGGCAGCATCAATGCGGCATGCTTAAGATCGCACGGTATGCGAATAACTATTTGCATAATCGCAGTTACAATGCAGATGGCACTTAACTAGCGAATTCGAGCTCGACTACAAAGCTTTAATCCGTCTCCTCCAGATTTGTACACCACAAATTTGAACGAATGGTTGTTTTTTGTTGTGTCTAATTCAGAACAGCTCTGAGACGTTGCCGACAACGAAAGCTGATTTGCAACAAGAAAGCATTTTCGCAAGCCGCTATAGGACATATCTTCACTCAGATCTTCTGGGTACAGTACATCGTCATTTTGAACTTCTATTTTCAGTAGGACAGTCTATTCTCAACATTGCCGGTTTTTTAAAGATGACATTTAGATTGTTCATTACAACACACGAAATCTAAGCAGGAATGTATGTTAAATCGGACACAGAAACAGTGCAAGAGTTATAGCAATAATACTAGATGCCACGTTTCAGATTACTACATATATGATGAGCATGCATCGCAATAGAAATTCTTAACCGTTTGATGGTTGCGGTTATGTTCGAAACTTCATATTTAGGGCGCACTGCCGTTGAGTAAAGTATGTTTGCGTCACGACGCATGCATCGTGTCCCTGCATTATGCACTTGGGAAATTGCAGCGAACGATCGATCGACCTTTGTTGGGCTTCTTAATTATTTATTGACTATACGATAGATAATTCAATCCAACTGCCCTTTTAATATGACTTGATTAAAACAGTATTGATCTGTTGATCTTAAGTAGATAATATTCAAGAATTACTCAAAGAATTTTACACTTAACACACGTATTGTTGTCAATAAATCACAATATTAAGGGGATACCTGAATTTTCCGGGATCCAGTGTTGCCCCCATTTGAAATAAATTATTTGAAAGGAAACGGAGACATCACTTAAAAATGTTGTCTTACCAGACCCTAGATAACTCTTCAAACTATTTTATGAACTACTGTTAATAATTTAAAGTGAGAATGTGAAGCTTTTCTACGCAAATAAGCCAAAAGTGGCCGTTTTTCGCAAATGTGCGTAGAAAAGCTTCACGTTCTCACTTTAAGACGAAGTGGTAGCTAAAGTGGCGCCCTCATTTGAAATAAATTGTTTAAAACTAAATAAGGTGATAATTAAAAATTTCATTTGTATAAATGTCTAGAAAGACCTTTAAACTATTTTATGAATAACCTTTGAAAGTAATATTGGTAGTCCGTCTAGTTTTAAAACTGTTTTTCGCCTAAAGTGGCCACTTTTGGCGATAAACAGTTTTAAAACTAGACGGACTATTAGTAATAATTTGAAAGTTTACTCATAAAATAGTTTAAAGGTCTTTCTAGACATTTATACAAATCAAATTTTTAATTATCACCTTATTTAGTTTTAAACAATTTATTTCAAATGAGGGCGCCACTTGAGCTACCACTTCGTCTTAAACTGTAAACAGTAGTCCATAAAATAGTTTGAAGGGTTATCTAGAGCCTGGTCAAGACAAAATTTTAAATGATATCTCCGTTTCCTTTCAAATGATTTATTTCAAAAGGGGGCAGCGCTGGACTCCGGAAAATTCAGGTAGCCCCTTAAAATGCAGGTCTACGATCATAATCTAAGCAAAAACATAACTCCCATCACAATAGATTTACAGCACTTTGGCGTGACACAGAGGGAGAAGATTCACGACACGGAACACATATACAGCGTGTATTAATTCCAGATAGCCAAGTGTCACACAGAATAAGCAAAATGGTTGTTTCCTAGCAAAATGGTAGCTCTGCGAATCAATACTCACTGCAATATATTTTAGCAAAAGAGACAAAACAGGTTTTAACTAAAATAGCTTTAGGAAACGGTTGTTAAATTTTATGAATATGAGGGTAAATTCTTTAAAAAGCGCGTTATTTTCCGAGGGCTGCCGAAACCTTTACTTTAGTAGATTTCCAAAGATAATTAGAAACTAGACATGCTCGTCTATAGGAATCAAATAGATTTTACACACACCTACTTACTGAAGTAGATGGCATATTAATATTATTCCACTATTGGCAATGACGTTCCCAACTTCAAATTCAAAGATTCAAAGATTCAAATGTTTATTCAGTAATTAGACCTTTACAGGCACTTTTACACGTCAATAAGTATAATTAATGTTACGTGTTACTTCTGAGAAAAATTGACGATATCCATCGTTTTTCGAAATTAATTATGACGAAATTGTATCAGTCGGTGGACCAAAGTAATACGTTTTGAAATGTTGAAAAGAAATCTCAGCTAAAAGTCAACTAAACAAACCCGCACAGCTTCGAAGCGTGACGCTCCAAGATGTGTAAGATTACATAGTTCGTTCCGTTATGCCAGTGAGTTCCTTTATAGCGTGGTTAATCTAATCTTAAACCGTGGTTACATTAACCAAAGCAATCGGTAATTGCCAGCGTGTACGGAGATAAGCGCAAGTCTGTAGAGAATAGTTTTGAAGTAATTTAAAACATTAATAAGACAAATCTTATATACAAATACATAATATAATTCTTAAATAAAATGACAAGAATTCGTATATAAGAACATTTAAAAAAAACAAAAACACTAAAAACAAAATTCCGAATAATTTCAGTTTTAAGTAAACCTAGTGCCAATTAAAATAAACGACTCAAAGTAAGCTAGCTTTAGGCCACAATGCTTACAAGTCTATTTTAGAAATAAACACATTTCCAAATTACCTACCTTTTTCCATAAATAGCTGTGTTGACAAAACGTGCCCAAAACTACTGACCCTAATGATAATGATCTAAATTGCAGCCGGCCAATGGTTAAATCTTTGAGTGTTCTGGCACGTGCAACAGCCATTTCCAAAATGGACTACGATTATAATCTTCGAATTGACTACAGCTTTAAAGCATGAACGAACAAATGAACCAAGAAAAAGCTTGTTATAAATATTTTTAGGCATTACATCGAGTTTTTTTTCATTTATTACCAGTCGCAAGCTATTAGGATGATAGGCAGTTTGAAATTGATACTAATATTTCTAAAGTAAGTATGATATGATGTCATTATAATCATTTTGATGTCTTCTACATCGTTCGTCGTTTCTTCAATCTCACTTTAGCTGTTTCCATCTCTTTTGGCACTCCTTTTCAGCTCATAATTTGTTTAAATTTAAAGCTCAGTTTATTTTTTTTATTATTATTGGCTGTCTTCGATTTATGACTTCAGAAGACTACAAGACTACAACCCTTCAGGGCCGATCTGAGACTATCTTACAACATGCATTTCCGCTCTCCTCATGACATATCCAAATCAAACGAACCCAAACTGTGGTAATTCAGATGTTTTTTTGTGCGCCATTCATACAATGCTATGATGTTCGAACAAATGACTGAATGGAGGCGTGAAACGTGAATGTAGAGATATAAACTTCATTGAGTGGACTGCAAAACCAGTAGCTGCCAAAAAAGTCTAGCGTTACCTAACCATTGGCAAGGGATTTACAGATGTATACATACAAATAATTGCAGCAAAAATGTACACGAAAATCTTCTTTATCTACCATCCCTCTGAAAAACCCATCTGGGTTCGGGTCGTCGGGTCACGGAAATCAGAAATCAAAATCAAACCAAATCAAAACCAATATTCGCCAGAACTGACTGCTTAAGGTTGTCAGTGGTTCGAGGTTTCTTTTTCGGTTCTCGTTTTCTATGATCTTTGTTACTATTTGGCTGGTGATCTATCTTTCTTTGATATTTAATTAAAATCAAACATTTGTTGCAAAATCATAAAGTTTATAATAAGCTTAGTGAACTAGTACTCGATTCAATAGAAGAATAAACAAGATAATATCAATATAAGAAGATGCGGATTGAGATAACTCTCTGTCAAATCAATGAGTGTATTCATACGGCTAATTATAATGCGAATATATCGAAATAGCTGTAGGCGGCCTAGGCATGTGAGGTTGCGTTGCGTATTGCGGTGGTAAGATCTTGATTACAGAAACCGAATATACTAACAATATGCGAACTAACCAGTGTATGAAATAGTTTTAACAAGGACGATAAACGACTAGCTTTGAGATAGCCCCGAGTTAACATCAGTATTTTTTATCATCATCATCCGAGCGTATTCCCGGTTGCTTCCTCAGCAGTAACGCTTCAGAGCCCGGGGTCCGCTATCTTACCAAGGAGATTTGACGAGGTTGCTGGTTTTTACACAGAGCGACTGCCGTCTGACCTCCACAACCCAAAGGGCAAACCAGGAACCAATCCTTGGATAGTTTGATGATCAAACGCTTGGTGGCGTTCGGGACCCACAGTTTTACGTGCCTTTCGAAACACGGAATCATCTTTCTTTTCGGATAATCAGGTGATTCAAGCCTGCAATATCCTATCCAGACTGGAAACAACTTTTCACAAAGTATGCTTCCCGTACATCGGTATTTTTTATATGAATCAGTAATGAACAGGCAATATTGTACGAAATCTTGGCTCGTTTAATAGATCTCTTTACCGACGACGTGAAAAGGCCACTTTATTTATAAATAGAATTATTGCACTTCTTTCGACAAAAGAAAAAACAGCTCTTCTTGTTGTACACTTCAACCCCACTCTCTTTTCCTGATTGGCCCTTTCAGATACTTGGTTGGCTGGAAGAGATCCCTTACTGGAAAAAGCCGGCCTTTTGCAAATTCTAATAATATATAAGTACCTCTATGTTATTTGTGCAATAAAGAGATTACAAACACACTTACAATCAAAACCATTAAATTGAATAAGTGTATGTGTTTGACGTATAGGCGAAGATTTAGTCAAGCATACGGACCAGTTAAAAATAATTAGGATCTGTTCTTCACGCGTCGGCGGCGGAAGGTGACTGCTGTCATTTGTGACCCCAAAATGACGGTTAGGTTGAAGGGACAGGTCTACAAATCCATTATTAGACCTGTCCTGATCATGGGACTGAAGCGTGGCAATTGCTTGAATGACACAAGCAGCAATTGCGGCGTGTCACGGAGATGCAAATATTGCGCTGGATATGCGGAGTATCACAGAGGGATCATGTGATAAACACCCGCATCCGCGGCGTCCTTCATGTCCGTGACATAGCAGACAAACTGCAAGAAAGTCGCCTACATTGGTAGGGTCACGTCTAGCGGAAGTCGGCAAGTTACGTGGGGAACAAATGTATAGCCATGCCGCTGATGCCGCCTCCGCCGAGGCTGCGTGGCGCGGTAGACCCAAGATGTGCTCTGGCGTTATCAAGGATGATATGCGTATTAATCGTCTTACAACCAAGGATGCTCTAGCTCAAGACCATGCGAAGTGGAGAAGAAAAAGTCCGAAAACTGATCACGGCCTTCTCAGCATTACAGATTACAGCTGAGGATGAGCTGGAAATACGCTGAGATGAGGGAGAGAGAGAGATTCCCGATCCTATGCCGGAATTCAATGGACTTATAAGAAGTGGTTAAAAGAAACAATAATTCTTTATTATTATACTTTCATACGTCTATCGGAGAACGTTTGCATCACGTCGACGTCGTCCAATAACCGCAAAGCGATAAGGATGTGGATTTTTAGAACCATAACTTAATAGTTTCTAATAACAATGAATATTTCTTACATTTTAATACTCATAATTCGTAAAGCAAGAAAATATTTTATCGTTTGACATATGTAGTTGTAATGTCATCAATGTTATTCAAAACATCAATAGTAAATTAGAAATGATAAATAAGAAAGATTATGCTTTTTCCTAAACAACGCCCAATACTGACTTCTTTAGCCCTAACTATGTAGAAAAACTCACACAATAACTTTGCAAAAATAAGGGGGTGGTTTGCCTGTCATATCATCAGTCTAGCTCAATAGAGTACGGGATTTCTCAAGCTTACCAATTTATTCTTGTTATTGATGCACAAGGTACTAGGGCTAGGAACAGAATAGCAGACGCGATAACAACTGGTCATCCTCATAATAATCTATTCATCTCTCACTCACTCTCTTATTGCGTTTCGTGATGACATCAGCTGTGCTGTACTGCTTCGGAGTCCAGAATGTGCTATCCGGCTTCTTCTCTAAAGATGATATATGTATACCATGTCGTCCTTAAAATAATCTCAAATGAATATTCATTTTAATTCTTGGAACGTAGATTCTATAAAAAAAATGCTCCAGTATTTTAATGCGCAGAATTTACTAGTGCAATTATACAAGTGATTATTCAATCTTCAAATTGTAATTACCGCTAACGGAAATTCAATTATCATACTAAACCGTAAACAATGCCAAGTTCCACTTCAAATATTTTGAAGGCTGGTACAACACAATGCGGCCAAGTTCATAATATCCAACTATAACATGAATCTTCAATTTAAAATTTACATCTTACTTATAAAGAGGATCTTTACTCGTAATTGAGGTGAGTACTCATATGTAGGGGCAAAAATAACATGATAGAATGCTACAGTAGCGGATAAAAAGCCAGGGATAAAGAAGTGATAATTTCCTGTAGGAAATGATAATCAAATATCTAGTAATATTGGAGAAATTCTAAACTTATAATTTTCTGATTTAATAAACGTACCTAAAATTCAAAAGTATCGAAAAAAAACATAATTATTTAGCCTTGTCAAAAATTTGCTGATTTGCATAGATAGTGCAATGGTCGAGGTTAAATCAAAATAGTTATGTAAGAATAAAATTGCTTAACTGGTGTTGTGTGCCAGAAATGGAATATTAACAAATTTGGACATGGTCAAGTTCAATGCAGCGTGCCTTGCCTTGTAAGGTCGCGTAAAGTAATCGACTTATCTTGTACAGATAACATCTTTTTACTCGTTATAATTTAATCTATATTTTTTTCGTGGAATTTGGTAAACAAACTAATACTCATAGGACAAGATACCTTGCTGTCATGTTTGTCTCAAGAAAGAAAGAAGTAGTGTTCTAGCTGCTGACTTCCCCGAAAACGTTGTTGAACAGATAAGTCCGTGGCGTAGCATGGGGGGGGGCGGAGGGTGCGGTCCGCACCGGGCGGCACTTTGCCGGGGGCGGCGCTGCGGAGGTGGCAGTTAGAAAAAAAAATTAAAATTTAGAAAAAAAAATTAAAATTTAACAAAAAGTTAATTTCTTTCAGTGTCTTTTTCGTCATTTTTTTATGTTACCAAATACCCAGGTACCTATGCAGGTTCTATGCATGGGTGATGCAAGCGCAAGGTTTCTCAATAAAAAATGTCAATTTCACTTTTCAATTCAATAAATCATTCAATAAAACTAATAAAAGTACTCTTTTTACCATGCCCAAATTTTTTATAATGGATTACAAAAATAAGAGGGCGGCAAATTTGGAATCCGCACCGGGTGCTAGTGACCTATGCTACGCCACTGATATAAGTAAGTTTTACAGGAATCATACTTGTACAGACATACTTGGTAATTAAAAAAGAATGTTTTTCAAGTCTTAAAATCGTTTAAAATAGATAAGCAATGAATGGTTTGTAAGAACGTGATTTATCTCGTTTAAGTATGTAAACAAAAAAATCACTTGAAAACCTTCAAAATATTTTCTAGGCAGTAATTATCATTACCTACAAACAATACCACTGATTTTAACAACCTTGTGACATCACAATGAGAGACATCGAATTTCGGAGTCTATTCGTGTTTGAAAGTGTTACTATTCAGAAATATAATTCCTTCCATTATAATTCCTACTTTTAAATAGTAACATTAACAAAAATTAACGTTTATTTATTTTCAAATTACGACTGCGAAGGTCATATAATAATATTCTTTCAGAAAATTGAAAAGAATACGTAGAACAAAAGGTGTAGGTAAGGTAACCGAATATAAGAATCCTAATAATAATTGGTAAGTCAATTTACTAAACGTAGTAAAACAAAACATATTTACAGTGAATTGCCAGACGTACGAGTATGTATCCACGCAAATATGAACGACTGAACTTGGCCAAAGAACACAAATTCATATGCGACGTACTGAAGTTCGTGATTTTATAAACCTACCCAACCCTCATATTTTTCTGAGACATAATAAATTTGTAAATGTCTACCTGATTTTGCGTGTTTGCGTAACAAACATCAAAACTTACAAATATTAATACATCTTTTACGGAAGTTCTGGTTAAAAATAAATGCTCGATACTTAAGTGAGGTAATTGACTATACTCGTATTGACATTTGTACATCGGTTTGCAGCAGACCGTAGACGCAGTTAACAAGCGAGAATAGAAGCCACTCCATAGCAATTTCCTGGCACAGGGTAGGCTATCATCGCGCCTGGATCTCAAGCAATCTAATTTGGGATCCAGGAAGCTGTACCGCACTGTCTTACAATGTGATTTAGAATATGTGATTCTATATGAATGCCCAGAATCTATTTAAGCTGTAAGCGATAAATGGGTGGAAGTGCCTTAAATGAAAGACTGAAAAATACTACGTAACATTAAAGGAGATTGTCACAACATACTCTACATTAACCTATTTATAAATTTATCATTGAATCCACAACTTTATGTACGGCTAAGCAATGTTTCGTCTTTGTCTTACTTAAATTTCTATGATTACAATGCTAAAATGCGGGAGTATTTAGCGGTTGGCGGTTAGATCTAATCTAAGCCGACAAAGATCAAAACGCGATAAACCACAACTTATTTCCCCACTGACACAATAGATAGCCGCAGGCATTCAGAGAAACAGCAAAATTCCCAACAGCACATCAAAGCCGACATCCAATATCCTTTACTAGAATTTGTTGCAAATACTCGTCGGGCCATCGGCGAACCCAACTGGCGTCTACCTGGCAAACAATATCCATTGATCTCCTTCCTGCTGGCGCACACAAAAACATAGATAAACAGTGAGTACCATTGAAAATGCTGAATTCACAATAATTTCGGTACGTAACGGTGTAGCTTCTTTTTGCATGCTGCAGTAAATTACCAGTTTTGTGAGAGCTCTCACGATTCCCACTAACCGCTTCGGTGTAGAACAAAACGCAAAGATTTTAGCAGATCTTTCAAAGATGGCCGAGGTAATTTGGAAAGCGGGCTAACATTTAGGAAACATTAGAATGGGTACCCGAGCATTCAAATGCGGTTTAAGATGTTTACGGTCAAATAAGTATCTTATTACTGTCGGCCCAAAAAAATCACGATGAAATCTATACAGAATCGTCTGTAGGCGTATGTAGGCGAAGAATGGAGGCTAGACCAACAAATTATGTCCCAGATGTATTCAATATTTATAATGAGGGTAATAAGTAGACAATGAACTTGGAATAATGTTTTCAAACACCTCAATCTATTCAGGGTCAGGAAACATAGCAACCATCCGTTTTCGTCATTCAGGGCGGTTTCTATACATAACGTGCTCGATAATGTACTGTATAATTTATTAGGTATAATTTCACAGAAATATTCTCAAATTAGTCATAATATTTAGTGACATACTAAAAATGTGAAATTCGAAATCATTTAATTTTAAAACAAACATTTATTAATATTGTACAGTTATTTTATTATTGCAGTAGTGATCTAACATTGACAAAGCAATAAGGACAATCATTATGTTTTTTACGCGCTAGTCTACATAGGTAATCACTAAACATGTTTCCAAAAAAAATATTTCCAGTTTGAGTCCAGTTGAAGACAGCACGTTATTGTATGTAGTTTGTTTTTAATTTCACTAACCGGACACAAATAAAACAAACACTTATTGTCAAATGTGAAAAGTAATTTATTTCGAGCTTTACTAACTTTGATAGTGAATAACCCTTTTCGCCAATAACACCGTTCCGTTCTTTCGAAATGAGATCTGTGTCAAGTCAAAGCGGACTATTCATTGAGGACATATCATTTGCGAACTACCCCAGCGGGGTGAACGGGCGCCCTATTTTTGCCACATCAAGGTAGATATTGGCATGTAATTTCCATCACAACACAGGTGGTTGTCAAGTTGGGCTGTAAGGAAATTGTGTGGGGGCTCCCGGCGCCTGTCGATATGGCTTCCTGAGCGGGAAATTTCATTTTCAACCGAGTAGTAAAGAGGGCAAAAAACGAAAAGGTCAGTTATGGCAATGATTGGCGCCGAAAGTGATAGCTACATGGCGAGTTTTTTTTTTTTTGTAACGTGGTTAAGTGAGCGACTTCTAAGGCACAACATTGCTGATATTTCTTTTCTGTGATGTCAATAAAAATAAACTCAACTTTCCACGCAGTAAGAACAGTTACTTGTCATACATGAAACATAAAACGTGTGGTAGTGTTGTCGAAAAATCGATAGTTTTACTGTCGATAACTTAAGTCGGAAAATGCCAAATCGAAAATAGCTGTTTTTAACCCCCGACTAAAAAAGAGGGGTGTTATAAGTTTGACGCTAATGTCTGACTGTCTGTGGCATCGTAGCACTCGAACGGATGGACCGATATCAATGCGGTTTTTTTACGTGAAAGAAATTTCCCTTGCGGTGGTTCTTAGCCGTGTTTGATGAAAATCGGTTAAGTTGTTTAAAAGATATAAAATGATAACGCTTCAAGGTCGAGGTTCTGTAATTTAGCTGATAAAATCATCTCGAAGTAGTTCCGCCACTTATCACTAGATGGTGTTGTCGGATAATTTTTTAATTGGCCTAACAAATAAACTTGTTGAGCAACACTATTGATAACCAACAATACTATTAATAACCAACAATACGAGTACGATTGATAGTATCGATCAATAACGACGAATAAAACATCGATAGTTTGTTCGTCGTTAGGAGCGATACAATCGATATTTTTTTTAATACCGATAGTCTATCTATCGATAGTGGACTATCGGACGGTAACACTTATCGTGTGGGCAATAAAAATTAGTTTCTTGTTTGTGTGTATGGGCACTGTAACCGAACTACTGTTTCTCATCACGATAAGTTGATTTTCTCCCACTGTACAATTTTTTTTTGTAAACAACCGTCAATCTGTTTTAGTAATGCATGACATGACATAATGTTTTTGAATTAAAACTTTTTTATTATTTGACACGTATAATTTGGTTAGATGTCAACATTTTTTATCATCTTTATGTTGAAAGGCGCGTGGTTTTTCCAGATTTCGAACAATTACAATTTAATTAGAAAACGGTTTGTGGTTTCAAGTTGATGACATCAAACAAAGAAGACGTTATTTTGTAAATAGGCAAATGTATGAGGCTTACTTTTGAATATATTTTATTTTAAAATTATTTTTAGAACAGTTATTTATATAGCAATTGTTTTGCCTATAAACGCATAAGTAATACCTGCGTGCACGATGCATTATTTTCGTTCATAAATTCAAGTGTCGAATGCAATAGGCGGTTTACGAAACAATGCATCTGATGCAATTGTGTACAGAGTATGAAGGATGTCCTATTTCATGACGTTGCGTGGGTCGACAGTTATTTGATGAAATTCTTCGGTTCCAGTTTTAAACTTACGTATTTAATTTATAATTGAAATCCAGTTTATATTATTAAATATCTTGGAATGGCCATGCAATTGAAAAAAATCTTAATAATTTGGTAACCGTAGGCAGCTTGCTTTATAAAGGTAAAGGAGTTTCTATAACTACATAAAGCTAAAAATACAATAAATTAAATTTTCAATACAGTCAGTGAATTACACTTTAATTGGGAAAAACGGCAAGGATATTATTAATTGGCTGCACTTTTCAACAAGTTTTTTTTCTAATTCCTGAAAGTTACATAACTATGATGCAATTATGCGATATTTCAAATTAATATAATTCTTTAAATAGGTATAACGTTATGTGGTGCACGATCTGTTTATCGCACGGAATGTTAATAAGATACCCGCGATTGATTCGCAATGGCTCTAACTGCTAACTTTAACTAATGTGTGTGTGTCAGTAAAAGCTATTTCTTGGTCTTCCTCTACGGACTTTGTATCATTCGTTTTGATAAACGAAAGAGAACTAGAGCACTTACCTATATTTTGTACGCTTCTTGTTACAATAGGTATGGAAGATGCGGCATTGTACGAGTATATTTATTTTGCTATTTCGAATTTAGTGTTTCGTATGTTTGTTTTTCTACAAAAAAACACCATACCATCTCGTTCAATCAATACATTTATATTCATATAAACTCTATTATTTTGTTCGTATGAAGATTGAAATGAAAGGCGAATCTGTTTAAAATGACAATTTCCAAAATTCCATGAAAAGCGTTCAACAATGAAAACTGTTGCGAAGCGACGCGAAGCGCAATATTGTTTTCATAGTTAAAGTGAAAACAAAACTCTGTGCAAGTAACTTTGGTGATTCAAAAATAAATTAGTTCTATCTTGCTTATGCAGATTTCTTGATAGAGACTTATGCATCGTTCCAAGAGATACTTTTGAATGCTATTATTTCAATGCATTGACGATTTAGGTACCAAGCAAATAGCGTGGTCCTGACTTAATACGACATTAAAAAGCCTTTTGGATAAAGGTACTATAATAAATAAATAAATATAAACGGACAAATCACACAGATTGAGCTAGCCCCAAAGTAAGCTTAAAAGCTTGTGTTATGTAGAGATACTAATCCAACGATACTATATTTTGTAAGTTATTTATGTAAGTTATTTTATTTTGTGTTTTTCTGCAATAAAACTTGTATATAAATAAACAATAAATATACGATACTATGGGCTACGAATTTTAGTCAATTTTAGCACTCGCATTTTACTTTATCTTTTTATTGTTTTATCGATATCTGCTTCTATAAATAAAAAATAAAAACTTCCAAAATTCAGTAGCAATCATCCGAAAAACCCAATACATTGGATTCCCTTTTATCTTCAATGAATAGTGGATTTGTTAGTTTTTCCTTATTGATATTGGAATAACCGATGATTGGATAGCTAATTATGGTAAGTTTGTTTGTTTGAGATGGAGTAAAGAAATATTTAACTATAAATTTATCATTGTATGTATTAGGTAGTGAAAATTCTTGTTACGAATATAATAATTAACATGTAAGGCTATGGCTGTTGCTATCCTTTGCCAGAGGCAGGGATATAAATAATAGTCGGGATTTGGGTCCGGTATTATCTAATCCACTACGGGACAATGAAATAATGGACATAATTGAAAACCGATCAGTCATGCCGGCAAAAGCTGGCGGATTCCAATGGTATCGATTTCTGTTGGACAAATTTAATTTTTAATTTATGGATTGACAATGACAAGTCTAGCTATTACATTATCATAATTAATCAGTTAAGATTAACCCTTAAATAATTACAATTTAAATATTTGAGAATAGTCTAGGTCCCAATTACATATGTATTTAAAATTTATTGCGACGAATTTGTTCACACCAGGCAAACTTCTTTTACGATATTTAATTTCTGCATACAAATAAATACGCTTCTATAACAAAAGACGACTCTAATAACACCGATTATGCATGCACATAAAATAAAATATTTGCTTACGTACTTTTTAAATCAGCTGAATTTTAAATACGGATATGAGATTTTAAATTACAAATGGTGAATAAAGGTGTCTATATACATAAAACATGTTGAATATCTGATTGGACAACGGTCTGTCTGTATACATAATCAATTGACTCGATTGTTTTATTCCTCTGAAAAAGTATATAGAATTTACTACAGCATACATACCAATCACATTCAAATATACGGGCTAAGTCGATAGTACAAATATTATGTCATACTCACTTGAAAGCTAGACTGACAACAGGAAAGTCGATTATATTTTTTTAAGCTTAAAAAAAGAGGAATTCACATATTTATGGTTCTGTACAAGAGTTATTTTATTTACAGATTTACTTGCAAACTATATGAAGCTCAAACAGAACACACGAGTGTCAATGCTGTACGCAAAGACATGTTTGCAGTCAAAAATAAGCTAGTGACAAGCCTTCCCCTGATATTAGCCGCACTCAACCAACAAGCCTTGCGTGTAGCTAACCAAGCAGGCCATATTTTCTTGGGGATGGCACAATAGATCTCTAGAGGGATGGACACCTAATAGCGTCAGAGTTAAGCCACCTAGATCATTGCGGGTGCAGAACTTCCTGCGACACTATGCGCTGTAGTTGTCGACGCATCGGCCTACCATGCACTCTGCAGTGCAAATGCAAAGGTGGTTGTGTAAATCAAAGGTAAATAAAATAATGATTATTAATGATTTCCTTTCAGTTCAAACACCATCATTGATCACGAATAGGTATTACAAGAAGATATTGATTAAATAAAATTAATTTGTTATACATATCGATACCTTGCGGCTCAAAGGGCGTAACCACAATTTTGGCCAAAATAAGTTTTAAATGCCATCTTATTCAGTTTTTGTTCCGCTATCGAACTGTATATTTAAGGTTCTCAAATACTGAAAACAATGGTGAATACGACCTTAATTTTTTATGCTGGTAATGGAGACTATCTTGTATTTTAGGGCGTAAAAGCAATCATTAATAGGCATCATCGAAATATTGGGCGTAAACGACACTATGAAATGAAATTGTAGGGCGTATGTGCAAATGAGTCTAAAAGCCATTTATGAACATTAAACTAACTGAAGAATGTACGCCTTAACATTAATAAAATTTTATGTTAACTTTGGTTTCTACGCCTCAGTCAGTTAGATTTGATACAAATAAAATGGTAGTTACATCCATAATTCTTTCATACTTGAAACTAAGTAATGAATTAACGCACAACTTTTAAGTAATCCTGTTACTAAAACACGTAAAATGGAATGGCAAGACGGGTTTACCCTTTATAGCAGAACTTATTATGTCATAAAAAAAAATATTTATTATGCATAACAGCAGATGGCATAAACTTCATTTCGCAGAAAATCATTTGGCTTTCACGTATTTAATAACTTAATAATAGAACCATAAAGTATATCGCAGAAAGTTCACAGTATTACTTTTGGCGTACATTTCATATCGCTCGCTCTTTCTTTTGATAGTCACTGTACATGCACAACCATTCTACGTCCAGTGACTAATTTGGGGTAGCCAAATTGGTCGCTTTTATCTCTTGGTCCACGCTTGTTCACTTCGCTCGCTGACTTTTGTGATGGTCACTGCACAACCAAACCTAACGTACCTTCCGTGACTAATTTAGGAAAGCCAAATAAGTCGCTTCTGTCACTTGGTCACTCACTCGCTCCTGTGGTGGTCACTGCACAATCATAACCTAACGTACCTTTCTGTGATTAATGCGGAATAAGAAATTAATAGGTTACTGTTGCAACGTGTTCATTTGTTCATCTAAATTAACTTTCTATCCATTACTTTTCCTGACCTAAATTAACTTTATGCTAAACGAATTAAATTTTGATAAAGGTTCTGCCCTTAATGGTTCTGCCCTTAATGCAATTCCGCCATCTTTAAATCAGAAAAATAATCAAACTATAATAAAAATTTAAAATAAAAAGTTATGTTTATGTTTAAAAATATTTGTTTTAAGAACATTCTGCCAAGTTGGAATGCCAAATAAAATTCGGAACATCAAGATTCGGCCAGATAGATGAAACCCAGTGCAATGGGCTTCTTATTTTAAATCAGCTCAAAAAAAAACCTGCAGCCCTACAAAGTAATGTTCTTGATCATTCAATTTTATAGATCTAGGAGACATAGCTAGTCAAACATTTACGAAAACTACACCGAAAAATATCCACATCAAGAATTTAAATACTCCATTCCATTCATCAAGAAAAATATAGGTAATATTAGTATAGAATATCAGCCTTAGTCCATCAGCCTCTGATTGACTAAGGGTTGCCATATGCCAAGTTTATCTATTTTACTAAAAATAGTTGTAAGTATTGTAATATAGATCCAAAAAAATAAAATAAAATAATAACAAAATGATAAAATCTCAAATTTTAATTTTGAATGTTGATGATTACTCCCTACTTTACTAACGCAGCAGTCATTTTATGGGGCATAAAAGACATATATGTTTGATTTTGTGAGGCGTATTCACCAGCTACTTTTAAACTACAAATTTGTTAAAACGTTATGTTTAAATATTATGCACCACAAAAATTTGCGGCTTTTGGTATAATAATCATATTTATAGGAAAAATAACAACAAAGTTAAGACAAATACAAAATTTTAATTTTAGTTTTCTGGCTCTCCTAAAAGTTGTGTTTTGGTGGTTACGCCCTTTGAGCCGCTAGGTATCGAATTATATGTACATATACTTACTTCCATTATTTCTAAAGTAACTATTTAAGAAATGTGTATTTATAGAATATATTTGACATGCTTTTTAAAATATATTCTTTAAATACATATTTCTTAAAATGACAATAAAGTTTACTTTATCATTAAAATCGGTGCGCCCGAGAAATAACTGCCCTCATTAATAATTTTATATGTTTTTAATTATTAAGGATATTGACATGGTGTTTTCTTTATCAAATACTGTATTTAATTGGCAACAATATGAATCGACCGAAAAATGCCACACGGATTTTTTTTTATTTAATTAATTAAAAAGCGACTACTCATGTTTTCCAAAATAAAACAAATATTTGGGCATTTTTTTACGGGTACGATTTTACCATATTTTTTATGATAGATTATGTAATTATCTTTACCTTTTTATCAAAATGGGTGTAATGGTTTGGCTTGTAGAAATTTTCAATTATTTTTTAAGGAAGTGGCGCCATCTCCTAAGGGATTTATTTATTTATTGTTTAACTTAATACAACGGTTTTCACTAATTATAGTATCTAGAGAATATTGAAACTTGAATGAAACTTTCGCTGCTACGGATGAAATCGCTTTCTTTGGTCTCTACTATCACTGGTGCAGTGGCTTGCTTTCTTCACTAAATGCAGCTTTCCGGCTAAATTTCGCCATAGCACATAAACTTGATTATCGTATAATTTACAATAGGGGTGACAACAGGGTTAGAAAAGTATAATTGTAATTAGTCCGTCTTTTAGATTATCTAAAAATATTAAACCCATATTATTCAGTTTGCAAAAAAAGTAAAAATTCACAAAGTTACAAAGCATCAAAGTTCCGGAGTGGGGGCTTGCGACGTCACCTCTATGTAAAAATCGTACGTAGCCGTGACGTCATGCAACATTTAAATGCGCTGTATCTTTGTCATTTTTTGTTTCTCAGAGAAAAGAAAATATACGTGTAGAATATTTTTTAATGATCTAACTGATGGGCTAAAAATATTTTTCCATTCGTCATGCCTATTCGATATTCGATGCATGCACAAGTTATATTGTGATTAGTTATGATGTAGTTTTACTGCATCAAAATCTTGACATTCAAGCGCGTTCACGTGTTTAGTATTTAAATATACGTACTTACGTTTCCCACGTAACCGATTGGCGTGCATTTAGAAAAACCCACACTCATGAGGTCGTATGCGTCCCACAATCAGTAATGAGTTTCTGATTATTTACTATTGTCCATATGGATGGCTTTCAAGGTGACGTATCCCAGTTGCGGTCAGCGTCCGGCGAACAAAGGACCAACAAGATGGCGCCGATCTTGGCGGACATTTCGGAAAAAAATACCAGAAACGGCCGGTCGTTTAGACTGGGAATGTTCTGGAGACGACCCAATTTGGAGAGCCCCCAAGGCGTCAAATTGCGTCGTTTAAGAAACCAATGGTCCTTGCGAGAGAGGAAAGCGGCGAGTCACTGTTTAAGCTTTGTATTAACACAATTTAATATTAATTGAGTTCTTTATTGAGTGTTATAGGGTTGTAATCGTCATTCGGTGTCTATAAAATATGTAAAATGTCGCCGTCTAATTTAAAATTTGCAGTTTTGACGACGACGTCGAAGTCAAGGTTTGAACTTCATGTTATGTCACAGAATAGATAAAATAAAGTAATCGTACAAAGTGATTTTACTAATTACTACTTTTTAGGGTTCCGCACAAAAAATGAAAAACGGAACCCTTATAGGATCACTCGTGCGTCTGTCTGTCCGTCCGTCTGTCACAGCCAATTTGCTTCGAATATACTGGACCAATTCAGGTGAAATTTGGTAGGATGGTGTAATCCTATGATCAAAACACAGATATTGTTCAAGCATGGGGAACCGGTTAGAAAACACAGAAAAACTCGATATAATAAGTTCACTTCTGGAAAATAGTTTACTAAGACACTACTAGATATTGTCGTAGTAGTTAACTCGCATCTTACTGTTAAGATTTCAAATGTGATATAATAACAACATTTTATTTTGGAATTGTAAGGAACCCTCTCCACGCGAGTTCAATTCACACTTGGCACTTGGTTTTATTGTGCATACTTAATATCGACTATTCAAGTAAGTATTTATAGTTAAACAACTAAGGCAAGCATTAATCAATATTTGTGGTTCGTAACTTACCCTGCGAATTCGCCGGGTGGAATATCAAAAGCAAATTAATTTAAATTAGTTTACATAAAATCAAGCCTTATTATAATAAAGGGATGAAATTTCAAATAAATAGCTTGTTTTTTAAAGATGATAATACCCCTGTTGGTTAGCAAGTTGGTTGGTCGGTGATTAGCAAGTGGAGCTGTAACCTATCATTGTTACGAAACTTTACTGTTTGAATTTCAGATGATCGAAAACGGTATATCGAAGTTCATTAAGTCATTTTACCTATGTTTCATCCTCCAGAAAAACACATATTAAAAGTATTTTTTCCATTTGACATAATGTTTTGTTCACTAGTACTTAAGGTCGAAGTAACTTATTTACTATTATTACTTAGCTACTGTTTCGTATTCTAGACAAATCTTCTAAACAAATCCATAATAAAATAATCATTTCTTGATTGACGAATTTGTTACATGCGACATAAGTAGTGACTCCAGCAGTGGACTTCCTGTGGCTGATATGATGATGATGATGATGAGATAAGTAGTATCATTCAAATTCATTTTGTAATTTCAACAAAATATTATGTGTTATTAGTGTTTATGTTATATTGCTATTATTTAATGTTAGGCGTCAACCAACGTATTTTTATACTCAAACTTAGGGCGAAAATAACAAAGACACCATAATATAGTCATGACAAAACTATAGGTTAGGTTATGTTAGAACTGCGACCACCCCACGGTTGGTAGAAAGCCTTTAGTAACTATAGTAGTGTTATTATTATTAAATACTATAAAAAATATTATTATAATTTTATGTTAGCCGTTTTGCGTGTTGAAAAGAGATAATAGATTTTTCTAAGATGTCAATAAAAAAAACTTTTGATAATTTAGAAAATATGTTTATGACATCTAAATCATCTTTCATAAGTAACTTTGGGTAAAAACCAAGTAGAATTTCAAAACACATAGATTTTGAAACAAAAAATATTATTGAAAATCGGTTTCTCAATAAGTTTTCAAAAGAAATTTCGGTTAAATGAAAATATAGAAAATAAATAGTCGAACAAATAAAATTCGTATCGTCTTTAAGATAAGTAACCGTAAGGAGGTCAAATACATCGCTAACGGTCTAGTCCTGTTATAATATCTGTTTCGCATTGTGTTTCTTATTTAACAGCAACACACGTGTTTATAAAAAAAAAGCTTTATAGGTTAGTATCATCGTTATGTTTATTGTTTCAAATATTTATTATTCTTGCTCTGTACTATAGCGACTAATTGAGACCTAAGTACTGTTACAGTGAGTGGTGCTAGTTATTTGTGTCTAATTCTGGATGTAACCTATTTCGTTTTTTTTCTCTGCGTAACGGTAACGCTACTATATTATCTGGAATTTCATTATAGAGGCGTAAGCCGAGACTCACATAAGATTTTTTTGTTTTTTTTTTTCAACCGAAAAGCTGAGATAGCTAATTTATTTTAAACTACCAAACGCGCTGTATCAACGTCCGCCATCTGCCTAATTCTCCCAACCGCGTAGGCTGCAAAGCCAAGTTGTCCAGCTATTATATTATATTTTAAATATGGGCACCCATACGCAAGATATGATAGCATACGTTATGCTACGCGTTATGAAAATCAAGTTAAATGGGGTTGGAACAAATAATAATCGGCTTCTGAATTTATTACAGCGTACGTAATACTTTGGAAACCATTCTGCGATATTCCGGCGTAAGAACCACTTTCCGGTAATGACGAATCGTAAACGGAATTCGAATCGGAAACACCGAAATTTATTGTCTGTATTTTTTACTAGCGAATGTAGCCAAAATACAAAGCAATAACGATTTAGCAATTCACACTTTAATATTTGGGCTGTGTAGCTTTTTCCGGATGTGATGTAGCGGAAGGCATTCGAATTGATTAACAGGCACGTACTCGTAGGCAGCTTTATTTTATGAAAACCGAACCGCCTGCTTTCCATGTATGCAATTTCGACACGGAGAGAAGGAAATCTAAAAAATCCTGGTGTCTAGCTCCAGCCCCATACTGGCTAGGTTAATTGCCATTCGCTCCCTAAGCGTCATGGAAGCGTTATGTTCTATTTTATTTTGGCTTAAATGACAAAATTGAGTGTTTTAAAAAATTATTAACATCGAGGCTTATTTCGCTACGCACGGTACGAACCTCTTACAAAAAAATTTTTAGATATATGGGCCATTAGTTTAACAAACTTAGTTTTTGTTTCTATTAAGTACAAACAAATGGTGACCATGGTTGTAGTTTGTCAAATGGATAAGCAGAGCACTTTCTTACAACTTTTTAATAATAACAAGTCCAGCATATTACTACAAGAGTAACAAGACCCTATCACACCCAGTAAGTGGACTGGTAGAGAGGCTTCATACTTTTCCTTAGTTTAGCTGATAGAAAGTCTTTACAAGCAATAACGTACGATTAGACCCTAAGTAAAACGTAAAATTACGATCAATAAATAAAATGCATTTCAAATATCACAGATATCATTCGCATAGTCTAGACTCTAGACGTAGAATAATAACCCGAGATTCGTGTCTCCTACAGAACTCCAAGGTCCGATGAACCGTCCCGCCTCGTTGCAATCCCGCCCCTAAACACTTACCCCATCCCTGGAGACTCTTAGCCAAATACTACTCAAAATAGAAACCTAAAAATTATGCTCAAAGAGTAAGATCGGTCAAACGGGAGTTGACTGATTCTTCAGAATATCAAATTATAAAAGTTTTGAAGAAATATTCATTAAACGTATTATTTCTAATCTCTTTTCGTCTAATTATAGCGTGTTCCCGTTTGCAACCTTTTAACTATGCTGCTTCGGAGGCCCTGTGTCTTTTTTCTGGATTCTTTCCTTATCGTTTGGTGTGGTGAAAGTGGGACTCAAACAGCGTTTTTAAATACTTCAGTTATCTCGCTTTTCTTTAATTTGGCTTATAATATTTTTATGATCACTTTGAAGATTTTGTAACTAGGACTTAGGAACTGAGGGCGCCATAAAGGTATATCCTTCTGGTAAGGAACTCTAAAATTATAATGACAATCACAGCTACACTGTGCACGAGTCTGAAATGGTATAAATTGTGTTCTACGTTGTTTGACATAAATTAATTTCAGAGCGAAACGAAACTTTGTTTATTACAGTTTTAATCAAATTCGAAACAAACGCTCGTAATTTCATTCTAACGTGAAGATTTAATGAATTTATGGTAAGCACTAACAGTTATTTAATTTACTTAACAGTTTTAACCTCATGTAAATGTTTTTAATAATACCGCTTCCAATAAACTTTTAATTAAAACATAAAAGTAAAAGTTGTGCCCGCTCCGTTTTGTGTAATAATGAAACTTTTCTTTATAGTCTAAACTTCAAACGCTTAAATTTGTATGAAATAAAAGCCGATGGCGATGTCAGTATTACAGAAGTTTTAATAGTGACCAATCTTTACTTGGCCGGGCACGTCAATTCTATACGGTAATCACTGAGACTCTTTATCGAAGATAATGTAACTATTTCGAAGAATCACCATTTTTAGGGTTCCGTACGCAATGGGTAAAGACGGGACCCTATTAGTCCGGTAGCGCTAGCTAATTTTAAGGGTATAACTTACAAGAACTCTAGATATTCTTATTTCTTGCCTCTGAATAGAGTCGTATCTAAAGAGTTTATTATTTCGATTTGTGTCACTTTCGGGGTCTGCGTTTCGGGAAATTTATTGATTTGTGACTGTTTTATTTAATTCCATACTGAATCGACAAAATTGATTTAAAGTTGTAAAATGGAATAGTATTGTATCAAACGTAGCCAGACTAGTGTGCAAACCTATTTGTGTCACCCTTTGTCCACTGCAAACTGGCTAAGGGCCCATGTATAAAAACAGTACCAAAAAGATAATTAGTGTTGAAAAAAATAATACAACATATCAGTAACAACTAAATATACCCCTTGTATTCATTTGTGTCACATTAGTCCAGGGATTCTTATTTATTTTAATTATTTTGATTTTCCAAGCAAAATACGCTTCAAAAGAAAATTAGAATCATTAGAGTTTATATATTTAGTATCATAAATTCATAAAAGATTGACATTCTGAGTTTGTGTCACTTTCATCAACAAAATAAGTATAAAACACAAAAAAACATGTTTGCCCTTAAAGTAGACAAGTGATCGACGGCGCACGAAGGACGACGGCAACGTGTCCTGTGCGGGGGTTATGTTTTTGCACACTCTAGACTACGATATTTCATTCAATCTATGAAGAGATAGATTATAAATCCTAACTTATGTCAAATAACGGAATACTGGCTCATATTAGGTACTTAAATATATGTTACTCCGTAAGAAGTTCGTGACATAATCACTTTCATAAATACGAACTGCTTAAATACTTACAAACTATGCTAACAAACGGTTTACTCAACTGTGCTTAACTAGCTGGAGATAACGTCGTTTATCGTTATTACGGCATAGTGCGTATGGTACACGGTGTGGTGGCGCCTAGTATTATTACTTGTGACGAACAATAGGGTTCACACATTCCTACATAGGATGACAATAAATTGTAGTAAGTGAAAGTTATGTAATGTTGTATGGCAAAGAAACACTTGCAGTTATAAATATATAATGACAAATTATACAAAGTGCATTTGAAATAAGTAGCATTAATTTAACTTATTAACATACTCCCATAAAGGATATTTTGTACGGCAACAACACTGCAATTAATGCAGTAATTAAAAAGTATCAAAAAGTAAGAAAAATTACCAAAGTATCAAAACACTTGATTAGATTGAGATTGAGATTGAGACGCGCGCACGTATTGTGTATACTTACGAGCCGTGAGGTCATAGAACCCGCCGCACACAGCCAAGGACACAACTGAGCCACTGAGCGGGAGCGGGCGGCCGGCGTATAAAAGTAGACTTTAGAGTGGGTACGTGAATAAGGTTTAAAATCGAGTAGGGACGGGTGGAGTCACACGAACGCTTGAGAATGGTAGGTTATTCAAGGTTACGTTTGAAGTAGGAACGCATGTTAGTGTACTTCGGTGCGACGAAATTGATACTATTATAATTTATTTATTTTTTTGTAAGTTTTATGACGATTAGATTTTTTTATTTATTTATAATTGCAGTAATGGTATCTATCAAAGAGTTACACTCTTTGATAGATACCATTACTGCAATTACCGCATTTTTAGAGGATTTCTTTAATATGATAATGACGACTTTTGACTGAAGTTTTATTAGTCTTTAAATACTTTGTAATTGAGTTTGTATCATGGGTATAATAGATACTTAAAAGGCTGCCGACGAATTCAATTCCACCCTGTATAGACTGAGCTAGCCCCAAAGTAAGTTTTCAAACTTGTGTCATGCGATACTATCACAATGATACTATATTTTATTGACCGAGCAAATGAAGTGTCTCAGTTTCGAAATTGGCTAAAAATGCTTTTGTCCCTCTGTCAGTTTGTCTGTCCGCCTGTTCTCGCCTACAGGTCGCATCTCTCAACAGATTCTAGTGAAATTTTGTGAGAAGGTTTGAATATTATAAAGCATTTTCTTGTCGATTAAGGTTTTTGAAATTTTTCGAAACTAAAAAAATGTTTTTCGGCCATTTCATAAAAATTTGGTAGCGGGCCCCGGGCTCTGATTACCGCTGTGGATGGATGATGATTATTGTAGGTATTCCTACATGTTTTATGCAACTTAATTTCGCATTGGTCCTTAACTGTTTAAGTGTCCGGAAAGCGTCCACATATAATACATACAGTACTATATTTCAATTCCATTTTACTTTCAATTAAGTAAAGCATTAAGAAAGTATAAGATAAAAAACAAATTAAATGAAAATTGTCGTATTAAAAATCTGCAAGACTGCAGTTCATTTCGCAAGTATTTTTTTTTATTTTTACCATTACTAGCGATGGGCATCCACCCGGATATTTACCCAAGGTTGGGTATTTACCCGATGCGCACGGGGTAAATACCCGTATCTACTAGTTTGGGTGGGTAGATTGGGATATTTATTTAAAAATGAGTGGGAGTCTGCTAACTTTGTATATGAATGTGTGAAATGGTTATGCTATGTATTATTAAATAACATATATTGACATAGAATAAATATCAAAGATTAAAATCCCTAATGCTGTCCATATATACAGATTTCATCTTATTTTATTTCTGTTTGCTTATTATAACATATAATTGGGTCAAAAAACATTTTCCAGCAAAATAAATGAAAACTAACACCTGTCAATTTACGCGGCATATTTTTTGAGGGAAATATTATAACGAGTTGATAAGGGATCAAAGAAATCATCAATACGAATATATTTTGTTCGGGGACTAACCCTGAAATCAGTAGTTTTGGCTGTTTGATGAGCATTCATAAAAATTTACTCTACTTATACGTATGATGGTGCTCATATAAAGATATCGCATTTGATGTCTTTTTGCTTATTTTAACATATAATCAGGTGGACAAACACTTGCCAACAAAACATGTAAACTAAGACGTGTTAATTCGTATGTTATTCCCAAACAACGGGTAGATTCCGATAAATACCCGGCATATTATTTTGTGGGAAATGTTATAACAAGATTACGGGGTATTTAAGAACTCGTCAATACGAATATTTTTTGTTTCGGGACCAACCCCGTAATCAGTAAATTTGGCTATTGTTGGCAGTAAAAAAAATTTACACTCCTTATATGTATGAGGATACTAATATATTGACATAGCATTTAATCTGTCTTTACTTATTTCAACATATAATCCGCTAGTTTCCAACAAGTCTAATTAGAAACTTTTTTCTAAACGTCAAAACAAACTTCGACTATGGGATTTGAATGAAATTGCACGGCGTGACGTCAGAGTTTCTTAGAGTCAAATAGCGCTCATATTATCTGTTTTTCTGCCATATTACATCTAAAATCACGTTGAAAATGGATATGATCAATGTCAAGTGACATTATTTTGTGACTTTTATTCTCTTATCAGTACAAAATATTTTTTTTTGACAAAGCCGATCAAGAGAATGGGCTAAAATGCGAACCATGTTCATGGGTGATGCGGCTAGCAACCCATCATTGTTTCGATTCCTAGGGTTCCATAGCAAACCCTTATAGTTTCGTCTTAATAAAAATACTATCTATCCCAGCCACTTCTGCTTCAGTAGAGAGATCTTTTTTTACTTTCGCCAAAATACATTAAAAAAAAAAACAAATTGACGACAAACAGAGAGAGAGAGAGAGGAGAGTAAACTTACTATTTATATTCCCAAACAGAAACTTGTCAAGAAATTTACTAAATAACTTGATAGTAACATAGAAAAAATACTCAGAAAGTTACTGTATGGTAAGCTACTCAGTTACTTTCTCGAAACTTACTCGGTGAGTTACTAGGAAAGTTGCTGTATGGTAAGATACTCAGTAAGTTTCTTGAAACTTACTCGGTAAGTTACTAGTAATATTAGGAAAAAAATATTTACAATTATAATTTTGGTTGCATTTAAACTAGAGAAGTGGTAGAAGTCTTATCGGATCACTATAATCACAAATGAAATTTAAGAAAAAAATTTTTTTTTGATTATGTTATTCTCCGATGCATGGTTGAATGAAATCAGGAGGGGGTGGATGTCTGCTGCGCTACAGTTGGAGCCGGGAGGATTTTGGTGAGCCTTCAAGTGGTATTGTGTTAACAAAACTATTGTGGCTTACAAGTCGGCTGGTATAGGGTTGAGCTCCATAAAGTGCCTAGGGTGCCTAAAATCAGAAACCTGCTTTTTTATTTCAAGATTGCTGTTTCCATACAAAGGGTAAATTCGGATAAATATCCGGCAAACTATTTTGTGAGTAGTTTTGGCTCTTGGACGAGCAGTCAAAAATAATTCTCTATTTTTTATATGAAGGTAAGGCTCACAAGTACGTTGACATCTCATTTAAGGTCTTATAATAAGTTAAAGCAGCCTATTTTCATTGTATGATTAGTATGGTGGTTTCATATATTTTAGCATCGCATATGACGTGTACCTGAATTTAAGCATATTATAGCACTAGTGATCTGCCGTTACCGGTAACATAATCGAGTCGAGTATTTTCCCAGTAACGTTACTGTTAACATTCCCAAAAAGTAGTAATATAAGCTAACATAGAAAAACAATTTTTTCAATATATTTCATTTGTGATTATCAGTGATAAGATAAACTTCTACCACTTCTAGTTTAAATGCAACCAAAATTATAATTCTAAATATTATTTTACTAATATTACTAGTAACTTACCGAGTAAGTTTCGAGAAACTTACTGAGTAACTTACCATACAGTAACATTCTGGGTATTTTCTCTATGTTACTATCAAGTTATTAAGTAAATTTCTTGACAAGTTTCTGTTTGGGAATATAAAAAAGTAAGTATTCTCTCTCTCTCTGTTTGTCGTCAATTTGTTTCTTTTTTTGGATGTATGTTGGCGAAAGTAAAAAAGATCTCTCTTCTGAAGCAGAAGTAGTTGGGATAGATAGTATTTTTATTGTTTATTGTCCCAAACACGATTTAGAGAAAAGCGTTTCCTACCATGAAAGTGATAATTTGCCAAATTACAGCTTTCTAGTACTCATAGTCTCTGAGTAAAACCGCAGACAGGGACGACGAAACTATAAGGGTTTGCTATGGATCCCTAGGAATCGAAACAATGATGGGTTGCTCGCCGCATCACCTATTAACATGGTTGGTTCGCATTTTCGCCTATTCCCTCGAATGGCTTTTACGATCTGCACGGGAAGAGAAGCAGCTTGGAAGAGTGTACGTGCGCATTTTGAGAAATGTTACATAAATAAATTAACAAGACTAACAAGACGATATCTATTAAACAATATTACCAGCATTTGGGAATATTACCGGTAACAATAGAAACTTACTGGAAATATTCCCCTATAGTAAAGTACTGGTAACGGTAATTTAATGCGGGACATCACTAGTTTGCACGCGCTTTCCGACAGGTGTTGTGAAGAATTTACTTATAATATATAATTTAATCTAAGATTCAAGATTCAAAGATTCAAAGATTCAAATGTTTATTCAGTAATTAGACCTTAACAGGCACTTTTACACGTCAATAAGTATAATTTATGTTACGTGTAAAGTATATTAAAATTTAATTTTTTTTTAAAGAAAAGCTACAGATACCAGCGCTTCGTAACGACCACTGCTGAGAAGAAACGCCGAAAGAAACTCATTTTCACAGTATTGGTCGCCTACTCGCCAGAAGGGCTTTGTCATATTATTATTATTGTCTTTTAATTAATAAATACTTATAATATAATACAATGTTGACAAATTATAACATGTAATGCTTGCGAACAAGTAAACAAATATAAATTGCGTAGAAAAAAATAAAAAAATACTAAATAGTCAAAAGGGCGAAGCCCAGTTGACCAGTCCCTCCCGGCAGCACCCGTTCACGAGTTGACGTACGGATCAGCCATCGTTAAACTCAACCATATTAGAGGGAATCCAACGACCCGACCAGCGACGCCACCACCGGATTGGACATTTTAGTGAGCATGAAAAACCCGAACTCGCAGACCTTGTCAAGAGAAAATATTAGTTATATGTTGGTCACCTATTGATCGCAGAGCATTTACATGTTTTTAAAGTAAGCTTATTATGGTAACATAAAATGCAGCTATTTTATGTTACATGTGTGGAGTGTAATAGAAAATGTTTAGGAAGTATCCAAGCGTTTTTATCTCTTAAATAATTATTGATAGTATAGTACGCATTATTCAATAAAACTTTTTTAACATGTGTTTTAAATTTTGCCATTGGTAGGTTAACGATCGCGTCGGGAAGTTTATTAAATAATGTTATACCTAGACCTAAGAGTGACTTTCTAGTTTTAGCAAGTCGAAATTTAGGCGTATGAAGCTGATTTTTGTTGCGCGTATTATAACTGTGAACATCACTATTTTTCTTGAAATTATTTAACCTAGACTTAACAAAAAGAAGATTGTCGTAAATAAATTGAGATGTCACAGTAAGAATATTTATAGATTTAAATAACTCTCTTAAGGAATCGCGTGATTTTAGTCCATAGATCGACCGAATTGCTCTCTTTTGTAGCACAGAGATAGCATGCATGTTAGCCGCTTTACCCCATAAGAGCAAGCCATATGACATTATGCTGTGAAAATAACTAAAGTATACTAGCCTAGCAGTTTTAACGTTAGTACACCGTCTGACCCTCCTCACAGCATATGCTGCCGAACTAAGTTTCTTGGAAGTGGTCTCAATATGTTTATCCCATTTTAAGTTCCAGTCTACAGTTATGCCAAAAAATTTGGTGTTGGGTACCCGTTCTAGAACTTGGCCATTAAGACTCAAAGGTATGTGAGTATTGGGTTTATTCAATAGTGAAAAATTAACGCACTTTGTCTTTTGTGTGTTTAAGGCCAGATTATTAGTCGTGAACCAATCTACCCACTAAATGGGTAGATTGGGTATTTATATTTGCCCACCGCCCATCTTTACATTACTATTGCGTGTTCGATGTACCTTGCGTAATTTTATTCACAGCTTATTTTTACCCGACTGCCGAAGGAGGGAAATGTGTGTTACAAATTGCCTAATTTGTTTGTGAAAGTATGTCGGTAAGTAATTTTGTATGTATGTGGGTTTGTGCGTAAAATCTAAAAGTGACTTAATATACAAGTGTGTATCCAAGTTTGAGAGGTTTTAACCTCCGAAAAAAAAAGAGGGGTATTATTAGTTTGACGCTAATGTCTTTCAGTCTATCCGTCTGTCTCTCTGTGTGCCTGTCTGTGGTATCTTAGCGCTCGAACAGATGGACCGATTTCAATGCGGCTTTGCGGTGGTTTATTTATTTAACTTTATTACATGAAATTGTAATTGATGGACTTAAGGCCGTAGGCCTTTTCCACCAGTCAACTTACAGGTGGTGCTGACAGGTGGTGCAAAAACTCCAAAATTAAAAACTCAGAGCACTTATATTATAACAAAATACTAACCTACGTTACCACAGAATAATAAATAATATAATAATCGGTGGTTCTTAGCTATGATTGATAAACATCGGTTGGGCCGTTTTGTAGTTTACTTCAGTCAAATATTGGATGTTGCTACGGATATTCATTCTACTATACAGTTCCTCCACCCATCACTAAATGGCGTTTACATATGAAACTATTGAAAGTCAGGATTTTTTTAATATTCCTGGCAAATAAACTTGTGTTTGTGTGAATTGAGTATATGTACGTATACCTAAACAAGTTTGTATAGGTTCATTGTCAAAAATAAACAGGAAGAACTGAATTTAATAGCTTGGTTGTATGAAACCCATGCTTATAATAAATAACCAAAATTGTGAACAACGTCCCTATTTTTTTAATGCCGATTGATACAGTCAACCATAACAATCAAATTTTTTAAATAAACATATTATTTTGTACAAATCTTACACAAGAAGATTCTCGCGTTCTCAGAAGCAGCACATAAGAACCTACTCGTGCTAAGGTTACAGTAGTGCCGGTCATCATCGTTAGGTAGAACAGACACACGGAGAAAAAACAATATACACCTTTACCTATAAATCAAACATACTTACTAACATAAAAGACACGTGAAAAAAATGATCCTTCTTTTGCAGTTGTTGCACACATAAGTACGTCATTCAAGGAACCTTTGTAAAAAACATGTTGGTCACTGACACATACGGAAAAAATAATAAAAATAATCAAAGTACTTCTAAATGAAGCTTTTGTTAGAACCTATAAAATAACAAGATATAAGTTTAAAAAACTAATACCCGACTACGCGAGTCATATGTTATATTATACTCTAAATTTATTGTATTTAACATTCATTATATACGTTTTTTGCATACAAATTAGTAGCTATGTTACCCGGACAATAATGACGAATCGATTATATGTATATGTATATTTTGTGAAAATTGAACAAACGATTTGGATGCTACGGGGAAACAGACATACATACACACCCACATACATAGACTGCTAAAATCACTACCCTTCCTCATGGCTTTGCCGTAGTCAGCTAAAAATCCAAAATAATTAGTAACGCGCGCTGCGGTCGGCACGGCGGACAGATACTGTGCCGGTATGCCACGCACACACCCGACCCCGCGCACCCATGCGTGCCCCCACGCTCGCCCTGTCTTCTCGCGCACTTCGAGTTTTGGCGCGGAAATATTTATTTTTTTTGAAATAATAAGATTGCCTGGATGGAGATGACACAAACTACGAATTGTGGTTTATCACACTACAATAATGAAAAAGACGAAACTCTAATAACACTAATAATCTTTTGTGTCTTTTACAGAGTATTGAATTAAAAAAATAAAATACAATAAGATATCGTGGATGAAATGTGACACAAAACATTTTGAAACACATATATTAGTGCTCTATGGCGTGTAATACCTATTTATAAAATTCTAATATTCTTAAAGAGCTATTTGAGCGAAATATTAAGTATTCGTGAAATGACACTGATCCTGTGGCCAGATGATGACACAAAAAGCTTTTGTACATCAGACACCACGTAGTTATTGTCATGCAAGTGAAAAATTCATATCTAATTTTCTTTTCATCTCATAATGTTCGAAAAGGCAAATACCTAAATTTCTACCCAAGCAAACATCAAAGATGACACAACGTCATGTTTTAGGTTGGTCAAGGGGTCTAGAAACTATATGCGAAAAATCGAAATATCTAATATTCTTGAAACTTAAAAACCTAGCGCTACCGGACTATATTACATATACTCCACAGTCCGTCCGTATGTCTGTTACCAGGTTGTATCTTATGAACCGTGATAGCTAGACAGTTGAAATTTTTACAGATGATGTATTTCTGTTGCCGCTACAACAAAAAATACAAACAAAAGAATAAAATAAATATTTAACGAGGCTTCCTCATAACAAACGTGATTTTTTTGCAGTTTTCTTGTTCGATATGAAGAACGGCAACATGTAGACGTTTGAAATATACACAGAATATTTAGTTGTATATTCATATAAAAATAAATATTAAAATCAAAATAACAAATATTTGAATATTTATTTTATTTTTACTTTTTTGGGGGGCTCCCATAAAACAA
This sequence comes from Acrobasis suavella, assembly GCA_943193695.1. Lineage (NCBI taxonomy): Eukaryota > Metazoa > Arthropoda > Insecta > Lepidoptera > Pyralidae > Acrobasis > Acrobasis suavella. The sequence continues at coordinate 8,291,157 of OW971947.1, forward strand.
ACGTGATTTTTTTAAATAGTGGTACGGAACCCTTAGTGCGCGAGTCCAACTCGCACTTGGCCGGTTTTTACTATGGTACGTGGGGTTTTTTTTTTACATTTTTTATAAACTTTCAGAATCCGCGCTGGAAAGAAGGATTGCGGAATTCTAAGCAAAATTTTTGGTTAATGGGAAAAGTTCCGTCGATCATAAACTACAAGTCAACAGACGATAAGCCACTTTCCAAACAATGTGCTTGCGGACATTTCTTCCTCCAATAAAATGTTATACAGTACAGCGTGTTCAATTGTCAACTTTTGGTTTGCTTCGTACTTTTGGATTGTATGTCTGTGACGTACAAAGGGAAGCAGGTCAAACATTACATACTTAGAACGTGTGGCAATGTTTCACTAGTAGCTTATGTTTTAATTGCCTAATTAATTAATATACTTATAAACATTTTTGCGGGTATTTGTATTCTAAGTACTCTTTCACATTCATAAAGAATATTACTTTACTATTTTTGTGTCAAATATTACCAATTATGATAAAGGAAAACAACAAAACTAATGTAGCTTAAGTGTAAATTCATGCCACGCGGCATTCTTTGTGTTATACAATAATGTTTATTGTTTAGTCTTCTTGCCTATAAATGTCTGTGGTCTCAACTCGATTCACTTAGTTTAAGGAGTGGAGAAACAACTTTGGTAAATAAACAAATGTGTGATTGTGTCTGAAATCAACATCGCGTTTTGAACTATACCGTATGCAAGTATTTCAGTTGTTTCGTACGTAAAAAATGGGTACTAATTAATTGCAGTTTAGCAGGTTTTGCACAAAAAAGTAAAACTCGCAACTTAATAGAACTTAAGTCTTAAAACTCCGAGACATTCTGAATCAAACACCTTAAGGTGTTTGATTCAGAATGTCTCGGAGTTTTGCTGTCTTATAATAAACAAATAAATAAAAAAAATCTCCAAATGCGTTTAGTTCATACTTAGTACATCAAAAGCAAGAGTGGCTTAACTTTCGCTTGCTCTTGTTCGAGTATTCAGCAACCTTCAAGATCAAGACATGACACGAGTAGCAAAACTGGTTCCTATCCAGTCTGATCTCTGTTTACTCGTACTATGTCACGTAAAATGTTATAGTAAATACATCTGTGCGTAGTGGTCTTGACTTACTTTAAGTTAAAGTAAAGCATCGTCATTTTTTTATTATTTTGGATGCTCAGAGGTGCCCCAGAGTGAACGATGGCGGCAAATCGAAAGAAATCTTAAAAGTCCAGCTGAGGACTAATAAATTTAAAGCATTGAAAGAAAGAAACACGTCACATTATCTGAGATTACCACTCACAAACGATGAAGGTAACCCGGCAGATTTGTCCACCCTGAATAACAATGCAATTGGATACAGAATGTAAAGATTTGTTTGATAATAGTAAAACGACTGTAACATTAGCCATAATATTCCATTAAATAAAGAAAGAAAAGGGATATTGTTATGTGAATTTCATCCATATGCACATTATCGAGAATCGCAGTATTATTTTATTTATTTACTAGTTTATGTACACGAAAAATTTATGCAGAGAATACATTAATTAAAATTTGTACAAAGACACCACTCATCTTAAAAAAGAACTCTACCAGTAATTTTTTAAATTTCTTTGTCATTTTTTTACAGTCTATAGTTACAGCTACTGATAATTAATCCGTAACCAGTGCAGCGTAGAAATTTGACAGTCTTCGTACTATTTGTGCTGAAAGTGTCAGTCCGATGCGTTTCAGAGAGAGGTACAATGACGATCAACTCATATTATTATTTCGAAAATTCATTTCGTTCAATGATTTATCACATACCTGCAAATGTCATTAAAAACTGAGCTATTGAGTAATTAGCGTTGCCTTTTGCAGTCTCTTCATCTTCTCATCTAAATTCATCACTCTAAAACGGGCCTTTTGAGTTTCGCTGCCCTGAGCTCTTTCTGCCCCATTAGGGATAAATATGGTGTACATTTGCAGTTTTGATGCTAAGAGAAAATGGCGTAAATGAAATTTTTCTTTATAACATTATTTAATCTGCGTTAGTGCTCTGGCCTGCTTCCAACAGCATTCCGCTGTTACTGGTGAAAGTAAAGTAACTTTGACGGTACATACTGCATCAAAATCTATATATTCCGCTGAGAATAGCCTAGATTCGAGTTTGATGCTGATGCTTCATCCTCCTTCGCCTTGACCTATACAATTGTTTCCTAACCTAGATGTCAACTAATAAGTAAAATTATTTATTAATACTAGTAACGAATGTTCATTTATTTTATTTGTATGGTCTTGGACCTCTGCTATCTAACAGAAAATGAATGTCTGATATTGTAGTATCAATTAAAATAAGCTAATCTATGACAGAACATGTTTGAGTATTCAAGCAGTTTTGAAATTAAAGAGGTTTTAAAGGCCTTGTTTGGTGAAATTAGCCAGTTAAGCTTGAAATCGAAACACGATTACGGAAACGACATAGCATTCAACAATATCAAAGGTTCCCATCTGACGGCAAGTCAAAACTACTCAAAACCAAAACCTCTGTCAGTCCCACGGTATTGTTTGTCCTCGCTTTTGTGTATTCGATATGTCAAGTCGTTTATAGAGATTTGCAAATGGTATTGACTATTAAACGCCGACCTGATGGTCGGCGTTCGGAATGGTACCATTTTCGATACGAACTCGATGATCGATTGGCAGATCGATGTCGCTCAACATCTGCAGATGTGATTATCGATTGCGGCGGGTGTTGCGCGCTGGTCGACCCGGCGACGGCCTTGGCCCGACCACGCCGTCTACCCCCGCCTCTCTGACGTCACGCCCCACCCTCGCTGACATGTGGACCGGGTCATCTGTGACGTCATGCTGCACCCGCTAATGCAATCTTGGAATTCTTGGACCACGCCATTTGGATAGGAGATACAAAGTTTTTTTTCGCCAGAAATATTCTAAGTACTGACGCAGCCGCTAACATAAAATCATGCGCCATGGTACCCACCAGGAATCATTAGTACAAAGTAAAACTATAATTTAATTAATAAATATTCTGACCATGAAAGTTAAATTCAAGGCAGAGCACGCCTGTATACATAATAAATCACAGTGGTGTTTTGTTACATTACAAATTCATTTCATATAACGTGTAATTTTTCGGGTTTTTTACCCAAAGGGTAAAAACGAGACCGTGTTACGACTCCGCTATCCGTCTGTCCGTCTGTCTTTCTGTCACTAAGCTGTATCTCATGAACTGTGGTAGCTAGACAGTTGAAATTTTCACAGATGACGTATTTCTGTTGCCGCTACGATAACAAATACAAACAACAGAATTAAATAAATATTTAAGAGGGGCCTCCACATAACAAACGTGTTTTTTTTGCCGTTTTCTTGCTCGATATGAATAACGCCAACAGGTAGACGCTTGAAATATTCACAGAGTATTTAGTTGTTTATTCATTTTCGAAATAAATAATAAAATTAAAATAAAATAAATCTTTAAGGGGGGCTCCCATACAAAAAATGTGATTTTTATATGGTACGGAACCCTTCGTGCGCGAGTCCGACTTGCACTTGGGCGGTTATTCCTAAATCTTTTCGAATCTATAGTCATATCTATGATGCTTGTGCAATGCAACTCCATAAGGCATGAAAAACAGAACCAGACCAGTCCAAACTTGAACACTATTCTGCGAAAATGTATGAGTAACAAAACAGTGGGATATACATTAGACACTTCAAATTATGATGACTTGGTGACTCATCGTCATTCTAATAAAATATCGAATTATTTGATGGTGGGACAATGTTGCGTCACTTAAAGGTTGCGAAAATTACGGTAAAATAAAGTAACTACCTTAATCATAATAAAAAGAACTGCCTATCTAGACGACTTTGTGATAGGCAGATTTCCTTCCTAATAGAAGTTCAATCAATCAAGTCCGATTCTTTGAGTCCGATTAAGAAGGGAATCAATCCTCCTTTTTCTTAAAATTTGACCAGCATTGAAATGATAATGATGAAGAAAAAAAAAACAAATTACAATATAATATTCGAATAAAATCAATATAAAGCAGACTGCAAGCAAAGCTACCCGTGTAATCAGCGCCGTAATTCGAAGCCTTGAGAAGTTACAACGTCGGCAACTCCTTGCCGTCAACCGGAACAGGCGAATCAAATGCATATTGCAAAATGAATGCACCGGTATCGTTCGTCGTGCCTTTAAGTCATTACAAGTACAAAGATCCAATCGGAATCCATTGAAATACGCAGTTCAAAGCTGCATACGGATTAACAACATTTCATCCCTTTTTTTCACTGATGTAAAGCATCATGACATTCATGAATGACATTCGGTATAATCGGCGTATATCACTCTCATCATATGCGTTTGTCAATATTTTCAGGAGTTCTAATTTTGAGTTGTCTAGAGCATGATGAGACCAAAAATTAAAAATATATCTCCGTATTCTCTTCTCCGTTACCTTTTCAATAATTTATTAGAAATAGGGCAGCACTAAATAAATAGAGAAATATGGTATTAAAAAAAATACATATTTACAGGTCAGGTAATATTTACATATTTAGGTACAGCAATGGCATAAACAAGTTCTAGTAACAATTCGAACTTTCACATTAGTTCAGGAAAGTGGGATAACTAATAATCTAGACTTGGTCGGAGGACTGAATTCTTGGGCTTAAGTTACTGGTAAGTCTTTAAGCCGGCCTTATTAAGTAGACTTTGTCGTACTTATAGTATTAAAGTTTATTAACGAGAGACACTTGACATAATGCTATTTCTTCGGTCACTCACCGGCTTTAGATAACTAGACAAAGGAAAATAGAAAATTAAGTATCTAGATAACAATTACGGTGACAGAAACAATACGCACACTGTAGTAGAAATAGTTTATCTAAATTCTGAATCTCGGTCAAACATGCATTACCTTCTTACAAAATTGGTCGTCTATAAAATGACACTGTTAATTTCAATATGTAGTAATGAATGATATGAGCATATTACAGGTCAGTAGGTCGATTTAACGTTGGCGTATGCGGGGACGACCTTTTATCAAATGTACTAGATGGTCTTGTCTTCTTGTACGGTTGCATTGGATTGGTATTTCAAAGAGCATCGCGATACATTCCAACCTAGATATCTAAGGTCAATACCCCTCGAGGCCGTACGTGTTTGCGATTCCAAACAGGTTAATTGTTTAAATTACACTTTCGAACAATAACGTTTTACATGCTGCGCAATTGTCGCCATAGACAATATAAACATTAGTGGTACCTATTTGATGTGCTAAGACTTTCCGCAAATCGGTCAGATACCAAAATAAAAACAAGATTGTTATGTTTGTTTGGTTGATAGTGATAGTAAACATTTGTACGACGTAGTATTTTTTTGTCTATAACCGATAACCGATATGCGCGAGGATAACACGAATGAAACTCCCAAGAATACGTCACACGTCCGATACGGACAAAAACGTTAAATTCATTGGAATTTTGGATAAACAATGACGGTGCGAAGAGGCTTCCATCGCTTCCGTCGTATACAAATGAAACGTGTCATTAACACTAATAAATATTTATTTGTGTGTTTATTCAGGATGATACTGGTAATACTGTTGAACCAACTTGCGGTCGTAACAATGAAACGGCGCCGGCGAGCTGACAGGATGTACCTATAGCGGTGCGTCGACCGCAGCGGCAACGAACATCGCCGCCCCATAGGAATTAAACCACGTATTCATTAAGGAACAATGTCCTGTAACTTGACACGAGTCTGAGGGACAAAAGTGGAAGCCCGATATTTTGTTCTGTCTTTCGCCCGTATTTTGGTTTTATGGTACTCGTAGCAATAATAAGCCAATTAAAGGTATACCACACAAAGTAAAAACAGATCATAAAGTGAGAAAGTTTCAATTGGTACTTACATTATGATTCATGACGCTGATTCTATGCCTATTGTTGTTTTAAAAAAGGACATTTATACAAAAATGGTGTTGGGTGAACTACCTATAATATATAGAAAGATCTGTGGATGTTACTTTAAACAAGAAAAATGAATAAATATATATGTATTTATAAAAAAAAAAACAGGCATTTTACAAAAAGTAAGAGGCAGAAAGGAGATAACATTTTTGCTGACCTCATACAAGTAGAAGAGTCCCTTCCGGTAGATATGTTGAGGCTGACATTGTTTAGGCATAAAGTGGAGGAAATATACGTAAGAAAGAAGGATGACCATAAATAAGACTGATAGAAGGTCCATGTTAAAATACTCCTGCCTTATATGGCTGAAGGTATGACTGGTGATGTTTACAAAGTTTATAGAAGGAAGGTAAAACTCAAGCTGATCCTAAATAAAATTAAAAAAGACAAGGAAGAATTAAATACACCAACAACGGAAGAGATGAACACTAAAAAGTCGAATTAGCAAAATAAATAGCAGGAAGAGTACTTAACTTCCCACTACGCAATTTCGCCCTCATTGAAATTCATCGTAAATCATGTCGTCGGCACGTCCCACGTGTTTCCGAATTCGGTGCAACAACCCATGACACAGATAACGCGACAGTGTTGACGGAAAATAATCAATAGTCTTGTAAGAATCTCTGACTCCCAAATTCAAAACGTTGAAAAGGTTTGTTATTCGTTGAGGTCCTTTTTTATTTAAATTAAAAGGTCTGGTATTTTTAAACCATGAATCTTTTGGACGATACCGTAAAAAATTCAAAGGTATCAAGGTATCACCAAAATTCATATCATAAACATGAGCAAAAGTCTTTAGATGACGAGGTGTTTATTTACTCGTGCCTTTAGATTAGGGTCGTTGTCACGAGATGTGATGTGACAATGCGAGCAGTATAGGGACCGGGACCAACGCATTGTGTCTCTCCGGGGGGCACTAACCCATGTGGTGATTAGATACCACGCCAGGACACCCGGCGATGCGTAAACAAACCGCACCGTACGCAGAAAAATAATAAACATAAAGCGTAGCAAGAATCGCACATTATGCTCGTTAGTGTGAGCAATGAGGTTGGAAAAACAAATGAGCGTGTAGCAATTTACTGCCCATAGAACACCAGTTATTAAGAAAAACATTTCGACATTGTCGATGTCAGATGTTTCCATTAAACACACGAGCGTTCCTGGCAAAAAACCAACGCTTGTCTGCAAAAATAAAATTGTCTTCAAATATTTCGTGATTTCGGGATAAATATCCACATTATTTACAATTTGTTCTGACGCTTTCGGAACGGTAGATAAAAGGTCTCTCAGTGACGAAAGAATTCAGATATAGATCACTAATTTTAGCACGAATTTTTTATATATTACATATATATTTCCGAGGGCTGCTCAACGGCTCATCCATTTACATTCGACCAATATGTTTATGAAAATTAACGTATCCATTCTAGTTTATACATTTTGCCACCGAATGGAGGGAATCATAGTTCAGGCGCTTTGTAGTTCAAACAGAGGCCGTCTGACGCCTGATAAGCATCCTACAGGGAACCGTCTGTGATCCTATTTCGAAACGAGGGATACACCCAAAATATCGCAACATTTCTGAGATAACATTGCAACCTTTCAGTTTCCTTCTTTGTTGTGAACGTCGTATTTAAAACGAGTGGTCGACTTGTCTTGGAAAAACCATGCCTCCAACCACATACCAGTGGAGGACAACATCGAGAGTAAATCCTGTTCTGTTCGATCATTTTATCACGTACCCAGTTCTTGTTTTCAAAACAAATCGTGGACTTGAGATTTCGCCGAATCAGCTCGACATTACCATTTAAGTCAAAGAAAATATAATTGACATAATGTCTCTGAGCTAACATGACACGTGTGAGTACCTACGTAAAGCACTCAAATCTGTTGAGGCCGAGGTTAACCGCCCATAACTCCAATGAAACACTAGAGGATTCAAAGATCGAAATGTGAAGTATCCACCTTTATCTTACTATTCAGTTATTGAATTCGATATCACTAACTAGGTTACACAATTATCTTAATAATAATTTACTCCTTGAGGTAGCAAAACATATCTAGTTTAAATGACTACCTACCTACCTACCTAATAAATCAAAGTTAACTTGTTTGTTTATTCATTGTTTTCATATCGAAGGGGTTATCATATGATAACAGAGTATATATTTTCATTACTCGTAATTAGATAAGGTCATCATACGCAAATAGGGCATATTATTGTACCATTCTCAAAAACATATCCCTAGATGTTTAAGTCTGTTATGTACCCTGTTTTAAAGCTCAAATGGGAATACCCAACGGATCGGTCGGTAGCATATGCGCACAAAAGGCTACAGCTTAAAGAAATATGAAGTGGTTGTGATTATGACTGAAAAAAATAAACTTAAGCTTTTGAAATACCCGTACCTTTTTAACCGACTTCCAAAAAGAAGGAGGTTATCAATTCCTCGGATTTTGTTTACATGTTCGCCGATAATTCAAACTTTCGAAGGCGCCTGGACCATGGACCGACTTGGAAAAATATTTTTTGTTTGAAAGGGCATACTTGTCATGATTCTTTAAATTAATGTAACTTTTAATTCATGAACGGATTCAAATAAAATAAACACTAAATATTAAGTGAAGCTAATCACAACACATTAATGAAAGACCTAACCGAATCGGATCAGCCGTTTCTGATCCCCTAGAAATTTTATTAATATCGGTTGTGTATTTCGGGGGTTACGTCGGTTTTTGGTTTGGAAAAATTATAAAAGGGTAAGTTAGTCACTGGTATTAGGTTGATGGTATGTGTTTAAGTTATAATATTCTTTAATAAACAATAAGCCTTTTGAGAATAAATCACTTAAGTGAAATCCCATTGACTGTCGTTCAGATTAGGGGACCCCCGTCCCCAGTTGATTAACCTCAATTCTAATAACTTGATGACTCAACGCATATACATTTACGAGTATAGTAGTAAACATTACAAGAACTCTATGACTTTGAACTTTGAACCCACGATGTATTCATGGAAACTGCAGTGAAGTTGTTTATAATATACCTAAATATTTTAAATCCATAAGTAAGCATAGTAAATTGTCCAACTCATTAAGTGCACAAATGGACTGTCATAAATAATCTGTGCACTTGAAAAAAATACAAGCAAGTAAGTTTTCAAATAAATTAATGTCTTCCGAGTTGATAATCTACTTACTTTTTGATAGTACCAATACCGATCAGTTACAAATAATTGCAGTAGAACAACTCCCACAGCCACCCAAGTGCCACAACACTGTGGCTGTTAGACGTATTGTCGAAATAGGATTAGCAGTTAGGATGAGTAAGTTGTATTGTACTGTTATGTCTTAAGGACGCCCTTGCTCTATACTTTTCCATACAAACGTAATCAAGAGTACGTTTGCATGGAAAAGTAAGGCCGTTCTTAAGCAGAAATCGCGCGATGATGTTACACTTAACATCATTATCATCCGAGCGTATTCCCGGTTGCATCCTCAGTGGTAACGCTTCAGAGCCCGGGGTCCGCTACCTAACCTAGGTGATTTGACGATATTTGCTATTTCATGTTACACTCGACATATGCACAAGAAAAAGAAGAAAAGCCACATACCTGAAACATGTCTGTGTCTGGGTCTTCTGTGTACTCGACTATGACAGCCTGGTTGCGGTTGAGTGTATACGAGATCGAGTGCTGGCTGGCGTCGAGGATGGCCTTGCTGCTGTGCGGAGTCTTCACCACGTAGTGCTTGGAGCGGCGCACGCCGTTGGCCACGGGCCGCCGGTACAGCACGAACTTGCTGCGTCGGCGACCTCGCTCACCAGCAGGCAGTGAACCGTTGTAACTGTCGAAAATATTGATGGCATGAATATAATGAATGAATACGTAAGATAAGTTGATTTTAGAAAATGACTGAAAAAAAGGAATTGACAATTATTTTCTACCACTTCGTTTATTTTGTTTTACACCAGAAGTTTGTCGGAAAATAACCGGAAAAACTGATTATAATGTAAAAAATAACATTGAAGAAACAGAGAAACTTATAGATAGTTACTTAAAATGTCATTCGACGATCTCCTTGTTGAACGTCAGTGTAAATATCGTAGACAGTAATGTTATGTTATACTTTATTGCTCACCAAAAAAAAACAATAATTAAAAAAATACACACAGAAAATATATTTAAATGTACAACGGGCGGTCTTATCGATAAAAGCGATTTCTTTCAGACAATCGATGAATGGAGAGAATAAAGTGAAACGTTAGTAGACGGGGTGTACATGACTAAATTACAACACTTAAATAATATAATACCAAGTACATGTATATAAGTATAAAAGTTACATAAATACATACATACATATAGTTACAATTACAATACATTGATAAATATATCTAACTAAATTTTTACATTTTAATAATGGTTTTGGCAGTCATGCATTATTTATTACTGAGATGAATCGAAAACCACTTCGTTGAAGTAACAAACTTTTACTCAAATAAAAATAAATATAAACTCTTGATGAAATTAAAAGTTAGTCTCAAACAAAACACATACAGATTCGAAAGATATTTATTTTTACGATACATCGATTGAATCAACTCGAATCTTGTTCCCCTTGGGCAGAGCGGAGGAAATTGAGATGTACTCGTATGTCTTGGGTAAAGATAATTTTTGTTAAAAAACAAGATCGTTTGTTTTGGGAAGAAAAACTGAGTTATGTTCGCTCTATGTCACTTTGAAAGAGTTTAAAGAATAATACAACGTCGCTAAATTAAAAAGGAACGAATGTTGATATCAGAGAAAGAATTTTTGGTCAATCGTGTAGGTATCGTGCAAGCAATACAATGTCAACTGTGTCTGTCTACCCTTGCGCCACGTACACCCTTACTTACTGCTTTGTTTTATTCATTAATAAAAACAAGCAATCTAGTCTATATATTATGCTATATAGTATACAGTCTTTATATTAATGAAATGCGAAAGCCTGCCTACCACTTTGAAAATAAACTTTCACGCTATTTCTTGGCTTGGTTTAATAATGCCATGTATATAGCCCATATCTCATATAAAAGCTAAAATAATAAATGAACAGACTGTCTTGGTTATAATTTCATACTCACAGTCTCGCAGAAGGGAAAGGATCGCTTCCGTGAGAAACAACAAACAATGAGACTTAGCGCGTATCATTGATTTCACACAGATATTGACTTCGGAAGTCTAGCACGAGATGCCTTCTCCACAGATAAAAGGGATTCACTCAGGGACATTAACAACAACACGACGGATTTAAGTCTATTTGAAGCTACCTTTAGATCTTTCATGATTCTTTAGCATTATTTTCATGGTAGTTTGAATTACAAAATTCAAATAATTAGGAACTTATTTAGTCCATACATCCATCGATCTTCAAATCAGCTCTTTGACATCATTATTTTGCATTATCATCCTATTTAGATGTTACTTCTTCTTATAATTTAAGAGCTTGCTCTTGTCGGTGGAATTAAGAATCTAGGTAACCTAAGTTAGCTAAACTGGGTATGTGGTTGAAAAATCGTTTGAAAATATTGACATGAAAACCGTATTTACTCGTATACTTATACGAATGTTGCCAGTTAGATAAAAGTTTTGTAATAATAATACCCACGCATGTCCTGTCTGTAGTTCTAGAAATACAGAAACGGTAATTATTAAATCGATAATGCAAGTCAAGTTCATTGCATCCGCCATGTCCATGATATCCATTGTGGCGTGTTCGCTCAAATCGTGGAAACAAAACATCTGGCACGAGTAGTTCACAGCTATTAAAACTCATCGTAATTGTATTACGCGCAAGAAATCGGACAATGTGGTCTGGGAAGCTGCACAAGTGCAACCTTTGTTGTTTCTTAGCTATTGTATAACTCCTCGTAACGTATGTGATATAATAACTAGTAGATTTTTTCAAAACCTCAGCGCTAAACATTGTCTAACGCGTGGATGACGTCATTACCAGTATGGATCGCATATAATATGCATTGATCTGTTCCGTGTTGCAGACCTATTAGGTGATAGAGCATAAATAATATCATGTGTTTACAACTTGTTTTAATTGGAATCGCATTAATAGGATCTTTGTGGACGGTTAATTGGATTAATATATTGAGTGCTGATTTATGGAAAATCCATCCAATGAACAGAAAAACAAAAACATCTGCACAATATACCTTAAATCTACATACAGGAATTTTAAAATTACAACATCATCTAAAAACAGAGATAATGTTTGACGAAGAGCCAAGGGTCACGTAAAGGGGTTATTTAGCAAAATGCAGGTTAAAAAATTAAGAAGTCTGAAAACATTCACGCGAATTTCATCTATTAAAAATAATCTTTAGGTTCGAAGGGTTAAAACGTTAAAATATTTACGATCTTTTAGAATCTAATATATATATATTGTATAGAGGTTGCCTGGAAGAAATTGCTTAAGGCCGCCTTTTGCGCATTTCCTAGATTTATTTATTTTGTGCAATAAAGGGTATGGTATTGTATTGTTTTGTATTTTACTTCTACTATTTTTGTCATCTCCAAAAGAACGTGCTAAAGGAGCGTGAATATTTTCGTCTTGCCTAATATATTTTTAAAGGTTACGCAGTTAGTCTGCTCGACATCTGACCTTATTAGTTCTGCGAAAGGCAATTTTTAAAACCGAAGGGTTCGCTGCACAAGAAATCAATTAAAACGGACGCAAGTTCACTGAGGTTCAGCACGATAAAGGTCCCTGAGAAATAGTGGGCGGGCACGGTAATAAAACTGATAAATTAGGTGAAAGTACTATTGTGCTAGTATTATCAATACCGACAGACACAATAAGAACGCTGTTTGCACAAAGCAAATAATGCATTTGTATGTGGATCACATACCCGGTAGTTAATTTGTGTAGGTATGTGCAAACCTTCACTTTGATCGCAGGATAAGACTCAGATAAGTTGAAGACGAGACTTGAGGACATTAGGAGATAAGCTATTCTTGAGAACAAAGACTTGTGGCGTACATATTGAGCATCATGCACATTATGAACTATATTGGATCATAGCATTTAGCATATTTAGAATTAAACTCAAAATTGTAAAGGTTGTAAGTTAGCATAACTCGGTACCCATGAATAAAACTAGATCGCCGTCATTAAATGTCCGCCTGGTACTTTGGTACCGTACCGTAGTCTATAATGAATATAAGTACTAACTTACAAAGGCTTACATCACGATTATTTTTTTCTCTGTCTTCTGCATCACATGACCAAACTAACAAATTAAATAGACTCGGTTTCAATTGATCGGTTTATGTAGTTGGTAGGAGTGGAAGTCCAGGAAATACCTGGAAAAACTGGATATAGGACCTATATTTCTTGGACTTTACGAGTGACACGAAAGGCGTCTTTTTTGTAGTAAAAATTTGATTCTGTATTATCATAAACGCGAGTAACGGATGGATTAACTAGAGCATATATCTAGGATCATAAAAAAATGATAATTTGACTGATTACGCCTGAACTAAAGATGCCTTTAGAAGTAGTTGCCATTTAGAGAGTTTGCCGCTTAGCGAAGTTGCCCTTTAGCAAACGAAGAAAATCAATGACTATTTCTAGACGCCTGAGGTTTCCCGTTATAGCAGAGTTGTCAAATGTCAACGGAAATAAGCATTTAGCAATTGATATGGGTAGGAGTCACATTTACATCCCAGTAATTGAATTAGGGCTTGGCGTTACGTAACTGCCGCAGAGGGCAGAAGCCCTGACAACGTTGGATCGATGACTCCATGGTATGAATAAACAAATCATAACTAAGCCTCATTTCTTATGTATACGCACTTCGAAGGCTCCACTGCGTAAATTATTTACATTGCAATTTCGTCCCTTGTTCTGTCCACTGTCGCTGAATTAGATTTAGAGCGTATTTCAGATTTCTTGTTTGCTTAGCATGAGAATGTTCACGTTACTTCTTTTTCGTTTACATAACATTTTTATTTATGAAGAGTCAGTCTACAACTGTTTCTACCTGTGAATCGTAACATCAAATCAAGGTCGAGTAAATCGATTTTGCATTTAAAAGGAACCCCGAGGTGGAATTTCGCAAACATCCATAATATTACGTCGTCATCCCTAAAGGAGCAGACAGAGCATTAAGGGTCTTGCCTTGCTGCTATAAGCAGACAGAGCCTAGTTCGCAAGACTCAAAGGCCACCCTTAGCGTGATGGTTGGTGAGAAGGTGAAGAAAGAAATCTATATAAATAGTGATGAGTTGCTAGCCGGATCGCCTACAAACATGACTCGCATTTTCACCCATTCCCTCTTTAGAGAAGCAGCTGACACATTCTAAGTTTTTTCTTTTCTCCTAGACTAGTATGGAAGAGAATTTAATTGAAAATCTTATTTCGCAGTTGCAATAAAAATCAGTTTTCTCAAGCAGTCATGACCGAGAGCATCTTTTCACACTGCTGTTTAGAGTTAAAACAAGAAAGAGTTAAAACATTTCTGTTCTTGTGAGCAAATTTCAATTTTTTTTACACGTTACACGTCTAGGTTTTCAATAACAAAAAATTACTAAACAACTAGTTGACAAATTGATTGAATAAAGTAATACATTTTTTCTAAAATAAGTCGACCGACACTTCTTTGTCTACTGCGTGATTTCTGTAGTAGCTTTCAGTGAAGGCCGCCCACCATCATTAGGATGCCGTGTTTTCGCCCTCCTACGTGCCTAAACACTGTCCAACCCCACTCTAAGATTCTCAGCAACCCTCAACTTGAGGACAATTAGACCGAGGCGGATATAAACATTGTTTGACTTTGTTTTACCGTCAACTTCCTTTTTATATGAACAGAGATAACAATGGGCGCAATATCAACAAAGCGTAGCGTAGTATCAAAGCTGAAAGAACTAGTTGGTCGCTGTAATAATATAATGAGTCTGCTTTACATTGTAATGTAAAGTAGATTGCGACATAGGCAAGAATAATACCATACGTAAAATAAGTAGGTAACATTAGAATATCTTTCATCACATAACATGCTATAACAATTGGACATAATCACATTTTTTTTTTGCGGAAGTGAAAGTAACGAATATTCTATCCAAATAAAAAGCAGGAAATATTATCTTTAGTTGTTTTATGACATTTGTTAAATAAATTTACGTTTACAATTTAACTTAAATTGTAAAAGTAAAGACGCAATGTGTAACAATAAATTTTCAAAATTAATATCCGACTTCATCCCCAAACTACACAACCAAATTTGATAAAATTTCTATGGGACTAACTGACAAGTAAGCCTATGGAAACAAAAAAAGAATTTTCCACATCAGTCCAGACTTAGAATAATACGAGTAGGTGAAAATACATCAATAAAGATTCCGGAGAATTGACTACCTGATTCCACCCGTCCAAATAGAACACAGATTAAGCTGCTTTTATATACTTAAAGTGAAAGAATACGCATGTAAAATATCGTATAGAGACTGTAAGTAAAACATCTCTGCGATGTGAATAAGACTTCAAGCAATACATTAGACGGGATGACATAGGCTTAACATGGAGTAGTGCTCTGATGCTAATGCGATACAGTCCGTGTACTATATATTGTGTGGAACGATATAATGCCTTGCATTAGCATCTCCCTCCGCGGCCTATCTTGACGTATGTTGATGTATCGAGTGTTTGCTGATACTCGAGAGGAACCAGACAGAGATATTGATCTTGAAAGTGAAGTTGAAAAATGCCTTCAGATACTTCGGTATGGATCTAATATGAGTCGTGAAACTAACCGTATTTGATTCATAGTACGAAAGAAAATGTTACGACTACTCACGTTTATGTTACTAGTACTCACCCAACTTATTCTGTGATAGTAATAGTACTTATTCTGTGATTTGGATAGAAAGCAGTCGCGGGGCCTCCTTTGAAGTCGATGCAGCATGACTGGATTATACATACACACCCACATATCAAAATACGAAAATTTTCGCTGGTTATTTAAATACACTCACAATGATATTTTTTTTATAAACACGCTTAGAGACAAAACTCACACTAAGTCAATAAAAATATGCGAATTATAAAGCCGGACATTGAACGGCTTATCAACCTTTATAGAACCTAATTAGTTAGGTATTTAATTATTCCATAGGTTTATAGCTGTGCTAGCCTATATTCTCATCCAACACCACTGGTAGATAAAGGTAATATTGTGCTTATCGTGATTTCTTTGCTTTTTAAATATGTAAAGCAAGACGGCGAAAGCGGGTAGTGCATGATAGTAACAAGTCATTTATAAAAAAATCCCGGCCGCCTTTTTATACACCCAGTGTCACTCTCAGAATTAAGACGAATCTAATGTCACCTCTCAAGCTATCTATCGAGCCGCTCGGGCCGCAGAGCGTGCCAAAAAATTATACATACTATTAAAAAACATAACCCTCCTTATAGCGCAGTCGGGTAACAATAACGACTATGTATGTTATTACATAAATAACTATGATAAGTATTAGGCATGAAGACAGTTACGAAATTATGAAAAAAAAAACGCGAAATATAAGAACGAGACGGTGTTAATAAAATCAAATCTTTCTTTATAAAACTCATTATTATGGACCACTTAGACGAACAAGACAAACTTATCAAGATACCGTCACGGGGAGTCTGCAGAGGCTCCCCTAAGTTAAAAGCTAATTGAAAACCAAATTGATTCAAAATCGCCCCTATTAAGGCTATTAATGGAGTGACTACGTCCGACATTTTACTTTCCAGTGACGTCAGGTCTAAGTATTTCAACTTCAGTTCAGACATATTGGAAATACAAAGCGTACGATTATTTCATCCCTGTAGAGATCATCCAATTTATTTCAAATGATTTCGCAAGGGATAATCCGTAAGATAATTGGGCTTTGTGATTGCATTTTTACGATACTTCACAAAAACGCCGAATTCTAAATTCTTTTATTGCCAATTGCAGTAATATATTTTGCAACGCCCAATTCAGATGCCAATCGTAAGTTAAATTGGTAATATTGGTTTCTTTTCATCATTTCAAATACATTTTAAGTTTTGCATATTATTGTAATATTTAGAGGCATGCTCTCAACAACCATGAAAATTGCGTTTATTACGAGTAGCTTCAGTCGCTCCTCTACCCACTTTGATTTCATCATCACAGATTTATAATTCAATAAACTTGGCTCGTCTGCTGCATTAAGAAGCGACCAGAGCTACACAATATATTTTCTTTTTAACCCCCAACGGAAAAAGAGGGGTGTTATAAGTTTGACACTAACGTCTGTCTGTGGCATCCTAGCGCTCGAACGGATTTACCGATTTCGACTCGGTTTTTTTTTACGTGAAAGCAGGTTTCCTTGCTATGTTGGGTAAAAATCGATCTAGCAGTTGAGAGGATATTAGATCTTTATCACCATTTAAACCATGGTTTATAACTAGATGGCGCTATCTAGAGCATTAAAGTGAAAGGTAATTTCAAATTAATGTCAAAAATAATCTTTAGCTCAGTTGATTGAGTATAGTCGATGTCACCGGTTCAATTCCCAGCATACGCATGTATTTTTTTTTGGTTTATTTTTGTAATTTAGATTCTTTAATTGATTATCTCCTTTAATTATTGATAAAAAAGTGTAAGATTTTTGAGTCACTTTTTCCGTCACACGTTTATAATTTACTACGGAAGTAACTTCTTTTCAACCGAGTGTTTCACGACACTCACTTTCTTTTTTTTTTTAATTAAATTATAGCAGTAAGAATGTCAGCTCTTTAATACTATCAAAAATTTTAACCATGGCTTATACTCGCTTACTCGATATAACTCGATGGCTATCTAGGTTTCCATAAAAAATCCGTGACAAAAAGTGTCGCTACAGTTGTAGCTGTATTTAGAGGAAATAGTCTTGGCTAGTTTTAGCAAACCTACTTATATTTGGTTAATCAACTTTTCATCTTTACGTTATACGTTATTGTTTTTACATTGTACGAGTAAGGTCCTATCCTTCTAAATATCAGAATTGCTGGTAAAAAAATAGCCATGTCAAATGTAGGGATTCTTATAAATAAACAATATTCTCTAAAGAACTCAGCGGCCATTTAGATCTCAATTCTTTTGTCTGATTTTGAGCTTGGCTCCCATTTTCACATTTATGTTTTTGGTGGGATTGTTCTTATATCGACCTACCTCATTTCATAGGCAATTCAAGCACCTCCATGTGGCTTATGTCATGGCAGTTTATGACTTGGCGCCCCCCTGATGGCAATAGGTTGGTAAAAAATATCAACTAGGAGAAACTAAACAAAAGAGTGAATATGTAAAATCTGAGCAATATTAGCTGCTCATTTTATAACTTTTAGAATAGAAAACTGGTGCAATAATTAGTTATTTTGGTTCAACCAGTGCTTCCGCAATGTCTAACCCCTGATTGTAGACTCAAAGAAATAATGCACACTTGCTTGCGTAACACCGGCTGTAAAACGACGATAAACCTAACTAATAAAGTTGAAAGTCGTAATCCTAACGTTAAACGTTCTAAAACTTTATTTTTATATATCTTCATGTGTTGAGCAATCGCGAAGGGGTCTTTGTAATTTTCCCTTTATTACATTTTTGATTCGCACATAAAAGGGTTCGAGGAAAATTCTATTTAAAGAAAGACTAGGCTAAATGGTTGTTTATAACTTTACTTGTTGGTTGGTAACTGACACTGGTATTGGTAACTGATTTCATAAAATTAAATATGTGGTACTTAATAGACATGCTCCATGATGAAAACTCCCATAATGAAATTTGCAAATGCAACAAAAGTATGTTAAATCTAAGTGATATATTAAACCCACATCAGTTTGGCTTCAATGTAACAACGAGTAAGTAAGGTTGTAATGTTGTAATAGACGACTTGATACCTAGAATGGTACCAATACCTTCACAAATAACATCCAAATAAACCCAAAAGAAAGTACGTTATGGCAAAATCAGAGAACAGATAAAAAAGAACTCAAATGTCTTTTTGGCGTCCCTTGCTTTCCCAAAGACCATGTTTACTAATATATCATTCAAATCCAACACAAAAAAGTGTGACGTAACGGCACATCCTGTCATTTTACTACAATCGTCACAAAGACTGCAAGTGACCTAAATAAATAATTGAAAATAGCGTGTTACGGACCGCGGCAGGAGATTGAGGCAAATTGACAGTACGTGACTGAGATGAAGAGAAGCTTGGTCATGACCCCCGGTGCATTACCAGGTTGCATTCAGCCCGACCATTGAGGAATTGAACTTGATGCAATAATGCCGTCGTGATTGGCGTTTACTGGAAGCTGAAAGAGATCGCTCTTTATTGTAATCCGATCCGAATAATGGTAATTCAACGCTTTTTAATGCAATGTAACATTAGGGTCACACAAAACTAATTACATAGTTACTCAACAGTCATACACTTATGCAGAATATTCATAAAAATATAACTTTCTTTGCTGTTACTTAAAACAGGACCTAAAGACATTTCTGTAATAAGCTCCAATAAATTAGAAACAAAGTTCGATTTCACCCCGCCACTATAAATCCTGGTACAAATTCTTATCACGACTTTGGTGGAAACCAGTCTAATCAAAATGGACGTCCATGCTAAAGTAACTATACACATCGTTTGACTAATGATTATTGATAAAACAAAGTACAAAATTTGTATTCAAGGACAACCACAAATACCATATTAAAGATGGTTAGGCCTACAAATAAGATTAAGAAAACAACATTCTTGAAAAGGAACTCGATCGATAAAGGGATCCGGGAAGTATGGCGACAAAAGACGAGACAGTAACGTCACGTTATCGTGCTTCTTGCTTATTATTTTTAAGTAAATTGCCAGTACCGTATGCATTGCATGCTGGCCATATTACAAGAAGGTACTTTGCTGAGTTATTTATTATTCTTCATTACAATATTACCAGGATTTTGGCCATTATTTAGGTATGCAAAAATTTGAAATCAAAGGAATCATCAAAGTGCAATAATACAAGAACAGCACTTATAATATGAGGCACAAGTATTTGTATGATAACATCTCTGATTCTTAGAAATTTCTCATCTCACATCAATCTCAATATAATCCCAATCCATATATGTACACGAGATACTCAGAATTCAAATCGCTCCCACGCCGATTAATAAAAACAATCTTTTCAAAGTAATTGATTAACAGTCGAATTGAAATTTTAAGCGGTGAATCACCTCTGCAAGATGGAATACATCATGCAATCAACGTTTAAAATATAGCCATTCATCAAATTTTATATCAATTTAGTCTGGAGTTAACAATTCAAACCAATGTAAAATCGATAAGATTATCTCGTCTCGTCGTGATACTTACACGGTATCATTATAATTTCGAGGATGTGGATTCATACCAACACTGACTTTCATCTGCGCATAATGCATGATAAGATAATAAGGACACGATGTTCGATCGTCTTCGCAAATTATGTTATGTTATGAATGACGAATTTAAATTAGCACCCAATTATGAAATTTAATTTTTCCAACACACATATTCCTTTATTTTTAATCGGTCAATGTTGATGACGATCACCGAAGCAGTCAATGTCCTCATGCCCTGCTTCGTGCTCATATATATGAGAATAGATGACCTGATCTGCCTTCTACTGGTCGGGGGCAATTTAATACAACATTTAGTCATGTCACGACTACGAGTACTTTTTGTAGCGTTGATTTGACCGACTTACTTGTGGCATTGATATGATGGATCTATCATGTGCTATGTTAGATCTATTGATGGATGCACTTAGGGATTTCTAAACAAATGAAAATGTAATGTTCAAATTAAAGTAGGTATTAACGTCAATGAGGGTGACGCAGCGCAGAAACGTCGTGAAATGCCGTACCGTAACCGATGCGGGCATATCAAAAATGTGCAATAATGGCGTTTTATAATACTGTCTTCATAGACAGTGTTATAAAATTAAGATATATGCTATTATAATTAATAGCATATGATAACATTATAGCTTAAGTTATAATTTATATATTATGGATATCAATGACTAGAAGATTATATCCATTATTATTTACCGAAGGGCAGTATTTAGAATAGCACATGCATATTCACCCACCACTGCGTCATCCGTGTGCAAAGCGCAAAATGTCAAGAATGCGCAATCAGCTTATACCGCATGGCGCATGGCATGGTATTTCATGTCACGCTATGCGCCAATGTTAGACGACCTTGTATGCGAGCACTGACGTCTAGATTCCTAGACAATGCCCATTTTTTATACGAGTAGCTTGCTAGTCTTTCGAATAATGATAATGCGCCAAATAACTCAGAAATTAAGTATTTTTGAAATGAAAACTTCTTTAGCGGCGTTGTACACTTTTTTGTAATGGGTAAAAAAAGTTAAACATCGCTTCAGGACACGTGACCTGATCGAAAATTCGTAAGACGGATGGAGAGTAGACAGCCGGAGCAGCGCAGGAGAGGAAGTATCTCCCTCTCTATCCCCCTCTCTTTCTACGGCGCGGCGTAAATGTATGCCTGCGCCTGCTGTTAATATTCAAGTTTTCACTTCTGTCGGCACTCCCGGAGTGTACCCGTCGTTTTTTTTTCTATTTAACTTGAGGTCTATAATCAGTAGCTAATTGAGTCCCAGATGCAATCATTAGATGGCAGACATCGGGCTAATTCTAGTTCTGAAAGCTAATCAGATACCTGTAGGCAGCTTGAGAAATGTGCCACGAATTAGAGTATTTAAAGAGCTTGGTGCATATATTAGAGCCATTCTCATGATCCTCATAAAATCTTTATCTTGAATTTATCAAGGCGTTTATGATTAATTTAAAATTAAACTGTTTTCGTTTATATTATAATAATGGCGGTCACGGCTTTGGTCACGGTTGGGTCGTATATTTACCCGTACAAATATTGGTTGTTGGCATAGCTGGTATGGTAAGCTGTTTTAAGCAAACAACTCTAGAATAGCATGCACAAATATGCATAGTTTTGTTTGAAATGTAAGTGTAAAAATTACCTAGATTTGTATAATGCCTATATATTTGTAAGAATTTTGAACTAGAGAGTAAAAAAATATACTCATATGTATTTCTTTAAGTTTGTATGGGAAAGGGATGTGTGTGGACTGACATTAATTCCTAATCAGACAAAAGAAAAAATACGTAAACCATACTTTGTAGGCCAAGTCAAATGTAAAGATTCTTATAAATAAAATTCAATATTCTCTTAAAGAACTTAGCAGCCATTTAGATCTCAATTCTTTTGTCGGAATTAGAACTTGGCTCCAATTTTAACATTTTTTTTTTCGATTAATTAAATAATAATCAAATAAAATAGTTTTTCCTTTGTATACGCGTAATAGTCTATCTAGATGCCAAATATCAACTTTCCAGGTCGTATAGAATTAGGTTACCTTTTTATGAAAAATAATTAAATCTACGAAATTCATTGTATCGACGAAATTCACTGTTTTTTTTTTTAAATATTTACTTGTATACGCGTAATAGTCTACCAAATATCAACTTTCCAGGTCATAACGCAATGGCACCGGTCTCCGACCGGCCTCCTCTATCCGACCTTTTTTTTAATTTTATTATGAAACGGTACGCATCAAAATTCATCAGTCATCATACGCCACCTGTCGAAATTTTTCTACCAAATATGTATTAACGGAAAATCTGTAATTTTGACAAAAACAACACGAGGGAGCAGTTTGCATGGGTTTGAATGCGAAAAAAACATAAATCCGTGCAAACAAATAACTAGGTTTTTTTCGGCGACTACGCCGTAAGTTCGAGGTTTATTTACTTATATGCTTTATTGGTTTATTCTGATCTTAAAATTACAACATGCAAGTAAAAATTGCGTATTTTCATAGATTTATCAAGTAAATTGTAATGGACGGAATGCGGAGACCTATAAAATAACAACGTTCCGAATTCCGACCAACGTGGTCGATAAAAGGATTTTCGCACTTTTTAAATAAAGTTAATTTTCTATTGTACGGGTTGTTTATGATTTAGTTATTTATTCTCAACACTATCCTTATATAATATACCTGTATCCGATCTATGCTAACATTAAAACATTCTTTGTAATAAGAGTTTTAACTTTTGGTCGGAATCAGGAAATGATTTATTTCCCATATACCTGTGTCCGTCCAACTTGGACAAGTACCGTCCTAGTTCTTATTTCGGTAAGCTTGAGCAAGCTTGTGTGACATTGCATGAGCGCTTCATTCAGATTTAGTCATCATAAATGAAAAAAAAACGAACAAATACGAGTTAAACTCGCGGGAAGAGTTCAGAGGAAGTGGTTTACGAATTTTAACTGTATTTTGTAAGCCATAAAGTAAGTTTTAGTAGGTGAGATTTATCTGGTCGGATTTCGGGTAATTACTGGTCGGATTCAAAGATATAGGTAGTCAATTGGTCGGAAAACGGTGCTTACGGTTTATTTGCAGTCTTTCGATTTTTAAACAAAATATAGGGATAAAACTGCAATTACAGCTTACATTTATATACATTTTTAAAAACTTAAATATGAAATCTTCCAGAATATCATTTTTTTTAATGAAGTTTTGAGTTTCTTTGTTATCTTTTGAAGGATTTTTTAAACTGAATTGATCAGTGGTCGGAATTCGGTGCCGTTACGTTATGGAAGTAGGTTACCTTTTTTTGAAAAAGAATTAAATCTACGAAATTTACTGTTTTTTGATTTTTTGCTATGTAGACAAATAGTCTACTTAGATGCCAAATATAACTTCCATGTCATATGGAAGTAGGTTACCTTTTTGATGATGGATAAGTGGTCAATCACATTTTTGGGTTTTTCAAACGTTATTATATCAATAACTGTTTGAGCTACATTATTGACAGCTACATTATAGATAAGCTAGACTACTTTAATGTATGTGCAAAATTTCATGTATTTAGGTTAAATAGGTTTCGAGTTGTGAAGGGGTCAAAAGTAGCTCGAAATGGTTCGTGTAAATATACACACGGCTGGTGCGTCGCTAGTTCCGTTTTTTTGTACTTGGCTCTGACACGCTGCCGCGTGTCTAGATATCAAATGAGCCAAGATTTTTTGGTCCAAATCCATATTAGACTGTTAGTATTAGCCAGTTAACAAACTAGGACATTATATGTAATGTTACACATATTTTTTCCTAAAAAATGTGAAATACACAAAGCCGTAGGAACGGGGGTTCAAACTCCCCCCTCCGAAACACATTTCTGGCTACGGCGATGGAAATACCTAGGCCAAAAATACTTTATATAGGTTTTATTTCCCTTTTCGTTAGGGGTTTTCTGTGGTTTGTACAAAATAAATTATAACATTAGGGAAATAAAATTTCATCGATGATATTAAAACTAGTATAGACTAGGCTGGCAGTGCATAAGCAACTGGATAATTATTTATAAAACATCTGTATTAGACCGGATTCGCACTGTCTTAAATTGATGAACAGATTCTGATTTTACCTATATTACGAGGATGCGTTTTTAAGTTCGCGGAATGAGAGGGTTGGAGGGGGGGTTTCTACTTGAAGATACCGCAATCGCAAGCTAAGTTTGTCAGATACCTTGGGACACCATCAAAAATCTGACGCTATGAGTGAGTTCCTTGCGAAGTACAGAGCTTAGGATCCGTAAGAATAGTTTCAATTGAAATTCATCAACAGTATGTATGACAATTCGTTATATTACCTATCCAAGGAATGGTTCTGGTTTACCCTTTGGATTGCGGAGGTCAGACGGCAATCGCTGTATGTAACAACGAATAACCGCGTCAAATCACCTAGTTTAGGTAGCGGACCCCGGGCTCTGAAGCTGCCGCTGAGGATGCAACCGGAAAATACACTCGGATAATGATGATGATGTATGAAAATTCGTTACCTACTCACGAATTTAGAAATATGTACGTTTTTACTTACAAACAGTTCGTATAATCAGTAGGTATTCAGAAACTTTTTTCCCTCGAGGTTTTTGAATATTCAGTGATACTATTAGGCGTTAGTTAAATATTCATGGCATTAAGGGTATGTACGTCCTTAAAAATAGTTTCCGCTGGCAACCCTTACAAGGGCAAACATTGTTAATATTTCATCGGACATCGTGAAGCTGTCGCTTGTTATAACATGGTATTAAAGGTAAACAGAGAAGCGAAACAAAAAGAGGAAGAAAATGAAATTTGGGTATTTTTATATCCATCAAGCCTTCTGTTACAGACAGGACAGTTACAACTCCACCAGTTTTATTACCAAATCTACGTAACCGATGCTGTCTACATTGGTATAGGTATAGTTAGTAAGTACCATAACACGTACGTATATATATTATGGTTAGAATTAACCAGTGACGTGCACAAATATTTTAGTCAGGGTAGACACAAATCTTACCTAATTTACGAGAATGACAACATATCAAGCAAAATATTTTTTTCGGTAGTATCTGATGTTTTACCCATCAGCCAAATACGGAGCAAGTTCCGTCCATGATCCTGAACTACTTCTTTATAAAAAGTTATTCAAATTCGATGGGATGGGAGGACGAAAAAAATTTCGTCCTCCCATACAAAATCTATTTGGCCGAGCGCTGATTTGTATGGGAACCGAATACTTTTAAATTTTTTGTTTATTGTTTTTATGGTAAGTAGTTCAGTATCATGTACATGACTTGCTCCAAAAATTTGGCTGGTGGTCAAAAAGTTACCATGTACTAGGGTGGCTCAGGGTCGACAAATTCCATGTGTCTGTATGAAATGCACGCTTCTGGAATTAACTGTGCCATGCTAATGCTACTATATGGCATTTACCTCCTGTACTATCTGTACCGACTTCAGTACTACATATTACGTTTTCTATGGCACCGAAATTGCAATTAGATAGTAGTTTTGGGTACTTCGGCATATATTTCTGGAAAAAAAATATATTTTTCATCTCATCTACTCCAAAAACGATGTTTTCATCCGAAAACATTTGGAGCTAAAGTTACTGGTTATTCTCTGGCGACTAAAAAGTGAAAAAGAAAATCTCTGGGGATTAAAACCAATTCGAAAACTGTACACGAGCGAGTGTAGGCAGTCCAGCAAAAAAAAAAAGAATTTCGTTTTAAAATAAAAAAATAATTGGCACAGACGTCGTCGTTATTTTTAGGGTTCCGTAGTAAACAAGGAACCCTTATAGTTTCGCCATGTCTGTCTGTCTGTCTGTCCGTCTGCGGTTTTACTCAGCGACTATAAGTACTAGAAAGCTGTAATTTGGTATAGGTATGTATATTAATTGACAACATTTCATTTTCTAAAAGGTATGAAAATTGGAGAATCATTTCGAGATTTAGCAATTCTGAACACGTAAAATATTTTTTCAGATTTTTTTGAGTTATATTTTTAGAGATAAATGAAAAAACTCAAAAGTAAAAGAATATAGGCATTTAACAGGATACGCCTTTGCTTGAACATCTAAAAGTGAAAAAAATTATGTCAAACTGTCAGCTGTTAATTGACACGTGCGTCAATCTGACAACTGACATCACGAGTGAGAGAGAGAGATAATAGTAGTGTTGTCTATAGAAGTATCAGTTCGATAGGAAGACCATCTAATATCGATAATTCTTTCAGTAAAGTAGAATTAGGATTGAAAAAAATACACATGCATTAAAATGTTTACATAGTTTGGTGACGAAATGCTAATATATCCTTTATATAATATTGATATTTCAGGTAAAAATAATATTGACATCCAGGTCTTAAAAACTATAAAAAAAATGAAGTAAGGAAAAATGCTACCCTAAAATGGGGCAACTTTCAAAACACAAGGTGACATTTATGATAGCTTTTTTTTTGGTTTTTTAATTAAATCTTCCAAAGTTCTGAACGCATATTTATTTATATTTTTGAAATAGCAATCCTGGTTCGTCCGCCATCTTTTCACAACGCGTGTACGCCGGACCCCTTGTTTTTATTTTCAGTCAAATTCACCTCAATTAACTTTAAAACGCTGTAACTTAAAAAATAAAAAGTTAAACATTTTTCTAAATTCCTGTAAGGGGCGACTATGAGAATCCGTTGGGTTACACAAATTGGCAATTTTTTTTGTCGAGTATTACAAGCGTAAATTTTTATGCCATTTGTTTTCCACATACCAAGTCGTCAATATAATATTTTTATGCCAAAAATAGCTGAGATAGAAGCGTTTGAATTTTTAAATTAATCAAAGTAACCCTATTTTACGACACGTAAGTTTTTGTATCGATATCGATAACTTACTGTTACAAAACACAACTCTATAGACTTCAGTAAAAGTTTTATTTTTTTAATTATAATTATGGCAAAGATGTAAACTCGTTACATCCTAACTCTTGTACTTACGCTCTTTTAGAATGGAGAGATTTTAAACAATTTAATTTTAGGAGAAATAATGAAAAGAAATGAAAAAGAAAAAATACGTATGTCCTTTTTTTGAAGTTCTTTAAGGAAAAAATATAAAATATGAATATAAAATTTTTGAAATGTTGTCAATTATGCGGAAAAAGTGGTAAAATAAAATACAGAAAAAAATTTTTTTTTTGTGTAGATCCCATACAAGTAATGTCAAAAGTCAATTTTATTTTGTCGACTAACCAATCATGTGGGGTATCGTTGAATAGGTCTTTCAAAAATATTTTGAGCTTGTGAACACCGTTTTTCGATTTAGGGATTCGTTTCTGAATTATTTGGTTTTAAAGTGAAAATTTTTGTTAGAGTCAAGTCTCCCCCCCCCCCTCTATCTGCTAAACGGTTATATATGGACACGTGAAAAAATTCACAGCTATAGTTAATATAACGAAATTTAAAGGAAAACTATCTATTAGGAAAATTAGATTTTAGATGTTTTTAGTGGCACGAACTCAAAGCTGGCATTCGTAACTACGGAACCCTACACTGCGCGTGGCCCGACACGCACTTGACCAATTATTTATATTTGGAATACATATCGTCGGCCATGTTCTTCGCTTCGAAAAAAGAAACTTAGTATAATAAAAAAGGATTTTTTCTATTTGATTCAAGTAATTACAGAAGTTTTAAGTTGTACATGTAATTATTTGTGTAAATATGAATACTTTTTATAATGAATTGGTATCAAGTTTAGTGAGACCACGCAAACAAAGTTATGAGTGAACATTTTATAGTAAGTTGGCGTAGTCTCCGAAAAATTATTTCTTAGTATTTATTGTATGAAAACGACACCAAAGGCTAGTAACTATTTGTCCGTTGAAGTCTGGTTAAGTAGTGTAGGTGTTCTACTGCTCTTTATATTTTGTATTTGCTAGTTTTTCTCATAGGTGAAGATGAAAAGTACAGTGCGCTACTCGGGTACGGTAATATTTTTACCTCGGGCGATATACATGAACCCCTCCTTGCTTTACTCAGGATTCAAAGTAGCGCCCTCGCCTACAAAATATTACCTTATCCCCTTGTACCACAATCTACTATTGTCGTTCAATTTTATTTATACTTATTTAGTAAGATAAGAAAATGCAACAAATTTCAAGGATAAAAGTTTGGCGCCGTACGCATACTAGGTCCGCAGTTTGCCACAAAGTGTAGTCACAGCAGAGAACAATACAATTTTTCACCACCACTTTTCTCTTTCACGGGTGTCGTAAGAGGTGACTAGGCCTACTACGGCGATAGGTTACAGATAATGCTAAATGCTTATGATAAAGAAGACTTACCCCAGTATGACGAGCTCTCCATATTTGACCAGCGGTTTGGGTTTCTGTTCCGAACCACTTTCGCCAGCCTCCTCAAGAATGGGTGAGTCCGCACTGTCCGCAGCACTGTAGCAAAGAGAAACCACATTTGAATCCACGAAAAAGATCAGAAGTCCGTTTCTGAAATGCAGAGTCACCTAAACAAATGGTTTTTTCCATACAAAAATCCAATCGTTTAGTGACTCCGCGTTTCAGAAATGGCACCACAAATCCTATGGACTAGAATGTCGGGTGTTTTTCAACATGAAAGGAAATAGCTAGAGTAGGAAACGATTGAAAACAAAAGGAGATAACTATTTTAAAACAATCTTGTTACTCTCACTCATAGATGATTTCGACAAACAAGAAGGAATTATATAAATTGTTCATGTCATCTACTCAAAAACTATGTTTCCATCCCAAAACATTTGGAGCTAAAGTTACTGGTTATTCTCTCGGGACTAAAAAGTGGAAAAGAATATCTCTATGGATTAAAACTAATTTGAAAACTGAACACTAGTGTAATCTATGTAGAATCAAAAATAATGTTGGCAGTCCAGCAAAAAAAGTGGAATTTTGTTTTAAAATAAAAAATAATTGGAACAGACGTCGTGATTTTTTAAATTTAGAATACATATCGTCATCAACATGGATGAATGTAGGTAAACATTTTTGTTCTTCGCTTCGGAAAAAGAAATAAGTATAATTAAAAAAGCGCAATTTTTCTTTTTGATTCAAGTAATTACAGAAGTTTTAGGTTATCTGTATTGAAAATGTAATTATTTGTGTAAATGTGAATACATTTTCGTAAGTTTAAGCCAATAGTGAATAGTTATTAAGTTTACGTATAAAAATAAAAAGATATGAAGGACCACGTAAACAAAGTTATGAGTGAACATTTTATCTTAAGTTGGTGGTCTGTAAGTCAGTAGATGAGATGAAAAAATATTTTTCATCTCATCTACTCAAAAAACGATGTTTTCATCCCAAAATACTTGGAGCTAAAGTTACTGGTTATTCTCAAGGGACTAAATGGTGCTAGCTAGCTAAACGGTGCTAGTTTTTCCATAGATGGAGATGAAAAGTAGAGTGACTATTCGGGTACGGTAATATTTTTATCTCGGGCGATATACATGAATCCCTCGCTACACTCAGGATTCCACCGTAGAATCACTCGCTCCGCTCGATTCAACTGTGGAATGATTCGTTTCACTCTGGATTCAAAGTAGCGCCCTCGCCTTCAAAATATTACCTTAGCCCCTTGTAGCACAATCTTCTATATTTATTTAACAAACTTTATAGTTCCAAAGTAAAAATACAATGTCCTTCTTAATTAAGTACAAAGATTTTAAGGGGTTATTCAGTCCATCATTTTGAACAACTGTTCCCAATAAATTTATATCGAAATACGAATATAAATATAGTTTAAAAAAATGGCGGCCTACATGCAAATAGCATTTTCTCCCAATCGACCATAGCGATAAACAGAAAAAATATTCAGACATACACGACTGGTGTTCTTTTACACATTTTACGTAAATATTTAGTTTATATTTTTGACCAACCAAGCGTTTAACGTATGTTAGTTATAGCTTAATTGCCAATTATGGCTACAAAGAGCAATCCTACGCATATTTTCGGTTCGATATTTCATTACGGTAGAACACTCGGGCTTCAGAGGCAATTAATTCTGGAGGGACCAAAATTACCTACCAAGCCAAAGGAGGCACGCCGCGCGAAATTATTGCGATTATCATAATTTTAGCTAAGATAAGCTGACAGGCAGACGGCAGTATTTTTTTTTCGTGTGTTTTTAACTGGTATCAGAATGTTTAAAGGCACCTTATATACGAGTAGCTTGACGACTACCATACAATGATGACAACCGGAACCAACTCTTACAACAACACAAGTCACTTTTTCAGTTAATTTAATTAAATTTTATATTTTTTCACGCCTATTGTTTTTTATCCTGTTTGTCAAACATAATTCCATTCTTAGGATTTTATTTACATTGTTTGATTTCCCTACATCATTTCCTGGACGGTAAGAAGCAGAAAATATCCAATGCTTTAGTTAAAATTTACTGTAGTTAGGTGGCCTTCTTTTGCGTTTTTCGGCTCTAGGCTAGGGCCACCCCATTGACGTAACCACGTGACATTTTGCCTAAATAACATATTTAACCCTACTAATAGTTGCCCACCTTATTCCAAAATAATATGACGAAAGCGCAGAATGCCTTATAACCCGATACTCCATAGTATCAAAATACCATTTCCCGGGAACCACCATTTTAACCGGTATAAAACTAGCACTACACTGCACTACCTCACCACACTATACTATAACTAACAAACGGTATGTCGGTCAATCTATAATACAACGGGAAAACACGACTGATTCAGTCATCGTGAAAACAACGATTGAACGAAACCGCGTGTAAAAACATTTATTTTTAGTGTGAATCACGGGTTTTTTTATTATTGTACTAATAAAAACAATTATGAATAATAAGAATATATTGATAAAATTAAGAAGTACGATAAAGTAAATAAGTTTATTTTTTTTCAGAGAATATCGCGTATTTATATTAGCCTTTCTCCGCTAACGCTTAGTGGGGAATACCAAGTAGATAACCCTGGAAAAACCATCTGTCTGATAAATGTTTATCAAGTTGGTAGGCATGTATGATGTATCCTAAAAATAAAAATAATAAACGACAGCAATATTGATTAGAAAACTAGCAACAAATTTCTTTTTTTTTAAATAATTAAGCATAGTTAAGTAAATATCTAATTAAATTTTCGGTAAGTTTGACAATCAACATTTTATAATATATGTGAGCTTTCTATTGATTCATATTAGAAAGTCCTTAAAATATACCTAGTTCATTATAAATATTTTACACGATACGGATTGATATCCTATAAAAACGTACAGTTTATTGGTCGACTTTTTCTACCACGGCTGTCTATAGCTAATGGCAGGATGACATTGCACATCGACTCCAATCCAAGACTGCAGTGTATTGTTTACTAAACGGCCCGTATGTACACTACATGTAAACCTTTCTCGTAAGGGGATACCTGAATTTTCCGGGGTTCTGCCCCCATTTGAAATAAATTATTTGATTTGAAGTGGAGACATCATTTAAAATTTTGTCTTGAGCAGGCACTAGATAACCCTTCAAACAATTTTATGGATTACTGTTAATAGTCTAAAGTAAGAACGTGAAGCTTTTCTACGCACATACGCCAAAAGTGGCCGTTTTTTGCTTTTGTGCGTAGAAAAGCTTCACGTTCTCACTTTAAACTGTAAACAGTAGTTCATAAAATAGTTTGAATTACTAGTGCCTAGTCAAGTCAAAATTTTAATAAGCACTGGGCTGGACCCCGGAAAATTCAGGTACGGGGATAAGAACTCAAATTTTCCGGGGCTACCTGAATTTTCCGAAGTCTAGTGGTGCCCCCATTGATGATGAAAACCGCATTAAAGCTGCGTAGTTTTAAATACTATAGTCACTTTGTTTTATGTATCATTGATCAATTGTCATTTAAAAAATCATTAAAATCAAGTCTATCGCAGCGATAATGGCATAACGAACACAATTTCCTGCAGAACTAGGTCATCGCACTTTTAATTTTATCCGCTTTTCCATTGTTTAATCAAAAATTAATTAAATCAACATCAGGTCATCCAGGCATGACATGACCAATTATCACTTATCATACTTTCGTATTTAAATCCGTTGTTTTTATTTGACTAAAAATTTAAATATCAGAGATAAAATTAAATCAAAGATTTTTCGGAAGATACCTATTCAAAATGATATAGAGCGTCTATTGACACTGAAACATGACATGATTAGTTTTTGAACAAACAAAGGAACACCGTTTTTTCCAAATATGAATTGGATATTTAATATCAGTAATTCAGTAGCGTTTAAAATGTTAGATATCTTATTGCCAAAGTGGCTTGCTGGTAACTGTTAAATTCAGGTTCCAGTTACAATAATCTTTTTAGATCCAATCTGGTCCAGAGGACTTATGACGGCTGAATGGATGGTAATAAAACCTTTCGTCAAAAGATTAGTAAAACAACTTTTTTTTTCACAACAGGGCGTCGTGACTGCCGTGGAGATAGCTCCGGATAACCTATCATTACGGACACCACCTGCGCAGTAAATCATTACTGCGGCGAGCAGCCAACGGGTAATAATTACAAAAAAGTTAGTAAAAAGCGGCGTGGGCGCAGGCCTTATGAGTACATCGGGTTTGTCGAGACTTCCAGTTTCAGCCCTCTTTCGTTGTACTACCACAGAACAAGTACTAGTATGATACTACTACATAAGTTTGTACGAGTATAATGCATCTAGGAGTTTTTATCGTTAGCTATGTGAAATCGCATGTAAGTAAGCATTTATATCTTATACGGTGAAATAAGGTTAAATTATGTCAAAGCGTAAACTCATCGATATGTGTATCTTGCCCGTCCTAACTTACGATGCTCAAAGTTTGTCATTGACTGAGGATCAGAACTCCAAGCTCAAGATTTGCCATAGAGCAATGGAGCGAAGTGTTTTGGATGTCACCAGGCTCAATAAGGTGCCAAACACAAGGCTTCGTTCAAAATCCGGCATTGTTGATATCGGACACAAAGCCGCTAAGCTAAAGTGAGATTGCATCCTGATAGGTGGGCTACTCTGGTCACAAAGTGGACTCCCGAAGATGGCCGAAGGAAGAGGTAGACCCCGGAAGCGTTGGTGGACGACTTGCGACAAGTTGAAAGGGAATCATTGGAAGTGGCACACGATCGAGATATTTGGAAGGAGATGGGGGAGACCTTTGCCCAGCAGTAGGACAGTAGAGGTTAAAAAATGTAAGAGAAATTATTATATTTAGAATACTGTAAATCAGTGCCAGGGTTTTTCTAACTAGTCACGCAGTTCTTCAAAATTACTCAATTTACTGCTCCATCGATCCGGAATAACAAAGCAACACTGGCTACCGCTATGCTTGTGCCAAACTGCAAATAATAGCTCAAAACAACAAATAATATAACAAATACACAAAATATAAAATAAATGTCCTCGTGATGGCCAGGAATAGAACGAGATGGAGAGTGAGTAGGTATGACCTGTATGTATGTATGTTGAACCTAAACATGGGTTTTGAAAGCTTATTATGATGATAATGCCTATTATGCTTTACAAAATATATTTTGTACAATAAAGGTTAAATAAATAA
Source organism: Acrobasis suavella (assembly GCA_943193695.1). NCBI lineage: Eukaryota > Metazoa > Arthropoda > Insecta > Lepidoptera > Pyralidae > Acrobasis > Acrobasis suavella. The sequence continues at coordinate 8,325,217 of OW971947.1, forward strand.
ATTAATAATGTATACTGACGTATACATAAACACACACACAAAATCCAAGCCAAAAATTGCAGAAGTTGCAAATGCTAGAAGAAAACATTAAAAGGGCTTTGGAAAATGCAAAAATACATAAATAAAAGAACTAGGCAGGCTGAACATGACAATAAATAGTTATAAGCACTTTGGTATAAGGTTTAAATTGACACAGGTAGGTAGGTTCTTATGATCTGAGCCGAGCACTTAGCACCTCTTTCTTGCATCTGATGAGCAACTAAAACAATGTACTCGTATGTATAATAACGATCGCCGACATTCTTATCTCCATCTGTGCTTTTCATTACCACTTCCGCCCATTATGGATATCACGGTGTTCAAAGACCAGAACTGGTCCACGGCATCTGTGGGTCAAGATTAGTGGTAAATTATGGAGGCGGGACGAACCGGTTGCGGCCGATGCACTGCCTAGGGTTGCCAGTGTTCGGTTAATGTCAGGACACCGGTGGGTATATCGAACATCGTTCTTCACACTTGCCTAATTATCATACAGGCAAGACAGGTGCCGAAACAACGCCTTTCAATATTTATAGAATTGGTTTGTAAATATCACAGAAAACATTTTGATAGACGATAACTGTTCTATGTACTAAACTGTAACAGTATCCATGATGTTTTGATAATTGCAAAATAATTTTAATGTCGATGGCAATCATTGAACTAACCAATCGAGATTAAAATGCAAGTATTTGCAAGTGAAAGTCAATATATTCTGTAGTCAAATCAGAAGCAAGCAAAGTAGGACTAGTTGATTTAAAAAGTTAAGATAAGGTTTCTGCCTAAAATGTATGATTTAATCTATACTATAATAAAAGAGTAAAAAAAATCAGTCTGTACATTGAAAATTTTTCAAAAAAAAATATTTGGGGCGATGGAGATATAGTAATAGAGTAAGAAAATAAAAAAAAATGTCTGTCTGTTTGTCTGTTTGTCTGTTTGTACACGCTAATCTCCGGAAATACTGGACGGATTCGAATGAAACTTTTTTTGTTATATAGCTGTGAAGCCTGGGCAACATATAGGCTATAATTGATTTTGGAAAATGGAACACATGATGCAGAACTATAATGGTCCAGCTAAACTATAAGAAATATTAAAATGCCGCCTTAGCAAAAGTTGTTAAGTCTGATGAGAACTTTTTGTTGAGTTATAATACAACTGGCCAAGCGCGAGTCGGACGCGCGCGAACGGTTCCGTACTATAATCTATGAAAAATCACGTTTGTAGTATGGGAGCCCCCCATAAATACTTATTTTATTCGATTTTTAAGGTTCCATAGGGTAGGGTAGAAACGGGACCCTATTACTTAGACCTTCCGACTGTTTGTCTGTCACCAGGCTGTATCTCATGAACCATTATAGCTAGACAGTTGAAATTTTTATAGATGATGTTTTTTGTTGCCGCTGAACAAAAACATACTGAATCTATCTATCTACACTATAATACAAGAGTAAAAAAAATGTGTCTGTACATTGAAAATTTTTCCAAAAAAAAGTTGTTTCGTCCAAAGAAAAACTTATAAGTTCAGTATTTGCGGACCTTCAGAGCAAAACACACCAGAAAAATTCTTGGTTACGTGAACGCGCCATATGGACAACAAAAAATTAAAAATCAATTAATAAAGAACTTATGACGCAAATTATTGTTAATTTCTTGGATAGTTTTGTTGACGACGCCACCAATTATCCAGTTGAGTTTCGTAATTCACTTGCAGCAAATGGACTCTCGGCTCACAAAATAAGTCTTAATGTCGGAGGGCCAATAATGCTGATGCGAAATTTGACTCCGCCGAAACTGTGTAACGGAACCCAACTTAGTGTCTCAGCACTGTATGACGAAGTTCGGCGGCTGAATTTCAGCCAATGCATGCCTGCAATGTTATTTGCATTACTAGCAACACATAATGCCGAACTTCCGATGCTTTTGCCTGAATCGGACCCGTACCCGTACCCGTACCCGTACCCGTACCCGTACGCGTACCCGTACCCGTACGCGTACCCGTACCCGTACCCGTACCCGTACCCGTACCCGTTCCGCTCCCGCTCCCGCTCCCGCTCCCGCTCCCGATCCCGCTCCCGCTCGCGCTCCACTACCGCCACCGCCACTGCCGCCGCCGCTTCCGCCAACGCCGCTGCCGCCGCCGCTGCCACCGCCACTGCCACTCCCGCTGCCGCTTCCGCTCCCGCTCCCGCTCCCGTTTCCTCTCCCGCTCCTGCTCCCGCTCCCGCTCCCTCTCCCGCTCCCGCCGCCGCTACTGCCGCCGCCGCTACCGCCGCTTCCGCCGCCGCCACTGCCGCCGCCGCTTCCGCCGACGCCGCCGCCGCCACCGCTGCCACCGCCGCTGCCACTCCCGCTCCCGCTCCCGCTCCCTCTCCCGCTCCCGCCGCTTCTACCGCCACCGCTCCCGCCGCCGACGCAGCCGCCGCTGCCGCCGCCGCCGCCACTGCCGCCGCCGCCGCCGCCGCTGCCACTGCCGCCGCTGCCGCCACCGCCGCCACTGCCGCCGCCGCTTCCGCCGACGCCGCCGCCGCCGCTGCCACCGCCGCCGCCGCCACCGCCGCTGCCACTCCCGTTGCCGCTTCCGCTCCCGCTGCCGCTTACGCTCCCGCTTCCGCTTTCGCTCCCGTTCCCTCTTCCACTTCCATTCCCTCTTCCGCTCCCGTTTCCGTTCGCCGCAGACGCGGCAAAGACGGAAGATTAAATTCTCATATCGGCACATCACTACTGTCCGGCGTTTCCACCGAACTTCAGCGGCTGAACTTCAGCTTATTTAGTGTGTCATCCCCACCGAACTTTAAACACTGAACTTTAGCCGCTAAACTTCGGCATAGTCTGCTGAGACACTTAAAGTTTACTGTGAGTGGTGCCAGTGAAACTGTATTTATTCCGCGTATGCCACTCATCCCCAACAATTTTCCTTTTGAAAATACACAGTTCCATGTGTTTACTTGCTTTGCTATGAAAATAAGTCACAGTTTTAGAGGCTTAAAGCTGCTGATGTCGATCTAAGGACTGGTTTTTCGCATGGCCAACTTAATGTGGCTTTCTCCAGGGTTAGTAATACTTCAGCTCTTTTCATATTGGCTCCCGAAGGAAAGAATTAAAATAATATTGACTTTTAACTCCTAACACTGAAACAAGTACTTTCTTATATCTCTCTCTCTCTCTCATTAGTTTTTATTTATATTAATACGCCGGAGTCATAAAGTCCACGCGAACGAAGTCGCGGGCATCAGCTAGTCTATAATAAAATAAAGTATATTGCCAACGAATGCAGTAATTTTTATGATATCACTGGCAACCCTGTAACCGCCTTGCGCAACTCGAAATAACGCTCACAGTTATTAAAACTATTAAACACTCGTGTTAGATCATTCATAGTCATAGCCCTTATAAGCCGATGAAGTAACACTTTAGAAGCGTCTGTCGATTGAAGACTGTTAAAATTGATCAGAGATTGTGAGATCTAATCGATGGCGATCATTAAACTGATGGATCAGGATTAGAGATAATTGCCAGTGAAAGTAAAATCTTGTGTTAAATTTGAAGCGGTCTAGACAGACTAGAGAGTTAGGCCTAGGTTATTTTCTTATTCTTCCCTGACCCTTTCCCTTGGGGAAAACCGTAATATATAGGATTTGAAACTATCGGGACAAATCTTAATCATAATGCGTTATATGAATACCTATAATCTTTTCGGTGACATAGTGTAGAAATATGTCACCAAAAAGAACCCTGAATTTTACACTAACGCATCCAGGCAGGTAGACATTTTAAGCACTATCACATAGTCCATCTTTCCCGTAACCCAATACCTATGTGTACTTAATGCATTGAGTGCTATCGATCGCATCGGCGATAAGTTATCGTCTGCGAACTGGGCCGCTCTATCTCTAAACGTCTACTTAGTTCAAGTAGACCGGCACCAATAGCCAACTCTCGCTTTTGTTTGCAACGGTCAAATTTTTGTCTCATTTTTGTTCCATATATAACGGGGTTTAGAAAGGTCACCGTTGATGGGCATTAATAAAAAATGCTCGATGTGGGATAGCAAGGCTCGCGTCTGCCTGTGCGGCCGTGATTACGGGCACGGGGTCAAAGCCCCTGCCTCCACCCCGCTCGACTCCCCCGCCTCGGGATAGGGCTCGGTTTTTACTTATACCGACCACATATATATATACCAACTCTGAGACAATTATTGCTAAGTGTTTTAATGGACCGCAAGAGAGCATGTTATTAGGAAATACGTATGTTGGATGCTTTAGAATAATATTTTATATCTATGAAACTATCCGTTATCTATCACGTTCTAAATTAGGGAAAATATAACTATAAAATACCTACTTTTAGAGATTAAAGTACTGAGAGTTACAGATACTGTGACGTTAACATTAAACGTTTCCCTAATTTAGTAAATTCTATCCCGACCGAACTAGATTAGGAATATTGGATTGGGATTGAACTCGATTTGTATTTCGTCCGTACGTAATTGAGTTGCAGAAGTGCATTTACTTCATCAACTGAATTAATTTAATTATTCACAATTCAATTCTTATGTATAATTTTTGGCGCTTTGTAATAATTTATAGCCAACCACTTTAATTAATTAGTATTTAGTACGTATAAACATAAATACATATATTTATAATAAAATATTTAACTACTGCCTATAATCCAAAGAGCAAGTACTAACTACGTATAAGTACCAAGTTAATTCAATGTCTCGACTTGGTGTCAAGGTTTCTCTTGTAATGATGTTAAATTTTTAGTTCATGTTTTTAAGTTGCAGAAGAGTCATATCATAAAACACGTCAAAACATCAACAGTTCCGGTATCTTCACATATTTTGGCGTGCTTGAAGATGCAATGCCTCGTATTAAGTCAAGTAAGTAACCAAGGACCAAAATCTTATTAACCCATAATGCTATCAATTCGTTTATTGATAGCATTGATCAATAAGCTTATCATCCAAATATCATGTCGATCATGTCAATGCGATAGAGATAACGTCGCAATTGACAACATTTCAAAAATGTTATATTCTTATTTTATATTTTTTCCTTAAAGAACTTCAAAAAAAAGGACATACGTATTTTTTCTTTTTCATTTCTTTTCATTATTTCTCCTAAAATTAAATTGTTTAAAATCTCTCCATTCTAAAAGAGCGTAAGTACAAGAGTTAGGATGTAACGAGTTTACATCTTTGCCATACATTATAATTAAAAAATAAACTGACGTCTATAGAGTTGTGTTTTGTAGCAGTAAGATATCAATATCGATATCGATACAAAATCTTACGTATCGTAAAATAGGGTTACTTTGATTAATTTAAAAATTCAAACGCTTCTATCTCAGCTACTTTTGGCATAAAAATATTATATTGACGACTTGGTATGTGGAAAACAAATGGCATAAAAAATTACGCTTGTAATACTCGACAAAAAAAATTTGCCCTTTCATCTCTATACTTGAAATGGGATTTTTGGGTAACCCACGTTTATTAACGGATTCTCATAGTCGCCCCTTACAGGAATTAAGAACACAAAGAAAAAATGTTTCACTTTTTAAGTTACAGCGTTTTAAAGTTAATAGGGGTGAATTTGACTGAAAATAAAAACAAGGGCTCCAAAAAAAAGCTATCATAAATGTCACCTTGTGTTTTGAAAGTCGCCCCATTTTAGGGTAGCATTTTTCCTTACTTCATTTTTTTATAGTTTTTAAGACCTGGATGTCAATATTATTTTTATTTAACCTGAAATATCAATCATATAAAGGAAATATTAGCATTTCGTCACCAAACTATGTAAACATTTTAATGCATATGTATTTTTTCCAATCCTAATTCTACTTTACTGAAAGAAATATCGATATTAGATGATCTTCATCGAACTGATACTTCTATAGACAACACTACTATTATCTCTCTCTCTCTCACTCTTGATATCAGTTGTCAGATTGACGCACGTGTCAATTGACAGCTGACAGCTTGACATAATTTTTTCACTTTTAGATGTTCAAGCAAAGGCGTAACCTGTTAAATGCCTATATCCTTATACTTTTGAGTTTTTTTCATTTATCTCTAAAAATATAACTCAAAAAAATCTGAAAAAATATTTTACGTGTTCAGAATTGCTTAATCTCGAAATGATTCTCGAATTGTCATACCTTTTAGAAAATGAAATGTTGTCAATTAAGATGTGCCGACTTCCTCGCGTGTTTGCTTACATCGTAGGCTACAATTAAGCCTTTCTTTCGCCAGTCTCGGCTTTAAAGGTCTTAATAGTTGTTTGTGTGTGTCAGAATTTTATCGCTATAAAATTCTTATTGTTGTTATAAATATAACAAATTACTGTACCTATTTATTTACATCTTAAAACGTCTAACGTCAAGGAGCAAAGAAAAAAATAGAATGTAAAGATACTACCGCGCAGATGGCAGATGTCGATTTTGAGGATTGGTGTTAGCCTATCAGAATCTATAGCATTTAAGTTTTATATCTAGTATTCGCACTGTCTTGCTAAGCCTGTGAGTTTTAGGTTTTGCGACTCTTTGTCTGCCGCCTTGGGGAAAGACGTGATGGTATAGTAACAAAGCTCAAGTAGCAAAAGTAAGCTCAAGTAGAAAAAGCAAAGTAGGAAAATCCGTACATACTTATCATGAACGATTTGTCCTCCCTTCAATACCAGAACCGACAACAGACAATGTCAAAACGATATAGTCATACGAAAAAGACATCGTATTTGGTAAGCACGATTGTCAGAAGTCATACGTCACAGGGCAAACGAGGTACTCAGCTATAAGGCTGTGCGGCATCCGGTCGAATGAGGGCATGTGGGAACAGCGGAAGTGGTACTCAACTCTGACACGACGAGAATATCCATGACTCATTTAGGTGTACGTTGTTTTATACGCACACTGACATTGTATTGTAAAATATTTTTAAAAAATAAGTAGGGTACTTAAAATATCTATTTTATATACCATTAAATATCAGTACATTGATATTGGCACTGGATTTAAAGCGTTATGTATAGAATGTCGTGTCACTCACGGTCTTAATAGTAATTCTTATAACTATATCTAAACAGGCTAACACGTATATTATAAGACCAATATGATGGTCCATTCCATACCTAATGGTATGGTATGTATCTTGAAATTGAACAAAGAATTGAAACAACTAACTATCATTTAAGAAGGCAAAAAGTCAAATTATTCAAAAGAAGAATAGTTAATGATTTTGATAAATCATACAGATGCCAAATGTACTCAGGTTACATGGTAAGCAATGTTGTCAGACGACTATCTTATGTCAGTCAGAGTTCAGATTTATTAATTTCTATTTTTCAATGTAAGTATTTAAGAATCCCCTTACCCTAGACTCTTCCATATATACGTAGTCTACGTTTTATTTAGAAAGGACATGTCAGACTTCGGTAAAAAAAATTAATTTTAAAGAAATTGCAGTTATCTAGGGTTATAATTGGTTTCTACAGTAAAATTATGAACTGGAAAGAAAATATAAGGGTGTAGAAGTTTTCCGTACTGATGGTCAAATACGATATAATACACTATATTCTCTTATATATAGTTTAGGAATACGCGCTAACACATCAACTTGTTTTCTTATGTTTATACTTTACTTAGATTATCAGTGGAATTAGTGTCTTCATAATATAGAAACCTAATATAATCCATTGGATATTCACCATATTATGTAACTAAAAATGGTCTAATGAAGCCCCGCTCCCATATCATGAGACAAATTCTTCCGACTTCACCACAGTGCTCAATGAAGTAATTACTCCAACAATTAGTTTGTTTCCATTATGCAATATCCCTTGTCCGTTCTATTTCGTACTTTCTCTGTTCGCACGGTCGTGATCTCAGTGGTGTCCGTGAGTAAATATAGACAGTACAGAAGAAACACTTCAGGAAAAGATTCGAGATTGAGACAATGACATTCGATTGGTTATGAAAGTGGAAGTCGAAGACGGTTTGTTCCCGGGTTTTAATAGGTCAGTAGTTCTAAAACGCGCAGATAATAGGAAACTTGCTGAGGAATAGGGGAAGTAAGGTAAAACAAATTACCTTACTTCCCCTATGCCTTAGGCAACTAAATGAGTAAACAGTTTATTAGATACCTATAACAAAATTTATACAAGCGAGCGAAGTTCTTAGAGGCGACTGGGACATGACAGTCTTATGCGGAAACTAGTCTTTGCCCGCGACTTCGTCCGCGTAAAAGTGTATTCTTTACGATGACTGATGTCGACCAGACATACATAGCTAAGATTTCAAGAAATTGAGTTCTTTTTTAAATTTTACTTCAGAAGGGATTAAGATTAAAATTGAGTAAAAATTTTACCATTTTTGAAATTACAATTAAAAAAAATGGTATATGATCTAATGCATGGTAAGGAATGAAAGTATACTTACTGTAGCACTTTTTTTTAAATTTACTTACTACTTGTACGTAACTTACATACAAACTTTCACCACCACAAAAAATAAATTTTCATTTCAAAATGAGACAGTAAATTTTTCTCTTAAACTATAAGCAAAATATCAATTTCCACATGACTAATTTTAATACAAACTTTCATCCACTATTTAACCCTCTTAGAAAATGAGCTTGTTTAAAATAGTGATACAGTAAACTTTTTTTAAACCGTTAGCACAACTTCAAAATTTCACCCCCTGATTTACCCCCTTAGAGAATGGTTTTTTTTTTATAGTGATAAATTAAAATTTTGTTTTGAACCGTGAGCTCACATGTAAATTTTTACATTTCTAACTTTAATATTTCTTTAAAAATTACCAGATTTCATATAAACTGTCAACCCTCATTTCAACCCCTTAGGGGGTGTATTTTTCCGTTCTTAGTGCACACCTACGCCATTTAAGGAACGTTTGTGCAAAATTTCATGCTTCTAGACCCTAAGGTTTCAGCTGTGCGTTGATCGATCAGTCACTATCTATCTGTGTCAGCCAGTCAGTTTCTCCTTTTATGTAACACGTTTAAGGGACATACCCGTAATAAATCGAACCACTGGCTATACTAGATCACTATAGTATAATTAAATTAAAGTAAAAAATCGACATTCCCATACAAATCGCCCGGGCGGCTGGACACTCTTGTATGGAAATGCCGAATTTTTGTTTTGTATTTTGTTACTTTCTATCTGGTTTTTCTTTAATTTGCACTCTGGTGGCACTTTCTCAATCGCCCCGCCTTTCCCGCTGATCGCATCGGCCTTTTGTTAACTTAATTCTGTTAGCAATATTGTTTTATTGATTTCAAAATTTAATTGAATTTAACAATTCAACTATTTGTATCATATCCGAGGTCGCATATTAATTTAATGCGCATCTAAGACAACCAAATTTTTGAAAAGTGTCGTACTCGTATGTGCATGACTGCTAAAGACACAACTGCGATTCTCTTGAATGCAATTTCTCGTTTTTGTTGTAGGTACTCATCTAAGGTACCTAATTCTAGATTGTTTGTTTGAAATGGATAAACTCAAAAACAACTGATTAGATTTTATTTTCACCTATTAGAAAGTTACATTATTAATGCGTAAAATAGACTAGTTATTTTATCTTTCAAAACGCGGGCAACGCCGCAAAACACAATAGTGATTTCAACACCACTGCGACTAACTACCACCGCATCTTCTAATATTCATATCACAGTGACGTCCAAAAATAGTAGCAACGTTAAAATCAAATAGGCAGCTACGTTCCTGAAACTTAAAAGCAATTACATAAGTACTGCCTAACTACAAAGTAATAAGTACCAAGTTTAAGTACTTGAACTACTCGAAGTTCCCCCAGCAACGTCGCATTTGCCGATTCAGTGAGGCGAGGCCTGGCAATTACGGAAGATGGCTTCATCTATTTTAAAACTACTGTCATTATTCACGCTCAGAACTATAAAACCAAAAGGTCCAAATTAGCTTCCACGATTTTTTAAAAACAAAGGCATATTGGAACCTCAGACGTCTTCAAAAATAAGAAAAATAAAGATATTTAAAGTTATGAACAAGCAAGCAGATCTCAATATTCATGCATGCACGATGATACAGATGCATGATGATAACAATGAAATAAAACATAAACATCAACCCCATTGCCATTACTAAACGCATCAAGTGAATTGCGAGCAGAATTTAATTTTAATTCAACTAAAAGCCATCAAAAGAACGCATCATTCGATTGAATGATCCCCTTTCGGATTCCTAATAAAATTAAGCACACGCCGGCGATATATTAAACTTGGTCTTTACAGCTATGGGGCTCGCATTGGAAGGTTATCCCCTCTTGCGCACGCGCAGTGTCGAATGTTGCGGTTCGCTGACCGCACGCTAAGGGGCAGACACATTATGCATGGCGGCATGGCCCGTTGGCCACACTATTTGCAGTTATCGGTAAATTAAACTTGAAGGATATGGTTTAAGATTCGACTTGTTTTCCAGCAGGTGTCCTTGTCAGGCGTTCATTGATCTTGTACCTATAAAGGTGTTATAGGGTAAGGAGTTTACAAAATTTGTGTGGTAACCTGTCAAACATCTGGCTTGGCGCATTATCCTGAACGGAAGGACTTAAAGTAGAAGACTGTCAAATTGATTAGATATGCATCTTATTTTGCTACGGCAAGTTTGAACAGAATAGAACACTCGGGCATACTCCTTCGCTAAGACCCACTTTGGGTCGCCAAGCCCGTGAAGAAAATACGTTAACAATTTCAATTAAATTCCTATGCCTACTGTAACCAACCTTTAACTTAATAATAAACAAATACTTAAACAAAAATAAAAAATTATACCCTCATTATTGATAACTTGTGAACTCTCTCTTATACCTGCCTCAGGATTCACAGGTGGTAAAGAACCAGTTCAACTCGACCACAATATTACGGAATTCAGTGATTACTTATCAGAACTGATTATCAAGGTTTTCGGTAAATGTAATCAAACAATCAATTACTGTCATATTCGTTAGTCCCCTAATCACATTTAGGTAATATTTATTGCTAGGCAAGACGGACTTCCAAGCAATGTAATCCTGCAACCATATTTTCAACGCTCATATTGTTCTGAATTGAATGCATTTGGTGTAAAGACTTGGTTTCTTTTAGAGAAGCACATGAGGTCCACATTTCTTAAAGTGTCTGGGTCCAAGACCGCTTCAAACGACCCTTTCAACTTAGCTGAATAAGTGTCCTACCATAAAATCTTACTAAGCCAGCAAATGATCTTTGAGTGAAGAAAAAACATTTTTACTGTGCTGCGTCGGAACCCTGGGTGCACTTTCCGACCTTTTCTTTTCTTAAAATGATTTGCATGTCAATGGATGCAGAAGACCATTCTTGGTGGAGAAGAAAACTAAACCACTTTTAACTAACACAATTTGATTGTGGTTTTAGCGATCGACAAACGGCAACCTTGGGAACGTAGAAGCATTAGCTTGTGTTATTAGGCGACAAGGCAGCCATCCTGACGTACTTATTCTAGTTATAGCACTTATTCTGTGTCCTGACTCAGTTTCTCGTAAAATCGCTCAGTATCCGCCCGATGTTGATTCAGAATTAATTTCCGCCTGCAATAAAAAGTGACCGTTGGAACATTGGCCGTTACGTATGGTCAGACTGTATCATCGTATTTTGTACTTTCATTATGTTGTGTGATTGTTTCGAGAACTCGATATACACTTAAGAACGTAAGGTAGTGCAGCTACTTACGTTACGCCTTTTTTCTCGACTGCAATACATTGACTGGCCTTGTAAACTTATGTTTCTTGTAAATCAAATTATTCGTATATGAGAAGTAATTAGAAGAAACAGCATTACCACGACTCTAAACTCTTCGTAGTTAACTAATAAATAATCTCGTAACAAAAGCCTCCATATGTGTTTCATCAGGCTGGGTAGGGACCAATACTGAACTGGGTTTCTTTCGGCGTAATATATTATTTCCAGCAGTGGTCGTTCCGAAACGCTAAAATAATATTTAAAAAATTACCTTAAATAATAGATAGAAGTTATCCTACATTGAAAAAAAAACGACGGGTTGCACTCCGGGAGGGCCAGCAGAAGTGAAAACTTGAATATTAACGTTGTGCATTTTCGATATTTTGGAATGGTTAGGGAAAAATTTTGCACGAATTGCTTTAATTATTAGTATAAAAGTACTATAATTTATGTGGTAGAATACAATATTTATTTATTTACAGCGTGCCACGCGCAAGCGCCCTGCGCCGCCTAAACGAAATAGCAGACGCAGGCATAAATTTTCGCCGTGCCGTAGAAAGAGAGGGGGATACTTCCTCTCCTACGCCGCGCCGGCTGTCTACGCTCCATCCGTCTTACGAATTTTCGATCAGTGTAACGTGTCCTGACATGAGTTTCCTGACGCGAGCGATAACAATAAAAGTGTACAACGCCGCTAAAGAAGTTTTCACTTCAAAAAATGTTGACTTTGACTATGTTTGTTTTAGACATAAGCCAAACTTCAACGTGGTTATAATAATCAACACTTTCTGAGACACGTAAATATATAAACGTAAAACAATATCATATCTATTATACATACGGCTGCGTATTCCGCAAGGTGTTAACGCCATCTTGCCAACATGAGCCTAAGCTAAAGTTCGCATTCCATCGAAAGGTGTCGCCAAACCTAACGCAGCAAAAACATTTCCCTGTAGGGCCTTCTACCCGGCCCGAGCATCTGTCCCGCAGGTGCGTTGAGCAGGTGCGGCGGCGGACGTTGCTTAAACGAACTGTTCAAATATACTTTAAAATGTGGCACACTATGGAACGGTTACAGACGGTGTTTCACTATTAAAGGGAAGCTTTTGTTCAACTGCCTCAGAAGCATTCTGTTTTTTAGGGATTTTGACCAGATGTACACGCCTCAATAGATTTTGAAGTAGAGGTATCAGTTTAATCATTTTCTTTCCTCCGACGATCTCTGTAGCCTAGTGGTCATCATGCCAAACTGTCACACCGGAGGTCTCGGGTTCGATTCCCGGTCAGTTCAATATGGAAATGTTCTTTTTCCGATTTACTTGGGTCTTGGATGTTTATCTATACATATATATGTTTTTGTTTTAAAATATAGTATCGTTGAGTTAATAATGTTAGTATCCCATAACACAAGTCTCGAATTTACTTTGGGGCTAACTATAACTGTGAGATTTGTCCTCATATAGTTATTTATTTATTTCTTTATTTATTTCATCCCATGAGCATAGCATAAATATTAGGTAAGCAAGTTTTTATCAAGTTGTTTTTAAATCACTTTGAACTATTATTTGGGTATTTGTCACAGACAGACAGGTAAGTCCCTACCTACCAATGTATTGCATAAATAAGTAAGCAACTCAATAGTAACCTACTTAAATCTTGATCGAACAAGTTATCATTAGCATCATCAAATCAAGAACTAAATCTAAATATTGCAAAGACGTTATTTTTTGCATTTTATTGCGAATATTTATTTATCTATGCGTGGCACGCGGCCTTTACGACCGACCGTAAAGCCGCAAGTTCCTATAAAACGATACAATTCCGTGTGTGATTTAGTTACCGAGCAAAAAATATTCCATCGTTATAGCGATTGCAGGATAAAATATGACAGAAGTTTAGTAGTTATTGAGGTGGCTTCATTCGTTTAGAATAGGCCGCATTTACAAAGATATTAAGTTACATACCTAAACCTGATTGAATGGGCTACGCGCTCATGGTCATATTTGTTACATTCAGTTAGGTACTTTATTCTAGACCTATCTGTTTTATTTCCCTTCTCTTTTCAATAATATCTAAAGAAATGCGTACTTCTAGCCGTTCGTAATTCAATAAAAAAAAAACTGAGTTACCGCGATTTAGGCAGAAACAGTCTTTGGGGTACTACATCATATTGTGTATGTAATCTGTTCTTCACTTGCAAATCGTGTATATACGATGTGTTTGGACATGAACAACGGATAATTTAAGGACATGCTGTCGTCATCTATATAAACAACTTTTACTAACGAAAAAATTACGAAATCTCAAAAATAGAATCTGCAGCTTCATACAAAATTAAATATCTACCGTGCCAAAATGTATAAATAAATATATAGGGACAAATAACACTGATTGAGTTAGCCCCAAAGTAAGTTCGAGACTTGTGTTATGGGATACTAACTCAACGATACTATATTTTATAACAAATACATATATACATAAACATCCAAGACCCAGGACAATTTGAAAAAGGCCATTTTCCAACTTGCCCTGACCGGGGATCGAACCCGGGACCTCTGGGTGGCGGACTAGCATGGTGACCACTACGCCACGGAGGTTTTTTTTTTTGTGATTTCATAAGTTTTCCCTTAGTAACATTTGTTTATATAGATGACGACAGCATGTCCTTAAATTATCCGTAGTTCATGTCCAAACACATTGTATATACAAACAATATACAAACAGTCAAAAAATGCATTAGAGAATATTTTTTCTCTATCAACTTGCAAATTCTAGCTGAGTAAGCAGAGGCCCCGTAGGCCGCGGGATACACAGCCCTCGCAGGTAGAAAGATAATAAACCTTCTCGGAAATGGAAATCGAGGGCTCCTCCGGCGTCCTGTTGTGCCAAAATTTTACCAAAATTAGATAACCACATTTAAATTTAGGTGCCAGTACTTCTTTCTGTATTATTCAAAAAGTCTTGCCAACTCCTAAATGTACTATATGGACATTGCTTCGTTAAGTTAATCAAGGCTTGAAAAGAAGATGATTGATTCAAAATTGCTGTTATTATTCCAGTTTTTGTCGGTAATTAGCTACTTGACTCAGCAAGATTCCTAGAACATCGTCGGGCGGACGTAGAAACTTATCAGCGTGATTGTGAGACGCTTCTCAGGAATTTGAGTCAGTTATAGACACAAAAAAGACGTCGTTACCTTACCCCATTCATTTTTGCCCATTTTTCTCCTTAGTTTTTTCCTTTCGTGTTTCTTTTTGTCTGATTTCCTGTTTCTATGCACTTCAGCATTAAATTATCTAATGCATTTTTGTGCTAATAAGAACTCTTGTAAAAGCGACGCGAAAAAGAAAAAAAAGTGTTTGACGACTTTCGTCTTTTGTCGATGGTGGGGCACGCAACCTTTTACAGCCATGTGTCTGCAAAAGGCACAGTCTACATTCTACATGGTAGGATGTCAGTCGGCAATTGAATGTTACGCCTGGGGACTAGCCTGTCGCAGTGAAACTTTAATGAGCGAGGGCTAAAAGAGGGCTTCACGTAAACGCCACTGTTAGGAAATAAAGACAGTCGTAGAAGGATACCTACAGGTTTATGTCTATCAGAAATTTTCAAAAATAAGGTATCTGTATCAGTTACCGCGTTATGCCTATTAAGAAATTTTTAATAGATGGAAAACGGGTATTTACAGAGTTACATGCTAGTTACATCGCCTACTGAACGAATTGGATTTTCGCCCATTCTGTACCATTATTGCAAAAAAAAATCGTTCCAGTTTCAGTCAGGCAATTCATTTTTGACGATCTCAGTGGCGTAGTGGTCACCATGCTAGTCCGCCACCCAGAGTTTCCGCCTTATAAATATAAAAAGGCTATAACAGTGAAACCTGGTTAATTGGGATCTCAAGGGACCGAGACATAGGTACCAATTATTTAGGGTTTCCAATAATCCAGTTTTCCAATTAAGCAGGTTTAAAATTATATTTGTCTCATTTACAGAGGCCCCGCTTACAGTGGTCGAAATGTACCGTTATTCCATTTTTAGAGGTGGAAATGTTAATAAAAATGCGTAGTTTTGGTGTTATTAATTTAATGTAGGTATGAATGTACATACATAATGGATTGCGTTGAAAAAAAAAAACAATACGGTAAAGTTTATGACTTAAAGTAATCGGTAATATTTGTTTGTACTTGACTGCTAGTTGATGAAACCTGTTTCTCGATAGAATAAATTTGATTAAAAATATTAGAATTATCAATATTTAACATTTCGAAATACTTGTGTAAAGTTTCTAAAGCTTTCATTGCCTCACCCTTTGAAATTATTACTGGAGTCTCTTGACAGTCTTCTTTTTCTTCTTCTTCGGTGTCCAAAGAAGATTACATAGACACTTTTCAAATTCAGAATACCCTGCTGCTCGTATTCGTTTGAAATTTCGTTTTCCATCAATACCACTATCGAGACCGAATTTTCTCCTCGTTTTTAATAATTCTACACAGGGTTGACTTTGTATTCTCCCTACACAGTTCATCACGAGACTTTACTGATACTGATAACGTTTTATATTCACGTTTGAACATTTTGTACACTTTTATTCCCTCGTTTTTAGGTCAAAACCTGAGATAGTACTGACAAACAAAGCATGCTTGAAAGACGACGCGAAATGTATGTAAACAATCGTGTCAAAACGTTTTAAAACCTGATTAATTTGTCTCACTTATACAGGTAATTGAGCTACAGAGTCTCAATTATAGAGGTAAACATCGAAAAAGTCTTATTCAAATCTCATTTAATCAGGTTCAAAAAGTCCCATTAACAGAGGTAATTTAATGAAAAAGAACCGGGACCTCAATGCAACTCTCAATAATAGAGGTTTCTCACTTATCCAGGTCCCACTTAACCAGGTTTCACTGTATATTATAAATATAATAGCCTTTTTCAAATTGGTCTTGGATGTTTATCTATATTTATATGTATTTTGTTATAAAATATAGTGTCGTTGAGTTCGTATCCCATAACACAAGTTTCGAACTTACTTTGGGGCTAGCTCAATCAGTGTAATTTATCCATATATATTTTTTATGTTCTACCTAAAAGTGGCTTTCGCCTAAATGCAACTCTTGCAATATGTATACAAACAGCAGAGAGACAAGTTCATAAAATCGTAAATGCCTAAGTAAGTATCGCTAGATCTGTAACCGTCTTTAATTTGTGCCACTGTGCTCCATACAAAGCACGCTAAAAATAAAACCGGAATACCGCAAACAACCCGCCGAAAGCAAATACATCCTTGTCTTGCGTAGGCTCCAACCCGCGTGGGCGAGAAGCGTATTGTTGGCGAAAGAATTGAAAATGAAATAATTTGTAGTTTTTAATACGAAGAAAATATTTTTTTATCCAGAGTTAGCATATATGTTGGTCGCGATCATCATTAGGTGACTGTCAAGCTTTGTCATCCTATATGCCAATTATAATAAATGAATTCTTCAAAAGTTGATGTTTTTCTGGGTTCCGTACCTAACGGTAAAAACGGGATCCTATTGCTAAGACTCCACTGTCCATCTGTCTGTCTGTCTGTCTCATGAACCGTAATAGCTAGACAGTTGAAATTTCCCAGATTATGTATTTGTATTGCTGCTATAAAAACTAAAACAGAATTTAATAAATATTTAAGTGGAGCTCCTATACAACCAAGGTGATTTTCTTATAGATAATGAATACGAAACCCTTAGTGTGCGAGTTCGACTGGCACTTGGCCAGTTTTATTGTAAGAATAGGCACAATCTCCAGTGAACATCACATTATAATGAAAAAACTGTGAACAAAAAAGGTGTGGTGACATAACATAATACAAGGTCACAACTAGTTAGAGGCAAGGCTTCTATGAAGGTATTACAAAATATAAGGACTGTGGTCTAGATAATTAAAATACATGCTTAGTTTATGCTTGTAACTGTTATTTGACTCAAGCATTTCTAAATAGTCAGACAGGCCTCATATTTTTTTTTATTTAAGGGTTAAAAACTTAACCAAAAAGAAATTATAGAGTGCCATTTGAAACTCCTTATCCATTACTGATATCTGCACATCCTTAAATATTATTATTATTGCTATTACAGCTTAATTTTCCACTTTACAAACATACATGATAATATAATTATTTAATTTTCGTTTCATTGTTATGTGGCCCTCCCTATGGGTAAAAGCCTCCTCCATTCCTTTCCACCTTTTCCTGTCTTTAGCCATATGCATCCAACTTTTTCCAGCTATGTTCATTATCCACCCTCCATCAAATAAAATCCTTAAAATAATAAGCAAAGGTCGGAATTAGGTAGAGTTATTTATGTACTTACACTGATTTCATACAGCGAAAGAATAAAGTGGATATGCCTCAAATGCTGAGATTAATTTTAAAGAGCAGTAAAATCCTGTGATTTATTAAATAGGAAAGTTGTTTACTTTAACACAATTTAAACCACTGCATGCGCAAGTGATGCGCAACGTTGCCAATATGTAAAAACTAATAAAAATACTAATGTAAATACTAATAAAAATTGTATGTCAATTATCTTTGCTTAATTTGTCTTCTATCTCTGAGGTTTTTATTATTATTTATTTGTAATATTGTTGGCAACACGGGATTGTTCATTAGAAATCCTGAGGAGATCCATATTAAGACGAAGTGGTAGCTAAAGTGGCGCCCTCATTTGAAATAAATTGTTTAAAACTAAATATGGTGATAAATAAAAATTTTATTTGTATCACTGTCTAGAAAGACCTTTAAACTATTTTATGAATAACCTTTGAAAGTAATAGTGGTAGTCCGTCTAGTTTTAAAACAGGTTTTTGCCAAAAGTGGCCACTTTTGGCGAAAACCCGTTTGAAAACTAGACAGACTATTAGTAATAATTTCAAAGGTTATTCATAAAATAGTTTAAAAGGTCTTTCTAGACTGTAATACAAATCAAATTTTTAATTATCACCATATTTAGTTATAAACAATTTATTTCAAATGAGGGCGCCACTTTAGCTACCACTTCGTCTTAATATCAACATTTCGATGCAAGTACATAAATAACTACCTAATTCTGACCTCTGATAATAAGTCTCAATTGATTTCAAAAGTTTGATGATACAATGTAAATTCAAAATGTGCTAGATGCACTTAGTATATCTTCAAGGATGTACTTCGCAAATTGGCTGGGTTGTAGAATCTTGTGTAGGGAGCTAACGCTGACCACAATTCTCCATCCAGCCCATCTCTTGTAGAAAAGGGAGGACAGCAGCTTGTGTCCTGCATACTTCCACCATAGGTTCTGGGTGTTCTAGGAACCTACTAGATGCACTTACTGGTCCAGTTGTTGTTTGTGAGTGATACTATATTTCTATAATTCTCTGTCATAGCTCACAAACTATGTATTATTGTCAAAATAATACATACAGATATAATAATCATGTCTTTATCCCCTTTGAGGTTGGTTGAGCCATTGCCACAAAGTCCGAAGTGGCCGCATTTAGCATTAAGGTAGGGTGGAAAAGGGAATCAAAATAGCAATGGGTTGCAAGCTGCATTGCATTAAAGAAAAAATATAAAAAGATAGACTAACATGAGCCTGGTTTGCTTTAAGGCCACTTTTTGAAGGAGTGTCTTAAGGCGGCCCTTCCCGACTGCTCAATCTTCAACGTGAGCATAGTTTGAAAAGCTTGTTATTTTATCCAGGACAATGCTAGGAAAAGAGGCAAAGCAAAAAGGGAGAGATGGCGTCTAAGGGCTTGGTTTACATTCTACTGAATGAAAATATTATTATTATTAACTATCCATTGAATGAATATTCACTTTTCATTGGGTGCGGATATTTCATTAAACTTGTTCCAGGTGATATGTGTTTTTCAGTATGCCTTACAAGTGTGTGCAATAAATGTTTTTTATTTAAAATCTTCATTACATTTGCAAGGTTTCTATGGAAATATTTTTTTACCTTTACAATTTATGAGTACTTTATGAACGGTCGAAGTTAGAGTAAAATTTGTGCAAAAAAGCAGATTTTTGGAGGCTTAGACTGATTTCGTTTCTCCAAATTTTAAATTTTTATTTCGATAGAAACCTAGAAATAGCTCACAAAATACCTGTTAATTCAAAAAATTTCAAGCACGATCAGATAAGACGTCATTATCCCGTACGAGCGTTTGTATGAAAAGTAAGATGGGAAGGCCGCTCTTAAGGGCATAATACGCATCACACACTTTCAGTTGGCTTGACAAGGTGGTAAATTTGATGAATGTGAGATGGATGAAGGTTTTGACATAAGTTTTTATTAGGTAGGTACCTAGTTATTCATATTTTTTGTAATATCAGGTATGTGGTTCAATGTCCCTCTAATTTAAGTGTTAAAAGTATTTATCACAAAAAGCGAAACACATTTAGTAACATATGTAATAACAAGTTTTTCTAGTTATACCAGATACCTATTTCAAGTTCAAATGTGTTGAATGAAAGAAGTAAAATATTATTTTCCCTTAACAAAAATTGAAATATAGCTCATTATAAATTACAAATAAAGTTTATTTTCAGTACTTAAGTGGGACATTATTTGAAAATCGGCGCAAACAGGTTTTAGCACTTGATTTTTCTAGCTCAAATGTAAACAAACCCAAGGTGATAGAGCTATGTGAACGTAACAGTACGGTACAATAACGGTATCGTGCTAACACTTACCGCGTAGTTCGACTCTAGAATATCAAAATTGCCGCAGATTATTCAACAATGCAGTAATGCAAATGGGTCAAAATAACAAACAAAAAACATGCAAGCCCATGAGAAAAACTTACCGTTTTACGACCATGGTAGAATCCGTCTGCTCGTTTGTGGACCCTATGATTTGAATTATTCGTTACAAATGACACTGACGATGTAAAAAACACCATGAATTTATCAAAACACCGTCAACTTAATTTAGTAAATTCACACATCGCTAAATAGCGATAAACGCACTGATCCTCATTATTTCACCAACCTCGATTACACTTCACTATTAGAAACATGTAAAAATATCGAATCTTTGTTGTGCACAGCTCACTTTCTTTGCAATTAGAAATTATTTTACAACAAAGCACTTTATTTATCACCACTGTATTATTGCAATCGCATAAACACAAACTGAAACTAAAATGTGTTTGTGGACTAGCATCAACTTCATTCAGCAGCAACCAGTGTTGCCAGGTACTATCAGCAAAAGCTACCAACATTTTTACAATACCCTCTGATTTTCTTGCTTAACTCAACCGAAAAAGTTTGTTAAATGTATGTTTATTTTTTATTTTTTTATTAATCAGTGAAATTTGTGAAAGATAAATTTTACCATTTGATTTATCAGCTTTTTATAAAAAAAATACTGAATTTCTCGAGATACTTGAGAAACCCTGGTTGAGAATTTTCATGCTACGAGAAATAAAAAAGACAAGCGAGACACCAGAAACCCTAATAGAATCCCATCCCACTATGGACAAATTAAAAATTTAAACAAATTAAGACATATACAGACAGATTATCCAAATAATAATGAACCCAGGTCTAGTGAAAATGGTTCTAGGTCGCGTCATTCCATAAGCCTGTTGTTATGTCAAAATAAATGTTGAAAATGTAGTTTAAAAGTACTACGTAATCGGGTTATAGTTTTTTAAACGTAATTCTTGTAAATTTACTTGTGTTGTATCATGTATGACGTATATTGTATTGTCATGTCGTTATACTGAGAAAAATACGTACCTACATTTACAATATTTTTTTTAAATCTACCTAATGGGCCTAAAATATATTTTAGTCCACATCCGTATTTGGCTGGCACCAGAAATCAACCATTTTGTTTTTGATATACCCCTTGTCACTAAAAGTAAAATAAACTACACCTACCAAGCTAAAATCCATTAAGCCGTTCAGGCTCTAGAGCATGAAAAAAATATACACTCGTACACTCGAAAGACATAACCCTTTTTCTGGCGCAGTTGGGTAAGAAAAAGTTCCAAATGTTATAAGATGCATATAATTTTATATATTGGCAGCACCAGCGGCATCAAACTTCACTTCGATTGATGTGACAAACAGGTAGGTGTACCAACTGAAAAAAAGATAATGAAAGGTACCTAGTGCACTTTTAACATCAAGACAAGTGTGCAATGATAAACTATACTGATTGTAGTTTTACAAAAAATATTCAGGAAGTAGGTACAGTAAATAATGGTTATATATATGTATATATGTTCATGATCATGCTTATAAAAAATAATGCAATGGTGTGATTTGTTTAATAAGGAGACGGAAAATAACTATGACTGATTTCCGCTTCCGGGCTTTCCAGATTTTTTATGTTGGCATTATTCTGTCATTTATTTGTTGAAATTTCAGAATAGATGTTGCCAGTATTTTGGTGAATTTAAATTTTCCCTAAATGAAATCTTGTAAAATTAAATTAAATGTTTTGTTTTATTCCTTTCGTTTGATAAGATCTTAATTAAAAAAAAAGATAAAAATACCCTGTGAGTTCTAGGTTGAAGTTTGAAATTGGTTTCACAATGCGCCTTTTGTAATAATATTCGTCTGCATAAATTTTGTACCTTGTAAGTCTTCTTATGTACGGCAGAATAGAATTCCCCATGCAGTTCCAGTCCCCTTTTCATTCCCATAATAGATGATGTTGCCGCGTGTACACACTTGCTTGAGTGTCGAGGCGAATGGCGAGTTGAATTGTGAACACGAGTGTGTGAACGTTCGCTCGCTATTCGCCTCGTGGTTTGTCTTGCTTGTCACTCACTCACAGCCACAGCAGCGCTCGGCATCGGGAGCGGTTTTACGGTCGCGAGTCTAGGGAAACGTATAGTGAGGCAAACTAGGCGTTTACATTTTAGTTTGCTCACCGCTCAGTTCGTAACTTTTCCCTAGTAAAAAATAAAATAAAATGCTTACTAGACTTCTTCTGCGATGTTAGTTGCTGTCAATTTGTCATCCACCATCTTCTACAGTGGCAGTTTAATAATTTTCATTAATTTTCTTGCGGAGTACATCCAAATACTTAAGACGAAGTGGTAGCTAAAGTGGCGCCCTCATTTGAAATAAATTGTTTAAAACTAAATATGGTGATAATTAAAAATTTGATTTGTATCACTGTCTAGAAAAACCTTTAAACTATTTTATGAATAACCTTTGAAATTATTACTAATAGTCCGTCTAGTTTTAAAACTGTTTTTCGCCAAAAGTGGCCACTTTTGGCGAAAAACAGTTTTAAAACTAGACGGACTACCAATATTACTTTCAAAGGTTATTCATAAAATAGTTTAAAGGTCTTTCTAGACATTTATACAAATCAAATTTTTTACAAGTGGTAAAGCTCAATATAATACGTACGAAACATCTTTGGCTTTGTACGGAACCCTCTCCGCGCGAGTTCATCTCGCACTTGGCCGGTAATTTTGTTTGAAAGCCGACTTGATTGAGATGATTTTTAGCTATGTTTTATGGAAAATGGTTCAGCGGTTTAAGAGTTATGGGGGGTGAACGCTTGAAAGTCGAGGTTTTTTAATTTACGAGTAATGGTGAACGCACATTTATCCGAGCCGAACGCGTCGAATCGATCGAAGTTTTTAAGGCCTCGCATATCTATCCGCACCGAAGGAAACGACTGCGCCGAAAGAATCGAGCTCGCCGAAAGAATTGTTTCCATTTTCTTTACACCTGTCGCACTGTAATTACATATGAATTGTGATGAATCTTGACGAGATTTTTATTGTCAGTGCTTTATTATAATCAATAATGTCAGAATCACTCATTTTTGGAACATTTAAAATAAATCGAAGCAGTAAGTAACTCGATCGCATAACTCTCGTAGCTCTTACGCACACACATCTCATTGCCGAAATGCACGCGATTCGATCGCATGTCCGCGCCGAATTTGTTGACGTCATCCAAATTCGTCTACGACTTCTGTGTTTCATCCAGATTCGGACGATTCGACGAGGTCAGGTATGCGAGGTTTCATATGATTTCATATCTATAAAGAATTCTAAAATTCGTTGCGTTCGGCTCGTTCGACGCGTTCGGCCAGGATAAGTGTGCGTTCACCTTAAGTATGCCTTGATCAAGCAGGGATATTAACGGGCGGCCGCCCGGCCATGGCGCCCCTTCATATTTGGCGCCCTGGCCGGTCGCCCGACTGCGCTTTACCCTAAAACCGCTACTGCCTTAAGTTTACTTTATCAATCA
The DNA here is from genome assembly GCA_943193695.1 of Acrobasis suavella. Taxonomy (NCBI): domain Eukaryota; kingdom Metazoa; phylum Arthropoda; class Insecta; order Lepidoptera; family Pyralidae; genus Acrobasis; species Acrobasis suavella. The sequence continues at coordinate 8,349,264 of OW971947.1, forward strand.
ATCTAGAGAGGATAATATGCCTAAATCAATCAAACATAGAAAGATAAAATAAACAACTCACCCACCTTAAGCTTTGTTGTCTTGTGAGCTTCTTCGTCGAGAATGTCTTCAGCGCATCGGCGCCTAAATATAAGCAGCTATTCATTAACTCAGAAAAATATTGATAAAATCTTAGATCACTCACAAGATTTAAACTAAATCTACTTTTTAAACATTTTTTGTAAATACGATCTTGAGTTTTACACCTTAGTCCCATTTTAATACTGTTGATTTCCTTAAACTTAATATTACGTCAGTAAGTAAATAAATTATTTTGTAGGTATATATTACTTTTTTATTATAATATTTTGACTAGAAGACACCAAAGTCCTAACACGACTCCTTTTCAAACGGCATGGATTTCAGCTTTATATCTACCATCTCTTTCTGTCGTCAAACAGACGTATAAAGGGGCGTCCACATAATAAGCAAAGTATGTAAACATTCGATGTAAAAATAAAGATATTCATTGCTGTTTATGTCATCGTGCCCTAAGGTTTCCGTCCACACCAACCAACCAATTTACTTTATAATTTAATTTATCATAATCCTCAGCTTTCAAAAACTTACTGCGGGGCATAAGCCATTTAATTTATATTTAATACAATTTAATTTGTAGGGTCCTTACGTTACAAAAAGCCGAACTTTAATGGGTTTTAAAACAAATAAGTTATTTTTCATTACACAATTCAATATACAACTCTCTGTCAAAAAGTTTTATTAGTTTTGAGATTTAGGCCGTAGGCGTGAGTACTTGTACTGTCTTATTCTGTGATGATTTGATGAATGATGAGGTAAGATTTCTTTTCATAAAACTTCTAGCTAGCAACTAAGATAGTCAGCTGTCTGCTATTTCCTTGAAAATTTTAGAATTAAGTACAATATTAACAGCATCCAACTATATCAACACCAAATAACATCCAACTGGGATATTTTTATGAATTTTCTAACATGCCTGAAAAGAATCTACAGTCGGGGCTGCATGATTTCAGCCGCGCGGGAAGTTCACGGCGCGGCGGGAGCGCTGGTTATATTCTTTTTTTGTGTTAGAATTTCTAACTTAGAAATAGCTGTTTAATATAGCTCCTGCAATAGAGATGTAATACTCATGTGCAAAGAACAATTCATTGGATGAACGCCGTCATGTGAACTCAGCCTATGGGTTTCCTGACCGCGTGGTAGCGTTTCTCGAATCGTGTACGGACAAGTTTGCGACTGAGCGTGCCATTGGATCTCGCACCCTTTCGCCTTTTGTTGCTTAACTATAATTTGTTTGCTTATTTGAGTTTTACACCTTAGTCCCATTTCAATACTGTTCAGTTCCTTAAACTAAATATTACGTCAGTAAGCAAATTCTTTTATTATAATTTTTTCCTGGCCTTAATGTCTTGTCTGACCCACTGATGGGCAAAGACATTCCCTTATCTTTCTACTCGTCTGACTTCTGCGATATGCTGCCCTTCTTCTTACTGGGTCTACCTCTGCTGGAATTGATGCAATTCATTCATAAAAACAAATCGTACAATTTTTATATTTTTATATTTCTAGTTTAAAAATATAGCCACAGCACCCACAAGGGCCACAAGGAACGAATAAGGAATATGTGTGTATGTATTTCTTCTTATACAATATGTAACAAAAACCCTGTCCGATCCTTGTAGGAGCAGCTTAGACCGTCAATATGAATAACTTTTCCTATGGGAGCAATGCTTGAAACTCGAAAAAACATTCGTCATTTTCATATAAAAGTGCTCGGCTGGCCCGGCAATTTGTATGAAAATGTCGAATTTTTTTTCGAGTTTCAAGCATTGGTCCCATAGGAAAAGTCGTTCATATTGACGGTCTGAGTTGCTCCAATAAGGATCGGACAGGGTTTTTGTTACATATTGTATATGTTCTCGTAAGTACAAAAACTAAATGTAAATGGCCATTGATAGAGCGACACAGATCATCGATATGAACAACCTTGGGATCTCGTTTAAACGTTTCGATATTATGACTTTTCCATACAAAATTGTTCAGCTAATAATGCCTAATATATGTATGTATGGAATTGTTTTTTTGGTAGTGGGAAGTTTTATTTTATTTAAATCGACGGGCTAACCTAACTCCCTCCCCTTCAAGTACAATATATGTGTCCATCGACCATATTACATCCGGTACCTAAATGTTATTAATGGATGAGATGCATGATCAAACGATAAACAGGTGCGAGACCGTGGAACTAAAAGAGAAAGATCCTAGATAGATTCATATAAGCTTTTGTGCAATAAGAATGTCGGAGGAAAGAAAATACTTCATTGTCGAGATGAAAGGATGATGTTGAGACATGTCTGTTTATCCAATAACGCGTCTCAGTCTTAAGTAGGAGCCCAGTAGAATTGAAGAAACGGTTTTTCTAAATATTTTTTACATAAGAACAAAATAAGAAGAGATCGAGAAAGAAGAAATGTCTTTTGAGATAAGTAGTGCCTTTCTACAACTTATTTAATGTATTCATTCTCTATACAATATGTAACAAAAACCCTGTCCAATCCTTGTAGGAGCAACTCAGACCGTCAATATGAACTATTTTACCTATGAGAATGAGACCAATGCTTCAAACTCGAAAAATATGGACATTTTCATACAAAAGTGTTCGGCCGGCCCGGCAATTTGTATAAAAATGTCTATGTTTCGAGTTTCAAGCATTGGTCCCATAGGAAAAGTTATTCATATTGACGGTCTGAGTTTCTCCTACAAGGATCGGGCAGTTTAGGGTTTTTGTTACATAGGTATTGTATACATTTTCCGTGTACATAAATAGGTTAATAGGTAGGTATACAACAAAAAATATGATTGTATTCTATTATGGTATATCATTACTATCATTAGTTATATCAGAATTATAGTCTTCCAATTATTCGTTTGTTTTCCTTTATCTGTTTGCCCTATTTAATTTAATATTTATCGCATGCATGTGTGATGAATTGATGATGTGTGCGTGCATGATGAATGCATGTGACACCACCTCTACATGCGATCAAGTCAGGACATGTCCGCCGTTGGGCGCATTGTTGCGCTGCGGTGATGTAATCCAATAACAGTAATTATGTTAAGTTGCATCAGATTCTGAACCTAAATGCCAATTATCTTTTGTATTGGTAAACTTTAGGGAGTCGATCATTTGACATATACTTTATGGAGTCAATCATTTGACATAGGTAAGCAAAACGAATAACTTTCACCGGACCAATTGTATATCGCTCATTCAACTTATACGTGGGGCGCACTAAAGTTTCCGGAATGAATATGAAAAAATACTATTAAAGGTACAAAATTAATTTATTCTTTTTCAAAATAATCTCCCTTGGCGTCTATGCACTTTTTCATTCGATGAAACCAGTTTTGAAAACTTTTGTGCCACTCCTCTGTGGTGACCTCTGAAACGTGTTTTTCATACTCCTCGACAGCCTCTTCTGGTGATGAAAATCGTTGACCGCGTAATTGGTTCTTAATTTTTGGGAACAGAAAAAAGTCACAAGGTGCCAGGTCGGGACTGTATGCAGGATGACTCATGAGTTCTACATTTTTCGCCTTCAAAAAGTCGTTTGTCTGTCTGGCCGTGTGAGAACTAGCATTGTCGTGGTGCAGGATGATACGGCGTTTACGGTTATTTTTACGGAGTTCGTCAATAACTTCCGGCAAACAAATGGTCGTGTACCAGTCACTATTCACTGTACGACGATTCTCTAAAGCAACAGTAGCCACGTGTCCAGTTTTATTAAAAAAAGAAGCAATCATCCGCTTAGTTAGATGCACTTTTCACTCGCGCCACTTTGGTTGGTTTCGGCTCATCTTGAAAGACCCATACGCTCGATTGCTGCTTTGTTTTGGGATCGTAGCAATAAATCCATGTTTCGTCACCTGTTACTATGTCCCACACCAAATTTGACGCACCTTCGTTGAATCTGGTAAGCATGGCACTGCACCAAGTGACGCGGTCCGTTTTTTGAGCCTCGGTCAAGTTGTGTGGGATCCACCGCGAGCACAGCTTTCTCACACCCAAATGTTTGTGTAGGATTAATTGTATTTGACTCATGCCTATTTCTAAGGATGCGCGAATTTCATGGTAGGTCACATGCCTGTCTGTTTCAATCATACGGCGCACAGCATCGATGTTTTTGTTGGTCACAGCGGTGGACGGCCGACCATCGCGAGATTCGTCACTGAGATTGATACGACCACGCTTGAATTCTGCAAACCAGCTATAAACAGTTGTCTTGCATGGTGCTTCATTGCCAAAAGCTGTTTCAAGCCGAGCGATGCTCTGTTGAGCTGTCAAATTACACTTAAAATCGTAGAAAATCATACTACGAAAATTTTCCGGAGTTAAATCCATGTTGATGCAGACACACAATTTTTTAAATGGCGCCACAAGGTAAAAACAAAAGACAGTCAGATGAAACAAACTGCATTCTACAGCCAAAGAGTTCTATTTTCAAATGTTGCAATAAATTTTTAAATATTGTTTATGTAAGTGGCCAGTTCCGGAAACTTATAGTGCGCCCTATGTATCTGGGGGCACTCCCCGGCCCCCGCCAAGACGAGCCAAGCGGAACGCAAGGTCGATAGGTATGTCGCCTATTATTTGGTAAATATCGATAACTCTTGTTTGTAGTAAATATCGAAGACTCCCCTATGGTAAATATCGACGACTTGGAAAATGTCTAGTGAATTTTGTACGTATCTAGTTAATTAATATAAGAAGATCATTACGATACTGTGTTGGCTCAAAGTTTAGGCCATCAAAAGTGGACCTGTGACACAAATTGTATCGATTTTAAATAAAACAGCTAAACACTTAGTTGAATTTGTAATGATAAACAAAGCTTTAATCACCTAGTACACGATTAACACTTTTATTTACTAACTACAGGCTGAGATTTTAACTACCAGCCAAATTTTTGGAACAAAATCTTATAATCCTATGAAATATATTTCTTAGGTATGTACTGAAAATAACATTTTGTCTTTCTATTAAATATTCGACCAGCCGAACGAATGCTGTGATTTGTATGGAAGAGTGAATATTTTTTGTTTTTCATGGATAAATTTTACGGTGTAAAATTGCTACAAAAATTAAACTGGTGATTAATAAGGCGAGATCGGAATCCTGAAAACAAATAAATATTATTGTTTTATTTACTTACCGTCATACTCTTAAAAATTAAATACTGTTTGCTTAACCTATTTTAGTTAAAACATGTTTTGTCCCTTTCCCTATTTTCTACATTTGACATTGAAAGAACGAGACAAAACATATGTTAACTAAAACAGGTTTAGCAAATGGTTGTAATTTTTTATGAATGAGGGGGGTAGTACCCTATTAGATCCTCGAGAAATCCCGAAAATTTTATTCCTATCCATACTTTTGATCATAGCACCCGTGATTCCGATCTCTGTTAATAAGTCCTCCGTTATAAGAAGGTAACCAGCACATACGCTTATCATAAAACTAGACTAATTAAATAAATAATGTTCTTTAAAGTTCCACCTGTTTTTCGTGCGTGTAACACGGGTGTCAGATATTTAAGCTGCCAAAACGCATCTGAAATAGCTTAATGACTGCCATACAATGATGACAGCTAGAACCAACGGCTTATACGTGCCTTTCGAATCACGGAGGAGCTCGAGAAATTTTTATGCCACTAGGGGTCGTCACCTATCCAAGTGTGGACCACGCCCGGTGACCCCTAACTTGCGAAAGCGCTAGTAATGCGCACTCCCGCCGGGTTACCAAGCTCCTCAAGGGTAGGGTAGGTTTCCACTATGGCTTTTTATGTACATATATAGTAATCTGACGGCAATGCATGGTTTTATAAGTATAAAACCATGCATTGCCGTCAGATTACTATCTATGTACAAAAATATCAATTGTTATTTTAAAAATTAAGGTCAAGTAACCTTAATTTTTAAAATAACAATTGATTGATGTTTACAGTATGATTTTGACACAAATAACCAATCACAGATCTTAGAATAAATAAAAATAAATAGGTTTAAAACTGTACGATCAGTAATTGAAACAAGACCATTATTTTTTATCGGTCATGATACTGTCAGGGTCGTAGCTAGTGGGGTTGAATGCCATTCCTTAAAATACATAAATCACTCCTGTTTCACACTGTGGTATCTACCCCAGGGTTGATGTGTAGAGATTATGGATCTATATAATCTCTTGACTTGCTACGATCCTAATAGACCATATAAATAAATAAATAAAACCTATATGTACCGTCTTATTATAAAACCCAGACTAACTGTGTAACTAGGTTTAAACCATTATCCGCTCAAATCAAGTTGACATTGACAGGTGAGATAGTGTGTGATACTAGAAGTCACCTTGATTTAGGCGGATAATGGTTTAAACCTAGTAACTAAGTTAGTCTGGGATTTATAATAAGACGGATAATCTACAACCAATAGTTGTTGTGACTTTATTAACCAATTCGTCTAAGATCCGAATCAAAAAAGATTGCCATCAAACAGAGCTTATTTGGGTGCAAACATTTTTTTTAAGAACAATTTTTCAAATTCAATTAATCATAGATTGGCCAGAATTTTTTGAGCCAGCTCACTCGCTATATATTTTTTAACATATGTACTATATTTAATATAAATATCTCTCGTTCATACATAATACAGATGGGTGCAATCTTTTCTAATTCGGATCATAGGCCAAATATACAATGTGAAAGGGACATACCCGTAATAAATCAAACCACGGGCTGTACTAGATCACTATAGTAAAATGAAATTAAAATAACAGTCAAAAAGCAAAACAAAATTTGGGAATTTACATACAAAAGTGTGCAGCTGCTCGGACAATTTGTATGGGAATGCACAATTTTTTTTTTCTGACTTTTCCACTTTGTTATAGTTGTATAAATAGATCCACCTGTGTATCAATTCCAGCTTTTCATACCTAGCAGATTATCATGGTACAAAACTCAAATTACATTATTTACTTTATATATCTTTATCTAACATTCTATTAATAGGAAGTAGTTTCATTGCACTCTGTCTACGAGAGCTATCCAGATAAAACATAAATTAGCTAATGATTCATCAGAAAACAACTGGTTTCGACGTGATCTAGCAAGCTAACACATCGTTTGGTTATACGATTACTCGTTTTAGATTATACCTATATACATTTATTATACATGTGACGTATGAAGAGATCAATAATGATGACCTTATACCATTTCATTTAAATCCTTTACATATTTTTTACAAAAGTATTGTGCTCCTATCAGTCGTACGTAAAAACAGAACTGTACTTGAATAGCCGAACAATATGAACATTTTGTTGGCCTGAGATCTTTAATAATCTGAGATCTTACAAAAAATATTGTTCTCTATTAAAAACAAGGTGGAAACATCCAGCATTTCTTTTTTTATTTTTTTGATGATTTTTGGAATTGTAGAAGATATTCGTGTTTTTATTATTGTAATATCTTAACTACCTTCGGACAAACATTGTTACTAATAAATAATATACACTGATTTAATTACATTTAGGTGGGTATATACATGTTTAGGACGACCTTCGTGGCGTAGGGGTCACCATGTTAGTCGGCCACCCAGAGGTTCCGGGTTCGATCTCCGGTCAGGGCAAGTTGAAAAATGGCCTTTTTCAAATTGTCCTGGGTCTTCGATCGTATCGTTGAAATAGTATCCCCTAACACAAGTCTCAAACTTACTTTGGGGCTAAGCTTAATCAGTGTAATTTTTCCCTACGTATTTATTATTTTCAATATTGTTTTAAAGTACATAATATACACAAATTGCGTATCAATATTAATAACAATGAGACGTTCTTTTTTGAAAAAAATACTTCATGTTTTATATTTAAAAGTACCTATACATACTTACAGGTACATGTATATAACTAATATAAACCTATATAAGAACAACATACATATTATTTACAAACTAGCCAGGTTTATCCAATACAACTTAAGATAACCAGCAAATTTATAGACCTAAATAAGTGATAGTATATGAAGCCATAATAAATTAAAATCGCGCGGTCTATATACTTAAACGGTAACCTTTATCACACATATAAATAATTTAGAACATTTTTACAGTTAAAATAAACACAATCACTAAACTTCTAAATTATTATTGTTAACAAAAAAAAGTCGTCTACAAGTCATCAGTCTATCAGTTATTCGGATTTGCATCTATTTATATCCGGGAACGACGGAACAAACTGCCAAAAGCCTGGTGTTTAAAAAAAAAAGAGGTTGTACTTAATTTAAGACGTATACCGTGCAGACGTGGCGCCTTCTATTGTAATAAAATTGTTTAATCGTTAATACGTTAATAATTTGCCTTTTGCTAATCAAGTCATCAGTCTATCAGTTATTCGGATTTGCATCTATTTATATCCGGGAACGACGGAACAAACTGCCAAAAGCCTGGTGTTTAAAAAAAAAAGAGGTTGTACTTAATTTAAGGCGTATACCGTGCAGACGTGGCGCCCTCTATTGTAATAAATTGTTTAATCGTTAATACGTTAATAATTTGCCTTTTGCTAATCATAAGGCAGTAGGTAGATGTTAAGTTTCTCTAGTCAATCATATAATAATTTAAAGGTCTACCTAGTTCGCAAATAAAGGCGTTATTTTGCGCTATATTCGCCTTAACACAGTTAATTGAGTTTCTGATTTTATATACACTGGTTGATTCATTATTAATGATAAATTCAGATTAATCATCTCTAGACACACAATATACAACTTCCTTTTTTTATTATTAAGTACAAATATTTTAAGGGGTGATTTTTGAAGAACTTTTCCCGATAAATGTTTATCGAAATACGAAAAAAGAAATCATTTTCCATAGTAACGCGGGACTACTTCGATTGTATGAGAACTTAAAAAAAATATTTTCGTATTTCGATATACATTTATCGGGAAAAGTTGTTCAAAATGATGGATTGAATCACCTCTTAAAATATTTGTACTTAATTAAAAAGGACATTGTAAATAAAATCACAGTACGACAGAAGCACGATTAATATTCTTCCTCGTATCCATAGTAGTCCTCATCATCTCCGGCCCCGTTTTGCAGCATGGCGGCCAGCGACAGTTCATCATTGGCTTCTGCTGGTTCAGCTTCCACATCCTCGTCGTAGTCGTCCGCCGTGTCTATCACATTTAATGGCTATGTTATTTTTTTTTTGCACTTTAACACACACCGAAAGAGAAGCGGCGGGCAGCCTACTTTACTGTTAATCCATAGGCATCTTTATTTTTATCTACATTTTGTTACTTTATTTTTTATGACGACCTCCTTGGCGTAGTGGTCACCATGCTAGTCCGCCACCCAGAGATCCCGGGTTCGATCCCCGGTCAGGGTAAGTTGGAAAATGGCCTTTTTCAAATTGTCCTGGATCTTGGATGTTTATTTATTTATGTATTGGATATAAAATATAGTATCGTTAAGTTAGTATCCCATAACACTAGTCTCGAACCTACTTTGAGGCTAGCTCAATCAGTGTTATTTGTCCCTTTTCATAGATAAAATTAATAAATATACATTTATTAATTTTATCTATGAAAAGTAAATAATGGTTTGAAAAAAACTCGGCCGCTTGGCGCCGCTGGCAGTCGCGAGGCTTTTGTTTTGTTCAAGCTATACTGTGTGTACTACATTGCGCAAATAGAAATACAGGTGAATATGGAATTGACAATGAAAGTGCGCTGCAAGCTGCGTCTCTTCTGGCGTGAGTTAAGCCTTAGTGTCATCTTGCGTCGTTCATAGAACTTCTACCCGCGTAACTTTCGCGTGGTGTGAACGATGGGTAGAAATTCAACGCGATGCAAGATGCGTCACGCGACTTACGCTGCGTGTGATTCCGCCGAGTGCGACAAAAAATACGATAAAGGTCACACGAGAGCACAAGAGAGCAAAAGAGATAGCAGTCAAAGTGACATGTGGCAAGTCTTAGTGCAAGACGCTCGATCGAAACGATCACGATCTTTCAAATTGTAAACTGTGTTAATTTATAACTTTTATAAGTTATCTTACCTTTAGAAAGATGGTATAGTGCTGCATTACTGATTAATCGTGTAGTGAGTGCAAATACAACCCTTTTAAAGACACACATAGACACTTCATACCTGGCCTCATTTTTCATTATGCTACGTGTATCTCGTACGTTTAAGTCTATGGTGCTTCCGCACAGTAAGTCCAAGAGTACATAGTCACAGAATAATTACTAATGCCCATGTACAGAAGTCTTACTCAGAAAATAAATTCAAAGAAATATCTAATTTATGCGGTTAGCCCTATGGTTTAATTTAGCTTGCGTCAGAACTCCTCACCTCGTTTAGACACCTAGACATCCATTGCAAGCCAATTTTATTCTTATTACTCTGGACAAACGATTCATGTAACTGAATTTTCCCCTCCGGAGTGGTCGCCGCGCGCTTAGTAATAATGTAGGTATGTTTTCGATACCTAAATGGGGAGTGACACAGGCTTGGTATAGTTTACCTTGAGCAGGCGTAGGCGGCGCTGGTGTCGCCGGAGTGGCGGGTGCGGGTGTTGCGGGGGCGGGGCTGGGCGGGGCGGGGGACGACAGCGGGAGCACCCCTCGGGGGAGGAGGGGCGCGGGGGCCTTCTTCTTGCGCTTGCGGGGTACGGGGGACTGCGGCACTGACTCCGCGGGCGTTACTGGCTTTGCACTGTTGAATATTATTTCATGGATGAATTAAAGGTAAACAAATCAGGGGTGCCATTTTTGAAACGCTGAATCACTAAACGAATGGTTTTTTCTAATGAAATTCGCTGAGTCACTCAGCGTTCACACATAAACTTTTAGGTTTCTACTTTCTTTATACTATACGGAATAGACAGAGCTGCGAAATCAGGTACTCTTTTGGGTCAAAAATAAATTATTTAGTACTATTAAGAAAATAAAACGTCACAAAATAATGACCCTTGTCATGATCATACCCATTTTCAACGTGATTTTAGGGTCAGTTCATACCGAGACGCAACATGACGCGCACTTTTGAAGCGCACACATAAAAATACAAATTTCAGTGTTACGTACAACGCCGCGCGGCGCAGCGGGCTCTCGCTGAAATTAGTATCTTTTGTGTAATAAACAAGTTTTATTTTTCTTCAAATGTGCGCTCCACGTCGCGTCGCGTCGCGTCTCGGTGTGAACTGACCCTTAGATTTATTATTACAGAAAAACTAATATTAAGAGCACTATTTGACTCCAAGAAACTATGGCGTCATTAGTCTATATTTCATACAAATCCCATAGAAAATGTTTACTTTTGACGTTTAGTAAAAGTATCTGATTTGAGTTGTTGGGAAGTAGCGAATTACCCGGGAATTTATTCTAGATCCTAAAAGGCTAGGCCAGTAACCTCTCAACATTTGGTTCCCGTTTTGCAGCTATAATAGGCCTCCCTTACAAATCTCCATTGGGATCTAGTTCTCAAGACCAGTTTTGCTAGACGAGTGTTTAAAAGAGTCCCTTTACCCTAGACAGAATCAGACTTTTCCATACAAACGTAGCTTTTATTTTGAAACGGCATGTCAGATATTGGCGAAATTATGTAAGTCCGAAGAAATTGCATTTATTAAGGCATATACCTAACTAGTTTTTACAGTCAAAATATGAACTTAAAATAGAATTTAGTGTATCATATCATATTTCTACATTCTCATATTTTCTTTCAAGTTCATATGTGAAATATCACATGTCATTTCAAAATAAAAGCCTCTTAAGGCGGCCCTTCCCGGCGGCTCTTTCATCAACGCGCGCATAATTTGAAAAGCTTGTTTTTTCATCCAGGGCAATGCTAGAAAAAAAAGCAAACCAAAAAGAGAGATATAGCGCCTTAGGGCACAGTTTGCATTCTATTGAATGAAATTAGTATTATTATTAACTATCCATTGAACGAATATTAACTATTCATAGGGTGGGGAAATTTCATAAAACTTGTTACAGGATATACGTTTTTGTCAGTAAGCCATATAAGTTTGTGAAATAAATGTTTTTTATTTAAAATTTTCAATACATTTGCGAGGTTTGTATCGAAATATTTTTTTTATTTTTACAATTTATGAGTACTTTATGAACGGTCGAAGTTCAGGTAAAATTTGTGCAAAAAAGCAGTTTTTTGGAGGCGTATACTGAACTTGTTTTTCCAAATATTCATTTTTTATTTCGATAGAAACCTAGAAATAGTGCACAAAATATCTGTTAGTTCAAAAATTTTCAAGAAAGATCAGTTATAACGCTATAATTACGTACGAGCGTTTGTATGAAAAGTAAGACGGGAAGGCTGCTCTTAAGGTCTTCTTCCCATGGCTCTACCCCGTGACACCTACTTTATGTTTATTTGAACTTACGTTTCAGTGACAGTTTCTCTGGCCGGCGTGGCTGGGGCCGGCGCAGGAGTGCCAGGCTGGTCCAAACTCTTCAGTATATCGTAGTTAATCTTAGAGCTGATCTTCTTCTCAGCCAGCATCTTCTCGATTGCCTCCCCGGCGGTGGCGGCGTTGCACGCGACCTTTTTCTTGTAAGAACCGCGAACTTTTTTCTTTTTGTCTTTGGCTTCTTCTTTCTCTTTTGCTCGTAATTCTTCTTTTACTAAAAATGAGAACAAAAGAACTAAGAAATAGGGTGTAAACAACACACCGAAGGTGAAATAATATAAATCCAATAATTACTGTTGTCATTATATGACAGTCATTGAGTTACGTCAAATGCCTATGGCCAGCATGAAGAACGATAAGAGGCAAGTTTGTTTGTTTTTCATGTAAGTGGCCAACACAGGTGTCAGATTTTTTTGGCTGCCAAAGGCATCTGACATACCTTAACGACTGCCATATAATGATGACAGACGGGACCAACGGCTTTTACGTGCCTTCCGAAGTTCGCGAAATTCTTATGCCACTTGTGGTCCACCCATCCAAGTGCGGACCACGCGAGTGCGTTACTCTAGCAAGAAAGTAGCTCGTAGAGAGATATGAGTGGTATATGTTATTATGAGTGGTGGATAACGGTTACAGAGCACACCGACTTGGCTAAACGTTACCCTAGCAGGAAACTCTCTAACTTGATAACCTGAACCGTCACTAATTCCATATTGGCCGCACATTCCTCCACATACATAAGCTATTTGACCATGCACATTGTTTCACACTCCGATCAGTAGTTTAGAATTTTCCTGCTGGAACAACGTTACCCTAAGATGAACCGTATTTTCCGTTTTTTTCCAAAACGACAACCCCAACGAATTATTTATGCCGGGCACATTTACAGCATATTGGGTACTAATTATAAATACCACTCATATCTCTCTACGAGCTACTTTCTTGCTAGAGTAACGCACTGGACGACGCTCGGTGTAGTTTTACTTACGAGAGCACTAGTAACGCGCTCCCCCGCCAGGCCACCGAGCTCCCCAGCGAGATGAATGACTGTCGAATATAGCACTATTTTTTCTGTTCCTTCAGATATCCAGCATTAATTTTATGCCACAATATGGTTCTATGCTTCACCTCTTCGTCCGTGATGATGGGGCTACTGATGTAGCCCTCATCTCTGTCGCTCATCAACAGCTCAGAAGTCAGATTACAAGATACGAGCGACAGCGGTAGTGGCCAGGCGGTTTTGTGTCTGTGAGTTGTATCCTCACTAGGCGCGACTTCTGCTTCTGAGTTTATACTCACGTATATATGGTCATTTTCTACTATCGCCACTTAATTCCGATGAAGGAAAACATTTACTAGTGAGTAATGACTTGTCACTAGAACTTAGTGTTCTAGTGACTAGAAGACAGTCATAGACCTCAGCCACCTCAAAAAATTTGACACTAGCTATTGTTCCACTCAATAAGAGAAGAGTGACAGACAAAGATAGCACTTACTTTTCTGTTCCTTCAGATATCCTGCATTGATTTTATGCCACAAAATGGTCTTGAGCTTCGCCTCTTCGTCCGTCATGATGAGGCTACTGATGTAGTCCTCATCGCGCTCGCTCAGCAACAGCTCATCGGAAGTCAGGTCTTTGCCAAACTGCGGCGGCTTCGGTTCCGGTTTCACGAATTTGTCTTTTTCCGGTTTCTCTTCTGACTGCCCGAGCCCGATAACGGCTAGGTCTGGCGCTGAAAATATCAATGAAATACACGGTGATTTTGTTAACTGTGAAGATCACTATTTTTCTTCAAACCAAACTATTTAACCTAGATTTAACAAACAGAAGATTATCGTAAATAAATATGAACGACTTTTAATTTAAATTACTAAAAGAAATCTTATAAATTGACAATTAAATAAAATTATTAAATAAAATACTAATATATTATATTTATTTGATTTTTTGAGTACATAAATACATGTCAATCAATAGTTAAACAGTCCATCCCGAATCGTACCTGATGCAAATGTGCCCATGACGCTTGCGGTATTTCCCCGCTATATTGCAAGCGATATGCGTTGCATCAGATACGACTCTGCGCGGTGTTCGTTGCCGTTGTTCCTTAACCGCCTTCCCAGCTCCCGTACAAATCCCTTGGCCTCCGGACTCCAAACCCCGCCCGACTTTGACCGCGAAGGGAATAAAAACGCAGGATGTCTTAAGTGTATATTAGGTGTATTTCTGCGTAGCTGCCCACACAGCAGCCGCACTGGCCGCACGGATCGTACGCGATAGATCGGATGTCGCGAAAGTGCTGAATCACGTTGCGTCCCATACTAAACATCGACCTCTCCTCCCATGGAATAAGGGTTAGGCCGTCTGGCCTCTTACCATCTGACCGCACGCCAACAGACACCAAAACTCGCCGGATCCCTTCGTTTAGCATGTAGTGCCGAGGAAAACGACCAGCTGCTTTACTACAGCTTAATCCGTGGCGACCCTAAGCGTCTACCCGCGCGCCACACGCACAAAAGTGCGGCTCGCAAACATCACATCCCAACCTAAAAGCCATCCAGAATAGTCAAGGCCACTACTTGGGAGACGATACCGCCTTAAGCCGAGCGATTCTACTCCCACGGCAGTCGCGAGTAGCTGCCCGTATTTGTCCCGACACAATCGATCGTCCCATAATATTGACGCTGCACGCCTCTGTCCTCCGGAAGATCACCGGCGGACAGTACCGGATCTAGAATATTTTGAGGCGGGGCAATATATGTGAATATGTCGCCCCCTGCTTGGTTTTGCCGCCTACTTAATTACTATACTAGTACCTGAACAGTACGGTAATGGTCAGTTAAGATTCAGACCGAGATGCGATTGTACAATTTATACTTCTTCCAAAATTACTAGACGCCGTCCTTATTTTGTATCGGAAGCATGGGGCCAAACGCTTAAGGCTTCCTCAGTGTGGGGCACGTTCAGATTATCGCCTTGTATTTTTTTTTAACTAAAATTAATGAACTTTTTTTAGACTTGTCATTCTTTCTTTCTTTTTTGTATGATTTAGTGCAATTACGATTGCTTGTCAGGTCAAATAAATTAATTATACAGATAACTTTAACCACCAACTAAGTTGTTGGAGCAAGTACTGTCCGTGACACTGAACTATTTTCTCTTAAAAATATATTGAAATTCGGTAAATAAAATCGTCTTCTCATACAAAATCCGTTTATTTGTTTCGGTGAACACTGATTTGTATGAGAATTTTAATTTATTTTTTCGTCAATAGGCATGACGAATGGAAAAATATTTTTAGATCATTAAAAAATATTGTACACGTATTTTCTCTTTTCTCTACGATACAAAAAATTACAAAGATACAGCGCTGAAATTTCGCATGACGTCACGGCTACGTACGATTTTTACATGGAGGTCACGTAGCAAACCCCCGCTCCGGAACTTTGATGCTTCGTATCTTTGTGAATTTTTCCTTTTTTGATAAACTGAAAAATATGGGTCCATTATCTTTGGATAATCTAAAAGACGGACTAATTAAAACTATTCTTTTCTAACCCTGTCGTCACCCCTATTCTATTTATGGAAATTAGTTTAATATCATGGATTTTAGCCACAGGAAGTTTACTTCTAAGGCCTCCCCCAAGGTTTACTAAAACACCGTTTGGAAGCCGCCTGCTTCCAGTATTTTTTGCAATTGAGACTCAATCGGTCTGACCATCAATAGTATAAAAAGGGTGGTGGCCTGACTGTGCCTTAGATAACCTTTCTGCCACATCGGATATCGGTTATTTGCGCTATTACGTACCGTCCAATGCCAATGCGCAATCCAATGTTAGGTCGTAACGTATTTACCTCACAAGTTTAATTTAGTTTCAGGGTACAAAATGTATAGAAATTATTTACAGGCTGTCTCGCTCGCACTGTCAATTTTTTTTAAAGATTATTAATAAATTGTCTCATTTGTAGAAAAGTGTTTCATTAACATTCAATATAATTATACGTTAGATATTTAAGACATGTTTTTATTGTTTAAGTGTGTGTGTATCGAGAATTAGGTCATTAAAAAATTAAAAAATTTTAATGACCTAATTCTCGATGTAGTTATGATCCTCAATGTCTACACAATATACAAACATATCTAAAATATCCACAATATAATTATATTGAATGTTAATGACAAACTTTTCTACAAATAAGACACATTTTTTAATAATCTTTAAAAATGTTTGATTGTGCGAGCGAGACAGTTAACCAAATGTAAAATGCCTCTTAACGGGTAAATTCAGTACATATGATACTGAAAAACTCCCCAGGATACCTACCCAGGCCTTTCTCCAGCTTCAGCCGCTCCGAAGGCGCCAGCGCCTTGTCTTTGTGGCCGGCGTCGTTGGCTATCTCCCCGATGAGGTTCAACGTGTCTTCCGCCGCGAACCTCGACGCATCTGCGTCCTCCGATACACCTGACTCTTCTATCGATAACAGTATATTACGCAAAAGTTGTATAGGACGGGTCAAAAAATTACATTAGGAATAGAGTACAGACTTTTCTGAAACTTTTCTCATTTAAAAGACAGATAACAGTACAGGAGTAGGAAAAATATCTTGATATTAGAGAGACTTGTATATTTTTCAGCTAAACATGTCGGGGTAGCTCTGTTAGGAACGAAGTTCCTTATGCTTGTTTAAGGTTCCGTAGTAAACCAGGAACCCTTATAAATTCGCCATGTCTGTTAGTTTGTCCGTCCGCGGTTATGCTCAAAGACTATTAGTACTAGAAAGCTGTAATTTGGCATGGGTATGTTTATTGATCATGCCAACAAAGTAGTAAAATAAAAGTTTAAAAAATATTTCATGTCAACTTGTTTTTGTAGTAAGCCCTCGTGTGATATACAACGTGGAAAGGACATACCCGTAATAAATCGAACCACGGGCTATACTAGATCACTCCAGTATAATGAAATAAAAATAAACAGTCGAAACACAAAAAAAAATCCGTCACTTCCATACAAAAGTGTGCAGCCGCTCGGGCAATTTGTATGGGAATGTCGAAATTTTTTTTGGATATTTGGTTGTTATTTTAATTTTATTTTACTATAGTAATCTAGTATAGCCTGTGGTTTGATTTATTACGGGTATGTCCCTTCCACGTTGTATATATAGGTCTGAATAGGTCTTTCAAAAATATTGTGAGCATATGAACTAAATTTTTCAATTTAGAGATCCGTTTCTTAAATATTTTATTTTAAAGTGAAGAGTTAAGTGCCCCCCCCCCCTCTATATTCGAAACGGTTGTATATGGACACGGGAAAAATTCACGGCAGTAATATATATAACGAAGTTTTAAAGAATATTATCAGAGCTAAGTAGGGTTAACTAATTCAAAAGTTATAGTCTAGTCAACCACCTAGTAAAATGTATTCGAAAAGGGAAATTTAATACAAATTCAATAGAAAATTAGCTTTTTAGACGTTTTTTTGTCGCGTGAACTAAATGTCGGCAATATAACTACGGAACCTTACATCGCACTTGGCCCGACACGCATTGGGCCTGTTATTTTAATTCGGGTGTGAGCGCGCCGATTACACTTCTTGTCAACTACTGCATGTGGAAATCCTGGGTCTTGTATGTTTATCTATATATCCCATTACACAAGTCTCGAACTTACTTTGGGACTAGCTCAATTTGTGTAATTTGTCCCTATATATTTATTTATTTTTAACAGTCGTCGGATTAGCGACCTATTTTACTATTTCTGATTCCTAATTTAATTCTCAAGCTGGACTTATATACATAGTACATACTAGTAGTTTGCCTCGAACAGTGAACTCGCGGGCCCCATATCTCGGCCTTGATCGATTTGGCACATGTTTCATGAGGCTCCGATCAAAACTACACGAGTTATCGTCGAACAAATATACACACAAACGCCGGATTGCTAAAGTAGATTCGGAGAATTTCGCTCGCTTCGCTAGCTCGCTCTTTCAATTATTGCCTGATTGGTAATCGTCATCATCATTTCGTCGCACAACATCCACTGTTGGACATAGGCCTCTTCAAAGGATTTCCAAAATGACCGATCTAGAGCGGCCTGCATACAGCGCTTTTCAGCGACCTTGGTTTAGGTCGTCTGACTACCTTGTGGGATTGGTATTGGTACCTGATTGGTAATTATCGGTAAAATTCAATGCTCTGTATATAGGTTAAAGAAGTGATGTGAAAGTATGATTCCTCCTTTCTATCCTTCTATCTGAATCAGCTAAAGGCTATTACAGACTAGCGACATTCGTCGCGCGACCAGGGCCATTTCTGACATACTGTCTGTTGCTCGTCTGTCTGACTGAGTCTTAAAATGAGAAAGACCGTAAGAAGAGTCTCCCTTTGTGTTAATAATTAAATATTGCTTACCTAAACTAATTAAAGCAGCAGGTGTCGCTAAAGAAGCCGCTTTCTTTCTCCTCGTGTTGTCCTTCTCCAACTGTGCGTCTATCTCTTTCTGTAACTCTGTTAGCTCCTTCTCGCCATCCTCTTCTTCTATCAACTATAATGTTTATATTTAAAATTAATACCACGACATCTAATAGATTTTAGTTTTTTATTGATAAGGTACTAATCTTCTTTATTCTTCAACAATTTTAAAACGTCTTTTCCATATGGTTATGTTTTTCTTTCTTTTCATGTAGGATAAAAGAAAACTGGGGCTAGTGAAAATGTAGTGAACGATAGGAATCGATAGACAGAGATGCCATAAAGAATCCCGAATAGGTAAAAGCGAGAAAGATGATGATATACCTAAAACACCCCATTGACCCTCTACTCGTACTTATTCAATCAAGTAAATTGGCACTCGTGTATAGTCTAATCGTAAACACTCACAATGACATATGGCACATTACCTTCTTCCATCGTTCCTTATCCCTCTTCTAGGCAGCTCTGAAGGCCGGAAGGTCCTTTTCTTCCTCCAGGTCCACAGTCATAAATCGTCTACAGTGAAGACACTCGACGGCGTCTTCCAGAACTCTATCAGCTACTTGTGTAGTTAACTCACGAACATTAACAATGAGATACGGTACATTACCTTCTGCAATCGTTCCTTATCCCTCTTCCTGGCAGCTCTGAAGGCCGGCGGGTCCTGTTCTTCCTCCAAGTCCACAGTCATAAACTCGTCTACAGTGAGGGCACTAGACGGCGTCTCCCCGAACTCCATGAGCCGCTTCCGAATCGTCGACTCATGGACTTTCACTATCCGCACCACGTCAGCCGGGCTTCTTGAGAAATTGTGGAGGCGAGCTGCGATCAGGATTGCTGGAAATAAATATTGTCATATCATTTATATAATAGATTTCGTCAATATATAGTCCAAGAAAGACAGTAATAAGACAGACCTGTCTCGGTGCGAGAGAATATGTTGGTCCATTTTAATCGTTGTATATAACGCTTCACAAAATATACTGAAACTATTTTAAGGGTGCATTCTATCTGTTGACGATGGGCCAACGCAGGTCCTTGTAAGGATGTTTAGTGGACTGTATACACTAGATGCTGGTTCCAAATGAAACGCCGGAGAGATTTCCGCTCTGATGGTATATTCACTGTTGCTGCTTGTACACTGTCTGAACTCGATTGCACTACTGACTGACTAACTACGACTGACTACAAACTTTGTACAAGCTAGGGCTATATATATACAATGGGCGCTACTCGCAGGTAGCGCCGATACGCGTGAGTGTCCCGACCAATCAGGGCGCGCGCTCGGGGATCGCCCGAGTGTGCGTGAGGAGGGGTGTGCCTCTCATTGGCTGAAATGTAGGCGTCCTGATTAGTCGGTCCTCTTACAAATTTCAGGCGGCACGCTGTCTGTCGTCAACATTCTCCCTCCGGCGAAGGAGTTCCGTAGCCATCCCTGGAAGACGACTGCGTGCCCGTTGTGCAGCGCGTCCTCTCCCTCTGGTCCGGGGAGAGTGCGGTCGATGACTGGAGCGCGATGAGCTTGGTGGTGGGTCGTCGAAAAGTTCCGCCCGCAGTCTTGACTTCGACGTTGCGCACCACGCCGTCGGGCCCGGGGAAGGTGTGTGTGACGATCCCCCGAGGCCATGTGTTACGTGGTAAGGTGTGGTCGGCGATGACCACGATGTCGCCGGCCTCTATTCTTTCTTGACGTCCGTGGCGGTCGGAGCGTGGCACGATGATATGTAACGTCCCTTTCGGGATGTCTGCCTTGTTCGCGTGCCCGTCGATTTTTCCCAGGCCGTCTTCCATCTTGATAGCGAATCGGCGTAGCGGGCTGGATCTCGGCACGGCGCGCCCCTTCTTGAGCTCGAGGATTTCTTGTGGAAAGGAGTCCTCTTGCGCACGTTGTAACCACAGCCGGGTCGCTCTTTTGATGTGGTCTTGGCTCAGCGTGACGCTTCGATCTTTACAGCGCTGAGGAAACAGGAGTACTTGAGCTGTAGCGCCTATCAAGCGGTCATATGAAGAGAACCGCTCGATGTCGGGTAGCGCTGAGTCCTGGCTCTTCGTGATGACGTGTACTTCTTCCTCACGGGTGTCTTCTCGGCATGCGTCCCATTGTGGCCATTCAGACTTCGGCCGTCTCAGGAACTCTGGCCCGGAGAACCACACGTCGTTTTCTTCTGGGACGTAGCCGCTCCTCGTAGCGATGTTGGCGACGTTGAGATGAGTCGGCACCCATCGCCAATCTGTTGCTCTCGATGATTCGGTGATTTCGCCGAGACGGTGTGCGACAAACGGAGTGTATCTGCGGCTCCCGTTGCGCAGCCAATGTAGTACGGTCTGCGAGTCGCTCCAGTAGCACGTGTCATCCACTCGAATGCGATGGTCTTCTTTGATGGTTTTCGCGAGTCTAGCGCCAATCAGCGCCGCCTGCAGTTCCAAGCGCGGCACCGTCTGTGTCTTCAAAGGCGCCACTTTAGCTCGTGCCGCCACTAGCACGGTCTTGACTTCGCCGGACTCCAGCTGTAGCCGCCAGTATGCCACCGTCGCGAAGGCGTCCTCACTCGCGTCGCGGAAGACGTGGAGTTCTCTGCGTCGCATGTCGCTCCCTCCGTTGTAGCTCCGAGGTACTCGCAGGCGTTGGATAGCTTGGAGCCCGGCCAGCCACGCGTCGAAGTCGGTCGCGACGTCCTCAGGCACCGGCTCGTCCCATGCAGTCTGGCAGCGCCACAACTTCTGCAGCGTGATCTTTGCTGTGATGGTGTAGCAGCACAGGAGTCCGAGCGGGTCGTAGATGCTCATCACTGTTGACAGCGCCTCGCGTTTGGTAGGCGCCCTTGTGCGTGTCCGGACCGCCTCAGGAACCTTGTTCAAGGCGGTGTTGAAGCTCAGGCTGTCCGTTTTGGAGTCCCACAGAAGTCCCAGCATTTTCTCGGCTCCGCCCAGCTGCGTTGTTGCTGCGCTGGCACGGCGGTCTTCTTGTGTAGCGGCGAGCAGCTCGGCGCTGTTGCTGTTCCAGCCGCGCAGGTGAAAGTCCGCGTGTTTGTGGACCTCATCCACTTGTCTGATGACCTCTTTCCCATGCGTGAGGTCGTCGAAGCTCTCGACGAAGTCGTCCATGTAATGCGACTCCGTTATTGGCCGTAGGGCGGCCGGGTGTGTGTCTCGATGGTGGTGTGCGTTTTTGTTGCGCACACTGTGGGCCAGGAACGGTGAGCTGGATGCCCCGAAGATCATCGACGTCATCTTGTACTTGCACGGCGGGTCCGTCGGTCGTTCCCGCCACAGGAACATCTGAGCCGGTTGGTCCTTCCTCTGGATCTTCACTCGCAGGAACATTTCTTCTATGTCCGCGGTGATTGCGTAGTCGCCTTCTCGAAAGCGAAACAGGATCGAGTTGAGGGACCGCAGCATGTCAGGCCCCTGAAGTAGATGGTCGTTCAGGCACGTCCCGTGGGTCTTCGCCGCCGCGTCCAGTACCACCCTTATTTTGCCGGGCTTGTTTATGTTGCGTACCGCGAAGTGAGGCAGGTACCACGAAACAGGACTGGCGTCTTCGGTCCCGTCGCAGAGCTCGGCGTAGCCCTTGTCGATCATGCTGTTGATCTTGGCGTGGTATTGCTTCTTCTCGTTCGGGTCCTTTTCAAGCTTGGCCTCGAGTGTCTTCAGCCTTTTCAATGCGGCGTTGTAGCTCGGCGGCAGCTGGGTTTCGTCATTGCGCCACGGCAGGCCCACTTCGTAGCGCCCGTCCTTGTAGCGTACTGTGTCTTCGAAGGTCTTCACGGCTCGCTTATCTTCGATCTTCATATGTTGTGAAGATGTCGACACCCCCAAAGCGTCGAGTTGGAAGTGTCGGGCCACTAAGTCCTCTAGCGGCTCGGCACCGGCAGGCTCGTTGGTGACCACGTGCAAGACGTCGTGTGCGCGTCTCAGCATCGCGCTCGGCATCACTCCGTGTAGCACCCAGCCGAGCTCGGTTTTCGAGGCGGCCGGCTCCTCTGCTCCTCCGCAGCGCAGCTCCCGTGTCACGATGAGTTGCCAGTTGTCGGTGCCTATTAGAATTTTAGGCTTTGCGTCGCTGTAGACTACGTCGTCCGCGCTGAGGTCGCTGAGATGACGCAGTTGTAGCACGTCAGCCGAGATAGATTGCGGCGTGAGGTCAAGGCCCGCCATCGTCCTGGCGGCGATGCTGAACTCTTCTCCACCAGCGCCCTTGATTGTGAGCTTGACACGTCGGCTCCTCACGTCTTGTCTCTTGCTGCCGATGCTCTTCACTTGTAGACACGTCGCTGGACCGTCGGCGCCAATGTGTCGCGCCAGGTCGTCGTCCACCAATGTAACGGTGGAGCCCTCATCGAACAGCGCGAAGGTCTTAAGGCTGCCGCGCTTCCCGGAGATTGTCACTGGGCAGATCTTCAGCTTGACGTCACTGCGCGTAGCTGTGGCAGTGACGGTTGCAGTGTCGCTGTCGGTGGCGGCCGCCGCAGCGGCGGCGGTGGCGGCGGTGGCGCCGGCGGAGTTGGCACCTTCTTGTTTCGGCTCGCCGTGTAGCAGCCGGTGGTGAGGTCGTCTGCAGCCATTGATACTGCAAGTCTTCTTCTTGCAGTTGTAGCGTCGGTGTCGGCTGGCGATGCATTTGAAGCACAGCCCGTTCTTCTTGATGACCTCCCAGCGCTCGTCGTACTGCATCTTCTTGAATTTCTGGCAGTCGGGCAGCGTGTGCGGCTCTTCACACGCTGGGCAGCGATTTTCGTCTTCGCTCGGCGTAGTCGTAGCGTAGACTTGTTTTTTCTTTGCCTCCGGTCGTGAGGCAGCGGCGGCGGTGCGAGGCGGCTCTCGCTTTTGATGACTCGGATTCGGTTTCGCCTTGGAGAATCCGTGCTTGAGGGCGATGTTGGCTTCCCTCATCAGGAACCTCGACAGCTTGACGATGTCGGGTTCGGGGCCCGGTGGGCTTCGGCGAAGTCGTACCATCGGGGCTTCAGGTGCAGGCTGAGCTTGTCAAGTACTTCTCGTACTAACAGCGAGTCCTGCAGGCAGCTTTGCTTGACGTTGCTCAGGAAGGCCACGATGTTCTGCACTTTCACGGCGAAGGTGTTGAGCTCCATCGCCGTTGTCCCCAGTCGCGGCAGATTCTGGAGGTCTTCGAAGGCTTGATCGGCTAGGAGGTCGGGCCTTCCGAAGCACTGCTCTAACGTCTCCATCACGACGTCTGGGTGTGTGGCGGAGTTCAGCAGTGACGCTACGGCGTCGCGGGCGTCTCCCTTGAGGCAGTTGCGAAGTCTTGCGATGTTCTCCGTAGGCGTGAATTTGTAGAGCTGCGTGGTCTCTCGCATGGCGGCGGCGAAAGAAATCCACTCCTTCGGAGACCCGGAGAAGTGCGGCAAGTCTGTAGTCTGGCGCGGCGGTGGCCGAGACGACATCATCTTCTCCATGGTGGCGGCAAGCTTCTCGATGCCGCGGCTGTGCGGCGTCGGTGACCTCCTCTCGGTGCGGCGGCTGTGTGGCGTCGGCGACCCGGCGCGGCGGCTATGCGGCGTCGGCGACTCCCTCTCGGCGTGGCGGCTATGCAGCGTCGGTGACCCGGCGCGGCGGCTATGTGGCGTCGGCGACCCGGCGCGGCGGCTATGCGGCGTCGGTGACCCGGCGCGGCGGCTATGTGGCGTCGGCGACCCGGCGCGGCGGCTATGCGGCGTCGGCGACCTCCTCTCGATGCTGCGGCTGCGCAGCGTCGGTGACCCCCTCCGTCGCTCCGGCTGTTGAGGCAACCAGTCGATTCGCCTGCCTCTGGCGGTCAGCGTCGCGGCGGCGGGTGTCGCGGCGCTGTCGGCGGCATCCACTCGAGGCGCTGCATTGACTGGACCGGGTTCGGGCGCGAAGTTGGCGGTTGCCTCCCTCCGTACGGTGAGGGCGGCGCTCGGCGTCGTCTCGTCCAACCAAGCGTGAACTCGGCTGATGTTCTGGGTCGGCTCCCCATCTTCCTCGACGCTGTCGTCGTCCTCAAGCTCGGCGAGGTCGGCAGCCAGTCGCTTTTTTATGAGTTCAGCTTCGATCTGAAGCTCCTGGCGTCGAATGGCGGCCAGGCGTTCTTCGGCTTCGAACTGTAGAGGTGCCACGGCGCTCGCAGTCGATCGTGTAGAGCGCGCAGTTCGTGACCGTGTCCCGGTTGCGGTCGGCTGGCCGGAATGCGCCACCAAACGTGTACGATGCTGATCACGTCTAGGCACGTTGGTGGGGGGCACCTCAGATTGCACTGAGTGCCCAGGCAGCGGGGCGCCGGTGGGAACTCCAGTTCGAAGGACAGGCGCAGCGGTTGATGCGGACGGTGATTGAGGTGGCTCGTCGAATACGCGACGACCCTCATCCACTCCACTTTGGCTTCGAGTGACGACCATCTTGATCCCCTAGGTGTTTCTTGAACGCCAATTCTTGTTTCTTGATCCGGCTCGAAGGACCACGCGCTGTTGACGATGGGCCAACGCAGGTCCTTGTAAGGATGTTTAGTGGACTGTATACACTAGATGCTGGTTCCAAATGAAACGCCGGAGAGATTTCCGCTCTGATGGTATATTCACTGTTGCTGCTTGTACACTGTCTGAACTCGATTGCACTACTGACTGACTAACTACGACTGACTACAAACTTTGTACAAGCTAGGGCTATATATATACAATGGGCGCTACTCGCAGGTAGCGCCGATACGCGTGAGTGTCCCGACCAATCAGGGCGCGCGCTCGGGGATCGCCCGAGTGTGCGTGAGGAGGGGTGTGCCTCTCATTGGCTGAAATGTAGGCGTCCTGATTAGTCGGTCCTCTTACAAATTTCAGGCGGCACGCTGTCTGTCGTCAACACTATCCATTATACTGAACAACCTTCCGCAAGAAACATATATCGAAATACGAAAAATAATTTTTGGCCTTCCATACAAATTCGGATCAGCTGATTGGTCAACTTGTATGGGACGCTAAAATTATTTTCATATTTCGATATATGTTCATTGGGGAATGTTGTTCGGTACGGACTGAATTCACTCTCATGATAGAATTTTTTGTTAGACCCTGTATAATTAATTCATAGTATGAAAAAGTCGCTTCCGGCCGTATGTCCCGTAGGTATGTAAGCACGTTTAGATCTTTTTAAGAAGGCAACGGATTTTTCATCAATAGACATATTCTTTGAAATGGAAGGTTTATATGTATCATAAATACCCTGGGAAAGTCAGGGCGCTCTGTACTTTTAAAACATTTAACAATTTCGACCAATTATCTAAGTTATTTTATTATAATATATAAACCTACATTACCACTGACTGTCTCACTGATTTGCGTCTGGATTTAAGAAAATTAAACTATTTCGTTCATAACGTCTCACTAAGACTTCGTAGCGGTCTGAAATTTTGTATGCCTGGGTAAAGCATCCCGCGGAACAAGAAACTGCAATCAGATTTTGGATCCAAGATGGCCGCCCACACATTTTTTCATGTTTCCTCAACAGACTGCAATTCTTATTCATTTTCTGAACTGGAAACATATTTAGCCTAACTCAACAGCTGCACGAAAAACCGCGGGCTGCTTGCAGCCCGCGCAACGCCCGAAAAGCTAGTTTTTTTAATAAACTTATCAAATTTTAAGAAATCAAAGCATATTCTAACGCAATGACTTCGTGAACTATCTTTAAATAAAATTGGCCAAGTGCGTGTCGGGCCACGCGCTGTGTACGGTTCCGTAGTTACGAATGCCAACTTTGAGTTTATGCCACTAAAAACGTCTAAAAACTAATTTTCTATTGAATTTGTATGAAATTTTCCTTTTCCGATTACATTTTATAAGTTGATCGACTATAACTTTTTAATTTGTATACCCTACTTAGCTCTGATAGTTTTCCTTTAAATTTCGATATATTTACTATAGCTGTTAATTTTTTCACGTGTCCATATATAACCGTTTAGCAGATAGAGGGGGGGACACTAGACTCCACTTTAAAAATAATAATAAGACAAAAATTTTCACTTTAAAACCAAATATTTCAGAAACGGATCCCTAAATCGAAAAAAGATGTTTGCAAGCTCATAATATTTTTGAAATACCTATTCAACGATACCCCACATGATTGGTTAGTCGAAAAAATAAAATTAACTTTTGACTTTACTTGTATGGGAGCAACCCATACAAAAATTTTTTTTCAATATTTTATTTTACCACTTTTTCCGCATAATTTATATACATACCTGTACCAAATTAAAGCTTTCTAGTATATATAGTCGCTGAGTAAAGCCGCGGACGGACAGACAGACATGGCGAAACTATAAGGGTTCCTTGTTTACTACAGAATCCTAAAAAAGAAACAAAACATTGTTATTTCTACATTGTCTGTCGAAGTCTAAATCAGTCATCGTTTACACCTGTCCAACAAAGTTACTCTACAAGTACATCTGACGCAATGAAAAAACTTTGAATTACAAAAGTTAAGCTCATGGTTCATGGGCAGAAGACACAAAAGGAACATGAGAACGACCATGGGATGACTAATGATTATGTGGCCACCTGGCCGCCTTGGGAAATCGGTGGCAATATGAATATGTTAGAATAATAGGGACCCAGGGTCTGCTTACAGCAACCACTTTTCATTAGGCGGGCCATAGACCTTAATTTTTCTACTGTTTTAATGTGGGATGTAGGCATGACTGATAGGTGATTGCTCAATGTTTTGTTTTTTAGGGGGCATACATTAATTTTGCGGGGTCCAGTGCTGCCCCCATTTGATATAAATCATTTGAAAGGAAACGGAGAAATCATTAAAAAAAATCTTGACCAAGCCTTAGATAACCCTCCAAACTAGTTTATTAACTACTGTTTATAGTTTATAGATAGAACGTCAAGCTTTTGTACGCACATTGGCGAAAAACGGCCACTTTTGGTTAATGTGCGTAGAAAAGCTTCACTTTCTGTCTTGAAATATAAACAGTAGTTCATAAAATAGTTTGAAGGGCTATCTAGGACTTGGTCAGGACTAAATTTTAAATGATATCTCCGGCTCCTTTCAAATAATGTATTTCAAATGGGCAGCACTGGACCCAGGAAAATTTATGTATCCCCCTTAAGTACAAAACATTGAGCAATCATAAAGTTGGGCAAAGGTTTTGCGATTCAAGATTTTCATCAAACTTCCGTGGATATCGACATGTGAAGATAAAAATCCAGTCTGCTTAGCTTGACTTTTTGTTAAAAATTCAACATGTGTATTTAAACCCTATTTGACAAATACGATGCAATCAAAATGTTGTCCAATCAATCAATGACCCACTTATTGTCTTGGCCAAAATGCCCTAAATCTTGCACAATGCAAGACAATTGCAAGGGAGTCGCCGTGGTCAAACATTGGTCAAGTTTATTGTAGGTGAGAAGACTCGAGAACAAGAACCCTATTTGAGTCCGTGCAAGTATTTAATACTTCAAAATGACGTTAAAATTAAGTAAAAAAAAATATAGAGCTACTTATTCAACGACCTTTACTTTGCAGCCACAATAGCATGTTAACGAATGAACAAACGAAATTCATGTTCACGGTCGAATTGAATACGATAACAAACTTGACCTTGGTAGATTATTTACTTCGGTAATTTAATTTTACCATAATAAACACGTAAGTATTACATTAATAATAATACTATTAACTTAATCATGCGATATATTTCGGTTTGTTATAAAAAAATATAGTACCTAATTTAATTTTAAATTTTGGTGGTAAATCCTACGTAAGTATCGATTTCGACTTGAGATAAAAATCAATTAACTTTTATTTAATTTTAAATTTTTGGTGATAAATCTTTTGACACAAATAAACGACAAGTCCTTGAAAACATAAACATATAACGTTTCAGATAAATAAAGACACAAATTAAAAAAAAAAAACATTAAAATCTTATCAAAATATGAATGACCTACTCGAAAAGCCCTGTGAAACTAAGCATGGGCAAACCCATTTTATGTTCATTTAACGGTGATTTCATTCATTATAATTTCATATTTTATCGTCCATTTACATTTTCTTGGTTTATTTCAGTATCCAACGCTTTTCAGTATGTACAACTTATAAGTAATCTGTAGTTTTTGTATTTCAGTGTACGACATTTCTGCTATAAATACCATAGAATTATAACTTCTCTTATCTCTGATAAATACGCCAACTTATAATATTAATTTTGTGTCTCTATCTACCAGTAACTAAGTCTAGACCTTACTGCACTGGCATAAGAGTGGTTCTTTTGACGTCGACAGACTCGACAATATATTTAAATATTCTACAACGTTTAACTACATTGTGTTGCTCTAACTAGGTCTTCATACAATAAACCTACTTAACTATTAATTAATTCACGCTCTCATTGTTCAAAGTCCAGACCCTTTATTATGGTATTATACTTATTATAATTATAATTATCTCAGTTTCTTTGCCAAGTTACATAATGCTTGTTTATAAATAAGCAATGTTATGGTTATGTAACCGCGACACTTCCAGCGCTTATTTTTGGCGTGGTAAACCGGGTGATTGCCAATCAAATTACTGTGAAGTAGGTCGTAATGGTATCGACATGATAATCATCGGAATGATAAATAATTGGCCAAGTGCGTGTCGGGCCACGCGCAGTTTAGGGTTCCGTAGTAACGAATGCCAACTTTGGGTTTATGCCAGTGAAAACGCCTAAAAACGAATTTTCTATTGAATTTGTACAAAATTTTATTTTTCCGCGTACATTTTATAAGTTGATCGCCTATAACTTTTTAATTTGTAAACCCTACTTAGCTCTGAGAGTTTTCCTTTAAAGTTCGTTATATATACTATAGCTGTGATTTTTTTCACGTGTCCATATATAACCATTTAGCAGATAGATGGGGGGGACACTTGGCTCTAACAAAAATGTTCACTTCAACTAAATATTTCAAAAACGGATCGCTAAATTGAAAAACGGTGTTTATAAGCCCTTAATATTTTTGAAAGACCTATTCATGCTTGGTTAATCGAGAAAAAAAATTGTCTTTTCACTTTACTAGTATGGGAGCTACCCAAAAAAAAATTTGTTTGCAGTATTTTATTTTACAACTTTTTCCACAAAATTAATATACATATCCATGCCAAATCACGGCTTTCTAGTACTTATAGTCGCTGAGTAAAACCGCGAACGGACAGACAGACAGACAAACAGACATAGCGAAACTATAAGGGTTCCTTGTTTACTACGGAACCCTAAAAATGCAGGCACCCGCTCATTCTCTGACTATAATTGTATTAACAGATAAATAAACGGTGTCCCAAGTCACTTCAGAACAAAATACAATTTTTAGATTTTTTTATTAGAAAATTGATTCTCGGCATGGCCAAAAATGGAACACTACATATAGGCTAAAAAAAGTTTCTCAGATACGTCGGACTTTCTCTAACTAGTACTTTCATCATTAATATAATTGACTCAACTCTACCAGTCAACTATACAACGTAGAAGGGACATACCTGTAACAAATGAAACCACGGGCTGTAATAGATCACGATAGTATTATGAAATTAAAATTACAGTCATAAAGCAAAATAACTACGATATATCCATTCAAAATGCCTGAGCGGCTCCACATTTTTATATGGAAATGCCAATTTTTTTTTGCTTTTTGACGTTGTTGTTGTTGTTGATAGCCCGTGGTTCGATTTATTACGGGTACGTCTCTTCCACCTTGTATACAATTGATCTCTACTATTGTACTAATATTTGAAAAATAATAACTATATAATAATATTCCTTCCGGATCATTAAGAAGAATTCCTAAAATGTTGAATGCCGACGTCAAATGTAAAAAAATTTTTTTTTTGCTTCCGATTAAAAAGAAAATAGAAACAACATATTTTTTATTTTGTTAACACGTAAGTTAAATGACAAAGAGACCGCATTGCATTCCAAAATCAGTACTCTGTTTATCATGTCACGTTTGATCAAAACCATTTCAATAGATTCAGCTATACGCTGACCTTCTCACTGCAAGGAAAAGCCTGATTGAATTGAATTTCATTACAAGAATACCTGATTTACCGGACTATAACCGAAGATAAAGTGGTGGCCATAGCTGCATTAGAGTATTAATAGGAAAAAAGTGTATTCTAAAACTTACCTTGGGAATCGCGTGATGGAAAATTAAAACGGTTTGAATGAAAGGGAAACCCAAGTTAAAACAAATGCGTCAAGTTTAATCCCAGTCTACGAACTGTAGTCTCAAACAACACAAAGGACTAGGTATTTGCCAACCTATATTATGAGTTGTGAGAATAGAAGTTCCTAGGAAAATTATAGGTTGACGAAGTTTCTGTTGCTGCTAGCAGCTTATGCAAAATTGTAGGGAAACTAATTAACACAAACAAAGCCGAAGTTTTTTCTCGAGGGTGCAGTGGCGAATATACACATTTGCCGCCAGTAGGCTTAGGCACCAGATACCTATTCAAACTTGGAACTATCCCTGTCATTCTCCACATCACCCGTTTGGTTGACTGGTAGGTTAAGGCCTTAGGCTTTAAGTCCGCCATTATACTTGTATTTGTGTATAAAGTTAAATACATAAAAATAAAAAGTCACATCCACTGCTTACCTGTCAACCTTACAATACAATAAGGTATATGATATGAGCTGCTACTAGTAGTTTTTAACTATAGGCTGCCGGGTTCTCTGCTTACACAAACCTTATCTGGTGGAATCCGTGGAGTAAGATACACTGTCAGAGGCGAGTGTATGTCAATCCAAAAAAATACAGTTTCAACCAACCAGCTCCGCATATCCCCGAAGGCCTTCTTCCCGAGTGGATGGAGTCCTTCTGCATCCTCTTGACCAGCCGCAGCGCCGTCGTGGTGACTTCATGCAGCTTGTTCTCGAATTGAAGCTGGGACGCGAACCGAAGTATGTATATGCAAGGATCTGAAACAAGGCAAATATTTCTTGCTCTAGTGAGATGCTTTTCATGAGGCCTTCTTTCCCATTTTCCATATTATGTTTTGCCCTGCACCAAACTATGAGCATAATCAATTACTGCTTGGGCTGTACTTAGAAAAAATCAGTTAGGTTCCTAGGTATACAATACATATTCCCTGTCTGATCCATGTAGGAATAACTCAGACCCTCAATATGAACAACTTTTCCTATGGGACCAATGTTTGAAGCTAGAAGTATAGTATAACGCTACTGATTTCAGAAGCACCCTTTTTTTATCAATTGCATAAAACATCTGCACTCCTGAATTTGGTAGCAAGTTCACTAAATGTCTGATTTAGAAGGGCAGATTTTTAATGAATACCGCGGTAAGGATCATATGTTGTGAGTCTGGTGTTAGGGTCTGCAACGTGCATCTGGTATTTACCTGTACTAAACATCAGGTGGGCTGTTTGGCCCACCTGGTGTTAAGCAGTTTCTGTTTGTATTTCTTTACAGCCTATATCAGTCCACTACTGGACTAAAAGCCTATCCCAGTAAAGAGAGGATATAGCATTAAACACCACGCTAGGCAGACGGGTTGGTGATCACAGTAGATAGTATGAAGTCTTTGCACAGAAGAGGCTGCACGGGATGTATAGGTAAGGCAACAGAGAACGGGGCTTAGTCGCCTCTAATCATATTACGACACTCGTGGTAGAGGAAAGTGTTAGTTGGTGACAAATTGTATTCTAATCAGCGTCACCACATGGTCTGCTTGTATTAAAAATACAAGAACCTTTCAAGTTCATAACAATTTTTATAATTTTATACTCAAATATATTTTTCTACTGAACGTGTGATAAATTAATTATGAATATTGTATACGGTTTATATTTGTTTTGTTTATTTATAAGCATTTGCAAAATATGAAAAAGATATACGTTTAAAACACTTTACTTATACCTGACGACGGAAGCTATTTACGGCTAACAGTTTATATATTTTTGAAATGTGCTTATTAAAGACCTTACATTTGATACCCTCTTGATATCGAAACAAAAAAGAAATGACTCTTTTGTATATAACCTTTTTATATACATTTATTGCAAACCAATTGTAGCTTATTCGCTTAACTGTCTGTCAATAAAGAACAATAGTAAAACAATGGCGCGCGACCGTATTACGGTCGTAGACTGTTGAAGGGCTATGTCACCGGACAATAATGAAGAATCGTTTGACAAGTAATTTGGTAGAATTAGATAAGCGGTTCGGATGCTACGCACAGTGGAACAGACATAAATACCCACATAAAAACATACATAGAATACTAAAAACATTACCGTATTCGGGTAAAAAAGTAAACCTACTTGAGACATTACGTTTAATTATAACAATGTCGCTAATAACTAACCGAAATGTCAACTAGGTATTACTTCTGTCTACATGATATGAATATCTAGTAGGTCTTTAGTGATTACAGCTGGTTTATAATCTGTATTAAGAATAAGTGCTTCCATATTAAGAATAAGCATTTATGCCAACTTTGAGTTTACGCGAATAAAAACGTCTAAAAAACTAATTTTCTATTGAATTTGTATAAATTTTCCACTTTTTCATTTGTAAACCCTATTTAGCTGATAGTTTGTTATATACTCGTATACTACTGCCGTGAATTATTTTCCATAAAACCCTTTAGCAGATAGAGGGAAACTAGACTTTAATCAAATATTTCAGAAACGGATCCCTAAATCAAAAAATAGTGTTCAGTGGCTCACAATATTTTTGAAGGACCTATTCAACGATACCCCATGCGATTGGGTTAGTCGAGAAAAAAGTTGACTCCCACTTTACAAGCCACCATGTATTTTTTTAATTTTTTTTTCCTTATTTGCGCATGATTAATTTACATACCCATGCCAAATTACAGCTTTCTAGTACTTATAGTATCTGACTAGAACCGTGGACAGACAGAGATACAGACAGAGACAAGGCAAAAAATATCCTATGATAATAAAGATATATTTGAATTGAATTGAAATTGAATTTGTTTCCTTATATAACTTAATTTTCCTGTACCTTTGAACAGGAAAATTAAGTTATTATTTTATTTTGTATAAACACAGCTTTATTTAACCTACTAGTAAGTATATAATTTACACATCGACGAGTCAATGAACTTAAAGGTCGGACGTGTTAACTTTGGAGCAGAATGGTTATTTATAAAAGAAGTTACCTACCTAAATGGCAATACCCTACCTATGTTTATTTTCTTGACCAACAACTACCTAAGTACCTGCCATACCAGTCAGACAGCACCTGAGTTTATCAACAACAACAACATACTGTTTTTTTATATCATAGTATCGGCACCCAACATATAGTTTTTATTTATAATATAATAACATAAAGTTTTAGAGGAAAAGGACATATTGCGTACAAACGAATAGTTAACTTTGATTCATGACATCGCCGAAATACAGTATGTCTGCTATGGCCGAAGTGATGAGGTAAATATAATAGTAAAGGAAAGAAAGAAATAAACTCAAATAAGAGTAATATATAAATTTGTATATGAGAACATTGGAAACAAAACCCACGCCGGCCAACATGTGAGCGAACATTAATTCTGTGACGTAAGGGTTTGATGGTCAAAGTCAAAATCCAAAGACGGTTTACGGGTCAGCCTTCAACTCAGTTTGCTAATTCCATTTCCCGCCACCGCTGCTCAAGGTGTTCCACTATTTGTTTCAACGAGTTAGGAGATAGACAAGCAAGTATGGCCACTAGGATAAAGGAAAAAAAAACGTTTCAAAAATAGTACTTATCAGTTGTTAGGTAATTCTAAGTGATCTAATACGACGTAAATAAGAATAATAAAATAATAGTCAGTTGTTTAAAAAACATATCATAATAAAAATCTGGCTAAGTGCGAGTTGATCTTGCGTGAAGATGGTTTCGCACAATGCCAAAGTTTTGAAATTAAGGGGCTACCTGAATTTTCCGGGGTCCAGTGCTGCCCCCATTTAAAATAAATCATTTGAAAGGAAACGGAGATATCATTTAAAATTTTGTCTTGATCAGACCCTAGATAACCCTTCAAACTATTTTATGAACTATTGTTTACAGTTTAAAGTGAGAACGTGAAGCTTTTCTACGCACAATTGCGAAAAACGGTCACTTTTGGCGTATGTAGAAAAGCTTCATGTTCTCACTGTAAACTGTAAACAATAGTTCATAAAATAATTTGAAGGGTTATCTAGGGACTGATCAAGACAAAATTTTAAATGATATCTCTGGTTCCTTTCAATTGATTTATTTAAAATGGGGTCAGCACTGGACCCCGAAAAATTCAGGTAGCCCCTTAATATAAAATATTTGAAATTGTCATAGACGCGAGTTAACTAATAATAGCGCTATCTGGTGGTTTTTTAGTGAACTATTTTCCGTAAGTGAACGTATTTTATTGTGTTTACCACTTTATTTTCAATTGATAGAATTCTTATAAGTTTTCCAGTAATATACAAGCAATGAATATTTTGTTCTTTTTTTTTAAATTTTAGGCTCATGGTGAATATTCAATTTTCTTCTTATTTCATGAATAAAATCAAAACTGTTTATTTTCATTTACAATAATAACAAAAATATATCTGAGATCCTCATAACGAGCCCTTTGATTTGATATATGACACCTGTACTATGTAACTAAGGTTTGCAAAACTATTCTTTTAATTTCCGACTATGTCTTCCAAAAATGACCTATATTTTAAACAAAAAAATAATAATATTTACTTTGCACATCTGTTTTTGGGTTATATGATTACACCATCCTACCAAATTTCACCTGAATTGGTCCAGTAGATTCGGAGAAAATTGGCTGTGACAGACGGGCGGACAGACAGATGACGAGTGAAAAAATGTACGTGTGCTCTGAGGGCCACTTTCTCAGAATTCTTTGAAAACATGCTCAGGATTTAGTGTACATTCCCAAAGAATTGTGAAAGTTGGAACTAGATTTTGTGAAAATCAAATAAGCGAGTTATGGGATTTAAAGTTGGACCCAGTCCACACATAGAGAACCGGATAAACTAAGTAGAACACTTGTACCGGATAAACTAAGGGCACTAAAGAAAAAGTCTTTACGCCAAAATGCATGATAATGCCAAACAAAAATTCAAAATGGACCCTCACGTGGAAAGTTTATTACGCTTATAACAACACCGTCAAATTTTGGCTACTCTATGAAATCCTATATTATAGAAAATAAATTGTAAAATTTTGTGAAAGCCATATCACGTTATGCCAATCACGATATCACGTTGGTTAAAAATTATCACCTTGTAAAAATTCGGGCCCTCAGTCCTCCACTTTTTAGGGTTCCGTAGTAAACAAGGAACCCTTATAGTTTCGCCATGTCTGTCTGTCTGTCTGTCTGTCCGTCCGCGGTTTTACTCATTTGGCATGGGTATGCATATTAGTTATGCGGAAAAAGTGGTAAAATAAAATATTGGAAAATATTTTTTTTTGGGAAGCTCCAATACAAGTAAAGTGAAAATTATTCTTTTTTTCTTGATTTACCAATCATGTGTGGTATTGTTGAATAGGTCTTTCAAAAATATGATGAGCTTGTGAACACCGTTTTTCGATTTAGAAATCCATTTTTCAAATATTTGGTTTTAAAGTGAACATTTTTGTTAAAGTCAAGTGTCCCCCCCTTCCCCCCTCTATCTGCTAAACGGTTATATATGGACACGTGAAAAAATTCACAGCTATAGTACATATAACGAATTTTAAAGGAAAACTATCAGAGTTAAGAAGGGTTTACAAATTATAGGCGATCAATTTATAAAATGTACTCGGAAAAGGAAAATTTCGTAAAAATTCAATAGAAAATTAGTTTTTAGATGTTTTTACTTTTCAGTGGCATGGACTCAAAGTTGGCATTCGTAACTACGGAACCCTATACTGCGCGTGGCCCGACACGCACTTGGCCAATTATTTGTTTTCGTTTTGTTTCGCTTAACGTATGATAGCTAAGAAAAAAACGAAATTATCTCCGTTTGTAAAAAAAAATTTGCTATAGATACAGTTCCCTTAGGTAATAAAAACATCTTCTATTGTATTAGAAAATCAAGTTTTATTTTTATTATGTAAATAATGAAATAGGGTGACAACATTTTGCATAAGCCCGAACTTAAAGCCTAGTGCTGCCCTCATTAGAAATAAATTATTTAAAGAAAAATAGAGACTATTAAAAAACGGCTTTTGCAATATGAAAATAAAATTAATTAATAACTCAATGGTTTATATATAGTTTTTTTTTTAATTACGTCTAAAATTTCTAATGGAAGCAGCGTTGGACTTCATTTACCTCTTTAAATTGCAGCATAGATTAATAAATGTAGAGTTATCGGTATTAATAAACTTGGTTCGATTTTTCTCTTATTATCATCATAACATTGGAAATTACTATTTTTTAATACATGACATTCGTAATGAACAATTCTATCTTAAAAGAGTGAAGGAACGAATCCAATAGCTCCGATTACTTTGAAACAGCATTAGCAACTAAAATCACTCAGAATTAGCACTAAACATTAAAAATAAATGTGGGTAAAAATTAAATTATTGTCACCCTACCCACATACATTTATAGTCAATTATAGTATATATTCAAATTTGTAGCCTCAACGTAATTATTATTATTAACAAACAATATCAATTTGTTGCACATTTTTTTCTACAAAGGGAGGAAATTTTGTGTTTTTATTAGCTATCATAAGCGAACAAAACAAAAACAAAAAAGTGGAGGATTGAGGGTCCGAATTTTTACAAGGTGATAATTTTTAACCAACGTGATATCGTGATCTGTTATGGCGTTCACAAAATTTCACAATTTATTTACTATAATACTCGTATAGGAGATCAAAGAGTAGCCAAAAGTTAATGGTTTTGTTATTATTAGCGTAATAAACTTTCCATGTGAGGGTCCATTTTGAACGGAGATATAGAAAATAATACAATGTTTTGCTATAATATATCTAGTTTCCACAATTTTTGTTTGGCATTATCTTAGATTTTGGCGTTAAGACTTTTTCTTTAGTGCCCTAAGTTTATACGGTACAAGTGGACCCTCAATCCTTTATGTATGAATTGAGGGTCTACTAACTTTAAAGCCCATAACTCGCTTATTTTATTTTCACAAAAGCCGGTACCAACTTTCACAATTCCTTGAGAATGTTCACTAAATCATGAGCATGTTTTCAAAGATTTCTGAGAGAGTGGCCCTCAGAGCACACGCACATTGAAGAAACGGAACCCTTATTTCTATAAGGGTTCCGTTATTAAAATTTTTGTACGGAACCCTAAAAAAGTGATGATCGTAACAACGGACGTATAACAAAAGTGTAAGGTCGAAGAACACACAAATATAGTGAAGTTGAATATTAATCAGGTATTTACTGACTTTGATCCGAAAAGGAAACGTCCTTTTGATGTAGGTACTACCCATTTGAGACGGACATACATACTCAAACTGTATGTATGTGAGATAAGCGAGAAATCACAGTTAAAGAAATAACATCCATGTAAAGTCCAATATATTTAATATTTTTTAAAAAATTAAGAGAAACGGCTATAAAACGCCATTATCTTAGTAAATAATTACAAATGAGAATAAATTTCTTTGCTCAAATATAGTAATAGTATAGTAATAGAAAAAAGATAAGATGTCAATTGTTTAATTAATGCCATGTATTCAACCTAAACTAAGGCATGCAGATGATAAATAGGTAAGTAACGAGTATCATATGAATTTATCTATTAAAATATGGAGATAATAACTCAAGGGACATAATATTTTTTTGGCGACGTGATAAAGCTTCTTAATTTATAACTAAGCAACGGGAAAATGAGATAGCCTCTAATAAACTAATTCGTCTTTTGTACGACGCTAACTAAATATTCTAAAGAAAGCGTCAAATATAGATCAGCAATTATTTTAAGTTGTCCTTCTGATTTATACTTGCCACCAAATTTACTAACTCAGCCCCGGATTTAACAGATCATCACTATTTTACGTTTCACACCTTCAATACAAGCTCCTCAAAAAATACAATTCAAGCCTCAATAACCATCATCATATATCCTAACATGGGCGCCGGCAGAAATAATTTGCTGTGCCGAAGGGCACAGCAAAGTACTAGTAAAACTGAATTGACAACACAACAAACTTCAGTTAATATTTATGATGTGGGTTTATATCTGGCATCTAACGTACCTATTAGTGATGAAATACGGTTTAAAGTGCTCGAAACACCGTGGAAACCTCCGCAAGATTATGATTTCAAGCAGGACATCGATCATAAAAACGAAACACAACAACGTGCATTTCGTCGCGAGTGGCTCACAGCATACCTTTGGTTAGCCTATTCTACTCAGGTTAAAGGACCACTTTGCCGTACATGTGTATTATTTCCCGCACAAATTCATCGAGGCAGTACTCAGTGGCCATTTATCGTTCGGCCATGCAAAAAATATAAAAAAGGACCACTTTGCCGTACATGTGTATTATTTCCCGCACAAATTCATCGAGGCAGTACTCAGTGGCCATTTATCGTTCGGCCATGCAAAAAATATAAAAAATTTCATGAGTGTGCGAGATCTCATGCAAATAGCCAGTGGCATCGTGATTCGATGATAAGTTTTAAAAAATTTCTGGAAATCACGCAAAGAAAAAAAAATACGTTTATGAACAGATTGATACTAAATATAACAGGGAAATTTCAGAAAACAGAAAAAAACTTCTTTCACCCATTAACCCTAATATCTTCTGTCTTATTTTGTGCTACGCATGATTTACCCCTTCGAGGAAAAACAGAAGATGGGTCACTTTTCAAAGACTTACTACATTTCCGAGTTGAGGCAGGAGATACGGTTTTAAAATACCACTTTGCAACTGGTTCGAAAAATGCCCTCTATGTATCCCATCAAGTACAAAATGAAATTATTGAAACCTGATGTTCTTCGTGAAAGCATTATTGATGAAGCAAAAGAAGCGGCATACTTTTCAATCTTGGCTGACGACAGCGGATATAAGTGGGACTGAACCGCTTTCAATGGGCATAAGATACGTCAAGTTTGACCAAACGAAACACATTCCCTCTAATATGGCTGATCCGTGCATCAACTCGTGAACGGGTGCTGCCCGCTACGCAATTTATGTTTGTTTACTTATTCGCAAGCATTACATGTTATAATGTGTCAACATTGTATTATATTATAAGTATTTATTAATTAAAAGACAAAAATAATAATAAGACAAAGCCCTTCTGGCGAGTAGGCGACCAATACTGTGAAAATGAGGTTCTTTCGGCGTTTCTTCTCAGCAGTGGTCGTTACGAAGCGCTGGTATCGGTAGCTTTTCATTAAAAATAAATTAAATTTTAATATACTTTACACGTAACATAAATTATACATATTGACGTGTAAAAGTGCCTGTAAAGGTCTAATTACTGAATAAACATTTGAATCTTTGAATCACAGTTACGTAATACTTGAAGAATTTTTGGGGTACAGACTATTTCAAAAATTAGATGCTGCATCGATTTCGGAAGTTATAATATCTTTTTTGACATCATGTGGTTTAGATCTCAACAAAATGGTTGGTCAAGGGTTCCCCCCCAATGGGTTCCCGGTTTGTCGTACCGGGGGGGGCTCAGTACCCGTGGTAGCCTCGAGCCACGGGGAAGCTAAGAGGAACCCGCGAGGGGGCGCTCCTGCTGTTTGTTCCACCAGCAGTGAGCGCCCACATTGGGGCGGCGGGGGAGTGGGAAGTTCTCCCCCCACCCGGGGAGGGGCGCTCCCGCGGGCTCGGCTTCGGTCTTGAGCCTGTCGGGATGCGCCCAATGGGGCGGCGGGGGAGTGGGAAGTTCTCCCCCCACCTGTGGTGGGGCCGCCGGGAGAAGAATGTTTCATTGCTCTCCCGGCGCTTCAGGCGGGGCCACACCGCCGTGGCTGTGGTTAGAGATCGGTCGCGGAGGAGGAGGAGTGTCGGTGTTACGTTGCCGCTCTCCCTATCCTCCGCGACCGAGCGGTGCCGCACCGCGTTTGCGGCGAATGGCAAGCAGTGGAGCCTTTCATCTTCTCCGCCGCTGGGAGCCAGTTTATCTGGCTCCCATGGGTCCACAGGCAGTGGACTGCGTGGGAGTCTGCCGCCTCTCAATTGGCCCGAGGAGGTACGGCGCGTCCGTGAGTTCCAGACGCGCCGACTTGGTGAGTGGGGGGGTGCTGTGACGTCCCCACCGCTTAGGCGGCCAGCCGCGCCGGGGTTCGCGGTTGTATTTCCGTTCCCGTGTCCCCGGCAAAAGCGGTTGTGATGGAACTCCGGAGGTTTTTTAGTGGGTAGGCACGTCACTCGGGCGTGGAGTCCCACATAACCCGACAGCCTCCCCCGCAGGCTGACGGGTATCCGTAACAGGGATCTATCCTCCATAAAAAAAAAGGGTATGATGGTTGCTCCACGATGGCTGGATGGTTGCTCCACGATGGCTGGACATGTTGGTGGAGTTCTGGAACTATTAAGGAAACTATAACTTTTTTTAGAAAGAGCATTTTGCGGCGAAAAAAATTCCAAATATTCTCGTTTTGTGAAACCAGATGGTCTGCAAAGTACAAAAGTATACAAATTTTCGCTCAAAATTTAACCAAAATTGTAGAAGCATTACAAGACCTCTCAGAAGATCAAGCCACTAATTCTAAAAAATCATTTTCTCTGTTACAACTACAACGAACGGTCCATAATGGAAATTTTTACCAAAATAAAGTTTATATTTTTGTCTCCCCTCAATAGTTCCGAGGTAATATTAGTGGCCATCATTTACTATTTGATGACAATTTTAGTTAAAGTTTGACTATCAATTAATGTAGGATGAGTCAGATTATAAAGATACTGAGTTATAAAATAAGAAGGTAATGTAATTACTTTTTTGTACATTATAAATATACTGAGTTATAAAATAATATTAACATTTTAGAAGTTTAT
Organism: Acrobasis suavella; assembly: GCA_943193695.1. NCBI lineage: Eukaryota > Metazoa > Arthropoda > Insecta > Lepidoptera > Pyralidae > Acrobasis > Acrobasis suavella. The sequence continues at coordinate 8,391,198 of OW971947.1, forward strand.
AGCTTGAACGCATGATACAAATTTAGATGCTAAAAAATATCCACCATGCTGGGTTGTATTTAGAGTGGCTTACATAGAAGATAATTAGTGGCTAGAAAAGTATTATTCAGATGCACGTTGGTTGTGGCTGACTTAGTAATTTAGAAGGCAATGTATTTTTTTTAGAGGCGGATAATGCAATTTAAAAGAAGTTTGTTTAATTAGCACCCTTAATATATTATTTACATTGGTATAATTAAAAGACAATAAATACTAATTAATTACGTACACATTTTCATATAACCCAATATTATTTTATACGCTCACAATAGTCTTTTATATTCCGCTGTGTTAGTGAGTTAAAGTGAATGTATATTATAAAGTGATATTTTATAATGTAAGTATATTGTATTGCTTTTTGTGAGGCATAATTTTCTCTGTTTATTCCTATGGAAGTCCTTGCGACACGACATCCGCTCCTTTAATACTAAATGTATTAAGGAGACGATCGAGCAGAACAAAGGCTCCAAGTGTTCGCAAGAGTTATGTCGGTTGGGCAAAGCTGATTGATAAAGTCGAAGACGGAGGCCGGTGGCGTGGTGTCGACAAAGGAAGGGGTTCTGGCAGAGATCGAGAGGTTTTATGGACAGCTGTATACTTCCATTTCGCAACCCAGCGGACAAATGGCTAAAGACCCAAGAGCCAAGCTGACCCGACACTATACCGAAGATATCCCGGATATCAGCCTGTACGAGATTAGGATGGCCCTCAAACAGCTCAAAAACAATAAGGCGCCGGGCGAGGATGGAATTACAGCAGAGCTTCTAAAAGCGGGCGGAACGCCGGTACTGAAAGTCCTTCAGAGGCTCTTTAATTCTGTTCTGCTCGAGGGCGTAACGACAGAAGTATGGAACAGGGGTGGTGGTCCTGTTCTTTAAAAAGGGAGATAACACCCTATTGAAAAACTATAGGCCTATCACTCTCTTAAGTCATGATACAAGTTGTTTTCGAGGGTCATCACGAATCGTCTCGCAAACAGGTTTGATGCCTTCCAGCCCCCCGAACAAGCCGGTTTCCGTAAAGTCTTTAGTACCACGGACCACATTCACACGCTGCGGCAGGTTATAGAGAAGACGACGGCCGTTATGCATAGGGTTCGTGGACTATAAAAAAGCCTTTGATTCGATCGAAACTGCAAAGAGGTGTAAGACAGGGAGACATTATATCTCCGAAACTGTTCAACGTTGCACTGGAAGATGCCTTCAAGCTTCTGGACTGGGAAGGATTTGGCATCAACATCAATGGCAAGTATATCACTCACCTTCGATTTGCCGACGATATTGTTCGTACCCAACAAGTTGGCCTTAAAATAAACATGGACAAAACGAAAATAATGTTGAATGCCCATGTCGCGCCACTACCTGTTTGTGTTGGGAGCTTCACCCTCGAAGTCGTAGACTAGTACATCTACCTGGGTCAGTTGATCCAGGCAGGAAGTTCCAACTTCGAGGAAGAGGTCCTTCGACGAATCCGACTCAGCTGGGCAGCGTTCGGGAAGCTACGCAGTGCCTTTTCGTCCAAAATACCTCAGTGCCTCAAGACGAAAGTGCTTAATCAATGTGTGTTACCAGTGATGACTTATGGATCTGAAACGTGGTCCCTTACTATGGGTCTCATAAGAAGACTCAAGGTCACTCAACGCGCCATGGAGAGAGCTATGCTCGGTGTTTCTCTACGTGATCGAATCAGAAAGGAAATTCGTAGCCCAGCGGATTAGTTCGTTGAAGTGGCAGTGGGCAGGACACATAGCGCAAAGAACAGATGGCCGATGGGGCAAAAAGGTTTTCGAATGGCGACCGCGTACTGGCCAGCGAAGTGTAGGACACCCACCCACAAGGTGGTCAGACGATCTGACCAAGGTCGCTGGAAAGCGCTGGATGCAGGCCGCTCTTGATCGGTCATTTTGGAAATCCTTAGGAGAGCAGCCTATTTCCAGCAGTGGACGTTATGCGGCTGAAATTATGATGATGATGATGATGATTCCTATAGAGTGGGAGAAAACGCTCTTAGCATTAAGTCAGTCATTCGTTAAAAGTATATTTGTGCTTTGGAACAATAAAGTTTAATAAAAAAAGCAGTATGGAGTACGTCTAATTGTATAAAAAAATTGTGTATATTCATATACACTCATTTTTTATACATCTAGACGTTATCGTATAATAATGAAATGTTATCGCTATTACTAATAAATTTAGTTCCATTTAAAGACTTATTAGACATACTACTTATATAAAACTAATAATCGCTATATATTAACGTAGGTAGGGAGATATGTATTATCCTATATATATATATAATATCCTATATATAAATATAAATATATATATATATATATATCAGTCCAGTAGAGGTAGGTACGAGTAAGGTATGCTTCAATACTGTTACTTTTCCTTTCTCTAACATTTCGCTCATATCACCGTTACGTTATATTCCATGCTAGCAAAAAAAGTTTCTCAACCAATCAGATTTTACAATATGGACATGTCATTTTTGATTTATAGTGCACAGTAAAGTTTCCAAATCATTCTTAATAAGTAAATCGCACGATTAAAGTCAGCTTTATCAGATTTTCGATTTCGAGTCAAGGGCCCACGACTGCGGGCCGCTCCCTGTGACAGTGACTTGGCAAGAATGACTCATCAATTTCAATAATTCAATTGCAAAAGCATCGCAAGGTCGAAACTACTCGAAACTGTTGACTGGCCACTATTTTCGTGTTTATTTTTTATGTACTTTAAGTAAAAATATTAAATACCACCGTAATATGTCTATTTACGAAGATAATTTTTACCGAACGTAAGACAGGTCGATGTCCTTTTTTATTAAGTACAAATATTTTAAGGGTAAATCAGTCCTTCATTTTGAACAACTTTTCCCGATAAATGTATATCGAAATAGGAAAAAAAGTCATTTTCCGTAGTTACGATATCGTGACTACTTCGAGTTGTATGAAAATCTAAATTTTTTTTTTGGTATTTCTATATACTACCTTTATCGGGAAAACTTGTTCAAAATGATGGACTGTATCACCCCTTAAAATAAATTTAATGATCACTTGTTATCTACTTTTAGCATATAATAATAAAAAATAACTATTTTTTAGATTATTTTTATTCTTTTTGTCTATGCCAAGTCAACTTTCTCGCAACAACGAACTATAAAGCCAAAATCCAAGTTTATTAAAAATACAAATCTTAAATTGACACGAAATAAATTGCATAAAATAGGAAATTAAACATATTATTATAATTCATAAATAAAAATAACGAAATTGAAAAATTATATGAAGAGGGTTTTTTTTTTCGAAAAATCAGTTTTTTGTTATTTTAGCCATAGAACAAAGCAAATATTTCTTTTATTATTTTTCCAATGTTATTTGGACTATAATTTGAATGGGATATGAAAGGGATATATAATCATCGTAATGTAACAAAGAATCCCAAAGTGTTGGTATTTATGAATTAAAAGTAATAATTTAGTTTAATAAAGTTATTTTATATTACGTGATTTTACCACAGACAACAGAGTAGAGTACCACAAACAAAAGATGACACATAGTGTTGTACTGATAAAATAGTGAGGTGACAATCGATAAGGAGGAAAGCTATTTACACAAAATATAGATAATTCAACACAAAGCAAATACTGTAGGTATGCAAGGATCAAGGTGGCAGTGTTGGTGCACATATATTTAGGTACTGCAGATTTTGTAGTTCTACGTGTACAATAAAAAAATAGCAAAAAGAAACCATGTTAATTTGAAAATGGCGCGAAAAAGGGAGACCTGTGCCCAGCAGCGGGTTGATGTGGGCCGAGAATGATGATGATAATGATGTCAACTTGCAAGTCTGAGTAAATATTCAATAAATCAAACCACGTTCGAACGCCGTGTTGGGGACGTTTCAGCGGGCATCCATCACCGCAAATGGGCGGAACATCCTCCCAGAGAAAAACAGTTCTTTTTCAATTCAATGCCAGGTAGATATACAAACGACTATAAACCACCTCAGCACGAAGAAACTATGTGCGAACACCGACATCCTTTGCGTGGGTGGCAATGAGAGCGCTCTTCATGGATTGTTTTCCTGCTATGAATTTCCACTGGCCATGAAATACAGTCAGCCAGGAAATAATGACACAGAGTGACAGTGGCAATAACGTAGTAGCTAAAGAATTTCCCTTTCTTTCTTTCAAACTGTTATCGATCATAACTGGTATGAAAAATGTCATTGTCTAAAGCTACCCATAGGTAGCAGATATCCTTTCCTCAACCATTTTTCATCGATCGATAACAATTGGGAAAAGCTAATCCGTTAAGTGTATCGATAACAATTGGGAGAAGCTAATGCGTTAAGTGCATCGATAAAAATTGGAAAAAGCTAATGCGTTAAGTGTATTGTAAGTATATTGTTGGCGGGTAAACACTGTGCATCTGAAACATGAAAAGAGTATTAATTTCAGAAGACTGTACACACGAAGCATTGCACATACGCTGCTATAGTCTGAGCTGTCGGCTCCGCACATGCATGGTTATGGTCCACTTACAGACGCGTATGCGCGACTTGCATGCTGATGATCCAGAAGGCAATCACGCGCCAAATGTAGATAAACATATCGACTCGACCCAAAGTCCAATTTTAACAAGATTAGTAAGAAGATTTGGAAGACCTTCTTCATTTACATTCTACACGCCCCCCATCACACTAACGTAGCCTTTGGATCTTAAAGTATTCGCGGCTCTGCTCTCTATAATTTAATGGATAAACACGTGAATATGTTATAGATACTATATAATATGTTATAGATATTATATAATACAATGTTTATAAGACTGAGCTTCCAAGAGTATATATTTCCGAACATGTTGACGGTCTTTCGGACTTTTTTGTCGTGTCGCTGACTGATATTCCTAATAAGATCAACATTAACTTACCTGGTTTAGCGACCCAGGTGATTTTGTGCTGGAGGCCAATACTCATTTTATTGGCCTTCGGCACAAAAGCACGGCTACGGATGAGTTGTTCTGCGTACTCTGGATTAAGTGATCCACACTTTGGCTCACAACTCAAAACGGCATGCATTGCTGTCTGTCCATTACAATTGATCTAGTGGTGACTAATCAAAGATATGAAGCAAATTTTGCTTCATATCTTTTGAAGGATGCTACAATTAATAATAATTAGTCTTATTAATAAAAGTTCACTAATTCGACCAAGATAAAAATAAAATTACAAAAAGAAAAGAACTTGAGAATTTTATTTATTTAAGTAATAATAATTTGATTTATGATGACCTAACCTAACCAAACAGAACCAAAAAAATAGAACAGTACCAGCCAGTGTTATAATAAAAAATAAGGAAATAAAAAGATAAAACGCGGGATATATAAAAAAATAAAGCATTCAAGTTCTAAGCTTGGTAATTCATGGTAACATACATGAATAAATTGATAACAATTTCACATGTTTGAAGGTCGACCTAATACAAACAGGTAGTTGCAAATATGAAACAGTTGATTTTAATTTGTTTAGTTCCGGCTCAAACCAAGGAATTTCCGTATTATCGGCCCAAACAATCTTATATGGATTGTTAATGTATCAAATAAAATATAATTTTGTCAGTTGTGACTCGGCAGCTTTATCTAAATACTGTTTTGCTTTAGCAAAATGCACATTTTTCTCTGAAAAGCTTTCAAAAATTATTAGGGCCACGTTAAAACAAACTACAAATGTTTGAGTTGATTATTGTTACTATTATTAGGTGAGTTTACATCAACAAATCAAAGCCAACGAAATGAAAACAGACAATATACGCGTCATATACGAATATTATATTACAAACATACCTATATACACAAATATAGTCGCCTATCAAGTGCAGACAATCTATAAATAATCGAATAACACGTTAATAGGCTATCACCAACACCTGTGGCATAGCTTCGATAGCTGTGACATCACATCACCCACTTTCCTGATCTCATGTATAGTAGTCTCTTGAAACTGAGTCGACCTTGCGCAAGTCGCGCTGCGTGCTGGCTGGCCCGACGGAGACTCGCCACAGTCTAACGAGCGCATTGGCGCGCGCGCATTCCATATTTGAAAACGAATTTTAAAAATCGAAATTAAATGTGTTTTATGTGTTTGAGTGTACAGTGAGTTTATGGACAAGACACATGGGGACCCTCCGGAGATGAAATGAAGGCTAGGGCTGTAGTGCCTTGTAAATTGCCTGTTGTTATCGGGAAATTGTTTCTGCAGTGGATCTTCACTAAGGCCGATCTGGTGTATTTTGTTTACCGGTTAGTGTGTTATCACTAGTATAATGGCTTCGATTATTAACGTAATAAAATAAAAAAAATGTTGTAATTATATCTAGTTTAAATTACAACTAGGTGTTTCTTGGATTCTATCAGTAAATACAAATAGAAAACATTTGACTCCAAACAGAGACAGAATACTAATATGTAAGTATGTATAAGTTAATAGTGAACGAATCATTTTTATTATTATTATTTTTTGCACGTTAAATATTACTTTATTTTCAAACTAAGTACAAAGAAGATTCATCAGCTACGAGCTTCGTCAATAAATTTACAAATAAGTATTTAAGTTTTTATAATTCTTTTTTAATTTTCTTTTTATATCTTCTATTTTGTCATAATCTTTTATGAACGAAATAGTCAATTGATTATCTAGCAAGTAACTATATAAAAAAACTACTTCTGCAAGTGCCTTACATAAATTTTATATAATTTACCAAATACTAGATTTTTTAATGCTTTAATTATAACATTTTCTAAAATAAAATTAAAAAAAAATACCTACATGAATAAACTAAAATACGAATTAGAAAATAAAGTTTAGGTGCCAAAATTAGCAATACATAGTATATAAAATATCAATAGCTATTATATGTATCAATACTTGCTATAATGACATAAGATAAATTTTATTTGAAATAATATTGATCCTTAGCGAGTTAAAGTATATTTTTTTCAGAACTAGAAACCGAATACACAAATTTTGATAAAATTTCTATGGGCATACTTTTCAGGTGGTAACGTACGTACTTGTCAGTCTCTGACATGTATGCCCTTTCAAACATAAAAATAATTTCCCAAATTGGTCTAGGCATCCCCGAGTCATCGGGGAAAATACATTTAAAAAAAACATAAATACATTCAAATTGATAACCTCCTCCTTTTTTAAAGTCGATTAAAATCACCAGACTATTCTATGCGTGATTAGAGCTCACATAAACAATATCATTATTGAGAGCAGACAAAACGAAACTACCGGTTTTTGAGAAGCTTTGGCGTAGGGTATGCTTTAAATTAATTATGTGGCGCAGGTACGGAATAATATCTCCAAAGTGAGACACATTAAAATTCAACGAACCGTAAGCAAAACTCGATTCCTATGCATATTAATGCTTAGGTCCTACATAAAATGTTAAAATAAAAAAATTACAGAAACAAATGTAGGTAGGTAGGTATAATTTAATTCAAATTGATAGAGAAACAGACACGAAAGGTTTGTCATATTTTGTATCCACAGACTTAAAAAAATGGTGCACTCTAATATTAAGATTTTTTAAATAAAATTGTATAAGATTTTATTGTGAGGCCAACGTAAGACAAACGAAATAAGCTCAAACTCGATGGACTTGTGTCGTTTTATTACTGAGTTCCGTCGAATATCTCTCGGATCCATCATCAGAACAGCTCATTGACTTCTTAATACAGAATTATCATCTGACTTACATAAGTATACAGAATTTCAGCTCAATCAGTTGTGCGTAACTGGTTGAAAATTGAGTTGCAAGATTTAACCTAAACAAACATACATAGCAAGTTCAATAAAAGCTTGTAATAATATGTACCTATCAAAGTGAGCAAATCAAAAACGTTTGATTTAACCCGTCAGCCAAAAAAAAAACTGCACAATCGGTGCTTGAAGGATGTATTCCTGTATTCTATACGTCTCGCTCGCAAAAATGCAATTTTATGTATAAATACACTTGAAGAAATATGTACATATGGATAAAAACTCGATAAAATAAATAATTTTACCCAACCCAAGGTGATAATGAAATATAAAATATACTAGGCCGTCGACGAAGGGAAGGGCTTATAAATGAACGTAGTTATAGTAATCAAGATGTATTTTAATTCAATTGTTTCAATTGTATAGTCTTTTCAATTGAAAAATTTACTGATATTGTTTTGTATCTATAACAGATTTTTAAACAATAGACAGTTACAACCTTGTGGGGTCTCACTTAGTGTCCTATTTTTTACTATTATCTTGTATTGTATAAATTGTTATACATATATATCTACCTACTTGGCACCTCCCTAATAATAAGAAACAAATACTTGTTTTGAAGATCGTGTTTTTGGCTTTTATGTATTTAAGTAATTATTAGACGTTCTATACGATACAGCAGGCAGGTTATAGAGAAGACGAAGGAGTATAACCGGCCATTATGCTTAGGGTTCGTGGGCTATGAAAAAGCCTTTGATTTGATAGAAACGTGGACCGTGCTTCAGTCTCTCCAGCGATGCCGTATTGACTATCGGTATATCGAAGTGTTGAAGTGCTTATACAGTAACACCACTACGGGTATGTCAGTCCGAGTACAGAAGCAGTGCACAAGGGCTATTCCACTGCAAAGAGGTGTAAGACAGGGAGACATTATATCTCCGAAACTGTTCACCGTTGCACTGGAAGATGCCTTCAAGCTTCTGGACTGGGAAGGATTTGGCATCAACATCAATGGCAAGTATATCACTCACCTTCGATTTGCCGACGATATTGTTGTCATGGCAGAATCGATGGAAGTCTTAAGTACTATGCTCGTACCCAACAAGTTGGCCTTAAAATGAACATGGACAAAACGAAAATAAGTTAGAATGCCCATGTCGCGCCACTACCTGTTTGTGTTGGGAACTCCACCCTCGAAGTTGTAAACCAGTACCTCTACCTGGGTCAGTTGATCCAGGCAGGAAGTTCCGGGTTCGAGGAAGAGGTCTTTCGACGAATCCGACTCGGCTGGGCAGCGTTCGGGAAGCTACGCAGTGTCTTCTCGTCCAAAATACCTCAGTGCCTCAAGACGAAAGTGCTTAATCAATGTGTGTTACCAGTGATGACTTATGGATCTGAAACGTGGTCCCTTACAGGGGCGTAGCTACCGCCGTATATGCCGTATCAATTATACGGGGCCCCCGGGCCACGGGGGCCCCCGACGTGCGTAAGCAAAAATTTATAAAAATGTTTTATTATTACAGAAATGACAAAAGTAAAAAAAAAAATTTTTTCTTGCGTGAAACGTGCATTCAAAAGTTGCCAACACTCTAAATCGGTTATCGCGGGATTTCCTTTAAGTCATTTACTCCAACGGGGGAATCCCACAAAATTTTGCAAAAGTTACAGATAGATAATTATGATGAATAAATATTTATTTTAATTATATGCATACATTTTTTTTCTTTTTTGAGAAATCTTTACCTACCCTTCCAAAGGGCCCCCGATTTTTTTTATACGGGGCCCCGAAAATGCACGCTACGCCACTGGTCCCTTACTATGGGTCTCTAAGAAGGCTCAAGGTCGCTCAGCGCGCTATGGACAAGGCAATGTTCGGTGTTTCTCTACGTGATCGAATCAGAAATAAGGAAATTCGTAGAAGAACAAAAGTCACTGACACAGCCCAGCGGATTAGTTCGTTGAAGTGGCAGTGGGCGGGACACATAGCGCGAAGAACAGATGGCCGATGGGGCAAAAAGGTTCTCGAATGGCGAACGCGTACTGGCAAGCGAAGCGTAGGACACCCACCCACAAGGTGGTCAGACGATCTGACCAAGGTCGCTGGAAAGCGCTGGATGCAGGCCGCTCTTGATCGGTCATTTTGGAAATCCTTGGGAGAGGCCTATGTCCAGCAGTGAACTTTATGCGGCTGAAATGATGATGATGATGTTCTATATGAGGCAGGAGACGAATACGTTGTTATTATGTTATGGAGGTGTGTGTATTCCAAATGAAATGACATATCAGTTAAAAGATAAGTACAACATACACTTGCTTAATAATTAATATAAGATCACTGGAAAAAAATTAAATAAATTAGTACAACATTTTGTTATGCTTCGGCCGCACCTGCGTCTATCGCCCCGAAGCAATGCGCGGCGAAGCTTCGTACGTTTTGTACACTAAATACTGATCGCGATGAAGCTGTGGTCATACTAGCGGCTTCGTTATTTTTCACGAACTATCGGGCAATAATTCAAGATGGCGTCATCTACGTGTTTTAAATATGGACGACAACTTTCTTTACTTTTACATGTATGCTAACAATTACATAATGCATTTATTGAAACCTAAAAAGAAACCTAGAAAAAAAACCTAAAAATTTAAACACAATTTTATCGTTCCACTCCATTTTTACGCATTATTAACCGTGGCACCGTCGCACAGCACGCGACTGAACAAGTTGAAAACAAACGTCAAAATAAACAATGCTAGTCCGACCACGCAGAGCGAATTGTTAGCACGCTAAAGCCCTTTGATATACCGCCACCCGCGCGATAACGAAGACGAAGTCCGAAGCTTCGTGACGATAGGCGCAGGTGCGGCCTACGGAACCTTAAAACCAGGTGTCAGTGTCACACAAAATTCAATAAAACAAAACTATACTTCTTAGTCTCGTCTGTTCGGTAACCTTGTACCCAGGTAGGTAATTTATAAATATTACAAGCAAAACTTAAAAAAAAAGACGATATAAGTAATTACGTATTACATGTTATACACATTTATAGAATGATACTCGTAACGTACTTATTCCATGCAATGTCTGAATACTTAGTAAACTTCGCCCATAATTATTATTACATTATAATATTCTTACTTATAACGACGAAATATTTATTACGTATATATATATATATATGTGTGTGTGTACATACTTATAAAAAATCTTATAATAGAGACAGAAATAGTAATTTTAAGCGCATTTTAATGTACTAAAATACATAATTAGGGGCAAAACCTGAATAAAAAAAAATACCCCTACTTGACCTCCAGATTATAGTTTCCCAATAATTTAGCAAAACAAAAATCTGACATCAATACAGTGAGTCACAGAAAAGCTTGAATTGTTTAATTATTATTAATTTATTACATATAAATACTTATGCCATATTTTCTCCAAATATTTTTGTTTAAAAACCAAACAAATGAACCGATTTTGAAAACAATGTTTATAGGACCAAAATGAAGGGAAATCCTTTTTTTTTTCAAATCATTTAATAAATGAGTAAGTTCGGAGGTAATAAAAAAACTTACAGTCGAAAAAGAAAACCTTCTCCTATATTATTAAGAATAAAAAAGTTTCTTAAAAAATATATTTTTTAGTAATCGCAAATCAACATCACAAGTGTGCAGCAAATATAAATATTTTGAGTGTTTTCGGAACCCGGCAACCTTGACCAGTTGCACAAATATTTGTTACTATAAAGGGCATTTTACTTGCTTCACGTAAAGTTGTTTACTTTCTCAAGTCTCGCTTGTAAGTAGGTAGGTAAGGGGACATATCTATACAATGCGACACAAATAAGTTGAACAAAAATGGTGGATTTCAAAGCATTTTTGTACAAAGTCCCGACCCGTAAATTGAACCAAAATGGCGGTCGTCTACACATTATTTTTCTTTTTTTTACCAACCTATATCAGTTCACTGCTGTACTAAGGCCTCTCCCAATAAAAGAGTATTTTTCTTTGGCACTCATTTTTAGACCCCACTTTAATATATCGTCCCCACCCTATACCTCACTTTAATACATCGTCGTTTGATCCGAAATCGCTCTTATAGTTGGATGATGGATCTAATTTCGTGTAATAAAATATCGTAAATAAAAAAATGGTTTTACTATATAAAACCATTTTTTAATTTATTTTATCATTGTACAGCCAATTAGGTTAGCTACGTTAAATATTGCAATTTTCGCAGGAATCTCTAATTTTATAAAGGTTAAAATATATTTATGTAAGTTTACTCTATTTTTTTCTTCTGATATTTTCCTATATGCGAAAGTACTTTTAAATCGGATCATTAGTTTTTGAGTTTATCCATATAACAAAGAAACACACAATCAATTCTTTTGTCTATTTATAATAAAAGGTAGTCATTTATTATAATTATCATAATGATCCATTTGCTCTTGTAAAATGCAAAAAAAAAAACATTTAATATTTTTTACATACATACATAATATCACGCGTATTTCCTACAGGGGTAGGCAGAGACTATGGACCTATTTATTAGCACCTAGCCTTGTCGAAATACGCTATATGTGCGTAAGTATTGTGTTAATTGATTTTGGATATTAATTCAAAGAGATTGACAGTCAAAAATGCTCTGCGCTGCGCTTCGCCATATGTGCGCACTAAAGACAAACAAATCAATAACCAACTTATTTCACATACATATAAATTACTAATAATATAACTGAAAATTTAACTAATTTCATCAGTTATAATAATAATGTAAGGGGTGCAAGTCGATGAATATAATTTAATTTAATATTGCTCGTCACAAAGAGGCAGAGTATGTAAGCAGGATCATACATTAAATAACTCTTTTTCATGTTATTGTATTTTTTGTTGTGTATTTAATGTTTTTGAATTGTGGTATAATTTTTAATTATCCTTTTATTTTAATTTATTTTGATTTTAATGTACCTATTTATTTTTAATTTAATGTTTCCATGGACTTAGTTGTCTGAAAATAAACTATTTTATTTATTTTTAAACAGTTTTGTTCTCAACGACCGAAATACCTACTAGCCACGCCGTGGGATCCAATCAAGGGCAATACAAAATATTATTTAGGGATCCATCGAAACAAGTAATAAAATGGGCACCAGAAGTAGGATTTAACGAAAAATACTTCAATTAATGGAGGTTCCTTCGTCGCCTCTGACAACACTGTGGGAAAATGGTGGTGACAAATCGTATTTTACTCTTTGCCGTCACCACATGGCTTACGCACGAGTAGGTCAAGTTTGAGTTTATTTATATTGGGTTTATTATGTAGGTAACTGCTCTCAGCAACACGTACTACTTACATTGTATTAATTCACAAGTTAGATAGTTTTAATTGTGAAGAAGCAAGAACTAGCTTTTTCATTTGTTCTACGAATTTAAAACCACGCCATTTTTCCAAGCCAAGATAATAAGTAGCGTGTAAGTAACTGCTGCTGCTACAGATCTATGGGGGACAAGCAGGATGAGCTCCAGGTGGTACGATGAGGGAAGCAGCAAAAAAGTCCAGTCTAGTAAATAAAAGTCTCTCATCATAAATTAGAAAGAGTGACCGGCTGCTAAGCAACGAGGGCCTCGTAAAGATGGAACTATAATCCATTTATTTAGGTATTTAAATAAAGGTAAATAATCTTATTATGTCTTTTTAATAAAATATACACTTTGAAAATTAATACATTTGCAAATTACAATTAAATTTATTTATAAATCATGAATTACATACTTTATTTGTAATGTGTAAAGAGATTGATTTTTGAAGTGTATATTTCAATAAAAAGACATGTCAAGATTGTTTACATTTATGTAAATGCCTAACCGAATGGACTATAAATTAATTATTAATATAAGGCTAAGGCTAGGCAGTGAGAGAAGCTAACAAGTTTCTCTCACTAGAAGACAGCAAACGAATAGTCTAGCGAGACAAGCTTAGCGTAATAGTTTATTAGCCAGGCAAATAAAAAATACTGCTGACTTTCAAGAAAATTGAATCAGTTTGCCAACATTCGAATGGTCCATGAACCGTTAGTCAAGAGAATCTTTAAACAATTAACTTTTCATCCAAGGGACTTTTCACCCTCGTTGGTAAACCGTTTCAGTTTCACCTTCAAGCGTTCACCCCCAATTACTTTTGAACCGCTGATCCGATTTTCATCAAACATAGCTAAGAACAAGTACCGTCTATGTAGAAGATCAAGTCAGCTTTCAAACAAAAAAATAACCGCATTAACATCAGTTTCGTTAGTATGCCACAGACAGTCACACAAATGCACAGACACGTCAAACTTATAACACACCTCTTTTTTTGTCGGGGGAAAGAAATTTAATCAATATGTTTATTCTTTTCAGTATCGTGTGGTATGCCTATCATCTACAAGGCCGGTCATCGATGAACAGCAGCAGCGTGGATTTTTTTGAAAGCCTTATCGATGAAGATGGACGTTTCTCAGAGATCAACTGCCAAGACCCACCACAGCGTCGACACCGACAATGGCATAGACCTATGATTCAAGGTAAATTCACAAATATCCGCAATCCAGACGCAGCCAAGCTCCAAAGGAACAAGCAGAAGATCATTCTGCGACTGAGACTTACTTATATTTTGTGCATTCTAGCTACGAGTAATTGGGTAGATAACTGGGTCAAAAATAAATTATTCGTTACAGGGTACAGGCACAGTTCATAAAATAGTGCCACTTTTTGTTGAATATACCTGTGCATTTTCAACATGATTTTAGATTTATGAATGAAAAAAAAAACTGACATTAATTTGACGATTGATTAATTGAGCGATATTTGACTTCAAAAAAAGCATGACGTCACACTTTTGTATTAGGCCCGTCACATACAGACGGAATTCCGATGCGGAATCCCGTTTCGGAATTTCGAACGTCTGCCACACACGGTTTTTTCCGTACGGAATAACAGGCTTCAGTCGGGCGAAAGTCCCATACATAGCGAATTTTTTGTTTTGAACGACGTTATCTATTAATCTTATTCTGGACTAAATCTCAAAACCACTTTAGTTATAAGTTTGTTAGAATTTGTGGAGATGTCGCACTACATGTTTTCTCATTTTACGGTTTTACGGTTTAACCAATAATTTCGCACACTTATTATGAAGCCTGATTGGTGTAACGGTTTACGCGTTCGAATCTAATCAGGAGTTTACGGGTTCAAATTACCTCAAAGGCTTAATATTCTTAACCCCTGGGGCATTTGGCGTACCAATTGGCACGCAGTCGAAACCACCGTTGCGCAACTTATAACCCATTTGGCACGTTTCGCCCCGCTCTACGTTTTTGTCTAATATCTATATGGTTTCTTTATTTATCTTTGTCCAACCTATTGACATATGAAGTGTGACAGTGACAGAACAACCACCATTATTTTCAATCATTATTCCAGCACGTTTTATCTGAGTTATTTGTCAATTTTTAACATTTATCTGAATTTTCGTGACAAAACCCAAGTACATCGACCTGGCATCGAATATTTTTTTGTTAAAGTTAAAAAATCACTAAAATAAGTACAGAAATTAAAGGATATTTCACTTTCGTATTATTTTACATTGTTAAAACAATATTTCTGTACAATAGAAGATTATGCGTAGAAAAAGTTCTATATTATACATAATCAAAGTGCCTATACCACGAATAATTTGAAATTCTGAGTTCGGTAGTTGATATTTCAATACGATTTTATTACAATTTTTTCATGTAAATGTATAAAAAAAATATATGTTTTCTAAAGGGTAGATACAAGACTGTTTTTTTTTTCCATAATCTCAGTTAGTTGTCACCTTCTCATTACTCTAATGTTACAAAATTTTAATTCAGTATTTGTCGAAATGTTCGAAATTTTATCAGCTTTTCAAATTTCTTCGTCGGCTGTAGACTGGTTCTCTTCTTATCTTCGGGATCGACAGCAATCAGTCCGCCTCGATGAATGTTCATCAGATTGGTGTGACCTAGACTCTGGCGTCCCACAGGGCGGAATTCTATCTACTTTACTATTTTCAATTTTTATTGATTTCGTGACAAAAGAACTCTATGCACAGACAGAGGTAGACAACATAGAGGTTGCCATTCGTCAAATAAATACTGACTTGAGGGCAATAGGTGACTGGTCGAGACGGTTTGGGCTTACAGTCAACTCAACCAAATGCCAGGTGATCTTAGTTGGTAGCTCACAACTGTTAGGTCGCATAGATCAAGACGCTTTACCACCTATATGCTTTGAAAACATCAAAATTCCCTAAAGTACTAGCGTAAAGGATTTTGGATTGCATGTGGATGTAAATCTTGCCTTGGAACACAAAAATATCTCAGGTTGCTAAAAAAGTTACAGGGTCCCTTCGTTCACTTTATAAATTAAAAAGCTTTCTCCCTGTCAATATTAAGATTATGCTAGTTTTTTCCGTAGCAAAGAACAAAAAAATCCTGACCTACATCAGTGTAAAATATGTTGATGATGATTGTTTAATTAAATAGGTAAATGTTTTGCAAACGAGTATTGTGAGTCGTGTCCTTGTGTAGAATGGATGGAGTGGAGTATCGTAATGTCGATGTTAGATTTATGCACGTTTCATGCACTAAGAAAGATATCCAAATGGCATCTGTCATTTTAATCCAACCAAGTTGGATTGGAACACAATGATACCAAGAAAATGAACTATGACCAGATATTTCAATTCACAGGATTAAAAGACATCAGTTTGACACTAATGATCATTTAGTGACACCACGATAAAACCAATAACAGAAGTGCCATTTCTGAAATGCGGAGTCTAAACGAATGGTTTTTGTATGGAAAAACCATTTGTTTAGCCAACCAACCACCAACCACTCCGCGTTTCAGAAATGGCACTTCAGAATACGATTACTTGTTTCAGTCGCTCATATAACAAAAATCGCCGTGTGAGTAAGATTGCTAATGTCAGTTATTATTTAAAATGATTAAATAATCCGGTATCTTTTTATATCTCTCTTATCTCTGATTTATATTATAGTATTCTATGGTCGACAGACGGCAGGCACTGAGTGTAGCCGTTCACTTACGCTTTGAGTGCCAGTATTGCCAGCTCAAAAATCAAAATCAGGATGAGCTTTTTTCAAAAATGCTGACTTTTAGCGAAAATGGCCGAAATTGAAATGAAAAACTTCATTTTTATTAAAACTAGGTTAAAATAAGTTTTAATTTTAATATGTAATATCATTTTAACCCAAAAGAATATAATTAATATCAATTTAGGTTAAAATGAGGAACGAGTTTAGCATTAGTGTTGCCAAAAGATTGATAGTTTTACAATCGATAGTGTCAATCAAAAAATGCCAAACTATCGATGCTATCGATATAATTGGTTTTGCCCAAAGTATCGATAGTCTATCGATAGATTTTATTAATGGCGGGGAAAGTCCCCAAAAAGGCCGATAGCTGCCAAGGGCCTACATAATTTCAAAAAGCCGATAATAATCGGCCCCTCTGACCCTACCTGCCGAACGGATTCCGTACGGAATTGTGGTAAAATACCGTATGTGTCCGACCCATACAAAAATGGAAGGCGTGCGTTCGGAACAGATTTTTTCCGTACGGAATTCCGAACGCAGCGACCATCATTTGGAAATTCCGAATCGGATTTTTTCCGTAAAAAGTAATTACCGTATGTGCGTGACAGAGTCATAGATTTGTATGGATTTACTGCGTTCGGAATCCTGTAACGGAATTCCGAATCGGAATTCCGTCTGTATGTGACGGGCCTTATTCTAAGTTTTTATTGTATTAAGACGAAGTGGTAGCTAAAGTGGCGCCCTCATTTGAAATAAATTGTTTAAAACTAAATATGGTGATAATTAAAAATTTGATTTGTATAAATGTCTAGAAAAACCTTTAAACTATTTTATGAATAACCTTTAAAAGTAATATTGGTAGTCCATCTAGTTTTAAAACTGTTTTTCGCCAAAAGTGGTCACTTTTGTAATTTCAAAGGTTATTCATAAAATAGTATAAAGGTCTTTCTAGACATTTATACAAATCAAATTTTTAATTATCACCATATTTAGTTTTAAACAATTTATTTCAAATGAGGGCGCCACTTTAGCTACCACTTCGTCTTAATACAAAACCCAAAATGTTTGTTTTGACGTTTAGATAAAAGTGTCTGATTTGACTAGTCAGATTAGAATATACAAGCGGATTACAATGCGACACAAATAAGTTGAACAAAAATGGCGGACTTCAAAGCATTTTTGTACAAATACCAAAATGGCTGCCGTCGGCGCATTATTTGTACCTGCGCCGATAATCGCCCTTTCGGTTCAACCTACGTGCCGGGAATATGTACAAAAATGCTTTGAAGTCCGCCATTTTGTTCAACTTATTTGTGTCGTATTGTACCTATGCTGAGTCAAGCTTAAACAAAATAATAAATCTTTCTAAAGATTAGAATAAACAAGTAGTGAATCTTTCCAATTTTCAAACATACCGCCTATTTTGACATAAAGGATTATAGTTACAACCACAACAGAAAAAAGAAAACCACCGCGCGCGCTAGCTGTGGTGCGATTTTTCAAACGCGGAGTCACTAAACGGACGGTTTTTTGTATGGAAAAACTATTCGTTTAGGT
Source organism: Acrobasis suavella (assembly GCA_943193695.1). Taxonomy (NCBI): domain Eukaryota; kingdom Metazoa; phylum Arthropoda; class Insecta; order Lepidoptera; family Pyralidae; genus Acrobasis; species Acrobasis suavella. Next base: position 8,409,679 of record OW971947.1, read on the forward strand.
GACTCCGCGTTTGAAAAATGGCACTTCTGATTTCTGAACGATTGACATTTCAAGTTTCGATCGCATTTTTCACCCCGCCCCGCCCTACCTCACTTTCCCCTGCCTCGCCTAACAAGATGGCTGACGTCAATGCATATAGTTTTTAGTGCTAATGTTTGAATTAAAAATTTGAATTACGTGCAGCTATTAACCATGTCGAATTTGTGCTCTAGAATCGTTTCAAAGCCACCTAAAAGACTGCCAGATAACAGAGACAGTAAGTCAGTGGCGCAAACGAATGCTTGGATGAATGGTGAGCTTTGGCGTTTTGTAAATATTGATTAAAATGGACCTCTGTGCGAGCAAACCAGTATTTTAGCGACGTAATAAAGGTTACATAAATTACTGCGAATAAGTAGACTTTATAGTTTATGTTAGGGCGTGTGCAAAAAAATAACTTTATATCGTTATTGATGGTTCTCCGTTCTATTTTTCCAGCGGAAAACATAAATAATGGCGGTGAACTGTCTTTGTCTCCACCTCACACGATATCCCAGCGTGAGACAGGCACGCAGGTGTCTCAGTGCTACAGTGGTCCGCCCTCCCCGAGTGGAGTCGTGAGCGCCACACCATCACCAACCTCGAGTCCTGCCCCGCCACCAGGCACTGCTACTCTAGACCCTAACTGGCAAGCAACTAAGCCCACAGTGAGGGAGCGCAATGCAGCTATGTTCAATAACCAACTGATGTCAGATATAACATTTATAGTTGGAAGTCCAGGTGAGACCAATACTGATACCATTGTGGTTCTTAAAAAAATTTCCTACAAGTTTAAATGGATGATAATTTTCTGGGAAATGCACTAAGCACTCTTAAAATCCCTTTTATAGTTAAGTCTCAAAGAGCAAGTATGTGATATATGTTTAACCTTTTGTGTGTGGCTACACCGGATTCTGGTACAAATCAATTGTTTTTTTGCAACACACAAAAAGTTAATAAACTAGTTTATAGTCTATGTTGAACTTTCAATATGTTTACAGATCATACGCAAGTTATACCAGCACACAAATATGTATTAGCGACAGCAAGCTCCGTATTCTATGCAATGTTCTATGGAGGACTCGCCGAGTGCAAGCAAGAAATTGAAGTGCCCGATGTTGAACCCTCTGCCTTTCTTACTCTACTGAAGTAAGTGGTTAACATGTCAAACATTCTGATAAAAGATTTTTAATATGATCACTGTGGTAAAACACTATGTGTGCGTTTTGCAAAAGAGGAAACACAGTGTTAAGATGTGTCCAGGTTCCATTTTTTGTTCAGTAGGAAACCAATGACATTGTGTATAATAAATATTTCTTTCTTTTTAATTCCAGGTACTTATATTGTGATGAAATACAACTAGAAGCAGATACAGTGCTGTCTACACTCTATGTTGCAAAGAAGTACATAGTGCCACACTTAGCAAGAGCATGCGTCACATACTTGGAAACTAGTCTTACAGCGAAGAATGCATGCTTGCTGCTAAGCCAGTCACGGCTTTTTGAAGAACCAGAACTGATGCAGAGGTGCTGGGAAGTTATTGATGCCCAGGTATGTGAGTCCACCGAGAACCTAGCAACGCTCTGCTTACAACCATCCTCCTCATACAGTAGTCTGCTTATGGAGCTATCAGACACATCCAGTCAAAATGTCTCCAGCCCAGAGAGCAAAGAAAGTAATGAAAACTTGAATAATTTAATTTAAAACTCAGGTATTTCCAATAAGACATTAATGCTTTGTAAATAAATTAATAATATGTATTGTAGTATCTTCTACTATAAAAATATTATGTCCTCAAGCACTGCCCATGTAGATAGCTAAATATATTAATTTATGACATGAAATTATTTGTGCCAGAATTAAGTATGTCATTATTTGGTTGTGATTTTAGAGTAAGATTCAGATCTGACTAATTATGCTAAGTAAATATTGTACAAGTTGAACATTCCCAAAATTGTGTTTTTCTAGTCATTGTTACCTAGATAACTATCTAGTAACTGCAATACAGTTTATAGTGTTGTATGCATGTTTAGTGTTTGGCAGTGTAATCGTTATTCATTATAACAATTACAGACTTGTAATACTTTGTCATTCCATGTAAAAGATCTGAATAAAGTATTTAAAAATTGTATTGCAGTTTTAATATATACCTAAAGAATTTATTTCTATTGTAGGCTGAGATGGCTCTGACGTCGGAAGGCTTTGTGGATATTGATGTGTCGACCCTAGAGTCAGTGCTAGCTAGAGAGACACTTAATTGCAAGGAGATTAATCTGTTTGAAGCGGCACTAGCATGGGCGCATGCAGAGTGTGTGCGAAGAGAAATCGAGCCCACACCTACCAATAAGAGAGCTATGCTGGGAAGTGCCATATATCTGATTAGGTTTCCAACAATGAGCCTCGAGGAATTTGCAAATAGTGCAGCGCAACTTGGGATACTTACTCCTCAAGAAACAATAGACATATTCCTACATTTTACGGCTGCCAGCAAACCACAGTTGTCTTACCCTATCAAACAAAGAGCTGGACTTAAAGCACAGGTACCTAAAGAAATGATTACTTTATACACTATCACATTACATATTGGGAGTCACCCATCTTGTGTGTCTGTCTATATGGACCAATCTTGTAAACTACATTAACAGATCAGATATTCCACTTATAAAATGTTTGAAACACATATTGTATAGAAAATGCGACAATATCTGCAGCGTGAAATATGAAATAATTAAAATTTTTTTCATTTAAAAAATTGATTAATTAAATAAATTATTTCTTTTTCATTTCAGATTTGTCATCGATTTCAATCTTGCGCATACAGAAGCAACCAATGGAGGTACCGGGGCCGTTGTGACTCCATACAATTTTGTGTAGACAAGAGGATATTCGTTGTTGGATTTGGATTGTATGGATCATCAAATGGAGCAGCTGACTACAATGTCAAAATTGAGTTGAAACGCCAAGGCAGGATTTTGGCTGAGAACAACACAAAATTCTTCTCAGATGGATCAAGTAACACCTTCCATGTGTACTTCGAAAACCCAATACAAATTGAACCAGAATACTTTTATACTGCCTCTGCTATATTGGATGGCAGTGAACTGAGTTATTTTGGACAGGAAGGGCTCAGTGAGGTTTATATGGGCACAGTGACTTTTCAATTCCACTGTTCTTCTGAGAGCACCAATGGGACAGGCGTCCAAGGAGGACAAATACCTGAACTTATTTACTATGGCCCGACTGTCAACTCTACTATGGCAAACTCCAACTCAAGTGAAGACTGACAATTGACCAGATCTCGTCCCTTCAATTATTACTCTGTATAATTCAGCATTCAAACTAACAAAGCTCAATTAGACCCAGGATTGTTTCCATTTAACTCAATATTATATACTTAACCATTCCCAAATGTTAAATTGTTATGTTATATAAATATCGTGTGTATATTGTTGATTAGGAACTAAGGGAGGAACCTAAAATTGTGATATAGGTGTTGTAAAAGCTCTCTAGAAAACATAGTGTTTAGAATTCATGACACAAATTCTCAGTAAACTATAGGATTTGTGCTTATTAATCGCCTTTACCCTTATAAAATGCAATCAGGCTAAGGAAATACTGCCTATTTGTAAAAAGTATGACGTAGATTTAAATTATTATTCTTAGTGTTAGTTACAAATAAAACATAAAATTGAAAGGTTTGGCTTTATATTTTGAACTCCCGACGAAAGAGAGGGGTGTAGTCCGGTAGCGCTAGGTTTTCAAATTTCAAGAATATTAGCTATTTCGATTTTTCGCATATAGTTTCTAGACCCCTTGACCAACCTAAAACATGACATTGTGTCATCTTCAATGTCTGCTTAGGTAGAAATTTAGGTATTTGCCTTTTCGAACATTATGAGACGAAAAGAAAATTAGAGATGAATTTTTCACTTGCATGACAATAACTATGTGGTGTCTGATGTACAAAAGCTTTTGTGTCATCATCTGACCACAAGATCGGTGTCACTTCACGAATACTTAATATTTCGCTCAAATAGCTCTTTAAGAATATTAGAATGGGATAAATAGGTGTGACACGCCATAGAACACTAATACCTGTGTTTCAAAATGTTTTGTTCATCCACGATATTTTGATGTTTTTTTTTTCATTCAATGCTCTGTAAAAGCCACAAAAGATTATTAGTATTATTAGTTTCGTCTTTTTCATTATTGTAGTGTGATAAAACACAATTCGTAGTTTGTGTCATCTCCATCCACGCAATCTTATTATTAGAAAAAAATAAATATTTCTGCGCCAAAACTCAAAGTGCGCGAGAAGACAGGACAAGCGTGGGGGCACGCATGGGTGCGCAGGGACGGGTAAATGCGTGGCATACCGGCACAGTATCTGTCCGCCGTGCCGGTCGCGGCGCGCGTCACCAATTATTTTGGATTTTTAGCTGACTACGGCAAAGCCATGAGGAAGGGTAATGATTTTAGCAGCGTATGTATGTGGGTATGTATGTATGTATGTCTGTTTCACATCCAAATCGCTTGTCCAATTTTTACAAATGATACATATATCGGGTGAGATAGCTACAATTTGTATACAAAAAACGCATATGTATAACGAATGTTACATACAAAAAAATGAGAATATAATATATGGCTCGCGTAGTCGGGTACCTATTAGTTTTTAAACGTATATCTTGTTATTTTATAGATTCTAACAAAAGCTTCATTAAGAAGTACTTTGATTATTTTTTTCCGTATATGTCAGTGGCCAACATGTTTTTTACAAAGGTTACTTGAATGACGTACTTAAGTGAGCAACAACTGCAAAAGAAGGATCATTTTTTCCACGTGTTTTTTTATGTTAGTAAGTATGTTTAATTTATAGGTAGAGGTGTATATTGTTTGTTTTCCGTATATATATATGGCCAAAATGCTTGGAAGTTCTACCTAACGATGATGACGGCACTACTGTAACCTTAACACGAGTGGGCTCTAATGTGCCGCTTCCGAGAACGCGAGAATCTTCTCGTATAAGATTTTTACAAAATGCTATGTTTATTTTAGAAATTTTATTGTTATGAATGAATGTATCAATCGGCATCCAAAAAATAAGGAAGGTTGTTCACAATTTTGGTTATTTATTACAAGCATGGGTTTCATTCAACCAAGCTATCAAATGCAGTTCTTCTTGTTTATTTTTGACAATGGATTTATACCTATACAATTCAAGTAAACATACATATACTCAACTCATACAAACAAAAGTTTATTTGCCAGGCAAATTAAAAAAACCCTGACTTTCAATAGTTTCATATGTAAACGCCATCTAGTGGTGGGTGGAGGAAGTAGAATGAATATCCGTAACAACATCTAGTATTTGACAGGAAAACTACAAAAATCCCGACTTTTAAGCGATAACTTGATAACTTTTATACGGCCCAACCGATGTTTATCAAACATTACTAAGAACCACCTATTATTATATTATTTATTACTCTATGGTAACGTAGATATGTACGTAGGTTAGTATTTTGTTATAACATAAGTGCTCTCAGTTTTTAATTTTGGAGTTTTTGCACTATATTTCCCAAATATACGTATGTCAGCACCACCTGTAAGTTGACTGGTAGAAAAAGCCTACGGCCTTAAGTCCGTCGATTGCAATTTCATGTAATAAAGTTAAATAAATAAACCACCGCAAAGCCGCATTAAAATCGGTTCATCCTTTCGAGCGCTACAATGCCACAGATTGACACACTGAAAGACAGACCGACAGACATTAGCGTCAAACTTATAATACCCCTCTTTTTTGTCGGGGGTTAAAACCAAACAAACTTGGATAAACACTTGTATATAAAGTCACATTTTAGATTTTACGCACAACATACAAACTTATTTACCGACATACATTCACAAACAAATTAGGCAATTTGTAACACATATTACCCTCCTTCGGCAGTTGGGTAAAATTAAGCTGTAAATAAAAATAAGCAAGGTACATCGAACACGCAATATTAATAATATAGAGATGGGCGGTGGGTAAATATAAATACCCAATCTACCCATTTGGTGGGTGGATTAAATTATATGAGAAATTCTTTACAACGCGTGTTGGAAAGCGCTATAATATGCTTAAATGCAGGTAGACGTCAAATGCATTACTAAAACATATAAAACCACCATACTAATCTATACTATAATAAAAGAGTAAAAAAAATGTGTCTGTACATTGAAAATTTTTCAAAAAAAAGTATTTGGGGCAATGGAGATATAGTAATAGAGTAAGAAAATAAAAAAAAATGTCTGTCTGTTTGTCTGTTTGTACACGCTAATCTCCGGAAATACTGGACGGATTCGAATGAAACTTTTTCTGTTATATAGCTGTGAAGCCTGGGCAACATATAGGCTATAATTGATTTTGGAAAATGGAACACATGATGCAGAACTATAATGGTCCACCTAAACTATAAGAAATATTAAAATGCCGCCTTAGCAAAAGTTGTTAAGTCTGATGAGAACTTTTTGTTGAGTTATAATACAACTGGCCAAGCGCGAGTCGGACGCGCGCGAAGGGTTCCGAACCATAATCTATGAAAAATCACGTTTGTAGTATGGGAGCCCCCCATAAATACTTATTTTATTCGATTTTTAGGGTTCCATAGGGTAGGGTAGAAACGGGACAAATTACTTAGACCTTCCGACTGTTTGTCTGTCTGTTTGTCACCAGGCTGTATCTCATGAACCATTATAGCTAGACAGTTGAAATTTTTATAGATGATGTTTTTTTGTTGCCGCTGAACAAAAACATACTAAATCTATCTATCTATACTATAATAAAAGAGTAAAAAAAATGTGTCTGTTCGTTGAAAATTTTTCCAAAAAAATGTTGTTTCGTCCGAAGAAAAGCTTATAAGTTCAGTATTTGCGGACCTTCAGAGCAAAACACACCAGAAAAATTCTTGGTTACGTGAACGCGCCATATTGACAACAAAAAATTAAAAATCAATTAATAAAGAACTTATGACGCAAATTATTGTTGATTTCTTGGATAGTTTTGTTGACGACGCCACCAATTATCCAGTTGAGTTTCGTGATTCACTTGCAGCAAATGGACTCTCGGCTCACAAAATAAGTCTTAATGTCAAAGGGCCAATAATGCTGATGCGAAATTTGACTCCGCCGAAACTGTGTAACGGAACCCAACTTAGTGTCTCAGCACTGTATGCCGAAGTTCAGCGGCTGAATTTCAGCCAATGCATGCCTGCAATGTTATTTGCATTACTAGCAACACATAATGCCGAACTTCCGATGCTTTTGCCTGAATCGGACCCGTACCCGCCGACGCCTCACCCGCCGCCGCCGCCGCCGCTCCCGCTCCCGCTCCCGCTCCCGCTCCCGCTTCCGCTCCCGCTCCCGATCCCGCTCCCGCCACCGCTCCCGCCACCGCCGCCACCGCCGCTTCCGCCTCTTCCGCCGACGCCTCCGCCTCCGCCGCCGCCGCCGCCGCCGCCGCCGCCGCCGCCGCCGCCGCCGCCACCGCCGCCACTACCGCCATCGCTCCCGCCGCCGTCGCAGCCGCCGCTGCCGCCGCCGCCGCCGCTGCCGCCGCCGCCGCCGCTGCCGCCGCCGCCGCCACTGCCGCCGCCGCTACCGCCGACGCCGCCGCCGCCGCCGCCACTGCCGCCGCCGCTTCCACCGACGCCGCCGCCGCCGCCGCTGCCACCGCCGCCGAAGCCTTTGCCGCCGCCGCCACTGCCGACGCCTCCGCCGCCGCCGCCGCCGCTGCCACTCCCGCTGCCGCTTCCGCTCCCGCTCCCGTTTCCGCTTTCGCTCCCGTTCCCTCTTCCACTTCCATTCCCTCTTCCGCTCCCGTTTACGTACGCCGCAGACGCGCCAAAGACGGAAGATTAAATTCTCATATCGGCACATCACTACTGTCCGGCGTTTCCACCGAACTTCAACGGCTGAACTTCAGCTTATTTAGTGTGTCATCCCCACCGAACTTTAAACACTGAACTTTAGCCGCTAAACTTCGGCATAGTCTGCTGAGACACTTAAAGTTTACTGTGAGTGGTGCCAGTGAAACTGTATTTATTCCGCGTATGCCATTCATCCCTAACAATTTTCCTTTTGAAAATACACAGTTCCATGTGTTTACTTGCTTTGCTATGAAAATAAGTCACAGTTTTAGAGGCTTAAAGCTGCTGATGTCGATCTAAGAACTGGTTTTTCGCATGGTCAACTTAATGTGGCTTTCTCCAGGGTTAGTAATACTTCAGCTCTTTTCATATTGGCTCCCGAAGAAAAGAATTAAAATAATATTGACTTTTAACTCCTAACACTGTAACAAGTACTTTCTTATCTCTTTCTTTCTTTCTTTCTCTCTCTCTCTCTCTCATTAGTTTTTATTTATATGTCGCAGACGGATGAATAAAAGGGGGCAGAGCGTGGCGTGATCGGCATCTGATATCTCAAGTGACGTAAACTACCCACTTAGTTACTTACAGTACGAGAACAAACTGATGTCAGGATGAAAACTTACTTTCAGTCACGTCACCTTACCGATGCCGCCACATGAGAGATCTTACGTGAGCCTTATAAAAATGTGACGGAATTCCAGTGCCCCGCCTCCGCACTGAATCATGAATCGCAACCACCATGTCTGGATTCCCTGGCCCCACAGAATTGAATACTGTGTATACACCTGGGCTTTCCGTCTTGCTTAAACAAACTGTCATTGTAATAAATCGGTTCACCAATCCACATCTATTACAATAATCACAATTAAATGAGTCATGGCCAAGCTACAGCAAACTACACAAACGAGTTGTGCACGATACGGCCGCCTGAACAAGACTGTCCCTGTCGCTAGGTCGACCGGTCTTATAACTTGTTGCTAACGAATATTGCCATTTCAAATCCAACCGTTGCATTTTGTAGTAAACAACTCTGCGCGTGTAAAATCATAAAAACGGGAATTTTACATTGAACTCATACCGCGTCCTCTATTCTTTCTTCGTCAACTCTAAAATGACATTGACACGGAATTTCTGCCAAACGTCATCGAATTATTCAAAGTAAAGGAATCTAGTTTTATACAGCCATTGCATATTACGCTCCGACACGGCCATTCTGACAAGTCACACGTCCCAGTGTGACGCATTTGAAAATAATTGAACCTAACTGCAATATCAAATCATCTCTACTCGGCCTATCCTGATCAAACGATTTAAGACAGGGCTTAAAACAAACTCTTTTAATAAACCAAAACCTTTTTTCTCTAATAATTAAGCTTACATCATTACTAGGGATAATCACAAACTTTTTACCAACTATGAAATGACCACTGACCATATTCACTCACTATTCAACCACACTTCAAAAATTAACCATTCTTAAGAATCTACTTGCTCTGTTAAATTACTCCTGTCGACTCTATCGATCATGGTCATCTCTATCACCTAATTCGAGCGATAAGACTCATGCCACTTTTACAAAGAGACGATATCTCACAAAAACAGTCGTCACAATTGCCTAATTCGAGCAAAAGGACTCATGCCACCTTCGCAAAGTGACGTAATCTCAGAAGCGGTCGTTCTATCGCCTAATTCGAGCAAAAGGACTCATGCCACCTTCGCAAGGTGACGTAATCTCAGAAGCGGTCGTCCTATCGCCTAATTCGAGCAAAAGGACTCATGCCACCTTCGCAAGGTGACGTAATCTCAGAAGCGGTCGTCCTATCGCCTAATTCGAGCAAAAGGACTCATGCCACCTTCGCAAGGTGACGTAATCTCAGAAGCGGTCGTCCTATCGCCTAATTCGAGCGATAAGACTCATGCTACTTTCGCAAGGTGACGTAATCTCAGAAGCGGTCGTCCTATCGCCTAATTCGAGCAAAAGGACTCATGCCACCTTCGCAAGTTGACGTAATCACAGAAGCGGTCGTCCTATCGCCTAATTCGAGCAAAAGGACTCATGCCACCTTCGCAAGGTGACGTAATCTCAGAAGCGGTCGTCTTATCGCCTAATTCGAGCAAAAGGACTTATGCCACCTTCGCAAGGTGACGTAATCTCAGAAGCGGTCGTCCTATCGCCTAATTCGAGCGATGACTCATGCCACTTTTGCAAAGTGACGTAATCTCAGAAGCGGTCGTCCTATTGCCTAATTCGAGCAAAAGGACTCATGCCACTTTCGCAAAGTGACGTAATCTCAGAAGCGGTCGTCCTATCGCCTAATTCGAGCAAAAGGACTCATGCCACCTTCGCAAGGTGACGTAATCACAGAAGCGGTCGTCCTATCGCCTAATTCGAGCGATAAGAATCATGCCACTTTCGCAAAGTGACGTAATCTCAGAAGCGGTCGTCCTATCGCCTAATTCGAGCAAAAGGACTCATGCCACTTTCGCAAAGTGACGTAACCTTGCCCCCCTCATCGATTGACGATCACCACGTTGCCTCCCCAGAGCAAACAACTACAATTTAGTAACTCGACTAAATAGTGGTCAATGGGCTCACACTTACTCATTCGCTTTTAATTTAATGCCCGGAAAGTATACTGATCTCTAAAGTACTTGAACAGGTGCAAAATCGTCATAAATGGGAAGCAATCATCACGTCGCTCACCAATCGGCAAATGGCTGAAGGGGAAATACGACAAAATACATCTTAACTGGGTAACTAGTAGTCAACAAAAATAAACCTGTACAGAGCCATTTACATTGGTTTTGCACTAAGGCTATCGCTATAAGAATATTGTTAACGCATTTGCAATCTAACCTATTTGGTATAGACTTCCTAAAAATAAAAATGGTATTTCTTATCGGATTATTGTAACGTGTTTGTAAAATCTTTTCGAAAAGTAAATTATCAGAATGATTACTCGTCTTGAACTGTCTAGATTAAAATTGACTCAAATAACGGGATTTTACTTCAAACAACACAGCAATGAAAGTGTAGTTTTAAAACAATATTACGCACATAGTAAACAGTTAAAAGCCCTCTTTAAATCATGTCAACACCATGATCATGACCATTGTAGACTTGCCGACGTAGCCGTTACCACCTTAGCATCATCATTACCCGCTATCAATGATGATATCGTCATCATCATCACCGCGTTTTCATCATCAACAGCGTCAACATTTTCATCATCATCACCTTGTCATTATTGATGATAAAACCATCATCATCACCAACTCTTCATCATCGTCGTCATCATCATCATCATCAGCCACCGTAAGTCCAATAAAAATGCTGGGAGAGGTTATCTCTTCTACTATACAAAGAATGAGTACCTAATAAAAGTAATTTGATGACGTAAACATGGCAGTAGAGTACTTTGTGAATAGATTGCAATATATTATAGATCAAAATACTACAAGTATTATAACTACCAAAAAAAAGTCCATTAAAACCATGGATTACTACGGGTATTGTAAAATGTATAAGGAAACGGGACAAATTACACAAAAAAGTAAAACAAAATAAAACAAATGAAGAACTTATGAATATTTATAGACAATATAGAAATATTTGCAATAAAATTATAAAAAATGCGAAAAAACAATATTATGATTCAGAATTTAACAAAAATATCAAAAATAGTAAAGAAACATGGAGAATAATTAAAGAAGTGTGCAATCTAACCTCCGCAAAGACTACAAATACTAATCTACTGAATATCAAAGAAAACCCAACCAATTCTTTAGATGAAGTGAATCGATATTTTACTCAGGTGGGAAACAAACTAGCAAATAAAACTCTTAGTAAGCTCATAAGTGACGAAATCACACTTGCCAAGGCTTCCAAAAAGTCACAGTCCCCAGTTGAATCATTGGCTTTGTTCCCAACAGACCCTATAGAAGTTAGGGATATTATAAATAGCCTAAAAACAAGCAGTGCTCCGGGATGCGATCGGATACCGGTATCATTTCTCAAGACGTTTCTTCCCTTTTTAGTTCACCCTATATGTCATTTGTGCAATCTTAGTTTTGAAACAGGAGTTTTTCCAAAATTGTTTAAAAAGGCTATAGTATGTCCTATATTTAAGTCCGGTGACAAATCTGCACCTTCAAATTATAGACCCATTTCAATCTTAACTAGTCTATCAAAAATAATAGAAAAGATCGTAAACAAGAGGTTAATGGGCTATCTGGACAAACAACTTATATTAGCAAATAACCAGTATGGGTTTCGCAATGGCAAGTCTACGGAAGATGCGGTGCTACGTCTAACTTCATTAATATCTACATATTTAGACAAAGGGGAAAAATGCATTGGGGTTTTTATTGACTTCCAAAAAGCGTTTGACACGGTGTCGATTCCGATATTGATAGCAAAATTGGAAAATGTTGGTGTCCGTGGTCTTGCATTAGCATGGTTCAAAGACTATCTCACTGAACGGCAGCAATGCGTCAGGGTAGATAACCATATCAGTGGCAGTGCTGTTTGTGATTATGGTATACCTCAAGGAAGTACGCTTGGTCCAAGTTTGTTCCTTATATATATAAATGATTTGTGCAAATTGGAAATCAGTGGCGCGGACATTGTAGCCTTTGCCGATGACACTGCGATACTCTTTCATGGTAATTCGTGGGAGAGGGCAAAACAATTGGCTGAGAACGGGTTGTCAATAGTTACTTGTTGGCTAGAGAATAGTCTCTTAACAATAAACACATCTAAAACTAACTTTATGTGTTTCTCCATTACAAACGCTACTGCCCCTGATCCTGACTTTGAAATCAAAATGCACACTTACCCATGCAACAGAAAAGTGCAGCATTGTTGCCAAGACTGTGCTACTTTACAAAAAGTCTGTAATCTTAAATATCTCGGTGTTATTATAGATGATAAACTAAAATGGGATAGGAATATTACCATGATGGCTAGCAGAACAAGAAAATTCATATATGCATTCAAAAACACCAGGGACGTAGCTCAAACATCACTCTCTTTAAGAATATACAAAGCACTGTGTGAGTCGGTCCTTGGCTATTGTATTTGTTCATGGGGAAGCGCTAACAAGACGACAATCATCGAACTCGAACGGGCACAACGTGCTGTCCTGAAGGTCATAATGCGCCGACCATATTCGTACCCTACGCAAAGTCTACATGAAGAAACAAAAGTTTTATCTGTCCGCAAACTATACATATTTAACAGCTTGCGAAAACATCATGCAGAGGACATACCACGTCTTATTCCCTCTAATAAGAGAGTTGTTCGCTGTCCAGTACCGTTTTTCAGATCTGCATTTGCACAAAATCAATTTCAGTTTCAGGCACCGTATCTCTACAACATATTTAACAAAATCTACAACAAAAAAAATAAGAGCAATGCTATGAACCTAAACAATTACAAAATTAAAAATGAATTAAAGAATTGGTTGGATGGCTTAGACTATGACAGTACGGAGAAACTATTGGTTGTACTGAAGTAATAAGTACACACCCACCTATTTACACATACAAGCACCCAAGTTAACACAAAAATACATTCATATTTCAAACACATTAATTTAGCAAAATGAGTCGAAGTAATTAATGGTTATGCATGCAAATCAAATTTATACACATTTTATGTAATCTCATGTCATTATTATTTTGTAATCATCTATATTAAATTCAAAATTTGATCTTGACAACAAAATTTTTGTATCTAGAACTTATAATAGGGAAGAACTGGTTCTCGGGATACAGGTTATCCTAGTTCGAGAGCCAGGGCTACATTTATCTTGTAAATCTGTTTGTTGAGAATAAATGATTATTATTATTATTATTATTAATATCATCTTTGACCAGTATTCACGCGCCACAGTACTGTGTTGCAAGTTCATAATTCTCAATACTCAAAAATGACTCAATTTTCAATCTGGCGCCACGGTCGGCTCCTTCCGATACCGACTTATGCCACCTCATTGACAATAACTTCGGGCGTCAACCGACAGCGACTAATGCCACCTCCAGTGACGATAACCTCATGTTGCTTCTACACAACAACCAATATTCCGGCTCCAACCGATCGTTAGCTTACTAAGTTTAGCAAATGTTACACACTCTTCGTAAAACTAGCGTACTCAAAACCAATTTACTGCTTGAATAGTGGTCAAAAGACTAGATTTCATAAAACTTTACACTTAAGAACTAAAGGATTTAAAATTAATTGCACTCTGCTTTAAAGTCGATAATAAAATGAAAACTCACCAAATTTTATTGGCGATCCAGCAGACAAGCCATGTGCCGCGAGCACAGACACACATACACGAGATCCGCTCACATTTTTTCTTTACTTCACCAGCCAGCACCAGCTGCGTACCGCTGCTAGCTCCCATCCGGCCGCAACACGCTGTATCCATCTCAAATTGAGCTACAAGTCCAGATCTCACTTCTGATGTCGCAGACGAATGAATAAAAGGGGGCAGAGCGTGGCGTGATCGGCATCTGATATCTCAAGTGACGTAAACTACCCACTTAGTTACTTACAGTACGAGAACAAACTGATGTCAGGATGAAAACTTACTTTCAGTCACGTCACCTTACCGATGCCGCCACATGAGAGATCTTACGTGAGCCTTATAAAAATGTGACGGAATTCCAGTGCCCCGCCTCCGCACTGAATCATGAATCGCAACCACCATGTCTGGATTCCCTGGCCCCACAGAATTGAATACTGTGTATACACCTGGGCTTTCCGTCTTGCTTAAACAAACTGTCATTGTAATAAATCGGTTCACCAATCCACATCTATTACAATAATCACAATTAAATGAGTCATGGCCAAGCTACAGCAAACTACACAAACGAGTTGTGCACGATACGGCCGCCTGAACAAGACTGTCCCTGTCGCTAGGTCGACCGGTCTTATAACTTGTTGCTAACGAATATTGCCATTTCAAATCCAACCGTTGCATTTTGTAGTAAACAACTTTCTCTCTGCGCGTGTAAAATCATAAAAACGGGAATTTTACATTGAACTCATACCGCGTCCTCTATTGTTTCTTCGTCAACTCTAAAATGACATTGACACGGAATTACTGCCAAACGTCATCGAATTATTCAAAGTAAAGGAATCTAGTTTTATACAGCCATTGCATATTACGCTCCGACATATATTAATAAGCCGGAGTCATAAAGTCCACGCGAACGAAGTCGCGGGCATCAGCTAGTCATACAATAAAAATAGGCTGCTTTGATTTATTATAATTTTTTAGCTGAAAGATGTGCAAAGACATATTTTTATGTTAAAATAAGTAAAATGACCTAAAATGCGATGTCAACATACTTGTATGAGCCTTACCTTCGTACAAAAAATAGCAAAGTATTTTTTGACTGCTCGACCAAGAGCCAAAATTACTGATTTCGAGGTAGGTCTCGGATATTCGTTTTGAAAAGTTCTTCGATCTTCCATCAACACGTTATAATTATAACATTTCCCACAAAATAGTATGCCGGGTATTTATCCGAATTACCACAGCGCTCTTGAAAGAAAAAAGCAGGCTTCTAATCCTAGGCATCCTAGGCAATTTATGGAGCTCAACCCTATACCAGCCGACTTGTAAGCCACAATAATTTTGTTAACACAATACCATTTGAAGGCGAACCAAAATCCTTTTTGGTTCGCCTTCAAATGGTTTTTGGTTTATACTACCCCAATCTACCCGTTGTATGGAAACATACAAATTGTCAGGTCTAAGTTTTTATTTATTTTGCTGGAAAATGTTTTTGACCTAATTATATGTTATAATACGCAAACAGATATGAAATAAGATAAAATCTGTAAATTTAATATGGACAGCATTAGTGATTTTAATATTTGTTATTTATTCTATGTCAATATATGTTATTTAATAATAACCATTTCACACATTTATATACAAAGTTAGTAGACTCCTACTCATTTTTAAATAAATATCCCAACCTACCCACCCAAACGGGTAGATACGGTACCCGGTGCGTATCGGGTAACGTCGGCTAAATATCCGGGTAGATGCCCATCGCTAGTAATGGTAAAAATACACACTTGCGAAATGAACTGCATTCTTGCATATTTTTAATGCGCCTATTTTCATATTATTTGTTTTTTTTTTCTTATATTTTCTTAATGCTTTTTGCTTGCTATTACTTAATCGAAAGTAAAATGAAGTTCGAAGATGGTAATGTATGTATTATATGTGGACACTTTCCGGACACTGAAACAGGGATAGTGAAAAAAAAGGACTTGAAATTTGTGGAATCTGGCCTAATTAGAAACAATGGAAAAGTAGCGTATTTTAAGGACCAATGCGAAATTAAGTTGCATAAAACATGTAGGAATACCCACAATAATCATCATCCTCGCGTACCTATTCCCGGTTACATCCACAGCGGTAATCAGAGCCCGGGGTACGCTACCAAAATTTTTTGAAATTGCTGAAAAGCTTTTTTTTCCGTTTTGAAAAAATTCGAAAAACTGAATCGGCGAGATAATACTTTATCATTTTCAAACCTTCTCACGAAATTTCACGAGAATCGGTTGAGAAATGCGACCTGTAGGCGAGAACAGGCGGATAGATAAACTGATAGCCGGACAAAAGCATTTTTAGCTAATTTCGAAACCCAGACCTTTCACTTGCTCGGTCAATAAAATATAGTATCATTGTGTTAGTCCCTATATATTTATTTATGACTGCAAGTGTTTCTTTGCCATACAACATTACATAACTGTTACCTACTTAAAGCCGCAATTTATTGTCATCCCATAGGAATGTGTGAACCCTGTAGTTCATCATAAGTAATAATTCTAGGCGCCACCACACTGTGTACCACACGCACTATGCCAGTCTTTCCCAAAGTGGGCGATAACGCCCCCTTGTGGGCGCTGGAGGCTTTAAGGGGGGCGGTAACGGGCCCAGAATAAAGTTGGGGGGCGCTGATGTGATTTAAGCAATGAGTGATTTATAACTTCAGCTATTTCATATTTTAAATTTCACTGAAATTAAAATCCTCTTACTACACAACATCCATTTATTAGTTCATATTTAAATCCTTTTTTAATGTACAAATATAAACTAAAAATGTAATTAATATTTATTATTTTAATGCGTTCACAACGCTATTTATATCGTTAAAGGAATCAAACACTGAAAAAATTTCGTGTTTTAAAGTTTCGCAGGTGAGGTCCCCACTTCCAATACTCTTTATTATTGTAAAATTGTATTATTATTGCTATTTTTTTATTTAAAATTAACAATGTTGATTATTGTTATTTTTTATAAAAGATACTCTAATGTACTGGTGTATGTATTATTATTGCTCTCTCGTTTAGAATATAGGTTGAATTAAACTACAGGCAAGACAAATATGTGATTCAGGTTTTTATGGTTAATAAAATGGGGGGCGCTACAAAATAACAGATTTTTTAAAGTGGGCGTTTGACAAAATAAGTTTGGGAACCTCTGCACTATGCGGTAATAACGATTGACGACGTTATATTCAGCGACTTAGGCACACTTGAGTAAACCGTTTGTTAGCAATAGTTTGTAAGTATTAAAGCAGTTTGTATTTATGGAAGTGATTATGTCACTAGCTTGTTACGGAGTAACGTATGTGAATGTAGTATGAGCCAGTACTCCATTTATGACAAAACCTAGGATTTATAATCTATCTCTTCATAGATTGAATGAAACATCGTAGTCTAGAGTGTGCGAAAGCATAACCCCCACACCGCACACGTCACCGCCGTCCTTCGCGCGTCGTCGATCACTAGTCTACTGTCTACTTTAAGGGCAAACATGTTTTTTGTCTTTTATACTTATACTGTGGATGAAAGTGACACAAACTCAGAATGTCAATCTTTTATGAATTTATGATACTACATATAAAAACTCTAATGATTCTAATTTTCTTTTGAAGCGTATTTTGCTTGGAAATAATCAAAATAAATAAGAATGCGTAGATTAATGTGACACAAATTAATACAAAGGGTATATTTAGATGTCTACTGATATGTTGTATTTTTTTTAACACTTATTATCTTTTTGATACTGTTTTTATACATGGGCCCTTAGCCAGTTTGCAGTGGACAAAGGGTGACACAAATAGGTTTGCACACTAGTCAGGCTATGTTTGATACAATACTATTCCATTTTACAAATTTAAATCAATTTTGTCGATTCAGTATGGAATTAAATAAAACAGTCACAAATCAATAAATTTCCCGAAACGCAGACCCCGAAAGTGACATTATTACACTACACTGACTATTCAGAGGCAAGAAATAAGCATATCTAGATTTCTTATAAGTTACACCCTTAAAATTAGCTAGCGCTACTGGACTAGTGTAATAAGTTTGTCGTTAATGTGTCTCTGGCATCGTAACCCTCGAACGGGTGGACCAATTTCGATGCGGGTTTTCTTACGTGAAAGCAATTTCCCTTGCGTTGGTTCTTAGCTAAATTTGATTAAAATTGGTTGAGCCGTTTAAAAGTTATTGGGGCTTACGCTTAAAAGTCATTGCTTTTTCTAAAAAATAATAGGCTACTCATCCCTAGATAGTGTTCATGACAATGGCGGTTTTTTTAATTTGCCTATCTAATTGTACATTCCAAAAAATTTAATAAATAACCCAATAATGAAAGGGTGTGGATGGTCAAATGGGTTTTTGGTCAAAAATAGGATAATATTACCTAATATAGTAGCTTCATTACATAGTAGTGACTGCCCCCATCACCTGTCCGTGAACTATACCCTACCTTGACCATCCTAATAGTTTGGAGATCTGTACCACGAAAGGGCCCTACTGAGTATCTGGCACATATCGCGAAAGGGCCTAAACCATCCTTACTCCATTGGTTGGTGGTGTGGTTTACTCTTAAGAGATATATCAGTAGGGAACATCTGCAAATGGCAGAACATAGGGAGCAGCAGTGGCCACCTCCAGCATTCACAGGCCAAGAACCAGGATGGTTCCATGAATACTTGTAGTGGTTTGATGAGAGATTTACTTTCTCTGGATTAACCTAATTAAATCTGAACAGCGTAATGGACGAGGCTTCCGTAATACCAGACCCGAAATAGCCGCGGGCCATAGACATAATACCTACTAATCGCCGTTACCAGCGTCGCGGCGTCATTTGCAAGGGGGCAGTTATTTGATAATCCAATAGGAACCACAATTATTTTCCGGAATGAAAAGTATCATGTGTTAATTCAGGTAACAAACTACAATTACTACAAAAACATGCCAAAAAAGTTATTAGCCATCTTCAAAAAGGAGGAGGTTGTCAATTCGTTGGAATCTTTTTTTTTTTTAATGTATGATAACCAATTATTCGAAGATGCCTACACCAATTTGAAGTATACTTTCTTTGTTTGGAAGGACATACTTTTCAGGTCAGGAAATTTTATCAAAATAGGTTGTGAAGTTTGGTGTTGAAAACAGTTTATAGTTTTGAAAAATTATTGTACAACCATTTTGCATGACAAACACTATACAACCATCCTCAAACTTTTATTATGTCTATAAGGAACAAATGGTTTGGTATATATTTTCTATTGGCTAAACTTACCTGTAACGAGGTGGACTGATGACCTGAATCTCACGGCGGGACATCACTGGAGAAAGGTAGCGCGCGACAAAAGGCACACTGAATTACGCGACATTATTTAGAGAAAAAAAACTATCTGAAACTGTGCCAAACATGTAAATTCTGAATAAAGGGCTCTTTTATTATTATGTTATATATAAACTTACCTGTAGGAGGTATGATTATGCAAAGTGCTCTTGACAATCTGAAGTATGTGCGGCCAAGTTGGTAGCAGCAAATCTGTAGCGCGTCGCTAATGTCTATCAAGAGATCTGTTTGTTTTGGTTTAGGAAATAAATTGTATAAATTATAAATCAGCAATCTTTAGCTAACAAAATGGAAGAGAAGGAATACAAAGATATGTGAAAAAAGAAGGGTTGGGGCTTCTAACTGATTTGGAGAAAGTTTTGTTGTTGTTTTTCCAAATCAGTTAAGAGGCCCCAGCTGTGCCAAAACAATTTTTGAATTTTTTTTAAAGTATCTATAATTTTATTATTATGATAGTGACTTTGAATTGCAGGTCTCAGACTAGCGCAAGGGTGAAATAGGGAGAAGCCAATACTGAATTACTGTTCTTTGACAACTAATTTTCTGTCTCTGTGTATCAGCCAAGACTCTTGTATTAGAAACAAAAGGTATTGAAAATTCTGCCAGTTTGGCTTCACCAATATGGTTTTGAAACAAAAAAATTAAATAACCCATATAAAATATTGTTAAATATTAACAAAAGGATACGATCTGTGCGCTCTGTCCGGCACGTCATGTAAACACACGCTGCCTGTGTGTGTGAAGCAGGTCTGCCGATGGTGAGATGGCGAGACAGCGCCATTTTAAAGAAATTGCAAGCAATGTCTATACACTGCTGGTTGAGGCGCAACTGCTGACATAAGGCTGTGATCCCTTCCCTTGCTTTCCTTAGTGTAATCTCTCTGGACTCCTGTCCGATACCAGCATTGAATGCTGAAAAAAAACATTAAACTAGGTACATTTATTAACTAGCTACCTTACTGAGAGTAAATTGATAAAAACAAACTATTTTTGATATATTGATGCAACATATTTCTAGAAGAGAAATATCACAAATAGTTCCTCAAATTTTAACGATTTTAATGGAACCAGGCCCATTATAGTAACAACATTTGAGTTCTATGTAAAGGAAAATTTTAGAGATGGAAGGAAATTAATTACATTTAACGATGGCACCAAATTTTACTTTAATTAAGTACAAACATTACAAAATTAAAAAAAGAATTCTATGAAAAACATGCGTACCACGGCCGAAACCTGTCGCACCACCCTTTGACTCCGCAGACACGAATTGCCCAATAGCTGAAGCCCCACCGTGAGCATTCTCTTGGAACTCAACCTCTGCCACTATGATGTTGTCCTCCAACACTGTTCCACAGTTTGTACACACGGCATCTCCACGAGCAGGGTCTACTTCGATCTCCGATGAACCGCAATGCTTGCATTTTTTACCCGACATACTGCCACAAATTACAATTGAAAAACCTCAAACCTTTGGAACTATGTATGGAGTTTAGGGTGCATAAAACTTGAAGTAATAATACAATATACATATACCTAGACTAATTCTTTTTTAGAAAAAAGATTACAAAACAGCAACCGTATGCGAGAGGAAAACAAATATAATTTGTTTGACTGACAATTAATGAAATGACATAATGATAATTGTCAATTTGACATGACATTGTAATTTGTTCGATCGACAACTACTGTCACTGTCAATTTGCGACATTTTAAGTTTTATTAATTTTCTTTTGTTGGCAATAAATATTCTGCATAGATTGGTTTTCGCCATGACCATTCTGACACTTCCGGTTTCGATTATTGGAAACCGGAAAAGTAATGTTGAGCTTCCATTCGGCTATTGCTTTATTATTTTAACCAACACTGCATGCATGAGTTCGATGAACAACACCAAAACATTCAGCGGCTACGGCTACCCAATTACCACAGATTAGACAACACTTATTTGTTGACGTCACTGGTATTCTTCTTCGCCATTGGTTAAGTATCACGCTATATCTTAAAAATAGTGGATGAGATCACCCTTCAAATATTGTTCGGCTGAACGTGAATAGCATATCCAAAAAGTATGTTCTTTCAAGACAAAAGTTGGCGGTTATGTCTTTTCGTTTCGTGATTCGTGAAATTCTTATGAGAAGGGCATCCCCAAAGAGTAGACGACGTCATCGCGTGCAAATGCAATGATGATTCATCATTGTTGTGTTCTTGTTTCTGTTCTGGATAAACTCAAGTTTGATTTCTTTGCTGTCATTTTGCGAGCTGTCAAATCTACGTCGTAGTGTGAGATTTTTTATATCAAGTTTTGATAAAATACGCGGAACTTTGGTTGTTTTGAACATTATTGATAAAACGGCATTGGTCCTGGTCAATTACAATTACGTAAATCGCTTGGTTGTGTTTAATCTTAGTGAACTTTTGAAGTAGATCTGATGACGATGAAGCTAGAAATCAGTGATAGTCAGTCCAACCACTCGGACTTTTCTTGCGACAGCCAGTCCTCGCAAGGATCTTCCACAAATGACTTCGTTTCGTCAGTTCCGACCTCTAGAGCGTTGCTCACGGTGAGTTTTTAACTGTATTTGCCGTATCAGGTTATATTTTTGCTTAGTGTAGCATATATCAGGTGTCCTTGAAAGCACCACAATCAGAACAATTTCAAAGTACTTCCAATCTAAAAACATTATTGGATGCTTAGTGATATATCTAATTGAACTAAGTCCAAAAATCAAGTACCTTTGTGTTTCAGTCAACATTTATTGTGGTCAGGGATAACAGAATACATAAATAAGTATATAAGTACATACCATTTGTACATACACATTATCCTTATTCAGTAGGTATTTAGTTTAATACTGTGCAAAAAGCATGTTTAATTTTTCTTTGAAATATCAATATAAAAATATCAATAGTATTAGTAGTTATTTAGTAGACATCAATATATGAATTTTACTGGTCTCTCCCAGAGGTAAAACATTGTCATACAACCTGCATTACTACTAAAATTTTGGCTCATTAAAGAAAACAATGTTTACTAACAAATTGTAACCTGGCAATTATCATAATGTTCAACCATTAACACTTTTTACGCTACTACCCCAAAAAAGGGAGTGTAATGTTTTTATTATTCATGTATGTCTTTATTCTACCATAACTTCAAAATGTCTAAACAGATTTTGTGAATGTATGAAGTATCATCATCACATTGTAGTAAGTGACAAAGGCTCCTGTTTAGTTTTTTAGTAATCGCAGCAGATTTTTGTTATTTGAAATGTGCATTAACCACAATGAAAAGTTGGGAATGGATGAAAATATGAATCATGTAAATAAACAATGCATCTAGCAACCTGTCACTATTTTGGGTTCTTTTATCATCTCACCCACCATCACACTAAAAGCGGCCTTTTGGTTTTGCACTAATATTCGGATACCTAACTCATTGGCCAATTTGATAATAGTCAAATTACCAAGACATCATGAACTCACATCTATGTGAAGGTTTAAGAGGTGGTGGCCAAGAGGTATAGGCACTGGCTGGGTACTTCTTGTCTTGTACCTCCACTAGCTTTCTGTCAAAGAAAACATTGTCAAGAAACCTGCGCCTTAGTTCACAAGCGTGTAATAAAGACTTTTGTCACTATAGTTCATTTGGATAGGTATTTAATTAAATGTAAACAATCTTGACATGTCTTTTTATTGAAATATACACTTTAAAAATCAATCTCTTTACATATTACAAATAAAGTATGTAATTTATGATTTTGAAATAAGTTGAATTGCAATTTGCAAAGGTATTGATTTATAAAGCGTATATTAAAAAAAAAGACATATGTATATAACAAGATTGTTTACCATTATTTAAATACCTAAACAATTGGATTATAATTGACGTTCATTGTGCTACTTCAGGCAGCTAGAAAAAGATATCAGTGTTACTTCCATGCTGGTCTGGGAGAAAGGAAAAAACACAGAATCTTCCAGCTGCTTCTCTTCCCACACAGATGGTAAAAGCCGATTGAAGGAATGGGCAAGATTTGAATCATGTTAATAGGCGATGCAGCTAGCAACCTGTCACTATATTGATTCCTTTTTCCATCTTAAAGCCCAAGCTAGGCACGGAGTTTGGGTCTTATGACTTATGACCCTCGGCTTTGTCTACCTCTTCAGAGATCAAGATGTGGAAATTTATCTGTAATGTTAGCTATTAACAGAGCTGGATTAAAGAGATCGACGTAAAACTTGATAAATAGTTTTGTTTGCCTGTCAGTTGTGCCTTACCTAGAATCTCTATTGATAAATGCATTTATCTACAGATAAGAGGCTGTGAGAGTTAAATCATCATTCTATGTGACTTGTGTAACATCATAATTTGATTATATCCTCAAATATTTATTATTATATCCTTATTATTTTCAGATGTGTTCTCGCCATTCTATTTATGTGGGTTTTCCTCTTTTTCTGCAGGTCTGATTGCCCTTCGGCAAAGGCCTCATCCATATTCTCAAATAAGCTGATTAATTTATAACAAACAAAAACAATAGACAGATAGATAACTCTTTATTGTACACCAAAAGAAAAAATGTAACACAAAGAAATAATTTTAAATTTAATCAGTACAATGGGCGGTCTTATCGCTTAAAGCGATCTCTTCCAGACAACCAGACAACAATAAGTACTTATTATGTGTAAGATTCGAATTTTCACTCATTCCCTCAATCAGCCTATGTTTTGCGTGGGAAGAGAAGCAGCTGGTATATTCCCCTCAGACCAGTGTGAAATAAAGAAATATTCTTGTAAGTAGGTACATACTTCAAATGTAGTTTATTCATTGTGAATTGACGTTCTTGGAGAAAATGCTGCAGTGCAGTTTGTTACCGCTTCTTCTGCACTAGCGCTTAGGAGGAGGCACTTAGCTTTTGACGTCATTAATTATTGTGCAACAAAACAAAGTGACGATTATTAGGAAATATTATAAATATCCTATGATAATAAAGATATATTTAAATTGAGTTTGAATTGAATTGAATTCTTTATAATCTCAAATCAATTGGTTAAGCAATTAAGCACTATAATATTGAAATGTACCTATTAAATAATCAAAAATTATGTATGTTGTAGTTAAGTAAAAATACCAACCATAGATACATATCAGCATTATGTACATATGCTATTGATGAAATACAGTATTTTATTCAATTTTTCTTAATATTTATATCAATAAGTAACATAATCCAAAAACAAAAGAAAATTATTTTTTTAAGGTGCCTAAAAAGAAGTATTAAGTTATAAATATAATTTAAGCTTTTAAAATTGATGTAAGGGGAAATTGACAAGTTACACAAAAAAAAAACTGGCCAAGTGCGAGTTGAACTCGCGTGAAGAGGGTTCCGTACAATGCCAAAGTTTTTAAATGAATATTAAATATCACATTTGAAATCGTCATAGTAAGACGCAAGTTAACAAAGAATAGTCCTATATAGTAGTGTTTTAGTGAACTTTTTTCCGTAAGTGAACATATTGTATTGAGTTTACCACTTTATATTCAATTGATATAATTCTTATAGTTTTTTCCTGTAATCTACAAGCAATGAACAAAATTTTTTTTTTTTTAAATTTTTGGATTACTAGTTTTGGAGATCAGGGTGTCAATTTTCATCTTCTTCCATGAATAAAATCAAAACTATTTATTTGAGAATAATAACATATAAATATATTTGAGATCCTCATAACGACCCTTTTCATTTGATATATGACACAGTAAGGTTTGCAAAACATTTTTTTTTAAGTTCCTAATTTGTCCCTGAAAAATAATCCTTATTTAAAAAAAATACTTTGCACATCTGTTTTTAAGTCATAGGATTACACCATCCTACCATTCACCTGATTTAGTCCAGTAGATTCAGAGAAAATTGGCTGTGACAGACGGACAGACAGACAGACGCACGAGTGATTCTATAAGGCACCCTACGGCGAACCTTTACGTATCAACGTACCATTTTTCTAAAGAAATGTTTATGAAGGTCAGAGACGTGCCATCCATCAGTTTTGAGTTTGTGATCATTGGGAAAAAAATAATAATAAATACGTTCTTTTTGTGCCAGCATCGGTCCATCCCAATCTCATTCCATAACCCATAGACCTTTCCCTTTTTCTTGCAATAGATCTTTCTCCAGTCGAAACCTATTTAAGGGTACACTTTTCATAGGTATATTCAAGAATGAGTTTTGGCGGCAGCGCCACATAACATCAACTTCTCCAAAGGGCCTCTACGTGTTGGATCTGTATCCCATGCAAGCCTCACAAAGGACCGGGGTGAAAAGACCTGTGAAACTAAAGGAGATACATAAATACTCAAAATTCAAAGCTCTTTATTTACTCCAAAAAAATAGTACATTTTGCCATTTTCAATTATGAGCGTAATTAAGTTAAACTAAATTTAGTGACTTCTGTTGTTTTTTTTTTTTTATAAATAAATAGGTATATATGTAGGGCCAAATCACACAGATTGAGCTAGCCCCAAAGTAAGTTCGAGACTTGTGTTATGGGATACTAACTCAACGATACTATATTTCATAACAAATATATATATAGATAAACACCCAAGACCAGGACAATTTGAAACAGGCCATTTTCCAACTTGCCCTGACTAAACCTCTGGTTGGCGGACTAGCATGGTGATCACTACGCCACGGAGGTCGTCTGCAGTTGTTGCAGATTAGATAACAAATACAACATATTATGTTAGGTATGTAAGATGTTACTTTTAGCGGAATGCATGTTGAACTGGAGTCATCTGTCAAACGGTTTCTAACCAACTCTTTTATATTATTCATCTCTGAAAGTAATGACTAATGACTCGCATGCATAGGTAGATGAAAATATTGTTAAAATAGCATCAAACAGTTAAATGTGTCTGGTAAATCTATGTTTCCAAAATGTTGTTTCACTTATATTACTTGTCAATCTTTCTGTTTCTATTCTAGGTCTAACTGGCGGCGTTCCCTCGTCATATAATACCTACTTCACACTGGTTTTTTTTTCGTAATGCATAATGAATTTTGTCGAACAAAAATTATTCTGTTGCGTTCCATAAATGACACGAGTACCATCGCATCGGTTCGCCATCCCTGCTATAAGGGTTCCGTTGTTTCGCTTTTGTACTTAACCCTAAAAAGATGCACGTACAGCGCTATTGACGTCACTTCTATTAGGTTTAGCGCTTACGAAAGAGATGTGAGATATCTCCACTCCCTACCAAGCTCCCTCTCTTATATTGAATGAAATGCTAATTTATACTTCATTAAATTAACCAATTTTTTTGGTATATTTGCTTTTATATAAAATAAACAAAAACATACACTCAGTAAAATAGCCTATTCTACCATAGGCATTTTTTTTTCATGGATATAACTGTCTGCAATTTTAGCGACACATTATATAGTTATTTATTAAACAAAATTACCTTACCTGGAATTCCTTTTAGTTTATTGTTTTCCGTGTAAGTGACCAAAACTGGTGACAGATTTTTCTAGCTGCTTAAAGAGGCATCTGATATAGATTGTGACGACTGCCATAAAACATGATGACATTATACATATAAATAATATATAGCCGGGACCAACGGCTTTACGTGCCTTTCGAAGCACATAAGAGCTCGAGAAATTACTATGCCACTTGTAGTCACCCATTCAAGAGCGTACATAGACCCATGTTGTTTAACTTGAGAAAGCACTAATAAAGCGTATTCCCGCCGCGCCGGGCCACCGAGTTCGGGTAATTACGTGTGCAATTGAGCGACACATTTATAGTTATTTATTAAACAAATTTAGCTTACCTGGAACCCCCAACAATTTAGTTATAAAGTACGATACTATAAGTTGAAAACAAACTAAACGAGTTCGCAGTAGGAAAACGAGCGCGGCGTCGATGGCCGATGACGTCACACTTCGAGGAAAAATCGGGGGTCGCGCCGCAGGCCCACGCTCGCTCGTAAATCAAATGAACAACAATTGAAGAATTGAAGCCAATTTCGTTTTTGAAGCGTTAAGAACTTAGCCTGAAATCCTTTATGACCTTTATTAAACGAAATATAATTCTAAGCAACATAATCTTTGCGTAAAAGAAATTATGTGGCCAGAAAAACTAGACCACGATACGAAAGAGTGTGGCTCCTCCCCATAAACTATGGCACACCCGCTTTCTTGTTTCTACCACCTGCACCCTGGACGACATGTGCGCCTACCGCTGACGCCGTCGGAGTGCCTCAATATTCGGCTGATAGAATTTATAATAAACCATCGACACCCAAAGAAGAAAAAGAAAATGTAGACAACTACTGGAGAGTCGGCCAGAGGATTGCAGAAATCGGGGCAGACCCAAGCTTAGATGGTTAGACGGTGTTCAGCAAGACTTAAAGAATATTAACAAAGGCTGAAGACAGAAAGCCCACAATATAACTCTATTTAGAGAAATTTGACCTCAGGTCGACCCCGGTTGTAACGCCTAAGAATCCTAAGATGATGAATCAGTATTTCAGTAGGTAGAGAAGAGCTCAGTGGTCCGATAGAAGTACGCATTATTAGCGCTTTCGAATTTCAAGCCACCTTGGGCATGGTCCCCCTTGGGATGTGGAACCATAAGTAGCATAAACATTTTTCGAGTTCCTCAGTACTGCGGATGATCGTTGGTCCCGTCCCGCATTGGTCACCACATCATCATCGCAATAATTGTTTATTATGACAGTCGTCATGCTTTTTCAGATGCCTTTAGCCAACTAGAAAAATCGGAAATTACTGTTGGCCTAATACACACGCGAAAAACAAACAAAAGCCAAAATTTTCAGATGCGTAATTCTCCTCACTTTAATGCGTTTGCGAAATACTATGCTTTAATATTTATTTTAAGTTTTAACGGTGAAGTTGATACGTACAATGGCATTTGTTTTTGGCAATGCCGAGATTTTCGCAAACATATTTTACCAAATACTTTATATTTCTCTACTTCCAGTTAAGTAGAGAAATATAAAGCATTTGGTATTTGGTAAAATATGTTTGCGAAAAACTCAGCATTGCCAAAAACAAATGTCTTGTGCTTATATTTGGCTAATCAACTTATCCTTTCCTAAGGTCCTTTTCTTCTAAACTTCAGAATTGCTGGTAAAAAAACTAGCCAGGTCAAATGTTAAGATTCTAATAAATAATATTTAATATTCTCTAAAGAACTTGGCGGCCATTTAGATCTCAACTCTTTTTTTGGATTTTGAACTTTCTCCCATTTTCACACTTATGGTTTGTTGTCTCTACCGAATACCCCATAATTCATAATGTTCATCCAAGCCATAGATACAGCTTTTGATTTCTGAGCAAATGGCTCAACTAAATCCAGTATCGCAAGTTTTTTACTTAAAGAAATAAAGTTACAGAGTTTAAAATACAAATATATGTTCTTACCTATGTTATAATAGTTAGTTAGGTTCATAGGCTACAAGGCCACTGTTTGTTTGAAAGTGATAGAAAAACTTAACTGTATGTTTTATTTTTACTGAAGCTAAGTAAAAAAATAACAACCATTTGAATACGAGAATGGTACAGGTACAAGTCTGATGCACACTTATCATTTACCTAGTGTTTCTTATCAAATTATTATAATTTATCTATTTAATTAATACTAAATACTAAAATAACTAGGATTCGATAAAAATAAATTAAAATATATCTACGTCATATAGATAGCAAGTAGTATCATGTAGGTAGTTAGAGAATAACTGCGTGCGTATGCGCAGGCAGTCATTAGCAAGTCAAATAACACGGATTCAGGTTGGCTAATAACTTCAACATAAATAAGTACGTTTCGATTTTGTTGTGATTATTTTACTATAAATTTTTCTAGTAAGTATTTTTTTAGAGATTTCCTGACAAGTCTTAGGGCCTTATCACACTAGCCTCACTAGCGAGTTGCGAGCGAGTTGAAAGCAGAGCGAGTGCGCAGCGAGTTCGCCGCGAGTTGGCAACGTGTGCGCGGCGAACACGCCGCGCAGGGAGCTCGCGGCGAGCAGCGCTATCGACGCCAATTTGTACACTCGCATTCTGAACTCAATCGTATCAAAGATAACTAACTTTGTGACCTCACGTCTTAAGTCATTTTGTATCAGATGCAATAGCTCGTAAAATGTGCGCCGAGCTCGATGCGCACCCGCGACGTCTTCGCAGCGAGTTCGCTGCGCACTCGCCCCGCTTTCAACTCGCTCGCAACTCGCTAGTGTGATAAGGCCCTTACAAATAACTATTTTGGGGCAACTTTTACAAAGTTACTGGAAACTTGGAAATATAGTAACTTTTAATTTACACCCTGCTTGTTGTGTGATTTTCACTATCCGTGGGGTCCCAAGTTTTTAAATATCATGTCATTTTTTTTCTTAAACAATTGAAGTTAAATGAAATATTGTAAACGGCCACGATGAAATAATAATAAACTTTAAACAACACGGATGGGAATCTTACATGATTTTTACATTATGCAATAGTAGGTGCTTGAAGAGTTGTTTTTCATTTTATAGTAGATACATTACACTATCGCAATTAGTTAAGGATCTTTCTTTCCAGCTTAGATAAGTGTTGTGATGTAAGCGATATAAATATCTACGCACTGAGCGATGTTTTCATGAGATCACGATCTTTTCTGATTCTCGCTATCGATAAGTCAAAATTAAATGTAATTAAAATCAAATGTATTTATTTGCATCAAACACGGTATAATACAGGTGACAACAATTTGAAGGTGCGAATGAAAAAAAAAAAATTATATACGTATTCATTTGAAAATACATAATAACAAATTATATTAATCAAATTAACAAAATAAACCCGAATAAGACTAATATGTATAATACTTTTATTACTTTGGCAGTGAAACTAAAGACTTGAATAGATACAAATGAAAAGAGGTTACATTCGTTTTATCTTTTTTCAATCTCTGCATCAATTAATTCTTCTAAACCTCAAGTTCGCGAGTTCGATTCTTTACAGCAACATCAATTTTTTTCCAGATTGTTGTCTATTTTTTTGCAAATGATATTGATTATACAACACATGATTTGAATTTAAGATCAAAGGAGCAAGGGAAATTGTTCCAAAAACTTATTCAAATATGATAATATTCAATATGAGTCACAAGTTAATTGCTTTCTCATTGTTTCGTTTGATAATCAAAATATTCAGGTTTATGTTATCACTATCAGTTACCACAATCGTTTCAACGATAACGTTCATGAGTAACGTAACATGTTTATTTCCAATAATGATCGAATCACATTTCGTGGAAAAGAGGGTCGAACTGCTGGAAAGCTGGTCGCGTGCCAACTACGCCCTTGAACTATCGCCCTGGGTGATTCAGCTGGCTCCTCCAATTCTTTACAGCCAAGTTGTTAGACTCATTGTCCTCTCTCATCAATCATGTTGTAAATGGCAAGAAATTATTAAAGCATATTCAAAAGACTTAAATTCTCTAGAAGTATTAATTTTTGAGGAAAAAGTGAATTTCATAATTTCTTTATCATTTCCTGTAGTTTAAGGATTTCCAATAAATAATAGTGACTGACAGCGATTGATATGAATCGTTCGATTTCGTATAATCCGCGTGGACATCCCTTTTATCTGTCAGACAGCGTGGCTTCATTCTATGTTGTAATTATGGTAAAATATGTTTCCATTGAGTACTCATTAAGATAACAGGATTCACGTGCCTGAATATTTTAATGAACGTGCTAGGGCTTATCACAGAAAAGTTTCTGGCGTGCGAAACATTTCAAGGGTTCATATGCTTCTGTGCACGGTGTTTTAATTTTTACTCAATATGTAATAAAAAATTTAAACGTTATAGAATTGAAAGCCAATGTCAAAAACATAACATATAGGTGTGTTTATTCTTTAAAAAACTTGCAATTAGTATGACAAACCTTGAAACTTTTGTTGAGAATTTTGCGTCGTGTTGTGCTTAGAAATTTGTTGAAATGCATATTATTTAAATTTATATTCATTAAGTTGAATAAGCCAATAGAATGCGTTTGATAAATATCGCCCTAAATATAGGAAACGGGTGAAATGATTAAAACAGTGGATAGGATAATTTATTGGCACGAGCAGCTGCAGCTTTGGCAAACCCAGTATCTGCTGTGGTATCTCTAAACTTCAATTGAATAGTTAACTTCAGTTCGTTTGTCGTTGTTACCCTCGTTAACAAGTTCACTTCTGATGTTTTGTTTTGGACACAATTTATAATATTCGTTGTACAGATTACAGATGCATTGTCTTCGTAGCAAATGATTCATTAGTGTAATTATAAATTTTGCATCAGTAAGCTGTGCGATATGTGTGTCGTATGTAGTTGACGCCTGTTCGCATTGTATTGTTTATCATGGAAGGAGCAAACGACCTACTTTGCCATATTGATATTATTGTGTCAACTTTGGTTTCTAATTATTTAGAACAAAAACAATTGCCTTTGCCTTGTTTTCAACTGTTGTCCAGATGGGTTAATTACCCCGAATAATACATTTTATTTTGTTATACATACACAATTACATATTTTGGCAGCGGTTATCAATATCTGCGAATTCGCATCTGTAAAAATATTTACATCGAAGCAAGTCTCATTGAGAAACTATTCCTTGAATCATTGAAGAGTGTCTTTCTCTTAAAAAATGTATTTGGCTCAGTTTGCAGATTGTTAGAATACTTATTGACTTACGACGTTTTGATTCACAGCGTTTGTTTGCGCGTGCGCGGTTTGGTAGCCCGCCATCGTACAAAACCGGCCACGAGCGCGCTCTCTGACTCAGTCTGATATAAAACATTCTAGCTGCACGTTCGTCCATAGTTGATAGAACAGATCGTATGACTCATATTCTTATCACAGTGTATTAACGCGCCGCTCCTGTGATACGCGAACTTTTTCTCAAGTGATTCTTTTAATTCGCAACCCTCTGTGGATATCTTTTTTGGCCGGTTGTTGTGAAATCCCGCCTTGATGTCTCAGTTGGTGCCTTACTACTTCAACAGCGAGCAGGACGACAGTCTCATGTTCGCCACAATGTTCGACTACCAGACAGATGAATACAATAAGCCGGTGGTGAGTTTTTATTAACTTTTTGTCTATTACAATTGATAGGGTTTTTGCGTCGTAGAGGTGGCGGTCGCGGGCGCGAACATCTTTGTAAACAACTTTCTTGACTTTGCCTAGTTTCATAACATCATTCCAATTTGATATGCGTACAAGGTAGTTTCTTTTCCTGAATGTTCGCAGTTCTTTAGTTTAACTTTACTACATTCAGAACTATTTAGCAAGATTATTACCTACTTCAATTTATTTAACATCTAAATTAGGTACTTTAATTGTTATTTCGACCAATTTTATTTAAAGTTCAAAACTAATTTTGTTACACTCGTGTCTTCAATTATTGAAACTTTATTATTTTCCAAATATTCGTTGTAAGTTGGTCAGATCGCGCTGGTCTTGGGTAGGCAACTTTCGCTTGACGCTTGACAGGCTATTGTATCCTTGAAGTTCGCTACATTAGAATTCGACAATATAGATTTTAAATACTTTTTACCTTCATTCACGAATTTAACTAAGTGTAATTTCGGGAATTTATTTAAGTATATGTAACTAATGAATGCAGGTTTGTCTACTATCCAAATTCTCGCAATCACTATCCACTATTTCACAATATGTTACTATATTGCGTATTTAATTTCATAAACATTACCTGAATTATTAGTTATGTATCTTGTTACTTTTATTTAATATGTCATCGTATTTTCTTTATTTGTACTATACACAGGCTGTTTAAGGTGGAAAAATTCAAAAAGGTATTTAAAATGAAAAAGGTACCTACCTAGAACTAAAAACCGTATTGTTTGTGGTTCCTTTCGATCCTGATAGATGGCGGTGTATGTCTTAAAATTACGTAAAACCCTTATCAAATATCTACATTGATAGATTGTGAAGCGTATGATAGATAAAATATTTAGATACGCACGTATACATGGACTTGTTTTGTCCTAAGTTACTTGAGTCGCAGAAAACTCATAGATAGATCTCTTATAGATTTGACGAATTGTATTCTATAGACAAGCCTTAAAATCATATGCGTTTTTTTGTCCATACAACTCTTTTAAGAAAGTAAGAAAGCGCATACTCTTATCAAATCCCAATAACCGTGACGTCACAACTCATGTGATGCGATGACGTCATCGCATGACGTCACCCGCCCCCTCCACTGCGGCGCGCCGCGACGGCCAAACGAGTTCCACGAACTCGCGAACACAACAGAAGGACATGAAATATGTCTTTACATCGTATATTTAATATTTTTTACGCTTCCACTGAACCTTGAACGCCGCTTTCACATGATGTTAAGGATGTACTGAATTCTTTCTTTCGCAATTTTCATGTATCTAACATATTCATTGCTATATAGGATTGAATTTCTATTATTATTTCCATATATGCAGAGGTTAGAGATATAACCTCTCAACATGAGCACAATAAAAACTCCTATTTCCTTATTATTGACATACACTTTGTCCTGTTTTAATTGTTCAATTGGTCCTAGAAGTAAGTACCTTATGCATGACAATAGCCGCAGACCTTCCCGCCTTCCCGTCTTACTTTTCATACAAACGCTCGTACGTAATTATGGCATTGTATTGTAACTGATCTTTCTTGAAAACTTTGTACTAACAGATATCTTGTGCACTATTTCTAGGTTTCTGTCGAAATTAAAAATAAATATTTGGAAAAACAAGTTCAGTATACGCCTCCAAAAATATGCTTTCCTGCCCAAATTTTACCTAAACTTCGACCGTTCATAAAGTACTCAGATATTATAAAAATAAAAAAATATTTCTATAGAAACCTCGCAAATGTAATGAAAATTTTAAACAAAAAACATTTATTTTACAAACTTGTAAAGCTTACTGACAAAAACGTATATCCTGGAACAAGTTTTATGAAAATTCCGCACCCTATGAATAGTTAATATTCGTTCAATGGATAATTAATAATAATACTAATTTCATTCAATACAGTGCAAACCGTGCCCTAAGGCGCTATCTCTCTTTGGTTTGCTTTTTTTTCTAGCATTGCCCTGGACGAAAAAACAAGCTTTTCGAACTATGCTCGCGTTGACGACAGAGCCGTCGGGAAGGGCCGCCTTAAGAGTACATAACTAGTTAGCAGGATTCGGTTTTCCTCAATATGTTAAAAACAACAACAATGGAAATTAATGTGATTTTCTTAATGTCTATAGCTTTAAACACAAAGTACTTAGCACTAGCAGTGATAAATTGACTTTGTTCTCGTATATACCTTCCTATTAAAGTTATAACTAAAGTTTTTGATGCTTCGTGTGGTTTTATCATATATGATATCAGTCATGCGAAAGACTGCGACGACGTGCCGACACTCACGACAATTCATTAGATATGTGTGCCAAATTGCCGATGTAGTAATCAGGTTTCATCGATCATCCAAATTTATATTTTTATTTGTTACAATTTATCCGCACCGCAGACGTCAGAAAACCGCAGAGTTGTTTACTTTTAAAAACGTTACTAATGCTATGCATGAATGAAAATCCTTGGATTTACCCAACTTGGTCTACAGTGCTACAATACTATGTCACGTATACGTATTTACGTAGAGTACCTACAGTTCAGGCTGTTCAATTAGTACCTAATTCAAGTTCTAGATAAATCAATGATTTTGCGGCTTTGTCTTGTTATTGCAAAGTATTGCGTGGCTGTTCTAGAAACAACTGATCTTTTAGAATCTGATAAACGAGGCGATCAATTGCGCAAGAGCCAACCGGACTTGCGCTGCCGTCGGCGCGCCGCCGATGGTAACCTTTGCGCGAGACGTCAAGTCCGGCTGTCTTGACCTACTTGTGAAATTTCTCCTGCGTGCTCGCTTCCAAGAACATACGTCCGTGCAGGGATTCCCCAAGCGCTACCGCTACTACAATTACCTGCTGCATTATTTCATTAACCAGCCAATTAAAATTGCGTTCATTAATAAGAATAACCTTCGCAGTTTCAGTTTTTTTTTGGGTTGAGCAACTCTAAAACGCATTCGCTTATGACGCGGATACGTTTCAACCAAAACAATTTTGGTCCGATACTCCATCTCAATTAATATGACTGAGTAACTATTAACCTCGCATAGACCCGAGATGGGTTTGATTGACCGACACCTCTCTTTAAAGACAAGAGCAATACAGGCCGGATGCAGACAATTCAGTCCCATTTGTACTAGTATTAGAATATGCTGCAGCTGATGAGAACAGGCGAAGAAAACGCCAACCTGCACGGGCTCACGTTTTCTCACTGTGAGAACCACGAGACAGATGAAAACTTATTCTTGCGATGGTTCACGAGAAACTGGTCTGGTGTTACCTATGCCATTTTGTTGAAGCATTAGGTAACATTAGGTACCGTTTTCTTAGAATAAAATTAGTCATCCTCGCGAGTAGCGGAAGTAAACAATTTGTATGAACATGTGACAATTAGTTCTTCTATGATGCTCAATTCGTTTTATTTAATAACGTTCTCAGTTATTATTTTACACAGCATATTATACGTACCTACATATTTTATCACTCCTTATATAACTAGATTTTATTTCGGTCAAATGACAAGTTCAATTTCTTGGAATATATCCAAATAAGTACTGTTATCGTTTATGTTATCATTGATACAAGGAAAATCAAAGTTGATATTGAATGGCTGTAGTAATTTCCAGGAATGTACTGGTTTCCGATGTAAGACTTGTTGGAAAAATCGCGGCTCGCACACCTGTGGCCGCTGTATGACGTCATACTCCAAGCACGCCTGTACCTCGCTTTCAAATAAATGTATTAAAACGGAATGGCTGAGCTGAAAGTGGTAGCTGCCATAAACCACGGGCTTTTATGTAGTTGCACGAGCAACACCATAAACACAGAAAGTGACTACTTTATTGCCACTCCGAAGATAACCACTGACCGGTGTTATCCGTTTTGGACCATTACAGAAAATGCTTCCCATTGTCTCTCCACTTTCGTTAGCTTTTGTATTTGAAACTTTACTGCCCTATACACATATTTTAAAGATAACACAAAATGCACTGGAATGACAACATAATCTGCCTTAAAAATGAATTTTTAACCGACTTCCTAAAAGGAGGGGGTTATCGCGATGTCGCGATAATTTGTTTTTATGTATGTTCACCGATTATTTGAAGACGCCTGGACTGATTTGAAAAATTCTCTTTTGTTTGAAAGGGTTTACTTGTCAGGTGGTCCCATAGAAATTTTATCAAACCGATTGTGTAGTTTAGGGGTGAAGTCGGTATTTAGTTTTGAAAAATTATGTTTTTTAGAAGAAATGATAGCAGTATTTGTTCGATTATCTGAAATTGAATCATTACTCCCATTTGATGGTTTGGCAACAATCAATTTGTCGGTGCACGGTCAGATATCAACAAAAAAGGCAAAAAACGGGAGTAGCGGCTGTATTAAAGTCTCAATTGGGTATTTTCCTAGGTTGAAATTAAATTATTTTGTTCTGAAAAAAAAAATGTCGCAAAATAATGTCACTTGTCTTTGAACATACCCATTTTGACGCGATTTTAGATTTATTATTGCAGAAAAACTGGTAATAAGAGCGCTATTTGACTCCAAGGAACTGTGACGTCATTACCCAGTATTTCATACCAATCCCATAGAAACAATTTTTTTTGACGATTTTTGAAAAAAGTATGTAATTTGACTTGTTAGAAAATAGCGGATTGTAATGGTTCAAGAAGTCAGACGTCAAATATTTTTACCTGATGTTTGTAGTGGAATGGACCCATGAAATGGACTCTTTTGTCGGTTTTTAACTTGTCACATGATAACCACCCACCGTGCCGCCTTAAAATTTTTTGAAGCTTGTTTATAAATATATTTATTATAATATAATTATATCACACTGATATTATAAAGGCGAAAGTTTGTGAGTGTGTATGTTTGTTACTTCTTCACGCGCAAACGGCTGGACCAATTTTGATAAAATTTGGTATACAGGAAGCTGACACCCTGGATTAACACATAGGCTACTTTTTCCGCGGGTAACACCGCGAGGCGCAGCTAGTTATATATAATATAATTATATTTTTGTCACTTTTGAGTGGACACGTTCTATTTTGTTACATGTTATGTAAATAGAACGTAGGATTGTCTTAAATAAGTTAATAAATTATGAATGTCTGATTACTATAAATGAAAAAAGCTGTCACTGACTGACATTAATGGTATTTCAATAAAAAAATATCATTTGTTTTAAAAATCATTTTGATATTCTATCTTCACACGACAAGTCGTGCAGTAAATGAATAATGCATTAGAAAGCTAAATGCATCTGATGAGTGATGATTAAAGAGGTCAAACAATTGTCGTTGATTAATGTGTCATTCCACTGAAATCACCTTTCGTGACGGCTTAAGTTTAATATGAAACAAAACATTATCGTTAAGAAGCTTAATCCGTTAACATTCAAAACTAAATTCCCAATCTTGGGTGCAAACCAAGTTCTCAGAATACATTTAACAATGAAAGTGACCTTAACTGCTAACCATTTATTGACGTAATGGTCGGCTTTCCTAAAGATGTTGATGTATATTACAACAATAGTACAATAATAATTGATGATAATAAAACCAGTAAAATGTTAGGAGCGGTCCAAAGGCAAGATCACTGCAAACAAATAAATAACAGGAACTCTTAACGGTATAATGCCGAAGCTGTAATAACAATTGCATCGTTGGCTTCTGAAGGACCGGGAATTCCGCTATAGGTGATGGAGTAAAGCTCCCATGCTAACGATGACTCATCCTCTCGGATCGCATGGTATTTTACCGGACTACAGCACCGGACACTTCAACATTCCGTTCTAAATCCAAATCTTTTGATTACAGCTTGCCAACATTTATCATTAATTTGCATTAGCCGGCAATTGGAAACTACATTTTTTTCGCACAAAGGATGCTCTGTGGGAGTGCGAATTTAATTTTCTTTGTTCCACGAAGCGATAATAATTACGTCACAATAATAAGCATGGAGCTAATATTTACAACAGCTGCAGAGGCCTTGTTCCGATTATGGGCAAGAATCGTGCTTACAGCTCTGTTGATTACTGACATTTTCCACGTTTCCGCCTCCAATGCCTTATAAAAGGACGGTATACTTGGAGTGCATTACCACGTGTACCTACATATTGTGTACTCATTTATTTTACACGAGTCTTTAATGTAAAAAAAATAATAAATAATAAAAGGCTGTTATTATTTATTAATTTTTTTACATTACAAAAAAGTTGAAAGTTATTCAACTGTGATTTGTGGAATTTGACCGTTCAATCAAGGCTAGAAATGTTTATCACGTGTCCCATCAGTCCGGGAATCCCTCGCCTCGAATAACATGGCTTCGATTAAGCCAGCGCTCCCGCCCACTATGATATCTGTGTTAGACGGCACAATAACTGCACTTCCAATACCGACGCCATTATTTAATGAACCCTCGTCAGATGAAAAGGTCAAATTATTTGAAAAGATTAATCTCGTAATTTATGTGGGCCTTACGCGCCTCGCCAGATTTCTGTTTCGGCTGACAGACTTGAGTTATACGACATTGATTTTATGTTACACAAAAGAAATGTGAGCTCATTTTTTCGTGGTGTCTACCACTTCGTTTGGGTCTCGAAATAGGTTCCCTATTGTATTTTAAATATTTTGATAGATCTTTTCATGGATGTTGAATTAGAATAGTTTTTTGTTGGTTGAGAATTATGTGTATCTCCGTGGTGAAATAAATAAATCGTCCAATCACGTTGAGGAATCGTTTGGACAGCCACGTCTCTGAACGAGAGTAATGCACTCGTAAATGTTTACGGCTGTGGCCGACTTCAATGATATTTCAATATTTTTTTTTGGAGATCCAACTTAGAGCGTCTGTAATACCACACAATATTTAAAGTTGACGGCATTCCAACCAATGTGTGCATGCTAGAATTGAACAGCCATGACCTCGCAGTAGTAGCTTTTGCGCATTGTTATTGTTTTTCGGTTTGCAAATTTTATAAGAAATCTTGTATATTCAACAAATTAGCATGCTTTTGATTAAAACGTTATAGTTGGTTGATCATGTTACATTTATCTGCATATAATTATGATGCAAAACTAAATTTCCTAATTTAATTCTGTGTAAAAATCATATGTATATGTATTTACACGTCGATATTGTCTCAGATCAGATACTTTGTAAACAACAAAATTAATGTTTTGAACGGTTGCTTACTTGCTACAGTTCTTTGAAACCAATTTTGTATTTAGCTACACCTACGCAGTTCGCAATTCTGTTGCGCTTGCGAAAGGTCACATGTCAAGATTGTTGCTTTGGGTTTTTACTCATTTCCGTTTAAAGTTGAAAATTGCGGGATGATCTTGGGTACCTTGGTCAGACAGTAGTTGTTGTGTACCTCGTTATTGCGCGTGAATATCTTCAAGAACTTATTCGTAGCTGTAGTATGTATTTGTCGAACATTGAACTCTTCAGGGTCTACTATGGTAGGTGACACCATGTCATTGCCTTCTTGATTGATTGCTGTGGAATTATTTATTCTATTTTTAACACGTACAATATATATATGTAATGTAGGTATATACTTTTATTCACCTGAGATTTTAACGAGGTATTTTCCTCAAGTTAATGTACTTTGCTCGCTACACTTTACGAACTTGGTTTTTTAGATGCAATATGTTTTATAATAGGTTTTTCCTTGCATCTCGTTGTAAAACTTGTCTAGGCTAGACCACGTTTTTTAATTTTCTGTTTTTCTTTGTTCGTTGAAGTATTTTTTTAAAGAGATATCCACAACATCAGGTTTTCTATAATTTGTTGTGCTACATATGTTAAATCATCTCCGGCACCGCCTGTCCCTTGGTATGCGAGGAGTTTATGGGCAATAATATGGTAAACTACCTGGTCTTAAAAACACATGTTTGTGCAATTTATGGTATGTTGCTTGCGGCGTTGCTGGAGGCAAATGACATGTAACAACGTTTGCTTGAAGTATTTCTTGAGTTTCCCTACATTCGCTTTATTGGTGTCGGCTGCTCGCACTAATTCAATTATTCCGTTTATGTAGCGGGCCGATCGCATTGCATATTGAGATTCTGGCCGCCGACGTGCCTCTAGCCTAATTAGGAGGAACTAAAAAGGTTCTGCGTTTGTTTGCGCCTCATTGTCCTGATCGGTATCTGGGCTGCCGACACGGTTTTGCAACGGCAAGATTGTTCTCTCGTCTTTTTAAGGAGTTGAAAGTTTCTGAATTTCTGCACTGAGCATTGCAGTTGTGAAATTGTGTAGGTGCAGTGCATAATGCGCGGGGGCCTGTCTGGTCGGTGGTGGCGTCGACGGTGTCGGGTGCTGAGGGGCGGCTGGCGGCTGCTCGGTGGTGTTTACGATGCACCGGTGCGGCGGCGCCGAGTGGGGCGTAGGCGTCGCCGGGGGGCGTCGCGCCAGGCTTATCAGACGGTGGCGGGGCCGGCGCGCGAGCCTCACTCCACGGTCTATCGCTGACCGCGCGCTCGTGTCGTGCACGCTCACTGACACCGGTTTAGATAACAAAAACCTTTGTCCAGTCGAAGCAATAATATTTACACAGTGCGTCCTCTGCGCCGCGTAGTTTCTGAGGGGTTTTCCGACGCTGACCGACATCTGTCACATTGTTTTCATTGCTCACACGCGTGTTTGCGCCTGTAACATCAAGTTCGGACAAGTTTTGATGTTTTGCATGGTTTTGTGCAACACCCTGTGATTTGTTGTGTTTATTGGATTGCAGTTTGAGGAGTTTTGTAAGTATTCATTTAATTTTGAGTTTCATCATTTTTTCTGCTAATATTGATTCCATTGGATAATTTGATAAATGAACCACATGATGCCTTCACAACATTGCATCATGCACTTGATGTTTGTCTAGATCGAAATTTTTGTTAGGTTTGTTAGTATGCATGTGCTCTTGTTAACAGTTAGCTTGTACTTTGTGGTCTAACCTGTGATGTGTGTGCTGTCCGGGGTGTTGGCGGTGCCGGCTTATGATCAGCGTGACGCTGCGCCGCGACGCTGCGCTCGCGCCCCGTGTCATCGTTCGCGGTCAGTTGAACGAACCCTCACCGACCGACGTCAACCTTGCCATAATCGCGATTATTTGCATCACCATTGTACCCGATGTGGGTTGTAAGCGCGCCTCTAATTGTCTCACCAACTGCACATGGCCAGCGGAGCCCGGCAAAGATGCGTCCTGATCACTCCAATTATACGTACCACGTGTTAATGGTTATGTGTCAAGATTTCATAGATGTCTGCCCCGTTAGGGATAAAGATGTTATAGTATGTATGTATGAATATTTCATAGATTACTTCGTTGCTTTACTACATGTGCCTCTAAATTTACTGTTTAGACAATTTCTTTGAGTGGTTTACACTTTCAAAAAGATTTCAGTCAAATCAAGATACTTTCCCGAGATAATCAGCAATAGATGTTTTTTTTTTTGTTAAGATTAAGTTGTTTTTAATAACAAACAGTAAATGTCAATAACGCTTTGCGGTTATGGAAAATAAACGAGTGGACACTACAGATATGCTTGTGATAAGATAAGATAGGTACGACGACGAACATCAATAAACTATAGCTTATGAAAAAATTTCAGATTGAAATTAAGATAATGCAATGTTTACGTTATTAGTTAGTCTATCGGTATTTTATAGGTACAATATAAATCATACAATACACAAGATTCAAGATTCAAATGTTTATTCAGTAATTAGACCTTTACAGGCATTTTTACACGTCAATAAGTATAAGTTATATTACGTGTAAAGTATATTAAAATTTAATTTATTTTTAAAGAAAAGCTACCGATACCAGCGCTTCGTAACGACCACTGCTGAGAAGAAACACCGAAAGAAACTCATTTTCACAGTATTGGTCGCCTACTCGCCAGAAGGGCTTTGTCATATTATTATTATTGTCTTTTAATTAATAAATACTTATAATACAATGTTGATACATTATAACATGTAATGCTTGCGAACAGGTAAACAAACATAAATTGCGTAATAAAAAATATTAAGTAGTCAAAAAAAGCGAAGCCGAGCTGACCAGTCCCTCCCGGCAGCACCCGTTCACGAGTTGACGCACGGATCAGCCATCGTTAAACTCAAGCATATTAGAGGGAATCCAACGACCCGACCAGCGACGCCACCACCGGATTGGACATTTTAGTGAGCATGAAAAACCCGAACTCGCAGACCTTGTCAAGAGAAAATATTAATTATATGTTGGTCACTTATTGATCGCAGAGCATTTACATGTTTTTACAGTAAGCTTATTATGGTAACAGAAAATGCAGCTATTTATGTTTCATGTGTGGAGTGTTATGGAAAATGTTTAGAAAGTATCCACGCGTTTTTATCTCTTAAATAATCATTGATAGTATAGTACGCATTGTTCAATAAAACATTTTTGACATGTGTTTTAAATTTTGCCATTGGTAGGTTAACGATCGCTTCGGGAAGTTTATGAAATAATGTTTTACCTAAACCTAAGAGTTACTTTCTAGTTTTAGCAAGTCGAAATTTAGGCGTATGAAGCTGATTTTTGTTGCGAGTATTATAACACATATTATCACGACTGTTTTCCATGGCAGAGACTATACCTATATCTCCACTTGTTATGATCCCTATCCTACCTACCCTACAAACCATATCATACTCGTACACACAGTACAATTATTATAAAACGTCGATATTTGCACTTCAAAATAATTATCAAATTTATTTCTCGATGACATACTTGCTTGTTTAAATTCT
Organism: Acrobasis suavella; assembly: GCA_943193695.1. Lineage (NCBI taxonomy): Eukaryota > Metazoa > Arthropoda > Insecta > Lepidoptera > Pyralidae > Acrobasis > Acrobasis suavella. The sequence goes on from OW971947.1 coordinate 8,453,244, forward strand.
AAACAGCAATCATTTTTTTTTATGTGTAGTGTTTCAGTATTTCATTTCATTGTATTCAAAAAATTTATCAATATAAAATTAGCAAAACTAAATATTGTTCACATGATCAACATAAAAATCAACTTTATTGGGCTTACATTAGCCATACAAAGACTCGACAATTTCATAAAAGCGTAAGAATCCATTATAAGCGATGCGGGCTTATTATTCATTGTGCGTCGTTAAATGCGTCTCGCTCGTCTGTCTGTAATCGTACAAGTAGTAGGTATCGGTTGTAGGACGATGGTCCCTTACTTGTACTTATAGTCCATTCTTTAGCTGTACTACGTATGCCTGTATTTCTCTTCACAATTACTTTACTTTTCCAAGTGGTTATACATAGATGCAGATATGCTACGCCGTTTACGCCGTTTCCGTTGGTTTAGGATTCATATATTGCTACTATTGAATATCATGCTTGTTAAATATAAGTTTCAGGTACGGTAATTAATTATTCATTCTGTAGATTAAATTTTTCGATGAATGGTTACCTTTTTAACCGACTTCCGAAAAGGAAGAGGTTATCAATTCGTCGCGATCTTTTTTATGTATTTTCACCGATTACTCGAAAAGGTCTGGACGGATTTAAAAAAAAAATGTCAGTTTGATAAGGTATACTTGTCAGGTGGTCCCATAGAAATTTTAACAAAATCGGTCGTGTAGTTTGGGTGTGAAGTAGGTTTTTAGTTTTTAAAAACTATTATGGAATAGGATAGGTATGCCTTCCATCATATTTCCTCTACAGTCCATTATGTACAAGTCCTACATGAGTAGGTATTACCTTTTAACTTTATCCACCCCTCACCACAGTTTTAAACTTTGCAGACTTAACTACAGGGGGGATACTCCAAAAGCGGTACGCAATACGTACGTTACTGCGTATCCGCGTTTCAGTGTCAGGCAACATTGAGCATTAATCTATAATGATAAAGTCTAATTTGGTTTGATATAGAAATAGGACGTCACTTTCTTACGACTATCATATTGTTTTATGGAGTTACCCCCTGGTTTAGTAGAAAATCGTTACAATGTTTTACTTTGCTTCCCTTTTTTTTTCACTGTATGATAGATAACTTACCTAATTATCATTGTTATGTTTGTAACTACATAACGTAAACATACTTTATCACTTACTTAATTTATCTCATTATTTTGCATTTTGTGGAAAGGCTTTTTCCTCATAAATATCAGATAACTTTTGCAATTCACTTTGGGATGTAGTAAAATATAATAAATTATGTTTATGACAAACTAATTAGTTTGCCGAGTCTGCGCCGCACACGTTGAACAAAGGTCTTTGGGCCCGTGCCAACCTGACAACGTACTCCTGCCGTATGAAGTAATAAGTAATACAAGAATAATATCTAAAGGTAACAAAATTTCTTGGAATATAAACATGACGATTAAACAAATAATGCTTAACTAACTTAACAATATTTACATTTCCAGTTACATTTCGAGAGGTTGCGAAGAAAACGTTTTAATAAATAGCAAATAAGCAAGTATCAATCACATCAACAATTATATCGACATAGAAAACAATAAGCATTAGAAACGACACAGCTCTAGCACTCCATTTACTCTTATCAACAGAGTTACTATAAGGAAATAGTAGTGGTTTAGATAACGCAGAATTGCATTTATAACCTGCCACGAGTAGTTACCTCTTATTACAACATTTCATAATAGATTTCATCTTTATACATACTTGTAGTAAGATTTCTTACTGCTCTCGCTCTATAGATTTATTGTTTCATTTTAATATCATATTATACATATTGTGATGTCTGATGAGGTATTGATTTTTATGCATGATGGATGAATAATTAAACTTATAAATTCTGGGATTTTGAGACTTATGAGTTTTTATATTCCAAATCTAGGTCAAAACATAAAACTAAAATTTTAAATTGATCAAATGAGGCTTTATGATACAATGTAACGAGTTTTTGAAACATCATAGGCACGAAGTACAAACAGATATTGTGAAATTTGCGATAAAGGCAAGTGTTTGTTATTCGTGGAAGTGATAAGTCGCGGGCAGACGCTTCGGATGCCACTATCTACCGCTGATAAGGTATAGCCGGGTTTGGATAACTGGAAATCTGATGACGTGATACGAAAATAACAAAGCATTTAACAATAAATTCTAATACTCCAAACTTTTTGACCTTAGAATTCCCAATTGTTATATCATAATCACTCCAAGATTAGTTAGTTACAGCATCGTTACGATAACAAATTAGTAATTTACGAACATTTTAATTTAAGTTCTTTTTATAATTTCTTGCAAATAAGTATCGTTAGTACAATTTTTTGCAAAGGTTTTTTTCATCCAATTCATTTACTCTAATATTTTTGGGTATATCAATTACTTCGACTTGTCCAGGTTTATCTACTATTCTTTCACCTTTTCCGCAAATTTCTCCGTAGGTACTGAAACTGCTACGGTGCGATTGTGAAATGTTTAAATTGTCACGAAATTGAAAAGTCATGTCTCAATTCCTCGAAACATATGTAGTACAGTAGGTCATAGACATAAACGTGCGTGAGCGGTGTCGGTGCTATAAAGATGTCTTTGTTAATTTTATCAATTCATTACCCGTTTATTGCACCCAGTTGGTCACAAATTGGTTTAGTAATTATAGCGATGCACTACACATCACATTAAAAATTTTTGTATTTAGATAAGTATATTCTAGACCTTTCATCTTGTGTCAATTATTATAATGTAGATCTATCTACTTTATTGTTTATTTATTCTTATCTTCATAAAGTCTATTCCATAGCTACGAAATGATTAAGTTTGTGTTGTTTTTTGTAAATGTCTGCGTGTTGCGGGGAATCCCTTATTCCACAAAAATATGTTTCTCTTCTTTTTACCTATTTTCCTCTTTCTTAGTTTTATTTACTACATTCTTCACTTTGATTTCTTGTTTTTAATAGAACGAAATATATTTGTAAGAACCACAACAAATCAAGTTTATTCCGACCCAAACAATCGAGTTATTCAACCGTTGCATCAAAATCACGCACCTTCAATATTACCGACAAAACAAATTATTTATCTGTGGTCTTCAAAATGGCGCGGGGTTTTTCCTCAAGTACATGCGTTCCGTTAGGTCGATGGGCGTTGCTTATCTGGTGGTGCTAGGCGGTGCCAGGGTCGTTGGAAGGCCTCACCCTGTCGATAAAAACATACTTTCGACTGCGCCCGCGCATTCTGTCACTCTATGTATTGTGGACCTGCAGAATTTATGTTTAAGTATTGCCACGTTTAGTATCGGATCAAAAGTTATTTAAATGTGTTATGTTATTATGATTAATTCTATTAATATAATAAATGCGATAGTTTTTATTAGTTATTTTTGCCGCATTGACACACAATATACATTTTATCCCGGGAAATTTATAAGTTCCTGTGGGATTGTCAAAAAAGTCTTTCATAAAATATTTACTAAGTTATCAATATATTTATTGGGTAAATGGAGCAAAGGTTGCTGACCTACGCGAATAGTATGTTTTGAGGCTCTTCTTAGGTAACAATTTTTTTTCTTTAGAAAGCTTATCTCATTCCTCCTGTAGCCCATTGTCACCGGCAATAAAAATTGTTACCCGCCAAGGATCGTTATACTCGTACTCAAAAGAAATTAGCATAAGCAGCACCGGGCGAGACAAAGCCTTTGTCTGTCTATCCGTCTGCACGTCGCCTGGTATAACTGTTTCGCCTTTATTTATTTACAACGCAACAATAATTTTGAAATGCCGACAATGTGCTCATTTAGGGCAATATGGTTTTGTAAATTGAAATTCTTTTTACGTTCCTCGTGGAGAGGAAAAATAAGTTTACTTGTATGTTGAAAATAAAGTTATCCCTTTATAGACAACGTATGCCATATATTTCTAGACATGGGTCTTTCATGTGAAAATGAAAACAAGCTTGGCACTTATATTTTACAAGCTTTTTTAGTTTGATAAAGATGAAAACCCCGTACTCTTCACGGCGAACTTTGCTCAAAGTTCAGTATGACGACGGCGTAGTTTGCCGAACGTGACCGAGGAAGCACGAGCGGTTCGCAAGGCGTACTTACGTGGGCGACGCAATTAAAAATTAAATAAAACAACCACAGGAGCGTGGGTTCTGCCAGGCCAATTCCTAAGCCAATTGGACTCCTTGAATTGTGGGCTCGAGGAAACGATGAATAAAATTTAATTGAGGATACAGCCTCGCTCATAAAATGCATCCATTTGTAATAAGATAAAAGTGCATGTGTTGATGTGGCAATCTTAAACATGTTGCTCAATAAGCTTCTGAAACTTAACCATTTGCCTCCGTAATATGGTAATAATGATTCGATGACATCGCAGAAACACATCGTGCGTGACTCATCTCTACCACCAGCTATTAAAAATAATTACTAAGGGTCAAAGTCTTAGTTCCAATTTCGTATTATTGCGACCATTATTGTGTTATTTGTGGCATTTCCAGCTAATTAATTCAACATAGCCGAGTGTATGTAATCTGTTTGACCATATGGGGTGCGATAATGACTCTAGTAGCAATATAATTTGCATCGTTATACGACGCGCTAGAATTATATTTCTTTGTTCTGCCGCGCGCGTGCAGCTGGGCTTTATCGTTTAAAACAATAATAGTTTAAGTACGGCATTACGACACCGCTTGAAAACAGTTCCCAGTCCCAGTACAGATAACCTGACTTTAATGAAATATCTACGTGGCTTAAAAGAAATGTATTAAGAACTTTTTAACACAAAATGAGAGAAAAATTAAGCAGGCCCAAGGTTCCTTAGAAAACCTTCAATAGAACGAGATGAGAATCTTAATAATTGAGTAGTTTTCCGAACAAAAAGTTTGCAAGCCTTTTTGTTGAATGATCCAATTACATAAAACATTGTTTTTTAAGTTCACCGATGTCTGCGGCTTGGCAGCGGCGCCGCGAGTGGCGAAGAATGCTCGCCATTTCCGGACGATTTCCGGAGTGCCAAACGCTTGAAGCTCCATAGCTTTAGATAACTTCATCTCGGCGTTTGCAGTTTGAATAAGTGTTTAACGGTTTTTTAACTAGCTAATGCCTACGGCCTTACCCGCGTGGTAATTTTTTTGACAATCCTCACATTTTCCTGTTTTTAGCTGGGTTTAATACATATTTTATCCCCTTACAGAATGATTTTTCCGAAAATAGTGATACAGTAAATTTTTGTTTTGAACCAAGAGCTCATACGTAATTTTTTTTTTCATTTCTTACTTCAACATCTACCAAGTTTCATATGAATTTTCAACCCTAATTTTAACCCCTTAAGGAATGCATTTCCAGAAATCCCTTCTTAGTTGCACACTTAGTGCATTCAAAGAACGTCTATGCAAAATTTCATTCTTCTAGACTCAGCAGCTTCAGCTGTGCGTTGATCGATTATTCAATATATACCTATGTTTGTCAGCCAGTCAGTTTTTTATTGTTATATACTATAGATTACCTACATATTTTGTATAATTTTACCACGCCGAACAATTATAGCTCTAGAGATATCTAGGTCATGTTCGCAGAATTTATCTAATACAGTTTCACATTATAGCTGTTATTTTAAGCGATCATCGTACCTTCGTAACAGGTTAGATTTTCCGCCATGTTGCCCGTTTTTCCTGTTTTTCTAACGCTTCCTCGTTAGTAACCTTCAACCGTTCAATCGCGGGCAGCTGCGGCTACTTATTTGTTCCAAGTTAACTTGTTATTGTGAACATGATAGGAAAAATTGAGAGTTAATCCGTACCTATCTAAAATTTATTGATACTTAAAGTTCAGTGAGGAAATTTCGTTTCTTACTTAAGGGGCTACCTGAGGTCCAGTGCTGCCCCCATTTGAAATAATTCATTTGAAAAACAAAAACGGAGATATTATTTAAAATTTGGCTTTGATATAATCCTAGATAACCCTTCAAACTATTTTATGAACTACTGTTTATATTTTAAAGTAAGAACGTGTAGCTTTTTATAGCATTTTTGCTAAAAGTGGCCGTTTTTCGCAAAAATGCTAAGTACTCTATGGTAGTTGTTGCTAGTGATTTTTCTCCAATCTCGCGCGCTGATTCATAGTTCTTATGAATCATTCAACGTAATCGAGTTTTTGAATCGAGCCGACGACGAATGTAAATACGTGATCGTAGTGACCCGCGATAGAGAGTGGTGAGTCACGCGGGTTTTCCGAGAATCGCGCGCCGGAACAGTTTTCGTGAAAATGAAGGTTGGCACCGTTCATCGACTGTAATAACCACCTCTTTTGTACGAGGAGTTCGCTTCTCACTATAAACAATTTCGTGGGGAAAATTATTGTGAAACGTTCGTGTTGCGTTTCATGAAGGTCTATAACCCTTCGTCCTCAAATGGGGGGTTGAAGGGTGCAATGGAAAGCGACAGTGCATCGATCGAAAGCGCGGTTTTATCGTTATGGTGCGTCGTTCATTGCTGGTTTTCATATAGTTAGTTGTTTGCTGGGAAGAGAGATCCGGCGATAGTAGGGCCGGCAAGCGGTAGTTCCGTAGTTGGTGTTAGTGAAGGGATGTTGGCGTGCTGCCAGGCGGCGATTTGTTTTATAATTCGCGCGGTGGCGGTCAATGTCGCGACAGTCGCTGGCGCCATACATCGCTAACATGTGTTGCGTTGCTTTTGTCCTATTACTTATGTCTAAAATAAAGCTATACGCTCCTTTTGACTTGTGGCAGACTTTATACAATTATTTGTACTTGAATTCTAAGAACACTCGGTAATGACCTCGTTTCATTCAACGACTTTGGCATTAACTCGTAAAATTTAAGTGCTGGCGCAGGGTCGGATCTATCATATGGCTTTTTGGGCTTAAGCCCAGGGCCCCGTGGATTCCAGGGGCCCCCCAGCCAAGTCAAGTCAAAGTCAAAAATAGACGATAAAGAAATGTAGCTGATCTTGATCAAAATTGAGTTACGGGTTGGTAACCCTGAAAACTAAAGCATAAAATATTACAATATAAATCAAATGTTTTATATTTTCTTGTACTTTGAGTAATTAGGTGGGCCCCTAAGCGCTGACATGTCTATTAAGATAAAAGCCCTTAAAAATTGGGCCCCTAAGTAGTATTAGCCCAGGGCCCCCTAAACTCACGATCCGGCCCTGTGCTGGTGGTTTATAGGAAAAATTTTGTATACCTCGACGACATTATTGTATGTTCGCGTTTGATATACAACCATAATGGACTTTTAATTCTAGTTAAACAAGGCCTAATCAAATTAAACCCTTTGAATTCCCACGGTGACAAACGGGACCTTTACAAACAAACATTTTATGGTATAATTATTTGTTTGAAGTCCACTTGAAGAATGGGAACATTCATTTCACACATTTTAAACATTAGAGTTGAATTTAAATTAATTATATCCGGTCATCACACATCTTTATTCATTTAAGAATCAGTTCAAGGAATTTACTAACTCAAACACCCGAGCGCTATTCTATTAGTGTGAGCAATTAGCGCTGCGTTAATGATCCCCTAACAACCGGACAGATATAAAATACCCATCTATCGAACATCGCACTGTATGTAGAAGCTCACTCTAAATTGATAGCGTAATACTCTGCTCGTGTTTTAGTGCCGGACCAGACGAACGCAAGTTGCGTCGCGCAACTTGCGTCGCGTTACGCGCTTACATAGCATTTCATACAATTTCTACCAATCGTTCACACGACGCGCAAGTTGGGTCTCAACGCAACTTGCGCTGCGTTACGCGTGCTCGCACGCGCCTGCACAGAGGTCGCGTAGTGTTAGAAAGCGGGACAAAAATGTTTTGAAAAACTTATTTTTGAAATACAAAACCGACCTTGTCTATGAGACTTGTCTTTAAAAAATAGTGGCATTTCACCATATTCTCTCCATACATCGGTTGTCTGGAAGAAATGTGCTTTTAGCGATCTGACCGAGCTACATTTTAACTATTTTTATTTTTTGGTCTTCAATAAAGTATTGCTTACTCATCATTATGTTGGGTACCGTACATTTTTTTTTCTCGTAATTTATAATAAGCACCATGGAAGTTTAACTTGTATAAAAGTTGAATGAGGTATTCCACTTAGGGCACCCGTCTGAATGGCATCTGCGCGAATGAAATCTAGTCTATTCCACGAATGGCACCTATTTTTGACCACGAAGTGAACCTATACATCAGCAGCCTAGTGCTGGGATTTAAATATTTTCATTTTTATCTATATATATATATATATATATAATTAATCTAACTCACTCACGCATCACGAAAACTACCAAGCCAATGAAGATATAGATATAGAAGGTAGAGTGTGACTAAGAGACGCCCACTAAGCAAGATTTTTTTGAAATTTAATCCCAGAGGGTAAAATAGGGGTTACCAGTTTGTATGGAACTTCGTAATTTTTAAAGTGAGACACACGAAATTTTTAATTTATTTTAGTAGTTAGTAGAAAATAATAATGCATATATTAGATTTTGAAAATTACATACCTATAGGGATGAAATAGGGGTTGTAATTTATATGAATATTCGTCATTGTTGAAGCGAGACATGACATTTTTAAATTAGTGGTCAATTAAAAATAACATTACAGAAATTACATTTAAAAAATTGCATTCCCTGGGGTGCATTAGGGGTTGCGAATTTATATTATTATTAAATTTCATTTTTTGAGTGATAGACAAAAAAAATTAGACAAATAGATCATTTGTTCTCTTTTACTCTAGCAAATGACGGGAACGGGAACAGGACATAAAAACCAATTAAAGATTCTATTAGAACCATTTTCGACATATTATTCACTAAAACGTTAATTAATTACGCATACATTCAGACATATTAACACGTCTTTATAACATTCGGAATAAACAGAGCCCGAGGCCGTCAGAACAAAGGCCATACGAATTACGCATATGTACTTAGTACAAAAGAATTGTGTTAGGTGTCATTTAAAGTAAAAGTTAAAAATATACTAGTACCTACATTTTATTCATAACGAGTAAAACAATTGGCAATTTCGCATCTGCTGTGCTCTTCTTGGACAAAAATGTAAAAATAAAAAGTCCATGAAAAGCATCTGCGAATATTAGGTGTCCTATGTGGAATGGTATAGGTACCATTCAGATAGGTGGCCTTAGTGGAATACATCACTTGAATCAGTAAAGAATCCAAACAAAAACCAAAATTTCATTTCTATGTGTACGCAATCCGATTTCCAAACCACTGTGTGGGGCATAACACGAGGTAAAAGCGAGAAAGAAGTAAAGCGGTTTTTACACTATCCAATTTTAAGAGTGAACTAGTCGATACTTTTTCTATAAAATTTCGGAGGGGATTTCCTTTACTGTTTGACACATACAGTACATGCAAAGTTTAACATGATATCGTTTTGTCTCATTAATCTCATTATACATTTTGTCTGTACAGATACAGAATAGTAAAATAATTACAGAGTACCTAAACTCATTTGATGCGCTGTCGGACCGTCAATACGCCTATCGCGAAGGACGCTCGACAACGCAATTAGTTAGGCAGGTAGTGCGATGCGTAGTGGAAGCCCGCGAGCAACACCAGCATGTCGCAGTCTTTTGTTGTGACCTATCGAAGGCCTTTGATGTGGCTGACCATCCTCTGCTGGAAGCTAAACTTCCTCACTATGGTATAGACGGGAAAGCTAAGATGTTACTTGTAGACTTGCTATCCCAAAGATCTCAAGTTGTGGTTGGTGAGGGCGGTAAAGTTAGATCAGACGCGTTAACCACGACGATGGGAGTGCCTCAGGGCTCATCAGTGTCAAATATTTTATTTTCCCTGCTTATGAACGACCTACCAGACTCTGTTGAGGCTGGCAAAATTTACATGTTTGCTGATGACGTCGCAGTGGTAGTCTGCGCACCTAATGTCGACAGGTTAGAAATGAAACTGAATGAGGCTGCATACCAAGTGGCTCGGTGGTTCAAGACTAACGGACTGGTACTTAATACGAGCAAAACTAAATTTCTGCACTTTAGCCTTGGAGGGAAACGCCCGAGACGATTATCTGTTACTATGCAAGGAACAACTATCGAACAGGTGGATGACATTACCTTCCTGGGAATACAACTAGATAGTGCCCTTACCTGGGAAACGCACGTTGACAAAGTGTGCGGTAAATTGGCAAGCACAAGCTTCGCGCTCAGACGACTATCGGATGTGGTACCTAGGGAGGTGGTGAGGTCTACTTACTTTGCGATAGTGCAGTCTGTCCTGCAGTACGGTGTAGAGGTCTGGGGGTGCGCCGCGGAATGGCAACGAGCGTTTCGTATGCAAAAGCGAGCAGTCCGCGCGATAGTCCACGTGTCACGGCGAACATCAGTCAGACCATACTTTAAAAGCCTTGGAATCCTCACGCTGCCATCCCTTCTCATCCTACAGGTAGCCACATATGTCTTTACCAACCAAGACGAGTACCAAAGACCCAGAGATGTGCACGACATTGCGCTCCGCGATGTTGACCGACTGCACCTGATACCGCACAGATTAGCTAAGACTGACAGACTGACTCATGTAATGGGGCCGTCTGTCTTTAATAAGTTGCCATCTGATATAAAACAGGTGACTTCATTGACAAGCTTTAAAGTCAAGCTAAAAAAGTGGCTTCTTGAGCGTACATTTTACAGTGTAGAAGAATTTTATGAGTGTCGTTTGTAATACCAATTTATGTTTTTAATTTTCCTTTGATTATTTTGTTATTATATGATTATTGTTAGTTATGCATGTGTATGCGTAATTTATTTAATTGTATTATTCGTTTGTTTATTTTATTTCATTATGCTATTTTATTTGTGTATGACGTGTAAATATTTTTTATGAATAAATATGATTATGATTATGATTATGATTAATTATAAAAGCCATTAAAAAGTTACGAACCATCAAATATTCGTTACTTTTGCATATTTTTACGCAAATCATCATCATCATCAATCAATCAGGCATCTTTGGTGCCATTTTTCAAACGTGGAGTCGCTTAACGATAGGTTATTTGTATGGAAATCGTTTAGGCAACTCCGCTTTTCAAAAATGGCGTACGATTTGGGATGCGAGTAAAGATTGTGTAATCACCAGCGATTCTAACTCTACTTACAATGCGACGTAAATAAGTTGAACAAAAATGGCGGTTTTCAAAGCATTTTTGTACAAATTCTCGACAAGTAAATTGAACTAAAACGGCCGTCGTCGGCGCATTATTTGTACCTGCGCCGATAACCACCATTTTGGTTCAACCTACGTGCCGAGAATTTGTACAAAAGTGCTTTGAAGTCCGCCATTTTTGTTCCAAATTTTTGTGTCGCATCGTACCATCCTACCTAGTTAGGATGCTAAGTAGAGTTCTTTAAAATCGGATAGTGTAATAACACCTTAAGTATGTTCATGTCTATTTGGGACCGCGGCATTGCTTCGAAGGCTCCGTAACTTTCTTCCTACGGCTACTAAAGTTACACTAGCTCAATCCCTTTTATTGCCAATTTTAGACTACGCCGATGCCTGTTATCTTTATCTCACTGAGTATCAGCTAGATAAACTTGAGAGACTTCAAAATGTTTGTATCAGATTCATATTTGGTTTGCGTAAATATGATCACGTCTCTGAATTCAGAACTAAACTCAAGTGGCTTCCCATACGACTTCGCCGGAATGCTCACATGCTTACCCTTCTCTACAATATTCTTTTTAACCCAAATTCACCACAATATCTTAAAGAACGTTTTCTCTTCTATAAAGATAAAGATTCAACCACCCGCCAATTAAGGTCATCTTTTAATCTCACACTGTGTACACCAGTTCATCGGTCCTCCTTTTACGCTAACTCATTCACTGTACAAGCGGCGAGATTGTGGAATGCCTTGCCTGAGTCCATTAAACGTGCGCAATCACTATTTGTTTTTAAAAAGAAAATTCTTCAGTTTTATTTGGAACTTTATTCGTCAACCCTCGTTACGTGATTTCTATATATATATATATATATATATATATATATATATATATATAATATTATAATATGTATAAAATGTATTATATAATGTGTATAATATGTATACATTTTATAAAATATGTATTTATTTACCTGTATGTATATATCTGTACGTATGTATTTTTATCTTTATATATGTACTTGGTATTGTAAGTTTTGTATTTTGGTCGTGTACACCCCGTCTGCTAACGTTTCTCTGTATTCTCTCCATCCATCGGTTGTCTGGAAGAAATCGCTTTAAGCGATAAGACCGCCCGTTGTACATTTAAATGTCTTTTCTGTATGTATTTCTTATTTGATTATTGTTATATTTTTTTGGTGTACAATAAAGTATTACATAACATAACATAACATAACATGTCGTTGGCTGCGTGTCGGCTTGTGCAACTCAAAAGAATCAAAGAAGCACCGCCTTCTTTTTTCGATTGCCGCCGTCGAATACTAGAAGAGGTCAAAGCCGCCGCCGGCATAGAGTAGATACAGACAGATTCATACAGTACAAATGCGACAGTAGACATAGAAAATTGCAATGAGTACATTTACACAGCAAAACATTTTTATCCAAGTGCACCAAAAGAAGGGTTATGTGTTTCGAGTGTAATTATATATTTTTTAAGCATCCATTCCCCCTTCAGCTCAAATGGTTTGATTGAAAGTACTAAAATTAATTTCTTCTTAAGGTGAGGTTTTCGTAAACTCGAGGCGGCTGAGGTGCAAGGCGATCTGCGAGATGCCCCAGTTAATTACCTATTCAGAGTGACGGGGGAGCGGGAAGCGCAGAATGAAAGCAGAATGATGAGGAACGTAGATTTTATCGTTTTCTTGTTATAAATCTTAACCTTTTGTGTGTGGCTATACTGGATCCAGGTATAAATAAATTGTTTTACTATTGTGTCTAGTTTTTGCTACACACAAAATGTTAAATAACTAATTTCAGAACTTTATGACTTTGCACATTCAATCTACTTAGTACTTCATAAGTATATCTTTATATATTAATACTATCCGTAGTCCACAGGCCACAGCTTTACCCATGTGGACATTTTTTAAATATTTTTAGGTTTCCGAACAAAAAATTAAAAAAACGAAACCCTTACAGGATCACTCGGACAGACGGACGGACAGACAGATGCAAGCCGTGCATTTGTCTGTCCGTCCGTCTGTCACATCCAATTTGTTCTAAATCTTCTAGACCAAATCAGGTGAAACTCGGTAAAATGGTGTAATCATATGGCCCAAGCACAGTTGTGTAAAGTAAATTTTTTAAAGGGTCATTTTCGAGGAAGGAATTTGGAAATTTAAAAAAAGGTACCGTGTCATTTATCAAATAAAAGGGCTCCTTATGAGGATCATATTATTGTTATTATTATAAAATAAATAGTTTTGTTTTTATTCATAAAAAAGACGAAAATTGACGAAAATTGACCCTGATCACGACTACTGAGTCTACAAATTTGAAAAAAATACAGTATATAGTTTATTGCTTTTAAATTACAGGAATAATAAGGAAATAAAATTTTTGAAGTGAAAACTTCTTTAGCGGCGTTGTACACTTTTTTTGTTATGGGTAAAAAATGTTAAGCTCGCGTCAGGGCGTCAGGACATGGGACCCTGATCGAAAATTTGTAAGACGGAAGGAGAGTAGACAGCCGGCGCAGCGTAGGAGAGGAAGTATCTCTTGAAATATCTTTCTACGGCGCGGCGAAAATGTTTGCCTGCGCCAGCTGTTTCGTTTAGGCGGCGCAGGGCGCTTGCGCGATGTTCGTGTGAGTTTATGTCAGCATACCACGCGCATCCATGGATAGTGACAGTGACAGCTGATGGCTCGACTGTCTGTGTAGAGGCCACACTGCTGTGTATTCGTAAAATTTGTGTATATAAAGTGTTTACTTAATGTAATATAAATTGTCATGTTTGTGTACGATACCGCAATAAATGAATATTATATTCTACCTCATAAATGAACTTATATACTGATAATTAAAGCAATTCGTGCAAAATTATTCCCTTACCATTCCAAAATATCAAAAATGCACAACGTTAATATTCAAGTTTTCACTTCTGCCGGCACTCCCGGAGTGCAACCCGTCGTTTTGTGTTTTTTTTAATTAGGTTCATTTTCGAGGGACAAATTAGGAAATAAAAAAAATAGTTTTGCAAACCTTACTGTGTTATATACAAATGAAAGGTCTCGTTATTAGGATCTCAAATATATTTTTGCTATTATTGTCAAATAAATAGTTTTGATTTTATTCATGAAAGAAGATGAAAATTTACCATTTGCCCCTGATCTCCGAACGACTGAGCCTAAAATTTTGAAAAAAAAAAATACAAAATATAGTTCATTGCTTGTAGATTACAAAACAAATAATAAAAGAATTCTATGAATTGAAAATGAACTGGGAAAACTCAAAATACGTTCACTTACAAAAAATTTATGGTATTGTACGGAACCCTCTTCACGTGTGTTCAACTCGCACTTGCCCGGTTTTTAGGGTTCCATTGTAAACAAGGAACCCTTATAGTTTCGTCATGTCTGTCTGTCTGTCCATCCGCGGTTTTACTCAGAGACTATAAGTACTAGAAAGCTGTAGTTTGGTATAGGTATGAATATTAATCATGCCAAAAAAGTGGTAAAATAAAATATTGGAAACAAAAAAAATTGGTTAGCTCCCATACAAGTAAAGTAACTCTTTTTTTTTTCTCGACTAACCCATCGTGTGGGTTATAGTTGAAAAGGGATTTTAAAAATATTGTGAGCTTGAGTCATTTTTTGATTACGGTATCCGTTTTTGAAATATTTGGTTTTATTATGCAAATTTTTATTAGAGTCAAGTGTCCCTTGAAATTTTGTAAATTTTGCCCTCTATTTATTAAACGGTTATATATGGACATGTGAAAAATTAACAGTAGTTGTATATAATAATAACGAAGTTTGAAGGAAAAAATATCAGAGCTAAGTAGGGTTTACAAATTAAAAAGTTATAAGCGACCAACTTATAAAATGTACTCAGAAAAGTTCATACAAATTCAATAAAAGGTACCAGACGGACAGCGGAGTCTTAGTAATAGGGTCCCTATTACTAAGACTTCGCTGTCCGTCTGTCCGCCCGTCTGTCTATCTATCACCAGGCAGGATCTTATTAACCGTGCGTGATGGTGATAGATAGACAGTTGAAATTTTCACAGATAATGTATTTCTATTGCCGCTATGACTACAAACTAAAAATAGAATAAAATAAATATTTCAGTGGGCTCCCATACAACAAAGGTAAAGGAACTCTTTGTGCTCGAGTCCATCTCGCACTTGGACGCATATATCTAAACGTCAAAATAAACATTTTCTACGGGATTTGTATGAAATAAAGGCAGGTGACGTCATAGTTTCTTAGAGTCAAATAGCACTCTAAATATATTTTTTTCTGCAATAATAAATAAATAAATAAAAAAAAGGACATGGAAAGAATATATGATCAATGACAAGTAACATTATTTTGTAAGGTTTTATTTTCTGAACAGTACCTAATAATGTATTATCGACCTAGGAAAATACCCAATTGTCGCATCTGTACTGTGTGTACTCTTTGTCCGCGGTATAGCTTCTTTGTCGGCTTTTCTAATAGCCATCCGCGACAGTCGAGAACGAAAGCGGTACTTTTGAACTCTTTGTGCAAACACCGACACGCGATAGACAGTTTTCTATTTCGCTCTTGCCTGGCTGTGTGCCTGGTGTCGCCGCGGCGTCGTATGTGTTACTTTGGTTACGTTACGGCTCGTTCAGTTTCATTTTTCATCTCGCTGTATTAGGTACATAGGTATCCTTTTGCCGCTTATTGCCGATTTCTGATAAGAAATCAACCGGCAATGAACGTTATTAAAAATAGGTAGGTCCCTCTGATATGTACGTGCAGTGTGAAAGTTTAATTTTTGGCAAATGTTTGAAGAGTTTCGAATGTTTGAATGTTTATTATAAATTTTTGGTAGATAAAGTCCAGGCAGTTATGTTTATACCTACTTAGTTCATATTATTACATACTTAGTAGATAGGCACCTCACTAGGTAATGAAAGTAATATAAGCATATTTCATTATCATGTGTTAATATAAATCATAACCTTAGACCATACTCGAAGACTATAACCATAATTATAGTCTTCGAGTATGGTCTAAGGTTATGGTCGAAGGTCTAAGGGCCTTAATCTGTATCACCCCCCGCAAGCTTTTCAAAGGACCGGGATGACCAAACTCGTAACTCCCACAGTTAGGAAGTAGGAAGAGGTAGGGTAGGGTAACAAATAATAGATCGAACGAGCAAAATGTGCGAAGCGTCTCAGTTTCGAGATTGGCCTTAAATGTTTTTGTCCGGCTGTTCTCGCCTAAAAATCGCATTTCTCAACCGATTCTTGTGAAATTTTGTAAGAAGTTTCAAAAATTATGTAGAACCTTCGGGAAAATTCAAATTATTGAAATTTTTTAAAATAGCAAATTAGCGGGCAAATCGTCTTAATATTTAATTTAATAAAATAGCATATTTCAGCCATTCAAAATTAAAAAAAAAACTAATTATACTTTTTTTGTTACCCTTATTAGGACGCAACTTTTTTTTCTGAACCACTTTTTAGTAATAATTAGGTAGGTACTTATCAGCCATCTAGGTTAGGTATTTATAAATTACTTACTTATGTTTATGTATCTTATTTGTGTTTATATTTTGTACTTTTACCTACTTACTATGTTATATTTTAGTTTTTATTAATATATTAGGTATAGTCGTATTTATTCATACGACGCCATGGACAGAAAAATATATTGAGATAATAGGGGTGACGACAGGGTGAAAAAGGTATGATTACCTGCAAAGATATATAGATAAAAGATATGTAGATATAAGTTTGTTGAAATAAAATAACAAAAAGTAAATAACGTACCATGATTATAATCCGTTTTTTAGATTAAATAAAAATAATGGACCCATATTTTTAGTTTACCAAAAAAGTAAAAATTCTTAAAGACACGGAGCATCAAATTTCCGGAGTGGGGCTTGCGACGTCACCGTTAAGTAAAAATCGCACCTCGCCATGATGTCATACGAAATTTTAATGCGCTGTATCTTTTTAACTTTTTGTTTCTCAGAGAAAAGAAAAAATAAGTGTACAATATTTTTAATATATTTATTATATAGGCAAAATATATTTTTTCATTCGTCATGCCTATTCATTGTACTTATTCTGATGAAGCCATTAACAAGACAATCCATTTGGACAATGATTGCCTTCATTCAGACAAAGCCATTGACAAGATAATCTACAAAGATAATGACTGTTTTTATTCAGACAAAGCCATTGACAGGACAATCCACAAGACAATATTATCTTCATTCATACGACGCCGTTGACAGGACAATATACTGAGTCAATTCATTGTCTTCCTTAAGACGAAGCCATTGGAAGAATAATTCACTAAGATACTTCATTGTTTACATTCATATGAAGCCATTAAAAGGATAAGCCACTAAGACAATGATTGTCTTCATTCTGACAAAGCCATTGATAGGACAGCCTTCTTAAACAGTTAATTGTCTTAGTGGAATCCAGTTTGACAGTGATTGTCTTCATTCATACAACGCCATTGACATGACAAACCACTAAGCCAATTTATTGTCTTAATTCAGACAAAGCCATTGATAGGACAATCCACTTAGACAATGATTATCTTCATTCATACGAAGCCATTGACAGAAAAATCTACTATGACAGTGATTGTCTTCATTCAAACGTCATTGACATGGCAATTCACTAAGACAATTCATTGTCTTAGTGGATTGCCATGTCAATGAGTCTTCATTCAAACAAAGCCACTGACGGGATAATCCAATTAGACAATGATTGCCTTCATTCAGACGAAACCATTGACAGGACAATCCACTAAGACAATATTGTCTTTTAGCCAGCTAAATT
The DNA here is from genome assembly GCA_943193695.1 of Acrobasis suavella. Lineage (NCBI taxonomy): Eukaryota > Metazoa > Arthropoda > Insecta > Lepidoptera > Pyralidae > Acrobasis > Acrobasis suavella. The sequence goes on from OW971947.1 coordinate 8,471,283, forward strand.
GACCAAATAATCTGTGTGCGTCATTATGTACTTAGCGCATCTTGCGCGGGTAAAGCGGCCACACGGAGCGCGAGTTGCGCGGCGCAACTTGCGCTGTTACGCGACGCAACTTGCGTCTCGTTTGTTTCGACCCTTATGGTCTGCACTCTACAACTGAATAGGTTCCGTATTTCGAAGGTATTAAGGTCACTTTTTAATCGTCAGATGTAAAGCTGTAATGGCACGGTAGGAATTTTACGCTACTCTACATAGGTGCAGCATTCTCAGGATCTATTAGCCGTAGTACTTCAATCCGTATAATTATTTCTTTGTTCTTATGACACATATTAATTTCGTGTTAAGTTATGGATTTCAATAGATAAAGAAAACTTAGGAAAGCGTGGACGTAGTCACAGAAGAAGAAAAGCAAACAGAGCCTTGGGAACATGGAACTAGGAGACTATTTGACACTGGGTGGGCGTCCACCACCTGTCATCACGAGGCGTACACGTGCGCATAACTGTACGCAACGCTACGCGCATGCCATAAATGTTATTGTCACAGTATTGTCCAAAATACGTGTCCTATCTGCCAATAAAAGACAACGCAAAATAAAAAGTACTTAATTGTACTTATGTTAGATATGTTATTTTGCAGCTATCTTTTTTGCGCCGCTCTTTAGAAATTTTGCGCTTCGGTATAGAAACTTCCAAATCATAAAATGCATTTAAGCAATGTTTGGAAAACTCATTCATAACGGTAAACCGGTTATATCGGTTAACCCTTTTTCGGTTAATCCTTTGATTCGGTTAACCCACACAATAAGGGTAACAGTAACCGTTATCTGAATAGGTTAATTTGGTTTTCGGGGATGCACAGCCGTTTGGCTGAGTCATGCAAGCGCTTTTGTAGGAATAGGTACAGTGACCATGTGACGAGGAATAAAAAACGTGTAATATCATGCAGAAATCTGTATGTCGATTCGGTTAAAGTAAACCGCAATTATAGGTTAACAGGCTATTTCGGTTAACCAAAATATATGTTTACCCATTTCCAATTGAATTAATAACAGATTATTTCGGTTAGGTTAACCTAAACCGTCCAAACCCTGCATTTAAGTAATATAATCCTGTTCATGCTATCTCTGTCTGGAAAGTATGAGATTTAAGGGTTGGATAATTTAAAATGCAGTTGAATATTTAACCGCAAATAGCGATGAAATAAAAAATTGTAAGTAATTTTTAATCTGGCCATTTGAAATTCATAATTTTTAATACATATATATTTTTTTCAGTATTCTCATTGTTTATAAGAAGAACAACATAATTGAGAACAAAAATATTTTGTTCTATACCATTGTCGTCAAATTGTAGAAAATCAGAATAAACTTATACTTATTTGCTAATGGATTTTTTTGCATAAGTACATAATAATCAGTAAGTACTATGAGTATAGCATTTGTTGCTATCGGCCAAACTTCCCGTTTAAATTTAAATAAAACTGTGACGAGACGGGCGGGCGGAAAACGCAGCTGACAACCGTTTCGCGGAAAATATACGCCGATCGCCAAAATACGCAATATCAATTTGCCTTAATTTGTAATGGAATTATCTTTTGTAGGGACCTACTAATAAAATTAATTATATTTATAAGTGTAAAAGGAAACATGTACCTAAATTAAGAGTTACTATGTAATATATTACCAAAGTTTCAAAATAATGTTTTATTTACTGTTTTTGCGAAAAATTCAGGTAGGTACCTACTTAAAAGGAAAAATATGTTTTCTATTAATAAATATCCCTAATATAATGAAAATCCCAAAAGTTTTAGGTTTTTATCCCGGTGAAATGGGAATTATCAAAAAATTATTTGTTACTCGAGCTCGAGTAGAGATATCCCAAATGATTACATTTAAGCACGTACTGATTCTCGTTTTCTTTCAAACAAACACACAAACCAAACAAAACAGAACAAACCTTGTGATAATATATTTAAATTTCATGTGTTCTTCAGTGAAAATAAACTTCAGTAAACTAATTAACGAAGTAATGACTTTTGTATTACCAGTTGTATTCGTTACATTATATTCGTTACATATTTATTAAAGGGTTAAGAACTGGTAATTTTAATTGATTACTATAATTATAAAACGAGGTGACTTTTTCTTTGTTTTAATTATATAATTATTGATGTGACTTTTACATCATTTAATTCAATTAAGTATAGATTAAATTTATTAGCTTGATTAAAACATGTTGCTTAACAATATTGTTAATTATATAAAGTACCTAACTGTAAATAAAACATACAATTTCTAATAAAGGTAAATATGTAAATAAATTTAAAACCATTGATCTGGAACAGTTCCGTATAGAGCCAGGCAGCCATCGAACGCAAAAAAACAATAAAAATGGTGCATTTATAAAATGTGTACACAAGTACAACGTCACAACTAGATATAGAGGTGATCTCATGGCCGTCCTACCAGCCTACCACGCGTTATCTGGCGTGCTTGCCATGTGCTGCTGCCACAGCCCACAGCGCAGCGGCTAAACTTTGCGGCGAACTTGTTTAGAATCTTCGAGCCCTTTAGGTTAAGAATTCACAAAGCGCTATATGGAAAAGCAATCGTTGATTAAAATACAGCGATAGTAGTTGAAACGGCTTTATATTTTCTTTTAAGGACTTTTTCTTAAGTTTGACTTCTCAAATTCGTTATTCTTCATCTACATAGCAGCTGTGTCATCTAGCGTTTCATGATGAAATGAGAAAATACTTAAAAGTACAGGTTACAGCTTGTAAGGTTTACAGATTTTCGTACTACTAAAGCAATAGACTCCAGAATCATAAAGATTTATGGGCTAATGAAAGCGCCGATGCCATTACAGCATTTACGGCAGGTTTATGTGCCGTCAAAGACCCAAACGCATCGGTGGCAAGCAAGAATGCTTATCCAGTATGAGATAATTGCTAGGTAAGCAGCGTGGCCAATTAACTTGATGCCGCGGCGCAGACGAATTTCATTTGGCCAATTGTTGTAATTGGCCATGCTCCTTCCGGACAGCCTTTGTCCCCTGCACTCAATTTACGGAGGAAATTGTTTAGTATCATATCTCTTCGTCATGTTAGTCAGTGCAGTGTTCAAGATTATGTCTACTTAGTATTAGTATCCACTTTCACTTGGGTCGTTGGACCTGCCAAATTATCGCAGATGCTGCAGTTTTGTAAGCAAATAACTGTTTTTTACCAGTAACAAAGGAATCCGTGTTTAACGAATGAAAATATTTAAGTTTCGACTTTGACGCTTTAAACACTCCTAGAGCGTTGTAGTGATAAGCCCTAATATGGTTGTATACATTTCGTAGGCTTATCAGAGAGCCATATAAGGCTGTATTAACGCGGACGCGCCCACGGCTCTCAGCGACCTTGTCGCAAAGACCGGCCAGTCTTTCGCCCACCACACCGCTCCTACTTGGAGCATCCTTGGATTAAGTTGTTAGAATAAACAGTTATTTGGTGATAGTGATGGATTTTGACTTCAAAGGTCTGTCAAGTCTGAAATAAAATAACCAGACCTGATCGCACAATTGAAAAACTTCTAGCTGAAGATAAAAAAGAGAAAATAAAACCCAAGTTTATCTGTTTAAAAATTCTTAGCTATAAGCGAGTTAAAGCACAGATGCATATTCTGGTAATTCTGGTTCTTTTCAACTCCCGGATGATGGGAGAGGACAGTAGAGCGTCATATAACGCCTGCTTTGTCCGCACTCTTCGGCATCAGTAGAAAAGCGGTCGCCCATTACCTCAGATAACTTGTGCCGCCGCGTGCGAAATGACGCGAAATATTTCCGGAGTTAGAGGAGTATTCTATTAATAAATGATTCCAAGTCGCTCGTGGGCGAAGATTTCGGGCGAGAGAGCGCGGGCGCGGCGAGGCAGTAGCGCGCGATCCGCCGCGGCCGGCCGCCGTACGACGCGCGCGCAACGAACGAACGACCCGCACTCCCGCGCACTACGCACGCACGCGAACTGTGTCCACGAATCAACCCCAAATTATATAGAACCTAAAAATTGGAGCATCGAAGGAACCAGTACACAGTACTTGCGAGGGCGGATTATAACGAACAAATCGACTTACAAACTCGAACCGCACGAAGGTGTCGCATCGCAAAAAGCGCAACACAATAGAATAAGCGTCTAATAATAAACGTGGTTGAATTAGCCGCTAAGATGCAGAACATCGATCCGCTGGAGATCGCCAACATCCTGGCCACGGAGCTGTGGTGCCACCAGGTACGGGTCTCTGGACCCTAAAAGATCGCTGCTAACGCGTAGTTTCGATTGGCAATGATGAAGCGCGCGCGAGCTTCTGCGAAATTTTCATTTGTTTTAAAACAACCTAGTAAGAATGTATCTCAAAACTGTTATTGTTTTCCCTAAAGCTGTTAACCTCAGCATCGTAAGTGTAGGAGTGATGATCCAAGTTTCTAATTCTGTCTCTTTCAGTAATTAGAGTATGAGTAACGAAAGTTTCGAGTGATGTTTAGAGTATTAAAATCGCACGGGCGACTGATTTATGTATTTTTGCTTTCAGCCGCTCCTGACGATAATGTTGCACTTAACCATGTGTTTAATGTATGAAAATGCCTATATTACTCACTCAATAAATAAACATTATTATAAATACGAGGTACATAAGAAGAAAGGTTTTCTTTAAAGTTTAGAAACCTAGAAATAGCGCACAAGATACCTGTTAGTTCAAAAGTTTTCAAGAAAGATCAGTTACGTCAATCATGTGTCTTGTGCGCTATTTCTAGGTTTCTATCGAAATAAAAAATAAACATTTGGAGAAACAAATTCAGTATAAGCCTCCAAAAGTCAGATTTTTTGCACAAATTTTACCTGAACTTCGGCCGTTCATAAAGTACTCATAAATGGTAAGAGTAAATAAAATATTTTGTTATAAATCTCGCAAATGTAATGAAGATTCTAAATGAAGAACATTTATTTCACAAACTTAAAAGGCTTACTGAAAAGCCAGTATAACCTGGAACAAGTTTTATGAAATTTCTGCACCCTGTTTTTGTCCAATGAATAATTAATAGTTTAATTTCGTTCAATAAAATGCAAACTGAACGCTCAGGCGCTATCTCTCTCTTTTCGCTTTGTCTCTTATTTCTAGCATTGCCCTGGATGAGACAAAAAGCTTTTCAAAACATGCTCGCGTTGACGATAGAGCGGCCAGGAAGGACCCTTTAAGGATATAGCCAAATGGTTTTTGGATTAATTTATTTTTATTATAAATAATAAAAATCATATAATAATTATTATAATTCTTTTTTTATAATAAAGACCATGTCTGTTATAACTAGTAGTTTTGCCAAGACTATTATAAAAGACCTATGCAATTATTTTCTTTATCTTCATAGACTGTTTTCCAAAGAAATTGAGCTATTATCATTTACGATTGAATAACATATAAGATACAATATATTATTGTTATTGTTTTACATCACGCCACATAAATATTTTGCTGATAAAAGACGATCGGAATGTGGAAGCAATTGGTTGTATGCAAATAAATAAACATTGCATAACAATTTCACAATATAAATACACGTTATAGGTACTGTCATAACCCCTACGGGGTAGACAGGGCTGAGGGTCGCGATGTTATAAGTACTTACAAGTTATGTAGCATACACATGTTACAAATATCCACGATATGGGTCAAGACGGCAATAATACTCAAGTTACTTGCGTACACCTGCTAATTATAAACAAACTTTCCTAGAAAAGTACTTACTTCTAGTACCTATAATTATCCATAGTTACGTTTAGTACGTAAAATATAAATTTATCGTATTCATAAATAATATTTGCTGTTGCTAATCAGTTAATATTTGTGCATTGCTACTAAGGAAAGCAATGCTTCTGCTTTATCTGTCAAATTTGACAATAGATCTCCCTCTTCTATTATTTTGTGAATATGATGGAATCATTTAAAGTATTAAAGTATACATACACATATTCTCACAGTATTATCATCAGCTTCAGATAAAAGCTGTTTACTGATGTTATCGGTCAAATTTGTGAAAGTATTTATTTATATGGCAATTTTTCGTGAATTGAACGAGAATATTTGTAATATTGCATGAATACACTGTAAAATGATCAATTCAATTCAATTAAAATATACCTTTATAATCATAGAATATTTATGAATCTCTTAATCTGAATTTTCCGGGGTCCAGTGCTGTCCCCATTTAAAATAAATCATTTGAAAGAAAACGGAGATACGAGTATCATTTTAAATTTTGTCTTGATCAGACCCTAGATAACCCTTTAAACTATTTTATGAACTATTGTTTACAGTTTAAGACGAAATGGTAGCTAAAGGTTATTCATAAAATAGTTTAAAGGTCTTTCTAGACAGTGATACAAATCAAATTTTTAATTATCTCCATATTTAGTATTAAACAATTTATTTCAAATGAGGGCGCCACTTTAGCTACCACTTCGTCTTAAAGTGAGAACGTGAAGCTTTTCTGCGCACAATTGCGAAAAATGTTTTCATTTTAAACTGTAAACAGTTGTTCATAAAATATTTTGAAGGGTTATCTGGGGTCTGATCAAGACAAAATTTTAAATGATATCTCCGTTTTCTTTTAAATGATTTATTTTAAATGGGGGCAGAACTGGACCCCGGAAAATTCAGGTAGCTCAGTAGTTAATAATCGTGACTTTGTTTTGTTGCACAATTGTTGACGTCAAAAAATTACTTAGAGCTAAGTTAAGTTTACTGCCGCCTCCAAAGCGCTAGTGCAGCGGTAACGTCATTACCTTTACACCCCCTCTGCAGGACTTGAACATCCTTTTCTATCCCCTGTATAATAAATAGGTTCCAATCGTCCTTGTGGAACAGACGACATTATTAAAATTACTTAAATATTTGTTTGCCTTTTCCCTGCCTAAGGAAGTAGTCAATTAATTTATTCAGTAATATTTTTATCAAAATCCTTATCATTTGATCAGGAAGGTTTTTATAATTATAAAATAATGCCAATTTATAGTCTGAGCGGAACGCTAATGATGTAATAACCATTTTATGTTTATAACAGGGAAACAATCAGGGGAAAGCCCAGTATATTACGCTAACTGCTGATATCGTTAAACAAGAACAAAATTGGCAATTAACAAGTGAAGTGTCCAATGATAAAGTATTTTGATTAACATTGCCCAGGAGGTGCGGGGTAAATCAACTCCACCTTTTGTATACTATACTATTCTCCATCAGTAAATCATAATATTATCGCAAACGAACACGAAAATCAAAAATTTATAAATACAGGTTCGTTAACGCTTTTGCTAAAGACAGTGGGGCCTCCATTTTATCCAAATTTATTACGAGTAGTCAAATTGTACCCATAAATCTTTCCACCAGTATGTAGAACATCAAAAAAATCCCAATAGTTTATATAAAGTTCCTAAAATGATTATATTATTAAACCTACAAATAGCATTGTAAACTTGTACTAAAGTGTTATTTCTCTTTGTTTCCAGTTGGCGAACCTCGAGGGCCTCCAGTCGGGGGTCCCAACCCGCACCACGGCCACCATCACCCCGACGCAGTTGCGCAACTTCGAGCAGACCTACATCGAGTTGAGCAACTGCCGCAGTGACCAGACAAACCACGCGGGCTTCGTCCCGCCTTCCGTCACGCACGCCAACAACTACGGTAAGAATGAAACCCTTGTGAGGAATAACTAGAGCCAAGGGTCGCAGGGTCCTATACCCTTAGGTACAGAGGATGGGCTGCAGTGTCCTCTGTGCAAAGACTTTATACCATCTACTGCGATCACCAACCCGCCTGCCCAGCGTGGTGGTAATATGGAAATCCACTCTTTATTGAAAACACCTTTGGTTCTGCAGTGCACTGAAAATAACACCATGATTAAAGGAATTTTTATTGTAAATCCGTTAAACCTCAGCACATCTACTAATTAGAGAAAATCCTAACCAATTAGGAAACTTCCGGTAAATTCTAGTTGGTGTCCAAACGCATACCTGACAATCTCGTTCTTATTTTTTTAAATCATCTATTAACGTCTGTTTGCTGCAACAAAACTTTTGCCAATTAGTACACTTATGAAGAAGCCCAATCTGAAATATCGCGCCAAAATGTGAACCTTCGCTAAAAGTGGTTCCCATCATGTAGGTACTACGTTAGGTAATGAACAATTATTCATACTCATGCTGGCCATGTATGTAAGAAATGTTAAGTCGTCGTGGGCGATAGGTAGTGGGCTATATGGTAGTAAACTGTCTAGATCTAGAATGACTCGTGTCTTGATAAAATTATATGTAAAATTATACGTAAAAAATACATAGATTCAAACACGCCTGTTTCCCATAGGGTAGATAAAGACAATGGACCAGTGAAGAAGGCATGTTCAAATATCTAAACAAAAACTGAACAGTGGATCTTACAAAAAAATAATAATTAAATATTAGTGGAGCTTCTGAGCTTTTTTTGTATTGTTTTCTTCATTCATTAATTTGTTAACCGACGTCCAAAAGAAGGAGAGGTTATCAATTCGTCGCGACCTTTTTTTATGTATGTTCACTGATTATTCGAAGACCGATTTGGAAAATTATTCTTTTTGGTTGAATGATTATTCTATTATTCTTTTCAGATGGCCCATAGAAATTTTATCACAATCGGTAGTGTAGTTCGCGGGTGAAGGCGGTTTTTGGTTTTGAAAAATGTTAAAGCTCTAATAGGATTTTTTTCTCCAACGTTGCAGGCATCCTGAATTCCGTGGGGTACTGCGACTCGGCGACGACGGCGCTGCACGTGTCGCCGGGCCCGCTGTCCGCCAGCGGCGACAGCAGCAGCAGCCCGGGCCTGCCCGCGCCCAAGCGCCGCAACATGGGCGGCCGCCGACCGACCAAGGCCCCGCAAGACATCTCCCCTGAAGAAGAAGAGCGGAGACGAATCCGCCGCGAGAGGAACAAGATGGCCGCCGCGCGCTGCCGCAAGCGACGAGTTGACCACACAAACGAACTCCAAGAAGAGACTGACAAATTAGAAGAAAAGAAACAATCTTTGCAAGAAGAGATTAGGAAGTTGAATGCTGACAGACAGAACTTGGAGACGATCCTACAGAACCATCTGCAGTCGTGTCGACTGAAGACGCGGTCGGTGAGCCCGCCCGACGTTAAGCCCTTCCAGCAGTACTCGTACGACGTGCCCGAGGACGGCGTCCGCGTCAAGGTGGAGACCATGGAACCCACCGTCGACCTAGGGTTAACAGACAATGATTTATTCTCGCCGATCCCAGACCAAAAGTAAGTTTACCACCGTTGCTTATAAACACGTAATAAAAGCTTGTGATGCAATTGTATTATTCTTCTTACGAGTATCTTATTTGTAAAATAATATTTACCTTCTTAGGGTTCCGCACCCAAAGGGTAAATACGGGGTTCTATTACTAAGACTCCGCTGTCCGTCTCTCATGTGGCTGTATCTCATGAACTGTGATAGCTAGACAGTTGCAATTTTTACAGATAATGTATTTCTATAACACACACTAATAACGGCAACAGTTCGGGTAGACGGTTGAAATATTCATAGAATATGCGGTTGTATATTCACTTCAAATAATTAAATTAAAATAAAATAAATGTTTAAAGAGGGGCTCCCATACAACAAACGTGATTTTTTATAGATTCAAAGATTCAAATGTTTATTCAGTAATTAGACCTTTACAGGCACTTTCACACGTCAATAAGTATAATTTATGTTACGTGTAAAGTATATTAAAATTTAATTTATTTTAAAGAAAAGCTACCGATATCAGTGCTTCGTAACGACCACTGCTGAGAAGGAACGCCGAAAGAAACTCATTTTCACAGTATTGGTCGCCTACTCGCCAGAAGGGCTTTGTCATATTATTATTATTGTCTTTTAATTAATTAGATAATGGTACGGAACGGATGGATTCGCACTTGGCTGATTTTATTGTAAATTATATGTCACACCACACCAATGTTCCATGTGTATTTATTTCCTATGTGTAATTTACTCCTATGTTTCCTCTTTTCCAGGATAATGCTGTCGGCGGCAAACCCGTCGGTGGTGACCTCGTCCCCCCCGCCCGCGCTGGTGACGCCCCCCGCGCCCTCGGCGCGCCCCGCGCGGCCCAGCTTCCTGCAGGTGCCCACGCACCCCGCACCCGGCCAGGTAAATAAGGTATGCACTACTAAACCACCTATTTATAAAGTTGCACTTTTTTTTGTTTAGTTTCATGGATTAATGAAAAAGAGGTCAATTCACGGCAGTGAGAGGTGAAAGGCCGCGGATAATGATGACAATAAAAGAAGGGTTTGAATACAGTAGTTGCCACCTTTACTATAAGTCTTATTTTTTTCAGATAGAGGATTAAGTGCGCTATAATGCCAAATCAAGTCATGACATCATGTTGAGTTAAAAGTGAATGATGTAAACAATATTTTTTGTTATCTTTATTCCTTTATCTAAAAAACTAGAACCAACTGGAACCCTTCCGTACGTCGTGATTATCAACGAAAACAACATCGACAAATATATTTTTTACTATTACGTATCTGAAATTGATCTGAAAGTTCCAACTGCCTGAACCATATCGACAGTATGAATCTAATGACACTTAATTAATTTGCAGGCGCACAAACTGAAAATCCTCGCGAATAACAACTCGGTGGCGGGCGTGGAGATCTCGACGCCCAGCAACGGCATCCCGTTCAACTTCGACAGCCTGATGGAGGGCGGCACGGGGCTGACGCCGGTACACCCGCACCCGCTGCCGCACCCGTGCGCGCAGCAGCAGCGCACTGCACCCGACGCCGCCTCGCCTGATTCGCACAACAGCCTCGTCAGCCTCTGAGACTGGCCCGACCTCGACCTCCAGCTCGAGGACTCGTTCCATCTCGCGTGAGGCCCGCGTCAGACGCCGCCTCGCCCGACGCGCAAAACAGCATCGTCAGCCTCTGAGACTGGCCCGACCTCGACCTCCAGCTCGAGGACTCGTTCCACCTCGCGTGAGGCCCGCGTCAGACGCCGCCTCGCCCGACGCGCAAAACAGCATCGTCAGCCTCTGAGACTGGCCCGACCTCGACCTCCAGCTCGAGGACTCGTTTTACCTTGAGTGAGGCCCGCGTCAGACGCGCCCCAAAAGCCTTATTTTTAAAAGCGGAGTCTTTAAGGTTGAACTAGTCTATACTTTTCCTATACAAATTTCGGAGGGGTTTTCCTCCACTATTTGACATTGTACATTTAAAGATTAACATGATATCGTTTTGACTTATTATAAATTTTGTCTGTACGGATACAGAATAGTAAAATAAAAAGCTATTAAAAAGTTATAAGCCATCAAAGATTCGTTTTTTGCTTATTTTAACGCAACTTTCGGCGTAAATAAGTAATAAAAGAAGTGTAAAATCTCCAAAACAAACTTTATTTGTAATTGATAAATGTAGTCGTTTTTGCATTGTACTCTTTTTCCAAAGGACTTTACGTATTTTTACGCGCTCTGTTTACCATGACTTATCGTGCATTTCACCTCACTGCTTCGCCGGGTCACAATGTTAGGTGAGACAGCATGCTTTTAGGCCGCGCTCACCTGTGACTTCGAGCCCGCGACTATTTCAACCTTAAACGAATGTTTTTATCCTTACGACAAGTCGTTAGTTTAGTGACTGCGCGTTTCAAAAATGAGGCCCCCGAACATAGTTCGACCCTAGAGACTATTTTATTCTACCTTCCCTTGTGTACTCGGCCCCTGGCCACGGCTATCTTATTTATTGACTAGGTAACGTACTTGCTCACTGCGTGCTTTCTATTCGTCCGGCCCGACGTCGGCCTTCGAGTCAATTTGTCTGAAACGTCTATTTTTATACGATTTGTATCAATAATAATTGTGATGAATAAAACAGAGTTTTATTTGGAGCATTTCAGGGATTGTTTGCGCTTCATCTAGCAAGGCTAGACGCGGTAGGTTAGATCTCGACCGGCACACCGTATGGTCCTCCATTATCTCGTCATAATAAACTTTGTGCCATTAGCTACGTCTACTCTCAGGATACAATAATTACGAGTACGAAATATTTAGTTAACCATAAACTAACAGCAATATTACTTAAAGAATGATTAATATATTGAATGTAAGTTAGCTCAATGTTGATGTAACGTATTACCGTTCCATTGGTTAGGTACTGGTAATGTAGCATTACTGTTAAGCGATTTATGTGATACGTCCAGTGACTGTGTACTCCACGCTCTTGTTGTCACTCTGACTCATGCCGCGAGCATACGTCACCGAGCCGTGTGCGGCGCCCTGGCGTACGGTCATTTCGATGATAATATTCTGTAATAATATTCTGCACGTTTTAGAAGCATGTTTAGTAGATTTCGAAAATACTCTCAGAAAATATACCTACTTTTTACCTTGGCATGAGTTAAGACGGTTAAAGCAATAAAGACCACTGGAATTATATTAGTTTAAGGTAATAATTAGACTAAGGACACTTAACCTTTAATTATAATATTCATGACTTAGACCAAATTATTACTTTATATGCTTTATTGTAGATGTAATTAAAATTTAAGCCAAAAATTGATTTTATGTCGTTATTTTAGATTTATTAGCCTTTTACTTTGAAGTATTATCGGTGAGGCGAGGAAGTATTTATTTAGAGATGTCAAACCATCACTCGGGACTCGTGCTAACACCTGTCTGTGCCTGTGTTTATTTAATTAAACTACATTTTATATAAACGTATTAAGCATTCGAAATATTACGCATAATATGAACATCTAGTAAATAAGAGAAGATGTAATTTTTTCTAGTGGATTTTTCTTAACGCAATTGTAGAATACTTTTGTATTTTTTCATGAAAATTAGCAAAGCAATATATTTGATAAAATATTGAAAATTATCGTCAGAATATAGTGAATTATATATGTAAATCAGAAAATATAAATTTGTTACATACACCTGAAAACTGAGTTTTTATTTTTTAATCACTCCTCAAGTTGTAAAATTGCAGATATAGATTTTTTGCAGAACTTCCGTACTGTTGTCTTTAATTGCATTCTCAAATTTTCTGCTCTGTTTTTCTTATATACTCTATAAAACTTATTTCAAAGCACTTTCAGGCCAGTATGTTATAGGTACAACTTTCCCCTTTGGAATAAAACACTCAATAAGAAAAAAAACATCAAAACAGTGACTCAATAGCCTTTTAGTGTCATTCGATTAATATATGTAGATAACTAGAGTATCGTGGACTGAATGTGCCGTGGACGAATTAAGAAGTCCGTTGTCTGCGCAGTTTTGCTAGTACAGATTATTGTATTATTGGATAAATCGGATTAATACAACGTCGCAATCGACGGCGTAAGTAGTTCCTGGAGGCGATGTAGATGAAGAACAGAATCTCCAGCACGCTGATGGCGCTGCAGCCCAGGCATAGTCCAAAAACGCCGCCCAAGTTAGCTTGAAAAGAAAAACTGGTTTTGAGTATGTATGTTCTTGCCTGTACATATTTTTGAGCATGTGTATTATAAAATAGATTTTACCAGTGCGTTAATTTAACCTTTTGAGCGCCAGTAAACATTATTTTCTGAGGGCACTTGGCCCGACAGAGTGATGGCAGGTGGAGCAAGGCACTGACCGAATGGTGGCCCAGAATGGGTGAGAGAAGTTTCGGGCGTCCGCCTATGCGATGGGTTGACGATATAATCAAAGTCGCGGGTCACACCTGGATGAGAGCAGCACAGAACCGAGAGTGGTGGCGTCGACGAAGGGAGGCCTATGCTCAGCAGTGGGCGGAAGAAGGGCTGGGATGATGATGATGATGAGCGCCATTAACCGCTTTAGCTGCAAAACGGTCGCGTGACTGAGACGCCATTGACAACTAGTCTAAATTGTACTGTTTATTTGGCTTGGCGTCGGGGGTAAAGTAACGTCATACATGGTAAGGATAACAAGCGGTGACATTCAAAAGGTTAAAGAGCAAGCTCATCAGCATCACATTATACTTATTACATATTCAAGAAAAAAAAAAACTTATTGTACGTTAATTTGCTTTTGAGAAATTAGTTTATTTTCGTAATGGAATAATATTGCTCCAAAATTGTGTACTCGAGACTAAGCTTACCTTCACTAACTATAAGGTAGGTAAGTACTTATATAGATACACTCAAAGAGATCACTTCGATCCACTTACATGTGAGAGAGATAAGCGACATCACAGTCTCCTGCTTCTGCTTGCTATACACTGCGCTTGTAAAGAAGAAGTTCAAAATGGATGTAGACTTGTTGAACACTAGGCCGCTGCTACATAAAAATAAAGATTTATTATTATAGCTTTTGAATAGGAAAAAATAAAATGTAACTATGGTGATCGAATAATTCAGTTTGACAGTAAAAAGAAAAGCTTCAACACCTGCATACTTCCAGTCATTACCTACGGATGCGAGACATAGGCACATAGGGACATGGTGGGTGCACCATACTTCATAGGGAAAAGCTGGAGCGCTATCAAAGGGCCATGGAGAGAAGCATGACGGGAATAAGAAAACGAGACAAGGTAAGAAGCAGTACGATAAGAAAAAAGACAAAAGTAGCTAAAATCCTTGCTCGTATAGACCAACTGAAGTGGAGATGGTCCGGCCATATGATTAGAGACAAGCAATATATATCAAATATATACAAATGGTGTACAGCCGTCTCTGATTGGTACTCCAGAGATGGGAAACGCAACAGAGATCGACCACTAACTAGGTGGACAGATGACCCACTGGAGAAGAGTAGCGCGACAGAAGACAGTGGAAAATGCTAGAGAATGCCTATGCCAAGAGAAACACTGAATTACGCGACAATAAAAAAAATGTGTAACAGTACTTAAACCTTATTAATTTAGAATAAAGGGTTTATTATATTATTATGGTGATACAAGATTTTTTCTGCTAACCTATAGATCTCAAGTTCCTCTGCCGGACAAAGACCTGTGTGAACCTGGAACCCGACTTAAGATATTGTTTTTTTTAAACACATTCGTTTGTACCCGGTACGTACTTGATTGTACCAAATTTTTTTTCGTTGGTACCCTAAAGATACCTATGGCCTATTGATAAACGCTAAGATAGATGCCTGAAGGCATTTGCCATATAATAACTTGACGACTGCTATAAGTACAGTAAAAACAGCCTGGACTTACGGCTTATAAATGCCTTCCAAAGCTCGGATTTGTTTATGTTATACAAAACCAAAGGCAGGTTTACTTACTAAGGTTTATTGGTGACATAGGGTAAAGCGAGGAGGTTGCCTATGGCGGTCTCCGCGCGGTATCGACGGTAGTTGCAGTCGCGAGGGCAGTCGCACTCCTCCGGAGTCACGTGGCGGTATACATGAACTACAAGTTAAAAAAGTAAAATCCGTCTTAGTTAAAATTCTTAGCGAGAAGTATACTTTTTATGCTTGTATTAGTTTTTAACTCAGTTTTAAGATAAATTGTTGAGGAAATAAAGAAACATTTATTATTTATTATTATTTATCTCCTATAGATTCACGGGTCTTTTCACCCTGATCCTTTGAGAGGCTTGCGTGGCGATACAGATCCAACACGTTTATTATTTATATTATTATCCAGTTAAGGGCTAACTTAGCAGCCTGCAGTGACAGCTGCCAATATTATTATCAAATGTATATATGCATTTATTTATATTTATTTGAAACTCAGTATCATTATGTATTGTATTTTTTTTTAGTTCTAAGTTTCTCCTTTCGTATTATATAAGAACGAGAATGAATTTTCGAAGTACAGGTGTTTTATGTGTTAAACTATTGGGCAATAGCTACTAATTTTATTATGAAATATTAGAAAAAAATATCAAACTGTCTGGATCACATTCACATTTGGAGTTTTCTACCTTCTTGGCCACAATCATGGTAAGAGTGGTCTTTACCAACGCTTACCAACTCCGTTACGTATAAAGACGTCTACTCTGTCTACTCCGTTAAATATAAAAACGTGTGTGTGTAACTAACATTTGACATTCAGGATGCAAGTGAGACTGGTGACGTTGCAGGTCTGGCCCACGCGGAGGTTCGGCACATACAGCAGATGACAGTGGCAGGTGTTCTCCACTGCTTTCACGTAGCATAGCGTGTCGCAGTCGGCGTTGTGGTAGTCGCCGAAGAAAGGCAAGCTGAACTCGTCTTTAAAGTAGCACTTGCGGCTGATAAACGTCGTCATATGTTACTTATTTTGTTTATTTAGGTAAGAAATTACAACAGATTAGTAACAATAGTTAGGGGGGTCATGTGCTGCCACTACTTGATCATTTTTTTAAAAGGTTACCGATGTATAGGTATCATTTAAAATTTTGACAAAATTGGCCATTTCTCGCAAAAATGCTAAGATAAGCTTCACGTTCTCACTTTAAATTTTAAGTGGTTCATAAAATAGTTTGAAGGGCTGCATGAGACAAAATTGAAGATGATCTCCGTTTCCTTTCAAATAATTTATTTCATTGTTTCGAATAATTGACATAAATTATTTGCATGGAAACGGAGATATCATTTAAAATTTTGTCTTGATCAAGTCCTTCAGATAACCCTTCAAACTATTTTATAAACCACTGTTTACAGTTATAGTGTGAAGGTGAAGCTTTTCTACGCAATTTTGGCTAATGTGCAAATAAAAGCTTTACGAACTCACTTCAAACTGTAAACTATAGTTTATAAAATAGTTT
This sequence comes from Acrobasis suavella, assembly GCA_943193695.1. Taxonomy (NCBI): domain Eukaryota; kingdom Metazoa; phylum Arthropoda; class Insecta; order Lepidoptera; family Pyralidae; genus Acrobasis; species Acrobasis suavella. The sequence goes on from OW971947.1 coordinate 8,488,063, forward strand.
GAAGGTTATCTAGGGTTTGATCATGACAAAAAATTTGATGATATCGCCGTTTCCTTTCAAATAATTTATTTCAAATGGCATCATTGGACCCCGAAAAATTCATGTATCCCCCTTAAGTAGTTATCTAAATAAACCAAAAACTTATATCAATTTAAGTAACTAGGAGAAGACATTCGAGTGATGAGTTTAGGTGAAGCAAAAGAGTCTGTCAAGATTGTAGGAAGTGGAGGGATCTGCCTACCGCTGAAGTACCTGCATATATAGGTATCGGATCGGATATATCCTTCGTACATTTGTAATCGACCTCCCAGGTCGTCAGTATGTCGATATTTCCTTTTTGGAATTTTTTACTTCAGTCGGTATTGGGGTTTTCGTAACATCTACGTTGTCACTTAAGTTTAGCAAAAATCTCCATTTGGCTTAATTCATACTGAAGTGGCAACGGTCGGCAGGGGATTTTCACTGTCAAATCATAAATTTGTTTACCTCCAGGAGGGCAACTGTTCCACCTCTTCGGAGCAGTAGGTGTAAGAGGCGTGCAGCACGTGGTATGACTCCGAGTTGGAATACACCAGTTTCATTTCGTCATCCGATGGGAACTCGCCTACGTCATTGAACATCACCTAACAATACATTGGTATTTTATATGGCACATACATACCTACTTAATTGTCAAAAAATGTTACCCGCAAATACAACTAACACGAAAAATTTAAGGATAAAATCATAAGGTAATACAGTTAAACTTATCGAAAGGTCAAAGAATAAGTATATGTACCAAAATAATCACTTACTTAACATCTTTTTTTAGAGCCCAAGCAAAGAGAGTAATTTTTCGAGTTGCGAGTTACGCGTAAAATTAGTCGCGTAATTTGCGCTGCATTCGAATGCAAAATATTTTGTCAATTTTGTAGAATACATACAAACTGCCTCGTTTACAGCGAACACCATGAGCCCATTTGTTGGCCATCCTGCCCATCTATCCTGTCGCAAGCGACAGTCGCGCCCCAATAGACATAATAAAATAAACTCACTCGGGTTGCGCCCGCGTTGATGATGGTCTTGTCCAGGGCATCCGCGGGGTTGTAGTCGGTGACCACCATCAGCCCCTCGGACAGTTCGAAGGGCAACACCATCCGGCTCTCGAAATTCGGGTCTTTCTCATTCCTGAAAGAGGTCAAGGCTGGCCAGTGTGTAAATATTTATAACTAAGGAGTTTGGTCTGCGCCACGTTCAGTTCTGTTTATATTCCAAAATTAACATGTAGTTCGTTAGTCTCATGGATCCAAAACTGCAGACAAATACCTGTTAATGAGTACCTTGAGCGCATTGCCTGAGCTGGGAATAGACCCCGCAAGACCTAAATTGTTAAGGAGCGTAATTAAAAAAATGGTATACCTACAGCGTGGTAGGGACATACCAGTAATATATTGAACCATGTGCTATACTAGATCACTATAGTATAATAAAATAACAGTTTAAAAATCGGCATGTCCACACGAAAGTTGTCGAAAGTTTTGTTTTGTTTTTGACTATTATTTTATCATCAGTGCACTATAGTGATCTAGTATCGACCGTGTTTCGATTTATTACGGGTATGCACCTTCCACGTTGTGTATAGGCTACCATTATGACACCAAATAGCAACACGCGCTTCTGAAGTATAGGGTCGAGGGGTCAGCCGCGTTTATCAATAGGTGACATAGGTAATTGCAATTATTTGCAATTATTTGCAACGTCATGCACGTCTATCTCTATTTAACTGAAAATTTTACTTTCTCCCTCCCTTGAAGTAGTAGACGCTATTGAAAATGCAGCAGAGGCCGTGCGGCGTGAGGATGGGGCGCAGCAGCCCGCGGCAGTTAGGGTACACCCGCCGGCGGAACACGCACAGCCGCAAGAAGTCCTCGCAGCGCTGGGGCAAGGCGGACATTACTTCTGGAATCTAGAGAAACATTCGACAACAGTCCGTAGACCATTTCTTGGGTTGAATTCTTCCATGCTAGATCTTTACTCCAAATAACGGCACGACATTGTACGTAGCTACGTGTCCGCGTTACAGAGTCAAACAACACTGAGCGCAATAAAGTGATGATAAAGTATAATTTGGTCTGACATCGAAAGAGGAAAATCTGAAATTCAGTTAACAAGTAGTCATTATTTAAAAAAAAAAACCCAACTGCCTTTTTATATACCCTGTGTACCTCTCACTTTATAATCCATCGAGCCGTTCAGGCTGCAAAGCGTGCAAAAATTTTGAATTTTGCCCCAAAAATCCGCCATTTTGTTTTTTATATATTTTGATATACCCAGTGTCACTCTAGTAAATACGAATCTAACGACACCTCTCAAGCTAAAATCCATCGAACCGTTCAGGCTGCAGAGCGTGCCAAACAATTAAACATACATACTCTCGAAAAACATAACCCTCCTTTGGCGCAGTTGGGTAAAAAAGAGAAACTTCTTAATTCTCTTCTGCCAAGCAAAGACCAAATTGATCGCCAACCTTAGCTAGAGACACTTTAAAAGAAAAACTTTTCCTGTTACTGTTCAACAGGAAATCTAACTTGGGCACATTGTGTGCATAGTACTTACTGTGTATCGATTAAGATCTATAAGGGACTGCAGATGCTCTAAAACGCCGGTATCCACCTGTCCTAATGGGGCGTAAAAGCCTAGCAGATACGGCAGAGCGGTCGTCAGATCTAACGTCAAGTTGCCGTCGCTGAAATATAAAAAAATTGTTTGTATTTTTACAGCCTCAGTAATCAGTTCTCTACTGGACTAAAGGCCTATCCCAATAGAGAGAGGATTTGGCCTCGTCTTACGTACCCATCACTTTATAAACATAATTATTTCTCTTCCTTGTCACAAGATGGTGCTAATAGGTATTAATTAAAACATTGAAATCTTTTATGACTATCATTTATATAAAGTTTTACATTATTAATTAAATATGACAATTATGAAATGCAATAAATATATTTAAAGCATATTTAACACTTTCTTTGTAACTTTTTTCCTAGACGTGTGTGCTGCCATCTCTGTGTGCCTACCCGCAACTTCCAATTTTGCCTATTTACTAGCCCTCCAATAGTTTATATGGCGTTGGGCATCTGTTACGGTAATAATCTTTGGTTTCGTGGCGGCCTCGAATCGTGCCAGCTCTAGCAGTCTCGCGTAGGCGCGAGCAGTCGGGCGGGCACGAATAGTCGCCTGGCGCTAACTATTCACGGCCAGCCAGCCTGCTCGGCTGCTCATTGCCTCACCCTTCTCCCTCTTCTTTTTGACCTACTTATTTTTTCTTCCTCCTCTGCTTTAGAAATGAGTGATATCATGACCAATTCCATATTTTTAAAACGAAAACACCAGTTCTCTATTGTGTAACTATGGCTCGTAGACTGGCGGACTTTAGCTTTTTAAATGTCATTGTCTCACTTAGATTTAGACAACCTCTTTCTCAGGGGCTGTAAAACACTCAGTTAAGCCTTACTGAGCGCAAGGCCGCAAAGTAAAACTTCACATGTCGACTTCGTTTGTTGACTGCGGACTATGACTTACGCAACGTACAACTTTGTAGCAAAGGGACTGTCGTAGCACTTACGTAGCAAGCGTGTAGGAGTTACAGCAAATTCGATAAGACGACATTTTACCCAACGTCATAAAGGAGCTTTCTAGTGAAAGCTATCGTAGCACATTCGTAGTTAATGCGTATGAATAACGGCAAGTTCGATGCTACGCTACGCGGCATATATGGGATTTCTATTATAGCATTTATAGCGAAAGCTGTCGTAGCACTGAATTATCGCGTCAGTGTCGGTAACAGTATAATATAAAAAATCATCATCATCATCATTTCAGCAGCATAACGTCCACTGCAGGACAGAGGCCTCTCCTAAGGATTTCCAAAATGACCGTTGTAGAGCGGCCTGCATCCAGCGCTTTACGAGTATAGTTACCCACAAGGTGTGGGTGGGTGTTCTACGCTTCGCTTGCCAGTACGTGGTCGCCATTCGAGAACCTTTCTGTCCCATCGGCCATCGGTTCTTCGCACTATGTGTCCTGCCTTATGCCACTTCAACGAACTAATCCGCTGGGCTAGGGCAGTGGCTTTTGTTCTCCTACGAATTTCCTCATTTCTGATTCGATCACGTAGGGAAACATCGAGCATTACCCTCTCCATAGCGCGGCGCGTTGAGTGACCTTGAGCCTTCTTATGAGACCCATATTAAGGGACCACGTCTCAGAGCCATAAGTCATCACCGGTAACACACATTGATTAAACACTTTTGTCTTGAGGCACTGAGATATTTTGGACGAGAAGAAACTACGTAGCTTCCCGAACGCTGCCCAGCTGAGTCGGATTCGTCGAAAGACCTCTTTCTCGAAGCTGGAACTTCCTGCCTGGATCAATTGACCCAGGTAGATACAATATAAAAAATACGAATCATAGAATAAATAAAAAACTAACACAAGAGTCCTATTGAAGTGGTTCATCGCGCTGATGGTGATCTGATTAGGTGAACAGATGGTAATGGCGGGATACGGCACATCCACTAGTGGTTCGTACTGGTTCTCGATGGTGATGCGGGTGGGGATGTCGTTGAAGCGGCTGTAGAGCAGCCACGTGAGGATGCACGCCGCGGACGTGATCGACAACATGGTCACCGACCAGAAGCATCTGCAAGTTGATAATATACGTGTACCTTTTTCAAATTATCCTGGGTCTTGGATGTTTATCTATATATGTATTTGTTATAAAATATAGTATCGTTGAGTTAGTATCCCATAACGCAAGTCTCGAACTTATTTGGAGCTAGCTCAATCAGTGTCATTTGTCCCTATATATTTATTTATTTTAAAAAATCTGGTGGTACCTTCTAACTAACTAATGTAAGCATAGTTTATTAAATTATTACTCACCTCGATATTTTATCTGGATATATGTAAAAATATTTCAGGCCTAAAATAGAAGACTCCATACAAAATTTGCGAAACAATTCTCTAGGACTGTCCTCCATATCTACCGTAACTATACTTAGATCCTAAAAGAAATCTGGTGGTACCGAGTATCTAGTCGTTTATGCAGTACCTACTATTTGTTAAATGTTGTGTGTTGTTCAGGTAAAACTTAAAGTAGGTACCTAATTGAATGAAATGTAAACTGTGAAATGAAATAAAAACGGTTTTTTAATCACGCAAAGGTCACTAAATAAGTACAATCAATTATAAGATTGTATCTAAACAAGTGTATAACAGCACTGAACATACGTTTAATTACATTGTCCTTGACTTCTTGGTATATGTGTTACACGATCCTTCTATAGTAGTATGTTCATATCTGTATGTACTTCGGGTCTTGCTCAGATCCGATGGCTAATGTGGCAGAAAGATAGTCAAATACGGTTAACAATAACGCCTGATAATCGCTGCATAGGTACTCGTAGGATGTATTTTTATAGATAAGTCCGTGTCTTCGAGGGAATGGACGAGATTTGTATAGCGTACTTACTCTTCTATATTAGTATAATACTCTTCCTAATTCAAATAAATTATTTGCTTATTAATTAAATATATATCCTAGTTCGCATCGCTACTATAAGAATGCTGCCATAATTTGAATAATGTTAATAGGCGATGCAGCTAGCAATCCATCACTATTTTGATTCTTTTTTACACCTTTACGTACATCATCTCATCAGTCATCACGCTAAGCGTGGCCTTTGAGTCTTGCGGCCCGCCCTGCCTGCCCCGTCATGAATAAAGACGTGAAAATGTATCTGTAACCGTGTCTTCCATGTTGGTATGGGAGAAAAAGAACCATTATTCCCAGTTCCATATTATGTAGCAGTTCTATATGGGTGCAACCGTTGAATCTATCAAACGATTCTCTTCCTGCTTAGATTGTATCTAAAAGCCTGTGATAACGTGATGATATGCAGATTAGTTGCATATTAAAGTAACGTGAAATTATGTGATACGTGATAGTTGCACCTTCCGGTAAACGTTGGAATCCTTAAGATAACTATCTCATTATAGTATATAAGCTTTAAACGTACTCAATAGAGTTAGAGTCGTCACTATGTAAGGAGTAGGTTTAAGAAGATGGAATAAATACAATCAACGGCTCTCGTGTTTCCATCACCACTCCCAACCACTACGCTACCCAATGGACACCAACATCAACATACAGCTTGACCACACATCATTTGTTATTGCAAGCCGATAGAGGAACTGGGAGATAATAATCAGGAATCAGGTCAATACACAAAAAGACTGACTGAAGACTGTTTCCAATCGGTCACAAAACAAATAAGTACTTGAGAGTGTATTATTTCTAGCAGTGGACTTCTTGCGGTTAAAACTTGGTGGAATAATAATGAAATAAACAGGCCAAGTGCGAGTTGAACTCGCGTGGAGAGGGTTCCGTACAATGCCAAAGTTTTCAAATTATTAAAAATTATTAGATTTGAAATCGTCATAGTAAAACGCGAGTTAAATAAAAAAACCCCATCTTGTGGTGTTTTAGTGAACTATTTATTTACTTAAACGTATTTTATAAAGTTGATTTCAATTAATATAATTCTTGATCATTTTCCTGTAATATGCAAGCAATGGAGTGGTTAATTTTCGCCTTCTTTTAAAATCCTCATAATCAATCCTTTCATTTGATATAAGACATGGTAAGGTTTGCAAAAAAAAAAAAATTGTGTATTTTTTTTCAAAACTTTAGGTTCAGTAATTTCGGAAGTCAGGTTAAAGGTCAATTTTCGTCTTCTTTCATGAATAAAATCAAAACTATTTATTTTACAATAATTACAAATATATATTTTAAATCCTCATAACAAACCCATTCAATTGACACGTGACTCATTAAGGTTTGCAAAACTTTATTTATAATTTCCTAAATTGTCCCTCAAAGATGACCATTATTTAAAAAAAAATATTTCTAGTCTCCCCGGGCTGCGCGGAGGCTATTCCAGGTGGGAATGGCCTGGCTGTAAAGCCGTGGTCCGCGGAGGAGGAGGAGTGTTACGTAGCCGCTCTCCCTGTCCCCTGCGGCCAGCGTGGTGGGCGCCATTCGCCGTCAGATGAACCTGCTTTTGCAAGCCCCAAATCATGAGGGCTGATTGGATGGTGGAAACGGGATTCCGTGACACCGCGAGAAAAAAAAGGTTAGGTTAGGTTCTAGGTTAAGTTAGGTTAGGTTATAGGTTAGGTTAGGGTGCTATGGTCACCCCCCAATGGGTTCCCGGTTTGTCGTACCGGGGAGGCTCAGTACCCGTGGTAGTCGGTGGCCACGGGGAAGCTAAGAGGAACCCGCGAGGGGGCGCTCCTGCTGTCGTCCACCAGCAGAGAGCGCCCACATAGGGGCAGCGGGGGAGTGGGAAGTTCTCCCCCCACCCGAGGAGGGGCGCTCCCGCGGGCTCGGCTTCGGCCTTGAGCCTGTACGGATGCGCCCAATGGGGCGGCGGGGGAGTGGGAAGTTCTCCCCCCACCCGGGGTGGGGCCGCCGGGAGGGGAATGTTTCATTGCCCTCCCGGCGCTTCAGGCGGGGCCACACCGCCGTGGCTGTGGTAGGAGATCGGTCGCGGAGGAGGAGGAGTGTCGGTGTTACGTTGCCGCTCTCCCTATCCTCCGCGACCGAGCGGTGCCGCACCGCGTTTGCGGCGAGAGGCAAGCGGCGGAGCCTTTCATCTTCTCCGCCGCTGGGAGCCGGTGGGTAGGCACGTCGCTCTGGCGTGGAGTCCCACATAACCCGACAGCCTCCCCCGCAGGCTGACGGGTATCCGTGACAGGGATCTTTCCTCCGTAAAAAAAAAGGCATCGACCTTGATGGCAAATGGAACTTCGGCGCCCACTTCGAGGCGTTGGTTCCGCGGCTCATGTCGGCGGCGTCGGCGCTGACGCAGCTCCTGCCTTGGAGGACCCGAAGCGTCCTGCAGGCGCCTCTACATGGGGGTCGTGCGGTCAATGGCGCTCAACGGCGGCCCTGTGTGGGATGAGGCCCTTAATCGCCAAAACATCACCCTGCTGCGTAGACCGCAGAGGTTGATGGCGATAAGGGCCGTCCGGGGATACTGCACGATCTCCTTTGAGGCTGCCAGTCTACTTGCCGGTTCCATACCCTGGGACATAGAAGCGAGTTCCCTCGCGTCTCTATTTTATTGGCGTGAGGAGGCGCTGGCCCAAGGTCACCGACCGGCACCGAGGGAAGTAGAGGGACGTCGCAGTGAGCTGCGTCAGCGCTCTATCGAGGAGTGGGCCTATAGGCTGGAGCAGCCCAGTTTCGGAATCCGAACGGTTGAGGCTGTCCGCCCAGTCTTAAGCCAGTGGTTGGCGAGGCAACATGGCCATCTTACCTTCCGCCTGACGCAGGTACTATCCGGACACGGTTGTTTCGGAGGGTACCTGTGTCGCAGAGCGGGTAGGGAGCCGACTGCCAGATGCCACCACTGTGACGGGTGTGCGGACGAGGACGCCCAACACACTTTGTAGAGCTGCCCAGCCGGGTGGAAGAGCGCGCCTACATGTGTGCGGTCGTGGGGAACGACCTCTCTCTGCCGACCTTGATTCAGGTCATGGTCGACAGTGAGACGTCGTGGAATGCGGTGCAGGCCTTTGCGGAGCAAGTGATGCTCCGCAAGGAGGCGGCGGAGCGAGAGCGTGAGGACACCACTGACCACGCAATCCGCCGCCGGCGCACTGGGCGCAGGAGGCGGGCCTATGGCCTGCACCAGCAGACCCCACAGTAAGGGCCGGTCGAGTGGTGGAAACGGGATTCTGCTGCTCGGCTTAACGGCCCTCCGGGTTGCAAGGCGTCGGGTGTCACCACGCCTTAACCCTTTTGGGTGGAGTTGGCGGCCGAAAGGCCTCCTCCCCACACGTTCGCTCTGATACCCTCTCTCAGTGAGAGGGACCCCTAGAGCGAACAGGGACCGCCACAGCGGTCGCCGCGCCGGGGCTATGGAGCGAGAATAGCACACGGCCCCGGCACATAGCGGCTGAGAGGTGACACCGCGGAGTTTTTAGTGGTAACACCACATAAACTTACCAGTTTCCCGTGACTGGTAAGGTATCCGAAGGGATTTCCTCCGCGACAAAAAAAAAAAAAAGTGTGCTATGGTCAGGAAACCTCCACGTTGGCTCGGTCTCTTGAAAGCTTTGCTTCTCTCCCTTGATCCCTTGATCCGGTGAGAGCGGCGGGCTGACAAGGGTTTGGGCTGGTGCACCCTGGGCGGCAGCTAATAACTCCCTGCTAGTAAGGGTCTTGTTAGCTGCCAGCGAATATCCTGCCTTAGGGGCGGAAAGCGGAGTCCAGCAATGGGCTCACGCTCGTTTTAGGGGCCTCTCTCTCCTATCTGCTTTCAGACGGTGATGAGATGAGGCGTGTTGGGGTGAGGGCAGGGCGTTGGTGGCGCCCTGATTTTGGAATCGATCCTTTAGTCGTGGATGCGGCGGAGGTTGGTATTGTGTAGATTGTCGAATGTGGAATGGACCTGCGAATTATTTTGTGGGCAATCATTGATTGTAATTGAGTTGGTTCGCCTGGTTTTGGAGCTTGCTTTCGCCAAAAGTGGCCTCTTTTTGTGGAAGGTGGTTTCGGAGCTAAACGGGCTACCATTGGTGCTCTCAGGGATTGTTCATGGTGTAGTTTGGAGTCTGTCCACTGTCTGGTAGTCTGCGGGGTTCTGATTTCCGCCGTGTTTGTGGTTAGAGGGTTTGTTTTTTTTTGTGGGGTAGGGGGGAGCCGCTTGTGTCCTGTCTTCACTTTAACCCATTTCCCATTTGGGGTCGAGGGGACTGTACCTTTCATGGTACCCTAATCTCAAGGTCTGGCGTGCCGAGGAGATGAATAGCGGGGGGAGTCCCGTCCCAAGCGCCGGGGGGGGGGGGGAGAGATCCAAGGACCTAACCTTGTAAAAAAAAGGAAAATTATGAAATGACGAGTCTAAATCACGTACTACCCCAGGAGGGTACCAGCGATGCTGGAGAATCCCTCCCTGCGCTCTCGGGTGCAGGTAGCCCCACCGTATCTGGGGGGGCAAGAACCGTCATCGGGCTCCGAGCCCGTTTTCTGCAAGGGATGAAGGCTCATTTTCTGAGACTTCAGTTATGAGTTTAGAGACTGTGGGGTCCCAAGGAGGGGCCACAACGAAGCGGCGTCGCAAGCGATGCCCTAAAACACAGGAAGGAACTGGATATGAGTCCGCATCAAGCGGGAGCTCAATGCCGGCGCCCAAAAATTATGTGCCGGAAAGCCGCAACAGGCAAGGTCACTGGTCGACAGAAAAAGCCAGGGCCGAGCTTGCGGCAGATAGACGTGCTGAGTTTTTTAAAAACCTCTTGACCCGAGCGTTGATGAGGTAGAGATTCAGGCTAATGCAAATCGCGCTGCTCGGATATCGGGTGGCGGAGAAGCAGAAGGCACTGCCGACGAACTGGTCAGGCAAGTAGAGAATGGAGTCACCTTAATGAAGGCTGTCTCCTCTAAATCGGGTAATTTAAAAGGGACCTTCCAAAAGAAGCTGAACAAAGCGTCGTCCCTAATCTTGGAGGCTGTGACGATACTCCAAAATCGCACATTTTAGAGGAAACTGAAAAGTTAAAAGCGGACAATCGCCGCCTCCATAATGATATGGCATCTCTCCAGGCAGACGTGGAGATATTAAAAAGGAAAATTGCGCCGCAGCATTCTGAGGAGACGCCGCAGGTAGTAACCCCTGACTTTCTCCGGGAGCAGTTTAACAACTTCTCCCGCGAAATGATGATTTAGGTTGAGACAATGGTAAGTGCGCGGTTAAAAGGCATCAATTCTCGACTTCTGCCTGAGGAGCGACTGCGACCTTCGTTGGCATCTGACAAAAGGCTGCAGCCGCTAAGAGCATTTAATGTGGTAGCGGCTCAAATTCCAACGGTTGCTGCAAACAAATCGACGGCTCCTGCGCCACCTGCTGCAAATCAGGGCATGCCAGCTCCAGCTCTCACGTCCTTCGAGACACAGTTACCTGGAAAAGGAAAAGGCAAAGGAAAGGGGAAGCAGCCCGGCATCACGTCTGCCATGCCCCCGAGAACAGATCACACTGCTCCGGTTGAAGAGCCACGTGAGCAGAGCAGTGCGGTACAAGGCTCGTCTCAAGCAAGAGAAAAAGAATGGACACTTGTCCTCTCGCTCAGTAAGAGGCATAGGATTCGCAGAAAAACGGCTAGTGCGGCGCGTCAGACACTGGCCGCACAGACAGTTTCTGGCAGGGCGTCTCAGAACAAACCACGGGCGCCTAAACTCCGTACCTCTCGCTCGTCTGCGGTGGTGATTACACTACAGCCTGACGCTGAGAAAAGGGAGACCACGTACAGCTCAATTATCGCGGAAGCAAAAAGCAAGGTAAACCTTGAGAGCCTTGGAATCTCTGGCCTCAGATACCGAAAAGCTGTCACCGGAGCTGCTGTCTTTGAGCTACCTGGTATTACTAGTGGTGACATAGCAGATTAATTGGCTGAGGAGCTCAAAAAGGCGCTGCAGGGACAGGATGTCCGAATTTCTAGGCCAAACAAAAGCGTAACGCTTCTAGTGTCCGACCTTGATGATGCAATATCAACGGAAGAAGTTGCAGCTGCAGTAGTGCGTGCCACCGGCTGTAAAGAAGAGCTCGTTAAAGTCGGCGAAATACGCGCGTACTATTCTGGGATCAAGGCTTTTGTGCGCTGTCCTGTTACGGCAGCCAAGAAGATATTAAGTGATGGCAAATTACGGGTTAGCTGGATTTCAGTCAAAGTAAAGCTTTTAAAAGAGAAACCCAGTAAGTGCTTCCGGTGTATGCACACTGGCCACATCCGGGCTCAGTGCAATTGCGAAACGGACCGCAGTGACTGTTGCTTCCGGTGTGGCATCCCCGGGTCATATAGCAGCCAGCTGTCAGGCACCGCCGCACTGTCCACTGTGTGCGGCAGACAAGAAGCCAGCGGAGCATCGTGCGGGAAGCGGGGTGTGTGCAACCCCACCCGCTAAAAAACCAAGACGTGGACGTATTGTGGGGGCCGTGCCTTCGCAAGTTAATCTACCCCCGGCTCCTGCTGAATCGAGGAAGGAGGAGGAGTTGATGGCACTTAATTAATAATGACCCTCCTGCTGATTTAATGGTGAAAGTTGGTGGCGCCCAAATTGAGGTGAAACCGAAAATGAAATACCTGGGTCTAGTGCTCGATGGTCGCTGGAATTTCACCGCACACTTACGCGCATTGGCGCCAAGATTGACGCGTGCAGCGGGAGCCCTTGGAGGGCTGCTGCCGAACTTGCACGGTCCTGGTGCTTCCTGTCGGCGTTTATGAGGGAGTCATAAGGTCAATGGCCCTGTATGGCGCTCCTGTGTGGGCTGAAGCCCTGACCAGCCGAAAAGCCGCACTCCTGCATGAGCCACAAAAGGTGATGGCTATCAGGGTGGCAAGAAAGATTGCAGCGGCCAAGTGCAGGCCACTTATTCATTGAGGCGGTCCGGCCCGTCCTAAAACAGTGGGTAACAAGGCGCCATGGAGAGCTTACTTACCGGCTCACACAGGTGCTCTCCGGGCATGGCTGTTTTGGAAAGTACCTGTGTGAGAGGGTTAACAGAGAGCTGACAACAGCTTGTCATCACTGTAATGACTGTGAAGTAGATACAGCCCAGCATACATTGGCAGAATGTTCAGCCTGGGGAGAGTCACGCCGAACTCTTGGTGCAGTTATCGGTACTGTCTTTACGCTGCCGGTCGTCATCATGGCCATAGTCAGCAGTGCAGAATCTTGGTGTACGGTTAAAGCCTTCGCTGAAGCCGTGATGCAAGAAAAGGAGGATGCGGAGAGGGTCCGCGAGGCCACTACTACCTTAGTGATCCACCGACGGCGGACGGGGCGTAGAAGGCTGGCCTACGCTAGGCACCTTCCTCCTTAACAAGTCGAGGGCGGCGAACTCGGGTATTAGTCCGTCGCCCACTAGACTTAATGTGTGGGAGCACTTGTGTTCAATGCTCCCAGCATATAGTGAAGAGTACTCAAAAATAAATGAAGGGGCCTCCACTGGCCGACGCCTCCTGGAAAGCAGATGAATAATGGGGCTTTATGTTCCCCCGTTGTGCCTGCAGACTAGGAACAAAGGCGGATAGTAGAACACCGGGGTGTTTTTAGTGGGTTCAAGCCCCACATACCCACGCTGCTGTACCCGCAGTAGAGTTGTATGCGAAGGCATTTTCACCACGACAAAAAAAAAAGATTATAGGTTAGGTTAGGTTAGGAAGAGGAGTGTTGGGGTTACGTTGCCGCTCTCGCTATCCTCCGCGACAGAGCATGGCCATGGCGCTTGGCACGGTGTCGGTGGGGCCGCAGAGGAAGGGGAGTGTTGGTGTTACGTTGCCGCTCGGTTAGGTTAGGTTATAGGTTAGGTTGGGTTAGGTTAGGTTAGGTTATAGGTTCCCCCCCAATGGGTTCCCGGTTTGTCGTACCGGGGGGGCTCAGTACCCGTGGTAGCCTCGACCGCGTTTGCGGCGAGAGGCAAGCGGCGGAGCCTACCATCTTCTCTGCCGCTGGGAGCCGGTTTATCTGGCTCCCATGGGTCCACAGGCGGTGGACTGCGTGGGAGTCTGCCGCCTTTCAATTGGCCCAAGAAGGTACGGCGCGTCCGTGAGTTCCTGGCGCGCCGACTTGGTAAGTGGGGGGGGCGCTTAGAAGTCCCCAAGGAGGGGCCGCTTTGGCGGCCAGCCGCGCCGGGGTTCGCGGTTGTATTTCCGTTCCCGTGTCCCCGGCAAAAGCGGTTGAGATGGAACTCCGGAGGTTTTTTAGTGGGTAGGCACGTCACTCTGGCGTGGAGTCCCACATAACCCGACAGCCTCCCCCGCAGGCTGACGGGTATCCGTAACAGGGAACTTTCCTCCGTAAAAAAAAAAAAGGTTAGGTTATAGGTTAGGTTCCCCCCCCAATGGGTTCCCGGTTTGTCGTACCGGAGGGGCTCAGTACCCGTGGTATCCGATAGCTAAGAGGAACTCGCGAGGGAGCGCTCCTGCTGTTTGATCCACCAGCAGTGAGCGCCCACATTGGGGCGGCGGAGGAGTGGGAAGTTCTCCCTATTTATTATCATCTTTATTATTATGACCATTGTTATTCTAATAAATTATACTCTATTCGTCTTTGCATTTCTTATCTTTTGCTTGTGTTCCCTGCCCACTCTGAGGTCCCTCTCATTAAAAGAGGACCCCAGGGTGGGCAGGGACCGCCATAGCGATTGGCGCCCCGGGAAATCGAGAATAGCACACGGCTTCGGCCAATTGCGGCTAGAAGGTGACACCGCGGTTTGTTTAGTGGTAACGCCACATAACCTTAGAGGTTTCCCGTGACCGGTAAGGTTGCTGCAGGGATTGGGGTGAAGGGATTTTTTACCACGTGAAAAAAAAAAGTGGGGTTAGGTTAGCAGCGCTATCTAGTGGTGTTTTAGTAAACTATTTCTGTCCGTGTCCGTGATTAAAATAAAAGTATTATATTGAGTATACCACTTTTTTTTCTATTTATAGAATTCTTATAATTTTCCTGTAATCCATAACCAATAAATTATACTTCGTATTTTTTTCACAATTTTATTTTCGGAGATCAGGGGGTGGGAATGGTAAATTTTTGTCTTCTTTCTTGAATAAAATCAAAACTATTTATTTTACAATAATCACAAAAATATATTTGAGATCCTCATTTGATGTATAACACAGTAAGGTTTGCAAACTCTTTTTTTTCGAAATTTGTCCTTCGAATGTGACCCTTATTTAAAAAAATATTTATTTCCTTATTTTTCCTGTAATCTACAAGCAATGAGCTATATTTAGTAAACTATTCTGTCCGTGTCCGTGATTAAACGTATTAAATTGAGTTTACCACTTTATTTTCAATTTATAGAATTCTTATGAATTTTCCTGTAATCTATAAGGAATAAACTATACGTCGTATTTTTTTCAAAATTTTAGGCTCAGTAGTTTCGGAGATGCCCCTGATCTCTGGTCTGGTCTGGAATGGTCAATTTTTGTCTCCTTTTTTGAATAACATCAAAACTTATTATTTTCTAATCCATTTCGGTTCTGGAGGAGAGAGCGTTTGTGATTTTCTAGAAATTTGCCTCTAATCGCCGCTAAAAGCCAGTCAAATAACTAATTTCCTGTGGTGATGCCGCTTCCTGAAACATATTTACACGAACGAACCAATCCGCGCGACTTCCGGTCAACGCCATTTTTCAGGTGCGACACACAACCAACCCACAAAGTCATTGCGTTTTGGATTTTCGTCGAAATAGTGTAACCGTTTTTCAAAATTAAGTTTACTTATTCGCTAAAGTTTTTCAGAATTTAGAATAAACATGTTAAATCGTTTTTCGGTTTTACGGTTTACTTATAGCCAGTCTGCGCCTGTACATTCAAAGAGGACGCGGTCTCGTAATCGTAATGCATTTTATTTACGCGCGGGCGGCGGTAGATCGTTAATTTCGTCGCTTGCGGCGCCGTGCGCGCGAATGAGGACGGCGGTGAGCGGAGCACGAAGCCAGGATGCTGATACGAGGTTTGATTTACTGGAGCAACAGGTCAGTCATTTCGTTTACCCTCCTATGGAAAATAAATAATTAGCCCGTAAAGTTCTTTGTATTAAAAATCGACTTAAAACAACTTGTTGGTTCGGTCACAATTTGTTGGTATTACTATTTCGTGTCGGTTAACATAGGTGGTTACCGTTCGTCACCATTATTCATCACTAGCTGCGTCCCGCGGAAAAAGTAGCCTACGTGTTAATCCAGGGTGTCAGCTTCCTCCCCACCAATGGGTTCCCGGTTTGTCGTACCGGGGGGGCTCAGTACCCGTGGTAGCCTCGAGCCACGGGGAAGCTAAGAGGAACCCGCGAGGGGGCGCTACTGCTGTCGTCAACCAGCAGTGAGCGCCCACATTGGGGCGGCGGGGGAGTGGGAAGATCTCCCCCCACCCGGGGAGGGGCGCTCCCGCGGGCTCGGCTTCGGCCTTGAGCCTGTAGTGATGCGCGCAATGGGGCGGCGGGGGAGTGGGAAGTTCTCCCCCCACCCGGGGTGGGGCCGCCGGGAGGGGAATGTTTCATTGCCCTCCCGGCGCTTCAGGCGGGGCCACACCGCCGTGGCTGTGGTTGGAGATCGGTCGCGGAGGAGGAGGAGTCCGCGACCGAGCGGTGCCGCACCGCGTTTGCGGCGAGAGGCAAGCGGCGGAGCCTTTCATCTTCTCCGCCGCTGGGAGCCGGTTTATCTGGCTCCCATGGGTCCACAGGCGGTGGACTGCGTGGGAGTTTGCCGCCTCTCAATTGGGCCGAGTTGCAAATTTGCTTGATCATTGGAGTACGGAGGTTAAGATCAAGCGTTACCTTATCGTCCCATCCTTATAATGAGTGGTGTTAGGCAGGAACTTGCCATTTATAGATACTCCAGAAACTGAAAACCTAGCGACTTCCTATTGATACGTGGGGCGCACGATAAGTTTCCGGAATGAATATGAAAAAATACTATTAAAGGTACAAAATTAATTTATTGTTTTTCAAAATAATCTCCCTTGGCGTCTATGCACTTTTTCATTCGATGAAACCAGTTTTAAAAACTTTTGTGCCACTCCTCTGTGGTGACCTCTGAAACGTGTTTTTCATACTCCTCGACAGCCTCTTCTGGTGATGAAAATCGTTGACCGCGTAATTGGTTCTTAATTTTTGGGAACAGAAAAAAGTCACAAGGTGCCAGGTCGGGACTGTATGCAGGATGACTCATGAGTTCTACATTTTTCGCCTTCAAAAAGTCGTTTGTCTGTCTGGCCGTGTGAGAACTAGCATTGTCGTGGTGCAGGATGATACGGCGTTTACGGTTATTTTTACTGAGTTCGTCAATAACTTCCGGCAAACAAATGGTCGTGTACCAGTCACTATTCACTGTACGACGATTCTCTAAAGCAACAGTAGCCACGTGTCCAGTTTTATTAAAAAAAGAAGCAATCATCCGCTTAGATGCACTTTTCACGCGCGCCACTTTGGTTGGTTTCGGCTCATCTTGAAAGACCCATACGCTCGATTGCTGCTTTGTTTTGGGATCGTAGCAATAAATCCATGTTTCATCACCTGTTACTATGTCCCACACCAAATTTGACGCACCTTCGTTGAATCTGGTAAGCATGGCACTGCACCAAGTGACGCGGTCCGTTTTTTGAGCCTCGGTCAAGTTGTGTGGGATCCACCGCGAGCACAGCTTTCTCACACCCAAATGTTTGTGTAGGATTAATTGTATTTGACCCATGCCTATTTCTAAGGATGCGCGAATTTCATGGTAGGTCACATGCCTGTCTGTTTCAATTATACGGCGCACAGCATCGATGTTTTTGTTGGTCACAGCGGTGGACGGCCGACCATCGCGAGATTCGTCACTGAGATTGATACGACCACGCTTGAATTCTGCAAACCAGCTATAAACAGTTGTCTTGCATGGTGCTTCATTGCCAAAAGCTGTTTCAAGCCGAGCGATGCTCTGTTGAGCTGTCAAATTACACTTAAAATCGTAGAACATCATACTACGAAAATTTTCCCGAGTTAAATCCATGTTGATGCAGACACACAATTTTTTAAATGGCGCCACAAGGTAAAAACATAAGACAGTCAGATGAAACAAACTGCATTCTACAGCCAAAGAGTTCTATTTTCAAATGTTGCAATAAATTTTTAAATATTGTTTATGTAAGTGGCCAGTTCCGGAAACTTATAGTGCGCCCTATGTATGAATACCATACAAGATTTTGTATGTTAGAACCTGAATTTACTGTTACATCGTGGTCAAACTTAAGAAGAATCCTTGTAAGATTAACCTATGTGCCTCCTCCTAAACGAGTGCTATTTGGAAGTCGATCGATCTGTTGACCATCAAGATAAAAGACTCGAAAAATAACTTTTAAAGAGATTGTTAAAGAGAAGCATGAAAGATGGGATTACCTGCTACTTTAAGCAGACTATCCGAAATGTACGGTTGCTTCGACCACCTTTTATAAGGAAATAATGGACCTTCGTCGTTTCTCTCGATGGTGTTTGCTGGTCAATAACCACCACAATGGAATTTAATTTATTCGGATTCATGAGCATCCGAATGTATTGTATGAACAATTCCTAAAATATGTGGGTTGAGTGGCTAAGGCCAACTAGTCAATGGCGCGATTCATTAATACGATCGGCCAACAGCATTGTTAATCTGGACGTACATTTTACTTATTAACAGGGATATCTTTACGGATCATGTGGATCTTTCATGTCTGACGATGACATGATGAGTTATTTACTACTATAATAGGTACCTACGACACTTCTGTTGGAAATGTTGGAATAATTTGCATGCGTGAGTCTTGAAAGACTATAAAAGTGAAGTATTTACTATAAAAGATATATTTGATCACATGACAGGAGACATTGTAGAGCTTTGTCAAGTTTTGGCAAAATGAATAACTGAAAAGTGCTTGGAATAAAAGTTTCAGAAAAAAGCAAGACAAAAAAAAAAATGCGCGGTCGAAATTTATTATTATACATATTTTGATTTTTCATACCAATATGTAGAACATCTACTATCCTTACTTAATAATATTATAAATGTGAAAGCGTGGATGTTTGTTACGCTTTCACGCAAAAACTACTTGACGAATAATCATGAAATTTTGTACACATATTCTGGGAGGTACTAGAAGTAACATAGGGTACTTTTTATTAAAAAAATAAAAATATTAAAAAAATAAATAAAAAAAAATTGTCAACAAATATCAACATTTTCCAATTAAAATCCTCTTAGACATATTTTCGACTTCCACGCGGACGAAGTCGCGGGTTAAAGCTAGTATGTAATAAATGAGACATTTCTATAAGATCTTTTCGCAACAAGATCGGAAGCATCGGTGTTCGTCTGTTTATTTCTCAGAGTGAATTAGCGAGCATTACATCCTCGGTTATCGTTTCTAATTCTGCCAGACCATTGGGCTGCCTGATTTCTTTTCAGAGTCTGTACAGAGTTGCGAGTCACGGTGGTCGAGTCCCCATGGTCAACTCCTGCTTCTCCAGAGTCGCTAGATACGGTGGTTAAGTCCCCGTAGTCGACTCTCAGCAAACCAGAGTCGCGAGACACGGTGGTTAAGTCCCCGTGGTCGACTCCTGCCACTTCAGAGTTGCGATTCACGGTGGTTAAGTCCCCGTGGTCAACTCCTGCCACTCCAGAGTCGCGATTCACGGTGGCCAAGTCCCCGTGGTCGACTCCTGCCACTTCAGAGTTGTGATTCACGGTGGTTAAGTCCCCATGGTCAACTCTTGCCACTCCAGAGTCGCGATTCACGGTGGTCAAGTCCCCGTGGCCGACTCATAGTCAAGTCCCCTTCGACTAGACTTCACAAATCTTCAAATGCAATCTAAAGGATGAACGCAGCAGTGTAAATTTGGAGTGCGCAATTAAATCACGTGGTCCACCTCGAACCTATTTCTACAAATCTGGATCGAAGAACTTCACAAGTCAGTCGCAAGAAATGCGTACGACATAAACCAGGTATATACCCAGTTTAGCAGGTATGTGCTGCAATATTTTTGTACACCTAAATTTAAATTCTCTAGAAATAATACATGATTACAATGCTTTTTATGTCCTTATTAATGTTTTACTGAAGAGTCTTCTATGTTACTATGTATATTTCGCACGAATCCTTATATCCAACTTATAATTGGCTATAAAAACACAGCATCATGTTCTTCAAAGATTCAAACATTCAAACATTTATTTGCCAACTATGAGTCATATGTAATACAGGTGTTATGTATAATTTTTGTCCTTATCATAGCAACTCAGCGAGTATTGCAAATGTATATGTAAATTCCACATATTTCCTATTAATAATTTCGATTTCGATTTAATTTATTAATATTAAAAACTTTATATAAAACAATTTTGATTACTTGTTAGCATTACATTCTATGAATAACAATTTAAATTTTATTACATGTCAAGGAATTCATTTACAGAATAATACTTTTTTGAAAGTAGAAAGGACTTTAGGGCAGTTGAGAACTTTTTTATTTTTTTTTTTCATTTTTAATAAATGCTGGTAATTTATTGTATATTTTGACTGCCATGTGGTGCGGACTTGTATTTAACATTTTTAATCTAGCTGCGGGCAAAAAAAGTCTGTCTTTATGTCTAGTGTTAATATTATGTGTGTCCTTTACTTTTTTAAAAGAGTTTAAATTTTGGTGAGTAAACATGCAAGTGTCATATATGTATATAGATGGCAAGCTCAGTAGTTTATATTATTTGAAATAAGGTTTACATGATTTGGTATTATCTATTTGGGCGATTATTCTGACACATTTTTTTTGCAAAACAAATAGATCTTCCACGTCGGTACTGTTACCCCAGAGCATTATACCATATTTGAGTTGAGAATAAGCATATGCGTAATATGCGGATAACGCTGCCTCTGTGCTAATACTCTGAACCAGCTCATACAGAGCGTAAGTAAAGCTAGATAGTTTTGTTTTGACTTGACTAACTCTATATGGGCTTTCCAATTTAGGTGAGTATCTATCATTATGCCAAGTAATTTAAATGTGGCTACGCATTCATATTTTTGGTTATTTATATTTAAGTTTACTTCTAAAGGTTTTTTCGTGTATGGTCTAAATTGTATGATTTTTGTTTTTTGTAAAGTTTAGGTTGAGGTTATGGTTTTGGAGCTAAGTAGTCACAGTTTGAATTGTATCGCGTAATAATTCGTTTGCTTCCTTAGAGTTGTCACATTTTATTAGTATTGAAATATCGTCTGCGAAAAGTACGGGTAAAACCATGTCGTTTTTTATTATTTTTGGGAGATCATTTATATATATAAGGAACAATACACATCCTAAAACACTTCCTTGGGGTATAGAACAAGTTAATGTTTTTTCTTGTGATTTTACATTTTTTATTTCATTATTGCTATTTAATTGTTCTATTTGTACTCTTTGCTTTCGATTGTATAAGTAAGATTTAAACCAGTCTAGGGTTTTTCCGCGGACGCCTACACTATAAAGATTTGACAGCAGAATACCATAATTTACACTTTCATAAGCTTTGCTCATTTCCAGTAGTAATCCGAAACCGTATTTTTTTTCATTTAAGTGCGATAGAGCGGTTTGGATATATCTGTATACTGCCTTTGTTGTAGATCTTGTTTTTCTGAAGCCGTTTTGACAATCGTCTAGTATATTGTACTTTTCCAAAAAGGCATATAAGCGATTGCACATTGCTTTTTCGAATATTTTTGAAAAACTCGATACCAGTGCTATAGGCCTATAATTATGAGGCGAGGTGGTGTATCCTTTTTTGTGTATTGGTTTTACTAAGGCTATTTTTAATAAGTCCGGAAATTCGTTTGGTTCACGAGGAGTGTCAGTGGTAGAGCTAACTCTTCCGCGCATTTTTTAATTAATATTGGAGGGACATCATCCACACCATAACTATGTTTATTTTTCATGGTTTTTATGATACCTATTATTTCTTTATCATCTACTGGCGCTAAAAACATTGAGTTTGGTTGTTTTTCTATGTTTTGCAGTGGTATTGTTTTCGGATTTTTTGGACCCACATTTTCACCTGTGCTAGTGAAAACGTCATTGAATGCGTCGCAGATTTTTCTGGGGTTATCAATTATTTCGTTATTTAGTTTTAATTTCATGCTTTTGTTTCTATTTTAATGAGATTTCCCAGTTTTTGTGTTTAAGACGAAGTGGTAGCTAAAGTGGCGCCCTCATTTGAAATAAATTGTTTAAAACTAAATAAGGTGATAATTAAAAATTTGATTTGTATCACTGTCTAGAAAGACCTTTAAACTATTTTATGAATAACCTTTGAAAGTAATATTGGTAGTCCATCTAGTTTTAAAACTGTTTTTCGCCAAAAGTGGCCACTTTTGGCAAAAAACAGTTTTAAAACTAGACGGACTATTCGTAATAATTTCAAAGGTTACTCATAAAATAGTTTAAAGGTCTTTCTAGGCATTTATACAAATCGAATTTTTAATTATCACCTTATTTAGTTTTAAACAATTTATTTCAAATGAGGGCGCCACTTGAGCTACCACTTCGTCTTAAGATTTTCCACATCGTTTTGTATTTATTATCAGAGTTATTTATTTGTCTTGTGAATGTTTGTTTTTTGGATATTTTTATGGACTTTTTTAATATTTTACTATAATTTTTGTAGTATTTTCTTATAACCTCGCTATTTGTTTCATTTAGTATTATTTATAAGCTCCTTTTGTGCCGGCAAGCGTTTTTAAAACTTTTTGTTAGCCATGATTTCTTTGGTATATTTTTTAATTTAATTTTTGCTGGGGTATGTGTTTATTTAAGAGATCTTCTATAACGAGATGAAATTTTCTATTATTATGTGGTGACCTCTACGGCCACTACGAGTAACTACATCAAGAGACAACCGACAATATAGTCCACAAGAAGCATATGAGATGGCGCCAGCAGAGTATCCTACATCTCGATCTCAGAGTTCGCCCGATTCGCTGCATATATACAACTTCCGACGATACACCGTCGGAGCCGCGGTTCCCCAGGCGCAATAACATGCCTGGCGGGAAGATCTTCCCTTTGTGGCGGTCGAGCCTATCACCTCGCTCCCGCTACAATTATTTTGGAGATCAGCTGCTTTGTTGCTTAAAATATTTTTCCAGTCTAATTTTCTTAGTGAATTCCTTAATAGAGAAAGTTCGCTTCTTTAAAGTTGGTGTTTTATTTTTTGTATAAGTTTGAGATTTTCCCTCAATTTTTATATTTACAGACTTGTGGTCTGAAAGTCCATGGTCTTTCACTGTCGATTCTTTTACCTTACCGCCATTTTTCAGGTGCGACACGCAACCAACCCACAACGTCATTAGCGTCTCAGCAGGTAGCCCTTGAATGGACCCGGAAGGACCTTCAGAAAGAAAATAAGTATTTTATTGGAAGGTAAAATACCATTATTTTACAATAATAAAAAAAATATATTTGAGATCCTCATAACGAGCCCTTTCATTTGATGTATAACACAGTAAGGTTTGCAAAACATTTTTTTTTAAATTTCTTAATTTGTCCTTCGAATGTGACCCTAATTAAAAAAAATATTGATTTCCTTATTTTTCCTGTAATCTTCAAGCAATGAGCTATATGTTGTATTTTTTTTTTTTTCAAAATTTTAGGCTCTGTAGTTTCAGAGATCATGGGGGGGGGGAATGGTCTATTTTCGTCATCTTTTTTAAATAAAATCAAAACTTTTTATTTTAAAATAATACCAAAAATATATTTGAGATCCTCATAACAAGTCCTTTCGTTTGATATACAACACAGTAAGGTTAGCAAAACTTTTTTTTTAATTTCCTAATTTATTCCTCGAAAAAGACACTTATTTAAAAAAAAATATATTTATTTCCTTTGCACAACTGTGTTCGGGTCATAGGATTACACCATCCTGCCAAATATCACCTTATTTGGTTCAGTAGATTCGGAGAAAATTTACTGTGACAGACGGACGGCCAGACAGACACACGAGTGACACATTTTTGATATTTACTGCGTATGTTAATATTGCTGTGATAATAAATGGGTAGAAAAATAAGTAAAGACGGTTTAGGAAAAATGTATAAAGTGGTTTTATTGAGAATTAACATATTATAATGCTAACAGTTTCAAAGTTTATTAAAGAATAGATATCGAAAACAATTTCCACACTCCAGTGTACAGTCACTACAAATTATTCGTAACGATCACACCGTGTAGTACAGAAGCTTTACAATAAACATATTATACAATACATATAGACATTTAGACATCCATATGAAATAGACAATAAGAACGGCAAAAAAAGTGCCGAAATATCAAACATGTATACAATTGAAATATTTTTAATTTGTATTATTCAAATAAAAAAAAGCCTTTTCTTTTCATTGCATAGGTAACAATATTGAAACGTTCCGTGAATAATATTGAGTTTATTAAAAATATCAGACAAATTATTTTACATAGGTACAGTTGTACGTAACTGATCTTAAATGACATTAGAGTTAATTAATTTTTAAATTATTACATAAAATAACACAATTTAACGTAAAGTAAGTTAAACATAAAGCTTTAAAATAAATACAAAGAAATGTTATCAAGTTTACATGCGAAAAGCAATAACTACTTTCCTAGTAGGTACTAAGTAACTCATAACCTTTGTGTATACATGATTATTTATATGTTAAAGTATGTAAATATTTAATGGTTCGATTATATAAAGTTCACAGTTTAAATGGTCGAAATCGTTTGCAAATATCTATGAGAACATATGTATAATTTAAAGATATTTCATCTACTGCTATAGATTTACTTATTAAGTTATCTAAATTATTGTAAATATTATTAACTTGACATAGTATTTAGATGCAGGTACTAATTTGGCTTAGGGTTGAAGTTCAAATTGTTATAAATTGATAGTATTTTAATAATAAAAATGTATATAAGTATAATAAATATCGATTTTAACGTGGGTGTCATCCATGCTTCTCTCTACCATTGACATTTATGACAAAAAACGAAAAGAAATGGTATATTATGTACCTGAAAATCTGGACATTGGTAACATGTATTACACTTTGTCTTACATTTTGAAAAACTAGCCAAAACTTTTTTCAAAAGGAAAATATCATATCGCTCCACTGACAATACCATTACATGCAGCAAATACCTATTTTATTAGAATAAAGTATCAAAATGGATTAAATACTAATCTGTTGTACAAATTGCGAATATTCTATGGGTCAATTGCAGAGTTTATCTTCCTGAAGACGATAAAACGGGCCAATACTGAGAAGTTTTTATTCGTATTCATTCGATAACGCCAGTGAGTATACTTACAATGTGTCGTCGCTGGCATGCGAGACTGTCGTCCAATAGGCTTTATTGATATTTCGTAACGGTTAATGTTGTTCCTGTACTGCCGATTTAGGAGTCTGATTATATACTTCCTTAAATGTTGTTTGCAATTTTTTTATAGATCTTCTTACATTTTTCGTCTTAATTAAGTAGGTACATCTCTTTGGGATTACATTGTGTCGTGCACCTATGTAATATACAGTAACCTAATTATGAATTACTTAATAGCAACTTTTTTTTATAATGCATTTTGGTTTGGTCAATAATTTAATTATTTAATAATTAATACACCAGGATGAAATATAAGATAAATGCTTTCAATGAATAAGGTGCTTAAATATTTTGCTCCAGCAATGGAAACATGAAGGAAAACAAGCAGGCACTATAATTATTTATCAGTATATAGGCTTTACGGTTAATATCAATGTAAAAAAAAGTAGGTAATAAATATTATTACCCTATAAAATTACTATTGAATGTTATTTTATCGTACTGAAATAGTGACTGTAAACACAACCGAATATTAAGCAAGTAATATTTAAATTATTCTTCAATAAGTGAAAATACCAGCACAATGAAATATTCTTAATAATTTATTTTTCGGAAATAACATGTTTTTTTATTTATAGTTAAGGTAGGTCATCGAAATACTTACAAAGTATTGGAAAACTTTGATGAATCACATAGATAAGTATTCGTAAAAATAAACACATACAATGCGACACAAACAAGTTGAACCAAAATGGCGCTTATCGACGCAGGTACAAATAATGCGCCGACGACCGCTATTTTGGTTCAATTTATTTGTGTCGCATTGTACTCGTACTTACATTTCATAATAGTTATCAGAGTTCTTACTTAAGAGGTATTACGAGTATGAGTACCTATTTACTAAAGTTTAGATATTTGTTTCCTATAATAAAGAAAACCTCCCATCGGATTTTGTTGAATAGCGAGAACCATGTATCTCAATTTTCTTTCCTCAAAAAATGCACGCGGACGGAGTCGCGGGCAGAAGCTAATAATAGATAAAAGACAATAATGGCAAATAAATGGTTTAAACATCTATCATATCTATAACTTGGACTAATAAAACATAATAAAACATAAAAAAAAATATGTGAAAAACATGATATATTTGATTCATCCGAGGAAATCAAAAGCTAAATGACAAATTTTTATATCTGAAAAGTTATTATTGAAATTTAAATATAATGTAATAAATATCTACATTTTAGTTCCACGTTAAATCTAAAAATTATGATCTAACAGATAAATGACTGTATTATTTTTTTGAGTTAAATGTCAATATCCGATAAATATCCGTAAAGGTAACATTATAATCTATCTCACAAGTATTGTGCGCTCCAAGTCTTCTTTCATATAAAACTTTACAAAACTCCTTCAAAACACCACGACGAAATAATTTTGTGTAAATATTTCTCTAACACGAAACCTTCTACATCCAATTTAAATACAATTCCTGTGTAACGCATCTCATACGTAGACAATAAAACATTAAATGTTATTAATCGATGGAAAGAAATACATCGAACCTTATATCCTAATATTAAGTACATATCTTTTATAACATTCAATCAGAATCAGTCAGAGCGTGCTCCGCAGTAACTTTTAATCCCATTTTGAAAACATTATCACAATGCGAGGAATCAATAGAACAAATAAATCGATAAGCGTGTGAGATAAAAAGCAGATTATCGTGCTGTAGCAATTCAAGCAACCTCAACGTGTAACAGCAAAACCATGAAAAATCCACTACAATTGTGGAGTGTATATCCTAATCCGCATATTTGGTCGGTGGAGGTGGTCAAAATTAAAAACATGTTTTCATATTTAAAATACCACTGACCAAACAATAACGAGGTGCCAAGTTTTCAATGCGCGTGGTGGTAGTCGTAAAGATTACTTTCTTAAATAAATAATTTCAAGATTCTTTTTTTCATTATTTGACACCGATGTTGATGTTGAAAATTGTTTTTTGTTTTGTTTCTTGTGTGTAACTTTGAAAGACAAAAAACAATATTTGACATTATTACAGAACAGTGACGACATCAGTGCACCTTCACAGAAAACTTAGTATATCCCTTTATGACAGCGCAAGCTGACGCAGTCGAGCCGTGTGACTTGGATCAGCGTCTCCGCTTGGGCCGAGAGGGCGCAGGGACCGCGAATAAGCACCGAGGTGCGGCCAAAGCCCGGAAGGCGAGGAAGTTCAAGCGAGCGCGTCTCCCACGCGCTAAGTCACCGACCGTCAGGAGTCCAGCAGGACGTGCCAACGTTGCACCTGCGGCAACATTTCACTTCATTGTACTTACAATGGTTGGTTATCAACATTTTCTGCAGGGATAGCTGATATGAAAAGTTTAAGATCAATCGAGGAAGGATAATTTTATGCGTTTTTGATTTTAGAATAAATATTTGTCCCAAAAATTGCTTTCCCATATTTGAATACTGCAGATATCAATTAGGTACTTACCTGCTCTCCCTGTCGTTCGCAGAGTTCCTGCCAGTGCCGCTCCTCCTCGCGCCCGGACGAGCTATGTCCCAGGGAGAACCAGCCCACCATCTCGTTCCGTTTCACGCTGCGTCGCCACCACACTGACACCATCAGAGTCACCTCACTTAGTTGAAATAAGGCCACCTAATAAAAAAGCATTGGGTAGTTTTTCAGGAGCAACTGCTCTTTTTACTGGATTCATGACATGAAGAATTTTTTAACAAAAGATCAAAGGCGAACTTGACCGTAAGAGCGATTTGATTTCAAAGGGAGCTTCTTGATATCTGAGATATTTACACCTACTCTCTGTTAATTATATTTGACCATGTAAAGGATGTATACAGATCGGCCTTAAATCCTAGCTGGACACCAAAACAGCAATCATCAAACCCATTGGTATTATACGAGTCTCTAATGATGACTTTCGGCTATTGAGACTTAAAATAAAACATTAAACTACAATAATTCAAACTTATACGACTTTTATAACACTACATATCTACTATATTTTTTCCTATAAATATATTTTTCTAATTTACACCATATTTATATTTTTATTTCATATTTTCAAATATAGATATATTTCTGGACATTTACACTACGCATAGTTCAGTCAACCTTGTTTGTAAAGTTCAGTGAACGATTGTTTGTATAGTTGTGGTTCAACGGAAGACCAGTGCTGCTGTTTGGCTTGATTGGCGATCAGCAGCTTATGCTGAGTGGATATCACTTTCAGTGATACAATGTTTTATACATAGTGTTAGTTAATGATTTAGTATTTTTGCAATATTAAAGATTTACTTGTAAGTTGTTAAGTGTACATTATCACTAAATAAACATTTTTCTATTCTATTCTATTATTTATGTCTTTTGTCACCTGAAATATAAAGACCTCCTTGTAGAGCGGGTTGGACTGCGCGCGTCGTGTGGTGGACTTGCAGCGGCCCATCTCCATGCCCAGGGAGCTGATGAGGCACAGCTTCACGTACGTATCGGGGGCCTTGTTCGGAGACAGTTTGCGGAAGTGCGTGCCTTTTATCACCTGTGAAAAATATATTTTGACTATCTATATTTAGGTTATCTATATTTACCTAAAGGACGTTTTTGTTTTAGCATGCATTATTTTTATTTTACAACGAGATCTGCATATGAACTTTTTTTGTAGATCTCTAAATAAAAATAAAAAACATGGAATCGTACCGTAAAGATCATCGATATTATTTAGGTACTGTAGGTACTAGTATTGCTAGGTAACGATTGTTATATTATTAATATACTTACTTCAACAGACAAATGGCCAGTAGTGGGATTGTATTGCAGCCCCAACAGCAGCTCGGGCGCCGACCGGGTGCTGCAGCAAGACGAGGCGGAGTCGGAGCGGGCGAGACTGCAGGCCTCCCCCCCCGCGACCCCTATGCCGCCCGCGCCGCTCGGCGTCGTCACCGTCGCGATCGATGACGGGCTGGCCAGGATGCCAGTGATGGACATAGAGTGGCTCAGCTCCAGCTTAGGTAGCTGAAATATGGTATACCTTAATTATAATAAACGTCATTAACAAGAACAAAAAATGTAGGTTCTTAGAAAGCATTTTTACAAACTATGTACAGTCCGTGGTGCAGCTGCAGTGTATTTTCTGTGGCTGATATGATGATAATAAAGCATTTTTGATAATAGTCGAGTTAGAAACGTAAAGAAAATTATTTATTTGATAAAAATGTATTTATTTATTTTACTTCATACACAAATACAAGTATTCTGGCGGCAAGCTTAAAGCCTTAGCTCTACCAGTCAACAAAATGGGTGATGTGGAGAATGACAGGGGTAGTACAAAACTTGAATAGGTATGTGGCGAAAAAAAGACTATATGTAAATATTAAGTTGGGGAAAAAGTCTTTTCGTATATAGTATGTATGAACTTGTAATAAAACCACTTTGGCTATACTATTTGTACCTGGCTGGTTTTGGTATCATTTAAAAGTTTAAATTTTAAAGAAGATAATTCCAAATTCAAATTAGGAAAATGCGTGATTTTCATTTGTTTTTCTTACCGTCAAGATGAGTGAATCTAATGAAGAAATTAGATACATTTTAAAATTTTACTACCAAAAAGGTAAAAATGCAACGCAAGCCGCGAAAAAAATTCGCGTCGCTCTGGTCGCCCTCTTACGGATAAAATGGATGCTATTTTTGAAAAAGTGGAGCTAGATCTGCATATCAGTAGTTACGACGTAGCTGAAGAACTGGGAATTGACCACAAAACAGTTTTGGCGCATATGAAAAAAAATGGGTACACAAAAAAGCTCGATATTTGGGTACCTCACGAGCTCTCTGAAAGAAACCTAATGAACCGTGTACTCATTTGTGATTCTTTATTACGACGTAATGAGACCGAACCATTTTTGAAGAAAATGATAACTGGTGATGAAAAGTGGATCACGTACGACAAGAACGTGCGAAAAAGGTCATGGTCAAGGGCCGGTCAGGCTTCACAGACTGTGGCGAAACCCGGGTTAACTCGCAACAAGGTGATGCTGTGTGTGTGGTGGGATTGGAAGGGCATCATTCATTATGAGCTGTTACCACCAGGCAGGACCATCGATTCAGAACTCTACTGCGAACAACTGATAAGATTAAAGCAAGAAGTTGAGAAAAAGCGGCCGGAATTAATCAACAGAAGGGGTGTGGTTTTTCATCATGATAACGCTAGACCTCACACATCTTTAACCGCTCAGCAAAAATTAAGAGAGTTTGGCTGGGAGGTGTTTATGCATCCGCCGTATAGTCCTGACCTGGCACCTTCAGATTTCCACCTGTTTCGGTCTCTTCAGAATTCTTTAGGCAGTGTCAGGTTAACATCACGAGAGGACTGCCAAAACTACTTGACGCAGTTTTTTTAATCAGATGCCCCAAAATTTCTATAGCAATGGGATGCTAGGAAAATGGTACCTACATATTTTAGTTAAATGTAAATAAACTATATTAAAAAATGTTTTGAATTTTCATATAAAATGCGAAAATACTTTTTCCCCAACCTATTATAATCATCAAAACAATACGTACATAAACTGCATAAATACACTAAGTGTGACAGTTTTAGAAGAAAGTGTGCCATCACCTATTTCTTAAATGAAAAGCAGAAATAAATGTTATTTTACAGGACAGGTAAATGTACCACTCAATCTAAAGTAATTCGAGGCCTCTCATATCACCCGATATATTGGTAACCCGTTAGCCGGTTCGGCTCATGTTAAAACGTTATATACGTCCACTGTAGGACGTAGGCCTCTCCACAGGATTTCCAAAATGACCGATCTAGAGCGGCCTGCATCCAATGCTTTCCAGCAACCTTAGTCAGGTCATCACCATGTGGGTGGGTGTCCTACGCTTCGCTTGCCAGAACGTGGTCGCCATTCGAGAACCTTTTTGTCCCATTGGCCATCGGTTCGTCGCGCTATGTGTCCCGCCCACTGCCACTTCAACGAACTAATCCGCTGGGCAATGTCAATCGTGGGACATACACACATGCATATGCCGGATTATGGACATAAATTCGAATCATGCCTCGCTCGTTCAATAAACTCAACAAAGGACTAATGTTAGGTACTAAAATGGTAGCCAAAACCCAAATATACACTGCGAGGTTTTAGTGGTTCGAATTTTATGTGTAAAAATGTGTTAGTTGAGAAAATCAAACAAATTATTAGAAAACAAAAATTTTGGATGTAAGAGCTGGCCAGTAAAATAAGACCCTTACTTGTAAAGTCGGCTGATGGTGCTGCCGCGGAGCGAGCTGCAGCCACAGGCTGTTCTCCAGCTCGAAGTTGAGCGTCGCGAAGCTGACAGCCGCTTCGCCTAGCAGTCGCTGCCGGCGCATGCGCTCGCACCCGTAGATGCGGATGCGGAGGCCGAGTCCGTGCACGTCCTCTGTACGGGAGATGTCAAATTGGAAACAACTCTTTGATCATCAAATGTGATACAGAGGAATTAGAGAACATACCCATACTAAGTTTCAGGAGGGAGGGTCTTCAAAAGATTACGCTTGGTCACAGAGGGGGTTTAGGTCTTCGTCACGAAGTCAACATCCTCTAGGGAAATTTTTTCTTCCTGTGTTTCGAGCTGCATTATATTCAAATTATAGCGCATAGTAATCAGCATTTTTAAATTTACAGTTATAATATGCATTTGATAAAAGATTGATCTATTTGATCTTTGATTAAACGTTTTTGGAAAAAAAATCACTTGTTTGATTTATTGATTATTTATATTTCATTAATTGGATAAGTATGATAGATATGCATGTACCTACTCTTGATGTTACGCGGCAAGAAGATGAACTTTATGTTTGCAAAATAGCTTTATTTATGAATAACTATATAAAAACTGTAAAAAATGTGTTACTTTACATGTGCGAAACGTCCCTTTCTGATTTATTTCCTGGGGCGCCATTTATGACATGCGGAGTCACTGAAAAAAAGGTTCTTTGTACGGAAAAAACCCACAGTTATGGTAATGTCCGCAAATGGCACTTGCCTGGATTAATCTTGTGTAGAACGAAGCTTTCCATGTATTGAGGATTTTCTCCGTTTCGTATTTTTGACTTGAACTTCTGTTTCTTCAACGGTAGAAGTACAACTCGAACCTGTAATTAAGAAAAATCCGAGACTCTCACGGCTATACTAGGTGCTTTTTTATTAAGGACGGAATATTTTAAGGGATGATTCAGTATATCATTTTGAAAATCTTTAAAAAATAAATGTACATATCGAAATACGTTTTTTTCCAATCAATTTATAGTAGTTGGATCATGTGACTACATAGATTAATTTGAGAACTTTAACTTTTTACGTATTTCAATACCTAGACATTTTTTCAAAAAAAAAATTAAACACATTTTAATCGAAAAAAAATTAAACCCCTCAAAATATTGTATAAAGCACCTCGTTTAGGAAAATAAAACCATTAACTTGTATAGTAGTTATGTATAAGTATATTATATAGCTAATAGAACATAGTTTTTTTTTCAAAAATTTTAATATCTATTAGTAGGTAAGTACTTACCTACTTTTATTTTATGGGATGCGGTGTGTGAGGAAACAAGACAGTAACAATAGAATCCCTGTTCCTTAAACTATGGATTACGTACTTACGTGTTCCAGATGCCCATACACCAGCACATGGGAAAACCTATGGCCGCGAACTACAAAGCTATCCAAGTGGCCTGATACTGGAGTGCAAAAGTCTAGTAACCTTTCATCGACACCAAAAAAAAAGTTATTAAATCTACAATGAAGCCTCCCGGAAAGCGTACTGTTTGCTGAATGTTACCTGGCTCTGCAGAATCTGCCCCTGCGTCCGTTGCGGCAGCGACCGCGCTTGCAGCACATGGACTGTCATGCTGCGCACCGGCGCATCGTACAGAAGGGTCAGCTCCACGGAGCCGCGCTCTTGGGAACTGCTACTCTCGCCGCAGAGAAGCGAGGTTTCCTTGGATGACCAGACAAAGTAAGTGATGACATAAAATCAGTACAATATTTAACAGTTATAAATATAATAGGCAAGTAAAGACCAGAACTGGTAGCTTAAATCTTGACCATGCTCCCTCGATGAGCCGTTTTTGCCATGATTTCCTTTATTGCCCATGATTTAGGGTGCATCCACTTTCGGCAGTTACAGAAATATGAACGGGATGTACGAGTGGTTGCGACATCATCCTCAATAAATTCTTGAAATAACATTTTACAGAGATGGTATGATTTTATGGCGAAATTTGCTTTGTTTGGGGCCTTACATTATGAACAATGACGTCACTGTCCACGCTGCTCTGTGCCTCTAGCGTGTGTATGTACTCGGCCCGCTGCGGCACCACGTCATCGATCCTGGTCTCCCTGATGCTAGTCTCGCGCAGCGCCGTCTCCACCAGTTCAACCTCCAACTTGGCCGGCGCTTGGTTCTCGTTCTTCTCCTCGTAGTGGCATTCCACTTCCTCTTTATCCTAGAAATTACGGCGTTCAGTCAACATGTAAGCGGTTGGTGTCATGTGTTTCAGTTTGAGAAAGTAGATACGAATTATCAAATATGGTTACACCAAATGTTTAGAATGTATTTAATTCTCAACATTGAGAAGAAACCGGAACAACTGGTCATAACTAGAAGAAGACTAATAAAGAAGTGGACGCTGACCTGAACGAATAAAGTACAGTCGACAGAGTAGACATCTTAGCATTTGAGCAAATAAATTATTTTTATTCTAAAAAGTCTAGAAACGCCATATAAATGCAATTGTCAGTTTTGAATTCTGCATGGTGCTTCTGTTTTTATTGGCTAGACTATTTTAATATCCAAATATTTTTTCTCTATGGTGCTATACCGAATCGAACGTCTAGGTACATGTGCTGTTATAATCCAATATGATAAAGTGGGATAAGGAGAGATGTCTCTTATCATCCATTTGTAATAATGGGTACTGTCCAAATGTAGTCGGATCTTTTATACCTGCTGAGCTTAAATAGAATTTAAAAAAGGGAGATGTTTAATGGTAGATCTTGAACTCTATAATGATAAACCTACATGAAAACTACATGAATAAGCAATATGTAACAAAAACCCTCTCCGATCCTTGTAGGAGCAACTCAGAATCAATCTGAACAACTTTCCCTATAGGATCAATGCTTGAAACTCGAAGAAAATATCGTCATTTTAATACAAATTGCCGGGCCGGTCGAACACTTTTGTATAAAAATGTTGATTTTATTTTCGAGTTTCAAGCATTGGTCCCATAGGAAAAGTTGTTCATATTGACGGAGTTGCTCCTACAAGGATCGGACAGGGTTTTTGTTACATATTATAGGATACTTAAAATGAGTGGTCACTAACGAGGAATTCTACAAAATAAAGAAGATGATGGTGCGGGTATTGTCGTATCTACACAGCTACATTACATTGAGATTGAGGACAATTTAAAATTAAATGCCGTGCTTTCTGGGCCGACCTTTAATATCGCGATGTGTAAAAACTACTCCTGTTAGAATGCTGTGGGCGCCATTTGTAATTTATTTGAATTAAATACAATACCTTTGTGCCTTAAAACTAAATAGGTACAATGTTTTTTTAAGGTACATACTAATGAAACAGAAAAGTTGTTGGTTCCTATACTCCATTTGTATACTTTAATATTTCCAACTCGCTGATCTCTAAACTCTAATAAGATAAGTAAAATATTATCATAATGCCTAAAATTAAAACAATTTATATTATATCATATCATATTTATGAGCTTCGTCAAAACAAAGTAATTTATTCTAAAAGTTGATGAATAATTTATTACTTACTAAAACTATTATCATACTCTTATCTATACATACGAAATCGGCACAAATAATCATCCTGGAATCTTATATTTGGCTTCACCTGCCTCGGTTATTTCTCTTATGGAATTCTGCAAAACAAGTTAATTTTGGAAAGACAATCGGATACTTAAGGTAATTTATTTTTAGTAGGAATGATAGGAATCTGATGCACGGGTGACGCATTGTAAGCATATGTTTATCATACTGCGCATATATCCACTGTATTGTTTATGTAGGAAGCTACATATTATTTGCATTTGTAACGATCGATCGTTAAAGTTTTTATTTGTCGAAACATACCACAGAATGTTAACAGTTTCTGTGATTCATCACATTGAAGCGGATTTTGTTATTTTTAGGGTTCCGTAGCCAAATGGCAAAAAGTAGAACTCTTATGGATTCGTCATGTCTGTCTGTTTGTCTGTCCGTCCGTATGTCACAGCCACTTTTTTCCGAAACTTTCAGAACTATACTGTTGAAACTTGGTAAGTAGATGTATTCTGTGAACCGCATTAAGATTTTCACACAAAAATGGAAAAAAATCTAAGAACGGAAACTCAGTTTTTTTTACATCAAACCCATACGAGTGGGGTTTCTGATAGATCCGCAAAAATGATATTGAGATTTCTAATATCATTTTTTCCTTAACTGTGGTACCACTCAAAGTGGTAAAATGTGAGTGTGGGGCCCCCTGTAAAATAAGAAAATGATAAAACTAATAAAAATATATGATGTATATTACCATGCAAACTTCCACCAAAAAATTGGTTTGAACGAGATTTAATAAGTAGTTCTTTTTAATACGTTTATTAAAACATCGACCAAAGTTACAACAAACTACAAGAACTTTTATATTATGTTATTTGCTGCTACGGAACCCTTCATGGGCGAGTCCGACTCGCACTTGGCCGATTTTTTATTTGTCGTCATTGCCATACCATTTTCTTACGTTCTAGTTAAAGTAAGAATTAGGTAATTCAGAAAGATTTATAAGATGCTAAAACATCAATCAAAGATTAAGATGAAAAATGAAAACAAGGACTTCCTGACAACCATGCATTTAATTAAAATATTTAAGGTCCAGTCCACACTAGAGCCCTCACCTGTTGGATGCGCAAGCGCAGCTCTTCATCCGAGTCGGAGGTCTCGAACGTGAATATGCGTTCGGGGTAATGGATCGGTAAAGCATCTATAACAACACAGACGACGGAAAACTTCAATCGATATACGCAATACCCCGTTATAGTGTAGAAAGCTTATTACTTTACGCTAATTAGCACATTTATGTTTAAGGTGGCTGCGAAAAAACTAGATGGGATCTTTTCAATTTTGTAGTTTGTAAGAATTTCGTTATACGAGTAGGTACCTTATATTTTTTTCACATTAAATAGTCACCACAACACAGATCCATCCTACTGAATAAATATGAATGACTAATTTCCCACTCCGCTATTGTTCTACAAATCATCGTCTGTAACAACTGAAAATAGGAAATTTTACGGATTTGATGACAAAGTTTCAAATTCCAGAAGTTTTGCCTACAACTAAATAGCAATTTTTTTAGTTGTGTTCAAATGATAGAAACAATGCTGGTTTACTAATTCGCAAAACGAATTTAATATTTAGCCTAGCCTCTATATTGGGTTAAAAAAGAACTAAAGATTTTTATTTTCCATTTATACCTTTCGCATCCACCTATTGTCTATGGCAAAGTGGCACTTTCTGTGTGACCAAATCGGTTGAAAGGACAGCTAGCCTTGGTAGGGACCTTGGGCGAGTCGCCCTTGAAGCTAAATCAACACTACGTTATTGACGTTGATTTTAACTATTCTAGGCCTAGAACTTTCATGAACAAAGGTATCTAGTATACTAACCTTGTTAATTGTTGTTAACATATTATTTTATTCTGGTCTAAATGCTACAAACATATTACCTTAGTATTAATTACTTAAATCACTATCTAAGTATGCTATGGTTGCATTTGATATTATTTGAATATTAAAACACAATATTTATTTGCCTAGTAAATATATGAAAAACCAATTCAAAAAGTTAAGGGATACCTTAAAATGTCCTTTTTTCATAGCTAACTATGACTACATACAATACACTATGTGTATAATACAGCTTTGGATTCTTGTCACACAAAAGAGCAAGTGAACTCTACTGACCAAACTGAGCATTGTCGAGCTGCAGGCAGGGCTGCGGCACGCGGGGGTTCACGGCCAGCTCATCGCAGCACTTGCGGCCGAACACCGCGGAGTAGCACCATCGCCTGCCCAGGAACAGCAGCAACACCAGCACCACCACAGCGAACGCCGCTACCGCGCTTATGTACGCGGTCGCTTCCACTGTATACGACAACCACAGTTACATTAACTAAACACGCAGCAATTGCACGATGAGAGGACAACGATGTTTACCATTCGTAGGGTTGATAGCGCCAATGTTGGCCACCATTCTGGCTCACTGTGGCGCCGCGCGGCGCATTGCTGCACTCCGCGCGCGCTCCTCCTTTATAAACCGGTCGCGCAACGCACGTTCACCACGAAAACCCAAATCAGCTTGGGATTTGCGACGTTGATATATTAATGAACAGAAAATAGGACGTGTTGGCACGGTCGGGCTGTCAAATCCACGCATGCGCGGTAGGAAGGGGGCACGACGGGGCGTGCGGAACGTTCTGCGCGGTTATAGGATGAAGGCTCGACATGCCCTATAGGTACAAGTACAGCAGTATATGCCGTAGGATACAGTCGTCAAGGCCGAGGGCGACACGTGCCCTCCGAGGGTTAGAGTTGCTACTAAAGTATGAACCTTTCCGGTTTTAATGTCCTTCACATGAATAAAATATAGCCTAATTTATAACGTTGTGCCGCATTAAAGGCGGTAATAAAGAGCGTTTTCTTTTGCTATTTTCGTTTTATCCCGTATAATGAAATGGTTTTAAGTAACCATCTCGTTAGGGATTAAGTAGACCGTATAAATTCGCTGGTATAAAAACAAAGAAGAAATGATATTAAATAGGTAGCTATGTACTCATCTATATACAATACAAGGTACATAGTATATTCGGCTACTGTGTAGGTACCTTGTAATGGCTATCCTTACCTATTTACTTATTTTTCCCAGTTTATTAGTTGATTTAGAGAAGAGATAATACCGTGATGTAGGTACTTACCTAACCTACTTACATTAGGTGTTAGACAAGCAAGCGAATACGCTGATACGGCAGGGGCGGCAACCCTTATTCAGTTATTCAGATCGGGGCGCGGGTCTCACGAGTCTTTTCAACTTCCTTTCTACATGTGTACATTCTTCAGTTGAACAGAAATAATAAGGTTCATGCATCGCCCAAGCTCTCAGCCGTAAATGTCCTGAAAAGTGTTTTTTTATTGTGTATAAATAATAATAATAAAGGCGTAGGAATAAATCAATTACACCCGAGATATTGTAGGCGTAGGCGAATGAAGCGAGCGAGGGTGCTTATAGTTCGAGGGTGTAATTGATCACTTACACTCGAGTTGTACTTATTTTTTATCATGATAGCGAGGAAATAACGAAATTTTTTTATAAAGATTTGGTTATGAAGGGTCAACTTACAATTGAATGAAAATTCCTTTGAAATCGAAAGTAATAAGTTTTCTTTGACTGCCTTTCCCATTATTTTTTTCCCAATCAGGCGTCAAATAAAAAAAAATTGTTAAAATTTATATTGCAAATATTTCCAACAGACTTCACCAAAATTTTGAGCACTTGGCGCATTCAGGAATTCGTGGTGGCCAGTGCGCTTGTTTTAAATATAAAACTGAATTCATGCTTTACATATTGGAGCCTTGGAGGCCGCCTGGCCGCCTTCGATTTTCAAATTTACTTACTTCCCTAAGGATGTTAATCGAACTTACAATCTGGATTTCGAGTAAAATACAATCTCCTTTCAGTGCTTGAAGGATGAAAAGATGACACACCACAGTCACTCGGTTCAGGAACTTCTAAGTTATGGTGGAATAAAAATCTCACGTACATACATGAACCTTAAAGCATTACTTCTCTTTTAGAGGCAGTCGTGTAAACAGAGATTCAACCGACATTAAGGGTCAGTTCAGACAGGGGGAGCGCAGCGGAAGGAATTTTTATGACACTCGAAAATAAACTTTAAACTACTCGCTCGCGTCTTGCATTTTGTTATGCTTAAATGTTTATACAGTTTAGGCTATGGTAATACGATCTTATTTTCAATTGAGTTAATAAATTGCTCGAGCATTCCTCTCTGTCTGAACTGACCCTTACTCGTCCTGTTTTTAAGAAATACATATTATTTAGACCTATTATTCGTTGAAAATATAGTTTTATAACTTCAGTTTGTTTCTAAAGTGTTTAGGGCAACCTCTATTTTAAATAAATAAATATATAGGGACAAATAACACTGATTGAGCTAGCCCAAAAGTAAGTTCGAGGCTCTTTGCTGAGAATTTTTTCTGTCCAATTTTTGTTGAATGTGAACATCGAATGACGCATCAGTGATTCCATAGCAATACCAAGAATCATTCTGTGTCTCACAACGATAAGACTAAGTTTGCTTTGGAACCACGCCAAATATAATGTTTTCTGAAACTCTAGTTACCTGACCGTAATGTGGTCATTAACTCTCAAAAACTTAAAAACAGGGCATTAAATTGTCTGAAATTTCCATAAACATGAGTTGATGTGAAAACAAAAAGAGATATTGTATAAAGGTGATCCATAGTTTACACGCACATAATTTTTTATACCGAATGATGTTTGGAAGAGGTAAACAAAAATTTAAACGGTGATAAATCTATTTTTCTTTTATTTCTTCTATTTTCTGACGGCTTCAAACAAAACTAAGTCGTTGCAGGCTTCAAACAAGAGTGTTTACCAAAGCGCATTGTACCTATAGGTAATGATAAAAGCCAATAAACGCCAACTAATTCCTTTAAACTTATTTATCTCTGAATTCTCAATTTCTATAATCTGAAATCGACTTTATTGCTAATTTCAAGTCATCTGTATTTTTAGTAACGAAATTAAATCAACTCTATGCCATCACATTAAAGTCGCTTTTCAGTTCATTCGTCAAGGGTAAATAAACTTGAGGTCTCCACCTAGCACTAGTATAGAGAGGCGGCCGAGCTATTTAGGGGGGTTTCTCATTAATATGTGTAAATTACTCTACCCTACCGGTGATCACCTGAGTATATCTTCAAAAGCGGCTACGGGCTATACTTATTTAGTATATATGTTACGGCTAAACCTAGGTGCAGCCGGTCTCAGATGGTTACGCACTTAGGTGTATCCTGCTTATCTTCGGCTAGAGCTAGGTGCATCCGGTCGCAGGTGAATAAACTTTGGTGTTTCCTATTTATATTAGGTAAGAACTAGGTTTTTAGTACCTTGTTTTGGGTAGGTAGTCTTGTGTTGCATTTCCCGATCAATTCGAATTTCGTATTGTAAGTAAGTAGACAAAACATCTTTTGAAGACAAATCATGGCGATCCGCGTCACGATTTTTAATGTATAGGATATATTCAACCAGCTATATATGTCCGTGGGCTTCGCTCCCCGTAGGTATTTCGGGAGAAGTCCCAAAATGGACACTAAATTAAGTGGTACCTGACCGCCAAACCCGTCAAGAGATCTGTAGTTTGGTTGTGTTAAAAGGTCTATCTATTTGAAGGTAAGTCAAAAACAATGTTTCGCACTTTAGTGTTTATTGCAAACTTACGTTAATGTCTACTATACAAACGAATTAACAGGGAAATATGAATGAAAGGCCGAAATAATATTTTGAAAATGTTTTTTTTATTAACACTTACATTTTTACAGCGCTCCTAGCCAACAGAGTAATACTATAAAATTAATCGGTGTAAAGAACTGTCGAACGCAAAACAATGTTAGTTCTACAGTGTACGTTAAACAAAACGCTTACAAAGATCAGATCGTTACATAATATCATCAACGACTATTGTCAGTGAGATGTACATCGTTCTCATCAAACAAGCACAGAAGGTCACCCTAAAGAAACGAACTTCATTTAAATCTATAAACATTTCATATAATTTAGATTTATTAGTCGCTATAATGTTATATTTTACTTTTGTAACCATTATTATAATGTTATATGTATTCGTTACGAAAAATTGAAATGAATCTCTCCACTTGGTCCTTCTATCCGGCTAACCCTATCCCCGCACACCTTTCCCTCCCCCGCTCCCGCCCCGCCCGCGCACTGTCTGGCGCCGCAGCCGTGTGGCCGCGACGCGATACGATACTTCGCACTCTGTTCCTACCTACGCACATTCTCGTAGAAGAGCCAAGTGGCGACTAAAACAAGATGACTCTATCATAACTGTATAATTTTAAAAATTTCTAATTACGCATCCCTACGTTTTGTTATTATCTTTTAATTAAGAAATAAAATCTTACGTAATTACCATGAGCAGCCTATTTAATAAATTTGACGAAATTCGCTAATAATCTGATTATTTTATAAAAGAAAAGCGCCTGGTCGAGTGCTTGCGCAGCCGACGCAGGACGATACGAACGTAGTCGACGGCAGTGCTGTACGAACCAGTCCGGGCCGGACCGCACCTCTAAGCATTCGCGACTGTGTATGCTTTATTTATCTACTTTTACGATTGAAAATACGGCATCGAAATTTCAACTACCTACCTAACAGTAAGCAGTAGTACGCTAAAACTCAGGCACTCCACATCGACCTCTCATACGCCATGCACCCGATCGAATCCTCAACTAAACTTTATTCACTCGAAAAAGTCAACTTAATCTAATTCACTTAAATTATAATAATAATAATGGCTTCTTAACTGTTAATTTTACAACAAATGCGTTTCGTTGGCCGCCGAGCACGGAGCGCGGCGGGGCGTGTCGCCGGACTACTACCGCTACACGATCATTATTACTTATTACATAAGTATGTGAAAAACAATTCATTAGTATTAGTTATTCTAATGTTAGCCCGAGCGGTCGGCGCCAGCGAGCCGGCGGACCGGCGGAGGCGGTCGGCGGACTGACAGACCGGCGGCCAGCGAACCAGCGGACCGATAGACTGGCGGCTAGCGGACCAGCGAACCGGCGGCCAGCGGACTGACAGACCGGCGGCCAGCGAACCAGCGGACCGACAGACCGGCGGCCAGCGGACCAGCGAACCGGCAGATCAGCGGACCGACAGACCGGCGGCCAGCGGATCAGCGAACCGGCGGATCAGCGGACCGACAGACCGGCGGCCAGCGGACCAGCGAACCGGCGGTCGGCGAGCCTGGCTCCGAGCCGGCGGACGCGCCCTACAGACAGGGCACGAGGAGATTCCAAACTCGACACTTCCAAATATTCAAATTACATTTCAAACGATTCAATATAAAAATAACATGATTCACGATTTAAAAATAATATGTGTATAATATTTTTTTTTATCATCACAAATATCAAACTTCATTCTCCACTGTGCATATATACATACATAGTTCACAAAACAATAATGGTGAGTAGTGCGCGGGCGGGGCGGGCCCGCCGGCGCTCGCATCCGTCGGTCACGTCACATCGCATAAACCAACGTCATAATTATATATAACACTCGACAGGTACATACACAGTGCCCCTGTGCGGAGCGATGCGGTAACAAGCAGTGAGAAGCGTACACGACAGCGATTACACATATACCGGAACGGCACCGCAACCTCTGTCAGTCTGGTAACGCGCAGAGCGGGCCCTCCCCGGCGGCGGGGGGGTGCGCTCTGCGGTTGAGAACACAAATGAAGTTATATTGTATGCAGTAACTAAGTGATGCACGATGGCGTGGACAGTGGTCGGTGTTTAGTAGTAAGTCTCTTGTTCGAGCCAGCCGCCCGGGTTGCGGCGCAGGTAGAAGCGCCGGATCTCGTCGTAGATGAAG
The DNA here is from genome assembly GCA_943193695.1 of Acrobasis suavella. Classification (NCBI taxonomy): domain Eukaryota; kingdom Metazoa; phylum Arthropoda; class Insecta; order Lepidoptera; family Pyralidae; genus Acrobasis; species Acrobasis suavella. The sequence goes on from OW971947.1 coordinate 8,530,811, forward strand.
ATCGACAGCATGAAGGGGATGGCGGGCAGCCACCACACGAACCTGTTCAAGGAGAAACAATTACAATCAGAAAGGCAATCTTTGAGCGAAGAACCAAAACCCTGAACCTGAAACCTTTTCTGAAAGTAAATTCCCCCAAAATTTTTAAATAGAGTTTACGAATATTCTTTCATCAATAACACGTTGAGTGGACATTCTAAAGCGCAAGCAGTGCTTCAGCTACCCAGAAGCGTGAGATCCTGATAATGAACCTAAGACGGGATTTTAACTGTATGATAGCTGCCTGAATGATGATTAAACGACGCTTGAGGAACTCTATGACGCCCTGGGCCATTCCAACCCTGCTAAAAACGATTTAGGAAGTTATGTCGATGATGACAGCATACACTGCACTACAACTAAGACAGAGAAAGGTGAAACAGGGTGAAACAATACTTACTTGAGAGGGTACATCCTGAGACCCTTGTCCATTCCCGGCGTGTAGGAGAGGAACGCAGCCAACGCAGTCTCGAATATGATGCCGAAGTTGAGCGCCCAGTTGCGCATGCCCTGGTGGATGATGGAGTTCCGGCGAGTCTTGCAGATAATCAGATCAGCCCACTGTACCACAACGATGGACACGAAGAAAGCAGTGTGACAGGTAAACTCGAGGGCTTTGCGGTCGCGGTAGGTCTGTGAAACGTTTATTGTATTTTTGTGATGGCCATTTATTACTAGAAAAAATAAATAATTTATCACTACAAAAACTTTCAGCCTGAAAAATTTGACCTCTAATTGAAATCATGTGCCATTTACGATGAGGCCTGTGAAAATCAGATGAAACGACTTTAAACTAATAACGGCAGAGACAGATTCATCCTATGGTATGGTTGCCATGGAAAACAGGCGTGATATTATTCATATGTAATGTAAATATAATGAGGTATCTGTAAAGATAATTCACTGTGTGATAGTATCAACAAAAGCTAATACATACCCATTCTTGTCCATAGGAGTCAGTCAAATCGTTGATGGCCTTCGAGTCCCATTGCTTCCTGATACCGAACAGATGCATAGGGAGGAATCCGTTCTCAGCCATGATCACGAAGTACACGAAAAAGCCGGCGGCGGCTTGGATCATACCGATTTGCCCGTAGGCCATCGAGATCAGCCTGCGAAACCCCAAAGTGTCACAAGGCGAAATGGTGACTGAACAACTACTTCTCGACCGAGCCAAGAACATTGCCAAAATTCAAAATATGATATTTACTTATAGATGTATCCCACGTCCCACGAACCTAATCTTTTGCATTAAAAGCTGAACAATGTGATAATAAGGTAGTTTATAACAAGTCAAATCTTATATTTTATAAAATAACGAAACCACAGAAATTCAATATCACCGATAGAAATGTCACACTTTAAATGTAGTTATTGGGCAGCATTCTATTGGAATAATCTAAATTTTGCGTGCGTTCTATCGGTTTAAATTTTTTCCGAACCGCAAACATGGATACATAATCGTATTATTAGCTCGGTCGAATAGCATTGCTAGTGCTTAGTCCAAATTTCAAAAGCAATGATTGAAAAGCTTGTGTTTTGTTCTGATAGTACAACTTTATAACTTGTGTTTGAATACGTTTAAATTTTAATGCAAAATTTAATTATATTTGATATATTTTAAGCTCGTTTTTCTAATTTCTGTCAGAGCAAATAATGAACTATGCTAACTGTATTGCTGAGAACACACTGAAACTGTTCAGTATAATATATTACAAAACAGGTATTGCACGATGAGTCCTATATTTACTTGCTTATAAATTGTTCCAAAGATATTTTTATTTTCTTTAACATTCAAATATGAATTTTAAATATTTAATCAGTTTGTTCCAAGCAATGTATTCGGTCATCACAAAAAAGCCAACAGCGCGAAAACCATAATGAGAACACCATCTCGTAGATTCTATACGAACCTTTAGGCACGATATATTTTTCACGTGACTAGTAAAACGTGCTATATCAGAACTTAATATTTCTTTGAGGTATTTTATTTAACTTCTTAACTATTCGCTTGGTTTTCGAGTTATTGATTTATGGTTTGAAATTTTTTTAACTTACCAATTAACATCAAACATGCAGAGGTTGAAGATATAGAAAAGTAGAAACGCAAAAGCGAAGGCTTTGGTAAGCTAGGGTTTAGGAAGTTCCCTATTAACAATATGTTCAATCCATATATTAGTTTTGGTAGAGGGGCATAATAAAATAATCGTAAGCTGATGAAGAAAGGCTGAACCAAATAAGCTTTTAGACCGGTCACACTATGGCAATCTTTTTTCTATCTACCTTTGAGTACATATTTATTTTATTTTTATTGGACAAAATGAGAAATTTTATATATAAGAGTTAACTGTAAAGTTAGCCATAAAATGTGACTAGTCTATGTGTAGTGTGGGTGAGTAGTCAAAGCTTGTAGCGAGTGATACTTGCGGCCGTAACTACGTGCCAATATATTACATAAATTAAATAAATTATCTATCGTTTATAGCATATGATAAAACAAACTGTACCGCTGTAACAAAGAATGAAGGACTATCACTATAACGCTCCATGGCACCTACAACATTCCGTTAAATAGGTGGTTAAATTCTTGTCTATGACGCTAAACTAATACGAGTACGACAATGTTACACAAATATCGACTAGTGCGCAGCTACTAGTACTAAAACTTTTTTTTCACTAAACGTGCATTTTTTCGTCAATTAATTATCTCTAATTTCGAAATATGGAAGAGTGAAGATCAAGGATACAGTAAAAAGTCGCTAATCGCTATATCTATGGCAATAGATAGACGCTAGGCAAGATTTTTGAAAACTATTTCGATTTGAAACCAAGTAAATTAAATATTGATAATAAATGGTTTAAAAAGTGTTACAAAGTAAATATTAAAATTGTATATTTATTGTGTATTTATACACTAAAATATATTGTTGGATATATTTTCTCCCAACTACTTTTTTTTTAATAGGTACTTACTTGTCACATCAAAAAATTGTTTGTCGAATAACGATAAATCTGTATAAAGTCGATTTATTCATCTATTTATATCATTAATAGAGACAATTGCTTAGTGCTGGGTATTCGTAACGTAATCACTCTTCCACATCGTAAGGGTCAAATTACTTGAGTTGCTGAACCACAAGTAGCCGCACCATTCAAAGTTTCGTTCCTGGCCGGCTGACATTTGCTCAGATATCGTTATACGCACAAATAGAGCGATGCTTCCACTGTCTAGTGCAATGCACGAGCGCATACATTTGTAATAAAGTGTAGTGAACTATTGGACGTATCACAGTAAGTGCGCGGACACAGTCAGTGCCCAAGCTGTATACGACAGCTAGGTACACTATCTACACAAGTGTGTAGGTAGGGCTCTCGTGTATTGCAAGGAGGTCATGCATGTATGTGGTCAGTTCGACTCTGAAGTCGCGTATACCGATGTCCGGCGCAGCAACACGGTTTTGAAAGTGGGCTAACACTTGTGTTTACACCCAAATGAGAAACTAGTAAGCATTTCCGCTGGTGCGCGGCGGTTGCAAGGTGCGAGGCCAACCTTCTGTTGACGAGGTTGTCGCGGTAAGGGTCCCGCGGCTGCCGCTTCATGATATCAGACTCGGGTGCCTCGTACGCCAATGATATAGCAGGCACCTTCGGTAACACCAAGCAATCAGGACATACCAACAAACGGCGTCACTCACCACTTATACATAATAAATATACGTACACGTCGGCCGGCATAGCCTCCTTACACCTACTACAACTAACGTTATAATACTCTTTAAAAGATTAAAACTAGACATATGTTCACTTAAAATATTATGCATAAATTAGCTAGATAGATGTAAAGGTAGAAGTAGTAAAATTAGCGTGATTAAAATTTAAAAATTACTATAGCGATATCGTCCTTAGTAAAGTATAAACTTGAAATAACTAAACTAGTGATAGAAGTTACAAATAAGCCCCGCAGCGTCAAAGAATAATATTGTTACAGGTAGTATATAATACAAATCGTGTAGTTATGCCTGTACGAGTACTTATATAAGATATAGAAGTCTATCCTACCAGTGATAAATACGAGAGTTTGTATGTGATGAAGCTGGCGAGGGTGGCATAGACTGAGGATGAGTCTGTGTCGAAATAAATATTGTGTCGTGGTGTATGGCGATCATGAGAGGTAAGAAATAACATAAAGTAATAAATACGATAAATAATACAAGTATAATATAAACACTTGCTAATCAGATGTAGAGGGCGCTGCTCGTCAGCACATCAATGTTTGGCATTGACATTTGATTAGTAAGCAGAGTTGAAATATCCGTTGTACATGCACGTTAGACAAAGACAGGGAGACATCGAACACTTACCTTCCGAAACCACATTAAACTGAGCACATAAACCACAAACATGGAACAAGGAGTTCGTGGGGGAATAGAACCCATTGTTCCACGGCAACACCAAGCTACATACGGTTAAGGAAAAAGGAGAGTTTTTATTTAAAAAAAGTAAAAGACACGCAAGGCATAGTTTGAGCGGTGCGATCGTCGCCTTCAATATCCACACTAGAGTCGTGACCTACAGGACACCGTCCACACACTGCAGGCAACAACCAAACCTCAATATTGAAGACTAACTTACACGTGGTAGCAAGCAAGTAGCGGATAGAAATAATAATATTTTGAAACGAGTGCGGGCGTCACTCGTGGTGTTTTACCTCTCGTTAACGAGTTTATCAGTGAAAGGATTACGCGGCTGTCGCTTCATAATGTCAGATTCGGCCTCCTCGTAGGCCAGGGAAATGGCGGGCACCTACACAAACACTAGCGACGTGAGCGACGAGCGGACGCGCGCGCCGCGCTCGCCGGCCAGAGACAAAGCGAGTGCGTCAGTATCACGTGTGACAACATCGAACACTGAGCAAGAGCTGCAACCACGCGGCACGGCTGCCGCCGCGGACCGGCGTTGGACACAGTAGATGGCCCAACAACGTATATTCAATAATAATTCACATTTTTAATGTTTATTTTAAAAATATAATGAAACTTTGGAATGCAACTAAGGGACAGTTCTTTTTTTTTTTACAAAGATTTTTTTTTTTTTGTTTAAGGCCATCCTCTTCTGCGCCAATCAAGATCCAAGCCGACCGTTTTTATTCTGAGATAAAGTACTCAACACGGCTGCATCTGTAGCGCATGCTTGCAACTACTTGTAATGCTGAAAATTATGTTAGAAAATAAATCGATAACACAAAATGTTGATCATGAGATGGCTTCACTGGGTTCGGGAGATTTGTATGAAACTCAAAATTCGACCGTGAATGGAGATGGCACGGGTTCGAATACTCGATGGTCTCTCGTTGATTTGAAACTGAACGGATGATAATGGAGATGACATGACGGTGACTGTGGTAACATCAGTGTGTTGTGTCTGTCTACAATAAGCCATAGTTTCTTACACCTTCGGGGCAGAGGGGTTCCTGTGCACCCAGTCGGTAACTCCACAAAATCAAACAAACCATAACAGTTCACTCCATTCTGTCTAAACTAAGAGGCACCTTTCCTTACTTTACGATCGGGCCTCGCATACACTTAGTTAGTTAGTAACTTCTGGATTAGTTAGCCGGCACGACAAAACATCTTTACACATTATTAATATTAGTATTTTACATAATCATACAGCTTTATTGTCACAACATTGCATCGGAATTTAATTCTTATGATTATATAAAATAAGGCACATTAGAAATAGCTCCCACTGTCACGATATCGAGACAACAGCGACAAATTAGCTGAAAACCAGTTAGAGGTTATATGATAACAGTTAGGCAATGGCAGTATAAAGACCTCTCATTGACTAGTTTGTCGCAAAACGGATTCCTAGGCGGGCGTTTCATAATGTCCGCCTCGGCTTCTTCGTACGCCAGGGCTATCGCGGGCACCTACGTCAATCAGTTATAAGTAAAACCTACAATCCTGCTTCTGCTGGACTAAGGAAAATATTCTATAGCTGACATTCAGACTTTCGTTTTTAATAATTGGAAATTTCTTTATTAACATTTTCAAATAAAGAGGCTGAAGGACAGCTATGATAACATTACAATGATATCTTACAATTAACAATTTAAGACATATTCATATGGGAAAATTTTAATTTAATCTATTCATGAATATACTACAATGCAATATTCTCTTCTGTTAAAAAGGACATCACCTATTGCTTTTTTTCTACAAAACTTGTTTTCAAATCGCATACGCTCGCACATCATAAACCGTTGGTAAATTGGTCTGGAATCTTCTTTTATAGACTTCTTTTCAATAATATTGCAGTGTAACTTAAAATCGATCTTAGTTGAAAAGTAATTTAGGCAGCGAAGTACGGTTCAGCTTTGTAGATTCTAAATCAGCCATTTTCTCTTGCCAATAACATTTTTCTCAGCGTCACTTCGCTACAAAATTGCCTTAACAACAAAGAACGTGTAAATACCAGTAAAGTCTGTATACAAAAAACAACTTACCATGTCAGTTCCAAGATCGATACATAGGATGGTGACAGTGCCGAGTGGCAGTGGGATATCACACAGGATAAAGGCGAGGAAGGGCGAGATTTCAGGAATGTTCGACGTGAGGGTGTAGGCGATAGACTTCTTCAGGTTGTCGAAGATCAGACGACCTTCCTCGACGCCGGTGACGATGGATGCGAAGTTGTCGTCCAGGAGGATCATGTCGGCGGCCTACACCAATACAAGTTTATTTGCTAGACAAAGTAAAAAAAAACCCCCGATTGTCAAGAACACAATCTAGCGAGGAGTAGCAGAACTACCGAAGTTCTATTGGTAGTTCTGCTTCTCATCACTAGATGGATATCCGCAGCGCATCTATTATTTGCTAGAGAAAGCCCTGACTATCAATAGTAAACCCCCAATAACTTTTAAACGGCTTAACCGATTTTCATCAAACGTAGACACGTTTGATGAAAATCGGTTAGACACACAAAAGTAAATTACCACATCGAAATCAGTCCATCCGTTCGAGCTCTACGATGCCACAGACAGACAGAGCGACAGACATTAACGTCAACTTATAACACCCCTCTTTTTGTCGGGACTCGGGGGTCAATAACTGTACTAACTAAAACCGGTTTTTTTTTCAGAACTATTTTTTCGGCCAATACCTTTGCTTCGCTAAAATTGAGAGAAATTCACATTGTTTGATATTTTGTTATTTTGCTAAATCTTCAAATGAGAGAAAACAATCGAAATAAGCCTCTTTTGATAAGATCGCAACTAATCGGCATGAAAAATAGTCACTAGATGAGATCAAAAGCTTGAGACTTTAAGTTCCAGCAGTAATAATATCCCAAAAAGTCCAAAATGTATCGGCTTGAAAAATGGTCTTTCAATGAGACCACAACTTGTCTACCGGCGTAGTGGTCCCTAGATAAGACCTAAACTAGGCGACATGAACAATGGTCTCCCAAAAGGATTGAAACTAGTCGGCCAAACAGCAGTCTCCCTATAAAAACGAAACTAGTCGACTGTGAGACATTCGCTATTTTACAATATATGAGATATTTATTCTAAATGTCAAAAAACATTGTTTATATGATTTGTATAAAATAACACGTCGTGACGTCCTACTTTGTTGGGGATCAAATAGCGCTCCTATTATCAGCTTATCTGCATAAAACTTTATTAGTATTTATATTTTATAAGGTAGAAAACTCTAGTAGAATAAATAATAAATAATGAAATTAAAACCTAAAATTAAAAGATAATTAGAAACTAAAGTATACCTAACCGAAAATAATACATTACCTATATTATATAAAAAATTGACCCCAAATCTCTGCGGTCACAGAGTGGAGTGCCTAAGAGACTCTCGGCATTGCCTCATTTTCTGCATTAATCACGTTGAAAATGGATACGATCGATTATTATGTGACGTTTTCTTCTCTTATCTGTGCAAAATAATGTTTTTTGACCCTGGAAACTACCCTATTACATTATGTTACCTGTTTGGACACGTCGGAGCCAGCGATGCCCATGGCAACACCGATGTCGGCCTTCTTCAGTGCGGGCGAGTCGTTGACGCCATCCCCCGTCACGGCCACGATAGCGCCGAGCCGTTGGCAACCTTCCACGATGATCAGCTTCTGTTGCGGGGAGGTGCGCGCGAATACGATTTCCGTGTGGTACCTGCATAAGAGAAAACATGAAATACAGTGCCTCATCATCATCATCAGTCCTAGCCATAGTTCCATTTCATTTGGAGTCGGCTCTCCTTATTTTGTCGCGCCAGTTTTCCCTATCATAAATCATGTCCCGGGCTAGACCCATCGTCTTCATATTATTTTAACGGTACTGGACCAAGTCGTGGGTCCTCTGCCTCTCCGTCCTTCGGCTATGCTCATCACCTTTTATGTCATTTGGTTATCATCCCTGCGCATTACGAGACCATACCATCGCAGTCAGCTTTCTCGCATCTTGTCCTGAATCTTAGCTACTTCAAATGAAATACAGTGTCTATTTATAAAAATATGTACGTACACTAAACAAACAGGATGCTAATAGAAGTCTTCGGCGTCCTTGCGTAACAATCCGCTAGATTCCAACAAGTCAATCAATAAAAACAAACCTGTTCTATGTGATTGGTATGAAATACCGGACGGTGACATTCATAGTTTCTTGGAGTCAAATAGCGCTCATAATAGCAGTTTTTCTGCATTAATCACAGTCAAAATAGATGTGATCAATGACAAGTAACATCATTTCCTCCATGTTTATGTTCTTATCAGTATAAAATAATTTATTTTTAACCATATTGACTGAGCATATTCTTTGTATAATAGGAAATGAGGAAATTCGTAGAAGCTTGAAGGTTAGCACAGTCCGATTAGCTTATTAAAGTGGCAGTGGGTACATAGCGCGACGAACCGATAGCCGATGAGAAGAAAGGTTCTCGATTGGTGGCCACGTTACGGTAATAGCAACGTTGTATAACTAGGTGACCTGATCAAGGTTGCAGGAAAACGCTGGATGCAGACCGCATGCAAAGAAACGGTTATTTTAGAAATACTTAGGGGAAGCCTTAATCCATGCGGAAGATTTCCTAGGACTGAAATAATGGTGATAAGAGGTTCTCACTTGAGAATCTCATCCAGCTGATCAGAGTTCAGTTCCCTAAGCTCAGTTCCGTGCACGACGGCAGCCTTGGCCTCGCGAGGGTTCACTTCCGAGACGGGAATGTTCAGCCGAGCGGCGATGTCTTCCACTGTCTCGTTGCCTTCCGAGATGATGCCCACGGACTTGGCGATGGCCTTCGCTGTGATCGGGTGATCGCCGGTTACCATGATAACCTAGTGAACAAGAGGGAATAAATATAACTGAAAGAATAGAACATTAAAAAAACTAATATTTTGCAAAAATATTTAAGTTATGTTTTGTATAGTTATTATTTTGTATAGTTTATAAGTGTTTGATAGCAATTCCCATGCATAAATTTGACGTCTATATAATCGTATATACGTCAAACGTTGTTTAGTAATTTTTTTGTACATAATACATTATTGAAGGTAGAATAAATCCTGGCAGTGCGTTAAAGGCACTATGATAGCATTTAATAAACCTAAGAAGCGTGAGTTGTTTTGACGTATCTTTAATCCACGTTTAATAGTTTTTTTTTGTACATTGCAATTTTTTTAAGGGGGCGCTAACTTGGCGGTCAGATAAAGGTACTATGATAGCATTAATTGAACCTAAGAAACGCGAGTTATGCAACTCCTAGCGGAGTAGGTTAAGTGCTTTAAAGTTGCAGCTAATGGGGTACTTATCTATATGGCCTCTCACCTTAATACCCGCAGACCGGCACTTAGCCACGGCATCGGGCACGGCAGCGCGGGGCGGGTCGATCATACTCATGAGGCCTACGAAGCGAAGGTTGTCCAGCGGGAAGTTGGGGTCGTCAGTGTTGAACTTGTAGCCGATGGGGTACTTGTCCGAGGGCAGCTGCAAGTCACAGAAGCCAAGTACTCGCTCTCCGAGGCCACCGAGCTCGAGGTAGGCATTGTTGAAAGCTTCCTTCATTTCTTCATCTAGAACCTGGGTGAACATTTGTAATTAATAAGATGTCATATTGGAAAATTACGCCCAAAAAGAGAGTTTTTTTCCAAATTATTTAAAATTTCTAACCCGATATAAAATTTTATACTGCCATAAATAAATTCAACTTTCATGTCAGTATATAAAATTATCACAAGGATGGAAACAAAAAATAGTAACTTTTCCAAAAGCACCTTTTCCTTGCCACCAATGAAGATCGTGCTGCATCGTTCCAAAATCCTTTCGGGGGCGCCCTTCATGACAAGCAGATGGCGTGGATCGCTGGGGTCATCACTCTCGTGGATAGACACCTGGTACTTATTGGTGGAGTTGAACGGAATCTCGCACGCTTTCTTGTTCCTCTTCCTGATCGACAGCACGTCTCCGAGGGCCAGTTCCATACACTTGAGCAGGGCAGCTTCCGAAGCATCACCAGCGACTTCCTTCTTCAGGATGGGGACGCCATCTTGGCCGCCCTTGAACTCGGCGCGGTTGCAAAGAGTCGCGATTTTAGCGAGAGCCTTGAAGCCGGGGCTAGTACGGTCTGAGGATAAAATAGAATTGATCAAAAAACAGAAATTCAACACTTAGTTTTAAAATGATACATTAAGTGCTGAAGGCGAATCACAGGATTGAAATTCTAAAGTACAATCTGAAATTTGTGGCTCGAAGTCTCGAGATGACCAGAGCAACGTTGCTGAAATGGTAAACCGTTTGTAATGGAAGTACTTGAGGGGAAACTTATGTCCAGCAGCGGACTTCCTGCAGCTGATATAATAATATAATATAATAACGAATCTCAAGTTGATCTCTCGAAGTATGCAATCAACCACGGACTTACCATACTGTACGCCAGACTGGTCCTCCGTGGTATCAGCCTCGATGATCTGGTTGTCAAACCACATGTGCGCCACCGTCATTCTGTTCTGCGTCAGCGTGCCGGTCTTGTCCGAGCAGATAGTGGAGGTGGAGCCGAGGGTCTCTACAGCCTCCAGATTCTTCACCAGGCAGTTCTTGGAGGCCATTCGCTTGGCAGTCAGGGTCAGACACACGGTCACGGTGGCTAGTAGACCTTCGGGTACATTGGCTACGATGATACCTGAATGACAAAGAATTTGAGGTTAACTCAATGTTTTTTTTTTTAATCAATCTTCTGTTCTGGAAGGTATGTTAAAAAGCGTTCATCAGGCTGTGATCATGTAAAAGTCGCTTGAAATGTATTGGCCATTTACACACGCAAAAAATAAAAAGGTTATACAAGTCACAAACGTTTTACAAAATTAAAAATAATGTTTCTAGTTTCTTTTTTTCTGTGACCATAAATAGTGCTCGGTGGCCTCGGAGAGCGAATAATTTAACTTACCGATAAGGAAGATGACAGCGTCCAGCCAGTGGTAGCCGAGAATGAATGCGATAACGAAGAAGGTGACTCCGAGGAAGACGGCCACGCCCGTGATCAGGTGGATGAAGTGGTGGATCTCCTTGGCGATGGGGGTCTCTCCAGTGTCCAGGCCAGAAGCGAGACCGGCGATACGGCCCATTACCTGACAGACCAAGCAGGGTATCATTATGCGTCTCTCACGTAAGAAATTCATAGGTAATTAAGGAACGCTTCCCCAGTATCTTGATCGTGTCTGTTGAATTCTACACTTATAAGTATGATTGCGTGCGATATTGCACTAAAAAAATCTTTAATGTGTTTCTCACCCCAGTCAGTTCCCGCATCTTAAGCTGCGCTACCTAAGACCAAGGTCCAAATACCGGCTTTTTCTTCTTCAAGAATGTGGTACACAATGGGAAAGTTTAGATAATCAACACAATTTTAATCCCACTTTTAACGTTTAAACTCTTTGCTAGTTACTATTAGATTAGGTTACGCATGGTGTCGATGTTTACATATTGGTTTTAATTTGTTCTTCTCGCATTCTAAGAAGACGGTAATAGACACTGTTGAAGTAAGTTCGAGGTTACAAGCTGGCTTTTATACTACGTATAGTGTACTCCATTCCAATAATTTATGGTTAAGTTAGTAATACAATGATACAATGTATCGAGTGCAACATTGCATATAGGTGAGTCGTAACACCTGGAGAACGTACGTTTGGCGTGATCAGATGCAGTAAACTAGCAGAGAGTAGTTTTGATGTAAAGCAAACTAATTCAATCTAAAAAAATACTTAATTAGGAATTATTTAATAAAAATGTTGGTATCTGTTTAAATGCTTTTGGTATTTGACATAGAGACAAGTTTTTATTTTGACAATACGCAAGTAACTATTGATAAAATATTAAGAAAAGTAATTAAGCATTGACACTGTTGAGTTACTTGAGTCGGCGTAAGATACCTAAACCAAGCTGTTGCTTTTCGTAACAGTAGAATAAGATGATGAAAAGGGAGACATGTGACACTCCTGGTATATTGAACTGCCATCAGTCAGGCCGTATTTAAGGTTAGCCACAAAAAAACTCACCGTGTTGTCCCCGCAGCAGATGACGATTCCCTTAGCGGTGCCCTCAACAGCGTTGGTGGAGAAGAAAGCCAAGTTCTTTGTTTCCAGGGGGTTCTCGTTCGTGAAATCCGAGCCTCGGGACTGGGGCTCCGACTCGCCGGTCAAGCTCGAGTTGTCCACTTTGAAGCCGCGCGCCTCGATGATCCGGATGTCAGCTGGGATTCGGTCGCCGAATTTCACCTACGATACAATCGCGTAACAATAAGACAAGATCACAAGACTGCATAATAAAGGACTCGTTATGTAGAGCAGGAGGTTTCTCTATTTCACTTCATTGAGAAGAAATAGCAAGCTGAATTAATACTTAGTCGATTTTTTCAATGTTCTTTAAAATCTAAACCGATTCAGAAATGATAAGGCAATAAATACATTGTTTGCAGCTGCAGGTGGAATGCGGATTCATTTTAAATCCTTATTTAATAATTTGTAAGTTTCTGGACACGGCTTCATTCATTAAAAAAATAGCAAAAGTTTTTTTTTTCTCTTTTCAATATCTATACATATAATTGATTTTGATTTAACGGAGTCAACGCAGGAAATATAATACCTCGATGAATCGAATGACACAACAAAGACGAGACCTTCTTCTCTACAAAGTTACTCTAGTTTATACCAGATTGCATCGGCCACGCAAAACATACAAATCGCGATACTTAAATAGTTCGTTCGATAGGTTAGGATTCTAGCCGTTTACTAGGAATTCCAAGATGCGAACAATGTGATGAAGAAAAATAGAAGAATATAATTAATTTCCCACGTCCCGAACTAATAAAAATAAATTAGACCTTTACAACTTAGCAGTCTATAGAGCCACGACGTGCGTGAGAGCTTACACTTGACGAATAAATGTTAATACAGTTAGTCACGCGACGCATATCAGTCTACCGGCGTTGTTTCGTAATGAATTACATAGTAGAGAAAACGAGGGCTGTATGTGAACCTTGCAGGTGTAAGTAGTTTCTGAAATAACCTTCATACATAACAAACCTTAATTATACTAGTAGTTCGCCCCGACCTGTGAACTCGCGAACCCCATATCTCAGAAACTCCTTGACCGATTTGGCTCATGTTCGAACTTAAAAATTATATTGGCTAATTCACCAGATTTCATGAAGCGCCGATTAAAACTACTCGAGTTATTGTAGAACAAACATAAATATATAATATACATACAAACTTCAGATTACTCAAGTAGACTGGGAGAACTTCGCTCGCTCTTTCAATTAGTAACTGAGTTGTAGCTGTATGTTTTTTTTTTATAATTTTATACGGTTTAATTTATTTCTCTTCCGAACAATCACTTATTTCAAAATATATTTTTAAACTAAGTAGCTTTTTTTCGTCTCGGATGTACTTCAGACTGTTTTGACTATCATGTAGAGCATACTTTTAGAAGGTATTGTATATTGAAAAAGCCGCTTGATATTTTTCTGAATCTAATATTTTCCTACAACAACCATTTTCGTATCGTATGAAGGGCAATTACAGATGTACTTTCAGCCAAACGAAGAAGAGGCCATGTAGCAGAAGAGACTACAACCTGTTTCAAAACCTCCGTTCCCCTGAGTGTCGTAAGCGGCGACTAAAGGACATATAGTTAAAAAGAGAAAGGGCCATATCGTCCTCGACTAAATACCATCTAGTGCGATCACTAACTCACCTTCCCCTGGTATTATTAAAAATCCTCCCTTTATTAGAGTATTTTGTCTAGCACTAGACTGTTATAGGTTATAAAGAAGAAAACGTCACACATATAGAAATTGTCATTACTATGGACCTACCTCAACAATGTCACCAAGCACCAAGTCCTCCGCGCGCAGCGTCAGTTTCTCGCCCTCCCTAATGACCGTCGCGAACTGTGGCACCATGTTTTTGAACGACTCCATAATCTTGGACGACTTGCTTTCCTGGTAGTATGAGAATATGCCCGTCACGATCACCACAGCCGCTAACACGATGCCCAAGTATAGATTGTCGTCCGCTGGTTCTTCCACAGTACTCGCCTACAGAAAAAAAAAATATAATAATAGATCCTGCCCACAAATGCATTTCTAAGGGTTAGTTCAGACTGAGAGAAAAATGCTCGAGCAATTTTCTAACTCAGTGGAGAATAAGACTATTTTACCATATCCTAAGGTGTATAAACATTTAAACATGACAAAACGCGATACACACGCGTTTTGCAGTTTATGCTAATAGTTTATTTTCGAGTGACATAAAAAAATCCTCTCCGCTGCGCTCCTCTCGGTCTGAACTGACCCTAAGGAAGAGTTGACAGCAGGCGGCTGTAAAACAGTTTTTAAATGGTTTCGGCTTCTTCGCTACTTTGAGTGGTCTTCGGCGTTCTTGCGTGGCTATTTACAAGGAATTTTAAATGCAAGGCACTAAGGAGGAAGATTTTAGTAATTTGGATCAAAGGTAGCTCAGGATTTTTCTTACTCCCATTATATTAAAATTTAAAGGATACGCAATGAGATGGTGCAAACTGATTCAGTTTGTTTCGTAAAATTTGCAGGTTAGATAAGTATAGTGTATATCGTGGCAAATAGTATTAAATGAGATCACAAGCCTTTAAGCAAGAGATTACACTGAAGAAGGACAGTGTATAATGAAAATCGAAGATATAAATGGACCGTAATATCTATAATATCTATTTTACGAAACTATAAAACGTTTATACAAATACCTATACAAGTGGAAATAAGAAAACGGTTTATCGCATGATGGAAAACATTTGGGATAAATATGTAATATGTTACGTTTCAACCGACGGAAAGTTAGTTAGATCATTTAGGAAAGCCGACAATGGAGAAAGAGAACTGGCTGGAGAAATTGCTAATTGAACACGAATTCAGGTACTCAACAGAAGGTAGGAGTAGCTTAAAAGAAAGATTTCGCACTCACCTGAATTCCATAGGCAATAAAGCATAGAATAGCACCAATCCAAAGTAATAACGCGAAACCACCGAACAGATTTTTACAAAACTTCACCCATTCGGGCGTCTGTTTTGGCGGCGTAAGTGCGTTTGGACCGTCTCTTTCGAGGTTCTCTTTCGCTTTTGCATGACTAAGGCCCTGAAACAACAAAAAAAAATACAATGACACTTGTGTTCATAAACACTATATTATATATACATGGTTAATTATTTTTTATGTGCGCAACTATATCTATATGATTACTTTCTTCGAGGAAAGCAAATAGATTATGTGTATAGCGTAATACGGTAAAAATAAATTGACCTCATAATTTCTATGAAATGAGCATGTGATAATCATAGCGTAATTTTTTTTCAATAGCAAGTTCAGTCCATCATGGGCCGGAATTAGAAAAAAATAAAAAATTAGCACTGGATTCCACGAAATTATATAACATACTTGTGTTTTTTCTACATTACAATATTACTATAAACTCGATCGGTTCATTGCATAATTTGTATAAAAGTATGTTTCTTATCCATGTTGATTTAAAAGTATAAATATTTTTTTACATTCAATTATGTCCCATTAAGATTTTGTATGTGTATTATTAATGTACATATATAAACGGGGCTTAGCATGAACCTTTTTTGTTATGTCCTATGTTTCAAATAGCTCCGAAACATTCGATGTAACACAAAAAGATTGAAAGTGAAAACCGACTTCAGGTAAAAATTGCAATAAAAAAACATAAAAAATTTGTAGCGCCTAAACTACAAAAAATCGCGGAACATACATAGGGGTGATTCGGGTACCCCTTAGGTTAAGGCATTTATTTTTTTCCTTTGGACGTCTATCAACCGGCCACCCTGTATATACATTAATAATGTGTTCAAAACGCGGTAGTTTAAAAACCAATATGTATGTGTACTCGTGGAACTAATTGGAACCGTACCTACACAAGTACTTCTTAGCAGAACTAATTAGTTGTTAGTAATTGCCTACTCCATTTGACACACATTGTAATATAAAATGCACACCTCCTCACGACATTTAGCTTCACCGTAAAAAAGTGACTCCTAAATACGTAGCATAAACAAAAATCTACTCCTGCCTGTCCTTTGATGCACTTAGTCATTTTCAAACATCGCAATGTATTTTGATGCCTATAATTTCTTTAATAGGTACCATGATTCAACGATTTTCATGCAAAAGATTTATAAATAAGATTTTTTTTTTTAACACGTCGTTGAAGTAGAGTCAGATTCCGTTTCTGAATGTACTCGTTAAAAGTTCATTTTTGTACATAACGATACAATCACCCATCTGCCTGAGTTAATTCTGTACAAAACATACGTAAAAAATTACATATTAAACAAAAATATTAAGAATCTAGGTATCAACCAACAAGGGAATACTTACGTTTTCTGGATGTGTTTGAAATCTTTGGTATAGTTCTTCGGGTGTAACTTTGTGGAAGTCAATATCCAACTCCTGTTTGAGATCGTCTAAGTCTCCTGCTTTCCGTTTTTTCGCGGGGGGTTTTCGGCGTGTCTGCAATCATACGGACAGAATACATTAGCAATCAGCAATAGAAGATGCACGGGTACCCAGGTCCAACCACCGATATTAAAAAGCATACACGAATATTTTGATGATGCTCCTTCAAAATGTAAAAAACTTAACGAGTAATATTGGAAAATAATTCTGCTTATCAAAAAAAAAACATAGGTTGTTAAAATTTGCCTCAGTATGATTATATATAATCAAACTATAAGAACTAGTTATCACCCATATTGCACAAGACAATTTTGACTTTTTCAATAAGTACGAAAATAAAACGGTAGCAGAATAATGCAAGAAATTATGTACCATGCACGGTGTTAATGACTATAGACAGTCGCATCACTCTTGGAGCGCTGGCGTCTATCATCATTTAAGAAGACATAAAATGAAAGATGGTAATGCAAATAAAAACCTTGTACTGTCCGTCAGCGGTCCTATTATCATCCTTAATGGGGCCGATGGTGGCGACGCGGTACGAGTCGGTGCGGCCATGCTGCAAACACAACTAGGGGCTAGACACAGTCTACTAGGCGGCCCTACGGGCCATGCATCTTGGATGATGGTGATTGTGATACACAACGATCTTGCATGACATTTCGATGATCATGATAAATGAGAGAAATAGTCACAAAGAACTTGAAAAATTGGTGACCATATCAAACAGAATCATGCAATATCGATATGCGAAAATGATAAAATATAAACCGTAGGGAATAACGTACTAATGGAGGCTAAAGGCTTAAAACGAAAAGTATTTAAACACACATTTGATTAAAACATGTAAATTAGGAAACTACCAAACTAATGACTTTAAATACGTAGCATCCTGAGCAGACTACAAAAAGGAAGTACAAATGAGCAATATAGTAAACGTGTTCTATGACAATACTAGTACAGTAAATAATTCAAAGGGGAATTGTAAAGCGGTGAGCACAGCAACGGAGACCTTGCCGAATGTGTGTCCTGGAGCACTGATCAATGACGCTCAATTGATGTGAACTAGATGAGTGTGCGAATCTCAGCGGTTGCCATTGCGGAACAAAAGCAGGAACATACAAACGTGGATTTAATGACTTATGATTTTTTAAATGTTTTGCCCCTAATTTCGACCACAATTTGCTCATATTCCGGTGAGCATTTTCCACAATATTTAAAATTAGGATTTTATTAAATCTCCAACGTTATCAATTCCTCAGCAGATTGAAGCCAACTTAGAGCATATTGTAATCACGTTATATTATAATTACGTTACCCCGAAAAGCTATCAAGCTATTCTTGGCGCTATGATATTGCGTTGCTTGAGGATCAGCCTATGTAACAAGGTAAAACCAATATTGGTTGATACCAATGCAACAAGGGAAATAGGAATGATTTCCTTAAGTGGTCTCCCTCATAACGAACGCGTTGTGTGCATTAGGGGCGTAATGTCATTGCGTCTAAATGCGTCCGCGCTGCCGTAAACAAGTCAGCCGTCGCCGTCGATAATTGATGAACGTTTTCATGCAGGCCTCATTAAACCGTGCCCTGAATTTCAGCGAAGGCCAATGTGGGAATAACTCCACTAATGCACAGGAAACTTAAAATTTGCTTTTTTCAAAGTTTAATTTAGATTGCGCTAAGTCGGCTGCATAAGTAAGATTAAGAGTCGCAACCAAGACAATTCTAATAAAATTAAACAGCATCCAAAGGGTTCATGTTATCCGATATTTCTCAAGGGCAAAAAGATAATTAGTGAATTAATTTCAAACCGTAAAAATGAGACTTCAGAGAATCATCACAGGGGATGGTGGATTAGATCATGTTAACGGAGATCAGACATGCGGCGGCGTGGTCCGCCAAGTTATATAAGCGCCGCGCACTGAGCATGCGCATTGCGGCCCAACCCCCTATTGGTACCCTCGACATAAATAGCTAAAAGACAAGGTTGCCACCCCCGGGCCCCGACGACCGCATTTATAATCTCTATAAAGGTTAAACCGGAATATCTGATGGAAAATCGAAACCGGTCCTTTGTAGGCTAAATGTTAGCACACAATCGGGTTGACGATCACGTTAAAATACTTTTAATAACAAGGGCAGCTGATTGTGAAGAAACTTGATTTATTAGACTTGATATTCCTGCACTAATACTAATTTATTTACAACAGAAACAGTGCGAAAAATAAAAATAGAATAAGATGTATTAGACTGAAATACAAATTATACTAAATGTCATACGAAATGTGTCTGATCAAACAGACTAGAATCAAGAAAAAAGAACGTTGACAAGTTAACTAGTCAAGCTGATGAACATTTGGCAGCTGAAACAAATGGTGGACATTGTGCCGCACAAAAAAACGTCTAACGATACAGCGGAAGAAAGATTTATTGACTCGTCACATCACAACACTGCTTGAAACCGAAAATTTGTGGTTACTATCGTAGTAGATGTATGACGAGTGAATGAGACAATTATTTTTAACATTAATGAAGCGTTGCATGACGCGGTCCTCGTCTCATGGTGACGAAACGTGGCGCTTGCCAAAACATTATTATCTGCATCACTATGCTTTATTTATACGGTTAGCATATTACGTGAGCATATTGTTATCAAAGCTTAGACACGTGTTGTAAGCTTACATCTTTAATTGATTTTAATAAATTTACAAAGTTAAGTCTGATAGAACACCAAAAATAACAAAACGAGTTTATAGACCGATTTTATAGATTAACTCAATAACACCAGGGATAGTTTGTAATCCTTTTGTTTGAACGTTAATGAACATTATTCTCACCTTCTTTCCAATGATTTTGTACATACTATTTTTGACATATCACGTTGTTGTAATGTTGATAACCTATTATAACATTGAATCAACAATAATATGAGCCTTGTGGCTTGGGCCGTTAACCTAGACAATACGATGATAAAGCAATCAAGAAAAGTGTTTTAATTAGAAAATTTTGAAGATAAAGACAAAATTTAACAATAAAGGATTAAGCAATTGATGGCTTTACCAAATCATTTATATTATTAGGACAGATCAATATTTGATAATATCACGACATTGTTGTAAATACTTCCCTACATTCAATTAAATTTAAATTATAATATTCCAGTAAGAAATTATGACGTTAATATTTATTACATAAATTTCCCGTATACATGGATGATATAGTACCTTACTTTTCCTGTCATAGTTATTTCCAGCACGGAAAATACATAAAATATGAAACTAATTCCGACTTTGTCAAATTAAGCATATCATTCAGTACATTAGGAATTTTCCCCAAGGACCACGTCTAGCATCCTAATTGATGCGGTCTGTCGTCATAAAGGATAAAGGAAATACTCCAATAGAGCGACGGTACTCTATGCGATTTAAATGACATAATGACAAGCAATTTTCTAATAAACCTTCGGGCTTATAGTTCTCGTGTCCGAAGCACGGTCCGCTCCCGCAACCTGTTACCTACTTCCTTCAGAACACCTAGAAAGAATTGTCTTGACGACTGGAGGCATGATTGCGCGAAATTTGCTGATATAGAAGGGGGCTCTGGTGATAACGTTTGAGCGGTATTAATTTATGAAAGTAAATAAATAATATAACAAATAATTCAACGTACGAATGGATATTCAAGATAAGTCCAAAGGTGACTAAAATAAGCATGATGAAACAATTGAACGTAATTTAACCGTTTAATCATGTTCGTAACTGTCTCATGAATTTTTTTTTTTACCTTACGTTATTTTACCTTTAAATGGATTGGAACAATTTAAATTATAATTGATTTTAAAAAAGATTTGAGTATTTATCAATTTTTAATAGTTCCTAAAAATTATTAAATTAAAGCGTAAAAGTATATAGATAATTTACAATCTTACTTGTAAGTTACAAATGTGATAGTGGAATTAACGAAACTGTTTATTTTCTTTGTCAGTAAGTACCTAGTTGTTTTTTAGAAAATGATTAGTTCACTTTTTAAACAGAAGAATCATTTCAAGATTAAAAAGTCCGAAAAAAGATTTAATGTAGTATTTAATTATTTTCTCAAATAACAAAATAAGATTGCATCAGAAGGACAATGCCTAATCGCGAAATTATTTGTTTGAAAAATTTGGTGAAAGTTAAATCTCTATTTTATTAAACTCAAATATTAAAATAAAATAAATGAAGCGAATGAAATTTTGCAAAATTTGACAGTTCAAATTTTTGTGCTGGTTGCCATTGAATATGGTTTAGTTTTGAGAACTATAAATTGTTTGAGGAATTAAGGAAATGCTTCTGTTATGGCCTATGAAAGACCAGGGCGAGTGTCTCGCCCGCACAGATCGATAACGACAGTTACGCAACCCAGCCGGCGCCGTCTCTTGCCTGACACACTTGCTTCCTCTAAGCTTCCCGATATCCTTATCCTACTTTTTATGATTCACATTAAAATTATGAATGATTATACACAACAAAAAAAGGATTGTTTCTCTTACAGATATTCAAGCAAAAACAAGGATTGAAACGAACGTGACGATTACAATTCTGCTTATTCGTGCTCGTGCTAATGTTACACAAATTGAGTTGGTGGTAGAACAAAGACGGCTAGTGCAAATGATGTCCAGTGTGAATCGACACGAGGGACATGCCCTGGAGACGAAATGATCACAAGCAGTCCCGGCGACCGCTGCTGCCGGCGGCACTCCGTCGGCTTTATCTTCTTCCGCACTCACTGAACTCGACATGCACTTGCACCTTCACAAAAGCACTTTCCCGCAGTCGGGTTCCCTACTGCAAAGGCTAAGGCAAGCACTACTGCAAGCACTGCACTCACCTCGCCCATTTTCGCTAGTCTCTATGAAAAAGGCGGATAAAAGGAACTAGCCGCCTCTCGGTCTCGCCTCTGTCCCTCAACGGAGCGGGGTGGGTCGTCGCTAGTTCTGCAACAACGGGACCTTTACGGTTTCCTCTTTCCAACGAAAAAACTTAAAAATATGTGCGTTTTCACGTAGTTTCGTGGCACGGCACTGGGGCTATGTCATCGTGGTACGAAACTAAAACCCGGTATGAGAAAGAGCGCGGGTGGCAAGAGCGCGTAGGGCGCGACGCTCGGTGGCCTGCTTCGGGCGGCGACTGACGGCGGGGTCCGCGCGTATCGAGCCGACGGTGCACTGACGTCACACTGCGTCACGACGCCAGCGCCGCCGCCGCCAGCGACGCGCGCAGAGCGCCGCGCAGGGCGCCCTCTGCCGCCGCCAAGAGCGACACCGCCGGCCGCCGCCACCCGGCGCCCAAGTCCGCCCCTCGCGTAACCTTCCACAACCAGGACGTTGACAGCTTGCTGCAATCGACAAACTATCCGTCGACGCACGCCTCTGATTTCTCCATCCATATTACCACAATATACTCTCTCGAAACGTCTCATATTATGTTCGAACAATAATAAAACTTTTTTATCTACACCAATCCTCTATAAAAGTTTCTGAAACAGTTAGCTATTGCTAACATTAAATTAACCAGTGTCATAGTAACCATAATATCATCCAAACAAGTGTTATGTTGTACTATATTTCATTATGCAACGCAAACTCGATCCCTTCCTTACTCATCAAAAAGCCCCATTTAATGTTGCCTTTAGGTAATATGCCTGGGCTATGTCTGCCCCGCTATAGACCAGGACGAGATATTGTACTTAAAAATTCAAATTAGCTTTTGTTACGATTTTTTTCATAAGGAGATCGTCCAGATAAATTTTAAGAAAATAATTTGTTAACTACTCTACATAATACATGGTATGGTTATGAATTAAAAAAAAAAAAAATAACATTGTCATGCACGTGCGTCTCACTACCTCAGCTCCGGAATAAAAAAAACTTAGGTTATTCGAATTTACGTCTTATCCCGCCATTTTTGTTCTATATTAGTATAATTTGTATTACAATAATTGTGCAATCCAAAATGTGAATAATTATTACAATAAATAATTCTACTATTACCTATACCTACATAGTTTGTTTGTATTAATACTCAGCAATGAAACTTACCATGAATTAAAAATGAGTTCTTACAAAACTGTACCTACCATAAGGTTTAAGAACCTTTTATAGAGGATTCATATCATGGGTGCAGATAAAACACTCATGTGATACGATTACTACACTCGGCTTCGCCTCGTATGATAAACCCACATTCGTGTTTTAATACCCCTTATTATACAACAGTTGCATAAATTACTATTATGATCTAGTCTATGATGTATACAGAGTGTGCAGGGTGAAAGTGCTCACTGCTCAGCCTGTCAATATGAACAAAATTTTCCTATGGTATACTGGGATCTCCAAAATAAATCTTGAAAATGAATTCAGCTGACCGGGTTTAATTCCTTGGGATAATAATTTATTTATATGTATAGTAACACGTTACTTAAATCACCAAAATATGGGATTTTATATATTATATATTATAGTGGCGGAAAATAATTATTTGAGTTCATTTTATTACTTTCGTATAATGATAATGTCATAAAGTCAGATGTATATAAATGTATAATAGACGTTAACGTTTTATTGGTGAGACCGGGAGTGGTCGCAGTTCCCACACGAGGCCGTCCGATTTCCGACCTTATCCCAAGTCTTGCCTCGTCGAACAAGTGCGAAATTTATTGCCTCGCCAACACGGGATTACCACCAAAAGGGGCTTAAGGCGTATTATGAAAGGTCCATTAAATTGAATGTAAGAAAAGAAAATTTCATATTTTCAAAATTTGTAGGTCAACAGTAACAAGTACCTATTTATGTTCATCAAATATTGCCCAGCAATGGGTCAGTCAGACAGTCTGGTGGAAAATGTGAGAGGTCAGGTCGATACTTCGCCGCATGAAGCCGCATTTTCATCAGTCGGCACGTTAAAATTTTATTGCAGCTAGCGATGCATTTCTAGACGTTATATCTAGAGAATAGATCGATCAACTAAATTGCCTTTGAACAACCACCCGCACATTCTATAGGTACGATATAAGGTAATTAAGACTTATAAGAGAAGTCGAGTACGAAATGAGTTTAGAATGAGAGCGGGTTTTTAACCAATTTCAAGAAAGGAGGAGGTTATGAATTCGACCCGTATGTTTTTCTTTTTGTATGTATGTAACGTTTGCAACTTGTAAACCGATTTTGATGATTCTTAATTTATTTGAAAACCTTTAAATCAAAGTTGGTCCCATATTAATTTGGAAAAATATGATGAAGAACTTTGAGATATGGAAGAAAATCCTGAAAGAAAATAACGTCGGCTGTTTCCTTTTGTTAAAAATTTAATGTTTCAAATGGTCCGGTGAGAATTATACTGAATTTCGTTATAAGATACATGCATTTTTCGGAGTCCAGTGCTGCCCCAAAATTTTGGTCTCATCATCATCGAAAAACGGCCAAATTTTGGAAAATGTACAAAGAAAACCTTCACGTTCTCACTTCAAACTGTAAACAGTAGTAAATATAATTGTTTAAATGATTATCTAGAGCATGGATGAGACCAACATTTTAAATGATATCTCCCTTTTCTATTCATATAATTTATTTCAAATGGGGGCAGCACTAAACACCGAAAAAATCATGTATCCCCTTAAAATGCGTAAGCGCGTCATATACGTCCTCAGCGCTTAAAAAATACGCCGTGTGAATACATACAATATAACACAAGATATAAGTAAGACGTAAAGACAGTTTTAAATTAAGTATTTTAGTATCCCTTTAAAATGCGTAAGCGCGCGTCATAGTTATATACGCCGACGGCGCTTAAAAATACGCTGCGTGAAAATGCCCTAACACAAAATATAAGTAATACGTAACGACACAGTTTAAATTATTTAAGTACTAGCTTTAACCCGCGACTTCGTCCGCGAAGAGGTCGAAAATAGTTCTAATAGGATTTTGAATTGGTTTTTTACGTTATTAATGTTGTGATAACATAGAATTACTATGTTAAAATGTTTGAATACTTTTTATTTTATTTTATTATACCGTAGGGATTTAAAGGCCTAGCAGACCCGGCGAATCTCCCTCTCCCACTCCCTCTCCTGTTTCCTTCCCGTTCCCGTTCCCGTCATTTGCTAGACCGAGAGAGAGCGACGGAACGCTTCAAAATGATTAAACTAATCTTGTTTCTCCATACAAACTTCGGACCCCCATTTCACCCCCTTAGAGGTTGAATTTAGAAAAATCCTGAAATACATACTTACTCATTTACCGTCAGGAGTACTCCTGCGAAGTTTCGAATAAAATAGTCTAACTATAAATCTTGTCACTCCATACAAACTTTGGACCCCCGTTTGACCCCCTTTGGGGGTGAGTTTTGAAAAATCTTTTCTTAGTGTACTCCTAGACCTCATAAAAAACCTTTGAGCCAAATTTGGAGTCTCTACCTCTAGACCCTGCAGTTTCAGCTGCGCGTTGATTGATCAGTCTATGTCGAAAACGGTTCTTATATAGGGCTCTCCTTCTCCCTGTTCCCTGTTCCCGTTCCCGTTTTCGTTCCCGTTCCTGTCATTTGCTAGACCGAAAGAGAGCGACGGAACGCTGTAAAACGGTTAAACTAATCTTGTTTGTCTATACAAACTTTGGACTGTTTTTTTTAGGGGATGAATTTTGAAAAATCCTAAAATACGTATTCACTTATTTATCGCCGGGAGTACTCTTGCGAAGTTTCGAATAAAATGGTCAAACTAATATTTTTTCTCCATACAAACTTTGGACCCCCGTTTTTTCAAAATTCATCTCCTAAGGGGGTGACCCTTAGGAGATGAATTTTGAAAAATCCTGAAGTATGTATTACTTATTTAGAGCCGGAAATACTTTTGCGAAGTTTCGAATAAAATGGTCAAATTAATCTTTTTTGTCCATACAAACTTGGACCCTCGTTTCACCCCCTTAGGGGATGAATTTTGATAAATCCTGAAATGTGTATTACTTATTTAGAGCCGGGAATACTTTTGCGAACTTTGGATCCCCGTTTCACCCCTTTAGGGGATGAATTTTGAAAAATCCTAAAACACCTTTTTACTTATTTACTGCCGGGAGTACTTTCGCGAAGTTCAAATAAAATGGTCAAACTAATCCTGTTTGTCCATACAAACTTTGGACCCCCGTTTCACCCCTTTAGGGGGTGAATTTTGAAAAATCCTTTCTTAGTGCACCCCTAGACCTTATAAAGAACCTATGTGCCAAATTTGGAGTCTAGGCCCAGCGGTTTGGGCTGTGCGTTAATATGTCAGTCATTCAGTCATTCAGTTCCTTCTTTTATATAATATAAGTTGTTACTAAGTTCCTTCAATGGTTTAACTTCACTCCCATTTCCACATTAATTTTTTTTGCTAGGGATGTTATGATAAATTGCTTTTACACGATCCTGGGATTTAAGACATAAGAGACGCAAATAACAATATTTGAACAGTTGATTGAGGCAAGAAAAATAAACAATACGCCGTCGGGGTGCTTTAAAGGGAAATTAATAGGAGCCTTTAGTGATTGCCAAAATGATTAATGGAGACGCTCAAACATACGATCAATTTTGAAGGGATGACAGTAAAGGAACACGATAAAAGAGATCCAACAAGAGACTATTGACAAATTATAATGATCGTGAACTGTCCAAATGTTGACTAAAATTATAAATAAAATTAGTAACTTAAAAAACTTTGTCTCTGGTATCGTATTTTGTTACATTTGTTATTACATTGACTGCTTGATTTTTGCCTTACATGAGGTACATGTGTCCGATAAAAGTTACAATTTCTGGTTGGGACTGTAATCTGGACTAATATTATAATGAGAAAAGAATGGATTGTTTTTGTTATTAATAAATTCAAAATTTTCTGATTCGATTTTAATAATAAATCTTTTATCTAATTATTGAAAGCTGTTTTCAAGCGAGTAACAAAAGCTACATTTTATCATTTAAAAAATTAGATATATTTACGAAAATTGAAAAGGTATCAATTTTTTTCCTATAAACGTCCTCGTGCGTGTGCTGCAAAAACTATTTATCATATTTTAAATATCAGAATACTTGAAACAAGAAAGCTTAATTGATTCAAAATAAACAATAGCGATGAGATTGGATACATTTTTTGAGAGATTTAATAAATAAACTATCGAAGATACTCTTATTACAGAAGGAAAGCTACAATTAAATATAAAGTATATTACTTATTACTTTAGCTTTTATTTCACAAAATTAAGCTAAACTAATAAGTAATATAAACCTTCAATACAACTGTTTAATATTCAACAGGATTAACGTAAGAACAGTGGGTGAGCCTAAGGCGGTAAATATTTATAAAGCGATCCACGCAGCGCCACATTTTATTTGGACATGCGGGTTTTAGCTAATCGTTTTCCTCGTGGAATTGTTTTCGAAGCCACTAGAGAACCATTTCCTTAAGTTTCAGGAAATCCATCCTTTTCTTTTCCACCCCTGTAATAAGATATGTATTAGGGACGTTATTACTATTATTATATTCATGCCTTTTTTACTTTACTTATATTGTTTCTTTTTTAGTAATGTTTACAATGCAATATTAAACACTGTCAGTGCCTATTTATTCCTCTACTTATTTCAAACTTCGTTTTCATCTTATTATATCCCATTTTCTTTCTACGTAATGTTGTATACAACTTTCCTCTATATTTATATTACTGTTAATTTTTAATACTATCTTAAAACTTTAGATCTTTAAACTGTGTGTAATTTAACACCTTTAATAGTTTACCATCACAACCTAAAAAAAATCTAATTTCAGTGTTACTGAATTGAGTGAGAAACTTATTTACTTAAAATATCGCAAGTTTTTAAACACATGCATGACAGCTGAAAATAAGTAGAGAGTTTATCTTTCTGTAATAATAACCCATTATCTTCAATTGTACTCGTATTAGTCTATTGTAATATGACTGTAAGAAAAATTTATGGATATGACATGCTTGCCTACTTACTTTTAAGTCCCTAACCTAACCAGGAACTAAGAGCGAGCTTTGGGTCTTGTCTCACCATAAGGGAAAAGTGTAAAAATATAAACATCTAATTTTAGAATGCAAAGGTAGCTAAGTACAGAGGAAGCAACTCCAACATAGCCCGCAAGTGCTTGGCAAAGTTACACCTAGGACTGAAGTACGATTAGATGGAGAATATGTTTCCGGTCCGCCGGGAGCGCCAGAGCGCCACCTGTCAGATATTAATTTCCGGCACTTGACGTGGCCGGGCCATAATTACACGTCAGCAAATATAGACGTATCACCGCAGGTACTTTTGACTACCCTGAGGGCAGCCCCACACCACTTGGGCACGTAGCGCTACCGAACTTTTTATTACAAGGGGAGGCTCAGCCGACGGCATGGGACGTCTATAAAATGCAATATTAAGGCCCTATTGACCTTGAATACATTTATTTTCTGAGGAGCATCTTTACCGACATTCTGAAGGCTCGTTCTATCGCATGACATGTTTTGATAAGACAAACTTGACGTCAATGGGGATGACGAGAATATAAAATGTTTCCTGTTAAAAAAGCTCGAGAGAACTTCCGATGAAAGATGCACGTAACTGAGTTAACCGAGCTTGATAGATTGTGTACAGTTTGTTGCAGATACTGTAGCAAATGCAACTGCTACATTGAGGAGGACGTAAAACCGTCGCGGTAGGGGTAGACACATTTTATTCGCAATCTGCCGGGAGTAGCGCTCTCTCGGGCACTCGGCACAATAAAACGCAAAGTTGCACACTTTTCAATTTCAACGTCCGCCCTGCCCTCGCTGTCAGCGTATTTTTCATTTTCCCAGCCCTGGTCTCGAACGTTAAACAAAAGGATTTTTCTTCTCATTGTTCCACTTGATTCATAGTTCCGAAAAATCCTTAACTAAAAAAACATTCGCGTTCTTAATGACGCGTCTCTAAAATAAGCAAATAATTGCTTGTTTATTCATTGCCAGATTTGCAAATTGCCAAAATATTTATAAAGTCACATCTCACCCCCACGGGGGAGGGAGACGAGGTGTTTGTGAATGTTAATAATGAGCCTCATTACTGTTGAAAACTTATATTGTTAATTAAAGAGGTTTATTTTATCGATATGGCATTACAAATTCCCGGGTACACGATCAATATCATTGCAATATGTCAGCCATTACAATTCTGTAGAGTACGCATGCACCAGTTTGTTGCGACCCGGGTATTTTCCAGGATAGGTCAGTTACTACCTGCCCCTACCTGCCTGCGTGTTTGGGATCTGTTATGATATGAATAAATTATAATCATGTCTTAAAACTACTATTACATGACTTAAAACATTATAATAACTACTACTAAAGCCTAATATCAATTTATTCACCATTCATTGTTTAGAACATACGACGGCGAAAATGATCTCAAAAGTTTACAGCCGAGGATCTAAAACTTTCACACCCTGCATGTCGTCCCCGAGGGCGGCCTGTTGTTCTCGGACAAGTAACCGCAACTTGTAAAGAAGATTGAAGTAAGCGAAAGCGGTTAGAATTAGCAGACGTCAAAATGTCAAAGGGACAAAGAGATTTTAAGCTGAGATAATTTAACAGGGCGTTTGATATATTATGTAAAGCATTAGTATCAGCGTCGTCGGGCCAACGGACCATTCCTTCGCCGTGAAGAACCGGCTGATATGAAAATTCGTCGTCGAGCGGCCGGCGGGTGTCGGGTGGTCGTGAGGGCCCGGACTGGGGGAGGCGCGCGGAGGCTCTATTTGGGTCACCCCGGGCGTCATTCCCCACGATCAATAGTGGTGCCGGCGCGCGCCGCGGCTCTCTCTCTCTCTCACGCGCCGCCAGTTACCTAATGCGTCTCGCACACTGCCCCACCGACATTCATTATTTTCTAAATCGCCTCTTATATGAGGTATTTAGTCTAAACTGAGAACTATGGATCAAATTCCGGGGTAAGTGACGGGAAGGAATGAACTTTTCGTCACTTTACACCGGCAAAATCCCGCCTGTTCTTGTTGGCAGACACTCTCGCTGCGTGTATTCGGGAAAAGTTACGTAACAAGAAAGATATATTATTTTATAAGACGATATATTTAATTTTAAAGCAGGCAAATATATAATTGGACCCACAGATAAAGATGGTAATAAATCGCCAGTAGCTTCTATCAGCAGAGTCATGTTTAAAACTGCACAGAAGGCTTATAATGAGGCGACCTGAGTCAGCGAGCGGGCTCAAGAGGAGGTATAAATATTGCTGGGATGAGCACGCCGCTGCCGGCGCTAACTAGATCAAAGAAATCACCACTGAATACGTAATGTTTTGTATAAAGTTGAGCTACTACAGCTTCAGAGGCAGTTACAGTGATGAGAAATAGTTTACCTGATAAAAAGCTAATAGTTGACGTTGGAAACGTCCCGTCTACCCGAAGGGTCCCCAGCATTTGCATTTTAACTGGATCGAGTTCGGCAAACTTTCTACATTAAGCTACATTCGCCGAACAACTTTACTCGGATGAAATTTAATATTTTATTCACGCATCTTTTTGTCTTTTAATGGAATTATTTCACGAGGAAATTGGATTGACAGTCTATATTCGATTGCTTTTATACGAATACGGCGATGAAAAAGATTCTTTCTAATAAACCTTCGCGTCGCGATCTTAACACTTTATCTCACATATATATAGAGTTATTATATCATATATGAAATGATAAGATCGAAACGCGAAGGTTCGTGTAATATATGTTATATAACACATTACAAAAAAATTGTTCTTACCCGCGACTTCGTCTGCGTAAAATTTCTACTTATAATTAAGTGTACTTTTGTATGGCAAAATAGGAATTTTCACACAAAATTCCACTCCTCTTTTCATTACTTTGTATAATTTCGGAATAAAATCTATCCTTTGTCCTTTTCCGGGTCTCAAAATATATCGATACCAAATTTCACCGAAATTGGTTCAGTGGTTGAAGAGGACAGACAGATAGACAGAGTTACTTTCGTATGTATATATTAATAAGGAAGGAAGGAAAGGATAAATAAGGAAGTAAGGATTGTCCTTCCATAAAGTAAGAAGTATTCCTACTTCTACCGTGTAACAATGATCTGATAGAAAACAGAAACTTCCCGTCTTTCATCCTCGCTAACGACTCATCGATCCCTAAATTAACTTTTGCTCAAAGCTTGCGTCTTGATATATTTTCTCTTTTCGTCATTCCATACGTGCCGATAGAGCGCAGTAAATCATATATTGTTAGGCAAAACATCTAGACCGCAATACGCCCGCTTCAGAAATAGCCTGGAGAGTACCGCATCGAAATAGGTAAAGGCGAGTGTGACGTGCACCTAGCACTGTGCCAAAACGTGCCCATAAAACCCTTGGGTTTATTGTAAACCAGCTATACGGTGATCAAACTAGACGCGTTTTGCTTCCCACTATTACTTAAAGTAAAAACTACTTTTTAATAAATGCCGTAAAATTAGACTTGAACATCGTTTTCCACGCGGCACGGACTTTGTGTGATTGCACGAAGAAAACTGACTAAATAAAATATTTGTATGTATTTCACGCACAAATATTACTCACACAACTTCAACGTTAGAAATACTATCGAATGATTTGCTACTGCATGGGCAAGATAGCATACACCGGTCTGTCTACAGCTGCAGTTTGGAGCTTGAGCTGAAGACACCAGGCTTTTACAGTGAGCGACTCTGAGGTGCTCTATCCCAAGTGACATGAATGAAGGACGCATAACAAGCACGTGCAACATAAGGATCACGCCCTACAATCGAAATTAAAGAGGACACAAAAAAACTGAGGCTGCTTGGTGACTGAATCCGGCGCTGTCACAGCCTACAGCAGTCTATAAAGTTATATAATGGCTGCAATAATATAGAGTAACGTTTTTGCTCCGCCGCACTGAATCCGCCCTGCCTACTGGAATATGCCGCTTACTGAAAGGTTTATGTCTCTAAATGGGTACTAGAACCGAACCGAAGCAGAGATACCGTTCGCGGTCCAATTATGTTAACAAACGGCCTGAAACTTCTCGACTGCTGAATTTTAAAAGCCAATGTTTCATTTGATTTTTCGGATGAAGTGTATTCGACGATGATAATATCTTTTCTATATAATACTGACCTTGCTTTGAAGGTTTCCGATCGAAACGTAAAAGACAATCTGTTTAAAATATAACTAGCTTTTCGGGCGTTGCGCGGGCTGCAAGCAGCCCGCGGTTTTTCGTGCAGCTGTTGAGGTAGGCTAAATAACATGTCCAGTTGAGAAAATGGGTAAAAGCTGAAGTCAGTAAGGGAAACATGAAAAACAAGTTTAGATTCGAATTCCGCGAGCCAAAAACCTCAAGAATATAGAATTTCAGCTAAATAGCTTGCTATTGAGAATTGGCGGCCATCTTGAATTAAAAAAAAGTAAAAAATTCCGCTCAGCTCTTGGTGGAAGTAGCTCGGCCTTTGGCCTCGTGTAAATAACTTAGGGGAGGGGGGTAAGTGGGGGATGGGGGGGGGGTAAGTGGGGGAAGGGGGGGGGGGGGGGCTCGGCCTTCGGCCTCGCCACGCAGCTCCGCCTGCGGCCTCGCGGAGGCCTGCGCCTTCGAAAATAGGCCTCTGGCTGCGCCTAGATACTTAGGGGGGATTTTTGTATGAAATTTGTATGGAGGGGAATTGTCCATGTATGGCGGCCATCTTGGATTTTGAAAAAAATCAAAAAACAAATGACAGTCGTCAAATTGCTCACAACCTCCTACGTTTTGGAAAAAAAATCACGCCCCTAACCCCAACCGTTTTTGCAGGCCGTACACCTTCCACATGAGGTTTCCGCAGATCCTGAAATGTCAGATTTTTCTGATACTCACTGGAGCACCCGCTATACGACGGTACACCATTTATTACTCCTGTCACCCGGGAACAAACCAAACAACTATGTCAATCAGTGAGTGAGTCAGTGGTAATGTAGGTTTATATAATATTTAGTGTTTCGGGTGCTGCGCGGGCTGCAAGCAGCCCGCGGTGCAGCGGTGCAGCTGTTGAGGTGGGCTAAATAACATGTCCAGTTGAGAAAATGGGTAAAAACTGCAGTCAGTTGAAGAAACATGAAAAAAGGTGTGGGCAGCCATTTTGGATCCAAAATTTAAAGACGCCATCTTGGATTCCAAAAAAAATGTCAAAGTTGGATTTTTCAGCTCAAAATACGTATAGATATTGATTTTCAGCCAAATCGGAAGCAGTTGACTATCGGCGGCCATTTTGGATTTCCAAAAAAAAACGCCCCATTTGGTGGGAGTGGCTCGGGCTTCGCCCTCGCCACGCAGCTCGCGTGTCGCAAAATTACTTGGGGGGAGAGGGGGTGAAAGGGGGGGGGGGGGGAAGGAGGGGAGGGGCTCGGCCTTCGGCCTCGCCACACAGCTCGGCCTGCGGTCTCGCGGAATGCCTTCGCCTTCGGCCTTCGGCCTCAGGCTGCGCCAAGTTACCGTTTGTATGAAAGTTGTATGGGGGGGAATTTTTTTAGCGAAAATTAAAAAAAATTACCGGCTCTAGTAATTGATCGCCTACCCCTTTCATTTTGTCTATGGGGTCAAATCTCCAAGTCCAACCGTTTCGTCGGGCCGTACCCCTTCCACGTCAGGTTTCTGCAAATCCTCAACTTTCAGATTTTTCTGGTACTCGACCCCCACACTCCTATACATTCCACCATAAGCCATCACCCCCACTATTCGGGAACAAACCAAACAACTATGTCAATCAGTGAGTGAGTGAGTGGTAAGTGTAGCTTTATAGTATATAATAGAATAAAGATGAATAACCGGCCAAGTGCGAGTTGGACTCGCGCACGAAGGTTCCGTAAAATTATCTATAAAATCACTTTTGTTGTATGGGAGCCCCACTTAAATATTTATTTTTATTTTTTCAACTGTCTAGCTATTATGGTTCATAAGATACAGCCTGATGACAGACAGACGGACAGACAGATGGACAGCGGAGTCTTAGTATTAGGCTCCCATTTTTATCCTTTGGAAAATGAAATTGAAAATGAGTTTCTTTCGGCGTTTCTTCTCAGCAGTGGTCGTTACAAAGCGCTGATCGGTAGCTTTTCTTTAAAAATAAATTAAATTTAAATATTCTTTACACGTAACATAAATTATACTTATTAAAGTGTAAAAGTGCCTGTAAAGGTCTAATTACTGAATAAACATTTGAATTTGGGTACGAAACCCTAAAAACCATACAGTGTAAGAAGTTAAAGATAAAAATAAAGAAGACATAATAACAAATTATAATACAAAATTGAATACTTATCAAATACTAGCTTTAACCCGCGACTTCATCCGCGTAAAAGTCAAAAATGGATCTTATAAGATTTTTAATAATCCCTCTCGCTCTCCCTCTCCCTCTCCCTCCTTGGACCCCCGTTAAACCCGTTTAGGGGATGCATTAATTTACCGCCGTTTTGAATAAAATGGTCAAACTAATCTTGTTTGTCCATACAAACTTTGGACCCGCGATTCACCCACTTAGGGGCTGAATTTTGAAAAATTTGTGCTCCCGTAGACCTCATAAGGAACCTATGTGCCAAATTTGGAGTCTTTAGACCAAGCGGTTTGGGCTGTGCGTTGATATGTATGTCAGTCAGTCAGTCAAACATTCAGTTTCTTCCGCTGTATATATAGATATAGACAGATTTAGGTAAAATCATTAATTTATTCCAGAAATAACTACTACGCAGATGTAATCAATATCAAATTATGTTACTGGGCAAAATCAAAGCTCTAGAGTAAATGGATGAGATTGCAATGTTTCTATTATTTCATACTCTGGAACCGCATCGAATATTCCGATCAGAGGAGCGGAAACTATCATAAATCATAAACATTGAAAGGTTCGCTAACAAATCCATTTATTACTTGTATATTAACATTTAAGATACAGACGATAGCTTTCCCAAATGAACCTTTGATTTTCAATAATTCAACCATGTTTTGACCAAATACGTTAAAACTAGTATCGCACAGGTTAGAATAAATGTATACCCCTTTTAGTGTGGTGCGTTATTTAGCGATAAATGATGTGATCTTTACTAATATTGAGTTCATAACTCAGTATACCAGTCGACGACCGTATGTTAGTAGCATTTGTATACATCATTAGAAAATATATAACAGTTTATTGAATTACAAAGCAACATAAATGTAATTCAATATTTTGCGGCTGGGAAACTGGATTTTCCCGGTTCTGAGCCGTAATAAAATAGGATAAGCCTTGTTCACCTCCACTAATCTATACATATGGGTTAGCAAAAGATCCTGTTGGGTAACATAATTTTGTCGCTCATGTAAATTCCGTTTCTCATATTTTGCAGGAAAAGCTATACGTTTCCCCCCAGGCAGTTCCTGATGGCTTAATCCAATGAAGAGGTGGATAATAGTTTTACCTCACCTTGAGCCGAGCCTCGACGAGGTTAAAGGTCTAGTCAATTTTTGATATTACATTTGCGTATAGGCGGGAGGAAACGGCACTCCGGAACGAGCTCTGCTTAATCTTGGCAATGACATCAACTCTGTCACATCACAAGTTTGTTTTGGGATTTCTGATATCTACTTATAAATAAAATACACAAGGTTTTAAGAGTAGAAGAAACTTACTCTGCGCTACCTCAATCTGTGTAATTTGTCCTTATCTATTTATTTATTAAATTAAGTTGAAACTTATCGACAAAATGAGCTCTAAGCTCTGAAAATGCCACCTGACACTCGCAATTTAGTAATAGCTGTCTGTGTTCACAATTTCCATTAGGTTATTGAGTGCCACAGTTAGATACCTCTGGAATATTCTAAAGAAAGTAATTTAATAAAATTCGCATCTCGTTATTACCGCAAAAGACAAAGAGAAGAAAATGCAAAAAAAATGTTGAGACGTACTACGAATCTGTACGATTTTATGGAAAAGCATGTCATGACCTCGAGCTGAGACGATCGGCTCTCAACTTAGAACACGAGATTTAGACCGACGTCCCGTAAAACGCTTCAGTCAATGAAATTATTATAGAGTAAACTAATATGATCGAATATAAACATTGCGCATGACGTTGCTACGCCCGTTCTGTTGATTCACTCAATTCGCGTATATATTCTGAAGGTGAAGACGAAGGAAGTTTATTACAGCATATAGCAACAGATAAGATTTATAGTTTTACGAAACATTCTTAAAATTGCGCACGACCCTGTATATAGAATATGGCTGCGGCTATGAAAAGCAATTGCGACTAAACAAGAAACATAAAACGTATCCTTGAATGATCAGTAGTTTATTTGCGTCACGCGTGAATGCTATCATTTATACGAGTACTGTATCAGTTTTCAGGTAGACTTTTAGTGTAAGATTTGTTTGTGTTTTATTTGAAATATCTCCCCAAGAAGTAGCAACTCCAACGACATCATTCCATGAAATGAGATACGAAACCTTATCGATACTGTAGTTACGACCATAATCCAATTAAACATAATATACATTATAAAAATTAGGACAGACAACAAGTACTTAAACTAAGTCAAAAGAAGTTAAAAGATAACAATGTAATCATCACTAAAATCAATCTTATCAAAATTAAATAAATAAATATATAGGGACAAATAACACTGATTGAGCTAGCCCCAAAGTAAGTTTGAGACTTGTGTTATGGGATACTAACTCAAGGATACTATATTTTAAAACAAATACATATATAGATAAACATCCAAGACCCAGGACAATTTGAAGGTCATTTTCCAACTTGCCCTGACCGGGGATTGAACCCGGGACCTCTGGGTGGCGGACTAGCATGGTGACCACTACGCCACGGAGGTCGAAAATTGTCAGAATAAAAATTAACATCACAAAAAAAATGTTAAGAAAGAACATGACAGACAGCTGTGACAGAGAGGGCAAGGATCCCCAAGGCATGTTAAGAACAAAACAAAGAAACAAAGGGTAGTTAGGTTACGAAACTCCGTCGTTACCACAAAAAGTAAGCTTACTGACCGTTGAAACCCAGCGGCGATGTTTTGAGAGGCTCCGAAAAGGGTTACATTAGAGATAAACGGGAAAATATACGCCTCGGCCATACTAGCATACATACGACGTCATAGGGTGGTGGGAAAAATCCATTTATGTTATCTTATGTAATAAGTGAGACAAACAGCGCAGTCGCGATGTACGCAAAATTAAACCGGGCTAAAGTTGAATGTTCTTGACGATTGATTAGTTCACGTTGAAAGATCGCATTTTCAGGAACTTCTGCATGTTTGTTGAAAAGCTACGATTATTCCTCTAAAATAACGTCGTATAGTTTATTGTGATGAGGTTTCCTCACTATTAGCAATTGACATTTGGGTCTTGGCGCTTTGTGAATATTTTTGTTTTAAAAGTATAGGGCTGGTTTTCTACGGTTTTCTAGGAGTTACTCGTAGATAAGTATTTTTTAGAAAACTATTTCTATACAATATATATTTATTTGCAATAAAGTAGGGAATAGGGCTTTACCAAACTACTGAAATAATGTCAAACGTGTAAACTAATCCTTTGCAATTTTGGTCTTTGGATGTTGTGAATCTTTGATTAGAACAACTTTGAAATGAAGAAAAAATGTAGTCAAAATATTTTTAATTTTTTTATATATACTAATAAATGAAATATGACTGATTAAGCTTATTTATTAATTAAAATCTTTATTCACCGCAATGGAGAAATTCTCTACCATTCAAACTGTAGCGTATGTACTGGCAGCTAACGAAATACTGAAATAAAGAGATATATATATTTTTGGCAGTTCGTGTACAGCATGCTCACTTCCTGAAACTTATTAAAACACTGGTTCGGAAGATACCGATGTCGCAAAGGTACTGAATATATATATATATTTATATATATACAAGACAATCTCGATCTCTGCGTAGAGCACATACAATCATCTTATTGATCCGAGCACGATTAACACGGTACTCATAATCGGTATCGGGGACAGGGTCGGGTGTCGCTAAACACTCCAGGGTATTTTATGTTACGTAAGTTGAGCCGTGAATCAAGCGGCGTTAAGTGCACGCGAGAATTGCCGTGCTCTACATAATTCAATTACAGGCCTGACGGCTCTCAGACTCAATCTACCCTCATGCTCTCGTTGCTTCTTTTAAAATGCTTTGCCTAAACCCTTATGCCCAATTTTTTCATTTTAATAAGGCTTATATTGTTACAGTTACAAGACATAGTAAGAGAGAGGGAGCAAAAGCAGTGGTCCCCTATATTTCTGGCGAAACCTATCGAATTTTTCCCGGCAGTTGGATGTTAACTGATGTGATATTATGTCTAGATGTAATAAGGTGTTGTCAACGAGAATTTGTCCAATGTGTGAGGGCTAGCAGCTATATCGAAAATACAAAGTGACACACACTGATCATGAATACCCTACAAGGTAACAAATGTGTCACGCTGGAGCGTGATACGTTACGTAACTGATGAACCCGGAATTTATTTTAGTTATGAAAAATCAGTTTTACGTGTGGCGAGTCAAGTTCTCGAAGGGCGCAGCTACCGAAATACACCGGATCCTTGAGGAGCCGTTCCAACCAGTGCAAGCCGGGTGAAACCAAGTGAAACCTTCCGTTCCCAACTCCCAGGCGACTTCGGTTCAATGCACCGACTAAACCCACGGATAGAATAACAGAGTACTTGCACTGCCACATGAATAAAACATACTATAATATTTAATTATATTTACGAGAGATTTCTGAGCACATTCCGCTAGTGTCCAATTTAGCTAAATCTGCAAAAGCAGATTAAACTTGACGCGAGCTGGCTGAATTATGGAATTGTTCGCATAATGAGCTTTATCGTGGCGCGAAAAATTAAATTAGTAAACGTGGTTTAACGAGATTAATTAAACTAGTTCATTAATCACAGAAAACAGTACCAGTTCAGGTATTAAAACTGTGAGAACAGTAGACCTCGCGAGCCTTACAACTTTTGTACCACATATAGTCTGTGGGTTTAACCAATATGGGAGTAAAGTTTATTACTGTGTAATCTACTCATCAAGCCCTTTCATTTGATACCGCACATGGTATGTTTATATAAAAACCATTTTTTTTCTCTGTATCGCCGACGTCACAGTTACTACCCACTATTTTCGTACTTGTCACCCCATAGATTTGTATTTACGACATCATACTGAATTCACTAATACAAAATATACAGAAAATCGATTTCTAGACAACTTTTGGGCGAATTGCCGACTATAAACACGTTCAAGTTTATCGTACAAAAAGTTGTTCATACAAAAAAAACGCATCTTAATAAGAATAACAAAAAAGTACAATGACATTTATGTTTTTTTTTTTTGTAAAGCTGTGATTTGAGATTTTTTAAGTTTCGAACCCTCATATTTCCGCTATTTTTAGAAATGTCGAAAAACTGGCTCGACAAAAAAATTCTATATAGTATTACCGAACCTACTCACAAAATTTCATGAGAATCAGTTAAGACATGTGACCTGTAGACGAGAACAGACAGACAGACGGACAAAGGAATTTTCGGCCAGTCGAAACTGAGAGCTTTGCTCGCTTCGGTCAATATAGTATCCGAATTAGTGCCAAATTGAAAGTTGTTTACCAATTAGCAAAATAGTTAGTACCTAACCAAACCATATACCAAAGTTTATATGTATATGAGAGTAATAGGTACTCTTTCTTTGTATGCCATGTCCCGTCATTTGGGATCGGTCTTCAAATCGCGGCGCTCGGAATCTCTCTTTGCCTTTCTTCTTGTTGTGAATGGCCAAAGCATTCAAAGCCCTCTCGATGTAATTCTCTTGTCTCGTCTTATCACAATAAAAGGAACTTTAACGAAATTCTAATAAATTATTAGGTAAAAGACGCACGATCCTTCGCAAATTAAAATAGACTAGGGAGCCTACCAACATCTTGCACTCATTACTGTTCTTCAGATCTTCACAAATAAGAATTCAGCCATGTTCTTTCCTCATTAAATTGTAATGTGAGAGTGGAGGACAAATTGCGTGTGGGTGGGATACCGGGACATGAATGAAATTCGCGCATGTAACCTCACAATGGTCGTACCTGTGTGCACTGGTTCATGACGAGTCGTACGTTAATGGCACAATAACTTGCATAACGACAGGAACTAATTCGATCCTATAATTGTGATATAATACATATGATTAGTTTCTAATAATATGTTTTGAAAACCACATTGTATGGCGTGCAGTTTGCGTATTTTCCAATGAATGGTAATTAATTATACCAATGTAGGAAGTTATAAAATAAATGATAGTTATTAACTATTTATTGCCAGCTAAAATTAACACAACTTTTATTTAACTTAATGAAAGTATGTGAATTTATATCAGTTATCCCCTTACCTGTCACCGGGAGGAATTCGTCCCAGGTCAATTGTTTATCAATTGTTTTATTATTTGCAACAGATGAAGAGTTATATGACTGTGTGTAACCAATAGAGCTGTATGTCACAAATAATTTTTTGTAACTGTAAGTAGTGAATATTTATAATAACAACGTATTTATACAATAAAAATATAGTAAAAAAGACACATACCCGTACATGAAAATTTTGAGGTTTTAAAACAGAATATGCAATATTAAGGTTGTATGTATCGACGCAGCCACTGTAGCAAGACGTAAGGGTATTAAGTTAAAATATGCACATTATGTAATAGGTTTCGCGTCAAAAGCAAGCAAGTACGAATGAATCAAATAGGATTTGTGGCTCTGCCCCGCAGTATTGCAGATTTAATTTTTTCCCATACCTTGCTCGTCTCCCTGCGGCTTTTAAATGAGAAAATAGTTGAAAACTTTTTTAAGGGAGTTTCGTAAGCTAGTTACTGGAATATCATAGGTAACCTGTATCTTTATACATATTTTCAGGAAATGTAAGTTAAAGCGCAGATTTCGATCCAGTAGAGAGTTATTTGAAATACTTAATAGATTTGTCTGTAACAGAGTAAAACTAAATTCAGCTTTTGTGAATTTTTAGCAAAGTCGAAAAAAAAATCACCCAACCATACACAATCCGTTTAGCCGAGCGTTGATTTGTATGGGGAAGCCCAATATGATATTGGGCCCAATATAAATTTAATATATATATTTAAAATGTCCACCTGTGTAAGTGTAATATTACAGATTATATAGATACTGTCGGATTGGATTAATCACATCAGGAGAGAGTAAAATCATACGTACAAGTTTAATCATACGATACTATCCTTTTATAGTCCTTTTAGATAAGTTTCAAGTTAGTGCTAGTTATCACCCCAAATTAGTATTAAAGTTCCCTCATGCCAGACATCAGTCAAACATGATGGACGATAATACAGTTATACCTCAGATTAAATTCTTTGGAACCGCCAGCACGAACTAGTAAATAAATCCATGACTCAAGAGGAAAAGAGCTATCACGCATGACGAACAAATGAGATTAAACTCACTAACGCACTTAAAACCTATTATTTTCAATTTAAAATTTTATAGAACTGGAACACACCAGAGTTGATCTTTTTTGTAAATGTTATGATCAGATTACAGGGCAAGATCAGCTAATATTGCAAATATCAAATTATAGAGAATAGGCATGACGAATGGAAAAATATTATTAGTTTATCGGTTAAATTATTATATCTGGAAATAAAAAATGACAAAGATACAGTGCATTTAAATTTTGCATGACGTCACGGCTAGGTACGATTTTTACATAGATGTGACGTGGCAAGCATCTACTGCGGAACTTTGATGGTCCGTATCTTGGTGCATTTTTACTTTTTCGGTAAACTGAAAAATATGGGTCCATTATTTTTGGATAATCTAATTACAATCATACTTTTCTGACCCTGTCGTCACCCCTATTTTCTACGATGGTAACGATTGGAAAAACTAGACTGTTTGTTTGTTATCCGTGTGTGCAAGACAGTGTAAGTCAGATTTTTTAAAGTGCACGAATAATTTATGAGACTTCAGTATTTTAGACGACTTTGTATAATATTAACTCAATTGAACAGTTACTTCCTTGAAATATGTTTAATTAACAACCAGTGCCATTAAAATAATACGAGATGTCTATTAGGTAGCCTAATACCTGAATTTTTCGGGGTTCAGTGCTGCACTATTAAAATAAATTGTTTGAAGATTTTTTTTTTAATGATATCTCAGTTATCTTTCAAATAATTTATTTCAAATGGAGCAGCGGACCCTGAAACATTCATGTATCTTAAGCGAAAAACATTCATGTATCTTAAGCGGCCACTTTTGGCTAATGTGCGTAGAAAAGCTTCACGTTTATTTAACTTTATTACATGACATTGTAGTCAACGGACTTAAGGCCGTAGTACACGTTCACACTTTAAACTGTAAACTGTACGCTCCGCGAACGAACAGTTTTTGTTAGCTTCAACTAATTTTCGAACACCCAAACTCGTGAATGGTTTTTTGTTTCGGGTTCGTATGCGTATATCCAAGATTCGTCATCTGATACGAGGCTGTATACAGCATTTGAAGATCCTCCGTGGAATCTCTCAGAGTTCTGACGCACAAGTCACGCGAGTCGCTTTTTGCGGGAATGCGGGATCCATCGGGAAAACAACTTTTTTACACCTAATTGTTCATGCAATATTATTTGTATTTGACTCATGCCAATGTCTAAATTTGCCTGAATTTGGTGATTTGTCACATGTCGATTTTCCTCAAACAGCTTACGCACGGCATCAACGTTATCTTAAGTGATTGCAGTTTTTGGGCGACCTTGACGGGGATCGTCACAGAGCTTAACACGTCCACGTTGAAATTCCGCAAACCAGCGATAAATTGTGGTTTTAGATGGGGCTTCAACACCAAATGCAGAAAGCATCCGTTCAACACACTGTTTAGGTGTTAAACCACTTCGAAAGATAGAATAAATCAATGCTCTTGAATTTTCTGGAGTCAATTCCATTTTCACACCGACTTTACAGACAGTTTGACAAGACCAGATGAAAAGACCGCGTTCTTTTAAAAAAAATAAATAAATGGTGTTCGATTAATAAAACCAAGGAGTTTTCGATTATTAAGACTTTGTTATGCCAGGAACAATGGAAATATTCCATTCCCAATACTTTTAGTGCAGCTCTCGTATTTCAAGGAAGGAACTGTTCAATTGAGCTAATATTATGAAAAATCGACTAAAATGTTGGAGACTCATAAAATCATAAATCATTAGCTAAATTTACTTTACAACTTGGAAACTAATGAAATGGAGCATATGAACTAATTTCTAATCGTTTGAGGTCTGTACCTCAAAGCTAAACATTTAGAAATAGGTCCTTAGTAATACGCGGAAATTCAATCGAAAAAGTACTAACCATATGTATTTTCCATCCTTAATTCAAATAAAACATATTTTAAATATTTCTATAAAAGTAGATAACAATTTAATAACCTGAAAAATAGATCAAGATTGCCTTCCCTTCATCAGAAGAAAGGTAGTAAGAGATAATCGAACAAGCCAATAAAAAATTACGAAGGTTGATTAATTGAAATTGCAGATAAGATCTTTTATTCTCCTCGTGGCAATCAAGAAAAGGTCGCCAATTTGCGACATTACAAATTTTACTAAAACAGACTTAAATTTGAGTTTGGAACAAAGGTAATATCTAAGTAAAAGTGAAAAGACGTAGATAAAATTATATTCGAATTACTAGACTTGCAAGGGGTGGATAGAATTGGGTTACGTTCCAAATGGTTACTTTTAGGGTTCCGACCCTAAAGGATAAAACGGCACCCTATTACTAAGATTCCGCTGTCCGTCTGTCTGTCTGTCACCAGGCTGTATCTCATGAACCGTGATAGCATTTTTTACAGATGATGTTTTTAGTATTTGTTGCCGCTATTACAACAAATACTAAAAACAGAATAAAGTAAATATTTCAGTGGGGCTCTCATACAACAAACGTGATTTTTTTATAGATAATGGTACGGAACCCTTCGTGCGCGAGTCCGACTCGCACTTGGCCGGATTGTTGATAACTCTAGATTTTAGAAATCGATACCGTTCACATACGTATATAGAAAGTCTAAGATACGA
This sequence comes from Acrobasis suavella, assembly GCA_943193695.1. Classification (NCBI taxonomy): domain Eukaryota; kingdom Metazoa; phylum Arthropoda; class Insecta; order Lepidoptera; family Pyralidae; genus Acrobasis; species Acrobasis suavella. Next base: position 8,575,039 of record OW971947.1, read on the forward strand.
AATATTGGATTCCTGAATAGGATTAGAGAAGAGGAGAAAGAGACCTAAATCACCAAAGTCGAGGAATTAATCGGTTTCGCAATGCATAGAGCGGAGTTTGAGGAGCTGACGGTCAACAATCAATGATAGAGCACAATGAGACAAAGAAAAATGGGTTTAGAGACCAACATTTGCGGATTGACGACGACAAAAAAATCGTAACTTTGCTGCTGAATATGACTTTCATATAGGCAGACTTTGTGATACGGGATGCAATTAAGCGGCATACAGTGTTTGTAAGTAGCTAGCCATAAGGGTCCAAAATTTGCTGATTGAATGACAAAAACAATTGGATTTCGTAACTTAGCTGTCAAAAATACTACCTCCATGGCGTAATGGTCAACACACTAGTCCGCCAATCCGGAGGTTCTGGGTTCGATCCCCAGACGCGGCAAGTTGGAAAATGGCCTTTTTTCAAATTGTCCTGAGTCTTTATCTATATATATGTATTTATCATAAAATATAGTATCGTTGGGTTAGTATCCCATAACACAAGCTTAAGCTTACTTTGGGGCTAGCTCAATCTGTGTGTTGTCCCTAAATATTTATTTATTATTATAAAACACTAGAGAACCGTTAAGATAAATATGACTTTCATATAGGCAGACAGTGATACGGGATGCAATTTTAAGCGGCATATTGTGTTTGTAAGTAGCCAGTCATAAGGGACCATTAGATGATAGAATGACAAAAAAAAAATCATATCTCTAAACTTTGCTGACACAAAAAACTAGAAATCCGTTGAGCTGAATATGACTTTTATATAGGCAGACTTTGTGATACGGGATGCAATTTTAAGCGGCATACTGAGTTTGTAAGTAGCGTATGACGAAGCTGGGTTCGGCTCACGCAAGGCCGGGCGTAAACGTGCATTTATGAGACGCCCTCTACACGACCTAGAGCAAACATAATTACGCTCTCGTGTTGACTCCCGTCTTTATGCCGGAGACATGTAGCATTGGGATGTTGTTATTCATTAATAATTAAAGGAGCACCCTGCATAATTAAAGGAGCAGCCATTCTCACAAAACAAATATGTTAAGTTCAAGACGTTCGTATATAAACATAACCATCATAAACAAATTTTTTGACGTTTATGGTTTCTTGAACTTCCCTCGCGTTGTTACAGTGTAACAGAAATTGCGTCTCCTGATCACGAGTACACCCTTCAAATACCATCCACTATAAGTATACATTACAGCAAATTTTGTCAAGGCTCGTATGGCACGTGATTTATAACCAAACCGTTTAATCCAGAGGATGAGAATAGATCCTCGCATGAATAACGGGATTAACAACTTTTGGGATCCTCGCACATCATACACAATACTCCTATAGCTCGGCAAACCTGAGAGGTCGACAAAAAGGGGATTATCACACCAAACTCGAAAATATACCAGAAGCGTCCCCGTCCCCGCTATTCGCATTGTTTTTGCAAATTGCATTTTACTTCCGTGTCCATAAACCCTTCAGGGCCCTGATGATTCAATTTATTATATTGCAGTTGTTTCGAGTAGGCGCAAGGGTGCCATAAGCGTCACCTCGCATGAAAGCCCGAATCTATAATGAACAGACCGAGTGCCTCCGTATATTCAATTAATGTGATGGAAGGCGGGACTTAGAGTTCATTTAGCTGAAAGATGTTTCTGATACAATCAGATGCGACATAGGAAATTATAGGAATACTCACATGAAATATAGTCACATAAATGTTGGTCTCGATTACACTTTTGACATAGGTGTGAATGTCAACAGCGAGGTATAAGTAGCAGTTTTATTACCGTTTAAAATGTTATCGTGGAGATGAAAGCCAAAATAGCGGTCCGTTAATAGGTTTGATAAGAAGCGAGCATAATATAAAAGAACATTTTAAAGGCACTGCGGAAACGAGGTGTTGAAGCGGAATGACCGACGGTAAAAATATTATATTTGAGGTAAGATTTTCTTCCTGGGAATTTTCTTTTATTTATTAAACAGTCCGGCAGCTTTTTATTCATACAAACGATTAAAAGCAAAACTTGTTTATATTTCATTCTGAAGTTAAGGGGGTGTTTTTGGGAAATTTAACGTTAATTCGAAGTTTCAAAATTTGTCGTTTGCGCAATCCCGAAGGTTCTCCTTTCATCATTATTGAAAAGCTTTTGTTTTGTTCATGGAATTTAAGCACTATTGGGAAATTAATTATTTGACTAATATTTACTAAAATGGTAAACGCTTTCACTGCCGGATTTATAACAATAAGTTTATTATTGTTTGAACGCACCGGTGTCCTCCGACACTGAATGAGTTAAAAACTTTGCTATTTTAATTGAAAACTCAATTTAAAATAAATTGAGTTTTCGGACACATATAATCAAAAGGTATTAATGAAATAAAGGATGAAAAGGTTATAAAATAAAGGTAATAATAGCTTTTGTTTATCGGCCACAACCGCTAAGAACCCAATAAACAACATTAACTTTGTTTGATTTCGACAATTAAACGGGATATGGTTAAAACTACTTGGGAGACCCCCATCTTCATAAAAATGCTAAACCTATTTTAGTTAAAATATGTTTTTTTCTGGTTCTTGCATAGTCAAATATGAAAAGAGTAATAGGGACAAAACACTGTACAAGCCTAACGTGCTTGTGGTCGTACGTGTCGACCACGAGCACGTAAGGCTTGCACAGTACCCTCTTATTCATAAAAACATAAACTTTTGCTACCTATTTTAGTTAAAATATTTTTGTCCCTATTACTCTTTTCGTATTTGACTGTGCAAGAACCAGACAAAACATATTTTAACCAAAAAGGTTTAGTAACCGTTTGTAAATTTTCACGGTCACGTAGAGCACCGTGGTGCGGAACCGTACCTAGGCTAGCAGTCTGTGAGTCTGCGGCCGCGACGTTAGTTATGTAACAGCAGTCCTGTCTAATCAATACGAGGGCGGGCATTTCGTGCTATAACAGGGCCAATGTACTGGAAAAGCTTGGAGCGCCGTTCATATCCACGGCCATCTTGGCACAGATCCGCCTTAAAAGTTCAACTGATTCATGCTCCGACATTAACACAAGAGTCTCGTGTAAGCTGGCTTCCTAGTCTTATTGATTTTCGATATCGCTCAATTTACTCGCTGGTGCTATGTAGTTAGTTACTCCTAACTTTTACAATAGCAATATACGAGAGTAGTACGACTCCTATTCAAGATTTTTGAGTCCACGTATCTTTTCGACAATACTAAGACACGATTAAAATAAGAGCATTCCTATATCACAGCGCCTTTTACAAATGTGTTGCAGCGGCGGCTGTATTTTAACTTTTAATTTATTTTTTCTCTAAAAAACCTTTACATCACACACCGTAGCACGTTCTACGGAGGTGCTAAGACTAGTTTTAAGGTTTAATTTTTTAGAGTCTACGAGCTTTTTATTCGCTACGAGTGCTACGACACGTCACGTAGGCGCTATTCGTAGCCGTAGCAAGTTCTACGTCTATTAATATACAATTTGAGTCTACGAGTTTCCATTTCTTTTACTGCTATGAAGGCTACGACAGCAGGTTCAAGAATATATTGTGATGTAATAGTAGAATGTGATACGGCTTTGTAGGCGTATACATTGAGAGAAAGTTTTATTTATTCAGGTAAAGGTCCAATTTTCCAACTCATACTGATACGTTAGATTATGTTGAATATATGGATACCAATACTATCAATGAAATTTCACACATAAGCATATACTGGGTTACTGGTAACTAACGCAAAAACCTCTTAACATCGGAATCAAAATCCAAGCATAATATAGATCTGAAATAAAATAATAAAATATCTAAGAAAGAAAATTGGACTCTCCATAGAAACTCGACCAGGTGATCAGTGAATTTGTATGGCATGCCCATTTTTTTCTGCAATTTTTGTCTTTTTTCTCGCGAATCTATAATGTGTTGGGGAGTCTCATTCTGATGGTAAGAGGTTTTGCGTTAGTAACCAGCAAACCTGTATAATACACATTAATACTCTTATTCATGTAAAGCAATTAAACTGTGATCGGTCCAAAGGAGAAACGTCTGTCGGAGAAAGCTTGGAAATTCCAACATGCCGACTAATATGAAAATAGTAAACGGTGTAATACCGCACAGAACTTATTTATCGAATTACATAAAGTGAAAACACCAAAACCTACTGTATAGCAAGCAAAAGAGCGGAGCTCGTGAATTATGTAACAGCAGCGAATAATATTCCCGAATATGTTTGGGAAAAACAAAGGTGCACGGTGTAAAAGCCAAGGAGCACTTTTATTCACTGTGTTTGTGGAAAATTAGGGACCGCTATAAAGAAACATGGCTGCGTTTATTTCGCACCAAATAGTTTTTAATTTTGCCTGTTATTCTTTTACAGCTAAAAAAAATAAGACCCCGGGGCGTCGGTACAATAGCTCTGGAAACACTCGACGTGATAAGAATAACAGTGTAATTGTGCCTTTGCAAGGATTTAAAGTTTATTAGAATCAGGATTATTTTATGTTATATTTGTACATTTGTTGTAGTCAAGCTATGTACGATGCCTTTAGGCAGCCTGAAAATTCAGACACCGGTGTTGGCTACTTACACACATTTAAAAAGAGCAAACAGTTGTAATTATTTGTATTAAATTAAAGTTATTCTTATACAATATATAACAAAAACCCTGTCTGATCCTGCTGAAACTCAAGGAAAAAATCGACATTTTCATATTACAAATTGCCGAGCCATCCGAACACTTTTGTATTAAAAAGTCGATTTTTTTTTCGAGTTTCAGCATTGATCCCATCGGAAAAGTTGTTTATATTGACGGTCTGAGTAGCTCCTACAAGGATCGGACAGGGTTTTTGTTACATATTGTATAGCTTAAATTACCTCTGTAACGACATCGGACTTGATATTAACTCGATATAGTTTAGCGAGTAAATACTGAAACCATTTTGACTCGACAAGAAGAAGAGAGTGATACCAAGCACTAGGGAGTACAAGATAATTGCCATAAGTGAACATCCTCAGTCAAACACTGAACGTTTAGGTGTAAGAAAATTTGAAAAGATCCTTAAAAAAATTCAATAAAATATGCGTGTGTTATCGATAGAATCATATTTATTTATGTCTAGGGCAAATACCGTAACAATTCTTAAACTGTGTCAACGGCAAGTAGGCACGTAAGCACCACTCCATTGTCGGAGGACGTAATGTTTCAAGGACTTTCGTTTCTCAGCCCCAGTAGCTCAGTGACACGTAAGCATTCGTATGCCGGCACGCGACTCCCCAAAACGTATGACCTTCTGGCTGTATTGACAAGCGAGGGTGTGGCAAGACCGGAAATATTCCCATACGCCGAGACTTTTCCATACCATTTCTTTGTAATGATGTTACATTTTGTCGCTCTACAACGATAGTAGGGTTCATTTGCATATAAATTGACATCTTCTCGTCTACAAAATCCTGATGGATCGCCTCGGCGTTGCTACGAAAATATATTCTTGTAACTATTTCAGTTTAGGGTAATACCTACGTCAAGGGACTACGTCGGGACCCTTGTAATCTAATAAAAATGGGTATTAAATCGGTGCTGAATCTGCTGCCAGGTACCTTTTATTTAATTTAAAAAGTCACTAATACAAAATTTCTTATTCCGCGCCCCTAATATTTTACAATTTTATATTTAGAGAAAGGACCCCTGCAGCTAGACCTTTTCTAAACAGATTTTTCTGAAGACTTGTCAATTGAGAGGCTACATAACCGAGAAACTTTGTATTTATAAAAATCGGCCAAGTGCGAGTCGGACTCGCCCACGAAGGGTTCCGTACCATTATATATAAAAAATCACGTTTAGTGTATAGAATAGAATAGTCATTTATTCCTTCGAATATGGTGGTAATGGTAACATAAGGTGTTTACAGAATATAACAAGAACAAACATATTCTGCCATTATAGACGTTCGAATTTAGATATATAAACAATACAATTATTATTATTAATAATTTTACATCTACATAGAAATACATTCGAATTTAAAACCTGCAGATATATTAGGATAAGTAGGCACAAAAATCTATTTTTAAATTATCTCAAAATAATATTTTATTAACTTTTTAATAACACTTATGTACGAGCCAGTCGAAAAGCTTAAATTTGAATTTATTATAAGAACATAATTCTCTGATTTCGCATAGTGAGCATTGTATAGTTCGATTGCCATACTGAATACTGTATGGGAAGCCCCTTAAATATTTATATTAATTAATTATTTATTTTTAAAGTAAATATACAACTAAATATTCTATGAATATTTCAAGTGTCAAAAAATCACGTTTTTTGCATGGGACCCCTTAAATATTTATTTTATTTTATTTTTAGTTCCTTTTTGTCATAGCGGCATTAGAAATACATCATCTGTGAAAATTCCAACTGTCTAGCTATCACGGTTCATGAGATACAGCCTGGTGACAGATAGACGGACGGACGGACGGACAGCGGACTTTTAGTAAAAGGGTCTCGTTTGGATAAGGAACCCTAAAAACAAAGGATGAGGGCAACACTTTCGTGCACAACCTTAACACGTATACAAATTTAAATATGACAAGAATATAATCTTCACGAACATGAAACTTTTCGTTTAATGTCTCTGACAAACTTCCGCACTTCATTATATGAAAAGTTTCGCTGAGTGATCCTTGGAGGGTTTAAGTATGGTAAGGATGCTTCACCGGGCCCAACCACACCCGAAGAAGAATCGATTGAGAAAAACTTGCGAAACAAATTGACTAAAGAGTGTGAACGTGGCTAGAGAGCATTATTTGTTAACATTCAAAATATTGTTCAAATTAAGTTCACAGATTTTTAGTGATCATTAATTTCGAGAATCACATCATTCAGTACATCTTCTGCAATCCTCCAAATCTGTTTCGCTGATGTAGGTATTTGAACACTAAACATTTTCCTTTTTGCAAGCTTTTATTTAGATTCACCCGTCCCGTTGTCTGTCGGTCTGTCTGTCTGTCTGTAATCAAATCTTGTAAGTTAAATTTAACCCACTTCCCGGTTTCCGATTGACCTGAAATTTTTCACGCATACATACATATATCGTGTGACAATACAATATTATGATGAAATGGAGCTGATCTGATGAACGGGTCGGAAGGTGGCACAAGTAACTCTGTAATGAAACGACGCAATCCCATCGAGTATGGGCTCGTTTGATTAGTCTTGAGGAGCACTTTAAACTTTTAAATTTATTCTTTTAGATAAAAGCTTGTTTAAATAAATATATTTTTTTATAATTACTTGTTTTTAATGCATTTTATCTAACAAATAACACAGCAAAACAAGCATACATAACTGTATTTGTAATTTAGGAACGTAAATTCCGTAGTGTGTAAGTCTAAAACTAGTCACTGATCACTAAACAACTGACTCGCAATTAAGGCCCGCAATTTTGATCGCTATATTCCTTCTGGATTTGTTGTGCCTCTATTTAGATCTCAGGAACTGGATAAATAATAAACTGGATGCATAAATTACTCTCTCAAGAGAAATATTTGCTGAAATTACTGCCGACCTTCTGAGATGCTGAGAAACGTGAACAAAGTGTGAAAGCATTACAAGCAGACATTAAATAATCACCTCACACCATAAGGATTATTACAAGGTATTTCCTGATAAGAGAGCGCTTTGATGGCGGCGCTCCCTCAGTGAAATTAATCTGGAAAGTAAACTGACCTTCGCTGGCTTAATTGGTTTCGCTCGTCCATTCGGTGATGAGGTACTTAAGAGCCGTAAATAAACATTATTGAAGTAGGCAGCGCTTATTATAGGCAGAATCATATTAGTTTTTGATTATTACCATTTTTTTATATAGTCAAGTAGTTGCTAAGCCTTTGGTTATTGTAACCCTTGACATCCAACCTATTCCGTTATTGATCTATCCTAATACACTTTATTATTTACTCACTGTATTTATTTATTTGAGAATTAATTTACCAATAATAAATCGTACAAAAGGCGGACTTAATGCTAATAGCATTCTCTGCCAGTCAATCTTCGGGATAAATAGAAATTTAGCGTAGTAGGCGCAAACAGTATGCTCAAAACATTCAACATATTAAATACACATAACATAAACATATTTAATATAATATACATAAATATATACAATATATAATATATACATTACCATACATACAATAAATAAATATGTCGAATTACTATAGGATATCAGTATAATAATTTCTGTTGCATTCAATTAAAAAGTAAACGCGTGAGAACTTTTTTCTTAAACAGATATCTGTTTCTGGAATGCCCTGCCTGAGGACCTTAAAACTATTTCGAACTGATGTCTGTTCGAAATAGTTTTAAGGTCCTCAGGCAGGTCATTCCAGAATCGTATAACTTGAAGAGTGAAATACGAAGATATAAAATTGGAGCGAAACAAAGGAATTTCTAATCGAAGTGTATGATTAGAGCAAAGCTCTTGACTGTGGGACACTGACTAATAATGAAATTTACTCTTCAAGTATTCGGAAACAAAAGGATTCTTTAGAATAGAAAATAGAGTGCAGAGCATTCTCTGCTGTCTACGCTGACGAACACACGAGCCACCCGAGCTTAGATCGAAAAATAGAAATATGATCGTATTTACGAAGACAAAAATAAGATAAGACAAGAATAATGAAGTGGATACAGTCATTAATGGATAAGTAATTAATTAGTCGATCATATTCTGTGGTTATGACACCAATTCATTTCCACACCAAAAAATTACACATTTCTAGATAAATACTAGAAAACACAAATGGCGACGAATCCGTGTTCCTTTTATACACAAAAGGTCATCATCAATCACCAAAAAGATTTTAAGGAAAAATAGCAGAGCGAATAGTATAATCCAGTTGCATTTTATCTTATTTCGAGAAAGGTCATCCTATGACCTCTGACATTTTCGCGTTTTCCCAAATGAGAAAATATCATTGTGGAAAGTTACGACACTGTTTGCTTTATAAACGGACGTGAGATGAAAGAGTATGTTACAACAAACATATTCGGTACTCAAGCCCTATTTACTAAGTTTTTGGCGAATTAAGTTACTAATTATGTTTCTTAGTTTCTTATTGGTTACTGATCTATAGTTTAAATATGATTTTGTAGCTTTTAGCCCTACGGAGGTAATGCATGCATTGTATTTTATTGTTACGGAATAGTTAGTAAATAACCGTCCAAGTTTGAGTCGGAGTACGCACAAAGGGTTCCGTACAATTATCTATAAAGAAATACGTTTGTTATATGGGAGCCCCACTTAAATATTTATTTTATTCTGTTTTTGATATTTGTTGTCATAGCGGTATCACCAGTGGGTTGACTGGTAGATAAAGCCTATGGATTTAAGTCCGCCTATTTCATTGGTAATAAAGTTAAATAAATATATTTACTTTAAATACATCATACAGAGTCTTAGTAATAGGGTCCCATTTTTACCCTTTGGGTAAGGAACCTTAAAAACAAATTAGCGCGAACATCCTATCTTTATGTACATCTATTGTAGTTTATTGCTTTGGAGACCAACGAATATTGCTACCGCAAATACAAATACATTTAGGATACACAATTACACAGCCAAAGGTACTAAAAATAAACTAAACCACTGTTAAATTATATTAGCTTTTGCAGGCATCAAATGCAATACGTGGCATGCAACGAACAAGTCGATTTGCAGTAAATCAAGCGGCAGGTCAGGGGGCGAGCGTAAACGGTGCAGTGTGGCATCGCTGCAGTTCTCTATTTTGCATAATGCAATCCATATTATAACACTATATCTGTGTCGAATAACACTTTCCTAGTATGTTTTGCATAATAGCAAGATAGCAGATAAGGGCAGTGCCGGATTTAGCTACACCAGCGCCCCGGGCGAAATTTGTACCACGCCCCCTAACTGCATTAAATCCTTACGAAAAAAAAAGGCTAAGGTTACAATAACTTAGCCCTCCTATCGGCGATCTCCTTTATAAAATTTAATAAAGATGATGTGAATTTGAGGAAGTGTGACATCATACCAAACAACCAATTAAACTTTGAAGCCGTACTGCGTCCCTTCTATTGTTACTATCATAATAGGGGCTGAAATTCTAGCGTTGCCAACATAGAGGGGCGCCCCTTTATATCCGGCCCCTGGGCGGTCACTCAACCGCGGATCAGGGGGTAATCCTAAAACTGTGCAGTGTGGCATTGTTGCAGTTCTCGAGGTAGAGTAACCTCGCATAATGCAATTCTTTTTATTAATAATACGTTATCTGTGACGAATAACACTACTTGTATGTATTGAATTATATGTGGCCACCACGGAAAATCTATTTGCAGCAAACTCAGATCAGGGCGCGAGCGCGAACGTTGCAAAGTAGCTTGCTGCAGTTCTCCACCTCACAAAATGCATAATGCAATCCTTGTTATAACACTTTATCTGTGCCCAGTTACGCTTTATATCTTCTATTCATAGTGCATTCCCAGTTGCATACTCTGATCTCGGGATTTGCTTTTTGGCTTTTCCGAAGATAATATGTGACAACGGCTAAGAATGCCAACCAGCTTTGTGGGTAGATCAGGAGCATCGGAACATTTGTAGATTGCATAATACGTGGCATGCACGAATAATTCGATCTGCAGTATATCAATCACCAGGTTCGGAGTGAGCATAAACGCAATTCTCCATAATGCAATCTATAAAATAATTTATTTGTGTCGAATTCACTTCGAATTTAATCAAAAGCTTAAAACTTTTAGCAAACTATTCGAGTTGAAATTCGATAGCAGTAGTGACATGAAAAGTGGAACATTCATTTTAGTTTTTTCCCGTTCTTGTATTCATCTGCTCAATGAGTAATATTGCAATCATTTGGCATGGTTTACGAAGGACGGGTCCGAAAACATATTGCTTTATCAATACAAAGGACAAGAAAATGTCTATGTAACCCTCGACAAACCGACGGAACCGTTATAACGGAATATATCTCGACATTATTATTCCGTGTTGTTATTCCTTTGAGGATAATTAATATGATTAAAGTGAGTTTGATAAATTGTCTTTGAAGAGACGGTCAGTATAATGAAGGGCCCTGGATAAGGGTTAGGGATTTGTAACAGCTTTGTTAATTTTCGGTCAAGACCTCAGTGAACCGTCGCTCAAGTGGTCAACGCCCATTAAACTTCATCCATGGACTTAAAAAGGCATTAGCTGTATTTAACGTCGACAGAAATAGCCAGTAATGCGCGAACAAAGGCTTTTTCGGACTTCCACGGTATTCGATCTTGAATTTGAATACGACACGTTCTGTTGCTGGTATTGAGATCGTCTCTCTAGCTAGAAACGCTTGAGTACGCCAGACCTGCCATATTGTAGCCATTATTATTAAATTTAGTTCGGTAACAAGTTTGGCTCATATTTTGAGACATCTTAAAAAAAATATACGAGTATAATATAAATATATTAAGACAAATAACACTGATTGAGCTAGCTCCAAAGTAAATTTGAGACTTGTGTTATGGAATACTAACTCAACGATACTTTATTTTATAACGAATACGTATACAATAAGTAACAAAAACCCTGTCCGATCCTTGTAGGAGCAACTCAGACTGTCAAAATGAACAACTTTTTCTAAGGCACCAATGCTCGAAACTCGAAAAAAAAAATCCACCACTTTTGTATGAAAATGACGAAAATTTCTTTAATTTTCAAGCATTGGTCTCATAGAAAACGTTGTTCATATTGAGGGTCTTGCTTGCTTTTCGTGTTTAGATTTTTCAAGCTGCCTAAAGGCATCTGACATAGCTTAACGACTGCCATACAATGATGACAGCCGGAACCAACGGCTGTTGCCGAGAAATTTTCATGCCACTTGTGGTCACCAATCCAAGTGCGGACCACGCCCTGTGTCGCTTTACTTGCGAAAGCGCTAGTAATGCGCACTCCCGCCGGGCCACCGAGCTCCTCTTGAGGGACTGAGTTGCTCCTACAAGGATTGGACAGGGTTTTTGTTACATATTATATAAACATCTAAGACCCAGGGCTACTTAAAAAGGCCATTTCCCAACTTGCCCCGACCGGGGATCGAACCCGGGACCTCTGGGTGGCGGACTAGCATGGTGACCATTACGCCACGGAGGTCGTCAATCTTGACTATATGTCCCGCCCAAATCAATTTTTTAATTTCTTTTTGCAGGTTTTTATATGCTGTCGAGAAAAAAATTCTAGCAGCGTTATCGGAACTTGTGTTTTTGCTTCATAGATAAGAAGAACTTACGAGCTTTTGTTTCATGTGCAAAAATTTTGAAATCTTTCATGTCTAAAGGCTTTTTGAGATCAATGTCTCGCCCTTATATTTATTTTTAAATATAAACTTATCGTTAGCCTCGGGCGTAGGCGTAGCTCACGTCAAATATTTTTTTAAATATGGAGTAACTGATATGAACATAACTCGTTAAAGGGCATTAGGGACAGCGTTGGCAGCGTCAACTGGACCGAACGAGTTAATTATAAATGACCCGACCGTTCTAACTACCCTTATAATACCACAACTTTTCACCTAATCTAAACCGGTTACATAAAACATTGCACTACAAACTGTTTGAAAAAAAGAGCAACTATAGCGGTAGTATAATAGTATTTAATGCGACTTTTAGCAGCGATGTACTAACCTTAAATACGTTACTACGGAGCAAGTTGCCAAACAACTTACTGAGCCTGTCTAGATAATTGACTACGTATCAAGAGAAATTGGACGACGTTCAAGTCACACAAGCATTTGTCATGAGCATAAACAGAAATTGGTTACAATTTGGAGCCAGTGCACAACTTATAAAGCCGCGCCGCGATCGATAGTGGCGACCTCTTTACCGAGCGATGCACCGAGTTGCCCGGGACACCGTGGAACTGTGCCGTGCTCCTTATCCTTAATCGTCTTTAAAAACGCAGTTGCAATGTAATTACTGTCCGATAACTTGGAAAGATAAATGAATGTTAATGGAGCACTCAGGAAGCGCTTGAGCAGAACATTTCATTGCTACTTTTACTTTATAGATTTATTTTTCTTAAGTTTTTCATTCTCGTCGGCATTTAATTAGAGAAAAATAAAGTTTTAATTAAAATGTGACGGTCAGCAGGAATGAGAAAATAAATTAAGAAAACTTTAAAATAACTTACTTTATTGCATCTTGGTGGTTTGTTCGTATGCTAACGACTTTTCGCCCGAATTTTTTTATCTAGAAACGTCAGCCTCAAACAAAAAAGCTTAAAAAGAAATTGTAGCTGAGATTAAAGTACTCGTCAACACCAATAAGCCCAAACAAACACGATATATATTCGTCGTTTCATTAGAAACTACTTATGGCTACCTCCGGGCTCCAACGTCAGACCAACTCTATAACATCATTATATTGATTTGTTATCCTTTTTACATACGTTTTTTGCATGTAAACAAAAAATCAGGTTATTATATTGATAACAATTACTTTAAACGTCACACAGAAGAAACAGAGAGACAATGGCAACCCTCATTTTAATATTCCAAGATTATTCAGACTCATGTGATGAAGAGACAGATGTATATACAGTATATAATCAAGTTTATACCTCAATAATCAAACATGTTGATAGTTTCATATTGCAGCATTATAATGAAATCAAAAAGCAAGAAATGCGTAAAAGGAGCCATTCGCAAAAAGCCAAATGGCATGCCGCCTTGCCAAATTAAGCTGTTAATTTACTTAATTTTCCTAGTTTTAATATTCATAATCCTTATTGTCCTTGGCATTTGGCGAATGAGGTCCTTGCTGTACTGCTCATGATTTCATAAGAATATAATTATTACATGGAGACATTCCAAAGAGTATAAAGGAGATGACAATAGAAAATCTAACCCAAACACACTTCATTTCATTTTACTTATTTATGTTAATTGTGCATCTTCATTTGATTATCGTTGCCGCAACCTGGATTGTATTAATTTTAATTCTTGTTCTTATTTACGCGATGTTCTTATGTAGTTTGGCAAATATGTCCAGTCTATAGAAATAATTTATTCTGAACCACTTTCCAATCCTTTTAATTTTAGAAAGGCATAGTAAAGAAAATTTTACTTTTTGGACTTAAGAGCGTTTTATGCTAATGTTAGACGTGTTACTTATGATTGATGATGAATAAAGATTAAGAATTTAATTCTTCTTGAAATAAATTAAGAGAAAATTAAAAAAAAATAAAGGCATCGATGAACAAAGTGCGATTGATCGAGTCACTCAATACGATCGTCTTTCCTTCACAGCAAGGAAAACAAAAGGAAAACCTTCAGGACATTTCTTAGCGAGACTTTTATCGTTGTAATTTGATACAAATGCAAACGGGGGTAAAGGCATGTCATTTTACAAAGTGAAAGCATCGTATACAAATAGTAAGCTTGTTTTCGTTGGGTAAATGTACTTTTTACAAGGGCTTTGTGTATGATGTGTAAATTCTCGCAAAATATTATCGTAAGCAATCAAGTGCTTCCTATTTATGGTAAACAAATTTAACAACAAATACAGCAATCTGGTCACTGAAAATAAACGGGGAGGTATATTCTCAGTGAAATTTAATAAAGAATAAAACTTGTTTGTTTTATGAACCACGTACTAAAGATGTCCATATGATACAATGTCTGAATCTCAAAATAAGGACAGACAAAAACTCAGATTCTGAAAAAATTAAGAGAAAAATGACATCAAAACAGATTACTGTCCCATTCTTAAAATGTTTATTTTATTTCTGCGTAATAGCTTGAACAAAGCTGTATAGAAAAGCTAGTCCGATATTATAGCGTGAAAGCTGAAGGAATTTTCGTCGGATAGACGTCGATCGAGTGCCCTGACCATTCATCTTAAAATGGTTCGCGTTACTTGCGGAAAAGCTCCGAGATCAATACAGTTGTTCCGGAAAATATTAACGATACCGGAGCGATGTGTACAGTATTTACTTATACAAAAGGTCCATAATAACAGTTCGAATACAGGTTACATCATTCAAGCTATGTATTTCTCGCAAGATTTCACGACCGTATTAATATCTTAGTATTATTGTAGCGAAAGGGAAATACGCAGGCAGTGGTCTTTTTTCGTGGTAACGCCCATAGTACTGATTTTGTGATCGATGACATTATTAATACATAAATAAAACCGGCCAAGTGCGAATCGGACTCGCGCGCGAAGGTTTCCGTATCATTATCTATAAAAAAATCATGTTGTATGGGAGCCTCACTTAAATATTTATTTAATTTTGTTTTTAGTATTTGTTGTTATAGCGGGAACAGGAATACACAATCTGTAAAAATTTTAAAAGTCTAGCTATCACGGTTCATGAGATACAGCTACAGCCTGACAGACAGACGGACAGTGGAGTCTTAGTAATAGGGTCCCGCTTTTACCCTTTAGGTACGAAACCCTTAAAAGAAATCTAAGCAAAAATTTTTGTACATTTACACAACGAAAACAAGCTTACTATTTAAAGTATTATTGTAGTAATGTACAATAATACTTTACATATGTACTACGTGGTTTGAATTACTTTGTGCGATTCCACCAGTAAGTTCATTCAAACTATTGCCGGCCCACTACTGTATTTCCCAGCATACCTGCAACCAACAGCTGATGCATGCTTCCTCCCATGCTGCTGCATCTGCTACGGCTGCGGCAACATCACTTGATGGTGGCAACATGTTGGTGGCAGGTATGCTGGGACTAAAAGTAATGGGTGGGCGCCGGCCGGCAATCGTTTGCATGAACTAACTGGTATAGTAGAACTATGACTTCCGCAAAGTAACACCTGAACCTATTAACAATAATACTATACATATGTTAGTTTAACACACGCACAAACCGCAGCAATTTTATAGAAAATAAGTCAATAATAATAACACTAATATAATATTCTGTCACGTCAGGGTGTCGCTTAATGGCGCAGAAAAGGCCGAGGTGGTCGTTTCATACGTCATTAGCTTTAAATACTGTTATTGACTGCCTCCGTAGTCCAGTGGTCAAGGCGTTCGCCTTGTGACCCGGAGGTCATGGGTTCGATTCCCACTGGGAAGCATACTTTGTGAAAAGTTGTTTCCAGTCTGGATAGGATATTGCAGGCTTGAATCACCTGATTATCCGAAAAGAAAGATGATTCCGTGTTTCGGAAGACACGTAAAACTGTGGGTCCCGAACGCCACCTAGCGTTTGATCATCAAACTATCCAAGGATTGGTTCCTGGTTTGCCCTTTGGGTTGTGGAGGTCAGACGGCAGTCGCTCTGTGTAAAAACCAGTAACCTCGTCAAATCTCCTTGGTTAGTTAGCGGACCCCGGGCTCTGAAGCGTTACTGCTGAGGATGCAACCGGGAATACGCTCGGATGATGATGATGATGATGACTGTTATTGGATGTCTCTATATACACAATCGTTAAACCTAACCTCCATTGTAGATAGAGGCAACTCGATAAGGACCTACAAAAGTAAACAGAAAATAATTGCGTAAATGTAGAGGGAAGGAAAAAGGACAGGACCGGCCAAGGAGCATTTAAAGTTTTTTTTTAGTATGAAGATAGAATAGGATTGTTCTTTATGATTCAAAACAAGTTGTACCACAGGGTAGATATCATAAGAAAACACTGTGTATAGCTGAACACACTCGTATCTGTTAATGATAGGTAGATACGAAAATTAAGTACTTATTTTTAAATACAAAAAACATATTTTCTTCGAGCCATGGAAATAAAAATAGTGTTAACATGTAACAACCATCTCTCCTGAAAACATAAAATTTTTACTAAATGCGCAAGGAAGATAACTTTATTGTACATTAAAGTATCCTAAGTAGTAGGTATGCCCTTTCAGCAATTTACAGGTAATTTGCTACTTTTGGTATGCGATTAGTAGCATAATACTTCCCCCCTTCAGAATCCACCATTTCTCCTTCACTCGTGATTTGTAATCTACTTTTAATGGCAATTCCGAAACACGAATTCTAGCCCCTCAAAGAGTGCTATAAACATGTTTACTATAGTCTCACTAAGCTTAGAAGGTATTGATCAACCAGTAGAATTGTTGACTTTACTACCTACGAGGCAGTATCACAGAAGTCACTATAGATACATATGTACTCGTAACAGGGCATCGTAATTAATGAACTAAAGGCAATTAACAAAAGACATTAACACAAACAATATGTTATACTAGTTTTTTTTTATTATTCCATATCCACTAGGTACTTGTATTGACGTAGTTGTCGTGGGTGTTTATAGTAAAAGCACTACTATATTATCCTTCAACGTCATTTTAATATGCCATGAAATTTTTAATACTTACGTCACTATATACATTTTGTCGTACGAAAAACAGTTGTGAATATTTATTGAGTTGGGGGTAGATTTTAATACATCAGTCTGTGTTAACATTATCTACACAAGTTTCGAGTCAAAAACTCGCTTGTTACATTTTTATAATTTTTTGAATAATTCAGTATGGCAAAACCCTCCAATGAAGGTACAAAAATTGACCAGGCCCCCAGTACCCGGCGGCCCCGCTATTCCTGACTCCGGTAGCGGTCATGGTAACGGCGGGGCAGGGGGTGCTAAGAATCTCCGGATGAGATCGGGCTACCACCCTCGGCGGAAACTGGCCCTGGTAACACACAACGTCCGCACTTTGAGGTTGGACGAAAAACTGGCTGAGGTGGAAGAGGAAATGAGTAGGTTACGTTGGGACATTGTGGGGTTGTCTGAAGTCCGAAGAAAGGGGGAGGGCACGACAACCCTAGAGTCCGGTAACCTACTATATCACCGGGAGGGAGACGAAATAAAGTCTCAGCATGGTGTCGGGTTTCTCGTTCACAGGTCCCTCGTAAATAACTTAGTTACCATCGATAGTGTTTCCAGCAGGGTAATATACCTGATACTCAGAGTATCGAAAAGATACTTGCTGAAGGTTATACAGGTGTACATGCCGACCGGAAAACACTCAGATGCAGAGGTTGAGGTTGTGTATGAGGACATTAGTAGGGCCATACACGCCTCCAAAACCCAGTTTACGGTTATTATGGGGGACTTCAACGCAAAACTGGGCAAGGGACGCGATGGAGAGATTAGGGTGGGGCAATTTGGATATGGCGAACGCAACGACAGGGGGCATAGGTTGGCTGATTTTCTGGAGGAAGAGGGACTTTTTGCGATGAACTCTTTCTTCAAAAAGCCACCACACAGGAAGTGGACTTGGATGGGTCCTAGTAAAAACGACCAGCCTCCAGTCAAGAATGAGATAGACTTCTTCCTGACGACGAAGAAGCAGATATTCAATGATGTCTCCGTGATCAACAGGATTAAAACCGGCAGCGATCACCGAATTTTAAGAGGCATCATGAATATCAGTCTCCGACTCGAAAGGTCAAAACTGATGAAGTCTACGCTCCGACCATCGCAGAGCCAGATCCAAAACCCCGAGAGCTTTCAAGTCGAGCTCTCCAATCGCTTTGAAGGCCTCCAGGATTGCGTTTCAGTGGACGAGTTAAACAACGGGTTTGTAGAAACTGTCCAAGCCGTGGGTTCCAAGTTTTTTAAATCCCGACCTAAAAAGAAACCTCAAAAAATCTCTGCTCAGACCCTAGTCTTGATGGCAGAACGACGATCCATGACGCTGCAAACTTCCGAAGACGCTGAGTCGTATCGGCGGCTCAACAGAAGAATTCAAAAGTCCTTGCGACACGACATTCGCTCCTTTAATACGAATTGTATTGAGGAGACGATAGAACGAAATAAAGGTTCCAAAGTGCTTGCAAGGACTATGTCTACTGGGCAAAGCCGACTGACTAAGCTGAAGACGGAGGGCGGTAACATGGTGTCGACCAAAGATGGGGTACTGGCAGAGATCGAGAGATTTTATGGGCAGTTATATACATCCGTTGCAAAACCTAGCGTGGATATGGCTACAGATCCAAGAGCCAAGCTAACCCGACACTATACCGAAGATATCCCGGACATCAGTCTGTACGAGATTAGGATGGCCCTCAAACAGCTCAAAAACAACAAGGCGCCAGGTGAGGATGGAATCACAGCAGAGCTTCTGAAAGCGGGCGGAACGCCAGTACTGAAAGTCCTTCAGAGGCTCTTTAATTCCGTTCTGCTCGAGGGCGTAACGCCGGAGGCGTGGAACAGAGGCGTGGTGGTCCTTTTCTTTAAAAAGGGTGACAATACTCTATTAAAGAATTATAGGCCCATGACGCTTCTGAGTCACGTCTATAAGTTGTTTTCGAGGGTCATCACGAATCGTCTCGCTAACAGATTTGATGCCTTCCAACCTCCCGAACAAGCCGGATTCCGAAAAGGCTACAGTACCATGGACCACATCCATACTTTGCGGCAGGTTATAGAGAAGACGAGGGAGTATAACCGGCCGCTGTGCTTGGGGTTCGTGGACTACGAAAAAGCCTTCGATTCGATCGAAACATGGGCCGTGCTTCAGTCTCTCCAGCGGTGCCGCATTGACTGTCGGTATATCGAGGTGTTGAAGTGTCTATATAACAAAGCCACTATGTCGGTCCGAGTACAGGAGTACAGTACGAAGGATATTCCATTGAATAGAGGCGTGAGACAGGGAGATGTCATATCTCCAAAACTGTTTACCGCCGCTCTGGAAGATGCCTTCAAGCTCCTGGAATGGGAAGGACTGGGCATCAACATCAATGGCGAGTTTATTACTCACCTTCGATTTGCCGACGATATCGTTGTCATGGCAGAATCGATGGAGGACTTAAGTACGATGCTTGAAGACCTAAATCGAGTCTCCCAACAGGTCGGCCTAAAAATGAATATTGACAAGACGAAGGTCATGTCAAATATGCACGTTGCGCCTTTACCAGTTTCTGTTGGGAGCTCCACCCTCGAAGTTGTAGACCAGTATGTCGTCGTTGTCTACCTGGGTCAATTGATCCAGGCAGGAAGTTCCAGCTTCGAGGAAGAAGTCTTTCGGCGAATCCGACTCGGCTGGGCAGCGTTCGGGAAATTACGCAGTGTTTTATCGTCTAAAATACCTCAGTGCCTTAAGACGAAAGTGTTTAATCAATGTGTGTTACCAGTGATGACTTATGGCTCTGAAACGTGGTCCCTTACTATGGGTCTCATAAGAAGGCTCAAGGTCGCTCAACGGGCTATGGAGAGGACTATGCTTAGTGTTTCTCTACGCGATCGAATCAGAAATGAGGAAATTCGTAGGAGAACGAAGGTCACCGACATAGCCAAGCGGATTAGCTCATTGAAGTGGCAGTGGGCGGGGCATATAGCGCGAAGAACCGATGGCCGATGGGGCAGAAAGGTTCTCGAATGGCGGCCACGTACCGGCAAGCGCAGCGTAGGACACCCACCTGCTAGATGGTCAGATGACCTGAGCAAGGTTGCAGGGAGGCGCTGGATGCAGGCCGCTTCCGATCGGTCGTTTTGGAAATCCTTGGGGGAGGCCTATGTCCAGCAGTGGACTTCCTGTGGCTGATATGATGATGATGATGATGAATAATTCAGTAGGTTATGACTGACTTGAATCGTCGAGATATTCGTGTTATAATGATGTATAATTTTAAGCGTGGCTTATCAAAACAACAATGCTTCGAGGAAATTAGTGGTGTGTTGGGTGATAGTTGTCCTTCGCTAAGAACCATAACCATAGAACGATGGTTTCTTCAATTCAATCGTGGAAATATCCACGATTGAAGTTTGGAAGACGATCCGAGACCGGGCTGGCCGATTGACGCAACCACCGATAAAAATGTTGTTGCTGTGCATATCGAGGAAACTCTCAATTTAAGTTCATCAAGTGTTCATCGAATTCTTCATGAACATTTAGGAGTAAGAAAGCTTTGTTCACTTTGGGTACCACATTAATGACTAATGAGCCCAAAAAGCAACGCGTAAATTGGTATCAAATAATGTTAATAAAATTCGACGACGGCAAATCTGGTGACGAAGCTTGGCTGTATTATTTTGGATGTTCCAACAAAATCCCAAAACAAAGCATGGGTTTGAAGACGAAGATCCGCCGTCGTCCGTCAAAATGTCTTAATCAGTGAAAAAAAAAATGGTAGCCGCATTTTTTCCAAAAGGGGAATTTTGTCAATAGTTGTCCTTGATAAACAGAAGGCGGTAACTGCTGCCACAAGTATTAGAAGCTTTAAACAATGAACGGCCGAACTCAAGGCGCAACACTTGGTTCTTGCATCATGACAACGCTCCTGCACATCGTGCCGGTAAAACTATGGACTATTTGCGGCAAACTGGGATTAAATTACTGGGCCGCCCTCCCTATAGTCCGTACGAACCGTGCGATTTTAAGCGATTTTGGTTTATTTCCTGTTATAAAAAAAAAAAAACAAATAAAGAGGCGCAAACTTTCACATGACGACCAACTTGTAGGTGCTTTTAAAAAAGTATGCAGTAGTTAGTATACCGAAAGGTTTCTGGGTCAGAGTGTTTGATACGTGGTTTGCACGCATGAATAGTTGGCTTTGTGCTGATGGATTACTTTAAGAAAACTTTCCAACAACCAAACTTATGTAGTGACCTACGTATTAGAGCAGAAGTTCCCAAACTTATTTTGTCAAACGCCCACTTTAAAAAATCTGTTATTTTGTAGCGCCCCCCATTTTTTTCACCATAAAAACCTGAATCACATATTTGTCTTGCCTGTAGTTTAATTCAACCTATATTCTAAACTAGACTTTTTTACAAGAGAGAGCAATAATAATACATACACCAGTACATTAGAGTATCTTTTATAAAAAATAACAATAATCAACATTGTTAATTTTAAATAGAAAAATAGCAATAATAATACAATTTTACAAAAATATAGAGTATTGGAAGTGGGGACATCACCTGCGAAACTTTAAAACACGAAATTTTTTCAGTGTTTGATTCCTTTAACGATATAAATAGCGTTGTGAACGCATTAAAATAATAAATATTAATTACATTTTTAGTTATAAAAAAGGATATAAATATGAACTAATAAATGGATGTTGTGTAGTAAGAGGATTTTAATTTCAGTGAATTTTAAAATATGAAATAGCTGAAGTTATAAATCACTCATTGCTTAAATCACATCAGCGCCCCCCAACTTTATTCTGGGCCCGTTACCGCCCCCTTAAAGCCTCCAGCGCCCACAAGGGGGCGTTATCGCCCACTTTGGGAAAGAAGTTCAAAAACTAAAAAGTTCAACATTATCTTAAAAAACTAAAACTATTCACTCCTATGTATTAATTTAAATCCACGTTTATGTTATGATATGAAAGAAAACTTCTTGCTAAAGATTAAAAGACAGCTCATATGTGAATCGACTGGATTATTTGTTCCTTTCTCTATTATACATTGGAAGTTTATAGACAATTTCGAAATTGCTACGTTATCCGATTGGTTGATCGTTCCTCTTCATCAGATTCAATTACGGAACATTATTAATGTCCGCATGAACACTGGACACACGCGCAGGTATTCATTAATTGAAAATCGATGCCAGCTTAATGAAAAAGTGGCAGGTGGACACAGTGGAGAGGATATTCGCGTGTGGTACAACAATGGAAAAGTATTTGATTAACACGAAGTTATTAACGGTTATAGCTGAAAATTAACGTCAGGCTTTCTTTGTTGTATGAAGTACATTACACGTACCAGTAACTGCATTGTATATAAAAGCTAAAGTAAATGAACGTGCTAATAAAATAGCAATATCATTAGTAGATACTTCGTAAATAAAGAAATATCTTATTTGTGAAACGTCATAATAGGGAAGATGCATAATGAGTAGATTTTGATATCTCTAATTTTGTAAGCATTTTCGTAAAAAAGGCCTTTAAGCACAATTATATTTTTCTATCGATTCATTCACTTCAATCAAAAGTCAATTTTAGAAGTAATAAATGGTTCAAAAATTATATTTATGGACGACCTCCGTGGCATTGTGGTCACCATGCTAGTCCGCCACCCAGAGGTCCCGGGTTCGATCCCCGGTCAGGGTAAGTTGGAAAATGGCCTTTTTCAAATTGTCCTGGGTCTTGGATGTTTATCTATATATGTATTTGATATAAAATATAGTAGTTAATAGATTCAGGTGTTACTTTGCGGAAGTCAAAGTTACATACTACATGATTTGAATTACTTTGTGCAATTCCGCCACCAGGACTTGCACAAAGTAATTCAAATCATGTAGTTTATAAAATATAGTATCGTCGAGTTAGTATTCCATAACACAAGTCTCGAACTTACTTTGGGGCTAGCTCAATCAGTGTTATTTGTCCATATATTTATTTATATTACCATAGGATTTTCACTTATAATACCACAAGAGCTTCAAAATTATCGGGTATTTCCCGATAGGTTCGTTGCAAACAAATGAAGGAGTCAAGTTTTTCAGGTTAAAAAATCACGAGCGCGAAGCTCGAGTGATTTTTCCTGAAAAACTTGACGACTTTATTTGTTTGCAGGGAACCTTGAGGGAAATGCCAGATAATTTTGAAGCTCGTGGGGTATTCGGGGGATTATTTTTCCGTCCCAAATGTCGGCCAATAGAATTGCACCATGAGATGAAATGAACAGTTAACAAATAAGAATTTCATAATGAATAAAACAACATTTAATTAAGATTCAGGGTAGTGCAATTAAAAATACAATTGTTGTAAACATTGGTGCATGTTTTCTTCAAGTCAGAGTTATCGGTAATGGTCCCAGAAGAGGTAGATGGCATGAGGTTTATGCTGTTGATGGCATTTTCTGCAGTAGGCTCACTCCTTCGCAGTTTCTTGACAATTAATTCGTGGTGTTCCTGGTCGAGAAAAATTGTTTGGTTCCAAACTGTTTTTTTTGCCTTCTCCGTATTAATGGGAACATTTCCTTTGACTTTTTTATCGATGGTGGACAGAGAACAAACTCCAAATCGACTCATTTTCATGCAAAATCTCCAATTTTCACAATTGAATTCAACCTGTCAGTTTGACGTGTGGTTAATTTGACTGGATTATGTTTTGTTTTTTATATATAGCAACTACCAGAGAAAATAATCAAAAAATTATCAGTATAATACCATGTAGGTTGTACCACGTGACGTCGAATGGTGCAATTCTATTGGTCGATATTTGGGTCGGAAAAATAATCTTAAAAAAATATAGCTACCTACCTACTTTTGTTTTGAGGCCAATCCTGTAAACGCAATATTTGACACAACACCCAAACAAATGTTCTTACATCATGCCGTCCAACCTTTATATCTTAAAGAGATTTTGGGTTAGCGAGGTAGTTTTTTCTTGGACGTGCAATTTTAGGAACTCTTCCCATAGTACAACAAAAAAAAAATGCATCTGCCCCATAGTATACCAGCCATTTTACGTTTCGTGAATCGAGTTTTGGGATTTTTCAGTAATATAATTTAGTACATTATATTCTGCTTCTGACAATGACTGTTAAAATCTTGTAATTGAACACAAAATCATTGAAATATAAAGACATAAAAACCGAAAATATACAGTTAATCTATCACTATGCCGCAATTCCGAATATCCAGATAGGGAGCAATTTCCTTCTGCGCGTCCTTGTAACCTTTGCGAAGTATTCTTTCGCCGGGGCTTATCTCGAAGGCTGGCACGCAACGTATTGTGCCTACAGCCCACTCTTCGATTTTCCTATACGCTAAGCTAATATTTAAAGCTCCGTGACGTTGGTTACGGGCAAGACCTAAAATTGCCAAGGACAGTGCAGTGTAATGATGGCCTATTTTTATTACAGTAACTTGAAAAAAGTAGAACAGTTAACATTTTTTTAGATCGATTATTGTTGTATACATACGAAAGTGGCAGACGATCGTCAAGCCATCGAACCGATTGAAGTAAGTTGGAGAAAGATTAGAAGAAGATTAGAAGGCTTATATTTTTTCGATAAGTATGAGCATGATTTACATTCTAAATGAGGGAGATGCGGATATCGTCATCACCATCAGATCTTTTTAGTATCCACGACAAGAGCAAGACCCCGTACTACCAGAGCCATACTTGGCCAGAACAGCCAGAGGATTTGGCCTACACTAAAGGCATTCGATATATTATCTATTCCCATTCTTCTGCAAAAGTTAGACAGGATCGGTATTAGAGGAAAGCAGCTGGCTCTATTTAGGGACTACTTTTCTGGACGAACTCAAAGAGTGAGACTCGGTGGCGATATCGTCAGTGATTGCACAAATGTGACCTACGGCGTACCACAAGGAAGTGTGCTAGGTCCCATACTTTTCCTCATTTACATAAATGATCTCTGTAATATGACACTAAAAAATGGTACGATTTTTACATATGCTGATGATACCGCCATCGTTTTCACTGGTTCGACCTGGAATGGTGTTCTTGAGAGTTCAGAGGAGGGTATGGCTAGGGTAGCGGTTTGGTTAAAACATAATTTACTTACATTAAATACTAGTAAAACGTACTATATTTGTTACTTTATTAATAATAAAACTCAACCTCCCCATGATATTAATTTAAAAATTCACACATGTGACAATTTGACAAAAATAAACTGTCTGTGCCTCGATAACTAGAGTCTCACAGACAAAATACTTAGGTATAATTGTCGATGAGCTACTTTTCTGGTATCCTCAAATAGAGCAACTAACTGCTCGAATCCGTAAATTCGTTTGGATATTCAAGACGCTACGCCATATAGCATCTAAATTAATTTTAAATAACATTTATATAGCTTTGGTTCAATCTGTTTTTACCTACTGTATTCGAATATGGGATAGTGCACTAAAAACTCGTTTCTTAGAAGTTGAACGGGCGCAAAGAACATTGTTAAAAGTCAGATACTTTAAAAACCTTCTGTGTCCGACCACGGAATTATACGAATTTAGTGACCCTCTATCAGTTAGAAAACTATACATTTTGCAGTTAACATTAAAAAGCATAAATCTCTTTCTTATATTACTGATGTTTCTGGGAGAGGGAGAAGAAGGAAAACAGATGTTGCTTACACCCCCTTAGTTAATATTCAATTTGCTAGGTCGCAGTTGGAGTCACGGGCTTCTACCATTTATAACAGGATAAATAAAGTCTTATATATTTATAACAAAACATATCATGAGTGTAAATCAATGCTAACAATATGGCTAAAAGGGAAGACATGTGATGAACTCGAGACGTACATCAGCAATTCCACCATATAGCTACACAGACATTTTAACTTATTTTTCTATTATTATATATTATTTTATTTTATTCTATCTATATATGTAAGTTATTATCTAATTAATGTTTAAATAAGCAATATTCAATAACTCCGAACATATCCGTACATTTAATAAGACGTTTCAATTACCTAAGTGCAATTAAATTTTGTTCACATGTTATAATTAACTGTTATAAGAGAGCGATGTTTCCTGGCACAAGCAAATTTTGCTTAAAAGGAGGCACCCACAACTAGTTACCATTGTAAACTTTTAAGTACCCAATAAACATTTTATTTATTATTATTTATTTATTTATTATAGCAGCCAGAGGATTTGGCCTACACTCGGATACCAATATAGTTTAAAATATTTATTATAGAATGACTATAACGAAGAAGAAAAAGCCGGCCAAGTGGGAGTCGGACTCGCGCACGAAAAGTTCCGTACCATTATCTATAAACGATCACGTTTATTGTACGGGAGCCCCCTAAATATTTATTCTAGTAGTATTTTTTGTTATAGCGGCAACAGAAATACATCATCTGTAAAATGTTTAACTGTCTAGCAATAATGGTTCGTGATGAGATACAGCCTGGTGACCGACACACAAACAGACGGACAGCGGAGTCTAATTAATAGGGTCCCGTTTTCACCCTTTGGGTACGGAACCCTAAAAATATGTTTTTTCTTATTCCTCAACGAGGAAGGTCATGATTATTGCAGTGTAATACACGGACGAAATGTCTACCATTATTTTAGTTATTTGTCAATGCCATCTCCATTTCACGCACTAGTTAGCAATTCCCTAATCTGCAGGTTCCCTCGCTGTTTTCCTTATCCGGAATGCTGATGTAAATGAGAGCGACAGAATTTCACTGACGCAATTACATGTTACAGCTGAAACAGCGAAGCTAAGTAGGACGTTGTCGAACCAAATCAATAAAGACGACACAGATCTCTTGCAAAATGTAGTTCAGCCGCTATACTTAAGGTGAAGACAGGGCATTAGTGACGCCCTCATCACACTAATAATAAAAAGGCGAAAGTTTGTGAGTGACTATGTTCGTTACTTCTTTACGCGCAAACGGCTGGACCAATTTTGATAAAATTTGGTATGCAGGAAGCTGACACCCTGGATTAACACATAGGTTACTTTGAAGGGATCCGTACAGCAACAAAACCAACAAAAATGAGAAAACGGAACCCTTATAGGATCACTCGTGCGTCTGTGTCTTTCCGTCCGTCTGTCACAGCCAATTTGCTCCGAATTTACTGGACCAAATCAAGTGAAATTTGGTAGGATGGTGTAATCATATGACCCAAACACATATGTGTAAAGGAAAGTAAAGTAAGAAATTAAAAACAAAAAAGGTTTTGCCTACCTTACTGTCATATATCATATTAAAGGGCTCATTATTAGGATCTCAAATATTTTTTTATTTTTTTTTATTAGCCTGTTTGGGTGTCCCACTGCTGGGCAAAGGCCTCCCCTTCCTTCTTCCACAGATCCCTGTCCATAGCAGCCTGCTGCCACTCTTTTTTGAAGCTGCTGATGTCATCGCGCCATCTTCTCCGTGGTCTTCCTCTACGCCTGCGCCCTTCTGGCACCCACAAGGTTGCCTTCCGGGCCCATCTATCCGGATGCATGCGGCACACATGTCCCGCCCAATCCCACTTAAGTTTGGCCGTCTTAACGCCGACATCAACAACTCCAGTTCTAGAACGCAGATCAACATTACGTACCCTATCCACTCTTCGTACTTCTATTATGCTGCGTCTGACTTTTGACTCTCTGTCAGAGACCAGGTCTGTGCGCCATAGGTAAGAATGGGAAGGATACACATGTCGAGGAGCTTGCGCTTGAGACACAGCGGAAGGTTGCCCTTCATTAGCACCTTCATTGACCAGAAGCATCGAAAACGCCTGGAAAGGCGTTTTTGATGCGGCGATCGATTTCCTTATCCTGCCTGTTACCGAAGCTTGCTATCTGGCCCAAATAAATATAGTCTTGGTCTTAACTTTGGTCTTTGACTGATTCATCTCCAGTCCAGCCTAAAGGCTTACCGAGCTTAATTCTTGTAACATTTTTTGCAGTTCGGCTGCTGAATGGGAAAAGAGGACAATGTCATCGGCGTAACGGAGGTTTGACAACCTAGTACCGCCGATGTCAATACCTACCGTTTCCCATGAGTCTGCCAGCTTCTTGAAGATCTCTTCAAGGCAACTATTGAATAACTGTGGTGACAGTGGATCGCCCTGTTTGACCACTCTCTCCACGTCAAAAGCAGGACCTGGTTTTTGAAGTTTCATTGACGCTGTACTGTTATGATATATATTTTGTAATAATTGTATGTACCTAAGTGTCGTTAATGTTTTGATTTTTAGGAGCGGTGAATATGGAACGATGTTTTAAGCTGTCGAAGGCCTTGCTGTAATCGACAAATCCTACATACAAAGGTTTGCGGTATTCATTAAATTTTTCTATAACCTGATTTAATGTGTGTACGTGGTCTGTGGTGGAAAAATAAGGGCGAAATCCAGCTTGTTCGGGTGGTTGACTTTTATCCAGCAGTGAGGCTATACGGTTTTGGACTGTTTTAATGAACAACTTATAAATATGTGATGTTAAATTAATAGGTCGGTAGTTGTTTATATCTGATTTATCTCCTCTTTTTAACAATAATATGATGTTTGAATGACAGAATTTTTTGGGAATTTCACCTGAGAGAAGAATTGAATTAAACAGTTGGGTAAGATAAGGCAGCAATACTGGTCCTCCAATTTTCAGAGCTTCAGTAGTGATGCCATCCTCCCCTGGGCTTTTATCACATTGCATTGATTTAAGTGCTGTGCGAACTTCTTCTATTGTAAATGGGTAGACAGATTCGTGACAGGTATAATTTTCAGTATTTCTTGGACAATTCGGGTCTGAATATAATAATTTGTAGATACAAATTTCAGTAATCTGGTTTTGATTAGTTTGACTATTTCCTTGATTATCTTTCAATTTTGTGATCCAGTTTTTTTGCTTACATATGCCTTCTTTGGCTGTTCTGAGTGAAGTGGATTTCATGAGGGCTTGTTTGACTCGTTCAGTGTTAAAAGTTCGTATATCACGCCGGATACTCCGCTTTACTTGCTTGTCAATCAGCATATACTGTCTTCTATCTACAGTTTTAACTTGTTCGCAAGCTTCTATGAGGTCTAATGTTTGCAGAGTTAATTTTTTAGCTTTGGTTTTTGTTTGGGCTATTTTTTGAGAGGCTTGCTTAATGGATATCAGAATTTCTATATTGCTCATCTACGGTGTCTGTAGCATTTTCAAGTACACTGAAGCTGTTTCTGGATTCTAAATTAAATTGTTGAAATTTATTTATAATGGTGTCTTTATCTACTCTTTTGATTTGATTCTTGAATAAGTTAAATCGATGAACATTTACATTAAATTTTACTTTAGCACGAACGGGTCTATGATTTGAACTATATTTTATCATGTTAATGACCGAGACGTATTTGTTTTTATTTTAAAATAAATAGTTTTGATTTTATTCATGAAAGAAGACGAAAATTGACCATTACCCCACCTGGTCTCCGAAACTACTGAGACTAATATTTTGAAAAATATACAAAATATATGTAGTTTATTGCTTGTAGATTATAGAAAAAATAAGAAGATATTTTTTTTAATAAGGATCATTTTCGAGGGACAATGAAATAAATAAAAAAAAGTTTTGCAAACCTTACTGTGTCACATATCAAATGAAAGGGCTCCTTATGAGGAGTTCAAGTATATTTTTGTTTTTATTGTAAAATAAATAGTTTTGATTTTACTCATGAAAGAAGATGAAAGTGACCATTCCCCCTACCTGATCTCCGAAACTACGGAGTCTAAAATTTTGAAAAAAAATACAAAATATAGTTTATTACTTGTACATTCCAGGATAATTATCAAGAATTCTATCAATAAAAAAAGAGGTAAAGTCAATAAAATACGTTTACGTACGGAAATAGTTCACTAAAACACCACTAGATGGCGCTATTATTAGTTAACTCGCGTCTTACTATGACGATTTCGAATGTAATATTTTATAGTAATTTAAAAACTTTGGCATTGCACGGAACCCTCTACAAGCGAGTTCAACTCGCACTTGGCCGATTTTATATATATTGCGGGTAACACCGCGGGGCGCAGCTAGATTGAGATAAATTCTTTAATCATTAATGTGGTGATAATTAACATTTTGCAAATGGTTAGGCATTAGATAGACCTTTAAATTATTTTATAAACAATCATCGACAGTAACCGTCTAGATTTGTAACTTGTTTCTGCTAAAAATGGTCACTTTTGGCAAAAAACTTTTTTATTTTAAATAGACGGACTAACTTGATTTCAATCAATGATTGTTCAAAGGCGCCACTTATATGAAAATACTCGTATAATCAAGTTGGTTAACTTATTTATCACCTCTTTTAGAATATTATAACAATAGAATAATGTTTTTAACTTTTGTTATAACTAAAAGGATACTCCTAAATGTGCCGCCCCATGTCCAATCATTCCCAAGTCCAAACAGGAATATTTGACGATTTTGGCACCCGGGGCACGTGCCCCGGTTTGCCCCCCTCTAGATCCGGGCCGACGCACAGCCCAAATCGCTGGGTCTAAAGACTCCAAATTTGGCATATCGGTTCCTTATGAGGTCTAGAGGTGCAATATAAAAGGATTTTCCAAAACTCACCTCTTAAGTTGGTGAAACGGGGGTCCAAAGTTTGTATGGAGAAACAAGTTTGACCATTTTATTCGAAACTTCGCAAGAGTACACCTAGCGGTAAATGACAAAGTACGGGTTTCAGATTTTTCAAAATTCAACCCCTAGAGGGATGAAATGGGGTGACGTACTACCTAGGCCATGCTGAAGCGTGCCGTCGCTCTCCCTCGCTCAAGTAAATGACGGGAGCGGGAACGGGAACGCCGCGGCGGGTCAACTAGGCCTTTAAATCCCATAACTATAATAAATATTGTTATATTTTTGAATTATTCAACATTTTATAAGTTATAAACGTCAGCTATGAGATCGCATAAAGTAGGTACCTAGATTAGAACTCCAAAGAGTGACAACTTTCAGTTAAACCACTCCGAAAGTGTCAGCTGTCTAAAAAGCGACTTCAAAGTCTAATAAAAGTATTTCCATCAAAACAAAAAATGATTTTTAGCGAAATTAGATTGTTATTAAAAGAGATAAAGCTCTATGTCACAAAGAATTTCAAAGTGACCGGCGTTAAAAAGATTTTCTGATGGTTTCTCGGCGTAAGATCCTCTCTTCGAGATCTTGTTATAAAAGTGACGGTCATTACATTTCTCTCCCGTTACAATTTCTGACAAGGTCGGGGGACATTTTTTATTCACACTCCGCATCGTTCAGTATTTTTAATGAGTAGTTATTATTTGGTGTATCGTAAGGGTAAACCACTATTTGTAATTGTTTAATTTAAGGAAAGAACTGAAATCTGTCAATATCATCTACATAGATGTAAGATAACAAGATCATAGATATAAAAGTGAAAATACGAGTTCGATGTGAAAAATATACTTTAGTTAGCTGATGAGGATATAAAACGTCATTTTTATATTTTACTCGTGTGAAGAAGAAAGATTAAGTTTAACGAAATATATAAATTATTACTAGAACATCTTCGAAACAGGTCAATTTTGATAATTACTTATATCATAATAAGACGCCGCTTCTGAATAATATCCTCATTAGGCCAGAGTTACACAACGTCTAAGTGAGATGAGCCACGATAGCCACCCACGACTGCGCCAGAGTTATGAGGACACGCTCTCATTCCCGACATCCTGCGGGAAGTGCGGCCACTTGCGTCAACGCCGGCCAGGACCTTAGCCTCGCCAATGTAGACGATCTGTCAGACGATTGCTCGCAAGATATATGGTTGCCGTCGCAAATAAATATCACCTTGTGGTTCGCCATCAAACACTTAAGGGCTTGAGCGCATCAATGAAATAGCTCTAGAGCTCCAGCGGAAAATTTTCAGCGCTAGCGAAAAATAGGACGTGTGCAAAAGTGGAAAACGAGTAGCTTCTAATGAGTTCAACGGGTAGACCTTTGTGAATTGGGCCGAGTTATCTGGAAAAGGGTTTCCCATTTTGACGTGCCCTAATTCATTCGTGAGACTGGTTTCTAATTTCACGCAAGACTGAACAGATTAACGAAAAAGAAAGGCGTGAACTTTTTGTATCACTGTAAAGATTTCTAGAAACGATACTAGCAAAGCTTTTTCATCCGATGAAGGCTTTGATCATCCGATAAAAAGTTTGATAATGTAGCCAGTATCGACGTAGATGAAATTCATCCTGCTCCATACAGCTTTTCCCTTGCGGAATTAGCAAGTCACAAGCTTTTAGGCAGAATGTAGCGTACCAGTTTTTTGCTTGCAAAATGTTATCTTTTCAAGCCCGGGTATAAATGATACATGTAGAGAAAAAGTCTTTGAATAGGCAGGCAGGCAGTACATCCGCTAACGATGCTGAAAAATGAGACGCACTGCTATTCAGACACACTCATTCATGCCGTAATGCGAATGTACAATGTCGGGATGGGCGAGGAAGGTCGTAACTATTCATCTATTGGCAATGGTTACTGCTTTATAGCCGACGATACAAATCATATGATGAAGTTACTTACTTTTCAGTCTATTTAATATAGGTATTATAGTCTAAAGAGGTGACGGGATTTTTCATAACGATCATGGATACGGTTAAATTTACTTCAACGGGTTGTAAATTAGTCCCCTCATGTTTATGTTGCAACTTCGAGTTCTAGCGGTTATAAGAGGCTTCTTTACTGCGAAAAAAAAATCTATCAAAGTAATGGTCTCTTTTGCTCCGTCCACACTCGTTACCCTAATCATACATGCTCTCGGGTTTTGGTAATTTTTTTTTTACTACATTTATGATAACATTTATAACCAATACTTCTGACATTAACAACGTGAAGTTGTAGTTTCGAGTCCAGTCTTTAATATGTTTTCTTTTTGCTTCCATGTTGGTCGGAGAACAAAAGTAAAACACGTAGAATGTTCCTCGAATCTTAAAAGCCAATCAATAGAATTGGCGAGAATCGGACTTATTAAGGAATGCGACTAGCAAAAAAAAAAAAGAACCCCATTTAATAGTACAGGCTCTTTCTTGTACACTAAATAGCAGATATAGACCGATATATCCGCTATAAAACACAACCTACATGGAGTGCGATTGTTGGTTTTTACCCGACTGCGTCAGGAGGGTTATGTATTTCGAGTGTATGTATGTCTATTTATTGCTATAGGAAGCTCTGAGCCTAAAAGGCTTGATTTATGCTCGTTAGGGTTTCTTTAAATTCGTCTCAATTCTGAGAGTGACACTGAGTGGTATATAAAAAGGCAGTCGGTTTTTTTTAATTACTTGTTCGTGTGTGTAGTTGGCCAACACTAGTGTCAGATTATGCAAGCTTCCTCAAGGCATCTGAGGTAGCTTGACATCTACCATACAATGAGCCTGGACCAACGGCAGAAGGTGCTTTTCGAAGCACAGAGAAGCTCGAGAATTTTAATACTACTGATGGTCACACATCCAAGCGCGGAACACACCAGAGATGGTCTAACTTGCGGAAGCGTTAGTAATACGTGCTCCCACCAGGCTAGCTCCTCAATGGAGTGTATTACAAGTGGAGCATTTCGCCGCGGATGTGGAGGTAACCTTGCGGCGATGAGTGCGTCTTGCAGCGCGTGCTGTGTCCTTTGACTCAAATGCGGATGCGCTCAATTGGCGACCGCGGTTATCGAAGCGCGCTAAACACCGGGCAAGGCTGCACGGCCACTTGTAGTGATGCTTGCAAATCTAGCCCACTTCTACGGTGTGTCTTTTGAATAAATTCATCAGGATCTGATAATCGTACCATGATGGTGTGAGGAAAAAGAAAAAACGTAGAATCTGCCAGATATATCCTCCCGAGCAAATCGTACCGTACCGATCAAAGGTATAGGCGAGAATGGAAATGTTTTTAGTAAGAAACACTTTCAGAATGCAACAAAAACGTTTAATCTACATTGACACAACAAAGAGAAGAACAAATATAGGTAAGTACTCAAAGATTTGGACGGAGATATTTTTAAAGTAGGTATTATAAGAAAGGCTATAAAAATGTTGCCTCGAATCCAGGGAATAAGTATGTCCACTACTTTACTACATTGCACTGGGACATTTTCCCATAATATTATTTAACCAAATGTATCAAAACCTTCAAAAAAGCTCCTATTCAGTAATAAACAAGTAATTAATAAAAAATAAAAACAAAAAAAAAACCGACTACCTTTTTATATACCCAATTAGGGCATGGAATACCGGAATGATTTTCATACCGGTAATGAAATTTCAATAACCAGTAAACCGAAAATTCGGTAATTTTTTTAAAACTGCAAATAACTGTTTAAATGATTCCAACAACGATTGGTACGTCATGTTTGCGGAGAGCGAGAGATTAAAGCAGTTTTCTACGCTATATGGCGGAAACACTGAAACTCATTATCAACTCCATATAGAATCCACAAAATGAGTAATTAACATAAAGGCAATGAAGAATACTAAAGGAAATACATTATTATAAATTATAATCCAAGAATTATTTATATTGTTTCAGTAGCAGAAATATCACATCACAATCAAATAGGTATTAAAACCAGTCTTACTCTCTAATGATAAGAAAACATGCAACAATAATTTCGATTATTTTTCCGACCCAAATATCGACCAATAGAATTGCATCATTCGACGTCACGTGGTACAACCTACATGGTATTATACTGATAATTTTTTGATTATTTTCTCTGGTAGTTGCTATATATAAAAAACAAAACATAATCCAGTCAAATTAACCACACGTCAAACTGACAGGTTGAATTCAATTGTGAAAATTGGAGATTTTGCATGAAAATGAGTCGATTTGGAGTTTGTTCTCTGTCCACCATCGATAAAAAAGTCAAAGGAAATGTTCCCATTAATACGGAGAAGGCAATTTGTTAACTGTTCATTTCATCTCATGGTGCAATTCTATTGGCCGACATTTGGGACGGAAAAATAATCCCCCGAATACCCCACGAGCTTCAAAATTATCTGGCATTTCCCTCAAGGTTCCCTGCAAACAAATAAAGTCGTCAAGTTTTTCAGGAAAAATCACTCGCGCTTCGCGCTCGTGATTTTTTAACCTGAAAAACTTGACTCCTTCATTTGTTTGCAACGAACCTATCGGGAAATAACGATAATTTTGAAGCTCTTGTGGTATTATAAGTGATTATTTTTCCGACCCAAATATCGACCAATAGAATTGCACCATTCGACGTCACGTGGTACAACCTACATGGTATTATACTGATAATTTTTTGATTATTTTCTCTGGTAGTTGCTATATATAAAAAACAAAACATAATCCAGTCAAATTAACCACACGTCAAACTGACAGGTTGAATTCAATTGTGAAAATTGGAGATTTTGCATGAAAATGAGTCGATTTGGAGTTTGTTCTCTGTCCACCATCGATAAAAAAGTCAAAGGAAATGTTCCCATTAATACGGAGAAGGCAAAAAAAACAGTTTGGAACCAAACAATTTTTCTCGACCAGGAACACCACGAATTAATTGTCAAGAAACTGCGAAGGAGTGAGCCTACTGCAGAAAATGCCATCAACAGCATAAACCTCATGCCATCTACCTCTTCTGGGACCATTACCGATAACTCTGACTTGAAGAAAACATGCACCAATGTTTACAACAATTGTATTTTTAATTGCACTACCCTGAATCTTAATTAAATGTTGTTTTATTCATTATGAAATTCTTATTTGTTAACTGTTCATTTCATCTCATGGTGCAATTCTATTGGCCGACATTTGGGACGGAAAAATAATCCCCCGAATACCCCACGAGCTTCAAAATTATCTGGCATTTCCCTCAAGGTTCCCTGCAAACAAATAAAGTCGTCAAGTTTTTCAGGAAAAATCACTCGCGCTTCGCGCTCGTGATTTTTTAACCTGAAAAACTTGACTCCTTCATTTGTTTGCAACGAACCTATCGGGAAATACCCGATAATTTTGAAGCTCTTGTGGTATTATAAGTGAATATCTCTCTAAGTCACAGTATACACTATGAATATGAACTATTGTTAAAACAAAATAAAATTGCGAATAAAGTAAATTATAAGCACAGGCTATATACATGGAGTGCAGTGTCTTGCATAGTTGATTTTGTGGTGATTTTTCTATAATCGAAATTATTCGAGTATTCATCGGCAGTATAAACAACACTATAAACCAAAGAAATCGAGTGTTCTGCATAGTCTGTAAACACCTTTCACAAATAGAAAACTTTTTTACGGTATTTTATCCTCAAAAACCGGTATCAAAATACCCAATTTTTTACCAGTATACCGGTATCCATGCCCTATACTCAGTGTCACTCTAAGAATTAAGAAAAATCTAATGATACCTCCCAAGCTTAAATCCATCGAGACCGTTCAGGTCGCAGAGCGTGCCAAACAATTAAACATACATACTCTCGTAAAACATAACCTTCCTTCTGGCGCAATCAGGCAAATACTCTTGTATGTATGATTCAGATTCAGATTTATTGCAAGTCACAAGTTTAAAGTTGTTACATAAAGGTAAGTACAAGTGACACCCTGTAAGGGCACAGCAAACACGAGGGCAGCTAGTTGCCACTTTACTTATAAATTAAATTTTACAATTAACTGTTTTCCATATAGTATAGAAATCAAAGTGAATTTGCAGCCAAGTATGTATACTGTCCTATCACGTCTTTCTCCTTAAGGCGGCCCTTCCAGGTAGCTCTGTTTTCAACACGAGCATAGTTTGAAAAGCTTGGTGTTTTATCCAGGGCAATGCTAGAAAAATAGGTAAACCAAAAAGAGAGAGATAGCGCCCAAGGGCATGGTTTGCATTCTATTTAATGAAATTAGTATTATTATTAACTATCCATTGAACGAATATGAACTACTCATAGGGTGCGGAAATTTCATTAAACTTGTTCCAGGAGATACATGTTTATCAGTAAGCCTTAAAAGTATGTGAAATAAATGTTTTGTATTCAAAATTTTTATTAAATTTGCGAGGTTTGTGTCGAAATATTTTTTTTACTTCTATAATTTATGAGTACTTTATTAACGGTCGAAGTTTAGCAAAAATTTGTGCAAAAAAGCAGATTTTTGGAGGCTTATAGTGACTTTGTTTTCCAAAATTTTAATTTTTTCTTTCGATAGAAACCTAGAAATAGCGACAAAGAGTTCAAAACTTTTTAAGAAAGGTCAGATACAACGCCATAATCACGTACGAGCGTTTGTACGAAAAGTAAGACGGAAAGGCCGCTCTTAATAAAAAATACTGTTTATTGAAGATTTTTAACACATTTTAATTTAAGAATTTAACACTGCCTCCATAGTCCAGTGGTCAAGGAGTTATCCTTGTGACCCGGAGGTCATGGGTTCGATTCCCACTGGGAAGCATACTTTGTGAAAAGTTGTTTCCAGTCTGGATAGGATATTGCAGGCTTGAATCACCTGATTACCCGAAAAGAAAGATGATTCCGTGTTTCGGAAGGCAATTAAAACTGTGGGTCCCGAACGCCACCTAGCGTTTGATCATCAAACTACCCAAGGATTGGTTCCTGGTTTACCCTTTGGGTTGTGGAGGTCAGACGGCAGTCGCTCTGTGTAAAAACCAGTAACCTCGTCAAATCTTCTTGGTTAGGTAGCGGACCCCGGGCTCTGAAGCGTTGCTGCTGAGGATGCAACCGGGAATACGCTCAGATGATGATGGAATTTAAGAATTTAACACATTTTAATTAAGAATTCTTAAGCCTTTTACTAACGCTGGTAGTAGCCAACCAACAAAGCAGGCGGAGGGTCCAATAACCACTGACCATCATGAATTGATGGCCATTTGGCTTTTTGACTACTAAGTACATACTACAAAATAGAGATTTCACAAGGATGACAATAAGTTTATCTCAGGATCCTTGTAAACTGGAGATGAGCTGCTGTTGTCACAATTTCTGAGCATGAGATAGGCTCCTGGCTGAACAATACGAGAAGGGACTTGCTAATGATCCTAATGAACTGTCATCCAAGCTAGTCAGGATCAGCTACCAAAAGCTCCAAAAGTGACACAATATCCGAGGGCTAAATCAGATATTAAGATAAGCTACTACCGCTGGGGAGCACTATTAGTAAAATATAGACCTACAACAGATCTGATTACAGATTAAACTAAGAAACAAAAAAATTGTCAGCATGATTTTGGCTTCTTGCAGACCTTTGATTTGTGGACTAAGCTACAAATCAAGGGAACCTATAAGGGAACAAACTAGACAGTGAAAGTTTTGCCATCTGAAAATAATTTGATGAGAACATAAATAATAATAGGACAGATTAAAATAAATAGATTAGGCCAGTCTTATTATTAGGGCAGACTTGAAGCAAGTACTTTGTTATAGTAACAAAATCCTGTGCATTAAGTTGTTGTTGGGTCTTTAAAAATTAAAGGCGAAAAGCAATAGAGGGACTTACCAAGTAAATGCCAAATAAGGTAGAGACAGTTGTTGTAGATTACTTTCCTTTTAAGACAATATTGCAAAGAGACAGGTCAATCAACAACTAAAATTATGTTGAGAACATTTTAGATTACATCTTGAGAGTGTGACAATTTTTTTACAATTGGACAAAGCCATGATAAAGCTTTCCATACACAAACAGAAGCTACTTAAGTACCAATGAAGTTCAAAATAATTTGAATAGGTAGGTAGCTTGTCTTCTTTATGATATTTTTATTTCAGCTAACTTTATTTTAAAGTTGATTATACATAAAAATTCTGTCGCGGTTTTCGAAATATAAAATTTATAAAATATCAAGATTTGAAATGATAGATTATAATAATCAAGAATAAATAATAAGTAGATTGTAATTTATACCGGCGGTTTGGTAATCAATAAACAATAGAAGAATCTACATACTTTTACAGTAATTTTATAACTGAAAAAATGATTTTGTAACAGCAAAACTGGACATTTAATGTTTTAGAGTAAAGCAGTGAACTAATACAGTTAATAAAATGAGTTACTTCTTTTACAATTAGTCAGAAATTGGTTTAAAATAAATCTAACTAGAAAAGTTCTGGGGCGTGGTCTTCGCTGCTATTTAACTCTTACCAAAAGGATATAATTCACATACAAGTCGACGAATCGATATGACAAATATTTCCTACTAATAAATGCATGACTGTACACGTAAAAACAAAGATAAAAACCCTAAAAATTAAATAAAATTGATACTCACATCCAGGGACTCCTTTGACGCCATATTTCACATACAAACAGTTTGACGTTTTTCGAAAATCGATAACAAGGGTTCGGATATCTACGCCGCAAGATCCGCAAGTCGAAATAATACTATGTGTGGCCGCAATGCTACCTTAAAATAGGAAACCTTTTTTATTATTTATTCGTTATCGCGACGACCAAAACTTGATACTTTTCTTATTTTATCATAAGTCAATGGAATTGCATTTATTGTTCATCTTAATTTCTATCAAATCAAACACTTACCACCATATGAATCCAATATCCTTGTTGTTCTTGTGAACGTTGTGATTGTGACCAACTTATAACAAAACGCAGCGCAAGACACGTCAATGTACTTTGGTCACATGTCAATGTCACTGTTATCGTATTCTTTCTCATACGAATCCACAGAGTACTTTTGTATATTACGAATCAAAAGAGACATGTCAAAGTTACTTTAGGAAAATTTAAGTAAATAACATTAAAGCTTTGATAATATGGATTATGGTTCGCCAAAGTATTTATAATTTACGTGAAAGTTAGTGTAAGAAATGATTACATATACTTACCACTTAGTGCGAATGGTTTTGGCTGAAAATGAAGTAATGAAAAGAGCAACGCAAAGCCGGACGCCGTCGTAGCTCGACCATAAAATAGTGTTATATATCAGATTTTATCTTACACTGACTATTTTTAATTAAATTGTGAAACGTGGCCGTTTTGACTCTAAGTATTATTTTGTGCCGGTGTATTTGTTTCTTTAAATAATAAAATAGTTCATGATGAGGGTTCGAAGGCTGTCTGCCGTGTTTTGGACGACTAGTATCATTGCATTTATTTTTATTTTATATGTGGTGACGGACCTGACATTTAAGTTACCTAATACTAAACCCATAGGCCAGGAATTTGACGATGTAAGATTTCTTTTATATTTTGATTGTTATTTATCATTATTTTTAGTATGAAGTAAATGGGTTATTTCATTCTAAAAATAGAGAGTCAGCTAGTCCTATATTACATCTTGATACTTATTTGTTTAATGCACAGAATAATTTAAAGTAAAATCAATTTTTATATGAATTGGTATTGCAAGTTTTCTTACTTATACTTGACTTTTACTGCCAATGAACTGCTGTGCAGTTTGACAGACTTTGTGTAATGAACTTGTACTGTTTTTATAAATAAATAAACATTTCAAAAATAAAAAAATAAGACCAAAAATATAATTTTTCAG
Organism: Acrobasis suavella; assembly: GCA_943193695.1. Lineage (NCBI taxonomy): Eukaryota > Metazoa > Arthropoda > Insecta > Lepidoptera > Pyralidae > Acrobasis > Acrobasis suavella. Next base: position 8,615,965 of record OW971947.1, read on the forward strand.
AGCAAGTGGTCCTCATTAGAAACTAAGTTGCGCCACATTGAACATGAATTGTCCCAGCACAATGCTGTGGTTGAAGAGATCAAGCAGTCGGTGGATCAGATCATCGTGGAACAGTCACAGGAGTTACAGCTTCCTGAGAATAAAGCAGCAGAAGTAATAAATGAGAAACCTAAGATTCGGGAGTTCAAGCTGGTTGGTGAAGAGCCTCCACAGATGAGGTTTACATTTGACGAGTCTACCTGCCCTATAATGAAGCAAAGAATTCCCAAAACTGATGTTCAGGTAATAAATAAATATTGGTAAAAATACCATAAAATTTAAACCAGAATAAAAAACTGGCCAAGTGGGAGTCTACTCGCGCACCGAAGTTTAAGAACAATTTGATTTTTTTACAGCTTAAAATTTATTATAGACCTGAGTATTTGATATGAATATCAATTTAATACCTCCAGCGTTTATGAGGAAAGGGGTAGTAAGCTTAAAATTATTAAAAATATTTTTTATACGATGTAACTAAACATTTACGGTTTTTGCAATTTTTCCTTTGTCTGTGCTATAAGACGTTGTTTCATACCAAATTTCAAGATTCTGGGTTGGCCAGGTGACCAGTGTGTCTGTGACAAGCACCCGGTTTCAATTCTGTTCTAGGTAGAACAGAAAGGAAACGGTCGGTCTTTGTGTTTGTGGCTGCACTTATTTATATAAAGCAAATTTTAAACTCTCTAGCAGTATACTCATTAGTCACTGTATGAATTTATTCAATGATATGTTAAGCACATGCATTTAAAAAAGTAAACCCTATATGTGACTGTGATTTCACTTTGGTTGCCAGATGGGAAGACTAAATGAAATATCTGGGCAAGTTTAAATATGATCGCCAGCTGTGATAGAGCTCGCAATCATATTTAAACTTGGCATATGTATTGGCATTTGTGATGAGTGGTGGAGGTGAGAAAATATGCTGCAATGTCTTAGGTTAGATCTTTGAAGGCAGCACATAAATCACATGCTCTCTTCACATGGAAAACCCATTTATGCTTAATTTTGGTTTGTTCTAGATGTTATCCATGTACGAGAGAATAACATTTGACGACCAGGACGGTGGTGTGTGGAAGCAAGGGTGGAACATAGAATTCGATGACAACCAGTGGAGCCAGAAAAACAAACTCAAAGTGTTCATTGTGCCACATTCACATAATGATCCTGGTAATACTTTTATAGAACTAAAATCCCAGGTTCAATCTCCAGTCAGGAAAATGATCTTTTTTAGATTGACCTGAGTCATAGATTTTTATCTATACATTTGTTATAAAATGTAGTATTGTTAAGTTGGTATCCCATAATACAAGTCTCAAACTTAATCTGTGTGTGATTTGTCCGCAGATATATTTATTTAATAATGAAGTAGTAGTTTTCACGATGCTTGAATATTTGTTTAAAAATGTGTAATTTCCTTTAAAAATGTTCCCATATTTATTCATCCTAATGAACTAAAAAGAAAGGGGAATCCTTTGTCCAGCGTAGGTTTAATTCCTACAACAACTAATTGACTCTATAGTGCTAGCGGTACACCCCGAAATTCAGTAAAAAGCTGCAATTGGTGTTAAAAGGAACGATTGATCTTTAGGCCGTAAAAAGAAATTTGACCCGTAGCACGAAAAAAAAAGCAAAACAGGAGAGGAGTTATGAAGTCATCTTTATTGTTGTATGGGATAAAAATTGTTCTGAAACCTATTGTGTGTGGTATCTAATGAAAGGGCTTACTAAGCCGATTTCAGAACATTTTTTTTCCCATACAAAAAAAAGATGACGTCATAACTCCTCTCCTTTTTAGTTTTTTTTTTTTTTGTGTTACGGGTCAAATTCGTTGTTATGGCCTTAAGATCAAGCGTTCCGATTTTCATGCTTTTAACACAATTTGCAGCTTTTTTTGGCGTACCGCTAGCACTACTAAGAATTGACTAAAGGCCATTGACTCAAAGTTTGTCACCTAAATTCGATCATCAGTCAAAGCTAATAACTGAATAATGGCTTGTCATGAATATTGATGATCTCCAAAGAACAATACGGAATTCAAAAAAATGTCATCTCACAAAGAGTGAAAAACATGCTACATTTTAGCTTCAAGTTACAAAAGGTGTTTTGCAAACATGCACATTCCAGGGTGGCTCAAGACATTCGAAAACTACTATGCGTCACAAACAAAGGCCATCTTTAATAATATGGTGGAAAAGCTGTCCGAAGGCACTGACAGGAAGTTTATTTGGGCCGAGACCAGTTATCTGTATTTATGGTGGCGTGATCGTGACACCACTGATGCTGAGAAAGTTAAATTACAAAAGTAAGTGTTATCGAAGAATATACCAAAAATTAACAAACATTTTCAGTTACAAACAGTAGTACTGTTTGTTTATCGTGTGTGTAAGTGGCCAACAAAGTAGTACAAATATTAAACTTTGAATTTTAAAACAACAAAATTAATTAAACGTAACTTCTGATGATAATGTTAGGAAACTACGGTATCGCTTTGATAGCTCGTATTGATCTAGCATGGCGCACAGTCGATCGCTTTTTATATGCGCTGATATGGATGTCTACATTATTCTCTAATATTCTCCATATTAGACGAATGTGTTACGATGACGAGAAACGTCGAGGCGCTGGTATATGTGTAAGTGCAACGAAGTCAAATGCCGGCCAAACATGGTTGTTTGGTCGAAAAACATACACGGTGTGTCTTCTGCAGTCAAGGTGGTCCTTGGCTGCGGAAAACAAACCGTGCATGTTTTTCGTAAATATATTATAGTAGTAAATATATATAATTAAAGCGACCGGCACGCGCGTCCTTTGGAATTTCGATTTCCCTTCGCCTTTGCGGCGTCTGTGAGCGAAAAACACTTTGAGTTTTTTTTAGTTTATTCTAAAGATACCTTATAATATAGTACATTAAAAAACGCGCGTCGGCCGTTGCTAGATCGCCCGCTTTGGCGATGTAGAACGGTCGTATCGTACGCGCCGCGCGTACGGTGCCGCTCAGCTGTAATTTCTTATTGGGTTCTTATTAGGTTTCAAATTTTTCGCTACGCCGTGCGCCGGTACCGGGCCCGGGCACACGCGCCCTGCGTGTGAAGGCCTGTCACTGGGGATGAGGTATTTTCGGCCCGTAGCAGTCAGTGTTTATGCTGTAAGCACATAAGGCCTAGTTTCGTTTGCACCATTCTAACGTATTTCTTTACGGTTGTGGCTCACAAACATTCTGCGTCTATCTCGTTCGCGACAATAATTTATGAAACCTTCGTAGGTGTCTGTAATTATAGCAAAGAAAATAGCATGTTATCTCGGTCAGATAATATGAATCTGTTTTACATTTTAATGAAGTCGATGTGATAGCTACGCTAGGGACTTTCCGGCAGTACAGTTTAAATAGTGTTTTGTTTCCGTTAAACATGCATGAAATTCTCGATTTTTCATCTATTGGTTACTTAATACCATGAAAAAAAAAATACAGTTCTTAATTATCTACAGCCTTGAATAATTTTATTCATTCATTCTGAAAACTAGTCATTTTCACGCGTGCAGAACATAAACTTTTATCTTTTCGGAATTCTATGCTGATTGTATAGGAATTCAACCTTTATGACCATGGCATTTCAATCACTAGTCACCTACTATTAGAATACTTTTATTTGCATACATACTGATAATCACTATACATAAGGTATTTAAAAAATGGTATGGGACACAATACACATAAACTACTAAGTACCATTTCTTGGCAACAGCTTAAATTTTTACTGAAGTGTGGGGATCTTAAAATAAATTACTACATTAAACCCTTCAGTCTAAATCAGATGATAAAATTGGTTTTGATTTTTAGAAACAAGTACTAATGTTGGTTTTAGAAACAAGTAAAGACTCAACCATGAATAAAATCGTCAATAACACATATTTGATCCCTTATATTGTTTACAGTCTATTGAAATCTGGAAAACTCGAGATCGTTACTGGCGGCTGGGTCATGAATGACGAAGCCAACTCTCACTGGCTCTCCATTGTGCAACAACTCACCACCGGCCACCAATGGCTACTGGAGAACTTGGGATACATCCCGAAGAACTCCTGGTCTATTGACCCGTTCGGTTACTCTAGCACTCAGCCGTATTTAAACAAGTTGGCAGGGTTTGATAATATGTTGATACAAAGAGTACATTATCGGATAAAGAAAGAGCTCGCTTTGAACAGGCAGCTGGAATTTAAGTGGAGGCAATTGTGGGGTAAGTGTGTCCATGACATGTACAGTTTATATGAAAACAAGGGTCTATTTATGTATGGTATCAGGTATTATCTTCACAAAATCTCATTAAAAATTAAAGCGGCTATAATGGATTGTTGCTTTTTAGATGGTGTTGGTAAAACCGATATGTTTACACACATGATGCCATTTTATTCATACGATGTGCCTCATTCTTGCGGGCCCGACCCAAAGGTATGTCTAATATTGAACTATTGAACTCTTTTTCAAAACCATAAGGTTGCCATAAATTTGTTATTTTAATAATACATTGTTACTTGTGGTGTAATCTCCCATAATAATTTTGATGTTAGTATTTTTTTTTATCGTAGGTCTGCTGCCAGTTTGATTTCAAGCGATTACCAGGGAATGGAGTCACATGCCCTTGGGGAGTACCACCGAGGAAAATTATTACGAAAAATGTCCATGAAAGGTAATTTGTAAGCAAAACATTTAAACCAAAATAAATTAAATATTTCGCAAACGGGACATACGAACATACTGAAACCATAAGAGGTTTTTGTAGGGACTTCTGAACCATAAAAATAAGATCAGACAATTGAAAAGAAAATATTGTATGTGTTCGGCTGATAAAATAAATCTTCTACACAAAAAGCATGAATGCTTTCGGTAGAGAAAAGGAGGCATAAAGTTGAATTTATGCCTCCTTTGGCATAAATGGCCGACTTTCGTGGCGTAATGGTCAATACGGTAGTTCGCCAATCCGGAGGTCTGGGTTCGATCCCCAGCCAGGGCAAGTAGGAAAATGGCCTTTTTCAAATGGTCCTGGGTCTTAGTTTAAGCTTACTTTGGGGCTAGCTCATTCTGTGTGATTTGACCCTAAATATTTATATATTTATTTTAATTAACTAATAATGAGGAGCTTGGTGGCCCGGCGGGATTGCGCATTACTAGCGCTTTCGCAAGTAAAGCGACACCGGGCGTGGTCCGCACTTGAATGAATGACCATGTTTCGGAAGGCACGTATAAGCCGTTGGTCCCGGCTGTCATCATTGTACGTCAAGCTATGTCAGATGCCTTTAGGCAGCCTGAAAAAACATCAGTGTTAGCCACTCACGAAAAAAAAAAACAATTATTATCATACTTTCATTGTTACTTTGCAGAGCGGGCATGATCTTAGACCAATGGCGCAAGAAGGCCCAACTGTTCCGGAGCAACGTGGTGCTGTTCCCGCTGGGCGACGACTTCCGCTACGACCACGCCAACGAATGGGACAACCAGTACCACAACTATGAGATGATCATCGACTACATCAACAACAACGACGCCTGGAACACTGAGGTGTGTCACCAGCCCCTGTAGCACGGCACCGGCGACTGTTTATCGAACGCTATTAGCTATCACTATGTCGTTCTTCGTAATGATAACGGCTTGGCATTAGTCTGCCGCGCGGGAATAACCCTATTTGGGTTGCATTGCCTAGCTTATTGCGGCAAAAAATAAAAAACACTATCAAGAATTAACAATCGTTTGCCAAATCTATTTTGTTTAAACATGTTTTGTCCCTTTCCCTCTTTTCATTATTTGACATAGAAAGAACGAGACAAAACCAGATATCTGGCGCATGATAAGTGTATGCAAATGAACGATTAAATCAGCGCGTTAACGCGGTGGGTTTAGTGCGCCTTCTGAAGCACGGAATTACTATGTTTTCCTTAAAACTAATAAAATAGATGACACCATAAGAAAGTGAATAGGAGCTTGTTATGTTCTAACTTCATCTTAGACACTAATGCCTAGCATGATGGTTATAGGCAAATCCTTCCTTTGTATGGAGAGGCAGCAGTAGATCGATATACATGATGGTGACTTTACCCACCAGCCAAATTTTTGGAGCAAGAGCCGTGTATGATATTCAACCACTTCTACAAAAAAATAAAAAAATAATAATTGATCAAAATATTTCATCCTCCAATATAAAATCCGTTTGCCGCGCGTTGATTTTTATGTAAAGATGTTTTTTTTTCTATTTACATTTATTATTTTTATAGAAAGTAGGTCAGTATCATGGACAGAACTTGCTTGTCGTTAAAAAGTCAACCTGTAGATTGTAAAAAAGAACAAGAAGACACTAATGCCCAACTACTGTGTTTTAGGTTCGATTCGGGACTCTACAAGACTACTTCAAAGCGGTGCACGCAGAGGTGAAACTGTCAAACTTCCCAGTTTTGTCCGGGGACTTCTTCACGTATGCTGACAGGAGCGTGCACTACTGGAGCGGCTACTTCACCTCCAGACCGTTCTACAAGAACATGGACCGGGTGCTGCTGGCTTACGTGAGGTGAGTGATTAGATTTGCTTGAGAAGCTGCCGTGTTTATTTTTAATTAACCCCTGACAAAAAAGAAGGGTGTTATAAGTTTGACGCTTACGTTTGTCTGTCTGAAGCATCGTAGTGCTCGAATGAACAATCGAATGACGAATGAACCGATTTCAATGCGGCGGTTTTACGTGAAAGCAACTTCCCATGCGGTGGTTCTTAGCCGTGTCACAGAATAAGACTAGTACACTAGTAGACGACCTCCGTGGCGCAGTGGTCACCATGCTAGTCCGCCACCCAGAGGCCCCGGGTTCTATCCCCGGTCAGGGCAACTTGTAAAATGGCCTTTTTCAAATTGTCCTCGGTCTTGGATGTTTATTTATTTACGTATATATATTAGTTATAAAATATAGTATCGTTGAGTTAGTATCCCATAACACAAGTCTCGAACTTACTTTGGGGCTAGCTTAATCAGTGTAATTTGTCCCTATATATTTATTTATTTATTTATAGTACTTACGTACAGAAATCATACTCAGAAAAGAAAATCAAAGAAATTTCTACTTAATGTGGTTAGCGCTATGGTTTTATTTAGCTCGCGTCAGAACTCTTCACCTCTTCATTTGGATACCTAGACATTCCATTGCAAGCCAATTTCATTCTTATTACTCTTGACAAACGATTCATTTTACCTTATTTAAAATTTTCTGCAATTCAACTTGTTTATTCTTCTGTGCTAGTCTTTCAAGATTCAAAGATTCAAATGTTTATTCAGTAATTAGACCTTTACAGGCACTTTTACACGTCAATAAGTATAATTCTGGTGGAAAATATAAAACGTAGAATATACCAGCTGCTTCTCTTCCCGCGCAAATCGTTAGCCGATAAAGGGAATGGGTGAGAATCTGATTTATGTTAATAGGCGATGCAACGGCAGCAACACGTTACTATTTCGATTCCCATTTTAACCTTCTCACTCACCATCAAGCAAAGAGTGGCTTTTGGGTCTTGCGGCCCTAGGCTCTGTCTATTCGTAGACATTAGTAGATATACTATTTTTATCTCTTTGAATGTGTCAATAACATAGACGATGTTCTTTTACAGAGCTGCAGAATCAATAGTCGCGCTGGCCGTGACGTCATCATCGGTGAATAAAGTGACGTCACTACAGCTCCGTGACAGCGTTGAACAGGCTCGCCGAACATTAGCGCTGTTTCAGCATCATGATGGCATCACAGGCACCTCGCGGGACGAGGTCCGAGAAGATTATGCTAAGAAGTAAGTTTCCTGTGCCTTTTGGAGACCATGGTCCTCTTTTCGGCTTTCGTACGCCAAGTATTATCATTTCAGCCGCATAATATTCACTGCTGGGCATAGGCCTCTTCCAATGATTTCCAGATGTTCGATCTAGAGTTGACCTCATCAAGCGTTTTCCAGCGACCTTGGTCAGTTCATCTGATCACCTTGCGGGTTGAGTCCTACACTTTGGTCGCCATTCAAGAACCTTTTTGCCTCATCGGCAATCGGTTCGTTGCGCTACCCACGCTATAAAATAAGTAATACAAAGATAAAATTTTAAAAATCATTTAATGCCATACTTCTTAATTATAGTCACTACACTACAGTTATACTTACAAACAGTTTAACAAAACAGTGTAAGTAGGCAAAGGAATGCCTTGCTTGTGGTACCCCGGACCGGCGTCCGAGGTAACGCTGTTTTTCTGGCATCCCTGTGATAGTGTGCACAGATTTATGTTCAAAGACTTATTTTTATTTTAGGTCGTTGTAAATGTTATTAACTTTTAGGTTGCATTCCGCGATCAAAACAAGCCAATCTGTCCTCCAAAGAGCTGCGTACTTCTTACTGAAGCAGCCCGCGGTCATGGACCAAGTTCAAGACGACATATACTTCGACGTGGACGACATCTGGCGGCGCCACGACGAGATCCCTACTCGGATCACCATCGCGCTGGACGTGGTGTCGCCGACGAGGAGGGTCGTGCTGTACAACTCGCTGGCGATGAAGAGGCAGGAGGTCTTGACCGTGCTGGTGTCTACGCCGCATGTTCAGGTACAAAGAAGTGTACCTATCAGTCGCGGGGCCTCCTTAGAAGCCGATTCCCATCTAGTTCCCTTAAGGGTTTATAGTATAATATATGCATTAATTACAAACAACCATTATAACAACGTATATCGGCGCATCGCGCATTAAAATGTCCATTTACTATTTTCATAAGCCGTAAACTAACAACATGACTAATTTCTTTCTGTAATATTAATGAGATTTGTGTGAAATACAAAAGCGTGACGTCATGCTTTTTTGGAGTCAAATAGCGCTCTTAATATCAGTTTTTCAGCATTACTAAATCTAAAATCTTGAAAATGAATATGATCAATGCAAAGATACATTATTTTGTGACGTTTTATTTTATGAACTGCATTGAATAATTTACTTTTGACCCAGTCATTTACCCAATTACACAATACCTATACCAACCATAGTCCACTGTTTCACATTCTTACACTTTCACATTCAAACAAAACATGTCTAGCTAAATAATAATTCTACTCACCAATGAGTAGTTTAATCTAAATGCAAATATTTGTTTCAAGATTTATATTAAAAAACTAATGCCCACTTTGAGGCAAGTACATATACTTATGCAACTTGTTCGCAGGTGTCCGACCCCGAAGGCAACGTGATAAAGGCACAGGTGTCACCAGTCGTGGCGAACGAACAGCGCCTGAACTTCGCCGCCAACAAGTACCAGCTGTCGTTCCCCGTCACCGTGCAGCCGCTGGCCCTCACCACGTACACCGTCTCACTGAGAGACACCAACACCATCAACAAGTGAGCCGTTCTGTCTCTTTATTGCAATGTTTTCGCAAGTACTACAACAAGTACCAGCTGTCGTTCCCCGTCACCGTGCAGCCGCTGGCCCTCACCACGTACACCGTCTTCCTGAGAGACGCCAACACCATCAACAAGTGAGCTGTTTTTTTGTCCTAGCTACCTAGTTTAAGGTTGAACTAGTCGCGGGGCCGAACTCACAGATGGGCGCGGCCTAAAAACATGCTGCCTCACCTTACATGTTCGGGCTAAGCATTGAGGTGAAATGCACAATAATTCATAGTAAACCGAGCGCGTAAAAACATGCGTAAAGTCCTTTCGGAAAAGGGTTTTTAGGTGAAAAATACTACATTAATAAATGACAAATAGAGTTTATTAAAATCTTCGATAATTAAACTGAGTCGGTGCGGACCTTGTTTTGGAGATTTTACACTTCTTTAATTACTTATTTACGCCGAAAATTGCGTAAAAATAAGCAGAAAAACGAATCTTTGATGGCTCATAACTTATTAATGGCTTTTTATTTTACTATTATATACGTACAGAAAAAAAATATAATCAGACAAAACGATATCATGTAAAACTTTGAATGTACAATGTCAAACTGTGGGGGAAATCCCCTCCGAAATTTGTATAGAAAAAGTAGCTGGTCATGTCGTTGGATTCCCTCTAATATGGTTGAGTTTAACGTTGGTTAATCCGTGCGTCGACTCGTGAACGGGTGCTGCCGGGAGGGACTTGTCACCTCGGCTTCGCTTTTTTGACTACTTAATATTTTTTAATACGCAATTTATGTTTTTTTACTTGTTAGCAAGCATTACATGTTATAATGTGTTAACATTGTATTATATTATGAGTATTTATTGATTAAAAGACAATAATAACAATATGACAAAGCCCTTCTGGCGAGTAGGCGACATATACTGTGAAAATGAGTTTCTTTCGGCGTTTCTTCTCAGCAGTATTCGTTACGAAGGGCTGGTATCGGTAGCTTTTCTTTAAAAATAAATTATATTTTAATATACTTTACGCGTAACGTAAATTATACATATTGACGTGTAAAAGCCTGTAAATGTCTTATTACTGAATAAACATTTGAATCTTTGAATCTTAATCGACTAGTGACGAAGTGGTGGCTAAAGTGGCGCCCTCATTTGAAATAAATTGTTTAAAACTAAATACGGTGATAATTAAAAATTTGATCTGTATAAATGTCTAGAAATACCTTTAAACTATTTTATGAATAACATTTGAAAGTAATATTGGTAGTCCGTCTAGTTTTAAAACTGTTTTTCGCCAAAAGTGGCCACTTTTGGCGAAAAACAGTTTTAAAACCAGACGGACTATTAGTAATAATATCAAAGGTTATTCATAAAATAGTTTGAATGTCTTTCTAGACATTTATACAAATCAAATTTTTAATTATCACCGTATTTAGTTTTAAACAATTTATTCCAAATGAGGGCGCCACTTTAGCTACCACTTCGTCTTAAGTGCCGCTTCCATGGCGCAATATTAAAACAAGTCAAATCAGACACTTTTTTCTAAGCTCCAGAACCAACATTTCCTATGTGATTTGAATGAAAATCGCAACCGTGACGTCATGCTTTATGGAGTCAAATAGCGCTCTTAATATCAGTTTATCTCTTAGATCATTGAATACAGGATAAGCCTTACCTGCGCGTTCGCCTCTGCCAAAGTATAAGATCAAGAATCTAATACGTTCATAAAAACTAGTTTCGTAATCGATTATGATCATTATGTAACTCGGTGAAGAATCGAAAAGACGTCTACAAGTGCTCCGTAAAAAATGACATGTTATACAATTTTCTCGTGTAGAAAGAGGTCAAAGATATTTAATTTTATAAAAGATGACGTAACCTTTCATTTTCATTATTTTTTATTTTATTAACGTTGTTTTTATGTTTATTGTTGCATGCATGAAAAGAGTGATGAGTGTAGATGAAGCGAAAGAGGTTTGTCAGGATCGTAGCAAGTGGAGGTCCTTAGGCTTTGCCTACACCTGTGGGAAACAGGCGTGATAATATGTATGTATGTATTCTATTTAAATGTAATTTCTGAAAAATCGATGGAATATCTATTCGTATCGATTACAAAAAAATAATCGAATCACGTTTGCAACTGATTTCCTTCCATCCCATAAAATGATCTAAGATCCCATACGATTTTCTCCCTTATTAACTGCCAAACCACAACAAAAAATCTATAATCGCATAACACAAGCTTGAAATATTTCATTTTTCGATGTTATTATTTTTTCACTATCAAATGACACGAGACTAGTTCATTAACCCCCGTTAAAACCGTAACCTATTGAAGTTCGATAATTAGGTTCAAATTTGAAAAAGGATAAGTTGATGACGTAGGCGCACTCCCCATGAGACTCGCGCACTCCCTACGAGACTATTGTATTTTTGATTCTCAACCTTCGTCTTTATTCCCTGTGCATTAGACTTGAATGTAGTATCTCTTTCTTGCCAAGAGTGTATTATTATGTGTATTTACACATTAATTTCAGTGTGAGCTTTACATGTGTGCAGAAAATAAGCTGCTGTTTGAATTTTTTGTAAGTGTGCTTTTATAGCGACACAAATTCATTTTGTGAATGTGTGTTTTTTAGATGTAGTAGTAGCTTACCCCCGCACCAAAAGCGGCAGAAATTTTTGTAAGAAGATTGTCTGCGTAACTTATCCTGTATTAAATGATCTAAGGTTTATCTGCATGAATAAATCATAATCTTAAATTATTAAGATTAAGATTAAGAAAATGGATATGATCAATGAAACGTGTCACTATTTTGACCCAGTCATCTACCCAATTATTACAGATACACGTCATACGCGAAGGTTCGCGTCTACAATGCGGATTACTGGACCATCGATTTACCGAACATGTTCGCCGTCGAGCGGCAGTCGTCGCACCTCGCGAACGACGTCACGCTGCAAGCCGGCAATTCGACACGGGTCGTCGCGACCAAAGACGGGCTGATCAGAGCCTTGGTCTCTAGCGACGGCACCACCATACCCGTACATATGGAGTTTGTCCAGTAAGTATAGATTGATCTGACTTAGTGAACGGTCGAAATAAAAGACAGAAATTTGTCATGTTTGCAAAAATAAAATACGTTGGGAGTGGTTGATGCTTGATGATTAATTTTGCCGTTGGTCATGGCGAGCCTTCTCGAAGAAGTCGTCTTCTGTCCTAATGTAATGTCAGTCTGTCTGCATAGACTCCGAGTCTATGCCTACAGGAAAAATGTCATAAATATGTTTGAAAGGAGGCTGAGTGACCCAACACTTAGCAAAGAGTTGTTTCCTTTTTAGGTCTCTCATCTTAGCTGTGTTTTTAAGACCGGGGTAAGCTTTTCGGTTTTTCTTTACACTTTACATGGCACTTAAATTAAATGCAAGTGTATATGGGTGTATATATTAACATTTTCTTTTCGACTTTAAAAAAACAAAAAAACCATTTGATCTGTCGTATAAAGTAAAATGAAAATAGGAAAATGAGAATAACTGTTGTAATTTTATGTGTCTCTAGATACGACTCTCAAAAGGCCGCGGACAATAACAGCGGGGCGTACCTGTTCATCCCGTCGGGCCCCGCCGCGCCCTACAAGCCGGGCGCGTTCCCTGAGATGGTGGCTGTAGAGGGCCCTTACAAGGCCACGTTGTATACTGCGCTGTCATCTCAGGCAGAGGTTGACATCGTGCTCACGGTAAGTTATCTAAAGGTCTAGGTCATAATATGAATTACTAGAATTCCAGATATGAACAACTTCCCTGGTATGGTTTAGCAGGCTCTAACTGAGCCACGCTGTAGATAACTTATATCTATATGTCTGTGTTCTAGATAACTTATTTTTCTAGATTTTACTGTTGGTCACATAGTAAAAGTTGCTCGTGTTTTGAATTACCACCATGGCTTTGTAAAAAGCCATGTATAGTCCAAAAAAATGATTTGATGAAATAAAATATATACTATTTCACGCGATTTAGAGCTTTTTCTCGATTGGTATCATTAAGAGCGAACTAGTCGATATTTTTTTAATTTAAATTTCGGAGGGGATTTCCTCCACTGTTTGACTTTGTACATTTAAAGTTTAACATGATATCGTTTTGTCTGATTATAAGTTTTGTCTGTACGGATACAGAATTGTAAAATAAAAAGCCATTAAAAAGTTGTGAGCCAACAAAGGCCCGTTTTTTTTTTTTTGCTTATTTTTACGCCTCTTACGGCGTAAATAAGTAATAAAAGAAGTGTAAAATCTCCAAAACGACACGGCTTATTTATCGAAGATTTTAATAAACTTTATTTGTAATCGATAAATGCAGTCGTTTTTGCATAAAACCCCTTTTCGCAATGGACTTTACGTATTTTTTTCGGTTTACTGTGAATTTATCGTGCATTTCATTTCACTGCTTCGCCCGAACAATGTTAGGTGAGACGGTATGCCGCGCCCACCTGTGAGTTTGGGCCCTTGACTAGTTCAATTTTAAGAATCAGAACTACGCCCTATATGCTTTAAGTCATGTTACTGAATATTACGCGCAAAATGTTTTTGATCCACAGATCTCAGTATACAACAACCCGTCACTGCCTCAAACGGAAGTGGAAATAAGCAACACGCTGCTGATCAACCCACAAGTGGACAACCTCGAGCTCGCCATGCGGTTCTCCACAGCCGTGAGGAACGGAGACGTGTTCTATACAGACCTCAACGGCATGCAGGTGGGACGAAAATGAATGTATGAATAATTATGTTTATCTACACCGATTAAACACCCCATGTAAATCCTTCATAAAAGTTTCTGAAACAGTTAGCTTGTTGCCAACAAACAACCAGTGTCAGAGTAACCATAATATCACCCAAACGAGTGTTTTAAAGTTATTTATGAAACTGTTTTATTAAATTTACATTTTGGGTCGCTTACAATTATTAATATGCAAATAATACTTATATCGAACTAAAATGGCGAGATACGACGTGAATTCGAATAACCAATAAGTTCTTTGACAGGGTTTCGTACTCGAAGGGTAAAAACGGGACCCTATTACTAAGACTTCGCTGTCTGTCACCAGGCTGTATCTCAAGAACTGCGATAGGTAGACAGTTCAAATTTTCACAAATGATATGATATATTTCTGTTGCCGCTATAACAACAAATACTAAAAACAAAATAAAATAAATATTTAAGGGGAGCCCCGTTACAACAAACGTAATTTTTTATAGATAATCCGACTTGCACTTGCCCGGTTATTTAATTACGGAGCTGTGGTAGTAAACCGCGCAAATATGACAATTTTCTTTTTTTGAAATTCATAAAGAATGTGGCTGTTTGATGAGCAAGGAAGGATCGAGTTTGCGTTGCATAATGAAATTTAGTACAACATTATAACACTCGTTGGGTGATATAATGGTTACTATGACACTAGGTGTTTTAATGTTGGCAATAAGCTAACTGTTGGTTATTCGAATTCACGTCGTATCCCGCCATTTTTGTTCGATATTTACTAATATCGAACAAAAATTATTTAAATTTAAATTATTATTACAATAAATAATTTCATTATTACATATACATACATAGTTCGTTTGTATTAGATACTCAGCAATAAAATTACCAGGAATATACATAGAGTTCTTACAACACTGTCCAACATCCTATGATGGATTTAGAACCTTTTGATTGGATTCATATCATGAATGTAGATAAAGTTTTGTATGCAACTGTAATTAGGTATTAAAACACTCATGTGATACTATTATCACACTCGGCTTCGCCTCGTGTTTTAATTCACATTCGTATTTTAGTACCCCTTATTATACTACAGTTGCATAAATAACTAAAACATCTGATTTACAGTTTCCAGCCTTTATTTCAATACTGACCCATATTTGACAGATGGTGAAACGGCGCTACTTCGAGAAGCTTCCAATACAAGCGAACTTCTACCCGCTGCCCGCCGCCGCCTACATTGAAGATGAAACCACTCGCTTCACCATACTTACCTCCACGCCGCTAGGGGTCGCCGCTTTACAATCTGGCATGATCGAGGTAAAATTAAGGCTCGGTACAAACGGGCCACTAAACACGAAATGCGGCCACCGACCAATTTACTGTAGTTATCATACATTTTGTATGGACTCGCCGCACACGGTGACACTGATGGCGGCCACTAAATTGGCTGCGTTTTGTGGTTGTGGCCAGTGGGCTGTTTGAGCCAAGCCTTAAATTTATAACATTGTAGTTCTTAGGGGCCATCCACATACAATGCAAAACAAATAAGTTAAGCAAAAATGGCGGACTTCAAAGCATTTTTGTACAAATTCCTAACACGTAAATTGAACCGAAATGGCGGTCGTCGGCGCATTATTTGATATGGGTGCATCTTGCACCAAATGTTCCAAGTAAATTGTCTTTCAACACCCTGTATCACTAAACGATTATTTCGCCTTTCTGAAATATTATGTTTGTACTACTGTCTATCTATCTTTACGTACGCAGTGGTACGGACTTGAAAAAGAGTACGAAGACCTAATTTCTAGCAATTTGTCGAACAAATATTTGTTTGTTTGGTTCGTAGGTGATGCAAGACCGCCGCCTGAGTCGAGATGACAACCGCGGCATGAACCAAGGGGTCCTTGACAACGTGCGGACGAGACACACCTTCAAGTTAATAGTGGAGCCCTCTGTTAAAAATTGTGAAGTAAGTATTTAGTCTAACACTGTTGTAGCGACCTCTCCACTTCGAGGAACTGTAACCACAAAACAGAGTAGCCACACATAGTACACAAGGCAGAATACAAGATGGTGTGCCACATCCTACAACGCGATCTTAGAGTTTCTTCGATTGGCTGCATGAATACAATCTCCGAGAATACACCGTCGGAGCCACGTAGCCAGACGTAACGCTATGCCTGGCGGGAAGATCTTCCCTTAGTGGCGGTCGAGCATACCACACCCTCCCGCTATTCGTCGAAATATTTGTTAAAACACGTGTGACATGCAAAATGTAACGCGTGCCCGCGAGTGAATAGGCTGTCTAGACATGCGTACTTGCAATTTACCATGCGTGCTCGCAATTCGCCATGCGCGCTCGTGATTTTGCACGTGTGCTCGTGATTCACGCACGTAAATCAGTTTCTCGTAATTATTGTCAAGGCCTCGCTAACGCTTGGCCTTGAAAACTTCAAAACGTTCCGGCAATGCCATATTTCCCGCCCTCTGCAGTATTGTATATTGCCTATATCTCAAATACGAGTTGTTTCCAGTGGCGGCCCCCGGCGGAGCACCCGAGCGGGCAGCTGTCGCTGGGCGCGCACGTGTCGCAGCAGCTGTTGCTGCAGCCGCTGGTCGGCATGCACTACTCGCCGCGCGACGACGCGCCGCCGCCGCAGTACGCGGCCGGCGTGGCCGGCGCCGCCGACCTGGTGCTGGCCAGCTATCGCGCACATGTCCAGTCTAAGGTAACTACACTCTATCCATACAATTAATATAAGTATTACATACAGAACGGAACACCGATGGCCGATGTGGCAGAAAGGTTCTCGAATGGCGGCCACGTACCGGCAAGCACAGTGTAGGACACCCACCTGCTAGATGGTCGGATGAGCTGGGTTGCCGGGAGCAAGGTTTCAAGGAGGCGCTGGATGCAGGCCGCTTCCGATCGATCGTTTTGGAAATCCTTGGAGGAGGCCTATATCCAGCAGTGGACTTCCTGTGGCTGATATGATGATGATGATGATGACAGAACGGAATCTCTTAAGATCCCGCGCAATATGTGTCTTCGTTCCCCGTCTTCGCACCTCTCCTCCGTTAACGCCTTGTCGAGGCGGCGCTTCAGGCGCCTGCAGCCGCCCGCTCAAAATACGGCGCGAACGGAGGAGAGGTGCGAGGACGGGGGACGGAGACGCATATTACGCGGAATCTTAGGAGATTCCGTTTTATAAGTAATACTTATGTTAATTCTATGCCCTAACCCCCTTATTCACAAGGTTATTTGCCATGCAAATTAAAAAAAACCCTGACTTTCTAGAAAACCATCTAGTGATGAGCAGTGGAACTACTGATAGGACTTCATATTCGTAACGCGATCTATTATTTGTTAGAGAAAGCCCTGATTTTCAAGCGTTAACCCCCAATAACTTAAAAGGAGAGAACTTCATTTCACGTAAAAATACGTACGTTCGAGCGCTACGATGCCACACACAAACCAGACCGACAGAGCGACAGACATTAGCGTCAAATTTATAACACCCCTCTTTTTGTCGAAGGTTAATAACAAAAATACAAACGGTTGGTTAATCTATTTTAGTTAAGATATTGTGGACCGCGGAGTGTGCTGAAGAAGGAGGGGTTATAAGAATTCCATGTGCCCAGGTTTACCCCCTCCCCCCTAGATTCGAGGCAAAATTAATGTAACTAGATAAGCATAAACAGATTTTTCTTGACTTCTGTTGCAGGACAAAGAGGGCAACATAATGCACGGGCTGGGCATGACCTTCCAGCGAGTGTACCTCGACCAGTGTTACGGAAACAAGGAGGTCAGCAAGGCGTATCCCGTGGGAGACGGCCAGGTGAGGTTACCAAAAAAGTATACAGTTCCCCAAGTTTATAGATGCAAATCTATAAACTTGGGGAACTGTATACTTTTTTATAATAAATTGCCACAATCGGTCCTTGATATGACCGACAGACAAAAATTCTTAAAGTGTGGAGCTTAGCGCGGGTCCCTCTCACAAATGTCATAATTTTGGTACATTTGGTACATACTGAATCTACAACTGAACATTATTTAAAAACTTCGATATTAAAAATATTAAATTTAAATTATGACACCAAAAATGTCTGTCCACTTATAAACTTTAAATATTAATTTGAAGTTTATAAGTGGACAGACATTGTGATGTGTGACAGTGAGTTGACGTCTTTGGAAAAAATGTTGCAGTGCAGTTTGTTGCCGCTTCTTCTGCACTAGCGCTTTGGAAGCGGCAGGAAACTTAGCTGTAAGTAACCATTTGACGTCACGAATTTTGAATCAAAACAAAGTGACGATTTTTAAGAGATATACATATCTAAATAAGATATATAATCAATATTTGAATTTGGATTGAATTGAACTCTTATTGTAAATTTGTGACCCCACCAGCATATCTGAGCCGGTTGCTCCTAATGCGACAGAGATAGGAATTCGAATACACTCAGCCCATCTCTTTCACACGTGCGATTCGTAACTGAACCGCGTACTGAATCTGTCGTGTACTATTAACACTTGGTTAAACCCAAAATAAATATTCTGTCTGTGTAGAGTGGATATATCAGTAAATTTGGATATAATTTTGTAGGATTCTGGATCAAATTATTTTGTAACGATAAGGGAATAAAACGCCATAAAATAATTTCACTTGTCATTGATCATATCCATCTTGAACGTGGATTTAGACATATTATTTGCCAGACAAATTAAAAAACCCCCGATTGGCAAGCGTTCACCCCCAATAACTGTTGAACGGCTAAATCGATTATCGTCAATCATAGCTAAGAACCACCGCAAGGGAATTTGCTTTCATGTAAAAAAACCGCATCGAAATCGGTCCATTCGTTCGAGAGCTACGATGCCACAGACAGACACACAAACATACATTAGTGTCAAACTAATAACATCTTTTTTTTAGCGTCGGGGGTTTAAAAGTGATATTAAGAGCGTTATCAGATACCAAAAACTCTGACGTCACGGTTTGATATTGCATAAAAATTCCACAGAGAAATGTTTTGACGTGAAGAAAAAGATTCCTATTGGACATTTTTAAACTAGCGGATTATGTGTTGTTTTGACCAGGCGCGGTCGCAGCCCGAAATTTTGGAGGGGGTCACTCACTACACTAATAAAAAATAGGTATACTAGATGTCATTTCCAAGTTATTTTGGCCATCGTACGTAGTTCATAAAAACACCACTAGATGTCAGCAAACTATAAATTTATCGCTGTTAGGATAGCTAGAAATTTCCTTTTATTATTTGGCAAATTTTTGGGATTTCTGATTCTGACCTTAGATTTTGGTTATGTCCCCTGTGACCCCCCCCCCCCCCCCCTTTGGACCGCGCCTGGTTTTGACGTTAAGAAAAAGGTTCCGATAGCTTTTTGAAAACAAGCCAGCGGATTATATGTTGTTTTGAATATGTTTCCCATCTGTTATCTATCACATTTAGTTGAAAATATGACCGTTCGTTGAACAGGTCCACATAGAGGAGATGGTGCAGTCCCGCCCGGAGCAGGTGTTCGAGAGCACGCTGTCGCACGTGCGCGCGCGCGCGCCGCTGCCGGCCGCCGTGCTCGCGCTCTGCCCCATGGAGGTGCGCTCCGTCTTCATCCAACACTGAGCGCCTGACTCAGGTATTACACATATACATAAATAACCCTTTCGAAATGTTGTATGGCTTTCTACTAGCGTTGCAAGCAATAGTATAGAATATCGATATTAAAGTGGCCTTGAAAAACAGTCACAATATCGATAGGACTATCGATAGTATCGAATAACCGATACTATCGATAGTATCGATTGTCAATAATTGGCAGTACTATTGATGTAAGGTAAAACTATCGATACTATTGAATTTAGATACTATCGACAGTATTCGATAGTATCTGAATTGACTGTTTTTCGAGGTCAACTATCGATAGTCAAACTATCGATAGTTATGCAAAGCTACTTTCTACATTTCAAATTGACTTTCAAGTTCATTGGACAACACTATTACAAGTAAGGTATAATTTGACTGATTACGCCTGTACTAAAGTTGCCTGTAAAAGTTGCCATTTAGAGTTGGCCGTTCAGCGATATAAATAATCCTTTAAAATGTATGGCTTCCTACATTTCAAATTGATTTTTAACTTCATTGAACAACACTATTATTACTAGTAAGGTATAATTTGACTGATTACGCCTGTAAAAGAAGTTTCCGTTTAGAAAGTTTGCCGAAAACCCAACATGGATTGAATCAGATACCTTTCTTGTAGTGTTAGTTGAAAGGAATAAGATAATTATGGTGGAGAAATTCGGCTTGCGGGATTGAACTGAACACGTGGTAGCTCGGTAAGGGCATAATCCTGGTTAGACCAAGGTCGCTGGTTAGGGTCCCATTCATGTTATTATTTAGTTTGAGTACACAGAAATGTATAAACACAGTGCAAGTTTCTTGCTTCTTGCATAAAATTTAATTGAAGAGTAAACAAATCGTCCAGCATACACATTATGTATTGTTTCAATTGTATGCAACTGACAAGAAAAGCACTGTATAAATGGGCCGCAATACAGCGCAGCTTGCGCTTGTGGCCATCCAAGCGCGACCCCGAAGCGTGCGCAGCTGCTCATACTATTGTTTTCTGATTAAGTAATGCATTTCTACTTAAGTTGGTGCTAGAACAATTGGTGCGATTTATTTAACGTTATTTACCAATGTCGACATAAACTAGCATGCTCTTTTATTGTAATGACACTTTAAGCGGCTTTACATTTTCTGTGGGTCTAGTGGGCAACTTGCTAGATGTCAAGGCCCTTGTTCCTACGCTAGGAGAAATAAAGCATTCACTGCTGATAACACACAAGATGTGTAAGTTTGCGTGGATGTTATCAGCATTAAATGCACACCAGTTTAGCTAGGTTTAGCGTTAATGCTTTCTTGGAAAATTCGTACAAGGACCTTAAAGTGTCGAAAATACTAGCGAGGATAGAAATGTAAGCCTCTGAAAACGCATTTAGCACAAGCTGAATTTTTCAAAATTTTATTTTTAAACTTTGTGTATAAACTACGCGTTGGCTTAAACGAGTTTAAGGATGAATGAGTTTCAATTTTAATAACAACACATCTTGTCTTTCTAGTGTTCCAATTTTGATTCTCGCCCACAATCATAAGACTTAACATGGGCTCTGTCTGGATTTTTTGGCTCTAACCATTAAACCCAAAATGCTCTGTCTACCCGTTTAGGAATGAAGACGTGACAGTGTTTCACAGAAAGTGGCGCAATTTTCACGCCTCCTTTGCGCACAGTAGTTCGTGTGACGTGACGTCCAGGTATAGTTTAATTGTTGTTATAGTTTATTGATTTGAAAGCTTTTTCAAATTTTTTGTTGTTTTATCTTAAGTGTGATAATTTAAGGTAAGCGTCGTTACAATATTTTAAATATCTAGTTTAGTATGAAAAGTGGAACATACTGCAATAGTGTGAAAATGTGATTTTAATTCGGAAATCATCAATGGTTTGAACTCGAGAGTTAGGCATTTACACAATCTGTAGCATTTATATTATTCTCGTTGGGTTAGGTTCCCATAACACAACCTCAATCAGCGTAATTTGTCCCTATACTTGTATTTATTTATTTGTCTCTTGCGTGTTGTTGTCTGTGCATCGCAATTTGGGCCGTCGTTAACAAGCGACCCTTTCACTTGGACGGTTTTTGAGTTTTCAATGCGTGTTTGAAGTCCCAGTAGACTGAGAAAGGAATGGGGACACAGCGCGATGTACAGGGTCTGACAAATATACTGAAACTATTCCAGGGCTGAATTCAGTTCATGATACTGTACAACATTCCTCAAGTAATTTTATTGAAAAAAAATCTTTTTCCCGTACTCTTTCCTTGTGAAAAATTGTTCAGCCACCACACTGGAGTCTCGACAATTATGATCAACTCTTTAAATAGTTTCAGTATAGAGTACAGACGTTATATTGATGTTTGCTTTTGAAACTTGTATGCAAGCGCGGTGTATTGTGACATTAACAATTTGAATGCGACGCAATTTACCAAAGGGATTTATTTTTGAGATAGTTTGGTACTTACAAGATACACTACGTTCTTTTCCTACGAGTAGGCACTAAAGGATAATAATTTTTTTATCAATAAGTAGTTTGTTAGGAAAGCTAGATTCGTTATAACAATGTTATAAATGGTTTTAGTTGAATTCTGGATTTATATAGTTACCTATAGATGATATGCATAAGTAAATAATTAGAATCCTGAAATAGTCATTTTTATTTTATCTGTCCGTCCTTTACTTTTTCTTCTAACGATTTATTTGTGAATATTGTTTCCCATTAATTTCACATTCGTACATGAATGAAATAACACGCGTTCATAAATCAGAGTGGCTCAAATTAATATTTTTTTGGGACTGATGCAACGAATTGCATTTTAGGCTAATGATTGGTAAAAATAAGTCTATTTTTTTCGAATTTGGTCAATAACATTCCACCATTTATAATTAGGATTAATTTGGCAATCGGGTTTATTTATTAAAAATTGACAGTAAGCCATAAGTAATCAATACATTTGTGATACTTTCTGTCTCAAATATATATTTTTCCACATCATACTCAACGTGGTCAAAGTGGTAACTGCGGTATATACCGTCTGCGTGAATGTAAAAAATATAGTCACAAAAATTAATACGATGCACAACACCACCATACGTTATGCAATCTGATGTTATATATACTCAAGGAAAAATTTGTTGTTTAAATTTAGTTGTCACATGACATGTAAATAAAAATTGTACATAGGATTTTAAAAAAAAACGTGGCAAAATTGTAACTCCTGGTATATTTAGTATGAATTTCCGGAATAGCTTAATTAAAATGTATATATCTAATATTGTTCTCGTTCGTATGTAACATATTACATTAGTAAATAAATAAAATAAAATAAAAACTTCTTTTATTTCATGACTGTTGTTTGTTTTTTTGGCCTCTGAATACCACCATGCGATGCCAAAAAAAGACGAGCATAGAGACGACCAGGACCCACTATAGACAATACTTACATATATGGTAGTGTACATAGATTTTTACGTAGTAAAAAATTTTTTAAGTCTATGGTAGTGTATGTAAGTGACTGAGAATGACACTTGCCATCGACGAGACAAGTACAACGTGATGATTTACCGCATCATGGATCGCAGTGCCACTGATTGCAATACTGATATAAAGCGTCAGTATTTTATTCACCTCTGATCTTTTCTATTTCTCCAAAAACGACAAATGCAGTTTGTCCAATCAATGAACCCCACTTATTGTCTTGCCCGAAATGCCCCACATTTTACACAATGCACTTAACTGAAGCAAATGACAAGGGAGTTGCCGTAGCCAAACATTGGTCAGGTTTATTGTATTTTGTTATCATTTCGACTTCAGAAGAAAGATTCAGCACTAAAAATTACTGAAAGAGATCTCTTTTGAGAGAAGTAGTGCCTTTGTACAACTTAAATTTGATTTATTCTCTGTATACATTCTCCGTGTACATAAATTGGTAAATAAATAAATAAAAATCTAAAACATCAAGTATAGAATTGATTTTATTCATAAAACATTAATTTGACAAGTTTCAATTGATTCGTCACATAGTAATATTTACAGTTTTGAGAAATATGAACCCAGATTGACATCAATGTAAAATTACATAAATAGCCCTGCGAAATGGAAAACACTATGTGTGACCTATAAGGATGTATCAGCCATATTTCCAAAAATTGCGGCGACCGGCATTCAAAGCGCGTCTTTTAAGTACGTCTATTTCATCTCAATAAATAATGAAGACTTAACACACAGATAAAAAAAAAAAACAGTATAGATAGAAGACGCCTTTTCCTAACGACCGCTGAGCTGCAGCTCGGTGAGGATCCATGAATTAAAATAATAAATGGCTTTTGTGTCAGAGATTCAAAATATGTATTCGAACATGTTTGTGGAAAATGAAATAATTAAGTAATCATAATACAGTGTTGGCTATAAACATATGCAAAGGACGGAAAGGATCCTCACCCTATATGTAAATAAATGCGCGTTATAATTACATGTTTTAACATCAAACAGGCAATTCAGTTTGTAGATATTTTAATACTGAAAAAATGCAATAAATAACTAGAAGAACAAATACCAAAATACGAGATTAAAAACAATACCGGTCCTTACTAGATACAATTACTATTATATTATAAGAAAGTTAAATTCATACTTCGTCGTAATTATTTAAAAAAAAATACAATTGAATACTTGTTCCACGCAAAAAAGCAACATGAGTGAAAAAATGGTAACACTTAAATTACTAATAACGAAAAACAATAAACATAATTTTCGAGTACCATTAAATCAACTTTTCCACATAAAACGTTCACAAACAGGTATTGAGTAAACAGAAAAGAATTTACATTTTTATATGTAAACTGCACTATTAAATTTTAACAAGAAATGGTGGCAATCATGCCTTTAGCGCCAACTAGGCGCAATAAACAGAGAACATTACCTATACAATATGGGTGCGTTTGTCGAATCATAATGCTCGTGACTCCCATTCACTCGTCCCTCCCACTAAAGCATACGTCGCGAAGCTGAAAATTCATCACCATTTTTGGCCATAAAACAAACATTCGCACGCGCCTCTTGTTTATAATGAAATATGGTAATGAAAGGGACACAGGAGAAGGCGCGCGCCGCGCCAGCCAATCACAGCGCGGGATTTTTTTTAACTTTTCATAATAGCTGCATTATATAACCCGAATATTTATAAATAAAGATTCTTCGACATTATTCTTTGGGGCATTGAACACGCCCCGTCATTTATCTACTGTTATGTAGGTAACACGTGATCTAACACTAGTGATGTACGAGACTCTAGTCCTCTTACTTAGGACTCGAAGTCGATTACAGGGCTCGTCTCTCTTTTAACGGAAGGCTCGACGACTACGAGCTTAAGTGAGCCTCGGAGTGTGAGAATCTCTTTTTACACCCGAGCCTTTTTCTGCGCCCGCGTCTTTTTACTTAGTTTTTAGAGTGAGTTTAGGGAGGCTTATTTTTTTAGAGTGCGTTTTTTTTATATTTCTAAGACTGCTCTGCCAATAAGAAATAAAATAGGATTGATTACAATATTAGTTGAAATAATGTTTGCATACCTTGGATAACTACAATGAATCTAAAATCACGCCTCGAGTCGCTCGGGCTTGCTAACAAGGCTATCGAGCTCGTAGAGCCCTGCAAAACCGACTCGAGTCTTCCAAATTAAAACTCGAAGGCTCGAGACTTGTACATCACTATCTACTACTAGCCTACTACACATATCACATGTTAGCACCAAAGCATTTTATGATTTGACGTTCAGACCCGTTTCTTTCCAAATACACCCCAAAATATTTGACACAGGTATTTAATAATTCTGACACCAGAGAGTAAAAGTAAATAATAATAAAATACAATACTGTGAATTCAGGTAAATACATAATTCAATATTCCATACAGGAGTCACACGAGGTAAAAACCTAATGGTAATGTTAACAATATCAAACCTGTTTATAATATTTATCTATTTCCATGAATTCACCATACAACATATTCTTGATTAATTTGTACAATAACAAGGTTTGGTTTTGACTTACACAGTTATTTCACTATTCGACTAATAAATGAAGACAGACCACCTCAAAGTTGACTTCTTCATTATTATTGGCTTCTGTATTTCGACTAGTATAAAGCATATAATAGCACTAGTATTCATATTTTTATCCTGCGTTCCAACTATCAAATTATACTATGGTGAAGTACTCGTAATCCTTTAAAATAATCTAGCGCCCGCTCACGTCTGCGTGACCTGACAAGATCCAGATTTAACGTCGCATGAATTGATTACCTATATAAGAGAAATATACATCAATTCATATAAATTATTGCTTTCCCTATTGCTCTTTATTGCTGTCATTCATTTCATTTTGCTCTTTCAGGTCTCGTGCTAGATTTTATAGTCATATTGACAGAAATATGGTAGGCACATTGGCAACTTCAAGCGAGATTGGGTACAAACGGGACATAAAGTGGCGCCACTATTTATGCCAAAACTTACAGCAACTAAGAAGGCAAACAGGTATATACAACGTGTAACGGAAAGGGGGTATCAACCCGAAAGGGAGTAAACATACTAATCAATGTTAACAACTTTTACTACGGGATCATCCTTGAAATCGTAAAAAGAAATCTGCAGCTCTAAAAATTTTGCCACAATTATTTAATTTTGTATGGAGGTGAAGATGTTTTTTTACCATTTCAGGAATGGTCCCATCGTAAAAGTTGTTCACATTGATTAGTATGTTTACTCCCTTTCGGGCTGTTACCCCCATTCTGGTACACTTCGTATAGCCCACCTTATTATAAACCGATACTGTATCCTAGGACTGCGAGCGTGTTGTTCTCCTCGAAGCCATGGCAGGAATACGGCCAATAAATACGTGACATAGTTAATAGATTCAGGTGTTACTTTGCGGAAGTCAAAGTTACATACTACATGATTTGAATTACTTTGTGCAATTCCGCCACCAGTTAGTTCATGCAAACTATTGCCGGCCGGCGCCCACCCACTACTGTTAGTCCCAGCATACCTGCCACCAACAGCCCGTGTGCACCCGCCACCAACAGCTGATGCATGCTCCCTCCGATACTGCTGCATCCGCTGCGGCTGCAGCAATATCGGACACCGCATACGCGACACGTGTTTGGCCTCTCCACGAGGCATCTTCAGGCACCAAACAAGTTGTTGATCGTTCGGCAGTCAAGCGTCGAATGATAAAACTACACCGTATTGCCATCCTTTTATACTGTTAGAGAAGAGGGTAGGGGAGCGGAGTTGCCCGAACTTTCTATAGTAAAAATATTTAATAAAGGGGAATTATTTACCTCAAGCTGTTTATTTATTAATTGAATATTAGATTTTTTTAATTTATTTATTTCTAGTTGCTCCCAAATACTCACCTTTCTGGGTGTTTGTTATTATGCGTATAAGAACAAACACCCAGAAAGGTCAAATTTTGCAGAACACCTTCTTGAAAAAAATCATAATTTATCATCAAATAATACGTATAAAATATTACACACCGAAGAAAAAGGGTTAAAATTGAGTATTTGGGAGCAACTAGAAATAAATAAATTTAAAAAATCTAATATTCAACTAATAAATAAACAGCTTGAGGTAAATAATTCCCCTTTATTAAATATTTTTACTATAGAAAGTTCGGGCAACTCCGCTCCCCTACCCTCTTCTCTAACAGTATAAAAGGATGGCAATACGGTGTAGTTTTATCATTCGACGCTTGACTGCCGAACGATCAACAACTTGTTTGGTGCCTGAAGATGCCTCGTGGAGAGGCGAAACACGTGTCGCGTATTCGGTGTCCGATATTGCTGCAGCCGCAGCGGATGCAGCAGTATCGGAGGGAGCATGCATCAGCTGTTGGTGGCGGGTGCACACGGGCTGTTGGTGGCAGGTATGCTGGGACTAACAGTAGTGGGTGGGCGCCGGCCGGCAATAGTTTGCATGAACTAACTGGTGGCGGAATTGCACAAAGTAATTCAAATCATGTAGTATGTAAATACGTGACATTTATTGATTTAAATGACAACGTTCGAAAAATAACTAAATTAATAATATGTAAAATATATATGTATATATTTTCTTTACATATTATTAACAACCTGTCTGCCAGCACTACAGACAATCGCTTTTTAATTGTTTGTCGGACACTAGGTGACCGTCATGGCGTTTCAAAGACGTATTCATAAAATTAGCAACCGTTTGCTAAAACTATTTTAGCTAAACATCTTTTGTCCCTTTCCCTCTTAAATTGTGGCATAGTAGGAACGAGACAAGACTAAAACAGGCTTAGTAAACGTTTGTTAATTTTATGAATACTGTGGAATATTTAAAAATATATGACACAGGAAATTCACTGAGGGTTGGGACTCATTTGGCAGCACGCAACCGCACTTTTCTTTGCTGCTATCCTTTTTTGTCACTCGGAACCGTCATTTGCTAGAGCGAGATGAGTGGTGTAAGGATTATTTAAAAGATAGAAGTTATGTAGTCAAGGTTTCTGATGAATATAGTCACCCGATAAACGCAACTGAAGGAACGGCGCAAGGTTCTGTTTTGGGTCCACTGCACTACCTCGCCTATGTAAATAGTCTGGCCAATGTCATCAAAGAAAGTGAAATTTTTCAATTCGCAGACGACACCTGCCTGCTAGCAACAGGAAAAAGCGTAAAAGAAGCGATAGGAAAATTACAAAGGGATTTTGATAGTCTGAGTAAATGGTCACATGACAATGGTTTGGTACTTAATGCAAACAAAACAAAATTAATGTACATAAGTACTAGTAAAAACAGGCAGGACGAAATACCACAATTGATTGCACACAATCATGCATGCTTACATAAACAAAATGGTAACATACGGGTGTTGTGTGACTGTGATCCAATAGATATTGTTGACAAACATACATACCTGGGACTAGTATTTGACGACCGAGCTAATTGGAAAGAACATACCAGACACGTCTGCAATAAACTGAGAAGTATTTTGGCAAAATTTTCCATTATAAAATATCAAGTACCATACCAAACACTGTTGATACTTTATAAATCTCTAGCCGAATCAACTATTTCGTATGGATTGTCAAGTTATGGCAGAACAAACAAAACCAACATTAACCAAATTTATTCGCTACAACTACGTATTTTGAAAAAAATTGTACCAAAAAATATAAAAGACAAATGTAATGAAGAATATTATAAACTATTTTCAATATGCAAAATTATACCTATTCATGAAAAAATAAAACTTACGTTACTAAAAGAGGAATTTTATAATGAAAAAATACAAAATAAATATAACACAAAACATTATAAAATAACTACACGTAGAACATTAGACAATAAACTTATTCTTCCGAAATATAATAACTTACACGGAAAAAGGACTTTACAATACATGGTACCAGATCTTATAAATAACTTACCAAAAGAATTAAAAACACAACTAAATAAAACAAATTTGAAATTTAAGCTAAAAAAATACTTCATACAAAATATACCAAATTAGGTTACAAAAAAATAAATAAAATAAAACTTACCGCACATAACTAATCGGAAATAAAACATCACCCTATGTACCTTTGCATAGTTGTTTGCTCGAGCATTGAGAACCGGTTCCCCCGGGCCTCCAGCGACGGCGCCTACACTTTACACATTATTGTGTCAAGTCAACGCGTATTTATAATAAGTAGGTACATTGAAGAGGTTTGAATTATTATAGGGTACATCATTTATATAATTTATTAAACATTATAACAAAAATGTAATGTTACTTAACCCCTTTAATACATAATTGACAGGTAGTTATTCTTAATGTATTTACTTTTTAAGATTTTTTTGTATGGCAATTCCAACGTTTGGAAAATCTCTAATGAGATTATATAGCGTTGTTTATTATTGAAGATTGTATATTATTGTTTGAATAAATAAAATAAAAAAAAAAAAAAAAAGATCTTTCTCGCTCTAAATGACGGTTCCGTCGCTCTTGCGACGGAACGCATCGGCGTTCAGCGTTGCCGATTCCGTGGCGTTCCGTCGCTCTCTCTCTCGCTCTAGCAAATGACGGTTCTCAGCGACAGAAAAGGATAGCAGCAAAGTGCTGTCCCGTGCTGCAAAACGAGTCCCAACCATAAGAATTGAGTCCATCACCGTTAATTGTACAGCACTACAGCCTCGCAGCCACCGAGGCGTGTCCCATGATCACAGGGTTGCTGGCGGTGAAGGCTACCTGCAAGGGCGGCAGCAGCTCCCGGACCAGGTGCCGCGCTTGCTCCATTGCCCCTGGCACTACGCTGTACGACATTTCTTTGTCCCTGTCAATAGAGAAAGTACGTTATCATCGTCGTATGTAGCAAGCATAGATTCATGTATGAAGTTATCCTATACTTTCGGAAACGGCTCGAACGATTTTGATGAAACTCAGAATTTAGGAAGTGACGAGGCTAAAACAAATATTTTCATAAAAAAGTAACCGAGCCGAGCACAGCTCGGTTGCCCAGCTAGTAAAATATAAGGTATATTAGAATTTAAAGAATACTTTGAAACTTATATTTTTTTACTTTTAATCCAATTTTCATTAAAAGGAAGCATCTTATTATATAAAGTTATCGTGAAAAACAATGTTGTATAGGTATATAACTGCAATGTTGTATAAGCCCATAACACCGTCGTCAATGTGGCGCCGTGCACTTATTGCATTTGTATGGATCTTTACGAGTCGTAATTTACGACATATTGTTGACATATGAAGGACGAACGTCTGCCGAAATGTAACTTGCCCTGATTTATCTCTTTGTAACACCCGACACCTTTAAAGCCTGCACAAACGAAGAACTTAAAGGCATTACTTTGTCCACGGAAGACATATTAATATAGGACCATCTTGGTATTAAAGAAAGGCTTTCAAAATAAAAAAAAAACATCAAAATCGGTCCACGGTTGACGAAGTTATCGCGTAACATACATACAAAAAAAAAACATACAGTCGAATTGATAACCTCCTCTTTATTTGAAGTCGGTTTAAAAGGTACGTACAGTTTGTGTTTAGCCAGCGCGCCTGCCCGCACCAGGCCCTGCAGGCCGTTGCCGGCGGCGTCCAGGCTCAGGCAGTACGGGTGCTGCCGCTCCGCCTCCGCGCGCGCCTGCACCAGCCGCAGGGCGCGCGAGTGCGTACACCGGGATTCCTACAATTGATCATTTAAGGTAAGAGCATCATACTTCGTGAGTTTAAGGATGGTACGACTAAACGATAGAAACAATCCCAAAAGTTACTAATTCGGCAGTGGCACGAAGTAGCAAACATTCGTGTTATAACGTGTACCTTATTTCATGACACGGTTTTTTGCGATTCTAAAAAATATTACAAAATGTTTGTCTCTGCCAAACTTACTGTCAAGGTCTATAGAACGCACTGTAAAATAGTAGACTGTGCTACAAGGGGATAAGGTAATATTTTGATGGCGAGGGCGCTACTTTGAATCCAGAGCGAAACGAAGGATTGTAGCGAGGGATTCGTGTATATCGCCCGAGATAAAAATATTACCGTACCCGAGTAGCACACTCTACTTTTCATCTCCATCTATGAGAAAAACTAGCACATACAAAACAGAATATAAAGAACAGTAGAACACCCACAATACCTAATCAGACTTCAACCGACAATTTAATACTAACCTTTGTTTAGTGTCGTTTTCATACAATAAATAGATATTCCTAATCACTCCTCTCATACTTTTTCTAAATCTTTTGCTGTTATGGCTGCACAACTTTGGAACAGACTCCCTAAGGACATTAAAGAGTCTCGTACTCTACATTCCTTCAAGAATAGGATTAAATTATTTTATGAAAGTTCCTGACTTGGATTGAATCAAATATGTATATTTTTAATATATGTATATATATTATGTATGTATAACTGATATTGTAAGTATATATGTATATATATTATGTATGTGTTTATCTATATGTATTATGAAATTATGATTAGTATTAAGTGTTTTAGCGTGTAAGTATTGTACAATGTTCCACCCCACTTTTGTAGTTATCTCCTCTGGTTGTAGGGTTGACTGGAAGAGATCCCTGACAGGGATAAGTCCGCCTTTGTACTATTGTGTTTTTTTTTTTACTGTATTTTAATTGTGTCTTTTTATGTACAATAAAGAATTTATCTATCTATCTAAATACTAAGAAAAATTTTTTTCGAAGACTACCAACTAAGGATAAAATGTTCACGCATTCATAACTGATTCTTAATAACTTTTTTTTTATGTACACTTGATAACTATTCGCTATTGGCTTAAACTCACGAAAAAGTATTCACATTTACATAAATAATTACATTTCAGTACAAATAACCCAAATATTCTGTAATTACTTGAATCAAAGAGATAAATTATGCTTTTTAATTATAGTTATTTCTTTTTCCGAAGCAAAGTACATAAAAGGTGGAGGTCCATAGTCTCTGCCTACCCCTGTGGGAAATAGGCGTGATATTATGTATGTATGTATATATGTAAGAACATAAAAATGTTAACCTACATTCATTCATGTTGAAGACGACATGTATTCCAAATTTAAAAAATCACGAAGTCTGTGACAATTTTTTTTTTTAAACAAAATTATTCTTTTTTTTGCTGGACTGCCAACATTATTTTTGATTCTACATAGATTACACTCGTGTTCTGTTTTCAAATTGGTTTTAATCCCTAGAGATCTTCTTTTTCACGTTTTAGTTCCGAGAGAATAACCAGTAACTTTAGCTCCAAATGTTTTGGGATGAAAACATCGTTTTTAGAGTAGATGAGATGAAAAAATTTTTTCAAATGGACTTATTATTTACTCGCAATAAGGTTACAGAAGTTTGACCGCCAGCCTTACGCAGCGCAGAACGTCGCAAATTAATGTCACTTGTCTTTGAACATATCCATTTTAACGTGATTTCAGATTTGTTATTGCAGAAAAACTGATAATAAAAGCGCTATTTGACTAAGAAACAATGACGTCATCTGCCTATATTTCATACAAATCCCATAGAAAATGTTTTGTATGACGTTTAGAAAAAGTATCCGATTTGAATTGTTGGAAAATAAATGATTGAACATTTTTATTGACAAGCAACAAAAGTGCTTGACTTAGAGAGGCACAGGGTGAATAAATAAATATATAGGGACAAATAACACTGACTGAGTTAACTCTTCAAGCACCGATTGGCGGGTCGGGTCAAAAGAACAATTGAATTCAATTGTGTCTGCGATTTATGTGCTTGAAGGATTAATAGCCACAAAGTTCGAGACTTGTGTTATTATGGGATACTTACTCTACGATTTTATAACAAATACATGTATAGATAAACATCCAAGACCCATGTCAATTTAAAAAAGGCCATTTTCCAACTTGCCCTGACCGGGGATGGCCACGGAGTTCAAAAACAAGATGAACGACAGCATTATGTTTTATTTTTGCTATACTCCAACACGCCTTTTTATAATCTCAGCGCATTTCTAGATACATCTATAGCTGCGCTGCCTCGGAGCCCGGGGTGCGTTATCCAACTTCCCTTGGAATGGTCTATTCCAGGCCAAAAACCTTACGCTAACGGGAACTGTGTAACTGACCAACCTCAGTCATAACTTGCGCACACGTGTGAAGCGTGGTGAGCGCGGGCCACGCGGCCCAGCGCAGCAGGCCCTGCAGCTTCGTCGCACTGCCGCTACACAGCGCGCCGCCGGCGCTGGCCACCACGGCGTGTGCTATGCAGTATTCTAGCGCGGAATCAAATGTCTGTAAATAATAATAATGAGAAACTAAAGCCTTTATAAAAGCACTTTTTCACGTCAGTGTACATTATGTACCTATTATGACTTAGTATATTTATTGTTAAAAGGCATCATGAGTGGAAAAATATTTTTAGTCCATTGGTTACATTGTAAAAAGTACACGTATGTTCTCTCTTCTCGGAAAAACAAAAAACACGAAGTTTCAGCGCATTTAGATCTCGCATGACGTTACGGCTTAGTACGATTTTTACACACATATCGGTGACGTCGCAAGCCCTTACTTTGAAAATCAGATACTCCGTATTTTTGTGATTTATTTTTCTTTTTTGATAATCTCAAAAATATGGATCGATTAGTACTATTTTTGGATAATATTAGAGACGGTCTTATTAGAATAAAACTTTTAGCCCTGTCATCACCAATTTTAAATTTCGCATGATATCACGGCTAAGTACGATTTTTACATAGCAGTAACGTCGCCACTTTGGAACTCAGATGCTCAATATCTTTGTCATTTTTTTCTTTTTTGATAATCTGAAAAATCGGAGTCCATTATTTTTGGATAATCTTAAAGACAACTGCTAAGCAGAAACGTTGTAAGAAACTCATTGAGACAGTAAAGTGATATCGGGTATTAACTATTAAACCCGATTTTAATCCAAATAATCCGATAATGTATCTGATATTAATAAATAAAGTCTAGTTAATAAATGTTATTATATAGGATTACAGAATAACAGATGATTATCTAGAAAGAAATCTTACTTTTTCTTCATTCTCCTCAACATAATAAAACTCGTGGTGCAAAAGTCTTCTGATGCGCTGGTACCGCGACAAAAGTTCGTCTGAAATTATATTTTATTTAATGTCACAAATTAAACTTCGTCCTTTACCAAAAAACAGACAGAACAATGGTTTAGAACAATGGTTTCTACAGCTTTTACAGAAATTTAGCTGTCAAATTCTTGTACATAATAGAAATTAAGTTGTCAACTTAACAGAAATTGAGCAACAGATTTGTTGCGACTCACAACTCAAAACATTATGGCTCGGAACTATACAAATAAAATAACCTTTCTAAATATATTCTGAAAGGCTCAGAGTCCATCGAAGATACAACCAATAATTATATAATACATTAGTTCTTTATTACATAACTGCCCCAAAAAAGGAGTATTATGTTTTCAGGGTTCATGTATTTATGTAAACTTCATTACGAGCGCTCGATTTTTTTAAAATTCAAATGTAGTTTTTTTTTATTTCCTGATATAAATAACTTGTTTCTGTACCTTGCGTGACCGTCGCCTTGTCTACGATGAGGCAAATAATCGCAGGGGGGACCAGGTAGTGCAGGACTGGATTCACGTACAGCTGAAGCTGGATGATGGGCAGCGCGTCCGCCATCGTCTGGGCTTTTAACACGTGACCTACAATTTCAGATGACTGTCATACTGAACTTCGACTTTTAAAATATCGATGTACGGAACTTCGAAAGTTTCTTCATAGCAAATTTCGAAGTTCCATACAGAAGTTTTCAAAGTTCCGTACATCGATATTTTAAAAGTCGAAGTTCAGTATGACAGTCATTTCAGATAGGTATCTACATGAATAACCGGCCAAGTGCGATTCGGCCTCGCGCACGAAGAGTTCCGTAACATTATCTATGACAAATCACGTTTGTTGTATGGGAGCCACACTTAAAATTTATTTTATTCTGTTTTACGATTTTATTGTTATAGCGGCAACGGAAATACATCATCTGTGAAAATTATAGCTGTCTAGCTATCCAGGTTCTCGAGATACAGCCTTGTGACAGACAGACGGACAGCGGACACTTAGTAAAATTTAAAAAAAAGACAATATATATGCAGCTACATAAAAAGACCAAATATACATATGAACCTACATATTGTCATGTACAGTCAAGTACCAAGATACCTGACCAGGCCCTCTACTTATATCTTCAACTTTTTCTTAAACTGAAAACAATATTAACATGAAAATTTATATTCAGAAAGACAATTAAAATTTGTCTGAATATAAATTTTCATGTTAATATCATTTTTAGTTTAACAGAAAATTCATAATAAGTAGAGGGCCTGGTCAGGTATCTTGGTACCTGACTGTACTTATCTCTCAGTCAATATACTCGTACATCTTATCAGTTTCTGTTGCCTACCAAGCCAGACCGCCTAAGATGGAAATCAGGAATCAGATAGAACTATTGATAGCTTGCTTCCACGTCGATATGCTTGTTTTTGTGTATGCAAGTGGCCAACACTGATGTCAGATTTTTCAAGCTGCCTAAAAGCATCTGACATAGCTTGACGACTGCCATACAGTAATGACAGCCGGTACTAAAGCTTATATGTGCCATCCGAAGCACGGAGGAGCTTGAGAAATTCTTTATGCTACTTGTGGTCACCCATCCAAATGTGGACCACGGCCGATGTCGCTTTACTTGCGAGAGCGCCAGAAAACGTCGAAATAGGAACATTTCACAGGTTAACGCCCATTTGTTTGATGTCTGTCATACAGCAAACAGACACTCAAGTGGTGTCTCAACTATGATGAAATACTGAAGAAGTAGGGTAAGTAACTATCTCTTACTCTGAAAACTTTATTTTAATAAACCAGACACACAAATATTACAAACATCATTTTATACTATTTGATACAGTTAATATAACTGTGGAACATATGAATGAATTTATTTTTTATCAGTGTACACCTTGAATCTTGTTTTTCAACATTACAAATCGCGTTAGGCACTGTGCCATACCTACATCAGGCGATGTTGATAAGAAAGTGCCTATTGTTACACTTTACAACTAATTACGATAAGAATAAAGATTAGGCCTCAAGACGCTATCGCTATCACTATGTCACTTAAATCTTTTAGTTATCCCACACAACTAATATAACTTTTATATTTATACTTTATTAGCATTATTATCTACTAATTATTAGCATTATTTCGCTATTTTCAGGAGAAAGTTGTTCAGTTTCATGAATAACATCAGCAATTTAAATTTGTTCAAAAAGTAAGTACCTACCTACATATTGTAAGACCTCATTGGTACGAAAATATGAATTATTTTAATATGAACCATTTTATTTATTTGAGACTAAAATTAATTGTGATACAAATGTTTTTATTGTATCTAGATTCATTTCTTTCTAACTATAAATATTTTTTCTTCATTTTTAATCGTACACAAAAAAAATAATCAAAAATTTAAAAATACTTTATCTAACAAGGCAGCACATTGTCTTGTCGATATCATATTAAAAAGTTGAGTAGTACATTGACCTATTTAATCACATAGATAATATTGTCACTTACTTAGTTACGGATAAGCTACGTCCTATTAAAATTTTAGCTCTAACGAACTGTCGAGCAAACGTAAAGATTTCAAATAATTACTAAAATTTTAGAAGTAAAAATTGGTAAATCCGCGCGAATTTGTGATTATTTTGACTCATTTAAAGTGTTTCATCAACTTTTTAATATATTATATGTTAGATATTGTAGACATGTTTTTTTTATTGTTTATGTGTGTGTATCGAGAATATGGTCATCAAAATTTTAAAATTTTGATTGTGTGTATCGAGAATAAGGTCATCAAAAATTTCCCTTTACTGAAACAACCATGTAAGGAGCCATTGACATGTTAAGAAATATTTGATCGTCATCAGACACAAACAAAAATAAGCAAAACTAAACTTACCCTTCATTTTTTTCTGAACATCACTGGAGACATCCATCAGGGTCCCGGACACCAGCCTAAGCCGCCTCTCCTTATCCAGCCGGACCATCTCCCTGTGCACCACCAATATCCTCTCCACACTGCCCTTCACATCGTCCTCGTACACCAGCGCTCCCAACGCCCTTAACACTTCCACTATCCACGATACTTCACTCAACACTTGATCAAAGACTAACAGTTCATTTCTCACTATACTGTTCATTAATACTAAGGCAAGTAGGTTCGTTATAGTCGCCACAGTTGCTTTCTGCTGCAAGCTGATGACGTACTCGGCAACTGACTGGACTTGTTTGAACTGGGGGGGAGTTAGTTGCTGAAGGTCCACCGGCTTGAGGACCTCGTCTGTGTGGGAGATGTCCCCGAGGTAAGACCTGACGGACAGAGGCGCGCCGAAGTTGATGTAGATGTTGCCGTAGTGGTCGTTCAGTCTGTATAGAGATTTCAGTAAGCCCTGTAATTAAAATAAATGTAAAGTAATTATTTGCCATGCCAGTCTAAGAGAAAAGTAATACTTTAATAATGTACTAGCTGCTTATCTTCCCGGGCAGATTGTAAAAGCTGTTGTAAAACAGGGAATGGGCGAAAACCGGATCATGTTAATAACGATGCGGCTAGAAATCAAAATAGAGAGGGTCATCACTATTTTGATTCCTTTTCCTGTCTTCTCACCTACCATCACGCGTATAGTGGCCTTTGGGTCTTGCGGCCCGAAGCTCTGTTTGTCCATTAGGGATAAAGAGGTAAAATATATATGGAACACTGATTGAGCTAGCCCAAAAGTAAGTTCGACGATACTATATATAGATAACTTGAATGTTTATCTAAATATAATAAATACACATATAGATAAACATCCAAGACCCAGGAGAATTTGAAAAAGTCAATTTTCCAATTTTCCCTCACCGGGGATCGAACTCGGGATAGTGTAGTGTATGTACGTATGTAACGTACTTTTGGAAGTTTTACTGGGAACTTGGACTAATTACATACATTTTCTTACTTGTCTGTCTACTAATCATACCTACTCGCTGAGTGAAAATGTCACGTATATGTTACGGCTAAAAGCCGAAATACGGCTTTGTCTAGTTTTAGCCGGCTAGAACTAGATGCATTAGGTGGTAAAATAACCTCATCGACGTCACTAATACAATATTTATGTGCATTCAATAAATAACTGAAGATCGCTTGTTGTACATTAGTCTCTTGGTCGTCAAACGAACGCGACCGAGCAAACAATGGCTGTTTAAACAAAATACATGAGTATAAATCTTGGTTATGTATAACAAGAAACTAGAAATAATATTAGGTTGGGGAAAAAGTCTTTTCGCATATAGTATGTATGAACTTGTAATAAAACCACTTTGGCTATACTATTTGTACCTGGCTGGTTTTGGTATCATTTAAAAGTTTAAATTTTAAAGAAGATAATTCCAAATTCAAATTAGGAAAATGCGTGATTTTCATTTGTTTTTCTTACCGTCAAGATGAGTGAATCTAATGAAGAAATTAGATACATTTTAAAATTTTACTACCAAAAAGGTAACAATCCAACGCAAGCCGCGAAAAAAAATTGCGATGTTTATGGACCTAGTGCAGTGTCTGGGAGAGTAGCACAAATTTGGTTTAAGCGTTTTCAATCCGGAAATTTTGATGTCAAAGATGCACGTCGCTCTGGTCGCCCTGTTACGGATAAAATGGATGCTATTTTTGAAAAAGTGGAGCAAGATCGGCATATCAGTAGTTACGACGTAGCTGAAGAACTGGGAATTGACCACAAAACAGTTTTGGCGCATTTGAAAAAAAATGGGTACACAAAAAAGCTCGATATTTGGGTACCTCACGAGCTCTTTGAAAGAAACCTAATGAACCGTGTACTCATTTGTGATTCTTTATTACGACGTAATGAGACCGAACCATTTTTGAAGAAATTGATAACTGGTGATGAAAAGTGGATCACGTACGACAAGAACGTGCGAAAAAGGTCATGGTCAAGGCTTCACAGACTATGGCGAAACCCGGGTTAACTCGCAACAAGGTGATGCTGTGTGTGTGGTGGGATTTGAAGGGAATTATTCATTATGAGGCAGGACCATCGATTCAGAACTCTACTGCGAACAACTGATAAGATTAAAGCAAGAAGTTGAGAGAAAGCGGCCGGAATTAATCAACAGAAGGGGTGTGGTTTTTCATCATGATAACGCTAGACCTCACACATCTTTAACCATTCAGCAAAAATTAAGAGAGTTTGGCTGGGAGGTGTTAATTCATCCGCCGTATAGTCCCGACCTGGCACCTTCAGATTTACACCTGTTTCGGTCTCTTCAGAATTCTTTAGGCAGTGTCAGGTTAACATCACGAGAGGACTGCCAAAACTACTTTACGCAGTTTTTTGATCAGAAGCCCCAAAATTTCTATAGCAATGGGATCATATCCCTACCTATAAGATGGCAAAAAGTTATCGAACAAAATGGTACCTACATACTTTAGTTAAATAAACTATATTAAAAAATGTTTAGAATTTTCATATAAAATGCGAAAAGACTTTTTCCCCAACCTATTATTACGTACACTGTGTACGCACTGTATAATTTTCCGCTATGTTATGAATTATAATAGTTACCAGAGGTAATGAAGCAAGACATTTGATAAAACAAAGTAATAAATATAATTAACATCAATTATTTAAAATTATTATGCACCGCGACGTGTACTAAAATCTTATATAGGTATAATTAACTAAAAATATGCGTCACATCTTTAAGATAAAATACGAGATACGCAGAAATGTTGTTTTAGCCCATTTCTGGATAATGTCTCGCCAAATAGTTAAAGGGATGCCTTTTGCAACCGAAAGGGTTCGTTGGTCACTATTCGTTAATTTGGGGCGACCTGCTAATTATTAATTTTGAATATTTGTAATGTTGTCATCATTACATTGCACGTTGTAACCTTACGTCCGTGCAGACTGTACCGCAGGCGGGACCTTGGCTTTGTTGACAAGCACTAATATCAACAAATACAGTGGCTCGGTGCTGCCAAACTGGTTCCGTTGTAGCGAGTGAGCTACGAGATCGTACTTAAGGTCCTGTCGTCCAACATTCGAAAAGGGGTAAGATGGGGGCATTCGCAAGGCACCCCGCACTCTTTTACATACATTCGACTGGGGATAACAGGGAACACTGCGAATTTATATTATAATAGGCTTAATTGAGCACAAGGAGTAATGTAAAATATCAGTCGTTTAGCCATAATCTTGAAAAAAAATTAGAAAAAGGGGCCGCTTAGGGATTTTTTTATCAAGTGCAGTTTATTAGAACATGTAACTGCATGCGACTCTAATAAATCCTTAACTAAGACATATTTTTATCACGTTTTAAAACACTATTTTCTATGTCTCAGATGGTCTGAAAAATTCAAAAATAACGGCCTACCTAGCCTTAACTATTATTATCAAGGGTTTATGATATAAATGCTAATTAATATTTACGAAATAAAACATGAGTTGGTTTAGTGCTAATTTATTACTGCCAAAAACGCCAAGAAAAACAAAAGACGCACAAATCTGTCACCGTAGTTTTTTATGTATACAAAGAGTTCGTATACCTTCTATAGAGGTTTTATACAAGTACGCTAGCTCATACATATCAGTTTAGCATGTAATGCAACCTGGGGCGTGGTTCACACTGGGTTAGGTGACACACCCTCTCAGTCTGTATTATATTATTTCGCATTTATTTAAAGAAGTAGTAATAAGTAATTTATCTTGGCAGAAGCGAAAACAATAATTGACGACCTCCTTGGCGTAGTGGTCACAATGCTAGTCCGCCACCCTGAGTTCCCGGTTTCGATCCTCGCTCAGGGCGTCAGGGCAAGTTGGAAAATAGACCTTTTCAAATTGTCCTGGGTCTTGGATGTTTATCTGTATATGAATTTATTATAAAATATAGTATCGTTAAGTTAGTGTTCCATAACACAAGTCCCGAACTTACTTTGGGGCTAGATCAATCAGTGTTATTTGTCCCTATATATTTATTATTATTTATTTTATTTTACCACTTATTATGTCTTTTCAATCGTTTCTGTTTCAGTTAAGTTAACTGGCAATAGTGTGCGTAGAACTAATAAATTACCGAACCAACGAGTTATAGGTGTAGATTGTATCGGAACAGGGAGTATCGCACAAACGTGACAAGGATCAGTAAAGTATCGACGGAGTAAAACATCATACTAATAATTAAGCGATACATCGTGTTACGTACAGTGAGAATAGCATCAACATATTTCGAAACGAAATAGGGAATAAGTTGGCCAATATTTATGAAAGAAAAGAAAGGATTAAAAAGAATAAATGACGAAAAGTGGGTATTCATGACTTACTCCAGTAGACTCCTTGGGCTTTGGTACCCCCAGGTGTTCGTAGGCGAAGAGGCCGTGCTCCATCAGCCTGTCGTAGCTTATGTTGACGGGCACTATCGTGATGTCAGTCACCTCTCGCGAGAAAAGCGGCATCAGGCTCATGGACAGCACACCTACGGGCAAACATATCATCATCGTCACTAACAATGGTCAGAGCTCTTGTCGCAGTCATTGAAAGGATACACACTGAATTACGATTTTTTGGGATAGATTATCATCTCTTCCAAACTATTGCAAACCACTCAAATAAGTGGTTTGCCATCGCCTTCACACCTAGTCTAATTACCCGTAAAAATCACTAGTAAGTTTCTTCGCGATGTTTTCCTTTACCGGACCTTATATTCATATTTATTTCAAGTCCTGTCTTGAAATTATTTCGGATTATCCGGATAGTGTCGTTTTTAGTTTTTTTTATATCGGAATCGGTTCAGCAGGCCTGTGTAACTTCCAGTTTAGATATCAAAAATATACCCTATGCGCGCGGCGATCACTCCGGAGGGGAAAATTCTGTTACATGAATCGTTTGTCCAGGGTAATAAGAATGAAATTGGCTTGCAATGGATGTCTAGGTATCTAAACGAACAGGGTGAGGAGTTCTGACGCGAGCTAAATTAAAACATAGCGCTAACCACATTATGTAGATATTTATTTGAATTTGTTTTCTGAGTAAGACTTGTGTACGTGAGGTAATATATTCTGGTTATAGATAGACTTTTATTTCGGATATACGATTGTTTTGGTTACGGAGCTCCATAAAATCTCTGATCTCGAAGAAAACTAGTCAACTTGCTGCTTGTAGTAATGGACAATAATGAACAATGACATTTTGGTAGTAACTACTTAGGTACTGATATTACTCATATACTTAGTATGTAAACTATGAAACGGGAAGCATGGCCATTTACGATTGCGCCTTTTATAATGCACTTTACTTACCCAACATTGTGCGAAAACGTACTGTTTAAGAGTGCGTGCTGTGTCACCGCCAAGTTAAGCGACGGATATAAGAAACACCGGCATATTGAAGTGTTTATATTATGCACTCTACCAAAGATAATATAATTACGAACGTTAACTCTACTCACCATACTTTGGATGGAGACTCTTATTGCTCCGGCTCCTGGTTCCCTCTAGGAAGAACTCCACTGGCGCTGCGTACTTGGCCACCACCGTCCGCACGTACTGTCTTAGCGTCGCCGCATACAGAGGTAATCCCACCAGCGTACGGCGCATGTAGAAAGCGCCTGTTTCTCGCATTCGTTGGCCTACTACCGCCATTGAGTAGAAGTCTAAAAGTTAAAATGAAATTTCAAAAATGCGTTGATGGGATTTATTTATTAAAATATTGAAATTTGCCAAAAATATCATATTTCAGACCAAAGTGTTTATTAAGATAAATCATACAAGCCCAAATTCGAATGGTTTAAGGGGCTATCTGAATTTTCCGGGGTCCAGTGCTGCCCCCATTTAAAATAAATGTATAGAAAGGAAACGGAGACATCATTTAAAATTTTGTCTTGATCAGACCCTAGATAACCCTTCAAACTATTTTATGAACTAGGTACTGTTTACATTTTAAAGTGAGAACATGAAGCTTTTCAATGCACATACGCCTAAAGCGGCCGTTTTTCGCAATTGTGCGTAGAAAAGCTACACGTTCTCACTTTAAACTGTAGACAATAGTTCATAAAATAGTTTGAAGGGTTATCTAGGGTCTGATTAAGACTAAATTTTAAATGAAATCTCCGTTTCCTTTCTATAGATTTATTTTGAATGGGGGCAGCACTAGACCCCGGAAATTTCAGGTAGCCCCCCTTAAGTTCCTTTCCTATAACTACATCCAGCATCATCAGCATAGATTAGACATGTATTGTTTTCGTTTTGTTTTTCATGTGTTTAGTGGCCCCCATTGGTGTCAGATATTTCAAGCTGCCTTAAGGCATCTGACATAGCTTGATGACTGCCATACATTGATGACAGCCAGGACCACGGGCTTATACGTGCCTTCCGAAGCACGGACATGTATTATATCCTTTACATGACTATCCAACATTTCAGCTCAATCGAGCACCGAGAAGCGTGTCAAATTGAGTTGGCAAAATCTTAAGAAACAAACTAACAAACAAAGGTAAGCAAAAAGTGTTTAGGTATTTTAATATCCTAATTGTATATCCTGATAAAATTAATTTCAATGCATTCAGAACAATAAAAAAAAAGTTATTCAAATCTGACAGTTAATAATATTGTAAATTGTTAAATACTAAATCTACTGATATTTATTTTACATAAATTATAAAAATGTAAACTGTGGCTCCGAGAGGGCGGGCTTAAATATTTCATAAATAACATATTTTTTTATAATTATTAAATATATTGTATTTATGATGATATTTGGAAAGAACTGGACCGCTAAGACAAGGGATAGACTGTATTGGCGCAAACAAAAGGAGACTTGCCCGGCAGTGAGCCGTTGAAGCATGATGATAAGATGTCATCATTGAACTTAGTTACTGCATTCCCCGAGGTTCCCCATGAAGCAAAATATTCCGTCGTCTGAATTAGCACTGAAGAAGAATGACGTGGTCGCCAGTGGCGTAGCATGGGGTGGGGGGGGGGAGTGGTAAGAGAGCTAAAATTAGTTAGGGGGCGTCCATAAATTACGTGAGGTGTTTTTTTAATTTTCTGTATAACAAGACATCAATTATGGTACCAACTGCTTTTTGTTGTATGAGTGGCACATTATAGGAAGGATTTATCCTACGTTTCCTGGATACATACTAAACACAACACAATAGCCACAATACATGCAATAAAAATACAATATATAACGTTAACATACCAGTACTTATGTAGATGCTATCTCTTCTAAGCTATTATTAAATAAAATACATCATAAATTACAGTAGCTTTTCGCGTTTGTACGTCTGTCTGTCCTTGATATACCTAACTACTTCTATATAACTATACACCAATTGGTTAGGTATTTAAATAAATGTAAACAATATTGACATGTGTTAAACATGTCTTTTTATTGAAACACATTACAAGTTAATTATGTCATTTATAAAATTATTTGTAAATTGCAAAGGTATTGATTTTTAAAGTGTATATTTTAATAAAAAGA
The DNA here is from genome assembly GCA_943193695.1 of Acrobasis suavella. Classification (NCBI taxonomy): domain Eukaryota; kingdom Metazoa; phylum Arthropoda; class Insecta; order Lepidoptera; family Pyralidae; genus Acrobasis; species Acrobasis suavella. The sequence goes on from OW971947.1 coordinate 8,660,897, forward strand.
CATGTCAAGATTGTTTACTTTTATTTAAGTAGGTACCCACCTAAATAAATGCCTTCTTATTATAAAAACAGGATAACTTTGTTACTAGGTTTAAACCATTATTCGCCCAAATCAAGTTGACATCTGTCAACTTGATTTGGGCGTTAAATAACATAAGAAGCATCTTATGCAGATCGTAGAAGCTGGTTAAATGAATGAAGGCCTGTTAAGCTTTTAGTACTGGTTGTAATTTTTATAGCCAGCTACTCATTTTAAGTGCCTTTAGTTGCTTAAAAAATTGACACCAGTATTGGCCACCTACATACAAGAAAAAAAAGCATTATGAATATTGTTAAAAGTGATGGTATCTATTCAATGAGTGTGTTTGTCACTAGGGTTGCCATTAAAATTATTTTTCACTGAGTCTCCGTTCCTAACAATCGTCATGATAAAATGATCGTCTATTTTGATTGAAAAGTCGGCCTATCAGAATAGTGAATAAACAGTTTAAAACAATGTTTATGATGAATTTATCTCACAATAATTTTTAATAAAATAAAAACGAAAAATCTTACCCATGCCTGCAGCAACAGCTGGAAACTCAATATCATAATGGTAGCAAAGGTATGTGAGAAGACAAAAGTCAGCATAACTCCTATGTGTTGGTAAAAACAGGATGGGGTTCCTTCCCATTGATGATTTGATCTAAAAACAATCACAAAGTTTACATTACTGCTAGTGGAATCCCCATGATAAATTATTCTCACGAATATTAAATATCCACAGATAACTCATTTTATAAATAGTTGTTTTATTTTCCTTAGACTGTAGAGGCGCCCCATTGCTAGTCAAACACCTCCCCTTCCGATATTAAATGGATTTCTGCAGATGGATGGATGGGTGGTTGGAGTGATGACATCAGACATTTTGAGAACTGGTCACAGGTCGCACTAAATCGGGGTAAGTGAAAGGATATGGGGGAGACTTTTGCCCAGCAATGGGACAAAGGTTAAAAAAAAAGTATTATTTTAATGCTTTTTAGGGTTGGGCCAGATGTAGCCCAACCCGTATTCATAAATATTTTTCAAATCATACATACTATCATAAATCTTTATTCCTCATGGGGCAAACAAAGCATTTTAAGTGTTGCGGCTTTAAGCAGACAGAGCCCAGGGCCACAAGACTCTAAGGTCATTTTTAGCATGAAGTCTTCAATAACTTTCTATAGAGTTTAAAATAAATAAATATAAATATATAGGGACAAATCACACTTATTGAGCTAGCCCCAAAGTAAGCTTAAACTTGTGATGGGATACTAACCCAACAATATTATATTTTATAAATACATATATAGATAAACACCCAAGACCCAGGACAATTTGAAAAAGGCCATTTTCTGACTTGCCCTGGCTGGGGATCGAACCCAGAATCTCCAGATTGGCGGTCTAGCTTGTTGACTATTACGCCACAGACAGAGGTCATAAGAGTGCAAAATTTCTCTTAATAATAATGAGACCAACATACTCATTGGCTGGTTAGTCTTTCTATTTTACATCAGAGTTGTATAAGAAATAGAAATAATTATTGTTAACCAGAAAAGAAACATGCAAAACTATTACATGTGCACTTAACTTTAGGCTCAACATCTTACAAAACATGGATTACATTTTCTTTTCTGTCTTATTCATGGTAATAATAATAAAACATTACAAACCCTGAGCACAGCTGGTTCATTGACAAATATGCCTACTTTCATCATGAAGGATATTTTTAGGAACCCAATTCCCATCCATCTGATCACATGCATCTTTTTATCAAATCCCATCTCTTCCAAATAGTCATATACTTCTTTCTTTAGTTTTTCTTTGCTCACTCCACTCCTGGCACTTTCCTAAAATTATTAAAACTAATTATTTTGCATTTTTTTTTACATAATAGATATACACTTACAGCCTTCATTTAATAAATAAGGTTACCGCTTCTACAATGGTATCCAGGAATACTGATTTAGCTGCAAGCTCCTTCAGGTCCTGCGGTGAGCAATACTTCTCCGTGGTAAAGGTATGTTGAGGATGCCATGCTCGAGTCATGAACCTGAATATCCCACATTCAGTCTTCCTCGGCTCCAATATATTCAAAAACTTCACTTCGCCTTGCATTTTTTACAAAAAGTTAAATTTTCGTAGAATAGTAAATAAAGCACATTCCTTCCTTAATGATAATACAAATCTAGCCTGCGATAAGATAAAATATGTTTTATATATAACCCATAAAAAAACGTGTAAGATTGATTTTTCAATTAAAATATACCTATTTCAAATTCAGTGCAAATTATAAATCACTAAGAAAATTATTTCGAAACAGTCCTCTCACCAAGACTAAATTTTGACAACTGATTTATAATGACAGATTTGTTTGACACACATGACAGTTGCATATGACCAACCTATGACAGCTTTATACTGGATGCATTCCAAAGAGTTAAATAATGAGTAACGTTCGTGAAAAAAATATTTATTTAGTGGACATCGCCATATTACAGAAAAATCGGAACTTTTAACATGGTTGCATGGCATATGCAAGCACATGGTGATGACACCATTAATTTCATGCATGGAAAGGGTTAAGAATATACAGATGCATGGCACTGCCCATATGTATGATAGATAATTAAAAACGTTTGATGATGTCGTCATCACAGGTCCAGAAAGCCCCTATGACAGAGAAAAATTTTCGATGGCGTCATCAGTATCACAGGTCCAGAAACTGCAGTGCATAAAATAACTTTTCATCAATCTTTTTGTTTGCGGCATCACCAGTGGGTTGACTGAACTTGACTGGTGGGAGGTACGGTACCTAGCTAGATACCATATAGAAAAGGATACTAGTCCGCCTATCCGCCTACTAAAGTGTAATAAAGTTAAATTAATAAAATCTATAAAACAGACACCTTGACAAAAGTAAAAAAAAAATGATGTAAGAAACGCATTATAATTGCCATCGTGTGGGTGTCATACGACTCCAATGCAATGCAAGCAACTGCTTTCCGTATAAGGGCCAGTTCAGTCAGACAGAGAGAAGCGCAGCGGAGAGGATATTTTTTACACTCGAAAATAAACTTTAAGCTATTGGGGGGTATAGTGCTAGACGCGAGTGTTATACGCACAGCTTTTGTCATATTATACACGTACATACACGTTTATACAATTTAGGCTATGGTAATAAATTTATAATTAATTAATAAATTTCTCGAGCATTTTTCCTCTTCTGTACTGACCCTTACACTTCACTCTCTTCTCCACTGCATTACTAACTATAGGAAAATGTCCATAAAAGAAATGCTTATTCTGATCAATTTTTTTTATTATAAAAAAAGGTAAAGCAAGAAAAAAAAACATAGTATAGAAAAGTATCACTTTATTATCACGTTCCTTAAATACTACATTAAACAGTGTGGGTACCAGTGGCAGATTTCCCCTAAGACCCAGTAGGCCCGGGTTTAGGGAGGTCAATCGATGCAATGCAATCCTCCCGCCCCGTGCATCACGACTGCCAAAATATTATGAATGGAAAGAGGCGGCTCGAGACACACGGTCTATCTAGGGTGAGTGGTGCAATTTTTCAAATGCGGAGTCACTAAACGGAATGCGTAAGACCAGCAAAATGTTGGGCCTTAGAGAAATGAGAGTATTAGAGATACTTGGTTTATAGTAAGTCTCAATATGTTCAAATACTCGTATAGCAAAATTTGTTCATGTTGTATTTTCGAAGTTATTCGAGAAAATTTGATTTTGCTGGAGTAACGTTACCCCAGCAAGATGTTTTTCAAAAAAAGGGTTTAGCCTAGAATCAAGTATATGAAAAGACAGCTCTTAATGGGTTGTAAATGTATACCGATAGCAAAATAAGTTCATCTTATACTTTTTGAGATATTCAAGATTTTGCTGGGGTAACGTTTTGCATTTTTCCATATCTCGAAAACTGTTAGTAGCAGAATTTTGAAAAAAAATACTGTTTATAGGCCTTAGTATGTTCAAATTTGTTTAAATGTAAGTATTCCGATTCATCAACAAATATCGAAGTAATTTATTATTTAAAAAAATCGGAAAATTCCGGTTTACTCGTAAACTAGTACATTTACTACCAAATAAAAAGCAGTTACATATACGTATGATATACCCTTCTAACGTGTACAAATTTGGATGAACAAATATTACGCAATATGAAGATATGACGGAATTTGATCGAATTCCTAGTGGTGTAATTTTGGCCATCGAATACGCAGTTCTCTCTAAACACAAATAGATAAACTATAGTGAACATATGTGTTCATTTTGTTACAAAACATGGCCGCTTTTTCGTAGCCTCCGTTATTTAGTCGGTTTGTAGGAGAATTGATGATATTTTCTTGATTTTATAATAACTTTTATTCCATCCGAGATTTGAAGCCGAAATTTTCAGGCATGTTTTGTAACAAAATGAACACATATGTTCACTATAGTTTATCTATTTGTGTTTAGAGAGAACTGCGTATTCGATGGCCAAAGTCACACCACTAGGAGTTCGATGAAATCTTTTATATCTTCATATCGCGTAATGTTTGTTCATTCAAATTTGTACACGTTAGAAGGGTATACCATACGTATATGTAACTGCTTTTTATTTGTTAGTAAATATACTAGTTTACGAGTAAACCGGAATTTTCCAATTTTTTTAAATAATAAATTACTTCGATATTTGTTGATGAATTGATGAATCGGAATACTTATATTTAAACAAATTTGAACATACTAAGGCCTATAAACAGTATTTTTTTCAAAATTCTGCTACTAACAGTTTTCGAGATATGGAAAATTGCAAAACGTTACCCCAGCAAAATCTTGAATATCTCAAAAAGTATAAGATGAACAAATTTTGCTATCGGTATTCATTTACAACCCATTAAGAGCTGTCTTTTCATATACTTGATTCTAGGCTAAACCCTTTTTTTGGAAAACATCTTGCTGGGGTAACGTTACTCCAGCAAAATCAGTTTTTCTCGAATAACTTCGAAAATACAACATGAACGAATTTTGCTATATTTCAACATATTGAGGCTTACTATGAACCAAGTATCTGTAATACTCTCATTTCTCTAAGGCCCAACATTTTGCTGGGGTTACGCATTCCACTAAACGAACGGGCTTTTGTATGGAAAAACCATTTGTTTAGGTGACTCCGCGTTTCAAAAATGGCACTTCAGGACTATTAATCTGCCAAACAACTTTCAACAATAATATTAGGTACGTATAAAAATAAAATATATACATACTATAAAAGAACAAAAGTAGAACATATTAACAACATAATCAAAAGTTCTACGAAAGTATAATGATGATTCCTCATGATTTTGCTGTGTTGAGCGGTGTATGATTATTTCGAAAAAAAGCTACTAATCTTTTTTCAAGACGTCTTTAATTATAAGACAGTTTGCGTTATCGTACCGAGGAAATATTTTTTAATACAATTAATACTCTAACGTAAAAAATCTCAAACATTAAATAATCTCGTACAATTTTTTTTTAATTTGTTTGCCCTTGTCAAGTGGAGCGTAGAATAATGTGCGACATAAATTGAAAATATTGGACCCGTTTTAAACATAGTATAAATGAACAAAACATTAAACATGTACCTTCTAAAACCTACAATAATTTTAATAAGTAACTTATATGTAAATATTTGATGTTATAGGTTTAACTTCCACGTTTTTTTGGCACTTTTGACTTGTTATAAAATCTACATGCAAGTAAATAAAGTGATAAGAGTGCTCTGTGAGGCAACATCGTAGACTCAAGAGGGCTGGAACTAAGAGTAGAGAGAGATAATTGCTATCAATAAGATGAAAACATAAAATAAGAAAGAGAGTGTTCTAATGTCAAGCGGGTTGCCTTGGATGCGGAACGAAGAATACAGAGAGCGAAGGTAGAGACAGGTAAGATAAAAGAAGATTTGAATTATTCTTAGACTGAATAGTCCAATCTAGAGAAGCTGTTAAAAGAACATACATAGACAAAAAATAAATATAAAAAAAGACAAACGCCATGTAGTTAGTCAAACATAATTCTGAAGAATCAGCTTAGGGTCCTCGCTATCGAACACTAGTATAGTGCACGGCTGTGTCCATAAATCCTAGGTCTATGGTTTGACCCGAGACATGAGTCACCATTTGTCCGTCAACTTGCGAGTCACTAATCGCATCTCGCGCTGTTTTCACTAATTTAAGTCTTATCTAAAAGCTATGTATGGTTTTTGCTATACTTTTAATGTGTCACAAAGACTTCAATAACAAGTAACGATAAAAGTTAACTAAAGTAAATACACCTTTAATATGGCACCAGATTGACAACGATTTTTTATTTGTTAACTTTTGTAAGCCTAAAGGTGGCTAAACACGACATAATTTAGAATACAATCTGCAGTAACAATCTGGTGCCTTCCTGCAGACTTCTACGTGGTCCACAATACGGCTACACACATTAATATGTAGCACAGCAGTAGATTGTTACTGCAGATTGTATGCTAAATTGAGTCGTGTGCCGCGAATATTTTTAATAAAGAATTTGGTATAAGGTTTTTTTTTGTTCAAATTAATCCAATGATATATTGCGACGATACCAATCCAATAATACTAATCATAATAAGGTGTCCATTAAGTGATAGAAAAGTCTCCTATGATAAGTAATTGAACAACAAAATAAGCCACGCGAGTTGAATTGATTTGAATAAAGCGAGTTGAAATATTAAATTTCATATCGCTCGTACAGTCAGCAGCAAAAATATGTCACCAAATAAAAGCGTTTTCTAATCAATCTTATCGTTGGTAAGATATTTTTTTGCTAAATGTACTTGCCTAAAGAAAAGCTTCTTCATATAAAAACGTGGACCTTAGTGAAGAACCGCCCCTCACGCCCCAACAGCAATCAGCTCGCGCGTATAGTAGAAACTTAAAAACAGCATTACTTTCTTTTATTATTTTTCTTCTGCTTCGCTGCTTCGATCTCGTTGAGAGCGTCCAGGATCTTCGACTTGCTGAGGCGGGATTTGATGTCGAGGTGCAGGGCGGAGTTCCTCGCCAGCTGCTGGGACTCCTCCCCGAAGTAGCAGCCGAAGTCGCGGCACAGGTCCATGTAGTCGCGCCACTTGCGGTCGCGGACGAGGCACGCCGGGTTGCCGATTATGATCAACTTGGCTTTTGCTCGAGTTAGGGTTACGTTGAATCTCTGTAAAGAATTACAACATTACTTTAGGTGGTTATATGTTGTCATACTGACATGGATTTGCCGGAGCGCATACTGGAAAAATAAAACAAAAATTTAAATAAAACGCACCTAATACCTAATGGTCCTATCTCGCTCTAGCCATATATAGGCTAAGATAAACTAAGTTTATCAGTATCCTTAGCGTCAAAAATATATTAGCAATTTATAATCGAAAATAAATCGTATTTGAATGTCGAGTCGACATTCAAACAAGATTTTTTTCTTCTTCCCCTGCAAAGAGTAGTCTTTTGACGACCTCCGTAGCGAAGTAGTCACCATGCTTGTCCGCCATCCAGAGGTCCCGGGCGCGTATATCGAAATGTTACTTCAGTACGTCTCCGCCGGGTAAGACGAACTGAATTAGCATTGTCTAATTGTAACCATGCGTCTATGCTACTCCAATACGTCTCAGAGATGATGTACTGGACTAGGATTTCTAAGTTAATTTGTATTAAGATGTACTAGAAACCCTTTTAGGTGTCCGGTGGTGTGTGTGTGGTATGAATGCAGTGAAAAGCAGCAATTGTCCAATTTACACTTTATTCCGAGCACACAGATATTGTAGAAGGAGAAATATAGTTGAAGAATAGATACACGGGAAGAGAGAAGTTAGAAGTCACAAGTAGAGAGAAATAAAGTCAATTAGATGTAAGCAAGCGGCACTAGAAATCAGTAGGCATACATAAGACGCGAGAACGGAAGCAAAGCGAGTGCGCGATGTACGCGGCAGAGTAACGAGCGACACGGGCTCCGCGTCTGAGTGCAACTCTAGACTGGTTTCAAAGAGAATTCAAATACTACGTAAGAACTGGTTTCGCATAGATCGGACGACCGACGCCGGCGCAGCGCAGGCACTGCGCGTAGCTATAGCTATGAAAATGTGGTGTACATTCTGCATACTACGACTATCGCGCGGGTTTGCTTGTGAATTAAATAAATATTAGATTTATGTGTTGAAAAAAAGTAAATAAAATGTATGTATGTATTGTATGATATTTTATTGTACTATATGAGTATGTATATGTTTATATTATATGTATATATTTATTTATTAGGTATTATAATGGAATAAACTATTTTATATATTCTTGTTTATATATTTTAACTTTATATAAGTAGATTAGGATATATATTTATATACTATGAGTAAGTTACCTACACCCTCATCCTATTCGTCAAGCTCGCATGACGTATTAGCGTAGGATTTCTCAGTACTTAAATCATAAAATTGTCTTAGAAAAGCTAACGCAATACGTCTCTTTATGCCGATATTGCTATCACACGCACACAGTATATTATTGTGTATTTTCTATCTCGCTTTTTTTAATCAAGTTATGTCTGAACTACTGATAATCCATTTCTTTAGAAATAAAAATACTAGATGTCCCTATGAGAAAACCAAATATTTTATGTAATGACAAACATACAATGACAATCGTTACTCTTTTTTAAAAATATAAAAAAGTAAATTCTTACAAAATACCAACCAGGGTGTTATTAATTAATTCAATAAAAAAGGTCGAATACCTTCCCGTAATTTGGAACACCCTGTACAAAATTACAGTTACATTTCACTTCATTATATAAGCAGCCAAACAAAGTGTAAAAGAAATAGTTTATTTAACACCTAATAACTGCGTTAATTTACAGTGTTTAAGTTTTGAAAGAGGTTTAGTCAAAACGTCAGCAGTCATATGATTGGTGCAAATGTACTTGATTTCTATATACTTGTGAGCTAAACTATCGCGAATGAAATGATGGCGTATATCTATATGTTTGGTGCGCGAATGATACGTGTCGTTAGCTGTCAGTCTAATAGAGCTTTGATTGTCAGAGTAAATGGTGATGGCCTGGTCAATGTTAAAAATGGATTTAATGAGAGTGCGGAGATAAATAGCTTCCTTGCAAGCTTCTGAAAGAGCCATGTACTCGGCCTCTGTCGTAGAGAGCGCAACTGTTCTCTGCTTTCGAGCTTCCCAAGACACTGAAGCACCACTCATCATAAAAACATATCCCGTAAATGAGCGACGATCTATTATGTTGTTGCCATACTCAGCAACAGCAAAGTCTACAGGATAAGAATTCGGAGATGGCTCTTTTGTAAAAGTCATTTTAAGATTTCTTGTAGCTTTAAGATACCGTAGTACTCTTTTAGCAGCTTTAAAGTGCACCTCCCCGTGATGTGTATTGTACTGGCTTAGATAAGACACAGTGTGGGATATGATTCGTATATCTGGTCTCGTGCCGATAGAAATATACATCAGACATCCGATAAGCTGTTGTTATGGAAGATCGGTGCGTTCATCATCTTTTTCGGGTAACACCATCTTTAACCCATGCTCCATAGGGGTAGATACCGTAATAGCATCACTCATACCAAACTTATCAATAAGTTTATTAATATAATGAGATTGATCAAGAGTAATAGATCCATTGCTATGTGTGACCCTCATGCCCAGACAATCTTTGACTTGGCCCAAATCCTTTATAGAAAACTTTTGTTTTAATTTAGATTTAAAATTTTCTTCCATACTGTCACAGTTATAAAGTACAAAAAAATCATCAACAAATACAGCGACAATTAAAATGTTATTACCAGAACGTTTTTGGTATACACAATGTTCTGTCGGTACTTGTATCATCGATAGACTAGACATTGCCTCACATTCCTTTTTATTCCATTGACGTGGAGCTTGTTTAAGTCCATAAATAGACTTTTTTAGAAGACATACTTTAGAGATGTCATTTATGAAACCTTCAGGTTGCTCATTACATTTCTTCTTCAAGATCTCCATTTTAAAATGCGGTTTCCACATCTAGATGCTCAATAGAAAGATTTAATTGAACAGCAAAGGCTAGCAACAGCCTAATCGTCGACAAACGCGTCACTGGAGAGAAAGTTTCATGGTAGTCGATACCATAGACTTGGGTAAAACCTCTGGCAACAAGTCTAGCTTTAAACTTTACTATCTCTCCATTAGTATCTTTTTTTATTTTGTAGACCCATTTGCTTTTAATGGGCTTTCTTTTAGTTGGTCGATCTACCAAAATCTATGTTCATGTTTAATTAAAGAATTATATTCTGATTCCATAGCATTTAGCCAATTATCTTTATAATTATCTGCCATCGCTTGTTTGTAAGTTTCAGGTTCTGAATCACCTGTTGTTGGGTCGAATCTCTCTGGAGGATGACGTTCTCTCCGAGGATTTAGATCTAGCTTTAGATGTGACATCGTCAACCCTTGGTGAAGCAATAGAACTTGGCGACAGAGCCTCAGCGTCTTCAAAAACTTCACGGTTTTCAGGATATGATTCTGGACTGTTGATGTCATTTGAAGCTATTGTGGTCTCCATATTTGTAATATTTGGAACTGGAGTTGAAGGTTTAGGTGCAGGTGTCGATACCGGTACGGTTGACACGTTTTCAGACTGTGACGTTGAAGGTAGGTAGTTTTGATTTTCGACAATAACTACATCATTGAATGTGGTGTCGGTGGGATTACTCAGTTCTTTCTCAGCAACTGCTAATTTGTCTTCTATAAAGACGACATCCTTTGCGACAATAATCGATCTGAGATTCTGAGGATCCACAAGGCGGTAGCCCTTGGTCCCAGAGCAGTATCCAACGAAGATGCAGGTCCGAGATTTTGAGTCAAGCTTTTTTCGCTTTTCCTTGGGTATGAGCGCATGTGCTTCGCAACCAAAGACTTGGAGATGTGTGAGATTAATTGACTTACCATACCATAACTCGTCAGGAATCTTACTGTTAAGTGCTTGTGTAGGCGAAATATTTTTCAAATAAATAGCTGTGTTTACAGCTTCGCTCCAGTATGCTTTAGGTAATTTTGCTTCTTGAAGCATACACCTTGCTTTTTCTATAGCGGTCCTATTAACCCTCTCAGCAACAGAATTCTGTTGCGGGCAAAAAGGAACGGAAGTTTGAAATAAAATTCCATTTTCCTTCATGAATGTTGTCATTTTACGGTTGACAAATTCACCGCCGTTATCAGAACGGAAGTTTTTAATTCGAAGACCCGTTTGATTTTCTACAAATCTTTTGAATTCGACAAATTTATAATAAACCTCGCTTTTGGATTTAATTAAATACCCAAAAGTTTTACGAGTGAAATCGTCAGTAAGCGTGAGTAAATATAAGGCCCCATGACTGTGTACTCATAGGTCCACATAAATCGGAATGTATGAGCTCTAGTTTACATTGGAACCGAGATTTCGACTTTTCAAAAGGTTTTCTTGCTAATTTACCTTGAATACAAGAAACACAAGTTGAACTTTGACTTAAATTGTCAGAAAAGTTTACACCAGAATTTTTATTTTTCAAAATATCCATTGCTTTGGCATTTAAATGACCAAGGCGTTTGTGCAAAAGTAGTGCAGACTCTTTGGTATTTGTCAATAGAGCGATACTCGCTTCGGAAAAATCTAGTTGAAACATACCTTCAGAACCAGACAAACCAGAGACTTTACAGCCTTCTTTATGTAGGATGGTGGCGCCTCTCGGAGAGAAGACGACAACATAGCTGTTTTTCACAAGACTACTTTTTGTTATCCTTTGTAGTAAGTACTATAGTACCACTGCCTTGAGAAAGAATTTGTTCTTTATTGGCAAACAAGGGTTCAGCTCTGTAAAATATTCCTTTTTATTATTCATGTGTGTGGTGGCGCCGCTATCAATGAACCATGAATCAAATGAGGACGCGGAAAATGAAAGATAAATCGAAAGAGTCAAGTCAGAAATGTAATTAGTTCGATCTTGAAATACAGAATTTTGAGACTTTTTATTAGACAGTTTTCTACACACATCCTTCGAATGGCCTTTTTTTCGGCAATAAGTACAAAACATAACCTTGCTTTTCTTGTTTGCCATCAAAACCTGTTCTGAAGAAGATGAAATGGCATCGCGACCACTCTCCTTTACTAACGCAGCTACTACAGATTTCACTGTGATTTGATTATAAGAATGTTCTAGAGTTCAAGAGGTCCATAGCTGTCCGGAAGATTAGTTAGCATCAATACTGCTAAGAAGGAGTCTTCGATTGCTTTTCTAATGCTTATTAATTCTTCTTGAGTAGCTAATATAGAGTTAACATATTTGTCCATATTTCCTATGTGTAATTTGTCGAACGAGACCAGCGTCAGCATAAGCAGCTTTCAATGCCTTTCAAGTTTCTCTTGCTGTTGGTGTCTTTACGTTTTATATGACTGGATATACAGTTTCCGTGCATGAGAGACATATCTTTGCTCGAGCCTTGCTATCTTTGCGTGAATTTTCTGGAGTTAGTATGAAACTGTCACTTACTGTGTCGAACAGTCCCATATCCGTTAGGAAACATTCCATTGAAAAACACCAAGTCGCGTAGTTTTCTTTTCCTTTTAGCTTTTGAAAATTAACGGAACCGCCAACAGAAGCTAGGTTAGTGGCAGATGTGAAGAGTTGATCTCCACAATTGGCCATTTTTAACCGATTTTTTCAGCAACAAGGGTAAGAGGCTTCTCAAAGGGCGCTTGTGCCCATAACCTACTGATAATCCATTTCTTTAGAAATAAAAATACCAGATGTCCCTATGAGAAAACCAAATATTTTATGTAATGACAAACATACAATGACAATCGATACTCTTTTTAAAAAATATAAAAAAGTAAATTCTTACAAAATACCTACCAGGGTGTTATCATCGATGAAATATTACTAGTATAGATTGCTTATCACGTACATTGAATCTGTACCTCCCCAAATTTCGCTTATATCTAGATGGCGCTACTGAGAATTGTTCGTTATAGGTTGCCATACAAATTCCGCAGCAGAAAAGTTTCACTGCCGTCGTCGTAGCTTGAACAACATACTATTTAGTTTACATTTAGAGACAAGATGGCACCACCATCTCTACAACACAAACGATCATTCGATTTATATTAGTAGACATCACACACGCACCGACGACTATTAAATTATTTTTCATCTCATCTACTCGAAAAACGATGTTTTTTTCTTCCAAAACATTTGGAGCTTACTGCTTATTCTCTCGGGACTAAAATGAAAAATAAAATCTCTAGGGATCAAAACCAGTTTGAAAACTGAACACGAGTGTAATCTTTGTAGAATTAAAAATAATGATGGCAGTTCAGCAAAAAAAAAGTAGAATTTTGTTTTAAAATATTAAATAATTGGGACAGACGTCGTAATTTTTTAAATTTGGAATACACAGTGTCGTCAACATGAATGAATGTAGGGAAACATTTTGATGTTTTCGCTTCGGAAAAAGAAATAAGTACCTACCTATAAATTTGTTGTGCGTGTGTTTGTAATTAAAATTCTCCTAAATGGCTGGACCGAAATTGATGAAATTATTGTGTGTGTTCAAGTGGATTCGAGAATGGTTTAGATTTACAATTAGATGATTTTGCTTGTTTGTAATTAAACTTCTCCTAAACGGCTGGACCGATTTTGATGAATCCTCGAACAAATCGAAGCGTGCGTGTGACGTCATAGTGCTAATCCATTCACTTACTCTGTAGCGTAAAAGATGTCGAACCTTAGAGGTTATTGTGCTTATTTCGTACCATTATTTACAAATACTACAAAAAGAAACCCCCGAAAAAAGTTTTTAAAAAGTTCCACATGATGAAAACGACGAAATAAATGGTGTCAAGCAGTATGCGCTGAACTAATCCCAAAACAACATCAATTTTGGAAGAGTTTGGGGGCCAGGGGAACAACGCATTTCTAACGATCCGGGTGAGGTTCGCACCTTGAATGGGTGACCACAAGTACCATAGCACTTTATCGAACTTCTCCGTTCTTCGCAATGCACGGGCCTTTGGTCCGAGATGTTATTGTATGACAGTCGTCAAGTTATGTCAGATGCCTTCAGGCAGCATGAAAAATCTGATACTATTTTTAGCCACTTTTTTCTACGATAATTTTTCAAAACTAAAAACCGACTTCTTTTTCTTCGGTTTTTTACGCTGAAAAAGTGGTAAAATAAAATACTAAGAAAAGTATTTTTCTAGGGTGGCTGAATAGGTCTTTCAAAAATATTATGAGCTTGTGAACATCGTTTTTAGATTGAGGGATCCGTTTTTGAAATATTTTGTTTAAAAGTGAATATTTTTGTTAGAGTCAAAAGGGAGTCTATAATAATTAGAGTTTATATAAAGGAAAATTTCGTACAAATTCAATAGAAAATTAGTTTTTAGACGTTTTCAGTGGCATGAACTCAAAGTTGGTATTCGTAACTACGGAACCCTACACTGCGCGTGGCCCGATACGCCTTGACTAACTTGACTAATTTTAACCCTTTGGTTACGGAACCATTAAATTAACGTGAGTGTCGACACTTGGTTGGAACGAAGGTGCTTTTGTAGTAAAGACGGAAAAAAGTGACGGAAACATCTTAAAAGTTTTTATTAATAATATAATAACAATAATAAATTAAATAACAATAAAATTAAAAAATAACAAAAAGCAAAAAAAACTTAAAAAAGAAAATTGACGTAAGTTAGAATCGAACCAAACCGGGTTACCAGGAACATCGACCTTCTCAGGCGGATGCTTTGTGAACTGAGCTATGGGTCCAATGATTACATTGGTGAAATTACTTTTCACTTTAATTCGTGACGGAAAAATTGTATGTAAAGCTATTCGCGGCGAATCTTCGTACGTTTTGTACACTAAATAGTTTTCGCGATAAAGCGCTGGTCACACTAGCGGCTTCGTTATTTTTCACGAACTGTCTGGCAATAATCCAAGATGGCGTCATCTACGTGTTTTAAATATGGACGACGACTTTCTTTTCTTTAACATGTGTGCCAACAATTACATAATGCATTTATTGAAACCTAAAAAGAAACCTAGAAAGAAACAGCTTAAAATTTTAACACTATTTTATCGTTCCACTCCATTTTTACGCATTAACAACTGTGGCACCGTCGCACAGCACCGTCCGAACAAGTTGAAAACAAACGTCAAAAAGAACGAAAAACGCAAGTGCGACCACGCAAAGCGAATTTTTAGCGTGCATAAATCCTTTGATGTATCGCCACCCGCGCGATAACTACACTAAGTCCGAATATTCGGGACGATACCCGAAAACGGCCGGTCACATTTGCGTGTATCGTGTAATAGCACGAAGCTTCGTGACGATAGGGGCAGGTCCGGCCCAAGCATTAGAATTGATAATCTTTTTTTATAAAGTCGGTAAAAAAATAAAGTTTTTTGAATCACCGAATACAGAATACCCGATTTAATTCTAAGTATTTTTTTGGTAGGTACATACACAGAAAAGATAACAATTAAAGGAATTGCGCCATCTAGTGAATTTGTGTGATACTACTTTCATTACTAATTTGTGGTCACACGAGGTGTGCTCTGATGGTTCTAATATTTACGACTGATTTACAAAATAAGTGAGATTGAAACTGGTAGCGACATCTAGTTAAGGCAAGGAAAAGGTCAAGTGCAGGCACGTTTTCTATCTGGCATATCAAGGACCGATTCTGGCAATTTATTATAAAACTTTATACAGTTTCCCTTAAACAATTTACTGACTGTTTTCAGCCTATAATACCGGGTAACTAAAACATTTATGTTACGTAAGTTTCTACCCGTAATATCACCTGTTTTATTAAATAAGGCAATATTTTTCCTCACATACATTATATTTTCAAATATGTACTGGGATGGTACAGTGAGTATATCAATTTTCTTAAAAAAATCTCTTAGGGAGTCTCTCGATCCTAAATCATAAATAAAACGAATTGCCCTTTTCTGTAAAATAAAAATAGTCTGTATATCAGCAGCACTCCCCCAGAGAAGAATCCCGTAGGACATCAGACTATGAAAGTAACTAAACTAGTCTAGCAGTTGCTACATCTGTCAATTGTCTGATTCTTCTAATAGCGTAAGCCACTGAGCTCAGCCTATTAGCGAGTTTAGAAATATGGACATCCCACAGAAGTTTTGAATCTACTGTGATTCCCAAGAAAGTAGTATTATCAACGAGATCTAAGTTTTGACCGTCTAGTAGCACATCAACATTGGACTGCCTCACGTTAGGAAGACTAAATCTAATGCATTGGGTCTTGTTTGCATTCAACAGAGAACCAATTAGAAATGGCCGTTAATGTGTCATTCACCGCAGTAGCATCTTCGCTATGACGGTCTATTTCAAAAATAAGAGACGTGTCATGGGCGTACAACACAATACCAGCCTGTTTCAACCGCGTAAGGCAAATCATTGACGTACACTAAGAAGAGGAACGGTCCTAGGATAGAACCTTGAGGTACACCCATTTTGACAAGAGATCCGTTTGACTTTATGCCATTTATATCAACAGTCTGAAGCCTATCCGTTAAATATGATTGAATGAGGTTTATAGATTTATCGTCAAAACCGTACTGACGGAATTTGAGCAAAAGTGTCGGGTGATCTACGCAGTCAAATGCTTTTGAGAGATCGCAGAAAGAACAGATTGCATCATGCTTGTTTTCCCATGCGTTGTAAATGTGAGTAACTAGCGCTACCCCCACATCGGTGGTCGATTTCCCTCCAGTAAAACCAAACTGCTGGCTATGAAAAAGGTTATGGGTGATAAAGAGATGTTGCATTTGATTAAGCATTATCTTTTCAAACACTTTGCTCAAAACTGGCAAAATGGAGATAGGTCTATAATTACCAGGATCTGTTCAAATCAAAAAACTATGAGCAGGAGATCTAGAAAGATCAAAGTGCAGGCAACTTCTATTGCGCGACGTAAAGACAGGGGAATATCAGGAGAAGGGATCCAAGTTGGGCGTCCTACCACATAAGAAAGTCGAAGTGCCAGAAAACAATCCCATACTATAGCTTTTAATATTGAAAATAAAGAACTATGTGCTAAAAAACATTCATAAAATAATTCTTAGTTACCAATTAAGCTCTTATTCTTTTTTCGTACTGTATTTGATTTATTTATCATGCTACATACCTACTCTATCTTTTAACCAGAAACCTATATAGAGTTATTCTTATCTTTCCTTTAGTAAATTCCGCTAGAAACAAAACACCCGCTTCCGTTCCATCTTATTTTTGCAATACCTAACAGGGTTCATATTGTACCTAATTATAAACAGTGGTAATTGTCTCCGTTTCAACTTGGCCAAAATTGCTTTGGTATGTCTGTGTGTTCTCCTCTAGAGGTCACATTTCTCAACCGATTCCCGTGAAATTTTGGAAGCAAGTTCGATAAACATATGAAAATCGATAGTCGAGACATTTTTTGGAAATTTTTGAAAATGACAAAGGGCCTAAGCGCCTTTGGATTTTATGGCTCTTACGACCATTTTGTATTTGTAGTGACAACGAATTAACAAAAGAATTTTATTTTTTATTATGACATACAATAGACGTATATTTTTACCAACAATGTCAGAAGATGAATAGTCCAGTTAACTTATAAAGAGATCTCTGATCGACTTGAGCGTCTAGAGTTCGAATCTCACAGGAAGGTGTTCTTTTTTGGTTCAATGTATTTATTTTTACCTTTGCGACCGGTATTTCGAAGTTTATTTTAAAAGTTTTTTAAAATTACGAGTATACTTATTTGTTTTTTTGGGTATTATGTAACTACCTACAGGAAACATTCGGCTAATCTACTTTACCAAAATTACCAGTTTACCATAGTTTTATAAGAATTCATTTTCAAAACTACACTAAAAAGTTTTTTTTTTTTTGACAATCTTTTATTGTGAAACCAAATTAAACAAGCCTAAACTCGATGGGATTACACAGGGATTGACTTTACCCAGGGTAGTGGTCGACCTTAGGTCTAGGGAACTGGCTGTAGGGTAGTAACTATTATTAATCTGTGCTTGTAGGTTGCTCTTACATCGCAATTTTTAGGGCTTGAAGACTTACTGATGACATCTTGGAGCCCTTCGATTTTGAACGTTTGACAAGAATCAGGTCTATGAAACTCCTTCTGTTAAGAACAGAGGAGGAAAAAAGACTAAATAGATTAGCGGAACGAACATTATCAAAATTTGAATATTCAATGAAAAATATATTGTGTGAAAAAATTCTTCGATCTGCAATATATAAGCTCGCGAGGTCTATAGCTCACAGAGCCACTAGTATTAGAAAGACTAAGAACTGATGTATTGTGTGCAATAAATGAATTGAATTAAGTATCAGTTTCACGTTGACGAACAGGATGAGGTTATCCCCTACTTTGCGCAGCGTGATATGACTTGTAACCCTACTGCAGTACGTCACTCTCTGAGACATATTGGAGGAGCATTTAAACATGTTTATCGTAAGAAAAACAGAGCTATACTAATTCAGTTCGTCTTAGCCAGTGGGGACGTATTGAAGAAGCTTTTCTATATACGCGTCCCGGGCTCGATCCCCCCCGGTCAGGGCAAGTTGGTAAATGACCTTTTTCAAATTGTTCTGAATCTTGGATGTTTATCTATATATGTATTTGTTATAAAATATAGTGTTGTTGATTTAGTATCCCATAACACAAGTCTCGAACTTACTTTGGGGCTAGCTTAATCAGTGTAATTTGTCCCTTTATATTTATTATTTATTTATTCCATGTCTGAATATAGCATTAAATATTTTAAAATTAAATATTTAAGTACCTTGTCGTCGACCAAGAACCCTAGACTGTACTTGGCGTCGTAGTCAAGTAGCTTACAGTTGGCTCGCACCGTCGACACGATGATGACCCTCTTCTCCTTGCCCTGGAACGACTCCACCGTGCCCACTTCGATCTTGTCGTAATTCTCGCTCGTCAACCAACCTTTCACTTTGTACACCTAAATGACAGAATACTTTCATAAAAAAAAACAGCTATGGAGATCTGAATAATTATTTATTTATAATGAATTAATGTAGTTTTCAATGCCTTGAATATCTGTTAATGCATGTTCTATGCGTTTATCAATATTCATGCTTTCGAAGAATGGGTTATGGGCCCAGTTGTTGCCTTTTTAGGGTTCCGTAGTAACAAGGAACCCTTAGAGTTTCGCCGTGTCTGTCTGTCTGTCCGTCCGCGGTTTTACTAAGGGACTATATGTACTAGAAAGCTGTGATTTGGCATGGGTATGTATATTAATTATGTGGAAAAAGTGGTAAAATAAAATACTGAAAAAAATTTTTCTTAGCGAAGAAACAGTGAAACGTCAATTTTTTTTCTCGACTAGCTAATCATATGGAGTAACGTTGAATAGGTCTTTCAAAAATATTATGAGCTTATGAACACCGTTTTTCGGTTAAGGGATCCGTTTTTGAAATATTTGGTTTTTAAGTTAACATTTTTGTTATAGTCAAGTGTCCTCTATCTGCTAAACGGTTATATATGGAAACGTGAAAAAAATTCACAGCTATATTATATATAACGAACTTTACAGAAAACTATCAGATCTAGGTAGGGTTTATATGTAAATTAAAAAGTTATAGGCGATTATAAAATGTAAGTACTCGTAAAAGGAAAATTTCGTACAAATACAATAGAAAATTAGTTTTGAGACGTTTTCAGTGACATGAACTCAAAGTTTGCATTCGTAACTACGGAACCCTACACTGCGCGTGGCCCGACACGCACTTGACCAATTATTTTCATTTGGTTCAGCCCTTCATTTTGTACTCTTAGATGACAGAATACTTTATGAAAAATCTCTATGGAAATCTTAAATAACGTATTTATTTCAAATGAATTTATGAAGTTTATCAACGATTTGAATTATTTGTTGATGCATGTTCTATGAATTTTATTAATATAAATGCTCCCGAAGTAAAGACTAGGTTATGTGCCCTGTTGTTGCCTTTTCTTTCAGTACCTGTTAACGCTGTGAGATTCCAGCTTAATACAGCTAAGTACGAACAAAGTTTGAATAAAGTTCACCTCTTCGACCTCAATATTGGTGTTTGTCGCTTGCTGATTCCCCTATTGGTTGAATTAAAATTAAAAACGTAATACCAACCTGTCTGATGTAAGGAGCGATAACACCGATATCTTCGGGCCGCACTTGATGTTTTTGTATCAGGGCTTTGATGTATCGTTTGACCATGTCCAGCTCGCGCTCGTTGAAGTAGCTGTGTGGAGAAATAATTAAAGGGACAGTCACTAAATGTGCATCATTGTTTATGAAACATAGGTAACCAAGTAATCAAATCAAAGTTATGAGGAACAGTTAGAAATGAATTTAACTATTTTAATCATACAAAGATATAAGATCTGTTATGTTGGTATAGAAAAAGGAAGGATCACTTTGAAAAACTTTAAACGTTTTTTATTATAAAACGGGGACTAACTTTTGTACTTAGATTAATCCATCATCAGCCCAAAAAAAGAAAACCTCCCGCTTTATGCCATCTTCTATTTTGTCGCGGTCAACTTTATTTGGGTGAAGTCCTAAAGTTAGCTATAATGATTGTTAGTATAATGAGACACGATGTCACAAAAAGCAAGTGGAGTATACAATACAAATACTCTTTATTGCACCATAAACAAAAGGAAAAACAATAAACAGAAAAAAGAAGACAGAATTATGATACAAAGGCGGACTTATCGCATAGCAATCTCTTCCAGTCAACCTTTGGGTAGAGGGAGAAGTGAATATTAAAAAATAGGTGGTGCAATATGTTAGATTTACTGTAAATAGTTACTATATAGAACCTGCCACAATATATACATGAAATACTTAAATACACGACATACATACCTACAAATTAATAGAAATACATATAAAATATATATTATAATTATAACAAAATAATGAAATATGAGCATAATGCGAAAGAATCCACTACAAAATAAATCATGAGTTGGACAGATAGTGAGCTTTTAATTGCGTTTTGAAGCTGCACAAAGTTTTAGCGCTACGGATATTAATAGGTAAGGAGTTCCACAATCGAACAGCTTGAACGGAGAAGGATTTAGAGTAGTATGTGGAAGAGTGTATTTACTAATATATGTATTAGTTTATACATATTTTATTTTAAAATTTAGCCGACTTTATTCAGCAAAAAAAAGAACACATTGAGTAAAAACATACCTATAATATGTCATAGAGAATAAAACTAAATCGGCCAGGATTGCAAAATAAGTTTTGATTATAAATCAAACCTACAACATTTGTTCCCCTTGCTTTCTGTGACCGTTATATTTAATAAGTACCTGGGGGCGTTTCCCATCCTCTGCTCAATTGAATGCACGGCGTGGAAGACGATGGCTCTTTGACCACCAGGAAGACCTAGAACGCTAACTTGGCTTAGTGGGTCCGGTTTCGCAAGCGGCTGGAATGAAGAAACAGTCATTGGTAAATGTTGTGTAAACTAACAATAATCTAGAGAATAAACTACCTAGCCTAACTAATATTTTGGCAAGACATCTACTAATCACCATCCACATCCAAAAATTCTCAATATATGTGAGGAAATAATAATTAAAGAAATAACCAACTATGCAAATATTTACCGAAAGCAACAAATGTTTACTACAAAGAGTATATAATCAATCTCTACATGGTTTGAAAGATAAGGGACTGCTTTTCCGCGTTTTTAGTGCAAAGGAGACATAGCTCATACAGCCCAGTCATATTTAACGCATAAAATGTAATACTGTAGATTTTTTTCTCTCCCAACGAAAATTTTAGTTTTTAATATTCATAAAAATGCTCGACGAGTGCATTTTTTAAAATGCGGTAGTAACAAGTTATGAAATTAAACGCTAAATGTCTTTGCCGAATGTAAAAACAGAACTGTCATCTGTCAATGCGAATGCACTTCTTTTTGTCTTCTTGTTTTGAGCAGCGGTCAGGAATGAATTTTCATACTACTTTCCTGGCCTAAGCCAGTAAAGTAATGCATGAGCCAAGAATTATAAACTTCGGTCTCCTTTTTACTACAATAATGCTCACATTCCCGAGCATATTAAAAAAAAGTGCTCTTAATGCGCAGCCTAGTCTACCTCCGCCACTGGACTACTTACTTCCAAATTGTTATCGTAAAACAGGTTGTTGGGAATGTGCAGGATGTCGGGGTCCGACCGGAAGTTCTTCACCAGCATGGTGATGTAGTTGGAGTTGTCGGAATACAGGTTCGCGTAAGTGTCGTGCAGCCGTTCTAGCAGGGACGTGCCTGGAGAACAAGGGCAAGGAATATTAAACCGAGCTTCAGCGACAGAATCTACGTTTAGCCCCCGCCCCGCACGCATCGCCTGTAGTGCACACACAAAATTACTGTAGCCGAGGCGACACTAAGCAGGGACGCGAGCGGCGCAAAAGCGGATGGTTTACGTGCTTGGGTTTCTTTAGATATTTTTGTTTTACAAAGAATATTAAAAATTGTTTGATATGATTTCTGCCTTGTGTTTAATACAATTATAATGTAAAGGTAACAATAGCTAATTTATTGTATTTCCTGAATACTAGCCATTTATGGTATTAAATCGGAGGTCATTTAGAGGTAACTGTGCAATTTTAATGTAATTAGAAAATTTGAAGCAATCATGTTTTTGAGATAAAATATAGTCTACTAGAGTTAGTTCTGAAATTTTCTGTATTTTTTATAACAAATAGAGAAATTCGTTAATATTGATAAAACTGAGGATCATGCTAAGAAATGTGAGAGGGTGTTAGCCCTTAATAAAAGACTCGATTAAGGTCAAGATGGCTGATTCCAACATCAAAACTCTTTTAGCTCTAAAATAGAATGGACCTACCAAGTCCCCTGTGATGAGCTTCTCTGGAGATGCATACTGGCCCCAGCTGCTTCGGATCTCCAGCCAAGACAAGCTTCCCATTTGAGGCCAGCAGGCCGCATATGGGGACTAATGTCGCCGGTTCTGACGCCTGAGCGGCCTCGTCGATGAACAGATGCGACATTTGGACTTTGTGCGCAGATTGGTTTCTTGACCTAGTAAAATAAATAGTCGATTTTACTTCACGTGTTAAATTAGTACAACACGGTTGAAACTATTGGGATAGTAAAAGGACGATGGAACATTTGCTAGTCTAGTGCAAAGACAAGGGACCGTCAGTTGACAGTTTCTTTTGCTGCATACGGACCTGACTTCGCTGTGCTGTACTTACATAGCATATTTAGCAGCATGAGAGAGCGTCGTAACGACGATCCTGTAGGAGCCCAGTACCACGTTGCTAACCGGGTAGAAGTTCTCGTAGGTGGTACCGTTCGACACCGGCGCCAGCGAGGGCGGCATCACCGTCCTGCGCAACACACACACACACAAGCACAATGACTAATAGTAGACAATCTTAACCCGTCTTATTATAAAACACGGATTAGCTTTAGTACTTGGTTTAAACCATTATCCGCCCAAAACAAGATGACCTCCCACAATATGTCACCTCCTCTTACGTCACTGTCAATTTCATATGGGTGAATAATGGTTTAAACCAAGTCATAAAGTTAGTCCTCGTTTTATAAAAAGACTGAACAATAAATATTAAGAATGTAATTTATAAATTAATTGATTCGTAATTTGCAAAGGTGTTAATTTATAAAGCGTATATTTTAATCAAAAGACATGTCAATATTGTTTACCTTTTTATAATAAAAAATACATCAAATGAAAAATCTCCTAAATTTCACAGTTCTATTAGTGAATCTGAGTATAAAATTTTAATATAGCTGGGGGGTAGAAAATCAATACAACACAAATTAACTTTTTTGCACCATAAGTATCATAACAGACACACAAAAATTACAAAACAACAAGAAACGATATAGCCACAAAGGCGGACTTATCGCTATAAATGCAATCTGTTCCGGCAAACCTTTGGGTGGAGGAAAAAAATATTTGAAACAAGGTGAGTGCAGTACTTATACGTATAATTAATTAATCTACTTAAATATGAATATATACCTAAATACATATATGTAATACATAATATATATACATATACATAAGCATAAATAATACATACTTATACGATACATAAAAATATTACATAAATACATATAGTAATATTGAACAGAACTGATTATATCGTCAGGTAATATGTATAAAGGCCATTTTAAAAGTGGTTTTAGTCTGAATTTCAATAACGTGTATATTATTAAAATGTGCTTTTTAAGTCCTTTAATTTGAAACTGTAAAAGGTATGATGTGATTTATTTTAAGTTCATTATTTTACGGCTTACAAATGGCGCCACATTGAATTTACTGTGATGTCACATAGCCTATAACTAGCAGCCAAGACGCTACCAACGATACCACATCTGTCAAGGTATCATAGATACCAGGTAACAGATAAACATACATAGCGGCGAAATACATAACCCTCTTTTTGGCTCAGCCGTAGTCTGGTAAAAAAGAAACATATTCGTATGCGGAATGGCCGTGTATGAGGTTAAAATGGTAGTTAGCGCGAAACAGAAATGCTTCTAATGGTTAAAGTACTTCACCATAAATCCCACTTTTAATAGAGAAAAAAAAGTGTGGCTTTATCAAAAGATAGATTCATCAGATCGTAATCAGAAGTGGGATACATCTGATCGTAATCAAAAATTGGGATACAATACACATGATCGTAATCAGAAGTAGGATACATATGATCATTATCAGAAGTGGAGTACATATGATCGTAATTAGAAGTGGAATTTATGGGGAAGTGTTGCCAGTAAGCACTTACCACTCTCTGTTCTGTGAGTTAGCGCGAAACAGGTAGTTACTGATGTTGAGCACTTTGTTATACTGCAGGAGCATGACGGCGATGTGGTCGGCCGCCATGTTGGAGTCTGTGCACACCATGATGCGGTTTCGAGGGTTGCTTACTACCAGCTGAAATAGGGTTAGTAGGGTAAGGATTGGTCTACAAGCACGTGGTCCCAACTCCAGTCAGCCTGACGTCCTTGCCATGGATACTGCTTCTGTGAACGCCCTTTTGCCTATATTGGGAATGTACGAGTATGTCAACCAGCCACAGGGGGTTAATTTAAGGTTGAACTAGTCATGGGAACCCGAACTCACAGGTGGACGCGGCCTGAAAGCATGCTGTCTTACCTAACATTGTGTTCGGACGAAGCAGTGAGGTGTAATGCGCGATAAATTCATAGTAAACCGAGCGCGCAAAAAATGCGTAAAGTCTTTTGGGAAAAGGGGTTTTATGCAAAAACGACTGCATTAATCGATTACAAAAAAGTTTATTCAAATCTTCGATAAACAAGCCGTGTCGGTGTGGAATTAGTTTTGGAGATTTTACACTCCTTTTATTACTTATTTACTTCGATAGTTGCTTAACAATAAGCAAAAAAAAAAACAAATCATTGATGGCTCATAACTTTTAATGGCTTTTTATTTTACTATTCTGTATCAATACGGACAAATTTTATAATCAGACTAAACGATATCATGTAAAACTATAAATGTACAATGTGGAGGAAATCCCCTACGAAATTTGTATAGTAAAAGTATCGACTAGTTCGATCTTAAGGAGCGATCCCCAAGCTTTTGAAGCACTAAAGCTCTAGTCGTAGAGTTGGGACTGAGTGTGTTTATAAAATGAATAATTACGACGTTACAATGTTAAAAGCCATGTATAACATTGTTTGTGTGTAACGGCTAAACTTAGTTTGTAGATTTGAAATTATGACGCTATCGAACATTTGTTAATCTGTAGTAAGGGCCAGATTTTATGCTCTACAAAAACTTCAAACCTAGAGAAACTATTGTTATGAGGAATGCTACAAATATTGTAAGCAAAGCGGTGACGTTACCTGGATGATGGCCTCGACAATGGTCATAGTTTTTCCGGTTCCTGGTGGCCCGAACACGATGTAAGGCGCCTTGCCCGAAGTGCCCGACAGGATGTGCTGCACAGCAGAACGCTGCTCTTCGTTGTCTCGGATCAGCAGGTTGTAGAATCTATTGCGATACGATATACATTTTCTTATTTATTTACACATTTTACAAAAATTAGACATACTCGTATGTATCGGAATAAATGTAAGTATACAAAAGGCGGCCTTATCAGCAGAGCAATCTCTTTCGGGCATCCTTAAAGGAATAAAACTACTTAAAATCAAGGTTCCTGTAAAAGTGCCTTTAATTTCTGCGTCGTGCATGCCTTACAGTCAGCTGGCCCAAGCAAGTGTCGCGGTCGCTCTAAGCGCCTAATGGTCAAAATAAAGCTCATTTTATTGGACAAACGGCATTTACGCTAAAAAAAAACTAAAGTTAAATGGCGCTGGTTTCAGGGACGTGCCATGCATCAAACAGGGAAAACCAGAATCTATCTTTCCTGTCATAATAATGACCAAACTTTTTAACAGACTAAAAAAGAAAATATCAATACGTCGCAATCTTTTGAGTTTTTTTTAAATGTATGTTCAAATTCCAATTTGGGAAATTCTTTTATTTGAAAGGAAATACTTGTCAGGTGGTCTATAAGAAATTTTATCAGTATTTTTAGTGTTGAAAAATTATACTTTACCTGTCAATGTTCTTCAGCTTGACAGCCTTGTTGTTGGGCACGGGGAACACGCGGCAGACCTGCTTGCTGGTGTGCAACTTGGACACGGCATCGTGCATACGCTCCAGGGGTACGCGCGACATTAGGAAACGGACGTCGAACTCGGCCTCTGGGCTAAAGTGGCTGTGGAAGCTGTACAACAAGTCTAAAATGAAGGTTGGCGCAAGATTAGTTTCGTAACGAATGTGATAGAGGGGAAGGGAAGGTGCAAACGAATATTAGTTTTTGGGGAAGTTTCACAAGTCTACAGTACACGTATCGAGTTCATCTAGGTCCGAGTACTAGAGTCAAGTATCCACACACAGCCTACTGTGTTCTGCAATTCGAGAATTTAACATTTTCTTTTATTAACTAATACCTGTATAAGTACCTAGATAGAAAGAGGTATTTATTACACACACCCAAATGCATTTAAATGTTACATTTTCGAATTTCGCGCGTTCATTGCCGAAAACGTTGGAGTAGTGGACGCCATATTGCTCTACGGCCATGACGTCATATATGTTTGTAAACAAATGCGCTAATGTATGCATTTTGACAGTAAACACTTTTTAGTTTACAAAGGTGTATGACGTAACAACATGGCGGCTCCTATTTTGTGTTTAAAAACAGTTTATATTTTATAGACTGAAAATTGATATTACTTTATCTTGGTATTTTCTTACCTTAAATAAAATTTTACGACTGTTTAAGCCTTAGATCATTTAATACAGGATAAGTTACGCAGAAAAACCTTCTTACAAAACTTTCTGCCGCTTTTGCTGCGGGGGTAAGCTACTACATCTTAAAAAAAGTCGGACATTCACAAAAATTATTTATGTCGCTATAAACGCACACTTACAAAAAAAAAGAAACAGATAGAAGACACCCTTGCCTTCTCTCTCTTTCTTTTGATCGACTACTCTATATTCAAGTCTTATGCTCAGTGAATACAATCGAAAGTTGTAAATCAAAAAAACACTAATCTCGTGGGGAGTGCGCTAGTCTCCTGGGGAATGCGCCTACGTCATTAACTAATTTTTTTAAATTTGAACTTAGTTAAATTTGAACTTAGTTACCGAATCTTAAGAAAGTAATTGATACATTTAAAACGGTTAATGAACTAGTCTCGTGTCGAAGGATAGTGAAAAAATAATATCTAAAAATGAAATATGTCAAGTTTGTGTTATGCGATTATAGATCTTTTTGCTGTGGTTTGGCAGTTAATGAGGAAGAAAATCGTATGGGATCTTAGATCATTTTATGGGATAGAAGGAAATCAGTTGCTTAACTATAATGTTTCGATTATATTTTTCGTAATCGATACTAATAGATATTACATCGATTTTTCAGAAATTACATTTATTTAGAAAACAACGTTAATTAAATGATAAAATACTTACAAATAAAAGCTTATGCCATTTATTAGAAGATTAAATGTCTTTGACCTCTTTTTATGCGATAAAACTGCATAACATGGCATTTTTAACGGAGCACTTGTAGACGTCTTTTCGATGCTTTACCAATTCACATAATGATCATAATAGATTACGCAACTAGTTTTTATGAACGTATTAGATTTTTGATCTTATACTTTTGCAGAGGGGAACGCGCAGGTAAGCTTTATCCTGTATTAAATGATCTTAGGTTTTAGCCTAAGTTAAAGATAATATAATTACTAACGTAACATATACTCAACGCCATATAAACTATTGGAGATCCCAAAAGTAGGCAAAACTAGAGTTGCCGGTAGGCACACACGACTAGCAAAATAGTTACAAAGAAAGTGATGAATATGCTTTAAAATTTTTTATTGCATTTCGTATAATTATACTACAACTTTATTTAAATAACATTTAAGATTGTAATGATTTAATAAATAGCTATAGCGCCTTCTAGTGACAAGGAAGAGAAATAATATTGTTTATAAGGCGATGGGTAGGCATGCCTAAGATATCTCAAGAATATATTTTTAGATTTTTTCTCATGAACTCGCGAACCCCATATCTCGGCAACTCCTTAACCGATTTGGATTTTTCTTTTATATATCTACACGTATATCAAATTTCATGAAGCTCCGATCTAAGATACACAAATTATCGTCGAACATAAATACAATGGCTGAATAGTTTAAGTAGACTCTGAGAACTTCGCTGGCTTGTTTAATAAAGAGTACTTAGCTTACCTGTCGTCAAAACCAGCCAAGTTGACTCTGCAGTCCTCCATACTTTTGATATAGCTCTCAAAGTGGACTGTGGTGTTTTCGACGGGACGAATCACTACTCTATCCCCTGCAGACAATAATTAAAGTAATTAACAAATTGTTTTTAAGTACTTACAATACACTGCCTCCGTGGTCCAATCGTCAAGGCGTTCGCCTTGTTATCTGGAGGTAGTGGGTTCGAATCCCATTGGGAAGCATACTTTATGAAAAGTGGTTTCCAGTTTGGTTAGGTAGGATGTTGCAGGCTTGAATCACCTGATTATCCAAAAAAGGAAGATGAGTCCATGTTCCGAAAATTACATATAAACTGTGGGTTCCGAACGCCGTCTAGCGTTTCGTCAAACGTATCCAAAGATTGGTTCTGGTTTATCCTTTGGGTTGCGGAGGTCAGACGGCAGTCGCTGTGTAAAAACCAGTAACCTCGTCAAATTACTTAGTTTTAGGGCTCTGAAACGCTGCGTTACCGCTGAGAATGCAACCGGGAATACGCTCGGATGATGATGACTAATACTAATACATATATAGTATTTTTCTAAATAAAATCACATGATTTTATTGATTTTAAATAATAAAAAAGTATGTGCTATTTTTACGTATTAAAATTAAGTAAAATTAAATTTATTTTAAAATCTTACCACGTAACAAAGATGGCCGCTTTTCAGCCAATCCAGGTACTTCCAGTACATAAAACTCTCCTACTTCTTCCAATTTTACACCGGTCATATTGTATTTCTAAAAGTAAATAGTTTTTCAACAAATAAAAGCAGATATAATAAAAAAAATAAGAACAACGAAAATAAAATAAAAATAATATAACGTACTCGTAAGTTTATTTTCTGTATAATTTCTTCCCACCAAAGTAAATAATGGAAAAAAATCATATAGTTTTCTGGAGTGATTCTTTCTTCAAGAATAGCTCTGTAATAAAACAAAAAATATCACTTAAGTCAACAAAATTGATTTAAGCCAAAGAACATTTTTCTACTGCATGGACTATTTTACCACCTTACCTTACAAAGTTCTGCCCATGTAGTACATACCTATATACTTTTTAATCTTAGATGAAGTACCAGTGTGTGGAATGACACAAACGACTTTCTTGTTAGTATGAAAGAAAGAAAAAAGAAAGAAAGAAAAAAACATCTTTAAAGAGATATACTTACTTACAGTAACCTATTGGTTGACTGTGGTAAAAATGACCTTGGGTCTAAAATCAGCCAATTTCACTTTTAACCCCCGACGCAATTGAGGTATTATAAGTGTTTGTGTTTGTCTGAGGGATCGTTGTTCCTACACGAATGGACAGATCACGACGCGATTTTTTGTTTGAAATCAAGCTGACATGATCGAAAATATTCTTAGGTACTGTATTTTTTTTTTGTTATTACCCCTAAGTTCAAGCTTACCTCGTGTTTATGAGAACGATTCTCAACTCATTCATTTCCTTTGGAGGATAATTGAGTCCTTCCAACGCATCCTCATTGATGCCCCGAGGGAAGATGATCTTCAGGAGTTTCGGAATTTTGAATGTTTGCTGGTTACTCCTGCAATACGCACAATAAATAAATTTATTAAAAAAATAATAACGCCTGTGTTATTCAAGTGTACATATATGAATAACATGGCGGCCGGCAATGGTGTTGCACCATAACTCTGTTCGATCGTGAGCCAAGTCAAGATGTTTTTACAATTAAAGTCTATTTTTACTCTTTAAGTGGCTTCAAAAAAGGATGAGCTAATATAATCTTTGACGATCCTGCGTGCCGTAGTGGTCACCATGCTATTCCGTCACCCAGAGGGTTCGATCCCTGTTCAGGGCAAGTTAGAAAATGGCCTTTTTCAAATTGTCCTGGGTCTGGGGTGTTTTTCTATATATGTATTTATCATTAAAATATACTATCGCTGGGTTAGTATCCCATACACAATAAGCTTACTTTGGGGCTGGCTCAATCTGTGTGATCTATCCCTATATATTTATTTTATAATTTATAAAAATATTGTTTTTAAAAAAGCTACTAATACTAGCGCTTCGCGTCGACCAGTTCTGAGAATAAACGCCGAAACTATGTACATTCTATAAGTAGGTAGTCTGTTTTGTACAAGAAATACATACACATTCGTAGACTTCATAAAGTGTTGAGGTTTTTCCCACCGCGCATTAGCGTATGGACTCTTAGTTTCCACATACGACAATGGGTTTTCCTGTACTGAAACCACCTAAAAAAAGAAGTAAGATAAACATTTATTACAATATTTTTTAATTATAGTAATAAAAAAAGAAAGTAAATATTTTCATACCATTTCACGCATAAAGATCAAACTCCTTTCTTCGCTTGGCTTGAAGAAAGTGAATACTATAGGCATTTCATACTGGCCTACATCAGAGGCTCGGAAATTAACCACAACTGCAGTTGGTACACTGGATTCTAATCAGAAAAAATAACCAATGTAAAAAATGTAAATTTTATATAGTTGTATTGTAATGGCCTTAGATCATTTAATACAGGATAAGCCTTATCTGCGCGTTCCTCTCTGTCAAAGTATAAGATCTAAAATCTAATACATTCATAAAAACTAGTTGCGTAATCGATTATGATCATTAAGTGACTCGGTAAAGCATCGAAAAGAACTACTAGAACTCTACAAGTGCTCTGTTAAAAATGCCATGTTATGTAATTTTCTCGTGTAGAAAAAGGTCAAACACATTTAATCTTCTAAAAAATGGCATAACCTTTCATTTGTAAGTATTTTATCATTTATTTAACTTTGTTTTCTATTTAAATGTAATTTCTGAAAAATCGATGGAATATCTATTAGTATCGATTACGAAAAAAATAATCGAATCACGTTTGCAACTGATTTCCTTCCATCCCATAAAATAATCTAAGATCCCATACGATTTTCTCCCTTATTAACTGCCAAACACAGCAAAAAGATCCATAATCACATAACACAAACTTGACATATTTCAATTTTTCGATGTTATTATTTTTTCACTTTCCCATTTCACGAGATAAGTTCATTAACCCCCAGTTTAAATGTATCAGTTACATTCTTAAGGTTTGGTAAATAGGTTCCAATTTGAAAAACGATTAGTTGATGACGTAGGCGCACTCCCCACGAGACTCGTGCAGTGATGCGCACTCCCTACGAGACAATATGTACTTTTGATTTACAACCCTCGTCTTTATTCCCTGTGCATTAGACTTGAATATAGTATCTCTTTCTTGCCAAGAGTGTATTATTGTGTTTATTTACAATTTACACATAAATTTCAGTGTGAGCTTTACATGTGTGCAGAAAATAAGCTAGTATTATAATTTTTTGTAAGTGTGCGTTTATAGCGACACAAATTCATTTTGAGAATGTGTGATTTTTTTTGATGTAGCTTACCCCCGCACCAAAAGCGGAAAGTTTTGTAAGAAGATTTGTCTGCGTAACTTATCCTGTATTAAATGATCTAAGGTAATGGCGCATCCACACATGCCTGGCGGTCACGCGCATATGGCAGTCCGAAAGCCAGCGGGAAAGTCGGAGGCAGACGCGTATATAAAAGCTAGTAGCCAGCTTTTAAGCAAAACGCATACTAGCTTCATTACATAGCCTTTTTTTTTTACGGAGGAAAGATCCCTGTTACGGATACCCGTCAGCCTGCGGGGGAGGCTGTCGGGTTATGTGGGACTCCACGCCAGATCGACGTACCTACCCACTAAAAAAGAGTTCCATCTCAACCGCTTTTGCCGGGGACACGGGAACGGAAATACATCCGCGAACCCCGGCGCGGCTGGTCGCCAAAGCGGCCCCTCTTCGGGGGCGTCACAGCGCCCCCCCACTCACCAAGTCGGCGCGTCCGGAACTCACGGACGCGCCATACCTCCTCGGCCCAATTGAGAGGCGGCAAACTCCCACGCAGTCCACCGCCTGTGGACCCATGGGAGCCAGATAAACCGGCTCCCAGCGGCGGAGAAGATGAAAGGCTCCGCCGCTTACCTCTCGCCGCAAACGCGGTGCGGCACCGCTCGGTCGCGGAGGATAGGGAGAGCGGCAACGTAACACCGACACTCCTCCTCCTCCGCGACCGATCTCCAACCACAGCCACGGCGGTGTGGCCCCGCCTGAAGCGCCGGGAGGGCAATGAAACATTCCCCTCCCGGCGGCCCCACCCCAGGTGGGGGGAGAACTTCCCACTCCCCCGCCGCCCCATTGGGCGCATCCCTACAGGCTCAAGGCCGAAGCCGAGCCCGCGGGAGCGCCCCTCCCCGGGTGGGGGAAGATCTTCCCACTCCCCCGCCGCCCCAATGTGGGCGCTCACTGCTGGTTGACGACAGCAGGAGCGCCCCCTCGCGGGTTCCACTTAGCTTCCCCGTGGCTCGAGGCTACCACGGGTACTGAGCCCCCCCGGTACGACAAACCGGGAACCCATGGGGGGGGATTCATTACATAGCCTAACCCAACTCCCATATTCATAAGTAATTTGGCCAATTAAATCAGTCATATATGTAGTGAGCATGCTACCAATTTAAAGAGTGCACACTTTTATTGAATTGCCAGAATAAACAGTAATCTTCAATCAGTAGTGTTATTCTGTATGGATTTTTTTATATATATTTGATGGCATTAATCAGATACCGCCATGCTGGTATGAGAGCAAAGACTTAGAAGGTACCAGCTGCTACTCTTCCCGCGCAGATAGTAGAAGTCGATCGTACGAATGGACGATATGCGAATCATGTTAAAAAGCGATGCGGCTAGCAACCCATCACTACTTAGATTTCTTTTCCACCTTCTCGCCCACCATCACGCTAGGAGTGGCCTTTCGAGTCTTGCGGCCCTGGACGCTGTCTGCTTAGAGTTGTAAGACCCAAAATGCTCTGTCTGCCCAATACATACTCGTACATAATAATACCAATACATACCTACATAATAATGCATGTATTGATCACAAAGTGCAGCAAAGAGTGAGCCAGCATTATCCCTTTCTACGAGCACATTATTATACATATTGTAACAAGAAAATTAATACTAACTTTTTGCCAAAGTTTTTGGTTCTTCTCCAAAAACATAGGGGTGGTTATTAACTTGAAAGTGTGGTTGAGGGTGAGCGAGCAGTATCCCCACCACCAGTACATCGTCATTGCGCATGTCGTTGGCCATGCTGAACGAGAACCTCGCTCCCTGACCAGGTTTCACCTGCAACAACATGATTTTGTTCTATATAAATCTAAGGAACTAATTTTATTTTTCAAAGGAAATGTGTTTTTATTCTATAATAAATATCTACTTTGTCTGGCCATAAGCTCTGTTACAAATGACAATGCAATTTTTTTATGAAGTAGTTTAATTTTAATAAATGTACACAAGTATTTATTGAAGTGTCATTAAAAATTAAAAAATAATTCTATTCAAAATGCCCACACACACAGTCCGTAAATCGATAGATTCGTGGCCAGACAGATTAAAGGCCTGTATCAAAGCCAAACGGGCCTGTGTCACCCTCCGTTTAGGTATCGAAAATATACCTACATTATTACTATGCGCGCGGCGACCACTCCGGAGAGGAAAATTCAGTTACATGAATCGTTTGTCCAGAGTAATAAGAATGAAATAAGCTTGCAATGGATATCTAGGAATCTAAACGCAGAGGTGAGGGGAACTGACGCGACCTAAATTAAACCATAGGTAAGCGCTATGGTTTCACATCAAGTTTATATTTCTTTGAATTTATTTTCTGAGTAAGACTTCTGTATGTGAGTACTAGTACTTATTCTGTGGCCAAAGGTAGCCATTTCGAATATAATTGTGACTTCAATAAATATGTGCATATATGTTTTATTAAGATTACACAACATCATAAAAAATAAATGCATTTCATTTGCAACAAAACTTATGGCCAGACTAGTTATATAAAGTTAAAAGAAAATATTTATTTTTTGACAGCAATATACCTAATTAATTAAAACTTAGTTGTATAAAACACACTATGAATACATATTTTCGTCATACTTGTTTTGTAATTAGTAAATGACGTACTGAGCTAAGTGCACAAATTAATGCATGTATAAACATTGATCAACTATGAATGAACATTCAAATAATGTTTCTATGATTGTAACTGCTGCTATACAATAGATATACAGCAACAACAGTATACTAAAACATACATTTAGCTATGTAGGTACACATTGTTAATTTAGTTTTAATTACATAGATAACTATGCACTTGAATACATCAATTAACAAGCAAACAGGCCAGAAACACCACATTAAGTGTAGCAGTTAGTATACTGTTATGAGTATATTATACATTTTATTGACTGTAGTTTAAACTTACATTGACTCTGATTTTCTGGTGATCACTTTTTTCAGTCTTGTTAACAATGGCATCACCTTGAGCCAGACTCTGCACTGAACCCAAAATGATGATTCCATCGCGATTCTTACTGTAGAACTTTCTGTAAATATAATTAGTATTTTAAAGATCAAAAAGGGTAATCTACTTTCTATATGATCAAATTCCTAAGGCTGTAGTACTGACCAAGCTCCACCCAAGACACCTACCAGTGCATTAAGTGGATACCATAATATAAGATCAAAACCATGTTAAAAAAAAACATATATAAAGATTTTACTCAATACAATACATATTTATCTCTGTATTAACAAGACTATCAGATATACGTCACACTGCTGGTTGAAGGCCTCTCCCTTTCTCTTCAATCAACTCTGTCTTCTGTGATGTCTGGTCATTTAGTTATATAACTATCTGATTCATGGCACTATTTTGTACTCGGTCTGCCTCTACTCCAATGGCCATTTGACTACCAAAAACTAAGTTGAAATTAGTTTGAAACTTACTTCACCATGGTGCAAGTGAGGCATAAGTGGAAGTTGAAAGAGTCGTCAGCAAGTTACCTAATAGCATACTAAAGTAATACAAATGTATGTATTAATAAATAAGTTTAAGTAGAACATACAGTAATTAATTATCCATATAAGCTAAAATTTTATTGATAATATAATTCAATTGGGTAGGTATTCATCTTGATATGAAATGAATGACCAGTAATAAATTATTATTGTTTTGTTACATTCTTTAGATAATATCAGTCCTTGCTGCTGGCTAGTATAATTTCTCAGAAAAGAACTGAATTATCAAGGAAACTCGATAAATGTGTACTTAAGTCTTATCTCAAGTAGGAGCACAAGTATATGGAAACATTCTAGAACAGACTGACAACACCCAACAACATGGACGATGCAAGAATCATGAGGCTGTCAACAGCCTCCAATATATGATAATATGCAACCACAATTGCAAACAACTCTTGGGAATCCAGACTTTCTTTCAGAAATAAGATTCAGAAAAAGCTGTTGAATATATAAGTTTAACTATGAAATTTAGATATAGAGACAGTAAGTTTATAAATTAATAATTAAAATTGACGAGATATTAAACCAAAATAAAATAAGAAAATATCTTACTTATTTGTTTTATAGTTAGCGAGTATAGTATTGCACAGATGCTTGGGCGTGCTATCATGGAAGACCGCAGCATTCTCATCATAGTACTCATCCACTATTCCACAAACTTTACAGAAGACTCTCTTGTCTGAAAATTCAATGATTATATTGGGATATATAACTATTTATTTAACATAATCATAGCAATGAATGAACAAAAATATATCAAAAATATTCACCATTATTTTCTACTTCTTCCATTTTTATTAAGTTTCGTTAAACCTGTGGAAAATAAATGTAGTATAGGATAGGGATGGAGTCGGTGCACATATAGTGTAATTTCAATTTTAACACATGTCAGTTTATCAGTAGGAAAAGAAGAGCATGTTTGATACCTATCATACAACAAAAATGGCTGGTGATTACAATATTTAGGTATTAGCTGGATGACAAAAGAAAAATAAGTTCTTAAATATTAAACTATTTAACCTTAGTAAGTTCTATTTTACATTTAATTAAGTGGTTGGTATACAAAATTCGTAGGTATGACATGAACGTGAAATATGATCCATGCTCATAGCCACAGAATTTTAATGCAATTTGAGAAGTACATAATAGTAAGAGTGCTTACTTGCATCAAATAATGAAGGCATGTAAAAAGACAATAGGTAACTTGGCGTTGTTTACAAAGGTATAAAACAAGATGTGAAATCAAAAATATTTTAGTTATATGACTGTTTGTTTATACTCCTACCTGCTGAAAAAGTTTGGATTTTTTGTTGATGACCACCAAAGTTTTCAATGCACTATCAACTTTCTGTGATGGCTCCAATATAAGAACTGAAGTAAAATATACTGACTTGACAATTTATAAGTAGCTACTACATATTTCGTGGAATTCCCCGAACAAGAATAAAGAAATGAAAGATAAGAGCGAAATTAGCCTGCCATCATTATTTGTTTTCGTCGTTTCCGTTCCGTTTGAATATGTCAAACGAAATACACATGTTAAAGTCAAACAACAGTGGTGTCATTTTTCAAACGCGGTGTCACTAAACGAAAGGTTTTTCTCCGTGGCACTTTCAAAAATGGCACGTCAGAAATAGTGATGTCAAATAAAGTTATATTATTTTTAAGTATCATATCGATTGGTTAATTTATATCGATTATGTACTGTCTGGATGATAGTGATAATACTCTGTGTAAATTTCAAAAAAGTTAGTGGGCCTCGCCATATTGCGGAATAATCTTAATATACATAATTAAAAAAACCTTCAGTGGCGCTATCATATTTTCCACTAACTTACGAAAGTTCAATACATTGTTAAATAACACAGATCGTTTAAAAATAATTCCTCTATTTAGGGTTCTGTTCTATTTTGATTTCTGACACAGAATAGTGAGTATGCCGGTATTTTTAAATATTTTTAACCGATAATTCGCGTGGAGTAATCACATCGTTACAAAAATTAAATCAGTGCTAAAACATTTACTAAATTGGTGTAGGAAATAAACATTAATAGCAGTGGCGTAGCGTGCCTTGGCGGGGCCCCTTATAAAAATTGTTTGGCGGCCCTTAGGGTAAAGATTATTCATAAAAAAAACTGTTTGTATAAAATAAAAATAAATATTTATTCATCATAATTATCTATCTGTCACTTTTTTCAAAAATTTTACAAACGATTCAAATTAAATGTACACTCTCCTTGCCCAAATCCTGCAGCCCGCGATAACCAATGTAGGGTGTTGCCAACTTTTGAACGCACGCTTTACGCGGGAAAAAAAGGAATTGCTTTTTTTTACTTTTATCATTTCTGAAACAAAAAAAGAATTGGAAGTTTTTATTAGTTTTTGCTTATGCATGTTGGGGCCCCCGTTCCACGGGGGCCCCGTATAATTGATACGGCAGATACGGCGGTAGCTACGCCCCTGATTAATATAGCAAGTTGGTAGAATACAACATATTATATAACAATGAGGGACTTTCCAGACCACGTTCCTTAAAAATCAAATAGATGGCGCTGTGCAACGCTGGCTGTCTTTAATGCTTGGGCCAGACCTGCGCCTATCGTCACGAAGCTTCGTGCTATTACACGATACACGCAAATGTGACCGGCCGTTATCGGGTATCGTCCCGAATATTCGGACTTTGTGTGCTTCGGCCGCACTTGTGCCTATCGTCCCGAAACAATTCACGGCGAATCTTCGTACGTTTTGTACACTAAAAAGTTATCGCGATAAAGCGCTGGTCACACTAGCGGCTTCGTCATTTTTCACGACCTATCTGGCAATAATCCAAGATGGTCTCATCTACGTGTTTTAAATATGGACAACGACTTTCTTTTCCTTAACACGTGTGCTAACAATTACATAACGCATTTATTGAAACCTAAAAAGAAAAAGCTAAAAGTTCTGACATTTGTTTTCAACTTGTTCGAACGCGTGCTGTGCGACGGTGCCACGGTTGTTTATGCGTAAAAATGGAGTGGAACGATAAAATGGTGTTAAAATTCTAAGCTTTTTCTTTCTAGGTTTCTTTTTAGGTTACAATAAATGCATTATGTAATTGTTAGTACACATGTTAAAGAAAACAAAATCGTCGTCCATATTTAAAACACGTAGATGACGCCATCTTGGATTTTTGCCAGATAGTTCGTAAAAAATAACGAAGCCGCTAGTGTGGTGTGACCAGCGCTTTATCGCGATAACTTTTTAGTGTACAAAACGTACGAAGATTCGCCGCGAATAGCTTAGGGACGATAGGCACAAGTGCGGCCGAAGCATAAGGCATCGCCCGCCACTCAATTGGCTATGAAAACAAGTGGACTCGATTAGATTTGTCGCCAGGAGCTCCCTTGAAGCAATCAAAGGACCTGCACAAACCTTTGATTGTATATCTAGGGTTAAGTTATGAAACTTAGAAATAAAGAAGTGAAAAAATAAAGATGGGGTCTAGCCTAAAGGACTAGATACCCAGAGGTGAAAATTAATTTAATAAATATGGTATGGTTTTCTTGGTTCTTCTGTTGTTTCGATAGTTTCTGTTGTGGTGATCGTGCGGGATAATCTTTTTTTCTATTGACTCTGAATAACGCTTTATAAGAAGACCTGGCTATTATATTTGGATTCCGATTCTAAAGCACTCTGACGACTTGGCTACAATATTAGGACTTCAATTAATTTGTCAATATTCTGGCTAAGGTTCATAATTATACTGCCAGCGTTGCACAGCGCCATCTATGATTTTTTTATGGAATGTGGCCTGGAATCTCTTTAAAATATGACGTCACGTCATAGTCTACTTTCTTGTGATTGTGACGCGACAACCTTATTTATTTCCTACACCAAGTCAAGTCATGTTTTTCTATTTTGGTATTTTTCGTACACGTCATCATCAGCCAGTGACCTCTAGTGGGTATTTATCTGGATCAAAATTAAATTAGTTTGTACTGATAAAAAAGAAAACGTCGCAAAATAATGTCACTTGTCATTGAACATATCGATTTTTATGTGATTTAAGGTTTATTATTGCAGAAAACTGATAATAAGATCGCTATTTGACTTCAAGAAACTATGACGTCATCTGCCTTTCATATAAATCCCATAGAAAATGATTGTTTTGACGTTTAGAAAAAAGTATATTTATTTGTTGCAAAATAGCGAATTACAGATAGGAGTTACAAATTGATTCATGAAGTTGGTGGATAATAACCTCATGAGTAGTCATGAGTTACATCTTGTTAGTAATCGGAATAAACTACATGGACAGTCTTACCGAACGCAACCGAACGTAGATTATTTCGTCATTTCCTTTTATAATATTTGCATGTTTTTAATAATTTCATTCTAATTTAAATAAGCACTATTATGAAAAATAATTAGTTGGGCGTGATCATGATCACGCAATAATAGAAATTGTAAAATAAAAATATCTATGAGCCGGATGGGTATTCTAAGCAACTCGAAACCTAACGTTCTGTAGCAAAATGTTGTAAAGGAAATAGGAGTCCGGTGACCCGGCTAGTACACCCAATATTAGCGCTTCGCAAGCAGGCGTGTTCCGTACCTGGATAGGTGATCACAAGTGGCATAAAAAATCTCGAGTTTCTCCGTGCTTGGGAAGGCACGTTTAGCCGTTGGCCCCTGCTGTCATCATTTATGGCAGTGGCCAAGCTAGGTCAGATGCTTTTAAGTACCTTGAAATATCTGACACCTGTGTTGGCTGAAGTGACGATTATTAACAGATATTATAAATATCCTATGGTAATAAAGATAGATATATTTTAATTGAATTTGAAACTGGCTACTTACACACACGAAAAACAAACTAAAATGGTAAAATAAGTAAAATAACCCACTCGGCCCGTTCGGCCGTCCATCGCAGATCAAAGATTCAAAGATTCAAATGTTTATTCAGTAATTAGACCTTTACAGGCACTTTTACACGTCAATAAGTATAATTTATGTTACGTGTAAAGTATATTAAAATTTAATTTATTTTTAAAGAAAAGCTACCGATACCAGCGCTTCGTAACGACCACTGCTGAGAAGAAACGCCGAAAGAAACTCATTTTCACAGTATTGGTCGCCTACTCGCCAGAAGGGCTTTGTCATATTATTATAATTGTCTTTTAATTAATAAATACTTATAATATAATACAATGTTGACACATTATAACATGTAATGCTTGCGAACAAGTTAACAAACATAAATTGCGTAATAAAAAATATTAAGTAGTCAAAAAAAGCGAAGCCGAGCTGACCAGTCCCTCCCGGCAGCACCCGTTCACGAGTTGACGCACGGATCAGCCATCGTTAAACTCAACCATATTAGAGGGAATCCAACGACCCGACCAGCGACGCCGCCACCGGATTGGACATTTTAGTGAGCATGAAAAACCCGAACTCGCAGACCTTGTCAAGAGAAAATATTAATTATATGTTGGTCACTTATTGATCGCAGAGCATTTACATGTTTTTACAGTAAGCTTATTATGGTAACAGAAAATGCAGCTATTTATGTTTCATGTGTGGAGTGTAATGGAAAATGTTTAGGAAGTATCCACGCGTTTTTATCTCTTAAATAATCATTGATAGTATAGTACGCATTGTTCAATAAAACTTTTTTAACATGTGTTTTAAATTTTGCCATTGGTAGGTTAACGATCGCTTCGGGAAGTTTATTAAATAATGTTATACCTAGACCTAAGGGTGACTTTCTAGTTTTAGCAAGTCGAAATTTAGGCGTATGAAGCTGATTTTTGTTGCGAGTATTATAACTGTGAACATCACTATTTTTCTTGAAATTATTTAACCTAGATTTAACAAATAGAAGATTGTCGTAAATAAATTGAGATGTCACAGTAAGAATATTTATAGATTTAAATAACTCTCTTAAGGAATCGCGTGATTTTAGTCCGTAGATCGACCGAATTGCTCTCTTTTGTAGCACAGAGATAGCATGTATGTTAGCCGCTTTACCCCATAAGAGCAAGCCATATGACATTATGCTGTGAAAATAACTAAAGTATTACTAGCCTAGCAGTTTCAACGTTAGTACACCGTCTGACCCTCCTCACAGCATATGCTGCCGAACTAAGTTTCAATTCACTCACTCAATATGTTTATCCCATTTTAAGTTCCAGTCTACAGTTATGCCTAAAAATTTGGTGTTGGGTACCCATTCTAGAACTTGACCATTAAGACTCAAAGGTATGTGAGTACATATTAGGTTAATTCAATAGTGAAAAATTAACGCACTTAGTCTTTTGTGTATTTAAGGCCAGATTATTAGTTGTAAACCAACTAAGTACTTGTGACATAGTATTGATCGTAGAATTACGACAATATCTCAGTATGAATAAGTTTTATAATTATATTAGAACCTTTAAATAACTTTGTGGGAATAAATATACCTCGATCCAATCATAAGCACAGTGACAACGAAAAAAAGAATTGCAATTTGTTATTATTTCTCTCTATTCTGCTAGCGTATTGCTATTCAAATAGTTCGTAGGTATTTGAACTCTAGTATGCAATCTTTGTCAATTTTTTTCACTGCTGTCAGGTAAATCGGATACCTACCTATTTTAGTATATATAATATATACCTGTAATAATAATGTGTGTGTGTGTGTAAAATATAATATATAGGTAACTAATATATATAATATATACCTGTATATGAAACACAAATTTCGCTTTCAGTCTAAAAGCAATGACCGTGAGCTTCGCTCTAGTCATTCTCTTTTTCTTCACCTTTCTTTATTTCGCTCAAGTTTTATTTAACTCTTTTACTGTTCAGGTTACGTGTCTCTGGAATGCCTTACCCGAAGACATCAAAAGTATCTCAAATAGGTACCTGTTCAAGAAAAAAGTCCACACGCATCTTTTTGCAAGTTTGTTGCAGCAGAACTAATCATTATCTTAAATTGTTTTGTTTTATATAATGAATGTGTATGTATATATTATTAAAATGTATGTAATTATGAACGTGTATTGTATATGTATGTTTATAATATAGTATATTTTTCTTTAAGGCTGATTGGTAGAGAATGCATTAGCATTTAGTCCACCTTTTGTACCTTTTTGGCCGATAAAGATCATTTAATAAATAAATATACTTATTGAGAAAAAAGACGATTTTGGCTTTTAGTATTTTATTTTCTTTTATTTTACAGTAAGTACTTATTTTCCTAGTTTTAGGAGTACCTACAGAATATTTTAATAAGTGCGCTGCTTTTTAAAGCAAGGTCGGTCCATCCATCCATACCATTATTATTAGTTCAGTAAGTGAACAACTGAACAAATTACGACAGTACTAACTTAAAAAATGAACTTATTTTAAAGGTCAGCAAACTCAGCTATTTGGCTAGGTACAATTCACCAAATTACCTAGTCAAAATTTATTTTCTCGGCAAGGAAATGTGAATGTAAAATTTGTTACTACCTACGTGACCTACGTCCGATGTTGTTGATTTCGTGTTATAGTGGCAAACACTATCTATTGTCACAAGAAAATTAACAACAAACATCAACAGTCATATACTCAAGTAGGTAATAATCGCATGGCACCTAGTGTTTGACTAGCTAGATCGTATATTAAAATAAATAAGGTACAAAGTAGGTTTACTTTGAACGCAAATCATATTAAATAAAGAACATCAATAAATAAGTTATATAAAATACTTACAAAAATAATTAAATATTTAAGTATTATTAATTAACTAATATTCTTATTGACATATATCGAAAAAGTAAAATATTATGCATTATATTTAACAAAACATTTTATTATAATGATTAATAATACTGATCTATGTTGAGATTGAACCAATTAGTAAAATTCTTTATCTTATTCTATCCTATCCTTCGGATATTATCTTGTATATTCATCGGTTCAGATACTTCGGCGTGCTCTCAGCGGGTATCGATGGTTGGGGTTAAGAAGCCATTGGGTTTTGCTTTCCACGTTGTACTCAAGGCCAGTACATACGCCCAGGTACTTGTTGCAGTAGTAACCTGGGGCGCATTTCTGTCCGTAAATGTCGAAATCCATTTTTTCAGTGCATTGTTCCCTTGGCCCCTGAAAATGGGAATCTATAATTAGAAAAATTAAATGTACAAAGTGGAAAGGACATGCCCGTAATAAATCGAACCACGAGCTATACTAGTATAATACAGTATAATGAAATTAAAATAACAGACGAAACAAAAAAATTCGCCATTTCCATACAAAAGTGTGCAGCCGCCCAGGCAATAGTGTTCTAGTACATATAACCCGTGGTTCGATTTATTACGGGTATGTCCCTTCCACTTTGTATATATAAGCACATTACTAGAAGCTTTAAATGTTACCTTTGCTAGAAAGAAAGAAAAATTATAATAAAGGCAATCCACAATGTTAACAACAACAATCTTAACTATTATTTTTTCTTATCCTCCTTTTACCGAAATAAGATTGATGCATAGTGTTTGAAAAATGGTCAAAATGTATTAATTTCAAAACTAAAGATTTATCGAATAATTTACGTGGGCTGATATAAGCTAGAGATTTCATTCCACTTATGCACTACATAAGTATACATATCTATCATGGTACTGGCAAGTACTGGTATGGTAAATACATTGTCGTCCGATTGGTTTACTATGGTCATGTGATAGGGAAAATCCAACCAACTCAACGGCAGAACGCGATGGTTGCTTACTTAATAGATAGCAATTTCCTGCATTTTTCGTGCTTCAGGAGTATTTTTTATACATTAAGTAATAGT
Organism: Acrobasis suavella; assembly: GCA_943193695.1. Lineage (NCBI taxonomy): Eukaryota > Metazoa > Arthropoda > Insecta > Lepidoptera > Pyralidae > Acrobasis > Acrobasis suavella. The sequence goes on from OW971947.1 coordinate 8,705,608, forward strand.
TTTCACAGCATAGACAGCGGGTGTGAAACTTTTGAAACCTACCCGGTAGCAATCTAGCCGGTTGTCGCACACGGTGTTGACGTAGGTGCCCAGAGGACACTGCTTGTACCTCTTGTTGCCGCTCACGATGGGACACACTTCATTGCTGGGCAGCCAATCGCTGCTACTAGACCCGACGCACACTGGACATTCCACTATGTCCCTAGAAAAAAGCAAAGTTGAGCTGTCGACCTCTGCTATCCAATCATTTATTGTTATTTTTCTGGTGTATCGTAAATTTGATAAGGATATCATTGTATTTTATCCCTAGCTACCTTACTAAGTTTATCTGTCTGTGCCTATCTTGCAAGTTTGTTTATAGTGTTCACAACCTTACCTACTACCTATAAACTTAGGATTTCTAGGAAATTGTGATAACTTCGAACTAAATTGCAGGTGGGTACAATTGAAGAGTACCTATGTCAACTTTATATTTAGGTTGTACCTTTATGAAATATACCTAAATTCTTCTTATTTTATGAAATAATAATCTGTGGTTTTACCTATTTGAGCAAAAAAGTTACCTATTTGAGAAATCATAAAAATAATGGCCAGAAAGAACGATATAAAAAATATATATTATAGAAAAATACTGTTTCACTTTAAAATATGTTTTGAACAGATATATTGATGCGGGCAGCTTAACTTAAATGATTACTTTGTAAATAAAGTTGATTATTTTCCATTTAGATTAGGGCCATCATTGTAATTAGAATAGGTCGTTTTCTTTTTCCTTTATACAAGTAAAAGATATAAATAATGATTCATCACTACCTAGAAAAGTATGTATGTAAAATAACTAAAGTATTACTAGCCTAGCAGTTTCAACGTTAGTACACCGTCTGACCCTCCTCACAGCATATGCTGCCGAACTAAGTTTTAATTCACTCACTCAATATGTTTATCCTATTTTAAGTTCCAGTCTACAGTTATGCCTAAAAATTTGGTGTTGGGTACCCATTCTAGAACTTGACCATTAAGACTCAAAGGTATGTGAGTACATATTAGGTTAATTCAATAGTGAAAAATTAACGCACTTAGTCTTTTGTGTATTTAAGGCCAGATTATTAGTTGTAAACCAACTAAGTACTTGTGACATAGTATTGATCGTAGAATTACGACAATATCTCAGTATGAATAAGTTTTATAATTATATTAGAACCTTTAAATAACTTTGTGGGAATAAATATACCTCGATCCAATCATAAGCACAGTGACAACGAAAAAAAGAATTGCAATTTGTTATTATTTCTCTCTATTCTGCTAGCGTATTGCTATTCAAATAGTTCGTAGGTATTTGAACTCTAGTATGCAATCTTTGTCAATTTTTTTCACTGCTGTCAGGTAAATCGGATACCTACCTATTTTAGTATATATAATATATACCTGTAATAATAATGTGTGTGTGTGTGTAAAATATAATATATAGGTAACTAATATATATAATATATACCTGTATATGAAACACAAATTTCGCTTTCAGTCTAAAAGCAATGACCGTGAGCTTCGCTCTAGTCATTCTCTTTTTCTTCACCTTTCTTTATTTCGCTCAAGTTTTATTTAACTCTTTTACTGTTCAGGTTACGTGTCTCTGGAATGCCTTACCCGAAGACATCAAAAGTATCTCAAATAGGTACCTGTTCAAGAAAAAAGTCCACACGCATCTTTTTGCAAGTTTGTTGCAGCAGAACTAATCATTATCTTAAATTGTTTTGTTTTATATAATGAATGTGTATGTATATATTATTAAAATGTATGTAATTATGAACGTGTATTGTATATGTATGTTTATAATATAGTATATTTTTCTTTAAGGCTGATTGGTAGAGAATGCATTAGCATTTAGTCCACCTTTTGTACCTTTTTGGCCGATAAAGATCATTTAATAAATAAATATACTTATTGAGAAAAAAGACGATTTTGGCTTTTAGTATTTTATTTTCTTTTATTTTACAGTAAGTACTTATTTTCCTAGTTTTAGGAGTACCTACAGAATATTTTAATAAGTGCGCTGCTTTTTAAAGCAAGGTCGGTCCATCCATCCATACCATTATTATTAGTTCAGTAAGTGAACAACTGAACAAATTACGACAGTACTAACTTAAAAAATGAACTTATTTTAAAGGTCAGCAAACTCAGCTATTTGGCTAGGTACAATTCACCAAATTACCTAGTCAAAATTTATTTTCTCGGCAAGGAAATATGAATGTAAAATTTGTTACTACCTACGTGACCTACGTCCGATGTTGTTGATTTCGTGTTATAGTGGCAAACACTATCTATTGTCACAAGAAAATTAACAACAAACATCAACAGTCATATACTCAAGTAGGTAATAATCGCATGGCACCTAGTGTTTGACTAGCTAGATCGTATATTAAAATAAATAAGGTACAAAGTAGGTTTACTTTGAACGCAAATCATATTAAATAAAGAACATCAATAAATAAGTTATATAAAATACTTACAAAAATAATTAAATATTTAAGTATTATTAATTAACTAATATTCTTATTGACATATATCGAAAAAGTAAAATATTATGCATTATATTTAACAAAACATTTTATTATAATGATTAATAATACTGATCTATGTTGAGATTGAACCAATTAGTAAAATTCTTTATCTTATTCTATCCTATCCTTCGGATATTATCTTGTATATTCATCGGTTCAGATACTTCGGCGTGCTCTCAGCGGGTATCGATGGTTGGGGTTAAGAAGCCATTGGGTTTTGCTTTCCACGTTGTACTCAAGGCCAGTACATACGCCCAGGTACTTGTTGCAGTAGTAACCTGGGGCGCATTTCTGTCCGTAAATGTCGAAATCCATTTTTTCAGTGCATTGTTCCCTTGGCCCCTGAAAATGGGAATCTATAATTAGAAAAATTAAATGTACAAAGTGGAAAGGACATGCCCGTAATAAATCGAACCACGAGCTATACTAGTATAATACAGTATAATGAAATTAAAATAACAGACGAAACAAAAAAATTCGCCATTTCCATACAAAAGTGTGCAGCCGCCCAGGCAATAGTGTTCTAGTACATATAACCCGTGGTTCGATTTATTACGGGTATGTCCCTTCCACTTTGTATATATAAGCACATTACTAGAAGCTTTAAATGTTACCTTTGCTAGAAAGAAAGAAAAATTATAATAAAGGCAATCCACAATGTTAACAACAACAATCTTAACTATTATTTTTTCTTATCCTCCTTTTACCGAAATAAGATTGATGCATAGTGTTTGAAAAATGGTCAAAATGTATTAATTTCAAAACTAAAGATTTATCGAATAATTTACGTGGGCTGATATAAGCTAGAGATTTCATTCCACTTATGCACTACATAAGTATACATATCTATCATGGTACTGGCAAGTACTGGTATGGTAAATACATTGTCGTCCGATTGGTTTACTATGGTCATGTGATAGGGAAAATCCAACCAACTCAACGGCAGAACGCGATGGTTGCTTACTTAATAGATAGCAATTTCCTGCATTTTTCGTGCTTCAGGAGTATTTTTTATACATTAAGTAATAGTTTTCACAGCATAGACAGCGGGTGTGAAACTTTTGAAACCTACCCGGTAGCAATCTAGCCGGTTGTCGCACACGGTGTTGACGTAGGTGCCCAGAGGACACTGCTTGTACCTCTTGTTGCCGCTCACGATGGGACACACTTCATTGCTGGGCAGCCAATCGCTGCTACTAGACCCGACGCACACTGGACATTCCACTATGTCCCTAGAAAAAAGCAAAGTTGAGCTGTCGACCTCTGCTATCCAATCATTTATTGTTATTTTTCTGGTGTATCGTAAATTTGATAAGGATATCATTGTATTTTATCCCTAGCTACCTTACTAAGTTTATCTGTCTGTGCCTATCTTGCAAGTTTGTTTATAGTGTTCACAACCTTACCTACTACCTATAAACTTAGGATTTCTAGGAAATTGTGATAACTTCGAACTAAATTGCAGGTGGGTACAATTGAAGAGTACCTATGTCAACTTTATATTTAGGTTGTACCTTTATGAAATATACCTAAATTCTTCTTATTTTATGAAATAATAATCTGTGGTTTTACCTATTTGAGCAAAAAAGTTACCTATTTGAGAAATCATAAAAATAATGGCCAGAAAGAACGATATAAAAAATATATATTATAGAAAAATACTGTTTCACTTTAAAATATGTTTTGAACAGATATATTGATGCGGGCAGCTTAACTTAAATGATTACTTTGTAAATAAAGTTGATTATTTTCCATTTAGATTAGGGCCATCATTGTAATTAGAATAGGTCGTTTTCTTTTTCCTTTATACAAGTAAAAGATATAAATAATGATTCATCACTACCTAGAAAAGTATGTATTGTTAGAAAGAGATAGCAATAGGGGGTACCCTTGTTGAGGTATACCGTAACGAGAACAGATTATGGTTTTTTGTAAATAACTAAGAAATTACAATAAAAAGATAAAAATAGTTAGGAATATATTTCTTCATATGTAAAAAATAATAAAATTGTAAGAACTAGATGCCACCATAGAGAAAATCAAGAAAATGCTGAAATAGTCCAGAAAAGGATAGGGCTATATGATAAAACAAGATAGCATGAAAATAGTGCCGTGTACAAACTTCGAGCTCAATGATTGGCTAGAGATTTTTATAAATTAAACGCTGGTTTATATGGTGGCATTCAGTGCGTTCAGTTCGATCTAGTAAATAAGGAAAAAAAGGTGAACAATAAAAACCAGTGAAGCTAAATCAGTGTTTTTATTACAGTCCTCATCATATATGCTGTAAAGAAAAGTACTCTTATTACCTGTCAGACTCCTCTTGTGATTCCTCCCGCTCTATAAGGTTGCGGGTCTCGTAGCTCCCTCGATAGTGAGCCAAGCAGGACCCCACCAGCAGTACCAGGCACAGCAGTGGATGCATATTTTTTGGGAGTTCTATTGTCAAAATTATGTACGGGAGATAAATAAGAAAAATAAAATTTAAATTAAATTAAAGCTATGGGTAATTAAAGTGTGACTTGGTAAGAACTTAAAACTAAGAAGGACCTTAGATCATTATTTCCTAAGTTTTTTGTTATTGAAAATAATGCCTTTAAAAAGTTACGTATTTATTAATACCTATGTAAATGATGTTACTGTTTACCAAAGGTGTTTCATTAAACGCAATCAATATTTATAAAGATGACTGCGGTTCGTTGATGTCCTTTTTATGGGATAAATTAAGCACGCCTACGATACCATCATGCTTAACTTGACCAAGGCCCATAGCACGTGGCTCTGTCTATACCGTCAAATATAAAGTCGTGTATATAGTACGTATGTAAGTCCTAGTGTCCCTATCACAGTCAGAAATTGTATAATTTATTATACTTACACTGAAGGCGGTATGTGAGCAAACAGTCTTAAACGGCATTTCTACTAACTTCAATAATCAAGTATAGAGAATGTTCTGATAAAACCCGTGTTTCGGAAGATTTGTCTTAAGTTATGAGATAATCATATTATGAATAAGCCATAGGAACACCATCTCTGGACAGCGGTCTACAGTAGATTTCCAAAATAATCGATTAAAGGCGGCCTGCTTATAGCTTTTGGGCTCTTAAAAATGCCTTTCGTATGCGTTAGTAGCAGAGCAGGTGACAGCAAAGTAGAATACGACGAAACCCCTTTTCTCTCTCCTATGGGAGTCGTTAGAGAGAAAGAGGCAGCAGCGTCCTCTATACGTTAGTACTGCGATAACCAAACAGTCTGCTCAACGTGATGATATGGTCAAAACTTGATAAAAAAATGATATGGTCAGTTGACTTCTAAACCAAAGGGGTCTCCCAGACCCCTTTGGTTTAGAAGTCAACTGATTTGGCTATAAAAAAAGAAAAAGCAGCAGATGAAAAGAAAAACATCTTTCAGCCTATCTTGTAAGCAATGAAATAAGCGCATTAAAATATATGTTTAAAACAAAAATAGATTGCAAGTCATCGGTATTATCAATTACGCATTAGAATTACGACGCATGTAAGTAAATAAATAATAAGCAGGCACATGTATACAAACAATTAGAAAAATAACAAACGCGCACGTGTTAGACGATATGCATATGATGATGACGAAATAGTAATCTATCCAGATTACTATTTCGTCCTTTTATGTTTCGTCAGCTTTGGCTTTGCTAAGGTAGGTAATGTCTATATATATTCTACTATCATGTATAAACATTCCTCATAAACAATTGTAAGGTATCATCAGTTCTTGGGTCATATCATATCTATATGAATGAACATTGAACTTGTATGTATCGTATCGTATTAGGATGTTTAAAAATAATAGACATTGATTAGTATAGGTACACAAACAATAAAAACATAATACAATCTACTTCAAAACATATACTTAGGTTTTTTTTTTTACAATATATTGGTTTAGGCATTTGTCCTCAATCTCACCTGATGGTAAGCGACGATGAAGACTAGGATGAAGCATGCCTATGATTTGTATCTACATAATTAGATGAATACAAGAAACTGATTTGGTGTCTATTGCTTGTTGTAATACATTATTTTGTTGTAGATGAAATTATTGTCGTTGTTTTGATGACCAGTCATAGTTCTGTTGTAATAGTAGTAAAGCCACTTTGTACCCCAGTTACCGGAATTAAAATAAATGCTTCTATTTTACAAGTCAGTGACATGAAATTCAATTTAAAAATAAATCTTTACTGCAATGCGGAGGGATAAAATGATGCGAAAATCATGGTTCGAATTTCTTCAATGCTGTTTCATTGCTGTCTTTGTAAGGGATAATCAGAGTATTATCAGCGAAAAACTTTCTTGGATGCTAAAATATATGTTCAATGTTTTCAGTTGTTATTTACCGCTGATATTGTAACGACTGCGCAAGCGCCTTCGCCGCCCGCCCAAGCATTCATGCGCTAAATGCGCATTCGTGAGATACACCTCGGCCAAACCGGAGGCATCCTTACATATACCTGCAGTTTAGTTACTAAATTGAAGTGTTTTTGTTTAACGTTTGTGTAAGCATATTTGAGACATTATATTTAGGGAGTTTTTTGTTCGCAATGGGAATGATTTCGCGAGTGCGTGGTCGCGTCCGGAGTGATTCTTTCTCGAAGATTCAGACAATCAGATCCGAGGATAAAATCGCCAATATAGGTACGTAGAGCTTTTGAATTTGCATTCCTCATAAACTTTTAAAGTAGGTCGAGGTCTCTATTTAATAATTTCGTCTAGATTTTTCGTTTCATTCTTTTATTCAAAGAAATATTTAGTTTTATTAGTCTTTAAGATAATTTGTTTTGGTGATTTTAAGATGTAAAATAATCAGGGATGAATTGTTTGCCATGAAACGTTCAAAAATAAAATGTTTGTGTTTAATTGATGGGCAAAGGTATAATCACTAAGTATATTAGTGTTAAATTTATATTAGTACCTTTTTAACTCTATAAAATATATACAAGTACTTAGTTCGTCCAATGTATTTCAGCAATCAGTTTATTCCTAGCCGTATAGATGATAAGCTTCCTATACAACATGAGAAAGATATTTCATTGTGAACCTTCACAGTCACAATGATTTAACATCACGAGACTTATCTCAATTGATATTTAGTATCAATCGCGGAAAGCCTCGTTAATAATAATAAAAACGATATTATGCTATTGATATTATATATCAAATTTTATTGAATATATTTCGATTGAATGATAATGATTTTCACTCATATCTCAGATAAAAATAAAGATAAAGATATATTTATTTGCAATAAAACACATCATTTACAAAAAAATATTGCATCAGTAGATAAAGTCATGCAGTGTGCTTTTACCCTAATAATGGTATGCAAATATGGTCAGAAAATGGGCTGCTGAAAATTAACTAATTATTTATAATATTCATACAGGTAATCATTACACATGCACAATTCTTCTCATTCTGTTTTACTGCTTATTACGATATAATTACAATGCATATTTAGAAATGTCAAAAGATAAATTATTATATAATCAATACATATAATAAAACAGTAGGAACCGCGTGTCTGTACATTTGATAAAATTAACGAAAAATGGGTGTGGGCGATAAAAAAAGAGTAACAGAACACAAAAAAGATTTTTTTGATTTTTTTGTCTGTCTGTCTATTCGTCTGTCTGTCTGTTTGTGTGTACTCGCTTATCTTTAAAACTACTAAACAGATTTTAACGATTTTATAGTTATATAAAATAGTAACAACGCAATATGCGCTATAGTTGTTTTTGTGAAAATGTATAAATACGAGCTGATTGTTTTGCACTGTACGAGATTTGGTTAGTAACTGTTGTTGAATTGTTAAATTTGTTATTTTTATACTGATATTTGGCTATGAAAATACGCACTTCTGATCTTGCTTTGTGGATTGTTTAGTTAATATTTCGGATAATATTGTTGATTTATAATTTGACACTTGGTGTTTATATATTTATTGATATCATATCAATAGCAAAATACGGACTTCTGATCTTGCTTTTTGGATTGATTAGTTAATTGGTTAGTTAATATTTCGGATAATATTGTTGGTTTATAATTTGACAATTGGTTATGAAAATACGGACTTCTGATCTTGCTTTGTGGATTGGTAAGTTAATATTTCGGATAATATTGTTGATTTATAATTTGACACTTGGCTATGAAAATACGAACTTTCTGATCTTGCTTTGTGGATTGGTTAGTTAATATTTCGGATTATATTGTTGATTTATATTTTGACACTTGGCTATGAAAATACGGACTTCTGATCTTGCTTTGTGGATTGGTAAGTTAATATTTCGGATAATATTGTTGATTTACAATTTGACACTTGGCTATGAAAATACGGACTTTCTGATCTTGCTTTGTGGATTGGTTAGTTAATAATTTGGATTATATTTTTGATTTATAATTTGACACTTGGCTATGAAAATACGGATTTCTGATCTTGCTTTGCGGATTGCTTAGTTAATTGGTTAGTTAATATTTCGGATAATATTGTTGATTTATATTTTGACACTTGGCTATGAAAATACGGACTTCTGATCTTGCTTTGTGGATTGGTTGGTTAAATTTCGGATAATATTGTTGATTTATAATTTGATACTTGGCTATGATAATACGGACTTTCAAAAGCTTCTTGGTTTAATAGATTTATTGAACTAAGTTTGACATTTGGCTATAGCAATACGAATTTTGTGACCTTGCTTTGTGGATTGGTTAGGTATTTCGGATATTATCTTTAAAAAATTCTTGGCTACATAGATTTATTGAATTAAGTAGGTATAAATATATATATGATTGTATGTTGTGCCTTGCTTTTAAAAAATGCTCCGAAAATTTGACTCAGAATACTAGACAAGCACGACTAAGTGTTAATCGAGAACGAAATTCATTGACTCGTGCCTCGGAGAGTTCCACTCAAGGGAGTCTGGACTAAGTGCTAATCGTGAACGTCATACGCTATCTCGCGCCTCGGAGACTTTTACAGATAGGGAGTTACGTTTGACTGCTGATCAAGAACGTTACACACTATCTCGCGCCTTGGGGACTTTTACAGATAGGGAGTTACGTTTGACTGCTGACTTCGTCTGCGTACCTATATATTTATACACAAAGGTTATCATTATTATTGTAAGGGTTCATTATTATCCATTCATAAGTTGTTGTATGAATGAGTAACTGATATCCATACATCTATAGATCCTTATAAACTTTCACATTAGCAATATTAAAAGTATACCGCATTACATTAAAAATATCGAACTGTAAATATACAGACTAAACTGATAAAATTTTTAAATTTATCATGTCATCAACGTGGGTGGGTAACAACTGAATTTAAAACAGGCGAATTCGCGGGCACCAAAAACAGATAATAAAGTATGTATTCGTGAGCAAGATATATAAGGAGTTACAGAACACTAAAAAGATTTTTAAGATTTTTGTTTGTATGTCAGTATCTGTATTTTCACGCGGACGAAGTCGCGGGCACAGCTAGTGTTAATACAAATCAAAATTAAAAGTTGTCATTCAGAAAATCAGATATCTTATAGTAGCATTTCTCCACCAGAAACTTTTTCAGTTTTTTCTTAAACAAACCTATCTCTAATTCTTTTAACTCTTCTGGAAGTTTATTATAGACTTTTGGTGCCATACATACCACGCTCTTTTGTAATAATGCTGTTTTCAATATATGTACACAAAGTCCATTGCGTCGATTTCTCAGACTACTTTCTTTTATAAATAAGTCTTTCTTTGGTATATTTAGCAGGAATAAGTTTTGGAGGAAGTACCACATTAAATTCACTTGTCTATATTAGAATCTCTAACGTGTTGGATCTGTCAAGCCTCTGAAAAGACCCGTGATTCTCAAGTACACATTCAAAAATTGTTTTTGATTACAAATTTCTTAATTTCATAATGTGATACAAACAATTAGCGGGAAATCCTGTGTCACATGATTGCGTCATGTGAATGACAGCTATGATATGAATTCATTCACACCTAACTAAAATATATTCTTAGTTTGTTTGGCTCATTAGGTTTGTTTACTGTGTGTTTTTGTATTTTGTTTAATGTGTATTAAAGAACAAACTTTTAGAGTATCAATAAAAAAAATCTGCACTCAGTTTTATAGTACAATAATGCTACCAATTTGGAAGCGCTGATTTCCCTGTCAAGTTGATTAATAGTCTGCACTCCTTAAATTCGTAGATGTTTTTATGTATGACTGTTTAAGGGGGCAGACTTTTTATAAGTACGGTAGTATGCAATAGAAGTTGAGTCGAAAAATAAATAAGGTTAGAAGTATTAAAATATAACTAACTTTAGATTGACTTTTAGAAAAAAAAAAAAACTATCTTGCATCTAAAATAAACGTACCTTGGCAAAATGTCGATTTCATTATTTGTAGCTTGTTCGACGAGGATAGATTGGCCCTCTTTCAGATTATTACACCCTTTCCGACAAATGTAAGCTCGTAGCTTATTCGTAGAGACCTAACATCTACGAATGAGCTCCGCGCTACGTACGAAGCTACGACAGCGAAAGTTGGAATTTTCGTAGCCTCGTAGACGCTGGAAGCAATTTATTGCTAAGTTACGAGTGTACAAGTCGTTACACTCGTAACTATTCAGTACTTTATACAAATTTTGTTTTTAACAAAAAAGAGGGTGTTACAAGTTAATACTAATGTACCTGTCTATCTGTCTGTGTCACCGTAGCTCTCGAACGGATTGACCGATTTCGAAGCAGTTTTTTTACGTGAAGGCAAGTTCCTTTACGGTGGTTCTTAGCTATGTTTGATAAAAATCGGTTCAGCTGTTTAAAAGTTATTGGGATTAACGCTTACAAGTCGGGGTTTTTATATTAATCAGCAAATAATAGATGGCGATACGGATATCAATTTCACTTAATATCGGTTGGAAAATGTAGTTTTGCCACTCTTCACTGGACGGTATCGTCGGGGGTTTTTTTAATTTGCCTGGTTTTTGGTTTATATTTACCTACTTGTTCCATGTTTACATACTTACGAGCATGATATTTACTTCGTTGTTGTGAGCTTTGATATTATACTCGTATACATTTTTTCGATTGAATTGTACTGTTGTTCCTAATAATGTAATGACATTGTTTTTCCAGTATGGCTGCTGTCGCTGGTGCTGCTGCTGCCGTACTGGGCGCCGCGCGGGCTGCTGGTGGCGCTCGGGGGCGCTTGGCTCATGGCCGCCTACACCTGCCTGGTTGTGCCCGTGCTCATCTCCGCCAACTACAAGTACCCCGCGCGCTGGTACCCGGCTGTCGCTAAACTTGCCCGAAGTAAATACTTTTATTCAAATTCATCGTCATTGTTTCAGTCGAAAGAAGCAGACCGCAACTGTAGTCAACGTCTACCTGCAACCATGCAGTCTGACCACATGTGAATATTCTACTATGCGCTTGCTTCTCAGTTTAGCCAACTATTTATTTTACTTTGTGCCCGTCCCACTGGACCTCAACTAAATTCTCAGCTTAATTGCTGGGCTGTTTCGGTGATAATCGCTATCTGCGAATCTCCTCATTTCGGATTGAATCACGTAGATACAGAGCGAAGCCAGTTGTTTCTTGTTTTTATAAGTTCTCTTATCTGAAATCATCCCTTTACCATCCACATCCACGAATGTTTTGGATGGTTAAACATGGGTTGAAATATTTTTGTCGATGTCTCATTTCCTCGTCTGATCATCTGTCTGTGTGTCATAGTCATACGATACCGCAAAGAGAGCAAAAATGCGAGTTTATTTTTCATTTTGACGCATCGCCTGCAATTGCTGAGAAAAATAACTACCTACTTATTTACACAAAATACGTCAGTGACGCCGATTGGTTCAAAAGCAACGAAAGAGCGAAGATCGACTTGTTTGTTGCTCGTAGGCCTAGATAGATTCGATGATAAACAAATTTGCTCTAGGAATAGTTGGCATCAAGAGTGGGTGTGCAATCCCCTGACCTATGTCCCACCCACACTATTTTCTTCGCTCCGTCATGAAAAGACAAGACAAATAGCGTAATAAGACTAGAGGAAATGATAAACAGAGAAATCGTAAACAATAAACATGTAAGTTTGAAAGTTCCTAATATTATCTTTTATGTATAATATTGTTTTGCCAGGCAATTATTTTTCTTCAGACATACGTAATTGCACATACCATATGGCTTATAAACACAAAGGTGTAGTTAAACAATATTCGCATCAAATCATTACCTATCGTATAAACTATACTTAGCGATCCAAAGAGCAATGGGCGCGTCTTTTTTTCTTGGAGTGACCGGCGCGCCATTTTATCAATGTAGTGACCATTTAGTTGGTTAATTTTATGTCTATTTTCTTTCTCTACGTTATCAAAACACTATAGGTATAAATATTTCGAGTCCATTGTCATGTGGCAAAAATAAGTATGATTTATTTTTTGTATTTAAAAGTATTCACCTTCTTCCAAAAGGAAGGAAGATTTAAAAACGACTGAATCGTCGGCCATCGCCTCCGCGACAATTATTCAGAGAAATGAACAAAATATTTTCACGATAAATAACCCAATTTTATAAGCCTGATTCATGGTTCTTTCGACGGACATCCTCGAGCTTGGACATATATTTCACATGTCAGGATTTCAGGAATGCATAGTTGTTTTAGACTGATTCAATGCTAAATTATATCATATTTAATAAACAAAGTAAATATTGGAGCAATTACGGGACAGTCTATGGATTACTTACAGTGGATTTAATTATTGTAATTTTAACAAAAGCAATTAATTCTTTTACTTTTTTGTTGTGAGGCAGGAACAGACGTTAAAAGATTTTAGGTGGGTGGTGCATTTCGCGCGTGTGGATGTTTTTATTTATAAAAACATACAAATATACTATTTGTGTGTGGAAGTCAGGTCATTGTCGAGCCGAGCTGAATGGGCCGGCGGAAGCTGGCGGCCGGCCAGGCCTCGTGCGTCAGCGGTCACCACTTTTACTTATATTTGCGTGCGTCTCGGCAAAAACACATGGCTATACAAAAATCACACGCCTCCTGCATATTTTTAGTCGTGGAAAAATGAAAAAAATACGGTTTTATGACCATTGGCGTCTGCTACTGTTATATTTAAAGATAAACTAATAACAGTTTCACGTATAAGCTTAAAATTCCACATACTTATTTATTGATATAATGAAAGTTTTCTCGAAATAAAATGTAATAAATGTATCATTTTAGGTCAAATTAAAATCTACATACATTGGCTACGCGATGTGCTAGTAACTACGTTGTAATTTGTAGTGTTTTTTTTTTTACAAACAACCAAGGCGTAAAATGTTTGTTTTGAACATGTTGTGAATTCGCCTTGCTATAATGCCCACTGCGTAGAGCTTATGATTTATTTAAAGCACGAAAGTGGATGTTTCTCAAAGTAACATCAGTGTTCATTTTCATGACACTAAACATTTTTTTTAAGTATACTTAATTTATATGCGCAAACAAAAGGTTGTTTATTTCGTACCAGTAACCTATTTAACCTTCTTAAAAATATAAAGTATTATAGCCGTTAACTTATAGCCTTTCTTTTAGTTAGCCTAATTTTGAATGAGTTATTATAGTATGAAGACAGATCTTACAACCTAAAATAAAATAAGTAAGTTCCTCTAAATATTAAAATAGGACGTAAGTAACTATTGCATCGCTATCATTTTCGTAGTTTTCCTATTAGCACTACTTACTTACTGATATTATAGGGCCAGGTCGATAGGATAACTTCATTTATTTTTATTAAAGCGAAGTGACGCTTTGTTTCCAAAAGCACTTGATATCGTCGATTAAGTATATCTCAAGAAAATATTTACTTACCAGAATTATTGCCAGCGTGAGGTGGTGTTTGAAGAGAAGGGTTGATCTGAACTGAAGAGGCCTTAGTTCTTTCATCCTTTTATACTTATTTTCCAGAAGTACTAAAGTACCAGTGGCTTCACTTAGAAAAACTGAAAATGTGTTATATTAGACGGAACCAACATAATTTGAATTCCTATCTTAAAACTATCTAAACTCCACATAGTCAACATAAAAATCTGTATAATCCATATTAGATGTTACTTATTTAAAAATGTCAATTCACAAGAGTTACAGAAATTTTTTTTTAATTAAAATTCCAAACTGTCAAACCTTAATCGCTCTATTATCTTTTAGAAAGAATACTTAGTTAGTACGAGTATATTATAATGTGTAAACGTAACTAAAGTACCTATAGGTATATTCAATTCAGTAACTTTTAAAATGAAATATATAATGGTACATTTTTTTGTTTCATTTACATAAAATTATATGACAGAACTTTGTCCTGGTACCGGTGGTCACCGATTATCACAAAGTAGCATATTTTTTTTTTTAAAGAATAAAAACCGACTTCATCCCCAAACGACACAACTTATTTTGATAAAATTTCTATGAGATCACCTGAAAAGCATAACCTTTCAAAAAAAAATAATTTCAATTCGGTAAGGGTGTCTTCGAATAAATTGTGAACATACATAAAAGAAACGATCGCGACGAATTATAACCTCCTCCTTTATGGAAGTTGGTTAAAAACACATACAAAACGCGAATTTAGTCTAAAACAAAAGAAATTTAAACTTTGTGCTCCATCTTGCTTGATTCGTCCATATTTTTATTCTTCATTTTATGAAATTTATCAGAAAAATATTATGCAAATGAACTGAAAACGCTTCCAAGTGGACAATAGATCATGACAGGTTTTGACGCCATGGGCGTCCCTGGAGTGTAATATAAAACCTATTCTCGTTAAGCAATGCCAATACAATTGTCTAAATACTTACTAAGTACTTAATTAACTACCGATGGAGATGATTATTGGTAAAGTACCGGATTGTCTTGTATTGCTACAATATATAGTATATTAATCTGTGGTCTAGTATATTTTTTTTAAGTAATGACCTTCTGTGTTGAAAACGTGTAAGCGTAGAAAAGATGTTGATATACCACCTGAAATGGTTTTAATTCTATTAGTCAAGTAACATATTTTATTTACAGAAGCGGCTCGTCGACTGCGCGCGCCTTTTGCGTGCGTTCTGGGGGTTTTGAAGTCAATGTATGCACCGCTGGACCGCGCTGAAGTGATGTTCCTGCAACTCAACAATCTCTCTACGATGATATGTCAGGTAAGTTTTAAATAAAGACATGAACTCCAGTTCTTTTATTTTTGTTAATACACTACAATAGATATCAACTTTATTGCACCATAATAGGCATACGAAAATTACAAAACAACAAGAAAATATTAGACACTAAAGCGAACTTATCGCTATAAATGCAATCTCTTCCAGCCAACTTTTGGGTGGAAAAAAAATTATTTTTACACAACTTTTGTCATTTCCAGTTGCTGATGTTCACCGCCTGTGATCGTCTGCTGGTGTCGCAAGGTCAAGGCAGACTAACGTGCCTGTACTCCCTCATGTTCTATAACGTCGTCACCTACTCCGTCAGCTACGTCCGGGAGATTTGCACCAAGGAAGACTGGTCGCCCTACGTCAACGTCACTCGCCACTCGCGCGTCAAACATCTCGCCATGTCGGCCACGAAGATCGTGCTCGAGTGGACCAAAGCTGTCACCTTCATAGTCACTATAACCTTCGTGCTCCTCACTCTTGGCTTAGAACAGGGTTTAGAGCATTACCGGCCAAACTTCCTTTACACACTTGTTACTGGAGTTTATTACCTTCTTACAGAAAGGACATTTTTGGAGCTATGGCCTATTGGTCTCTCAGCTTTGAAACTTGAGAGGTTAGAGGGGATGGAAGCGCTATACTTTGGAGTATGGGCACGTGGTGTAACTACATTCCTGACGATACCATTAGTTCCAGCTCTAGCGTGGTACGAACGTTGGAGGCTCGCTTTGTTTGTAATGTATGTGTGCGTGTTCGTCCACGGGCGACATCGTCTCGGGGAGGCGTTAGCTAAGCTTAACGAAGCTCGTGGCTCATTGGCGAGGTTTCGGCGAGCGTCGTCGGAGGAGCTGTCGACGCTAGAGGACGTGTGCGCAGTGTGCCTCGGCACCATGCGCTCGGCCCGCGTCACGCCCTGCGCACACTTCTTCCACGCAGACTGCCTGAGGAAGTGTCTGGCAACGTCAGAGAGATGTCCCATCTGTGTCAGGCCATACATATTTTGCTGATTGTAGGTTAATACTATTATTGGATAAGACTGCTGAGTAAACTCAACAATTTGAAATTCAAGTTGTGAAGAGTTTTTTTTTGCTTATGGGATCGAATGATAACGAATATCATACTGAATGGATTGCGTTAGATACACTTACTAAGTAACTACGGTCGTTAATAGTTGGAGATAAATCAATCAAGTACTTAGTTACAAGTTACTAATTTAAAGTAAACTGTAGTAATAAAAATAGGTTCAATATGTTTAAATCCTCTATTATTACTTATTAGCGACATGCAATTATGCTTTTAATCCAAAATAAGATAAGTTACACCTTCGTACTTTCGTACTTTCATCAATTTGCATGTTAATTACCCGTCTGCCGACAGAGGGACTTGCGTTTTACATATCCTCAAATTCAATTTTGAAAACCGTACCATCATCATCATTCCCTATTTTGTAATGAAATGTAGGTATTCTAACCAACTTCCTGACTATGAAAAAAAAACACATTTTAAACTAACCTTACACACAATTTTAAACTAACCGCCGTATTCATGAAAAATCTTTTAATTAATTTGACACAAAAGTCAACGCAACGCTCCTAAATCACTTGCTTTGACTTATACATTTAAGTTAGAGGACCTCGCTATAATTTGGGACGCAGAATTGTAAAAAAAGACCACTTATGGCGTATGTGCGCAGAAAAAGCTTCACTTTCCCACTTTATACTGTTAATAGTGGTCATAAAATAGTTTGACAAGACAGGACAAAATTTAAAATGATGTCCCCATTTTCCATAAAATGATTTAAATGATTTATTTCAAATGGGGGCAATTTTTAATTAAACATGATACTGCCAAAACGTAACAATGAAAAACATTCGGTGGCTCCATCATTTCAAGTCCACTATTTTAGGACATACCCATTCTACACAGGAGTCTTCAAAATACCTCTCATGGTCACAGAGAGTTAGGAGGGGGGGGGGGGGGTTTAGGTCATCTCGTAGTGAAAAATCCTCTATGGAAATCTTACGCTCTTTCAAGCCAAGTATATTCAAATTATAGGTAGCCATTCAATTTCATCATTTTTAAAACTTACAGGCACATATGTACTTATTTGATAAAGATTTTTTTAAAATCATTGATTTAAATCATTTTTTAAGAATATTTTTTTTACTTGTGATTGGATATGAATTATGATAGATATGCACACACTCTTGGTGTTACGCGGCAAGCAGACCTATACTATTAACCAAGTATTCTAACTTTTTGTTTGCAAAAATAGTTTGAAACCATATAAGAATTGTTACGTGAAAACTAGAGGAGGTCTTGGTATATACTACGAATGGTCACCGAAAGGGGAGAGGGGGTAAAAAAGTGAAGAAAATGTGTCACGTCACATAGCAAGGGTACGTAATCTGCCCTTAGTTCTTAACCTATAAATGATTTTAAGAATGCACATTTTTATGAATATGGTGGGAGTATGTATATTTCTATAAGAATATTATTTATTTATTTAAACTTTATTACACAAATATAAAATCGACAAGTAGCGGACCTAATGCCATATATATTACACAAAGAAAAGTAAAAAATAATTGAGGAGCATGCTCCGTCCATAATGTGAAACACGTTCTCTCTTTATTTCTGTACCTATACAAAAAGGCTTCAAAAATTGAGTCTTAGTATCTCATACAATTAGTATGAGAGATCATGACTCCATTTTTGAAGCGTTCCGTACCTAAGTAATTGTAGAATGTGATTTTCTTACATATATGAACACACTTGTACTTTTAGTTTTTATCTTCACTGGTTCTAATATATAATATTTGTAAATAATAACTACGATTTTTACAAAAATAAATTTTTTTCACATGTCATCTTTTCTTTTGAACCATTCCCTCAAGTTTCAGGTTCCTGAAAATTAAGAAGATAAAGTAAGTGTATTGAAGGAAAACATCCCTATTTATATGGTCCTTTAAAAGCAAGAAACTTCAAACCGGACGCAGGTGTGGTAAACTTCTACCTTACCCTCTTTTTGTCCCGAGACGAATCAATGATCAAAGTCACAGAGAAAAGCTTGATTTTCTGGCCTGGCTAGATTTATTACACAAGTACTAAAATATATATTTTTCATGGTTTTGCAAGCATTATTTTCCTGCACCTCGGCTTACACTCGTCGAATGCCCGCCAAATTCAAATCCAAGAGATCAAAATGGCGGGCTTGTTGCCATGACATCATGCAGTTACGTCAGATAAACAAAGTTCGCCGCACCGCCGAAGTCCGAACCTCGAAACATATACTCATCCTACTCATAACATACACGATATAAGTATGTTTTCGTGCTGTCCTCCTCGACCGTACCATCAGCTAGAGCTACATGAATAAGCAAAGCATCGCCTCGAAATGAAATCCTATTGGATTGGATCCAGTCAACGCGGCATGCGTAGTTGATACAACGTGTTGTGTGAGAAATCGAACATTTTCAACTGCTATGGATTTTGCTTTATTAATAAAACATAAATGAAAATGTGAATAACCTGCTCTGTGGCTATTAATAACGTGTCCTCTCACCTCTGTCTTATATATCGGATTTAAACAGGTAAGCAAGTGACTACACAAAGAGAAGGAAAAATGCACCTCGTGCTTATCGTACTAAGAAATATTTATAGATAAGACATTTTTTTTAACTAGTTATATTATTAGACATAATTTAAATTTAAGACAGGATGTCACGAAAATAAAGATAACAATAGGTATGTCAGTTTCGTGAAGTACTTCATGTAACACTGAAAACACAGAAGAAGGTACCTAGTACATAAAATAAAAAAGCTTTTCTTACAAAAGTGAACACCATGTGAACACTTGTATTATTTTTAAACAACATATTTTTTGTGTTAGTTAATTAAGATTATTCTTAACATTTATATCGCCTAGGCCGAAAAAATCGATTCAAGACTGTCGCTGTATAGATAGCATTTTTAAATTGTGCTTTATTGTATGAATAATAGGGTAGTGGTAAATCCTTGAACCGCGATCTTAATCGGCGCCAAGACGTCGCCGGTCGCCGCTAACACCCCAACCAGGGAGGTTCGGCGGTCGCTGTTTGTACTAATTTCATAACTTATTTCTAATTATTCGCTGCATAAAAAAGGAGGCAGCAGATATGGTCCTTGAAAGCTGTTGATATGATGCTGATGAAATAAAATAACTATTTATAGACATGCCCAGCAGTAAAAGGTACTAAAACTAAAAAATATCAAGAGTCAGTTTTTAATGGATGTATATATTTTTGAAATGTGCTTTTTAAGCCCTTTTATTTCATACCCCACACGGTATGATTCAATTTATTTTATTGTTAGTTACTTACTTCTTGGACTATAGAGGGCTCCATATTGAATTTATTGTGACGTTGCATTGCCGCTATAACCAGCGCGCCAAGTCGCTTCCAATGATATCCATTTGTTACGGTACCATGGAAATCATACATGGCGGCGAAACACATACATAACCCTCCTTTTGGCTTAGCCATAGTCGGGTAAAAAATAGTGTAGTAGAGCTTTTTGTAAGGTAAGTAAGTAGTTTAACTACTTAACAACTGTTATTCGTCTTGCCAGTGGTCTAGCAACACGTATTATTTGATCAAGTACTTAGATATTGCAAGATGGTTGTGAAAAATTCCCCAAAATCGTTTTTTATTGTCGTCTATCAATAAAGGTAAATAACGCAGTTACCATAAGCTGTGGCGATGTGGAAGCGATAAAAAACGAGTATAAAAATGAGCGCATGACATCATGCGGCGTGCGCCTCCGCCTACTGCAAACAACTAGTAAACATTTATTATTAACTAGCTGATACCCGCGACTTCGCTCGCGTGGACTTTATGACTCCGGCGTATAAATATAAATAAAAACTAATGAGAGAGAGAGAGAGAGAGAGAGAGATAGAGGGAGAAAGTACTTGTAACAGTGTTAGGAGTTAAAAGTCAATATTCTTTCCTTCAGGAGCCAATATGAAAAGAGCTGAAGTGTTACTAACCCTGGAGAAAGCCACAATAAGTAGGCCATGCGAAAAACCAGTCCTTAGATCGACATCAGCAGCTTTAAGCCTCTAAAACTGTGACTTATTTTCATAGCAAAGCAAGTTAACATATGGAACTGTGTATTTTCAAAAGGAAAATTGTTGGGGATGAGTGGCATACGCGGAATAAATACAGTTTACTGGCATCACTCACTTACTGTGAGCTTTAAGTGTCTCAGCAGACTATGCCGAAGTTTAGTGGCTAAAGTTCAGTGTCTAAAGTTCGGTGGGGATGACACACTAAATAAGCTGAAGTTCAGCTGCTGAAGTTCGGTGGAAACGCCGGACAGTAGTGATGTGCCGATATGAGAATTTAATCTTCCGTCTTTGGCGCGTCTGCGGCGAACGGAAACGGGAGCGGAAGAGGGAACGGAAGTGGAAGAGGGAACGGGAACGGGAACGGGAGCGGAAGTGGAAGCGGGAGCGGGAGCGGGAGCGGAAGCGGCAGCGGAAGCGGCAGCGGTGGCGGCAGCAGCGGCGGCGGCGGCGGCGGCGGCGGAAGCGGCGGCGGCGACGTCGGCGGAAGCGGTGGCGGCGGCAGCGGCGGCGGCGGTGGCGGCGGCGGCGGCGGCGGCGGCGGCGGCGGCGTCGGCGGTGGCGGCGGCAGCGGCGGCGGCGGCGGAAGCGGCGGCGGCGGCGTCGGCGGAAGCGGTGGCGGCGGCGTCGGCGGCGGCGGCGGCGGCGGGAGCGGGAGAGGGAGTGGGAGCGGGAGCGGGAGTGGGAGCGGGAGCAGGAGTGGGAGCGGAAGTGGGAGCGGGAGCGGAACGGGTACGGGTACGGGTACAGGTACGGGTACGGGTACGAGTACGGGTACGGGTACGGGTACGGGTACGGGTACGGGTACAGGTCCGATTCAGGCAAAAGCATCGGAAGTTCGGCGTTATGTGTTGCTAGTAATGCAAATAACATTGCAGGCATGCATTGGCTGAAATTCAGCCGCTGAACTTCGCCATACAGTGCTGAGACATTAAGTTGGGTTCCGTTACACAGTTTCGGCGGAGTCAAATTTCGCATCAGCATTATTGGCCCTCCGACATTAAGACTTATTTTGTGAGCCGTGAGTCCATTTGCTGCAAGTGAATTAAGAAACTCAACTGGATAATTGGTGGCGTCGTCAACAACACTATCCAAGAAATCTAAATATATATCTAAATATATATAACTCAAAGGTGACTGACTGACTGACATAGTGATCTATCAACGCACAGCCCAAACCACTGGACGGATCGGGCTGAAATTTGGCATGCAGGTAGATGTTATGACGTAGGCATCCGCTAAGAAAGGATTTTGATCATTTCTACCCCCAAGGGGATAAAATAGGGCATGAAAGTTTGTATGAAACTTTGTCAATTTTAAACCGATCGGGCTGAGACTTTGCATGCATAAAGCTACTATGACGTAGGCATCCCTAAGAAAGGATTTTGATAAATTACACCCCTACGCGAGCGAAGCCGCGGGCACAAGCTAGTTAACAATAATTTGCGTCATAAATTCTTTATTAATTGATTTTTAATTTTTGGTGTCAATATGGCGCGTTCACATAACCAAGAATTTTCTGGTGTGTTATGCTCTGAAGGTCCGCAAATACTGAACTTATAAGTTCTACTTCGGACGAAACAACTTTTTTTTTGAAAAAATTTCAATGTACAGACACATTTTTTTTTACTCTTTTATTATAGTATACATTTAGTATGTTTTTGTTCAGCGGCAACAAAAAACATCATCTATAAAAATTTCAACTGTCTAGCTATAATGGTTCATGAGATACAGCCTGGTGACAGACAGACAGACAAACAGTCGGACGGTCTAAGTAATAGGGTCCCGTTTCTACCCTACCCTATGAACCCTAAAAATCGAATAAAATAAGTATTGATGGGGGGCTCCCATACTACAAACGTGATTTTTCATAGATTATGGTACGGAACCCTTCGCGCGCGTCCGACTCGCGCTTGGCCAGTTGTATTATAACTCAACAAAAAGTTCTCATCAGACTTAACAACTTTTGCTAAGGCGGCATTTTAATATTTCTTATAGTTTAGCTGGACCATTATAGTTCTGCATCATGTGTTCCATTTTCCAAAATCAATTATAGCCTATATGTTGCCCAGGCTTCACAGCTATATAACAAAAAAGTTTCATTCGAATCCGTCCAGTATTTCCGGAGATTAGCGTGTACAAACAGACAAACAGACAAACAGACAGACATTTTTTTTTATTTTCTTACTCTATTACTATATCTCCATCGCCCCAAATATTTTTTTTTGAAAAATTTTCAATGTACAGACACATTTTTTTTACTCTTTTATTATAGTATAGATTATGCATTGAATATGATAGATTCTCAAATTTTACTTTGCTCTTATAGCTTTGAGTATACACTCCGAAATGTTAGCATCATATTGATTGGTACAGACGTCAAATGCCTTTATAGTAAATGATCTAAGCTTTATAGGGTCGATTAGAAAATATAGAAGTAACGAGTTACTTGAGTAGTAGGCAAATTAAGTCAATAAGTATTTACAAATATACCGTAACTATAAAAAAACAATACGAAAAGAAAATAATAGGTAGTCCATAATATCGACTTTATCGTAAATAATAATGGACTCACGAATGACTTACAAAAATACTTTTGAAATTGGATTATCCCATAATGTATCTATTTCCAATAAAATCTTTGCCGTTGGTAACAGCGGGCAGAGAGCCGGATTAGTTCAAATTATAGACATGACTAATCCTTGAAATTGCTGTAGTTACCTAACTATTTTGTCCATCAATAACCGAAATGCTTCCGTCCCACAAACTTATCGTTACCTGTATCTGATAATTTCTGACTAATTTTGTACTAAGATATATATGCGATCATGATTAAATAATGAATTTCGTTAATTTAAGTAATAAACGTCAAAAAAATACGAGGTCAAATGGTCAGTAGATGTGCACTTAAGTAGTACGAAACGAGAAAATATCAAATACTTATATTTTCACTTGCACCATAATCTAGTGAAATGTTTGTGTCATACTAAAGTCATATCAAGGTCAATAATGTAACTTATCAATCAATGCATTTATAATAATTAATAAAACAGTAAAAAATTAGTCGGTACGATGGAGACATAGTACTGAATAGAGTAAGAATTTACAAAAAATGTCTGTTTGTACCGCTAATCGCCGGAAAGTGTGGACGGATTCTAATGAAACTTTTTTGTTCTCTAGCTATTAAGCCTGGGCAACATATAGGGTATAATTAATTTTGGAAAATCGAACACCTGATGCAGAATCATAATGGTCCACCTAAATAATAAGAAATATAAAAATGACGCCTTAGCAAAAGTTGTTTAGCCTGATGAGAATATAAATTTATATCATCTACGTATCTAATTTCTTATAATAATTACGTAGGTTAATTTTAATATTATTATTTTGTGTGGCCCGCAATGCCCTCACTGTTTTTCCCGTAAGGAATAACACATACCTAATTAATTAGTATAACTACTTAAAACTGTTTTTTTCTGCTAAATTATATCACATCGAGTGCAACAGAGTTCGGCCTTCTCATCTCGTCTAATGACTCGTTACCATTTGCTACAGTAACCATGCATTATTTGTGGTAATTTATGTACATAATGACATCAGGATGATGTCATTTCTGGTTTCTACGAGTATCAATTAAGTTCAGAGGAAGACTGAATTACAACGCGCCTAGAATTCTTTTTTATCGACACCTAATAGAATATCACATAACGAAATTCAGCCTACTTATATCACTAACTTAAAAGGTACTTGGGGCGTTTATAACTTAAAACTCATTTGAAATGTACCTACGTTTGGGACGAGCCTTGCGGATACTTCTTAGGTAAAAAAAATCTAGGTCAATGCGGTTTCGTTCGTTTATATTCAACTGAAGGAATGGCTGGATTGGTCAATTTGTCACTTCCGTTATGATAAAATGATAAGACAATAGGTATGAGATACGAGTATATTTGCAAACTCTTTAAGTGATGTTATCAGTCGACCTACTTTTTTCATTTGAACTATCTTATAATTTTTTACTTTTTGTTTTTATTAAATAACTAGCGGCCTGCCTGCCCCGACTTCGACAAACACACCCTTTTTTTGCGTTATTTTAATGTATTTTTTGTACATAAATTATTTTCAAGCGAAAAATATTCAATTCCGCACACGTCCGCCCCGCGTAGGGCTAGCGAGCCGATCGCGCGAGTGAGCCGCGCGGCATATCGGAGATATCTATCATTTAAAATGTTGTCTTGACCAAGCCAGATAACCCTTCAAACAATTTTAAGAACTACAGAACGTGAGCTCTTATGGACGCAAATTAGCCAAAAGTGCCCGTTTTTAGCAAATGTGCGTAGAAAATCTTCATATTCGCATCGCATATCACGGTGCTGCCTAGCTAGCCGGGCGGGATGAGCGGTAACCATGCGACATTTTTACTTACATCTTTAAACTCGTGATATCTACAACAAAGTTCTACAACAAGATTCTACAAAGTTGTTGTACATTATTTTGTTCAATCATCAAAAGTTTCCGCAGCGCACACGATCTAAGAAACCTAAGTAATTTTTTTACACGTGCTATATTGTAGAGTTTAAGTCAGAATCCCTATTTTTTTGATGATTAAATATAACCTATGTCACTCGGGGATAGTGTAGCTTTCCGATGGTGAAAAAATTTTTAGAATTGGTCCAGTATTTTCTGAGCCTTTTCGATGCAAACAAACAAACAATCTAATCTTTTCTCTTTATAATATCAGTTTAGATACGAGTAAGTGTACCTTCAATCTGATACAAAATTTATTCTATTTTAAACAGTGAATGTTAATTCGAGATCAGTCAGGGTCACGGCCCCGGCTCAAATTAAAGATTACAATCACATTGTAACGCGATGCGAACTACTTCGCCGTGGCCACTCTGAATCGCGACTATCCAATATTATTTATATCGATTTACATCTTCTATCTTATTTATTATAAGTACTTACAATAAGACATACCTACAAGTTTTTTTTTTCCAGTTAACTTAACGGCTTTTCTATAGATATTTCGCCCCCTGATTTTGAAAATGAAAACCGTCTTTTTCTATCAGCTTTAGTTTTTGTGATATGATGTTACGTGCAATTTATTATAAAAAACATGAAAAATTTACCACAAACTTACATTTAATCTTTAAAAGCGCCTATATCTCTTCAAGCTCCAGCAGTAATCTGCCATGATGTGCAGATCCCATTTACCTTTACATCTTTCCTCCATGGTACAAATTTCTTGGTAAAACATTTCTTCTTGTTC
Source organism: Acrobasis suavella (assembly GCA_943193695.1). Taxonomy (NCBI): domain Eukaryota; kingdom Metazoa; phylum Arthropoda; class Insecta; order Lepidoptera; family Pyralidae; genus Acrobasis; species Acrobasis suavella. Next base: position 8,731,765 of record OW971947.1, read on the forward strand.
TTCACTAAAGTGGCCGAGATTTTTAGGAAAATGGTCTAGATGGGAGTTTAAATAGTGAAGCTTGACGCTCATGTCACAACCAAGAGTTTTGAAGCAAGATAACATATGTTGAACTAAGTCTTGATAGTTTGGAGCTTTGGTATTACAAAGAAAGTTTTTTATAACGGGCACAAATGCTTTCCATGCATTGGACTCGGTTTCACTCATGGTTTTAATAAAATTTTCATCGTTTACTAGCAGCCTTATTTGGGGGTCATCAAATATCCCAGCTTTTAACTTCTCTGTACTGAGACCAGGGAACTTCTGTGCAATATACTCAAAACAGTTACCATTTGTATCGAGCGCCTTAACAAATTGCAAAGTTTAATGTGTAATGGTGGCAAAGTAATGCTATCTCTATTGACAAGAGGAGGATGTATAACATTTTGCTTTCCAGGGACTAAATTTTCTCTAATAGGCCTGTCTTTCCGAATCCAATTGTGGTATCTGCCCGTACTATCACAAAGGCAAATAAAACATGGATGGGTTTTAAACTTTAAAGAACTTCTTTTTCCATTTGACCACTGTCGCAAACTAACTACACAATTTTGGCAAACAGTTTTAGGCACCCACGGTTTATCTAAACTACGCACTTGCACTTTAAAGTAGTCAAAATAGGCAGTTTTCACGAAGTCTGTAATCGATTTTCAGAATTTTTTTATAACATATTCACCACAAATAAAACAAAAACACTCTGGATAATTCAGATAACTTCTTTTTGACTTAAACATGTCGTTAAACTTAACTTAACTATTAACAATACAACACTGAACTTGTAAATATAGGGCTAACCTTGAAAACAAATGAAAAAGCTGATTACTAGAAGCTAAAGCTGATTGGTAAAAACGGGTAGTAGATTTAAATTAAGGGTATTGAAAGAAATAGGAAGATCCAACAAAACCTCCGGAAAATTACAAGTAGTAAAATTTTGTAGGTAAATTAATAGGTATGAAATATGGACATGCTATTTTATTTGTGTATGTTCCTCAAAAAATTTTATGGGAGTATGAAAAAGCACATTTAAAGTGATAAGTACACACTATATGTGCTTTTATATACTCACATAAATCCTATGAGGTAAATACACAAACAAAATAACATATCCATATTTCATTTGTCTGTTCATCACTTGAATACACTACAATCCACATTAAAATGAGTAAGTTGTAAAATTTTGCAAAGCAAACATCTTTACTCTTTTAACCAAGAGTCACACGTTTTTATAGGTAAATATTGCAGGAAGGTCACGTCATATTTAATGAGCGCTGTAAACGTCTTGGGAAACGAGTATTTGAATACACCGACCGAATGACCAGCTTGACCTTCATGGAAACAATTCATATCATACTTTATGACTTAGGACTGCTTACGAGCTTAGAGACCTAAAACTAAGGTACCTAAGGTTTACTGCAGAGTAATGGCAGTGCTCAACCGCCTGGCGCGTTAACGATTACCTCTTTTGTAATCACAAACCACGATTGGGCAATAGCATAAAATATCTTAAGCTCCTCCGTGTTTGGGAAGGCAAATTAAGCCGTTGGTCTTGCTGACATGATTAGAAGGCAATTCTTCTAGATACTTACGTTGCATGCCTTTAAACAGACTTTAAATCTGACTCCACTGTCACTCAATTAAGGCGGCCCTTCCCACTCTATCGTCAACACGAGCATAGTTTGAATGTTGTTTCATTCAGGGTACTTAATGCTAGAAAAACAGGCAAAGCAAAAAGAGAAAGATAACACCTGAGGGTTCAGTTTGAATTTTTGCATTCTATTGTATGTATTAGTATTATTATTTATTATATTGAACAAATATTAACTATTCATAGGGTGCGGAAATTTCATAAAACTTGTTCCAGGTAATACGTGTTTTTCAGTAAGCCTTACAAGAGTGTGAAATAAATGCTTTTTATTCAAAAAAAATATTACATTTGCGAGGTTTGTATCGAAATATATTTTTACCTCCACAATTTATGAGTACTTTATGAACGGTCGAAGTTCAGGTAAAATTTGTGCAAAAAAGCAGGCTTATACTGAATTTGTTATTCCAAATTTTAATTTTTCATTTAGGTAGAAACCTAGAAGTAGCGCACAAGATACCTGTTAGTTCAAAAGTTTTCAAAAAAGATCAGTTGCAACGCCATAATCATGAAGGAGTTAAGAGCGGCCAACCCGTCTTACTTTTCATACAAACGCTCGTACCTAATTATGGCGTTGTAAGTGATATTTCTTGAAAACTTTTGAACTTACAGATATCTTGTGCATTATTTCTAGGTTTCTATCGAAATAAAAGAATTAAAATTTGGAAAAACGAGTTCAGTATACCTTCCCAAAAATCTGCTTTTTTGCACAAATTTTACCTGAACTTCGACCGTTCATAAAGTACTCATAAATTGTAAAAATAAAAAAAAAATCAGCAGAAACCTCGCAAATGTAATGAAAATTTTAAATCAAAAAACATTTATTTCACACACTTGTAAGGATTACTGACAAAAACGTATACCCTGGAACAAGTTTTATGAAATTTCCGCAGCCTATGAATAGTTAATATTCGTTCAATGGATATTTAATAATAATACTAATTTCATTCAATTGAATGCAAACCGTGCCCTAAGGCGCTATCTCTCTCTTTTTGGTTTTCCTTTTTTTCTAGCATTGCCCTGGATGAAAAAACAAGCCGGGAAGGGCCGCCTTAATACTAAAATTAATAAAACACATAGGAAACCATGTAAAAAGTCCTACCCTTAATTAAACCACAGACTTCCTGTTAATTATGTTAATACTAGGCTAAAACCCTACCTAAAAGTTTTAATATCTACGAGGAGTATCTAAACTTCAGTCGTTCTAGTTTATCTAGTCTATAGACCTACATTTCTTTTTCTTCGTATAAACCACCAATCCCGTATCTCAAGACCACACTAGCCGAGTGCGACAGATAATACGATATCTATCTGTCACCCTCACAAGAGCAAAAGAGATAGTGATCAAATTGGAAATGAGATAAGTTTTCATACAAAACGTATATCCCATTAGCGGTCTGGCATGAACATCGTCAAACGAAAATTGGATTTTTCAAATTGTAAACTGTGTTAATTTGTAAGTTATCTTACGAGTGCCTTGAAAAGATGGTATCGTACTCGTACTGCCTTACCGATAGTTCGTGTAGTAGGTAATACAAATACAACCCTTTTAAGGTCACTCAAAAATATTACGTTTCTGGTCTCATTTTACAATACGCTATGGGTATCCTAGTCCATGTAAAATACTTCACAGAGGTGATTTAAAGTATAAACAAAAGTAATATACTTGTTGATCCTTAATCAGAAGTATGTACATATATTTCCCCATTTTTATGTGAAAGATACATGTACAAAATGAAATATAGGCCGTTATAGGCCAGGTGTCTAGGGACATTTAACATCCTATCCTATAATTAATTAGCTAATGAAATTATTAATTTTGTAAACGACTCATCGGTCAGCGGATATTTGGGTTAACAACATACTCGAGTTGTTTGTTTACTAAAACGTGGGCTTCCCAATTACAGCACTCGATGGGGCTCCTACTTCAAATTGTCATAATATAAGAATGTCGTAGTACCGTAAAATTTGTCGTAGAGACCTGGTTCATATTCATAGGACATGGCTTGTGAAACGTATAGTCGTATCTTTTTCGCGAGTCGTCGTTGCAGTATTACATCGTGCAAGGCTAATAAGATTCGCCGTGCTTGCAAAATAGCAGTTTCCCTTTTAATTTTAAAATAAATTATTATTTTAAAATATTTATAATAACTCTTTATACTTCCGAGAATCTATACTGATTTAACACGAAATTTTTCGAGAGACGTGAAGAAATAGATCCACTAAGTATATAGTCTTTTGTGGAAGAGTCGTGGCGTAGCAGTGACGTTTGGCAGTTGCAATATAACAAAGTAGAAAGAATTCGTCGTGCAAAATGCCACTCACTCAAAAGTAGCATATTTTATCATTAGAAGCCATCATCACTGTTGTGGAGGAGTCGTAGCGTAGCAGTCACGTTTAGCAGTTTTAATATCACAAAGTAAAAAGAATTTGTCGTGCAAAATGTCACCCAACACTAGCGTATTTTATCGATGGGAGCCATAAGCACTATTGTGGAGGAGTCGTACCGTAGAAGTGACGTTTGGCAGTTGCAATATCACAAAGTAGAAAGAATTCATCGTGCAAAATGTCACTCAACAGTAGCATATTTTATCGTTGGAAGCAGGTCTCAACACTGTCATATGACAGTCGCGTGTTCGTAGAATAGTTTTATTTTTCAATTGTAATAGTACTGACGTACTATAGTAGAGGATTCGCTGGACTATATCGAAGTATTCTTGAGGGAAATATAAGAGACAGTTGAAGTCGTAGCGTGATCGTGGAATAATCCTAGCACTGTCTTGCCTAGGGCCATCGTATATCTTTCTAGAGGCGTCGTAGCGTATCGTCAAAGATGTTATAGTAATGTCGTAAGGTCGTCATAGTGTCCTTGTAGAGGTGTCGTAGGTCGTAGGGACGTCGTAGCGTCTTTGTAGAGGAGTTATTCTAATGTTGTAGTGTAGGATCGTCATAGCGTCGTTGTAGAGGAGTTATTTTAATGTTGTAGTGTAGGATCGTCATAGCGTCTTTGTAGAGGAATCGTAGTCATGTAGTAGGTCCATCGACGTCGTATAGTCTTTATAGAGGAGTCGTAACAATGTCGTAGGTCCATCGTAGCGTCTATGTAGAGGAGTCGTAACCTGCTGCGTGTTTATAGAAGATTCGTAGGGCCGTCGAGAGACAGCTACGACTCCTCTACAGAGACGCTACTCTGTAGAGGAGTCGTAGCAATGTCATAGGGCAGTTGTAGCGTCATGTAGAGGAATCGTAGTGCCGTCTCAGCATCTTTGTAGAGGAGTCGTAACAATGTCATTAGGCAGTCGTAGCGTAGTCATACAATAAAAATTCTAAATCTATGATCGAAGTACTCTCGTAGATCAATCAAAGCGGTCTCGTTGAGGAATCGTATTTTGAGTTTAACGGCCCTCGTCTCTGTCTGCCCCGTAAGTAATGAAAGCGACACCACACTTTTTTGTCGGGAATAAAAAAGAAAATAACATCCTCAATATACAATAGGAAATGTTTCCTGTCTTTTACCATGTACCTTAACCAATGTTATTCACCATGGATTTCACAATTTAATTGTTGTAAAAAGACCGCACAAGCCGAGTGCGACAACTCTCACAAGATCAAAAGATAAAGCGATCAGTTTGACGTGTGCGTGTGACTAACTTTTGAATGAGTATTTGTATTACCTTTTAACACCCGGCTTATATTGTGACACACGAAAATTGGATTTTTCTTATTTTAATTTCTATCGTTAAAGTGTATTGAGCAATTGACAAAAATGTGAATAATGTCGATACGGTATTTATTTGCTTCCATACATGTTTTTAACGTTTTTTACATGTTTTCGTTTATTTAAAATTATCTACCTACGCGTCCATCATGATGACATTAGACGTGACGTTTGAGCCCTAGACGCAAGGGATAAAGAAGGATAAAAATGTGTGTAACAATCATTCTTATAGATGTCGACGAACGTGTCGTTTAGTACATCCCTATTCTAACTCACACATAAACATATCATTTCTGGTCATATTTTACATTACGCTAGTGCTTTCTGTACCTTCTAAATCTATGTTATAATTACAGTTAACCCTTTGTCCTCAGATTTGGTGACGAAATGGCTTAGCAAGAAATATGACAATCTTACTGTTCGACTACAGGGAGCTGGACGAGAGGGCAGCCAAGAGCCTGAAGGTTTGGAAAGGTAGGCAACATGGACTTGATATATCAGGTTGAATATAAGTCATATCATTTTTCCCCTATAATTGGTGCTCATCGTAGGGATGAGCGATATTCATCGATGGTGAATAAACATCGATGTTTAGCGGGAATACATCGATATTTTGGCATCGATGTTTTTACTTCGATATCATCGGCACATCGATGTTTTGAGAATAAAATATCGTTAGGGCGTCATCTAGCGGGCATTGGATGTATTAGGTGGCTATCAAGTTCAACTTTTTTCCACTAGATGACACTGATCAACGTAATCAGAGTAAGCCGTACGAATAGTTATTTCTTTGCATTTCTCGAGTGATAAAAACAAATACTGTCAACGTCAACGTCGTCAACTTCAATAATTTTTTTCCTAAAATGTTGTAATTTTTGAAACAATAAACATGTTTAATTAAAATATAATAGACAGTTTTATTTGTTACCGAAAACATCGATGTGATTAGACATCGATGTTTTTCAATCGATATATATCGTACATCGATACTATTGATTCGATGTTGACATCGATGTCAACATCGATGTTTTTCTAATATCGATCATCCCTAGCTCATCGTGGGAAAGTAACGCTTATCGTGCCAAGGTCACCATGGCATGATATAAGGGTTTTTACTTGATCAAGTTTCTACTTACACCCTTAGGTAATAATACCAAGAAAGTTGCGTACAATATTTATTGGATGGTAATTCCATTAGCGTAAGTTAAAAATGTCCTGAAGACCACGCAGGGTCTTCATCTTCCAAAAACAAACCATAGCTAGTTTTAATTTGGCAGCACGTCATCTAGTGATGTTTCACCGAACTAACCAAAACACAAACATTACGTATCTAGCATAGAATCTTAACATGGTATAATGTGCAATATAGTTATTATTCAATTATTAGTTAGATATCTTGCTAGTGCATTTTGCATGTAAATCAGCAATTAGGAAAATAAGTAGAAATTCCTTACTTAATTAAGATTTATGTAATTTCTAAACTGAGATTAGAACTTTTTTTGGAACGGCTGCTTTTAAGTTAAATAAATCTTTAAAAAGTAGGTACCTAGAATATTAAGATGATAAAAAATGTCGTAACAGTTACCTGCGGCTGCTGTGTTAGAGCAATAAACAAATCCATCTTATGCTCAGTACGTGTATACGCAAGCGTGGCCTGAATATCAGCTTGGAGCCGCGCCAAAACGCAGTACGTTGCATCGAAACTGTAAATTGAGGTTTTAAGGAAGACACGCTGTCTATTTATTTTTAACCGACTTAAAAAAGAAAGAAGTTATCAATTCGAATGTATATATGTTTTTTTTATGTTTGTTTCCCGTTTACTCTAAGATGCCTAAATGTATTTTTTGTTTGAAAGGCTTTTCAGGTGGTCCCATAAAATTTTATCAAAATTGGTTGAGTAGTTTGGCGTTGAAGTAGTATTTTAGTTTTAAAAAAATATCCAAATGAGCAGCTCATAGCACTGAGGTCTGCACAGATCTCTCACGGAAGATCATTCAGCAGAAGCAGCATTACATTTTGTCTTCGTGCCTAGACAAGCCAGGAGGTTTTTTCCAGAGATTACAGCAGTAATTATGTGTCTGCCACTGCCTTTTGTTTAAAATTTACATTTGTCTTTAATGAGAATAATAAAATCTGAGCATGTATTGAAACATAAGTAGGTGAGCTATGTAAGTTTTTAAACATTACGCGCTCATGGAACTAAAAACCCACGGACATAAAAACTACGATAACCGCTTATTATATACGTATGCATACTCGTGGCATACGTATGCAGAAGTACCTACTCTGGGAAAATAGCACCGATGCAGACAGACTATAAATCCTCAAGAAAAAATGCATACGGATAATTACAAATTTAATAAAAGAGACAAAAACTTGCCAACCACATGTTAAAGAACCAACTTATTATTAACTTTGTCCTGTATTTACATTTTAGAAGCATGCAAATTTGTATACAGATATCCCCAGTTTTAGACAAAAAAGGAAGACTTACCAAGACGATTCACACTCGGCCTCGGCAGAAAAATAAACTAGTGACACCCGATTCCATGCTAGAATTTTTGAGGTCTGGACCGCTTATAGCTATGCGAGAATATAAAATGAGAAATAAAGAAAAAAATTAAAATTAATTTTAGTACATAAAACCTATTATAAGACAGTGCACTGTCTTATACACACTGTCTTGTACACTATAAACCTTGTCAGGTATCCCAACCAAAAAAGTCAAACGGCAAGCGAGTTTTATGACATGCAATTCATTTATAAATTACCCAATATAAATGTTAACAAAACATATTTAAATAGTATTTTTTAAGTCGTTATCAGCGCGATTGTTAAATATTATTCGTAAATTATGGGCTAGATATAAGTATAATAGTTGTTATAGTTGATAGTGTCAATTTCAATTATTTTTTAATCGTTAGTATACTCATTAAAGTAATACGTTTTATTTACTAAAATTAATGTCATTTTTTAATAACTGGTAATTTTTTTTCTTCATATTACTTTTAGTAATCAGAACTTCTAACTACTAAAAGTTATATGAAGAAAAAATAGAACTGAATATGTACATCATAAAATGCAATAAATGATTTGAATTGAATTGAAACAAACCCTAAAAAAATATTTACGTAAATTAGTCAACATTTTGTTCTTGGTTTGCTACATAAAAATGTTTTATTGTTCTCATAAGTCGCAGCCAAAACACGCAGATTCAATCTCTAATGTCACCTTGCGTGTACCTTTTGCATTTTAAAGTGCACGATAAGTTGACAGTGGCGTGGTGTAGAAGCTAGACGGTGCCGTGCACCGGGGCGATCAGCTTAGGGAGCGCTGACCAAAAAACTTCGTATTTGCTAATAAATAAAGTTCCAAGGAAAATTAAAACCCATGGACAGCCTAAGCGACGTGCAAAGCAATGCTCGACTTTGTGCTCTTTTCACACTACTATGATATAAGGCAGAGGTTCCCAAACTTATTTTGTCAAACGCCCACTTTAAAAAATCAGTTATTTTGTAGCGCCCCCCATTTTTTTCACCATAAAAACCTGAATCACATATTTGTCTTGCCTGTAGTTTAATTCAACCTATATTCTAAACGAGAGAGCAATAATAATACATACACCAGTACATTAGAGTATCTTTTATAAAAAATAACAATAATCAACATTGTTAATTTTAAATAAAAAATAGCAATAATAATACAATTTTACAATAATAAAGAGTATTGGAAGTGGGGACCTCACCTGCGAAACTTTAAAACACGAAATTTTTTCAGTGTTTGATTCCTTTAACGATATAAATAGCGTTGTGAACGCATTAAAATAATAAATATTAATTACATTTTTAGTTTATATTTGTACAATAAAAAAGGATATAAATATGAACTAATAAATGGATGTTGTGTAGTAAGAGGATTTTAATTTCAGTGAAATTTAAAATATGAAATAGCTGAAGTTATAAATCACTCATTGCTTAAATCACATCAGCGCCCCCCAACTTTATTCTGGGCCCGTTACCGCTCCTCTTAAAGCCTCCAGCGCCCACAAGGGGGCGTTATCGCCCACTTTGGGAAAGACTGATATAAGGTCTAAATAAACAGTGTTAGTTAGGCCCCTAGATTTGTTTGCACCAAGGCTTTTGGTTACCTAGATATGTATTTCTATAAGTTGGCCCAGCGGATGACTAGTTGCGTTGCGTTGCGAGTTGCGACAGCCACCTTATCGCGCCGCACGTCCCAGTGTGACCTCATGTTTGTTGTTAAGTAGGTACCTACTGTTGCTTTGAAGCCATTTGCACCTTTACGATAGCTCGTAACCATTTTGTCAAGTTAATTTACATATCAATTAAAAAATACACCTGAGTCAAACATACACCAAAGCAAAATATATCATGATCTTACCTACCTACCAGATTCATAAATTTAAATAATTGCGCCGCAAATAACAATCCGTTTCTTCTAATAGGTACTAGTTATCTGAGATTCAGAGCGAATACTTACTTGTAGCGTTAAATTGAGACCTTTTAGCGTTAATTAGACGCCTGCTACATTCGTTCATCATAAGAGGCAATGATCACTGTAACAGTAGGTACATTTACACCTATGTATTTTTATCATTTCAGCATGGCACCTCATCTTGTACACCTGCGCCGCCGTCTTGGGCATCGTAAACTACGTTTTCTTACACAAATCGATGGAGTTGGTCAATGGCAACTGCGTATTGTATCCCCGAGCACTTGAATTCCATATGATAGCGCGCCCTGACTTTTCTAAAGATATTTACGTCACTGACGTAGAGGGAGGAGATAATGCTGCTGCAACGCCTACCGTCCACGGTAACTCGACAGACGCCAAAATAACCAAGCGAGAATCGCCTTCGAATGACACAGTCGTTGACTCTGAGACTTCAGTAGAAATAATCAATAACACTATCATAACAGGTCAGTTATTTTTTTATTACTAAAGGTCACGCGTCGGTTATAATGAGTCTTTTAAAACACAATTCTAATTTCTTTTCAGATACAGTACAATCCTTGTACGGGTGTTCCTCTATGTATATAATTATAATCATTAATATATTATATTACAAGCTTCTTCCTCCGTTTGGTGAGGGGATGGGGATGTCATATAGGACTTCTCTTACCAACTTGTTATGTCATTTTTTTCTCCAGGACGTGTAGAACGAGATCCAGATGATCCATACACGTTTATTGTGACCGTCATGTTTTCGAGGAAACCAATTCGGCCGCCGATCAAAAGTTTGTTTTCGTGGCTTGCAAAATGTTTTCCACGCGTTTGAGAGTTCTCACTGCAGATATATTTGTTAACACTAATTTGACCTGAATCAGTACCTACCTCGCTAAATTGTATTTTCACCTTCGTAGTTTTTCCATGATTTTCATGTGATTGTGACTAAATTACAAATATCGAAATTTCCAAGTGTGCTTTCCTATGGGAGATAGGAAATTTCCTAGTGTGCTTTCCTATGGGAAAAAAATCCTATAGTTTAAAATAATGTAAAATGACATAGCATAGGAATCATTATTTCGAATAAAACTAGTTATTAGAGAGAAGTAAGAACCTACACCTGCGTGTAGCTGTAATTTTTAACATTGAAATGTAGTGAGTGGTGTATTAACTTACCCACGTATTCCAAACCTACCTTTTTCAAATACAACGTTTTAACTACCATCAACCATAAAGATGAATATAACATCGCTTTTTCAGGCATGTGAGCTATAAGGCTAAGGTGTGTCGATTATCCATGTTGCTATCAACCTGTTTATTTTGAATCCCTTTTCCATCACGTTGAACGTGGCTTTTGAGTCAAATGTCCTAAGTGAGCCTAATGCTCTATATCTGCCCAGGATAACGATGTGATACATAAAGTATGTAGGAACGACATCATTATAACAATCGTAAATATGAATATATTATCCCTTTGTTTTCCAGAAAATGTGAGCCATTTGATGGCGCTGGACACGTCACGCTCTCTGTTCGGGGCTGACGACAGGTGTCAGTTCGCAGAGTACATGCCCGTCATGTCCACGGTGCTCGCTGCAGTATGGCTGACCTTCTTCACCATGTGCCCCGGTGGAGGACGAGTTAGAACAGGGTAAGTCATAATTTACACCTATTTATTTAAAGGTGTATAAAATTATCATGTCACGGTGTTGTTCATACTCCTCCAAAACGGCTCGACCGATTTTTATGAACATTTTTATGTGTATTTAGTAGGTTTGAGAATTGGTTGTTAGTATATTTCATACGTCACGGGGAGCGGAGCCCACGAGCACAACTAGTAATTTATAATTTTAGCTGTCGCTGGACACATCGTAGTAGTAGGTACTTTACTATTTCGTCGCTAGTGTCAATGTTTGGCACACTTTTAATTATTTTCGTTTAACATTCGCTATAAACACATTATTGTTAAATAATAATCGTAGGTAATTACCTAGCTAATGGACAGGAAAATTATAAATTCTTATACCATATTAAATCTTTTACTTACCTACATATTTGTTATTTTATTAGTGTTGATTAACTGAATCACGCCATAAAATATTTGTTCTTAATTAAAAAGCAACTTTTATAAGCTAAAACCTACATTAAAAATAAATATTTCCGTTTGAAGGCTGCCGCAGCCGTGGCGGATCCTCGCGCCTGCGCTGATCTTCGCGCTGGTGATGGTGGGGCTCACTGGACACAGCTTCATCTCCACCAACAGCGGCATCCAGGCATTCTGTGCCGCCTTTCAAGAAGTCACCAACTCTACTAAGTACGTCATCTTCAGGGTCGCTTTACATATCGGCTAGATTTAATACGATCTTATTTTTTTTTTTATTTATTTAACTTCATACACAAATACAAGTGTAATGGCGGACTTAAAGCCTAAGGCCTTATCTACCAGTCAACCAAACGGGTGATGTAGAGAATGACAGGGGTAGTGCAAAACTTGAATATGTACATGGCGAAAAAAAAAAGACTATATGTCAAAACAATAAACTACGTACAAAAAAATACACACTATTAAGTATATACTATGATAAACAATACCTACATATACTACATAAATACACTATGATCTATCTGACAGTTTTTGAAGAAAGTGTGCCTTCACCTGTTTCTTAAATGAAAAGCGGGTTTTAGCCTTCCGGACATCAACTGGTAAATCGTTCCATAGTTTGATAGCCTGGACGATGAAAGAATTTGTAAAGAACCCACTCCGGTGAACTGGCAAAAATAGGTTGAAATTGTTAGAGACGCGAAGATCTTTGAGATGGGTATCACCCTGAAATTGAAAATTACACTTGAGGTAAGCAGGAGTAGCGGGTTCAAAAAGAATCGAAAAGAGAGTTGTAAGTATGTGCAAGTTACGCCGTTGACGAATTGGTAACCAATGAAGTTGGGAGCGGTAAGACGACACATGATCATACTTACGAAGACCAAAGATATAGCGAATACAGTTATTGAGAAGACGGTCAAGTTTGTTTAGCATATCGCCAGTCAAGTCCGAGTAGCACACATCAGCATAATCTATGATTGGCAGGATCAATGTATTCACCAGCATTGTTTTGGTATCACTGGGGAGGAAATTTTTTAACTTATATAGAGTTCGTAGGACACCCGTAACCTTTTTAGAAATTTCCGTGACCTGTGTATTCCACGATAGATATGAATCTATGTGAAGACCCAAGTCTTTGACAGTTGTGCCAAATGGTATTACGATGCCCTCAAAACAAACAGATAGTTGGGAATCAATGTCAATCCGCCTAATAAAGTGTGAATTGCAACTAATAAGGCCTGACATTTTTTTGGATTGACCTTGACCCCGAATTTTCGCGACCACTCAGCTACAGCACTCAGAGCAGTATTGACTTGATCAATAGCAGCGTCCAGATTATCTATGTCAGCTTGTGCATAAAGTTGCAAGTCATCGGCATAAAGGTGGTACGAACACTGAAGATCTTTTGTAATACTATCTATAAAAATAGAGAAGAGTAATGGCGAAAGAATACCTCCTTGGGGGACGCCTGTCTCAAGCTTACGCCAATCTGAGAAGGATTCCTCGGAGCGAACCGACTGCTGTCGTCCTCGAAGATAAGATGAGAACCAGTTAACAACTGCTGAAGATACCTTGAGATGTGCTAGTATGGCTAAAAGGACGTCATGGTCCACGGTGTTAAAAGCATTGGAGAAATCTACCAACGCTAGGACTGTGACTTTCTTATTCTCCATCCCCAATCGAATGTCATCAGTCACTTTGAGAAGGGTAGATACCGTGCTGTGTCCACGACGAAAACCTGATTGGAATGAACTTAACAAGTCATTATCAAAAATATGTCGAGATAGTTGGTAATGGGCACATGCCTCAAGTACTTTTGAGAGAAACGGAAGAATGGAGATTGGACGTAGATCGCCTAACAGTTGGGGGTTAGGGACTTTGGGAAGGGGACGAACGAAAGCTTTCCGCCAGAGTTCAGGAAATTGTGCTGTAGAGAAAGATGAGTTAATAATGTGGGTGATGACGGGAAGCACAATGTCTAGGAGGATTTCGATCATACGGCGGCTAATATTGTCACAACCCACAGGTCTTGATTTAATAGATGTAATTATCTTTTTCACATCCTCTTCACTTACTGGCGAAAATTTAAATTCAGTAACATCAGGAGAAGGGAGTGAAGTGATATGTGAAATCGTAGCTGCTTTAAATGATTGACCAAACTGAGAAGACGTTACAAAATGATTATTTATGTCATCTAACGTCATTGAAGAAGGAATCTCAAGATTACGAGATTTACCAATGCCTAGAGTTCCAAGGAACTTCCAGACATCAGCAGAAGAGGAGGAGGAAAGTGTATTATGAATTAAACGGCGTTTAGCATCACGTATCATCCTATTACACCGATTCCTTGCAACCTTAAACAGAGCCCAGTTCTCATCACACCTATGTCTTTTAAACTTCCAAAAGGCACGATCCCTCCTTCTCATAAACATTCTTACCCCAGGCGTAATCTACGGAGCAGGTGGCCGTTTCAATTTGACTTTACGAATTGGGGCGTGCTTGTCATAAAGTTCAGTGAGAAGGTTATTGAAAACAGTAAGTTTATTATCTATGCCAGATGCAGACCAAACCTGCTTCCAATCTGTATTAGCAGCATCATTAAGTAAAGCCCTGAAATCAGTCCGCGCGTAACTACGAAGATGCTTAATCTTGGGAATCACTTTAGGAGGCTTTAAGCGGTATGAACAATGAAGGAGGTCATGACGAGAGAATGCTGGGGCAGGATGTTGGCCATAAGAGATAATATGATCCGTAGAAGATGTGATAATTAGGTCAAGACAAGTATCTTCCGTATCAATATTGTGATGCGTAGCTTGAGTGGGTAAAATATATAGACTAGCAGAATCTAAAATACGAAGTAAATTTTGCGCTCTAGAAGAGTAACAATCTATTTGATCTGTGTTGAGGTCTCCCAGTATTATATGATGTGCATACTCAGACCCGAGAAGTTCAATAGCTGCTTCGAGATCAGCAAAATAATTTGTAGACGGAGGACAATACACAACACCAAGAACGGCTTTAGCACCTTTCAGATTAATTTCGAGAAATATATATTCCGCAGAAGCAGAGTATAAGGCAGGAGAGGTGAGCAGAATTTTATAGCTAATGTCGCTGCGGAGATATATACCAACACCACCACAATCTTTGCCTAGCCGATCATTGCGAATTAGCACAAAACCAGGGAGAGGGTAAGATGTAGATGAGAGTCCTGGCTTCAACCAGGTTTCGGAAATAAGGATGGCATGAACATTGACATCAGAAAAGGTATCAACAAAATCAGTATAATGTCCAGGAAGTTACGAGTCTACGAAGTCTACGAGTTTTTTTTGTTCTAACAAACTGCTCAATCTCCTTGGACAATTATCGTTTGTATTAAGGTACATACGTCTGTTCAACTAAAGTAAGTACTTACCTATATAGGTACCCTATTTCTTTGATCGGAGCTTCATAAAGGTAAGCCTGAAGAAGAGTTTGATAGATATTTAAGTTCAAACGTGAGCCAAATTGGCCAAGATGATGCCGAGATATTATATAGGGTTGAAAGAGTGATAGTGAGTTAACAATTCGAGGCAAACTACAAGTAGGTATTATTGTCTTAAAAGAAAATTTCAGTGTCGAATGTTAGAAATCCATTACGCAAAACGGGACCGGCAAAATCGGACCTACTTGCGGAAAAGATGTCCTCGAGGGAAGTAAGAAGTTAGAAACCCATTGAGCAAGATTCTCTAAACCAGAAAATATTAATGTTATGTAGCAATCAAAACTAAATAAAATTGAAATTTCCAGTTGTTCTCCCGTAAACGAGTTCCTGGAGCTCGGCTGGAACGCGAGCTGGAGCTTCGGCGGGCGCGTGGCGGCGACGCGCGCCGCTAGCGCCGGCGCGTGGGGCAGCTGGGCGGGCGCGGCCGCGCTGCTGCTGGCCCGGTGCCTCGCCGCGCCGGACTTCCACGTCAAGCGGTCCAAAGTCTACCTCACTAGTGATCCAGAACAGGTTGTTTGTTTGTTTTTCGTGTGTGTAAGTGGCCAACACTGGTGTCAGATTCTTAGGCTGCCTAAAGGCATCTGACATAGCTTGACGACTGCCAAACAATGATAACGGCCAGGACCAACGGCTTATACGTGCTTTCCGAAGCACAGAGGAGCTCGAGATTTTTTTTATGCCACTTTTGGTCACCCATCCAAATGCGAACCACGCCCGGTGTCGCTTTACTTGCGGAAGCGCCACCAACGCGCACTCCCGCCGGGACACCGAGCTCCCTCCAGGTAAAAAGACATTGGGTATTTTCCTGAGTAAAAAAAAAAACATTTTTTACTGATAACAAAATAAAACGTCGCAAAATAATGTCACTAGTCTTTGAACATATCCATTTTAACGTGATTTTAGATTTGTTATTGCAGAGAAATGAATAATAGGAGCGCTATTTGACTCCAAAAAACTATGACGTTACCTGGCGGTATGTCATGCAAATCCCATAGAAAATATTTATTTTGACGTTTAGAAAAAAGTATCTGATTTGACTTGTTGCAAAATAGCGGATTTTAACCTACCTCGTAAACGGGATCATCTACAGCTAGACTGCGCAATTTTATTGTCTATTGCATACAATTCAAATGAAGCAATTGTTGTGTATGGTCTAAACAAAACGTTACCCCAAAAATCTATGTTTTTTCAATTAAATTAAGTGCAACAGGCAAGTAGCTTTCACTGTGCAAATAGGTCTTTCTACTTCTAACAATAGATACACTGTACCTATAACTGTAGCAAGCCAATGCACAAACAGATTGGACAGGGTACTTAATAATGGGTTTTTTTGTTTCTAAAAACTTTTAAAATTATAGAAATTTTCCAAGTTATATTTCAGAAAAAAAAGCTGGAAAATATCGGAAATTTTTTTGCTTTTCTTTTCCGAGCGAATATTTTCAATTTCTCATCTCAGTAAATGTGCTTTCTAACTTTCTTTTGTCGATTAGAAAAGAAATGATTAAATGAAATTAGAAATGATTGTATTGAGCATCGGTGTCGTGATCATGGACTTAGAACTAGAATAACCAAGTCTACCCACTCGTTAACTTGTTACTATTTTTTACAGAAAATAACACCATTCCTTCAAAAATCGTCGACTCGTCGTTCAAACCGATCAAGTCGGAGTTCTCCGACCAAGCGCGACAACGTGTCCATACGCTCGGAACCAACGGCCACCACCGAGCTGGCCACGGTCTCCGTGGAGCCAACGCAGGACTCCGCCCCCTCATCGCTCCTAGCCACTCCGGTGAAGAAAGACGCGAATGGAGAAATGATTGAATTGACCTACACCGATCATGAGAGGCTTGAACATTAAAATATTTGATGAAAATGTTTTATGAGCATACTTATATAGTTTCTTTTTGCTGTTTAAAGCAATATATAAACATTCTTGTTGGCCTGCAAGCATACTCAAAGCTATAAAGCATGTAATTTTATACACATTTTGATTATTTAAGCTCAATGGATACACTAGAATGCTCAATATGTTTATTTCCGATAAAACGACGCCAAAGATTGCTCGAAAATATTTAAATTGCGCTCAATATTTCTTAGAAAGTACATATATGAGCTGCCTGTTAATTGAAAAGAAATGTCAAAAGTAACTAAGTATACACCATTTATTACGTTTAAGTATGTTACTGAATTACCTACTACGTAATAAATAAAAGGTTCATAAATATATCGAAGATTGTTTTGATTTAAAACATAACCTAGTTTCACATTCATTAAGTAGAGTATTTATACCTACATTATGCCGCCGCGGCAGCGATTTTCGTCGCTGCGACGCCGCGCGGTTTTGGTTTTTGCCGCGGTGGCGGCGAATTGTGTAAACCTAATATAATTCAATGGACTAAACGCCTTTCAAAAGATATAGACTATCTACTTGTTACGTAGTGATAAACTCATCAAAATCGACCCAGAGTTCCTGAATACCCTATACAGTACACGGGCACACCGGCAGAATGACAGACAGATAAACACGCCGACTTGGGACATTCATTTTTTTAATAATACTGGGGTGATTAGGTAACTTATAGGTACATACAACATACTATTGCCGTTGCCATTCGAGTCCATGGTATAAAATCAATTGTCTTAAGGCTGCCTGTCCCAGCCAGATGCCCATCGGCCATCGTCTTGCACGCAAACTTAGTGTATTAAGTTAACACTGGTGTCCGATTTTTCGAGCTGCCTAAATTGCATCTCTGACATCCTTAGCTCAAACAAATGACTGCGAAACATAACAGTCATTATTAATTTATTAGTCAACTAGTGTGCAGGGTTTCCTCACGATGATTTTCTGCACAGGAAGCAATTGTGGTACCTTGGTGGTACCTAGGTCCTAGGTACCTCTATGTACCTAGCTTCCTAGTTGTAAAAGTACATAAGTACAATCCCAAGAGGTCGTGTCTCGCCGAGTGCGGACCGAAATCGCGCCACAGACGCACAGCACAGCCAGAGTGCCAGAAGCCCACAACTGCTTTGCCATCATCGCTATTTTTAACCCAATCTCATCTGAAAACGAAGATTGCCATTGATAATGTCGTTATAAGATGAATAGGTATAATTTTAAAAAACTAGGAACAGACTTTACCCCCAAACTACACAGCCGATTTTGATAAAATTTCTATGGGACCACTTGATAAGTATATCCTTTAAAAAAAAAAGAATTTTTAAAATCGGCTCAGTCGTCTTCAAATAATCGGTGAACATACATAAAAAATTAAGGACCTCTTCCTTTTTGGAAGTCGACGTTGGATAATGTTCCGTGGTTGGATCGTTTTATTTAGACCTATGAGTTGGCATAATATTTCAATAACTTATGCCAGTGAAAATAAACAACAGAACGTCACTGTCATTAATGTTTAATCAACTTGTCAGTCGTTTCAGCTGTCACTGTCACTCAAATTACCAGCTGTCTGCGTCTGCATTTACATGGCTAATGCTTGGGCCGGACCTGCGCCTATCGTCACGAAGCTTCGTGCTATTACACGATACAAGCAAATGTGATTCGGACTTCGTGTAGTTATCGCGCGGGTGGCGATACATCAAAGGATTTATGCACGCTAACAATTAGCTCTGCGTGGTCGCACTTGCGTAGTTCGTTCATTTTGACGTTTGTTTTCAACTTGTTCGGACGGTGCTGTGCGACGGTGCCACGGTTGTTAATGCGTAAAAATGGAGTGGAACGATAAAATAGTGTTAAAATTTTAAGCTGTTTCTTTCTAGGTTTCAATAAATGCATTATGTAATTGTTAGCACACAATGTTAAAGAAAATAAAGTCGTCGTCCATATTTAAAATAAAACACGTAGATGACGCCATCTTGGATTATTGCCAGATAGTTCGTGAAAAATAACGAAGCCGCTAGTGTGACCAGCGCTTTATCGCGATAACTTTTTAGTGGGCAAAACGTACGAAGATTCGCCGCGAATAGCTTCGGGACGATAGGCACAAGTGCGGCTGAAGCATAATTTGTGCTGTCTACCTACGATTGACAATAATTATTCACTCACAACCTACTTAGTTTAGTTTGTGATAGCTAGGTATCTAATTTGTGGTCTACGATAGAACAGTGATGTCTTGACAATAACTATCTAATTTGTGACAGTGATGCTGATGATGATGATGTAAGAAACAAATTACAAATTAAACTAAATTTCTTATGCAAGATAATAAATTTGTCATAGTTAAAGCATAGTGAAACAATGATATTGAAACAGGTAAATAGACTCGCCGTCAAGCGTTCTTTTATAAGCTTTTATCGACATATACATTCGGAGAACTCACAGGTGCTTTACCCGCTCGAAAGTAGGAGGGTTTTAAAAGTTAGCGGTAAAGATGCATCAGTGTTTCTTCAAGGCCTCATCACGAATGATATGCGGCATTTTGATGATGGCGCCCAGTCCATGTACGCAATGTTTCTGAACAACAAGGGCAGAGTTTTATATGACACTCTGATACACAGATGGGAGCCAGACGAATCCTTTTTGATTGAGTGTGACAAAAATATTATTAGTTTACTACAGAAGCATTTAAAAACATTCAAACTAAAGAGATCTGTTGACATTGAGGATATGAATGAAAACTTCCGGTTATGGTCTCTGATACCTCTAAACAATGAGGTGATAAATACAAGTCTTGATCCAAAAACTAGAGTAAGCATTTATAAAGATCCAAGGTTGGTTGATTTAGGTTACAGAGTAATAGCATCTCCATCACTGAAAGACATTGAAGTGGCAGGAAGTTTTGGAAAAAGTGTTAGAATTGAAGAAAATGAAAATGGCTATAAATATCTGAGATATTCACTGGGTGTAAGTGAGGGAGCAGAAGATCTGATGCCTGGGACCTGCTTTCCCTTAGAAGTAAATTGTGATTACCTCCATGGAGTGAGTTTTCATAAAGGGTGCTACATTGGACAAGAGCTGACAGCACGGGTGCATCACACAGGTGTCATAAGAAAGAGAATTATGCCTATCAAATTTAAAGAACCTGTTAAAACAAATCTAGAGAAAGACGCCGAGATCTCAGTTAGTGATAAACCAAAAGTGAAAGTAGGAAAGTTAAAAAGTTTCCTTCGAGACCATGGATTAGGGTTAGTTAGGATAAAAGAAGCTGTAGAGGCTAAAAGAGTGAGCATCGGAGACCATACTGCAGAAGTTATCAAGCCAAATTGGTGGCCAAATGAAGCACCCAAGGAAAAATTACATCTGAAAGAATAGCAGTGCTGGCATTCTGAAATTTCTTGTAATTCACATATTTCCATTGCCTATATTACGTAGGTATTTCTATTGATTATTTCAAATTGATTTGAAAGACAAAAAAAAAAAAACTCTACTAATTAATTTACTTTTTTTTCAGACACTATGACTGACAAGCCTAAAGAAGAGCCAGAACAAAGTCTTTATGATTTTCAATGTGCTTTTTGTAATATGATAGAAAAAGCAAACTACAAAGGGACAAAGCCACCATTTTCTCGCAACTTAGTGTTGAAGTACCCAAGTTATGTGATGAAGGACCCTTTCAGTCCGCCTGGGAAAGGTGAAATCTTGGTGTTAGGAGCAGACTGTGCAGTGTGTAATAAAAGTGTTTGTATAAATAAAGAGTGCAGTGTATTCTACACAAAGACATACTGTTTAGATTGTGCTCATAGTTCATTGGACAATTTTCCTGCAGAAATAAAGTCGAAGTTAATTCAACTTAAAAAATGTTAAATATATTTATTAAATAAAAGTTGCTTGTGTTTGTTTATATTTCATTTTTATGTCCACATTTTACTTTTTTCGCTAATTTGTAGGAGAAGGGATGAAAATGTTAAAAACGCCTGAATCTTTTTTTTGTGTTAGGAATAACATTCCTATTTATCATAAATAAATATCCGATTTTTCGGTCCAGTCAATTATAAAAAAATTTAAATATTTTTAGTCGCAATTTCGTTCACCAGCGCAACTTAACGCCGCAATTTCTTTTGCCCTAGCGTTGCAAGTTGCAAGCAATAGTATAAAATATCGATAGTATCGTGACCTCGAAAAACACTAACAATATCTATAGGACTATCAATAGTATCGATAGTTTTTAATTTATACAATCGATAGTAAAGGTACTATATGTATTAAAAACGATCGATAGTATTGTAACGAATATCGATATTATAATACTATCGATAGCTTTTCGTACAAAAAGTAGTTCTAGTATCGATACTATCGATAGTATCAATTAAAAACTATCGATAGTTTCACCTTTTTACAATAGTATTGCAAAATGATTGCAAACTATTGACAATCGATATTGTCTGTTTTTCAAGGTCAACTATCGATTGTTATGCAACGCTTTTTTGCCCTCTCGTACATATGACTTATGTCATATGATAATTGACGCAGTAAAAAAAATCTTGATCTATGTAACTGCCATTGAGGTAAAATATGGACCATGAAGCCCGTACACATGCCTAATGCCAATAGCATGCCAGCCTGTACCCCTACCACTTCGTCTGTGATGCCTGAGTGGTATTATGGCATACTAGGTAGTTTCTAGAATCAAGATTCTTTGTGCCAGTGATGTGCCACAAAATGAACAATGAATTAAATAGTGTCAGAAATTTACATTGCATCTCGCGATAATTTTAATAAAGAAACTTGATTAGTGTAATGAATAATAAGTTTTTTCGTTGCTCCAACGAGCCAAATTTCAATATTCAGAAAATCCAACAAAATTCAAACGAGCTACGATCACTGGCATGAGATCTACGTGCAGAAGCTAGATACACATGCCAGTAGCTCGTTCTTACCTGACTACCCATAACTGGCATGCTTTCGTGCGAGTAACAAGCGTGTGTATTCCCTGCTTAAAGGATATGGTTTCAGATTAGGAAGATGGGATTATATTTTGGAATCCGTATTATGCATCAATTATTTGAATTGAAATAATAAAAAACACATTTTTTTATAAAATACTGTTTACTTTGGCTTTCCAGTCCGATTTACAGTATTTACTTTTTAATTTTCACAAATTATATTGTATAACACAGTTATATTTGACTGAAACTCAATTCAGTAATTCAATTATCATACAAAGTTCAAATGTTTTATCATTACAAGCCACAGTATGAAATCAGGTGCAATGCAACTGACACAGGGCCTTCAGGTGTCCTATTAGGTCAATGTTGCATCACACCAAAGTTCATTAAAACAAAATATAATCTTAAAATTAATAAAAAAAAGATAATTACAGCATAGCTATGTATATTAGGGTATATATATTAATAAGCTCTAAAATCAGGACAAAATTAAATACACATTTTGTCTTATCCAGTCACCCATTCAGTTTGATAGCACCACATTACATCAACCCTTTACAAAATGTCCAGTGACTCCTTCGCATGCACACTATCATCAATATATCTATAACACATAAGTAAAATGTATTATTAATAACATTACATATTCATTGAATAAAGTACAAAAACCATTGTGAAAAATTGAGACTTCAATTAGTGAGTAA
Organism: Acrobasis suavella; assembly: GCA_943193695.1. Classification (NCBI taxonomy): domain Eukaryota; kingdom Metazoa; phylum Arthropoda; class Insecta; order Lepidoptera; family Pyralidae; genus Acrobasis; species Acrobasis suavella. The sequence goes on from OW971947.1 coordinate 8,754,751, forward strand.
TATTAATTCGTATGGTTGAATATTATTGCTGTTTTATTTGTGGTGTTTATGAGTACCGTTACAACTATAGACTGCTACGACGTCTGTTGTACATCTATGTAGGAATAATATTCGAGTTATACAATTAAAAGTTATCATTAGCATGTATTTTCTAAAGATACGAATTGTGATGGTCGCATAGGTGTTTAATTTACTATAAAGATATAAAATGGACCTGATTTTCGTCAAAAATCCGTTTCGTTCAGATTTATTTTATCTCTAATATTTAAATTGAAATTTGACGTGAACTTAGGTGGATAGCCTTCAGGGGAATATTCATTACTATGAATGATATCCAATTTAATATCAATTCTGTGGCTATTGCAAAAAGGTAAATTTTTTTATTAGAGTAAAAACTTAGATTAAAGCAAATTGTTTGTCGCTGACCTAATATAAAAAAAAAAATATCTACGTGCAATGACAATTTTTTTTTTTTGATTGGGCAATTTGTCAAGTAGGCTTTATCGGCTAGAAACAGCTCTAACTACATTAAAATTAAAAACATGTACAATCGTCTTAACTCATATAGCTGACCGCTTATGGCTTACACATTACATGTCCTATTACGTGAAAAATGTACGTTAAAATTATAGCTAGGATATTCTGGATGACAAAGGCAAGATGCCGTCGAGATTGAGAAAATCCTGTATATTTTGAATTGAATGAAACCACTCTTGGATTTATTTCATTTTCATAATGTTTTTATGGAGCCTATAGTTATAAGTAATTGTGTATTATTACACAAGATACCGACAACATTTATAACACTTCAAACAAACTTCATCACTGCGAGGTTTACTCTCAGCCACTTTCTATGTCAAGAGCCTGTTTTTCACCGTCATTTAGTTCTGTAGCATTCCTGAAAACGTCACCGAGACAAAGAAACTTTCTTTCACATACACATCAAAAATATGTTACTCAATTATAGGTATAAACACACAAATTGTACTGGCTTTAACTTACACAATTCCGAAAAAGAAGTACGCGCCTTGGACGGGAGTTTTAACTTACAGTACTGATATTTGGATATACATAATAGCCCACGAAGCAACCCAAATGGGACGAAAAATTCAATTTCTACTTCCTTATACAAAGATTACACGTAACTTACACTAACAAATCTTTCACAGCCGAAACGCAATTATGATTTTGACGCATGTCCATTTAAGAAAAATAATAAAAAAGTTATTTATTCAAATTTAAAGAGGAAAATGCCCTTCGCCTACGCAAGTTTCGATATAATAAATGCATATAATAATTAGTACCATGGATTAAATATTTAGCAGTATTTAATCCATGTTGCAATATTTCATTCTTCAGAGTAAGTAAAAACGGTATCGAATCTTCCATTACAAATGTTTTAACATTTGAGGCCGTCGCTAAAATAACTAACAGTAATAGTTTGGTATTACGCCTCCTGAGACATTTGGAATCGATACCGAACGTAAGGGCCGTAACAGACGCGGCGCAAGTTGCGCCGCGTAACAGCTAGTGATGGGCATAAATACTCAATCAACCCATTTGAGTATTTACTCAGTAGATTGAGTAAATACCCGATAAATATCCTTATTTATCCATTTGGTGAGTAAATTGATTTATATGAGTTGCGACTCATATTTATGTTCATATTCATTATTTCATGTTTTCATGACAATTTTGAAACTCAAATCTAGTATACACTTGCAATTCTTGTCAGAAAGTGTGTGCATACGCCATAATATGCTTAAATGTAGGTAAACGTTATATGCGACGCTAAATTATATGAAAAACCATACTAATCATACACTGAAAGTAAGCTTCTTTGACTAATATCATTTTTTGGTGTGAGGTGTGCATAGACGTAATTTTACGTTAAAATAAGTAAACAGACATCAAATACGATGTCAATATATGAGCACGCTCTATTTACTCTATTTATTAAATCTAGTGAGTAAATACTCAAATGGGTAGATTGAGTACTATCCACTGCCCATCTCTAGCTGTTACGCGACGCAACTTGCGCCCCGTCTGTTGCGGCACTAAGATCTAATTTGTGATGTCGGAATTTGGAATGTTCTAGTAAGGCTAACTGAAAAACGTCATAATAAACGAAACAAAATAATTTGATTCACTCATAAACAGCAAAGCGCGGCAGTCACATTCCACACATTTTTACAATAAACTTCGAATACACATTTCAACATTTGCACTTTTGACTAACATAATATATTAATGACTTAAAATTTAATTTACTAACTATCATGTAAACAGTTTGTTATAACATTGAGCTGGACATAGGGTCTTATTGCATGCGATTTCACGATTTGTACTGTGTATGCATTGTGTTAACTGAGGCTACGCAAAGCTCGAATAGCGACATCGACGTGAAGTCTACATTCCCATTGTACTCTTAAATGTTCATCACATATTTTTCACACACACGTTATTTTGCAATTAAGAATACTATGATTTTTACAATCAAGAGGTAATTTAATATCGACATCTAATCTTAATTAAAACGCATAGTAAAGTAGTTTTATACGCGCATCCGCGAAATACTGTACACGTTTTTCATCGATCGCAACGCTAGAATGAAACTATCGGAAATCGCTAGTGAAATAAGACCCTCCGTCGACACTTAGGCCACACCCTTAAGCGGACATATAGTTACATTTAATTATAGATTGCAAAACGTCTCGTATTCAAGTTTTGATTTTCGAGGGGTCAAATACGAGACTTTTCTTCCTGTCATTAATAGCTATAAATAAATGGATGTAATGACAAAAGCCAAATATTCTCCAAAATGTTCGTCAGTCAACATGAGATTGTTATACACAATGACTAAGAAGCAGATAATTATAATGGAGATCACATCCTCTTTATAATTGAATGTATTCGTGAGTATATTTGCCCCTTTCTTTAGAATACGTACGTAACTGTACTAATTTAATTAATCCTAATAGCCCGTTATACATGACAAACTTATCAAACACATCTTTCTTCACATAGATTTTCACCACAGATATCACTCGATATTTCTGCACAAGATCCACCATCCACGACCGTTTCCTTGTTACTCGCTATATACAGTTATTTGATAAAGTTTCGCAAGTTTAACAATACGAATATAAAATTGGGAGTAAATTTTCTACTATTTGTTATTTTCTCACAAGTGTATTAGTGAACTTTAATTTAACTCACTATGATTTGGGGCCCACAATCAAAATGTATATTGTTCCAACATCAATCGACCTGACATCATTTTTTTAACGAAGGTGAAACAATAGGCCCGTTTCCACCAAAATCGATCCATCGTCAGTAATATGTTAATGATCATAGACAAATAATGTAAGGTTCCGTACCTCCCGACGTTATATGACAAGGAAGTAGTAGAGTCGCAGGTGGAGGTAGCGGTCGGCGACGGCCAGCAGCAGCAGCAGCAGCGTGGCGGCGGCCGCGCAGGCGCGCGCGCCAGCCGAGCGCGCGCGCGGCGCGCCCGCCCGCAGCTCCTACGAGTCGGCCGGCCCGCCCGCCGCCGTCGCCAGCTGCTGGGCCGCTAGCGCCACCTACCACAACATCACGTGTTAAGCTACGTCCGCTGACACACGTTTAACCTGACTGCGCGAGAAGGTGGGTTATATTTTTCGAGAGTGTTTGTTTGTATGTATGTATGTTTGGTACGCTCTGCAGCCTGAACGGCTCGATGGATTTTAGCTTGAGAGGTGTCGTCAGATTCGTATTTACTGTGAAAGTGACACTGGGTATATCAAAATAAAAAAAAAATTACAAAAAAAAACAAAATAAAGAAGACAGTCGGGATTTTTGTATATTTTGTAATAATTACTTGTTGAATATACATATTTTCACGCCTGTTTTCCATGGGGGTAGGCGGAGACTATAAACAACTGTTTGTTTTTGAACATAACAGTGTTAAAAAACAAATCAAGGGCGCGGCCTAAACGGGGATGTTTTCCACAACTAAATGTAAAATCAATTGACAACATTTCATTTTCTAAAAGGTATTAAAAATTCGAGAATCATTTCGAGATTTAGCAATTCTGAAAACGTAAAATATTTTTTCAGATTTTTTTGAGTTATATTTTTGGAGATAAATGAAAAAAACTCAAAAGTATAAGGATATAGGCATTTAACAGGTTACGCCTTTGCTTGAACATCTAAAAGTGAAAAAATTATGTCAAGCTGTCAGCTGTCAATTGACACGTGCGTCAATCTGACAACTGACATCACGAGTGAGAGAGAGAGAGAGATAATAGTAGTGTTGTCAATAGAAGTATCAGTTCGATGAAGACCATCTATTATCGATAGTTCTTTCAGTAAAGTAGAATTAGGATTGGAAAAAATACACATGCATTAAAATGTTTACATAGTTTGGTGACGAAATGTTCCTTTATATGATTGATATTTCAGGTTAAATAAAAATAATATTGACATCCAGGTCTTAAAAACTATAAAAAAAAATAAGTAAGGAAAAATGCTACCTTAAAATGGGGCGACTTTCAAAACACAAGGTGACATTTATGATAGCTTTTTTTTTTGGTTTTTTAATTAAATCTTCCAAATTTCTGAACGCATTATTTATTTATATTTTTGAAATAGCAATCCTGGTACGTCGCCATTCTTATCACAACGCGTGTACGCCGGAGCCCTTGTTTTTATTTTCAGTCAAATTCACCTCAATTAACTTTAAAATGCTGTAACTTAAAAAGTAAAAATTGAAACATTTTTCTTTTGTGTTCTTTATTCCTGTAAGGGGCGACTATGAGAATCCGTTAATAAACGTGGGTTACCCAAAAACCCCATTTCAAGTATAGAGATGATAGGGCAATTTTTTTTGTCGAGTATTACAAGCGTAATTTTTTATGCCATTTGTTTTCCACTTACCAAGTCGTCAATATAATATTTTTATGCTAAAAATAGCTAAGATAGAAGCGTTTGAATTTTTAAATTAATCAAAGTAACCCTATTTTACGATACGTAAGTTTTTGTATCGATATCGATATCTTACTGCTACAAAACACAACTCTATAGACGTCAGTTTATTTTTTAATTATAATGTATGGCAAAGATGTAAACTCGTTACATCCTTACTCTTGTACTTACGCTCTTTTAGAATGGAGAGATTTTAAACAATTTAATTTTAGGAGAAATAATGAAAAGAAATGAAAAAGAAAAAATACGTATGTCCTTTTTTTGAAGTTCTTTAAGGAAAAAATATAAAATATGAATATAAAATTTTTGAAATGTTGTCAATTGTGGAAAACATCCACGCACCGCCGTGCTATAGCGTTCCATCGCTCTCTCTTGCTCTAGCTAATGACGGTTCTGCGCGACGAAAAAGGATAGCAGCATAGAAAAGTGCTGCTCCGTGCTGACAAGTGACATTCAACCCTAATGTCGTGTGCACATGCGCGGCGGACAGCCCTGGAAGCAGCCCCGCAAGCTGCAAGGCAAGCAGCCCGGCGCGCCGGCGGGCCGAGCAAACTGTTCACACGCGCGGCCAGTCGCCAGTCAGTGCAAGCATGGCGGTCACCGCGGACATCGATATTGTGGCGGCCAACACATTTGGTTTTACATTTTTATTGAAAAAGAATGTAGGCAAGACTCCTGTTTTTTTAAGTGGCACATAAAAGTACCCATAAGTTTATCCTTTTTTGATTTTAATTCCTGTGTAATACCAATTTGGCTCTCAACCTGAAATAATTTTTGTTTTTTTTTTATCTTTATGATATGGGTGGTTCGAGTCCCATATAACTGGCTCTCTGTGACATAACTCCAAGAAAGCTAAAACTTAGTCGTTTGTCCAATCCGACATTATTGGATTTTTAGCTAAATAAATCCTCTACCCACAAATTAGAGATATTCGCTAGTCGCTACGCTACCAATCGCTACGAAGGCGCACGAGATATTAAAGTAACCGCGCGCGTGTGAACAGGCCACGGGCGCGAGCACATTCATCCTTTCAACTTTACCAAAAAACCGACACTCTGTCTGTTCAACGTCGAGCGCGAGCGTGCGCACAGGCACAAGCACAAGCAGCCCGTACAATTGCGCGTGCCCATGCCCGTGCTCGTTGAATGCAGTGTTGAACAGAAGCGTGTTAACGCACCGTAAGGATGGTGTCACAGAAGTGACAAAGAGATGGTGGTATATATGGTGTACCTGCGCGCGCCACTCGCGGGCGCTGGGCGCGGGCGCGGCGGCCTCGTCGTCGGGCGAGTCGTCGAGCTCGGCCGCCAGCTCGTCCAGCGGCTCGTCCGGCTCGCTGCCCTCGGGCGTGTGCACAAGCGCCGGCTCCACGCTCGCCTCCAAAGGCGTCTCCGGCTCCGACGTTTCCTCCTCTGTCAAAATTAATTAAATGTGTTACGAATATCACTAGTATAGTTTGTAGCTTTTGCACTTATATAAAATACTTAAAATATTAATTAGCAATAAATAAATAAATTAATATTTATTACCATAGAATTTTCTTATTAGAATATAGCTACTCTTGTTATGAGGCCAATCCTGTAAACGCAACATATGACATAGTATCCGAACCAATGTTCTTACATCACGCTTACAAATGCGACATAAGTGACGTCACTCCTGTCCGGTCTTTCTGGCACTTCGAGACGCCGTCCAAAGGCGGACGTGACTTGTTACCTTTATATCTTAAAGAGATTTTGGGTTAGCAAGGTACTTTTTTTCTTGGACGTGCCTATTTTAAGAAACTCTTTCCATAGAACAACAAAAGAAAATTAACGTCTTCCCTATTTCCAAAAAACAACGAAAAAAATTATGCGTCTTCCCTATTTCCAAGTACATATCACTTATAAACTAAAGACAGCAGTACACTCGCCTGCAGAGAGGTGCAGCCGTTGCTGTACAGCGTGCGCGGCGCGGGCCAAGGCTCGCGTGTGCGCGGGTGAGGGTAGCGGCCGCGCGCTCAGCACGACAAGCGCTCGCAGCGGCGCGAGCAGCGCGCTGAAGCGAGCGCGCGCCGCGCCGCTGCACACCTCCTCCGCGAGCGCTTCAGCCGCTGCCGACGCACCGCCCGCGCCGCCCAACTGCAAATACAAGTTTACTGTACTGTGAGTAGTGTACTACAAATGTCATTGCAAAGTAGTGTCATTCGTATGCCACAGAGTTAAGCAGGGAATACATATGCTTGTTACTCGCATAAAAGCATGTCAGCTACGGGTAAGAACGAGCTACTGACGTGTGTATCTAGCTTCTGCCCGTAGTTATGCCAGGAGATCGCAGCTCGTTTGATGTTTTCCCCTCGCGGGCAGCGGGAAGGGAGACTCGCATGCCAGGCACGCGCACGCCATAGGACGTTTACCAGTAGCTCGCAGACTTTTTGTTTCGACTTTTGTACTATTTGTAGGATTTTAGAATTTTGAAAAAATGGCTCGTTAGGGCGACGAGAAAACTTTATTATTCGTCCACTATACAAGTTTCTTTATTAATATTATTGCGAGTTCCATTGGAAACCTATTTAATTCATTGTTCATTTTGTGGCGCGTCACTGGCATGAAGAAGCTTGGTTCTAGAAACTGGTTGTTTGCTATGCCACACACAGGCATGTGTATCGCTACTTCACGGACTGCCAGTAAACGGAATACTGTTTCACCAGCACTTGGGATGCAATTCACAGGCATGTGTATTACGGGCTTTAATATATAAAGTAGTGACGAACGTTAGCAGTCACCAAGCTAAATGGAATTCGATTGATTATTTCCGAGTAAAAAAAACCGTGTTAAGAAAAAAAAACATAAAATACACCAACAATTTCACCCGCACAGAAGTTATTTAAAAGAATGGGAGATAACATAAGAATCCTTTTAAATGGACTAGCTGCTATTATATCGCCTTCAGGAGGATAGGGCAATCTCTCTTTTTTATTTTATTTTTCAAAACATGTAAATGGCGGCGACTGGTAGAAAACTACCAGTCAACCAACAGGTGATGCTGTTAAGTAATATCTACAACAGAAACTAACTAAAACAGACTATTAAGTAATAGGTTGGGGAAAAAGTCTTTTTGCATTTTATATGAAAAATCAAAACATTTTATAATATAGTTTATTTACATTTAACTAATAACTAAAGTATGTAGGTACCATTTTGTTCGATAACTTTTTGCCATCTTATAGGTAGAGACCTGATCCCATTGCTATAGAAATTTTGGGGCTTCTGATCAAAAAACTGCCTCAAGTAGTTTTGGCAGTCCTCTCGTGATGTTAACCTGACACTGCCTAAAGAATTCTGAAGAGACGAAACAGGTGTAAATCTGAAGGTGCCAGGTCGGGACTATACGGCGGATGAATTAACACCTCCCAGCCAAACTCTCTTAATTTTTGCTGAATGGTTAAAGATGTGTGAGGTCTAGCGTTATCATGATAAAAAACCACACCTCTTCTGTTGATTAATTCCGGCCGCTTTCTCTCAACTTCTTGCTTTTATCTTATCAGTTGTTCGCAGTAGAGTTCTGAATCGATGGTCCTGCCTCATAATGAATAATGCCCTACCAATCCCACCACACACACAGCATCACCTTGTTGCGAGTTAACCCGGGTTTCGCCATAGTCTGTGAAGCCTGACCGGCCTTTGACCATGACCTTTTTCGCACGTTCTTGTCGTACGTGATCCACTTTTCATCACCAGTTATCAATTTCTTAAAAAATGGTTAGGTCTCATTACGTCGTAATAAAGAATCACAAATGAGTACACGGTTCATTAGGTTTCTTTCAGAGAGCTCGTGAGGTACCCAAATATCGAGCTTTTTTGTGTACCCATTTTTTTTCAAATGCGCCAAATCTGTTTTGTGGTCAATTCCCAGTTCTTCAGCTACGTCGTAACTACTGATATGCCGATCTTGCTCCACTTTTTCAAAAATAGCATGCATTTTATCCGTAACAGGGCGACCAGAGCGACGTGCATCTTTGACATCAAAATTTCCGGATTGAAAACGCTTAAACCAAATTTGTGCTACTCTCTCAGACACTGCACTAGGTCCATAAACATCGCAAATTTTTTTCGCGGCTTGCGTTGTATTTTTACCTTTTTGGTAGTAAAATTTTAAAATGTATCTAATTTCTTCATTAGATTCTCTCATCTTGACGGTAAGAAAAACAAATGAAAATCATGCATTTTCCTAATTTGAATTTGGAATTATCTTCTTTAAAATTTAAACTTTTTAATGATACCAAAACCAGCCAGGTACAAATAGTATAGCCAAAGTGGTTTTATTACAAGTTCATACATACTATTTGCGAAAAGACTTTTTCCCCAACCTAATAAGTATATATATTTACGTGTAATGTTCGGTCTAGTGGTCTTTCGACCGCAACCCTTCCCTTAGTCATATTATATTTGCGCGTTTCATAGGGGATTCTAAAGATATTCTGTCTTATTCTGACATGAATCTTCACCTTAGGATAGTAGTGCCGCATGAACTGGTATATGGCGGGGTCCTCGAGCGAGTCCCGCTCGTCGAGCAGCACCGCGTCTATGTACTCCGATACCACACTGCACTCTAGCAACATCTCTTCTAGTTTTGAATCCGCCTGCAAAAAGAACAACGTCAAACAATATCTAACATAGCATGTTTTTGAATAAGTAAGCGAAGATTAGGCCGGAAGCCACAATGTACTGACTATATGGAATTTTAAGGTTTGAACATGAGCCAAATCGGTGTTTTGGCTACTAGTTATTGGCATGACAAGCGACAACACTACGTAACTTACATACTTAACTATAAAATTAACAATGGTCTAAGTGGCTTACCGGACAGGCAGCAATTTCATTCCAGAAAGCCGCGAAGTAGTTGAACCGCAAAGGAACCGCCTCCAACGCACAAAGCGCCGACAACAGTACCAGCTGCTCCGACATGCACCGCTGAGTGCGCGCCACACGACAGCATGTGTCTGAAAATAGACACGATTTGCACAGCAATTTTTAAAAAATACATTACCTGTAAAAAGATCGGGGTAGGCAGAGCCTAGGGTCATAAGACTCGAAGGCCACGGTTAAGCATTTTTTTGGGATGTCGAAACACACTGGGTACAGCAGTAAAAAGCTCAGAGTAAAACCTACGACGTGTTAGAGAGATGGAATCAAAGAAGCCTACCGAAAATGGGAAGGTGTAAAATACATCTTGGAGTGACAAAATGGCTCAAAATAGTTGTGTAAGGCAAGAACCACCAAGGCTAGTAGAATAGAATAGAATTTTCTTTATTGCCAAAAATAGTAGCGTTAAGAAAGTTATTGTCATAGCACCTAACTAAACGCTTATATAATACAAGTGAATCAAATATAGCGTAACTGTACGATGCATGCAGCGTACATTTTGCTTGTGTCAGCATCTTACGCGCACCGCGCCGCGACCTACTTAGTACCACATTATCATTCATCGCGTGTACTCACATCTATCAATAAATCATTTAAAACATTATCAAATCTTTTCTATCAACTAAAGGTGTGTGGTTTAGCAATAGACCGTACATCTTTATGGTCCTTCGAGCTAACGTGGCGGGACCAGATCGCGTGTGCTAGTGACAGTTTGTTTGCCACGTGTTGTGTTCTGCATACGGATTTCATCATCAGCAATCAGCCTGTGGACGAGCACTGGTCTACTGGAACGGGACGACTCCATAAGTATACCTGCCTGCAATCTGTAAGTCGTTTATATCATTTAGGTATTTCCTTCGTGGTAGCGAATCGGTTGGATTGGCCTCCCACCAGCGGGTCCCACCAGTCCGATTGAGAAGGCGCACATATCGCGAGGGAACTACACTGCTATCAGCTGCAGGTCAGTGTCTTACTGTTATCTTACTTATCAATAATCATTATCAATTTTCATCATGGCTAGCAAAATAAACGATCTCATAGAGAATCAGAAACAAACAGCCGATGCTATAAAGCAGCTTCTTCGAAACTTTAAAAAAGATTCGGTAGAACGTAAACATTCCACCTATATCAAAAAACGTCTCGAAACTCTTGATGCATATTGGCAAGAGTTCCAAATAAACCATATTAAATTGTGCGAGTTTGATACCCGCGGCTATACTTATTTTTCCGAAAACTTTTATCAAAAAACAAAAAATCTTTACATCGAAGCGCGTAACACCATTCAAGCGTTCGAGGCTTCTATCACGGCGCAACCCGAAAAAATGGATCACTCGTCCGGAAACCCATCAACCAGCGAAACAGAAGTTTATGAAGATACAGCCGCTGATCAATCTCCACAAGAGCAGCAGACATCAGTAAACAGTAAGCAAGAGCAAATAATCATTAAAGAAAAGCCTTCAAGCAAATTTATTTCCCAAGGGAACGCAAGCAAATTAGAAGAAATGATGCGAAAGCAAAGAAGCAATTTCAAGGCTTTATCACGTGCTATCAATCAATTAGATTTAGAGATTATTTCTGAAAAGTGGGAATATGAAGATCTTCTAAAAACTATTCAATCAAGATGGTCCACCATCGACTCCTTACACTGGGAGATAGACAGTGAACTGTATGAAGAAGATGAGGAGTATGAGCAGCAGTATAACAAGTACGAGCTATTGTATAACAACATGAAAAAATCTATTATCAGCAAGATGTGGTCAACAAAACACAGAGAAGATTGTACCCCGAAATTGGACATCGGGATTTTTGCAGGAAATTATCATAAATGGGAATCTTTCAAAAATTTATTTTACGAAACTATACACAAAAATAAATCAATGTCAGGAGCACAAAAAATGCAGTTTTTAAAAAGTAAGCTGAAAGGAGAAGCCGAAAGACTTGTTCAACACCTAAACATCAGTTCAGATAATTACCAAATCTGTTGGGAAATCTTAAATCACCGGTACAGCAACACCAAACTAATCTTCACTTCTCATATCAACATCCTTTTATCAATTCATACTATGCAACATCAATCGGATACACATATAAAAAATCTGTTCGACACTACAAACGAAAGTCTAAACGCTATCAAAAACCTCGGTATTGATATCTCAACGTGGGATCCCTTAATCATTCATTTACTATCCCAAAAACTGGATTCTCAAACCCATGCTGAATATATCGAATCATTGGAAAATCCCAGGGAGTTACCTAAATTATCCGATTTCCTCAAATTTTTAGAAAACAAATATACATCTCTCGAAGCTTCTCGTCGCAAGCAATCCTCCCCTAAGTCTTCAACATCATCCACGGAGAAAGACGCTCCTAATCATACATATAATAAAAATCAAAATCAGAGAAAGCCAAATCATTATTATAACAAAAATAACAATCAATTAATTGAATCAAACAGGCCATTTTTGCGCAACAATTCTACTAAAAGTTTTGTAACAAGGTCACAAAACTGCCCACTTTGCAAAGACAACCACGGACTCTTCCACTGTAAATCATTTTTAGAATTAAACCCAGAAGCGAAACGTAATACAATTCAACGTTTAAGTTTGTGTAAAAATTGTCTTTACAATCATAAAGATAAGGCATGTTTTTCCGAAACAAAATGTCGAGTGTGCCAGGGTCGGCACAACACTTTGCTACACGATGCCTTCTCACACGAGGCCGAGGCGGCCGCGTCATGTAACTTGACTACGCCGGTAAATGCATCGCCCTCTACTTCTCGGGAACAGAAGCATCGCAATAATAACGTTCATGTTTCCCAAAATAATATTACCGAAACTCTGTTAGCAACAGCAATCGTTCGAGTCAAGGGAGCGAATGGATCAATTTTTGAATTAAGAGCCCTCATTGATCAGGGCTCCCAAGTATCACTCATCTCAGAAAACGCAGCTCAGATGCTGGGTCTTCCACGACGAGCTTGTAAAGGTTCCATATTTGGCATAGGTACGCAACAGCATAACTGCAAGGGGTTAATCACTATCTCAGCCTCTTCCTTATACTCTGACTTTACATTCGAACGTGAGGTCTTAGTAATGAGGGCACTAATCAACCACTTACCTAACTACTCTTTCACTAAACCATCATGGCCATTCTTACAAAACATCCAGCTCGCGGATCCAGATTTTAATGTCAGTCGCCCGGTTGATTTGTTGCTAGGCGCGGACGTATACTGCGAGATTATTATGGCCGGCATTATCAAAGAGGAAGAATCATATCCCGTAGTGCAACAAACTCGTCTCGGATGGATCCTGTGTGGAAACGTGGGATCATCTTATCAATGCAATGTCGTCATGAACAATATCGAAGACATACAGAAATTTTGGGAAGTGGAAGACATTTCGGAAAATAACATCAATTTGTCATCAGATGATCAGCTTTGTATTCAGCAGTACAAATCAGAAACAGTGAGAAGAGAGGATGGAAGATATGTGGTAAGCCTACCTTTGAAATCTGATATCGATGAAAAGTTAGGAGAATCAAAACCAAAGGCAGTAGCACAATTTCTTCAATTGGAAAAAAGATTTTCAAAAAATCAACAAATTGCAAAGGATTACAAAGCATTTATCGACGAATACAAAGAATTAGGTCACATGCGCAAATGCACGAAAAAAGAATCGCCAGATTGCATATTACCTCACCACTGTGTACTACGAGCAGACTCTACAACTACTAAGTTAAGAGTTGTTTTTAATGCGTCATCGATGACGTCCACCAACTACAGTTTAAATCAATTAATGTACACAGGGCCAAATTTACAGCAAGATTTATTTACTTTAATTTTGAGATGGAGACAGCATGAATTCGTTATCAATGCTGATTTACAAAAAATGTTCCGCCAAATAATGTGCAATGAAAAACATCTAAAATATCAAAAAATTCTATGGCGCGATTCCCCTCAAAAACCCTTAGATGAATACGAACTGACGACCGTAACTTATGGTCTTAAGGCGGCACCGTTTCTCGCTATGATGACTTTACGTCAGTTAGCAGAAGACGAACGATCAAAATTTCCAGCTGCTTCCAAGGTCCTGGAGGAAGACTTCTACATGGATGACCTGTTGTCTGGACATAACACCATAGAAGGTGCCATACAGCTTAAAAAGGACCTTATTAACTTACTGAAGTCAGGCGGATTCGATTTACGTAAATGGGCATCCAACAAACCAGAAATCTTAGGTAACACAGTATCAGGAAGTCAAGAAGTATTTGAATTTAAACATCAGGAATCAACTAAGACGTTAGGCCTCAAATGGCACCCCTCTGAAGATCAATTCATGTTCCAAAATAAAATAGATACTTCTTCAACACGGACCACCAAGAGATCACTCCTATCAGACATTTCAAAAATCTTTGATCCTCTTGGGTGGTTGTGTCCGCTTTCCACAAAACTCAAAATCCTTTTTCAAAACGTCTGGACCATGGATCTTCAGTGGGACGACCAAGTACCAGAAAATATCAACTCGGAGTGGCAATCAATTAAAGAAGGTTTACCGGCATTACAACATATCAAAGTTCAAAGGTGGTTACAGATACACAAGGACGAAAATATAGAGCTGCATGGTTTCTGCGACGCTTCGAATAAAGCTTATTCTTGCGTCATATATTGTAGATCAAATATCAATCAAAATCAATCAACTATAACTATTGTGGCGGGAAAACCGAAACTTGTACCTGTACGAGCCGAGGAGAAAAACATATCACTACCAAAACTGGAACTAAGCGGTGCCCATCTATTATCGAAATTGGTAAAAGTAGTTCAAAAATGCTTTCCTAATAATAAAGTGACCGCATACGGATGGTCAGACTCAACGGCTGTACTTGGTTGGCTCCAAGGCGACCCCGGCCGCTGGAAACCATTTGTAACCAACAGGGTGAAGCAGATTGTCGAAATTATTCCAAAAGAAAAATGGAGCTATGTAAAATCAGCCGAAAACCCAGCTGATTGTGCTAGTCGAGGAGTGTCAGTCGAGCAATTACAAAATCACCCTCTGTGGTGGCATGGACCGTCGTGGTTGACAACATTCAAAGAAAATCAAGAAATCAGGCCAATTTACACCACAGTAGAGGAAACTAAAAAATCAGCACACATCAACGTTTCTCTTTCGACGCCTCAAACAGATGACATAGCACATAACTTATTAAATAAAAGCAGCAACTTCAATCGAGCTGTAAGAATAATCGCTTGGACATTACGAGCAATATCACGCAATCAATCAAAACCTAAACACTTAACAATAACCGAAATGAAGAAAGCTAAGAACATTTTAATCAAGAGAGTACAAGAAGAAGAATTTAGTGAAGATATTATCAGTCTTAAGAAAGAAAATCAAGTCAATTCAAAGAGCAAGTTAGCGAAATTGAATCCCTACTTGGATCAAGAAGGTATGCTGCGAGTTGGCGGTCGCCTCCGAAATGCGAATATCAGTCAAGAAATGAAACATCCGCTCATCATACCATATAGTAGTCACCTTACTGACTTACTTATAGATCAAGGACACCAGATGACGTATCACGGGGGAGCTCGCCTAACATTATCATGGCTACGTGAAGAATACTGGATATTATGCGGTAATCGTGCTGTCAAAAAACGTCTTCGAAACTGCATCAAGTGCAGACGTCACGAACCAATCAAACACGATCAATTAATGGGAGATCTACCCTTAGCGCGCTGCAACCCTGGCAGACCGTTCCAAAAAACAGGTGTTGATTTTACGGGATACATTGACGTCAAAACAAACAAAGGACGGGGCGTGAAAACCACTAAAGGGTATATTTCCATATTTGTATGCATGGTCACGAAAGCTGTGCATATCGAATTGGTGTCGGACTTGACCTCCTCAGCTTTCCTTGCTGCTTTGAGAAGGATGGCTGCTAGACGAGGCACGCCAAGCCATATCTACTGCGATAATGGCACCAACTTCGTAGGAGCAAGCAATATATTGAGCAAAGAATATATTAACATGCAACAAACCCTCGATACTGAATTTTTCGATGCCATTACTGATATGAAGATCTCGTTTCACTTCAATGCTCCGAGCCACGCCAGTGCCGGAGGTCTGTGGGAGTCTGCCGTGAAGAGTCTAAAATTCCATCTCAAAAGGGTCATCGGAGAACAGAAGTTAACATACGAAGAGTATTCGACGTTACTATCTCAACTTGAAGCATGCCTCAACAGCCGGCCACTCTGCGCTCTTACGGAAGATCCCGAAGACTTAGACTGCCTCACGCCATCACATTTTCTGGCAAGCGGTCCAACACTAACAATCATCGAAACAGAACGAGATCTACGTACTCGGTGGCAATTAACGCAAAAGATCTTTGATGATGTATGGAAAAGATGGCGCAGCGAATATCTGTGTCAATTATCCGCACGGAGTAAGTGGCACTATCCGAAGGAAAATTTAAAGATCAATGACGTCGTAATCATTCATGACGCAAATCTTCCGTCAGGAAAGTGGCCGCTTGGCAGGGTCCTCGATATTCATCCCGGAAAGGATGGCTATGTCCGAGTGGTCACCGTGAAAACAAAAAATGGAACAATCAAACGGCCAATCACGAAATTATCATTATTACCATGCAACGAAAATCAACTTGATAAACAAGACACTGAAAATATCACGCAAACAGATTCGCGACAGCAACAACCAAAACCTGCACCTTCCAAATTTCGCAACGCCTTACTGACAACCATGTTGTTATTTATGTTAGTTATCACTCCGATAAAATGCGACTATAAGTTTTCTACCTTTGATATCAACCAAAGTATTTATTTTGACAAGATGATGAACATGAGACTGGAACGGGAAGAATGGAAAATAATTGTTTACTGTAATATGTCACCTTATTGGAGAGGAACAGATCTATTTTTAAAATATATCAATCACCTTGAAAACATCTGTTCCACTGATAAAATAACACAATGCGACGTGGTCATATTGCAACTACGTCACGGGTACGACGAACTCGAACATTACAACAGCATGTTACTCGGTCAGCAGAAATACGGAGTACGACGTCGTCGAGGCCTTATCAATGGCGTGGGCTACGTTGCCCATGAGTTATTTGGAATTCTTGACGAAGGTTTTGCACGAAAATATCAAAAAGATATAGACTTGATCAGAGACAATCAAAAACATCTTGCATTACTGTGGAAAAATCAGACATCCATAGTAGAAGCTGAGCTGAACGTCATCAAGAGAGTTGAACTTTCCATGTACCAACAACATAAGCTCATACGACAATATATGAACAACATGACAGCGGCAGTTAAATCGTTAAAGGAAGAAATTCAAAAAACAAATATGAAAAACGATTTTACCTTATCAACTGTAATAGCCAACAATATCATGATAAATCTAAGAAGCATACAGGAAACGCTGGTGGATACATTAACAAACATCTATTACGAAAAATTCAACGTTCACCTTCTAACACCCGAGCAACTAAGAGATGAACTGAACATCATAACTGGCCAGCTACCAAAAGACCTGACCTTACCTGTTAACAACATTCAGACAGAAGTAGCTAAAATATTCCACTTACTTAAGGTCAAGACACGAACTACAAAGGAATATCTCATCTTCGAGGTTCGCGTTCCTTTAGTAAGCCGCGACTATTTTGAAATGTATAACATTATTCCAGTTCCGAAACAATTTGGCAAAAGCATGGTCACCCTAGTGCCCGTCTCCTCGCACATAGCGATAAACATGCAAAAGGATTCTTATATCCCTATGTCCTTGGATGACCTACAAGAGTGCGTAGCCTACGACTCCAACGAATACATCTGCCCCTTGAAACGGCCTGTTTATCAATTGACATCAGACGAAAACTTGTGCATCAAAAATCATACTTCTAATCAATGTGAAACAGTGTCAACTGCATGCCGAGACAAGTGGACAGAATTACACTTAAATAATTCTTACATTTATTTTTGTTGTGGACAATGCACCGCGCGAGTCATATGTGGAGATAAAATTACATCGGAACACCTCAGCAAGGCCGGAGTTATGACATTGAGCGATGGCTGCATCATCAAAACGGGCACATTTACCGTCTACTCTGGCAAAACGCTATCAAACTCTCTGAGAACCTCAGTAGATGTCATGGATGTCGAAATACCACCCATCAACAACATCATCAACCTTTCGATTCCTGTTTCTACTATATCAGAGGAATCGAGTGAAGCGAGAGAGAAACACACCCTGCAAGACATCGGAGCAACGATCAACAATCTTAAATCATCAGAAACAAATATACTGGCTGACACTATCTCATATCACGATGTCCACCATTACACTGTCATATACTTGTTGGTGTGTATAGTGGCTCTAGCCGGTATCATTTACACCGCGCGTCGAATACGCAGACGCTGCGTGCCCTTGCAATCGGATCTCTCTCCTTCTGCATCTGTTCGGGCGGAGCCCAGCGTGCACTACGCTGTAGTTGAAGAACGGACAGCAGCAGCCGGCCCCTCCGACAGACAAAGAGACAGAGCTACATCGCCAGTGATACAAAAAACATTTGTGAAAGTGAAATGACATTTCTAAGTTTTTTATAACTACATTGTAAAATGAAATATCTTAAGGTCATCTTATCATTTATAATTCATATCATTAATCTCATCTCGCCCCCGGAGCATGTACGATGCATGCAGCGTACATTTTGCTTGTGTCAGCATCTTACGCGCACCGCGCCGCGACCTACTTAGTACCACATTATCATTCATCGCGTGTACTCACATCTATCAATAAATCATTTAAAACATTATCAAATCTTTTCTATCAACTAAAGGTGTGTGGTTTAGCAATAGACCGTACAGTAACTATAATGCGGTTTAAAATTTTCAAATTACGGTTTTGCCTTAGATCATTTAATACACAGGATAAGCCTTACCTGCGCGTTCCCCTCTGCCAAAGTATAAGATCAAAAATCTAATACGTTCATAAAAACTAGTTGCATAATCGATTATGATCATTATGTGAATCGGTAGGGTATCGAAGAGACGTCTAAAAGTGCTCTGTTAAAAATGTCATGTTATGCAATTTTCTCGTGTAAAAAGTGGTCAAACTCATTTAATCTTCCAAAAGATGGCATAACCTCTTCATTACTAAGTTTTTTTTTAACGTTGTTTCCTATTTAAATGTAATTTCTGAAAATCGAAGAAATATCTATTAATATCGATTACGAAAATAATTATCGAATCACGTTTGCAACTGATTTCCTTCCAACCCATAAAATAATCTAAGATCGCATACGAGACTAGTTCATTAACCCCCGTTTTAAATGTATCAATTACATTCTTAAGGTTCTGTAATAAGGTTTCAATTTGAAAAACGATTAGTTGATGACGTAGGCGCACTCCCCACGAGACTCGTGCGGTGATGCGCACTCCCCACGAGACTAAGGCGCACTCGTCACGAGACTATGTATTTATGATTTACAACCTTCGTCTTTATTCCCTGTGCATTAGAGTTGATATATATTTTTTGTCTTCTCTCTCTTTCTTGCCAAGAGTGTATTATTATGTGTATTTACACTTTCTCAGTGTGAGTTTTATAGGTGTGCAGCATGGTATAATAAAACAAGGTATCTTCTTCCCAAGTAAAAAACATGTAACGTCACGATAAGTGTTGCCACTAATTGTTCTTTTAGTAAATTTAAGGACTTTCTCGATTAGCGCATGCGCATTAAATAAAATTTTAACTAACTTAGCTAATTAGTATCACGTGTGATTCAACTTTTTAATAATTTAAAAATTGGTATTATGGATTATTAATTTGCAATTGGTATATAAAGTTCCAAAAATGCATTTTACTCGGGTAATTCAATTATACACAGCGGCAACACATCAAATTGACAAGTATCATATTGGCAACCCGCTCTGTCATCTCGCTCACTCTTATAGCGCTGTTTCGTTCGATGAAGAAATTACTATAGCTTACAAACTTTTGCGGTGCGGTGAACTGTGCTTCATTATGAGCTAAACCAATAGTGGACAAAAGGTCAATACAATTAATTATTCTTTTTGCGTTTGCATATTTAGGAATTACAGTGATTTTTAAGCTAGTTCGTTCACGTCAAGTAGGTATGACGTGACATATTTGGCGTTTCACTTGCCGGCACGGCCCTATTATGAAATCGAAAGAAAAAATTGACAATTATCAAGTAATACAAATATCCAAAGATAAATAAATGATTTTTGTCTTTGATTTTGACTTGTGACCCATCCAAATTGGACGGAATTTAAATCTGTTTGTAATTTGTAACACAGCCCATCAGGCTGGGTAGGAAAGGTACCAATACCGAACTGGGTTTCTTTTGACGTTATCTTCCCATCAGTGGTCATTCCGAAACGATAAACGGGGCAAATCAAAAAAAAGTTTGAGAACCGCTGCGCAACTGATGACGTATGCATGTTCCTATAACGTCACCAGCTGTCACGGGAAGAACATACCAGGCGAAGTATATTATTATACCATGGTGTGCAGAAAATAAGCTAGTGTTTAAGTTTTTTGTAGTGTGCATTTATAGCGACACAAATTATTTCTGTGAATGTGTGATTTTGTTTAGATGTAGTAGTAGCTTACCCCCGCACTAAAAGCGGCAGAAAGTTTTGTAAGGAGATTTGTCTGCGTAAGTCGTCCTGTATTAAATGATCTAAAGGTTTTGCTAATATCTTAAAAGGGTTTGAAAATTTGGCCTTCTCATAAAAGTAAATAATAATAAATAAATAAATATAGGGACAAATAACACTGATTGAGCTAGCCCCAAACTAAGTTCAAGACTTGTGTTATGGGATACTTACTCAACGATACTATATTTTATAACAAATACATATAAAGATAAACATCCAATACCCAGGACAATTTGAAAATGGCCATTTTCCAACTTGCCCTGCCCGGGGATCGAACCCGGGACCTCTGGGTGGCGGTCTAGCATGGTGACCACAACGCCACGGAGGTCGTCAAAGGCTGATTTATCCTTAATTTTTTACGGAAGATTTACAACGTCCGTTCTATAAACTTTCAGTGGGGTTACAAATGTTTAGATTCAAAATTCATAAACTTAAAAAACATCTTACCTATAAACTTATGGTACGGCCTATAGACGGGTGCGAGCGGCGGCGCGGGCGCATTCATCTGCCTCGCGCACAAGTGCAGGTGCGCTCGAGACCTCGGCGAGCCTCGAGCGTTCACTCCCACCCCCGCCGCACCCCCCACACCCCGCGCCGCACAGTGCGCCCCCGCCGCCAAGGGGACCAGGGCACCAAGGGCTGCGCTGCCGCCGATCATTACTAGCTCTCGGAGAACACCTGAAAATAATGTAGGATGAGTTCTTGAACCTTTACATTTGTTACTTGGGAAATGCATGAATCTGTGGTACAAGGTTAGTATAATTCGTTGTCTCTGGTCGGTCTGCGCGACAGGGGCAATGCCTTTTTTAACTATCCATGTCTACTACTATACTTAGTGCTAGATCAACCACTTAGCAAGAGTAGCAATTGGTAACGGGCCCCGCGTATCTAAACCATTCGGAAGAACCTCCAGAGCGTATTTGTTGAGTTTTTTTTTTATATAAACGCTAAAGGTGCGCCCCTGGGTTCTGTCTGCCCCTTTAGGGATAAAGGCGTGATAGTATGTATACAAAAGTGTTAGTAATGCTTAAAATAAACTTACATAATAATAAAGAAACTCACCAAGCGCAGCGCGTCTCAGATGCGCGAGCCGATGGTGCAGAGTCAGCATGGTCAGCAAACGTCGTGCGCACTCCGGCCAGTCTTTGCACGCCAGCAGCAGCGCGCGCGCTTCTTTGGCATCCCTCCTCGTCCGCAGCGTCCTACACAGCGCACGCGCCCAGCGCAGCGCCGCCGTGAGCTCCCCCCGCACAGCCCCGCCCGCACCAGCGCCTCTGGCCCCGCCCTCCACGCTAGCGCCGCCTCCTTCTACGTATACGGCGTGTAGACTGTGCAATGCCTAGAGAAGAGATACAAGTGATATATTTTAAAAAAGAATGGTTTTTTTTTGCTATATAAAAACTTAGTTAACTAGTGGGACACTGAGCCAAGCACGATAAATAACATTTGCTTTACTTCTAAAGCCGTAAGTGACCTGGAAATTGTAAAATCATTTCACAAAAGTACGTTTAGATTTTTTAGATCTTGTATTAAACAAAAAAAAAAAAAAGTTTCCTACCTCAAACGTCATCTGCAAGCCGCCATTGTAAACTACGTATAGCCTATCGTCCTCGTTCTCGACGAGCGTGCAAAACGCCGATATTAACGTGGTCCAACACGTCCGCCCATTTAAACCTAAAAAATACATAATTAATAATCACAATATGCACAACGAATAATGCACTAAATACTATCACACTGATTGTAGCTTCCATCGAATTTTTTATTTCAATTGTAATCTTCAATATCTATATTATCTGAGATCCATCACACGTCTGAACGCATGATTGATTTCGTGGTATATGTTATCTATAAATCTTCCAAGTTCTATTAACAAAGTAACAATACTCATTTTTAAACCATTAGTGGCTAAAGTGGTGGAATTTTCTTATAGTGTGGAGATTCTTTCTTACACTAAATTTTTAGGTTCAAACATGAAACACGTCATAAGTTTGTTTCACCGTATTACTGATGAAAAGTAGCGCTTGTCTAGTAGGGCAGTCTACCCTTACAGTCCCACATTAAGATAGGGTAGGGATAGGGTCGATAAAATGGTCATAGTAGTGTTGCACCGTAATTACTTGGTTAGTAGCTATTTAATGATAAATTGTGATATACCCTGTAAGTAAGCAGAGAGCGTGCTCCTGCGAAAGGCCGCGGCCTCCCGTCCGTCGGCGCTGTCCGGCGCCGCGTTGCTGCTGCCGCTGCTGCTGCTGCTGTTGCTGCTACCGCCGCGAGACGCTAGTACCCGTGCTAACCTGCACATAAGTATTGGAGGTCTTAAATTCTCATTAGTCAAACAAATAATGCCGTGTGGTGTCCGGCATAGAATAGAACCACTCCATCTCTTCCTGTGGATGTCGTAAGAGGATTTGACTAAACAACTGATCACAAACATCACGTACTGCAACTGCATTCGTAAGCAGGGTTTAACGACCTCTGTGGCCTATTGGCCAACATGCCAGACTGTCTAACTGGAGGACGATCCTCGGTCAGGTCAACATGGAAAATAATCTTTTTTAGATTGACCTGGGTCTTGGATGTTTCAATAAAATATCGCTGAGTTACTATCTTATAACACAAGTCTCGAACTAAGTTTAGGCTCAATCTGTGTAATTTGTTAAAAAAAGAAGTTAACATCAGGCAAGCCGCCAGTCGTAAAACTATAGCCAACTTATTTGAACTGTTTTGGCTTTTCCTCCTCTTTGCAAGATCTTTAGCATCCTTTATTATCCCATATCCCATATTTGGAAAAGAAAGAGCGGAAAATCGCACCCCGGGCTCCGTAGTAACACAGCTGTAAATGCAATCAGGAAGCGCTTGGAAGCAGAAGAAGTCACACAAAAATCTTTTTGAACTTATCAAGAGCTTCGAAGCTTTATAATAGTACATTACGATATAAGTGCATCATAGTGGTTATAACACACGAGGCGGAATTTCAGCCCGAGCCGCAGGCGAGGGCGTAAAAGATCCGAATGTGTTTAACTAATATATGTACTTATATCGTACTACAATTTTCGAAATACTTGCGAGGAAAAATACCTGACCTAAATGACCACTGTATGCACACGGTTGCTTTCCCACCGATTTACTTTTTAAAATCAGCGGCCTGCAGTACTGGTTGGCGCCGCGCGGCGGCGGGCGGACCAGTTCCAAATTTGAACAATAAAAAACTATTTTAGCGAGCCGAATTTACTATACTATAACTATAAAACATACTCTAGAGTGTGTAGTGTATAATTCATTACCTCAGTAGCTCGTCAGCCGCAGCCTGGTAAAGATGCGCGTGCGGCGCGATGTTCCGAAACGCCCAGTGTATGTTTTGATGCTGCGCCAGCGCCCTGGCGAACGCGCTGGATCTCCGACAGCACAGTCTCAGCAGCGCGTAGTACGGCGGAAGCATGGCTCGGTTGTACGCCACCACTTCGCCGTCGTCGTGATCCGCGCTAGTAAGGGTATATTTACGTTATTGGTACTGGTCAAAATTATAACCAATACGCGGTATAATACACAAACTGACGCATCTGTTTTGTCTACAAGGAAAGTAGCAACTCAAAATAGTAAGGGTTTTACGAGAAGGGGAAACAAAGTCTCTTAATAGTATATGCGCAAAAAGGTAGGCGGTCCGGGGGTGAAGCCGTCATTGAAAACATATATCAGGGCTCTTCTTAAAAAAAATAGAGACGACGATCAAAAAAGGGGGTTCGAAAGCTTCTAAGTAAAATAAATGTGCGAGGTATTCTTTAAAGAATGTTCAGAACGCGCAAAAGAGATGGGGTGTTCGAGGGGAGAAGCCATTGTAAGCGCGAAAGAGAAGGGGGCTCCGAGGGGCGAAGCCATTCAGTAAAATAAATATGCAAAGGATAACAACGCGCAGATGAGAAGGGGATTTCGATGTTTTTATATACAGTAACAAACTGACAGTATGTTGAAGGCGATGTGCTTGATGAGGCGCGGATGGAGACCATCCTTTAAAGGATGGTTGCAAACTGCAAAAGAGATTTCGGTCTGTCGTTATACAAATAAACCAACTCACAGTATGTAGTTGAAGGCGATGTGCTTAATGAGGCGCGGGTTAGAGACCGCCAGCTGCACGTTTTCGGGGCAGTCCAGCGAGACAGCGTGCCAGAACGTCAGCAGCGCCTGCTTGTTGGGGTGCACCGCCACTGATGGCTCCGATATCGCCGGGTGGTACAGCTCCCACAGGTCGTTGAAGTATTGCCCGAACTGCGGAACATTCAACTTATTCTTAATTTCACCAAAGAAGACAACTCATTATTTAAAAAAAAAACTCGACTGCCTTTATATATATCCAGTGTCACTCTCAAAAGACGAATCTTATGACAAATCTCAAGCTTTAATCCATTAAGCCGTTCAGGCCGAGAGAATGCCAAACAATTATACATACATACTCTCGAAAACATAACCCTCCTTCTGGCGTTAAAATACGTGTAACTTACCTCATAGGGGCCATCCACATATTACGTCACAGTAATGATGGGGGGTCAAAGGATCGGAAAAAAGCTTAACAAGGAGAGGGGAGGTGTTCGAGAAGTCAAAACTATACGTGACGTAATATGTACACGGTTCCTTGCTGAGGCGACCAGGTAAGTCAAATTCCAGAACGTATTGAAGATTTTATACTTATTAGCTTGTCCTATTTCCGAACGTACTGATAATTAATACGTGTAACGTTTGTTTTATTTAACATAAACTTTTGCTCAACGCTGCGTTAAGCGGATGAGCACAAAATGGGCTGATCCATTTCAAGTCTATCTCTGTCGTATTTTAATTTTATTTTATTTTAATTTTTTTTATTTTATTTTAATAGGAAGACCAACAGCACATTCATTGAATTAGGTAATAACTTAGATATTAAAAAGCCAATGCATAGTATGTAACTGCGACGGACTTTACCATTGCGTACTAAATTCGTGACCAAAGCGTTAAGGTACATAAATTCCTTACCATCAACTTCTCTACTCTGCTGACGACGCAGTACGACATGACTCCAAAGTACGCCGTCAATTTCATTGTCCCGTGCACTGCGATGTCAGTGTATTTGCGAGCAGCTTTCAGCTTGCTTAGCAGCATCGTGTACACCTGAACAAGAAAATGTTAAATGAGAAAAAATACAATATACTATGTAATCGATGGATGGAGTAGGTATCCGAAACCTTCAAGCTGGCTATCACACATTGGTTCATAAGATTAATTTCTCAGCTGAAGTGTAAATAGCTAGAAGTGTAGTCGATGATACAGCGTAGGTTGGTGAATAATATTACCCACCGTACTCATAAACATCGACAAACGTACTCATAAACATCGACAAACGTTTGCTAAACATCTTACATACTTTTCTTACATTTATCATCTCATTTTTATGGCCTGCCTAACTTCAGTGTGATTTTACTCTAATGTCGCAACGCATCTAATTAAATTAGTTTAAATAACATTAATTCTCGCTTGTCAACTAACACAACAAGTTTATTAACAAGTTTATTAGCTAGCAAATTTAAAAATTACTCGATTGTCAGGAACACCATCAAGTGATGAGAAGCGGAACTACCGAACTCGTATCGATAGTTCCGCTACACATCACTAGATGGATATCCGTAGTGCCATCTATTTTTGCTAGAGAAAGCCCTAACTTTCAAGCGTTAATCCCCATTAACTTTTAAACGGCTCAACCGATTTTCTACAACCTACGAAAGGAAATTTGCTTTCACGTTAAAAAACTATTGCCAAGCATTGAAATCGGTCCATCCATTCGAGCGCTACGACGCCACAGACAGACACACACAGTCAGACAGACAGGCATCAAACTTATAACACCCTTTTTTTATGGGGGGTTACAGCCTACAAGCAGGGCTACAGTCCGAAAAATAAAACTGGATGATTTAACACAGCCAAGCATGCCCCCATTTATCAATTAGCAAGTTCCTACAGGCTACTCGCTTAACCGCTGATTCATACGATGTTAACCTACAAGAAATAATCATACCTGATGTAGTGTATGATGCGCTGTATCGGGCAGTTTTGCCAGATGATGCGCGTGGTGTGCGTGGTGCGGATGGTGCGGCTGCCGCGCCCGCGCGTACCCCGCCCGGAAGTGCTGCGACGGCACCAGCGCCACCAGCAGCAGCGCCGCGGCGGCTCGGACGCGCGCCGCGCTGGCCGCTAGCAGTTGAGGCTCCACCCAGCGCTCTGCTGTACGGAGGGCCCACGCGTGGGCTGCTTTGTTTCTTGGTACCTGAATAACAGATGCCAATGTTAATGTACGGCGAATTTGGTACTTTCTAGATTAAAAATAAATTATTTGGCGCTGTTGAAAAAAACATCACAAAATAATGTCACGATCATATCAATTTTCAATGTGGTTTTAGATTTATTATTGCAGAAACTTGTATTAAGAGCGCTATTTGACTCCAAGAAACTATGACGTACGTCTATATTTCATACAAATCCCTTAGAAAATGTTTGTTTTGACTCAGATCAGATAGAAAAAAGTATCTGATTTGAGTTGTTGGAAAACAGCAAATTCTAGAACGCTAGTTGGTTACTTGCAGGTTCTGGGTTCGACCGACAGCCAGACCTGTGTCACTTCCCCGTTTAGGTCTCGAAAATATACCTTTACTATGCGTACTACATTATTACTATGCGTATGGCGACCACTCCGAAGGGGAAAATGCAGTTACATGAATCGTTTGTCCAGAGTAATAAGAATGAAATTGGCTTGCAATGGATGTCTAGGTATCTAAACGAAGAGGTGAGGAGTTCTAACGTGATCTAAGTAGTCCTCACTATTAGCTCTATCTATGGTTTATTTAAACCATAGCGCTAACCACATTAAGTAGATACTTCTTTGAATTTCTTGTCTGAGTAAGACTTCTGTACGTAAGTACTAGCACTTATTCTGCGCCCCAGTCAGAGTAAGTTGAAAAATGACCTTAAGTAAATAAGCAAAATTTCAGCACAGACACGTCGGCCTAAGTATTCTGCCAATCTTCCGCTCAAGATGAGCGAGGCTGTGATATGTTTTGACAACCAACAGCATTCCGACATTGCTAGACAGATATACTATATCTGTCTCGTTCTATGTCTATAAAGAAAATTGATTAGTGGTTTATACACGCTGCAACAACTTTGATTTGCAATTTGGCTTTATAGGGAAACTATTTCACCAGATGGATTGCGCATTTCGAGCAGAAAGTTCGGATCGATGGATATACAAAGTATGACTGGAACGAAATATAAATACATCTATGTCGAAAATTGCGGTAGGAATGTTTTTGACGATAACAATCGCTTTTAGACCGCCCGTTGTACATTTAAATGTCTATTCTGTGTGTATTTTTCTTTTTATTATATAGTAATTTTTTTGGTGTACAATAAAGTATCACATAACAATACTACAATGATGAGCTTACTTGCAACGCCAGCCACTCGAGCGCAGCGTGCGGACAAACGTCCGCGACGTCCCACAGGCGCGCGAGCACGAGCTGCGTGAAGCACGGCAACCCCCCCGGCGCGCCCGCACCGCCCCCGCTGCCCTCCGCCAGCAGGGTGAGCAGTTTAAAAAATGCTCCACAGGTCTGCGAAGATAAGACAAATAATGGTCGCACTACATACGGCAAATGCAAAAAACTGAAGAAAACTTTACACGTTCAACCCACATTACGGGTTCTCAAAAGTGACACCAGGTGGCAGCATAGTGACATCAGGTCCAATCGTCTGTTGTCATTACACCATCAGTTGACAGGTTCTTTTGCTCCGTCAAATGTAGCCAATAACAGTAGCTTATAGGGATACTCGTAACGACAAGGTCAGGAAAGCATGATTGGAATTTAATTTGTTCCGTCTTTTAGATTATCCAAAAATATGGACCGATATTTTTCAGTTTACCAAAAAAGTAACAATTTACAAAGATACGAAGCATTAAAGTTACGGACTGGGGACTTGCGACGTCACCGCTAAGTAAAAATCACACCTAGCCGTGACGACATGCGAAATTTCAATTCATTCTGTATCTTCGTCATTTTTTGTTGCTCAGATGAAAGAAAAAATACGTGAACAATATTTTTTAATAATCTAACCGATGAACTAAAAGTGTTTTCCAAGCGAAATGCCTATTGGACCTGACTTCACTGTGTGGACCGCCATCTGGTGTTCCATATTTTTGAAAATGTTTCCTCATTGCATTTGCGAATAATAAGCTGGAGCTATAACAAGGACGGGTAATAAATATTATATTTAACAACAGCTTATTTTAACATGACCGTGCAGAAATCAAAGTCAAAGTGCGAACCTCTGAGTGCTTAGCGATAGCCTGGAAGATCATGTTGACGATCTTCTGCGCGAGCGGCTCGTTCCACCGACACAGCGCGAAGATGAGTGACCTTGTCTGCTGAAGGTTGAGGCAGTCGCGGGTCTGTTGGTAGATGAACGGGAAGCCCTGCACACAAACCTCGGGATGTAACTGATGAACAGAAAAACGACACTTTGTTTTAGTAGGCACATTTATGGTCGGGCTACATCTAGCAGCACGGAACAGCACCTTTCTATGCTGCTATCCTTTTCTGTCGCTGAGAACCGACATTAGCTAGAGCGAGAGAGAGCGACGGAACACTTCAGCAAGGCCGGTGCTGACGTTGGTATAGCAACATGCGAAAATGCTGTTCTGGTCTGGGATAAAAGACAAAAACTTTGAATGTACCAGCTGCTTCTTTTCTCACGCAGATAGTAAAAGCCAATCGAGAGAATGAGCGACAATCTAAATCATGTCAATAGATGATGCGGCTAGCAACCTATCACTTTTACCATCTTCACGCCCACCATCACGCTAAAGGCGGGCCCGGGTTGACTTCCCGTTAGGGAAAAAGGCCTTATAATGTATCTGTATCTTATTAAAGTGACATTAAAACAAGGTGGATTCTTACTTGACGTATAAAACCGTCAATTAAAAAAAAAACATCACCTTGAAAGTCTCTTAACGAACTTTGCCACGAGTCACCATGAGCTGTTCAGATGTTATCCAAGGAAATGTCCCTATATTGTTGCAAAGCGACCACTCCAACAAGCCCTGGCAACTATCTTAACCTGAGCTGTCGGCTTGAGTAAAATCAATAAATGAAGTGTCCACTATACCTTGGCATGTAACAAGGCCCTGGCATCAGGTTCATGCAGAGCGAGTACTCCTTGCGCGTCACGTGACCGCTCCACTAGCCCCGCCACGAGCGCCACCATCTTGTCCAGAGCTCCCGGCCTTAACTTGTCCCCCGCGCTTTCTGCAGCCCCGCTGCCACTTCCGCTGCCGCTCCCACTGCCACTTCCGCTAGCCTCTTCTGTCGGTGACTCAACCTACAAGAAGTTCATGATGTGAGATGTTCTTTTTATTATCGAGTGTATTATTAGATAGCACTGATGTCAGATTTATTGAACTGCCTAGAGGCATCTGACAGCTTGACGACTGCCATATAATGAGGAGAGCCGGGACCAACGTACCAAATGTATATGCAAATGTATGTTATTACTCTATAAAAGAATATTTAAATGAGTATGATATTCGATTTTTAATTATAATTTTTATTGTATTCCTATAAATGTAAATGCTCACATTGCAGGGACGATGTATGTCCTATTAGGACAGAACATGGAGGCACTTTTGTAATGTTAAGACCTGTGTATATTTCACTTGTGTTCGACAATAAAAACAGTTGGTATTTGTATGTAAACAGGAAGGTCCCATCAATGGTACAATGGTAATGGTACAGGTGGTTTGGAGGGATTGATCAACTTTGAAAGGCATAAAAATACCAGCTTTTAAGCCAAATTACAAAGTATACAAATGATAAATTAATGTCTGAGCGCACTAACCGTGTTAGAATTTTGTCCTAAGTAGAAGTCCACCATGCTCGCGATGGCGTTCACCCTGAGCATAAACTTGCCCTCCTCCTCCCCCATCTTGCTGAACTCGTACAACAAACTGAAGTACTCAGTTAGATGCCGCAAGTGAGACCGCGCGCCGCTTTCCATCTGAAATATCAAAACCTGTTGTAAAAATAACCAACGGGCATCAAATTATCTAAATTCATTGCATCTTTGCCAGGCGCCGATCTATTATTTATAATGGGCACGATGCCCACAACCCTATTAGGAGTAGGTGCAAATAGGAGGCTTGCCCACAAACTTTTTTGAAGCTGGATGCGCGTCTCTCTCTACTATTATTTAACGATAAGTTGTGCAACAGGAATACGCGTTAGTAACACTTATGTATAAAGCAATTGTGAGTAGTTAACACTTTTTTTTTTAATTAGCCATGTATGTCCCTCTGCTGGGCAAAGGCCTCCCTTCTTTCCTTCCTGTACTCCCTATCTTTGGTCTTTTCTGTCCAATTCTTCTCGAACACTTTCAGTTCGTCAGCCCATCTCGTCCTTGGTCTTCTTCGCTTCCTGTAGGCGTTTGATGGAACCCAGTTTGTCGATTTGTGAGCCCATCTTTCCGCATACATATGACCTACGTGATTATACGACTTACACTTGGATTGGTGATGATCACAAATAGCCTAAAACCACTCGATCGCCTCCGTTCTTCGGAAGGCACGTTAAGTCATTGGTCAGGGCTATCATTGTTAAAATTCAGTATTAAGATGACTTAAGGCAGCTTGAATAGAGAGCCGACAAATGAGCCACCTTATCCGCTTTGGCCAGTCACGGACAACCTGCAACCGGCCGTCGTGTGACGCAGACAGCATTTTCGGATTTGCGGCTCTAAGCTGACCAGCCCAAGGTCTCTAGACCAAAAGGCCATTTTTACCGTGATAATGGTAATCCGATCCATAGTCCATTTAGTTAGGTATTTAAAAAATGTAACCAATCTTGACATGTCTTTTAATATATACACTTTAAAAATCAATACCTTTGCATATTACAAATGATTCATTTTATAAATTACATTTCTTTTTTAAATTTGCAAATATTTTGATTTATAAAGTGTTTACTTCAATAAAAAGACAAGTCGAGATTGTTTACATTCTTTTAAATACTTAAACAAATGGACTATAGAATCTATGAAAAACTGCTACGAGATCAAACTGTCATACTTACCAATGATAATAACATCCTTATAAACCTAGTAACACAGCTGGCTTCGCCTAACTTGCTGTTATCCTCTCCATCCTCACTACCTTGAAGGTATAAGGCACAATGACTAGATCTGAAACAAATGTTTACTATTATGAAACACGTACTATTCAAATAGAATGCACGTAATCAAGCGTGACAAGTCGAGGTAGGTTTACTAGCAGATACACGGCAAGTTTCAAATGTGGCATAAACACCATTTTAGGCTGGAATTGGACATCTTAATACATTTATCAAGTTATCGGATCGGAATCACTCAATAAATACACGTCCGATATAAGGCAGTCGTAACAATGTGGGATGGACACGTTTCCAACTCGGAAGATCGATCCCGTTATCGGGACCGACGTGTAATGAAAATCTAAACAGGCTATCAGATCCTACCAAAGAGAAAAACCGGACGTCTGTTCCCAGCCTTATGAATGAGTGTGTGCCTATCTACATAAACAGTAACTAGCAATTGCATTTGAAGCAACAACTTACCTGAGCCTTTGTATGACGTGCATGCATAGCCTCTGAAACATTTGCCGGACCATTTGGTTCGGGCATTTTATTAACACCTGAAACCAAATATTAACACTTGAGATATAAACATAGTTCTAAAAAGAGGAGTATTGAAAGTTTCGACATGTGTATCTTTGTTTGTCTATGGCATACATCCCAAATGGATGACCCGCAATTTTGCTATTATTTTAAATAGTAATTTTATCTAAAGCGTCCTTAGTCATGTAGGCTTTTTAAGATTTTTTTATCGTAATTTAAGTTAGTTTTTAAATATTTCAATTTTTATTAAGACTGTATATTACTGCACACATACCTGCATGGGCCACCACGTATCGTCAGCCATGTGTCCCAGAAACCACTCAGATGCAGCTGCTGACGCGTTGAACTGTTTCGTCACCAGCTCCACCCACGAAACCATCGTTGGCTACACAAATAGTGACATTTAAGTTATTTCAAGAATAAGAAACCCAGTCAAAAGCGCACTGGCACACACACACTAGTGTTCTCTGTGAAAATTGTATCTGTCTTTTACGATATGGTTCCGGACAGACGAGTAGACAGCAGTGACCCAAGCCATGGGCCTAAACCTCTGCCGCAATAGATTCTAGTTGAAACTCTGCGGTTAGGCGACCTTAATAATGATTTGATTGGAATATTAAATTCAATGAATTTTATGAGATAGATTTATCTTTGGCATAACTACTGTCCACTTTGGCTTATTTAACACTTTGACTGCTGAAAACACACCGTGTGTGTTTTGCGGAAACGAAAACACATATTTGAGTGTTACTTAACGCTCGTTATTTAGTCAACACTCACCTTCTCTTTCGCGTGTATGAAAGTTTCTATAAAGAACGACGTTGACAATCGCGCCGCGACCTCAGTGATCTCAGGCCTTAGAGTGAGCAGTGACTGCGGCACCGAACTGCACATTTGGCCCATGAAACTGAAAAGATGAATTGTTTGTGAATGTGATGAAAATGGAGTAGGCAATGGCAAACCACTTCAACAAAAAGGGGTCATTGTGTTTATTCAGAAACATGTTAAAGTGCAAAGCCTTCTCGATCATCTTTCCACACAAAGACAATATAAACAAACAGTATTTGACTGATTTGACATTTTAAAAACTTGGCTATATAGAGAAATTTAATAATAGACAGAAAGAAAGTCATTTTCACTGCAAAACTAGTTGATGTATTTTACTACCAAATAGTTAAGCTACAGAAGGCCTATCCACACCAAACCTATCCAAGGATTGGTTCCGGTCTACCTTTGGGTTGTCGGACAGCAGTCGCTCTGTGTAAAAACCAGTAACCTCGTCAAATCACCAGGTTAGGTAGCGGATCCTGGGCTCCGAAGAATAACCGCTGAGGATGCAACCGGGAATACGCTCGGACGATGATTAAGTTAAACTATAGGAAGGATATAACTCGTAACAAATATACTCACGTGAAATACGCGTGCTGAAAGATGTTCTTGTCGTGCAGGAAATGCATGTTGTCGTCCCAGATCCACTTGAGCAGCTCGGGCGGCAGCTGCAGCGTGCGCGCCGCGTCCGAGCCGCGCCGCTCTAGGGCCGATGACGGGGTCTCCTCCGTGCTAGATGACTACCAGATAAAACACTATATTAGTCTACGCATCACTACACTCATGGTATAATAAAACAAGGTATTCTCTTCCCGAGATGGACTGAGACTACGTCACGAATGTCACCATAAGTGTAACCACTAATTCACTTGTCAAGTAATTTGAAAAAAAAATCTTATTCGCAAACCTTTTCGAGGAATAGCCTCTAAGAGAAGCTTTCTCTAATCAGATTTTAAAATAAGGTCTTACTTATTTAGATATTTGCAAAAATCCGAATGAACTTCATTTTCAAGCAAGGTCAAGCTTAGTCAAGTCACAATGAAGATTGGCAAATTCCGCTTTCAGTACTGTACCGTCACTGTCATCTTCCTACAACAATATATGTCAAAGGACTACAACCAACACAACAAAAGTAATTTAAACAGGTGACATTGACAGATGACCGTTGTCATTGTTGTTTTTTGGTGCAGGCATAGAAAAAATTTATTCTTCTATTGCTGTGTGTCGTCACTTCCGGTGTAAAATTTAAAATTAAATAAAAAATCCTGATAACACTCATAATTTTTTTATTCAAAATACCTTCTTAAAATTGTCTATATTTTCGATTAAAACCATCTACAAAACTTTATATTATTTAGTTGACAAGCCAATTGTTCTTTTTAGTAAATTTCAATACTTTCTCAATTAGTTAATGAATATAAAATAAAATAATAACTTACTTAACTATTTGTATTTCGCGTGATTTATATATTTATTTTTTAATAAAATATACTTGTTGAGTTAGTAGTTCATAATTATTTAAGTGCATTTTGCTCGGGTAATTCAATCACACACAGTGGCAATACTCCCAACTGATGATGTATTCTTAGGCCCATCATGTGATCAGCGGTCACGGGAAGAAAATACCAAGCAAATTAGAGCCATGGTATATACAATATATACCATGGCTACACTAAGATCTTAAACGCAGGTTGTAGAATTTTAAAATTGCCAGATGATAAGCAACGTTTTCGTTTAATTTCACAACACCCAGAATACAACGCTTCATTCCAGCCCTTTTACGAAACGTTGGAATTGCAGAAAGTCAAAATACTTTTGCTTACTTGATTAGAAAAATACAATAATTTACGTTTAATTGTTTTGAGAAATAGAGATTTGCATATTCAAAACCTACAAAAATAGATAGATTCTTGTTAATCGGCAAGCGGACGACCTTGCCGAGCTTCTCGCCAAAGCTAGTAAATGATGGTTGCATAGATTTTGTTGTTTTTCGTCTGTGTAAGTGGCCTATACTGGTGTCAGATTTTTCAGGCTGCCTAAAGGCATCTGACATTGCTTGACGACTGCCATACAATAATAACAGCCGGACCCAACGGCTTATAAGTGCCTTCTGAAACACGGAGGAGCTCGAGAAATGTTTATGCCACTTATGGTCACCCATCCAAGTGCGGTCCACGCCTGGTGTCGGTTAATTGCGAAAGCACTAGAAATGTGCGATGTGCGAAAGCGTCACCGGGCCACCAAGCTCCTCATAAGTATAGATATAAAGATTATCTAACCTGCGCCTCTCCCTGCTGGCCGCTGTCGGAGCCCCGCTGGCTGCGCGGCGGGCTGAGCTCGTAGAACAACATGTACGCGCTGTTGGTCTTCTCGAACGAGAAATCCATGAACTTTTCCGTCACCGAGTCGTACGTTTTACTCTGAAACAAATTTTTTATATGTATGTCGAATGTAAGGTAAATATGTACTTCATCCTTCATTATATCAGCTACAGGATGTCTGTGGTAAACGAATTCGAATACTCACGGTCATCTCGCCCCCGAAGCACTCAGCGGCTATGTGCGCGGGGTCGAACGGCTTGACTTCTGCGTCGTTGAACAAAAGCCAGCGATCGTGGTGATCGTGTTCGCGGTCGCGGATGAACGAGTAGTAGTGTCCACCATCCGCTGTGCCCGTGTGTACCGTCACGCCAATCAACTCGTACCTGTCAAATAATGTTAACACTTAGGCATAATAAGCGTTTTCAAAAATATGTGACTCCAAGTGGCAACACAGTGACGTTAGGTTCAATCCACTTGTCATTATTCTTCAGCTTTGTCAAATGTATCCATTATCAGCCAGGTTATTGGACCTGACTTCACTGTACTGCCATCTGGAGTCCCATATTTTCGAAAACAATTATTGGTTTTGTTCTTTATTTCGAAGGTGTCTATAATTCATTTCTTTAGGTGTTTAAATAAAGGTTATTTAAACAATCGTGTTGCCTTTTTATTAAAATATACACTTTGAAAATAAATACCTTTGCAAATTACAATTTAATTTATTTATAAATCATAAATTACACACTTTTCTTGTAATGTGTGCAGAGATTGATTTTTAAAGTGAACATTTAAATAAAAAGACATATCAAGATTGTTTACATTTATTTAAATACCTAACCAACAGGGCTATAACTAATTTAAAGTAGTCTTCGCAGTACATCTCTATGATAAATTGTTATCAGTGACTAGATACGGTCTATATATTGTGTTTTGATGGAAAAAATTTGAGTAGTCAGTAAAACAATAGGATGTAATGACCGAATACCTAATGACATGCTAGCAGCACATAGATGTCTAAGTAGATTACACATACAACAAGGAGAATTATAACCTCATATCTGTTCAACCTCTTTTTTAAAATGTAAATTGACACACTTACTCGTAGTGTTCTTCAAACTC
Organism: Acrobasis suavella; assembly: GCA_943193695.1. NCBI lineage: Eukaryota > Metazoa > Arthropoda > Insecta > Lepidoptera > Pyralidae > Acrobasis > Acrobasis suavella. The sequence continues at coordinate 8,791,301 of OW971947.1, forward strand.
TGAGTTATCCTCTGGCTCCGTGTTGGGACTCCCTTCTCCTTCCTTTTTTTCTTCAGCAGACTTACGTTTCTCTTCTACAAAAAAAAGTTGTGAGATGGAATAATATAGTCTAAACATACATATAAATAATAGATTTAAGCGCAGAACAGAATGTGCGTTCATAAAATTTAAGATGAAAAACAAGTTCTAGCCGTGAAAATTTCTAATCACAAAAGTTATATTTTTGAAAAGTCGAGAGAACAAAATCTATCGGACAGGACTTTTTGCTAATGAGTCGTTTTACGTATTGCCTCTATTCGCTTTCTATTCGATATATTGGCTTTAATTATCTGGGCAAATGAGGTCTTAATATGTCACCTTGATATTGCGCTGGCATAAGATGTTTCTCGACGTATCCCGACATGTCAAGCCGCATCGGGAACGAGAAGTGTGTATTGACTTTTTCTTTGAGCATCGTGAGCATGTTGAACGTGTACCGCATCGTGTTGAAGCACAGGATACGGGGCAGCTTTTTGAAACACGCTCTGAAACACAAAAAACGTTTTCACTATGGGCACTAGTCTTATGGAAACTGCTATTTTTAGAGATCAGAACTACGCCGCATATTGGAAGTTGTGCTTTAAAGTTTCAACGCATGATGAAAGGAATTTTATAAAAAAACGAGGATGCAATCATTGGCAAGTTACTGCAAGTACCCCAAATACTTAGCCGTGGACTAGCTAGTCCACGGCTACCGGGGTTAAACTAGTGAATTCGCTAAGGCCTTCAGAGAATGGTATAATATGTTCAGCAGTATGTTTCAAGGTTTGGTCCATAGCTCGTCAGTCACACTGGAGATATTTTATAATCCCACTTGTGGATGGATGGTGGTCAGATCAGCCATATCTTCTTCAGTTCTGTATCAGTTTAGTGTAACCCATGAAAAATGTAAAGTAATATTGTGTAATATCCCACCGCTTCTCAGCGCGTACTTTGGCCGCGCACTGCGAACACGTGTAGCAGTTGTCCCCTTCCAGCGTGTCCTTCACCGTGACCTCGTCCAGGCTCTGGTGCAGGTTGCGCATGTCCGCCACCTGACAGCGCACCGTGTAGAACTCTTCCAGCGTCCGGGACACGTGGGGGCAGTCCTGCAATAACGCTTGTTCGTCAAATGCAAGATTGATGGAGTTCTGACTCTGACAACTCAGCAAGAGTTGATGTTTTCGAAGATATTGTTTTAAAAACATAATCCTTCTGACTGTTATTTAGGTTTGCTTGTAAAGGTTGACCAGTAAGTTAGGGGCTTCGCCATATTGCGGGAAAAAGGAACTAATTTTAATATAGGACCGTCCATATACACATAAAATAAGTTCGGTGGCGCCATCATTTCAGGACAACTAACTTAGTTTTGTTGACCTATAACCAAATAACAATCTGCCCACGTTTTTATAATTTTTTGATTGATTGAGTAAATAAGTCTTTACCGTTTTGCTAATAATTCTAGGAAACTTGTGGGCATCCTTGACTTTGCCAGCCTATTTTGACGTTTGGTTGGAAGGAAACAATTTGATGCACAGATTAATATATTACGTATAAAACTAATCTCGTTAGCAATTAATGAAGGTAAAGTCGCGCTACAAATAATTTGTACTTACCAAAGATACCACATTGTTGCTAAGGACACCACAAAATAAAGTCTTGACCAGTTTCTTGAGCTCGGGCGTCATCTCCTCCAACTTGGACACGAGATCAATGAAGAACTCCGCCATGTCCTTCTGCTCACCCGTGTTGAGCGGCTGGTGGTCCATTTGGTACACTTTGCAAAAGCTACGAGGGTTATAAGCCTTTCTTTCGCTCTCCTGAAAAAAACAACTGAATAAGTAACAGAAATTAAGTTAGTGGTGATCAAATTGTGATATCGAAGGTTAAGGTTACTCATTAGTGCGTTGCTTTGCGTTGCGTCGTACAGCGTCATTTTCCATATATTTTTTTATGACATTGTGTCGTCGCACGCGACGTTTCAACGGGTCGAAGGACGAGAAACAAAGCAGGTGGGTAATGCGCTGAACTTATACGAACAACGTCGCATCGCAGATGTGGCATAGAATGCGTTGATCCGTTGCGACAACGCAACGCAACGTACTAATGAGGTACAACTAAAAGTCCCAGATTCGAATCATACGAAAAATCTTACCAATTGGTGACCCTTTTCAAAACAACTTATGACCTACATATGTTCTAATACGAGTCATAATTCGTGGTTTAAATACCAAGTGGGTGACTTGACAGATTGACTACAAACTCCCTTGCTATGTGAAAGTCAATCTAAGTGAAAAAAAATTCAATGTAGAATAACATTCTTTCATATGGAAGGTCACTTTTATATTATTTTTAGTGCAAAACGTACAAGCCACTAGCCTTTCAGAACTTAGAATGGTACGGTAACTTTCTAAGAATGGAATATCATGTCACTCTAAGTACACTATTTTTATCGCCTTACCATGAGATACGCGAACATCCTCTGCATCTCGTGCAGCGTCGCCGCGTGTCTCGTGGCTCGCGGGTCGGCCGCTAGCACCGCAGCGCGGGCGGTCGGCATCATGTACAGGTGCTGCATGCAGGAGGCCATGTAACACGTGGCCCCGAGGTTCGTTAGGCCGACGTAACCGCACTCAGAGCGGGACTCCTCGGCCGGCCAGTAGTCCCAGGGGTAGGACGACGATGGACCTGGACAACGTTACAGCACGGCCAATATAAAAATACGAACATGTTCAAATATATTCGTTCAAAGCGAGTCAACTTCGGGTTCGTAGTTAGATGAACGGTAAGGCGCACGATCGTGCACGGTATAGAAGACATTTTTTAAGTTTTAAACTTAGTTTCTTCCTAAAGGTTTTAATGGTCCGTTGTTGGACAAAAGCCTCCTCTCTCTTTTTCAAACATCTCGATCTTTAGCTAAACACTGAATTTAACCCTTATACTGGGGTAACATTCAGCGCGTCAATCTATCGTAGAAAGTCCATCTGATTTCCAGAAGTAAATCAAAGTAAGCTGGTACACTGTACCTGGCTTATGATGCTCCATGAGTTTATGATGCAGCACCATATAGTTGTCCGGCGCGCCGCGGACCAGCTCCACCAGCAGGTCGTACGCAGCCGCCCGCGACTTCTGCGACTTGCATTTCGGCAAATTCCTTTGCTCCGGATTCGGCACATCAAATAAGAAGCCGAACACCATTTCTAGAGTCCTAGTACCCTGTTCTGAGGTCTTAAATCGTAATGGGTGCTTGAGTAAGTGTGTGAGTAGGCTTAGTTGTCCGTAGAGGCCGTCGTCTGGGGTACAAGGTTCTGCTCTTCGCTCTATGATTTCTCGTTTTTCGAGTGACAAACGAATTTGTTCGCACAATTCGTTAAGATCTGGCGCGCCGCTATCTTCTGAGGTGGCACCTTCTGTCAAAGATAATTTGTATTGTCAATATTTTGAGACATTTGACAAAATCAACATAACTGTCAAATATATTGAGATAATTAAAACAATCAAATAATTCTTGATATACATACCTTTAAAAAAGTCTTCCGGTAGCCCGTCTATGAGCCTGCAGACCAACCAAAAATAATCCCGACACGCGGGCCCGTACGGTTCCTTGCCTTCTTCAGCATGGTGATGAACTACCTGCTAACAAAATGCTTGTGACTTTACGATATATTCCTCTCGCAGGCACGTTTTTTTTTTCTCATTCGATACACAAGTTTAAAGATTGGTTAGATAATCAGTCACTAGTTTTGATCATATCAAGAGCACCTTCTAAAATAGCTAGATCGATTTTTTTATCCCAAAGACCACCAATTTTCATAGAAATCGTTGGAACTGTCTCCGAAATTCTATTTGGTTAAAGTAACAAATAAAATAAATAAATATATAGGGACAAATTACACTAATTGAGCTAGCCCCAAAGTAAGTTCGAGACTTGTGTTATGGGCAGTGGTCGGATAATCGGATGCATATTTGTCTAAAGTTAATTTATGGCTAGGAAATTATGGAAGCGGCTTCTTAAAACATTTGAATTCAAATTCTGGGATTCAAAAAACTTCTCACTAATCGATTAAGTGCATTCTATATTAGCCAACACCTCCATCATCATCCGAGCGTATTCCCGGTTGCATCCTCAGCAGTAACGCTTCAGAACCCGGGGTCCGCTACCTAACCAAGGAGATTTGACGAGGTTACTGGTTTTTACACAGAGCGACTGCCGTCTGACCTCCACAACCCAAAAGGCAAACCAGGAACCAATCCTTGGATAGTTTGATGATCAAACGCTAGGTGGCGTTCGGGACCCACAGTTTTACGTGCCTTCCGAAACACGGAATCATCTTTCTTTTCGGATAATCAGGTGATTCAAGCCTGCAATATCCTATCCAGACTGGAAACAAATTTTAACAAAGTATGCTTCCCAGTGGGAATCGAACCCATGACCTCCGGGTCACAAGGCGAACGCCTTGACCACTGGACCACGGAGGCACTCATATATTAGCCAACACCTGAACGTAAGTAAATATACACCCTACCCGATTTGATTCTATAAGCAAAACACAAAATTTTGTCGATTCCGGAATCCCGGGATTTTTCAGATATAAAAGTGTACTCCATAACTGCCAACATCTCAACTTTAGGTAAATATACATCCAATTATCCGACCACTGGTTATGGGAGACTAACTCAACGATACTATATATATTACATATATAAATAAACATTCAAGACTCAGTACAATTTGAAAAAGGCCATTTCCCAACTTGCCCTGATCAGGGATCAAACTCGGAACCTCTGGGTGGCGGACTAGCATGGTGACTACTAAGCCACGGAGGTCGTCAAACGACCAAAATAACAAAAGTAAGAGGTGAAAGAGTACGCGACGTCATACCAAATCTTGCCTGATACTGGCACCTACCTCATGAGTGTGCGTGTGGTGTTGCCGCATGTCCGCGGCGCGCGGCAGGTGCGACAGCAGCAGTTGCAGCAGTGGCGCCACCACGCCCGCCTCTCCGCCCGCACATAACCGGTACAACGCACTGCCCGCTTCGCGACGGACCTGTGCATCATACATCGATTTCAAAATGTATACAAGACTCATTGGCCACCGTATTCAAATAAAAGTAAATTACACGACTTGTAGACACGAAATTTTTCACATCTATTTATTTTATAAAAATTTTATTGGTCCACAAAATACAATTGGCAGAGCGAAGTTGCTGATCATTAGTGTCGGAAAGTAATTAAAATTTGTATTTTAAGTTTTAAGGAGAACTTATTTCGAAATTGAATTTAGATGTCTCTGTAACTTGGATAGAAATGCCTTAATGCGGTCTTGACTCCAATAATTGTTATTATTGTAATACTTTCTCGTAGCGGTCTAGGTTTTAGTTTAAACGATGACTCGCTGCGTACAGAAGTCACTGGGTGTCTGCAAATGTTTTGCGGCGGCTCCTTCTATATTGTATGGCAGCGACACTCACCGCCGGGTCGGCATCGTCGAGCAGCAGCCGCGGCGCCCAGGCCAAAGCGGCCGCGTCCCCTCCACTCCGCACCTACCACACGTGTCACTGGGTGTCTACACCTGTTTTGCGGCGGCTACTTCTAAACAGTACGGCAGCGACACTCACCGCTGGGTCGGCATCTTCGAGCAGCAGCCGCGGCGCCCAGGTAAAGTGGCCGCGTCTTCTCCACTCCGCACCTACCACACGTGTCACTGGGTGTCTGCACCTGTTTTGCGGCGGCTACTTCTACACAGTATGGCAGCGACACTCACCGCCGGGTCGGCATCTTCGAGCAGCAGCCGCGGCGCCCAAGTAAAGCGGCCGCGTCCCCCCCACCCGCACCTACCACACGTGTCACTGGGTATCTGCACCTGTTTTGCGGCGGCTACTTCTATACAGTACGGCAGCGACACTCACCGCCGGGTCGGCATCGTCGAGCAGCAGCCGCGGCGCCCAGGCCAAAGCGGCCGCGTCTCCTTCACTCCGCACCTACCACACGTGTCACTGGGTGTCTGCACCTATTTTGCGGCGGCTACTTCTACACAGTACGGCAGCGACACTCACCGCCGGGTCGGTATCTTCGAGCAGCAGCCGCGGCGCCCAGGTACAGCAGCCGCGTCCCGTCCCCCCTCCACCCCACACCTAACACACGTGTCATTGGGTGTCTGCACCTGTTTTGCGGCGGCTACTTCTACACCAGAGGTTTCCAAACTTATTTTGTCAAACGCCCACTTTAAAAAATCAGTTATTTTGTAGCGCCCCCCATTTTTTTCACCATAAAAACCTGAATCACATATTTGTCTTGCCTGTAGTTTAATTCAACCTATATTCTAAACTAGACTTTTTTACAAGAGAGAGCAATAATAATACATACACCAGTACATTAGAGTATCTTTTATAAAAAATAACAATAATCAACATTGTTAATTTTAAATAAAAAATAGCAATAATAATACAATTTTACAATAATAAAGAGTATTGGAAGTGGGGACCTCACCTGCGAAACTTTAAAACACGAAATTTTTTCAGTGTTTGATTCCTTTAACGATATAAATAGCGTTGTGAACTCATTAAAATAATAAATATTAATTACATTTTTAGTTTATATTTGTACAATAAAAAAGGATATAAATATGAACTAATAAATGGATGTTGTGTAGTAAGAGGATTTTAATTTCAGTGAAATTTAAAATATAAAATAGCTGAAGTTATAAATCACTCCTTGCTTAAATCACATCAGCGCCCCCCAACTTTATTCTGGGCCCATTACCCTTAAAGCCTCCAGCGCCCACAAGGGGGCGTTATCGCCCACTTTGGGAAAGACTGTTCTACACAGTACGGCAGCGACACTCACCGCCGGGTCGGCGTCGTCGAGCAGCAGCCGCGGCGCCGCCCGCCGCAGCGCCCAGGCCAAAGCAGCCGCGTCTCCTCCACCCCGCGCCCACCACACGCACATTCTCATCGCATGCTGGACCACCTATACACATTTTTTTTATTAGTTGATGACACACTTATTTCGAGAGTACTAGTAAAAAATCATTATATTACTCTTCAAAACGTAGTAAGGCGTCTATGGTATTTCTAACTTTGTAAAACTGGGATTCGGAACATATTATATGTTCCGAATCCCAGTCTAGAAAGAAAATTGCTATACAAAATTGAAAAAAATTCAAAGAGTTTGAGAACAGACGAGAAATATACAATTGTTCTAAACGCGTCGTTTTCATAGCGTTCATTAATTTCAAAAAGTTGTTTTATTTTGCAAAAAACATACCTATACGCAAAATTATAACTAAACGAAAATAATATTGATACCTGTGCGCGTCCCCAAAACCCAGTCTTATAGGTGGCGGGCTCTTTGGGCGTCGCCGCTTCACACAGGATGGATATGAGCCGGTCCGTCGTTTCCTCTACGCTCATTAGTGATAACAGTGACTGCAAACAAACACAAAAGTCAAAAATACTAATCTAATACTATTAGATTAGCTGCGAATTGATCTCATTTTTAAACACAGACATACTAGTAGTTCAACTCAAACTTTCTTTTTACCCCGAGCTCACTTTTAGTACATAATATCTAAGCAACATCAACACTCTTATTCGAAATATTTTGTCCCATCCCCATCTTGTACCTACTAATTTAGTTTTGGGTCACGATACTCGAGGTATCGATGCAGAGGACTACTTAAAAAAACTTAGCACTAATTGACAATATTTCAAAAATTTTATATGCGTAATCTATATTTTTTTCATAAAGAACTTAAAAAAAAAGGACACACGTATTTTTTCTTTTTCATTTCTTTTTATTATTTCTCCTAAAATTAAATTGTTTAAAATCTCTCCATTCTAAAAGAGCGTAAGTACAAGAGTGAGGATTTAACGAGTCCACATCTTTGCCATATTTTATAATTAAAAAATAAAACTTTTTCTGACGTCTGTAGAGTTGTGTTTTGTACCAGTAAGATAACGATATCGATAGTATTATGAATTACATAAAGTATTATTAAAGAAGCAGATATAATCTTAGTATTTTTATCTAAACATTAACTAACAAAAACGTACGTACCGTAAAATTAAACATTTAAACGCTTAATTTAAACATTTAAACGCTTCTATCTCAGCTATTTTTGACAAAAAAAAATACATTCACGACTTGGTATGTAAAATAAAATGGCATAAAAAAATTACGCTTGTAGTTACTTTGATTAATTTAAACATTTAAACGCTTCTATCTCAGCTATTTTTGACAAAATAAAATACATTCACGACTTGGTATGTAAAATAAAATGGCATAAAAAAATTACGCTTGTAATATTCGACAAAAAAAATGGGCCCTATCATCTATACTTGAAAGGGGGTGTAAAGGACAACGAGCCTGCCCGCCGAACGCCGCCGCGACCGACAGCCGACCAATCAGAGCGCCTACTTTAATTTATTTATCTTGCTTCCGATTGGCCGATGAACTCATCGGTATAGTATGCACTCGCTCTTGATTGACCGGCGCTCTCATCGGTATCGCACACAAAGGCGCTATTGTTATTTGTGATAAAAAAGCGGCCGAGGGTGCGTAGATGATTACTTCTCAGAAATATCGCCCTTCAGGTGGTATCACTAGAAGTACATTCGGAACTCCATTCAGACCACCGTCCTGTACTCCTACAGTTAGGGCCGACAGCAAACGGACAGACAGCGTTCACGAGAACGGTGACGGATTGGCGAAAGCTGAAAGACGCTTTAGACCAACCCACGTCTCCTGAACTAGACACCATACCAGATAGAATAGTGACCCCTGACGATACAGACAAAGCTATCGCTGGTCTCACAAATCACTTGCAGAAAGTCATCAGTAACTGCTCCAGGCAGGTCCCAACGCTTGACCCTAGTCATCGGTTTGAACTGCCTGCGGATATGCGCGATTTGCTGAGATGCAAGCGTGCCGCGACCAGACGTTACGATGCTTACCCCACCGAAGACGCTCGATTAGAGTTACGCGACCTTCAACGTCAAGTTAGAGATTGACTAGCCGAGATCAGAGACGAGCGATGGGGTAACACTCTCTCAGAGTTCCAACCTGCTCACACAACCTTCTGGAAGATTGCGAGAGCACTGCGGCTCGATAGGGTAGAACCAACCCCTCCTCTCAAACACCCCGACGGCTCCGTCGCCTTTGACGACGACGAGAAGGTTGAATGCTTAGCAAACAACCTGGAGATGCAATGCTCCCCTTGTCTCGAGCAAGCGCACTCAGATACAGTCAACGAGCAAGCTGAAACCCTCAGCCTCTCACCTGACTCCCTCCCCCTCCCAGACATTACCCTCCGACCGACCACGCTCGAGGAGGTGGAAGAAATTATAAGGTCCAATAGCCCCCGGAAAGCTCCCGGAGCTGTCGGAATTTCTAACGGTGTCCTCAGACGCCTCCCCGAAACCCTCCTGTTGCTAATAGTATGCATTTTCAATGCAGCTTTAGCAAACTGCACTTTTCCAGCCGCCTGGAAAGACGCAGTGGTTATAGGGATTCCAAAAGCAGGCAAAGACCTGAGCAACCCCTCTTCATGTCGACCCATAAGTCTACTTAGCACTTTGGGGAAGATATACGAACGCATCATCCTGACGCGGCTCAAGGAATTTTTAGATTTCAAGCCCTCCATAATACCTCCCGAACAGTTTGGTTTCCGCCCCAAACATTCGTGTATCCAGCAAGAGCACCGCCTCACGGAGCACATCCTCCACCACAAAAACTCATGTAGGCCAACCGAAGCGGTCTTCTTTGACATAGCAACGGCCTTCGACAAGGTCTGGCATGAGGGTTTGGTTTCCAAACTCGTCCGCATGGGCATGTCAATCAATCTCGTGCGCATCATACGAGATTTCCTGTCGAACAGGACGTTCCGCTATCGTCTACAGGGCTGCTTATCTAGGCCGCACCCTATCAGAGCAGGAGTCCCGCAAGGCTCCGTACTCTCTCCGACTCTCTTCTCGCTGTACACCAGTGACATTCCCAAAGCTCCAAACGTGGAGTACGCCCTATATGCCGACGATACGGCAAACTACTACTCCCATTATCGGAAGGATTATTTTATTTATTTTATTTATTTTAATACTTTATTTACCAATAATAAATGGTACAAAAGGCGGACTTAATGCTCATAGCATTCTCTACCAGTCAACCTTCGGGATAAATAGAAATTTTGCGTAGTAGGCTTAAAAGTAATGTATACTCAAACAGTATGCACCAAACATACAACATATTAAATACATATAAAATAAACATATATTATACAATATACATAAATAAATAATATATATACATAACCATACAAACAATAAATACATTAAATAAATATGTCTTATTACTATAGAAAACCAGTATAAAAATTTCTGCTGCATTCAAGGAGAAAGTAAACGCATATGGACTTTTTTCTTAAAAAGATATCTGTTTGTAATAGTTTTAAGGTCCTCAGGCAGGGCATTCCAGAATCGTATAACTTGAAGAGTGAAAGACGTAGACATGAAATTGGAGCGAAACAAAGGAATTTCTAATCGAAGTGTATGACTAGAGCGAAGCTCTCGACTGTGGGACACAGACTGATATTGAAATTTACTCTTCAAGTATTCGGGAGCAAAAGGATTCTTTAGAATAGAAAATAGTGTGCAGAGCATTCTCTGCTGTCTACGCTGACGAACAGGGAGCCACTCGAGCTTAGATCGAAAAACAGAAATATGATCGTATTTACGAAGACAAAAAATGAAGCGGATACAGTTATTAATGAGTCGATCAAGCTTATCGAGAAGATCTTGATTAAGATCAGGATAACACACATCAGCATAATCGATGATAGGCAAAATAAGTGACTGAATAAGAATTATCTTGGTTTTAACAGGAAGGAAATTTCTTAAACGATTCAAACATTGTAAAGAATAATTAACTTTTCTACAGACCTCTGTCACTTGGGTCCTCCAACTCAATGTTGAATCAAGATAAAGGCCCAGATTCTTTACCGATTCACTGATGGGAATGGTTGTGTTATTAAAAACAATAGGGGAAATAGATCTCATATCCAATTTAGCTAGTTGCCTTGAACTACCCATCAAAATAGCCTGGCACTTAAGTGGATTGACCTTGATGCCAAAACTGTCCGACCAGCAAGAAATCTCTAATAAAGCCTTGTTCAACTGATCCACTCCAAAGTCAACGTTTTCAGCAGTGGTCTGAACATAAATTTGTAAATCATCCGCGTAGAAATGATAAGAACAGCTAATTGAAAGTGATAAAAGATTTATAAACAATGCAAATAATAGCGGAGACAGAATGCCGCCTTGAGGGACGCCTGACGACAATTTTATATATTATCTTTCCAGCAAACTCCAAAGAGTTGTCACAGCACTTGGAGAATGGTTCAAGAAGTGGAGAATCACCGTGAACCCGTCCAAAAGTACCGCAGTGTACTTTAGCGACGATCACGGTGCCACGACTCGCCCTCGTAGGGGGGGCTCCACTCCACTTCTCAGAACCCTGTCCCTGTTCGGCCAACCCATTCAATGGGCAAAGACGGCCAAATACTTAGGCGTAACTCTCGACAGTGGTATGACCTTTGGTCACCACATAAAGAGAGTTAGAAATCGCGCAGCCCACTGCCTCTTCAGGCTATCCCCGATGATCAGCAATCGTAAAATGTCACTCCGTAACAAGATGACATTATACAAGCTGTGCATCCGCCCTATAATGTCGTACGCCAGCGTATGCTTCGCACACGCTGCCAAAACGCACATAAAATCCCTCCAAATCATACAAAACAGGTTCCTCAGGAAGGCCACCCAGGCGGAATGGGGCACCCGCACTGTGGACCTGCATCGCGAATTGGAGCTCTCCTCCATCATTCTATTCTTCAAAGAGACCGCTTCACGATCCTTTGAACGCGCCCCCACACATCCAAACCAGTTGGTAGCGAAAGCTGCCGACTACGACCCATCCAAGTTCGTCGGGTGTAGGAGACCAAGGCATGTACTCCATGATCCGGACGACCCCATAAGTCGTGCGATTCCCCCTTCGACAGAGTCACCTGCGCAACGCAGGCACAGAATCACCATTAGCTCGATCGCACATCCCACTCGCCGGCGAGTGCGGATCAGGAATAGGAGTAGGACTGGCGCGTTCACGAGGTACCGAACGGTACCCGGACGCTTTTCGCCGGTCGGCCCTTCAGGCGCTTGACACTTAGTCAAAGCCGATCTCAGTGACGCCCAAAGCCGAGGTTCGTTCCCACCCTGTGGGAGCCCTTTGCGCTGTCACTTTTTCCGGTGTGGACAACATCTTGCCATTCTGGCAAATGTTGGTCCCGCCTTTTAAAATCCGTCGCGTCCGGTGAGCTTTAGAATGCTTCCAGCATAAAGCGATATAATATATATATCTTCGTTCGAAAAAAAAAATCCGTAGATGATTCAGCGAGAACAATAAAGAAGAAAATATATCGAAGAGGCGTTTTAATATACAGTCCTCTATAGGGGGTATCTCGATAACCCACATTTTTAAGGGATTCTCATAGACGCCCCGCCCCTTCAGGAATCTAGAATACGAAGAAAAAATTATTTCACTAATTAATTTTTAAATTATAGCGTTTTGAAGTTAATTGGGGCGAATTTGCCTAAAAACACATTTATTTTCTAGGCAAATTATAAAAAAACCCCGACGACACCGTCAAGTGATAAGTGGCGAAACTGCATAACATTCTTACCGAACAGACAAACAGATAGACGGACATTTTTAATGTCAATCTTATAATAACTTCTCTTTTTTACCAGGGGTTAAAATTATCGGTATAATATCTATCGGTGACCAAAAAAAAAAACTTATAAAGAATTACTCCAAACCATCGAAATTCTTAATTTTCTTCGCGCCCCAATGCACAGACAAAAATTTTAGAATAATTGTTAGACACAAGCGCCATCTATATGGCTTGCATTGCATTAAGTAGGTATTAAGTACCCTAGTATTGAATATTGTATCAATACCAGGGTACTTAATGATGATGCTTGTAGCATCCCTGTAAATATGTAATTCAAGTAGTCGCCACTAGGTGTCATATTGTAGTATAGTTAGTATAAAAGGAAAATTGGACAATGCCCGGTCTCTGTTTCAACGCGCCTTAGCTACTAAGCAGTTACAAAAAAATAGATATATACCAATTTCCCTCTTTCTCTCGGGCACCTATTTTACAATATTTTTTGTGTTTTATTGCGTTGATAAAAGCCTCCAGCAATATTTTTCTGATTGCAGCCACACGTTTTTGTTACGGAATTTTTATGAAAACTTTTCGTAGTTAAATAAAGTGACGGAAAATCTAACATTTTTTAATTCATAAATAAAGGATATACATAATAATAAATTAAACGAAAGTAATAAAAAATAAAATAAAAATACATGCGTAAGCTGGAATTGGGACCCATATCATCGAGATCACGAGCCATACGCTCAAACAACTGAGCTAAAGACAAGTTAAAAAAATTTTTAAAATTACCTTTCAGTTTGATGCGCTAGATAGCGCCATCTAGTTGTAAATCATGATTTAGATGGTGATAAAAAGCTGATATTGTCAAAACTGCTGGATCGATTTTTACCAAACATAGCTGTGAACCACCGAAAAGAAACCTGCTTTCACGTAAAAAAAATCGCGTCGAAATCGGTGCATCAATTCGAGCGCTAGGATGCTACAGACAGACACACAGACAGACAGACGTTAGCTTAAAAACTAAGAGCACCGGCGTATACGCGTTGTGGAAAGATGGGCACATACCAGGATTACTATAATCATATCAAAAATGTAAATAAATATGCGTTCAGAAATTTGGAAGATTTAATTAAAAAACCAAACAACAAGCTATCATCAATGTCACCTTCCTTGTGTTTTGAAAGTCACCCCATTTTACGGTAGCATTTTCCCTACTTAATTTTTGTTACAGTTGTTATAGCCTTGATGATTACATTATTTTTATTTAACCTAAAACATCAATCTTATAAAGGAAATATTATCATTTCGTCACCAAACTATACATTTGAATGCATATGTATTTTTTCCAATCCCAATTCTACTATATTGAAAAACTATCGATTTTAGATGGTTTTTCTATCGAACTGATACTTCTATAGAACAACACTACTATTATCTCTCTCTCACTCATGATGTCAGTTGTCAGATTGACGCACGAGTCAATTGACAGCTGACAGCATGTATATTATTTTTTTAATTTTAGATGTTCAAGCAAAAGCGTAACCTATAAAATGCCTATATCCTTGTACGTTTTAGTTTTTTTCATTTATCTCTAAGAATACAACTCAAAAAAATCTGAAAAAATATTTTACGTGTCCAGAATCGCCAAATCTTGAAATGATTTTAGAATTTTGATACCTTTTGGAAAATGAAATGTTGTCAATTAAATACAGGGATCAAAGCGAATTCACACTTTCCCCAGATTCAACTTATCCAATGGCTGACTGGCTGATTTTAGAGCTAGCACTACACGTAACATCACTTTCTTTACACTAGTACTATCTTTATCCATTTCGCCAGCTCTAAAATCAGCCATCCTTTTCACACTCCCATTAACCCGTGGATAATCATATGAACTTCAAAGCCCGAGACACTTACGGGATGCAGTTTCGGCGTCTGCGCGGGGTCCGAGGTAGGCAGAGTTCCGATCCGACACAACAGCTGCAGCAGTAACGCGAGGCAGTCTTGTCTCCATTCACTATCATCGTTTCTTTGAAGAATGCCTGAAAGTATAGAATCATTTTAATCGAAAAAAGTGCAGTTAGCTTACTATCAAGCAAAAAAAGGACAATATTCAAAAATCAAAAGCTCAAAAGTGGCATTTTTCAAATGCGGCGTCACCTAAACGAATGTTTTTGTCATACAAAAAACCGTTCGTTTAGTGACTTCGCCTTTAAAAAATGGCACCACAGGTGTATCTTTAGAAGAGATGTCAAAACAAAAGAATCAAGTTTAGCAAGAAATCACAATCAAAATATTGACAACTACTAATTTTCTTTAAAATCTTACCAGACATCATGATATCATACAATATCCTCAATCCGCCCTTCTTTATAAACAACTCATTCCAGTTTTCCACTAACACCTTATCTTCTTCACTCTTGTCTGTGGTGCTCGGCTCTTTCACATTAGGTCCACTATTGCTTGAGCTTAACTTGTCAATGATATGTAGCGAATACATGAGCTTCTGCGGGCTGGTGGGGTCGAGTAGTTCTGGTAGTTTGCTTTCCGTGGGGTTCTGGAAAGCTTCTAAGAGAGTGGGGTTGAGAGGCACCGCTTGAAGGATGTCCCATACCCGTCGGGATAGTAGCTGTGCTTTCGTGTGCGCAACTGGCTCCTAGAAATAAATAACGCATTGTAAAAGTTAGGTTACAAGGTTTATAAAGAGAAAACTATTTTCATCTGTTCGAAAACATGAGAAATTCAAAGACATGTAGGGCAAGTAGTTGCCCTATGCCATAAGATTGACCACATAACACAAAATCATCATCATCATCAGCATTTCAGCCGCATAACGTCCACTGCAGGAC
This sequence comes from Acrobasis suavella, assembly GCA_943193695.1. Lineage (NCBI taxonomy): Eukaryota > Metazoa > Arthropoda > Insecta > Lepidoptera > Pyralidae > Acrobasis > Acrobasis suavella. The sequence continues at coordinate 8,806,892 of OW971947.1, forward strand.
ATAGGCTTCTGCCAAGGATTTCCAAAATGAGCGATCTAGAGCGGCCTGCATCCAGCGCTTTCCAGCGACCTTATTCAGAACGTCAGACCATTTTGTGGGTGGGTGTCCTACGCTTCGCTTGCGAGTACGTGGTCGCCATTCGAGAACTTTTTTGCCCCATCGGCCATCGGTTCGTCGAGCTATGTGTCCCGCCCACTGCCACTTCAACGAACTAATCCGCTGGGCTATGTCAGTGGCTTTTGTTCTCCTACGAATTTCTTAATTTCTGATTCGATCACGTAGGGAAACACCGAGCAAAGCCCTCACTAAATATCTACTTTTAATTAAATAGGCCTGTGTAACAGTTCAACAAGGCCAGTGTAACTCCACTCCGCAAATAGCAAAGAATAGTCCACATCTCAGGATACAAGCTCGAAATTTATGGCACAAAGACGAAATATAGTCACCACCACTATTGGCTTCAAAAAATTTTGATCGAACGTCGGAACTAGTAGCAACAATATCGGCACTTTCCTCCAAATATACCAGGTCAGAGGTCCAAATATATCTCAGGTATATATATATGGTATATATATATATATATATATATATAGGTTTCTTACCTGTATAGAACACTTACCCCACTTGATCCGGGCTCTTTCATCATGCCCAGCACCTGCATCAGCGTGAAGAGATGATGGAAGTACGTCGGGTCCAGCAACAGCAGCGTGGGCAGTCTCGCCCTGGCCGGGGCAGGCTGGGCAGAAGGCCATTCTGCCCACGCACCGCGGCCGCCTACTCCCACGGATACGAATACCAGCTAGTAAAAAAAGAAACCATTATAAATGGTTTATTTTATAGTGAATGACAGCATGTATATTGTCATAAGAGGTCATTCATGACAGTCATGGGTGAATGACCCCTACTTTCGCTGAAGTCTTGATCTGCACTTCTTTTTTATCTTAGCGCATTCCCGGTTGCATCCTCAGCTGTGATGCTCTGGAACCTGGGGTGCGATTACCCACATTTTCTTTTCCAAATATAATATGCATATTCCTGGTTACCCAGGAATGCCAGACCTTGCGAAATATTTAAATGACTTGATCTGCACTTCCGCCATTATGATTTTTGGAGAAGTGTAGCTCTATATTTGTCTGCTATCTGCTATCGATGGATATTTACTATATAGAATTTTCTTACAAACCTGATTCTCTTTGAACCCCATGTCATAGAGCGTCCGCTCATCGTAGTCTATGGTGAGCTCTTGGCCCTGCGTTATCATCCGCAGCGGGCCGTCAGTCGACAGCGCAGTCACGCCTTCTTCGCCTTGAATCTGTCAATAAGGTTTCATTCATTATAAAACTATAAAGTTACAAAAGCTAGTTTAGATGCGAAAGCGTGCAAAAATTTATCAGACTCATGTCAATGGATGGCCGGCAAAGACGAACGTACCTGTTTTTCCCACCACACGTGTACGTGAGCCCTCAAATGCGCCACTAAGTCCGAGTGATGCAAGACGAGGGTGGCGCGAGGTCCTGCGCCCGCGGGCTGAAGAGTGAGTCGAATCGTCCCCGCCCCGCCGCCGCACACCCCCTCCCACGCCCCAGACTCCGCCAGAGCCCAGCGACGTAGGTGGTACGCGTATCTTTAGAAATAAAATTTCATACAAAACCCATCGAAAATGTTTGATTTAACGTTAAGAAAAAGATTTGAGTTGTTGGAAAGTAGCGAATTCTTAGAGTTATTTTACCAAAGAAAACGCAATCCAAAATCGACTTTTAAGCTTTTAAATTAGCATTGTTTTAATTTCAGAAAATCGAATGTAAACTTTAATACATGCACTATAGTCGAGAGGTTTGAAATTAACTGTGTCTGTCAGACACCAAAATGCAGAGTAAATACTCGTGAGGATGTAAACGTTTGGTCAAAGCGCGTGTCCAATAAAAAAAAATGACAATCTATATTATTCACGAAAACAATAGCTACATTATACTTTCATGTACTCTAGCAGAGACTTACCTCCTTTTGAAAGTGTCCAAATGTGTCTTCAGTAACAACAGCGCCCTCTGTATGCACTGCAAAGCTGCCTCCTCAGTCATATGTTCATAAATATTTTGTTTGTCTGTCGGTTTCTCAGTCTCTTTCTTCTCGTCACTAGCTACACTCGGCGTCAACGAACTCTCTCCGTCCTGCTCTTTCACTATCAGCCGCTCGGCGGCAGAAGAGAGATGGAACATGCACTTCGACACGAAGTCGTCTTCTTGCTGCAGCTGCTGTCCCATGTAATAACTATTCAGGTACTGTATTGCGCCCATGGAAACATCTAGAAATAATAAAGGTGAATGTTATTCACAAAATTATAGGGCCGAGTTTACGCAAGATAGAATCGAAAACTGATGGTACGTTCACACGCACGCGCGCGTTCAACTCGACATTCAACATGCACATTCACATTCACGAGCGTGTAAACGGTACGCCCGAGCCCGTGAACGCGCCTGTGAACGTGAATGCCGCGAACCGGGCGAGTGTCGGTTTTTTGGCAAAGTTCAAAGGATGAATGTGCGGGCGCCCGGTGACTGTTTACACGCGCGCGGGCAGTCAGTCTCTCCCGGGCTTTCGCGACGAGTGGATCTTCAACGTTGCTACGAGAAAGTCGCTACGATCGGATATTACAACATAGCGGAATGGTCAAACGAGAAAATTTTGACGTTCCTGGAATATTACCAGGAAATTTTTGTTCTATGAACTTCCTGTAAACGAAAAACAAATTATGTATTTTAGGAGCCCTGGAAGTGTGAAATACACAGGGTGTCCCACGGCGATGCTTCATCGAGGGGAAGTACCTTAAATAGAGCAATTTACAATAAACAATGAACGTTAACTGCATTCACAGATTAAATAAAATAAAGTAGTCTTCTTTCCGTAAATTGCTCTATCTTCAATACTTAAGGCACTTCCCTTCCATGAAGCATCGCCGTGGGACACCCAGTATAATTTATTAATAAGTAATCATAAATGGGTAATTTTGTGAGCATTTTACACCACTGAATCACGATCGGAGAAAACATAGGTACTTACTTGGTACGATTTCTGTGAACTTTTATCATCCACCACCTTCTTCTTTGCAGTCTTTTTCTCCGTCGTTCATCATTTTGTTTCTTTTTCCAATAAAAATAAGTTAAGCTAAAGGATATGGCAGCAACAACAACCTCGCAGTCCGCCATGCTGGCAATAACTGACACGACGGCGTGCGTGTGAACAGCTTGAATTTCCGCCGGCCCGGGACGGGCTTCATGCCGTGCAGCCCGCCAGGCAGCCCGCCGGGCTGCACGGCGCGCGTGCGAACGTAGCATGACGGTGTCAAATAAAAACGTCAAGATTTTCGTTTTATCGATTGATAGTGACAAGCAAGTATTGAATGCGAAAAATCTGGTTTGCGCCGGTATGGTTTCTATGCCATGGTCTATCCGTGGTTTTATGAGGTCTTGCCACTCTCATTTAACACTTAAATATTAGCTAGATATGTGCCTTTACACGTCACTATGATTGCCAAACTCTTTAAAGTAATATTTGTTTCATCGCAATACTTGTAGTCCTTTGTCTAGAAGAAATCGCTTTTAGCGATAAGACCGCCCATTGTACATTTAAATGTCTTTTCTGTGTGTATATTTCAATTATTGTTTTTTTTTTGTTGTACAATAAAGTAATAATTACTTACTTGTAGACATATCAGTCATCGACGCGACACATATCAGTCATCTAGCCTAATAATATAAAAAGAAAAGATTTGATTGTGTGCTTGTGTGTATGTATAATATGTCGTCGCCTTACCTGTACTATTGGCTCTTAGTGCTATCTTCCACAAGTGGTCCATGGCCAGCGTGTGCGGGTGCGCCGAGTCGCGGGAGTCCCCCGCGCCGAGCGCCATCCGCGCCAAATTGCACAACTGCTGGTACAAGCTTAGGCCCATGATGCTGATCGTCTGTAAAAAATAATAATTTCCATATGTTAATAATGAACACAGTAAAAATAGAACCTAATGTCTGTCATCAAAAGGTTTAAAATAGACTTCTCGATGACGTAAAGAAACCTCAGCACATCGTGCGTTGCCCGGGAGACTTCGTGTGACATCAGCCTCGGGTATAGACTAGACAGTCTGCGCATGTATTGCCTTTTATTTTCAAACACTGTGTTGAAACATAACCTTATGGATCTCACATCAGGTTCCAAAGTGGGCATCTTCTCGGTGCAGATGAATCTCAGCGCTTGACTATCATCTGAGGATTTATAATGGACTTCATTTCGAAAACGTAAAGAAAACAGCACACCGAGCGCGTGCTGCTCGGGAGACTTCGTATGCGACAGCAACCACGAGTACAGACAGACGTCGGCGCACTCCCCGCGTTCTTTTATTGCAAGACTCTGTTATACTAAACAGAACTTTACGGCTCTCACCTCAAGGTCGAAAGTGGGTATCTTTTCGACCTAGAGAAACCTCAGTAAGCCCGAGCGCGTGATGCTCGAAAGACTGTATGCGACATTAACCATGTGTACAGATAGTCGGCGCTCTCCCCGTCTCCCTTCTATGCAAGACACTGTTATTATATACAGAACCTTACGGCTCTCACCTCAGGGTCCAAAGTGGGCATCTTCTCGACGTAGAGGAACCTCAGCGCATCGAGCCCGAGCGCGTGTTGCTCAGGAGACTTTGTGTGCGACAGTAACCATGAGTACAGACAGTCGGCGCACTCCCCGCCTCCTTTTACAACGAGACACTGCCATAGTTCCTCCACTTGCTCAACTGTTAACCTGTGGATAAGTAACATAAAGATTAATAACAATGAAAGCCGCAAATGATATTTCAGACGTGTAAGAAACATGAATTTATACGTGTATTTATATGTATCTTGAAAACTATACCTAGGCCTATCATAATGCGTTGATATCCAACAGGTTAGATTCCAACTTAACGAAAGCACCATCAGATTATTTAAGATTGTTGATAGAGCGCATTTCGGTTGTTTCTATAATTTATATTAGTCTTTTTTAGCCAAAAATAATAGACACGCACCACCAATCGCGCTCCTTACTATGACGTCATTATGATCATTCCAGCCAACTGACGTCCAATGCCGAACCTAGGCCTCCCCCGGAGGAAATATAACATGCCATAAAGAATTTGCAACTAACCTGAAATGTTGCGGCGATCCCACAGGCGAGAAGATAGCTGTGAGAAAGTGCAGTCGCACGGTCAGCTCGGTGATGTGAGCGTAATGCGCAGCATCGCTGTTGATCGCGCTCCCCGCAGCCCCCGCACCCCCCGCCGCGCACGCACGCGCCATGTAGTGCCGCAAGTCTTCTAGGAACAACCGCATCATACCTCTTTCGCGCTCTGCCCACATCACAACCTGGTAAAAGAAGCAATCATACAAAACTTTCCTTTATAAAGATCATCTAGGCTTATTAGGTCTTAATAAATACCTGATGCATATCCATGCCACGTAGCTGTTGGAACGACGAAAACAATTTTGGTAATAACCGAAGCGACACGGCGACAGACCTGCGAACAAACAGTACGTATACAACTATCACTTAAAAAGATAATACCTATATAGATTTTAACCTAAAAATCGTGAGTGGAAGTTAAAATTCAAATGATATATTTTTCTGTTTCAATCTTACCTATGATTAGCGAGGTTATCTAGGCAGCCCTCGATGAACTTGATTCGTATGTACTTGTCGGTGCTAAAGCATAGCAGAGCGCACAGCGCCTTTTCTGCTTCGATGGCTAAGCCCTCGCCCAATTGTTCCTGCGAAGTTTTATTTAATTTGAATGTTTAATTTTATTTTATTTTTCTTGCAAATGAATGTTATAATGGAGAATATTACAGAATTGCTTGAAAGTTTGTATTTTTACGAATATAGCTTGTGTGTGTACGAATCGATTACGATTTTACAGACATTTAAAATTCTCATAAAATATTGCGTTTAGCTTGTGACGTCATATTCCAACGCCCCGCTTCGCTCGCGCCTCAATCGCACGTCGCACTAGCCGGCCCACCAGTAGAAATAAACAATGATGAAGTGAAGTCAGCTATTTCGGAGTTTATAAAAGGCAGGACGAAACATTTAAACTATATTTTAAAACAATAATTTGTATTTCAAATGTGAGTTGCTTGGCTACTAATAGAAAATAACCATCCCCCCCCCCACTCCTTAAGCTCCTCCTTCATCTCAACTCCGCGAACTGTTTGACCGTCGTACATAGCTCGTCACTACAAGTAAAGTAGAGTATCGTCGGTGCGTTCGGTCATACAACTCACAATGTTGCCGTCCTGCAGCAGGTCCCACAGCAGCGTGTCGCCGGGCCGGCACACGTCGTCGCAGGCGGGCGCGGGCGACGGCGGCCGCGCGCGCCCCGCCGCCGACAGCGCGCGCCCGCCCCGGTACTCCGTCAGACTCTGCGCCTGCAAATATGTTCAAAGCATAGAAATGGGTATTTGCCTGGGTCAAAAATAAATTATTTTTCATCTCATCTACTCAAAAAACGATGTTTTCATCCCAAAACATTTGGAGCTAAAGTTACTGGTTATTCTCTCGGGACTAAAACGTGAAAAAGAAGATCTCTAGGGATTAAAACCAATTTGAAAACAGAACACGAGTTTATCTATGTAGAATCAAAAATAATGTTGGCAGTCCAGCGACAAAAAAAGAAGAATTTTGTTTTAAAATAAAAAATGATTGGCACAGACTTTGTGATTTTTAAAATTTGGAATACATATCGTCTTCCGAAAAAGAAATAGTATAATTAAAAAGCGCAACTTTTCCCTTTGATTTAAGTAATTACAGAAGTTTTAGGTTATTTGTATCGAAATGTAATTATTTATGTAAATGTGAATACTTTTTCGTGAGTTTAAGCCAATAGTGAATAGTTATCAAGTTTACGTATAAAATAAAAAGATATGAAGGACCACGCAAACAAAGTTATGAGTGAACATTTTATCTTAAGTTGGTGGTCTTCGAAAAAATATTTCTTAGTATTTATTGTATGAAAACGTCACCAAACAAAGGTTAGTATTAACTTGTCGGTTGAAGTCTGTTCGGTATTGTAAGTGTTCTACTGTTCTTTATATTCTGTTTTGTATTTGCTAGTTTTTCTCATAGATGGAGATGAAAAGTATAGTGTGCTACTCGGGTATGGTAATATTTTTATCTCGGGCGATATACATGAATCCCTCGCTACACTCAGGATTCAACTGTGGAATCCTTCGTTTCGCTCTGGATTCAAAGAATCGCCCTCGCATTCAAAATATTACCTTAGCCCCTTGTAGCACAATCTACTATTGTACTGATTAGGAAACAAAACGTCGAAAATTCCATTTTGACGGGATTTTAGATTTATTATTGCAGAAAAACTGATAATAGGAGCGTTATTTGACTCCAAGAAACTATGACGTCATCTACCTGTATTTCATACAAATCCCACAGAAACAGTTTGTTTTAACGTTAAGAAAAAAGTATCTGATTTGACTTGTTGTAAAATAGCGGATCGATATTAGTATTACATACAGAAGGGGATCTTTTAAGGTCCCGCGCAATATGCGTCCCCGTTCCCTGTCCTCGCACCTCTCCCCCGTTTTCGCCTTGTCGAGGCGGCTGCAGTCGCCTGCAGCCGCCCGTTAAACATCCTCCACAAGGTGTGAACGGGGAAGAGGTGCGGGGACGGGGAACGGGGGCGCATATTGCGCGGGACCTTAAAAGATCCTTTGCCGGCGCTTAGGAGGGAAGCGGGACTTTAGCAGAATCCGTTCTTTATGTAATACTTACATTAATGCTGTGTTAAAGGTTAACAAATACGTTAGTGGGCCTCGCCATATTGTGGATAAAAACGGAACTAAATTTAACACGGATTAAAAAACAACTGGTGGCGCCATCATTTGAGACCCACAATTTTTATCAGTAGCGAATTTAGAGGGGGGACTAAGAGGCTCAATCCCCTCCAAAAGAATTTGAGTCCCACCATGAGGTTCCATGAAGATTCAGGGTCCAAGAAAGCAGAACTCGAGTTCTGCTTTCGAAACCTTCGAGGCGTTTACAGTCGACTGCAAACGCCTCGGGGGCGAGAAGTTTAAAAACTATGAATGAACAGCCATTAAAGTGTGCTTTTAAATATTAACTTTTCTTGATAAAATCTACCAACATTGGGTTCAAGCCCCTCCAAAAACCAAATCCTAGACTCGCCATTGCATATTACTAATCTGTATTAATAACAAGATATAGTTTAAATAAAACTGGCCACGTGCAAGTCGGACTCGCGTACTAGAGGTTCCGTACGATTATCTTTAAAAATCACGTTTATTGTATGTGAGCCCATCTTAAATATCTATTTTATTCTGTCTTTAATATGTGTTGTTATAGCGGCAACAGAAATACATCATCTGTGTAAATTTCAACTGTCTAGCTATCACGGTTTATGACATATAGCCTGGCGACAGACAGACGGACAGCGGAGTCTTAGTAATAGGGTCCCGTTTTTACCCTTAGGGTACAGAACCCCAAAAAGTACAGCGTGGAGCAGTCACCTGCGCGGCGAGGCGAGCCAGCTCCTCCTCGCAGGCCGAGTCGTCCTCGTCCAGGTCGGCGAGGTGCGGGTGTGAGTGCGGCGACAGCGCTGACGACGCGCTGCCCTCCTCCTCCTCGCCCTCCACCCCCATGCCCGTCACTCCCCGCCGCTTGTAACTCTCCATCAGACGCAGCTCCATAAGACGCCTGTACAAATACTCATAATATACACATAACACGTCTTTATCCCTGACAGAGTAGACAGCACCCAATGACGTAGGACCGAAAGGCCACGCTTTGTGTCATGATGTGTATAAGTGAAAGTGTACATAAATTCAGCTTGATTGTGGAGATATTTGCGAAATTCCATGACGAGGTGTGATCTCAGCATTGCACTTCCGACTGTCCCATGTTATTTATTGTCAACCTCTCCCGTCGCCGTTGGACCATGGGAGTGTCATATGTAATTGTAATCACCAGTACTATATCTAAACCATAAAAAATATCTTATACCATTTAAACAAACTAAAAAAACTAAGCACTGCATCTTACCTAGCATCCACGTTATCGCAGAGTATCTGGCAGTGGGTGTCACTGCCTGACGATTCCTCCTCCACTTCCGAGACGGACTCGGCCAATTCCGCGGTCTTGAGCTGCGCTGCTACTAGACAAATATAGACTTTAGTTGTTACACGTAATATTACAACAATTTCCAAATTATGACTGAGCACTGAAGGATAAGAAGCAAAACACGAATCAAACCATTTGACAGCCTGTCAAAGCAAGTTCGAAACAGCAGATCTCTTACATCCTTTTGCTGGGGCCGCACCTGCGCCTATCGGCACGAAGCTTCGTGCTATTACATGATTAACGCAAATGTAACCGGTCATTATCGGGTATCGTTCCAAATAATCGGGCTGCGTCTTCGTTATCGCGCGGGTGGCGGTACATCAAATGGTTTTAGCGCGCTAACAATTCGCTCTGCGTGGTCGGACTAACGTTGTTCATTTTGGCGTTTATTTTCAACTTGTTCAGTCGCGTGCTGTGCGACGGTGCCACGGATGTTAATGTGTAAAAATGAAGTGGAACGATAAAATGGTGTTAGAATTTTTAGATTTTTCTTTTTTGTATTCTTTTTAGGTTTCATTAAATGCATTATATAATTGTTAGCACACATGTAAAAGTAAAGAAAGTCGTCATCTATATTTAAATGCCTAGATGACGCCGTCTTGGATTTTTGCACGATAGTTAGCGAAAAATAACGAAGCCGCTAATATGACCACAGCTTTATCGCGATAACTTTTTAGTGTAAAAAGCGTACGAAGCTTCGCCGCGCATTGCTTTGGGACCATAGGCGCAGGTGCGGCCCAAGCATTACAAAGTTGTGCTCAAACTTTAATAGCACCTTATTTGCTAAGGCGTAAATTGTAGCTTCTTGTGCGTCTAAATTACTGTATTTTGGCTGTCAGTTTGGCGGACAAAAGCATTTCGTACTTTTTCACGTAGAATCATAGCTTTTAATTGTCTTTAATGTAAGTTAAGAAATTATATTTATCAATATTTTATCACGCTATGTAAAATATATTCACGTATCTAATTATTTATTATGCTTTATATTATGTATATACAATGTGTAACAGAAAGGGTGTATCAACCCGAAAGGGGGTAAACATTCTGATCAATGTGAACAACTTTTACTATGGGACCATCCCTGAAATCGTAAAAAAAATCTTCACCTCCAAACAAAATTAAATACCTACCGTGCCAAAATGTATGGAATGTTCCATAGTAAAAGTTGTTCACATTGATTAGTATGTTTACCCTATAGTCGTATAGAATATCAACTGGTTATAGTTTTTATTACTATGTTAGTTTAGTATATAAAAATCGAACTGCGCCACCTAATATCTTATTATATATTTCGCTTCGCAGTCCTCTTTTTGGTTGCCTTTAAGAAATTGCTTCGGCGATAAGGCAGCCTCTTGTACCTCATTATATGTTTATATAAGTATTGTAATTATGTATTGTATAAGTATTGCGAATATATAAATGTATTTTGGTACAATAAAGTTTATTCTTTATTGTATTGTATTGTATTATTGTTTAGGTGGTCAGACGACCTGACCAAGCTCTTGATCTGTCATTTTGGAAATCCTTGGGAGAGGTCTATGTCCAGCAGTGGACATTGTGCAGCTAAAATGATGACGATGATGATTGTTTAGTAAACAGTTGTATGGACCAGCACTCACGGAAATGCCTAGTCTTGCCGGGCTTGTGCCGCTTCTTGTACAGCTTCTTTTTGCGCGGCCGCAGCAGCTCCTCCGCGCCGCTGCTGGCGCTGCCGCTGCTGCCCGCGCGCTTGCTGCGTCTGTGTGTGAAAATTAAATGTGAGAAACTGACTGATTTGTTTTTATTCTGGTTAAATTATTAAATGTAAGATAGTTAGCGCATCCATAAGCTTGATTTTCTTAAAGATACCCATGGCAAACAGTCTTTGAAAAACCTAAAATTAAAAGTCAATAAACAGTCCTGACTACCACTTCCTACAAACAAAAACTTTTCATAACTAAAAAACCGACTTCACCCCTAAACTGCACAATCGATTTTGATAAAATTTCTATAGGACCTTTGACATATTATACACTTTCAAACAAAAAAAAAAATCGGTCCTGGGCTCCAGGCGCTTTCAAATAATCGGTGAACATACATAAAAAAAAAGATCGCGACGAATTGATAACCTCCTCCTTTTTGGAAGTCGGTGAGAAATCATTTGAAAGGAGTATGTTACTTACTTCTGGCAAGATTTTAGCGTAGAACATTCCTTTTTAGACAGTTCCTCTCCTTCTCGCAACCACTCTTGTTCCGCTGTAAAGTTATTAATATCATTAGAAAATAATTTCATACTTAAATATAAGAATACAAGTACGTTTGTAAAAACGTAAAATTGTGTAAAAGTTACCAGTAAGCTCACGCTGATGCTTGCTCTGTTTCCGCGGTGGTCCGGCCTCTTCCCCTGACGTACTGAGTTCTTCACACTAAAACAGAAACCAGTAATTATTTAATTTAAAAAAAAAGCTTTTCTCTTCAGCTGTGACTTTAAGTGTACGATCAAGCCGTACAATATAATGCTACATCAGCACAAGTATGTTCGATGCGCATTTTTACGTAATTTAAAGCAGTTCGCTCAAGGCCGTCGCGCGTACTCACTTAATATCCCATCAGTATCCATACTTAGTTTTAAGTTTCCCAGAATATACCTCAGTTTCAGCTAACAGTGACATTTACTGTGTTATCAAGAGGCATAGTGGCTTTCAAAATCAGTGCCCACTGAGTCACATCAAGGATTGCAGTGGTACCAGCAGTAAGCAGCAGAGCAACGAGCGGGTCACGTCCGTTGCGTATCAGCAGTTCAAGTAAGATCAGTCCTTTTACTTGTTTAAATGATGTCTTCTCCTCATGACATCTTATCCACCCAAAAGCAGCTTGCGTCGGCAATCGGGAATACTTACACCAACTTTAAGAAAGATAGTGCTAGCAGAAAAACAGCAGATTACATCAAGAAGTTAGATCTCTTAGATATGTATTGGTTGGATTATGAAACCAACTATCGGAATCTATCAAGTGCTCATGTTAATGTGCTCTTCAAGTCAAATCAATCGAGCCCAAACTCGGTGGAGTTATGTAGTTTTATCACAGATATGTCATGACCACTTTCCAGCCCCATCATCAGATCAGCTCCATGTCATCATAATATTGCATTATCACGCGATATATGTATGCGTGCAAAATTTCAGATCCATCAAACCGGGAAATGGGTCAAATTTAACTGGCAAGATATGATTACAGACAGACAGCCAACAGGACAGGTGAAATTAAATAAAAGCTTGTAAAAAGGAGTGTTGTTTTTAATTTCGTTCAACATGGCCTGTCACATTTGCACCACATATAAATACGTCATTGTATAAGTAATTCTCTATGGTACTTCACAAGAGTTCTGTGTGGTGCAAATTGCTGGTCATTTAAGGTTGGCTTAAAGAGTCTTCAAGCTTTGAACTTCGCAACTACCCACTAAATAAAACTAAAACTGAAATTTTTATATAAACAACTCACTGGATCATCGTCAGAGTTGGTCTGGTCCATGCTCACACTAGCTTCCGATGATGAGTTGTGGTGTGGCTTGCAGGTGGGTTGCGGCTGCCTCAGAGCGGCGTCTTCGAGCGGTAGCGGCGAACTTAGGGGAGCGCCACCGCCGCTACCACGGGACCACATCGCGCGCATTAGCGCTGACGCTAAGTACAGGCTCTGTAACATAAGAAATGTTAATAAAGTACTTTCATACCATTCCATCATACAATTAATAATTAATAATATAAAACATACAGCAGCCAACTTACAATCTTGTAATAACTTATTTAACTCTATTTTTAAGCAACATTTGGAGTCCCAATAACAAAAAAAAAATGTCCTAGACTATACAAATCCTGACTAAAATGGATTTCTGGTTTTTGAAACAAAGAAATTAATCACCTGCTCGGTATGTTCCTTGGGCGGCAACGCACACAGCAAGCTGTACAGGTGCGCACAAGGTTTTGGTGCCAAAGCTCTAATGAACCCCGGCAGCAGATCGTACACTTGTCGACCACAGTGTTTCAGTTGCGCAGCAGCCCACACTAGTTCTATGTGTTCATTCGTCACTCTACCTTCAACAGCCAGGAACTTGAGAATCATGTGTGATTGTTTTATGACCTAGGTAAAAAAAATATAGTTAAAACTTGACCCATACAAACACATAAAAACACACTATTCATAATCAACACAGTCTTATTACATGATTTCTAAACTTTTAAATAAAAATTATTGAAATAAACAATGTGAAACAACCACTTTAACAACATTGTCTTACCTCAACATGCAGATTAGGTCCAAACAGATGTTCAATTATGTTATTATAAGACAACCAGGTTGCCAGTCTCTGGCCAGCTATCTCAGCCTCTGCGGCAGGTTCCCCCGCACACAGCTCATTGTGGGCAGCGATGTGCGCATTGATTTGCGCCACACCAGCCAGTCTCATTGTCAGAGTGCTGCTGTTAAAGTACTTGAATGCCAAAGCTAACCCATCTACGTCGAAAGACAGTGGTGCATCTAAGGGCTCTTTTGCTGCACCCCACATGAAATCTAAAAATATGGAATAATAAGCCTTTAGTTGCCAATCATAGTCGGTGTGTCTTGGGGCACAAAGACATACAAAACTAAATAATGTCAAGGCACAATCTTTTACAAAAATGCTCCAAATTACATGCATTTATTAATTATAGAGGAGTAGCTTAGAGCTGATATGTCTATTTCACCCAGGCCTGGGAGTCTATAAAGTCTTTTCACAGTTAATTAATGTATTAACGATACCAAGGATTTGTCCTTATCCTCTAGTCGAGTCTGTTTTAATGCATTTATGGATGGATCAATTATAGGTGACATAATGAGGAAGATTAGACAAAAGGAACATACCAGCCATAGATTTAACTGCTGGGACCCTGAGATCCTTGTCTTCCAAGATGCACATGTACTGTAATATCTGGCTTCTCAAAGGCATGAACAGCTGCGCCACTGCTCTGAAGTTGAGCCACAGTTTCAGGTTGCCCACAGCTGCCACTATAGCATGTGCCATAGATAAGGGCAAAGTGCTAGGCGTTGCTTGCTCAAACACAGAGGTCATGGCAAACACCCCTCCTAGCTTGCAGAAGAGGCTCACATTACGTAGAAGATAGGCTGGAATCTCAGTATCATGCAAATCACAATAGGAACTCAAATTAGAAATCTCTTGGGCAGATAAGTCATCCAAGCGGCTTGGAAGTGTAGAATGTTTACAGGCCAAGTAAAGAGGAAAGTTGAGCAGAAAGATTTTTGAGACAATATGCATCAGTTTCTCTTTTTGCTGCATAGGCCACACTTCTGTATCTTCAGTGGATGCTGCTTGTTTTTCCTTCTTTTCTTCTCTTTGTTCCTGCTGGCCAGTGTCGCTAGACTTCTCTGGCTCAGCTGGAGTATCAGTTTGTTCTTCATGCTTTTCTTCATTGTCGGCAGGAGAAGTAGCAGCTTCAAGAGGCTTTGCCTTTTCTGATTCATCTGGTGGTGAGTCAGCCTCTGCTAATTCATCTTTCAGCTGCTTGAGTTGGCACACTGACAAGCACAGTATACTTTGTACTACTAGATAAAACCTTTCGAAGTTTTTCACATCCCTATAGCAGCACATACATTGCCTAAAAGAAAATGTAATAAATATTATTACTTTGAGATGAATAATGATCAATGTTCAACACTTTGTGAGACTCAACTGTTAAGTAAGTAAAGAATAAAGACAGACATAAAAGATAAACTGTTTAGTATGGAGAAATTTTGTTTTTAGGTTTTAGAAGAAATATGCCTCTGCAAACAGGCCGTAAAAGCCTGTCTTGTCTGACATCGGAATATTTTATTTAGACATGTGTCTGTCAATAGCACATTTCAATACAAAATAAACAATACTGAGCTTTGCCGAGGTAATTTATAAAAATTAAAAGCAAAATAGTTCTTGTGACCAAGTTGATGAAGATCTATGATCTCCTTGTAACAAGAGACAGTGATTTAAGTGGTTGTAAAATTTTGTATATTTGTTTGAAGTCAGTAAACAAATACAAAATTTAGATTAAAACAATATATAAGTTAAAAAGCTATACCTTTGTGGCCAAGAAATAATGTAGTTTAACACTGTTTCTAGTTCAGATTGGCTTATTGTTGGATACTGAGATACATCGTCGGTTAGCCGAGCTTCACCTGGAAAATTACATTTGTATAAACGTAGTTCTTTTGTGGCGAGATTATCAACGAAAAATCAACATAAACACATGAAATAGTACAATGTTTCTCACAGAGAATCCGTGCAACAAGCGAATAGTCCACAAATTTTCGAAACAATGTAACTTACAATTCACCAAAAGCTGCGAAAATTCCGAACAAACATCACACATTCTTATAGTTTTAAGTCAAGATGGAGCGAAATATTACAGTAATATTATCGCAATTGCTAAATCATATAAAATATTGATCATTATTGATATTTTTCTTAACAGAAAACGAACACTGCCCTAAAATGTCAGTCACAGAATCCGTTCCACCATTGTTGACGATTGTTGTCAAACAACGTTTTGTTGCTGCCTTGAATATGAATTGAGCTTGAATTATTACAAGCTTTTATTTAGTTTCACCTGTCCCGTTGTCTGTCGGTCTATCTGTCTGTGCCATAGGAACTCTGAAAAGACGCAACCCTATCGAGTATGGGCTCGTTTGATTCATCTTGAAGAGCACTTCAAAATTTTATTTAAGTTCATTGTTTTAAATAAAAGCTTGTTTTAAAAAATATTTTTCTAAATAATTACTTGTTTCGGATTACATTATAGTGCGTTTGTTTAGGTATTTAAAAGAATGTAAACAATCTTGACATGTCTTTTTATTGAAATATACACTTTATAAATCCATACCTTTGCAAATAACCACAGACTACTCAACCTACAAGACCACGCTTTGCCGAGGCCCGGCGCTCGCCATGCCTAGGTTATATCATGACCTATAAGCGGCCCCGCCCCCTTTTTGCTCTTTATTCTGCGATTAACATTCGATGCGTGAACAGTGTGTGTGCTCTTAAAGAAAAATTAAATACAGTATTTAAAATGCCGTATTGTACTGTGAAACTATGTTGTACGTCAAGTGCAACTTCCAGTCTCATGAAAAACGGCATTAAATTTCACCGGGAAGTAATAATAACATAAAAAAACTGTGATAAAATTTTGGAAATATAATTTCCAGAAAAAACAAGTTCCCTTATTTTTAAGGGTACCCGTTGATGTCTTTTTTAAAAGTCTCTTTCTCTCTTCATGTGATTAGCATAAGGTTGTCTCGCTCTGTCTATTTGATAGTGACGAGACACAACGTAAATATAAGGAATTAATTATCGACAACATTTAAAATATTTTATTTTAAAATTAATTTTATTATATAGATAAACATTAAGTATATGTATTTCAGATTGCTTGATATTTAAATCTGGTTTGTACAAGACCGCCCCTATTAAAAAAGTGTAATGATTACAGGGTTTATGTATGTAGTTTTGTATATTTTTATGCATAGTATATATCATCATCATCACATCAGCCATAGGAAGTCCACTGCTAGACAAAGGTTTCCCCAAAGTATTTTGAAAACGATCGATTGAAAGCGGCTTGCTTCCATGATTTTCTTGCAACCTTGCTGAGGTCGTCTGTCGCTGTGCGCTTGCCGATAAATATAATGTGAGTTTATTTAGTCCGTCATAACTTCGTATAGGTAAACCTATGAAGATTAAGTTAAAAAAAAACACAAACCGTGTTTAGACGATTGCAATTACTTTATTTCACGTGTGTTTTAATTATATTATAACAAGAATTAGTATTTGTGCATCGACCTTTTTTTTTTTTGCTGATGTTACTATATAATAGAAATAAACATTTATTTTTATTTTTCCATTTTATCGTAAACTCAACGGTGTTTATCGATAGCAAGACAAAGTCACTCGTGATATGTACCTGCTATCGTCAATCTAGGCGTGACCTTGAGCGAGCCAATGAAAACTATCGGACCTTGCCCCGCACCCCGCCAACTTTTGGCGATTTCGTTTTAGTAATAAAGTCCATGAAAGCGTGGTCTTTAGGTTATGTAGTCTGTGGCGCCATGCCATAGCCAAGTGGCTATCATTAAGTTATTAATATGTATTTGATTATTTTATTAGGTATAAAAATAAGACAAAATTCAAGGTACTTTTATGATTTCAATACGGAGCGGGTGGTTTTCTCCAGAGGTAAGTATAGTTCTATGGTTTTCTGAGAGCAAAATGTAGTCTTTGAATCACATTTTCACAAATCACAATATTCACAATAGAAACCAAACGCATTTTTCGTTCAGAAACATAGCAATCTGTATTATATAGCAACATTTGCAACTAATATCGATTGCATTGCAACATTCGATAGGTAACTCGAAATCGAGTGCTAGACTCCTAAGACATTTTTCACATTGACATTCTATCACCTGTTTTTGATCGGTTCTGTCATCATCTGTCATTTGTTAAACTCGAAGAGCTATGGGTTGATTGTTGATTTATGAGATATTTCTTCTAAAGTCATGGTCCAGTTATTATATATCGTTGCGAGTTTACATGTGTTGTTATGCCCTTTCACCAAAGTAGAAGAAAGTTTTAATATTCAAGCTTTTCACGATGTTTTATATCATAGACATAACCTATCACAGGTGGCTACTAGAAATCTAATTTTGGATTCATAAGTTGAAGTGTACAGTGTATGATGATCTATTTTCTTCCAGTACGATCACAATGAGTTCCCCGGCGTCGTGCCGCGTACATTTTTGGGGCCGTTAGTTATATCAGTGCTTTCAGCGCCAATAGTTGGAATTTTACATATCGCCGGAATCAACAAATATTGGATGCAATATGTGGGTTCGTATTACTTTATATATTTGACATCAGTAATTTTGTTGATTCTATAACAAAACTCTTAGACCTAAACGACTTTGTTTTTTGGCTAAACGATGAAGCCATAACTTTAAAAAAGAAAAAAGACTTTTTTTATTTTGTTATGTAGACAATCACAACTGATTGACTGCAATGAATAAAATAAGTTACTGTTCTGTGTTTTAGTTCGATTGACCCTAGCCTTGACAGTGATAGGAGCATGGAGCCGCCTGAGGGATGCGTTGCGGAAGCAGTTTGGCAACACATTCACATGGTGGTTCACCATCATCTCCGTCACTCAGTACCACTTCATGTTCTATATGAGCCGCCCTTTACCTAACATTATGGTGCTACCTCTGGGTAATTTTTGATTTAATCACAGTAGTAACTCATTTAGCAATCAAATCTATCTATCAAAATAGTTCTTTTTTTTATGTTACTTTAATCAGAAATCAATAACAAAAATTGTCTTTATGTGTGTAATCCATTTATTTCCAAGTTTTCTTCCTAAGAAAAAATACATGTTCATGTTGTTATTTTGCTCCTGCTGTGAAGCAATACATATTTCATTTGAAAACATTTGGATAAACAAAATAATGAAATTGTTTCAGTGCTTTTGGCCTTTGAAGGATGGGTATCGGGAAGACACAAGCTGTTTCTGATATCCGCAGGTGCTGCTATAATTATTTTTAGATCTGAGTTGGCCATGCTCTTTGGTCTGTTCCTTATCATAGACTTGTATTTCAAGAAAATTGATATAAAAACGTAAGTAAAAATATTATGCTGATCCCAGATATGATCAATATGTGACTTTAGAAAATGATGTATTCTTACTTAACACATTGACTGCCAGCACTGCAGACAATAAATTAATTGTTTGTTGGACACCAGGTGAATGTCATGGGATTTAATGACTGAGTTTTTACCAATATTATATCACAACATGTTTTCAACCCTATATATCAGTGGTGCCCAACTGGTAATGCTCCAAATGCTATTTTATAAATGCGGATACGCAACGCGCTTACTGTTGAATTGGTGTAGCGAGCACGTTTTTTTATTTAACAGGAGCTTGAAAACTTCGATGCTTTTATTGTTAAGGATGAGAGATAGAAAACTCTTTATTGTACACCGAAAGACAAATGTAACACAAAGAAATAATTAAATGAGTACAATGGGCGGTGACACAGACACGGATATATTAGATGACGCATGTTCTACAATTTGTATGAAAACCAAGCGTGCCAACTTTTTAAATGCCTACTGTGACATCACAGGCAAATTTTGTGACAGGAAAGCCAAGCCGATGTAAAGACACCGCTCGCTACTAAACAAACGATTTAACTGGAGTCGCCGCCGTCCTGCTCGTATCGCTCATTCTAATAGATTTATATATCTGTGATCTCTCTCGCACACTTCGCGCTCGCCATCTACGATACAAGGAATCATCAGTACCGATATGTGATAAAAATTACAATCGATTTTCCGATAGATGAATGATATAGGTACAGACAAATGACATTGAACGGAATTATTAATAAAGAATAAGAATTTTAATTTAAATTTTAATTTTAAATTAAAAATATTATTATTAAATAACTATTATTATTAAAAAAGATTCTACTGGTACTTTCCTTTTTTTATTGTTTCTTATGTTTTGGGGGAAGTTTGTTGTAGCGTTACGGTCTTAGATCATTTAATACAGGATGAGTTACGCAGTTTGTCTGCGTAACTCATCCTGTATTAAATGATCTTCTTACAAAATTTTCTGCCGCTTTTCATAAAATAGTTTAAAGGTCTTTCTAAACAGTGATACAAATCAAATTTTTTATTATCACCATATTTAGTTTTAAACAATTTATTTCAAACGATTATTCTGCGCCGCAACTATTATTCTGCGCCGCAACTAGATCTCTGTTTATCCCTATGGTTGACTGGGAGAGAACGCTTTTAGCGTTAAGTCCGCCAATTGTAAACAATTGTATATTGTGGAGCAATAAAGTTTTATAAAATTAAATAAAATTACAAACATTTACTCTAAAAAAGGTGTAAAATTAGGACATGAACTTGTTTAATTCAATATCTACTAAATTGACTTTTTATTATAATGGTTAATATCATTCGTCTTTCCAATATCGATTAAAATAGATTATCGGTATATGTTGTGCAACGAACAACACTAGTCGCTAAATTTATCAGACGAATGAGAAGTAGCCGGTAACACGAAGTCGGAGCGTTAGGCGACAGTATCGCTTGTTCCGATATTCATCATCACTTAACACACAACGTCAGATCAAATGCTCAAAGCAAGTGCGGCAATGTAATGTGAATGTAGTTTTAAAACCTTAATGTGAATGTAGTTTTAAATACTTAAAAAAGGGTTTTAAAATGAATTTACGCATAATATAAATTTAAAATAACTTACCTGTGATAGGAAATATGTCCTTGCCTTTGAGCGCTTGCAATTTTTTGGCTATTGCAGTTAATAATCACGCAACGAGGCATTTTGTTATTTTTCGCAGTAGTCCGGCTGCAATTACAGATGCGCGCGGACTGTCAGTTAGTAGCGGCGGCCAACCTAGACGCTTTGTCTGAGAACTTACACGAAGTAGGTGCATTTACGTTTTCTAGGTACATGTAGTTCTGTGGGCGGTGATATCACTGTGCAGTGTAATAGTTTCTAACTAGCTTCCGCTTTATTAACTAAGCAATAGGTTTCCATCAATGAAACTAGTCATCATCTAAATCATCCCTATTGATTCATGGATTTTTGATTAAAATCATGGTATAAACTTCGCCTGGTATGTTCTTCCCGTGACAGCTGGTGACGTAATAGGAACATGCATACGTCATCAGTCGCGCAGCGGTTCTCAAACTTTTTTAGTGGGTTTTCCCCACTAAAAAAGTTTGAGAACCGCTGCGCGATATGATAGATAAAAGCAATACAGATATTCTGTACAATTTTTTATTATTACAAGCTTTTATTTGATTTGCCCCGTTTATCGTTTCGGAATGACCACTGATGGGAAGATAACGTTAAAAGAAACCCAGTTCAATATTGGTTTCTTTCCTACTCAGCCTGATGGGCTATGTTACCAATTACAAACAGATTTAAATCCCGTCCAATTTGAATGGGTCACAAGTCAAAATCAAAGACAAAAATCATTTATTTATCATTGGATATTTGTATCACTTGATAATTGTCAATTTTTTCTTTCGATTTCATAATAGGGCCGTGCCGGCAAGTGGAACGCCAAATATGTCACGTCATACCTACTTGACGTGAACGAACTAGCTTAAAAATCACTGTAATTCCTAAATATGCAAACGCAAAAAGAATAATAAATTGTATTGACCTTCTGTCCACTATTGGTTTAGCTTATGATGAAGCACAGTTCACCGCACCGCAAAAGTTTGCAAACCACAGTAATTTCTTCATCGTACGAAATAGCGCTATAAGAGTGAGTGAGACGACGATAACGATGACAGAGCGGGCTGCCAATATGACACTTGGCAATTTGATGTGTTGCCACTGTGTGTTATTGAATTACCCGAGCAAAATGCATTTTTGGAACTTAATATTCCAATTGCGAATTAATAATCCATAATACCAATTTTAAAATTATCAAAAAGTTGAATCACACTAGATATTAATTAGCTAAGTTAGTTAAAATTTTATTTAATGCTCATGCACTAATCGAGAAAGTCCTTAAATTTACTAAAAGAACAATCAGTCATCATCATCATCCGAGCGTATTCCCGGTTGCATCCTCAGCAGTAACGCTTCAGAGCCCGGGGTCCGCTACCTAACCAAGGAGATTTGACGAGGTAACTGGTTTTTACACAGAGCGACTGCCGTCTGACCTCCACAACCCAAAGGGCAAACCAGGAACCAATCCTTGGATAGTTTGATGATCAAACGCTAGGTGGCGTTCGGGACCCAAAGTTTTACGTGCCTTCCGAAACACGGAATCATCTTTCTTTTCGGATAATCAGGTGATTCAAGCCTGCAATATCCTGTCCAGACTGGAAACAACTTTGCACAAAGTATGTTTCCCAGTGGGAATCGAACCCATGACCTCCGGGTCATGTAAAAGAACAATCAGTGGCAACACTTATCGTGACGTAACATGTTTTTTACTCGGGAAGAAGATACCTTGCTTTATTATACCATGATCAAAATAATCAGAGGTTCTATACAGGAAATGTTGTCCAAATGCCTTTCGAATTCCGATTTTAATTGGTGAAACACCTCCACATGTTTAGCTTGGTTATAAGTACTCAGTGTAGAAAAAAAACATATGCCAAAAAGAAATAGTTTTTTTTCTGGAGCATGTTTTTTTTCAAGAATACAGAATACAAAATTGATAAGGCAGTTTCCGTAAAAGATGAATACTTAACAGTTTATAATTAGAGTTTTTTATTTATTTATGAACCTGCCATACTTTTTTGGTAGAATAGTACCAAGTTTACACGAATATATTGGCAACATTCAAATTGCGCACTGGGATTCTTGGTACAACTTGGTACAAACATAAATCGAACGAGGATTTCCTGGTCCGGGAGACAGAGACATTCATTAGTAATGAACCAATTAAACAAAAATTCAGTCTAAATAAATCAAAAAAGTCTAAATTAAGTAATTTGATATGTAATTTTAGTAAAATGTAAGAAATAAGAAAGCATACATCAATAAATTATTCAATTTTCTATAGATATTTCTTTTTAAATAAAACCAAATTTAGAAAAAAACAAGGGTTCTAAGTTTTTGCTCATGTTTTTTTCAACATTGTGAAAAAAAAAATGTTTTTTTTTTTTTTATTTTGCATCCCTAGTTATACATCGCTATATTTTCAGCATCCAAAGGAAATAGGGAAAAAAGCAAAGCTACCGGTTGGCCACCACTGTGTGTATATTTTCATTACTTTAATATGGTAACATACAAAATTTCGAATAAATTGACTTACTATTAGGGAAATTAACACATGTGATATGATTTTAACAATTTTGTTACAGGTTAATGAAAATAGTAATTCCAGCTGGAGCTGGCCTCATTGCTCTAACCGTGGTAGTGGATTCCATATTCTGGAGAAGGCTGCTTTGGCCTGAAGCCGAGGTGTTCTGGTATAACATCGTCATGAATAAAAGCTCAGACTGGGGTGTATCCTTTATTATTACAACTTTAGATTTGTTCCATTCGAATGTCAACGAAACAGATGTTTCAAAACTAGTTTCGATGAAGTCTTTATGTACTATATATCTTTATTATCATAGGACGAACATGTGACACTTTAAAGTCATTTAGAAAGAACATAACATTACATATTAATATTACATAAAAAACAATAAATAAATAAATAAATAAAAGATTTACAAATAGAAAATTTCTTCCAACGCACCGCATTGAGGCAACGTACCCAGAATACTGGCAACATTTCCCCGCTGAATCGCTATACTTATACGCTGAGCGAAATAGCTGCCAGCTCTATGATCACCAGTTGCCTCGATGAGGCGCGTCGTGATGTCCTTAAGAAATCTTACATAATTATTATGTACTTACATCACATGTTGTTCAACATTTATTTTTAATGATAAACAGGTTTTAAATCATAGGGATGACCTATATATATCCAGCAGTTGATGTTATGCAACTGAAATTTATGAATGAAGCTGGTTTTATGCTGCCTTATATTTGACGTGGCTGTTTGCTCTTTTCCTAATGAGTGGAAAAATTAACCCAGAGCCGTCGGAACCCAAGGTCACATGTAGCATAAAAACGGAAAAAGTTAATTAGAATAGTCACGTTACTAAAAAAATTGAATCGTTCCAGCTTTTAGACCGACGCCAAAAAACAAGGAGGTTATCAATTCATCGGAATCTTTTTTTGAGTGTATTTTCAACGATTATTCGATGATGCCTGGACCGATATGGAAAATACTTTTTTTTGTTTGGAAGGACATTCTTGTCAGGTGGTCCCATAGAAATTTTGGTTTTTAGTTCTGGAAAATTATTATAAACCAGGCTGCCTTTCCTGAAAAATATATTGCAACTTAACTCACAAAACAGACATCGCCATTCCTCTGGTACTTCTACTCAGCTCTCCCTCGGGGGCTCGGTCCCAGCCTGGTCCTCATTCCGGTGGGCGTGTACCTCGACCGGCGGCTGGTGCAGTACGCAGCGCCAGCGGGCCTCTACATACTGCTGTACTCGTTCCTACCTCACAAGGAACTGAGGTTTATAATATACGTCTTTCCTTTACTGAATATGGCGTCGGCCGCTGCATGCTCATATGTGTAAGTCAATCAGGTTTTTTATTACTTTCAAATAAAGTTTTTTATTACTTCTAGTATTTTAACAGCTACAGCAACTTTTAAAAGAGGATTGCATATTGATTTAGCAAGTTAAACTAGCAATAATAGGTACAATCAGTACACTAGTGAACTAGTGTGCGGTTTCCTCGCGATAATTTCCTTCACAGGAAGCGAGTGGTGGTAGTTGACAATGACCGTATATAGTACAATCTCAAAGGTACAGTTTAGCTCAACCAATTTTCTCTGAATGTTCTGAACCAAATCAGGTGAAATTTGGTAGGATGGTTTCTTTCAAGAATAAAATCAAAACTATTTATTTTATAATAATAACAAAAATAAATTTGAGATCCTCATAATGAGCCCTTTCATTTGATATATGACACAGTAAGGTTTGCGAAACTTTTTTTAATTTCCTAATTTTCCCTCGAAATGACCCTTATTTTAAAAAGATATTTATTTACTTTGCACATATGTGTTTGGGTCATAGGATTACACCATCCGACTAAATTTCGCCTGATTTGGTCCAGTAGATTCGGAGTAAATTGCCTGTGACAGACGGACAGACAGATAGACGCTCGAGTGATCCTATAATGTTTCCGTTTTTTAATTTTTTGTATGGAACCCTAAAAATAATACGAAATATAGTTCATTGCCTGTAGATTACAAGAAAACCTATAAGAATCCTATCAATTGAAAATAAAGTGGAAAACTTAATACAATACGTTGGCGTACGGAAAATAGTTCACTTAAACACCACTAGATAGCGCTAGTTAGTTAATTCGCGTCTCACTGTGAGGATTTCAAATGTAACATAATAAAAACATTTTGTTTTGGCATTGTACGGAACCCAGTGGCGTAGCTACCGGAGGGCTGGACGGGGCGGTGCCCCCAAGCTCAGGAGGACTTACAAACTATATATTGAACCAGTAAAAAATTCTCTCACATTCTGGATATAAATAAACCAGATTTCAGGAACGCCACTCTAAAAATGTCGATAAATTTGAAAAAATACAGGAGAATTCCCAACAAAGCTCAAACATCTTTGTACGAAACTTGCGGGGAACTCCCCTGTATTCTTAGGCTGGTTTCACAGTCGCAACGTTGAACAGCGTGTTTCAACAGTACGCGCTTGACGCAAGGCGTACCTATTAAAAACGCGGCGTGCTTCAACAGGTTGATTATAAAACGCTACTAGTGAATTTACAAGCGCGCGAGTTTAGTGAATTAACAAGCGCAAGTCTGGAGTAGGACGAATCTGGATTATGACAAATCTGAAATACGTCGAATTTGGAACACGACGGATACGGAACAATAGATTTTAAATACTTTGGGGTTGGGGCCCTAGTTTATTTTTTTTCCCCAGGGCCTTTGGTTACCTAGCTAGTCCACGCGAGTTCAACTCGCACTTGGCCGGTTTTTACATTATTAAGTTCAATATTATATGATGAGTTCGAAAGTTAAGTCTGCGATCTTGATTAAATAGCACATTTACCCATGTGCTATCAATCTTATTAAAGGGTCGTCGGAGTGCGTTCAGTCCATCAGTAAATGCACTTGTAAAGGAATTTGTTTTCTTTCAGTTACATAAGAAGAACCAAAGCGCCAATCTACGAGTTACTATTCTGGGGCACCATCGTTATCATAGTGGGAAATGTACTTATGACTCTGGCGTTTGTCACAGTGGCTATGACGAATTATCCTGGTGGAGTAGCTATCACAAAGTAAGCAATGAAATAATAACTTTTCTTAGTGTTGTCAACATCAGGTTGATCAAATACCTTCCGGAAGTACATTGGCTGCCCCACGGATTAGCCGGTTGAGTTTAAATCCGGCTTAATTTTATAATTCATAATCTATGGCGGGTATTGAGTCCTGCTCAAGAACGCTTTACTTGGCTTGGTTTCATCGCTTTTAACCGATGTACATTGCACACGTCTGTCTCGTATTTTGTTAAAGGTTAACTAAAAACATTTTCAGATTCCACAAACTAGTAAAAGATGAGCCATTTGTTCATGTCCATATCAGTAATTTGGCTGCTCAAACAGGGGTGACGAGGTTCACTCAGATCAACGATAACTGGATGTATAGCAAGAACGAATCGCTGAAGACAGACCAACTACAAGAATACACACATCTCATTATAGAGGCAAAGAGCAAATATTCGTCGAATGTCAAGGCCTTCGCCAACACACACGTTGTTTTAGACAGTATAGACACATTTTCACAAATTGCTATGAACTACAAACTCATACCGCCGATAAAAATTAAAACTAAACCAGCCTTGTTTATTCTAGAGAAGAAAGGCTTTAGTAATTACCCGCCAAGAACCATCCAGAGAACTTCTACGCCGATTTCCGAAGAATCGACCGAAGAAACTGTCGATTCTGCTATTGAAAGTGAAGAAATTGTAACAGAGAAAATTCAAACATCACCAGTTGTTGTAAAGGAACAAATTATTGAAAATGACGAGCAAATTATTGAAACAGATGATAAAATAAACGAAGAAGTATTATATGCCGAAGAAATTGATAATGATGGAAATCTGATTCAAGGCGATGAACAGGTTGCAGTGACAGAGGAACCTGAGGTTAAACTACCGAAAGCGAAGAAGGCCTTTGATGAATTATGGAGCCTGAGACAAGAACGAAAGAAGAAGGCTATTGCAAAAATAAAGTCTGAGACTCGAAAAGAAGTAGTTGCATCGGCTAAAGAAAAACTGCGCGATATAATGAAACGGCACAAACATATTGCACATGAACTTTCTGAGAATACAGTAACTGAGGATGAGAGTCAGCCGGAGGAAAAAGACGGCAGGGGGGATATTCCAGAAACATTGACTGAATCAGAAACTGAGACACCTGTAGTTGAGACTCAAGAGGATGCAGAAAAAAGAGGAGATGCTGAGCCACAAACCGCTGACGCTTTCGACGATATGATTCAATTCAGCGATACGGACACAAATGAAAACATCGATGCAATAGTCGAAGAAGTGATAATTAGGTTGATAGATAGAAAAATTTACGACGATAAGACAAAACCGGAAGATATTAAAGCTGAAGATAGGCAAATCATACAAAAAATTGTTGAAGAGGTGCTCGCAGAAAGAATGAATTATTCTAACGCTGAAAACAAATGATCTCACTGAATTTTTAGATAGTTTATATGTGCCAAGATAATTAACTTTTCGAGTTCAGTACCTTAGCATAAGTATTTACGTAAAAGTATTTGTATGGTGTTCACTGTTCAGTTTAGACTTGAATTTTTGCGTAAAAAACGTAGACAAAAGCGATACTAATACTTTGACGTAAATTTTCATGCTAAGGGTTACAGAATGTGCCTTGTGCAAGTTTTACGTAAGTAATGTGCGTGTATCAGTGCAGGTATTTTCCAAAGAGAATATCCACTAGGTACGGTTAACTTCAAAGAAGACATCTTCAAAGATTAACTCTGCTAGATAGACTATTTCCTGATTTCTGTTTGTTAAGTACTTAATTTAAATTTTTATGCAGAAGTGGCATTTACGAATGTTTTGAAGCATTTTTATTCATATTTAAAAGCTACATGAACAAGTTTTTTCTATTAATGAGATTATGTAAGAGAATTTCGCGTCATAACTGAATAACTATCGAAATGTACTACCTATATTTATAATTATAATATACTGTTATTTCAATCATATATATCAATAGTGGTACAATAAAATATAATGCTAAGTAATAAGTCTAATGCGTGGGGTATAAAAAAGTCAATTTAAAATTGAAATTTATTACCATATAAAATGTACCTAAATACTGCTGGAATAAGGTGTATGGGCCGGATCAGAAAAACATGCAAATGCAAATTATGATTTTAATAGGAGTATGTGGGCACTCAGAAAGTTTTGCGAAAATAAAAAATAGGGTTCTAATGGTAATTTTTTTAATTAAATCTTTTTAAAATACTTTCTACCAGCCTTTATTAGTTATTTATGCAACTGTAGCATAGTAAGGGGTATTAAAACACGAATCTGGGTTTATCACACGAGGTGATGTGATAATTTGATAATAGTATCACATGAGTGTTTTAATACCTAATTATTACAGTTGCATACAAAACTTTATCTACACCCATGAAATGAATCCTCTATAAAGGGTTCTAAATCCATAGGGTGTTGTACAGTATTGGAAGAACTCTATATAAATGTCTGGCAAGTTTAATTGCGGAGAATCTAATACAATACAAACTATGTATGTATGTATAGGTAATGATGAAATTATTTATTGTAATAATTATTTACAATTTGGATCGTAAAATTATTGGAATGCAATTTTTTATGTTTTATATTAGTTAATATCGAACAAAAATGGCGGGATACGACGTGAATTCGAATAACCAATAAGTTCCTTTTTTAAATTTCGGAGCTTAGGTAATAATGACCTGACCTGATGAATAATACATGACAATGTTCTTTTTTTCATATATAATAGTCCGTCTAGTTTTAAAACTGTTTTTCGCCAAAAGTGGCCACTTTTGGCGAAAAACAGTTTTAAAGCTAGACGGACTACCAATATTACTTTCAAAGGTTATTCATAAAATAGTTTAAAGGTCTTTCTAGACATTTATACAAATCAAATTTTTAATTATCACCATATTTAGTTTTAAACAATTTATTTCAAATGAGGGCGCCACTTTAGCTACCACTTCGTCTTAAATAATATCTACCATTACAAAATATGTTCCCTGTAAAGCCAAAATTTTGAAACGATGGATTACACTTGAATTAAATTGAATAAAATTAATTTGAAGGAGCATTCGAAACAAAATGAAACGCAACTAAAATTGACAACATTTCATTTTCAAAAGGTATGAAAATTCGAGAATCATTTCGAGATTTAGCAATTCTGAACACGTAAAATATTTTTTTAGATTTTTTTGAGTGATATTTTTAGAGATAAATGAAAAAAACTCAAAAGTACAAGGATATAGGCATTTAACAGGTTACGCCTTTGCTTAAACATCTAAAAGTGAAAAAATTATGTCAAGCTGTCAGCTGTCAATTGACGTGTGCGTCAATCTGACAACTGACATCACGAGTGAGAGAGAGAGAGATAATAGTAGTGTTGTCCATAGAAGTATCAGTTCGATAGGAAGACCATCTTATATCGATAGTTCTTTCAGTAAAGTAGAATTAGGATTGGAAAAAATACACATGCATTAAAATGATTACATAGTTTGGTGACAAAATGCTAATATTTCCTTGATATGATTGATATTTCAGGTTAAATAAAAATAATATTGACATCCAGGTCTTAAAAACTATAAAAAAATGAAGTAAGGAAAAATGCTACCCTAAAATGGGGCGACTTTCAAAACACAAGCAGTCTTATTACAAGGTTTAGAGATAGATCGAGTTTTAAAGTCGGTCTAAACTAGGTAACAAGGAAAATCTTATTATAAAACAAGGTTTATGTTTTGTTCTGAGGACGATCCTCGGTCTAAAGATAAACCAGCTAGGACTAGCTAGTTTAAGCTCCGACTAACCTAAAATTCATGACAGAAATCAATACAAAACAATAAAATTATTGTGAAATCTTAGTAAATCCGAAATTTTACCTGATGGCTAATAATAAATGATTATTATATCCAGGAAATGTGTTAAAACTGCCATGATTATGATATAAAAGTATTTTTATTGTTTTACAAGTTTCCATGGCGAACACGATTTCAACACTTTTGTTCGTTTATTTCCATTCATAACATTAAAAACACGATTTTATATTTATAACACAATACAACACACATATAAAAACAATATTTGTTAAGATTATTTACAATTTACAAACGTAAACAAAATCATAGGTTACGGCTCCATGACAGTTTATTATAACAAGTGCCCACAGACTAAATATAGAATTACGTTGTCAAAGTTGTCAAATTAGCTTCGTTCCGTTTTTTGATACTATAATTACTTTATTATTGTATAATAAATGTTATTTAGTAATCAGTTCAATAAGAAGAGGTTATTGGTAAAATGATTTACTTTGCATAGTTTAGAATTAATATTATTTCAAAATTATTTCGCTTTTAAATAAAATATTTGCGACGAAAATATATTATTATGAAAAATGGAACGATTTTTCTACTTCCGGTCAGACTAAGTCGGATCTATCTAATTCCGTCTTTGGTTCAGGATTTGTAATAAAAGAAAGTCTAAAGTAGATTTATCGCTTGTTACCGTACTAAACCCCTACTTAGATAATACGGGACTAAACCACGATTATGGCCTTTTTTATAATAAGACTGAAGGTGACATTTATGATAGCTTTTTTTTTTGGTTTTTTAATGAAATCTTCCAAATTTCTGAACGCGTGTACGCCGGAGCCCTTGTTTTTATTTTCAACTTAAAAAGTGAAACATTTTTTCTTTGTGTTCTTAATTTCTGTAAGGGCCGACTATGAGAATCCGTTAGAAAAAGGGGGTTACCCAAAAACCCCATTTCAAGTACAGAGATGATAGGGCAAATTTTTTTTTGTCGATTATTACAAGCATAATTTTTATACCATTTGTTTTCCACATACCAAGTCGTCAATATAATATTTTTATGCCAAAAATAGCTGAGATAGAAGCGTTTGAATTTTTAAATTAATCAAAGTAACCCTATTTTACGATACATAAGTTTTTGTATCGATATCGATATCTTACTGCTACAAAATACAACTCTATAGACGTCAGTAAAAGTTTTATTTTTTAATTATAATGTATGGCAAAGATGTAAACTCGTTACATCCTAACTCTTGTACTTACTTTTTTTTTAAGTTCTTTAAGGAAAAAATATAAAATATGAATATAAAATTTTTGAAATGTTGTCAATTGCGATCTGACCCCTTAACGGAACCCTTATAGAATTTATCTAACGTAATTTGCCCTTATGAAAAAGTCAAAAAAAAGGAGAAAAATATAGCCGGGGTTTACTCAAATCTTATCCCGAAACAACACATACTCACAAAAACTCTCAAGATTCACCAGATTGTTCTTTTGTCATTTTTGACAAAAATGCCATTTAACTATCTTAATTTTTATCGAGTGTGTTAATAGTTATTAAAAAATATAGCTTTTTTAATTAACCTATACTGTCCCACTGCTGGGCAAAGGTCTCTTTCATTTTCCTTCATTTTTCTCTATCCAGAGCAGCTTCTGGTAGTTTACAAATCGAACGACGAGCTATTATACTAGATCACTATAAAATAATGATAATAAAATAACAGACAAAAAGCAAAAAAAAAAAAATAATAATTTGACGTACCCATTCAAATTGCCCGAGCGGCTGCATACTTTCATATGGAACTGCCGAAAATTTTTATTAACTATTGACTGTTATTTTAATTTTATTGTACTAAAGTAATCTCGTATAACCTGTGGTTTGATTTATTACGGGTATGTCCCTTCCACGTTGTATATAGTTACCTTATTAAAATTACTGTCAACTTGTTAGAGAGCGGGGCGGGTACTTCGAACACAAGTAAGAATTCCTCGATCGCAATCTAGCATGTGATAATTCCGTCAATGAATAAATGATTTAGATTTATATTTTTGTTTGATATTTGGAAGGTGCGATTCATAACGTGTTACATCAAAGAAGTCTACTCGTAGCACTGTAATAAGGAGCTCAGTGGCCTGGCGGAGGGCGTATTGCTAGCGCTTTCGCAAGTAAAGCGACACAGGGCGTGTTCCGCACCTGGATGGGTGACCACAAGTGACTCAAAAATTTCTCAAGATCTTCAGAAGGCACGTATAAGCTGCTGGTTCCTGCTGTCATTACCTTATGGCAGTCGTCAGATGCCTTGTGTGATACTTCCTGGCCGCGCTACTATTCAGTACACACTAGGTGCACGTGCACCTAATGAATTTAAGTACGCAGCATTGTTATCAATGGGCGGATTTGACCAAACAAGTGTGAAATGTAGTGTGTTATTTGTACGTAGGGATAATTGAAACTAAACAAACAAGCATAATCGTCACTCTCCCAACTCCTTATAATCTTGCACTAATACCTAAGTATACAAACCCTCTACAGTCTACACTCTACACATAGTTTGTACTTGACGATAAGTACAAACAATAATTTAAAATTTTGTGAAGGGTACATACATTACCAACTCGACGTAAATGTTTTCCCTGACTTGATAAAAGCTAGTAAAGTTATACCACTGTTTAAACAGGGATCCAAAGATGATCCGAACAATAATAGACCAATTACAATATTACCGGCATTACGTAAAATATTTGAAAAAAATATATGATGCAGCAGCAAGTGCAGCAACCTAAGTTCAAATTATTTACGAAGCCTGAGGGAATTGACAAGACGTTATTGGCATCTTTTGCGATCTGTCGAGAGCATCCGACTGTGTCGATCACATAATAAAAAAAATAAACTAAAATTGTATAGTGTTGCCGGTTGATAATAGAAATAAATCAAAGTGAGCATGGGTGTGCCACAGGGTTTAATAATTGGTCCATTTTTATTTTTGATTTATATGATTGACCTCCCCCGTCTTGCAGAAAAGTTGTGTGAAGTAGTATTGTTTGCATTTTAAGCATATTTATAATTAGATGATGGCAATTTAACAGAGATTGTGTACATAAAAGAACGAACTACCATTTGCGTCTCTTTTAGTAAATCAACAGAGTTCATTTAGTGGCATTTTTAATTACCATATACTCTCTTTCTATTTCTCTTTATTACAAATAATATAGCCTGATGTAAATATCAAAGAATTTAATTCCCGCGTATTTCTGTCTTGGCCGCGCTTCATACAAATTTACTGTTACAGTTTTGGAAGGAGCCTTATTGAAAAGTGGGTCTATTTTAGATAGTAGCTAGCTAATATAGTGTTTAATAGGAAGTGATTATTGTTTTCGAATGTACCATTACATAAACATGATAAATAAATAGTATATGTTAAGACGAAGTGGTAGCTAAAGTGGCGCCCTCATTTGAAATAAATAGTTTAAAACTAAATATGGTGATTGTTGGAGTATGTTACACACTTTACTACGTCGGAGCACAATGAAAGATGTTCGTACGATACACTGTTTTATTCCATATTCAGTTTAACCGATTACAATTTATTACGACAAAAGTTCCCTTAAATTAGGTACACTGTCGATGTACATACACTACCGAGCTAGGACAAATCGTGACTGGTGACTCTAGCGTCCCACACCTCGTGTCTCGTCTAAAATGCCGCGTTAGCATACGCTAGGGTCGCCACATTCATCCCCCTCTTAAAGAAAAAGAAAGAACAATACCTTTATTACATAAAATATTCACTTCGTTAAAACTCTTTACAATAGTCACGAAGGCACACAGGAATGCGCTGACCATGCGTCTGCGCTACTTATCGCGCGCTCGTATAGCGAGCGTCACATAAGTTATATAAAAATAAAAAATGTCTAGAACGGGCACCAGTACAAAATATCTTAATAACTAACAACTTTCGTTAATACATTATTACAATTTAACATTGACATGTTGAAAATGATGCTGATTGTCCCGAGTGCGACTGGATAGCAGCGGGGGACGCTTGTCCCGCTGGCTGTAAGTTGGCAAGTTCTTTTCGTAACCACTTTTTACTTTTTGCACAACATGACTTTCCGCAGAAACAAATGCACAAAAACATGACTGCCACGAACATAACTGCTATTACAATTCCGTATGTCTCGATTTTCTTTTCCATATCACCAACTTGACTTAAATTGTTAGCTCCTTGTTGAGCTATTATAATGTCTTCGTTCTTAGATTGATAACTGCCCATTATTATTGGCATGAACAAAAAACAAGATTTAATATGGAGTGACTTGGATGGTTGTTCCGCGAGTATTGATTTCGATTTGACAATTTCAATACCACGACTTGCAATGAAAACGCAATTGCATACAATATGTGTACTCGACTCAAAATATCTATGTCAACTACGTAAGTATTTTAATCACGTACGTATTTAAAACTAATTGCAGTCACCTATTTTTCAAGGGCTGTCTTAAAATTGATATATAATACGATAATATAATATAAACGTCTAAGGGTAGTTGCCACTCGACCCGCTCTGCGATAAAAAATTATACGAGCTCACTGACCCCTACAGCGTTCTCGTGGCAACGCCGAACAAAATAATTGCATATTGCTTATATAAAACACGCACAACATCGATGCACAAAACTTACTTCGCTTTTATTACTATGTAAATCGAACTGGGCGTTTAACTATCCTACCGCTCCTAGTAGTACGCGCTGTTTCTGTAGTTGGACTACTGAGTACAGGTTCTTTACTTTTCTCAACCATATTTTCTACACTCGTACCATCACTACTCTGTTCATCCAAAATATAGGCGGGTTTTAATCTATCAATTGAAATATGCATTTTTCTATGGGGTAAACTGATTTCAAAAACTTTGTCTGACCTACTAAGGACGCGGTAAGGGCCCTCGTAAGTTGGCGATAGAGATTTTTTGACTATATCCTTCCTAACGAATACATGTGTGCATGTTTTTAAATCCTTGCTAACGAAAGTCTTTCGGTACCCGTGCGTTGTAAATGGTTGCGGCCTTAAATTGCCCACAAAATTTTTCAATTTTTGTAAATAGACATGCTGATCGGTGGAAAAGCTGCTCTGCTCTTGTAAAAATCACCTGGTAGTCTAACTGTTTGTCCATAAACCATTTCCGCTGCACTAATACCAGAGTCTAGTCTACATGCTGCCCTTAACCCTAGCAACACCGTATGTAATTCTTCTGCCCAATCTGACCCTGTGGCTAACCGTGCGGTTAACGCGCTCTTTAGAGATCTGTGCCATCTCTCTACCATTCCATTACTCTGTGGATGGTAAGCTGTAGTCCTAACTCTACTCACACCTAGGTACCTCATTAAAGAATTGAAAAGATCACTCTCAAATTGCCTCCCTTGGTCTGTTGTTATTTTATTAGGACATCCGAATCTGCAAATCCAATTTTCGTAAATTATTTTCGAGACCGTATCTGCTGATATGTCAGACACTGCGAAAGCTTCTGGCCAGCGCGAGAAACGGTCAATAATAGTAATACAGTATTTGTAACCTTTTTCAGTTGTAGGTAAAGGGCCTACGATATCCGCGTGAATGTGCGAAAACTTTTGACACTCTGAAAACTCTGACAGGGGCGACGTAGTATGTCGAGAAACTTTAGCTTTCTGACATGCTATACAAGACCTGGCCCATACACTTATATCTTTATTCATACCTGGCCAGAAATACCTTTGACTAATCAATTTGCGTGTGGAGCGGGTTCCCGGATGACTGAAATTGTGAATATTATCAAAAACTAATTTTCTGAAACTATTAGGTACGCAAGGTCTAGCCACACGAGTAGACATTTCGCAAAAAATATTTTTGTCGCTATTCGGAATGGCAACGTATTTAAAAATTAAATCATTATTTGAATGCTCCGTGAATTCCTTACTATTTTGTGCGTTGGCTAATTCGTCGAAATTGATCACCATAGGACTTACAATAGTTTCTATTCTTGATAAGGCGTCTGCAACTGTGTTATCTGCCCCCGTCACGTGCTGTATGTCGCTGGTAAATTCGCTAATATACAACAACTGTCTTGTTCTCCTAGGGCTTTCTTTTTCCGTTCCCAGTTTAGTAAAAGCAAAAATTAATGGTTTGTGATCTGTAAAAATTGTTAGTTGCCTTCCTTCGACCAAACTTCTAAAATGTACCAAAGCCATATATATTGCAGTTAATTCTTTATCGTACGTACAATATTTTTTTTGAGCATCAGAAAACGTTTTTGAAAAATATCCCAGAGGTGTCCATTTACCTTCGATCCTTTGTTGTAACACAGCACCCGCGGCGTAATCTGATGCATCGGTCATGAGCGCTAAAGGGGCGTTTACACTGGGGTGAGAAAGAGTGACGGCGCTTTGTAGGCTTACCTTACATTTCTCGAAAGCTTCGATACTTTTATCGTTCCAAATGATTACTGTCTTATCCTTTTTTTTGGCATTATGCAAGTACTTATTAAGTTCTGCTTGATAAGTAGCTGCCTGAGGAAGATGCGGCCTGTAAAAATTAAGCATACCTACGAACCTCCTTAACTGTTCTACCGTTTCTGGTTTCGGGAATTCTGTGATTGCTTTCACCTTTTCGGGTAGGGGTTTTATACCGTCTATTGATACTAAATGGCCCAAATATTCAACTTCTGACTGGCCAAAAATACATTTATTTTGATTAATTGTAATACCTAAATCATTGAATTTTTGTAAAATAATGTCTAAATGTTGCCTGTGGATATCCTCTGAATTAGATGCTAACAGTAGATCATCAAGATAACAGAATAAAGCTGACTTACCTTTTTCATTTTCTAGTGTTTCTATTCCCTTTAATACGTCATTGTCCATGAATCTCTGGAACGTTTGCGCTGCGTTCCGGAGCCCAAAACTCATCCTGGGAAATTCGAAAAGCCCGAACGGGGTCGTTATCCCCGTTTTTTCAATATCTTCTGGTGCTATAACGATATTATGGTAAGCTCTATTTAAATCAATTTTTGTAAACAATGTTTTACCCTCTAACATATACGTGAAACTATGCAGACGCGGAATCGGGTAGCGATCTGGTTTAGTTAACGCATTGAGTGCTCTATAATCACCACATGGCCTGAGGTGACCATCTTTTTTGGGTACCACATGTAGTGGACTAGCCCATTCACCTTTGCCTGGTCTACATATCCCTAGTTCTTGCATTACACGGAATTCTTCTCTAACTTTATTTAGTCTGTCGGGTGGTAGGGGCCTAGGACGCGCACAAACCGGATGCCCGGACGTAATAATATGATGACACACTGCATGTGTGGGGTTCTCCTTAAATGACATTGGCTTTGTAACTTCAGGATATTGTTCTAACATAAACTTATACGGATTATTATTTTGAATGCTTGAAATTGATGGTTCAGCCTGACTCACGAGGGACCCTATAGAATACAGAGTAGTGATTGTATCTATAAGCTTTCTATTATATAAATCTACTATTAATTTATAATGCTTCAAAAAATCAGCGCCTAAAATTGGTTGCTTTACATCACAAATGATAAAAGTCCACTTGAATGATCTCTTTAGCCCGAAATTTAAACTTAAAGTCTTTACCCCGTAGGTTTTTATCACTGAGTTATTTGCGGCAAACAGTTTATATGAACTTTCTATACGCTCACCTTTACTATGACTCACCGGAAGTACCGAAACATTGGCTCCTATGTCCACTAGAAACTGCACTTTTGAAATACGGTCCGATATACATAGTCGATGGTTTCCTAAATCTTCCAGACAGCCTCCCACCGAGTAAGATTGCCTTCCTCCTAGTTTCCCGATTGCGAGTGGTCAGTGCCCTTCCAGTTACATGGCTTCTCGCACGATCTGGCGTTTCCTCTCCAACGGAAATGGAACCTGCACAACCAATTAGGATTGTCCGGGGTCATTCTTGTTCTTTGCTGTAAGCGTGATCCTGGTCTCCGCCGATCCCATTGATTACCTCTTGCTGAACCTCGGCCTCTAATTGCATTGACGTCATTCTGCAGGTCATTAAGTTGGAGATTCATTTGTCTCAGTTGTCCAACTAAGTCCTGCGAGGCTGGGGCTGAAGATGAGGCAATTGAAGAAATCTCATCGCTTCTTATGTTCTCCATAATCTTATCGGCTATAGCGGCTAGATCTTCCAGTTTCGTATCTTGCGCCACCGTAAGTACAGTCTTAACTGAGCTGGGCAATCTCGACATCCAAAGTCTTTTCAGCGCTTCGTCATCCACCTGAGTATTTTTGGCTAGCTGTGCCATGCGTCGTAATAACTGCGATGGTCGCTGTGTTCCCAGTTCCATTTCTTTAACTAATTTGTTAAATTGGCTCTGCGCACTTTCTTCATAAGTCGTCAATAATCTATTCTTTATAGCCTCGAACTTGTTCTCCGCTGGTGGCGACATTATTAGATCTCCCACTTGTTGGATAGCGTCTCTGTTTAATTTCGCTATTACCATATTATACTTCGCGGCATCCCCTTGTTTTTGTGGGTCCATAACTGCCTCAAACTGCGCAAACCATAGCCTAGGCATGTCTGTCCAAAACTCTGGAATGCGGGAGCTTACGCTTATAGCGGCCAATTCTTTGCCCGCTCGCTCACCCCCGCTGGATGTACCTGGACACACATGAGGCGTCTTCTGTTCCTCCATAATTCCTACTAAACGAAATTAGTAGGGAGCCACGTCTGTACACGTCGATAGGTCACCAATGTTGGAGTATGTTACACACTTTACTACGTCGGAGCACAATGAAAGATGTTCGTACGATACACTGTTTTATTCCATATTCAGTTTAACCGATTACAATTTATTACGACAAAAGTTCCCTTAAATTAGGTACACTGTCGATGTACATACACTACCGAGCTAGGACAAATCGTGACTGGTGACTCTAGCGTCCCACACCTCGTGTCTCGTCTAAAATGCCGCGTTAGCATACGCTAGGGTCTCCACAGCGATAATTAAAAATTTGATTTGTATGAATGTCTAGCAAGACCTTTTAACTATTTTATAAATAACCTTTGTACACCCGAATGTTCGAAACTGCTGAATGGATTTTCACGCGGACGAAGTCGCGGGCACAGCTAGTTTCTTAATAAACTATTATTATTTGACTTTCCTATGATGTGATAAAATATTTGAAATTTAAATAATATTTTTTTAAATTAATGTTTTTGTTCGTACACACCCAATTTCCCTAAGATCGGCCACTGGCGTCCAAAATTCGTCCATTTCTTTGCCTCATATCGGCCTAGGCTAATATTTTACCAATAAATGACGAATAAATACTTTAAAGATATGATAGTATGAAATCGACTGAAGTTGGTTAAGAAATTTAAAGATTTTTGATTAATTTTTGTTTTTTTTTTTTTTTTTTTTAAGGAAAGTCGTAAATAAAATACTTATTAACAAGTTATTTCGAATATAATATTAGTACAGTTTGCACATCAACAATAATACTCCCTGGAAACTAAACTGGAAAGTTAATATAAATCCAAAAATTTTCAAAAAATAAAAATTTTAGTAGTTTTAATAAATTTTAAGCTATACTATTGATTTAACTAAAAATATATTAATAAAAAAGAAAAAAAAAAGAAAAATGTATAAATGTTCTTTTCAGATTACATTTTGAAATAGAAAAACTAATCCCACTATAGGTACATCGTACATCAGCCGCAGTCAGTATAGTCTTATGATATCTTCTAATAATCTTGACCTAATGTTCGGTGGTCGATATTAGGATTTTGACTCGCCTTGTATCGGCCATCACCATTTATAACGTCCGATATCAGGCTTTACATGAAATAATCAACCCTAAATCCGGCCATGCGATTTTTAAAATATAAAATTAAAAAAAAAAAAAATCACCCAATATACTGCATTATAATCTCTTTAACCAAAACAAGCAAGTATTTACAGTTTAAACCTCATAGATATACTGAAAACACTTATCCCCGTAACCTCAAGCTTGTGAATTTTGACTACAAAATGGCACGAATTTCGATATGTTTGCGCAGGTCACACGATTCGTCGCTACGGAACTGTGAAATGAACTTTGATCGTCGCCTTGTTTTATTCATTTGAAGACAGCAAAATAAGGTTTATTTTAGAACAGAATTTGTGCATGGAGATCGAATATTTAAAAGTTTTTGATCAAAATTTGTAAGAAAGGGCCGATACCAGGAGGTGGCCGATACAAGGCGGTTTTATCCTATATGAATCGTTTGTTAAGAGTAATTAGAATGAAATTGGCTTAGAATGGATATCTAGGTATCTAAACGAAGAGATGAGTTCTGTCTGAGGCGATCTAAATTAAACCATAGCGATAACCACATTAAGTAGATATTTCTTTGAATTTCTTTTTTGAGTAAGACTTCTGTACGAAAGTACTAGTACATTCGGTGCCTGTTTGGCAACTAAATGCTTCCTTTTATTATTGTAATTATTTTTCTTTTTCTGTGAAATCTTCACACAGTTAGCAAAAAAAAAAAATGTGTGCCAATTCCGGATGTCCAGTTTTCCGGTTCTCTCCTACAGGTCGCATTTCTAAACCGATTCTCGTAGGTTCGATAATTATGTAGATTTATTTGGCGAGACAGATTTTCGATTTTTTTTTAAATGGGAGTTAAAATCATATCTTAGCCATTTCGAAAAAAATCTAAAATGTCATATCCTTATTATAAATACGCAACCTTGTTTTTTCTAAACAAATGGTGTGGTGCTCCGACGCGGTAGCACAGTGCTAAACTGATTTCATTAATATATGATAAAAATATAAATACAATGTATGTACGTAGTTGTGCGTGAAAAATTGTACGTTAATTATTTATTAGGAAAACATTGGTGGTCGTGGTACCGCCAAAGAGCGTGCTTTCCCGCGGTACCCCACACACTTCTAATGAGTCTTTTATAGTTATCAGGTTTGGTTAACGAGAACAAATGTACGTTAATTGTTCATTTGCATTTCCAGTTTAATTCTTGTAAATTTCTTACATTTATATATTTTCTTCACAATTACAAAGTAATACATTTAACTAAATATACGGTTGACCTCCTTTTATGACTTAATACAACTATTACAATTATGCTTTTGTACATATTAAATGTCCCGATATATTTATTCATCATTTATAATATC
This sequence comes from Acrobasis suavella, assembly GCA_943193695.1. Lineage (NCBI taxonomy): Eukaryota > Metazoa > Arthropoda > Insecta > Lepidoptera > Pyralidae > Acrobasis > Acrobasis suavella. The sequence continues at coordinate 8,847,995 of OW971947.1, forward strand.
TTGTAAAGATGAAACAGTTGTAGTACAAAGTAATCAAGCTTTTTATATATTTACTCAAAGAAAAAGAAATTAAGTACATTGTATTAAGATATAATGAAGTTATTTAACTGCATTGTTTTGTGGCATCGCCTATTTATTTATCTACATACTTACATACTTACTTACAAACTTACTTGCATACTTACTTACTTACATCTAAAACATAATAATATTTTGTCACAAAATTTATTGGTACACAAATCGAAAGACGGTCGTGATCGTACGGCATAAATGCTAGAAAATCCCTGCTGGCCGCGAGAACAATAGGTGACGTCGCGCGCCTACCGCCGCACTCCGAGTATCGATGCTTTGTGTATTGTGCTGGAGTAGCTGGAGTAGCTTACCCGCGAAGTTGCAGAGCTCAGCCGCCAAGTCAAGTGTCTCTCCATGGGCAACTCGAGAGGATCACGTTCGAGACAGAGAGCCAATCAGCGAGACAAGAGCCATACTCGTTCGAGCTCAAGCTACCGCAAGTTTCCGATCTGCTTCTACCACAATAAGTACGGTGACAAGGCACACACCTGCGTCAAACCTTAAGATTACCAGCAGGGAAAAGCCAGCGGCAGTCGCTGATGGCGACTAGTAATTGCCTCATCTCATCAGGTCGCCTATTTGTTTCGGACCGCAAATCGAAGACTCAGTTCCTGTTCGACACTGGCAGCGACCTCTGCGTCTTCCCTCGCTCGGCCTTGAAAACCAGACGACCAAAAACCACCTATGAACTCTTCGCAGCTAACGGATCACCGATCGGTACTTACGGGTTCATACAGTTCGAACTCGATCTTGGCCTACGCCGAGTTTTCTCTTGGCGTTTTACCGTGGCTGACGTCAACAAGGCTAACATCGGTGCCGACTTCTTGTCACACTACGGCTTGATTGTAGACTGCCGCAACCGCCGGCTCATCGATAACCACACCTCGTTATCGACAACTGCAGCGCTTGCCCCTTCATCAGATGCCATATCTTCTGTCAAGACCATCGTCGGCGCGTCGAAGTACATCGAACTTCTTCGAGAATTCCCGGAGATTACTCGACCTCCAGGAACCCATCGTGTCATTAGCCACAATACAGTCCATCACATTCGGACCACGCCTGGTCCTCCTGTGCACTGCACGCCACGACGTTTAGCCCCTGAAAAGCTAAAAATCGCCAAGCAGGAGTTCAATTAGATGCTAAAAACTGGAACAGCCAGACCTTCAGAGAGCCCATGGTCGTCTCCCTTACACCTAGTCCTCAAGAAAGATGACGGCTGGCGACCATGCGGCGATTACAGAGCATTAAACGCTCGCACAGTACCGGATATATACCCAATCCGCCATATACAGGACTTCACGCAGAATATTGCAGGCTGTAATTTTTTTTCAAAAATCGACCTGGTAAAGCATATAATCAAATCCCCGTTAACCTCGAGGACATCCCCAAAACCTCAATCTCGACACCGTTCGGAATGTATGAATTTCCTTACATGACTTTCGGCTTGAGAAATGCAGGCCAGACATTCCCACGATTCGTTGACGAGATGACGAGAGACCTGGAATTCTGCTACAGTTATCTAGACGATTTTTTAATATTTAGCCCGGATCCGGAAACTCACATTCAGCACCTGCAGAAGCTATTCACCCGGCTGAAAGAATTTGGGATAGTTATTAACCCTTCTAAATGCGTGTTTGGAGCAGAAGAGGTCACATTTCTGGGTTGCTTAGTATCATCGGCTGGCATCAAACCCATGGAGAGTAAAGTAGAAGCTATCAAGCAGTACCCTATCCCGAAAAATGTCAGGGAACTTCGTCGATTTCTGGGGATGATCAATTTTTATCGTCGTTTCCTCAAAGACGCTGCTAAGTCACAATCCTTGCTCCACGACCTCCTCACAGGAACAGTTAAAGGTTCTCACCCCGTGACGCTAACTGGTGACACGCTGAATGCCTTTGAAGAATGCAAGCAAAGCCTATGCAACGCTGCACTTTTAGCACACCCAAACATGAATACCAAGTTAGCTTTAGTTACAGACGGTTCGGATACTACTATAGGAGCCGTCCTGCAGCAACATGTTAATGAAAAATGGCAACCATTGGCTTTCTTTAGTCGCAAGCTCAACCCAGCTCAAAGAAAATATTCTCCATACGACAGAGAATTGCTAGCCATATACGAGTCAATAAAACATTTTCGACATCTTATTGAGGCACGCCACTTTACAATTTACACGGATAACAAGCCGATATGTTTTGCGTTCCAACAGCGAAAAGATTTCGCCATTTAGACTACATATAGCAGTTTACTACGGATCTACAACATATTTCAGGAAAAGACAACGTTGTGGCAGACGCCCTTTCAAGAATAGAGGAACTGGTGCAACCCGTAGACCTGGAAAAAGTAGCCAAGTCACAAACTTCCGACAAAGAGCTACAACTGATTCTAAAAGGCGACACCTCACTCCAACTTGTCAAAATAGTCATACCTGGAACACGGACGAAGTTATACAGTGACCAATCCACGCAGACACCTTGGCCGTATATACCAGCTGAGTATAGGAAGCAAGTTTTTAATAGCTTGCACTCGCTCAGTCACCCAGGGATCAACGCTACGACAAAATTGGTTACAGATCGTTACGTGTGGCCCAATATAAACAAAGACTGTCGTGAATGGGCAAAATCATGCCACGCTTGCCAGACTGCTAAAATCACACGACACGTAACTCCCTCAGTAGGCTCCTTCAATCTCCCACGTGCCAGATTTCAGCATATCCAATTGACTTAGTAGGCCCATTACCATTATCAGATGGTTTTCGCTATTGCCTTACCGCAGTCGACCGATTTACCAGATGGCCTGAGGCAATACCATTGACAGACATCACAGCAAAGACGGTTGCTAAAGCGTTTGTCAGCAATTGGATCGCCAGATACGGATGTCCTGCCGAAGTAGTCACGGATCGTGGCAAACAGTTCGAATCAGCTTTAATAAAACAACTCGCCGAACTCGCTGGATTTCAACGTAACAGAACCACAGCATACCACCCTGCTAGTAATGGTATGGTGGAAAGGATGCACAGTCAGCTTAAGTCCGCCATAAAATGTCACGGAAGCCAAAATTGGACTGAAAACTTACCTTTGGTTTTGCTAGAAATGAGAACAGCTTTTAAACCTGATATCCAAGCATCACCTGCTGAACTTTTATATGGTGAAACGCTCAGATTGCCCGGAGAATTTTTCCAGCCCTGCAAAACCACACACACTACAGACCTAACAGACTTCACAGCTAGACTTCGCTCCATGATGAGTACAATCCGTCCTTTGCCCGCATCTAGTCACTGTGGAAAAAACATATTCGTCTTTAAAGAATTACCTTCCGCAACTCACGTTTACGTAAGAGACGACACCGTCAAGGGACCCCTGCAACCAGGGGGGTTACTACATAATGTTACGACGTCAGTCGTACGCGATGCGTGCATATGCGAGGCAATCCGAAACACATTTCGTCATGACGTCAGCGGTCGCTTTCGTACGTATTCAATGCGGACGCAACGACTTTGACAGATAAGCAGCAAAACGGTACTCGATTTGCGCCAAAATGTCTACTTGACAGCACGCGAGTCGTCTGAAAATGCCCCCCGACCCTCCCCGCTTCACCACCCCGCCAACGTCACCTCTTTTAGTTACGCATTCGTTTCGTCCGAAACGGCTTTTGGCTTTTATTTGTTAGTTTCAGTTCAAAATTTTTACGTACTTACCTACCTACCTATACAATTTATCAAGTCCAGCTGTGGGCTGTGGGTGAGCCGCTATCTTGCTGGACTGGAGTATAGTGAGTTTTGCACTCGACGGACTTGCGTTTAAGGTTATGATGTAAAAGTCGATGGATTTAGACTTTGAAGGAACAAGAAATATGAATGCATGGAGCTCAGAGATGTATTGTTTCGCTTAGTTCTGCTGCCTCCCTCATCGTCCGACTTGTAATAACTCCAAGCTCCAAGGCGATGGAATATAAACTCATTGTAAATTTAGATTAATTTTCTTTTGCGATGTCATTAAGTGTGTGGTTGGTATAGAACCTCATAACGGTAACTATATTTTTACAGATATTTATTTACTCTTGCATTTTATGGAACGGGCAGTTACAAGGAGGATGTGGCTATAGTTGCATCAGACTGAGTCTCGGTGTTTGCGGCAGGTGACAGTGTGAGTCTGTAGTGCATGCACGCTATGGTGGTGAGAGCCATAATGCTTTATATGACAAAATAGCCATACAAATCATCCAGTGAAGAAGCTATCTTACTGGGTATGTAAATTGTACCTACATATGTAATCACTACACTTTGTAAGGTCTTACTAGGTGCTATTCCCTTTCTACTTGTTTTTCACATTTCTACCCACATACATACATGTTGCATTTTTTCTTATTTTACAGGAGATTCTGAGTACAAGTGGTGTAGCTTTGGACCAGATATTTAGTTTAACAAACCCAAAAAAAATGCCCCATCATAGACAAACTGGAACCCCTAATGAGATAGATGAGGCCACATACTATCAGCTCAAAAGCTCCATTATAAACCAAGATGTGGCTAAAATAATTATCAATGGCTTGCGCAGGTTGGTACAATTTTTTTTCCCAATATGTAGTTAGGTCCAGAGCCAAAAAAATTATAGTCCATGTTTGTTTTCAAATATTTACTGATCTGGTATACAAGAAGTAAAATTGTACAAACACTTCAAGCGATGACTAAGAACACCTCCACCCCACCATTAGGTTAAAAGTGACATTGTGCTCTTACGGCCATAGAGTCTGCTGTCTACCCTGTTAAGGATGAATATGTGATACTGTAACACTATACTACTTAAATTAATATTTTACAGGTTCACCCAAGGCATCAATAGTGAATGCAGCATGTTGAACTAACGGAGGGAGATGTACAGAGCAAGGCAGAAGAACTACTAACAATTACTAATTCAATCCACAATGTGATTACAATCAGCCAGGATTTGTGGGCTCCGACTGATAACATCCATGCAGTGTTTTAATATTATTGATATGTTTATAATACCATTTAAAATTAAGGGGTGTAAATAAAACAATATATATATTTATTAATATTTTATTTTTATTCATGAATGAAGCCACGATTTCTTTTAAATTTGTTTTTATTAATCTTTAGGCTAGGTTTTAGAATATTTTTTTTATAAGTAAATAAAAACATTATTCATATGCCTACCTATTTGTGCTGCAGGTACAATAAACTTGCACAAATATATAAATAAATAGGGACAAATAACACAGATTCAGCTAGCCCCAAAGTAAGTTCGAAACTTGTGTTATGGGATACTACATCAACGATACTATAATTTATAACAAATGCATATATGTATAGATAAACATCCAAAACCCAGGACAATTTGAAAAAGGCCATTTTCCAACTTGCCCTGACCGGGGATCGAACCTGGAACCTCTGGGTGGTAGACTAGCATAGTGACCACTACGCCACGGAGGTTGTCAAAACAGATAAAGCATTTTGAATCCACTTTAAGCATGATGGTGGGCGAGCAAAGGTTGAAATAATAATATATACAGTGGCATTGGCTATTAACTTGATTAAAACTCGCCCATTCCCTAGATCGGCTTTATTGTCTGTACAAGAAGAAAAGCATCAGCTACAGTCCAAGCCTTTTCTTTCAGACCACCATATAAGAGCCTACGCAACTCACTAAAACATCCTCTACAAAAAGTAAAATTGAATTTGAAGACTTCTCGCACAAATTTAAACAAAGTACATATCCTACAAAACATTTTCATTTGAGCTATGCAACCAATCTGATACATATGACTTGTGTTTTTACTATTTGTCTATTCTCTCTAGTAATTGCTAGCATTAAGAGTACCTAATTTACAAGAAATTCAGGCGCTGAAAATAATTTGCTATATAAAAAAATCAACACTTTTACAGCAAATAATAATATATTTGTATAGGTACAAAGTATTGTCGCTTATGAAATACATTTTCCATCCATTGTATAGCTAATATTACAGTCATTCTCGAAATAAATTATCAAACACAAGCTTTCACAATCTGGAGGGTTACAAAATTCTTTTATTTTTTGGGATTCACTGAGAATAACGTATTTTTGGCATAGGTGACTTAGAGCAGCTGGAATGTTGTTCTGAGAAGTTCTTTGCTTTGCTAGTTGCTGAAGATGAAGGTCGTAGCGCTCCAAAGTTAATCGGAAGTAAGTATTAAGCTGTAGGGGTTGTATTTCGGCGTGAATCCTTCGAATTTTCGTTCGGTTTAAAAATTTGCCTTTTTTGGTTTGTTTGGTAACAATCGCCCCCTCTCGAAATAAAACTGGAGAAGTTTTCTTAAAAACAAATTGAAATTTAAGTATATTACCGATAGGTTATGTTTATGTTTACATGTCATGTCATACAAATGTCATATTTGAAGTTGACATATCTGTGATACGACTTTTTAATGTTTTTGTGGTCATGGCTTCTAGGATATTGAGTCATACCGATTTTACGATACTGAAATAAATTACTTTTTATTATTATAAAAATGTTTTTTGGTTCATATTAACCTAAAATGTAAGAAAAGAAAGTAAACTTTTCGTATTTAATAACCAATCAAGATAAATTAATTATTTTTGAAAGTACCGTCATAGTACCGATAACTTTAGCAACAAAATTCATATCACCGGTATTTTTTTTTTTTTTTTTTTCGAACGAAGGTTACGCTGTATGCTGGAAGCATTATACAGCTCACCGTACGCGACGGAATTTAAAAGGCGGGACCAACATTTGCCAGAATGGCAAGATGTTGTCCACACCGGAAAAAGTGACAGCGCAAAGGGCTCCCACAGGGTGGGAACGAACCTCGGCTTTGGGCGTCACTGAGATCGGCTTTGACTGAGTGTCAAGCGCCTGAAGGGCCGACCGGCGAAAAGCGTCCGGGTACCGTTCGGTACCTCGTGAACGCGCCAGTCCTACTCCTATTCCTGATCCGCACTCGCCGGCGAGTGGGATTTGCGATCGAGCTAATTGTGATTCTGTGCCTGCGTTGCGCAGGTGACTCTGTCGAAGGGGGAATCGCACGACTTATGGGGTCGTCCGGATCATGGAGTACATGCCTTGGTCTCCTACACCTGACGAAGTTGGATGGGTCGTAGTCGGCAGCTTTCGCTACCAACTGGTTTGGATGTGTGGGGGCGCGTTCAAAGGATCGTGAAGCGGTCTCTTTGAAGAATCGAATGATGGAGGAGAGCTCCAATTCGCGATGCAGGTCCACAGTGCGGGTGCCCCATTCCGCCTGGGTGGCCTTCCTGAGGAACCTGTTTTGTATGACTTGGAGGGATTTTATGTGCGTTTTGGCAGCGTGTGCGAAGCATACGCTGGCGTACGACATTATAGGGCGGATGCACAGCTTGTATAATGTCAACTTGTTACGGAGTGACATTTTACGATTGCTGATCATCGGGGATAGCCTGAAGAGGCAGTGGGCTGCGCGATTTCTAACTCTCTTTATGTGGTGACCAAAGGTCATACCACTGTCGAGAGTTACGCCTAAGTATTTGGCCGTCTTTGCCCATTGAATGGGCTGGCCGAACAGGGACAGAGTTCTGAGAAGTGGAGTGGAGCCCCCCCTACGAGGGCGGGTCGTGGCACCGTGATCGTCGCTAAAGTACACTGCGGTACTTTTGGACGGGTTCACGGTGATTCTCCACTTCTTGAACCATTCTCCAAGTGCTGTGACAGCTCTTTGAAGTTTGCTGGAAAGATAATCCTTCCGATAATGGGAGTAGTAGATTGCCGTATCGTCGGCATATAGGGCGTACTCCACGTTTGGAGCTTTGGGAATGTCACTGGTGTACAGCGAGAAGAGAGTCGGAGAGAGTACGGAGCCTTGCGGGACTCCTGCTCTGATAGGGTGCGGCCTAGATAAGCAGCCCTGTAGACGATAGCGGAACGTCCTGTTCGACAGGAAATCTCGTATGATGCGCACGAGATTGATTGACATGCCCATGCGGACGAGTTTGGAAACCAAACCCTCATGCCAGACCTTGTCGAAGGCCGTTGCTATGTCAAAGAAGACCGCTCCGGTTGGCCTACCTGAGTTTTTGTGGTGGAGGATGTGCTCCGTGAGGCGGTGCACTTGCTGGATACACGAATGTTTGGGGCGGAAACCAAACTGTTCGGGAGGTATTATGGAGGGCTTGGAATCTAAAAATTCCTTGAGCCGCGTCAGGATGATGCGTTCGTATATCTTTCCCAAAGTGCTAAGTAGACTTATGGGTCGATATGAAGGGGGGTTGCTCAGGTCTTTGCCTGCTTTTGGAATCCCTATAACCACTGCGTCTTTCCAGGCGGCTGGAAAAGTGCAGTTTGCTAAAGCTGCATTGAAAATGCATACTATTAGCAACAGGAGGGTTTCGGGGAGGCGTCTGAGGACACCGTTAGAAATGCCGTCAGCTCCGGGAGCTTTCCGGGGGCTATTGGACCTTATGATTTCTTCCACCTCCTCGAGCGTGGTCGGTCGGAGGGGAATGTCTGGTAGGGGGAGGGAGTCAGGTGAGAGGCTGAGGGTTTCAGCTTGCTCGTTGACTGTATCTGAGTGCTCTTGTTCTACGGGCTCGAGACAAGGGGAGCATTGCATCTCCAGGTTGTTTGCTGAGCATTCAACCTTCTCGTCGTCGTCAAAGGCGACGGAGCCGTCGGGGTGTTTGAGAGGAGGGGTTGGTTCTACCCTGTCGAGTCTCAGTGCTCTCGCAATCTTCCAGAAGGTTGTGTGAGCAGGTTGGAACTCTGAGAGAGTGTTACCCCATCGTCTCTGATCTCGGCTAGTCGATCTCTAACTTGACGTTGGAGGTCGCGTAACTCTAATCGAGCGTCTTCGGTGGGGTACGCATCGTAACGTCTGGTCGCGGCACGCTTGCGTCTCAGCAAATCGCGCATATCCTCAGGCAGTTCAAATCGATGACTAGGGTCAAGCGATGGGACCTGCCTGGAACAGTCACTGATGACTTTCTGCAAGTGATTTGTGAGACCAGCGATAGCCTTGTCAGTATCGCCAGGGGTCACTATTCTATCTGGTATGGTGTCTAGTTCAGGAGACGTGGGTTGGTCTAGAGCGTCTTTCAGCTTTCGCCAATCCGTCACCGTTCTCGTGAACGCTGTCTGTCCGTTTGCTGTCGGTCCTAACTGTAGGAGTACAGGACGGTGGTCTGAATGGAGTTCCGAATGTACTTCTAGTGATACCACCTGAAGGGCGATATTTCTGAGAAGTGCAATATCAATGACGCTGGGAGTTTGACCTACTATTTTCGGGTAGTGGGTCGGGGCCTCCGAAGCCACAACTTCGTACTCTAGGTCCTCCCTGAGGTGGTCTAGTGTAATCCCGTTTGTGGATGTGGAGCTGGAGTGCCAAATGGTGTTCCTCGAGTTGAAATCTCCCGCCAGAATGGTGGAGTTTCCTAGTTCAAAGAGAGCGGCAAGATCAGATCTGATCAAGCGTTTGTTCGGAGGTAAATAGATTGATGCGATATTGATGGCTGGATGGCCAGCCATGCCAATCCGGAGGAGTGCGCACTCGATGTTGGTGAGTGTAGGGGGTTCCAAGGGAACACAGTGGAGAGACCGTTTGAAGTAGATAAGGATGCCGCCTAAGGCGCCATCTCTATCCCTGCGGATTGAGTCGTAATTCGCCATGCGCGGTGTGCGCATGCTAGGCTTGAGAAAGGTCTCTTGCACTAGTAGAATGTCGACTTGGTATTTGATGAGATACTGGCGTATTTCATCCCGCTGGTCTTTGGTTCTGGTTTTAATTCCGTCTGCGTTAAAGTACGCTATCGATAGTGAGACAGGCTTTACTCTACGATTGAGACTACCCATTATGGTCGTTTCGAGAGGAGTTCGCGCGGAATCTGGTAGGAGCCGATTTGCTCCAGGAAAGCCTTGTGTTTTGCTAGTACGCAAACACGGCGAAGTTGGTCGTTGCCTGCCTCGATCAATTCTCGTCCGATTGTATCAATCATCGAGAAGTCGATGTTCTGGAGACTATCCAGAACACCCATGAAAGTGGCGGTGGCTTCGTCGGTGGATATACGCGGAATTTGCCTGGGGTCAGCCCGCTTTTGGTCGGGCGCACCAGGCAGTACGCTGGAGGGGGCCTTTGGTAATGGGGCCGGTGGCGCTGAAGGCGCTGACGAGGAGGAGGTGATGGCTCCTGAATAGTGCGCCCCCGGGGCCTCTGATGGTAGAGGTTGCGGTTGCGCTCCCGGGAGAACCGGGAACTCGGGGGGCGTCTTGGCTGGCGCTGAGCGCGCCGACTGGTTATTGCGCCAAATGCGCTGTCGGGGTGAGACATCACCGGTATCGATGTGCGTTGTCTATGGGAACGAAAAGAATACGTGAGCAGGTATCGTCATCCAGGGAGTGGATAGTAGGCACGACTCACGTTACGTCGGTTTCTTTCAGACGTGATTGCGTTGTATGATTATGTAGTGACCCCCCAGCATACTCAGGTCCCCACAAAGTCCTGCAAAAAGGAGATAAAATTTATAAGTTGCTGATAAAAAGTAAAGAACAGACGGTAACCATAGAACGATTGAAACCAGCATATTCACTTACCTCTGATGAACAGCTCATGAAGACGGAGATATCAATACCTGAAAACCTGAAAGAAAATAATAATAATAATAATAAAAAAAAAACGCTGTCACGTTCACGCGTTCATGTCAATCATTTTATAATAATATTTCTTTTTCCACGTTTGTTTTTTAGATAATTTAATTTTTTTATTACAATTAAAATCTAAATATTGTTAGATATAAAAAAAATCTTCATCATTGCAATAAGAAGAAGGAAAATATACAATATCAACTGACTTATCGGAATGAAGTGTGTCAAACGTGGGATGATTATATTATTTAACATATTATGATTACAAGACAAAAATCGAGATTAGCGGAGACTGAAAACGCACGCCCAACACCCCCGCCCGTGTCGTCGTCTAGCTCCTCGCCATCTTCGTCGGGCAATGAGTTCGCAACAGCGCCCGACACCAGCGAGTCGAGCGACGACGACCGCGGGCCGTTGGCCCCGCCGCCACGACCACCTGCGCGACGGGGACGACCACCGCTGCCGGCACGCTTGGGGCCTGCGGGGCAATCTGCTCCGCGCGCGGCTCCCGCTACCGGTGGTGTAGTGCGTCGCATGCGATGGTCTCAACAAAATAATGAGAACTGCATGCGCGCCTATTATGGGGCCACAGAGGGAGAAACTAACATGACTTTGTATCGTGGTCGGATGCTGTCTCTGTTTCAGGCGCTTGAACCATCTATCACCGTCTCTGCCCAACGATTATCGGATCAAGTACGGGTTATCCAGCGTTCCAAACGACTAGATGACTCTGTGCTTGATCGATTACGCCTGGAGTCACGCCCTGCTCACTCAGTCCCCTCTACGTCCCGAGATCGACCTGCCTTGTCGTCGGCTATGATACCAACATCAGCTCAGCCGACAACATTGTTGCGGAATGATCCCAGTGACGACAGAGATGACTGTGCGAACATTAGTGTAAGTACCCAGGCCCATGAGCAATTGAGGAGGACTTTGGATGAGGCGATTACACTATATCGATTCGCATCTAACCTTAGACCGCGATTACCGCGCTTGCCTACGAATAGACGCAATCTGGCGTTAATGGGAGCCCTGGATGACTTGCTAGTCTCGTACTTAGAGACTAGCGAAGACCTTGTTGATACTCACTCAATTTTGTACTGCGGGGCCATCGCGGCGTGTCGGGTTGCACGAGTCAATTTCCCTAAAGTTGACCGTGCACCTCGGGCCGCCGGTGGTGTACCCGCATGGCAAATGCGAATTGAGCGACGTATCAACACATTCAGGACTCTCATTGCAAAGCTAATCTGTTTCAGAGGGGGCAACAACCGCCCCCGAGTCATGCGCTTCGTGAATCAAGCATTTGCGGGGACTGGAATCAGACCCCGTGATTATTTGTCTTGTGTCACGGAGCGCATTGACTTTTTGAAGCAGAAAGTCTATGCGTGGGCGGGTCGTATTCGTCGTTACAGGGAGCGTGTGGATCGATTCCAGCAGTATCGCCTCTTCCAAAGTGATCAAAAGAAGGTATACCGGAAATGGGAGGGAACTGACCAACGTGTGTCCGACGGGCAATCACCGGATGCCACAGATGTTATTAATTTCTGGCGTAGCATCTGGTCGGTGCCGGTTGAACACACGGAGGGCGATTGGATTAGTATCGTCAGGCGTGAGTGTGAGGATATCGAAGCCATGGGGGCTGTCACTATCAGCCCCGATGACGTAAGTTGTGCAATTCGTACGGCACACAACTGGAAATCTCCTGGGTCGGATGGATTGCACAACTTTTGGATAAAATGGTTTCGAAACTCACACGAACGCTTGGCGGAGCAATTTCAACACGCCCTAGAGCTTGGTTCACTTCCCACGTTTCTTACAACGGGTATAACCTTCCTGCTTTATAAGTCAGGTAGTACCATGGATCCGAAAAACTACAGACCCATCACGTGCTTGCCTACATTATACAAGCTCCTTACATCCATTTTGGGAACAAAAATTAATAAGCACATTGTTGCGAATAAAATTTTGGCCCCAACTCAAAATGGATGTAGGGTTGGGTCCCGTGGTACTAAAGATCTCCTCCTCATCGACATGACCATTAGCCAACAAGTTCGACGGAATAAGGCGGCTCTTTCTACTGCTTGGATTGATTATAAGAAGGCCTATGATTCGGTGCCTCATTCATGGCTGGAAAGGATATTGGAATTGTACAAAGTTGATACAACTTTAAGATCCTTTCTGAGCACTTGTATGAGGCAGTGGATCACAGTCCTTTGTCAACCAGGTTGTGGAAATAGTCCCTCAGATCCGTCAGACTATTTAAGGATTGAGCGAGGCATTTTCCAGGGTGACAGTTTGAGTCCGTTATGGTTCTGTCTAGCCCTAAATCCTCTTAGCACTTTGCTAAAGGACTCTGACTGGGCTACCGGCTTAGAAGAGAAGGTGAAGTTATTTCTCACCTACTGTACATGGATGACCTAAAGCTATTTACACAAAAACGTGCTGACTTGGTGAAACTACTCAAAATTACAGAAGTTTTTAGTAGTGCCATCAAGATGGAGTTTGGTGTAGATAAGTGTGCGGTTATGCATGTACAGCGGGGGAAGGTTGTAAATTCTACAAATTTACAGCTTTCTGAGACAATAACCATCAAGACTCTCTCGGAGTCGGAAACCTACAAATACCTTGGTATGTCACAGACATTGGGTATTATGGATGGGGACATAAAACAGACGGTGAAGGAGCGCTTCTTTAGCCGACTGACAAAAGTACTTAAAAGTCTTTTGTCGGGAGGAAATAAGACGCGTGCCTTCAACGCCTGGGTGATGCCCCTACTCATATACTCCTTTGGCATACTAAGGTGGACTCAGACTGAGCTGGATGCTCTGGATAGAAGGGTCCGCCTACTGCTCACAACATATCGTATGCTACACCCACGCTCATCTGTTATGAGACTGTACATCCCGCGGAAGCGTGGAGGTCGAGGCTTCTTAAATGCCAAGACTCTACACAACCGCGAGGTGTGCAGCCTTAGGGAGTATTTCCTTAACAATGAGTGTGGGTTGCATCGTGATGTTGTGGCAGTAGACAAGGGCCTCACGCCGCTCTCCTTGGCAAATGAGAACTGGCGCAAACCAACGGTGTTAAGTACGGAGGATCGCATAAACGTATGGAAGAGCAAGGAGCTCCACGGGCGATTCTATCGGGCCTTAACAGGATCCGATGTGGATCAGCTCGCGTCGGTGAACTGGCTACGTTTCGGTGACCTCTTTGGGGAAACCGAAGGTTTTGCCTGTGCAATTGCAGACGAAGTCATGATGACGAACAACTATCGGAGATATATCCTGAGGGACGGTACGGTTGACGTCTGTCGTGCATGTCGACGTCCCGGGGAGTCTATCAGGCATATAATCTCTGGTTGTTCTCATCTGGCTAACGGTGAATACTTGCACAGACATAACCTCGTAGCCAGAATTATTCACCAGCAGCTTGCTCTTCGATACGGACTTGTAGAATCTGAGGTACCGTACTATAAGTACACACCGATGCCGGTTCTCGAAAATGGTCGTGCCACGCTCTATTGGGATCGATCTGTCATCACGGATAGGACTATTGTTGCCAATAAGCCTGATATCGTGCTGACAGATCGATTGATGCGCCAGACAGTGCTTGTTGACATCACCATCCCGCATGACGAGAACCTCGTGAAGGCCGAGAAGGACAAACTTAGTAAGTACCTTGACTTGGCCCAATGGAATGGCCTTGGTGGAATGTTGATTCAACGATCGTTGTCCCGATAGTCGTATCGGCGAACGGTCTTATAGCGAAGAGTCTTGATCAACACCTCAAGACTCTCTCGCTAGATGGCTGGATCAAGGGTCAGATACAGAAGGCAGTACTCCTGGACACGGCACGCATTGTCAGGAGGTTTCTCTCTCTGCGGCCCTAACCGCCGGTAGCTTGGGCCTTAAAGCCCCGCTGCCAGTGGGCACAGCTAGATTAGGTTTTTTTATAAAGTATGTATATTTTGTAGATTTTTTTATATTTTACTTTTTATAGATATTGTATAAAAAAATCTAATCTAAGAATATTTAAAATAAATAAAGTGAATAATAATAATAATAAACACTTTATTGACACAATTATTTGACACAGTATATATGAAGCCTCTGGTTTCCGAGATAGTTTTCACTGTTTCGAAAACCAGCGTCTTCTCCCATAACAAGCTAGTATGTCACATGTGCGTATTTAACTTAGTTACATAAAATGTAATACTTACCACAAAAAAAACGCGTTCTGGAAGAGAAGTCAAATTTCCTGATTACTATCGCCCGTCCTAAGCCGGTCTCTGGAGGGGAGACCTGTGGCATCGCCTATTTATTTATCTACATACTTACTTACATCTAAAACATAATAATATTTTGTCACAAAATTTATTGGTACACAAATCGAAAGACGGTCGTGATCGTACGGCATAAATGCTAGAAAATCCCTGCTGGCCGCGAGAACAATAGGTGACGTCGCGCGCCTACCGCCGCACTCCGAGTACCGAGCAAAAACCAGTCCGCCGCTATCAGCCTGCGCACGCGCATGTCGCTTTCTCTATACCGCGCGCGCCTAACTTCGCCTTGCTTGCGTAATAGAACTGATGCTTTGTGTATTGTGCTTACTTCCAATCTGTGAACTATTAAGACTTTCTTCCTATCTATGCTTGTGCTCTTAAACTGTGCCTTCTGTGACTTTCTTCCGTGCCTTCTATGTATAAATGCAGTGGCGGCGCAAGACCTAAACTTAATGTGGGCAAGGTACATTTCGCGAGGCCCTATGATGGTGCAAGAAGGGAATATAAAATTAAAAAGTTCCAACAAACCTAAATTTTTACTATACTCCTTTGGAACATTAAACAAAAATGAAAAGAAAGTTACAGGAACAGTAATTTTCTACTTTTGATTTTACTGATTTGGTTCGTTTCTTATATGCTATATCTACTTCAATAGATAAAACTGCCAAAGCTGCTTCATTCTCATTCATTTCGTGCGCCAAAGAGTGGAAATAAGAAAACTCTTGTGGCGTGCGTGTACTTTTGGATTTTCCATACTTTTTCAAATTAATTTTCGGCTGTGAGGCGCGAGGCCCTTTGTACCGTGAGGCCGTGAGCGGTGGCCCACACCGCCCACGCCTTACGCCGCCTCTGTATAAATGTATCCTGTTTAACCTCGAATATATGAAGTTAAAAGAAGGGAGTTGTCATTCATCGCCTAGTCGAGCCGTACCTACAACCACAGTTTAAAAAAGTAAGCAAATCTCTACATGGAAGTCGGTTGTATTTAGTTTCAAAAATAATTGTATGATTTAAAATAAGCAACATTGTACTCCTGTTTTTTAATGATATACATATTTATGTGTCTTAAAAGTAATAAAAAATGGAAATAAATTACACTATAACGTAAATTACAACATGAGATTGGATTTTTTGATCCGGTTTTGATCGCGTAATTTTTGAAGACATGTCGTCGTAACATTAACACATATTGTTTCGCTTACAGTGTATACGGTAATGGCCAATACCTGTACTAGATGTGCTCGGTATTGAACTCGAGTACTGATGACAATTTAAACAACTTATTTTTTAAACCATTTAGAATTGCGTTTAGATGAAATTCTACAAGAAATGGTTTTAAAAAATAAGTTGTTTAAATTGTCATCAGGGTTACCTATCTTAAAGACGAAATTTTGCTAAACGAATTTTATTTGTTCGAAAATGTTTCTTGTTTTTTTTTTTTTGTTATTTTTTATGTTTTCATTTAACCGAAATTTCATTTGAAAACTTATTGAGAGAAACCGATTTTCAATAATATTTTTCTTCAAAATTTATATGTTTTGAAATCCTACTTGATTTTGCCCGAAGTTACTAATAGAAGATGATTTAGATGTCATAAACATATTTTCTAAACCACCAAGTTTTTTTTTTTATTGACATCTTATTAAAATCTAACATCTCCTTCAACACGGAAAACTATAAAAAATTATAATTATATTTTTTTATAGTATTTGTAACACTACTACTATAGTTACTAAAGGCTCTCTACGGTGGGGTGGTTGCAGTTCTAACATAATCTAACCTATAATTTTGCCATAACCATATTATGGTGTCTTTGTTATTTTCGCCCTAAGTTTGAGTATAAAAATACGTTGCTTGACGCCTAACATAAAATAATAGCAATATAACATAAACAGTAATAATATAATATATTTGGATAAAATTACAAAAAAAAATCAAGATCTTAATTTTATATAATGCAATTTATTTATTTATGTTTCACATTGACTTGAATATGAAATAATGTATAAAGTAACATATTTAGGTATTAATACAAATTTGCATGCTGGAAACAGCTAAGTGTAACCACGCTTAAGACGAAGTGGTAGCTAAAGTGGCGCCCTCATTTGAAATAAATTGTTTAAAACTAAATATGGTGAAAATTAAAAATTTGATTTGTATAAATATCTAGAAAGACATTTAAACTGTTTTATGAATAACCTTTGAAATTATTACTAATAGTCCGTCTAGTTTTAAAACTGTTTTTCGCCAAAAGTGGCCACTTTTGGCGAAAAACAGTTTTAAAACAAGATGGACTACCAATATTACTTTCAAAAGTTATTCATAAAATAGTTTAAAGGTCTTTCTAGACATTTATACAAATCAAATTTTTAATTATCACCATATTTCGTTTTAAACAATTTATTTCAAATGAGGGCGCCACTTAAGCTACCACTTCGTCTTAAGGGGCTTCCTGAATTTTTCGGGGACCAGTGCTGCTTCCATTTGAATTAAATCATTTAAAATGAAACGGAGATATAAATTAAAAATTTGTCTTGATCAGACCCTAGATAACCCTCCAATCTATTTTATGCACTTCTGTTTACTGTTTAAAGTGAGAACATGAAGCTTTTCTACGCACATACGCCAAATGTGGCCGTTTTTAGCAAGTGTGCGTAGAATAGCTTCACGTTCTAACTTTAAACTGTAAACAGTAGTTTATAAAATAGTTTTGAAGGGTTATCCAGGGTCTGATCAAGACAAAATTTCAAATAAAATCGCCGTTTCTTTTCAAATGATTTATTTCAAATGGGGGCAGCACTGGACCCCGAAAAATTCAGGTAGCCCCTTAAGCGAAATAAATCATTTCATTTCAAGAAATGATAATTTTATAATAGATTTGTTACGAATAAGAAACAGTAACTAAGTAATACTTTGGAAAAAAAAAATACTTTTAATATTCGGCTATGAGTTTTTCTGGAAGAAAAAAAACATAGGTAAAATGAGTTTATGCATAAGCAAAATTATGTAAAAAATTAGTTTGGCATTTGAAATTTCGATATACCGTTTTCGGTCATCTAAAATTCGAACAGTAAAGTTTCGTAACAATGATAGGTTACCTATGTGGCAATGTTACGACTACAAAAATTACGCGGTCAAAACCGGTAAAAAATCCAATATCATGTTGTAATGTACGTTATAATGTAATTTATTTCAATTGTTTTATTACCTTTAAGACACATAAATATGTATATCATTAATACACAAGAGTACAATGTTGCTAATTTTAAATCATACAATTATTTTTAAAATGAAATACAACCGACTTCCATGTAGAGAATTGCTTACTTTTTTAAACAATGCAGTTAAATAACTTCATTATCTTAATATTAGGTTGGGGAAAAAGTCTTTTCGCATATAGTATGTATGAACTTGTAATAAAACCACTTTGGCTATACTATTTGTACCTGGCTGGTTTTGGTATAATTTAAAAGTTTAAATTTTAAAGAAGATAATTCTAAATTCAATTTAGGAAAATGCGTGATATTCATTTGTTTTTCTTACCGTCAAGATGAGTGAATCTAATGAAGAAATTAGATACATTTTAAAATTTTACTACCAAAAAGGTAAAAATGCAACGCAATTCTTTATTACAACGTAATGGTAATAAACCATTTTTGAAGAAATTGATAACTGGTGATGAAAAGTGGATCATGTACGACAAGAACGTGCGAAAAAGGTCATGGTCAAAGGCCGGTCAGGCTTTACAGACTGTGGCGAAACCCGGGTTAACACGCAACAAGGTGATGCTGTGTGTGGTGGGATTGAAAGGGCATTATCCATTATGAGCATCTGAATCGATGGTCCTGCCTGGTGGTGTTACCACCAGGCAGGACCATCGATTCAGATCTCTACTGCGAACAACTGATAAGATAAGAGTAGAGATAAGTAGAGAGAAAGCGGCCGGAATTAATCAACAGAAGGGGTGTGATTTTTCATCATGATAACGCTAGACCTCACACATCTTTAACCACTCAGCAAAAATTAAGAGAGTTTGGCTGGGAGGTGTTAATGCATCCGCCGTATAGTCCTGACCTGGCACCTTCAGATTTCTATCTGTTTCGGTCTCTTCAGAATTCTTTAGGCAGTGTCAGGTTAACATCACGAGAGGACTGCCAAAACCACTTGACGCAGTTTTTTGATCAGAAGCCCCAAAATTTCTATAGCAATGGGATCATGTCCCTACCTATAAGATGGCAAAAAGTTATCGAACAAAATGGTACCTACATACTTTAGTTAAATGTAAATAAACTATATTAAAAAATGTTTTGAATTTTCATATAAAATGCGAAAAGACTTTTTCCCCTACCTATTACAATGTAGTCAATTTCTTTTTCTTTTAGTAAATATATAAAAAGCTTGATTACTTTGTACTACAACTGTTTCATCTGTACAAGATATTATAAATAAATAATGAATAAATATATCGGGAAAATTATTGTGTACAAAAGCATAATGGTGATAGTTGTAAAAGGAGGTCAACCGTGTATTTATTTAGTTAAATGATTCACTTAAGTACTTTGCCATTGTGAAGAAAATATATAAATGTAAGAAATTTACAAGAATTAAACTGGAAATGCAAATGAACAATTAACGTACATTTTTTCTCGTTAACCAATCCTGATAACTATAAAAGACTCATTAGAAGTGTGTGGGGTACCGCGGGAAAGCACGTTCTTTGGCGGTACCACGACCACTAATTTTTTTTCTAATAAATAATTAACGTACAATTTTTCACGTACAACTACGTATGTATATACATTGTATTTACATTTTTATCATATATTAATGAAATCAGTTTAGCACTGTGGAACCGTGTCCGAGCACCACACCTTAAATGCACCAGCTGCTTTGCTTCCCGCGCAGATCATAAAAGCCGATTGAAGAAATAGGCGAAAATTATGTAGCTTGATGTTCCGTTGTGTTAATAATTGAAATAAAAACGATTGATTAAAAAGTATATTTATTTACCTTAGCGGAAAATCGCCACTGTCTCTAATCAGTCTAACAATACAGTACAGGTACACTTGAAGTACATTCATCTCGATGACATTCGCAGTTCTTTAACACAAGTGTAAAGTTTACATATAAAAGTAAACAACTAAATTAGTGGGCAGATGGCGTTACCGAGTGTTATTTTAATTTGTTCCATGTTAAATTTATTTTCGTTCCTTTATTTAATTTAGTTTCGTTTTTTCCGCAATATGACGAGGTCCACTAACTTATTTGTTGACCCTTAAATAATGTGTCATTTTATGTACTAAAGAGATGAAAAGATGTGAAAAGCTGTTGCCTCCGTAGCATGACATCGTGTATAAAAAGTTCATATCGCGCATCGCACTACTACCATCGCAGTAAATATTATTATGGGACTAGAGGTAGCGACGTTCGAAAGCACTAGACAACATCGTCACCTCTACTACCAAGGCTTATCCTGCAGCACGAGATATAAGCTTTGTCAACGGTTCATCTTCAAATTGTGTCACCAGGCTGCTAGCTACTTTTGATGGATGGGCCTAATCATAAAACAAAGTTACAAAATACGCAAAGTATTTTATTACGCTTATATACACAAACATGCATAAGAAGGAACGTGAATCACAGTAAAAATTGCGCTAAAAATCATCTCTTAAAAATACTATATCTTATTCATATAAAAGAGTAGTTCACCATCAGTCTTATTATTATAATACACGGGCTAAGTTACTAGTTTTAAACCATTCACCGCCCAAATCACGTCGACATCTAGTAAAATGATGAGTATCTCATCTGTCAATGTCAACTTGATTTGGGTGGGTAATAGTTTAAACCTAGTAATATAATTTGAATGTGTTTTATTGCTCTGTTTCGTGGCCAACACTGGTGTCAGATTTTTCAGGCTGCCTAATGGTATCTGACATAGCTTGACGACTGCCATACAATGATGACAGCCGGGACCAACGGTTTATACGTGCCTTCCGAAGCACGGAGTTCGAGAAATTTTTATGCCACGTGTCACCTATCCTAGTGTTGTATAATGAGACAGCATATCTTTAAAATACTATATCTTATTGGTATTAAAGAGAACTGAACCTGTCATTCTAGATACTTTGCATCAGCAAATCATATTTTGGCTTACAATGCAGCCACAAATGAAAATATGAAGACTGCTATTGAGTTCGAAGCTTCAAATTATTGTCACAAATCTAATAAACTGCAGCGTAAATTAAAGTACATGCTTATCACGTGAACAGAACAGGCTTAGCTAAATCTTATTTAGACAAATATCACACTCACGCCTATCACACTTTAAACATAATTAAGAGTGACCGAATAAACAATATAAAGAATAATACATGAATTGAAATAAAAATACACAATACACATTCATTGTAATAAACGCATCATATGAAAAACCCATATTGAGACTACAAATCTGATCGCATGTTAGTAGTTGATACCAATGAGCATGTTAACATTAACCCTTTCACCGCGAGACTTTATATCAGTATATCAGTTGTGCGTATCACTGCTCCCAGCGCGAGGGGTAGTGAAACGAAAATAAACCTACATAGTCAATGACAGGAATTTGCATATTATTTCTAGACTAAAGAAAGGTAGAGCATATACTTAGCGTAATAAATAGCCCTATAGTTGTTATGGTAACTATTTTTGCTATCCTGCGTTTGCGGCCTTTAGGCCGCGAGTTGATTCGGCACGTGGGATATAGGTAAGTTTTTTTTTTAATATTAAATAGTGTCTGCTCCCTCGATGTCGAATTAACTCTACCACGGCTTAATAACTACCTGAATCACACCTATAGTAATGATATTCCATCTTGCTAAACGTTACCTTTATAGATTCAACGATCCTTAAGCGGCCTACTCAAACAACATGCGTTTTACAAACGAGTGCAAGTGAGAGATACCTACTTATACTAAAATCGTTAATGCCACTCGCACACGTTTGTAGGTCGTGGAATTAGATGAATAAGCCCCTTTAACAGAGGCACGAAATCACGCGACGTATTC
Organism: Acrobasis suavella; assembly: GCA_943193695.1. NCBI lineage: Eukaryota > Metazoa > Arthropoda > Insecta > Lepidoptera > Pyralidae > Acrobasis > Acrobasis suavella. Next base: position 8,870,024 of record OW971947.1, read on the forward strand.
GGTATCTCTTTCGAACACTCTCCTGAACACCTATCTATACATCTCTGTCACGAACTCTACGTGCGAAAGAGATGCCGAATACGTCACGTTATTCCGTGCCTCTGTTAAAGGGTCTTATTCATCTAATTCCAGTTGACGCAGTTTATACAGACAAAATTAAAGGGCATTCATAGAATTCCGCAGCGAACTATAAACGGCGCGAGTAACAAATAACGATTTTAGTACGCTTGAGGCAGGTAACGCTCTAGGGTTAATTTGTGATAAGTGCACCATTGTTTTTTATAATTATTTTTTTAATACTCTGGATACTAGTCCTTTAGAGCCCATCTTTATTTTTTTTCACTTCTTTATTCCTAACTCTAACTATACAATTAAAGGTTGATGTAGGTCCTTTGATTGCTTCAAGGGAGCTTCTGGCGACAAATCTATACGAGCCCACTGGTTTTCATAGCCGATTGAGTGGCGGACGGAGCCTAAAGACGCCTATCACAGTCTGCAAATTAATATCACTACAACCGCACTATGAGTGACCACTTAAAACATTTCACATATTGTCCATGAGCATGAGCATTTATAACACTAAACTACTCCAATTTCATATTATAAAGTCCACTAGAATCAATTTGTAATAGTTATTTATGCAACAAGGGGTATTAAAACACGAATGTGGGTTTATCACATGAGTGTTTTAATACCAAATTATTACATTCGCATACAAGACTTTATCTACACCCATGATATGAATCCTCTATAAAAGTTTTTAATTCTTTTATTTGCTCTTTGTTGAGTAAGGAAGGGATCGAGTTTGCGTTGCATAATAAAATGTAGTACAACATTATATGACTCGTTCGGAAGATATTATGTTTACTGCGACAGTGGTTGTTTTAATGTTAGCAAGAACCTAATTGTTTCAGAAACTTTTATAGAATGGGTGTACATAAAACAATTTAAAGCAAACTCCAACTGAACTTTTCGAATTCCCGCCAAAAAGAAAAAATAATGCACCAGGTGAAGCAGTGTTGCAGTATCTTTCAGTACCAAACCAAGAGGTTACACGTCAAGCAGTATCTTCCAGTCGAACCGGCCCGAGCTGGAGTTGATGGAGGGCGGGCAGGGCGGCGACACGAGCTGCCACGGGCGGTCGCGCACGGCGGCCAGCGCGCAGTACGGCACGCGCAGCAGGTGCTTGCTGATCTGGTACGGCGCGGGCGGCGCGCGCGGCGCGCCCAGCCGCTTCAGCGCGAACACCACCATGTCCAGCGTGGCCGCGTGCCCCACGAACAGTATGTTGCCACCTGGAATGGGGTGGGGAAATATCGTGGGGTCAAAAATAAATTATTTTCTATGTGATTTGAATTACTTAATAATAAATAATTAAAGTGGAATAATAATTATAATGAAAGTGTAACATAACGCCGCGAGTAACTTCGGAGAAAGCGCAGCACACCTCTCGACACCCCTGAGTCGCCTGCACCGGTGTTGCTCCTTTGCCGGCAACTATTGACGGCGCGTTTGAGCCACCAAGCCACTACCTGCCTACAATAGTCAGTAATCATGATTATGGCAGGTGACGTTCCTATTGCAATATCCCAGCATCAGTCCATCTCAATTTCATTCCATAACCCATAGACCTTTCCCTTTTTCTTGCAATAGATCTTTCTCCAGCTGAAACCTATTCAAGGGTACACCTTTCATAGGTATATTCAGGAATGAGTTTTGGCGGCAGCGCCACATAACATCAACTTCTCCAAAGGGCCTCTACGTGTTGGATCTGTATCCCCACGCAAGACTCTCAAAGAACCGGGTTGAAAAGACCTGTAAAACTAAAGGAGATACATAATAATTAAACATATACACACAAATCGCACAGATTACTAGCCCCATAGTAAGTTCAAAACTTGTGTTATAGGATACTTACTCAACGATACTATATTTTATAAGAAATACATATATAGATAAACATCCAAGACCCAGGTCAATCTAAAAAAGATCATTTTCCATCTTGACCTGACTGAGGATTGAACCCGGGACCTTTGGTGTGGCAGCCTGGCATGGAAACCACTAGGCCACAGAGGTCGTGTAAATTACTTTGTGCGATTCCGCCACCAGAATCTTTGGTGGCAGAATCGCAGTTATTCAAATCACATAGTATATAACTTTGTCTTCTGCAGAGTAACATCTCGATCTTATTAATTAACCTATAAACTTATAGTAAAATTATTTTGTGCTGACAAGAAAATAAACGTCACAAAAGACTCGTAATATCTTTTGTCATAGATACTTCCATTTTGAACGTGATTTTAATTTTTTTCATGCAATCTAAGAGCCATATTTGACTCCCAAGAAACTATGACGTCATACAAATCCCCATACAAATAAAATCAGACACTTTTATACGTTTGAAAGTTAATTTTTACATCACGGTCATACAGAAAAATATTCTTAGTAATTCCGTTTTAATAGATTTTTCATTCTTCGTCGTATATGTTTCTTGGGGAATGTTATCAAATAATTTATGTCGATTTTTTTCCTGTATTATTTCAGGCATGATCTTTTATTTGTCAGGATATCCAAGTTTAATTAATCAGGGAATACTTAGGAAAGCCGAGCAAGCTACTGACCTTCAGCTTCGGTGTCTCTGACGGCGGAGTGAATCACCTTCTCGTATCGTTCATAGAACTCCTCCACAGTCTCTGTCGTATCTATGGCCAGGTCTATGTAGGGCTTATAGCTGTGAAAACATAGTAATTATTAAGTATAGGTATGTATATCATTTGTGCCTACTACTACTACAAACAAAACTATACATCCGTGCAAACGTTTATATGTGTGTTTACCACCCATAACATGAATGCAAATTACAGATTAATTATTTTATAAATGATATATATTTTTGATATATAATTAATTTGTAATGTGTAACGATATCAATTTTTAAAGTGTACCATTTCAATAAAAAGACATGTCAAGCAAGATTAATTATTTACATTTATTTAAATGCCTACCCAAATGGTGTATTAGATTCGTACTAAAGTCGTACTTACTTGACATCCACTTGGTAGTCCGCCTTGAGCAGCTCGAGCGGCGTCATGAAGGGCCCCATGCCTTTGGACGCGTGCCACACCTTGTACTCGAACAGGCCGGGCTCCACGCGGATTTTCACCGACGGGTCTCCAAAGCCTGGAATTGGGGGGAGGGGAGGGGGTTGGGGGGGGGGGGGCTTTCAGTAAAACCAACAGTCGGTCTTACAATCGGCCGTCTGCCTGACGTCAACCGTCTTTGACTGTACTGCAGATTGTAATGTGTGTATTGTGTGTAGATGTGTTGTAGCCCAAAACATGTCTACCCACATTGTACCAGATTGTTACGTAGATGGTAGCCTTTTCCTTTGAAGGTTCACGAAAATCCGCCAGATGTGCTACTGGTAGGGGGTTCAAATGTTTTAGTTTGCTTTTGATAATAATGGGTAAAATGTATGTTTTATCATTAAAATGAGTAACAAAAAACAAACAAAATTGCCTAATCGGCAACGAAACCAAAACATTTATTCCGCCTACTACTGAACATCTGGCTGATTTTTTGTAACCTGTAGAGCGTTTACAATAGGGGTGACGACGGGGATAGAAAGTATTATTGTAATTATTCCGTCTTTTAGATTATCAAAAATAATGGACCCATATTTTTCAGTTCACCATAAAAGTAAAAATTCACAAAGATACGAAGCATGAAATTTCCGGAGTGGGGGCTTGCAACGTCACCTCTATGTAAAACCGTACGTAGCCGTGATTTAATGCGAAATTTCAATGCACTGTATGTATGTTTGTAATTTTTTGTTTCTCAGAAAAATGGAAAAATGCGTGTACAATATTTTTTAATAATCTAACCGATATGGGCTAAGAATATTTTCCATTCGTCATGCCTATTCTGCGCCACAGCGGCGAAAACGGCTGCCGCGGCCGCGGGTTGTGACGCTCGCCACCTTAACTATCATAATTAAATTTTTAGGAAAAAAAAACAACTGACTTCATTTACTTTCAGGACTTTCTTTTATATATCCCAAAGCACTTCATCATATCTTCACCAAATTAATACTTCGGACCAACTTAGTAGTAACGGCTTTCAAATAAAAAAAGAATCAACGGTCTACAGTTGACCAAGATATCGCGTAACATACATACAAAAAAAAACATACGGGTCGAATTGATAACCTTCTCCTTTTTTGAAGTCGGTTAAAAAAGACAAGTTAGCACCTTGTAGGAACTCGTGAGCGGTTTCCACGCAGCGCAGCGCGGCGGAGGCGTACACGTGCTTGATGCTGACGCCCGCCAGACGCATCCCCTCGCCCACCAGGAACGCCTGAAAGCGGCCGATGCGGGTCAGCGGAGAGTCCTTCATGTACGCGTCGCGCCCGCCACTCCTAAACATTGAAAAAAGTCGTATAAATAATTCTTACCACAATTAATACCAAGATACAAGCTAGTAATTTGTTTAACCCGCCCAAGTGCGAGCAGGACTTGCTATAAAAAGTAACTTTTTTTGTATGGGAGCCCCACTGTATGATCGGAGGTCGTTAGTTGAGATGACCATAAAACCACACAATCCTTGTAGTTTAAAGTTTATTAGTTAATTTACAAGTTTAAGTTGTTTAGATGCTTGTCCGCGTAGTTAATGGCAATAAGTCATAAATCGACTGGCTTTTATAATTAATAACCAATATTATAAAGTAGGGCGACGACCGACGCCAACGCAGCAAAATTGTACGTGTACTTACTCGTACACCCACTTTAACATTTATTTCTTTGTTTTTGTTGTTATAGCGGGAACAGAAATACATCATCTGTGAAAATTTCCAATGTCTAGCTATCACGGTTCATAAGATACAACATACAGCCTGGTGACAGACGGACGGGCGGACGGACAGCGTAGTCTTAGTAATTGGGTCCCGTTTTTACCCTTTGGGTACGGAACCCTAAAAATTGCGAGACATTTTGAAACTATTATTGGCAGAGTACAGACAAAGATAATAATGGTACAGATAAGTGCAAAAGCGAAGAGGCCTTTTTGCCCAGCAACGAGGCACAATATCAGGCGTAAGATATGAAAATAAAAAGTTTTACATGTAAAGCTTGTGTTAGTTGTTGTGGTACTTCTTCGTACGTTAGTGATAATTTAACAACCACGTAATAATTGATTGCGTATTACCAGGCTCCAAAGCAGCTAAGGATTCACTGGGAACCCGTTAAAATAAGAATGATGGCTCACCGTTCAGCCAGTATAAGCGGCATGTTGAGGAACTTCCGCACGTAAGTGTCGATCTCGTCGAAGCAGAAAAGCATCCACTGTCCATAAGTACTTACTTTCTTGCGAACGTGGAAGTCCACCCACACGTTTGCCGTGTGGCATGCGAAAAAGCCAGTGCGCACACCTCGAGCTCAATAGCCGCTGGGAACCCGCTAAGATAAGAATGATAAGCTCACCGTTCTGCCAGTTTAAGTGGCATGTTAAGGTCCTTCTGCACGTAGGTGTCGTTCTCGTCGAAGCAAAAAGGCACCCACTGTCCATAAGTGAGGTCCACGCGTTCGCCGTGGCGCATGGCGAAGTACCAGCGGCGGCCGGATTCGTCGCCGTTAGTGGTATTCTGAAAGGTATTTACATATTTTTCTTCTTATATTTGAGAGCTGGGCTCTTGTCGGTGAAGTTTCGCTAAGTTTTTAGGGTTGGATCTCACTTATCAGCACGCAACGTTACTCTTAACTTAACGGTATAGCACCGGCCGTGCTATAGCGTTTCGTCGCTCTCTCTCTGGCAAATGACGGTTCTGACCGACAGAAAAGGATAGCAGCATAGAAAAGTGCTGTTACGTGCTAACAAGTGAGATCTAACCCTTAACATTAATGTTTTCAACTATAATTTTTCTTTTATTTGATCGATTAATTTTCTTCTAAGTTTTCCTATATATACCGGTACCCCTACCGGGAGTTACTGTAGTAAAATCGCTTGACGCAACTATTCTCGTTACGGTGAAGACGCAAACGAGATCGTTGGCGTAAAATTGGTACCATGAGTTTGATCTAACGCTTCGATACTCGCTATCGAGTAGACGACAGGTGCTATAGTTAAGCATTTTCTCTATGGTTGTGAGCTAAGTTTTGTGGCTCACTTCATACTAGTCGATTATGCTAAAATTGGCAAAATGCATGTGTATCCAAGCTGGAAATTATATTTTTTAAGAGCACCTTGTCAGTGTCATACTTGATACGGATAAATTAAAAAGCTTCATCATTGAATAGTGTCGTAAGGAGCTACGGGTATTTTTAATTTCCTTGGTTATTCTCCTTTATCTAACCTAAAAAATATGAAATGAAAACAAGTTGTTATTTGTGTTAAATTCACAATTTAGCTCGTATATTGTAGTTAATATCTTTATTGCTCTAAAAAATAGTAAAACAGATGTGAAAAGACAACGCTTATTGTTTCCTTCATAAAAGGTAAGTTATAAAGTGTTTATGTACTTTTTGGAAGATAATAAATTGTGTAATGTAACTGCAAGATTTGACTCTAAGAAACATCCATTGCAATTTAAATTAAAGCTTTTCATATTTGGCATGGGATGTTGCATGTCATGAAGCAATGTACTTACTCAAATCTACTACAGTTTCTATTTCCATGACCACAATGCTCTAATTGTAAATATTTTCTAAGTAACAGAAATCAAAACTAATGAGATTTGTAAATTTTTGAAAAAACGACATTGTATGTTGTTTTGAAATTTAAAAAGTAGCCGGTGAAGTGCTAGTATTTATTAGTCTATATTCTGGAAGTATATGTAGTACATATTGCTTTCCTGTTATATGTTTTTCATAATTTATTTTTATCTAAATATTATTAGAAACGTTGTAATCCAATAACTAATTAACTTTTTGACTTACAATATAAAATGATCATTAACTATTAATAACCTAAGGTATTTTATTTTGCAGCATATGAAATCTGAATTTTACTGAAGCCAAGAAAACATCGCCATTTGCCAAGCCCGTAACCATCAGCACCTATGCCAGTCAGACAGAGGAAATGGACCGAAGAAGCTTCTAAGAACAATACAAGAAGGGGGCTTTTAAGCTCACCCAGCCCTTCTAAGGCTGAGTTAGCTTGAGAGAGCGTTCTGCAGAATAGTGTAATATGTCAAATAAACATATAAACAGTTATCTTTGTTTTATTGTAAATGTTATTTCACCATACGGGCATTATCCTAATGGGCAGACGAGGCACAGAGCCACAAAACTGAAGGCCACTTTTAGAGTTATGGTAGGTGTTTAGATATAGAAAAAGGAAATCAAAATAGTGATGAGTTGCCCACTGCATTATCTATTGCTATGATTCAGATTCCCTTGATTTGCTTTAATGATGTGTCTGTGCGGGAAGAGAAGCAGCTTGTACATTCCAGTATATAAGGCGTTATATTAAAAATCCAAACTAAAATTAAATTTCTTTATTTTTTTTTCTTAATTAGGCTTGCATGTCACAGTGTACATAATGTATAAGTAAAATATGTACATAATATGATATTTTTTAAATAAGCTTGAAAATAATGGAAGTTCAAAATAATTATTGCTGAGAGAAACTCTTAGAGCCAACAGTTGCCAAGTTTTATCAAGATGATATATCTCTGTGAGGATACAAATTATAATGAAACCAATTATACTGCTGGTATACTAATGCTAGAATGATTTGGTGACACTATCTGCTATCTTGTTCTCAGTGCTCCCATCAGTAGCTGGTTATGCAGATTTTCTGCAATCACATTACAAACCAGATGTACATCTGAAAATAAAACATTTTACAGATTTAAATACAAAAATGAGACAATTTTCAAAGTATAAAAATTTTAATTTATTAACTTGACTTACAGCTTTTATCTAGCTTGTCTCGTGGATCAGCAAGTCATCTAGCAAACTATTGTTGTGCAATACACAACATCCAGTGATAATTTGGGGCAGCTAATAATGTTTGGTCCTTAATATAACAATGCCAGCAGTTCTTGTTGTCAAATTTGTTCTCTATTACAACCCAATCGTTATAATGTATTTTGATATAAGCCGTTGGGGATGCGCTGAACCGCCTGCAAAAAATTCAATGCTTATATAAAAAATTTATAAATTTTAATGTAGATAATCAATATCAATAAATTAAATGCATTACACACAAGACATTATCTTTCATACTGACCTAAAAGCCAATCCGCTTCTAGTTGCTGTACAAATTCCGCTTATACCTATGTATTGATCTGCCTGGTTGTTTATTGCCACAAACACAGTATTATTGTTTCTTGAGAGAAGTTATAAGCCTGCCCAACAACACATTGGTAGATCCCTTAAGCGAAGAAGACCAAGGAACATTGTGCCTGAAATTAAATATAATAATGAGGGTTAAATTAGAGAATTTGACGAAGAGATAGATCTACAAGATAAATGTAAAGGGAGAGTTGTAAAATCAGCACAGAATCGGCGATTTGGACCACTTTCTTATCCCTTATTGTTAAACAAGCTTTTCGAGGTTTGTTAAATTCTACTCACCTTTTTCTTTAGCACATTTGCTTGCTGGATGATTTGTGTGTTCTTTCAGCATGTTACACAAATCTATATAAGCTTGCTGGCTGGCTCAAAACGACTTTAAATCGTTTCTCGGTGTAAAACACAATCGGGTTTTGGAGTGCGTATATCTTCGCAGCTAGTGACTTTTGGTCGCGCTCGTCTACTAATTTAACCACGGCAAGCATTCTCCACGCTAAATAAGACCTTTTTGGCATGAATGTTTTTTCAAAACACGAAAATAAAGCATAAAATCGATGTGTTTAAACTCTCTCACGCTAAAAAACAAAGTGACTCCCGTAACTACTGCGGGAATAGTTAGTGACTATGACAGCTGTCAAATTTGTAACTCATGGTGCCAAAACCGTAGTCAACTATTCGTTAACTACAGTTGGTATCGAGTAGTAAAGAATACGTAACTACAATAGTTAACGAATGCAACTCATGGTACGTATTTTCATGTCCAAACTATCCGCTAGGGGCGCTGTTCAGAATTCCATATAATTATTTTACTACAGACGCTAGCGTCTGTAGTAAGCCAAAACTCCCGGTAGGGGTACGGGTGTAAATTAATCGTCGACACATATGTACTTGGAGAGGCGAATCAACAATACCTATAGAATACTAGGAATCCGAAAAACATCAGTGATTAGTATGGTAAGTAGCAATGTGGCTACTTACAGAAAAAAAAACTTCACCTTTTTTGCGTGCGGTTTTTGACTACTTTGTATTATTTATCTTTTATTAAGTAATTTATGTTTGTTTAATTGTTTACAAGCATTACATGATATAATGTCTCAACATTGTATTATATTTTAAGTATTTATTAATTAAAAGACAATAATAATATGACAAAGCCCTTTTGGCGAGTAGGCGACCAATACTGTGAAAATGAGTTTCTTTCGGCATTTCTTCTCAGCAATGGTCGTTACGAAGCGGTGGTATGGGTTGCTTTTCTTTAAAAATAAATCAAATTTTAATATACTTTACACGTAACGTAAATTATACTTTTTAACGTGTAAAAGTGCCTGTAAAGGTCTAATTACTGAATTAACATTTGAATCTTTGAATCACCACCCCACAGTGTTTAAAAAACCGGACTTCTACTCTTATATTTAAAATAGAAAGGACTATTGATCATTGAAGTCATGTCATGTCCGATTTTGGGGTTTCTGAAACACTGTGCTCCCCTTTCCTCTCCCAAGTGTCGTAAAAGGCGACTAAGGGATAGGCTTTGGTGATAGGTTACAGTATGGGCAGCAGCAATTTCTGTACGACGACATTAGAGTTTAAACACATAACCGCGTCGCAACACATACGTTTTACGAGTACTCTATACATCTACTGCGTAGATGTATTCACCAATCCGTCTGCCCAGCGTGGTGGGTCAGAACGCGACCGCCTTGACCAATGGAGAATATGCACGTATTTTTTTTATTTGCTTAATAAACTCCTTATTACTCACAGTAAACAAATATGAAAGAATTTATAAAATATCTTAATCAGCGACGAACATGTAATAATTCAAAGTTTCAATTAGAAAGAGAAGTCCGATATGTACTGATGACGTCAAAGTCCACATCATCTATACATTTGCCATAGAAAATAGCGTTTTTGCCAGTGAGATAGACATAGTTCCGTAAAATTGTTATATCTCGTTCGTTTTTTAACCAAATCTTATTCTGTTTTCACTGTCAGTAATTTATTTTTGAATATTTATGGATAAACTGATTAGATAACATATATTTTTTCATGCATATTCCCTATTGACCATGGAGGCAGTCTAAGGGTAAATATTGGGTACTATTGGGAAAACATATGTACTACATTCAAAGCAAATGGGTATGTTACGTACATTTCCAGCTGCTGCAACATCGGTCTCTCCATTGCCCTGCGATTTGCCTTCAGCTGGTTCTGATTTGAACAACAAAAAACATATACGTTGACACAATTTACGCGGTAGGATACAAACATTTATGAAGAAAGTGTTGGGTATTTATATATTATTTTTCTGACCGTCGGACTAAGTTTGGAAACCAGTTGACAAAAAGCTTTGCGCTGCGTATTGCTCAATTTATATTCTAATCTACATAGTCCTTCTGCTGGGCAAAGGTCACTTTCCAATGCTTCTTGGGCAGAGCAGTGCATTATTATCATACAGTGACATATATAGCTCTATAAAAATGACCCATCATAAATAACTGAATAGAGTTTTTCTTGTTTACTTTTTTTTTGTATTAAAAATTCTTTGAATTTCGCAGCTATAAATCAATAATTTACATGCCTTTTTATTAATTTAAGCTACACCGCGGACATTTTTTGATTTGAAAATATAGAAGATGAAATGTCATCATCAAACCGCCGGGAAAAGTTCTTTTAAAAATAAAAATATACCACTTCGGAATCCCTTCATTATTTCCGGCTAATGTAAGTAAATCTCCTGAAAAATGGTCTCACAGGATTACTCCGTGGATTCCCGGTCGGCGTCGCAGGGGTAGTAGGCCTAGAAAGCGTTGGCGCGATGACTTGGACGCTTTCCAGCGTGATTGGTCAGAAGCAGCTCTGGATAGGGAAAATGGAGAAAAATAGGACAGACCTTTACCCAGCAGTGGAACAGTACAGGTTATTAAAAAAATGTAGGTATTCAGATAGGCATCTTGCAAATAATGAGCCTAGCAGTAAATCAATCCCGTTTGCATATTGTGTGAAAGGCCAACGCATGTGTGGCAGCCCTGATGTTACAGGCGAACAGGCTACGGTGACCACGTACCATCAGGTGGGTCATAAGACTGATTACCAACTTGTTGTTTAAAAAAAATGCACAAAAGGTGCATTCATATGATCTTTGACCATGATAAGAGTAATAAATGTAAGCGCTATGTTATTTTTATGAATCATTGGTTTTGATTGCCATTTTTTGATTTATTAATTAAAATATAAGAAAAAAGCAACACTCACCCGGCGCCGTTAACACGTCCTCGTTCTTATGCGCAATCGCAGCTTCCCAGTACGCCGCCCACTCCTTATATGTCTCCTCCGACTTCTCATGCCCCAGCTGCGCCGCGTCTTCGTGAGGGTACGCCGAAGCCATCTCCACCTCTGTGGAGTCAGATTCCGACTTGCTATCTGAACCTGCAATAAATAGTAGTAACAAAAATGTCACACGCATGTCTGGACGGGATGAGGCGTGGAACTGGTTTGTAGACAGTGGCTGATAGTTGTGTAAACTGGACGGAAGACACATAACGTCACAAAATAAACGTACAAGGCAGATGGATAAGTGATGTTTATGACTGGCTGCGATTTTTTTTACTAATAAATGTAGTTTCCTTTCTAGACTTATTAGCAAGACCATATTATACATAACATAACGTACATTGCGTTTAACGAAATGTTGGCATTTCCAGGAGGGTTTTTAATTTCAGATAATAGCAATTTCTTTAACGTACAAAATATTGGCTTATTTTTTTATAAACCTTAAAATATCTTTTAAATCAAACTAATGTGAAGTTGGAGTTACGCATTCGCAACTGTTACGATTTTAGAGTAATGTCGAAGTTGGTGTAGTTAGACAAAATAATAGTAATATGTATATATCGACTTTATCTTAATGAGTAGGTATTGATTAAATGATTATTATTTATGTAAACAAATACTTTATATCAAATGTTGAACTAATGTGGAAATAGCATTGCTTCTATTCGCTTCATCTCACTATATACACACGTATTTGGGCGGAATTTGTGAAATAGAAGGAAATGTTTTACTATAAATTGACTCATCATCTAAGTTGTATTAAGGTGAATTGGGCGAACCAGAAAAACAGCTAATAAAGAAATTATATTAGCCCATAGCTCAATTTCTCTGAACAATATAATAGAATACAACAATATTTCCGAAGCGACCAGCGACGCAAGTATGATTAGGGCGACAAATTTTATCCTTCAAATTTGTCGCATTTCGCGTAATTTACCGCAACAAACGTAGACAAAATTGAGCGACAAAATAACTTTCATTCATAAAACGTATTTTATCTCATGCCTTACTCCCGTGCGAGCATGGTTTTGACAGGTTAAAGTAGACATATCGACGGTTGGCAACGTGAAATCGTGTAAATTTGTCGCCGATTTGCTAGACCCACATAAGGTTCAATTAAACCATTTTTAATCGTATTTTAAATAGTTATTCCATTGAACTAATATTAAATGTATATTTACATATTTAAATATAGGCAGACATCTTTAAACAATGTATTATTGAAGTTTACAAACTTAAAAATATATTTAATTACGAAACTTTAGCGCCATCTTTTGATGAATCCTACAACCACTCCCGGCGGCGGTGAATGCATACGTACTCGGCGGTGGTATTTTCCTTTATGTTGGTTGTACGACATGAGTCGAAACGTTCCGTTGCACATTCATTTTTATAACATTTTATTTTATAATTTTAAATACTCTTTGATTGCAATATTTTTTCTAGGAATTATTACATACTTATATCATTCTTCTATCTATGGTGACTGTTTTACAAAACGCGTGTTTTAATTTAAAATTATTATATTTTCTTAGCAGACATTAGAAACACCGTTTAAAACCTGCCTTCGTGTGACGACTCATTTTACTACATGTCCATTCGTAAATTTTATCTTGTCGTTACAGAGGGAAGATACGTAAAGAACTCTCAGATAAAACATCATACTAAGGCCGCAGCTAAGGGAACAATGGGCTTCAAAATTCTCTTTTTTTATCCAAATAAACTTAGTTATGTTTGGTCAATCAACATCATATCAAATATTCATTATGAGAACTCAATTTGCTTACATTTTTGTGAGATTAATTTAGTATGAGGCGAAGACAATCCAAAAACATATGTTCTAACCTCGTTATCTGACGCCCAGTTTGGGAGCAAGTAATGGGGCACTTTTGATAATTAGGATCGATACAAAAGGAAGATGACACTTTTTATTAATTTATAATTGTAGTTTTAATAGGAAATTATTTTTTCCACATTATATGAAGTTAACTTCGTCGCCTGCTTGTAAAAATTGAAATGATTCTTAGACCTACCAAGTAGGTCGTATTCATAATATACAATAATATGACGCCCACCTTTCCGATCGAATAGATGAGTTATCTCAAGAGCACTGAAAAAAATCTCTATTTTATTTTGACACAAATAAGTCTTTATATGTAAATATGAATCAAAGTGAATGTGAAGTAACATCACTATTTTAACGTTCTCCCAAACTGAGCGTTAGATAACGGTTTCTACTAATTACAATGTAACCAAGATAGTTTATAGCCTATATTAACTATAGTTATAAGTTAGACATGTCTGTGTGCCTGTCTGTAGCATTATAGCTCCTAAACGAATAGACCGATTTTAATGCGGTTTTTTTAAATCGAAAGCCATGTCTGTCTAGATGGTTCCTAGCTATATTTGATGAAAACGATTCAGCCATTCAAAAGTTGTTGGGGTTGAACGCTTGAAAGTTTTTTTTTTTACAAACTTTTATTTAGTTTCACCTTTCTCGTTGTGTCTGTAATCAAATCTTGCAAGTTAAAGTTGACCTACTTCCCGATTTCCGATTGAGCTGGAAATAAGCACGCATAGGTATATCGCGTGACAATGCAATATTATGAAGTCATGGAGCTGGAAGGTGCCATAGGAACTCTGTAATAAAACGACACAACTCCATCGAGTTTGGCTCGTTTAATTCGATTTTAAGTTCATTGTTTTTTTAGATAAAAGCTTGTTTTTTTTTGAAATAATATCTTTTTAAATTTGGCTGACAAATATACTCGTAAAAGATTACACATTTGACGCCGTTTTGTCACGTAGCACATAATGTCCTTTGATACCAATTTCCCTCAAATTTCAACCAAATCAATACATAATACAATATATAAATACAAGGTACAATAATTAAATACCACGGACTGATAATATCCAATAAAAATATTGCAGTGATTTATAAAGAAAATATATTAGCTTTTAGGAAATTTACATTAACAATTCCTTTGTATCAATCACACAATTCAATTTGACGCGTAGGTACCTATTTGATAACAATGTCAATATACATCCTGACACAAGAAGTTAGATAGTGACTGGAACTTGATCTCAGAGAAATGCAACCAAACATTTTAAGATTAGCACGATAGGTACTTACTATTTTATTGTTATCACTAGTTTAGACATGATCTACGTATTTCTTATCAACTAAAAGTGCTGACTTATAGTGACACAGAAAAATATATGCATCAACCTGAAGTGACATTAAACCATTGATCTGATTTGATTTGTATATAATCCTAGTAAAATAAAATGATTCTTACTTCTAACTAGAGGCATATTATAAATACGCTAAGTAGTGTGTTAGGATGGATGGATGGGTGTTCGTTCCGCTTTTAAACCAAAACGTTGGAATGGATTGGAATTAAATTTGGCATTTCGGTAGCAAATGTGCTACCGACATGCCAAATTTTTAAGTAATGACTTATAACAGGTAACACATACTTACATATAGTTCTTTTCATTTCAGAAAAGCGTAGGGTTGTTTCTTTTTGTTTTTCGTGTGTAAGTGGCCTACGCTCCTATGTTTGTACTAATGCCAATTGTCACCTTATGTTTAATTTGAAGTATGTAGACCTTATAAATAAATGAAAGAAAAAATCTTAAGAACTATTGATCCGACAGCTGGTTTTGTTCTCTACTAATACTGGACATTTCTATAATTAGAAAACAATCCTAGCTCTATGGTACCATATAAAGTTTTAACACTTTGCACTCCACGTTATGCTTGCGCTAATCAAACAATTGTGTATTGTGTCTAGATAGCGAAGACTTTTAAAGTGTTAAATAATCAAGAATTCAATGCGAAGCTATTTATTCGTCAAACAAAAAAAAAATTGTGTAAAATATAAAATTATTGTTAAGTGGCTTTTCACATTTGATTGGCTGTCTCGCTCGCACAATCAACAATTTTTAAAGATTATTAAAAAATGTGACTCATTTGAAGAAGTGTTTCATAAAATTTCAATATAATTATATGTTAGATATTGTGACATGTTTTTTAGGGTTCCGTAGTAAACAAGAAATCCTTATAGTTTCGCCATGTCTGTCTGTCTGTCCGCGGTTTTACTCAGCGACTATAAGTACTAGAAAGCTGTAATTAAGTAAAAGTATGTACATATATAAATTATGCGGAAAAAGTGGTAAAATAGTCAAAAGTCAATTTTATTTTCTCGACTTACTAATCATGTGTTTTTTAATCATCATGTCTTTTTTAATTTATTATGTTAATTATATATATATATAATTATGACCTTGGAAACACCGTTTTTCGATTTAGGGATCCGTTTCTGAAATATTCGGTTGTAAAGTGAAAATTTTTGTTAGTCAAGTTTCCCCCCCCCCCCCCCCCCCCTCTATCTGCTCAACGTTTATATATGGACTCGTGAAAAAATTCACAGCTATAGGATATATAATGAAATTTAAAGAAAAACTATCAGAGTTAAGTAGGGTATACAAATTAAAAAGTTATAGGCGATCAACTTATAAAATGTACTCGGAAAAGGAAAATTTCATACAAATTCAATAGAAAATTGATTTTTAAACGTTTTAAGTGGCATGAACTCAAAGTTTGCATTAGTGACTACGGAACCCTATATTGCGCGTGGCCCGACACGCACTTGGCAATTTTTTTTTTATTGTTTATTTTTATACCTTTTAAGTGGCATGAACTCAAAGTTTGCATTAGTGACTACGGAACCCTATACTGCGCGTGGCACGACACGCACGTGGCAATTTTTTTTTATTGTTTATGTGTGTGCGTATCTAGAATAAGGTCATCAAAAATTTTAAATTTTGATGACCTAATTTTCGATGTTGTCAATGTCTACATAATACGCAGACATGTCTAAAATATCCACAATATAATTATATTGAAAGTTTATGAAAAACTTTTCTACAAATGAGTCACATTTTTAATAATTTTTAAAACAGGGTAAAAACGGGATCCTATCTAAGACTCCGCTGTCTGTCTGTTTGTCCGTAGGTCTGTCACCAGGCTGTATCTCATGAACCGTGATAGCTAGACAGTTAAAATTTTCACAGAAATACATTAGTATTTCTGTTGCCGCGATAACAAAAATACTAAAAACAGAATAAAATAAATATTTATGCCCATACAACAAACGTGATTTTTTATAGATAATGGTACGGAACCATAGGTGCGCGAGTCCGACTCGCACTTTTAAAAAATACAAATGGAATATTTAGACAGTCCACAATGGTATAAATGCGATTTAGATATTTCATCACCTTTGAGTCACTCTTAAAAATGCGCTCCTTATCAAGCGAAAAGTGCTATGATGCAGCAACGTCGGGTCGGCGTGTAGGTACCTGCACAACAATTGAATATTTTGCTTGTTTTTTTCACGTCTATGCCTTCGAATAGTATAGTAGTAATAGTTGACCTTCGCTAGGATGATATTACATATTTTCTTTTCAGTAAGTTATCAACAAAATGTCAGTCAATTCTAAAATTTCTTCAAAAAGTAGGTACCTATGAAATGCTTAAATTAAATTACATACATTAATTGTTGTTATAAATATAAGAATATAAGCAAGTCTTTTATTCTGGTCTGAGAGAAAAGAAAAAACTTTGAATGTATCAGCTGCTTCTTTTCCCTCATCGGTCATAAAAACCGAGCGAGGGAATGGACGAAAATGAGTATTACGCGGCTCATCCCGTAACTATATAACGCTTCCCTTTTTATGTATAGTTACGGGTTTTTCAACAAGAACTTTTCTTTATAAAAAAAATAAAACAAAAAATTTTGATGATGATGATTCAAATTTTTATTGTAATACGAAGAGATAAGTTTCATATCTGGCAAATGTCCACCACGAGCACGCTGACAGATGTCGATTCTTTCATCAAAGTTTTTAATCACTTTTTGGCAAAATGGCGGGTCTATTTAATCACATCACGGATTTTGAGTTTTAAGGCTGCAATCTATTCGATTGGCTCCGTTTATACTCTGTCCTTAACATAGCCCCACAAAAATAATCCAGTGGTGTTAAATCACACGATCTGGCTGGCCACTTAACCGCTGAATTTCGTACGCCAAATCCTTTGCGTAAAGATTTGGATTTGAAGCCTTACAGTTAAGGCGGCCCTTCCCGGCCGCTCTGTTTTTAACGCGAGCATAGTTTGAAAAGCTTGATGTTTCATCCAGGGCAATGCTAGAAAAAGAGGCAAACCAAAAGGAGAGAGATAGCGCACTAAAGGCATTATTTGCATTCTTTTAAATTAAATTTGAAACGATGTATAAACCATGCTCAAAAACTTATGAACAGTAGGCATATCAATACATCAAATAACACTTGTAAAGCTACGTGGGATATTATTAAGAATAAAGTTGAGAACAATCATAATAGTAACCGAAACATTGAAAAAATCGTAGACAATGGTAAAACAATAGTAAATCCAAATGACATAGCTGATGCTTTTAACAATTTTTATATCAATAAGACTAATTGCAATCTTGACATAAACCCCAATATTGACCGAAACCACTTACAATCCAACCATGCCAGTTTTTTCTTAAGCCCTACTGACGCAAAGGAAGTCATTGAAATAATAAATAGTTTGAAGAGTACCAACTCTATCGGTCATGATGAAATACATACAAAGGTACTTAAAGCATGCAAACAAGAAATCGCACCTGTTTTGAGTTTCCTAATAAATCTTTCTTTTAGCACTGGTATTTTTCCAAAAGCTTTAAAAATAGCTGTTGTAAAACCAATTTACAAAAAAGGAAGCAGGGAAGATCTGGAAAATTTCAGACCAATATCTCTGTTATCGAATATATCAAAGATATTCGAAAAGGCGTTTCACAAAAGAATCGCATGCTTTCTTGAAAAGTTTAATTTGGTAAGATCACAGCAGTACGGATTCCAAAAGAATAAAACGACTACCCTAGCAATATTTTCAATGGTCAATAAAGTGATGTCGCATATGGATAATCGGAAGCCCGTCACAGTCATATTTTTTGACATGAGCTGTGCTTTGTATTTTGTCTTACATAAAATTCTACTCTTGAAATGTGATTTGCTAGGTATTAGAGGCCTACCAAATAACTGGCTTTGTAGTTATCTGACTGATAGAATGCAACTCGTTGAAGTAAGTAAAATTAATTCCAGGAGAGAATTAAATACCTACAGATCGCGAATAAAATGTAACAAAGTAGGTGTACTTCAGGGAAGCATCTTAGGACCACTTTTGTTTCTACTTTATATAAATGATTTGCCAGAAGTGACGAAATATGACTGTACGCTATTTGCTGATGACGTTTCGATTATAGTATCTTGTTATGACATTAATGTATATAATGATGAAGTAAATAAAACAATAAGCAATATTATAACATGGTTAAATAAAAATAATCTAAAGGTAAATCTTAGTAAGACGACATATATACAGTTTATAAACCATAATGGTAATAAAAAACCATTAACTATTAATTTCTCAAATGAAAATATTGATGAATCTTTCTAAATGAAATTTCTAGGTATCCTATTAGATGGTAAATGTAATTGGAATGAACACATTGATCAACTATGTAAAAAAATTGACTCGTTTTCATATGCTCTATGGAGGCTCACAAAAATTAGCGATAAAAAGGTAGCTGTTCAAGCATATCATGGATATGTAAACTCATTGCTCAGATATGGCATTGTAATTTGGGGTAACTCTTACGATGCACACCGAGCACTGCTTGCACAAAAACAGTGCATTAGAGCTATATTTGACACGGGCCCCTTAACGTCATGCAGACCGTTATTTAAACAACTCAGATTGTTGACTGTTCCATGTATGTATATTTATGAGTTATGTGTTTTCATTAGAACAAACATGCAACTTTTTGTAACAAAAAGGGACTACTGTAATTTCAATACCAGGTATCCCAGAAATCTTGTGGCACCTACTCATACAACCACATTATATGGCAGAAATGCTTATCGCATGGGAGTCAACATTTATAACAGGCTAGATAACAAAATGAAACTATTGCCTCTGAAGGAGTTCAAAATCAAATTAAGAGAGTGGCTGGAGGAACAGTGTTTCTACTCCGTTGACGAATATTTTGATTATTTTAAGTGTCGGTCGCAGCTCACATATTTTTGAAACACGAATATGAAATTACGAGTAATGATTTTAATATTGTAACATGTACATATATAATTATTAGATATATTTTACTTGTACTAAAAACAAATTTTGCATGCCAAACTCTGGTGAAAAGTGCCTGTATCTACATATATTTTAATTAAGAACCCTTGTAACCACTTTTCTAGCAAATAAACTTTGAACTTTGAACTTGTATTATTATCAACTATCCATTGAACGAATATTAACTATTCATAGGGTGCGGAAATTTCATAAAACTTGTTCCAGGTGATACGTGTTTATCAGTAAGCCTTACAAGTGTATGAATTAAATGTTCTCTATTCGAAATTTTCATTATATTTGCGAGGTTTGTATCGAAATATTTTCTTTACTTTTACAATTTATGATTATTTATTAACGGTTAAAGTTCATCTAAAATTTGTGCAAGATTTTTGGAGGCTTATACTGACTTTGTTTTTCAAAATTAAAATTTTTTATTTCGATAATAACCTAGAAATAGCGCCCAAGATACCTGTGAGTTCAAACGTTTTCAAGAAAGATCAGATACAACGCCATAATCACGTACGAGCGTTTGTATGAAAAGTAAGACGGGAAGGCCGCTCTTAAGGTAAAAAGTTCTTGTTGAAAAACCCGTTATAATCAAGAACACCCTATGTTTTTTGTTACATTGCTATTTTCAAAAGCAGCCTATGTTTTTGACATTGCTATTTTCAAAAGCAGCTTATTGTTATTAGGTATGTGATATAAGCAATAAACAAGAAGGGGATGTTAGCACGGGTCTCACGTTTATTACAATAGGGTGCCTGGGCTGGGGTGTCGTTCGGTACGTCGCTTGGGTACAAATATAAAAGTTCTTTAAAAAAATGCAAAATGAATACGAATAATGGCTGTAAAACTAGTGTTTAACGATTTGTCAAACATAGCAGGTATTTTTTTTATATTATAAACTTTATTACTAAAGTTGTAACAGGCGGACTTAAGGCCCAGGGGATTTTCTACCAGTAAACCTGCAGGTGATACCGATTTTAAACGACATGGAACATTCTAATTTACCAATAATTTAAATACTTACCTTAAAAAAATTAACGAAAATAGATTTATTGTACAAAAATTTACAAATTGCCCGGGCGTCTGCACAATTTCGTATGGAACAGCCGAAATTTTTTTCAATCTTTTGGCTGTTATTTTAATTTCATTATACTATAGTGATCTAGTATAGCCCGTGGTTTGATTTATTACGGGTATGACCCTTTTACGTTGTATATCGAAGTGATATTTCTGCCTCATAGAACACTTTATCAATATTATGGTCGACAATCGCCAGTTAAGTATTGCCAAAACAACATCACTCAAAATCAAAACAGTTAGCGTCCGTGCGTGGGATTTCCTGGTCAAAACAAAAAAGTTTCTACTTCCTAATAGCTTCATATAATTAATGTATTTCTGTTTATTATTATTTTCGTCAATGTTAAACGCCGTTTTCAGTTATTATTGTTATAAATATGTTAATTTTACTTACTGTTTGTGTTTCCGAGTGAGACAGCTTTGTGCAGCGTCCAAGCGTCTGATTCGGCGGTACGTCGTGTGTACACTGCCGGGAGGTAGCCACTCACACCTACAACAGAGCGCCGCTGCACACAAGGACAATCACAGGGGCTGCGACTGCGGCTCTAGCCGATGCGTCAGCGCAAGTTCAAAGTCAGGAGCGGAAAATATTACACCATTTCGGTGTTTTCAGTTTTTCAGGTCAAGGTCATGGCGTAGAAATAGCTTGTAAAACGTAGGGCGAATCCGGTTGCACCTATTAAATGCTTATGTTTTGATGTACAACAAATTTGTATGTCTTGTTTGATTCAGACTCTGTCGTTATTTCAATTTTATGATTAATAGAAAGCTTATCCTACATTTTAAAAAGTAGTCATACTTTAGTTGATGCATGCAAAGAGCTATTTCTTTAAGTAGGGATCTTCCTACATCGTTTTGTTTTTGATTGTAAGATCGATATTCTCTATACTTGTACAAACAGTGCCACATATGGCTAAACTCTTACGACGGCAATAGGTATGCATAGTACACAAAGACAACCTCCTGTTTTTATTTTGAGTTTCGGTCTACAAAAACTAAGGGGTGCCCGATGCCGCCGATAAAAAACTATGCACAAAAAATTGTATAATTATCCACAGCCTCTGAATGTTATCGAAATGCTGATTGGCCGGTTCATGTTTGTGTTTAGACCGATAAAAAAAATGCAATAAAATTGCATATAATATATTTCAACATCTATGTACACACTTGCTCGTAAAGAGGATCTAATTTCACCGCTTTAAGATATATAAAGCAGCTCATAAAACACGCGAGTGTTATAAACGCAAATAAAGAAGTTATTTATATTCTATAAATATGCTTCAAATAGTTTTTTTTTTTCAAATAGATTTAATAAAACTAAAACGGTGGGAAAGCAACAGTGTGCATCACAGTTTTATGGTTTAGTTTATTCAAATTCAAATTATTAGTTATTTTTCCTCGCAAGTGTGTTAAGCACACTCGGCTCTATTACGTTCTCGCCTTCGGCTCGGGCTGAAATTTCGCCTCGTGTGTTATAACCACTATAACGCACTTATACCCTAATGTACCTACTATTAATGACGTAGAAATTAACCTAATATGACTTTTATAACTCTTAGTTCAAACAAACAGTAGCAATAAATTAATTTATGACTTTCATTACGAACTCGTAGTTCATCCAATTAACAAGCATTCCAATTATGTGCCTACGCACAGCATAGCAAAAATAACCCGGCAACAGAGAAATCTACACAATATTCACTAATTCGGCGAATCACACTCGCCGGTCATTGTCACTACATTATCTAAGAATCGTTTCGTAACGCTAACTAACCTCCAAATTTCAAGTTCAATAATCGCAAGCACTTCATCTGGACAGCTATTATCACATACTGACTGATAAGATTAGACTGCCTGGTAAACAAGCGTTCGATATATTACCTGTCAGCCACGAAGTCCCTTGCACCCAACCGTCCGGCGAATTCTCACACTCCTTCTCCTCAATGTAAATGATGTCCCCCAGCACAAGTTCAAGTTCATCGCTCGCTTTCGGCGCGTAACCTTGAGTTACTTTGTATACCTAAACATAAAACGCGTAATTTTAGGCGATAAGAAGTTGCCATGTACAAAAATTATCGAATATGAAACACATTAGCTACACTCACGTACCTATATGTTCAGTAAATGATGTACATACATAGCATATTATAATGGGACATCTTGAAGCGAAATTAACCTTGTTTCCAGGGTTTTGAGGTGAAATTTCATTGACTTAAATATCCACTGAAAATTACTCATAGTGAAAAATGAGATACGTACTACTTTCTAACTAGGTTAATTAGGGATCAAGGTCCAACTATTCAACATTAGAATAGAACGTAAAGATATGTTGTTTAAACAGATGATGACACTGGTCGAGCATATTCACACAATGTTTTTAGGGTTCCGTACCAAAAGGGTAAAAATGGGACCCTATTACGAGTATCAAGACTCCGCTGTCCGTCTGTCTGTCTGACACCAGGCTGTATCTCATGAACCGTCATAGGTAGACAGTTGAAAAATTCACATCATGATGTATTTCTGTTGCTGCTTTAATAACATACTATTAGGTTGGGAAAAAAGTCTTTTCGCATATAGTATGTATGAACTTGTAATAAAACCACTTTGGCTATACTATTTGTGTATTTTTCTTAATTTTAAAATAGTCTGGCATTTTTTCAAAGTTTCCACGGAAAATTTTATTAAATCATCATCACTTTTTTTTAAAAACAAAACAAACTGAATTTGAGTCTTTGTCACTCATGACTCATGCATCGAACCAACTTTTACGATAAGTCCTTTACGGTCCAAGCAGTGCGCCTGTGGAATGAACTGCCAGTTTTAATACGGCAGGCACAGTCTCTTCCCGTTTTTAATTAAGAAAAGGGTAGTAGATTACTATCTATCAAAAAGTAATTAATTGAAATGATCACATTATAATTTACTCTATTTTATGTAGCTATCAAGTTATCAGTAAGTCTATTTGCTATTTAATAATATGTATAGTATATGTATATGTGTTATATATAATTTATGTATTGTGGAATGAACTGCCTGTGTCTATATTCCCAGAGAAGTACAGCCCCGGGACATTCAAAAGTAGATTGAATGGGTATCTTTTGGATAGGCATGCTTCATCCTAGTCTTCATCGTCGCTTACCATCAGGTGAGATTGAGGACAAATGCCTAAACCAATAAATTATAAAAAAAAAATGTATATGTGTAATATATAATTTATGTATGTATATTGCCTAAACCTATTTATGTTTTAATGTATTTATAAAGGTTAAAATGTGTGTAAATTTATGTAAAATTTTTTAAGTTTATAGTTGCTTTAGATACATTTTTTTCCTTCTTAGTCAGTTGCACCACCGTTTTTATCTTTCTCACATTCCTCTCCATCCACTGGTTGTCTGGAAGAGATCGCTTTAAGCCAGAGGTTCCCAAACTTATTTTGTCAAATGCCCACTTTAAAAAATCAGTTATTTTGTAGCGCCCCCCATTTTTTTCACCATAAAAACCTGAATCACATATTTGTCTTGCCTGTAGTTTAATTCAACCTATATTCTAAACGAGAGAGCAATAATAATACATACACCAGTACATTAGAGTATCTTTTATAAAAAATAACAATAATCAACATTGTTAATTTTGAATAAAAAAACAGCAATAATAATACAATTTTACAATAATAAAGAGTATCGGAAGTGGGGACCTCACCTGTGAAACTTTAAAACACGAAATTTTTTCAGTGTTTGATTCCTTTAACGATATAAATAGCGTTGTGAACGCATTAAAATAATAAATATTAATTACATTTTTAGTTTATATTTGTACAATAAAAAAGGATATAAATATGAACTAATAAATGGATGTTGTGTAGTAAGAGGATTTTAATTTCAGTGAAATTTAAAATATGAAATAGCTGAAGTTATAAATCACTCATTGCTTAAATCACATCAGCGCCCCCCAACTTTATTCTGGGCCCGTTACCGCCCCCCTTAAAGCCTCCAGCGCCCACAAGGGGGCGTTATCGCCCACTTTGGGAAAGACTGCTTTAAGCGATAAGACCGCCCATTGTACTCATTTAATTTTAAATTATTTCTTTGTGTTACATTTTTCTTTTGGTTTACAATAAAGAGTTATCTATCTATCTATCTATTACACTTTATTATTATTAAATCACATTTATTTTATTAAGTATTAAAATAATCAACGCAACGTTTGCTATGAGCATAAACATTCTGACAGCTGATGCGCAGTAAAAGATCGCAATGAACCGAGCGCTCTGTCTCACTCGCACCAGTTGTTGCATATGAGCCCCACTCTCGCACGTGAACGTGCAAAAAAGGTCATGGTCAAAGGCCGGTCAGACTTCACAGACTGTGGCGAAACCCGGGTTAACTCGCAACAAGGTGAAACTGTGTGTGTGGTGGGATTGGAAGGGCATTATTCATTATGAGCTGTCACCGGGGACGTCCGAAAAAGTAATTAGAGGAAAGACGTGTTGTCGTCTGCTCCACAGTAATTAAATAAAAAGTGCGGTAAAAAACTAAAGATACTGACATAGCTATATACCAATTTAAAGATTAAAGCAAGACTAACTTGAATATACTTATTGTATTGTGATTTGTGCAGTGGAAGTGTGAATAAACTAGCAAAATAGTTAAAAAATAAACGGTGCCTACTAAAAATTAAACAAAGGATCAGATGACGAGAATGTGAAGTGACTCATCATCGTATGCCAACAATTAGTGCCTACTTACAATAACAGTGCAAAGTCCCAGTGACAAATCCAATAGACTGTTCTATTCGCCAGACTACGTCACACTGAAGTGGCCTAGTGGTAGAATTCGTACGCTAAGCAAAGTGACTCCGGATCGAATCTCCGAATGCTCAAAGAATTTTGAATGTTCATTTTTATATTTTTGACTGATGCATCATGAATTATTCTTATAATTACTAATTTATTTATTTATTTTTATCTGACAATTCGAGGATTTCATATAATATTAAGATACAAATAGAAGAAAAATTCTAAACAATGGCCTCAACATGCACTAAGTGTAATAAAATTGTTCAAACTAAAACATTTTTAAAATGTTCGATATGCAGACAACTGTATGATTTAAAATGTGCCAATAAAACTACAAAACAGTTCCAGGCTATGACCACAGAAAACAAAAAAAACTGGAAATGCATGATTTGTGTGGATATTGAAACTACCCATTCAAAATATCGAGAAAACTCTGCAGTTGTATCTAATGTAAGAACAAGAAGAAATTTTTGTGCCAGTAATGTGCTTACAACGTCTACAGTATCATCTCCAACGACCTCAAATGATAATATGATGGAAGCATATGTGTCTCCGTCTCCGTTAATTGCTTCGCCTGTTTGTTTGCCGTCAACAGAAGTTCATAGTGAAATTTCACCTCAGGATAAATTTACATTGACCACGTCACATTCGGTTGAATTACCTACTGGCTCTTTAAACATCAGTTTTCAGTCTATTGAAGAACAATCGAAATGCTTGGAATTGATTGATGACCTTGATATTGTTAATGAATTAAAGCAAAAAAATGAAAATTTAACCTTGAAACTTATAAGCAGTGAAACTGAATTAGAAAACACTATCATTGAAAATAATGAATTAAAACGACAAATAAGTAAACTTACGCAGGAGGTAAGTATTCTAAAAAACATATGCAAAACACCTAAACGTCAGAAAAAAATTCCCAAGAAACCATTCCACAACATCCCTAGATATAACTAGTCCACGGCCTAAGGAAGCTCAGCAAATTCTGATTCTAGAAAATACTATAAAAGAACTACAAAGCCAGTTAACAGAAGCTAAGTCTGAAATATTTAATTTATATGAAAGTATAGATAAACTTCAAAGAGACTTAAATTTGAAGGATAAAGATGTCCAGAAACGCATCGTTAAAGACTTACAAATGGGATCAAGCAAGAAAAAATCTCTGCATAATTACAAACAGTAAAAGATTTCGAATACTACAAAATATTAAGAGCAATGAAGTTTTAGACAGCTATAATTTGATTCACTACATCAGCACAAATGCTGGACTAGAGTTAACTCTCAAGGATATAGAAAATAAATTAAAAGAATATACTAAAGAAGATTTCTGCATAATAATGATTGGAGAGGCAGATTTTTACAATTTTCAGGATTATAGGGCATTAGTGACGTATATACGAAATAAATTAGTACATATCACTAACACAAATGTAGTAGTGGCTGCCCTACATATATTTGTGGTAAACCACTCTATAACTATAGAGTTGAATTGTTTATTGAAAATCTATGTAAAGATATGTATGCTCATCAATATGGTACTTTTTTCGACTCAAACCAGGAACTGACTTACGATATGTTTTCTCTAATTACTGGTAAATTAAAAAATAAAGGTGTACAAAATATACTATTAAACATTTCAAATTTGATACAGGACAAGCTTTGTAATAAATATGAAAAAACGAAATCTTTAAATGTAAGAAATGAAAGCGAACACGAGGAAGAATATTTACCAGAAAATAGATCTAAAAATAATAATAAGCAGTTTTTTCTATTATAACCATATTAATATTCTTCATCAAAATATTGCAGGGCTAATAAGTAAAAGCGATGAATTAGTAATACATCTAAATTAATTATTAGTAAAACATCAACAAATTGATGCATTATGTGTTACTGAACATAACATGTTGACAGATACTGAAGAATACCTTACTATACCAAACTTTTCTTTAGCTACTAGTTTTTGCAGAGATAAAAATAAAGGGGGAGCTTGTATTTTGGTACGAACAGGGTTACGTTATAAAGTCATAGATAAGGTGAAAAAATTGTCCGTAAAAAATTTAACTGAGTGTTGTGCAATAGAATTGTATGATCATAATATAGTAATTGCGTGTGTATATAGAATAACAACTTCCAATAGACTAGCTCTAGACACGTTCCATGACATATTAGAAAAAATGTTAAATATCCTGCCATGTACAACTAAAAAAATAATTATTTGTGGAGATTTTAATATAGACATCTTAAAAGATAATCCTAAATCTCGATTTCATATATCAATTATTAAGCCGCAACTTAAAACTTGCAATTAAAGAACCGACGAGATTAGCTAGTGGATCATGTCTGGACAATTTTGCTCACAATATTAAAGGATCTAAAGGGAAAGTGATAATAACAGGCCTATCTGATCACACTGCTCAATTTCTAACATGTCCAGTTAATAAAACCTGTTCAATTGAGACATGGCGCATAAAGCGTCGAGATTTTAGAGAGGAAAATTTAATTAATTTTAAAAAACATATTTCAAGCCTTAGTTTTAAAGACATTTTAGACTTATATGACCCAAATATGGCATATAACAAATTTTTTGATGCATTTAAATGCCTTTATGATATATGTTTTCCATATAAAATCATTAAAAAAACAATTAGACAAAAACAGAAATGGCTCACTAAGGGTATAAGAACATGTTGTAAAAAGAAGAGACATTTACTATGGATCTACAGACGAAATAAAATTATTGAAGCAAAAACTCAACTTCAAGGCTATACTAAAAGACTAAAAAAAATAATAAAATTGACGAAAAAATCACAAAATGATGACTATATAAAAAGATCCACAAACAAATCCAAAGCCACTTGGGCTGTAATTAATAAATGCAAAGACAATATGCCAAAAGAGCCTATACAGGATATTAAAGTAGATTATAGAAATATCACAGAACCTACGCTTATAGCCAATGAATTTAATGACTATTTCATTGATAACATTAAACCAACGAAAAGAGTAAACAAAAGTATTGTAAATATAGAACGCAATTTTAATTCAATATTTTTATATCCGGCAACCCCGGAAGAGGTATACAATGTAATAAAAACTTTAAAAAATACTAATAGCGTAGGATTTGATGATGTTTGCACTAAAGTTATAAAATATGTGGGTTCTGAAATATCCATTCCTCTTTGTCATATAACTAATTTATGTTTTGCTACGGGAATCTATCCTGATAAATTAAAAATAGCTATAATTAAACCATTGTACAAAAAAGGTGATAAGAATGTCATCAAGAATTATCGCCCTGTAGCGTTGTTATCAATATTTTCTAAAATCGTCGAAAAGATTATGCATGGCCGCGTATATGATTTCTTAGAACAACAAAATATTTTGATCAAAGAACAAAAAGGCTTTAGCAAAAACATAACTATCAACACTGCAATCTATGATTTAGTTAAGCGAGCTTCTTTGCATGGATAAAAAAACACCATCATGTGCCTTATACATGGATATGACAAAGGCATTTGATTGTATTGATCACCCGGTACTTATCGAAAAACTTGATCGTTATGGAATACGTGGCAATGCGCTTGAACTCATAAAGTCGTATCTTACAGATAGAGTACAGTACACTGAGTTAACACAAATCTGTATTGAAACAGGATTAGAAAAAAAATACCTATCTAAACCTCGGACAATTAAATATGGTGTGCCTCAAGGAAGTGTTTTAGGTCCATTGCTATTTATTATATATATTAATGACAAAGTGAAATCAAGTAAGCATCCGATGATACTCTTTGCTGACGATAGTACAATCTTAATTGAAAAAAATAAAAATATTGACAATAACAATTATGAAAATGACATTAACAATACAATAAATGACGTTATTCACTGGTTAGAACAAAATAACTTGAACATTAATGTTGAAAAAAAAAAAATTATGCAATTTAGTCAACGCAAAGTAAGTCCTACAATTAATATATACTACAACGGATCTGAAATAGAATAAACTGACGTAACCAAATTTTTAGGATTAAGTATAGACAGAAATATGTCATGGGAATCTCATTCTATTGACGTATGCAAAAAATTATACAAATTTTCATTTGCACTATATAAGTTGGGACAGATTGCAAACAGAGAAACTGTTCTTACAGCATATCATGGTTTTGTGGGATCAACTTTGCGCTATGGATTAATTTTTTGGGGAAACTCTAGTTACAGAGAGATACTACTACGAGCACAGAAGCAATGTATCAGGGCCATATGTGGACTGTCACCCACAGAGAGTTGTGAACCGTACTTTAAATCACTAAAATTATTAACCTTGCCTTGTTTATACATATTAGAAGTCTGTATATTTGTAAAAAATAATCCTGAATTATTTTTAGAGAAAAAAACAGTACCAGGTTTTAATCTCCGCCCTAGGAATGTTACAATTTGTTCCAACATCTGTAAAACTGCTTTGATGAGAAAGAGTATCATAAAGATGGCTCCGAGCATTTACAATAAACTACCGGAACCTTTGAAATGTCTAAATGCACACAAGTTAAAAAATGCTATTACTAAAATACTCATTGATAAATGCTATTATAATATAAAAGACTATTTTTCTGATGCAGACATATGACTTTAATTAATAACTTATTGTAAGTGTATATGATATTTAATTATTTTTTTTCACATTCTTTCTCTTTTATTTTATTTTAATTTGATTAATGTAATGAAATATAATTTGTAATTAGGAATTTTTAAATGACTTTGTACATAATTAATATCTGTTTTGCATGCCATTGTACTTTGGCTAAACATGCGCACCTTCAAATTGTCACCACCAGGCAGGACCATCGATTCAGAACTCTACTGCGAACAACTGATAAGATTAAAGCAAGATGTTGAGAGAAAGCGGCCGGAATTAATCAACAGAAGGGGTGTGGTTTTTCATCATGATAACGCTAGCGCACTCAGCAAAAATTAAGAGAGTTTGGCTGGGAGGTGTTAATGCATCCGCCGTATAGTCCTGACCACCTGTTTCGGTCTCTTCAGAATTCTTTAGGCAGTGTCAGGTTAACATCACGAGAGGACTGCCAAAACCACTTGACGCAGTTTTTTGATCAGAAGCCCCAAAATTTCTATAGCAATGGGATCACGTCCCTACCTATAAGATGGCAAATAGTTATCGAACAAAATGG
Source organism: Acrobasis suavella (assembly GCA_943193695.1). NCBI lineage: Eukaryota > Metazoa > Arthropoda > Insecta > Lepidoptera > Pyralidae > Acrobasis > Acrobasis suavella. The sequence goes on from OW971947.1 coordinate 8,900,924, forward strand.
TACCTACCACGAAACAGAGAAATAGGTGGAAGTGCCAAGTGGGCGTGGCGCGCGTGTCATAATCCGGTAAAACTACACAAGATCGACAGACTCCGTACATCAGTCGTATTCTAGCTACGTGTTGAGATCGTTTTGTCCGCCCGACCAACATTTTTTTCGCTAAATATCCCGTGTTGTAGTGTTTTAGTATGTAAAAATAGCAGTAAGAACAAAAATAAAAGCAATGTAGGTATTTCTTTCCATCTGTATGTACGACAACATGCATTTTCTTTTAAAAATTACGAAAATCATTCTGGTACGATCATATTAACTAGGTAGTTCTAGAAAGTTCGTTCCCGTAAGTTGTCGCTACTCGATAAGTGATGTACAGATTTTGCTATTCGATTAGTGATGTACAAATTTTGTCGATGAACTGCGCTACTCAATTAGTGATGTAGTCGAGTCGGATGCGGATTTTGTCGATAAAATAAATCTAAATTTCAGGTATAATTTAATAGAATAACGCAACGATTTTAAGTAATATATAGACTTATTATAAACATGAACATTTTCTAGTATTTTTATTGCATTAAAAAAATTAATATTAGTCTAACCTTTCAAATTATTTTTAGGCCCAAATGTAAAAGAAAAGTGGATAGATGCAACTGGTAGGGTTAACTTGATGCCAACTAAATCAAGCACCATATGTTTGGAGCGTTATGAACAAATAATTTATATCTAATTTACTTATACATAATAATTAAATTTTCTTATTAAGGTTGTCCTTTATGTCAATTTTTTTCTGCTCTAGCTGCTGCTGCTCCCAAATTTATATGTAACTAGCTTTAACCCAAGACTTCGTTAATGTCATATAAGTAATTTGAAAAAGTCTCCATTTGTATGGCAAAATAAGATTCACCATGCCAAGTTCCATCACTCTTTTTTGGGGATTTATATCCCAAAAAAAGAGTGATGGGACTTGGTATGGTGAATCTTATTTTGTCCAATGTCCTTTTCCGGGACTCTTAAACAATAAACCTACATATTCAATTTCAATTAAATTGGTTAAGTAGTTGAAGCGTGAAGAAGTAACAGACAGACGGGTTTAGTTGAATATCACTGTAATACTAGTTATGGATCTACAAAGTTATTGACACAATTCTCTGTATTTTACTCACCATGTTGGTTTGGGTGAAAGGAACAAAAGAAAATAAATAGAATGTACCAACTTCCCGCATTCCCGCGCAGATTTTAAAAGCCGATCGAGAGAATGGGCAAAATGGCAGAAGAGAAATTCCTCTGCCATTTCGACCATGCGGGTAGCAACCCATCACTATTTTGATTCCCTTTCCCACTTTCTCGCCCGCCGTCACGCCAAAAGTAGCCTTTGGATCCTGCGGCCCTGGGCGATTTCAGCTTAAAACCGCAAGACTCAAAATGCTCTGTATGTTCCATTCCATTTGGGATTAAGATCGCTACAGGGATAAAGACGGATTTTTCATGTTCTCAAAATAATAGATCTTTAATTATTTGAGACTGGCTTCGCCCACGATTTAATCTGCACATCCATACTAATATTATAAATAAGAAAGTTACGCAGACGAAGTTGCGAGTGAAAGTTAGTGTTAAATAAAGATAAGAAAATTAAAAAAAATGCCTTTGCGTTGAATGATATCGATACTGTTAATCAATATTAAATAATGTGGACATCACTATTCGAGTAGCACACCTGTCGGCAAGTAGCAGAATTATTTCGTAGCTTGGGATTCAAGAGACGAAAAAATTCTGCTTCTCGACGATAGATGGCGCAATTATCAGACTTATTAATTTGAGTTAGACAGTAAATAGCAAAACGTCGTAAGTACTTTTTTAACCGTAGCAAAATAAACCTTATGCTTCAGACTTAATGTCGTTTTTAAAATGTAGGGTCTATTGACTTAGGCCAATATTGAAATAAATATATTCGACCAATCAAACGAATTTTTCGTATGTGTGCAATATGTGATTATTGGTTTATTTGTGTGAGTTTGGAGACGCTTGTGAGTTTGGAGACGCTTGTTTCTTAACTAATTTAGGCCCAAGGCATATTAATTTGAGTTAGACAGTAAATAGCAAAACGTCGTAAGTACTTTTTGAACCGTAGCAAAATAAACCTTATGCTTCAGACTTGATGTCGTTTTTAAAATATAGGGTCTATTGACTTAGGCCAATATTGAAATTAATATATTCGACCAATCAAACGAATTTTTCGTATGTGTGCAATATGTGATTATTGGTTTATTTGTGTGAGTTTGGCGACGCTTGTTTCTTAACTAATTTAGGCCCAAGGCACTTCCACCTATTTCTCTGTTCCGTGGTACCTACATACTTTAGTTAAATGTAAATAAACAATATTAAAAAATGTTTTGAATTTTCATATAAAATGCGAAAAGACTTTTTCCCCAACCTATTAAAAACAATATAAAATAAATATTTAAGTGGGGCTCCCATACAACAAACCTGATGTTTATAGATAATTAACAAGGTATGGAACCATTCGTGCGTGTGTTTAACTTGCACTTGGCGGGTTATTTTTTTATTTATTAGCCTATATTCACTGATTTCAATATATAGGTATAACAATATACTTTTTAGGGTTCCATACAAAAAATAAAAAAGCGGAACCCTTATAGGACAGGCAATTTGCTCCGAATCTAACTTCATCAGATCACAGATGAATCAGGTGAAATTTGGTAGGATAGTGTAATCCTATGACTGCCTCCGTGGTCCAGTGGTCAAGGCGTTCACCTTGTAACCCGGAGGTCATGGGTTCGAGTCCCATTGGGAAGAGAAGCAAACTTTATGAAAAAGTTGTTTCCAGCCTGGTTGGTATATTGCAGGCTTGAATCACCTGATTATCCGAGAAGATGATTCCGTGTTTCGGAAGGCACGAACAAACTGTGGGTCCCTAACGCCATCTAGCGTTTGATCATTAAACTATCCAAGGATTGGTTCTGGTTTACCCTTTGGGTTGTGGAGGTCAGACAGCAGTCGCTCTGTGTAAAGACCAGTAATTTCGTCAAATCTCCTTGGTTAGTTAGCGGACCCCGGGTTTAGAAGCGTTACTGCTGAGGATGCAACCGGGAAAATACGCTCGGATGATGATGAGTATAATTCTATGACCCAAACTCAGGTGTGCAAAGAAAATAAATATTTTTTAAATAAGAATCATTTTCGGGGGTCAAATTAGGAAATTAAAAAAAAAGTTTTGCAAACCTTACTGTGTCATAATATCAAATGAAGGAGCTCGACATTATGAGGATCTCAAATATATTTTTGTTATTATTGAAAAAAAAAAAATAGTTTTGACTTCATACATGAAAGGAGACGAAAATTGACCATTTCTTCATATCCGAAACTACTGAGTCTACCATTTTGAAAAAATACAAAATATAGTTCATTGCTTGTAGATTACAGGAAAATACGTTGACTTACGGGAAATAGTTCAATAAAACACCACTAGATAGAGCTAGTAGTGGTTAACTCGCATCTTAATTTTTTGTGTTAACGAGGATTTTTGTGTTAATTTAAAAACTTTGGCATTGTACGGAACCCTCTCCACGCGAGTTCAACTTTGACTTGGCCGGTTTTTTTAATTAATTTTATTCCTCGGCATAAGCGCATTCTGTAGACGTAGGCCTCTCCTAACAGATTCTATCTTTCTCTGTCCTCTGTTAGTCTGGTCCATAGAAGTCCAGCAATTTTTTGAAAACATCTGACCATCTTTTTAAGGCCTCTTTTTTTGTTTCCTTCGCGTGGGATCCATTGTAATACATTATTGTTGTGAATGCTTAATATTAATATTATCAACATAAATTACACGGATTTGATAACTAAGCCTATGTATCTATTCAGTTATCAAACTCATATGAATTATTCCAATGAATTTTATCATATATCATTCATGCAAGTATAATAAAACTGTGAGAATGGCTAAAATGCCTATGATGATGAGTAGCCAAAACTGAAATCATATTTTACATACAAATACATACTATACATAAGTAAATTACTTTTTAAGCACTATAACAGCATGTAATATTAAGGGGATACTGATGAATTTTTCGAAGTGCAGTGCATTTGAAATAAATCATTTGAAAGGAAACAAAGATATCATTTAAAACGTTGTCTTGACCGAGCCCTAGCTAACCCTTCAAACTATTTTATGAACTATTGTTTATAGTTTAAAGTGAGAACGTGAAACTTTTTTACGCACATTAGCAAAAATCGGTCACTTTTGTCTAATGTACGTAGGAAAGCTTCAAGCCTCTTCAAACAATTTTACGCTTAGCTTTAAAATGAGAACATGAGGCTTTTTTACGCAGATTAGCGAAAATCGACCACTTTTGGCGTATGTGCGTAGAAAAGCTTCACGTTCCCACTTTAAACAGTAGTTCAAATAATTAAATTAAAAAAAAAAAAAATCAACAGACTTCAATTTCTTTCAGGAGTTTCTTCCATATCTCCAAAGTTCCTCATCATATCTTCACCAAATTAATATGGGACCAACTTGGTAGTAAAGGCTTTCAAATAAAAAAAGAATTATCGAAATTGGCCCACGGTTGACAAAGATATCCAGTGACATACATAAAAAAACATACAGGTAGAATTGATAACCTCCTCCTTTTTAGAAGTCGGTTAAAAATAGTTTGAAGGGTTATCTAGGGTTTGATAAGACAACATTTAAAATGATACCTCCATTTCATTTCAAATGATTTATTTCTAATGAGGGCAGCACCGGACCCCGAAGAATTCAGGTAGCCCCTTAACTGCCGTCCAATGACGACACCAAGATCATGGACTTAACGTGCCTCCGCAGCACAGAGCTATAGATATTTTATGCCTCTTTCTTATTCAAGTGTGAACCATTTTCAAACTATGTCAATGAGGTACTGTCATTGTTCTAGTAGAAGGATAGTGGTAATAAATCATTAAGACAGATCTGACCATGGCTGGCCGATTTCACTACCATTCCCATTTTGAATTGAAGTTTCGTCACGTCAATGTAAAGTAGCCTGAAGCATACCTGGTGGTTGTTGAACCTGGGATCCCGGGAGTAGAGCCGCAGCTCCCAGCTGCTCGGCGCCAGCGGCTGCAGCCCGTCGACCAGGCTCTTCAGCTTGTCATACGCTGACACATCGAAGTGGTATGCCAGGGTGATGTGCAGCGAGTTCACATGGGCCTCCAGGTTCACTGCTGCTTGGGACACGACGGAAATAATTTTATAATAATAAATAATTACTATAACCATTGAGACCTTCTTTCATATGAAGGGTTATCAAAAAAAATCTACAATTTTCTGATATGAGGTAGCGTTTAGATAATAGAAAAAAAAAGATTTTTTCTATTTGTTTCTTAATGTTTTCTGTCTATCAAATCTAAATAGAATGCGTTTTATGAGAGCTTATGTTTATAGACTCGATAAATCAATTGAGAGTACTCATAACTATGTAACCTTAATTATTAATTATGTGGTTATAATAAAAATACCAAAGTCATTCATGCAACATAAGTCAAATAATGTGAAAAGCGATAATTTACCCTTTTCACTACCATTGACCACTTTAGTCTTAAAACGTGATTGAAATGCCATTGACAACTAAAGCAGTCGAAATTATACTATTTTTACTAGGTTTGGCGTTGGGGGTAAAGTAACAATAACAAGCGCTGGCATGCAAAGTCTTAATGTGTATGAATGGATGTTTTAATAAATCTTTATGACTAGGTGAATATTTAAGGTCCAAGTAATATATGGAAGCTTTGGTTGCAAGTCTCCAAATTATGTCTGATTATGTTTATATGGCTATGAACTCAAATATGTTCAACATTATTGCCCTTCTAAAAAATAATCACAAGTTTGTCAAAAAGAATGATCTCCTTAGTGAAATATTTACAGTACAAATGATATAAGCATTATAATAATTACCTTCAGAATAGTGGGCATGCTCAAGTTATCTTCTAACAGGCTATCTACATGAGGCTGATGGAAAAGAAAATATTGTTAAATAAAATACAAGCAGGAATGATCTACGCTTACATTTGATGGGTTTCTCTTGAGGCATGGTACACCAGGGGAAACATGTGCCCAATGCATCCAAATGTTCATAAGTATCCACCATTACCCCCACTGTGTAAACATTACAATGTTAAAATTTAAATAATTTTTTTAAATTATTCCTCTGAACAGCTAAAGATGATTCCTAACATAATATTACATAATTAAAAACTTTTTTTCTTTTTGGCGAGTTGGAATAGTGTTTATATATTATAAAGAACTGGATTAAAGACTGAATACATTATGGAGAAATACAATAAATTGATTAGATTTCCCATTACCGGACTTGATTTTCTCAAGTTTTGTTAGGTGTTTCTAAATAATGTTAAATCAAAAATGTACTCATCCAAAACTAACCATTTTATATTTTAGAAATTATATCTTATTTTATAACTGCCCAAACCTCATTATATTAATTAACATATTATGAGTTTAATTTCAACCATTGCAGATAAATGTTACGAATATATTCACTTATTGGTTTTATCCTCATTCCAGCAATATGGATAACAAATTAAAGTCAAACCTACATGCAGAAGACACCTGCTTCACATACTGCACAGCGATTCTCTTCAAATAATCTGCATGTTCCTCCGACACGAACAGCCCCATGAAGTTCTGAGACATGTACGGCTCCAGCTTCAAGGAGCAATTGGGAGGCTCCCCTACACTTTCTACTACATGTTTCACGGCTTTTGCTAGTTGTAATGATGTCTCATCAGGGGCCTTGAACAAAGAAAATCCAGTCAAACCTTATTAACCATTGTGATACATGTGAAAGTGTGTTTGCTTGTCCAACCCTTCTAACAAAACAAAGCAGATACTAGGACTTTAGAGACTCAATGCAGCCTGCATTGGGTCTCAACTTCGACCAATCATAAAGTACTCATAAATTATAAAAATAAAAAAAAATATTTCGATAGACACCTCGCAAAAGTAATGAAAATTTAAAATGAAATACATTTATTTCACACACTTGTAAGGCTTACTGACAAAAACATATATCCTGCAACAAGTTTTATGAAATTTCCGCACCCTATGAATAGTTAATATTCGTTCAATGGATAGTTAATAATAATACTCATTTCATTCAATACAGTGCAAACCGTGCCCTAAGGCGTTATCTCTCTCTTTTTGGTTTGCCTTTTTTACATTACATTTTACTTTTTTACATGAAGAAGCTTTTCGAACTATGCTTGCGTTGACGACAGAGCCGCCGGGAAGGGCTGCCTTAAAGTGTCAGATTTGAAAGGTTAAAAAATGGTGTCAGATATTTTAAACAACCTTTATTTTAAATCTCTTAATTTATTCATACTTATAAAAATATTTTTTTAAATTACCTTGAAGAATGACACCAATGTAATATGCGGAGGAAAGTTATGAGCTCCATTCCATCCACCAATAGTCTTTGATTTTTCCCAAAAGTCTAGCAGTTGTGCCAGTAGGGGCCCAGTTGGGCTCGCATAAAAGATGTATTCTCTCGGCTCTTCAACATCAATACAAGCATCATTCACATGAGTCAGCAGCCAATCAGATGCGAGTTGGACACTGCGGTTCCCAGTAGCAGCTAAAGCTTTCAACCTGGTGATCATTCAAATTTATTTAGAGGACAAGTACTTACCAAGTAGAAAAGAAAAATCGATTATCATGTTTGAGAAATAAAAGAATTATAAATTACTCGCACCTGTGTGCAGCTGAAATCTAGATTACTAAAACTACTTACGCCCGGTGTTTTGGAAAACCCATTTGCAATAAGATTTGCAATGGAGATGCATCTTGTTTCGATGTTTTATGTAAAGAAGAATTTTTTCTCGGTGGCAGATTAGACATTTTCGGTGTTGGAAGTAGGAATTCAGATAAAACACGCCTCATTCAAAAGAAATAATTATTCATACTTCAATCAAAACACAATCAAAACAAAATATTTATCACAGACAAACACAGAGTACTTTGTGACATAGGTGTATAATACAGTGGTGCCAGTATGATTTCCCCAAAAAAGGACGACTAGCTTTTTTTAAAGGTACGGTTTTTAACTTCATCACATGGTATTAATCACGTATTAATGCATTATAGCAGCACTTAAACTGAACTGTATTGTTTAGTGCTACCTACACCTTTATAGGATTGTTTTGGTTGACGTCACCATTCACCTTTTTTTGTATGGACTATTCCTACCATCACGTCTATTTGACAGCACGAAAACGATTATTGCGCGTCACAAGAGTCAAATAAAGCGATCCTTAAAAAGTTACTTTCCAGTAACTTATAAGGAGGATTTTAGTTGGTTTTCTTGTGAATGTGAATATGTTTTTTCTTTACTTTAGATTTTTACAAAACAGTCAGTAGATAATTGAAGTAACGCTACCATGGGACCTTAATTAATCCTACTTAATACCTTTTATTGGAAATTTGGATTTCGAAAACAAAGTAAGATATATTACTTCATTATTTTAGTACAACTTATGTGAAAAATAGTAAGTTATTCCAACTTACGTAATATATTTTTTTGTAAGTAATAACAATGCTAATCCTTGTAAAATATTTATTCACACACGATAACAAATAACAACACATTCTTAAGTATGAGTTATTTATTAAAATTACAACTACATACATTTATACATTTTGTCTTACAGGATTCTTTTGTTACTCTCTGAGAAGTACCATGATGACATCAATTAAAAAATACAAGACAGGATTCACTGGAGCCTATTATTAAATACTAATAAGACTGAGAGAGCCAGAGGATTACATCCTCCTTTGGAACCTGTGATTGAACCAGTGAAATGGCAGAATGTTGAATTTCAAGCATTTTACAAGGCTAGATCTGTTACTAGGCTGGTTCGCTTTTTCACCAGAATACCTGAAAGAAAATAATAGTTTAAATTCATGTCGCAATCTACGAATATCAAATACCTACCCATACTTTGTAATAAAATTCTTTGTGCACTACAATCACTGCGTACTTACTAAAACCTAGCCTTTATCTCGTTGAGTTAGTCTCGAACTTAATTTATCTGTATTTATTTATGTTATTTATAATAGCACTTAGTGAAGAAGCTGCAAGTTTTAACACATAATAATCTGAATATAAACTTTGAATAGGTATGGAGTTTAAATGTTAATTACGACATGGTTGTTGACGCACACACATACACAGACACACACAAGCATCCCGCAGAGTAGCCATCACCGGCCGGTCCCCACCATCACCACTCGCGCGTGGACACTTTGCTTGTTAACAGTGCATACAAACTGTATCAATTTCTATAATTAAAAGTGCATTCCTATACGAATCGTTCATATTTTCAACCCCTGCTGAAGTCCCAATCGTAGATCGCCGCACCATGGTTATTGATAAAATATAATCATATATTTATGACAAGACACTGTGCTTTTGTACGATGAAGCCCACAATAAAATTAACTTCCAAACACTAGTCGTTACCATCGTATAATAACTGTTTATCACGGCAATTCGGAAAAGCACGAATCACGATAATATGAAGTGATGGATTTATTTTGTGAGGTGGTTGCTCGGCTTCCAGCATTAAAAACATAAAACATTTATGTTTTCACAAATTTACGATTTATTTATAATTTCGAAAACCAGACGCAGACATCCGTTCAAAACTTTCATTCACAATTTTTTTCGCACTCATTAAAATTTTAGCCATCTTTAATGGTTAATATCAAATTAAAATTATGTACATAATCAAATGAAAACAAAGTAAATAACACTAACTTTTACATATTTAAATAAAAATGATAGAAATAATTTTGTTTAACGTAAATAAAAAAACCGGTAAAAATAATATTTTTTTGTCAAGGATTTGAACGTCTTCGCAGTCTCATCACTAAAACAAGCCAGAGACAACAAACAGTTCACCATTCAGGAATAACCATTCAAAAAACGTTCAGCATTATGAACGTAATGGTAGGATTTAAAGTTGTCCTGCTTTTGACCTGCTTAGTAACTGAACCTCAACTGCCTTGTTTCTGAATGGTTTTATAAGTGTTGTTGGTAGCCTTCCAGCACCTATCGGCACGAAGCTTCGTGCTATTACACGATACCCCGCGTTTACACACTCGCGCTCGCGCTCGCCTTGGCACTCGTCGAAACGTTCGACGAAACCATGGTATAATAACCATGGACAAAACCTTCGTGCACGAGTGCCCGTTCAGGTGTCACACAGGTGTCCGTTCATAAATTCACGGAGCATTCAGTTGACCGCTGATCCGCGAACGTGGAGGACGTTGAAATAGTCGCATAACTATTTGAACGTACTCCGCAAGGAAATGGTAAAATACAGTTCCTAAACTGTAGAATGCCATCGTTACTCCAATCCACCATATTGACAACCAAATTATCGATCTAAAGGAGTAGATTTATTAAAAATTACTGCATCAATTTATTTATATGTAGGTATCATATATATATGAATTTATACAACGTGGAAAAGACATGTCCGTAATAAATAGATCCACGGGCTAAAATTAGAATAACAATAAAAAATATTTAAAAAATGCCATTTCCATAAAAAAGTGTCCAGCCGCCCGGCAATTTGTATGGGAATGTTTTTTAATTGGTTGTTATTTTAATTTCATTATACTATAGTGATCTAGTATAGCCCGGCGGTTCGATTTATTACGGGTATGTCTGTTCCACATTGTATGTATATGGAAAATATATATTATTTTAGGTATCGTTTTTTTATGTACTATTTATTCTACTTTTATCTTGTAACCCACATTTAGACTATCTGTATAACCCGAAGGTTGACTGGTAGACAACGCTTTTTGCGTTAAGTTCGACAATTGTTCTCTTTATTCACTTTGTATTTTATGAACAAAAAGATTAGATAAATAAATAAAAATATGCCATTTTTGAAACGCGGAGTTACCTATATAAATGGTTTTTTGATACAAAAAACCTTGCATTTAGTGACTCCGCGTTTCAAAAATGGCACTTCTAAATGGCGAGTATGCGAGTGTGTAAACGGCTAGTTCGCCTAGCTCGCGTCCCTTTTGACTCGCGCCCGAAAAACCGCTCCCAACGCGAGCGCCGCGAGTGATGAGGCGAGCCGCGAAGTGAATTTCATAAATCGCACTTCTGGTATCGTCCCGAATATTCGGGCTGCGTCGCCGTTATCGCGCGGGTGGCGGTACTTATGGTACAGTTGTGTATTAAATAGTACGGAAACCGTACTTTTTGGTATGTTCTGGCAACGCTGGTGTTGAATGTCAGAGATAAGTGCCTCTATGGCAAGGTTCCTTGCTCTATGGGTTATAATTCTATGGTGGTGACATAAGCTTGTAGAAATCGCGTGTTTATTTTCGTTTTGCTTTTATCTGACATAATTCTATTTCGCTTAAGTTTTAAAATAAGCTCGACAAAATGTATTTGCGTTATTACCTAAATGAAAAGGGTGACAGACAATACACATTGGCGGTACGTCTCTAACTTAACCTATTTTCTATGAAGCCTAAGAACAAACTCCACTTGCATCTACATCTCAATCTTAATTCTTATTTCAATGTTTCCTTTCAGACCATTGATCCCCAAGGAAAGCCGACTCTATCAGCCCACCCAGGTAAGACTTTTGATTTATAGTTTTAACACTTTACCAACTGTTGCAATAAAAAAAAGAATTCATACATTGAAATCCATCCCTGGAAATTTATAATGCTATTAACTGTCGCCATATCGCTAACAGGAGAGAATGTATTACTACATTGTGCGAATTATATCAGCAGTCTGATGCATTTTTTATTTATTATGACTAGTTGTCCTGGCAAACTTCGTACCGCCAGTTTCTTTCAATTTTTCCACATTTATTCTGTGCAGTTATTTTTTTTGTATTGAGTACATAGTTATGTTCCATTGCAGCTCGCTTCTCCCCAGAAGACAAGTACTCTAGGCAAAGGATTACAATCAAGAAGAGATTTGGCCTTCTCATCACGCAGCAGCCAGAGCCTATTCATTAGTTTTACCAATAAATTAGGTATAACTTAGTAAATAATTCTCATAATATGTAAGATTCTGGAGAAAATAAAATATTGAATAAAAAAAAGGTGTTTAGAAATATCTTTTTCTAAGGTATTTTTTAAGGTATACCTCATTTTCACAATATCATAATGTAAGATGAAGCTCTCTTTAACTACATGTGACTGGTAAATAAAATACATTTGTCTAAAGTTATTTTTTATTTCAATAAAGTACACTAATAATAAGTCTTCCTACTGACGTTTTAGGCTGCCATCATTGGATTTTCCATCTTTAGATAAAGTCTGCTCTTGAGCTGTCATCAGATCATTGTATGGCACTATTCAAGCCAATAGAGAGGCCTAGCACCTATTGAGCTGACACAAGTGTCCGCTACTTACACTATAAACATTAACAGCAGTGGGCAGTGGCTGCTTTCTAAAAATATAATCAATATTGAAGGATCAAATTCGGAATAGATTGCTCATATTAGAAATTCTTGAGAGAGGTCTATGTCCTATTTAGAAAATATGTGATAGGTGTGGTGCGGCTGTAATGACGGGATCCTTAATTACAGACTTGGAGCCTCAAGAGCCCGGCTCTTAAATATAAGAAGAAAAAGAAGAGAGCCACTTTAAATCAGGACAACAATAAAATGTTATCAGGCAGATTCAGGCACAGTGGCAATCTGTGGTGCCATTTTTCAAACGCGGAGTCACTAAAAGAACGGTTTTTATACGGGATAACCATTTTTACCTTGTCTAAATCAATGATCTAAAATTTACGTATTCAAACAAAATTTTTTTAGCTCATATTCTAAATCTTTGTTTTTTATGGGCTTTTCGGTGACTCCGCGTTTCAAAAATGATGGCACTAATGTCAATCAGTACGGGAAATTATACATTGTTCTTGACAGACCAATGACATACTGAGCTGACAGTGACAGATAAGCACAAAATATAATTTGTCCTTCAGATACGAAAGAAAAAGAAAACAAAAATAATTTTAATTTTAAAATGGCTCATAAAAAAGGAGACCTAAAAGTTTATTGGAACAAAATAAACTACGCTTTTCCTATTTTAAACGACACAATATTCAGCGATTGCTCAAATGAAGAGTATGAAGAAATACAAAAAATAATAGTCGGCTTGGGCATTCAAATGAGAATACGGGACCTTGTTCTGGTCCATTTAGAAAAGTACCTTCGCCAACATGTTGGGCCATCCTTCTGGGCGAAATTTATCAAGGCAGAGGAAGAAGTTAAAGGTTTCCAGTTGTTCAAGTCGGCGGTCAACGATCTTTACGAGTCCGTATCGAGTTTTCAAGACATGTTACAGAGGCTGACCGTGCTCAACAGTAGCTGCTGCGACACCAAACCTATCTTTGGGGAGAAAGACGTCATGACGGGCTTCAAGCAGCTCGTCAGAGCGACCCTACTGTCTCAACTGCCATTAGACTATCATGTTATCATAAATCACTTTTACAAAGTTTCTTTCAATGTATTTGATAATGAATATGAAAATTCGGACATGGGAGAAGATGTCATGTGTTCAGGATGCTGGAATGAGTACTCAGATTGTAACTGTGCATATATTGTCAAGGTGTTCCATGAAACCAACAGGAAGCTAATGGATCTCCAGCTGCTAGAGAGGCTCACGGGGCAAGTGCTGACTACTTTCATACAGACTAGAATAGAATCTCACATACAGAAGCTGTGTGATGGCACTTTTGATGTGTCTCATATTGGATTCTTAGAAAACTGGCTAGACACCACGGTGATGTCTTGGCTGACCAGAATATACTGCGCTGGCTCATCTAAACCTCCACCTGATGACAAGAACATACAAAATGCAATTTCTAAATTCAAACAGAAGTTAAGCTATTATTTGTATCATAGTTACACTAAATTAAGGATTGATCAGTTGTTTAACATAATAATTGATTACCCAGACTCCCAACCTGCAGTGGAAGATATAAAGTTGTGTTTGGATAAGACTGACCTGAGATCAACTCTCTGTAGAAACCTGCAGGCTGCTCTGGAGACTAGGTTGCTGCACCATGGAGTGAACACAACTGACATACTTACTGCTTATGTTTCAACTATAAGAGCTTTGAGACATCTGGACCCATCTGGAGTAATTTTGGAAACAGTTACTAAACCTGTTAGAAACTACTTGAGAAATAGAGAGGATACTGTTCGCAGTGTTGTAAGTAGTCTCACAGAGGATAGTGCCGGCAGCGAGTTAGCTGAGGAACTTGCCAAGTTTGCTACGGAAGGGGAAGGAGAGAGTGATAAGGATGAGGCTTGGGATGAATGGAACCCAGACCCCATGGATGCAGATCCTAAAGTCAACTCTAGTGATAGGAAAGCTAATGACATAATTTCCATGCTTGTTAATGTGTATGGAAGCAAGGAGCTATTTGTAAATGAGTACCGCACACTCTTAGCAGACAGGCTGTTGGGACAGGGAGTTATCAACACTGAGAAAGAAATTAGATATTTAGAATTATTAAAATTAAGATTTGGTGAATCCCAATTACATTTCTGTGAGGTGATGTTAAAGGATATATCTGATTCAAAGAGGATCAATGCCTTGATACAGCAGGATAAAGATTTTGAAGCTGCAAATAAGAAGTTTGCTTCTAATGCTATGATTTTATCTGCACAATTTTGGCCACCATTCAAAGATGAAACATTGGAATTACCAGAAGAAATTAAAAACCATTTCAAATCTTACACAAAGTCTTATGAGGCACTAAAAGGAAACAGAACGTTGGATTGGAAACCACATCTTGGTAATGTGAACATTGAAATAGAGATAGGAAACAAAAAATTGGATTTGACTGTTTCTCCTTTCAATGCTACTTTGATCATGCATTTTGAAACAAAACCAGAGTGGTCACTTGAGGAGCTTCATCAGGTTATGAAAGTCCCTGTTACTATTCTGAGGAGGAAAATAACATACTGGCAATCTATGGGCCTTATTTCTGAAAAGAGTACTGATGTCTATGTGTTAGTTGATGGCTCTGATGCAAACAAATCTAACGTGGCTACCAATCAGGTTCAAGAAATGATCTGTGAAGATGATGAGACAGAAAGTGCAATGGCCTCAGCACATGACCAGAGGGAAAGGGATCTCCAAGTGTTCTGGTCATATATTTTCGCTATGTTGACAAACTTAAACTCATTGCCATTGGACCGAATTCACCAAATGCTCAAAATGTTTGCTCCTGGCACTGAATGCAGTCTTCAAGAGTTGCGCCAGTTTCTAGACACAAAAGTGCGGACACATCAACTTGTTCTTCAAGTAGGAATGTACATGTTACCAAAAACGTAATTGTTAGAAAAAATTAGACTCATTGAAAAAGTTTAACAACTTTATTTTTTATACAGCTTTAAATATAAAAATTCGGTTACAATATGTCTGTGGGTTAATATCCAAATAACCTAACATTAATGAAAGCGACAATTAATCTGTGAAGCTATTATTTTGATCAACAAATATTCATTAATTAACTATAATAAATAGTGATACCACCACATTATTTACTAGAAATAATAATTTAATACTCAGTTATTTCAATACATAATCTTGTGTCAGTCTTAACATATATTTAAAAAAATACTGATTAAATTAAAAGTGGAAACAATGTATTTTTTCTCCCCTTTTATCCCCAACAAACTACAATCAATAAATAAACGTAATATGAGAAACAAATACAGATTCATCAAAAATATCTAAATGGAATGAATTCAATACAATTGGCATGAAAAACATAAATGCAGAGAAACATTTACTCTTACAACTTTCCATATTAAGATACTTTCCCAAGAACACACCGTTAATGGAATGTCTTATGATAATTTCGTGTAAAGCACCATTTTATTCGTAAACAAAAACTGTAGAATTCAAAAAAAAATATTTTCGCTAGAACGTATTTAGTTGTGGACCTAAAGGCGTAAAACAGCTTTTTAAATTGTGCAAGTGGAGCTGATACTTCGATTTGGTATAGGGTGCGGCGCTTTACCCTAGTCGCCTGGCACACATTTGCCGCACTAAGGCGACTGGCACTGCTGCGCACGCGCGTAGCGCGGGGTCGCCATATAAAAATCACGCGCGTAAACGCGGTGTCAGTGTGTTGTATTATGCGTGTTTTCTATACAAATTGAGGTACTTGCATGCATACAGTTTGGCCCCGCGCTACGCAGCGGGGTGCGGAGTAGTGTGCGAATCGCCTTATACCATCAAGACTCGGATTTTATACCATAAAGTTTAGTAAAGTTTACTTACACTGATGCTAAGCTATCTTACGTCTAGGAAGTTATAATGTACTTTATATTTTACTGCTTTTCTTAGCCACCTGTGATATAACCTAGCAATGAAAAAAGCACTTCATACCTTTGAGATATTACTAAAAAGATATATGCAATAATTTTGTTTGCCCACATAATATTATTTTATTATATTTAAATGAATTTTTATGTACGTTCATCTACGAATACATTCATAGAATAAAAGCAGATTCTTCTGCAGATGAAATAAATACGAACTACATAGTATAAATTTAACTACGACAGTTAAAGCTCTACAACTAGTTTACATATGTACAGAAACAATTAATGTCATGTTAAAATCTTTTTTGATTAGATAAACAGTTATATTCAAAACAAAAAAAGAAATACTGGGCTGAATATAATATCTACTTATATACACTGAACAAAGTCTAATGTAATGTGATTCCCTACCAATTTTATGAAGATATAGGTTCTCTTCCACAGACGTCCAATCCACATCCATACGCTAATTTATTTTAACAAACCTCAACATGACATCAATATTGTAAATGCGACACTATTATATAGTTAAAAAGCTTACACAATAAATTATTAAGTACATAAGTTTTCTTTAAGTCTGAAGTTTCAGTGCTAAAAATCTCTCATTGGACGAATCAAATAATATTTAATGCGAATTCACATTAATCTCAAATCCGTTTGTTGTGCGCAATAAACCAAAAAGTGAAAGATCTAATACTTGAAATTAAAGTTACGTAATTTTTTTTCGTTTAAGGATAAGCGTAAGCTGCGTTATCCAAATAAACGCGATGTCCTTCGCGGTTCACCCGTCTGTGTAGCGTCCTGAAACGCAGGGACTTTGTGGCGTTTATACATTTTTCATAAAAAAGCAGCATGCCTCCGCTTTAGGCAGCGTATGGCATAAGTCATATGTACAGCCATACATTCACGCCTGTTTTCATCTTTTGTAGTTGGCATAGCCACTTCTTTTGTAGTCAGCTCTTATAATAAAAAACAAAATTAAAGAAATTCCAGAAAGAAGTTCGCGCAGACTTTTACATAATTAACACATTAAAAGGACCTGATCTATTCCGTTCTACTAAAAGTAATAAAAAAAACTTTTATGTTTACTATTCTAAGTACATACATACCTACTTATTTGCCAAATGTATAAGATATCAGGTCTTTACCTATGAAATTGCCGTTCTGCAGTACTGGCCATTTCAAATCAAAATAATTTTTGTTTGGCTAAGAATTCTAATTTTAAATTATTTTATTTTAAAAACATGGCATTCTTTTTCCAAAAGTAGTCATTTGTTTATTGATTAGTGTTACATTTTCATCGCATTTCAATCTTTTTCGTCATCATTGATACGTTAAAAATTCGAGTAATTATGGAATATGAGTACTGTCGTGGCAGCAATGCGGCACAAGCGGCGCGCAACATCAACGACGTTTACAGAGCTAACACTACAAACCAACGCACCACCTGTTATTGGTTTGCTCGCTTCCGTTCTGGAAATTTCGACCTGAAAAATGAACCTCGCGGTCGTCCGAAGACTTTTGTCGACAATGACGAATTAAAGGCGATTGTGGAAGTTGATGATACACAATCTACGGCTGAATTAGCAGCAGCTTTCGACGTTAGCGTCAAAACAATATTGGTCCATTTGCGTCAAATTGGCAAGGTAAAAAAGCTTGACAAATGGGTGCCCCATGAACTCAATGATCGTCAGCGCGAAGTACACGTCGAATCGTGCCTTGCACTGCTCAACAGACACACAAATAAAGGAATTTTGAACCGCATTGTTACCTGCGATGAAAAATGGATTCTGTTTGATAACCGCAAGCGCTCAGCAGGTTGGTTGGATCCTGGTTCAGCACCTAAACAATGCCCTAAACGAAAACTTACCCCTAGAAAAGTGATGGTCACTGTTTGGTGGTCTATCGCCGGTGTGATTCATCACAGCTCCTTACCAAACGGGGTGAGCATTACTGCAGATGTGTACTGTGAAGAACTGAACACAATGATGGAGAAGCTGGCACATCTCCAACCAGCATTGGTCAATCGCTCCTCTCCGCTGCTCCTGCACGACAACGCGCGACCTCATACTGCACAGCAGACGGTCTCCAAGTTGCAAGAACTAGGGTTGGAAGCTCTCCGTCATCCGCCCTACTCACCAGACCTTGCGCCTACAGACTACACATTTTTCCAGAATTTGGATAACTTCTTGGCGGGAAAAAAATTCAATACCCCGAGAGGCAGTACAAAATGCCTTTGAAGAATTTGTTGCATCCCGTCAAGCTGATTTCTTTAAGAAGGGCATCAATAGACTGCCACTGCGTTGGCAGATGCGTTGATTGCATGGGTGAATACTAACTTCGATTAATACAAATAAAAAATACATGAATAAAATTCGTTTAAATTTTTTCATACAAAACGGAAATTTCATAGGTAGAGACCTATTCATACATAGGTCGGGGAAAAAGTCTTTTCGCATTTTATATGAAAATTCAAAACATTTTTTAATATAGTTTATTTACATTTAACTAAAGTATGTAGGTACCATTTTGTTCGATAACTTTTTGCCATCTTATAGGTAGGGACATGATCCCATTGCTATTGAAAATTTGGGGCTTCTGATCAAAAAACTGCGTCATGTAGTTTTCGCAGTCCTCTCGTGATGTTAACCTGACACTGCCTAAAGAATTCTAAAGAGACCGAAACAGGTGGAAATCTGCAGATGCTGAGTGGTTAAAGATGTGTGAGGTCTAGCGTTATCATGATGAAAAACCACACCCCTTCTGTTGATTAATTCCGGCCGCTTTCTCTCAACTTCTTGCTTTAATCTTATCAGTTGTTCGCAGTAGAGTTCTGAATCGATGGTCCTGCCTGGTGGTAACAGCTCATAATGAATAACGCCCTTCCAATCCCACCACACACATAGCATCACCTTGTTGCGAGTTAACCCGGGTTTCGCCACAGTCTGTGAAGCCTGACCGGCCTTTGATCATGACCTTTTTCGCACGTTCTTATCGTACGTGATCCACTTTTCATCACCAGTTATCAATTTCTTCAAAAATGGTTCGGTCTCATTACGTCGTAATAAACAATCAGAGAGCTCGTGAGGTACCCAAATATCGAGCTTTTTTGTGTACCCATTTTTTTCAAATGCGTCAGAACTGTTTTGTGGTCAATTCCCAGTTTTTCAGCTACGTTGTAACTACTGATATGCCGATCTTGCTCCACTTTTTCAAAAATAGCATCCATTTTATCCGAAACAGGGCAACCAGAGCGACGTGCATCTTTGACATCAAAATTTCCGGATTGAAAACGCTTAAACCAAATTTGTGCTACTCTCACAGACACTGCACTAGGTCCATAAACATCGCAAATTTTTTTCGCGGATTGCGTTGCATTTTTACTTTTTTGGTTATAAATTTTAAAATGTAACTAATTTCTTCATTAGATTCACTCATCTTGACGGTAAGAAAAACAAACGAAAAACACGCATTTTCCTAATTTGAATTTGGAATTATCTTCTTTAAAATTTAAACTTTTAAATGATACCAAAACCAGCCAGGTAGAAATAGTATAGCCAAAGTGGTTTTATTACAAGTTCATACATACTATATGCGAAAAGACTTTTTCCCCAACCTAATATTATATTATTTGGTGTGTAAAAGATGTACTGGACCGTATAGCACGGCGCACACTGCGTCTCTTATTAAATATTATTATCTCTCCTTGTCATCGATGCTGGCAGATCTGAGGCTGCGCAGTTTTATCGTCTTTATATACAACATTTATTTGTAGCAATTACAGGGCAAAGTCAGATAGATACAAATATTATAGGTCCTAATTGCTTAATCTTTTCTAAGATTAAGCTAATGGTCTATTATTACATTTATTACTTACATTTTTTTATATTCTTTGAAAAATAACTTTAAATGTTATAGTAGAAGCGTGGTTTGATCCAATACGTACGAAAGTATGAATCCTCAGTTAGACAAGTTATAAGTAGCACCGTGACGTATAATGGAGAATGTTACTAGGTATGCAGAATTGCTTGAAAGTTTATTCGATTAGAGCTTGTACTATGTATACCAATAATTATTTTTTGATTCATCAAACGATGGCCCGAAGGAATCTCGCGTCGCACACTCATTAAAAAATTTCATATCTCGGAAACTTAACGAGGTATCAAAATAATTTACAGGTATTTTTTATTTTCAAGAGAGAAAACGATGAGCTGAAAATAAAAATTAGTAAACATTCTTCATTGTTTGTCATGTCGGATTATTTCAAGTGAATGTTACACCAAACGTAAAGTCATACAATGTTGTTGAGAGTTACGTATTTCACCACTTCTTAGTAAATATGTAAATCAAAAAAGGTTAATAGTGTATTTTCAAATTCGCGCTTGTAGCATCCAATACCATGGTAATTTGCGAGCCGTCTCTAAGAGCTGGATCACACGATGCGAAGCGGCGGCGGCGCGGTGCCGGAACGGTGTCGCTGCGTTGTCTTACATAGAAATATTTGTGGCATGTCTCACGATGCGCTGCGGTGCCGCACCGGACTTGCTGACGCCGACACGAGGCGGGGAGGAGTGAATGCGTTGCATTGCGACGCCGGAGCGGCATCGCTCAGTCGTACTGTATACCGTAATAAATCAAACCACGGGCTATACTAGATCACTATAGTAAAATGAAATTGAAATAACAGTCAAAGAACAAAAAAAGTTTTTGGCATTCCCATACAAATTGCCCGGGCGGCAACACACTTTAGTATGGAAATGTCACATTTTTTTTCGCTTCTTGACTGTTATTTTTATTTCATTTTATTATAGTGATCTAGTATAGCCCGTGGTTTAATTTATTACGGGTATGTGCCTTCCACATAGTATTTGTATTAACTGACTGCGGTGCCGCTGCGACCTAACAACGTTGCGGGCCGCAACGCTTGTGTACCCGCCAATACAGCTAAATTTTCGCGGTGCGACGCCTCGACGCGTCGTGTGCTCTGGCTCACTCAGCACGGCGCAGCGTAGGTTCTATTCATGTGATGTGAGCATGGTTCACCGGTTGCGGCGCGGCGCGGGCATGGGCTGCGGCGGCGGCAGCGCGGGCTGCGGCGCGTGCGGCGGCGCGGTGTGCGGCGCGGCGGCGGGCGCGGCCACGCGCTTGAACGGGCCCAGCCGCTTGGCGGGCCGCGGCGACACCGCGTGCGCCTCGCCCGCCGCGCCCCACGCACTCGCGCCGTGGTCCAGCAACGCTGCTGCCAGACGACCGCTGCTTTGCTCTAGAAATACACAATCATCATCATCATCATCACTTCATCTGCGTAAACGTTCATTGCCACACAGAATTTCCAAAATATATCGATTTAAAAGACACATTGGCAAGTTCGGTAAATTAAACAACATTTTATATTAATGGAAAATGATGTTGTTCAGATTGACCTAGGCTTGGATGTTTATCTATATATGTATTTGTTGTAAAATATAGTATCAAATGAGTTGGTATTCCATAAGTCTCGAAGTTGCTTTAGGGCTAGCTCAATCTGTGTGATTTGTCCGTATATATTATCATAATTGACGTTCATTAATATGGAGAAATGAGTACAACTCGTGTAACGTCTGCCCAACATATTTGCATGTCCCACGCTACTCATATCAGAGGATTCATCCAAACATGTGTGGCGAAGTATAAGCAGTCTGGTGCGGTGGCACAGGCTCCCGTATGCTCTCTACAAAATTCTTAAAGGTCGTCTGTGTCGCTGAGTGACCAAAGCGTCCATACTTCGGGCTCGTTCGAAGTAGGCATATCATCCGATAGATACCAATAGTATCACCAAAACATACCTGGCGCGACAGTGGCTGTCTGATGTGGAGGTACAGGCTCGCGTAGTGTGATACCACCTGGCCACGCCACCATATAGAATATGTATCAGAGTTAGCATAATAAAATGTTCATAAAGCGTACGTAATTGTACGTTATAAGAAAAAAATGGTACTCGAAAGGTTTGCGAGAAATTTAATAAACTCAGTGGCGTGGCCAGGAGGGGTACTTTCTAGCGGCGCCACCACGTACGCAGGTATGGGCAACTTATTGCAATATAAATTTTATATAAAAAAAATGTACGTTTTGCGACGTTTAGGCGGCGTTATATAAAAAAAAAACAACACAAACCTAAGTCAACATCAAAGACTTTATTTAAAAGTTAATAAAGGGTGTGGGATACAAAAGCCCTATGCCGTTTTCTATTCCCGCATGGAGGTACCGCCCTTATTGTCGTCCCGTGCTCCGTGAAGGTGGTCAGCTGGGGTCGATAGGTGTTGGTGGGCCAGCACTCAGCAGCAGAAGAGGAGCTCCCTGGTATGGCGCAAGGTGGTAAAGCGTCTTCTATTAAAAGCCCAAGCTTTGGACCCGATTCACGGGTATTGCTAACACTTGGACTAGAAATTACGAAGTACTTTATTATTATTTTTTTAAATGTACTTTAAATTAAAAAATATAATGGGTCAAAATAATTGTCCACTTAGTTTTAAAATTAGACTATGCGCTGAGATGAGCGCGCGCTAAGCGAAGCGTATTCACGCCAGAGGAGTCGCGAACGCTGTGTCGCTGGTGAAGATCAGCCGCCGTTCGTAATGTCCACGCATAAGTACCTAGCAATGGAGACAAAAGACCGATGTATGTCGCAGTAAGAATGAAAGCCCGCCATTACTGACGTTACCAATTTATGGTACGTTTCTATGTGTGTTAGTTTGTTGTTGTGTGTTGTTGTTGCATTATTATTTTAATAGGGTGTTTATTTAATTTTGTACAAATATGTTGTTTAACTTTATTTTATTTACTTAATTTTTGTACAAATATGTTGTTTAACTTTATTTTATTTACTTATTTTAAGTTAGTTGTAATTTTTATTTTTATTTACATACTATTAATTGTAATTATATAGTTTATTTTAAATTACGATTAAATATACGTTACATTACCCCCTCGCGTCCTCAAGGATTTTATTATGTTTATGAAATAAAATCCGCATGAGCAAGTGTTAACGAAGCGTAATTTTTTCAATATATACTTTATTTTTTACTATCATACATCACTACTAGTATACTTCTACACACATTCTTCTTGCACTCAAACAGCCGTAATAAACATTAAAAGGATACTATGGCAGTTACATTACTAAGTCAGGTCAGTTATTTATCTGACTAACTTGAGAAAAAAAAAATAAAATAAAAAATCTTAGCGTTTCATGCGTCGATGTTAAATTAAAGAGGATGGGTATTGTAAATACATTCATCTATTTATTTATAAAAGGTAGCTAACTTTAAATCTTTGATATGCCACGTACCAATGTCTTTGCCAGACATATCGGCTAAATTATAAACTAGTGGAGACTTTTTAGCTATTATCCGACATTTTATGTATTTTGGTGCTAATTTTTTGCTGAAATATTTGTCTTTGTCACTTTGCACATAAGCCCTTTTCATAACTACATCACCAACATTAAATTCAGCTGGCTTGCGTCTCAAATTATAATGACTTGTATTTTTTGTATGTGCCTGCCAAAGCTTAAATTGGACATTGTCAAACATTTCAGACAAACAACCGAAATTTTCCGCATAAATATCGCGGGGTAAAAATATTAATTCACTACCTAGGTCGTTATCGACGTAGTGTGAGCCACAAGTAACCAACTCTCTGCCGAAAACAAGGAACGAGGGTGTGTAACCGGTAGCTTCGTTCACAGAGTTGTTGATGGCGAATTGAATAGATGGTATCTTAGTATCCCAGGACCTATGATCATCATCAATGAATGTTGACAAGCAAGTAATAATTGTCCGGTTGTATCGCTCAACGGTATTGATTTGGGGAGTATACTTTGGCGTAAAAAATATATTTGGGATTTTGTATTTTTTAAAGAGATTATCCGTAAGGTTACTCGTAAATTGTGCACCATTGTCAAGAAAGATGGTTTGGGGAACACCATGAAAAAGAAAAACAGACTCTTCTAAAATTTTTATTATTATTTGCGACGTAGCATTTCTAATAGGAAAAATTAGACAAAATTTGGAAAAGCAACACGTTACTACGAATATATATGAATTTTGCTTGCGAGTAACGGGCAAGGGACCCATAAGATCAATAGAAATAACCTGGAATGGACGGGAGCACTGTTTTGGACGACCCATTTCACCCAAAGTTGCGTGATTTTGTATTTTATAAGATAAACATTTATCGCAAGATGAAACAAATTTAACAACGTCCCCATGCATGCCTGGCCAAAAATAGCGTAGCGCAAGACGTCTGTAAGTTTTGAAAATACCAAGATGTCCAGCCGTAGGCTCAGAATGGTTCTCAAAAATAATCTGTTCACGTAATTCACTAGGAATTACTTCTTTCCAAGAGAATTCAGAATTCAGAGTACATTTTTCTTTACTTAAACGATAAAGTGTATTATTTTTAACTATAAAATTTTGAAAATTTTGGGGATTGTTGATGCAACCATTATAAATATTTCTGTACCAAGAGTCAGAAGTAGTACTGAAAGAGTTACTTGAGCTAATGGCACTGACGGGAATTGCTCTAGACAACGCATCTGGAATAACATTGTCTGACCCACGACGATGTTTTATTTCAAAATCGAAAGAAGAGAGGCGTACACCCCAGCGAGCCAGTCTACCTGTCGGATTGTTTAAGGACAGAAACCACTTAAGTGCACTGTGATCGGTGTATACTGTAAATTGCTTACCATTTTCAAGGTAGCATCTCCAATGCTCAAGAGCGGCAAAAAGGATGTTAAAACTTCTCAATGTCCTGATTGCAATAAGTCAAATAATAATAAATCACATTCAAAAAACTAATTAATCAGAACTGCAGCAGCAACAACTTTGATAAAAAAGATTGGCAAAATTGGTTGCTTACTATCTCAAATTTTTTCAAGTCTTATTATTTTTATTTACATACTATTAATTGTAATTATATAGTTTATTTTAAATTACGATTAAATATACGTTACAGTTTAACCAACATTATAGTACGTCTTACAAAAAAATTAAATATGCACAGATTGACGAAAAAAATTACAAAGTTAGTTGCGCGGCGTGGTGGTAGAGAGACTTTCTAGCAACGCTATCTCGTAGGCAGTAAAGGAAAGCTTATTGCTATTCAAATGTATTTCTAAATAATATAAGAACAGTGCTTATAACTGTCTGTAATAAAATAAAATAAGTACTATAAAGGTTCACGAGAAATTAAGCAAAATCAATCCCTTCAGTAAGTACATCCATTAGAAGCTGACGAATAGCTGTGGCGCTGTGTCGGCAGCTGCACCCATTGTAAAGTCTTATTAATTTATAGTAGAATGGTTGAGGTATATTGGATTTACTACTAGTGTTTAAGGTCTAGCTCGAATGCCCCGCTAGATCGAAGTACATAAAACAGCGTAGTATAACATGTCAATTTTTAATTGCACTCTCTATACTGACGACCGATACCATTGAATTTCTTATGATGCCCTGATCACGGATCTGTCGGGCATCAAGTGATAAAGTGGTGGTACGAGCAATCAAAGATGGCGACCGCTCAGTTTCGTTTTTACGCTTTTTTTAGATATGTACTGCACCGATTTCCCAACTGTAAACGAATTTTAAAAGTTTATAATAAAATGAGCGATTTTTTTTGTAAACATTTGCCATCTGTCTTGTCCACTTGACGACTGAAAGTTCCATGATCAGTACATTACAAAAGTATAAAGAAGAAGTATAAATAAAACTCGGTTTCTAAAGGACTTTTGACGAAAAATGCTCTAGACTATTAGCTAAGTTTATGATATTTATCAGTCATCATTCATCATCATTTTAGCCGCATTACGTCCACCGCTGGATATAGGCCTCTCTCAGGGATTTTCAAAATGACTGATCTAGAGCGGCCTGCATCCAGTGCTTTCCTAGGTTAAGGTCATCTGACCACCTCGTGGATGGATATCCTAAAGATTCAAAGATTCAAAGATTCAAATGTTTATTCAGTAATTAGACCTTTACAGGCACTTTTACACGTCAATAAGTATAATTTATGTTACGTGTAAAGTATATTAAAATTTAATTTATTTTTTAAAGAAAAGCTACCGATACCAGCGCTTCGTAACGACCACTGCTGAGAAGAAACGCCGAAAGAAACTCATTTTCACAGTATTGGTCGCCTACTCGCCAGAAGGGCTTTGTCATATTATTATAATTGTCTTTTAATTAATAAATACTTATAATATAATACAATGTTGACACATTATAACATGTTATGCTTGCGAACAAGTAAACTAACATAAATTGCGTAATAAAAAATATTAAGTAGTCAAAAAAAGCGAAGCCGAGCTGACCAGTCCCTCCCGGCAGCACCCGTTCACGAGTTGACGCACGGATCAGCCATCGTTAAACTCAACCATATTAGAGGGAATCCAACGACCCGACCAGCGACGCCACCACCGGATTGGACATTTTAGTGAGCATGAAAAACCCGAACTCGCAGACCTTGTCAAGAGAAAATATTAATTATATGTTGGTCACTTATTGATCGCAGAGCATTTACATGTTTTTACAGTAAGCTTATTATGGTAACAGAAAATGCAGCTATTTATGTTTCATGTGTGGAGTGTAATGAAAAATGTTTAGGAAGTATCCACGCGTTTTTATCTCTTAAATAATCATTGATGAGTATGCATTGTTCAATAAAACTTTTTTAACATGTGTTTTAAATTTTGCCATTGGTAGGTTAACGATCGCTTCGGGAAGTTTATTAAATAATGTTATACCTAGACCTAAGAGTGACTTTCTAGTTTTAGCAAGTCGAAATTTAGGCGTATGAAGCTGATTTTTGTTGCGAGTATTATAACTGTGAACATCACTATTTTTCTTGAAATTATTTAACCTAGATTTAACAAATAGAAGATTTTCGTAAATAAATTGAGATGTCACAGTAAGAATATTTATAGATTTAAATAACTCTCTTAAGGAATCGCGTGATTTTAGTCCGTAGATCGACCGAATTGCTCTCTTTTGTAGCACAGAGATAGCATGTATGTTAGCCGCTTTACCCCATAAGAGCAAGCCATATGACATTATGCTGTGAAAATAACTAAAGTAAAACCTACGCTTCGCTGGCCAGTACGTGGTCGCCATTCGAGAACCTTTTTACCCCATCGGCCATCGGTTTGTCGCGCTATGTGTCCAGCCCACTGCTACTTAAACGAGCTAATCCGCTGGGCTATATGTCTGTGACTTTTGTTCTCCTAAGAATTTCCTCATTTCTGATTCGATCACGTAGAGAAACACGAGTAGTGCATGAGCAACCTTGAACCTTTTTATGAGACCCATAGTAAGAGAACACGTTTCAGAGCCATAAGTTATCATCACTGGTAACTCACATTGGTTGTAGACTTTAGTCTTGAGGCACTGAGGTATTTTGGAGGAGAAGACACTGCGTAGATTCTCAATCAATCATTATTTAAAAAGTGACATAATACGAAACCGACAGCAAAAATAATTATTATACCCCTTAAAATAAGCCAGTTATAGGGCTTTCAAATTCAGTGGAAGGAGAAACTTTTAGTATAAGGATGCACACCCGCGTGACGTTACTCCCTTAGGTTTCGCGCGTACGAAAGAAATAGCAAAATTCCCCACTACGCTCCCACCGTACTTAAAATAATAATAATTGCTGCCTTATTTAATAACCAGTTTACCCTATGCTGCTTTCGAAAAATAACTCCTTTTTGATGTTTTTTGTTATTTATATAAAACATTGTCCAAAAATAAACGTAGTGGAATAGCCTATTTAATATGTTTTTCCACGTATACGAGCAGTTCTCAAAAATTTTGTACCTGACTGAAATTAGGTGTTCTTCACATTCAAGATTAATTTAAGACAAATAATCAGGTGCAAGTATAAACCAAAACGCTTCTATTAGCTTATTGCGTAGTTCAATCAATAGAATTAAGGATAATATGTACCATTACAACGCCACAAAATAATTAAATAATTCTTTTCTTGAAATGGGATAATTTCAATGTATGGGTTTTTCGATGTCCGAACCCAATTATTCAATATGAATTATCATTTTTTAACTACTGTATATTTTTTTATTTATTATTTCTCTATACAGTTGTGTTTTAAACAGTATTTTGTTGAATGATTGCCCCTTTACTATGGCCATTCTTTAATTATTTACGAGTATATATTAAAAACAATTTTTAAAATTGTCCTAGAAAAGTCTAAACTTTGCGTATCAATTTTATTACCGTGTTATTTCCTAATGATAAAAACTATATTTTAATAGAAGTAAATTTTAAAGAGGGCTATATTCTCATTCCAATACATAGCCAAAATAAATTTAAATTGCTCGTCAAACATCAGTGTAAAATCAAAGCAAGCGTTGGGTTAGGATTTGGTACAAATTTGTGCTCAAATTTGTGACTCGTTTTGACTGGTTAGTATTATATTTTATGTAATGTTAATTTTTGTAATAAAACTGCTTACGCTACGCTATTTACTCAATAATTTTTCGAGTTATACATGTTTACACGCTAAACAGAGATATTTTTAAAGCCTCAGGTATCGCTAATCCTCTCAATTTTGTGACTTCAATTTTGATACTTTTGGTACGGTAACATATTAGTTAATCTGATTGGTAACAAAATTGAGTTGTTAGGAAACGTTTACATTAATTTTGTTTGTGTTAGTCATATGAAATTTATCGTTATCATCGTCAACTTATTGAGGCTCCAGACTAAATTATCGTCATTTTTATAAGCACCAGAGGGCTGATAATGACCCTTCATATATTTCGGAGTTCAAAATGAAACCATTGAAAAACCAGAGTGTACCAAGAATTAAGAAATAAAAGACATATTTTTTTTTACTAGCTTCTAGCCGCGACTAGTGCTTCTTTTGTAATAAAGTCTACTCTTGTATGGCAAAATAGGAGTTCTCATACAACGCTTCACTTACCTTTTCATTCCCTCAATGAATTATTTTTGAGATAAAAACTATTCTATGACCTCCCCTTGTCTCAAACTATATTCATATCAAATTTCATCTAAATCAGTTCAGTGGTTGAAGCGTGAAGAGATAACAGACAAACGAAAGACAGACAGAGCACTACTTTCACATTTATAATATTGTTTGGAAGTAGTAGAAGCAATTTCTTGATACAGATATATAAACAAAAATGTACAAAACTAAAGTACCAGTATAACAGAGTCCTTACTTTTTCATTGGTTACAATCGAACTCCATTTTGATACTGTCCCCAAATATTTATAGGCCTTTTTCTTGTCTAAAAATTGTTATGTTTCTAGATTACATTAATAACACATTAAATATTTCACAGAAAATTATAAGTTTTGACAATGACCATGATACTTTTAGCCTAGTATATAAAATTTTAAGGTACATCGTAAAAAAGGCTTAATTTTTTATCTAAGTACCAATATTGATCTTCAACCTATTGAATTTTGAAATTAATACTTTTGATAAAGTGTGTTTTGGTTTATACATAACTTGATCGTCCTTAAATTGCAATAATATTAACATTTGTCGTAAAATTATTATTTTTATAATTATTTTTTATTAAATAAATAGTAACAAAATTGAACACAAATAGCAACCATGTCCAGAAAAATACTGCTTTTATACTTAAGTTGTAGCTTATAAATTGATACCATTTATAAAAAACACAAGATGAATAAAATAATCCTTATTTTCCATCAAAAGCCAGTAAAGACACGCTTTAGAAAAAAAAAACACAAAAATAAATGTAGGGCACAAAAATTTTGAGAACTGATCATACATCCAATTTAAACAAAAATAACAATGCTATCAGTATAATTGCTATCATTTCAGGACGTTCTGAGATGCCATTTTTTTAAAGAGAAAGTACCATTTAATTAATGACTCCGCGTTTCAAAAACGGCACCACAAGACAGAAAACTGAGAGAATGAGATTTCGGTCTTGCTGAAAGTTAGAATTTGAGATTAAGAGCGGCCTTCCCGTCTTACTTTTCATACAAACGCTCGTACGTGATAATGGCGTTTTATCTGATCTTTCTTGAAAACTTTTGAACTCACATGTATCTTTGGCGCTATTTCTAGGTTGCTATCGAAATAAAACATTGAAATTTAGAAAAACAAAGTCAGTATAAGCCTCCAAACATCTGCTTTTTTGCACAAATTTTTGCTGAACTTCGACCGTTCATAAAGTACTCATAAATTGTAAAAGTAAAGAAAATGTTTCTATACAAACCTCGCAAATGTAATGAAAATTTTGAATACAAAACATTTATTTCACATACTTGTAAGGCTTACTGATAAATACGTATCACCTGGAACAAGTTTTATGAAATTTTCGCACCCTATGAATAGTTAATATTCGTTCAATGGATAGTTAATAATAATACTAATTTCATTTAATAGAATGCCAACCATGCCCTTAGGCGCTATCTCTCTCTTCTTGGTTTGCCTCTTTTTCTAGCATTGCCCTGGATGAAACACCAAGCTTTTCAAACTATGCTCGCGTTGAAAACAGAGCGCAGAAGGGCCGCCTTAAGCATCTGAATTGAAGCAATTTATTATAATGAACTTTTAAACAATTTTTATCGAAGTGTCGAATTTATTTTTGTTTTGTGACTGTTATTTTAATAACATTATTAGTACCTATAGTGATTTAGAACAGTCCGTGCTTTGATATATTACGCATATATCGCACCCTGAGAATGAAAGTGACCGAATTCAAAATTTGTGTTTTTTGGGAAATCGCAAAATTGTGTTCGCATTTTAGTAAGGTCCGTATAAAATATATCATAATCCATTCAAATTAAAAGATATTTATATATTTTTAATTTAAATAAATTATTTATACTTTTATCAGTAGATATAGCCTAAAACAGATTCAAAAAATCATTTATTACAATTAAAAAATATTTTTCAAAAAAAATGTAACGAAAAAGTGTCACTTTAGTATTTTAAATATTTAAAAATCTTTGACTTATTCAGACATGGGTCACTTTAATTGTAAAAGAATGCACGTCTAAATTGACTTAAATAAAAATAAGTCAATTTAGCTCTAATATTTTAAAGAAAAATAGGTCAGTAAGACTACTTATTATTTATGTAATTATATTTATTCTTAAAATTGACAATCAAATCAACATAAAACAAAACCTCTAAAAACCATTTCTATATAAAAATGGTACATAATACATAAAAAAAAACTTTACGCATAAAATCAAATTAATTATTTGTTGAAAAAACAATAACAAATAAACTTAAAACTAGTCAGTAAACTTTGTAATATTTTTTACTTACTCTATGTACGATAAATATGAACCTATTCAGTCTTAGGTAGGAACTTTACTTATAATATGTTTTGGGTATACAATGTTTAAATCTATGAGAAAACATCTTACATACCACTAGTGACTTTCATGCAAATGTATAATTATGAAATTAAAATCAAATCACAAATAAGTAATAAAAATAAAATGAAATAAAAACAGCCGTTATTATAACTACACACACATTATTACAAATTATTAAAATAATGTGTGTAGTAAGTAGGAATCAGATTTTTTCTTACCAAGTCTTTCAAATCGCGTTTCTTATGTTCTTTTAAATCAAGCGGTTGAGCATATAATTTTTCTAAGGTAATTCTTTAACAAATTCTTCAACATTTTTCATTTTCTTCCTTTTTCTTGCGCATATTAGTTGTATTATATTCTGTCTCCAAATAAGAAGTTTTATAGTCAAATTGAAACTCGTTTCCTTTCTTAAAATTTAAAGTTCTAATGTCTCTCCATATAATTATTGTTTTGTCTGTATTTTCGTTGAAATTATATCCCCATTGGTCTTGCAAGGCTTTAATGTCACAAAAGAAAGTATAATCTAGTTCTTTAACTACGAAAGGGTTTCCCGTCTTTCGAGCACTTTTTATAAGAGTTGCGACAAGGTATATAAACAGGACCTGCTTTTTCATGTTTGGTTATTTCTTTTTCAATTAAACTATGCACGTTGTCAGCCTCATTGTGTGTATTTCCTTTTATCAAATATTTATGAGTTATGCTCTCAATATTTTCTAAATTATTTACTGCAAAAGAATACAAAGCCGCCATTGATTTGTTTTTATTTTGACCGGTAGCATTATCGAATAAAAAGTGATATGCATTTTCTTATTAGGGTTTTGAGAATTGATTTGTTTTAAATAAATAATCATACACGCAAGACCCTATTTCATTTACTCCTCTTTGGGTCTGGGTTTCATCCCAAAAATAACAATAAACATTGCCGTAAGCCCCAGAAGTACTACGAGTATCATTTCCTTTTTTATTCAGTTCTGTTATGGTAAAGTTTAGACAGTTATTTTTTGAGAAGTAGTAAAAATACGACGGACTTGGACAAAGCATTACCGACTGCAAATCGTACACAGCACAAACATTATTTTCATCTAGAATTTCGCGGTCTCTCAGTTTTTCTTCACAACACTTGTTTTTTTCAATAAGATGCATATCATATATGTAGTCAGTTTTAAGTTGTATTTTTATATCTGCTGGGGTAAATTCAAAAGCTAAGCAAGTATCACATCTATCTTTCTTAGGTTGATAGAAACCTAAATTATCTTTATTAAACATGTTAAGATACAACCAGTATTCACATTCAGGTCTATTATTTTCTTTTTGAAGGGAGTTAAAGTCATTGAAAAGGCCTTTAACAGTTTTACTACCTGAAATATACTCCCTACGTGTTTGTAGGGAGAATCGAATCACATTATTTGTTAAATAATGTGATTCGATTCTGGGTATGGAATCGATGTGATCTTTAATTTCTTGTATAAGTGCTGGATTGGTAACTTTTCTATTAGTGTGTCTTCCCCGCTCATCTTTTGCTACAAAGCCCTGACTGTTTGTCTTGTTCTTAACAGTTCTTAATTGTCTATCTGTCACGTCTAGGGTATTAATAAAGAAGGTTTTACAGACTCTTATCTTTTGTCTATTTATGTTAAAGTAAAAAGCATTATTAGCTTGTCTAGGTTTTTGCGCATTGGAATATTTATACTTCGGTTTTACTTCAACCATACAAGATCGAATAAATGCACGCTGTAAGTTAATGTCATTCATCTGCCAATAGTTGTTAAATAATTCGATTCTATCTTTATCCTCTATCTTCTCAAAACATTTCAACCTACAATTACAGACCTCTCGAATTTGACGAGCAGGAACATTTTTTTTCGTTTTTGATAGAGAAATATACGGTTTACCACTATTTCGAAGATATTTGTTTTGATTGATTTAAAAAAATGTATTAATATTTTTTAACAATACAATAAAAAATGAAATATATTAATACTAAAATTTTAAAATACCGTATTGTCAATTTCACTCAGCAAAGATGGTCGAATAATTTGTGATTGCTGTGTTCTTGGTGGTGAGTTCATAATGACTTCATTTTCTTTATTTTCATGCTAAAAAATAAATATTTATATTAAAAGCATGTACATATTGCAACAATGTAAATAAATATCGTATTAAAAATTCTATAAATATTAATAAACTATACTTACATCGTTTTTATTGGTAATGACCTTTTCTAAAATTAAGTCCGCTCTCCGTTTCATTTTTTTGTTGTTGAAAAATACCCTAAATAAAAACATACACTTAGATTGAATATAGAAAAGTGACCTAACGCTTACTAAGACTTTAAGTTGTATTGTTAAAATAATAATTAAAAGACTTAAACATAATTAATACACTTAAACATTAAAAGTGTTTAATAGAATACAGACATAATTCAAACTGTGTCGTGTCATTCATTTTGGACTTTAATAAAAAACTGACTAATCTAGAGTCAAGTCACCTCAAATAGCCCACATAATAGCTCAAAATTGACCAAATACAAAAATCGGTCACTTTACGATTAAAATTTCATCAAAATGTATACTCACTATTCAGTAAAGAAGCGGCACTTTAAGGATTCGGTCACTTTATTCCAAACAAATTAACGACCAACCAAAACCTCAGTTAACAGAACACTGAATCGGTCAGTGTTGTTGCGGGGAAAGGGTCGAAAAGTGCGGGAATGAAAGAGACGCAACATATACGTTTTTCCTGTTCTAACCCGAATTCGTCAGTTTTTGATTAACTAGGCGATAGATCTTGTTGCGCTGAGTCGTTTCATGTATTTAACTCAATTTACCTAATTTTCGATTTCGGTCACTTTCATTCTCACAGTGCGATATGCCGAAAAAGTAGAACCGGAATTTTTTTGAAGAAAAGGTGTGAGGAACTTTATTTCTTTAAAAGATCCTCCGATCATACATTTTTTGTCAGAAAATCCGAAATATCTAAGTTATAAATACTAGGCAGTTTGCCGTCTGATTCCCGGTTCCTCTCTTATCGTGCATTTTCGCGCAAACAAATCTTTTTTGCAAAAGGCTTCACCCTTTGTCCAGTAGGGATTTAAGAAGTCTACACAATGGGAACTGGAAAAAAAAACGTGTGTGTCCTGATAAAAATCATAAAATAACTTACCAATAAAACTGTACAACGGGTAGCGCGGCCGACACAGCCCCTAATAGATGTACTAAAGGAATTGATTTTGCTTAATTTTTCTTGAACACCCCTCATAAGGTGGATAGCTGGAAAGCGCTAGATGCAGGCCGCTCTAGATCGGTCATTCTGAAAATCCTTGGGAGAGGCTTATTTCCAGCGGTTGACGTTATGCGGCTAAAATGATGATGAACGATGACTGATAAGAATCATAAACTTAGCTAAATTAATAAGACTACAACGGGTGCCGCGGCCGACACAGCACCACAGCTTCGTCAGCTTCTAATGAATGTACTTACTGAAGGCATTGATTTTGCTTAATTTCTCGTGAACCTTTATAGTACTTATTTTATTTTATTACGGACAGTTATAAGCACTATTCTTATATTATGTAGAAATACATTTGAATAGCAATAAGCTATCCATTACTGCGTACGAGATAGCGTTGCTAGAAAGTCTCTCTACCACCACGCCGCGCAACTAACTTTGTAATTTTTTTCGTCAATCTGTGCATATTTAATTTTTTTGTAAGACGTACTATAATGTTGGTTAAACGTACATTTTTTTTATATAAAATTTATATTGCAATAAGTCGCCCATACCTGCGTATGTGGTGGCGCTAAAAAGTACCCCTCCTGGCCACGCCACTGAGTTTATTAAATTTCTTGCAAACCTTTCGAGTACCATTTTTTTCTTATAACGTACAATTACGTACGCTTTATGAACATTTTATTATGCTAACTCTGATACAAATTCTATATGGTGGCGTGGCTAAGTGGTATTACACGCTCGCGTATCCTCTCCACGAAGTTCTCGAAGGTGGTGGGCTGCGTGTGGTGCGTGACCAAGGCGTCGTGGCTGCGGGCGCGTTCGGCGTACGCGTATCGCCCGACCAATAGTATCACCGAAACATACCTGGCGCGACAGTGGCCGTCTGATGTGGAGGTACAGGCTCGCGTATCCTCTCCACGAAGTTCTCGAAGGTGGTGGGCTGCGTGTGGTGCGTGACCAAGGCGTCGAGGCTGCGGGCGCGCTCGGCGTACGCGTGCTGGTAGAGCGGCATGGTGGCGCGCACCGAGCGCCCGCCCGAGAACGCCGCGCAGCGCACCAGCGCCGCGCAGCAGCTCACGCGGATCATGCATTCCTCCCACAGAGGACCAAATACTGCCACCTACAAAACAATACATTACGATTTAAGTGCGTTATGGTGGTTATAACACACGAGGTGGAATTTCAGCCCGAGCCGAAGGCGAGGGCGTAATAGAACCGTGTGTTTAAACAACATACGCACGAATATCGTACGACGTTTTTCAACGTGTTTGCGAGGAAAAACACCTTATAAACTCAATCCTTTGATTTTAATTAAACTCGACCACTTTAATGCATATAGCTGCTTCCCCGCCGTTCGACTTTTTAAAATAAGCGCGGCGCGCGGCATTCAGGTACTGGGTGAAGCCGCGCAGCGGCGGGCGAGCCAGTCCGAAATTAAAAAAAAAAAAACAATTTAAGCGAATAAACGTCAAAACAATCATTTTTTATGGGATTAGTATGAAATATAGACTAATGACGTCATAGTTTCTTGGCAGTTTAATAGCGCTCTAAATATCAGTTTTTCTGCAATAATAAATATAAAATCACGTTAAAAATGGATATGATCATGACTAGTGACATTATTTTATGACGTTAAATTTTTTGACAGCTCCAAATAATTAATTTTTAACCTGGGAAAGTACCCAAAGTTAATTGAAATATTTTTTACTTTCTTGACATAATTTTGAAAAACTTTTCCCAATTGATGTACGGTAAGCCTCAAAAGTGGAGTCTCAATTTTTCATACAATTAGTTCATACAATTAATGAGAAATTGGGACTCCACTTCTGAGGCTTACCGTACCTATATCGAAAGGATACTAATTGATCGTTGTTATTACATTGAGCAAGATAGTAAAACATGAATAGGTGTTCGTAAACTGCACTGACTGCCGCACGATGTTTTGACATAAAGTGTAGGTACACTTACTTTACGGTTTACTTACATTGACTGCGCGCGAGGGCACGGTCAGCAGATTGTCGCCGCGCACGATTTTATTAATTTTGATTATTTTCTTAGTCAGTTAGCCACCAACTTTCTTACCATTCGCGAGTTCTTGTAAACCATTCACAAACATACTCGTCGCGTGTACTCATAACATTTCAATCTACCTTTTACCATCTTTCACCAACATTCCCATTTATCATTTATTTACCACTTTTCTTATAATTGTTCTTCCTTTTTGTTTCTCATACAAAATCTTTTATGTTTACCAATGAACGGTACGGAAAAATGGAATCATAATTTCTCAGACAACTTGTACGAGAAATTATGACTACATTTTTGAAGCCTGACTGTACATAACCCGTACACTTACGTCAGGCTTCCTGGAGACAGTGCACCGCAGCAGGCCGCCGGGGAGCGGGTACAGCACAATGAGCACGTCGCAGAACTGCGTGGGCAGGGTGTCGCGCTTGTACGGCCGCCAGTGCTCGCTCCACACCACGTGCACTTCGTCGTTGCCCAGGTGCCGAGTCTGGGGAACACAAATAAATATTACTGATAGTAAAAAATATAATTGCGTATTTCGACTTGGGACAGAGGCTCGAAAATGGAGTGGAGGTTCGGTACAAGTAGGCAACGATACACAACTAAGAGAGAAGGGAAGGGCTGTAGTGAGATATCACGTGTATTTATAATGGAGAAGGGATGAAAATTTTAAAAACGCCTTATACTTTTTCTAGTGTTAGGAATAATATTCCCATTTATCGTAAATAAATATCTGATTTTTCGGTCCAGTCAATTAATTATAAAAAATAAAAATATTTTTATATCATAATTTCGTACACTATTCGTCTTAACGCCACAATTTCTTTCGCCTTTTCTCATCTGACGTATAAAAAAATAAACTCATGGCAGTTGACAACTTAACTGCCACTGGCATATGACAGTTGACAGCTTAACTGTCATTTAACTGCCACAGTTGTGAAAATACTGTCCCTATTTTATCGCAATGGCAGTTAAGTTGTCAACTGTCATGTGACATCATCTTTTTTACACGTCAGACGAGACAGGCAAAATAAATAGCGGCGTTAAGCTGATTGGTGAACGAAATAGCGATTAAAAACATTTTTATTTTTTATAATTATTGGACTGGACCGAAAAACCTGATATTTATTTACGATAAATAGAAGTGTTATTCCTAACAATAGAGAAAGTTTCAGGTGTTTAAAAAAATTTCATCTCTTCCCCATTATCTTATTGAATTGGCTATGCAAACAAAGATTTTCATATTATTTGTAAGACAAAAGACACGAAATTTTGTTTAGAGGGGAGGTATTTTAAAACCTTACCATTAAGTAACACGTTTTTTTTTACGTTTCACCAAGGGTATGAAGTTTATTTATTTATTTAAAAACCATAGCCAAAAGGAGGCCGCGCCATACTAAGGGTTATTGCACCTAATAATAAATATAAATTACACAATTTTAAATACGGTACAAATGGTAGAATTATCCCTGAAAGGATCTCTTCTAGTCGACCAGAAGAACAAATAAAATATGAAGTTATTAATTTATTTGACGACTAGGAAGTATACCTTGTTGAGGATAGCGTCGGGTGAGTCGGCGGGCATGCGTGTAGCCACGTGGAACAGCGCTTCCAGAGTGAGAGTCGCCAGGTACGGCGCGCTTACCCCCCCGCCACCCCCTCCACGCAGCCCTCCGGCGAAGCCTACGTGGCTCTCTAGCTCCACCTGTAAAATAACAGATACTGTTAGAGCCTTATCTGAAGATCGATGGGTAAGCAAGGTTATGCTTGCTAAGCACACACCACAGATGGGCTAAACAACTCGAAGTCCTCCGAGCTTTGGAAGACACGGCTGTCATCATAAGGTAGTATGTCTGATGCAGCTTCGAAAATCCATCATCAGTATTAAAAGTCACTTACACATACCTACTAAATGCCAAGAATCCACTAGATGACCACAAGTCAAAACAGAACATTTTTTTCTAAACGCCAAATCAAAAAAAATCTATGGGAATTGTATGAAATAACCAACCATGACGTCTTACTTTGATGCTTCGAGTCAAATAAGGCGATTCGCACACTAATCCGCACCCCGCTGCGTAGCACGGGGGCGGACTGTATGCATGTATCGCGCGTCTTTTTTGTATGGCGGCCCCACGCTACGGGATGCGGAGCACAGCATATTGCCAATAGCCTAACGCTCTTAATATCACTTTTTCTGCATTAATAAATCTAAAATCTTGTTGAAAATAGATATGATCAATGTAAAGTGATACTATTTTGTGAAGTTTTATTTCATTAACTGTACCAAGTAGTTTATTTTTGACCCAGTCATCTACCCAATTGTTAAATTTATTTTCAATATTACAAAGATTCATCAGCTACAAGCTTCGTCAAAAGTTCTACTTACCTAGTTACAAATAAATACAAACTACCCAATCAGTAAATTTTATTATTAACTAGTTATTTTTAACGGCGTTGCCCGCGTTTCATAAGATAAAATATAGCCTATGTTACTTGCTGATAAATACTGATAATGTAATGAATTGGGGAAATAATTTTTAAAATCGGATCATTAGTTTTTGAGTTTATCCATTACAAAGAAATTCATTAACAACCGGATCTCTTCTCTTTATAATATTAGTATAGATTAAATAAATATTTACCTCCCACGCCAGAGCCGCTAGAAACGCTTCGTAAGCCGGGCTTCCGCAGCGGTTCGATAAGATTTCGTTGCGCGTTTCCTGTCCTTTTCCTACGTATATGACGGCTACTTTGTGCGTTTCTCGACACCTGTGGATAAATAGTTACAATGAGTAATGACGACACTTCTTTATGGAAAGTTTTTGCTGTGCACCTAGTTAACAATAACAGTAAGAGTTACATCGGTGCGCCGAGTAACGCGAACAGTATGCGACGTCGACGCGACTGGCGGAAGAGATGCGAGAGGGATTAGATGCGTATGATTTAGAACAAGGGTACGGTCGTACGTACGGTACTCGGTTTTTTAGCGCATGCCCTTCGATTGTAGTAGATAGAAAATCTACGTCTGCCACCTCGTGTTTGACCCTGGTACAGATCGCGCAAAATAACTTGGCGGCTCGGAAGTTAGCTGCAAGTGACAGCGGGGTAGCTGGCGCCCGGCGCACCGTGCCCCCAATCCTGTATTAGTTTACTGCGCAGCGATCCGTGCCAAGTTCAGAGCCGCCGAGTTATTTGACGCGTACTGTATGTGTACGGTAAGCCTCAAAAATTGAGTCTCAATTTCTCATACAGTCAGTAAGAGAAACTGGGACTCCACTTTTGAGGCGTACGGTACATACAGATTGATTTTGTACCCCTAGCTATATAAAATATATAAATTTATTGGAATCAGAATCACTATGGACCACAAAATCATAATTTAAAAGTTTTAGGGTTGTGCTACATGTGTCAACACGGAACAGCACTTTCGCATGCAGCTATCCTTTTCAGCACCGGCTATGTTGAAGCGTTCCGTCGCTCTCTCTCGCTCTAGCAAATGACGGTACTGAGCGGCAGAAAAGGATAGCAGCATAGAAAAGTGCTGTTCCATGATGCCAGATGTAGCCCAAACTTTATTTTCGTAATACTTTTTCTTCCAAATTCCAATCTACTGACTTTAATAACCATCGCCCTCCCCGCTGGTGGTTATATTCAAATGGGAGAGTTTCAGTTTGCATTTGTAGGTTAATGAGTTTGGTTTTCATTATGAACTTGTTTCATACTTATGACAGAATATGTATTTTTATACTGTAACGATTCGCAAATACGCACTCGTTATTTCCATTCTCAAATACTTTAAAAACTTGCAGGAACTTTTGCAGGAACTCCTTTTTTCAGTCGGATAAAATATTATAGTAATTGACAAAAGAGAAGAACTTCGATAAAAATAAAAAGAAGCTCGAATCGAAACTGACTGAGAAAAAATAGTTTTGTTTTAGAGATAAAGTAATTTGGTCACGGAAAAATAATAGGGATCTTTCCAAAGATTTATTTGCAGAGAAATTTGTGGAATCTAAGAAGCGGTAAAGGTTTAAAGATCGACAACAGACGTGGATTGCTTAGGGCATCTATTAGTCTAAATCCGTCACTGTATACAAGGACAAACCGGGGTAAGGTTTTAACTCTATACTATTTTAAAGAAGATTATCACAAGAGGATATGGATCTTCAGATGAAATGAAATTATGAAGAAAAGGTATTTAAACTTTTGATTCCAATTTTACCACCAAGTCAACCCTATTTGGATACGCTGTTTGCGTTGAAAAGTATGTATGTCTACTAAGATGAGAGAATTAGAATCTTTCTCCCAGCCTTTGCCCTACATTGGACATAAGAAAGTCAATATGATATATACATAAGAAAGCCAATATGATGATAGATTCCTATGTGGGATGAATTAATCAATTTGTATGTTTAGTTCCTGTGTTTTCTCTAATCTGAGTTAATTATAGCTTTGTTTAATAAAAGCGACACGACGAGTTTACAATGAGATGATATGATCTATGAGGATTTACCTATTCTGTAAGTGATTTGTACTAACAAACTCTGTTGTAATCTATAGACTGGATTACGGTCCAAGGACCTTAGGTTCTTATGTTCCAAAGGAACTTGAACAACGTTTACAATCTCTGAAGATAAGGAAGATTCCTTCGTCACCGTCAGTGTTATGTACACACTTGTTTAGAGAAGCCTATTTCGTCATAAACATTCCCTTTGGACATAGAAAAGTTATGATCTGGAATGAAGTCTACTGACTAAGAGACTTATATTATAAACAACATTTATTAGAATTATCTGAACCGATTCTGGTTGAGGCTGATCTTTGGACATTGTTGCCATGGCCTGTTGAATAAGCTAAGTCTTAATAGACTTGTAACTATGCATTCTAATTGCTGTTCTAACATAATATCAAAGATATTATGATGTTCTATAAAACACGGAGAAGTCGTGTAGAACTAATAAAACTACCTACTGACAAAGAGGTATTTCTTAAACAATATTATAAATTATGTATACTATGGAAGCTTCTATTGCTGTCTGAAATGACTTTTACTCATCTTCATGAAACCTTATAAAAGTAGTATTTATTATTACAGTATTTATTTATTACCCTCATATATACTGACAAGACAGACTAGAACAAATATTTGTAGAATGCTCTTCTAGCAATTAGTTTCCAGTTGATTTGACATAATACTTTGACGATCAGACCGGGATACTGTATAAGTACAGATCTCGAAGCTGCTGGAAACGCTTGGTGAGCTTTTCTCGCATTCCTCCCTCTGTCTCTTGCCTGAAAAGGCTTATTAGAGTTAATATTTATGTATGATACTGAGCATTTGCAGTCCCTCGGATGGAGAGTATTCAGTCTGGGTCGAACTCACAGGAAGACGCGGAATTTGGCGAAGCGTCTCCTTTATCCGTAATAAAATAATGAGCGAATATCTATAATATAAATATGTATATGTAAGTCTATCCTTCTACATAAAGAACAGAACATGCTACAGAACTTCATCTCTCTGATTCTATAATTTTTGTTTTATTATTTAATACAGAATCCTAAATACAACTAATTTATATGTACTATGAGTAGTGGAACGAAACGTGTTGCGCTAGAATCTGAGTTACTGCTTTGTACAATTTGGGTCCACTACGATGACGATCACCGCCTCATAATAATTATAATCGGGACTTGGCAGACTCAAGATAATGAATTATAGTAAGAGAGGTCTCATGGTAAATTAAGGTATTTATAATTTATTTCTTCAGTTTATAGATAATTCAAATAGGTAGTGTTTAGGATGTTATATCTTGGTGCTAAGTGCACAGGATGTATCATTCAGGTTGTTACAATACCATTCCTCCTCTAAAAACTTATTTTATTTACTGAAAAAAGTGAATAAAAAACAATTACTCTCAATTTTAGTAATTGTTCCAATTACAATGCGCTTTTAAATTGATTTAACCTTCCTTTTTCTTCATTAGATGTCTGTTTTTGCTTAAATCTTTTTTTTTGTCGTAGACATGGTATTGGTATAAAGTATAGTATGCAATTCTTGAATAAGACAGATTAACGTCGAGGGCCATGAATCACTCGCGTCGGTCAGGATTCTAACACTTAAATCACTCGCTACACTCGTGATTTGTCATTAGAATCCTCACTTGCTCGTGATTCATCTATGGCCCTCGATGTAAATCCGTCCTTTATTCATTAATTGCATACTATACTATTTATTTAGCTTAACGAGTACTTTCTTTACCTGAGCGCGTCGAGGTTCCTCAGCTCCCGCAGCAGGCGGTCCGTCCTCCGCAGCAGGTGCGCGTGCGGCCGCCGCGCGGGCGCCAGCGTGCCCAGCTGGGCTAGCAACAGCCGACTCTGTGCGAACGGGGACACGCCCACGTCGGTCCATTCTAGACTTTCTGCCTCTTCCTCACTGCAATATTTTTTTTTAATTAAGTGACGCTAAATACACTCTAAAATTTGCCAGATCTTGTGTCCCACGGCTGGGCAAAGGCCTCTCCTTGTTTTCTCCATCTAGCTCTATAATTGACCCTGCTGCTATCCACTTCCGCTATATCATAATCAGAATATGGGGTATACATAAATATTTTGGATCTGAAATACTAAACTTCTGTAGTGTAACTGCATTTCGCATCCTTTAACCATCCTCCCTTTGAATTTTGACCAGTTCAGTCAAAGATTCAGTGTGACTTCACTTGAGATTTAAAGTTCGCTAATGTTTCAGCACATCAGATGGACAGTGGTAGTGCATTCCAGAGCACAACTTCCCTTACATTTAACGATTTTAAATAAAATTCAGTGGACTGTCTGGGAATTTTTAAACGAAGCGTTACAGCACTACGTAAATTGTGACCCTGTGATGGTGCAACGTTGTAAAAAAAAGTGCGTTCTTTTAAATACCTAGGAGAAGTAGGATTGAAGAGAATGGTATATAACTGGGAAAGAGTAATAATAATAATAAAACTCTTTATTGCACCAAGAATACACTACAGTAATTAAAATAAAATAAAAAATGCGATGTACAATGGCGGCCTTATCGCAATAGCAATTTCTTACAGGCAAC
Organism: Acrobasis suavella; assembly: GCA_943193695.1. Taxonomy (NCBI): domain Eukaryota; kingdom Metazoa; phylum Arthropoda; class Insecta; order Lepidoptera; family Pyralidae; genus Acrobasis; species Acrobasis suavella. The sequence continues at coordinate 8,945,052 of OW971947.1, forward strand.
CACGCTAGTAGGACTCCGAGTAAAAATAAATTGGGCATGGCGCAGAAGTACATAAATACATCCAATATACCTACATATATACGATTATACATATACATATATACAAATAATACATATATACCAATAAACCTACTTACATATAATTACTTATTACGTAACATAAAGTGTTATTAAACTAACCTAAAGAAACAAAGTACCTACATACACAAAGGATGAAAACACTCAATTCAGTCTAAAGAAAGAAAATGTGACTTTACTTGGCTTTTGAAACTAGTGAGAGATTTTGCACTGCGAATCAAGACAGGTAATGAATTCCATAAGCGAACGGCTTGTACAGAAAATTAATTAGAAAAAAATGAGGTATTATGGACAGGCATTCTGAGACTAAGGTTGTATGTGCTGCGCAGGTTTCTGTTTTGGACTTCACTAGAAAATACAAATTGATCTCTAAGATATCTAGGATAGATAGGATTGAATAGAATGGAGTACAGTAAGGAAAGGATATGCCAATCACGTCGTAGTCGAATCGGGAGCCACTTGAGTTGAGCACGAAATGTAGAAACATGATCATATTTGCGCAGACCAAATATATATTTGATAAAGAGATTTTGAAGACGCTCAAGTTTGTCTAATTGTTCTTGTGTTAGGTCAATATAGGAGACGTCAGCATAGTCTAAGATCGGAAAGAGAAGGGTTTGGGCCAGCGCAATCTTGGTATCAATTGGTAGGAATTTACCGAGTCTTCTAAGAGATCCAGTTGCCGCGATAATCTTCCTACTGACCTCTGAAACTGCCAATCTGAGAGCTTGTTACCTGGATTAAGACATAGGAAACTTTTCAGGTGGTGAAAAATATGACTACGCCGGCAAGACCGCTAACATCAGCTAGTCTGTCTATATACAAAACCAGAGACAGTTTGCTCACCTGTCCCTGTTGGCGAGGTAGTGTCTCTCAAGGTTGCGATGCGCCTGCAGCGCGGCCACGAGCTCTTGCTCGGTGCCGGCCGGAAGTGGGGAGGGGCCCGCCGCGTCTAGTCGCCGACCACACACCACTTCCGGGGACGTGTGCCCGATGTAAGCTAGGACCTGGGTGACATAGTAAACAGGCCTTATCATAGTAAGTTAGTCTTGATTTCATTTAAAATCATCAATTCCAGAGAAATGTTGATATTGTGAAGATTTTACAAGTTGACTCTTACTCAGACAGACGGACGGACAGACAGACATATATACGGACGGAAGGACGGAAAGGCAGATGGACGGACAGCGGAGTCTTAGTAATAGGGTCTCGTTTTTACCCTTACGGTACGGAAACCTAAAAATGTCTAATATACAACGTGGAAGAGACATACCCGTAATAAATCGAACCACGGGCTGTACTAGATCACTATAGTACAATGTAATTAATATAACCATAGATTTAGAAGTAAGAAGATGGAACTAGCTTAATGTAAAATGAGACCAGAAATAAAATGTCATGTCTGACTTTAAAAGGGTTGTACCTACTACACGACACATTATAGTTCGTCGATATCGATAAAATATGTATTTTTATTATGAACTAATAAAAAATAAATACTACTGAAAACATTTTAATCTCTTTGTCCCTAGCGGAGTAGATGCAGCTCAAAGTAAAAAAAAAAAATTTTCAATGTAGGATAAATTTATCTCGTATTTTTTTAAATATTATTTTTGTGCAAAAGCTAAAAACTACTAGCGTTTCGGAACGACCACTGCTAAGAAGATTACGCCGAAAGAAACCCAGTTCAGTATTGGTCCTTACCCAGCCTGATGGGCTATGTTTCAGTTACAATACAGATTTACACATAAGCTGTATACATTATATTAAACATCTAAAAAATACAATTAAAATTTGCTGTCAACTATTTCCAAGAATTTTGATCAGATAAATAGTCATTTACATGATAATAAGCATTTTTTAATAAATGTTTTTTAACGGCAGTCTTAAACTTAGATAATGGTAACGCTACTACATTATCTGGAATTTTATTATAGAGACGCAAACTGAGACCCACCAGAGACCTTTTTTTTTCTAACCGAAAAGCTGAGATAGCTCATTTATTTTTATATCTAGTGTTAATACTATGAATATCATAATTTTTCTTATATGTATATTTATTCTAACGCACGTTTATAATTTTCGCATAGATGAATTGCGAAGGGAGAGTCAAAATATTTTAGTCTTTAAAAAGTTCCCTAAGAGACTCTCTAGCACCTAGTTTATATACAGACCTAACAGCGCGGTTTTGTAAAAAAAATATGGTATTTATTTCTGCAGCATTACCCCATAGCATTATTCCATAGGACATAGCACTATGGAATGCACTGCCTCCGTGGTCCAGTGGTCAAGGCGTTCGCCTTGTGACCCGGAGGTCATGGGTTCGATTCCCACTGGGAAGCATACTTTGTGAAAAGTTGTTTCCAGTCTGGATAGGATATTGCAGGCTTGAATCACCTGATTATTCGAAAAGAAAGATGATTCCGTGTTTCGGAAGGCACGTTAAACTGTGGGTCCCGAACGCCACCTAGTGTTTGATCATCAAACTATCCAAGGATTGGTTCCTGGTTTGCCCTTTGGGTTGTGGAGGTCAGACGGCAGTCGCTCTGTGTAAAAACCAGTAACCTTGTCAAATCTCCTTGGTTAGGTAGCGGACCCCGGGCTCTGAAGCGTTACTGCTGAAGATGCAACCGGGAATACGCTCGGATGATGATGATAGCACTATGGAAGTAACTAAAATATACCAAACGCGCTGTATCAACGTCCGTCATCTGCCTAATTCTTCTAACCGCGTAGGGTGCAGAGCTAAGTTTTCCAGCAATTTTTTTAATATAAGCACCCTATTGCAACCCGGAATCACGCGTTATTCCCAGAAACGTTGTGTTACCTACCATATCTACTGCTTCCTTATTAATAAGTAAACGTGTTGGAATTTTTGTAAAATTCGGTAAGCAGAACTTTACACATTTAGTTTTGTTTGCATCAAGTTAGCCTAAAAGTCAGTTCAGTATGTATATTAGTAGCTGTGTAGGTGGAAAATGGAATTAACGTATAAAAATACATTTTAAAGGGTCCAAAAAAATATATACTGAAACTGTAATCAGGCTGAATTGTCATATCAGCAAACAACTTCTCAAGGAACATATTTTTTTGATATACGTTTGGGAAAAGTTGTTCCGTTGACAGATATAAGCAAAATATTAAAAATTTGCAATAGTTTTCTAAAATTTATATCATTGATTATCGTTAAAGGAGCTACATTATACTGAGTTCAAGTTCGAATTTGAACTTAATTTGCACGTATTGAATACTTTTTACGTAAAAAGGGGTTCAATTGAAATACTCTATTTACATTGGATAAATAATAAATGTACATAATAAAGAAAAGTGGTCTTTATTATGTACATTTGTTGGAAATCTGTTAAAATAATCAGTAATTAATTACTTTTGCTACAATAATTCTGTGCTTATTACGTTTCATACTACTAATATCGATGTTTTATAAGGAGTTGCGATGTTTTATAGTGATAAAATTGAACATAACAAATGTTGGGAATACATAAAAAGAGTTTGTACTGATTCGACCAAAAATATATGATTTTATATTGATATATATTTTCATGTCATAAAATGACGTCAATAATATTAGTCAAGCCCTAGCGAAATCAAATAATTTTATATTTTATGCAATATATTACTGAATTCCTTCAATAACTAATAAATATTGTGTTATCTCTAAATAAAAAATATAAAATGCGTGATTTTGTGAGTGATGGGTTGGTTTTTTGGTGAAGTTGCGAAGAAAATATTGACTAATAGGTAAAGGACGAGTCTAGCAAAATTACCTGTGAAAACTGTATTTATTGGGAGTATAGTTTGTTGTTGTATCATAGTCGATAAAGCTGCACGAAACCATCTTTCAAAGGTAAGAAAAGTTATGAATCAACACAGTTTACAATTAGAAAAATCCAATTTTCGTGTGGCACAATATAAGTCTGGTTTCCAGGAGTCGACTCATTCAAAAGTTGGTCACACGTCAAACTAATCGCTATCTCTTTTGCTCTTGTGAGGGCGACCATTAACGTATTGTTTGTCGCACTTTGCTAGTTCCGTCTATTTACGTAGTAAACAAGTTTTTACGTCTATGAATATAACAGCAAAAAACAAAAAGAAAAATCGGCATTTCCATATAAAAATTTGCAGCCGCCCGGGCAGTTTGTATGGGAATGTATTTTTTTTGGTTTATTGGTTGTTATTTTAGTTACATTATAATATAGTGATCTAGTATAACCTGTTTTTCGATTTATTATATACAAATAGCTTACATGGTCCAACTGGTGTTTGTCCGGCGGCGAGTTTATGTAGTCGGGCAGCAAGTCGGGCGGCAGCGGCGGAGGCAGCGAGGACAGCGTGTTATGTCTCGGGCTCTCCACACTGTCCACAAACCTTGTATTAGGGAGACTTTTTGACATATTTATATTTTTTCAGATATAAAATATTGTGTAGATTCGTCGGACAGAATAGAATATAATTTTTCAAAACTAACAACCGATTTAAATACCAATGACAGTGACAGAAAAGCTAAGTACCTACCTCATTAAATGTCGACCCTTTCAAACATAAAGGAAATTTATAAAATCGGTTTAGGAATCATCTAATAATCGGGGAACATACATAATAATTCTCTTCTTTAAGTTGGTTAAAAATTGTCATCGCCACTATTCTGAGTGTTGTAAGAGGCGATTAATGAAGTTATATTACAAAGAACTGCGCCCACCAACTTGCGTGTCTAGCATGATGATTATAGGGAAATTCTTTAGTCTATTTTATGATGGTGCTGCAACTTACTAACTTTGACTCATACTAACAGTATATGGTAAATTTACCTCTTTGTTATTAAAATGTTGTATCGGCCTGTTGGTTGACTGTTAGGAAAGGCCCCTGTCCGCCATATACATGTAATTAAGTTACATAAATAAATAAATAAACTTGAACTAGACGTACTTTTCTGGTAGCGGCAACGGTTCCAGTGTCTCCGTCGAGGAGTTGGAAGGGTCATAATGCAGCGCCGAAGCGTCCCAGCACGCCTTGCCCGCGATGTCGCGCAGCAGCACGCGCACTTGCCGGTCCGATGTTGACAAACCTGGATCATATCAAGATTTGTCTAGTTGTTCGATAAAAAATATTCCTGCCCCCGTAGCATGGCACTGGCGACAGCGTTTATCACTAACTCTAAGTACCACTATCTCCCTTTACGAAATATTAACGAACGGGATGGCCATAGTCCGTCGCGCGATATAAACTTTATCCGGATTTATCAATGGTGCCATGCTACATGCAGTCCTTTAAAGTTATCTTTATTTTATTTTTGACTTAAAATATACAAAGCTACTTTACATTAATTACCTGGTGTAGTCCCCCCCGCACCCCCAGCGGGCATATCCAACGCTGGTAGTTCTACAAAGGAAGCCAGCGTCGAATCACTAAGCCTCATGAGTTGTATGTGAGGCGCCGTCAACACCGGTGGCCCTAAGGACCCGCCAAGAGACGGGCTGTCGTGTTGCTCGCATACACTCGAAGACAGTTGGCACCCGCTCCAGAGCGGCCAGTGGCCGAGGAACAGCACTAGTTGTGTGCATATCTGTTAGGTGAATACGATAACATATTGAAACTAGTCATAATTAAAAAAAAATATATATATATACCCAGTGCCTTTTATATACCCATTGTCACTCTCAGAACTAAGACGAATCTAATGACATCTCTCAAGCTTTAATCGAGCCGTTCAGGCTGCAAACCGTGCCAAACAATTATACATACGTACATTCGAAAAACATAACCCTCCTTCTGGTGCAGTCGGGTAAAAAATAAACTAGATATTTATTAATATGAAAATTCGTAAGGGAACAAAAGTCACTGACACAGCCCAGCGGATTAGGTCGTTGAAGTAGCAGCGGGCGGGACCGAGATGTAAGAAAATTGTTCTCGAATGGCTACCACGTACGCAAGCGGAGCGTAGGACACCCAAGTTGGAAAACGCTGAATGCAGGCTTTAGTTCGGTCGATTGGGAAATCCTAGTCCAGCTGTGTGGATGTAATGCGGTTTAAACTTACGCAGTAAAAAATATTCTTGGTCTATGGGTTGAAATGACGATGATATTTGTTATCATCAACTTTCTCCTTATGTTAGTGGTAAAGGAAGATGGTCATCATGAAAGGAGGTTCAATTAATATAAAGAATTAAACATACTCCTTTTACTGCAAGACCGATACCCTGTTCCAAGCAAAATGCAATTAGTACCTGCTGTCCAGAATTTTTATATGAAAATTATCTCTGGCTTTTCAGTATTAGTACCCTTTTAAAAGAAGTTTGAGCACCATTAGGTGAGTATACGACCTATACGACGATAGACGACGATAGATTTCGTCCGACGGACGAAATCTCGATGAACGCTATACCGACAGTTTAGGTATGATATAAATAAATCGAATTTTCTATTAAGAATTTTCTTTATCCTACCGTTTGTGCCCAGAGTTTGACGTCGATAGTGGAGGCCGGCATCGTCCTGGGTCCTAAATTGTCCGACTGCACATTGGGATCGAAGTCCTCATCAACTGGGAGTGATAGTCCCTCAATATCGGACCCGCTTGTCCCTTTCATAACCGCGTACAGCACCTGAAATTTAGAACAGGTAATTAAAACTAAAATCCCCACGAAAAGTTCTTAATACGCGCTTAAGATCTATAAGCAAGCACAACAAAGATTCGTTTTTACAAATATTTAAGTTTGCTACGTAAGGTAAGAAATAGATGTCAGGGAAACTGTAGGGCGACAAAAAGTAGGCTGCGTGTTTTTAATAATATAATTAGTATAAATAATAAAAAAAACCCGGCCAAATGCGAGTCGGACTCGCGCACGAAGGGTTCCGTACCATTATCTATAATAAAACAGTGTTGTTGGGACCCGCCTTAAATATTTATTTTGTTTTAATTTAACTATTTATTTTTAAAGTGAATGTGAATATTTCAAGCGTCTACCTGTTGCCGTTATTTATATCCAGCAAGAAAATCTAGTTTGTTGTTTGGATAAACCCCCCTTAAAGATTTATTTTTTTCCGTTTTTAGTATTTGTTGTTATAGCGGCAACAGAAACACATAATCTGTGAAAATTTCAACGGTTCATGAGATACAGCCTGATGATAGATAGACGGACGGACGGACAGCGGAGTCTTAGTAATATGGTCCCGTTTTTAACCCTTTGGGTACGAAACCCTAAAAAGATATACTTAGAGAATAAAACCTTTAAAAAATAAAAACCGGTCAAGTGCGAGTAGAGCTTGCGCACGAAGGGTTCCGTACCATTATCTATAAAAATCTCGTTTGCTGTATGGAAGCTCCACTTTAATATTTATTTTATTGTCTTTAGTATTTGTTGTTACAGAGGCAACAGAAATACATCATCAGTAAATTTTTTTACTGTCTAGCTATAACGCGGTTCACGAGATACAGCCTGGTGATAGACAGACACCTGGACAGTGGAGTCTTAGTAATAGGGTCCCGTTTTTACCCTTAGGGTACGAAACCCTAATAATACTATATGTTTAGAAACAAACTTACTACTTTTTGTAATCAATAAAATATTAGGTCAACCTATCGTTATCATAGTTCATGAAACAATGCTTATTCAAGGCTACATGTAATATGCTTTTTTTTATTATGTAATCGTATTGAATTTCGTATTTGTGGGACAGCCGTCTCTCTCCTCATTAGCACTTACAGCGTGCTATGATACATTGAGGACTATTTTTCTACTGACATATAGATTCAAAAACAGACTTTATAACATTCGCAATGTAGTTGATATTACACTGCACTGTGTTTCCTATCTATGAACGAACTCTGAGTTTTCAGAAGATGAGATAGAGTCGATTTTAGATTGTTTTAGAACTGTCATATGATGCATTATAACTTTCAATGAATAGTGGATGCATCGAAGACAGTTTTGACATCAATTAGGGGTTTCGTTTAAAACTGCGAAGCGCCCTGGAATCCTCACAGTCTACAGCTGCCTTCAGAAGTACAACTTACTCTTAGACAAAAACTAATTAACATTTTACAATGCACAAATCCGTAAGTAATATTGAACATAATCAGCTTATAGAAGTAAGGGGTTCAATTGAACTAGTATTATTTTTTTATTTTTTTTTTAAATATAAATTACAGGTATTGATCGCCCTTGCCTTCGTCGCTGTGGCTTTCGCTGCCCCCCAGGCACAGGAAAATCCCGTCTACATCTTGAAGCAAGAAGCTGATGTAAACCCTGAGGGTTACCAATTCCAGTAAGTAGACTAATATTCATTTCCGTATAGTTTTTATCGGAGCTTTAACGCCTACACAGTCCAATAAGGCGTACCACAAGACACTGTTTCAACAAAAGTAAAACCAACTACAGTTCTTTAAAAGAATAATCAATAGTTTGGTCCCTAACATTGTTTTTATCTCTAGCTTCGAAACCAGCGATGGAACGTCCCGCCAAGAACAGGGCACGCTCAAGCAGTTCTCTGAGGACCACAAGGCCATCCAGGTCCAAGGCAGCTACAAGTACGTCGCTCCCGACGGCATCATCTACACCGTCACCTACACCGCCGACGAGCACGGCTTCCAACCCCAGGAGCACGTGCAACACCAGGACGAACAACAACAGTATGCCCAACAATAAGACCATCCCTTTCTTGAAGGTACGATAGAAGCGAGACCGATATATGTTCATTAATCAAGCTATCAACCAAAGAGGTTTCACTATGTTATGAAGTAAATGTTCAATTTTGGAATAGTTACGCGCACCTTCAAGCTCTATAAGGAAAGGTCAAATTAATGTTTGTGTATTTGCACAAACAACACAAACATTGGCACCAATACTCATGTGTTGTGATATTGAGTCATCAATTTTTTGTGTAGGTTTTACTACACGCATCATTGAAAGCTATGTCAACATGCGTTACATCAATTGATATTTTAGGATGATTACATACCGTTGCTCAAATAGTGATTTTTAAATTGACAGATGTGAAGTCAGAAAGAGAAAGTAATATGACTATTTGTATTCAATGTAAAATTGATTAAATATGTGATCATGTTAAATGTATTGTGTAACGTAGCATTATTTTTTATTTTAAGCTTGTTGTCTTGTTTGCTTTTATGTTTGTTTTTATAAATCTTTGTACGTATTTTCCAAATAAAATCTAATTTTGTATTTAAGTATTTTCTTTCATAGCCGCCTTGTAATGTTAAAGTTAGCTTTTTTCTTGCTTAACTATTTTGATGGTTGTAAATTAATGCGTTTTCTATATTTTATTCAGATGATTATGTGTTAAATGTATGTATTTCGAGCATAAAAGTAGGAACACTTATGTAGGTCATTTGTCTATTCCTCTTAAAGTTTCTGATTTGCCTTCATTCATCCCATAGGACACGAAGTCCGATAAGAACAGTATAGCTGGACCTAAGTGACTGTGGACCTTAAAACATCATACAAGTATAAGTGTCTTAAAGAATTTAAAAATAAATAGGATCTAATAAAACAGTTAACGACAAAGTTTGTGATACGATGTTTGTCTTTTACAAGTTAATTTGCCAAACAAATTAAAAAAAAAAAACCCCGAATCCCAAGCGTTCACCCCTAATCATTTTTGGCTAGAAACTACCGCAAAGAAACTTGCTTTCACGTAAAAAAAAAAACCCATCAAAACCGGTCCATCAGTTCGAAGGCTACGATGATACAGACAGACAGAAATTGGCGTCAAACTTACAGCACCCCACTTTTTGCGGTGGAAGAATAAGATGGATTAGTGTGATTTAAGACTTTTCGTGTTCACCTCACCTTGAATATGAGTAGCAGCAGTGTCTGCTCGCCATCCTTCTCCTGCATCAGGTAAGTCGGTCCGCAGCGGACGGCGAACTCAGCGAGGCACAGCAGCAGCGAGCCCGCTAGGGGCTTCACCGATTCTCGACTGCTGTTCGAAGATATTTGGCCGAGGCACGCGCAGATCCATTTGATAATTTTACCTGCCAATTTTTTATTACAGAGATTTCAAATATTTATAAAAGGCGTGAGATTTTTTTATAAAAAAATCTCACAACTTTATTGAAATCAAAAGAAAATTGACAATTATCAAGTGATACAAATATAGAATACCCTTTATTCCACAAAATAAATAAATACAGGACAAAATTATCTTCAAAACTAGGAAATGCGCAAAAGGCGGTCTTATTGCTATACAATTTCTTCCAGGCAACCTCTTTATATAGAAAAAAGCGATGGGAAATTAGGTAGTGTGTGGTGGTCAATATAATAAACGTACTTATATACAATAATTATTATAAACATACATATACATCTTACTTAAATACATACAACTTACCAAGAACAAAAAATAATGATGTTAACAGTACAAGATGAATGAACTAAGGGGAAACAAGCAAGGATATATCCAGAAAAAAATGAAGGGTTTTTGACTTTTGAACTAAAACCAGCAAACTTTTATTGTTTTAAAAAAATCTGTAAGTACATTTAATTAAAATCGTAAAACGTAAAAACCACGCTAAAATAAAACCTTGTAAAAAAATCTTTGAAATTTTCAGTAGTTAGGTCGTTTATTCTATTTATTGTATGTACGTACCGGCAAGCCCTGGATATTGCTCGACGATTCGATCGGTATAGTCGGCAAGCACCAATATACAGTCACTTACAACTTTTGCTATATTTTTGTTTTTCATCTGAAACAAATGGAAATTTAGCTAAGTAAAATTAGATAAAGAAACCAGGTAAAAACTACATTAGGAATCGTTTGAAATTAACCGTCGGTTGTAAAACTTTTCGCAGATATGCATGCAAGGAGCGCTCACCATCAACATCTGCAGCAGACACGTGACGTAGGCGGGCAGCCGCTCGGTGTGGGTGCGCGTGGCCAGCAGGTGCGCGACGTGCGCGCACAGCGCGGTCGCCCCGGCGCAGCGCGCGGACGCCGCGCCTTCGCGGCGACACACGCGCACTACGATGTTTAGGACGTGCTCCTGTATGAATACCAGTGGCGTTGAGTGACAATTCGGACTGGTACAGCTATAAAACTATGAAACGAATTTAATACCTAACTAATTAGGTTCTATAAAGGTTAAAAAGCCGTTCAATATCCAGCTTGTAATTCACATATTTTTATTTTTATTGATATAGTGTGAGTAATATGTCTTTTAGCGTGTTTATACACATTCATTTTTTTAAGTGTATTGTGTTGAATAATGACCGAATATTATATGTACGATATATATGGGTGTGTGCAATCTAGTCATGCTGCTGATATTATAATGCGCCATGCGCGGATATACGTAGGTTATAATTGTTATTAGATATATAATAAATGTGTATACATATGTATGAAACCCCTAAGGGAACTCGATGGGAATCGGCTTCTAAAGAGGCCCCGCTAGTGATGAATACAACACGTACATTATTTAAAAACTAAAAATGAACAATTTAATCGAAACCCTTCAACTCTGCAAATATGCCAAAAAACCATTTACACATAATGGCAGGAATCGCAATTTTCAAATATTGTATCAAAATAAATTATTATTTATAGGAAAAAAATGTTTACTTTACAATTCGACAATAAAGCATCTTTCGTCTTCAAAACGCAATCGTGAGTACCTTGAGATCTGGGCATGAAACAGTGTTGTACTGGTGCGGGTAGGGCTGCAGCATCGGCGCGTTCATCAGCCCGTCGGGCAGAGACAATAGGGATCCTAAGAACGTCACGGCGGCTGTGCGGGGGCACTGGAACAAAACAATCAGTTTTTAAATTTGAAAAAATAACGTTTCTAATTTCATGGGATTATGTTAAAAAATTACCCGACTGCGCCAGAAGGAGGGTTATGTTTTCAAGAGTATATATGTATGTTTGTATGTATGTATGTATGTATGTATGTATGTATGTATGTATGTATGTATGTATGTATGTATGTTTGGCACGCTCTGCAGCCTGAACGGCTCGATAGATTTTAGTTTGAGGTGTCGTTAGATTCGTATTTATTGTGAGAGTGACACTGGGTATATCAAATATAAAAAAAATCGAAACAAATATAAAATACAAAATTCGAAATAAAAAAAGGCAGTCGGGTTTTTTTTTTTGTAATAATTACTTGTTATTATGTGGGTTTCTATCTAAAGAAATGCGAATCTGAATAGTTGTAACTGGAAATACATTAAAGCTTTTCAACGATGTTACCGAGGGGGCCATGTCGGACGAGTTGAGCACAACGGTGGAGGCATGTACAAAGTCCAGCAGCAGGAGCGAGTAGCCATCCAAAGCGAGCGACAGGTAACGCGGCGCCGCATGCTCGACCAGTACGTCTACCACGGAACGGTCCTCTCCTGTTAGACCTGCACATGGACATATTAAAAGACTTTTAGAATAAATAGAAAATTGATATTTTTCAGTAAGCTTATGACGCTTTTGAAAAAACATCCTAATGAATAATATCTAAGTCCCTATACATAAAAAAAAACGTTAAAGATTTTCAGCTGCTGATGGTAAAAATACCCAACCGTTTGTTTCCATGACTGTTACTATTTTTGTACAATAAAGATATAAAATATTATTAAACATAAGTTACATACTAATAAACATATGCCATCAAAAACATAACTTGTAAAAAAACCAAGTCTCGCAACTCACTTCTTCTACCGTAACAGTTGTGAAATATATGTATTTCCAAGTCGGTTATTACGTAATTAGCTAACCTAAAAACATCTTATAGTGACCATATCAATATAAAAAATCTTTTATGTTTTAAATAAATAGAATGACTTGTGACGCATGAATACACATCTCACAAGTAATACATACATATTATATCAAATATGATTGTTTTCTGCGAAACTCATGACAAACAATGATTCTGGTTACTTTGGTAATAAATAAAGATGCTTCATGTTATTAAAATAATTCAAACAAATTAATAAAAAATATATACTCACCATGATGCAACGCTCTTTGATAGAGATGTAGATGCGCGAGATGCAAGCGGTTGTTGCACGAGGAAGGCGCGCCTGGACCCTGCGCCTGCGTAGACTCGCATAGCAGACGGAGCGCGAGGAGTTTGCCGGCCCTTCACCGTGAATAACACATAACTAGCTAGCTAGTCAACACTTTGCAGGACACTAACAGTATTCTAATAAATCTTTACATATTTAAATTATAAAATTTATATTTTGTCTCGTTCTATCAATGACAAATATTGAAAAGAGGTAAAGGGATAAACCATGTTTTACCTAAAATAGATTTAGCCAATGGTTGTTATTTCTTATGAATACGTCGGTAAATTAAAGAGAAAATAAGTTTCTTTTTGTAAATACCTGTGCGAGGGCGGCAGCGCCTCTGCCTCGAGGCACCATCCCGCCACCAAGTTGAACGGTACGTGGATCTCGGTGTTCCCATTCAAGGTCTGATTCGCGCTGATCTTTAAACAAACCACAGTATTAATAAAATATAACGTACTATATTGGCCATTTACCATATACATATAAAATGAGCCGGTATGAAATCACCACACAAAACGACATATTTAGTATTGCAGTTGAAGTGATTGGCGATTTCTTTCTCCATTTATATTAATATATTATAATATCTAAGACTGTATTAATTTTGTATTTCGATTAAAAATAATATAAAAGCTCCCATTGCGAATTATAAAAAGGTAAAATATTGTGTAAGAAATGTTCGATAGGATAATTTTTCGAAACTAAAAACAGACTTCACCCCTAAACTACACAACCGATTTTGATAACATTTCCATAGGACCGCCTGACAAGTACACCCTTCCAACAAAAAAAGCAAAGATTTTTCAAATCGGTTCAGGCGTCTTTGAATAATTGGTGAACATAGATATAATCGTATCGCGACGAATTGATAACCCCCTGCTTTTTGGAAGTCTGTTAAAAACAACATCAAAACTATTATAAAAACTACCGTATCACTTTCCGAGATTTTAACCTTAATTTTAAGATTAGATTATGAATCGTTGTTTTAAATTTTATACAGCGAGATTTTATTCATACACCAGTTATATATAGGTAAATAGCGATGTTTACCGAGTACAAACTTATCCATTTATTCAATGAATCTACACTATTGAAAGATTTATCGCCATTTCTGCATCCAAGCACGACGTCGAACATATTATTTTCACGGAGATTAGCTGCAATGCGCGATAAAATTCCTTATTGTTCAGTGTTGTGATTAGAACTGTTATGGCAGTTTTATGGGTACCCGCGCGTACTAAATATGCAAAGCAAACTACCAGCTCTTATTTTTAATTCAACTCAAACTGAGGTAAAAAAATACTCTTAAATACCAATTTAAACAGAGCAGTTATGATGTCAGAGGTGTTATTTGCTGTTATTGTTAATTACCAGTAGTGGATGAAATTACATCCTTGTTGTTAAATGAGAATCTGCGTAATTAAAAATAACTGAACGTGAAAAAAAACGAGTATACTAGGCCCGATATTTGTTTTAAATAGTTGCAATGTAATTGCGTGGTTATACGGGCGGAGGTACTACACATTCTATTTAAACTAAGTACATATAATACTCATAATTCTTAAAGGGACAGCAACAGCATTTTCGTCCAACCAGTCAGAGCCCAGGTAGCAAGATCCAAATACCATTTTTAGTATGATGGCAAGGCGAGAACGTGTCAAAAGGAATCAAAATAGTGATGGGTTGCTACTGAACTGCATTCTTAATAGCAATTCAAAACGATCTGCGCGGGAAGACAAGCAGCTGGTTCATTCTAAGTATTTTCTTTTGGCCAGGATGGAAGCAAAACTAAGTAAATTTGTTTAGTCCCTAAAAAATCCATATTTCACGTCTATTTATTTAAAGTACATCAAATATAAGGAAAAGATATTTGCGCGTTATTTTAAAATATTCAGGATTGATAAGTTCGAGATAACAACCTGGTATTTCCGCCGCCTCCTCAGAAGCCTTCTTTTTCCTGCTCTTCTTTCGCATTGGCAGTCCTTAAAAACCTTCGAGTTGGACAGCGCAGCGCACACTCGCAACAATACCATACACAACACTTGACCGCACGAGTCCCTATGGCGCTCTATTATTGAAATAGGTATTTCTAAACAATCACAAACAATTGCGGAGATGCGTCAGGTTTGTATTATTGGCCATCTGTGTTAAGATATCGCCGATAACTTACTCCAGCGTGTCATATTTGCGATAAACATTAGCAGATGCCGCGTGTGTGACACGTTACGTAGGTGCTGATTGAACTAACGGGTTGCGTTCAACGGACGGATCAAAATTACTTAACGTGACGGTTCATTATTTTTTACAAGCTTTCATTACTATTTTACAAAATTTAATTTGATATCGAATGTACCTATTTATTTAATTTAATTTTTCAGCATGTTTGATCGTATACAAATGAGCATTAAATTGTCAAACATAAAGTTTAGTGACAATAATAATGAAATATTATGATGTACAAGCTGAATCTCACAGCCAATCCTGAAATTTTCCGCTGTTTAGCCTGTTTGTAGCCGAGTTTCATAGAAACTTTCACCTCCTATTTTACCCCATATAGAATGATTTTTTTGAGAATAGTGATACAGTAAACTCTTGTTCTTAACTGTGAACTCCATAAATCATTTAAGGGTTCCGTACCTAAAGGGTGAAAACGGGACCCTATTACTAAGACTCCGCTGTCCGTCTGTGTGTCTGTCACCAAACTGTATCAAGAACCGTAATTTCACAGAGGATGTTTTCTGTTGCCACTATAATAAATACTAAAAACAGAATAAAATGAATATTTAAGGGGGCTCCCATACAACAAACGTGATTTTTTTGCCCTTTTTACTCGATATTAATATCGGCAACCAGTAGATGCTTTAAATATTCACAGAATATTTAGTTGTTTATTCACTTAAAAAATAAATAGTAAAATTAAAATGAAATAAATATTTAAGAGGGGCTCCCATAAAACAAACGTGATTTTTAATAGATAATGAGACTCGTATGGAACCCTTCGTGCGTGAGTTCGACTCGCACTGGCCGGTTACTTTAATTTTTAACTTAAAAATGATTAAGATGAAACTTGATCAATTTTTAAAAATTAAACGTCAACTCTCATTTTAACCCCTTAAAGGAAGAATTTCTAAAAAATCCTGTCTTAGTGCACACTTACGTCATGTAAAGAACGTTTGTGCAAAATTGCATACTTCTAAACCCAGCAGTTTCAGCTGTGCGTTGATCGATTAGTCTATATCTATATATATAACAGCCAGTCAGTTTCTTCTTTTATATATAAAGATTGGAGCGCCAGAATGTAAAGGTAGATAGGACACACCTGATGGTAAGTGGTATCATCAGCCAACGACATCAGTACTTCTAATCCACTGCCGGCCTAGTAACTCACAAACTTATATTACAGTATCAGTAGTTTCAAATTGAACAAAAAACGAGGAAATGGTCGATTTGATATCTGCAGGTTTCAACACTGTGGCGGTCACGATGGAAGGGATGATGAAACCACTCGTTCAAGGAAATTTCGATTCGTTGTGGTCTGTCACTAAGGTAGTCTCGATCTGACGGTCCCTAATTTATTTTAAAGTTACCGGTCAAGTGCGAGAAGTCGTAAACGATGGGTTCCATATCGAACAAAAACGCTGATCATTTTAGGTAACTTCAGACCATGATGCTAACTTTCCCCGAAGGAACAAGATATATCGACAAATGATAAAAAATAATTGTTAGCTTCTAATACACGACGATCTCCGTGGCGTAGTGGTCACCATGCTAGTCCGCCTCCCAGAGCCCTCGCCCGAAACTCTCCTGACCGGGTTCGATCCCCGGTCAGGGCGAGTTGGAAAATGGCCTTTTTCAAATTTTCCTGGGTCTTGGATGTTTATCTATTCATATTTTAAAAAAATATTGTATAATTGAGTGAGTATCCCATAACACAAGACTCGAACTTACTTTGGGGCTAACTTATTCAGCGTTATTTGTCCATATATATTTATTATTTATTTATCATACAAATTGACCGACACCAACTCAGCTGAGTTTGAAAGGAAAGCTTTTTTTATCCTGTTCCACGTTATATGTTTCTTGGGGACAGACTTTTAGCATCATGGTCTGAATCTACTTTTAACATCTTGACTGCCAGCACTGCAGTCACAATAGATTTTTAACTGTTTGTCGGACACCAGGTGACCGTCATGGCGTTGAAAGACTTAAAATAGTTTCAATATTTTATGATACGTGGTATAATAATTTTGTTTATGATACGTGGTTCGCGTTTCTATACTTTTTCAAAGACGTAAATAGGTAATCAACACACACATCAAAGAAAGCCTTTTTAGGGTCATAAAAGCAAAACCTAACATTTATTATCCCGAGCAACGTGGTGATGCATTGTAGGAGATACACGTGCCATGCACAATAGGTTTGCCAAACACCCCTAGTATGTGGCGTCACGTGACCGCACCTCTATTTCTCTCTAGTCCCATCTAATCGTTTTCCCAGTTCCGTCCTCAGGTGTAAGCCTAGAGTCCTTTTTCTGGCTTTTTAGTGTTCCGTACAAAAAATGAAAAAACGGAACCCTTACAGGATCACTCGTGAAATTTGGTAGGATGGTGTAATCCTTATGATCCAAACACAGATGTGCAAAGTATATAAATATATTTTTTTAAATAAGGGTCATTTTCGGGCGACAAATTAGGCCTTACTGTGTCATATATCAAATGAAAATGCTCGTTATGGGGATCTCAAATATATTGTTACTAGCTTTAACCCGCGACTTCGTCCGCGTAGAAGTAGAAAATGGTGCTAATAGGTTTTTTTGAATTGGTTTTTTACATTATTAATGTTGTGATAACATATAAATTATTATGTTAAAATGGTTGAATACTTATAAAATATAACATTTTTTATTATAACGTAGGGATTTAAAGGCCTAGCAGACCCGGCGAACCTCCCTCTCCCGTTTCCTTCCCGTTCCCGTTCTCGTCATTTGCTAGACCGAGAGAGAGCGACGAAACGCTTCAAAATGGTTAAACTAATCTTGTTTCTCCAAACAAACTTCGGACCCCCATTTCACCGCCTTAGAGGTTGAATTTAGAAAAATCCTGAAATATATACTTACTCATTTACCGTCAGGAGTACTCCTGCGAAGTTTCGAATAAAATAGTCTAACTAATCTTGTCACTCCATACAAACTTTGGACCCCCGTTTGATCCCCTTTGGGGGTGAGTTTTGAGAAAATCCTTTCTTAGTGTACTCCTAGACCTCATAAAAAACCTATATGCCGAGTCTCTAGACCCTGCGGTTTAAGCTGCGCATTGATCTATCAGTCAATATCTATTTATGTCGGCCATGTCTATGTCGAAAATAGTTCTTATAGGACTTTGCCTCTCCCTGTTCCCTGTTCCCATTCCCGTTTTCGTTCCCGTTCCTGTCATTTGCTAGAACGAAAGAGAGCGACGGAACGCTTCACAATGGTCAAACTAATCTTGTTTGTCTATACAAACTTTGGACCGTTTCACCCACTTAGGGGAAGAATTTCGAAAAATCCTAAAATACGTATTCAGTTATTTACCGCCGGGAGTACTCTTGCAAAGTTTCGAATAAAATGGTCAAACTAATATTTTTCTCCAAATAAACTTTGGACCCCCGTTTCACCCCCTTAGGGGGTGAACTTTGAAAAATCCTGAAACACATTTTTACTTGTTTACCGCCGGGAGTACTGTTGCGATAAAATGGTCAAAGGAATCCTGTGTGTCCATACAAACTTTGGACCCCCATTTCACCCCATTAGGGGGAGAATTTTGAAAAATCCTTTCTTAGTGCACCCGTAGACCTCATAAGGAACCTATGTGCCAAAATTGGAGTCTTTAGACCCAGCGGTTTGGACTGTGCGTTGATATGTCAGTCAGTCAGTCATTCAGTTTCTTCTTTTATATATATATTCTAGATTATTGTAAAATAAATAGTTTTGATTTTATTGATTTTATTCATGAAAGACGAAAATTGACCATACCCGATCTCCAAAAATTGCTTGTAGATGACAGGAAAACCTATAAGAATTCGGTCAATTGAAATTAACTCAATATAATACGTTCACTTACGGAAAAACATCACTAGATAGCGCTAGTAGTAGTTAACTAGCGTCTTACTGTGAGGATTTCAAATGTGACATTTGTTTTAAAAAAACTTTGGCATTGTACGTAACCCTCTCCACGCGTTCAACTCGCGCTTTTTTTGTCACAGTCAAAAATCATTTATTTATCTTTGGATTTTTGTATCACTTGATAATTGTCAAATTTTTCTTTCGATTTCATAATAGGTAGTTGTTGACGTCAGATTATTTGCTTACAACTAAGTTTACTGCCGCCTTCGAAGCGCAAGTACAGAAGATACGGTAATGCTATACTGCAGCATTTTCTCCAAAAACGTCAACTTTCGGCCGGTTTTTGTATTTCTTCTTCACTTCGTACGTTCTTGAGAATCTTTGGTTATAAGCCCATTAGCACTCATATAATCTCTATTCTTGGTTCTACTGCGTCTACCGGGGCCGGCCGAGGCGGCATAGCTTTATATTTGTTTCTCACGTAACTAGCCGATTTCCGCAAGACATGACTGTACCATTATAGGCCATTCTCGTATTTGCAACGTCGGGTAGATAACCTTCAAGATACGATTTCAGAAGGCAAACCTACAAGTTTATAATTACATTGAGCATAATATTGTGGAGGTGTATGACAAAGTTGCATTAAGCGGCCAACCCGTCTTACTTTTCATACAAATGCTCGTACGTGATTATGGAGTTGTAACTGATCTTTCTTGAAAACTTTTGAACTAACAGGTACTTCGTGCGCTATTTCTAGGTTTCTATTGAAATATAACTTTAAATTTGGAAAAACAAGTTCAGTATAAGCCTCCAAAAATCTACTTTTTACCGAAATATAAATTTAAATTTGTAAAAACAAGCTCAGTATAAGCCTCCAAAAATCTGCATCTTGCACAAAATTTACCTGAATTTCGACCGTTCATAAAGAACTCATAAATTGTAAAGGTAACGAAAATATTTCGATACAAAATAAATCTCGCAAATGCAATGAAAATATATAATTTAAAAAAATGTATTTAACACACTTGTAAGGCTTACTGATAAACACGTATTACCTGGAACCAGCTTTATGAAATTTCCGCACCCTATGAATATTCCTTCAATGGATAGTTAATAATAATACTAATTTTATTAAATAAAATGCAAACGAGCTTTCAGGCGCTATCTCTCTTTTTCTAACATTGTCCTAGATGAAACAACCATTCTTCTTCTTAAGGGCACTAAGCAGCACATGGTTCCACATGTTGACTGCATTGAGATCCGCTCATACCACAAGTCCTAAAACACAAATTTTCTTAATTACCTTGAGCAGCGTACTGTTGAGGTGTATGAGATAGTCGTAGAGGTGCGCGTGCGCATTGGGATCTCGCAGCGCGTTGGGGTCGCCGAGCGCGGCCAGCATGCGGCGCCACATGACGGCGGCCACGTCGGGCAGCCAGCCGCGCGCCGTGCCGCCCAGCACCACGCCCACGCCCGCGCCGCCCGCGCCCCGCCCCAGCCCACTGTTCAGTGACTCTTGCTCCGACCACTCTGTTTCAATAATAGATTGTTAAACCAGGGTAGTAAGGGATCAATCACACCCAAGATATTTAGGCGCACGAGCGAGCGAATCGAGCGAGGGCGCTTATAGTTCGAGGGTGTTATTGATTATTTACACTCGAGTTGAACACTCTACTTTTCATCATAAAAGCGATAAAATGCTAAAAAATTTGGTTATGAAGTATCTATATACCTAAAATTAAATGAAAATTCCCTTGAAAACGGAGGTAATACGTTTTCTGTGACTGAATAAGCCTCTATTTTTACCGAATCAGGCGTCAAATCCAAATCTTAACTTGAACTCGTCATTTTTTGTTAAACAATATATATGTTGCAATTTTTTGTCAAAATTTAGCACGTCATGCCTTATTTTTTTATGGCCTTGCGCTCTTGGCACTTTCAGCGATTCGTGGTGACTAGTGCGCTTGTTTTAAAAGTAAATCTGAATTTTGGAGTTTTTGCAACAAAGATTTCAACAACAAATTTTGCGCGCGAAGTCGTTCGTTTTATGGCCTGGCGCTTTTGAGGCATTCAGTCAGCTCTTCGTAGTGGCCAGAGCGCTTGGTTTAAAAATAAAACTAAATTCATGCTTATTATGTAGGAGCCGCCTATAGAATGTAAATCGAACTTACAACCCGGATTTTGAGTTAAAATTGTAGAAAATATACAAGAAAACAAAATTTTATCAACATGATTACGCTGCAGGAGCAATACCTCTCTGTTTTATCAACATCACTTCGCTGCAGGAGCAATACCCTCTCTGTATTGCCAGAGCCATACTTGGCCTGAGTATACGGAGAATTTGGCCTACATTGTCCACGTTAGCCTGGGTTGGAGAGGTCATAAACTTTGTTGATGTTCATAAACTTTGTTCAGCTTGTTTAGATTTTATTATTTAATTTATTTAATATTTGGCAGTCAGTATACAAGACATAAGAAAAATAAATGTCACACATTGTTAACACTTTTATTTTCTAATCCATTTCAGTCCTTCCAGGTCCTGGAGAGAGCGTTTGTGATTTTCTAGAAATTTGCCTCTAATCGCCACTAAAAGCCAGTCAAATGAATAATTTCCTGTGAAGATGCCGTTTCCTGAACATATTTACACGAACAAACTAATCCGCGCGACTTCCGGCCAACGCCATTTTTCAGGTGCGACACACAACCAACCCACAAAGTCATTGCGTTTTGGATTTTCGTTGAAATAGTGCCTCAAATGAGAAACGGTTCCACGTGTAACCGTTTTTCAAATTTTAATTTAAGTTTACTTATTCGCTAAAGTTTTTCAGAATTTAGAATAAACATGTTAAATCGTTTTTCGGTTTTACGGTTTACTTATAGCCAGTCTGCGCCTGTACATTTGCATTCAAAGAGGACGGGGTCTCGTAATCGTAATGCATTTTATTTACGCGCGGGCGGCGGTAGATCGTTAATTTCGTCGCTTGCGGCGCCGTGCGCGCGAACGAGGACGGCGGCGAGCGGAGCACGAAGCCAGGATGCCGATACGAGGTTTGATTTACTGGAGCAACAGGTCAGTCATTTCTTTTACCCTCCTATGGAAAATAAATAATTAGTCCGTAAAGTTCTTTATATTAACAATCGACTTTAAATAACTTGTTGGTTCGGTCACAATTTGTTGGTATTACTATTTCGTGACGGTTAACATAGGTGGTTGCCGTTCGTCACCATTATTCATCACTAGCTGCGTCCCGCGGAAAAAGTATGCTATGTGTTAATTCAGGGTGTCAGCTTCCTGCATACCAAATTTTATCGAAACGGTCCAGCCGTTTGCGCTTGAAGAAGTAAAAAAGAGTTAGAGTTATATTTAGTGTGATGTCAGCTGAGTTCGATCTCATACAGGGGCAATTCGTGTACCTACATTTATTTACGATTATTTTATATGCGAAACCTTTTTCTTTTTCTATGTAATATGAAGTTTGTTATCTGCTGATATATGTATATCGTTAGTTGTCTTACCGTCTGCTTTATCGATATGTACTATTTTTAACTATATAATGTTATTGGATGGTGCTACAGTCAATTTTATCCTCTTTAAATTCAAATTAAATCCCGTGCATTTAACGCGCCCATGCGCATCGAAGATGTTAAAACGAGCTGTCAAACCAATCTAGTTTAAAAAAAGGGGGGTGGGGGCAGGAGTGTGATACAGAAGTATTACCCTCTGATACCCTACCGAACTTCGATGATCCGACTGATCCAATTTGGTAATTTGGCTACGACTACATTCTTCGGAAGACGGTAGTTTTATACCATATGATTTTTAACGTAAATTGATTTATATTTTGAATCAAATGCCATTTCTAAAGAATCGTCATTTATTCGTAAGATTATCTCTCGGATCTCAAATATAATTTTTGCAGAAGATTTAGTAAGCAAAATTTCGCCAGTTTCGATAATTGTCATTAACTGTAAGACAATGATCTTAACAGTATCTTAGAGGTTACATATCTAGTTCGTAGAACTCCTTCCATAAGATTTAAGCTTTCTGTCTGATTGTTTTCTTAAGAAAAGTTTTAGAATAAAAGAAATTATTCAGGGTGGCTATTGTTAACCTCTCATTTTGATGTCCCCTTTTTTTTATGTAAGTAATTATTTAGTTAAATAAAGATGAGTTAGAGTCTATACAGCAGACTCCTGTGGTAAACTCAGTTACTTAACAGTGTAACGCGCCTATCGTAGGAAATTGCTTGCCAAAACTTTTTACAACGTTACGGAATTTGTTTGCTGCAAAATGAAATGAAGATATCGTACACTTATGTACTTATTGGTATTAACAAATCATATTGTAATGTTTTCACATTCCTTTTAACGAGAGACTATCAACATTATCTCTATAGAGACATTGTGTTTTACCATAATCGTTTAACAATAGGATGTGCCCTCATGCGACACTGTGCTTGACTGAATCTGAAAATTACTGATTAAAAGGAAAATACTGCTAGTTAATATTAAGAAGCAGGAGCACCCAATTTAGAGCATCTAAAAGTAATACAATATTACGAATACTTGCAAATTTGCTTGATCATTGGAGTACGGAGGTTAAGATCAAGCGTTACCTTATCGTCCCATCCTTATAATGAGTGATACTGAATGGTGTTAGGCAGGTAACTTGCTATTAATAGATACTCCAGAAACTGAAAACCTAGCGACTTCCTATTGATGTGAATACCATATTTATTATTATACATATTTTGTTTTTTCATACCAATATGTAGAACATCTACTATATGTAATTAATGAGACATTTCAATAAGATTTTTTCGCAACAAGATCGGAAGCATCGGTGTTCGTCTGTTTATTTCTCAGAGTGGATTACCGAGGATTACATCCTTTCTAATTACGGTTATCGTTTCTAATTCTGCCAGACCATTGGGCTGCTTGATTTCTTTTCAGAGTCTGTACAGAGTTGCGAGTCACGGTGGTCGAGTCCCCATGGTCAACTCCTGCTCCTCCAGAGTCGCTATATACGGTTGTTAAGTCCCCGTAGTCGACTCTCAGCAACCCAGAGTCGCGAGACACGGTGGTTAAGTCCCTGTGGTCGACTCCTGCCACTTCAGAGTTGCGATTCACGGTGGTTAAGTCCCCGTGGTCAACTCCTGCCACTCCAGAGTCGCGATTCACGGTGGCCAAGTCCCCGTGGTCGACTTCTGCCACTTCAGAGTTGTGATTCACGGTGGTTAAGTCCCCGTGGTCAACTTCTGCCACTCCAGAGTCACGATTCACGGTGGTCAAGTCCCCGTGGCCGACTCATAGTCAAGTCCTCTTCGACTAGACTTCACAAATCTTCAAATGAAATCTAAAGGATGAACGCAGCAGTGTTAATTTGGAGTGCGCAATTAAATCATGTGGTCCACCTCGAACCTATTTCTACAAATCTGGATCGAAGAACTTCAAAAGTCAGTCGCAAGAAATATGTACGACATAAACCAGGTATATACCCGGTTTAGCAGGTATGTGCTGCAATATTTTTGTACACCTAAATTTAAATTCTCTAGAATGCTTTTTATGTCCTTATTATTGTTTTACTGGAGAAGAGTCTTCTATGTTACTATGTACATTTCGCACGAATCCTTATATCCAACTTATAATTGTCTATAAAAACACAGCGTCATGTTCTTAGTTGCTTTAAAAACGTCTCGACAACAAGCCTCTAAGCCATTCTACTGGGCTTGTCAACTTCTTGTGATTAATATGTGAGTATCTGCTAGACGCTGTATTGTCGATATATAACCAAGTAGTTAACTATGGTACTCGTATGTCCTGGCATAATCAGTATTTTTAACATGAATATTTAGACAACTGAGTTGCACTTTGATTTAATAAAAACAACCAAGAATAATTTCTCAAAGTCATTTACTTTCACGTTCTGTTCTTCTGTGATGAAACGATTGCAAAAAAAACCTATATAACATAAATACGTACAATAGTTAGTAGTTTAATATACATATAACTTTCTGTTTCTTTATTAGTGTGAAAATTAAACTGATTACTCACGTAGAGAGTTGGCTACTGGCCGAAATGTTTTTCTTTTTCAAAATAATGTCAAAATTTATTTGAAACAGCTATTAGTCCATTGAAATTAACTAATTTCCTCACCAGGTGATAACAGACACGTCTCCAGGACCCGGAAGGACCCAAATGGATTAGAAAATAATGGTATTTTACCTTCCAATAAAATACTTATTTTCTTCCTGAAGGTCCTTCCGGGTCCATTCAAGGGCTACCTGCTGAAACGCTAATGACGTTAGGTTGGTTGTGTGTCGAACCTGAAAAATGGCGTTGGCCGGAAGTCGCGCGGATTGGTTCGTTCGTGTAAATATGTTCAGGAAGCGGCATCACCACAGGAAATTAGTCATTTGACTGGCTTTTAGCGGCGATTAGAGGCAAATTTCTAGAAAATCACAAACGCTCTCTCCAGGACCCGGAAGGACCTTCAGGAAGAAAATAAGTATTTTATTGGAAGGTAAAATACCATTATTTTGCCTCATTGACTTACCAACGTTGCCGCCATCAGAAGCCAGGTCTATTTGTAGCGGCGAATCTTTAATCGAACTGCTCTCGACGCCGCTAGAGGGCGCTGGTGATGGTGAGCGGGATCCTGCGAGTATTATAATATTAGCTTTATCTTCAGGTAAAAAGCTATAGATATCCTTATTGCATTTTGATCAAAATAAAAGAAAAAAAAATGATGAATATAAATCTTACCACTGGCTGAATCCCGCTCGTCGTGGCTGGATGATTGTCTCAGCGAGTCTAAGGAGTACCACCTCCTCGCCTTGGCGCTTATCGGTTCTTTGGTCTCTTCTGAAAAATAAAACAAGCGTTTACTACAAAAAACAACTTTCATGTTATCCAAAAATTTATGACCATTTTAAACCACCCTTATCACCTTTACGATAGGTGACGACAGGGTTAGAAAAGTATAACTGTAATTAGTACGTCTTTTAGATCATCTAAAAATAATGGATTATTATATTTTTCAGTTTGCCAAAAAAGTAAAAATTCAATACGAAGCATCAAAGTTCCGGAGTGGGGGCTTATGACGTCACCTCTATGTAAAAATTGTACGTAGCCGTGACGTCATGCTAAATTTGAGTGTGCTGTATCTTTGTCATTTTTTGTTTCTCAGAGAAAATAAAAAAAACATGTACAATATTTTTTTTAAAATCTAACCGATGGGCTAAAAAATGTTTTTCCATTCGTCATGCCTATTAAGTGGACGAAGATGGCAATACAAATATTTTAAAAATTTAAAGTGGTTGTTAGAATCAATCGTAGATGGGACACCATCTAGTTATAATGCATGCTATTACATAGTTTAACATTGTATTGTATACTGACCAGCGGGTGGTTGCGTATGCGCATGCTTGGCGATGTGCGGGTCGCTGCGACAGCGCGTCAGCTGCCGCCGCGACGCTTCCTTGCGCGGGTGGGACTCGTGGCCCACTTTAGGGGATTTACCTGCACAAACGCATACAACAAGGATTTATTAAAAAAAATAATAGTGAAAATATATTTCATAGAGGTTAGAATTATGACAGATTTTATAGATTCCAAATAATTCATTCTCAAATTCCAAAAATATTTATTTAGAACGTTCGAAAAAATTTGAAATGTCAATGAATTACTTTAGTCACGTATTGGATTCAAGCTCATCTTAGTCGTTGTCACACACACAAGACGAGCGATCCGCGATGTTGTTTCAGTCCATCTGCTGCATACATGCTTTGTGACCTTACCATTGATCTGCACTTGACAAGATCGAATATATTACCTGGCGTGCGAGTGTCTGGCTGAGCGGCAGGGTGGTAGAGGGGTGCGGGGCGAGGGAGAGGCGCGGGCGCGGGGGCGGGAGTGGCCCGCCGGCCGCGGCCGCGCTCGGGGCCCGCGTTCTCCGACAGGTCCAGCGAGTACACATGCCGCGCCAACACTCGGGTCAGTGTTTCCATCGTTTTCTGAAATATTTACAAATTTTATACGAATTCCTCCTCATGCATTACCGGTTGCACTCTTAACTGAGTATAATAGGGGTGACGGCTCCGCTTCCGAGCTTTATCTTCTCCATATAATAAGATATATAGTATAATAGGGATGACGACAAGGTCAGGAAAGTATAATTGTACTCGTAATTAGTCCGTCTTTTAGATAATAATGATTTTAGAATAATGGCCCAATATTTTTCAGTTTGCCAAAAAAGTTAAAATTCATAAAGATATGAAGCATTAAAGTTTCGAAGTGGGGGCTTGCTTCGTCACCTCTTTTAAAAGTATCTCTAAAGGTATCTCGTATTTTTTTCTCAGAAAAAAGAAAAAATACGTGTACAATATTTTTTAATAATTTAACCGATGGGCGAGAAATATTGTTCCATTCGTCATGCATATTGTCATCCAAGGATGCCGAAGGCCGTGAAAAGTGGAGAAGAAAATCGCCGGATGTTTTGAATAGAAAAAAAAAAACACTCCGGGAGTGCCGGCAGAAGTGAAAACTTGAATATCGACGTTGTGCATTTCCATGGATGCGCGTGGCACGCTGTAACATAATCACACGAACATTCGCGCCGCCTAAACGAAACAGCAGGCGCAGGGACACATTTTCGCCGCGCCGTAGAAAGAGAGGGGGATACTTTCTCTCCTACGCCGCACCGCACCGGCTGTCTACTCTCCATCCGTCTTACGAATTTTCGATCAGGTCACGTGTCCTGACACCCTGACGCGAGTTTAACATTTTTTACCCATTACAAAAAAAGTGTACAACGCCGCTAAAGAAGTTTTCACTTCAAAAATGTTATATGGATTGCCTACATTTTTACAAATTTATTAATTTCAGGAATTTAAAGCTAAAAGCTCGGAAAAGCATCAGCCGCCTTTATGACGGACTTAAAGCCCGAATCATTTCTATCAGTCGATCAACTGTTAAAATTGTATACTCGTATGTATAATACCCACCGCCCACTCTTTGATCAGATCTTCCCAGTGCGTCAGCCTCGTCAGTAGCTCCATGAAGTTCTGCCACAGCTCCGGCTTCACAGCCACGTTCAGGTTTGCTTTGATCCACGTCACTATGAGCGTTTGAAATAACGCTGGTGCTAGGAAACCACCTATTAAATATAATTTAATGAAATGGTGTCAGACTTTTAAGCTGTCTAAAGCATCTGGCATTATTTCGCGAAAATAACGGGTATAGATGACTTTACGTGCTTTCCGTAGCACGGATGAGAATGAAATAATAGAAAGAAATATAAAGATTAACACAATCGTAACATCAGTTTCATTCGTGCCAAAAAAGAAAATGTAAAGAACACATACCTAACGATTCTTGTTTTCGTTTGGGTAGTACTTTCGTCAGCACCAGCGAAGTTATTTGAAGCAATACCAACAGAAGTTGCTCCCTGTGAATAAAGTTTTATAAAAACTTGATTAAAATTATAAATCGATTGTCAAAGTAATAGGAAGCGTTAAAAGATAAACGTACATTATGTATGTTTGGAGTGTTAAATTTTTTTTTTCCAAATATTGCTGCTACTTATGCATTTCAAATTAATAATTTAATGAACAATAATTTAAAGGATAATTTTTTTATCGCTATGATTGTCATTTTAAACACTTAATGTAAATTATACTTAATGATGTGTAAAAGTGCCTGCAAAGGTCTAATAACTGAATAAACGCTTGAAATTTGAAGGGTCTTGGATGTTTATCTATATATGTATTTATCACAAAAATATAGTATCGTTAAGTTAGTATCCCAAGATGATGGTGAGGCCGATACTGACCTACGGGGCACTCGTCTGGTGGCCCAAGGTAAGGCAGGTGACTTGTAGTAACGACCTCAGGAAATCCCAGCGATTGGCAAGCTGTGCGATAACTGGGGAGTTCTCCACTACGCCGACTGCATCCATTGAGATTATCATTGGACTGCCACCACTACAATTGTACGTGCAAGGCGAAGCCTGTAAAGCACTCTACAGGCTAACTACGGCTGGTATGTGGAACAGGCACGCACCCAGGACAAGGTATATGCGAATGGAGACGACGCATGAGCTCGAAAGGATGTTGAACATGGGGAGTGACAAGATTCTCCCTGTGTACAACTTCAAGAGGTATTATAAGATATATGTCCCCACAAGGGAAGAATGGAAGGAGTTTCGACCTTCAGAATGAGAATGCAGGTCAAGCATTCGGTAAACGAACGGCTCGAAGATCAACCATGGAACAGGAGCAGGTATCTTTTCAAAGGACAGACAACTGTATCAGAGCATGGGACAGTATGCAACGGTTTTTCAAGCTGAAACATATGCGGTAACCGTGTGTGCTAAACTTAATATGTAAAAAGGTGTTAGAAACCAGCAACCATCTATATTTTGACCGATAGCTAGGCAACTCTCGCAGCCCTCGGCTCCACCAGAATTGATTTTGGACTGGTCTTGGATGGTGGGTGTGCCCTAAATCAGCTGGGTAGGCACAACAAATAAAGACTGGTCTGGGTGCCGGGTCATGTTGGCATTGGGAGAAACGAGAAAGCAGACGAGCTGGCAAGGGAAGGATCGAGCAGCTTGCTTATAGGGCCCGAACCCTTCTTAGGCCTATCATATGGAATGGTTACAAATGCCATAAATGCCAATGTCAAAAGTAGACACAAGGCTGAATGGAGATATTAGTGGACACATCCACTCCTAGGAGACACTTGGTGAAGACTTTTCAAGTGACACAAACGGTTATACCAATATAACAGAAAACAGACAAGAACTCTTCTGGGAGCCCTGACTAGACACTTTCATAATCACAGTCATCTCTTCAAAATGAGACTTGTTGAGAGCCCTAAATGTAGGGCATGTGAGGAACTAATGGAGACAATGAGACACATCCTGTGTAGCTGCGATTTAATGGCCGGAAAGCGTATGGACCTCTTTGGATCAGCATATCCTAAGTTAGGGGACTACAGGCACTACGCACCAGGTAACATTCTGAAGCTTATGCAGTCTTTCTTCAGAAATCCTGATGCGGGTGAGTAAGGCAAGGGGGTAAGTACAATATAACCCAAAGGTTCGACGTGCTTCCAAATATGGACCCCAAAGCAAGATAAGATAAGATAGTATCCCATAACACAAGCTTACGCTTACTTTGGGGCTAGCTCAATCTGTGTTTATCCCTATATATTTAATTTGAATTTTATGCTACAACTGTAGTACTCACCAAGAGTTAGAGTCCATCGCGACGTGCATCACCATGTATCTGTATATGTTGAGCACTCGCTTGCAGGTGTCCGTCTGCTCCTCGAGCAGCTGCTGCTGGCTGAGCGCCCCGGGCGGCGCCACCGGCGACGGGGACGCTAGGAACACGTTCGCAGCCTGGGTCATGAACACTTGGAGCACGTTCTGTGAGCAATATAGTTTGCTGGCTGAATATGGTAATTTTTCTACTCCTGTACTGTTCTGTCTTTTAAACGGTCCCGAACACTATTATATGAACATAGATAATATGGAAAAGTATATACTCTATTCCTAATATAATAGTACATGTGTTGTTATTTCGCCAAAAAGATACTCCTAGCCATAGACCTTTTTTTAGAAAACCTTTGCTTAATATAGTCACTAAAGGAAGTAAATGTCAATTTAAAAAAATAAAGTTTACCTTACGTACTTAGTATCTGCTTAACATAATATGTCAAACATTTTCATATTTTCTTTTATTATTTTTGTATTTTATTTGGTAAATATAGTCGTAGAAAAGTATTGTATGCAATGTTGTATAAGTAAGTCAAAAAAAGCTCGATGGCGTCTCTATACGATGCTCGCCAATTTTTTAACCCGGCTTATATAACTGTTGCATAAAATACTATTGTGCAACAGTCGTTTAAGAAGGTTCATAAACGCTAGTTGCGCAGGTTACGATACGAGCTTTAGCGAGCATCGTAAGTAGACGCCATCGAGCATTTTTGACAATACTTTTTCTACGACTACATTTACTAAATATAATACAAAAATAAACAAAATAAGTTATGAAAATGTTTGACATATGCTTGATAGATTCTAGGTTAAATTAAACTTTTTTTTAATTGACGTTTTCCTAGTGACTTAAAAAGTTTTTTTATGAAGGCAGTATGGTAGATCTAAAGAAAAAAATCTAGGCCTTTGGATAGGCGAAATAACCACACATGTGCTGTTATGGGGACTAGACTATAGACTTTCCTGAGATCATAAATTATCAATGTTCTTAAATTAGTGACTATTTAAAAGACAGATAACAGTACAGGAGTAGAAAAAGATAATTTTTAATGCATACTATGGATGATCTTATGGAACATGAACGTGTGGGGTCTTCTTCTTATATTTAAGAGCTGGGCTCTTGTCGGTGGAGTGTAGCACTGGACCCCGGAAAATTCAGGTATCTCAGGATATTAACCTCTTTATATTTTTAGGTCTTCTTTTTTTTTTGATCGAAATTTTTCTTCTGGGTTTTGTTTCTCCTCTATTACCTTCCATTATTGTTTTAAAAATTGCATCGTGCGTGACGTAGTAGATGACCAAATATTTTCCTTCTTCTATTTTCTATAATTTGTAGTGTTTGTCTTTTCTTTCCCATATTCTTCTACCTTTCCGTTTGTAACTTTCTGTCCAAAATATTTTTTCGTCCTCCTCCAGCACCACATTTCAAACGCTTCTAATCATTCTCTATCTTTTTTATCCATCGTTCACGTTTCACACCCGTACAAAACAGTACTCAATATAAATGTTTTGTTTTCATAAAACTTCCATGTAAATTTTCCTTGATACGAAAACAAAATATGTATTTTTTACTCCTAAATGTATTTTTATAATAGCAATCCTCTTTTTAATATCTTCTGAGCATCTTGATCTTCGTTAAAATTGTACAATGCGACTCAAATATGTTGAACAGAAATGGCGGACTTCAAAGCATTTTTGTACAAATTCCCAGCACCTAGGTTGAACCAAAATGGCGGTTATCGGCGCAGGTACAAATAATGCGCCGTTGCTGCCATTTTGGTTCAATTTACGTGTCGGGAATTTGTACAAAAATGCTTTGAAGTCCGCCATCTTTGTTCAACTTATTTGTGTCGCATTGTACCTAGATATTTAAGACTTTGAACTTGGTCTATTGTTTAATGATGAAACAAGTTTGATGTTTTCATTTACTTACTGGACCTGTTTTTGAGACAATTAAGGACTTGGTTTTACTTATATTTATACTTAATTTATGTTGATTAAAAATATTGTTTATTGCTTCTGTTACTTTCTCTAAAAATGTATCTTTTACTCCTCCATAATCTATTCCAGCATTCTTAAACGTCTTCATCATTTGTTTTCCATTTACTTTAGCGAATGCTTTCTCTAAATCTCTTTCTTTAATAATTCAAAGTGCTTGTCGAGTGCCTTTGTTTTTACGTCAACCATATTGGGCATTGCCCACTATATTTTCTATTTCGGTCGGATTCTATTTTGTATTATTTTATCAATATTTTTTATGCTTAAATTAAATAAAGTAATCGTTCTATATTATTCACATTTTTACATGTGAGGTAATATGAGAAAAATCCTTTATAAACTTATCAGCCGCAAATTGTATCGAATTTATAGATGTAAAAAAAGTATAAACGGAGCTGTGGTCTAGTTACCTCGCGATAGTGAATGGTACCATTCATTTATCAATAAGTTTTGTAAGTAAGCAATCTGAAAGACATTCATGATTACTAACAATCACAATAGTAAATGGAAATTATAACATCGCTTACGACTCCGAGCCGCTATTCAAAATAGCGGAGTGTGAATCATCGTTATATATTTGAATGGTAAACTTATTTAAAAACGCATTATTTACATACATTCATGGATATGCTAATACCACCTACGCTACGCAACGTTTTTCATCTTCAAACAGCTTATTGCTAACATTTGAACAGATGTTCTTTAGAAAGTTGGATATGCAGATTTCGGCATTTTCAAATTAGGAATTTATTCGAAGTTTTAACATTTTGTTACATTGTTTAAAAACTGAAATGTTTGGCGTTGCCCTCAGCTAAATATTTCTATTAGGCAGGGTGGCAAATGAGAAGACTTATTTCGGTTCCTAGTGGCCCCAGTAATGATGAAAGGCAACGGCGATATTATATCACAATTAAGCCCAGGCAAATTTATTTTGAGTCTTAGAAAGTTTTGGGAGAGGAGTTCCTATCTTCAGTCTACCACTTCTTTCGTTCAAAGGATTTTCATGGCTAGCGTCAAACTTGTCCAACTGCTGGAAAGTCCCTAACTAGGACAACGACCAAAGGTGTCCGATTTTTTAAAATTACACATCACTAGCGCATTATCAGTGCCTCTGTTGCGAATGCCAATGGACATCTCCAAAAATAATTTCTTTTCTAAAGAAATTAAAGTTTATAGATTCAAGTGTTACTTTGCTATGCAGTGTCCGATGTTGCTGTAGCCGCAGCGGATGCAGCAGCATGGGAGGGAGCATGCATCAGCTGTTGGTGGCGGGTGCACAGGGGCTGTTGGTGGCAGGTATGCTGGGACTAACAGTAGTGGGTGGGCGCCAGCCGGCAATAGTTTGCATGAACTAATTGGTGGCAGAATCGCACAAAGTAGTTCAAATCATATAGTATGTAAAGAAATATATCGCCATGTACATACCTGCAGGCCAGCTCGAACCATGACGTTGTCCCGGCCGAGCGCGCCGAGGTACGAGTCGTTGCGCAGCCGCCGCGGCGGCGCGAGCGGCTCCCCGGCTGCTAGCAACTGTTGCTCGTAGGTGTTCTCCACCAAAAATGGGGGAATTTCTGCCACCTGTAGAGGAAAGGATTAAATATCCATGTTATAATAGGAGTTTTATACGGTGGTGGTCGAGCAGTCTGAGCGACGCGAACCTGAGTTCAGAGTTAAATTTCTTGACCGATCCTAATTGCAACCCACATTAAATAAAGAATTTAACATTAATAGTAGTAGTAAAGGGTATGTATATTAGAAATATATAACATTATAACAGTGAATGTTTCAAGCCAATGTCAAAAAGAAAAAAATTACTCAAAAAAGTTTTCCATATTTAAGTTTTAACAACTAATATCCTGTATTCCCTAAGCTTTTATGTATTGTTTTCCTTCTTGCTTATCGATATATGTTTTAGTTCAAGGTTTGTACAGTACTTCATGAGAAAACAACAAATGCATATATACAGGGTGTTTTTTAAATCACTGGCATCCTTTCTACTGGTAAAAGTACTCATGAATATGAGCAACATTTTGTATGTTCCATATATATATATATATATATATATATATATATATATATATATATATATATATATATTAGGGTGCTTCTTTCGACATGTTACCCGGTCACGTTGTGATTTGAATTTCTATTGTAAAATATGAATCAGTGTTCCTTTTTTTTTAAGAACGTTGTATGGACATTTGATTATGGAGTCTCCTCAATTGATTAAAATTAGTAGTTATGTTACGTTTTATAGCGAAATATGCACAAAAGTCTCCTTCTTTTTCCTTCCCCATTCCTTTCTTCACCTGTAGCATGTCAAATGTCTGCAATACGAGTACACTAACTCCATGGAATTTCAGCCTTTCGACACCACTGCTGTAAAAACCGGTATAAGATATTTATGTAGAATTTGTGCTCCTTTGGAGCAAAAAATAGTGAAAAGAAAACAAAATTGAGGTTGGAATCCTTAGTTGACAATGCTGAGTGACCAATGAGTGTACAAGTGGCCACAGACAAGATTACTCTTGCAGAACAAAAATGAGATGAATAGTGGAAGTTTTTTGAATCTTATCATAATACTCTTAGCTAGAGTTAAGGTATTGCTGGTGATCTGCTGGACTACCCTGATGTATATACATAGCAGAAACCTAATATTGCGATATTTTTGTCCCGTTTTAAACATGAATTAGAATCGACAAAACTGAAAAAGATATCTGTGAAAGAAATATATTTTTTCGATGTGATGATATGGTAAAAATATTGGTTACAAGCCTCTACTTGATAGTAAGCACCAGTAAATGACCTGAAGTTATGCAACCTTTAAAAAAACTAACTAAAACTGGCTACTAATTGCTTAAATTAATAGCTAGTGTATTTCATACTTCTGAACAATGAAATTTCAGTCATGTTTTTTTTTTTAAATTGTATTTGCTAATCTTAGGCTAGAATACAAAAATAAATAAGTATTTTTATCAAACATATCTAATACAAAACACTGCAGAATTTGTTACTAGCAAGTACTTATAGTTTTGTTATATTCTGGGTTACTCATCAACATTTTTGAACGACTATTTACAAACTTGAAACAATGATGTATTTTATAGGTACTTATATTATATATAAATATAACCATTTATTCTTTTCGACTGGTGAACCTCAGGAAGGTTTTGCGAAAAGAAAAATATAATAATTTAGTATATTGCTGATATTTACAATTTAAAAAAAAGCAAAAGCCAGATTTGCCCTTTATAATTACGGAGTATATTTGAAAATACTCTATCTTTATCTTTCAATAAATTGTTTCAGGGTTTTAGTAATAAATATTTATTTGAAATAATATCATTTATTTCGTATTTAAATGCCATGTGTCATGAAAACATAAATCTAAGCTCAGCAGTGATTAACCTTAAATGTAACGTTAAAATTTGAAAATAATACTGAAATAGTTTCTTAAGGTATAGTATCAAATGACGGGGTGAACCGTGGAAATTTTTTTTTTCATCGTAGTAAGAAGCACCCTAATATATATGTATATCAGCTTTTAGCATGCATACATATTATTCATGTTTTTATCGCTTACACACAGCCATTTAATAAATCGCAATGGCCACTTTCAGTGATGGCGGGCGAGTACTGTTGGTAAAGTTAGCCGGAAACAGAGTCGCCTAAAGATTTGATTTAAATTCACGCCTAGGCTTTTCAGCTGCTACTAGCAGCTGATATATTCAAACTTATACTTTTTTCCTGTATGGAATGGAACATTTGTACAATGCGCAGGTTCTGGTCATGTGATAGATAGATAGATAAATTATTTATAGTATATACCACACTACAATACATAAAAAATAAAATCTTAACCTAATATAAATTAAGTACAGGAATGTGTGTTCTACAGTACAAAAGGTTGAAGCTCAGTGTGGGGAATTGCCCAGTGAGCAAAACACTGATTTTCAGCTACCGCCAGTCCAGGTGCGCTTGCGTCGTTGAAGTTGATTTAAATACTTAAATTAATAAAAAAAAGATATATTAAAAAGGTTTATACAAAATATTGTCACATGTATTACCAAAGAGGAAAGACATTGAGAAAGCAAGACTGAGGTACAAAGTGAAATTACAATACGAGCACTTTCTAAGAGCACGCTACCTAAGCGACAAAAACTGGAGAGTTAACATACATTCATCTGTATCCAGTCCTTGTAAAGCGCAATGACGCGGCGCGTGGCGGCGGCGTGCGAGAACGGCAGCAGGAACGCCTGCCGCAGCACCTCGATGGTGAAGTCCACGTGCTCGCGGCTCGAGCAGCACAGCACGTCGCGGACTACCAGCTCCGAACTTAGTTCTTCGTATGCTCCAGTACCTAGTGGCAAAATCGAAATATAGCAATCTGTTTTAAATCTTACAGAGTTATCACAGGACCGTAAGCACTGTCGTACTCTTGTGCTGGAAACTAGGAAAGTAAGTATGTATGTACATCTTTTTGGATTGCAGTGGCATTATAAGCTAGCTACACATGTATACAATTGGGTATTTTCTGTGGTCAAAAATAAATTTTTTGGTACCGTTAAATAAAAATAAAACAAAAAATAAAACGTCACAAAATAATGTCACATGTCATTGATCTTATCCATTTTCAGCATGATATAAGATTTATTATTGCAGAAAAACTAATATCAAGAGCGCTATGACTTCAAGAAATTATGACTTTATTAGCCTGTATTTCATACAAATCCCATAGAAAATGTTTGTATTGACTTTTAGATAAATCTCAAATATGTTCGCATTTATGTTTTCTAGTTTATTAATGTAAATTTCCTATCAGTATAATTAACAAACGCGTTAGGGGCTCTAGTTTCAGGAAAACCTATTAATAGAAATAACAGTACTTCCCTCCTATTGTTTACATCTTTCCTTACTACATGTTTACTGAAAAAGCTTGAACGGAAAATACTTTATGAACATAATCTAAACATGTATTCTGGATAGATTACATTTTAATGCAAAATTAAATAAATAATGTATGTACAATCTACCTGATTCCAAACTAGGATGTGGAGTATTAGATGCAGAGTCATGAGATGATGCTCTACTGGAGTCAGATGGATGCCCCACAGTGAAGGAGGTTTCCTCCTCGTGATGCAGCGACGTCGCCGGAGTAGGGGTGTTCGAATGCGGAAGGTGCGACCCTGTACTTGTCATGGAGGATGGTTGCCCACCGTCGCTGCCTGTCTTCTTCATGAAGTGGGCATAGTTTGCGACCCACTTTATTAACGTAACGCGGCATAAAACAAAGTCATCTTCTAGAATGTTATGATGCACTGGTAGTTCTGAAAGATATTTTTATTAAGTATAAAAACAGGTCTAAACTTTTTAAATAATTCAAATGTTGTGGAAACTTACCCAGATTTGGCTTGTATAAAGAGTTCTTGTAGTTAAATTGAGGGCAAATTACAGGTAAATAATACAATTTAAATTTTTCTAAAAGAAAAGCGAAGCATCTCATCGCTTTTGCGTGCGAACGATCTCTCCAATGTATTTTTGTTACCGATGTCGCCATACCGTCCAAAAGAATTTCAAAGAAATATTTGGTCTCATTTTCTACAGCTCTCTCATTGGCACTAGCTGGCAGTAACGGC
This sequence comes from Acrobasis suavella, assembly GCA_943193695.1. Taxonomy (NCBI): domain Eukaryota; kingdom Metazoa; phylum Arthropoda; class Insecta; order Lepidoptera; family Pyralidae; genus Acrobasis; species Acrobasis suavella. The sequence continues at coordinate 8,983,184 of OW971947.1, forward strand.
TGAATCTCTACTGATTGGACCGGATTTAACGCGTTTGTATCATGAAATATTGATGCCGAGACATTTGCTATCTTTCCAATAATTCCAGAAGTTGTCTGTTCTACAACAACTTTCTTTGCATTATCAGTGGTAGCAGTAAAATTGGGATGCTGCAAAATATCCTCCATGGTGAAGTTGTTGGATTCATGGGTGACATTTCCTGAGGCGTCAAACTGTTTGGTCTTGAGAGGGAAACCAGTTGGCATGATGTTTGGCTCTGGCAGGCCTGGCACCAGCGAGGCAAACATTTTGTGCACTTCAAGAGGGGCATTATCACCAAGAGCTTGATACCAAAGAAGAAAATACCTACAAAATATTAATGTGATTACAATTTATAAAAAGAACTACCTAGTTAATTTAAAAGGTCTTCAGTTGTACATAGTATTCATATAAAAATATCGCACCTCATCGCTTCTGCTCTTAATTTTTGTGAATTCCAACTATGGAGGAGTTTTGAAAATACTCTTGTCAAAGAGTGTAACTGCCATCTTTTCCCTATCAACTCGGGTAGGAGGCATAATACTTTTTCCAATAGGCACAAGGCCCCTTCTAGCTCTTCTCTGCCTGCCTTGTGTACTGAAAAATTGTAAGATTAGTATCGAAAACAAAATTTTGTGAAGGTTAGTTCAAAATAAAGCTAAACCAATTTGTTTAGTGGTCTGCCCATTAACAAGAAACTATTAAAGGTGGTTAAATTCCAGTCATCAGCATTATGTAATGTTTGCAGTGACTCAGCCTGTAGATGCAGCAGCCAAATAGTTATGGGGCTTGAAAATACATATACGAAAATGGTCCATGTTTGGCAAAAGATTATGTACCCAATCCAAGCATTATCAGACATCTCAACACTGATTAGTAATCTTATCTGTATGATTATAGATTTGTGTGTTAAATCAAAGATTCTTGAAGAATGATTTAAATATTTGCTTCATTTGAGATGTATCCTAAGATCTTTAGATAATAAAATAATTACATATATGAAGACCTGGTAATTCTAAAATTATCTAAAGTCTTGCCCAAATGATAAAAAAGGGATGTTATTTTTTAATATGTAGTTATTAAAAGGAAAAAGTTACGTAAAGGAAATAAGCCATAAAGTTATAAATAGACCTAACCTTACTGGATACAATGATATATAAATTACAAAAGTACTTATATATAAACAAAATTCAATCATGTAATATTTATTACAGTAATTATTATATGTATGACATTTCACCCACAATATTTACGTTAATAAATAGATATTTTTCATGTAACTTTTGAATCCCTTAATATTTCACTGTCTATGAGTTTTGACTGTATAATTAGTACTTACAACTAAAAACTAATTATGAGTATGATAGATTAATGAATCAGAAAGGTAAAGTAATCATTAAATCAGAGATTACTTTTTACATTCACAAAAAGGTGATAGAACTTTTTTCTGATTGTGAAAAAGTGATTTCTCTGTCGGCAACCTCTAAGACTATAAAAGCACATAATTATAACAAAAATTAATAAATGTCCTAATCTCACATAAACATGCAAACTTAAGTATGTTTATGTACGAAGATAGTACCAAAAAAGCAAATAGTAAGTTTCAAGATGTTGGTGTGCAATCTATTTCAATCAGTGATCCTACTCATGATAATGATCCAGTACCAATGGACAAGCTCGTGAAGTGATAAGACTGTCTGAGAATGATACAAAGCTCCGTGCTAGACGGACATAATTTGTGTTCAAACTACAACTCACCAAGATGGAATGGTAGTTCTGTATGCAGAAACAAAAATAGTAAATAACATTAAATAATGGCCAATATTAAAGTAATCATGAATTAAAAAAAATTAACTAAACAGTATAATTAATAAAACAGTATATTTTTCAATACAAATTTCTTTGTGGCAAAATATACTTTAATGTTTATTAAAATAGAAACATTTTAGCACTGCATAAGGACTTACCTCTTTGCCGAAGATTATTTTCTGCCTGAATGAAATTATCGTACAATATGAAATAGACATGACTGAAGTTTCCTTCAAAGTATGCCTTTGCTTCATCAGCATCATAATGCTCTGAAAAGAACACAGATAAATAACTTTCTTCACTTCATATTGTGAACAACATATTGCTATGAGGACCTTACTAACAAAGTTTTATACATATTCATAAAAAAAATATCAAATTTGATTTAAAACATAGTTTTAACTACTAATAAAAGATAACCATTTGACAAAACTAAAGACAGACAAACAACTTTGTGTCTAAATAGATAGACAAGCCTGTGCTATCATCAAACAACTATGCCATACAAGTCATAAATTAAATGAATTAAAGGACTCATTGGCACCTGTCATTCTAGGATATGGTCTAAAACCTCTCTGCACCATTAAAATTATGGTGCCTACATTGGAATCACTTTAGTGACATCTAAAAAAGTAACAGTTTAAGTACATTAAGCATGTATGCAAAGCATGAGGATATACATATAATAAGTAAATAGGCAGTATAAAAGGAATTGATGCAGTTTATTTTGGGATCATGTTGAGCATTTCTTCTAGTTCTGGTACTAATCTACATAGCCAGGACAGGTTGCTAATGCAGACTATGGCATTAAATTATTTAAGTGCATATGTTTCACAGGTTGACAAGGTGCTAAATAATTTAATAGAAGCGAAAAGCTTTGCGTGTAAACAGGCTAAAAATATTGATTTATATTAAAAAATATTTAATAAATATGTTTTTTATACTGAGATAACACGTTAAAGATATGAGAAGGATGGATTTAACACAATATTAAACGAAATAAATACGACGGATAGCTAAGTACATCAAAATACAGTTATTTTCAACCCATTAGCATGTCGTGCTAAATGTAGCGTTACGTAAAGTTAAGCATGGAAAATAAACGCTTAAAAATATAATAAATAGTTCTAAAGTAAATAAATGTGTGTATGGGGAGTAAAAAACTCACCTAAAACGATTTTTAAGTGTTTAAGTCGAGTGGCTGAATCCTTCTTTGAATCCTGAATTTTGACTGATGATTTCTTAACATCTTGATGAGATTTTTTAGTAAACATTGCGGCAATATAGTTATAATGTCATTACGCATATCTTTTTCACTATCAAAGTGATAAAATTAATAATTTTACATTGTTTTCTTCCGTTTTCACTCCCATTTTGACATTTGATTTACACAAAAATTTCAAGTTGACGTAAACAGTATTTTAAGTCGTTCAGAAATTGAATGCATGAGCACAAATTAGATAGTATGTCCAAGGATGCATGAGCATCTGTCTGTCACCCACTAGGTATTTATAATAGCAACCCTATTCTGACGTTTCTTAATAAGGAGTTGCCATTGCATTCGTCCCAAAACCGGATGTGAGTTTGTTTATGATAATCATAAATAAAAAGCAAAAACAGGAAGGCTACCACCAACACTTATAAAACCATTCAGAAACAAGGCAGTTTTTAAGCAGGTCAAAAGCAGAAAGGCTACCACCAACACTTATAAAACCATTCAGAAACAAGGCAGTTTTTAAGCAGGTCAAAAGCAGGACAACTTTAAATCCTACCATTACGTTTATAATGCTGAACGTTTTTGAATGGTTATTCCTGAATGGTGAACTGTTTCTTGTCTCTGGCTTGTTTTGGTGATGAGACTGCGAAGACGTTCAAATCCTTGACAAAAAATTATTATTTTTACCGGTTTTTTTATTTACGTTAAACAAAATCTAAAAGTCTAAAAGTTAGTGTTATTTACTTTGTTTTCATTTGATTATGTACATAAATTTAATTTGATATTGACCATTAAAGATGGCTAAAATGAGTGCGAAAACAATTGTGAATGAAAGTTTTGAACGGATGTCTGCGTCTGGTTTTCGAAATTATAAATAAATCGTAAATTCGTGACAACATAAATGTTTTATGTTTTTAATGCTGGAAGCCGAGCAACCACCTGACAAAATATATCCATCACTTCATATTATAGTGCTTTTTCGAATTGCCGTGATAAATAGTTATTATACGATGGTAACGACTAGTATTTGAAAGTTAATTTTATTGTGGGCTTCATCGTACAAAAGCACAGTGTCTTGTCATAAATATATTTTATCAATAACCATGTCGTAACATTTTAACTACATACCTATTCAAAGTTTATATTTAGATAATTATGTGTTCAAACTTGCAGCTTCTTCACTAAGTGCTATTATAAATAACATAAATATATACAGACAAAGTAAGTTCGAGACTAACTCAACGAGATAAAGGCTAAGGTTTTAGTAAGTACGCAGTGATTGTAGTGCATAAAGAATTTTATTACAAAGTATGGGTATGTATTTGATATTCGTAGATTGCGACATGAATCTAAACTATTTTTTTTTCAGGTATTCTGGTGAAAAAGCGAACCAGCCTAGCAACAGATCTAGCCTTGTAAAATGCTTGGAATTCAACATTCTGCCATTTCACTGGTTCAATCACAGGTTCCAAAGGAGGCTGTAATCCTCTGGCTCTCTCAGTCTTCTTTGTATTTTATAATAGGCTCCAGTGAATCCTGTCTTGTATTTTTTAATTGATGTCATCATGGTACTTCTCAGAGAGTAACCAAAGAATCCTGTAAGACAAAATGTATAAATGTATGTAGTTGTAATTTTAATAAATAACTTATACTTAAGAATGTGTTTTTATTTGTTTTCGTGTGTGAATAAATATTTTACAAGGATTAGCATTGTTATTACTTACAAAAAATATGTTACGTAAGTTGGAATAACTTACTATTTTTCACATAAGTTGTACTAAAATAATGAAGTAATATATCTTACTTTGTTTTTGAAATCCAAATTTCCAATAAAAGGTATTAAGAAGGATTAATTAAGGTCCCATGGTAGCGTTACTTCAATTATCTACTAACTGTTTTGTAAAAATCTAAAGTAAAGAAAAAACATATTCACATTCACAAGAAAACCAACTAAAATCCTTCATAATTACTGGAAAGTAACTTTTTTAAGGATCGCTTTATTTGACACTTGAGACGCGCAATAATCGTTTGCGTGCTGTCAAATAGACGTGATGGTAGGAATAGTCCATACAAAAAAAGGTGAATGGTTTTGTGACGTCAACCAAAACAATCCTGTTTAAGGCCTGCTATAAAGGTGTCATGGTTGCATTAAACAATACAGTTCAGTTTAAGTGCTGCTGTAAGAGATGACGGTAGGATTCCAGACGTTTCCGATAATTTTGGCGCACACATTTAAAATTTTAAAATAAAGCCTCAAAGCAAAAGCTTTTCGCGTTCGCATTTCGAATTCTCTTCTCGTGGGTGCCTGCCCAAAAGATAATATGCTCCTGGGTGGGCTAACCTCCGTGGTCTGTGGAGGTGTCCCTGTACGTCCGGCGCACCCTGGGGCCTGGGCAATCTGTGTGGACAGCCAGTCGGTAACGCAGATTGGCTGATCCTTTCGCTACGGAATGGAAAAAAGAGGAAACGGCCCTCTTCAGGGCCAAACCAACAATAACGGCACTTTTCAGCGCCAAACAATAAGGACATTTTACAATCAGCTCTCACCACAATATCCATAAACATGAAGGATTCTCGAAAATCAAAACCGATATCCTTGCTGATCTCTGTCAACAGGCAAAATGCGATGTCTTCTGTGTTCAGAAACTCTCAGAGGCCCTGCAGCCCATCGCCCATATATAACTGGGTTGACGCTTATTGGAGAAGTACCACATCCTAAACATGGTAGTGCACTATTTGTAAATTCAATGTTTCTGTAGTTTTCGCATCTTCCCAAACACACAATCATACAGAAATCATGAGCGTGGACATCGGAACTTGTTCTATCACATCAATCTATAGCCCTCCAGGATTAATATTTGATTTTAATAACACCGTAGAATATGATAAACACAATTCCAAAATAGTGATAGGTGACTTCAATAGATACACTACTGTATGGGGCTGTAAGGATAGTGACGAAAGTTATAGTTTTATTTAACACCTGTATAAATTATTATTAAGGAAGCAATAAACGAATTGAATTGAATTGAATTGAAAGTTATCCATATCCCAAAAGAAATACGGCTACAACCCAGAAGCTCCAACCTTACAGACTATGTAACAAAATCCATCTGCCGGTAGTAAAACCTACAATTGTGCCTTTCAAACGTGGGTTCAACTTCCGAAAAGCAAACTGATATAAGTATGCAGCTGAAGTGGATAAAAGACTGCGCGAAAGTTTCTCCAAATCTGGACAACTACGATACATTTGTCAATTCGATATGGAAGGCGTTCCGGCATCATATCCCACGTGGCTGTAGCTTGCCTAACGGGAAAGCAGACTTGATAAGTCAATACGCATCTCTGTTTGCTGAGGACCCGTTCTCTAAGGCCACAGTCGCAACAGGTGAAGAGCTCATGAACCACCTAGATAAAAATCGTGCAAAAATGGGTTAACATCGTAGAGTCTATGGATATGACCCATAACAGTAAGAAGGCCTGGAGTACTTTATGCAGGTTGACCTGTGAATCCTGTGATCCACCTCCAGCCACCGACCCTGGCCCAGTTACCGCTAACCAAGTGGCACATCAACTGCTTCTCAACGGCAAATCCCCATATAAACGTTCCCACAACAAACGCTGTTATACTATATTATCTCATGATGATAATATCTACCATTAAAATCAGCGCTGAATTCACCTAAGATTATATAATCGCAGCTTTAAAAGACCTAAAAATGTAAAGGCGGCAGGTATCGATGACATTTGTGTGGAATAACTTAAACACCTTGGCCCAGAAGCGAAAATGTGGCTATTAAACATGTTTAACAACTGCGTCTGTAGTTCCCAAATTCCGAAAAAGGGGCGGAAAGCAAAGGTTACCGCCTTGCGCAAGCCTGGAAAAACGCCAGACGATCCCAAAAACTTTCGCTCAATTTCCCTCCTATGTCATTCCTACAAAATGTTTGAAAGACTGTTACTCAACCGACTGACGGAAATAATAGATAACCAACTCGTTCCCGATCAAGCTGGCTTTCGATCAGGTAAATCTTGCTGTGGGCAGGTGCTAAATCTGACTCAGCACATCGAGGACGGGTTCGAACGGTGCTGAATTACAGGCGTTGTATTTGTAGACCTAAGCGCAGCATATGATAGACTCAACATCAAGCTCCTACTTGAAAAAGTAGCTGATCTCACTCGCATTTTGTCAATATGCTTGGAGAGATGCTGCGCAACCGCCGCTTTCAGGTCCTACTCAATTCACACAAAAGCAAATAGCGAACCCAGAAGAACGGTCTTCCACAGGGTAGTGTTCTCGCACCTACCTTGTTTAGGTAGGTGCGAGAACACTACCCTGTATACCCACGAATACGCGTGTCCGGTATGAGCCCGAAAAGTCGGAAAAGTTTTCTCAGGCAGCCAAGCATCCCACCCAGAGAAGCCCGAAATACTAGACTGGCATGGTGGAAAGATTTTCCACCATGCCAGTCTAGTATTTCGGCTCATACCGGACACGCGTATTCGCCAGCCGAGTAACACAAGGGCTAGGCAACTCGTCCGTAGTAGGTAAGGTGATACTCCTCGGCGAGTAGTTGTGAGACGGCGTATGATATTATTACGAGAACTTACCTTTGCTTTAAGGTTATTGCAGTTCTCCCTGTAAGTACGTCAGAAAACGATCGAGGGTTACACCCAGACATGTTGGCGTAGAGTTGTGTGTAATATCTACGCCATCCCACGTGATCTTCAGCTCTTCAGCTCACAAATGAAAGGCGCAGGACTCTGTCTTTGATGGCTTTGGTCGTAACGAATTAGTTTTATAGTATAAGGTTAGCTGATCCAAGACAGTTGTTAGGGTTGCTTCTATCTCTTCAAAGCATTTGGATTGGGATGTAAGGGCCAGGTCATCTGCGCAGATGAAACGATTAGTGGCTGGTGGACAGCCAGACAGGGCTGATCATTAGTGTAAATATTAAACAAGGTAGGTGCGAGAACACTACCCTGTGGAAGACCGTTCTTAGCCTGTGGAAGGGTTCGCTATCTGCTTTTGTGTGAATTGAGTAGGACCTGAAAGCGGCGGTTGCGCAGCATCTCTCCAAGCATATTGACAAAATGCGAGTGAGATCAGCTACTTTTTCAAGTAGGAGCTTGATGTTGAGTCTATCATATGCTGCGCTTAGGTCTACAAATACAACGCCTGTAATTAAGCACCGTTCGAACCCGTCCTCGATGTGCTGAGTCAGATTTAGCACGTGCCTACAACAAGATTTACCTGATCGAAAGCCAGCTTAATCGGGAACGAGTTGGTTATCTATTATTTCCGTCAGTCGGTTGAGTAACAGTCTTTTAAACAGTTTGTAGGAATGACATAGGAGGGAAATTGAGCGAAAGTTTTTGGGATCGTCTGGCGTTTTTCCAGGCTTGCGCAAGGCGGTAACCTTTGCTTTCCGCCACTTTTTCGGAATTTGGGAACTACAGACGCAGTTGTTAAACATGTTTAATAGCCACATTTTCGCTTCTGGGCCGAGGTGTTTAAGTTATTCCACACAAATGTCATCGATACCTGCCGCCTTTACATTTTTAGGTCTTTTAAAGCTGCGATTATATAATCTTGGGTGAATTCAGCGCTGATTTTAATGGTAGATATTAGCATCATGAGATAATATAGTATAACAGCGTTTGTTGTAGGAACGTTTATATGGGGACTTGCCGTTGAGAAGCAGTTGATGTGCCACTTAGTTAGCGGTAACTGGGCCAGGGTCGGTGGCTGGAGGTGGATCACAGGACTCACAGGTCAACCTGCATAAAGTACTCCAGGCCTTCTTACTGTTATGGGTCATATCCATAGACTCTACGATGTTAACCCATTTTTGCACGATTTTTATCGCATTTTGTCGACATCGCATTTTGCCTGTTGACAGAGATCAGCAAGGATATCGGTTTTGATTTTCGAGAATCCTTCATGTTTATGGATATTGTGGTGAGAGCTGATTGTAAAATGTCCTTATTGTTTGGCGCTGAAAAGTGCCGTATTAGTATTTGTGATTGATGTGACTAGCAACCCGTCACTACTTTGATTACCTTTTACACTGTCTCGGACATTTTCACGATAAAAGTGGCCTTTGAGGCCCTGGGCTCTGTCTGTTTAGAGTCGCAAGACTGATCCTGTGGCTGATATGATGATGATGAGGGATGCATGTTAAGTTCCCGAAGATATAAATAATCAGACGTACAAATCATAGTAATTGGTAATAGTAGCAGTCGGTACAAAATAGAATAGGTGTTAGGTACTTATGTTCATTTATAAACAAATTTGATAATGAGCGAGGGTCATTATTACAGAAACGTTGCTTATTTTTATATTAAATTATCTCTACCTACCTATGTGTTGATTCAAAGTAAGCATACATATATTTCCTTTTGGTATATCAAAACCGTACATCGTACGTACCTAAAACGCAAAACATGAATAAATAATCAAACCTTAAAAAAAAAAACCGTACAATGTACAGAACCTACTCCTACAGCGATATTACGTACCCGCATTTTTTATCGAAAACTTGTTTTGATTTGTCGAATGACGTCGTGCGGTCATTATTTATACATAACTTGATCATTGAGCTCCTCAGTATCTCCCTAGTCCGTGTTAAACCGTGCATTTACTTGCACGTGCATCTCCACGAGTCCATACTATACTATTTAATTGATAATGAACTGTGTTTGTGTCTAGTCACCTATTTATTTTTTGCAATAAACCAGAGTCAAAGTGGATCTTCGTGCCTATAGTCATAACGAAGTGTACATAATGTTTACTATAAATAAGATTTTGGTTGCGTGTATATTGATTGTCGTTTCAAAGGCACAAAATAAATCGGAATTATTCGGATACCCCGAAGTTGAGGAAGACGAGAACTCGAAAAACAAAGACGTAAGTAAAACTTTAATTATCTTAACTAAGAGACAGAGGACCTTTTAGAGACTGTTATGAGTAAAACAATCGATGCATGAGTGGACATATATATGTAGGTATGATGCTTACGTAAATATAAACAAATAGTGGGAGATAACCGTTTTTGATCGTTTGGATCACTTGGACCTTTTCTACTATTACTAAAGTTATGAATAATGTGAACATAATATATATATATATATATATATATATATATATATATATATATATATATGTATTTCGCAAAATAACTATTTTGGCACCATTGAGCCATTTGTATGTACTTATAGTGTATATGAATACACTATAAGTACATACAATTGATACAATACATCCTTCGCCGTGCAAATGGGTAAAAAATATCTTCCCATTCTCTAATTATTTTTATTTAATGTACATAGGTACCTACATCCATGCGTTCTATTATTTGTTTTGTTATTAACTAACATAAGAATCGAAATCAATACGTTATTAAATTAATATAATTGAGCCCTTGAATGAATTTCTTTATCAGCCGCTAATTGCTCTGACTATCTATACAATATGTATACCTGTATGCCTCTCTTACATAAACATCTCTCAGAGGCCTGGAAGAGATCTCTTTTGAGATAAGTAGTACCTTTTTACAACTTTATTTGATAATAATAAATATATACGGACAAATTTACTGATTATTTTGATTTATTCTCTGTATAAATTTTCCGTGTACATAAATTGGTAAATAATAATCCTGTCTGATTCTTGCAGGAGCAACTCAGACCGTAAATATGAACAACTTTTACTATTGGTCCCATAGGAAAAGTTTTTCATATTTACGGTGCTTGAAATTCGAAGAAAAATCGACATTTTCATACAAATTGCCTATTATGTAATGCCTAATATGTATGTACCATAGTTAGGTACATACATATATAACAATATTGTTTATGTAAATGTTGGGTACTTCCTAAAAGGTACGATATGAATGTCTCATGTTTGCCCGAAAAATATATGCAATAAACTTAAATGCCTGAATTTTATGTGCCCGAATCTCATTTGCCCGAATGTTTTGTTTACCATAAAAGATATATGACATACTCTTGTTTGCCCGTACAAGGCATTCCATAATGATATGAGTGCCATACGTATTGTTATCCATTTTATTAATAGCACTATTATTATTTAACAGACTATTTAAACGCCATACTAAATTAATTTTTAATCTACCCAATATACAAAGGAAGAATTTTTGCGTGCTTTAGCATCAAATTTATATTTAGACTAAGTGAAAAATTAGGTTATTGTAATAAATATCTGATAATATGATTGATTATATATTATTTTTTTTTTATTTCTAATACCTACTTATCACTATAATTGATACGTTATATAGCAAGTCGTTTTTGATAGGGTCACAGTTCTAACCTAACCTACTTTCTGGTAGCAAGTCGTTTCTGAGGGGATCACAGTTCTAACCTAACCTAACCTACTTTCTGGTAGCAAGTCGTTTCTGAGGGGGTCACAGTTCTAACCTAAAACCTAACCTACTTTCTGGTAGCAAGTCGTTCCTGAGGGGGTCACAGTTGTAACCTAACCTAACCTACTTTCTGATAGCAAGTCATTTCTGAGGGGGTCACAGTTCTAACCTAACCTAACCTACTTCTGGTCGCAAGTCGTTTCTGAGGGGGTCACAGTTCTAACCTAACCTAACTTATTTTCTGGTAGCAAGTCGTTTCTAAGGGGGTCACAGTTCTAACTCCTTGCCTACTTTCTGATAGCAAGTAATTACGATGGCAAAAGATGTTATGGCATATGATAATTACGGCTTACATTGATGATTACAAGTGATATTATTGAAATTGACTTTATGGTAAATAAAGTTTCTAGCAAGTGACTAATATAGTAAACAACGAGTATGACATATAAAATTATGAGAAACAATATTATGTCTGTTGACCATTATAGCAGATGAAATTCGGGCATATGAAATTCTGGCAAGTGGGTGTATACCGTACGATACCACGTATGAAATATTATTTGTAAATTTTGGATTCTGTATCAATCGGTCGGCAGAAGTATGTAAATTGGGTTCAAACTCGTCGTATATTAATAAAAAGTAAATATATATATATATATATATATATATTTACTATTTATATATATGTATATATATATTTTTTTGTTTCTATCCCTAAAACTTTGTAGGAATTGGAGCTGTTAAAGTATCAAGAATAATATCAAGCCGCGTGTGACCTTTTTACGCCGTGATTAATTTTAAGTTCAAGTGTAGTACTGTGTAACAGCTGATAACTGGAGTTCTATTGATGGGATGGTTGTTGTTTTCAATGTACGACGTAGACACGATCATGAACATTTAAATAATAAAATCGGCCAAGTGCGAGTTGAACTCCCTTGGAGAGGGTTCCGTACAATGCTAAAGTTTTTAAATTAATACAAAATATCAAATTGGAAGTTCTCACAGTAAGACGCGAATTAACTACTATTAGCGCTACCAACGCTACTAAGTGGTGTTTTAGTGAACTATTTTCCGTAAATGAAAGTATTAGTTATATTGACTTTACTACTTTATTTTCAATTGATATAATTCTTATAGGTTTTCCTGTAAGCAATGAAATTTTTTTTAAAGGTGGTTCATTTTCGTCTTATTTCATGAATGAAATCAAAACTATTTATTTTACAATAATAACAAAAATATATTTAAGATCCTCATAACGAGCCCTTTCATTTGAAAATTGACACAGTAAAGTTTGCAAAACTTTTTTTTAATTTCCTTATTTTGTCCCCCACAGAACCATTATGTTAAAAAAATACTTTGCACATCTGTGTTTGGGTTAAAGGATTACACTATCCTACCAAATTTCACTTGATTTGGTCTAGTAGATTCGGAGCAAATTGGCTGTGACAGACGGACGGACAGACAGAGTGATCCTTTAAGGGTTCCGATTTTTCATTTTTTGTATGAAACCCTAAAAAATAACTCTACTTCATGGTATCTTCAAAAAAGAAAGGCTAGGTGTAGGAACCCATCATTACTTTCCCTTCTCCACCTCCTCGCTCGACACGATGCAGAACGTGGTCTTTGGGTTTATAGCCCAAGGATCTGTCAACCCCGTAAGAGATATGATAAATATGTATATTTAAATTTTGTTTCGTTTTCAGAATAGACAACCAGTATTTCTACCGACTGTATGTCCAGAAACGGAATTGTACTATCCCGGCGATCAGAAAGATGACTGGATATGCGACTGCAGGCCAGGTGAGACTAACCGTTTATTACTTGTAGTAAATATTATGATAAATAATTTAAAAAATAACAAGTTATTAATAGATGTCATCATTAATATTACTAGATTCATTAAAATCCAACACTAATTTTCGTAATAAAATTTAAAAATGTGAAGCACCGATTCTGAAATAATATTTTTCGTTTCCAGCGTACCTGTATCACCCCACTACCGATAAATGCTGGCCTGCCTTCCGAAAGGGTCCATGTGCAGATAAGGAGTACCTGATACTACCTATGAACTCTGTCATACCCGTGTGCGTACAAAATCCTTGCGTGATCGATAGTTACGTACAGTTTGGCACTAAGTGCCAGCGCCTTGGGTCCACCATCGCTTGTGACCACTTGTACCCTATTCCTGCGGCGTTGGGAGTAAATGCTACGACTCTGGAGGTCAGTTGTGTACATTTGAATATTCAGTTGAGGATTGGCAACATCGTCCCTAAGTCCCCGGTAGCCGAGTGTCCGCCGGGCTGCAAAAGAAGTATCAATGCAAAGTGTGCCACAACTTCCTAATAAACATATCACTTTAATGTCTGCTCGTTTTATTTGTGCAGTGACTCCAGGAATTCCAATGAATAACCATATATGTATTTACTTTAGATATTCTGGAAAGTAGGTACCCTAACTCCAGGAAAAAAGTCAACACAGTTAAATAAATGCATTTAAAAACAAACTCGACGAGTGGATAAGAAGAAATAGAATGTCGTTAATAAATAAATGAACTGTGCAAAGACTTTATGGACTCTCAGCACTGTGTGAAATAGACATTTCAGCTCCAAGCTGCTCGTATATATAAATAATAATAATAACTTCAGACACCGTAAGCCGTTTGGACTTAGTACAATATAAAAATCTTTATTTGGAGTAATAATTCGTTTCAGTACAAAGTTTTGCTTTTATACCACTTCAACATAAATATGGCAGTCTATATTTGCGGCTTCGTTACTGATACCATCGAAGTCGTTAAACAATCCAAAATTTAAGAGTCGTTATTAAATCTCCTAAATCGGGCTACACGCTAACTTGGAGGAATTTTAGGCTTACGATTTACTACAAAAGTTTCCTGACTTAAAGATTTTTGAAAAATAATGGCAAACTGTTGCCCCGGAGGCCTCTGCCCAGGGAATACTGAAACAGGTTAATAAATAATAAGTTATGTTTAGTTATAAAAGAAGTTTCCCGGCAGCCGGTTTTGTCAGATTTGAGATGTCTTTTGAAAGTTTCTGTTGAAATGCCTCAACATTACGAGTATCATAATATAAGTATTATGTTAACTTCAATAAATTCTTTGAATTTGTTTTCCGCGTGCTTATCAATATAATGGAACGAGGTAACTATTTCAATATTATGAAAATTGTACCAAAATTATGGATGGTGTCATTCGTGTAATCTGAAATCTCTGTAGGTACAAAATAAGAACAGATTCCAATAATCCGCGTTTTTTATCACCTTCCAAATCAATATTAATTTCGTTAATTGAAGTTGTGACTGCCAGAAGAAGTTGTATAACCTTGCACGGTGTGGCACCACGAGGGCTTCCACCTCCACCGGTGGGTTCTATGGCGACTGCCAGCGTCCTGAAGTAACCATGGCGACGATACCGCCTGCACACCTCGATTTTAACGTGTCAATAACGTTTATTTACCATTTATTCCATCGGCCACTGAGGTGACTGTCTACATTTGGGAATATCGATATTTTAGATAGTAATCATTATTAGTTCACTAACGAATAAAGTGCCTTTGCGTTCAATGTGGCGTCATAAGTCGACGAGATGGGTTGTGCCCAACAATACTGATGTTTGACAACGTGCGTTGGCATTATATTCAAAAAAGTTTTATTGTTTTGAGTGATTTTTTTCGAGCCCTGATTATGCGATTCCACTTTGGTAAGTAGGTACATAGATAAATTTAATATTAAACCTATCTTTATCTTGTAAAATATCATGCACTTAGTAGCTAAAATTTCAATTATCTAAATGTTATAGACTTATATGAAGTAAATACCTACAAAGTAGAAATCACAAATATGATAGATTTCTCTAAACAAGAAATCTATGGCATATAAGTATCACTTCTAAGTTCTAACCATAGGTACCAACTAGTAGATATACCTAGAATATTTTACTTTTGGATATACAATTTCTAGGTCCGTGCTTCTAACATAAAAAAAATACTTAAGTAAAAGTCTTACTGAGCTTGATTTTACTCGCGGCTTGGCCCTTGGATCTAGTGCGTAATGATTTAATCTGTGATCTGGCGAGCTTTGCCTCTATCTAGCGCAGAGGTTCCCAAACTTATTTTGTCAAACGCCCACTTTAAAAAATCAGTTATTTTGTAGCGGCCCCCATTTTTTTCACCATAAAAACCTGAATCACATATTTATCTTGCATGTAGTTTAATTCAACCTATATTCTAAACGAGAGAGCAATAATAATACATACACCAGTACATTAGAGTATCTTTTATAAAAAATAACAATAATCAACATTGTTAATTTTAAATAAAAAAATAGCAATAATAATACAATTTTACAATAATAAAGAGTATTGGAAGTGGGGACCTCACCTGCGAAACTTTAAAACACGAAATTTTTTCAGTGTTTGTTTCCTTTAACGATATAAATAGCGTTGTGAACGCATTAAAATAATAAAGATTAATTATATTTTTAGTTTATATTTGTACAATAAAAAGGATATAAATATGAACTAATAAATGGATGTTGTGTAGTAAGAGGATTTTAATTTCAGTGAATTTTAAAATATGAAATAGCTGAAGTTATAAATCACTCATTGCTTAAATCACATCAGCGTCCCCCAACTTTATTCTGGGCCCGTTACCGCCCCCCTTAAAGCCTCCAGCGCCCACAAGGGGGCGTTATCGCCCACTTTGGGAAAGACTGATCTAGCGTTTCAGATAGATAGTACCTGCTAAGTTCTACAGAAAATAAATACGTTACCTGTTTATTTTCTGTAGAACTTAGCAGGTTCTTACATTCATATTTTTTTTACTGTTTGCAAAAAGTATGTACAGGTATTTAAGATTCGAATGTAATTTATTGTTATGGAAATCATTTACTTAGCTAATTTTAGTGCCACTTCATAGGGCCTGGCCCTGTACACCCCGTAAGGTATAACAACGTCTTAGAGTGATGATTGTGTACATATGTCTACTTTTAATTATTTACGTACTGGTATTCTTTTAATGAAAACATAATAACAGCTTAGCTCAACATCAGCAAGCATTATCAGCGATCAAGTTCCTCCAGCTAATAGCGTTAATCGTGAATTTCCATAAAATGACGGAGCGCGCGAGCTTTCCCCTATCGCGCTAAATCGACCCACTTCGGCCGCTGGTCACCGCTGCCTTAACGAGCGACCTTCGCCGATTTTTATTCGTCTACTGACCGAAATCGCGTTACGTCTTGGTTGTGTTTTATACTAATTAGGCTGTCGAGTATAAATAGATTAATGTATACGGACAAATCACACAGATTAAGACAGCCCCATGATAAACATCGATGTCCCAGGTCAATCTGAAAAAAGATCACTTTCCGCTTTAACTGGAATGGGGATCGAACCTGGGATCTTCGGTGTGACTGACTGCCTGGCATGATGGCCACAGAGGTCGGTCGGATACGCGAGTTTAATAAAATCGCGCATAGCTTAAATTCGACTTACAATCTCCTTAATTATCTTCATGAGCTTGAGGAACTTTTACTCAGCAGTTAAAGGGACAAATGGCGTAGATTGACTGATATGCGACCACATGCTAGTTAAGTGGTCCTGAGGGAGATGATATTCTAGTGATTGACAAAAGTTCCAATCAAAAAACATATCAGTGAATGCTTCGAGCTTAAAATACTTTGCTACAGACGATGAAGTCACTATTAAAAATATAACAAAGATTCTAAACGCGAATTGCGATAGGAGTTCACAGGTAAAAAAAATTATTATAATGACAAATTTATTTGCGAGACAAATAAAAAGAATCCCTAAAAAGACTTTCAAGCGTTCACTTTCACAATTTTTGAACGGCTGAACCGATTTTTATTAAAAGACCGGTTTCTTAATCGAAAAATTAACCCTTTTTTTGATACCCTATTCAGGCATATTTGCGTAATTTGGGTTGCTCCCCTACTTTTACCCCCCATAATTTTAACTAATTTCCATCAAATATAGCTGAGAACCATCTTGATCAAGTCCGCATTCTAACAGAAAAAAACCGCATCAAATTCGGCTTATTCGTTTAGACACTACGATGCCACAGACAGTCACACAGACACGTCAAACTTATATTATAACACCCTTCTTTTTGTTAGGGGTTAAAACACCCGTAACGCAATTCCATTTAGCAGAACACTGTCACGTAAGATTTTTTTAGAAAAAAACTTGATGAATCGAGTTAGTTCCCCCGATCGCGCACCTTTTTTCCCTACATCAGTAAACTGGGCCACATTACTTTGATGCAGAAAATAACTATAAGGTACATTATGTAATAGGTAAGACGAGTGAAAATTACTTACATGATAAATCGTTTATTCGCGCGGGCTCGTAACGCGTCAAAATCTTGACGGGTTGCACACGCCGGAATAGTAAATATCGCAAGTGGGTCAGTGCATGACCCGCTTCCCCTATAATTAGCAAAGGTGTAGTAATCTTCAGCATCGTAAAGCAAAAAGTTTACCCACTCATTATTGTATTGTATGTTATAAAATCTGTTCCAAGAATGTGGGGGCACATTGGTTGGGAAGACATTAGTTATTCGAAATATTTTAATCACTAGTAGTGTAAGTAATGTACGTATCACCTAGCTACAAGTACAAAACCTTGCTAAAATAAAATAATAATTAATAACCAAAGAGATACATATGTAGTAGTCTATAATCATAGCCGACACATATAGTCGTACGAGTAGCAAGAATACGTAGAACGCGCTACGAGTGTGCTACGATTTCACCTACGAAACGTGTTCTACCGTTAAAGTCGAGAAATTATCTAGTCTAGTGTCTAGCATTCTGCTTGTTATTGTTAACCTACTATCATACTACTTATTGTACATTTACTACAAGTAATAAAAGGTTAGTCTCACCTGGCCTGCAGTAGCGAGGCAGTCGCATTACCAGTCATGTTTTTGATCACCGGGGTAGTACGATTTCGGCTATGAAACGAGAAATTATGCAGCTCCCATATCTTTAGTCACATAGTCGAAGGAGCTTGATTGTATGATTATCACTATAAATATTTACTAGATGGAGTCATATATATGATTATGAATTTGCAAATAAAATCAATCATAGTATAAACAACAGTGTGTAGTTTGCGTGGAACATTATTTTAAAATTCATAATGAGCGAATACGGTTTGAACAAATTAAATGGTTTCGTTTTGTTTCAATTATTTGTGAAATCACAATCCATTGTAGGTCATCTAGTGTTAATCGAGGCCAGTGGGTCAGCCTTGGAGCAGATCTGGGGAACTACAGGGAAGCACGAGAGGCACCCGTACGGCCCTGTGCGGTGCGTGGCCTAGTATTGCGTGCTGAATGCTGAAATACACGGGACTGAAAATTAACCATTACAGCAGCCTAGATCTAAAAATATTGTGATTACCTTAATTTGTTACGCATGGAATTATAATAAATATCGGGTATGGATTGTGTAACTAGTAAGTTGCTTGTGTTATGTATCATGTTAAAGGAGGTAAAAAGTTGTCTTGGAGTGTCACGCGTTCCATTAGAAGTTCCATAGAAATTTTATTAAAATCCGTTGTGTAGTTTGTTGTTAGTCGGTTTTTTGTTTAATCTGTACTTACTTGAAAATACATGAAAAATAACTAATACATATAAATACCTATACTTTGTAGACTAAATAAAGTCTCCTAGTTATGGTACTTATGGTGTTGAAGTTTTAATAATTTTGCCAAAAACATTTCCAAGGCCGTCCCAAACATCCGGCCAGTTGATCTTATCTAAGTTTGTGGCAGGGTGGAAATTGTTCAAATGCCACTACCGTGAATGTGCTTTTTCAGCCTGTAAAAATATTAGACACCTTACGTGTATGTCAAAGATTGGCATATTTGTAATGTGATTCGAAAGCACTTAGCAAAGTAATGTGACATGTGACTGGAAGACGGTTTTACTTTTTGAAGGTCCTATGATCCTATGAGCGCGACATTAAAGTGCTAATTGAAAGCTTGCAAAATTCCAAAATATGTTAGTTATGTTGATGATGTGATAGATCCTATTATAACTTATGTACGCCGAACGGTACTTACCTATTTTACACAATGTAGATAGAATAACGCAGCTACGTTACAAAGTAGGTATATAGGATGTGATCATGGGGCTCTGAGCGTGTTGAGCATCGGCCAATGTAAGGCTCGCACAACGACCTTTGGTTTATTGAAATATTTTTAGGGGAAATACTGCAAATAAAAAAGGAAGGACATGGCACTGTTATAGAAAGTCCAAAAGGTATTCTGTGGAAGAGGAATGCTGTTAATGTGATCTAAGTCAATGTTACATCAGAAACTTCCAATTTTCCTGTTTGTTGGAGAAACCAAGGGTTTTCCCAGCTGTCGGTGAATTGAATACGGGTTTATGTGCGCTTCGCATCAAAGCGATGTATCATGTTACGTAGACGTGGGTGGACACGTGTGTAGGTCCTGGTACACAATATTTTTTAATGCGCAAATTTTTACAGCAAATTAAAGCCATCAACAAGTATTTGTTGACATGTAAACATTTCGACAAAAATATGGCAATATACGATAAAATTTACTGAATCCTTTTCTGCATTATCTTTCTTGGCGAATATTTTTTTTATTATAGGCAGAATTTTTTTCTGGAAAATTATTACGTCTTCTATACCCAGAATGGACATGTCCGATTGAGATAACTGTAGTTGAAGAATAACTCGACTTCTATGCATGATACTTTATTGATAGATACTTTTATGCATGAAAATATACAAAGCGTAAAATAGGGAGTGTTGAGTCAAATAATATGTACTTTGACACAATACTCTCTATTTTAAGCTTTGTTCCCAAATCACGCGCAAAATCATCTCTAACGTAAATTATGTTAGTGTGATTACGATCGGGGTGGCGGGTGGCGGGCTGGTGTTTGGTAGCTTGCGTCACGCTCGCTTACTCACCGCGCTACAAAATAAAACATAATGCTAGGCTATGCCTTTATCAATATCGTTAATTGATTACGAAACAATTACGAAAATCAAAGTTCAATTTTCGGCAAGATTTTTTTCGGAATTTGGTAACAATTTTTTAAAATGTTACTCGCTAACAATTACTTACATAGTTGTCACAGAGTTTTTGGCGAAGCTGAAGGTAGGGCCGTAGGGCCAATGGCATTGTATTTGAAGTAAAATTGTGGAGAAAATAAAAACAGTGGCACTCCGGGAGTGCCGACAGAAGGGAAATCTTGGTGTCAGTTATGGTAACGGTAACAGTCTAACAGTCACGCGTTCAATAGTTTTTTTTCCCATCTCAAAGAAAACCCATCGGGCCTGAAAAAGTTTTGTCTTTAATAACCATTTTATTATTATTTTTGTTGTAGTATTAACTAAGTAGTAAGTTATACTTATTTGACACCGAAACTTGTTGCACACAAGACAAAGAAGGGCCAACTAGGTATATATGACACAATGCACGAAATCTATTATCGATCGTGCGTGGATATTTATAACACTACCTTAAAATGTCAAATTTTAGACCCGTGACTTTGTGACATTCATGTTCTATAAAAATTGCATCCTAGATGTGCTGCCTATATGAAGTAAATACAAACTCTTTTCGCTTTTTTAAGGATACCTTGTGTTAAAATATTCAAGTTACGTGGTACAAGTAAAGACACCTAAAATAGTGAGTCTCCGTAAAAGCAAACTTACTTATACTCCATTTGTTAAGGTACTTAAAAAAAGGTTAACAATCTTAAAATGTCTTTTTATTGAAATATACACTTCATAAATGAATAAATTTGCAAATTACAAATCAATTAATTTATCACGCTAATATTATAAAGGCGAAAGTTTGTGAGTGTGTATGTTTGTTACTTCTTCAAGCGCAAACGGCTGGACCAATTTTGATAAAATTTGGTATGTAGGAAGCTGACACCCTGGATTAACACATAGGCTACTTAAAGCACGGGTAACACAGCTAGTTAATTATAAATTACATACTTAATTTGTAAAGATATTATTAATTTGTAAAGTGTATATTTTTATAAAAAGACATGTCAAGATTGTTAACATTTATTTAAATACCTAACGAAATGGAGTATAGTTTTAGTAATCTAGCAACGAAGTCACGAAAATTAAATATGGCGGTGAGTTCAACTTCTGACATTTCATGATTTCCATTCGACTTAGTCCACACCGGACATTCCATAAGTAGCGGCCAGCCATGAGTGATGAAGAACACGCACGTCGCTAGTCATCAGTACAAACAAATTGGTAATCTCAAGGTCAGCATAATGCGAGTTGCGGGTGGAAATATAGAAACTTTTGTCAAGTTCAAGATTGTTTCAGCGAATAACAATAATAAAACTTACTTTACGAGTTTTATGACAAAAATATTGCAAGTAGGTACTTCAAGGAAAGGCGAAGCTTTTATCACAAAGTATTATAGGTACTCTCATAACGAGTGCCTCTTTGTTGCATTTTATTTCCATTTCATTAGCCAGTCAACGTATTTACTTAATTTTGGTTTGTTTCATAAATAGTAAAACGAGTTCGCATTAACTTACTTGTAACAAAACATGGCTGTATCAATTCAAAATGAAAGGATTTGGCCTGAGTAATAAAGAAACGGTGACCTGCTTTTGAGCAGTAAGTTAATAGATTAGGTGTGAGGCGGGCGGCGCGGGTGGGGCGGGCGGAGCAGTGCTGTTGCGTGTCGCCGGCGCCCGCACTGCCCGCTGGCCAGGGCGACCAGGGCGGCCAGCGGTGGCCCACGGCCAGTCTGTGGCACGCGCTCTCCGCGCCCGCCCGCCCTCCGCGAGGCGCTGCCGGCTCTCTGCCTCACACATGGCACACTAGCTCTAACTCGGCTCTGTTATGGACAAGCGAGGAACCAGCGGGCGGGGCGAGCCCATACCGAGCATCCTCAAGAAGCCAAAGAGCCGACGCAAAGGAGACCTCCTGGACAAAAGCACCAAGATTAAGCGCGAGAAGGTGGAGGGTACGAAAAAGGGCGAGAATGTGAGCGCGCCGCTGCCGCAGGGTTGCACGCCGCTCATGTACGCCTGCCAGCAGGCAGACTACAAGGCTGTCGTCGACGCTCTCAATAAGGATGTGAGTTTAGCGTCACCAGCACTCCCAGTGAACATCATTATTTCCACGAAAATCGTTGGCTTTTATTACTATCATTTATTGAAATTAAAGATAAAAATTCAAAGAAAATATAGTGGATGCTGATAAACATTTTATTTCGTATTAGCAATCAAACACGTCATCTACTGAAATTAGCCATCAAATTCTTTTTCATTACTCATATTACACTTCGAAGAAAATGCATGGTGCATAAAATCACGAACATAGCTATTACGAAGGCGTTAGGAGAAATACGAAATGAGAAAAGCATATCACTGAGCACGCGATGTTACGCCGCGTCGGCAACGTCTTGTATACAACCTCGCGGGGCACTGCGCCGTGCTTCCGTCAATATTTTCGCACCAATTACCCTGAACAAGCCTCCGTTGAGCTTATTTTCCAACAAGACTCTTTAAAGTCAAAACATACAAAGGCTGGCTAAGCTAACACCGTAGGGATGTCTCCATTTGTAGACAGAATCATCAATAAGATAGCATGAATCAAAGCACTGTCGAATTGAAAAGCTTTTAAGGAAATGCACCGAAGCACGCGGGTCATGGTGGCGGGGGTAGCATCAATCAATAGATACAATCGGCTCACAGGGGAGCCGTCACGTGTCGATAGGCAACGATTAGCGACGCTAAGTCTCGATACACATGTTCGTCGAACCTGTACTTGTTTGTTATGTTAACTATTCTCACAGGTACACGTCCTCGTTCGGGTCATAGTCGCACCATCATCAGTCATACCCATTCACTATGATAAATTATATTCTTTGAGGATATCTATCACAAGTTGTCAGATATTAATTTTACAACTACTGTTTAGATGTACAGTTTAAATAGGTACTTACGAGTACAAGTTATTTTACCATTGTGTATCTCTTACTGTAATTATAGTTTAAATTGGGTATTTTGGTTTTTCTGCTGTCTAATCCATATGGTCTTTAGTTTTTAATATTCCAGTTTACGTTTGTATATGATAGATTGATAAGACGTTTATTTGTAGCTATACCTGGTCCCACACATCCAGAAGAAAATACAAAATTACAAAACAAAAAGTCTGTGTGCTACAGCAATCCAAAAAGGTGCTTGGTGCTGCTCACTGATTTTCAGCTACGGCCTGTCAACACGACTTGGTCCTGTCCATATGCCTGTTACATCCCAATTTACATTCATATATGATTGAACGCAGCCATCGTCAGTCCGGGTCCGTGACCGAGGTCTTCGCTGCGCGCTGCACTATTGCGCGTCAAGCGGCGCAGGCGTGAGCCAAGCCTCGCGCGCCGCCTGCGCCGACCGGGTGCTCATGGCGGCGCCGGCGCTGGCCGACGCGAGGGACGCCGACGGCCTCACGCCGCTGCACCTAGCTGTAGTTCACGGCAACGTACCGCTGGTGCAGACTCTGCTGGCAGCCGGCGCTGACGTCAACGCCAGAGACGATGAGCATCATACTGTCGTACATTGGGCTACTGGTAAGTCATATTTTTTAAGTTTTTTGTTCTATATTCGAAAACACTAAACCAAAACGAGGCAGCACCAGCGGTGACTGACGCTAAAGACGCCGGTGGCCTGACCCCGCTGCTCTGGCACTGATGCAAGGCTGTGCTTCTGGTACAGACGCTGCTTGGAGCCGGCGCTGACATCAACGCAAGCTATGATGAGCATTATACCTAAGTACAAGTAAACGCTGACACACTGAGGCCTGAACTGAAGAAGTTATGTTGTGTACTGTAGAGACCAGAACCCTAAAAAAGACATACCTTTTCAAGGTATGTCTTTTTTAGGGTTCCGTACCCAAAGGGTAAAAACGGGACCCTATTACAAAGCTCCGTTGTCCATCCATCCGTCCGTCTGTCTATCTGTCGCCAGGCTGTATCTCATGTACCGTGATAGCTAGACAGTTGAAAATTTCACAAAACAAACGTGATTTTTTTATGGACAATGGTACGGAACCCTTCGTATGCGAGTCCGACTCGCACTTAGCCGGTTATTTGACATAATAAAACATCCAAGCTGTTAAGCCGGTAAGGTAAAAACGTGGCTAGCTCGATTAATCATCCAAAAACGTTAATTGACGACAAACAGTATACAGTAGTACAGCCTAACTCCGAAGCAAAGCAAGTACCAAGTTTTAAAATTTTGCAAATCCCAAGCCAGCCACATACATAAAATGCAATAAGAGCGTAAGAGAAGGGATAACAGACTCCTGGGAAATACCAAATTACTCGAGAGAAAAAATGCCTTTATATTCATTCTGTTTTTTGTTATTTTTTAACGGCCTTTACATTACAATAAGAACGTTGACTTGCAAGAAACGCAAGAATTTCTATTACCCGTTAATAACCGAGGAGGGCTGGATTTATTATTTTTTGATCGTTTATTAATTCACAGCAGGAACCTAGTAATATTACTGCTACTGATCCAAAAAAAAAATATTAATAATTTTTTATGTAACAAAAAAAAATATTTTATTTTCCTGAATCTACCAGGGAGAATAAAATTTATTAGTACTATTTATTAACTTACTTTACGTGTACGGTGTACCATATTTACTTAACGAACGAAACAAAAAGAAGCATCTGTGTTACACGTTACACTTAGGACCCTAATCTAACAAGGGGAAGTAACGTGGTAAACATTCCTCGCACTGAGCTTCAAGCTCTTATCTAACGGGTGTCACCCGCCATATCAGATCAGTTAACTTGCACGCTGCTCGCTCGACAAATGAGTTGCGGTTACGGTATGGTACAACGTTTCACCGAAATCTTTAGTCTGGATGTAAGTAAGATAAGATCAAATTTCTTTATTGCACCAACTAATTATAATTATCTAATATAATTCTAATTCTAATTATAATAAAATAAAATCTAAAAATTCTAATTATAATAATCTAATATAATAATCTAAACTAATTATAATAAGTACATTTAAAATATAGTAGGTACAAAGGCGGGGTAAATAGGGCTAAAATGGTTAAATAAGAACTCAGGTAATAAATACAGCTTCGGTTGGCTGAAAATAAATTACAATTAAGATAGGACTTTTTGAAAACTCACTTTATAAGTTTATACTTACTAAGGGTATGAAGTGCGGGACAGCCGCGAGACGCCCTAGTCGGCCGGGGAAATTAATAAAGAGGAATATTACTAGATAAGATTGGAATTATGAAAATGGTATGGTTTGAAAGGTTTTGTTTATTATATGCTGTGTTCGTGTTGAATTTTTATCGAGCATTTATCTGGAAGACCTAGACAAGGATTCGAATTATGATATACATGATTTATTTTTGTAATTTTAAAACTATAATCAATACTTCTAAATACTTGACTTTGAAATTGAACTGACTGCCTCCGTGGTCCAGTGGTCAAGGCGTTCGCCTTGTGATTCGGAGGATGTGAGTGTAAATCGTACTGTGAAGCATACTTTGTGAAAAGGTGTTTCCAGTCTGGTTAGGATATTGCAGGCTTGAATCATCTGATTATCCTAAAATAAAGATGATTCCGTGTTCGGAAGGCACGTAAAAATTGTGGGTCCCGATCGCCATCTAGCGTTTGCTCATGGAACCTATCCAAGGATTGGTTCTGGTCACTCTTTAGGTTGCGGAGGTCAGACGGCAGTCGCTCTGTGTAAAAACCAGTAACCTCGTCAAATCACCTTGGTCAGGTAAGCGGACCCCGGGCTCTGAAGCATTACCGCTAAGGATGCAACCGGGAATACGCTCGGATGATGATAATATTGCTTTGAAATTACTGTTTGGTGCGCATTTTTCGAACTGAGTTCGTACTCTGAGCAGTGAACTTTTGCGTGTGTTCCTTGTCCTGAACCCGCTTAACTTTCTTTATAAAACATTAAAAGAAACTCTTACTTTGCTTGGTTGCTGTTGCTCAATAGGAGTTTGAATGCTTTTGAAATTTAATTATTCGGTTTTTATGAATGAACATGGTATCAGGTATTTCTTTATACAAGGCCTTTGTTGATTATTGCTTCTATGTGCCAGTACGTAATCGCTTTGTTTCCCTGCCTTATAGCCAATGACGCAAGCCAAACCGCCAGTAACTATCAATGCTACTGACTATTCGCCGCCAGCACGCGAGCAATTAGTTTCGAGGCTCACAGCTTGTAAGATGGCTATTCGTTTAATTTAATCTACGATTTGCACGGTGGAATTATGATATCAAGAAAGAGTAGCTTTCTTAGAACATATATAAAGATGTGTCAAAGTTTGTCGCATGATAATGTTTCTTGGCTTCAAACGAACGAGCACCTGTTTACTTTTATGTGTGATGTCTTGTCAGTTGACAGTCAGAGAGTATGTCACCCAGCGAGTTGGTAGTAGCTTGGGGACGGGTCGTGGCGCCTAATATATATTACTGTCGCTCGCAGTTCTCGCGTAAGCCTGCATACGGGATTTCCAAAAGGAAGTTTTTGAATATGTAAGTTAGTCTTCAAGCTTCGGATTGCTAACTTGGAGTCGTGCGAGTAGATTTGATTTGACGGTGATTGTGAACTTCCATTACAGCGTGCAGTTGAATTATTCTTTTAATTATTTAATTAACTTTATTCCAAATGTTTTAGGCGGATTTATCTACCACTCAACCCAATATTAGATCAGTTCGATAATACCACTTGCCTCAATAAAGCTATTCAATGAGTCGTCTTTGTGGCCAACACTTACTCTGCGGCAAGTCTAGGTTTATACAGCGCTTCGGCTTGCACGCGAACTCTAATCATTAATTTTTGTGGTTCCACCGGTCCGCTGTTTTGAAGCTGGTCGTCCCTTGGGATGAATGGATATTGTATTTCGTGGCGCGTTTAAATTAATAGAAATTGATTCCAATCCTCAAATGCGAGCTTTATCCTATCAAATGTCGTTGCTGGGCAGACACTGGACTAAACAACGTATCGGTGGATAATTTTGGTCCATACTTCACGACCGATACTTATTTCAGTTGGGCTCAATGGTGATCAGAATGTGGATAAAACACTATATGCTACTTCTCGTCTGATCAAAAAATTGAATTATTTGTGGTATTTACCTGAGGTTTGCAAAGATTTCATTTGTTTTACAAAAACGCGCTGTTAGGTCTATATATAAACTAGGTGCTAGAGTCTTTAAGGGAATTTTTTAAAGACATAAATATTTTGACTCTTCTTTCGCAATTCATCTATGCGAACATTTTGTACGTGCGTCAGAATAAACATACATATAAGAAAAATTATGATATTCATAGTATTAACACTAGAAATAAAAATAAATTAGTTATCTCAGCTTTTCGGTTAGAAAAAAACAAAAAAGTCTTTTGTGGATCTCAGCTTGCGTCTCTATAATAAAATTCCACATAATGTAGTAGCGTTATCATTACCTTAGTTTGTAAGTAAATGACTATTTATCTGTTAAAAATTCTTGGAAATAGTTGACTGCAAATTTTAATTGTATTATTTAGATGTATAATATAATGTATACTGAGCTTAAGGCGGCCCTTCCCGACCCCTCTATCATCAATGCGAGTATAGTTTGAAAAGCTTGTTGTTTCATCCTGGGCAATGCTAGAAAAAGTGGCAAAGCAAAAAGAGAGAGATAGCGCCTAAGGGCATGTTTTGCATTCTATTGAATGAAATTAGTATTATTATGATCTATCCATTCAACGAATATAACTATTCATAGTATGCAGAAATTTCATAAAACTTGTTCCAGGTGATACGTGTTTTTCAGTAAGCCTTACAAGTGTGTGAAATAAATGTTGGGTATTCAAAATTTTCATTTCATTTGCGAGGTTTATATCGAAATATTTTCTTCACCTTTAAAATTTATAAGTACTTTATGAACGGTCGAAGTTCAGCTAAAATTTGTGCAAAAAAACAGGTTTTTGAAGGCTTATACTGACTTTGTTTTTCTAAATCGCAATTTTTTATTTCAATAGAAACCTAAAAATAGTGCACAAGATACCTGTGAGTTCAAAAGTTTTCAAGAAAGGTCAGTTACAACGCCATAATCACGTACGAGCTTTTGTATGAAAAGTAAGACGGCAAGGCGGCGTAATCTTCCCAGCAGTGGTCGTTCCGAAACGCTAGTAGATTTTAGCTTTTGCACTAAAATAAAATTAAAAAAAATTACCTTCGATAATTTTTTTTGACTTTGACGTTCAAACTTTGAAACCTAAGTAAGTACTTAGGTGGAATACTCTTCTAAGAAAAAACCCAATTATGATTTTATGGCGATGACTAATAAAACTGTGAGTATTTTATTTATAAGCACCTGTCTCGTTGTCTGTCTGGCTGTAATCAAATCTTGCCAGTTAAATTTGATTCACTTTCTGGTGTCCGACTGAGCTGAAATTTCGCAAGCATACGTATATTGCCTGACAATGCAATAAGACGATGACATGGAGCTGATGTGATGATGGAGCCGGAAACTACTCAACCCCATGGAGATAGGGCTCATTTGATTGGTTTTAGATAAAAGCTTGTTCTAAAAATATTTTTTTAAATAATGATTTGATAAAAAGTCACTCATTAAGAACTTAAATTCAAACAGATACCTA
Source organism: Acrobasis suavella (assembly GCA_943193695.1). NCBI lineage: Eukaryota > Metazoa > Arthropoda > Insecta > Lepidoptera > Pyralidae > Acrobasis > Acrobasis suavella. Next base: position 9,012,315 of record OW971947.1, read on the forward strand.
CTACCTACAGGTACCTATAATCTACACGAAAAACAGAAAACTTTGACTGGTTGGTAAAATTGTTTATAGTTTTTTTTATATAATCCTTCATTTAGAATATGAAGAAATCGTTGTAAAATATATATGAAATTGATGTCTAGCTAAATTAATCGGCCAAAAGTGAATCGGACTCGCGCGGGAAGGGTTCTGTACATATTATTTATAACAAATCACGGTTGGTGTATGGGAGCCTCACTTATATATTTATTTTATTCTGTTTTTAGTATTTGTTGTTATAGCAGCAAAAGAAATACGTCATATGTGAAAAATTCAGCTGTCTAGCTATCACGGTTTATGAGATACAACCTGATGACACATAAACGGTTTTGTCTTGCGGAAGTACGACCATGTGTCAGCTTACCGATCTCAGTTAAAATGGTTGCCAATTCGACAGCGGCGTAGTCTGCATATCCTCAGTACTCTGTATTCTATACTTTTTGATCCTAAAACTCCGGCTTATCTCAAAACTAAATTTTCTTTCCTTGGTAATTCCCACGTCAGAACACTTCGCTCTTCAAGCAATCTCTTTCTTGTTATGCCACTTTGCCGGGCTGCGTTTGTACGGCTTTGGAACGCCTTACCAGTCAGTATCCGGAAAGCAGAATCTCGTCTTACGAGAGCAGTGCGTGCACATTATCTTCAAAAACTGTCAGCAGCTATATAAGTAGTATTTGTGTAGTTTATGAATAGTTTATTTTTGAACAATTATTCATGTATATTTTTGTGTAGGTTTATCTTCGATATATATTAGCATATGTATGTACTTAATAATAACAAGCTTACTCCTTTTTTTGTTGTTTTTGGTTAGTTTTGTTGTACTTACCTCTGTTGGTTGACTGGTAGAAAAGGCCCCTGGCCTTAAGTCCGCCATTTGCATGTATTGTAATGAAGTTAAATAAATAAATAAATAAAAAATGGTTTTGATTGATAACCTCCGTGGCGTAGTGGGCACCATGCTATTCCGCCACCCAGAGGTCCCAGGTTCGAGACTCGGCCAGGGCAAGTTGGAAAATGGCCTTTTTCAAATGGTTTTGGATGTTTATCTATATAAGTATTTCTTATAAAATATGGTATCGTTGAGTTAGTATCCCATAACACAATTCTCGAACTTATTTTGGAGCTAGCTCAATCGGTTTTATTGGTCCCTATATATTTATTTATATTTATTTAAACGGACGAACGGACGGACAGCGTAGTTTTAGTAGGGTTCCGTTTTCACCTTTTGGGTACGGGGCCCCAGAAATTACCGTACTTATCATCTAAAAATTAAGGTAGTTATTTTTATGTAGCCTAGCTACATTGCTGTAGTAATTTGTTATACAATTACACAAGCCTGAAAATGTTATTTTCTCCTTGTACGTATAATGTAAAGGAAAGGCTGACATTTACGGGGTGTAAGTGCCGCAACAGACGGGACGCAAGTTGCGCCGCGTAACAGCTAGTGATGGGCGGTGCATAAATACTCAATCAACCCATTTGAGTATTTACTCAGTAGATTGAGTAAATACCCGATAAATATCCTTATTTATCCATTTGGTGAGTAGATTGATTTATATGAGTTGCGACTCATATTTATATTCATATTCATTATTTCATGTTTTCATGACAATTTTGAAACTTTAATTTAGTATACACTTGCAATTCTTGTCGGAAAGTGTGTACGTACGCCATAATATGCTTAAAATGTAGGTAAACGTTAAATGCGACGCTAAAATATATAAAAAATACCATACTAATCATACACTGAAAGTGGGCTTCTTTGACTAATTATCATTTTTTGTTGGGAGGTGTGCAAAGACGTTATTTTATGTTAAAATAAGTAAACAGTCATCAAATGCGATGTCAATATATGGGCACGCTCTATTTACTCTATTTATTAAACTAGTGAGTAAATACTCAAATGGGAAGATTGAGTACTATTCACTGCCCATCTCTAGCTGTTACGCGACGCAACTTGCGTCCCGTCTGTTGCGGCACTAAAACGGTTTTAGAAACGGTGGTAATGTTTCCGTTCCTTGGTCAAGGAGATCCGGCGGAAGTCCGCCTCGTGTGACCTTCTCAAATCTGCCAAGGTTTTGCGACCTTCGCTTTTGCAAGCTGTGTTTGCTGGGCTTGATAAGGTTTAAGTGTAAAAAGTCGTACTATAAGATAGGTACGATTTTTTGTTTTGTAGGAGATTGCTCAAGTTCCTTTTACATCCGTAAACATAGGGCAACGTATATCAAATGAAATAGTTTTACGTTTGCACCATATGGTTTAGGGTAATGGTGCGAATGAGATGTCGGAGTTTCATTTTCTTCAAATAATTCAAAGAGCCAAAGCGCAACTTCTGTGGAAACGTTCTGTAAGCATCGTCGAAGATATGTCGGCTAGTTTAACTTTATCTTCAGCTTTTCTGATAAAGTTAAACTAGCCTCAGTTTTGGGTGTCTTCGTGACGATTGTTATCGCTAAATGTGCCAGCTCTTGAATTTTTTATCCTTATATAAACCTCCAATAAGAATGATGTCGGAAGATAATTACTTAGGTACTAGTTAAAAAATGTACTACTTATTTAATAGTTCTAGCGGACAGAAATCTGATTTGCGCTTGGATGTAAATAATTTGAATCAATTTATAGATAAACTAGTTAACTACACTAAAATACACTATTCTCCGACTATCTCCAGTCTACACACAATGCACATGCACTGAAATACTTGCGTTGGTCTAGCCTTCGAGTCTTACAAATTAAAGCATATCGTGCACAAAGAGCAGAACATATTACACTACATCCTCATTATAAGATATGATTCATATGGTGGTATGGTGGGCGTCGGGTGTCCGTCCACCACAGGGGGTCGTCCGGCGGTATTGAACGGCGAGCAAGGTCGGGTCCTTGAACTGCCCGCACCACATATCTAAGCTTAAAAACTTAGAATTTACCGCAAAGGTCGGACAGATGAGGCAAATTTATGCATGACATACAGTCAGGTTGAGGTCAAGCAAGACAATTAACCTTTATTTACAGCCTGGATAAAAAAAAAACATAGGATTCTGACTACATTTTGACAAAGCGAACCAACATAATATTATATTTTGCTTCGCAGCATAATTCTCGCGATTATATTATGACGGCGGGAGTTCAGTTTAATACCGACCCTAAAAGGTGCAAATCTAAGAAAATTTATATTATTAATTATATTATGAAAAAGGGCGGCCTTATCCCAAGAAGGGATTATTAGTTATTTCGTTCCCAGCCTGACGTAAATAAATAAATGAATAATCACGATAGCTCTGTGATAGCCTAACATTCGGGGGTTCATATGGAAATGATTAGGAGTCAAAATCTTAGAATAGATTAGTAGAAGTTTTACGCGTTGTGCCATTGGTACTCAGTAGTCATAGAATTGCATTAGAATGACCACCACGGAAAATCTATCATTACGCTGCGGTAAAGAGAGAAGAACACTATCTAGTGAGTAAACTCATATTTCAGTGTGCGGAGAAGTTGGTGCCCTGCGAGCAGTGCTGGCAGCGGGCGCGGATGCTGCAACTCCAGACCAGCATGGAGGCTATCCACTTCACTACGCTGCTCAAATGTGTGGAGCTCCGGCAGCCACCGACCATCAAGTACGTATAGTAAAACTTATAAATCCGAATGTTAGGGGAAGATAGTATAGTATCGGACAGTGTCGATAACTTCTCTATTTCACGTCTAAACGTTGTGCGTTATAATAGGTTGGGGAAAAACTCTTTTCGCATTTTATATAAAAATTCAAAACATTTTTAATATAGTTTATTAACTAAAGTATGTAGGTACTATTTTGTTCGATAACTTTTTGCCATCTTATAGGTAGGGACATGATCCCATTGCTATAGAGACTTAACATTTGCAATACAAACAGTGCTAAGCTTAAATTAATTGACTTCCAACAATAACAGACACGTGGTGCTGCATTAGAAGTGCTCCGAGCGCTGGTGAAAGAAGGCGGAGCTCGCGTGGACGTGCGGGACGCCGACGGCCGCACGCCGCTGCTGTGGGCCGCCTCTGCCGGCTCTGCGGCTGCCGTGCTGGCGCTGCATCAGGCCGGAGCCAAGGTCGATGATGCAGATAGGTAAAACTAATATTTGTTTTAATTAATCAGCATATAGGCTCAAGCAAATCAACCGTAAATATAACATCTGTGAAAATACAATTTACTCGCTGTCGGTGGATATGTAAACATGGTGTTATATGTAAATATCGCAGCTGCTTATGGCGTAGCTCAAAGCTAGGTGGGAAAGAACACGACGCACGATTAATATGAAAAAAAAAACGGTTTTCAGGGATGGCTTGACCGCTCTGCACTGCGCGTCAGCACGAGGTCATACTGAAGCTTTAGAGACACTACTAGGTCTGTGCGGCGCTCGAGTAGACGTGGCTGATTCTCATGGATGCACGCCATTGCACTACGCGGCTGCGCTGGGACACGCCGATGCTACGGCTGCTCTGCTGCAACACGGGGCAGACTCACACCGGCAGGACAGGAGGGGACGCAGTCCAGCGCATACTGCTGCTGCCAAAGGCCAGATCGAAACTGTGAGAATTCTTGGTAAGTTATTTTCTGTGGTTATTTTCATCCCATGTATTTACTGATATTGTTAGTGTAAAATTGCCTTCACTAAATAATCGGACATGATCGTCATATCGTCATATATTTTACAGGTTCTAGGGGCGCTAATCTTTGGCTAAGGAATTCGAAAGGAGATCTACCGTTACATGAAGCTGTTGCATCTGGCAGAAGAGAATTAGTAAAATGGCTTCTTGATGGTAGACCATCTCAAGTTAATGCTACAAACCACGAGGGACGCACTCCACTGCACATTGCTGCAGCAACAGACAATGCCGATCTTTGCCGTCTTCTTCTCGATAGGGGAGCAGAAGTCAACCCTGTAGCAAGGTCATCAAAAAATGAACCATTAACACCATTAGATTGTGCTAGCACCCGCGGACATAGGTCAACCGCTAAATATTTACAAATGCATGGTGGTCTTCCTGCCTCAAAACTGACAAATACACAAATTGTCATTGATGGAGCACCTATTACAAGCTTACCATCTCGACGAGTAACTAGTACTAAAATTGACGTCCGAGATAGAATAAGAATCGAAAAAAGAGAAGTTGTTGAACTTTCAAGCCCTCTACAAGAACGACATCAAATAAGAGACGGTAGCGTTAGTGACTCGAGCAACGAATCTTTATCAGGAGAAAGAAAACGTTCCAGACGAAAATCTGGTAGTAAATGTTCGAGTAAACGAGATAGAAGAAGAAGGATGGTAGAATCTCAAAAAAGTTTTAGTGATGGTTATGATAGTGAATATGATGGTTATAGAAAACAACATTATGAACATAAAAATAAAAAGGGTACAAGAAAAATGAGATCCAAGAGTGAACCATCTAAACGTGACGAAAGCAGCAGCAAAGACCATCGGCGATATAAGTCGGGAACTGAGAGTTCTTCAGAGCCGGATAGTTATACAGAAAAGAAAAAAAGTAAACGACATCGAAAACGAAGTAAAAGAAAATCAAGTTCAACAGAGAGTAGCTCATCAGAATCCAGCGAACGCCGCAGTACAAAAAGAAAAGGAAAAAAAACATCTATTCATATAGAAAATGACGATGAAAAACAAAGCGTTAACATTATTAAATACAAAAATGTAGATAGTTTAGAAAATACCGAAAAAAGAGAAAAAGCGATTGATAATATAGAAGTTTCAGCTATCGAGAAACCTGACCAAATTGAAAAAAATGAAAGCCAGCTTGTGAAAAGTAAAACACAAAGTGAAACAGAAACTGATACCCTATCCGTAAAAACTAACATGATTGTAACTGAAGCGCAAATTCACATGGAACGCGAGTCAAGCCAACTAGGGAGTTCAGAAATTACTGTTACTGTTGATTCTTCTAATAATGTTTCAATAGAAACAGCTAATTTATCAGTAACACACAAGGATTTAGATGAAGAAAAGAAAATGTTAGAACAAAAACAAGAAGCAATTTGCGATGAAAGCAACACACAAGAAACAGTTACTGAAGTAAAAGTTGATACACTAACTAGTTCTCAAAAAGTCGAAACTGAGATAAAAGAAATTGCAGAAGAAACTACAAATATAAAAGATGAATTATCACAAAATATTGAAACCAAGGAAACTGTATCTATAACAGAGGAAGCCAAACCAGCATCACCAGCAGAACTCAAAGATATGAAAAGTTTATCAAAAACTGAGGACACTAAACAAAAAAACTCTCAACGATCATCTACCACCAGTCCAATATCAGGAAATGAAATGAAAAGTGGTGGGAGCTCACCTTCTCCAGCAGGTACCCGAAAACGATCATTTCAAGTTTTATCAGGTCCTGAAGAGGCTTTGATGCAAAGCAAAGATATCTCTGGCGATTTTAAAATAAGCCTTGATGCACCTTGTATTGAAAAAACAGAGTCACAGGATAAAAGTAGTTCGCCTGTAGTTTCATTTGCAAATAAAGACGAAATATTTGAGACCAAAGATTCAGAAAAGACTTGTGATCACTTAATGGGTGAACATGTAGATCACCAGGTAACAGGGCTGGATACACGAGATCGAAAAGAAGATTTGAAAGAAGAAAGCAGTGAACACAATGTTATGAGATCTGAAGAAAAAAGGAAAGAATACGCTTCTACCACTGGAAGCAGTACTGAAATTAGTCAAAGCGTTGACAAAGGTCTTGTTTCAGTTATTGATGGAAGTGTTCCATCAGATGATCGAGCACTACAGCAAGTGATAATGGAAAATGTAACTGAAGAATATGATATTAATTTGTCTCTATCTCAATCATCTCCTAGAAGAAGCAGGAAGTCTTCTAAAGATAGTCACGCAAGTAGCAGAAAAAGTAGTATATACGAAACAGAAAGTTACAAAGTTCTTTCTGATATAGCTAGTGCTCCTGATACTGTAGTCACGACTGGTATATTAAAGAAATCTCCCGCTAAAATTGTAGATGGATCTCTGGAAGATGATGGAGACGCTTTCGATAATGATGAAAAGGCAATAAAAGATAGTATATACGGACGCGTACCAAGTGTCAGTGATAACGAAATATATAGCCATTCTGAGGCCAATGGTAGAAGAAAAAGATTTCGTAAGAAAGGGCGCACCAAAAGTCGCACAACACTTAGATCCAAGAGTGAAAATTCGGAAAGAGGCTATGAATCTAGTGGGATGATGGACTCTGGATTCGAGCCAAGTCCAAGAGCTTTACAACGACGTATTACAAGCCCGCGTCTTGCTGCGTACTACCAGAAAAGAAATGCCAGTGGAAGATACTCTGGCAAGTCAGATAGCAGAATTCCAGTAAGAAAACCCGGTGATAAATATGCTGTAGATATGAAGTCTGTTACACAACGTATACAGACAAATATGAGAAGGCAAGTTTATTTAGTTGTTTTTCATCATGTTAATGTAGGTAGGTATGATAATTTATTTTTCATCTCATCTACTCGAAAAACGATGTTTCATCCCAAAATATTTCGAGGTGAAGATCAGTGACGTTCACATATATTTTTGACAGGGTAGCCCTACTCAAGCAAAAATATTTATTTTACGCTTGTATCCAATGAGGTAGACAAACTCTATTTGTATGTATGAAATGAAGGCTTCTGCTAAAGATACTGCTGATTCTCACGGGACTGCAAAGTGAAAAAGAAAATCTTTAGAGAATAAAAACAATTTGAAAACTAAACACGAATGTAATCTACCTATGTAGAATCAAAAATAACGTTGGCAGTCCAGCAAAAATAAAAAAGATTTTAGAAAACAATAAATAATAGGCACTGGCCTCGTAATTTTATAAATTTCGAATACATATTGTCGTCGGCGTGGATGAATGTAGGTAAACATTTATATGTTCTTTAGAAGAAATAAGTATAATTAAAAAAAGCGAGTAGCATGGGCGACTTAGGGAATACAAGCTAAACAAAGCTTATATAGAAGATTGTGCTACAAGGGGATAAGGTAATATTTTGACGGCGATGGCGCTCTTTTGAATCCAGAGCGAAACGAAGGATTCTACAGTTGAGTCACGAGCGCAGCGAGTGATTATACGGTGGAATCCTGAGTGAAGCGAGGGATTCATGTATATCGACCGATATAAAAATATTACCGTACCCGAGTAGCACACTCTACTTTTCATCTCCATCTATGAGAAAAACTAGGAAATAAAAAACAGAGTAGATATAAAGAAAAGTAGGACACCTACAATACCTAATTAGACTTCAACCGACAATTATTTAATACTAACCTTTGTTTGGTGTCGTTTTCATACAATAAATACTAAGAAATAATTTTTCGTAGACCACCAACTTACGATAATGGTCCTTCGTATATTTTTATAGGAAAACTTGATACCTTATCGGCTTAAACTTACGAAAAAGTATTCACAATTACATAAATAATTACATGTCAATACAAATAACCTAAAACTTCTGTGATTACTTGAATCAAAGAGATGAATGGCGCTTTTTTAATTATGTTTATTTATTTTTTCGAAACGAAGAACATAAAAATGTTTCCCTACATTCATCCATGATGACGAGGATATGTATTCGAAATAAAAAAAAAAATCACGAAGTCTGCGCCAATTATTTTTTATTTAAAAAAAGTTAAATCTCTTTTTTTTTCTGGACTGCCAACATTATTTTTGATTCTACATAGCACCCGTGTTCAGTTTTCAAATTGGTTTTAATCCCTAGAGATTGTCTTTTTCACGTTTTAGTCCCGAAAGAATAACCATTAACTTTAGCTCCAACTGTTAATGTTAATTTTGGTCCCGGCTGTCTCATTGTATGGCAGCCGTCAAGCTATGTCAGATGCCTTTAGGCAGCTTGAAAAATCTGACACTAGTGTTGGCCACTTACACACACGAAAGCAAGAAAGCAAGCTCCAAATGTTTTGGGATGAAAACATCGAGTTTTGAGTAGATGAGATGAAAAATATCAATGAGACCTCTTCAACCCGTCTGGCCAGCGAGGAGAGTGTAGGCCAAGTCCTCTGGCTGCTCTCGTCAAGTATGGCTCTGGTAGTACAGAGAGGGTCGTGCGTGCTACTGCAGTGGAGACATAAAGCGAAATTTTTGCGAACACCTGATGATGATGAAAAAAAAGCGAAATTTTGGCTTTAACTCAAAATAATTACACATAGAGCAAAAAATAAAATAATAACCTCCTATTTCTTTGTAGTTACAAAGGTTTTAGGCTGTATTGTATTGACGAATCATTGTTTGTGTAAATTTGATATATTTTCGCAAGTTTAAGTGTGAATATCAAGTTTACTTATAAAAATAAAAAGATATGAAGTAGCACGCCCTACGGCAAAGTCAAGATATAAAACGATTAGTGGAAATTTCATCAAAAGTTGGTGCTTTTCAAAAAATATTTCTAATTATTTATTGAATGAAAAATAAACCTAGTAAAGGTAAGTAACTGCCCGTTGAACTCTGATAACTTGATAAGGTATATGTAGGTGTGCTCTTCTTTTCTTTATATTCTGTTTTGCTAATTTTTCTCATAGATGGAGATGAAAAGTAGAATGTGTTACTCGGGTACGATAATATTTTAATCTATGGCAATATCTTACTCGCTTGAATCCGGATTCAACCGAAATCACTCGCTACTTTCATGATTCAACTGCGGAATCCTTCGTTTCGCACTAGATTCAAAGTAGCGCCCTCGCCTTAAAAGTATTACTTTTACACCTTGTAGCACAATCTAGTATTATTATATTATGTTTGCTATTGCAGGTACTATTGTGAAAGAAAACTTTTTCAACATTTACTGGAGCTCAAGCGACTGCAAATCCGAACCAGTAAAACAAATGAAGCAGTACTCGTTAAAAGAGCTATTGACGAATACAATAAATCGAGTCTTGCCAACGTTGGATTGGGACCTTACAATAGTCCCGATTTTTCATTCAGCAGCTTCGAGAAATTTCTTTATGATAGTTTAAGAAAACTCCAAAAGAGTAGTAAAAGACATTTAGATAATTTGCCAGAGAAACCTATTGATTTCGACTATGGAGAGAGCGAGTTGTATAAAATGAGCGCTATACCAGACAATCCCTGTCTGTGTACAAGCAAGACACACCGATGTTTTCACGCAGTGCACGCGTACACTGGTGTTCCTTGTGCTGCTTATTGTAAGTATAAGACCTACATACTTACTTATAATATCTTTAAACGTTATGTAAATATACTGACAATTATTTGATTTCAGTACCGTATAAGTGGGACCACCACACCATGCCGAAACCAGCTACAGCGGGCCCGAGCACGAAATCGAAAGGTTTTCTTCCAAAAATTAATTCGAAGCCTCCGAGTGGTTCCGGCAAAGCTCATGTCACTCTCGAGGTGTCTCACGGAAATGAAAAGCAGCTCATAGCGTTACCTGCCGAGAGACTGGACAAGAATAAGAGATATTACGTTACTTTTACTGTAAAAGGATCAGAGCCTCCTTCGGACAATGATAACTCGTCACCTAATGCTACTCTTAACGCCAAAAGCGTTCGAAGTGGCTGAATATAAAAAAATAAGATTATACTGAATACTCACTGCCAGTTAGTGGTTATTTTGTGTTGGTTAGCACATTATCATTATCGTTGTGAAATTATATTAATCGGAGACTGACAGAAGCCGTCCAATATTACAGCCCTTATAGCTAAAATCCCTATTTTTCTAAAAATAAAAAAAGTGATAAAAATTATAAATATATATTTTAATGTAACACAAATTATGTAGAATTGTCTTCAATATTTGTTGATGTATAACTTTTGTAGTCTTCCTCCTTATCAGATGTTGTCATTTGTATGCACAAAAGCTATTGTTTATACTCGTACGTAAGTAAGTATTGTAAGAAAATAAGTTTATTCCGTCCTTTGTTATTAAGTCACACTGAATATTTTATTCAACGAATCTCAAATGTGTAGAAAAGTCGTATAAAATAAAATGTGGAGAGGATGTGATTGATTTTTTATTATATATAGTATCCTAATCTTTTGGCGATCCACACAAAAAGTATCAATATCATTGAGAATTTCTGCCTCAGCAAAGTTTTGATGGAAGCACAAAAAGTGGGGATATCCTTGTTAAAATTAAAATTAGTAGATACATAAAGATCAATTAACTTTATTTAAAAATAACATTTAAAATTAAATATATTTAATAACATTTAATAATACACAATGATTGGGGCAATCTTCAGACTTCAAGCAAAATGCAAAAAAAACCTTGGTGTTTAGATGTTTAATACATCTAAACACCAAGCAGTAACGCAACTCCGGCCAAAGTCCATCGAGTTGGCTTGTCCTTTGTTTTCAGGTTGAAAGTCCACACAAACGTGGGCCCTCGCAAACTGGAATTGCAATAAAATTGAAATGAATCGTTCTTCAAGCTTTCTAAAAATACTATTTAGTCATGTTTTTTACTTGATAATAAATAAATAAATAATTATATATGTACAAATTACACTGAAAATAAATATTAGTGGTAGGCTCATACGAGTAGATTAATATATTATGCCTAACCAAATAATATATTAATCTATGAGCCTTGGAATAGCGCGGCATAATTAGAATTGAAGAAGTGAAGGAAGGTAGTTTTTTTACATATATCCAAAGGAAAATGAAAATGTTAAACTTTTTAAAGATGCGGGGGTTCAATGAGTAATTAATCATTTTGTGTTAAAGATAGGTCCTAGGTCACTATCACTACCAAGATATTTAAACCAATGCATTTTAAAGCTTATACTAATGTCGCATAAGAAGATGAATGACATTGTCAACGTCACGAATTCGAACAAAAAGAATTCAAATGAAGGAAAATTTGGTCAATAGCGTCAGAACACGATTGGCCGCTGGTTCAAATCACAGCCACTTAGTATTTTTGAAGTTTTGAAAGAAGTTTCTAGATAATACTAAACGGAAAAGAAAATACGGGACAGAAAATGAGTGAGAGAGGAGGCGATAGAAAATTAGTAATTTGAGTTTGGAACATTGATGCGTTTTTGTTCGAATTCGGGGGGTATATAAACGGAACAAGGCGCTGCCTAAGGTAGTTTTGGTTGGAAAGTGAAATCCGAAGAAGGAGGAAAAAAGAAAAGAATAGTAGTGAGTAAAGTGAAGTAGTGAGTAAAGTGAAGTGTTCAGTGCAGTGAAGTCCGCGCGTGTGACAGTGCAGTGACGTTTCCGCGCGTGTGACAGTGCAGTGACGTTTCCGCGCGCGTGACAGTGAAGTGACAGTTTTAGTGCACTGACGCTGTCAATTGTGAGTACCGCTTGTGTTGTAAATAAAGGCACCATTACATAGGATTGTTGTTTCCTTTCCTATCCCCAACCCACTCTCGTGACAATTGGTGTCGGAAGTAGCAAAGCCCGAAGAATTCTTGTGAAGCAGGCAAGCGACGGAAATACTTTAGTGATAGACGGTATGATCAATGGGAAACCTTGCCAGCTGACGTTAGATACTGGAGCCTCACGGACAGTCATCAGCAACCAGACTTAAAAATATTGGAGGTCGGTATATTCAATCGAATAAAAATCTCACGTTGACAACTGCTACCGGCCAACGAGTCCCATCTCAAGGAGAGAAAATTGTGGCCATTAAGATCGGGGAAACACTTTATTGGCAAAGAGTAATTATCGCAGGCATCTCAGACGACTGTATTATCGGTTTGGACTTCCAACAAAATCATCAGTGCAATATTGACTTGAAAAATGGTGTTCTAAAACATGGCAATGATGAAATTCCGATGAAAAGAGGAAATTTCGATAAGGTGTTATGTTTGAGGGACACTATCCTACGAGATCCTAGACGACGGTTCCTGTGATACTACCGCCTAACAATAGAAGGAGACCACGGAGATGTGCCATTATAGAGGGAGGAATCTCAGATGCGCCTTGGATCCCGGCCAGAACCTTAGTGGGAAGTGGTGAAGTTGCCTTGGTACCTGTTTTCAACCCTCATGACTTGGATAGAGCAAACACTGCAAAAGGGAACGGTTATCGGAAACTGTGACGAAATAGTTGAAGTGTGAAGTGGGACAAAAGCGGAAAATCACAAATCAGGAAGAAAATGTATCAAAGCTTCTGGAGGGTTGCAAAGGTAATCTCACTAAATTGCAATTAATAAAAGCAAGGATTTTCTTGTTGAGATATTCTAACTTGTTCTCAAAAAATGATGGAGATATTGGCAGAACAGATTTGGTGAAACATAAAATTGATACTGGAGATACAGCACTCATCCGGCAGAGACCAAGATGTATTCCTTTTTCCCGTGAGCAGGCACTTGAGTACATGATTCAGGAGATGAAGAAGAATGGTGTGATAGAACCTTCATCAAGCCCATGGTGCTCTCCAGTTGTATTAGTGAAAAAGAAGGATGTATCGACTAGGTTCTTTGTAGACTATCGGCGACTGAACGATGTAATTAAGAAGGACAGTTACCCGCTCCCTAGAATCAACGATACTTTGTATTCACTTTGTGGCATGACTTGGTTTTCTACTCTTGTTTTAAAAAGCGGGTATTGGCAAGTAGATTTGAATCCCAAGGATAAAGAGAAGACTTCATTCTCGACCGGCAAGGGTTTATGGCAGTTCAAAACTATGCCATTTGGACTTTGTAACGCGCCAGCAACATTTGAAAGGTTGATGGAACATGTGCTGGCAGGTATGCCAGGAGAAACATTCTTGGTGTATTTAGATGACATCATTATAATGGGAAGATATTTTGATGACCATCTCAAAAAGCTTGAAAATGTATTCTTAAAACTACAGAATGCAAATTTGAAGCTAAGTCCAAAGAAATGTTCATTTTTTCAACGACAGGTCAACTACTTGGGCCACGTCATATCAGAACAAGGTATCGCCACTGACCCATCTAAAATGAGTTCAGTTAAAGATTGGCCAACGCCGACAGATAAAGACACAGCTGAGAGCATTTTTGGGTCTATGCTCTTACTATCGAAGATTCGTAAGAGGGTTTTCGGTTCGATTGACCGAAGAGAAACGAGCATTTTCTTGGGATATAGATTGTGAACAAGCTTTCCAGAAACTCAAAATGCGTTTATGTGAAACCCCAATCCTCGGATATCCTGACATGAAAAGCAGGTTTATTATAGACGCTGACACAAGTAACACCGGAATTGGAGGTGTTTAATCTCAACAGAGAGGAGATCAGGAAGTACCTAGTGATCGCCTATTTCAGCAAGTCCCTATCAAGGCCGGAGAGAAATTACTGCGTAACTCGCAGAGAATTGTTGGCCGTGTGGTAAAGACATTGCAGCATTTCAAGAAATATTTGCTCGGCCGCAAATTTCTGGTAAAGACTAATCACGCTGCATTAAAATGGTTATTGGAATTTAAAAATCCTGAGGGACAAGCAGTCAGGTGGATTGAGCTACTCCAAGAGTATGAGTTCGAAATTGAACATCGAGGAGGGAAGAGTCATGTCAACGCGGATGCCCTTTCTCGAAGACCTTGCTTAGAGGATTGCAAGCATTGCAATTGGCAAGAAGAGAAGGAAAACGTAAACATAAGGTTAATCCGTACTGATTCCATAGATGAAAATTGGACTAATGACGCCATGACATTTCCGTGGCGTAGTAGTCACCATGCTAGTCCGCCACCCAGAGGTCCCGGGTTTGATCCCCGGTCAGGGCAAGTTGGAAAATGGCCTTTTTCAAATTGTCCTGGGTCTTGGATGTTTATCTATATATGTATTTGTTATAAAATATTGTATCGTTGAGTTAGTATCCCATAACACAAGTCTCGAACTTACTTTGGGGCTAGCTCAATCAGTGTTATTTGTCCTTATATATTTATTTATTCATGAAAAATGCTTAGGAAGATGATAAAGACTTTCAACCACTATTGAACTGGCTAAGAAGTGGAACTACTAAGCCGAAATGGTCAAAGTGGCCCAATACGGTACGGCTACAAAGAGTCTTTGTGCGCAGTGGGACAGCTTGGTGCTACACGATGAATTACTCCATCGAAAGTGGGAAAGTCCTCAAGGTAAAGATTGCCATTTACAACTAGTCGTTCCTAGAGCAAAGATAAGCGTGATTATAAAAACTTTTCATGATAGTTCTTCGGGCGGACACCTGTTAATAAGAAGAACTCTCACAAAAATTAAAGAATGTTTCTACTGGTTACACTGCCGAGATGATGTAGAAGACTGGTGTCGTAAATGTCAGAGTTTTGCTCAAACTAGAAGCAGAGGAGCCATGAGGTTGTATAATATTGGAGCTCCTTAGGAACGGGTAGCTCTTGCCATAGCCGGATCGTTTCTAATCACGAACGCTGGCAACCGGTACATTTTGGTAGTCATGGACTACTTCACGTAATGGCCTGAAGCATTTGCACTACCTAATCAGGAGGCTACCACCGTAGCGACGAAGCTTGTGAACGAAGTACTCTGTAGATTTGGTGTGCAATTGGGGATGCACAGTGATCAGGGAAGAAACTTTGAGTCACAAGTGTTCTGAGAAGTCTGTAAAATCATAAGAATCCATTAGACTCGAACGACGCCGTATCACCCGCAGTCAGATGGAACGGTTGAGAGGTTTAACCAAACATTGGAACGACATCTGGCAAAAGTAGTAGAAAGCCATTAGAAAAACTGGGACGAGTATATTGCGCTATTCCTCTTATATTATAGGACTGCGGTTCATGAGACAACTACAGTCACTCCAGCGTATGCCAATTTTGGAAGAGAATTTATATTACCAGCTGATTTACTATCGGGTTGCTCGCCAGATAAACTGAAAAAAATAACCGACTACGCTAATGATCTTCGGACTAAGATGGTTGACGTCTATGAGCAGATTAGAGAGGCTGGGTGTAAAGCTAGTGAATGGATGACGACCTGCTACGATCGAAGAGCTAACGGTTTCAGTTTCGAGGAGGGAACTCTGGTCTGGCTTCATAATCCTGTGAGGCGGAAAGGGAAATCTCCAAAGCTACAACCAAGCTGGGAAGGACCTTACAAAATTGTCACCAGAATTAACGACGTCACCTTCCGGATTCAGCGTAATCCTCGCAGTCCAGCAAAAATAGTCCATGTGGACCGGTTGGTACGTTATTACGGAAGTAATGATGATCGGGACGATCATGTCTTAAGAGGGGGCAGCGTCGCGTAAGGAGATGAATGATATTGTCAACGTCACGAATTCGAACAAAAAGAATTCAACTGAAGGAAAATTTCGTTAATAGCGTCAGAACACGATTGGCCTAGTGGTCTAAGCGATGGACTGTGAATCCAGAGACCGCTGGCTCAAATCACAGCCACTTAGTGTTTTTGAAGTTTTGAAAGAAGTTTCTAGATAATACTAGACTAAATGGAAAAGAAAATACGGGGCAGAAAATGAGTCAGAGAGAAGGCGATAGAAAATTAGTAATTTGAGTTTGGAACATTGATGCGATTTTGTTCAAATTCGGGGGTATATAAACGGAACAAGGCGCTGCCTAAGGCAGTTTTAGTTGGAAAGTGAAATCCAAAGAAGGAGGAAAAGAGAAAAGAAGAAGAAAAGAATAGTAGTGAGTAAAGTGAAACAGAGGTAAAGTGAAGTAGTGAGTAAAGTGAAGTGTTCAGTGCAGTGAAGTCCGCGCGTGCGACAGTGCAGTGACGATTCTGCGCGTGTGACAGTGCAGTGACGTTTCCGCGCGTGTGACAGTGCAGTGACGTTTCCGCGCGTGTGACAGTGCAGTGACAATGCAGTGTTGTTTCCGCGCGCGTGACAGTGAAGTGACAGTTGGAGTGCAAAGAGGACTGATGCTGTCAATTGTGAGTACCGCTTGTGTTGTAAATAAAGGCACCATTCCATAGGATTGTTGTTTCCTTTCCTATCCCCAACCCACTCTCGTGTCACTAAAAATCTCACCGAATCTTGTAGACAGGGCATTCATAGACATTGCGCGTGTCCTGTTTATCTTGAGTGACGGCCTTCACGAAGATGACGGGCACAATGGGGAACAGCTCCATCATGCGAGACTCCACGATGCCGCCGGTGGCCGTGTCCCAGCGCGCGCCCTCCATGTACAGCCCGTGGATGTTTGCTCCCTCACGCGGCGGCGCACTGCACACGTTATGTGGGATATGAGCGTCGGCTACTTATAGCGAATAATTGGCGGCGAGGTCATAAATTTTCTGTATCAAATATTTTTTTTAAATTTTGGCGATATCTTTGCCGAGATTTAATTTTATTAAATTTAGAATAGTCATTTAGACCTTTACGCCGCCAACTTTTCTAAGATGTCAAGCAGTTCATTAACGTTTTGATGCTACCATTGGTTTAGAAAACCATCATAAAACGCTGCATAGGCTAGAACAGTGATCCAAATACAATGTTACGCACTTGAAATCGGATCTGCTTTTCTTGGTGACGTCGCAGTTGAGGCACATCTTATCGAGCGGCCACTCGTTCTTGCGGGCCGTCTGCTGCATGATGGCCGTCAGGAACGACTGCGGGTTGAAGAACCCGGCCAGCCATACTGCTGGCGGTAACTGGTGGAATTAATAAAGTATCAGTAGAGTATACAATTATTATTAAAAGTATCTATCCATCCATTCTGCTATTGTAACATATAAATAAATAAATAATAAATAAAATCTTTATTCAAATAATTAGGTGCTAGACATTTTAAAAGGAACACATTATTGATACATTAAGGATATATATTATAATCTAACGGTACCTGAGCTAGGATGAAAATCATCCTGTATTTCATGCGTTACACAAGACACATGTATTATATACTCATAATAAAAAGAATAAACAATTACACTTACAATGATATTATAAACGTTAGGAAAAAAAAAGAAAAAAAAAATATTATAAACAAACGAAACGCTTATTATTTTAAAACCATTAGCAATTCCTTTTTTTCTTCGTAAGACATATTAGGTAGGGCTTCTTGAAGAATTTTCTTAGTTGTATATAAGTGAGAGGATGAATACCTAGTTTTTTATTAAGTCTATTGTAGAGAAGTGGGCCAAGGAATAGAAAAAATCGAGAGGAAAAGGCGTGCTTTGTTTGAACATTATTTGTGCAAACAATATCTTTCCGTCTTTTGTTCGTCAGTTGAGTGCTGAATGGCAGTGCGGCGTGCTGTTTGAGGATTGTGCTTAATATAAATAATTGTCTAACTGTTAATACCTTACAGGATTGATAGAGCAGGTCTGTGGGAAAAAGGAAAGGGCGGAAAGTAGAATACTTAAGAATGGCTCGCTGAGCTCTCTCAATAGTTAGTAGGGATGTTTTAGCTGTGCCACCCCATGACGTAATACAATAAGTTAATACTGACTGACAAGAGGCAAAATAAACATGTCTGATTGTTTTTGAGTCCGCAATAGAGCGTAATTTTTTGAAGACAAATATTAACTTACGGATTCTGCCATTTAAGATTTCAATGTGATGCTTGAAAGAAAGTGTTTTGTCAAGTACAATACCCAAATATTTTGTTTTGTCGATGCTAGAAATAACTGGGCACTGACACGTGTTAGTTGCAGGGTTTGTGCAGTGATGTGCATACATTTTTGTGTTAGAATGAGATGAGTGCAAATGGCGCATGGAAAACTGAATAAAGTTAGTCTTTTCAGTGTTTAAAGTTAGTAGATGCTGCTGAAGCCAATTATTTACAACATTAAAACCTTGTTGCGCAAGTTTAAAGACTTCATCAACTGAGTTAGCAGAAAATAAAAGAGCTGTGTCGTCGGCATACGAAATTATTTTCCCCCCTTGTAGATATGCAATTGTACTGTAGGTAAATAGAACAAATTTTTATTCTTTTATTAGGACATACATTTCAACCCGCAAAGGATAGTAGATATCAAGCAAAAGTTTATTCGATAAAAAATAGTGAAAGATTACGTACATTGAAGTCCCCTGACCAATTTTCCAACTCTACCAACCGCAGACACAGGTCGGAGAACCAAGCGGCCAGACCCAGTAGACTCGGGTAGGCAAGCTTGGTCCACGAGTCGGGCACTTTGTCCATGAACAGCGACTCCATCAGCTTCTCCATGTCGCTGCTGATCGTCAGCTCGCCCTAGGGAATATTGAAAGATAAGAATAATACAAGAGTTCCAGCTCTTCAAGATCTCGTGCAGAAACGTATCTATCGTATAGTCAGGTGTAAAAGTCCATTCATAGTTGAAAAATTTATATCGCTATATCGATATATATTTTACACCTGACTGTACATATTAATATAATTATTCTTAAGTTATAAAGTTCTGGCAAGATGTTTACTATCCTATTCAAGATGTATCAGTAGCAGACCTTCAATCCAAGTTCTAGTTCTTTGAGTGACCTCCGAATTTCTCCCATGAGTCGGTTCATTCGCTCGCACTCCTGCAAGGCCACGATGGTGAAAGGCGTCAGCTCCTCCACCTTGCCCATCAGTTCCTGCAGGTTAAAGGGCTCAGGCACTCGGTCCAGTACGTCATCAAGAATGTAGCGGACCTAAAATTAAGAAACTTTAATAAAAAGGTTTTAGGTCCTTATCATACTAGCAGCTCACGAGCGGCTTCGCGGCGGAGCGGGCGTGCAGCGAATGCGTCGCGAACACGTCACGGCTGCAAAGCGAAGACGTCGCGGGCGTGTGGCGAATACGCAACGTTTTCGTAGCGTGTTCGCAGCGAGTTTACGACGTAAAGTGCGATCAGTCATAAAATGAATTTTGGTTGGTCCTTATGATTAAAATATGGATTAAAGAAGGGGAACCATCTTGAATTTTTGTACAGTTGGGGATTACGATGTCATCAATTTTTTGTATGGAATTATCATTATTTTTTTACCTGTCGTGTGGGCTATCAAACGAACGATTCATTTAACATGTGTTTTATGCAAAATCATTAAAATCAATTCTTTCTTTATTTCTTTATTATTACTACACACTTTTACATTGACATTACAGTTTACACCAATGCGAAAATATAAGACTAATTACTACTAATACAATTCAACGAACAAGTAAATAAATCTAAGTCAGGATACTTTTCGTTAACTTCATTTAACAAACGAAGAGCCCTGGTCAGCGGCGCTTGGTTTAGAACATTTGTTCTTCCTCGTGGCACCACAAATTACTCGTTCCTACGCGCGCTAAGATGATTGTCAGGTACGTACAGCTCCAAACAGGAAAGTAATCTCGGGTTATTTATCATACTCCTTAAAACTTTAAATATATAAATTAATAAAAATAAATCCCTTCTGACTTCCAACTGAAAGTATCCAACCATTCCCATAACGAAAAGTGTTGGATACTCTAATGGATAATAAGGGTATACACCATATTGTTTTAAGTAAAGAAATCTAAGAAATTTATTTTGGATTTTTTCTAGCATCATTTTATATTTAACTTCGTGAGGGCTCCATATGATTGCGTTGCTCTCAAGGCCGCTCCTCACTAATGCATTAAATAAGGATTTAGCCTTGACACTGCCGAATAACAAATCCCAAACTTTGAAATGCTCGCTTGTAAATGCTCTCAATGTGACTCCTGAACGTCAGTTCATGATCAACTTGAACTCCAAGGGCTTTAGTGGACGTAGTACGAGCTATTAAATCAGTGCCTATTTTGTATTCGCGTACGATCGGATTTTTACTTTTCGTGAATGATATCACTGAACATTTGGACACATTAAAACCTAATTTGTGTTGCTCACTCCATCTAAGAACGCTGTCTATATCATTTTGTAACAGAATACAGTCATTTTCATCGTTTATTCTAAAAACTAACTTGACATCATCTGCAAACAACAAGCATAACGAGTGATTAACTACAGATGGTAGATCATTAATTAGTATGAGGAACTCAAGAGGTCCAACCGTACTTCCTTGACTCACTCCTGAGTTGGTACTATAGCGAGCAGATTCGTACTCGTCATACTCTACGTATTGCAACGTCAATTGATTGATGTGTACCCTATCCGAACTTATGTTACCCTTACTAAGCGCAGCCTCTACGGCATTTTCCACCTTTAAGGTCGGTGGTTGTTTATTATAAACTGAGTGAAAGAAGTCCGCGAAACTTTGAGCACAATCCTCGATATTCAACTTTTTGCCATCCTTATCAATACATTTTTTAAACACATTTTGCCTTTTCGACTTTATAAAATTCCAAAAAGAACTTGGCTCCTTCGAAAATCGATCCTGTAGTCTTTCTTTATAACCCTGATAAGCTTGCTAATTTCTCTTTGACCAATGCTCTTTGTTCAGAAAATAATACGTAATCATTTTGCGATTTACTTATTTTGTATTGCTTAAGGAGCTTAGCTTTATTTTTTATACACAATATAATATCAGCGTTGTACCACTCTGGGTATTTATGCTTTGAGTGGTGTGACGATGACATCTTACGCCTTTTTACCGGTGTATTACTTTCTACTAATCCGTTGATTATGGAGTAAAAATAACATAAAGCGTCCTCTGGATTATGTATTTCATACAATTCAGACCAGTCTATAATACCGATTTGCTCATAAAAAATAAAGAGATTAGCTTTTCGAAAGTTGCACTTCATCTGTGTTTACTGGCCAAACTTCTGGCTTAAATATCAAGCGATAAGAGCTTTCTGGGATCTAGGGAGTCTGAGTCTAGGGATAAACTTAGCCAAAAGAAATATCTTAATAACCAAACGCCGCTACTATTTGTACGAGAGTGTACAAGATTTCGTTGCGCGTCCGCGACGCATTTCTTGCGTATGCGCGGCGTTGCGCGTCCGTAACTAATTCGCTGCGCGCCCGCTCCCTCGCGGAGCCGCTCGCAATCCGCTAGTATGATAATGCTTCGCAAATATACTATGAAAGCAAAGCTGAACGATAACTAAAAGCAAAGCGGTAAATAGTAGATTGCGCTACAAGGGGATAAGGTAATATTTTGAAGGACGCTACCTTGAATCCAGGGCGAAACGAAGGATTCCACAGTCGAATCACGAGCGTGGCGAGTGATTCTATAGTGGAATCCTGAGTGAAGCAAGGGATTCATGTATATCGCCCGAGATAAAAATATTACCGTACCCGAGTAGCACACTTTACTTTTTATCTTCATCTGTGAGAAAAACTAGCAAACACAAAAAAGAATATAAAGAAAAGTAGTAAACCTACTATACCTAATCAGACATCAACCGACAATTTAATACTAACCTTTATTTGGTGACGTTTTCATACAATAAATACTAAGAAATAATTTTTTGAAGACCACTAATTTACGATAAAATGTTCACTCATAACTTTATTTGCGTGGTCCTTCATATCTTTTTATTATTATAAGTAAACTTGATACCTATTCACTATTGGCTTAAACTTACGAAAAAGTATACACATTTACACAAATAATTACAAGTCTATACAAATAACCTAAAAATTCTGTAATTACTTGAATCAAAGAGAAAAACTGCGCTTTATTAATTAATACCTTTTTCTTTTTCCGAAGCGAAGAACATAAAATGTTCACCTCCATTCATCCATGTTGATGATGATATGTTTTCCAAATTAAAAAAATTAGGACGTCTGTGCCAATTATTTAATATTTTAAAACAAAATTCTAATTTTTTTTTGGTGGACTGCCAACTTTCATTTTGATTCTACAAAGATTACATTCGTGTTTAGTTTTCAAATTGGTTTTAATCCCTAGAGATTTTCTTTTTCACTTTTTAGTCCCGAGAGAATAAGCGGTAACTTTAGCTCCTAATGTTTTTGGATGAAAACATCGTTTTTCGAGTGGATGAGATGAAAAATAATTTTATTTGTCGTTTTGGATTCACCATTTCTTCTTTGGTTGCTCCACCACCGGACTGGGCTCCCGTGTCACGCGGTTGCATTTCAAACACCACCTAGGAAATATTAACAATACTTAAGTAGGACATTTTGATATCAAGTTTCAAGTACTATGACTACTCACTGTAATATGTAATAAATATTTTGAAAAAATTATAAATACCTTAAACAACCTCTCTGACACGGTGGTGAGGTATCCGATCTCAGCGTTGGGATGGAGACCGTACAAGTACGGCGTCTCATCAGGCAGGTAGTCGTCTATGTACGCGTGGTAACCCACGTAATCAGAGTTCGGCGGGGAGATGAAACCTGGCGCCAGTTGACATTCACCGTCAACCTAACGTCACAAACGCAATATAATAAAAAAGTTCTGGAAATTACTGCAGCACGTCGAGCTGCCTTGGCACTGCGATTGAAACAATATCAATCTACAGTTCTATCCTATCTCCACACTACACTGTAGTGAGTGTAGTGTAGAAATAGGATGGAATTGTAGAGCCTTGAATCCTTAATGTCAGAGAGAATGATGAGAATCCCAGAGCACTAGATCTTCAGAGTTTTTCCGGAAGGTCACGTATACAGCTGCATATACAAATACTTATTTGAAGTTGAGCGAGACTGAACAGATTCATGAACCATATCCAAAAACGGCACGATAAACGATCGTAGCCAAGTGTCTACGTTGCAGTGTCAAGCAACATTGAGCGCTACGGAATGGTAATAAAAGTCTAAAGCAAGTCTGTCATGTAATTTTAAGGAGTAAAGGTCCTGAATTACCAGCTCAGGCTGCATGTACTCCAGGAGGAATGTGCGACAAAGCCTTCGGTCCCAGTCGTCGGTGATGTGACCGCCGTACATGATCTCTCCGAACAGGTAGCGTAGATCCTCCCACGGTACTCGGGGATTGGCTTCCAGGTAGTTAAATAGAACGTAAACGCAGATTGTCAGGTCGCCGAAATTGAAAGGGTACACTCTGAAATATTGTCGACATGTTTCGGTCTAGCTTTTATAGGAAATTTTTATGTGCCGGGTGTAAATGTACGATCAACACAAGGTTAATAGGATACTCGGTCTGTCAATGTAAATAACTGTCTTTGCCTTTGTAATCAAAGCTAAACATCAACACACACACACACACGCGTTTTGTTTGAAAGGAATAGGGTTTTGTTCCTTTTCTCACTCAACGTACCTGTTCCAGCCTTGAGGACCGAACTTACGCCTCTCAGCAACCACAGCATGGAAATAGCACAATGCAAACAGAACTGCTTTGAATTCAGCCTCCTTGCTGCACATCTCTAGGGTTTCCTGACTGAAGTTGTCCAAGGACTGAAATATATGCTTTGGTTACAATTTACAAAGGTTCACACAAAACAGACATCTTCTAGCAATATGATATCGTCATACTATTATTCTATTCCACAGTCCAATAGCGGCCCGCAAGTTTCGCATAGGTACATTATTTATACATATGTTAAACTTCCCGGTGAAATTAAATACATGGAGTTATTACTTAACAAAGAACCGCAAGGAACAAACCCAAGTAGTTTCAAAGTTCATCGAGTACAGATAGAGACAAAAAAATTAATGCCTAAATAACTTGTGATACAAATAAACCATTTTATTGTGTTTATTACCTTGTGCAAATTCGCCCACATTCCAATAGGCGGTTCGTTAGTGATCTTAATAGCAGACTCCAGGATTCCTTGAGGTATAATATGGTAAGCAGCGTCTGCTGCCGGCTCAGCGCTTAAGAACAATCTGAAATTAATGGCTCAATAAATTTGCAGACAGGCAGTATATTAAAACACTATGAAACCGATATATTTTATAGTTTTGAAGGTTTCAGACTCATAGTCGGAGCCGATTGGGTGTCACGTGTGCGTCTCTGTCGACACCGGCTGCAGGCACCCAAAATGCACGGAAGTCTAGATGAATACAAGGTGGTCCTATAGTAGATTCTGCTACAAGGGAAAAAGGTAATATTTCGAAGCCGAGGGCGTTACTTTGAATCCAGAGCGAAACGAAGGATTTCACAGTTGAATCGCGAGCCAAGCGAGTGATTCTACGGTAAAATCCTGAATGAAGCGAGGGATTCATATGTATATCGCCCGAGATAAAAATATTACCGTACCCGAGTAGTAAACTCTACTTTTCATCTCCATCAATGGAAAAACAAGCAAATACAAAACAAAATATTAAGAAAAATAGAACACCTACAATACATAATCAGAGTTCAACCGACAGATATATATAACCTGTATTTGAAGTCGATTTCATTCAATTTTTTTATTTTATAGGGGGGAAATCACACAGATTGAGCTAGCCCCAAAGTAAGTTCGAGACTTGTGTTATGGGATACTAACTCAACGATACTATATTTATAACAAATACATATATAGATAAACATCCAAGACCCAGAACAATTTGAAAAAGGCCATTTTCCAACTTGCCCTGACCGGGGATCGAACCCGGTACCTCTGGGTGGCGGACTAGCATGGTGACCACTACGCCACGGAGGTCGTCAATTCAGTCTCGTCAGGAGGGAGACAATTGAGTCTCGTTCTATACTGTTAAAAGCATTTACCAAATCCACCTTGACAATAACACTATTAGTATTTTTATTGACTTCCGCAAAGTATCGAGTTGCGTGGATTGCTGCCTCACATCCTCTTGCCGTGCCGAAACCCAACTGCTGTGGCTGTAAGTAAAGAGCTGTGCTCTGTCTCACAGCGTTACAAGCGAGCTTGGAAACTAATCGTCTAAAAGTATTACCCACAGAAATTGGTCTAAGAGACACAGAGCACAAAGGGATCCGCCATACAAGTATGGACACACTTGAGGATTAAGCAAACCTTTCAACAGCAAATTGCAAAGCTCTGTCAACGCTTCCAAAAGGCGAGTACCATTGTCCCCCTCAGAAGGAGAAAGGAGTTCTTTAAGGTGGTCTGGACGAATGCCATCCAAACCCGACGCCGAACCTGTCTGAAAAGAATTCAAAGCTATAAGAACTTCCTCTGATGTAACGGCTAGAAAGGAATTTCTGTTGTTTAACTCGGCAGGCAAATTTAAAGGACGGGAGGGCAACGGAAGCTTTAAAATCAAGGCGTTGTGTATTTCCACATCGTTAGGCGCTACAGAACAATCCGATAACAAAAGGCGAACCACACCTCTCAGATCTTCATCAAAGACTTTTGAATCGATGGATCTATAAATGGAATTTGCCTTCTTTAGATCTCCATGAAAAGTAAAGGCTACCTTTGACGTTAATGAAGAATGACTGTCGCGACTAGGCACTCTCAAAGCTGTAAAAGAGAACGAAAGTAGCGCAAACCAGGCCTCCGAACTATTTTCTCTAATACATTCTCTAATAAGAGACGCTAGCTTGCCCGCCGCCAAATATCGCGCCGCTTTCGAGATTTCGGGATATGTTTCAAAACCAGAATGACCCTCTTTAAAGTAGACAAGGTACACAAAGAATTTTGGCCACTACAATCCAGAGATTGGGAAGGTGCAGAGTTCCCAGAGACCTCACTCCGGTGCTGTCTGTGCATGCGGCTCATATGCACAGCCAACCCTCGAGGAACGACAAACTGACGTGATGTCCCAGGGCAGAGAGGGCATGTCCCATGACTCGAATTCTCAGTCATAATGTATAAAAATAAATTTGTAAACAAATTATAAGTACAACAAAAAAAAAAACAGTAATATCAAGAAAAAAAAAAACAAAATAATAAAATGTAAAATAATTTCATAAAAATTGCCACTATAAAATTCTATCAACCTAAATTCAATAAAATCTATCAAAACATTTAAAAAAAAAAACAGAATTATACACATCAGAATAAAAACTGAATAATTAATTAATACATGAATTCAACGTATATATATTTTTAATACTGTTTAAATAAAAATTGATCAATTAATCTATTACTCGTCAAATAATATCACAAACTTATATTATAAGGAGAAAAAAAAAGGGAGATCGTCCATGCAGCTAATCCAAACCCTTTGTGAGAATATGAGATTATAAATAGCTAATTCATATGCAAAAATTAAATGCAATAATAATTGTAATTATGAAAGAATCGCCGGGCCTTGTCCATGAGCTTTCTTCTACCTTCGTATTTTAGTCCTCTCCATAACGCCGACCAGGTGAGATTTATAACTTATCCTCGTAGCTTGTTAGGCCCGAAGAAGATAGGATCCGAGACTGTATAGGGGAATTAGAGGCTCCAGCTGGAGACTTGTTAGAAAGTGTATTTTCTTGTAGTTTATTCAAGCATCCGTGACACTTCCAATGTTTATTCCATTTGTTCTATTAAGCACACTCCAAGTCCATCCACCCGGTCATTTTGTTCTTTTTCCTTTTCTTCTAAATTTTCAGGTTAAAAAATAATAATTTAATTTTTAATTTAATTATCGCAATAAAAATAAAAAAAAGTTATGTCAGCGGCAAAAACAAAATTAATGCATGCGGGTCTGAATTTGAACCCAAAGTTTCTTGAACAAGCGCGTCGTTAAACGCCACTAGGCTACATTCTTATTGACGTAAGTGCTGAATTAATGCTTTGGTTACATCGAGGTAAAAACGATCGGTAAAGTTCGGAGAATGAAACCTAAAACTTCTGTAATTACTTTTTTAAGTTATACTTGTGTTTTATTCCGAAGTTAAGAAAATAAAAATGTTTACCTACATTTATCCATGTTGCCGATGACATATATTCCAAATTAAAAAAAAATACTTCGTCTGTGCCAATATTTATTGTTTTAAAACTAAATTTTTCTTTTTTTGCTAGATTGCCAACATTATTTCTGATTTTTGTTTTTACTCCCTAGAGATTTTCTTTTTCACTTTTTAGTCCCGAGAGAATCAGAAGTAACTTTACCACTAAATGTAATTTGACGATGAAAAGTAATTTATACCTTTTATCACTACTGCAATCATCTATCCACGTGCCCAGCTTGGTGAACCGAGAGTTCAGCAGTGGAATGATATACGCTGTAAAGAAAAATGTAGTTATTTTAAAAACTCACCTATATTCCGGCAAGGGGTTTTCAAAGGTCTCCTCCATTTTTTTCTCAAGTGTGGCGAGCCACTTGGCGACCAGATGGATATTCTGCAATATGACCCAGTCGCCGTTGACGGACGCTACGCCCATGGCTTCCTCGGCCACCACTTCTTGACCCTGCCCCAGCGAGACTATGTGGAAATTCTTCTTGTCAGTCGAAAAACCTAACTTGCGACCCAATTTTTCCAAATCCTGAAAATTATAACATAATTATTACGGTTGCGAGTAAGAAACTTAATTTACTAGTAGCTCGCTTCGAACTGAACACACGGACCCAAATATCTGATACCCCATTCGAACTTAAAAATTATATTAGGTTGGGGAAAAAGTCTTTTCGCATATGGTATGTATGAACTTGTAATAAAACCACTTTGGATATACTAATTGTACCTGGCTGGTTTTGGTATCATTTAAAAGTTTAAATTTTAAAGAAGATAATTCCAAATTCAAATTAGGAAAATGCGTGATTTTCATTTGTTTTTCTTACCGTCAAGATGAGTGAATCTAATGAAGAAATTAGATACATTTTAAAATTTTACTACCAAAAAGGTAAAAATGCAACGAAAGCCGCGAAAAAAAATTGCGATGTTTATGGACCTAGTGCAGTGTCTGTGAGAGTAGCACAAATTTGGTTTAAGCGTTTTCAATCAGGAAATTTTGATGTCAAAGATGCACGTCGCTGTGGTCGCCCTATTACGGATAAAATGAATGCTATTTTTGAAAAAGTGGAGCAAGATCGGCATATCAGTAGTTACGACGTAGCTGAAGAACTGGGAATTGACCAAAAAACAGTTTTGGCGCATTTGAAAAAAAAAATGGGTACACAAAAAAGCTCGATATTTGGGTACCTCACGAGCTCTCTGAAAGAAACCTAATAAACAGTGTACTCATTTGTGATTCTTTATTACGACGTAATGAGACCGAACCATTTTTGAAGAATTGATAACTGGTGATGAAAAGTGGATCACATACGACAAGAACGTGCGAAAAAGGTCATGGTCAAAGGCCGGTCAGGCTTCACAGACTGTGGCGAAACCCGGGTTAGCTCGCAACAAGGTGATGCTGTGTGTGTGGTGGGATTGGAAGGGCATTATTCATTATGAGCTGTTACCACCAGGTAGGACCATCGATTCAGAACTCTACTGCAAACAACTGATAAGATTAAAGCAAGAAGTTGAGAGAAAGCGGAATTAATCAACAGAAGGGGTTTGGTTTTTCATCATGATAACGTTAGACCTCACACATCTTTAACCACTCAGCAAAAATTAAGAGAGTTTGGCTGGGAGGTGTTAATGCATCCACCGTATAGTCCTGAACTGGCACCTTCAGATTTCCACCTGTTTCGGTCTCTTCAGAGTTCTTTAGGCAGTGTCAGGTTAACATCACGAGAGGACTGCCAAAACTACTTGACGCAGTTTTTTGATCAGAAGCCCCAAAATTTCTATAGCAATGGGATCATGTCCCTACCTATAAGATGGCAAAAAGTTATCGAAAAAAAATGGTACCTACATACTTTAGTTAAATGTAAATAAACTATATAAAAAATGTTTTGAATTTTCATATAAAATGCGAAAAGACTTTTTCCCCAACCTATTATTAGCTAAAACGACGACCTACCAAATTCATTGAGCTCTGATCAAAGGTACTCGAGTTATTGTCTTCTCATCTTCGCTCATGCGTTAAAGTTTTTAGACATTAGAATACGTGGGGCGCACTATAAGTTTCCGGAATGAATATGAAAAAATACTATTAAAGGTACAAAATTAATTTATTGTTTTTCAAAATAATCTCCCTTGGCGTCTATGCACTTTTTCATTCGATGAAACCAGTTTTGAAAACTTTTGTGCCACTCCTCTGTGCTGACCTCTGAAACGTGTTTTTCATACTCCTCGACAGCCTCTTCTGGTGATGAAAATCGTTGACCGCGTAATTGGTTCTTAATTTTTGGGAACAGAAAAGTCACAAGGTGCCAGGTCGGGACTGTATGCAGGATGACTCATGAGTTCTACATTTTTCGCCTTCAAAAAGTCGTTTGTCTGTCTGGCCGTGTGAGAACTAGCATTGTCGTGGTGCAGGATGATACGGCGTTTACGGTTATTTTTACGGAGTTCGTCAATAACTTCCGGCAAACAAATGGTCGTGTACCAGTCACTATTCACTGTACGACGATTCTCTAAAGCAACAGTAGCCACGTGTCCAGTTTTATTAAAAAAAGAAGCAATCATCCGCTTAGATGCACTTTTCACGCGCGCCACTTTGGTTGGTTTCGGCTCATCTTGAAAGACCCATACGCTCGATTGCTGCTTTGTTTTGGGATCGTAGCAATAAATCCATGTTTCGTCACCTGTTACTATGTCCCACACCAAATTTGACGCACCTTCGTTGAATCTGGTAAGCATGGCACTGCACCAAGTGACGCGGTCCGTTTTTTGAGCCTCGGTCAAGTTGTGTGGGATCCACCGCGAGCACAGATTTCTCACACCCAAATGTTTGTGTAGGATTAATTGTATTTGACTCATGCCTATTTCTAAGGATGCGCGAATTTCATGGTAGGTCACATGCCTGTCTGTTTCAATCATACGGCGCACAGCATCGATGTTTTTGTTGATCACAGCGGTGGACGGCCGACCATCGCGAGATTCGTCACTGAGATTGATACGACCACGCTTGAATTCTGCAAACCAGCTATAAACAGTTGTCTTGCATGGTGCTTCATTGCCAAAAGCTGTTTTAAGCCGAGCGATGCTCTGTTGAGCTGTCAAATTACACTTAAAATCGTAGAAAATCATACTACGAAAATTTTCCCGAGTTAAATCCATGTTGATGCAGACACACAATTTTTTAAATGGCGCCACAAGGTAAAAACAAAAGACAGTCAGATGAAACAAACTGCATTCTACAGCCAAAGAGTTCTATTTTCAAATGTTGCAATAAATTTTTAAATATTGTTTATGTAAGTGGCCAGTTCCGGAAACTTATAGTGCGCCCTATGTATGATATAAAGAAAACTATGCAAATTTTAGATGTTAGCTCTTTCAAGGTGAAGGACAATCGATAAAATGAATAATTTAGTCATATCAGGCGAACGCACTGAACCTACTTTTAGCGGGTCGACACCAGGCGATAGGATAAAGAACATGGCCGTAGTAGAGTTGCTCTCTTGGAAAGATTTTTCAAGGGGTGGCGTTCTGGCTTCAACGTACTTTGTACCCAAGTTCTCTTCACAGAAAGCTCTGAAAAGCATAAAATGTCAGAAAATATAATCTAGGAATATATATATGAATCCTTGTGTTTTTGTCTTGATCCCTAGTCTGAATCGTCCTAGGAATTAGACGGCGTTTTCAAATATTAGGTCTTTACCTCCGAAATTGCCGTTTTACATGAAAAAATTTTAAAGATTTTTTTCATCTATTTTTTATTTGTATTAATCGAAGTATTAACCCATGCAATCAGGCATTTTGTACTGCCTCTCGGGTATTGATTTTTTTTTTCCCGCCAAGAAGTTATCCAAATTCTGGAAAAAGTAGTAGTCTGTAGGCGCAAGGTCTGGTGAGTAGGGCGAATGACGGAGAGCTCCAACCCTAGTTCTTGCAACTTGGAGACCGTCTGCTGTGCAGAATGAGGTCGCGCGTTGTCGTGCAGGAGCAGCGGAGAGTAGCGATTACCAATGCTGGTTGGAGATGTGCCAGCTTCTCCATCATTGTGTTCAGTTCTTCACAGTACACATCTGCAGTAATGTTCACCCCATTTGGTAAGAAGCTGTGATGAATCACACCTGCGCTAGACCACCAAACAGTGACCATCACTTTTCTAGGGGTAAGTTTTCGTTTAGGGCATTATTTAGGTGCTGAGCGCTTGCGGTTATCAAACAGAATCCATTTTTCATCGCAGGTAACAATGCGGTTCAAGTTCAAAATTCCTTCATTTGTGTGTCTGTTGAGCAGTGCAAGGCACGTCTCGACGCGTACTTCGCGCTGGCGATCATTGAGTTCGTGGGGCACCCATTTGTCAAGCTTTTTTATCTTGCCAATTTGACGCAAATGGACCAATATTGTTTTGACGCTAACGTCGAAAGCTGCTGCAAATTCAGCCGAAGATTGTGTATCATCAGCTTCCACAATCGCCTTTAATTCGTCATTGTCGACCAAAGTCTTCGGACGACCGCGAGGTTCATTTTTCAGGTCGGAATTTCCAGAACGGAAGCGAGCAAACCAATAACAGGTGGTGCGTTGGTTTGTAGTTTTAGCTCCGTAAACGTCGTTGATGTTGCGTGCCGCTTGTGCCGCGTTGCTGCCACGACGGTTCTTATATTCCATAATTATTCGAATTTTTAACGTATCAATGATGACGAAAAAGATTGAAATGCCATGAAAATGTAACACTAATCAATAAACAAATGACTACTTTTGGAAAAAGAATTCCATGTTTTTAAAATAAAATAAATTTGAAATTAAAATTCTTAGCCAAACAAAAATTATTTTGATTTGAAATGGCCAGTATTGCAGAACGGAAATTTCACAGGTAAAGACCTATTATCACTCGTATGAATTTTAGTCTTTAGGCGTTTGACACTAAAGGCCCATTTAGACGGTGCAAGTTTCTTGCCTTTCTCTCTCTCATCTCAGCGTTTTGCCAGTTGCGTCCTCAGCTGCAAGGCTGAGAAGCCCGGGGTCCGGTATCCGACTTTTTTGTTTCTTGCGTGTTTGTTTGTTGCATTTTATTGAAGCAATAAAGGATTCGGTGCAAGTTTCTTGCCTCTCTCTCCCTCTCTCATCTCAGCGTTTTCCCAGTTGCGTCCTCAGCTGCAAGGCTGAGAAGCCCGGGGTCCGGTTTCCGACTTTTTTTGTTGCATTTTATTAAAGCAATAAAGGATTTGCAAAGTACATGGTCTAAACAACACGTGACATTCTTGAATCTATCTTGCAAGTTTTGTTGCAATACGTTCCTTGGTGTAAACGACATAATAAAGGTCTCCACATTTTTAAAATTTCGTGGCAGATTTCCTTGCTTAAATTCCATTTCGGTAGGTTCTCGAATCTCGACAGACTGCCCCCTGTTATATTGTATTTCCCAGGTATGTATCATGATCCTAAGTTTATTTAGTGCTTGAGAGTAACAGTAATATCTTTTTGAGCAATCTGTAGGAGTTTCTGAAGAATCTGGGACTCTGTGCCGCCTTGTACTACAGAGCGATTGTCGGACTATATCATCACAGTCTGGTCCTATAATGTGTGACCCATTATTCCAGCGCCTCGTCGACTGCCCAGTGCTCCTTTAAATTGCTGTACCACTGTTGTTGGCCCCTCTCAGGTTTGTGGTTCCAACACATGCCTCCCCACCCGTTATTTGCAGCGTCGGTCCTAATAAAGGCTGAATGTAACCCCTTCTGGTGGTTTGGGATCAGTTTGGTTATATTGTTCAGCCACCATTTTACATCAGGTGTAACCTCAGGAGGCAGTTGGAAGTTCGTGTTTGTGTGTAATTGATTTTCGGCAATTTGTATTGGACGACAATGGAGTCTGCTTAATGAGACTAGACTTAATGGCAAAGCCACAAAGATGCTGAATCATATCGGCGGCTCAATAGACGTATAAAAAAGTCCTTGCGACACGACATCCACTCCTTTAATACAAAATGTATTAAGGAGACGATCGAGGAGAAAAAAGGCTCCAAAGTGTTCGCAAGAGCTACGTCGATTAGGCAAAGCCGATTGCTGAAGCTCAAGACGGAGGAAAGTGGAGTGACACCACGCCACCTTCCTCCGACAAAGGAAGTAAAAAACAGCAAACGATCTGTCAAAGAAGATTTTGAGCGCTCAAGAATAACAAATACTTGCGTCGTGCGAAAGGTTCAAAAATCTCATTAATATTATCATTATTTGCCCGTGGTTAATAACATACAATAAGTATATCTAATAATAAAGTTATTATTTTCTGTGGGCACTTATTTTACTTTTATTTTTAGTTATGTAGAGTTTCGTAATCCAAATACGAGACCATATTGCTAGCTTCCGTTACGCGGATATATTGTAAGAAGAAGAAGAATCGTACGAAACACGTCAATCCTACTCATACTTGGCTACTTTTTTACTTGTGTGCCGTAAAAATTTGATAAACTGAAAAGTGAGCCGGGGATACCAAAAAGCTTAAAAAGGCTCTAAGAAATCTAAGTATGGTTATTGTTTTTTAACAGCATTATAATCGCTCGGATTATTATCCAAATTAAAAACATGTAATGAAAAATTTTGCCATGAATGTGATAAAAAAGTGAGTGGTTTAAGTATGGTATTTAAATGTGTAGAATCAACGACAACTTTATACAATATGTAGCCAAGTTCAAGCTCATTTCTGTTTACTTAAAGACTGACTTACCCTGAAGCGTATGACATGCGGTCGGGGCGCAAAGCCCTCATGATGCACAGCCTCTGCAAAGGCGACTTGTTTTTCCACTCTCCCGGCAACTTGTCTCTTTCTGGAGCTTCACCGTCGGTGTATTTCTGCCATCTAGATCAAAATAAGAAATTACAAGCGTCCTTTTTTAAAAATCATCATATTCGATAGTCCTTCACACCGCCCTGTTTGATTTTCAATGTATAGTTACTAAGTGAATCTCTGATTTTCACAATACATAAATACATTAGGTATTGGCCCCGTTTAATACTACTTATTTCTTTATTACTGAAACATCTAGATGACGAAAGATACCACACTAAGACACCGCCATTCATTGTTTAAATAATTGAGTATAACCGAGATATATAACAAATAAAAAAATAAAATGTGACCTCTTGGCTGCTCCTTCAATGTCCTTGTCGAGATTTTCGAAGGCATCCATCTTGCCGAGCGCAATGATGCCGCCCCACGAGTTGTTGCTGAGCCACGTGAACGGAGATACCTCCGGTGCCACCGCGTACTTTAGCAGGAAGTCCAGTTCATTCGCTTCCACTTTTCCTTCCGCTTGGAGTATCTAGAAAAACAAAAGTTTAGCAGAATGTTGGCAACGGTAAAGAATCGCTCTCTGGTGTGCACATTTAAATTACGTATCTACTATATATGCATACAAAAAAACCTACTTCACTAACCTGCAAAGTTATGAGGAACAGGAATACCAGCTTATCTCTCTCAAACAGCCCTCTGCTTGTATAAACGAACACCGAAAATGTGATGCTGTCCAAAAGATTTTTTACTCTGCCATCCAAATCTTCAGCTACATCAGCATTGGCCAGTGCATCTTTGAATACCACGCTATAGGCCTTTAGTGAGAACTGGTACATTGGGTTGATTTTGTAGAGGTCGTTCAAGATAAAGTATAGGAGAGACGCGCGACCAGCAGCATTTCTGAAATTAACAAATCAAAGAAGAAGTATAAATCAGTACAAGTTATTATTTTCTTTTCTTTAATATTGCCTGGTCATTTAGTGTGGAGTAATAATTGTCCCGTGCGTAAAGGCCATTAAGTCAGGGTTTAAAAGGTGCCAACAACATAAATACCTGTATCTCTCTCTAGCCTCGTCAATTTTGACAGCAGTAATCTTGCCTTCCTCGACTTTGATCTCAATATCAGCAGCCGTCTTCTTGGTGGTCTCCAAATTGATGACGAGTGCCGAGTCACTGAGGATATCGGGGCCGGCTGAAGACAAGCGCTTCAGCAGATCGTCTTCTAGTGTTTTGAGGGTGATCTTGAAGTCGTTCTGCTGTTTGGTAAGGCCGGCTCGTAAGCTTTCCAAGTCAGGTCTCTCGGCCTTCACTACTTCACCTAGTAGTTGTTCTTCCAGACTGCGTAAAAACGGAGAAAACTGATAATTGTTTGCATTAAATCTTAAATAGCTATTTTATTCGCGTAAAGTGTAATGTTGATCAATGTCTATTAGTTAAACGACTTTTTGAAATACCATGTCAGAAGTATTGTATTCATAATAAGTAGAGTTTTTGATAAGACGCTGTGCTGAACTTACCCGTCTTTTGTGACCGTGAAATTGATGAGGGTACATTGAGCTTGCATCTCGGGCTGGTAGTGCGGGTTGGCCAGTTTGGTTTGAATGATGAGCCGGAAGCTGGGGTGGTAGTCTATTTCCCTGTCTCCGATCTAAAGCCAATGCAATTATAATGTCATTACAAGTATTATGGTTCTTCGACACGGCCTACGGCATTGCCACGCGGCTCGGCCTGCTCGCCGCAAAACTCGGCCCGCAGGTTCGCGGATAGCTAAGCCTGCGGCCTTCGGCGACTATTTATGTACAAAAAAGATATGCAACAACAACTATTAATGTACGCAGCATATTTATAAAATAACTTATCCTTTTGTATAATTCTTACAAAACTAATTTATTATAAAGTGCTTCTTTAGATTGCGTCACATCAAAACTCGGCTGAGCAGCAGGTCCCGGACAGCGCCCACGCGGTATCTCCGATGTTCTCCGGTAGGAACAATTCCTCCGGTGTCACTTTGTAGTTGCGCTTTACTTATCTAGATTATAACAACCACTGACCTTTAGCACTTTGCCCTTGCGGATCAGCACTCGACCGAGCAGCGGGTCCAGCACAGCGTCAACGGTCTCTCCGATGTTCTCCATTAGAACCACCTGTCCGTTGTTGATGGCTCGTTCGATGCGGTCTAAGTAGTTACGCTGCGTTAAACGGATCACTACCAGTGCATCGCCGTATTTCGATTTGATCCACTTGAGGCCCTGACTGTATAGATGAACTTTATTTTATTTTAAAGGCAAGCTACTTTGTAGGGAGTTTAAGCCTAGGCAAAAGGATAAACTTGAGCAAAATGAGCAATTACGTAAAACAATGAAAGACCAAGGCTGGAAAGCAAAAATCAATAACCAGCCAAGTGCCTGTCGGGCCACGAGCAATGTAGGGTTCCGTGGTTGCCACTTTGAGTTCACGCCACTAAAAACGTCTAAAAACTTCTATTGAACTTGTATAAACTTTTCCTTTTCCGACTACATTTTATAGGTTGGTCGCTTATAACTTTTTAATTTGTAAACCCTACTTAGCTCTGATTATTTTCCTCTTAACTTCGTTATATTTACTACTGCTGTGAATTTTTCACATGTTCACATGTTTATAACCGTTATAATAGAAAAAGCAGGGGGACACAAAAATTTTCAATATAAAACCAAATATTGCAGAAACGAATCCCTAAATTGAAAAATAATGTTCTCAATCTTACAATATTTTTGAAAGGCCTATTCAACGATACCCCATACGATGGGTTAGCCGTGTTTTAGGTACAAACATAAAAATTTTGAATGGCCTTGATTGTAATTCTAACCGCAAATTATTAAAAAATTTCAAGAAA
Organism: Acrobasis suavella; assembly: GCA_943193695.1. NCBI lineage: Eukaryota > Metazoa > Arthropoda > Insecta > Lepidoptera > Pyralidae > Acrobasis > Acrobasis suavella. The sequence continues at coordinate 9,049,556 of OW971947.1, forward strand.
TATATTTCTAAAGAACGCAATAACTGAAAAATTGAAATTGAAATACAGCTGCGGGTCGATGAGAAGCGGCCATCGCGCAGAGTTGGTCAGGATAGTGGCGTTCTCGGTGCTCATGGTGTCGGTGGGCAGCCCCTCGTTGTTCCACGAGGCCACCTGCGCATCGTCTGTCAGCATGGAGAGCGGGTCCAGACCCTCTGTTGTGTCGATCTTCGGCTGCGTAGTGTAAAAAACAGTGAAAAATCAACTCATGAAAAAAAAAACAAGTTAACTTTCACGTTACGTTAACTTGTTTTTTTTTACGAAATAAGTTACAGGGCCTCGCGAAATTGGGGATAAATTGAAACTAAATTTAACATGGGTAATACTCCATCATTTTAGTGCTGTATACAGTTTACACGTAGTTACAGTGCTGTATCTCCGAAGCACGGCGGTATCACCCAAGTTAGTTTGGGGCAGTCCATTAATTACGCGAGGCGTTTATGAGGATTTTTCGATCCCACCCCCCTGGTGAGATTTCGTGAGAATTTTTCGAACCCCTCCTCTAATATCACGTGAGATCTTTCAAAATTTATATTGCGAGTGTTAACCAATTATTATAAATATTGTGTTGGACCAATTTATGAAGACATTATTTGTTTTATTAAAACAAGTAAAGAAGACTAGTATTTGAAATTATTTAGATCATAATCTAAATTCACTCTGATTAAATTTAACAACAAACACTTAAATATGAACTACTGATATTAATGGAGAATATTCATTCTAATTCAGTCCATGGAGACTAGTGCATGGTTTCAAAAGTGATAATTGGTACCAACATTTCCATGTGATTTTCAGTAAAATGATCCGCTTCTTTAACTTCGCTCTGATTTAGCCATTCTAAACTATTGTCAGTTGCGCACTGAATTATAATATAATAAAAGAATGTCTCAAATTTCGCCATATTTTAGTTTAGAAGCATATTTACATTAATTTGATCTAATTTTCTTACTTTATTACATAATTTTTGTAAAAAAGAATATGCCCCCTCTCTCCCCCAGGTGCGTTTGGTGAGACTTTGCTTGACCTCCTCGCCCTTGGTTGGCTTAGAGATTTCGGGGGCTACGGCCCTGCTCCGAAGATAGGGTAAGATAAATTTTTTTGCCGGCCTATAACAAACAAGCTTAAGAAAAATCTTGTGTAGTAATTTGAAGTATTCTACTTTATAAAATGTAAAAGAAAAATAAGACTAACGTTCGTTTTCGCGAGTGTAGGTATCCAGTCGTCGTACAGCAGTTGCTGCCTATAACGGCGCATGAAGCAACCCACATAGGAGATGAAGGCAGTGATCAGCAACACGTCTCCTGGTAACAGTACTCCAGACTCTTTTAGATTCACCACTGTTGCTGACCATCTGTTGCAAAACGAAAGCAACTCTTTCATAAGCCGAACATTGTTAACCTGGTTTGAAAATAACTGAGATTTAGCAGACTCAGATTAAGCTAAGATAAGAGTATAAATCAATATGACTTAGTGTCGGTTATTTATTGCCAATTTTAGTCACTTTCCTATCAATATTTTTACCTGATTTTCTCAGAAGCTAAACCGTTGACTAGTCTATTAGCCAAGTCAATGGTGGCATTTGTAGCATCAGCTTCTGCTTGACACTTCATTTTCTCATTGACGGCTTCTTGGAAAGCTTTTAACAATACACCGAGTTTCTCTTCTAATTCCTGTTAAAGAGAAAAAGTAAATAAAAAGTCCAAATGAGTGGTTATATGTGTTACGGCTAAAAGTCGAAATGCGGGTACGTCTAGTTTTAACCGGCTAGAACTAGATGCAGCCGGTTGCAGGTTGTTAAACTTAGGTGTATCCTATTTAGTAAGAACTAGGTTTTTAGTTTAGTAAAGCATTTTGTTTTGACAAGGGAGTTCTCTATTGCATTTCCTAATCAATTCAAATTATCTCAATCAATATAATTTCGTATTGTGCCCGTAGACAAAACATCTTTTGATGTTTTGTCTACGGGCACAATACGAATAAAAAAAAATCATCATGATGAAGAAAAATCATAGTATCACTTTATCAACATTTTTAATCTCTCTCTCGCAGCTCGCTCATTTCAGCTGCTCAAGCAAAGGCCACGCTTCACTGGCATATAAAAAGACCGGTCTAATGATGGATGATGGATTTGTAGACCTGTCCCTTTAACCTAACCCGTATTTCATAAATGACCACTAGTCACTTTTCGCCACTTTGCTCATGTGGGAGATATACGGGCCTTGAGCTTGACGTCGGCATCGATGTCTCCTGACGCGTGAAGTTCAGATCCCAAATATTTGACCTGATTCGTACGCTTGGCCAAATCCAATGCATACGACTGGTAGCATTTTAAGCCATGTCTAAGGAGACTAAATAATCTCCGCCATATTTAAGATTACCAGATCCTAATGTGGAAGGGGTAAGGCTTACGTTAGAGTGAAACTTTTTCAAAATGTATCGTTGTATGCAATTTGACGGACTGTCTACCGTTTTATTTTTTCATAATTCGTGATGGCTGCCGTACAAGAATATCTCCTCAGAAATCATACCAGCTAGGTCATCTTTCACCAAAAGCTTTTAGGATTGTACTCTTTTATCGCATTATGGGATACCTGAATATGACAATCTAGGTCGGTGCGAAGACTGAAACTGTCGATAACTTTCCACTCAAGAAAGGCCACCAGTAAGCTTTATTTTCGGACATAAGTCTCTGTTGAACAAACTGAAGAATACCTGAATCTGCTCCGTGAGGAAGGACAACTTGTCTCTGGCAGCTTGCAGCTCAGCGTTGGCAGCGTTGAGCGCGCGTCGCTTGGGCTCTACCACCACGTACACGTCGTAGAACTTGACGATGTTGATCACCCACGCGCACAGCCCGGCTGCGGCTGCCGACTTTGACATTATGAACTCTGCATTGAATTCTGGGTTCTTGATATACGGTTGCACAGCCTAAAAAAATATACCGAAATTATTCCTCTTCTGGAACAATGTTATAGATTTCTAGCACAATATCGTTCGAGTGGTCAGCGACCACGTCTGTATAAGACACCCTAAGATGTAAAAAAATGCGAATAGTAATCTTAAGTTTTAGCGTTAATACACACAGACAGGTATTTTAGTAATAATGAATTGTGTGTTACCTTAATAATATCCGGATGAATGTTTTCTTTATCGTAATACACCAAATCGTAGAGAAATTGGTCCACTTTAGCCATCATAAGCTGAAAAGTGAAAACATAAATAAAAGGATGTTTTTAACATCCCAACGTTATCCCCCATATAAAGTTGTAACGATGTTACAATAAACCTCATCCTTCATGTTCCCGTTTACCTCCTTTTTTCATTTCATACTGTCCATCTGTCTAAAAATAATTTCATTTTCAAATTCAATTTTTAAATTTTAGATTCCTTTCTCATCATTCTACATTTATTCCACTACCATCTCTCGAGCTGATTACATCTATGTCAGGATTGTAAATTTATATATATCAGTATTATAAAGTTATAATAAATAAAATAACTCTGCTGTCTATTTCTCTCAAGCTCTCCACTACATTCCTTACCTACCTCTTAATGTAGGAGCTCCAACTGCCCCAGCTAGTCTAGTCCGTGGCTACCTACCTACTAGGAGTTCCTACAAAGTACCTATTACGGTATGCTCTAAACGTTACCTTGCAACTTTTCCAGGACCTGTCTTTAGGTACCTTCCCTTTCTTAGCGAACAGCACTAGCACGGCCGCAGTGACGTTGACCACGGCGTCGGGCGGTGATCCGAAGGACTTCAACTCCGTTAGGTTGTTCTTGTTCAGGGTGTTCAACGCCTCTTGGGCGGCCATCAGGGCTGGCTCGGCCTTCGCCAAGTCATCGGCGCAAATCTTTGCCTTTATTGTGACGTCCTCTTCAATAACTTTCACTTTCTTCTCCTCTTCAGCAGCTGTTTACAAAGTAATATCGCCACGAGTATATAATGCTGATAGGTAATAGTATTTATGTATACGAGAGTCGTTTGGTACATCAGTGACTAGTATGATTGAATAATAGTTATTTATGTAACTGTTGTATAATAAGGGGTATTAAAACGCGAACGTGGGTTCGACGAACAAACGAACGAGTGTGACAAAAAGGTAGATGTGTCTGAAATATACCGATAACCGAGGACTCCCTCTATGTCCTGTGCAACATATGAAAAACAAATTAAACCAAAAGAAAACAATCACTGTGGTATCATTGGACATAGAGGGAGCCTTCGATAATGCTTGGTGGCCGGCGATAAACATAAGGTTGGCAGAAGAAAAATGCCCATCAAACATCAGAAGGGTAATGGAAAATTTCATGTTTGAAATGAAAGTTACTGTAAGATATGGGGGGCAGAGGCAAGCACGAACACTAGTAAAGGATGTGTCCAAGGATCTATAGCGGGGCCATTACTGTGAAACCTACTGTTGGATACCCTACCAAAGAACCTTGAAACTAGAGGCGTATACTGCCAAGCGTTCGCCGATGACGTTATCCTCGCCTTCAACGGAGACACCGATAAAGAAATTGAAAACCAAGCTGATGGCCCACACGCGCATTTTAAGGCGGGGGATGTACGTAATAAATAGAAATTTTCTGCGAGTAAGACAAATGCTATGACAATTATAAGCAAATTAAAATATGACACTCCATGCTTGAATATGTGCGGGGATGCCATAGCCGCAGTCGAAGAAAAAACTCTTGGAGGTAACAATACACCATATACTTAACTTTAACGCACGCGTGAAGAACACATACACGAAAGCCATAGGACTTTATAGGTAGTTGGTTGGGCAGCCAAAACGAGTTAGGGTCTAAATCGAAAATTACCCGTACCATATATATAGCCAGTCTGGGCCCCAGACACTCGCTGCGTAAAGGACAACTGGTTCTGGTCAGGCAGCTGAAAGGGTATGCGTTAGGAGAGAGTTAAATTCGGTGCGTTGCAGCGTGGTTTCGCCCAAAAAATATCCAGAGCATATCGTATGGCCTCCCTTAACTCAGTCTTGGTGCTCGCGGGTTTGCTCCCCCTTGATCTTCGTGTACGCGAAGCGGCTTCGCTGTTTATATATTTCAATATCTATAATCATTTTGAAAAATACATTTTTTCGCGTAAAGTCATTAATAACAAGTATATTGGTAAAAAGTAGCATTACTTATATCTTTTAGAGATACTAATACTCCGAATTTTTTGACTTTTCAACCACATTCAATGTTTCGCGCTTAATATCTGCAGGAAATCAAGTGACACAGGTCTATATTAAAATATATATTTTTTTTTTGGCGTTACAAATTATATTTCTTTGAGATATAAATGTATAAAAATCGTCAGTTTACCCTTTATACAGCCTTTATGATGAGTTGATGAACAAACGACCGCGTCAAGCAAAGATAAAAAAAATTCTTCACGATAATGCTCCGGCCCACTTGTCGGCACTATTAATATCAAAACTTGTCGAATTACGAAACGAATTATTGCCGCACTTGGTGAATTTAGGGGATATTAACCAGATTTAGCCCCCTGTGACTTTTTTCTTTTCCCAAATATGAAGAAATGGCTTGGAGGACGAAGGTTCTCATCAAACAATGAAGTAATAGCTGAAACAGATGCCTATTTTCAGGGTTTGACAAAACACATTTTTTGGATGGGTTAAAAAAGTTGGAATATCGTTGGTCTAAGTGTATACAGTAGAAAGGAAGATTATGTAGAAAAATAAAATAAAATTTACCCCAAAAAAAGTTTCTTCTTTTCAAAGTCACTGATTTACCCAACACCCTAGGTGTAGAGTTAACTCCTGAATGTGCCAAACTTATTCTCGAAACCACTACAACAGTTTATTATTTACCAAAGGCTTTTTCCTTAGACACTTTATCGCTCTCAGCTCCAACAACATCAATCAGCTCTTCTGCTGCCTTATTCTTGACCTTAAGCATGATTTCTTGTTCAGCTAGCGTTACCTATAAGTGATAATAATACCATGTGTTACAGGCCCAAAATACGAAACTTTTACAAATGTAATCAGTTACATAACTATCTATACAACAATAGTTTCAAAGCAAATATCTACAGAAATCTCATCATCATCAACATGATTTCAGATGCATAATGTCCACTTCTTGATATTGGCCTCTCCCAAAGATTTCTAAAATGCGGACTGCATCCAGCGCTTTCTAGCGACCTTGGTTGGGTCGTCTGACCACCTTGTCGATAGGTGTCTTACGCTTCGCTTGCCAGTATGTGGTCACCATTTGAGAAACTACTTGCCCCAACGACCATCGGTACTTCACAATATGTGTCCCACCCACTGCCACTTCAACGAGCTAATCCGCTGGGCTATGTCAGTAACTTTTGTTCTCCTACAAATTTCCTCATTTCTGATTCGATCACATAATAAACCACAAAGCATAGCCCTCTCCATAGCGCGTTGAGCGACCTCGAGCCTTCTTACTTAAGAGAGCCATAGTAAGCCCCGATCACGTTTCAGAGATATAAGTCATCGCTGGTAACACACATTGATTATAGACTTAACTGAAATCTATGAGTTTAAATGGACGACATTCTACCTTGAGCACAGCGACATCAGCTGCACAGGAAGCTAATTTCTCGAGACCGTTCTCCAGTCTTGAAATCATCATTTTCAGGTTCTTAGTCTTCTCGTTTAGGAGTTTGGAGTACAGAGCGATCTGCTCCAGGAAGGTCTTGGGCGTCGTGTAGTTATATCGCTTCTCATTTTGGAAGTATACTGCTGACATCTGATTTACACCTTGATGTACGTGAGACATGAAGTTCGACACGGGTTCCACAAGATGTACCTGGAATGTAGACGATCAGTATTAAAAGAATATTTCGTAAGTATGTAATAAAATAGATTTGTTTTAAGTAAACCGTAACGACGTACCGGCAAAGACTCGACTTCGGCGATAAATCGCTTGGAGACAGACCTCAACGCTTCTTGCGGCCACTCGTGGAACCAATTGATGGCCGTGCAGTTCACAATGGAGGGAAATTTACGCGCTCGGATACGTAGCGTTGCGCCCACCGGGGAGAAACATAGCACCACCTGTATTTCAAATGTGATTAAGTTTTAAAGCCTATATAGTTAATAGTGTTATATAAGAACTTACTATCTCCTTTGATATAATAATAAAAGCTATACCTTTAACATGGATCGAACTTTGTTGATGAAGAATTTCCAGCAATTTTCACGAGTATCCGGCACGCCTGATGCTTTAGTCTGGTCAAAAAAAGTAGATGAAGGGTTAAATTTTTCTGTTATCTTAAGTGTTTACCAATGTCAAAAATTAACTTATGGCATTTTGACGATCATACCTCTCCACGCACACCGTTGATGATGTTTTCCGTTTCATCATCAGCGAGCAACTCCGGAATTTCTCCCGAGGCGAGCAAGTCGTTGATTAGCACTAGGAATCTCTCCTCTGCCACCTGAGCATCCGTCATCAGGAACATGGTGCTAATGTTCTTTAACCCCGCCTTCATGTACAGGAGTGCTGATAAAAGAAAAACGTCATTAGTTTTATGTTTATTCATGAAGATTAAAGACATTGTTAGCTGTGCGTTTTTTAGAAACAACGAAGACTAATACAAAAATAAAATTTACACTTAGGAATATATCATCTTTGTTTCATCATCACATCAACCCTTGTTCCGCACTGCGCCGACGTCAGCCAACTCGCTTCTGTGCTGCTCTCATTCTTCTTTTAGTTTAAAATTCTTTAACTATACTTACCTAAATCGACTCTCAGGTCGTTGATGCTATATCCTTTGCGAAGCTGAATTTGGAAGACCTCTAGCGAAGAGATAAAGGCAGAGAGACGCGATAACGATTGTTTGCCAGAGCCACCCACGCCGACCAGCAGAGCGTTGCCACGTGGCGCCTCTAGGATGCGGTTGATCCTGGTCATTAAGACATGCTTTAAGAGCTATGTATAAATCGATGTTTAAGAAATCAGCTTATAAGAATACTTAAATTGATGTTGCAAATGTATAATAGATACTGCCGACAAATAGGGATGTGAACTAGTAGAGTAAGATCCCAGAGCGATAAGACATAACTTATTTTCTCAAAGATGAAACCTTAATTTCATTCAATGTCGTCGTAGTCATAATGTTGTTGTGGCTGTTGTTGCGAAACGTCACCTTTACATAATATTATTTGATTTTTATGTTTTTTTACAGTACATGAAGAACTGGAGTCTTGAATAAGATAAATCACTTTACCCAGTCTCTTTTTAACAAAACCTTTGCACCAAATAAATTTTGCATTGTATAAGATTTTTTTATACATGACTTCATCTCCACTTGTTTCAAAGTGGAGATGAAGTTGTTTATTTTTCCCGCCATACGACTTAACTTGCGAACACTGTTTACGGTCAACATTATCCATGGGGTTAGTGAGGGAGGTCGATGGAGTTAGGGTTAAATCTAACCGTGACCTCAGCTTACGCTCAAACACCAGCTCAGCCGGCGAGAACCCCGTGACAGAATGTACTGAATTCCTATAGTCGAAAAGATATTTTAACATTTTTAACTTACAATCATTTTTGTTCTGTGACGAGAGAACGCATGATTTAATGCCCTTTTTCACAATTTTTACAAAACTCTCAGCCTGTCCGTTACTTGATGGATTGTATGCCGGAGATGTCAAATGGGTTAGACCGTTCAATGAGCAAAAGTTCTCAAACTCAAAAGACGTGAACGCGGCCCCATTGTCACTGACGATTGTATTTGGTAGGCCGTACTTTGACATAAAATCATATAATTTCTCGATAACGACTGTAGACGATGTGGATGCACTTACATCGTAAACTTCCACCCATTTGGTGTGTGCGTCTACAATTACCAAAAACATTTGATTGTTCAAACGACCTAGAAAATCAATGTGTATCCATCCTATAGAACGGTACAGGCGGGTACCGCCAAGGAGCTAGCGGCGCACGCGGCGGGGACGGCCGAAGTTGTTGACAAATGTTGCATTAGTTAATCATAGACACTAAGGCTGCGTCTACACCTGGGAACCAAAACCGCGCCCGGGCCTCTGCTTTCTTTTTTTACAATTCCCAAATGTGAGTTATGTAACTCACGTAAAATTTTTACACGTAACTTTTTGGGAATTATGACCTTATGGCCTCTCATAAGACATCCATTTTTATAGGCTAATTGTTTTTTACACAAATAATATGGTTTGATACCTGTATCTGATAACAATTTCTTTGGCCAGCCATTAAGTACGTGATTTACTACTTTGCTTAACACAAAATCCTTTGCCGTTTCATTTTGCAACTCTTTCAAAGTAACCGGCAATCCACCCTCGACCACGAAATTTATATAAGTCGCACGGTCGATAGGAGTAGAAATGACAGCGGCGAGCGAGTCTCCCGGGTCGTCCTCCCGCGCCCAATTTCGCTCGTCGTGAGGTATACTCGCTCGCGACAGGTAATCCGCGTTGTTATCAGCACTACGTACGTATTCTATTGTGTGCGCTTAAAAACATTGCATATCTCTGTAACCTATTAGCCGATACCTCCGGTATGCTCTTGTATTGCCCGAAAATAGTAATGAGAGGTTTGTGATCGGTACGTAGTACGAACGGTTCTTACCTACCATACAAATACTGATGGAACCGCTTCACCCCAAATATAATAGCGGTTGCCTCTTTCTGAATTTGAGAGTAGCGCTTTTCGGCGGAATTCAACGTCCGGGACGCGTATGATATTGGGCGTTCCAATCCATCTTTACCTACTTGCGATAGGACTGCTCCAAGGCCTTGAGGAGAAGCGTCCACAGTCAGTATTGTCTTAGAATTTAAGTCAAAATGTGCTAGAACCTGATCGGAAATTAAACATTTCTTAATTTTAGTGAACGCATTATTATGAATCGCAGTCTACTGCCATTTTCCGCCTTTTTTTAGTAGGTCATATAAGGGACTCAAAATGCTAGATGCTTGAGGGACGAAATTTCTATAATAATTAATTAGCCCTATGAATGACTGCAAGGTTTTAACATTGGTTGGTATAGGGGCATCAATAACAGCTTTTACTTTAGACTGATCCTTTTTCAACCCGTCCCTGTTGATTACGTAACCTAAATAGTTGATTTCATCTTTAAATTCGCATTTGTCCTTCCGCACGGTTAGCCCAGCGTCCTAAAGCCTTTTTACTAACTTTGGAGTTTCTGCTGTTATCAGTACGTCATCCAACAGGCATAACACACCGTCTAACCCAGATAACACAGTTTACATGGCGCGTTGAAAAATAGACGGTGCGCTTGACAATCCGAACACTAAACGCGTATATATATACAAACCCCGATGTGTATTGATACATGTTATGTGCTGAGACTCCTCATCGAGAAAAAATTGGTTGTACGCCATAGACAAATCAATTTTCGAAAATTGTTGACCGCCATGTAGTTTCAAAAATAATTCATGAACGGTCGGCAACGGGTATTGTTCTATAACCAGTTGTGTGTTGATCGTAGCAGAGTATTCAGCACACAACCTTACTGAGCCGTCTCGTTTAAGCACGGGTACAATAGGCGAAGCATACGCGGAGTGTTGAACCGGTTTTATCACTCCCAAGTTTACTAGCCGTTCTATCTCCATATCGACCTTGTTACGCGGAGTGTTGAACCGGTTTTAACACTCCCAAGTTTACTAGCCGTTCTATCTCCATATCGACCTTGTTACGTAACGCAAATGCAATGGGGCGCGCTTTGCAATATATTAGTTTTGCATCGCCTTTTAGTTCTAATTTTACGGGGCAATTTTTAAACGCATCGAGTTTATCTGAAAACACTTCTGGAAACTGTGATTTCAAATGTTCAAAAGTACACTGACTGTTTTTAAGGAAATTAACTGGAGTTAATTTTAATTTAAATATAGAAATGAAATCCCTGCCTAGAAGTGGCGGCCCGCCGTGGCGTATTACATGTACATCAATCGGGTGCGTCCGTCCTAAGTAAGTTATAGGCAAACGCACACATTCCATTGTGTTCCCAGTATAACTGTGGAACCTTTTATAAGACGTTAACAAGGATATACTTTTAAACAATCTATTATAAGTACATTCGGATATGACCGTTACCGCCGATCCACTATCTATTTGAAATTGTAATTTAAGACCATTTATTTCTACCGTCTCTGTCAGAGGTTCCCCCCGGAGTGCGCAAATGTTAAAAAGTGACTTACCGTCGTCATCGTCCTCGCTCACCTGCCCCGTAGAAACGTAGTTTATTTTATTGCACATCTTGCGTAAATGGCCTACCGTGTTACACTTCCGACACTTATACTTAGCAAACCGACATTGAGATGATTTATGATTAGCACGACCGCATACGGTGCAACTTTCTTTCCCGGCATTAGAACACGGAAACTTGATCCACGGAGGTAGAAACGGTGGCCGCTGCGCCTGCGCGCGCGCACCGTACGCTCTCCGCCAGCTCCACTGCCTTCGCCAAGGTTAAGGTTTCCAAGTCCCGCGCAAACAACTTCTCACGTTCTGGATCAGCTATCATCCCCATCACAAAACGATCACGCAGTGCCTCCTCAACATTGCTAAATCCACAATGTACCGTGAGGCCACGCAATCTACCCGCCCATTGCGTGTATGTCTCGCCCGGCTGCTGCGTAGCTGCGTAAAATTTGTGACGTTCGCTGAATCCGCATCGCTTTGGGGTGAAGTGACCATCCAGTAAGGTCACCAAGTCTTCATACGGCACCTCCTGCACATCTTTAGGCAGAGCCAAGTCCGGTGCCAACTTGTAGATACCGTCGCTGAGTGCGCTCAGTAGTATCGCTCGCCTCCTTGTTTCCGTCGCATCAGTTAGCGCGCTGATTTTATTTGCGATGAACCATTGCGTAATTTGCCCTTTGTAGGTTTTCCATTCGCTAACGTTGTGGTCGAAAGTAGATAAAATTCCACAAAACGATTGGGCCATTGTGGGTAGATATCGTCGCCAGTGTTGAGTTCCTTTATAGGGAGACAAGTGAAACCGCGGACTGCTAGTAGCACACTGTTTATTGTACGCTTGCAATAGGGTGAAGCCTGCACACAAGTATAACGTTAACATACACAACAAACCTGATGGGCCGAAAATATTTTTGTATATGTAGCATGAAGAATGCATATAGTATGTAGTGTCTACATGCCTATTGTGCAGAACATCTCTACGTGTAAATGTGAGAGTGACAACACTCACACTTGCACAGATTCTCTTTGGCCCACAGATTCTCATAGGGTTAACCGTCAAATACTACGTCCTTATAGTTCCTCAATCTTTCCTTAATTTCTTCCAAATGCCGTCACTTCACATTAATTGGTGTAAAATTATTATTCTTACTACTGCAGACGTTTTTACCCTTTTATACCAGAATAACATTTATTCTGGACGATTCATCGTTTATAATATTATTAAAATAACGTGACATAACTAAATATATAAAAATGGGTTTACTCACGCAGTGTAGTCGGAAAAGGCCGACTAGTATCGATCGGTTTAGACGATTATCATCATGTTAGGAGGGACGGTGACCCGACGGTTGCCGTCCATCCTTTTATTAAGACTCGTCGTTTTATTACGACTATTACACACCGGTATTAAATCTAATTACAGAGTTAGAAGACCTACCTGCAAATATGATACATGGCATCTTCGAAGAGCACGAGGTTCATGGTAGCCACGAGGTCGTTGTAGGCCGACAGTGATTCGTCTAACAACTTCTTGATCTGCGCCCAGTCGCGGATCGGGAAATACTTCGGGTCACCGACTCCCTCCGCGAAGTGACAATAGATCACTGGTTTTTCGAATACCACGTTTTCGTCAAAGTCCTGGAGAAAATGTTTAGCAAGGGTATGTGTGAGGAGACATTAGTAGATCATAAATTAGGTATATTAGTACCTACCATGAAAGATTTGCAAGAGAAAAAAATATCAAATTAAGTACTTACATCCGAAAGCTATAAAAATTCTAGGAAGTTTAGAAGATGTTATATTACACGATGTTTTCTTCGTACTTTTTGTAATAAATCCCAGTCTCAATAGCTGTTGTCTGTTTTTGTTTCAGTTACCATACCATTATAATGTTCTTATGTCAATCACTCAACTCGCATTATCACTACTAAAGTAAACAGTTTTTGTTATAAATCTATCAAGTAGCATGAAATTTATACTATAAGTTTGGTTCATTTTATGTAGATGCCTACCTCACAGTTCTTCTTGATGACCTCAGTGATGAGTTTCTGGAAGTTTTCAATATCCACAGAGTCTACCAGTTTGTCGGAGTACACTCGAGTGGCCTCGTGCATCCAAAGCCGAATGAGCTCCGATTGTTGCTTTATAGCGTCACCCGTCGTAAAAAGCATACCCTGAGGAATGTGATAGTAGTAGGTGATAGATACATATTTACATTGCGAACCCCAGCTACTGAAGTTTCTAAGAAATCTTAACCTGGAGCTTGGGGCGTGATAGCAGAGTATCTCATATGAAATTAGAGGGGATGTAGAATAATAATCAGGACATCGATAAAGTCTCTATGGATAGCGGCTTAATTTAAACCCGTTTGCGTATCAGTAAACTGCGATGAAGTTTTATCGAAAGCCGGTTATTTGGTATCAGGTTTATGGCATTGCGTTTACTGCGTACTAGAGCAAAGGATCAAATCGATACTCTTGCCATGGCCAGATTTAAAGTTTACATTCCCGATTCCTACTCACTTCAGATTTTTTTTATTATTCTTATTTAACAAAACCGCTTAAACTACCTGGAAAATATTAGACAAGTCCCTCAAATTGAAAATGTAGTGGAACTTGATAGCGGTGGGCAGGAAATTGGAGGACAGTTTGTTGTGCAGCGCCAACGCAGCGTTCACCAGCGGCTCCGCGTACCGGATGACGGGCATGCTGAACTTGTTCAGCGGGTTCGCCATGTGCTGCGACAGGATCTGTTTGTAGATGTGGAAACACGCGTCCAGTCCGGGGAAACTGAAATATTTTTTTGAATTACCACTTCTTTCCGGAAAATTATGTAGACGTAATTAATTGTTCTTTTTACTGTGTCTCGCTGAGTGCCCTGCAATGTGCTTATTAAAGTTTTCCCTTTTTTTCATCGTTCATTCACCTTCAACTAATAATATGATGACAGTTAGACTATTTGTTCTTAAATTAAGAGTTGAGCGCTCGTGGTCTACAGGCTAAAGGTGGGGCATGATCCTTCCAAGAGATCCGATTGAAACGCTAGTTAAATATATACCGATAACAAAAAGTGACTTCCGATTTTTCGCAAGAAAGGTATTATTCACTTTTTGTTACCATCCGTTGACTTTCATAATGCGTCATTAGTTTATAGTACGTACGAGTAGCATTGCTGCAAAAAAAAACATGAAGTGAAAACTTGATGTCAGTTACAGTAAATGTTAACGGTGTTGCGAGTTTGAAGGCTTTTCCCATCTGAAAAAATGCTTTTCGTGCATTTCCATCGCGCTTAAAGAAGTTTTCACTTCAAAAACCATTCAATCCAAAATTTTGCTTACCTCACAGCAAATGTACAGAAATGTCTTTGTAGACGAGAGTCAATTGTAAAGGAGCCAGCCGTTGGATTCATACATGATACAAACATGCAATTGGAAATATCTTTCAGAGACAGCTTTTGTCTATCATACCTAAAAGGAAAACACACAAAAGATGTGAATTATATATTTAAGCATATCACCATGAGGATGACATTTTGCGTTTCTTTGAATTCATCCCTATAGTCAGTTCAAACACTGTACGACGTATGCACCGCACAAACTATAGTAGTTTGTGCGGCACATGAAAGGTTCTTTTGTTTTCCAATATTAACTTAAAAACATTTGACGATAATATGCCGTACCGTAATGATGATCACATACAGGCCCCGATAAGCCATCGCACTTACCAATGCTTATAGTCCATGAACTGTCTTATGAGAGTGTGTGGCTGTACCGTACCGTACGTATCTACCTCGGGCATGTTCAAGTCGTCTACGAAGTAAATCATGAATTTGCTGCCTGGTGGTCCGAAATTACGGCCTGACTTTTTCTCCAAGGGTTTCTCCAACACTTTTTGGATCATTTCTGTAAGAAATTTTATAGATTTTGACAGATTTCCAGTATATTTTAAAGCTACCGGCGTTTTAAATAAACTGATTACACGCTCCTGTTATAGGAGAACATCAATATCCTAAGGATAATGGCAAAAGCTGTAAAAACAAAATAAGCGTAACTACAGAGCAAACACTACAAGTGCTACTAGGAATGTATTCGAAATTACTGACCAGAGGTAGTGTAGAAATTAAGTGACACATTGGTGATGGCGTAAGTATCTGGGAGCGCACTGAGTTTAGCAGCGAAGCTGACAGTCTTCCCACTACCGGCGCTGCCAACAAGCATCACGGGCTTTTGTTTGGCAATCAGCAAATCCATGAAAAACCTAATTCGGGTAGTTTCTGATGTAGACACCAAGCACGACTAGAGAAAAAAGGTTAGCATTTATATTGTTCGTTTATCGAATGTGTAAGCTATGTAAAAAATCTATTGCCATAAATTTTTATTTTTGGTTAATGGGTTTATGGTTTCTGCCCTAAAACTAGTTTTCCGTTTTTATATTTTCAGCATTTCAAGTTCAGCCTTTTCTTTTATCATAGTTACCTGCAAAGGCAAATCTGGATCCAACTCGAATGACTCCACCTTTTCCGACCACGGCAGGAACTTTTTAGTTTCGGGGTCGATGAAGAAGCTGAAGACGTTTCCAGTTGACGGGAACTTTATTTGCTTGAACTCGTTAGCGAACCACTTGCTGAACTCATTGCGCCAGTCCACGAGTTGATCTTGGAAAAGGGCAGAGCCGAAGCCCCAGACTATCGCAAACACGAAATAAGTTTCATACCTGCAATTATATAAAAATTCATGCAGCATTATAACATCAGCAATAAATTGAAATTTATTGCAAACTAACCAGGTTCATCAACAAATATTCAAAGCTTTATCTATAAAGTTTTACCAACATAAAAACAATTCTATTAAAAACTTGAGTTTGTAATGAATTTTTATAATATGAAGATAAATAAAAGAATGCAGTTCGTTTATCAAGTATGTAAGCGGTCAGATTTTTTCAAGCTGCCTAAGGGAATCCGAAACAGGTTACACTAGTGTGCAGTAGCAATTAGCTATATAGTCTAGATAAGCAAAATCCATTACAGAACTCATAAAATATATTGAAATGTAATGTTTCTAATATCCACTAGCCACACTACACTATATTATAACTGCATTAAATTTTGACAACAGCACGTACCATTCTTTAGGACAATCCGAAGGGAGAAGCGTCTTATTGAGGAAGCACTCAAGAAGGTAACAAGTGAGCTGTATTTGCTGCAGCTCGGTGAGCGGCGTGATCCGCTTGTACTTCTTGCAAGACTCCAGCAGAGATGGGATGTATTTATCGAACATCACCGTCAACATAGCCTTCTCCGACTCGTCATCTCGCGTTGTATCGATCCACGAAGCCACAAATCTGTTTATTCGTACAAACATCAATTAAATAGACAACAATGAACACGTCCAGGCCAAAGAGCAGTAATTTTTTGAGCTGTGTGTGGCAGAAGATGTGTTGCGCAGTTTACGTTCTATAGAAAATCGCAACTAATTTTCTGATGCCATGTGGCACGTACAAAACTTTCGCATGAAACCGAATGCAGCAGACATTACGTAACTCATTTTCTGCGCTTCACAACTAAAAAAAGGCTAGTTTGCCTAGACCCTAAAACTAAGTAAACATCGAAAAATAAATAATATGTAAAGCATCTTACGGATTCCAACCCAAATCTTGAGGATTGATGTACAGGATACCAGCGCGGGATACAGTGGCTGGGGTTGCCGTCCTCAAGTTTGAGATTTCGAACAACAGCCTCATAGTTTTATTGAGCGCGATTCGCTCATTACTGGCCAGCGTCAACACTTTGTTATCATCCATTAACGTATTCAAACTTTCTATCCACATAGGATCGATATCTCCGTCTAACACGATCCACTTAGGACCATCGCCGGGCATATTTGCCATGTCTCTCATAATAGTAGAGAATAAGCCATCCTTCCATTCTCTGGTTGCAGGATTGATGATTCCGAACAACTCATCGTTTGTCACCGCTTTAGGGTCCAAATCGTTGTAATAAGGCTTCATTTTTAACATGTAGTAGGTCCTATTTAGGCATTGCCAGACCATAGATTTACCAGTACCGGCAAAACCATCTATAAATACAGAATGCCTCACAGCAAACAGTTCTACTAATTGGACCATCTAGAAAGGGTAAAAGCCAGTTAGTCAAATATACAATACACATTTTATTAAAATTATTGTTCTATTTGCTGGTTTGGTGAAAAGAAAAAAAAATACAATATACGTAATTTCTTTCCGTGTAGATTGTAAAAGTCAATCGAAAAAATGGGCGAAAATCAAAAGCACGAGATGTGGCAAGAAAACCCTGTAACTAAGTATATGAATCCATTTCTCCACTTTCATGCGTTCACTTCATCAAGCTACGCATTCAGTATCCAGTGGCCTAAGGCTCGCTCTACCCCTTAAGGTATAAAGACAAGTGATATCGTAATGCGTAACCTTCTGATAACTTGAAACCTACCTTAAGAATAAATCCAGGCTCTGGTTGCAGCTTCATGGAAATAGCTCCTTCCACCAAGCTCTTTTCAAAGTCTAAATCTCGTTTCCTAGGCACATCGAGTGCAGGGAAAAGATCACCAATGAGACCCATGAACACAGGAGTATCATCAGTCACAATTTTGGGGATGTTGAAATCTCTTAGTGCTCTCATCAAAACTTGATCTTCAGGGCGATGACGGTCACCTCGCTGAATAAAATTAAAGTAAATTTAACTAATAAGTTACTACAAATTCACCTAATGTGTTGCATTGCATCCATGGGCAAGCGCAACGAGTAATCCCTCCCATCGTCAGATAGATTTCACGAAATGACGATTTATCTGCCAGCGTAGGTAGTGACGCAACAGATCGCCATATCACCGCGATGAACTCACTCGTGGAGACAATACCAAAATCAAGAATAACTAGCAAAATTGTCCTATAATATAAACACAAAATAACATTGAGTTATTTAAAGGTTATCAAGTGGCATCACAAATTACATTGAATTATGTTACGGTATTTTATACAATAATATTAGTCGTAAGTATAATATTTTGGTCATTTAATTTGGTCCAGAAAACGTTTGGTTACTCATCAAATTATACCATCATATTATTAAGGTCGCAGTTGTGACCTTTAAATCGGTAACATTTTTATTAAACTTGTGGTGTAAAAGTTGTTAAAATAATAATTATAAGGTGGTTTTAATAAAATAGACATCGAAAACCAAAGTTAATGAATCCCCTGCGGCCGCTTTTCGATATAACAATACATTCACAAAATTAGGGACATTTATCAAATACTCATTATGCATCTTTTCTATTTTCTGCTAACCATGTACCTATGCCGATGATATTATTACGGTATGGAATAAAATGTAAGATTGTGGAAAAAAAAAATGAATTTTTGAATGTTTGTTAAGGTATATGATGTTTACTTGACCACTACACGACAAGATGGTCATAAATCAATCAATTTCATGATTAGTATATGAATATTTATGGTGCATCTGTAATTTATACGCCTGTTACTTACCTAGTAAATCAATGAATCGACTTTAAAACAATCTCTATACGTATGAAAGTTATTTTATTTCCTTCTATTTAACGTTGTGTATATGTATGTTAACACGATTTTTATATGACCAAAAAGTCTGACCTTAGGTTATGACTGAATGTGAGAAAACGATAAGGGGATAAATAATAAAAATAGGTGGGACATTTCAAACAACATAGTGCATATTCAAACAGTTTATCAGATCTACCTTCAATGAGCCGGCGACTACGAGCACAGACTTGATAGCTCTGAGCCCCCAATCGTAGTGGTCTTGTTTCGAGAGCAACTCTCGGCACAACATGTAGAGGGTGATGAACTTTCTCGCCAACAGACGCGCGTCTTGAAAGCCTTCAGCCACCAACATAATTTCGCAAATAAGCTCGAAGTCGGGGACCACCATGGCGCATGGCCTGTAGAATACATATTTTTTGAATTGATATGGATTTCAATAACAACATTTTAAGGGCAAACGAACGTATTTGTTTCCGTTGAGTCAAAATTTCGCGGAAAGTAGTGGCACAGTATACGTTCTTTAGAAATACGTAACTCATTTTCTGACGCCGTGTGGCACAAACAAGACTTTCGCAATAATGAACCAAATATGTCAGCATTAGGTACATAACTCATTTTCAGCAACTCGCAACTCAACAAATCAAGCTCGTTTGCTAAGGCTTTTATAGGGCCGACCTCTATCAAAAAGAGAAAAAAAAAACGAGTACCTGAACAAGGCTTTCAAATTTTCTGGCAGTTCCGTTCTCCCGGCGTATCCGGGGTTCATCGTGATGAACATACCCACGGTGGGAATTAGAGTAATGTATTCTCCCATGAAGTCGAACTTCTTCTTCTTGAATTTAATGGCGTCTAACACGCTCTTTACTTGTACCGACACCACGGACAATACCTCCACGGAGATTCTGTTAAACTCATCGAAACATCCCCAGGCGCCGGTTTGAGCCAGACCTTTTAAACAAAACAATTAATGTCATTATTTTGAGATGAGTGCTCGCTCGAGCTCACTCAATTATATGTACAATGCGATACAAATAAGTTGAACAAAATGGCGGATTTCAAAGCATTATTTACAAATTCCCGACACGTAAATTGAACCAAAATGGTGGTCGTCGGCGCAGGTACAAATAATACGCCGTAATGGGACTTTGTACAAAACGGCTTTGAAGTCCGCCATTTTTGTTCAACTTATTTGTGTCGCATTGTAATGGTATTTAAATCTTACCTTTGTAAATATTACCGCAAGACTTGTAGTCCATCTGTTCGGAGCAGTTGAACACGTATACCATGATGCCCAGAGCCCGACCCAAGTCTTTTGTGGTCTCTGTCTTGCCAGTACCGGCTGGTCCGGCTGGAGCACCACCCATGATAAGATGGAGACTCTACAGTTAGAACAAAGAATATTCACAATACATTTGGACTGGACATACTAGGGTTTCCTATGTGAAAGAAAATCTTTAAACGTGATGGAAAATGTTTACTGATCATTACAACAAATAGTCCAAAACATGCTTAGCAAAAAAGGACACCATAACAAATCATCATTTGAAAAATCTCTACAATTTTTACTTTTACTCACCTGTGTTAAAGTGATGTAGCAACGATCAGTCAAAGGGGTGATCACAAGCCGAGGTGTATTGCCCAGATACTCGTAGTCGTAGAGGAATTGAGCATCACAGATATTTGCATAGCAGTTATTTAAATTTCCATCCCACCGGTGCCTGTACAAAAAATGTGCAAGTTTCAAGAATCAGTAGAGTAAGTAAATTTAATTGGCTTATTCATAAAAATTACAAAGGTTTGCAAAACCTATTTTAAAATTAATATGTTGTCTTGTTCTTGCAATGTCAGATATTGAAAAGAATGATGAGAACAAAACATATTTAACTAAAAAAGAAATAGATATAGCAAATGTATTTTTTAATCCCCTTATGAGGCTTATTTTTTGATTTCGTGCATATAGAGCTGTCAGTGAATAACGAAAAAACATTTCTCAAAAACCATTATTTACCTACTTTTTGTAGCTTTTGGGATGTTTTAAAACATGTATAAAAAACACGCAAGCTGGATTGTTGCTTTTCGAGGAAAAAAGTAATAATTTAATTGAGAAAACGGTAGTTAGAATAAGTATGGATGGTAATTAGAAAATAGTTAATATTTTTCTTTTTCCATCTTCTCGCCCACCATTGCGCTTAAAGAGGCCTTTTAGGTCCTGAAGCCCTGTGCCCTGTTTACCCTATTAGGGATAAAGACATGGTAATGTATCTGTATCACTTCAAAAACATAAAAATATATGTAACTTTAATTTCCATTAAAATTATCTAATTACCGTTTGGTAAGATGCACATGTGAACGGTAAAGTACGGTAATTAGATAAATGTTAAGGAAATATCATTACATTTTGATCTGCCTACCATTTTTTTGTCAAATTATTACTATTAATATTATAAACCATCTTAAACTGCTCTCTTTTATCAATCATATTATTACAACAATCCATAAAATAATTCATTGTGTCTACCACACAATCCCAAATGGTAAAGAGAAAAAATAATTTCCATGTCTTGCTAGCACGAAGCTGTCGAATTTTGTATTTCTTACGATGGTCTTTGACACATGCAGTCTCCTGTATGATTAAACCACGATATGTGACGCAATACGATAAGTAAAGATAGAGTAAGCTATGTATACGCTATATATATTTTTGAAATAGCCATTTAAGTCGCATTTTCTTTTTCTTTCTTCGGCGGTTTGATATGCAATTTGTAGTAATTTGTGCCCATCTTTGAGGGTGCATATGGCAGACGTGACCCGCAAGGTCCCACTTCAATTTGGCTGCTTTTACTCCTACAGTTATCTTATATCAAAGGATTTATGTACGCTAACAATTCACTCTGCGTGGTCGCACTTGCGTTGTTCATTTTGACGTTTGTTTTCAACTTGTTCGGATGAGTGCAGTGCGATGGTGCCACTGTTGTTAATGCGTAAAAATGGAGTGGAACGATAAAATAGTGTTAAAATTTTTAGCTTTTTTCTTTCTAGGTTTCAATAAATGCATTATGTAATTGTTAGCACACATGTTAAAGAAAAGAAAGTCGTCGTCCATATTTAAAACACGTAGATGACGCCATCTTGGATTATTGCCAGATAGTTCGTGAAAAATAACGAAGCCCTAGTGTGACCAGCGCTTTATCGCGATAACTTTTTAGTGTACAAAACGTACGAAGATTCGCCGCGAATTGCTTCGGGACGATAGAAACAAGTGCGGCCGAAGCATTAGAATACTACGTTCCATCGCTCGCCAACAAACCTTCAATTTGGACTTTTGCGCATCCGTAAGAGACCACGTTTGAGCACAGTCAGTCTGCATTACGATTCCATATTTACAGCGCAATACAACCAAGGTATAGATACAATGTATATTAATAATTTAATAACCATGTATAAGAATATGCGCCATAACTATAGAAAAATTTTGTGACCAAGACTTCGAATGGTAATGATTACTAGACCCAAGGATATATTTCGAGCCTTCAAACATAACTAATTTGTGATCTTTGCGCAGTTGTATTTAAATGGTAGTTGAGAATAGTAGTCTAGTTATTAAATTAAGACTAAAGATCCCGTTCTTAAACCCCGTTCCATAATAATATGAAAAACATGTTGAAATCTGGGAAAAGGGTTACCACTGGTAATGAGATTTCGACTCTTTGATTACTTAACTTTGAACTAAAGCAGATCTATAATTTCTTTTTTCAATCACGAAATATGATGGCCCTCAATATAAATGTTTTAAACTCAAAGGACATACGTCCAGAGTAAATTTTAATATATTACTCGGTTTCCGCCGCGCAATATGCACGAAATCATAGATGCACCCATTCAGTTATAGTGTGTAACTACTGAATTTACATTAGTAACAAGCAACAGGGATGTTAGTCTACCTTAGCTGACTCTGCCATTGGAACGCGTTGGAAGTCTCCACCTTAGCGACGATGAGCTTTGCCACCACGTCTCGAGAATGCACATCAATGGTACAGATGGTCATGATCTTCTGTCGGTCGCCGACGGACAGGTCGCCCAGCAATAACACGATCAGCGCGTTTAGTTGAGCAATCTGCTTCTTCTGGTAATCTTTCAACGCGTTCTCATAACCTGATCAATAGAATGTTATTATAATAGGAATCCAGGAAGTCGGTTTGGTAAGTATTTTATTTTCTTGATATTTTTATTAATTTTTTTTTGGATAGGTAGGTAAGCAGGAAAAACGTTTTACATCTCCCCTATGTAGAGCTATATAACTTTGCCCATAAGGTAAACAAAACACAAATAAAGTACTTAGTTCTGAATTCAAATTATTATAGGTACCTACATGATAAATCTTAATTTAAAGTATTTGTATTCGGAGTAATGTAAGTACTTATTGCAAAGAATAAATAATAACCGGCCAAGTACGAGTCCGACTCGCACAAGAAGGGTTCCGTACCATTATCAATAAAAAATCACGTTTGTGGCATGGGAGCCCCACGTAAATTTAATTTTATTCCGTTGTTAGTATTTGTTGTTGCAGCGGCAACAGAAATACATCATCTGTGAAAATCTCAACTATCTAGCTATCGCGGTTCATGAGATATAACCTGGCGACAAACAGACAGATAGATAGACAGACGGACGGACAGATAGACGGACGGACAGATAGACAGACGGACAGACAGACGGACGGACGGACAGTGGAGTATTTTTAGGGTCATGGGTGGCACATGTTGGCAAACGTAAGTCTTAAATATATGTGGAATGGCTCATGAATGATACACGAAGTACTACTATAGTTCTTCCAAAATATATTCAACTAATCATCAACTAATAGATGGAGCCTTTATTGACTCTTATCATGACTGGATATAATATAATGTATAGTGTACAACCTTCTTCAAGCTTCTCGAAGGCTTGGTTGGTCTCTGTCGTCCACCAGATCTGCGTGCCCACCAGCGCGGGCTGCGCGGGCCAGTCGAACACCCACTCATCTCTGGGCTTGTCTTCGTAAGACTTCACGCTGTGTTCGAAAATGTCACGCAATGTGTACCGCATGCAATCTGTCACGCGATTTAGCCACAATTCCACCTGAGGATTCCAAGTAGGTATGTCTAGTCGCAGTAGTTATGTAGGTCGAGGATATGTGCCTCATCGAAAAAAAAATCAGAAGGCGTAAATTTGGTCTAAACGAAAACCACAACTAGATATAAATATATATATATATAAATATAAACTAGCTTTTCGGGCGTTGCGCGGGCTGCAAGCAGCCCGCGGTTTTTTCGTGCAGCTGATAAGGTAGGCCAAATATGTTTCCAGTAAAGAAAAAGGTTAAATATTGCAGTCTGTTGAGGAAACATGAAAAAATGTGTCATCTTGGATCCAAAATCTGATTGCAGTTTCGAGTTTCGCGGGGTGCTTTACCCCAGGATACAAAATTTCAGACCTCTACGACGATTTTTTTTTTAATGTAGACGCCATCTTGGCTTCCAAAAAATGTCACATTTGGATTTTTCGGCTCAAAATACATATAGATTTCGATTTTCAGCCAAATCGGAAGCAGTTGACTTACGGCGGCCATCTTGGATTTCCAAAATTAAATAAAAAAACGACGCAGCGCTTGGTGGGAGTGGCTCGGCCTACGGCCTCGCCACGCAGCTCGCCCTTCGGGCTCGCATCACTCGGCCTGCGGCCTCGTGAAACTTACTTGGGGGGATGAAGGGGAGTGGGGTAAGGGGGGAGGGGCTCGGCCTTCGGCCTCGCCACTCAGCTCGGCCTGCGGCCTCGCGGCGAGCTACGCCTTCGGCCTTCGGCCTCAGGCTGCGCCTAGTTACTTAGGGGGCACTTTTATATGGAATTAGTATGGAGGAAAATTGTCCTCTATGTCAGTCAGTCAGTCAGTGGTATTGTAGGTTTATATATATAGGGGACAAATAACACTGATTGAGCTAGCCCCAAAGTAAGTGCGAGAGTTGTGTTATGGGATACTTACTCAAAGATGCTATGCTTTATAACAAATACATAAATTGATAAACTAAACATCCAAGACCCAGGACAATATGAAATAGGCCATTTTCCAACTGGCCCTGACCGGGGATCGAACCCTGGGTGGCGGACTAGCATGGTGACCACTACGTCACGACTGTCGTCAGATATATATAGGTACAGAAGAAATCACCAAGAAAATACAATGATTAAATCTAAACCAAGCTTCACCTTTCCAGAGCAGTCGCAACACGGAGCTTTAAAAGGCACATGCTCCTCGTTTTCCTTCGATATCATCTCGAAGGCATGTTTGCTGCCGGCCTTCGGGAATACCAACTTGGCCAAATTGTCATACAGCTTGGTCAAGTGACGACAAACGGCTGGTGGGTTGTTGCCATTTGACAGGATATCTGTTGGGACAAGAAACTGCATTCATAAAGACGTTAATTTTCCTTTGAATTTAATTGGTTTTACGTTCGAGCCAACTAACTAGCCATCTTATGCTGTATACTCGTATCTATGTCAAAACCTTGAATCAGAAATACAAAATATTGTTTTCGATCTATCTGTAGATAAATCTTGACTCCATCCATAACCTTTTGTGTCTGGCTATACCGGATTCCGGTATAAATCAATTGTTTTACTATTGTGTCTGGTTTTTGCAACACACAAGAGGTTAGGAAATATTATAATTCGGGTCTCCACCGAAGACGATATTTAATTACAAGCAGCAGTACGCAAGATGATGCTGTCTCTGTCACATGTTTAAAGATTTATATGAACTAAAAAACTTGTCACTGCTCCCCTCTCTTTTCAACCCCACACGCCCGGCCAAGTGCGACCGCTCGCCATTACGTTTTTGTGTGTTGTCGATGTCACATCGTAATTAATATTTTTTTCACGTCGTTAAGCACTTATATCGTTTCGATCTCGGAATTTTTTATATCTCGTTTGAAAATTAAAAATGGGAAAAAGGAAAAAGTCTAAGGATGAAGACTTCGAGGACATCTTGAAAAAAATAAAGAAACTGGAACGAAAGCAAAAAAAACGTAAAAACGTTATTTCTTCTTCGGACGACGATACGAATACATCGAGCGATAATCAAATATCAGGTAAATAGCTTCACGTATTGTACCACAAAATATTTTATCCGCGTGTTTTTATCAGCTACCTTCAAAAAAAAAAAAGAAACCTATGTACTGATTGCTAAATAATCGTAATTTGATATGTGCTAAAACGAAATTGGTACATAAATATGTAACAGTCGTGCGTGATCGTATACATATTGTCCAACCATGGTACGTCGGATGAGTTTAGATGCTTATTTATTATTACTACTAATAATTATGTACTACGTGGTATTTTTATCAGGGCAGCCTAAATGGTTAGTCGATTATCACTGTATATCGGCGTCTATATTACGAGACCTAAACATGAGATAGCCTTTAAGGCTATTCGTTTATTGCAACTTACTGGCGGCCTATATGGCTAGACCAAAACATTAGACAACCTAAACGGCTGGTTACTACTACATACTGGCGGCCTATACGGCTAGACCAATGTATGTGACTACCTACAAGGCTAGTCGTTTCTCATTACCTATATACTGGCGGCCTATACGGCTAGTCCGAAGTATCAGACAGCCTATAAGGCACGTCGCTTATTGTTTACGTATGTTTATTGTATATACATACATATATAAACTATTGCAGATATAATTCCAACGATGGAATATACCCCACAGGAAAGTTGTAATCAGGATATTGATTCGCCACCAGTCCCCGACTGCGTCAATATCGAAAAAGAGATTGACGAAAATGATACTGCGGAGCAAGATACCGTACCAGATTTAGATCCAGATATACTGGAAATATTAGGAGATGACCCATCAAAAGAAAATTCCGTTGGCGAAAAAATTCACAAAGACATAGCGCTTAGATGGACACATATTTTGAAAAATGGCATGACTAAGGAAATAAAAACTGAATTACAAAAACAATATTTAGTGCCTGACAACTGCAGCAGCATTAACCCACCAAAGCTAAACCCCGAAGTTAAGGCTGCCATAGACGAACAAAATCTAAAAAAAGAGACGTATAGCGAGCATAAACAAAAACAACTAGGTAATTGTCTAGCTGCTATCGGTAAAGCACTAAATATTGCCCTTAACAATGAAGGAACGCCACAGGGGATTATAAAACCGTTGAGTGACGCCGGACGACTTTTATGTGACCTTCATTACAGGGAATCACAGTCCCGCCGTTACGCCATCATAAATTCTCTTAATAAAGAAGCGAAAGATACCGTAAAAAATACGAAAATAGATGAATATCTGTTTGGTTCTGGCCTTGGGGAACATTTAAAATCATCGAAGGCCATAAAGAAATCGGGGACAGAGTTAAAACCTAAACCGCCTCGTCCACAGTTTAAACCCTCAGCGAATCAACCTCAACGTGGAGCTTTAAACGCGAGGGGGGGCTCGCGAGTACCGGAGTCGCGAGCCAACCCCGGAGCCCGGAAGACAATGTCAGCACCTGCAGCGACTACTACGAAGGATCGCCGGAAAGAGAATTCGTCGAGGAGGTACATCAGTCAACGGGGACACAAACGCTAGATCACACTGAACAGGTACTTATGCCAAACGTCGGTAGACTTCAATATTTTTATGACCAATGGTATCAGTTAACAAAAGACCCCACGATTTTATCGTGGGTAAAAGGCTATAGAATACCTTTCAAAGAAAAGCCAACACAATCATCTGTTCCGAATAATAATCACTTTTCAAAATCGGACATTATAGCTATAGATTCATGTATTTATGATATGGTAAATAACGGTGCTATATCACTTTGCTTGCCTTGCAAAGATCAGTTTTTATCACCTATTTTTGTAGTTCCAAAACCCGATGGAAAGTACCGTTTTATTCTTAACTTAAAAAAATTAAATAAATTCATTGATGTAGATCATTTTAAAATGGAAGATCACCGTACAGCCCAAAAATTAATAGAAAAAAATTATTTCATGTCAACACTTGATCTTAAAGACGCTTATTTTTTGATTTCTATCGATGAACGCGACAGACAAATGCTGCGCTTTCAATGGAACTCAAAAGTTTACCAGTTTAACGTACTTCCCTTCGGATTATGTACTGCGCCATACCTTTTCACCAAATTGTTAAAACCTGTAGTTCAACAATTACGTACCGCTGGTCTTCTATCCGTTATATATTTAGACGATTTTTTATGTATTGGTAGCACATATAAAGAATGCTTACATAATATACAAACAACAAAAATCCTTCTAGTATCTCTTGGTTTCGTAATTAACGAACAGAAAAGTCAAATAATGCCAAAGACAGTCTGCAAATTTTTAGGTTTCGTTTTTGACACAAAAGAAATGATACTTTATTTACCACGGGAAAAAAGTTACGTATTAAAGAACGAGCAGAAAATCTTTTAAACTTAAAGTCTTGCAAAATTAGATATCTTGCTGAATTCATTGTGTTATTAACATCGGCTTGTCCAGCCGTCAGATACGGTTGGATGTATACCAAATTGCTCGAAAGAGAAAAATTTTTGGCCTTAAATTATTCCGAAAACTATAACAAAAAAATGGCATTATCAGAAAATATACATGAGGATTTGAAATGGTGGAAAAACAATATTAATAACTCATATAATCTAATTCGTAACACCAACTTTACTTTAGAAATATTTACCGATGCGTCCCTCACCGGTTGGGGCACAACATGTAACGGAGAAAATGCTAGCGGTAATTGGGATTATATAGATTCTAACAAACACATAAACGAGTTAGAATTGAAAGCAGCTCTTTATGGGTTAAAAAAAATTTGCATCTCATCTGCGAAATTGTGATGTCTTAATGAGAATAGATAATACCACTGCTATATGTTACATAAATAAAATGGGAGGTATACAGCATATACATCTGAATGAAATAGCCCGCGAAATATGGCAGTGGTGCGAAGTAAGAAATATTTTTATATTTGCATCATACATTAAATCAAGTGAGAATACAATCGCAGATAAAGAATCTCGCAGATTGGATGTCGACACAGAGTGGCAGCTCGCTGACTACGCGTTTGATCAAATCGTGGATTCCTTCGGTAATCCAGAATTTGACCTTTTCGCTAGTGTCCAAAATACTAAGTGTGATAGATATGCATCTTGGAAGCTTGAGCCATGCTCCGAAGTGGTCGATGCTTTTACTTTTAATTGGCAAAATATTTACTTTTACGCCTTTCCCCCATTTTGTTTAATCACAAAGGTCCTTCAAAAAATTAAGGCTGATAAAGCCAAAGGAATCATAGTAGTACCTTGGTGGCCGTCTCAACCATGGTTCCCCTTGTGGTCTAAACTAATCGTCTCAAACGCTATCTATTTCAAACCGAGTAAACATCTGTTATGTTCTCCTTTCAGGGAGTACCATCCGCTCCACGCGGACCTTACCCTGGTAGCAGTGATGTTATCAGGGAGGGACTAACAAGGCACGGCGTCCCTCTGACGTCCATGAGAATAGTTATGGCATCATTTGCTCCAAGTACCTTAGCGCAATACAATTCTTCACTTAAAGCGTGGTGAAACTTTTGTCAAGGTAGAAATTTAAATGTTTTCCAAGCCACGGTCCCGCAGGTAATGTTATTTTTAACACAAACATTTGAAAATGGGGGTTCTTATAGTAC
The DNA here is from genome assembly GCA_943193695.1 of Acrobasis suavella. NCBI lineage: Eukaryota > Metazoa > Arthropoda > Insecta > Lepidoptera > Pyralidae > Acrobasis > Acrobasis suavella. Next base: position 9,079,063 of record OW971947.1, read on the forward strand.
TCTTAATACACATAGGTCAGCATTGTCTATTATTTTGAGTAAACTTATAACTAATGACGAGCGTATAAATCGTTTACTGAAAGGGGTCTATAAACTAAAACCCCCTGCTCCCAAATATAACTGTACGTGGGACACCAATAAAGTCCTGACGTTCTTATCGAATTATTATCCCTACGAAAATGTATGCTTAAAAAAACTTTCACTTAAACAATAACCTTGCTGGCTATAGCATCAGCTCAGAGGATGCAAACTCTCAGCCTTATAAAATTATCGAATATTGCTATTCAAGATAATGTAATTTTAATTAAGATTCCAGACATAATAAAAACATCACGCCCTGGAGCATGCCAACCGCTTATCAGACTGCCTTTTATACGAGAAAAGCCGAGTATTTGCCCAGCACTGTGCCTTCAAAGTTACATAAATGAAACAAAATCTCTGCGGGTTCCAGAATCAGGTGATTTCTTATTTATAGTCTAAGAAAACCCCACAAAAAAGTGGGGTCCCAAACACTCGGCCACTGGCTAAAACTAGCATTGGAGGACAGTGGAATAGATATCAGTTTGTACGGTGCACATAGCGCTAGGCACGCCTCTACCTCAGCTGCTCACAAGGCAGGAGTAAGTCTGGAAGCGGTTCGCAAAGCTGCAGGGTGGAGTGATACATCTAATGTTTTTTTGAAATATTATAAAAAGGATATAATCGTTAATTCAAATGATGAGGAATTTGCGTTATCTATATTCAACCAATGATTACGTGAGTCGCTTATAACTAAAGTCAGTTAAATTAACACAATTGTGACAAAAATATATAATATGTATAGCTTATAGTTAAACACTGTTTCTTACCTAATACAAATTTGATTGATCAGTTAATTGCATTTATTGTATTAATGATGATGTCATTAAAAAATAATAAATGACATATTGATTTTGATACCTATCAAATGGTATTTTTATTTCACCCGTACACTTTACGCTCTAAACATCTGCTTGTAATTAAATATCGTCTTCGGTGGAGACCCGAATTATAATTGGGAATTAAACGAACTTACCTAGTGAAGTTCGATTCCAATTATGAGAGGGTCCCACCGAAGACGATATGACTTCCCTCCCAACCCAAAAAATAAAAACACCAAACCAAACTTTGAAAATAATGGCGAGCGGTCGCACTCGGCCGGGCGTGTGGGGTTGAAAAGAGAGGGGAGCAGTGACAAGTTTTTTAGTTTCATATAAATCTTTAAACATGTGACAGAGACAGCATCATCTTGCGTACTGCTGCTTGTAATTAAATATCGTCTTCGGTGGGACCCTCTCATAATTTGAATCGAACTTCACTAGGTAAGTTCGTTTAATTCCCAAATATAGAAGGCAGAAGTTATAAACCTACAAGAGTTATAGGCAATTACCGAGCAAATCTGCAGACGATACGAAATAAAAGCGAGGGTACGCCAATCGCTTGGTTTCGAGATAATCGTTGAGCGCCTTCTCGCACAAGTTCAGTGACTTCATCAGCTCCTCCAGTTTGTCCAGAAGCCCTGGCTTGTTGGTAGCTTGCACCACGTTTGGAGTACCTCCTATGTCTTTTAAAAGTTCCTACCAATATCAAACTAGGATTAGAAGCAATACTACATGATATCACAAATAACAAGATCTAAAAAAGAAGCAGCATTATAAACAAGTTTTGGGACTGAATTATATAACCCAATAACGAGATATCTGTACGAAGTAGAAGAACTTTTAGGATAATTGTTCTCCATATTTTTTTATAATCACGTGTAATATACAATCAAGACATAACCAAAACATATCAATCAATAAATGCAAAATGCCACTCCGACACGAAACTTTTTAATAATTGTAAAGCTTAATGACTTGTCCAAATTTAAAAAAAAATGATGAAAAATTTCGCCACGAGCCCGAGCATTGTAATGCTGTAAAAAATCAATAACTTATTGAGATGGTTAGCCGAAGACAACAAGGTCTAACCTATTCTCACAGAACGTGAATTCGTAATTGCTAAAATTATTTCACACTCAATTCTTGCTTGTAGTATTGAATAACAGCGCTACATTGGCTAAAAAACGACGTCTACTTTCTATCTCATCGGGTGTCTTCCTCCTACCTTGAAGGTCTTATCAATGTTGTCGAATCTCTTTGAGTCTTCGGGTAGCTGAGAACGTATATCGTCGGAGCCAACGAAAATGCTCTCCAAATATTGCCACTTTCGTTGCACTTCAAACCAAAGAGCAATGACAGCGTCCGCTGTGCCCAATTTTTGCTGCCACTCTGTAACTTCTTTCTCATAGAAGCCAATAAATTTGGATGACATCATGTTTTGTACTTGATTCTGAAATTAAAATTATTAGAATTAATTATTAAAAAATATTAATGAAGAATCTGTTTACAAAGGTGTTGTTAAAACCTGAATAAAGAACAAACACGCGCAATAATTTCAAGATACAGATGATGATTATTTGATCTTCTTTACCTGATTGTCTTCTAACGTTTCTACCACCTCCTCACTGACTTTTGGTAGTTTAATACCAGTTCTATCGTGTGTCGTGTATTCAAACTCCAAGACTGCCCAAGTAGCTTCCAATTCCCTAAGAAAATCATACGTTCGTAGATAAAGTAAAACAGTTATAAGACCGAATTAATTACTTTCACCCTACCCATGGTCTTACGCTGATAAAGATCAAAAATTTCTTACTTGAGTGTTTTCTCCATAGCAGCCTCTTTGACAGACTTGTCAACGATGGTCTTTACTTCCTCCTCATATTTGTGTAGATTCAGTGCTAACAAATCAGCCAGAGTGGTATCATCATCAATGTGGAATTTCACCTAAAACATTTAGGTAGCTCTTTTATTAAAATCAATATTTAAATTAAATTTTTCTTTTAACAAAAATGTGTGTCAGCATCAGCTTGAGTAATTTATGTACCTGTACATATACATACTTACGTGAAACTTACCTAACTCTATAATTTTACTTCTATTTACACTACACAATCTAATACTATTTACATATAGGTGTCTAAAGAATGAATTCTGATAATATCAATGAGTGATCGAATGATTTCTTTTGTATCATTTTCTTCTTTGCTGGTTTCAACTGTATGCCTGTCTCTTTAAATTCTTGGAGCGAGTACGATCTGCTTATCTTTCGTATTTTACTCCCAATGGTTTGGCACTCCTGCATCTTTGGTCTCCTGAAGTCTTGTAACTGGTGATACTGTTTATAGTCAGGCTTCACTTTTTGTTCCTCACAAGGTGGGAAATCCATTGAGGTGGCTAGATCTTCTAGTGATTTGAAATCGTCTAAGATCTCTTGCAAGGATATTCGAGTTGGTAGTTTTGCTAAGGATGGTGTGGGGAAAACATGCTCTGTATTGATGGACATGATGAGTGAGTGCACTGCTTGCTAAATGAAAAAAACAATATGAATAAGAAATCTACACGATACTAGACAATATTGACAATAAATATAATAATAATAAAGGACCATTTACCTTGGTAGCCATCATCAACTCTACCCAATGTCTGTCTTTTATGGCTGGATTCTGCAAGTCCGTAACAGCTCGCAAAGATGTCATCAAATTCTTGATCGTCGCTTCAATGGCAAGATATGGCTCCCTAGTTAAGATAATTAACTGTCACAAAAATCTAGCGACTGACGAGGTCAGTGGCCCAGCGGAAGTGCGCATTACTAGCGCTTTCGCAAGTAAAGCGATACCGCGCATGGTCCGTACTAGGATGGGTGACCACAAGTAGCATAAAAATTTCTCGAGCTCCACCGTGTTTCGGAAGGCATTTATAAGCCGTTGGTCCCGGCTGTCATCATTGAATGGCAGTCGTCAAGCTATGTCAGATGCTTTAAGGCAGTCTGAAAGATCCGCTACGGACTGGTGGCCCCACTGCTCACTGACACCAGTGTTGGCTACTTATACACACGATAAAAAAAACCTCACCAGACTCGCATATCCTTGTCCAGTTGCCGGAGGTCCTTGGTGAACCGCTTACACTCCTGGTCCATGCCGTCGGCATCAATCTTCTTCCATGGCGATTTCTTCCAGAACTCAATAGTTCCCATCACCAAGTAGTAGTAATCCCATAGTTGCTGCGGACATAATGTAAATTTCAGATTTTTTGTTTATTTACAAACAACGGCTGTAGCCATAACCAAAACCATGGGTCATTTGGCTGCATATTTTTAAAAAGTCGACCAGAAATTGGTCATTTGTCGCAATAACTGTATATGTATTGGGGATAATTCATTTAGGGTTATCTTATTCTTTATAAATACGAATTGTTTAATTATTTATTTTTAAATGGGAAGCGCTCCGCCACTAAATCATCGCTTCGAAAAAATGTGTAAATATAATTGCCTGATTGTAATGATACAGTTACAGTATGTTCTAACCTTAATAAGTTTGAGCTCTCTACGGCATTGCTTGAGGTTCTTCTCGTCAGGAGGTTGTATATCGAACAACGCACACGACTTTTTCAGGGTTTCCAATATGTCTTCAAAGTGTGTTAACTCCAAGTTGATTTTGTCAATATGCTTGTATGGCTCTTTGCAACTCTCCAGGAATACCTGCATAGAAAATATTACTTTCAGTACGTCATGTATGATCGGTATTTTTGATTAAAACGTGAGCGATTTGAGTTTCACACTTCGAATTACTTGATTTCAAATTGAACTATAATTGTACGGTGACAGAAGTAGGAAACGAGTTCTGCTACGTTTTTGGTAGTGGTAAACGTGAAGGCAAAAAGTTGAATCATAACAATCACCTCTTTGAGCTTGAACTGTTCCCTATACATGGTGAGCCTAAGGTTGATGAGCGCCACTCTCTTGGCAATGAGCGCGGCTTGCGCAGCCTGCAATGGCGCAACATTGTTCTTCATCACCGTCGCTAGTTTCACTAGATTTCGCCATTTCTCAGGTAGCATATCCAACTATAAGCAAAATAAACACCCTGTATTCTGTTTTCTATAAACTGTTGAAAAAGTCAGATGAGTCGTAACTTTTTTGTGCATTTAAGCTTCGAATTGAGATGGTAATAAATTTGATCAAGTAAATTTATAAATATAAGTAAGATAATATGCAAATAAATAAATATTTAAAGCAAACTTTTGAACAAAACAGCAGAATAAATTGATACAATCTCACCAATGTGTGGACAGAATATTGATGATGAGTGGCATTCTGCTCTCATATTCCAATGGTAAGCGTTAAAAGGAATTGAACATTTAATTTCCAGCTGAAGATTATTTTAATATGCCCAATCAATAGACCACTTTAATTGGTAGCTGTTTTCTGGACTATAAGAATTACTTTTGCTCAGCTACATCCTTCACCCTTCGCCTAAGCTGCAGCTATTTAAAGTGTCCATGGTGCTATTTTCATAGGTTTATTATTTTACACTGGGACGTTTATAAAGCTTTAAAAACGTCCCAATGTCAACACCTACCACCCACCACCTAGATATGATTTCAAAACCATCACATTTCTTGACCAGGCTCTCACCTGTTCGTAAGTCTCTTCGGGGAAATCGACCCCATACTCCTTGAGCACGTCGATGATGTCCCTCAGCGGCTCGAACATCTGGTCGGTGCCGGCGTCAACCTTGGCACGCACTTCGTTCAGGACGCGCATCACTTGCAGCAGACCCTCGTAGTCGTCATCGCCCAATTCCACTGAGAGCTCTTTCGTGGCGTAAATTATGAATGCCTCCAAGTCATCCAAACTGAAAACAGGATTTTAATTATTATTTTTTAACCCAATTTCCTAAGTTTATTTACTGACTTTATTTCGTAACATACTGTATATAACGAGAAAAGAGTATGTGGATTAAAGATTCGAGGATCATCGTTCCGGTTCATCGCTTTGGTCTCTTTTAGGTTCAACTATTCTAACTCTATGGTCTAAGCGAAGAGTTATTCAGACCATCATCCCAAGATTCTATTACTATTTTAAGGTACAGATACAACAATACTTACCATTTTTGACCAACTTTGCTCAAATAAACTTATCCATTTATTTATTTATTTTAATATCCTAAAATACCTACCTCTTATGCACAAAGTCTTTTAAGTTCTGCTTGTAAAGGTTGCTCCATTTGCAGATGATGTTCATGATAGCCTGGTTCAATCTCTTTAAGTCCAGGTTCAGCCAGCCATTGCACAAATAGCTCCCAGGCAGAGCTGCCACTTCCTCGTACATAGCGTTAAATTTATCGACCTAGAATATAAACAAAGGTATTTTTAGACGTGCAAATTAATTAACAAGACAAAAAAACTAAACGATTCTGGAACAATCGGTCTACATTTCTCATTCATATTTTTTAATCCCTATTCCTAGTCCTACATAATCCATCTATTTCTCAATAATCTCATCTTCAACCCCAAAGATATAACACGTTTCGACATATGCAGTTGTATACTGTAGATATTATTAAACATTTGCTTGTCTAAACATACATAATTACTGTTTACTTCATATTTACCATTTATAGATGTACGGTACGCTTCAAAAATGAAGTCATAATTTCTCATACTACTTGTATAAGAAATTATGACTCCATTTTTGAAGCCTGACTGTACCTCTTTCTGGTATTCCTCTAATTTAGGCTTAGCTTCAGGTGGTTCTGCGCCGTTTTCAAACTTGTATTTGTCAAATTCCTCTGGGGGTATAACTCTTCCATATTTCAAGAAGCCAGCCAAAACTTCTTGACGGTCCTCTAACCAAAGAGGTGCATATTTCTCATATTTCTGAAAGTCATATTAAGTAATTATCATAACTGATTCTTCTGCTCGGTGGTCAGGCGAAAGTGCGCATTACTAGCGACTAGACAAAAGGTGGCATACTCGATTTCCTCCGTGCTTCGGAAGGCACGTATAAGCAGTTGGTTTTGAGGGTTTCTGTTTTCTCAACCTAATTCATTTCTCGAGTTTCTCGAGTATATAAAGAAATTTTAAAAATTTAATTTTTCATGTTATTTTCACATTTCTGCTTTATTACAAATTACACTGATTGATAAGATACTGATTGATAAGATCAATGAAATCTAATGGTAAATGTTTAGCAACCATTAATTGCACTTATTAATAAATTAATTAAAAAAAACAATAAATGAAGCAAACTATACTATCTGGCATTCCTGTATGAAAAGTAGAGAGTAGGGTAATACTCAACTTATTATAATTATTGAGTCCCTACTAGTTCTCAAATGTATATCAGTCTCCAATTCAATAAGATAATTAGTATTATTATTTAAATAATAATTAATTAAATTTATTCGTACATATTGAGATAGTTATAAAACACATTTTTGACAAAACAATAATTCTGCTTCCAACTTTAACAAAAAATGTCTTATATTTATTAGACCGGGAAAATTTATAAAATCAATTCATGAATTTTTGAAAATTGGCACACTAAACTTTTTGGCTTCCAGATAAACATACTAAAAGTCCTCAATGGTTGGGGTTGTGCTAAGGCTGTGGCGGGGTTGAAAGTAGAAGTAGAAGATATCGACTAAAATAATGTAGGAGAATACAATACTTGTACACCTGAAGTTCCATCCTGGTGGATAACATAGGTACATAAAATCTAATTTCAATATTAATAAGACCATCTTACCCCAGCGTACTGAAGGATATCGAAGATACTCATCTCGATTCTTTTGGATATTTCATGGAAAAGGTCAATCAAAGCATCTTCTCTTTCAATGTCATCTACAACATGTTTGATTTACTTTAGTTACTTAAATAAATAAGTACAAAAGCTTTAATAAATTGATGTTACTAAAGTTATTCTAGGATACTGTAATGGCATATAGGATTACCAGAGTTGACACTAGCGTAAGTAAAAGGAATCAATAATACAATACCCTCGTAAGATGCAATTGGCACGATAGGATCTATCCTTTGAAAAAGCGTCGCTTGAAGGAACATATCCTTCATCATTTCCCTCAAAGTGTCGTAGAGACTGTCCTCGTCCTCCAACTCCAAGGAAGGTGTAAAACAAATGTCTGCAAGGAAATACGAATCCTTACTCAAATCAGTTTAAATTCTGAATTTCCTTTATCCTGCCATGGTTTTCCGATATTTTTAAGTAAATACTGGCCAAGTGCGTGTCGAGTAAAGAAGTAACTAGTTTATCTTAGATACTGAAAAATACAAAAATTACGATTTTTCTACGCTAGTTTTCAATAAATATGTAATTTTAAAACTTAGGCGGCTCAAGCTTATAAACAGTTTTAAAAAGAGTTTCCAATCTAACGGTTAAACTTTTAGATAAAGGACGTTTAACTCGGACAAAAGTTTACGGCTTCTATATCTCATATGTTCAACAAATTGCAACTTTAAAATAATTGGAAACAATGACTATTTGTTCAATTAAATGGCACGGGCAGAGTTTTACTAATTTAAACTTCGCAAAAAACGGTGTTACTTTTAGGGTAAGCATTCTAGTCGTTATTATTTATAATTTCAAAGTCAGTAACAAAACCATAAATGTTGACGCCATATTGATGCTTCGTAATTGTAACCTCTCTTTACTCGATTAACAAGTAGGTAGGCAGCTCCTCTACATACGTGGCCCATGTCAAAAAAGTCAAAAATCATTTATTTATCTTTGGATATTTATATCACTTGATAATTGGCCCGGATGTCTGTTAGCAGCCTTTTAGTAATGGATATGGTTAATGTAGATGCTTCCCGAAAATATGTAAGTCACTATAGGAATATCACCTGGGTCCTTCAGCTCCACCTTAATTTCCATGAACGCAACCCTTGGACCCTTTTCCAAGTCTGTTTGAACTTCAAACAGGTTAAGACTTGACTGTATAGCCTTCATTATTTGTTTCGATACCTGAAATGTATGTTACGTATGCATAAAACGTGGCAGGTAAAAGCATCCAACCATACAGCAGCTTTTTCACTACATGTACTTACTTATATGGCAGCCCGTAATAGAAAGTGCAACGATTTATTTCTTTCCAATGATTCTCCAAAGAAATCTACATTTTTATCGTAAGCTGGCACTGAAAATACCTTATTTTAACTTCTTCTGAATAGATGAAGTTAGAAAGAATAGATATCGAGTTAGATCTTTGGTGAACTCTAGGTCATCGTAACTCCACCATTTGTGCTAAATAATCTATTCTTGCTTAATTTGTGAAACTCACAAGTGAATTTTCTTATTCGAAGTAGGTTGGCCAACAAACAGCCCTGAAAGCCTCTTCTTCTAACTCTTTGCTCTCTTTTTTAACATAATTCTAAGCCATCGGATCCTTGCATACTGAAGTAGAATCTATTTTAACTTAATTTGTAGGACTTACAAGAGAGTCCACGTATTCGACGTAGGCTGGCCAGCGGGAGGCCCTAAAGGACTCTATCTCCATCTCCCTCCTTTCTTCTTCGATATCTGCGAGCTCTTCTGGATCGTCAATTACTTCTTCCTCTTCCGCTGGAGAATCTACTTCTTCTCCTACAAATAAATTGTATAATAATTAAAATATGCCATACTTATATTTTTACCCAAGTGTATACGTTTGATGTGTATACTATTTGTTTATCTTGCATGGCATCATAACATCCAAACTGATGAACTAACTTGGATTAAGTTTTTCTTTTTATTTACAACTGACTTTATCACGAACCGCTACTAGGTAACTACGCAAGTTTTGAAATCTACAATAGTTGAATAGTTGAATAGATAACCTTCTGCTCTGCGTTCGTCCCTTTCTCTCTTTTCAGCCTCTTTAGCCTCTCTCTTCAACCTCCTAACTTCTCTTCTTTCGAACTTGATCCTGTCAGCTTCTTCCTTCTCCAGTCGCTTCTCCTCCCGCGCAAGCATCCTTTCTTCCCGCCGCGCCGCCATCTCTGCCAGTTTGGCGGCGCGCGCAGCTCTCTCCTCATCGTCAAGGGTCGCCTCGTCGACTTCCTCTAATTCTTCGTCTTCCAAGTCAGACTAAAATAAAATATATCTTAAAACTATTGTGTAGTGTAGTAAGTAATCCTAAGAGCCAGTGTAATGTCACGCGATACCTCGGCACGTCTCAGAAGAGAACGATTACGGCTTTTAAACATGGGATCTATTAAAAAGTGATATATATGTCTACTTTGTGATAACAAGAGGTTATTTATGATTGATTCTCGATCTGTAATTTTCTATGATAGTAAACAATACCTCTTCCTCATCGTGGATGTTGAAGAACAGTTTATAATTATCCACCAGGATTTGCTTAAATTCCTCGTGGCTTGCAATGATTTTTTTTCGCCTGAAAACAAATATGAAGTTTGGTAATTAAACATTCGCCCATCTATACTTTAGTTTTTAAAATCCCTACGCAGAGTGGTATATAAGTCGGTAATATAAGTGGTACATGACGAGTGTCTGTGTGTGTCTGTGACTTGGGTGGTCTAACCCAATTAAGACTTAATTAAGACTTTCTTTTAGGCGGGATTTTTATTATTAAGTCCTCCAATATACCTCTTTATAAATCTGGGGAATCTTCCAGGAACATCAAGCAGCTCCATCTTGTCGGGGTTATCTTTGCGGTTGTGGAGCGGGATGTCGCCCCAGGCCGCGATGTTGGCCAGGCCTCGCTTCACGTTGTTCTGTGCCGTGAGAACTCGCTCTTGTAGCGTGTTGATAGCTGTGTATACTTCGGCCATCCAATCCGTAACTATTCAACACAAAGAATTTCTGCTCACTTCTTTTACACACGTTTTATTTTAAGGTGTGACGCAAATTCATGCTAACGCTACAAGTCTTAAGTAGTTAGTATTCTACAATATCTGCAATACTCGATAGATGAAAACCCTGTTGAATGTTAAATAAGCTACTTGAGTGTTTTTTTCTCCTTACTATACGGGTTCTTGCATAAATAAAGGACGTTGATGTCTTACGTGCTAACGAAATTAAAAAAGCGTGTTGATGTCTTTTCTATTAAGGATTTTTTTTAAGGTTAAAATATTTGAACTCAACATCAGATTTGCTATTTTAGAATTATATAGTTGAACATGTTGTTCCCCACATCATCAACGTACAATCGTCATTCCAAGTGAGCTCCTCCACGCCCCGGCCGAGCAGCTGGTCGATGGCCGAGATCTCCTTCTCGATCAGCGCCACCTCGGTCTCATGGCTGCCTTCGCGGATCTCGTTGTACCACGCTATAGCGCGGTTCAGACGATTCAAATCGTACTGCGGAAATAGATTATGTCTGAATAACAAAAAAACAAAAAAAAAAACAAGTAAATGAAGGGCTCGCAAGCATCAAGGTAAGTCTAAAATCCTGGCATCAATGGAAAAAAAAACCCAAAAAGGATATCCTACAAAAATTAAATATACATTACCTGTAATTTTTCATTCCGAGCATACAATTCCAGTCCATCAGCAGGTATCCCTTGCTTGTCTAAATATTTCATGTAACGTATTTCACGCAACAACATCACCAACTAAAAGAAAGTATCTTAAGTAAGACCATAGAACTAGCGGTGAAAATGACATGTGAAAAGTAGGGCCAATTTAATAGATCACATTTGATATGGGCATAAAATATTATTTATTTTTTTCGAAGTTAGAACTGCACAATTGCTTAACTTTTTTCAATTAAGATTTCATTTTTATTGTAATAATGAAAAAATAAGGTAACTTTAAGTTGTTTGAAGTTCACTTTCATCAATGTTTGTAAGCAGGTCACCACACTATGAAAACTGACGGTATCAAATGTGATCTATCAAATTGGCCCTACTTCCCACATTAGCCGTCATAAGCCGGGCTCATAAAAAGTCACACGAATGTTGGATTCTTTAAATTGTAAACTTTGTTAATTTATAAGTTGTCTTACCTTAGAAAGATATCGTGCTGCATTACCGATTGTTCGTGTATTAGGTACAAATACAACCATTTCAAAATGATACAAACATTTAATTTCTGATACACTGTGGGTATCTTGTACCTTTATATCTATGCCTTTGACAATAATAAAATAATTATTAGACTAATTTTGATTACCTCGGGACTGAAGTTATTCCTTACGAAGGGCGGGTCCCTATAAATAAGGTTCTTGGCCAGGTGCACTTTGCAGATGCCTGGCACTGTGGCGCTCCATTGCTTGAACTGCCTGTCTTCGAGCGCGTTGAGGTAGCCAAGCATTTCGTTGTGCTTCTGCTTCATGTACAATGCGTTTTCTGATTCTATTATCCTTCAAAAGAAAAAAAGTTCGTGTGGTAAATTGTTAAGTATGTAAAATTTTAAAATGGATAATATCTACCATAATATATACGTACGGGTCTTCGAATGTTATGAAATCTTCCATTGGTGACAGGAGTCGTCTTCGCAATTTATGAATCCACCAAATCATACCGGCGACTGGAGGCAAATATGGATCCACCATCGGCCTCTCGGGACCTTTTGTTAATTTCTGGGAATAAAAATAAATCATTATAAATGTTCCCATTTTGTAATTAGGTCTCGATTCATCCTATTACAAGACGTGAATTATCCGTCCTAAACAATAAGATAATTTATTTTCGCCAGTGTTCTAACATATATTCAACATCAGGCCGCTTAGCTAGTCACCGCACTTACCGCCAAAGTTTTCTGTTATTCGTACATATGTATAAGAATAACCTGCAGTCTGCTGTTCAAATACTAAGAGCTACAAGCAGCCCTCGGTTTTTAATCCAGTTGTAAAAATGGACAAACAATATACAGTTGTGAAAAAAAAACTGCAGTCATTTTAGGAAAATTTTAAAAAATGTGTGTGTAATATTTAAGTTCCACAGGGTGCTAATATCCAATCATTTCAGATCACGCGGGGGTCCCAGTGTAACTTTATAAAAGGATCAGTTTTAAAGTCTAATGCATAAGCAAAATAAATTAGAAAAGTTAAGTTACCGCTATTTCTTCATCAAATATCTCCTTGACGTCATCAAGATTGGAGTGCATGTAATCGAGCAGCTTCGTTAGCTTCGGTTTCAGCTCTTTCTTGATGATGGGACGGTGAAACAAGTCTCCCAAAATTTGGAAGAACTATAAAGAAATTAAAAAACATAACATGAAATGCTATTGAGAGCTGATAGCTCAACTGAAACATTCTAGGTTAGCATTTAATTTTTAGGCAAGGAAGAAATAAAACATACAAATTGTCATTATATTAAAGAAAGGAAAAGTGAGGCAAAGGAACAAAGTTTAGCAATAGCCGCATAAATTACCTACGTCGACGTAGTTCATGAGATATCTCAGGTACATCGCTTGTAAAAGTTTACCTTTTTAGACGCAAATGCCGATAAATTCCTAGGTGTCCCTTCAGAATGTCAGCATATTTAGGACTTGATAATAACATGCCATCCTTTTTGCTCTGGTAGGACCTTTCTCCTAACTTTTTCTTATGAGAAAAAAGTAATGTAGGCATCTTTATACACTTACCTCCACCGCCAAGAGCAAGCGCATTAAAACAAAAGAATTACAAGCACGCTGCATACCTTGAAGAAATGCTCAAGATTGTGGCATTCATCCAATCCCTGTGAGAATAAGGAAGCTAATCGTCTGTCAACGTCCTCCAGCACCTTCATATGCTTGTCGTAGTCTGGAAGGAACTGGTTGTCCTCGGGATCGGCCGGATCGTACGTAATGTTGCCCAGATTTTGATAAATCAGAGTGTATTCTTCTAAAACCTAAAAAAAAAAACAAAGAAATCAACCGCAGATTCAAAAATTCTTGGAAGACTTTTTGGTCGATGAAGGAGTTACTAAGGGGCAATCTACATACTAGTTTCAATAAGATACTCGGCGACATATGTATCTTACCCATTCTAACCCACGGTACTTAAACGTGGTCTCTTACGAATGCTCAGATGTCCAAATTGAAGGGGTGCTAGCGAGCAATAGAGCGCAGCATGTTAGGTGTTAGGAGAATACATCGCGTCAAAAAAACTACATTGAGCTCCTTCACCGAAATAGCTGATATGGGAGTAAAAGCGGCTACATTAAGATGAGATTGGGCGGGTCATGTACATACGTACATGTGTAAATTACAATTGGCAATTTTATGTGGGCCAATGTGCCAAATACCAATAAAGAGATGGACGGACGACCTTACACAGTTTGAAAAAGACTGGCAGATCGCGTCTGGGGACCGCGAAAGATGGAAAATGAGAGGGGAGGCCAACGACGGAACCTATTATAGGTAACAACAATTGGCCAAGTGCGTGTCGGGCCACGCGCAGTAGGGTTCCGTAGTTACGAACGCCAACTTTGAGTTCATGCCACTAAAAACGTTTAAAAACGAATTTTCTATTGAATTTGTATGATATTTTCCTTTTCCGAGTATATTTTATAAGTTAAATGCCTAAAACTTTTTAATTTGTAAACCCTACTTAGCTCTGATAGTTTTCCTTTAAATTTCGTTATATATCCTATAGCTGTGAATTTTTTCACGTGTCCCTTTAGCAGATAGAGGGGGGGGTGGACACTTGACTCTAACAATTTTTTTCACTTTAAAAGCAAAAATTTCAGTAACGAATCCCAAAATCGAAAACGGTGTTCACAAACTTACAATATTTTTAAAAGACCTACTCAACGATACCCAACATGATTGGTTAGTCGAGAAAAAAAATGACTTTTCACTCTACTTGTATGGGAGCTACCCTAAAATATTTTTTTTAATATTTTACTTTACCGCTTTTTCCGCCTAATTAATATACGGTTAGCACGAACATTTTTGAAATATGGCGGTTAGCCGCCACTCTATATAACGGCTGGCTGTCAGATGCTCGATTTCGCGGTCCGACCCCCCCGCATTCGTCGTAATCGAATACGTAGGCGTAGGAACATTAGCTCGTTCACTAGGTACCGCCCGGCGGTACCTGGACGATTTGCGTCCTAAGTAGGCCCTTCTGGCACCGTAGCTTCAGCACCCCAAAATTTGCCATAATCCTTAGCGCGCCCAAAGCCGAGGTTTCCCTCTTTGCGCTGCTGCTAGTAGTATATAAATATAGGATGCCGGGCCTCTGGCCCGCTCCTCAAACCTTGTCCGGGTGAAATAGGAAATGCCGTCCGAGGCAACCCATGTATGTCATTTCAAAAAAAAAAAAACAATGCTCGATTTCTCTTTTGCGGCGGCACTCCTGGAGTAAACATCGTGTTCGACGTGTCTTGTGAGCAATAACTTTTCCCTTTTTAGCTTACTTTGTTCTATTTTTGTTAAATTAGTTTAAAATTAATTTATCATTAAAATTAGCTTTGGTTAACTGTTATTTTTATTGAAAATCTAACCTGCTCATCTAAAATCAGAAAGTGGGATAGATTCTCAAAGCCTAAAATCACCGCTTGTCAGCCTGTGTAATCGTTTAATTTAAGAGTGGAACAAAGTAATCGTTATTTTTTTTTTAATTTTCTTTTTATTTGTGTTTAATATTTTGACTATTAAGTTGGTGTTCTCATTATGTCGGATCATAAACGACGCTCAAAAGGCAAGACGCGTCGACGCGATAAAATGCGTAGCCGGTCACGAGACCGATCGCGGACACATGCGCATACGCCTAGTAGCCCTCGTTTTGATTCATTGAACTCTACACTTAATTCGATTTTATCACGTGTAGGTGCGTTAGTAAGTAATAACAGTGAAACGTCTTCTCGTAATGTGAACAGTGAATTTAATTCGTTGGGCCATGCGGGTCCCAACACGTTAGTGCGTGCCAACAGTATTCGTTCCGATTCTGACGCTGTGCCCAGTGTATCCTCGCGTACGGTTTTGCGTAATAACGAGCAGATAACTGCTTTAAATACGTCTACTCCGCCGCCGTTGCAGTCTAACGTGTGTGGTAACCAGGAAGTGTCTAAAAACTTGTGCACACGTACTACATGTACGACGTCTGTAAAATTACCCGTTCGCGAAGACGAAATCGTAGCTGCAGAGCCTCAGCCGGTTGAGAGCTTGACTCCTGCCTCTAGCACGACTCAAGATTTCATTGAAGCTATTAAGAGCTTAAAATCTTCGAATACAAAAAACTATTTTGTGTCGAATTTCGACCCATCTATTCACGACATAGATGATGGGTGCAAGGAGGTGGAACGAGCCAAGTTCTCGAACGGTTGGGACGATTACGAATGTTTGTCCTGGGTAGCGGGCTGTCTCAAAGGAGATGC
This sequence comes from Acrobasis suavella, assembly GCA_943193695.1. Lineage (NCBI taxonomy): Eukaryota > Metazoa > Arthropoda > Insecta > Lepidoptera > Pyralidae > Acrobasis > Acrobasis suavella. The sequence continues at coordinate 9,095,229 of OW971947.1, forward strand.
GCGTACTTGGTTGCACGAATGGGTCACGCATGACCGTTCGTGGCGTAACTTTGTTTTAGAATTTAAACCGTTGTGTCCGCGTAGACTTGACTATGCAAATATTCTTTATGAAACGATGAGTACTACTTCGGATAAATATGCCACCTATGCGGAGTACGCACGGCGGACGTTGTTGCGGTTAAAAATAGTTAAAGGTCTCAGTGACGAACTTATGGTCCTGATTGTCATACGAGGTATCGCAGATCCTCAGATTGCATCCAATGCAAATTTTACCACAGAGAATTTAGTGTCGTTCCTATCTATTTATGTTAAACCTGTCTCATCTAGGCAGGATTTACGTCCAGAATTAACGAAAAAACTGCCTGCGCAACCTCGTAGTGACAATAAGTGTTTTAGCTGCGGACAAAACGGTCATAAAAGTTATTATTGTCCTAAAAAACCTAAGATGCAAAATTCTAACGATTCTAAGCCCTCCACAAGTACGCACGTACCGGTCAATAATACAAGTACTTGTTCGTTTTGTAAAAAGAACGGTCATACAGAACAAACGTGTTTTGCTAAGGATAGGTCAGAGCAACGGAATAAATGCAAGGTCAATCTGTGTACTGAGCCCGCTCAAACAAGCGCAACTTCGGACAACAAAGATATTACGGCAGCAGTAATTCAAGGCATTCCTATCGATGTGCTGATTGACAGTGGGGCCCTTAATATCATCGGGAATTTTGAAATACTTTTCACATATGCTGAAACCTGTCAATTGCACGTTGAGAGGAATTGGAGGGCAAGATATAGTTGCTGATAGTTACGTGACACTTACGGTTGAGTTTAGTGAGATATTTTGTTGTAGTCCCGTCGAAATACATGTGTGCACCTCTAATCGTTGGTACAGATATTTTAAATCGAGAGGGTGTCACTTTTGTTAGGACAAAAGATCGCCAGTACTTAACCCGCTCCATTGAAATGACAAAGCTTGTGAACACAGTGATTAGCGAGAATTTGAAAGTTAATACACCTCTTCAAGGTGGTGAATATCAACTGTTAATGGGTGTGCTCTCAAAGTCTCAAGATATTCCGAAATTTTAGTAACGGGTACTGCAACCACTACTGTCAAAACGGGCAAGATGCATATCGATCTTAGCGACTACACTCCTGTATCATACCGACCGTATAAGCTCTCGTACCAGGAAAAATTAAAGGTTCGCGAAATTATTAATGACCTTTTAGACAAAGGGATCATACGGGAATCTACATCTCCTTATTCGAGCCCCATAATTTTGGTGAAGAAGAAGGATGGTTCTGATAGGATGTGCGTGGACTACCGTGCTTTGAATAGGCTCACTATCCGGGATCGTTATCCGTTGCCTTTGATTAACGATCATATAGATCGTTTAGGTAAATTTGAGTTTTTTACCAGCCTTGACATGGCGACGGGATTTTATCATATTCCCCTGGATGAGGAGTCTATTCCCTTGACCGGATTCTCAACACCGGAAGCTCATTATGAGTATTTAAAAATGCCTTTCGGTTTGATGAACTCTCCGATAGTTTACCAGCGCATAATTAACCAAACCTTGCGTCGGTTTATAGAATCCGGGTCTATCCTGGTTTATATTGATGATGTCTTGCTCCTAAGCCATACCGTGGAAGCAGGCATCGAGCTGCTAGATCAAGTTCTCAAAACGTTAATTGATGCAGGATTTTCGGTGAATGTGCGGAAATGTTCTTTTCTTACGGCTGAGGTGAAATATTTAGGTAGGCTTATCAGCAAAGGTCAGGTTAGGCCGAGCCCTAGCAAAGTGGAAGCTTTGAATAAAGCTTTGCCTCCAACCAATATTAGACAAGTGCGGCAGTTTATAGGTCTCGCCGGATACTTTAGGCGCTATATTCGGAATTTTGCCACTAAAACGGCTTGTATATCCGGGTTATTACGTAAGAACGTACCTTTTCAATGGGGTCAAGAGCAGGATCAAGTCCGTCAAGAAATAATCACTCAGTTAACCACTGAACCCCTTCTATCAATATTCGATCCCGAGCTTCCGACGGAGGTCCATACCGACGCGAGCAGTGTTGGATATGGAGCAGTCCTCATGCAGACCCATAGCGATGGTAAAAAGAGAGTCGTTGCGTACTTTAGCAAAAGTTCGCAGGGCGCGGAGAGTAGGTACCATTCGTACGAATTGGAAACGCTGGCGGTCGTTATGGTCCAAATTTAAATTGGTAACAGATTGCAATGCTTTAAAGGCAACCGAGAAGAAAAAGGACCTCCTCCCTCGCGTTGCTCGCTGGTGGGTTTACCTCCAGGATTTTACGTTTGAGATCGAATTTTATAAAAGGCATAATGATGTCCCATGCGGATTATTTAAGTCGGAACCCCGTAAATAGAGTCAACTTAAATACACGTCCGCGTAATTAGGCTCAAATAGCGCAGGACGCTGATGAAGAGACTCAAACTCTTATTCAGCAGTTACAAGAGGGCCAACTAGATTCTACGCGTTACGTTTATCAAAACGACATGCTCTATTATCGGTTCTCACCCGTGGGTGAGGAAACACGGTTATTGTGCTTCATCCCTAATGGCCATAGGCTAAGCCTTTTAAGAATTTTTCATGACGAACATGAACATGTTTGCGCAGATAAGACACTTGATCTAATTTTAAAACATTTCTGGTTTCCGGGCCTTCGCCAATTTGTGGCAAAATATATAGCCCATTGTTTAGTTTGTGTTTCCATGAAACGTGTTCCTAGAGCAAATTACGTCTTGGGAAAAGCCGTATACGCCATTCAACACCATCCATGTTGACGCTTTAGGGCCTTTACCTTTGTCAAGTGGGTACAAGTTCATTCTTGTCGTAGTCGACGCATTCAGCAAATTTTGCTTGCTTTATCCGATGTGTCGCCAGGATACCGATGAGTTGATGAAGGCACTTTCAAATGTAGTGTCTCTTTTTGGGGTCCCAAAGTTGTTAGTAGCGGACCGTAGCAGGATGTTTGAGGCAGGTCGATTTGTCAAGTGGATCACAGAGTTAGTTTGTGATATTCACTACATTACACCGGAAATGCACCAGTCAAATGGGCAAGTTGAAAGATACATTCGAACAATCCTTAACATGCTCCGGATTAAAACCAATCATAAGAATGCGTCATAGTTAGACACCCTATGGAGACTACAACTGGTTCTAATATGACTAAACAGAAGACTTCGCAAGCTTCAGCTTTGAATTTGCTTGTTGGCATCAATGGTACGACACCGGTTATTCGCAATTTAATTCGTGATCTCGCTATCGACGATGTGCAATCTAATGCAAGTGCATTGCGTGAGATGAGAAGGTCAAGAGCTAACACCTTGCTGGAAAAAAACCGATCCCAGCAGGACGCATACGACAATTACGATCGCCGAGCACCACGAGTTTTTAAAGTCGGTGATCTTGTGTTTGCAATTAAGTATTCCCAATCTACTGGGAAACTGGATCACGGGATGAGAGGACCTTACAAGGTCATGAAGACTCTGCCCGGCGGGCGCTACGTATTGAAGCTGCTGAGTGGGTCGTACGGAAAGACGACGCAAGCAGTCGCCGAGTACCTTGTGGCATGGCGAGGAGAATGGTGTCCAGAGTCCTGCGCCGCTTTCTTTGGAAGTGAGTATTTGTTGCTGGATTCGTTAAATGTGAGGTCAAAAGTTGTGATTCAGTTGGTAATTTCAACCTACTTCAATGATTTTTCGTTCCTCGTTATTAGTTTAGCAAGGATCCTACTTTACAGCCCTTTTTGACTAACACTAACTGACAAACGATGACTGAAAGACCCGCTGTTGGTTGACAACTAATTGAATCGCAGTAACCCTACACGTTTAACGAAGGAAAGTAGATTGGATGAGCTGTGCTGAGGGACATATATACCCTTGGTAGTGACAGCTTGAAGACATGCGAGTCAGTGATGCCTCTGTCTCGAGACATGCGATTCAGTGATGCCTCTTGTCTGCTTGCAGCGAGAGTTTAGTAACAAAATTAGTGAAGGTGTGCATTTCTAGGACAAGCGATACAGCGAGGCTTCTGTCTTAAAAAAGTAATAGGGAGGGTGCGAATGAGTTTGCTTCGCATCTTCCTAGGGCAAGCGTGTTAGGGATGCCTCTGCCCAGGTGTGGTCAACACGCGATTCAGTGATGCCTCTGTGGACCTAGATTGATGCATGCGATTCAGCGATGCCTCTGCATTCAGTTTCTCGAGTGTTTTACTAAAACCTCTTGAAAATAGTCACCTTGAGTGGTCTCTGTTCAAGTAAATTGAAAATTTACTACTCGGGGATAGTTCATAAATTTTGTTTTTCATGAAAGTTTACTCTGAGCGGTTTCTATTCAAATACCTAATTTGAAAATTGACTGCTCTTTGATAATTTCTTATTAGACTTGCTTATTACTTAAAGTTTGCTTAGACCAAAACTTTTTAATATTTCATAAAAACTTTAATAGCTAAAAAATTCTTAAAAGAGAATTTCATGTGGTTTTATAGGAGCCTGGCTAATATCGCTATTTTTCAGATGATATGGCTGATGAGTTGGATGCTGGTGTAACGCAGGCATCCGATCCTGCATTGGTGTCGCCGGGAACCAGTGCAGCTTCAGACCAGCCAAATCAGCTGGATACCGTCGATGCCCTTGAAGACATCACCGATGAAGACCTTCCTTAAAAACGCAGTCGAGGACGATGCTTATTATCAGGAGAGGCCGTGTTAGCATGAACATTTTTGAAATATGGCGGTTAGCCGCCACCCTATATAACGGCTGGCTGTCAGATGCTCGATTTCACTTTTGCGGTGGCACTCCTGGAGTAAACATCGTGTTCGACGTGTCTTGTGAGCAATATCGTTTCCCTTTTTCGCTTACTTTGTTCTATTTTTGTTAAATTAGTTTAAAATTAATTTATCATTAAAATTTGCTTTGGTTAATTGTTCTTTTTATTGAAAATCTAACCTGCTCATCTAAAAATTACATATTCTTGCCAAATCACAGCTTTCTAGTACTTATGGTCACTGAGTAAAAACGGGGACGGACAGACATACAGACAGACATGGCGAAACTATAAGGGTTCCTTGTTTACTACAGAACCCTAAAAAAAGGTTAAATTAAAAGGCTATCTAAGGGTAAAGCCCCATTAGCTCTTTTATGCACTATCAATGTTAGGTAAAGTCGCCAACAAAACTGCTCTAGTAACTAGTCACAACATATCATGGCTAAGTAGCATCCACTCTCAGAGAAATATTTTGGAGGAATGCTACCAATAATAAATATGTTATTCTAGCACAGAAAAAATGTGTCATAGCAATATGTAACATAAAACAAAGACAGTCGTGCAAACCACACTTTAAAAATTTAAACCTTTTAACTTTTTTCCTGCCTATACATATATCTATGAAGTCGCTATATTTTTTTAACAGAATTATAACTTATTTAGTCGAGTGGAAAGTCAACGTCGCTCCAGTAATTTGTAACTTATATGTACCAAAAGTAAGTTTCTACACAAAAGTATATACGCAATGGCACCAAAAGTATTCAACAAACTGCCATTTCATATTCGATCTTTCCCGGAAACAAATAATTTTAAGAGACTTGTACATAAATTTTGAATTGACAAAGCATACTACATAGGGCGCACTATAAGTTTCCGGAACTGGCCACTTACATAAACAATATTTAAAAATTTATTGCAACATTTGAAAATAGAACTCTTTGGCTGTAGAATGCAGTTTGTTTCATCTGACTGTCTTTTGTTTTTACGTTGTGGCGCCATTTAAAAAATTGTGTGTCTGTATCAACATGGATTTAACTCGGTAAAATTTTCGTAGTATGATTTTCTACGATTTTAAGTGTAATTTGACAGCTCAACAGAGCATCGCTCGGCTTGAAACAGCTTTTGGCAATGAAGCACCATGCAAGACAACTGTTTATAGCTGGTTTGCAGAATTCAAGCGTGGTCGTATCAATCTCAGTGACGAATCTCGCGATGGTCGGCCGTCCACCGCTGTGACCAACAAAAACATCGATGCTGTGCGCCGTATGATTGAAACAGACAGGCATGTGACCTACCATGAAATTCGCGCATCCTTAGAAATAGGCATGAGTCAAATACAATTAATCCTACACAAACATTTGGGTGTGAGAAAGCTGTGCTCGCGGTGGATCCCACACAACTTGACCGAGGCTCAAAAAACGGACCGCGTCACTTGGTGCAGTGCCATGCTTACCAGATTCAACGAAGGCGCATCAAATTTGGTGTGGGATATAGTAACAGGTGAGGAAACATGGATTTATTGCTACGATCCCAAAACAAAGCAGCAATCGAGCGTATGGGTCTTTCAAGATGAGCCGAAACTAACCAAAGTGGCGCGCGTAAAAAGTGCATCTAAGCGGATGATTGCTTCTTTTTTTAATAAAACTGGACACGTGGCTACTGTTGCTTTAGAGAATCGTCGTACAGTGAATAGTGACTGGTACACGACCATTTGTTTGCCGGAAGTTATTGACGAACTCCGTAAAAATAACCGTAAACGCCGTATCATCCTGCACCACGACAATGCTAGTTCTCACACGGCCAGACAGACAAACGACTTTTTGAAGGCGAAAAATGTAGAACTCATGAGTCATCCTGCATACAGTCCCGACCTGGCACCTTGTGACTTTTTTCTGTTCCCAAAAATTAAGAACCAATTACGCGGTCAACGATTTTCATCACCAGAAGAGGCTGTCGAGGAGTATGAAAAACACGTTTCAGAGGTCACCACAGAGGAGTGGCACAAAAGTTTTCAAAACTGGTTTCATCGAATGAAAAAGTGCATAGACGCCAAGGGAGATTTTTTTGAGAAACAATAAATTAATTTTGTACCTTTAATAGTATTTTTTTATATTCATTCCGGAAACTTACAGTGCGCCCCACGTATTTTATGGATGAATTCTTATCTGACAAACTGACTTAACTTGAAACTTTTATTATGCACATAACAAAATATAATGTAAAAACTGTTTTCAAATATTAGAAAAATATTGTAAAAATGATAAATAAAATTGTAACGACAATAAAATTGACAGAATGTATAACTAACTTCTAAAAAACAAAATCTGTATGCCTGACGGCGCAGCATGAAGCCCTACAAAGTAAACTAACAACTTTTGTACTTATGTCTGACAAATAAATGATTATGATTATTTCGTACCGCTAAGCATTCGGTGCTAAGGATCTTGCCCCTCAGCCCACAGAACTCCACCTTCTCCAGCTTGAGTATCTCCACGGTGGCCTCGAGGATGTTCTCGATCATCTTGAGCCGCTTCATGTAGATGTTGAACCGCATGAACACGCGATTGAAGTCGAACGACCAGCGCACCGGCATCACGCCGCCCGGGAAGAACGTGTGCACTTTGTCGCGGTTCATTTCGTACGTCTCTCTGTAGGCAATCAATCCTATAACTAGTGCTGACTTTCTGCATTTGTTCCATCAATAGATCATCATCATCATCTCAGCCGTATAATGTTCACTGCTGGGCATAGGCCTCTCCTAAGGATTTCCAAAATCACCGATCTAGAGCGGCCTGCATCCAGCACCTACCAGCGAACTTGGTCAGGTCGTCAGACTACGTTGTGGGTGTTTGTCCTACGCTTCGCTTGCCAGTACGTGGTGGCCATTCGAGAACCCTTAAATGTTTTCCCCATCGACCATCAGTTCATCGTGCTGTGTGTCTCGCCCACTGCCACTTCTACGAGCTAATCCGCTGGGCTATGTCAGTAACTTTGCTCTCTTACGAATTTCCCCATTTCTGATTCAATCACGTAGAGAAATATCATCAATAGATGATTGGGTCTAATAAAACTATAATGGTCCCAGTATTTGAAATTTGTCCCATGGTATTGCGACTTGATAGTTGCAGTAGTAAATAATATATAAAACATGAACAGGTAAAATATATGCGAAATGAAATACTTAGTTGCTTACAAAAAATGGTGCAAAATGTTGAGAGCCTTCTTCAACTTTATAAGCTGTTCGTCAGCCTCTCCTTGGAATATGGAAGACGGGTCTATAGAGTTTGTGCATTGCTGGAGCACCAGGTTACAGACTTCGCGAAGTAAAGCTGTAGATAATAAAAATATGTTTTAACAGAGATGAATAGGCACCTATATGTACTCTTATATTGTGAAACACTACTTGTGGATTCGTGGATCGCGGTCGAGGTATTTCTCATAGTCTTAAGGTATGTACTTCGCACAGTATGGTTAACCTCTCGTTTGACACAAACCAAACCGATCTCAAGCTAAGCCAGAGGTTCCCAAACTTATTTTGTAGCGCCCCCCATTTTTTTCACCATAAAAACCTGAATCACATATTTGTCTTGCCTGTAGTTTAATTCAACCTATATTCTAAACTAGACTTTTTTACAAGAGAGAGCAATAATAATACATACACCAGTACATTAGAGTATCTTTTATAAAAAATAACAATAATCAACATTGTTAATTTTAAATAAAAAAATAGCAATAATAATATAATTTTACAATAATAAAGAGTATCGGAAGTGGGGACCTCACCTACGAAACTTTAAAACACGAAATTTTTTCAGTGTTTGATTCCTTTAACGATATAAATAGCGTTGTGCATTAAAATAATAATTAATTAATATTAATTACATTTTTAGTTTATATTTGTACAATAAAAAAGGATATAAATATGAACTAATAAATGGATGTTGTGTAGTAAGAGGATTTTAATTTCAGTGAAATTTAAAATATGAAATAGCTGAAGTTATAAATCACTCATTGCTTAAATCACATCAGCGCCCCCCAACTTTATTCTGGGCCCGTTACCGCCTCCCTTAAAGCCTCCAGCGCCCACAATCGCCCACTTTGGGAAAGACTGAGCTAAGCCGAGGCAGATGTTGGTTTCGCCAAAATGACCGCATCTGGTGAGTTATAGAATACTTTCAGCATACATTTTTCTAGGCTCGAAAAAAAAGTATTGTAGCTTTCGAGTTTGCTACTTCCTATTAATATTTACTCGAATAACTAACTACATCAAGGCTAACAATAAACTCACGTATCAACTTCTCCACACTACAAAAATATCTTGAATTGCCCCACAACAGCCCGATACAATGAAACATCGGTCTAATCATCGGCTTGGAGTCCGAGAAATCAGTTCCTTCGTATGTCTCGAAGTGCTGTAGCAGTGGCTTCTGGTAAACGTAAATATCACGGCACTCCACGATCGCTGAAGATCACAAAAAATAAAAGTATACCTAGCACCACCATTCTTATGTTTTATTTCATAAAAAAAAAAACAAATAACCACAGCCAGGTTTGTGTCACTCCCCGTTTAGGTATCGAAAAATACCTACATTATTACAATGCGCGCGGCGACCACTTCGAAAGGGAAAATTCAGTTACATGAATCGTTTGTAAGAATGAAAATGGCTTGCAATGGATGTTTAGTTATCTAAACCAAGAGGTGTGGGCTTTTGACGCGAGCTAAATTAAACCATAGCGCATTAGCGCTATGAAATTCAAAGAAATATATTATATAGATATTTCTTTTCAAAGTAAGACTACTGTACTTATTTTGCACCACAGCAAAACAGTTTGAGGCATGGCTCGGCCAGAATATAAAAATGTTTCATGCTGAATATTTGGACGGCTATTAGGTATGATATGAATAGTAGAAATCTCGAGGAATCTAATAATCTAAAATGTCTATAGGTGATGCGGCTTGCAACCCGTAACATTTTGGTACAGCAGGTATCACGACAAGTGTCTAAACACACTGGCGAAGTCACGCGGCTGAAGTTCCGCGGCTAATTATATTTCTTCGTACAAAATGGAACTAAGTTCGATTCGGTATGTTGGAAATAATTTAATTATTACAGGCGCAATTTCTACGAAATTCGGTCGTGCAACGTCAGCCAAGAATGTTTTGACACTAAAAGTTGCCTTTGGCTGCAATAATTAACCGATTGATTAAAATTGAGCGAGACCTAAAATGCAAGTTGACGCGAAAAAACATTGTTTGCATATGTTTGTATGTATCTATGTATGTATGATCCGCAAAACCATTGATATTAGGAGTGAATGTAGCAACATTCATAGAATTTTTAAGTTCGTTGGGCATCAAAATCAGTTGATCCGTTTTTAGAAACCGTTAATCAGATCTGGATGAATCTTAACCTTTCACAAGAAAGCATTACAAGATTATATATTTCATATATATTGGATATCAAAATAGTTTAACCAGTTTTGGAGATATAGAGTTGAACTTGAAATATGAAGAAAAATTACAGTAGTGTTAAAAACAGTTATGCCTATCTCCTTAGATGAAGCTGGTGGATGTAAATTCTATACTAAATTAATATCACCAAGCATCAAAAACTTTAAATTAAAGGTATACTTACCTTCAAAGTAACTTTCAACGTCAATTACTCATATATTTTACTAAGATGTCACTAGATGTCACTGATACAAAAGTGATTTCTCTGAATCACGCTATGGTTATTTTATGTCACCTTTTTTAATTACAATTGGTTTTGTAAATACTCGTATTTTGAAAGTCTACGTTCTTGGCGAACCACTAGTTACTGTACTTTACACTATCACTTAGCTAGAACCCACGGCCACAAGGCAGTAATAAAGACATGAATATTATGAACACATGCAAGTAGGTACTTACAAGCCACAACATTGGTGAGCATGGACTTGAAGCAGCTAAGGTAGACACTTCTAGTATCTTCAAGATAATGTGCCATACGCTTCACGCGAGGGTCCCGTAGTTGGGAATATATACCCTCCAGATTTTTAAGTCGGCTAGCGTAGAATTCTATGTCTGCGCTGGGTAACGGAAACTTTGTTCTTTTGAATGCTGTAGAACAATATGACATAGTTTAGTCTAAAATTATATGTGTCACAAATCTTAATATTTTAAACCCGTGGAGAGAAAATCTGTGACAGGACATAAACTTCCACAAAAGATTTCCAAAATCACTGGCACACAATCAGCACCACCATGTGGGCCATAGGTACGATGCACTCGCAGATACGTTGCACTACCTCATCAATGTGGCCATTATGTCAATTATGTGGCGCTGTCTAATTGATTGATCAGAACACCACATAACTTATTACATGACACAAATTAAAACCCTAAAAATGAAGAAGATGTAATTAATGTCCAGGTAGAAAATCCCACACACCTATGTAAGAATCCTCTTGCAACAAATCGTGAACCTGTTGGGCCCACTTTATGATAGCGCCCTCGATATTCGTTTTCAAGTACAAGTCTACATCTTCTCCATCACTGTAAGGAAAGTCAATATAGCCGGTGTCAAAAAAGAACATATTTTATTAAATATTGTAAAGAAAAACAATGTTAGTTTCACAAGTACTGTTGTGTTGTGAACAAGCTTATTTGCTGGCAAATTAAAAAATCCCTCGACTGTCAAGATCACCATCTAGTGATGAATAGCTGAACTATCGATACGACTTGACATCCATAGCGCCATCTATTATTTACTACAGAATGCCCTGACCTTCTTACGTTAACCCCAATAACTTTTGTAATGTTGTATAACTCATCAAACATAGCTATGAACCACCCCAAGGGAACTTCCTTTCACGTAAAAAACACCGCAATGAAATCTGTCCCTTTAAATGCTATAATGCCACAGTTGGACAGGCAGACGGACCTACAGACCGACAGACATTGGCGTAAAACTTATAACACCCTTTTTTTGTCGGGGGTTAAAAAGAAGCGAAATTCAGTTAGACAAATAAAAAAAAACTAGAATGGATCCTTAAGGAATCTAATCCTAAGAATGTCGTAAAACTTATTTGAAAGCATACATAATTAATTATAGATTCTTAGACTAATTGATTAAGGATAAGAACCTTTCTTTTAGCAGCGATTCAGCGTGGTAAATATTCTCGACACCAGCAGGCATAGGCAGCATTACTTGACTAGACATCTCGCCTTTTAGCTAGAACCATAATCACTCGTTCAAATACGTAACACACCACAAATACCTAAAGTAATAATATAAATATCGTCTACAATAATAGAAGGTCTGCTTCTGCGAGTCAAGGAGGTGAAATTCGCTGGATGTGTGGAGATAGACTTAGCAAGTATGGTCGCTAGTCTTTGTCTGATGTCTCATCGCATGAGTACTGACCTGATGCATAAGGTTTCTCAGATCATTGATGTGTCGTCGCATGTCATTACGCACGATCTTCGGCCAGCCCTTCTGATTTTCCGGGTTACAAAGCAGCGGCCCGATGACCTCGTCGGCCATCACGCTGATATCCATCAACACATTGCCAGATATCTCGCCTATTGTTACTGCCTGTTGTAGATGTATAGCTACATGAACAGGTATTGGAAATTACGACTAAAATAGTTACGCACTGTCGTGGCATAAGCACCTAAAAATATAACAAGTACTTACAAGAAAAATAGCTTTTCCTGCAGAAAGATTAGGGATCGTGAATCTATTTCCGAAGTAATAAAAAATCCTACAGGTCTACCCTGCGCATATACAGGGTTACTGGTAACTAACAAAAAACCTCTTAACATCAGAATCAGACTCCCCAACAAATTATAGATCTGCAAGAAAAAAGGCCAAAATTGCAGAAAAAAATGATCCTCCTGATCACCTGGTCGAGTGTCTATGGAGAATCCAATTTTTTTTCTTAGATTCCTTTTATTTTTCCTGGCAGATCTATATTATGTTAGGATTTTGATTCCGTTGTTAAAAGGTTTTGCATTAGTTAACCCTGTATAGGTATATATATCATGCCATCACCCTAAATTCCTAGATCGAGTTTTACGAAAAGCATACCTACATTCTCGTAACTTTTGCATTACCTATAACGGTAAAAAGATATATACCTAGTATATTTAGTACACTATAAGTATACGTGCATGTGTATACTTAACTTTCGAAAATTAGCTTGTGTAATTTTATCTTCGATGTTCCTCAGAAAGTACACCATCTTCCCCCTGCTTATGGGAGGGAAAGTGGTCGCACATGTGAGGAGTCCAGCGGTGTTCATGCGAAACACTATGATGTCGTATTTCGGCATGTCGAAGAATCGGTAAAGGATATGCTGTAAATATATTTTTTCAGAATGTTAATAGAGATTATCCTTTTGATAAATTGAGCGCCACGTGTGCGGCACAAAGCTCGCTAAAATTTAAAGCTTTCACTAAAAGCTATTAGGAAGTTAAGATGAGTATAGAATTAAAATAAAAAGTGGTAAATCGAATAGTGATCTATTAAATAATAGCCATTTTTTTCGTAGGTACCGATGATTGAGATCCGCCAGCAACATGCCTATTTCGAGCACTTTGTGGTTAGATTACCTATACTGACCCAATTAGAAGTTACGTAAGTCTTTTTACGGGATGATAAAGGTAGCCACAGCACAGTGGATTCTTCTCCCGAAGCCTACTATGACTTCATAAGAATTGTTTTAGGTACGCTATACTATTCAATAACAACTGTTTTTCGCTTATAGTCCCGGAAAGGGTTAACGCTAATACTTACTCTTTCATCGCCTGTTATGAACTTGGCCCATTTATCTATCTTTTGCTTAAGGCTTTTAAGTAAGTATTCGCTCATGAATTCGAGACGAGTGTCTACGTCGTCTTTCTGTAAAAAAATATAACTTGAAGATAGACTCCTCAAAATACAGCTTTCTTAACGGGCCAATACGAGTAATATCTGGTGTAACACACTAGTGTTACACCAGGTATTACTCGTATATAACTTAGGATTTATATTAATATTTATTTGACGACCTCCGTGGCGTAGTGGTCACCATGCTAGTCCGCCACCCAGAGGTTCCGGGTTCGATCCCCGGTCAGGGCAAGCTGGAAAATGGCCTTTTTCAAATTGTCCTGGGTCTTGGGTGTTTATCTATTTATGTATTTGTTATAAAATATAGTATCGTTGAGTTAGTATCCCATCACACAAGTCTCGAACTTACTTTGGGGCTAGCTCAATCTGTATGATTTGTCACTATATATTTATTTATTATTTATATTTATATTTATCTTTTATCTATCTCTATCTTCTAAAAGTTCTTCTTCTTCTTCTATCTTCTAAATAACTCAAAGGTGACTGACTGACTGACATAGTGATCTATCAACGCACAGCCCAAACCACTGGACGGATCGGGCTGAAATTTAGCATGCAGGTAGATGTTATGACGTAGGCATCCGCTAAGAAAGGATTTTGAAAAATTCTACCCCCAAGGGGATAAAATAGGGGATGAAAGTTTGTATGAAACTTTGTCAATTTAGAACCGATCGGGCTGAGACTTTGCATGCATAAAGCTACTATGACGTAGGCATCCCCTAAGAAAGGATTTTGATCAATTACACCCCTACGCGAGCGGAGCCGCGGGCAAAAGCTAGTTTATAATAAATCCTAAGTTAAGGACTCATTTTATAAGTATAAACAGTAAATAGGTAAGTTCCCAACTTGGGTATTTACCTACAGGCTCTAGCCCGTATCAATAAGTATTTCCTATTTAGTATGGTAGATGAGTTCGTAATTATTAGAAGGCAGTTTGCCTGCGTAAATACTTACATCACCCATCTTCTATTAATTTATTTAAAACGTACGAGTAAGTATTATTTAAAGACCACTCTTCATCGTAATATGATAAAATGTTTTTTTACATTATTTTATAAACAATAATATAAACAAACAATTGATGCTTTTTAATGAAGGGTGTTTACTTTTGTAACTATAGAAACCAATTTCATTTCAGAAATTTTGAATTTCGAGCCAATTTTCAGAAACATCTTTCTATTTTTTTCTGTATGTTGGTCTGTAATCGATAACAAGCTATTATGCTTCGGCCGCACCTGCGTCTATCGTCCCGAAGCAATGCGCGACCATGCTTAGTACGTTTTGTACACTAAAAAGTTATCGCGATAAAGCTATGGTCATTTTAGCGGCGGTCGTTATTTTTCACGAACTATCGTGCAATAATCCAAGATGGCGACATATAGACATTTAAATATAGACGACGACTTTCTTTACTTTTACATGTGTGCTAACAATTATATACTTAATATATTTATTGAAACATAAAAAGAAACCTTGAAAGAAAAACCTAAAAATTCTAACACCATTCTATCGTTCCACTCTATTTTTACATATTAACAACCGTGGCACCGTCGCAGAGCAGAGACAGCACGCATCTGAAGTGCCATTTTTCAAACGCGGAGTTACCTAAACGAATGATTTTTCCATATAAAAAACCGTACGTTTAGTGACTCCGCGTTTGAAAAATCGCACCACTGAACAAGTTGAAAACAAACGTCAAATGAACAACTCTAGTCCAACCACGCAGAGCGAAATAACGACCGGTCACATTTACATGTATCGTGTAATGCTTCGGCCGCACTTGTGCCTATCGTCCCGAAGCAATTCGCGGCGAATCTTCGTACGTTTTGTACACTTAAAAGTTATCGCGATAAAGCGCTGGTCACACTAGCGGCTTCGTTATTTTTCACGAACAATCTGGCAATAATCCAAAATGGCGTCATCTACGTGTTTTAAATATGGACGACGACTTTCTTTTTTTTAATATGTGTGCTAACAATTACATAATGCATTTACTGAAACCTAAAAAGAAACCGAAAAAGAAAAAGCTAAAAATTTTAACACTCCACTCCATTTTTACGCATTAACAACCATGGCACCGTCGCACAGCACGCGTCCGTACAAGTTAAAAACAAACGTCACAATGAACAACGCAAGTGCGACCACGCAGAGCGAATTGTTAGCGTGCATAAATCCTTTGATGTATCGCCACCCGCACGATCACCACACGAAGTCCGAATATTCGGGACGATACCCGATAACGGCCGGTCACATTTGCGTGTATCGTGTAATAGCACGAAGCTTCGTGACGATAGGCGCAGATCCGGCTCAAGCATAATAATAGCACGAAGCTTCGTGCCGATAAGAGCAGGTGCGGCCCCATCATGAGCCTCTGATTTTCAAACTCACTTTTTGTTTGTCCAAATGACAGTGACATGGACAATGACGTTCCTGCTGTCAGAATAACGCGCCAAAAACTAGTTTGGTCTTGTGGTTTTTTGTTGTTTTATGATAAATATTGGTTTATAATATTATAAATAAGGTTTACAAATAAGGAAATAATCGTTAGACAGTGGAAATGGAAGGATTTGATGATCCAGGTGTTTTCTTTTCCGATAACTTTGGTGTAGAAGAAAACGAATCACAAGATCAAATTAACCTCCAAGCAGTGAAGAAAAAGTTCAAAGAGTTTATTCGCCAATTTCATACAGGAAATTTTGATTTTAAATATAGGTAAACTGCTCCTGTTTCACTTTATTTCAATGAGGATATTAAACCATTTGTTTTATTTCTTGTCTACCCCTCGAGTTCTTTGTCTAACTGGTCTGTTGTAATTTTAGGGATGCTCTCAAACGTAATTACAATTTAAGCCACTATTGGGTTGAGATAAACATCGAAGATCTATCTAGCTTTGATGAAGTGTTGGCAGAAAAGCTGTACAAGAAGCCTACAGAACATTTACCCATTTTAGAAGAGGCTGCAAAAGAGGTAAGAGTTTCTACGTAAGTACTCAATTATCTTCCTAAAAATTATCGTATGGCTTGTTGCTGTTCAAATTTAATACATTAAATAGCAGGTTTCATAGCCAGTATGGCTAGCGATAATTGATATACGATGTGTCCCGTCATCGGTGTCGGAGCCTTTAGTGGTATGGTATATGGCAGTTTTTATCTACAAATCAACTATCATAAGTCGTTTTTCTTTTAATTTTTTTTTTATTAAAGTTTTTTCTGTAAAAATGTATGCAATTTTTTTAATTTTCCTTATTCAAATTGTAATAACTTCAAAACTATCTTACTGAAAGCAAAGGTGTTTAGATTTTATTTTAGAAAATATTTTCTTTTGTCGTTTTAAAATAAAAAACAAGCAGTTTAATGGCCTAGTATTTTTTTTACAAACAGCTAATAATCCAAAAAAATACACAAATAATTATGATATTTTTTCGCTTAGAATTTTTTCTTTTTTTTATTCTATGGGAAATTTAAACATTATTACTGTCTAATTATTGTCTACATGTTTAGCTATCAAATGACAGCTATTTTATAAATATAGGACCTTTACACGAATATTAATGGTTGAATTATTATAAGAGTCCTTGCCTTGTTTTCCAAAAAAACAAAATATCTGCCATTTAATACAGTAGGAGAAAAAAAAATTTAAATCACTAAACAATAAAAAATCACTAAAGGCTCTGACACCGATGACGAGACACATTGTATAGGTACTTATGATAACTGATACAGGTAAAGGACTTATTATTGTTACTAGCAGCCTGCCCTGGCATTGCACGGGTATTTAAGAAAATATATTCAAAAATTTACTCACCTTGCATACCCCAATGGCCTACTACAACACATCCCATATCACGGTGCTACCTAGCTAGCTGAGCGGGGTGAGCGACGACTACGCAACTTTTTATACTTAAATTTTTTAAACTCGTGATATCTTTTGAATGGAATATCAGAATTGAATAATTCAAAAAGATATAAAAGTATTGTCGCAGTCTTGAATATAAAGTAATTTATTTTGATAAAGATTAATACCAAGGTACAAATAAAGTGCCTTTTCTAGCGGCGAATTTCAATTATATTTTAAAAATAAAATAACACTTATTGACACATAACTATAATAGTTCGACATAATATGTTTTTGGGACAATATTTTAAGATTATTGTGTGTTCTACAAAGTTGTAGTACATTATTTTGTTCTATCATAAATAATTTCCGCAGGGCATTAGATGTAAGGAATTTTTAAAGGAGAGTTTAAGTAAGATTCCCTAAATTTTTTGAAAATAAAATATGGCCTATGTCACTCAGGGATAGTGTAACTTTCTAACAGCGAAAGAATTTTTTAAATCGGTCCTGTCGTTTTAAAGCCTATTCAATGCAAAAAAAAAACAAACAATCAAATCTTTCCTCTTTATAATATTAGTTTAGATAAGCCTTATTTACAGGCTATTTTATTTTATTATGATACATTTATTTTTCCTTCTTCTTAAGGTCTGATTGCCCTTCCGCAAAGGCCTCCTCTAGCTATCAAGAGTTTGCCTAAATTCAAAAAATCTTTTCATTTTCTTGAATTTTGTGTTCAAAATTAATTAATAGTTCTAAGTTCCAAAAAAAGAGTTTTGTTAGTTCTCCTTCCAATTTTAGTGTCGATATAATTCAGTGTAGCTATATACTTCGGAGTTATAGTTCTGACATATCTATTTTTTTAGGCACTTGAAATTTCCTGTTTTTCTAATTTTCTGAATTTTTGAATCAGAAAAACAGGAAAGTTCAATAAGTGCCCAAAAAAATGGGTAAGGTAAAGGACTTGTATGATTGAAAAAAAAGCCATAAACATCCAGTATCCTCTGAATAGTTAGTAAGAAAGAAGAGAAGCTTAATAGTGCCACTTGCTATGGCATTTACACCCCTTGAATATAATAGCAAGGGATGTAAATGCATAGTAAATGTAATTTTTGTGTATAAATTAATAAATGAATGTGTATATAATCATAAATCTCTTTGACATGGGCTGTTTCAACTTATAGCTTGCTGATGAATTAACAGCACCCAGACCAGAAGGGGAAGAAAAGGTTGAAGACATACAAGTACTGCTGTCTTCAGATGCACATGCATCTAATCTGAGAGAATTAAAAGTAAGTACATATTAATTAGATTCCATCTTTTGAATCTTGACATAACATGAATATTTGAATATTTTATCAAAAACTTATATTTAGTAAACAATATCAATAGTAGATAAATAAATCTCAAACAATTAAAATAGTAATAATGTATTTGTTTCAGTCTGAAACTGTATCCAGACTTGTTAAGATACCCGGTATAGTTATATCTGCATCCGGCATCAAGGCGAAAGCTACCAAGATCTCGATTCAATGCCGCTCTTGCCGGAACATCATCCCCAACTTACCAGTCCGACCTGGTCTCGAGGGATATGTCATGCCAAGGAAATGCAACACGTAAGTTCTACAAGAATAATGTAATACTGGTGATTTGCAACCTCAGAGTATTGGTGACCTCTGTGGCCTAGTGGTCACCATGCCAGGCTGCCACTTAGGGCGTTATCATATTAGCGCAACAAACACGCCACGCATACGCAGCGAATACGTCGCGGACACGCAACGAAATCGCTGCGAATAGCAACGTCGACGCAATTTTAACACTCTCGTACAAATAGTAGAGCCGTATATTGCATTTATATGTCGTGTAGACGCGTATCTACACGACAAAAATGCAAAATACGCGTCAAGTGCGCGTATTCGCAGCGAGTAACGTCGACATAACTAAAGTACAATCAGTAATAAAATGGAATTCAATTGATCCTTAGACTCAAATATGGATTTAAAAAGGGGAGGCATCTTGATTTTTTGTTCGTTTTCTACCTGCAGGAGCCCAAACTTGGTATGTTATGAATATGTTTTTGGTTTTTGAGAAAACATGTGACTGAAATGTAATATGTAATATATTTTTAGAATCAGCTCCATAAAGTCCTTTCAGTTGATACCTCACACGACAGGTAATTCTTTTTAAATATTCCGTAAAAATAAATGATGACAACATAACCCCCCACTGCACAAAAATTCAAGATGGTTCCCTCCCCTTATCCATATTCGAGTCATAAAGACCAATCGGAATCCGTTTTTTATTGAGTACACTAAGTAATAAAATGAATTCCGATTTACTTATGTACTTTACGACGTAAACTCGCTGCGAACACGCGACGAATACGTTGCGCATTCGTGCGCGCCCTCTCCGCCGGAATTGGCCAACACTGATGTCACATTTTTCAGGCTGCTTATAGGCATCTGACATAGCTTCACAACTGCCATACAATGTCTTCTACAGCACGGGGGAGCTCGAGATTTTTTTATACCACTTGTGGTCACCCATCCAAGTGCTGACGACGCCCAGAGCACTAGTAATGCGCACTCCCGACGGGTCACTGAATGCACCATTGATGTAACATTATACAAGTTCAACAATACTTTTTTTACAGGGAGCAAGCTGGCCGTCCAAAATGCCCCTTAGATCCCTATTTCATCATTCCAGACAAGTGTAAATGCATAGACTATCAAGTGAGTGTTCTTCAATATTTATTTGCCACTATTTATTCCAGATTTTATTTAAGTTGCAATGTACCTTGTAAGTATGTTTGTTTAGGTCATATTTTCCAACTCAATTTTTAACCAGTTATCCTCAATCAATCAGTCAATGAGCTGTTCTGATGATGGAGTCGAGAGATAACTCAGTTATAAAACAACATAACCTCATTGAGTGGGCCTCGTGTCATTTGTCTTGACAAGCACTTTATGATAGACGATACCTAGGGCGCCTATTAACGCATATGGGCAAGACAAGACATATTATACCTAGGGTCTGATCAGGGAGACGGATGGGGGTTAGATGGAACTCAATAAAATGACACAACTTCATCGAGCATCGGCTTATTTCATTTGTGTTTGGCCTCACAATATAAGCTTGTACAAAAAATAATGTTTTT
Source organism: Acrobasis suavella (assembly GCA_943193695.1). Classification (NCBI taxonomy): domain Eukaryota; kingdom Metazoa; phylum Arthropoda; class Insecta; order Lepidoptera; family Pyralidae; genus Acrobasis; species Acrobasis suavella. The sequence continues at coordinate 9,115,873 of OW971947.1, forward strand.
TTTTTTCAACAACTAATTTGGTTACACGAACACTTCTTTGATTCTACTTGACACTACTTGTTTGGTCAGGTTTTGAAGCTACAAGAAGCCCCAGAGAGTATTCCTCAGGGAGAAATGCCGCGCCACCTGACAGTGTACTGCGAGCGTGTCTTGTGCGAGAGAGTGGCTCCTGGAGCCAGGGTCACCGTGCTGGGAATCTACTCCATCAAGAAGATAGCAAAGACTGGAGTAAGTGATTTAAACAGAATTTTTATTGACTATTTTATTAGCATTCTGTTTTTAGAAGCTTAAGTTGCTTTACAACATAGTCTGCTAATCCGGAGGTTCTGGGATCTATCCCCAGCCAGGGAAGGTTGGCAAATGGTCTTTTTCAAATTGTCCTGGGTTTATATCTATATATGATTTTATTATAAATTATAGTGTCTTTGAGTTTGTATTCCATAACACAAGTTTAAAACCAGCCTTGGGGGCTAGCTCAATCTGTGTAATTTGGCCCTGTATATTCATTTATTTAACATAGTTGTGTATGAAACTGATGAGACTAAATATTTTAGTTGCACTAGTTCCATTAGTAACTATGAGCCATTTCGACTCGATAAGAAGAAGAAGAATTAGTAACTAACAAGGAATAACCGCCAACATTTTTGTTACACTTAATTATAATAGAACAGCATTCTAAAAATATTTTTTTTTAACTAAATAGTCTTAATTATAAAGTTAACTGCAAGAAAGGTAATATTAAAGTCAAAGTCGTCTGATATTGACAGAGAGAAGGACGCGAAAAGGGTTCTGTCGGAGTCCGTTCGTCGTACCTGCGCGCCGTGGGGCTCACGGCCGAGGAGGGCGTCACCGGCGGCCTGCGCCCCTTCACCGCCGACGAGGAGGAGCAGTTCCGGAGACTCGCGGCCTCACCAGACATATACGAGCGGATCGCTAAGTCCATCGCGCCTAGTGTGTTTGGAGCAGTTGATATGAAGAAGGCTATTGCTTCCCTGTTGTTTGGAGGTGTGCTTTATTTATTTCCCATCGATTTTTCTATTGATGTTTGTTTCTGTCACTTTATCCATTCTTTCAGAATTACTATGTAGGTTTTAAGTACTAAACTTTGCTGATCTCTTCTTCCTTATTGGAATATGGTTTTATAAATGTAAGATAGCCTACCATGTTAGCCGTGGAATTAGCACTTTATGTCTCCTTCCTCAATAGGTCATTATTGTCCTAAGAAAAGAGTAATTCTAGAAATATCCATATGTAACGAAAATAAGGTGACTAAATATGTCACCGATTTAAAAAACAAAAACATAATTCTTACATCAAATATTTGCATCTAAGGCTCCCGCAAACGGCTACCCGACGGTCTGACGCGTCGTGGAGACATCAACATCCTGCTTCTCGGTGATCCCGGAACAGCCAAGTCTCAGCTGCTGAAGTTCGTGGAGAAGGTGGCGCCGATCGGCGTCTACACCTCGGGCAAAGGCTCCTCTGCGGCTGGTCTAACTGCCTCTGTTATTCGGGATCCTGCCAGTGTAAGTCGATTTGACATATCATACTAGCTGTTGCCTGCATTTGACCGTTCCACAGGAACCTCTTTTTTTCAGGGTATTAGGTATCCTAAGTGTTAATCCAGATAAGCTATCTACAATGTAAACAACAAATTGAATTTTAATTCCAATTCGTTTTGGTGTGAAAGCGGAACAAACATCCATACAAACTTTCTACATACATAATATCACGCCTGTTTCCCACAGGGGTAGGCAGAGACTATGGACCTCCACTTGCTATGATCCTGACAAACCTCTTTTGCTCTGTCTACACTCATCAGTCTCTTTATACATGCCCTTCGGGTTACGGGTACTACTTACCTCTCCTTTCTAAAATTTTCTCATAATACAAGTAGGATATTTGCTAGTTTTTCTAAACTATTTTTTAACTTCAATTTTCAAATTTTCTATCTTCAGCGCAACTTCGTAATGGAAGGCGGTGCGATGGTGTTGGCAGACGGCGGCGTGGTTTGTATCGACGAGTTCGACAAGATGCGGGAAGACGACCGTGTGGCCATACACGAGGCTATGGAGCAGCAAACAATATCCATCGCCAAGGTATATAAATGCATGGAATCGTAAAGGCATGACGAAAAAATATTTAAGACCATCGGTTAGATTATTTAAAAAATATTATTTTTGGCCCGGTGGTAGTATGCATAAGCGCTATCGCTTTCGCAAGTTAAGCAATCCCGGGCGTGGAAGGGTACTTGGAGGGGTGACACAAGCGCCACCATAAAAATTTCTTGAGCTACTCTGTGCTTCGGAAGGCATGTTAGGCCATTGTTCCCGGCTATCATCGTTTGCAGTCACGCTATCTCAGATGCCTTTGGGCAGCTTGTAAAATATGTCACCAGTGGTTGGCCACCTACACATACGAAAAAAGCATTAAAAAAATATAAAAAATGACCTTCAATAAGTGCTAAAATCTTATATTGTATAAAAAACATTAACTTTGACTATGAAACAAATAAAGTTGATATAGAGTACATTTATTAGATAATATACTAAATTAAAAGAAAAGATAAACCCCTTTACATTTTTGTGGACCTGAATATTGTGCAAATAATGAAGTGCTCCTCCACAACTGCCTCCGGGGTCCAGTAGTCAAGGCATTCGCCTTGTGACCAAAGTTTATGCGTTCGAATCTCACTGGGAATCATACTTGTGAAAAGTGGTTACCAGTCTGGTTAGGATATTGCATGCTTGAATCTCCTGATTATCCGAAAAGGTGATTCCGTGTTGCGGAAGGCACGTATAAACTGTGGGTCCCGAACGCCATCTAGCGTTTGATCATAAAACTATCCAAGGATTGGTTCTGGTTTACCCTTTGGGTTGCGGAGGTCAGACGGCAGTCGTTCTATGTAAAATGAAAACCATTAATCTCGTCAAATTTCCTTGGTTAGGTAGCGGACCCCGGGCTTTGAAGCGTTACTGCTGAGGATGCAACCGGGAAAATACGCTCGGATGATGATGATAAAGTGGTCCTCCAGGCACAAAATTAATGCGGCCGAGGCGAGGCCAAAACGGGGAAGAGGTGCGAGGACGGGGAACGGGGACGCATATTGCGCGGGACCTTAGGAGATTCCGTTCTTCGTTCCGTATTTAATACTTATATTAATTCTGTCCTCCAGGCCGGGATAACGACGACGCTGAACTCGCGGTGCTCGGTGCTGGCCGCCGCCAACTCTGTGTTCGGCCGCTGGGACGACACCAAGGCGGACGACAACATCGACTTCATGCCCACCATCCTCTCTCGGTTCGACATGATCTTCATCGTCAAGGACGAGCACGACCAGACCAGAGACATTGTGAGTACTAAGCCTAAAATGCCCTTTGAGTGAATAACCGGCCAAGCGCGAGTCGGACTCGCGCACTAAGGGTTTCTTACCATTATCTGTAAATAATCACGTTTGTTGTATGGGAGCCTTTTTTTTAAGATAAGTATTTATTTTATTTTAATTTTATTATTTATTTTTATACAGAGTTTTAGTAATAGGGTACCATTTTTACCCTTTGAGTACGGAACTCAATGGTTTGACTTCGATGGCACTAGCCGATGGTTCTAACTCTTATCATAAGCTAGTCGTCAATGTCACATGCCTTTGAAGCCAGCTGGAAGAAAATCCCAAAAGATCTGATGCATTGGTACCTTAACTTACCATAAGATCGAACGAAAGTGTCGCATCGCGGTTATGCATAAACTTGCCTAAAACGACTAGAGAACCTCTAATATATAAACCAAGGCAAAATGGAAATGAATCGGCTGGACGAAATTTTGTGAAACAGACAACTTTCACTTGTTTCGATGAATCCCATACCGAAAACCCATACTTTCTATATGCTATTTTTAACCGTCTTTTATTAGTTGCCCAGGTCCGTCCAAAAAGGACGGACCTGGGCAATTTGGAAAATTCTTTTTGTTTGAAAGGGCATACTTGTCAGGTGGTCCCAAAGAAATTTTCTTATTTATTGTATGTCCTATTAGGACAGAGCGTGGAGGCACTTTTGAAATGTTAATACCATAGTTAATACCTATGTATATTTTACCTGTGTTCGACAATAAAGACAATTGTATATAATATATATATTATGGTCCATATAAAAAATATTCTTTCAATGGCAGACTTTAGCAAAGCACATCATCTCGGTGCACATGGGCGGCGACACAACGGAGCGCGAGACCGCCGCCGGGGAGCTGCACCTGGCTCTGCTGCGGCGGTACGCCGCGTACTGCCGCACGCGCTGCGGCCCGCGCCTGTCGCAGACCGCGGCCGAGCGGCTGCGGGCCAGATACGTGCTGATGCGGACGGGCGCCTCGCAGCATGAGCGACAGGCTGATAAGAGGCTCTCCATCCCCATCACTGTCAGGTCGGTTACGTTTTGACGTGTATGATCCACTTCTTCGTATAACCTATTCTGCAAATATACTCGTTTTTAGAGTTCCATAGTAAACAAGGAACCCTTATAGTTTCGCTATGTCTGTATGTCTGTCCGTCCGCGGTTTTACTCAGCGACTATAAGTACTAGAAAGCTGTGATTTGGCATGGATATGTAATGTATTTTTTTAGTGTCGCTCCCATACAAGTAAAGTCAATTTTTTTTCTCGATATACCAAGCATGTGGGGTGTCGTTGAATAGGTCTTTCAAAAATATTATGAGCTTGTTAATACCGTTTTTCAATTTTGAGGTGAACATTTTTGTTAGAGTCAAGTGTCGCCACCGTTATATCGCGTTTGTTTTTCGACCAATTTTTATTGTTTTTACAGTTAGTACTTTACTTTTGAATATTTATGGATAAACTGGTGAGATAATACATTTTTTAGCTTGCATATTCCCTATTGATTACTTTTCTATACTGCATTGATGTATACGGCCTGGAAGAATTTGACAAACTCGTTTTCCTAGTCTACTTTGAAAATGACTATTTCTCTATAGCATCAAATAAATATGTAATAAAGAAACCACACATAGTGGGTGCTTGAACAAAGTTTTCTAACTTTTTAACCAGCTTCAAAAAGGAGAACGTTTCTCAAATGAATGGAGATTTCCCAAAAAATTTTATCGAAATTGGTTGTGTAGTTTGGGGGTAAAGTCGGTTTTTAGTTATGAAAAACTATTTGGTATCTACTCTGCTATCAATTTTGAAAAATGTGAGTCATGTTTAAACATGATGTAATTTTTTACAGACAACTAGAAGCCATCGTGCGCATATCGGAGTCGCTGGCCAAGATGCAGCTGCAGCCGTTCGCGACGGAGGTGCACGTGTCGGAGGCGCTGCGACTCTTCCAGGTGTCCACGCTGGACGCCGCTATGACGGGCAGCTTGGCCGGTAAACGATTATATCAAGATTGCTTTAACCTAACAAAGTTAACATTATCTTTATATCTAATATTTGAGTTTCGTACCCAAAGGGTTAAACAGGACCCTATTACTAAGACTCCGCTGTCCGTCTGTCACCAGGCTGTATCTCATGAACCGTGATAGCTAGACTATTTCTGTTGCCGCTATAACAACAAATACTAAAAATAGAATAGAATTAATATTCAAGTGGGGCTCCCATACAACAAACGTGTTTTTTTATAAATGATAGTACGGAACCCTTTGTTTGCAAGTCTGACTCGCACTTAGCCGGTTATTTTTTTAACCAGACATCAACAATTCTTGAGATTAGGTATGTTTAATTCGAACAAACCATTAATTAACACGTCGCACCGCCTTCAGCCCTTAATGGATTCGCCAACAGACGAACCCCTCTGCCGTCTTTGTTCCTATACGGGCACAACGTTAAAATAAAACTTATTTGCTGTCAAAATCCTTATAATGAATATGTACTTCGCGACGGATGCACGTCATAAAAACAAATTCGCCGGCGCACTAGTTGCTCTTTGGGTACAAATAATAGAAAAAAAATATTTTTCTAGTCAAATGAGCTGTGTAATGTTGCGATAATAGCGATATTGTTTATGTAATTAATGATAACTAATTCTTTTTTGATTCCCAGGAGCGGAAGGTTTTACAACCGAAGAAGACCACGAGATGCTGTCTCGCGTTGAAAAGCAGCTCAAGCGCAGGTTCGCGGTGGGCTCGCAGGTGTCCGAGCAGACCATCATCCAGGACTTCCTGCGGCAGAAGTACCCGGAGCGGGCCATACAGAAGGTCATCCACACCATGATCCGCAGGGGCGAACTGCAACATCGACTACAGAGGAAAATGCTCTACCGACTCTCCTGATTTTTTTTCTTTTGTTTAACATTATTCCACCTTTATTGATATTTGTAATCTTCAATTTAATAATAAAAATGCTGAAATAATTTTTGTTATTTTTATTTAGGGAAAAAACAAACGATAATTCTATAATTTATGCTCAAAGCATAATAAATTAACATTTCATCAGTCATTTCATAAAGCTAAACAGACGTACATGCTCCATGAGCTGTGAGACATCGCATATATCTAGAGCTGTGCAGGCCTGTGCACGTTTGACTTAGGTACATCTAGATAAATAAATAATAGTATATTCGGAGGTAGCGATTGACTAGAATGTTGAGATAAGTTTAGCTAGAACATGTTGAGCAAGTTATGTCTGAGCGGCGATCAGGTCGGGCAATTTGAATGGGTACTCGGGATGCTTCTCGACGCCTTTCCAAAACAGGAAATTGAAGATGCGCCCGTTTTCACCTTTATCCAACTTCTTCAAAACATTCATCTCCGCTGGGAGTAATTCGAAGTCATATATATCCATGTTTTCCTGGAAATTGAATATAATACTTTATATACATACCTTTTTATATTAATCTTGAGCTTTCTCCATTACTTCGAAAATATGTTTTTTACAACCTAAGTAGGTAAAGCTACAGCTTGAGATATTCAATGACAAAAATTTGTTACTTCTATCAAAATAACACCTACAGCCACAGCTTACACTAATCCGTAATATACATTAGTGAAAATGTGCCGGCACACATATGGCGAAGCGCATTAGAGCATTTTTCACTTTCAAACTATTATCGACATTGTCCTCTTTGAAATAATATCTAAAATGAATTAACACAATACTTAGGCAAATAGGGCGAATTTCGACTAGGCTATAAGTATTGTGTTAATTGATTTTGGATATTATTTCAAAGAGGACAATGTCGATAATAGTTTGACAGGGAAAAATGCCCTGCGCTCAGTTCATGTACATATGTGCGCCGGCTCTTACCTTCAATCTATGCTCGCTAGTACTTTTTGGTATAACCACAATTTTTTGTTTGACCAAAAAATGCAGCAACACTTGAGCAGGTGTCTTTGTATATTTCTCGGCGATCTCCTTTACTTCGGGTAACCCCAGTAGGTCAGGAAAAGTCTCCGGGCTGTAAGAATAGACAATGAGTGTTGATAATAGTAAAAATAAGTAAGGAGTAAAAAAAAATTGAGAAAAGAATTATCAAAACTGTCCAAAGAATGAATCACAAACTTAACGACTGCACAGAATAAAAAGCTAAAGAAACAAAAAAAATGCGAAATAAATATCTTTCAATTACGAAACAGACCTATAATTATACTTATTGACAAAATGGTCCTTCGCGCCGGGACTACCCAGCGGCGCATACGCAGTCACTATAATCTCGTGCTCGGCGCAGAACTTGCGAAGCTCCATCTGTTGGAAGTACGCGTGCAGTTCCACCTGCAGCACTTGCGGCTTTATGCTTGCCTCCTTGATTATTTTGGATATCTGACCTTCGTTAAAGTTAGACAGTCCTAAGTTACGAATACGACCCTCTTTTTGACATTCTTCCATTACCTGTAAAAAAATACAGTAGACAATTTTAGGCCTACTTTGCAATGCTTTTACACCACGCCACGTGAAGTCTCAACTGCATGTTGCACTGAATTAAGTACCTATGTACTGTATTCTCATTAGACTCCTACAAATAATGCTGACAGCACGACCGCCGGCTATTGCCGAGCGACTCGTGCCCAAGGGCGGATCCAGGGTGGGGGGGGGGGTCATGGGGGTCATGACCCTCCCCTGGGCTGGGGCCGACCTGACTCAGTCAGTCAGGATATATCGCAGTCGATTTCTGACCTTATTTTAAATTGCGATATTGTGATGTATCTTAATATAAGATTTTTTTTAATATTGTGGCTACACTACCTGTTAGTGTAGCGACAGCGGAAACATCTTTTTCTACGTTACGAAAAATCAAATCGTGGCTAAGAGCTTCAATGGTTGAAGAAGACACTTCTCCACGTCCATAGAAACGTACCCATTGAAGTAGATGAAGTGATAAGGCGTTTCGGGAGAAGACGTAAAAGAAAAATTGGTTTTGTTATTTGAATATAGGTTTTTTAAGTACAGTACTTAAGTACTTACATACATTAATAAAATACCTACTTTTTACTTGGATCTATGATTTTAAAAATTAAATTATTCCTTCTTGTGATTTGAACACGACTATGTGACCCTCCCCTGGCACCAAAGCTGTATCCGCTCTTGCTTGTGCCGCAGCTTTTGCCGCCTGCGCTTTGTAAAGGATTCTCTAGGACTCCTAGCAGTGTCATGAGGAGCTCGCTGGCACAGCGGGAGCGCTTTCGCAAGTAAAGCGACACCCGGTGTGTTCCGCACTTGGATGGGTGACCACAAGTGGCATAGATATTTCTTGAGCTCGTCCGTGCTTCGGAAGGCACGTATAAGCCTTTGGTCCCGGCTGTCATCATTGTATGGCAGTAGTCAAGTTATGTCAGATGCCTTTAGGCAGCTTGAAAAATCTGACACTAGTGTTGGCCACTTACACACATGAAAAACAAACAAACAGCAGTGAGTCTTTAGGGTAAGGATATGAAAGCATTGAAACAAATTTGCGAATGAATCTTACTTTCCACGTGTCGACATGGTTGGTCTCCATATCCAGCTCGTACTCGCCGTCAGGCTTAATGAGCGGCGTCAGCTTGTCGGGGTCGCAGTGGAAGCCGAACGCCACGTGGATCAGGTACAGGTCCACATAATCCAGCTGCAAGCGCTGCAGCTGGAGGTCGAGGAACTTCTTCACGTCCGACGCTCGGTTGCCCACGTGTGGCAACTGAAATTACAATACTAGTACCTATGTACTACATTTTCTTGGTTATTTACTAGTGTATAGTGTAATATGTAGATGAAATCGGAAATAACCTGCCAAGTGCGAGTCGGACTCGCGCACAAAGGGTTTCGTACAATCACGTTTGTTGTATAGAAGCCTCACTTAAATATTTATTTTATTGTTTTTATTATTTGTTGTTATAGTGGCAACAGAAATACATCTTTTGTGAAATTTTTAACTGTCCAGCTATCTCCGTTCATGAGTTACAGCCTGGTGACAGACAGACGGACGGATAGCCAAACGGACAACGGACTCTTAGTAATAGTAGGGTCCCATTCTGTGGTCCCGGTTTTACCCTTTGGGTACGGAACCCTAAAAAGGGGCAATTTTAACCAACTGAAATAGAGACGTACTTCTCGATCATACTTCATGTTCTTTAAATTCGTAAAAATATATTATATAATGTCCTTTTTTATTAACCTTTTCACCGCGAGACTTTATATCTAATCAGTTGCCGTGCCCCCAGCGCGAGGGGTAGTAAATCTAAAATAAATACCTACAACCAAAAAGGGATGTCGTATCCACATCCCTTTTTGGTTATGTGCAATACGAGCATATTTTTTTTGTCGGAAATATCCGACGCTCGCGGAATGGGCCCGACAATGTTTGTCAGATAAATCCGACGTTCGCGGTGAAAGGGTAACTGCAAATATTTTAAAGAGCGATTCAGTTAGTCATTTTGAACGACTTTTCCCAGTAAATGTAAATCGAATAGCGAAAAAAGTTATTTAAGGTTCTCATACAAATCTAAGTAGTCACGTAATATCATTACTATGGAAAACAAAAAAAAACGTATTTCGATATACATTTATAGGGAAAAGTTGTTTGAAATTATAGACTGAATTACCCTTATAATATTTGTACTTAATAAAAATGGCCTTTTTGTATATGAGAGTATAAATTTGGGTCCTAGCTGTCCGGCCTAGGCTGTCTACCCGTTGAGCGTAAAGGATATTACATTTATGTGATCTACAAAACATATCTATTGGGAGTGAATAGGTTATAATAAAACATGTTTTATCGACTAACTAGCGGTATGGTACCTAAATATAATACATGTAACCTTCAAAATTGGAAATTCAAAGGTTTATTCAGTAATAAGACCTTTACGTCATTAAGTATAATTTACATTAGGTGTAGTGTATATAAAATTAAATTTCTTTAAACATCGCAACGACTGCTGAGAAGAAACGCCTAAACTCATTTTCACTGTATTGGTCGCCTACTCGCCAGCTTTGTCAAATTATTATGATATATTTTGATTAAAAAATACTTATACAACGTGGAAGGGACATACCTGTAATAAATCAAACCACGGGCTTATACTAGATCACTATGGTATAACAAAATTACAATAACAGTAATAAACATAACAGAAACGACATTCCCATACAAATTGCCCGAGCGGCTGGACACTTTTGGAAACTTTTGGAAATGCCGTTTTTTTTGTATTTTGACTATTATTTTAATTTTATTATACTGTAGTGATCTTGTATAGCCCGTGCTTCGATTTATTACGGTATGTCCAGGGCCGGATTATCCCTATCATGGGCCCCTAGACAGTGCCATTCTCTGGGCCCCTTTCCTTTTCCCCTTTTCTTACTTTTTAGGGTTCCGTACCCAAAGGGTAAAAACGAGACAGTCCCGTTTTTACCCTTTGGGTACGTCCCGTCGGGACCCTATTACTAAAACTTCGCTGTTCGTCCGTCCGTCCGTCTGTCACCATGCTATATCTCAGGAACCGTGATAGCTAGACGGTTGAAAATTTCACAGATGATGTATTTCTGTTGCCGCTGACTCGGATATCGAAGTAGCTAATGAATTCAATACTTTTTTTGCTAACATTTCCAAAGATATCACCCAGTCATTGCTTTCATGTCCGAACGCCGCCGATGAACTATTGAAAAGTAATTCATCTACGCCCAAAACAACTTTTACCTTTACTAGCATAACTCCATATGACATTATCTCAGCTTACAAGGCTCTTAATACTAAAAAACTGAGGACCTATGGGGTATTTCGGTTTCCGTTTTGAGCAGTATCATCGACCTGATTGCTCCTCACTTAACTTTAATATTTAATAAATGTATTTCAGAAGGTGTTTTCCCTGACTTAATGAAAGCAAGTAAAGTTATACCACTGTTTAAACAGGGATCCAAAGATGATCCGAACAATTATAGACCAATTTCAATATTACCGGCTTTAAGTAAAATATTTGAAAAAAATTATATTAGACCAGCTAGTATCGTATTTTAATATTAATAAATTACTTCACTGTCGCCAATATGGATTTACAAAAGGGCGCTCTACCACTGATGCAGCAGCGACCTTAGTTCAAATTATTTACGAAGCCTGGGAGAATCGACAAGACGTTATAGGTATCTTTTGCGATCTGTCGAAGGCATTCGATTGTGTCGATCACATAATATTAAAAAATAAACTAAAATTTTATGGCGTTACTGATACTGCACTCTCTGTTATTTCATCTTATCTTGATAATAGAACTCAAAGAGTTGAAATCAACAGAGTATCCTCAAATAGTGCACCTGTAAGCATGGGTGTGCCTCAGGGTTCAATAATTGGTCCATTTTTGTTTTTGATTTATATTAATGACCTCCCCTGTCTTGCAGAAAAGTTGTGTGAAGTAGTATTGTTTGCTGATGATACATCTTTACTTTTTAAGGTTGACAGAAAATGCAAAAACTATGACGATGTAAGCAATACTATGTCACAAGTACTTAGTTGGTTTACGACTAATAATCTGGCCTTAAACACACAAAAGACTAAGTGCGTTAATTTTTCACTATTGAATAAACCTAATACTCACATACCTTTGAGTCTTAATGGTCAAGTTCTAGAATGGGTACCCAACACCAAATTTTTAGGCATAACTGTAGACTGGAACTTAAAATGGGATAAACATATTGAGGCCACTGCCAAGAAACTTAGTTCGGCAGCATATGCTGTGAGGAGGGTCAGACGGTGTACTAACGTTGAAACTGCTAGGCTAGTATACTTTAGTTATTTTCACAGCATAATGTCATATGGCTTGCTCTTATGGGGTAAAGCGGCTAACATACATGCTATCTCTGTGCTACAAAAGAGAGCAATTCGGTCGATCTACGGACTAAAATCACGCGATTCCTTAAGAGAGTTATTTAAATCTATAAATATTCTTACTGTGACATCTCAATTTATTTACGACAATCTTCTATTTGTTAAATCTACGTCAAATAATTTCAAGAAAAATAGTGATGTTCACAGTTATAATACTCGCAACAAAAATCAGCTTCATACGCCTAAATTTCGACTTGCTAAAACTAGAAAGTCACTCTTAGGTCTAGGTATAACATTATTTAATAAACTTCCCGAAGCGATCGTTAACCTACCAATGGCAAAATTTAAAACACATGTTAAAAAAGTTTTATTGCACAATGCGTACTATACTATCAATGATTATTTAAGAGATAAAAACGCGTGGATACTTCCTAAACATTTTCCATTACACTCCACACATGAAACATAAATAGCTGCATTTTCTGTTACCATAATAAGCCTACTGTAAAAACATGTAAATGCTCTGCGATCAATAAGTGACCAACATATAATTAATATTTTCTCTTGACAAGGTCTGCGAGTTCGGGTTTTTCATGCTCACTAAAATGTCCAATCCGGTGGTGGCGTCGCTGGTCGGGTCGTTGGATTCCCTCTAATATGGTTGAGTTTAACGATGGCTGATCCGTGCGTCAACTCGTGAACGGGTGCTGCCGGGAGGGACTGGTCAGCTCGGCTTCGCTTTTTTGACTACTTAATATTTTTTATTACGCAATTTATGTTTGTTTACTGGTTCGCAAGCATTACATGTTATAATGTGTCAACATTGTATTATATTATAAGTATTTATTAATTAAAAGACAATTATAATAATATGACAAAGCCCTTCTGGCGAGTAGGCGACCAATACTGTGAAAATGAGTTTCTTTCGGCGTTTCTTCTCAGCAGTGGTCGTTACGAAGCGCTGGTATCGGTAGCTTTTCTTAAAAAATAAATTAAATTTTAATATACTTTACACGTAACATAAATTATACTTATTGACGTGTAAAAGTGCCTGTAAAGGTCTAATTACTGAATAAACATTTAAATCTTTGAATTTGAACCGCTATAACAACAAATACTAAAAACAGAATCAATAAATATTTAAGTCTTCTGCAACAAACGTGATTTTTTTGCCGTTTTTTTGCTCGATGTTAGTAACGGCAACAGGTAGACGTTTGAAATATTCACAGAATATTTAGTTGTATATTCACTTTAAAAATAAATAATTAAATTAAAATATTAAAGATAATTAAGAGGGGCTCCCATACAACAAACATGATTTTTTGCCGTTTTTATAGATAACGGTACGGAACCCTCCGTGCGCGAGTCCGACTCGCACCTGGCCAATTTTTAAAATACATTTTTTCTGTCACAAAAGTCGAGTCGAACAGATTGACTCCTTTGGTATTCTGTTAGGTACTTCAATGTCTTATGTAATATGAAAACAATCTTGACTTGATGCTACACAACAGCATCACTTGCCTGACTCTTTTCTTTTTGCTTTCATTGAAATTTTCTTAATGACTAGGCTACAGTTATAGATAAGTGATGATAACAGGGGCCCGATTTTTGAATCTCACCTGTGACTAATTGCCATTATTGGAAATCGATCATTTTGGTGACAATAGTAACTCGGTCATATTCAAAAATCAATACCGAGGGCCGCAAGCTGTGACCAAAATGTCATTTTCCAATGGAAAATCGCATTTTGGTGACAATAGTTATGATGCGCATTACATCACGAGCTCATAGATAGACCAAATAAATGCGCATCTTAAACCAGCCGGCCTGTACGCTCACGATGGCGCTGACAGAGCATTTTAAACCATTAGGTATGACGCAAGTCGCAACGACTTACGAGTCGCACGACTTAGAAATGCAAAGGATTGTATGAAGTCGCATGCTTCGCGCGTCACTAGTGCGTGCGTCAGTGTGGGCTGAAACGAACGATTTCAAACATCCCTTTTGCTAATTATAAGGGCCTCAGTACACGGCGTATTTTTAACGAGCCGACGACGACGCGCAGATGACGCGCGTATACGCGCTTCAAACGAGATTCGAACGCAACCTTGTAACCTAAGCACACGGAGCCATCGTGAAACACGCGTCTACTGCGCGTATACGCGCGGACACTGCGATACAGACGCGCTGTAGTCGCTCGTAGCTGCCGCATTTTACTTTCGACAGTTGTACAATGGCGTCGTTAGAGACAACACTACTTACGCTTAGTGTAAAAATAAGCGCAAGTATTGGATAGAACCATTTACAAGTGAAAGAAGATTGTGTGGTCATTATAACATAACGTTTAAGAAATTGGTACAACATAGAAGATGGAAAGCTTTTTATAACTGTTATCGAATGTCATATTCGTCATTTGAAGAATTTCTTTTAATTTTAAAACCGGAATTAATTTTGTTCCATTTTAATCTTAAAACGGAATAAATGTGTAGCACAAAGCAATTTATTGTTGCAACTGCGGCGCGGGCGGCGTAGTGACATGAGCGCATGCCTCTCCTTTGCCCCTCCTCCACCCCTTTGAATGCGCGTTTTTACATCGATTCAAATGCTCGTATACGCGCGTCAAACGCGATTCATGCGCGCGTTTGTATCGCTTTTTAAGCGCGCTTGAATCGGACAAACGCAAAAATCGACATCTACGGCGCCGTAAACGCGCGTTCCTGAAACGCGCGTCGTCGGCGCGTTATAAATACGTTGTGTTCTGAGGCCCTATGGTCCTAATTATATTAGATCCTAAGACCTAGGCATGTTAACTTTTTTCCCACAGCTTGAACAGATCACACACGATTACCTTTTTTAATACTTTTATTCTAACCTACAACTAGCAACAAATTGTTCCTTGGCATTTCGTTCGATAAAACTTTTTATTTTTTCTTGGTAAGTGCACGCACGGGGCCCCTAGTCGATGCGGGGCCTCTAGGCAGTTGCCTTGTTCGCCTTATGGATAATCCGGGACTGGGTATGTCTCTTCCACGATGTATATAATATAATCCAATGTTGACATAATACGTAATGCTTGCTTCCTGTTGAATCATTCATCTGTTGATGAAAACCGCATTAAAATCTATTGATGACAATAGCCAACAGACGGGCGAACGATGCTCCTTTTTACCCGACTTCCAAAAAAGAGGAGATCATCAATTCGTCGAAATCTTAATTTTTTAAATGTATAATCACCGATATTCGAAGACGCCTGGACCGATTTGGAAAATTCTTTTTTGTTTGAAAGACATACTTATCATACATAGCATACTTGTCAGGTGGTTCCATAGAAATTTTATCAAAACCGGTGTGTAGTTTGGGGATGAAGTCGGTTTTAAGTTTTGAAAGATTATATTATAGTGATTCATTTATGTACTTCACAGCACCAAATCGTTACTGTGAATGTCTTTCGCAATTATAACATTTAAATCTGTCAGTTCAATAATAATATTAAGTAGCCGCGAGTGAAAATATATATTTTTTAATATTATTATACAGGAGATACACTCTCTAGTGCGCATTTTTTATAGTTACCTAGTTTTATCTATAAAACTGATTACATTCCCCAAGAAAAACAGGAAATTAAAATTCTGATTCTACCATACTTAGTCTGTTATGCATTATGTCCAAAGGATGTCCCGAGGATTTTCTTTTGAATATACATACACACTAAACAAGCCTACAGGATGATCTACATTTAAGTACAATAAAAAGTTTGAACGAAATACTCGTATATATATTATATATGCGCCAAAGAAAGATTTTTCAATTTCTATTTCTAATCTAAATTTAAGAAGAATAAATAATTTTTCAAAACTCAAAACCGACATCGCCCCCAAACTACACACGAATTTGATAAAATTTCCTTTTAAACAATTAGAATTTCAAATCGGCCCAGGCTTTTTCAAATAATCGGTGAACTGAACGTAATATAAAAATAAAAAGATCGCGATCGATTAACTAACCTTGGTTGTAACAAATAAGTCTTTCCTCGTGCCTTTGCCATCATCGATCCACTTCTTGATGGCATTACCGATAGACTCTTCATTGTTATAATTAAATGCTGTGTCGATATGCCTGTACCCTAGGTCTAATGCTTTGTAAACTACAGTTTCAATGACATCAGGTGGAGCCTGAAATGAAACAATACATGCTTTCAGAATAATAAGCCTTACATTCATATTTCAGTCTTCCAATGGTTATCGATGTTACCTGCCATGTGCCAAGCCCCAAAGTCGGCATTAAATCCTGAGTTTGAGATAGTGTAACGTATTTCATTTTCTTCAAAATACTAAAGAAACTGTGATAGCGGAATGAAATACTAAATGAAGCGCACTCCATATATTTTCAGACTGAAGTTAGGTGTAGTCTTGAGATATTGGCACGGGGCCAACACCGCTCGGAAATGAAATGCTATAATTCTGCAATGAGTTCAGCGTTCTTCTTTTAATATATTACAGCGTAAAATAAATAATATTTAATTCAAAAGCATCCTTCCAGTATGTTTTGCATACTTATTGATTTTTTTTTTACATTCGGGGCTTTTCATGGTCACGTCATTATTTTAAATTTCGCGGCAGAGAGTAGTCACAATATTGCCAAAAGTAAATAACATTTTTATGTTTTAGTAACCCTTGAATTATAGTGCGTAAACAAAAAATTATAATTAATTTCTTAAAGTTCACTGAATCATACCGAACCGAATACAGCGAATACTATACTATTAATAGTACACACGGTACACACCAACACACGCCGTAGTCATTGACATACGCAAAGAGCAAAAAAAAATTTTTAGGTTCTACATCTTTGGACATATAGGTACTTAATTTTTTTCATTGATTGACTGACACGTCTGCGTATCGGCGCAGCGGGAACGAATGAAATTGACGTTTTTTGATAATCTGGTCTATGGTTTTGTTGTTTACAGCATTTTGTGAATGTTTTGTGTCATGGTGCGAAAATCTAATTGATTATCTCTTGTGTTTCCCGCTATAATAGTTGTGATATTATTAGTACCTATATATGAAGAAACTACAAACTTGACTTTTGCCAAATTTTTAAATATACTAAGAAATATGGGTGTAAGTATGTGGGGCACAGTTCTGTGATTTTTGAGTGCAAGCCGTTTAAATCTTTTAGTCGTAGTTCATTACTTTTTAGTCGTTTATATTTGATCTTCGAAATTTTCTTATCTAATTCTCACTTTAATTTACCAAAATTTTTGTGTAATGCTTTATAGTAGAATACTTAGTTACAAAAACAAAACAACCATTAAATTTATAGGTTAAGTTTGGTTGAATATTATTTTGTTACAATCTTTTTGATTCTAAACACAGGTCTGTAATCTAATGTTGTTCCATTTTGAAATCTCATGTAATGTAACCCATTATAACATATTTCAGAAAAAAACCTTAACATCTGCTAATAAAAGCAAAGAAAAGCGGCAAGCCAGGAAGGTAGAGCAGCGTCGCATAGCTGATGGCATGGCCTACGTGAACTCCGCCAACAAGCTGCAGGATCTGTCGTCTTTGTGCAAGGAGCTACTGGTGTACAAGGGCAGCGACCTGGAGGTCGACATGTACATTCAGAGGGTGTCCTTAATAGACAAACCAACCCTAGACTGGGCTATAGACCTTACTGAACGGAATATGAAGAAATTGTAAGTATTTGCTTCTGTATGCATTTTAACTTGCCAAGCGCCCAATTCATAGGTTCTGTAAAGAATTGAAAGGCACTATAGATTGGAAGGTCTTCCAATTGGATGCTCAACAGAGCAAATAATAATGTGGAAAATATAAACTCATTTAATTTCCTAATCCTGTTAAATAAAGTACTCCAAATAATAGTTCAATCTTAATTTCAGATATGAAACTTGCGCATGGGGTTGGAACAAAGAACGCAAAGTGGAAGAGATGACAGATGACTTAGCGTGGTATCTTATTGCTAAAGACAAGAATGGAACACCGCTTGCATTTTCACATTTCAGATTCGACATGGATTTTGGAGAACCTGTCCTTTACTGGTAAGTTTATCATGAATTTTATTTTGCATATTGAATGAAACACTTTAGGCCCCATTAGGAATCTTTAAAAAATGGTCCAAGTAACTTTTTTCAAGACTCTGATTAGATTCTGGCTAAACTTGTCTTTGAGTCTAGTTTTTTCATTCATTCATTCTCATTTCATAGCATGCAAATAACAAACAAAGACAACAAGAACATTACAACAAAATTTTATTTCATAAATATCTTACTCAGAGTTATTTACACCTACATTATTATAATACAATTTTGCCTAAGGGCACTGGTCAGTTAGCTTTTACTTTGTACTTCCAAAAAAGGCAAAGGAATAGACTTATGTTCCTTCTGAAGAGTTGTTTCTCAAACATTATGTTTTGAGAAGGCCACCATCGTATGCATCTGGTGCAAAGATATCTAAACAGTTTATGTAGTATATATATGGTCATTGCTGTTAAGACTATGCTAAGACATGCTACATCTAGGAGCATGTACTGAGGGAATGTGAGGTCGAGGGAGGGTGATCGCAGGTGCGCGGCGCCCTTATGCCGGAGCACGTACTCTATCCAATAGATTCCAGTATCTAATGGTGGAAGAGGCCGATCCAGGAATATGTCTCTGAGCTTGAGAGAATTTTCTTTGTATCTGTAAAAAGGATAATAATAATAATTAGCCTTAAAGTTTTTTTTATACATAGTTATTGGCAGTTACAATTTTAATTTAATAGGAGAGGGTTGAAAATTTTCATAATGCTTGAATTTTTTTTGTTTTTTGCTGATAGGAATATTATATATATATACATTCCATGACAATTCTTTGAAAAAAATACTCATCATTTTGAATCACGTAAATGGGCACGTAATTTTCAATCACTCCATATTTCATGTTGTTGCCTGTGTAGAGTTCATTTTATGTGATTTAAAATGAATATTTTTTTACATTGATTTGACTGAACAGAAAAATCTGATTATTTTCTATGGTAAAGAGGAATGTTATATTCCTAACAGCAGGAAAATATTCAAGCGTTATTAAATTTTTTATCCCTTCCCCATTGCCATTAATTTAAAGAACAAAGGGTCACTTTAAAAAGAATTGACAACATAGTAAGAAAGCAATTTGTGTTAGATACGAATGCAAAAAATAGTTTAGGTATTGTATCATGAAGGATGCCTTCCAAAGCTTTAAGGGCGATTAATGCACAGCGGTAGATCGCTTCATTTTAAATGTAATAGTTCAGTCCTCTTCTCATCTAAATGTGTTCCCGGTTGCATCCTTAAGAAGCCAGGGAACACTGAATTTCCCATACAAATGTAATACATGTTAATAATTTTCTAAACAGTTATTGAATCGAGAATATTTCAATATATATATGCTGTTATTTGGATTAAGACAATACTTATCTAGGATCCTACTAAAACTTTTTTTTTCCAATATATTCACCTACCTAAAAATATATGCAATTACCTTTCACACGTATTTAAGACATTAACGACGTATTTTCCGCCTATTTATTTTAAAATGTAATTATACTCCTAATAGAAGCACAGCTTATATTGTCTGGTTACATAATGTCTTAAAGAAAATGAAAATAAAATCAAGTTTCATACATCATTGTCGGTATTCCCACATACAATTGATTTTCTCACAAATTTTGAACAGCCGTTTAGCTGTCTCTGTCTGTTCGCACACAGTGGTTGCAGTGGCGGCGCGGTGCGGGCGGGGGGCAATTCATAGTATGGTCCTAGAGACTGTGCGTGCATGCGTTTGTTCCTACCTCGTTGTTTTGAAAGGCTGTGCTGCGACAGAGCAGCAACTCAGAACGTCAATATGAACAACTTTTCCTATGAGACCCATGCCTGAAACTCGAAGAAAAAATCGGCATTTTCATACTAATTGCCGGGCCGGCCGAACACTTTTGTATGAAAATGTCGCTTTTTTTTCGAGTTTAGGGCCATTGATCCCATATAAAAAGTTGCTCATATGGACGGTCTGAGTTGCTTCTTTTAAGGATCGGACAGGGTTTTTGTTAGATACATATTTTATATATAAGAAGATACTGAATGACTGATATATCAACGCACAGCCCAAACCGCTGGGAAGGGAAAGGGAAAGGGAGAGGGCAGAGGGAGGGGAGGGAGAGGGAGAGGGTAAATTTTTACACTATAATAAAGATTTTAACATAATAATTCATATGTTATATCAAAATTAATATCGTAAAAAAACAATTAAAAATCTTATAAGGACCATTTTCGACTTCTACGCGGATGAAGTCGCGGGTTAAAGCTAGATTTTAATAAAATAATATCTGTTTTTACAACAACTTAGTTAACTGTACTTTTTTATTAGCAAAACATAAATCGTGTTGTTATTTATCTTTGTAACAAATGCTGAAGGGGTTATCATTGTGCCACGACTGTCCCAGCTATATCAAAGAACCGCTAATTAAACAAAAATATCTCATTAAAAAAGTAGGCATATTGAGGAGACATCATTTACTATGGGAAATTTTAATTGATGAGGTTGAAAGACTTTTCTCTAGTACTTAGGATTCCTGAGTTAGCTTCACTTAATAAAAGGTCATAAAATGGTCGTAGGCCCTCACCCAGGGATTTTCGAAGCATCTTCGATAGTGTAAATATCTTTAAGCGCGCCTCGCTAGTAAATTGATTTTTGTTTTAAGACTGACTGGTAGAGAACGCATTAGCATTAAGTCCACCTTTTGTACTATTGTGATCAGTACAGATTTCATAAATAAATAAATGGTGATAGTACATAGCGGCGAAAAACATAACCCTCCTTTTGGTTTCGCCATAGACGGGTAAAAATTATAATCATATTTACGCCTCCCGAAACAAACTGACACATCAGACCAGTCGGAGACGCCGCTGATAAAATGAGATCGCTTGTAAAAACGACTCGTGAGTAGAGTACGGGCCCGCACCCAACTATGTTATCTCGTTTCAAATTGTGCTAAATATTTGCGAAAGATAATTTTAATTGGAAACGGCCTTTAATAAAAATATTAGTGTCGTTGACTTCCAAAATGTAGTTTGCCAAAAACTGGCAATGCCCTCTGATGACTGACCATTGTTATATCAAAATAGAAACTCACTTTGGATTTGTAAGCAAGTCATGTAAGGCTTCTGCCCAGGAATGTGTGGAGGTGTCCCTCAGGCTAAGCGTTCGGGCCACGCCGCGATCGCTCATGGCGCGCGCGTTCAAGGCTTGGTCTGCGTAGAGAGGCACCGTCAGCATGGGCACTCCGCAGGCCACCGCCTCCTGGGTTCCCAGCAGGCCCCCGTGGGAAATAAACAGCTTCACGTTCGGATGACCTAAAAATAACCAATATAATATTTTCATTTCTATTGACTAGTGATTCGCCGAGAACCTAGACCTCGCGATTATTATTCCACTAGTTTATTTGCCAGGCAAATTTTAAATAAGTTTAGAAAATCCAAAAGTGCACGCCTCATAACTAATGAGTACCAGAAAAATCTGAAAGTTGGGGATCTGCGGAAATCTGATGTGGAAGGGGTACGGCCTGCTAAAACGGTTGGGGTTAGGGGCGTGATCTTTTTTTTCCAAATGCAGGGGTAGTAACCATTTTGAAGACTCACTTTTTTTAATTTTTACAAATTCTAAATGACAATTCCCGAGGTTCGTGGCGAGGGCGAAGCCCGAGAAGAGAAAATAGAGAAGCCGCTTTTTTGTCAGTGGTTAAAAATATCCTTTAAAAAAGTGATATATCATTTATTGTTCGATACCGTTCCAGAAAACAGATTTTGCAACCTTTTTCTTCTTCCATTCTGAGCTGCATCAGTTTCATTTTTTTTATTTTTATTAGCGTATAAAATCAATACCTGGATTTTTGCATGGCGCATAGATGTATTGATACTAAATAGCATACTATGAAACTTACATAATGTTGCATACTGTGGTATCCAGTCCATGGTGTAGACATTATCGGGCACGGTGAGGTTTCTAGCCAGCATCCGGCGGTCCATCTTGACGAGCACCGTCTGACTGACGCGGGAGATGGCTTCGAAGATCTGCGCCAGCTTCCCACTGGGAATGGTCTCGATGCGCGACATGGAGCCGAAGCTCCAGTAGATCACGCCTTCCGTGGTTTCGTCTAAAACTGACTTCAACCCCTGTAAAACCAACAGAGAGCAAATGACACTTTACCAGGAGTTACTGTACGAGATTCTGAGGAATCAGTAAACATCTACCAAAGTAATAAGTATATTGTTTAAAAAAAACCGCGAGTGATGAAAGAAAAGTCTCAATTCACATATTATCAGCCTCTTCATAGATTTTTGGCAGTCTTATCTTTCCTAGTGTATAATCTGCTATTAAATACTCGATTAATTTAATTCATAGTTTCATACCAGACAATCTGAAGCTGTTAATGTAAAATACATACGAGTACGTATATGATAAAAATCAAAGGCCATGAAAGTAGGTCGATTTAATAAAATTATTATGTGCAATGTTTGTATGTGTGGTACGGAGTGTAATTTGGCAATAACAGCTTGATTCATTTGACACTATCTGTTATGTCAGAGGGCCCGAGGTCCTGGGTCGCGAGATAGTTCCTGTGCACTTGCCAATGTGGGTTAATGGTCGGCCACACAACGCGCCGCTCGGGCCTTTTGTTTGTAGGAGACACCACAATCGTTGTGGTGCAAGAAGCAGGAATATAACTCTTAATGGACCATGAAGTTTATAAATCTCGCCATATTGCGGAATAGACGATAGAACATTACTGCAGAGGATGGGGAGTATGGCATTGCCGGACGAGTAGTTTTCTGCCGACAATCCTCTTCCCGCTGAGGCATGTTTGAGAAAAATGCAATTTACAAGCAATATTATATTTATATAACGGTACTCAAACTACTACCCCACTTAAATAATATAAAAATAAAAATTCTTTTTCCAAATAGGGTTTGTATTTCTAATTGGTATGCTAGTATAGTGGTTTCATAAAAACACTAGTACAAAATCGTCTAACGTCTCTTCTTCATTTACGTCACAGATTAGGTACTTAGAGATTTACGTCAACAAGAATGTAACTTAATCACATTCATTATACATAACGTTTGCAATTATCGGTTCTTTCTATTTAATAGATAGACAATGACATCGTAAATCACCGTTTTTATCATTTAACTAGCAGGTTATCACATTGTTGTTGTAGCATCCTCAGCCTTAATTAGTATTGCCTATTGTCGATTATTAAATCCGTGAATGATACATATTTATTTGTTATGTATATGTTTGGAATATAGAATGTTGGTCTATTCGTTGTCATCATCACATTGTAAAAAAAAAAACAGTCGAAACAAGATAAACTTATGGATCTACTCTATCTGTCTATATTGGATTTGTACAATATTACATGATTTTAGGATTTTGATATATTAGGAATCGAATATAGACTTTTCTGAAGTCATATATTATCATGTTCTTATAATAGTTTTCGGGACCATTTAAAACACATATAACAGTACAGGAGTAGAAAAAATAATAACCTAATTAATCGTCAAATGTTTCAAAAAAGTTTATTATTTCGTATAATTTTGCCTTCGCTGCAGTCACGTTTTTGTCAAATTAAGAGTCAAGCAACACTACCAACCTGTTTAGTGTGTGTTTGGGCTTGAGTGCAGGTAGCCTTTCAGCCTTACACCTTTGGTGGCCATATTGTAAAAGTGTATCTGTATGATGTTATATGCAATATTTACAGCACACATTTACTTATTGTACTCTTATGTAGAATACGTTTTTGAGTAGACCTTTACTCACTGAGTTGAGATTACGTTACGATATTCAGCGTAAAGCTGACAATTAATTACTGCACTGTCGGTTATCGGATAACCCCTGCAGACTCCACGCGAAGACGTATATCTCACGATGAGACAGTACATGAACCGGACAGACATTAATGTTTTAATGATGAACCCAATCTTTACTATCTTATATATACACGGACAAATCACACAGTTTGAGCTAGCCCCAAGGTGAGTGCAATACTTGTGTTATGGGATACTAACTCAACGATACTGTATTTTATAACGAATACATTTTTATAGATAAACACTCAAGACCCATCTGAAAAGGATAATTTTTCATCTTGACCTGACCGGGGATCGAACCCGGGACCTCCGCTGTCACAGCGTAGCATGATGACCAATAGGTCTCAGGTTCATTTTATCTTGCCCACATCTTCGTCATAGTCTTTATACCTTCTCAAATAAAAATAAAACAAACTTTAGTTACAGTTACAATCATTAGATTACTCACTGGGAAGTCCTAGCATCATGTTGTAACAAAGATTACTGTAATAAATGACTATTTTATTTATTTATTTTAAATTATTATGAATCACAGTCTTTTGCTTGTGGTATACTCGTACGAGTACATGCAGAATCCACCTACTTTACTTCACAAACTATTACATATTACATATTTTTTACACAATACACAGTAAAAACGCAGAATCTACACATTCTACCTTTATGACCTTTACATAGTCTTTGGCTATCGAGTAGAATATCACCCAGAAATAAGTGTTTCTCATTACTAATATACATATGTTATTTGACTATTTGTACAATAAAAAGATTACAAACAAATAAACTGACAATCTTACCTTAGGCAATGTTTGGGAGTCGTCTAAATGCAGACCTCCAACTTCCACGAAGCCAGGTATCAAGGGGCGCACTTCATTTATACTGAAGTGGCTGTTAGACAGGACCAGGCTATAGTTCTGCGCTAGGCTCTCCAATTTAGGCCCAGCCCCGAATAGTTTATCGGCTATTGTCTGTAATAGATAAAGAAAATAGGTTATTGTGCTTCACTTGCTTCAAACATAATGCGCTATCTCAATTTTAATGTGCTTTAGGTATAATACTGACCTGTGATGGTATTTGCGACTTGTATTTGTACATTATCTTCGCCCAAATCACTGACATGGTGTTTAAGAACCTTTCGAATAAAGTCATCCGTTGGCCAAACGGTGTCATATAGGCTGGTACGTATGCCGTCGCTTCTGGATTACCCAGTTGTTCATTTACCCAGGGCAAAGGCACGCTGGAGAGGAGTCCCACTATTGGCGCCTGAAATCTTTGCCCGAAAGGAAGGAAACACTCGCTTCCGAATATTTCTACTATCACTAAGTCGTAAGTTACTGAAGAGTTAAGTAGAGCTTTGATTGCAGGTAGCCTGGACACAGTTTCACACGCATGAACACATTCTTTCATTATGTTCTCCAGGTTTATCACAAAGTCTGGTTTCAATGAATGGTGCTGCTTCGTGAGGTTGTTGGTTATCTCTGGTATGGTCCCTGCTAGACTTATTATTTCTACGTTCGGTGGAGGATCTTTCTGAAAAAAAAAGGAGTACATCAATTCACAATGAAAATTCTAATAAAAGCGTGCCGCGCGATAACAGACGTTAAACGGAGAGGTGAAAGGCCTCACGATTCCACGATTTACTACTACTGCATCAAACAGTATTTTAGTGCCATTTATATAAAAAAAGAAAATCGTACTAATATTCAATATCTTCGAAATATATTTCGAATGACATACGAGGTATAAATAAATTAAAAGGGGCATTGCAACTTTTGTAAATTCCGAACATGGCCCTTGGTTTATACAGAATAATTGGTGATCATCATGACATGAATATCATGCATAGGATAATGCAACTCGTTATCTGGTCGGGTTTGGCTACCAGTATTATTTCTCTTGATATCTCTCGTGTTTTGTAAGGCATGTAAAATTATTGGCTCCATTATCATTTGTAGATAGCAGTTGCCAACTATTAAAATTTCTTTAGACTGATAACAATCTGATTCACATTCTCCGCAAACCCATTGCACATAGAGCTGCACAATTAGAGCATCCCGTTATGTCCAAGTAACTACTTTTATTTCTTTATCTAAGAATCACTGATACACACATGTACAGTCTGCTAAGAGACGCAAGATCAAAAAGGTTTATGTCTGCCCCATTAGGGATAAAGATGTTATAGTAACTACAGTACGTATTTTCCTCAGATACATTTCTAACTGACTTCCAAAAAGGAGGAGGCTAACAATTCGTTTCGATCTTTTTATGTTCATTCACCGATTATTCGAAGACGCCTGGACCGATTTAGAAACTTCTTTTTTGTTTTCATTCATTAAAATTTTTACATTGTGTTGAAAATACTTAAAACTAACATTATTATAATACTCATTTTACATCTATTTTGTTCTAAAGGCTTAAGGCCATGAGTACATTTAATTTCTTTAGGCAATGTGTTGTTAGCCCTATATGCTTGGTACTGAGCACTGTGTTTCATTATTTCCAACTTGGAAATGGTATCATGCTTGAGATCCATTCTCCGATTTTCTTCGCGTGACTGTTTCTCTTCATTTGTCTCTATCGTTGGCAATTGTTTCTTGAAATGTGTCAGTATGTCAATTAGGTACAAACACGGAACAGTCAAAATTCTCTTTGATACCTAATTTAACGAAGTGCTCTTCACACGACTCCCAAGGCGGAATACCTACCATAGCCCGTATAGCTTTTTTTAAATCGCGAAGACTTTATTTTGATTATAAAGGTAACTTTTTCCCCACAGTTTGATGCTATACCGTAATTTGGATTCTACTAAAGCGTGATCAATACTTTGCTTAAATTGTTTGTAAGTAGCAATTTCATTTCGGAGACTTCTGGCATAACAAGCCGACGAAATAGAATCGTCCAATGCTTCTAGCTCTTTCTTCCAGTTTAATAACTCGTCTATTTGTATATGTAAACCTAAAAAATTTGTATTATTTATTATGTCATCCTTATTTCCATTTACATAATTTGATGTCAAGTGTTTCGGAATTTCGTGATGTCGATTTGAAAAGAATAACTAGTTTTTTTTTTTATAATTCAACTTTAAATTATTGGCACTAAACCATTCATTGAATGCATTAAGAATTTTAATCATTTTAAAATTTAGATTATTAATATTTTCATCAGATATTACCGCATTTGTGTCGTCCGCAAATAAGACAATTTTTGTGTCAGGGTGGAGATTTTTAATATATGATACCAGGTCATTTTTGAAAATAAGAAAATAAATAGATCCCAAAATAGATCATTGAGGGACTCCTCTCTTTACTGCAAGTGATTTAGATCTGATCATATTTTCACTCTCGCCCTCGATTGTTTTAAGTTCTACAAACTGTTTTCTATTTTCAAAGTAAGATTTGAATAAAAGAAGTATTTTATCACGTATTCCGAAATGCTCCAGCTTATTTAACAGGATGTCCTGGTCGACCAAATCAAACGCAGAACTCAAGTCAAGAAAGAGACTAGCTACTTCTTTCCTATTATTTAAATTCTTAAAGATTTCATTCACTAGTGCATCTATTGCCTCTCTAGTTCCTATGTTATTTCGATATCCATACTGTTCGTTTACCAAATTACCAATACAAGTGTATAGGTACTTGTTAGGTCCCATAGAAATTTTATCAAAATCGGTTGTTTAGTTTGGAGGTGAAATCGTTTTTAGTTAAAAAAAATTTAAATATTACTAAGCGCAGATGGAACAGGGCTGAAAAATAAAGTTGATATTTCGTGAATGACCGGTGATTACCTTGGCACTGGTCGGAGACTAGTTCCGGCCTCAAGTTCGTTGACATTTACTTCATCGTATCGAAGTTAGATTTGACATGATTGTGTTGTTTTTGTGACCCTTAGCCGTGGTGTAGAGCGGTCGGTCGTTTACCCGATTAGGCCTACCTACCACAAAGTAATACATGATCTCAAGTTCTCAACAAAGGATCTCACGCCCGAGCATGGACCGTGGGTTTTAAAAGATTTTTTTTTCACACACATTACAAATCACATCAATTAAGCTAGCTCCAAAGTACTCGGTAAGTTCGAGACTTGTGTTATGGAATACTAACTCAACGATACTATATTTTATAACAAATACATATACAGATAAACATCCAAGACCCAGGTCAATTTAAAAATGATCATAATCCATCGTGACCTGACCGAAAATCGAACCTGGGACTTCGGTGTTGACATGGAACTGGCATGATGAACTAGTAGGCCACAGAGGTCGACAAATATGTTTTAAAACAAATCGGTGAAATTGGTTTAAAGATTTTTTTTTCTTTTCCTATTTTTATGAATCAATGGCAGCAAGCTGTCCTAGACCGAAAATTGTGAACGCAGGAAGGGGAGGCCTTTGCCAAACAATGGGACATTTAACAGGCTTCTTAAAAGTAATATTATAACTCTCGCGTCTACGGTCTAATCTAGGAATAGATACAGTGACGCTATTATAAGACTTATGCTTTACGACGCGAATGCATTTTTATGTACCGAGCGAGCGCGAAGCGTCTCCGTTTCAGTTTGGGCTATTTGTCCGTATTTATTTTTCGTGTGTAATTTTCTGTGTCTTTTAAGTTTCTGGTTACCCATGTCGGCAGCGAGGTTTACACTCACAGAAGCACTAATTAGAGTTAAAAACCAAAATCATTTCAGTGCGTTTTAAATGCGCCGTAAATACATAAGGCAGGATGCTATCATTTGCATTCTAATACAAGCACTGGCGAAATGGGTACTAGGTACATATTTATTATTCTGAGAGAGCGGCCTTTGCCACGATTACTGTGTTGTCTTTATTTCTCATTAAGTACTGAATACTAATCCACGTGATTGCTATGAACTACGAATGTCGCTTTTAGCTTATCACCGCCCTCAAATTCACCTTACCGTCTATTTTCACTCAGTTTGCGCATGGTCAACGATATATTACATTGCGCAACATATCAATGGTTCTTCATTTTAGAAAGTACGTAAATTGTGATATTACCATGCACAGCCGACCTCTGTTACACATGTAGACTTATGTACTAAAAATCCCAGAAAATTTCCTGGATGACACCAAATGCAATATTTTTTTACGCTCAGGATTTCTCCAAAGCTGCTGCCGAACTGCCGAATATCAAAGTTTTATATTATACGCCTCAGTACCGCACCACGCCGCTAGCGCTTTGAATGTGGCTGGGGGTAATTCGGAGAATTAATTTTATTTTACGTTTAATGGTAGGTACCGGAGACATTTGGCTCTTTTATGCTGGGACAAAGCACCCGTGAAAGTCAAAACTGGAATCAGAATTTGGATCCAAGATGGCCGCCCATGAAATTTTTTACGTTTCCTTTACTGACTGCAGTTGTTATCCATTTTTTCAACTGGATACTGGATACATAACTTAGTCAACCTCAACAGTTGCACGAAAAACCGCGGCCGGCTTGCAGCCCGCGCAGCGCCCGAAAAGCTAGTTACACATTTAATGCTACTGGAGACATTTGGCTTCTATATTTTTTTAAACTACAAATTAAAATATAGTATCTTTTTTTTTGTTAAATGTATCGAATAGAATCAAATCTAATTTGTACTAGCTGTAACCCGCGACTTCGTCCGCGTAGAAGTCCAAAATGGTTCTAATAGGAGCTTTAATTGGTTTTTTACGTTATAAATTGTGTTATAATATCCCGTTCCCGTTTCCGTTACAGTCATTTGATAGAGCAAAAGAGAACAAATGATGTATTTGTCTCAATTTTTTTGTCTCTTAATCAAAAAATGAAGAAGTTTCATAATAATATAAATTCGCAACCCCTAATGCACCCCAGGGGATGCAATATTTAAAATCTAATTTCTGTATTATTATTTTTTATTGACCACTTATTCAAAAATGTCATGTGTCTCACTTCAAAAATGACGAAGATTCATTCATACAAACTTGCAACCCCTATTTCACCCCTATTGGGATGTAATTTTCAAAATCTAATAAATACATTATTATTTTCTACTAACTATTAAAATAAATGAAAATTACGAAGATCCATACAAACTGGCAACCCCTATTTCACCCCCTTAGGGATGGAATTTCCAAAAATCCTTTTTTAACGGACGTCACAATCTACCTTCCTGCCAAATTTCATCTTCATTGGCTAAATAGTTTTCGAGATTTCGTGATGAGTGAGAAGATTAGAAATGAATTATCATATGATTAATTATTTCGTATTTACATATAAAATGATTTATGGCTAAACAATGGAGCCATAATCTTAAAATAAGTGGCCAAGTGCGTGTCGGGCCACGCGCAGTGTCGGGTTCCGTAGTAACGAACGCCAACTTTGAGTTCATGCCACTAAAAAAGTGTAAAATCTAATTTTCTATTGAATTTGTATTAAATTTTCCTTTTCCGGGTACATTTTATAAGTTGATCGCCTATAACTTTTTATTTGTAAACCCGTCTTAGCTCTGATAGTTTCCGTTAAATTTCGTTATATATACTATAGCTGTGAATATTTTCACGTGTCCATATATAACCGTTTAGCAGATAGAGGGGGGGGGGGAACACTTGACTATAACAAAAAAATTCACTTTAAAACCAAATATTTCAATAACGGATATCTAAATCGAAAAACAATGTTCGCAAGCTTATAATATTTTTAAAAGACCTATTCAACAATACCCCACAAAATTGGTTAATCGAGAGAAAAAAAAATACTTTTCACTTTACTTGTATGGGAGCTACTATAAAAAATAATTTACAATATTTTAATTTATCACTTTTTCCGCATAATTAATATACATATCCATGCCAAATCACAGCTTTCTAGTACTAATAGTCGCTGAGTAAAACCGCGGACGGACAGACAGACATGGCGAAATTATAAGGGTTCCTTGTTTACTACGGAACCCTAAAAAGCAAGAAAGATAGTGTATTTTGTCAAACATTTATCATCGGTGCATTATCTTGGGTCTGCCGCGACGTCTATTACCTATCACTGTGACGAAATCGCAAAACTTTAATTCTGAATGAGTCAGAATCTTATCATTATTTTTATATTCGTCAGTAGAAACTCGCAATCTTATTTGTATTGAAAACAATAAAGCTTATGTTTCATTTACAGTATACAAAAAATGCTGTAAACCGATAAAGAGCCCATCATGTCTATCGATAAAGAGCCCATTTTCGTGCACAAAATCTTTGTTTACATAAGAAAAAATATTGATCTACTCTATTCATCCAACATAATCACTAATTTGCAAAATATCATAAGAATTTACTGCAATATTCACCGATTGATGCCTCATGAGCTTTTTGAAGTGCTTCTTTAGGCGCGTTAGGCATTTAAGGATGAAAAAAAACATTGAACTCGCGACACTGTTAGCGTAACCGACACCAAGTTTTCACTTCTGTCGGCACTCCTAGAGTGCCTTTGTTTTTTTTATAATGAGAAAAATTATATTTATACGTACCATTGGGAAATGCGAAACGACTGTGAGTTGGTGTTGCTTCCTCGCAAGAGCGTCGACGAGCCTGCCGTACATGGCGTAGTGGCTCCTCGTGTTGGTAGGCAGGACGGCCAACAGGCGCGCCGCGTGGCCGGCTACCGCGCACAACAGCACCAGGCAGACCCGCACCTGCATCTCTCTGCTGCTCGGCTCAGTTTGCGCAGACGCCGGTCGCCGCCGCTACAAACCCTTTGAGCTATTGATAAGCGGTGACATCACTTACCACCACCACCCGCCCGCACTCCCGTCTGCCCGCACTGCCCGCCTAATCGCACTGGACTTCTTCAGTCTATCTCACATTCACCCCATGTCTAGTTTTCTATGGCACTGGTCGCGGTCCTCAATAACATCGTTGGTCAATGTGCTGCTCGGGTCTCGTGTGAATTAATTGTTTCCGTTAAACGTGTGTAGAAATTACAATACAATTTCTAGGGAAATTGTTATTTTTCAAAGGGGAAGTCTTATGTAAGTATAAAAAAAATTTTGGCGAAGAAGACTTATGGCCATATTTTTATGGCAACTATTATGCAGGTAAAAAACATATTGCAAGCATTAGACCCTGCCTGAAAAAAATATTTGGGATTTTTTTTATGTATAAAAAAGTTTTTGGGATAACAACTCGCAAAGCGAAATAAGAAAAATACATTTACTACCACCACTACGAATTTAACAGACAGATAAAAGAGAAAAAATAGTATAAATATATCAATAAAAAGTACACTTCATTAAATTTAAAAATAAAATTAATCATTTATGTTGTTCTGATCGATTTGAGAAATAAAGTCTACTAATTAAGAAAACATCGAAAAGCAACTCAGTACTTATCGACATGTTCATAGGTCAATGCTATAATTCTTCTCGTATGGTGCTTAACAGAGACATTAAATCTGGTACACAAACAGTATGAAGGAACTTGGTTCCATCATTGAATAATAAACATGAAAAAAAAATAATTGGCCAAGTGCGTGTCGGGCCACGCGCAGTATAGGGTTCCGTAGTTACGAATGCCAACTCAAAGTTCATGCCACTAAAAACGTCTAAAAACTAATTTTCTATTGAAAATGTATGAAATTTTTCTTTTCCGAGCACAGATTATAAGTTGATCGCCTATAACTTTTTAATTTGTAAACCCTACTTAGCTCTGATAGTTTTCCTTTAAATTTCGTTATATTTACTATAGCTGTGAATTTTTTCACGTGTCCATATATAACCATTGAGCAGATAGATGGTGGGGAAACTTGACTCTAACAAAAATATTCACTTTAAAACCAAATATTTCAGAAAGGGATCCCTTAATCGAAAAACGGTGTTTACAAGCTCATAATATTTTAAAAGACCTATTCAACGATACCCCACATCATTGGTAAGTCGAGAAAATAAAATTGACTTTTAACTTTACATATATGTAAGGCACCATAAAAAAATTTTTTTTCATTATTTTATTTTACCACTTTTTCCGCATAATTAATATACATACCTTTACCAAATTACAGCTTTCTAGTACTTATAGTCGCTGAGTAAAACCGCGGACGGACAGACAGACAGACAGACAGACAGACATGGCGAAACTATAAGGGTTCCTTGTTTACTACGGAACCCTAAAAAAAGATAACAATCTTTGTAGAAAAACTGTTTATATTATCTTTGTTTTAATATTTTTAGAATAACATATCCTCCCATTCCTGTTTAAACAAACATCGAAGTTCAAACTGCTTTAGATCTCGTTCAGGAAAGCAGTATGGATAAGAAACTTCCTTTCGCACACACGTTCCTAATATTGTACAACTCTCATGCCATCTTACGCAGTAAAAATACAAATCTAGGTCTGTGCATGCCATTGTTTTTCAGAGACATTAATATTAGTTGTATCAAATCAAATGCGGTGATCTGGAGTACTTATTCCGTGGTCTGCAGGCCTACCGTCATCTCTTATAGCAGCACTTAAACTGAACTGTATTGTTTAATGCAACCATGACACCTTTATAGCAGGCCTTAAACAGGATTGTTTTGGTTGACGTCACAAAACCATTCACCTTTTTTTGTATGGACTATTCCTACCATCACGTCTATTTGACAGCACGCAAACGATTATTGCGCGTCTCAAGTGTCAAATAAAGCGATCCTTAAAAAGTTACTTTCCAGTAACTTATATGAAGGATTTTAGTTGGTTTTCTTGTGAATGTGAATATGTTTTTTCTTTACTTTAGATTTTTACAAAACAGTTAGTAGATAATTGAAGTAACGCTACCATGGGACCTTAATTAATCCTACTTAATACCTTTTATTGGAAATTTGGATTTCAAAAACAAAGTAAGATATATTACTTCAGTATTTTAGTACAACTTATGTGAAAAATAGTCCAACTAACGTAACATATTTTTTTGTAAGTAATAACAATGCTAATCCTTGTAAAATATTTATTCACACACGAAAACAAATAACAACACATTCTTAAGTATAAGTTATTTATTAAAATTACAACTACATACATTTATACATTTTGTCTTACAGGATTCTTTGGTTACTCTCTGAGAAGTACCATGATGACATCAATAAAAAAATACAAGACAGGATTACAGCCTCCTTTGGAACCTGTGATTGAACCAGTGAAATGGCAGAATGTTGAATTCCAAGCATTTTACAAGGCTAGATCTGTTGCTAGGCTAGTTCGCTTTTTCACCAGAATATCTGAAAAAAAATAATAGTTTAGATTCAAGTCGCAATCTATGAATATCAAATACATACCCATACTTTGTAATAAAATTCTTTGTGCACTACAATCACTGCGTACTTACTAAAACCTAGCCTTTATCTCGTTGAGTTAGTTTCGAACTTACTTTGTCTGTATATATTTATGTTATTTATAATAGCACTTAGTGAAGAAGCTGCAAGTTTGAACACATAATTATCTAAATATAAACTTTGAATAGGTATGTAGTTAAAATGTTATTTACGACATGGTTATTGATAAAATATATTTATGACAAGACACTGTGCTTTAGTACGATGAAGCCCACAATAAAATTAACTTCCAAACACTAGTCGTTACCATCGTATAATAACTATTTACCACGGCAATTCGAAAAAGCTCTATAATATGAATTGATGGATATATTTTGTCAGGTGGTTGCTCGGCTTCTAGCATTAAAAACATAAAACATTTATGTTGTCACGAATTTACGATTTATTTATAATTTCTAAAACCAGACGCAGACATCCGTTCAAAACTTTCATTCACAATTTTTTTCGCACTCATTAAAATTTTAGCCATCTTTAATGGTCAATATCAAATTAAATTTATGTACATAATCAAATGAAAACAAAATAAATAACACTAACTTTTAGATATTTAAATAAAATATGATAGAAATAATTTTGTTTTACGTAAATAAAAAAACCGGTAAAAATAATAATTTTTTGTCAAGGATTTGAACGTCTTCGCAGTCTCATCACCAAAACAAGCCAGAGACAACAAACAGTTCACCATTCAGGAATAACCATTCAAAAAACGTTCAGCATCATGAACGTCATGGTACGATTTAAAGTTGTCCTGCTTTTGACCTGCTTAAAAACTGCCTTGTTTCTGAATGGTTTTATAAGTGTTGACCTTCCTGGTCTGTCTCTTCTACTTCCCTCTCACCTTTACCGTAAGGTTATATATTTCATTGCTTTATGATTTATTAGTAAAACTATTAATATATTGCATGGTTGTTAGTAATTTTAATTTGCTATCTAGCATGGTTTAAATTGCAAGCAGACGATGCTTACATTGTACGATTGATACTGAAGTATTTTATAGGGCAATTAAGATGTACTATAGTATCTCAATTTAAAAAATGAAATAATACATAGGGCGCACTATAAGTTTCCGGAACTGGCCACTTACATAAACAATATTTAAAAATTTATTGCAACATTTGAAAATAGAACTCTTTGGCTGTAGAATGCAGTTTGTTTCATCTGACTGTCTTTTGTTTTTACCTTGTGGCGCCATTTAAAAAATTGTGTGTCTGCATCAACATGGATTTAACTCGGGAAAATTTTCGTAGTATGATTTTCTACGATTTTAAGAGTAATTTGACAGCTCAACAGAGCATCGCTCGGCTTGAAACAGCTTTTGGCAATGAAGCACCATGCAAGACAACTGTTTAT
Organism: Acrobasis suavella; assembly: GCA_943193695.1. Classification (NCBI taxonomy): domain Eukaryota; kingdom Metazoa; phylum Arthropoda; class Insecta; order Lepidoptera; family Pyralidae; genus Acrobasis; species Acrobasis suavella. The sequence continues at coordinate 9,151,671 of OW971947.1, forward strand.
AGCTGGTTTGCAGAATTCAAGCGTGGTCGTATCAATCTCAGTGACGAATCTCGCGATGGTCGGCCGTCCACCGCTGTGACCAACAAAAACATCGATGCTGTGCGCCGTATGATTGAAACAGACAGGCATGTGACCTACCATGAAATTCGCGCATCCTTAGAAATAGGCATGAGTCAAATACAATTAATCCTACACAAACATTTGGGTGTGAGAAAGCTGTGCTCGCGGTGGATCCCACACAACTTGACCGAGGCTCAAAAAACGGACCGCGTCACTTGGTGCAGTGCCATGCTTACCAGATTCAACGAAGGTGCGTCAAATTTGGTGTGGGACATAGTAACAGGTGACGAAACATGGATTTATTGCTACGATCCCAAAACAAAGCAGCAATCGAGCGTATGGGTCTTTCAAGATGAGCCGAAACCAACCAAAGTGGCGCGCGTAAAAATTGCATCTAAGCGGATGATTGCTTCTTTTTTTAATAAAACTGGACACGTGGCTACTGTTGCTTTAGAGAATCGTCGTACAGTGAATAGTGACTGGTACACGACCATTGTTTTGCCGGAAGTTATTGACGAACTCCGTAAAAATAACCGTAAACGCCGTATCATCCTGCACCACGACAATGCTAGTTCTCACACGGCCAGACAGACAAACGACTTTTTGAATGCGAAAAATGTAGAACTCATCTGCATACAGTCCCGACCTGGCACCTTGTGACTTTTTTCTGTTCCCAAAAATTAAGAACCAATTACGCGGTCAACGCGGCAAGGCTGTCGAGGAGTATGAAAAACACGTTTCAGAGGTCACCACAGAGGAGTGGCACAAAAGTTTTCAAAACTGGTTTCATCGAATGAAAAAGTGCATAGACGCCAAGGGAGATTATTTTGAAAAACAATAAATTAATTTTGTACCTTTAATAGTATTTTTTCATATTCATTCCGGAAACTTATAGTGCGCCCCACGTATTGGTGAAAATAAATAAGATACCACATGATATTCACGTAAATGACGATAGCATAGACTGTTTACTTATGTACGCCAATTGTTTTGATTGCCATATCGCCGACTTGTCCACTGCACTGACAGATCACATTGCGCCGTCCGCTGCTTCAGCCAAGTCGCCTTTTACTAATACAGAGTTAAGACTGTGGGATCTGGACCTGTCCCACATGAGATGTAGGTACACAGTAGGTGAAGAAAGACGTGTAATTTGCGGAGCATATAAACAAGATGAGAAGAGTTTGATTGAACATGGAATTTAGACATTTAATTTGAAAGGCGAACGGAATGAGATGATATGGATAACAATATGCAGCATGAAGTTTTTAAGCAGCATTGTTACAGGAATATGACACCTTTAGCGATCTTATTCAACTTACCTTACCTGCATAGTTGTTACTACTCCATTGATTTCATAGTAAATGAGTTTCGGTAAAAACTAAGGTCGAGAATTTCCGCCCACCCTGGAGTTAGGTACGGGACTTAATTGTTTTTGCCACAGACCTAGTATTTTTATTTTTACACACAATGTCTACAAATCAACACCTAATGAACTAAATGAATATAGAAATTTATGTCCTTAAGCTCCTGTAGGTAAGTCCTGTATGTTTCGGAAAATACTTATTTTCAGAGACTGAAAGGGGCCAGAGAGGAATTCATTTATTGGTAATGTATATTGGCTTACTAAATGTAATATTTTGTCTCCAGCTACGAAGTACAAGTGGAGGCAGCAGGGCGGCGGCGCGGGCTGGGGCAGCGCGTGCTGCGCGTGCTGGAGAAGCTCGCGCACGCCACGCGCATGCGGTTCGTGCGACTCACCGCGCTGACGCACAACTCCTCTGCAGTGGCCTTCTTCAGAGCTTGCGGGTCAGTTCACGTTCTATGGAATATTGACCAGCCTATATCAGTCCACTGCTGAAAGAAATGTCTCCCTAAACGTTTTGTCTATACCTTATTACCAATCTGAGTAGGTGGGTCGCGACTGCAGAGATGGTGTAAAGTTGTTGCACAGAGGACGCTGTGTCCGAGCCGGGAATACTTTTGCGAAGTTTTGAATAAAATGGTGTTGAAAAAAAATTTTTGAAGTTTTGAAAAAATTACTAATCTTGTTTTTCCATAAAAACTTTGGACCCCTGTTACACACCGTTAGGAGACGAATTTTGAAAAATCCTGAAAGAGGTATTTACTTATTTACCGCTGGGAGTACTCTTGCGAAGTTTCGAATAAAATGGTCAAACTAATCCTGTTTCTCCGTACAAACTTTGGACCCCCGTTTCACCCCCCTAGGGTGTGAATTTTGAAAAATCCTTTCTTAGTGCAGCACCCCTAGACCTCATAAGGAACCTATGTGCCAAATTTGGAGTCCTTAGTCCCGGCGGTTTGAGCTGTGCGTTGATATGTCAGTCAGTCAGTCATTCAGTTTCTTCTTTTATATATATATGTAGATAGATGTGCATAATCTCCCACTCTCTATTTTCACTCAGCTGTGTAATAAGATAACGAGTATAAGAGAAGAAACACATTAGTAATTCAGACACGGACACCAAGTCTTTGACACCTTTGATCCCAAATCATTTATTTCATTTTGTCTTCAGGTACAGTCTAGACGAGACCAGCCCTCCTAAGGAGGAAGCGGCGCATTACGAGATCCTCAGCAAGGAGATGCAGAGCCCGGAGGTCGGCAACCCCGACCAGTGCGCGCTCAGCGACGGCATGCGCGCCGTCAATGTCAACCCGGCGACCTCATAGTATTTAAAGTAGGACAAGTTACAGTATATACGGTAGAGCTATCTCGTACGGAACTTGTCGCCAACGTTCGCCGGTTCCAAGAAATGAAGGATGAACGTATGTGTGATCTATATTTTTTATGATAGGCTTTTTACCATAAATCTACAATCTATTACTGAAAAGCCAGAAAAGTAAAGCGAAGCGAAGCACTCGGTTTATACAATTACTACAAGGAAAATCTTACAAGCTCTGAACAAGTTGTATGATGGGAAATAAACTAGCTTCCCTAAATAAATCAAATAATTTGGAGCTGAAGGATTTCCACTGTGTTTGAATACAATGATGATGTCTCCAAAAAGGAATGCCCATCGAAAGTTGGCACAAGCTTGGTCTGTGGCGATCTCAAGGATGGCACTTGTCTATATAATTGTTTCGTATATAAGGAAAAAGACGACCTCAATTTGAAATCCAGTAAATGATTGAAGACGTGTATGTTTTATGAATGAATTTTTCTGTATATATGGTCTTACGTTGAAATTAAGCGCTAAATCTCAAACGCGCATTTACGAGTCGATCTGTTAAGTACAACTTTGTGCGCAATCTTATCATAGAGAAATTTGTTGGGTATTAAATCTTATTTGTATTTGACTACGAGCACATCTGTATCCATACTAGTATGACAAATAAGTATGATTACGATGGAAACATGGACACCAGTAACTAAAATTGATTTTGTACAAGTTAACAAGTATTTCATTATATTGACTTAATACTAAAATACTTTAAGAACAATCTTTTCCATAATAGTGACATTAAATCAAAAGCAGGAAGTATCAGGAGAAGTTTTGCCTTATTAGCAATTTTGTATGCACAGAAACCAGTTTGATTTATCCAATGCCGTACCGTACCGCAAGGTTGTCCATGTCCACCGATACCAAGGTGTGCAAGGAAGATAACAAGTGCGATCACCCTTCATAATCTGCGGGTCAAAGGTAGACACTTGCTCCAGTAGGTACATGGCAACTATTCGCTAGGCAATGTTCACTGACCCGGCCACGCGCTCGCCTCATGGATGAGTACTCAGTCGGATTGACGTAGCGTACATACAAGTCCGTCTAAGCTTAATCTTGGATATAAATGAATATTTCGTCGAACATAAAATTCAAATTAGTTTTAAAGCTAAGATGTAACTAAACTGATGTTTAGTTCAAAGATTCAAATGTTTATTCAGCAATTAGACCTTTACAGGCACTTTTACACGTCAATAAGTATAATTTATGTTACGTGTAAAGTATATTAAAATTTAATTTATTTTTAAAGAAAAGCTACCGATACCAGCGCTTCGTAATGACCACTGCTGAGAAGAAACGCCGAAAGAAACTCATGTTCACAGTATTGGTCGCCTACTCGCCAGAAGTTACATCGTAGCTTTAAAACTAACTTGCATTTTATGTCAATTTTATGTTCTACGAAATATCCAAGCGGGTTTAATTCTAAATAAAAATCTTTTATTTGATATTATAAGTTTTAAGTCATCGTTATGTTGTGTAACGATAAAATCCAATATTTTTTACATGAAAAGGTGAATTAACTTTGATATAGGTATATTGAAATTGAATGAATTGTTTCTGATTAAAATTACAAATATGTACCAAGAATATTTGCGTTGCGTTAATTTTCTTGTCATAAAAGATACTTCACAATAAACAATTTTATAATTACCAGACTTATTATTTTATTAATTAGATACTTTAAATATTAAAATAATAACCTGTTGTCCATAAATTAAATGTATAACAATTAATTGATTTATAATATGGTGGGACTGGAAATCTGTGAACCAAATGCTGTAATTAAGTGTATCTAGACTCAGAGCCAAGTTCAAAGAAAGGAACTGGTGACGTACCGGCCGTGTGTATATTTACATGAACTACTTCGAGCTACTTCTGACCCCTTCACAACTCGAAATCTATTTAACCTAAAAAACATGAAATTCAGCACATACATTTAAGTCCTCTAACTTTCCTTGAATCCAAAAAAATAATGTAGCTAAAAAGTTATTGATATACAGCTATAAAATGTAGCTATAAAAGTAGATATTTGGCGTCCAGGTAGACTATTACGCGTATATAAAAGAAAAAAAATCAAAGCAGTGAATTTTGAAGATTTGTTTTTGTTTTAACTTACCGATTTTATTAGGTCAAGCTAAATTATGCAAGCAAATTTCTTCTTTCAAAAAAAAATCGTCATTTTCATACAGTAGTGTTCGGCTGGCCCGGTAATTTGTATGAAAATGTTGATTTTATCTTCGAGTTTCAAGCATTTGTCTTGTAGGAAAAGTTATTCATAATAACTATTAATGACGGTCTGAGTTGCTCCTACAAGGATCGAACAGGGTTTTTGTTACATATTGTATTTGGCTTATTAAATCGTCTTTTTATTAAACGTTATTATTTTTACACTGTAAGGTCCTTTTCTTCTAAATATCAGAATAGCTGGTAAAAAAAAAACTAGCCAGTTCAAATGTTAAGATTATTATAAATAAATTTCTGGATTCTCTACGGAACTTTTTACGGGCGGGCCATTTAGATCTCAATTCTTTTGTCAGATTTGAACTTGGCTCCCATTTTTACATTAATGTTTTTGCTGGCATAATACTCTCAGGTACAGGCAAAGGAGACGTATACCCAACTGGGTGGTAACAGTGGGTTCTTAAAAGCTGATGATGATAATAAGTCAGTTGTGGTTAGTACTACATGCAAAAAATTGCATTGATTGCTTTGATGTGAAGACACAAAGACTTCTCATTTATTATGTATAGAAGTATGAATGGAAGTATTCCCGCCTAATTTTATCAGCGACCATTAAACTAAAATGTTAAATGCCTACCGCTCACCATGTTTACGATAATATCACGCATGAAGTCATTAGTTGATAATTAAAAAGTGAGTAAACTCGAGGCGGCATAAGCTCATTGATAGGACTCAGCCGAGCGTGCGACCCCAATTCATGCCGACCGTTTTTTACTGGAAACTAGCACCTAATCTAGTGCACTCACCGCATAGAACTTGAATAATGTATCGATTTGTTGAATTGAAATATTTATGTCGTGAATTCCTGTCTAACTACTCGTAGTGACGTGAGCCCAGGAGCTCATGTCGATTATGGACAGGAACAAATTGATTTTGACCTTCCGGCCACTAATAGGTAGATTAAACGATTACTTAGGCTATAATGTAACTACTATCGTCCAATTTTCTATCGTCACACCTTACGCCATCAACAAGGAATCAATCCTCACACCTTGGCGTTAGCGTCAGAAGATAAATTAATACGCTCTCATTAGGTACTATTATTTTATTTTAGTAATAAATATACTCATAATTACACACTAGCAAATATCACAGAATTATATTACATACTACACACAAAAACAACTAAGATAACATAATATGCATCGGTGACAAACATATCTACCCAAACAAATAATTACCTATTAGTAGATAGGTATTATTCGTCGATACTTTCAATGTCAAGAGGAGTTTCAGATCTATCCTCAGCAGGCGACGCACTCCCGGACCGGGAATAATACGTAGAACGTAATGGAGTCACCGTTAAATCATAGGGTGCCCCTCTATCTACTGCTGAACTTTCGTAGGTGGAACCATCAAGGTTGAAGTCTTTAGGTGAGGAACTGACAGCTGTCCATGGGCCAGTGGAAGACGCCAAGATGCAGGGTGTCGGCGGAAGGGCCACTTCTCTTGGCGGGGCGATGCTGGCACTTTTCTCTCTTCTTTCACGAGCTCGCCGATTTTGAAACCATATTTTTATCTAAAATAAATTAAAGCATTAGTTTGGTATTATTTTAATTGAATATTAAAGCTATTTTATTTTAAAGTCGAATGCTAAGGTTTTGATTGAAAGAGTGATGAAAAATATTGATGGATAGATATGGGATATACAAGCTGGATTCAGAAAGGGAATGGGTCACACGGATTAGGCCTTTTCCTTAAGAGCGGCCAACCAGTCTTACTTTTCATACAAAGGCTTGTACGAGTCGTACGTGATTATGGCGTTGTAACTGATCTTTCTAGAAAACTTTTGAACTAACAGGTATCTTGTCCGCTATTTCTATAATAAAAAATTAAAACTAAGACAAACAAATTCAGTATAAGCCTCCAAAAAAATCTGGTTTTTTACCCAAATTTTACCTGAACCTCGACCGGTTATAAAAAACTCTCACTGTAATTGTAAAGGTAAAATAGTAGATTGTGCTACAAGGGGCTAAGGTAATATTTTGAAGGCGAGGGCGCTACTTTGAATCCAGAGCGAAACGAAGGATTCCACAGTTGAATCACAAGCGGAGCGAGTGATTCAACGGTGGAATCCTGAGTGTAGCGAGGGATTCATGTATATCGCCCGAGATAAAAATATTACCGTACCCGAGTAACACACTCTACTTTCATCTCCATCTATAAGAAAAACTAACACATACAAAACAGAATATAAAGAACAGTAGAACACCTACAATACCTAACAGACTTCAACCGACAATTTAATACTAACCTTTGTTTGATGTCGTTGTCATACAATAAATACTAAGAAATATTTTTACGAAGACCACCAAACCAACTTAAGATAAAATGTTAATTCATAACTTTGTTTGCGTGGTCCTTCATATTTTTTTATTTTTATACGTAAACTTGATAACTATTCACTATTGGCTTAAACTCACGAAAAAGTATTCACATTTACATAAATAATTACATTTCAATACAAATAACCTAAAACTTCTGTAATTACTTGAATCAAAGGGAAAAATTGCGCTTTTTAATTATACTTATTTCTTTTTCCGAAGCAAAGAACATTAAAAATTTTAAACTACATTCATCCATGTTACGATATGTATCCTAAATTTAAAATATCACGAAGTCTGTGCCAGTTATTTTTTATTTTAGAACAAAATTCTTTTTTTTTGCTAGATTGCCAACATTATTTTTGATTCTACATAGACTAAACTTGTGTTCTGTTTTCAAATTGGTTTTAATCCCTAGAGATCTTCTTTTTCACGTTTTAGTCCCGAGTGAACAACCAGTAACTTTAGCTCCAAATGTTTTGGAATGAAAACATAGTTTTTTGAGTAGATGAGATGAAAAAACATTTATATCACACACTTGTAAGGCTTAATGAAAAACACGTAATATACCTGGAACAAATTTTATAAAATTTCCGCACCCTATAAATAGTTAATACTCCTACCCATGTGTGAAACAGGCGTAAAAATATGTATGTATGTGTGTATTTTATTTTTATTACACAAATAACAATAAATACATAAACTACAACCGAACATACAAATTAAAAAAAAGAGGACTATAAACTATAACTAATTATGTAACTAACTATAAAATAGTAAACCAAATATTTGCATAAATTAAATATAACTGTACCATTCAGTGTCACTTTTGCCCATGTTGTCGCACGCGTTTCTTGCTCTACAGGGTGGCCAAAAAGTCGTGGATCAAACGAAACAGGGAGATAAAGGAGGTAATTTCCAACAAAAAATCTTTCCCCAGCATGGCCATAACTTCATTGCACGAAAAGATATGAATTATTTTAGTTTTTTCAATGAAACTACCGAGTTTTTTTACAATTTAATCAGTAAAAAATTAAATTGATTAAAAACAATAAAACAAAAGGTGTATTATGAGTCGATAATGTATCAATACTACAAAAATTGTATTGCAGCTCTTGGTATCAAACTTAACGAGCAATGACTTTTTTTCCGTAATTTTAAAGCGTTACAAAAAATTACTTCTCACTTTAAGAGCACTTATTTGCAATGAAGTTATGGCCATGCTGGGGAAAGATTTTTTGTTGGAAATTACCTCCTTTATCTCCCTGTTTCGTTTGATCCACGACTTTTTGGCCACCTGTATAGTCATTGTCGCCAGCATATAAAGCTCTAGCTAAAGATGCCATCATGCATGAGAGACATATTATGGTCCGACATTGTGCATAGGCTAACTTCGCGGGCATTTTCGTCGTCCGAACTTTCCTGAAAGAAAGTGTTGTAAATTCTGGAAAACATGTTTCTTTGTCTATTCGTCTCTGAGCTGAAAAACGTTGCACCTTTAGTGGAACGAGGAGATTGTCCGCATTGCCCCGTATAGTAAATGGGAAAGCCAACTTACTCTATCGTCTCTTATTTGAAGAGCCGCAGCCAGGGCGCGTAACGCTGGAGGAGCGAGGTACGGAGCCCGAGCATAGGCGGCCTCCAGCGCTGCCGCCTGCGCCGCGGTGAACGGCACTCGCGCGTGCCGGCCGGAACGACGAGCTCTGTAGGCGCTGTTTGTAGATCCTTACAACAAGTAGAGAACAAAAATTAGGTAGAGATGGGTTCACTACTGACAAATTTTTTTATGCACTTATTTCAAAATAGGAATTAATAGGCTGATTATGATTAGGGACTCCTACGAAATTTTATTTTCTCTCATCACTGGTTCATGTGGACTATTGTCTTCGAACAAAATTCTCGTAAATCCCTTATCATCAATGATAGGTAGGTAATAAAGTAACAGGTTTTCATCGCTCAAACATATTTACATAGACTTAGAACATTCAGCACAGCAAACACAAAAACCAACGGATATTAGAGATTCTTCGAAATTTCTCCTTATATGTTTGTAACTACTGAAATCCAATTAAAATGAGAACTAACGTGGAACTCGCGGGGGCCTGTACCGCGTGCAGCACAACCAGCTGGGAACCTCCTCGCTCTCTCTACTCCTGGAGTCGTCGCTCAAGATCCTCTCAATGCTAAAGTCCGAACTGCAGCGACCGGACACCGGAGACACGTCCATTGCACCAACTTAATACTATTCAAACTAAATCTACATCTACAACCCTTAAAAGATATTTGCATGAGGGGTGGACCTTACGTAGGCCACGCCCGATAGGATAAATGCGCATCATCCCCTAAACTTGTAATTGTATCCGAAATAGATGTTTATCAGCCACCGCAATCGCGGAGCACGCACCAATAAGCTTACGAGTGTTGTGACGTCGGCCCATTCATACGATTCACTGTTCAATGGGAAATGAATACTGTTTGCACACAAAAGAATGTTATTACTTTAAGGGTATGTGGGAAAATTAATTTGTAACTTATATTGTGCACACATTGTGCAAGATTAGTCGTAACTTGATATTTGTTTTGTGGAAGCAAATTAAAAAGTCATTAGAATTACCGGAGCAATTGAGAATCAATTATACTTATTTGAACCTTTGGGGAATATTGATAATGATTTATAATTTGTTTAATTATTATTTTTTTAGAATAAATTTAATAAATTGTTGTAATAAAAACTTAAACCAAGAATGAAAACTTAGTAGGTACAGGTTTGTACCAAAAAAAAAAAAGCTTTTTAATCCAACTTACTGTTCTTACTTCGACTTGAAAATAGGTTATAGATACCTAACTTATACAAAAGATACTGTTTGTAATTATTATGTACGTAAGTACAGTAGTAAAATTAACTGCCTATAAAGAAGCTATTGTCCAATGACCACGAGGACTCAATAGAATTGTTTGCGTTTAAGAGATAATCTAATAGTTAAAGTGGCGTTATAATCGTTAAGTAAGTTTGTGCAGTTGAGATACCGCCCGCAGATAATGCAATTGCGTTCTTTTTAAAACCATTTTTTTATTGTCAACAAATATCGCACTTTCAGTAAGTAGGTAACATACGCATTACACATAAAGCCTTAGACATAAAGCAGATGTTTAATATTTGTCCAAGATATCCTCATAGGCCTAATAGGTGCAGGATGTTGCTTATTTTTAATCATCTATCCACATTCTGACAAAGAAGTAGGTAAAGATTACTGCGACTATCAGGTCGTTATGGAGCTTGATTAATATTCTTAATTTAATTTATTTATTTAAAATGTTCATTGTGTTAGAAATTATAAATAAAATAATATCAAATACATAATTTAAATCATAATTAGAAAATAAAATTAAAAATATTGAGAATATCATGCAAGTATCCTAAAAATCTAGAAATCATACATACAATATGTAACAAAAACCCTGTCCGATCCTTGAGGAGCAGCTGAGACCGTCAGTATGAACAACTTTTCCTATGGGACTATGCTTGAAACTCGAAGAAAAAAATCGACATTTCATACAAATTGCCGGGCTGGACGAACACTTTTGTATAAAAATGACGATTTCTTTTTCGAGTTTCAAGCATTGGGCCCATAGGGAAAGTTGTTTATATTGACGGTCTGTGTTGCTCCTACAAGGATCGGACAGGGTTTTTGTTACATATTGTAGAGTAGCAGCACTTTTCAAAAGAAGATTCACGCAACTTGGACTTGAATAATTGATGACTGCGAATATTCTTTAGTACCCTAGGTAAACTATTGAACAGTTAAATGGCTTGGTACTGTGCTCCGTGCTTTACAATTTCTTATCTAGGATGTATGTCAATAGTGAAGTCCATACTTTTCATAGGTACCCGGTGAAGCCTGTCCTTTTCCGTTTCTCAGGAGGGCTTTTTTTTTACAAAGTCTGAAAGGACGACTACCAGGATAGGTATATTTTTGTAGTGTGAAATTCACACTACAAATAATTGGCCAAGTACGTGACGGGCCACGCGCAGTGGGGTTCCGTAGTTACGAACGCCAACTTTGAGTTCATGGCACTAAAAACGTCTAAAAACTATTTTTTTATTGAATTTGTATGAAATTTTCCTTTTCCGAGTACATTTTATAAGTTGATCGCCTATAACTTTTTATTTTGTAAACCCTACTTAGCTCTGATAGTTTTCCTTTAAATTTCGTCATATATCCTATAGCTGTGAATTTTTTCACGTGTCCATAACCGTTTAGCAGATAGAGGGGGGGGGACACTTGACTCTAACACATCTAATATTTCAGAAACGGACCCTAAATCGAATAACGGTGTTCACAAACTCACAATAATTTTAAAAAACCTATTCAACGATATCCAACATGACTGGTAAGTCGAAAAAAAAATTGACTTTTCACTTTACTGGTATGGGAGCTACGCTAAAAAATTTTTTTTTTTTCATTATTTTATTTTACCTTTTTTTCCGCCTAATTAATATACATATTCTTGCCAAATCACAGCTTTCTATTACTTATAGTCGCTGAGTAAAACCGCGGACGGACAGACAGACAGACATGGTGAAACTATAAGGATTCCTTGTTTACTACGGAACCCTAAAAAGGGTATTACTTGACCAGGGCATTCACACTGTAAATGCCCTGGTCAAGTTATACGGCCCGTAGCTGTTTTCCCATATATTACAACGTAACTTTGACTCAATAAGTACATAATATATTGCATAATACAAGCTTTATCTGTTTCACCGTGGATAGGTCTCATAGACTTCGGAGTGCGTAACAAGCAAAGCTCAGCGAGTTGTCTATATATCCGTCCGGTTCAGATTTCCAGTTCAGGAGTCAATATGCACGCCTAGAAATACTGTTGATTTTGATTTTTTTTCTTGTATCAGTACTTCTAAGTTGTCACTGTACTAGCGGTAGTTTTGAAAAGAATAGCTGAATTTATAAGTACCTACCGACACCCTACACCAGTAATCCCTGCCTGAATTTCTCCTTTCATGCTTGTCTGGGAGAAAAAGAAAAACGTAGAATATGCCAGCTGCTTCTCCTCCCCCACAGATCGTAAAAGCCGATCAAGGGAATGGACGAGAATTTGAATCATGCCAATAGGCGATGCGGCTACCGACCCATCAATATAAATTTTCCTTTCTCTTTTTTTTATCTTTACGCCCAACATCATCCTCAACGTGACTTTTGAGTCTAACGATCCTAAGCAATGTCTGCCCCGTTAGTGACAAAATATGAGATGATGATTACCTACATATCTGAAACTTGTATAACTTTGACGCTGACCTAACTACTTCACTTTATAGCGACACCGAATGGAAAAAATGCAATAAAAATACGGAATTAAATAATCACGACTTTTTATCTGCACGTAGTTACTTATTAAGGAAGAAACCCACTAAGTGTTTTTGTTGACAAACTGTTTTACGGACAAGGTTGCGAATGGTGTAGCCTTGATGAGTGAGGCGATGGAATTTTACTGTGCATTCACTTAAGATAATATTTATTTGTATTTTATGCTACGAGTGCCACGACAGTATTAAAACTTTTTCTTGTAGAAACACTAAATAAACAGTAATTAATAACGCCTAAATTAATAAAGTTATTTGTCAAAAGACCACCATCGCCCATTTAGAAAAACTAAAAAAATGTGCTACTTCCCTTTTGGTAAGTACCTAACTGTCTAAAGGGAACCTGGTACATACCTAGTTATTTATTTTTTCTATATCTTAGACATAAAAGATGATTCATCTACACCCAATAGGTCCTTCTCTATAACAATTGTTTACAAATTTTTATTATTTTCAATACCCATAGATAATTTCTAGTAAATTTGATTTGTATCTACCCTCATATTATTATTACATACGCCATATATTTTTATCACGTCACGTTTTTAAATATACCCTCATGTTGTTTTATACGAATTCATAAGTCGATTCTAGTTTGTTACTAGAATATTGAAGATTAAAGTAATTGGTGAAAGTGATTTCCTTTTTAATATATCTTCTAGACAGTGTAAATTAAGCCTAAGTAGTTTTTGTTACATTTGCGGTAAATTTATCAAAACAAAAAACGAAAAGAAATGTTACAGAATCGGTAAAACGTGAGATGGAGAGAAGAGGGGAGGCCTTTGCCCAGCAGTGAGACACTACATCTGGCTATTAAAAAAAAAAACAAAACTAATACAAAATGGGAGTGCATATGTCGCTTAAAATCCATTTTTTGCACTCACACTTGGATTTTTCTCCTGAAAGCCTGGGAATCGTAAGTAACGAGCATGACGAATGTTTCCATCAAAATGTAAAGTCATTTGAAGGTACCAAGGTTTTTGGGACAAAAATATGTTGGCCGATTACTGCTGGACTATCTAAAGGGAAACTAAATCGGACCAGCATAAAAGAAGAAGAACTTTGAGTCATTTTTAATCCTTTTATTGTTTATCTAAGCAAAAACTTTGCAAATCTTTTTTAATAAATATTTTTAAAATGGGACGTGCTGATTTTTTTTCTACTTCAGTATCGAACTAGGGATGGTTTATTCTATAAATACACATCAGTTTCATGCGTGGGTATTTTTTGTTGTAAACCAGTGTAATTAAGGCTCAGGAAAACCAATTATATTGTTCGTGTTTAACTGTCATACATAAACCGGTATCTGGCCCATAATAACAGCACTAACAACACACACCGGCAAAACTATCAAGTCAAGGCTGCATGCAGGCAGGCAGTCGCGTTGCGCGCGCGCCGGTCACCAATCTCTTGCATTGTGGTTTTATCCGCAACACAACACAGCCTTGTAATTAGTTATTTGTTTTATTAAGTGTTGCTATATAATGGCTAATCCTGAATATTATGTGTTAGAAGGAGGATTTCGAATGCCAAGGATCGGCTTTGGGACATGGCAAGTAAGTTCGTCAACATCTTTTATTTGATCAGTTTGTTATAAACATAAAGTTGTTATTTTTTCATTAAATACAATTTGTAATGCATGACATGTATCTAAAATTAGAAAACTAGCTGCTTAGATCTAAAATTCGTGTGTGATAGCTATAAGTCCTACCGACTATTATGTACATAAGTTAATTGAAGTGAATGTACTCGTGGGAATTTAAGACACTATTTCTCACGTAATATTTAATTAACTGACCATGACAAATTTAACTTCCGGTATCACATGCATCTTAACATAACAATACAGTTTTAGCCTGTGTTTTTCTCCTTTAAATCACCCTGTTTCTCCTTCTCCTTAGGAGGATTTTTAATACTTTTCTTCTTCCTTCTCTTAACGCGACGCTTTAAGAAAGTTTTGAAAGATCTCCATTTAGACTTGTTAAGTTTCATCGAGGAGTCTACGATCACGAAAGGTTTGTCAAAGATGCTTGGAAGGACTTGGAAGAAATCAGAGTCACAGGAGCAAACGTCATCGCAATATGAACAGTGGGCTCCGGTGCAGTCTCCGCTGGACCGGGATGGCACTCCTCTGGAGGTGGTGGCTTGGTCGTTATCGAAGCACCACTGGTTCACAACCGAACGTTTGCAGGATAGTTCTGAAGACATACTTCTCGAAGAACACCCGTTTAGCGTACGTTTCTATCATGTTACCCATTTTTTTATTATTTATCGTATGAGTTTAACAGTTTCTCTTTCATTGTTGAACGAGGTTTAATTTATCCAAAGATATAGGAGTCTATTTCACAGGTCTATTTTATTATCATAACAAAGGTTTCAAAAGTTGACTTTTGACTTCGTGTCGTCAATCTGATTTTTTTTTCTAACTCTTTGGTTAAGGTCATGGGACATAGAAGTTCAATCTAATGTTAGTTAAAACCATAATTTTAGGTTTATGGTTAAAACTTAAAAGATAAAGATCGAGAAAAGTCTCTGCTGTGAGTTTAATTTTAAACTTCGCTGTGAGTTTAATTAACCTTAACCTTCTATCTCATCATCGACGCTCTATGTACTACCAGAGCCATACTTGGCTTGGCCACAGCAGCCAGAGGATTTATCTTACACCTACTGTTCGATGCAACTACATCTCGCAGTCTCGCACTGGATTCGTATGCTGAGCCAGCTTTTTGCCGCGGCGTACCGCGATGCATATGGGTCCTCAGTGCCTCGCCAATCGCCGAGACGAGCCAAGCGCATCTCATTATCATCTATTCATTAGGCATAAGTTCAAAAGCACTAATGAGCATCATAAAATATTTCGGACTTTATCTTAGCATCCCTAGGGTCACGTCCCCTACACCTACACTCTCCACGCTGGCCAGACAGGTTGGAGAGGCCTCATTGATGTTTTTATGCTTTGTTTAGTTTGTTCTTATAAAATCCTTAACGAGTACATTTTTCCTGTTTAGCTAGATATGCTTTTGAGTACAATCCCGGCGATTTATAATTTTTCAAAACTAAAAATTGACTTCATCCTCAAACTACTCAACGGATTTTGATAAAATTTCTACGGGACCTTCTGACAAGTATACCGTTTCAAACAAAAAAAAATACAGGTCACGGTGTCTTCGAAAAATCGGTAAATATGCATTAAAAAAAGAACGCGACGCATTCATTGATAGATTCCTTCTTTTTGAAAGTCGGTTAAACGCGGCGAAAGAAACGTGACAGAAGTAGTTAAGTATTACAATCGCTTACTATTCTTCTTTCGATACTTAAATTATTAAAACCCTTTAAACCGACTTCAAAAAAGAAGGAGGTTACTGTGACTTCGTCCGCGTATAAATCGAAAATGGTTCAAATGGGATAGTTTAATTGGATTTTTACGTTATTAATTTTGTTATATAAAACATATACATAATTATGTTTAAATGTTTGAACACTTTTTATTATAGTGTAGGGATTAGGCGTAGCTGACCCATCGAACTTTGTTCGCCTATTCCTGTCCCCGTTCCCGGAACCAGCAAAATGTTGCGCCTTAGAGAAATGAGAGTATTACAGATACTTAGTTCATAGTAAGCCTCAATATATTCAAATATAGCAAAATTCGTTCATGTTGTATTTTCGAAGTTATTCGAGAAAAACTGATTTTGCTTGAGCAACGTTACCCCAGCAAGATGTTTTTCAAAAAAAGCGTTTAGCCTAGAATCAAGTATATAAAAAGACAGCTCTTAATGAGTTATAAATGTATACCGATAGCAAAATTTGTTCATCTTATACTTTTTGAGATATATAAGATTTTGCTGGGGTAACGTTTTGCAATTTTCCATATCTCGAAAACTGTTTGTAGCAGAATTTTTAAAAAAATACTGTTTATGCCTTAGTTTGTTCAAATTTGTTTAAATATAAGTATTCCGATTCATCAACAAATATCAAAGTTATTTATTATTTTAAAAAAATCGGAAAATTCCGGTTTACTCGTGAACTAGTACATTTACTAACAAATAAAATGCAGTTACATATTCGTATGATATAAGTACCCTTGTAACGTGTACAAATTCGGATGAACAAACATTACGCGATATGAAGATATAAAGGAATTTGATCCAATTCCTAGTGGTGTAACTTTGGCCATGGAATACGCAGTTCTCTCTGAACACAAATAGATAAACTATAGTGAACATATGTGTTCATTTTGTTACAAAACATGCCTGAAAATTTCGAATTCAAATCTCGGATGGAATAAAGTTATTAAACAAACAAGAAAATATTATCAATTCTCTACAACTTTTCAAATATTATAATTAGTAATTAAGTTAATATTACACACACTATAAACAAGGTCCAGGTTCCAGGTCTCACAATAGTATGGATTGACTAACATGACTCATGGTAGAAAAATGTATGCCTGTACTTCGCGGCGTTGTGAGAAAGAGACGCCTGCATAGTGGCAAGCGGGACAGAACTGTAAAACAAACTTCTTGTGTTGGACACCGTGACATGTGATCAAATTGTATGCATTTCAATATTAATATAATTTTTGTTTTTTTTTTACAAAAGGACTCGAGCAATAAATACTTAGTTTTAACTATGTTTCTGGTTACCTCATACTAATGACGACAAGGAATTTAAAATCTGTCTTGTAGATAATAATAAAATATAAAACTCGTATTTATTGCTTTGTTTGAGTGGGAGATGCGACATTTATTAATCTATTCAACATACACTGCCATAGAGTTGTCAACCCTATTGCTTAAAACTTATAAGTCACAAATGTATGAATTCACACCAAATAATACTATGGTAAATATACTTAAAACATTTTAAATATCGGCTACATGAGTATTATTCTGCTCAACTGTACTTTTTATCGGTTATTAGGTTGCTAATTTGCATAGGAAACCCGCAAGTATGAAACGGTCCCTTTTTCGTAGCCTCCGTTATTAAGTCGCTTTGTAGGATAATTGAAGCTATTTTCTTGTTTTTTTTTTTAATAACTTAAAAGTTATTAAAAAAAAATCCATCCGATATTTGAAGCCGAAACTTTCAGGCATGTTTTATAATAAAATGAACACATATGTTTACTATAGTTTATCTATTTGTGTTTAGAGAGATTGAGAGCTGTCTTATCATATACTTGATTCTAGGCTAAACGCTTTTTTAAAAAAAACATCTTGCTGGGGTAACGTTACTCCAGCAGTTTTTCTCGAATAACTTCGAAAATACAACATGAACGAATTTTGCAATATTTGAACAAATTGAGGCTTACTATGAGCTAAGTATCTGTAACACTCTCATTTCTCTAAGGCGCAACATTTTGCTGGGGTTACGCATTCCGTTCCCGTTCTCGTCATTTGCTAGAGCGAGAGAGAGCGACGGAACGCTTCAGTATGGCTTAGGTCGTAGGTCACCCCATTTTATCATTCTAGGAATTACATTTAAAAACATCCTGAAACACTTACTTACTCAATTACCGCAAGGACCACTCCTGCGAAGTTTCGAATAAAATGGTCAAACTAATCTTGTTTCCCCATACAACCCAGTTTCCCCTTTTGAAAAATCCTTTCTTAGTGCATCCCTGGACCTCCTAAGGAACCTATGTGCCTTTGGAGTCTCTAGATAATCGATATGTCAGTCAGTCATTCACTTTTTTCGTCTATATATTTAGATATTTATTTTGTTTTAAAGGGTCTTTTCAGGTCCCATTTTTTTTATCAAAATCGGTTGTGTAGTTTTTTCTTGAAGTCGGTTTTTAGTTTTAAAAGTAACTTATGCAACTGTTGTAATAAGGGGTATTAAAACACGAATGTGAGATTATCACACACAAGTGTTTAAATACCTAATTATGTAGAGTTGCATACAAGATCTTATCTACACGCATGATATGAATCCTCGATAAAAGGTTCTGAAACCATAGGATAATGTACAGTTTTGTAAGAACTCCTGTTAAATTCATGGTAAGTTAAATTGCTGAGTATCTTATACGAAAAAACAATGTATAGGTAATAATAGCTGTTTTTATTTTACTAACCCTCTGACATATTTAAGGACATTTTTTCCTTGTGATATTATTTACAAAGTATAAATTATAACTTATATGTAACAAATTATAACAAATGTTAACTTATATTTAAACATAGCGATTATAAAACAATTATTTTCTTACAATTTATCTGGATGAACTGCTTTTGTAAAAACTCCTAACAAAAGCCAATTTGTATTTTTAAGTACAATACCTCTTCCCTATCCATCGAGGAGCACACAGGGCCCAAAGGCCACGCTGGATGTAGCTGTTTGATGAGTTAAGGATCGAGTTAGAGTTGCATAATGAAATTTAGTACAACATTATAGCACTCGTTTGGATGATATATGGTTACTACGACACTGGTTGTTTTAATGTTGGCAAGACTGTTTCAGAAACTTTTATAGAGGATGTGATAGATAAAAATGTATGGGAGAAGATAAAAATTACTAATAATGGCGTCTTAATAGTGACCTACTTAATTACTGACAATTTATTTTGGCTATAATGATGATCGTAACAGGCATCAGACGAGGAACTGGAGAAGTCTGTGGACGCAGCGCTGGCGGTCGGCTACCGGCACTTCGACACCGCGCGGGCCTACGAGAATGAAGCGGCGTTGGGGCGCGCCCTGCGGCGCTGGACAGGGGCGGACCCGGCTAAGAGGAAGGAGCTATTTGTTGTCACGAAGCTACCTCCAGGAGGTTTGTTGTTTCTTTTTTGAACCGCACATCAAGAAAGTTTAGCCTTTTTTACTCTTGATGTCTCAAGTATCGACTTAAAATCGATTCGTTGATTTGTCTCGATGTAAAGGACAGACATACTGACATACAAAAGGCATACCTACTTTCACATTCATAATATTAATGGGGACTAGTTATTTACAAATAAAGTTGTTTTGATACTCGTACTAGATCGTGTCTTATACAGGGTGGCTTTTTAACCACTAGGTAGCCAAATTTTTGGAGCAAGCCCTGTCCATGATACTAAACTACTTTCCTTAAAACTAATTAACGAAAAATTAAAAAGGTATTCGGCTTTCCATACAAATTAGCGCTCGCCAAACGGATTTTGTATGGAAGGACAATTTTTTATCGACTTTTAATTAAAAATATATAGAAAGTATTTTGAACTTGCTTCAATAATTTAGCTGAGGGAAAGTCACCCTGTATTAGATCCTCTTTGAACCCTTTGACCATGCGAATAGCCTTTATTTACCCAACGCTTTTGCGGAAAGTACTATTGAATGACGACATTAGCCTTTCGTATCTATCAAACAAGCACTTCCTCTCTTATGCTAACTTATTGAAATGCCTCAGGGAATCGCCCAGATTTAGTACCGGAATACTTCGACTCCTCGATGAAAGACCTAGGTCTGGATTACGTGGATCTGTACCTAATGCATACGCCTTTCGCCTTTGAACACGTGCCGGGGGATTTACACCCCAAAAATCCTGATGGCAGCATGAAGATTGACCATTCTACTGATCTTATTGCTGTGTGGAAGGTAAGAAAAACTAAAATAACAACCTATAATAATTTAATAGATCAACATATTGGTACAGTCATTTGGAAGCTGTAGGTTGATCTCTAGCCATTGCCCGCTGTTAGGTACAATTTAATTTACATTAGACCAAAGAAATGCTGACCCAAAACAAATATTTCTAATTCAAAACCTTATAAAACAAATTTTAAAATAATAGTCAGATGGGTATTACATGCATATTCCGTCTACTGCGTCGCTAGTTAATTTTTCTTAAACTTGCCGTGTGTCTAGGTAAGTTTTAGTCACAAATTCAAGTACTAGTAGTTTGCCCCAAACTGTAAACTCGTGAACCTATGATATATCTCGGCAACCATGATAATCTTAAAGATATCATCAGCAAATATGATAATAATAGCTAACTATACGGCTTATGTTCAAACTTATTTTGTGTACAATTCATGGACAATAATTTTGGCTAACTTCTACACGCTCATCAAATTTATTGAGGCTCCGATCAAAACTACTCTAGTTATCTTATTATAAGTAGACTCGGAGAACTTTGCTCGCTTCGCTAGTCCATTCAATTATGTAGGTTTAAGGCGATATATAACCAGATAGCTAAGTAGGTAGGACAAAATATAATTTTACGTAAAAACTATAGGTATCTATACAGTTTATCGACTATTAATGGCATAAGTGTAAAGAATTCTTACTGGCGTTTAAGAAGTAGAGACACTTAACACCAAAAAGAAACAAAAAAAAAATGTATATATATAGCCTGCCTAGTAAAAGAAATACACAATACCTACCTACCTAGTAAAAAACTAGCCAAGTGCGAGTTGAACTCGCGTGGAGACGTTTCCGTACAATGCCAAAGTTTTTAAATTAATACAAAATATCACATTTGAAATCCTTAGAGTAAAACTCGAGTTAACTACTACTAGCGCTATCTAGTGGTATTTTAGTGAACTATTTTCCATTAGTGAACGATTATATTGAGTTTACCACTTTATTTTCAATTGATAAATTATTATATTATTTTTCCTGTAATCTACAAGAAATATACTATTTTGTATTTTTTTTTTAATTTTAGGCTCAGTAACTTCGGAAATCAGAGACCCCTGATCTCCGAAACTTAGTCTAAAATGGTAAATTTTCATCTCCTTTCATGAATAAATTCAAAACTATTTATTATGAAATAATAACAAAATATTTATTTGAAATCCTCATAACAAGCCCTTTCATTTGATATATGACACAGTAGGGTCTGCAAAACTTTTATTTTTAATTTCCTTATATTTTGTCCCTCGAAAATGACCATTATTTTAAAAAAAATATTTTATTACTTTGCCCATCTGTGTTTGGGTCATAGGAATACACTATCCTACCAAATTTCACCTGTTTTGGTTCAGTAAATGCGGAGCAAATTGGCTGTGTGTGACAAAAGGACGGACAGACAGAACCACGAGTGATATATAATAAGGGTTCCGTTTTTTCATTTTTTGTATGTACGGAACCCTAAAAGGTATGCATTTACCGAAGTTTTACAAAAAGTTGAGTATCCCAAAATCTCTTTTCAATAAATAAATTAAACGTTTACAAAATCCAATACCTGACTACGGGAAAATTCTTACTGAATCCCTCGGCAGCCATTCACGGCTTTTGAAATGTGCTAACAGATCTTTCATTTGATACCCCTTCGATAACGAAACAAACGAAAAAGGTGGTTTACTCGCACTTTTATAAGATTGTTATATTAATTTATTGTATTGTCACCCGTACAATATAACTAATAACGAATCGATTATTATTTCATTTGTGAAAAATCGGTAAACAGTTTGGATATTAATATGAAAAAAAAAAATATTTTTTTAAAATAAGGGTCATTTTCGAGGGATAAATTAGGAAATTTAAAACAAAAAGTTTTGCAAATCCTACTGTGTCATATATCAAATGAAAGGGCTTATTATGAGGATTTCAAATATATTTTTATTATTATTTAAAAATAAATAGTTTTAATTTTATTTGTGAAAGAAGACGAAAATTGACCATTCCCCCCTGATTTCCGAAACTACTGAGCCAAAAATTTGGAAAAAAATGCTAAATATAGGTCATTGCTTGTAGATTACTGAAAAAATAAGCGAACAAATATATTTTCAAAATAAGGGTTATTTTTGAGGGTCAAATTACAAAATTAAAAAAAAAGTTTTGCAAACCATACCGTGTCATATACCAAATAAAAGGGCTTGTGATGAGGATCTCAAATATATATTTTTTATTATTTAAAATAAATATTTTTGATTTTATTCACAAAAAAAGACGAAAATTGACCATTCCCACGCTCTGATCTCCGAAACTACTGAGACTAAAATTTTGAAAAAAAATACATAATATAGTTTATTACTTGTATATAACAGGAAAAATAATATACCATCTATCAATTGAAAATAAAGTAGTAAACTCAATATAATTCGTTCACTTATGGAAAATCTTCGGTATTGTACGGAACCCTCTCCACGCGAGTTCAACTCGCACTTGCCCTGTTATTTTGAATTGACATACATAGGTTGCCTCGGACGGCGTTTTCTACTTCACCGGACAAGGTTTAAGGAGCGAGCCAGAGACCCGGCTTCCTATATTTATAAACTACTAGCACCAGCGAATAGGGCTCCCAAGGGGGAAATCTCCGCTTTGGGCGCGCTAGGGACTATGGCAAATAATTTTGGGGTGCTGCAATACCCATGATTTGCCTAGTGGACGAGAAGAAGCGTTCGGACGTTTCTTGCTTGCGTAGGTCAGGACTGGGCTAATGCAAAGTTTGAAAAGAGTTAACATGTTGCCAAGAGAAAACTTTTCATTGCGTATCATGGGTTTAAGACGGCTCAAATAGAAGCATGCAGCGTTGCATACCCTTTTGATGTGAGGACCGAAGGTCATGCCGCTGTCGAAGGTGACATCCAGATACTTGGCCGTGCGTGTCCAAGGAATGGGTTTGCCGAATAGGGCGGCGTGGTGCGCACTCGATCGCCTCTTTATATGCGCCAGTATAAAGGTCTCCATTATTCCCATACTTGACGAATGTATTTCGATGACGGGAAACGTCGAGGAGCTGGTATATGTGTGTGAGGGCAACAAAGCTAAATAGGCTTGTTCGCGAGGGTCTGTGTCGTTTGCGACAAATATAGACTGCTAAAATCATTACACTTTCTTTTGGCTTTGCCTTAGTCGGGTAAAAAGGAAGTGTCATCAATCAGCCCTTATCTTTTCGCACAGATTCTGTCTTTTCGACAACTGCTTGTCAAGTTTATTGAAATACCTTACTGTCTCAAACGAAAATGAAATAGTTGCAAAATTAAAAAGTGAATATAGGGACTGTTTAACAAATCTCAAAGAATATTTAATTCTCTGCTTTTCGTTTCTAAGTCACAACTTAAATTCAATATTGAACAAGTACTTATATAATAGTAAAAATATAAATCGTAAATCTCAGAATGGGGTTATGTTACTTGGAAAATTATAATATTGAATATTCTGATAAAGATAAATCTCGAAATGACGAAGTCAAAACTATAGCTATGAATGGTCTGTATCGGTCGAATTCTATTTACAAAGATTGTGTTTATCCCGTCTCTCTAGCTGTAACTCCTAAGCCGAAGGTTAACAAACCCAAGGTAAAACATACTGATGTTTCTAAAATGGAAGAAAAGAAAGCATCAACTAAAAACACAGAAAAAGTCACAAGCTCTTGGTCTAAAGTTTACAAATCTCCAATAATTATCAAAAGGAACACTGACGACAAGCATTACATACTGAAGAATAATGAAAAGCAGGATGGCTCGAATTCAATAGTTATCGATAAAAGAGAAAAACCACATAATCAGGAAAATATTGATTTTATAAATCAAACTGTCGGTACTTCTGTTACCTCTATGTTCGTTAACCAGCCTATAGCGACAAAATGTGCTTGGCGCACTCTACCAAAATTTGTATGTCCTTGTTGTACTGGTGGAGACAATGATGTGGAACTTGAACCCGCCTACGCTTATAAAAGTGCAGCAGAATCCTATGAGACCATAGACCTAAAACCTATTTCCGTTTCAACGCCGTCGACTTCATTAAATTTGGACGCTTCCCTGATGAGCATCGTACGTTTACATAGAAATATGAAGGCAAAGAAGACTCCTAAAGTATACGCGAAAATAGTAAAAGTTATCTTACGCAATACTTACAAGAATGCTGCGCTTATAGTGGAATCACTAAGGGCGGTGTAACGATTGCATGAGAACTCATTTAAGAATACAAGGAGAAATCTAAAAAGAAAAATAACGACAAATAATGACAGGATCCAGACAGACAGAAATCAACGTCAATTAAGTTACGAAAAATGAAAAATTATGAAATAACCATACGTTTATAAATTATAGACATCAAAGACTCATATAATCATGACTTAATTAAAACACTTTTAAAATGGGTTCTACCAAAAAAAATCAAGAGTCATCAAAACTGAGAAAGGCTGACAAAGTGAAAAAAATATAATGAAGTGCCCTAGAAGACCATGTCAATTTGCAAGCGACTTAAAAATCTCTGCAGGTGTAAAATCTGTGCAAATATAAGAAAAATAAATATCTGTAGATGTATGAAAAAAGGGGGAAGACCCAGAAGTATAACTCGTCGAGAAGCTCACATCGAATACAAGAAAAAAAGACCGAAAGGCAAATGCAGAAGAGATTTACATAGCCTATCGGCCGTCAACAATACCACTGAGGTATATTTTTGCACAATACGAGTACAAACAAATTTCACATCAGACTTTTTGAAAAATGAGAAACATAATTTGCATCCATCGATAGCTACCATATGCACTTCAACAATAAAACATGAAGTTATTTCCAGCAAAAGCAAAGGCAGAGAGCAAATTGACCAATTACAATGCATCTATAAAGTAGATGGTACCGGAATGCAATATCATTCTGCCGAATCTAAAGATGAGATCGATTCGGCTCATGAATTACCAACGTTTGCACATTCGCATGTGATTCCTTTAAAAACTGCTAAGGCACAAAAAACGAAGAAAAAATATTTATCTAATCTATTTTTTTCCTGCCTAAAAAATGAAAAAAGGAAAAGCAAACGCGAAAATGCTCCTATAGAAATTGCACATAAACCATTCGACTCCTCACAAAAGCGAATTACTAACTGCCTCGGCAAAAGAATATTGCATTACTCAAGTTCTGAACAAAAAGCCAATGAAAATTTCGGTTATCACAACGTATTTACTTCCAGCCATAGTGTAGAGATTGTGTCGCAGCTACTGACAAGGTCCATTTCTAAGTTATCCTCTGAAACTATTACAGATGAAGTAAGACGAAACCGAAAGCAAAGGAATAAAAAAGAACCTAGTTTTTATGTACTGGTTAAAAAAATTATAAGAAAACGAGAGAAAGGCCATGCCGACAAAAAGAAACATAATGTCGTAGTTCTCCACATGCCTAGGAAATCCAACCATTCTTCTGTGGCTACGGTGCCCTCCGGCGGCAGACTCAGCAGCAAACCTGATAATCGCAAACAGAAATCGGTGAAGATTGAAAGACCTTTGATAATCAAGGACAGTTCTGCAGTGTTCCCTGACGAAGAATCCACCCTCATTGTAGAAAGGACACGCTACAGCAAAATATGTGGACCGGGTGAAATCATTATACGGAGAGACATATATTAATACGCTTAGCTATTTTTACAGTACGCTATATATCGAAATTAAAATTAAAATGAATTAACTAGGAGAATCATTTTAATAGTTAAACTTTATGTTCTCTTTTGCCGTCATCTAATTACTCGAATCATAATATAAATCACACTTATATTTACATTTCAAGAAACTGGGCAGAGAATGTTTTAAATTGAGAAATACGAGAATCATACACCATAGGTAGGTATCTCGTAACCATAGCAGTGAGGTATCGAATTTTTGATTTAAGAAGTAAGATGCATAAACTGTGGGTCCCGAACGCCATTCTAGCGTTTGCTCAAACCTACCCAAGGATTGGCTCTGGTCTGCCCTTTCGGTTGCGGAGGTCAGACGGCAGTCGCTCTGTGTAACAACTTTATTTGCTAGGCAATTTAAAAAACCGGCTGCCAAGAACGCAATCTAGTGTTGAGTAGCGGAACTACCGATACGACTTGATATCCATAGCGCCATCTATTATTTGTTGCTTAACTCCCAATAACTTTTAAACGGCTGAACCGATGTTTATCAAACATAGCTAAGAACCACCGTAAAGGAACTTCAATTTCTTTCACGTAAAAAACCGCATTTTTTCACGTATAAGACAGACAGAATCCTAAAGTGTTACCGCTACCGATTTAAATTTCTTTCACGTAAAAGACAGACAGAATCCTGAAGTGTTACCGCTGATGATGATGTGCGATGATTTATTAGATTTTATTTGCCTCTTCAATGACATATATTTTCCACAATTTCAGAGCATATGTCAACTAAAGGAATCTGGTCGTGTTCGGCACGTGGGGGTGTCGAATGTGAACGAGGAGCAGCTGGCCCGACTGTGCGCAGTGCAAAAGCCCGCCTGCCTTCAGATCGAGGTTCACGCGCTGTGCCAGCAGCGGAGCATGGTGGCGGCCGCGGCCAAATTCGGTGTGCCCGTCGTGGCTTACTCGCCACTCGGATCTAAAGCGTTGGCCGATGCACTCGCCGCCAAAACTGGGTATACATGAACCATGTTATATTTTATCAGTTTGATGTGAAACCAACAAAAAAAGCGCGTGGCCGACCGCGTGATTTATATATTCTACCTTGTGTGGCCCTTGCTTTGATTATGCGTGGTATAAAGTATTCGTGTTTTCGAAAAGTCCAACCGTCGTTCAAACTGCATGTTGGCGGCCGCGGCGAAGCTAGAGCATCCGAATAGGGAAATTGAAAAAAAATATTACCGATTTTTTACTATACCTATTTTTAAAGTTTATCATAAATTATAGGTATTGCTAAAAGACCCCTTTAAAATTGTTTAAAGATCCCCCTTCAAGCATCGATTGGCCCGATCGGGTCAAAAGAACAATTGAATTCAATTGTGTCTGCGATTTATGTGCTTGAAGGACTAAAATTGTTTATTAATATTAAAAAGTAATTAAAAATTGATAATACTTACAAAATCACGACACTACGAACGCGCCACGCACGATTGGTCATGCGTGTGACGTCATAATGCTAAGGCGATTTCACCTCAGTACAGTGCAAACGGCTACTGCACATGAATTGAAAATAAATAGCCGAAAAATTTTACGCTATAAGCTACAAGAGTGAGTGAGTGAATGAATTAGCATTATAACTTCACACGCACACTCGGATTTGTTTGGGGAGGCGTTTTCGGTGCTCGATTCAGAAATGTATTTTTAATTTGATATAAATTTTTAATTATAGCGAGAATAACAAAAAAGAACCATTTTCTTATAAAACTTATCGATGATGTTTCTATTTAAGCAAAATAAAAATGATTCAATAAACCAATTGACTTTTACGCTCTAGGGAAGCAATCCAATCATTTTATCTAAATTGAAATTAAATTAATTTTCTTCTCTCATCAGTAAAACTAGTTTAGTTTTAAACATGTAATTTTAAATCAATCTAAAATAAATTAACCTCATTGATTTATTAACTGAATATAACATTATCAGCCGCGAGTACCCCGACCTGCTAACATTGCCGGCCGTGCTGCGCATTGCGCGGGCGCACGCTCGCACGCCGGCGCAGGTGCTGCTGCGGCACACGCTGCAGCGGGGCCTCGCCGCCATCCCCAAGAGCACCAATCCAGAACGTATCAAACAGGTAAGTAAAGGTTCACAAATAAGTTAAGTGGACCTCGCCATATTGCATAAAAACTAGGAACAAGACATCGCTCATCATAACACATATTAAAAACGTTAGGTAGAGCCATTATTTCGAGAAATATGAGCGATTTATCGTTTTGGAAATTTAAAGGTTTATTTATCTATTGTCAAGACTCCAGGAGACTAAGAGCCATAGCGAGATAACTATACTAATGCAGTTGTAGGTTGTGGGTAACCAAAACCGCCGCCCTTAAAACTTAAATGTGCGTTTTATTTTAGGATTTTAACTAATTCAACGTCCTTTCATCCACAGAACATCTCCCTGTGGGACTTCGAGCTTAGCGAGAGCGAGATGTCGGAGCTGGCAGCCCTGGACCGCGGCGAGCGGGGTCGCATCTGCGACTTTTCCTTCTTCGTCGGCATGGAAAAACATCCAGAATTCCCTTTCAAAAAATAATTATTTTTTAAAATTATTAAGTTCTTGCATAATTTTATTTTTTTATAGTCAACGTTTAAATGTAAATTATTCGAAATTATACAAATTATTCAAATATACCTTTCAAAGATGTAATGATATTATTTATTTTATAGATAAAAGAGATATAAAATGTGAATAAAATAAATTAAAAGTAAATATTAAAACGTAATCTGTTTCAAGTTTCCGTACAAAAAATGAAAAAACGGAATCCTTATTATATCACTAGTGCGTCTGTCTGTCCATCTGTTTGTCACAGCCAATTTGCTTCGAATCTACTGGACCAATTCGGGTGAAATTTGGTAGAATGGTGTTTTCTGGTGACGGATTAACCCTTATTCAAATTAAGCAATTGCCTAGGGCATCACGTATAGGGAGGCACCACAAGAAGCACAAAAAAACCGTCCTTAGGGCATCACGTCTCACACTCACGTCACCAAAAACCACACCAAAAAGTTTCTAGGACTAATTTGAAAATTTGCGCGTTTTAAGTTGACAGAGGCCGACATAATTCGAATGAACCGGAATTGCGATCAGCAAATCACAAACCACCCCTTCCCCGCGGGCCCCCCGCCTGGCGCCCCTAATCTGAACCTAAAATTTTTTTTTGCTCTTTGCCCCTAATAATACATTATCTTGCGTGAATTCAATGCCCGAAAAAGCTGCAAGGCGCATTTCAATAAATAAATCAATTATGATTTGGTTTTTATTGCTGTCGCACCTACTCTACTTCTAAAGTACGTGACGTCATCATCTTATTTAACAATAAAAGTAAATTAAAAATTTTAAAAACCCCCGACACATAAATAACCTTGTTATAAGTTAGATAGACTGTATGAAAATTAGAGGCGGTA
The DNA here is from genome assembly GCA_943193695.1 of Acrobasis suavella. Lineage (NCBI taxonomy): Eukaryota > Metazoa > Arthropoda > Insecta > Lepidoptera > Pyralidae > Acrobasis > Acrobasis suavella. The sequence continues at coordinate 9,181,135 of OW971947.1, forward strand.
ATAAATAAAAGGTCCGGAGGTGTTCGTGAAGACGAGTATTCTGCCATTTAACATAGACAAGAAGAGGGAAAGGAAACCACAGATTACATAGATATTTGTAGCGGAAGTATAAACCACAGATAAAATATAACAATAAAATGTTGGTTTTACTAACAACCTTTGAAAACTAACAAACAAGTCAACTATTAAAGAGCCGATGATCTTCAAATGGCTGATCAGGTTATGGTTACCTTACCATATTCTTTCAATATCATTGAAGTATTATGGTACCAAATTTCGAATTGATCGGACATAAGGAAGTTTGCTAGATCAACTCATCAACTAGAAAAGAGCTGATGATCTTCAAACGGCTGAACAGATTTTCATGAAACATACCTAAGAGCACTCGGGATAAAATTTTCTATGACAAATAAAAACTATATTAAAATTGGTTCATACGTTTGGGAGCTCCGATACCACAGACAGATACACAGACAGACACGGTCAACTTATAAAACCCCTCTCTTTTTACGTCAGGGGTTAAAAAACTAATGTTTTTAGGCGGTAAAGGTTTGAAGACCGATTCTTGTTGACATACGGACAGGCGTGGATTGCTTAGGGCATCAAGTACTCGTACTCTTAATCCCTCACTGCTCATACGCTTTACAAATTGCAAAAAGCGGGCCTTTTTTATACTTATACCGGGTCTTGCAAAATAAACGGAGTATTATTTTAAATTACAGGAAAACCAAATCAATTGAAAATATAGTTGTAAATTCAATATAGTTAGTTCACTTACGAAAAATCTTTGGCGTTGTACGGAACCGTCTCCACGCGAGTTCAACTCCCACTTGGGGGGTTACTTCTTCTTTTTTCCAAAACAGTCAGTCAATGAAAGCATCGTATGTAGAGATGGTTTTTACGCCCGGGCATATTAGGCGCATTGCATAAATGCCGAAAAAAATATCGTTGAGTTAGTATTCCATAACACAAGTCTCGAACTTACTTTGGGGCTAGCTCAATCAGTGTTATTTGTCCCTATACATTTATTTATTTATTGCCAGGGCAAAAACATTAACAGAAACTTGTTTACTTTTTCATTCAAATAGCTAGCATTTGGAATGCACAAAACATAATTAGATTATGACTAATAAGTTGACAATCAAAAACAAGAAATTGATATCATGTTTAAAGACTTAGAGTAGGCAAAATATCACCCTCCCTGTCTTACACCTCTTTGCAGACTTGAACTCGAACTGAAGTGCGATTTCTGAAACGCGGAGTCACCTAAACGAATGGTTTTCCCATACAAAAACCATACGTTTACGTGACTCCGCGTTTCAGAAATCGCACTTCTGATATAGTGGCGTTACTGTATCCTAAGCACTTCAACACTTCGATATACGACTGATATGAGACTGAAGCACGGCCCACGTTTCGAATGTTTCGATCGAATCAAAGGCTTTTTCATAGTCCACGAACCCTAAGCATAACGGCCGGTTATACTCCCACGTCTTCTCTATAACCTGCCGCAGCGTGTGAATATGGTCCATGGTACTAAAGCCTGTAAGACATATTACATTAAATATATCTACAAATAATAACACTATGTAAATATTTCAGAAATTCAGTTTATATTAAATATTCTATCTTTTGTAATAATAAAGTTTTTACCATGACAACATAAACACAATATTTTGAATGCGACATTTTTCATTTATAACTTCTTGTCAGCCAGTAAGAACATTCTTACTAAGAAGGTTTTAACACTGCCCCTTACTCGAGCAAACTGTGCTAAAATTAACACTACCTAGCATAATGCAAGAGTACAAGATCTAAATTAAACAAAGTGAAAAATAAATAATGTTACATTAAATCTAAACACTTAGTAAAATAATTGTGTTTCACCTTGGGTAAAGCTTTTGTAAAGAGATCTGCCTCCAACTCACAAGAAGGCTTGTAAAAATTAACTTACGATCAACACATTCTCGAATAAAGTGATGACGTACATCTATGTGTTTAGTCCTACGAAAACACTCATTCTCTACCACTTTCAATGTACTACAATAGTCATTATAAATGGTGATTGCCTTAGATTTAAACCAATCTTTACAGTTAAGTTCTTGCAAAAAAATTACGAATAAATTTCGCTTCTTTTACAGCATTGCCAAGAGCGTAATATTTCGCCTTTGTACTAGAACAGGCTACATTTTGTTGCTTATGACTATGCCAGTTTACGATGCAACTTCCTAACCTAGTAATGAAACCAGAATAAGATTTTCTGTCGTTGGTATCCCCCGCCCAATCTGCGTCGGATGAAATTAAAACTTCATTACTTCCTCTTTTAAAATTGAGTCCGTAGTCAATTGTACCCGAAAGATACCGCAAAACCCGCTTAGCAGCATTCCAATGAGACTCATTATAACAGATGTTATATTGACTAAGCTTACTGCATGCAAACGCTATATCTGGACGTGTACAAACAGCGAGATACATTAAACTTCCTATTAGTTCCTGATACGGAAATCTTGTATCCAAGGTATTTGCTTTTGGAAGATTAAAGTTAACTTCCATTGGAGTCGCTATGCTATGACAGTCATTCATACCAAACTTTATCAATAGGTTTTTCACGTATTCAGACTGACTTAACTTCAAGATACCTTGTTCTCGGTTTCTCTCTACTTTCATACCTAATGCTTGTTTCACAGCTCTTTCACAGTAATTTCTTTTCATGTTCATTAGAACTGAATATGAAGAAGTCGTCTAAATATAAGGCTATAATTACCTTGTTTTTGAAATAAACACATTGCTCTGTTTTAAGTTGTGTGAAGCCATTAGTAACTAAGACTTTGTGTACTTTTTCATTCCAAGCTCTACTAGCTTGTTTGAGTCCATAGAAACACTTTTTAAGTAAACAGACTTTATTCTGCCCCTCAATCACAAAACCAGTGGGTTGTTCCATAAAAATGCGCTCATGTAGATCTCCATTAAGAAAAGCTGTATTAACGTCAACATGTTCAATATCCATGTCATTTTGAATACCAATTGCAAAAAGTAAACGTAAGGTACAATGTCTAATGACAGGAGCAAAGGTTTCTTCAAAGTCAATGCCATATTGTTGGGTAAATCCTTTGGCAATAAACGAGCTTTAATTTTTTCAAAATTACCACTTGGATCAACTTGTTCTTTAAAAATCCATTTGCATTTTATTACGTTACTATCTTTTGGTCGATCTACAAGATCCCAGACGTTATGTGACATTAGAGAATTATATTCTTCCTGCATAGCCTCTAACCATTGTTTGCTTTTCTCAGACTTTATAGCTTCATTGTACGTTCGAGGTTCACTCAGTCCTATTAAACCTATTTCAGTAAAATAGTTCATTTTATAATCTTGAAATCGTAAAGGAAGACAGCGCATACGTACAGGTCTAGAGTTTTCTGCAACCTCAGAATCTGTATCAAATCTTATAGAAGAAGCAGGTTCTATATTTCCAGAAGCTTGAGTACTATTCAATGGTGACTCAGTAACATTTTGTTCGTCAGAGAATCTCTCAATAATAGAATGATCCCACGTTTCGAATGTTTCGATCGAATCAAAGGCTTTTTCATAGTCCAAGAACCCTAAGCATAACGGCCGGTTATACTCCCCCGTCTTCTCTATAACCTGCCGCAGCGTGTGAATGTGGTCCATGGTACTAAAGCCTGTAAGACATATTACATTAAATATATCTACAAATAATAACACTATGTAAATATTTCAGAAATTCAGTTTATATTGAATATTCTATCTTTTGTAATAATAAAGTTTTTACCATGACAACATAAACACAATATTTTGAATGCAACATTTTTCATCTATAACTTCTTGACAGCCAGTAAGAACTTTCTTACTAAGAAGGTTTTAACAAAGCCTTTTTTGGCTTGTTCGGGAGGCTGGAAGGCATCAAACCTGTTTGCGAGACGATTCGTGATGACCCTCGAAAACAACTTGCATACAGACTTAGAAGCGTGGTACAATACTGTCTGCTATTCGTTTTTTTGTCGTTAGGATGAAGTCAGTTTCGTTCTTAACCTTTACATCTATAACTTTTTGAATCATTTAATTCGGACATTTCATTCGAAAGATACTACGAGTTTAAAAATGTACCTAAGTAAAAAAGTCGCGTCGTCGCCGCTCACCCGGCTCGGCTAGCTAGGCATCACCGTGATATGCGATGCGATGTAGGCGCCACTGGCCACTGGGGTGGTACGCGAGGCGAGTCAATTTTTGATCTTTTTATAATCCACTTATTAATATATCCACCGACCCACTTGTCAGGTGATATTAAAAGTTGACCATCAACAACTTCCAATATTAATAAAGGGTAGATGAAAGAAACAGAATTAAAATGCTAGAAAAATCAAAAAAGTTAGTTAAATGGTCTAAGAGAGAACTGTAAAAATTACAAAAGCGTATCTTATCACTATCAATTTCTTATTAAATCTCAGCAATTAAAAACATCTGACCTTGCTCTATATAATACTAGCTGGGCGACTTTTTTTACGAAAATCATTTTTTTGCCTCTTCACTCCTTAAATACCGAGTGTCATCTAAATCGTTGGAGCCTTACCGAGATCTTCATCCAATCCAACTTTCAACTCATATTATATATTTGTTATTTTTGTTTGTATAATTTTAAGTTTGTTACCTCTTCACGGTTCAACCATAAAACCTATTTGGATGAAAGGTATGGATATAGCTTGAGACCCAGGGACGGACATAGGATAGTTTTTATCCCGAAATACCTACAGGGTGCGAAGCCCGCTACAGCTAGTTATATATATACAAGAATTGCTCGTTTAAAGTATAGGATAATGAACTAATTTTACATTAGTAGCCAAATACTTAATTAATCGAAGAGCAAAAAAATGTTTACCATATAATGAGGGCGATTATTTCACAACTGTCTAGACACACGGCAGTTTGGCAACCAAAATTTGATGAAACGACGGCGGAAATTTAAAAAAAATATATATTTTGTTCATAAAATGTCTAGTCTTTTATAATCTGGGCCTCATACTAGTTTATTTATAAGGCAAATTAAAAAGCCCCCACTTTCAAGCGTTCACCCCTAATAACTTTTGAACAACTGAACTGATTTTTATTAAACATAGCTAACATAACCACCGCAAGAAAACTTGCTTTCGCGTAAAAAACCGCATCAAAATCGGTCGTCCGTTCGAGAGCTACGCTACGATACGAAGCCACATACAGACATTGGCGTCAAACTTACAACACGCCTCTTTTTTGTCACGGGTTAAAAATAAACACATCACCCTCCTTTTGATTTTACCGTAGTTGTGTAAAATTCAAAGCTTATGATCAAACAAAGCCGCTTCTAGAAATTATAGAAAGTCACAAATCCACAAATCTGTAGAAACCACAGGTCTGTATATTATGTCATAATTTATAAGGTACGTATATGTGAAGCGCGTTGGGTAAAGATTAAGCCAAGCGCAGGATCAAATCTTATGGCTAGGCGTAAGCTATGTACACAGGAAGGAAGGAAAAGAAGGAGATCACTATTTACAGTTTATTTATGTACACTTCACACTAGCACAAACAAGTGTTATATATACAGAAGGTGAATGATGTTATCGGAGTTATGGATAAATGATGCTCTCCAAAAGTATTTACAATTCCCTATTAAAATTTATTTATTACAGGAAAATTTTAAAACAAAAAGCGAGAGCAAAAAATAGTTACTCGACTAGCCGCCGCACGTCAGGCGTGGCGACACCGTCTTCATAAGAACGGTTGATGGCCACGCATGCGCGCAGCGGTCTTTTATAAATGACAATATATTTATATACGTGTAAAAGAATTTATGTCCGCTTGTATGTTGCGATTCATGAAAATTTACAATATTTACAACTTATTCATACGAAATATATGTACATACAAAATACAAGTATAAAAGGAGTGGCAGTGCAGGCCACATCACCCCCCTCCAGAGACCGTCAAGGGCGATAATAGATGCCTAGGAAACCGTACAACACGACCTGAACGTGTCCGTAGGATATCATTTCTTTGGGGTTCAGGGAGTGTATCGTGAGGTAATGACGGCATAACTGGGGTGTGTGTACGTGTGTTAGAATGTGATGGGGTGGCATGTGTGGTGTTTGTGTCACAAAGTATGTAGGCCGGCTTAATGCGGTCTATCGATACCGTAACCGAGTTACCACGAATTAATATTTTGAAATTCTTGTCCCCTCTCTCTAACACTTCGTGAGGTCCAGAATATGCAGGAGTAAGAGACCCACGAACAGTGTCATCACGTATAAATACATGTGTAGCAGTTGCAAGGTCCTTGAAGATGAAAACCGATTGCTTGCCGTGTCGAGAAGCTGGTGTAGGTCTAATATTACCTACAAACGACCTAAGACGTGACAAGTAATCAGTTAAGTCAGTGGAATCTTCTTTACTAGGATGGAAAAATTCACCAGGGAATCTCAAAGTTTCGCCATAGGTGAGTTCAGCTGTCGAAGACGAAAGGTCTTCCTTAAAAGAGCTCCTGATACCTAGTAAAACTAGAGGAAGTGAATCGACCCAATTTGAGCTGGAATGACAGACAATCGCAGCTTTTAACTGCCGATGGAACCTCTCGATAAGGCCATTACAAGACGGATGGTAGGCCGTTGTACATTTTTGTTGAAAGCCTACCAGATAAGAGATACTTTTGAATAAAGCAGACTCAAATTGGCTGCCCCTATCGGTGACAATACTTATAGGACAGCCAAACCTAGAAATCCAACCATGTAGTAAGGCCTTAGCAACGACTTCAGCAGTGATTTCTTGGAGTGGTATAACCTCAGGCCATCGCGTGAATCTGTCAATAGCTGTGAGGCAGTACCTATAACCTTGGCATAAAGGAAGTGGGCCAATTAGATCTATGTGAATGTGGGCAAACCTTGCACTCGGAAGATGGAAAGAACCTAATGGAGATGAGACGTGTCGAGTGACCTTTGATCGCTGACAAGCAAGGCAACTTTTGGTCCATTCTCGGCAGTCTTTTCTGATTCCTGGCCACACATATCGATCCGTGACTAATTTTAGGGAAGCATTCACCCCTGGATGACTAAGGGAATGCAGACAGTCAAATACCTGCCGACGATATATCTTTGGGACGTAAGGTCTCACGTTCCCGTCTCTTTCTTCACAATATAAATCTACCCGAACATCTGGCAGCTTCATCTTCTTCAGACGCAATGACGTGGTGTTTTTAAGGAGAAGTCGCAGTTCAGGATCTGAAGTTTGAGCGTCCGCTAAATGATTCAGATCAACAGGCTGTACGATCTATTCAATTCTCGAAAGGGTATCGGCCACGACGTTGTCCTTACCTGCTATGTGCCGGATGTCAGTCGTAAATTGGGATATAAAATCCAAGTGTCGAAACTGACGAGGTGAGCAGTTCTCTTTTCGTGAATGGAACGCGAATGATAGGGGTTTATGGTCGGTATATACTATGAAGTCTCTAGCTTCGACCATATGCCGGAAGTATTTGATTGCTTCATAAATCGCTAGTAATTCGCGATCGTAGGGAGAATACTTCTTCTGCGCTGGACTCAGCTTTCTAGAGAAGAAAGCGAGAGGCTGCTATCCTTGGTCCTCCTTGAATTGCTGCAGCGCTGCTCCAATAGCGTTGTCGGACGCGTCTGTCACGACTGCAAGTTTGGCGTTGCAATCTGGGTGTGCAAGAAGGGCTGCCTGGCATAGACCTTTCTTGCAGTTTTCAAAGGCTTCGCTCTCTATTGATGAAAAATACACAGGATGCGAGCCTTTTACAGAACCTTCTAAAAGTGCATTTAGGGGAGCTTGTTGGACAGCTGCACCAGGAATGAATCTTCGGTAGAAATTAATCATCCCTAGGAACCGACGAAGCTCGCGCACTGTTTTGGGCACAGGAAAGTCTTTTATAGCATCAACCTTTGCAGGGAGGGGCTTTGTACCTTCAGCTGAAATGAGATATCCTAGAAAAACTACCTCCGAGGCGCCAAAAACGCACTTCGAAAAGTTGATTACGATGCCATACTCCTGCAGCCTGGAAAACAGAGTGCGAAGGTGTTCTTTGTGCTCTTCTGGAGTCCTGGAGAAGACCAGAAAATCGTCCAGATAGGGAAAACAGAAGTTCAGGTCCCGCACCATCTCATCCACAAAACGCTGAAAAGTTTGACCGGCGTTACGTAAACCAAAAGTCATGTACGGAAATTCGTACAATCCGAACGGCGTTGAAATGGCTGTTTTGTGAATATCGTCTGCGTTAACTGGGATTTGATGATACGCCTTCGTCAGATCGATAGTGGTGAAAATCTTGCATCCTGAAAGGCTGTGAGAGAAGTCCTGGATGTGGCGTATTGGATACCTGTCCGGAACAGTCCTCGCATTAAGCAGTCTATAGTCCCCGCAGGGACGCCAACCATTGTTCTTTTTAGGAACAAGATGAAGAGGAGAGGCCTAGGAAGACTCTGAGGGTCTGGCTATGCCACTCTGCAGCATAGATGCAAACTCCTCTTTAGCTATTTTTAATTTGTCTGGGGCTAATCTTCGGGGTGTACAATAAACAGGCGGGCCGGGTGTAGTGCGTATGTGGTGTACTGTATTGTGTTTAGGTGTGTGGTGTGTACCGTGTGGGCGTGTGATGTCAGGAAATTGTCTTAATATGTCAAGGTAATCGGACTCACCAGTTACGGATTTGACCGAAGAAATGATATCCGACGGTCGTGCAAGCGAAGCCACAGTCGACAGACTAGTGCTATTGTCGATTAGTCGCTGGTTCCTGCAATCTACCATCAAATTATAAAACGACAAAAAAACAACACCTAAAATCGGCTTTGTTACATCGGCAACAATAAATGACCAAGCAAAGTCACGACGCAAGTCTAGGTTTAATACCAAGTTTACGTGCCCGTAAGTTGCTATAGTCGTGCCGTTAGCCGCACACAAATCATAATCAGTACGAGCCCGGCGCTCTTTACAATAAATACGGGGAAATACACAAAGATCACTTCCCGTGTCTACCAAAAACTGCAATTAGTCTTTTTGTCCGTCACAAACAAGCGACCACTATTCACGCAATCGTCGGCCGCCATTACCGATTGCTCGTTGCGTTTCCCGAACCAAAGTCACACGGCTTGATGCATTTATCCGCCTTATCACCAAACTTGGCATGATACCAACAACTTGGGTACTTCCTGTAGTTGGACTGGGATCTCGCTCTAGACCGGGAACGGCTTTGGTTGCGGTTGACTGATCGACGACGGCTGTCTCTTCCCGGCATCAGGTTAATTTTCGTTGTGAGGGCTGCGACTTGTTTAGTGAGCTCAGCGATCCGGTTTTCCACTGTCTCACTGCTCCTACTAGATGGGGTTTCTCTCGAAGTCGAAGCAACCTGACACGGTGAGACAACGTCATGAACACGGTCAGCTAACTCAGCTAGCTCATCCAGGCTTGCTCGCTGCTGGGAAGCTATGATTGTCTGGGTCCCAGATGGCAGTCGGCTCGTCCAAATTGTCCTAAGAAATTCCTCAGGAACCCCAGGGCCAGCCAAGTTCTGTAGGTAACGCAGGAATGCTGATGGTTTGCGATCTCCTAACTGCTCATGGTCCATAAGCTGTTTCAATTTCTTCTCACGAGATGCCGACAACCTCTTGATGAGCTCGGTCTTCAGTTTATCATATTTATTGGTCGACGGTGGGGAGGTGATGACGTCCTCAACCTCAGCGGCGTACTGTGCTGCCAGTTGCCCAATAGCATAAAAAAATTTGGTTCCGTCTGCGGTGATATTGGCCAGCTGAAATTGGCCTTCAAGCTGCGCGAACCAAAGGGCCGGTTTTTCGGCGTAAAAAGGAGGTACCTTTACGCCGACTCGAAATGTCTCCAGCGCCATTTTGCCTTTTTGGCTATCTCCGCTCTCCGAATCACTCATTTCTGTGTTCAATGTGGGTCACCAGTGAAGCGCGTTGGGTAAAGATTAAGCCAAGCGCAGGATCAAATGTTATGGCTAGGCGTAAGCTATGTACACAGGAAGGAAGGAAAAGAAGGAGATCACTATTTACAGTTTATTTATGTACACTTCACACTAGCACAAACAAATGTTATATATACAGAAGGTGAATGATGTTATCGGAGTTATGGATAAATGATGCTCTCCAAAAGTATTTACAATTCCCTATTAAAATTTATTTATTACAGGAAAATTTTAAAACAAAAAGCGAGAGCAAAAAATAGTTACTCGACTAGCCGCCGCACGTCAGGCGTGGCGACACCGTCTTCATAAGAACGGTTGATGGCCACGCATGCGCGCAGCGGTCTTTCATAAATGACAATATATTTATATACGTGTAAAAGAATGTATGTCCGCTTGTATGTTGCGATTTATGAAAATTTACAATATTTACAACTTATTCATACGAAATATATGTACATACAAAATACAAGTATAAAAGGAGTGGCAGTGCAGGCCACATATGTAAAAACCATTAAAAACTGATAGAAAATTGAATTCTGTCATCGTGTTAGACAGGAAATCATTTAATATTTTATAAGGTGTTTTGCAAAATATTGCGAAAAACAATTTTTATAGTTTATTGATTGTTACTTGGGATTTAGCAATTTCAAATCTTTGTATTGTTTATTTAAATCTAAGTGAAATTCATTTTCTTTGTCATTTTCTTTGACTGCGAAATCTACCCAGCGAACAGACTTTAGCTGCCCCTTTTCACGTTTTATGTTTTTATAGGATTTCATTAACCGCATTATATGCAATGCACTAAATTTGCATGTATCACATTAACTTATGATCCCTTTCCCCGCGTACAAACCATTCATTCTTTCAATTAAACAATGTGAAGTACCTCGTGCCTGTAGCCTCACCTGTAGTGGTCCCCTCTGCACTAGGACTTTGCGATACGTGACGTGAAAAATGTCTGTGATATTGAAAGGAGCTATGAGGCTCTATTATTACCTCAATGAGGAAATTGCTGGTGAGTCTTTATTTTTTTCTCATTACAAAAGTAAAAAAAAACGTACTCGTACTTGGAGCTACGATGCCTCAAATAGACGGACGGACGTACAGTAAGGACGTTGGAAGATTAACTTGAAAAAAAAAGTGGTGATAAGTTCCAGACGTCAAACTACTAGCCACAAAAATAGTTGCAAATCTGCATAAGAACTAACAGAATAGTCTTTCTGAATTATAAGAAACTATAAAGCTATTTTATTATAGGATTAAAAAATTCTACCTATTGTTTCTATAATTGACTTACCTTTTTAACCGAGTTCAAAAAACGAGGTTTGTCAATTCGACCATATATTTTTTTGTGTGTCCGCGGAAAACTTCGTCGTTTATGAACCGATTTTGATGATAAGTATTTGTTGAAAAGGAGATATCCCAAGGGTGGTCCCATGGAAGTTTTATCAAAATGGTTTGTGTAGTTTGGGGGTGAAGTCGGTTTTTAGTTTTGAAAATTGTTATCTTTCTAGCTACTTACAGTACTCCGATTAAATAAATACGAAATTCTTTAAATGTTTAAAAAAAATTGCGTGAATGGGACGTCATATCATGAATAATATGACGTCCCTTCGATCAAGGGTTCGAAAACCGTTTACGTATTCTTAGTTTTTAGTCCGTTTACGTAGGGGTTTCTTTTTGTTTGTTTCGTCTTTATTATTATAAAAGAATTTCTCGTGCAGATGAAAAGACACAAAACTGGTTCCTGATGCGAACGCCTTGGCCAGGCCTGGCGTTCCTAGGGCTGTACCTGCTGACGGTGAAGCGGTGGCTGCCGGCCTATATGAACACGCGGCCGGCGTTCGACTTGCGGCTTGTCATAGCGGCCTACAACGTCGTACAGATACTAGCCTGCCTCTACATCGTGTATCATGTGGGTATAAATTACTAAATGCAAATTGATTCAAAGATATTCCATCAAAATGAAACGATTTGGAAATTTAATAAATGTGACCAAGCTCGACTTCGGCGAATGCTACAAAAAAAGAAAAGTCAAATGTGTCCGTAACCGGAGATAATTCAAAGTGTAGATGAAGCTAGAGAGACCTGAGCGAGTAATGCACTGTGGATTGCATTAAATCAGGTGTCTTCAAGAGCATGGACTCTTCACTTGTATACCTGACCTAAACACACGTTTGTAGTGTATGGGGTTAGCCCCATAAACTACAAACATGTGTGAATTAAATATTTTCTTTCTATGTTACATCGATAAAAATATTTCGTCAGGTCATCCAATTCAGCTTGAAGAATCCTAAACCAATATAGTTAGGCATGTAATGATCATTCTTTGCAGAGCCTGACACTTGGCTGGCTCAGCCACTACTCGCTGGTGTGCCAACCTGTGGAGGATGGGCCCGGCGCCGTGGAGTACGCCTGGAAGGTCTGCTACGCTTACTTCGTCGTCAAGATGGTTGATCTTCTGGACACGGTATAATTTATTGATCTTTGTCACATAATAAGTATTTACTCTTTCGAATTTTACGAGTGGACAGTCAAATAATTAAGCTAGAGTTTTATCGTATTGAGAAAAATAATACCGCATAAACGTTCAAAGTTTTGGCTATTAAAATGGCACCTACTTTATATTTTTCAGTTCATAGGTTGGCATTCAATATAAAAATTCGACAATGTTTTTAAAAATGTGTACAATTTTCATAGTAAGACTTGATTGTTATAGGTGTTCTTCGTTCTGAGAAAGAAACAGCAGCAAGTGTCGTTTTTGCACGTATACCACCACTTCGGAATGGTGATGGTTGCGTGGGGCATCGTCAAGTGGGTGCCAGGTCAGTTACGCATCTATTCTTGGTCTAGATTTACATATTTCATAGTTTAATCACAAAAACTACATTAAATATAATATATTTAATGTAGTTTTTGTAATTAAACTATGAAATATGTATAGCGCAAGTAACATGACCTGCAACTCCTGCAAGGTTACCGAAAAACGCGGGACGTAACGCTTCCAATAGGCCTATGTCCTTAAGTGAATTTCTTGCACCTGATATGATGTGTTTACAGGTGGGCACGGCTCGATGCTGGTGGCGGTGAACTCGTTCGTGCACATCGTCATGTACACGTACTACTTGCTGAGCACGTGGGACGACGCCTACAAGCAGTCGCTGTGGTGGAAGAAGCACGTCACGCAGCTGCAAATTGTGAGTAACTGACACTAGACGCAGTGGTGAGACGAGACGAGAGTTTTTAAATAAATCTATTGGAGATGAAAATAGAAGAGGCAAAGGAAGACCTAAAGAGAGTTTTATGAAAAAACTAAAATATCTAATCAATGTTTCACCTACAAAGATGTAAAAGGAGTTAACTTTGGACAGTGATGGAAGGCATTGGTTGCTCCAATAACACGAGCTTAGCTCTTTAATAAGAAGAAGAAAGGCGAGACTAAATTTTACGGGGACCGTTAAATTGTTTAAGGACGCCTATTAAACACTTAAATCTTACTACCCAAAGGCCACTAGACCATAGACCTACATCGCCGCCGCCGCTTAGCACCGGTGCAGACTACAGTGGTTGAGATCCCAATCACTATTTCATCAAAAAACGTAGCGAACCGTATACCGATTTAAAAGTTTAAAGGCTTCCTGTAAATGCAATAAATGATCATTGGCATAATAATTCGACAGAGTTGAATGTACGCAAGTATGTAAATTTTACATATATCCTGTGTGCACTCTGAACGGGGTGAATTATGTAGGCTGACCTTTAGTGTAGCTTTATGAATTTGTTCTTTGTAACTGTTTTATAACCAAAATTATGCAAATTATTAAAAGGTAGGGCCAAAAGTATCATGACTTGATGGCATGTGGCTCCTCTGAAATCGTACCCCAATAAGACTCCGCGATTTAAATGGCACTTCAGAGGAAGGTCAAACATTTTGTATGAGCACTAAACTCTATATGCATTTATACCTATCGTGAGGTTTTTACCTACCTATTTATATTTGTTGTTTCATTCCAGATTCAGTTCACAATACTATTTTTCCACTTCGTGTCGCTGGTGGTGACGCCGCAGTGCTCGTTCCCGCGTCAGCCCGCGTACCTACTCATACCGCAAAACCTCTTCATGGTCATACTTTTTGGAGATTTCTACTATAGGAGCTACATCAAGAAACCTAAAACTGTGTGATCTTCCTCGCGTTCGTATTTAAATGATATTTTTATAAAGTATTTTACAATACAATTTTACATTAGATATCGTTTTTTTTTTTTAGCTGTGTATGTGGACGTCAGATTTTTTAAACTGCCTCCGTTTATGATAATCTAGCTGCGCTCCGCGGTGTTACCAGCGCCTAAAGTAGCCTATGTGTTAATCCAGGGTGTCAGCTTCCTGCATACCTTTTATCAAAATTGGTCTAGCCGTTTGCGCGTGAATAAGTAACAAACATACACACACACACTCGCAAACTTTCACCATTATACTCGTAATATTAGTGTGATAGTGTGATTAACGACGATTGCCATCTAATGATGACAGTATAGGGACCAAGCATTTCGAAATAAATTTATTGTGTTAGTTACGCTTAAATAAAAACAAAAAATATACTCAATACAAGAATATATATTTCAAAAATCGTGTTTCATATATGAAGAGTTTATCTACAAGCTTAACTATTTATTATTGCATAAGTATGTACTTAACATAATTCTACTACGTAGAAAACCTAACTAATAAAGACACTTGGAGTTCGTATCGTAATATAATAAATATCAATGTAACGCGTACTTAAATATGGGTACATAAAACAATATTTATCAAAACAGTCATAACAAAATTTTGTTAAAAAATATGAGATATACAATCTCCACTTATTTGAACCTTCTTTGATCCAACCATTGTTTCCATCGTTTCAAGTAACACAAGTCACAACACGACAAAATAAATACTGACATTCACCTCTATTATTTATTACATTTATGTATATTATGCAACTTAGCTTTACTTACTAATATCACAAAAATGTGCGATTCACCAAATTATAAAATAGCAACATTTTACCTGCAAATAAAATGTATATTAAACATACTTACCTTATTCGAAGCCTATATAATGAGAGAGGGGCTACTGCTTCCGGTTCTAGTACTAGTCATGACTTCCGGTCTAGGTCCACGCCAGTCGCCACTTCCGCTCCCCACCTAGCGCGCTCCCCGCTACGCGACACTAGCGCCTAGGCAGTTGGGTTTTGTAACCCAGTTTGTTCGTCATTGGATCGTCTTTTTGGACACCAGGTAGAACTATAAACTATAGGCTTCGAATAAGGTAAGTATGTTTAATATACATTTTATTTGCTGGCAAAATGTTGCTATTAAACTCACTGTACCGTTATTCGAACCCTTTATAATGAGAGACGTGTCTATTATCGCCTGGTGGTGCTTATAAGTGAGCAGGTCAAGGATTGCGATAAAATTTAATTCAATGGACAACGCATGTAGATCCAGACATTCATGTAATGAATTATAAGTACGTAGCGATGAATTAAACAAAATTAGTCATGTTGCAATGAGCAGATAGTAACAAAAAGTCTTATCTAGATAGACAGAGTCCTTATGATGATAAAGTATAAGTAAAGCTAGTACTTCTAGAGATATCACGCGTCTCATAATGTAAATTAGCCATGTAGCAGCAAAATAGCAGACTTACTGCATATTCGGGAATTTCAAAATACCATTGAAATAAAATGATCTACATAGATATTTTCTAGCGAGTACTCAGGAACTGTGGTAAATCTAACTCGTAGATTTACAAAATGATAGGTTGTACGCGTAGCAGATTCAAAGGATTTCAGCCAGCTTAACGGATGGTTCGTAAAAGTCTAGTGAAAGCCCACTTAGGTTTTTTATGTTGTCCACACTGGACATTCAATACAATGAATTGTGGTTACAACCATTTATACATTTACTGTACATTTGGGTTGATATATAATGAAGAAACTTGACAGGGTAATTCGGAGTCGCAAAAGCTCGGTTAATTGAGCGCTCACTCACAGTACACAAGAGAGATTCGAATGCTACGCATTACTACTATTTTATTATATCTATAAATACTTCATGATGAACAGCTCTCAGAAAGCGTAAATGCTTCTGCTGAAATGTTGATATTCGTGAGTGTTTCTGATACCGTTCGTATCAATAATGTTTTATTGTTTTAATATTAACTGTACATAATTCTGGTGACAAAAGTACTTTGATGAGCGTGGACCTACGTCAGCTTGAAAACTGCTCTGCTCCTCTGGGATACTCGTAAGAATGCCTCGACAGCACTCTAATCAAATTCATAATGAACATAATTATGTAAAAGTATTTCGTGTAAAAACATTATCTTGCATTTTAATAACTGGAGATGCGTGCCATTAAAATGAAATTTTAATACTAAATATTCATTTCGTGTAAATTTATTGTAACACAATCTTTTCCTAGTAAAAGAAGAAATAAATAGTGTTTGACGTTTAAGGACAGAGATTTTTATACCATTAACAAACAAAATGGCAAAAGTAACGCCTTTTGTGCGTGATTTCAATTCGATCAAGTTGGAAATGAAAACCCCAAGACTGCTATTTTTCCATTTAGGGAGTCAGCAACACACAAAATGTGTAGTTTTCCAGATCACCACTCGTGTAATATACCGTCTGGTGATCGATATTTTTCAATCGTCGTGTCAGTGAAAAAGTATTTTTTTTTTCTTTTCCCAGAAAATGCAAGTTTGCCTATGGTCTACTGTCACCATGAATAGAAAAACAGCGTGAATCGGAACAGATTCTCCGTGAAAGGTTTCTCTGCATAATAGTATGTACGCCGCAAATCCTTCTCGTATGAATATGACTTATCCAAAAATGTGCCCGTTTGAAAACGCTCGCGCAGGGCATTCTTAATGTGACTAGCGATTTCTCTAATAGCACTCCTGGTAGCTTACGACCAGAGATAAGGAATATGAGTAGGTCGCACTACTACTACTGACTATGACCCCCCCCCCCCCAAGAAGAAACGAACTTGCTTAGGGGTTTGAGGTATTGTCCTCCTGAACGTCAAAATGGCCGAGTTGACGTAAAATTATTTATGTGAATAAAAGGTTCACTTGTTTTTATTCTTACTCTAATGTTATTATTCTTTTTGACATTGGTGTCAGGATTTTATCCTGCTCGAAGCTATGTCAGTTCTTGTTATTTAAGGTGACTATCACCTAACGACAACAATGAGGACAAATAGCTGATGTGCCTTTTGAAACTCAGGATAAGGTGCCACTGGAAGGCACTTTTATTTAATTTCACACAGCAACGAGCGGTGTTTATCGCAAAAAATCGTAAAGACCGCTAACCTGCATACATTATTTTACTAAATGATACTAGACTGAGTTATTTAAAGTAGATTTCGAGACGTATTTACACGTCTAATAATAATAATAATAACGACATTCATCCGACAGTGTCGTCAATATTTCAGGACGAGAGAGCTTTTGCGATTCATGACGAACCCTTTAACCCTGTTTCAAGGAGTTTGTGCCGGGCAGCGGCGTGTTACGCCGCTGCCCGGATGATCAGAAATTAGTGTACTTTCATCGATCTGTGGGGCAGAATCGAGATCTTGTTTTCGTACTTACATATTTATTATAAGTGAATATACATTGCTTAATCTGCGGAACAGACAGGCTTGTTATGAAAGCAGCCGTGCTAGTTTTTGTTACGCATATAAATATACTCGGATAGTTCTGTTGAACGGAAGTGCGATCCTTATTTAATAAATCGCATTAGTTAGGGCAGCCGCACGATACATTAAAGCACTCAAACCGATTTGGTATCCGCGTCGTTTTGCGGAGCAGAAGCGTGACTTAAGAAGTTTGTCGTTAGTCGAGTTCTGCGGGGCAGAAGTTCCTCCATTGTTACTGCTTTTACAGTTAAATACTTCAAAGCAGGTATTCGATCCTGGCTTTTATTAAATGCCATATGGCGTAAAAATTCTGCATAGCGGGGGTTAACCTATACATACCGAAACTAAAACGACGCTGGTATCTCTGCGGTGCAAAATGCGATTCTAGGCTTTGTTGCAAATAAATACTATAGGAATTCCGCGGGACAGGAAGTTCCAGCATGATTGCGTTAGTCACGTCACTCTGCGGGGCAAAAATGTAATTCCGGGCTTTGTTGTAAACCAATACGACAGGAATTCTGCGGAGCAGGAAGTTCCAGTATGATTACGTTTGTCACGTCGCTCTGCGGGGCAGGAAGTTCCAGTATGATTACGTTTGTCACGTCGCTCTGCGGGGCAGAAATGCAGTTCCAGGCTTTGTTTTAAATCCATGCGATAGGAAATCTGTGGAGCAGGAAGTTCCAGCATGATTACGTTCGTGTTGTCGCTCTGCAGGGCGGAAATGCGGAGCAGGAAGTTCCAGTATGATTATGTTCGTCACGTCGTTCTCCGAAGCAGAAATGCGATTTCGGGCTTTGTTGTAAATCAATACGATAGGAATTCTGCGGGGCAGGAAGTTCCAGTATGATTACGTTTTTCACGTCGCTCTGCGGGACGTGCGATTCCAGGCTTCATTGTAAATATAGGAATTCTGCGTAGCAGGAAATTCCAGTATGATTACGTTTATCACGTCGCTCTCCGAAGCAGAAATGCGGTTCCAGGCTTTGTTGTAAATCAATACGATAGGAATTCTGCGGGGCAGGAAGTTCCAATATATTCCAAGGATTGGTTCCTGGTTTGCCCTTTGGGTTGTGGAGGTCAGACGGCAGTCGCTCCGTGTAAAAACCAGTAACCTCGTCAAATCTCCTTGGTTAGGTAGCGGACCCCGGGCTCTGAAGCGTTACTGCTGAGGATGCAACCGGGAATACGCTCGGATGATGATGAGGAAGTTCCAGTATGATTACATTTGTCACGAATTCACACATACACAATCACATCGGGTTATTGCTTCTCGAGTATTTTCTCCTTTTCGCTTTTCACCATTTTCGAATGATCGGTAGCGCAGGAATGCGGCTTAACAGCAAGCGTACAAGCTTAACTTAATTATAAGTTTCAACTTTGGCACATCAATGGTTCTTTGCTGTAAGAAAGCGTTAGTAGTACCTGCAAATCTGGAATTATCATATTACCGGCTGGTAAAACACAAAAATGAAACCTGTAGGGTTATCGGTGTTTCAGATAAACTGTTAAAACTCTTATTATACCAATGTTCTATTGAAAAGATGAGCTAAGAAACGACGGTAAATTTATCAAAAATATTTTTGTATGGCCACGTTTCAAGTTCATGGTTGAAAATAATTATTAAGAAAATTTTGCCCGTAAAGGCCCCGTCCGTGTCTAGGGGCGTTCGCGTCACTTGTACAAAGTTGAAGCATGCGGTTACTCACAGTTTTCTAATTCCCGACGAGTTATCTGAACTCATTCCATTTTATCACTTGGTAATTTTCCCTTCCTGAAAAACTATTTCCGCACTCATTCTATTTTCGATATAATAAGTATGATGATGAGATGTACCTATTTCACACTGAAAAGGGTTAAGCTTAAAGGATTGTTATCCCTGTAAGGTTAGGAGATGTTATAAAACAAAAAATAAAATTTTAAAGTTAGCAGTAGATCTGATTGCCAACTGTAGTGAATCATTATACGTAGATACTTACGTAATCGAATTCAAAAAGAAATAAGATTCCAAGTAAGTACAATTTCTTCTGAAAGGTGACGTCACAAGCCTATCATCTGAATAGAATAGAATAAAATTTCCTTTATTGCCGAAAAATACCACAACACTTAGTAGAAAAAAGTACATCGAACAATAATATAGGGATGAAATGTCTCCTTCATCTCGTACATTTGTGCAGCATTGTCATATCTTGAACTTAGACGCTCTGTATCTTTGTGATTATTTATTAACTGGATGAATCGTAAAACGATTGACTTTTATTTTTGGACTGGAATTATAACTGAAATAATAAAATTGTAAATAAAATAATGTTTTCTGACCCAGGCATCCTCATTAGATAGAATTTGTTAAGCATTTTTAAATGCTTTACAAAGCTACCAATATAGGTCACATAGATATATGAACTGTAAACACAGTTAAAATACAGAAAAAAATTTATAACCGGACTCACTGGGGAAAAGATTATGGTTGAAAGTACTTACGGTTTAACCACGTGAACATTTAATTTGTTACCTCAAATAACCTTAAAATTTTATTCACAACGTGTATCTTCCATCGTTTCAACGCTTTTCCTCCTGAAGTTTTTGGCTAGTAACGGCGAGACGGTTTGAATTATGCGTTGCATATAAGGTAACCGTCTCGAACGGAATCAAAAACGCCAATGACGAACAAACTGGGTTACAAAACCCAACTGCCTAGGTGGCGCTAGTGTCGCGTAGCGGGGAGCGCGCTAGGTGGGGAGCGGAAGTGGCGACTGGCGTGGACCTAGACCAGAAGTCATGACTAGTACTAGAACCGGAAGCAGTAGCCCCTCTCTCATTATATAGGCTTCGAATAACGGTACAGTGAGTTTAATAGCAGTCTATTGCTGTATGCCAAGAAAATATTCCACGCATTCTGACTCCAACTATATCTACAACCTCAAACATGTGTTTTCAATAATTTCCACTTAAACAACCATCGAAAAATATGAAAATATGAGATAGTGTCATACAAAAATTAACCATCCAAATCCACATCGTTGCGCGTCCTGGAAAACCTTATCCAATAAAGTTTTTAACATACGTATAGTACATATTTTTTTGAAGAAAAGGTGACAAAGCGTCCAATGAGACAAGACTTCAAACCTCACGTTAACTATTCTGGTTTTGATGACTAATAAATACTAAATAATGTTTGTGAAATAGTTTTTTTTTTTGTTTTAACTAAAAATCAACGCTGAGTGTGCTTTTTAACCGACTTTCAAAAAAAGAGGAGGTTATCAATTCGTCGCGATCCTTTATTATTATTTTTTTATGTATGTTCACCGATTATTCAAAGACGCCTGGACCGATTTAAAAAATTATTTTTTTGTTTGAAAGGGTATACTTTCCAGGTGGTACCATGGAAATTTTATCAAAATCGGTTGTGTAGTTTAGGGGTGAAGTCGGTTTTTAGTTTTGAAAAATTTTGTAAACACCCTATCCGTATGTGCTTCTATAAAACCGACAATGGGTTTGCCCTGTGGCGGTTTTACATTTCTGTGGTTTTACACATTTACTGCCAGTAGGCTATGTATATTTGCGGCCCCTTATATGTCATACGTCACAACATGACGAGGAGGCACGCAGAATATTAATTGACTTTACACCCTAAACCAAAATATGGCCCCATCAACATGACGAAGAACTTTGGTGCTACCATTGCTTGAGCTTGACTCATATAAATGAGTTAAATAACTACTTAAAACAAGTAGAGAAGCTATCTAACTCAGTCTACTTA
Organism: Acrobasis suavella; assembly: GCA_943193695.1. Lineage (NCBI taxonomy): Eukaryota > Metazoa > Arthropoda > Insecta > Lepidoptera > Pyralidae > Acrobasis > Acrobasis suavella. Next base: position 9,202,574 of record OW971947.1, read on the forward strand.
ACATATTCTGCTTAACAAGATCTATAACATTGCTCTGACTGAACGCGTCTATCACCGCCTTCGTCAAGCAAAGGCTCGCCGTCGTGCCGTCCACCTCATCATCGTCAAGAGACCTATTTGTTTTCGCGTACTTCTTTATATTCTCCTTAATCAAGTTAATAAGATCTGCACTAGTAATACTTTGGGCTACCTCTAGTTTGTTGGCTGGGTCTCCCATGAGGGCCTTCAAGTCGTATTCCTCGGCGTCCGTAGTCGTAGGGTCCTCTTCGCACGTTTTCTGGCGTTTTATTCGGCGAGCCTTTCGTTTACTGTCCATGTATAGTTTGGAGACTGTCTCCAGTTGAAGAAACAGCACTGCTAGTGGGGTGTCCGCGATGTCATCCTGAAAAGATATTTACGTATTTGTATAATCTACGAGCATAATAGATGTACATCTTACATACTTACAGACAATACGCATTTAAACATAATGTTTAGGTATGTCATTTGGGTAGGCCTACCAAGGGTCCTCGTCCCACGTATTTATTATGAAATACTTTTACATTTTTTAATTAATTGATCGTGAAAATACATTGTGAAATTACGAAAATGATAGGTAGGTACCTATCATTTTCGTAATTTCACAGATTCGGATGGCACATCCACGTATTGTACCTAATAATACAATAGCAACAACTAGGCGGTAGAAAAAGCAGCTGATGCATCCATTTCCTTTGCTGCTCTTTGAAGTTCTAATGAAGTATGGATTATCATAATTTATCATCATATAATATTGTGGTACAGATCATTTGTTATTGCAATATCATGACAAATTAAGTGGACAAAACAAATAATCACGCAAAGTGATGAGACGATCACAGGTTGTGAATAAGTGTGATGTCAGATCAGGTCGCATTCGCATAGGAACATCGTGAGCATGAATCATCAAGTTCTCTATAATTTCCTGAGGTCATTCAGTATGCATCAAATCTAAACTTGGCTTCAGTGACTCTATACCGGTAAAGCCTACAAAATTTACAATAGGGTGGAGCTGCATAAAGAGTTACGCAACAATCTGTTATACTTTACGATGTTTATTTATATAAAATGACTTTCTTCGCTGTACAAGTTGTATAAACAATGATTTTCTGATTTCTCTCTTCCCTAATATTAAATATAAACCTTACTCGGGCGTTATGCAATACTATCAAAGATTTTATTCAATTTTGTCCAAAAGATTGTGTTCTATCTAAAGATATCTAGTTATGATAAATTATATAATCGTCGCAAGTTACTTATCATTAACTAGCGATTCACCCGGTTTCAACTGTTCGAGTTATGGATACCATGATAGATAAGCCATCATCAAAATTGCTGAATAAAAACAAGTCATAAATTTTTGTAAGTACTTAAAAATAATTTCATCCAATTTACACCTAAGGTGCCAAAAAAAGATTATGTAAAAAACTAAACCCATAAATATTATATCTTGCCATTTTAAGATTCAACTTAGATTTTGTAGTTTAGCCGTCCTACTTACCTCATTTGGGTTAACTAGAAGCTTTGCAGTTTCTTGCGGCAAATCCTTGCAAACTTGAGCCACTAATATTTTGATCAGAGCTTCAGAAACTCGTGCTGAAGCATCTTTTTCCTGTTAAACAATAAAAACCATACTAATATATTTCTATTTACAAATTACATTTAGAATATACATTTATCTATTTAGATAAACACCCACATATATGGGTGTTTATCTATAATGTATTTATTATAAAATATAGTATTGTTGAGTTAGTACCAACAAGTTTAAGCTTACTTTGCAGCAGCTCAATCAATGTAGTATGTCCCTGTATATTTAATTTTTATAATAAGTTGAATAGTATGTAGTACCATACCATACTAATGCTTGACTGTTGTTCTATGAGTAAATGCCTTAAAAGTGAGATGACTCAAACAAAGAATACTCACCTTGCTTGCTTACAAGGAGTGAGTTCTTTGATTATTACAAACTCATTAGTATAAGTATGTAGAAGTAGATACATTGACATATTGTTGCAAAGAGAATAGGTAGTGTAACACTAAACTTAAATGTAAAGTAGTGCCTATATTGACTGGTTATAATAATAAATATGATCATCGAGGTTTAATTAGGTACTGCATGTTACATGCCTAATGGCGGCTTCAAAATGGTAACGTAAGGGTTTGGTTAACCTTCTTTGTGTGAAGTGCTAGGACTAGAAGTAAAATGCATTACATGAGGTAGCCACACGTTGAGTGCCACGTTCAGCGGGTCCAGATTCATCACGAAATGCCACCAGCCTCGCGGCACCAGCAGCGCGTCGCCGGCTGACAGCTCCACCATGCGGCCGCCGGATAAACCTTCACAAATAAAATAAGCTCAGTTACTAAAGGGGAGCGGAAACAAACTTCGACCAGTTCTACTTCAATGGAAACGCAATCTGAAAATTTATAAAGGAGTAATTACACTGCCTAGTTGACATTTGTATAAATGGTCTATACTCCATTTGGCTAGGTATTTAAATAAATGTTAACAATCTTGACATGCTTTTTTAAAAAAATATATAGACATTATAAATCATACATAATTAATTTGTAATTTGCAAAGGTATTGATTTATAAAGTGTATATTTCGATAAAAAGGCATGTCAAGATTGTTTACATTTATTAATTTTGTTTAATTTAAATATCTAACCAAATGGACTTGTTAAAAATACTGAAATAAAATCCTTACATACTCGAATTATAATTATTTATTAGAACGGATTAGAACTACAAGACAGATAAAAGTAATGCGAAAGTGTCAAGCAAGAGCAACTTCTTTTTAAAATATTCATCTATAGGTTTATCTACCTAAACCAAGAAGTACTGATACCTAAACTATAAAATCACAATATTTAATAGGACTATAGTTAAAAAAAATAGGGGAGACACTGTTATGCCAAAACTGATAATATAAACACTATTTTAAGTGTTAGATACTTATGCAAAAAAAAATGCCACTTACCATTGAAAACACTCAAGTTACTAGGACAATAGAAATTCAGTTCGCTGTAAACACTAGACTCTTCATAAGGCACTCTTGTAGGACTCATACCCCCTGTTTCAGGAGGAAAGAGGATCCAACGTTTTCTATAAATGAAAAAATAACATGAATAAATATCATTTTTTTATAAAAAGTTAAAAATATTTTTGCTCAAATGAAATTAATACTATTTAAATATAGATAAGTCAATTTGTGTGAATCATCCCCTAATATATATATATATTTTTTTTAAACAACCCTAATTAAATCCAAATATGTAGAACATAATAGCAAATACATACAGGGGTAGAACAGAATAGTCTGTATAAGTCATCATATCTGTTTTAAGACTAAAAAGTAATAATAATAGGTCAACTTGGATATTGTGCTAAAAGCATCTTAAAATATTTAATGCTTTATACAGCTTCCTTCCAATTAATTACATTTTGCAATCTTATATACTTGTATGAATTAAAAGAGTACACCCAACTTACTTTCCATGTACCTGTGCCACAATGTTGACTCCGTATGTGTCCTGGTGGGCAGGGGTATGAGCACCGCTGCTGCCCACCCACAGTGTGGTGTCTGTGGCACCTTTATCTGGAAACCCAAACTGCTTCCAACTCACTTCCTGAAACAAAGAGTTCAAATGTTTTTAAAAGTCAGTTCAACCATGTTGATAGTCATAATCATGTGGGGCTTGTGTAAAACAAAAGTACTAACAAAATTACTTCTTCAGAAGGGTTAATTCTTAAATATTTTACTCTCATAAAAGTCAGTATCTAACCAATTTCTTATTCAATAAAAATTAAGGAGAAACATAATCAATTTCATCCTGAGGGTCCGTTAACTTTAGTCAGCCAATCTTAATGCAGTCCGTATCAGAATTCCTACCTTGAACAATTCACTGTCTCCATTGAACCATTGATGCAAGTATTTATAATCAAAATACATCCATTCATCTGACGTGTCTAAAATGTTAATAAATTCAATAAATGTCATCAACTTAGTTCCACATCTTCGTTCCCAGCAAGGCTCATCAGAAACAAAGTCCCGCTTTAGACATCGAAATGGAATTTCCTTATCTCCAAATATTGCAGTCCATTTTCCCACTGTCCATTGGCTCATAGCCCAGTTAGTTACAAATCCCCTGAACACCACGGGCACATTAGAATTGCGTACTAAAGAACGTACCACTTCTTCATTTAAAACAGACATGTTTATGTTTCCAAAACAAAGACAACGTGGAAAAAATCTGAGGCAGATCCTCAGGTAAGTGATACTAACTGAACCAACCGAAGGTAACTACAGGAATGGCTCGCAATGTGTATAATTACAGCCATATAATATTCTTATTGTGTTTGTTATACACAGATGAACATAGGAAATGCTGACTGCACCTCAAGAAATAATGAGAAAGCACTAAGTTCAATTTTTTAAACTGCAGTTACTCGCTCCTCGTGAATGCAATTTTTAACTTGGACATACTGTTTAATTTGGCTTTTAATTAAGGCTTAGACATACAAAAGTACTCTGTGGCTTAGACTGACAGTCACAAATTAGATAGTTAACTGACAGTATGATTCTCAAGGTATTGACACTGACAGTTACAGCTTTTTCGTAGGCAAAGAAAGATGAAATACGTAAAGCAGAGAATAACATGCTTGTTGAATACAATACAGCATGCCAAGTGCGATTTCTGAAACGCGGAATCACCTAAACGAATGGTTTTCCCATACAAAAACCATACGTTTAGGTGACTCCGCGTTTCAGAAATCGCACTTCTGTGGTGTTATCAAAGATATACGAGGTATAAAATTTTTTTTGCTCTTTGGGTGTTATTTTCCAAACGCGGAGTCATCCTAATGAATGGTTTCTCCATACAATAAACCTTTCGTTTGACGACTCCGTGTTTGAAGGAATGGCACTACAGTTACAAAACGAGCTACTGGCATTTGTATTTATTTAGCTCGCATGCCAGTAGATAATTTTACCCTTCGCGGCCTCGCCGAGAAGCGGAGAGAAAGACTCACATGCCAGGCACGCACACGTCGTGTTTTCCAGAAGTGCCATTTCTGAAACGCGGAGTCACCTAAACAAATGGTTTTTCCATACAAAAACCATTTGTTTGAACGAAGTTTGCTATATTTGAACATATTCAGTCTTATTATAAAACAAGGCTCATAGATAGATCGAGTTTTAAAGTCGATCTAAACTATGTAACAAGGAAAATCTTATTATAAAACAAAGTTTATGTTTTGTTCTGAGGACGATCCTTGGCCTAAAGATAAACCAGCTAGGAGGCTAGTTTAAGCTACGATTAACCTCAAAACCGTGACAGAAATCAAAACAAAACATAAAAATTATTGTGAAATTTTAGTAAATCCGAAATTTTACTTGATGGCTGATAATAAATTATTATTATATCCAGTAAATGTGTTAAAACTGCCATAATTATGATATAAAAGTGTTTTTATTGTTTTACAAGTTTCTATGACAAACACAATTTCAACACTTTTGTTCGTTTATTTCCATTCACAACATTAAAAACACGATTTTATATTTATAACACAATACAACACACATATAAAAACAATATTTGTTAAGATTATTTACAATTTACAAATGTAAACAAAATCATAGGTTAGGCTCCATGACAGTTTATTAAGACGAGTGCCCACAGACTAAATATAGAATTACGTTGTCAAAGTTGTCAACTTAGCTTCGTTCCGTTTTTTGATACTGTAATTACTTTATTATTCTTTAATAATTGTTATTTAATAATCACAGCAATAAATAAGAGGTTATTGATAAAATTATGTACGTTGCATAGTTTTAAATTAATTTTATTTAAACTTATTTCGTTTTTAATTAAAATCTTTTCGACGAAAATATATTATTATGAAAAATGGAACGATTTTCCTACTTCCGGTCAGACTAAGTTGGATCTATCGTATTCTATGTTTGGTTCAGGTTTTGTAATAAAAGAAAGTCTAAAGTAGATTTATCGCTTGTTACCGTACTAAACCCCGACTTAGATAATATGGGACTAAACCACGATTATGGCCTTTTTTATAATAAGACTGATTGAGGCTTACTATGAACCAAGTATCTGTAATACTCTCATTTCTCTAAGGCGCAACATTTTGCTGGGGTTACGCATTCGGGTATCACATACAGCAGTATTGAAAACATATAACTTTAAGTGATATTCTTTGCATTTTTAAACATCTTACGAAAATTACTTTAAAACTTTTTACTACAGAGGTTAAATTCTTCTTAGCGAGAATGTTCTTAGGGAATATTTCCAAGAATGTTCTCTTAAATTCTCTTAAATTCTCGTAAATTTCAGCTAAAGTAAGGGAAGTTATGTAAAGGATAAAAAAATATGCCTGTTTAATAAATAAACTAGCTTTTCTGGCGTTGCGCGGGCTGCAAGCAGCCCGCGCAACGCCCGAAAAGCTAGTAAATTACTTAGGGGACGGGGTGGAGTGGGGGGAAGGGTGGGGGGAGGGGCTCGGCCTTCGGCCTCGCGGGGGCTGCGCCTAGTTACTTACGGGTGACTTTTGTATGAAATTAGTATGGAGGGTAATTGTCCTTGTATGGCGGCCATCTTGGATTTTGAAAAAAATCAAAAAACAAATGACAGTCGTCAAATTGCTCACAACCCCCTACATTTTGGAAAAAAATCACGTCCCTAACCCCAACCGTTTTCGCAGGCCGTGAGGTTTCCGCAGATCTTGAAATGTCAGATTTTTCTGGTACTCACTGGAGCACCCTCTATACGATGGTATATCATTTATGACCCCTGTCACCCGGGAACAAACCAAACAACTATGTCAATGAGTGAGTCAGTGAGTGGTATTGTAGGTTTATATAATATAACTAGCTTTTCTAATATAACTGCAGTCAGTAAGGGAAACATGAAAAACAAGATTAGATTTGGATTCCGCGAGCCAAAAACCCTCAAGAATATTGAATTACAGCTAAATAGCTTGCTGTTGAGAATTGGCGGCCATCTTGGAATAAAAAAAAGTAAAAAATTCCGTTCAGCAGCTTGCCCTTCGGGCTCGCATCACTCGGCCTGCGGCCTCGTGTAAATTACTTAGGGGAGGGGGGTGAGTGGGTGAAGGGGGTAGGGGGGGAGGGGCTCGGCCTTCGGCCTCGCCACGCAGCTCGGCCTGCGGCCTCGCGGAGGCCTGCGCCTTCGGAAATAGGCCTCTGGCTGCGCCTAGATACTTAGGGGAGACTTTTGTATGAAATTTGTATAGAGGGGAATTGTCCATGTATGGCGGCCATCTTGGATTTTGAACAAAATCAAAAAACAAATGACAGTCGTCAAATTGCCCACAACCCCCTACATTTTGGAAAAAAAATCACGCCCCTAACCCCCACCGTTTTTGCAGGCCGTACACCTTCCACATGAGGTTTCCGCAAATCTTGAAATGTCAGATTTTTCTGGTTCTCACTGGAGCACCCTCCATACGAAGGTATATCTTTTATGACACCTGTCACCCGGGAACAAACCAAACAACTATGTCAATCAGTGAGTCAGTGAGTGGTATTGTAGGTTTATATAATATAACTAGCTTTTCGGGCGTTGCGCGGGCTGCAAGCAGCCCGCGGTTTTTCGTGCAGCTTTTGACGTAGACTAAAAATGTTTCCAGTTCAGAAAATGGGTAAAATATTCAGTCAGTTGAGGAAACATGGAAAAATGTGTGGGGGTGGCCATCTTGGATCTAAAATCTGATTGCAGTTTCGAGTTTCGCGAGGAGCTTTACCCCAGGATACAAAATTTCAGACCCCTACGACGTCCCATTCAGTCGTGATGAACGAAATAATTTTAATTTTCTAAAATCAAGACGCCATCTTGGATTCCAAAAAAAATATGATATTTGGATTTTTCTTCGCAAAATATATGTAGATATCGATTTTCAGCCAAATCGGAAGCAGTTGACTTGCGGCGCCGTCTTGGATTTCCAAAAATTAAAAAAAAAACAACGCAGGGCTTGGTGGGAGTGGCTCGGCCTTCGGCCTCGCCACGCAGCTCGCCCTGCGGGCTCGCATCACTCGGCCTGCGGCCTCGTGTAAATTACTTAGGGGAGGGGGGTGAGTGGGGGAAGGGGGAAGGGGGGAGGGGCTCGGCCTTCGGCCTCACCATGCAGCTCGGCCTGCGGCCTCGCGGAGGCCTGTGCCTTCGGAAATTAGGCCTCTGGCTGCGCCTAGATACTTGGGGGGGACTTTTGTATGAAATTTGTATGGAGGGGAATTGTCCATGTATGGCGACCATCTTGGATTTTGAAAAAAATCAAAAAACAAATGACAGTCGTCAAATTGCTCACAACCCCCTACATTTTGGAAAAAAAATCACGCCCCTAACCCCAACTGTTTTTGCAGGCCGTACACCTTCCACATGAGGTTTCCGCAGATCTTGAAATGTCAGATTTTTCTGGTACTCACTGGAGCACCCGCTATACGATGGTACACCATTTATTACCCCTGTCATCCGGGAACAAACCAAACAACTATGTCAATCAGTGAGTGAGTCAGTGGTAATGTAGGTTTATATAATATAATATTTGACTATTATTGATCAATTTAATCATTATCATAATACATCAATGTAGTAATAATACATTGATAAATACTCATAAACTACCGTTTATTTAACTAAACTCTTTTCAAACAGATAAGATTAATTTTAGTATGTTTTTGTTCAGCGGCAACAAAAAAACATCATCTATAAAAATTTCAACTTTCTAGCTATAATGGTTCATGAGATACAGCCTGACAACAGACAGACAGACAGACAAATAGACGGACGGTCTTAGTAATAGGGTCCCGTTTTTACCCTTTAGGTAAGGAACCCTGAAAATCGAAGATTTTGAACACCTGATGCAGAACCAAGTTAAATTTATTTGCATAAATATTTGTTTACTAAAATCGATTATCATCTGATGTGGAAATCTAAGATATCAGGTTAAAGTTGTTTAGCATAATATAAAATAATATAAGCTGAGAGTAACTCCATTGTGGTGAAGGCGGTATCAGTTTGGACCTCATTTTTGATATCGTCTTGCCTCAACTGGCTAAACCTCTCATTTGCTGTCTAATCGTTTGGGATGAATGCACAATGGCCAACAAAAAGGCAGTGGAAGCTGTAGATAGAACGTTGCGAGATATCCGTTGAGATGACAGGCCAATAGACAATGTCATATTTTTGTTCTCGGGAGATGTTCCTCAAACCCTTCCAGATTTATGTCTGGGCTCTAGGGCAGATGAGATTAAGTCCTCATTAAAACAGTCTTATCTGTGGCCTCAAATACAAAAGTTCAGATTGACGATTATATGAGAGCCCAGCTTGGCGGTATTAGTTAGCCCAAGAGTTTTCAAGAATATTATTAAAAGTTGGGGAAGGTCTCTTTCTTGAAGAGAATGGTCAGGTGAGTCATCCCGTAATACTTGGCGAAGTTGTTTCGTCCGAAGAAGAACATATAAGCTCAATATTTGTGGACCTTCAGAGCATAGCACAACAGGAAAATTCTTGGTTATGTGAACGCGCCATATTGACACCAAAAAATGAACAAAACACATTACACATCAATTAATGAAGAACTTATGAGGCTAATTATTGATAATGAAGTGGTTTATACTTTTTTGGATGGTGCTAATGATCAGGACGACGTCACCAATTATCCAGTTGAGTTTCTTAATTCTCTTGCAGCAAATGGACTCTCGGATCACAAAATAAGTGCGAAATTGTGATGCGAAATTCGACTCAACCGAAACTGTGTAACGGAACCCGATTTAGTGTCTCAGCACAGTATGCTAAAGTTCAGCGGCTAAATTTCAGCCAAAGCATGCCTGCAATGTTATTTGCATCACTAGCAACACATAATGCTAATTTTATTTTTGCCGTCATCGTGATCAGACGTGTAATAAAATGTTAAAATTATTTAAACAATCAACATAATATAATCTTGACCTAGAAAGTGTATTGATGTCACAGATTTGTCGTGTCAGCTCTCGTAACTATCGCTAATGTTTTGTGAGGAAATGTGTGGTAAATAAAATTAAAGAAGAAAAAATGGATGGTAGTCCCTTTAACCGGAGCGGGTTGACGCGCCGCAGCCCGCCGCCCACGCCCGTCCCCGAGCCCGCATCCCAGGAGGAAACTTTGGCTGTAGTTTCTACGCCCGAAATTCAAAACTGGATGAAGAATGTAGAGCAATGCCTTAATGAGGTGTGTTCCATTTCTGCCGAAGGAAAGCTGAACTCAGAACAAAAACTGAGAGTCCATAATTTATGTAGGAAGGTCGGTCATTATACGTCACAAATGGCAGTCCAGTACCAGTCCTTGAAACAAAAAACTATTTTAGCCCACTCCAATCTCCAAACGCTTAACGAAAAGCTCGACCTATCGAAACAGCTGCAAGAGCTCAAGGGACGCATTGGAGAAGCATTGCAGCCCGTCCCTAGTACATCTTCCTTTGCCGACATGGTAAAAAAGGGTCCTAATATTTTTATACAGCCCAATAAAGTAAGTTCGATCGCAATCTACCCCACTGACAAGCAGAAAACGAGCAAGGAGACTAAATCTCTAGTCCTCTAGTAAAAATAATCAGCCCTGCCCAAATGAAACTGCACGTAAGAGGTGTCAGAAAGACAAAGAATGGTGGCGTTATAATAAGCACAGAGCACAAGGATGACGTTGAGAAGCTGAAGCGTTCAACACAACTGACCAACTCTGGCCTCATTGTGGACAAGCCCCTTAAGCGCAGGCCTAGAATCGTTGTGGTCGGTGTCCCGACAGGTATGCAAGGAAACGAAGTGATGACCTACGTATTTGACCAAAATATCGTCGAAATGTTTAAAGATGCGACCCTAGAAAGTTTTTTGGCATCAGTGAAGCTAAGTCACAAATCGGGGAAAAAGAACGCCGATACCTGTAATTATGTCATAGAAGTCCCTGCTCGTATAAGAAAGGCCCTCATAAATAAAGGTAGGGTATTTGTTGACTGGAAATCGTGTCCTGTGAAAGATTTTACTCTTGTGACGAGGTGTTTTAAATGCCAGCAATATGGACATGCGGCCAAAACTTGCAGGGAGGTGACCAGCACCTGCGGACATTGCGGTGTGGTAGGGCATGCCACTGAGGAATGTGCTAAGAAATCAGAACCTCCAAAATGCGCGACGTGCCTGCACTTCAAAAAACCGTGTGACCATAAAACAGGTGACCTTAACTGTCCTGCAAAAATTATGGCGGAAAAACGATACATTAATTCTATTGATTATGAAGGCGCCTAAGAGCGCCACCTATTAGATTATTCTTGAACTTTATTATATTTATTAATCATTGATAAGTTAATATCTGATTTAGATAATTTCTCTGTATCTGAATCTAGGGCTTGTGAAGTCGAACATTGCAAACAGTATCTGTCCGAGTTCAGTCACCCACTAACCTTCATTACACAAAATATCCAAAGTATCTATAAGAATTTCGACAATTTTTGTATTCTTTTACAAAGGCTTCTTATTGATTGTGACATTGTGGTCTTAACCGAGTGCTTTTTACAAGACCGCGATAACTTGCCAATCATGCAAGGGTACAATACGTTCAATAGTACAGATAATTTTAATAAAAATGGTGGGGTGGTTGTTTATGCTAGAAATACTCTAAATGTCACCGTCGAGGAACCAAATTTATCAGATTGCAATCGGTTATTGATTAAAATTGGCTCAGATATTGCAGTATTAGTATACTAACACCAATAATTTCACTAACTCGCTTAATGATACATTTCAAAATCTATCTTCATTCAAAAATATAATAATGATTGGTGATATTAACATCGATATTCGTCCAGAAAATACAGACTCTAATGTGCTGGAGTATCTAAACTTATGTTCTTTTCATGGGCTACTGCCTGCACATACATTTATAACGCGTCCTAAAAGTGGTACCTGCTTGGATCATATTATGGTTAAGACAAATTTTCGCTCTATAGCCCTTGTTCCCAACTCATCTATCACTGACCATAAAGCTGCCCTACTAACCCTAAATCGCAAATTAACAAATACATTTCTTTCACAAATTAACTCGAAAATAAATTATAATAAACTTGAAGTCGATTTATGCAACACTGACTTTGACCCAGTTTACAATTGTGCTGACGCGGACACCTGTATGACTTACTTTATTAAAAATGTCCGACAAGCTATATTAAATAACACAACAAACTCAGTGGTAAGAAATAAAAATCAGAATATTAAGCCTTGGATTACACCAGGGCTTATTCGCTGTATGAAGCATAGAGATACACTGCACAAATTAGTTAGTAATAATCCTACTAATGTGTTTTACAAGCTAACGTATAAACGATATCGTAATTTCTGCAATAAACTTAAAAAAATAAAATGCAGTTACGAAAAAAATCTTTTAATAAAGGCTGATAATAAAAAAATGTGGCAGTGTATTCGAAATATTACTTACACAGCAAAACAGCATGAATCATCTTCAAGATTATTACAATCAAACGAATCACAACTAACATCTGCAAATATTGTAAATAGTTACTTTGTTAATTCAGGTAAAACATTAGCTGAAAATCTACAAAATCCTTCACCTTCATTGCCTTTTTCTTCATTATCGAACTATTCGCCAAATTCATTCGTGTTGCTAGACACTGATGAGTCGGAAGTAGAAGCTATCATCATGAACCTCAAAGATAGCTGTGCTACTGGGTGGGACAATATATCTAATTCAATACTAAAAAAATTCAGACATATTTTATTACGCTCCTTGACTAATATTCTTCAAAAGTGTCTATCAGAAGGTGTTTTTCCCAAATGTTTAAAAAAAGCCGTCGTTGTTCCTGTATATAAGTCTGGTAGTAAAGATCAAGTTTCAAATTACCGACCTATTTCTCTTCTGCCCTCGATTTCGAAGGTGTTAGAGAAAATCATTAATAACAGACTTGTAAAATATTTAGAACATAATAACATGCTTTCAAAAATGCAGTTCGGTTTTAGGTCCAAATTATCAACCGCAGATGCCGTACATTATCTTACTGATCACTTAGTGCGGGAACTTGATAATGGCAGGCAAACAATAGGAATCTTCCTTGATCTAGCAAAAGCCTTCGACACAATTTCTATTCCAATTCTTTTAGATAAACTTCAAATCATAGGTATAAGGGGAAACCAACTAAAGTTGTTTTCAAACTATTTAGAGGACCGAACTCAATGCGTAAGAATAGGTAATATTATCAGCTCTGACCAAAAAAACACTTTATTTGGAGTCCCTCAGGGAAGTATTCTAGGCCCAACCCTCTTCCTTATATACATAAATGACCTCTGTAATTTAAATTTGGAAGGAGGAAAACTAATTTCTTATGCTGACGATACTGCCTTGCTGTTCTCTGCAAATTCCATAACAGAGGTATACAAACTCGCACAACAGGGATTCAATATTGTAAATGACTGGCTCCAAGGACATATTTTAACCCTGAACACAGACAAAACTAAATTTATTCAATTCAATATGCGTCATTCACAATCAGGTCACACAAACAACAATATTATTGCACACTTTTGCAGTAATACTATCACCACCTGCAACTGTTCAAAAATTGCTAACACAATCTCAATAAAATACCTCGGTATATTTATTGATAAAACATTATCTTTTAAACAACACATTGAAGTTTTAAACGGCAGAATACGTAAGTTAATATATATCTTCAAAAAAATAAGATCAATCGCGAATTCAGCCATAACAAAACAAGTTTATTTTGCCTTATGTCAGTCTATATTAACTTAATGTATTACGTCATGAGGTGGCATTGCTAAAACGTCTTTATTAATTATTGAACGCGCACAGCGAGCAGTACTAAAAGTTTCTACTTTTCGCCCTTTCCTCTTCCCTACCGACCTTTTGTACAAATCCTGTAAAGTATTAACTGTGAGACAACTATTTGTACTCAACACTGTGCTTAAAGTACACACTGCACTTCCATTTATTAACAATAGTAACAAAAGACGGAGAGATAATGTTTGCCCTCATTCAGGAACGAAATTTGCTTTCTCATCTAGGTTCTTTTTATTTCTTGGCCCACTCATTTATAATAAACTAAATAGAAGACTAGATTTTTATCACCTAAATCTAAAAAAGTGTAAGGGAATACTACAAGAAGCCCTTCTAAATATGACCAATGAGGACTTACTATCAGTTTTAAAATAAGTTGTATTATATATATATATATATATATATAAAATGAGGAAAAATAAAAATTATATATATATATAATTTTTATTTTTCTTCTTTTTATTTTAAAATAAAAATTATATATATATATATATATATATATATATATATATATATATATATATAATTTTTATAATTAAATATAATTTTTATTTTTCTTCTTTTTATTTTAAAATAAAAATTATATATATATATATATAATTTTTATTTTTATATATATATATATATATATAATTTTTATTTTTCCTCATTTTTAAGAATGTTTTTAATTTATATAAAGTAGATATGTTTAATGTTAAATTTGATTTAGATATGATTGTTTATAGTACCTACTTTAGCCTAGCATTGTGTCGCCTGAAATACAAGATTGTCAAAATCTTAGCTCAGGTTCTACAATAAATATATACCTATCTTTTAATTTTAATTGACAATATGTTAAGTTTCTCTGTAAGTTTATTTGAATAAAGATTTATTATTATTATTATATTATAATGCTAAACTTCCGATGCTTTTGCCTAAATCGGAACTTCGGATCCGTACCCTTACCCGCATCCGCTCCCGCTCTCGCTTCCGCTCCCGCTTCCGCTCCCGTTCCCTCTCCTGCTCCCATTCCCCGCAGACGCAGAGTAAAATCTCATATCGGCACATCACTACTGTCCGGCGTTTCCATCGAACTTCAGCGGCTGAACTTCAGCTTATTTAGTGTGTCATCCCCACCGAACTTTAGATACTGAACTATAGCCGCTAAACTTCGGCATTGTCTGCTGAGACACTTAAAGTCAATGCTTTGAAGCGAAATATAATTGAAGCTGAGATTCTCACTGTAAGTGGTGCCAGTGAAACTGTATTTATTCCGCGTATACCATTCATCCCCAACAATTTTCCTTTTGTATATACACAGTTCCATGTGTTTACTTGCTTTGATATGACAATAACTCACAGTGTCAGACGCTTAAAGCCGCTGACGCAGGCGCGGTCGCAGCTTGAAATTTTGGAGGGGGTCACTCACTACACTAATAAAAAATTGGTATTTGGAATAAAATAAACATTATTGCGTAAAAACACCACTATATGTCAGCAAACTATAAATTTATCGCTGTTAGGGGTTAGCTAGAAATTTTCTTTTATTATTTGGCAAATTTTTTAGATTTTTCAATTTGATGAAATTTCTTGACGAACATATCATGTGGGGTATCGCTGAATAGTTCTTTCAAGAATATTATGGGCTTGTGAACACAGTTTTTCGATTAAGGGTTCCGTTTCTGAAATATTTCGTTTTAAACACGTCGAAGACGTCTCATAAACTATTTTACATTCTATGTGATTTGAGTTTTAGTTTTTAAATAGCTGCTATAATTTAGATATGTTTATTCATTTAATGAGATACTTATAAAAAACCTGATTCCCCCCCCCCCTGAACCAGAACCTGGGTACGGCCTTGGATGACACCATCTTGGATTATTGCCAGATAGTTCGTGAAAAATAACGAAGCCGTTAGTGTGACCAGAGCTTTGTCGCGATAACTTTTTAGTGTACAAAACGTACGAAGATTCGCCGCGAATTGCTTCGGGACGATTAGGCACAAGTGCGGCCGAAGCGTAACCAACACAACGTCCGAATATTCGGGACGACCCGATAACGGCCGGTCACATTTGCGTGTCGTTAATAGTACGAAGCTTCGTGACAATAGGCGCAGGTCCGGCCCAAGCAGGGAAAAGAATTTTGACATGTCTGTCTGTCATAGTCATCTGTCATGTCCTGTCATACAATACAATACGCCACCAACACACACAGGCTTTTAAGTATTTGGCTGAGTTTAAATCGAAGTTTACTTTTTGTGTTTATGTTTACTTGGTTCTACATGCTCAGTAATTTATGTAAGAATATATGTATTTTACATATATTAAAAATCATTTTTTCATATACTTAACGTAAGTTTTAACATATAGAGTTATATTAATATAGAAAATGGAACCAGCGCCTGAAGTGAAATCATCATTTTTCGTAAATCAAAATAATACTTTTAAAACAAATGAGCTAGCGGATGAGTTCCTTGATTTGATTGACCAATTAAATAATTCATTACAAAATTTGCAACTTCCGAATAAAATCGAGTGTATTTATAACCCTACTATCTATGCGCGACACACGTTTGAAATGTATGTAAGAAAATATTGTAATACAAAAAAAAACATTATGTACTTTGGAATGAATCCTGGACCTTGGGGCATGTCTCAAACCGGAGTAAGAGCTGCAATCTTATTTTGATTATCAATATATACCAACATTTATGGCGTAATGAGTAGTAGTTAGTCTTATCTTTTTTAATGCATGGTTTTACATATATTTCATTTCCTTCTTCTGCTTCCACTTAATATTTATTATATTATTTTTTCATGAAACAAAACTGTAGCTTAAATAACAAAATATGATTAAAATTAAATATTCATATACATATATGTAAAGTTAAAACTTTAAAATGTAATCTCTTCATGCTCATTTTCCTGCTAACTAATTATATTTTAACCCTATCACCACAAACATCGGATTTATCAGATAAATATTTTGGTGCCATTTGAGGGCGTCATATAAAAAAATCATGACCTGCATGAACAAATCCGGATGTCTCTACTTCGAAAACCTATCTTAGGACCACAAAGATCAATCCTGCCGAAGCGAACCTTTGGTTCAGAAAAAGCCGTATTATTTACTTTTTTGTCGTGTACACATGCCACTATTTTAGTTGTAGGTATTTATTTTCGATTCACTATGCCTTGCCTTGGGTGCATGTCAACTTATAAAAAGTCTTACTGTGAGAGGGTTAATATAAAATAATGGAAGATAAGGTAACCATTGCATAGAACTCATAAATTAGGTTCACAGGACCCAGTCTCAGTTCTCAATCCAAGCTATGGTTGTATGACAAATGTATAATGTTAAACTGCTGCAGTTATTAACTGTACTCTTATCTTACTTGTTTAGTATTGTTTTCAAATAAAACCTATTATGATACATCAGATGTCTATGTCCAGCTGTGGGCTTCCGGTGGCTGATATGGTCATGATGATGTTACAACAGTGCTAATTTATTTTTTTGTATAACAGGTTCCTTTTGGTGAAATAAGTGCAGTTAGAGATTGGCTGGGCATTGAAGGACCAGTTGGAAAGCCCCCTGTGGAAGCTCCAACTCGGCCTGTCTTGGGATTTCAATGTACCAGGACAGAGGTAATATTTACAGAGTATAAAGCAGAGCTTTTAGAGTATCTTTAGGTATGTAATATACCAGGTGATTTTAGACTTCCTAGCTATATTTTCAAGGAAATTATACTTGAGCAAATTAAAATATACATATAATATACCATATAACAGCCGAGAAATGCATACCAAAAACTCCCATTTGTATGACATTACCCGCTACTGGGCCGTGAGCGGAGAGGGCAACGGCCGCGCGTATTGTATAGTTAGTTAATTAACCATTGATTAGATATTTGAGAGAAGTCTTCCTTAGGGTTTGGTGCTCTGATTGCAAAATTTCAACACATCAACCTGTAACTGTATGTATGTATTTCTAATGATTACAGGTGAGCGGTACAAGATTCTGGGGCTTGCTTAAGAATATTTGTGGAACACCTGACAATTTCTTCAGATCTAGTTTTGTCTACAACTATTTGCCACAACAATGGATGAACAGCAATGGAGCAAACATTACTCCAGGAGAATTTTCTGTAAGATGGTGATACGTTGTTATACATTCTTAAGCAAATTCAGTATTATGGGTTTGTCTATATTTTGTGGACACTGACTGCTAAGGGCCGAAATTGAATGAATTTCATACAATGCAGAACTATGTGTTTTTTTGAATGAAAACAACTTTGTTTTTGCCCGATCATCAAATTCTTCCATGTTGGTCTGAGAGAAAAAATTAAAACATAGACATACTCGTACCAACGGCTTCTCTTCCAGAGTTCATAAAAGGGAAGAAACCAATCGAGGGAATGAGTGAAGACGAAAAGTAAATTTTAACATTTAGAAACTGAATAACTCAGGATATTGCAATTGCCGGATTATATTATGTTATTTAATTGTAATTGTCGGATTTTACATGACCTATGTCACACAAATGAAGCATTATTTTTTTTGCGTGCTTTCTTCAGCTTTGATTCAGGTGCATTGGGGTTGGCACCTTTGTAAAATTGCTTGAATAAATCCATGGCCTCGTCTGCTAAAACATTGCCAGTTAAACTATGTGAGTAGCCATAAAGGTTATCAACATCCAGAATAGTTTTTCTTCTAAACCTATCATTGGTGCATCCATCGACAACTTCTTTTACATTCAAATTGTAATGCAGCTGCACACATGATACATGGTGCCACAGTGACATAGACACTTATCATTCTAAAATAAGCATTATAATTTATTTCTATTTATTATACTGAGTCGATACAGTTTATTTCTGCATCTCTTGTTGTACAATGGAGAAGATTAACAGTGTTCCGTGATTCGGCCACGATATTCCCGTTGATGGTGAACACACATCCAACAGGAACTTCCTGTGCGGCCATAGTTTCCATTGCCAGCTCAAGAGCACTTCTCATAAAATCAACCAATTAAAGGATTTTACAAAAATTATTGCACTATTTTTTTAATCTGAAATAAACGAAAAAGGATAAAATTCTGCAGTTACTATTTTTCAAAAAATTATCTTCTATACTTATAAAACGAATCATTTTGGAGGTATAAACATGCCGCTGGTACGAGTAGAGGTATGTCTACACGTTTGATATTTTTCTTCCATGCTGGTCTGGAAAAAATAAAACGTAGATGTACTCGTACCAACGGCTTCTTTTCCCGAGTTCATAAAAGGGAAGAAACCGATCGAGGGAATGGGTGAAAATCTGAATCATGGTAATAAATAGGCAATGCTACTAGCTACTCATCAATATTTTGGTTCCCTTTTTCCACCTTTATGCCCACTGTCACGCGTCCCTGGGCTCTGTCTACACCGTAGTATACATATATCTGTATATTCATCATGTATAAAGGAAAATTATGTGACTACCTAATTGAATTATTTTAATACTTTTCAGATGGCACAGATGACACCACTGTTCAATGTTTGTGATCCTGCATTTATCAAAGTCTTACAACTGTATGATGTGCAAATTGTAATTGCAATTGGAAAGTTTTGTGAAATGAGAGCCCAAAAAGCTTTGAAAGCCTACTTACCACATAGTCCTGTTAAGGTACGTTTTAAGTTTATAAGCATCTGTCACATGATGCTTTATTTGTGTTCTATTAAAATTGTGGATGATTTTTAGATCCTGTATTTGCCACATCCAAGTCCAAGGGCTGTCAATAATACAGACTGGAACCAGAAAGCTTATGAATGTCTGAAAACTTTTAACCTACTGACATATTACACTAATTAAGTAGTTGTGGACTAACAGGTAACAATATTTATTGTTTTTCTTTTTGCCAGCATCATGATCATTAATTTTTTTATATTTATTACTAAGCATAAGCCTCAGCTCCCAAAAGACTATCAATCAATCAATTTATTTCAGAACTATGTTCTTGTTGGTGGAGTATTTTCCATGCCTCCCGATCTTCAGCTAAATGCTTAACCTCCCTATACGACACAACTTCTGCCTTTTCCTTTACTTCATCCATGAACATCCTTCTTGGCCTTCCCTTTCCTCTCCTTGCCTCTATCTTTCCTTCCATGATGTTTCTAATGAAATTATCGTGTCGTATAAGGTGTCCAAACATTTTTCCTGTTCTTACATTGATTGTCTTCAAAAGACTACGTAGTACTTAAGAAAATTTATATGACATGTTGTTAATCCCTCCGAAATGTTTCGTTTTTAAAAACAGAAACAAAAGAAATTTTTTGCGGAATTTTATCTTTTTTCTTTTGTTACAGATAAAAAAATAGTGCAATAACTTTTGTTAAATCCTTAAAATGGTTGATTTTATGAAAAGGGCTCTTGAGCTGGCAATGGAAGCCATGGCCGCACAGGAAGTTCCTGTTGGATGTGTGTTCACCATCGACGGGAAGATTGTGGCAGAATCACGGAACACAGTTAATCTCACCCATAATCCAACAAGACATGCAGAAATAAACTGTATTGACTCAGTATTAGAATATTGCAAAAGTAACGAATTAGATTATAAGGCTTATTTTAGAATGATAAGTGTCTATGTCACTGTGGAACCATGTATCATGTGTGCAGCGGCATTAAACAATTTGAATATAAAAGAAGTTGTTTATGGGTGCACCAATGATAGGTTTGGAGGAAAAACTGTTCTGGATGTTGGTAACCTTTATGGCCACTCATATAGTTTAACTGGCAGTGTTTTAGCAGATGAGGCCATGGATTTATTGAAGCAATTTTACAAAGGTGCCAACCCCAATGCACCTGAATCAAAGGTGAAGAAGAAAAAATAATGCTTGTAAAATCCGACAATCACAATAAGATAACAAAGGGCAATCGCAATATACGGAGTTATTCAATTTCTAAATGTTAAAATTTTTGACCCATCTTTAATTACTGTACTAAAAATTTCGGATTTCTCTAAGAACATCAACAATATCATCTTCATGACCTTGTCTCAACAAATGGCAATAAACAAGTGATAAGGGTTTTTTGGATTAATAATTTAGGTAAGACTCAATTCGGAATTTAAAATATTTTTCTGTTATATATTTTAGAGTATTTTGAAACCCTTTTTTCATGGAAAAACAAATAACAATTGTTCTTCACTGTTAGATAAGGAATCGATTTGCTAAAATTCAGATGCTGAATTATATACATTGCTGGTTTTGTAATTAAATAATGTTCAATGGTTGCAATAAAGGCAATGCATAAACATTTTTTTTTATTCAGCGCAGTGTATTCCCAACCAGCTAAGTAGTAGTGTAAACTTACGACTAGTAAGTGGTAAGCAATGTTTATCTCTTGCTTTTTTTTGATAATAGTCGTTACATTCCAATCCATTCTATCGTTTAGTTTGCGCCTATCATTACGTACCAAAACTGTAAGTACTTTAAACTTTGTACTAATAATGGTTATAAAATAATTATTTAAAAACATGTTTTAAATCTTACTATGTTTAATAAGTCTGCAAATTATTACAATCCCTGTTATTTATGTCTAAATTATAATAAAATAGTTATACCTACAGCACTATACTACTTGACACATTCCATTTGGTTTAAAACTAATGTAGACAGGTAAAACATACTTAACAAACTCAACAACAACCATAAAATATTAATATCCAATCACTAAAATAGGTACATAATTATATTATAACTTTCCATACACTTTTGCTTAAAGAAACACACCCCACTGTTTAAATATAAAAGTGAGATCTTATTTTGGAATATTTACATGTCAAACAAACCACTACTAATAAAATATCCACAAGGATATCACAGAAATTTTTCACTAAGCCTAATTTTTGAGATCTCACAATTACATTCCCACAGTGAAATAAATCAAAATAGGTTTTTGTACAATAACAGGGTACAACTAAGTATGTGTTTTATTATATTATTAAATTTGTAAATGTAGGCAATTAACTAAATGCATTATGCTTAATGTTCTCACTACACATACATCATACCAGCACTAAAATAATGGTTGCATAATAAATAGTAATCAGTAAAGTCAACAGCAGTACCAAGTTCCACCACCAAAAGAAAGGCCATACATATCTTGTAAAAGAATTTAGAGCCTTTGTTTCATAGTGGTTCTATCATTTACTTATTAGATCCAAATTTGAACATGTAGGAATGTAGGTATATTTTTGTTCATAATATCTCATCAATAAATTGATATCTATTACTTTTATGAGGAAAAGAAGGTGACAGGTCAATACCATGCCTTGTCTGATCAATATAAAAAAAAAATACTACTGTTTATAACTAAATTACAGCAGCAAATTCAATTTTCTGGACTATGAAAGCCATTAACAAGTGGGTATGTAGGTTCCAATTCTTCTGTCTCTACCCCATGATCTTGATTCCCATTGGGGAGTTCCAGTACAGGTTGAACTGTAGGCTGGTCCACAGGGCTTACACTGCGACTGGAAGTGCTGCAGCTATCTGAACTCGAGGAGCTGTCACTTTCAGAGTCTTCACTAGTAGATGCTTGGGATCTTTGGCGTAGGTGATCATTTTCCAATTGTAGCTTCTCATTTGTAACTTTAAGTTGCACAATTTGTTCTTCCTGTTCCTTTAACCGTTGCATTATATCAGTAAGAGATTGTTCCTCAACTAAGCTAGATACTACAGATGTTCCAGAAGTATCTCTTTCAGTTATCATGCTGTCCCTATCCGTTGCTGATGTGTCCTTGTCTGTTACAAGGTCATCATTATCCATGAATTTGGGCTTTGAGCGTTCAGTTCTTTTTAGTAGATTATCATACTTAGCTTCAAGTAAAAGGTACTCTTGAATCAATTCATTTTTTGACATGTTAGACAAACGCTCACACTGCGCATCCTCATACACACTGGAGAACTCTTTAGTCAGATACTCTTCTTCGTCTTCGGGCAGAGAGAAAAAATAATTTTCTTCTGAATCCACACTAAAACTGGAATCGCGGGTACGTGCGGAAGGAGTACGCAAAATATGAAAAGAATTTTCCGGTTCAGGTTTGTGTATTTCCATTAAAAATTGATTGTTGTTGAAAGGTGCTCGCGTTTTTGCCAAAACAATTTTTCGGAAACGATTGTTTCTTTTTGTTTTATCATTTTTTCGGCGATCCTGCCAAGGGGCTTTCACAAAAGGCTTTAAAACTTTGCGCTTAGATTTCCCGCGTCGCCTCTTTTTCTTGCCATTTCCTTCAAGCTTGGGTTTTTGCATTTCAACTACAGATGGCGTATTGACCAAAGGTGGTCGCGTCTCGTCGCCATCTTTTATTTCCGATATAATGTTATTTACTTCCATTGTGTAGACTATAAAAGACTTTCAGATGAATATAATATCGAATAGTACACTTACAGTTTTTGCTTCGATAACTTCAAGATGCAGATTTCAATAAAACTCAGCTAAGAAACAATTAAATGCACAGAGCTCGAAACAGTACCACAGCAGTTCGGCCATTTTTATTTATTTATTTATTCATGCGCGTTCGTTTCTGATAAAAAAGGGGGTTACTATTTTAAAAAAAGTATCTCAATTATGTAATTGTTAGTGTGTCAATATAATGTGCCTTTTAATGTTCAACAAAATTCGTAATAAACAAGCAATTACAAGATTAAAGCATTTATTTGCCTTTAATTTATAATATTTTGTTTTCAAAGACGTACACTTACGAAATCATGGCAACTATTCGTTTATCAATGTCATACAAAATAATACAAATGTCGATGTCAAAGTCAAAACGTTTGTTGTTTCACTGTCAAAGAAGGAAAGGAAAGGAAGTGTAAAAAGAATAATATATTTTGCAATTATTTATACTTATTATAAAGTTAGTTTTATTATTTTAGAAGTGTCGTAAAATAACGACTTTTAATTATAAAAATTAGTTTATTAGTGGCATTTCATTTATTTCTTTAATATTTTTTTACAAGAAACCATTGCTATTTAGTATGGCCGACGATATTCTTTTCGAATTACTTCATTCAGAAATTATAAATTATTCTCTTGAACAATCAAAAGACAGTAATGATAAAAAAGTAAGTCTATAACCTATAACTTTCATAATTTTATGTCTATTGAACTCTATTGAAAGAAAGAATTGTTCTCATATATAAACTTGTGACAACACTACAATCTACTTTCTGTTAATAAGGCACCTTATTTACTTCCAGGAGACAGATTTATCAGTAGTTGAGTATATTGGATTTGCAGCTGGTTATAAAATAATGGAACGGCTTACACGGGAATGGCCGAGGTTCAAGGATGAATTAGATACAATGAAGTTCATTTGTACAGATTTCTGGACTTGTATTTATAAGAAACAGATTGATAATCTGCGCACCAATCATCAAGGAGTTTATGTTTTACAAGATAATGCCTTTAGATTCTTAACTAACTTCTCTAATGGACATCAGTATTTGGAATATGCCCCCAGAGTAAGAGTTATGACATTATTTTGATTCCTATTTAATATTTTAATACACACTGATCTGGTCAATATATAACTAACTACAGAACCTACATTTATACAAATATATTGGAATTATTTTAATAAACAAATGTTCTCATAAAATTTTTATAGGAATGGAACTTATGTTTTATCATTTACTTTAAACATTATTATTAATACTTTAAACTAATTATAGTACCTACTCTCTTGCTGAATTAAAATAATTTTCCCCATTTGCACTTTGACGGATATTATTCACAAAACATATATGTCCTACATTCTTAATTAATATGGTTTGTTTCAGTATGTGGCATACACATGTGGACTGATCAGAGGTGGGCTGGCAAACCTTTGTATCAACAGTGTGGTCACCGCAGAGGTGCAAAACATGCCTTCTTGCAAGTTCCATATACATGTTCAAAGAACCTAATGTCCTGCTTGATTGCAGTGACTAGTGTAAAACCATTTAAATGAATATAAAAATAAATTTATATTATCATCACAGAAACGCATAGGGCTAGAAAAAAAATCTTTTTATTTATGTTTCTCTTAAAAAATTACTACAGGCAAGTACTTGTGAGATGTCACAAGTGATAAACAAAATTGCATTAATCATTCCCATCACCTGTAACAAGCACTAGATCATAACTATTAATAATAGCTTGATAAGAGTTTCTTGAATCAAGAACATACTTGGAAGACCACAAGCATATTCAACAACAATGTGCAGTTTTCTAGACCTTATAAAGTTCTGTGCTTTGCTTACTAGTGATGTTGCCATAGTATGTGATGCTTCGGCCGCACTTGTGCCTATCGTCTCGAAGCAATTCGCGGCGAATCTTCGTACGTTTTGTACACTAAAAAGTTATCGCGATAAAGTGCTGGTCACACTAGCGGCTTCGTTATTTTTCATGAACTATCTGGCAATAATCCAAGATGGCATCATCTACGTGTTTTAAATATGACCGACGACTTTCTTTTCTTAAACATGTGTGCTTACAATTACATAATGCATTTATTGAAACCTAAAAAGAAACCTAGAAAGAAAAAGCTAAAAATTTTAACACTACTTTATCGTTCTACTCCATTTTTACGTATTAACAACCGTGGCACCGTCGCACTGCACGCGTCTGAACAAGTTGAAAACAAACGTCAAAATAAATAACGCAAGTGCGACCACGCAGAGCGAACGGTTAGCGTGCTCTCTTCAAGCACCGATTGGCCCGATCGGGTCAAAAGAACAATTGAATTCAATTGTGTCTGCGATTTATGTTCTTGAAGGATATCCTTTGATGTATCGCCACCCGCGCGATAACCGACACGAAGTCGAATATTCGGGACGATACCCGATAACGGCTGGTCACATTTGCGTGTATCGTGTAATAGCACGAAGCTTCGTGACGATAGGCGCAGGTTCGGCCCAAGCATGATACTATCTTGACCTCGAATATCAGTCATACTATCGATAGTTCTACCGATCTTTGACGACACTATCAATATTGTCGGTACTATCGATTGATAAAAATAAGAAATACTATTGCTAAAGGTCGATAGTATCGATACTATCGATAGAATGCGTTTCGACAGTATCGATAGTTTTGCCCTATAGATAGTCAAAGATTTTACGATACTATTGTTTGCTCATAAAAGTCAATATTGCTAATAATTATAAAGTACATCTATCATACCTTTCTCAACATATTACATATTTAAAATATACAAACATACATAATATCATGCCTATTTCCCACAAAGGTAGGCAGAGACTATGAACCTCTACTTGCTACGATCTCGACAAACCTGTTTCGCTTCATCTACACTCATCAATCTCTTCATAATAATTATAATATAAACCTAACATTTAAACATTGTGTATATTTGTGTCCCTTTTACGACCAAGTGTCGTCTTAATCCCAGTTTTTAGTATCGAAAATACGTCGATATTAATTTACTAAACCAAAACTATCGATTCTATCGACCTGCGTCGATAGTATCGACTATTTAGTGGCGATACTATCGGTAGTATTGTGTGTCGATAGTATTGAAAGAATCGACAAAGTTCAATAGTATCGCCTAATTTTTAGTATCGATAGAATTCAGCATTTCGATATTTTTAATAGAATTATTCACACAATCGTCAATTTTTCAAGTTCAACTATCGCCATTGCAACAACACTAGTGCTTAACTTTGTTATATTATGATATTATTTCCTTATAATTATTAAAATCAAATAAAAACGTCAATCTACTATTGAACAATTTTATTTCAAAAACAATACTCCACTTTGTACTTACAGTAGATACTAAAAAAAATAAAGTAAAAAAAATCAATACAATCTTCTTTCCGGCTGTGGCTGGACGTCGTCGTAGTTTTTTTCTCAGCTTCCTATTTCCATTGCTATATTAGAAATGAGTTGGGCCGAGTTCCCGACACTTCCCAACTTATCCTTAATTTAACAGTTATAGGCTACTGGGATTCGAGATAATGCAGTGATGTAAGGCTAATGCTTGGGCCGGACCTGCGCCTATCGTCACGAAGCTTCGTGCTATTACATGATACATGCAAATGTGACCGGCCGTTATCGGGTATCGTCCTGAATATTCGGGCTTCGTGTTGGTTATCGCGCGGGTGGCGACACATCAAATATAGATAGATAGGGACAAATCACACTGATTGAGTTAGCCCCAAAGTAAGTTCGGGATATGTATTATGGGATACTAACTCAACGATACTATATTTTATAACAAATACATATACAGATAAACATCCAAGACCCAGGACAATTTGAAAAAGGCCATTTTTCATCTTGCCCTGACAGGGGATCGAACCCGGGACCTCTGGATGACGGACTAGCATGGTGACCACTACGCCACGGAGGTTGTCAAATAGCATAACAATACCACAAGTCAGGTGCATCTCTCTACATAAACCCTGAAAATGTAAGACATATTACATTAAATATATCTACAAATAATAACACTATGTAAATATTTCAGAAATTCAGTTTATATTGAATATTCTATCTTTTTTAATAATAAAGTTTTCACCATGACAACATAAAGAATATTTTGAATTGAATATGACATTTTTTATATAAAACTTCTTGTCAGCCAATAAGAACATTCGTGCTAATGCATCGGCCGCACTTGCGAAGCTATTCGCGGCGAATCTTCGTACGTTTTGTACACTACAAAGTTATCGCGATAAAGCGCTGGTCACACTAGCGACTTCGTTATTTTTCACGAACTATCTAGCAATAATCCAAGATGGCGTCATCTACGTGTTTTAAATATGGACGACGACTTTCTTTACTTTAACATGTGTGCTAACAACTACATAATGCATTTATTAAAACCTAAAAAGAAACCTAGAAAGAAACAGCTAATTTAACACTATTTTATCGTTCCACTCCATTTTTACGCATTAACAACCGTGGCACCGTCGCACTGCACGCGTCCAAACAAGTTGAAAACAAACGTCAAAATGAACAACGCAAGTGCGACCACGCAGAGCGAATTGTTAGCGTGTATAAATCCTTTGATGTATCGTCACCCACGCGATAACTACACGAAGTCCGAATATTCGGGACGATACCCGATAACGGCCGGTCACATTAGCGTGTATCGTGTAATAGCAAGAAGCTTCGTGACGATAGGCGCAGGTCCGGCCCAAGCATAAGAAGATTTTAATAGAAAACATAACACTTCTATTTCGGGGCAGTCGTGACAACTCGGGTCGTGTATTGAAGCGTTGTGCCGGTTGTGCGCGAGGTGTCAAAATGTACAATACAAACTTCAGCTTTAAAAAAATATAATTTATTAAAAAGAGAAATCTCAGGGTGGATTCAGAGGGCCCTACTATGCCGGTCGTTCTGTGTCACTTGGGAAAGTAAGGAGGTACTGTCCTGGAGTCCAGTGCTGGGAAGTGAAGCTGCCGGTGGCCAGTTGTTGGGGGCTGTCCAGGACTTGAGTAGGTATATCTATGTGCCTAGGTCTTTCCGCGGGAAAGTGTATTCTTACGGGTATTCGTAAGTCCGAAACTAGAACCCTGGAAGTGATCGATGTCCATGGTTAGAGAAATGCCCAAGAAATGTTGACCAGCCATTGCCACGAGAGGTGATGATTTTTTATT
The DNA here is from genome assembly GCA_943193695.1 of Acrobasis suavella. Lineage (NCBI taxonomy): Eukaryota > Metazoa > Arthropoda > Insecta > Lepidoptera > Pyralidae > Acrobasis > Acrobasis suavella. The sequence goes on from OW971947.1 coordinate 9,231,092, forward strand.
TATTTATTTATTTAACTTTATTACAAAAATTGTAACAGGCGGACTTAAGGCCCAGGGCCTTTTCTACCAGTCAACCTACAGGTGATGCGGATAAAAGCTAATTTTGGACGACATGGTACATTCTAATTTAACTATAATTTAATTACTATCTTCAAGTTTTACCAAAAATACATTTAACGATAATTTTATTCATATATATACTTATCTATATATTCATATACATACATGGAAAAATACACAAATATTGCATAAATTCATAAACCCTACATAGACTACATAAATATTTATAATACTCTATGACAATTGGTGAAGATAATGAGCGCGCACAGCCCTCTTAAACGCCTGACGACTAGGGGCTTTGAGGATGTCAAAGGGAAGGGCGTTCCAAAGCATCACGGCTTGCTTGGTGAATGATTGATCGAAAAACCCACTCCGGCAGCGAGGCACATCGAGAAGAAGATTGTTGGAAGAACGAAGAACTCTGAGATGGGTATCACCCTGAAAAGTGAACTTGTTTTTGAGATACATCGGAGTTTTTGGGTCGAAGAGTATGGAGAATAGAGTAGTGAGAATATGCAAATTGCGACGTTGACGGATAGGTAACCATTTGAGTTGAGACCGGTAAGCCGACACATGGTCGTACTTCCGAAGGCCAAAAATAAAACGCAAACAGTTATTTAGAAGTCTATCAAGTTTGTTGAGAAAGTTACAATTCAGATCCGAGCAACATACATCCGCGTAATCTAAAATTGGAAAGATGAGAGAGTACACCAGCATAGTCTTAATATTAATAGGGAGAAAGTTCTTTAACCTGTACAAAGAGCGGAGAGCCCCCGTTACTTTTCCAGAAACCTCTGCAATATGAACATCCCAACGAAGGTTTGTATCAATGTGGAGCCCGAGGTCTTTGACGCTAGAGCAAAATGGGATTGGGATATTATTAAATTGAACTGGAGGAAGTGAATTGCTGTCAAGCCGGCTTGTTAGATGTGAGCTACCAACTATAATGGCTTGACATTTATTAGGGTTGACAGTGACACCAAAACGTCGAGACCAATCAGCAATTGCCGCTAAATCTAAATTTATTTGATCGATGGCTTTATCAACATTATCAACATCTGTTTGTACATAAAGTTGCAAGTCATCGGCATAAAGATGATACGTACACTGAAGTTCTTTGGTGATAAAATCAATGAAAATGGAAAATAATAAAGGAGAGAGGATGCCACCCTGCGGAACGCCAGTATCCAATTCACACCAACTTGATGATAAATCATCGATGCGAACTGATTGCTGACGTCCACGAAGATATGAGGAGAACCAATCCACAGCCGAGGGAGAAAATGAATGGTGGGAAAGGATCGCGAGAAGGATGTCATGATCGACGGTATTAAACGCATTAGAAAAGTCTACTAAACCCAACACAGTGACTTTAGTATTATCCATACCTGCTCTAATATCATCGATCACTTTAAGGAGAGCTGAAACAGTGCTATGTCCAGGTCTAAAACCGGACTGTAAGGGATTTAATAACCCATTACGAGTGAAATATGAGGTGAGTTGCTTATGTACGCAAGCCTCAAGAACCTTTGACAATAGCGGGAGAATTGAGATGGGACGGAAATGATTTGGGAGAGAAGGGTTGGGAACTTTGGGTAGGGGGCATATGAAAGCTTTCCGCCAGAGTGAGGGAAACTGACCTGAAGTGAGTGAAAAATTAATAATATGGGTGATGATAGGGACAGTAACGTCAAGAATGCATTCAATCATACGTCGATTAAGTTGATCAACGCCCACGGCTCTGGTTTTGATGGCTAGAAAAATCTTTTTGACTTCTTCTTGACTAACCGGAGAAAAATTAAATTCAGTTTTGACACCAGAAGGAAGAGCAGCAATGCAGGAAATGGTATTGAATTGATGATGTGAGGTGATGGTGACGGAGGTACCTACTTTTACCTAAGTGCAATGACTGTGGCTGCTGGACATCATTAAGAACAGAGTTCACAATATGAAATTACTAATTATAAAAAAAAAGATAAAAGTCTAGTGGGAGAAATGTTCTAGAACAAAATTTACTTTTCAACCCGGGCGGTAGTTGAACACTACAACGCCCGGGCAAAATCTACGAAATTAGAATTAGTATTACTTATTAAAACATTACTAGAAACACTACTACAAGTTAGCAATCCGATTTTAGATGTATCTAGATCAGTCTTTCCCAAAGTGGGCGATAACGCCCCCTTGTGGGCGCTGGAGGCTTTAAGGGGGGCGGTAACGGGCCCATAATAAAGTTGGGGGGCGCTGATGTGATTTAAGCAATGAGTGATTTATAACTTCAGCTATTTCATATTTTAAAATTAACTGAAATTAAAATCCTCTTACTACACAACATCCATTTATTAGTTCATATTTATATCCTTTTTTATTGTACAAATATAAACTAAAAATGTAATTAATATTTATTATTTAAATGCGTTCACAACGCTATTTATATCGTTAAAGGAATCAAACACTGAAAAAATTTCGTGTTTTAAAGTTTCGCAGGTGAGGTCCCCACTTCCGATACTCTTTATTATTGTAAAATTGTATTATTATTTTTTTTTTTATTTAAAATTAACAATGTTGATTATTGTTATTTTTTATAAAAGATACTCTAATGTACTGGTGTATGTATTATTATTGCTCTCTCTTGTAAAAAAGTCTAGTTTAGAATATAGGTTGAATTAAACTACAGGCAAGACAAATATGTGATTCAGGTTTTTACGGTGAAAAAAATGGGGGGCGCTACAAAATAACAGATTTTTAAAGTGGGCGTTTGACAAAATAAGTTTGGGAACCTCTGACTAGATTCTAGCCAGTGAAGTTACTCGTACCTATACTTATATACTAAATTTGAAGATTATTTCGCCACTTACCGAATTTCGGGTTTAAATAGCACTTGATGTTCAATTTTCTTTAAAATAGATATAGGTACTCGTATTGACTTATATTATTATTAGTATTTAAGAAATTCGCTTTTGCAAAATCACCACGTATAAAGAAGAACGATCTGAGATGAGAACGTATATACGTGTGTCTCGCGACAAGGAAATTATACCAATGATGACCGATTGACCGCTCGCCGGTGCATCGAAACAAAGCAACTCAACTGCCTACATAAAAAACGCTGCATGTCGCAGTCACTATTGCGAATTCAGCCGTTCTTGAGTTGGCTAACTTCTGCAGTAAATAGTATTGAATGTTAATTTGCTTTATGTAAATATATGTTTATTAATATTTTAATTACAAATAAGTTCAGTTTAGGTTACGTAAAATAATAAATTATATTTTTCTTATATTTAATTTTCGTTGAGGCTTAGTTTTAAGTCAATATGTTTAAACTTGTAAATAAGAGATATTTTAATCATATTATAAAAATATAATTTGTACAACGTTACAGTATTTTTCTCTTATGTTTCGGCCGCACTTGTGCCTATCGTCCCGAAGCAATTCGCGGAGAATCTTCGTACGTTTCGTACACTACAAAGTTATCGCAATAAAGCGCTGGTCACACTAGCGGCTTCGTTATTTTTCACGAACTATCTGGCAATAATCCAAGATGGCGTCATCTACGTGTTTTAAATGTGGACGACGACTTTCTTTTCTTTAACATGTGTGCTAACAATTACATAATGCATTTAATGAAACCTAAAAAAAACCTAGAAAGTAAAAGCTAAAAATTTTAACACCATTTTATCGTTCCACTCCGTTTTTACGCATTAACAACCGTGGCACCGTGGACAGCACGCGTCTGAACAAGTTGAAAACAAACGTCAAAATTGGTCAAAATGAATAACCAGAGGGGCTAATGTTAGTACATCAAAGTAGGAAATTATGACGTATAATGATATCGATTCGAAATGTATTCTATTTGTGTATGATCCTTATATAAATCAAGATCATTTTATTTGGTCATATAATATAAGTTTGTACTAGAAATTACAGATGGCATAACTAGTAAAAGTAACTAAATAGTTCAATAGAATTTGAAAAGATGTCTCTAGTTACTTAGTCATTTTATAACGATAGTAGATTTTAATAATAAAAAAAAATATATAATTCGATACAAATGAGGGTGAAAATAAAACCAATAAATATGATTTTAACTAAAAAAAACATTTAACAAACCGTAAAAAGACAAATGTCCGTAAAATTACATCAACGTCAATTTTGTCTTGGTACAATTTCTATATATGTAAATGGCACCACCGATAAAGTTTTAAACTTGTAGGTACTAGTTTGTAATGTTGTGATGTGAACTTTGGTGTGAAACAAAAATCAAGAAAACTTACTAAATATATAAAGTGTGTGCTGAGACAAATAGAACTGTGTTATATTTTGGATATGTTTTGTCATTTCAACCATGTATATTCTGTGATGATCGTGTGATTTGATAATATAATTGATTTTCATTACATTTTAAATAAGGCTTTCATTTTGAGCCTATTTCGCATTGTTTATATAATTAATTATTTATTATCCAAAATATTGTGTGACTGCCATCTCCATTAATTGTCTCTTTGGCGTAATTACATAAACATTGTGAAGTATGGCAGGTTTATCTCCCAAAACAAAAACATCATACGTAGGTAAACTATACAGTAGGTATACTACATGGAAAGGGAGCGGAGAGCCTTGTGTGTTAGGGCAAATATGATAGCCCGAAGATTTGCACGCTGTACCAGGCAGGTAAAAGTTACGCTTTTCAAAGCATTTTGTACCTCTTTGTACACGTGCAGCCTTTGGACACATTACACCCAAGTAGCATACAGGGCTCTTCGCACTCAGTATAACAATGCCCTTAGAGTAATGTTGGGGATGCGCCGCCCTTGTAGTGCCTCAGGGATGCTGGCGGAGGCTGGAGTTGATAGTCTGTCAGCAATTATAAGAAAGCGCACAGCATCCTTGATTCACCGGGTGCGGGGTAGCGCCAACATTCTAGTAAAGACTGTTGCGGCTAGATTGGACGTGGATAGTGCTATCATGCAGCACTGGACTCGCGTTCACCTAGTCAAAGACACTAGACCGTCAATAAATTTCGATGTGGATAATATTATACTAACATAGTTATAAGTTTTCTTTGTTACTAACACTATATGGGTTCTTAAGCCTGAAATAAAAGATTTTTATTTTTATTTTTATTTTTATTTATTTATTTTTATTTACTATAGATGGCTTCGTGGTATAGATATATATATATATATATATATATATCTAATCCTTACTAAAGATAAGAGACGGCGTTAGTTATGCATTGCAAATTTTATTTCCGCTTCACACCGCGAAGATAGGTCTCTATTTCAGTATATACAAAAGAACTCTGTGTGAATAACGCAGGTGCGACCACGCAGAGCGAATTGTTAGCGTGCTTAAATCCTTTGATGTATCGCCACCCGCGCGATAACCAACACAAAGTCCGAATATTCGGGACGATACCCGATAACGGCCGGTCACATTTGCGTGTATCGTGTAATAGCACGAAGCTTCGTGACGATAGGCGCAGGTACGGCCCAAGCATTATCCAACATGTTGATTGATTAAAAAAATCGTTAATTTTTGTAACTCCGTGTTTCAAAAATAAGACCCTTGTAATTTGTTTTGTCTATGGTAAAAACTTCTGACGCAAACTTTTGATTGGCGCTCTTCGTTCTTTCAATAGTTTCAATTTTACAGAAAATGGCTTCCGAGGAGTTGGTGACTGAGCAGTTTCAACTTTTGGGAATAGATGTTGAAAAAGAAGTTTTAGCAAAATGTAAGTAGTCAATTACTATATAAATACCAGAATGAATATTGGTTTCATTAGAAAGAAGTTCTTTGTAATGTTATTTCCTTCTTTGGTACCGCTAGGAATATGAATGTTCAAGGCTATTCACTAATCACGTCTTCCCCCTAGGTGTAAGTTTATGTGAAGAAAACTGCGTCGACGCAGAAACTTTCATAGAAAGATGGATAGCATTCAGTTTAAACCATCTGAATGGCGCATCACCGACCTTGGAGAACGTAGATCTACTTGCAAGAAAGGAATTTTCCAAACTAACGGCAGAAAGAGCCAACGCTCCGGCTAAAGAAGCCTCACGGATAAGTACCGGCACGAGTTTGACAGTTTACGGAGCGCCCGTTACAGAACAGTATCCTTTTTATACGTTTATCCACGTGTTCTATTAGTATGTGAAGTTTCTTGGAAAGTTCAAATTTATAACCTGAGTGTAATTAACGCGTAATTGTTCATTGTTTGTGGCTCTGATATAACGTCGAGAGCATCGTACTTGTTGCGTTTGACATCTGTAAGGTGCCTACCTACTTATGGTGGACAGTGATACTGTGGCTTCTATTTTTATGGTACCTACTTCAAGATACCTACCTATTATCTGCTCAGTCTTATAACCCGTTGCATCATGATAATACTCAATACTTCAACATTAAACCAAATAAATTCTTAATTGATAGACCAGATAACAATGTCCTGTCCAATTATGTGACCACAACTCCTAAGGTTTGTATTTTTACACATATATAATTACATTATCCTATCATGGACCCTTACCATTAGTAGGTTGTTTTGTGTAGAATAAAAAACTCAAATATGATTGTTTTTATTTTATGATTATTCTGGATACAATTGTTGCATGTTTTTATTGACTAAAAAGTAAAGTTGTTGTAAAATCTGCAATTCCCAACAAGTGCTGTTATACAATATGTTACAAAAACTGTCTGAACCTTTGTAGAAGCAACTTAGACCGTCAATACGAACAACTTTTCTTATGGGACCAATGCTTGAAAAGAAATAATTGACATTTTCATTAATACTATAGTATGAAAATGACGAATTTTTTTTTCAAGTTTCAAGCATTAGTCCCATAGGAAAAGTTGTTCATATTAACGGTCTGAGTTGCTCCTACAAGGATCGGACAGGGTTTTTGTAACATATTGTATAAAGAGCAAGACATCAAGATGTATATTTTAGCTCATATGGGTCATTCCATGTCAAACGCTACTATGCCAATTTTGTTAAAGTACTCTTTTTTTAACATAATTAGCTGCTAAAGTAAGTCTATATACATTGAATCATATGAATTGACTAAAAAATCTAACAAAAAGAACTTTTTCACCATTTTTTTTTTGATTTGAAGTATGAGAAAATATTCGCCTGAAGGGACAGATTTTGAAGCTTAAAATGACAACTCTGTAAAACTAATATGACGTTAATAGTCAAAGCTAACTTTGTGCTATGTTGAGTAGTGATAAATAAACTGCTTCATAAACGTAAAAAAAACTTCGTTAAATTTCCTTTGTTTCTCGTACTTTTTCATAGGGGACATTGCATGTTACACCCGTTACGAAAATAAGGGAAAAGTTTAATCTGTAGCTTACTTATTGCACTATCATCAGCTTGATGGCTTTGGGAAAGTAAGGATTAGTTTGCAAACAAATGGCCGATGTCTTCGATTTTATACTAGACTTTATAAATTATGATAATTTCGCTACGCCGTTACGCCGTTACGTAACGGGCGTAACGCACGCAGTGTAACACTGTTTTGGAGAGGCTTTGTGGTCGCAAATAAATTTGCGGCGGCTTCTGGAAGAAAGAGTTCATCGCAAAGAGACCCTGAGCTTGCTCCAAAAAATCTGCCAGCCTACGTCCCCTGTTATTTTGCTCTCCGTATCCAAAGTTTCCCAGCCTCGAGCCCACCAAGTGGGTCTTTTTAAAGGCATAATGTTAATCAGCTCGGTTATGTAAATTTTAAACATGTATTTTGGTGTAGATATTTAAGGTTCAACAAACTATGCCTTCAGCCAAAGAAATAATGCCTGCAAAAAGAGAAGGAGAAAAATCGCAAGAGATGCGACGCCATGAAGCTAAATCCTACCCCGAAATTAATATCAAACGAAAAATATAATGCACCACAAAAATTTGCGGCTTTTGGTGTAATAATCATATTTATAGGATAAATAATAGTAAAGTTATGACAAATACAAAATTTTAATTTTAGTTTTATGGCTCTCCTTAAAAGTTGTGTTTTGGTGGTAACGCCCTTTGAGCCGCAAGGTATCGATATGTAACAAAATCCGTCTGATCCTTGTAGGAGCAACTCAGACCGTCAATACGAACAACTTTTCCTATGGGACCAATGCTTAAAACTCTTAAGAAATAATTGACATTTTCATGAACACTTTAGTAGAAAATGTCGATTTTTCCAGTTTCAAGCATTGGTCCTGTAGGAAAAGTTGTTCATATTGACGGTCTGAGTTGCTCCTACAAGGATCGGACAGGGTTTTTGTTACATATTGTATAAAGAGCATGACAGCAAGATGTATATTTTAGCTCTTATATGATATAGCTACCAAATTGTTATAGCGATTGTGATATTTTCATTGGATCAACAGTCACTAAGTTATCCAAATCCACTGTACATTGGCCACTATTTTTACAGCACAGCTCTGTATGAAGATTAACTTGACACTGCTGTTGACTGTGGTTAGATATTATTTACATCTCTCAACAACTCCTGTTGATGATTTTCATATGCTCTTTTTGGTTCCTTGTTGGTGCTGAACTTAGAAGACAAGATAAAGTTAAGAAGAGTTGCCTCATTGCAGTTGATGAGTATAGGTTTAGTGCCGCAGTGTTTCCATTCTGTGACTAGATCTACACTCATTGATTGCTTAGAGGCTCATCTATCGTCTGGAATCCATGAAGGAGTTGGATTATTTATACTTGCTATGGAGTAGCATTTCATTTCAGCTAAAGACAGAATCTGCGAGTTTTGATAGAATCTTGAGCAATGTACAAGGATAAATCTACATATATCATAATAAAATTTCTTTTCAATGCATTCATACTAGTGGATATATTCCTTGCTGTACAATTTAGACAATCTTCATTCTCTACTGAAAACTTATAAAAATCTGACTTGATGATATTTGTGGGCGAGTTTGCTTCTGGTTCATGTGGTTACCTATCATGACTAGATCCATACTCGTCTGCAGCCATCAACTCAATCACCTGGTACACAGAAGAATTTATGACATCATCCTCATAGGCATGATTTGTACTTGGAAATGTATTTAATCAAAAAGGGAAGTATTTGTCAATTGAACTGTATTTGTAGATTAAATGTTATTGAGCTAACTGATTAAGTATTAAAAGCCTGTGTTATTTCAATAACTCACTCAACCATACCTATTGGCATCCATTGGCTTGCCATATGGACATGGTCGCTATAAATTCTAAGTTTTTGCATAACTTTATTATAATTGGGTAGGTGACTGGATCAAAAATAAATTATTCGGTACAGTTCATAAAATTAAAAGTAAAAAAATAGTGTCACTTTTCATTGATCATATCCATTATTGACAAGATTTTAGATTTATTAATGCAGAAGTCTCCTTCCCCGCGACAGAATCAGACTTTCCCATACAAACGTAGTCTATGTTGTATTATGATGATGTAAAGGACACATGGGATATAGACAATATTATGTCATTTTAAAGAAATTGCAATTAGGTTACTTCTACACCCTTATATTTTCTTTTCAGTTCATAATTTTACTGCAGGAAACCAATTATAACCCTAGATGGTTGCAATTTCTTTAAAATTACAAATTTTTACCTAAATCTGACGTCGTTTCAGAATAAAACGTAGACTACGTTTGTATGGAAAAGTCTAGGGTAAGGGGATTCTTAAGAGCACCATTTGACTCCAATAAAGCATGACGTCACGCTTTCGTATTTCATACAAAATCCCATACGAAATGTTTGTTTTGGCGTTTAGAAAAAGTGTCTGATTTGACTTCTTGTCATCTAGCCAAGTGATTATTTTTACAAATTGTCCTTTTCTAAACTTGACAAATCATTATTTTGTTCAATTTATGAATTGATTGTTGGTTTTATAATAAGTGTAGATGTATGTTCAAGCTGTTGTAACTATAATTCAACATTAGTTTATCATCCTTATGAAACGTTACCATTAACGTTTCATAAGGATTAATGGTACCACTAAATATTTTTGAACTGGTGTTATGGACGAATATTATTTAAATGTCAATACTGCACAAATTCAAAGTAAGGTATAGATAGATAGTGTCTGTAATATATAGCTGAATATGAATTTTACATTGTTCGGGAATTGCAACATGGTAAATTCTACTTTATTGTATAATAATATGCATTTGGCCATGTTGACCTAATTTATGCATGTACAAACGTTTCAGAGGGTTAAAGTAGATCCAGATGCAGTTGCGGCTCACACTGAACTGCAGCCCATCACATACTCGCCCACAACGTTAGTATGCATAAACTCATTTCTCAAAATAAGGGTCATCTGAATTTATGATAGAATTGATTTAAGCATCTGATACATCTGGTTTACCTATGTAAGTCAGTCGATACAAAAATGACTGTCCTATCGCGCGGCTTAGTTTTTAAGCTGATGAAACAATTAATAAAACATTATAGTCTAAGAGCCCATGAGGGCCAGACCTTCCTATTGTCCGTAAGTATGAAAGTTCTTCCATGTGTGTCCCCAACACAGGTAAGAATGATCCCCACTCGTGAAACCTGGATCATGGTTCCTTTGGCAGGTAACAGGTAACAAAGGTGTATAAAATCTTATCTCCAATTTATTAAGTTACCAAGCTCAATTTTTTTGTATTTTATTCGTAGCAGCATTAAAACTCACGATGCTCATTGCCAGACATATAGTATAGTTACGACCCTCCGCCGGACACCCCTAAACTATAATTCTCTGTAATTATACTTACCTTATAATAGGAAAGCTGAATTTTATAAATGTTATTCAGAGAATTATTAAACTGAGTTTTCTCAGTAGCGAGACAGTTTTTTGGGTTCTATAATCCTGCCAGACGCATTAAAAGTGTGACTGTGTTGGGGACACACGTGGAAGAACTTTCATACTTACGGACGATAGGAAGGTCTGGCCCTCATGGGCTCTTGCTCTATTACTTGCTCATTATCAGGAAAAAAAAAGGGTAAAGAGGGATAAATTATATTGTTTAATTTGATTGCCTTTATTTTACTACATATTTCTTGTTCTGATTATACCTGAAAGATTAAGCTGTTATAAATGGTGTTAAGATCCCATTGTTTTTTAGGCTCTTGGATTGCAGATAAACGAATATTCCATCTACAGTAGAATGTAATTTATTCAACAGGACTGACTCAATGCTGAGCTGACACATGCCCTTTGGCTATTCAAAACAGTTTCGTAACTCATAAGCTTCATGTCCGTGATATAGCAGACAAACTGCAATAGAGCCGCCTACGCTGGGACGGTCACGTCTTACGGAAACTGGCAAGTTACGTGGGAAACGAATGTATTGATACTTGACGACGTCAAGCCAGCAGACCTAAGAAGACTGCTGGCTTAACGTCGTCAAGTAAGATATGCGAGCCAATGGTCTTACAACCAAGGATGCTCAAGACCGTGCAAAGTGGAGAGGAAAAAGCTGGAATGCGGACTCCGGGCTTCGCAGCATTACAGCTGCGAATGCAACTGGGAATGCGTTGAGATGAGAGAGAGAGAGAGAGAGAACCCATAACATTGAGTATTAAGATAGACAGACGTACGAAACTGGTTTTGATCCAAAAGAACGGGAGTTTGTATTATACAGTACATTTTTTGCTTACTTTCAGTGGAAAATCTGCGAAGTATGCTACGAGGGCGAATCAAGGTACTGTGGTGCATTCCTATGGCGACGAGAATATATTGGAAGAGATATCTAATCCAAACAGTCTGACTGACATCTTGAATCTCAACATCACTCAAATACCCAATGAAGATGGAGATGTGTATAGCAAGGCAATGTGAGTTTGCAGTAATAAACTTATTATCTTTGCTAAGACACTTTAAGGGGCTACCTGAGGTCCAGTGCTGCCCCTATTTGAGAATAATCATTTGAAAAGAAACGGAGATATTATTTAAAATTTGGCTTATAATCCTAGATAACCCTTCAAACTATTTTATGAACAACTGTTTATATTTTAAAGTGGGAACGTATAGCTTTTTATAGCATTTTTGCTAAATTCTTAAAATAGTTTGAAGGATTATCTAGGATTATATCAAAGCCCAATTTTAAATAATGTCTCCGTTTCTTTGCAAATGATTTATTTCAAATGGGGGCAGCACTGGACCTCTGTACGAGTCAAGAGTTCAATATGCTAAAAAAGTTATGTTTGGAAAGTGTGGTGGTTTTCATACTTGTTTCTGACTGGGTAGCATGACCATCCAGGAATTGTCAATGAATATTATTAAAAGTAACGTGATATGACAAAACTAAATATAAACGGTTTTACTCACGTAGTGTAGTCGGAAAAGGCCTACTAGTTTCGATTGGTTCATAGTTTCGATCATCATCAGGGCAAGTGTTAAGTGGGACGACGACCCGACGGTTTCGCTGTCCTCAAACGCACTAAGCGTAGCCTCGCATGTCGCCGCCCGCGCTGCTGTATTGGAAACTATGACTAATGGTGGTGTGTCCGTAGTTGTTGGTGATACTCTTGTAGCTGAAGAAAAATTCGTCGTCTTCAGCCTCGGGTACACTCAGACCACTACACTACGTGGTTAATACACTATGTGAGTAAAACCGTTTTATTTAGTTATTGTCTATAAAGTTTATATCACGTGTCGAACTAGTATCATCTTGTATTATTTAGTAAGTTATATATGTATAGGTCGAAAACTGAGTTCTTAATTCGTTCATAATTTCCATTCATCGTTATATTGCGTAAAAAAATTGCTAAATAACTATAGCACCCGTTTTCCCGTTGCTAGGAAGCTCTCCCCCATTGTTCTCCCGTCTATTCAGAGCTCATCATTATATGGTTTTTATTTTAGGTTTGGCTTTGAACTTTTACATGAAAAAGCGAGCACATTTGACAACCACATACGGTACTTATCTCAGTATATAATGCAAAAAGCGGGCATTAAAGAAACTTCTTCAACTAGACATAAAACACAGGTAGGTCTAAATCCACATTAATTAAATATCCTACTCTAAACCATACAATTACATTGGCAGTGACAACCCCTCTTATCGCCAAATAAACGTTAAAATAGGTTGCTATTACCAGTTTTGGTATAAACAATTGCACTTATTATTTGCTATGCTACTTCAACCATATCTTTGCTCACTTTTAGACAGAAGTGTGTGTAGCTGGTCGAATAGAATGCGACGCTGACGCGCGGTTGAATCCAAAAAGCGTGGTGCTCCAGGGCACTTGGGAGGAGTCGCTCAGTCAGGCAGTACCCGTCGACGTCGACAAGTATGTAATCTACTCTTCTTTGTGTGTGTCTTAGATTCAAATGTTTATTCTGTAATTCGCTTGTCAAGAAATTTGAAAAAAAAATCGAGTTCGCAAACCTTTTCGAGGAATAGCCTCCAGGAGAAGCTATCTCTAATGAGATTTTTAAATAATGTCTTACCTTTACTTGCACTTTTACACGCCAATCAGATAATTTACGTTACGTGTAAAATATATCAAAATTATTATTTTTTTAAAGAAAAGCTACAGATACCAACGACCACTGCTGAGAAGAAACGCCGAAAGAAACTCATTTTCACAGTATTGGTCGCCTACTCGAAGGGCTTACACTAATGTCTAATTTTGGCTACCTAAAGATATGAAACCAGTAACGTAACTAGAGTTGGGTGGCACACCGCTTTGTTGGTGACATCGCGACCGTGAACTGTTTTTCACAAAAATCATAACCGAGGCGGCAAACTTAAATGACCGGTGCGCCAAGCACCGGGTGCTACCAATGCTAGCTACGCTACTTTATGTAACATATATACCATAGAAATCAGTACTAATTTAATGATTGAAGTTGGAAGGGAAAAGCAGAGATACAGACAGAAGACGTAACTTGAATGTTAACACCTTAGCAGTGTTTGTTTTGCATGGATATGTGTTAAACAACATACCATACACAATTTACAAGAAATTCTGCAGCTTGTGTCAGAATAAAAGATATGTTGATGTTTTGCAGTTTAAAACAGTACTCTCTGTTTCCTGGCCAAGTTGTGGTGATGCGTGGCATCAACCCACGAGGCGACAGATTCATAGCGCACGAAGTGCTGTGCGACGCCGCCAAGCCTGTGCCCGACCACAACGCCGACATGATGAACACACTGCAAGGTATGTGTTTATTTGGCGCTAGTCAAGTGTTTGTGATGCGCGGCTCTAACCCTCGGAAGCGGCAGGTGCGTGCATTGCTCACGCATATGTGACTCGCCTGTGACATTTTCAATATAATACTTAGTTCTGTCAGATATTTATGTGATTTGTCCGTAAACATTTATTTATTTATGTAAGTACATTATATTGTGCACTTGTTCTCCATCTATTTTTTATAAAATAGTACAATACCATTGAAGCGTTGTGCGCGAGGTGTCAAAATGAACAATACAAACTTCAGCTTTAAAAAAAATATAATTTATTAAAAAGAGAAATCTCAGGGTGGATTCAGGGGGCCCTACCATGCCGGTCGTTCTGTGTCACTTGGGAAAGTAAGGAGGTACTGTCCTGGAGTCCAGTGCTGGGAAGTGGAGCTGCCGGTGGACAGTTGTTGGGGGCTGTCCAGGACTCGAGAAGGTATAACTATGTGCCTGCCTAGGTCTTTCCGCGGGAAAGTGTATCCTTACGGGTATTCGTAAGTCCGAAACTGGAACCCTGGAAGTGATCGATGTCCATGGTTAGAGAAATGCCCAAGAAATGTTGACCAGCCATTGCCACTAGAGGTGATGATGATGTGAGGTGATGGTGACGGACGTACCTACTTTTACCTAAGTGCAATGACTGTGGCTGCTGGACATCATTAAGAACAGAGTTCACAATATGAAATTACTAATTATTAAAAAAAAGATAAAAGTCTAGTAGGAAAAATGTTCTAGAACAAAATTTTCTTTTCAAACCGGGCGGTAGTTGAAGACTGCCACGCCCGGGCAAAATCTACGAAACTAGAATTAGTATTACTTATTAAAACATTACTAGAAACACTACTACAAGTTAGCAATCCAATTTAAGATGTATCTAGATTCTAGCCAGTGAGGTTACTTATATACTAAATTTGAAGAATAGTTCGCCACTTACCGAATTTCGGGTTTGAATAGCAGTTGACGAGAATCTTTAAACTAGGTGTAGGTACTGTACCGCTTAGGATTGGTACCTCAGATTCACTTTTTGAAAATCACAACGTATAGTGAAGAACGGTCTGGGATGAGAACGTATATATGTGTGTCTCGCAACAAGGAAATTATGCCGAATGATCACCGATTGACCGGTAGCCGCTCGCCGGTGCATCGAGACAAAGGATCTCAACTGCCTACATAAAAAACGCTGCTTGTCGCAGTCACTATTGCGAATTCAGACATTTTTCTTGAGTTGACCAACTTCTGCCGTAAGTACTTAAGTAGTGTTGAAAGTTAATTTGTTTTATTTGTAAATATATGTTTATTACTATTTAAAATGTAAATAAGTTTAGGTAGGTTTTAAAAAATATATATTTTTTTGTTAAGTTTAAGTAAAGTTTTAAGTAAAAATGTTTAAAATTGTAATTAGTTTATATTTAAATTATATTCAATTACCTAAGAATGTGTACTACGTTACACCATTCAATGTAAAATATGACTAAAAATAAATTCTTCCTTACCTTCCGCAATTACTCCGCATTAATCATAAGCCAGCATATGGGAAAACTCTTAGGTAGACAACATTCTTGTACTTATTACAGCTTTGCAGTATTCGTTACTTTGACCAATTTACGTCCAGGCAAACTGACGATGGTGTTAGCGGCGGGCCCTTACACAACCTCGGACAACATGCTGTACGAACCGTTTAAAGACCTCATCACATACATCAGTACGCACCGGCCGCATGTAGTGATACTCACAGGGCCCTTCATGGACTCTGAACATTCCAAAGTTAAAGACAACTCCATGGCGGAGACATACAAATCCTTCTTTGAGAAGCTAATGGACAGTTTAGCTGAATTGCAGACTACAAGGTGAGGACGGAAAACTTAATTTTGTTTTTATAAACTTTATTATCACATCGCCAGCTATCTCTTCCAAATGCTTTCCTGTTTAAGTTACCTAGATAATTTATTTCCTTTCAAATTTCTAAAAATTAACAAACGTTTTGCAATTCATGGCGCGTTGCGATTACACCTGTGCAAAGGGAGACCTAAATGTCGATTTACAATGTCCAGAACTCTCACAGAGTAAAAATTTGCTTTCTTTCTGTCATCATCATAACTTAACCCAACTTGTAAATTAACCAACTAGAATAACAGATACAACAGCAACATTAATAGATGTTGTCATGACCAATATCCCAAATCGAAGAAAAAGGTGTTAAAGTAATACATCATCGGAGCTTAAGTGATCATGGTATGGTTTTAGTGGATTTGATATTAAAAAACCAAAAGCTGTTAAAAAGTAAAATACAAGAGATTTTTATCTAGCGTTGACCATGACTCATTTAACACGGATCTATTTTAGAAATGGATGATGTTAATGAAATAGTTGAAGCTTTTAATGATAATTTAATAAAATTGTTTGATAAACATGCACCAATAAGAAGAATAATCGTTAATAAAAACCCCTAGCCATGGATTACAGACACTGTAACATCAATGATGAGTCTCCGCGATAAAGCTTTATTAAAATACCAAAAAGATAAAAGAGAGAGTTCAAAAAAATACTACCGTGACTTAAAAAACCTTGTTACTGCATCATGCGAACGTGAAAAAAAAAGCATACTTTAATTTAAATTATTTTATTAACAAAAACTTAAAAAATCCGAGATCTCTTTGGAAAATTTAAAAAAAAATCAGTTAAGTTAAATAATTCAAAAAATAATGTAATGCCAGATAATTTAAAAGACCCTAATAAATTGAATGACTTCTTGAACCTACCAACAACTGATCCAGACTTGGGAATGATAAACTTAGATAGTAAAAATAACTCAAAATTTAGTTCATTTAACTTAAAACTAACAACTGACTTGGAAGTTCTTAAAATCTTAAATGATATTAAAACAAAAAGATAGGTCATGACAAACTAAACATAGATATGATTAAATTAACATTAGATGTTACTCTTCCTTTAATTACAGCTATTGTAAATAAATCAATAGAAACAAATAACTTTCCTGCTAGTTGGAAAAGAGTAGTGGTTCAGCCTATACCTAAAAATAATCATGTGGAAGAATTAAAAGATTTAAGACCAATATCGATTTTGCCAATATTGTCAAAAGTTATAGAACAGATTGTACTGATCTGTTACTGCAGCACGTAGAGAGTAACAATATCATACCAAAATATCAATCGGGGTTCCGAAAAGGTCATGGGACAGAAACTGCTCTCTTGCATGTTACAGACGATATAACCAGTGCTTCCGATCTTCGCTTGAGTACCAGAGCCTTTGATTGTCTTCATCCGGAACTACTTTTATCTAAATTAAAATATTATGGTTTTTCAAATAATACACTTGCTTGGTTTAAAACTTTCTTAACTAACAGAGAACAAATGGTAACAACAGTTAATAGCGACGGTAGTAAAATATCATCTTCAATAAAAACACTCGCGGGGTGTACCTCAAGGAATCCTATTAAGTCCAATTCTTTTTAGCATATTCACAGCTGACTTACCCAATTGTCTAAAAACATGCCGTTACCATTTATATGCAGACGACACACAGATATATTATTCTTTTGATGGAAAAAAAACAGAGGCAGCAATTGAAAAAATTAATAAGGATCTCCATAATCTCTATGAATGGTCAAAAAACAATTCGTTAGTTCTAAATCCGAATAAATCTCAAATGTTAATACTAGGAACTAAACATCAAATTAAACACGTTGTAGACTGTGAGGAGAAAATCAAGGTTAACAATGTCATATTGGAGCGAGCAAAATCTGCGCGTAATTTAGGTTTGGTACTTGACGAAGAACAGAAGTATGTTGAACACATAAATGATAAGATTAAAAATGCATTTTTCAAACTGAAGGTTTTATACAAAATAAGACCATTTTTAAAAGAAGATCCGTCTATTGTTATTTGACCTATTGGTGCTTTCTCCGTTTAACTATTGTAGTTCTGCCTATGGACCCAGATTAAATAAAAATATTGAAAATTCTATTCAGAGGGTTCAGAACTCTTGTATAAGATACTGTTATAATGTACCTAGAAGAGAACACATTACTCCATATTTAAATAAAAAAAAAAGGTATTTTGAATATGGCAGCTAGACGGGAACTTTTATATGCATGCTCTGTTCAAAGAATAATATGGAGTAAGAAACCAGAGTACTTATTTGAAAAACTAAATTGGGTTACCAAAATCAATAACTTAAGATCTACTACACAAAACTTGCTAAGGATCCCGTCACATAAATCCACCAGATACAAGACATGTTTCAAATTCAATGCAGCAAAAATATGGAATGACATACCTCCTCCCCTTAGAAACAAAATCAGTGTTCAATGTTTCAAAGTAAAATATAAAGCCGCCTTGCTAAAAAGACAGCTTGCTGCAGAGAATTTGAAACGTGCCTTCTGGAAGGAGTTAAGATTAAGAGATTTCTTCTAAACATTCATATAAAAAAGGAAACCCTTTCAATGTTATAGTTAGTCAATCTCACACACATACATACACACACACACACATACGCCAACATACATACGTACATCCCACATTAAATTTTAATGCCTTTTATGAAACTGTTATTGTTCAATAACTTTTAAAAATATAAAGTGGTTAGCACTAGTTTTTAGAAACAAATGTATATTAAATAGTTGCCTAATCTGAAGCCCCGTAATCCAATATCAGTATATTATTCAATTTGTTTATTTCATTCATGTCATTAAAGCGTTTTTTTTTTTCACTTTGGTCTGGGTACAAAGAAAAAGCTTAGAATGTAAGTACCAGCTACTTTTGCTGATCGAGGTAATGGGCAAGAATCCGAATCACGTTTAACTGGCGATGCGGCTAGAAATCGATCAATATTTTGATTCAATTTTTCCACATTCATGCCCACCCTCGCTTGAAAAGTAGCTTTTGGATTATATGTCCAAGTCTGTGCTAATTAGTGATAAAGATAAATAATATGTATATTGTGTTGTTCTTTCAATATTAAAAATATTTTCAGTCGATTCACAAAGATCTACATAGTATCGAGTCTGAAGGACGCGTTCCATGTGAACGTGTACCCCACACCACCTTACTCCACCCGCCGCAAGCATCCCAACATATTCTTCTTGCCTGATCCTTGTACGCTGAACATCAATGGTGTTGTCGTGGGAGTGACGAGCACTGACGTATTGATGCACATCAGCCAGGAAGAGATATCTTTGTGAGTTATTTTCATTGTTCATGTTTTCTAGTTACAAATAAAACCCCGTCGATAACGATAATGCAGTTTGCTGGAGCGATTACACTCACAATATCACTATCAGTAACGATTGAGCCCATCTGAGTGTTCAAGCTGTTAATTAAATTTTGCTAACTTTAATAGGCTTTCCTATATCTATGATCTGAGAAAACTAAAGCAGGCTAATTTCCAGTTTGATTGGTGACACTGACTCACTGCAATTCACAATAGAGAAGCTAATAAGCAGATTTACATAAAAGTCTCTGATTTTCTTACATACAAATGCAAAATAAGTGACGTCACTCCTGTCCGGTCTTTCTAACGCTCTCCGAGACGCCGTCCAGCGGTGGACGTGACTTTGTAATGGATAGATATATACTATATAGGGATAAATAACACTGATTGAGCTAGCCCCAAAGTAAGTTCGAGACTTGTGTTATGGGATATTAACTCAACGATACTATATTTTATAACAAATACATATATAAATAAACATCCAAGACCCAGGACAATTTGAAAAGGACCATTTTCCTACTTGCTCTGACTGGGGATCGAGCCCGGGGTCTATGGGTGGTGGACTACCATGGTGACCTACGCCACGCAGGTCGACATAACCTTTATATTAGGTTGGGGAAAAAGTGGTTTTGATATCATTTAAAAGTTTAAATTTTAAAGAAGATAATTCCAAATTCAAATTAGGAAAATGCGTGATTTTTATTGTTTTTCTTACCGTCAAGATGAGTGAATCTAATGAAGAAATTAGATACATTTTAAAATTTTACTACCAAAAAGGTAAAAATTCAACGCAAGCCGCGAAAAAAATTTGCGATGTTTATGGACCTATTGCAATGTCTGTGAGAGTAGCACAAATTTGGTTTAAGCGTTTTCAATCCGGAAATTTTGATGTCAAAGATGCACGTCGCTCTGGTCGCCCTGTTATGGATAAAATGGATGCTATTTTTGAAAAAGTGGAGCAAGATCGGCATATCAGTGGTTACGACGTAGCTGAAGAACTGGGAATTGACTACAAAACAGTTTTGGCGCAATTGAAAAAAAATAGGTACACAAAAAATCTCGATATTTGGGTACCTCACGAGCTCTCTGAAAAAAACCTAATGAACCGTGTACTCATTTGTGATTCTTTATTACGACATAATGAGACCGAACCATTTTTGAAGAAATTGATAACTGGTGATGAAAAGTGGATCACGTACGACAAGAACGTGCGAAAAAGGTCATGGTCAAAGGCCGGTCAGGCTTCTCAGACTGTGGCGAACCCGGGTTAACTCGCAACAAGGTGATGCTGTGTGTGTGGTGGGATTGGAAGGGCATAACCTATTCATTATGAGCTGTTACCACCAGGCAGGACCATCGATTCAGAACTCTACTGCGAACAACTAATAAGATTAAAGAAGTTGAGAAGAAAGAAGAAAGCAAGAAGTTGAGAGAAAGCGGCCGGAATTAATCAACAGAAGGGGTGTGGTTTTTCATCATGATAACGCTAGACCTCACACATCTTTAACCACTCAGCAAAAATTAAGAGAGTTTGGCTGGAAGGTGTTAATGCATCCGCCGTATAGTCCTGACCTGGCACCTAAAACATTTTTAAACTATATTAAAAAATGTTTTGAATTTTCATATAAAATGCGAAAAGACTTTTCTCCCAACTTATTTATACTCGTATTGTAACCTTTATATTAAAGATATTTTGGGTTAGCAAGGTACTTTTTTCTTAGAAATGCCCATTTTTAGGAACTCTAGACAACATAACGAAAAAAATGCGAATGATGAAATCAGCGAAGTAGAATAAATATGCATCAAGCATCCATATCCATCAAGTTGATCAGTCGCTGTACCGACAGAGGCACGACGGGCGACAAGCAGTCGCGGCTGGCGTCGCACGCGGTGAGCCAGCAGAGCTACTACCCGGTGGGGGGCGGCGCGGTGCCGCTGGACGCGGCGCTGTGGGCGGCGCATGCGCAGCTGCCCGCCGCGCCGCACGTGCTGCTGCTGCCCTCCAACTTCAGATACTGCATCAAGGTATGATAATTTCCTGGCCGGTTTCGGCCTCGGCGAATTATTTCTTTGGTGGGCTCTACAATATGTAACAAAAACCCTGTCCGATCCTTGTAGGAGCAACTCAGACCGTCAATATGAACAACTTTTCCTATGGGACCAATGCTTGAAACTCGAAGAAAAAAAATCTACATTTCATACAAATTGCCGGGCCGACGGAACACTTTTGTATGAAAATGTCTTATTTTTTTTCCGAGTTTTAAGCATTGGTCCTATAGGAAAAGTTGTTCATATTGACGGTCTGAGTTGCTCCTACAAGGATCAGACAGGGTTTTTGTTACATATTGTATAGTGTAGTGTTCCCGAGGACTATACGCTGTTATCACTAAAATTAAACCTGTCGGTCTTTTTTTTAGGATATGACATTTTTGAAAGCCTATGAGCCTTAAAAGACTTTTTGTGACTAAGTTTTTTAGAGTAATAGGCTTATGGTTAGGAGGCTAAAACCATTTTTTAGTATCAGCCTGAGTAAGCCATCATAATTATGAATAAAGGATTTATTTTATTTCTAAATAATTTTGAAAAAAGAAAAATGTATATTTTACTTAAATATTGCCAAAACAACATCGAACTTAAAGCCCATAAAGACTTATAGTCCTTTAGGCTTGACCTATTCAACAGGCCTAGCCCAAAGGACTAAAACCCCTTTTAGGCTTTTAGTCCGTTGAGCCTTAATTAAGAGTCTAGGCTTCAAAAAAAGGCTTAAAGCCTATAGTCCTCGAGATCACTACTATAGTGACTTGTGTAGCCCAGTTTGTTGGATAGCGAGCGATAGCATATTGCGCACGTCAAGACTCCGTTTACATAATTATAATGGTATGCTATAGGTGGTTAGCCTTCAGTTCGTCTCGCTTTCTGTCTTCCGCCAGACGGCTGGCTGGCTTATATCAAGGTATAAGCTTACGAAGACAAAAGGTGGCGATTGGACGTGTCATATTATTATTCGTCTGTACTCAATTTGATTAAAACTAACGTGAGACGTAGACATTATTAACATGCACGAATTACTCACCTAGAATGAGCTACTGGCCGACATGGTGTAACCCGTCGCGGCTTCGTGTATGCGCGTCACATTCGCCCTGAAGACCTCCAGATGAGGTCGAAAAATGTCGGCCAGTAGCTCACTCTCTACGTTAGTAACCCGTGCTTGTTAATAATAATATACTCAATTTGTTTAGGTACTTAAATAAAGGTAAACAATCTTGACATGTCTTTTGTATTGAAATATACACTATAAATCAATACATTTGCAAATTACGAATCAACTAATTTAACTAATTTATAAATTAAATATTACATACAACTGTATACAATAAAAATTAAATAAGTTGTTAGTAAAAATTATATGTGAAAATGTCAACTGTCGAGCTATCACGGTTCATGAGGTACAGCCTGTGGTGTTAGACAGACGGACAGACGGATAGCGAAGACTTAGTAATAGGGTCCCGTTTTTACCCTTTGGTTACGGAACCCTAAAAAGCATCAAGATTTTTTCCATACTAGCGACAACTTTGCAGAAAGACAATATTTAGATATTTTATTTGAAATTTAAAAATTTGTTTGGTTATTAATTGCAGGAGGTAAGCGGGTGCGTGATGGTGAACCCCGAGCACCTGACGAAGGGGCTCACCGGCGGCACTTTCGCCCGGCTGCACATCACAGGGGGCAGCAAACTACACATTGGCGCGCAAATATTACGCATTTAACACGAAACACCTAAAAAAAGTATTTGTAACTTTGCATCTAAGCCTAAAAGCCTAGAATAAAAGTTTTCATAATTTTAACAATTCGATTTTATTTATAACAATGCGAAGTTTTTCTAAAAATAGGAATGGAATAGAAATTACAAAAAATAATCTTACTGTTAAAAAATACAAAATAAACTCAATAATGGTAACAGGTACACAGTTATGAAATGTTTGTAGTATTCTGTCTCGTCAACGATAAAATTTATTTTCGTTGCATTGATTGTTTCTGAACAATCATGTACCTATACCTACCGATGTACTTAGATGTGCACCTACTACGACATACTTTTTTCCAAAACCAATGAAAAGTCAGCGTGTATAGTATCATAAACTATGATTGCTAGATTGTTTTATCCAAATGGAAGACTTGCAATATTGTATACCGTAGCGATTAGGCCTAGGCCGCGTAAATTGGGTCATCGAGCGACACCAGGCCGCCGGGGCCCGAGCGCAGCGCCATCTGTATGCCCATGCGCGGCGAACTGCCCGCAGACCGACGCTCCTTTGGGTCCGTCAGCTGCCGGTAGCTGAAATGGAACATTTAAGTACATAACTCTGTAGGAAATATATAAACATACGGTATACACAACAAGCTATTATGTACTTATGCAAACAACATTATTTTACGCAGTAGAAGAATAATATTACTTTATATACAATGTCCTTTTTAATTAAGTACAAATATTTTAAGGGGTTATTCAGTCCATCATTTTGAAGAACTTTGCCCAATAAATATATATCGAAATACGAAAAAAAATATTTAGGTTCTCATACAGATCGAAGTAGTCACGTGATATCGTTACTATGAAAAATGCAAAAAAAATTTTTCGTATTTCGTTATATATTTATTGGGAAAAGTTGTTTAAAATGATGGACTGAATCACCTCTTCAAATATTTGTACTTAATTAAAAAGAACATTGTATAGGAATTAGGAACAAATAACACTGATTGAGCTAGCCCCAAAGTAAGTTCGAGACTTGTATTATGGGATACTAACTCAACGATACTATATTTTATAACAAATACATATATAGATAAACATCCAAGACCCAGGACAATTTGAAAAAGGCCATTTTCCAACTTCCCCTGACCGGGGATCGAACCCTGGACCTCTGGGTGGCGGACTAGCATGGTGACCACTACGCCACAGAGGTCGTCGACCAGTACCACTATTATTATATTACGAAAATATAATAATAATGTGGTACTCCTATTGTTCCTGGCTGATTTTCTGGAGGAGGAGGGACTCTTTGCGATAAACTCTTTCTTAAAAAAGCCACCACATAGGAAGTGGACCTGAATGGGTCCTAGTAAAAACGACCAGCCTCCAGTCAAGAATGAGATACGACTTCTTCCTGACGACGAAGAAGCAGATATTCAATGATGTCTCCGTGATCAACAGGATTAAAACCGGCAGCGATCACCGAATTTTAAGAGGCATCATGAATATCAGTCTCCGACTCGAAAAGTCAAGACTGATGAAGTCTACGCTCCAACCATCGCAGAGCCAGATCCAAAACCCCGAGAGCTTTCAAGTCGAGCTCTCCAATCGCTAAAGGTCTCCAGAATTGCGTTTCAGTGGACGAGTTAAACAACGGGTTTATAGAAACTGTCCCAGCCGTGGGATCCAAAAAGTCAAGACTGATGAAGTCTACGATCCGACCATCGCAGAGCCAGATCCAAAACCCCGAGAGCTTTCAAGTCGAGCTCTCCAATCGCTAAAGGTCTCCAGAATTGCGTTTTAGTGGACGAGTTAAACAACGGGTTTATAGAAACTGTCCAAGCAGTGGGATCCAAGTTTTTTTAAATCCCGCCCTAAAAAGAACCTAGACTTGATGGCAGAACGACGATCCATGACGCTGCAAACCTCCGAAGACGCTGAGTCGTATCGGCGGCTCAACAAAAGAATTCAAAAGTCCTTGCGACACGACATTCGCTCCTTTTATACGAATTGTATTGAGGAGACGAAACAAAGGTTCCAAAGTGTTTGCAAGGACTATGTCTACTGGGCAAAGCCGACTGACTAAGCTGAAGACAGAGGGCGGTAACATGGTATCGACCAAAGATGGGGTGCTGGCAGAGATCGAGAGGTTTTATGGACAGTTATAAACATCCGTTGCAAAACCTAGCGTGGATATGGCTGCAGATACAAGAGCCAAGCCATATCCATGCCACGCCATATCCCGACAAGATATCCCGGACATCAGTCTACGAGATTAGGATGGCCCTCAAACAGCTCAAAAACAACAAGGCGCCGGGCGAGGATGGAATCACAGCAGAGCTTCTGAAAGCGGGCGGAACGCCAGTACTGAAAGTCCTTCAGAGGCTCTTTAATTCCTTTCTGCTCGAGGGCGTAATGCCGGAGGCGAGGCACAGAGGCATGGTGGTCCTTTTCTTTAAAAAGGGAGACAATACTCTATTTAAAGAATTATAGGGCCATCACGTTTCTGAGTCACGTCAATAAGTTGTTTTTGAGGGTCATCACGAATCGTCTCGCTAACAGATTTGATGCCTTCCAACCTCGCGAACAAGCCGGATTCCGAAAAGGCTACAGTACCATGGACCACATCCATACTTTGTGGCAGGTTATAGAGAAGACGAGGGAGTATAACCGGCCGCTCTGCTTAGGGTTCTACGAAAAAGCCTTCGATTCGATCGAAACATGGGCCGTGCTTTAGTCTCTCCAGCGGTGCCGCATTGACTGTCGGTATATCGAGGTGTTAAAGTGTCTATATAACAAAGCCACTATGTCGGTCCGAGTACAGGAGCACAGTACGAAGGATATTCCATTGAATAGAGGCGTGACACAGGGAGATGTCATATCTCCAAAACTGTTTACCGCCGCTCTGGAAGATGCCTTCGAGCTCCTGGAATGGGAAGGACATTAATGGCGAGTATATCACTCACCTTCGATTTGCCGACAACATCGTTGTCATGGCAGAATCGATGGAGGACTTAAGTACGATGCTTGAAGACCTAAATCGAGTCTCCCAACAGGTCAGCCTAAAAATTAATATTGACAAGACGAAGTTCATGTCAAATATGCACGTTGCGCCTTTACCTGTTTCTGTTGGGAACTCCACCCTCGAAGTTGTAGACCAGTATGTCTACCTGGATCAATTGATCCAGGCAGGAAGTTCCAGCTTCGAGGAAGAAGTCTTTCGGCGAATCCGACTCGGCTGGGCAGCGTTCGGGAAATTACGCAGTGTTTTATCATCTAAAATACCTCAGTGCCTCAAGACGAAAGTGTTTAATCAATGTGTGTTACCAGTGATGACTTATGGCTCTGAAACGTGCTCCCTTACTATGGGTCTCATAAGAAGGCTCAAGGTCGCTCAACGGGCTATTGAGAGGACTATGCTCGGTGTTTCTCTACGCGATCGAATCAGAAATGAGGAGATCCGTAGGAGAACGAAGGTCACCGACATAGCTAAGCGGATTAGCTCATTGAAGTGGCAGTGGGCAGGGCACATAGCGCGAAAATCCGATGGCCGATAGGGGTGGCGGCCACGGACCGGCAAGCGCAGCCTAGGAGACTCACTTGCTAGATGGTCAAATGATCTGAGCAAGGTTGCAGGGAGGCGCTGGATGCAGGCCGCTTCGATCGGCCGATCGGTCGTTTTGGAAATCCTTGGGGGAGGCCTATGTCCAGCAGTGGACTTCCTGTGGCTGATATGATGATGATGATGATGACTCCTATTGTGTGTGTCTATACCAAATCCCTTCTTTCCGTTCTGTTTTACTATTGTGTCTGGTTTTTGCAACACACAAAAGGTAAATCCAAAGTGTCAAGAGTATTGTGTGTGAGCTATTATTAGCTTATCAACATCAATAGTTCGTTTAAGAGGTAGGCTCTTGTCGGCGTTTTTCAAGTGCTTTGCAGGTCTTTAATGTAACTTACGACTTTAGTGTCTCCAGTGGTTCTGTTTTGGCATCTCGCACTCCAGTCTCTGGATCTATTGTGGTCATTATGCATCTAGAAAAGAGAGACAAAAGTTAAAACTTCCTAAAATTGTCTGGAGACTAGTTACTGTGGGCTATGCAGCAGTTAACGCAGAACTAATTTGTAATAAAATCCATATCAGAACTTTAGCGTTCCGTTTAATGTGTGGCTGACTGAACCAGTACTAGTACTTCTTTGACTGAACCACAAATACCAACTGAACAATAACCTAGGTAGCTATTATATACCTAAATATACTCCATGTATTTATGTACTTAAAGGTAAACAATCTTGACATGTCTTTATTATTAAAATATACACTTTATAAATCAATACCCTTGCAAATTACGGACAAATTAATTTATAAATTACATACTATATTTATGTCTAAACATACTAATTTGTAAAGTTTACAAGTCTATAAGAACATGTCAAGATTGTTTACATTTATTTAAATACCTACGTAACCAAATGGAGTAAAGCTAACCCAATATAAAATAAAATAGAATAGAAGAATCTTTATTCAGTGATAAGATAATGTACACTTAATAACTTACAAGTAAATCTTTAATATTTTATTTTACATAAAAGTAGCTTATTAATAAATTGTTCGATTTTAGGCACATTGACCTCTTACAGCTACTGATTATTGGCCGGTTTTGTTTTGATCTATCAGTCTTTCGTTACATAAAACAATGTACCAAATCAAGTGACTTGCCTGGTACACGGTTTGATGATTTCGAACACGTTGTCGCCGATCTTAACGAACTTCCAGTTGTCTTCGTCGAAAGCCTTGCCGCCCTTCAGCACGAAGTTGGGCCGGAAGTGGCGGTGCGTCACCTGCGTCTCCTTCAGCCTCGTATTCAGCTCGTCCCCCGACGCCTCGTTGATCAGGTTGAACGGCACCTCGTCAGGTAATGCGCCCTGGATACAATTCAACTTTGTTAGGAAGGAAATATGCACCTTTAAAAAATTGGTAGGTAATTTGTAAGCAAATTATGTACTTGTGCCGTTTTCATTATCATTAATATCTCGAACTTTCGGTAAAGTTGGTATAAGTTTATAGGAACACTTAATTTATTACTATAGGTTTCATGTTATACTGATCTTAAATTGATTTGACTTGATGTACCTACTTGGTTAAATGGAGATCATTCAAGATGTTAAAAAGAAGAGTTTCAGTAAGTTTATCCTTATTTTCTAAAATAAACATGAAGTGAAATTAAATTCATATCGACGCTAGCGTTGCTGGATTCGCAAGAAGGCATAAGTATATACCTACTGTATCTTTCTCGGTGAACTTGTAGATCCTGTTGGTGCTGTCCCTCAGGGGCCTGCTTTGCTGCGAGGCGTAGAACACCAGCCGGAAGTTGCCCGTCGACTTGTCTAGAAGCCTGCACATGTTTATGATCCTCAGTACACTCAAGTGCCACTCAAACAAAAAACTACTATAGAGGTACAGAACATTACCAAAAAAACGTACTTATAAAATATTTTTATTTTTTACTAAGTCTAACAAAATATACTGATACTAAGTATTTAAGGGTGAATTCAATCCAGACAGGCCTGTGTCACTCTCCCGTTTAGGTATCGAAAATATACTTACTTACATTATTTTTATGCGCGCGGCGACCACTTCGCAGGGGAAAATTCAGTTACATGAATCATTTGTCCAGAGAAATAAGAATGAAATTGGCTTGCAATGCATGTTTAGGTATCTAAACGAAGAGGTGAGGAGTTCGGACGCCAGCTAAATTAAACCATAGCCCTAACCACATTAAGTAGATATTTCTTTGAATTTCTTTTCTGAGTAAGACTTCTGTACGTGAGTACTAGTACTTATTCTATGGATACTGAACAACTTTCCCCAAAGATCATATACCTATGGAAAAACTAAGAAAAAATGTTTGGCCTCACATAAAAGTTGATCCGAGTAAGGACTCTTCCTAATTTGTGGATTCAAGTTTCTAGGAAATTATTTTATCATTTATTCATTGGAAATATGCGAAGAGATTTGATATGGCATGAAAATTTTATGTGAAATTATAAAAGGCAAAAGAGGAGAAAGAAGGGGAAAAAGAAAACACAGCTATATGAACTAGCTAGTCAAGGAATAGGGGATGCCAGTCGCGTATCACGATGTCAATTGTCAAATAACAATAGAGGTACTCCATTTCTTATTATAAAATTTTCTCTCCGAATGTCAATCCATAAAAAGTTTGCTATAATCTTTAATATCCATAATGTTCAAATGTCCGTAATTTTGATTTACCTAATTATCTTGAATCAAAACACTTTTGTGTCATAATATGAATTGCTATAATAATTGAATTTTCTAATTTTGGATGCTATAAATTCACATGTCCTAGATGTTGTATTCTATAATGTATGTTAGTCCGAATGTTAATTTGTAATAAGATTATTATTTTAAAACACTAGGTAAAAATTAGGTTTTAGTCACAGATGCTGTATGCTTTGTTTACATCCTGCATGATTGCTTGCAAGCTGCATGCTGCATGCTTGCTTGCATGCTGCATGATTGCTTGCATGCTGCATGCTTACTAGCATGCTGCAGAATGTTGGTAGAAGAAAAATAAATTCTACGCGTTAGAAAATTTTATAGAAAAATATTTATGATACAAAGCTTAAAATATTTATAGGATACCTACTTCTTTCAATTTAGGATTTATTTCTATTATAGAAAAGTGTATTATAGCAAACGAGTTTATTGCTTTTCTTCCACATTATGTCGCGATAATTATGGGAAAAGAAAATAGACATTTCGAATATTATGGATAATAATATTTATAGCAAAAAAGTTATAGCACGTTGTATTTCGGGATTACAACTTTCGGGCGCGTGATATAATGCGATATTATGTTAGGGCTAGGCATCATTGGGACATACCAATGGTAAAAAAATTGTGAGACAAAATAGAGAACCCTAAAACAAACAGAAAACCTTCTGTTTGTTTTAGGGTTCTCTATTTTGTCTCACAATTTTTTTTAATTTTTTTATAGATAAATTATTGAACTCAATAGCATTGAAAAAGCAATAGAATTATTTGTGTAAGTATACAAAAGCTCAGGAAAATGTAAAGATTTTTATGTCTCGTAATATCAGTTATTTCATTATCACTGAAAGATAAGCGAGGTTAATAAATATAATTATCATATAGTACGAGTACATATTAATAACAATTCAACGGACTTCGTCATCTCGAGTTTATTTTGACTGACGAATTACATGCATACGAAAATTAGTAAGTACTTATAGGTCCAGTACCGTCTTCACCATAAGGGCACACGGGGCCCGTGCCCAGGGCCCCCATCCTCAGGGGGCCCCGAAGGGCCGACTATTTCTCTCAAATATTTATTCTCAAAACATTTTTGTCGGGCACATTACACTCTGTTACAATGTAATTATAATTCTTTTTTTTCTTCCAAAAGGGTATTTTTGTGTGCCCAAGGGCCCCAGCTTAGTTTAAGGCGGCCCTGTATAGGTCCCTGCCTAAATGTGGCGTTCCGCGCATAAAGGTACCAGTGGGGAGGAATTGAGTTAAGGCCCGATCTAGATTATGATTTATGAAGCTTTACAAAGAAGAGAGTAGGTACCAAATTCAATGTAAACAAATGCTTGATTCGAAGGAAATGTAGCCACGACGACAGCAAAAGATATATTTCAGCGTTCTGCGTTTTGTTCTTAGAAAACAAAACTCACCTGGAGAACCATTCGCTCGATTCCCAGCCGCAATCGTACACAGGCACCGAAACGCCCCACACAAGGGCTTTTTTGGGCGATTGGTTTTCTATCACCTGGAAAAATAGATCATATTGCTCCCTAACAATCTAAGTAGACTCCTCCTTGCTTCGGGAGGCACGTCAAGCCGTTGGTCCCAGCTGTCATCATTGTATGGCATCGTCAAGCTATGTCAGATGCCTTTAGGCAGCTTGAAGAACCAAGACACCGAAGGTGTAGAGTTAGTAGAGGAGTTCATTGTCATAAAACGGTCTCCACCATCGCCCGGCCAGATCTTTACATACGTCGTCGACGCCTAAAAATTAGAAATAATTTAACAGATTCGTAATTACTTATAGAGAATGTTTGTGTTCCCACTATTGTGGTCAGCGAAGATCCGAGCTAGGACATAATAATTATGTCCTTATGTACAGAGGTCAGTACTTTCTCATTCACCCTGTAGTATACATAATTCGCACTGTGAGAATGAAAGTGACCGAAATCGAAAATTACGTAAATTGAGTTAAATACATGAAACGACTCAGCGCAACAAGATCTATCGCCTAGTTAATCAAAAACTGACGAATTCGGGTTAGAACAGGAAAAACGTATATGTTGCGTCTCTTTCATTCCCGCACTTTTCGACCCTTTCCCCGCAACAACACTGACCGATTCAGTGTTCTGTCAACTGAGGTTTTGGTTGGTCGTTAATTTGTTTGGAATAAAGTGACCGAATCCTTAAAGTGCCGCTTCTTTACTGAATAGTGAGTATACATTTTGATGAAATTTTAATCGTAAAGTGACCGATGTTTGTATTTGGTCAATTTTGAGCTATTATGTGGGCTATTTGAGGTGAGTCTTTTAATTATTATTTTAACAATACAACTTAAAAGTCTTAGTAAGCGTTAGGTCACTTTTCTATATTCAATCTAAGTGTATGTTTTTATTTAGGGTATTTTTCAACAACAAAAAAATGAAACGGAAACTTAATTTTAGAAATGGTCATTACCAATAAAAACGATGTAAGTATAGTTTATTAATATTTATAGAATTTTTAATACGATATTTATTTACATTGTTGCAATATGTACATGCTTTTAATATAAATATTTATTTTTTAGCATGAAAATAAAGAAAATGAAGTCATTATGAACTCACCACCAAGAACACAGCAATCACAAATTATTCGACCATCTTTGCTGAGTGAAATTGACAATACGGTATTTTAAAATTTTAGTATTAATATATTTCATTTTTTATTGTATTGTTAAAAAATATTAACACATTTTTTTAAATCAATCAAAACAAATATCTTAGAAATAGTGGTAAACCGTATATTTCTCTATCAAAAACGAAAAAAAATGTTCCTGCTCGTCAAATTCGAGAGGTCTGTAATTGTAGGTTGAAATGTTTTGAGAAGATAGAGGATAAAGATAGAATCGAATTATTTAACAACTATTGGCAGATGAATGACATTAACTTACAGCGTGCATTTATTCGATCTTGTATGGTTGAAGTAAAACCGAAGTATAAATATTCCAATGCGCAAAAACCTAGACAAGCTAATAATGCTTTTTACTTTAACATAAATAGACAAAAGACGTGACAGATAGACAATTAAGAACTGTTAAGAACAAGACAAACAGTCAGGGCTTTGTAGCAAAAGATGAGCGGGGAAGACACACTAATAGAAAAGTTACCAATCCAGCACTTATACAAGAAATTAAAGATCACATCGATTCCATACCCAGAATCGAATCACATTATTTAACAAATAATGTGATTCGATTCTCCCTACAAACACGTAGGGAGTATATTTCAGGTAGTAAAACTGTTAAAGACCTTTTCAATCACTTTAACTCCCTTCAAAAAGAAAATAATAGACCTGAATGTGAATACTGGTTGTATCTTAACATGTTTAATAAAGATAATTTAGGTTTCTATCAACCTAAGAAAGATAGATGTGATACTTGCTTAGCTTTTGAATTTACCCCAGCAGATATAAAAATACAACTTAAAACTGACTACATACATAGGGCGCACTATAAGTTTCCGGAACTGGCCACTTACATAAACAATATTTAAAAATTTATTGCAACATTTGAAAATAGAACTCTTTGGCTGTAGAATGCAGTTTGTTTCATCTGACTGTCTTTTGTTTTAACCTTGTGGCGCCATTTAAAAAATTGTGTGTCTGCATCAACATGGATTTAACTCGGGAAAATTTTCATAGTATGATTTTCTACGATTTTAAGTGTAATTTGACAGCTCAACAGAGCATCGCTTGGCTTGAAACAGCTTTTGGCAATGAAGCACCATGCAAGGCAACTGTTTATAGCTGGTTTGCAGAATTCAAGCGTGGTCGTATCAATCTCAGTGACGAATCTCGCGATGGTCGGCCGTCCACCGCTGTGACCAACAAAAACATCGATGCTGTGCGCCGTATGATTGAAACAGACAGGCATGTGAACTACCATGAAATTCGCGCATCCTTAGAAATAGGCATGAGTCAAATACAATTAATCCTACACAAACATTTGGGTGTAAGAAAGCTGTGCTCGCGGTGGATCCCACACAACTTGACCGAGGCTCAAAAAACGGACCGCGTCACTTGGTGCAGTGCCATGCTTACCAGATTCAACAAAGGTGCGTCAAATTTGGTGTAGAACATAGTAACAGGTGACGAAACATGGATTTATTGCTACGATCCCAAAACAAAGCAGCAATCGAGCGTATGGGTCTTTCAAGATGAGCCGAAACCAACCAAAGTGGCGCGCGTGAAAAGTGCATCTAAGCGGATGATTGCTTCTTTTTTTAATAAAACTGGACACGTGGCTACTGTTGCTTTAGAGAATCGTCGTACAGTGAATAGTGACTGGTACACGACCATTTGTTTGCCGGAAGTTATTGACGAACTCCGTAAAAATAACCGTAAACGCCGTATCATCCTGCACCACGACAATGCTAGTTCTCACACGGCCAGACAGACAAACGACTTTTTGAAGGCGAAAAATGTAGAACTCATGAGTCATCCTGCATACAGTCCCGACCTGGCACCTTGTGACCTTTTTTCTGTTCCCAAAAATTAAGAACCAATTACGCGGTCAACGATTTTCATCACCAGAAGAGGCTGTCGAGGAGTATGAAAAACACGTTTCAGAGGTCACCACAGAGGAGTGGCACAAAAGTTTTCAAAACTGGTTTCATCGAATGAAAAAGTGCATAGACGCCAAGGGAGATTATTTTGAAAAACAATAAATTAATTTTGTACCTTTAATAGTATTTTTTCATATTCATTCCGGAAACTTATAGTGCGCCCCACGTATATGATATGCATCTTATTGAAAAAAACAAGTGTCGTGAAGAAAAACTGAGAGACCGCGAAATTCTAGATGAAAATAATGTTTGTGCTGTGTACGATTTGCAGTCGGTAATGCTTTGTCCAAGTCCGTCGTATTTTTACTACTTCTCAAAAAATAACTGTCTAAACTTTACCATAACAGAACTGAATAAAAAAGGAAATGATACTCGTAGTACTTCTGGGGCTTACGGCAATGTTTATTGTTATTTTTGGGATGAAACCCAGGCCCAAAGAGGAGTAAATGAAATAGGGTCTTGCGTGTATGATTATTTATTTAAAACAAATCAATTCTCAAAACCCTAATAAGAAAATGCATATCACTTTTTATTCGGATAATGCTACCGGTCAAAATAAAAACAAATCAATGGCGGCTTTGTATTCTTTTGCAGTAAATAATTTAGAAAATATTGAGAGCATAAATCATAAATATTTGATAAAAGGAGATACACACAATGAGGCTGACAACGTGCATAGTTTAATTGAAAAAGAAATAACCAAACATGAAAAAGCAGGTCCTGTTTATATACCTTGTCGCAACTCTTATAAAAAGTGCTCGAAAGACGGGAAACCCTTTCGTAGTTAAAGAACTAGATTATACTTTCTTTTGTGACATTAAAGCCTTGCAAGACCAATGGGGATATAATTTCAACGAAAATACAGACAAAACAATAATTATATGGAGAGACATTAGAACTTTAAATTTTAAGAAAGGAAACGAGTTTCAATTTGACTATAAAACTTCTTATTTGGAGACAGAATATAATACAACTAATATACGCAAGAAAAAGGAAGAAAATGAAAAATGTTGAAGAATTTGTTGAAGAATTACCTTAGAAAAATTATATGCTCAACCGCTTGATTTAAAAGAACATAAGAAACGCGATTTGAAAGACTTGGTAAGAAAAAATCTGATTCCTACTTACTACACACATTATTTTAATAATTTGTAATA
Organism: Acrobasis suavella; assembly: GCA_943193695.1. Taxonomy (NCBI): domain Eukaryota; kingdom Metazoa; phylum Arthropoda; class Insecta; order Lepidoptera; family Pyralidae; genus Acrobasis; species Acrobasis suavella. The sequence continues at coordinate 9,266,338 of OW971947.1, forward strand.
ATGTGTGTGTAGTTATAATAACGGCTGTTTTAATTTCATTTTATTTTTATTACTTATTTGTGATTTGATTTTAATTTCATAATTATACATTTGCATGAAAGTCACTAGTGGTATGTAAGATGTTTTCTCATAGATTTAAACATTGTATACCCAAAACATATTATAAGTAAAGTTCCTACCTAAGACTGAATAGGTTCATATTTATCGTACATAGAGTAAGTAAAAAATATTACAAAGTTTACTGACTAGTTTTAAGTTTATTTGTTATGGTTTTTTCAACAAATAATTAATTTGATTTTATGCGTAAAGTTTTTTTTTATGTAATATGTACCATTTTTATATAGAAATGGTTTTTAGAGGTTTTGTTTTATGTTGATTTGATTGTCAATTTTAAGAATAAATATAATTACATAAATAATAAGTAGTCTTACTGACCTATTTTTCTTTAAAATATTAGAGCTAAATTGACTTATTTTTATTTAAGTCAATTTAGACGTGCATTCTTTTACAATTAAAGTGACCCATGTCTGAATAAGTCAAAGATTTTTAAATATTTAAAATACTAAAGTGACACTTTTTCGTTACATTTTTTTTGAAAAATATTTTTTAATTGTAATAAATGATTTTTTGAATCTGTTTTAGGCTATATCTACTGATAAAAGTATAAATAATTTATTTAAATTAAAAATATATAAATATCTTTTAATTTGAATGGATTATAATATATTTTATACGGACCTTACTAAAATGCGAACACAATTTTGCGATTTCCCAAAAAACACAAATTTTGAATTCGGTCACTTTCATTCTCAGGGTGCGAATTATGATTTGTACTACTGATAAATACTAAATAGAACATGTGGTGATTATACAATATGCTTGGATTGGCAAATTCTGTGGAGCAGTTCACATTGTCTCCAGCAATTCGAAATCAAATGTAGTCTTGAATTTAGCCCAATTTACAAAGTCTAAGAAAACTTAAGTATGTATCAGTAGACGTATGTACTGACCTCTGCCAAGTTAACATGGACCGGCTCCATATTAGCGTGCTGGAGAGTGAGCACCGAGCTCTTGACGGACGGCTGCACCAGCAGCAGCTCGGGGAACGCCCGCGCGGTGACGAAGTTGTTCTTGTTGTCCACCACCATCAGGAATCTGGTGATATTTAAGCATCATCATCAGCTCTTAACGACCCACTGCTGCATAAGCTGCCTTTTGTCTGCGCCATTGATTCCTATAGATTAAGTACTTAAACTCCAGTACTTAAACTCTTTTATATTTTTTCGAGTGCGACAGAAGGCCAACTCCGACTGAAGTATTTTCTTTGGAGTCAATGTAACTGTAGTCAAAACCATGTAATTAATAAAATGTATCTGCATCATATACCTACTTACCTATATTTTCAACACATCTGTGCTTTGACTCTTCATACATAATATGAAAAGGTCCTAGTTAACAGGTAATTAATTATAAGAATACGTGGGGCGCACTATAAGTTTCCGGAATGAATATGAAAAAATACTATTAAAGGTACAAAATTAATTTATTGTTTTTCAAAATAATCTCCCTTGGCGTCTATGCACTTTTTCATTCGATGAAACCAGTTTTGAAAACTTTTGTGCCACTCCTCTGTGGTGACCTCTGAAACGTGTTTTTCATACTCCTCGACAGCCTCTTCTGGTGATGAAAATCGTTGACCGCGTAATTGGTTCTTAATTTTTGGGAACAGAAAAAAGTCACAAGGTGCCAGGTCGGGACTGTATGCAGGACATGAGTTCTACATTTTTCGCCTTCAAAAAGTCGTTTGTCTGTCTGGCCGTGTGAGAACTAGCATTGTCGTGGTGCAGGATGATACGGCGTTTACGGTTATTATTACGGAGTTCGTCAAAACTTCCGGCAAACAAATATTTCTAAGGATGCGCGAATTTCATGGTAGGTCACATGCCTGTCTGTTTCAATCATACGGCGCACAGCATCGATGTTTTTGTTGGTCACAGCGGTGGACGGCCGACCATCGCGAGATTCGTCACTGAGATTGATACGACCACGCTTGAATTCTGCAAACCAGCTATAAACAGTTGTCTTGCATGGTGCTTCATTGCCAAAAGCTGTTTCAAGCCGAGCGATGCTCTGTTGAGCTGTCAAATTACACTTAAAATCGTAGAAAATCATACTACGAAAATTTTCCCGAGTTAAATCCATGTTGATGCAGACACACAATTTTTTAAATGGCGCCAAAGAGAATTCAAATACTACGTAATGGCGCCACAAGGTAAAAACAAAAAACAGTCAGATGAAACAAACTGCATTCTACAGCCAAAGAGTTCTATTTTCAAATTTTGCAATAAATTTTTAAATATTGTTTATGTAAGTGGCCAGTTCCGGAAACTTATAGTGCGCCCTATGTACTTATGTATTTCTGACGACACCGACACGAGAAACATAAACATATGATCATTAGCTGTGATACTTGGGTGCTTGGAGTGCGGATATCGGAAAGTGTTTTATGTACGGAACAGAGAAGGTGTTTTTCTCTGTTCCGTGGTTTTATAGCAATTATAGCCAACCGACTGTCTAACGTCAACCCTCCTTGGAAACGCAGATGTTGCAAGAGATGTCTACGCTTAGTCCCTTATTATAGTCGCCTCCTACGACATCCAAAGGTAGATGGCTGATGGAGTAATCGGGAACCGTCGGCGCGATTAAGTAAGTAGGTAACCGTAATTTGATTTGTCTTCTACCGGCTGTTATACTACAACAGCTGGTGTCCACGACATTGTTGGCGTGAAATTTAAAAATTTCGACAACTTTTTTCCTGACATCAGATTTTATTGAATCAAAACCTATAACATGTTGCTCCGAGCTGAGCTTGATATAAGTAAAACCGCGTAAATGTCCGTCCAGCAGTTTCAAAGCTTAGCGTGAGCATACATACTTGTACACACAGAAAGACGAAACCAAATCTTTTCTCTTATTTATGTTCAGTTACTTTTTTTATCGCCCACACTAATTTTTTCATAAATTTATTAAATGTACAGACACGCGATTTTTACTGTTTTATTATACTTATGTAGGTATTTATAGATATAATATGACCTTGCTTCACCTAGGTACCTATCATAATTCAATGTTCACCTTAAGTACTATCTTTAGGTCATCTCATCACACAGGTACTGACCTGTCCCTTAGCCATCCGTCTTTCAATCCCAACATTGAGAGCTCTGCTTTCTTCATAATGACTGGTCCGCAGGACTTGATGGGGTATACGTAGATGTTCTGCACAGTGCCGACTTGCGTCCACTCCTCGGGGATCTTCACCTTCGTGTACTCGTGGTAAAAGCGGTAGGCGCAGTACGCTCCGCCGATAGCCCCTGCGGTCACCACCGCTGCCGTCATATACTGACCTGTACAGAATATTGTCTGAGTGTATAACTTTTGTTCACCTTTACTACAGACTATGACTGCTAGTACATCGGGGGTCGGTTTTTATCAGCGCTGCTCATAGTAGCAAGTCGTTATCGTGGCTGCAGGAAAGAATAAGCCTAACGAAGTAGGAGTTCGACTTAAAAAATTTAAGTGCAAATAGGAATGTGTCGTGGCTCGTGCGCCACGATAGGAACAATATAGGATAGGAACAATTCTGCGCGCCTCTTTGTTACATCGCGTCCCTAATGGGTACGTGCCTAGTACAGTGTCCTTTTTTATTAAGGGGCTACATGGGAGAAACCTAGGGCTAAAGTGAGAACGTGAAGCTTTTCTACGGACATTATCCAAAAGTAGCCGTTTTTCGCTTTTATATCTTTAAGCTTTACTATTGCCAAGCTTCACGTTATCACTTTAAACTGTAAGCAGTAGTTCATAAAATAGTTTGATTGAAGGGTTAGGTATCTATAGGGTCTGATCAAGACAAAATTTTAAATGATATCTCCGTTTCCTTTCAAATGATTTATTTCAAATGGGGGCAGCACTTGGCACAGGAAAATTCAGGATAAGTACAAAAAGAAAGGGTGATTCAGTCAAAGGATGATTAATTTGAACAACTTTTCCCAATAAATATAAAAGAATAGAAATACGAAAAAAAAAACATTTTCGATAGTAACGAGTAACGATATACTTCGATATACATGAGAAACAAAAATTTTTTATCGTATTTCGACTGAATCATCACAAATTATTTGTACAGGACATTGTCTAGTTTGCCTTATGGAAAAGATAATCCGCCTCTGGGGAGATCGCTTAACTCGAACAAGATGTCTTTTTGATCCTTTTGGTCAGGTAGGGTCAATCATAGAATCGAAAAGATGTTTTTGAAAATGTTTTTAAAAGACCTAATATGCAACGATACCCCTCACAATAGGGTACACGCAAAAAAAAGTGTTATCCCCACTTTATACACTATACATAGGTAGGGGTAGGGGAAATTACCCTAAAAAAATATACCTACCAACTTAGGTTACTAGCTAAGCTGATGTGCCACCTGCTTCTCCAGTTCCACGCGTAAAACCCTACGTAGCGCCATCATATTTGCCTAGGATATAAAGGGTTCTGCTGGGTATAGTTAGGAACATGGATAATGGGCATAGGAAAATAATCTTTTCTTTCCTTTCGTCTATACTTAATCGTCAAAGTTAGTTTCGAAAGTAATAAGTAAAGTACTTTTAGAATATCACACGCTGAGGCTCGTTACCCGGTACCAAATTCGATTTAGAGGCCAGGCCAGGATCGGATTTAGAGGTCTAGAGGCCTCGGGGCAACAAGGAGTGGAGGCCCCCTGGTTTAGGGCCAGGTAAGGCCTATAATATTTTACTGATTGTCTGATTGGAGTGAATAATATAGATCAATGATTGTTGTTAATAGTTAAGAACAACATCATGTTTCATAATCATCTTTATAAAAAGTACTATAGGTAGAGGTAAAACAGCGAAAAAAATCAAAAGGAAAAGTTATTTACTAGTGTTAACTAGTCGGAATCTGAAAGATTTTTTCGAGGTCTATTGTGGGGGCCCCGGGCTGTAGCCCCGGTTGCCCTCCCCTAAATCCGGCCCTGGGTACGGCAAAACTTTCAACACCAGCTGAGTCTTAATTTATCTAAATGATACCATAATAAAAAAGTAAACAGCAGATGAGCAGGCAGGGTCAGATACAGTCAGATACGCATGTGGCAATTATACATGGATGTATTTGCGTAGTCCATCATTATTGTAATAAATTAATAAAACCCATTTATTAGTCTTTCTTTCTCCGTAAATATTCATGTGATGAGATGTAAACAATATTCTTACCGTGGTTCGACATAACTGATTTGGATCTAGTTGTTTTTATCGCGATGTTGGATGTCAATAGATACGTGTAACGTAGGTACAACTATACCTTAAGCGCGCCGTGGCACGACTGCCGAGTACGTAGGAAAAGAATGCCGCCGCCGCGCCGCGCCGCCGCCGCTACCGCCCGTCGCGCGTGAGGGCTATTAAATAGTATGTAAGGCGTTAATCAATTAATATACCTAACTTAAGTTAATATGCCTGTATTATTAATGATCCTGATACGAATATGACGACAGAGCCCCAGGCATTTTATGGTAGGTAGGTAGCAGTGCGGTAGCGAAGCCACAGGTCTAAGCAGATCAAGACCGGGATACTGATTCGATGATTCTTCTTATATTTCTTCCTAGGTACGTACGCGTATGTACCTGGAATCTCGCGGTCCAATCGATTTACGACGAGTATATTAACTCACTTTTGAAGTCGGTTATAAACATAAGCTATTTGGCTTGCTATTTTTAAAAACACACATCTTACTGTCAATGTCAAAGTAACAGCCCATAGCAGCAACGTCATTGACATTATGTCAACGTGTCTGAACTCTGCTCTGAAGCTGAAGCTGTCTTTTGGAAACCGATTCAATATCTTAATACTATCTAATTTGTGATATTTTTTTCTTACTGGGAAAATGTGCTATCATTAATAATTGATTTTTTACTGTGAAACTCTATGTACAGTTAATGATCTAATAATAACGGAGAATTTCCACAGTAAAAATGGTTCTCCTAGGCAATGATGAGGTATTTTATTTGAGTGTATCTAGCAATGCAAATTATGATATATATCAGAGTTTCAATTCGTTTTTAACAAATATTTTGCATGTTTCAGTTTCTGTCGGAGTTAACCAAGCTTTTTCAGAAAGCACGTAGTGCTGGGTCAGTCACCATGACTATGAAAAGATGTAAGTATTTTGACAAATTAATATCTAATCAAATAGGTAGTCTTCAAAACATTTTAAGTTTACATTATATATTTTAGATGACGGGCGAACAAAACCAGAACCAAGGGACGGTACCCCAGTTGTGAAGGATCCCAAGTACAAATGTTTAATAAGGGCACAGCATAGGAGTAAAAAAATATCAACAGTCATTGAGCAGAGAGATGTGGAGAAATTCAGTACAGCTTATTCTAATCTGCTCAAAACCAGTGTCAATGGCTTGAAGCGTTTAAAAAAGCCTAAAAAGAAGGCTGTAGCTACGCAATAAAGATGGAAAGCAGAGACAATGTGTCAAGACTGAAAATATTGTGCGCTTTGAAGTGATGAACGGAGTGTAAATAGTATGTACCACCGTATGTCCTGGCGCGTGGGACGAGGTCCATTGAACTGTGCTCTTCTCTCACGAGTGAGATGTGAAGAGTTGGAGTCGTGCCTGCCATTGCTAGAGATGCAGGCGCTATTTAGTCATTGACCATCTGTCCAATGCACATTTTGTATACATAGACCTAAGTTAACATTTTCAATAAACTCAATTTATTTAAAATATGTTCCCAAAAATACAGGTGAAAGAGGTCCTACTAAAAATAAAATTTTCTATACATAATATAAACATCTTTTATTATGTACTGTGGACATCTATTTGTATAACAAAATGATATTTTAATTAATTCTTTATATAATATAGATTTGATATCACAATATGAGACCATAATACACACCAATACAAATATAAGCCTAGTTTTGGATGATTAATTTTTAAAAAACTTTTTTCTGTTATGAATTATGAATACTTATTAAATCTTTTATTGTCAACAACAATACCAAATAAGCAATTTGTATATGGCTTGGTTGAATTGAATGGGCCAAGATGAAATGTATGCTATGATTAGACTTTCATAGTCACAATTATGTTTATTAATGTAACGAGACTTACTGTGATTGATAAGATTTTGGAAACCAAAGACTGGGCCGTACCATAGATGAAATAACTGGCCCTAACTCAAACCAAACAAATTGGGTACTTTCCTAGGTCAAATATTAACTACTGCTATGAAAATAAATTTTATATTTATTATTGCCGAAAAACTAATATTAAGATCGGTATTTAACTCCAGGAAACCATGACGTCATACATAAGTCTATATTTCATACACACCCATAGAAAATGTTTTTTCTGATTTGACTTGTTGGAAGGTAGTGAACTGCAGTCCTATAATGTAAATGTAAATCTACAAATATTTACTACATACTATACTGTACTATTTGATCATGTTGTTGATAGTAAATTTAAACAAGCAAACTATATGTTACTATACAAGTGAATCAAATTATAATAAAATAACATTAAATACTTTATTGGGTTAAATACTGTTATAGATATCTGAATTAGTACGAGTGCAAACAAAATAATAAGAAATACTATTGTATAAAACATGACTCAAGTCTTATAGCAATAAATCACAAATAAACATGTGTTTATTCAAAGCTTAAATTTCTTAACATTTAATAAAATAAAGGTAAATAAGTTAGTAGGCCAGGCATTGTTGCGGAAAAAATAGAACTAAATTTAACATTGCATTGCCCAAAACATAAATTAATAACGGGCCAAGTGCGAGTCGGTGTCGCAAACGAAGGGTTCCATACCAATATCTATAAAAAATCACGTTTGATGTATGAGAGCCCCACTTAAATATTAATTTTATTGTTTTTAGTATTTGTTGTTATAGCGGCAACAGAAATACAAGTACATTATCTGTGAAAATTTCAACTGTCTAACAATCAAGATTCATGAGATACAGCCAGGTGACACAGACAAACGGACGGACAGAGGAGTCTCATTAATATGGTCCCGTTTTTACCCTTTGGGTACGGAACCCTAAAAATCGTTCTGTGACGCCATCATTTCTGGCCCACTAACTTGGTTGACCTATAGTTTACGATCTTTTTACAAATTTTATGATATGGCTGTTATTTTTTTTTATTTGCCTAATATAAATTATAAATGAACACAAATAGGAAGCTTACCAACATCATCATATCACAAAAAATACAAAAGTTTTATTTAAACTTTTTACCATTTGGGTACGGAACCCTAAAAATAGTTCTGTCGCGCCATCAATTCAGGCCCAGTAACTTAGTTGTTGACTATTCCTCTTATTTATAAATATTAACAACCGTTTGCTAAACATATTTTAGTTAAAACGTGTTTTGTCCCTTTCCCTCTTTTCATTAGTTGACATATAAAGAACAAGACAAAACATATTTTAACTAAAATAGGTTTAGCAAACGTTTAAATTCTTTTATGAATAAGGGGGATAATGTTTACGATCTTTCTACTAACTTTATGATTTGGCTGAGCCTAATATAAATCATAAATGAACACAAATAGAAAGCTTATTAACATCATCATATCACAAAAAATATAGAAGCTCTTATTTTAACATTAATATTTTTCTTAATGTATTCGGTTTATTTATATCGAGTTTATAAAATCCTGATAAATGAGCATATCCTAAATAAATTATCACAAGCTTAGAAACAATATATATTTGAAGATATTTCCAGTTGGAATTTTAGCAAATATAACGATCTTTTAAACAATTTAAGTTCTGACCATTCAATCTTATATCCAAGCATCGTAATATTCCTTATTTTTGACGGCGTTCAAAAAAGGAGGTTATCGTGTCGGAATCTTTTTTTCAATTGATGTTCCCCGATTTATTCGAAGATTCGTTTTTGAAAGGGTATACTTGTCAGGTGGTCCCATATAAATTTTATCAAAATTTGTTGTTTAGTTTGGTGTCGAAGTCAGTTTTTAGTTTTGACAAATTATGGTTTAGGCGTCTCATTGCAAGCAGACATTTGTGACATTTTCGTTTTCATCTTATTCAGCTTCTTATAAACACCCAGCAAGCAAACGTTATAAAATCTCATTTCCATTTTGCTAATCTGTCGTTTCCAGCAGGCGTTCAAGACTTGTTCGCGGTCGAGCCGCTCGTGGTCGGCCAATTTTAACCCCCGACAAAAAAGAGGTGTGTTATATGTTTCACACCAATGTCTGGCTGTCTGTATGTCTATGGCATCGTAACTCTCGAACAGATGGACCGATTTCGATGCGGTTTTTTTTAGGTCAAAGCAAGTTTCCTATCGTTGGTTCTTAGCTATGATTAATGGAAATCGGTTCAGCTCAGATCAAGGGGGGTGATCACTTGGAAGTCAGGGTTTTCTTTAAATTGCATGGCAAATCTCATAATAATGTTAACACCCAGCCTTATGTCAGTTCTCATTTGCCTGTTTTCTGTCAGAGAACATTCTTAGACGTGAGTCGTTTCAAGCAAGCGTTCCTCACTTGTTCGTTTCCGAGGCGCTCGGCCTCTTGCAGCACTCTCCGCAGGTCGTTGGTCCTGTCGTGGCGCGCCGCCAGTATGTATGCGTTGCTGACATTGCGGCAGGCGAGGTAACAAGATATCTGAAACAAGTTAACCATTCAAAATAAAATAAAAAGAACTTTAAAATAACACCAAAAATGAATGTCATGAACATTATAGATTTGTGAAGTCCCACTCTTCGTATTTCATTTATTTTCATCACACAGCTTTTTACCCGACTACGACAAAGCCAAGAGGAAGGGTAATGATTTTAGCAGTCTATGTATGTATGTATGTGGGTATGTATGACTGTTCCACCGTAGCATCGCTTGTTATTGTCCGGGTGACATAGCCTACAATGTATTTATCAAATATTACATACAAATGAGATTCATTTTTTTTTTATTTCTGTAACGAGGCTTATCACATTTGATAAGCCTCGTTAAGGTCTTAAGCACATTTCAAAAATAATTGAGATAAAAAAATTTCATATTCAATAATTTTTGTCATGATTTTTATATGATGATAAAAAATATTAAATATAAAATAATCAAAATAAATCTTTAATTTTAATTAACATTCGGCCCATTATTTGGATTACTTAAAAATACAATAAACATTTTATTTCTTACGGACTAAAAAGAATAAGACTCACTAATCACTATCACTCATTTCAAAGTTGGTTGTGTATGAGGCATGTTTTCTTCCAACAAACAGCACAACTTACAAAATAAGTTTTTAATTTTAAATAATGACCGCGCTACTGTGCTTAAGATAACGGGGGACGTTGGAGCGCGTGAAGGGAGAGGCAACTACTGCGCGCTTGCGCGGAAGGATGGCATCACCACGTTGCTATGGTTACGGGATCCATTACACGTTGCCACCTCACCCCCGTTAATACCTGAAAACGCCGTTCTACGCATAGGTCAACTTATGTGCCCTGGAATTGTACATACAATAGCTACCAGTAGCAAAAAGTCTCTACTACCGTTATTCTATCCCTTCGAATACGTACTACACGTAACCTTATTTCCTATAAATTTTTTAGCAATTTCTTAACTAAAAACGCGAGAATGAAATCTGTGGATTGAAGGCGCTAGAATCGTTTTGTCATCGTTGAAAGTTCCACTTAAAATCTATCGCAAATTAAAATTAATGTTAAGAAACGTGCTCACCTTTACTGCGACACTGTGTATATCGCAGATTAGCAGCTCGGCCTGCTCGTCGTACAACTGTCCGCGAGCCTCACATCGTGATACCACTGCGTTCACACCCCACTCTAGAACTTGGTCGCTCATCAAACTGAAATTGGAAGACAATCAGAAAATTATGAAAACGAACGTGAGATAAATTAATATTACTAAAACGATTGATTTGAAGATCATCATTAGGGCGATGTAAATCGCTAAAAATCTGGTCGCCTTCCCGACTATATTACGTTAGTTAACTGTTTTTTTAAGAAATATGAAAATGTTGTTTATTTAAAATGATCTTCCAAACATCATATCACTTCAGTATCAACATTCAAAATATAAAAAAAAGAGAAACGAAAGGACTAAAACTGCAAACAAAACATCAGAAGGTATTTTTAAACCCACTTTTTTTTAATTCTAATAAGTTTCAACATTAATTTTTGGCTTGTTGAGGCAACCGGAGACCCCAGGGCTGGCAGTTATTTTGCTCAGCTGATAAGTCTCGCAATTCAGCGAGGGAACACTGCCAGTATTCTGGGCATGTTGCCTCGATGTGAAGCGTTGGAGGAATATTTTTATATATTAGTTAATGTATTAGTGTAATTATTTTATTGAAATAAATGAGTACCTAAACAAAAAAAAATTGACTACCAACATAATAATAAGCTTCCGGTGATGTCCATACTAAAGTACATCGGATTTCCTAACGTTTGAAAAGGAGAATGCGATGGCAAATCACACCATTATATCTGTCAAAAATAGTCATCGTGTTTTGTTTCCATTAAATGACAAATGACAACAGCCCTGCTCTTAAACAAAAAAAAGAGAGAGAAAAATGTACTCACTTCGCTGCGGTTTCTTTAGAAGCTCTGATACACTTCGCCAGCCCCTTCACTTCCATGAATCTGTCCACCTGCACCAAATACTTCGCGACATGCGTGTATATGTTCATTGAGTCCAATTTGTGCTCTGTAATTACTCTGAAAACATGTTACATTCAAATTGTAATGTTTACATAAATATAACGTATTTATATTTACTCCTGTTATGGTATGACAGAGGCAAGGGTGGCAAGAATGGTGGGCTTATAGATGGTAAACAGGATTCACCATAGTGACAAGCTATTATTTAAATATTTTGTGCCATAAACTGTCTGATTATCAAAATAGTTGATTGGTAGAGAACGCTTTTATCATTTAGTAATACAAATAAATAAACAAATCGCAATCTCATACCACAGCCAAATCGTTAGGCGTACACTGCGCCAATGCGGGACCACGCGACGTGTTCAATCTATCTGTCACAAACTACGTGCGTCATCACGCGACGTATTCTGCTATCCCTTTCGCACGTAGGGTTTGTGACAGAGATAGACACGCCGCGTAGTCCCGCTTGGCGCAGTTTATGCTCATGGTACCAGCTTCTTTTCGTCTGCACGGTTCTCGGCATTTTTGGGCAAAGCCGGAAAGCGTCCCCGGGCTTAAAAACTGTACAGATAAGGATGCACCGGGAACATGCTAACGAGAAGGGCACGTACTTGAACGCCAGTTCAAATCCAGTCTCGATGCTCGATGTCGTCGCCAGCACGATCGCCACTAGCCTCATCTTATCCGTGTTGGATCCGAATAACGTCAGCGGCCTGAAGTCGTTGCTTTCCGTTTCCTTCCTTGCGTGGGGTAATGGTATCACCTAAGAAATAGTGATAGTGAATTGATACGTAAATTAAAAGTAAACACGCGATGGCAAACTTCTTTTAAAGGTTAAAAACGTTAGTTAGTGAGCCTGAAATAATGGCGCCACCGGTTGTTTTTTAATCTGTGTTATGGGCCCATGTTAAATTTAATTAATCACAAACGTTCTCAATTTAACCATTTGGTTGAAACTTGGAACCTATACGTTTTCGCATATAAACGCGCAGATACATATCAACTTTGTTTTCAGAATCAGAAGTTATTGCAAATCCTTCGGGACTTAAAAAACATGTTCAGGGTAATATTTATGTAAGGCGTCACGCGAAGAATTCACAAGTAATAAGCCAACGTGCGACAGAGAGGCTACCGCTTTCTAATCATGCTAGAACGAAATAAAACCCAAAAAAACTAAGCCGAAATACAAACAAATTACCTCATTGACAACTTTCTCTGTGAGCCTGCCACTCGCTTCAGCAGCCGCCAGATAGTTGGCCAGCTCTATTTGACGGGATATGGTTGTCATCAGGTTGTCTATGGTGGATTTGTCCAGGTTGAAGTGGAAGGATTTCGGGTCGTTAGTTTCTAGAACATAAAACAATATTAGTATTGCAAACTTTTCTTGCAAAAAAAAGAGTACCTAAAACGGGGGCAAAATATAAAAATACAATGTATTATTAAGTAATACATAAACATTAATGCAACACATTTTTTTAAATAATTTACTATGAGTTAAGATATAATTTGCATCCAATATAGCAAAAAGAATTTTAGAATCCTGAATACGACGAAGGAAGTGATGATCACTGGTAAATACTCGTATCTAATAGGTGGTGACGATTCACAAACGTCGCAAAGGGGGGAGAAAACGATGGAGGAAGTTGATATACAATGCCTACTCCAAAGGGAGTAGGCGAGGAAGATGATGAATTATCATTAGTGGTCGGACAATTGGGCGCTTATTTGCCTAAACTTCACGCGGGTACATAACACAGCGCTGTACAACCACCAACCTGATAAAAATAAATATCAAATTCCCTTAATGGAGCATGAAGTTTAGTGCTCTTATTAATAAAAAATATTAAACGTTTGCTAAACCTATTCAGTTGTAATGTATTACATAATATTACAATGAGAGATTAGGTCAAAATATATTTTAATTTAAACAGGTTTAGTAAACGTTTGACATTTTTTCTGAATAAGAGGGTAGGAAAATAAGCGCCCGATTATCCGACCAGTAATTGGGTAGATGACTGGGTCAAAAATAAATTATTCGGTTTAATTCATAGAATAAAACGTCACAAAATAGTGTCACTTTTCATGGATCACGTCCATTTTCAACAAGATTTTAGATTTAGAAATGCATAAAAACTGATATTAAGAGCAATATGTCTTCTCAATATTATCACATACATACGCACCAACACTCTCACACATCCATACGCACAAACACTGTCACACTTCCAAATCTTTACAGTGACACAAGGAAAAAAAGGATTCTCATCTTTTTCTTTTCTTTTTGATTTGTATAAATATAGTACATCTACAATTGTAGTCTTAATGTATACCTATATAGGAAGCAGCGGATCATTCCCATCACGAGTATCATTAGATTACTCACTGGGAAGTCCTAGCATCATGTTGTAACCAAGATTACTGTAATAAATGACTATTTTATTTTATTTTTTATGTGACTCCAAGAAAATATGACGTCATAAGTCTTTATTTCATACAAATCCCATACGAAATGTTTGCTTTGAGGTTTAAAAAAAGTGTCTGGTTTGAGTTGTTGTCATGTAGCGGATTATCATACTGACTGGTGGAGACGGGCACACACTGGGCGAGATGGTGCAGCGCGGCGGTGAGGTGGTGTTGGCGGTCCCTCAGCGCGGCGAAGGGCGGCGGGGCGCGCGGCGCGGGCCGCGAGTACAGCAGCGCGCACGTGGCGGCCGCGCGCGCGTGCTGCGCGCTGCCGCACTGCAGCGCGTACAGCGCCTCCAGCCGCTTGCTCATCTCCAGTGTGCGGCAGATGTGCATTATGTACTCCTGACACATTTTTACTGTTAAGAGTCCACAATGCGACACAAATAAGTTGAACAAAAATGGCGGTCGTCGGCGCATTATTTGTATCTGCGCCGATAATTGCCATTTAGGTTCAACGTACGTTCCAAGAATTTGTACAAAAATGCTTTGAAGTCCACCATTTGTTCAGTAGAACGAACTTAAACCTCATTGTTAATAAATCAGGAGAAAATGAATTTTTAGTCTTGAAGAAATTGATTGCTGTGTAATGTTACAATGTAATATTTACTCTAAATATCATCAATGTATGTACATTGTACATATCGTCGTTAAAATCCCTGGAGGAGGACAAAGATCAAGTAGCAGGAAGCCGTGAAACGATCTTCATTTATTGGTCCCAAATTGGTACCTTTTGTATTACGCTACACATTCGAACGCTCGCAAAAACGCTTTAATTCGTAACTGATAAAGTTCTAAGTTCAATGAAAAATGAAGTTGATACTTACCGCCCACATCTCCAAAGTGTTGTCCATATCCGACATGGCCTTCAGCAGCTCATTCACTTTGTCCCTCTTCAAGCACTCCATATAAACAGACTCAGTGAACGTTTCCTTGTCGACTAGATTATCGTAACAATATCTTATGACCTCTCCCATATTGCTATGCTTCATATAGAATAAAATATTCGCTACATGGGACCCGTAGCTGCTCAAGTAGTATACACATTCCTTGAAGAAAAATGGGTCTAATCTCTTATGCTGATGGTTTATCTTCGGTTCTGGGTGGTGGCTGTTCCGTCGTAGTAGGCCTTGTGCTAAACTTTTCTTAGGCTGTATGACGGCAGTCTGAAAGTCGCTGTAGTCACCTTGCTTTATTTTTTTCACACTGGCCAACGTATGCATTATGTTCAGAGCCGGTTCTATTACTTGAATTTTCTTTTTGTTGGTGTTAAGTGATGTTAATTTTTCATTGGTTGTCTGCAAAACAAAAAAAAATTAATGCATCTTGCACCTTTAATAACTATTTAGTAAAAAAATCTGAGAAAAGTTTAAAATGAGGCAGTTTGGAAACGACATTAGTGCAAGTCTTTACCCTCATCCCTTTTTTCCCTTAATTCTAAGAAGGAATACTGAAAATATGTTTTCATTAATTAGCATCCTGGAATACCAGTGTTAAAAAAGAAGTAAATAATTACCTTTATAGTCTCAGCTTTTTGCAATAACTGCTGGTTCACGGGATAGTTCATGTCTTCCAGTAGACTGATGATTTCGTTCAGCAAGGGCGGGTTGTTCCGGGGCCGGCCGTCCGACTGGACACTGGACATCGAACTCGACCTCTCCGAGTACCGCAGACCATGCACCCTTCTGTTCACGAACTGCGACTCCGACGCCTCTCTCCCGTATTCACAGTCCTCGGCAACATCCACACAAACGCTCACGGTATTTTTAAAGCAGTGTGCGAATTTCTCCCGCGCTTGTCTGAAGCACCCCGCTTTCAAGCACGCTTTTCCCCACGCGGCTAACACGCTGTTTCGTGGCAGACCCGATTTGGTGGCAATCTCTAATGCCAACTCCCATTTTTCAGCTTCTAGCAAAGAGCGTACTATTTGACCTGTAAATAAAAAATAAAATAAGGCAAAGTAGATAACAAACACTAGACACCACATTAAGTAAATAGCCAGTGGCGAGTAACTTTGATAAAAGAAAGCAGGACCAGTATTGCATAACTGGAGTGCCCAGCAGTTGGTTACACGATGGGTTGAAACGAAATGGACCCAAAGCCTGTATGCAAAACTGGAGTGCCGAGCAGTGGGAAACACGACGGCTCGAAATGAAATGGACCCCAATCCTGTATGTCTGTATGCAAAACTGGAGTGGCAAGCAATAAGTAACACGATGAGTCGGAATGAAATGGACCCCAAGCTTGTGTCTGTATGCAAAACTGGAGCGCCCAGAAGTGGGTGGTAACACGATGGCTCGAAATGAAATAGACTCCAAACTGGAGCGCCCAGCAGTGGAAAACACGATGGCTCGAAATGAAATGGACCCCAAACTGGAGCGCCCAGCAGTGGGTAACACGATAGCTCGAAATGAAATGGACCCCGAGCATGTATGTCTGTATGCAGAACTGGAGTGCCCATCTGCGGGTAACACGATGTCTTGAAATGAAATGGACTCGAAGCTTGTATGTCTGCATGCAAAACTTAAGCGCCCAGCAGTGGGTAACACGATGGCTCGAAATGAACCTGTCAACATTATTAAAGTTTACAGGTTCGTAACAAAAGGCAACTCAGATTGACGAGCCTGGATATTATCAGTAAGTTATTAATTCATTTATTCCAATAAAATAATTACACTAATACATTAAATTATATATAATAATATTCCTCCAACGCTTCACATCGAGGCATCGTGCCCAGAATACTGGCGGCGTTCCCTCGCTGAATTGCGAGACTTATCAGCTGAGCAAAATGACTGCCAGCTCTGGGGTCTCCCGTTGCCTTAACAAGACGCGTCGTGACGTCTTTCAAAAACCCATCGTTTCCACCGCGAAAGGTAGGAAAATATGATTGGCTGCCAGACCCGTATATTTGCGTATTTTCCCCAATTCTCCGGCAAGCGCAGCCACACCACCGTGTCCGGAAGTGGTTATTGAATAATCATAATCCATGTTTATTTATTTTCTCAACAGAAACTAAGGTACTAAGTTTATACATATTTGTAAACAATAAAACAAAAGATGTGGAGAACTGGTGCCCTATGACGGGTCATCAGGACTCGCCATTGACATTGTACAAGAACTTTTTATAAATCGACGAAATATCTATTAGAGTGTATGGTGGGAGTACTCACTGGGCTGCGCTGAGTGGTGCGGCACGAGGTGCTGCGCCTGGTGCCGCACGAGCGTGGCCACGGCGTCCGCGTGCGCCAGGCAATTAGAGTGTATGGTGGGAGTACTCACTGGGCGGCGCTGAGTGGTGCGGCACGAGCGTGGCCATGGCGTCCATGTGCGCCAGGCAATTAAAGTGTATGGTGGGAGTACTCCCTGGGCGGCGCTGAGTGGTGCGGCACGAGGTGCTGCGCCTAGTGCCGCACGAGCGTGGCCATGGCGTCCGCGTGCGCCAGGCAATTAGAGTGTATGGTGGGAGTACTCACTGGGCGGCGCTGAGTGGTGCGGCACGAGGTGCTGCGCCTGGTGCCGCACGAGCGTGGCCATGGCGTCCGCGTGCGCCAGGCAATTTAGAGTGTATGGTGGGAGTACTTACTGGGCGGCGCTGAGTGGTGCGGCACGAGGTGCTGCGCCTGGTGCCGCACGAGCGTGGCCATGGCGTCCGCGTGCGCCAGGCAATTAGAGTGTATGGTGGGAGTACTCACTGGGCGGCGCTGAGTGGTGCGGCACGAGGTCTGCGCCTGGTGCCGCACGAGCGTGGCCATGGCGTCCGCGTGCGTCAGGCAATTAGAGTGTATGGTGGGAGTACTCACTGGGCGGCGCTGAGTGGTGCGGCACGAGGTGCTGCGCCTGGTGCCGCACGAGCGTGGCCATGGCGTCCGCGTGCGCCAGGCAATTATAGTGTATGGTGGGAGTACTCACTGGGCGGCGCTGAGTGGTGCGGCACGAGGTGCTGCGCCTGGTGCCGCACGAGCGTGGCCATGGCGTCCGCGTGCGCCAGGCAATTAGAGTGTATGGTGGGAGTACTCACTGGGCGGCGCTGAGTGGTGCGGCACGAGGTGCTGCGCCTGGTGCCGCACGAGCGTGGCCATGGCGTCCGCGTGCGCCAGGCAATTTAGAGTGTATGGTGGGAGTACTTACTGGGCGGCGCTGAGTGGTGCGGCACGAGGTGCTGCGCCTGGTGCCGCACGAACGTGGCCACGGCGTCCGCGTGCGCCAGGCAATTAGAGTGTATGGAGGGAGTAATCACTGGGCGGCGCTAAGTGGTGCGGCACGAGGTGCTGCGCCTGGTGCCGCACGAGCGTGGCCATGGCGTCCGCGTGCGCCAGGCAATTAGAGTGTATGGTGGGAGTACTCACTGGGCGGCGCTGAGTGGTGCGGCACGAGGTGCTGCGCCTGGTGCCGCTCGAGCGTGGCCATGGCGTCCGCGTGCGCCAGGCAATTAGAGTGTATGGTGGGAGTACTCACTGGGCGGCGCTGAGTGGTGCGGCACGAGGTGCTGCGCCTGGTGCCGCACGAGCGTGGCCATGGCGTCCGCGTGCGCCAGGCAATTAGAGTGTATGGTGGGAGTACTCACTGGGCGGCGCTGAGTGGTGGGGCACTAGGTGCTGCGCCTGGTGCCGCACGAGCGTGGCCATGGCGTCCGCGTGCGCCAGGCAATTAGAGTGTATGGTGGGAGTACTCACTGGGCGGCGCTGAGTGGTGCGGCACGAGGTGCTGCGCCTGGTGCCGCACGAGCATGGCCATGGCGTCCGCGTGCGCCAGGCAATTAGAGTGTATGGTGGGAGTACTCACTGGGCGGCGCTGAGTGGTGCGGGACGAGGTGCTGCGCCTGGTGCCGCACGAGCGTGGCCATGGCGTCCGCGTGCGCCAGGCAATTAGAGTGTATGGTGGGAGTACTCACTGGGCGGCGCTGAGTGGTGCGGCACGAGGTGCTGCGCCTGGTGCCGCACGAGCGTGGCCATGGCGTCCGCGTGTGCCAGGCAATTAGAGTGTATGGTGAGAGTACTCACTGGGCGGCGCTGAGTGGTGCGGCACGAGGTGCTGCGCCTGGTGCCGCACGAGCGTGGCCATGGCGTCCGCGTGCGCCAGGCAATTAGAGTGTATGGTGGGAGTACTCACTGGGCGGCGCTGAATTGTGCGGCACGAGGTGCTGCGCCTGGTGCCGCACGAGCGTGGCCATGGCGTCCGCGTGCGCCAGGCAATTAGAGTGTATGGTGGGAGTACTCACTGGGCGGCGCTGAGTGGTGCGGCACGAGGTGCTGCGCCTGGTGCCGCACGAGCGTGGCCATGGCGTCCGCGTGCGCCAGGCAATTAGAGTGTATGGTGGGAGTACTCACTGGGCGGCGCTGAGTGGTGCGGCACGAGGTGCTGCGCCTGGTGCCGCACGAGCGTGGCCATGGCGTCCGCGTGCGCCAGGCAATTAGAGTGTATGGTGGGAGTACTCACTGGGCGGCGCTGAGTGGTGCGGCACGAGGTGCTGCGCCTGGTGCCGCACGAGCGTGGCCATGGCGTCCGCGTGCGCCAGGCAGCGCGCCGCGTGCGCCGCGCCCGTCTCTGCTACGCGCATGCTCCTGACAAAATTTACACATTTCTTTTATTTTTAACCCCCACAAAAAAAGGGGTATTATAATAAATCTCACTAATATTATAAAGGCGAAAGTTGTGAGTGTGTGTGTGTACGGTTGTTACTTCTTCACGCACAAACGGCTGGACTAATTTTGATAAAATTTGGTATGCAGGAAACTAACATCTTGGATACTTTTTCCGCGGGTAACACCGCGGGGCGCAGCTAGTAATAAATAAATATATAGATAGGGACAAATTACACTGATTGAGCTAGCCCCAAAGTAAGTAAGAGACTGTGTTATGGGATACTAACTCAACGATAAAATATTATATAACAAATACATATATAGATAACATACAAGACCCAGGACAATTTGGAAAAGGCCATTTTCCAACTTGCCCTGACCGGGGATCGAACCCGGAACCTCTGGTTGGCGGACTAGTATGGTGACCATTACGCCACGGAGGTCGTCAATAAGTTCGATGCCAAAGTCTGTCTGTCTGCGGCATCGTAGCGTTTGAACGGATAGACCGATTTCGATGCGGTTTTTTTACGTGAAATCAAGTTACCTTGCGGTGGTTCTTAGGTATGCTTGAGAAAAATCAATTCATTCGCTTTAAAGTTACAGCTTGAAAGCCAGGGATTTCCGCAAAAAAAATGGCGCTATGATAGTGAAACTTTACGATACCATTACGATTACGATATCAAATCGCATCGGTTGTTCTGCTATTCATCACTAGATGGCGTTCTTGACATTTTAGGTCGGGGATTTTTTATTTGCCGAGCATAATCGTGTATAACAAGCTTTTATTCAACTTGGAATATATCTTGTAGGTATGTATGTTTGATTGTTTAGGACAAACTTTGCAACTCTTAAAACTTGGTCATTAGACTCTGGAAGGTCAAGTTTCAACCAGTTATCCTTACCGATTGAGCTAAAAATTTTGCATACTTGTGTAAATCGGATGACAATACAATATTATAGAGTTAATTAGCTGTTCTAATGATGGAGCCGGGAGATATAAGACGGAACTCAATTATTAACCAACATAACCCCATTGAGTAGGACTCGTTTGATTTGTCTTGACGAGCACTTTATGGTAGACGATGCCTAGGGTCTGATCATGGAAAGTGGCCGATGGATCTCAGTAATAAAACGACGCAACTCCATCGAGTTTGGGCTTCATTAATTTGCTTTGGCCTAACAATAAAAGCTTGTATAAAAAACTAAATTTTTTGATACTCGGAATCTGTGTGTAGGGACGCAACAATGGAACTTTACTTCTTCATCTTCTAATATAAGAGCCAGCTGTTTCCGGTAGAGTGGTGTGAAGAAGTCTCTTTTTTTTTTCTTTTAGCCTAATCTTTTATTTGTGTGATTTATAAAATACTACATAAACTACATTTCAGAGCCAGGCTCTTGACGGTGTCATTGTATGGAAAGAGAAACACAACAACGATTGTTCGGCAAAATAATAGAGTGGCTTTCCGTTGCCTTGTCAATTTCACGCACTTGTTAATAGTCCCTAGTGTCAAGGTTTTCTCATTATGTTTTTCTTCATCAAAAGCATGTGGTAGTATTTGAAAATGTCCGTATATGAGTAAAAATCAGAGGTTCAAGTTGCGCCTAGTGAGAATTGAACCGCTTTGCCACCATCGCTTACATATTAAAAAACAAACAAAAATTAAAACGTTACTATGTTAAAACCCAGAGTAAAAACAGCTACTTACGCCTTCTCGTGTGGAGTTCTGGAGTAGAGTTCCGCGGCAGCGAGAAGAAGCGAACGTCGTGCCCGCACCAAGAGACGAGCGTCACCGCCGCCAGATAATTCGCGAGCGATTTCATCGCTTCGGTCCAGCAGAAATCTGTAATTAATTATATCTAAGTATGAATTTTAAAATATTTACGAAATATTCTTTAGAACGTTATTTTCTATAAAGGTGATATTTAGAAAAAAACCCGTTGTTTTTGTATTTTCTCCCAGACCAGCATGGAAAAAAAGCATTTTCTAACTGCAGTAAATTCAGTCTATTCTATAAGATGATTACATTCTCAAGGAACATTTTATACATTTAGTTATAACACGAGAACCTAAGTAAAAGTAGGGAAAGCTGTTCAGTGTCATAAATAGGATCTGCAACAAAATTATGCATTTCCTGCCACTAGGTGCTCTGGTACCTGGGATAGTCCAAGTTGATGGAATGCATCTTCATAATAGTGAGACAGAGCGTCACGTTCGGCGTGAACTCGAAACTAAACTCCGTCCGCACAGCTTCGTTCTTCGAGCCATTGGTCGACAGGCACCTATAATAATTTCACCACCATTATTTTTGTATCCGTGGCGTAAGAAAAGGTTTTGACATTATTTCTTGCGATTAATTCATGCATTGGATCTTTCGCTAGCGCGTTTAGTCAGCGTCGAGGGCCAGCTTTGAGCGTTTTGAATGATTACATAGTAAACTGCAGTTTTATTTTTTCATCTTTCAACCTCTGAAAGGAAGTTGAACTCGAAATCCGGGTTATAAGGCCGATTACATACTTTAAGTAAATTTGAAAATCGAAGGCGATCGGATTCAAGGTGCCTATATTAAAGCATGAAATCAGTTTTATTTTTAAAACAAGTGCACTGGCCACCACGAATGGCTGAATGGGCCAAGAGCGCAAGTCATATTAAAAATACTGCTTGGCGCGCTATTCTTCTTGAAATATTTGTTGCAAAAATATAATTTTAACAAAATAAATGCAAAATGTATTTTTAATAAAAATTACGAGTTCAAGTGACGATTTGGATTTGACGCCTGAATCGATAAAAATAGAGGCAAAGGCAGTCATAGATAACTTATTAATTCCGATTTCAAAAGAATTTTCATTATATTGTACTTCATAACCAAATCTGTTATAACAGTTTTTAATTTTTCCTCGCTATCATGATGAAATGTTGAGATGCTATGATGATGAGTGTTCAACTTGATTGCAAGTGATCAATTACACCCTCGAACTACAAGCAACCTCGCTCGCTTCAATCGCTCGTCTGCCTAAGTATCTCGGGTGTAATTGATCACTTACAACCCTTGTTTAACAGTCTACTATTAAAATGTATACATACCAATCCATGCAGGTTGCACCGCTGGCCGCGCTATCCGAGTGGCTGCTCATCATAAGGTTGTCGTGGTCCGAGGAGGAGCGCTTGTTCATGGTCTGCGTGTAGCAGTCATCGCACACGCGGAACTTCACGCCACTGGGGTATGTTGGCACCTGACACAACACTCGCGAATATTAGCCACCCGAACCCAATGCAAGCAAGAATCAGATTTCATATTGAAATCTGAAGCTTTATTTTCACCGTACCCCGCGTAAAATTGTATGAAGGATGTACATTTTTACGCTTTATACAATTTTACGCGGGGTCCTGATCATTTTATTTCAGTAAATATTTATAATAAAAAGTTTTAAGAAGGACATGCAACATGTCAATACTCGTAGAGCTCCAAATGCTGCTACTATCTCAGCTCTTAGCGGCGCCTCTGATAATCCAATATAAACCCTATTCAAAATCCTTATTTTTAGGGTACCGTACCCAAAGGGTAAAAATGGGATCCTATTAATAAGACAGTGCTGTCCGTCCGTCCATGTCTGTCTGTCTATCTCCAGGCTGTATCTCATTAAACGTGATAGCTAGACAGTCGAGATTTTCACAGATGATGTATTTCTGTTGCTGCTATATATAACAACAAATACTAAAAATAGTATAAAATAAATTAATCCCATACAAAAAACGGGTTCTTTTATAGATAATGGTACGGAACCATTCGTGCGCGAGTCCAACTCGCACTTGGCAGGTTATTTCACTAGACTAGATTCTTGTACTTGTATATACATCCGATTGTACCTGCATCCGATGCCTGGAACATGCGTGACACACCAATCTCCCGCAGCGGCGGCAGTGATGGCGCCTGATGATCATGGAGAAGATAGACGTGTGGCACAGCATACACCGATCCGCGGAATAGTCCTCCACCCACTGCTCCTTACTGGGCACCTCCACTGGCATCACAAAGGGCGCGGACGCCGCTTCTATATTTATTGAGTCTATGGACTGAAGCAGCGAGTCATCCGAAGGTCTCGGAGGAGCAGGACAAGAATTCCGAGGATTCTTCATATCCAAAGCTTTCTCCGCGTAGAACCTCAGCAAGGCGTCGACCGCGTTCCGTGAAATAACAAGATTTTCTATTGTCTTTATGTTATAGTACAAATTATCGCCGCTCGGGTCTTTCTTCAGATTCGGAGCTATTTTGTTGATAATGATCACCAATATATCTAACTTTGCATTCATAAGGAACTGCTCGATCATGAGCAGCGGCTTCTCGATTAGATCCCAAAACATATTCCGCATACTCACGTCTATTTCGAGCATTATTTGCAGGCCAATTTTTATGTTTTCGAAAGCTTTCCAGTCAAAGGAGTTTTCGGAAATAAAGTCAACACACACTTGCAGTATCTCGACATTCCTGACTTTGGCCATTTCTTCCTGGATAAGATCCATGGCCTGCTTTTCCGGAAGCCTCTGCAGGAGTTCCGCTACGAAAGTCGGCGTCGCCTGGTCGGTGTACTCGAATAATTGACGCAGGAGGTTCATGATAATAAGGTTTTTCATGTTTTCAGACAGTCCTTGGACGTCTGCCCACTCCAAACATAATTTAAACTGTTAAAAAAAAGAAAAACAATAAATTTCTGTTTACCAAAAGTAATAAAAATATTGATAGTTATAAAGAAATTTGTTACAACTTCTAATTACCTGCTGACTATCCAGAAGGACTTCAATGATTTCTTCAGGATTATTCACAGACTTCTCATAGATATCGTACCAATGTCGTCTCATGCCCGGATTCTCTCCCATTATCGAAGCTATCTAAAATGGGAAAATATTATTGAGCTAAAATCCCGTTTGCTAACACAAGAAATAAAAAAGGATCTTTAACAATGTTAAGTAGGTACCTGATCGTACAGCGGTATTTTAGTCATCCAGTCACTGCATTTTTTATACAATCCTTCTTCTAAAACATCTTGATTTAGCAGGAATCTCAAATAATCCAACACTTCCAAAGCGCCCTCTGCCGGCCAACTCGACAAATTATTCAGAACTAGATCTACTTTTAGCTCTGGGCATTTGAGATATTGGCAGTATTTCCAATTGCTGCTCATCTTTGGGTTAGTGGAAAGTTTGAATAGAATTAAGTCTCTGAGGTTGCCCAGGTTAGCGCTGCACATCTGCTGGCGCTCCGCCAGCGCCTCGATGATGTTCAGACACTTGAGGATCTTCCCCTTTTCCACCAACTGCCGCATATAAGGGAACAATTTGTCCAAGTCAATGGTGCTGTGCAACGATGCCAGATATTTATTGCTTTCAAATAATACTTTGGTACAGTTAAATCTTTCTAACTCCATGTAATTATTCAAGACTTTGGTGCGCGCGTCCATGCTCTGCTGCAAACTGTTCTCGTTGGGAGAGGTGTGGATTTTTTTAATGATGTGAGCTAACACCCAGTTGTGCAGCACGACGTACGTGAGACACTGCGGGTCCGGCGGTCGCGGAGCCGGAGCAAAATTAGTCACGGGTTCTAAAAACAAATTTTCTTCCGGATTTTTGAAGTCATAAACGACTTGAAGAAGGCTGTTAAAGTTTCCTTCTGAGGCTTCTTTGTGAGGACCTGTTAGCGTTATAGACGGACAGAAAGTCAAAATAAGTTTTGGTATCAGATTGACATTTAATTTTTTGGATATTGGTTCCAAGTTCGCAACTGGGACGTTTTTGCCGTGGATCATTTTTCCAAATATGTCATGTAGTTGCCTCTCTAAGACTGAGAAATAGGGCAGATCTAGATTCGTTGTTGCTGCGTTGTCTAAACGACTGTCTTCGAGTTCCAGTTGGGAGACAGTTTTACAGTACATATAACACATCCTAAGATACGGTATTCTAGTTTTTTTGGTGCCATGGCGGCAAACCTCGCTCACGTTACACACGTCTTTGTCCGAGGCAGCAATGACGTTCATGTAAATCTGATGATATTTTTGTAGCAAATTTTGGTCTAAATCCTGGGACTCTTTAGGGTTGACGATGTCCGTCAAGTCCTCACAACCCTGTCTCAGCTCTTTAGAGAGTTGATTGAGCTTACAGAATTCTTTGTGCTTGATGGGAACCCGGCAATCTGAGATCAGCCCGCAGATATTGTCAATAAAGTCGAACGCCTTCTCTGTATTACCGAATATTTCAAAAGTAACGCTCGCTATGTCTTCAACAAAACGGATATAATTTGTTTTCTTCACCGCAGCTATATCTGTGCAACTCCTGACTTCAGCCAGTTTTCTTTCCACGACATTTATTAAACCGTATGTGATCTCCCTATTGAGGCCACTGCTCAATAGAATATCTACTGCGTTAATAAAAGGGGCGTTTTGATGACTGTATAACTGTAAGTGCGGGTGGCGGGTTGCCAAGTCGATTATATCAAAGGAATTTGGAGCCCTGTTGGATGCGAGGAACCCTTCTACAAGGCCCATGACTTCTGTTGAGACGACAGATAGGGCCGATAGTTCTTCCGTAGGATAACGGGTGTCGTCCCTGTAGTATATGATATTTTTTATTTTAGTTACCAGATGGCGTAGTTGTTCAGTAAAAGTTACTTCTGTTGCTATTTCTGAATCTGCGAGATCGAACATCTGGAAAAAAATATATTAATAAATTGACATTTGAAATAAAAAATATACCTTATGCTACTTTGATATCGACTGATCTAATGCTTTGTTTTGATTTATTACTTCATATGATAAAGTCGAAACAAGAAGGGGGGAAAACCAAGAAGGCCTTTTATGGACCAAATTAAGGAAAAAAAAATTGAAATTGTATTGCATATTGACGTCAAAAAGATGATCGAGGATAGGAAGATATGGAAAGTACTGCATCAATAACAACGAAGTTTTTTAATTATGGATAATTGTAGACTGTGTATACCACCATCGGTATATGGAATAGTTTTAAAAACTAATACCTGACTGCGGGAAGATTCTTGATAAAAATTATGTTTATCCAGTGAATGCAAATCACATCAGGGAGAAACAGCTAGTAATATTCAGTGTGGAAAGGACATACCCGTAATAAATTGAACCACAGGATATACAAACTCACTATAGAATAATGAAATTAAAATAACAGCGAAAATACAAAAAAAATCGGCATTTCCATACAAAAGTGTGCCGCCGCCCGGACAATTTGTATGGGAACGTCAAAATATTTTTTGGTTATTCGGTTGTTATTTTAATTTCATTATACTGTTATTCTGATCAAGTATTATTAAGTAGTTCGATTTATTACGGGTATGTCTAGAGATGGCCATCTACCCGGTAAAAACCCGAGACTCGGGTAAATACCCATTTATACCTATTATTATCCACCCGTTTTAAATGTATACCGGGTATAGATTAAAATCAGTTAAATTAGAAAAAAAAATGGGATTAGAACAGATAATTTGATATTCCTGCTATAGAATTGGGTTTCCTATCAAGTAAATAACCGAACTTGATAAATATGTACATACAAACTACAGGTTTCAAAAGAGTATTTACTATAAACATATTGATGGAAGTTTTTTCGACATGCTTTTATTCGTTTCCATGAAAAGTGAACAGAGCTTAGACCCGTTAGATAAAATTTCCGTAAAACACATTCCCGGGTAAAAAAAAATCATGGTTTGGTCATGGTATGGGAACATAGAAATTGACAGGACTAAGTTAAAATTTTTGTTGACAAATGTTTGTAGATTTAATCATATGTTAAAATAAGCAAAAGAACATCAAATGCGCGGTGTATATATGATCACCCTCATACATATAAGGTAAAAAGATGTTTTTAACTGCTCATTCAAGAGCGAAAGCTACTGATTTCGCGGTTGATCCCAGAACAAAAGATATTCGTATTGACGAGTTCTGCGATTCCCCATCAACTAGTTATAACATTTCGTAAAAAATAGTATGCCGGGTATATTGACAGTTCTAAGTTTACATTATTTGCTGAAAAATGTTTGTAGACCTAATTATATGTTGAAATAAGGAAAAACAGATCAAATGCGATGTCAATATACTAGTATTAGCCTTACCTTCATACAAAAATAGAGAAGTATATTTTGACTGTTAATTCAGACAAAACTAATGATTTCGAAGTTCGTTTCTTGTCAATACAAAAGATATTTGTATTGACAAGTTCTTCGATCACCCATCAATTCGTTGTAACATTTCCAACAAAATAGTATGCCGGGTGTTTATCCGAATCTACCCGTTATATGGGAACATACGCATTGACAGGTCTAAGTTTACATGTTTTGGTGAAAAATGTTTGCAGACCTAATTATATGTTATAATAAGCAAACAGACATGAAATAAGAAAAAATCTGCATATTCAATATGGAAAGCATTAGTGATTTTAATCTTTGTTATTTATTCTATGATATATTATATTATTTTAATAATACATAACATAACCATTCTACACATTTCTACACATGGACTCCCACTCATTTTAAAATAAATATCCCAATCTACCCACCCAAAAGGGTAGATAGTGTAGATACCTGGTGCATATCGGGTAAATACCTGGGTAGATGCCCATCTCTAGTGGGGCCTGATAAATCAGTGTTTTACAGCAAACGTGGCGTCATAATATTTGTTGATATGAACAAATTTTAACGGGATATTGTTTATTTCAAGGAAATATTAATGATAATTAAAGATTATTACTTTTTTACTTCATTTATATTCATTCATTCGAAATCTAAATTTATTTATTTTTATTTATTTCACTTTATTACAAATGTAATAGGCGGACTTAAAGCCATAGGCTTTATTTCCGCCTATTACATAATACATTTATTTAGGTGATGCCGAGATTAAGAAGTCTTTTGAAGGAGGCGCAAAATATGTGATTTTGGAAGATATATTAATAATATAAGATATGAGAATATATTAATTAAAATAACAATATATATCAATAAACTTACATTCAAAATATACATATATATAAGATATAAGATATAATAACCAATACGTATACTACTTATATATTATTTGTATTCTATCTGACAGTTCTCGAAGATAATGTGAACGCACTGCACTTTTAAACGCTACTCGAGTACTCAATGGCTAAAGTCAAATTTATCATAATAGATCGCAATATTAAGGGTTAAGACAATAAAGTAATAATATCTTATAAATTTTAAAAGCAGTATTCAATTCTTACCCGGTATTTTTAATTAATATCGGGCAAAAATGGGTATTTATTAATTTTACCCTTCCTACTTATTTTTACCTACCCGATTTTTACCCACCTGCCCATCTCAAGGTATGTCCCTTCCACGTTGTATGTGAAATGTACAAATGGAGCGCTTTCATTTATTACCAAAAAACGGCATGATTCGATTTATTTAATTTTTTGGTTTCTTACTTTTTGGCCTAAAGAGGGCGCCATGTTGAATTTATTGTGACGTCACATAGATTTTATCTCACAGCCAAGACGCTTCCAACGATACGACATTTGTTAAGATGAATATTATAGAAGATCTGAGGGAACAGATGAACATACATACATAGCGACGAAACCCATAACCCTCGTTTTAGCTTCGCCGTAGTCGGGTAAACAAGATATTAATATGCTATTTAATTTATCATAACGACGTTATCAGTCATTCCAAAGTCATTTCGACAGATTTTGTCACGAAATTTATTATTTTGTAAGGACAAATAGTGTTTTATAATACCTAGCAAAGATAATATTTAGTTTATTGAAAGTTACATATCTGTAACGTATATCGCTGATATACATAAACAAAATGTTGTATTCCATCATAATGGCCTTGATGATATCGAAAACGATTAGTCAAATTCTTCAAGAGCCCTACAATATTTTACTGAAAGATGATACAGACTACAAGATTGAAGAATCTATTCTAGAAGAGGAGTATGAATTGTACGGTCAAGTCACGCCGACTGTTGGCCTTCGCGCCAATGGTAGCTCGAAGAGAAAGCAGATAGCAAACGACAGTTTTTATAACCTGGCCGCGGCCAATAAAGACATTTTGCACGCTACAACTTCTATCGGACCGGTAAGTAATCGTTAGAGAATAGATGCTCTCGTGTAATAGAAAATAAACATCCCACCAAAAACAAAAATGCGTAAATGGAAGCCAAATTCAATGTTATGTTTTGATGGTTGTAAACTTCACTGAGAAGACAAGAATTGAGATCTTAATGGGTGCCAAGTTCTAAAGAAATTTATTTATAAGAATCTAACAATTGACGCTAAGACCCAAACCGCTCTGTCTGCCCCATTAGGGATAAAGACGTGAGTGTGTATCTTATCGTATCAACACTTGACCTGAGTAGCGTTTACCTGCAAATCTGATACATAGAAGAATAGAAACTAACAATGGTAAAAGAATAACTTGCACAGATGATAAGTTTATCAGTTAAATATAAGACGACTCGTATACTTAAACTAAAGCCAAGTCAAAATTTGAGATTCTAAAAAATACATTTTAGTATTCTCTACAGAACTTGGCTGTATACAGTTACCCTCAAATTCATAAAAAATAACAATCATTTGCTAAACCTATTTTAGTTAAAACATGTTTTGTCCCTTTCTCTCTTTTGAATATTTGACATCGAGAGAACGAGACAAAACATATTTTAACTAAAATAGGTTTAGCAAACGTTTGCGTTTTTTTATGAATAAGGCGGTTAATCTATACTTTTAGCGATTTCTTTTGGTCAAAGTGACATTGGAATGAGGCATTATCATCGATATAATGTATATTCTAATGTAGCTATGATTTGTTTACACCTACAAGCCTGTTTACCATTTTAATCTATAAGTAATATAACTACATAGATATGTCTAGTGAATATAACTACACTTACATAAAATAAATATTGATAAGTTTATATGAATGCAAGTTTTATAAACATCATATAGGAAGGAACCTTGTAAATGATTGTGGCACGCATGTAATGTATATGTTACATTATTTTTATCAACATCCCAATGTTAATGACACAGGTCAATGACTGCTAGAGTCAACACAGTTGGCAACATGACAATATGTAATAACAATTAATTGCACATTTGTTATTTATACTCAAACACTATAAACTCTATGAACAGTCATGCTTCAAAAATGGAGTCATAATCTCTCATACTAAATGTATGAGAAATAATGACTCCATTTTTGGAGCTTGACTGTGCTTTATAAAAATGTAAACAAGAATCGGAAGTATTAAAGGAATATTATGTAGAAGGTTCAGAAACTAAAAAAAAGAAGAAAAAAAAGAGTCATAGATAATAGGGGTGGCGACAGAGTAAGAGAAGAATAATTGTAATTAGTCCGTCTTGTAGATTATCCAAAATTATGGACCCATGTTTTTCAGTTTGCCAAAAAGTAAAAATTCACAAATACGATACGAAGCATCAAAGTTCCGGAGTGTAAAAATCGAACGTAGCCGTGACGTCATGCGAAATTTTAATGCGCTGTATCTTTGACCTTTTTGTTTCTTAGAGAAAAGAAGAAATACGTGTACAATATTTTCTAATAATCTAATCGATGGGCTGAAAATATTTTTCCATTCGTCATGCCTATTATCACAATGATGACTAAACACAGCACTATCTGTTGAAAGAAATATGAACTATCTCGAATATCAAGTTCACACAATGTTAGTCACGCTATGGACTGTATCATTTAAAATTATTATCAACTTTCCACGTTCACGCAGGACCAAATAAGCATGTATCCCAAACGGATGAACTGATTTTTTTGTGAGTAAAAACTCGTGAAAAAACATGCTATGATACAATTTTTTTTTAATTCGAGATATATTTTTATACGATATATTTTATTTGAATTTTTTTACGAAACAATAAATTTATACTAATCATGTTTTTATCTCTTACGGTGTAGATACACCTAGAGCCATAAGACCTAAAACCACGTGACAATAATATAGCTCGAATCTTGACATGGGATCCCATAAATAAAAATAATCGGATATACCTTTCCCGCATTGCGTCACATCAGCGTATACCGCACGTAAAGGCCATGTCTACTTCCAGCCAACAAGATATTGGCGGGGAGAAGGCACACCTAGGAAATATATATACATAAACAACGAAACTGACTACACTTTGATCGCCTATGAAGATTTTCTGAAAGAACACGTCGCAAGCGACAGAGGCGAAGATAAATTGACTTATCTAGCAAGAGAAACAGGTGTTATGTTTTCTTATTATTTTGCTTTAGATCAGTTACTTATTGGTAGAGGAGAGAGGACTATTTAGACCTCTCACCTTCCGATTCTCTTTAGATTATTTAATCTAAACAGTGCCTGAAGATTCCAGGAGAAACCACGTGTGAAGGAGATACATTACTTTTTCGGGGTCTTCATTGAAGTTTTTCCTCGCACATTTGCGAAAAACGGCCAATTTGTTCAAATGTGCGAAAAAATCTTCATGTTCTCACTTTAAACTGTAAACTGTAGTTTGTAAAATAGTTTGAAGGATTTATATAGGCTTTATCAAGAAAATTTTAAGTGATATCTCCGTTTCCTTTCTAATAATATATTTAATATGTGGTGGCGGCAATTTGTAGCGCTAGTCAAATAATCGAGCTGTAAGATGGGAAAGTGGTGTACCACTTGCCCAACGAGGCTCATACAGACATAAATAGCACAATCATGACACAGTTGATGTGCCATGGTTTGGTGAGAAACACCACGTACAACTTTCTCTGATGTAGCCCTACTTCCTCCCTTCGCCGGACTTGATTCCGAAATCTGTTCCAAAATCGGCCAAGGTAAATCATGTTCAGGGAGAAGACTCTCCGACAACGAGCTGTTAGAGCCGATGAGAGGACAAGGTAGTGCTTAATGTAAAAAGACTAAATCTCTTGTGAAATAACTATTCAAGCCTAATTGAGGGATCTGTTGCCAATATATCACGCCATGCCATGGGTACAGTATAAAAAAATTTGTTAAAAATAAATTACAGTCACGAACAGCACCGATCTCTTGCATTCTATGAAATCTATATTGACATTCGACACGCACTGCAAAAACTGCACCGAAGAGGAGCTGAAACATATCGGCTTTAAGGCTTTCTACTGCTTGTTGTTCGACTACCAACGGGGCGAAGCACCCCGCGTGGTGGCAGCGCGCTTGTGGCGGATCGTCAAGATATGGACGCTGGTTTATGTTGCTGTGGCATTGCCGCTGTGGTGCATGAAAGGTATTAAATATTAACTGAAAGACATCTGGTACGCTTTGAGGCTATTATAGAGGGTTTTAAAAAAATATGGGATACGAGATGGCAGCACAGTGACGTCAGATTCAAGAAGCTGCTGTTATTGGATACATTTGACCTGTCAATTGAAGGTCCAATGGCAACAGTCGATTGAACCTGACGTTCCTGTGCTGAAATCTTGTGTCCAATATTTTTGAAAACCCTCATTGCTTGTTAGTGGCGAAAGTAGACCGATCGTCCGTTAGCTCGTTGAAGCAGTGAGCGCACATCGCGCGGAGAACCGATGGCCGGCGGGGCAAAAAATAATCGAATGACGACCGCGTACTGGCAAGCGAAGCGTAGGACACCCACTCACAAGGTGTTAGACGACCTGACCAAGATCGCTGGAAAGCGCTTGATGCAGGCTGCTCTTGATCGCTCATTTTAGAAAGCAGTGGACGTTATGCGGCTGAAATGATGATGATGATAATAAAATGAAACGCGACCATAGAGTTGTGGATGCTGGTTTATTTTTGAAATCAGTGGAGGATTAGCCTGTCAGGCCGGGTCTAAAGCGGCCAATCGATGCAACAAGACAAGACAAAAAAGGGGCAGCTGATAGTATACCACAAACAATTAAGGACTAGGGACACCACGACTCGACTACAAGATATTTTGAATTTCTATTGCTATGGTAAACGTCAGCGGTTTCTTTAAAGGCTCCATGCGAAACAAATAAGTTGAACAAAAATGGCGGACTTCAAAATATTTTTGTACAAATTCCCGCCACGTAGGTTGAACCAAAATGGCGGTTATCGGCGCAGGTACAAATAATGCGTCGACGATCGCAATTTTGGTTTAATTTACGTACAACTGTTGATCTCGAGACCACTTTACAAACCCATATCTCGGCAACTGCTCTACCGATTTAGCTTATTTGCGAATTTAAAAATTAGAGGTCTGAATAATCTAAATAGTATGTGACTGAAGATTCCAACCGAATAAAAATAAACCGCGTCTGAAAGAAAAACATGAATTTTCGGGGTCTTTAAAGTTTTTCTTTGGCAAATTTGCGAAGCGATATAGGTATATTGGTCTCCTATTCCACTATCGACATGTTATGAAGTTCCGATAAAAGACACTCGAGTTACCGTTATATTTAATACAGGATGGTGCTGTTGCTATTTATGCTGCAAGTTCTTCAGACCGCGCCAGACCATCGAGGAAGCCAAGAAGTACTTCTTGAGGAATCCGCCGGGCGTGCTCAAGGTCAACCGAAACGAGATACAATACGAGCCTCGCGAGAACGAAAGAGATGCCTATGAAGAGTTTGAGCATCTCTTTAGGACTATATAAAAATAAGCGTAATATTATCCGACAGAGTCTGATTACTTAGAATCTTTACACTAAAACACGCTGAAGAGCTTGCAATTATTTAAGTAACATAAATAATAATTAAAGAAAAGGTAGTATTTTGGCTTTTAAAATCAAATAAACAGTATTTTTAGGGTTCCGTACCCGATGGGTAAAACGGGACCCATTATTACTAAGACTCCACCTAGCGCCGGTCTGTCTGTCTGTCACCAGGCTGTACGAGTATCTCATGAACTGTGATATGTCTGTGGCAGCGTAGCTGTCAAACGGATAGACCGGTTTAGATGCGGTTTTTTTACGTGATGCTTTCACGTAAAAAAACCGCATCCTTGTTTTCTTTTTCGTTTTCACAGTTTCCTTGCGGTGGTTCTTAGCTATATTTGAATTCAGCCGTTCAAAAGTTTTTGGGAGTGAACGCTTGAAAGTCGGGTTTTTTAATTTACCTGGCAATAATTTTTTTCGATTTGAAGCTACAAACAATAACAACTACTACTGGCCTGATAACACATTATGTTATACTGTTGCAATCTTAATACCAATTTTATGTCGTAAAGTGAAGTAAACAGCAGATAATTATGCAGTCTGCATAATAAATATGTTAATAAAAAGATTGCGTAAACCACAGAAGAGAAAAAACTAGTGGAAGTGCTCGTTTGAAAAATTAGTATCGGACCCATTGTCGTCAAACTCACTCAAATAAACAAATCACATTTGCATTACACATAAACAATCCGGTCAATTGGTTTTTTATTTATATTTATAATGCCCTTTAGGCCTCATTAATAAGATTTATTTTCCTACGGTACAAAAAATACCAATTACCAAATTTTGCAATTTGTAGTATAACTTTACAAAAAAAAAACTGTAAAATACTTACTTTACCATAAATGGCGTTATATTTAAAAGAAAGTAAATAATAAACTGAAGACAATATATTGTCAGGATTGAGTGCGCAGTTGTGCTTAATTATGATACGCGCGCCACGCTCACTTCAACATTTTTATAAAGTCATACTTCTTACTTCTTAAGTCATGTTTTTATTTAGATTTATTTAATAATAATATTCTTACCTCTAAGATTTGGTTGGCCTTTGAAAAATCGTTGCTGTACAATGCCAGAGCCACTAAACAGTTCGGTTTCGCCAGCATTATTGAGATGAAGTCGATAGCATTTCCTTTTGTGGATAAGAATGCTGAAAAATATTTAAAACCGAAATATAGATAAATTATAGAAAGTTGCAAGCAACTGTATATAACACATTTTTGTAATATAACATACCATCATCATTGGCTGAAATCGTAGAAGCTAACATATGGTCATTGTCATGCCTATTGTTTGTGTGTCTTCTTCTAGTTTTAGGTTTCTTCCTCGATGCTTTCACATCAAATTCTCTTTCGTCATCTTCACTGCTCTCATCTACTTCTACATAATCTAAACAAAGCTTCAGCTGCACAGGGCTTGGGTCAGGTGACAGAGTAGAAACAAGTTGGAGCTTCCAGATAGAATGATTGACTACTTTCACCATTTGTTTCAACCGTACCATTACATTTTGGTCAATATCTTCGCTAGAACTGTCCTCCAACTGTTCTAAACATAACTTCAAGGTATTCAGCACTAGCTGAGTAGTCAAAGAGTTGCACATAAACCCTGAACTATTACTCTTAAAATTATTGGGGCTTGGAGCTTGCTTTTTGGAATAGAAATATGAACATTCAGAGTGAGTGCCACATGGAAAGTCTTGATTATGCTCATAACAAGAAAAGTATTCAAATCTTAAGAATAAGCAGGCATAGATGTTCTCTATAGCTTCAATACAATTTTTCAAAGGATGAATTGATAACACAAGTCGTTTAATTTCATCCAATGCAGAAGTTGTGTCCTGGGGCTCTTCAGCACCTTCTGATAAACTTAATATAGTATCTATTATTTTTGTTATCGCACAGTAGCTGTTGTATGTCACCACTTCCCAATTAATTTTATTATCCACCTCAGTTTTAGCCTCATTTTTATTATTAAGCATAGTCAGCTCCTTAATAAATTCATTATTCGTATTTAACAGTCTTGATACCTTATATCTATCTACTTTGGACAGCCGACACACCTGAGATATCACAGCCAAAGCACTCTGTGTCATTACTTGACTAAATATTGAGGTTGTCATAATTTTGCTATTGTTTTCAAGACAAAACTTTATAATAGTTAATTCTCTTTTGACTTCTGTCAAATAAAAATGTAGATGCTCATCAGCTGTTGTGTATGTGTCAAGTATTGAGAAGATATTAGTGAGCTGGTGGATTAGTGAGGGCAAGTCATATGTTTCGGCACTGTTGGTCAGATCAATGAGAACCATGATCAGTATCTGTTTTGTGAAATTATTAATTTTGAATGTTACAGTTTTCATGTCATGCAGTTGATGTTTATAAACCTGAGCAGCCTTCAGCAGCCAGTGAGTTTGGTCCTGGTAGCACAATTCAAGCATATACTCTGGTGTTAATTTAAACTCCTTGTGTGGTTCATTTTTTTGCATCTGGTCTGATACTGTGTTGAGTAGTTCAGGTCTGTCATGTAGTATAAGACTTATCAATATTTGTTTCCTGAATTGTCTATAGCCATCCTCGGTCAGTGGCATAAGAATGTGTTGTGAGAACTGCGGTAAATATTTATCCTCCCATCTTACTAATGACAACAATATTATTAGTTTATCTGAACAATTGTTCTCTTTTAGCTCAGTTTTTAGCACTTCTAAATAAACCGCTTGTAGTTTGTCACAGTCCAGCACATTTGGAAAATTTTCTCGAATAAAATTGATGAGGGTGCATGTTGTCACAGGATTACTCTTGAAGCTGACTTTCAGGAAATTAACCGCCTGATCTGAAAGCCTTTTAGGTTCTTTGGAGTCTTCAATATCATAGTACACTTGTAATATTTCCTAAAAAAAATATGTCACACATCAACAAATTTATGTAGGAAAGTTAAAAAAAACTTCCAAAGTTAAAATTAGCACCATAAAAATAAGATACTGCAGAAATAAATATATTTTATATACAAAAAAATACATGCAAACCTCAAATATATCTTCATTGATGTCATCAAGCAGCCGAAGCACATACTTTAGTTCTTCCTCTTTCATTTTACTACCAGCAGACATGTTTCTGTAAAAAAACATAAAATCTGTATCATAATACCTACTTAACTAGCTATCCATCACTATTTTAGGTTCTTTTTCCACCTTCTCTCCCTCCTCACGCTAAAAGTGGCTCTTGAATTTTGCGAGCCTGGGCTCTGTCTGCCTAGAGCCGCAAGGCACAGAATGCTCAGTCTGCCACATTGAGAATAAAGACATGACAGTATGTATGTATTACCTTTTTTAAATAAAATAAAATCTTTCCTAAATGTTCATTAGTTCACCTGTTTGATGCACAGATGTGGAAGTTTCCTGACTAATTAGGTCTGAGTTCCAATTCTGCAGTAACAGTTTTGAGTTTCAGCAAACAACAACAACAATAAAATTATGTCAAATGATGTTTATCAATACCACTCACCCTGGGCAAAGATAATATAACTACTCTGGGTCACAAGTCATCGACACAAGATTTGAAGCAACTTTGTTACTATGAGGAACTATATTATTTATAGACTAATACTGTTCCAACTTCATTAAAGCCCATTTAGTTCATTGCACTTGTTTTGGATAAAGAAGTAAATGATAAAAGTAAGTTTTAAAACTACCTTCTTCAGAGTAAAAAGCAACGAGGAATCTTTCTAGTTTATGCAGTGATCATTTGTATAATAATAATCTTTAGCATCAAATCAAACAAAGACTAGTAGGGAAATAAAATCAAAAGAGTACTTACCAGTCAACTTATTATAATTCATTCCTGAACAAAATAGTCACTACACATCTAAATCAATTGAATACGCACAATTATGGATGAATATAATAACTACAATACAATTAGATCACTACAGAATCTTTCTTTTCACAATTATAAAAACTTTAGATTTTAATAATCATTTCTCAAGTTTTACCCACAAATTAGATAGTTATTGTCAAGAGTTTTACCTACACAAAACAGAAAATAAAGTGCAAACGAACGAGAAACGAAACAATAAAAAATGTCAATGTCACGGTTACGTGATTGACAAATCAAAATGACATATTAAAACGTCGTAAATTTGTACTAGCATAGGAATTTTTGAGCTTAGGGGTAGCATTTTTGAAATCACTTGTCACATCTGAGATGGGTTTCGGCCCGGGCTAATAGTCGAAAATAATAAACGCCCGATATCCGACCATTTACGACCAGTAAATGTCCATTTCACTGGGCCTTTACTCTAAACGATAAACATAACTACTTTAATTATATTTATCGATTAAATAATATAAGACTATACATTTTCGGAAAAATAATTTGTTATTAACCGGATAGTTATTAATAGGATTATGCTTTTTGCGCGTATTTATTATGTAACATTTATGACATCGCGCGTCAATGCTGGCGGATATTTATTTTTAGTATTTTCTACTTAAATCTACTTAAATTTTGATAGTTTTGTTACCTGACGGAGTGAAAAAGCGGGCGGGAGCGGGAGCAAATGTTCGGTCGGTGATTCGGTGAATTCGCTTATCTAATTTTAGACTTTCGCGGTCATAATGACTATTGTTTACATTACTCGCGGTAAGTCCCCGTAATGTGAATAAGACTTATCGTTCGTGACACCCGCCTAGAGATCTACCCGGATATTTTTTCATGCTTGTGTATTTACCCGATATGCCCTGGGTAAATACCCGTATTTACCCGTATGGATGGGTAGATTAGGATAATTATTTAAAAAATGAGTGCGAGTCCTCTAATCATGTGTAGACAAATGTGAAAAGGTTATGTTATGTATAGATAAATGAATATATCCCAAAGAATAAATAACAAAGATTAAAATCTTCTTATTAAATACTATCCATATTAAATATAAAAAAATCATTTTATTTTATGCGTGTTTGCTTATATAATTACGTCTATAAACAATGGCAGTAAAAAACATAAGCTTTGACCTGTCGATTAGTATGTCTCCATTCTACAGACAGGTAGATTGGGGAAAATGTTATATCAAGTTGATAGGGGTTCGAAGGACTCGTCAATACGAATATCTTTAATTTCAGGACCAACCCCGAAATAATAGTTTCGGCTCTTTGATGATCAGTCAAATATGCTTACTCTCTATATATGTATGAGGATACTCTTAAATTGACATCGAATTTGATATCTCTTTGCTTGTTTAGCAGTCCATGAGCAGTCAAATAATTCTACTCTCTATGCAGGTATGTAAAACGGTGCTTATAGTGTAATGACATCGCATTTGATGTCTGTTTGCTAATTTTAATATATAATTAGGTCTACAAAAATTTGCCAGCTTAAAATATAAACTGGACTTGCCAATTCATATATGCCCATACAACGGGTAGATTAGGGTAAATACCCGACCACAGAATAAGTACTAGTACTGTTGAGACCAGGCGCCTCAGTTTTTAATTTTTCCCCTTCTTCCTCAACTTGATGATAAGACGGCTTGATATCGCTCTCTTTCGGCGAGTATGATCAGAGAGGGATGGAGACGTGGACCTCAACGGCGGTGGTCAGCGTCTTGACGAATAGTTTTGTTTCATACGTCAATGTGACAGTGCGCATGCGAATTTGCGCCTCCGTGGTCACCCGCGCGCCGTATTTGATTCTCACCGGAACTTTATCATTGCTCTGCTACAGAGAAGAGAAGGACTGGTGCACCAGAGAAGTCTGCAGCTCGTCAACGAGGTAAGCGATTACTTAGTTCGTCAAATCACCGAGTTGTAGCATTTCTTCCTACCCATAGGCCGTTTGATCTAAGTCTTATCCGAGACATTAGATGTAACCTTAGGTCCTCGAACCGCTTCATCCCCAGGAGACGACCTATTTACACGGTCGCCTCTACAAGTACTCACGTACAGAAGTCTTACTCAGATAAGAAATTCAAAGAAATATCAACCTAATGTGGTTAGCGCTATGGTTTAATTTAGCTCGCGTCAGAACTCCTCACCCCTTCGTTTAGATACCTAGACATCCATTGCAAGACGATTTCATTATTTTTACTCTAGACAAACGACTCATGTAACTGAATTTTCCCCTTCGAAGTGGTCACCACGCGCATATTAATAATGTAGGTATATTTTCGATACCTAAAAGATGAGTGACATAGGCCTATCCTGGCGTGAGATATTTTGTGGGAAATGTTATAACACGTTGATGGAGGTTCGGAGAACTCGTCGACTTAGTCAAAGTAAAAAGTCAAAAATAATTTATTTATTTTTAGATATTTGTATCACTTGATTATTGACAATTTTCTTTTAATTTCACAATAATTGTTGACACCAGATCATTAAAACAAGCTTATTGCCGCTTACTAAGCGTAAGTGCAGAAGAAACCTCAACAATCTGCACTGCAGCATTTTCTCCAAAACGTTAACTTACGGTTATACTGATATTATAATTAGATATGTGGACTAAGAATACATTTTTTGCAGATAGGCGTCAAATATAACGTTTAAGTTTTAAGTGTGAAATCACCATACCTACTAATCCTACATTGAAATTAGGCTTCTTATCATATATTGTTTTAGACATATAATTTTTTTGCTAGGAGGTGTGCAAAGACATTCATGTATTAAAATA
This sequence comes from Acrobasis suavella, assembly GCA_943193695.1. Taxonomy (NCBI): domain Eukaryota; kingdom Metazoa; phylum Arthropoda; class Insecta; order Lepidoptera; family Pyralidae; genus Acrobasis; species Acrobasis suavella. The sequence goes on from OW971947.1 coordinate 9,307,497, forward strand.
AATAAAACGACATTAAATGTCAACATTTGAGCATTCATACATAAATAGAGGTAAAGAGAGAATTTTGTTTTTTTTTTGATTGCTCATTCAAGAGATCAACTGATTTCGGGGTTGATTCTGGAACAAAAGATAAAATTGTAACAAGTTGAGTTCTTCGAACCCCGCGTCAACTTGTTATAACATTTCCCACAAAATAGCATGTCGAATATTTACCCCAATCTATCCGTTGTATGGAATCTGTCATGTAATGAAATCCGTATAATTAATAAGGATAGCATAATGATTTTATTCTTTATTTATTTATTTAAAAAATTCATGAACACAAAATGCAAACACAGAAACAAACAAAGTAAGAAATAAGCAGTGCTTATGTATATTGAGTATATAAGTATTATTAAGTACTGCTTATTTCCTCAGAAATCTCTTCCAGCTCTCTTTGTTATTTTTTCTTTTAGATATATTCATTTAGCACATTTTTTTCAATAAATATTCCGTTCTACCCACCTAAACGGGTAGATACGGGCATTCACCCGGTGAATATCGGATAAATACCCGAACATGGGTAAATACCCGGGTAGAGACGTGAATTAATATATAGATATGGACATCTGTCCATCTCTATATATTAATTTACGTCTCTTTTTATTTAGTGACACCGATTATTGTCTTTGAATAGTATGCACAAGAAACGTTACGAATCAATCTCTCAAAGTATTCGTAAAGAGATGAGCTAAGTAGGCTTTATCATCACTTCCTGAAAAAACAAAACCACTACCTACCTACAACGATCGCATACATTGAGTTTCATATCTAAGCTAGTGACTTTTTTAGAGTTGCTTAGTCAGGCAGGAGTAGACCCCTAGAGTTTGGCCATCAAAAGCTGAACCTAGCAAAACGCGGCAAATTTGAAAAACGCAAACAAGGTAACACCGCCTATAATAGGAACAAACAGATTTGATACGTTTCGAAAATTCATTAAAAAAATAGATTTTTCACCCGTAGTTCCCCATGTAAAATACGAAGTTATATCGCGTTTTCTTGACAATTATATATCAAATGTCACTTTCCAGCCTACTAGGCTGCTACATACAATGCCAGTGGTACGACTGCTGGCCATGCCACCGCCAGGGTCGCCCACGGCCGAAGGCCATGCTACCAAACTCAAGTGGTTGCTTGGTCGTAACGTGAAAGTCAGATAAACAAACATAAAATAAACTTTCACATTTCTACTATTCATACGTAAGGATTCATTGCGATTATACTCATAAAAATAATTCTGATGCGCTGAAAGAAATTAATAGATTTTGGGATGTTGGGATGAGAATTTTAAAAACAAAGTTCATAAATATAGTTATTTATTATTCACTATAATCAAAGTCCGATTCCAGATACTCCACACCCATCGATTCTTCTGAATCTGAACTGCTTTCCTCACTTGAATCGGTTACATTTATAATGAAACTTTCCATTTCTGCTACTATTCTATCTTTTTCTTTATAATTATTTTCAATGTGAATGACATGATTAACCATCTTATTCCATTCCTCAGAAGTTATGCTATTGAAGCATTCTTTTATTAAATTTTCCATTTATGATAAAGATCTCGAAATATTTTTACTTGCCACTTTTCTCTTTCCTGTGCTCCAAGTAAGCTCAATGGGATTGAGATCACAATGATATGGCGGAAGTCGCAACACCTCATGGCCATGTTCTTTAAGAATCTGGTCAGTCTCATAAATAGGTTCTGGTTTATGTTTATCAACCAAGCACAGCAGTTCCTCCCTTGATTGAGTTTCTTCGAACAAAATATCATGACAACGGAGCCAATTTTGTATTTCTGCTTTGCGAGTACTGGTGTTTGGTGCCTTATTCACTTGTACAGTATGATAACTTGCATTATCCATGACAATAATACTGGGTTCTGTCAAATTGGGAATTAATTTTTCACGTAACCATTTGTTAAAATTTGAGGCGTTCATGTCATGATGATAGTCAGCTTTAGTAGATTTCGTACTAAAGACTAATAATGCATTCGGTACAAATCCACTTTCTGATCCTGCATGGACAATTATAAACCTTTTCCCCGAAGAAATATTATCAATAGCGCCTTGAGTTGAAGGTCCCTGCCATGATTTTTTTGGTTTATAATTCTGATGAATATAAGTCTCATCTAAGTAGACAATTTTCTTCCCTTGTTGTCGTTTTAAAGCAATAGTTCTCAAAAATCTATGTCGCCACGCTGCGATATCATAGCGTTCCACAAGTACAGAACGCTGATTTTTATTTTGCTTGAACACAAATCCGTTTTTTAATAAAATTTGACGTAATGTTTCTCTACAGCCTTTAAATGCTATACTCTCTTTTAAATCTGTCAAAAGGCTTCTTAGTGTAGGCACTTGCTTCTTGACAATGTAATATTCATTTATTTTATTTCTTATAGCTTGTATATCAAAACTGTCCAGGTTAGACACAGTCTTATTATGAGGGCGTTTCTTACTTGGGGTGCTAAACACCCCCTTGTTTTTTTTTACTTTCATTATTAATCCTTTTCAATGATGAAATACTAATATCTGAAAAAAAATGTTTTAAATCTATTTATAATTTTAAACTAATCACTCCTGCGTGTATGTATTGGTTGCATATAAATCTACATGAAATTTCAAGCCTTTTATGGCTTATTTAACTGTGTTAAATTTCTCAGTCTGTAAAATGTACCTAGTAATCAAGTCTGGAATTTGCCTACAACTAAATGTAAGGTTGTGTAAAATCTAATCTTAGTATAGGCAAAAATTTACATGAACCACTTAGTAAAAATATTTCTGACTTTTTGTATAAATAATTATGAGTTTCAGATAAGTAGGTAGGCACTTACCAGTCATTGAAGAAATTTTTTCGAATTATTTATTCTGCGAGAGATAATCCTCCTGATGAAATTTATTTTATTTTTTTGAGATTTACCAATGCAGCACAAGCTCCTTCAGCACTCGAATTCTTTTCTGTAAAATAAGTAAAATGGGAATGTATTATAAATAGTCATATGTTATACTATCACGTGAAAGTCATAGAATGAAAGTATCTAAATGAATACGTTTTACTAACCTACGAACTCCATCGCAACATGTAAACAATCTTCTTTTTGTTTGATTATAGCCATTTGCTCATCTTGTTTTTCTTTATATTTACTAATCATATTAAATAGAATCTGACGCACTGCACTCTTTAAAGTTTTACCCATAATTTGATAGAAAAACTTAGGAATTAATAAAATAATCTTTACACAGTGAGAACCAACTACGCAGATACGCCATGATGGCGGCCATTGCTATCTTTTTTTCATAATGCTAGTGTTGCCGCTACAAAAATCACTGGGTTCAGCTTTTATTAGCCAGACTAGCTATAACAGCAATGATATCTCATCCTTAAAGATTTATTATCCATTTCAAGACAGTAAAGTATCACTTATAATCCATACGTCGAGAGAATTTTTTTCCAATATGAGTAAGGTTTTTTCGGCCCAGCAAATGGGCGTTTATCGGGCGTAAATTATTTCGGCCCATTCGGTCTTAGTTTTCGCCCACTGGGCAAAAACCTCGACCCATCTCTAGTCACATCACGAGTGCTATTTTTCATTTAAGGACTCACCGAAATGTGTGGTTTTTGTAAGGGAAAACCATTCGTTTAGGTGACTCCGCGTTTCAGAAATCGTACTTCAGTATTGTTTTACGCAGTAAACATCGAAAATATGTCTAACCCATTAACATTAGTTAGTGACAAGTGATTTCAAAAATGCTACCCCACGAATGGTTTACGCATGCGTTTCCAAACGGGCGCATTTTTGAAATGATAGTTTGCGAAGAATTTGCAACGAGTGGTATCGACTGTAGTGCTCCCTGCGTCACACTTACACTATATGTCGGCTCGGTCACACACCAGTATCGATACGTCGTCCGCTCTCGCCGACGGCTCGCACGCAACTGACGTTTGACTACCCGTGTGCACGAGACAACAACATCAGTTGGATACAGAACACTACATCGACCACTCGTAATTTTGAAATTTGTGGCGCAGATATGTCAAAGAAACCTTTCATAGAGAATCCGTTCCGTTTCGTGCTGCTTTTTTATACCGTATTTTTGAAACCGTCGTGTCAGCGAAAAACAATATTGTTTTACGCAGAAAACGTCAAAAATATGTCTATGGTTTTCTAAGAATTTCACCACTTATAAAAAAGCAGCACGAAACGGAACGGATTCTCTATGAAAATGTTTCTTTGACATATCTGCGCCACAAATGTCAAAATTACGAGTGGTCGAGCCACTCGTTGCAAATCCTTCGTAAATTATCATTTTAAAAATGCGCCCGTTTGGAAACGCACGCGTAAACCATTAGCGATGTGACAAGTGATTTCAAAAATGCTTGGGACATCGGATCACTGTGTGGTGAAATCTGTATCCCACTACTCGCCACCTGATACCAGTCTTAAAGGCACTAGACGAGTATGGAGGTACAAGTCGGCAGATTGGGATGAGATGCGGCTTTTTTTCGCGTCTTACCCTTGGCTGCGAGTTTGCTTTTCTTCGAGTGATCCTTCTTGCTGCACGGATGCTGTCTCGAGTGTGATATGTCAAGCGATGGAGTATTTTATTCCTTTCGCGGACGTATCCCTTGAAACTAAAGCTCGCCCATGGTTCAATGCCGACTGCCTCTCAGCTGAGAAGCGTAAGCGGGAAGCATACTTGGCCTGGGCTGATGCTCGCAAAAGCAAAGCTGCTGATCTACACGACACGAAGAAAGCATATAACGCTGCTGCCAAGTCTTGCAAAAAAGTGTTCAGAAAGGCTCGTTTCGATCACGTTGGTCGTATTGGAGACAAGATTGCTTCTTGTCCCTCAGGAAGTAAAGCATTCTGGTCTCTTGCTAAGTCGGTTGAGATGAACTTCTGTCGCCCAATACTGCCACCTCTGCAAAAGCCTGACGGTTCTCTGGCTCATAGCGCAAAAGAGAAAGCAGACTTGTTTGCTAATCTTTTTGCAGATTGTTCGCGTCTAGATAGTAAAGGTAAAAGTCCACCTCAGTTACCTCCGTTCGGCCCCAAGATGCAAGACGTTCAAATCCACCAAAAAGAGGTTCTTAAATGCATGCTAAGTCTGGACGTGAACAAGGCTAGTGGACCTGATGGTATTCCAGCAGTGGTTCTAAAGCGCTGCGCACCCGAGTTGTCCCCTATTCTGACACGCCTCTACCGACTTTCTCTGGAGACTGGCATGGTCCCGAGTTCCTGGAAGCTTGCCAACGTACAACCTGTTCCTAAAAAGGGAAGCCGCTCCGACCCGGCCAATTATCGACCTATAGCAATCACGTCAATATTATGCAAGATTATGGAACGTGTATTGAACAATCGTCTCCTGGCATATCTGGAAACCAACGAGCTCCTTAGTGACAGTCAATATGGGTTTCGGAAGGGTCGCTCAACCGGTGACTTATTGATATATGTCACGCACCTATGGAGCGAAGCCTTAGAGGGTCACGGTGAGGCAATTGCCGTTTCACTCGATATGTCCAAGGCTTTTGACCGGGTCTGGCACGAAGCTCTCTTAAGTAAGCTTCTAGCGTATGGTATATCAGCAAACCTATGTAGCTGGATATCCGATTTCCTGAGGGAACGGTCGATTCGAGTGGTTGTAGAAGGCTGCTCTTCTGACCTAATGGCTATTAATGCCGGGGTACCTCAGGGATCTGTTCTCTCTGCAATCTTGTTCCTACTGCACATTAATGACCTTCTGACATCAGGCATTATTGGCTACGCCGATGACAGCACCGTTGTAGAGAGTTATATGTCCAATGCCCGTACAAGTCCACAAGAAATCCAGTCACTGAGAGAGTCTATGATTGAACGAGTTAACTTGAAATTACAGGGGGTGTCGGATTGGGGTGACGCCAATCTTGTGAAGTTCAACCCGTCCAAAACCCAGGCGTGTCTCTTTTCTGCAAAAAAGAGTAACTTCCAACTTACACCCACTTTCCAAGGTGTTTCCTTGCCGATAGTTGACCATCTTGGGCTTTTAGGCATCAGCGTTACGGCCAAACTCAACTTCGGCCAACAGATAGAGTCGATGGCACTGACTGCTTCCAGGAAGTTGGGCGTCATTTCTAGGGTCCGGCGGTACTTCAGCCCTGAACGGCTACTTAATCTTTATACAGCCCAGGTTCGCTCCTGCATGGAGTACTGCAGTCACTTGTGGAATGGCTCCGCTAAATACCAACTTGAGGCACTAGACTCTGTTGACCGAAGAGCCCGCAGGCTTATAAACAGCGATGAGCTTTCGAATAGAAAATTGCAGTCCCTAGAGCATCGTCGCAAAGTAGCCTGCTTATCGGTTTTCTATAGGATACATTTTGGAGAGTGTTCGAAGGCTCTTTTTGATCTCGTGAAACCCTCACCATTTCTCTATCGGACTACGAGGCGCGGACAGGGGTTTCACCCCTTTGTCGTTGAAATACCTAAGTCTCGAACTAAACGCTTTGACAATTCCTTTTTGGTTCGAGTAGCTAAGGTGTGGAATGAACTGCCTGCGTCTATATTCCCAGAGAAGTACAGCCCCGGGACATTCAAAAGTAGATTGAATGGGTATCTTTTGGATAGGCATGCTTCATCCTAGTCTTCATCGTCGCTTTCCATCAGGTGAGATTGAGGACAAATGCCTAAACCAATAAATTGTAAAAAAAAAAAGCCTATAACTAATGGTTTTTTTTCGACGTCCGATGCAATATCTGAAGTGCGATTTCTGAAACGCGGAGTCACCTAAACGAATGGTTTTCCCATACAAAAACCATTCGTTTAGTGACTCCGCGTTTCAGAAATCGCACTTAGTCTGTCTTTCACACCTCTATTAGATCCTGATCACTACTTCGTCTGTGCTGTCTTTACCATCGTAACTTTCGGACGGATGGACTGATTTCGATACGGTCTCTTGACGTGAAAGCAACGTTCTTAACTATGTTTGTAAAAATTAGTTTAGCCGTTCAAAATTCATTGAGGGTGGAAGTAATCGACGTGTTTCCATACAAAAAGTTCAAAAGATTGTTCTTTTAGTGACTTCGCCTTTAAAAATTGTATCTAGCAAAAGCAAAGTAGTTGAATTAAAAAAAACTGTAATTTATTTTTATTTATTTTTTTAATAATTATTTTACGGCTCTGGATACTAGTCCTTTAGAGCCCATCTTTATTTTATCAATTCTTTATTCCTAACCCTAACCCTAACTCTACAATCAAAGGTTGGTGTAGGTCCTTTAATTGCTTCAAGGGAGCTTCTGGCAACAAATTTATACGAGTCCATTGGTTTTTATAGCCGAACGAGTGGCGGACTCCAACTGAACACCTTGACTTCCCGCTAAACACTCCAAAAAACTGTAAACCATGATAAAAATGTCAATATTGACATTAGCTTAGCAAAGCCATTTGTCTTTGTTTTGAATTAGGGTTTTTAGGTTATAAACCTCACTTTGTGGTTATAAAATGATTTTATTGATGTATTAGGTTTATTACGCCACTTTATTTATTCTAAATGTGCAATATAAAATTAAATACATACTGCTAAACACTGATTTTAATGGAATAATCATTATGAAGTTTATATCACGGTGTAACATTCTCAGACTTCTAACAAAACGATTTGGAAACGATATCTGTAGCCCACATATAAATAATGTTACTTTTCGTTCTTATGTGTCTATTAATGCGAACAGAAGATTCGTATTGCGAAATCCTCCAGCAGTAATATCCACAATATGTCTTTATTCGTCTGATAACAAAAAACACTTCTTGAATTTAGAGAAAAAGGCTGACGCATTCAAGGATGTTTTAGAGCAGAAAAAAGTTAAGTTGAAGGATACAGAATATAGGATACGTCTGCGGGGTGAAGAAATTGTTAGAGATATAAAGCAACAGAAAGAAATTACTGGTCAGAAACTTAGAGAAAAGAAGGAACACTTGATCAAAGATATTTTGGAAACCAAAGCAAAAGTTAAAGAGAAGTTAGAGGTAGTTGTTGAGGTAAGTGAATGCTGGGTAATAATTTCCATTAGGGTCTGTTTATTTAAGAGTTGAAACGGGTTCAGGGGGAGGGAGGAGGGCTTCCTTTCAATACCACCAGCCAGTTCGGATTTCGGCTCTTTCGGCGCTTTCGGGTGGAGACTCATGTGAATATGTCCTGTGTTCTGGGACCATTTCTCATTTATCCTGTTCAAGCTGACTATAAACTAATAGCTTTTATTATAAACTTACTTTAACTCTTCTGAGCTGGGGTTCCTCACTCTTCCAGTAGGTAGAGCCACCAAAAAGTCTGGTTTCTCCAGTCTCTTCATCCTCCGATGAAGAACCAGCGGTAGGTGGATTTGGCTAAATATTACTGTTTAGGGATAACCTAACCTCAAAACTTTTATCATTAATATCTCAGTAATTATTAGGTTCCATGGGGGGAGTGGGAGGTGATTTAAAGGGGTCCCCCCTCCCCTTTTCAACCCTAAAATCAACATACATAATGGAAAGTTTATCCCTACGATCTTATACAATGTGGAAGGGACATACCCATAATAAATCGAACCGTGGGCTGTACTGGATTACTATAGTATAATAAAATTTAAATAACAGTCAGGAAACAACAAAAAAATTAAGCATTCGGGCAATTTTATAAGAATGTCGATTTTTTCTAGGTTTTTTGGCTGCTATTTTAATTTCAATATACTATAGAGATCTTATATTGCAAGTTGTTTGATTTATTATGGTTACGTCCCTTCCATATTGTATATTTGTAACTGACATCATATATGTGATAAAAAGATGAATCCAATGTCCAACAGCATGAACATAAAAATTTAATATGTTTCTCATTGCTGTGCCATTAGGTATATTTTTAATTGTGCATTCAAAGGACAATCTCATAAACGTGAATTTATTAGCATGTAATTATATTTTGACACTGCATAGTTACGCAATAGACACCTTGGTTAAAAACATTGTTTTGGGTTGTACTTACCATGTCTTACTTATGCTTTGCTTAGGCAAGTGATTTCATAGATATGTGTTTGATTATCCAGAAAGAAAATGCGTTCACTATCCCAAATATCCTGTGTATGGCAAGGATAGCAATGTCTCCATATTTGGGCTATGTCATACTGCAAGATAACTACACTCTAGCTTTAGGACTGATGACATTTGCTGGAATTACAGATTTGGTAAGCAAAAACATTTTTAGTCAGTCTTATTAAAAATGTGTGTAATGATGAGTCCTTAAATCTAATGTTTATAAATTAATCTTAATACCATGATTTTTCTTTATTGTAACTTAAGGGCCGTAACAGACGCGGCGCAAGTTGCGCCGTGTAACAGCTAGTGATGGGCGATGCAGAAATACTCAATCAACCCATTTGAGTATTTACTCAGTAGATTGAGTAAATACCCGATAAATATCCTTATTTATCCATTTGGTGAGTAGATTGATTTGTATGAGTTGCGACTCATGTTTATATTCATATTCTTTATTTCATATTTTCATGACAATTTTGAATCTTAAATCTAGTATACACTTGCAATTCTTGTCGGAAAGTGTGTGCGTATGCCATAATATGCTTAAAATGTAGGTAAACGTTATATGTGACGCTAAATTATATGAAATACCATACACTGAAAGTAGACTTCTTTGACTAATTATCATTTTTTGGTGGGAGGTGGGCATAGACGTAATTTTACGTAAAAATAAGTAAACAGACATCAAATGCGATGCCAATACTTGAGCACGCTCTATTTACTCCATTTATTAAATCTTGTGAGTAAATACTCAAATGGGTAGATTGAGTACTATCCACTGCCCATCACTAGCTGTTACGCGACGCAACTTGCGCCCGTCTGTTGCGGCACTAAAGCATAAATATAAGTATCCCAGTGAGGGCAAAATATGTCAAGGAAGATAAGTCACAAGATGGGAGGATGAACTCATATTGACAGTGGGTCCAATTGGAAGAAGAGTCTCAAGATATAGAGGACAGTGGAAGTAGTAGGCCTTTGCCAAGAGTCATATTGAGCTCAGGGACATTTGATAGAGAAAATACAATCAACCTAAGTTCAGGATAAAGAGCTTCTTTAAATAGATCGATAGATAGAAAACATAAATAAAAATATATGTTCTTGAAAGAGTACATTATATGGGCAAGCTTATCCCAGGTCTTTGGAGAAGTTACCTATAATTTTCATTAATTTATTTATATGTTACCGACAATGCGTGAAATTCAGGCATTGTATACAATGCTTAGGCAATGTATACAATGCCTGAACAACTTTAAGGCAATGTATGAAATGGTATGTTTTTCATATTTATTATGCCTCGAATTAGACACGGCACTCACGGCAGGTAGCTTGGGAATGCAGTTTTTTTTTTCCATATGTTAACATGTCTATATTGTATATAAATACGCTAATTATATTACGATCTAGCCTAAACTCAGACTAATGAGTAATTTTTCATTTACCTAGTTTCATAAAATACTTATTTTATAAGAAGGTGTCCATCGGCACTTTTCTTACTGTCTCTATTAAGGGGAAGGCACTCTGTTCATGTGTCTTTTGTTTTCACTTTCACAAATGTCACTGCTACACTACAGTTACAACTCAGTTTCTCAACCCAGCGAACAAATGGCTAACAGCCTGGCCACGGGGACAGGCGGCGCGAACGGCGGCACGATGGTCTATTCGTGCGGCGCGAATTACGGGCAGTCACGTTCGCCGCGGCGACCAAAACAGACGGAGATCCGAGAGCAATGTCTCTATCAAAGTTATCTCAATATTGCTTGCAAAGTAGTAATTTTTTGGTCGAAGACATATTGTTTGGAAGAGATTGTGGAGTACATGATTTACATAGAAGTCATATTGAAGATGACGAATTTCATAAGAAATACGAAAAATACAGATTGTACCCAAAAAACAATCGTGCGGATCTCAATATTGCTTGCAAAGTAGTAATTTTTTGGTCGAAGACATATTGTTTGGAAGAGATTGTGGAGTACATGATTTACATAGAAGTCATATTGAAGATGACGAATTTCATAAGAAATACGAAAAATACAGATTGTACCCAAAAAACAATCGTGCGGAACAATCGAGCTAACTCACAAGCCATATTCGTACGAGACCATTTTAAAGACTATTTTGTAAATAATTAACTTACCTACTTATTATTTTTACCTGTTAATAAAAAATAGTACTTACTTTCACAATCAGGATTTTTTTTTATTTCTTCCCACATTTTTTTAATCTCATTTTTAAATTTGTGCTGTGGGTGGCCAGTCTTCCATATAGCTGGCCTAGCTAATATTTCTGTTATAAAAATTTCGGTATCCATTCTAAAATAAAAATGTTGTCCCTTCTACTATTCGCCGCGACTACCGCCCAACTCCGTGGCATGCGCTATACTGATACACCGTTTTGTTTCACTCGCCCGCCGCGCCGTCGATCGCCCACGCGATTCGCCAGGTGCATCTCGCCGGTCGCCTCGCCGGTCGCCGGTGCGCATGGCATGGTCGGTACTTTTCTCTACTATTATTCTACTCGCCGGTCGCCCCGCCGTTCGCGTCGCGCGAATTTTCGCCACGGCGAATGTCCCGTGGCCAGGCCGTAAAGACCCAAGAGCCAAGCTGACCCGACACTATACAGAAGATATCCCGGACATCAGCCTGTACGAGATTAGGATGGCCCTTAAACAGCTTAAAAACAACAAGGCGCCGGGCGAGGATGGAATCACAGCAGAGCTTCTGAAAGTGGGCGGAACGCCGGTACTGAAAGTCCTTCAGAGGCTCTTTAATTCCGTTCTGCTCGAAGGCGTAACGCTAGAAGCGTGGAACAGGAGCGTGGTGGTCCTGTTCTTCAAAAAGGGTGATAACACTCTATTGAAGATCTATAGGCCTATCACGCTTCTGAGTCACGTATATAAGCTGTTTTCAAGGGTCATCACGAATCGTCTCGCAAACAGGTTTGATGCGTTCCAGCCTCCCGAACAAGCCGGTTTCCGTAAAGGCTTTAGTACCACGGACCACATTCACACGCTGCGGCAGTTTATAGAGAAGACGAGAGAGCATAACCGGCCGTTATGCTTAGGGTTCATGGACTTTGAAAAAGCCTTCGATTCGATCGAAACATGGGCCGTGCTTCAGTCTCTCCAGCGATGCCGTATTGACTATCGGTATATCGAAGTGTTGAAGTGCTTATACAGTAACGCCACTGTGTCAGTCCGAGTACAGGAGCAGTGCACGAGGGCTATTCCACTGCAAAGAGGGTGTAAGACAGGGAGACGTTATATCTCCGAAACTGTTCACCGTTGCACTGGAAGATGCCTTCAAGCTTCTGGAATGGGAAGGATTTGGCATCAACATCAATGGCGAGTATATCACTCACCTTCGTTTTGCCGACGATATCGTTGTCATGGCAGAATCGATGGAAGACTTAAGTACTATATGCTCGGAGACCTAAATCGAGTTTTCCAACAGGTGGGCCTAAAAATGAACATGGACAAAACGAAAGTAATGTCGAATGTCCATGTCGCGCCCCTACCTGTATGTGTTGGGAGCTCCGCACTCGAAGTTGTACACGAGTATATCTACCTGGGTCAATTGATCCAGGCAGGAAATTCCAGCTTCAAGGAAGAGGTCTTTCGACGACGGCGTTCGGGAAGCTACGCAGTGTCTTCTCGTCCAAAATACCTCAGTGCCTCAAGACGAAAGTGTTTAATCAATGTGTGTTACCAGTGATGACTTATGGCTCTGAAACGTGGTCCCTTACTATGGGTCTCATAAGAAGGCTCAAGGTCACCCAACGCGCTATGGAGAGGGCTATGCTAGGTGTTTCCCTACGTGATCGAATCAGAAATGAGGAAATTCGTAGGAGAACAAAAGCCACACATACATGACATGTGCGGATGACATAGCCCAGCGGATTAGTTCGTTGAAGTGGCAGTGGGCGGGACACATAGCGCGACGAACCGATGGCCGATGGGGCAAAAAGGTGCTCGAATGGCGACCACGTACTGGCAAGCGAAGCGTAGGACACACACCCGCAAGGTGGTCTGACGACCTGAATAAGGTCGCTGGAAAGCGCTGGATGCAGCCGCTCTAGATCGGTCATTTTGGAAATCGTTGGGAGAGGCCATTGTCCTGCAGTGGACGTTATGCGGCTAAAATGATGACTGCTACACTAGTTCGAACGGTTTAGTTCTTTTAAGTCTTCGCACAATGTCTGTGTTGTCAAGGAGCAGGATCGCCTCAACGTTCACATGGTGAAGCAACCTAAACTCGTGTGCTTCGGCGTACTTTTTTATAATTTTGTCAACGAACGAACAAATTAAGGTCCCGGTGCAGGTCGTCGTTTCTTACATACCACGGAGCGTTAACAATATCCCGCAGCACTTTATTTTGAAATCGTTGGATGATATCTATGTTGCTTTGTTTAATACAGCCCCACAGCTGTATGCCATAAGTCCATACTGGCATAAGGACTTGTTTATACAAGAGTAGTTAATTTTTAATTGACAAGGTAGAGTGTCTTGCAAGCAACCATTGCATTTTCTGATACCGTAAGTCAAGTTCTCCTCTTTTTTTCTTGACATGAGCTTTCCAGCGCAACTTTGCGTCGAGGATCATACCTAAATACTTTGCTGTGTCTTCGTATGTTTTTTTTTTTTTATTTATGTATATAGGATATATGGGAATGCAGTTGTTCGAAAAGTTTTACAACGGGTTTCTACCCGATGTTAACCCTCCTTGGGAATGCGTTTTGTGCGAAAAGTTTTGCAACTGGCCTCTGCGCTACGTTAACCCTTCTTAGGAATGTTCTGCGAAAGGCACAAATTGATTTGTGTGTAAGCATAGTATACATTGCCTAGGCATTGTATAAAATGCCTGAATTTCATACATGGCCGCTAACATTTGAAAAAAAAGTACTGTATTTTTTATATATGTTACCGGCAATGTATAAAATTCAGGTGTCAATGTCACATGTATTATTTTTAATTTCAGTTAGATGGCTGGATAGCAAGAAATTGGGAAGGCCAGTCATCAAAAATGGGGTCTTTTCTAGACCCCATGGCAGACAAGGTGCTCATAGCAACCCTGTTCATATCACTGACATGGCAAGGCTTGATACCACTGAACCTCACCTTACTCATAGTGAGCCGAGATGCTGCGCTAGTTGCTGCGGGATTTGTCATTAGATATATGAGCCTGCCTCCACCAGTGAGTGTTGCATATCTATTACCTATTACTTTAAAAAGAAATTCTTTCCTAAGTATAATGAAAATCTCTGAAACCGGGTTTTGGGGATGAAAAATCGATTTAGCTAGTTTAAAAATTTGAGAATCCTCTTTCTCGAAGTTTTCATCGAGCGATGCTTGATCGCCCAGGTACTTTATTTATATGCATTAGCTTTTAATGTACGAACTTTGATTCCAACATATTCTACAGTTTTTGTATGATTTCACGGTAAGTAAACCTCAAAGATAGCTCATTGGAGCCTGAGACAGTATGCCTTCTTTTAAGATACTTATAACTGACTAAAGAAATAGTCTTTCCATACAAAATATAATTTGTTTTAGCGACTCCGTCTTTTAAAATGAGGTCTACATAACAGGTCACCACCTTCAGTAAATAGGTACAATGTCGCTTGTTTAGTCTTACAATATACATATTTACGTAATTATTTAGAAAAGGATACATCCTTCCATAATATTTTTAAGAACTTAGGTGCATTATGTTATTGGTTACTGTTGCTTAATGAGGGGTATTATTATCAGTGTTCAGAAAACCCATTCATAACGGTAACCCAGTTATATTACTAACCCTTTTGTGGTTAATCCTTTGATTCGGTTAAACCACACAATGAGGTTGACAGTAACCATTATCTCAATATGTTAATTAGGTTTTCGTTGATTCACAGCTGTTTGGTTAGGTCGTGCAAGCTCTTTTGCAGGGATAGGTACCGTGACCGAGTGACGAGGAATGAAAAACGTGTAGTATCATGCAGAAACATATATGTCGAATCGGTTAAAGTTGACTGCAATTATAGGTTAACAGGCTTTTTCGGTTACTTAAGGTATACGAGTATGTTTACCTTTTTTTAATTGGGTTATTAACACATTATTTCGGTTAGATTAACCTAACCCGTCCAAACCCTGTACCCATGAGTTTCTTTTCAAAAACCGAGGAGCAGGCAAGTTTTTTATTAATATGACACAAGTGTGTTAATACCGTGTTATGTGCAGTTTCATACACTATTTTAACTTATCTTAAATGAAATTGAAACACTATTTCATAACACGAATATTTATGAGTGTCATAATGTCATTAGGTACATTCAACACTAATAGAGCAAGAGCCCATGAGGGCCAGACCTTCCTATCGTCCGTAAGTATGAAAGTTCTTCCATGTGTGTCCCCAACACAGGTAAGAATGATCCCCACCCATGAAACCTGGATCGTGGTTCCTTTAGCAGGTAACAGGTAACAAAAGTGTATAAAATCTTATCTCCAATTAATTAAGTTACCAAGCTAAATTTTTTAGTGCTTTATTCGTAACAGAATTAAAACTCACGATGCTCATTGCCAGACATATAGTATAGTTACAACCCTCCGCTGGACACCCCTAAACTATAATTCTCTGTAATTATACTTACCTTATATTAGGAAAGCTGAATTTTATAAATGTTATTCAGAGAATTATTAAACTGAGTTTTCTCAGTAGCCAGACAGTTTTTTGGGTTCTATAATCCTGCCAGACGCATTAAAAGTGTCTAATAGTTGCGAGAGTGGGGCTCATATGCAACAACTGGTGCTAGTGAGACAGAGTGCTCGGTTCATTGCGATTTTTTACTGCGCATCAGCTGTCTGAATGTTTATGCTCATAGCAAATGTTGCATTGATTATTTAAATATTTTATAAAATAAATGTGATTTAATAATAATAAAGTGTAATCATGAGTGACAAAGACTCAAATTCAGTTTGTTTTGTCTGTGATAAAAGTGGTGATGATTTAATAAAATTTTCCGTGGAAACTTTGAAAAAATGTCAAACTATTTTAAAATTAAGATAAATACACAACCTCTGATATTTTTATAAAATTTTTACTGATTATAGAGTAAAAAATTTATTATTCAGATTGTAATAATTTTATTTAATTAAATTTCTTGATAATTTATAAAAAAAAATCACTAAACGATTTGGAATAAGCGAAAGTATATGTTTAGCAAAAGATTGCAATGAATTGAGCGCTCTGTGTCACTCGCACCAGTTGTTGCATGTGAGACACTTTTAAGACGAAGTGGTAGCTAAAGTGGCGCCCTCATTTGAAATAAACTGTTTAAAACTAAATATGGTGATAATTAAAAATTTGATTTGTATCAATGTCTAGAAAGACCTTTAAACTATTTTATGAATATTTGAAATTATTACTAATAGTCCGTCTAGTGTTAAATTTAAATTAAAAAGTGGCCACTTTTGGCGAAAAACAGTTTTAAAACTAGACAGACTACCAATATTATTTTCAAAGGTTATTCATAAAATAGTTTAAAGGTCTTTCTAGACATTGATACAAATCAAATTTTTAATTATCACCATATTTAGTTTTAAACAATTTATTTCAAATGAGGGCACCACTTTAGCTACCACTTCGTCTTAATGCGTCTAGCAGGATTATAAAACCCAAAAAACTGTCTGGCTACTGAGAAACTCAGTTTAATTATTCTCTGAATAACATTTATAAAATTCAGCTCTCCTAATATAAGGTAAGTATAATTACAGAGAATTATAGTTTAGGGGTGTCCGGCGGAGGGTTGTAACTATACTATATGTCTGGCAATGAGCATCGTGAGTTTTAATGCTGTTACGAATAAAATACAAAAAAAATTGAGCTTGGTAACTTAATAAATTGGAGATAAGATTTTATACACCTTTGTTACCTGTTACCTGCCAAAGGAACCATGATCCAGGTTTCATGAGTGGGGATCATTCTTACCTGTGTTGGGGACACACATGGAAGAACTTTCATACTTACGGACAATAGGAAGGTCTGGCCCTCATGGGCTCTTAGACTATAAGAGTACCTACTTTAATGCGATTCAATTTTAATTGTGTTTGTTCATAAAGTATATGAACACAAGTAACATTGAAGTACTATACTTCTGCCTTCGTGGTTCAGTGATCAAGGCGTTCTCCTTGTGAACCAGAGGTCATGGGTTCGAATCCCACTGGGAAAAATACTTTGTGAAAAGTTGTTTCCAGTCTGGTTAGGATATTGCAGGCTTGAACGCTTGAATCACCTGATTATCCGAAAAGAAAGATGAATCCGTGTTTCAGAAGGCACTTATAAACTGTGGGTCCCGAATTCCATCTAGCATTTGATCGTCAAACTTTCCAAGGCTTGGTTCTGGACGTTCTGGTTTACCCTGTGGGTTTACCCTTTGGGTTCCGGTTGCGGAGGTCAGATGGCAGTTGCTCTGTGTAATAGCCTCGTCAAATCTCCTTGGTTTGGTAGCAGACCCCAGGCTCTGAAGCGTTACTAATGAGGATGCAACCGGAAAAATACGCTCGGATGATGATGATGTGTTCATAAAGTATGCCAAAGTTTATAATTCGAATTCTATGATATGAGATTAGATAAAGTAAATTGTAGTTAAATTATTTCATTAACTCTATTACAGAGAACATTGAGCAGATATTTCGACGTGACGCACGCCACGGCGCAACTAGCGCCAACATTTATAAGCAAAGTGAACACAGCTGTGCAACTCTTATTTGTGAGTACATAATCTATAGTGTAACATGATTCCATGCAGTACAAGAAAGAATAGTGAAGTTATGTTAAAGAATCAATTAACTACTGTACTGGCTTGAGAAGAGATATGTATTCCATTTTAGAGTTCGTACCCAATGGGTATAAACGGGATCCTATTACTATGACGCTGTCCATCCGTCTTGTCTGTTTGTCTGTCAATCTGTCACCAGGTTGTATCTCATGAACCGTAATAGCTAGACAGTTGAAATTTTCACAGATGATGTATTTCTGTTGCCCCTATAACAACAAATAGTAAAAACTGAATAAAGTAAACATTTAAGTGGGGCTACCATACAAAAAAACGTTATTTATACATAATGGTACGAAACCCTTCGTGCGAGTCCAACTTGCACTTGGCCGGTTATTGTATTATGAACAGTGTAGTAAGAGCTGTGTTTTCAAAAGAAATGCTCTCTACAATGAGAATGTATACAATATGTAACAAAAACCCTGTCCGATCCTTGTGGGAGCAACACAGACCGTCAATATGAACAACTTAACCTTGAAACTCGAAAAAATATCGACATTTTCATACAAAAGTGTTCGGCCGGGCCGGCAATTTGAATGAAAATGACGGTTTTTGTTACATTGTATAGATATTTAGCAAAGCAGCTTTCACATTCTTACCAAACATAACGAACCAGCAAAACATGAGTGCTGATACAAAAAATTTTTGGTCTTTGGCTTTGATGGTGCTCGTTTGTTTATTGTTTACTTCAAGAAGAAAGTATTTTGTGGCATGTTTTTATCCGGCTTTATGTTTTGGAACGAAGTTCCTTACGGCAGGCTTGGAGGAGATAGGGATTTCGCTGCGCGACCGAACTGAAAAAAATGTGATACTAAAACCGTAAGGATGACCTCGTTAAATAAAACCGTTAAATGAAACGTGCGCAGGCGCGACAGTCGTATACACAAGCGAGTAGTGTATAATACCTTTCTCTTCCTCCCTCTTTCTTTTCGTTCTCTCATCTCTTCTCTCTCTATTACCACTCCACCCCTCCAATGCATAGTATATACTCATGAATTTATGGACAAGCACGTGGCGAATACTCACATTATAGATACATTTTACTCGTGAGTAGCCACATTTATTTCTACATTAGCCGAAGGAACTTCGTTCCTACCTGGTGTCCCACGACACCACATTTCTTTTTATATGAATTTATTCACTTATGTATTCATTTTTGTTTAACACATTATTATTATTTTACAGGTCGGGACAACCCTAGCGACACCGGTGTTTGGCTACGTGGATCACCCGGCCCTGCAAGCGCTGTGTGCGGTCACGGCCGTATCGACCATCGTATCAGCACTCAGCTACTTAGTTAGTAAGGACACATATAAGTTTTTGAAAAAGAAATCATGAGTCACATAAATTTATGAACCCAGTAACGGCAACGGCAACAGTAATGTACTTATAAAATCATATCTCTATCTCCCGTACTGGCCTCAGGTCGTAGCCAACGAAATTATGCTTTTTAATATGACTGAAAATCTCATGAAATGGCCAGATTGAAGATCGATATATAGTTTACTTTTATGCTTCCAAACATGAACCTATAGACAAATACACACTGTCAATTTACTCTTTATGTTGTTATATTATGTATTTTTTGTGTGTTTTCATAGTACAATAAAGTTATTACAAACAAACAAACAAACAAACACACAAACAATGTCACACTAACTCAACACTTTCAGCTACACAAATCATATAACTCCCTATCCTCCTCCCACAGCCCTCCACCTTAAAATAGATTAAGTTTAGTATGTAATTTGTATTTTTCTTACCTATTGTACCACTTATAAATTTTAATTAAGTAAGAACCTTGTTAAATGTTTGCTGATAACTATATTCCGGAATTGGGCGTAAACAACTGCAACACAGCTTTATACTATAGCGGTTTGTTTACGATCATAATATGTTAAATGCACCTATGTTTCAAAAGTATAGGTAAAGTTGGTCACAAGTGGTTTAAATTGTAAGTTACGTGGTTTGGGGCGTGTCGGTCCGATCTACTTAGATTAGTTCGCGGTTGACCTGGATTCTTTTAGAAAAGCTTAGAAGTAGGTATACGAATATGTCGAAGTCTAAACAAAGTAAAAAGTAAGCTAAAAATCTAGAATCAGTCTTGCCGTCAGACATACATTACTGTCGCCAAGATATACGGAGAGTATCGTGTCTTCCAAACTTTAATTTGTGACGAAGTGGTATTTCGAAATTGTGAATAATGTAAATAAATTAAAATATAAACCTTCCTACATTAGTTTTATTTATGGGTGCTAATTAAACAAACTTCTCTTTAATAGCATTATTCGCCTCTAAAAATCTACGTTGCCTTCTAAATTATTAAGTCAGCCACAACCAACGTGCGTCTGAATAATACTTTCCTAGCCACTAGTTATCTTCTATGTAAGCCACTCGAAATACAACTCAGCATGGTGGATATTTTTTATTTTAGCGTCTAAATTTGTATCATACATTCAAGCTATAAACTACTAAAATGTTAATATATGGCAACAAAAAAGTATTTACATTACCTTCTTATTTTATAACTCAGTATCTTTAAAATGTGTCTTATCCTACATTGATTGATAGTCAAACTTTAACTAAATTATGGCCACTAATATTACCTCGGAACTATTTTGGTAAAAAATTTCAATATGATTGATTTAGGGGTTGAAAGAAATATATTTAGGGGACGGCAAGGATGCGGGGGAGGCTCGGTTACCGATGTATGTAACTAAAAACTAGCAAGCCGAGGTATTGTTTTATTTCGTGCCATATTTTCTCTACGGATATTTCGAAACGTAACATCTCCGGCGCTGTGGAAAGTGCAGCCCCTCCGCCCTTGCGTAAGAAAACGCAGGCACTTATGCTCGCCTTCGCAGCTTGCTTCGGCGACCAGCTTTAGCCGTTACGGCTCGCATGGTGCCTGCGTTTTCTTACAGCGTGCGGAGGCTGCCCACCGCGCTTCCGGCTATAAAAAAACAGTCGAGTATAAGACAAACAAGACTACGTGAAGTCGGGGTTGGCCAGTTCGGATTTGCCCATAACTTATATGTGAATAAAATTGATTCTGTGTTCTGTCATCTATCCTGTTCAAGTTGAGCTATCTCTTCCGAGGTGGGGTTCCTCAGTCTTCCAGTAGAGACACCAAAAACTTTTGGTTCTCCAGTCTCCTCATCCTCCGATGAAGAACCAGTAGTAGCGGTGGATTTGGACAAAAACTGTGTAGCGATAACCCAACCTCAAAATTACTCTAGTCGTCTTGCGCACTCGCGCTAAATCGTGCAGGGCAGTGGCTATTTTCACGATAAAAGAATATGAAAGTATTTAATTTACGTGCAAAATTATGATATATGATGATGGCTATTGAGGCTTGAATTGTATTTTTTGAGGAGCTTGTACTAAAGGTGTAAAACGTTAAATAGTGATGAGCTGTTAAATCCGGGGCTGAGTTTGGTGGTAATGTATAAATCAGAAGGACAACTTAAAATAATTGCTCATCTTTATCTGACGCTTAGAATATTTAGTTGGCGTCGTATAAAAGACGAATTAGTTTAGTAGAGGCTATTTTTTTATTTATTTAACTTTATTACAAAAATTGTAACAGGCGAACTAAGGCCCAGGGCCTTTTCTACCAGTCAACCTACAGGCTATCTCATTTTCCCGTTGCTTAGTTATAAATTAAGAAGCTTTATCGTGTGGCCAAAAAAATATTATGTCGCTTGATTTATTATTTATCTTTATTTATTACTAGCCGCGCCAGGCGGTGATATCCACGGAAAAAGTAGCCTATGTATTAATCCAAGGGGTCAGCTTCCTGCATACCAAATTTTGTCAAAATTGGTCCAGCTGTTTGCGCGTGAATAATGACAAACATACACACACAAACACCAACTTTCTCCTTTATAATATTTTAGTGTAATATCTATATTGCAAATTACCGCATTACCATTAGCAGCCGCAGGCAATGATGATGTCTCAGGAGCATCTCAGGAGTCATGTGAATGGCTAGGTATGTAAACAGTGGAAATTGGGTAACAGGGTAGGATAGGGTTTAAAATTTGAAATAAACATATCTACATAGAAATGGAATCCGTTTATTTCTGATCTATTCACATGAATAAATTGTTCATAATTTACATGGAAATTACTCAAGTTATAAAAATATGTAATAAAATTATAAAATTATACTTTTATTAACGGAAAATATACGGTTTATATAATATCAAGCAATAAAGCAACATCAATATTTGGTATGTACTATGAAGTTATTTTAAAAATGAAAATAATAAGGACAAGATAGTATTTTTTTCACATAAAAGATCTATAAAAATAATGTTTTGGAATGTCGAATTACTTTGTGTTTAGTGATATTAGCTTGTTAGGTTGCCTTGCTTCATGTTACAATTTTAATTTGTGTTATTTATTAAGATATTAAAGATAGCATAAACTTGACATACAGAAATAAACAAAAAATGAGATTTGACAAATAATAATACAAAAAAAATTATAACTTATGATTAGGAATCTCAATGTATGGACAGAATGGATGGTGACTGTTGGATTTTAAAAGGCACATTTGCAAATCTCATGTTTCCATATGAGTTATTCATGTTAATAAATTAATGACCAATAAAGTATACTTTCATAATATTATTATAAGATAAGGTACCTCTATATTTTTGGTATAGTATTTTGTTTCTGAAGTTAATTCTAAGTAGGTAGTCAATGTAAAGCAATTTAATAAATTAAACCAGCTATAGTTACGAAGGAACAAGCATTTAGTGGATTTTAGTGCAATTCTAGTAGGTAATCTATTATTGCTTTTAATTATATTAACTAAAGCATTTTACAAAAGAGCAGATATTTTATTTATGAGTTTATATTATATAAAAAAACTTGCTAGCCTTTTTGAAAATAATAAAAGACTATATAATAAAAACTGAAACTCAAGGCCTGATGCTTGTTTGCCTTACAATATTGTTTTACATGAACTTAAGAATGTCTCGATGTTTTATAGATGTTAGTACTTAAAATTAAGATAATATAAACATTTTTATGATTACAACTACAATATTAAGCACATACGTAACTATAAATTCTTTAACATAAAGGAATTTCAAAATCAAATATGGCAGCTAGTGTTCATTAAAAAGAAGGAATAGTTAAAAATGCAACTCTACTCCTTCAAAACCTTGAATCCTCCAACATTTTTGATATTAACATTTTTATTATATTTTTCAGCTCAAAATATTTTACAATTCCAATTTTAAAGCAAATTCATATGTAAGCAAGATTGACTTTTTATTTCCATAACATAATTCATTCATTTTTTCTTAACACTAGACATTGAAGAAAAATGAATACTGAGCTAAATAATACAAAATTAATTATTAGTTTCCAAATAGCTGTACTGAGAAAAACAACAGCAAAAATGTCAAAAATTATAAAAAAAAATGTACAAAAATAAAAAAGGACAGATTGATTGCACTAAACATTAGGTACAAATAATAATTACAAATACAATCATGTAAAAATGATACTTAGAAATGGTAACAGCACTTGCTTTCATACATGGATTAATCATATTAATTTCTCTGGTAGTGTATATGTATACAATTCACTGAACCGAAATAATATTACCTGGATACAAATATAAAATGCATGTTATAATAATGAATGAGTAAAGGCAGTTTAACCGACCTTGTTAATGAGCTCATCGCATATGGCTGTGAGTTCTTCATTATCTTTGATTTTCTGGGCCAGGGACTCTTGCAGCGAAGAAGCATGTACTTCACTCTTCTTCAGCATGGCATTCAACTTCAGAATCTCAGCTTGGTGAGCTTTCTTCACAGAGTCTAACTCGGCATTGGCTTTGTTCAGTTGTTGCATTGCATGCTGCCTTAACGTTTCATACCTAGCCTCTAGTTTCTGAATAGCGTCATTGTTTTCCTCCACTGTGCGCTTTAGAGTCTCTTCATTACATTTATATCCTTGTATGATTACTTTGCACCTTTCATACTTTGTATGAACATCATTAAATGCATGTTCCATAGACGCGAGATGAGCTGCTGCCTCATCTCGCTCGCGTACCAGGGTGGATCTTTCTTCTACCCACCTCTTGTTTTCAGCTTCTCTTTCACCAATTAATGAGGAGATGGTTCTCTCATATTCTTCCATAACAACACTCATTTGTTTATTATTTCTGACTTTTTCAGCAACTCTTTGAGATAAATTTTTCTCTTTTTCAGCATACTCTTCATTTTGTTCAGTCAGTTTCTTTATTTTTGATTCACAATCTTCTAGACGTTCCCGTAACTCATGGTTGAGATCTCTTAGATTCTGTGCCTCTTCTTCTTGAGCTGTCAATAACTCTTTGACAGCACGAAGTTGCTCTACAGTATGTGGGTCCATATCGGCTGGACGAGTGATGACAGGAGGAGGTGGGGGTATATTTGCACCTTGGCTAAGAAGGCGATCAATAGTAGCTATAGCCGGCGATACTGTAGTACTGGACTTCACTGGAGTCACTTTAACAGCAGCCTGACTTCGGTTGACAGCAGGACTGACCACTTGAGTAGGTTTCTCAGTAGGACCACTGTTACTCGGTTGCATGGATAATTGTTGCATAGAGTTCACTATATTTTGCTCCGTACCTGACATGGTACTGTCTACAGTTTTCACTATTCCCAAAACCTACAGTTTTTGGATTAATCGTGAACACATGGCTACACCTGTAAACAATAAAAACAATAGGTAATCACTGCTTCCTTCAAGGGCAATACACTGAGTCATTAGGAAAGCAATGAACTTGGGTCTGTTTTGTGTGCTACACTTTTGTGTCTACATGTATGTTGCAGTGGCTTGCTTCGTGCTTCATAATGCAGAGCAGAACTAAGGAAAGCGCTGCACGGATACGTGCACTCCACATATCTAAGTGCACATCCCACGCATGGTGCAACGAATTCGGACAAAAAGGAACGATTGCGTTATTGCGTACAAATACGGCTCTGTAACCTACCTACCGCAAAGTTTTAGAATCACTGTTCGCGTACACTTGAGGACAGCAAGAGCAGTATTTCTTAATTCGTTAAGTATTCCGAAATTAGGCCTCCAGTAATTAAATAAACTCCACTTCTATGAAGAAATTACAATGATGACATCAGTCACTAACTGGCCTTCAGATTTGACAGTTGACAGTATTTTTTTTAATAGTTCGGATCATGAAATGAAGTTGGTTCTAATCATAGAATTATAAATAAAAATTTAAAACCCATGTTCTAATACTCTCTACGAGAGATCTAGTATGACTTAGTCTTAGATCATTTAATACAGGATAAGCCTTACCTGTGCGATCCCCTCTGCCAAATTATAAGATCAAAAATCTAACACGTTCCTAAAACTAGTTGCGTAATCGATTATGATCATTAAGTGACTCGGTAAAGCATCGAAAAGACTTATACAAGTGCTCCGTTAAAATTTAAAAATGCCATGTTATGCAATTTTCTCGAGTAGAAAGAGGTCAAACACATTTAATCTTCTAAAAGATGGCATAACCTTTCATTTGGAAGTATTTTTTATTTAATTAACTTTGTTTCTATTTAAATGTAATTTCTGAAATCGATGGAATATCTATTAGTATCGATTACGAAAAAAATAATTGAATCACGTTTGCAACTTGTTTCCTTTCATCCTATAAAATTATGTAAGATCCCATACGATTTTCTACCTTCATCATCATCATCATCGTCAGCTTTCAGGGCCACTGCTGGGCCCTGAAAGCCTCCTTCTGCCTGCGCCATCTGTTCTATCCCTTGCCATCGCAAACCAGTTTCTTCCAGCAACCTGCCTGAGATCGTCGACGACGTCGACCCACCTAGTTGCCGGACGTCCTACGCTACGTTTCCCATTTCTGGGATACCACTCGGTGACGGCCTTACTAACCTTATTTTCTCCCTAATTAACTGCCAAACCACAGCAAAAAGATCCTTAATCCCATTAATACAAACTTGACATCATTTATTTTTAGATGTTATTATTTTTTCACTATCCCATGACACGAGACTCGGTATTTGAAGCAAGCTGTACACTCTAGCCAACTCTAGTGTGACACAGAAATAATTTAAAAAATGCAGATATAGTCATTTTAAGTATTTTATTACTAAGTTAGTACTCCTAATTTATAAAACAACTATACACCAACAATATATTTATCCGTTTTGTACATTTCGTAAGCGAATTCTTCGTCATGTGTCGGGTCGAACTCCAGTCCTGCAACATGGAAAGTTAAACAGGTTTAAAAGCGTACATATACGTTAATCAACATTTAAGTCGTCAGTAGGCCATTAGGCACATTAGCGACTTCTGTTGTGTCCAAGGACGATTAGGACTCTTTCTATTAGGGACGGTTTTATTCATTACTTCTTTCAGACTGAGAGAGAGATCCGAGACCTTTCAGATGAGAAGAACATTTTTGATGCCTGTTCACAATTTTGTGATATTTTTTGTGTTAAAACATAATAAAAGATAACCCAATACGATTGTAAACTAATATTACCGTGCTAAGACCTAAAAAAAAAAAACTTGAGAGCATGTATGTACGTATGTAAAAATTTTTGTTGGTAAAAACTTTATTGTGCACATCAAAATAAAATAAATTAGTACAAATCACAACATAGCGAACAGTGAACAAGTACAAAGGCGGAATTATCCCAGATGTATATGATTTTACCGACTATTTTCAAGGCGTATTCGATTTATTTTCCACCCAACATAATCTCTTTCTCATTCAGGCCCGTTTTATAGTATTAATCTTAAAAATATTGTTGTTTTCAATATTTCCCTATGGTTATAACGTCAAGTACGTATTTGAAATTTATTTTTGTACAGCCATGGCGTATCCCTCACTTCGGCACGGTACAGATATATACAGTATTGTATCTTCATACAAACAAACGGTCGGAACGCAAGTCATACCTACGCGCCTCCAAGGTCAGCATACACTTGTTCCGTGACTCGGCGTACAAACAGTCGCGGTTGGGCCGCAGTGACGAACGGTGTGTTATAAGCAGTGAGCGTGCAATTTGGGAATACATTTATTATATATTATCTTATTCGTGGAATAATATGGCACAACATAGACAATATTGTGCTGTTTTTGGTTGCTGAAATACATCATTAAATCACCCAAAGATATTTTTTTTTGGTTACCTCAAAACACCGAAAGGTAAGCCAAAAAATAGTTTTTATATAGGTACCTACTAGGACGTAATTTGTTTCATTTTTATTATGTAAGTATTTCCTTTTTTCCGCAAATTAAAATACCTGGACTTAAAAATAAATTAGTGGGTAAGGCGGAAGACAGTGACACGTGACCTATCTTACCTACCTACGCCCTACGCTCATGATAAAAAAAACTAGTAGGTAGTCGTTTCCTAGGCTACATATCTTACTAATGTGGTACTTTGCTACTTACATATATTAGTATTGAAGTAAAATATAATTAAAAGTTATTATAATGTTACCTACCTTTCTAGTAAGATTAACGTTAAGTAGGTACGTACCTATAATTTATTTTAAGTAAGATTTTATTTATTAGACGTTTATTAGGATTTTGATTGATCGTTGATGTTAAGTAACAACCGCAGCGTTTGGATATCGGATGGGTCACCAAAAATTTTTTATTTTGATTTGCTCCGTGCTGTTTAAAGTAGGGATTGCAATCCGGCCTCCTTTTCATTCTGAACGGATTGAACAAACTGGAATAACTTAATTTTCTTTCTTCCGAAAAGGATTTTTTATGTATGTTCACTGATTATCAGAATGCGGATTTTTTATACATTAAAATTTAATAATAAAGCCTTTCGTACTTCTCAGTAGAGGCGCAAATATTATTCTGTAGAAAATTTATAAATATGCATGTGTGATTTTTTTTAAATTAAATCTACTAAAACTCAAAAGAATAATAACATATATTTTTATTTAACGCTTCCTTTTTCATTCACCCTACAATCACAAAAGTGTAGGCGGGCAGCCCTAGCGTACGCGTGGCGTAGGTATATTTTTCATGGACAGCGTGAGTGCGAATACTGTATGTCTCTATTCTGTGCCCTCGGTCTATGATAAATCATGCGTCTAATGAAGTTTCTAATAGGTTGGGGAAAAAGTCTTTTCGCATTTTATATGAAAATTCAAAACATTTTTTAATATAGTTTATTTACATTTAACTAAAGTATGTAGGTACCATTTTGTTCGATAACTTTTTGCCATCTTATAGGTAGGGACATGATTCCATTGCTATAGAAATTTTGGGGCTTCTGATCAAAAAACTGCGTCAAGTAGTTTCGGCAGTCCTCTCGTGATGTTAACCTGACACTGCCTAAAGAATTCTGAAGAGATCGAAACAGGTGGAAATCTGAAGGTGCCAGGTCAGGACTATACGGCGGATGCATTAACACCTCCCAGCCAAACTCTCTTAATTTTTGCTGAGTGGTTAAAGATGTGTGAGGTCTAGCGTTATCATGATGAAAAACAACACCCCTTCTGTTGATTAATTCCGGCCGCTTTCTCTCAACTTCTTGCTTTAATCTTATCAGTTGTTCGCAGTAGAGTTCTGAATCGATGGTCCTGCTTGGTGATAACAGCTCATAATGAATAATGCCCTTCCAATCCCACCACACACACAGCATCACGTTGCGGGTTAACCCGGGTTTCACCACAGTCTGTGAAGCCTGACCGGCCTTTGACCATGACCTTTTTCGCACGTTCTTGTCGTACGTGATCCACTTTTCATCACCAGTTATCAATTTCTTCAAAAATGGTTCGGTCTCATTACGTCGTAATAAAGAATCACAAATGAGTTGGTTCATTAGGTTTCTTTCAGAGAGCTCGTGAGGTACCCAAATATCGAGCTGTTTTGTGTACCCATTTTTTTTTCAAATGCGCCAAAACTGCTTTGTGGTCAATTTCCAGTTCTTCAGCTACGTTGTAACTACCGATATACCAATCTTGCTCCACTTTTTCAAAAATAGCATCCATTTTATCCGTAACAGGACGACCAGAGCGACGTGCATCTTTGACATCAAAATTTCCGGATTGAAAACGCTTAAACCAAATTTGTGCTACTTTCACAGACACTGCACTAGGTCCATAAACATCGCAAATTTTTTTCGCGGCTTGCTTTGCATTTTTACCTTTTTGGTAGTAAAATTTCAAAATGTATCTAATTTCTTCATTAGATTCACTCATCTTGACGGTAAGAAAAACAAATGAAAATAACGCATTTTCCTAATTTGAATTTGGAATTATCTTCTTTAAAATTTAAATTTTTAAATGATACCAAAACCAGCCAGGTACAAATAGTATAGCCAAAGTGGTTTTATTACAAGTTCATACATACTATATGCGAAAAGACTTTTTCCCCAACCTAATATTTCAAGCAGCTATACAGAGTGATTTTTACCCACCAGCCAAATTTTTGAAGCAAGTACAGCCCACAATACTAAACTACTTTATAAAAGTTATAAAAATAGTAGTAATAGTTATAAAAAAATCGTTTAGGTGACTCCGCGTTTCAGAAATCGCACTTCTGTAGAAACGAAACTTACTATTTTGTGTTTGGAAATAGTGGTATATAATGTGATATCTAACGAGCCTAGGATTGAGAGATCAAAAGGCCACTTTAAGCAGCTGGGCCTAGAGGTAGAAAGCAAAGAAGATTTCTGTTTTCAGAAATAATTATTTCTTTCTTTCGAATGTGTTAGTGGCTAAAGCTGATGTCAGATTTTAAGCTACCCTAAGGAATATGAAATAGCTTACATTTAATCACCAGTTTTTAGAAAACATTTTAAAATATTGTGTCGACTTTAGACCATAGTCTGACTAGCACAAATAACATGGGTACTACCTAAAATGGTTGTATAAGAAAATACTTGTCAATGCTTACCAACATATTCAATCTCCAAATCAAATCTTCCAGGAATTTTGTCACCACAGCTTATGCCGAAATGGGTGATCCTGTCCAGCCGTATCCGATTCTGTTTGTCTTGTAGTCGACCTTTCGAGCCCAATACAAATTTTGAAAATGGTATCTGAAAATGAAACATTACATACATACATTATATAACGTCTTTATGGCTAATGGGGCAGACAACACATTTTGGGTCTTGCGGCTCTAAGCAAACAGAGCCCAGGGCCGCAAGTCTCAAAGGCTACTTAATAGCGTGGTGGGCGTAGGCGAGAAGGAAAATGAAATCAAAATACTGATGGGTTGCTAGCCGCATCGCCTATCAACATGATTCGCATTTTCGTCCATTCCCTCTATCGGATTCTACGAGAAGCAGAAACACCAGCTGCCGTATACGATCTACGCGTCGAAGGATAAGTACTTAGCTGGAAATAAACGTAGACATAGTTACTAGTATACAGGTTTATCAATTTGTAGATAAATATACCTTAGCAATCTGCCAATAGGGCCCCCCTCTAGTATACAGCACATAATGGTAGATATCATTCCAAGTTATATCGTAGAAGCCTTCACAGGAAATATTGAGCAGATAGGACCTGCCGTCGCCTCGCACTTTCAGAACAAGGGTGTTGTACAGGTGCCAGTCGTAAGTAGACTCTCGTTTGAAGGATTTCTGAAAAATAAAAAAACACAATTTTTTAAAAAGGTTACCACTAGCACACTTGAATCATTGCGATCACTTGTTGGTAGGGCTGGAGCGCCTCTAGGCACGAAGCGAAAATGGGACAGATAGTACCGCATAGCCATCAATGGCTGTCAATCCGCCCCACAAACAACTGCGAGTGAGAACTACCGATGCTATTACGGGTTGTACCGTTTAGGTTAGTAAAACCTAGATTTAGGATCTAGGGGGATAGATGAGATAAAGGAAAGACTAGATATTGGCAAATGAGATAGGTATAATGAACATTACATTAGTTACAAAAATTCACAAGAACACTAGGTACAGATTAGGTAGTCAGGGTCGTGAGTTATAGGCACTAGATCCGTTGAGTAGCCCTTCTAGGTAGCCCGATTAAATAGGCTAGGCACTAGGTCTGGTGAGGTCTAAGCCCTAAATATTGCTATTTACTGTTTTTTGTGTGAATAACTTGTGTGTGTTTCGTTCAAAAGGTACGTACTTGTGTTTATTAATCTTATTTTCGTTTAAATTACTTGCCTACATCGATTCTGTTCAGTGCAAAAATCTACTTATCGTTATTGCTACATCTTTTGCTCACGCGCACGCGATTCTATAGTCCATAACAGGTCTCCGCACGTGGCAGGGCGTTGCCGGCTTTGTACTTCGTAGCTTGCTGACTGATATAATAACCTAACCTTATAAAACTTCTGCTTATATTCTTCTATACCTTTTGAACGAAATTTTTATTTTTTCTTTCTGCATTTAATTTTTTTTTTCTAAGTTGCGTATTGCTGCACCGTGTCGCTTTGAGAATGTCTTACCCTATAATTTTCCTTATTAAACAAAGTTGAGCTCGAATATGAGGTTAAGATCAGAGGTGGAGATATTTCTGAGACCACGGTGGAGGAATTACGTCAACTTATTTCTAAACTTTCCCTTGATTCTCCTTCTGAGGATATCTTGGCTTCTAAATTCACGCCAGTGGAGGATATTTCCGCGGCTAGGAATTCTTTATTCCGGGTTTCTAATAATGTTAAAGTTTTACAGGCTAATTTCGATAAAAAAATATTTTCTAGAACGGAATTTATTCTGAATCACGTTTTTCATAAACTATCTCGTATTGATGACTCCTTATTATCCGATCTTAAACAACTTAAATCGGTTTTGGACGAGTTTCACGCTAACTATAAAATTATCTCCTCATTATCTTCCCCTAAATCTGTAGTGTCGGGCGGAGTCGAGCCACAGAATGTTCGCGATCTTTCCACCGAGGCGTTACTTTACGAGCGTAAATTATTTTCTGATCTTACTAAATTTAAATATAATGGCAAAACTTGTGTGCGCGCCTTCATTCAGAAGGTGAACGAATTCATGTCCTGTAGGAATATACCGGATAGTAAAATACTTTCTTTTGCTTTCGAAATATTTTCAGACGATGCTTTGCATTGGTATCGGTCGATTAAGGATAGTGTCGGGTCTTGGAGTGAACTTTGTCAATTTCTTAAGCGTGACTTTAATCCGCATAACTACGACTATAAATTATTATCGGAAATAAGGCTACGTTCTCAAGGCGTAAACGAGAACATAACTTTATATGTGGCAAAAATGCAAGGGTTATTTTCTCGTTTGGATACGCCGATTAGTGAGTCGGAAAAGCTAGAAATATTATTAAATAATATTCGGCCTTGCTACACAAATTCTCTTCTAACATCTAATGTTGTAGACATTCCTTCTTTAATTAGTGTCTGTAGGAATTTTGAGAAATATGACAGCCGTAGTAGGGAATTTTCTGAACCACCTAGGGTTACCACCGAAACTTTGGCACCTGAGTTTGCTTACAACTATTCTACTTCTGCTAACTTAAATAAAAATTTACCTGGCAACAATCTTTATACTAAAAATAATTATTCTAAAAATTCTTATAAAAATTATGAGGTACCCTCGTCTTCTAATAATTTTACTAAAAGTCGTCAAATTAGTGCGGTCGCTAACTCGTTGGCTCCTAGCCCTAAACAATACTGTCCGAGATGCAGAACTGACTCGCATTCTTTAAATAATTGTCGTCAGCCGCGCTATTTGATTTGTTTTAAATGTGGTTTGAAAGGCTTTAGGGTTGTCGATTGTCCTAATTGTAAAAATATTAATAATGTTCCAAAAAACTTGTAAGTTTCGATTGGGGAAATAAGAAGTCAGCTATTAAAACAAGTAAATCCGAATGGCATGATTGGCTTCACTATATCTCTGTTTTTTTTAATTCACATAAACTTTCCTCAATCGATACCTCACTAAATCATACTCCTTATATTCCGGTTGTATTAAATGGGAAAAATACTATTGGTCTTCTAGATTCTGGGTCTTGTGCTACCATTCTTGGGAACAATTCTCACAAAGTTTTCTTAAATGACTTAAAACTTGATACCTCTCAGCCCTTGGAATTTACCGCTGCTGGTGGTGAAAAATATTTATCACTCGGCTCTGTGTTACTGCCTTTTAAATTTCAAAATAAAATTGATTCCCTTGTTACTCACATCGTACCTGAGATTAAAAATTCATTGATTTTGGGTATGGATTTTTGGAGAGGTTTTGGCTTGTTTCCGGATCACTTAGATTTTGTCTCGCTTCCTACTAAACTCGATTCTGGCATTACGGAGTTACAACCCAACATCGAAGGTAATTTGGTTTCCTTTGACCATTTAACAGACGAGCAGAGAGCTACCGCTGAGAATATTATTTCTAAATTTACCGACATTTCTTATCAAAAGCGGGGTCTGGGTCGTACTTCTCTTATTACTCATTCGATCGGTACGGGGGATAGTCCTCCAATTCGGCAGCGTTACTATCGTATGTCTCCCGAGAAGCAACGCATTTTGGTAAATCTCGTCGACGAAATGCTTAAAGAAGATGTGATCGAACCTTCTGAAAGTCCTTGGTCTAATCCTGTAATTTTAACTCCTAAAAAGAATGGCGAAATGCGTTTCTGTCTTGACAGTCGTAAATTAAATTCTGTAACAAAAAAAGATGCCTATAATTTACCATATGTTTCAGAAATTTTAGACTACTTAAGGGATGCAAAATATCTTTCTAGTTTAGATATATCTAAATGTTTTTGGCAGACTTTAATAAAAGAAGAAGATCGTTTCAAGACGGCCTTCTACGTTCCTTCTAGAGGTACTTTTCATTTTAAATCAATGGCATTTGGGCTGACTAACGCACCTGCGACTCAGCAGCGTTTGGCAGACATTCTATTTTATGTTCCAGAGTTCGAAAACAGAGTGTTCTGTTTTGTTGACGACATTATTTGCATTTCAGAGTCGTTCGAAGACCATATTTCACTCTTAAATAAAATCTATAACAAATTAAAGTACGCTAACCTAACTATCAATCTTGACAAATGTAAATTCTTTAGAAATAAACTAAAATACTTGGGTTACATTGTTGACTCGAAGGGTCTTCACGCCGATCCGGAAAAAGTAGAATCAATAACAAACTATCCTACTCCTACTAACAAAAAGGAAGTCCGCCGTTTTCTTGGTGCGGCGTCGTGGTATAGAAGATTTATACCTAATTTTAGTGAGTTGGCTACTCCCTTAAATAAACTAACCTCTAACGGTAAAAAGTCTCCTGCATTCAGTTGGTCAACTGAGGCAGATCTAGCTTTTAAAAAATTAAAGGAATGTTTGGCTTCTTCTTCTGTGTTGTCTTGTCCAGATTACACACAGCCTTTTGAAATTCATGCCGATAGTAGTGATTATGGCATTGGTGCTGTTCTCTGTCAGGTCTTGAAGGGGGAGGAAAAAGTCATAGCTTACTACAGTAAATCCCTTACGGATCAAGAAAGAAACTATAGTGCTACCGAGCGTGAAGCTCTGGCTGTTTTGTCCGCCATCGAGCACTGGCGTTGCTATGTAGAAAATGGGAAAAAATTTATTGTTTACACCGATCACGCCGCGCTCAAGTGGTTCCTTACACTCAATAATCCTACTGGCCGACTGGCCAGATGGGGAGTTCGTCTTTCCTCATATAACTTTGAAATAAGGCATCGTCGTGGTTCTGATAACGTCGTGCCAGATTTTCTTTCCCGTTCTCCAAATGTCTTGTTTACTGAGTGTAATTCTCAAATTTTTACTAACACTATAACTACAAATGATTCGTGGTACTTAAATATTTTTAATGGTTGTTCCCAATCCCCATCCTCTTTTGTGGACTATCAAGCAATTAATAATAAATTATACCGTTTCAAAAAAAGTCTTAATCCTCTTACTAGAGAGTTTCAATGGAAGGAAGTTGTGCCATCTGAAGAAAGATCAGATGTCATTAAACAAAATCATTCTTTGCCCACAGCTGGTCATCTCGGTATATTCAAAACATATAAGCGACTCGCTCTTAACTACTATTGACCAGGCATGTACTCGGACGTTGTCAAGGCGGTAAATTCGTGTGATGATTGCATCGCTCACAAACACCAGAATCATGCCACTTTAGGCCATATGGGTCGACCTAAGTCTTGTCTCAAACCCTTCCAAATGATAAGTTGCGATTTAATTGGTCCATTGCCTCCTACCAAAAAACAAAACACTTTTATTTTTGTGGTCTGTTGTTGTTTCTCTAAATATTGTTTACTCTTCTCTATAAAACGTGCCACAGCCGAAATAATAACAAAAATATTGGAGGATAATGTTTTCTTAGTACATGGTATTCCTTCAACTGTCTTAACTGATAACGGTAAACAATTCATTAGCACACAATTTAAAAACTTAATATCGAAATACAAAATTCCAAATTTACACTATACTCCATTTTATACCCCTCAGG
This sequence comes from Acrobasis suavella, assembly GCA_943193695.1. NCBI lineage: Eukaryota > Metazoa > Arthropoda > Insecta > Lepidoptera > Pyralidae > Acrobasis > Acrobasis suavella. The sequence continues at coordinate 9,342,831 of OW971947.1, forward strand.
TTAATACCGTCGAACGCTATAACAAAACTATAATTACAGCTATTTCTACATTTATTAATAACGACCAAAGAATTTGGGATACATTAATTTCTAAAATTCAATTCGCATTGAATTGTGCTGTGAATGAAGTAACCGGTTTCTCACCGTCATTTCTTGTTTACGGTCGCGAGTTGATAACATGTGGATCGCGCCATATCGACAGATCCCAACTTGGTACATGAGCCGCGTGACAGTTACGCGGAATCGCTTGGTTACCTATCTTCTATCTTTGAAAAGGTACAGGCGGCTTTGCTATCCGCTCATCAGCGTAACTGCACTTCTTACAATCTTCGCCGTAAACCGGCAGAATTCAATGTAGGTGATATTGTTTGGAGACGAACATTCTATTTGAGCGACAAAGATAAATATTTCTGTAAAAAACTAGCTCCTAAATTTATGAAATGCAAAATTGTGGCAAAAAAATCACCTTTAGTTTACAAACTTGCTGATATGTCGGGTAAACCGCTGGGTGAATGGCATATTAAAGATATAAAACAAATAAACTATAAACAATAACTGTATAATCTTATAACTTTGTAAACAAAACTAAGTCGTTTCTACATTTCTTCTAAAAAAAAAAAAAATTTTTTTTTTCCCCTATGGTGTAGAGGTAAAAGTGTCGTACCTACTTGAATCAAGTATACAAGTTCAATTCTGTGAGTCATTCGATATTTCATTTCAATAGCATCTGCTAACGATGTAATTCGCTTATCTCTGTCGACGGCTCGCACACCTTTTGTTCACGCGTCGCTGCTCATTTAGTTATACATACTTATTCATCAATAGTTATTTTATTACCTGCGCATCTTTGAAACCATTTGTTTTCCATTCTTAGATACTTTCACACTTGTTTTGCTTTTGTGTGGCTCGCCTTAGCACGTTTCTACATCCTATATAGGTAGCTTCACTATCCTAAACTTGTATTTTATTTCCTACTTAGTTTATTTAGCTCCTTCTTTTCTAAATTTCAGGTCGGGTGGTCTACGGCCGCGTTCCCCGCTGCTCCTGCCGGGTGCTCTGGCAGCCTCCACCAGCTCCTCCACCAGCGCAGCTCGCAGCCGAATTTTCTGCCAGGAAAAATTCTGGTCTATCGAGGGGGGTGTGTGACATCGCGCGGGCTCCAGCACTCCTCCGCCTCTCTTCGGCGCAGCGGGGGGGGGCCCATGCCCATATATAAGGCGCGGCGGCCGGCGCTCGCTCTTTTTTTTCTTCGGCTGCATCTCCAGCTAAGTAGTCCTTCTACCTAGAAGGGCTACTCAACGGATCTAGTGCCTATAACTCACGACCCTGACTACCTAATCTGTACCTAGTGTTCTTGTGAATTTTTGTAACTAATGTAATGTTCATTATACCTATCTCATTTGCCAATATCTAGTCTTTCCTTTATCTCATCTATCCCCCTAGATCCTAAATCTAGGTTTTACTAACCTAAACGGTACAGGGTATAGCCACCTCATTACACTCTCAGCCACGAAATTGGCGCCACCAGTGAGCGCGACGAGCGGCGGGGGCTAGGCTTGCGGCGACTTCCCGCGCGATATTGCGGGCGACAAGAAGAAACGTATTGGTACGTGAGTATTCGTACTTATTCTGTGGTATTGGCGACTTCGTTTGCAGGCTCATATCGTGTACTCACCCTTATTCGAATAGATCTCATGGCGCAGTAGCCTGCCTTCTTGATGCGGCCGTCCTTGGGCACCCGAAGATCCAGGTTTCCATAGAATCGCGCCCGGCCTGCGCTGCTCATCTCCAGCTTGCATGTACTATAACCCTCGTTGTGGTCGCTATCGCTGGTCGTCACGAACTTATCCAGGACTTCTGGCTTGTTGAAACACCATATCAAATCTGTCTCGCCTAAAATAAGCAAATAGGTAATATTGTTAATAATCAGTTTAAGTTACGTATTACATCTGCTATTTTAAGTATGTTCATCAGTTTGGTCAAAGTTTAAAAAATATATTTTTATGCTTACCATTTTATCTGGAATAATCAAATAATTATAGAAAACTCATATAAGTAGAGGAAAAATTAGTAGACAACTGTTAAATAAAATACTGTAAGTAAGTCCTATATACTTTAATCATAAATTGCAGTCGAAATAAAGCGGAGAAAGTAAAGGCTCCAACATACATGATAACATTGAAATAAAATATATGCTGAAGATCACAAAGTTGCTAAATAAGTCACAAACACAGATACCTAGAAATGTCTATTCAAATTTATCTACTACTTTAATTCAACAATCACCATCACCTAAATATTTTTTTAAATACTGTCTTGAAAAGTCATGTAGTTAGTGTGTATGGTAAGTACATAAATTATAATTTATTTAATATTATTGTTAATGTCAGATCTGTTTTAGTATCAATTATAAGTCTAATTTAACAAAATGTCCAACAAATTGTTCTCTCTATAAATACTGGTTTTTAGATAAAATTATATAGCAAATGATATATGCTCACTGATGTATGACAAAAAAACCAGACGTAATGTAAATTATGATTCTATTCCAACTTTGCTGTTACATCATCTGGTGACAATAAGATTTGTTAGTGTTATTTTAAATGAAAATGTAATGTATAACATAAGGCTGACTTAGATATTATTTGCATAGGCCTGGTTTTTCATTTTATCATCATAATCTTTGACAAAATAAATGTTTACACATAATTAAGATTATCAAGTCAAACAAGGATTTAAATTCCAACATAATTACTACACAATCAAATAAATGGAAATAATAAAGACTTTAGAAACAGAAAAATAAAACTATTTCACAGAAGTCACAGTACACATCCAAACACCAATAATAACTAAAACTAGGTAGAAAAGAGTTGCTTTAATCACAGAAGAATTTAGACAACATTGGACATCAAAAATTCTAAATTATGTCTATAAGAGAGAAGGCAGCACCAGGAACAAGACAAGGGAGATATCCACTCAACGCACCTCATTGATTAACTGATCACATATTCTGGTTAACTCTTCATTGTCCCTCGTTTTCTGAGTAAGAGACTCCTGTAGAGATGCAATAGTGATTTCATGTTTCTTGATCGTCGCATTGAGCTTGGCCACCTCCACATCGTGGTGCTTTTTGATGCCGTCCAGAGTCTCATTAGCTTTTGACAAGCTGTCTGAAGTAACTTCCTTCAGATTATTATAAAGCATTTCATATTTTTTCATGCCAATTTCATAGTCTGATATGTTTTGCTCAAATACTTTTTCTCTTTTTCTGACTTCTGTAATTACACTTTTACACTTCTCGTATTTGGCCAGAAGATCATTGAACGAGCTCTCCATGCTAGTGAGATGATGCAAAGCCTGATCTCTCTCTGTCTCCAGTTTTTCTTGCATTTCTTGAGAGTGCAATTTATCACGCTGTTGCTCACATATCAAGGATGATATAGTTTTTTCATACTCCTCCATAACAATGCTCATTTGCTTGTTGCTCATGACTTTCTCATTAATCTGCTGCATTAACTTATTTACTTTTTCTTGCAAACTGTCTCTTTCATCAGTCAATTTTTTTACTTTTGCCTCTAGGTCCTCAGTGACTCGAGAGTGTTTGTATTGCAAACTGTCTCTTTCATCAGTAAATTTTTTTACTTTTGCCTCTAGGTCCTCAGTGACTCGAGAGTGTTTGTATTCTATGTCTTGCAATGCTGATCTTAATTCCCTGTTTTCCTGTCTTAGTTGCAGCACTTCTTGGTCTTGTCTCTGAAGAATTGTCCTGAGGGTTTGGAGACGATCTACTTCTTGGGTACTATAATTGCTGAAACGTGGGCTACGAGGTGCAGCAGTGGGGGGTGTGCTACCTGAAATACTTATCAGCCTCTCCGTGGCTACTTGAGATGGCGTTAGAATTGCGGAAACACTGCGAATTAGAGCTGGAGTCGACCGTGTCTGGGCAGCACTAGTTTTAGGTGCATCACAGTTGATTACAGGAGGTACGACTTGCATTGGTTTATCTTTTGCAGTTACTAAGACCGATCCAATTGACTGTGAGTGTTTCGGAGAAGCCACATGATTGTCCACAAACACAGAAGCGGCGCTGCCTGTTTCATACCCAATATCCAATTCAGAGTCAGCAATAGACTCACTTTTTGTTGAATCAGTATTAGTAAGCTTTTGCCTTGCGTAAAGAGGGTCAAATTTCACAAACAGACTCTCCTTGCCTCGGTCAATTTGGTTGTGATTTCGATTGGACCCGGCACATTTGACAAGGTAGTCCAAACTAGTTGCGTCTATGAACATGTCGTCGTAAGCAGGCACTTCCTGCATAGTCACGTCGCAGATGCTGTCGTAACCAGTGAGGAGATCCTCAGTCACATCGGGCTGTTCGGATAAATCTGCAGATGGTTTTTTTGGCGACAACGCCATGAGGTCTCCCATGGACGACACTGGAGTAATAAAACTATCGTCGGAGGCCGTAATGCTTCCTCTGGTGGACAACATGTTTTCCGAATCTATTGTCTCCCTACTTGTATCTCCACGTCCCAAAAAACTTTGAAATTTTTGGTAAATATTCTTCAAATTACTCTTATCAGTCGGCACTGGACTGCTATTCAATAGATTTGAAAACATTCGCTGTGTTCCCGTGAGGGCTTCCGACATTCAGTATCACGAAACTAATAAAAACTACTCGTTTGTGCTATTTTTGTGCTACTCAACTCAAATAAAAACAAAACAGAAGAAACCAAAGAATTAAAAATATTTTCAACGACTGGTAGGTAACGGACATTCATTTGAAAACATGTCAAACACAAATGTCAAAATTGTCAATGTCAAATGAAAGAAAAATAAAAATCCATAGACACAGATTGGATGGTTAGTGTTGTGTATGAAGTTCTCGACAGACAATGGCCAATCGATTGATTCATCAAAAATACATATCCTTGTTTGTGTAACCAGATTAAAAAACTAATACCCCGACTGTGAGTCATATACAGCTAACAATTTATACATTTTTGAAACGTGCTAATCAAGACCTTCATTTTGATACCCCACACGATTCCAAACATTTTTTTCTTTTTACTCTCATTTTTTTGTCTGCAGCATTCGTTATACGTATAATTTTTTTGCATACAAATTGAAGCCTATGTTACCCGGACAATAATGATGAATCGATTGACATATTTTGTGAAAATTAGACCCGCGATTCAGATGTTATGGTGAACAGACATACATACATACAATCATAAAATCAAACATACATACATAGACTTCTAAAATCATAACCCATCCTCTTGGCTTTGCCGTAGTCGGGTAAAAAGAATTATAATTTAAAAACTTTTGTTTTTTTTACATGCAAGGGCGCCAATTTTTAAACGCTGAGTCATTAAAAGAGGAATTAATTCTAGTTTTTTGTATGAAAAAAATCCATTCATCTCTAAATCTCTAAAGATTAAGCTTTTTAAAAATGGCACTAAAATATATAATCCCTTTACGGTTACGGCGTAGACAGAGCTTAGAGCCATAAGACCCAAGGACAGTTCGATGTGATGGTGGGTGAGCGTGTAAGTGAAAAAGGGAATCAAAATAGTGATAACTAGCTAGCTGCATCACAATGAGAAAAAAATCTACAATACATGCACACAGAATGGCATGATATAACCATACCCATATGTATGAAGTATGATGGGCATGGCAAATCAAGACATTGCAGATTGTGGGTTTGGGAGAATGTGCGAGACAGAGGGACTTGTATATCCATACCATGCCAAGCCAGTAAAGAACATAAAAAAAAATTGAATATTTTATCTATTTATTTTTTATTTCGAAATTTTATTGATTCAAAAGCTACGATAGATGGACTTAATGCTAAAGCATTCTCTCCCTGCCATTATCAGAAACAATGAATTCTGCTAATTGATTATGCTTTGAAAATTTTTCTATTCAGGCAGCCTTTACTCGAATTGATCAGCTCAGATTTCTGGTTTACTACAGCGTCCACAGCCAATTTCATTTAACATTACCATGTTTTCAATAATTTGTGATGTGACTTCATGCGACATGTATGAATATGTGTATCATGGATAAAATTCTTGTTGCAATAATAAAACCTTGTCTACCGGTTTTTACATTATCTATAAAACAATATGTTGGATTTACCACTTTTGCAGTAGATATAATTTTATTGTACAAGTTTGTTGGTATACATATATTATGGTTATAGGTCACACTTATGACTAATTAAGACATTATAGTTTATAGTCCCTTCCTCAGCGTAAATATCTGTTTTGGGCTATAAGCTCACCTGAGAAAGTAACTAGTGAGTAAGGGGTGAATTTTATGTGTGTCTCATTAGGGTGGAGTGTAAAAGCATACAGTTCAAACGGGTTACAAAATGACAAATTAAATTACAAATGAGAGTGGAATGCTAAAAAAAAAATTTTTTATATAAAAACTGACAGCTACACTCACCTGGTCTTGCCACTAACAGAGGGTCAGTTGCAATTAACTCCCATATTTCTTGTTTCAACAAACCCAGTTCATGCTTTAGTTCCCTGAAACCAGACTTCATGTGTTCCAACGTTGGTATCTTCTTCTCCGTATCATAACCACCTTTTCTATGCTTCTCCCAGAATAATAAACGTTTCGGTATATACTGAATAGAAGGTTGACATCGTTTTAAAATTATATCAGCAATTAGAGACCCAGAAAACGTACGTAAATTCCCTATATTTTGAAACACGATTTTCAGAGCCATCGCCATCAGGCATTAGATTGTTAATTTCATTACAGTGAAGCTTTAGCTACAATAGTAGTTTTCTCAGTGACTATTTATATAAATTTATTTATAATAATGGTAGGTATATCAATCACCGTAAATTCTAACCTTTTTAACCAATTATTGACATGACAATTTGACAAGACAACCTCAGAAATCAGCTGGTCAATAACCTCGTAGAAATTTCAATTGTTTAAACGGTATTTAAAGTCTACTATTTATTGTTCATTTTGTTTAGACCTATTAACATTTGGTACTATTCTGTGATATTTTAGAAATTGAATTTTGTGTTAATGTTAAAAAACTTATCATATTTTTACATTTGTACGAAGAATACACAATTTAGAAATAAAATAAACTCAACATTCTTTTTTTTACCATTTCTAATTCACCTGCATTTTGCATCTTTTTTGCGTTAATGGGATTATAAAATGTGATTAGGGATTGAAAAATCAATTTTTTTAATCGAGGCCAGGAATGCTACCACCAACACTTATAAAACCATTCAGAAACAAGGCAGTTGAGTTGCAGTTTTTAAGCAGGTCAAAAGCAGGACAACTTTAAATCGTACCATGACGTTCATAATGCTGAACGTTTTTTGAATGGTTATTCCTGCAGGCCTACCGTCATCTCTTATAGCAGCACTTAAACTGAACTGTATTGTTTAATGCAACCATGACACCTTTATAGCAGGCCTTAAACAGGATTGTTTTGGTTGACACCACAAAACTGCTGCTGAGCTGCGCACGTACTGATGACTTCTTTGCCATATTACGCAAAAGAACGGCTTCCTTGAGGCGCAGAATTCGTGGGAGCCGTAACAGTATTCTGAAAGTAATCACTGATAAGCCGGATTGTCCAATCCAGTGGCACTGGACGCGTATGCATTGTGACGTGAAGGGGATCCCCGGGGGTGTGCACACCAGATACTTAAATTAATTTAGTGTGTAATTGTACTAATTGTAAATATTTTTGTAATCCTGATTAATTTAATTTATATATTTAATATGTTTTTTGAATGAACGCACTACTAACACTAGGTTTTTAAGTTTCTTTTTACTAACAATAATATGGTTGTACAATGACCGAAATAAATGATTATTATTATTATTATTATTATAAAACCATTCACCTTTTTTTGTATGGACTATTCCTACCATCACGTCTATTTGACAGCACGAAAACGATTATTGCGCGTCTCAAGTGTCAAATAAAGCGATCCTTAAAAAGTTACTTTCCAGTAACTTATATGGAGGATTTTAGTTGGTTTTCTTGTGAATGTGAATATGTTTTTTCTTTACTTTAGATTTTTACAAAACAGTTAGTAGATAATTGAAGTAACGCTACCATGGGACCTTAATTAATCCTACTTAATAACTTTTATTGGAAATTTGGATTTCAAAAACAAAGTATTATTACTTCATTATTTTAGTACAACTTATGTGAAAAATAGTAAGTTATTCCAACTTACGTAACATATTTTTTTGTAAGTAATAACAAGGCTAATCCTTGTAAAATATTTATTCACACACAAAAACAAATAACAACACATTCTTAAGTATAAATTATTTATTAAAATTACAACTACATACATTTATACATTTTGTCTTACAGGATTCTTTGGTTACTCTCTGAGAAGTACCATGATGACATCAATTAAAAAATACAAGACAGGATTCACTGGAGCCTATTATTAAATACAAACAAGACTGAGAGAGCCAGAGGATTACAGCCTCCTTTGGAACCTGTGATTGAACCAGTGAAATGGCAGAATGTTGAATTCCAAGCATTTTACAAGGCTAGCTCTGCTGCTAGGCTGGTTCGCTTTTTCACCAGAATACCTGAAAGAAAATAATAGTTTAGATTCATGTCGCTATCTACGAATATCAAATACATACCCATACTTTGTAATAAAATTCTTTGTGCACTACAATCACTGCGTACTTACTAAAACCTAGCCTTTATCTCGTTGAGTTAGTCTCGAACTTACTTTGTCTGTATATATTTATGTTATTTATAATAGCACTTAGTGAAGAAGCTGCAAGTTTGAACACAATTATCTAAATATAAACTTTGAATAGGTATGTAGTTAAAATGTTACTTACGACATGGTTATTGATAAAATATGTTTATGACAAGACACTGTGCTTTTGTACGATGAAGCCCACAATAAAATTAACTTCCAAACACTAGTCGTTACCATTGTATAATAACTATTTATCACGGCAATTCGAAAAAGCACTATAATATGAAGTGATGGATATATTTTGTCAGGTGATTGCTCGGCTTCCAGCATTAAAAACATACACATTTATGTTTTCACGAATTTACGATTTATTTATAATTTCGAAAACCAGACGCAGACATCCGTTCAAAACTTTCACTCACAATTTTTTTCGCACTCATTAAAATTTTAGCCATCTTTAATGGTCAATATCAAATTAAATTTATGTACATAATCAAAAGAAAACAAAGTAAATAACACTAACTTTTAGATATTTAAATAAAATATGATAGAAATAATTTTGTTTAACGTAAATAAAAAAACCGGTAAAAATAATAATTTTTTGTCAAGGATTTGAACGTCTTCGCAGTCTCATCACCAAAACAAGCCAGAGACAAAAAACAGTTCACCATTCAGGAATGCTACCACCATCACTTATAAAACCATTCAGAAACAAGGCAGTTGAGTTGCAGTTTTTAAGCAGGTCAAAAGCAGGACAACTTTAAATCGTACCATGACGTTCATAATGCTGAACGTTTTTTGAATGGTTATTCCTGAATGGTGAACTGTTTGTTGTCTCTGGCTTGTTTTGGTGATGAGACTGCGAAGATGTTCAAATCCTTGACAAAAAATTATTATTTTTACCGGTTTTTTTATTTACGTTAAACAAAATTATTTCTATCATATTTTATTTAAATATCTAAAAGTTAGTGTTATTTACTTTGTTTTCTTTTGATTATGTACATAAATTTAATTTGATATTGACCATTAAAGATGGCTAAAATTTTAATGAGTGCGAAAAAAATTGTGAGTGAAAGTTTTGAACGGATGTCTGCGTCTGGTTTTCGAAATTATAAATAAATCGTAAATTCGTGAAAACATAAATGTGTTATGTTTTTAATGCTGGAAGCCGAGCAATCACCTGACAAAATATATCCATCACTTCATATTATAGTGCTTTTTCGAATTGCCGTGATAAATAGTTATTATACAATGGTAACGACTAGTGTTTGGAAGTTAATTTTATTGTGGGCTTCATCGTACAAAAGCACAGTGTCTTGTCATAAATATATTTTATCAATAACCATGTCGTAAGTAACATTTTAACTACATACCTATTCAAAGTTTATATTTAGATAATTGTGTTCAAACTTGCAGCTTCTTCACTAAGTGCTATTATAAATAACATAAATATATACAGACAAAGTAAGTTCGAGACTAACTCAACGAGATAAAGGCTAGGTTTTAGTAAGTACGCAGTGATTGTAGTGCACAAAGAATTTTATTACAAAGTATGGGTATGTATTTGATATTCGTAGATAGCGACATGAATCTTAACTATTATTTTCTTTCAGGTATTCTGGTGAAAAAGCGAACCAGCCTAGCAGCAGAGCTAGCCTTGTAAAATGCTTGGAATTCAACATTCTGCCATTTCACTGGTTCAATCACAGGTTCCAAAGGAGGCTGTAATCCTCTGGCTCTCTCAGTCTTGTTTGTATTTAATAATAGGCTCCAGTGAATCCTGTCTTGTATTTTTTAATTGATGTCATCATGGTACTTCTCAGAGAGTAACCAAAGAATCCTGTAAGACAAAATGTATAAATGTATGTAGTTGTAATTTTAATAAATAATTTATACTTAAGAATGTGTTGTTATTTGTTTTCATGTGTGAATAAATATTTTACAAGGATTAGCATTGTTATTACTTACAAAAAAATATGTTACGTAAGTTGGAATAACTTACTATTTTTCACATAAGTTGTACTAAAATAATGAAGTAATAATACTTTGTTTTTGAAATCCAAATTTCCAATAAAAGTTATTAAGTAGGATTAATTAAGGTCCCATGGTAGCGTTACTTCAATTATCTACTAACTGTTTTGTAAAAATCTAAAGTAAAGAAAAAACATATTCACATTCACAAGAAAACCAACTAAAATCCTCCATATAAGTTACTGGAAAGTAACTTTTTAAGGATCGCTTTATTTGACACTTGAGACGCGCAATAATCGTTTTCGTGCTGTCAAATAGACGTGATGGTAGGAATAGTCCATACAAAAAAAGGTGAATGGTTTTGTGGTGTCAACCAAAACAATCCTGTTTAAGGCCTGCTATAAAGGTGTTATGGTTGCATTAAACAATACAGTTCAGTTTAAGTGCTGCTATAAGAGATGACGGTAGGCCTGCAGGGGTGCTATATTTTAAATGCGGATTCACTAAGGGAACGGTTTTTTGTATGCAAAATCCATTCGGTGACTGCGCGTTTCAACAATGGCATGGTTGACAATGACAGAAATTTGACACATCAGCTGTTTGTTACTTGCTTGTTAGATTTGAAGGTTTTACTTAAAGAGTATATAAGTAATCACTACGTTTTAGTTTTACTTTTACTTTCTCTATCATAACATTTGAAGTTATTTTAGAATATTTGCGGTGTTAAATCGCGTGTGTAATCCACTCTTATATAATAAAATAAAGCATAAGATTACACTAAAATCCCAGTTAGGGTTTATAATGTATTTCATAATTTTGTGAATTTTAGAACTATAATCATGGGTATGGATAAACAGTTTAATGCAGTAAGTGCTTATCAATTTTACTTTTTGTTTGATTGTGAATGCTTGTATTTTTTAAGAACACTTATTCTATACAAAGGCATAGACAGGTAGCTAACGATGAAAGCTAGTATACATTCGCTTATTTATTTAGTGAGTTGTTACGCTTCACATTCTTGTGTTGTTTATAAATCATCTAGAAACAAAATGCGCAATAATTTAGAAATGTCGCTAGCCATGCCACGTTTTTTTATTACGTTGCTACATTTTAAAAGCTCCATCTTACAAATACATGCCATTAAGATACATTGTTGAATAAGAAGTTGAATAAGAATGAACATAAATGTGTTTTATCAGGCTGTAGGTATAATTTATCTTTTGATGTGTGTCATTTGTATATACAATCTCATAGAACTGAATTTATTTAACCTTATATATAATAATTATGTATAAAGTTATTGTATTAAAATATAATTGTTATACTCTACAGAAATATAGACAGGAAAAAACTTCTTTATTACATAAGTTGAGAGCAATTTTTTTTCAATTTTTTTTTTTGGATTTATTATTATGAGGACTTATCCCTAACATGGATCTCTTCCAGTCAATCCTATTGTTTATGTGCAAAGCAAACTTATACTGTCTTACCATAAAAAAGATAAACATCTCATAATTATCTGAGTGTTTTACCAGTTGCTCTTCTGCAGTAATGCTTCAGAGGCCTGATTTCGTTACCTAACCTAGGTGATTTGATGAGGTTGCTGGTTAGACTCTTGCCTTCTTACCACAAAAAAAATAAACATCTGTTCAGCAAAAATGATACAAAAAATAATAAACACCTTTTTTAGACAAGGGTCAAGTAGAAAAATGTGTATTATTTTTGGTAAGTAAAAGTTTTGCTAAACAGATGGTTATTTGTTTTTGTGGGAAGATGTCTTACCCTTGTATTTAGAAAAATTATTGATAATTTTCATAAATACAAGGGTACTTATTAAAATTATTATTAGGACTTATCCCTATACTGTTTGCTAAACCTATTTTCGTTTAAACATCTTTTATCCCTTTCCCTCTTTTCAATATTTGACATAGTAAGAACTTGACAAAACACATTTTAACTAAAAGAGGTTTAGCAAAGGTTTGATAACTTTTATGAATATGGGGAAGAGTGTCTAAGCAATTAAATAAAATATGATGTACATTTCTCAGGACGGAAAGTCCTCAGAGTATCTCTACCCACCAGAGATATTACAGAGACTAAACTTTGACAAGAGTCCAGCAACATTCAAACCGAAGATCAGTGCCGCCAACCCAGGAGAGGACTGGATGGTGGTCAGACCTTTGCAGAGAGCAGACTATGACAAAGGTTTCCTACAACTTCTGGGACAGCTGACTAGTGTCGGAAATGTCTCTAGGAAGCAATTTGATGGTAGGTTTTGAGTTTTAATACATGTTAAAGGATGTAACATAAGAGACTATCATATATAAGATTACAAATTATTATCCTCTTTACCCTCCTTTATCTCAAATCACAGCAGACATAGGAAGTTATTGTATGTTAGTTATCATTGATAACACCAAAATTTTAAGATTACCTATAAGTGTAGTAGAAAATTGATTGGGTGATAGTTATCAGATAAGAATCATTTTCATGTCTTTTTATTATTATAATATATTTGCGTTATTTTCAGCCAGTATTGAAAAAAAATCTTATAATCTTTTAATATCGGGAAAGACGGGAAAACACGCAGTTGTTCGATAGTTTAACCCTTTCCATAATACTTTTGTTATTTTTACTGTTCCTGGTTGAGTCTCTTCCATGCTGGTTTGCTTTGAATGTACCAGCTGCTCTTCCCGCGCAGATCGTCGCGAATGGGCGAAAATGCGAACCATGTTAATAGGCGATGTGGCTAGCAACCCATCACTGTTTTGATTACTTTTCCATCTTCTTGCCCACTATTTGATGGCCTTTGGATCTTGCGGCCGGGCTCTGTCTGCTTAGAGCCGCAACGAGAGACGTGAATGACGTGATTGTGTATTGTATATTCTGATTGAGTGTCGTGCAAAATATTAAATGACACCTACTTATTGATTTAATTCTAATACCCTTACTAAGCGCCACATACACTTAAAAGACGTAAGATGTGGACGGGGCGCAGAAATATGTCTCCTCCGCGTCTTTTTCATACAAAATGTATAGAAGCGTCGTGACGCAGAACACACAGGAAAGACGGGGCGCGGACAGGCCACAGACACGACACGACTCTTACTCGTCTGCGTCCTATGGTAAAACATACAGAACGGACGAGGCACCGGCGCAAGCGAGCGAAACGGGATTGATGGCGGGTTGGGGGACTCGCGCGTTGCTAGATTTGTCTATATCGATATCTGTCACGTCCGTGCCTCGTCTTTTCTATATGTTTTCAAAAGTCGCGACGGCGCCCCATCGGTGCCCTGTCCGTGCCCCGTCTGCGTCTTACGTCTTTTCGATGTGTCCAGCGCCTTCGATTAAAGTGGTTTACCAAAAATAACTTTAAACTGGTTATGCTGGATGCCGATACACATTGGTATTTAAGCAGGTGACCTTGCAGCGGCCGGCGGCGCTCTGTGTCGGGGCGATATGACCTTTCTACCGGTCTTTATTTTCTTCCTGCATAACTATGTAGTTTTCGCAATACATACATTCTTAAGTTTTTCCTTACTTTCACATATATATTTATTACGTATCATTATTTTCTATTTTTGTATCCATATTTTTTAATACCTTTATTAAGGTCTTGTAAATAAGTGTTTATTTATTTATTTAGCCATAAGTCGCATAGTTGGGCAAAAGCGTATTAGGGTTGGATCTCACTTGTCAGCACGGAGCAGCACGTTTGTATGCTGCTATCCTTTTCTGTCGCTCGGAACCGTCATTAGCTAGAACAAGAGAGAGCGACGAAACGCTATAGCACGGTCTCTCGCTCTGGCAAATTACGGTTCTGAGCGACAGAAAAGGATAACAGCATAGCAAAGTACTGCTCCGTGCTGACAAGTGAGATTCAATCCTTAGCTCTCCTCATGAACTACAACTTCTCTTCTGAGGGTGGTCCTGCCTGGTTTCCAACTTAGCTGTGCCCACAGCTGCTTTGAAGTCTCTTACCTGATTTTTCTTCTCCACAAATTCTCATAGCCTTTATTAGAAAGCTATAATGATGTACTAAAATGTGAATTTCAGACCGTTTCACGAAGATGAAGCAGTCTGGCGGGTACTACGTGACGGTGATCGAAGACACTCGCATCGGCAAACTGATAGGCGCGGCGACGCTCACCGTCGAACAGAAATTCATACACAACTGCTCGCTGGTATGTGTCGAAAAAGCGGAAGTATGCTAAAAATAGGTACTAATTGAAGAAAACTATTTCGTAGTGTGTCAAAGTAAATAGGCTTTAAAATTAGATACAGATGCATTATCACGTCTTTATCACTAACGGGGGAGACAAACTTTAGGGCCGCACGACCTACTGAGTAACAATAATTGTCGAAGTATTTTATTTCAACAAGTTAGCAATTGGAGACATGTGATACAGCTAAAGTTTACTCTAGTGTCCGACCGAAACCGAAACCGGAAACGAATTTCGGCAACGGTCTCTGTTTCGGCCGAAACCGAAACCGAAACTTCCTTACAAGGATCATATTTTGAGGGAAAAATAAAGAAAACGTTATTATAATCAGTCAGTCATTACTAACTTACTACCTAAGGCTTTAAAATTAGATACAGATGCATTATCACGTCTTTATCACTAACGGGGGAGACAAACTTTAGGGCCGCACGACCTACTGAGTAACAATAATTGTCGAAGTATTTTATTTCAACAAGTTAGCAATTGGAGACATGTGCTACAGCTAAAGTTCACTCTAGTGTCCGACCGAAACCGAAACCGGAAACGAATTTCGGCAACGGTCTCTGTTTCGGCCGAAACCGAAACTGAAACTTCCTTACAAGGATCATATTTTGAGGGAAAAATAAAGAAAACGTTATTATAATCAGTCAGTCATTACTAACTTACTACCTAACTAATGTTTGTTTACGTATATAGCATTTGCGAATGAGTAAAGCAAACCAAAGAAAAAATTAAAAGTTAGGTTAAACTTGATCTTACTTTTATCAGTCATATTGAATATTATTTTGATGTTTACTACCCGCTCTTATGTTATAACGACATAAAACGAGATAAAACTTACCAAATTCAAAATAAATCACTCGAAAACTCGCCACCACACCAAACAAAACGAACAGCAAACAAACAAGCGAGTCACGACATGGGCTCTGATGGGATTCATTCGTTCATTCAACGCGCCGAACATGACCGATCACAGCGCAAAAACTTCCAAATGCACATTCGGTTTCGGTCGTAGTTTCGGCAAGTTTGCCGCCGAAAACGAAACTAAACCGAAACTCGTGTTTTTGCCGAAACTCAACCGAAAACGAAACTGAAACCGAACATTCGGTCGGACACTAGTTCACTCTGTACGGATGTGGACTACGAATTTTTTCTGCTATAGCTGGATAAATAAATTTTTTTCTATAAGTAGGTTTTTTTTTCTTTTCTTTGATGACCAAGATACAAGCGCATATAAATTTCGCATGACGTCACGTGCAAGTACGATTTTCACTATACGGTGATGTAAATCGCCCCCATTCTGAAATTTTGAGGCGCTATATCATTGTGAAATATTACTACTTTGCTTAACGAAAATATATGGGTTCATTAATTTGGATAATCTAATTGAGTAACTAAATAAAATAATATTTTTGGACCCAGGCTAAATTCCTATTCTATCAAGAGGCTTCAGTCAAGGAACTACTGAAAATGCACTGAACCGAATTTTGGGCACAGATTGTTGATTACAAACAAATGCCAAAACTGGATGTAGTTGCCAACTTTTGTACTATTCCTAACAAGTTTTGCCTGACTGACCATCCCTACTGAAAGAAAATAACACAGTTGTGTAAACATGGTTTAATATAAGCTATAATAAACATGTAACGTTGTAAAGATATGTTTTTATATTGTATGTGCATTGTGCATTTAATATTTTTTATGACATTTTACAGCGCGGGCGATTAGAAGATGTAGTCGTCAATGACACTTACAGAGGAAAGCAGCTTGGGAAACTGTAAGTGCAACTCTACAGAATATACATAAAAAAATGGTCAATGATCCATATTTATGACTATCTAGATGGAACTCCCATAGGGACCGGCGCACATATGTCGAAGCGCAACTGTGCAACGCAGAGCATTTTTCACTGTCAAACAATACAATAACAATACAAATACTCTTTATACCATTAAAAGTTTTCATTCACTGAAAACAGTGAATAAAATGAACTTTTACTTACTATTTTGATATTTGAATTTAAAACAATTTACTCTTAATTTTAGTAATTGTTCCAATATTAATGTCCATTTTAATTAATTTAACCATCTTTTTTCTTCATTAAATGTCTATTTTCGCTTAATTTTTTCTTTTTAACAGACTTCCAAAAGAAGTTTATCAATTCGTCGGAATCTTATGTTTTATATATGTTGATCGGTTTATTCGAAGACGTTTGTACCGATTTAGAATATTCTTTTTTTTTAAGGAAATACCTGTCAGTTGGTCCCATAATTTTTTTATTAAAACCGGTAGTGTAGTTGGGTGGTGAAGTAGGTTTTTAGTTTTGAGTTTAAAAATTATTCTCGTAGTCACGGTATAAAGTATAGTATGCAATTCTTGAATAAAGCGTATTTACATCGGGGGCCATGAATCACTCGCATTGCTCAGGATTCTAACACTTGAATCACTCGCTACGCTCGTGATTCAACCATCGTGGATCACTACCTACGGTCGTGATTCAGTCGTTAGAATCCTTTACCTGCTCGTGATTCATCTATGGCCCTTGAAGTAAATCCGTCCTTTATTCACTAATTGCAAAATATTCTATTATTGCACCATAAACAAAAGGATAAACAAAAAACAGAAAAAATGAAGACAGAATTATGATAAATAGTCGGACTTATCGCATAGCAATCTCTTCCAGTCAACCTTTGGGTAGAGGAAGAAGTGGATATTTAAAGAATATTATCGACATTGTCCTTTTAAATCATATCCAAAATCAATTAACGCAATACTTACGCATATTTGGCGAATTTCGACTAGGCTATAAGTATTCTGTGTTACTTGATTTTGAATTTTATTTCAAAGAGGACAATGTCGGTAATAGTTTGACAGTGAAAAATGCTCTGATCTGCGCTTCCCTGCCGTGCGCCGGCGATAGTTCTTATTATATACCTACTTAAGTGAGGTGATTTTGAAGATTTTTCAACCTCTCATAGTGAGATGTCATAATATTCAGCTGATGACGCCCTCTATATGACTGGACATATAATTTTACTGCCTGATAACAGTGATAACATACAGTACGCTTGTTTTGAAATCATTAAATTTAGATCGTTCATTACGACATACGAGTACATACACACATTGTGGATTTGTCTGAAATAATATTCAGGTTGGCTATAGGGTTAACATTTTTTTTCAGTATTGTGGTGACAGTGTCTCTTCTGGCTCAAGAAGTGGGGTGCTACAAAATGTCTCTCGACTGCAGAGATAAGCTCATCAAGTTTTACGAGACCCTCGGCTACAAGATGGAGCCTGGAAACTCCAACGCTATGAATATGAGGTAACATTAAAAAAATATGTTTCACTCTCAGCCCCAACAATAGCTTGGGCTGATAATCTCCTCATATCTCATCACACCACCCCCCTTATATACTATCAACAAAGTATGAGGCGACGTGACGCAGACACTGCATTACTTCCTTACTTGGATGTTTATCTATATATGTATTTGTTATACAATATAGTATCGTTGAGCTAGTATCCCAAAACACAAGTCTCGAACTAACTTTGGGGCTAGCTCAATCAGTGTAATTTGTCCCTATATATTTATTTATTTATTTTACCCTCCTATTACTCATTTTCTATCAATCTAAGAACATGATCGCAATTTTCTCAGACGCCGCTGAATTTAAGGATTTTCGAAAAAAGCTTTTTCGTATCCCCGGACGGCTTGTGGCATTTTGCACCTACCTTCAATATGGTACGGGGAGGATGTAAAATTGTATTGCCTACGTGCGATAACAATTAAACCCGCGACTTGTATATTTATATATCGCTGCTTATTCCTACGAGCTAAGATTAGGGTTGCCGGATGATTAGACTGTAATATCTGGACTAAATATTGGGCCTCCCCATTCCCATTCCTACAACACTCCGATAATATGCATAAGTCTATAATGAAGTATATACTATTGACTACTATAGACTACCTACTATAGACTATAGTAGGTATTTCTGCACCTAACCAGAACGTTTGTTTCAGGTTCGACGACCCCTCTTGACAATTAGCCGCTGGGGCATCCGACCTGCGCTCTAAGCTGTAAGTACACAACCGAAGCCGAGCAGTTTTCACTAAGCACTCACATTCATTGTAACACAGTTTATTTGCGCTCTTTTATTTCATTTTTGTTAGCTTTTAGTTGAGCACCTGTATAAAGATCGTAGCTCATTTACACAACCCTTGAACACAAGTAATCTTACTTGGCTCAATTTGGTATCATTTTATCTTTATATCTTGTCTCTGAAAAATATGTATCTCATAAATTAATAGATTTTTTTTCTACGCGTGAGCGGTGCGCGGTTAAAGAATGGACGTGTTTAATTTTCATCATTTCATCTAATAATGCAATCTGACCACGGGTACAGAAGGTAAATGAGCTGCTAACTTTAAGGAAATAAGTCTAGTTAAGGGGCTACCTGAATTTTTTGGGCTCCAGTGCTGCCCTCATTCGAAATAAATAATTTGAAAGGAAACAGAGATATTTAAAATTTTGTTTTGACCAGGCCCAAGATAACCCTTTAAACTTTT
Organism: Acrobasis suavella; assembly: GCA_943193695.1. Taxonomy (NCBI): domain Eukaryota; kingdom Metazoa; phylum Arthropoda; class Insecta; order Lepidoptera; family Pyralidae; genus Acrobasis; species Acrobasis suavella. Next base: position 9,362,333 of record OW971947.1, read on the forward strand.
TTATGAACTACTGTTTACAGTTTAAAGTGAGAATGTGAAGCTTTTCTACGCACATAAGCCAAAAGTGGCAGTTTTTCGCAAATGTGCGTAGAAAAGCTTCACGGCCTGGCCAAGACAAAACATTTAAAGGTTGTCTCTGTTTCCTTTCAAATAATTTATTTAAAATGGGGGCAGCACTGGACCCCGGAAAATTCAACGGAAAGCACTATCGACTAATTACTACAAAAGCAGTATTTAAATCCTTCAAACTAGACACTGTCTTTTTTATTATACCATTATCTTTAGAAACAGATGACATTTAAGGGTTCCACTAATTAAAATGCGTTTGTATTTTTTTGAAATTTGTTTTGTTCAACGTTTGTAATACGATATTCGTCCGATAGTGAAGTCTTATTTTTATGTCAAATCAAATTAGACTTTACCATCATAAATTAATGCTTAATGTTACAAGACACTGAAACTCGGATACGAAGTAACGTCCGTCTTGCATACCAATTTTAGAGTAACCCCCCCGTGCCTTGTTAGCTACAGTAACATTACTCAATACTAACTTGGATTTTGCAATATATACATACAATATACACATACAAGAGTTAATTTTAGTGTGATTTCTGCTTGGTTTTTGTGTAATTACGGTTTGCAGGGTCAATTTTTCTATCCATCAAAAGTTGTTGATCACATTACAGAACATGTGACTACAATGTTTGATGGGGTGACTAATTGATTTCTGGATATTCCAGCACATAGAAGATTGTAAAAACGATAAGGAAATGCGATATTTGGATTGGAGAAATTATTTTTTGTTATCATTGTCACTAACATTAAGGCCCATTACAGTCCATGTTTCTTGCCTGTTGCGTGCAAAAATTGAAGCAATCGATGATTCGGTCTAAACAAAAGGTACGTCAACCGTACTATCAGCTTTTCTAATTATTTTATCTTCCTAGCTATAAAACTGTGGAAAGATTTACCAGTTGATATCCGGTAGGCTAAAAATCGCTGATCGTTTAAGAAACAGGTGAAGGCATATTTTTCAAAAGATGTCGGATAGATATCTATGTAGTATATGTAGGTATCGATTATTATTTTTACTTATAGCTTTTTCCATCGTTGATCTACCTCTGTCATTATTTGATTGACTTGTAAATAGTTCGCCATTACACTTGTACTCGTATTTGTGTATAAACTTAAAAAAATAAATATAAAACAAAACCATACAAAAAAATTGCTTCAAGTAAATTGTATGCAACAGGCAAGAAGCTTGCAGTGTATTAATGGCTTTACTAATATTTTTTAATTACACATAAGTTTTGTTATTAAAGATTTTTATGTTGTTAATTGCTTGTGTACTTAATTCATGTTTTAACATTAACTAACCAGTCGTGTTAATTGGCCCATTAAATTGTTTTCGCATCATTTGTGTTTCATTTACCATCGCTTGAGAACCATAAATTAAACAACTCGATGTATACATTTTTAACTTTTATTTACAGAAGTGTAAACTTTAGCAGATAGAATAAGGATTTCGTCACACTTTTGAAAACGATTGGATTTAGTAAAGGACTACTGGAAAACATACTTTTGTTTTAGTTTTAGTATTGCATTCTTTATTTATAGAATAAAGACATTTATATACTATAGCCAGCTCCCCGCAAGCATGGCATCGGTAACAATTTTTATCTAGAGCTATAGACTGTCACCATCTCTGTGCCTAATGAGCGAGATGGTATTGTACTTATCACGTGACATAAACTTTGTCAATCTCTTTTCTATCATGCCATACTACGGGGGCTAAAACGCTTTAGAATTGAATGTGAATTTAGGAATAAGTAAAAATAATGGTTATTGGTTAGTAATTGGAATGTTAAAATAGAAAATATAATTCATTTGTCTTAAAGTACATCAGATGCCAGGTGTAGTTTTCCAGTGCTTTATTAAAAGTACAGAACGAGACATGTAATTGTACAAGCACTGAGAATCAATATAGCATACAAACAAACAACATCAAATGTTTTTGACAGAAACCACCAGTTACATCGTATTATTTGAATTAACAAAAGAAGAGTATGTAAAGATTTTCTAGTGAGCTTTACGTAACAAGTTCAGTCCATAATACTAAACAACATTGATAAATAAATATATAGGGACAAATTACACAGATTAAAGGAACTGCACAGTGAATTATAATACAAGAAATGCAGCGGAACACGAAAAGATGGCTTTCCATAACTGATCTCCTGTTTGCGCGAGACAATTTGCGCTGATCTTTATGTAAATTCCATCTATAGGCTCTTAGTAAATGTATGCTTAAGAGTCCCCTGACCAGGTCAGAATCAGACTTTCCCATACAAACGTAGTCTACGTTTTATTTGGAAACGACATATCGGATATGGGCAAAATTACGTAATTTTAAATAAATTGCAATTATCTAGGGTTATAATTAGTTTCCGACAATAAAATTATGACCTTAAAAGGGAATATAGTGTATTATATCATATTTGACCATCAGTATGGAAAACTTCTACACCCTTATAATTTCTTTCCAGTTTATTATTTTACTGTAGGAAACCAATTATAACCCTAGATAATTGCAGTTTCTTTAAAATTACAATTTTTTACCTAAATCTGACATGTCGTTTCAAAATAAAACGTAGACTACGTTTGTATGGAAAAGTCTAGGGTACGGGGATTCTTAAGGTTTTGAAAGAACGTAAGGCAATTAAAAGATATGTCTAGGTTTGGTATTCTAATAGGATTACACAGTATCTGCTGATTTAGCGATAAAAAAGATACATTTCAAGCAAATCACAATTAAATATGGTTATTACCTTTAGTCTGAAAATGATATTATTTTAACTTCAATTTACTTATACCCAAAAGCTGCACAACAAACAGTACTCATTCAACAACCTTTTTGTATCGTTCACACATTTCATATTGTAACTCAAGTAATTCTCAAAAAATACATCTTCACACCTTAAACATGATTCTGCTATAGTTTTCTAATCAGATTTAATTTCTTGGGTCAATGATAAAGCGTAATTGGATAGGTTTTTTATAAAATTGTGAGCAAATTCAAAAGAAATGTCAGTAGAGTGAATCACTATTGATAATTGATTTAAAATTCTAAAAATGGACTTTAGTATCGAATATAATTTAATCTTTGAAAAGGTAGTAAACAAAGTGATTTCGTTAAAAATTGTAGACCGTTTCAGTCTGGTAGTAGAAATCTCATCATATGTACTTATATATAGATACATACATATAATAGGCAAATAATACGCATATTCTATATAAAGATCTCCATCACACCACTTGAATCAGCCATTATCCGATACTAGAAATTGTACACATATACATAAAGGTGCACTGCATTTTTAACATTTATGTAGTAGGCACTATAAAATATACATGACATTATAAATATTTTCAAAAAGTCTTCTATTCTTCTCTCTATATGTATATAGTCTTTTAAAAAAACATGAAAATATGGACAACAGATAACAAAGAGTATCCATGCAATTTATTTCCAATTTATTTCGCGTGTGTAAATATGTTATTCAAAATAATGTACTCACACAACATGCTTAAAATTTGCGTGTGAGAGATCGCGTTAAAACATTTTTTGAACTGTGTTGTCAGATAATAAGTGATGCCAGTGAACTTGGTACCAGAATATGGCGAAGTCTACAAATTAACCGATGTATTAATAAAAAAAAACTATTTAGTTTTACCCTCGCACCCAATTTTTGGAGCTAGTTCAGTCCATGATATTGCAGTACTTTCTATAAAATAAGTTATTAAAAATCGATAAAACATTTTCGTTCTATCATACAAAATTAGTTGGCCGAGCGCTGATTTATATGGAAAGCCGAATATTTTAATTCGTTAATTGTTCTTAGGAACTAGTTCAGTGTCATGAACAAGAATTGCTTCAGAAATTTGGGTGGTGGATAAAAAGTGCACTGTTTTTTCTCCGTTAATTAAATAGAAATTAAGCACTCCTTAAATTGGTAGCATATTCACTATACGACTGAGATAAGAGAGCAGATTTTTTATGAATTATGAAGGTTTGTCAACATTTTAAGCGAAACCAATTAACCAAATGGCTAGAAAAGGTATCTGTACATTTCCTAGTACCGGTTCTGTAATATCAGTACAACTCACGTCGACGTTACAAGCACTTATTATAAATTGACACCCTCATATCCCGATTGCACGCAATCCCGTAAAGCAGAAAGCAAACTTTCATCCTGTACACAGATATTTAAATACGTATACTATACAAGCTAGAGAAAAATATGGCCATGGAATATAAGACTTAAAAGTGACAAGACTGTTTGCCTTCAGAATACATCTATAATTTTTGTCACTTATAATTATAAATCCATCGTGTCGGTAATACCGTAAGTACAATTTATAAAATCACCGTATCGGCCAAAATAGTTCATAACGCCGGGCCTTTCACTGCGAGTGAAAATAACTGCAACCCTTAGGCTAATTTAACAGTCACACTTTAGCACGCGCGGTTGGTAAGCGCGGCCTGATTCGCCATATAAAGTGTACGCGGTTGACCACGTAAAGGTGCTCCCACATAGTAGTTATAGAATGTTGCATAACATTTTGTTGTCTAACTTTTTTTTAATAAATTGTAACAAAAGTTATAAATTAGATGTTATATAACTTCATGTAACAAATTATAAGTCTCGTTGGATAACACGATATAACAAATCATACATTTTGTTGTATAACATCATCCGAACCTCAGCGGGACGTTGCGGAAGGCAAATAAAGAATTGTTACAGATTGAAAACAGATGTTATAAAACGAGTTCAACCAATGTGGGAGTGTTTAAAACTTTATATAACATTCTTGAAATGTTGAAGCAAAATGTTACACTCGGTTATATAATGTTATGTTACACAATGTTTTATAACGTTATTTAACTACCGTGTGGGAGCATCTTTACGTTCAAGACGCTCAAAGCTCGTCGCCCGCGACGCGGGCCAGCCGCGCGTGCAAAAGCGTGACTGTAAAACCAGCCTTAGGGTCTGTGCTGACGAGCACGGTTTCAATCCGGCAAGGCGCGGATCCGGTGCTATATGCATGGAGCGTGCCAGTTATTTATGGAGCTCCATACATAACTGGCAGCGGACCGGTGCCGGTTATGGCCTGCATATGGCCTTCAACCTTTTGAATGCTACCTGTGTAGTTGTAATAGGTGACTTAAATACTAAGCACAAACATTCTACGCTTCAAATCATTCTCAAGGAGGCTGACATCACGCAGGCGGCTGGTCGCAAAACTAAAGCAGGTTAGTTCCGGCTTTTTCTTACCGTGCGAATATTTTTGGAAACGTAAGTCCAGAAAGCGCATTCCAGGCTCCGAAACAGCATAGAAGAGAACGCGCTAAGTTAAAAAAGAGGCGGGACCGGATGTCCGGACACCATCCAAATATGAGACGAGACTGCTGTCTTTTAGAGTACTTTCGTCGATAAAATGGCTCTTCTAGACTCTAAAATTTTCCCTCGCAGTGAAAAACTAGCATAAGGTTCCGAACTAAGTATAAATTGAAAATATTAATTATCACCTTATTGGCGTAATCTCACTTGAGCGTTCTATATTTGGTGCATCGTTTTATAAAACTTGTTCCCCTAACTCCAAAAGAAAAATACATTGTGGCAAAATAAATTTGAACTATGTAATTAAAATAATGATGATATGATATAGTAAAATTAATGAATACAAAGGAAACTTTCTCACGCCATTTAACTATTCCAGCTATAGAAATAAGTATCGCTAAAATTAATCGAATTATTTAGTTGTATAACAAAACTCGAATTATGTAGCATATAATAACGGTATACACTGGAACAACGTTAAGTCGAACGCTATAGCGTTAAATTAGATCTCATAAGCACTATGGAACACTTTACAGTGAGGCAAGCGAAACGCGCTACAAAGATTTTGTGGGGTTCCAACAAAAGTTTGAATAGGAATCCTGTTTTCTAGGCGCATAGCAAAGTTTCGGATTTCTGACCTTGATGTAGTCTCGAGGCGTAAGCTCAGTTTTGCATTTGTGAATGCACACAGTTTGGACAGTTTGGCTTATACAGGTTTTTGAAACCCATTTGAGGCGCGGGCCTCCTCGTGCAGCATCTCCCTGCCACACTTCACCTTTGGTACCGCTAGCAGCCTGAAGTTCCAGTGTTGTTTGAATTATTGGTAAAATAAACTACCTTAATAATAAAAAATAAATAATATAAAAAAATATACTTAACGTGTTTTTTTTAATAATCAAAATGGTTAATTTCTTTCTAATAAAACATTGATTTAATTTTAATTTGATTTTTTGACTTACTCTACACACAAACACAAAGCTGAGCTTACGTCTCGGGGGCTGTACAGTACCTATTCTCTAGTATTTGTACCCCTATGTGTTGTGCGCGTTCCATATCGATTCAAATCCGCTGTACCGGTGGCAGGGGCACTAGAAGGGCGGCGGCGCAGTGGTGAGTTTGGTTCCGAGCTTCATCGGCCCCTGCCCCCGCGCATTGCGGCGCGCCTCCATCTCCCGTTGCCGTTGAAGTTTTCTCTCCTCTCGCTTTCTTCGCAATTCGTCCATTTTTGAGGCGTTATTTTCTGCAAATTAAATAATAAACGTATAAGGTATAAATATATAAAAAAACACGAACGAGTTAAATCAATATAACAGTAAAAATGATATAAAATTGATGTTTGACGACCTCCGTGGCGTAGCGTAATGGTCACTATGCTAGTCCGCCACCCAGAGGTTCCGGGTTCGATCTCCGGTCAGTACAAGTTGAAAAATGGCCTTTTTCAAATTGTCCTGGGTCTTGGATGTTTATCTATATATGTATTTTTTATACAATATATCATTGAGTTAGTATCCCATAACACATAACTCGAACTTAATTTGGGACTAGCTCAATCAGTGTTATTTGTCCATATATATTTATATTTATGTTCGTGAAAGTGTCTAGTTTAACTGTTCAAAAACAACTACTTTTAAATAGGCATTGGATGCCTATTTACAGAGGGAGAATGGTAATAAAAGCTACATAATCTTGTCAGAAAGTAGGCCAAATTAAACACCATCTAAATTTGAGCTACTATTCCCGAGAAATCATTTCTGTACTCTGTAGTTACCATACCGATTTTCTGTACCAGGTCCTGGTGGATACATCCGGCAGGCAATATATTATGATGGCATTGTTCATTCCACATTACATTGAATGTTCCAAAATGCTAGTTTTAGCTTTCGTATATAAAATAAATCGAAAAATGGACTTTGATGGTAATTTTAATAGGATAGATGTTATTGTATCCTAATTTGATATACTGTTTACTTTGTTGGCCGACTTCCAAAAAGGAAGAGGTTATAAATTCGTCGCAATCTATTTTTTTTAGTATCTTCACTGATTATTCAAAGACGCCTGGATCGATTTGAAAAAAAAAAAATTGTTTAAAAGAGCATACTTACTTGTCAGGTGGTCCCGTAGAAATTTTATCAAAATCGGTCGTGTCGTTTGGAGGTGAAGTCTGATTATAGTTTTGAAAAATTATCTTTATCGTCATCACGGCGAACACGTACTGGCAAGCAAAGCGTAATACGCCCGCACATAAGGTGGTCAGACGACTTTGCCAGGGTCGCTGGAAAGCGCTGGATGCCGGCCGAGAGAGCGGCCTACGTCCGGCAATGGACGTTATGCCACAGAATAAGTATTAGTACTGACGTACAGAAGTCTTACTCAGAAAAGAAATTCAAAGAAATATCTACCTAATGGAGTTAGCGCTATGGTTTAATTTAGCTCGCGACAGAACTCCTCACCACTTCGTTTAGACATCTAAACATCCATTGCAAGCCAATTTCATTCTTATTACTCTGGACAAACGATTTATGTAACTGAAGTTTCCCCTTCGAAGTGGTCGCCGCGCGCATAGTAATAATGTAGGTATATTTTCGCCTGGTTATGCGCCTGAAATGACGTCACTCACCATCCGCGTCTTCCTCGATGGGTTCGAACTCATGCGCCTGAAATGACGTCACTCACCATCCGCGTTTTCCTCGATGGGTTCGAACTCATGCGCCTGAAATGACGTCACTCACCATCCGCGTCCTCCTCGATGGGTTCGAACTCGCCGTCCTCCCAGCCGCCGAGCGAGTCGTTGCTGTTCTGGTGCGCGGCGGGCCGGTGCTCGAGCTTCGCGCCGCGCACGTACGTTGCGTTCGCGTTCATGCTCGTCCATTCCGAGTTGTTCCACGTCTCTGACGGACTAGCTAGCTCAGCTTCTGCGCTCTGTTGTACAAATTGAGCGTCTATCAGCTATACAATGCTCTTTTTTATTAAGTAAATATTTTAAGGGGTGATTCAGTGTATCCTTTTGAACCACTTTTCAAAATAAATGTACATCAAAATACGAAAAATAATATTTCATAGTACCGATGTCACGTGACTACTTCGATTTGGATGAAAACCTAAAATATTTTTTCGTTTTTCAAGTAAACATTGGGAAAAGTTAATCAAAACGATGGGCTGAAACACCCCTTAAATTATTTGTACTTAATAAAAAAGGTATAAATGTATAATTGAAGTGAAATAAGGCAGAATTTTGTGTTTGTCTTGTCATTGTTATGGCTTTACTTTTGTTACAGTGAAAAATGAGCAAAACGGTTTCGTTCGGTCAGTTCGGTTTCGGTTTCGCGACTCTTGTCTGCCCCAGTAAGGGAGAAATAGCATTGAGTATGTAAGAAGTGCGATACAAACCGGCTGCTCTTGCAGAGTGCCCCACTCCTCGTTGTCCCACTCGTCTTCGCAGAGCGCCGCAAGCGCGGGCGTGGCCTGCGCGCTGCCGCTGCTTGGCGGAGACTTCGCGCTGGCGCCGGTGCCCGTGCCAGTGCCTGTACACACAACATTACAAATACGATGTAGGGACACAATATGCCGAGCAAGCAGTTCTAACTTTGTGCCACGATTCGATGACGCAACACGTCAGACGTTCGAAATTAGACGTCAGAAATTACACCGTCTAGCTCACGCAATTTCTTCCAGGGAACCTCGCTTATATGCGATGGACAGCCCACCTCTGTTGATGCTAGATGTGACAAATTATTTATTCATATAACTCAGCAAGTTAACTTCAGATTTTTATACTATGCTTTAATCAAACTACAGAATGTAACGTCAATTAAGTATTTTTTTCAGATTGCCATCATCTCAAAGCTGTGACGACGAACGAATCGATTAGTTTTAATTGAATATTTTAGAAAATAATATACAATTTCAAAGACCTGAAATGTAATGTTATTTTTGCCCAAAATCTTGAAAATATTAATCTGAGCATTGACAATGATTTTGTGACATTTAAATTTGCAACAGCAAGTGTCGAAGGAAACAAAATATACTCGTACGTTTAAAAGACTTATACCCGACTACGGGACCCATATACGGCTCTCAATGTATTTATTTTTGAAATGTGCTAATGAAGAACTTTCATTTGATACTGTACGGCGCAGGCTTCGGTTGTCACCTAGGCCCGCACCATACATGAAGAGATGATGATGTTGAGGTTGTTTGATGTTATGGAGACACAAGACCACGTCACGTAGAAACTGTTTATTGTCGTTATGTTACATGGTGTAGGTTGGGTTGGGTGTGACGGGTCCTTTCTCGATCGCTGCTCGATAGTATCTCAATTGTTAGTTTTATTTGATTTAAAATGTAAAGCAAAACAGCTGACACGCGACCTACATAATATGTGGCCGCGTGTAGCCGAAATGTGCGAGCTTGGCTCGTACATGCTCCCACGCCCAAAAGATCAAAGATACATCAAGAAAGAAACCGCCACTTGACATGATAGAGTAAGTTGTATGATATGTAGGTGAATATTGAATTTAGGTTATATTCGCTTTACGCTTCTTGATACGTCATGCGGCCTAGGGATCCGCTGGAATCGTCCCGGCGTCGTCAATCTGCTGCTGCTGCTGCTGCACGTCCTCCCGACCCGGTCCAATTGAACGGTAATTCTTGAAATGGCATGTTGACACGAGTACAAGTCGCAAGGACATGATCTTGATGTTGTTTATTTATTTATTTTATTTATTTACAAAATTCATGTACACAAAATACAAAAATAGGAACGAACAAAGTAAGAACATTCAGTACATAGGTACTGCTTATTTCATAAGAAATCTCTTCCAGCAGACCCAGGACAGGAAAAGAGAAGAAAACAGGTAATAGTAGGCGTGTACAAAATAGACTCAAGTTAAATACAAATACATAAAATAGGTACTTATCTCAAAGTTTAAACATACACATACATATTATATAATACATAAACTAAAATATACCTAACTATAAATGTAAATAAATAAAATTATATATAAGTATAGAATAAATATACCTATATACTATATACCATTCATTACGTTAAGGAAAGATAATACTCTTTTACTCGCTTCCTAAAAACAGAAAATGATTTGGAGTCTCGTATAGTACGTGGTAGTGAGTTCCATAATTTCACCGCTTGTACAGAGAAGGAGTGGGAATAGCACGCAGAAGTATAGTCAGGGATTCTAAGTACGGTTCTAAGGTGGGACCTACAGAGCACATTAGACGGACGGGCAAAAGAAAACCGATCACGTAGATATGTATTCTATGCTTTCTACGCAAACGAATAGGGAGCCACTCAAGTTGTTTGCGGTATTCAGACACATGATCAAACTTTTTTAATCCAAATATGAACCTTAAGCATAAATTTTGCAATCGTTCTAGCTTGTTCAGTAGCTCCTGTGTAGCATCTAAATAGCAGGAATCTGCATAATCAAGGAGTGGCAGTATGAGGGACTAGCATAAAGATACTATGGTTTCAAAGGGCAAAAAATATTGAAGTGTTCTGAGACTATGAAAGGAAAAATATACTTTGCGACTAACTTCAGTTATATGCGCAGTCCAACTCAGCGTCGGTTCAATTAAAACACCTAAAGTTGTTGATTGGTATTTTTTATATTCTTGATTGGTTGATAAATTAGGTATGATGCAATGTATTTAATTATTCCAGGTATCCGGTGTCCAACGAAGTAGGCATGCAGTTTTTGCAAACTTGCAAATTGTTTCCACTGGCCTTGTTCAATGTCCATGTCGTTGAACCGATATAATGCAAGTAGGCATAGTATGATATTTTTGTAAAATTCAAATAAATTTATGGATAAATTGTGTGTTTGATTGTATGTCGATATCCCGTAAACAATGATATTTCTGTTTTATGAAATTACTTGTTCTGTCTTTCTAAGTCTCTTGATATAGGTTTGTTCCACCTTCCAGTAACCACAGTGTTTTTAGTTTGGCGAATAAGACGTGTTTCTTGCTGATTACAATAAGATTTTGATGTTTTGTTGCCCTGCCCAGCTCGACGAGGCGAAGACTCTACCACCTTGCTCGCGGCGTAGCTTCTATGTTTGATTGATGATTGTTTGTGTCCAGCTGAATGACGAAGACTTCCCGCTGCTTGCGGCGAAGCTCCAATGCTTGATAAATGATATTTCCAGCTGAACGGCGAAGACTTCACCACCTTGTTGCGGTGAAGCTCCAATTCTTGATAAATGATATTGATATGTCCAGTTGAACAATGAAGACTTCACCACCTTGTTGCAGCGAAGCTCCGATGCTTGAGAATGATATGTCCAGCTGAACGACGGAGACTCCACCACCTTGTTGCTTGTGGAAAAGCTTCAATTCTTGATAAATGATAGTGATATAATTGTTGACGAGCTAGACAACGTAAAGTCTACATCTTGCATAAGGTAGCGTCGAAACTTACTTGATAAATTAGATGCTTGTTGTAAATAACACTGTGGTTTCACTGATGGTGGTTGACACTTGATACTGATGATAGATACTTGTTCTTGATCTTGATAGTTTTTTGAAAGAGCAACTTCGTGTGCTGCCATGTTTGCGCTGGTTTGTTCGGAGTATTCGCGCCCCTGCGATATATGTGCCTTCGCTATTCAACTGGTGAGACCCGGTTGTGGGAGGCCAGTGAACCGATTCGCGAAGTATCGCAAAGGGGCCCGAAATTCATCCGGCTCGAAGGACCATTATGTACGGCGCAGGCTTCGGTTGTCACCTAGGCCCGCACTATACATGAAGAGATGTTGATGTAGAGGTTGATGTTGGTGTGGAGACACAAGACCAGTCACGTAGAAACTGTTTACTGCTGATAAATTTACATATTGTAGAGTTGGTTGTGACGGGTCCTTTCTCGATTGCCGCTCGATAGTGTCTCAATTGTTAGTTTTATTAGATTCAAAATGTAAAGCAAAACAGCTGACACGCGACCTACATAATATGTGGCCGCGTGTAGCCGAAATGTGCGAGCTTGGCTCGTACAGATACCTCACTCGATATTTACTCGATACTTTTTTTGTATGTAACATTCGTTATACGAGTATAACGTGGAAGGGACATACCTGTAATAAATCGAACCACGGGCTTTACTACATCACTGTAGTATAATGATAACAAAATAACAGTCAAAAACAAAAAAAAAAAAACGACGGTTTGCACTCCGGGAGTGCCGGCAGAAGTGAAAACTTGAATATTAAAGTTGTGCATTTCCATGGATGCGCGTGGCAAGCTGTAACATAAACACACGAAGCGCAAGCGCCCTGCGCCGGCTAAACGAAACAGCAGGTGCCTGCATACATTTTCGCCGCGCCGTAGAAAAGAGAGGGGGATACTTCCTCTCCTACGCCGCACCGCGCGTCTTACGAATTTTCGATCAGGTCACGTGTCCTGACCCCCTGAGGCCCTGACACGAGTTTAACATTTTTACCCATACTAAAAACAGTGTACAACGCTGCTAAAGAAGTTTTCACTTCAAAATCGACATTCCCATACAAATTGCCCGGGCGGTTGCACACTTTAGTATGGAGCTGTCGAATTTTTTTTTAACTATTGGCTGTTATTTTAATTTCATTATACTATAGTGATTTATTATAGCTCGTGGTTTGATTTATTACGGGTATGTTCTTTCCACGTTGTATACATTTTTTACCACGTTGTATTATTTTCTATGTCAACCGGACAATAATGACGAATCAATTGACATATCATTTCTGGAAATTGGATAGGCGATTTGAATGTTACGGTGAAACAGACATACATACCCACATACATATACTGCTAAAATCGTTACCCATCCTTTTGGCTTTGCAATAGACGGGTAAAACAGAAAAGAGCCCATTTTTAAGTTCTCACCAGCACTGGAGTCGATCTCTCCCCACGCGGCCATGTCCCAATGCTCTGGGTCGTAGTCCGAGGCAGACTCACTGTGCTCTAGTGACGTCATAGAGGTCACTGAAGACGTCGTCGTCGACATACTGCTTGATGATGGTTGCTCTGAAAATTTTAAAACATTGTAACATTTTTTGCAACAACTGAAGAAGTAGCATAAATTTTTTTGTATAAGGTTTTCCTGGAAATCGCTGGATACATGCCGCTCTATATCGGTTATTTTTAAAATCCTTGGGAGAGGGTTATATCCAACACGTTACGCGGCTGAAATGATGATGATGACGTTATAAATTACACAATCACGACGTTTTTATTTTACGTGTGTACAATTAGATACTTTCCTGGGTAAAAAATAATATTTGGTACTGTTAAGAAAATAAAACTTCACAAAATAATGTCACTTATCATGATCATATCCATTTTCAATGTGATTTCAGACTTATTATTGCAGAAAAACTGATATTAAGTGCGCTATTTGACTCCATGAAAGTATGACGTAATTATTTTACATTTAATACAAAACAAATCCCATCGAAAATGTTTGTTTTGACAATTACAAAAAAGTATCTAATTAAAAATGGATTTGTGTTGTTGAAAAGTAGTGAATTCGCCAACACTGTTGTCAGATTTTTCAATCTGCCTCAATGCGTCTGATACAGCTTGGACTTCTTGTGCCTTCGCAGCATGGAGGATGTAGCGATATTTTCTGCCACTTCTTACCTAGTGAGCCAGGCTTGAAAAGCGAGCGGTAGAACTTGGCCGTGACGGCTCCGCCGGACCACGTGCCCGCAGTTATTACGAAGCTGAGAAGAAAAATGCGAATGAAGTGCATACCCAGCGAGCCAGGCTTGGAGAGCGCAGACTTGGCCGAGTGCTGCACGCGCGCCGTGTCGGAGTGCGAGCGGTAGAACTTGGCCGTGACCGCCGTGACGGCCCAGCCGGCCCACGTGGCCGCGGCGTTGCTGAGAGACGGCGTGGCTGTGTGTACGTCTGCCTCTGTGTACCAAACAGTATCATTTTATTAAATAGGAAAAAAAACAGTGCGCAAAGGCATGTTTGTCATTTTAGGAGCCAGTTCAGCCCGTGAAACTGATAAAATTTCTTAAAAGAGAAATTTACATTAAAAAGGCTAAATAAAGCACTATGCTTGTATCATTAATGTAGGAAAACAAACATATTGAGCACACCCAACACAACAAACTATGAAATACTTGTGAAATTAATATGGAGTCAAATTCTTCCAGCTAACGGGAAAGCCCATATACAACGTGTACCGAAAAGGGGGTATTAACCCAAAAGAGACTAAACATACTTATCAATGTGAATAACTTTTTTTATGGGACCATCGCTGAAATAGCAAAAAAAAAAATATCTGCAGCTTCATACAAAGTTACCTACTGAGCCAAAATGTATGGAACTGCAGATTTTTTTTGCGATTTCGGGGATTATCCCATAGTAAAAGTTGTTCACATTGATTAGTACATTGACTGCCTTTCGGGTTGATACCCCCCTTTTTGTTACAAATTGTATTTGTAAGGCTCACAAAGTAAAGCAAGTAAGAGTTTAGTCTTGCGTTAGTTTAAAAGCTCAGCAACAACGATTTATATATCAAATTATAAAAAAAAATAAAAAAATTTTTTCGTCTTACCCATTCCCTCTTTGAGACTTGGATCCTCCGAAACTTTCTCCAATTTACCAAGAAAGCCTTTTATAGTTCTAAATGTCGCATCTCGAACCTACAAAAGAATAACATATTTTTAATTATATCATTGGCCTATTCCGAGCATGTTCGCGTCAACATTGTAATCAGTATGTAGTTTATTTCAATTTGTAAAATGGGTCATTGCAATGAGCGTGGCTTTATCGTTGCTAATCAGGTCAATGAACATAAGTGAACTTGTAAATTGGTTCCAAATAATTGACATCTAAGTAATTGAAGTTGATATGAGCTTTTTCATATATGAAAAAAGTTATATGTTATGTGTTTAGTGTAGGACATAGCACTTGCTATTTATATTACTCTTAGCTTACTACATAATGTTAACAGCTTTGACTAGTATTAAATAATAGACCCAGGCCGCTTCC
Organism: Acrobasis suavella; assembly: GCA_943193695.1. Taxonomy (NCBI): domain Eukaryota; kingdom Metazoa; phylum Arthropoda; class Insecta; order Lepidoptera; family Pyralidae; genus Acrobasis; species Acrobasis suavella. The sequence continues at coordinate 9,377,734 of OW971947.1, forward strand.
AAAAGTTAATTTTGAAAATCCTAAGAACGGCTTATAGGTGAATTTCTTACGGCTTAGATCATTACTAGCTGCACCCTGCGGTGTTACCCGCGAAATAAGTAGCCTATGTGTTAATCTACGGTGTCAGCTTCCTGCATATCAAATTTTATCAAAATTAGTCCAGCCGTTTGCGCGTGAAGAAGTAACAAACATACACTGAACACACTCACAAACTTGCGCCTTTATAATATTAGTGTGATATATTATAATATTCATTACTAGTCATACTAATCATTACTAGCGTTTCCCGCGTGAGCAAATTTTTGTCAACCCCGGTAGAAATTTACATTTTCCCAGAATAAAATTATCCTATGTGTTCATTTGATCCAGACCTAATAAGTTATCTATATGTCAAATTTCATTCCAATCCATTCGGCCGTTTTAGTGTGAAACCGGAACATAAATCTATACATCCACAAATCCATACAAACTTTCGCCTTTATAATATTAATCGGGAAACGGATAATAGGATCACAGCTAGTGACTACCCATTCAATAATTACCTGTTCCTAAATTACAGGATCTGCAGTAGTTAAAATAAGTAGACATAATGCTATTTCGTGCAGTTAAACGTGAACGTGTACGAAATAGGGACAAAGCGTTGTCACTACGTCTTTTCTAAGTGCTCGCTCGCTTTGCTCTAGCCTTGCTTTGAATTCACTCGTAAACGTAAACACTCACCTGTTTCTCAGGGTCCGCAGTTAGTGGACACAGTGCAGGCAGTATTCTGTTAGCAACTTCGACCAGTAAGAAGTACTGCTGAGTGGCCGCTAGCGCCAACACCCCCGCTTGACGAGCGGGCGGGAACGCGTCGCGGGTGGCGCGAACGAAGGCTGATACGAGCACCTTTTGCCGGATTTGAGGGTGTAAATGTGCTGCAATCTTGCCGAGACACACTGTCGTGTTCGTTCTGTGAATAAATAAGGGTATATAAAAAATATGTATAGGTGATATATTTGATTTCTGTCTGCAGTTTTTTCCAACATCATCATTCATTTCATCATTTCAGCCGCATAACATCCACTGCTGGACATAGGCCTCTCCCAAGGATTTCCAAAATGACCGATCAAGAGCGGCCTGTATCGAGCGCTTTCCAGCGACTTTTGTCAGATCGTCTGACCACCTTGTGGGTGGGTGTCCTACGCTTCGCTTGCCAGTACGCGGTCGCTATTCGAGAACCTTTTTGCCCCATCGGCCATCGGTTCTTCGCGCTATGTGTCCCGCCCACTGCCACTTCAACGAGCTTATCCGCTGGGCTATGTCAGTGCCTTTTGTTCTTCTACGAATTTCCTTATTTTTGATTCGATCACGTAGAGAAACACCGAGCATTGCCCTCTCCATAGCGCGCTGAGCGACCTTGGCCCTTCTTATGAGACCCATAGTAAGGGACCACGTTTCAGAGCCAAAAGTCATCACTGGTAACATACATTGATTAAGCACTTTCGTCTTGAAGCACTGAGGTATTTTGAACAAGACACTGCGTAGCCTCCCGAACGCTGCCCAGCCGAGTCGGATTCGTCGAAAGACCTCTTCCTCGAAGCTGGAACTACATGCCTGGATCAATTGACCCAGGTAGATGTACTGGTCTACAACTTCGAGGGTGGAGCTCCCAACACAAACAGGTAGTTGCGTGACATGGGCATTCAATATTATTTTCGTTTTGTCCATGTTCATTTTAAGGCCTACTTGTTGGGAAACTTGATTTAGGTCTCCGAGCATAGCCCCCCCAATAGGTTCCCGGTTTGTCGTACCGGGGGGGTTCAGTACCCGTGGTAGCCTCGAGCCACGGGGAAGCTAAGAGGAACCCGCGAGGGGGCGCTCCTGCTGTCGTCAACCAGCAGAGAGCGCCCACATTGGGGCGGCAGGGGAGTGGGAAGTTCTCCCCCCACCCGAGGAGGGGTGCTCCCGCAGGCTCGGCTTCGGCCTTGAGCCTGTAGGGATGCGCCCAATGGGGCGGCGGGGGAGTGGGAAGTTCTCCCCCCACCCGGGGTGGGGCCGCCGGGAGGGGAATGTTTCATTGCCCTCCCGGCGCTTCAGGCGGGGCCACACCGCCGTGGCTGTGGTTGGAGATCGGTCGCGGAGGAGGAGGAGTGTCGGTGTTACGTTGCCGCTCTCCCTATCCTCCGCGACCGAGCGGTTCCGCATCGCGTTTGCGGCGAGAGGCAAGCGGCGGAGCCTTTCATCTTCTCCGCCGCTGGGAGCCGGTTTATCTGGCTCCCATGGGTCCACAGGCGGTGGACTGCGTGGGAGTTTGCCGCCTCTCAATTGGGCCGAGGAGGTACGGCGCGTCCGTGAGTTCCGGACGCGCCGACTTGGTGAGTGGGGGGGCGCTGTAACGCCCCCGAGGAGGGGCCGCTTTGGCGGCCAGCCGCGCCGGGGTTCGCGGATGTATTTCCGTTCCCGTGTCCCCGGCAAAAGCGGTTGAGATGGAACTCCGGAGGTTTTTTAGTGGGTAGGCACGTCGCTCTGGCGTGGAGTCCCACATAATCCGACAGCCTCCCCCGCAGGCTGACAGGTATCCGTAACAGGATCTTTCCTCCTTATAAAAAAAAAAAGGTCTCCGAGCATAGTACTTAAGTCTTCCATCGCCATGACAACGATATCGTCGGCAAATCGAAGGTGAGTTATATACTCGCCATTGATGTTGATGCCAAATCCTTCCCAGTCCGGAAGCTTAAAGGCATCGTCCAGTGCAACGGTGAACTGTTTCGGAGAAATAACGTCTCTCTGTCTTACACCTCTTTGCAGTGGAATAGCCCTCGTGCACTGCTCCTGTACTCGGACGACATAGTGGCGTTACTGTATAAGCACTTCAACACTTCGATATACCGATAGTCATTACGGCATCGCTGGAGAGACTGAAGCACGGCCCACGTTTCGATCGAACGCTTTTTCATAATCCACGAACCCTAAGCATAACGGCTGGTTATACTTCCTCGTCTTCTCTATAACCTGCTGCAGCATGTGAATGTGGTCCGTGGTACTAAAGGCTTTACGGAAACCGGCTTGTTCGGGGGGCTGGAAGGCATCAAACCTGTTTGCGAGACGATTCGAGATGACCCTCGAAAACAACTTGTATACATGACTCAGGAGCGTGATAGGCCTATAGTTCTTCAATAGGGTGTTATCTCCCTTTTTAAAGAACAGGACCACCACGCCCCTGTTTCCCGCTTCTGGCGTTACGCCCTCGAGCAGAACAGAATTAAAGAGCCTCTGAAGGACTTTCAGTACCGGCGTTACGCCGTGTGGCCTATCAAAAGGTTAAAGACGTGAACCGATATAATAAACGAACAGAACACACCTTATTCCGCCCTGGTCATCTTTAGCCTGCAACCGCGCAAAGTGCTTCAGTACTTCGACATTTAAATTATTGTAGTTGAGCTTCGGGGCCAAGTGCACGATGGACTTCACTGTCTGCTCCCGGATGACAGCATTCGTGTCTAGAAACCCATTTACTACTTGTGGAAATATTTGGTCGTTCACCTAAAGAAGAAAAGAACAGTAAGTGAAGACGCAATATTGTATGCACAATGTGTTGAGATATCTTGTGTTGAGTTTGACGACCTCTGTAGCGTAATGGTCAGCACGTCCGTGCTGACTCCGGAAGAACGGAGGAGTGGGTTCGATCCACAGCCAGAGGAAGTTGTCTTTTACAAGTCCTATAATAAAAGTATAAACTTACTTTGGGGCTACCTCAATCTGTATGATCTGCCGCAAGTGAAGCTGCCTGCTTCAGGTCACATCTTTATCATGTCAAGTTCCTGCGATTTGACTTATTATTTATTTACTTATTTAATATCTAAGGCCTGTCAGTGTTATAGTTTTAGAGTCACTTGTATGGTCGACTACCAAGACTCAACAATGCAATGTTAACAGTATGAAGTATTTCTGCTGAAAATATTACAGACTGAAGAAGAAGTGTACACAAGAAGATACACAGCACTAAGCAGACATGAATCGCCATATTAGTGAAAGTAAAAAAAAAGGAATCTTACAGTAGCATTTTGAAGATGCATAATAAACTGGTCCAACTGCTGCAGCAGTCGCGAGCGAGTTGTCCTGTCGTTGGACGCAAAAAGCTTGACCACACATGGGACTATTTGCTTCTGGTAGTCAGCCTCTTCCAGGAGCTTGCCCAACTGAAAATAACTACAGTTATTACAACTACTATTAATGTATCTCCGCTGATAAGATGGGAAAGAATTGCAGTAAAATGTTTAATGCTGCTGAATTTAAACTATAAGGATGCTAAAAACCATGTGAAATCAAGAAGAAATAACCTATATAATAATACAACAAAAAGGTTTACGCTATTCTTTCTGGTTTAAAAGAAGTAAATTAAATGTAATATTCTACTAATACACACCTTAAACATAGGAGCTAAAACAGCAGAGCCAGCGTCACCATAGTGGAATGCAGTGAGAAGCTGCGGCAATATTTTGTGAACACATACAGACTCCGGGAAGTTGTCAAGGAATGAGTTGAGAGTGGAAAAAAACTTCCCTTTCTCCACCTTGTCCTTGATTTGGATCTCTTCTAAGAACAGCATGGTGTCTATCAGATCGTTTTTGAAGTAGCCACCTAATTTACGACACCTGTAAAAAAGACATAAGTACCCTCTATTCCTGTTCTAATATCCTGGTGAAGTATGCAAAATATTTTAAGGAGTAAATACATCTTTTATTAAATTCTATAGCAGTCAAGGGATCAAATTAACTACCAAGATGAATGATGTTCTAAGAACACTGGCAGTAAAGATGGACAGTAATTTTTTAATAATTTACTGGGTATTACCAAAGGTATTACGAAGGTCAAACTGAAAGTTCTTAGAAAATCAAAAACTGAGCACACTAGCAAGTTATTCCTTTTATTACATCTTTTCAAAATAGTGTCCTTTCACGTCAATACCTCTCTGCATCCGATGGAACCACTGAGAAAAGCACTTTGCCCACTCGTCTTTTGGGGTCTCTTCGACGGCGTTTTGAAACGCAGCCACTGCTTCCTCCTGCTTCCTCGGTGTCCATAAAACGTTTTCCTCGAAGTTTTTCTTTTATTTTAGGGAATAAATAAAAATAAAAATCGCAAGGTGAGAGGTCGGGGCTATATGGCGGGTGACCTAGTAATTCCACGTTTGATGTCGCCAAATAGTCGATCGTTCGCCCGGCGGTATGCGACGAGGCGTTGTCGTGGTGAAGGAGGATCCTACTGCGAGGTCGTTTCTCCCAAACGTTTTCCAAGACAAGTGGCAAACAATTATTAGTATACCACTCTGCAGTAACTGTTTTTCGATCTTCTAAAACAATTTTCGCGTAATGACCGGTCCTTCCGAAGAACGAGGCCACCATCTTTTTTCCCACGCTTCGACCTCTCTTCACTTTAGTTGGAACTCCTCGGAAGGAAACACCCACTGAGCAGACTGTCTTTTGGTTTTGGGGATCATAACAGTAAATCCAGCTTTCGTCACCCGTAAGTATGTCAAACACAGCATTTGAGTCACCTCTGTTAAATCTTTGAACCATTCCACGGCACCAATCAACACGACGGATTTTTTGGGCCTCGGTCAAATCGTGAGGTATCCACCGGGCACAAAGCTTCCTGACCGCTAAATATTCATGCAGGATTTTGTGCACTTAGCTCATACCGATGCCGAAACTTGCTCGAATCTGCTGATAGGTCACTCTTTTGTCAGTCTCTATCATACGCCACACAACACTGATGTTATCTTCAGTCGTCGCCGTAGAAGGCCTTCCCTCACGCAGATCATCGGTGAGATTAGTGCGACCACGTTTGAACTCATTAAACCATTTGTAAACAGTGGCACGAGATAGGGCTTTATCGTGAAAGTCTATCATTACTTTCTTGTTGACTTAAATGACAACGAAAGTCATAAAAAATTATTGCACGAAAATTTTCTCGCGTTAAATTCATGCTGATGTCACACAGATGATTTTCAATTTGCCGCCAAATCGTAAAACAAATGACAAATTAATAAAATACATACTCAATAATATTGGCAAAGAGTTCCATTTTCAAAATTTAAACTTATTTTTTTATTATACTGTTTACAAGTGGCCAGTTCTAAAGACTATCAGTGTCGCCCTCGTACTATTTTGATTCCTGTGTAGGTGGAATAGGTGAAGGTTAACTGTCTGTTGACTTTCAGTGGCCTTAGGATAAGCCCTGGGCTCTGTCTGTCTGCCCCATAAGGTATAATTAGTAAATTAGCACATACCTGGTTATAATATCTGCAGGGTTTGGTCTAGTAGCAGGGTTGGCACTAACCAGCTCACAGTACAGGGTGCTCAGCTGTTTCGGAATGAGGTCTGTGGTCTTGAGAGCTGGCTGGTTCTTCAGGGGCCCATTGAAGGCTTCCCAGATTAGACACCCCAGGCCCCACATGTCTGATGAGCTATTAATAATAAAAGGTTTTTAGGCTATCAAACTTTATGATAAACTCATTAATCAAAATGATGCCTGCAAGACATATAATTCCATTGATAAGACAAGGATCTTGTATCTGAACCAGACTGTGGTAACACTTCTCCCCTCTTCAAGCTCTTCAAGTTTAGGTTCTCTATAGCATACTTGTAAAACAAACAACTTGTATAAATTGCGTGCTTGTATAACAAACTTGGGTTTCTATGTTTATAAGTACTTACCATTTTGTAACAGATTTTAACTTAGTAGGGTCTTTCTTCTCTGGCGGGTCATATATTTCTAAAGCTGGCAATATTTTAATTGGAATAGAATTACTCAAGTCCTGTCCCTGGTTTGCTAGGAACTCAAAGCCACCTAGCTTCCACTCGCCAGCCAGTGTTACAAAAACAGAGTATAGGCAAACATTGTTGTGCCTCATGTTCCCATCATTATTTAAAAAGGATAATGCTCTCTGAAAAAAAAATTAAGTGATTACTAGTCTACATACAAATGTATCATAACAATAATGTTTTTTTCTAGAAGTAAATGAACACAAATAAAGCCAATTATTGAAGTGTAAAGGCTCATTTAGATGATGCAAATACCTTGACTGGTGTATACCACTTTATTAAAGCAATAAATTATAATTATGGCGTTTCGTTTAGACCATGCAAGTTATCTATTGCTTCGATAAAATAGTATGCAACAGGCAAAGAAACTTCACCATCATAATGGGCTTTTACTTTTGACTCTATCTAACCTAATAAGATATAAATGTGTATTTAATGTTCAGTATATCTGAAGTAGATGTGTATCTTTCTTCAATTGAGTATTATAACATACATAACGTAGTGGTCATCATGCTAGTCTGCCACCCAGAGGTCCCCAGTCAGGGCAAGTTGGAAAATGGCCTTTCTCAAATTGTCCTGGGTCTTGGATGTTGTGAACACAAGTCTCGAACTTACTTTGGGGCTATTGATTTATTTGTCCCTATTTATTTATTTATTCACTGGTGTCAGATTTTATTGAGCTCCCTATAAAAGTATTTGACAGCAAAATGACTGCCATATAGTGACAACATTCATCCTATACTTTAAACAAGCAATTCTTGTATATGTTTAAATATAATGAAGATCTCAGAAAAGGCTAAAATGATTTTGATGAAACTCAGTATTTAGGGAGCGAAGAGGCTAAAAAAATGGTTGCCCAGCTATTTATTATTATTAGACACTAGTAAACTAGTTTTTAGGCTCCACCAAAAGCAATTATTGGTTATTGAAAATACTCAGAAGTACAAGTTGCATCTAGTGAGGTTTGAACTTTTGCCTCATAGATGCAAAGCCATTGGCTATACTGGTTTGCTGCCATGGTTTCAAATAATGATAAAGTAGAAAAAAATACTTACAGTAATTTGGAATATACCCCAAGCCAAAAATAATTCTCTTTGCTGCCCCTCAAGCTTCATATTCTCTATATGAGTGGCTAAGGGCTCCACATATTCAGTAGCTACATACAAAAATTTCTCAGTTTCACAACTATCTAAGTAATGTAAAAGGCTAGGGTGTCTCATAGTCTTTAATCTCTTCAAAGAGGCCTTTGCTATGTCAAAAAGGGTCTCTGAACTCTTCTGAACATCAAACAGAAAAATTGACACCTCATCTTGAGAGCCTCGTTTTTTTCCCTTGTGAAGGGTCCATACAGTCCGATCCTCCAAGCCCCGCACTGGATCTCCTACTTCGTACGGGAAATCCTTTGTAGGATCTCTTGAGAAAAACGACCACATATTGCACTTTATTCAGTAACTTTTTACAATTATTTGCTAGGACACTTCTCCAAATAATTTACACTAAACAATGAATATAACATATTGTAAAATCGAAATAAAATTGTATAAATTTGATACACTACGTTACTTTAGGAAAAATAAACTATTTTCTATTTATTCACGAAAACTGACGGTGACGACGATTGTGATGACAAGATTCACAAATTAGATAGTTGACAAGATTGACTCAAATGACAGTATTTTTTTTTATTTACAGAATAAAATATTTTTTAGTAACTTGGCAACAACATGGCAAGCTTGGATTTATGGTAAAACAATGGGTTGAATTGAATGAATGTGAAACTTGATGATCCTCAAGCCATGGCATGGCAATATTTAATTTGACAGTGACAGCTTGTTTTTAACTCTTCACTGAAATTTTTGAGGTTATTTATTTAGTTCAATACTGATCGCTACCTGGTTTGTGGTTCAATATTATTCAATTTATTCAGTATACACACAAAACAGTATAAAATAGTTCATTGTGCATATTATTATTTCTAAATAATCATGTCTAAATCAGTATCTCGATTAAAATCTATGAAAAAAGTTGCAGACAAGATAGATCATACCTCTAAACTTAGGACCAATATTCCTGCCGGTATGGCTGCTCCTGGGCCTCCTTTGGGTCCTATGCTCGGTCAGGTAAAAGAACTACCTAAATTCTGCAACAATAGGTTGGTGGAAAAAATCATCTACTCACCTATCCATGGCTTAACTATCTAAATTTTTATAAGCAGTAAAAGTTTGGCTTTTATTTATTTGTTTCTTATTATTTGATGTTGCATTTCAGCGAAACATCAACATAGCAGCATTTTGTAAAGATTTCAATGAACGTACGGCCAACATAAAGCCAGGAATACCATTGCCAGCAAGAGTAAAAGTGAACGCTGATCGTTCATATCAGCTAGTTATCCATCAGCCACCAGCATCATACTTCTTAATGCAAGCTGCAGGTATAAATAGAGGAGCTATGGAACCTGGTATGTTATATGTACTTACTTAAATAAAGTGTATATTTTACATGGAAATGAATTGGTTAGGCTATTTAAACTAGTTTATTTATGTGACAATGGGAAGAGGAAGCAATCATATTATTTTGCCTGTACAAGCCTTTACCTTTTAATATTTTAACAAAAATTATTTCAGTTAAGGAGACAAGTGGCAAGATAACCCTCAAACACATATACGAAATAGCAAAAATCAAGTCTCAGGATCCATCACTAGAATGGAAACCTTTGAAAGAAATCTGCACAATGTTGCTAGCCACAGCCAGAACTTGCGGCATTGAAGTTGTTAGAGATTTGAAGGCTGAGGTAATTAACTTTTTTAAATAGCTTGTGAGTAGCATCTTCTTCTTGGTGAGGACTACCAACGACGCTGGTTTCATTTTGACTCGATGGTTCACTATCACATTCTTTTTTTTAAATTAATTTATTTAATCTTTATTGTTCAACATCAAATACAAATTGTACAGTACAATATGCGCACTTAACGCTAAAAGCGTTGTCTACCAGTCAACTTTTGGGTTCTACATTCATCTGAGTTGTCAATATCAAATAATAACTATAGTTTCTTTTTAATGATAAACAAGGGCTCTTTCGGACATTCTGCCCTGCAATTCCTTGGAGATTGTGGTAAAAATTTGTTCAGATGCTGAAAGTCGTTATGAAAGATTTTTAAATAGACTTTCTACTTAATAAACACATCTCTTTGGTCACTTAATTGACTTTGTTTACCACCTCTTCTCTTCATTTTAATTTATTTAAAACGATACTTATAAGAGGAGTTTAAAATAATAAAAGTGCAACAAACAAACGTCACGAAGTATTATACGGACAAGTACTCACATATCACAAAAAAAAAGAAAACTCGCAACCAAAGTATGTAGGTATGCATTTTTATTTTGGTTTTATGAAACATCAAATATGTTTTATTAATAACTTTAATATACATGTCACTAAGTAATAAAAGGAAAATAAGTAAGTAGTTATCTCATTTGCATCGCACAGCATAAAATCCCTGTGGTATAATATAGAGGAACATTTCATTGTGTTTACCAGTAAATAAGCAGACAAATGAGAATACACCTGTCATTGACATCAGCAAGTTTCAAAATTATTAAATTAAATCAACAGTTCTTAGTCTTATTTCCATCTCGATGAGCTATGTAAGTACATACAGTCGGAGTTAGCAACATTTTTAAATCTTTCATTTCAAATTTGAATTTCAACAAAACTTGTCACTCGAGATGTCACACTTCGTTGATCCTCTTCCCCTTAACGTGTGACGTACTTACTTTGTGTATGACTGTAGAGAGATTCATTAATTAAATTTTCCTTATTAAATGTATAATAGCCAATGTAAGTTGTAATTGCATATAATTATATATTATAAACGAATCATTCATAACATTAAACCCCTGTAGTTTTAATTTCCTTAAAGTATACTTTTCGTCGTGTTTGCTAGGATAAAACAGCAGACGTTCAAACATAGAATTTTTATTTTCAAAATAACTCCTAAACCTTTTGCCGCATCTGGTTCTGCTTTTTGTTACGTTCGAGCACATTTCCGGAACATTGCTACGCTAATGTTTTCATACTTGGAAAGTAAGTAATTAGCTCAGATTAAATATACACCCGCCATTCTGATGGCAGGCTGGCGGCTCACTAAGTTTTTGAAATAACTATAGTTTTATAAAAGCACATTGCTTGAATTTTACGCACATTCCTCACATGCTTTCATATGTATAGCACCACTGAATATTTAGTTACACTCGCCATTCTGATGTTCACGATAAAAAAATATAATTTGTGCTTAAAGGCCTTTTTTACGTAAATGCTTATAAAATCAGAGACACAAAATCTACCCATGATGCATCTTCTCTATTTGCAATTGATTATTAATGTTCATAAGCAATAAAAAAAAGTCTCGTTATTATGGTGTTAACATTTTTTTTGTGAGAATTAGACACGTTTATTTTTTCCTATCTGAGTGACATAAAGTATGTTTCTTATTTATAATTTCTGTATTCACTTTGACTATACTTACTAAATCTATATTTTTAGTTATGCTCCTAGGCAAATCCATGATAGATATGGTAATAAGTCTCTCTTATACATATTCTTATTTTTCCAGGAATATGGAGAATTCCTTGAAGAACGAAAGAAGGCTGTTGAAGATCAGAAGAAACTATTGCAGGAGAAACGAGAAGCCAAGATGTTGAGAACTGCTTAGATGTTGTAGTATAGAGTTTTTTTAGTTGTGAATATAGTTAGTTCAAGTAAGTATTATTGTTTCTTGTTGTTTTAACAAATGCCTTAATTTCGGTCAGGTTTAATTAGATTTCAGATTCTTCAGCTTTATTTGTATATGTAAGTGTAGATCTCAGACCTTAATGGAAATCTCAGACAAAAATGGGAGTGGAAAGGGTAATGAGGGAGTGGAAGAGGTTTTATGAGTGGCATATGAGGTCAGTTGCCATTAGCAAACAGACGAAATATGAAGAAGAACAACAAAGTGAAACTGCAATTGTAACAATCTGTATCTCTATCTGACTATTATTATTATATGAGATCAGTTGCAGCAGTGGCAGGTGATGGCGATGTAAGAGTTATCAAAATAATCAGTCTTTCACAAAATATAATATTCTTTATTATTTCTATTTGAGGAGTGCATAGTTCTAAAGCAGCAGCTAAAATGGCACAGTTTGCGTCTCTCAGGGTAACCATTCTTACCTGTTTCTAAGCAAAAATGTAAATAAGATTTTTTTAGTAGGTGATTATCTTAAAATCTTACTGTACAACCATTCGTTCATGGTACAACATTACAAAAATAATAATGTTGACAGAGTCTTAACACTAAAATGAGTCTTACATCTATAAACTATAATACACTATAACACATTACCGACATGGTATTAATAGCACTCTAAAGAAGGGTACATCCAAATATTTTAACACAAGCTTCTTTCAAGAAATCACTCTACTGTTTAGAATAAAAAGATGACAAGTGTACTTTATAAAATTGTAGAACACATATCATACCTGAGGAATCACAGACAGTTGAGGGGATTGGCGCACGCGGTAATGTAGACCAACCCTTACTCGGTAGCTTCTTACCTTTGTTCCTAATTTCTTAGGCACAGTCAGAGTTACCTGACTACAATCTATCTTACATACTCAAACTATGAAAGTATGTATGTCAGTTATATTTCCGACATGAATTATCAAACAATTTAACAAAATTAACGAGCATTGAGTAGACTAGTAGTATGTTAAAAACGAGTTTGTGCGTGTCAATATCAGGAGGTACCTATAACATTTGAAACTTACAGAAACTAAAACAATCCCATATACTTTACCCAATAACCATACCTTCATCAGATAATTTATACATATATGTTAATTCACCAATACTATAAAAATCACAAAAAAAGATTCCTCTTCATCAGATAAACCATTTGACTGATCCTGCCCGAAAAATGAACATGACGTGTGTCTAATACCCATGTATCACAATATTCACCATGCATTCTTCAGGCTGGCTCTAAATGAAAGGGTTTATCTGTAGCTATAACTTTAGACTTAAATTTGTTCTTGTGAAGCCTTCAACGGCAATTTACTTAGAAATATATTAGGATAAATTCGACTATTCCAAAATTATGTTTAATTTAATGCAAAGATGAATTAACTACATATCACATGAAACAGTCTTGAGAAGATGCCTTAACAAGATACAACCAATAATAAATATTAATATTAAACAGTAGGTAGGTACTGATAGGAACAGTTAAACTTATAATGAGTTTTGCAATAAAAATATAAACTTTTAAGAAAAACTTGATACTTATTATTTTTTCTTTTATTGTGTTATCTATCGTCTCATTTATATTGAAATAGTACTTTAAAATCGTTGTAGAAAAGGTTTCATGTACTTATCATACATAACATGATAAAATAGTTACTTGAAAGTTAACGATTTTAAATCATATATTTAGGTTCGTTCTAATTCAAAGGATAGACAAAACATTATTGAAAACCCACATTATGTCCGTATATAGTCTATATTCTACTTAACTATTTTCTAATTCAACTAAATTGTGCAATAATTAACAACAAATATTCACAAAGAAAAAGATAAAAAAAATAAAGATCCTTAATCTCGCTCGTTAAGATTTTGCGAGTCATTTGTATCAGGAATTTGAATGGTAACTTACAACTAAATCCTTGTACTTTTAAATACTGCTTAAACAGATCCTAGGTCCCAAAAAATAACAAAAAAGAATTAAAATTGCGGTCGGCCGCAATGCAACATTATTCATATGTTATGAATCATAACAATAAATAATCAAACATATATGAATATAGCTCATCAAAGTACAGTCCGCTTATAAAAATGTTGAGCATTTTAGGACTTATCGTATGACTTAAAAACATATGTTAAAATTTAATCGTTGATTTATAATTCGATATTAGAGTTTCTAATAACAGCATAAATATTATATATACATTTATATAAAGTTTTTTATATTATTTTTATAAGCATGTTTTTGACGGAATCATCCACGTCTAATAGAATAGTTAATTTACATATATAAAAATAAAGGAAATTCAAGTTCAGTTTGCCGATACCAGGCCTGTGTATCGAAAATATACCTACATTATAAATATGCGCGCGGCGACCACTTTGAAGGGGAAAATTTAGTTACATTAATCGTTTGTCCAGAGTAAGTAATAAGAATGAAATTGGCTTTCAGAGTAATTAATAAGAATGAAATTCTAGGTATATAAACGAAGAGGCGAGGAGTTCTGGCGCGAGCTAAATTAAGTCATAACGCTAACCACATCAAGTAGATATTTCTTTTCCGAGTAAGACTTCTGTACGTGAGTACTAGTACTTATTCTGTGCCAATACATACATTCAGAGTTAATTTCCTCTTGTCATAATGACCGCCTTCAACAATAATGTACCTACATCAAAATATGCAGAATAAATGACGCTTCTTGGCCGACTGTTTGGAAGTATAAAAATATACAATTTGCAAAATATAGCTCGATAAAGGTGATAGATAAAAGCTGTCAAATGTTGCTCACCAAGATGCGTTTACGGGAGTGTGACAAAGTTGGAAAATACCGACTTTCATCAAGCTATATTTTTAAAGTGGGGATATTTACATCAGCATTCCTTAGTTGCGTGCGCCCGTTTTAGCCGCGGCGAGTTCGGTAAGACTTCTGGTAACAACGTAACTTTGTCAATGGTGAAGTCTGGCAAGTCTGAAGATTCTTCGTCCTTCTGTAGCGGGATCCATACGGTGCCTGCCAGTTCAGCTTCCTTTCCACCCTGGAAATAAACAAATAACACTAAAGCCAGGCCTGTGTTACTCCCCGTTTAGGTATCGTATATATAAAATATGCCTACATTATTACTATGCGCGCGGCGACCACTCCAGAGGGGAAAATTCAGTTACACGAATCGTTTGTCTAGAGTAATCAGAATAAAATTGGATTGCAATGGATGTCTAGGTATCTAAACGAAGATGTGCGGAGTTCTGACGCGAGCTAAATTATTAAACAATAGCGCTAACCACATTAATTTCTGTAATTGAGTACTAGTACTTATTCTGTGCTATAGCATACTTGTTCCAGTAATACATATCCCAACAAAAACATAAATGTGAAAATTGGAGCCAAGTTCAAAATCCGTCAAAAGAATTGAGATCTAAATGGCCGCCAAGTTATTTAGATAGAGAATAATAAAATTAATTTATAAAAATCTTAACATTCATTTTTTGAATTTATTCTTTATATAAGCGTAATAGTCTTCCTAGATGCCAAATATCAACTTTCCAGGTTATATGGAAGTAGGTTACGTCAATTGACAAATAATCAAATCTACGAAATTCAGTTTTTTTTTTAATTTTTCCTTTCCAGGTGGATACGCGTAATAGTCTACCTAGATGCCAAATATCAACGGTGTATATAATATGGAAGTAGGTTACCTTTTTGATGATGGATAAGTGGTCAATCAAATTTTTTGGTTTTTTAAACTTTTATTGAAATTTTGGATTCAAGACGAGCTAGAAGACTTTAATGTATGTGGAAATTTCAATTTATTTAAGCTACATAGGTTTCGAGTTGTGAAGGGGTCAAAAGTACGAGAGCTCGAAATGGTCCGTCAGTTCATTTCTTTGAACTTGGCTTTGTTTGACACGGTGCCGCGTGTCTAGATTGTAATTAATGCGGTGATTCAGAGATAACAGCTTCAAAAAGGTTTTTACTAGTGTTAAATTATGTTAATAACTATATGCTAACGATATTAAATTCACTTTTAACCCGTACTACATAAAATCGTTTTTTGTAATTAAATCGGAAAGCGTAAGCTTATCAATCAGCTGTATTGATCAAGGCGAAAGGTCACTACCAAGATGCGAAACGTGATCTGCTGCACAACTTTGCTCTCGTACTGCACCACGCGTAAGCATGGTAATTATGTTCTACTCGATATACTTTCTTTTATTCAGCTGTAGGTATAATAAATTATGATAGGAATAAGTATCATTATGGGAAACCCTATGGGTGCCAGAAGGGCATAACATACAGGCAAATCACGAAGGTGAGGCGAGACGACAAGGAAAGCTTCATGAAAGAATGGCAGATGGCTGATATGAGTAGGGATCAGTGGGAAAAGAAAGAAAAAGGCCTTTGTTCAGCAGTGGAACCTATGTTGGGACTCATCGACAGGGTAAATATGTTTAATAAATAATAGTAGATTATTAACCAAGGGGATAAAGCAGTGTCTTCTGTCGCGGGTGACGACTTAAATCGTGAGCGCAACGAAGGACTCGAGATTTACTCCCGAGCGGAGCGAGGGTGTTAAATACTTAAATCACGAGCGAAGCGAGGGATTTAGGACGAGTCCTGAGTGTAGTGACGGATTTAAGTTCACCCAAGACTAAGACAGCTTTATCACCGAGGAAAATACTCTACTTTTCGTACCATTTGCGAAAAAATAAAGACAATAATAACAAGAGACAAGCATTTATTAAAGATATATTTTAATTAATTTATATCCAGTAAAAGATACAAAATGTTTTGCGTTGTAAATAAATATAGGTACGCAGAAAACTTGGCTGTATGTGTGAGACGCAAATGAACTTTCGCTTTTTCTTTTTGGAAAACTAAACAGCTGGTGTAAACAAACAATGATATGACTTGATTTAGTTTTTTATTTTATGAAATTACACCACAAAATCGTAATTTTACAATACAAAATCGTAATATTTTTTACGCTTAACAATATAGAAATGAATTCAGTTCAGTATAAATTTCGATAAGTATTCAAAACTTAAACCACATTCTCCCTCTAGAGGATGAATGAAATTCAGTACAATTTTCTTTCCCTGTTTTCATTCTTGGTCTAGATGCTGAATGAAATTCAGTACATTTTTCTTTCCCTGTTTTTAACAGATTAATAATGACTATTGTTATGTTCGCTTTTTGTGCCATAGAATGTGACTTTTTTGAGCAAGTGGTACGAAAATAAATTTACGAATCATACAGATTGGATGTAAATACATTATAGATAAACACCCTAGACCCAGGACAATTTGAAAAAGGCCGTTTTCCAACTTGCCCTGGCTGGGGATCGAACCCAGAACACGGATTGGCGGACTAGCGTGATGACCATTACGCCACGGAGGTCGTCGTAAAAAAGTATCATTATATTGTGTCGTGTGTTTGTTCACGAACAAATCGTACGCCAAATTCACTATTCAACATTTTTCTGGGGTAGCTTAACACCTACCCCAGAAAAATGTTGAATAGTGAATTTTCTTACTCATCGCCATTGTGGTGAAGATAGCCTAGCATGGTGTGTTTGTTGCTCGATATTTGTCACTAAGAAGTGTATTTCATGACTATGTTATATTACCTTGATATCCGTCTCTAGCTTATCGCCAACCATAATGCATGAGCGCGGCTCCACGTTGAGCAGCTTGCAGGCCTCCAGGAAGATCTCCTGGTCGGGCTTCTCCCACGGCAGGTCGCCCGACACCAGCAGGCAGTCGAAGTACTTGCGCAAGCCCAGCCGGTCAATCTTCTGCCACTGGGCACGCGAAGGCCCGTTCGTGATCAGACCCAGAAGGTAATCCTCCCTGTGCCACATTCATCGACCAGCCTTTCGTTATTTCCTGCGGCATACTATGCTGTAACTCAGCACTGATAAACTCCTGACAAAATACTCCCGAACGATTTTTCCCTCAATTGATTAATACAGTATACAAATCGTGCAAGAGCATTGAATGAGCTGAAACGATTATGTGATTGTGTTATTTGTGACACATATAATTTATATAATGCAAATATTATGCATATAAATTATACATGCAAAAGCTTAAAACTAGGATAGTGCGATGTTTAAATTGAGAAAGCTTGCGTTTTAATATCATTGAGAACATGATTTTATTTAATCTTCAACATAGCACTATGGTTCAAAGTCTTATAGGGACAACCATGATGATATTTCCCCTCCTGTCTCATTTTTCTCCTCTTTTAACTCTTGTGTAAATATTTTCAAAATAACTATTTTTCATAAGAACATACATTCTATAAGGCATGGTTGGGCCATAACTATGAGAAGCATCGCCATGGTTGGTTCAAATTTTTGAGGTAGTGGTTTACCTTCGCCGTGATGTACTCCCTCATAAATTTACAAATACAATCAAACCTAAGTGATGCGCACGCGGCGCCCCGAGTTTACTCACTCGTTGAGCAACAACTGTTGAAAAACAAGTCATTTATTAGCAACATGCGCTCAAAGCCAGCCCAACACAATCACGAAGGCATATACTAATCATTTTATACTTGTGACATTTGCGTCTCTTTGCAATAAGTTCATGATGCCTTCATGACACTTTGGCGCTGACTTTATCATGATAGATTCCAATAATCAGTATTCAACTGATATTCATAGTATTATGTGGCATGCATCCAATGAAATGATCACAAATAAAAGATGGTCAATCTAAGAGATACACGTGGGTACATCTAAAATGAACACAATAATGGGAGTGATCTATGTAATGGATTCTAGGGCGTATAACGAAATTAATAATTTTGATTACCACATAACACCATGCACAAATAAAGCAGATGAAAATAATCCTCTGAGATTCAAAACAGCCAATCGGATTCGAGTTTATCTTGTGCGTACTTTGTAGTTTACATTTACGCAATTATTTAAAGTGACACACAATCTTAGAACAATATTTTGCTCTGCTACATTATTAAGTTATTTCTTTGTTCTTTGATAACGCGTTGTAAACACGACCTCCTTTAGACCGAGGTTTCATTTAAAACAAAGAAATATCTTTATAAAAAACTATGCAATGTAATATTATGTTATATTAAGAAAATAGTATTATATCATGAAGAAATATTATGAACCTACACGCTTTGAATGATGTTGCGTCAGACTTAAATATTTCTGCATAACATAAAATAATTAAAAGTTGGAATAAAACTTACCTGAGCGTTTCCAACAGATGTATCACATCATTAGTCAATGCCAAATACTGAAACCTTAATTTTAACCATTCGGCTGATATATTTTCTGGAACAAGGAAAAATAAACATTTGAATGTCAAAGAAAAGTATTTTTAATCTTATAATTTTTATTTTCAGAATATATGCGATGTTCAATGTCAAGAAATATTTTCGTTCGTTGAGAGTTGTCTATGAGACTATTGCTGTAAATGCACGACCTAATAGTTATAGAACGAATGGGAGCCGCTGATCTATTCAGTACCATATCAGTATTGGCAGTTTGTGGATGGTTAAGATATGCCCTTTTCATTATTCCCTTATATCCGGACAGCCTTCCAACGGACTGTACTTACGACATAACAATCAAGCTAAGACTGCATTTGACAAATAAATCCTGTATGTCTGCATACATCTTTAATTGTGATGCCTGGCCCTGCCTTAGTCGGTGTGGTGCATCAAATCTGTAGTTTGAAGCAAGCTTGCACGACTATAATGGCTGAAAACATTTTGCGTTGCGAATGCGTATACTATTTTGTATGCGTATCGGAACGCACCTCCTCTCGTCGCTAATAGGCGCAAAATCATATAGGTACCTAACTATAATAAAATGCAAGCGTGGTTGGCGTGGTCTCAAATGCATTTGTTGGCCACTTACAACTCGCATAAAGCATTCAGTGTTAACAATATTAATTGTGTAAACAAATTCTAAACACCTTGAACAAAGTCAAAATATAGTTAGCCTGTGTCGAGGAGCTCGATCGCTCAGCAAAGCGTGCAGGTTACGTGCAAAGTATCGCTAAGTGTAGTCTGAAACCGGATGGGTGTGCTGGCGGCACCTTATCATAGCTCTTCCGTGCTTTGGAACGTTGTTATGGATAGATGAGTCGTTCGTTATGCTATGTTCGATGTTTTAGACGAAAAATATGACACTAGTTATATTTTAAAATATGACACTAGTGTAATATTCAGAAAGTAAGACCTTTAGCCACGGTATTCATTGAACAAATTGATTTGTTCCACAGATAAGCATAAGTATCACCGTTTGTATAGCATCATGTGCAATAATTCAAGTTTCCTGTTGTGTTGTCTTATAGATAGGTAGGTAGTATTTAATAGTCGGCCAAGTGCGAGTCGGAGTTCAGTACCACGATCTATGAAAAATCATGTTTGTTGTAAGTATGTGAGCCCCCAAATATTTTATTTTAATTTAACTATTTGTTTTTAAAGTGAATGTACAACTAAATATTCTGGGAATATTTTAAGTGTCTAACTGTTGCCGTTATTAATATCGAGCAAAAAACGGCAAAAAATCACGTTTGTTGTATGGGAGCTCCTCTTAAATATTCATTTTCTCCTGTTTTAAGTATATGTTGTTATAGCGGCAACAGAAATACATCATCTGTAAAAATTTCAACTAGCTATCACGGTTCATGTGATAGCCTGTGACAGACAAACAGATGGACAGTGGAGTCTTAGTAATAGGGTCCCGTTTTCACACTTTGGGTACGGAACCCTAAAAAGCAACAACAACTAAATTATACAAAATGACCGCTACACGGCCAATAAATTTCCTCGAGATAATTAAAGTGATATCGTAATTTCCATTCACATGTGCGTAGATTTATCTGGCGCACGTGAGCGGGCCCGTGCTCCTACGAAACTCCTACAACTCGCTCGGTGTTCCACAATAAATTATAGAGAGTACAGAAATAATACTTTATTTAATACTGTTTTTACCCGACTTTTACATGCGCACAGACTACTCGAGCGGATGTACGACCGCACGGCAAGGTTTTATGCTGTACCTACTTGCATTCAGAAGTTTCAGAGATTCACCAGAGCTTCATTATTCAGGCAGATGGCTTCACTGTCGAGTAAAACAACTGTGCAAAAGGAGAGTGTGACAAACGCAAGTGTTGTTTAAGATTGCTTATCAATATAGCATCTTAGTCTCAAACGAGTCCGTGCGAAGATAAGGAATCCTCCATGGGTTACCCTAGCTTCACGACTTGACTTTGATGAAGAACATAATCCTTCATTATAGCTTTGACATGTCATGTCAAGAAAGAATAAAAAGTGAAGCTATCTTTCTGAACTCTGACATGTTTGTTTCACCCACGCCGATGAGGCAACTGTTTACGCAAACTATGATGAAAATATAAACGAAAAGCAAGTGTTTTATAAATATTATCACTTCTATAATTACTTTGCTTCTCAGAGTACTCATGCTTTTACAGTCAAGAGTTTAGACCATGACTAGTTGCTTGGTTGTCATCTCAATGATTGATACCAATGCATTGCATATAACTACACTTTGGGCTTTAAGCCAAAATCTTCACGTTGACACGAGTAATGCATATAGTGCTCCACATGCTATTTACTCTTTACGTGGTCATTAAGATAGCGCCGAAATAAGGTTGATGACATACCGTATCAAAATTGACATTCTTGGGGCCTGTGTCATCACATCACCTAAGTCGTCAGAAAGATAAAAAGCGACTTTATTGCAATTAGCTCTCTTATCAATGATAACAGGAATATTTTGGTAAAGTTCACGGCGCTAACTATTACGAAATAATATAATAATCATTGAATTAAAAAAGTTTTCATAATTAATTCTAAAGATCCATCTTGTCTCTTCGGTATAATTTTTAATGTTAATTTTATATTTACAGTCTGGAAGACAAGAGATGTGCAGTTTTGGTTTAGTCTTGGCATATGCTCCTTAAATAAGTCCTTCCTCAGTCAGAGGAAAATTACCATCGGGTGGTCTATGTGCTTAACCATTATTATTATTCTATTGGTATTGGTACGCTTTTCAGCCATAGGTCCATGGGGACCCAGTCTTTTGAGGCGTTCATGGGGCCAAAGCCAACATGAAGAGGCCTTTTCGTACGTTTTTATTTAAAAAGCGAGATGGCTGCAAATATTCATTATTAATAGCGTCTCTTTCTCACTTCTCAATGACTCTCGATTTTGTGCTATTGATTGCCAACGTGTCCAAGGGCGGCCTCGTTGGCGCTTGCCATTTGGGATCCAATTGGTAACCCTTTTTGCCCATTTGGTCTTTGCACATTCTAACTACATGTTCAGCCCAGTCCCATTTTTAGTTAGCTGCTTTTTCTGCAACATCTATTATTTTGGTTTTTGAGCGCAGCTTGGTGGTTCGTAAGCGGTCGGAGAGTTTAACGCCGAGAATACTATGCTCCATGCTTCGCTGCCAAACCTTCATTTAGCATATCCTTTTGGATGTCGGTCATAGCCCACGTTTGTGCTCCATATGTGAGGTTGGTACGAATGCACATACATACATACTCATATGCTTACACATACTCAAGAAAAATCAAAGCTCTGATTAAGAATATAAGAATAACCATCTTACTCAGAGTTCTAGTATTGTAGTAAGGTAAAATAAAATAATAGCAATCAGAAATCTGTGATCAGATATGACATCACAACTGTTTTCCTAAGATGATTGTGAAATGCCGCGTTCTTGTGGCCATCAGTAGACCTGCTGTAATGTTTAAAAGAAACGTGATTAGGACAGCGGGATGAAGCGGAGCCCAACCAGTTGCCTGTCACAGTTCACTGATCCATTGACGACACTTACTAGCGATATGTTTGTAATTTTTCGGCAAGCAATTGCGCCACAAGTGCGCCGGCCACTCATCCAGCGCGAAGGAGTCATCGTCAGGGCGGGCGCGGAAGGCCCGGAGGAAGTTGGATGCGCTCTCCAGGGCCACATTTTGGGGGAGGCCATACTCTTGCTGTAATATCTCCACGAGCTAAGGAAATAAAAAAATATTTACTGAATAATTTTACTGAAATAGGTACACATGCCTGTTTATCATGGAGGGCAGACAGGGAACTTTGGATCTCCACTTGCAGCGATCCTTGAAAATTATTTCTTCGTTTTGCGTACCTGGAAAATGCTGAGGATTTCAAAAATGTAGCGACGTGTGAAAAACTGCCGTAGATTATCTGGCTAATGCGGTTGTCTGTTTAATGTTCACCATCAGAATAACATAACACCAGTCAACAAATCGGTATCATGCAAGGAAAAGTGAGAACACCTTATCCCAGTCTATAGTGTAGTCCAAACAGTCCGTGACTTATCATAAATGTGTTCATTAAAATAGGTATCTATTAAAAACCCTCTAGTTTCTAAAAGTCATTTCCTTGAATAGGCAAAGGAACAAAGTTGTTGGCACAGGACAGTCTTGGCACCATGTCACATTTAACATTTTATTAGGTATTATTTTCTTAAACAAATAACCGGACATGTGTGTCGGGCTACGCGTAGTTTAGGGTCCCGTAATTGCGAATGCCGACTTTGAGTTTACGCCTTATTCATTTTCCGAGTACATTTTATTAGTTGGTTGACTATAACTTAAATTTGAAAACCCTTCTTAGCTTTGATAGTTTTTCTTTTAATTTCATTATGTATACTATCGCCGTGAATTTGTCAAGTGTCTTCATACAGCTGATGGGGGGGGAAAACGACGACGACACACGCACTGACTAGACTCTTAAAACGTTAACGTATAACCATATTTCACAAACAGATCCCTAAATAAAAATGGTGTTCATAAACTCACAATATTTTTCCCACTTTACATTTATTTTGAATGCGTAACCCCAGCAAAATGTTGCGCCTTAGAGAAATGAGAGTATTACAGATACTTGGTTCATAGTAAGCCTCAATATGTTCAAATATAGCAAAATTCGTACATGTTGTATTTTCGAAGTTATTCGAGAAAAACTGATTTTGCTGGAGTAACGCTTTTTTTTGAAAAACATCTTGCTGGGGTAACGCAAACGTTACCCCAGCAAGATGTTTTTCAAAAAAAGCGTTTTGCCTAGAATCAAGTATATGAAAACACAGCTCTTAATGGGCTGTAAATGTATACCGATAGCAAAATTTGTTTATCTTCTACTTTTTGAGATATGCAAGATTTTTTACTAAGAAAAGTTAATTAACTTTTGTAAATATGTTTGAGCTTGTACTGAAAAGCATTTAATTATTTAAGTCTAGAATTAGTGATAAAAGTACACTTGTTTAATAATACTCAATTTATCTATGAATTTCCTAGTTTAAGTTATATAGCATACAATTATTGTAAAATAGTAACCTCCGTTATTTAGTCGGTTTGTAGGAGAATTGATGATATTTTCTCGATTTTTTAATAACTTTTATTCCATCCGAGATTTGAAGCCGAAATTTTCAGGCATGTTTTGTAACAAAATGAACACATATGTTCACTATAGTTTATCTATTTGTGTTTAGAGAGAACTGCTTATTCGATGGCCAAAGTCACACCACTAGGAATTCGATGAAATTCTTTTATATCTTCATATCGCGTAATGTTTGTTCATCCGAATTTGTACACGTTAGAAGGGTATATCATACGTATATGTAACTGCTTTTTATTTGTTAGTAAATGTACTAGAATATGAGTAAACCGGAATTTTCAGATTTTTTTAAATAATAAATTACTTCGATATTTGTTGATGAATCGGAATACTTAGGTATATTTAAACAAATTTGAACAAACTAAGGCATATAAAGAGTATTTTTTTCAAAATTCTGCTACTAACAGTTTTCGAGATAGAAAATTGCAAAACGTTACCCCAGCAAAATCTTGAATATCTCCAAAAGTATAAGATGAACAAATTTTGCTATCAGTATACATTTACAACCCATTAAGAGCGGTCTTTTCATTTCGCTTTTTTTGAAAAACATCTTGCTGGGGTAACGTTACTCCAGCTAATCAGTTTTTCTCGAATAACTTCGAAAATACAACATGAACGAATTTTGCTGTATTTGAACATATTGAGTGGTAAAATAAAGAATGCGTAACCCCAGCAAAATTTTGCGTCTTAGAGAAATGAGAGTATTACAGATACTTGGTTCTTACTATGAACCAAGTATCTAATACTCTCATTTCTCTAAGACGCAACATTTTGCTGGGGTTACGCTTTGTTTATTTTACCACTGTGTCAGAGTGATTGATATACAACATTTCCATGCCAAATTACAGCTTTCTAGTATGGTAATATGGTCTCATAAGTTAAACCGCGGACAGAGACAGACGTACACGGCAAAACTATAAGGGTTCCTTGCTTACTATGGAACCCTAAAAAAGACGAATGTCGTTACATCAACTATGAAAATTTTAGATGAAATATTATGATTGTGTAGGTGTAGGTTTCCTGGGTGTAGTACACAAATATTATTTGTGATGTTTTAGTATCGTTTTGAACCGGATCCAAAATCCAAATACTGGTACACTTGAATGACATAAAATCAAAGCAAGTATCTGTGCAGTCCAGGAATAGCGCCGGGTCAACGTTCTGCTCGCACCCGCGTTCACTCACCTGATTCCTTGGCATAGCTCTGGCTGAAAGCTGATACTTCAGTATAAAACGATTTGTGTATGCTTTGGAGACCTGCTCAATATACGAAATTCCATACTTTAGCCATCATCTGATGGAAATGTTTAAAATGTGTCTTCTGTTGCAATGTAACAATTTTCAATGTAATGTAAATTGAATGTCATAATGAAAACAGCAATAGTAGATTCAAACTGGGACTGCTTTATTGAATAATTGTTAAACAGTGTAATACTAACTGGTAACATGTAAGTTAATTACAGAAGTGTAACAGGGGTAAGTGTTATTCATCAAGAAGAAATGAAAGT
Organism: Acrobasis suavella; assembly: GCA_943193695.1. Classification (NCBI taxonomy): domain Eukaryota; kingdom Metazoa; phylum Arthropoda; class Insecta; order Lepidoptera; family Pyralidae; genus Acrobasis; species Acrobasis suavella. The sequence continues at coordinate 9,403,260 of OW971947.1, forward strand.
TAACAGCGTTTAAATTAAGTACATATTTTAATACAAAAATGTAAAACAACTTTACACTAGTATAGTTAGGTTAACACAAATAATAACATACTAAGTAAAGAATCTTAATCTCCAAACAATTTCTTTCCTAATTCCATCAATCGATGGTTTCTACACATCTTCAGGGCTCCACCCTTCTTCAACACTGGTATTGCAGCTTCATTAGAGTCTACTAATCTACAGAGGAAGTCTTCAAATGCTGATTTGACATTTGGAGGTAGAGTTCCAACTTTGACTTTGACCAGCATCTCGGCAATTCCCTGCGCCCAACCACTCTCGATCGCAAACTCTGATATCCATGGTACCATAGTCAAAACTCCACTCATGGTCTGCATTCCCAAGAACCATAAGTCAGCAATTTCATTCCAGTGTTCTTTGTAGGCCATAGCAACTACTAAAGCAGTGGGATCATTCGATTCATCTACATTATATGCATCCCAAAGAAATCTGATTGTGGACTGAATATATCTGCATATTGAGAAGTCATTCTTCTTTACTTTGCTAGCTTGCTGTTTCAGTAGAAGTAGACCGAGTACAGCCATGTGACCATGGAGTACAAGATTATCAGGAATATCCTTTAGTTCTGGCAAATTGTTAAATATGAACTTCAAAAGGGTATTGAACAATAAACTGTTTTCAACTACTTTAGGTGCCAAGACAGTTAGATTCATAAAAGTGTTGCAAAGGCTGACCATGGCAGCTCTTGAGTCTTTCATGTCTTCTAATACTTGGGGATCTAACTCAGGTTCTGGCTGAGTTCTGACTTTTCCTCTTTCAGATTTTGGTATAGGAGGCTTTTTATAGTGCACAATAGACCAATGGAAATTCATAGCTTCATAAAGAATGTCTTCCTGCTTTAAGTTCAGGACAATATCCCTTGCTTTATCTTCAACTACCAGATGGCACAAAGCAGGCAACATTAACCTCAGCAAATCAATTTGACCCATCAATGTTGTTTCCATTTCCATAGGTTCACCATCAGACTTATTCTTTTCTGCCAGTTTTCTTGCCCGGTGTGCATGGAAGGAATCATTTGCAAGTGAAAACATAAATGGAAGCAGTGCATAGATCTGTTCTCTCATTGCTGTTGTTTCTTGGGCAATCCATGCTACTAACACTCTAACCATAGCGCAAACAAACACTTTCTCACCATCAGGTAATTTGTCTCTATTCTTATCATTAGACACTTTAGTCAAAATAGATACAACCGCATTGAACGCACCCTTTAGGCTGGTATACACGGACTGTTTTTCTTTTTGTTCCAAATCCAGCTGGTCAGTAGCCATGTAATTTATAGACAGCTCCAAAACAATGAAGCAAGCAGTAATTAGGTCTCCGTTGGCAAATGCCTGTTTGAAGCTCCTGTCATCTAGTTGCATTCTAACTTCAATAGCACATAATTGAAGGAGCAAAAGGAAAAATTTCTTTGGATTTTCCTCATCACTCAAGGTCCACTCTATACCAAGTAAATCAACAATGTTGGCAGCGAGTTTAAGCGCAGGATCTCTTTGGTTTTTGCCTATTTTACTAGACAGGATATCATAGAGAGCTTTGTATATACTCTGCGGCCAGGTCTCATCTGCAGATCCAGGTATAACAGTTGCTTTATTACAGCTGTATAGCAATGCACTGAGAATGGTTGCCAATTCAAACTTTCTCTCCGAGTGATCAGTAGCAAAATCTAATGCTATTTTATTTACCAATGCATGAAAAGGTTTGGGATCATTACCCCATGCAGCTGGGCCATATCTGCTAACAAGTTTCACAAGAATATTGAGTGCTTCATCAGTTTGAAAGCTTTGATGTGAATAAATTTCTGACATCTTGGCGATAGCGCCAACTTCAATAAGAGCCTTTTGTCCTGCTTCATGTTCAGCGATGCACTGTAAGCAAGTGAAAGCTTCACTAATGGCAATAAGGTTGTCATCATAATCAGCATTGTCCGATATGTATACTATGTCAAGGAAAACTGGTATGTTGACAAGCATCTCAGGATGTGTGGCCAGCTCAGGGTCATTGCAGAAGTTCGTGAGGATGGAGAGCGCCACTGATTTGTACAAAGAAGCATCTTCTGCATTAGTGTTTGTAAGCATCTTCTTCAGAAACTGGAAACCGATGGCTTCGAACAGTGCTTTTTTCGCGTTCGTTTTGCAATCTTTGCTCCTCACGAGTTTGGTCACCAGGAAAAGCGCCGTGAACTTTTCGGTGTCGCTTTTCGCGGCATTGAGCATGGAGATGCATTTTTTGATAGGTTCCGATATATCACCCATTTTCACAACACTTGATGCGATCACAAAGCGCAGTAGTTCGCGCTCCACTGAGTGCTCGGGGCCGTAGTTGAATCGCGCGACGGCTGCACGATCTACATCACGTTTATAATTAGCACGAGTTCTCTTCCAAAATATCTAAATCTGGACGTCGAGCTCGCCTTCTCCAACTATGAAAATACTATTTATAACCACACACACTGGAACGCTCAACACGAGAGGGTGCAGCAGCTCGGAGAACACCAACGACGCAAAATAAAACGTGCGTTGACAGCGCGCGCACTTCGTTCCGAACTTTCATCCATGACCGTGGCAATGTCAATCGAACCGAACATATTTTAGCGAAAATACCACTTACCTTGTTGCAGGCCTTTGAGTCACCCTTTCTCGTTTGAATTAATGTATTATCTAAATCGAACAATATTGCCGATACATCATTATTTTCATCATAAACACTAGCCATAATCTTTTGTTAAGCACAGCTCAATACGAGAACGGAGAACGAAACACTTGGTAAAAAAAAATATTTCACTCCGTTTTTACTATCAGTCAGTCAGAACGAAACGTGACGAAATGATGACGAAATGTTTAGTGTAAATATTGTGCACTCACTCTTACATGTTACATTCAGTGGAGGAAAATCGTCTGTCTCATTTTATCTTTATTTCTGCAAACAAGCGAAATAGAATAGCTAGCGCCCTCTGTCGTACTGCTATTGTTTTAAAAACTGACGCAAAGCAACTCAAATCAGGTCGAAAAGGAAGACGCTTGTTACGTTTTATGGATAGTCATTAGAATTACGTATAGGTGGCGCTTTACAAAATTATAGTTTCGTAATCAATCATAGAAGCCGTATAGAAGTTTTATTATTGGAACGAAGTTCCTTATCGCGCGTTGCGAAAGGGGGCTAGACGGAAAAAATTAAGACCAAAAGTTGTAACGACACTTTTTGTTCATTCAAATTTATGAAGATAATAAAAACTTGAATTTAGAACGCAGAAAAGAGCTTGAATGTAATTGAGACCTTTTTAATTTTTTTTTATTTTACTTCCTTTCATCCGGGTGTCCCTTGACACCCTTCTAGTTTTTATTTATTTATTATTATGATGTAGTTCTAAGGCAGTCAGAGTCAGTAGATTGCCATTGCTTGCTTATGAGATAGATGGAGAAAAGAAGGGGAGGCCTTTGTCCAGTTGCAGTGGGATACAACATCTGGCTAATATAAAAATCACAGGTACCTACATCGATAAATAAATTGATCCAGATTTTTTAAATAAAAGTTGCCCGCGAACCTAAAATATACCTATATGATACAGATACAAAACGTAGAACGGCCCTTTGGAGAAGTTAATGTTTTATGGAAAACCGATTCCTGAATATAAGTACCTATGGAACACAGTTGGGCGTAGTTAACTACAATTGTGTAGTTTGATTACAAATTACAATAAATTTAATTAAATTACATTAAATTTAACTACAACAATTGCAACTACTGTAGTTGTAATTTGTAATTGTAATTAAGCAGTTATAACTACAAATTACAATAAGAATTTATTACCGCAGGCGTGTGTTAAAGGTGTTATATTTCGAAATTGTAAGTGTAAAAAGTTGTAAGCAAGAAACGAAAATTTATAAGTAAGTAAATCTTTATAATATATGTAATTTCAAAAAGTAGTTTGTAATTGTACTACTTTTTGTAGTTTATAGTTCAATTACTTTTTCAATTACTTTTTGAAATTAAATAGTTGCGATTACTAACTACAAAATGTAATGGTAGTTAGTAATTAGTAGTTTAATTACATTTTGCCTAACTCTGCTATGGAAGGTGTACCATTGAATTGGTTCATTTCGGCAGGAGAAAGATCTAGATATTGCAAGAAAAGGGGACACGTCTATATAATATGGGTTATATAATGAGATTGGGATGAACTGATGCTGGAATTGCAATAGAAACGTTACTTAGGCTGCCATAATCATAATAACTGACTGGGCTTGCTGCTAGGGCTTCCAAATACCGGACATTATAAATACCGGTATCAATACCGGAAAAAATTTCAAAATCGGTATTAATACCGGAATTCCGGTATTGAGGTGGAAATTAGTATTTCTTTTTCAAAAAGTTTATTTTTTGTAATATTACGCTATAATTAGAACATAGGTCATTCAAAATCAACTTTTATTCATATAACATACTAAATCATCACAGCTTTACCTAATTCAACTTGAAATATTTATGATTTTTACAAATTAATCAACAACTTTTTTACAGTTCTAGCTAGCATCAAATCAGCCATTAATCGTTACAGGAACGTCTACTGTATGTACGTGGTAATTTATAAATACAATACCAGATATTAGGACAAAAATCTAAAATAAAAATTTATTGGCTCTTCATAACAAACAAAACAGAGAGGTATATAAAAATATTTAAAATAAAACTGATCTTATCAATATTATCTAATTACAAAAATATCACTTCAGTGTTCCTAAATAAGAAAAATAAAAAATACTGTTTTCATAATTTTAAAGTACTTAACAATCCTTTCCTTTGAATTTTACGTGAGATCATGTATTTTTTCTTTAATTTTCGGGTCTATACTGTTTTAGAGCTTTTTCTTCTTGATAATGGGTTCTCAAGAAAGAGAAAGCATCTAAGGTTTTATTCGAGAGCAAGCTTTTTAATCGATTGCACAAATACGCGACCGCTTACGTTGTCCTCGTGGAACATTTTAGATAATCCCTTGGGAACCTCACGTTTTCCCGAGATAAAAAGTATCCTATAAGTTAATCCAGGTAATAAGCTATCTACATATCAAACTTTATTCCCATCCGTACAGCCGTTTTTGCGTGAAAGAGTAACAAACATTCATTTATACATACAAACTTTCTCGTTTAAAATATTAGTAAGAGAAGATATCTAGATAGGTACTTCTCTCGGCCACCTTCAGTGCCATCATAGGCACCCATTTCAACTCTTTACAATGGTGTCGATATCTGTTTTTGAAGAATCTTGGCGTGTAGATACTTTTCTTAGTTTGCGTGCAGGTTATTCCAAAAATATTACAATGTCACTATTAATCATCTGTTCATGTGCCTTTTTACACTATGTAATTCTAAAATAACCGATTCCGGTATTAAAACCGGTATTGAATTTCAATACCGGTATTTAAAACAGGTCAAAAAATCGCCTAATACCGGTATTGAGCAATACCGGGATCCCGGTATTGGAAGCCCTACTTGCTGCCCACTAGATGGGTCCTCAACCGTGCCGATAAATGCCGGGAAAGGAGCAACACCGGTGCAGGTGACTCAGGAATGTCGAGTGGATAGACCATGGTATAAATGTTTTCGCGCCGACTTTGTGTTACCCTTCACTCCGAGTAATTAACAAAGTTCAGGCTGACTTTGGCAGTCACAGTCAGTAACAGTGGCAATAAAGTCTCCCATCAGCTCGTAGTTTGGTGATCAAATCTTTTATAATAATTGAGTCAAAGCAAGTTTGTTATCGTTAGTATAAGCCGAAAAGCTAAGACGAAAACAACCAACCTCTTATTAACATTAAGCAAACATCTGCAAAGTAAGGATGTTGCAGGCGCTGCAGCATCACGCAAACAAGAAACCGGCGGGAGCCCAAACTTGCCGTTTTGTATGCATTGAAATCGCAAAGCTGCTTACTCCGAGTAGGAGCCTGAGTAAGTATAGAATCTAGAATCCTATTTCTATCTTTATTTTAGAAGAACGGGTTACCATAGTTTTTAGTATGTTGATTTTAAAATCTACTAGGTACCACTCCGTGAATACCACAAATTCCACATCTATACCTACAGGCACCACTTTTGAAGCAGTATTAGTGCTGTTAGTGTTTTGAATCGACAGCGCAATCTATGACCGAAAGTTCACGCGGTCTGTTTCCGCCCGGCTCGATTCATACCTACAAATTGTTGTCAAATACTGTATCCTCAACAATGTTTAGTAAGATGACGACCTGCTCGTGACGGCGGAGTAAAATACAATTTGTCACTATCCCTTCTTCTCCCAGAGACGTCGTAAAAGGCGAATAAGGGAGGTAAAGGTAACAGAGGTAACCAAACATTAGGTACTGGGTTTTCAAACTCGTCGGCGTGGTGATTGTATGAAAATACTCCCTATATTGGGAGAGGCCTTTAGTCCAGCAATGGAACGATACAGGGATTTAGAGGACTGAAAGAAGATCATCCACTGCGGATGTTTCTTCATGCTGCAGCAGTGCATAACCACAGCGTCGGATCAGGCAGGTGCAAGGCGCCGATAACGCGTGCAATGTTTGCCGGCATCAATCAGGGCGGCGGCGCCGGATCGGCGGCAGTCTGAATACTGTTTGCTCTCAAGGCTCCAATACCGGATTGCCTAGCTCGAGATTGATGCCTGTGCTATCTATAACTGTGGACTGGACTGGACCCGGTCTAGCAATTTAGTCGCTCCGGGCATAGATATATTTCGCCACTTCACACTAATATCGTATAGGTAGGTAAGTCATAAGCTTGCTGCTCCAAAGATGAGGTAGGTAGGTATGTGATATTTTTGATTTACACGCTACATATATTATAAAATGTCCGTCTGTACTCAATAAAATCTGAAGATACTGGGCTGACTGAGAGCATTTCTTGGTGCAAAGCCGGGGCGGCTCGCTAGTTGTATAATATTTACATATGTTGTTATAGGGCTTCTGCGTACTGCTAAGCAGATCCACCGTTGTCACCGTTGAGGGGGGGGGGGGGCAGAGGGGGGCAGCTGCCCCTCCCTGGATTTCGTTTACGTCCCTACTAACTATCTACTTTTGTCGATATAAAGAATAATAATCGGCCAAGAACGTGTCGGGCCACGCGCAGTATAAGGTCCCGTGGTTACGAAAGAAAGTTTTATGTTCATGCCACTAAAAACGTCCACAAACTAATTTTCGAATGAATATGTATGAAATTTTCTTTTTCCGAGTACATTTTATAAGATGACCTATAACTTTTTAATTTGTAAACCCTACTTAGCGCTTAAAGCTTTCCTTTAAATTTCGTTATATTTACTATAGCTGTGAATTTTTACGTGTCCATATATTATAACCGTTTAGCAGATAGAGGAGGGGCGGGGGGGCGGGGGGCACTTGACTCTAAGAAAAAAAATCAGTTTAAAACCAAATATTTCAGAAATGGATCCCTAAATCGAAAAACGGTGTTCGCATCCTCAATAACTTATGAACGACTGAACCGGTTTCCATCAAAAATAGCTAGGAAACACCGCAAAAAAACTTGCTTTTACGTAAAAAAAACCGTCGGAGACGTCATAAACTATTTTTACATTCTATGTGATTTGAGTTTTTAAATAGCTGCTATAATTTACATATGTTTATTTATTTAATGAGATATCTACATAAAAAACCTGATTTGCCCCACCCCCCTGACCCAGAACCTGGGTACACCCATGCCCACAACGGTCACGATGGGCATGTTCACAAGTCACGACACAACCCTAATAGACTTGTGACATCACACTTTTATGGTCTATTGAGGTCCATAGAAGATCGTCTCACTCCACGGTTTTATTCACGTGGAACTATACTCGCAGTACAAATTCATGGTCATGGCGTCATATACTTGTAAACATCTCCTTTTCATAGGAATGCACTATATCAATCATGAGCGAGTTCGTACTCCTTCTCGTAAATCAAGGAGTGCGTATCCGCCCGGTGCCCTCGCAATAGCGCCCCCCATTTTTGTCGCTGTGGGGCATATGCCCGGCCCTGAGATCGGGCTCTGACTGTGGAATCATGTTTGCTCTCCGCTCTGTTGTTAGTGTTTGCTGGGAGCGAACAACGTTGAAGGCATGAGAGTGCCTTCAACGTCAAATCGCCTTGTCCAGATTCAACGTCAAACCAATTTAAATTAGGTTTGAGGAGAGAAAGACAGTGGTCTTATGAATATATTGTTCCATATTCCTGATTTGATACACGAACAGATTTATTTAGACATTGTCTTGTATTTCAACATTTATTTACTGGGAAAGTGCATACTTTTCCAGGTGTACTTACGAGTAATCGCTTTTTTGTAACACCCTGTAGAGATTTTCCTTGAGATGGTTTCGCTGGTTCGATGTGGATTTTTAAAATTGAACGTTTTGCAGACTAATAAACGCATAAACGCATAGATAATAAAAAAAAACAGATGTCGAAATTCGGCCTTATTCAACAAAATCCCTTTCAGGCTTTTTCTTTGAAAAGCGAACAAATTATTGTAATTAATTAATTAATGGCAGTAAAATAAACGAGAGCCAACAGAGCCGTAATTATAAAGCGACAATCCCGTAAACAGCCACATAATAGTGGGTCGTGGAGCGAAAGCTAAACGTAGAAATCACATTGCCAGCTGCGTGGTACTGCCGTCAGCACATTAGGGGACGTGATACACTAAATCCAGCCCTAGGTTCCACTTGGATCCCTTGAATAGACTAAAAAGATATAGCGACGTTTTTACTTTTTTGGGAAACTTCTAGAACTATCTTGAAACCTTTTAACAATTAGTACAATAAGTATTAAGTATTCCAATTCCAACATAGACCGAGCGAGCGAAGCGTCTCATTTTCGAGATTGGCCAAATTTTTGCAGGTCGCATTTCTCAACCGATTCTTGTGAAAATTTATGAGGTTAGAATTTTTTGTTGATTCAGTTCTTCGTAAATTTTCAATCACTTTAATAGTATTTTATGCAACAGTTGTATAAGAAGGTTCATAAAATGCGAGTGGCGCAAGTTAAGATGCGAGCCTTGGCGAGTATCGTAAGGAGACGCCATCGAGCATTTTTTGACATACTTATACAACGTTGCATACAATACTTTTTTTTAATGACTATATTTACTAAAATAAATCCAAAAATAAACAAATAAAAGTATGAAATACTACCATATGTTTGGTAGATACTAGGTATCTATGGAAGACTTAAATATGTATATTTTTTTATTGACGTCTTCCTAGTGACCAAAAGTGCCATTTTTGAGACATGGAGTCACTTAAACGAATGTTTTTTTCATACAAAAAAAGGTTTGTTTAGTGACTCCATGTTTGAAAAATGGCACCATATGTTAAAATAACGATTTTATTATGTTGGCAGTATGGTAGATCTAAAGAAAAAAAATTATAGGTCTATGGCTAGGAGTATCGTTTTGGCGAATTAACGACACATTTGCTATTATATTAGGAATAGACTATAGACTTTTCTGAAATCATATAATCTATGTTCTTATATTAGTGTTCGGGACCATTTAAAGACAGATAACAGTACAGAAGTAGAAAAAAATACATATAATATTTCAGCCATTTCAAAAAGATTTCAAAAAGTCTTAAAACTTTTTTGTTATTTATAAGACTCAACTTTTTTGCCTGAATACTTTTTTATCCGATAAACCTCAACGAGTCGGGGTGACTACAGCTCACAGAGCCACTTTTATATATTAGATACTATATATTAGAGTAATATTAGCCTTACGTGAGTATTCCGTCTTTCCGACATTCATTTAGTTTTTAAGAGAAAAGTTTAGTTTTCAGTGGCATAAATTTTTTAGATATTTACCGATTAAAACTTTCGAGGAATTTTACTTAGTTTACTTTAGGGGAAAATCTCATAATCATTTTGTTTAGTCTCTGTTTGGGGGATCCAAGTGGAAAAACAGAAATCGAGGTGTTCAAAGAAAGTTGCCTCAAGCCGGTTCGGCTGGATTACGGGCGCCGAATGAGAACGGGCTGCTAATGAGCATGGCGAGTTAATTGCCGCGAGGGGGCGCCACTACTGTTTAAGGGCACCCTGAATGCTGATAAGAGCACAATGCCAGCCGTTAAATGACTTCGGATGAAAGAAGCCGGCCAGAATATGGACTCGATTGTGTGTACTTGTAGGTAGGTTTACTTCTGAATGAACCTGAATCTGAAAAAACATAAAACAACATTCATTTAGCTATTCTTTCATGTTGGTCTGGGAAAAAAGAAAAGACATTGATATCAGTTGTATCTTTTTCCCGCAGATAATTAAAGTCGATCGAGGATGTGGGCTAAGATCCGAATTATGTAATAGATTAGGTAGATGTCCGTATCTCACTCCATAACCCAGTTATCCGGTCCACTAACATCCCATCCATAAAGCCCAAACCAATAAGTAAATCCCTCCCTGGCAATAGTTTGGCAGCTCCGTTAGTGCATCTCAATGGTACATTAAGGGATAGACCTCCATAGATGCAGCCATCTCACTTTTTAGGTAAAAAGGTACTCTAAAAGGCCTCTTCATGTTGGCTTTGGCCCCATGAACGCCTCAAAGGACCGGGTCCCCATGGACCCGTTGCTGAAAAGCATACCAACATAATAATAATATCCTATTATCGGCCCCGCCGCCGCGACCACCTGCGCGACGGGGACGTCCACCGATGTCGGCACGCTTGGGGCCTGCGGGGCCATCTGCTCCGCGCTCGGCTCTCGCTACCGGTGGTGTAGTGCGTCGCATGCGATGGTCTCAACAAAATAATGAGAACTGCATGCGCGCCTATTATGGGGCCACAGAGGGAGAAACTAACATGACTGCGTATCGTGGTCGGATGCTGTCTCTGTTTCAGGCGATTGAACCATCTATCACCGTCTCTGCCCAACGATTATCGGATCAAGTACGGGTTATTCAGCGTTCCAAACGACTGGACGACTCTGTGCTTGATCGGTTACGCCTGAAGTCACGCCCTGCTCACTCAGTCCCCTCTACATCCCGGGATCGACCTGCCTTGTCGTCGGCTATGGTACCACCATCAGCTCAGCCGACAACATTGTTGCGGAATGATCCCAGTGACGACGGAGGTGACTGTGCGAACATTAGCGTAAGTACCCAGGCCCATGAGCAATTCAGGAGGACTTAGGATGAAGCGATTACACTGTATCGATCCACATCTAACCTTAGACCGCGATTACCGCGCCTGTCTACGAATAGACGCAATCTGGCGTTAATGGGAGCCCCGGATGACTTGCTAGTCTCGTACTTAGAGACTAGCGAAGACCTTATTGATACTCACTCAATTTTGTACTGCGGGGCCATCGCGGCGTGTCGGGTTGCACGTGTCAAGTTCCCTGAAGTTGACCGTGCACCTCGGGCCGCCGGTGGTGTCTCCGCATGGCAAATCCTCATCGACATGACCATTAGCCAACAAGTTCGACGGAATAAGGTGGCTCTTTCTACTGCTTGGATTGATTATAAGAAGGCCTATGATTCAGTGCCTCATTCATGGCTGCAAAGGATATTGGAGTTGTACAAAGTTGATACAATTTTAAGATCCTTTCTGAGCACTTGTATGAGGCAATGGATCACAGTCCTTTGTCAACCGGGAAGTGGAGATAGTCCCTCAGATCCGTCAGACTATATAAGGATTGAGCGAGGCATCTTCCAGGGTGACAGTTTGAGTCCGTTATGGTTTTGTCTAGCCCTGAATCCTCTTAGCTCTTTGCTAAGGGACTCAGGACTGGGCTACCGGCTCAGAAGAGAGGGTGAAGTTATTTCTTACCTACTGCACATGGATGACTTAAAGCTATTTACACAAAAACGAGCTGACTTGGTGAAACTACTAAAAATTACAGAAGTTTTTAGTAGTGCCATCAAGATGGAGTTTGGTGTAGATAAGTGTGCGATTATGCATGTACAGCGGGGGAAGGTTGTAAATTCTACAAATTTACAGCTTTCTGAGACAATAACGATCAAGACTCTCTCAGAGTCGGAAACCTACAAATACCTTGTTAAATAATATGTCACAGTCATTGGGTATTATGGATGGGGACATAAAACAGGCGGTAAAGGAACTCTTCTTTAGCCGACTGACAAAAGTGCTTAAAGTTTTTTGTCGGGAGGAAATAAGACGCGGGCCTTCAACGCCTGGGTGATGCCCCTACTCATATACTCCTTTGGCATACTAAGGTGGACTCAGACTGAGCTGGATGCTCTGGATAGAAGGGTCCGCCTACTGCTCACAACATTTCGTACCCACGCTCATCTGCTATGAGACTGTACATCCCGCGGAAGCGTGGAGGTCGAGGCTTCTTAAATGCCAAGACTCTTCACAACCGCGAGGTGTGCAGTCTTAGGAAGTACTTCCTTAACAGTGAGTGTGGCTTGCATCGTGATGTTGTGGCAGTAGACAAGGGCCTCACGCCGCTCTCCTTGGCAAATGAGAACTGGCGCAAACCAACGGTGTTAAGTACCGAGGATCGCATGAACGTATGGAAGAGCAAGGAGCTCCACGGGCGGTTCTATCGGGCCTTAACAGGGTCCGATGTGGATCAGCTTGCATCAGTGAACTGGCTACGTTTCGGTGACCTCTTTGGGGAAACTGAAGGTTTTGCCTGTGCAATTGCAGACGAAGTCATGATGATGAACAACTATCGGAGATATATCCTGAGGGACGGTACGATTGACGACTGTCGAGCATGTCGACGTCCCGGAGAGTCTATCAGGCATATAATCGCCAGCAGAAGCCTAATCTCCAAAGAATTATTCACCAGCAGCTTGCTCTTCGATACGGACTTGTACAATCTGAGGTACCATACTATAAGTACACACCGATGCCGGTTCTCGAAAATGATCGTGCCACGCTCTATTGGGATCGATCTGTCATCACGGATAGGACTATTGTCGCCAATAAGCCTGATATCGTGCTGACAGATCGATTAATGTGCCAGACAGTGCTTGTTGACATCACCATCCCGCATGACGAGAACCTCGTGAAGGCCAAGAAGGACAAGCTTAGTAAGTACCTTGACTTGGCCCACGAGGTGACTGCCATGTGGAATGTGGATTCAACGATCATTGTCCCGATAGTCGTATCGGCGAACGGTCTTATGGCGAATTGATCAACACCTCAAGAATCTCTCGCTAGATAGCTGGATCAAGGGTCAGATACAGAAGGCAGTACTCCTGGACACGGCACGCATTGTCAGGAGGTTTCTCTCTCTGCGGCCCTAACTTCCGGTAGCTTGGGCCTTGCCCCGCTGCCAGTGGGCAGCTATATTAAGTTTTTTATAATATGTGTATTTTTTGTAGAATATTTTATATTTTACTTTTTATAGATATATTATAAAACCCAAATCTTAGAAAATATGAATAAATAAAGTGAATAATAATATAATAATAATTCATTTATTTCAGGCAATAGCATTGTACTTACAAATTTGTACAATGCTAGAGGCCCATATTATAAATACCGTATATCTAACATACATAATATATAATTCCTATCCTAATTTACACGTATATAGTGTCGGCGACGTGTGACGCACGGTGTCGTCGAGCAGCCGACCTCGGAACCTCCGAAATACGGCACCATGCGGCCAGAAGTCCTCCTTCATGAAGGTTGGCAGATGATGCGTCGGCACTCTCAGCACATTTGAATTAAAATTCGCTTTGTGGCGAGACTGCAGCCGCTCAACCCTCAAGGTGAAGTTAGACTTCTTTCGGACATAGTCCACGACCTCCTCTATCCTCGTAGACCAATGCAGACGGGACACGTTCAGCTGCGTCGATGATACGGCAGGACGCAGAGGAGAGTCCGGTCCGGGCGGCGCGGCTCACGGGCTTCCTCCTCTTCCTTTCCACCTTGACGAAGCCCTCTTCATCGCGCTGGTACCTCTCGGGACCCGGTGGTGGCAACGGCTTGGTAGAAGCTGGCTTACGCCGTCTCCCTGTTGGCTCCTGTGCCAAAGGCAGCGTTGGATGTGGCGGTGGGCGCTGGCGCAGCGGCGGCCGAGGCATAGGCCCGCGGTCGCGGCGGCGCCCTCGGGCTCGACGTCACCGGGGCGGGTGCAGGGGAGCGGGCGGCGGGCTGTGTAGCGCTCACAACAATAGGCGGCGAACTGCTGACAGAGACATTTTGCGCGCCGCCTCGTCGCGTGTTTACGTTAGCAGTCTCTGGTGACCTACTTACCGAATCACCACTTTTTAATGTTAATAATTCGGTACGTAGCTCACTGATGGTAGATTCGGAGACCCCTAACCTACACTGTACTTCGGCCAGGCTGGCTTTCAGGGCGGTGATGTCCTTCAGCAGCCTAGTGACGTCAACGTGGTCGAACTTGACGGGAGGCAGCTTGTCCAGCTGCTTCGCCACGAATGTGGGCACGTCATCCGGGTCTGTGACCTTCAGCAGGTTGATGATGTCCTGCAAACTTCTCTCCCCCTTTTCATCCCTTTTGCGGGATGGCATCCAGTCGGCCATGTCGAGACTCCTGTACAGCAGCTCCCTGCCACTGCAAATCTCCTCTTACTTGAAGTTTGACTTGCAGATCTGCAAGATGCTGATCTCGTCCATGGTATCGATGGCGTGCTGGATGAACGCCAGCAGTTCGTTCGCTATGAGTGTTTCGGAACTCATAGCGGTATCGGGCAGCGGCTAAGCCGCGCAATTCGCGAATAAATATTCGTGACAGTGCAATGCGGCGGTACGCGACTGTTGCCGAGCGCGTATCACTGATACTAACTAATGATACTGACTAATGATAAGGGTAATTTTAATAGAAATACATAGTAAAGAAAAAAAACACGTTTCTAAAGAATAGATTTCCTTAAAAAAAATCTTGTCTTCTGGGTTTAAAATAGTTTAAATATATAATGGTCGACATATGCTTCAATGGTCGAGATTACGAGTGTCTACTAAACTGTTGCCGACGGTACAATATGGATATTGTAGTTTGTAAGTGACAAACTATTCTAAGAGTAGAATAAAGGCTCATGACGACCTCAGTGGCGTAGTGGTCACCATGCTAGTCCGCCACCCAGAGGTTCCGGGTTCGATCCCCGGTCAGGGCAAGTTGGAAAATGGCCTTTTTCAAATTGTCCTGGGTCTTGGGTGTTTATCTATATATGTATTTGTTATAAAATATAGTATCGTTGATTTAGTATCCCATAACACAAGTCTTGAACTTATTTTGGGGTTAGCTCAATCAGTGTAATTTGTCCCTATATATTTATTTATTATTTACACACTGTTTCTTGCCAGTTGCATACAAATAAATGTCTTTGCATGGTCTAAACAAAACGTCAACCATACAAATAATTTATTATTTGAATTAAGTTGTATGCGACAGGAAATAAACTTGCAGTATCTATTGGTCTTGGATGTTTATTTTTATATGTATTTGTTATAAAATATAGTATCGTTGAGTTAGTATCCTATAACACAAGTTTCGAACTTACTTTGGGGCTAGCTCAATCAGTGTTATAGACCGTATATATTTATATTTAGTATATAAATGGCCCTTAATTCGAAGAAGGTAGGTATCTCTGTAGAAATACATGTATATATTACTAGCTTTAACCCGCGACTTCGTCCGCGTGGAAGTCGAAAATATGTCTAAGAGGATTTTAATTGGAAAATGTTGATATTTGTTGACAATTTTTTTTTTATTTTTTTTTTATATTTTTATTTTTTAATAAAAAGTACCCTATGTTACTTCTAGTACCTCCCAGAATATGTGTACAAAATTTCATGATTATTCGTCAAGTAGTTTTTGCGTGAAAGCGTAACAAACATCCACGCTTTCACATTTATAATATTAGTAAGGATAATGTTATATGTATGGAACAATGAAGAAACGGAAAATATAATGATGGAACAAAATGTTTACGCAAGATATTGGCATCGGCTAGCAATGTTTGTCAAATAAGGAGTGTGGCCGGTCCGGTCCCAAGTGTGACAGGAAATCTAATAACCCTGAACGAGAGCCACGTATAAATTCCTTACACAATCGCCTTGTAGCCCTGAAAGGGATTCGGTTAGCATCTGTTCCAGCCTGAGGAAAAGTACCGACTACGGTATGTTGAACATCCCAATAGACTAATCATATCACCTCTCCTAGGACGTACTCGTATTTGCAAAAGAGATCTGATAGGCATAGTGGACTAGGTCCGAAAAGTGTAATACATTTTAGTCCGTCACTTAGATCCGAAAATAATATACCCATCTTTTTCAGTTTACAAAAATGAAATTTCCGGATTGGAGGCTTGTAACGCCACCAGCCTTGTAATATTTTTTCAAAACTAAAAACTGACTTCACCCCCAAACTACGCAACCGATTTTGATGAAAAAATTTTGAAATCGCTCCAGACGTCTTCGAATAATGAGTGAACATACATAAAAAAAAACATAAAAGATCGCGACTAAATGATAACCTCCTCTTTTTTGGAAGTCGGTTAAAAATCGAACGTGATCGTACGTCATGCAAAATTTAAATGCGTTGTATTTTTTGATTCAAAACAACCTGAGATACTAACATTAATAAAATTTAAAAACGGATCAAAAGTTGACCCGTTTTGAAATGTAAACTATTAAGGGTTGACGTCAGGCAGGTGAAGGTTGAGAAGAACAAATGGGAAAGCGAAACCTGGGCTCTGAAACGTCGTCAATAATTCAAACTACTTATAATGCTGACAAAGTAAATTGCAATTGAGATGCTTAAAAATAATTAAGTAGGTACCTAAAAGTCGTAAATAAGAAATGAACTTCATACTGCGGGCGTATTATCCAGGTGAAACAATGTTCATAAAGGAATTTCTGCTCAGGGAATGACGTGACGTGACCATAACTCATCCCGGCTACTGGCCACTCATATTACTGCCGCATGTGGCGTAGGTACGACTTACCGTACCGGCGCTACAAAAACCAAAAGCGATGTGTCATTTCGGCAACCGGGTGTTCGGGAAAATAAACCCACCGCGGGAAAACATTTGGTGTGGCTATTTTGTCTAGTTTGAAAAAAGATTGAAATTGAACGAAGAAAGCTAACATTTCGTAGAAAAACTTTCCAAAAACACACTTTAGTACTTTAATCTATCAAAATAAGTTAGTTATGTGAGATATAGTTTGTTCAAATATAAAATCAATTTTACATGTCATATGTCACATAACAAACGATAAGTAAGAAAATTTCTACGATGTTTGTAGGGTTACGCTACACAACGACAAAACGGTGTCAGTCCTACCGTGCTACGAGATGCTACAACACGGTAATATTTGCTACAACTCGCAGGAATGTGTTTGTGCCACGAGCTACGACGTAGCATCGCTACGCCGCCGCCGGCCGCCTGCCTTGCGTAGATATGGAAATATTTAGCACTATCCTCAGCTTTTTTCAAGTAAATAAAACTGACACCCTTACTTATAAATATTATTTGGTCAACAAATGTGGCCTCCACATGCATTGTTTTGTGTGTGAATTTTTTCAAGCCGCCTAAACGCACCTGAAAGACATCTATCGTGTCATCTACATGGAAGGGCTCGAGAAATTTCAATATCTTGTTCCATCCAAGTGCAGACTACGCTCGGAGTACGTAAGGTGTGCGACATCGCTAATATGCGTCTTTTCCGGAGCTTCGGAGCTTCACCTGTTCTTCAAATATAAAGTATATTTAGTAAGACGTCACTTGAATACTTGATACATTATAAACTGTAACACAAATAGATCAGCGCACCTCTAATCCCGAAGCAACAGCCAGTAATTTGTCCGGGGCGGGCGACAAGCGCATTTTTCAGTCTTTCAAACAGAGCGGCGAATGGAAGGGTATAGTCGGCGTCTCCGGAGCTTTTATTTATTGAGGCCCGATCATCACTAACTTTGCGCATTTTGACTTTTTTTTGACAAACCCACCTTTACCTTGAAGAAAAACAAAATAAAGGAAGACGTTAATTTTTTTCAACTACTAACCTTTGTAAGATGAGTTGACAAATTGACTAAAAGGGTGACCTTTTAACCACCAGCCAAAATTTTGGAGCTAGTCATGTTCATGATTCTGAAATACTTTCCGTAAAAATATTTAATGAAAAATAATAAAAATAATTCGGCTAAGCGTTCAAATTAGTTTTCGTTTTAACGGTTATTATATGGGAGGACAATTTTTAATATCGATTATTAATATTTTGTTATAGAAAGGACTTTAGTACCATGGACTGAACTTGTCCCAAAAAATTGTCTGGTGGGTGGGTCACCCTTTTAGTCAAAGTCGCGGGTCGCATTTGGATGAGTGTCGGTGAATCAATGATTTTTTTTGCAATTTTATCAGCTATGTTACAAATAAAAAGAATTAGGAAGGGTTTTGCCCCACTATGCCTGCTTTTTCTTCTTTTCGTGTCAATGGTACTACTATATTTTGTCACTCCACAGTAAAAAAAACTAGGTCTATGGTCACTCCAGTATCTGGCCACATCGATAGCTATGTCATTTGCGGCCATCAGGTTTTCCCAAATGCAGGTGTTTGGACACCTGGGACACGTAAGTACGTGCTAAATAGTTTGTATGCCCGCTTAATTTATGTTTTAAGGTAGTATTGTCATTATAGCCAAGGGCATTGCCCCATGTTGCCTCAACCTCTAATCTAAAACCCTGAATATTTATTTCCTATGGCTCCTGTTAAAATTGTAGTAACCTTGGCAAAACAGAAAAAAGTAAGTCAAGTTACAATAAGGAGTTATCTGAAGTAGATCTCAAGTAGGTTGGCCTACTTTATAAGATTAAGGGAAGTGTGCCGTGGTTCGTGCTTCCTGAGCATTACCTACCTAAAATATCGAAGTTACACAGAAAGACGAGTGTAGTTGACGATATGTTATCAGTTATATTCTGCAGTTAAAATGGAAGGCATATACAATATGTAACAAACCCTGTCTGATCCTTGTACGAGCAACTCAAATCGTCAATATGAACAACTTTTCCTATGGGACTAATGCTTCAAGACTAAAAAAAAATGTCATTTTCATACAAAAGTGTTCAGCCGGCCCGGCCATTTGTATGAAAATGACGAAATGAATTTTTTCTTCGAGTTTCAAGCATTGGTCCTATAGGAAAAGTTGTTCATATTGACGGTCTGAGTTGCTTCTACAAGGATCGGACAGGGTTATTGTTACATATTGTATACATCATCATGACAAGGATTTCCAAAATGACCGATCTAGAGCGGCGTGTATCCAGCGCTTTCCAGCTACCGTGATCAGGTCGTCTGCCCACCTTGTGGGTGGGTGTCCTAGGTTGCGCTGTCCGGCCGCGGCGGCTATTCGAGAACTTTCATGCCCTATCGACCGTAGGTCTCCAATGAGCTAAAGCGCTGGTAAAGTAAGGTATTTACATGCAATATAATCCCTAATAATATACATTCACACATTAAGTGGAAGTCACCCCTATTAGCCCAGCGTTTGGCAAATGCAATACTATGCCGAAAAACTCAGTTTAGTTGTGTTGTCTTTCAATCGCCTAGTATTCACAAAGTATTCTTAGTATGTCGCAGTTTGACTTTAATTTTATTTTTGTAAAAAGTAGTGAACCTTTTACGTTCGACTTTGTTTTTTAGACACAGGTGGATGGTTCGACCATAGCAAGGTTGCAGTAAAACATTGGATGCAGACCGCTTCTAATCGGTCCTTTACGAAAACCCTGGGGAGGCCTATTTCCAACAGCTGTGGCCTTCCTATGGCAGAAGAGCATGACATAGCATGAAATGCCTGCTCTGTCCTCTCTTCATTTTGTGTTTGAGACGTGTATTCTGGACATTAATGTATTGCGTTCGCAAGGTGAGGCATGTAACGGCAAGTCCTCGGCCGGCGTGTCCGGCATGTCCTGTCCACGGCCGTCTGTCTGCTTTGGCTCGATCGTCGTTTGTCTTCACATACGAAGTCTGCATAGATGCTGTATGTTTATCTACTATGGAACGGAAACGCTGCGAACGAGTTATTATTATTATCTTTATTTATTTTTGTACATAAGTTAGGTCTTATAATAAATTAACAAAAAGTAATATATAAATAAAGTACACCATATAAATACAAAACCTAACCTAGCCACCCGCTGGCGGCGGGGTAAGGCCCAGGGCAAGTTATAAAATGGTCTTTTTCAAATTGCCCTGGGCCTTGGATGTTTATCTATATATGTATTTGTCATAAAATATAGTATCGCTAAGTTAGTATCCCATAACATAAGTCTCGAACTTACTTTGGGGCTAACTCAATCAGTGTTATTTGTCCCTATATATTTATTTATTTATTTATTTATTTATATGGTATTTACAAACATAACCCTATGGGTTGTATTGTAATTTTATTTATATTTTTTTCGTGGGTAAAGTAGGTCTCAACAAAGTGTGGCGGGGTGACAAAGAAGCATAGTAAATAAATTCGCCCGAGGCCCATCCTATAACTGAGAAGCCTGTATTAAATTCCTAATTGCTTGTAACGATTAATTTATGATAATGGAATAGCGTGCACTAAGGTTTGCTTGTTTATTTTTGTTGTCTTACCCAGCCATTGAAAGTAGATTAAAATGTATTTATTACTCGACTTCGGAACGACGTTGATGTTTTTGAGCATGTGCTTAAAGATCTACACGTATTTCTTAGTTAATATGTACTCACTCTTCAATACAAAAAGAGAAAATGTTTTTCTACTCCTATAAATGTTATCTGATTACTTCTATGTGATTATATTAGATCTTTATCGATGAAATTGCCGTTTTGTATGAAAAAATTTAAACGAATTTTTTACGTGTATTTTTTATTTGTATTAATCGAAGTATTCACCGATGCAATTAACGCATCTTTGTCAACGCAGTGGCAGTTTATTGATGCCCTTCTTAAAGAAATCAGCTGGACGGGAGGCAACAAATTCTTCAAAGGCATTTTGTACTGCCTCTCGGGTATTGAATTTTTTTCCCGCCAAGAAGTTATCCAAATTCTGGAAAAAGTAATAGTCTGTAGGCGCAAGGTCGGGTGAGTAGGGCGGATGACGGAGAGCTTCCAACCCCAGTTCTTCCAACTTGGAGACCGTCTATTGTGCAGTATGAGGTCGCGCGTTGTCGTGCAGGAGCAGCGGAGAGGAGCGATTGACCAATGCTGGTTGGAGATGTGTCAGCTTCTCCATCATTGTGTTCAGTTCTTCACAGTAAACATTTGTAGTAATGCTCACCCCGTTTGGTAAGAAGCTGTGATGAATCACACCAGCGCTAGACCAAACAGTGACCATCACTTTTCTAGGGGTAAGTTTTCGTTTAGGGCATTGTTTAGGTGCTATACCAGGATCCTACCAACTTGCTGAGTGCTTGCGGTTATTAAACAGAATCCATTTTTCATCGCAGGTAACAATGCTCAAAATTCCTTCATTTGTGTGTCCGTTGAGCAGTGCAACGCGTACTTCGCGCTGGCATTCATTGAGTTCGTGGGGCACCCATTTGTCAAGCTTTTTTACCTTGCCAATTTAACGCAAATGGACCAATATAGTTTGACGCTAACGTCGAAAGCTGCTGCTAATTCAGCCGTAGATTGTGTATCATCAGCTTCCACAATCGCCTTTAATTCGTCAGTGTCGACCAAAGTCTTCGGACGGCCGCGAGGTTCATTTATCAGGTCGAAATATCAGAACGGAAGCGAGCAAACCAATAACAGGTGGTGCGTTGGTTTGTAGTGTTAGCTCCGTAAACGTCGTTGATGTTGCGTGCCGCTTGTGCCGCGTTGCTGCCACGACGGTACTCATTTTCCATAATTACTCGAATTTTTAACGTATTTATGATGACAAAAAAGATTGAAATGCGATGAAAATGTAACACTAATCAATAAACAAATGACTACTTTTGGAAAAAGAATTCCATGTTTTTAAAATAAAATTAATTTGAAGTTAGAATTCTTAGCCAAACATAAATTATTTTGATTTGAAATGGCCAGTACTGCAGAACGGCAATTTCATAGGTAAAGACCTATTACTTACATAAAAAATTGTGTTTCAATTTAAACTATTACAATCAAAACTAACAAAAACAAAATAAACTCCATTGAAAAACAAAGGTATGAGCATAGAGAGCGCCGACAATGAATGAGTTTGTGGATGGGAATACGATGAGTGCTGCTGGCGTTTCCATTAACTGCCTGTTCCCGCTGCCCGACTAGCCCTATTGCAGTATGAGACAATATTGGCCAAATATTGACGCGATGAATAGACAATATTAAATGCATAAAGCGATTACACGCAGCTGATTAAAACCAATGTTTGACAACTAGTTAACTTAATTTGGTTATTGATTATATATTTTGTTTCAAACATATACCTATACAATGACCTTTTTAATTTAGTAAAAATATTTTAGGTGTGATTCAGTCCACAATTTTGAACAACTTTTCCCGTGAATGTATATAGAAATACGAAACAAAATTTTTCATTTCCCGTAGTAACGATATCACGTGACTACTTCGATTTGTATGAGAATCTAAAATTTTTTTTCTTTTTTCGATAAACATTTATCGGGAGAAGGAGAGTTGTTCAAAATGATGGACTGAATCACCCCATAAAATAGTTTTACTTAAAAAGGACATTGTATAGGTATATGTTTGAAACAAAATGTATAATTAATTTATAATATTTTATTAAACTTAGTAAAGGATAAACGGGCATAAATGTACAGCCCAGCCGACATATGACTTTCTTTTGGGTTTCCTATAAGACCAATCATAATTTTCATCATCATTTCAGCCGCATAATGTCCACTGCTGGACATAGGACCAATGCTGGTCTCTTGAAATAGTGATCTTAAAATATCGATATTGACTGGTTTATGCGTTTGTGTCTTATTAGAGCCCAATGTAGGTATATTTATTATATTTAATACGCCCGACCAAAACCAATGATAGTCATATATAAGCGGGAAATCGCCATTAAGGGGCTACCTGAATTTTTCGGGGTCCAGTGCTGCCCCCATTTGAATTAAATCATTTAAAAGGAAACGGAGATATAATTTAAGCTTGTGAGATCTTGAAGCTTCTTTACGCACAATTGCGAAAAACGGCCACTTTTGGCGTATGTGCGTAGAAAAGCTTCACGTTGTCACTTTAAACTGTAAACAGTAGTTCATAAAATAGTTTAAAGGGTTGTCTAGAGCCTGCTCAAGACAAAATTTTAAATGATATCTCCGTTTCTTATCAAATAATTTATTTTAAATAGGGGCAGCACTGAACCCCGGAAAATTCAGGTATCTCCTTAATTACATTGCAAAATAAGTAAATAAAATCAAGTTGAATAATTTTAAGACACTGTAACAGGCTAAGAAAAAAAAACAAGTCAGATATTTAGAAATAGTTTATTTAATAATAAAAAGTAAAAAAACTAAAACCCAACTACGACAAAAAACGACGCTGAAAAAGTATAAAACAAGATTTTCAGAATACTGAACTGAACAAAGTTGCTAATGTAGTTGCAATATTCACTATGTAGAGATAAATTTTCATGTTTGGAAAGGCGTAGTCACACGTTACATATACCTACCTACCGTAGCACTTTGACAACGTGTGACTACGCCTTTCCAAACATGAAAATTTATCTCTACATAGTGAATATTGCAACTACATTAGCAACTTTGTTCAGTTCAGTATTCTGAAAATCTTGTTTTATACTTTTTCAGCGTCGTTTTTTGTCGTAGTTGGGTTTTAGTTTTTTTACTTCTTATTATTTGTACTATTTTGGTGTTAAAGTGTATTTGTGGCGCATAATATTAACAAAAGTTAAATTAATGAACTAAATAAGTAGTAAAGAAGCTATGAACGAAAAGATGTGAATTATATGCAGACAGCCCATAAATACAGGTAAAGTCACAAGCAAATGCTAGTAATATATATGTATTCGAAATGTACAAGTAAAGCGCTTTCAAATGATACCAAACACGACATATTTATCTTAACTTTATTTTTTTACTCTGTATGTTTTGTCCGCTAGAGGGCGCCACATTAGATTTTGTGAAACCCCATATAGCCTATAACCAGCGGACAATTAAGACGCTTCTAATGATATGTCATTTGTCAAATTCTGATAAGTAGTTTAGAAGTTACGAGGGAACAGATGAACATACATACATACATACATACATAGCCTGTCAAAATCATAACCCTCCTTTTGCTTTGCCGTAGTCGGGTAATAAACTATTAACAACTTCTCCTATGGGACCAATGCTTAAACTTCGAGAAAAAAAAACTACATTTCATACAAAAGTGTTCGACCGGCCCGGCAATTTGTATGAAAATGACGGTTTTTTTCTAGTCTCAAGCATTGATCCCATAGGAAAAGTTGTTCATATTGACGGTCTGAGTTGCTCCTACAAGGATCAGACAGGGTTTTTATTACATATTGTAGAACGTCAGACGTAGTTTATTAAAAAAATATGTAAAATCAAAAATTACTATAAAAAGTAAATAAAAGTGCATTAGTACTTAATATTCATCAAAGGCTGTAGCTTTGAATTTATTTCTACGCCTTTTATGCACAAAGAAAATTGAAAATACTACAGGATTAATCATCTACTGATGAATTTATTCGCGCGTTGTTTAAGCACTATTCAAATCAATCTTTGTAATTATTGAGTTTGTGTCAAACAGACTATAATTAATTGAAGATGAGAGACGAGAGATAGTAAGTTATGATTAAATCTCAGCTCTTAATAACTGCCAAAGCCCAACCAGGTACCAACATGTTCTGCAACTACTCAACTTCCCAATGCTTTAAATAGGCCTCTTTAAATGTGCTTCCTTAATGCTGCTGCTCTCGTCTGTGCTTAATCCACGATTATTTTAATATTATCGACCTATCTTGCCATCGGAAGACATATGCTGTGTTTACGGGTCACCACTCTGTATCTCTTATTACCAACAAAATTCATACGACGTTATAATCAATACAAAATAATTCTACATAGTAAGCACAAAGATATTCGCTGAGAGGCAATTTCTTAAAAGCAGCCTCGAGTTTATTTCCGCATAACATCTCAATATACCTGCATAATATCTCGCATCAATACAGGGGTTTGAATAGCATAAAATAAATTACATACGTATACCACCAATGCCTATGCTGATGTTATAGGTTACACAAAAAACCTCCCTATGTACATTAGTGTAGAGCACGTTTTAGAATGGAAGGTAGATGAAATATCCAAACTTTTTAAATAAACAGTAGATATAAAACACAAATCGGCGTTATTGAATAAATCAGTGGAGACGATAAGTGTTCGAGGGTGCGAGTGAATATTCTGCTTGTAGTTATGCTGTAACGAGGTATGCTCGGCGTGCGCGGAATACTGCCGGATGGTAGATGCGGCTCAGCGAAATTAAACATACCGAAACTTGAATCAGACGGTATGCGGCATTTCCAAGTATAAATTTAACAGTTAGTTGAACACGATGCCTACGTAGCGTCATTAAAAGAGAATAGCTGCAGCGGTCGGGAAAGAATGTAGGGAATAAAATTCTGCAAGCTGCAAATAATGCCGAATCTAGTGAGAACGTTTAGCGCGGCACGGCTGGTTCGTACATTCTTTATGCCGAATTGCGCTTGCAGAATACCTGATGGAACAGTTGCAAACTTTGGAACTACACTCAAGCTTAAATCACACGTTTGATAGTGTCTCAAACAGCGTATGAAACTATTATAAATAACTGGATCAGAAGTGATTGTTCTTTTTTTATGTTATAGGTCAGCAAACGAACAAGCGGGTCACCGGATGGTAAGTGATCACCGCTGCCCATGAACAACTGCAACACCAGGGGTGTAACAGAATCGTTACCGGCCTTTCAGGAAGATATAGACTCGTTTTTTGAAGGTTTCAATGTCGTATCGGTCCGGGAACATTGCTACAGGAAGTTGATTCCACAGTTCGGTCTTACGTGGTAAAAAGTTCCTTTTGAAACGTACGGTGGTTGATTGCCAACTATCTAAGTGGCGTGGATGAAATTTAAATTTCAGGCGAATGGTGCGGTGGCGAAATTTTGCAGCAGGTATTAAGTCGAACGATTCTTCAGAGCATTCCCCATGATAAATGCGCTAAAAAATGCACAAGGATGCAACATCCCTACGTAGAGCCAGAGGATCGAGACGGCCGACGAGAGTCACATCGTCGATTATATGAGTTGCGCGATTTTGAATACGATCAAAAGGAAGAAGTTGGTATTTAGGTGCCCCGGCCCAGAGATGGTAGCAATATTCCATATGCGGCTTAACTTGTGCCTTATACAGCTGAAGGCGATGTGACGATGTGAAATATCGCCTTGCTCTACCGAGGATACCCAGTATTTGAGAATTTAAATGATTTTTGACATGTCGATCGCTGATGTCACTGTGTCAAGCTGGCATCATGCACGTGACTCGCTACTAGCTAAAATTCCTTAATACTCATCGTTCGCTTAAAATGATTAGCAGAACTTCTGCTGCATTTCGGTTCATACTATGCACTCGGTGTATATATAAAACAGAAATTACGCAACTTATTTTCACTAATTACTTAAAACAATTGCGCTTTTTTGGCCTGGTCCTTACTGTGTAGATGTTATGCATGGTTCCTTAATAAATACCATCTATGTAACTGTGAACAACAACAGAAGCTTCGGTAAATGTAGCTTGGGCTTTAATTTTCAATTAGTATTCGTTATTCCTTTTACAACTTTCTGAAGTGTCCCATCTCGCCATTTTACCGAAAACCTACTCGTATACTGATTGTCTAGACATTTCAAGAGTGCTTACACGCGCGAAATCGTTTGTTAATGGGCATAAGTTTGTTGAAGTGATTTGGAGCAAGAAGGTAGTAGGTAAGTTCGCCTAGTACTTAAAGTAGTACTTCAGTCAGACGGACAAATATCACGCAATCACGGTCCTAGTACTGTATAATACCTTATTAAATTATAAGTGGTACCTACAATCAGTTTTAAAAAGTACATGATTTACTCATAAACCTTTGTATGTTCTGTACAATCTACGACTTTGTTCTCTTCTCCGTGCGGCTGTCTAGACTGTGCAAAGTTTTACATATACGTGACAAATAATTCGAGCTAATGGACTAAAGTTTGCTGAAACGAGCTTGGAACAAGCACATGTTATGCTTTTTAGTGAATTAGTTGCAGGGAAGTGAATACTGAGCATGATTTGAGTTTTGGAAGTTACTAACTTAAGTGTTAACTGTTGTTAGCGAGAAAATCTGTTCAACTTAGTAAGGTTAATGAATTAACGAAAGAGTGTGCGAAAATGATCCAAAAAGTGAAAGTTTGCAAAATAAGTGGAAGAAACACTTCTACAATCTACGCAGTAGGAGAAACACATTCTAGGTTTTGGGCGTGTTTGAACGACACGCGCATGTCTAGCGCGCTTTGAAATTTTTGAAATTTGTTGAATATAATTTGAGTCCTATAATACATTAATACAAACTAAAATTGCACTAACCGAGGTCAACACCTCCGCCTTCCCTCTGCCTTGCGTCCGCCCGGCGCTCGCCCTAAATGGATGTGCTTGGCGTGTGCATGTCGTTTGAACGAGCTCTAAATTCCAGCACGTGTGTACATGTGTATTGAGCTATTTGAAATAAGAATTCTGTATCCATGTACAATGAATAATACTACTGCTATGTGTATCTTCAACTTTGTACCTTAGATCAGCTTGACTTATTTGTTGAACAGATAAAGGCGCTGAAAACCGCAATGTTCCAAGATTAGAGTGACGTACTTAAGACGGATTAGCTATTTTGTGAGTAAAACTTGCTAACGCTACTCAGAATACAGATTAAGACTCGATGAGATTAAACTTAATAAACCTATTCCGCTCACCTGATTCACTTTCGAGTTAAGGGCTCGTAGCTTGTTGTGAAGGATAACATGGGGAACTATCTTAAGGTATGTGCATTCCAATAACCCAATCACACTGAACGTATTTAGATTGGACTAATGAAAGCCTAAGGTTTGATTCATAATATAGTGAAAGAAGAATTAAGATGTAGTATGTCGCGTCGTTTGTAACTCTACATTAGAATAACATCTAGGTTATAATTTATTTAAATATATTATTCTCGTGATTGGCCTATATTTAGGCCAGAAAATAAGCATTGCTTACAACGTGGCAATGCTGCCAGATTTCTGGGCACGTTGCCGCAGGGTAAAGAATTACAGGGCCTTTTTTAACCGACTTAAAAAAGAAGACTCCAAGACTTGATAGGTTGACCCATAGACATTTTATCATTTCTATGGGTCAACCTGACTCACCTGTCCATAATCGGTTGTGTAGTCTGGTGCTGAAGTCGGTTTTTAGTTTCGAAAAATGTTTATTTTTAAATATAAGTGTGTTGTGTATTGTAGTGAGTAGTATTTTTATCATAATTTTAGTTTTTTAGAACGTTGAATTGTTTTCTCGTTTTGATTAAATGAAGTTCCTTTTGTTAATATTTAAAGTTTATACCCGATCATATTCCTATATAATGCCTATTTATATAAATAAACTTCATTACAATATCTACGTACAAATGGCGGACTTCATGACAGGGGCCTTTAAACTATCTACTATAAATTATCAGTTTATATTTACGCTTTATGGTCGTAAATAGACTGTATATATAAGACTTACCTACGCGTATCAGAATCACATGACCCATCCCGGAGTAAACTTTTTATTATTTCTCCCCTCACTCTTCGCTCTTGTCCGTGAAGTTAAGTGGAGATGTCTCCACTCCTCTCTTCTCTGCCATACTTCTAATGTCCTGGTAGGACCCAACAAAATACCTACCTGAACTACAATGTTTGGTTACGTGGGAACGGTTACGAAAATCAACACAAAGCAAAATTGCCAAGCGACACAAATATCTGTATGTCTCTAAGAGCAGATTTCATATTTGTGCTGTTTGGTGTAGACCGTGGGGCCCCAGCGCGAGAGCCTACTTCAAAACGATCTCCGCTCCATATCACCGCTGCTGCTAATTCGTTGAGCAAATAATCAACATACCCTGTTGATTATTTAAAATTGAGAATAATCAATTTCTTGGCACAGGAAAAAACACCTATATGATTTTTTAGACTAAGTTTAATTTAAAGGTTTAGTTTAAATAGTTTAGAGCTAACTCAATCAGTTTCATTTTAAAATAAAATTGAATTTTTTGTCGCCAATAATTATATTGTAACGAGAAGGTCATTGCACCTTATTTACTTAAACCAGACAAACAACCCGTCGAGCCCTGTCTCGGTGCTCTCGGCAGATTTTAATCCAATCAGACCCCAAACAACGGCACAACTTTGAACATGGCTCGACTGTTGTTTCACTGGCTAGATTGCAATAGCCAATAACTAAATTATAAAGCATGGATAAGTTAATTGTTCATATCAACACCAAACACATGAAAAAGAAACCTTAGTAGTTGTTGGAGGTAGGAATGTATGTCTTACCCCAAAAGACTTCTTTCTCAGCATCACTTGTTAGTTGACTGGTAGAAGAAGCCCTTGGCCTTAAGTCCGTCATTTACATGTATTGTAATGAAGGTAAATAAATGAATAAATAAAAAATTTGCTATTTCCTTTTTATATACGTACTTATTGCAATGCTTCCACGTTGATCTGGGAGAAATAAAAATTGGACATGCCAGTTACTTTTCTTCTCGAGCAGATCATAAAAGCCGATCGAGGGAATTGGTGAAAGTGCGAAACGCTTAAATATGCGATGCGGCTAGCAACTATCACTATTTTGATTCCTTTTTACACCTTCTCGCCCACCATCACGCTAAATGAAGCCTTTCAGTCATTCGGCCCTAGGGTCTACCTGCTTAGAGCCGTAAGGTCCAAAATGCCTTCACTATAAAATTATTACGCAACACTATTCTCCTAAGCTTCATATACGAGATTAATATTAATTTCAATCTACAAATTCAATACATGCGCAGATTAACTTAAGCGAGCTTTCAGTAATCCCCAATCAATTAATCCACATGAATGAGTGGACACTCCTCACCAGGAAGCGGGCTCTAATTAATGCTGTATGTTGTAACTTATTTATGCTAACCCAGCCTTCGTTAATATTAAAATTTGATTAAAGGCTCCGCCAGACGGCGGTGGTAGTGACGATTTATATGAACGCAGCGTTATAGCAGTATTATTTTTAATATAAACTAACTGTATATGAGTGCGAAAAATGAAAGGTTAGGAAAGAGATCACGCAGCTGCTCCAATATTTTTGACCTCGTCAAAAAAGATGTGTTGTAAGTTTGACGCTTAAATCGGTATGTCTGTGGTGTCTCAAATGGATGGACCATTTCGATGCGGTTTTTTACGTGAAAACAAATACGTGATGAAAATTTTTCCCACGATTGAGATTTCGAACCCGCGTCCCTCACGTTAACGCCGTGAGTGCACTACCAATTGTGCTATCGTGACTTCGAATCACCTTGACGAATTTGCTTATCACATAGTTCACACGCATTTGAAGCATGCGTTAATTTGGATAATAATCCGAGCCTAGTAATGCTGTTAAAAACTAATAATTTAACGCTTAAAAGTCAGGGTTTTTTAATTTTTCTTACAAATATTAGGTGGCACTACGGTTATCAATTGGAATATGTGGTCCCGCTTCTCATCACAAGATGGCGCTCTTGTTAGTAGGTTGTTTTTTTTAATTTGTCTGGCAAATAAACTTATAATCAACCGCTGCTTACGGAAAATACTTTGCGTTTTCTGGCATAAGAAGATCTCCAAGCCTGTAGGAGGCGTGCCGGGTAATGCCAATAAACAAGCAGATCATGCGTCCCGAATGGACATAGGTATCCATACACTCAGCAGAAAGCCCACACTCATCCTTAGGCAAGCCCTGGAGTGAACTTCCCAGGGCAAATAAAAAGTTGGCTGTCCCAAGCAGACCTGCGGTGCACAATTGTGGCGTAGATGGAGACAATCGGGCTAACCCGAAGTAAAGCGTGTAGCGAAAGATCGATCGCGATGAAGAAAGAATTAATGCACTTTTCTCTACGATAGCGCCTTTGATAGCATTCATAAGCGTAGGTCTTTACATTTTCTGAATTTCGAACGAAAGAGCTAAGTAGCCACCGAACTTTTTTAAACAAAACTCTTTTCATAGATTAGTAAAAGCAAGATCAGCACCAGGCTTTTCATGTTGCTGTATTTTAGTATTTGGCTCTAATTTAGACAAAAATAGTAATTTATTTGCTTTTAGTTTATTTAACTGAATTATACGAAACCCAGTTGCAAAAGAATCTAAGCTTATAAAAAACATGTCTGAATTCCATGAATGTATATGATGTAGGAGGGGTAATGAATAACATGCAAATGGGTCGCTTTAATGAAAACCGCTCGCACCCCTCACCCCCTTGTGCCTCCTCGGCTCCAGAATCACGAATGTGTCGTATTAATTTGTCGAAGTGAATTATAATTACCTATGTTTCAAAACCCACGCTCAATCACGTATAACTTTAGTTACAGTATACACCGCGTACCTTAACCAAATGGTAAGGTGCATCCACACCGCAGTTAAGTAAGTATTATAATAATTTTTATTTTTTCATTAACCTATACGGTCCCATTGCTGGGTAAAGGTCTCCCCATCTCCTTTCAAATACTTCGATCGTGTGCCACTTCCAAACATTCCCTCTCGAACTGTCGCAAGTCGTCACACCAACATATGTCTAACAATATTTAATTGAATAACTAGCTTTTTGGGCGTTGCGCGGACTGCAAGTAGCTCGCGGTTTTTCGTACAGCTGTTGAGGTAGGTTAAATTACATGTGCAGTTGAGAAAATAGATAAAAAAACTGCAGTCAGTTGAGGAAACAAGAAAAAATGTGTATGCGGCCATCTTGGATCCAAAATCCTTCGGACCGCGCCAACATGACTTTGCTCTGATGAGGTCTCTTCTTTTGATGATAATCTGAAATCTACAGTACAGTTCATTCTCAACATATCACTGGACGACTCGCAATGGAGCCAGGCGGCGCTTCCGATAGAGCTAGGGGTATTGGGGTGCGGCGTGTCCAGGATGTTGGTGTGCCGGCTTTCTTGGCGTCGGCGCATGGGGTTGCTATTCTCGTTGCTGTCATTCTTTCCATAAATGGCGATGAGCTAAACATATCTTATGTGGCCGATGCGAAGGCAGCTTGGGTGGTATATATATATATATATATATATCTTTTGCCCGCGACTTCGGCTGCGTGGACTTTAGTTGGTATTTTCAATAAAATCGGGTCACGCGCAGTGAATGGTTACGTAGTTGCAAATGCCGATGAGTTAAAATTATAAAGTAAATAATAATTTTTTAATTTCATCATTAAATTTAAATAGTTTGATTTATTTTCCATACTGGTCTAGGATAAAGGCCAAACCTTAGAATGTGCCAGCAGCTCTTTTTTCCACGGTGATTGTAAAAGACCGAGAGAATGGGCAAGATTTGATTCATGTTGCGTAGCATTAGTAACAGCCCATCATTATTTGGATTCCCTTTCCTTCCTTCCATTCAATAAGAGATAAATTTATTCTACATTGAATAAAAATTTTTGACTTTGACTTTTTCATCTTAACGTCCTCCATTATCACGCTATGAGGCATCTGGCGAACTTTAGGTACTCCCAGGTTATTGACGTGCAGTGCCTCGACACATCATCCCCGAAGAGTTTCAAGTATGGCAGGAGGTTGGTGTTCTCTGAGATCAATGTATGCTTCTTGTTGACATACACTAAGAATCTTCATTTAAACTGTCTGGAGGTTCTTTGCGGCGTACTTTGAGTTCATACTAACTGCAAAAAGTGTCGTGTCATCGGCAAAGAACACCAACAGCCGGCTACGGGGATGTTGT
This sequence comes from Acrobasis suavella, assembly GCA_943193695.1. Lineage (NCBI taxonomy): Eukaryota > Metazoa > Arthropoda > Insecta > Lepidoptera > Pyralidae > Acrobasis > Acrobasis suavella. The sequence continues at coordinate 9,436,204 of OW971947.1, forward strand.
CGGTGTAAGTACTACGCGTATCGACGTGGAGAATATAAAATCTGACAGATTGGTATTTTTCTACTACCGGCACCATAATATTTCGGTCCTCAGGGAAACGTCTTTTTTTACGTGTAAACGCAGACATTTTTTAAGCTAAGACAGACCTGGCACGGTGGCCGCTTATGAGCCAATTGAGAGGTTCAATTAGCGAGAGGAGTCGAAGTGGCCTACGGGGTGGCCTGTCGGCCTTCAACTCTACCTGCTAGGGTAAAGGCGCATGTTGACACAAACGCGAATTCAACCCGGATGACCGTAATTGCCGAGAGACGGAATTCCGTTTCCATCGCCTGACTGGCCCACGTTATGGAGGCAGCAGTTGCTGCCCATAAGCCCGCCTCCTGTGCCCTGTGCATCGGCGGCGGATGACCAGGTTGGTCGTTGCCTCCAGGCGTCTCTCCGCCGCCTCTTTGCGAAGCATGAATGACGCTCTCCGCAAAGGCCTGCATTGTTGTCCACGATGTTTCGCTGTCGACCATGTGACGCACCACCGAAAGGCCGTGCCCCTCTACCTCGCACAGTTCAGCGTGGTTTTCCACCCAGGCTGGGCAGTCCGCCAGGGTGTGAATCTAGACTTACCTAATCAAACCACTCTGTCTAACGTCTTCTCGTAGTCAAGAAGTATCAGGCGGCGCGAAACTCACCGTGCTGGATTCTTCCATGCTGATTTGAGAGAAAAAATATCTTCCCTTTTCACGCAGATCGTAAAAACCGATCAAAGTGAATGGGCGAAAATGTGAATCAGCAGCTAGCAATGTTGTAGGATATGTATCCTATCACTACCTATTTTGATTCATTTTTCGATCTTTCTCCCACAATTACGCTAAGAATGGCTGTTGCGCGGCATGTTGCGACCCGAGGCTCTAAAACTCGCTTTTTGGTTGCGATACCCAATATACATAGTGCACCTATTATAAGACGGTGACTTTTAGTAGTTAGAACTGATGTTCATTATGAAATGGTAATATGCCCAGAACCTCATTTAAATTTAAATGTTTAAACAGCGCTATCATCTATCGGTGGCGGTGTAGAAATTGTAAATATTTAGGATTCCGTACCCAAAGGGTGAAAACGGGACCCTATTACTAAGACCGGTCTGTCACCAAGCTGTATCTCATGAACCGTGATAGCTAGACAGTTGAAATTTTCACAGATGGTGTAGGTATTGCCGCTGTAAAACTTACGGTGTCAACGCCTTTACCGCTTTTGCCAGGCCCGTGTGCTACTCCCGTTTTACAGACCTGGCACGGTGGTCGCTTTATTTTTAAGAACACTCCGAAACCACGACATTGTGAATATTTAGGATTTTGTACCCAACGGGTAAAACGGACCCTATTACTAAGACTCTACTGTCCGTCTGTCTGTCACCAGGCTGTATCTCATGAACTGTGATAGCTAGACACTTAAATTTTCACAGATGATGTATTTCTATTGCCGCTAAACATAACATCAAATAATAAAATAAAATAAAATCAGTAATTAAATGGGGCTCCCATACAACAAACATGATTTTTATAGATAATGGCACGGAACCCTTTGTGCGCGAGTCCGACTCGCACTTGGCTGGTTTTTATTAACTTAATATGAACTTTCAATCATCATTTTATATAACGATTAACAAAAGTTAAAATCAATTTATGGAACAAAAATGTAGGCCGTGATTCTTTAAATTGATATAACTTTTTTATTTATGAACGGATTTAAATGAATCAAACACTGAATGTTACGTGAAGCTTATCAAAATACAATAGTGAAAACTGCAACCGAATCGGTGCAGCCGTTTTAGAGATTAGCGTGCACAAACGCACAGACAAACAGAAAACAGACAAAAATACAAAAATCTTTGTTTTGTGTTCGTTGATAAAAGCCCCCAACAATATTTTTTCTCATTTTTCTTTCATGTACAGGCAGCGATCGGTTACGATTTTATTATATGTATAGATATAGATAAGTTCAAAATATAGTATCTGTTTCTGTCATAAAAGCAGCTATGTTCAAATATTTAGTAGTTTTGTAGTAATTTGCCATACATGACAAGTCCATATGTATTTCCAGCTTATTTGTTGGTAAAGTAAATTAGTTTATGTAAAACGTCGAACAAAAAGTAGACACAGGTACGTGTAGATGTAAAAGTAGAGTTAGACAGAAGAAAAGAAAAACGCTCTAAGTTAAATTCTCTATTTTTATTAAATTGGTATTTAAACTATCGTGCTACGAACACACGATTTATGTAGGACCTTTTTTTGGGTCTAACATTTCGAGTAGGAGTTATAATATGCTACGTGGTCGCAGACAGACTCTCAAATTCTACTCTGTTCGTAAATTATATACAAAATGCAAAGCTCTTACGCCTCGGGGACTACATTCTTAGAGCATGTAAATGTTCTAAGCCTATATTTATTCACATAATACTTTGCGGAAACCCAGAAAGGGCGTAGTCTTGGCATTTTCGCGTAGGAAACGTACTTATCTGTCGATGATGCCTCGGCCCACATCAAAAAAGATCTGAATAGACCGGGAGGTGCCGCGTCCGAGATAACAGCTCTTCAAAGGGGAGAAATGCTAAAACAAAATTCAAAAGGGAGAAAGGAAATATCTTCCTAAGTAAATTATAAAAGTGCGACAAGGGGCCTTTGTTTTCGGCCGCTACTGTCAGTGCTGCGCCATTTTCAGCCATTTTCAAACTGACTGCCGGTTTATTTGTAACAGACGCCGGTTTTTGTAACGCGATTTGAGATTTTTGAAGGCGCAACTAATTCGGATAAGTATTTACGATTTAATATTATGAGTATACCCGAGGCTGAAGACGACGATGAGACTATGATTTCAACAACTACAAGAGAATCACCAACAACAATGGACACACCACCATTAGTCATCGTTTCCAATAGAGCAGCGCGGGCGACACTCGCCCTGATGACGATCGTACCTAACCCGATAGAAACTAGTCGGCCTTTTCCAACTACACTAGGTGAGCAAAACCGTTTTTATATATTTAGTTATTTACGATTTATTATTTTTTGTTCATGCGGTTTTTGTTTGTAATAAGTAGTTGTTAGTTCCACACACACACACACACTAACACGTCTTGCTAAGACAGACAGAGCATCGTCTTGCGGCTCTAAGCAAACTGAGTCCCGGACCATGAGACTTAAAGGTCACTTTAAGCGGGATGGTGGGCGAGAAGGTAGAGAAAGGAATCAAAGTAGTAATGTTGCTAGCAACCTATCACTACTTTGATTCCTTTTTCTACCTTTATTATTTTATTTTGTATGCGGCTAGCCGCATCGCCTATTATCATTGAAAAGAAGCAGCTGATAGATTCAAATTATGCTTAGGGTTCGTGGACTATGAAAAAGCTTTCGATTCGATCGAAACATGGGCCGTGCTTCAGTCTCTCCAGCGATGCCGTATTGACTATCGGTATATCGAAGTGTTGAAGTGCTTATACAGTAACGCCACTATGTCAGTCCGAGTACAGGAGCAGTGCACGAGGGCTATTCCACTGCAAAGAGGTGTAAGACAGAGAGACGTTATTTCTCCGAAACTGTTCACCGTTGCACTGGAAGATGCCTTCAAGCTTCTGGACTTGAAAGGATTTGGCATCAACATCAATGGCGAGTATTTAACTCACCTTCGATTTGCCGACGATATCGTTGTCATGGCAGAATCGATGGAAGACTTATGTACTATGCTCGGAGACCTAAATCGAGTTTCCCACCCCACAGGGCCTAAAAATGAACATGGACAAAACGAAAGTAATGTTGAATGTCCATGTCGCGCCCCTAACTGTATGAGTTGGAAGCTCCGCTCTCGAAGTTGTAGACGAGTATATCTACCTGGGTCAATCGATCCAGGCAGGAAGTTCCAGCTTCGAGGAAGAAGTCTTTCGACGAATCTGACTCGGTTGGGCAGCGTTCGGGAAGCTACGCAGTGTCTTCTCGTCCAAAATACCTCAGTGCCTCAAGACTCTGAAACGTGGTCCCTTACTATGGGCCTCATAAGAAGGCTCAAGGTCACTCAACGCGCTATGGAGAGGGCTATGCTCGGTGTTTCTCTACGTGATCGAATCAGAAATAAGGAAATTCTTAGGAGAACAAAAGCCACTGACATAGCCCAGCGGATTAGTTTGTTGAAGTGGCAGTGGGCGGGACACATAGCGCGACGAACCGATGGCCGATGGAGCAAAAAGGTTCTCGAATGGCGACCACGTACTGGCAAGCGAAGCGTAGGACACCCACCCACAAGGTGGTCTGACGACCTGAATAAGGTCGCTGAAAAGCGCTGGATGTAAGCCGCTCTAGATCAGTCATTCTGGAAATCGTTAGGAGAGGCCTATGGCCTGCAGTGGACGTTATGCGGCTGAAATTATAATTATGATGATGATAGATTCTAAGTTTTTATCCTCCCGGACCAGCATAATAAAAATCGACAAAGTCAAAGATTCTTATTCTTCCTCAAAAGTCAAAAATAAAAAATTTATTTATTTTTGGATATTTGTATCACTTGATAATTGTCATTTTTTTTCGTTTGATTCCTAATAGCTAGTTAGTCAGATCATTTACTTGCCTACAACTAAGTTTACTGCCGCCTCCTCAGCGCAAGTACAGAAGAAGCGGTAACAAACTGTACTGCACCATTTTCTCAAAAAACGTCAAACTTACCATTATACTGATATTAAAGTTAGATATGTGGACTGAGAATACATTGTTATGTCATAATTATTAATTAAAATGATGTCAAAATTTTAATGATTGTCAATTTTAGACCTTAGTGTTAGACAATATAGATCCGGATTTACCAAATTATCTAAAGGTGTATTTTAGTACCTGAAGTACTAATAACGAAGTTAAAAGTATTTTTCATAGATAAATTCAGTTTAATTCCCTCTCACCCACTCCAATCTTCACTTCATATGTAACACATACGATTAGTTTAATCATACAAAGTTGCTCCCAAAAGTGAGTGCATAGAGTAGGTATAACTACCTACTACTCATACATAGAGCGCCAGTTTGTCGGATATGCTTGCAAGAAGCGGATTCAGCTTTCCATCCAGGGGGGGGTCAAGCCAGAAATTCATCCTGGTTTTACAGATATTCGTAGAAGAGGAGCTTGATCAGTTGAGGAGTACGTATGTATCAGCGCCTACGCCCTACGCCAAACTTATAATCATATGTAATCTAAACCTACGCATGATCCACCCTTGGATTGGTGAATAATAAAAATATATCGAGCTCGTCCGTGCTTTGCAAGGCACGTGAAGCCGTTAAGAACCCTTCCGACGCTTGATGAAAAGAGAATGACACTTTCGTATGTAATTTCTATATACTTATTGAGGAGCTCGGTGTCGGCGGAATTGCGCATTAGAAGCGCTTTCGCAAGTAAAGCGACACCGGGCATGGTCCGCATTTGGATGGGTGACAAGTGGTATAAAAAATCTCGAGCTGCTCCGTGCTTCGGAAAGCACGTATAAAACGTTGGTACCGGCTGTCATCACTGTTTGGAAGTCGTCAAGCTATGTCAGATGCCATTACGCAGCCTGAAAAATCTGACATCAGTGTTGACCACTTACATACACGAAAAACAAACAAAAAACTTATTGCTCACAATTTGATAACTTGATTAAATAAAAAGTACATTTCACGGGGGTTCCACATGTGATCCCTAAATTTACTTCCACTGGATCCGCCCTTGTATGCTTGTAATTTGGCAAGTTGTGCGCTGACGGAGTTTCGATTGCCGACGAACTTGTCTCTTAAACATCCCGGTGTATCCCCACTATTAGCACAGTATAGTCCGTGTGCTAACTTATGTAACACATGTTTATGATTTTACTCGAGCTGCCGGCTACTACGCGACAGTTCCTGTTCATGTTGTAAATTTATATTCAGTTTAAATTATGATATGAATGCGAAATAAGTTCTTGTTCTGTACTAAGAACTATGCGGAACATTGCCAAAATATGAATCCTTTTTCTAAAATATTGAAAACTATTTTCATTAGGTACGCGAAATATGGTAGCAAAAGTGCGACAGAAAAAAGTGGGAAGAACAGTTGACCAAATAACATTAAGCATCATGCAAAATGTACAAGTATTTTATTTCGTAATATCAATTATTATTATAGATTCCAATGAAATGGCAGGCTTTTACCTAACCATTTAAAGAAAGCAGAAGACCAGCGTGGAAATTAAAGGCCAACCTTCGGATCAGAAGCCTTTGATCCGGCAGTGGAATGAAAATATTAATCACTATATTTTGTAAAAAGTAGCCAGACTTCCATGGCATAAGCTAGAAAGACAGACATTTGAACTACTTGGTTTCTTGCTAAAAGAATTTAAAAAAAAATTACAGAATCCCCGGATTTGAGTGGGTACCACAGAAAAATCTGCATAATACATACATATATATGAAGCGGTGGTGGTAAAGCGGTTTAGGTACTGTTTGTGCGTATGTTACGAGTTTGACCCTCACTGACACGCCTTCTGAATTTTTCTCTTGTACTGTAATGTGCTACAATTACTACCACTTGCTTCCGGCGATGGAAAACATCGTGAGACCGTGCAGACACGGTGTGACATCGGCACACCGAGTCTGCACAGTAGTTCACTTGAGATAGTCTATGCCAACACTAAAATAAAATAAAAAAGAAATGTCAATGTCAATATGACACTTAGGTTCAACTTCCTGTTTTGCCGCCGACCCGGGCACGCGATGTGTAGTGTAAGCTGAATTGTAATATCAACATGCAAATTAAATGCTTTAAAGAAAAGAGAAGAAACTATTCTTTTCTGTGACCCACACCAAGAAGAGAAGCAAGGCAGATTGGGGGCCCCCAGCGAATGCTCATGCGGCAAGGAGTTATACAAATTAGTGGTAGCCCACGTGTTTCTCTTTGGGAGATCAAATTTATTACAAATCATCAATATATCAATAACAAATTCGTTTTCACAACAGTAAGTAAAAATAGAAACTGTCATTAGATGACAGTCATTGAGCTGCGTCAGATGCCTTTAGTTTAGGCACTAGGCAGTTCGAAAATCTGACACCACTATACACACTCGATAATTAAAAGGTCAATGTAAATAAATGAGGTAAGGGCAATATTATTACTATAGGGACTACTAAAGAATAGAAAGAGATGAAATAATATAATATAATATTATACTTCAAGTTATTCTTCTTCTTTTACAGCGTAATTTCTCCACTGCAGGATATAGGTGTGGACCAGCTGCTTTGACGATGTCAGCTCTCCATCGTGTCATCGGTTTGCCGCGACTTCTGCGGCCCATCGCTGGTCACCAGTCCAATGTTTTTTGGCTCCATCTTCCGTCTTCTCTACGACTGATATTATGTCCTGCCCATTTCTACTTTAGTGTGGCTATTCTTTTAATTATATCGGCAACTTAGGTCTGCTTTCGTATCGCCGTGTTCCAGATACGATCTCTAGGGGAAATGACCAACACAGCCCTTTCCATAGCTCGTTGTGCCTGTGCAACTTGGTAGTAATTTCAATTAAAAAAGAATCATAAAAATCGGTCCACGGTTGACGAAAATATCGCGTAACATACATACAAAAAATAATTGATAACCTCATTTTGAAGTCGGTTAAAAAAGCATACGGATGAGAATTTATGTACAGTCGGTTGATGATCTTATTGTGGGTCACTAAAGATATTTGAGAAAACTAGGCAATAGAGTAGACAGACAGTACACGAAAATCACTCATGTAATTATATTCAACTAGCAGCCCACCCCGGATTTGCAACCTATCTAAAAAGGTCTATTAAATAAGATAGTTTTAATAATAACCTGTATGTTGCAAAATACGAGCCACGCGCAGTGTAGGGTTCCGTAGTTACGAATGCCAACTTTGAGTTCATGCCACTAAAAACGACTAAAAACTAATTTTCTATTGAATTTATATGAAATTTTCCTTTGCCGAGTACATTTTATAAGTTGATCGCCTATAACTTTTTAATTTGTAAACTCTACTTAGCTCTGATAGTTTTCCTTTAAATTTCCTTACATTTACTATAGATGTGAATTTTTTCACGTGTCCATATATTACCGTTTAGCAGATAGAGGGGGGGACACTTGACTATAACAAAAAATTACACTTTAAAACCAAATAATTCAGAAACGGATCCCTAAATCTAAAAACACTGTTCTCAAGCTCATAATATTTTTGAAAGAACTATTCAACGATATCCCACATAATTGGTTAGTCGAGAAAATAAAATTGACTTTTTACTTGACTTGTATAGGAGCTGCCCTAAAAAAAATTTTTTTTCTATATTTTATTTTACCACTTTTTCCGCATAGTTAATAGTAAGTATAGTCGCTGAGTAAAACCGAGGACGGACAGACAGACAGACAGACATGGCGAAACTATAAGGGTTCCTTGTTTACTACGGAACCCTAAAAAACTGTCATATTCGCATCAAAACTCCGAGTTTATCGATTATAGACCTAAAAACTTTTTTTTGCTCTTTGGATAGTATATAGTATATAGTAGATAGCCTATATAGTATAGAGTATATTTATATGAATTTATAATAAGTAGGTATACAATTCAGGTCGAGTAGGTAATTTTAAAATATTTACATAAGTATGTATGCGCATATAATCAAGTTATCTCTTAGAAGGTATACAAAGCCAAGTGTAGCAATATAATTTTCCCATTTAAAATCCATACGTTTAAGAAACACTTATATACTTATATTTGACCGACTGAGCGAAGCGTCTCAGTTTCGAGATTGGCCAAAAATGATTTTGTCCTGCTTTCAGTATATCCGGTTGTTCTCGCCTATAGGGCGCATTTTTCAACAGATTCTCGTGAATTTTGTGCGAAGGTTCGGAAATTATATAGAATTGTTTGTCGGTTCAGTTTTTCGAACTTTCTAAAAATAGCGGAAATATGGAGGTTGATAACATTAAAAGTGTCAAATTTCAGCCATTATGATTTTAAAAAAAATGTTGTAAATATTTTTTGTTACACTTATTAAGACGCGAAATTTTTTATCCGAACACCTTTTTCATCCAACAAACTTCTAGTGAAAAGTTGAAAAACCACATTTTTGATTTTTTGTGTGTTTAAGTGGATTTGAGAATGAATTAGATTCACAATAGGGCGACAAAAAGGTAAGAAAAGTATAATTGTAATTAGTCCGTTTTTTAGACTATCCAATAATAATGGACCCATATTTTTCAGTTTGCCAAAAAAGTAAAAATCCACAAAGTTCCGGAGTGGGGGCTTGCGATGTCACCTCTATGCAAAAATCGTTCGTAGCCGTGACGTCATGCGACATTTCAATGCGCTGTATGAAAAGAAAAAATACGTGTACAATATTTTTTAATAATCTAATCGATGGGCTTAGAACTAGATAAAATTCATTTTTAAAATAAATATAATTTTTAATTATTTAATATAATAAAAATGAAATATAATAAAAATATATTTTTGTTTAATATAATTTCGTTCGTACCAAGTTTTCCGCAACACTCACGCATTTTTTTATCCGATAAACTCCAACAGTCTACAGCTCACAGAGCCACTAGTCATACACTAGGTACACCGTTCTCTTTCACATCCTTGAGGACAAATGAATTTTTTCGTCATCTATATAAGCCGCTTTCTTTTTCCATTTTTAAATACACCGCTTCTCTATAATATCGTAATTTTTCTCTTCACCTATTAATACACAGGTTTATGGAAAGTTCCCAAACATCTTTCTATCATAGTTCTAATTTAAATCTTCTTGCGGACGAATGAAGCCCTTTGTTCTCCGCACCTATAACAAGGCGATTTCTATTCCATTTTTAAACACACCGGTGCTCAGTATATAATTTTTCTTTTCACCAATTACTTTGTTTCTGCACTCGAGTTGCTCCGGACGTTTCCAGCACGCAGTTTCCGTTTGCTTTTTTTAATATTCAGATAGGTATTTCAAATAAATCGCACCGTTTTGAAACCGAAAGCTCTCGGTGATTCCTGTGGATTTTTTTAGGTTAGAACTACAGAGCGTTGGTCGTGCGATATTCGGTTATTTTACCTCAGTTTGTACATATGCATTACAATAGTGATTGAATCAGAAAAAAATATTATTACTTAATATTTTTTTTGCACTAGTACCGTAAAATGAGCTGGTCATGTTGTTAAAACAAAGCGTTGGTAGAGTGGAGAACGTAATGAGAAAAAACGCCTACAAGAAAGACCGCAAATGCGCTGGTATGATGACATCAAAAATACAGTAGGATCGAAGTGGACAGAGGTTGCCCAAGATTGAGAATGATGGCGTTGTCTGGAGGAGGCCTACATCTTTGTGGTCGAGAATGGCTGAAAAATAAGAAAGAACAAGACCGTTAAAAGAGTTTATTTTGATTTGTAGTGAGCATTAAGCCCGCTCCACATTCTCGGCAAAGCTACACGAAAATAGTCGAATACGAGAACGTGGAGGCAGTATTCGGCAAGTCTCGGCTATATTCGTCTCAAAGGATTCTCGGGTAGTTTTGTGACTAGAACTAGTGACTAGAGACAGTCTCCACAGTCTCGCCGTTTAAAAAAATAAATTATTATTTATTTAAAAAGATACCAGTGATACAATTTAAAGAAAAAATTGAAAAAAAAAAACTTTTTTTTCAAATTTTCCGTTTATTGTAGAGAAAACATGTACCTACGCTTTAAATAATTTCATCATTTTATCGCTAATGTTTGTGCTAATGTTATCAACAGGTAGGTATTGTCTATTCCTCCGTAGCGGATTTAATAATCTATATTGTTTATGGCATCTGTTTAAGATTCGCAAGATATGGTAGTGTGGTTGCAAATTATTTATTATTATTTACATACAAATTGTAATACGCTACAGCACATAACGCTACGGTGGCAGCGGTTTTGCTGCTTATCTGTTATTAAATATAACTTCCTATTACGTTTTAAGTATAAGAAAATGTCGGCCTTTTGATGTTATTTATCCACCAAAATGTGATCCATCAAAATGTTTGGTTTCCAAAAGAGAAGAAAACATAAATAAAAGATAGCTTATGGGCTTACATTGAAGTATCCCTTAGGAGATAAGACTCGGGTCACGTTTGGTGCGAGGCCCTAATCAGTCAATCTCGCTACAGGAGAAGTGAATCTGCAAAATGACGGTCGCCGTATAATTAATTACGGAGTTCAATGGCGGTGGTAACAAAAGACGATTGTTTGCTGCCGCCGAGGCGATGGCGGCCGAAATCCGGATAATCTCGCCCTTTGTATCTGTTTTATGAAAGAAATAAACTTTTTATTCCTTACAATTGCTTGCTTAGCCGTGAATATTGTAGATATTTTTCTCTAACAGTCGATTAAATGGCTTATGTTTATAAGCTAATACACAGTAACCATGATCTTAACGAAAGAGAATTATCGTGGTCCTAAACTATAAGTCATATTTAAGAAAGTAATAAATATTACGATTAAAAGAACCGTTTGCCAAATTCTTGTCAGTGTCAGGCCAAGTAAATCACCATCATCACATGTTTAAAAGATTTGTAATGTAGCTACCTAAGTATTCAGTAATATGTACCTAGAGAATAAAATTCATACAATTTGTTCAGCATTTTGTCCTTCATTTAAGAGTTAAGCTGTTGTCGGTGTCATTGTGTGAAATAAACTCACATAATTTTGGCAGAGATAGGTGATGTAGTGGTTTGCCATTGCCTTTGTTCAAATAACTACGTTGGTCTTAATAAGAAAATAATATGTCTGGTTAAATATAGCTGTTGTTTCGTTATCAGCTCATAATAGTCCGCAAAAGAAACACGAGCAGGGAGAGAAGTGTCACAATTTGCTATCACACGTACCACGAAAAAGTGGCAAATAAACAGTTACAGGCAGCAGCCGAGGACTTTGTTGTGCAAAGCTAAAAAGGCTGCTCTGCAGATAACGGGCAAGCACAATGGCGCCCTCTCCCGCCCACCGCCGAATATGAACTTCATTGTCTACTTAATTACAACGGGTGTCTTTGAGATATGGCTGGTACACATTCCGACACAAAGCCTGTCACACACAAATAATATTTTATCGCCAGCGCAGTGTTTTCTCGTCTCAAAAGGCAATTATTGCGTCTGGGCGTCGATCAGGCCAGGCATTGAGCTGCACTCCGCCATAACGCTACAATTCCCGAACAAAAGATGGAGAAGAATCATTTTTAACACAATGTTGCGTGATTTTCATTCGTGTGCTTTGTTACAGTTATTATTTTTTGGTGTACCTAGCTAGAGTTTATTTAACGTAGAATGATTGTGCTTTGTTTAATTTTGCTCGTGAGTCCTAGTTTGTGAATCTCTAAGGAACCGGAAATTATTCCGGTATAAATTAATTATTTATGTACCAGTACATAAATAATAAGTACACAAATAAACTATCTTAACACTCTTTTGGATCGTTTCAAATGAAATATCATAAAAATCACCTAACATTGCGTTAAAAATAGTTCATATCCATCTTTTGTTACGGGTGCTGCGCGGGCTGCAAGCAGCACGCGGTGTTTCGTGCAACTTTTGAGGTAGGTTAAGATATGTTTCCAGTTTAGAATATGGGTTGACGAAACATTAAAAACTGTGTGGGCGGACATCTTGGTCGGCCTTCGGTCTCAGGCTGCGCCAAGTTACTTGGGGGGGGGGAGGAGGGCATTTGTATGGAATTTGTATGGGGCGGTTTTTTCTTTATCGGAAATTTATAAAAAAAATACCGGCTCTTATAATTGATCAGAAACCCCTTCCATTTTGTCTATGGGGTCAAATCTCCAAGTCCAACCGTTTAGCCGGGCCGTATACCTTCCACGTCAGGTTTCTCCAAATCTTCAACTTTCAAATTTTTCTGGTACTCGACCCCCAAATTCCTATACATTCCACCATTAACCATCACCCTACTATTTGGGAACAGGTCAAACAACTATGTCAGTGAGTCAGTGGTAAGTGTAGCTTTATTGAGATGAGACTTGTAGCCTTAGGGCGGAGTGCAGCTCAATGCCTGGCCTGGTCGACCTCCCGGATGCAATAATTACATTTTGAGATAAGAATTTTGTTGAATATAATGTGTAACAAAAAGGGGGTATCAACTCGAAAAGGAGTAAACGTACTAATCAATGTGAACAATTTTGACTATGGAACCATCCCTAAAGTGGTGAAAAAAATCTACAGCTCCATACATTTTATCACGGTAGGTATTTAATTTTGTATGGAGTTGCAGATATTTTTTGCGATTTCAGGTATGGTCCCATAGTAAACCTTGTTCACATTGATTAGTAGGTTTTTCGGGTTGATACCCCCTTTTCCTTACACATTATATTCAACAAAATACTTGTTCCAAAAGGTAATTATTGTTTCTGGGGGGTCTACCAGGGCATTGAGCTGCACTCCGCCCTAAGACTACAAGTCTCAAACAAAAGATGGAGATAAACAATTTTTAACGCAATGTTAGGTGTTTTTTTATATTTCTTTTGAATCGATCTGAAAGAGTGTTTGGATGGTTTTGTTATAAGTAGTCATTATTTGTTTATGGTAGTAGTTACGTTCTATTTTATTACTTATAAGGTTTTCAGATTATGATAAACTCATTTTCCCTTTCCAGTTTTCGAAGTCCGTTTATGAACCGAGTTTGATAATTTTTTTTTTGAAAAGTAGATATCTCAAAGGTGGTCCCATAGAAATTTTATCAAAATCGGTTCTGTATTTTGGGAGGGAAATTAGTTTTTAATTTCGAAAAATTATAATCTATCGTTGCAAATTCACAATATAATGCTACACTAGAATATTGTTTTCACTATACTTAGACCAGGCCAAAACCTACCTGAATTTTTCGGGGACCAGTGCTGCCCCCATACGAAATAAATCATTTGAAAGGAAACGTTGATATTATTTAGAATTTCGTCTTGATCAGACCCTAGATAACCCTTTAAACAAATTTTTGAACTACTGTTTACAGTTTAAAGTAAGAACGTGAAACTTGTCTACGCACATTAGCCTAAAGTGGCCGTTTTTCGCTAATGTGCGTAGGAAAACTTCACGTTTCACAACAAAAACAAATAAAATTCAGGTAGTCCCTTGACATAGATGGCACTTTAAAAAATAAAATACTTTAATTAAGTCACAAATTCAACCAGCAAAACAATCACCCATACAAATTTACATGCACAAGATTTCCAAACGGATAAAATATTATGATCCTTTTAATAAAAATAAAAGGTTTGCGATAACAATAATTGTAAATTAGATCAATTTAGGACGATAACGGCTCGGTTATTATTTCCATCGCGGCGATAAAGCTTGCGAATGGTTTTCCAAACGCCCCGGCTGCCGGCGGGTGTTTTTATTGCGGTATTTGTCAAGATATTCTCGCTAAAGGGACTATAATCGAGCATTTTACTTTTGGTTACCATACGCTTTGTTTCTGGCCCGGCGTATTTTACTACGAAACTTTGAATGCTGCGACAAGTGGCATATAAATCTCGAGCTCTTTCCGTGCTTCGGAAGATATGTTAAGCCTGTGATCCCGGTTTTCAACATTAGATGGCAGTCGTCAAGCTATGTCAGGTGCTTTTAGGCAGGTCGAAAAATCTGACACCAGTGTTGGTTGACTTACACACAAGAAAAACAAAGCAAACCTTATAAATGATGAAAACGTGCTAGCTAAAAAAACTACACACTCGTACAACCAAAAACATATTTTATGTATGTGATTATTTTATTCTGATCAATTACGTCTGCATAGATTGTGAGCAATTGACTCAAAATTTTTGTGACAAATTAAACTAGTTTATTGCAATAACCAACGAACGATTTATTACAGCTTCGAATGAATTTTCGTACTATTACTGGGATCCTATCCGAATCCATCGAATGTTCATTGGATTATAATTAAGTATTCTGTAATAGTTAATAACAGATAATAATGTCAGCCACAGAGTCACATACGACGCTCGTTGCTTTATCGACTGTTCTCCACAAAGCAGTTTGATTGTAATCTGGACACGATTACCTAAAGGTGCGGTTTGGAGTACAATATCAGACGAGAGGATCGCTCGAGACTTCGAGACACAACTGACTTTCATTCTTTTCTACAAATTGCACTCGAAACGTTAGCTACATAGGTACTTGCTTACCGTTATGCGTGCCTTGAATATAAATGCTCAAAATTTATTATTTGTACTACAAGGCACAGAATAGCTGCATAAGTAACGCCGAAGTCACGTAAAGGTCTCTATAGACACAAGCAGTTTCAATCCCTCGAGATTAAAGCCGTGTTCGGAATCAGACCTTTACCCGTCCAATATTTGTCAGTTATTGCTCCGACGAAATTTATTGAATTAATTTCTCATCCCGAAACAGTTGTCTAATCTGAAAATGGAAATCGCGTACAATTCTTCGTAAATAAATAATACAATTGTACATCATTTGCATAACACAATATTGTGAGGTAACGAGGGAAGGAGCGAGGACACGGTTATGAACTGAATAGGTATAACTCAGCACTCGGTGGAAACTTGTTTCATTAAATTTAAATTTAGCGTCTGCTTATTAATTCAAAGAAATGGCCGTCTTCGCGAGTTCGCGCTCAAAAAGAGTTTCTGCGCTTTGGCAGATCCAGTTGCTCAAGTAATTTTGTTTAAAATGCATATATATTTCTGATTGGATTTTCTCTATTCCATATTTTATTAAATTATTAGTTACAAAACCTAACTGTTACTAACAAGCAGCAGTAGTAATAAACTATAGTGTGTTTGTTTAGGTATTTAAAAGAATGTAAACAATCTTGACATGTCTTTTAATGAAATATACTTACACTTTATAAATCAATACCTTCGCAAATTACAAATTATTTATTTTATAAATTATAAATTACATAATTTATTTGAAATTTGCAAAGGTACTGATATATAAAGTGAATATTTTAATAAAAAGACATGTCAAGATTGTTTACATTCTTTTAAACACCTAAACAAATGGATTATAGGATAGATAGTGGTTATAAGTATTCTGTTTGATTATATTCTCTTTGCCGTGACATGACGTTTCATATCGAGATTTTAAATAATGCAACGTATTCATTCATAAGTTTCATAACAGCGCCTCAGGCATGTTCGCTGATGCAGTAGACGACTTTTTTGCTATTATGACCTAGAAAATGACATCATTGGTGCGCAGAGTACGATGGAGCGGAAACAAAGTCCTGATTATGATAGCGGATAGGATGGATGCAGCCATCTTCAGGAGGTTCACTGAATTGCATATTTTACATGACAATCAATGAATCTTCTGTCGATGTAAGATTCATATATTTATTATTTTTTGTCAAAATTAAATTATGTATTAACATGGACTCCCATTGTCTGAAACAAATGATGTTTATTTTTTATTATTCCACATAATAAAGCAAAAATTCTGTTCTTGATTAAAAGTGCATTTAGTTTATTAAAGATTTAATAAAGTACAGCGTATCGTTTATTAAGGATAGAATGTTGAAAGAAAAGCCTTATCCATTCTTTGGGATTCGCCTCTGGCCGTTAATTTTGTCGTTGAGCCAATGAAAGGATCTCGCAAAAGAAAGTAGGCAATTAAAAAACTTTTCAAGTACCTCAATGCTCTCTATTAATTTCAGGCGTAGTGTACCAAATTACTCCCATAAAATATATTTTTTCTTTCAAAGGGTCTAGATTGGCCAATTAAAACTTTAAGCTTATTACTTTGAAAGCGGCCTTTAGAATACCATTAATTAATTCCTCCGTTACTTGCTCCAGAATCCCTTCAACTGTTGACTGAAGCAAATTATTATTTATTATTATTTTGTAAGAAGCTACTCATTATTATTTGGCTTAATTTTGTAGTAACCTTTGCATGGTAAATGTCAATAAAATATGCTGATTTATTGAAGTTTGAGTATGCTCATACCGGCGAGTTTATATTCCTGCACTATGGTGGAATTGGTGGTTAAATATTAAGTAATAAAAATAATGCATGTATTACATAATTCATCAACGTTTTTATTAGAATACAATTTATATCAAAGAATTTTATTTTTATTTAAGAATATAACCGATAATTGAAATATGAATATACTGTGTTGCACAAAATGTTACACCATTTTTTTTTCGATTCATTTTTTTTAAAAGCAATATTCATGTTAAGGCTATGATGATTATACTCACAAATGATAGACAGTTTGAAAAAAAAAATATATAAAAGGCTATGCGAAATTCTTTAAAAAAAGCTACCAAAAAGCAGTTCAAACGTATGAATATTTTTTTAAATAAACGTAGATAGAATCCCGAGTAAAATAACCCGTGTTAAGTGTTCACTGGCCACCGTTCGATTCGACCCAATAACACAGATCGCAGCCCGATCACGATTCCATACGTGTCTATGGACGCAAATTTGCATGTTTAATGAAATCATTGTATGTACACAGCCAGTAATTGGACTACTAAATCCATTTACTTGTTTATGCGTTCCAAACTAATTATTAGTACAGTAATCTGCACTGTTGATGTTTAGAAGCCTAAAATCGCTCATTTTGTTTGTACTTGCTTGTTCTTTTTACACTTTGACTGCTGAAAAACACACTGTTTATGTTTTCGTTTTCGCAAAACATACGGAGCATTTTTCAGCAGTAGAAGTGTTTGTTTCGAATTTAAAGACTGAGCGAAGCGAGCGATGTTTCCTTGTCATGGACAATTCGACATTTGTCTTCATGAACTGGAGGCGAGGAGAAAAGATCAACAAAACGACCTTGGGAGTTGGATCCCGGAACAATTCAGCCAAGGATGCAACAGCGATCAATCTTATTTTTTGGTTTGAACATAAGCCAAATTGGCCATGGGTTTAAAGTATGGGGTTGTAAGAGTTCTCTACGAGTCCACAGTTCAGGCAGATTACTATTAATATTTACTAGAATATTGTTTTTTTAATTCTAATTTAATTTTTCCTCGATTCTTATGATTGCGTGAAATAGACAATACATACGTATTTTGAGGATATCTGAAAACAGGTAGACAATTCCTGCATGCCGTCTGTTTCACTCAAATCAGTCCTGTACCGTGATGATGCTTCTTCTCCATTTTGCCATATTGCGAGGGATGAAAAACCTAAAACAACATAAAAATATTGTTTATGAAATGACTTCATTTAAAGATTTACTAATTATAAACCTTATTCCATGGATTCTTGTAGAGACTACATTTTGGACACAGAAATGCATCGAGGACGGTCATACGGATAAACTGGGCAGCCAATTTCCGGCGGCAGGAAGTGGCTGCGATTAGTCGCAGAGTCGCAGGAAACGCCGTTCACCGCCAACTTTGATAAGTGGCGTATAAGGTGAATTTGTCATAGACGTTAGATATTTTGGCAAAAAAAAAAAACAATAAAATAATATAAGAAGCTCGACGCTGGAACTGGATCTAAGTAAATAATGGGTACGTAGTTTTTTTTTTATATTTATGTAAAAGATAGTTATTCACAACATTTTTTCTAATTTAGTTATGAATTAAACAAAGGTTTAATGGTGATTTGGTCATCGACATCGTTTTAGAGTGAAATTGAATATTATTAAAAACAATAACATAAAAAGCTCTACGTTGGAACTAGCTAAATAATGGGTACGCAGTTTTTTAAATATTTATGTATATTTATACAGAGTTACTCAGTTTTGAATTATACAAAGGTTTAATTTGTTGCATTTATTATGTAAGTACCTTTTGTTTATTAATTATATACTAATTATATAATATAATGTTAGACACATATGTAAGTATATGTTAAAGAAAGTATACCTATAATATATAATAGATATTTTTTCAAAACCTATTTTGCCCTCAAACTTTACAAATTATGATAAAATTTCTATTAGACCACCAGACAAGTAAACCGCTTAAAAAAAAGAGTTTTCCAAATCAGACCAGGCGTCTTCGAATAATCGGTGAACATACATACAAAAAACCGGCCAAGTGCGAGTTGATCTTGCGTGAAGAGGGTTCCGTACAATGCCAAAGTCAAATATTTTTATTCATTTGTGGTATATACACATCATAGGTACTCTTACTGAATGAAAATTTTGAATTTACTACTATTTCTTTGTGAAGAACTAAGTACCTATCTCTTTTGTGCTTTGCTGCAGAAAAAAGGTAAGTACATCCCTTAAACAAATGAGACAAGAAATATAAGATGACATTTAAAAGTGTATTTTTTTAAATTTTCGTATTTATTTAAATAGAAACCTGCTTTCTCAGTAGTTTTGGAGATCGGAAGGGGTAGTCAAAAAAAAACTTTCATGAATCAAATCAAAACTATTTATTATACAATAACAACAAAAAAATATTTGAGATTATCATAACGAGCCCTTTCATTTGATTTGATATATGACACAGTAAAGTTTGCAAAACTTTTTTTAAGTTTCTAATTTGTTCCTCGAAAATTACCCTTATTTTAAATAAATATTTATTTACTTTGCACACCTCCGTTTGGGTCATAGGATTACACCATCCTACCAAATTTCACCTGATTTGGTCCAGTAGATTCGGAGCAAATTGGCTGTGACAGACGGACGGACAGACAGACGCACTGGTTCCGTTTTTTTCATTTTTTGTATGAAATCCTAAAAAGATCGCAACGTATTGATAAGCTTCTTCTTTTTGGAAGTCAGTTAAAAATGAACATAAACAGAGGAACATAAGTTATTTTTTTTGTTATAACTTTGCAAACAAACAATCCTGAAAATGTTCATACTATGTAAAATAGATGCAAGTTTCCATATCCATTACAATTCAATATGGCGACATGTTACATGCATTTAACTCGGTCAGTCGGATAAACTGACCAGCCAATTTCCGGCGCTGGGAAGTCGCAGCGATTAGTCGTGTCGTCGCAGGAAGCCTGTCCGCCGCATTCATAAGTGCTTACATGAAGGGAACTCGCATGAGATTTCGTTAACCTGAATTTAAAAAACTTACAGACACATAATGATTTATTCCTTTAAATATTAAATAATAAGTTAGTGGGCCTTGCCATGTTGCGGGAAATTTGAACTAGATTTAACATGGAACCGCCCATAACACAGATTTAAAAACTTTTAAATTGAAGACAGAATTAAAGGTGCTAAAATGAATTTAAAAAAATGTGGTTCTGTAATTTCAAAATGGGAATCAGAAAAAGAGAGAGATTGCTAGCGCAAGTATATCTACATATTACTGTAAACAATATACCACTTTTTTATAAAGACCAGTTATAATTGGTAAATTTTCTATCCTTTGCACTGTATGTTTCCCTTTTCATTTATTCCTTTGATTAACAGTTATGATTTGTACTATAGGAAAGGCACCTGGTACATTAAATTTTATTTTCACCCAGTATTCGTTATTGAAGTATAAAAATATTTTCATATTTCTGTACTTAAAGTAAAAACGATTCTTAGCACTAACCACACTGATAAAGCAATTCCTATGCTTTAAATTCTTTAAAAATGATACCGATCTATGAATCTAATTGTCTACATGACGCTCATATAAAAAAAAGATACTTAGTACTTATTTTGCTTGCATTACAAAAAGTATCACAATAGTTTGTTAAAAGTAAGAAAATAAAAACATGAATAATCACTTTACTGCAAAGTTTACAAGGAAACAAAGATGATAAGATTCTATGACCAGATAATATCAAAATAATTAGTTCGGCCCACAGTTGAAGGAAATATCGGGCGAGTAATGGAGGAATAAATTAATGCTATTCTAAAGGCCGCTTCCAAATAATAAGCCTAAAGCTTTAATTGGCCAATCTAGACCCTTTGGAAGAAAAAATATATTTTATGTGTAATTTGGTACACTATGCCTGAAATTAATAGCGCGTATTGAGGCACTTGAAAAGTTTTTTAATTGCCTACTTCTTTAGCAAGATCCTTTCCTTGCCTCTCCGACCACAAATTATGAAATTAAGGGTTAGAGGTGAATCTTTGGATATTTTTAGGGTTCCGTATCTCAAAAGAAAAGACGGACCCCTATCTCCACTTTCTTCAATTATCAATATCAGTTGAATCTGTATGTATTATATACAGTCCTATGAAGCTGTGAAAAAATAAAACTTCTAAGTTAAAGTAAATATTTTTCCTAATCTAAAAACCGACTTCAACATCAAATTACACAATTGATTTTGATGAAATTTCTATGGGACCACCTGAAAAGTATAATTTTTCAAATCGGTCCACGCGTGTTGCAGTAATGAGTTAACATACATGAAAAATGATTCTGACGAATTGATAACCTCCTCTTTTTTTTGAAGTTGGTTAAAAAAATGATACGGCCGGTTATACCACAAAAAACGTATATTTCGACAGTCTCAAGGGAAACAAAATTTATAGGGTACTTTGCGTTGACCAAGAACTATGAAATTTGGCAAGTAATATCGTCTTTTACTACAAATAGAGGGAAAAATCCGAAAACTATACATTTGTTATTAAATACAAAAAAGGACCGGGTCTTTATGCAAGGAACGGGGGTCCAAATTTTGAACTGTGTTAACCAAGTCTATTGTCTTCTGGGATATCATATGAAAGGACTTCATTGGCACAATCTTAACCAGAGAACGCGACACTCGGTGGGCGAGTCCAACTTCCAATTGACCGGTTTTTTTATTGTTTTTACAGAAACCTGATGTAGTCCAATCGACAAGTCGCAAAAAGTGGAGTTTGGTGGAAAAAGGTCGGAATTTAATGAAACTTGGAGATGGTGTTCAGGGATGGGTAATTAACATTTTGTCAAGTTTTGGACCTCGAGGACCCTGTGCAAAAAGAGGGGGGGGGGGGGGGGAGAGAACTGCAAAAATCTCGGCCTTTCGTCAGTTTTTCGTCAATAGCTTTTTTTTCTTACATCCTACGCCAAAAACGTCTATGAACGTTTTGTAGAACGTTAAATTACCTACAATTTGACTATTCAAATATGTCTGTATGTCAACCTCACTGAGATATGGTGCTCAAACAAAATATAATTTTTAAAAATTCGCTACAAGTACCCATTAAAGCAGAAACCTACCGTATTTCTTATTGTAATAATAATAAAAATTGTTATTATTATGGTCCTTGGTTACAATAACTTATTTTAGAACCCCCCCCCTCTTCCCCATCCAACCCCAATTCTCAAAACCTAATTTTCTTCTCTGATGAAAGATAACTATGTATCATGTCGGTATTGATGTTAGTTACTTTTTAGATCGATATTCCCTTCATACATAATTTTTATTCCCATTACATAATTATCCCCTAGGATAATTATGTAATGGGGGTAAACAGGTAAAAAAAAATGTAGTCATTTCGTGGAAAAAAGTTAATTTCCTTTCTTTGTTACAGGTATAAAGAGTGGTTACTGATCATAAATCGTGATCGTTAGGAAGGAATCGTTGAAGTTATTTGTAGAGTTAGCGTTTCAAGAGAGCTTGGTGAATCCGTGTTTGTGCAAATTCGGGTGCCTTTCGGAGATGGCGTCTACATCTAGTGGATCAGACTTATGTTTTATTTGTAAAGGAGGAGTTGAAGCTGGTGAACTAAGTGTAGTAAAAGCCAGAGGAGGTGCCAGACTATTGGAGTCCAGTGTGAAACGGAAACTTTCGGCAAATGAACAGTTTCTGCGAGGGTTGAGTGAAGTGAGAGTGCACAGTGCTTGCCAAACAAGGTATAACAATGAGAAATTGATTGCTGCCTTTGCACGTCGAGGATATGAAACATCCGAATCTCCTATTCTTGTACCTACCCGGCGGTCACAAGTTCAGAAATATGACTTCACCAATGCGTGTTTTCTTTGTGAAGAAGCTATCACTGATGATTACAGAGCTAAACAGGCAAAGTTACCCTTGGAAAGGCGCAATGCTCCGGTCAAAGTGACTATACCCGAAATGGCTAATAATATTATAGAAAAGGCGAGGATGCGTGGAGACGAGTGGGGGAAGAAAATAGAAGAACGCATAAGCCAGTTACTCAATTTGAACACTGATTTAGTCGCCGTCAATGCTGAGTATCACCAAAAGTGTCTTAAGAGTTTTTACCATCCACCTAAGTCAGCGCAGAAAAGAGGATTCCGCCCATCGCCGAGTGTTGACGAAGCCATGCAGGTGATATTTTCATACATCGACGAGAACAGTGATGAATGCCAATTTTCCATTCAGCAGCTGATAGAGCTGATTGAGGAAGACAGTCGACCAAAAATTAAAACTGTAAAAAGTCGTCTTCAGGCGAAATATGGAGATCAAATCATCATTTCAGAATCAAGGAGAGGGCCTGTTGTCAGTCTGAAGAGGGTTGGTGACAAAATTCTGTACGATAACTGGTACTCTACCGAAAAGAAAGGAGACAAACAGGAAGAAAGACGTCGAATTGTGGAGGCAGCTAGAAAAATAATCTTTGAGGACATCCGCTCCAAAGTGTTTAACACAGATGAGTATCCTCCGATTGACAACTTCTTGGATAGTGCACATACTGCGGTTCCAGAGACGCTGCTTCTTCTACTCCACGTCTTGATTTTGACAAACAAACGAGGATCCTTGGACTCTTGGAAAAAGAAATGCCTCGCGCTGGCTCATGCAATCATGACAGCAGTACGCCCCAAATCTTTTCTGTCCTCCATCATGACTGCTGTTTCCGTGTTTATCTACAAAAAATTTGGCTCTAAACATCTCCTGAATCTTCTATCTTCCATGGGCTTTTCATCATCTTACGAAGAAGCCAATAGGCTAGAGGGGTCGTACGTATTGCAAGCTAAAGGTGCCGAAATTGTGGAGTCTGCCGTTCCATTCAGTCAGTTTATATTTGACAATGCGGACTTTAATGTTAATACTTTGGATGGACATCATACATTCCACGCCATGGGAGGCATTATGGCTGTGACTCCCCGGGACGCTGTAGTCACCGAATCTGAAGTAGCTCGCCTGAAGGTGTCGTCAGCATCCAAAGTCATTGCTGATGCTGGTACAGTAGATGTGATGTCATACCACCGACCACCCAATGCAGGTCTGAAAATAATTAAAATAGCGGACATCGATATCAGCTATTCACAAGGTGTTGTACCCTCGCCCGAAGACATTGCTTGGCTATATGGAAAAAACTCTGCATCTTCACCATCCTTACCTGGGTGGAATGGTTTTATGGAGCTTGGAACCAGTAGTGAAAAGTATGAATGCTCGAAAATAGTTTGCCTCCCGTTCATCAATGCTCCACCTAGTGATTATAATACAGTATATACATCTATTGTATCTGCTCTTAAAAAGTGTAAATTGTTTAAACAGAATACTTGCATTGTGACTTTTGACCAGCCATTGTACTGGAAGGCATGTGATATAGTGGCAAACGATACTCTACCAGAGCTGAAAAATGTAGTTGTCAGGCTAGGTGGATTTCAACTGTTAATGTCATTCATGGGGGCGATAGGCACAATCATGGATGGAAGTGGATTGAAGGAGCTATTCATCACAATCTACGCTACTAACAGTGTTGACAAAATCTTAACAGGGCATGCGTATGCCAGGGCTGTTCGCGCTCACATCCTGACACATGCTGCTTTGGCAGGTATTATTTTTGAACAAGTTGACTTCACTGAACAAGAATTGGCAGCGCTAGACCAAGTGCTTAATTTAGATAGATCCAACGTCTTCAGGGGAGCAGATAATCCCGATTTACATGCTTTGACTGAGCGATTTTCAGAGATGCTGACCGCAATTGAAAAAAGAGCAACGGCTGCTCTATGGATCCAGTATTTTAGAATGTGTACGCTTCTGAAAAACTTTATAAAAGCAGAAAGAATGGGTAATTGGAAACTCCATCTAGATTGTGTCAAGGAAATGATACCCTACTTTCACGCTGCTAGACACCTGAATTATGCAAAAAGTGCCCATCTCTATTACCAAGATATGGTTACCCTTCAGGATAGGATGGATCCTCACGAATATATGAGGTTCACCAAAGATGGCTACTTCACGATTCACCGATCAGAAAAATTTTGGTCGGGCATCTGGTCCGACATGAGTATAGAGCAGGTCCTCATGCGGGCTATGAAGAGCTATGGTGGACTCACTCGTGGACGCGGTGTAAGCGATTCTGTGCTTGCTAGATGGACATTAGGCATGCTGTGCCTTCAAAGCATTTGTGAACAAATAGAATGGTTCGCTGATGTTCGCTCAGAGACACCTGAACAGCATGTGGACATGAGACCAACCCGAGTAGTGAGAGACAATATAGACATGGGGAAACTGCGCGCATGGTTCACTGAACACCCCCCATTCATTCACATCCAGGAAATAGTTTCTCTGAGTACAGGAATTATTGGTCATGGCGAAGTGAACTGTCACTTAGCACGAGAGATAGGCATATCATGCATGAAGAAAGTGGTGGGGGGAAATTTTGGAGAATTGAAGCTGAAACGGAAGGATAAGGTTGTGACTCTCGCTTCTGTTTCCTGCTCGTTGAAAATTGCTGGTAAAAAAATCACTGTCAATCCTCTTACTCTCTTCCAACGTGTCTGCATTGCCAAAAAATCTGAAGAAGATCTGAAAGAACTCTTGAAGTTTGAACTCGCACCTTTTCCTATGTCACTCTTCACTGAGGAGGGAATGCGCAAGGGAACGAAGTCTGCAATGTACTCACTCTTCACTCCCATAGAGGAAGTCAACCTTGGCGACAAGAAATGTTACGTGATTGATGGAGGATACCTGTTACATAAAGTTGTGTGGAACAAAACTCCCACAACGACATTCGAGATGCTATGCTCTACATACATCAACTATGTGCAGAAACACTTCGGCGGCAATGTGGTTGTTGTATTTGATGGATACCCGACTAACGCTGGCTATCAAAGCACCAAAGCCGCAGAACGAGCTCGCCGTTCTGCATTACAATCAGCAACCAAAATCGCGTTCTCCTCGTCTACCAAGGTGGCTATAGCACAAGAAAAGTTTTTGGCAAACGATCACAATAAGAGCGCATTAATTTCGATGTTGATGACACGAATGGCGAATGCTAGCATCGAAGTGAAGCAGGCATATGAAGACGCCGACGTGATGATCGTCAACACCGCCATCTCCAAAGCTAGCGAATTCGACAGCGTCATTATTACTGCTGAAGATGTGGACATACTTATTCTATTGACGGCATTGGGTATGTCCACAAAGAACATCTATCTTCAGAAAAGTGGAAGAGGTAGTGGTCCTAGTCTTCTCTACTCACCAAATTCCTGTTCCCTGTCCTCCCAAAGACATACTTTTCCTCCACGCAGTGAGTGGGTGTGATACCACGTCAGCACCGTATGGATTAGGGAAGAACAAAATTTGCAGCACCTATATGAAGAATACCGCCCTCTCTGCAGTAGTGGCTCCGTTTCTCACACCAAACGCTACTCCTCAGCAAATCACCGACGCTGGAGAAAAGTTCCTGGTAGCAGTTTATGGAGGCGACATTGACAATGACAACCTGGACGACCTGCGGTACCGATTATTCACACGATCAGTGACGAAGGCTAAATTGCAATTAGCCCGCCTACCACCGACAAGGGACGCTGCCAATTACCACTCCCTCCGCACTTACCAGCAAGTACAAGCGTGGTTAGGTAATGAACTTCTACCATCAGTTTGGGGCTGGAGCCTAACCACGCGAGGGGTACTACCAATCCCCACAACCAAAAATGCTGCACCAGATAACATCCTCCAAATTGTTTCCTGCAAGTGCAGCAAAGGCTGTAGCACCGGAGCTTGCAGCTGCAAGAAAGCAGGTCTTAGATGCTCAGCACTATGCAAGTACTGCACAGGCCACTCCTGTGAAAACGCCCCCGAAACTGATTTGAACGAGGAGGACTCATCAGACATAATCGACGAATACGACGAGGGCGAGGACGTCCTTAACAGCCTGATCGCTCAGGAGGATGACGAGCTGTTAGAAGCAGAACCAACGGCTAAGAAATCTCGACAGGAACTGTAATAAGTACATTAATTACATTAATTTTGTTCATGAAAGGATTACGTCATTTTTTACCTGCCCTGGAATAATTATGTAGAGGGGGAAGGGGGAGGGGGAGGGGACGGGGATATCGATGTATAAAGTGACTAATATCAATACCAACATTGATTGATGATATATGGTTGGAATGAAATTACAGAAGAAAATAAGCTTTTGATGATTGGGGTTGGGTAGGGAGGGGGGGGGGGGGGGGTCAAAAATGTGTTATTGTAACCAGGGACCATAATTACAACAATTATTATTATTATTATTACAATAAGAAATAAGGTAGGTTTCTGCTTTTTTGGTATATTAAGCAAATTTCTAAAAATGATATTTTCTTTGGAGTACCATATCTCGGTAAGGAATTAACATACAGATATATTTGAATAGTCAAATTGTAGGTAATTTAACGTACTACAAAACATTTATAGACGCTTTTGGCGTAGGATGTAAGAAAAAAAAGTTATTGACGAAAAACTGACGAAAGGCCGAGATTTTTGCAGCTCTCCCCCCCCCCCTCTTTTTGCACAGGGTCCTCGAGGTCCAAAACTTGACAAAATGTTAATTACCCATCCCTGAACACCATCTCCAAGTTTCATTAAATTCCGACCTTTTTCTATCTGAAACTAGCTGTCGACTGGACTAATGGTCAACTTTTGATACCAGTGTCAGGTTTTTTGAGCTATCTAAATAATGTGTTTAGAAAGCTTATGACGTAGCTCAATGACTGTCATCTAGCAAGAATAGTCATTGTT
Source organism: Acrobasis suavella (assembly GCA_943193695.1). NCBI lineage: Eukaryota > Metazoa > Arthropoda > Insecta > Lepidoptera > Pyralidae > Acrobasis > Acrobasis suavella. The sequence goes on from OW971947.1 coordinate 9,464,003, forward strand.
GCACACTAGTGAACTAGGGTGCCGGTTACCTCACAATGTTTTCCTTCACCGGAAGCAAGAGGGGTAGTTGAAAATTACCGTACATGAGTACAAACTCAGAGGTGCAAGTCGCGTCCAAAGCCACCATCGCTTCGAATAAATAATTGGCCAAGTGCGTGTCGGGCCACGCGCAGTGTAGGGTTCCTTAGTTACGAATGCCAACTTTGAGTTCTTGCTATTAAAAACGTCTGAAAACTAATATTCTATTGAATTCGTATGAAATTTTCCTTTTCCGAGTAAATTTTAAAAATTTATTTTTTTAAAATTATTTGCCTATAACTCTCTTTAAACACATTCCCTCATATTATTGTGCTAATTATGAGAGTTTTGTAATTTATTTACGAATAATTGTACGCGATTGCCATTTTTAGATTAGACATCTGATTCGGGATGAGAAATTAATTCAATATATTTCGTCGGAGCAATAACTTGGACGGGTAAAGGTCTGATTCCGAACACGGCTTTGATCTTGAAGGATTGAATCTGCTTGTGTCTATAGAGACCTTCACGCGACTTCGGTGTTACTAATTGTGAAACTATTCTGTAACTAGCATAAAGAATGAAAATCTGAACTTTTATATTCAGAGCACGCGTTATGGTGAGCAAGTCGCTGAAGTTTCGAGTGCAATTTGTATAGAAGAATGGAAGTCAGTTGTGTCTCGAAGGCTCGAGCGATCTGCCGTCTGATATTCCAAGTCACACCTTGAGGTAACCGTGTTCAGATTATTGCCGGATTGCTTCGTGGAGAACAGTCGATGAAGCAACTAACATCGTGCATCACGTTTAGCTCTGACGCTTACCATCATCAGCTATGAATTTTGACAAAATGCAGAATTATTATTGGCTTTCATTAAATGGACTTTAAAATATTATTATCTAGATATTGTATAAAACTCTTACTCATATTTATGGCACGAACATGTTTAAGGTTTATAAATAAGTTTTAATGACTTTGCAGTTGAATCGACTGAAGGCTATGGAATAAAATTAATTAAAGTAGCGACTATATGAAAAAGCCGTTTTGCAAGGTGGGCGTAAATATTTCCAATCTAGACCATCGAATCGCATCGGGTAAAATAGGGTTGCCAGGCGTTAAATTTCAAATTCGGGATTCAAATCTTAAACAGGGCTGCGTCTAGTTCCTGCTCCAAAAATAAGTAAATCAAAGTAATTAAATCATCGGATTTACTAATTTTCTGCACAGCATCCGGTGACATGATTTCATTTGACATTATGATTCATATTCATATTTTATATTGAAGATACCCGAAGCATATCTCGACACGCGGCAGCGTCACAGCCAAGTTAAAAAAGGAACTGGCGACGCAGCAGCCGAGTGTATATTTACACAAACCATTTCGAGTTTTGACTCCTTCACAACTCGAAACCTTTTTAACCTAAACACATGAAATTTAGCACATACAGTCGTCTAGTTCATCTCGAATCCAAAATTTCAATAGTGTAGCTCAAACAGTTATTTATATAAAAACGTTTAAAAAACCCGAAAAATGTGATTGACCACACTTATCCATCATCAAAAAGGTAACCCACTTGCATACGATCTGGAAAGTTGATACTTGACATCTAGATAGACTATTACGCATATACAAAGGAAAATTTAAATAAAAACAGTGAATTGCGTAAATCTGATTATTTTTTAATTTACCAATTTTATTAGGTAAAGAGCCCAACAAAATTATACGAGCAAGCATTTCTTCTTTCTGATACTGCTGTGCAAAAAGTAATGATATCCCACCAAAAACATAAATGTGAAAATGGGAGCCAAGTTCAAAATCCGACAAAAGAATTGAGATCTAATTGGCCGCCAAGTTCCTTAAAGAATATTGAATTGTATTTTTAAGAATCTAAACATTTGACTTGGCTAGTTTTACCAAGCCTACTTATTTTGGCTAATCAACTTATAATTTTTACGTTATACGTTATTGTTGTTACATTGTAAGATCCTATTCTACTAAACATCAAAATTGATGGTAACAAGTTATTTTGCTAGGTAAATTAAAAAAAGCCCCGACGACACCATCAAGTGATAAGTGGAGGAACTACATTATATTCTAACCGAACAGACAAACAGACAGACGGACATTTTAGCGTCAATCTAATAATAACCTTATAACACATTTTGAACAGTACCATCTACCGGTGATCATAAAAACTAATTTTTAAGGATTACTCCAAACCATCGAAATTCTTAATTTTTAGCGGGCTCAAATGCACAAATATCAGACAAAAAATTTAGAATCTCAATCAGTATTCTCTAATAACTTGGCGGCCATTTACATCTCAATTTTTTGTCGGATTTTGAACTTGGCTCCCATTTTTACATTTATGTTTGTACATATATCCATATCTCCGTCTGCCGACTAGACCGAACGTGAAAAACTTATCACTTCACCGATTTTGATGGGGTTTTCACTATTACGTAAAACATTTAACATTTATTCGTACAATATCAACTTGAGCGAAGCTGGAGCAGGATGATGATGAAAATATATAGATGAGCACATATTCAAAAAAATTTTGGTAGCTATATGAAAAAAAATGGCTATAGGTACACCGAGTTGCTACGCGGCTCTCAAAACTCGGTTAAGATAATTTGTTTTGGATTATATTAACATCTCTTCAACATCGGAACAACAAAAAAATACAACAGTAGGAACCGCGTGTCTGTACATTTGATAAAATTAACAAAAAATGGGTGTGGGCGATAAGAAAAGAGTAACAAAACACAAAAAAGATTTTTTTTATTTTTTTGTCTGTCTGTCTGTCTGTCTGTATGTACTCGCTAATCTTTAAAACTACTGAACATATTTTTACGCTGTTTTCACTAAAAGATTAAGCTCACCCCTGAGCAACATATAGGTTTTAATTCATTGAATTGAAAAAAGTTTAAAGATAATTTTTCTATGGGCGATTTTAGCTATACAGAAAATAGCAACAGATGGCGCCTCAAGAAATTTTAAAATGCTCTATGGTTGTTTTTGTGAAAAAATATAAATAATAGCTGATTATTTATCTCTGTACGTAAGACCTTTTGACTCTTTTGTGATTTGGTTTCCTGTTACTGTTGTTAAATTGGGCTATTTAGGCTATACTTGGCTATGAAATAGCGTTGCATAACAATCGATAGTTTGACTATCGATAGTTGACCTCGAAAAAGTCACAATATCGATAGGACTATCGATATTATCGATTGTCAATAGTTTGCAATACAATTGATAAAAGGTAAAACTATCGATACTATTGAATTAAGATAGTATCGATACTATCGATAGTATAGATACTGTAATTACTTTTTGTACGAAAAGCTATCGATAGCTAAACTACTATCGATAGTATTATAATATCGATATTCGTCACAATACTATCGATAGTTATTGTATTAAATACAAGTAGTACCTTAACTATCGATACTATCAATAGTATCGATTGTATAAATTAAAAACTATCGATCGAATTGATACTATCGATAGTCCTATCGATTTGTTACTGTTTTTCGAGGTCACGACAGTATTGATAGGCTATGGATATTTTATACTATTGCTCACAAGTCAGAAGTCCGTATTTTCATAGTAGCGTTGCACGCTACTATGAAAATACGGACTTCTGATCTTGCTTTGAAGCTTTGTGGGTTGGTTAGTTAATATTTCGGATAATTTTGTTGATTTATTTATAATTTGACACTTGGCTATGAAAATGCGGACTTCTGATCTTGCTTTGTGGATTGGTTAGATATTTCGGATATCTTCAAAAGCTTCTTGACTTTATAGATTTATTGAACTAAGTTTGACATTTGGCTATAGCAATAAGGATTTTGTGATCTTGCTTTGTGGATTGGTTAGGTATATCAGCTTTAAAAATTCTTGGCTACGCGAAAAGACAGCAGATGAGTAGATCCCAAAAATCCCATGACAAAAGACAGGCACGACTAATGTTAATCGAGAACGAAATTCATTGACTCGCGCCTCGGAGAGTTTCACTCAAAGGGAGTCTCGACTAAGTGCTGATCGTGAACGTCATTCGCTATCTCGCGCCTCGGAGACTTTTAAAGATAGGGAGTTACGTTTGACTGCTGATCGAGAACGTCACACACTATCTCGCGCCTCGGAGACTTTTAAAGATAGGGAGTTACGTTTGACTGCTGATCGAGAACGTCACACACTATCTCGCGCCTCGGAGACTTTTACAGATAGGGAATTACGTTTGACTGCTGACTTCATCTGCGTACCTATATATTTATACACAAAGGTTAGGATTTCATGGGTTTTTAAGGGTTCATTATAATCCATTCATAAGTTGTTGTATGAATAAGTAACTGATATCCATACATCTGTAGATCCTTATAAACTTTCACATTTGCAATATTAAAAGTACCTATACCGCATCACCATAAAAAAATCGAACTTTAAATATACAGACTAATCTGACAAAAATTTTAAATTTGTCATGTCATCAAATAAGGTGTGTAAGAAAACTGAATTTCACACGAGCGAAGTCACGGGCACCAAATACAGATAATAAAGTATGTATTCGTGAGTAAGATATACAATGTGTATTTTTATACTTGATCAAACGAAATGTGCGAATATAAGACGTAATATTATCGATGAATGACCGGAAAAAAAATTGTTTTCGACACTTAATTTTTTTTTTGTAAACGTGTTTCGATTTTTATATTTTTCTCTTTATGTAAACGGCGTATTTTTTTCAAAGTCTCATTTGAAAGCTACAAAGTTTAAGAAGCTAAGAAAGAAAAAAAAATAACAATACCAAACAGGAAATTAGTTAAAAAATTATTTATGAAAAAATTAAAGTGCCTGGATTTTTAAATGATTTAAATGATTTTTAAACATTTTTTTATCGATAATATTTCGTCTAATATCAATTCGTTTGATCAAGTATAAAAATACACATTGTATAAGGAGTCACAGAACATAAAAAAAAAAATTAAGATTTTTTTTGTTTGTCAGTGTCTGTATGCACACTGTACACCCGAATGTCCGAAACTGCTGATAGGACTTTCACGCAGACGAAGTCGCGGGTACAGCTAGTTTTAAAGTATGTGTTAAAAAATATTTATGTTTCTTTTTCTTTTTTCCGAAACTAACAAACTAACAAACACATGCGTTTCGTAACGGCGATAATCACGACGAAAGCTTTCATTCAAAGATACATTTGATTTCAATTTGGTTACCCTAGGCGAGGCAGAGAATGCTCAGCGGCACAAAATGATTCATGGAATTGCGCGGTAATTGAAAAAAATATGTTATTGCCATTTGACGTATCGCCGCAGAACGTCTACGGGCGGATATTTCGAAACCAGCCATCGATAGAATTCGCATACCTATTGATATAGCGCTTTCTACAGTTGACTAGTTTTACCTGGATTTGTAGATATTTGGCGACATTTTGTTTCATATATACACCTGTGATAATCAATTCACAGACACGTAAATTAACGTTATTGTCACGTCTTTAAATCTTACGGGATATACAACAAGGGCCATTAGACACAAGGGCACTATTTGACCTATCGCTGGGGAACGACTAAGGGTTGAGTATTTCGTAACCAGCTACCACTTTCTACAGCTGAATAATTTTACCTGGATTTTATAATGTGTATAAAAGGTTTTACCTCTGAAACGCACAAATTGTCTCCAGGTGGCAATGGATGGAGTTAGAGAGATGTCAGTAACATTAAGCATGTCTTTTATTCTTATACTATGAAAAGTAGGAAAAAAATAATTTTATGTGGATAAAATTCAGGAAAGTACTAAAATCCAATTTTAATATGTAGCATGTTCCCAAAATTTCTCTAGGAGTTGCGTTTAGAGTTTTTTACTTTGCGCATGGGAGATTCCCGGAATTCGCGCCGAATAATTCGGAAATTTTCGGCCGAACCAGTCAAAGTGAAACTATCTTTGTGTGTTTGAACGTACGCTTTTGTGAGTATGCCACTGAAACTGAAATTCTTCTATATGTTTCGCGGCATATGAAAATAAAATTCGTATGGATAAAATTAGAGCTTCTATTAGAAAACTTTTTCAAAAATTGTATAGTTAGATAAATTGGAGGCGACCTTTTTGCAACTTGTTTAGGGCTGACAACTTAGTAGGTAAATGCTATATTATTATGATGCAACGAGTACCTACCTACCTATGCCTAGCGAATGCAATAGATTCAGTACATAGAATCATGTTTATAAGAGATCTTTATTAACATTGTATTAAATCAATCTAAGCCTTGCCGCGTGGTCTTGCTGGTTGAGTAGAATAATTTGTCACGACCCCTGTGCTCTCACATGATTGTCGTAAGAGTCGATTAAGGGAGGTAACAGGTTTATTGGAAGAGACCTTTAGCCCTGTAGATAAATGACTGTTATTAGATGATAAAGCAAAATCTAAACCTAATTTTTGTGAGGAGCTCGGTGGCCCGGCGGGAGTGTATACTGGGACTAGGTACTGGCACTAGGCGTGGTCCACACTTGGCTGGGTGATCACAAAAAAATCTTGAGCTCCTCCGTGCTTCGGAAATCACGTTAAGCCATTGGTTCCGTGTGTCGTCATTGTATGGCAGTCGTCAAGTTATATGTCATATAGGTACCTTCAGGCAGATTTAAAAATCTGACACCAGTCAAAGCCTCTTACACACACGTAAAATATAAACAAACTATTTTTTTATATAGGCATTAGTACTTTACGATACCTACAGTCACACAAGGAAGGTTTGTAAAAACCGAGCCGTAGTATATTGCTAACTGCATTCGCAAATATTAGTTAGATAATTTTGTTATAGTTTATTGATTCAAATTATAGTTTATTGATTCAAATTATATTTTAGTTATCTAACATATATTTGTACGCCACCGCCGGCAAATAATATGAAATATTCGTAATACCATACAAATGTCATTCTTTTCCTCTGGTTTTGAGTTGACTGGAAGATTATTGTACAATAAAGAATTTACATAACATAATGTCCTCAGTGTAACTATATATGTTTTTTAGAGTTATTGATTTCCAATCTATAACTCTAAAACTATACACTGATTGAGCTAAGTAAGTTTAAGACTTGTGTTATGGGATACTAACTTAACTTATATATATATATTATATTATATATATATATATATATATATATATATATATATATATATATATATATTTATATATATATGTGTGGATAAACATCCAAGACCCAGGGCAATTTGAAAAATGCCTTTTTCCAACTTGCATGGTGACCGGACGCCACGGAGGTCGTCAAGGGAAAGGACATAAGATAGTTTTATTTCAAAATGATCCATTTAGGGAATGAAAACGGGAGTGGAACTTACTTTGCATGGAGACTCCTATTTTGCCATACAAAAATAGACTTGTAACAAAGTACTAAATATACGCGTAAAGTTAGTTCGATATAATTTATGTAAAAGTTAGTTCGATATAATTTATGTAAAGAAATGATTAGCTAGTAAATTGTCCCAGCGAAGGCGTCAATTGGCCAAATCAACACGTCAGTAAAGCGGAAAAAGGTCGGAGCTTGTGTGGAAACACTTTATACATTTGCAAAAAGACTTCAGGGAAATGCAAGGTTAGCAGGAGGCTCTAAAGTAAACACGGGGGTAACATGTTTGGAAGAGGGAGCGGTGAATTAGGATCCGATCGCACTTTACCGTTTTGGCACAAAATCCGATGTATTTTTGTAGATTCGTAGGCATATGTTGAAATGCGGAGATTTCCGATGTAAAACGCGAAAGTACTCAAATGTACGAGTACTATGCATAAATTACAAAGTTTTACAAAGTAAAAAGTATCGGTCCTTTCTCGTAAAAGAAAAAAAAGTTAAAGATGTACCTTATATTAAGTGTTCACTGATTCTACTGGTCTGCAACGGAAAAGTATTCGAAATAATTTGAAGGAACATATTTCTACTTAACTACCCATGCTAAATAATAATTATCAAGTAAAAGTGATTTATTAGGATTGACATTATCCGAATTCACTGGTTCTATACGAGGGTATAGAATGAACTGAACTTGATAATGCTGATGATATTTACTTAGTTGGCATCATCATCATCGAATCGATCGAATTGCCTGCATTCTGACAATGACAGTGAGTGTGTAAGAGAGAGAGAGAGTTATGCGATCAAGTAACTACTTCGATTTATTATAAACTAGCTGTGCCCCGCGGTGTTACTCGCGGAAAAGTACGCTATGTGTTAATCCAGGGTGTCGGCTTCCTGCATACCAAATTTTATCAAAATTGGTCCAGCCGTTTGCGCGTGAAGACGTAACAAACACACACACACACTCACAAACTTTCACCTCTATAATATTAGTGTGATAATGTGATGTTACAAAAATGAGTGATTCTAGCATAATTGAGTAATAAAGCACTGATAATAAAAATCTCGTCAAGAAATATCACAATTCACATGTAATTGCAGGGCGGTCGTTTCTTTCGGTGCTGATAGATATGCGAGGTCTCAAAAACTTCGACCGATTCGACGCGTTCGGCTAGAATAATTTCGAATAAATGTGCGTTCACCTTAAAAGAGAAGCAATAATAAATTACAGAAATTATTTTCCATGAACTTGTTCCACGCATCAACCTCCGTAACTTTTATTCTGTAACGATTCTTAGTGCCAATAGTGACTAATGCGATTAGGTTTAAAAATACAGGAGAATGGTGGTAGTCTTTGACGAGCACTTGAGAGGGTCGGTGCCGCCGCGCGGCTGTTTGCTGAGCGCGACTTCGCAAATGCGGCTGATTGCTTGTTTGTACTATATATTTTTCCTTTCACAACTTCTCCACAGCAAAATCCTTGTTCAATCCTAGAGTTTACGATTTAACTTTTCTAGTTTTAGCCTATACTGTCCCAGGGCAGGGTATTACTTCCCATCCTGTCTACCAAATCTCGACATTGATGGCTAAGGGCTTTACGTACACAGTCTAGGTTTTCCTGCCATCTCTTTTTAGGCTTCATTTTACCTTTTTGGTGGAGTCCACAATATTGTAAGTTTTGGAACGTTTCGTCAAATAAACGTTCTGTCTGTCCCATTTGTGACAAAAGCATGTAATAGTGAGTGTATAATTCTATCTTCATCACCCGAGCGTATACCCGGTTGTGTCCTCAGCGGTAACGCTTCAGAGCCCGGGGTCCGTACCTAGCCTATTATTATATAATTAGTGATTTGACGAGGTTACTGGTTTTTACATAGAGCGACTGCCGTCTGACCTCCGCTACCTAAAGGGTAGGCCAGAACCATCCTTGGATAGGTTTCAACAAACGCTAGATAACGTTCGGGGCCCACAGTTTATACGTGCCTTCCGAAACACAGAATCTTGACGACTACTGTGGCCTAGTGTTCATCATGCTAGACTAATTACACTGAAGGTCAGGTCAAGATGAAAAAACATCTTTTTCAGATTGACCTTGGTCTTGAATGTTTATCTATATATGTATTTGTTGTAAAATATAGTATCGGTGAATTAGTATCCCATAACACTAGTCTCGAACTTACTTTGGAGCTAGTTCAATCTGTGTGATTTGTCCGTATATATTATATTTGATTATTAATCATCTCTTTTTTCGGATAATCTGGTGGTTCAAGTCTGTATAATATCCTATTTAGACTGGAAACAACTTTTCACAAAGTATACCTTCCCAGTGGGATACGAGCCTACGACCTCCGGATCATAAGGCGAACGTCTTGACCAGTGGCCCACGGTATAGGAGTCCAAAAAATTTAAAGTTTTGAACCACCTCCGTGGCGTAGTGGTCACTATGCTAGTCCGCCACCCAGAGGTTCCGGGTTCGATCCCCGGTTAGGGCAAGTTGGAAAATAGCCTTTTTCAAATTGTCCTGGGTCTTGGATGTTTATCTGTATATGTATTTGTTATAAAATATAAAATCCTTGAGTAAGTATCCTATAACACAAGTCTCGAACTTACTTTGGGGCTATCTCAATCAGTGTAATTTGTCCCTATATATTTATTTATTTCGTCAAATAAATGTTCCGACTGTCTCATTAGGGATAAAGACGTGGATAGCTATTTCCAAAAGTAAATGTCTGCTCTACTAGTAGCTCTTGTGGGCAATAAAGATGCAACTTTTTCCAGTAGTTTCAAGTTTATGTTAACCAGCCAGTGGTGCCAGTTTCTAGGCATGGGCGTTTTCCGTTTGCAACGAAAACCGATATGGATACGATATGTCGGTTTCATATCGATATCGAAAACCGTTTTCAGATATCGATATCAGTACCTAGCCTGACCAATCAAGCATTAGCGACTGCAAGATATTCGCTTCATCCCTTTTACTCCACTATACGAACTCCCGGCACGAAAGAGATAAAGCGAATATGGATATGACGCGCATCGTTTGTTTGTGTGTGGTTTGCGTTTTGTTGCTAGTTTATAGTTTACAGAGTTTCGAGTTTCGTTTCGTGTGGACGACATTTAGCGATGGCGCGCTCGTTGCGTAAATTTTGACGTTTTCCCTATAACGAATACGTGAATACGCCATATCGATATGGTATGATAACTAGATCAAAACCGTTTTTAGTTACGTTTTGATATATCCAACCCATGCCTACCAGTTTCACCAAAAAACTAAAACGGTTGAACAAGCACAAAAATTACTACTACTAATCACACTCTTTTTGCATCGCAGGTAAGAAATGGATATAGAAATGAAACGTCTCGTGTTTGTAACATTATAAATGTGTACAAGTATATGTCTTTTGTTTTGTATCGGTGTTCTGAATCCAGTTGGAATCGGAAGATATTCCGAGGCGAGCCGTATCGACAAGCGGCTTACTTTAAATTGAAACATATTGGCGGGGAAGGGAATCCTTGCCTTACGTGTACAATTCCCCTGTTCAAATAAAGTAGGTACGAGTAGACGTTTTTACTAGAAACAGACTTTTTAGATTTCTATTTGTGAAAGAGTATTTTACACGTTTTCCTCGATACAAACAGTTATTTTTGATGCGGTCTTTTAAGTTTTATAAACCGAGCCCTAATTATAAATAGTAGGTGTTCAGAGCGAAAAAAAAGGTACGACCACACAAAGAAAAAAGAGAAAACGAAGAAAATTACTGTTGCATCATTATTTTGAGTATTTCGTTCTCTTTAACAGATATTAACACAAAATCAACTACTAGATACTTGCTTTTATTTTGTCTGATTTAGTGATCCCACAAAGCATTAAAGGTTTCATCAAAGGATGCACATACTGTTTGTAGTCTACCGTAAAAAAATACTTCCATATCTAGGAAAGCAGAGGCCCTCCAAAGCTGTGAATTTTACGGCGCGTGCACTCTATTTCAGTTATAAAATTTCAGACAGAAATATTTTATTACTGTTCCTATTTTGCTGAACGGCGCTCTCTGTACGTGTTATGAATTTCAAATTATATACTAGCAGTTTCGAATTGCACTGTTTGCAGGTCCCACATACATATGTATGGATTGAGTGAACGTCGATTGAAAAATGTTTTAATAGACAAAATGGTTTATATTTATAGTTCGTGCTTCACATTTGAAATATGGATAAATTTTCAGAGCTATTGAAAATTGGTTGAAGATTTTTTGAACTAGCAATTAGTAACGGGATATTTATCTGTTGTGTATAAAACACAATGCCGTTTTTATATTTTCAGGGTAGACGGAGCCTATAGATAGCTAAAGTCTAACATGACACAATCGTGCCTCGCCTTCACTATAATTGGAAACGAGAATACGAAATAGACGCTAGCAGCCAATCACTATCGCATGTTGATAGTATCCACTTTTCATGCATTCTCTAGATTGCATTTTATATATTTAGGCATAAATCAATTTATTTATCATAATCTCCCGCAGGTGATCTTTTTCGATCAAATAAAAATAATATAAAACGTGAAAACTTATAAGGAGGTATAGAACTTCGCGAAAGGAAGAGAGACATGGAAACCACTCCACCGAAAAGAGCCTAGCTCTTAAATATAAGAAAAAGAACAATCTCCCATCATGGACTTCTCTTAAGAGGGGGGGATACCTGAATTTTCCGGCGTCCAGTGCTGCCCCTATTTGAAATAAATCATTTGATAGGAAACGGAGACATCTTTATTTTTTTTTGTCTTGACCAGGCACTTGATAACCCTTCAAACTATTTAATGAAGTACTGTTTACAGTTTAAAGTGAGAACGGGAAGCTTTTCTACGCACATTCGCCAAAAGTGGCCGTTTTTCGCAATTATGCATAGAAAAACTTCAATTTCTTACTTTCAACTGTAAACAGTATATTAAAAAATAGTTTTAAGGGATATCTAGGGCCTGGTCAAAAAACAATATTGCATTATATCTTCGTTTCCTTTCAATTTTTTTTTAAATCGGGCAACACTGGACCCAGGTAAATTAATGTATCTCCTTAATGAATGCCACTTAATATGACCCTACCTACCTATAACGTTAGATACCTAGTCTAATTCAGGTTCGATCCTTGATTAATGTATTAGGCAAGTGAGTAAATATATTGTGCAAAAAAGGGTATTGTACCCATTGTAAGTAAATACCATATAATTGTTATTATTATCAAGAAAATCATATATTGTTACTCAATAAATAAATGTGATACATGATCTGCGTGTAACGCGTGCAAGGATAAATAAATATTTGGTACATAAAACGAACTTTTTCCCGCATCCACCATTGAATTTTGGGTGACCTTTATTTTATATCTAGCTCGAAAAAGTCAAGAAAACGAAGAGAAAGGGCCGCTAATGCTTGTAACCCTCACAATGATCTCAATATCGGAGCGGACTTTCGTGTAACAACATAAGCAGTACATATAAGCTTTGTTGGGACAGTCTCTTTCAGCGGGTCGCAGTCAATGAGCGACGGACGAAGGAGTTCCATGAAAATACACAGTCGGTGAATTTAGTGCGATACACAGCAATAAATAAGTGACCCGGAAGGGACAAAGGTACAAGAGTATCGTCCAAATGAATTGAAAAGGCCTCATACATAAAACAACGGTTTCCCGTTACATTGCAGATATCACCTACGTCAGTGGGAATCACGACGCTGATTAACATAAGGCCGTTTCGTTTATTTATTGCGGGAAGGAGAGATACCTTATTAAAATAGAACAAATTTTCAAAATGATGATAAGTTGGAGTGGAAATCGAACTGGGCCTGAATTCAAACTCAAAAATAATGATATTCCATATTGTCTACGTGTACATAATTATTTATCTAAACAGTAGGTACATAGCTATCATATTATCATTGTGTATAACTGTGACTAGTGACCTATTACGGCGGCAGACCATCCTGAATATAATTTTAACAAACGATAGAGTCATTCATTAATCTTGGTCTTGCATTTACAATACAGAACCTCTTTTTCTCTGTATTTTAATCGAGCGAAGCTCGGGCGCTCAGATTTTATAGAATTACCACGGTGGTGTGTGTATATATATATATATATATATATATATATATATATATATCTATATATTAGGTTGGGGAAAAAGTCTTTTCGCATATAGTATGTACGAACTTGTAATAAAACCACTTTGGCTATACTATTTGTACCTAGCTGGTTTTGGTATCAATTAAAAGTTTAAATTTTAAAGATAAAAGATAAAGATAATTTATTTGCCAAACATGTGTTACAAGATATTACATTCAGTTTCGTCCAATCATGTTTACCATCACCGGTGTGCAAATTTTGTCAGAAAAGCTATCATCTATCATAATAATACTATAAAAAATATACCTACTTAATCTATAAACATTTAACGATTTACTATGAAACAAAGTCAATTTACAGTTTATCAGATAAGAAATCCTTAACACTATAATAACATTTATCTATCAAAAATAACTTAATTTACTTCTTAAACAAAGTCAAATTTAATTATTTATATTGTTTTGGTATTTTATTAAATATTATCGGTGCCATACCTAATACACTATCATGTAATAATGCAGTTTTAGATGAATGTATGCACAATTTGTCCTCACGACGGTTTCTTTCTACTGTATCAGACAATTTAGGAAACAGGTGAGGATTACTTTTTACAAATATAGCTGTTTCTAATATATATAATGACGGGAGTGTTAGAATCTTATATTTTTAAATATCGGTTCACAACTATCTCTACTTTGTAGTCCGAACATTGCTCGAATACAGCGCTTTTGCATTTTAAATACTAGATCTTTATCGGTGGAATTTCCCCAAAAAATTATACCGTATCTAAGAACTGATTCAACTAGGCCATAGTATGCAGTTATTAGTGCATCAGTATTTACTTCATTAGATAGTCTATACAGGGCATAAGATGAACTACTAATCCGTTTACAAAGACTTTCAATTTGTTCTTTCCATTTTAACTTACAATCGATTATTATTCCAAGAAATCGAGTAGATGGAACATTCGATACAATGTTGCCCTGATATTCTATGTTAAAATTGTCCGCTTTTTTAGGTCTTTGAGTAAAATGAATAATGTTAGTTTTATCAAGGTTTATTTTCAAATTATTATTTTCAAGCCATGTTATTATTGAGGCTAATGTTGAGTTAACGTCGAATTTATATGATTTGTTGTCTGTGAATTTAACTGTTACTGTACTATATGTAGCGAATAATGTTATACTTTGTTTAATATTAATAGGAAGATCGTTAATATAGATAATGAAAAGAAGAGGCCCTAAAACACTACCCTGTGGAACTCCATATGATACACATCATTCATTTGATGTGTAATATTTTTCTGTTTTTGATTTAAAATCAAATTTAGATACTGCTGTTACTTGACGACGATCTGATAAGTAGGATTTAATTAATTGTAAGACATTACCTCTAATTCCGTATGCTTCAAGTTTGTCTAGTAATATTTTATGATGCACAAAGTCAAAAGCTTGCGTCATATCACAATTGATAGAACAAACGGGATTTCTTTTGTCAACTTCAGTAATAACATTCGTTAAAAAATCATAAATGGCCATATTGATTGTTTTTTTACGTCGGAAACCTTTTTGTTCTTTACAAAATATATGTTTATCTTCAAAGTAAGAGTTCAACTTGTTTGAATAGTATTTCTCAAATATCTTTGAAAATATTGAGTTAAGGGGAATGGGCCTAAAATATTCCATACGTTCCCTGTCTGTTTTTTTAAATATAGGTTTAACTATAGTCAATTTTAAATCTTCTGGAAAAATACCTGTTTGGATACTGAGATTTATAATATGACTGAGATGATGACAAACATGTTCATTCACGGATTTCACTATTTTTGTTGCTATTCCATCAAAACCAACTCTTTTAATATTTTGGAGATTTTAATAATTTTATATATATCTTGTGGTGTGCTTGGCGCCATGAACATAGAATTTGATTGACGGCTTATATTTGATGTAACATTAGACCCACAATTCTTTACAGGTTGAACTTTATCAATGAAGTAGTTATTAAAAGAATTTGCTATTTCATCGGGGTCTGAAATAATTTTATCATCAATTTTCAGTCGCGTTACAGATTCATTTGGTAAATTAAATTTGGAGTCATTTATAATTTGCCATGTCGTTTTTGATTTATTTTTTGATGTACTTATTTTATAATTATTTTGACTCAATTTCGTCAATTTGATAATTCTTTTGAATAACTTTGTATAGCGTTTATAGTTTAGTTTATTAACTTTTGTAGATTTTAATCTAAAAGTCCATAAAAGGTTTCTTTTCTTTTGGCTGCATTTTTTTAACCCTTTTGATATCCATTTTATGTACTTTACGACAAGTACGAGTATGTATAGTTATTTTTTTAAATGGAAAACACTGATCATAAAACATTTTAAAAGTATCTATAAAAGTTCGATACGCGATATTAGGGTCTTCCGTATCATAAATTTCTGTGAAACTTAGGTTTTTGATAAAATTTTTAAACTTTTTTTATATTTTCTGCGCTGTAATCTCGCACTGTTTTCCGCCAAAATTTTATTTTTACGGTTTTTCTAATTGGTAATTTAATCATTATCAAAGAATGATCTGACACTCCAAATTCTACCACTTCCGTTGCACATTTGTTTTTAAAATTGTGAGCATAATTATCAAGACAAGTATTACTGACATTATTATTATTAAGGAATAAGTATTATTAAAGAAGATAATTCCAAATTTAAATTAGGAAAATGCGTGATTTTCATTTGTTTTTCTTACCGTCAAGATGAGTGAATCTAATGAAGAAATTAGATACATTTTAAAATTTTACTACCAAAAAGGTAAAATGCAAGGCAAGCCGCGAAAAAATTTGCGATGTTTATAGACCTATTGCAGTGTTGTTTTTACGGAGTTCGTCAATAACTTCCGGCAAACAAATGGTCGTGTACCAGTCACTATTCACTGTACGACGATTCTCCAAAGCAACAGTAGCCACGTGTCCAGTTTTATTAAAAAAAGAAGCAATCATCCGCTTAGATGCACTTTTCACGCGCGCCACTGTGGTTGGTTTCGGCTCATCTTGAAAGACCCATACGCTCGATCGCTGCTTTGTTTTAGGATCGTAGCAATAAATCCATGTTTCGTCACCTGTTACTATGTCCCACACCAAATTTGACGCACCTTCGTTGAATCTGGTAAGCATGGCACTGCACCAAGTGACGCGGTCCGTTTTTTGAGCCTCGGTCAAGTTGTGTGGGATCCACCGCGAGCACAGCTTTCTCACACCCAAATGTTTGTGTAGGATTAATTGTATTTGACTCATGCCTATTTCTAAGGATGCGCGAATTTCATGGTAGGTCACATGCCTGTCTGTTTCAATCATACGGCGCACAGCATCGATGTTTTTGTTGGTCACAGCGGTGGACGGCCGACCATCGCGAGATTCGTCACTGAGATTGATACGACCACGCTTGAATTCTGCAAACCAGCTATAAACAGTTGTCTTGCATGGTGCTTCATTGCCAAAAGCTGTTTCAAGCCGAGCGATGCTCTGTTGAGCTGTCAAATTACACTTAAAATCGTAGAAAATCATACTACGAAAATTTTCCCGAGTTAAATCCATGTTGATGCAGACACACAATTTTTTAAATGGCGCCACAAGGTAAAAACAAAAGACAGTCAGATGAAACAAACTGCATTCTACAGCCAAAGAGTTCTATTTTCAAATGTTGCAATAAATTTTTAAATATTGTTTATGTATGTAAGTGGCCAGTTCCGGAAACTTATAGTGCGCCCTATGTATATATCGTAACTCTGACTCCATAGATAATTATCTATGGAGTCAGAGTTACGATACAACCAGTGACTTAAGTCAATTCATAGCAATATTCCCGCTCGTGGAAGCGGCATCAGAGCCATTTGTGATCGCTAAACCAAATAAAATTAATACATTCTCTTTTAGGGTCTTTTAAGCCTCAATGAAGTAAAATATTATTTAGTTGTAACGACGACCTTCCTGCTCCGCGCCGCACCTCACCGCACCGCACCCCACGCTGACCATATAAAAGCGGCAGCGAGCTGGACCTCGTTCTCTTTCCGCTATTCGGAAGCCGGGCTGTACACCAAAGCTGAGTACTTCCATTTCCCTGAATCAAAGAATCTCGTGCCTTTCGAAACGTACGACCCCTATCTGTGGCATTTTTCTTATTTCAGTACCTAAATTGTTAATAATTGTTAATAATTGTTAATAAAGAGTTTGGTTTCCTTCATGTTGTTTCCTTTAAATAAATTTAATGTCACATAGTTTACAGGTACATAAACAAATATTCTTGTCGTTACAAAGTATAGTACTATTAATACACTAAATAGTACTCACACAAGTAAATACACCACTATTTCCAATTCAACACGGAACAGTTATTGCGTCCAGGTTTATCCCGGCTTAACCCGCGGTCGCCGTGTTTGCGGAGGCCTAATAAAGATTCTTTCGTCTTAAAACACGGTTGTCTGAGAACGTTATTGTTCTTGATGTGGATTTGGAACTGGATTAGACTGAAACTACTACAAGTTTAACACAGATATTTGACCAGTGTACATGAAGCAAAATTTTGAATTGAGGTTCCCAAAGGTTTGTAATATCATCATCATTCGTGCCTATTTCCGGTTGCATACTCAGCGGTAATCGCTTTAGAGCCCAGCGGCCTACCTAACCTAGGTGATTTGATGAGGTTACTAGTTTTTACACAGAACAACTGCCGTCTAATCTC
This sequence comes from Acrobasis suavella, assembly GCA_943193695.1. NCBI lineage: Eukaryota > Metazoa > Arthropoda > Insecta > Lepidoptera > Pyralidae > Acrobasis > Acrobasis suavella. The sequence continues at coordinate 9,482,249 of OW971947.1, forward strand.
CTCAACCCAAAGGGTAGACCAGAACCAATCCTTGGATAGGTTATAATATCGGGTCTAAATGCATCTTAAAAAAAGTGTAACAAAATTATCTACGCTCCAATAAATATAAACGCTAAAAACTTTAACCTCAATTCGAAAAATGAAACAAAGACGAAAGCTTTTCAGAATGACAAAAGTTAAATGTACCAACATAAATATTTACTCGGCAAACTAAAAATATAAAGTTTCAAAGAATAAAACGTTCCCTGTGTGCTCACAAAGTATCCGAAGTTGCTGCGTGGCGTGGTGCACCATGTTTTATTGTTTTAAGTTTGCAACTTTGTGTCCAATTGACATCGGCTGGTTCTACCATTTCCACTGTTCCACCCACTGAATACTTAACTGTTTTGTTTGCGCTGGCATTAACGGTGTAAAACTCTTTTGTTGCATTTTATGTTTGTAATTTATAAGCTCGTACTCGTATTTATGAGACATACTTGAGCTTTTACTCAAGCTGCTTAAGTCAAGCAATGTCGAAGTAACTACGGGCGGAATAGTGCTTTATGTGCTACTTTTGTGCTTTTAGCTGAAAAGTAAAGATTCTTTACTAGTGTCGTCATATCTTTATGGAAGCGATCTTTATTTTGCTTAGTTATTTTTTACAATGTGTATTATGCACGATTCGTATGCAGTTTAACCTGTATGCAGAATAAATGTTTTAAAAGGTAGTTTTACTTATCATTCTGAACATTTTCTGTAAAGAAATGTATGTACCTATACAGAAATATGACTTTATAGGCTTTCAATAAGCTATTTTTAAGAGCTTATTGAAAGCCTATAAAGTTATATTTCTTATATTATTAAGAAGAAGGCTTTCCATAAAACCTACAGGCTAGTGAAAATCAAATTAATATTTTTTCGTTGCGCACCTGAATTAATTTGAAAAAGTTATTTTGTGTCAGATATCCTTATCATATCATTGAGTGACGCCTAGCATTTTGCCAATTACAGCTACAGTGCCTGATGAGTCAAATATTTGACACATTACATTTGGTTGGTGGTGTTTATGGTTAAATAACGTAAAGGTTACTTTGTGAATTTGTAAATTGGATATTAGTTAAAGCATCGATTTATCTGGATTAGGATTCGGAGTCACGTGGTACGTTTCATTAATTTAATGCGTGCTCTCGCGGAGCCGCCGGGGTTACGCTTGTAAATGTTATTTCAAACCAGGACTCTGTAATGGTACGATTTCATTACATAATTGTACATTTCATAATAATAATTAAAGTATTTATTCTTAGTAATTTGTGAAATGTTGACGTACAATTTTGAGAAGAAAATTTTTTCAGTACTAATATCGCAATACGGGTTGGTGGTAGAAGGGTGAAAATTTTGAGTTGTATGTATTTTTAATGCCAAATTATTAAAAAAATTACCAAAAAAATAAAATATTTTTTTTTTGTTAGACAACCTGTACCACTTAAGGGTGTGAAAAAAAAGATCTCAGACTTACTGAATATACACACATAATTCCATAAGAATCGGTCAAGCCGTTTCGGAGTAGTTTTTTTACAAACACTGTGACACGACAATTTTATATATTAGATATTTTTGTCAGAAAAAATACCAACAAACACAAACGTCCAACTCAACCCAAAAGCGCTATAACATTTTCTGTGCGCAAATCTGCAGAGCACTGTTTGAAACATAGTGTTTTGAAATCTTGAACGCTATGCAAGCGGAGTGGGTTTTGTATAGCATCCCAGTGCGAAAATTCTCGAAACCTGTGGCGGGGTGAGTGAGCAATGCTTTCAGTGTTCGGTTGTTATTCGCTGCAGCGCGGCTGGCGCCGGCATAAATTCTCATTTATCGCCCAACCTGCCGAACTTTTTGGACGCCGCCGGTTACCTCCCCTCGGAAATTCTATTTTATTTGACTGTACATCGCCGTCTTCTACCGATAAAGGTTAATTGTATATGAAGTTTTTGGGAACTTTTAGCGAGATTGTTATGGTGACACCGCAAAAGATTGCCGAGGGGAATAGATATCTATTCCTCTGTTGCCCCTATTATTCTATTAGATAGAGATAACTGTTATCTTTTGAAAGGGATGGTTATTATGTAATTATAACAATGTCTTGTTAAATAATGTTTGCTTTCTATAAGAAATAGTTTACAAAATATTAAAACTGTTACGTATAATTTATTAACTACGTAAGCTACAACCCGTTGTATCTGTAGAGATCTCCATGCAAAGATCGTTCACTTCATGGTATAATAATTATGCCATGGTGCACTTAAGATTTCATCGATAAATTTTGATTATGTCGGATTAATATATATTTTTTTAATTTGCATATGTTGAAATGAATTTTATTCTGTACCCTAAGCTTTTGAATTTCTTACAGAATGACTAATCTCCGCTCAGAGTGATATCACTCAAAGTAGTCACTGATACGTAAACACGGTTTGTTAAAGCAGCAATGAAAATATCAACGGGGCCCAAATATACACGCCCCAATTATTTTACTTCTCATGCCTCTCTCTACAATAGGGAAGACAGTCTTTAAATTATATTTCCGATTAAAGATTCTTCATATTTAGACATTGCGTTTTAGAAGTTATTTTATTACCTACATTCTGTGAACGTTGCGAATTCCATGCATGGCGGCTTAACTAGAATGGCGGACCAAACCCATTTAAGACAACAGACACCACAGACAAAGGTTAAGTCCCATAGTTACAATATCATTAAACTTTGACTGAAATTACTTCGACAGATTACTGAATAATGTTCCGACTGCAAATATACGACAAGATTAACAACAAGAAGACAAGACTACTACATACGTAGTAATCGTAAAATCATATTCTAAGTTATTATTGTAACTCTTTTTCTATGTTTGTAGAAAATTATGTATTTGACAAAATAAATAAATGTATCTATCAAAATGGGCCGGATTGTCTTATTGCCTTCATGTACCCTATAAACCTTTATGGACCGTCGATAAGTTATTTTTATCGAGGGTAAGAGGAAACGCGGTGCGGTGGATGAAAAAAGGCAAATTTAATATCGCCAGTCAATATAGCTTAACTATAATATCTCGGCAGGTAGCGTCCGCAAACAAAGCAATAAACGTCGCCTGCTATCGGGGAGGCAATTATTTATCTTTCATTTTGTTGTGCGCCTAATCTGTGTGTGGAACAAACGATAAATGTGTCGCCGGCTTTTGTACGTGCTCGTATGTGAGTTGTGTGCTTGTTTATTGATATTTTTTTACATTTTATGCAGTTTCGACATGGGAATATTGTAAGTTTGATTTTATTAAACTTATTTATGCAATAGTTGTATAAGACGTGTTTAAAAATGCAAGTGACGCAGGTAGTAGGAGATCGTAAGGAGACGCCATCGAGCACGTTTTTACGTACTTATACAACCAAGCGTACAATACGTTTTCTACGACTGTATTTAATAAATAAAATACAAAAATAAACAAAGAATTATTATGTAAGGCAGAAACTAGGTAGCTATGGTTAAGCTTATTTTTTTAATTAATGTATACTTCTTATAATGACTTTATCAAAAAAAAGTATTTCTTATTTTGACAGTAAAGAATTAATTTTTATTCGGAAAGTTTTGTTTATAATACGAACCATATGAATTCAGTTGTTTGTTACGTTGGTAGTTGTACTTTTTTTTGTTAAATTATTGTTGATCGAGTAAAACCTTAACCTATGTGCATCTACATAGGCAATACGGTGCATTAATCTAAAGAAAAAAAATGGTCTATGGCTCGGAGTATCTTTTTGGCAAAATAACGACACATGTGCTAAATAAATATAGACTATTCTGAAATCATACTATCAATGTTCTTATAATAGTGTTCGAGATAACAGTACAGGAGTAGGAAAAAAATTAAGAACTTTATAGAGTTCGTCTAGTCCAGACGCGAAAATCTCTTTTATTTTCTAGTGGAAACAATAATTTTCTACGCGAGGCCACGCGACTTACCTGAAATAAGAAGATAGTAATATCCGTCTTATTATAAAACACAGACTAACCATGTTACTAGGTTAAAGCCATAATTCGCCCAAATCAAGTTGACATCTAGTATCACACACTAACTCACCTGTCAATGTCAACTTGATTTTGGCGGATAATGGTTTAAACCTAATAACATAGTTAGTCCTGTTTTTATAATAAGAAGGTATATGTACATTTCTATTTTCATTAAAAATTTTTTAACTTTTATTACTTGTTTAAAGAACCTATTTTTAACCGACTTCCAAAAAAGGAGGATATTATCAATTATCGCGATCTTTTTTTTTCTGTATGTTCACCGATTATTCGGAAACGCTTGGACCGAAGTCAGGTCAGGTGGTCCCATAGAAATTTTCTCAAAACCAGTTTTGTAGTTTGGGGTCGAAGTCTGTTTTTAGTATTAAAAAATTATAAAGGAATTACTTAGTAAACTAGAAACAGCTTTGTCTTGACAGCTAGTTCCTCGAGCACCTATACTATACAAACACTAAATATACTGGTTCTACAGGTCAGCGTCAAAAGCATGTTCCACGGTCGGCAAAGTTTGTACCTACATCAAACTCCTGTTCAGTAGTAAATAAAGGAACCAGGGTTGTGCACACTTCGCACATATTATGCCTGTGGGCCTAGGGTTACCATGTATGCTTAAATATGTAGAAAAAATCTCAGCTACAGCAAAGCTGCGGATTTTTCATACGGTATAGACCTTATTTTTACAAGCTTTTATTTAGCTTCACCTGTCCCTTTGTCTGTCTGTCTGTAATCAAATCTTGCATGTTAAATTTGACCTACTTCCCGGTTCGCATGTGTATATTGCGTGGCAATGCAATATTATGATAGCATGAAGCTAATCTGACAATTAAGCTCAAAGTTGGTCATAGGAACTCTGTATTGAAACGATGCAATCCCATCCAGTTTGAGCTTATTAAATTCATCTTGATAAGTACTTACGCCTCACAATAAAAGCTTGTCTCACATTTTCACGAAACTTGTTAGATGTAGAAATGGCCAACTTACACCAATTAACCGCGGGGTTAGAGAGTGGTAGTGTAGGCCCTACCTTAAAAAATATTTTCTGAGGGTTTATTTTATTTATTTGTCTAATATAAATAAGGTTACATACGCAGGTCCATATAAAACAAATTATAGGTACATACGTATTTGACATTCCTTGTAAACGCGTGATCTATTATGAGAGATCGGATTTTTTTCTATTTCGAAAGAATTTTTTTTTGGGTTATGTGTTTACTATGTTGAGCTACCTTGCTATGAAAGGTTTGCTATGCACTGAAAAAAATAAAGTTCCAATGTGCGATTTCGCATAACATCGAATTTTGTCAAATACTTTGAAGAAAAATCTTCCTCATACCGCAAATTTAGCATGGTAACCCTAAAGTAAACCTCCGTCAATTTATGAGGGCCAAGTTTTATTTCCCACCATGATGAGGCACTGCACTCGAGGTGGAAGTACTTCACATAATGGCAAGACTTCTAGTATTGTAGAAGTGTACCAGGTGGGCGGGACTTGACTAGCTTTGATTGGATTTGCCTGGGCTGATGTGATATTTCTTTTTAAGGGCATATATTCCCTTTTATTTTCCAGAGAAAATATACATTTGACGTGAAAAATATGTGTAATACTATAAGTCTAAGTTTAGTTCATTTTTAAGCGACTTCAAAAAAAGGAAAGGTAATCAATTTGAATCTACACTTATATGTTTCTTTTTATGTATATTTCGCGATTACTCGAAAACGCCAGGACCAATTTGAAAAATTCAAAGGGCATACTTGTCCGGTGGTCCCATAGAAATTTTATCAAAATCGCTAGTGTAGTTTAGTGTTAAAGTCGGTTTTGTGGGTTTGAAAGCTATTAAGAATATTAGGGGTTACCCCCTCTAAGATCCAGATTTTCCATACACAAATAATTGACCACAAGTATTAGATAGATAGATAGATAGATTAAGTAAAGTATTATTGTATTGTCACAGTTTTTTTAAGTTTGTCCTATGTTAGAACTTGTTTGTATTGATAGACTGAACGTGAACTTAAAGTACTTTACGTTAATAATCAGTAATCAGTCAGGAGTCAGTCAATTTTAACACATACAAAAGTAAATCAAAGATGTTTGATAATTTAATAGGAATATCAAGGATGGAATAAAACGAACAGAACTTTTGTTGTGCATTATTCAGTAAAATGTAGGGCTTCTTTCAAGAAAAATTATGCGTAGAATGTAGTATGAATATGAATATCATGTTTCAAGCGTAAGTGCTAAATGGTACGTGAAAAAGGCTGAATAAGATGGCAAAGGCTTTTCAATGTTAATATTTAAGGAGCGACAGCGAGTGTGCTAAAATTGAGCATGTGTTGTGTTTAAGTTAAGAGGATCATAAAATTTAAAAAGCGATGTTAGTACTGCATTCTGAGACATGAGATAGTAAAATGTGTACATATGCAATAAGTTCTGAAGCAAACAAGAGGTAGAAGGATAATGATATGTATGAATAAATCAATACACTACCTCAATTTATTTCTTAGTAGAGTAGACATTATAACCTTAAGATGAAAAGCTTTTCTAAATTGAGACTTTTTATCGGTAGAATCAGTGTCAGACTCTTTATTCAGTTCAATTGCATATCAATTCAAATATTCAATTCAAATATATCTTTATTATCATAGAATATTTATAATATCTCTTAATAATCGTCACTTTGTTTTATTGCACAATAATTGTTGACGTCAAAAAGTTACTTAGAGCTAAGTTTACTGCCGCCTCCAAAGCGCTAGTGCAGAAGAAGCGGTAACAAACTGCACTGCAGCATTTTCTCCAAGAACGTCAACTCACAATGAAATTAATATTTATAGTTGATATGTGGACAGAGTATACATTGTTTGTTGTCATAATTTAAATTAATGTTTTTAATGTCGAAATTTTGAAATAATGTCAAATCAAGTTGTAAATTCAGTATGTACTTAATGTACCAGACTATGACCATTTCAAAGATTTAAATGTTTATTCAGTAATTAGACCTTTACAGGCACTTTTACACGTCAATAAGTATAATTTATGTTACGTGTAAAGTATATTAAAATTTAATTTATTTTTAAAGAAAAGCTACCGATACCAGCGCTTCGTAACGACCACTGCTGAGAAGAAACGCCGAAAGAAACTCATTTTAACAGTATTGGTCGCCTACTCGCCAGAAGGGCTTTGTCATATTATTATAATTGTCTTTTAATTAATAAATACTTATAATATAATACAATGTTGACACATTATAACATGTAATGCTTGCGAACAAGTAAACAAACATAAATTGCGTAATACAAAATATTAAGTAGTAAAAAAAAGCGAAGCCGAGCTGACCAGTCCCTCCCGGCAGCACCCGTTCACGAGTTGACGCACAAATCAGCCATCGTTAAACAACGTCAACCATATTAGAGGGAATCCAACGAACCGACCAGCGACGCCACCACCGGATTGGACATTTTAGTGAGCATGAAAAACCCGAACTCGCAGACCTTGTCAAGAGAAAATATTAATTATATGTTGGTCACTTATTGATCGCAGAGCATCTACATGTTTTTACAGTAAGCTTATTATGGTAACAGAAAATGCAGCTATTTATGTTTCATGTGTGGAGTGTAATGGAAAATGTTTAGGAAGTATCCACGCGTTTTTATTTCTTAAATAATCATTGATAGTATTGTACGAATTGTTCAATAAAACTTTTTTAACATGTGTTTTAAATTTTGCCATTGGTAGGTTAACCATCGCTTCGGGAAGTTTATTAAATAATGTTATACCTAGACCTAAGAGTGACTTTCTAGTTTTAGCAAGTCGAAATTTAGGCGTATGAAGCTGATTTTTGTTGCGAGTATTATAACTGTGAACATCACTATTTTTCTTGAAATTATTTAACCTACATTTAACAAATATTTAAAAATAGAAGATTGTCGTGAATAAATTGAGATGTCACAGTAAGAATATTTATAGATTTAATTAATCTCTTAAGGAATTGCTCTCTTTTGTAGCACAGAGATAGCATGTATGTTAGCCGCTTTACCCCATAAGAGCAAGCCATATGACATTATGCTGTGAAAATAACTGAAGTATACTAGCCTAGCAGTTTCAACGTTAGTACACCGTCTGACCCTCCTCACAGCATATGCTGCCGAACTAAGTTTCTTGGCAGTGGCCTCAATATGTTTATCCCATTTTAAGTTCCAGTCTACAGTTATGCCTAAAAATTTGGTGTTGGGTACCCATTCTAGAACTTGACCATTACGACTCAAAGGTATGTGAGTATTAGGTTTATTCAATAGTAAAAATTAACGCACTTAGTCTTTTGTGTGTTTAAGGCCAGATATTAGTCGTAAACCAACTAAGTACTTGTGATCTACTACTTGTGATGACTATCAGCAAGTAGATACGATATTAGATTGCAAATTACAGTCAACTTACCTAGTAAAATAAAATAAGTAACATACATACGAATATTGCAAGATAAATAAATGTTTGAAATCAGAAGTAATAAACAAATTGGGCAAATACAACAATACATTTTGTTAATAATAAATAACCGCTTTTTATTACTTACTTAAATTTAAAGATTTTCCTCCTTTTTTTTCTTCATTTTAATTTAAGTTGAATTATTATAGTTTATTCAAAATTTAATCGGACCTCTTTTATACCATCACATGTCATCGATCACGTGTAGAAGTTTTTCTATGAGTAATTTGATACGAAATTAAATTATTTCTTTTAATGAATCAGGAAGCATAAGGATATTTTTTATGAATTACTCTTTATTTTATTTAAAATTAATTTAAGTTTATTTTTAAATACCGTTATTTTATAAATGCTAGTTTATTCTTAAAAAATATACTTATGCCCCTGACCAATCCTTACATAATTTCTCGTTAATCTCTCAATATGAATAATTCTACCTGTATAAAATGGAACACGAACTTGCTTACAATAAGGCCCATATTAATCACCTCACGAAGTAAGTGAAATACCGTCAGCGGAGCAATGCGTCCAGAGAGACGGCAGTTAGGACTCGGCGACCGCAGCTCACCCGAACCGAGGAACTTTCCAATCTTTTAAACTTTCCAACAGAACAACAAACATATTCATCTTGCACGCAGTAAATTTTATTTGTGCCCGTATCTGACGTAATCCACGGAATGTATGCTTGATGTAGGTAAATAGTATTAAAGATTAATCCTTGTCAAACGTTGGGTCACGTGAGTCTTTGCTGAACGAGTTTCTCTGCGATTTATTTGACGTGAAATCTTTTTTTAATGGCGCACTTTTTGTTCAGTGAACATTTATTACGAGATCAGTCATCTGAGGGAATGTGGGTAAATTACCCTTGGGAGATATTTGCTCGATAGCGTGGTTGTAGATCTGATCGCTTGTCCTTTTATTTTGTCTCAAAAATGAGTTTTGGGACGCAATCAGATTACCTAATCCATCGTAAAACTGAAGTCAATATGGATCTTTATCAACAGGTTTACGAGGGGGGGTCAAAAAGTTCGCGGAATGGAGGGGATAGCGGGGGGTGGGGGACCTGCCGCAGGTAGTAACTAATGAGCAACTCTTTGTGAGTATATATGCCAAGTTTGAACCTGATTGTGTCAATAACCTTTGACCTGTCGTCGATCAAACAAGTGAATCCGGAAGAAAAACTTGAACATGGAAAAAATCGAGTTTCGTGCCGTCATAAAGTTCCTCACTAAGCAAGGAAAACCACCTCAGAAAATTTTGGAAGAAATGTTATCAGTATACGGGGACTCTTGCCCTGGGAAAACCATGGTGTACAAGTGGAATAGCCTTTTCAAGCAAGGCAGAGAGTCTCTTGAAGACGACCCTCGCTCAGGACGGCCGATTGAGGCCACCACCTCAAACATCGTTGAAAAAGTGGAGAATCTTATACTGGAGGATACTCGTTTGAAGAAGAAACAACTTGCAGAAATGGTTGGAGTATCACCTACAACCATTTTAAATATTCTACACGACAATCTTGGGATGTCAAAAGTCAGCGCAAGATGGGTGCCAAGAATGCTCACACCACCACAGAAACAGCTGCGCGTCGAGTATTCAAAGGAGTTTTTAGACCTCTGTAGCGCCGACAAGGAAGGAATTTTTGCAAGACTTGTTACTGCAGATGAAACTTGGGTTCATCATTATGAGCCTGAGTCGAAGCAAGAGTCTATGCAGTGGCATAAAAAGGGTCAGCCCCCCCCTAAGAAATACAGGGTGTCACAATCGGCTGGAAAAATCATGGCAACTGTTTTTTGGGATACAGAGGGTATTTTATTAATAGATTATAAAGATAAGGGTGTTTCTATAACGGGAGAATACTACGCTAATCTACTAAGACAATTAAAAGAAGCAATCAAGGAGAAAAGGCGGGGAAAGTTGACAAAGGGTGTGCTGCTTTTGCATGACAACGCACCGGTACACAAGAGCCGCGTTGCGATGGCTGCCCTTCATCACTGTGGCTTCGAAATGTTAAACCATCCTCCCTATAGTCCAGACTTAGCCCCCTGTGATTATTTTTTATTTCCCAAATTAAAAAAAGAGCTTCGGGGGAAGAAATTTTCCGATGATGAAGAAGTCAAGTCGGCGATTTCGGCCTATTTTGAGGACAAAGACAAATCATTTTTTTTCGACGGTATTAATAAGTTAATAGAGAGATCTGAAAAATGTATTCGACTTAAGGGGGAATATATTGAAAAAGAAAAATAGTACAGTATTTTATTTCACCCCCCTTCCCCTCCGTTCCGCGAACTTTTTGACCCCCCCTCGTAAGTTCGCTAATGGGGTGTGGAATTTTACTAAATTTCGTGGTTAATAAAACTGACTATTTGCTTACTTATTGTCGTATGTGTAAGGGGCTAATACTTCAGGGAGCGTCAGATTGTTCAAGCTGGCTTATGCAGCCTGTCGTCAAATTATGACAGCCTGGACCAACCAGCCAGTTGTGGTTTCCATTGCAAGCACGTACGCCTAATTATGCTTTAAATTACTGGCTTCATCAATATTAATCAATAATAAACGTGAGGAGCTCGGCGGTTCGAGAGGAAAACGCAATACTACTGCTTTTGGAAGTAAGGTACGTGTGAAACCTGGCACAGTTCGCACTTGGATGGGTGACCGTGGCCGCAAATGGCATAATAATTTTTCGAGCTCCTCTGCTTCGGAAGGCACGTCAAGCCCTTGGTTTCAGCTGTCATGATTGTATGGCTGTCATTTAGCTATGTCAGAGGCCTTTCGGCAGCTTGAAAAATCTGGCCAAAGTGTTGGTCACTTATACACACGTAAAATAAAAATAACTGGCCAAGTGCGTGACGGGCCACGCGCAGTTTAGGGTTCCGTAGTTACGAATGCCCACTTTTTCATTCCACTAAAAACAGAGTTCATGCCACTAAAAACGTCTAAAACTTATTTTTTATAGAAATTGTGTGAAATTTTCATTTTGAGAGTACATTTTATAAGTTGATCGCCTATTACTTTTTAAATTGTAAACCCTAATTAGTTATGATAGTTTTCCTTTAAATTTCGTTATATATACTATAGCTGTGAATTTTTTTACGTGTTTAGATATAACCGTTTAGCAGATAGAGGGGGCACACTTGACTTAAACAAACATTTTCACTTTAAAACCAAATATTTCAGAAACTGATCTCTAAATCGAAAACCGGTGTTCACTACATCATAATATTTTTGAAAGACCTATTCAAGGATACCCAACATGACTGGTCAGTCGAGAAAAAAAATGCCTTTTCACTTGTATGGGAGCTACCTACCTTAAAAAAGCAATATTTTATCTTACCACTTTTTCCGTCTAATTAATATACATATCCATGCCAAATCACAGCTTTCTAATACTAATATTCGCTGAGTAAAACCGCGGATGGTCAGACAGACAGACATGGCGAAACTATAAGGGTTCCTTGTTTACTACGGAACCCTAACAACAAGGAAGTAAAATATTAAAGTGCTGCATTACACAAATGAAAATTAACCCACCGAAATCAGTTAGTATTATCATAGGAATATACTTATCCATATTGTAATGCAAATCCAATTAAATCCAGGAGTCGCAGTTCTAACAGCAGAATCATCTAAAAAGAGAAAATATTCAAACATTTCTAATTCTTACAGTTTTATACTGGTGTTGCTTGAGACATTAAGCCCATGGGGACCAGAGGCCAAAATATTTATAAAAGACTTGTATACGCGCCTGGTTGAGGCAACAGGTGACTTCAGAGCTGGTAGCTTCCTTGCCCAAAGAATTAGCCTTGCTATTCAGCAAGGCAACGCTGCGAGTGTTTTGAGTACTTTGCCTCAATCAGATGTATTTGAGGAAATATGTCATATTTAGTTTCTTTTTCTTTAGGTCTAAATTTAGATTAAATTAATTTTAAGTTCTTTTTTGTTAAAATATTTATTTACATCCTATGTATATTACTTTTATTTATTAATAAATGATTTTTCAATCCAAATGAGGAATAAAAATTAAAAATCATTTCCTGAAACAATAAAGTTATAAAAATATGCATTGTCGTAAATATCTCAAATAAGACATTATCTTTGCCCTCTGGATAAAAGTACGTTACAATAAAAGTACGGTACGATAAAAGTAAGCTATACCCTTGCACGAGAAATTCGTGATATGAAAGTAATTGACAGTTCTTTGGTTAACTCGTTTCAGTATTTTTTCGTATTCTATGAACATGACTTTGTTTCACGGAATATTATGGTAATGGTCGCAAACATAAATACATAGTAGTGTCTAAATCGCAGGTCGTCATAATAGAAAGTGGTATAAAGACTAGTTAGTGTATTAGGGAAATCTGAAACAAACACGCCTTTGGTGGCCATTGTCTAATGGTGTTGGAAAATCAAACACTATAAGAAACACATATAGAGTAAGTCGTCTAGACTATAATCTTATATCTTCTTACTTGACTTAATCGTCTTAATTTTATAGATAATCGTATTGTGGCGACCTTTACGGCCACTACGAGGAACTATAACAAATAACCAATCAAGTGACAACCGACAATATAGTTCACAAGAAGCATAAGAGATGGCGCCAGCAGTATCCTTCATCTCGATCTCAGAGTTCGCCCGATTCGCTGCATATATACAACTTCCGACGATACACCGTCGGAGCCCCGGTTCCCCAGGCGCAACAACATGCCTGGCGGGAAGATCTTCCCTTTGTGGCGGTCGAGCATATCACTTCGCTCCTGCTACAGTATTTTCAATTTTGTTTCTAATTGTGCTCACTAAGTATTTACATTGCTTCCCAAAAGTTTTCATTAAACATTTTGCAATGTCGAAATACAAATTACATAAAAAGCTTTCGCAAGATTACGCTCGTTCGATTTGGCAGGTCTTATTTTACAGACTTGAAACTTCGCAATCTGAGCTGACAGAAAAGTTCTACATTGTAACTTCAGACCTTCGCTATTTGTTTCGACTGTAATTCAGATAGTAAAAAAGTTTTGTGCAGCGTAGCGCGACACTTGAAAGCACTGACTATTATTTTCGTGAGTTCGTATTTTCATACATCGAACAAAAATGATTTTTATCTTGTTGCTTGTTTTTAGAGAGAGAGATATAATGAAAACTTTTAATGTACCTTTAACCTACAATTTTGTTGTGCTCACATTTCTTAAATATATTTAAAATACATAGTAATATATATACATACATAGTAATAGTCTCATACATAGTAATATGACAAGTATCCAATTAAATTGTAGTCTTACTTTTGTATTTCTTTATTCTTTGTAATTGTTCTCTATAATTTGATATAATTCATAAAAGTCAAAAGAAAAGTCATCAATCTCTAGAAGCCTATTTAGACTGTTATTGCAAAGTTATAGACGCAAATATTTGATGAATAACATTCATACATTATAAAATGATACCTCCGTTTTTAAGCATTAAGTAATCTGTATCTTTATCTTTAATTACTATATATAATACTTCTAAGACTCCAAATGAGTTCCTTAAGAGTCTTTAAGCAATTTATGACTCAGAGTGACAATAAAATTAATAATACTAAAAAGGGCCTTTCCCTCGAACAATTCTGTTTTCATTAGCAGTGATTAAGAGAGTCGTTTTCGACTGAAATCTGAATGTGCCTTAAACGTTGTTGACAAGAGCACATCAGCTTTGAAGAGGGAGCTATTCGCTAAATTATCCTCGAAAAATAAAGGCGAAGTTCGTCAAAGGAAAAATGGAATGTGAACCGGAGTCGGATCGCTAATCTTCGTTCATTTGTATTCAGAGGCGACTTAAGAATAGTCACCTAATTAAAAAGAGTCTTCTTTGTGATGCAGATACGTCGCCGCCCGGCACACAATCAAAGCTGAGCTCATTTTGAGAACCCTTAAGGGTGTAACTTGTGAAATTCAGTACTTTTACATTACTTTTTTCGTTTTGTTTTTAAATATATGTGGGAGTAGCAACCTTTTCCTAATTCTGTATAGGCTCAATACTTACTAAGTGTGGCAACTGGCTTAAACGAAGCCACCAGACATTTGCATAGCCAACCTTTCATTTTACGTTCGATTTTCGTTCCTTCTTCTGGTGACGTCTGGGCCTCAGAAACCTAGGCTGTTGTCAGTCAATATAAGTTCTTAGTATATTGTTTCGATGAGAAAACGAATAAAGAATACAAAATGAATGTATATAACCACACCACAACCATTTTTGACGTTGTAATGCAACAATGCTATCAGACTACAGACATCCGAGTAAGATCGCTGTTTGCAAGTATTTGATAGATCAAAGATGTCGCCAGTGACTGAGTAAATCGAGCAACTTTACTGATTAGAAATGAATGAAAATATATGTTTATACTAATATATAAAAAAAATATTGTTTATACATATAAAAGCTTGTAACAAGATTTGAATGTTATTTATCTGAACCGCGACAAGTTCTCAGTAGCCGTAGTCATGCTAAAAAGAGGACGTTTCGGTAATTAAAACCGCTTCACTGAGAAATAAAAGTTGAATAAATGAAAATAATGCGATGTTAAAAGTTCTTTTATTCTAGTTCTATTTCTCGTTGCGTTATTAGAGATGACGAACAGTTTTTTTTAACTTTATTTAACGTTTTTACTTTCGCAATGAAGCGGCAATACAATACTTATAACAAATAGAATTTAAATGATAAAAGACTAAGCTATGTTTTAAATTCGTATTTACAAAATATATTGTTTTCTTTTCTTCTTCTATTTAAAAGGAACCTAGAATGTGTGCTTACAACTTCAAAAATATTAATAGAAAATCATATATACCTTACCATCAAGGTGGCTTTTTGTCCGAGGTGAAACGTGAGTAACATCGTCATTAAAAATGTAACAGGAAAAATACTTGGTTAAAGCAACGAGTAAGTAGTATAGCTTTTTATATATCATTTTATTGTAAACAAGGATTTCTAAAGGCTAATAAAATGTCTCGTAACAAGCATTGCAATGTTAACAATCTAGAAAAGACGGTATTAATAACTCCGATTAAATGCTCTTTCAATTTATCTTTTTTGAAATAACAATCCCCGTCCTGGAGCTACGGCTTCAATTACATTGAAAGGCGGGGGCGGGAACGACTTTCCGATTACGTGTTAATAATCATTCATTTCCGATTTGCTTCGAATCTTCTGGACCAAATCAGGTGAAATTTGGTAGGATGGTGTTATCCTATGACCCAAACACAGATGTGCAAGGTAATGTCAATCGGGACAAAAAGGCAACTAAAAAAAAAGTTTTGCAGACCTTACTGTGTCATATATCAAATTAAAGGGCTCGTCATGAGGATCTCAATTATATTTTTATTATTATTGTAAAATAAAATGTTTTAATTTTATTCATGAAAGAAGACGGAAATACATCATTCCGTCCTGATCTCCAAAACTATTGACCCTAAAATTTTGAAAAAATACAAAGTATAGTCATCGCTTGTATATGACAGGAAAGCCTATAAGAATTATATCAATTGAAAATAATGTGGTAAACTTAATATAATACGTTCACTTACGGATAATAGTTCACTAAAACACAATAGATAGCGCTAGAAGTAGTTAACTCGCATCTTACTGTGAGGGTTTCAAATGTAATATTATAAAAACATTTGATTTTAGCATTGTGCGGAAGGCCAGTTTTATTTATATTTACACTCAATCAACATAATCAGCTCTAGCTAGCTTTTACTCCATATTTTTTTATATATAGTTCGTTCACCTCTTTCACTCCAACGCCCACATGCCTTCAGTCATACTTATATTACTGATGCATAAAAGTACGTATTGGGGTACCTAGATGTAGACTTTACGAACCGCGTCTGCGCCCTCCTAAGCGCCTGTTTCCTCGCTAGCTTCCGCGTCCGCTTTTGGCAAGATAAAGGTTTGAAAGATTTCCGATAAGAGCTTCTGAGCGTCACACAAATTGTTTATGCGGCCAGTGGTTCGGGAAATTGTCGCTATGATGACGTCTTTCATTTGGAAACTCGCTAAATGGCATTACATAGCTGCGTAATCCAGAATAAATTTGCTTTGGCGATGTTGAATGGGGGAACAAGCTTTTGTATTTGTAAAAGATATCTAGGAAAGTACGTAGGGTAACTGTTTTACCTGTAAAGACCTAGAGATCTGAGAAATTTGGCTCGATATTTCGCTATTAATCGTCATCACCGTAATAGATAAGTTATTTTATGCAAATGCTTTTTATAATTTTGACAAGAGCACTTAATTTAGAAGCTAAACTAAGTGCAAATATCCAATCAAACTTGTCCCAGCCACATCTCAAATATTTACCTGCAATCGAACCGGATTACGGTCCGAATCATATCTCAGGTATTGTCATTAGGCATCTGTGAGCGAGTGGTTTGCGTGTAATGGCGGTACACAGACATTTGCATAGTCGTCTTAGTGGCCGATGGAATATTCATTACGTCGACCACAAATTTAATAGATACGGATGGGATCTCAAGTAATGTGCACTTTAATGAAGCAGGGACCGTCGATATTCTGGAAATACCGATACTTTTAGGTTACCTTCCATGCTGGTCTGGGATAAAGGAAAAATCGTACAATGCACCAGCTGCTTTTCTTCCCCTACAATCGTAAAATCGAATCTATAGAGTGGCTGAGAAATGAATAATGTTATTAGACGATGCGGCTAGCAACCCATCTCTATTTTAATTCTATTTTTCTTCATCTTCAAGCCTATCATCACGCTTAACGTGCCTTTGAGTATATGAACCTAGGCTTTGTTTACATATTTAGGGATAATAACATGATGTTGTATTAAAAATACTTATAATTAAAACTTAAAAAACTTTCAATACCGGAATAAAACAATATATATGTACAAGCTACATACTAGTTTCCTCTTCTACTTTCACGGTTTTGGAGTCCTTTAGTGATTATTAACATGTACTATTTCTAAAGATGAAAATGCCTTAAAGTGCACCCTGAAGTCCGAAACAGCAAAGCGATGAGGAGGTTCCTGCAAATATTTATTTTAATGCAATAAAATAAACGAAAGTACTTAGCTAAGCAGTGTATGTGCTACGTTTCTATACTATACATATTTTGTACAGTTCCAGTAGTAACGGCTGTTCAGAGGTACGACAGGATATTAAAACTAGGGAACGTAGAATTCCATGTCGTGTAAAACTCAACGACGTTGGATTAATCAGCCGAAAACGATATCTATTTTAATGGATTTGAAGATTTTTAAGTTCCGAAACTTTTTGTTGTTGAGAATTTATTAAATTTAAATTTTATAATTAAGCAAAATACTATAGCTTTCTTTCGCTCTAACCTACCTACCTTCTTTTAACACACGTTCATTGCTGAAAAATACGTGTGTTTTGCTAAAGGGAAAACACACATGATGTTTTTCATCTGTGAAAGTGTACTCACACCTAAGTAAAATATCTAGTCACTCTAGAACTTATCATTTTCAAATCACTTGATTCGCTCATATTAAGTGTGATTTGCTTATTAAGGGAAGCCTTTGCCCAGCAGTCATGCAATGTAGTTAAAAAATACATAAAACTATTTTGAAGAACAAACTATAAGTACTAATAAATGCACATAATATGAATAGCATCTACTCGTATCATAATTTAAAGCTATTTTATTTTTGTCGGACCAATCCGTCTCTGACAAAAGCTGGCGACGAAACAAAGACGAACTATTACAAGTCCCGAAATAGTATATAAGTTCACAATTGTATATTGTATATCTCCGTATCGGCGATAAAGCCGTCGCGATCCGATTGAAGGAAACGTCCCGACTCAATTGCTGCCGGAACTTGACAATACTATGGGAAATTGACAATATGCTCTCTTGGATTGGACCTGTTGCAATATAACTTTATCAAGTCCTCTCGATTCAACTTATTGTTCGATATTCAATAAGTGTTTCGCAAAATTGTTTACTCTTAACGCGAGATTTTGGAGTTGAATTAACTGATATGGAGCCTACGGTTTGATCAAATTAACAATTCCCTGAACGATGTGATCTTACATTAGAGTATAGTTTGAAAAAAATAGAAATTAAATTTGTATTTTTTAATATACAGAAAGTACAAACATCTCATTATTCTTATGAAATTAATGAAAATAACGTCTTCAGGCTTTTTGTCTTTTTTCTGCCTGGATGTGCTTTACGCGAGGCTACAGGTATATACAGATTTACAAAACATAAAACATTTCTTTCTTTTACGAGTATTTTATTTCATGTGAAGTTTTTGTATTTCATATGATATAAGTATTATGTAAATTTTGGATGCAGTTTCGAATTGATATTGAGGCTTTTCCTTCAATCTAATGAGGAGACCTCAGAAAAATCAAATTACATAATCGAAAATGAAAAAAATTAAAATGCTTTTAATTAAGGAGACTCACGCGATATGTTTGTTTATATTTGAAAGAACATTTGGGTTTTAAAATAAAAAGAGATTTTATTAATTAAGGGCCATATTAGTATTCTTTGAATCTTTCCCAAATAACATTTATACAAAAATAAGGGAAAGTATCCTTTGACGAGGAAAAAATAAAGCAAAAATGCCCGAGGTAATGAAATGTTTGGATACAAGGAAGGGGTCCGAAATCTACTGTTGATAACCAGCTTGAGCTACAGCCTTTTGGGGTTCAAAAAAGACGGGTTCAAGTACCTCTACTTGGAAAAATAGATATCAATGTTAATTCTTTGAACCATTGAGGGAGATTTTATGAATTAAACACGCAATTTCTTATTAAGTATTTCAGCTGGATCTTTTGATTTTACTGTTGACAAAATAAATATAAGCAATAGAATTCAAATGTTGAGGTTCAAAACTCTAATGTAAGAATCTGTTTATAAAGCTTTAAAAAAATTAAAAGAAGAAAATCAGAAAAAAATCTCACAAATCTTTTCAAAATAATTTATATAAATGGTAACATGAGCATAACATGAATGATTTAAATTTAATAGTATTGCTAGCGTACAGGACTTCACACCACAATACAACAATGTAACAAACTATGTTAATTCAGAAGCCGAACTATGCAAATCCAATGGAGCCTCATTGTGTACGGCACAAACATCGCGAATGTCAAAACAAAAACATGGCTGTTTGCTTTACGTCGGGAAATAAAGATATGTATCATTTTTATACGTAAGTACTGATGAATGGGCAGTAACTTATGGAAATGCCGTTAAATATTTGGTCATCATTCGCCGAACAATGCACCTCGATCCAGTCATTTTGATAAATTGATGCAATTCCGTGTATTTTTGTCACATTTACGGACAACCTCTGTGGTCTAGTGGTCACTATGCCGGGCTGCCAATCTGGAAGTCCCGGGTTCGATCCACGGTCAGGTTAAGATGGAAAATGATCTTTTTCAGATTGACATGGGTCTTGAATGTTATCTGTACATGTATTGTGTTATAAAATAATACTATATTTTATAACAAATACGTTGAGTTAGTATCCCATTACACAAGTCTCGAACTTACTTTGGGGCTAGCTTAACTATGTGTTTTGTTCATATATATTTATGTCTACCAGATTTATCATCGACCCTGAATATCATCTCATTTTAAAAATAATTTCATAAAATTTCAGCTCAGTTGGAAGCCGGGAAGTGGATCAAATTTAACTGGAAAGATACAGACAGGCAGACAGACAACGGGACAGGTGAAATTAAATAAAAGCTGTTGTTAAAAATTAAACAATGCCAATTATACAACGTGGAAGGGACATACCCATAATAAATCAAACCACAGGCTAAACTAGATCTCTTTAGTATAATGAAATTAAAATAACAGCCAAAACACAAAAAAAAATCGGCACTTCCATACAAAAGTGTATAGCCGCCGGGTCAATTTTTATGGGAATGTCGAATTTTTTCAGGTTATTTGGCTGTTATTTAAATATTTTTTTTTACATTTTATTGGTTTAGGCATTTGTCCTCAATCTCACCTGATGGAAAGCGATGATGAAGACTAGGATGAAGCATGCCTATCCAAAAGATACCCATTCAATCTACTTTTGAATGTCCCGGGGCTGTACTTCTCTGGGAATATAGACGCAGGCAGTTCATTCCACACCTTAGCTACTCAAACCAAAAAGGAATTGGCAAGGCGTTTAGTTCGAGACTTACGTATTTCAACGACAAAGGGGTGAAACCCCTGTCCGCGCCTCGTAGTCCGATAGAGAAATGGTGAAGGTTTCACGAGATCAAAAAGAGCCTTCGATTATACTATAGTGATTTAGTATAGCCCGTGGTTCGATTTATTACGGGTTTCCTTCCACATTGTATATCAGAAACAGCATTAAAGAACACATCCAAATCTGGCTAGGCATCTTAAAGTAACTGGCATAAAAAACTGAAAATATTACATTCCTTTTTTGAGGCAATCGTGTTATTAAACAAGGTCTAAGCCATGTTTATTTTCAATGTTGATAAAATAATAGCTTTAATGTTTGCTACAAGTATTACAAAACAACCTTACCCTATTGTTACGAAAATTACTACATAACAAAAAATATCTTTAAAACAAATATCTCTTTATGACCCAGCTATTAGGGAATATATATTTTCGTCCGAGGTGAGTGACACACGTATGGTAATAGGGTTGTGTGATTTGCGCTCATGAGATTCAATTTCACGCACCTTGTATGATTGACGGCGACATTATGCAGGTGTACAGCCTCCATACAATTTACTATTTCATCTTTATCCGTAATGTCGTTGTTAGGGAACAATTTGAGCGGGGTTTTGGAGATGAAGCTTTTTGATGTATGAATTGGGGTTTTATACTGTTGGAGTATTTTGATTTGAATAATTATTTGGGCATTTATTTTACCTTCCATGCCGATCTGAAAGACAACAAAAAAAAAAGCGGAAGATGTATCAGCTAGTTTTATTTCTGAACAGATCGTAAAAGCGTGGTCTGGGCAAGAATCTGAATCAAGTCAATAGGTAGATAGGCAACCCACCTCTATTTTGATTCCCTTTTTTCACCTTGATGCCCACCATCACGTAAAGAGTCATCTTTGGGTCTGGCACCTTCATGCTCTTTCTACACCGTTTTGTAAAATAATGGATGGAATTATAAATAAATTATACAGTCAGCTCGCACCTACGATTCTGATCTAGAAGCGCAGAATTATAGAACTCTAAAATAGGCTAGTAAAGAATTAGCGAGCGACCAGTTCAGAACAGGGAATCAGCGCGGATGTTTGTACCTATCAAACCTTCGGCTGGAGGTATGGTTATGGCTAGAATAATAAGTTGAAGTTCAATTACATATGATTGAGAACAATCTGATCGATATGGGCCTTTTAAGCCAGGAGAGCAGAATTTTTATTAATCATCTTTATTTACGATTAAGTAATTTATTTCAAAGCTGGTGCCCGAAACATCGTTAGCGTGAAATTCAAAAATTATGACAACTTTTTTCCTCTGTAATAGTTTTCAATGAAACAAGCCTATATGTTGTTTCGAGCGGAGCTTAATTTTTTATTGAATACCGTAAACATCCGCCCAGTGTATCGAAGATCAGCGTAAGCATACATACAGTCAGTCAGACAAAAAAAGTTAAAAATATTTTTTGTTAGTTAATAGATTCAATATAAATATACGTAATATTTAATATTATGTAATATAATATATATAGTAATTATATATTTTAGCGTTCAATTCTTGTCGCTAACATTAATTTCTTTAAATGTCACACAGACACGCGATTTTTAATGTTTGAATATACAATTCAATGCCAATATCAAATAAGTGATGATGCTCCTGGACCGTATTCAGGGTCTTACAGTGACTATAATTATACTTAACACCTATTTTAGTGTATTCTGGCAAATAAAGATTTATATTATGTATTCTGGCAAATAAAGATTACTGATTTCTTAGAACATACTCGTACGAATAACAAAGAAAGCTGCCCGGCGTTCAACACTATTTTTCATAATTCCTTCAGTAACAGCTTTAATCCAC
Organism: Acrobasis suavella; assembly: GCA_943193695.1. Lineage (NCBI taxonomy): Eukaryota > Metazoa > Arthropoda > Insecta > Lepidoptera > Pyralidae > Acrobasis > Acrobasis suavella. Next base: position 9,504,809 of record OW971947.1, read on the forward strand.
ATACTATAGTTCCTATAGTTACTATATATAGTGCCACTCTAAAGACTCAGTATGAATTAAATACTCACTTGAAGTTTTCAATGACACTTAACCAAGTGTACCTGTGGGCTGCAGCCTCTCAAGTGTTTCTGTTTACAAACAGCCAGCTACCTGGCTTTGTTTAATTAAGATAACTTTCCCACTCGCCGTAATGCGCATTAACTCCGGTGGTGCCCACAATTAAAAGCGAAACTTTGGCTGAAGCAAGCCAAATGCTAACAGGGGTGTTCGGATTTAGATGTTCTTTTTTTGTGTGTGTAAGTGGCCCACACTAGCGTCAGATTTTTAAAGCTGCGTAAAGGCATATGACATGATTTAAATCCCCGACGAAAAAGTAGGGTGTTATATGTTTGACGTATCTGTGTGTCTGTCTGTGGAATGGACCGATTTTGATGATTTTTTTTGTTTGAAAGCTAACTTGATCGAGACGGTTCTTAACTGAGTATGTTTGATGGGCGTGAAAGTAGGGATTTTTTAATATTGCCTGGTAAATAAATTTATATGTAACGGCGCGTATTAAATTAGACACGGAAATCATTTGATTTATTATTTCACTAGCGATCGATAATGTGTTTGGTTATTTTTGTAGACATCGATTAATTTGAAAACCATTGTTGGTAACTAATTTAAATTAAGAGCGGGTAACACCGAATGGAGTTGTACGTGTCATTGCGGGCGACTGATCGAAGGAACGGTACGGTTCACTTTGAATTTGACAGCGGTCGCACGCAGTGTTTATGTGCAAACCCATTAGCTCTTTAAATCGCAATTAATTATTGTAATCACTAATTGTTTAAATAATCTAAGTCTCGTAATAATTAAAGTAGTGTTGAATCCAAGCTTCGCTGCACTTATTTCAACGTTTCCTGAAAGTCAACGCCCATGATGGAGACACGTGCGGACGAGTTCGATGACCACAGTCCCGAAAAGAGTTCCCGGCTTCCCGACGTCCCGACATATGTATATATACAATGTGGAAAGTACATACCCGTAATAAATCAAACCACGGACTGAACAATGAAATTAATATAACAGTCAAAAGGCAAAATAAAAATCGACATTCCCATACAAATTGCCCGAGCACATTTTTGTATTGAAATTCCAAAATTTCTTTTGCTTTTTGACTGTTATTTTAATTTCATTATACTTCTACTATAGTGATCTAATATTACTCGTGGTTCGATTTATTGCGGGTTTACATTACATACATTTTAATTTTAAAATATATCTTAATATAAGCCCTTCCGCATTACATACATTTTAATTTAAAATATATCTTAATATAAGTTTGGACATGTTTAAGTATGCATGGTACATAGTTTTCCGGATTTCCGGAATAAACTGATACTGATACTGATAAATAAGACAGAATTATTTAAAAAAATCTGTTTATCCTGAACACAAAAGTAATAACGGTGCGGTGAAGTACACGCTCACCTTCATTGCAGAGATGGAAGCGCTTCATGCAAGTAATTTCATATCTAACAAACAATCTCCGAGCACTTTGTCGAGTATTTCTTTGCATCAGGCAGCTATAACAATAGCTCTTCATCTAGACCATGGAGCGAAGAAATAATGGAGGTATAATAAGCGGATATACAGGGTTAATTTCAAACAACTTACATAAAATAAAATAAAAAAACTTACACTTATACTTATTTACGAAAGAATGTGTAATTTTTTTCACGTGGCTCATGTTTAACGTTATTAAAGATCCTCTTCCAGCTTGTGATAGCATTATCAAATGCTTGTACATGCCCATGCAAAGTAGAAAAAGAAAAGTATTATAGCAAAGTATAAGGTATAAAAGAAATTATAGCTATGAAACATTCGAGAATGGACCAGGATAGTGAACGTAGTTGAGCTACGCTAAAAGAAAGACAAGAAAGACTGCACCAATGTGATCGATAACCTTTACTAGCAGGAGAGATTCTTTAAAAGATTAGGAAGACATGTCAGACATATTTTGACCTCTTTTTAGGGTTCCGTACCCAAAGGGTAAACACGGGACCCTATTGCTAAGACTCCGCTGTCCGTCTGTCAGTTGGTCTGTTTGTCCGTCCGTCCGTCTGTCTGTATGTCTTTCTGTATGTTACCAGGCTGTATATCATTAACCGTATTAGCTAGACAGTTGAAATTTTCACAGAGGATATATTTCTTTTGCCACTATGACAACAAATAGTAAAAACAGAATAAAACAAATTTTAAAGTAGGGCCCCATACAATAAACGTGATATTTTTTAGATAACAGAAGAAACCCATCGTGCACGAAGCAGACTCGCACTTGGCCTCTTACTTTTTTACTCGTTAAGTTACAAATATTTCTTTCTATACTCCGAGACCAAACATTATTTTCTCATACACCTTTGTCGCGACAAGATAGTCTGCTCAACAATTGCTTGCTATTCACAATTCGTTAGTGGAACAAGTTTATCCGTCAGATTTACCGCTCGTACACTGCTGACGAAATATTGTTGACGCTTCGACAGACAAAAATGTACTCACATCTACAAAACAAAAAAAAACTAAACCAAAAACGTACAATATACAACGTTTAACGGAAATGGGGTATCAACCCGAAAGGGAGTAAACATGATCAATGTCAACAATATTTACTATGGGACTATACCTGAATTCGTAAAAAAAATCTGAATCTCCATACATTTTGGCACGGTAGGTATTTAATTTTGTATGGAGATGAAGATTTTTTTTACGATTTCAAGGATGATCCCATAGTAAAAGTTGTTTACATTGATTAGTATATGTTTTTTCCCTTTCGGGTTGATACCTACTTTCCGTTAGACATCGAATTCTACATTTCTGACTGGCGAGGCGAGGAAGATGATGAGACAAGTCAACTTTTCATTATAAAAGCATTTTTTTTTTCTATTTCTTTTTAGTTTTTTAGTTTAGTTAGTTCTTTTGTCTTAAGCATTAGAATGTGCAAATAATTAGATATTCTGAAAAAATATAACATCATTGTGTTGAGGTCGCTAGGAATTCAGCTTACGTTCTTATTTTTGATATTTTGTGTATTGCACGCCTCATAAGTGGACCGTTGAGGTAGTGCTCTATTTTTCCTCAGTGCCGATCAAATGTTATGTCGTCAAAGGTCTGCCGGGCAACGGTTTGTCGCACAACTGAGGTACATTCCCTCAAAAGAAATGTCAAGATCAAGCATTTTTCTGGACTTAAACTGTCTCTATTATATTCATATTGCACTAATTTATAGTAAATAGATATAAAGAACAACATTTTTATAAACAGTCTGCCTTTTTTTTACGGCACTGGATTCAAGTCCTTTAAGTCTATTTTTTGGTCAGCGTGCGCATTTCACGCGTTAAGATTGCATATTAGCCGTTGTATGACAATTTTATTTTGTTTGAGCCATAGAATCATAACATAACCCTCGTTTGAGCCTAATGAGGCGTCCACTTTTTTGATTTTCCAAACTTATTTTAAATGACAGTGATGTAATGGGTGTCTTCGTCGCATATAAAAACATTTTGTCATAGTTTACTAAGCATATTGTATTGAACACACCATCAATGCAATGAATTGCGAAAGCTTAAGAATATCGAATTATACAAAAATAAATACAACATTTTACAAACACGTTAAAAACAAGTCGGCCAGTAAATACGAAAAAAGCTTTTTGTAGAAAGATCGTCAGTTAAAATAACAGCAATTTAGGAGCACTTGAATTCAAGTGAATTCACAAAAAGCGACGGAGCTAAGCATGGTGCGCGTTTAACGAATCGAGGCGGCTACAGTTTTTCGATCCCACATTTATGTACATTCCACGCGCACGTCCGCATTTTTCTAAACAATGGCTCTCTATGCGGGTGTAAAATTGAAGTTTACAGAAGATTTTTTTAGGTACAGTTGCATTATTGTAATTATTTACATTATCACACTTTTAAATCTATATTTTCGATCTGCATTTTCTAAATAATGGCGGGTGAATAACGAGTAACTAACGAGCAAAGCTCAGGTAGGTACGAGCGCAATTATCCCACTAGCATAAACGTGTTGAATTCACATCTATATTTTTCATGAAAATCCGCACATCGTAACCCATGAGACAAACTCATTATAATACTCTTCATATTAACTTATTAAATTTTGACGTAACACTGAACTCAGGTGCAGGTGCGTTGCACATAATTTTCTATGTTTAGAGTGAGTCCATAGGATGAATGATGTTGGACGTATATATATTATAACAAGTTAAGTTGATGGTAAGATTGATTACTGATGAATGTTGATGTTAAAAAAAAATGTAAGATTGATATCAAAGTGTATTCTTTGAACTGAAATTAAATAAATTTTTTTTCCTCGTGTTTAGGTCTCACGAGTTTCTTGTATTTATTTACGTAATTGTACGTTGATGAAGTACAACAGGTATATGAAACGCCGGTTCTGTTCATACTTTATTCTGTTCAATGCCTCTCTATGCGAGCTTTGGATTATGTGAAAAATTTCGCCTGGAATCTGGAGATACCCGTACCCTTCAATGGGCGAAATTCTCCCGTTCAATACATTCGGATATCCTTTTGAGATTGAAGAGACAAAGCGTATTGTATGAGACGAGAGCTACGCTCCACCGTTTTGTCACAAGGGCCCTGCTGTAGTTATTGTGACGTTCACTAAAGTCTGTTATGAGCCACTCGATGTTATTTGCGAGTTTCTTACAATGTTTTATAGCTATATCAGAATCTCATATAATGCACATATAAAATTAAATGTCGTATCAAGCGCTAAGGCTGAAGACCGAGAAGTTTGGCGCATACTCCATTGACAAGAGCCACCAAGCTCTTAAATACAAAAAAAAAAAATAATAACAATGTAAACGTAATTGTTGAAAGTTGTGTTCGATTATAATTAAAATGAGCTCTCCTTGAATTATTATGTGAAGAGCAAAGGCTTCAATTTATGAAATTATGCTCTCACTCTGATTGAAATTAAAATTGCTTTTGATATTAACTTGGTATGACATAACAGTGAACCGTAAGTATCTATTTAAGCAAAGAGAGACGGGAAAATTAAATTGTTGGTACAATGGCGAAAAACATGCACGGTTTCTTCTTTCCTTTTGTGTTGATACCTAACACTGGTCAGGCTAAGTTATTTAAAATAGCCATCCAGCGATAAGAATCTCGTCGGAAAAATCTTATGTATCAATACCCTCGATAAAATTTGATGTGTGTAGAGCTGATGTACTCACACTGGAACTTAGAAACGGGCGGGAGTGTACCAAAACTGTTCACAAATTGGTTCTCACTAAAAAAATTTGCATCAATTGATCTATTTCATTCTTGCCACGACATTTATAAAACTTTATTGATCCACAATATACAATTGTTTACAATTGGCGGACTTAATGCTAAAAGCGTACATGTACATATACTTTTGCTAAGCCAGATTTTCAACATCATAACGTCAAATAAAAGTTTTTTATTTATAAAGAATAAATAAATACTTTCAATTTATAAGATCCATTCTGAAATCCGTGTATATTTTATTTTGTGTCAAAGATATTATAGAAATAAATGTTGCAAATACATTGTAGATAGCGGGATTAAAACTTCTGACACTCGTTAACGGTCAACATTGTCAGGATTCTTGTCTCTCTTATCCATTATAATGAAAACTGGTGAGGCGTTAAGAATAACATTGTAAGGCAGCGCGGCGCGACGAAAATTGTTTAATAGCTCACTGGCGATGCCCATAAAACTATAATTTTGTACCAAGGGGCACTTATGACATTGCCGCTATTCGCAAAATGACCTGCTATTGCAAAAGTTCTTATTCGATAAACATATTATTAAAAAAAAATAGGGAATACTAAGAATACTGCTTATGTAGTAACTTATTAGTTATCTGAAATAGTACGTAGGGTGTTTTGACATATTTTGGAAAAACGGAAATATCCGTGAATAGTCTGTTGTTTTTTCATATTCAAGATTAATAAATAAATAAATATAACAAATATATAAGGGACAAATCACCCTGATTAAGCTAGCCCCGAAATAAACTGAAAATTGTATTATAGGATACTAACTCAATTTATTGAGGTTGAAATCAATAGATTTTACCTTGTTAAAATATAAAAATTTAATAACTTTCCACTTGATCCTTTGGGCTCATTAAAAACTGTGATTACTAAGTGGGACATTACTCAGAACACATTGAGACTACTTTCTGATATTCTTAATTATTTATTAAACGTCAATTGTGTAGAAGTATAAGTCATTTTAGGCATCGGATATTTATGCAGTAGGTCATTTTACGAATATATCCAACAGAAGACCATCTGAAAGGACAAAAACGGGTGACACCGGCTCGTTAAAACTCCGGCCGTTCACTAAATCTTGCGGGTTTACGATTCAGAAAAATTGGGACAATGCCCGGGACACGTTGGAACTGCTTCCGCGTCTCGACCACTGCATGCTATTGGTGTGTAAATTATTTCGGAAAGGGTCCGCATAAATACTTCACTATGGCACTTTTTGTTTTATTCCATTTTATTGAAGGGAAACTCGTATTCCGGAGGGTTATCTTGTCAAATTTATGACACTAATATGACTACGGTAGAATTTTATTCTGATATATTATTATATTTTTCTTATAATTTTAAATATTTTGAAATCTTTATTGTGGAATGGACCAGCACAGTCTTTTTGTACTATTTTTCGTATGGTCGTGCTTTAACAGAAATAGATTTGCCACAAAAAACTTCTTTGCAGTGCGTAGCGTATGGCTACGAGAATTCTACGACCGCGGCTACGACAATACTCGTAGGCGTGAAATCGTAGCACCCGTACTTAAAAAAAAAATCAATCGAACTACAATTTGGAATTTTTAATAAAAAATTTATGACATTAGTGACGTTTAATTTTTTTACAGATTTCATCACGTTTGTTGCGAACAAAGGCGTATGATTTTTAAGTGCAAACATTACTAACGACGACGCTTTATAATGTACCAATTTTTTTACTTTGATAAAATTTTGTAATAAGTGTCTGATATATTCGGAAACTATTAATTCTAATCAACTCGTCAAGTAATTCTAATTAACGCAATGCCATTTGTAATGCTCTCTTGACCGCTGAATGAAATCAGCCCTGTGTATCGAAAAAAGTTCAAAGCCAGTGTTAGGCCTGTGTCACTCCCCGTTTAGATTTCGAAAATATATAAATAGCGCGGCTAACACTTGGAAGGGAAAAATTCAGTTACATGAATCGTTTTTTCAGAGTAACAAGAATGAAATTGGCTTGCAATGAATGTCTAGGTAACTAAAAGAAAAGGTGAGGAGTTGTGACGCGAGCTAAATTAAACCATAGCGCTAATCACATTAAGTAGATATTTCTTTTCTGAGTAAGTCTTCTGTACGTGAGTACTAGTGCTTATTCTGTGCCAGTGTTCAAGTATTAGTTGATGAATTGAATTACCATTGTAGTGGCAATAAATTTGTTCAAAGCACCTTCGCTTTGCGGTTGAGCTGTAAAAGATTGTTTATTACCTCGTTAATTTGTTCTTATGAATATTTAATGAGAACTAATTCAGTGTACGTAGAAATGCGGTAAATACGGTATTAGGTTTTATGGGTACATGTTTTGTTGTCAAATTAATATTCAGGATCTAAATGTTCAGTTGACACATAGGTAATAAATAAATATATAGGGACAAATAACACTGATTGAGCTAACCCCAAAATAAGTTCGAGACTTGTATTATGGGATACTATATGTAACATAACGATACTATATTTTATAACAAATAGATAGTTCTAGTATAGCCCGTGGTTCGATTTATTACGGGTTTCCTTCCACGTTGTATAACAAAGAGTAAATACACATAATTACAAAAACACCAGTAGTACAAATGATGTACAGATCCCAGAAGGGATCACTTCCAATCGGCCAGTAGACAAAGGACAAATACATTTTACAAGTTATATACATTTATAGGAAGGCAGAAATATATTTCGTTTATTTTGCTTCTTCAAAGGTATTTGAGTGTCATCGTGCTTCATACTATTCGTTCTGAGATTTCGGTATAAGGATTAGGTCTTAGTAAATACAAATATTTTTTTTATATCTTAGCTACAGAGTTTTATACAATACAGTACAAATCAACTTTATTGCACCATAATAGACACACAAAAAATACAAAAGGACAAGAAACAATATAGGCTCAACTTATCGCTATAAATGCAATCTCTTCCAGCCAACCTTTCCGTGGAGGAAAAATTTATTTGAAACAAGGTGGACGCAGTAGCCTATTAGTACCCAGTAGTTAAACCTATATCGTCGCAACGTATTTTTATTTGAACAATAGTTATTCTTTTAAACTACTTTCAAAAGTTCCAAGAACAGCCAAAAAAGTTCTGTCCGTTTTAACCCAAACATATTTTCAAAATAAGATATCTGTCAAGCCTAGTAATCGCACACTGATGACTCAATAACTCAATCCCAATACGTCACGTATTCGTATTTACCTTAAATCACAGGATATTGTCTGTAGTAATGTGGAAATAATTTCGGGTGGCTGATTGCTGGCGACAGGTGTGCGCGGAGTCAGAATACTAAATACCATACGCCATTCAATTCTACATTCATTAGTTGACATTTCACTCAAACGAGTCGCCCGTCTTTGTGTTGTCACAATTATGTCCCATTAGGGCAATTGCATTTAGGCATGGTAAACGAATCTAATGGGTGTTCATACTGTTCATTACTAGACTAATTGATATCTAATTGTTGATGACAAGGTGGCAATGAAATTGTTGTTTTTCTACTTACTAATAAGCAGCATTAAACTTAGCTGTACATTTCTGTTGTCATATGATAGAGTCATTTAATAAATTCGACAAATTATTTTATACTGTTAAGAAAATAAATAATTTAATTTGCCATTGATCATATTTATATAGAAAGTAGTTTTAGATATAACATTTAACACTTATAGAAACTCGACAAACAAACAAATCCCGTAGCTTAAAAGTTATTTTTTTCCTTTAAAAAAGTATCTGATAATAACGAATTAAAATACCTAATAATTATTGTCTTACAACAAAACAGAAATTTCTCTTTCGACTTTAACGTAGAGCATATATAGTACTTGCAAGTGATGCCAGCAGCCCCATTAACTCATGTTCAGGCTATAAAGGTGTGAAATAGGCTGCTAACGCGTCGTGAGATAAGAGGGAGACGCGGAGGTGTCGACAAGATAAACTAAGTTACACATACGTCATATAAAGTTCATATTTACAAGTATAACGATGATTTCATACATAATAATTATTGTTTAATTGTGAGTGCTAAAAAAAAGATTAAATTGCTGTGGACCTCGCGAGTCACCCTCAACCCGTTGAAGTTTATCGGATAAAAACGTTGCGGCTTGTTAATTAAGGTTAAAGAGAAGTTTTAAAAATAAAAAAAAATCCAAATTTTAACTCCATATTTCCGTCATTTAGAAAATTTTCGAAATGTTTTGGCTTGACATAATAATTCAACATAATTATCGAACCTGCTTACAACATTTCACGAGAATGTAGGTGTAGGTCAGAACAACCGTAAAATCATCCGGACTTTGAATTTTTGCCGAAGAGGAAACGGAGACATTCGTTCGCCTTCTCTTCGCTTACTCAGTTAATTACGTTTAGTTTTGGATTTAAATAAAGACTACATATAGCTATAGGTATCTGAAACGAAGTAACTTTCTTATTATTCTGTGTATGATAAGTACTATTATGTATCTTACTATTATGTATTATGATAAGATCTTTATAATGAACTAAAGGAATACAAAATTGCGAGCTGATAGGAGCCATTTAGAAAATTCGGATTCATAAACAACGATAGTTATTTCTTAATATTAGGTACCTAACAAGGTATTAATTGATCATAAGAGTAAGTCAGTACATCTAAACCAACCACTTTAATATGCACTGGTTTAAATATGTTGTCCCACTGGCAAAGTTGATCCAATAAAAAACAAAGTTTTACTAAGTATACTTACATGGTTTGCCGTGTATGGTTTTTAACTAATATCAATCAATCATGTCATATACTTTTACCTCTTTTTTTGGGGGTGTTAATGACCAACTCTGGTTTTAGAGTGTGTAACATACTGCTTCGTACTTAATGGCTTTTATTATTTATAAACGAGTTGTGGTTACTAAAGCAAGTGTAAATCACGCTTAGTTTACTCATCACACATATAACATAACTCTGCATGAGCGCATACTCCATTGGTCAGCTGGATCATCGAAATCTTTTCTGATAATAACAGAAATTCAGCATACTTCCTTGAAAAATGAAGATCAAGTCATATACACGTGTAGCATTATTGTGTTGAAAACACCTTGGGAAATTAAAACTGGGAAATTCCGTAGACACAGAAACAGAAAGACTCGCCAATTTCTCACCGTTTGCCTGTCGAGTCAAAGAACCGATGGATATAAAACTTTTTGAAGATGTCGCACTATAAGTATAACAAAAAGTGGCCAATGTTTTAATACACATATTAATGTATATAATTAATATTATTATGACATACAAGAAAAATTGATTGACCAGATGTTATGCAGGCCGATAATGAATAACTTTATCTAAATTCTGTTTATTTATTTGTTTGTAAACTTTTTATTACGTATAATATCATAGGAGCAGACAATCATTACATACAATTAGTATTTATTTATAAGAATCCATAAGAACTTGTTGGTTGATTGGTAGAAAAGGTCCCTTTAAGTCCACCAGTTGTATGTACTGTAAATAAGTTAAAAATAAACAGTTGACTTTAGATAATTTATATTTTGTCATGCAACAATTATTGTAAACTTTTGATGGAATAAAAATTAATAAGGCGGGATAAAAGCTACCTACTCGTATTTACAATTGAATTTTCAAACAAATCGCTCCTTATAATCGTGCGCATTTTTCGAGACATTTTTTTAGCGACGGTACTTCATCTACAGATTTTTCATCAAACATCCGAGACGTAATAATTTTTATTTTATTCCCATTGCTTCCTGAACGCTTTGACTGGTTTACTTTGCTGCTTTGTTTTTTTTTTTGTTGGAAGGAAAATGTTGTTACTTAGTGAACTTTATTGAGTTTCTTCCTGCGTTTCGTTGGTGCCTTTTTCTACTTTTAAACACTTCAGACTAGTTATGATAGCTGATAAATATTATAATAAATAAATGATCGCAAGCCTCTCAAAGAACAAGAGTGAAAAGATTGTGTTTAACATAGCATTAGCTTTAAAATTACATGGTGACGCTTTCGTTATTTATTAACAGCAATTTTATTATTAGCACATTATTTTAATATGCAATTACTGTAATAAGTAACTTAAATTTTTATATTATTTTTATGCCAGCGCGATAATTAAAAAAAAATATTTTACAAAACACACATTAGTCACTTTGTGAAGTGAAGATGAAGATGTTCCTCGGAATAAAGAGTATACAAAACTAATGCTGGATTGTTGTCACCAAGGATGATATGCGTGGAAATGATATCATGACCCTGTGAAATGGAGAGAAAAAAAAGACCAAAGAGTTTCGATACTATAAAACTAGAGTTCATCGTCCTAAGTATTGAAATATGAGAAAAGTTTAAGTTTCACCAATATCAACAAATTGAATTAAACCGTCTTTTTGCACAAAGAACCGTTAGTCAGCTTTGGAAATTTCAGCGAGCTCGGCTGCCACTCGGACATTGTCTTCACCATATTTCAGGGAATATTTATTTTACGGTTTAAACTTTCTGCTCGCCGAGTCATGTTTGTGCGGAGTTCAGTCTCTTCCGTGTGTAATCCGGGTCCAGTCCAAATTGCACGAAGTTTCATGCCGCGGAAAATACTCGGCGGATTTAATTTTCTTTGTGAAGAAGATAAACTGGAATAAACTTTATGGTTCTTGAGGAACTATGGCTGTATTATATGTGTTAAACATTTTAAAGCCGATTTTGGACGTCGTCACAGAACTATTTATGTGAACATAATCTTACGCTTTTATTCCTTATAGTGTAAAATGACTTCTTAAATTTGAGCTCTTGACAATGTGAAGTTATTTCTTTCGATAGATAGGTATGGGAATTTTACCTTTTTACCCGACTTCTTTAGAAGGAGGGTTATGTTGTCTGAGTGTATGTATGTATATTTCTATGTGACACTCAGCAGCCTAAACAGCTTGATGGATAGACCCAGTATCACTCTCAGAATCAAGACGAATCTAATGACACCTCTTAAGCTTAAATCTATCGAGCCGTTCAGGTTGTAGAGTGTGCCAAACAATTAGACATACATACATACTCTCGAAAAACATAACTCTCCTTCTATTGAGTTTTTTTTTAATAGGCATGACGAATGGAAAAACAGCTTTAGCCCATCGGTAAGATTATTAAAAAAATATTGTACACATATTTTTCCTTTCTCTGAGAAACAAAAAATGACAAAGTTACAGCGCATTGAAATTACGCATGATGTCACGGCTAGGTACGATTTTTATTTAGTGGTGACGTCGCAAGCCCCCAACTCCGGAACTTTGATGCTCCGTATTTTTGTGAATTTTTACTTTTTTGGATTCTTTAGTCAGTTCAGTTTTTTTGAAATTCTTCAAAATGGCGAAAATATAGGGGTTAAAAACTTTAACATTATCATATTTCAGACATGTCTTAAAAAAAAAACAAATATATTAAAAACCTTTTTGTTAATCTTTTTTATCCGATAAACTTCAATGGATCGGGGTGACTCGCAAGGTTTACAGCTCACAGAGCCACTAGTGATTACTTGGCAAATCAACAAGTGACTTGTAATTAAGTGTAGTACCGCTTCCTTTAGAAAAATATGAAATATATATAAAAAATAATAGGGACAAATAACACTAATTGAGCTAGCCCCAAAGTAAATTCGAGTTATTATTTGTTATTAGTTATTCATTCTTAGATACGGTAGAGGATCAGCAACTACTTCCTAGTTGCTAATGCTATAGAAAATCAAACTTTTATTGTCAACATAACGCATATATTACAACATCGTCGATCTTCGAGTTTGTCTCGATGATTCAGCTCGAATGCTAATGCATTCTGTATCGCATTTCGTCAAATGTGATCGCGGACGATCCATCATATCATGTTTCCTACTAAAAGGAACATCTATCAAAGCTTTAAGTTTGCATAATTTTGTTTGGCGACATTATTCCTCTTGGCGCAACTGTGTATTTGTTTAATGTATTTGACGTAGATTTATGGATGTTTATTGTAAATACGAGTAGGGGAGTAAGTAAAAGCTTTTGACGTGATATTGTCGCGCTCATATATTCACACCTATTGTGTTAAATAAGTTTTGACGACCTCCGTGGCGTAATGGTCAATACGCTAGTCCGTTAATCCGGAGGTTCTAAGTTTGATCCCCAGCCAGGGCAAGTTGGAAAATGGCCTTTTGCAAATTATCCTAGGTCTTGTGTGTTTATCTATATGTGTATCTGTTATACAATATGGGATCGTTGAGTTAGTATCCCATAACAGAAGTTTAAACTTACTTTGGGGATAGCTCAATCAGTGTAATTTGTCCGTATATATTTATTTTTACTGGTACTTATTTTTTTATTTTCTGTAAGTATCTTAAAAAGATACTACTAGAAGATGAATAATAATGTCACGTCTTAATCCCTGACGGGGTAGACAGAGCCCAGGGCTGTAATGACCTACAGGTCACATTTAGCATGATGTTCGATGTCTACTAAAATACCTTCTATTTTTAATTTTCATTTTTTGTGTCATAGAGCGGCAAAAGAACAAGCGGGTCACCTGATGGTAAATGATCACCGCTGCCCATGGACAGCTGCAACACCAGGGTGTAACAGAAGCGTTACCAACCTTTCAGGAAGATAAATGAACACTCATATAGAAATAAACACTGTCGAATGGCAAGTTTTTTAAGAGGGCCCAGAATTTTATTTAGCATGATCATAAACAAATCCTTTAACACATAAACCAAAATAAAATCTTGAAATCATAAAGTGGTTCGTAATTGATCCCGGATTTCGCCGGCTTAATTACTTGTTGTAAAAACGTCTAAAATTAAGCCCGGTTCGTCAGCCTTAATCCTCTTTGATTTCCCTAGGCCTTAGATCTTTAGGAAATCAGCGGAACCGAAAAGGCGGATAAGAAGGTTATTGACCTATTTTTTTTACTTGTGGTGTATCTGCTACGGGTGACGCTAAAAAAAGTAGTAAACTTTGGTTTATCTACGTTCTCTTAGTACCTTTTACCCAACCTCACACCGGTTGTGTTGTGTTTTGAGTCGCGTCTTTTTTAAGCACGTGTAAAAGCTAAAAAAAAATATATTTGATGTATTCGGATTTTACTCATAAAGCTGGGGTACTAAGTGAAACCGGGTAAAACTAAGTTAATTTATCTTGTAGCATTAATACCTACATCACATATATATTTAATAAATCATGACTATTTGATTACATTGAGTAGATCTCCAGAGACTGGTTTCATTGTTGGTATGTAGTTATATAACAGTACTTAGTCAATAGATTGAAGAGATCAAGTAGTAGTTCTAGGTAAGCTTAGCATATAATGATTAGATTATATATATACTAGATCGTGTGTTATTGTAATTACCAGGAAATAGCTGGATCCAGCTACACTAGACTAAAAATCAAAATTTGGATAAACACGGTATTTAAAATTCTGCTCTTTGAGTGTTTACATTAAATTCTTCATATTTTTCGAACAACAAAGGTATGAAAATATTACTTTCAAATTATTTATTGAGGTCCTCATGAAAATGTGTTCGTCCGTCGAGAAGAACAGCTGGGTGAAGTGAAATTTAGCGACATATGAATTAATCAATCTCAAATTTGGATCGAAAATTTCAAGCCGCATTTACTCACTTCAATCCAAACTGATCCAATGAAATCACTTAGCCCCAAATTATGTTGTCACCTTTTTTTACCAGTGTATATTCAAAATTTCTCTGCCATCTTGATCCTTTAAAAAATTGTGATCACATTATAAAAAAAAGAATTTAATTTATAAATAATTCAATAAAGCAATATCCTCAGTCGTTGCCACCTACAATGTCATTAACTGCGTACGATTCAATCAGGCGGCGTCCAACTTCTCTCGCAACTTTCTTCTCCCTTAATCGAGTTCAAGTTAAGTTCATAAAACGAGCCGTGTGCTGCTTTATGTTTCTACGCTGGTTAAGAGCTTTTCAAAAGTTTTCGTTGCTTAACAAGGTTCGGCTCGACGTTGAGAACGCATTTTTTCGTTATTTAAACTTTGTATGGAGTTTAATCTATCGTAAAAGTCATTTTAAGGATCAACTTGCGCAGCTGCATTATAGCGCGTAATTTGGTTGGCGTTATGGAAGTTTGTGAAACAATATCCGGGTAGGAAATGTTATATTGTTTTGCGAAGTTTGTACGTGAGCACCGGATTATGATGTTTTCTATGAATGTAAAAGCAAGTTAAACTTCATAGATAATAATCATGATTTTGTTTCTTTCACAGAAAATATCTTTTAACGAAAACACAGTAAAACTTTAAAAAAATCGTGTATAAAATAACAAAAAGTTCTCACATAAAAAGACAAGAGAATTACTTTTTCAATTTAATGGATTTTTTGCTTAAAATATACTACATATATCACGGCCTATATTAACAAACATTAAATCAAAATTTTGCCTTTTTCGAATTAAACAAATATGCATATCCTCTACATATTTTTGACCAACGAAAAAATATAGGTATCGTTCTCTTTCACAATTTTTTTGATGTAACAAAACGAATCCCAGTCCACACAGACATATTTAACTTTATAAGCCATACAGTTCAATAATGTGACTACTGAACATTTATTTTACAGACCAATTTACGATAAATGTCTAATGACTTATGAGCTTTATAAAGTGCATTGTCCAGTAAACGCTAATGAATATGTTAATAATATTTTAAATGTCAGTAAATTAAGTTAGCAATAACAAAAGTGTATTAGAGTCACGAAGCACATTGGCCAAAGATATCATTATTTTCTCAAGATGTCTCTGCCGTTAATCAAATAATAATTATGATTAAACAATATCGCTTTTTGTTTTTGTATGTAAGTCGCCAACACTGGTGTCAGATTTCATAATCTGACACTATTGTTGTTCAGAATCAAGCTGCCTAAAGGCATCTGGTAAAGCTTGACGACTGACACACAATGATGCGGGTGGAAATAACGGCTTTACGTGCCTTCTGGTCGAAGCACGAAGGAACTTGAGAAATTTGTATGCCACTTGTGGTCACCTATCCAAGTGCGGATCACGCATCGCTGTCGTTTAGCTTGCGAAAACGCTACTAAAACACATCGAGGTGGATTTAGTTTTGTGCTCCTAGCTATGCTTCTAGATATTCAGGATATGGTAATGCCATTTCAAACCCAGTTTCAAACAAGTTCGCTCTATAAAACAAATCTAGTTCCTCCGTCCCGTAGGTAGTAAATTCTCGGCAGATTAAATTTAAGATTTTTCACGCCATGGATTAAAACAATACGAAAATCTATTGTGTCTGCAATGCTAGTGACGGTGCTACATCCACAGATTTTTATATCACAACCATTGGAATAACAGCCCTCATTACGATGAAATGAACTGCAATTTGGTTGTAAATGGTTTGTATGCGGGCGTTTCGCTCTGCCGTTGAAAAATTTCTTCATTTGCATTATTTGGAGTCACGAGATTACGTTTTGAACAACTGTTGTATGCTGCTTCTAAACTAGTTTTGTAAATTGTGCTTACATTGACAAAATTTTACATTGTATCAGTCAGGTGAAAAAGTCCATTCATTTATATCGCTATTTCTTGGCTTCCACATAATTCACCCGCAGAAATAATTTGTGTGGGTTAATTATGTGCCTTCCACATAGTTCACTCGCACAAATTATTTTTGAGAGTTAATTATGTGGAAGCTAAGATATAGCTTTATAAATTTTTCAACTATGAATGGACTTTTACACCTGACTGTACATACATTGTATTTACTTAACTTATTGTTTTACAGTTCATTCAAATAATTACGTCTGCCAGATATCTAGTACTTTCGATTAGTATATATACTGATATCATAAAATACGTTGGAGAATACATAGTATCTACTCATTACGTCTTTATTTACAGGGCAAAAAGAATCTTTAAAAAAATAAGGTTCAAACGGGCATATACCTATATTAAACCATAACTGCACAAAACGTAGTACAAATAGTATCATTTAAATCATCATCAGAAATAAAATTATTATGGTGCGTGGTAATTTTCTTCTCTTTTTGCAAGAAAAGAGAAAATTTTAAAAATGAATGATATAAGAAAAGCTCTAGTCATTTAATTCGATTTATTTAACATTCATTGCACAATAATTAAAAGACTGTAATACAAAAGCAAAAAATTAAGTTCACCTCAGGGACGTACTAGAGAAGACAGCAAATGAAGTGCAAGATTATAGAATAAATGATATACTTACAATCATTATTAATGATGAAAAGAAAAGGGATTTTCACTGATCTTTAACATAAGTTATAGCTTTAAGTAACCTAGGCTAGAACTGTATTTCACTAACTAGCCAAATACAGCAGTTGTTCCCCGTGGATCCACATAATCACTCACAGTTTAATCAATCTACTAATAACTAATACCATTAAACACGCTTGAGACTTCACGCGCTAAATTAGTGTACTATTAAATAGCATAACACAGCACAATGGCTATTAGTAATGAAGGTTGTATAATATATGCTATTAACAATCGGGCATTCATGGACATGTCCTTGTATGCGAGCGCTAGCCGATTAATTAGCCTTGTCGAAACGATAAGCAATGCACAATGGATGCTGTTCAGGGTACGCGGGACATCCAGAACTGAGAGATTAGAAAAGATAGCTAAAATTACATTAGTTATATTGTAATTTGAGAAATATACCTAATGTTATTATTTAACTATTCTATTTCTGTGTTGTTATAATAAACCTGACTAATTGCTTTGTACAGATGTAGAATGACGTCGCTATTCAGAACGGGGTAGACAAAACAAAGGCTTAGACCCAAAGGCTACTTTTAGCGTGATGGTAGCCCTGAAGATGGAAAACAGGAATCAATATAAATGATAGTTTGCCTGGTGCCGTGGTCAGGATCTTGGTGTGCATATTTTCTTTTATTTGGTTAGACCATCGTATAGGACTACGACCCCTAGATCTTTTTCTTTTCATCCTTCTGACCACTACAGGTTTCTCCAGGTTATAGTATGGTTTTCTGGCTATACTTCTGACCAAAATATTGTAGTATTGTCTGGGGACAGGTACTGAGAAGCCTCTGATCAATCCATACTTAAGTCTTTCAGGATAAAAATAATTGCAACGCTACAAAAGAAAAATACCCAATTCGTCGAGTGACTGACTTTGGAAACAAGTAAATCAAACAATAGAATCTTCAAAGTGCAAATAAGCAACAGTTTACAAGATAAAACAGTCAAATGTCAAAAGTAACAGCGCAGACATTTTAATTTACCTTTTGATGTTCATTCTTTTATCTCAAAAGTGAAATTGTTTATTTTTACAGCCACAGATTTTTAAAATGAACAGCTTTACTTTAAGGGTTGCAACAACAAATAAAAAAGCGACTTATCACGCTTTTACTTGTATCGTGGCTTTTAATTTTGTCTGCCTCGTAAAGAATAAAGACGTGACGTGGGCTACATAAAAATAGTAGCTCTCTTATTTAAAATATATTTTAATTTTAAAAACGAATATGTCTGGCGATTATCGGCTCTGTATACTTACTCCGCTAAGGATAAAATAAGATAAGAAGTTTATCTTTATCCAACATATGAAAAAGTTTAAAAAAATGATTGTATATAGAAGTTTTTATTATAAATCATCGGGCAAAAGCTAGTTAGTACAAAATAAGTTAATTTTAAAACTAAAGATAAATTGGCACTTGATGGGGCAACGAACTCAAGACCTTCAGTGAATGGAGATCAAAAACAAAAGACCACAAAAAGTGGAAACGAGAGAGAAATGCTTTTACCCAACATTGGTACATAAAAATATCAATAGAAACGGATCAATGCTTTCTCTCTAACAAATTAATTTATAACAAACTGTCGAATAATAGCATAGCTAGAGGTTGTATTTGAAGAAAGTTATACAATGACAGGTGCAGGTGCCCAAGGCGGTCTAGATAAGCAGAGACGATATTGTTAGACCAAGTTTGTATTTAGATTACGATTTTATTGGAAACAATACCTAAGTCTCTGCAGGCTGAGGCTTTTTGTGGATCGAACAGCCAATTTATATTCAGTTCTGAAATTAAATTGCTGTATACCTTCCATGCTGGTCTAGAATAAAAAAACTAGGAATATACCAGCTGCTTATCTTTCTGCACAGATCGTTAAGGCGATGCGACACAGTAGATTGTCTCGTCTATGTACTTCGCTGCGACTAGCAATTAATCACTAGGTATTTGGTTCCCTTTTTCTGTCTTGACGCAGACTATCATTTCAAAGGTGAGTTTAAGGCCCTGGGCTCTGTCTACCCCATTAAGGAAAAAGAATAATAATGTATCTGTAACTTTGGTAGCGTCATAAAAACAGCAACCGCACAAGTTTACAATGCCGCTGCAGTGCTAAATGTAAATTCCCGAAATAAATCGGAGCCAGCGATACCTATCACCAAACTCGGCACGAATTGAGGAAAAAGATCCATTTAAATGTAGATTGTCTGCCGTAATACTTCCATTTGTTTTTGTCTCGGAAAGCCACCTCGAGATACGATTCTAACCCGCAAGCCGTTTGCCGTTTTGTGGAGCCGTACGAATGGCGTGCTGCCACAGGAATAAACACTGAACAGAGGGCAATCTCTTGTGCCATTCCTAAAGACGTTCATTTATACTCGTAGAAGATCACTTTTGTTTTGATGTACCATGCTGGTCCGGGAGAAAACGAAAAACGTTCTATGTAACAGCTGCTTCTGAATCATGTCAATAGGCTCAGCGGCTAGCAACCCATCACTATTCTGATTTCCTATGTACGCCGTCACCGTGACAGTGTATCTGTAGGTACTCTTTTGTTTTCGACACCGCTTCGATGTGCAAACCTGCCAACGACATTGCAACATTTAGGAGGTTATTCATAATGGAACTTTTAAAAAAAATTAGCTATGTATGTCCCACTGCTGGGCAAAGGCCTCCCTTCTCTCCCTTACGTTGTGACGCCATGTAGGGGTTTGGACCTTAATCCCACCGCGCTGGTCCAGTGCGAGTTGGTGGGTTGATGAGTCGTCAGAGCCTCGTTTGTTGTTTAGCAGCAAGCACCACGTGCAGGTGAGGTTGACTTGAGTGTTGAAGGTGTAGGTCACACTGCTTGCCCTATTAATATATAATAAATAAATAAATAATGGAACTATACAATGTTATAGTTTCCTACACTGTACACTATCACGTCTTTATCTCTAATGAGGCAAACAGGGTATTTTGGATCTTGCGGCTCTAAGCAAACAAAGTCCAGGTCCACATTGCTCTAGTGGTCTCTTTTTTATCAAGCTAAAGTCGTTTTAGCTATCAGTCAATTGTTTAAATTAGTTTTTTTTTTCAACGAGTCATTATTAGACATGAATGCCTAGTAAATAGTTATAATATGAAACTATAATATCTATTAGAAATCACTAACAATATTTTGTCATTGTTATTGGTTTGTAGCAAGATATCAACACAATTTATGTTTAATCAGAAATATAACATCATATCCAAAAACGTTATTTCAAAAAAATGGCATTACCAAATATATGATAGGTTTAATTGAAAGAAATAAAATGACAGAGTAAAATATAAGAAAAAAAACTACCCATTTATTTATTTAAGTTTATTGCACACAATCTTATCGGATTTATTACAATGGGTCAAACTTAACGCTAATGCATTATCTACCAGATCGCCTTTGGGACATGCTAAATTTACTTAAATTACACCATATCGGGAACATCAAAATAAATAACAAAGCTAGACTTCTGGATTTAGTATCTATTCCTGCGACAACCTACACTTTTTATTCGTTTACAACCCGATAAATCCATCAGATATTTTTTGTTAGTGTCCTGGGATGAGTCGCTGAAAAAAAAATCAGTTAAATATTGCTTGTATTTTTCAGCCATACTAAAATTGGTGTGCAATTTTCACCCTAAAATTGGGAAAGAGTCCAAAAATCTTTTTATAGATAATAAAATATTTCTAAATCTAGTTATATGCTTTTTAGAGATAGCTATGAACCATGTAGATCAACTCAGCGTTTCAAAAAAACCGCATCAAAATCGGCCCATTAGTTCAGTCGCTACAATGACACAGACACACGCACAGTCCTCTCTTTTTAGTCGGGGTTTAAAAAGGAGGGTTGCTCACCATGTAATACACGCATTCAGGCTTAAAATAATAGCTTGCACTTTTGAGCCATCGAACTCCTCAATTGATACCAAAAAGGCTTCATTCAATACACAAAAATTTCCAAAGTAAGAAGAAACAACGGATTTTTTTTTACTGAAAATTATGCGCTAAATTTTATACTTTATGCATAAAATTAAAATTCCTTTTACGTAGTAACGTAATGCACTCGTACAAATGGAGTAAAGGAGAAAGATGTATGCTACGTGACATAGGTTCCGTGCACAGCCATGAACTAGCGCAGCGTATGGGAATACTGAGCTTTATAATCTCTGCTATTACTTCAATTTTCTTTTATATCACGGGCTTGGCTTTTGGCTAAGGATGGTCGTAATTTTATTGTTACAGTTTTTAATTATCATGATTAAAATCTATTCGTGAAAGTTTTCCAAAATACTTCAGTGCCTCAAGACGAAAGTGTTTAATCAATGTGTGTTACCGGTGATGACTTATGGCTCTGAGACTTGGTCCCTTACTATGGGTCTCATAAGAAGGCTCAAGGTCACTCAACGCGCTATGGAGAGGGCTATGCTCGGTGTTTCCCTACGTGGTCCAAATAGAAATGAGGAAATTCGTAGGAGAACAAAAGCCACTGACATAGCCCCGCGGATTATTTCGTTGAAGTGGCAGTGGGCGGGACATATAGCGCGACAAACCGATGGCCGATGGGGCAAAATGGTTCTCGAATGGCGACAACGTACTGGCAAGTGAAGCGTAGGACACCCACCCACAAGGTGGTCTGACGACCTGACTAAGGTCGCTGAAAAGTGCTGGATGCAGGCCGCTCTAGATCGGTCATTTTGGAAATCCTTGGGAGAGGCCTATGTCCTACAGTGGACGTTATGCGGCTGAAATGATGATGGTGGAAGCTTTCATTACATAGCATGTCAGAGGTATTTCATATTTTTTGTCTACGATTTTTATGACTCCATAAAGTTCTTATACTGTAACTGGTAAGCGACGAGAGGCACTGTTTGTATAATCTATAGAATGTTACTACATATTCATCATCATCTTCATCATTTCAGTCGCATAACGTCCATAGGCATAGGCCTCTTCCAAGGATTTTATAAATTACCGATCAAGAGCGGCCTTCATCCAACTATTTACTACATATTATTTCGATGCATACCATCGTATCATCGACAAAGAAAATAAATTGTTTTATTGGTAGATTAATTCAATTGCCATTGTATTATAATATTAGTATAGCCTTAGTATAACCATATTAGCCATTCACTAGTTAATAGAGGCATGTGCGCCACCATATTGTTTTATTTTATCGATAAATGAAGGGATAGTTTTCTAAACTTCGTTTATACCTAGTTTTGGCTATATCTTTTGGGTTTATGATTGTCTCTTCAGCACTTTTCTCATTTTTGTAAACCATAGTTGGATCATAGTCGCATAGTTAGATAAAAGTTGCTCTATTTTCCCACAATTCGCTATCGAGGGCGGTGATAGTTTGCAAATTTTATCTATTTTTTACGTCAGATTAAATTGATTAGTTTACAAAAAGCACAGAATAGTTAGGATCACACTTATTTAACCATTTATTTAATTTAATAACAATTTAGCTATGAAACAGTGGCAATTCATCCAGAAAGCTACGACTACTTCATGTTTTATGACCCGCTGCGCGATTGCAGTGAAGTCACGCTTGCGTGGTGTTTACTGGTGAATATATTTTCCAGACTTCTTCTAGACTTTGATTAATATACAAAGTCTTTTTTTATATTTTTTATATTTTTCGGGATATGGTTCTCTTTGTATCTTTTGGATTTTGTTTACAACAAATCTTATATTTAACACATTTAATTAGTGGTTCAGGCGTCTTTATCATAAAATTAAATTCTATATTGGGTTCACAAACGCAGACAGGACAATGGCCACTTGTTTAATTTAAAACTCCGCTGTGAAATGGTGGCAACTCATCCGGAACGCCACTTCAAATGTTATGACCCGCTGTGCGATTGCAGCTGCATTTTCTGTGATCTACCGCAATAAAATTGTGTGTATTTTACCAATTTAAAAAAATACGAACAAAATTTGATAATTTTGCATTATCGGTAAATATATTTTTTGGAGTCCCGAATAAATATGTTTTAATGTTGCTTTTGCTAAAGTTTGTGAAATAATAGCCACTGATTATACGAAATACATACAGTTTATTCGTTGACTCGGTGCTTTACTAAATAACACAAAAAAATTATTGAACGCGTACAAAATGGCCGCATAACTAACATTACACACAAAATCAAAGGAGCGCATCGACACGCGTTCTTCCGTATATGGTGTGCGGACGACTGCAAGACGACTGTTTTACGGCGGCACGCGGCCGGCGCTTGCGACAGGAGTCGCGGGGAGGGCGGATATACAGGCCCGCACTATGCGCAGGACAGGACTCCACATTACATACCCGCCCTTATGACCAAGAGAGAAACCTATCCCGCTCCAATGAGTTATCTGTGCATAGGTGGACAGAGAGAGGGTATATCTTAAATAGTGGCGTTCTTTACAGATTCAATGAAGATACAGATTCTGAGG
Organism: Acrobasis suavella; assembly: GCA_943193695.1. Classification (NCBI taxonomy): domain Eukaryota; kingdom Metazoa; phylum Arthropoda; class Insecta; order Lepidoptera; family Pyralidae; genus Acrobasis; species Acrobasis suavella. The sequence continues at coordinate 9,528,884 of OW971947.1, forward strand.
AACCGCAGTTGGTTGTGCCAGAGAGCTTGCAAGGGAAGGTCATGTTTGAATGTCATGACGCTCCCACCGCTGCGCATGGTGGTGTACAGCGCACTATTCATCGAATATCTCAACATTTCTATTTCCCTGGTATGCGACGTTATATCACCGATTACTTGAAAACCTGTACTGAATGTCAGCGATACAAAGCAGCCAATACCAAGCCTCCTGGGGTGCTTCAAACACCCGTCCCTGCTCAACGCTTTGAGGTCATTGCGGTCGATCTTTTTGGGCCTTTGCCTAAAGGACCCCAAGGTGAAAGGTGGATCCTCATTGTAGAAGACACCGCTAGTAAGTGGGTTGAAGTGTTTGCTCTTGTAGAGGCTACCGCTGAAGCTTGTGCTAAAACTTTGTTTGGTGAGATTTTCATGAGATTTGGGCTTCCAATACGAATGATTTCTGATAACGGCGTTCAATTTGTTGCTGATGTCATGCAGAAGGCTTTGTTTGTTCTAGGCGTGCAACAGAATCTGGTTCCTTTGTATCATCCGGAGGCGAACCCGGTGGAAAGAAAGAACAGGGACCTCAAGGCTCAACTCGCCATCCTAGTTGAGGGAAATCATAAACAATGGCCTGAAGTGTTACCATTCGTCCGATTCGCTCTCAATAGTTCACTTACTATTTCTACTGGACATACACCAGCTTTCCTTACCTTTGGTCGTGAACTTCGTTCTCCCTTTTCTGCTCAGGCTGACCTACGCGCCGTTATTGAATCAGAGAACTTCGTCCCGCAAATTACGCCTTACCTTGTTAAGCTTGCTGATTCTCTTTCCACAGCTAAAGAAAACATCGAGCGGAACCAGGATCTACGCAAGGTGCAGGCTGATTCTGGTCGTCGTGATTTGGAGCCGTTTCAGGAGGGTGACCTAGTTCTTATGAAGACTCACGTCCTCAGTAATGCTGCCAAAGGGGTAACTTCTAAGTTTATTCCAAAACGGGATGTCCCGTATGTCATCTCTAAGAAGGTGAGTCCTACTACCTATCTTATTTCGTCTCAACGTTCTGTAGAGCTCGTGGGCAAATATCATGTCTCGGATTTGTGTAGATTCCACAACAGGGATGATAGTTGCCCGGAGCCGGTCGCTCCAAAGCGTCGTAGAAGCCGTCCACGGAAAATCTGTTCTTAAAGCGTTACTGTCATAGTTTGACCGTTCGGGATAAGTTTCCCTCTTGGTCAATGTAATGTGGAGTCCTGTCCTGCGCATAGTGCGGGCCTATATATCCGCCCTCCCCGCGACTCCTGTCGCAAGCGCCGGCCGCGTGCCGCCGTAAAACAGTCGTCTTGCAGTCGTCCGCACACCATATACGGAAGAACGCGTGTCGATGCGCTCCTTTGATTTTGTGTGTAATGTTAGTTATGCGGCCATTTTGTACGCGTTCAATAATTTTTTTGTGTTATTTTGTAAAGCACCGAGTCAATGAATAAACTGTCTGTATTTCGTGTAATCAGTAGCTATTATTTCACAAACTTTAGCAAAAGCAACATTAAAGTGGCTCCCAACGTTTGGCTATACGAACTAACTTGGATTCAAGAAAATAACGTACGACCACGCCCACGAGCATGCCGCCGCGAAAAGTTCCAGCTAGCAAAGAAGCTGACGATTCTTCTAGTGACAACGAATCCGCAAAATCGGTAGCGATGCAGACCGCCCCCGTGCTCATGTCCGGAGACCAGTTTTCGTCTCTCTTGGCCGCCTTCTCCAAAGCGCAGGCCGAGACGAATCAACGACTAATGGAGTCTCTTCCGTCATCGCATTTGGCGTCTTCCAGCACCACTTTTGCCGACACTGCGGACACGTCTTCGTGTCCGCAGTGTCGCCGGCAACCACTACGACTACAGGAAATTTCTCGAAGTGTGCCGCGCGTTTCGACGGCTCGTCATCGCATCCTGAGGTGGTGGAAGCATTCATCGATGCGATCGAGATATACAAGGAGTGTGGTGCCGTGTCTGACGACCTAGCTCTTCGAGGACTTCCGATGTTGCTTCACGGCGACGCCGCGGTTTGGTGGCGTGGCGTCCGGACGGAAATTACGACCTGGCCCGATGCTTTGAAGCGTCTTCGAGCTATGTATGGTGTTCCTCGCCCAGGTTATAAATTGTTCAGAGACATATTCGCCGAAGAACAGGGAACGGAACGGGCAGATGTTTTCATAACTAAATTACGTGCGTTGTTGGCAAAACTACCTTATAAGTTAGTAGAAGATGCGAGACTCGACATTATCTATGGCTTACTATTTATTTATCACAAAAAATTAGGAATCATAAATTTATCAAAAGTGCAAAGAATGTAATGAAAGCTTCCTGGAAAGTAATAAATAGAATAAAACAGCAAACAAGTAAGCAAAATATTGAAAAAGTAATATATAAGAATAAACATCTGACTAAACCACATGACATAGCTAATGCTTTTAATGACACATACATAGATATAGGTGACAGTATAAAACAAAATAATAATAACAAATTATCAAAAAACATTCAAACTAATCAGAACACTATATTCTTGGCACCTACTGATCCATTATCAATTAAGAAAATTATTAATAAATTAAACAACACAAACAGTGTGGGATTTGTTGAAATATGTACTAGAGTAATCAAACATTGCAGTGGTGAACTATCGGCTCCACTGTGTCATATCATCAATTTATGTTTAGCGAAAGGAGTATACCCAAACAAGTTAAAAATAACGGTGATAAAACCAATGCATAAAAAAGGAAGTAAACAAAATTGTGATAATTATCGCCCTATAGCTCTGATACCGGTTCTTTCTAAAATATTTGAAAGAGTTATATATTACATTCTATATAGTTTTTTTACAAAATATAAAATAATAGCAAAACAACAGCATGGTTTCCAAAAAAATAAATCTACTCACAATGCCATAGATGATTTATTGAATACTATTACAGATTGTATGAATAATCGACGTCCAATAACATCTTTATTTATGGATATGACGAAGGCGTTCGATTTTGTTTGCCACATAACATTGCTAAATAAACTGTACGCATATGGTATAAGAGGACCGGCACATGATCTTATCAAATCATATCTGCAAAATCGGAAACAATTAACTTATGTGACCTACATAAATGACAAGAATGTTGAAACCATTGCTAAATCAGATTTAAAGACGGTCAAAAGTGGCGTTCCTCAGGGTAGTATATAAGGACCCCTTCTGTTCCTGATTTACATTAATGACATGCCGGAACATGTTAACCAAAAAATGGTATTGTATGCTGATGACTCAACTGTGCTAATTAGTGATGTAAACATAGATGAACATGAAAAAAATTGTAATAATGCACTTTATGAAACTATTAACTGGCTACGTACAAACAAATTGATAGTGAATCTTGAAAAAACAAAGGGTATACAATTCCATGTTCCACAAAGTAAACCAAATAATATCTTAGTTCAATTTGATAAGACAAAAATTGAGTTCGTTAAAGAATTTAAGTTTTTAGTTATTATCCTTGACCATTACTTATGTTGGAAGCCACATATAGACAATTTAATTTCCAAATTAAGCAAATGTGTATACGTCCTAAGAACTATAACTAAAACAGTGTCTCAGAAAACAGCTTTATGTGCATATCATGCTAATGTTGTCTCCATCCTAAGATACGGCATATTACATTGGGGTAACGTAGCTAATGTACACATACTACCGCTTTTTAGAATGCAAAAAAATGTGTAAGAGCTATGTTTGGGCTGAGACAAACCGAGAGTTGCGTTCCTTATTTTAAGAAGCTAAAGATATTGACATTGTTTTCATTATATATACTAGAAGCGTGCCTATATGTGAAACAAAACCTAGATAAATTTATACAAATTGTTAACAGACACCCTAGAGCCACTAGAAATAAAGTTCAAATACATCCACAGCAAATCTCAAATATGGCCAGCTATGACAGAACGATATATATTTTAGGCCCAAAATTGTATAATAAATTATCAGACTCTTTAAAAGAACTTAACACTAGACAATTCAAATTTAAATTGAAACAAATGTTAATTAATAAATGTTATTATGGCCTAGAGGACTTTATATCTGACAAATTAAAAACTACAGATTTTTAGATTAGATTGATGGATTTGTTAATTTGTTATTTCTTTCTGTTTTTCTATTTGTTAATTTGATTTTTTTATTCACAATTCTTTGACAATTATTAATTATTACTTGTTTAAAATTTATTTTTATTATTTTTGACAATTAACTTTAACTTTTATTTTATAATTTTTTGCACGCCTTACAGAGGCAAAATGTACTGGCACTTTTAAAGAATTTGTACCATATTATGTACCTACATTTATGCAAATAAAGAGATTATGATTATGATTTGGTCTTAATTTTTTTCCGTCTAGCACCCTTTCGCAACGCGCGATAAGGAACTTCGTTCTAAAAACCAATATAATTTAAATGTTCTGGCAGGCATCGTTATGATCTATTTGGTACAAATAAGTTGTAAATGAAAATATATTGTAAACTTCATCAGGGCGAATGTGACGCGCTCGTGCACAAAGCCGCCGCCCGACACACTGATGTTAATGGTGGGTCGCGCGGGCGGCGCGAGCGATCGCTCGCTTCGCTCGTAGCGACAGTGGTGGGGATTGCTGGTTTTCTGAATAGAAATTAGTCGACGTCCCAATTTTAATCGAGATGCAGGTTGGAGCTTTCCCCCTACCTGGAAACCGGTTCTTCAAGAGACGCATAATAGATGCTATGTACAGCCGACAGTCTCTGACACTGTGAGCTTTTTTCACACACGGGCATCATCACCAGCAGCCGACGATGAAGAAGATGATATTAAGGCTCCCAGTACATTACTTATTTAATTTTGTTGGTGCACAGAAAATTAACTAAAACTTTACTATAACTTTCAGTTGATTTGATAGTATTAATTTGCTTAAATAATTACTAGCAAGCCATCTATTTTCGTGAGTTTGGATTGCACAGCTTCGTACTGTATTCAGGTAAAAACAAGTTTATCTCGATGTGAATTCTTGATTGGGATGATATGTATAGATAGTTATTGTTTAAAGATTTGTTTGTTTGAAGATTACGAATATATTAAACATTTAGATATTGCGATTCATTGGGCAATGAAGACACTTCTTAGTACAGATTCTACTTCAAATCCACTTTTATTTTATAAATGATCAATATTGCTTTTAATGTGATAGGTATATTTATATATAATAATTTATAAAAAAATGTTATGGATAGTCATTCGAAAAATACACGAATAATAAGATTGTCACTCTACCCATTCAAGAGATTAAAACACATGTATTCAAAAAATATCTTCAACAACCCATTTAAAAGGGTTTCTCTTTCAAAACTGACTAGTAACTAGATAAAAATGAACTGGGTTTTTTTCGGCGTAATATTCCCAGCAGTGGTTGTACTGAAACGCTAGTACTAGTAGGTTTTAGCTTTTGTATTAGAATAATATTTAAAAAAAAGAAATTTATCCTACATTAAATAAAAAAGAAGTTTAAGGTTGTGTTTAAGTTTTTATTTATTTATTAGTAATTTAGTTTATTTTAAGTTAGATTTTTTGGTTATATCATTAATTAACCATAAAAATAAAGTCAAAAATTATCCTATAAGGGAAAAGGGATAATTAAATAAAATATCAATCACTGCCTCAAAATTAAATCTGTTTTATCTGAATGGAATGCCAACAATACCTCATGGATCCTCGTACCCTTTCGAGCAAATACCTTGAAAATAACAACATAATTTGGGAGGTTAACAAGCAATTTTAACGAAATACCGAACATAATACAGAAGTGCTCAGCTATTGTGAGCAGTAAAGAGGTCACCGCGGAAACATTTTACCGTAGCTAATATGATACGAGACATGTTGGAAAAACCATACCACAAAGTGAGGCAGTTTAGGAATGAAGCTTCATAAAAAGCACGCCTGGATTGGACTAGCTATTTAAATGTCCAGCTTAATTTAAAAAAATAAACAATGGTAAGTTTTATAGTGCTATCCGTAACCCATTATCCTTATCAAATCAAAATACATAAAAATAATTGCATACTTAGCATTTTCTATTTAAAGAACAATAATTGTAACTGAATAGAAGACTGTAGTTGATTTTTTTACCTAGAATCATAATGCAAAAGCTTTTAATTATTACCTATTCAAAAACCCTTAAATTCTCGACACAATTTTCTTTTTAAATATATATTTTTCTGCAGTAATCGCACAGAAACTATTCATTTGTAGGTTTTGCCTATAAATAGTGCATTTAATTTAATCCTATAATATTCAATAAAAGCTATTGAATTTGACTCTGATATTGTCTTCTGTACTGTCGCTTTTCCGTGGCTGTACCGTATTTATGTCTCTGGAGCCAGTGACAAGGATGTGTGGAAGTGGAGCTCGTCGGGGGAGCTCATTATAAAGCGCTAAGCTGCGATCCAGGCAGCCAGCTACTTACGCGAACGACCTGGAGTGAAATTTTTCATGGAGGGACTCACCAAAACATAAAACGAGCAGTTTTCAAATTCACCATACGCGTAAAAAGAAATTTGGTCGTATTTTTGAAACCGTCGTGTCACCTAAAAACAATATTTTTTACGCAGAAAGCTTTGAAATCTATTTATGGTTTTCAATATTTTTTTTCTTTGTAAGATACTTACTATACCTATACTTTGACATATCAACGCTACAAATGTCAAAATTATGAGTGGTAAAGACCACTCGTTGGGAATTCTTTGCATACGATTGATAAAAAAATGCCCCCGTTTGGAAACGGTTGCTCAAACTATTAGTTATGTAACAAGTGATTTCAAAAATGCGTCCCCAGGAATTATTACGGTGCACGCCATTGCCAGTTCGCACTTTTTGTTTTCTGAAATAAGTGTGAATGTCTACCGTTCATGCCGCACCTATAAGAATGTTTGAAACGAAACTTAAACTATAAATTTATGATGGGTAAACTATCGCCCTATCACCATAGGGCGATAGTTTACCCATCATAAATTTATTGTGTACAATCACAATGGAATAACTCATTTTTAATAAATAATACTGATTGTAAGCATAACGAGGGTTTTAATATAAAATATGCTAAATATTCTGGCAATAGATAATAGTACACCTAGTTACTCGTACATCACCTGCCGTAAGACAACTTCTCTTGGAACTAATTACTCGTTAGTTCTAGTATATAATAGGTCGTTGGCTTTAAACAAAACTTTTGGGTACAGAAAGCTGGTTAAGCTAGCTGTAAAATGTACCCTAAAATTTGTTGAATCAAAATCTAAAAAAATTAGTTCAAGTAAACAGCTACATATGCAAAACAGAGTACATACAGAACCGACTCCAACAAAGGAATTACGACTAGATTAAATTGAAACACAAATATTGCCATATTAGTGTTCATACAAATGAACTGCACTTTGTGACGGCAGCCTTCGAGACCTTTCGAATGCAGTTGAGCAGTCGTGGTCAGCCTTTAATAGGTACAAACTACTTTGGTAAAAAAGCTTTTATTCTGCCTCCGTCGCCGAAAATTCAAAAAAGCCTTTTTAATTACTGGATTTGTCGTTGAAATCACTTGAGATTTCCTTACACACGTCTGTCCATGCTCTGTTTTTTCGCTTGACATGTAAACATCTAGGGTGTGTAGTGAATTTCCACCTTATTATTTAGTTAATCCAGTTAATGGTCTTTAAGCTGTATATAACAAAAAACAAATGTCAATAGAGTCGAAATTCGCTTGATACAACTAGCAGGTAAGATAATAGTGACATCTAGAAATTAATAAAGAATTTCTTTTCTAGCGGAGCACGTTTTTATGGTTCCGTCGTAAACAAGGAACCCTTATAGTTTCGTCATGCCTTTCTGTCTGTCTGTCCGCCCGCGGTTTTACTCAGGGACTATAACTACTAGAAAGCTGTAATTTGGTATATGTATATTAATCATGCCAAAAAAGTAGTAAAAAAAATATTGGATACAATGTTTTTTGGTTAGCTCCCATACAAGTAAAATACGAGTCTTTTTTTTTTCTCGATTAACCCATTGTGTGGGGTAACGTTGAATAAGTCTTTTTTAAAGGGTTATGAAAATAAAAAGTTATAGACGACCAACTTAATATATAAAATGTAATCGGAAAAGTAAAAGTTCACACAAATTAAACAGAAAATTAGTTTCTAGACCTTTTTAGTGGCGTGAACTCAAAGTGGGCATTTACAATTACGGAACTCTACACCGCGCGTGGCCCGACACGCACTTGGCCGGTTATTTTGAATGGGGTTGTCATTTCTCTTGTTATCTGTTCGTCCATGCTAACAAGGCCTTTTTTACAGACACAATTAGTAAATCAACATTAATGTCGTTACTATATATCATTTCTAAGACGCGCGATGCTTGCCTGCTCTTGCCTTACTTGCAGTAAACTGACACGTCGAAGGCTGCAGTCGATAGGTGTCGACAAAGTGCCGTTCATCTGTATGAACCCTTAGTGAAACAAGTAGTAATTATTGAAAAAAAAAAACGTGTGGCTCTCGGGGACTGCCGCAGTAAAGCTATTGCATAGCATTTTTTATCAGCTTATGCAATTATAATTATTTATTTATTTTTTATTTATGCAGTATTTTTTTCTTTGATATTTATTTAAGTTTTTTTCTTTGATATTAATTCAAGTTACACTTTTTGAGCGTGGTGACCTATAAGAAAACATTTTTTTTCCTTTATTAAATTAGTGAAAACTTAATATCGTTTAAAATATTTTTCTTAATTATCTGACAATACATGTAGGTTGTTCAGGAATTTTTATTATGAGCAGTTAGCAGCTAGTCTAGTCGCACGCACATAAAACACCGTGCCGAAGTCTGCCGAACTGAAACGACGTTAGACGATGCATGGCTTTCAACGCCGCGCCGCTGTGCCGGTCGCCGGTTGCCGAAAAACGTTTAGGCGGAGTGGGGGGTGTTAGGTTTTATTTTCGTTACGGAATTTCTTGATTCGGTCGCCGCGATCAAAGCCCGTGATAAAAGCTTTGCAATAGCTTAATAAAACAAAAAACCCGACTGCCTTTTTATATACTCTGTGTCACTCTCACAGTAAATACGAATCTAACGTCACCTCTTAGTCTATAATCCATCGAGCCGTTCAGGCTGCGGAGCGTGCCAAACATTTGAATTTGGTGCCAAAAATCCGCCATCTTTGATTTTTTTATTTTGATATACCCATTGTCACTCTCACAGTAAATACGAATCTAACCATATATATAATAAAATCCATTGAACCGTTCAGGCTGCAGAGTGTGCCAAACAATCATATATACATATATAGATACTCTCGAAAAACATAACTCTCCTTCTGGCGCAGTCGGGTACAAAACCCGAGTAGTAGGTTATTTTTATAACGTCGCTGTAAATCATTATCATTGGTGACAAATCCGCCGTGACGTGTTAAGACGAGCAAAATTACATTACATAACATTAATGTGATGCAGACTGACTGTTACCAAGTTAGCAGTTAATATTTCCTGACATATTCCAACTCAATTAATACATTTTCCATTCCACATTACAAATATCTATTGGGCTACAAGTAGGGTGTAATAAAATAAAAAAATGCTTTCATGCTAGTCTGGGAGAAAAGAAAAACTTAGGATATACGAGATGCTACTCTTCCCGCGCAGGTCGTAAAAGTCGATCGAGAGATTGGGAAAATATGAGAATATTTTTATATACTTATGGTAGGTAAGTATATAAAAATATTCCCATATTTTAAATTTACATTTTAAAATATATTAATTTAAAATTCAAATTAGATTTTAGTTCCCTCTAGATACTTTAATTTTTTAGAAACTTTAGTTTATGTTATATTGTTGTTTGATAGGAATATTTAATAATTAGTTAAGTAATTGTTACTTTACTATTTATTGAATATTCCTGAACATAGTCACTTTCTTTAAAAACAAATTATGTAGTTACCTATGTTTACATTCAAAATAATAAGAGGTTAATTTCTGCATTCTGCATTTTTGTGTGGAAAATATTGTTTTGTTTTCATTTTTTGACCTTTACATTTTAGAAACCTGATGCGAAAACTAGAGCCGAACTAGCCCTAAGTGCCGCTTAGAATAAAATTATTATACATTTAGAGGGTCAACTGTTGGGAAAAAGCTACGTATCGTAAGTAACCAAACAGAGATGAGATTACACAGCTTACAAGAAGTGGGTCTATTTCGGTCCGGAGAAATTTGTTTGGTTTCTAAATTGCTTTATGCCTGTGCTTCATAGGTAAATTTCAACTAAGGAAATAATTCTATCTTATTGTGAAATTGTGAAATGCTATCTATTATTGCGACACACAGAAAGTCAGAAAAAATAACTTTGATATCCGTGGTCCAAACGAATCTTAGACTGTAAAACGGTGTTTTTGGCCAACCGTTAGTCATCGAAGTATAATTTGTTGAACCGACCAACGACAAACGACTTCAGTATAAGAATAATTCGTATAAACGTGGTGAGCTCAAGGAGTAGGAAGTTTCGTTTACATCATCTATGGTTCTGGCCAATGATAGGAATAGCACGATGGGATGACACGTAGATTCAAAGGTATATGATATGGTTCCCATCATAACTTTTTGTAAGCGCGTCGATTATCTACCAAACTAAACGATTTACGATTTGATTTTCAAAGCATAAGGTAAAAAATAAGTCAACTACCCTCGCAACATATAATTACGTTACAGGAAGTTCTAACTACAATTAATAATAAAAAATATGCTGTAGGTACGATGTTGGATATGACGAAAGCGTACGACAAAGTTTTACATAAAATACTGCTAAACAAGCTATACGGTGTAGGTATCAGAGGAGTAGCTCACAAATGGTATGAATCGTACCTAAAAAATCGAAAACAAATTGTAGAAATCGAGCACTTTGACTTTGACAACGGGACGATTACAACAGTAAGATCAGATGTAGAATGTGTGAAATGTTCGATTCCCCAAGGAAGCGTTATCGGATGTTTATTGTTCCTCATCTACATCAATGACTTACCTAAAACGATGACTCAGACATGTGTACTGTTCGCGGACGACGTATCATTACTGACACCTTGCTCAAAATCTGACAATCTAAACAATATGCTCAACGAAAATATGGACAAAGTAACATCGTGGTTAACTGATCACAACTTAGAAATAAACTTTAATAAAACGAAAATAAGCGAATTCAGACCTCATCAAAAAGAATCTTTGAATATAAAATTTAGATATAATGGTAAAGATATCGAGACTGTCAAATCATTTCAATTACTCGGAATGGTGCTAGACACAAATATGAATTGGAAAGATCACGTAGATAAAGTAGCAACTAAACTGCAAACATTTACATACGCACTTCGGGAACTGAAAAAATCCACGAATAACAAAACGGCGGTAACAGCATACTATGCATATGCATATTCGTGGCTCACATATGGGGTTATACTCTGGGGTAATAGTACCGACGCGAACAGATTACTAGTTCTTCAAAAGAAATGCATACGCATAATATTAAATATAAAAGAAAGAGAAAGCTGTAGGCCGCATTTTAAAAATTTAAACATACTGACATTGCCATGTGTATATATTTTAGAATGTTGCAAATTTTTACGGAAATATCCCCAATACTATAAGAAAAAAAACGATTTACCGCGACGCTATCCTACAAGGAAGAAGAATATGTTAGCGAGGCCGAATAATACTCGTAGCTTGCCATAACGTACCAAAAAGTAACCGCAACCGTACCTCAGTGTAGACTGTACCTTTTTTTTTTAATTAATCTTTTGTGTCCCACTGCTGGAAAAACATGTACCCCATCTGCTTCCAAATATCTCGAAAGTGTGCCACTTCCAACGAGCCCTCCTTTTTTGAGAAATCATACAGTATTGACTTGCAAGCAAAGCAAGATTGCCTTTTTCAAATTGACTGGCAGCACTGGCTGAAAGAAACTTCTTTGGAAATAAGTAGCACCTATGTACTTTGTTTCCTTTTTTAAATGTTTAATTTGTAAATTTATAAGTGTAATTAAATAAATAAAATTAAAATTAATCCTACCTATTAATTATAAAATAAAGTTAATAAAAAACATGAGTATAATTTAAAAATTAATCGTGTAAAAAAATTTATTATATTTATTTATTTTTCCGCTAATTGTATTTAATAAATGGTTTATATTTTTTTTTCACGATACAAAATCAGTTTATTTCCTTTATAGATAGAGTATATAAGCTTTGTAGTTTAAAACTAAAAAAATCTTGATTTGAGAAAAGAAATGCTATTCCTATCTTCTACTCTCAAGAGGTGATCTCTTGATTGACTTTTACGAGGAATAAGTTAAGAGTTATGGGTTAAGGGTGTAAAAGAAATCACAAATATCTAATATGAAAAGTTACAGCCAAAAATAAGAGCTGCAATATTTTGGCGCGCTCGAGTGAAGCGTTTTATGGAATCACAAGAGCGCTGAAAGTTTTCATTCAATAAAAGAGTCACTAAGTGATGAGACGAACATCTGGCAGATTAAGGGGCAACGGACGGACTTCAAGTTCGTAAAATAGAGGATTTACATCTCAAGAAGTCAGACTAAACCAGTATAAATTAAAATGAGCTGCTGCTACCGGCTATGAGATAGAATAAGTACATCATTTAATATTCTCTGTACCGACGTCAATGCGGAATAAGCTATTTATTATTTTTCATCGTAAACCCGGATAAAAATCAAAATATTACCTGTTTATATAAAATTGTGAATATTCAAGGCATATCACCGACAAGAGCAAAGCTTATAGGGTTAGATAAAATATTTATTTAACCTTTAATCCTTCAAGCACATAAATCGCTTAACAATTGAATTCAATTGTTCTTTTGACCCGATCGAGCCAATCGGTGCTTGAAGAGAGATATTTGGAAGCAGATGGGGTACATGTTTTTCCAGCAGTGGGACACAAAAGATTAATTAAAAAAAAAAGGTACAGTCTACACTGAGGTACGGTTGCGGTTACTTTTTGGTACGTTATGGCAACTCTGCTTTAAGCAGACCCCCTTGGTAGGTATATAAAGTATCCTTAGATAAAGAGTCAAGGTGGACAGAGCTTATATATGTCTTAATGTGTCGGTAACAAGAAGCAATTCTCTCTATTCAAGACCGTTTAGTCCGCACATATATCAGTTAATTGCATTTACTTGGTCATTTACTATCTCTTTCTGTTGTTTTAAGAGCTTGCTCTTGCCGGTGGAGTTAAGTGGAGATGCCTACATTCCTCTCTTCTCTCTGCCATCGATTTAATGTCCTGGTAGGATCCATTTCCTATTCGTACCTAAGTAAATTCTAAACACGAAAAATCATGCTTCGCGTGCATACTCCAACGTCAAACATTAATTATTAAAAGTAAATGAGCTCGTATGGAGCAACAATATCCGATTAGATATTTGGAAAGGATAAGTATTATCAGCTTAAATAATCCAATTTGGCTTACGCGTGAATAGAGGTAAGGTCTCTGGTGTACTTTTAAGGATGAGTATACAATATTCATGCAAACTATGAATAAGGGGATGGTTTCATGGTAGATTATACTTTAATTACATCCAGGCAAGGTGGGAGATTGCCTTTTTCAAATTGTCCTGGGTCTTAGTTGTTTATATGTATTTCTTATAAAATGTAGTATCGTTGAGTTTGTACTTATCCCATAATACAAGTTGCTAGCCCCATAATAAATATTCTAAGCTCAATGGCGGTAACACCAATCGGAGAACTCGATCTAGTTTGTGATGTGATAATGAAACGTTCTGAAATAGGTCCATCAAGAAAAAAAAAAATGGTATACCAGTATACTTGTAACATAAAACAAACGTCTTGTTCCTATTTATTTTATTTTTTTTTATCTCTGTCCCGAAACTTATAATTATTTTGTTTCAGGAATCAAATCTAAAGCCCATTGGGCGAGCAAACAATCGTATCAAGTGTACTCTCGCCTTTATCCTCGGTGTAATTACGTACTTCGCCTTTGGACGGATCAGCTCGATCGTTTGCTAAGAGGCTAATATGTCAACAAAATGGCGGAAATGCTCGAGTTTTGTTTTCACATACCTAATTAGCTAGACTAATAGCTTTAAGCGTGTCTTTCAAAGCACGGACCAGATCAATTTTAAAGCAAAGAAGATGATTTTGTATACCGCTTGTAGCCATAAATTCGTGCCGTGTGTCATTGGTCTTTCTTTTCCTGTGTACGTCACTAAAGGTGATTGTAGAACTAATGAAAAACATCTCGTGCAACAAAAATACTTTCCGAAAAAGCGTTGACCGGTGTAAAACCTTTCGCAAAAAAAAATGGACTTGTCTTCAGAGACAATCAAACCGAATCCCCATTACGGGATGGCAAGCAAACAAATGTATCAAGTGTACTCTCGCCCTTATCGTGTAATTACCTACTTCGCCGCCGGATGGATCAGCTCTAACGTTGCTAAGAGGCTAATATGTCGACAAAATGGCGGAAATTCCCGCGATTTGTCTTTTCGATGTAGTTTACGATACCCTCTAGACCAACTCTGCTCCTCATTTGCGCCGTCAAAATAGTTTCATGATAAAACTCACTTACCTATTTTAAAACTCGAATGTTATGACATGTTTACCAATGTTTTTATTTGCATCTTCATTACAACTATAGAAATTTATTTATTTTTAAACACATTGAACGTGTTAAGTTGTAAAACTAAGCCCAATCAATCAAACTATTTCGGCTATTTCTTCTCTATTTTGCAAGGTCTTTGGCATTCTAGGGTGACCATTATGTTTGGTGAAGAAAAAGCGCGAAAGCGAACCGAAAACGCCAAAAAAACTACACCCTATGTACATTTTTATCTGCGACAAACTTATAATATTAAGTATATTATACATAATATAAAGAAGAAGTGTACATAGGGTGTATTTTTGCAAGCTTTTATTTAGTTTCACTTGTCCCGTTGTTTGTGTCTGTAATCCAATCTTGCAAGCTAAATTAGACCCTCTTCCCATTATTCGATTGAGCTGAAACTTCACTTACTTATTTAAGTTGGGTGACAATGCAATATCATAAAATTACATATACCAACAACCTAATCTCATGATGGAGCCGGAAGGTGGCCTGTCTGGACATAGCATTTCTGTGATTAAAGTTACAAATAGAACTATATAAACCCTCCGAGTTTGGGCTCGATTACTTCGTCTTGAACTAAAAAGTTTAAAGGGCCCCTTTTTATTCGTTGTTTAACTTTTTTTTGGAAGTCGGCTAAAAAGCTTGTTATTCTTTTAATAACTAACGTAAATAGATAACGAATTTCTTAGTGAGATTCCCAGACTCCACATTTTCACTCATCTTAAGCATCACAAATTGCCGAGCTGAACACACGATATTCCCGACAGACCACATTACTCTCCTGCCGAGCAATGTTTCGTAAATATGCGCGCTTTTTGTAACATAATGCTGGGTATTAGGTTAAACCGGAACAATGATGATGAAAGACTGTTGGGTGTAAAGATAATAATAAAAACTGATTTCATGATCATCATTATCATTATTATGTTGGTACGCTTTTCAGCCACGGGTCCATGGGGACCCGGTTCTTTGAGGCGTTCATGGGGCCAAAGCCAACATGAAGAAGCCTTTAATACCTTTTTATCTAAAAAGTGAGATGGCTGCATCTATGGAGATCTATCCCTTAATGTACCATTGAGATGCACCTACGGACAGTCCTCCATAGCTGCTGAACGCCAGGGAGGGATTTACTTGGTTTGGGCTATGTGGATGGGAGGTTAGTGGACGGGATAACTGAGTTATGGAGTGAGATACGGACATCTACCTTGAAAATCTCTCACAACAATTTTAGCCTGGTAGATGGTGACTCGCTGCTTGTTGGCTATATTATTATTAAGATGTCTGCCAAAGCACGTCTTGCTGTTCATCAGGGAGTGTTGATACGTACTCTTATGTATGGTAGTGAAAGCTGGGTATGGCAGAAGAAGAATGAAAGTCGGATAAATGTAGTTGAAATGCGAGCTTTAAGAAGTATGTGTGGTGTAACTTTAAAAGACCGGATAAGAAATGAGGTAATACGAGAGAGGTGTGGGGTGAAAAAGAATGTAGTGACAAAAATTGAGAAAGGAATGTTAAGGTGGTTTGGACATGTTGAGAGGATGGATGGAAGAAGACTAACCAAAATATTTATCGTGCTGATGTGGATGCGAAAACCGGACCGAGTCGACCTCGACGAACGTTCTGCGACCAAATTGCAGATATTCTGAAGAAAGGTGACATAAGGAGTACCTATAACCGGGGAGCATGTATGAAAAGAGTATTGTTTGTTTGTTTGTAATAACTTTATTGTACAAAAAAAAAATACATTAAAAAGACAACATACGAAAGAGTAAAGTACCTATAACCGGGGAGCATGTATGAAAAGAGTATTGTTTGTTTGTTTGTAATAACTTTATTGTACAAAAAAATAATACATTAAAAAGACAACATACGAAAGAGATTATTTTATATAGATAGATTGAGAGGATATTAACTCAATTAAAAGGTAGAAGCAAGTACGTACTTTAACTATAAGATCATACTTACATCGCTACGCACATACATAAATATATCTGTATATATATATATATATATATATATATATATATGTCGCAGACGGATAAATAAAAGGGGGCAGAGCGTGGCGTGATCGGCATCTGATATCTCAAGTGCCGTAAACTACCCACTTAGTTACTTACAATACGAGAACAAACTGATGTCAGGATGAAAACTTACTTTCAGTCACGTCACCTTACCGATGCCGCCACATGAGAGATCTTACGTGAGCCTTATAAAAATGTGACGGAAATCCAGTGCCCCGCCTCCGCACTGAATCATGAATCGCAACCACCATGTCTGGATTCCCTGGCCCCACAGAATTGAATACTGTGTATACACCTGGGCTTTCCGTCTTGCTTAAACAAACTGTCATTGTAATAAATCGGTTCACCAATCCACATCTATTACAATAATCACAATTAAATGAGTCATGGCCAAGCTACAGCAAACTACACAAACGAGTTGTGCACGATACGGCCGCCTGAACAAGACTGTCCCTGTCGCTAGGTCGACCGGTCTTATAACTTGTTGCTAACGAGTATTGCCATTTCAAATCCAACCGTTGCATTTTGTAGTAAACAACTTTCTCTTTGCGCGTGTAAAATCATAAAATGGGAATTTTACATTGAACTCATACCGCGTCCTCTATTCTTTTTTCGTCAACTGTCCAAAATGACATTGACACGGAATTACTGCCAAACGTCATCGAATTATTCAAAGTAAAGGAATCTAGTTTTATACAGCCATTGCATATTACGCTCTGACACGGCCATTCTGACAAGTCACACGTCCCAGTGTGACGCATTTGAAAATAATTGAACCTAACTGCAATATCAAATCATCTCTACTCGGCCTATCCTGATCAAACGATTTAAGACAGGGCTTAAAACAAACTCTTTAAATAAACCAAAACCTTTTTCTCTAATAATTAAGCTTACATCATTACTAGGGATGATCACAAACTTTTTACCAACTATGAAATGACCACTGACCATTATTCACTCACTATTCAACCACACTTCAAAAATTAACCATTCTTAAGAATCTACTTGCTCTGTTAAATTACTCCTGTCGACTCTATCGATCATGTCATCTCTATCACCTAATTCGAGCAATAAGACTCATGCCACTTTTACAAAGAGTCGACATCTCACAAAAAAAGTCGTCACAATTGCCTAATTCGAGCAAAAGGACTCATGCCACCTTCGCAAAGTGACGTAATCTCAGAAGCGGTCGTTCTATCGCCTAATTCGAGCAAAGGACTCATGCCACCTTCGCAAGGTGACGTAATCTCAGAAGCGGTCGTCCTATCGCCTAATTCGAGCAAAAGGACTCATGCCACCTTCGCAAGGTGACGTAATCTCAGAAGCGGTCATCCTATCGCCTAATTCGAGCGATAAGACTCATGCCACTTTCGCAAAGTGACGTAATCTCAGAAGCGGGTCGTCCTATCGCCTAATTCGAGCAAAAGGACTCATGCCACCTTCGCAAGGTGACGTAATCTCAGAAGCGGTCATCCTATCGCCTAATTCGAGCGATAAGACTCATGCCACTTTCGCAAAGTGACGTAATCTCAGAAGCGGGTCGTCCTATCGCCTAATTCGAGCAAAAGGACTCATGCCACCTTCGCAAGGTGACGTAATCTCAGAAGCGGTCGTCCTATCGCCTAATTCGAGCGATAAGACTCATGCCACTTTCGCAAAGTGACGTAATCTCAGAAGCGGGTCGTCCTATCGCCTAATTCGAGCAAAAGGACTCATGCCACCTTCGCAAGGTGACGTAATCTCAGAAGCGGTCGTCCTATCGCCTAATTCAAGCGATAAGACTCATGCCACTTTCGCAAAGTGACGTAATCTCAGAAGCGGTCGTCCTATCGCCTAATTCGAGCGATAAGACTCATGCCACTTTCGCAAAGTGACGTAACCTTACCCCCCTCATCGATTGACGATCACCACGTTGCCTCCCCAGAGCAAACAACTACAATTTAGTAACTCGACAAAATAGTGGTCAATGGGCTTACACTTACTCATTCGCTTTTAGTTTAATGCCCGGAAAGTATACTGATCTCTAAAGTACTTGAACAGGTGCAAAATCGTCATAAATGGGAAGCACTCATCACGTCGCTCACCAATCGGCAAATGGCTGAAGGGGAAATACGACAAAATACATCTTAACTGGGTAACTAGTAGTCAACAAAAATAAACCTGTACAGAGCCATTTACATTGGTTTTGCACTAAGGCTATCGCAATAAGAATATTGTTAACGCATTTGCAATCTAACCTATTTGGTATAGACTTCCTAAAAATAAAAATGGTATTGCTTATCGGATTATTGTAACGTGTTTGTAAAATCTTTTCGAAAAGTAAATTATCAGAATGATTACTCGTCTTGAACTGTCTAGATTAAAATTTATTCAAGTAACGGGATTTTACTTCAAACAATACAGCAATGAAAGGGTAGTTTTAAAATAATATTACGCACATAGTAAACAGTGAAAAGCCCTCTTTAAATCATGTCAACACCATGATCATGACCATTGTAGACTTGCCGACGTAGCCGTTACCACCTTAGCATCATCATTACCCGCTATCAATGATGATATCGTCATTATCATCACCGCCTTTTCATCATCAACAGCGTCAACATTTTCATCATCATCACCTTGTCATTATTGATGATAAAACCATCATCATCACCAACTCTTCATCATCGTCGTCATCAACATCATCATCAGCCACCGTAAGTCCAATATTGAGAAAATGCTGGGAGAGGTTATCTCTACTACTATACAAAGAATGAGTACCTAATATCATCTTTGACCAGTATTCACGCGCCACAGTACTGTATTGCAAGTTCATAATTCTCAATACTCAAAAATGACTCAATTTTCAATCTGGCGCCACAGTCGGCTCCTTCCGATACCGACTTATGCCACCTCATTGACAATAACTTCGGGCGTCAACCGACAGCGACTCATGCCACCTCCAGTGACGATAACCTCATGTTGCTTCTACACAACAACCAATATTCCGGCTTCAACCGATCGTTAGCTTACTAAGTTTAGCAAATGTTACACACTCTTCGTAAAACTAGCGTACTCAAAACCAATTTACTGCTTGAATAGTGGTCAAAAGACTAGATTTCATAAAACTTTACTCACCAAATTTTATTGGCGATCCAGCAGACAAGCCATGTGCCGCGAGCACAGACACACATACACGAGATCCGCTCACATTTTTTCTTTACTTCACCAGCCAGCACCTGCTGCGTACCGCTGCTAGCTCCCATCCAGCCGCAACACGCGGTATCCATCTACTTGGCACATTGTAATCACTTGTTAACACTTTAAAACCTTACCTCGAGAACTAACGCTCTGAACAACGGGCAAACCACAAGTAGCATTCAACAGGATCTTCTTCCGATGTGAGCTCCAGATACAAATCTTACCACAAATGTGAGCTACAAGTCCAGATCTCACTTCTGATGTCGCAGACGGATGAATAAAAGGGGGCAGAGCGTGGCGTGATCGGCATCTGATATCTCAAGTGCCGTAAACTACCCACTTAGTTACTTACAATACGAGAACAAACTGATGTCAGGATGAAAACTTACTTTCAGTCACGTCACCTTACCGATGCCGCCACATGAGAGATCTTACGTGAGCCTTATAAAAATGTGACGGAAATCCAGCACCCCGCCTCCGCACTGAATCATGAATCGCAACCACCATGTCTGGATGCCCTGGCCCCACAGAATTGAATACTGTGTATATACCTGGGCTTTCCGTCTTGCTTAAACAAACTGTCATTGTAATAAATCGGTTCACCAATCCACATCTATTACAATAATCACAATTAAATGAGTCATAGCCAAGCTACAGCAAACTACACAAACGAGTTGTGCACGATACGGCCGCCTGAACAAGACTGTCCCTGTCGCTAGGTCGACCGGTCTTATAACTTGTTGCTAACGAGTATTGCCATTTCAAATCCAACCGTTGCATTTTGTAGTAAACAACTTTCTCTTTGCGCGTGTAAAATCATAAAACGGGAATTTTACATTGAACTCATACCGCGTCCTCTATTCTTTTTTCGTCAACTGTCCAAAATGACATTGACACGGAATTACTGCCAAACGTCATCGAATTATTCAAAGTAAAGGAATCTAGTTTTATACAGCCATTGCATATTACGCTCCGACATATATATATATATATATATATATACATACATAAATTATAGCAATACATATATACACATATACTAACTATATATATATATATATATATATATATATATATATATATATATATACATATACATATCCTACATACAGACATAATAAATACATGAAACAGATTTACAGATAGGTACCTATTCAGTCCAAGTGTGACGCAACCAGAGAGGACTTTAATAACCTAATTTTAAAAGTATCCAGTGAAGGTGCCATCTTTACTTCAGCAGAAAGCGAGTTCCAAAGCCTTGCCGCCAAGACTGTGAAAGATTTGGAGAACGACTGAGACGAAAACCGTGGAATGTCCAAAATGAGGCTGCCGGCTGGGCGCAAACGACTATCCACATTCCGAAAGTTAAATTTGCAGTGCAGGTAATCAGGGGCAGAAGGATTAAAAAGGGCGTTGAAAAGGAGAGAAAGAATATGGATATTACGACGTATCCTAACGGGTAACCAATTTAGCTTTTTGCGAAACTCGGTGATGTGGTCGAATTTCCGTATGTTGAAGATATACCTAATACAGATATTTTGGAGGCGTTCTAATTTGTCAAGAAGTTCCTCTGTGGGATCTAAATACGACGCGTCAGCATAATCAAGAATAGGAATAATTAAAGAACGTGACAGCAGTACTTTCGTGCTTATTGGGAGAAAATTTTGCAATCGCCTCAAAGAATGCAAACCCACAAACATTTTGCGACTCACCTCATTGATTTGAGCAGACCAAGACAACGTTTCATCAAGAATTATTCCCAACATTTTAACTGTTGGGGTGAAAGGAATAATAGTACCATACAGTATAACATTGGGAACAACAGCAGAATGAAACTTTGCTATGAAATGTGGACTACCAATCACTATTGCTTGGGATTTATCTGCATTGACCATAAGCCCGAAGTTATGGGACCAAGTCGGATTAGCAGCAAGGTCGGAATTGATAGTGCTCACAGCATGACTGAAATTATCGAGAGGGGCGGCCGTATAAATCTGCAGGTCATCTGCGTACAAGTGAAAAGAAGATTTAAGAGAGGACGTGACACCGTCAATGAAAATTGAGAATAATATTGAGGAAAGTACTCCACCTTGGGGAACACTGGCAGCTAGGTCACACCAATCAGATTGACTCTGATCAATTTTCACCAACTGTTGACGCCCATGTAGATAAGAGTGAAACCACGTAAGAGAAGATGCAGAGAAGTTAAGGGAATTTAGAACGCCGAGAAGTATGTCAAAATCTACAGCATTAAATGCATTAGAGTAATCTAATAGAACCAGAATAGTGAGCTCCTTATTATCTATGTTCATTTTGATGTCATCCGTAATCTTGACGAGGGCAGTAGTAGTGCTGTGTCCGACACGAAACCCCGATTGAAGTTCATTTAGTAATTTGTACGAAGATAGATAATTCGTTAATTGCTGCTGGACATAGTGTTCTAGGATTTTCGAAAGGACAGGGAGTATGGATATAGGACGAAATTGGGAAGGTAAAGAAGGGTTAGGTTGTTTAGGGAGTGGAATCACGTGCGCGAATTTCCAAGCAGAAGGAAAAACCCCAGTGGACAACGAACAGTTAAAAATGTCAACCAACATAGGGGATAACACTGGTAAAATAGGCCTCAAGGGAAATGCCGTCATTACCAACCGCATTAGATTTCAACTTGATAAAAATGTCCTGCACATCCTTAACTGACATTGGTGGTATATCAAATGCTGGGCAATCAGGCTTTGTTTTATCAGCAAGCTCCGCAAGCGTAGCATTCTTTTAGATGACTGCTTACCAACCCCTAATCCCTTCAAGAATGTCCACATCTTACCAGAAGGGCAATTCACAACATTTTGGTGAATATATCTACGCCTAGCTTCCCTACAACGCTTATTACAAAGATTGCTTAAACATATAAACTTTTCGCGATTTTGATGGGAAGGGTTTTTGCGAAGTTTTATTTTAGCATTGTCCCTTTTCGCCATAAGTTTTTTTATATCAAGCGTCAGCCAGGAAAATGCTTGACCCTTATCTGCTCGACTGGGGCATGCTTATCATATAGGGACAGTAAACGGGAGTTAAACGCTTCCACTTTAATGATGTAATGAGTGTACTTTAGTAATGAGTGTTGACGAAGCAAACGAGGTTTGCAAGGATCGTAGCCAGTGGAAATCCATAGTCTCTGCCTACCCCCATGGTAACAGGCATGGAAATATGTATGTATGTATGTATTATTAAAGACAGCCTTCCACATCCCACTGCTGGGAATTTTTAAATGTCGTAGACCCATCTTGCTCTTAGACAACCAACCAATTTCTTTGTCTTGATTTTAATATATCTGATCAAGTGAAAAAGTTTGCTTTCAGTTCGAATTTGGCAACTCAACTGTATTTATTTATGATAAACCGCGCGAAGCGAGTGGCAGTAGCTGGAGCTGGAGGGCAGATATCTTAGTAAAATACTCTGTGTCTTTGTCTTCTTGAAATACTTGCTACAATCTATGAAAAGACATCTGTAGCTTTTAACGACTGCAGTCTACTGACAACTATCGACTCTTTCGTTTTTAGCTGTGCGTATAAACATAAAATTACATACCAATAAACATAGTGAACCCACGATGTGCTGTGTTGACGCAACGCACACATAACTGTTTGTACCCCCGAGACGAAGCGGGTAGGGTGTACTCATTGAGACTTAGCTGTAGCAACGCAGCGTCAAAAATGGCTGGCAATGCATCAAAACGCCCGTGTGAACCCAAAACTCTAGGAACAAACCAAGTCCCGCAATTCAGCTACACATCCCATCTCAGCCGCAGTGCCTCATGACTGATCGCTCAAGGAAGCGGAGGCCATTATCTGCACAGTTAACGCCTTTGTAGAGCTCCATTCACATCGGAATAATTAATAACGCGATTGTGCCAACCTCGACCAGCGCTGGATGGTGTCTTTTGATTTCTTAAGCGACGATTTCACTGGATAATTGTTATCTCATAGCTGTTTGTAAATTTAGGGTAATGAGGTATTCAAAGATTTCAGATCTTTTAGCTTTGTAATTGTTTTAGTTAACTTGTAATTGTAAATTTAATAAACAAATTATGTACGATCGCTTTCATAGTACCTATAAAAGACGATAGCATAGGTAACACATACTATAAGAAAAGATAAATGGAAAAAGAGGTTTTGGGAAATAAAGGAAGTGTCAGGTTGTTTCGTGTAATGACAAGAACAAATAAGAGAGAGGGAAAGAGAGAGAGCAAGACAACGGCAGTTGCACAGAATACATACATCTTTACAAGATTATTCCGGTTAAAAAAAAATTAATTGTAATTCAAAATGTTGCGGTGGTCAGTGATGCCGGTGTAAGTAGCATCTGCTGTTTGACTGGGTGCTACGCCGTAACCCTTATTAAGGTGACAAGTCTCGTGAGTTAGTCATTGCTTAAAAAATTATACAATAAAAGTTCATACCCGTGAATACCAGTTTTCTTTTGGAATTCTCGTTTGGAATTCAAAATGGCGCGGTAGTCAGTAATGCCGGTCTTAGTAGCATCTGCTACGGGGCTACGACCGGGTGCTACGCCGTAACCCTTATCAAAGTCTCGTGACTCAACGGGAGCATAATTCCTTAAAAATTATATACATAAAAGGTCATTGCAGTAAAGCCCAATTTGCTTCTGGAATTCTCTTATGGAATTAAAAATGGCGCGGTGGTCACGTGGTCAGTGTTGCCGGTCTTAGGTAGCATCTGCTACAGGGCTATGAAAGGGTGCTACGCCGTAACCCTTATCAAAGTGACAAGTTTCGTGAGCTAGTAGGTAAAGTACTCCGGTAAACGCCAGATTTTTCTCGGTATTTTCAAATTCAAAATGACGTGGTGATCAGTGTTGCTGGTGTTTGTAGCATTTGCTACGGAGCTACGACGGGTGTTATATGGAGTATTGTCCCACGACGCATTTCTAAGTAAAAAAAAAACTTTAATGAAAATATAAATTAAGACTAACTACCCATAGTCTTCCTATGTGAAGCGAATGTTTTGCTATTTTTGTTTCAAGATTACCAATCATTTGATTCATACAGACTGAGCAAAAACCTAATTAAGTTTCGTAAATAGTATATTTCATAAAAAGTGCGGAAAGGCTGTCATTGCAAAGAGTTCCGACAAATGTCTACCCGAGCCGGGTAGACATTTGTCGGAACGTTGACAGTCGGAACAAGTTGCAATGACGGTTCCGCACGTGTACTGAACGACTATTTTTAATACAGTTGCGAAAAAATGAAGCAATTTAATAAAATAATAAAAACACAATAAACTCAACTAACTAATCATTTATTTCTTATAAAAGTTATAATTCAAATTTACATTGAAATTGGTACAGTTTTTTATACTAACTGGGAAAGTTTTAGGTTGCATATTTACTGTTTGAGACAAACTATTATTAATTTCGTATGATTGTTCATGTATATTTGTCATACAATGGCGTTTGCTAGTTGATGGAGTTGGATCTGATGAATTATCATTATCAACGAAGGTAGGTGGACGAACTCTTTAACATGTGAAGGAGACGGACTGGACCTTAAATTAATGGATTGTGTGATTTTTTTCCTAGTTTCTACTTTGTTGTTTAATGAATCACCAATATAGCTTTCTGCAACTTTGTCTGATTTCAAACCTCCTAGTCACCTTAAGGACGTCAAATTGGCTCCTGAATCTACCAATAATGTAGCAGAGGTCCTCCTGAAGCTGTGCCCAGTATAATACTCAGCATCCGGCAGACCAAGAAACGTAGCAGAAAAAAAACGGACGGTTTTTCCTTTTTGGGACCGCTGATATTTGCACTATTCTAAGAAAATCTCCTTCAACAACAAAGCTTCTCGGTATCTTATTTTTTGTGTTCGGAATCTTGATTAGTAGCATTTCTCCATGGGCTTCAATATCTTTTAAAGTAATATCGGCTAACTCCTCTCTGCGGCAAACTCCAACAACGCCAAAAATCAGAGCAACCTACAAAAAAAGGGATTTGATTAATATTTTTTTAAATCATGTATTGACTGTATTTTGCGATTTCGTAAACTGAATACTAAAGAAAAATATAAGTACTTATTAATAAATTATCTTTGTGGCTAAATAACGATCATCGGGAGCTTCGTTCAAAAACCTTTCCAATTCATTCGATGTTAATATTTTCGACTTTTTACTTGTAAAACCGTCTGATTGTCGTTTTAAGAAAGCATTTAATTTTGGGTATTCACTTATATCCACGTTGTTCTTTATTTTCAGCATACTTTTTATCATCGAAAACCTCGACCATAACGTAGAAGGTTTTAATTTTGCTGAGAGTTCGGAGAAGTATGTAAACATAACATTTTCTGAAAAACTATTTGCTTTTTTCTCTTCTCTCCACGCAATAAATTCGTCGTATGTAGATATGTAGCGACTTTTTGACTTTTCCGGTAAAATGTTCTTCGAAGCATTTTGTGCAATTATACTGAGTTCCGGTGGTGTTAATTCAAAATAAATAGGATGGAAATTACTCATTTTGTGCAACAAAAAACTAAACTAGCAAAGAAAATTTCTGAAAAATGGCGCCAACCGTACTATATAACTATATTTTTTTTTCTTCACCCATTCTGGTAGGCAAAGGGAACTATGCCCATATATATAATATACATGCTATATGTCCCTGCAATACGCCACTTTTTAGCAACTGTATTAAAAAAGTTGTTTTTGTATTTTTATGCTCTCATCAAAAAGTCTTCAATTTGCCGGTGCAGTCTCGCCACTACCAATTGCGTACTTGTGTAACCATCATATAATTAAAATTCCTAAACGAAAAAGTACTTTAATTAAATTTTTAAGCTTAAAGTGGGTCACTAGCTTATTTCCAATGAAACCTTATTAAAACAGTTAGCACGTCCACGATACTTTCCCTCGTTTTGCAAGTAAAAACAAAAGTACAATTTACACACGACAAATGGCGCCTTTTTAGCGCTGCAGCAAACGAAGGCCTGTAAACAACTTAACGCGAATTGCGAAAAGAAATTCGCCGAATAAAATTATGAACGATCTAATTTTATTCGTTAAACGTCCGAACAAAATTACGGGAACGAAATAAAATAACGGCGATTTAACAAGTCTTTGCACTCCGCTGGATAAATACGGCGAAATTGTGTGTCGGAATGTTTTCGAATCTGTACTGTAAATACTGTCCCCCATAATCATTATTTGAACGTAGAATTAACATTGGAGGCCAGTGAGAGCGCCCATGCCGATAATTCGATTTGTACGGGCGTCACGGGTAGTAAATAAATACACGTACGCCTCTACCTCTCATTAGCTCTACAAGGGACGATCGGAGGAAAATGTTGGGCTTTGGTGCTGAATAGATTCCACTTGAATAGCTGGGATTTTAAGATGAAGCTAGTTTGATAGACAACTTTCAAGTTAAATGTCAACAAAATTAATAAGAAATATGTCATCTTAGTGGGTTTCCGTTTGCATCTAATATGCCTTCGAAGCCTACGGTGCGTTTTATTTTTCGCTATTGACGAAATGCAAGTTAATGGACCACCAAGAACGTTGAATGACATACGGGACTACGACGATCTACTAAGAGACGAAGCGGTCCTAAGTCAGAAACCACACGTCACCAACGGTAACTATTTAGAGGTAATCCTCATCCAACCGTACATGAAACAGACCAGAAGGCGCGATGTAATATTCAAACGTTAAGTTTGCAACGGCCCTAAACTTTCCTGTGTTAAAACATGCAGGGGCTGCATATTGTAGTAACGTCTCATCATATCAATTAGGTTAGGTACATTAATACGGGCTACGATGTACTAACCAAGCTTCAATATACTAGCTAATTATTTAAAAATAGCTTTAATTCATCAAAATTTCATATGCTGCATAATGTAACATCTCATAACTAAATCAGGAATTGCCGAAGGCGAAAAGTATGTCGACTGATGACAAGACAGGACCAGGCTTATTTATTTATTTCTTTATTTAATGTTTATTTTCCATCAGGTACAAATTGTACAGAACAATAGGCGAACAAAACGCTTAAAGCGTTATCTACCAGTCAACCTTTGGGTTATACAGCTTCATCCGACTCAGGAAGCGTTGATTGAAAACCCGTCGAAGTTTTGGCAATATATAAAAAATAAGCGGAAGAATAGAGAGATCTGTACAAATTATACCCACAATGGTCAAATACTGACAGGTCAAGCGGCTGCCGATGGATTCGCTGCGTATTTCAGTTCTGTCTTTCGTTCCGACCTGCCTAAGCTCGATGCGAGTGGGGCCGATTGTGGCGCATTGGAACCATGCTGTTCACAACACGTGAGTATCACGGGTATAGATTGTAAGGATTTAATTACTGCTGTGAAGAAGTTGAAACCCCATTCTTCGCCTGGCCCTGACTGTATCCCAGCATTTATAGTCAAGGACTGCCTTGAGGCCCTAAAGGCTTCACTCCTATATATTTATAATCTTGCTCTGCAAACTTGTGCTTACCCTGACGCCTGGAAGACAAGTAACGTAACACCAATTCACAAAGCAGGCTCTGTCAATGACATCTCGAACTTCCGCCCTATTGCAGTTATGTCTATATTTGACAAAATTTTTGAGAGTATAATTGACTCTCATTTGCGTCGGCAGATTGATACGTGGCTTGACGAATCTCAGCATGGTTTCCGAAGTGGTAGATCAACAACTACCAATCTCGTCAATTTGGTTGACTATGTCAGCGGTGAATTGAGTGATGGGAGGCAGGTTGATACTTCGTACTTTGATTACCAAAAGGCGTTTGACTTGGTCGACAACGATGTGCTCCTACGACAGTGTTCAGCCTTCGGATTTACCCCAGGGCTTCTGAAATTCTTCGCCAGCTATCTGTCTAATAGGTCACAAAGAGTGAAACTGGGAGGTTTTACTTCCGAAACCTACTATACCAGATCTGGAGTCAGTCAAGGAAGTACGCTGGGTCCCACCTTGTTCCTCATCATGGTTAATGATCTTCCTAAAGTTCTTTCGTCAGCCAAATGCTTGCTTTTTGCGGACGACTTGAAGTTGTTCCTTGGGGTTAGCTGCGCGGCGGACACGGCCAAGCTACAGAAGGATATTGACGCCTTGGTGGAGTGGAGTCGTGCGCACAACCTATATTTTAACGTTAATAAGTGCAAAGCAATTACATTTACTCGTTCGCGATCACCAATATGCGCCACCTACCAAATCGATGGCAGGGCAATTCAACGTGTTTCCGAGATTTGTGATTTAGGTGTTACCCTAAATAGCAACTTTGACCTCCACGACCACATATTCAAAATTTGCAAGGAAGCGTCTAAAGCTTTGGGATTTATATTAAGGGTAGCGTCGCAGTTCGAGGATACAAAAGTTGCGCTTGCACTTTACAACGCGTATGTACGAAGTAAGTTAGAGTATGGTGCGATCATTTGGGATCCCTATGAAAGCACATATGCCCTTATGATCGAAAAGTTACAGAGGAAATTTGCCCGCTAGTTATACAAGAGGACTTACGGATATTATCCATACCTATTTCCCTCAATGTATGTTTCGGGAGCGGTGGGCCTCAACACATTAATCTTTCGAAGGAAAATGCTCGTGTTAATCCACTACTACTTTCTAATAAACAACACCCAAAAAGTTAAAAATGCGTTGGCATTAGAGCGATTTGGACTGTGTGTTCCCGCGCGCTGGAATCGAGGTGGTGGGGCGGCTGTAGCGCCGCGAAGACGTCCGCGCTTGTTTACTGCTCCCGCTGGCACTAACTATGTAAAAAATGCTCCAACGGCAAGAGCTCTGCAGTTGCTCGGTGACATGCTCGTTCAACAAATTGTCATTGACATATTTAACGATTCTATTAATAATTTTATAAATAAGTTAATATTTTATTTAAATTCTATAAATTTTACTATTTAATCTTTTGACATTTTAAATTGACTAACCTGACTTTGTTTTATTTTCTATATTTGTGTAAAATTTTAGCTAACATGCGGATGCTTTGGTTGATGTAAACTGTTAATCTGTGTGTAATTTAAATAAATAAACAATAAACAATAAACCCCAGTTGACGAACTGTATTCGGTCATTTGAAAGTAACCAGCTTCAATATTTTATAATAGCCGATTATTCCAAATAATTTTGTTCATAATCTTGTAATTTAAGCTATATGTAATTGTGATGCATATGTAAAGTGCTTTTTTAATCATCCCTGATTGGTTGATTTAAAAAATTAATAAAAGAAAAGTAAAGAAGCAAAAAATAAAATAACAATATTTTTAATTTTTGTTTCTATCGATCTTCAAACTCCCTGATACAACATACAGACGTTGCAAAACCTAGTACCTCGTCATTTCCTCATTATGCGGATGCAAATAAGGGTATCGACGGAAGGGTTGTTGGCCAATGACGTAAATACATGATGTCAAATCGAAGATGCAAGGTAGTTGTTAATATTAGATTTCAATATTTTTATGTCTTAAGCTCTAAGAGTCATAAAGGTATCGATATGATAGGTTAAGGGAATTATTTACCTCTAGCAACTAGATATAAATATAAAAATCGTTTATTAAATAAACAAATATAGGAAAATAATTCCTCTTTCTTTTCGAACGATCAACCACTTGTTTGATGTCTGAGGATGTTTCGTGGAGAGGCGAAACACGTGCACATGGGCTGTTGGCGGCAGGTATGCTGCGACTCCTTGGCGTGCACTCCATACAGACAAATAGAAATTTGTCTACCCTGAGCCACCCTAATTAATGGAGTCTACCACTCAATACCGACAGACGAAATCTCGGTGAACGCTATACCGACAGTTTAATAACGCAAATTGAGAAATGTACCTATTTTCTTCGATATGGAGCCGTTCTTGATTATATCATTTGATTGATTATATCATATTTTATATGATTGATTGATTGATATATATCATATTTTATAGGAATGGCACTGATCACAGGACCTTTCCTATAAAAATAGCAGAGCACGTCACTGCGCGACTTATAGTAGTGGGTGGGCGCCGGCTGGCAATAGTTTGCATGAATTAACTTGTGGCGGAATCGCACAAAGTATTTCAAATCACATAGGATGTATCAATATGACATACATAATATCTTACATAAAGTAGCTAATATACTATAATACCTTAAGGTGAAAGAATTCTGGTAACCGTAACTTACATCTGTGTGTCTTTTAACGATGTGCCTACTTGTTACCATTGAAATATACTTTAAAATATTAAATGTCACTCTTAAATATGAAATTTCTAACTTTTTCCGAGCCATTTCAAAAATACTCTTTCAAAATTAGTTTATACTTTTCCCAAAAGTCTTAAAAGGGGCTATACTCATAGGCGAGGAGCCTTCAAGTATGCTATAGAACATAATTCAAAGAAAAAGGAACTCTGAAATTGTATAATCATGAAGGATGCGATATCTTCAAATCATCAGACTCCACAGCGAGTTTCCACATAGAAGATAGCCTTTTCTACAAATCATTGCATGACTTGCAATATCTACGAGAAATACACCCCCTCATACGTATTTTTCTTTGTGGAATAAAATACATAACAATTCTAAATGTATTAGAAATCGCGGATGTCGGCGGCTGTGTTAATGAAATATAGTGTTAGAGATGAACAGACAACATTACACCGTCAACATTTGGGGACAAAAATGCTAGTCATAGTGCTCATTTATATTCATTATATCACAGTATCATCATAAATATAAAATGTCTATTTTATGGTTTCAACTAAATGCGGGGTATATTTTAGTGTCAGACCGTTTAAAAAATCGTCTGAAGTAGAGTCTCTCTTGTGGACGAATATATAAAGGTAAAAATAAATTACCTCCAGTAAAAAAAGGTATTTGATTTTGATTTTTTTTCGGTTTCATACAATTTTATGGAAATTGGTATTGGGATTGGGTCAAAAATAAATTATTCGGCACAGATCGTAAAATAAAATGTCACAGAATAATGTCAGTTTCCATTGATCATATCTATTAGGTCTATAACTATGAAATTGCCGTTTTGTATAAAAAAATTTAAACGATTTTTTTTATGTATTTTTTTTGTATTAATCGAGGTATTTACCCATGCAATCAACGCATCTTTGCCAACACAGTGGCAGTTTATTGAAGCCCTTCTTAAAAAAATCAGCTGGACGGGAGGCAACAAATTCATCAAAGGCAATTTGTACTGCCTCTCGGGTATTGAATTTTTTTCCCGCCAAGAAGTTATCCAAATTCTGGAAAAAGTCTAGTCTGTAGGCGCAAGGTCTGGTGAGTAGGGCGGATGACAGAGAGCTTCCAACCCCAGTTCTTGCAACTTGGAGACCGTCTGCTGTGTAGTATGAGGTCGCGCGTTGTCGTGCAGGAGCAGCGGAGAGGAGCGATGACTAATGCTGGTTGGTGATGTGCCAGCTTCTCCATCATTGTGTTCAGTTGTTCACAGTACACATCTGCATCAATGCTCACCCCATTTGGTAAGAAGCTGTGATGAATCACACCGGCGCTAGACCACCAAACAGTGACCATCACTTTTCTAGGGGTAAGTTTTCGTTTAGGGCATTGTTTAGGTGCTGAACCAGGATCCAAACAACTTGCTGAGCGCTTGCAGTTATCAAACAGAATCCATTTTTCATCGCAGGTAACAATGCGGTTCAAAATTCCTTCATTTGTGTGTCTGTTGAGCAGTGCAAGGCGAACATTGAGTTCGTGGGGCACCCATTTGTCAAGCTTTTTTACCTTGCCAATTTGACGCAGATTGAACCCAGACCAAGATTTTAGATTTATTAATGCAGAAACTGATATTAGGAGCGCCATTTGACTCCAAAAAAGTTAGACGTCACGCTTTTGTATTTCATACAATTCCCATACAAAATTTTTGTTGTGACGTTTAGAAAAAAGTATCTAATTTGACTTGTTGTCATCAAGCGAATTATGAATAACACAAAGGCGATTTGGGGGTCGAACACTAAATCTCTGGAATGTACCAGCGATGTTGATAATGCCTGTATACAAGTAAATAATAAATATTGCAAGTACTTTTAATTAGGTAGGTAAGTACTTTTAATAAGGTAAATAGGTTTTTTGGGTTCCGTACAAAACATTAAAAAACCCTAAAAGAGCTATAAGGGTAGCCCTTATAGGATCACTCTCGCGTCTATCTATCGGTCCGTCTGTTACAGCATATATGCTCCGAATCTTCTAGATCAAATAAGGTGAAATTTGGTAGGATGATGTAAACAAACAAAATTGACCATTCCCCCTCCCCCCGCCCCTAATCTCTAAAACTACTGAGCCTAACATTTTGAAAAAAATATACAATATATATTTCATTGTTTGTAGATTACAAGAAAACCTATAAGAATTCTATCAATTGAAAATAGTGTGGTAAACTCAATATAATACTTTCACTTACGGAAAATAGTTTACTAAAACACCACTAGACATCACTAGTAAAAGTTAACTCGCCTCTTGCTGTGAGTATTTTTAAATGTGATATTTTGTATTAATTTTAAAACTTTGGCATTGTACGGAACCCTCTCCACGCGAGTTGAACTCTCACTTGGCCGTATTTATATACCATACTGTGGTGAGAATTATCTCATGTGCTATCTGACTAAAGACATTAAAAATAATTTAATTTCATACACGGGAATTAACGCGAGTCGTATTTTTTATTTATTTTCAATCGGATTATATCGACGTTGGCCTCAGCGCGACTGAGTCCATAACGTTTCAGTGTATAAAATTTAATAATAATCATAATAATACAACGCGATACTCTAAAAGTTGCATGAAAAACAAGTTACCTAACTACTTATCAAAGTTACTACTTAAATAAATATAAAACCAGAACCGCCAGGTATTTTTCTCTCATTTCGAAGCTCGAAGAATTGTTGCTTCGAGGTATATTTGTTTTCTTTTCAAAGAATCGAGTGTAATGCCGTCATTGTTTCCGCATTGGGGAATGAGTGCAGCGAACTTTGTTTCCGAGCTATTGTGAAATATTTACGAGAAAGGTACATTTCTTTATAAATTCTTACCTTTGAACAAGTTTAACTCGTTCGTTTGTAGAAAATTTTAAGGTGAGATTTGTTTTTGAGGTATTTAACTAATAAGCCATATAGTTTGTATACTAACTAGAGTTAGTTTAACAGTGGTATCCATTATTGTTAATAAATAAATAAATATTATAATATATAGGGAAAAATCACACAGATTGAGCTAGCTCCAAAGTAAGTTTACACTTGGGTTATGGGATACTAACTCAACGATACTATATTTTATGAAAATTACGTATAAATATAGATAACCACCAAAGACTTAGATAGGACAATTTGAAAAAGGCCATTTTCTAACTTGCCCTGGTCGGGGATTGAACCTGGAATCAATATTTAAATATTTGTAAAGAAGTATTTTACATAGAAAATTTTACTACCATTGAGTAAAACCAAGTTTGTATAAGAAACTCGATTCGCCGCTATGATATGCCGCTATCATTTCTAAACACACTTTCGAAAAATAAACATGAGTGGACATAAATTTATCAATTAATGTATATATAGGTAAATCATACTCCCCAAGTTTACCTTCAACCTCAGCTTTTCCAAGACGTGTTGCCGCTGGTACACAACCATAACAAAGGGTGTCATCTGGCGAGCGCAGTGCACACCCATTAATTATTCCCTGAATCGTATCGCCATCAGTAGGTGTTCCGTCTGAGTGTTATCCTTTATTCGCCAACGACGTCTCCTAAATATTGTATGTGGTATGGTTTAACACATATTTAAGTATTAAATCATCTTATTCACCTTAACGCGTTCCTGGTTGCATCATCAGCTGTACTGCTTTGGAGCTAGGAATGTGCTTTCCCACTTTTACTAGTCTGGCCGTAAGTTCTGTCACAAATGAAAATGAATTTATTTTTTTTATGAAGTAGTGTAATCTTAATGAAACTTATATGTACATATTTATTGAAATCTCAGCAAAAAATAATATATAATTCTATTCAAAATGGCCACCTATGGCTTTGATACAGGGCTATCTATCTGGCCACGAATTTATGGATATACGCACTGTTTCCATAAGAAATTTAGCCACTGCTTGCTCCAGCGATTTCTTAAGAGAATCAATGTCAGCTTGTCGTTTAGAGCAGGCCATGTCCCCTAAAAATGATCATGATATGTAGTCTTAGATGTTGTCTAGACAAGGTCAGCTCTTATAAATTCCGAAACGTTGGTTTCAAGTTAGGCTTGGGTAGTTCGTGCATTGTGCAGACCAAGTGCAGAGTCTTGCTGAAAAATCCACGGTACATTGAAAAAAAAAAAGTAATGCTTAAAGGTTTAACTACATAATCTAAGACGGTCTCTTGATGCAGTTTGGTTGAAGTCTTTACTCCTTTTTCACAAAATGAAGCTTTGTGACTTCTTGATAAGACACTCCCCACCAAATCATCACTGACGCTGGAATATGACCACGTTGTACTTTTGCGCAGCTTCTTTAGAACTGTGTGCTTATACTTTGTCATTTTGCTTGTTGTAGTGCTCTTCAATAGTGATTTTTTTTCATCACTAAAAAGGATATTTCACCCATGGAAACAGCGTGTAAATCCATAGCTTTGTGGCCAGACAAATAAAGGCCTGTATCAAAGCCAAAAGTGGCCTATTCAAATAGATATTTATTTTATATTTTTTGCTGGGCCTTTAATAAATATGTACATATAAGTTTTATTAATTGCTTCATAAAAAATGCATTCTTATTTGTAACAAAGCTTATGGCCAGACTAGTAATTATGCATGTCAATGGTCATCCAAGTATGCCAAAGAATTTGCGAAGTGGGTAAGTTGCCGGAACAGTTTAAACGATTTTCTACACTCCGGAAGGACCAACACCTTTTTTATCCATTTGTGTCTCAAATAAACTCAAAAAAAAGAACTGCTGGGCAAAAGTCTGGACTAACAGTTCTGCTAGTCACTCGTGGTTACACAGAGTAACTTATCAAACGTTAGATGATAAATAATGTTGGGTAGCACTGTATTATAGTAGTCGAATTGTGGAAAGATCAAATAATGGTATAGCTTATACAAAGGCATGTCCATGTTGCCCAACCATTAATTATTTTCTGAATGGTGTTGCCATCAGTAGGTGCTCGGTTCTGAGTGTAGATCCTTTATCTGACGCCGCCTGAATATTGTATGTGTTATGATCTCCCGTCCCGCGCCTTATTCGCGAACATTCATTCTCCTTATCGCCTTCTTTATAGTGAAACAAAACAGCTCGTAATGCTGGAATTAATGTGTTTTATGACTGAATTGTTAGAACGATATTAAATTTTTGGGTGATGAAAGTAGAGGTAAATTCGCATTTTGTTATTGCTCGTGCTGTAATAAAGCGTTATTTTTCTTATTAAGTTAGATTTATTGTTTTAGTTTATTATCGAACAGGTCTTTGAAAAAAATATATGTATTACTAAACTATGACTTTGTCTAATAAGTTTAGAAACAAATTAAAATTTATTACTGAGAACAATTTGATGGATGAAATAAGCATTTAAAATATCGTTATCTTTATCTTATAACGATTACCAAACCAGAATATTAAGGGTTTTTATTATAAGTGGAAATAAAGGTAGCATTTACTGCTAAAAGGCTGATATAACAGAGCTAAAGAGGTTGCATTTAAGTTTGATTAGCGCTTTATAGTAGAGCTTTTCAAGTTTATTGCGGATGCACTCTCCCATTGGCCACCAGAATAAGGTAAATAAAACTACAGTATATAAATTAGTAGTATTACTTATTACTTACTAGCAACCTAAAGCACTGAATAAGAAGATAACAGCGGCGTCGGCGGCTGCAGCACATCTAAAGAGGTTGCAGTAAAGTTTGACACTTTAAGGCGAGTACATGCTCACTGCCCGACCAAAACAAGGCAAATAAAACGATACATTATTACATAATTTTAGTTCGTCATATTATTAACAAGCAACCTAAAGGACTAAAGTAAAATCGTATTAATATGAGAGAACATAACAGCAACGTCTGCGGCTATAGCAGAGCTAAAGTGGCTGCATTAAAGTTTGATTAGCGCTTCATAGTCGAGCGTCGTTAAGTTTACGGCGGCCACACTCTCATTGCCCGACCAGAACCAGGGAAATAAAACTACCGTATAGTCTTCCTTCCAAATTAATGTGGTTAACGACCTATTGTTCAAAAAGAACAACTAAAATATATATGTCTCTGCATAAAACAATTACATTTTGTGAAATTTTTGAAGGTATAGTTTTCTGTACAAAGATGTCTTTTGGAATAGATGATTATATTCTTAACCTGGTCATGTTAAGAATATAATCATCATAATTTCAGCCGCATAACGTCCACTGCAAAACATAGGCTTCTCCCAAGGATTTCCAAAATGACTGATTTATTCATTTTCAGCCAACACGAAGATGCTTTTTAGTGTCTTTTTATCTAAAAAATGAGATGGCTGCATCTATGGAGGTCTATCCCTTAATGTACCATTGAGAAGAACTAATTGACAGTCCTTCATAGCTGCCAAATGATTGCTAGGGAGGGATATACTTAGTTTGGGCTATGTGGATGGGATGTTAGTGGACCGGATGACTGGGTTATGGAGTGAGATACGGTGATAAAATCTTTCACTACAATTTTAGCCTGGTAGATGGTGACTTGCTGCTCAATGGCTACACTGCCTGTAAGCACCCTAACAAGATGCGACCAGGGCGCAAAACAATGTGAGCAGCTGAGGGTGTCGAGAGGTGCGGCTCCGGTTTCACCAACACAGGGCTTACCCCCGAGAGCGGGTTTCCCCGTTATTACGCCATTACGTGCAATACTCTTCCAACCTGGAGCGTATGTTTTGCTCTTGTGATAACATTTTGGCCGACCGGTTAAGGTTAGTCAGTCAGTGTTTGTAAGCGCATGTGTGTATGGCGCCCCTGGAGGTAGGTAATGTGGTGTCACCACTCTCCATCAGCTCGTCACAAGCTGCCCTGCGGTGACTGACTGAACTGGGAATCCAGTGAGCGATAGGACCGTCACATTCCAACGCCTTTATAATTATTGGCAATAGTATCCATCACATGGTTTCGTCTTGATCAGTGTTAATGAATATGTCAGTGCTTTCTTTCTTATCTCTTGGTAACACGGAAGACTAGTGGCATGATGTAAAAGTACATAATTTCCTCTGAGTGGTGCCATTTTGGCGTAAATCTAGTTTCAGTTATTAAGTTAAATAACCACTTTAAATATATGCACCAAATGAAGTATTTTTCTTTTTATCTTTTATTTGTTTTGTAAAGTTGTGTTGTAATTCTGTTTTGTGAAATACATAAAAAAAATAAAAATTAAAATTAACGTATTTTTATAGTAAAACCAAGTTTGATTACAAAGAAAATTGATGGCAAATGAATAGCTGATTGGTTCACTAGCCGAGGAAGACCCGGGGTGTAATCTTTAATAGAGTTCTCAACTTCGTAATACTTCGACTGCAAACTGAAACTATTAATTACATTTTTCTTTTACTACCGCAAAAACTCTCGCTGCAATTCCAACTCAATTACTTAGGAACGTTCGAACTTTAACTAACATAGCATTTTAAGCGCAATATAAGTAGGTTAGGCTTGATTCATAAATACGCGGACTGGCACTATTGGTTCGGCAGATCGGCAGTAGGCATTTGTCAAACAACAAACCTTAAGCCGACCCGAAGCAATTACTGCACTTGTTCGGCTCCGTCCGGCTTGTGCCGATCGGTTAGTTCCTTCGAAGAGTTTAATCGCTACGATTGGATTTTTAATACATATTTTTATTCATTAGCCTATTTTTGTGTCCCATTGCTGAACAAAGGCCTCCCCCTGTTTCTTCCGCACGTCCCTGCTGCCAGCCACTCATGAAAGAGTCTATATCGTCCCGCCATCTCTTTCGTGTTCTACCCCTGCGTCTGCGTCCTTCTGGCACCCGAAAGGTGATTTTTCGGGCCCACCTGTCCGGCTGCATACGGCACACATGCCCAGCCCAGTCCCACTTGAGTTTTGCCGTCTTAACTCCTACATCTACATTTTAGTACGTATAAACGGCGAAATATCACGAGATGAAAATATTTCATTCTTCCAAGTTTTACAATTTTCAATCCTACGCTCTCGATTCTCTATACGTATTGAAAGCCAGCTTCATCAAATACTAGTATAGTGTATATGTGACGTTATTGTCTGCTTCACACCGAATCTCAGCAAACTTTCGCAATCTCGTGTAGTGACGCTTTACACTGTTCACTGGAATTTGATCTTCTAAACCCTCGAATATTCCGCCAGAATTCTGCTTATTGGAAATAAATCCTGGATAAAATTGGATCATACCCATTCGCAGGTAACCCTACAGCTGCAGGGGCGTCATATACTCTTATTTAAATATCTATTTTCAAGTACTCAACAACAGCGATGTTGTCATCGAAATACTATCGGTAAATAAATCGATTTTTATTTTAGCACTATGAAAAGAAGATTTTTTTTAACAAGGAACTAAGTAGCATTGCATATTTAAAAAACCCTTTTTGTGGTTACTACTGTACAGGTTACATGCGAAACAGCCGTGATCGTATGTAGATATATTACGTGTATAAAATGG
This sequence comes from Acrobasis suavella, assembly GCA_943193695.1. Classification (NCBI taxonomy): domain Eukaryota; kingdom Metazoa; phylum Arthropoda; class Insecta; order Lepidoptera; family Pyralidae; genus Acrobasis; species Acrobasis suavella. The sequence continues at coordinate 9,568,447 of OW971947.1, forward strand.
AATAATATAATCTATATTTACCTAATTTTATCCATTTTTTATCGTTGTCCTTTCGTCACTTTAAGCCCTTGAAAAAAAATATTTTAAATTTCATTATTTAGTGTACGTACTTTTGAAAACATGTTGGAAAATATAAATAATAGATAGATAAGTATATATAATAATAAATAGATAAGTATATATTTATTACCTACGAGAATATATACACACATCCTTCCGGTAACCCTACGATGAAGAGGCGTCACACTCCCTGAATCTCAAACCAACCGTGATTTTATACATATGCAAAGGCTTTTAAAGATTATGCATAATGCCGCTGGAATGAATGTATATCTTGCTCCGTATATTCGGATATGAATAGGATTACATCGAACGGTGTAAGCATTTGAATTGGGAAGAACGGGTACTTATGAAAAAGAATCCGTAATTGTAATGTTTAGTAATTTTAATATTCAAAGAAACAGTGCGAAATATATCTTACTTATATTTTAAATGTAGATATGAGTTTGGTGCTGTACGGATTTAGATAAAAAATTTTGGCGTCTTATCTGAACTGCATTACAGTTAGATTCTGAGGAAAATGACAAAAGAACAAATGAGTTTTAACAGTTTAGTTGTTGAGGTTTACAATTTCGAAAATTGTCTTGCCGGCTTTTAATATGATAAGACATTATTAAAAATGTCACGGTACTTTTACTGTCTACCGAAACTTTCCAAGTTTCGAACGCCACATGTCGATCAAAAAACTAGATCAAGATTTTTTTAACACAGGTTTCCATACCTAATACTCGGAAATGGCTCATCGCATTGTCCTATTGTGCTTTAAGTAAGAGCAAAGCAAATAACCGCGTTGCACTCGGCACTGAGTTATGACGTCACAATATAGCTCTTTGTTACGTCACTACGAACGTGGTGTCTCTTCATTGTCGTAACTAAACGCAGTTTGTGGTTCTTGACTAGACAACTCGTTCGTCATGTATTGTTTAAGTCAGGATGAAGTCAGGCTGGTTTATGTGTTTATTAAAATAACCTTTTACCTGTAAAGAGGAGAGAGGAAAGCTGTTAATTATACATTTTTGTTTTTAATATTGATAAGGTTTACTAGGAGAAAATGTTAGCATTATGCCTACACCTTCTTGCCCACCATCACACTAAAAGTGGCTTTTGGGTCTTGTGGCCCTTGGCACTGTCTGCTTATAGCCATAAGAACCAAAATGCTCTGTCTGCGCCATTAGCAATAAACACGTGATTGTTATGTAGTATGTATGTGTAAAATTTGGGAAATTGGGGAACGTACTACATATGCGAAACATCACATTTTAAGGAGATTTTTGTCATGCATTTTATTTCCTTTTTTTTTATTAACCATTATAAAATAACTCATTTTTTAATGTGTACATAATGTATACGTTTTACTAGCTAGTGTCAGCAAGTATTTGTGTAAAATAAAACGTACTCGTTCACGAAATCTAAGCCCTGTAAAATTTAAAGTAAAATCTTGATATTTCTACTGAAATTCCATTCGACACGAGTTGTTCTTTTTGGCTGAGTACACAGTAGCGTATTGAAGAGCTAATTAACGTCAAACAAAGAGCGCGAGATAGGTTTTTCGCCCTCGGGCATTTTCTACGTACATATCTCCATTTTCGACGTTTTTAAGGCACGATCACTTTGTGAAATGTGCTTTTAATGTTGCTATATAATTAAATAAAACAAGTTTCTAAGTAAAACCATGTTGAAATATCTTTAGATGTGACAAGACAATGACTTAAAGTGACTTGACATTATTCGAAGAAAAGTACTTAAATATAATAGTCAAGCAAAGAGTTTACAACATTACTCCCCCCTGGGAAGCCAAATCTGTTTGGAGGTTTGCGCACTCGCTCAGAGCGGCGTGGCTCGGCAGGCGGCATCGACTGCTCCTGCCAAGATGGCCCGGGCTGCGGCTCAGGCTGCTGAAGTGGAACTCCTGGGTCGTCTCCTCTCTCCTCTGGTAAAACAACTGGCCTATAATAATAACTAGAACTACGGTTATTTTTCTGCTGAAAAGCTATGTGGCTCTTTGGTTCTGCCTTTCTCTCTACCAATCTGGATCTTAGTTGGTCCGCATGCTTACGTTTTATAGTTCCATCATGCATCTTTATTATGTAGGAGTACCATCCCGTTCTTTTCTCGACCACACCAGGATCAGATTCCTTGCTAAGGGGTCGATTAACCCAGACTGCAGCGTTCGGCTCATACTCATTAGCAAGTCTTTGTTTCGTGTATGGCTTAAGTTCTTGATTACGCGGGTAGGCGCAGAAAAACAAGTTGTGTTTTACATTGCTCTGCAATTTTCATTAATTTAAAATTATATTTAATATAATTTTAACAATTATTTATGTCTAATTAAAAAGTATATAAGTTGTTCTACCTGTTAAATCCTTTGTCATCTCTCTCCACTTCGCAATGGACACTGTACACAAAGAAATCCAAGAAATGAAGGCGCACTTTGCATCTACAATGGCAAAATTTCAAAAGGATCTCCAAAACGCCAATGCAAGCCCAATCACTTTGACTTCACTCACAGCTGAATACAAATCTTTCAAAAAGTTCACTTTTGAATCTCTCAACAATCTTCAGAGACAGTCAGAGTTGTTGGCCCAACAACAAGATAGCTTTGAGATGCGTTCCCGGCAAAAAATGGTCCTTTTTCACGGAGTATCAGAGAGCAAGAACGAAGATACATCGAACACCGTGGCCAAAATCATTGTGGAAAAGCTTAAGGTTTCAGACTTCTCTGTTGATGATGTGAAACGCAGCCATCGATTAGGCCAATCTTCAAGCAGCAATCCGAGACCTATTGTGGTCAAATTTTGCAGTCTGGCAGTACGTGATAAGGTCTGGTTCAACAAAACCAGCCTCAAAGGCAGTGGGATCACCATATCAGAGTTCTTGACACGGTCGCGTCACGTTGCATTCATGGCAGCAAGGCAAAAATATGGTATATCCAAATGCTGGACAAGAAGTGGTGTTATATATCTAATCACTCCTGATGGCACGAGGCATCGTGTAAGCTGCATAGCTGAACTAGATGAGATCGATAGTACTTTGGACAATGAGGATCTTGAAGAGGAAACCACTGTACCTAAGCCCACAACATCGAAAGCTGCTTCAAGTTCTAAAATAGCGGCGGCCGGCAAGAAAAAGTCAGGAAAGAAGTAAATGCCTAGGTGCGGGGTACCTATTCTGGGTACTTGCATTTTGTGTCGATTTGCTACGGGTAACTTTGTAACATATATTTAAATTTTCACCCACTATTTAACATAAGATTTAATTTCTCTTTTCGATCAACTTGGAGGTAACCTATTTGTTTATCACAAAGTCATGCCGATTGCCGTACGTCACCTTCGTTTAATTTCCCCACTTGACAGATGACAGTTCACTTTTTATTTTTTATTTTAAACTTAATTTTTAACATTGTTTAGTAAAATGTGAAAAGACACTACTCGAAGCCTTTTAATATTTAAAGGTAATTATTATTGCAAACTAACAGGTAGACTTCAACATGTTGTAGGTACCCACGTATATTTAATTTATATTATTTTATTTTTCTTATATTATAAAGTAGGTATTTTTATTTTTTAATATTAGGTAATATATATAATATTTATTATCTACATACCATTCTGATACAAAATGAAGCATAATGATGATGAACAAGATGATTCGTTTCACTCAATTTCATCGTCTTCTGAAAGTTTTCAGAGCTTGCCATCTTCACTTGATGAAGTTCTTTCTTCAAATTTCTCGAACTGTACTAAAAACTTTAACGTTATTCACATAAATGCTCAAAGCATTCCACATCATTTCCCAGATATGTTAACTTCATTTGATGTAAAAAATATCCATGCCATCCTAGTTTCGGAGTCTTGGCTTCATCCCTCCCTCCCTTCAACTTCATACTCGCTGCCAGGTTTCCAGCTTATCCGTAATGACCGCCTTGGAAGGGTTGGCGGAGGAGTGGCTATCTACCTTCGATCGCATATCTCATATAATATTATCTCTTTCTCTAAATCCACAAATCCTACCCAAGAACCCGAATACCTTTTCATTGAACTCTCGTTTTATCACACAAAAATTCTACTTGGTGTCTTCTATTGCCCATCTGAGAAAATAAATTATTTTGCAACTTTAGAAAGTACCCTCGAAAACTTAGTACCCTCCTATGACCATACAATTATCTTAGGTGACTTCAACACGTGCCTTCTTAGAAATGATCACCGGGCTAAATGCCTTACAAACTTAACCGACAGCTGTAACCTTAATATTCTACCACTCCAAGCCACACACTTTTTTCCAAATTGCATCCCTACTCTTCTAGATTTAATACTTGTATCATCTGTAGACTTTGTTGCTAAATTCGGCCAGTGTGCAGCACCGGCTTTCTCTTATCATGATTTATTATATCTTTCTTACAAAGTTCGACCTCCTAAATATAAGCCAAAAGTGGTTATGCAGCGTAATTTTGGTGCAATCGACATTGAAAAATTTCGTGACGATGTCAAGTCTTGTGATTGGTCCATTATTGTCAATGCTGAATCTGTAGATGACCAGGTGGAGTTGTTCAATAAACAATTACTAGAGCTATTTGATTCCCATGCTCCTCTGAGACCCGTTCGGCTGAAACACTTACCTGCGCCTTGGCTCTCAGACGACATTAAGAAACTGCAAGCTAAGAAAAATAAAGCTAAAATAAAATTCAGAGCAGATCCTGATCGATATCGAGACTTATATGTTACTGCTCGCAATAAATGTAATAAGGTGTGTAGGGATGCACAACGACGTCACATACATCAATCAGTCCAAAACGGTGAGCCAGCTAAAGTCTGGAAATTTCTTCGATCCTTAGGAGTTGGTAAAAATAAGAACAACTGTCCGAACAATATAGATATTGAAGGTCTCAATAGGTCCCTTTCATCCTCGTGTACTATTGATAGTAACATTAAAAACAATACTTTAGCATCACTTTCACAACTTCCGACTCCTGATCATTCTCCTTTCACATTTATTTCGGTTGCAGATCGTGATGTTGAGAGAATCATTCGTTCAATCACCTCAAATGCTGTGGGTAGTGATAACATTGGTCGAATTATGATCTTACCCATCCTTGATATCCTTCTTCCTACAATCACATCTATCATAAATAATTCCCTACTATCCAGTACTTTCCCTGCAGCCTGGAAAGATGCATATGTAACACCCTTACCCAAAAAAGTAAATCCTGAATCTTTTTCCGACTACCGTCCTATATCCATCCTTCCTTTCCTATCCAAAGTACTTGAACGTGCTGTCCAACAACAACTCCATGCATTCCTAATTAAAAACAATCTTCTTAACCCACTACAATCCGGTTTTCGCCCAGGTCATAGTACGACCACAGCTCTCACTAAAATTACTGATGATATTCGTCTCGGTATGGACAATCAACTGCTCACAGTACTTGCATTATTAGACTTCAGCAATGCATTTAACACTGTAGATTTTGATATTCTGTTAGAAGTACTACGGTCTCTTAACATATCTCCGACTGTTATCGAATGGTTTCGTTCTTACCTGTTTGGGCGTCGGCAGCGGGTTCGCATTGAGAACAAATATTCATCTTGGTGTGATACTACTGTCGGTGTGCCACAGGGTGGCGTCCTCTCTCCACTTTTGTTTGCGCTTTTTATTAATTCCATTACTTTAAATCTTCAATGTTCCTACCACCTTTACGCTGATGATCTTCAGATTTATACACAAGCTCATGCCGATAATATTTCCTTAGCAATTAACACAATTAATGCAGATCTTGATGTGATTTCAAATTGGAGTAAATTACATGGCCTCATTATAAACCCTCTAAAGACTCAGGCAATTATTGTCGGTAGCTCTAGACAAACCTGCAAATTAAAAGATATCGCGGTTCCTAGCCTTGTTTTTGATAAAACAATAGTTCCATTTAGCGTGCAGGTAAAAAACCTAGGTATCCAAATTGACAGTACTTTATCATGGTCTCCGCAGGTTTCAGAGGTCAGTAGGAAGATTATCGCGGCAACTGGATCTCTTAAAAGACTCGGTAAATTCCTACCAATTGATACCAAGATTGCGCTGGCCCAAACCCTTCTCTTTCCGATCCTAGACTATGCTGACGTCTCCTATATTGACCTAACACAAGAACAATTAGACAAACTTGAGCGTCTTCAAAATCTCTTTATCAAATATATATTTGGTCTGCGCAAATATGATCATGTTTCTGAATTTCGTGCTCAACTCAAGTGGCTCCCGATTCGACTACGACGTGATTGGCATATCCTTTCCTTACTGTACTCCATTCTATTCAATCCTATCTATCCTAGATATCTCAGAGATCAATTTGTATTTTCTAGTGATGTCCAAAACAGAAACCTGCGCAGCACATACAACCTTAGTCTCAGAATGCCTGCCCATAATACCTCATTTTTTTCTAATTCATTTTCTGTACAAGCCGTTCGCTTATGGAATTCATTACCTGTCTTGATTCGCAGTGCAAAATCTCTCACTAGTTTCAAAAGCCAAGTAAAGTCACATTTTCTTTCTTTAGACTGAATTGAGTGTTTTCATGCTTTGTGTATGTAGGTACTTTGTTTCTTTAGGTTAGTTTAATAACACTTTATGTTACGTAATAAGTAATTATATGTAAGTAGGTTTATTGGTATATATGTATTATTTGTATATATGTATTATTTGTATGTATGTATATGTATAATCGTATATATGTAGGTATATTGGATGTATTTATGTACTTCTGCGCCATGCCCAATTTATTTTACTCGGAGTCCTACTAGCGTGGTTGCCTGTAAGAAATTGCTATTGCGATAAGGCCGCCATTGTACATCGCATTTTTTGTTTTATTTTAATTACTGTAGTGTATTCTTGGTGCAATAAAGAGTTTTATTATTATTATTATTATTATTAAACGTGCTCTCTCTTGATTGTCTTTTGCATCTGATTTCCAAAGATCAAATGTTGTGCGTATACAACGTCCAAAAAGCATTTCGTAAGGAGATCGATTAGTAGAGTTACGTTGAGTGTTCCGGTAAGCATGTAAAAATTTGTAAAGGCGTTCAAAAATATCGATGTTTCTATTTGATGCTGACATGTGCTCTTTAAAAGTTCGCACGGCTCGTTCTGCTAATCCATTCATCCGTGGGTGGTAAGGTGTAGTTTTAATGTGAACCAAGCCGATTTGTTTGCAAAAGGTGTTGAATTCTTCCGCTATAAACTGAGACCCATTGTCAGATACAATATATCTAGGTACTCCGTATGTTGCAAAAATTCCCTTTAGTTTAAAAATTGTTGCCCTTGTTGTAGTTGTTTTCATTGGAAGTACTTCTAGCCATTTAGTGTAAGCATCAATGACTATTAACCATGTGTACCCAAGGAATGGTCCAGCGAAATCGATGTGCAGGCAATACCATGGTTCTGGGGGTACTCCCCACGAATATACTTTTGCTTGGGTATTGTTTTGTCGTGACTTTTGACAATAAGTACAAAGTTTTGTAAATTCAATTATGTCGTTATCTATCTTGGGCCAGTAGACATGAAGGCGTGCTTGTGATTGCATCGCATTTATCCCACTATGACCATCATGTAGCAATTCTAATATCTCCTCTCGAAGTATTGTCGGTATGCATATTCTTCCATTCCACAACACAATACCACCTTCAAATGATAATTCATCTCTTTTTTCAAAATATGTAAGTAATTCGCCCTTCAAGGTGCTTTTCGCTGGCCAGTGAGAAGTAATGTAGTTCTTAACTTTACTTAACGTTTCATCTCGTATTGTTCGTTGTTTGAGCGTAAGTTATGTTATATGGATATTGTTTAATCGTAAATGTAGTAAATGTGCAAATTCGGGGTAACCGGTTCGTTCTATTAATGTTGTGTGGGATCCTGGCAATGGCAGTCGTGATAGTGCATCGGCTGGTGTGTTTTCTTTGCATGTGTGGTATGTTATTAAATAATCATAACTGTTCAATAGCATAGCCCAGCGTAATAATCTGTTACTGGCAACTTTAGGGGCCTCTCTATTTGGGTTAAAAATTCTCTCCAGTGGCTTGTGATCACTGAGTAAAGTAAATTTTCATCCATATAGATATTGATGGAATTTTGTAACGGCAAAAACGATACCGAGGGCCTCTTTGTCAATAGTTGAGTAGCGGCGCTCAGTATCCGATAACGTTCTTGATGCAAAAGCGATCGGTCTCATTCTTTCTCCATCTTTGTGGAAAAGAACTGCATCTACGCCTCTGTCAGAAGCATCACTACTCAAGTATAATGGAAGACGTTCGTTGTAATGTGCTAATGTATCCTTTGATGTAAGAATGTTCTTTAACTCTTCAATAATCATATTATCTTCCTGTGTCCAAAACCATTTCTGTCCTTTTTTTAAATGGCGGTATAGAAGTGCACATTTCCCGTGTAAATTGCGTATAAAACGTCCATAATAAGTAATGGAGCCTAAGAAGGAACGAAGTTCAGGCACGTTGGACGGTACTGGCATCTTTTTGATCGCCTCTATTCTCTCGTCTGTAGGGTGTAAACTGTGTTTATCAATTTATATGTCCTAAAAAGTAACGCTCGGTTGTAACCAAAAACATTTATTTATTTGACTTTTGACTCCAGTTGTTTGTAATCGATTAAGTACTAGTCGAACCCTTCGTAAATGTTCTTCAAGTGTATCTGCTGTAATTAATATGTCATCTAGGTAGCATACAACGCCTTTGATACCATTCAGAATGTGATGCATTGTTCTTTGAAAAATAGCTGGCGCAAATGATATCCCAAATGGTAATCGTTTGTAACGAAAATATCCTTTGTGTGTTGCAATCGTTAGGTACTTTCGTGACTCTAAATGAACCGGAAATTGTAGATAGGCACCTTTCAAGTCTGTTTTTGTAAATAGTTGACCACCAGCTAAGTTGGCGGTAACCTCTTCAAATCTTGGTAGAGGGTAATCATCAATTTGAACATGTGGATTTATCGTTTCTTTGAAATCAGCACAAATGCGAACGTTGCCATTAGCTTTGATTGCCACAACAATCGGAGATGCCCAATCTATAGAAGTCTCCATTGTATCAACGGGTTCAATGACATCTTCTTGTATTAAACGTTTAAGTTCATCGTTAACTTGTTCTTGCAAGGCTAGTGGTACTGGACGTGGCCGGTATGCTTTGGGTTGGACATCATTAGAAATGTGTATTTTTGCCTCATGTCCCTTTATTGTACCTAGTTTTCCATTAAATAATTCGTGAAATTCTGTTAAAATGTTCTTTACTTCATGACTTAAGTCGCTTGAAGTGTTATCTGAAATATTTGGCATTTGTGTCTTGTTTTGTTCATTTTTAACATGACATAGTTTAGCTCCTCGTGGCATTGGAATCTCGAAACGTAAGCACCAGTCGAGTCCAAAAAGTGGTAGATCATTATGTACGGTAACATAGGCTTCTAGAATTTTAAGCGTGTCGAATGCATGTACTGAAATAAGACATGTACCAAGTGTTTTTATTTTTATGTCGGTATAAGCTATTAGTTGACTGCACTTTTTTAAAGTAGGTGATCCAATTTTCTGCCATAATGTTTTTCCTATGACAGAATGTACGGCGCCGGGGTCGTATAACATTTCAATAAATATGTCGTTAAGTTTTGTAGGAATCATTACTTTTGTGATTGAATGTCGCAAATTGACAGGGTATGTATGTACGCTGCTGTTGTCTTTAGGTAAACTGTCACCGCTACGTGACAGAAATCTTGTTTTGAAGTCTTCTACCTTAGCTCTTCCTGTAGTTATACATACTTTTGCAAAATGGTTTTCTTTACCACATGCTCTGCATGTTTGACCTCTTGCTGGACACTGTTGACTATTTACGTGATAGCTTGATCCACAAAATATACATAATTTCCCATTTTGTTGAAAATTTCGGTATTGGTTTGGATTGTTTTGACGTTGTTTGTATAATTTGTTAACGTTCGCGTCAGGATCAGGTTGCTGTGTATTTTGGGATATTTTCTGGCTCTGTACTAAAGCTTGTTCTAGCTTATTTGCTGTGCTGACGACGTCTGCTAGTTTTGCTGCGTTGGTGGGATACTCCTTTATTATTTCTTGTTGCCATGATGTTTTGTTTATTCCAATAACTAGCTGATCTCGAAGTCGTTCGTCTAAATTGTTTCCGAAATCACAAAAACCAGCTAACGTACGTAATTCTAAAACAAACTGAGAAACTGTTCATTGTTGTGTCTATAACGAGTCCCAAAAACTACTCTTTCTGAGAGAACATACGTTCTTTTACTGATACGAGTTCATTGTACGATTTTTCGGTAACCTTTGTTGGGCGATAATAATCAACAACTACCTTGAATGCCGGTGCTCCAATTCTCGACAGTAATAGATTTTTACGTTGTGTTTCCGTTGCATCCGTGAGCAGACCGTGTAAGTCCAACTCTACGGCGAACCTCTGGATATAATAGTCCCATTCTTCTATTGTAGGGTTAAACGTATCGAAGGTAAATTTTCCCGTCGACATCCTCGTCGCCAGTAAATTATATGCTATATAAAACACTAGTACAAATAAAACTAGTTTCTAAGTAAAAGCATGTTAAAATATCTTTAGATGTGACAAGACAATGACTTAAGGTGACTTGACATTATTCGAAGAAAAGTACTTAAATATAATAGTCAAGCAAAGAGTTTACAACAAATGTCTCATTAATCAACTTCCAAAAAGAAGGAGGTTATCATTTTAACGGTTTTTTTAAATGTATCTTCACCTATTGTTCAAAGACGATTGGACTGATTTGAAAAATCATTATTTTGTTTGAAAGTGCATTACTTGTCAGGTTGTCCCAAAGAATTAACTAAAATCGGTTAATTCAATCAGGTATCGTCTTCAAGTAAGAAACACATACTTATGTACTAATTATATATAAAATCTCAGCAAAATCAAATTCACTCCGAATCATGTAAACGAGGCCAAAGGAAACAGAATAATACAAAAGCGGCCCATCCCGCATAAGGCGCGATGAGTGTTATATTGGACATTAGACCGCGTAATGACAGGGATTCTCCGCCGAGCAAGAAGGGAGAGGACAGACTTTTCCTAAGATATCGCTACTGGAACAAGGAGCAGCCAGTGAAATAGAGTCTGAATTATAATATTTAAAAAAGTGAGCTATCTCTGTATAAGGCGCTATGAGTGTTATATTGGACATTAGGCCGCGTAATGACAAGGATTTTCTGACGAGCGAGAAGGGAGGGGACAGACTGTTCCTAAGATTATTGCTACTGGAACAAAGAGCAGCCGTGAACTAAAATCTGCATAACAGTACGAGCGGAGTTATTTTGAGTTGATAACGTCATTCAAATTTAAAAAAATCATATTTCGCATCACAAGAAATTAGTTCTGATTGAGTAAAAATTTTTTGGCTGATATATTTTTTTGAATTTACACATATCATTGCATTTTTAGGATTGTTTGTACCCAGGATTTTTTTCTTGTTATGACATCATTAGTATTATTACAATAATATTTACCGTATAACGGTAAATATTATTGAAATAATACTAACAATACTAATATATACAAATATACATAAAAATCAGTGCAGATACATTGACCAAAAAAAAAATGAATGGTCATAACATCATCTAATCCTTATAAACTCCATTTGGGCCCTAATCTCATTGCATTCACAGAACGACTTATTAATTTAATACGGTATCGCTTTCGAGGGGAGAAAATATTCTGATCTGTTTATTCAATCCGCGAAAATAATTGTGTTTAATCTAACTTGTTTTACAATTCCGCTTTTCTTCCATTTAGATACAATTGATTTGTTTTCAATGGGATTAGGGAAAGGTCGAGCCTTCTCTTTTGGCGACATTTCCAAGTTTGAGTTGGTGAACTTTTATTAAAAATTCTTCGATACTTTTATAATAATACTCTTACAATTATTTCATAATGTAAATAGTCCGGTCAATGAGTGCTCACAAGGGGAACGTGGATGAATGTGGACGCATTTTTGAAATTGGACGTTTTTCGAAACATAGCTAGGCAACGACAGGAGATAGATAAAAAATGTTACAGCCAAAATTGTGGAAAATTTTATCAGCTTTTATTATGTTGTACAACATAATTGCGTACGGCGTACCGTTTTCGACATGTAAGCAAAAAAACAAAAAACGGGACCTTCTTTGTGCCCCCCTCGGGCTCACCTCGGAGGGGTAAGGACTTTTAGTATGTTTAACTCCTAATTAGTCCAAACAAAGTTCCTTAGTCAAACTTTCTGCTTTCGACTTTTCCATCCACAAATTACTCGTTCACTGGTCTACAAACATTACTTATTGTATTTTAGTTAGTATTGACAAAGTAAGCAGATCATTGTTTCACTTGTAGTTCATCTCATTAATTATGTTTAAACATAACATTATAATATTACTATCTCTAAATGGAGTTTTGTATAAATGAGAAAAAAAGTAATTAGAAAAATACTTGAAGAATTTGTTTCAATACGATGAATAAAGGGGCTACTGGCACTAAGACACATTTTTGTGAAAATGTTCAGTAAACTCATGATAATTGTTTTATTCCTTCCATTGATATATGTAAGTTCATAAATAGTTTGAATGCAGAATCTGAATTTCAGAGAATAATCCTTTTGAATTTACTCAACAAAATAATGTTTGTACAAAATATTTCAATTCTCAATAAAGTAGTACCTACATTTAAGGTCGCCCCTGTATGACGAGGCGCTATTGCGATCGAGAGACGAGCGTCTTTTCCGCGTCATTAGCGCCAACACTCCTGGATAAGAAACAGCCATATACGTCACAGGAACGTTAATGCTCCTGCTTCACTGGATCCTCAGCACCAATTTGCGTCAACCCTGCGTTTTCTTATCGGCTTACCTAATTTTACGTTTATGCGGTGTATTAACTTTGGTAAATGCTTCAACTGGTCCCTTTCCATTTTTGTAGCAAAAATGTTATTTTGAATATCTACAAAGAAGTTAAATGATTTGGCTAAGTTTTCTTGTTGTTAAGATATTTATTTTTATTTTTTGTGCAATAAAGAGTATTGTATAGTAAGTTCGGAAGAAAACATATCTATGTGTACAGTGCCAGGCCAGCTGATTCTTCTCATAAGCAGATTGTAAAAGATTATTGACTACCTTTGTTGCCTAGTGGTCATCATGCCGGACTGTCACACTGGAGGTCCTGGTTTCGATCCTCGTCCAGCTCAAGATGGAAATAATTTTTTTCAGATTGACCTGGGTCTTATGTGTTTTTGTATACATGTTTTTGTTATAAAATATAGTATCAGTCTATCTATCTAATATCTATCTATCTATCATATAAGGGGACTTTGAGTAGAATTGGTTGTATAAATAGGTACCTATTTGACTTACCACACAAAGTTCTGTAGAGTCATTAATAATTATGTGTATTAGAGTGCGATTCTACATAGAAATACAAAAATGTATTTCTTTTAGATTCACGGGTCTTTTCACCCCGTTCCTTTGAGAGGCTTGCGTGGGAATACAGATCTAACACGTAGAGGCCCTTTGGAGAAGTTGATGTAATGTGGCGCTCCCGCCAAAATCCATTCCTGAATATACCTATGAAAGGTGGACCCTTGAATAGGTTTCGGTAGAAGAAAGATCTATTGCAAGAAAAAGGGAAAGGTATATGGGTTATAAAATGAGATTGGGATGGACTGACGCTGGAATATTGCAATAAGAACGTCACCTGCCATAATCATGATTACTAACTAATAATAATGTGTCATTGTTTTTAAAAGACTAAATATTAACTTACAGTATTTTATACTTATGCATTTAGAACAGTCACCTTTTTAATACATGCGAATAAATTACCTACACGTTTAATAAAGTACATGTGTCATTTCAAAAAAAGCCCGTTTCATAACTCTATGAAAGTAAAATTAATTATAACTTTATAATTAGGAACAGACAGTTGGTGAAATGTAATTAACGAGAGCAAATGTGGGGCAAATTATTTTTATTTGGTTTTTGGTTTATTCGACACTGAGGAGTTATTTCATTATTCATTTATTATTTCAGGAACGAATGTTTTAAAAATGCTTGCTCTAACGTACTAGACTAAAGTCTACTGGGAGACCTACAAACTTGTTGGAAACAAAGTAAGTACTTAAACTAAAGTCCGTCTAATTTAACGATAAATTTGTAAGCAGATATGAAAGAAAAAAATTCATCCTATTTTCATGGCACAGACTAAATGAATGAGCGAAAAAATGCTACAAAAATAAAAAAGTTACATAATTGAAAATATGTAGGGTGGTCTTATCGCTTAGATCGATACAATTTTTTGTCGATCGATACAAAAACGTATGAAACGTTTTCTGGAAGATAAATTATTGTATGGAATTATCAACTTGAAGATATTAATGTTTTATCTTACGTCTCAGAAACTACTCTGTAAAGTCATTTACGATTTGCTCTATTACACAGTAAAATCATAACAAAATTTTAATTGTCTGATAAAGATAAGGTTTTCAGGTCGCCAGGTCGCATTTCTTAGATAATTTATCCTCATATATCTTTATTCTGTAGTTAATATGAGCAACTTTAACACAGTTTATAAGGTCAGTTTTGCAAAAATTCTTTGTAAGCAAATTTTAGCAATATTTACAGTGGTCTAGTACAATAATTGTTACACCAACTCGTAATCAACAAAAACCTAGGATAATTCATCGATTTTTAATTTTTTATGTATTTTTTTTCCAGTACATTATTTTTTTTTGAGTATTCTTTATTGAGTATTAGGTATAAGTAGTAATTATGTCTAACACTACGAGTAACATATAATAATTCGCTTGTCAAGTAATTTGAAAAAAGATCTAATTTACAAACCTTTTCGAGGAATAGCCTCTAGGAGAAGCTTTCTCTAATCAGATTTTAAAATAAGGTCTTAGTTATTTAGATATTAGCAAAAGTCCAAATGACCTTAATTTTCAAGCAAGGTCAACTTATTTGAGGAAGTGAAGTCACAATGAAGATTGGCAATTTCCGCTTTCAGTACTTTACTGTCTAACGAAGTACATATAATTCCATCCATGGTACTGTTACTGTCACTGTCATCTCCCTACAACAATATATGTGAAACCACTAAAACCAACATAACAAAAATAATTTAAACATTGACAGATGACCGTTGTCATTGTTTTCTTTTTGCGTAGGCATAGGAAAAATGTAAACTTTGATTTCTCTGTGTCGTTACTTCCGGTGCAAAGTTTAAAATTATATAAAAAAACTCTGAAAACACTTAGAATTTTTTTATTTAAATTACCTTCTATATTTTCTATTAAAACCATCTTCAAAATTTTTATATTATTTACTCGACAAGACAATTTCTGCAGCAAAAATGACGTATCAGCACACATGACATATTACTTGCTTTTTGATCTTTGTGCACATTTACTACCAAACTACTAGTGGTGGGCGACCATTTATGTGCCATTGAAGTTTTTAAGAAATAATAAGGTTTTTATGAAAGATAAGAGATAATACTACGTTAAATTAAAACCAAAGAGGCAACGCAATTATCGGCCTGCGACGTATGTCGCGTTATTTGCCAGGCAAATTAATAAAAACCCCGACTCCCATGCATTTACCCCCCATAAAATTTGAACCGCTAAACCGATTTGCATCAAATATAATTAAGAATAACCGCAAGGAAATTTGCTTTCATTTAAAAAATAAAACGCATTAAGATAGGTCTATCCCTTCGAGAGCTATGATGCCAGAGACAGATAAAAGGACATTGGCGTCAAACTTATAACATCCCTCTTTTTGCCAGAAGTTAAAAACCAAACACGATGGCGAATAGGGTGCTTTTGCTCGGTCAACTTGGCCTCATAACGAGTCAGTTGTGTGTGAGTTGAGATAAAAGAGGCCAGGCGCAGTCAGCACAATTTTCCTTGGAATAACTCGCGACTCGCAACGCGAACTAACGACCTTCTGTGACAAACGCTCGCTCGCTCTATCGCTAGAGTGGCATGTGTAAACGCGGCTTTACTTCAGGGCTACCAACTGAAAATTTAGCCAGATGAATAACATTAATATTTGTTGAATTTTTTAATCCATTGCTCTGATCTATAGTTGGATTATGGTTCTCTATTTTGTCTTATAAATTTTTTATCTCTAATTTATTAAGATCTCATAATATTTATTTCCATAATAATTAAAAGTCCGAATGATGCCTAGCCCTAACATAATATCGCATAATATCACATTATATCACGCGCCTGAAAGTTGTAATCCCGGAATACAACGTGCTATAACTTTTTTGCTATAAATATTATGATCCATTATATTAAAAGTGTGTATTCTCTTTTTTCATAATTATTATCACGTATCCTAATTTAAGACTTATGATGATTACGGAAAAAAGAATTAAATTTGTTGTTGACCTTCTGTGACAAACGCTCGCTTGATTTATCGCTAGGGTGGCATGTGTAAACGCGGCTTTACTTCAGGGCTACCAACTAAAAATGTAACCAGATGAATAACATAAGTATTTGTTGAATTTTTAATCCATCGCTTTAAACTATGGTTGGATTATATATATATTTTTCGCTTTGAAACGACAAAGAACTAACGACCTACTGTGATAAACGCTCGCTCCAATGCTAGAGTGGCATGTGTAAACGTGACTTTATTGCAGGGCTACCAACAGAAGACAAATAATTACGAAAACATTGACAACCCTTTTAAGAAGCACTCCTATTCAGAAGTACCTACTTAAGTATGGCTTGTTCGGAACTTATCAACCCACTCCTGCTGCTGCACAATGCTGTGTTTGTGGGCGCGGATTGAAGCGCGAACTAATAATTTATTTGTTTCGATTTCCAAACGCTGTCAGTTGACAATAATTTTAATCAATATTTTTTATACATTAAAGACCGATTGTAAAACCAAACTACACAAGCGATTTTGATAAAATTTATATTACACCACATGACAAGTAAGACTTACCAAACAAAAAAATAATAATCTAATTGGTACAGGTGTCTTTAAGTAATCGGTAAACAAACAGAAAGAAGAAACATAAAAGATTTTAACGAATTGATAACCTACTCCTATCTTCAAGTCGGTTAAAAAGAGTTTTAAGTACAACCAGGAAATTAGAACGCTAATATAGGACAAAATCTTATTTTATAAGGATAGCTTAACCCGTTTTCAGCTGACGTTTTGACGCCGTTTAGAAGACGTCAACCCTACTCGGGTGCGTCAAATGATGCGGAACTGATGCGAACAGCTAACGATTGCTGCGCCTTTTTACCGTCACACCGAGAGGAATTATTTATGCTTGGCTATGGTGGGCAATCATTTTCTCGCCTGAAGACGGCTATGTGACTGAATAGCGCGACAGAATTTATTGTAATTTTGTTGAACTATGCTTGATGTTTCTCTATGTCATCGAATCAGAAATAAGGCAGTAGGCGGAGCACATAGCACAAAGAACCAATGGGCGATGAGACAGGAGGATTCGACACCCATCTATTAGGTGGTGGTCGGATGACCTTAGCAAGGTTGCATGCCGCCACCTTCGGTGAGGCCTAGGTCCAGCAGCCGACCTATTGTGGCTGATATGATGATGATGACGTGAACTGTCACGGAGGTGTCAAAATTTTATGCGAGTAATAATTTTTACGAGAACAATTTCAAACTTACCAAAGCTGACAAGGATATTTTGCAGTATATACATATACTGATCACACATCTTAGGCTCTGTCTGCTTAGAGTAGCAGGACCCAAAATGCTGTCTGCCCCATTAGAGACGCGGTAGTGCATGAATATATGATAAGATGATAACACATATGTTAGCGTTGTTTATATAAACTATAATATGTCGGAACAAGATATCCGGGGAGGCAAACTGGGAACCTTATCTTTGTAAGACAATCTAAATTTTGTCATGCATTTACGTAAACCGGAACGCGAGTGAGGTGTTTACTGTAAAGTGGGTCTCACAATTTTGCAACCAGTTTTTTTTAAGGCAGACAAGCCAATTAAAAATTTACATATGAAAGACTAAGAATTTTAGTTACGAAATGATTTTTTATTGTTTATTATGGTACAAGTAAAAGTTTCCATGTGTGACTCTAGTATATTCTGGATAGCTTTGAGGTAGTTTAGCGTATAAGATTTTTTCATAGATCTATGATGAGCATTATGATGATGGCTGATGATCTCTAAATATTTAATAGGGGTGACGACAGGGTAAGAAAAATATAATTGTTAATAATCCGTCTTTTAGATTATCCATATATTAAAATAATGGGCCCATATTTTTCAGTGTGCCAAAAAAGAAAAATTGACAAAGATACGAAGCATCAAAGTTCCGGAGTAGGGGCTTGCGACGTTACCTCTATGTAGAAGAATTTCAATGCGCTATATCTTTGTCATTGTTTGTTTATCAGAGAAAAGAAAAAAATACGTATACAATATTCTTTAATAATCTAACCGATGGGCTAAAAGTATGTTTCCATTCGTCATGCCTATTATTTTAAAACTAAATATTTAAATGTTATAATTACCCAAAGGTTGACTAGTAGACAACGCTTTTAGCGTTAAGTTCGCTTATTGTTCTGTACAATTTGCGTTGTATTTTTACAAAATTCCAGTAGATTCTTTTCTTACTTGCCAATTTCTGCATGGAAAACCTTAAATGAAAAGCACTGACCATGGGCCCCTAAACGATCAAGTTGTCAAAAGGTATACAGATGAAGTCTTTAGCATCATACATACAGATCCATACAGAGTCTGTAGCTGTAACATTAGTGTTATTATTTTTAAACAAATACGAGAAAAAATCCTTAACTCTTAACTTAGATACAGTCTTTTAATAAATACGTCTTGTGACAAAAAAACACAATAATAACACGCTCTAACAAGTACAAATATTTGACCCACTTATCTAGCCATGTACAAAGTCTTCTAACTAACATCTAAAATCGATTCCAATATCATTTGTATTCAAAGAGCATCTCCCGATTGCAAAAGCATTATCATAAACACAAAAAGACAAACTATAACTATAACATTACGTCCCTATCTCTTACTAATCAGAGGAAGTTATCGCTAAGCTTAGAAAGGCTCGTCCCGCCGCGACGCAAACAAATAGCTCTCACGCAAATTGAATACAAGATATAAATCTAGCATTCTCCTAATAACACGCGGTGGATTTCTCAGCGGGCCGTTTTATTTCAGAGCCACAAAGCCTTCGACCCAGTAAATCCGGCTATATCAGCGACAGAGTGCCACTGGCGTTCGGGACGCACTTTAAATTTTCCGACTGCGAAAGGATATCGTGGAAATTTAAAATGCCATCGCTCCCAGTGGAACAAACGTGCGGGGAAGTACAGGCGAGGCGACGACGGGATGGGAACGGCATGTGAGAGGGACGCGGAGACGACGGGCATAAATTAATGTGTTTAAGATATGAAATTATAAGGTTGCCTATTTATTCTCATAAAATATTTTGTCATTATAGAGCAAAACATAATAAATTTTAACCTAGTTTTAATTCTTATAGCATTAATTAAATAATTTTTATTTTATTTTGGATTTTACGCAAAAAACGATATACATACAAAACAACTTTTTATTTAAATATAACAATAAGTACGTGATATTAAAAATAAATATGTTTATGGCAGAGAGTAGGATCAAGGGCCACCCACACGGCTTTTCCACTCATGCACCTGAAAATCTGGAATGATTGAGAAAACCTGGAATGAATGTGAAAACCTGATCACAGCCGCTGGAGCTGCATTGTTTAAGCTTTACTGATAGTCCGAGGACAAGTCATGCACGGATTACAATAGGCAATAACATTGCTCCATTTTCCCCATTTTCGATCTCTTATAAGTGGAAACTAAATGACTATCTCTCGAGGTACAACTTAGCTTAATTCTCCCGCTGGAAACAACAACGTGAGTACAGAATTTATATAAGTATTCGGAGATTCCGTTCTGTCTGTAGAACGGAATCTCCTAACGTTCCGCGCAATATGCGTCCCCTTTCCTCGTCCTCACACCTCTCCCCCGTTCTCGCCCTGTTGAGGAAGCTGCAGGCGCCTCATTCTTGTCTTGAAGAGGGCGTTGAGCGAGTGATTGCAGGCGCTTGCAGCCACCTTTACAGGGCGAGAACGGGGGAGAGGTGTGAGGACGGGGAACGGGGACGCGGGACCTTAGGAGATTCTGTTCTGTATCTAATACTTTTTTATTATTTCTGTGACGTGAGGTAAAGCATTTTTCTGCATTTCTCCGGCACGCTTTACACATTATATCCTTCTCTCCGCCTGTATTTTGTGTCGGGCACGTCTCGGGGACAGGCGAGCTCTTTGCATAATGCTGCCACTTAAAGCATTCGCCACTCCTCTGCGGTAATAACGCGATATGTGGAATTGATTACGACGTTTGTGAGATTACAGCTTTGAATTTGTAAGTCATTTTTGCGAGTACTTGTACAAGTGGTTTCATTGTGTAATTTCCTTGAGGGCTGTACAGGAAATGCTTGGTTAAGTGTTCGAAATATGTGGATTTCTAAGATTTAAGAGGAACAGGGACTCGATAGCTCTGCAATGTTTTTACTATACACGCTATAGCCATGTACCGTGGTAGATTTGGTTTCATGTTAAAAATTGATATGATTTTTTTTTACTTAACATATAACGGGCCACCGCTGGCTGGTCCGAGGCTCACCTCCATAAAAAGCGAAGATTTGCCCATATCGCCACGCTGGGCAGGCGGGTCGGTGATCGCGTAGATGGCGTAAAATTGTTGCACTGAAGACTGTTGATTGACTGAAGCCCATTCTCTGTTACCTATTCCTCCTATAGTCGCCTATTTAGACACCTGTGCGAGAAGAAAGGGACAAGAGAACAACAAAACGGGTTTTCAACATAGATTGTTGTATTTGATGACCCAGTCTGCCCGTCGACATAGAAATATGTCTAGCTCGAGGCGTAGCGCCGAGTACAGGTCACGATGACTAATAGTTGTAATAGTACCTAACCGGGCAAGTCTTGGATACCAGTCTTTTGTTTGCAAGACACTGTAATTAATTTTCTGGTTGCTTGGAGCATATTGTAGTAAAAGTAACACTATATGATGTCTGAACAAGAATTTAGGATGAAAATGAATGTTATAATAAATGTTATAATAATATTTTTTTACTAGCCTATATTGTGTTCCACAACAAGAACAAAAGTCACTGACATCCAGTGGATTAGCGCGTTGAAGTGGCAGTGGGCGGGACACATAGCGCGACGAACCGATAGCCGATGGGGCAAAAAGGTTCTCGAATGGCGACCGCGTACTGGCAAGCGAAGCGTAGGACACCGGTAGGTGTAGTACAAAGTGGTCAGACGAGCTGACCAAGGTCGGTGAAAAGCGCTGGATGCAGGCCGCTCTTGATCGTTCATTTTGGAAATCCTTGGAAGAGGCCTATGTCCAGTAGCGGACATTTTGCGGCTGAAATGATGATGACGATGATGATTGTGTTCCACTGCTGGGGAAATACTGCTCTTATTTTTCCACTCGTCCCTATCTTCTGTGACCTTCTTGTCACTCGCATAAAAAATTATATAGGTTGTCCCGCCATTTATATATCTAAGGGTAGAAGAAGCAACTTTTATTTCTCTTCTTCTTTATAAGTTACTTTTTACCAAATTACGCTTTCTGAATGCAAATGCTTGCTGTACTGCCAAAAACATTAAAATCACTATTAATGTATGTGTCAAGAATATTAGAATTTTTAATTCGGAAAGAGAGAAACAGAGAGAAGGAGCTAGTCACAGTTTTAGTAACGGAACTATTTTTTTTTTACTTTCTAGAATGAACGTGCATTTACATATTTTTCATATCGGTATATAGAGCTCCTGGATATCGGGCGGATCGAGCTTAGTCCAGTAAATCTTAGCAATGAATTGTAGGGCGTCCGGAGGGCCCCGGGCTATCGGCCGGATCTGTCTTACTTCCTGAGCTCCGGTCGGATGCGAGTATAGCAATGATATATTTACAGCATTATGTATATCAGAGCTTTTGAATATCTAAAAAAACATTGAGATATAAAAGTAAAAAATCGATGTATTTTTGTATCACTTGATATTGTCACTTGGTAATTTCAAGTTTACTGCCGCTTCATAAGCGCAAGTACAGAAGAAGCGGTAACAAACTGTACTGCAGCATTTTCTCCAAAACGGTCAACGAACAATTATACTGATATTAAAATAAGATGTGTGGATTGAGAATACATTGTCCATTGTTATGTCATAATCATTAATTGAGAATGATGTCAAATTTGCATTAAGTTCAATTTGTGAATTTTGTGTAAGTACAAATACAAACCATTAAGAGGGAGGTCCAAGGTCAAGCTAGACATTTTGTCTTTTAGGTAATCGTCGGTACCGTAATAAGCATTCTCACGTAGTACTTTTTTTACATAAGCTTTAAATTTTCTATCTGTCATATCAAGGACCGATTCTGGCAATTTATTTTAAAACTATATACAGTTTTTTTTAGACTTTGACTTTAAGTTTCGATCCGTAAAATCACCCGTTTTATTAATTAAGACAATATTTTTTCTTACATACATTATATTTTCAAATATTAACTGGGATGTTACAGTGAGTATATCAATTTTCTAAAAAAAGAAACTCTTACGCTACACTCCCACGTACAAGAATTCCGTAGGATATCAGACAAATAAAGCAAACTAGTCTAGCAGTTGCTACATCTGTTAATTGTTTGATTCTCCTTACAGCGAAACCGGCTGAGCTAAGTCTATTAGCGAGTTTAGAAATATGGGCATCCCATTAAAGTTATGAGTCTACTGTGATTCCCAAGAAAGGAGTATTTTCAACGAGTTTCATAAAAAAGAGTACATCAACATTGATCTGCCTCACGTTAAGAAGACTAAATCTAATGCATTGAGTGTTGTTTGCATTCAACAGAAGATAATGGTAGAAAACCAGTTAGAAATGGCCGACAATGTGTTATTCACTGCAATGGCACCTTCGCTCTGACGGTCTATTTCAAAAATAAGAGACGTGTCATCGGTGAACAATGCAATACCAGCCTGTTCCTCAACCACGTAAGGCAAATCATTCACTCACAATCATACCATAATCACATCACCATCATATAAAGTATATTTTTGAGTTCCATCCCCAAAGGGTAAAAACGGGACCCTTTTACTAAGACTCCGCTGTCCGGGTTCATGGGAGCCTCACTTTTATTGTTTTTAGTATTTTTTGTTATAGCGGCAACAGAAATACATCATCTGTGAAAATTTCAACTGTCTAGCTATGAGATACAGCCTGGTGACAGAAAGACAGATAGATGGACGGACAGAAGGTCAGCGAAGTCTTAGTAATAGGGTTCCGTTTTTACTCTTCGGGTACGGACCTATAACAAGAAGAAAAAAAAGCAAAAATGTTTAGTTTTGAACTTAAATTGTTGGATGATACAAAAATAGATTTACACGTTGTAGGTGTGTCACTAGAAATATCGCATTCAACAAATACTACTTTCTTTTTAGATAAAAGTAGAATTAACGCTGACTTATGCCAACCTACTTTGGTGTATCTTGCTTAGTGTAATCTGTTAACTCAGCTCGTTTTTATTGAGTTATTTTTCAGCTTTTATCCGTGCATCGTTCGTGTGGATTACATGGAAGTAGTTAGCGATAGTGTACCGATTCGTCAGTGCCTGTTTTAAATCCGCAGTAGAAGTGAACATCCGCTACATTCGTTCCGCAGACACGGCAATACGTAATGCTTAGTTCTGGAGCAAACAAAGAGACCGGCGCGGCGCTATCTCTGCAATCTTATATCTGTAATGACCATCGCTGTGCGCCCTTTAATATCGCGAATGTAACATTCACAGCTTCGCTCGGACGGTGATGCTAGCATCTTGGTGTAAGCTGTGAAAGTTACATTCGACCCCCGAATCTTTCTAGAAAAATTCGTGGGGTCGAATACTTAGTTTAAAATAAAACTAGTTCAATGCCATATAGGCACAATTTTATTGAAATTAATAAATGAAAAAACACATAATAACAAATTAAAAAAAGTCAATTTACTATCTTAATTAGTTTTACTTAATTCCATTGCTTAATTCTATCAGTCTTATTTAAATAAACTTATTTCATGTTGAACTTGTTCTGATACTTTATTTATTAATAAAAGAAGATCAAAGACAAATCAAAATTACACTAATATATAAACTTATGATGACCTATGGAGTTTTAGTTTCCTTATAAGTTTCGCGCTTATGGATATTTCTATGTAAACACATAAAATGTCTATCTGTTTTGTGTCCGTTCGCTTGTAGCTATGTAGTTCCCAAATTTATAAATAGCAAATAATTAGAGGTGACCTTGGAGCATGGTTGGTGGAAATCTGAAAACTGAAATAGAATTCAAGATTTACGTTTACTCCTATGGCAATGGTGTTTCCATAGTTCGGTGTGATATCAATTTTTCTTAACATTTTTCGACCGTCAGCATCTAATAATGCTCTTGTTTATGTCAACATTTTAAAAGCTTTAGCATAAATTTAGATGCTTTCAATCACTCAATAAATCACGACACATTAATCCTTGTTTTTAAGTGAAAAGTTATTCCATTAAAAGATAAGTATAAAACTACCAATTCGTAGATATGTATATTTTTAGATAGTTCTTTATTTATTTATGCAAGTACATACTTTCAATATATTTATTTAGGGCGCGTTCAGATGACACGCGTACGCCAAGCCCATGCCTAGCGCACGACAAGCGCGGTTTGAAATTGTTGCATATACTTTGAGTCCTATCACACATCAACCAACACAACTTAAATTGCATTTACCGAAGTCCAGTCAGGGCGAGCATCAGGCGGGCACATTGCGGAGGCAAGGCAAAAGCAAGGCGTAGGCGAGGCGAGCGCGTGATGGCTTCGGTTAATGCAATTAGAGTTGTATTGATGTGTGACAGGACTCAAATTATATTTACAAATTTCAAAAATCTCCGAGCGCGCTAGGCGTCGTCTTGGTGTGCACGTGTCGGCTGAACAAGCCCTTAGCATGCTGTGTTAAGAGAAAAAAACCCGCACTTATAAAAGAAACTACCTTTTTAAATAAAAGACCAGGTGCACAGCAAATTTTTTTTTGTAATTTGAGAGTTGGTTTCATAGAGAAAGTTGTTTAATGATGGGCTATGTGCTTCCTGGCTAATCTGATTATAATGGTAAGAATGATATAATAAAATAATTTTGTGTCGAAAATGACCTTATATACACCTTATTTCGTCAAACAGAACATTCGCGGTTCTAAACGCG
Source organism: Acrobasis suavella (assembly GCA_943193695.1). Taxonomy (NCBI): domain Eukaryota; kingdom Metazoa; phylum Arthropoda; class Insecta; order Lepidoptera; family Pyralidae; genus Acrobasis; species Acrobasis suavella. The sequence continues at coordinate 9,593,872 of OW971947.1, forward strand.
CAAGCTTTTAATGTGCAGTTTTAAGAGAAATACTTTGAAATGTGGGGGATGGCTAGTGGGCATTCCCGGGCTCTGCGTTGATGACGAGATTTCGACGGAATGACGGGGTTATTGCCGCGTGTTAGTGTTGCTTTTACGTAGTAGACAACGACTGGACATTTCCTTTCTTATATTGTCCGTAGTTTTTCTTTTTAACCCCCTGCGAAAAAGAGGGATGTTTTAAGTTTGATGTGTTTGTGTGTTGTGTATCTGTTTGTCTGAGTCTCTGTTTTTAGTATCGTAGCACGTAAATAAACAGGGCGATTTTTATGTAGTTTTATTAAAGTTGACTTGATTGAGATAATGTTTATTTAAGTTTAATGGAAATCGGTTCAGCTGTTTAAAAGTTATTGGGAGTGAAAGCTTAAAAGGATTGTTTTATTTGCATAGCAAATAAACTTGTATTTTTTAGTACAGAGTGTTTCAAAAAGGGACAATATTCCTTGAATCATGCTATTCAGGGTCCAAAATCAATAAATCTGTCACTGATATTTACCCTGGAATAAATTTAAACACAAAATTAAAACCTTTACATAGAAACTCGATTATTGCTCAATTGGTACTGGTCTATTTAGGGTTCCGTAGTTAACAAGGAACCCTTATAGTTTCGCCATGTCTGTCTGTCTGTCTGTCCGTCCGCGGTTTAACTCAGCGATTATTAGTACTAAAAAGCTGTGATTTGGCATGGATATGTATATTAATTAGGCAGAAAAAGTGGTAAAATAAAATATTGAAAAAATTTTTTTTTAGGTTGCCTCCCTTACAAGTAGAGTGAAAAGGGGTTGTGAAAACCGTTTTTCGATTTAGGGATCCGTTTCTGAAATATTTGGTTTTAAAGTGAATTTTTTTGTTTGAGTCAAGTGTCCCCCCCCCCCTCTATCTGCTAAACGGTTATATAAAAACACGTGAAAAAATTCACAGCTATAGTATATATAACGAAATTTAAAGAAAAACTATCAGTGCTAAGTAGAGTTTACAAATTAAAAAGTTATAGGCGATTAACTTATAAAATGTACTCGCAAAATGCAAATTACACACAAATTCAATAGAAAATTAGTTATTAGACGTTTTTAGTGGCATGAACTCAAAGTGGGCATTCGTAACTACGGAACCCTAAACTGCGCGTGGCCCGACACGCACATGGCCAATTTTTTTTTTTCGTATTAATTTATTTTCCTGGTTAAGCGGTTGCATATCACGAATTGATTGTAATTTTCTGAAGACAAGCTTAATGTCTAACAAAATATATTAAATCAATTTTATAGACAGATTCAATCCTATATAGACCTAGAATGGTCATCTGAAGCCAGTTTCTACGGATAGAGGCTGCCCTTATTTAAGATATCGACTGGTTTGTCATGTGTGTCTCCATAAATATAAAAAATAAAATTCTGGCCAGCAATTGGAAAACAACGAGAAAGTAACCCATACGCTGCCGTCAGATTATTTAAACTGCTTAAAAGTCTGATAACATCAGTGTTATAAAGAATTCTTTACGATAAATAATTTCCAAACAACTAGAGAAAAATGTTGGTAAAAAGTTTTATCCTACAATTTATCATGAAATAAAGTAGATCAAAATCTTTGTTTCAATCCGTTAATCTATACAATCTAAATCTTAATTTTGATATAACCTGCGCCTTGCAAACAATATTATGCTAAAAGCAAATGCAAATAAATAAGATAGGATTTATTTTATGCGAGCAAATGGCTTTGGAAATCTCCAATACGCTTAAAGGCATGTGATAAAGCACGCTACTAAATGTCGCGCAGCATCCGCGGATAGAAACTTTTAGAATAATTGAGGAGTTTGATAGCTCAGTGTTGCAATAACGCGTGTAAAATTAACTCGAATATGTTTCTGGTCGTATGGTTTATTTGATAAGAGTTTTTAAAATGTATATTGTTTTATTAGGTGTATAGTGTTATAAATTTTATAATATTCTTAACCTGTCTTAAATAACTGTGCTATGCTTATAATTTTGATTTTCATGTATGGTACTGGCGAACACTAGTGTCCAATTTTTTTCTAGTTGCCTAAAGGCAAATGAGAGAGACAATAAAAATTCAAAGGCAAAGTTAATCATGACTATGAGCGTGTAGGTAGAAAAGGTAGCTAATGAAAATAGTGATTGGCTGCTAGAAGCATTCATCAATTGACAGAATTCAGATTCACGGCAATCCCCTTGACCAATCAAACAAACGCGAGAAGAGGAGAAATTGGTACACTTTAAGTTTTTAACTGTCTAGCTATGAGATACAGCCTGGTGACAGAAAGACAGATAGATGGACGGACAGAAGGTCAGCGAAGTCTTAGTAATAGGGTTCCGTTTTTACTCTTCGGGTACGGACCTATAACAAGAAGAAAAAAAAGCAAAAATGTTTAGTTTTGAACTTAAATTGTTGGATGATACAAAAATAGATTTACACGTTGTAGGTGTGTCACTAGAAATATCGCATTCAACAAATACTACTTTCTTTTTAGATAAAAGTAGAATTAACGCTGACTTATGCCAACCTACTTTGGTGTATCTTGCTTAGTGTAATCTGTTAACTCAGCTCGTTTTTATTGAGTTATTTTTCAGCTTTTATCCGTGCATCGTTCGTGTGGATTACATGGAAGTAGTTAGCGATAGTGTACCGATTCGTCAGTGCCTGTTTTAAATCCGCAGTAGAAGTGAACATCCGCTACATTCGTTCCGCAGACACGGCAATACGTAATGCTTAGTTCTGGAGCAAACAAAGAGACCGGCGCGGCGCTATCTCTGCAATCTTATATCTGTAATGACCATCGCTGTGCGCCCTTTAATATCGCGAATGTAACATTCACAGCTTCGCTCGGACGGTGATGCTAGCATCTTGGTGTAAGCTGTGAAAGTTACATTCGACCCCCGAATCTTTCTAGAAAAATTCGTGGGGTCGAATACTTAGTTTAAAATAAAACTAGTTCAATGCCATATAGGCACAATTTTATTGAAATTAATAAATGAAAAAACACATAATAACAAATTAAAAAAAGTCAATTTACTATCTTAATTAGTTTTACTTAATTCCATTGCTTAATTCTATCAGTCTTATTTAAATAAACTTATTTCATGTTGAACTTGTTCTGATACTTTATTTATTAATAAAAGAAGATCAAAGACAAATCAAAATTACACTAATATATAAACTTATGATGACCTATGGAGTTTTAGTTTCCTTATAAGTTTCGCGCTTATGGATATTTCTATGTAAACACATAAAATGTCTATCTGTTTTGTGTCCGTTCGCTTGTAGCTATGTAGTTCCCAAATTTATAAATAGCAAATAATTAGAGGTGACCTTGGAGCATGGTTGGTGGAAATCTGAAAACTGAAATAGAATTCAAGATTTACGTTTACTCCTATGGCAATGGTGTTTCCATAGTTCGGTGTGATATCAATTTTTCTTAACATTTTTCGACCGTCAGCATCTAATAATGCTCTTGTTTATGTCAACATTTTAAAAGCTTTAGCATAAATTTAGATGCTTTCAATCACTCAATAAATCACGACACATTAATCCTTGTTTTTAAGTGAAAAGTTATTCCATTAAAAGATAAGTATAAAACTACCAATTCGTAGATATGTATATTTTTAGATAGTTCTTTATTTATTTATGCAAGTACATACTTTCAATATATTTATTTAGGGCGCGTTCAGATGACACGCGTACGCCAAGCCCATGCCTAGCGCACGACAAGCGCGGTTTGAAATTGTTGCATATACTTTGAGTCCTATCACACATCAACCAACACAACTTAAATTGCATTTACCGAAGTCCAGTCAGGGCGAGCATCAGGCGGGCACAATGCGGAGGCAAGGCAAAAGCAAGGCGTAGGCGAGGCGAGCGCGTGATGGCTTCGGTTAATGCAATTAGAGTTGTATTGATGTGTGACAGGACTCAAATTATATTTACAAATTTCAAAAATCTCCGAGCGCGCTAGGCGTCGTCTTGGTGTGCACGTGTCGGCTGAACAAGCCCTTAGCATGCTGTGTTAAGAGAAAAAAACCCGCACTTATAAAAGAAACTACCTTTTTAAATAAAAGACCAGGTGCACAGCAAATTTTTTTTTGTAATTTGAGAGTTGGTTTCATAGAGAAAGTTGTTTAATGATGGGCTATGTGCTTCCTGGCTAATCTGATTATAATGGTAAGAATGATATAATAAAATAATTTTGTGTCGAAAATGACCTTATATACACCTTATTTCGTCAAACAGAACATTCGCGGTTCTAAACGCGCAAGCTTTTAATGTGCAGTTTTAAGAGAAATACTTTGAAATGTGGGGGATGGCTAGTGGGCATTCCCGGGCTCTGCGTTGATGACGAGATTTCGACGGAATGACGGGGTTATTGCCGCGTGTTAGTGTTGCTTTTACGTAGTAGACAACGACTGGACATTTCCTTTCTTATATTGTCCGTAGTTTTTCTTTTTAACCCCCTGCGAAAAAGAGGGATGTTTTAAGTTTGATGTGTTTGTGTGTTGTGTATCTGTTTGTCTGAGTCTCTGTTTTTAGTATCGTAGCACGTAAATAAACAGGGCGATTTTTATGTAGTTTTATTAAAGTTGACTTGATTGAGATAATGTTTATTTAAGTTTAATGGAAATCGGTTCAGCTGTTTAAAAGTTATTGGGAGTGAAAGCTTAAAAGGATTGTTTTATTTGCATAGCAAATAAACTTGTATTTTTTAGTACAGAGTGTTTCAAAAAGGGACAATATTCCTTGAATCATGCTATTCAGGGTCCAAAATCAATAAATCTGTCACTGATATTTACCCTGGAATAAATTTAAACACAAAATTAAAACCTTTACATAGAAACTCGATTATTGCTCAATTGGTACTGGTCTATTTAGGGTTCCGTAGTTAACAAGGAACCCTTATAGTTTCGCCATGTCTGTCTGTCTGTCTGTCCGTCCGCGGTTTAACTCAGCGATTATTAGTACTAAAAAGCTGTGATTTGGCATGGATATGTATATTAATTAGGCAGAAAAAGTGGTAAAATAAAATATTGAGAAAATTTTTTTTTAGGTTGCCTCCCTTACAAGTAGAGTGAAAAGGGGTTGTGAAAACCGTTTTTCGATTTAGGGATCCGTTTCTGAAATATTTGGTTTTAAAGTGAATTTTTTTGTTTGAGTCAAGTGTCCCCCCCCCCCCTCTATCTGCTAAACGGTTATATAAAAACACGTGAAAAAATTCACAGCTATAGTATATATAACGAAATTTAAAGAAAAACTATCAGTGCTAAGTAGAGTTTACAAATTAAAAAGTTATAGGCGATTAACTTATAAAATGTACTCGCAAAATGCAAATTACACACAAATTCAATAGAAAATTAGTTATTAGACGTTTTTAGTGGCATGAACTCAAAGTGGGCATTCGTAACTACGGAACCCTAAACTGCGCGTGGCCCGACACGCACATGGCCAATTTTTTTTTTTCGTATTAATTTATTTTCCTGGTTAAGCGGTTGCATATCACGAATTGATTGTAATTTTCTGAAGACAAGCTTAATGTCTAACAAAATATATTAAATCAATTTTATAGACAGATTCAATCCTATATAGACCTAGAATGGTCATCTGAAGCCAGTTTCTACGGATAGAGGCTGCCCTTATTTAAGATATCGACTGATTTGTCATGTGTGTCTCCATAAATATAAAAAATAAAATTCTGGCCAGCAATTGGAAAACAACGAGAAAGTAACCCATACGCTGCCGTCAGATTATTTAAACTGCTTAAAAGTCTGATAACATCAGTGTTATAAAGAATTCTTTACGATAAATAATTTCCAAACAACTAGAGAAAAATGTTGGTAAAAAGTTTTATCCTACAATTTATCATGAAATAAAGTAGATCAAAATCTTTGTTTCAATCCGTTAATCTATACAATCTAAATCTTAATTTTGATATAACCTGCGCCTTGCAAACAATATTATGCTAAAAGCAAATGCAAATAAATAAGATAGGATTTATTTTATGCGAGCAAATGGCTTTGGAAATCTCCAATACGCTTAAAGGCATGTGATAAAGCACGCTACTAAATGTCGCGCAGCATCCGCGGATAGAAACTTTTAGAATAATTGAGGAGTTTGATAGCTCAGTGTTGCAATAACGCGTGTAAAATTAACTCGAATATGTTTCTGGTCGTATGGTTTATTTGATAAGAGTTTTTAAAATGTATATTGTTTTATTAGGTGTATAGTGTTATAAATTTTATAATATTCTTAACCTGTCTTAAATAACTGTGCTATGCTTATAATTTTGATTTTCATGTATGGTACTGGCGAACACTAGTGTCCAATTTTTTTCTAGTTGCCTAAAGGCAAATGAGAGAGACAATAAAAATTCAAAGGCAAAGTTAATCATGACTATGAGCGTGTAGGTAGAAAAGGTAGCTAATGAAAATAGTGATTGGCTGCTAGAAGCATTCATCAATTGACAGAATTCAGATTCACGGCAATCCCCTTGACCAATCAAACAAACGCGAGAAGAGGAGAAATTGGTACACTTTAAGTTTTCAACTGTCTAGCTATGAGATACAGCCTGGTGACAGAAAGACAGATAGATGGACGGACAGAAGGTCAGCGAAGTCTTAGTAATAGGGTTCCGTTTTTACTCTTCGGGTACGGACCTATAACAAGAAGAAAAAAAAGCAAAAATGTTTAGTTTTGAACTTAAATTGTTGGATGATACAAAAATAGATTTACACGTTGTAGGTGTGTCACTAGAAATATCGCATTCAACAAATACTACTTTCTTTTTAGATAAAAGTAGAATTAACGCTGACTTATGCCAACCTACTTTGGTGTATCTTGCTTAGTGTAATCTGTTAACTCAGCTCGTTTTTATTGAGTTATTTTTCAGCTTTTATCCGTGCATCGTTCGTGTGGATTACATGGAAGTAGTTAGCGATAGTGTACCGATTCGTCAGTGCCTGTTTTAAATCCGCAGTAGAAGTGAACATCCGCTACATTCGTTCCGCAGACACGGCAATACGTAATGCTTAGTTCTGGAGCAAACAAAGAGACCGGCGCGGCGCTATCTCTGCAATCTTATATCTGTAATGACCATCGCTGTGCGCCCTTTAATATCGCGAATGTAACATTCACAGCTTCGCTCGGACGGTGATGCTAGCATCTTGGTGTAAGCTGTGAAAGTTACATTCGACCCCCGAATCTTTCTAGAAAAATTCGTGGGGTCGAATACTTAGTTTAAAATAAAACTAGTTCAATGCCATATAGGCACAATTTTATTGAAATTAATAAATGAAAAAACACATAATAACAAATTAAAAAAAGTCAATTTACTATCTTAATTAGTTTTACTTAATTCCATTGCTTAATTCTATCAGTCTTATTTAAATAAACTTATTTCATGTTGAACTTGTTCTGATACTTTATTTATTAATAAAAGAAGATCAAAGACAAATCAAAATTACACTAATATATAAACTTATGATGACCTATGGAGTTTTAGTTTCCTTATAAGTTTCGCGTTTATGGATATTTCTATGTAAACACATAAAATGTCTATCTGTTTTGTGTCCGTTCGCTTGTAGCTATGTAGTTCCCAAATTTATAAATAGCAAATAATTAGAGGTGACCTTGGAGCATGGTTGGTGGAAATCTGAAAACTGAAATAGAATTCAAGATTTACGTTTACTCCTATGGCAATGGTGTTTCCATAGTTCGGTGTGATATCAATTTTTCTTAACATTTTTCGACCGTCAGCATCTAATAATGCTCTTGTTTATGTCAACATTTTAAAAGCTTTAGCATAAATTTAGATGCTTTCAATCACTCAATAAATCACGACACATTAATCCTTGTTTTTAAGTGAAAAGTTATTCCATTAAAAGATAAGTATAAAACTACCAATTCGTAGATATGTATATTTTTAGATAGTTCTTTATTTATTTATGCAAGTACATACTTTCAATATATTTATTTAGGGCGCGTTCAGATGACACGCGTACGCCAAGCCCATGCCTAGCGCACGACAAGCGCGGTTTGAAATTGTTGCATATACTTTGAGTCCTATCACACATCAACCAACACAACTTAAATTGCATTTACCGAAGTCCAGTCAGGGCGAGCATCAGGCGGGCACAATGCGGAGGCAAGGCAAAAGCAAGGCGTAGGCGAGGCGAGCGCGTGATGGCTTCGGTTAATGCAATTAGAGTTGTATTGATGTGTGACAGGACTCAAATTATATTTACAAATTTCAAAAATCTCCGAGCGCGCTAGGCGTCGTCTTGGTGTGCACGTGTCGGCTGAACAAGCCCTTAGCATGCTGTGTTAAGAGAAAAAAACCCGCACTTATAAAAGAAACTACCTTTTTAAATAAAAGACCAGGTGCACAGCAAATTTTTTTTTGTAATTTGAGAGTTGGTTTCATAGAGAAAGTTGTTTAATGATGGGCTATGTGCTTCCTGGCTAATCTGATTATAATGGTAAGAATGATATAATAAAATAATTTTGTGTCGAAAATGACCTTATATACACCTTATTTCGTCAAACAGAACATTCGCGGTTCTAAACGCGCAAGCTTTTAATGTGCAGTTTTAAGAGAAATACTTTGAAATGTGGGGGATGGCTAGTGGGCATTCCCGGGCTCTGCGTTGATGACGAGATTTCGACGGAATGACGGGGTTATTGCCGCGTGTTAGTGTTGCTTTTACGTAGTAGACAACGACTGGACATTTCCTTTCTTATATTGTCCGTAGTTTTTCTTTTTAACCCCCTGCGAAAAAGAGGGATGTTTTAAGTTTGATGTGTTTGTGTGTTGTGTATCTGTTTGTCTGAGTCTCTGTTTTTAGTATCGTAGCACGTAAATAAACAGGGCGATTTTTATGTAGTTTTATTAAAGTTGACTTGATTGAGATAATGTTTATTTAAGTTTAATGGAAATCGGTTCAGCTGTTTAAAAGTTATTGGGAGTGAAAGCTTAAAAGGATTGTTTTATTTGCATAGCAAATAAACTTGTATTTTTTAGTACAGAGTGTTTCAAAAAGGGACAATATTCCTTGAATCATGCTATTCAGGGTCCAAAATCAATAAATCTGTCACTGATATTTACCCTGGAATAAATTTAAACACAAAATTAAAACCTTTACATAGAAACTCGATTATTGCTCAATTGGTACTGGTCTATTTAGGGTTCCGTAGTTAACAAGGAACCCTTATAGTTTCGCCATGTCTGTCTGTCTGTCTGTCCGTCCGCGGTTTAACTCAGCGATTATTAGTACTAAAAAGCTGTGATTTGGCATGGATATGTATATTAATTAGGCAGAAAAAGTGGTAAAATAAAATATTGAAAAAATTTTTTTTTAGGTTGCCTCCCTTACAAGTAGAGTGAAAAGGCAATAATTTTTTCTCGGTTAACCAGTCACGATGGGTATAGTTGAATGGGTCTTTCAAAAATATTACGAGGTTGTGAAAACCGTTTTTCGATTTAGGGATCCGTTTCTGAAATATTTGGTTTTAAAGTGAATTTTTTTGTTTGAGTCAAGTGTCCCCCCCCCCCCCCCTCTATCTGCTAAACGGTTATATAAAAACACGTGTAAAAATTCACAGCTATAGTATATATAACGAAATTTAAAGAAAAACTATCAGTGCTAAGTAGAGTTTACAAATTAAAAAGTTATAGGCGATTAACTTATAAAATGTACTCGCAAAATGCAAATTACACACAAATTCAATAGAAAATTAGTTATTAGACGTTTTTAGTGGCATGAACTCAAAGTGGGCATTCGTAACTACGGAACCCTAAACTGCGCGTGGCCCGACACGCACATGGCCAATTTTTTTTTTTCGTATTAATTTATTTTCCTGGTTAAGCGGTTGCATATCACGAATTGATTGTAATTTTCTGAAGACAAGCTTAATGTCTAACAAAATATATTAAATCAATTTTATAGACAGATTCAATCCTATATAGACCTAGAATGGTCATCTGAAGCCAGTTTCTACGGATAGAGGCTGCCCTTATTTAAGATATCGACTGGTTCGTCACGTGTGTCTCCATAAATATAAAAAATAAAATTCTGGCCAGCAATTGGAAAACAACGAGAAAGTAACCCATACGCTGCCGTCAGATTATTTAAACTGCTTAAAAGTCTGATAACATCAGTGTTATAAAGAATTCTTTACGATAAATAATTTCCAAACAACTAGAGAAAAATGTTGGTAAAAAGTTTTATCCTACAATTTATCATGAAATAAAGTAGATCAAAATCTTTGTTTCAATCCGTTAATCTATACAATCTAAATCTTAATTTTGATATAACCTGCGCCTTGCAAACACTATTATGCTAAAAGCAAATGCAAATAAATAAGATAGGATTTATTTTATGCGAGCAAATGGCTTTGGAAATCTCCAATACGCTTAAAGGCATGTGATAAAGCACGCTACTAAATGTCGCGCAGCATCCGCGGATAGAAACTTTTAGAATAATTGAGGAGTTTGATAGCTCAGTGTTGCAATAACGCGTGTAAAATTAACTCGAATATGTTTCTGGTCGTATGGTTTATTTGATAAGAGTTTTTAAAATGTATATTGTTTTATTAGGTGTATAGTGTTATAAATTTTATAATATTCTTAACCTGTCTTAAATAACTGTGCTATGCTTATAATTTTGATTTTCATGTATGGTACTGGCGAACACTAGTGTCCAATTTTTTTCTAGTTGCCTAAAGGCAAATGAGAGAGACAATAAAAATTCAAAGGCAAAGTTAATCATGACTATGAGCGTGTAGGTAGAAAAGGTAGCTAATGAAAATAGTGATTGGCTGCTAGAAGCATTCATCAATTGACAGAATTCAGATTCACGGCAATCCCCTTGACCAATCAAACAAACGCGAGAAGAGGAGAAATTGGTACACTTTAAGTTCTTTCTTTTCTCCAAGACCAGCATGAAAAAGCCCTTGTCGACGTTAATTAACTTTTTATTTTTCTCGACGCAGTTACCTACTGTTAGACAACGTGAATACGAAGCTGGAGGGAAAAAATACGAAACAATTACACCGCAACAGCGATCCTTAACGAGCGGACATTCGAGCGGAATTACAAATGGTGCAAAATTATGAGGAGCTTCAAATAATCATTAAACATAAATGCGAAATGGTTTCCCATTGGAACGATACTCGGAGCAGTTAAATGCCTGTAACGTCTCAACACAATCTCTTTCAGGAAGACTGTTATGTTTAACGGCGGTATTAATGAATGATAGCCTATTGAGAAACAGGAATACGTTCGTTATTGAGCACGCGTTAACTTTTAAAAGGTTCTTGTACTGATTATTTCTTTTAGTATTGCGTATGGCTTTCGATGAGATTTTCATGCATTCTAAAATATTGTGACGTAAGAAGTGTAACGTATTTAATGGAAAACTGTTTTATGGCGCTTTCAATGAGGTAGCTTATTGAAAGTTAGAATACTTATTGAGAACGTTCTTCATGGGTTTCCTCCTCAGCGAGAGTAGGTAACTGGATACTTCAGATATATTGCGGGCTCTAAAGTTATTTTCCATTTTCTAAACAAACTGTTAGCTATTAGCATACTCGATACGAAAAGTGTTGTGAACCATCGAATTATATAAGTTTTGAATTGGCACGAACTTTCCATTTTCTAAGCGTAGACATGTCTGGATATACTAATAATCTGGAATAGTAACAGATATGGCGTCCGAGAGAGATGTTTGCTTTGATTAATCGGGCTTGCCTTAATATGGAGTAATTACCTCGTAGAATACCGTACGGGATCCTAAGACGTACCCGTTACATGCCGAAACCTGCTCAATATGCTTTATGTACAGATACATTGTCACGTCTTATACCTTACAGGGTAAACAGAGTCGTAAGACCTCAAGGCCTCATTAAGAGTAAAGGCGGGCGGTAAGGTGGGAAATGATGTAGTTTTCTTTTTTAATTTGCCATTATAAAACAATTTATTTATTATTGTTGATTATAAAACATCAGCGGCATTTTATTTAAATAAATAAATAATAATATATAGGGACAAATTATACTGATTGAGCTAGCACCAAAGTAAATTCGAGACTTGTGTTATGGGTCACTAATTCAACGAAACAGTATTTTATAAATACATATATAGATAAATATCCAAGACCCAGGACAATTTGAAAATGGCCGATTTCCAACTTGTCCTGATCGGGGACCGAACCCAGAACCCCAGTTGGCGGACTAGCATGGTGACCACTACGCCACGGAGGTCGTCAAATTTCTTAGCGTATTAAACAGACTGCTAAAATCATTATCCTGCCTTTTGGCTTTACCATTGTCGGGTAAAAAAGAGGGCATATACAGAAACTTTCTCATGATGTGTTTTACTTAATTGGAATATAAGAAAATGTGTTATTTCAATGGACTGCAGTAACAACAGTTATTTATTTTATTTATTGAGAAAACCAACAGCATAACAACACTAAATGACAAACTTATTTAACAGTAACAAAGCCAATAAATAGATTTCCCTAGCTTTAACAATTATTTAATCGATATTGGTTAAAACAACGCAATACCTATTACATAGTATACCTATATATACATAAGTGCAAATACTTACAATCCAATTCACACAGTAAAAAATCTTTGCAATACCTACAGCGAAAATTAAAGATTTTGCTAATGTTATTTGTGACACTTATTGATTATTAAGGATTAAGACATTCAACTACTTTACACCTACTTTACCTACTTTAACAGTTGATAAAGTCTATAAATAAATTGTCATTTAAGAAGTGTCATTAAACCAATTTTATAGACATAAAGCTTAAGTACAAATTACACAGTTGACTGACTTGCTCCATTCCCAGCAGAAAGTCGGTATAAAAACAACAGTCACACCAACGGGCAGTGAAATGTCCCAGACTCGTTTATTGTTGGAAACTTTTTCAGATTGGGTCGACCAGTTAACCCTTTTGTTCGAGATAATTTCGCCTTAATTAAAATGACGTACTGTGACAATGCATAGCTGTTGTTCAAAGTTCTGACTGACAGGTAATTAGATATTATTTTAATTAGTGGGATTTATGCTACGTTTAGAAAGGGTTGTAAACATGTTCTAAACATTTTTGGTATAAGTAAATTAATATACACTGACAAAAAGAAATAGCTGAACCAGTTCTGCTACTTGCTATTGGGTAAGTAGATACCAAACTTTTGTTCTAAGTAGTAGAACCATAAGATATGATAAAAACACATTTTAACGAATAGTAGCCCTGAGTTTAGCAGTCACTCGATTTTGGTAACATGTAGCAAAAATTTTTGCATACTTATACCATTCTTTTTTCTCAGTGTAGGAAAATATATTTCCAGATTCATTCAGTCACATTTAAGAGCGACGCTCTTGTCAGTAGAGTTTCTTCCATTCCTGTCTGTCCTTTTGACATCTTGGTACGACACCACTCCTATTTTCTCCTTTATTTGCTTTATAAAACTGTGTCTGGGTTTTCCTCTTCCCTTTCTACTTATTTCCAGATTACTTGCCGAAAAAACGCATGTTTCATTTAAATAATTGCTAGCTCTAGACTTATGTCTAGAGCTAGCAATTATTTAAATGAAATCGAGCGAGAATGAAATGGAGCGAGAGTTTTTTTTTTCTATTCTCTATAGAATAGAAAAAAAAACTCTCGCTCCCGCCATATGATTGAAGGTTATTTAATTAGATATAACAATGCTGTTGGAAAGAATCCTTAAAAAGTTAACATGCTCAATAAATAACGTATTTCTGTTTCTCAATAGGCTATCATTTATTAATACAGGCATTAAATAACCCAGACATTCAAAGTCCAAAAATCTCTCAAAACATGGTTACAAAACATTGTCACTGTTTTAACAAGATTTTATTCCATTTACATTTCCTATTGGAATTTTCCACCTGGTGTTTACGCCAAACGCCCCGAACTCAGTGACAATATTATGAAGAATTTGCGTAAGTAAATACTGAGCGAGTTCACGCTTCGTTGGCCACCAGCCGAGCTCTGCTTACTGTTCCGTATTCAATTTGCAGTCAAACATTTATAAATAGAAAAGAAGTGTTTTATTTTACACAACCGAGAACCAAAACATTTTTATCATACATTTTTATCCGTGAAGTATGATTTTGTGGAACAAGTGGGCAATTGTATGGTTGTTTATTCCATAACTAAAAAAAAGGAAAAATTAAGCGAGTACTTAAATGTTTAAGGATTTTCAAATGCGAATCACAAGTATTGGTTTCGTTTTATTAAATATCATACAAATTCAAAACTTCTTGGTTTGAACTAATAGAAAATTAGTTTGCTTAACTTTAAGGGAAATATATATTTTAATAATATAGGTTTAGCCATTGTTTATTACATATAAATATAATATGAATTTTCAGAATATTAAACTTTGGGAAAGAAAATATGTATATATTTTTTTTAGGTTCTCTGTTTCCAACAGTATCTCATTTATTAATGGAACAGTGATTTGAAACAGAAATTCATGGGCACAAAAGGATCAAGATAGACACAACCTCTATTTATCTTGATCCTTTAGGTACATACATCTTTGCAGTGGCCATGATTCAGCCCGACACCACCAAGCACTCAACTGGTGCCCATGTATTTCTGTTAACAGTCAGTATTAACTTTTAAATAATGTTATATCATGTCACCTTGAAGTGCTAATGAGATGTCCGTTCAATTTACATTCTGTTAGACAACAGCGGCTTGTTATTTACTCAGAGGATAAAGTTTTATTATGATGCTAAACCACATCGGTTTTTTCTCGGCCGACGCAAACTTATGCGGCTTGCTGCGCTGTCTTTCCATTAGATCTACCGTTTTAACTCACGATATCTTGGAAATTGTGGGTGAGAGATGTGTTAGGACTCTATTTATATTGCACCTCTTCGAAGTGCGCTTCTTACCACGAAATAAGGATTTTTGGCATAGATTATGGAGTTATTTGCCAAAGTTCATCCTATTTCAAATACCTGCTATAAATTGAACCTTACCACCTTGTATCTAGTCCGAGGTGTCCAGACACCTGTACCTAACTTGGTGCATCAGTATAGCGCATCAATATCGCAAAAGTGGGCGGTGGTCACCAAACTAACCCAAATAAAATCATCGACACGACAACAACCATTAGAAGAATATACTTAGTACCAATAGAGAGTTTAAATAAACCTTAAACTCATAAAAACAACATAAAAGGGATTTATTTCTTTAAATGATCATATACATATAGCAGCCAGGATACAGACTAGGAGATGCGAGTCGAGCAATGCAAAATTTATATTTTACCATATATCTTTAAATTTAATTAACTGCCCTTCACCATATTATTGCTGATATAGTAGCCTTGGCAATAATTACTTATTTGAGGCGTTTAGGGTTGAAACATTGGGGACGTAGGGACCATCGATGCCAATGTTTCAACCCTAAATGCCTATTAATAAATCATATAACACCGTCGCCCGAAAATTGACTGAAATCACGCGTGACCAAGCTGGCTTTTATCTGGCTCAAATGATAAGCATACCATACAATTTGGCAATGCTGCCAGCCTTCTGTGCACGTTACCATGAGGCAGCGACTTGCCAGAGCTTTTTATTTATAAGTAGTTTAAGTTATTAGTCTAGTTTTAGTTAGCTTTTTTGTTTGTTTTTTGTGTTAATTAGTTATAAAAATAAAATGTATGTAATTTCAAAACTGTAAATGCTTTAGAAGCTTTCCCAATATCTACCTATTTTCCTATATTGATGTGGCTTATCTAGTGATAAGCCACATCAATATAGGATTTTTGAAATTTGAAATTTTGGGTTTAAGTAATAGAAGAAAAAATACAGGTAGTATTTTTTCTTCTATTACTTAAACAAATTTTAATACCATGTTTGATAATAATATAATGGAGAAATGTTTAATCAATTGTGGAATGCCGAATACCGATTCGGCATTCCACAATTGATTAAACATTTCTCCATTATATTATTATCAAACATGGTATTAAAATTTGACATAATAAAAAGGATAGAACATCGCATTAAATGTACCTTTGTCACACTCAATCACAGTGTACATGTTGAGTTTTTACAAAAACTCCGAACGCCTGTTATTGACTGGTACCTACGAGTACCAGTACCAGAGAATAAGTACTATTACTCACGTACATAAGTCTTACTCAGAAAAGAAATTCAAAAAAATAACTACATAATGTGGTAAGCGTTGTGGTTTAATTTAGCTCGCGTCAGAACTGCTCACCTCTTTGTTTAGACATCCATTGCAAGCCAATTTCATTCTTATTAATCTGGACAAACGATTCATGTAACTGAATTTTCCCCTTCGAAGTGGTCGCCGCGCGCATAGTAATAAAAAAAAGGTAAATTTTCGATACCTAAACGGGGAGGCCTGCCAGTAACTTAACCTATCTTCCGTATTTTACTCGTAATAAAGAATTATAAATAGAGTCATTCGGGGTAATTGAGCGCAGTGGGTAAGTGAGCGCAGTGCGTGTATCTCCAGAACGGAGAGTGGAGGAGGTTTCGTTTGTTGGGCAGAACAGAGACCGCCCGCTTGACAACTAGTCGCGACAAGTCACAGTATCGTAGGATGGACGGACAATTTATTTTTTCGTAAATAACACTATTTGGTTTAGAACTTTGTAGTTTTTGGTTCAGTAGAAAACAGTGAAGCATCTACGGCATTGAATTAACAATAGTTAGTTGTTTTTTTTTTATTATTGGGAATATATATACATGCTTTATTTATTTTAAAAGTTTGTGGTTGAAATTGCTTTAAATTTACATTACGAGCATTCATTTGAAATTAGGCGCTGTGGAAAAAGTTTGCGCGGGTAAGCGTGCGCATGTTTTTAGTACTAATTGTTTACGTTGTTGTTTTGTTTGAAATAAATAATGTAAAGATGGTTAAAATAGGATCATGAATCATGATTGAAAGCGTACCCTGAGCTTGTAAACACACAGCCGAGGATACAACCGGGAACTCACTAAGATAATGATGAGGGTTATAACAAAAATTTGTTCCATTTTTCAGGATTTTTTTAATCTATAATTATTCTTACTGTGACATCTCAATTTATTTACGATAATCTTCTGTGTGTTAAATCTAGGTTAAATAGTTTCAAGAAAAATAGTGATGTTCACAGTTATAATACTCGCAACAAAAATTAGCTTCATACGCCTAAATTTCGACTTGCTAGAACCAGAAAGTCACTCTTAGGTCTAGGTATAACATTATTTAATAAACTTCCCGAAGCGGTCGTAAACCAATGGCAAAATACATTTAAAATACATGTTAAAAAAGTTTTATTGAATAATGCGTATTATACTATCAATGATTATTTAAGAGATAAAAACGCGACACTTACTATAATTTTTCCATCACACTCCATACATGAAACATAAGATAGCTGTATTTTTTGTAACCATAATAAGCTTACTGTAAAAACATGTAAATGCTCTGCGATTAATAGGTGATAATCTTATAACTAAAATTTCCTCTTGACAAGGACTGCGTGATCGGGTTTTTCATGCTCACTAAAATGTCCAATCCGGTGGTGGCGTCGCTGTTCGGGTCGTTGGATTCCATCTAATATGGTGGACTTTAACGATAGCTGATCCGTGCGTCAACTCGTGAACGGGTGCTGCCGGGTGGGACTGGTCAGCTCGGTTTCGCTTTTTTGACTACTTAATATTTTTTTTAGTATGCAATTTATGTTTCTTTACTTGTTTGCAAGCATTACATGTTATAATAAGTCAACATTGTTATTAGAAACACATTTTATTCTCATTCAATATTTTATTCGAGTGACATGCTATTTGTAAACAAACCGTAGTCAAGGGAACACACGCAACGTCAGTCCGTCATAGACAAGTAGTCTTTGATAAAGACTTATTAGAAGTATATAACATTTCCTCCGAGGCGATTTATGGCTGAAGCACTAGCTGCTAACAATTTGTCTAAGTGGCGTATCCATATTGCACCACCATCAGTTTGGACCTGGTAGTGTAGTTGTCCAATGCGGCTAAGTATCGTAGCAAATTCCCACTTACGTTTTGGGCTATTGTAACTTCTTGCCTGAATTCTATCCCCGATGGAAAATACTCTTAATGTTGATTGTACTGGATCAACGTTTCTTCTGCCAGATTGTGTGGGAAGTCGCTTCAGCATTATGTGAAGAAATGTTCTTATATCTCGCCCAAATATGGTTTCATACGGAGATAAACCATTGCGACCGGGTGTTCGCCTCAAACGACACAAAACAGTCATAACTTTTTCAAATATGCTGCCTTTCTCCTTCTCCATAGCTCGCAGAGCTCTTTTGATAGTCTGTACGAATCGTTCTGTCTGTCTATTGGTTGCTGGGTGATAGGGTGCGGTGGTTCTGTGAGCTGAGCCACAATCGATTAGAAAATTTTTAAATTCTTGGGATATGTATTGACGGCCGTTATCAGAATAGATAAATGTGGCATTCCAAACGTACAAAATAGCTCCTTCAGTTTATTAATGCACCATGAGCTGGTAGTTGTCTTAGTCGGAATTATTTCAATCTATTTTGTATAGGCATCCACCACAATAAATAAGTAATGGCCCATTATGGGTCCAGCAAAATCGACGTGGATGCCATGGGCCATTTGGTTCTTCCCAATGGTGTAATGGTGCTTTGACAGGTGAATTTTGTTGTAATCGACACGATCTACAAGATTTCACTCTGTTTTCTATATCTTTGTCGATGTTTTTCCAATATACGTAACTGCGAGCGAGTAATTTCATCTTTAGAATGCCGATATGATCTGAGTGAAGCTCTTCAAGGATACGGCAGCGTAATAGAATACCAGCTTTGTGGTAGAAAAATTCTGGTGCCTTTTAATATACGTAGTAAAAATCTTGTAGTGTAAGCTCGTTATCGTTGAATCCATATTTTTTAGTGAATGTCCTGTTTTTAATGCATCCAGCAATGTATTTAATTCTAAATGTTTCTTTGTCTCTTTTGCTATGATTTCTGGGTTCACTTGTAAGTGATTGATTTGTTGAAGTTGGAACGCAGTGTGTTGGTCGATTGATTTTTCTTTCACTTGTTCAACTGGAAATCTGGATAAATAGTCTGCATTGCAATGTTTTGATAATGATCTATATTCTATGTTATAATTAAAACCTGATAGAAAATGTGCATAATGAAATAATCGCATTATGCTTAATGCTGGCAAAGTTTGTTCAGGGTGGAAAATCGAAGTTAATGGTTTATGATCTGTAATAAGAGTGAACTTTCTGCCGTAACAGTAATGAAAATATTTCTTAAGACCCCAAAATATTGCTGTAGCTTCTTTGTAAATCTGGCTATATTTCTTGTCACTGTTCGTGAGTGTTCTTGAAGAAAAAGCAATTCGTCTTTCTAAACCATCTGAAAATCTATGTGAGAGGACAGCTCCTAACCCGCTTGGTGAAGCGTCTGTGGCTAACACCAATGTTTTCTTGCATCAAAGTACGTAAGTATTCTTTCGCTAAGGATTTCTGTTTTTATTTTGTTGAAGCTTTGTTGGCATTCATCTGTCCATGAGTATTTTACTCCTTTTTTCAGTAATTCGTTTAATGGATTTGTGATCGAAGCTAAATTTGGTATGAATTTGTTGTAGTAGTTAGCCATTCCAAGGAATGAACGTAGTTCATTTATGTTTGTGGGTGGTAATGTATTTATAATCGCTTTCACTTTGTCTTGATTTTTATGTAGTCCATCTTTATCTATAGTGTGCCCAAGGTAGTTTATACTTCTTTTAAAGAAATGACATTTCTCTTTGTTTACTCTAAGGTTATTCTCTTTTAGTTTTTGTAGTACTGTTTTAAGTTGATACAGTAATTGTTCTTCTGAAGATCCTTGGATGATAATGTCATCAAAAAAGCATTTCACACCTTGAAGACCCTGTAGCAATTGATCCATGAATTTCTGCGATAGACTCGGTGCAACTTTGACTCCAAACATTAATCTGTTTACCTTGTATGTTCCTTTATGTGTACATAATGTTTGTAGCATTGCACTTTCATTATCAATTTCTATGTTAAGATACGCTTGTGTAATGTCTAAAGTGCAGAATAGTTTACCTCCATTCATTTCTGAAAAGATGTCTTTAATTATGGGAATTGGGTATTGTTCATCTTTTATGACTTTATTAAGCGTTACTTTATAGTCGGCACATAATCGAATCGATCCATTAGGTTTGACAATAGGTACAATTGGGGTTCCCCAGTCAGACGTTCAATTTCTTCGTCTACTTTTGGTTTTAAGGTGTACGGTATTCGACGTGGTTTTATAAAAATAGGTTGGATGTTTTCTTTCAGATGTAAGTGTTCCTTATAGTTGGGAATCTTACACAAGTCAGATTTAAAAACTGATTTAAATTCTTCAAAAAGTTGATCTATTTTGACCGGGTATTGTTTTTCAGTTTCTAACATGCGTATGTTTGCTAGCTTTATATTTAATTCTTTCATCCAGATCCTACCGAATATTGGATCAACATCTTTATTGATAATGTATAATTTACCGTAGAAGGTTTGGTTTTTGTACTGACATTTGACATATGCGATTCCGTATGGTTTGATAATCTCTCCAGTGTATGTTCTTAATTTCATTTCAGTCTTGTATATTTTTATGTAAATTCATTCTTTTGTATTGTAGTAGTGACATTGAAGTCAGTGTAGCGCCTGTGTCAAATTCCATATGTAATTGTTCATTTTCAATTTTTACTGGTATCATATATCTGTCTGATATTTCACTCTTAATTAGATTTATATTTCCTGTGCTGTCGTTGCTAATTGTGCTTATAGAATCGTCCACAACGTTGGTTGTGTTTGTCCTGCGGAGACAAACTCTAGCTAAGTGTCCTTCCCTTTGGCATTTTCTACAAGTAGCTTTTATTGCTCCACATTCATTCGATCGATGGTCAGATTTACCGCATCTGAAGCATTTGCCTTTTAAGTCCCTTGCGGTAATCAGTGGCCTTGTATTATAATATGATTTTGCAGGTAATCTGACAGTAGTAGATGGGGTAGAAACTCTGTTGATCGAGTCTGAAATGCGTTGAATATCATTGGAAATGTTTATATTGTCAATTTTTCCCATTTCCATGGCTGTAGCCATAGTCACTAGTTCAGTAAATTTTAGTGTTTTCCGATCTTGTAATATTTTTGTGCGTATATCTCCTTCTTTCAGACCTCGTATGAATTGTAGTGTTAAAAAGTTTTCCAATGTGGTCTTCTTGCAATTTCGACATATAAATTCACAATGTGTAGCTAGTCGTTTCAATTCAGAAGCATATATCGGGATAGTTTCATTTTGTTTTTGTACACGAGATATAAATTTATGTTGTAATGCCCAAATTCTAGGCTTGGGATCAATGTATTCATTTATAAATAGGAAAAGTTCTTCGAATGTATTGTTAACTGGATCATCTGGTGAGCAAAGATCATATATTTTCCAAAGCATTTGATAAACTCAATCATAATTTGCTTATTCAGAAGCTAGAGGCGGTCGGTGTGCACGGCAGTCTTCTCAGGTGGGTGCAGTCTTATATAACAAACCGTAGTCAAGCTGTTTGCATTAAAGGTTACACTTCTAGCTTTTTACCCGTACCATCTGGTGTGCCACAAGGCTCACATATCGGTCCCTTGCTCTTCTCCCTTTATATTAATGATATTGGACATGTACTAAAGCATAGTCACCATCTACAGTATGCTGATGATACAAAGATATTTAGAGTTATAAGAAATACTGACGACTGTGAAAAATTACAGGAGAATTTGCAAGCATTATGTGAGTATTGTTCTTATAATCAATTGTTTTTAAATAGTGATAAATGTTACATAATGACTTATACACGTAAAAAAAGGTTATAAATTTTTACTATAATGTAAACGGCACAAATGTACTAAGAGTTACCAGCGTTAGAGATCTAGATATAATAATGGATTCGCAATTGTCTTTTAAACTACACTATGAACATATACTAAATACTGCATTTCGACGACTTGGGTTTATATTAAGAATTAGTAAGGAATTTAATAAAATAACAACACTTAAAGTTTTATATTTTATCATTTGTACGATCTATTTTAGATTACTGTTCTGTGGTATGGAACCCTTGTTATCAAGTGGATGTAAATAGAATAGAACAAGTTCAAAAGAAATTTATTAAAAACCTTAATTACAGAAACAGTTGCCCATCTGAATCATACGATGAGTCCTTAAATAGGTATGGACTGCTATCACTCTGCAATAGACGTGAAATTACTGATATATCATTCCTCTATAAAATTGTGAACAACCTCATAGACTCCTCTACACTGCTAAGCAAGATTAACTTTGTAGCCCGTGTTCGTCTGCCGGTACGCCCCTCACGTTTACATACACTTTCAGTTTTCGTTCCCCCGCAGCTAAGTAAAATATACACAGCTAACTCTTTCATATGTCGTTCCACCAATGAATATAACACTCTTTTTAATAAATTAGATATGTTCAATATGTCTTTAAATAGTTTAAAGAATAAGTTAAAGCTAAAACTCAGCCCATAGTTTATAATTAGTACTTGCCATCGTTGTAGAAATAGTTAAACTAACTAGTTTAGTAAGTTTTATAAGTTTTATTTGTTTATTTGCTCATTCACTAGCTTTCCTCAACAGATATTTTTTTTTCTTTTGTCTTTCCGTTGAAAAATAACTAAGCTATAATATGTATAAAAGTTCATTACCTATTCTTAACATACTATCCAAATAACTGTTACCCTTATTTTTTGTGTTTTCTCCTTTTTAGTAAGGCACTTAATGCTCATTCGCTTCTGCTACAGTAGATTCTTACAAAAATTAATATTGTTAAAATACCGAAATTACTGGCACTGTTTAGGTCTATCATGTAAACATTTTTTATTTATATTGTTATAATCTGTATATGACTGTTTGTTGCCATTAATAAAAATATATAAATAAAAATAAAAATATATTCTTTCATGTAGTTCTGGTGTTATAGTTGTTAGCAAGATATATACTTTTATTTTTGGATCAGTTACATTGTTGAGTAATAGGTATGTAGAAAGTCTTTTTGAAAAACTTTCTAAAGATTCTTTTTCTTAAAAAGGTTGAAAATTTAGTTTTGCGGTATCTATTCTGGAATTTACTCCACTAGTGCTAGGTAAGTCTCGTATTGGTGTTGTTTCCGATCGTATAAAATTTCTTTGTAATGCTAATAATTTCGTTTTTAAATTTTGGTAACACTCCTCGAAATCGTACCTGTATTCCATCTCCTGTTCTAGGTGGTCATCTTCTGTTTCAAATTCAATTTTTTCTTGTGTATCATGGAATTTTGTGATAGTGTTGTTGAGGATTTCTAGTCTCGACTCAATTTCTTTTTTTTTTGAAAAACTTTCACGTGAATTTACGTGATTGATCGTTTTCGTGAGGGTTCCCCGTAGGCAGGAACGTACCCGCGAAAATGTTTCTGTATTAATGGGCATTTTGTCGCCAATTTATTATAAACACATTTAATTCTCATTCAATATTTTATTCGAGTGACACGATATTTGTAAACAAACCGTAGTCAAGGAAACACACGCAACGTCAGTCCGTCATAGACAAGTAGTCTTTGATAAAGACTTATTAGAAGTATATAACAAATTGTATTACATTATAAGTATTTAATAATTAAAAGACAATAATAATAATATGACAAAGCCTTTCTGGCGAGTAGGCGACCAATACTGTGAAAATGAGTTTCTTTCTTTCGGCGTTTCTTCTCAGCAGTGGTCGTTACGAATCGCTGGAATCGGTAGCCTTACTTTAAAAATAAATTAAATTTTATTATACTTTACACGTAACGTAAATTATACTTATTGACGTGTAAAAGCGCCTGTAAAGGTCTAATTTTTTAATAAATATTTGAATCTTGAATCTTTGAATCTCCCAACATGCCGTGAAATTATATACAAAAAAAAACTTTTCTTACATCTTTGACTAAGGACAAAATATCGAACGCTAAAGCTCTTATCCTTATGCGTATACTTACCCCATACGGGCGCGCCAAGTTACCCGCAATACGGTTCAAGTGAGAGCATTGCGATATTTTATCTTTAAAATTTATATAAAAAAAAAACTGTTATGTGATCTGCTTTTATTTTTATTTCAACTTAGAGTCTATTAAATGGTATATCTAAAAGTCATGTTTGTGTTTTCTTATTTTTTTTTATTAAAGCGTAGTGAGCTCTTATTTACCTAAGTGCGCACACTTGACCCGAATGACTCTACTGGGTTTCAGAGGACCGAAAACCACACTAATAAAATATAATTCACAGACGTGTTCCATCTCGAGTTTTAACAGTACTTTAGACATTATTTAAGATTTGTTATACTTAATTTTCCACCTTGTAATGATACTGGAAAATTCTACAGTTTAATAGTTGCCAAAATAAAGAGTACTTCAAAGAGTCTTCGTGATCGGGTAAGTGAAGTGAGGGGTGAGGGGTTTGGGGAGAGGCACGTCAAGTACTTTCACACACGACAAAGCTCCTAAGGGGTAGAGTTTAACAGTACTTCAACGTTGTTGCCCTATTAACCTTTTGGCATTAGCCATACTTTGATACTGCGTCGATAAAGAGGGTTGTTAACATTTTTGTTTGGACATTATGCAGCTTTTGTGTCTATAATAAAAGACCAACGCATGTTTTTAATTTATTTTCAATTTTATAAGTTCGCGAACTGAAGTTCTCTATCTAAAACAAGTTAATAATAACATAAAATAAAGTGACATATTGATAGAAGCTTTTTTGTTTTGAGTTTGTTAATTGTAAGTATCTACTTACATAGGTGTTATAGTTAGACGGATTATCGTGTTTTTCACAAAATCTATAGTACTGGTGTTTTAAGTATGAGAATTTAGATGTTTATGAGTTTGGGTATTAGTTATACTAAGACTATAGTTTATTTGGAAAAGTGTGATTTTAGGGTATTTTGCACATGCGGCCAACGTCGCAGGTAACAGTAGTAACTACATACAAAATGAAACTCATCGCAATTTCATTCTGCCGAATTTGTTCAGTGGTGGGGGTAATTTATTCATGCAAAAATTCCATACCAAGCCTTTGACACTTTCCTCTATTAAAATTGTATTCAATACAAAGTGTTCTACATCACAGAATTTTCAACTAGCGAATATATTTCTCGTTAAAAATTATTCAGCAACGATAATCACATGAATTCTTGATGCAAGTATTTTTCATACGTTTATTGAAGACTAGCTGTTTCCCAAGGCGTTCCTTGCATTTTGAAAGATAAAATATAGCATATGTTACCTTACACTCGTAATGTAGCTTTAATTTTTTATATCAATAGTTTTTGATTTTATCTATTACAAACAATCAAATATTTTCTCTTTAAATATTCGTATAAATTATTTTTTAACTGAATAAAAGTTAATTATTAAAAACAGCTAGTGTTATATAAGAGCTAGGTTTCAGTAATGACTTTTTAAATCGTAAAAAAAGTAATAAATTAATGAACTACTTTGTTTACATATGAACTAGCTGGGCGGCCGAGCTTTGCTCGATTACTTTCTTGTTGAAAATAATTTTTTAGCATCGTCACTCCCGAAATACAAAGTTTTATAAAAACTTTGGAGCTGTTTCCGAGATCTTCATAATATTTAAATGTATACAAGAATGGTTCGTTTAAAATATAGTATAACAAATTAATTCCTAATAAAGGCGCGACTGTGCCCTACTTTTCTCCTTTACTTAGCCAAGTAAGCTCTGTCTACCTGTTAAGCATTAACGATGTGAGTTTACGTGAGAAAAACAGTAATTCAAAATCTCACAACATATACTTGACAATTATTAGCTAATAACCCGAAAACATAACGTAAAAAGGATTTCACTGCCCTTAAAATTAATGTTGGAAACTCTGAAACTTGCCACATAACCGTAGGGGTCGGACACGTAACGGAGCATAATAAACACGTCCAAATAGGAAACTACTAATCGTATTTCACCACAATATAATACGGAGCCCACAACTGTTGCCCAAGTTGCGAAGATTGGATTTGGAAAAACGAACTCAATGATTGTATAAAACTGGTTACTTTTACGCGAATGTGGCAAAGCATAAAAGATTCTTTTTACATTTAGAGGTCATATATGCTACTTGATGGTAATTGGTTGTCGATGTCAATGAATGCCTGAAACTAGGGTTATTACACGTGCGTTGCTTACCCTGAAGAAATATTTTACCGCCTTCTTTGAAAAACTTCGGCCTCGGGAAATTACCAAATTACTCTGAAAATGTACCTACGCTACGATTTGATTCCAATGCGTTAAATTCTATGTCGATGACGTGGAGTGAGAATAAAGGGTATGTTTCTATATACTTCATAGCTACGTAATTATTTAACAGCTATATTTATTTTGTTGATTTTATACCTCGCCCTAGATGCTTATCGCAAAAACTTTATTTATACCATTCCCCCACTAAAAAGATTATTTTATTCACTAAAAACAGTGAATAAAATGCACTTTTACTCACTATTTTGATATTTTTTTTTTACTGAAAACAGTGAAAAAAAGCGTCTCTATTTTGGTGTTTGAGTTTAGAAAAATTACTCTTGATTTGAGTAACTGTTTCAATTTCAACTTGCATTTTAATTGATTTAACCTTACTTTTTTTTCCTTAAATGTCTATTTTTGTTTAAATCTTTCTTTTTCTCGTAGTCATGGTATAAAGTATAGTATGCAACTCTTGAATAAAACGGATTTAGTCGAGGGCCATGAATCACACGCGTCGCTCAGAATTCTAACACTTGAATCACTCGCTTCGCTCGTGATTCAATCATCATGAATCACTACCTGCGGTCGTGATTCAATCGTTAGAATTCTTCACTTGCTCCTGATTCATCTATGGCCCTCAAATTAAATCCGTCTTTTATTCACTAATTGCATAATATACTACTTTGATTTTATTAAATCAAGCATTTTATATCACAGTAATTAAAAGAAGTTCTGCGAAATTTAATTTAATTCTCTATCAAGTAAATAAAATCTAGAGCGTTAAAATAATACGTGAAGTTTCTATTAGAATTCCACTGGCAAACTATATCTGTAAATACGCGAGAATTCTTAAAAGGTATGGTAATTAAAATACAGGTTTCCTCATGTTCTATAACTAATTAGAAACGCCGGCTAGTTTGGCATTAAACAGCTTTTGGTATATGATACACGGTAGAATTTTCATAATGTTATGAAAAGAAACAATGCGTCGATCATGATAAGATAAGATAAAATTTTGTTTATTGCACCAAAATAGACGACGTAGTCTTGGATCATGCGTGGTGTTTAGGGTTCCGTTCCCAAAGTTTAAAAACGAGAACCTATTACTAAGACTCCGCTGTCCGTCCGTCTGTCTGTCTGTCTGTCACCAGGCTGTATCTCGTGGACCGTGATAGCTAAACAATTGAAATGTTTACAGATAATGTATTTCTGTTGCTTCTATAATAACAAACAGAATAAAATAAATATTTAAGTGGGCCTCACGTTGATATGTGAGGCCCACTTAAATATTTATTTAAGCATGATTTTTTATAGACAATGGTACGACATCCTTTGTGCGCGAATCCGGCTCGCACTTTGTCGGTTTTCCACGTATCAGACACACAAAATAATTCAGTTTTTCCGAATACTCTACTTGAGACTGATACTATAATGGAAATGACTAGAGATTAGAGACTAATGATTAGTCGACAACTAATTGACTTTAAGCCGGCGAAGGCAAACGTCCACGGCTACAGTTGTGGTTGATCCGGGAGCTTGAACGAGGATTAGTTCGTTTTGATCTGGTCTTGCTTACAAACTTGTAACCGATAAACTAAAATGGCAATAGTTTCACTAGCTTTTACTTGCTACTCTCGAGCTCATCCGTCGGTTTTATTTTCGGGCATTATAAAGTTTACATAATCCTTACGTCACCTCTCCAGTGAAGTGAAGTGACACACTTCACTTCACTGGAGAGGTGATGTCACGTCACAAGTTCGATTTTACTAGGAGTGACTTGTAGCTCTGAGTTTTACCTCATGTAAGGTCATTTTCAACTAGGTAGTTCTTCAACTTTGCTTTCGGTAAAGGAAATATCGTATGAAATAATAATTAGTACTGTCACTAGATAAATATATATGGACAAATGATGAAGATGACAACGGTCATTATATTATTATTTATCGACCTCCGTGGCGTGGTCATCATGCAAGTCCGCCACCCAGAGGTTTTGGGTTCGAACCCCGGTCAGGGCAAGTTGGAAATAGCCTTTTTCAAATTGTCCTGCGTCTTGGAAGTTTATCTATAAATGTATTTGTTATAAAATATAGTATCGTTGAGTTAGTGTCCCATAACACAAATCTTGAATTTACTTTTGGGCTAGCTATCAGTATAATTTGTCCCTGTATATTTATTTATCATTGCAGGATCGTCATACCCAGTATGTTTTGACACAAAGCCAGATTTTCTTTATATGTAAGGGCGTGTACAGACGCTCAGGTAGGATCCGTACACGCGTTGTACTCGCCTTTGACCCGCGCTAGAGTGATTGCAATATTTCGGTCACTCGATCTAGTGGCTTCCAGTTATCACAACGTGCACGTGTATCAGAAAATGGATTCTACTAAGTTAAGCAAAGGTATAATTGCATACAAAGTATGTTTAAACAATGGGAGCCACTAAAACAGTAAAACCAGTGAAAAGAATAACTCTATAATAAAATATTGGTTTCACCGTTCAGTCTAATTAGACTTTACTCGTAGAGAGAAGCATGACTAATTTATTTATTATTTCTTCTGCCAAAAAACAAACCGCTGCAGTATAAATCGAAAGTTCTTGACATTTCTCGCCGTGCAATATAACACCAGCGGCAGATGCCAAGCGTTAGCAGAGCGTGCACGGGCGGGCGCGAGGCGGGCGCAAGGCGGAAGCAAGGCGAGCGCGAAGCGTAGGCGAGGCTTGCACGCGTGAACTTTGGTAAATACAAATTCAGTTGTATTTATTGATGAGTAAAATATCTGGCATACCACTCTATGAACAGTGGTAACGTGTGTAAAAAATGATTTAAAAGAGTCAAAATGTGCGGAAAGTTTTAAATAAAAAAAATAAGAAATACAAAAAAGTTAGAAATTTGTCAAAAGCTTTATCAAATGCTAATAACATGGCCCTTTGGAATTATTCATCCAGCTGTGATTAGTCAAAAATTAATTGATTGTCGGTCGAGCGGACGGTAACGGCGGGTGTCCACGGGTCAACAGTTGTGGTTTGTCGTTCCGGCTCCGGGGTGTTTGGGTCCTGGGTAGAGTTGTGCCGTTGTGGGCAACATTGGGAATATTGCAGGCAACGCTGCCGGCAAGATTGCCCGAAGTGAAAATTATGGGGAACTTTGGCTGAAATTTAAAAAAGTAATAATTAATAGATTGATTTAGAAAACTCATGAAATAAATGTATCTAAGCATTTTATATAAGACATCAAAAACATATATATCCTAGATACAAACTGCCAATGTTGCCAGCAAATTACCGGCAATATTGCTGGCAAAATTGTCTGTAATGTGCCGGTATAATATTATTTAATATATTTGTCAATATTTCTTGCGTTAGGCGAGAAATAATTACTATGTCAAATAGGTAATTTGAAAAAATAACCGGCCAAGTGCAAGTCGGGCGCCCATTGAGAATTCTGTTACATAAAAAACTTGCAAACTTATATTTGCAGTCAAGTTTATATACTTAGTAAAAACTTGACTGCATGTTTAGTTTTTACTAAGTATAAGTACATGTAGAAGTTTGTTTTTTGTTTTATTGTGACTGCCGTATAATGATGACAGTCAGAAACAACAGCTTAACGTGCATCCGAAGCCCGTGCCTTCTGAGGTGCTCAAATTTTTTTTATTTCACTTGCGGTCATCCATCCAAATGCAGACCAAGGTTGTTGCGGATGCAACAATTTCGATATCAAATATAACAATAAAATAAAAATTTGCCGTCAATGGCAAGATTGGGAATGTTGCCGGCAGTGAGGAATTAGCCGCTCGGCACATCTCTAGTCTGGGTCGTTTTGATCTCATCGAAGTTATTGGTCGTAATGTTTTGGGTTTTAATCTATTTTTATTTACTGAAATTATACACTTATGACTAAGAGCGTTTAGTTTTGGATTTTGTTAGGGTTCGTTACGCTGCGCCGCTGCTGTACTGTGTGTAAGGGTCACTGAACTCCAACTAAGTAGGTAAGTAGTTTTTATGTCAAATGCCTTCAAGAGGAATTTCCTCTGAAGCTAAGCGGAGCTGATTGTATTTTAACATCCAAAGAAATGCCGGTGTAGTTATACTTAAAACGAGCAATTCTTGTTTATATATTAACCTAATTAGGATCTTAGAAACGGCTTTAACGATTTCGATGAAAATCGTTATGTAGAGGGTTGTGGGGGTAAAAATTTATCTAGCAAGATCTTATTTTTACAGAACCTCTTTTTCTCCGTGTTTATAAAGGAGTGATGGCCGGTAGCCCAGGTACTAGATAGTATATCTAACAAGCCATAGCTGACAAGGTAACGAAGTGGCCCTTCGGAATTATTCATCCAGGGTGATTAGTCAGAAATTAATTGATTGTAAGTCGCCGGTCGAGCGGACGGTAAGGGTGTCTACGGGTCAGCAGTTGTGGTTTGTCGGCCCGGACTCGTGGAAAGCTAGGGTCGTTTCGATTTTATCCGGGTCAGGTGACGGATTAGAGCCTGTCATTTAGTTTTTGGTAAACGAAAAGGTACTAAAGTCCTTTTTTCCTAAAGTTATTTTGTTAGTTTTAAGACTCTCGTTTTCACTTAATAAAAATAAGTGAGCCTAAAAACATGCGTGTCACAGATTTTCAACTCGATGGTACATTACGTAATAAAACTTAATTATTAATCGAATTTATTTAGTAAGTTTTCCTTAAGCACCATTTTTTTTTTAATTAGTTGGACTCTCTATGTTGCTAAATTAGAAGGTAAGATGACACCATCGAGCTTTTTATGACGTACTTATACAACGTTGCATACTATACTTTTTCTAAGAAATAAAATACAAAATAAACAAAGAAAAATAAGCAAATTGTAAGTAAACTTAATTGTAATTACCTATTGTAGAAATAGTTGTTTAAATTGTCTAATATAATTTATTTGGTACTCAGTTGTAGTAGTTAATTTAATAACGAATAGGGCAACACCATGTATTTTCTGTAAACTAGCTTCCGTCAGAAAAGAGCAGTTGTACTGATATTGGCTATAAATGTAACATGAGCAATAGTCTGAGCCCTCTCCTTATTTGGTCATTGAAGAATACAGATATCTAAAGTGAATATTCGTTGTTTCTAATTTTACTACCCCCACAAAATGTTCGCATGTTTGGTATAGATACTAGGTATCTATAGTAACCTTAATTTTTTAATTAAATGTTAAGAAAATGTTTTTTTTTTGTTGGCAGTATGGTAGATTTAGAGAAGAAGCAGTTCTAGGTATAGACCTAGAATTGATTCTTCCCTTAATTTCGCCAAAAAGATACGCGTAGACATAGGGCTTTATCTTTATGCGAAATTACGACACATGTGCTGTTTTGGGTAACAGACTATAGATTGAATTTCCCGATATCATAAATTATCAATGTTTTAATTATACTCGAATTAAACGAAGTACCTATATTTCTTCGCTTAATTCAAGTTCGAAGTACATACTTCGAACTCATCATTTCGAACGAAGTATACATATACTTCGTTTAATGTAGTTTAATTTGCTAGTCTAAAATGAGCATAAGTTGGAAGGAAGCCGTGACATGTTTGCCGATGACTTCTCTACTCGTGTCAGTTGCCTCGAATATGTACAATCTGCACGGATAATATCATAAAATATTGTCGTATTTACTGTTTTTACAAGACCTTGATTAGGTATGTGTGACTATT
Source organism: Acrobasis suavella (assembly GCA_943193695.1). Lineage (NCBI taxonomy): Eukaryota > Metazoa > Arthropoda > Insecta > Lepidoptera > Pyralidae > Acrobasis > Acrobasis suavella. Next base: position 9,625,932 of record OW971947.1, read on the forward strand.
TCTGGATTTAATAAAACTGTATGTGTATATACCAATACCTACCGCTAGCATAAAAAGTTCATTCTTAGGGTTTCAAGTAGGTAAGATTTTCTGTGATGTAAAAATTTTTTTTTAATTCCGGGCATCGAACCCGGAACCTCTGGATGGCGGACTAGCATGGTTACCACTACGCCACGGAGGTCGTATATTTATTTTAATTCTTTGACAATGTTTTAACTTATATGACAAAGGCCTTTCTTTTGCACCCACATTTGTGTTACATTTTCGGTTAGATAATGCTATTGTGTAACTACAAAGATTCTATCAGAAGCTACTTAAGATCTGTGATACTTTTTCTGTAATCCGTTGTAGGTACAGAGTATATGTCCATTGTAGAAACAAGTGCCCTCAGCGTTAAAAAAGATTTAAGTAAGTACCTAGTAATGATTGCCACAGTAAACCAAAACCTTATTTAGGTAACAACACCACGTTCTTAAAACTATAAACGCACTTATGCAAAGTGCCGTGTAACCTACTTAGTAATAGGTCATGAAGGTACTTAACATTCATACCACTAATGTAGAACACCTGAGTACATTTTTACATCAAAGCCAACCGTTAAAATATCGATACTCTACTTAAAAAAATAATTTGGTGCTCGCTGCCTGAGATCGCAATTACTTTCACGCTGCACCCAAAAGTTCTACACGTTTACATATTTATGAGTGCGAGTATACTTTTACGTCTAATCAACAGTTTTGATGTTTCGTGACCGTTCCTGCTATAATGATAAGGTTAACAATGGCAACTTGTACAATTATTTTTAGACTTACTGAACGTAATATCGGCTATATGAACAGGTACGAGAGCAATCAAATTCTCGTTACTACGGCATGTGATTTGTCTAGCTACTTGCCGAGAACTGTAATGAAATTTTCTCTATTTTTAGACTTTTTGGTGGATTCATGGCTTCTGAATTAGATATTTTTTGTTTTAGTTGATGAATAGTTATTCGTTGCAAGTTTTTGTTTCTGTTCATTCATTTTTCAGTGCCTGTAAAATGTATGTCAATCCCACACATATATGACTCATAAATAATAAGCATTTTAAACGAAAAGGCCGATTAGAGTGTACAGAGGGGAACGATACTGTAGGGTCTCTGCTCCTAGCACTTGCCCTGATGATGATCATCTAAATCGATTGAAATCTAGTCGGCCTTTTATCTCTCATTATTTAAATAAAATAAACACATATTTACGACCATTAAGTAAAAAATGTCATACCCGATTGGCTATGGCTTCGTCCGTCCGATTTTAGATTTACCGAGTTTAAATTTGAAATTTCTTTTAAATCAATTTCCGGGTAATTAGTGTGAGTGGGTTTTACGAGGGAGTACGCATTACTAGCGCTTTGGAAAGTGTAGACAACTCTGGCATAGTCCCCACTTGGATGGATGACCACAAATGGCATAGAATTTTTTATCAAAACGCTAAGTATTACGCGTACAAATACGCATTAACAAGAAGGACGATCTTAGTAAGGCCTCTCATTTGAGCAGCTCAGTTTCCATATTACATTCAATTACTGATAAGAAGATTTGATTGATCGTACAATAAAGCGACCTTATGTGGTAAAAACGGAATATAAAGGCGCAACATAAAAGCAAATCCCGTCAGACCCATCGCTTCCAATCACAAAATGAGCAAGCATTAAAACGCATTGAATCCATATTATTTACTGATCTAAATCACAATCCGGAGACCAAATGTGGGCCGGTATTTACCCACCCGCAGGTAAACTTGGGCTGCAGTTAAAAAGGAATTCGGCAGAATTTTATCGCTCGTTAGGGACCTTAACATCCGGCCAGGAACTCCAAACGGGAGCTCTCAGCTTTATATTTACCTGGGAGGGAATCGATGGGTTTTGCAATCTGGAAACGAACAATTTTTACATGTTTGATGTAAACGTTAAAGGCTTTTATAAAATTAATATATTTATAAACTGCGCTTGGTGTATCTACTATAAGTAATATTGTACAAATTCTTATAGTAATATTGTAATATATAAATGCGAAAGAAGCTCTGCCTGTTACTGTTTCAAGCTTCAACCACTGAACCGATTTAGATGAAATTTGGTATGATCCGGGAAGGACATTTAATCCCAAAAATGAGAGTGGATCATTGAATGAGGAATCCTGTTTTGCTAAACAAAAGAGAAGAAATAGACTTCATTACAAAGTACTAAATTTACGCATACGAAGTCGTGGGTACAAGCTAGTTTCCTTAAATCAATTTCCCGAGTACTTTGAGAAATTAGTCATATTTATTATCACGCCTGTTTCCCACACGGGTATAGGCAGAGACAGTAATGAAACGAAATCTGTCGTATGTATTACAATTTTCAAATTACTTATGTAATTCATACTCGTATCTTGAGAGGAGCTCGATGGCCCGGTGGTAGGTGGTAGGTGTATAACTAGCGCTTTCGCTAGTTAAGAAACCCCTGGCGTAGTCCTCACTCGGATGGGTGACCACAAGTGGCATACAATTTGTTAGGAACTAGGTACTTTGTGTTTCGGAAAGCATTATTATCTACGCTTTCTTCTATATAGCTTCGGATATACTTATACAAATACCACTACTTTTTTAACTATTCTATAGTATTTACATATTACTTCAGAACAATGTAGGTTCTGTCTCTAATAAATCACTGCATATTTACAAGTGTCATTTAAAAAATGATGATTATCTTGACCTTCAAACATTGTATATTTTCTTAGCGTCACCAGGCGTTTTCACCCATAAATTATACATGTAAATTATTCCGACAGCATGATGTACAACCCGCGGATTTTCATTAAAAATTAATAAAAAGACATCGCGACGCAAACTTCTAAACTTGCTACCATGTAATAAAAGCTCCTACAAAAAGGATTTTGTTATAAAAGCTGTATAAAGGACTCAAGTTTGGCTTTTGTTGGCAGATTTATTTTTAAAGTTAAATGACAGAAACAAAGTGTTCTTTATTTTTAGTATTATAATTAAAAACAGAGATTTACTGAAAGAAGTGATGAGACAGGTGACTCGAAATATTAGGTTCATATTTATATCAATTAAAATCTATTAAGATTCGCAGAAAAAAAATCTAGGTCTATGCAAATAGCATAGAAAATGGTTTTTTTGACATTTAGAAAAAAGTATCTAATTTGACTAGCTGTCATCTAGTCGATTTTTCAATTAATTAATGTTAGCGTCTTCGCATTGGTACTTCTGAAACGCAGTTTACCGAGTATTAGTCTACATTTTCTGGTTCCCAAACGACAATGTATGTGGAGTAGTGTGAGGAAAGTTAGACTTTTAATCCATTTTCTCTTATTGAAGTCAGTCTAGGGAGGCCAAAGAAGAAGTATTTGGACCAACTGAAATAAAAGGCACGTCGTATCAAACGCTAGCACAATGCTGAAAATCAAGAAGTTGGTGTATACTCCACCGACAAAAGCGATAAGTGCTTCAATGAGCAGAAGAAGAAGAATGTCACGAATATTTTTTCTACGTAAATGTTGTTTAAAATCCAGAGTACTGAAATATAATTTTTATTTTATTCCGTTTTGATATCAGTCCCGAATTTCTGATGTCCATTCCCCTTCGTTTACAAGGTCTGGAGCGCCATAAGCAAGCTATGTCTGAAATCGTAAACGGTCCCTACACACGCGGCCTACATGAGGGTACGATAATGGCCGACCTCTTTATATTTTTTACGACTTGGAAAAAGTTAATGTTTAGGTCAATTGATGATAATTGAACATCCAGCTCCTGGGTGAGTCGTGTGATGAAGATTGAGACGGAAAAACTTACTAGTATTATATGTACAAGTGAAAGTTATAAAAATATGTTTTGATGTTTGTGAGTTAGGTTTGTTACTCAATCAAGTATAAAAAAGCTCAATAGGTTTTAATGAAATTTGCTTTATAACTTACGCTATATATATTTTTTAATGTAGCCTAACATTAAGAATCATGATTTTATCTACGATTTTACACGTATTTCTTTTCAGCTTTTTAACCTAAAGTCGAAACTGTCCACATTAGTACAATCAAGAATTATGGTTCCCAAAGACGGCTCGCTAGTTTCAATGGAATTAAAGGTTGTAATTACGGGATTGAAAGTTAAATTATTTTGAGGTAAGAAACACGAGGCGCGTTTGGTCAAGGACTGTTGTTGACTGATATATTCTGTCAAAAAGAAAATAAGTAAAAAGTAGAGACTTTTCTTGCAGCCTTGACGGAGCTAGCTAGATTTTGAATAATACCTCGGTCGTGCTAAACAGAGCGTGTAAAAGTAATGGGACAAGTGTAGTGTCACGCTCGACAAACTGATAATGGCGGCCATTACAGTCGCCATGCGCATTCGATAGGACGCGAAGGTCGACCCGGATCAGCTTCTGAACAAACTATGAAAGTATTTATTTTTAAATTGTAGTCTGTAAGGAAAATTTAATTTTTTGTCTTATTTCGTGAATAATATTAAGACTTTTTATTTTAAAATGATAACAAAAATACATATATTTGAAATCCTCATAACAAGCCCTTTCATTTGATATACTCGTATATGACAAAGTAAGGTTTGCAAAACTTTTTTTTAATTTCTTAATGTTTCTCTCGAAAACTACCTTTATTTAAAAAATATATATTTACTTTGCACATCTGTGTTTAGGTCATAGAATTACACCCTTTTACCAAATTTCACCTAATTTGGTCCAGTAGATTCGGTGCAAGTTGGCTGTGGCAGACGGACGGACAGACAGATGCACGAGTGACCCTATAAGGGTGCCGTTTTTTCTTTTTTTGTACGGAACCCTAAAAATAAAGAAATAGAAGACTTTTACAGACAACTACACCATGACGGAGCTAGCGTTCTAGATATTAAATAATACTTCATATATGCTAAACAGAGCGTGTAAAAGTAGGGGGACAAGTGTAGCGTCACGCTGGAACAAACTGATGTTCGTAATGGCCGCCATTACAGTCTTCGTGCGCACTCGATCGGACACGTAGGTCGACCCGGATCAGCTTCTAAACAAACTATGAAATGATGTATTTATAAAACATAGTCAGTAAAAAAAAAAAAAACGACAGGTTTCTTGAATATTACCGTTGTGCATTTCCATGGATGCGCGTGGCACGCTGTAACATACAACACACGAACATTCGCGCAAGCGCCCTGCGCTGCCTAAACGAAACAGCAGGCGCAGGCATACATGTTCGCCGCGCCGTAGACAGAGAGGGGGATACTTACTTTCCTACGCCGCGCCGCGCCGGCTATCTACTCTCCATCCGTCTTACAAATTTTCGATCCGGTCACGTGTCCTGATGCCCTGACGCCCTGACGCGAGTTTAACATTTTTACAACGCCGCTAAAGATGTTTTCACTTCAAAAAACGAAGAAAGATGAGACTTTTTACAGATATCTTTACCCTGACGGGTTTTTTGGCGGGAAGTCAAGGGGTTCAGTTGGAGTTTGCTACAAATTGTTTTGCAAATTGATTGGACTTTATAATATGAAATTGGTGTAGTTTAGTATTCATGCTCATGAACAATATGTTAAATGTTTAAAGTGAACACTCATAGTGCGGCTGTAGTGATATTTGTTTGTCGCCACTCAATCAGCTATAAAAACCAGTGGGCTCGAATAGATTTGTCGCCCTTGAAGCAATCAAAGGACCTACCTACACGAACCTTCGATTGTATAGTTAAGGTTAGGGTTAGGAATGAAGAAGTCAATAAATAAAGATAAAAAATATACCTAGACGGAGTACTAGTTCCGTCTAGGTATATTTTTTAGAGTACTAACTCTAGATATTAAATAATACGTAAGACGTACTAAACAGAGCGTGATAAAGTAGTGGGACAAGTGTAGCGTCACGCTCAAACAAACTGATGTTCGTAACGGCCGCCATTACAGTCGCCTTGCGCGCTCGATCGGACTGAAGGTCGACCCGGGTCAGCTTCTGAACAGACTATGAAAAGATGTAACCATAAATTCAAGGAAACCTCTGAGAATCCATATTCTATACATTTATTTCTATTTTATAAATAATTATTTAGATTTTTTTACCTATACCTTGCCATAATGGTCTGATGAATCATACTATAAAGTCGAAACTATTGCTGTTACGTTTTTTTTTTAAATTTCAACTTTTAAATGTACGTCCGTAATGTGTATAAAAGTACGTCCCTAATGTGCACTTCACCACGCTGGCTTATTTTATTCAATTCGTCCATTCTTTCCATTTGTCAAACGTTGAAATGTTCAACCTACCTTCACTCTACCTCTAATCTTGGACAGATTTATCTTACTGAATTTCTGATTAAAATTTAAAATATTCGTTCTTTGCCTTGATCTGCTCAAATTATGATAATTTCTGCCAAAATATATTCAGTTTAAGCCAACTTTTGTGCTATGAAAGCAGGCACACGAGTATGGGGTAATAAGCTCAAAGTAATTTCGTATGTGACGTAACTTTGTGAATTTAAGACCTTGATGATACTAAGTAGCTGTTAGGAGCTATTAAACTTGATACTTGATGGATAGTAGTCAGAGAGCGTAAGGTGTAATCGTCGTAACTATAATATCAACATTATTATCTGATACTAGTTGAAATCAAATAATAATGTTTTCATTCGCCTTTTTTATCAGAGATAAGTAGGCAACTCAAAAACCTACCAGTTGTAAAATTTATAATACATGTTAAAAAAAATATTGAATAATGCGTACTATTCTATCAATGATTATTTAGGAGATAAAAACGCGTGGACACTTCCTAAAATTCCATTATGATGGCTGTATTTTCTGTTTACTTACTGTAAAAACATGTAAATTATGTAAACATGTAGGCTTACTGTAAAAACATGTAAATGCTCTGCGATCAACATATCACTCAAGGTCTGCGAGATGGGGTCTTTCATGCTTACCAAAATGTCCAATCTGGTGGTGGCGTCGCTGGTCGGGTCGTTGGATTCCCTCTAATATGTTGAGTTTAACGATGGCTGATCCTTACGTCTACTCGTGAACGGGTGCTGCCGGGAGGGACTGGTCAGCTCGGTTTCGCTTCTTTGACTTCTTAGTATTTTTATTACTTAATTTGTTTGTTTACTTGTTCGCAAGCATTACATGTTATAATGTGTTAAGATTGTATTATATTATTTATAAGTATTTATTAATTATAAGATAATAATAATAATATGACAAAGCTCTTCTGGCGAGTAGGCGCCCAATACTGTGAAAATGAGTTTCTTTCGGCGTTTCTTCCCAGCAATGGTCGTTACGGGAACGGGAACAAGCGGAACAAAGTACGTCGGGTCCGCTAGGCCTTTAAACCCCTACACTATTATGTAGATTGTTATATTGAATAAGTTTTCAAACATTTTAAGTTTTTGACATCATAATTGATACCTATGTTATAAATAACAAAATTAATAACGTAAAAACCAATTAAAACCTTATTGGAAACATTTCCAACTTCTGCGCGGACAAAGTTGCGGGTTAAAGCTAGTTAGGTATATAATTATAAAAAAATGACGTAGATTCTACGATATTTCCGATACTTTCTATACTGGGAAAATGCTTAGTTTCCGTGGTATTGTCAAAAATTTGATCACGCGGGGTACGCCGCAGGCATCAGCTAGTACAAAATATCCTATACTTTAAACGAGCAATTCTTGTATTTATATAATGAAGATATCTTCTTCCTTTATCGTATGTATAAACACGTCTGTATGTCTCTCTTACATAAACATCTCCTCTCACTAGCCTACTGGAAAAGATCTCTTTTGAGATAACTTGTGCCTTTGTACAACTTTTATTTCATGTATTCTCTGTATAAATTTTCCGTGTATATAAATTGGTAAATAAATAAATAAATCTCGGAAAAGGCTCCAACAATTTTGATAAAACTTGTTATTTAAGGAGTGGCTATGGCTAAGGTAGTAAACGAGGCAAAAAAAAATTAAGTTTCACTATAAAAGGAACCGAAAAAAGGTCGGTCGCCCAGTGGCCTTAGTATAATGTTTTATCTGAGAGGTCTTTACGTATCTTCCCTCTGTAAAAATGTACACGACAAGATAAAATTCATAAATGGACGCGTAGTAAAATGAGCCGTCACACGCAGGCCGGTTTTAAACAGTGTTTCTAATGTCTGCTTAGTAAATATAATAATTTTAAATTAAAACACGCGTTTTATAAAACAATCACGATAGATAAAAGATTTATATAAGTAAGTAATATTTCCAACCAAAGAGTATTAAAATTATTGAAATGAAATGTTATAATATATAATGAATGTGCAACAGAACGTTTCAACTCGTGTCATGCAACCAACATAAAGGAAAAAACCGCCGCTGAGTACGTAGGTATGCATTTACCGCCGCCGGAGTTGTTGTTGGATTCATCAAAAGATGGCGCTATAATTTCGGAATTAATTTAATACTTTTTTAAGTTTGTAAACTTCAATAATACATTGTTTGTAGATTTCTGCCTACATGTGTTCATTTAAATATACATTTTATATTAGTTCAATGAAATAACTGTTTAAAATACGACAAAAAATGGTGTAACTGAGTCTTATGTGGGTCTAGCAAATCGGCGATAAATTTACACGATTTCACTTCGCCAACCGTCGAAACGTCTACTCGTACTTTGACCTGTCAAAACCATGCTCGCACGGGAGTTAGGCATGAGATAAAATACGTTTTATGAATAAAAGTTATTTTGTCGCTCAGTTTTGTCTATGTTTGTTGCGGTAAATTACGCGAAATGCGACAAATTAGAAGGATAAAATTTGTCGCCGTAAGCATGCTTGCCTCGCAGGTGTGGTTATTATATGACATGACTTTTCACAGATGTATATAATACGAGATTTCATAAAACTCTTTGATGATATTCCTTCACGTGTGTCACATTCCTTACACTAACTTGTGATATTGAATAGTTCTAGAAAAAAAATCGCAGTCAAAACGAAGATCGAAAATTTTATTAAACACTGCATCTTGTAATTCATAGCGAAGCGCACGCTCGCTATTCCAACCAAAGTAAACAATAAACGCTGCTAGTGCGGTTAAAAACAAATTTCATTACAGTTTTTTAAGGTGAACACCGCGCAGAAGTGGCACCCTTATTTTAAATAAATTGTTAAATCGAAAAAATGGTAAGAATTAACATTTTGCTAAGTGCTGATGGAACACCTGAACATTAGATAGCCCTTTAAATTATTTCATGAACAATCATTGATAGATAGTAATTACAAAAGTCCGCCTAGTTTTAAAACATGTTTGCGTCAAACAAAATTAAGCCACTTTTAGCAGAAACGCGTATATAATGCTTTCAAGGTTAAACATTTAATAATTGAAAGGTTTATCTAATGCCTTACGGTCAGAGAATTATTTATTATCACTACATATATTTACGATTAAAAATTTATTTTTATTGAGGGTGCCACTTCTTCACGGTTTTCGTCTTAATATAACTTGAATACAAATGCGGAATGAGATTGAAGCACAATAGGCAACTGCGCGGCTAGGTGAGAGCCCTTCGTTGCAGCCAGACCGAAATTTTAAATAACTTCTTTAAACCACTTAAGTCTCATTTAAGATGTCTCCTACTCGCAACCTTTGAATAATTTTAAAGAACTTACCGCGAACTTTGAGCCTTATATTTCAGCGTTTCTTTGCAGTCTGACTTTGACGAAACTTTTTTCAACTGATTACGGAGTATTATCGGTATATTCACCAGTATACCTTTACTTAGAGGTACAACTCAATTCAACCTACATACTTTTTTCTAACTGTCCAATGCCCAAAATCTCGAAAGTTCAATTGAACATTTTCTTTTCTATAAATGAAGTTTTTTTTTCTATAAGTCACTTTATGAGGTTTTAATATTTATATTGAATAGTCGTTCTATTAACTTTCAGTAATGAACTGTCATACAGCAATATGCGATGTGAGTACGGGCCCTGGCCTTACTCAATTAAACTTGTACAGCTTGTACTGTACGATCGAGCTTCCTAAGGCCCCAATTACTTTTTCTACTTTCTTAACTCTCCGTGCACTACATAGGGCTCAACTGACCCAAACCACAGAATAAATATAAGTTCTGACGTACAGAAGTCTTACTCAGAAAAGAAATTCAAAGAAATATCTTCTTAATATAGGTAGAGCTATGGTTTTATTTAGCTCGCATCAGAAGTTCTCACCTCCTCGTTTAAATACCTAGACATCAAATTTCATTCTTATTACTCTTGACAAAACGATTCATGTAACTGAATTTTCCCCTTCGAAGTGGTCGAAGTAATAATGCAGGTATATTTTCGATATTTAAACATGGAGTGACAGAGGCCTGCCCAAACCTAAGAAATGTATTTTTGGCAATCTCGTTGTTTGCAAAGGATATATAAGTAATATAATCTAACGCTATACATAGCACATTACATACTCTTTCCACCATATTTTTTTATGGAAATTCAATCGAAATTAGTTATTAAATTTTACATTTTAATATGATGATAACAATATGGTAAAAAAATTGTTCTTCGTATTTAGACATTTTTGTCTCACATCTTAATTACAAAATAAAAGAAGACCATCATTATTAATTGAGTTAGTATCCCAAAATACAAGTTAAAGCTACTTTGGAGTAGATCGATCAGTGTGATTTGTGATGTGATTTTCTGTCTGGGGTGCAATAGACCCCTATCACAGTGCACGATTGTTATTCAGCTAGGTTGTTCACGGAGGGTTAATCGAATTTTCTTTATCCCACCTGAAGACAGTCGCAAAGTTTGTTGTGGCCGGCGACGTTCGGGGTAACTTTTATCTGCAAGCTTCGCTAAACAAGTATTCCGTTTTACGGCTCACTGTTGTGACTTAGACTTAGACTTAAACTTAGATTGATCCATTTACAATCACGAACTAAATCAATGACTTATATGAACTTGTTAATTTGCCAGGCAAATAAAAAAAAAAACCCTCGACTATCAAGCGTTCACCCCCAATAACTTTTGAACGGCTGAATCGATTTCCATCAAACATGAACAACTGGTTAATTTTCATTAAGCAAAGAAGCTTGCTTTCACGTAAAAAATCCCACGTCGAAATCGGTCCATCCGTTAGAGAGCTACTATGTGCCACAGACAGACAGACATTGGCGTCAAACTTATAACACTCTTCTTTTTGTCGTCGGAGGTTAAAATTTGAGTCATATAACATATTTTTCATTTCATCTAGTAGAAAAACAATGTTTTGATCCCAAAAAATTTGGGCTAAATTTACTGGTTATTTTCTCGGGACTAAAAAGTAAAAAAGAAGATCTCATCTCAAGGAATTAAAACCAATTTGAAAACTGGACACGAGTGTAATCTATGTAAAAGCAAAAAAATAAGATGAATTTTGTTTTGAAATAAAAAATAATTGGCACAGACGTCGTGATTATTTTAAATTTGGAATACATATCTTCGTCAAGATGGATGAATGTTTGTAAACATTTTTATGTTTTTCGCTTCGGAAAAAGAAATATGTATAATTAAAAAAGATTTTTAGTATTTACAGAAGTTTTAGGTTATTTGTATTGAAATGTAAGTAGGTGATTATTGGGTCTTTCAGATCAAAGAGAGTTTTTCACCAGACTCGCTCACTTCATTCGCTCCATCTGGTAAAAACTCTTTTCTATCTGATAGCCCCAATAATCAATCTGGAATATCGTGGGTTCAAAACGTTTGTTCATTCAAAGGAGTGAATTAGGATGCGCCCATTATCCCCCGTTCAGGGAGTTTCCAAAGTAAAGCATTCACATTCAATCGAAAACAGACATGTCAAAGATCTACATCTATTTGGCCTTCCAGTCACATTTTATATCGATGTATGGCATTTTTGAAAACGTATCTTCCACTTCAGTCATTGATATTTCTTTTCTATCTATTTTGGTGACTTGTAATCGAATTTTAGATCGTAATTTAGTCCATTTTTGCGAAGGTATTAGAATAGCATCATATTGCTCATAATTTATAATTTTAACTATGTGAAGACCACATAGTCTCTCAGAAGTAATTATTATATCCACGTAATCTCCAATATTTAAAGACATGTCAATTGATCTGATGTTGAGTATTGTCACCATGTGAAAACCACATACACTTTTAGAAATAATCACTATATCCACAAAATCTCCAATATTCAAAGACATGTTAATTGATCCGGTGAACAGGAAAATAGTTTTATAACAGCAGAAAAGAACTCTGATCCCAAACTGCTTCGCAATAACTGATCAAAATTGTAACTGAATCACTTACTTATACCATCTCATTCAGGTATAGATTTTTCAAAGTGAGGCATTCACACGGTCAGTTCGTTTTCAATATATAAATCCTTACTTTACAAATTATTAACATTCAGTCAAAAACAGTATTAGTAGTTAAAAGGATGAAATTCGTTAAACAATCTCAAAATTTACAATTGAGTCGAGTATGTACAGATGAAAAAGTAGCTGTTTCCCACCATGGTGACCTTTTACCTAATACAATTCGGTGTATTATTTGCGGTCCCTCGAATTGTGGGAAAACTAATGTGATTATAGGCCTTCTATTACATGAAAATGGTTTACGTTTTAAAAACGTTTATCTTTATTCAAAATCATATTATCAGCCAAAATACGTATTTTTAGAAAATGTTCTTAATTTAGTGCCAGATGTATCGTTTGCAAAATATAAAGACAGTGAACTTGTTTTAAGCCCTCACGATGCAAAACCACACTCCATAATAATATTTGATGACGTCGCATGTGAAAACCAATCCAATATGAGGGATTACTTCGCAATGGGGAGATATAAATTTATTGACTGTTTTTACTTGAATCAAACGTATAGTAAGATACCTAAACAGCTAGTAAGAGACAACGCAAATCTTCTAATATTATTCAAACAGGATAATGTGAACCTCCGTCATATATATGACGAACACGTTAATACCGACATGACCTGGTCTGAATTTCGGGAAATGTGTTCAAAAGTATGGAGCGAACCCTATAACTATTTGGTGATAAGTAAAGATAGTAAAAAGAACGAAGGCTGTTACAGGAAGAATTTTGATACTTTTATCTCGTTCGATGAGGAGGAAAATACAAGCATATAAGAAGATTTATTTGATAAACATCTTCAGTCAAACTATTACCGTACTAAGCAAATAACGTATATTCACCAAGCTCGAAATGGAAAAACAGTTAAAGACTCAGATAGTTAAAATAGCAGAAGCCGCTAAAAAGAAAATCAAAGATATGAAAACTGTGGAATCCTACAATGAAAATGTTTTGAATACAGTTTTTAGACCTGTTACTGACCCAATGCAATAGTTGATTAAAGATGGGAACCATAAAATTAAATTAAAAGAAAAGGATGACTTCATGAAAAATTCTTTTGTAACAGAGAAAACTCCATCGCCTGAATCGCAATTCAACAAAACTCTTAAGCACCAAATTTCGTCAAAAAAATATTCTGAAGATGATTCTGATGAAGATTTAGAAAAATCGGGAGACTCTACCAATACTAATATTAGTAATATGTCATATAAAACCATTGAGTCAATACCTAGCCCTAATCAAAATACTTCGTCTTGGTCACTTTCCTCTGAAATATTTTAAGATGTACCATTCGGCGTTAGACAGGAACGAGGTAAATTAATGTTGGGTTCAGCACGTGTGCATATAAATGATCGAATTATATCTGTAGCAGGACGTGATTATCAAATAACGCCAGGGTTGCAGGAGTTATTGTTGAAAAAAATACCTAACTTGGAAGTGGTGACAGAAAATGATTGTCAAGAATATAAGACTATGTTAATAGACACAAACGCTCATTGACGAGACTTTGATCCCATTAAACCAATTAAATCTAATAAAGGAAGGAAGTACTTGCGCATCATTAAACCACTTTTTAGATTGCGAAAGCCTTCAACATCTTCTGTCAGTAATGCTGGTGATATAAGCGCTGGAGAAGGTTTGATGCTTAAAAAGAAGTTTAAAAAAAATACTGATTATATTTACTGGGATGACCCTAACGAGTTAGTAGAAAGGTTGAAGTTATTAATAGCATCTAAAGATGCAGAAAACACTGGTCTGGATAACGAAATAATTTCAATTATAGAAGAACTACGTGAAAATGGTAGTATAAATTAATAACCACACATCCTATTATCACTGTGACCGACTTCACTCCAAAATGAATGTTGATAAATTCGGTCACCATGTTCATAAAAGACTTCGTTTGTCTGAAATACTAAATTGTTCAACTAATCACCTAGTTAGATCAGAAACAGGTAGTTTTGATTTACAATCATCTCGATTGAGGGGAGTTCCAGAACCTGTAGCACATGATGATGTGGTGAACAAACAATATGTTGATAAAAAGATCGCAGATGAAATTACTTCTTTTATAAAGACAATAAAAGAAGATGTGAGAAATAATCTCATTCAGTTCGAAAACAAGTTTTATACTAAAGACTACATTGAAAAAATTATTAATCTGCAAAATGGAAAAACACCAAGTGGTAAATGAAATTCATAGATCGGCACGCAGAAATTTTGATCGTCGTAATGTGATCTTGAAAGGAATAGATGACTTATGGCAAGCAGACCTGGCTGAGTTTCAATCATTAAAAAAGTTTAATAATGGCTACGCTTACATTTTAATTGTCATTGATGGTTTTTAAAAATATGCATGGATGATTCCTTTAAAAACTAAATCAAAGAAAGAGGTTCTTAACGCATTTACTCAAATTGTAAGGGGTAGTGGACGCATCCCTAAAAATCTACAAACTGACAGAGGCACAGAGTTTTATAACGAAGAATTTAAGAGACAAATGCAGTTAATGAACATTAACCACTATTCATCGTATTCAATAAAAAAAGCTTCAATTGTGGAAAGACTAATCAGAACATTGAAGATTAAATTGTATAAATGTTTCAGTTATAATGGTAACTATAAATGGATAGGAAAAACTGTGAATGACGTTTTGTTTTCATATAACAATCAAAAGCATAGCGTCACTAAGTTTAAACCAATAGAAGTAAATGTAAAGAATGAAAACCTAGTAAACAATAACATTAAAAAATTTCAAGAGAAAAGATGTATATTAATCAAAAATAAATTTAAAATAGGTGACCACGTTAGAATAAGTAAATACAAGAGTAGTTTTGCCAAAGGTTTTACACCTAATTGGTCTACAGAAATTTTCACAATTTAAACGGTTAATAATACTAAACCAGTTACATATTTAATACAAGATCAACGAAAACAAAATATATTGGGATCATTTTATCAAGAAGAGTTACAAAAAGCTAAGTATCCAAATATTACTTGATTGAAAAAATTATGAGGAAAAAAGGCAATACACTGTTCGTCAAATGGTTAGGACTTCCTGAAGGGGAAAACAGTTGGATAAATAGAAATTCTATTGTATTATAATACATATAAGTGTTGGCATCTTATATTTTGTTCATTGTATAACAAGAAATGAAAGGAGGTGGACTTGTCAATAATTTGATAAACAATATCCCGTTTGAGCTTCACTTGCCAGGTTACAACTATTGCGGACCAGGCACTAAGTTAGAAGAAAGATTATCGAGAGGTGATAAAGGTATTAACCAATTGGATGAAGCTTGTAAATACCACGATATTGCATACAAAAATCCAGAACTCTCCGTACGTCATAAAGCAGATTTACAACTGATGAAAATGGCCAAGAAGCGATTACATTCTAAAGACGCTGGCAAAGGTGAAAAGCTCGCATCGTGGATAGTTAACAAAGTTATGAAAGCAAAATTGAAATCAGGTGCTGGGATAAAAAAATTTAAAACCATCGTGTCAAAAATACGATCACATATAAAGAAACTGAAATCAAAGGATAACAAAACTGCTATTAAATATGCATGTGAAGCAGCAAAAAAATTGTTTCCTAAGACATCTCACGTGCGTTTACCAAGAATAATACCAATCCCTAAAACAGGAGGGATTTTACCTTTGATACCAATTTTTGCTGGTTTATCAGCACTGGGCGCTTTAGCAGGAGGTGCTGCTGGTATAGCTAAAACGATAAATTATTGCAAAACCGCACAACAGAATTTACGTGAATCTGAACGTCACAACAAAACCATGGAGGCTATTGCGATAGGAAAAGGATTGTATCTTAAACCGTATAAAAAAGGAAGCGGGTTATTTTTGAAATCTACAAAATACTAATGAACAGGCTACCCAAACATGCTCTTTCGAATATCGATATTATTAAATACACTAAAAATATTCCATATTTTCGAGGTGTGTATATGAGAGATAGATTGCCATGTAAACCACAACCCATAGAGTGTGGTATATTAAACCTAGACAGTTATAATAATAATGGAACTCACTGGGTAGCCTTTGCTAAAATAAATAATTATTGCGAATATTTCGATAGTTTTGGTAACTTAAAACCACCCAAAGAATTGGTGAAATATTTAAATGTTAGTGATATACATTATAATTATACTAGATTTCAAAACTTTGTAATGTAAATTGCGGCCATTTGTGTATAAAATTTTTGCAAGACTTTTGGTGTAAATATGGTATATAATAATTATTACGTTTAAATAAAACTTCATTCTAAAAATGTCTTTCACTCTGTCCATAGCTGGAAACAGCTCAGTACTAACAACGAATTATTCTCCCCCATTGGAACTAGATGGTCAATATGAGTGCTCTCTTTTACACTTATCTACATCTAATTCTATACCAAATATTACAAAAACTAATAATAAATTTTATTATGGTGTGGATGAAGTGGTTGAAATTCCTGAGGGAGCTTATGAACTTCAAGACATCAGTGAGTTCTTACAATCAAAAGTAAACAATTGTGTTTTTAAGTTATTGTGCAACAATAACACATTGAGGCTCTCGATGTTCTGCTCTAAAGATATTCATTTTGAAAAACCAAATTCTATTGGACCTTTACTAGGTTACGGTAAAACTTTTCTCAAGAAAGATAAATGGTTTATGTCCCCACTGCCGGTGAACATTCTATCTACAACTGTGCTACGGGTTGAATGTGATATTACTGGAGGTTCCTACATTAATGGAAAATCAAGTCATATAATTCACGAATTCGCTTTGAATGTCCCTCCTGGGACAACCAGGAGGGACATTCAAAGCGAATTCGTACCGAATAATAGAAATTCCAAAAAATACCATGTATTTTCCGGTGAACAGAAGCACGGTGAATAGTATAAATATCAGAATATTAGACATAAAAAACAATTTAATAAATTTTCGCGGAGAGGAAGTACAATTATACTTACATTTGAAGAAAATATGATCGACTACAATAAATACACAACTCCATCTTTCCAAAAGATTAGTACTCATCGAGCAATCAAGAAGATCACACATACTCGTGATAAAAAAAAGAAATTAACAGCTGCTAATATAAATTTTCTCAAATCGATTGGATTGCTAAAATGAGTATTTTAAATATAACTAACCCACCTGTTTATGACAACTCCATAGAAAGTATAGAAATTCATTCATACAAACCGTACATAACTACTTTCAACAGAAATGATGAAATTCGGATACCCATAAACCAACAAGATTTATATGTGCTTCCATGTGCAAGTACCTTGTATGTTGAAGCCGTAGTCAATGTTATCAAAGGTGAGAGCAGGGAAGCAGTTCCAGTAGTACAGTTTACAAACAACCCTCTTCTATTTCTTTTTCAAGATATAAGATATGAATTAAACGGTGTTGAAATCGACAAAGTAAAGAATGCTGGCATAACTTCAACTATAAAAGCACTGGTATCTATGAACGAAGCTGAGTCGAAGGTATCCAAAGTGTGGGGTTGGGATATTAACGGTTTTAAAAATGAAATTGGAGGTCATTTTGCTGCTTCAGTACCTCTCAGAAACATATTAGGTTTTGCAGAAGATTATAAAAAAATTATTGTCAATTGCAAACATGAGCTTGTTTTGCTACGAAGTAATACTAACCTCAATGCTCTAAAGCTAAACACTGGTGAAGAGGTTTCAAGTATTGATATAAAAAAGATTGTATGGCGCATGCCTCACGTTAAAGTATCTGATAGAGAAAGAATTAATTTACTCAAAATACTCGAAAAAGACAGACCAGTTCAATTAGTGTTTAGAAACTGAAATCTTTATGAGTACCCTGTGTTACCAAAGACTACAAAACACACCTGGTCAATTAAAACTTCATCGCAAATTGAAAAACCTAGATATGTTATTTAAGGTTTACAAACAAACAGAAAAAACAATGGGATGAACGATATGTCACGGTTTGATCACTGCGATATTCGAGACGTTAAAGTTTTTTTAAACTCTACATATTACCCGTACGAAAGTTACAATACCAACTTTGCAAAACATAACTATGCACTAATATACGAGCAATACGCAAATTTTCAACAGTCTTATTATAACCGCCCATGCAACTCGTTGTTGACTGCTCAAGAGTTTAAAAATATTGCACCATTATTCGTGATAGATTGTTCTAGACAGAACGATAATATCTAATCAGGGCCAGTAATCAACATTCGTCTTGAACTAGAGTGCAACAAAGAG
This sequence comes from Acrobasis suavella, assembly GCA_943193695.1. NCBI lineage: Eukaryota > Metazoa > Arthropoda > Insecta > Lepidoptera > Pyralidae > Acrobasis > Acrobasis suavella. The sequence continues at coordinate 9,644,561 of OW971947.1, forward strand.
ATACCTGATCAGACAACAGCATATTGTCTCATTTTGAATGACTGTTTAGTAGAATATAGACCTCTGAGTAACATTGTTCGTAAAATATCATGAACTCGATTATTTACGTTGATGTTCAAGGATTCAAGGATTGCTATAATAAATTTATTATCAAAGAGTTTGCATTATCTACTGAGCAGTTCACTCAAGTTTTTTTAATTAAACCTCCATATGCATATAATACATTATCTACGAAAGAAAAGAAGAGTGTTCATTACCTCAAGCGGCAGAGAGGGGTGAGATGGAGCGACGGGCATATTGATTATAGGGAATTTAAAAGAATTATTAAACCAATTATTCAAAGCAAAACTATTGTAATGAAAGGTTTCGAGAAACAGAAATGGATTAAGGAATTGTGCGATGACTGTGATTTAATAGATATAGAAGACAGAGGAAGTCCTAATTTTTTTACTTTATATATAACTTATTGCAAAAACGAATGTAATTTCAATTGTTTAAGTCAAAAGAACTTTTGTGCACTAAAAAATGCGATTTGTATAAAAAAATGGTACTTAGAAAATATTTAGTTTTTAATGCATGTTATTAATAATAATTATTATAAGATGAAATAAAATTCTTTGAGAATTTTTTATATAAAATATAATAGAAAATACTGTATTTTTATAAATTTATTTGTAAATGCATTTCATGTTTATGATCAATAAAACCACAAAATAAATTAACACTGTTTTTTATTTCTTAATTTATAAGTAAATAAAATACTTAAATGAAATTAAAATCTAAAACTAATAATAATTAATTTATAAATTTCATTTAACTATTACATACATATTTTACAATGAAAAGTTATCTGTACTTAGCTTTTTACTAATTTTACTAATAACGTTTTCAGTAAGGTCCATAATTTCATCAAAAGTATCACTCAACACATATTGCGCACTAAGCATCACGTTTTCAGAACCATCACTGCACTGCGATGAAGAATAAGTAGTAGCTTCGTTTTCCAAATCCAACACCTGAATTTTTATCATCCTTATGCCTTTCCTCGCTTTGCTGATAACAAAAGAGGAGGATGATATTCCACTTTTCTTTTTTGCAGCTTCTTTCTTTTCTTCTATTTTCTTTAGCTCTGTAGCCCGATTTTTTAATACTTGAAAGTACTCTTCAAAACCTTCGTTGGGATCTTGTGTGTGTTGTGAACACAATATGCAAGTCTCTTGCGAGTCCGACATGATCTGTAAAGAACAAAATACAAATTAAGTAATAAGTAACACACATAATATTTTAACATACATCATCAAGCATTATTCATGAAACATACGTCTACTTACATTCAGTTATAAATTTGAAGCACTGGCAGTGAATCGATGTATTGAGTGATGATGTATCGCAGTTTGGCTGTCCAATATATAACTGAAAAACCATTAAAAACATCACGAGTCTTTTATAAATAAAATTTGATTGTATTGCAAAACATGGTGTTTCAAACAATCAAAATAAACAAGAGTAAACATGTCCGTACATCTTCCGCCTTGTTACTAGCACGTATATCATACAATAGCTATCATATTTCATATGCGGCTCAATAATACTCTAATTTTACGTATTGCGTTTGACAACCTCTGTGGCGTTACGGATAATATCCTCGCCTGCTAATCAGAGGTTCTGGGTTCGATTCCCAGCCTAGGCATGATGTAGAATGGTATTTTTTAAATTCCTAGGGTCTGGGATGTTATCTAATTTTAAATATATCATATACATCACAAAAAATATCAACGGGTTGGTAATAAATTAACCATTAATATTTTTTTTTCTATGTATTTTACTTATTACACAGTTAACAACTATTGGGAAAAAAAGAACTGAACAAAATATCATTTAATTTTGTTAAATAGTTAAAATTACAAACATTTAAATATACTTGTACGATTTTCTATAATCACCATATTTGGTTCTAATATAAGTCCAAAATAAAATTTAGGGAAGTATCAAGAAATTTTAAAATAAAATATGATTTTCATTTCTTAAATATTTATTAAAGAAAATGTAAAACAATCATATATAATAAAGCAAATAGTTATTCTATACTATAAACATAAACATATTTATTTTCACTGACAAATAATAAATGAAAATAAATTGAATGTAAAACAATCATACATAATAAAGAAAAAAGTTATTCTATACTATTATTGTCACTAACAAATAATAAATGAAAATAAATTGAGAATATCTATTTTATATGCATTAATAAACCATGGTAAGTATTATTTTGAATGATTTAAAAAAAGTTACAAAAAAACTTGATGTATGTCCCCATGATAGTGTTGATATTTTATCTTTAAGGATAATGCGCTTATCATCATTGGAAGACAGAGCTACCTTGTCTACAGCTTGAGTAAAAAGCTCGTGTTTTAGTGATTTAAAAATTATATTTCTTTTTCGTATTAGTGAATTACTTAATAATACATCATTATAGTCCTTTAAATTTAATCCTTTTACTACGGTTTTCTGAACTCCTTTAGCTTTTTTAACTTCGCAATCAACAGTTTTTATACAATAAAGCTTCGATCGCAGTCCTACGAAAGAAATTATGGGTATTCCGCTGTATTCATCTTTGAAGTACCCAGGATTTTTTTTATTTCTAAGAGGAATACCATAACTATTATGGGTGTTGTAATTACTGGTATCAAAATAAGATTGGAAATGATGTTTTATATCTTTGTATATATCTAATGTTTCTATTTAATATAAAAAGCTATCAGTATGAGTATAGCACAGTTTTAACCGAGATTCATAAGAAGGTTTCATCACGGAATAATGAAAATCATACATATGGTTTTTAGAAATTTCTAAAACAGTAAATCCTATATAGATGGGTTTATCTAAAAGCACTTTATCTGGTTTCATTTGAATAGCTACAAAATTTTCAGAAAAAACAGTTGTACTATGAAAATTAAGACTTGATATTAGTTGTTCAGCTCCATAGTATTTTTTTGTTTTATTATTAGTGTCACACCATTGGTTTACCAAATAAACTTTTAACCTAGTTTCCGTGTTTTCCAAAGTTTTTCCAAATATGCTATTATTCAATAATTTGAAAAAATCTTGTTCGAAAACGGACGTAGCCTTTTGACGTAACTTAGTATTCAAATCTATGTATTGCTTTAAAAATGGACTTTGTTTAAATGATATTACCCTATGAATTTTTTTCAATATTAAACCATTTTTTATGCATGTTTTTAAATGTACATAATGAATTACATATCTAAATTTATCGTATAAATCGGGGATTAACTTTGGTATCTTAGATCCGGGTGGTGCAAATTTTTGTGGACAAAAAGGGTAATCATTATGGAGATCGTGCAAGTGTTCTGGATATTCTAAATCTACTTCTAAAATGTACCCATACATTGAGTCATTAGGTACTTCAAGTATATTTAATTCTATAATTTCTGTCGGATCTAAAAACCGAAAATTCGAATACGGTAAGTGCGAACACATTGCATAACCATATAAATTATTACAATCAATGTATAACAAATAATTATTGGGGAGAGATGGATCGTAATTTGGTACATATTTATTATTTGCTTTAGAGTATCTATTAGAACAAAGACAAACACCGCCACGAATACCTTTTTGAATCATACGTATCATTTCTAAATCATTCATAAGCTCCAATTTAATTTTTGTCTTAAGTAACATTGCATCAAAAGAGAGTGAAGGTGTCGTGAGGTAGAACGCAGCATCGAGTTGGTAATGCTTTTTACAGGTCTTGCGGAACTTTTCAAAAATATCAGCTAGTAAAAAACATCTGTTTTCAAATATAAATCCGTATATTGACCCATATTCTTTAAATTAAAAGTACTCCAAATTTTTTGAGCGTGAGAATATTCCGATTCAGAAATGGTACTATCGGATAAAATATTATAGAAACAATCACGTGGTGGCAATTTGTTTTCTTGATAACAACTCCATTTACTCATATATCCATAAGGATATACGCCTTTGCGTGTTAAAAGATCAAAGTGTTCCTTCTTCGGGAAAAAAATATTTAAATGAACGAAGTCAGTCTCGTTTAAGTTATCTGCTAGTTTTTCTAAACTAGTACTTAAAAATTTGAATGAATCAACAAACCGAACTGCTACATGTTCTTGAGGGCTAACGTAAATATATTTGGTGAATGATACATAGTTTTCTTTCCTTTTTGCTATTACACTTATCCTACCAGGTGTTGCACCTAATTGACGTATAAACAAATGACAATCATAACCGGATAAATTGTGAAAAAATATGGGGACAAATTTTGGTAACCGAAATTTTATGTTGCAAAAGGAATGCGCTGCCCCTCGATACCAACCTGTCAAGTGGCAGTGGTCTCTAACTTTGTCATGAAATAATAAACCATCGCAAAGAAAACAATACTTTGAATTTTTAAATTCGTTTTGTTCTTCTGTAGTTAAAGGTGTTATAGAAACAACCTTTTTCAAAATCTTGTGAACATTGATAACATTCTACGAAGATATTCTACGAATTTCTCTACACAATCTTTACCGCGATATGTAACATATTTATTGAGAGAAGTATCATACAAACAGACAATATAATAAGCGAATGCAGCTGGTAAATGTTTTTGTAATGTAGTTGTACAATTGGAGTTTATTCCACCGCTACTCGAGTTGGGTTCCAATAAAGATTCAAAATCCGCGTATATTACGAAAGGCACAGATTGCATTCTTTCGTAATGACTAAATTGGATAAAACTACCTCTCAGGAAGCACTGTCTTTACGCCGCTACACACATGACCATTTAATTTATCTTCACTGTAAAAAAAATTCAAGCAATCGTCACAGAAAAAAACTTTGCTATGGTGTTTTGTCAGTTGAGTTTTAAGTAATTTACCTAAATCTTTTACTAAACAATAATGATTAAGTCCCTTTTTTTCTATTAGTAACAAGTTGACATGTTTTTTTTTTCTGTGTTCCGTTTTGTACAAGGGTCCAACGATATCGGAATTATTCGCGAGGCCATAAACGTTAACACTTATATGACGATTATTTTTCTCAAATATTTTTATATCCGTAAATCCTACTGGGAATGTCATATTCTCAATATCGAGAATACTTTTAAAGTGAGGATAAGAAGATATCCGCTAAACATTATTTTTAGAAGGATACAATGCCGCTACTATACACCATAAAAAACAGTATGCATCATTGTTTTTTATATTAACACAGGCCCGTTTAGATTTAATACATTTTGGTAATTCAATGTATTTCGACGCTCTGGTAGGATTGTACTTGTTAATATTCACTTCCAGGTATAAATTTCGTAGAAAAGCCCACCCGCTATCTTTTAGTTGAAACTCATCAATTTTTGATGAAATAATATCAATCACCCGTAAATATATCTCGCTAAAATCAAAATACTTATGGAAAACTATATTTTCTGTGGCAAAAGATTTTATTTCATAGGTGTCGTTATTTGGAATAGTGAATTCGGCAAAAAGTTCGAAGTTTACTTTAATAGAATTCAAAGTCGACAACCTAACAAGAATTAATTCGCAAACGCGTGACTTTATCTTTTTCAAGAAGTCAGCAGGTGGTCTACTATTGTTATCGCTTTCACTTATATCGCGTACTCTATACGATGCAATACGACTTCTAAACGCACTACATACTTTATCAATATCACCACTAACTTGAATAGAGCTATTATTTTTGTGCAATCGACTTCGCAAATGCGCTGAAAATGCGTTGTTTTAAATTGATTTATCACATACCGTGCAATATGTAGTTTTGTTACCCATATTATTTTATTTCAGAAATCCTAATAATGATCATAAGGTGAACTAGAAAATTTAGGTATAGTTACCTATCTATCTAAAGTAAAAATTAAAATAAAATCAATTATTATTCATAGTCATAGTGTATCGTGTGTTTGTGTGAGGGAATGTGTGTGTGTGTGTGTGTGTGTGTGGTTTTATATTTTACGTATTTAATTAGATTAGGATTAATTCAGACTATTAACCCATTCATAGTTATTTATTAAAGTATAGAAAAAAAGAAAAGATTACGATCTTAACAAGAATTCTCTAACTAATATTATAAAAGAATCCTGTAAGTATAAAATACTTATATCTGTGAATATAATAAAAATATTTTACTCAAAAATAAACTAAAAATCTAGTTGAAAAGTAGACTTACTTAGTTTGGTTTATTAATGAAAATAAAATTTGAGTCAGTACATACCTATAAAATAAAAACGAATTATAAAGGGCATACAAAGCTATTAAAAACAATCAATTCTCCAGGAGACCGCTGGTAGGGGTGGAATGAGTTATTTTTTATTTGCAAAGAAAGTGCCCTCGTTTATAAATTTTTTTTCACAAATTTTTACGACTTTTTTCAAAGTTTCCGATTCCTGGGAATCGGATTCGCCTTGGTATTTAAGTGAAAGGACCGCCTTCTCCCAACGGTCTCTAGGGTTAACACCTTCTATATCTTTTGTATTGTACACTTTTATTTCAAAAAAAACATCGCCTGGTAAGGATGTTGTACGACGCGTCACACCGTTGGCTACTCGGCGCGTAAAGCAAGACACCAGAGCTGACGATTGCTTAATGTTCGTGACCTCTTCTTCGTCATCGCTGTCCAGCACCCAACCAGAAGTAGCTTTCGCAGGGCGAGCCTTCTTTTATTTCGCTCCCTTCGAAGCAACCGCACCCTGCTTCCTTTTCGGTATATGTTTTAAACTGTAGAAGAAATAGAATAATATAAGTAAAGTGAAACGTCAATGTGAGATTGTATATATATATACATATATAAGTACTAATAAAGTATAAGTACAAAATTGTAGTAAGATAAGGAGGCATATTGTACATAAGGTTTACATATTTTAATGTGTAACCTATAAAGTGTTTTTACTTACTTACTTCGTTTTTTTTTACCGTACTTAGTAATACTTGTTTGTAATAACTTTATTGTACATTCTAAAAACGAAAATCTTATATAAATGAAAACAACAGTCTACACCGTGTTTGCGGTGATTAAATCCTTTCAAAATCCGCCAATACCGAACACAATAGTAAAACAATACCCATGACATCATATGATGCCATGCTGGTCTTGAAAGTGAGAGTGTAACAATGAGCTTTTTACAAGAAATTTAACTGATAAATAATCGTGAGTATAAAATAAAATAAAGTAAACAATAATTTAAAATAAAAACATACTTTGTTCCCGAAGTAGAAGCTTCTTCATCAGAATTGAAATCTCGAGCAGTCGCACCCGAAGTTTTTTTTGATTTTGGTTGGTACTCGGAGTATTCAGAGTCCGACCTGTAACAAAATATTACATAATAATTAATAAAATTAGAGTACTAATACTTACTGGTCAAACTATAAGTTTTACCTAGTTCATCTCATAATAATAAGTCGTAGAAAGAAAAAAAATCATCAATTGACAGATGAATTTAATGTAACTATATAAATTTTTAAAAACAATCATAAAATCTGTAACATAGATAAATTTTCTGAAAGAAAATAATGTTAGTATTATAATGTAGTTTACGAAAATAAGTTAAAAACTTACGAACATGATTGAAACACAGTGAATCCTCAGTTTGCCAACTGATAAGTTTTTCGACTTCACTAGGGTGTTCGCTGATGATGGAGCTCGAAGAGTTAGTGAGTGGTGGTGCGTGAAGAAATGTCGTAGATTTCACGTAGTCACAGAAATACTTCAATTCGTATCAAAATTATGACGACATTTGGGTTATATGGGTGTATTTTAGCTGACTGGCTAATATTAAGCAGGAGTTGAAAACATTGACGAAATATTGAGTAATGAATTTAATCACCGAATATAAATCAATATTTATATATTATAAACTAACCTTTACCTGTGACTTCGTCTGCAGAAATTTAAGATTAAGTAACCCATACTTACACACAAATGATATTTTTATAATATTTATATGGTAGCAATATATAAAGATATTTTTAAATTTCATCAATAATCAGTTTCTAAATGTTTAGAAACTAGTAATTCACCCCAAACTGTAAACTCGATAACCCTTAACCGATTTGGGTTATGTTCAAACTCAAACACGCCTACTATATTTCATGAAACTCCGATCAAAGATACTCAAGTTAACGTCGCACAAACATACATACATACATACATACAAACGAATGATTCTTCAAGAAGACTGAGAACCTCGTTTACTTCGCTCGCTCAACAAATGGTTCACGAACAATGCTTTTTTGTGTCAGCAATAAAACCATTTTTACGTCAAAAACAAAAATATCATATTACAAACGGTTCCTTTCGGTTTCTTTGTTGCAGAAGAACTTAGAAGCCGCTACAATCATAAAATACTTTGCGTACAGAAGGATAACTTCTGTTATAAACGTTTTACTGTTTTATACCTACTTACGCTACAACACAAAGTATAGGTTTTCCGCGTATAACGTCTCGAATATTTTACACGTGTGATTCGCTATGCGCAGTCGATAGAATGATAAGTGAGTTGTAGCTACAGAATTGTTGTAGTCACTGACTCTATAAGACAGAAAGGAAAATTTAAATTTGTGTTGCTAAAATCACATATGAATCAATAATCAATAAGTATTTATTTAGATCTGAAGACAGTTACGAGTGAAGTAATTCACATTCTGTGAAGTGTCACATCATCAATCTATACGGATACATATTCACGTCTTTATCCCTGAGGGAGCGAATTGATGAAAAAATAATCAAAATAGTGATGAGTTGCTAGCCGCGTCACCTATTAACATCATTCAAATCTCATCATTCGCTCTATCAGCTTTCGTGGTCTAAGCGGGAAGAGAAGCAGCTGCAACGTTTTAAGTTTACACATCTATAGCTTACTATATTTTATGATCGTTGCATGAATATGATACCGTCTTGCATATGTTGCAATAACACCACTGTGGACTGTGGGAAGGTAAAAATGCTACGTAACCAAAATATGCGGACGCACGAGTCTGACGACAAAATGGGTGGTAAGCAAAACGCTCCAGCGGGGCAAGCATGGTTAGAGCGACAAATTTTTATGCTTGTGATTTGTTGCATTTCGCGTACTTTGCGACGAAATTGAGTGACCGGTGACTCCCGACGGCTGTTTTATTCTTTATGTTGGCTGTATGACATAAGTTGAAACGTTCCGTTGATCATTTACTTCGATAAAATTTCATTTTAATAATTTTTAATACTCGTTGTTGCAATATTATTTCCAGGAATTATTATGTCCTTATACAATTCTTTTATCTAACGTGATTGTTTTACAAAACACATGTTTAAATATAAAAATTTTATATTTTCTTAGCAATAATTAGAAACATTGTTTAAAAACAGTCTGCGTGTAACGAATCATTTTACTACGTGTGCATTCATAAATGTTATTTTATCATGTGCATTTTTACAGAGGAATGATATGTAAAGACCTCTCAGATAAAACACCATACTAAGGCCGCAGGCCGCAGCTAGAGCATGACAATGTAAAATGTTCCTGTTTATCGATCATTCAAATGTTTGGGATACAGTATGGTTTATTGAACATTCGCAATAGTAAAATCTTTTAAATGTGCGTTTGCCAATAGATTTCATTGCAATAAGTGAAAATTTAAGATCTCAAATCAAAAAATTGTAACTATTGAATACGTACTTGTATGTACATATGTAATTCGTTCTACCACAAACTTATTCATTTTTAATCATAAATATTAATTTGATTAATAAGTACATTTGTTTTAGCTATCTAAATAATAACAATTACTTATGATAAATTATCGTAAACATTTATCGATATCGATATTTGATCATCGAAGTTAAGTTCTCAGCATTACGTATGTTGAAACAATCCCCCCGCCGCTTTAGTTGTGTCAAAGTCCTTCGTGTGTTAAGTTGTGCATAATAAGTAATATAAAATTTATTGGAAACCTATATTTCGATCAAAAGTGACTCAGTGATAGGAAATATCTTTTATAGAGTTGCCAACAGCTGAACTAATTACCTACGCAGTTTATAGTGATAATTTCACTAGCATTGATGTCTATTACCTAGATTTCGGTGTTTTCGTTGTATAACAATCGTTTACTGAGTATCCCCAGCCAATGACATGGTCACCGACTTGTATAGTACCCATTTAAAGGGATAACCCTAGCGTTTACCGTTAACTATGGATCCTGTCGTTTTTGCTATGGAATAATTGTTCTCTGGTCGTCAGCACTCAATGTTTCGGTCACTGACATGAAAAAATTACCAGTTAACAAGTTAATCCATGCATTATACAATGGAACCAATGTTGAGGTTTTGCTTCTGGGTAAATTGATCTCTGGGTGTCACCAGCCAGTCTTGGTGCTTGATACGATCAATCGGATCAGTAAACGATACAATTTATAACGTCTATCAATGACTATCCTGAGAAAAACTTAGTGCTAAGCTGAAATAATCGCTTATACTCGTAAATCGGAATTGTCCAATGATTATTTTTTATTGGTAGTTATTTAACGACTCTTACCAAAAGTGTTTGTGATAATATTATTATGTGAGTGTTGTGAAAACATATCGCAACGATTAGTGGTATGGCAGCGAATGATTGTTTTTAATTTCAACATTTGTCATCTCACCATATATCGTTCGATGTATCGTTCGATCTAGAAAACTTCATGAACTGTAAAAGAAGATAGCACGTAAGTTTTTCTGTTTCATTGACATTTCTGTTTTCGATTGAATGTGAATGCTTTACTTTGGAAACTCCCTGAACGGGGGGTTTATGGGCGCATCCTAATTCACTTAAAAGTGAATTAGGAAGCCCATAAAACACCTACTAATGTAATTATTTGTGTAAATATGAATACTTGAGTTTAAGCCAATAGTGAATAGTTATCGGGTTTACTTATAAAAAAAAAGATATAGAGGATCACGCAAAAAAGTTATGACTTATGAGCAAAGGTTGGAATTAGGTAGAATTATTTATGTACTTACACTGATTTCATACAGTACCTCAAATCCCGAGATTAATTCAAAGAGCAGAAAAATCCCTTAATTTATAAAATAAAAAAGTTATTTACTTTTAAAAAATTTAAACCACCACATTCGCGACGTTGCCAATATGTAAAAACGAATAAAAATGCTAATAAACATCGTATGTGAATCATCTTTGTTTTATTTATATTATTTTACTCTGAGGTTTTTATTATTATTTATTTGTAGTATTGTTGGTAAAACGGGATTGTCCATTAGAAATCCCGGGAAGGTCCATATTAATATCAACATTTCAATGCATACATAAATAACTCTACCCAATTCCGATCTCTGCTTATGAGTGAAAATTTTATTGTAAGTTGGTGTCCTTCGAAAAAATTCTTAGTATTTATTGTATGAAAACGACACCAAACAAAGCCGCAACACCTGTCGGCGACGGTCGCGCGATAATCGGCGATAGTAGGTGACCATTTTCCACAGGAGTGAAAAATTGATGTGTCCTGCCTCCGTGGTCCAATGGTCAAGGTGTTCGCCTTGCGACCAAGTCATGGGTTCAAATCCTACTGGGAAGCATACTTCGTGAAAAGTTGTATCCAGTTCCAGTCTAGTTAGGATATTGCAGGCTTGAATCACCTGATTCTCCCTAAAGAAAGATTATTCCTTGTTTCAGAAGATACTTTTAAACTGTGGGTCCCGAAAACCATCTAGAGCGTTTGATCATAAAACTATCCAAGGATTGGTTCTGTATCGGGTTGCGGAAGTCAGACGGCAGTCGCTAAGTGTAAAAAGTAATCTCGTCAAATCTCCGTGGTTATGTAGCGAACTCCGGGCTCTAAAGCGTTATTGCTGAGGATTGAACCGGAAAAAACGCTCAGATGATGATGGTGAAAGACTGATGTGTGTCGCGTGACCGTCGCCGACAGGTCGCACGATTGTTAGAGCCCTTAGGTTGATTCTATTCAGTGTTATTGATCAACTAAGTTAATTTTTAGGGTTCCGTACGTCTGAATACAAAAACGGAACCCTTATAGGATCACTCGTGTGTCTGTCCGTCCGTCGCTTACAGTTAATTATCTCCGAATCTATTAGACCGATTAAGTTGAAATTTGGTACACATATCAATTCCTGTGACCCAAACACAGAGGTGTGACGTGAGCAGATGAAATCTGTATATGGGGGGTAATTTTTGGGGGGGAAGGGGAAAATTAAAAAAAAAATTCTGAAAACTGCATCGTGTGGCATATCAAATGAAAGGTCTTGTCGAGAAGATCCTAAATGTATTTTTTTGTAATTTTAAAATAAATAGTTTCCGAGTTATTCAAGAAAATAGACGAAAATTGACCATTCCCCCCCCCTTATCTCCGAAACTACTGAACCTAAAATTTTGAAAAAAATACAGAAATTAGTTTTCTCCTTATAGATTATAGGAAAACCTATAAGAAGTCCATGATATTAAAATAACATGGTAAATCACTCAATATTGTGCGTACCAACTTACATTTGCAGGTGGAATGTGTGGGAGAACATATTTTTTAACTCCAATGTTAAGTTTTGAAAATAAAGTGGAACACTCAATATAATACGTTCACTTACGAAAAATCTTTGATATTGTACGGAACCCTCTCCACGCGAGTTTAACTCGCACTTGGCCAGTTTTTTTTTAGTATAAATAATATGTTATGTTGTATGAGGGAATGAACGAAATGTGAATCATGTCAATAAGTGACGCTTGACTGTTAATTGGTGACCTATTTTTATACCTTTTTCCACTTTCTCGCCCTCCATCACGCTGTGGCCTGTGAGTCTTGCGGCCCTGGGCTCTGTCTGCTTAGAGGCGCAAGAACCATAATACTTTGTCTGCCCCAGTAGTAGGGATGAAAACGTGAAACTATGTAACATATTGCTAAGCATGGCCTTTGAATCGTGCAACTTTATCTGCTTATTTCGTAAAGGAATAAGTAAAAGTGCATCTGTCTGTACTCGATATTTTACCTGCCAGCGCGGTCTAAACAAGGATTTTCTTTTTAACCGACTTCAAAAAAAAAAACGAGGAGGTTCACGAATTACTCGAAGATGCGTGGACCCATTTGAAAGTTTTTTTATTTTTGATTTAAAGGGCATATTAGCCAGGTGGACCCCTAGAAATTTATAAAGTAACAAAAAAATATACATCACCAATTTTGATAAAATTTCTATGGGAAGAATTTTCCAAATTGGTCTAGGCGTCTTCGATTAATGAGGGAACATACATAAAAATATATAAATTTGAATTAATAACCTCCTTTTGTTTTGAGGTCGGTTAAAAAGTTAGTATCATTGACATCCGGAGATCACGTCATGTAATACGAGTTACATAGTTTTTCATTATCGAATTTTATAAACTTTCATTATTCATAAAAACCAGTCATAAAGTACAATGCTACTGATTTAGGGAGCGTTGATTGTCCTGCAATATTCACAAAAAGTCTGCACAAGTGCACACCTTACCTAGCGTACTCACTAAATAAGACCGATTTAGAAGGGCAGTTTTTTATGAATATGGCAGTTAGGAATGTACGGTACAACTCAGAAATGGAGTCCCAATTTCTCATACTAGTAGTATGAGAAATTGAGACTCCACTTTTGAGTCTTACCGTACACTCGTTTGCAATAACTTTTATCTACCAGCTCTCTCTAAACAAGAATTTCGTTTTACTGCACGGTGCGGCGAACAATGTTGTGACAAAACTTAGATTGACACTCTTTAGTATCATTGACGTCTTACGTCACGTTGGCCGTGTTCGGACGACACGCGCACGCCAAGCCCACGCCTAGCGCGCTGCGAAATTTGTTGCATATAATTGGAGTCCTATCACACATCAATTGCATTTATCAATCGCATTATTTTATTTATCAATTGCATTATCAATTGCATTCAATTGCATTTGCATCAATTGCACATTGAAGCCCACACACGCACTCCGCCCGAAGGTACGATTCAGACCGGTCGGCCCGCATCGGCTAGGACCGTAACGGATGCGGATTGCGGACGCATGCCGCGGCAGCCGGCCACGTACTTCGGAGCCGTAACGTGAGCTGACGCGTGCCGCGAAAGCCGTACGGGTGCCGCGAGAGCCGTATGCGTGCTGCGGCAGCCGACAGCGCCCGTGACATGCGTAAACACCCCGAGCGCCCAGAAGTGCTGGGGAGTCACTCCAAAAGTGGTACGCAAGACGGACGTTACTGCGTATCCGCGTTTCAGTGTCAAGCAATAAAATCTAATTTGGTTTGATATCGAAATAGAACGTCACTATCGGACGACTATCGTATTATTGGAGTAACCCCCCTGCTTGCATTGCGCTGTATAGACGCCATAGAATTTTATTTAAGAAATTGTGGATAGGACGTGGTATTACTTGCTTATTAAAGTTATTACATCCATATTCTTAAGTTTGCTTCGAATGACTCGTCTCACTGCATCGCCGTTTGCGTTCCGCGAGCACCATATGGTTTCGAACTGACCAGACGCATACCGATGGACCCGGTTATCTGTCACGGTATCCGTCGAGAGTCGCTCGGAGCCGACCGGAGCCAAACGGAGCCGTACGGCCGTCGCGGAATGTATATGTGGCAGAAATATGAACTTTAGTTAATTGTTACAAGTTTCAATATTCTTTACCGCATTGTGAAATGCCTTCCTTATCGGGCCGATGCGAGCCAGTCGGTCTGAATCGTACCTTCGCCACGCGCTCGCCTTGCCTCTGCGGTGCGCCGGCCTCGCGTCCGCCCGGGGCGTTCACCCGACTGGACTTCGGTACATGCAATTTGAATTGTATTGATGTGTGATAGGACTCAAATTAAATGCAAAAAATTCAAAGCGCGCTAGGCGAAGGCTTGCCGTGCGCGTGTTGCCTGAACGCGCCCACAAGTAATATAGTGTGTAAATATCGAAGGTTATAAGTTAAAACCTGGCATATAAAAAAGTCAGCAGTCCTCATATATTAGATATAGATAGATTTTTCTACCAAATTAATAGAATTTTCAACTGGTAGCGTATTTATATTTTTTTATAAAGATTATTTGTAATAACTTTTATCTGAAAGCTCTCTCTAAACAAGGATTTCGTTTTGCAGCACGCTGTGGTGAACAATGTTGTGACAAAACTGAGATTGACCCTCTGTAGTGTCATTGACGTCTGGAATTCTTAAAGTTATAATAGTGAACACTTATGATTTTTTGGTCAACACATTCTCTTTCATGTATCTACCATATTGGTATAGGAAAAAAGAAAAAATATCTACCAGCGTTCTTCTCCTATGCACACCATAAAAATCGATATAAAGATCGAGGAAATGGACGAGATTAAGGCCGAGACTCCTTTGGAAATGTACTAGGTTGGGATGTGTTTTGATAACCAATAGGATTCCGATGTCACTTTTTAGGGTTTCGCACCCAAAGGGTAAAAACGGGACCCTATTTATAAGACCCCGCTGTCCGTCCGTCCGTCGGTACGTCCGTCTGTGTGCCGACCACCAGGCTGAATCTCATGAACTGTGATAGCTAGACAGTTGAATTTTTTGCAGATGATGTATTTCTGCCCTATAACAACAAACACTAAAAACAGAAAAAAAAATATTTAAGTGGGGCTTTGATACAACATATATGATTTTTTATAGATAATGGTACGGAACCCTTCGTACGCGAGTCCGACTCGCACTCGGCCATATTTTTTATTAGCATTTATGTCCCACTGCTAGACGAAGGCAAATCTGATGACACTAGACAGATAAAATATCTCTACCTTTTCCGAAGTTTACCTATATACAATATGTAACAAAAATCCTGTCCGATCCTTGTAGCAGCAACTCAGACCGTCAATATGAACAACTTTTCCTACAGGGACCAATGTTTGAAACTCGAAAAAAAATCGACATTTTCATACAAAGGAGTTCGACCGGCCCGGCAATTTGTATGAAAATGTCGATTTTTTCTTCGAGTTTCAAGCATTAGTTCCATTGGAAAAGTTGTTCATATTGACGGTCTGAGTTGCTCCTAGAAGGATCGTACAGGGTTTTTGTTACATATTGTATAATGAATTGCTATAGTAGGGTGTCGAAACACATTACAGCCTTTCCAAAGAAGGCTTGGCCTTTGTAATAAGGCAATGTGGCTAGCGATATCCACAGTGGCGTAGCGAGGTAACCAAAGGCCCTGGGACAAAAAATTAACTAGGGCCCCAATTAAACTATTTAAAATCGTTTGTTCTGTATTCGATGTTTTGGGATATATATCATAATATATCCCTTCAAACTATTTATGAACTAATGTTTACAGTTTAAAGCAGAGGTTCCCAAACTTATTTTGTCAAACGCCCACTTTAAAAAATCTGTTATTTTGTAGCGCCCCCCATTTTTTTCACCATAAAAACCTGAATCACATATTTGTCTTGCCTGTAGTTTAATTCAACCTATATTCTAAACTCGACTTTTTTACTAGAGAGAGCAATAATAATACATACACCAGTACATTAGAGTATCTTTTATAAAAAAATAACAATAATCAACATTGTTAATTTTAAATAAAAAGTAGCAATAATAATACAATTTTACAATAATAAAGAGTATCGGAAGTGGGGACCTCACCTGCGAAACTTTAAAACACGAAATTTTTTCAGTGTTTGATTCCTTTAACGATATAAATAGCGTTGTGAACGCATTAAAATAATAAATATTAATTACATTTTTAGTTTATATTTGTACAATAAAAAAGGATATAAACATGAACTAATAAATGGATGTTGTGTAGTGAGAGGATTTTAATTTCAGTGAATTTTAAAATATGAAATAGCTGAAGTTATAAATCACTCATTGCTTAAATCACATCAGTGCCCCCCAACTTTATTCTGGGCCCGTTACCGCCCCCCTTAAAGCCTCCAGCGCCCACAAGGCGGCGTTATCGCCCACTTTGGGAAAGACTGGTTTAAAGTGAGAACGTGAAGCTTTTTTACGCATATTAGCCAAAATGTGCGTAGAAAAGCTATCTCGTATCTAAAATACTATTACTTAAGAATTCCCTTACCCTAGATATAATCAGACTTTCCCATATAAACGTAGTCTACCTTTTATTTTAAAATGGCATGTCAGATTAGCGAAATCTTGTAATTTTAAAGAAATTGCATATATTAAGTCATATAACTAGCTTTCACAGTCATAATATGAACAAAGATAATAATTATATCATGTTTGACTTTCAGTATGGAAAACTTCTACACTCTCATATTTTCTTTCAAGTTAATTTGACTGTCAAAAACTAGTACATAACTAGCCTAGATTTATGCAATTTCTTCAAAATTACAAAATACTGCCGAAAACCCACATGTAATTTCAAAATAAAAGCTAGACTATAATTGTATGAAAATTTCATGGGATTCTTAATAAGTAAGGGGATTCCTAATGCAAAAAATATTACTAGAACTTAATCTCACCTAGGTGGATTAATTTATTGGCACTTATTGTAATGACCTTACATTGTTAAGTTGGAAGTGACTGTTCAAACTTTAAATGAGTTTGCAACTAGTCAGTTGATGTTTAGGCGAAATTCGGGAACGGATGCTCTTAGCAACGTCTGAATTACATTAACGAGCACTCATGTACGTACATAATAATATACTTAACTAGCCTTATAAATACCCCCGGTTTTGCTCGGATATGATTTTTTATACATAATAATGGTCATAAAACAATTTTTCGTTCTTTAAAAAATAATAAAAATATGTTATATCACACTAATTTTTAACCTTCTGACGACAAAAAAAGGAGTGCTATAAGTTTGACGCTAACGTCTGTCTGTCTATCTGTCTGTCTGTCTTTCGGTGTGTCTGTCTGTGGCATCGTAGCTCTCTAACGAATGAACGGACTTTGATGCGGTTTTTTTTTACATGAAAGCAAGTTTCCTTGCGGTTGTTCTTAGTTATGTTTAGTAAAAATCGATCCAGCAGTTTGAAGAGAATCAGCTCTTTATCACAATCTAATCCATGGTTTATATCTAGATGGCACTTTACTTTTTCTTTTGGTGTACAATAAAAAGCTTTCTATTTATTTAAACTTTATTTCACAATTAAAAAAATGTACAAGAGGCGTAAATATTTGTACACGGCTGGCGTGGTGAAATTCATGAACAAGTAAACAAAATATAAATATCTACATAAGTACATAATACAAGAACAAAACACTAAACATATCTATCTATCTCTCTACATAAACATAATACACAATATTGTATATACTAAAACAAATAATACCCACATATACTACATAAAAACAGTATGATCTTTCTGATAGTTTTTGAAGAAAACGTGCCTTCACCTGTTTCTTAAATGAAAAGCGATGTTTTAACCAGGGATGTTGCGGATCCCGATTTTTTTACATCCGCGGATGCGAATGCGGATGCGGATTTTAAGAGGCTCACATCCGCGGATGCAGATGCGGATGCGGATGTTTCGGATCCTTTATAAATATAGTATATAAATTAAGAATTAAAACAATGAAAAAGTATTATGAATACTTTTTCATTGTTATAATTTTTATTAATGTATTACATATTTGTATTATAATACTTTTGTATTACAGAAATAATAATTTGCGACTGAAAATTAAATCAAATTAATTCCCCTATTTTTAACTTCACTCATTTTTTTACATTAGTACTCGGTCATTGTCACGTGCGAACGGCACGCGCCATTCACAGGCCCCGCCCCTTTTCTTTCTTGTCGCAACTCGTATGAAATTCGCATCCGCATAAAAATCTGCATTGATTTATTGCAGATGCGAATGCAGATGCAGATGTCCAAATCTTTGCGGAAGCTCCGCATTTGCGGATGCGGATGCGAATATTCGCAACATCCCTGGTTTTAACCTTCCTTCATTTCTGCATATAACTGTGCAAGATATCATTCATCCGTCCAATCCATCACCAGCTATTGAAATTCCGCAAGTCGGAGCAGCCGCGAGGGAATGATTAGCATATCGAGCTGGCGGTAGGCTTGTAGGAAATTGTTTGTCATATTAACGTCACTCCGCGCCATGTTAATGTATTCAATTATACTCGGAGGATTCCAAAGTACGGCTTGCAAATGTTCTGTAACCTATTTCGTACTTGAATTGAAATCACTGGTACAGTTTTAAGGCTCTAGCGTCGAAGGAGCGATCCGCGAGGTACCCCGAAGACTTCTACATATGAACTGACTGGAGAACGGGAGGCGGGAAATTAACGCGGAATGTAGATTTTATCGGTTTTATGATAAAAGGGAACTCTGTGAATTTCTCTTAAATTATTAGTGGCTTTAATTATTGAACAAAAGAATTTAACGTAAATAATCAGTGGTTTAGTAATAAAAAAATAAAAAAATTGTGTGCGGAAAAAAAAGCAAAGGAATTGAAGACGAAAAAAAACCATTATAAGTCCCTTGTAACATTACCTATAAATACTAGCATGAGTTTAAGACGGTCTACAACTCCCTCACAAAAAGAAAAAATAAAAAAAGTTTACAAGGATAATTCTTTTACAAACTTGAACGTCTCTCCGTTAGAGACTAGCCATACCTGCAACAGTTGCCAACCAACGGATAATATTGGATGCCAGGAACTAAATAGTAAGGAAGAGGACACACCAAACAAAAATAGGGAAACTCAACAAAACTCGCAGAAGACTGACAACTCCTTAATTTCGGACATGGAATCCACTAAGAAGATATATGTTATAGGTTGTCAACAAGTAGTTGGTCTGGCATCAGTTTTGACCAACTCTAGATATAACACGAAGTATGAAAAATACTCAATAATGGGTATTACGAAGCCAGAGGCATTATGCGAAGAGATTACTTTAACGTGTAATAATATTAGGTTAAACGAACATGACAAAATTGTGTTATCAATTGGAGAAAATGATTCCAATCCTCTCAATATTACTGCCAAACTATGTACAATTCTTGATCGATTCGAAAATAATGCCATAATATTGTTGAATGTTGTTCAAAATAAATTCCTAAGAGAAAGTAAGCTAAATGAACTGCTTTTATTAATTTCGCGAAATTATATACACTGAAATTTTATAACAACCAAAACACAGTCGCTGTATGAGGCGTGTAAATGTATAAATTCAACAGTAGATTTTATTGATTATAAACGTAAATATGTACCTCAATTTTAATTAAATAAAAAAAATACAAAGCACATATACCCGTCAATCTTGCACTAAACAAATTCACTATTTTTCACCCAAACATACAAAGTTTAATAGATAAACAAGATTACCTTCAATTTTTACCTTTAAATAATTGCTCAGAATCTAAAAAAAAACAAGTATAGACCTTCTTTGCTTTACAGAAACTTTTATTAAAACTGGAATGGAAGCAAATGTTAACATGAAGGGATATGTACTCGCGGATTATTATTCAAGATCCAATAAAAAACGAGGTGGTTCGCGCATAATGTGTAGAGACGATATAGATTATAAAAAAGTTACGTTTCTGAAAGACATGTCTAGGGAATTTATTTTCGAATGTTGTGGTATAGAGCTAACCCAGAATCAAAAGAATCCCCAAACATAAGAAACTATCAGATCCCTTTCTCTTTTTGACTTAATTAAATGCTTTATTGTCCAAAATTGAATCTAAAGTAAAAAATAAGATGGTAGTAATTGTGGGAGACTTAAATATTAATACCTTGAAAAATACGAAAGAAGCTTGTGAACTAAAAAAAATGTAGAAAGTTATAATTACTATATACATATCAAGGAACCAATAAGAAAAACATCATGTATAGCCCTTTTTATTAGTAATATACCAAATGCCAAAGAAGAAACCCATAAACTTTTCCTCTCCGACCACGATACCGCGCAAACCCTGCCTGCCATACCTGTTAAACAAATATACAAAACACCAAGCTTTTGGTTCAGAAAATATCGTGATTATAGTATACAAATCTATCAAAATTCTATGACTGCTTAAAAAAACTTATCTTGGTCTGATGTTTATGAAGAAGAAGATGCAAATAAAGCTTTTGAAAAATTTCACGAAACATTGTTATTGTTTTATGACTTATGTTTTCCTACTTATACTAACAAAATTGTTAAAAGACGTAAACATTGCACATGGTTGACGAGAGGTATAAAAAAATCCTGTAATAAAAAAAGAAACTTAAGATTTTCATGCTACAAATCAAACACTTTAGAAGCTAAAAATAGTATAGAAATTATAGCAATATTCTTAAACAATGCATTTATACTTCCAGACGTCTAAAGAATTCGGAAAAAAAAGGTAAACATATGTAAAGCATCCTGGGAAGTCATTAAGATATACATTCGATCAAACCAAAAGAATCTATTAAAAAAATTCTACACAATAATCAATTATACAATGACCCAAGTGACATTACCAATATATTAAATGACCATTTTATTAACCTGACATGTAACGCAAATAATAATACAAAATCAAAACGAAAAAAGGATTGTTTAATAAATAATAACAGTAATAGTATATTTTTATTCCCAACTGACAGTAATGAAATAGAAAAATAATTAATTCTTTAAATGACATAAAATCTGTAGGTTACGATGGAATATCCACAAAAAGTAATTAAGTTAACATCAAAAATACTTGCGCCGATTCTTAGTCACCTGATTAACTTGTCATTTGTTCAAGGTTCATTTCCTGAAGCTCTTAAGAAGTCGGTTATAAAACCTATTCATAAGAGGGTAGATATGTTATTGGTCGAAAATTATCGTTCAATTTCCTTAGTACCAATTCTATCTAAAGTGTATGAGAAAGATTACTCACGAATTTCACAAACACAATATTCTCGCTGAAGAGCAGAATGGTTTTCAAAAAGGGAAGTCCACGACGTTAGCTGCATTAATGAAATTAATAAATAAAACATTGGACAATATGGACAAAAGAATTTCAACTACAACTGTGTTTTTTGACATGTTTAGCGCATTTGACTTTGTAGCTCATCAAATATTATTGACAAAATGTGAAAAATATGGTATTAGAGGATAGGCGCTAAGATGGTTGAAAAGTTATCTCTCGAACAGACCACAACATGTTGAAGTAGAAAAAAATGATGATGATAAAGAATAAAAAAAGATACAAATCGAGGCCTATTATTAACAAAGTAGGCGTCCCGCAGGGAAGTATCCTAGGCCCGTTATTATTTTTAATTTATATCAACGACCTACCTAAAGCTACAAACCATTTTTGCACACTCTTCGCAGACGACATATCTATAATCATACCTGACATTTGTAATGATGCAATAAAATACAATGATGACATAAATAATACTATAAATAATATAATAAATTGGATGACATGCAATCATTTGAAGGTCATTATTAATAAAACCAAATTTATTCAATTCTATAATAAACGCAGTAACATTAAGAAAAATCTAAATATTACACTTAAAGGACAACCCGTTGAAGAAACTGACCAAGTGAATTTCTTAGGATTTATTTTGGACAATAATTGCACATGGGAGAAGCACATAGAAAGCGTCTGTAATAAATTAAATAGATTTGCTTATGCTCTAAGAAGATTGACAAGAATAGCAGGCAGGAAAACCGCTATCCTTGCCTATCATGGTTATGTAGCATCTTAACTCAGGTATGGACTCCCACTATGGGGAAATGCTACAGAACTTAATAAAGCATTTGCCGCACAAAAACAATGCATTTGTGCGATTTTTGGGGTATCTTCTATGACAAGCTGTAGACCTTTGTTCAAAACACTGAAACTATTAAGTCTCCCGAGTATGTATATATACGAAATATGCTCACTTGTAAAATCACATCCAGAATTATTTAAGTCCAGTCATGATTTGCCAAGTAGGTACAGTAAAAGAATACAAACAGATTGTTATATCCTACAATGAAAACATGGCTGTATAAATCTTATAGTTTTCCTATGGCTGTACGAATCTACAATGAATTGCCTAAAGATATTAAATCAATACAAAGTATTAAATTATTCAAACAAAAACTGTATGACTGGCTTGTTAAGAAGTGTTTTTTATAGTATCAAAGATTTTTTACCCGCACATTCCCTTCTATAATGATAGTTTGACATTTTGTAATTGCCAATAAATAAAATATTAATCTGCTTGTAGATAGTTTAATGAAATAAAATATGTTTAAATTGACATATTAATGTCTGTTGCATGTCAGTGATGACAAAATGTGTGAGACTACATATGACTATTTGTACCATTCAATTTGTACCGCATTTTTAGCAATAAACTTTCATTTAATTTAATTTAATTTCGCTTCATTTCGTTTCATTTCATTTCATTTCATTTATTCCTAATCTTGAAAAAATATTAATAGGTTGGTGAAAAAGTCTTTTCGCATTTTATATGAAAATTCAAAACATTTTTAATATAGTTTATTTACATTTAACTAAAGTATGTAGGTACCATTTTGTTCGATAACTTTTTGCCATCTTATAGGTAGGGACATGATCCCATTGCTATAGAAATTTTGGGGCTTCTGATCAAAAAACTGCGTCAAGTAGTTTTGGCAGTCCTCTCGTGATGTTAACCTGACATTGCCTAAAGAATTCTGAAGAGACCGAAACAGGTGGAAATCTGAAGGTGCCAGCCAGGTCAGGACTATACGGCGGATGCATTAACACCTCCCAGCCAAACTCTCTTAATTTTTGCTGAGTGGTTAAAGATGTGTGAGGTCTAGCGTTATCATGATGAAAAACCACACCCCTTCTGTTGATTAATTCCGGCCGCTTTCTCTCAACTTCTTGCTTTAATCTTATCAGTTGTTTGCAGTAGAGTTCTGAATCGATGGTCCTGCCTGGTGGTAACAGCTCATAATGAATAATACCCTTCCAATTCCACCACACACACAGCATCACCTTGTTGCGAGTTAACCCGGGTTTCGCCAGTCTGTGAAGCCTGACCGGCCTTTGACCATGACCTTTTTTGCACGTTCTTGTTGTACGTGATCCACTTTTCATCACCAGTTATCAATTTCTTCAAAAATGGTTCGGCCTCATTACGTCGTAATAAAGAATCACAAATGAGTACACGGTTCATTAGGTTTCTTTCAGAGAGCTCGTGAGGTACCCAAATATCAAGCTTTTTTAGTGTACACATTTTATTTCAAATGCGCCAAAACTGTTTTGTGGTCAATTCCCAGTTCTTTATTTTAAAATTTTAAAATGTATCTAATTTCTTCATTAGATTCACTCATCTTGACGGTAAGAAAACAAATGAAAATCACGCATTTTCCTAATTTGAATTTGGAATTATCTTCTTTAAAATTTAAACTTTTAAATGATACCAAAACCAGCCAGGTACAAATAGTATAGCCAAAGTGGTTTTATTACAAGTTCATACATACTATATGCGAAAATACTTTTTCCCCAACCTATCTAAGGATGCGCGAATTTCATGGTAGGTCACATGCCTGTCTGTTTCAATCATACGGCGCACAGCATCGATGTTTTTGTTGGTCACAGCGGTGGACGGCCGACCATCGCGAGATTCGTCACTGAGATTGATACGACCACGCTTGAATTCTGCAAACCAGCTATAAACAGTTGTCTTGCATGGTGCTTCATTGCCAAAAGCTGTTTCAAGCCGAGCGATGCTCTGTTGAGCTGTCAAATTACACTTAAAATCGTAGAAAATCATACTACGAAAATTTTCCCGAGTTAAATCCATGTTGATGCAGACACACAATTTTTTAAATGGCGCCACAAGGTAAAAACAAAAGACAGTCAGATGAAACAAACTGCATTCTACAGCCAAAGAGTTTTATTTTCAAATGTTGCAATAAATTTTTAAATATTGTTTATGTAAGTGGCCAGTTCCGGAAACTTATAGTGCGCCCTATGTAATTGTTGCCAAAAAGTTTTAATTAAAAAACTTAATAAATTTTTATTTGATTACCGGAACACCACACATTGCACGACGGGATTTTCGCCCGCGCAGCTTTTGTTTGGCCGGCCGTTACGCTGTTGTCTCGATTTGTTGCGGGCCCCAGAGACTCACTCCAGAGGAGTGTCGTCATCATCCACAGCTAAAGATAATGTTTCTTCTGCGCAGATCTCACAGCATGAACAGTATCCTGGCAAAAGGAAGCAGGTGTTTACTCGGGCCGATAAAGTACCTGTTAAATGTTTTAATAAAAATGGAAATAAACATACTTGGAAGTTAGGTGTAATTGAAGAAGTTATAGGTTCAAATATGTATACCGTTCGTTTATTACATGAGAATTGTATTTTACGTAAACATATCGATCAATTACTAGCGTACAAAGGTTTTGACAATAATTATGTATGCGTAGCGAAGTCACTTGTGAACCCATTCAAAATCAGGGAATTTTAACCCCAGCAGGTTCACCGTCAGGCGCTTGTTCCGAGGCCATTGTAGATGACGTGTGTGTAAGTAGCGGTACGCCGCCGCCGTCTTGTGTAGTATCGGATGTTAATGTTGGAATTGAGGAGGGGTGTGAACCGGCGGATGAACAGTTTTTTGAAGCGATTTCATCTCTGCCTTCCGCATCTACAGTTCAAGCCAATCCTGACGGTCAGCCTGTTGACACTTTAAATTGTCAGGAGAGACGTAGACTTCTATACACTTCGCGTAAGGAAAAATGAAAGTTATATTACTATGTTGTAGCTTCTAAAGAAATATAGTTTTTAAATATTTTGTAATGTATTTTAGTGACTAGTTGTGGAGGAATTTGTGGTGTATTTATCAATATTGTGAAGGTAGACGCAACTCAAGGTGGCGTGGGTCTGTTACCGAGCAATAAACGGGTTGCATGGATTCCGTCTTTCTCTTCATAGTTTCGCCTAAACACCATAGAGATATAATTTTAAGCCTCCCATTCTCACATACAAGTTGACCGAACAGCTGAGCCGAGTTTGCATAGAAAATGGACAGCAAAAAAATATTTTTCATATTTCGAAATGTGTTCCTTGGGGAAAGTTATTTAGTATCATGGACTGAATAGTCCCTTAAAATAGTTACAGTACATTTTGTAACCATTAGGGGTGGATCCTTTTGTCAGCACAGAGCAGCACTTTTCTATGCTGTTATCCTTTTCTGTCGCTCAGAACCGTCATTTGCCAGAGCGAGAGAGAGAGACGGAACGCTATCGCACCGGCCGTGCAATAGCATGCTATCGCATTTTGCGCTCTATCTTGCTATGGCAAATTACGGTTCTGAGCGACAGAAAAGGATAGCAGCATAGAAAAGTGCTGCTTCGTGCTGATAAATGAGATCCAACCTGCCTAGAAATGAAAACGTCTTTGCCAAATTTCACCTAAAGGTTATATTGACTAAGAAGCAAAAGACATTATAAGTACATACAACAAATCACTACTCGTAATACGCAGAAGCTCGAAGAGTCATGTCAATACGAGTACATACGAGTAGACGATGCGGCTAGTAATCCATTACTATTTTGATGCCATTTAAACCGACTTATCAATTGGAAGTTATCAATTGGAATGTACATGTTTTTTTTTTGTGTATGTTTCACTGGACTTATTTAGAAATGTCTTTATTTATTTGAAACTTTTTGTGTTAAAATTAAATAATAAATTAATAAACCTTTAATACTTGCAAGATTTTCTCATAGAAGTTTTATCAAAATCAGTTGTGTAGTTTGGTGTTGAAGTCGGTTTTATCACTTGTCTGTCATCCCGTACCTTGTTTTTGTCATTTAACATACCTACGTATTTTCAACTATAATATATATCGTTCAGACAGTACACGAAACGAAAACAATTGGTAGTAAGAAAAGCAAACTAGCGTATGTTAGAGCCAATGAGAGCAAATAAAGGCGCGTTTGCATACACGAGTCGGCCTTTCTGCCGTCGCCGTCATTGTATCAAAGGAGAAAAGCGAATAGTGCTGTCGACAGCTGAGCGTTCATTTCGTGATTAAAGGGGTGAAATGTTAGATGTTTTCTATTAAAACTGCTGATACTGTTACCTTTGTGGGCGACAGACAGGTGCATGTAATGTGGGTTAACAAGTTTTGGCTTCGCGACGTTGAGTCTTTTTTCATGACATTTAAATTTTGTATCTACTGTAACGTTTGGAAGGCACTATAACCTTCTTATTATGTTATTTTATAAGTGTCTTATTATATATATTCTGTTTTAAATAATTTGACCAACTAGTTTGAAAAATTAAAAAAAATAACCGTTCTGGTACTTTTTAAGCTGCATATTTGCATTTTCCATGATCAAATAGATAATAGATGCAATGCAATAGACAAAACTAAAGTACCATATAGTAAATTTACCCTATGTTAAAAGTTAAACAAATAAAAAAAAGATTAAAAGGATATTGTCCACTCTACATGCAGATTATATTGAAGATATCTACATATCTAAAATAATCTGATATAACAATATAGTTATTATTGAAAACGTAAAAAAGTATAAAACTGAATTGAAAAGCATTTTACTTTAAAAGAAAAATTCCTTTGATGTAAGATATTCTTTATTTAACCACCTTAGCACACGTATCAAAATATAATGAGTACCTAGCAATGCAGACTTGCGTTCAAAACAAGTAGGTAAATATACTCGTACAAAAATGTTTTCTTTTTAAAACAAGCTTTTATCTAAAACATTAGACTAAAAAGTTGAAAGTGCTCTTCAAGACGAATCAAAGCCAAAACTCGGTGGGGTTATGTTGTTTTATTACAGAGATGCAATGCCTGGCCACCTTCCAGCTTCACCATAAGATCAGGTTATTGCTACCATAACCTTACAATGTTACCTAAGTATGTGAAGTTTGGCTCAATCGAATTATTGGATGTGGGACTAATTTAGCTTGCAAAATTTAATTACAGACACACAAGCAACGAGACAAGTAAAACTAAATAAAAGCTTGTAAAAAATTGCCTGCATTCGAAGAGAGTGCACTTGCAAATATTTTAGGAGAACCAACGAACACTTGTTTCTACAGCAGTCCTAGGGCTGGCTAGGACTGGAATGGCTAGCCCCAGTCATACAAATAAAATACAAATACAAATATCTTTATTTTGCTTAAAATGTGGTTCACGGACAGGTTTTATAAAATTATTGAAAGTTTCTCACATTTTACCAGGCACTGGCATGCAAAAAATTTAAATTGAAGTTAAAGGTTTTTAAATAAAAGTTATAAAATTATTTATATCATACTCTGGTCAATAATGTCATAATTGTAAATTGAACCGTCAGAATTTAAATTGGTAAGCACAATAAATTTAGGTAACTAATTGTAATTTAATATCATTTGATTAAAAAAAAGTCAAAGAACTCATCAACAGAATAGAAACAATTTTCAATCAGCCAACTCCTCAACTTTCTTTTAAATGCATTAAGAGATAGAGACTTCGTATCTTCATTGAGCCGATTATATATGTTGACAGTCATTTGGTACCTGTTGTTACTAAATACGGCTGTAGTTGTTCCCTGTAGATTGAGTCTGATGGGGTCCCTACAACTGTACTCAAAAGTATTACCCCGTTTTTTGAATAGGTTAGAATTATTTTTGACAAATACACATATTTCATAAATGTACAAGCAAGCATATTTCATCCTGATGTATATGTATTAATTTGTATTTATATTACACATTATTATATATATTATTATTTTATGTATGTTGATATATATTATATGTTTAATGGTTTATTCTTGTATATGTACTTATGTAGATATTTATATTTTGTTTACTTGTTCATGAATTTCATCACGCCGGCCCACATATTTTCCGCTTGGTCTAATGGTTGACTGGGAGAGAATGCTATATGGCATAAGGTCCGCCTCTTGTTCATTTTTTTAAATTGTCCTATAATGTTTAAATAAATAAACACTTCTGCTTTTTACTTCAGTTCCGCGAGTCTAAACTTTGATCGAAAAATGTTGTTTACGCTATGATTCGAAGCGTCAGGGTAGTCAGGTAGCATTTCGGACATGTAAAGGCGCGGTGCACAAAGAATTTCAATTTGGTACCGTATCGCGCAACCCTTTTCAACTTTACAAAGTAATTTCCTGACGCGAAATTGATTTGTTGGCTTCGCGGTATTTGTTTGGCATGGCGACTGTTTTTAATTAAAGCAAAAAATGTTGCCGTGCTATGGTACGATTCCTCCTTGAGAAAACTAGAAGCCGTGTATATTGAACTTTGAGTGGCGTCGAACTTGGAAAACAGTTTTCTTTTTCGGACGATGTATAAGCAGTTAACGACTGCGTCGTAATGAAACTTCAACTTTGTTGTGAAATTAGCTGTGTTCTTATAAATTTACTATTTAACTCATTTACATACTCATACGTCATATATTATCACGTCTTTATCTCCATGGCTAAAACAGAGCCAAGGTTTGCAAAAACCAAAGGCTACGCGTTGAAAGATGGTTTGGATTTCACAGTTTTTTCGTTATCGTAGCCGATTCTACGATAGCCTTTTTTATTATAAAAACTGCAACTACAGCCCCGCCAGGCGTCGTACGCATATTATATGTAAAACTAGCTTTAACCCGTGACTTCGTCTGCATAAGTTTAGAACTTTGTTATAAAGTCTGCTTTTGTGTGGCAATCTAGGTCCCCATACGAAGTTCAACTCCCCATTTCATTCCCTTAATGGATCATTTTTGGGATAAAAGCTATTCTATGTCTTTCCTGGGTTTTCGTCTAAATCAGTTCAGTTGTTGAAATGTGATGAGGTAACAGACAGAATTAGTTACTTTCGCATTTATACGTTAGGTAAGGAAGTACAGATAAAAATATTTTATATATACATAGAAACCTCTTCCCGAACCCATTACTGACATACAAAATGACTCTAATTCAATTCCCAGTCAAACAATCAACCATTACGTACTAAATTTCCAAACTTTTATTTCGTAATCACTTTAATATACTTTAAAGATAATTTTAAGCTGTTAAGAAGCGAAAGCAAAAAGTTTTGAAGCTGAGTTCATTAACAAAATAAGCAATCTGACTAAAAGCATGGGCCCATCGAGGTAAAAAGCAATTAGGAAGTTATGGAGTGTTTCCGACGATTATTTACGTGTTATAGAAGACTTGAAGCCAGCTGGGCTACAGGCTGCGTTTCCATTGCGGCGGAGTTGGATGGAGCAAAGCGGCGCGTCAATTGAGTATTAATCAAAATCAAATCAAATAATTTTACTTTAGGCAACGTAATATTACAATACTAAAGGCCTATATAATATATACCTTACAGACTACATTTCATTATAAAATATATACCTTAACCTTATATATTTATATATGTAACATAATATAAATCAAAACTTCGGCTCACGTTGACGCTGTGACGTGTCGTCATCGGAGTGTCGGGTAACGATTAATAACGCTCGGTATAATCTTTTATTATCGCATGGATTTTTATCAATGCATAAAAGAATAAATACAGAGGACCATGCTGGCCCGCTGGGATAACACTTTCGCAAGTAAAGTTACACTGAGTGTAGTACGCTCTTGGATGGGTGATATAAAGTGGCATAAAAACTCTCGTGGTCCGCAGTGCTTTAGATGGCATGTTAAGCCGTTGGTCCCGGATGTCATCATTGTATGGCAGTCGCTAAGCTATATCAGATATCATAAGCAGCTTGAAAATTTTCACACAAACGTATAAAAATAAACAAAGTAAATTTTACAATTGACACATATGAAGACATTGGAATCCTATTGGTTGTTCAAACGCATTCCAAAGTCGCACAGCTCCAAAGTTGTCTTGGCCTCTTCTATAAACCAATTATTTCGTAAGGTTTTTATATAAGGAAAATGCCCTTGACAGTACAGGACGACGGTGCTGAGAGAACCTACACATACAAGTACAAACGCACTGCTTTGCGCTACTCTGCTCATCTCAACCTCAGTGGGAACGCACCTTAAGCTGGGAATTCTCTCAAATATATAGGCTCACTTTGCGGGACAAGATTGCTTCCGGTCGGACGATGTTCGTCGGTACTGTGCTATTGGCCCCAAATTAGTTTGTGCACGTCTATACGGGTGCAATCGGGTGCATGTTATAATAACACGGTTGAAGCTTGTGTACTAGCTTGTATTTTTGTTTTGTTGGTAAATAAATTTTTGAAAGTTTTATCACAATTATTGAAGTTAGAAACAATGATAACATCTGCATTTTCACACAGAAAATGCAGATGTTATCATTGTTTTTATTTAATTAAATCATTTTTTATTAAATCATTTTAAGAGTTCCGGCTTTTTTATATCCCATTCTAAAGGGAATCCAATATTTTGGCAACCATGTGATTGATTTGGCTCATGATTGAACTTAGATTATTGATAGGGATGTGGACAATCTTTTTTTGACCCTTTGATAGTTTATTAGAAAGTATGTTATACTTACGTGTTTTTTCTTTTATTTGATTAGCAAATTGTGACGAAGATACAGCGCATTTAAATATCGCATGACGTCACGAGCAGCTACGATTTTTATTGATTACGCGGATGTTTGAAAGAAAGAAAAAGAAAGAAAGAAAAATATTTTATTAAGTGAAAATTAGTATACATCAGTAGCATTACTAAATAACTAAAATTAGTTTTACACCGAAATGGCACCACTCAGCATAGGGCAATGATGTGCCTTTACATCATGCCGCTTGTGTAAAGGCACATTGTGACCTGAAACAAATTGGATCATTTGGCCAATAACGTCATCAGATTTATTTTCAACGTTCATAAATTTGATCACGTCTCTTCATTTCACTCTCAGTTGAAGCATTCTCACTTCTCAGAGCATGGCTCTCTATCTCTAACTTACGTCGTAACACTAAAATACTCTCTATGCTTTTTTCTATCTTGAATAACCCGCACTACCCTTACTATCTTGAATCTAAATTAAACCTTCTCAGTTCCACTCACTCTCGCACACTTCGCTCCTCAAGCATTGTCATCCTTAATATGAGGGATAGGATCGCACTCATCGCACTTCCTTTATGGGCAAGTCTTTCCTAGTCCAGGCTATCCTGCTATGGAATGCCCTTCAGGAGTCTATTAGAAGAGCTCTTAGTCGTTTAGCTTTCAAACGAGCGGTACATAAATTGTTTCTTCAGCAGTCCTAACCCATGTCATCCTGATATATGTATTCATTGTTATTGTATTCAGTGTATTTATATTACATATATATCTGTTACGACGTATGCATATGTATTGATATGTACATCGTATTGTATGTATGTTGATATATATATGTTTAATGGTTTATTCTTATATATGTACTTATGTAGATATTTAATTTTTGTTTACTTGTTCATGAATTTCATCATGCCAGCTACACATATTTTCCGCTTGGTCCGCCATATCTGAGAAAGCCATAAGGCATTAAGGTCGTCTCTTGTAAAAAAATAAATAATTGTGCAATAAAGTGTAAATAAATAAATAAATAAAAGTTTATGAAGCTTTCGAGGTATCGTCGAATAAACATGCCTACGTTTGTTGGTATAACCTATACATACAAACGCCGGAGGGTTCAAGTAGACTCGGAGAACTTCGCTCGCTCGTTTACTAAAGAATAAACACATGAGTGCATTTGGAAAGTATTTACAGAAAACGAAAAGAATCAAATCATATGGTTGCTATTTTCATCTAAATTTCTTTTTCTGGGTCTAATGAATAGAAAAGACTTTTCCCTACGTTTTTACGAATTTTCTTAAGCTTTTGAACTCTTTATACTTAAAGAATTCTTTTCATATTTATTGTACGAGTATCCCTAATAAAAGTATAAAACTAACAAATCGAATAAAACCCTATTTAAAAATGAAACATCAATTAACTTTAAAAATGACTAAACCAACATGGAACGCAATCAAACGTGCAAAAGTTAGCAATAATTACTATTACTGAGGCACGTAGGCAATAAAAAGTCAATTATTTTCAATTTTCCATTCTAGGAAATTTACTTTCGTAATTATTGGGTCCGTTTTATATCATAATGAGAATCGAATTTTGCAGGTGCGCCATTAAATTGAAGAAAGTCAGCGAAAAATGAACAACGCCATAAAGTCCAAGTTATTTGGAACTCAAATGATTGCCATTTCATATGGCGGCTTTGGATGATAAGAAAGTGTTATTGGAATTATATTTTAACACCAATAGGAAGCCAAATCGTGGATAAA
The DNA here is from genome assembly GCA_943193695.1 of Acrobasis suavella. NCBI lineage: Eukaryota > Metazoa > Arthropoda > Insecta > Lepidoptera > Pyralidae > Acrobasis > Acrobasis suavella. Next base: position 9,677,743 of record OW971947.1, read on the forward strand.
TTAACAATATTTTCCATATAATCATTCCCATTCCTTTATTATAATATTTTAAGGCATTCCTCAAGAATTTCCTATCTACATTTTTCTAAATGTAACTTTCTACTCGTATCCGCACGCATCCTTGTGAAAACTAAGTGGTTTTTGTAAAGATAGTTGAATCCTTGTCTGTCTATCAGCGGAGTTTTATGCAATATCATAACCTGTAAATATTAAATTTGCATAATTATGCTCGCTCAATCTTTTCCTCAATCGAGAAACAAAAATATTTTTTATTTTATTTTCTAATTATTAAGGATATTTAAGGCATTTATTGCTGTACAAACTAAGTTAATAACGAAACATAACATTACTTTCCTTTAAAAAAAATTGTTTTTGTCTTTTTATATTTGACACATTCATTACACTATATAGTATATAGTCTTCATATTTGAAAAATAATCACTAGATCTTAAATTATAGCACAAGTGAATACTTTATGTACATTTTTTATTACTTTTTTGAATTCTTCTATAGCAATATAATTTCAAAGTTTAAACCAGCTAAGCAACACAAAGATCAATCGCCCGTGAAATAGATTCTATAAGGGCTCTTAATCTCGAAGGTAGCTATCAACTCACAACTTTTATTACAACTTCCACCTCTAAACTCGCGAGAGAAGTTAATTTTATCTAATCTCATAAAAATGGCTGTTTATCAGGCCTCGTTGGATGGCAGGGAACTGCGTAATAAAATCAGGAGTGACCCTCTACCGTCGATTTCCATCAAAATTTTTATTTTGATACGCGTAATCGTAATATGATGGGAAAGAATTTTAAGTCGTAAATAAGTTTTAATTTATCTGACGTTTGGCTCAGAGTAGAATTATTTATTTCCTGTTCTTTTTTTATTAGAAATTTTAACGAACCTGCAGCAATAGGACAGTGTAGTTAAGAGATCCTACCCAGTTGACTCTAAGTATACGAAAAGTAAAAGTAATTTTTACCATAGGTTTGTATTAATTGATACATTATTATAAAGATAGGATTTTAATAGGTCTAATGTTTCTGAATTGTCCATTTTGTGAGAGCCGTGCCTAAAAATAGAACAAGTAGTTTTAGATGTTATCCTTTTTAGTATCATCACGTTGGTATCACATTAATCAAGTTGCCTATATGCATCCAATATATATATTTACCATTTATAAGAAACATTAATAATAGTTCAGTTCGGGTTTAACGATCTCTACTGCCAACTCAGCGCTGGTAGAATTTAGCGCCACGGCTCTCTTAATGATATGTGAAGGGCTCTAGCCACCATTCACGTACCTTGTACCCTTGAACCTCGGGGTGTTGTACGTGATGACATCAAGAGACCTTATGGAATGTCACTAGTCCCCTGGGAATGCAACAGGGCGTTAGTGTGGGACGCCACATGCGTTGACACACTAACAACACCCTCCCATCTCAGGGGATCAGTTTCGACAGCCGATTTGGCTGCTGAAAACGCTGAGATCCGTTTGGCGCGAATTTTGTACCGGATAAGTGGAGACTTTCGGGCCTTGGGGCCCTGTCGCTAGGTGTATACGGATTTGAAAGATCAATTACATAAGTACAAACCTGTGTGGTTTATATATGTTATTTTAAGTAAATTTCTTTTTGCATGTAATCCTTTAAATGTTAAATAAATAAATAAAAAGAATCTCTCTGTTTATCCTTATGGTTGACTGGGAGGAAACGTTTTCAACTTTATGATATACGATTGTGTATCGTGGATCAATAAAGATTTTATAAATAGATAAATAAATAAGACTGATCTCCGCTCTGGTGGCAAGAGGGCTGGCTTTTTTATCGCCCAACGCATCAGTATTGCTACCCAACGGGGAAATGCGGTGAGTGTTCTTGGCACTATGCCATATGGGCACGATTTTATATTAGATAAAATTTGTAGCACTTTTTATTTTTATTTGTAAATAGTTTAGTATTTGTAATAAATTAGTCTATCTTACTTATTTTAATAAATATCTTAATTTTCAGAGCTAAGAAACAATCTAAAATCAAATGTGAATAACAAGTGCATGAACAATGAAACCGAGGTGGCAGCAAATAGTTTAAATCTTCGTAATGTTATCTAGCGAGCAGAAGTCGCTAACAAGCTTCAAGTTGCGACGTAAACTGAAGAAAATACAGAAAATATCATTTGTGACACTTCCTTGTCATTTTTTTTTAAGCGGGCATTTCTGTATAATTGTTCTCACGTATGCACGTGGCTTCCTTTATTTCACCATTATGATTCAGAAGAATCCTCATATTATTTCGAGAGGCAATAGCTCTATTTCTTTGGAAATATAAGAACAGTAGTGTTTTTTCAAATTATTTGATTTTGTTTCTTTTATAGAGACTTAGTACATACTTACATTAGAACTAAGATGTATATATATCTTAGTACTAATGTGTGATATTCTGTACTGGCCATATTTTGTACATGCAACTTGCAAGTCAGCCGACTGCAGTTCTGCTTGGAGCTGCCCTCTTACCGACTGCTCTGTGCACGAGTAGCTCTACTACTTTACATGTACTTCAAGTAATATGTTAGTACGAGGAATTTATTAGTGTTTACATCAACCTTTCTATAGTCAGCTCCATAAGACCAAGATAGTTATGCAGTGTGGTTTCTGGCCTCTCACTCTATTTCTTCTTGCGGATGTAGCAAGGCAAAATATCCAGTGCAACCACTTCACTCTAGAGGAGAGTCGACTGCAGGCGGCGGCCGGTTGTAAATTTATACATAATTTTATTTCTAAGGAGCACCAGAAACACTGGTTTCAGATTTGTCGAGATGCCTGAGAGTTCGATAAATTTTATGACACTCGTGGTCACCCAAGTGAGGACTACATCTGAGGTTACTCAATTTGAGATAGGGCCATTATTTGCCAATATATGTATACTGTATAACTGTACAATTTTTCATATTGAGTAAATGCTGGGATTTCGAAAAAGAAAACATAATTTTCATATAAATATGGTCAGTCGGCCGGATGATTGGAAAATAATAAAAGTGTGTCCGCAAGCTTAAATAGTAAAGATACAATAAAACAAAAAAGGGAAAAAAATAACTATAGCTCTGTCCTTTGTTTTCATAATGGATTCAGTTCTAAATACTATTTATAAAACATAAATATGTGCGAACACGCGTACATCAATCCTCAGCCGTATTTAAGAGTAGACTCCAGAACATATGCAATGCAACACAAATAAGAATCTAAGAGGTTTTCTCGTTCGCAAAACGTATTGCACTTTGCATGTCAATGAAGGCTGCATCGGATAAAATACACTCAGACCCGTATTTACTGCAGATGCAATCATGTTTGCAACCTTGCTAGCGTATAAGAACGCTATTACTTATGTTACTTAGTTTAAAAAAACAGTTTTTATATGAAGAAATGCAAGGATCAAAATCCTATAACATGAAATGATAAGTTTACTAGGCATACAATATCTAAATTTGTACCTATAAGATTTTTTTATTGATCAAAGAAACCTTTTAAAGACAACAGTTTCTTCAGTTAAAATGTAATTGTATTGATAGGTAGGAATACCTATCAAGAAAAACCTTAATTTTTCTATTTTCTCTATGCGTACGGTAAGCATAGAGAAAATATAAAAAATTAGGTTTTTCTTTTGACTACTGTAGTTACTTTATGTTTAAATATGCATATAAAATTGAATTTAAGTGCCGGTAGGAAATAAGCAGAAATATAACTTTAGAGTAGGTTGCAGGGAATGGTAAGAACCTTTGTCAACACTCATAAGAGAAGTGGCATCAGCGCAAAAATACTAGCCACAAAAAAAAAACAATCTTAAAAGGTACGTAAGATACGACTTGAAAAGTACTTAGATAGAACAGAATGCTTTTATCACAAAAATACAAAAGTGCAAGTAAACGTGACACTCATATTCAATTTTATGAATGTAGTTTTTACGTCCTCTTGGGGCGAATCGAAAGCAGACACAAAACATACGTGTTTTATCGCGCCCGCTCATACAAACTTAGTTATGACAGTAAATCTTAAGGCCCAGGGAATACCCTTTGACTATAACAAAGTTTAGAAAAATATAACGGAGCGACGCAAAAGGGATTTCAACTAAAATTGAAAGATCGCCGATAATTTCTGATCGGGGGTTTATGTGTGGCTCTGGGGATATTGTTTGGGTTATTTTTGACTTAAGTTGCTATTAAAAAAGAAATTAATTACGACTTATCGAGTGATACTGTAAGTATGCAGGCGACTGCCTCCGTGGTCCAGTGGTCAAGGCGTTCGCCTTGTGACCCGAAGGTCATGGGTTCGATTCCCACTGGGAAGCATACTTTGTGAAAAGTTGTTTTCATTCTGGATAGGATATTGCAGGCTTGAATCACCTGATTATCCGAAAAGAAAGATGATTCCGTGTTTCGGAAGGCACGTGAAACTGTGGGTCCCGAACGCCACCTAGCGTTTGATCATCAAACTGTCCAAGGATTGGTTCCTGGTTTGCCCTCTGGCTCTGGGTTGTGGAGGTCAGACGGCAGTCGCTCTGTGTAAAAACCAGTAACCTCGTCAAATCTCCTTGGTTAGGTAGTGGACCCCGGGCTCTGAAGCGTTATTGCTGAGGATGCAACCGGGAATACGCTCGGATGATGATGATGACTGTAAGTATGCAGCTCAGGACGCAACTGGGAAAACGCTGAGATAAGAGAGAGAGAGAGATAGATAAGTACTCTTGACAGAAGTCTTACTCTTCCAATAGAACTGATAAGAATTTGACTGAGCTACTGTACTTGAACATGAAAGACGTCTGATATAAGCTACAAAATCTAAAAGATATTTATACGTTTGCGATCATTTGGAAATCGAATTTTGTTACTGAATGGGCATAGGTGGCCCAGATACAGGATAAAGCTTTAGGAAAATGAATGTTTGCCCGTACGAAAAGAATGCCCGTGGTGAAAGAAGTTGAAATATTAATATTTTCCATTGTAGGTACCCAAGTAGGTATATAAATAAGTCTGAAATAATTTACTTTGCTTTAAAGTCTGTCACCTAGGTGCTTTAAAATATTTTTCTTTAAAAACTATTTTAGTCTCTATTCTTGAGATATTTACTTGAAAGTCAAGTAAGTTACTTTATTTAATTTAAAGGTAATTCATTGTTAAAAGTCTTACTTACTGAACTAAGTAAACTTTAGTAAATCAATGATTTTCAATTTAAATTTGTTTTTCTTTTTAAATAGAATACAGATTGTCCTTTTCAGAATCGAAAAGTTTTGAACTCAGCAACGACTATTATACTAAAATATGAATATGATGAGATGTACAAGATAAAGATAAATACTTACTTGCATCATTTCTTAAATGTTCTTTGCATGCTAGAGGCATGTTAAACTATATACGTCGACTACGTAAGTACATAACAACCTATTGACTTAATAAAAAAAAGAATGTGAGTATTGTGAAACACTCAGTTGGAACGAATTTATTTTTGTGGTATATTGTTCTCAACATCTTAAGATTCTTGCTAGATGGCTGGGTCAAGGGTCAGATTCAGAAGGCAGTACTCCTGGACACGACACGCATTGTCAGGAGGTTTCTTTCTCTGCGGCTCTAACTGCCGGTAGCTTGGACCTTAAAGTCTCGCTGACAGCGGGCAGCTAGACAAGATTTTTTTATAATATGTGTAAATTTTGTATTTTCTTATTTTTTCGTGTATTTATAATATATCTACTTCTAGTAGATATATTATAAATACATATTAATATTTTGTATTTTATTATGTATTTATAGATATATTATAAAACTTAATCTATTTTCAAAAGTAAATAAAGAGAATAATAATAAATTAAACAATGAAATTAAAGATAAATAAATTTAACCGGGAACATCGACCATCTTAGGCATACGCTTTCCCAACTGAGCTATCGACTAGACAGTCAGACTTGTGAAATAACCTTTCACTTTAATTCGTGACGGAAAAATCTTACACTTTTTTTGCCTAACCCCATCCGCCAAGTCCGTACCGTCCGAAAATGAACTTCGTTCCAAAAACAAAACTTTTTCGTCTATGGTTTTAGCTTACGATACAACAACAGACTCGTGGAAATCCTTCAAAAGACTTGAAAGATAGTACAAGAATCTGCTCAATTCATCATATACAAGAATACAACCAGTACAACATACCCGTAACATCTAAAATTCGGAACACCACAAACAAAAGCTACACGGGGCGGATAGTAAAAGGCAGTATTTCCGTATTGGCGCGGTAATAGAGGCTCAGGGGACGGAGTGATGTTCAGAAAACCATTTACCACGCTCACCCTGCAAATGGGTCACACAAGATGCGGATATCACACGAAATTGGCCTAATCTTTAGTTATAGCCTCAGCGGAATTTGTTTTCAACGCTTTTAAAAATGCCTTCCAAATGGATTTTGGGGTTAAGTGTATTAAAGTTTTGTGTTGGGTTCATTTTTTAAACATTATGTATGAGGTCAGCACATATTTTATTTCATGTACTTAATTAGTACGTATATTTTTCTGTTAGTTTTAGTACCTACACCGGACTTATCCACATTTCTAATGATCTAAGTGGCTCTGTTGATAAAAGCTTAGATACCACCAGATGTTATTTCGTAGCCTATGGATGCCTGCAAGACTACTGGTCTTCAGGCCCCAAGCACGTTGTCGACATTTAAAAAAAAAAATTTATTGTAAGACAACAACTGGTGATGTGGTGTACGGACATATTTAATTGAAGCTAATAATTAAAATATTAAAAATAATTACGATTAATTTTATTCAAATCATCGACTCCCTATGCCTTTGCATGCAAAGTTGATTCTAAGCAGTTGCTTAGATGGTATGGTAAGGGATGAAAGTTTCTATCTGATTTAGTAGACGTATTTCATTTTGTACAATTCCACTGTTACATTTTATGTGAACAAAACTTTCATCTCTTTATTTATCGCTTTGCTCTTAAATTACTAAGATAAAATGGTGCCTGGACAATACAATGTGTTATTTACTCCAACGTCAGAACGTGCCATTACGGGCAAGCCGGTTGAAAAGATCGCAGTTTTAAGTTCTGAAACATTTTCTAGTTCAATAATATACTCGTTCGCCGCTGATTGCCCGCGTTTCATTGGACAATAGACTGTAATTCGTCGGTGTAGAGTTGGTAATGGTTTGTGTAGTGTGGGATATAAGACAAAAGTGTAATGACTGTAGGAAGCGCAAGCATCTGTTGGCCCCTTGCCATTATGCGGCGCTTCTCCTACGGCGGTCTCAGCGGGCGCCACACTGAGGAACGCGTTCCGATATTTATTCGCTCATAACTGGTGTATTTTTATAAATGCGTACTTCTACGAAATAAAGTGAGTTTTGAAATTTGGAGAGCTGTTTTACCATTAATCTTGTTAGAAAATTACTCTTAAATTGCTTTCAATTTAGTTGAAAGTTTATAATTCTTAGACTTGAGTAATTTCTCTCCATTGACATGAAAAAAATATTTTGAAAAAAATGTAAAACAAATATATATTAAGGGAGATCTAGAGCCTTGTTATACCGAAAGACAAACTTCAAAGCAGTTTTAATACTTTTTACTTATGTCACATTTTCATTTCTTACTCCACAAATTGAAACCGGATTCAATCGAGGGGACATGTTTTAAATACCTTGTCATGTTGTGTACATTTTATATTAAAATATTATTTCTTTATTACAATACATTGTTTGTTTTTGCATACAACCAAAAATTTAAACAATATATATACAACAGGTGAACAAAAAAAAATGAAAATATTTCACATATATTTCACAGTATGCACATATAAACCTACACAAAATATACATACATAAATTAGTCCATTATAACCCACATATATAGACTAGTGTTGCAAGCAATAGTATAAAATATCGATAGCGTATCGATACTATCGTGGCCTTGAAAAACAGTCACAATATCGATAGGACTATCGAATAACTGATACTATCGATACTATCGATTGTCAATAGTTTGCGATACTATTGATATAAGGTAAAACTATCGATAGAATCGATACAATTGAATTTAGATACTATCTACAGTATTCGATACTATCGATAGTATCTAAATTCAATAGTATCGCTACTATCGATAGTTTTACCTTACATCAAAAGTATTGCAAACTATTGATAATCGATACTGTCGATAGTATTGGTTATTAAATACTATCGATAGTCCATCGATATTGTGACTGTTTTTAAAGTCGATTTTCGATAGTTAAACTATCGATAGTTATGCAACGCTAATATAGACTACATAACTATAAATATATATAATATAAATATATATAAATTTATATAACTATTGATTTTAAAGATAGTGCGCACGCCCTGCCTTTTTAAACGCAAAACGAGTTAGAATTGCCGGATATTGACTGGGAAAATTTCAAAGTCGCACAGATTGTACGAAAAATAAATCATTACAGAACCGCTCCGGCTATACCCCTGATAAAACATTATCCTTCTTCTCAGACGTGTGAAACAATAAGACAAAAATACCCGAATGTCCCCTAAGCCGGGTGTGCATCTAGTTCGCCGGACGATAGTGTCACTTATTATCTCTATCTCCCCTCCATTACGACGGTTCGTAGCATGTCGTATCTGATACCATATAATACCGCGATTTTGATGAAATGTATATTGAAATTGGTTGCGATCTCGTCTGCTAAGGTCAAATCCAATGGCGGAATGAAGTAGATTATGCTTTGTAAAATTTTGTGACGTCGAATTTCATACAAATTTCTATAAAGTATAATGAGAATTAGTAAATGTTTAGGGTATGTAGAGTTTATGAGATCTGATAACTTTTTTATAGTGCAAGCAATATGTACGTACATACTGTCTTGGCATTATTTTACATGAAAATGTTTTGGTGGGATCCAGTTTTCATCGAAGTGTTATTTACTTTTTAAGAATCAAGATAAACCTGCCAAATAGAGGCCTTATTAAGTTAGTTATTAGCAGTGATCGGATAATCGGGCGCTTATTTGCCTAAAGTTCATGCGGCACATAACACAGCGTTGATACAACTACCAACCTGATAAAAATAATTATGTTTCGCAGCATCATCCTAGGAATTTACATTAACTACATGTAGCTTTAAACAAGTCGTGTACGGGCTAGTAGTAAATCACACAGCTACATATGGTCAATGTAAATCGCTAGAATGATGCTGCGAAACGTAATTATTTTTGTCAGGTTGGTGGTTGTATCCACGCTGTGTTATGTGCCGAGTAAAGTTTAGGTAAATAAGCGCCAGATTATCCGATCACTGGTTATTAGCCATTTTATATTGAAAATACGTCCAGACAACATAATAGTATATACCAATCAAAGACTTTAGTAATTATAGATACTTATCAATAATAGGTGTAATTATGTATATTGATCATATAGAAATTGATTTGATCGTGTATCAGTGATGGTCTGCCATCATCAAAATGTCGTTATCCCTATAAGTGCTCACAAAACTACAGTAAGGTCGATACGGTATGTAATTACTTGATTTCTAAAGGCATGTGCTATATTCTTTTGTATAAGATTAACAAACATTAAGTTATAGATCATATTTTGTTGTAGAATACTTAGATTTTGTATGTTTTTAGGGTTCCGTACGTCTGAATACAAAAACGGAACCCTTATAGGATCACTCGTGTGTCTGTCCGTCCGTCGCTTACAGTCAATTATCTCCGAATCTATTAGACCGATTAAGTTGAAATTTGGTACACATATCAATTCCTGTGACCCAAACACAGAGGTGTGACGTGAGCAGATGAAATCTGTATATGGGGGGTCATTTTTGGGGGGGAAGGGGAAAATTAAAAAAAAAAATTCTGAAAACTGCATCGTGTGGCATATCAAATGAAAGGTCTTGTCGAGAAGATCTTAAATGTATTTTTTTGTAATTTTAAAATAAATAGTTTCCGAGTTATTCAAGAAAATAGACGAAAATTGACCATTCCCCCCCCCTTATCTCCGAAACTACTGAACCTAAAATTTTGAAAAAAATACAGAAATTAGTTTTCTCCTTATAGATTATAGGAAAACCTATAAGAAGTCCATGATATTAAAATAACATGGTAAATCACTCAATATTGTGCGTACCAACTTACATTTGCAGGTGGAATGTGTGGGAGAACATATTTTTTAACTCCAATGTTAAGTTTTGAAAATAAAGTGGAACACTCAATATAATACGTTCACTTACGAAAAATCTTTGATATTGTACGGAACCCTCTCCACGCGAGTTTAACTCGCACTTGGCCAGTTTTTTAAAGAATTATTCGAAGGCGACTTACCAACTTGATAGAAAAGTTCTTTGATTATGTAACCACCCCATCCTAACCTATGGTTCACTAAACCAGTGTTTTTCAACCTTTTTCATGATGCGACCCTGGTATAAAAAAATATTTCGCGACCCCCTTGACCCTTCGGTTTTTTTTATCATTTATGTGTGTATGTTACTGAATTACCAATATTCATTTTATGGTCTCCATGATTAGGATATAAGTACATACTTATCGGATATAAAAACACTTACAATTACGTACATCGGATACGTCGCCATTTTTTGTTTATAACATATTAAAATGTTTACGAGTTTGTTATGTTATGTTGTTTGTTATATCCTGTTGTTAAAATTATCTTACAGTAAGAGTAATTTGAAAGTTAGAGTCTTACTTAATAAATAAATATTAATTCTCTTTACTGCTTTTTTTTTCTAAAGTACCCGACCTCTGGCGACCCCCCTACAGAAGCTTCGCGACCCCCCAGGGGGTCGCGACCCACAGGTTGAAAAACACTGCACTAAACAAAGCAAAAAAGTTCAAGCTGCAGGTTTTCCATTGAGCTATGTAGCGTAGCATGAGGGCTGGTTTCACAGCTTTGCGGAAGATCCGTACGGGCAGCACGTTCCGGCTCCCGGAGCGGAGACTAGTGTATTTAGTATTTATTTATTTCATAAAACGTGAAATGTTTGAACATTTTTTCAGAGCGACGAGGATCGTTGGTTCCGGGTAGAGCCCTTACAACGCTACTCGTTTAATCGTACTGAACTCTCGTTTCAAAGCACTGCGGGAGATTCCCTTACGGTTACGCCGTATTAGGGCCAAACCGTACGGGTTTCCCGCACAGCGGTAAAACTAGCCTAAATCCAACAGATGGATTACCAAAGTCAGATATTGGCAAAAAAAAAGAGACGGTTGAAGAGGGATTGTGCTGGCCATTTTTTCATATGCCGCTGGAAAGTTGAGCTCATATCGCCACAGTATGGACTCCAACAGATCGTAAATGGAAGAGAGGCAGACCTAGAACAAGGTTGCCGAACTAGATACGAAATTTGGAGGGGCATTAAAAGGAGCGAACAATACAGATGACTGGAAGCGAAAAGAGAAGATGTTTGCTCAGTAGTGGGACGTAGAGAAATCGTAGAAACTAAGTTGATGCTAATTAAACTATTCTTAAAAAACTTGTCTAAAAGTTTTGATCTAGCCGATTCCTAACAGCCTCTGTAATGAATAGTAAATAGGCAAAAAATCAGAATAATAAGGTCTTTACTTAATCACATCTGATTGAAAACCTTTTGTTCACAAAATTAGTTCAAGTTAGCCTTCATTTACACTCCAATGAAGACAGACACAGACTAAAGTTTGAATACAAATTCTACTTTAAGCCAACCCAATCAAAAGTTGGAGAAGATTTCACCTAACCTGTTGATAACTTTGTGCGAATTGTACGTACCCGGATATTACTTTTCTATCTATTGACTCTTTTTCAGCCATTTCATTTTAACAACTTTTTCTTAAAATTCATATTCTAGTCATTATTTACCCAGTTAATTAGTCCAGTCGAGTCTTTACTTTCCATTTTCCAGCTTTAAAAATGACTCTGTTTCATAATGCCAATTGGATAGATGACTAAGTCAAAAATTAATTATTCGGTACAGTTAATAAAATAAAACGTCACAAAATAGTGTCACTTTTTATTGATTATATCCATTTTTAACTTAATTTAGATTTATAAATGCAAAAAAACTGATATTAAGAGCGATATTTGACTTCAAAAGGTATGACGTCACGGTTGTGATTTTCATACTAATGTCATAGAGAGAGAAAAGTGTCTGATTTGAATTGTTGTCATCTAACAGATTGCAAAACTATTTAGGTAGATTCCAAGATTTACCCTCGTTTTCATAAAAAATAACGGGCATTTGCTAACCTTGTTTTAGCTAAAACATCTTTTGTCCCTTTTCCTCTTTTCAATATTCAACATAGTAAAAACGAGACAAAACACATTTTAACTAAAAGAGTTTTAGCAAACATTTGTTAACTTTTATGAATATTGGGGTTAGACTATACACGGTTTGTCATTTATATTTCCTGCGTCCTCTATATCACCTGGTTTCATAATATCATCGTCCATCGTCCAGGCAAACTTAGTTCTCCAAACTTCAATGATACTCGTACAAGCTTTAGCTCTCACTATGATTCCTCGGCGGAGAATAGAGCACACACGTGCGGGTCAAGATTGTGTGGGTTCACTCGCCGCTCGAGTTAGCAAACTAGCGAACGACAAAGGCGTTATTGTGCACTAAAAGCCGAGCAGGTAAACTATGACTGTCACCAACAGAAGTTAAGGAAATTGCACAGCATACAGATTGTAAGACGACTTAACTATAGTTATAATATAAAAAGTCTTTATAGCAAATAGATAGATCGATGGCCGATGGGGCAGAAGGGTTTTCGAATGGCGGCTACGTACCGGCGTAGGACACCCATCAAGTATAGGTGTTCGGATGATCTTAGCAAGGTTTCAGGAAAACACTAGATGCAAGCCGCTTCTAATCGGTCGTTTTTGAAAATCTTGGGGGAGGCCTATGACCAGCAGTGGACTTCCTGCGGCTGGTATGATGACGCTGATAGCAAGCTCACGTATAGAAGAAATTGCAAATCAAAACCTAAGTACACCATTACCTAAACTACCTTTACAAATTCTTGGATTTAAATATAAGTCAGACGTTATCATAAAGATTTGGACACCGTATTCATGCATATTAAATTCCAAAGTTGAGAAAGCTGCTGAAATGCCGAAACGCTAACTTAATATTCACTAACTGTAAGAATTACCTTCATCCAGCCACGTATGAACGCACTCCCCTCACTGAATATTCAGGATATATTTCAGAGGTCATTTAACAGGGGTAGGGCTCGCATGAAATTGTTTATTGCCCTTTTTATGTGTTCACTGCTTTTTCGCTTAGCACTGTCAATGGTTAATTTAATATGGTATCGGAATTTTATGAATTCGTAACAACGTTCATTGCCGATTCCGATGGCAGAGTTGTGTGCCCAAAAATATTGCTTTAATTAAAATACAAATCGTATTGTGAATAAATTTGATGTTAATTGAGGTTTTGAAATATTTAATGGTTTTGCTTCGAGTATGCACATGATTGGACGTGTTTTTAATAATATCATAGAACGAATATTGGTGGCTATTATTTTATTTTATTTATTTAAAAATTTGATTTAAAGCTACAATAGGTAGACGTAATGCTAAAGCATTCTCTTCCCGCCGACGTTTAGGATAAATGTGTAGCAAAGTCGTTAAGAATCAACTATTAAATAATGCATAAGTACGGTTATTCGTGGATATCCATAGATCTAAATTTACAAAATACCCATAGCGTATTATAAAATGCGACCAGAAACGAAATATGTTTGTGTGACCTTAAAATTTGTACCTACAATACGAACTATCGTCGAAGCAGTACGATATCATCTTTCCAAGGTAAAAAAAACTTAACGTAAAACTTAAAACTTAAAAACATGATTGGACGTGTTTTTAATAATATCTAGTCTATCATAGAACGAATTTACTGTATTGGTGGCTATTATTTTATTTTAATTGTTTATTTAAAAATTTGATTTAAAGCTACAATAGGTAGACATAATGCTAAAGCATTCTCTTCCTGCCGACCTTTAGGATAAATGTGTAGATAGCAAAGTCGACATCTAAAAATCAGATAAACGATATACCTAATAGACAATTTTTTAATACAATAATTAAAAAAAAAAAAATATAAACAGTAAATGCATACGTATATAATTAAACAAAAATCATTTCCTAAAAAATATAACGCCTTCTAAACACTATTTCCTAAATTCAATCACATTTGAAAACACTTTATTCAAAGTAAGTTCATGCAAGGCCTAATATTTGAGCCTACAGTACATCTAAGGAGGTATAATTTTCTTTACAGAAGAAACGTTTTCAAGTGTTTCAAACTCAGTTCACATTTACAGTCGTTTTAATTCCGCAAATGAAGGTATTAGACGCAGTAAGCCTATTTCTACCGTAATTTCATTCGCCTCGGAGCCATACCTAAGACTTGAGGCACTTGTCTTAAATAAATAAGAGGAAGTGCTATTTATTATTGCTCAAACGATACGGTACGCTGGGGAATATTTTATCTAGTTACAAATTAAATGTTTGATTGTTTGTAATACCTTTATTACTATGAAAACACACAATTACATAAAATAACAACATAAAAAGTAAATTGACAACGGCGGACTTATCCCATAATAGAATCTCTTCCAGTCAGTCAAATGTTGTATTTGGTTACTAAGCAAGGAGATCAGACTATGGTGATAAAGGAAATGTAAAGCAACCTAGGACATAGTCAGCGTTTGGATTAGTAAATCACAAGTGGTAGAAACTATCTAATCACCTGCATATCAATGCATAATAATTGTCACCTGATCTTTGGAGAATAATCATTTCAGATATATCTACATAGATATAAATAAATAATAAATATATAGGGACAATTAACACTGATTGAGCTAGCCCTACAGTATGTTCGAGACTTGTGTTATGGGATACTAACTCAACGATACTATATTATATAACAAATACATATATAGATAAACATCCAAGACCCAGGACAATTTGAAAAAAAAAAACCATTTTCAAACTTACCCTGACCGGGGATCGAACCCGGGACCTCTGGGTGTACATAGATGTAGATATAGATCGCAAAAAATATTTTATTTATTTAATAGACACAACCTAACTTAACAAGATAATTCATAAAGCGTTTAAGGGGAACATAAAGCATAAAACATAATACACACATACTACTGCTATCTAAAAACTAATCTACATAACTAATTATGTAAGATTATGCCTTTGCCGTTCAATCAAAGGGTATAAAAATGATCACTTTTGCAAGGATATTATTGACTTATTAGCTTAAAATTGTAATGAAAACTAGGACCTATTAGTGTGTACTTGAAGACTAAACATTATACTGAAATTAAGGTTAAAAATGTATATAGCCTTTTCAGTCTTAGTTTTCCGTCAGTAAGGAAATTGAATATTGACCCAATATCCGATTTATCAATCCGAGGGAACTCGGGTTAAAATTCTGGCAAAGAACTAAACTCGCCCCGGGGCACCAAATGCTTATATTAAAATTTTTTCGGAAGTATTTAATAACCTCTCTTCGTAGTAGATTTATCCTGTTCCGCAAATAAAGTTTTTTTTTTCTTATCCAAAGTATCATAAACTTATACTGTACGAGGACTAATTTAATTCATCTTCAACATCATCACGCTGCCGTTGCCGTTCAGGCTGCAGAGCGTACCTAACATTTGAATCTGGCGCCAAAAATCCGCCATTTTGTTTTTTATTTTGTTATACCCAGTGTCACTTTCACAGTAAATACAAATCTAACGACATCTTTCAAGCTAAAATCTATTGAGCCGTTCAGGCTGCAGAGCGTGCCAAACAGTTATACATACACACATGCATACATACGAACCCTCCTTCTGGCGCAGTCGGGTAAAAAATCTATGGAATGTTTAATTCTATTTAGTAAGTGTTTCCTAAATAATATAACAATAAGTAAACATACTTAACATATTTATAAATTTGCTGTTGTGTTGTGTATGTTAAGTATGTTTATATTATGTAATATTTAACATATTCGTACTGATAGAACCTGGATAAAACACATTATTATTTTAACTGTGGTTTATAATAAGTTTGTAATAGTGGTTTCATAACAACGTTGTATAATTTTTCCGGAATACTTAATTAAATAAATACACACACCATGGTAATTAGATGGTCGTTAAGAGTCAACTATTAAATAATGCATAAGTTCGGTTATTCGTGGATATCCATAGATATAAAGTTACAAAATACCCATAACGTATTGTAAAATGCGACTAGAAAAGAAATATTTTTGTGTGACCTTCAAATTTATACCACTGAGTACTGCTATTATGTTAGTTCAATATATGAACTATCATAATAGCAGTATGATATAATCTTTCCAAGGTAAAATAACTTCAAAGATTATGATTTGAAAAATCAAATTTTCGTATGACCCTTTTCGAGCCAGGCCGATACTGGGTTACCTATACGTTTTGTATGAAAACTTGTATCATTGTCAAATTGACCGCTATCTCTTTTGCTCTTGTGAGGGTGACAGTTATCGTATCATCTGTCGCACTCAGCTAGTGTGATCTTTATTTATTTTACCTTTATTGTTTCACATTGCAAATTGTTTACAATTGGCGAACTTAATGCTAAAAGCGTTCTCTTCTAGAAGACCTTAGTCTTTTTACGTTGTAAAAAATTCTAGGTCTATGTGGATATTTAAGGTCCTGTATTTTAAATTATTTCAGTGCAATCATAATGATTAATGACTTTTAACGGCAAAGGAGATAAGATTCATCGTATGACCAGCCAATCCAGCCTTTTTCATACGGATGTCGTAAGAGGCGACTAAAAGGTATAAAGTCACAAAGAACGGGCAGCAGCTTCCTTTGTGCAATTATTTTATACCATCTACTGCGATAAGCAGCTCTCTTGCCCTGCGTAGCGAGTATGGGCAAGATTTCCCTTTATGGGGAGGGGCGTTTAGTCCAGTAGTTGACTGATATAAGATTTAAAGAAGAAATAAATTAATTAAGGCATGCCGTCTATATTAGAATAGTTCTCAAGACATTTTGACCATATTTCATGTGTGTATGTTCATATAAGAATATTTAAAAGAAATAAAAAAAGAAAAATATTTTATTATTAAATAACTAAAATTTGTTATTTTTTCATTTCATCATCATCAGCTTTTAAAAACCCACTGCTGGGCATAAGCCTTCCTTTGTCTGTCTCCCTCATTTTATTTGTGGAGGTTCAATAAGGGCTTATGTAAGAATATTATTTATGGCAAGCCTGTGTAGGCGTTCACTATCAAGATGATAGCATTTGACCTTTCCTCTATAAAAATAGTTCAGATATAGGGTTGACAAATATTTATATACCCCTAGGGTACTAGTGTAATAAAGAATTACTTAAAAAACAGACTTATTTTTTTTTACACGATTGTTCCAGTAAAAAAAGTGTAAAGTTTTAATTCTGCCAAAAGTTTAGAATCTTCTATCAGTATTACGAGAATAACACGAAAACGGGTCAAAAGAGTTCGATGAAATGAAACTCAGTATTTGGGGTGTATCAGGGCTGAAAAATTCATTTAGCTAGGTTTCAATTTTGAATCTCGTTTTCTCGGTGTTCTTCATCGAGCGAAGCTTTGTTGCCCAAGTTCTTGTTTTAGATAAAGAAGCTTTATATCTTGACTATATTCATCATCATCATTCATCATTTCAGCCGCATAACGTCCACTGCAAGACATAGGCCTCTCCCAAGGATTTCCAAAATGACCGATCTAGTGCGGCCTGTATCCAGCGCTTTCCAGCGACCTTAGTCAGGTCGTCAGACCACCTTGTGGGTGGGTGTCCTACGCTTCGCTTGCCAGTACGTGGTCACCATTCGAAAACCTTTTTGCCCCATCGGCCATCGGTTCGTCGCGCTATGTGTTCTGCCCACTGCCACTTCAATGAACTAATCCGCTGGGCAATGTCAGTGACTTTTGTTGGGACACTCGAGTTAGGTCTCCGAGCTAGTACTTAACTCTTCCATTGATTCTGCCATGACAACAATATCGTCAGCAAACCGAAAGTGAGTAATATACTCGCCATTGATGTTGATGCCAAATCCTTCCCAGTCCAGAAGCTTGAATGCATCTTCCAGTGCAACGGTGAACAGTTTCGGGGATATAACATCCTCCTGTCTTAGACCTCTTTGCAGTGGAATAGCCCTCGTGCACTGTTCCTGTACTCGGACTGACATAGTGGCGTTACTGTATAAGCACTTCAACACTTCTATATATCGATAGTCAATACGGCATCGCTAGAGAGACTGAAGCACGGCCCATGTTTCGATCGAATCGAAGGCTTTTTCATAGTCCACGAACCCCAAGCATAACGGCCGGTTATACTCCCTCGTTTTCTCTATAACCTGCCGCAGCGTGTGAATGTGATTCGTGGTGCTACAGCCTTTACGGAAACCGTCTTGTTCGGGAGGCTGGAAGGCATCAAACCTGTTTGCGAGGCGATTCGTGATGACCCTTGAAAACAACTTATATACATGACTCAGAAGCGTGATAGGCCTATAGTTCTTCAATAGGGTGTTATCTCCCTTTTTAAAGAACAGGTCCACCATGCCCCTGTTCCACGCTTCTGGCGTTACGCCCTCGAGCAGAACGGAATTAAAGAGCCTCTGAAGGACTTTCAGTAACGGCGTTCCGCCCGCTTTCAGAAGCTCTGCTGTAATTCCATCCTCGCCCAGCGCCTTGTTGTTTTTAAGCTATTTGAGGGCCATCCTAATCTGGTACAGGCTGATGTCCGAGATATCTTCGGTATAGTGTCGGGTCAGCTTGGCTCTTGGGTCTTTAGCCATTTGTTCGCTGGGTTGTGAAACTGAGGTATATAGCTGTCCATAAAACCTCTCAATCTCCGCTAGAACCCCTTCCTTTGTCGACACCATGCCATCATTCTCCGTCTTCAGCTTCATCAATCGGCTTTGCCCAACCGACATAACTCTTGCGAACACTTTGGAGCCTTTGTTCTGCTCGATCGTCTCCTTAATACATTTTGTATTAAAGGAGCGGATGTCGTGTCGCTAGGACTTTTGTATACGTCTGTTGAGCTGCCGATATGATTCCGCATCGTCGGAGGTCTGCAGCGGCCTTGATCGTCGCTCTGCCATTAATTCTAGGGTCTGAGCAGAGATTTTCTGAGGGTTTCGTTTGGGGCGGGGGCCTAAACACCTTCGATCCCACTGCTTGGACAGCTTCTACAAACCCTTGGTTTATCTCGTCCACTGTAACGCAATCCGAGTATCTTTTAGATACTCTGAGTATCAGGTATATTACCCTGCTTGAAACACTCTCGATGGTTGTGACGTTGTAATAAGGGACTTGTGGACGAGAAACCCGACACCATGCTGGGACTTCTTTTTGTCTCCTTCCTGATGATAGAGTAGGTTACCAGACTCTAGGGTTGTCGTGCCCTCGCTCTCTCTTCGGACTTCAGACAACCCCACAATGTCCCACCGTAACCTGCTCATTTCTTCTTCCACCTCAGCTAGTTTCTCGTCAGTCCTCAATGTGCGGACGTTGTGTGTTACCAGGGCCAGTCGTCGACGGGAGTGGTAGCCGGATCTCTGCCGGAGATTCTTAGCACCCCCTGCCCGCCGTTACCATGACCGCTACTGGAGCCAGGAATAGCGGGGCTGCCGGGAACTGGGGGCCTGGTTTTATTTGAGTCTTCCATTGGAGGTGATTGGCCTTAAAACGCCGCGCTGGCCATTGCGTGTTGACGAGTCCACGCTTTTAAAGGGGATTTAGTCCCTTATGGCTTGTGGTAGCCGCTTTGGATCGGGTTATCGCCGCCCGATGTTCGGCATATAGGTTTTACGGCTGGGTAGGTTACCTCCAGCCAACCCTCCTCCTTTCTCATCCGGGCTTGAGACCGGCAACGGCGGCTTGACTTTATTATAGTAAAAAAATTGCAGAAATCATTATAGTATAATTCTAGAATTATTTATTAAAATAGATTTCCCGTACGATACTTTTCAAATACCAACCTAATTTAGTTCTCTATTAGATTTACAAAGTACTTAACTAGGTTTCGAGAAAGGTATTTTCGATAATATAATTGAATTTGAGGCTTTCCCTTTGTATGTCTTTGTAATAACTGGCTCGGTGGTGACGTACCAAAATATTTGCTTGAATTTGGAAACCCGAATTTGACATAGTTGAACTGAGCGTGAAAGTTTGCGTTACCCTTAAGGCCCATTTACACGATGCAGGTTTCATATGAATGCATATAAATTAATTGAAGCAATAGATATTTTGAATGGTTATACAAATAATGATTTGTAAGGCTGAAGTTCCATTTAGACCATGCAATTATCTATAGCTATTAGGATAAATGTATTCTTCAATGAAATGGTATACAACAGGCAAGAAACTTGCACTGTCTAAATACGCCTTTACTTCATGGGATTATTGCTGTAAGGGTCGGAACAGACGGGGTGCAAGTTGCGCCGCGTTACAGCTAGAGATGGACGGTGTATTATACTCAATCTTCCCATTTGAGTATTTTCTCAGTAGATCAATCTACTGAGTAAATACTCAAATGGGTAGATCAACCTACTCACCAAATATCTGTATTTATCCATTTGGTGAGTAGATCGATTTGTGTGAGTATTGACTCATATTCATATTCATTTATGTCATGTTTTCATGACAATTTTGAAACTTAAATCTAGTTTACAATTGCAATTCTTGTCGGAAAGTGTGTGCATACACTATAATATTCTTAAAATGTAGGGAGACGTCAAAGCAACGCTAAAGTATTTAAAATACCATTTCAATCATACATTGAAAGTAGGCTTCTTTGAACTATTAATCTTTTTTTGCTGGGAGGTGTGCAAAGACGTAAATATATATAAAAATACGTAAACAGACATCAAATGCGATGTCAATATATAAGCACGCTCTATTTACATTATTTATTTAATCTACTGAGTATATACTCAAATGGTTAGATTAAGTAAGTATATGTTTAACCACCACACATCTCTAGCTGTTACGCGACGCAACTTGCGCCTCGTCTGTTCCGGCACTAAAGGTTCACAGGTATTTCTGGGAAAAGGTCAGAACTCGTTTTCACAATACCAGGTTTGAACAAGCCTGCGCATGCGAGTTTGCCCTCCTATATTTGTAATTTAGTAGGTATTGTTGTTTTTTTAATGGAAATTTAGTTTATCTTACCTATACATTTTTTCGCGTTAAATTGTAGTTTCGAGTTAAGTTCGTTAACTGAAATCAGAATTTATATAGGAATTTATATATTAATAAAGGATTTCTCCTTTTCAATAAATTCTGATTTCAGTTACCGAACAAAAAATTTGCTTATCGGCTTTGGCACGATACGAGTATGTTAATCGAATAGACAGAAATTAAGACATATTTTTAGAACAAGTAGGCGTCTAACTGAATCGTGGGGTATGTTTAGTGGAAGATAAAAATATCTAGTAGCTTTTTGGTACATGTATAAGGAAAATTTGCTCAGAATATATTTAGAACTAGTGGTGAGGTATTTTATTGTCGTTATCTGCCTACGAAAGGGAAAGGGTAAATGTAGTGTAGAATTGAACAAATTTTTGTATTTTTTATGTTTGTATTTTTTTAAAAGTATATTAGAAATGTATTCCTATTGCATGTTTCACTTCAAAACCTTCACGTTACAGCAAAGAAAGATTATAGGCTAAAATAAGTGTACACAAGTAATTCACAGTAAATAAACAGACGTATATACTTACAAGCCCCCGTCGAAGTTGTCTCAACTGCACCGATAATGCAACTATGCAATGCAATTGCAGTCATGAACAATTGTATGTACCTATTATCTCAAGGCATTAGACAGCTATTGCCTCGCCATCTACTTTGACTGAAATGCTCGTAGACTGTTACAAAGGGTGTTGCATATTTACAACGCGCTTATTGCGCCACCATGATTACAGTTTTAACCAGGTACTATTGGTAGGTGGACTCTCAATTGATGCTCAATTGCTACTTTCTGTTTGTTTTTATTTTTCTTTATCACAATAAAGTAGTAGTCATTAGAAGTAATTTGTCACGACTAGATACATCAGCAACTGGTAGCCAGGTGACATGAACATGATCGCTGTGAAAAGTAGGATGCTTACAATTGGTTATTTTCAAAATCCTTAGGGACCATGAAACTCCCTTTGTCTATAAGAGAACGTAATGCATGAATTTGACATATAAAGGCGGCCCTTCCCGGCCGCACTATCGTCAACGCGAGCATAGTTTGAACAGCTTGTTGTTTCATCCACGGCAATGCTAGAAGAAGAGGCAGAGCAAAAAGAGAGAGAAAACGCATGAGGGCTCGGTTTGCATTCGAAACTACTTTTGAATGAAATAAGCATTTTTATAAACTATCAATTAAACGTGCAAAAAAGCAGATTTTTGGAGGCTTATACTGTTTTTATTTCCAAATTTTTATTTTTTATTTCAATGGAAACCTAGAAATTGCGCACAAGATACCTGTTAGTTCAAAAGTTATCAAAAAAGATCAGTTACGACGCCATAATTACGTACGAGCGTTTGTATGAAAAGTAAGACGGGTTGGCCGCTCTTGATAGAAATTGGGGTTGTAAGCTTAGACCTACAATTTTTTTTCAATCCACATTTAAGCACAACGAAAATGCTTTACCTTATTTATGTTAAGGACATATTAACGAATTATTTTGTGAGAAGCTAAATATCAATGACATCATTTGGTTGCTAAAATATATAGTTGACATACTATTTTGTAAGGCTTATTTTCTAAAGTTACGTTTTTGTTTTTTAATACAATTTTTTTTTTTTTTTTTTAAATCTAAAATTAAAATCCTAATCGTACTGTATAGAACGATGGTAGTGGTGCTAGCGTGAATTCAATTCGCCACTATGCGGGCAGGTAAGGGGACTGAGAGGGCACAAGGGAGGGGTATTTCATTACGTTGGACGACCAGCTAGGTGTGCGGCTAAATTGTTGATGTTTAAAGTTCATAAGGCCTTGAACCCTCCTACATATTAATATTTGCTCTGACTTGGCTTGTTTTTATAGGACGATTTAGGTTTTATAAATTGCTAAAGGAAAAATGTTTTTACCAAAAACATTTTTCTCAGTAGGTACTTAATTCTATAAGCAAAATAATTTAGTCAAAATTAAATAAAGAAGTAAATTGTTTCCTCTATTGTTATAAAAAGCTAGGTAAATTGCTGTAATTAGGATAATGATTGAATTGAATGAACAGGCTTCGCGTTCAGTGTAGTGTACTAAAACTCGAGTAGGTAGATTTATAAAAAATTACAAAAGAACTCGGACATCTCACTAATTACTATAAGGGAGAAATGTTTTTTATTGTAAGTAATTATGATGTTATTATTATTAAGAGCATTACCTAATGACTTTGCTCGTGGTAAACATTTTGCATCACTTACGAGTAGAGTTACAACTCTAACGTAACATTCCGAGGGCAAAAAAAATGTTTGCTAATCTTTAGAAAAATATTGCATACTTACCTGTTCAACTAGTAAAAAAAAGGTACCGCTAAATAACAAAAAAATATAAATACTTTCGTGAAGGGAAAAAAAAAAGTTGTTATATAAATCATTATTTATTTTTAAATATAAAATTGCCATATCAGATCGTTAGGACCACGGAAATTATTGACAGCTACAACAGTTCGATCGACATATTATACATTTACCTATGTACTATCATCGTAAACTATGTAATAGAATTAACACAAAATCGAAACATTTACAATTATTATCAAATACAAATGGCTCTACAGTAGAGAAACAATTTTGTTGAGTATTACATTCCCCCCAAAAAAAAAAATGAACCTTCTTCTTATCGATTTTTTTATGCTAATATTTATAATGGTTTCAGATTTTTCAAGCTGCCTAAAGGCATCTGACATACCTCATCAGTCATTAAATTATCACTAGTAAACTAGTTTGCAGATTTTCTCACACTGTTTTCTTTGTTTTATTGCATTATTTTTCGATTTTTATTATTTGTTTTCTTTTACCGAAAGTAAGTGGTTGAATATGATCGTTCATGAGGACCAACTCAGAGGTACAATCGCGCCTTGTGATAAACGATCTCGTGCCTTACAGACACACATCCAGTTCCTAAACTATGTGACCGCTACAAAAAAAAAATACAGTTAAAGTAGTAATAATAGAGTTAAAGTGAAACCGTCTATAATTTTTTATGGTTTACAATTAGAGGAAAAATATGCCATTAAAATGTTTCGTTTATTTTTCAATATCAAAACGAAATTCAGATTGTATTTGAAATAACATAATAAAACGTGTTATTTAAAATAAACACACACAAAATTGTTTCTCCACAATCAATAACAAATATGTACTACTAATAAGTACATAAACAAAGTGACAACAAAAGCTTCGCCTTACCGTTATAGTACCTACCTAGACATCTTTGGTTTCTTCATTTCTTTACCTAACTTTATTTACAATCACCACAACCGAGTTTATTAAAATAAATAGGAATTTCTACAAGCTTCTTTATCTCCTAAGTACTATATTTACCTATAAATCCTAAGTTGGAGCGCCATTTATAAAGGTAATGAGCCTTTAATATTAATATACAAAAGTCCTATTTATACACGTTCTGAAAAAATGCTTCAGTCTGGCGTAGATAAAACAGAACACAAGTATAAATACAATTTACATAATGTTATGCGATAAAAAGTCGAGATCGTATTGAGCAAAGATATACAACGTACGTGGAACTAAACATTTTTGTTTTATTTTCAAAGAAAAAGAATAAATACAAAGGTTTTATAAGTAAATATTTTAGTATAATAAAATTACCACTACCTAGGCATCTTTCAAATGACCCGTTTGCAACATCACGGGAAATAAAAAGGTATGTTTCATCTTAATTCACGAGTACAAATAAATATAAATATAAACTAATTTTTAATACACACAATATTGTCGTTACAATAAATTGAAAGAAAATGTTAATATCTGTAATTATTTTACCTAAATACAAACATGAACACGCTACAAGTATAACCTAATAGTGAACCTGTATTTCGTTGGCAAACAAAAACCAAAAAACATTCCAATTTACACGCAGCTTTCTGGTCCTGGCAGGTTTTCTGCTAAAACGTGTTCTCTTCTCCTCGCATTCCCTTTACCTTTGGTCCTATGGAGAGTCGATGTCGCGAGACTGCCTGAACTCAAAGTGGGTCCAGTAAGAGTCAAAGTTTGACTTCCAAACGGGGAACCTACGTTCCCGTTTGGACATACGAAATTAGGGCTCCCGAGTGTAGGGCTATTAGATACTACGAAGTTAGGCCTAAAATTATTTCCTACTGATGGAGGAAGGTTTTGGTTCAAAACATCCTCTTGTCTACTGCTGGCCACCATGTCGCTTCCAGGCGTAAGCTGTGAGGAAGAAAGATTGGTTGTAATTTTTGAAGGATTTAAATTTTTACGTAAACGTATTAAACGTATTTAATGTATTGACATTGTAATGTATTAACATTCACTACTTATTACTTCTTTTTATATCTATAAGCACACCATATATCTAAAGTTATGTAAGGATTTTTGTATTCGCAACTAGTAGAAAGAATTATAAATTGAAAATTGAAAATAATTGAAAATTGGTACCTGTTGTGGTCGTCCAGCTGTGTCTAAAAGTGCTAAGTCCTCAGCAGAGAAAACCGCGCCAGTTTTGCACCAGTCTCCTGAAAAAAAAAAAAATTAACACACAAATTCTACAAATCTTTTATATTTCATAGATATATTTTAAAAAGCATTACCTCTCACTTCTTTTATGCTAGGCCACTCATCTACTTCTTCTGATTGCTGTATTGGTTGAGTTTCAGAATCTGAATAGAAAAACGTTAGGTTTTAAATTAAATACATATTTTTAAATTAAATAATATGTATTACAAAAAAAATATGTTGCTACAGCAAAAACGAGTGTAATTTGATTAGGTATTTTTTAGAGCAACAAGATTTAAGTTTTTAAGAACATAAATTAGTTATAAACCTTTACAAACAAATAATTAAACAGTATTTCATTACAGAATAAACAACATTTATTAATTTATTATATGATAAATAAACATTCAACATATTTACATCGAAATCATTTCAATATAGGAGCCAGGTCATTTTGTAACAATAAACCAATCTACGGTAGAACTAACCGATTCAAATCATGAAATAGAAATGAATCTCTTTACGAATAAGCCGGTCGACAGGATAGGCAAAAATCTATAGAATCATTATTCGATAACTCTATTAACTACTTAACTACTTGTGTAACGTGGCTTTTCAATTTTAAGTCATCAGGAACCTTTTACCCCTTTTAAGAAATTAAAGCATGAATAGTATGTAAGTATGTAAAATTACCTGGAGCATTTAAAATGTCTGGTTGGGGGTCGGGAGTTTTTAAATCCGGAGAAGGCTTGATGGTGTACGCGACCACGTATCTTCTGCCTCCGTCACTCAGCTCCAGCATATCTCCCGGCGGGTGCTTGTGGGGAGGTTGGGAGCGTCGTCGACGGGCACAGAGGGCCGCAAACGCTATGCCTCCGATCGCCAGAAATATCCCAAGAGCTGCCGCTACTACCACGCCGAGGGTAACGCCGCCCATGGCGCCTTTGCCGTCTGATGGATAAAGAAACATTACATAAGGCTGTAGTTACACGAGATGAAATTTTTCGTGCGGCTACTGTTCGTATCAAATTCTAAACGCGCCCTAAGTGGTATAATAATCGAAAAGGGTTATTGTAAATTCGTCACCGTGGTAAATTCGTCTTCTAAAAACGTTGTGTAAATTCGTCACTTATTAATTTCAAGTATGGTAATTCGTCACCTAACACATATATATGTACATGTCGTCATATATATATGTACGAAAAACCTATTATTTAAAAATATATATTACTTTAAAATTACAACAATAGTTTCAGAATTTCACTTACGTTTTATTCATTTGCATAAAAACAGTGTTAGATAATTTTAGTAAACCTATATTATTTATACAAAAATTATCACAATTATGTTTATATATCTAATGACAGCGAGCTGATTTGCTTGGGATGCGATATTTATCCTGGTGATTGACATAAGTCAATACAATCATTATATCATCTACTTTTTTAACTTAAAGTTTTCAAAAAACAGTATAATATCTACTTACATCTAACGTGAAAAATCACATTTATTTAAAATATCAGATTTGCTTGCTTGGCATGCTTATGTGGGTACATATCGATTTATTAAATAATTTTCTTATCTACTTTACATTATTGTTTTGTAAGCTGGTAACGATCATACGCATAACTTAATATTTTTAAGAGAAAATAAAAATAAATACAGTCAGCGGAATCCTTGCATTGTAAACCCCTAGTGTAATTATCTACCTTTATATAATTTTTGATTTATATGTTGGAACGTTGTACACATTTTGAAGTAATTTAATATAATTAAAATATGTCTTATTTACAAGTTTAAACATATTGACTTAAAACTAAGCCTAAACGAAAATTAAATATAAGAAAAATATAATTTATTATTTTACGTAACCTAAACTGAACATTTGTAATTTAAATATTAATAAACATAAATTTACATCAAAAATAAATTAACATTTAATACCACTTACAGCAGAAGTTAACCAACTCAAAAACGGCTGAATTCGCAGTAGTGACTGCGACATGCAGCGTTTTTTATGTAGGCAGTTGAGTTCCTTTATTTCGATGCACCACCGATACAATCATACAATTAATCAAGTGTTACGTACAGCACGAAAACCTGGCAAGTTCAAGTCTTGGGAATGGCAAATGCTTACCAGTGGATCAGGCTGTTGATAAAGATGATTATGATCGATTTTAAAGTGCATCTAAACTTGGCATTGGATTGGATTTCAACTCTTTTTAGCCGAAAAATTAGCCAATAGGAACTCGGCCCCCTTTTTAACAGGTATGTTTTTGGTGAGATAAAATATACCATAAGTAATATACGCATTTTTTTACTTACACGTTGACGTTCTTGACGTTCTAAGTTATCGTCATTAAATTTCAGATAAACGTTTTGGTATCACGAAACGCTACTAACTTTGTGCCAGTTTGTGCTACTAACTTCAATCAATAAACATCATTTTTTCTACATAAATGACGTCACAATTTTTATACGTTTTTTTAGTTAAATTAAGAAAAATGAAATAATTCAGCCATTAAAGTATGATATTGATTCGCCAGTAAATTCACAGAATTTTTAAAATATTAACCAATCTGATAAACAAAGTTATTGGTTTCAACCAATAATAAATAAACTTGTATAATAAACAAATAAATACTTACATAGATAACACCCGAACTTGAGCCTGGTTGATTTGGATCCATTTTTCAAGGTATGCTATTAAGATGATGCACACGCCTTGGAACGAGCCGAACTTTTTCGGGATAGCTAATTTGCAAAAAACACCTGGCGCCGATAAGGTCAATGAGTCACTGCATTCAAAGATGTTTTGCGAACCAACCAAACCATCCCTTATCATTGTGTTGCACTCGCACACAATAGTGTGCACAATAAAGTGCGAGTGAGAACTCCCGATAGGTGCGGTGACGAAGGTGGGAAGAGGGAGGGTTGCAGAGCTGCGCATGATTTTTCTCTGTCCCCCGCACAAACCACCCTCAAGTCGTCATTAGAAATCATCCTTTTCTTAAAATGATAAAAACAAAGTAATTAATGTGATATTTGGCGAGTTCTAATTTTATTACTATCTGTACTTATTACAAAAAAAAAACTTGGGTGACGAATTTACTACAACAATTAGGTACTGGTGACGAATTTACATAAACTTTTTATAAAAGCGACGAATTAACTTTGATTGTCTGGAATTGTAAGTAGGTGACGAATCAACTATAGGGACGAATCTACAATAACCCATCGAAAACTGTCTATAAAAGATCTTTTACCCGACTGCGCCAGAAGGAGGGTTATGTTTTTCGAGAGTATGTATGTATGTATAATTGTTTGGCACGTTCTTTAGCCTGAACGGCTGGATGGATTTTAGCTTGAGAGGTGTCATTAGATTTGTATTTACCGTAAGACCGACATTTTGTTTTTTCTTTTTTGATATACCCAGTGTCACACGGGTATATCAAAATTGAAAAAACAAAATGGCGGATCTTTGGCGCCAAATTCTAATGTTCGGCACGCTCTGAAGCCTGAACAGGTGTCATTAAATTCGTCTTAATTTTAAGATTGACACTGGTGGGTATATAAAAAGGAAGTCGGGTACTTTGTTATTTTTAAAAATGACGTGTTGTATCTTTGTTTACCTTTCAATAATTTGTAAGATTATTCCGTCTCGTGTTTAAAACTTTCGTGAAATTTATACAGGTGTCAGGTGAAAGAACCGCTGACATATAAGTATACATTAACGAGTGTTCAGCCGGCTGAACAATTTGTATGAGAAACTCAATTTCTTTTCTAAAAACCATTGGCCCAATAGAAAATATATATATATCATCGGTACAAGTCACCTCTCTTCTACTTCTGTTTCATCTATAAAATACACTGTGTTTATTTATTACCTCTGCTTTCCAAACATTAAATCGTATATCGAGCCAATGTAAATTATTTGTTCAAAAACGCAAGACTTATTTCAATAACCCAAAAGTTACATCTTATTTAGATGTTGTTATAATCTACACAAGTAAAGGAAGCCACGTAAACTTTGCTTTTAAATTTAATCCAATAATGTCAATAACGTTGGAGTTAGGAAATTTCTGAGATGTTTTAAGCGCGCCGGGCCGCTGAAATAAATACCTTATTTAACTTTATATTGCGTACGAAGGCACGAGGTAATAATTTTATTCTCATTAACCTTAGTAGTTCGCCTCGAACTATGTACTCGCGAACCCTGTATCTCCGTAACCCTGTGGATCTCGATTTAACTCATGTTCAAACTTAAAAAAATTATTGATTATATTTCACGCCAGCCAAATTTCATGAAGCTCCGATCAAAACTACTCGAGTTATCCTCGAACAAACATACACATTCGCACACATATAATCGCTGGATTGTTTAAGGAAACTCGGAAAACTTCGATCGCTCCGCTCGCTCAAAAAAATTTGAAAAAAGTTTATTTAATGCTTGAAATAAGTGAGCAATAGAAAAGTCAACCATGAGTGATAAACAGGCATCTACATGCATATTTTTAAGCCAGTCTTTAATCCTTCAAGCACATAAATCGCAGACAAAATTGAATTCAATTGTTCTTTTGACCCGATCGGGCCAATCGGTGCTTGAAGAGTTAATAATTACATTTTGACATCACTGTTTTTTATTCATATGTAATAGCAAAAATTGTTATTTCACCAATGTAACCACTGCAAAATCGTATAGTCAACATAACGACCCACTCTTATAAATATTTTACTGTTTACTGTACCTCGTCAAAGACTTCGTAAAACAAAAATAAAAGACACCTATCTGAAACTTTCCTCTTTAAGCACAATAACGGTCTCGTGAGTTCAGTGATTAAAATAAAAGTGGTGCGCTAAGTTCGCAAACTGTTATCGCGGCGAGTGTGCTATCTGCCATCTTTCATTAGGTGGCTGCAGTTGCGCAGTGTTTATATTTGGGTAAGTGGCCAACATTAGTGTTAAATTTTCAAGCTGCTTTGGAATTGGACTTAATTTAACGTCTCTCATCTTTTGCTATCTAATCAAAAGACGAGACTAAAGGTTAAACGTACGTTTAAAAGCACGTGTGATTTCTAAATAATTTATGAATCTTGTGGATGCTAATAATAGTGTGAACTACGCAGGGGTTCCTTAACATCGATAATCACTAACAGAGGGTGTACACCTGCTAGTCCAATGAACAAACGACGAATCAGAAGTGCCATTTTTGAAACGCGGAGTCACCCTAAACAAATGGTTTTTCCATACAAAAACTCGACGACCTCCGTGGCGTAGTGGTCATCATACTAGTCCGCCACCCAGAGATCCCGGGTTCGATCCCCGGTCAAGGCAAGTTGGAAAATGGCCGTTTTCAAATTGTCCTGGGTCTTAGATGTTTATCTATATATGTATTTGTTATAAAAAATAGTATCGTTGAGTTTGTATCCCATAACACAAGTCTAGAACTTACTTTGGGGCTAGCTCAATCAGTGTTATTTGTGCCTATATATATAAAAAAAATGCATACATACATATTATCACGCCTGTTTCCCACAGGGGGTAGGCAGAGACTATGGACCTCCACTTGCTACGGTCCTGACAGATCTCTTTCGCTTTATCTACACTCATCACTCTCTTCATGCATCCCCGCCGGTTACGGGTACTTCTGACCTCTCCTTTTTAAGAACGTGCAATCTGATCCATACAAAAAAGCCGTTCGTTTAGTGACTCCGAATTTGAAAAATGGTACATATTTATATTCATTGCAATGTCACCACTGCATAAATATGCGTTTTGGAAAAACTTCATTCATGCGTTATATTTAGAGTAAATTACTTTTATAAAGTTTACAAAGCTTTTTACGAGATACAAATCTCTCGCAAAAGACTTTATAAAATAAAAATAAGACACCTTGAAACTTTTTCCTATAATGATTCCCTGAGTTTAGTGAATGAAATGAAAGTGGTGTGGTAAGTTCACTTATTATTGCGGCGAGTGTGCTATCTGCCATCTTTTATTAGCTGGCTGCGCACTGCTTTTGAAACTTCTGTTGCGTAGTGGTTAATATGCCGGTCCGCCACTCCGGAAATGGCATTTTCTAAAGTGTCCTGGACACTTTAGAAAATGCCATTTCCGGAGTCTTGGATGTTTATCCATAGTATCCGAGTTTATTATAAAACTAGGTGTTGCCCGCGACTTCGTCAGCGTGGACTTTAGTTTATGAGCACCTTCATTTTATTACTTTCAATAAAATCGGCTAAGTGTATGTCGGACCACGCGCAGTGAAGGGTTTCGTAGTTGCGATTGACGATTTAGAGTATTAATTAATTAATTTAAATATTTAGTTTAAGTACTAAAAGGAACTGCAGTTATCCCGGGCGGCGAAATTCCGATATATCCATCCCTTCCATGCTACCGATATGGAATGGGGGTGGTGTCTGTATATTAGGGGTCCGCAAAATGAAATTTTAGGGTCAGGACGGACCGAGACACGACGTGCTGTTCAAAAATCAACCCTTAATCAAACGGAATACTTTTTTATGAGATAAATGAAAACTAAGAATGGTTTTTAACTATTTTGGGTGCGTAGATTCAGAAAAAAGATATAAAAATTGGATAGGGGGTGGGGAAAGGGTGTTTTTGCGGTGGGAAATAATTTCCCATTATCCGTTACTGCATAGCAAAATTTTATGGAAGTGGGAAATTGTTTCCCAGTGTCCGATACGGTTACGGATTTTTACTTTTACTAGTAGTTCCCCCTGCTTTGCTTGTTTTTTTTTTTGTAAGTAACTCAAAGTATTTAACATGCAACCCAAAATAAAAGATGTTTATTATTTACTTATTTAGTATTATAATAAGAAAGTAAGAAGTATTAATACAATAAAGGCGGAATCATCATTGCAATCATCATACTTATTATTTATAACTATTAAATTTATTCTTCAGAAGATGGAGCAGTATGAAAAGCTTTAAAGCAGGTTTTGGCGCACAGAGCTACATTACATGTGGAACATTGAATTTTTGTTCTCTGTTCTTGTTTTTTCAAGCTGCAGAACTTACATCTTTTGTAAGTTCTGATTTCTTCTGGCAAGTGTATGCCCACATTCATTAATCGGATTTCATTTGGCACTCCAAATACACCACCCTTTTTGTTTTTAAACCGTACAGCTTGTCCTGGTGCTTTCCTAGTTGTGTGATTGTCTACTAATGCACGTGCCAAACGCAACCTGAAATCTCGGTGCCCATGCAACGTTGCAACGTGTGTGTCGTTGTAAGTAATATATGCATTTATAATGGAGGCATCGAACATGAAGAATAGAAGTCTCATCCAATATTTTCGGGATTTTCGGTCAATTGGGTATGAAGACCGAAAATGGTCAAATAAATCTACGCCACCCATGCTTAGAGTATATGAAGCAATAGCTTTTGGGCACAGAACCTCTTTTCTAGTGCCATCTTTTTGGGTTCTTTTCACCAGCATTACGTCACGTGGTTGATGTGCGGTTGAGAGCACATTTACTTCCTTAGTGTCCATCCACTTGACGGCTGTTACGGGCTCTGATGTGACAGCTGTGAATTGATGTTTTTCCAATCTCATTTGTTTCGGCTGCTTTTTATTTTTCATCACATCAGGCAGATATTTTTTGTTGCTTCGAACTGTTCCTACTGAATAAATGTTTCTGTCATATAGATCTTCCATAAGTGGAACACTGGTGAAGAAATTGTCGAAAGCAACCAACGTATTTCCAGGTACATTAATACATAGTTTCGTCACCACATTGTAACCTAGTCCGTCATTCTCTGTGCTATCACCTTTACCGGTATAAACTTCAAATTGGTACAAGTACCCCGTTTTGGCGTCACATCTAGCCCAAATTTTAAAGCCCCGTTTGATTGGTTTTTTTGGCATATATTGTTTTAATGTACTGCGACCTTTAAATTTCACCATGCACTCGTCTATTGACTGCACACTTGAATTATATGCTTGTCTTTGATAAACCTTGTTCAGTTCTGTAATAAGAGGTCTCACTTTATATAATTTATCGTAGTCAGGAGAGTCTCTTGGTGGTTGCATTTCATTGTCGTTAAGGTGAAGGTTTTCAGTGATCTTTTTAAATCGCACGATTGGAAAAACTTGTGCAATTTCTTTGTTATAATAGAAAGGATCTGACGACCAATATAACTCAAAATCTGGAAGAGGATTTAACCCCATCATGATCAAAACTCCTAGATAAGCCCTGATATCTTCTTCAGTGACTGGTTTCCAATTAGCGCTTTCTTTTTGAACTGCGTATCGGTTAGTTTGTTCCGCTATTATCAATATCAATTTATTTGGAAAAAACCTTTCAAAAACAGTTAAGGGCTGAGTTTTGTGTGTGTCCTGGAACTTGGGTTTAAAACGCTTATCAAAGACTGGAATATCATGGGTCAAGTCAGCTGTCGTCCAATCTCTAGGTCGAGACCGGTCCCTGAGAACTACGTTGTGATTTTGAGAGTCTTCTTGATCATCTTCCATTAATTCATTTATATCAATGTCCTCTTCAAACATATTGCCTGGTCTTTGAGTAGTAGCCACTTGTTCGAGAGGTGGAATGGTCGGAGCCTCTTCGGGTATGTCAACTATTTTTGGTTGAATGTCATGAGATGAGGGACTGCCTTGATCTTGAGTGCATAATTCTTGAACACGGACTGGACTATTTGAAGTATCTTGCTCAGTAACATTGCGTACTGTATTTTGAACATGGCGTGGACTATTAGATGTGTCTTGCTTAAAAACATTACCGTCCGTATTTTGTATCGTTGCATTCTGAGACTGGTCGTCTAAAATTGACAATAAATCTGACCGTGTTGTCTGCAAAACGGGTTCATCTTCAACGTTGTCATTATCTAAATTATCTACGATGCCAAAAATTTCTTCGAGACGATGTTCTATTAGATATTCATCAGGTTGATTTAAGTAACTTGCAGAAGGAGAACAAATACTATTAGCAAAGCAATCATCGTCTTCAGAATCATGATCGGACAAATCAGATAAGTCAGCCAAGTTTTCTACTGCTTCTTCTAGTTTTTTTTTAGTAAGTGGTTGTGGCTTTCGCATTTTTTTCTTATTCATTTTTCTTTTGCTGGAAATAAATACAAAAAATCTGAAGAAAAACAATATCGGTTACGGATAATTTTTTGTGCACCAGACAGACGGTCAGAAATTGTATATATATATTAAGGGAGTAAAGGAAATTTTAAGTGCAGGAACAAACAATGGGAAATAATTTCCCACTTACTAAAACCTTAAAATTTCTAGTAAATCGTACTGTTTCCACAGTTCTTTTCAATCCAAATATACAGAAAATAAGTCTAGTTTATAATAGTATTCACTATATGCACTTACCAGATTTTTTTTTAAACTTTAACCTCAAAACACTAACGAGAACTGGTTTTTTGGCAAAAAAATCGTGACCTCTGACTTTCTCTTTGACATTTGGTGACATATGGCCGCCATTCAAAAAATGTTGCCATTTTTCAAATTCTAAATATTACCAAGATTTTAAATTTTCATTGATGACATTACTGGGTGTTGCCGTTAAAAAAATAAAACATATTTTGTGAATTAGGAGGAAGTGGGAAATAATTTCCCAATGTTTGATTAAGGGTCAAGGTACTGGTAATCAAGTAGGTGGCAAAACCAACAGGTACGGTATATTCACATATTTTGCCCACCCTCCCCCCTCCAAAAAATTCAAGATCCGGTACTGCTCAAAAACTAAAAGCTTATGCGATATAGGCAGAGACTTTGCTAGTACTTGATT
The DNA here is from genome assembly GCA_943193695.1 of Acrobasis suavella. Classification (NCBI taxonomy): domain Eukaryota; kingdom Metazoa; phylum Arthropoda; class Insecta; order Lepidoptera; family Pyralidae; genus Acrobasis; species Acrobasis suavella. The sequence continues at coordinate 9,713,280 of OW971947.1, forward strand.
CACGCTTTTTCATTCGGCAGGAGGCCTCACAGCCCTGTTTTAGTTGTGTTTAGCGGAGTGCTGCCACCACCTAGAGGTACTATTTTGGTATCTCCCCCCCACCCGTCCCCCGCCCTCCTTATGTGGCGGTGCAACGGTAAGCCTTGCCATACATGTCCTTCGCTAGGCGGGAGATGAAAATCGAGAAATAAGCTTTCCTACTTTAAGTCATGACGGATGACGGCATTCTTCATTCGCGGAGCCCCATCAGCCCATAAAACATAGGGTTTCTTAAGTGCGACTTCATTCCAAGTCGCATCCATAGCGGGAAGCGCGAGAAAAGTACTGGGTAGAGCTTCCACCGGGACATCTTTGCTATCGTCACCACCCTATCGATGTGGGCTTTCAAGCTGAGGCATCTGCCAAACTTCAGGTACTCCCAGATATTTGACGTATAAGTGCCTCGGCACATCTTTTCCGAAGAGCTTTAAGGGTGGCAGAAGGTTGGTGTTATCTAAAATCAATATCTACTTCTTGTTGTCTTTCACTATGAACCTCCATTTAAAGGCCAGTCAGGCTGAGCGCATAGGACTGTCTGGAGGTTATTTGCGGCGTACTTTGAGTTCAAACTAACTGCACAAAGCGCCGTGTCGTTGGGGAACAGTGCCAACTGAGCCTGGCGTCGTTGGTGTACTACGCGTCGTAAAGACGCCACATAACAGTCCAAAATAATGTTGGCATGGGTGTTCCAAACGCGCCTAACCTAACCAATCTTACCTAACTTTTTTTTTCATGTGGAAAAGACCTACCGTTTTGTCCACCCAGCCACAGAAAGCTGGTGGGACCTAACCTAACGTTTTTTTATGTGAAGAAACGATTCAAGAAAAATTGTACCCGCTAGGGTGTTGACACAAACGGTCTTTCAACTTGGAGGACCGTATTTGTTGAGCGAAGGGATCCAGTTTTTATCACCCGACTGGCCCACGTTGTGGAGGCAGCAGTTGCAGGCATAGGCCCGCCTCCTTCGCTTTGTGCGCCGGGGATGGATGGTCAGGTCGGTTGTTGACTTCCGGTCCTCTCCGCCACCTCTTAGCGGAGCATGACGCTCCGCAAAGGCCTGCACTGCTCTCCACGACGTTCATGTGTCGAACCACAGTAGATAGCGGAAGGTCGTCCCACTACCGTGCACAGTTCAGCGCGGTCTTCTGCCCAGGCTGGGCAGTCCGTCAGGGTGTGAACCTAACCTAACCTAATCTGTCTCGTAGTCAAGGAGTACCAGGCGGTGCGGCACTCACCGCGCTATTGTCTTCCATGCTGGTTTAAGAGAACAGAGAAAAATTAATATCTTGTATTTCCTTTTTATTCTTGTCACTACTTATTTTGATTCCTTTTTTTCATTAATCCACCCACAATCACGCTAAGAATGGCGGTTGGGCGTTGTGAGGTCTTGCGGCGGCCCTCGGTTCTGTCTGTAGAGGCCCAGAGATGCACAAAAATTTAAACTTTTGTGCATCTCTGGGCCTGTGCAGACAGAACCGAGAATAAATTTTTACCTAAAGGGTAAAAACGGGACCCTATTAGTAAGACTTCACTGTCCTTCTGTCCGTCTGTCCATCTGTCTGTCTGTTATCAGGCTGTATCTCATGAACTGTGATAGCTAGACAGTTTAAATTTTCACAGATGATGTATTTTTGTTGCCGCTATAACAACAAATACCAAATACAAAATAAAATAAAGATTTAAGAGCTGTACCATACAAAAAACGTGATTTTTTATACATAATGGTACGGAACCCTTCATACGTGAGTCCGACTCGCACTTGGCCGGTTTTATTAAATGTATATTAATTTTCAGTCATAATTTTATAGCAAAAGTTTTAGCAATTTTTCAAACAAAATTTTTGACTTGATTCTTTAAATTGACATAACTTTTTCATTTATGAACGGATTTCGATGAAACAAACCCTAAATGTTAAGTGAAGCCTATTAAGATACTACGTGAAAATCGCAATCGAATCGGTGCAAGCATTTCTGAGAGCGTGCACAAACGCACAGACAAACAGACAAACAAATAAACAGACAAAAATTCAAAAAAATATTGTTATGTGTTCTATTGCGTTGATAAAAGCCCCCAACAATATTTTTTCTTATTTATCTTCTATGCACAGACAGCGATCGGTTATGATTTTATTATATGTATTGATTGATATAGTATCGTCGAGTTAAGGGGATAAAAGAATTTTCGGGTTCCAGTGCTGCCTCTATTTGAAATAAATTATTTTAAAGGAAACGAAGATATTATTTAAAATTTTGTCTTTTCACATTATCCAACTTAGCCGATTTCCGCTAATGTGCGAAGAAACGCTTCACGTTCTCAATTTAAACTTTAATGATATCTCCGTTTCCTTCAAAATAATTTATTGTAAATGGGGGCAGCACTGGACCCCGAAAATTCATGTATCCCCTTAACGTAACAGAAAATAAGTTAATATCCCAGAATACCTACTCGTACAAGTTTCAAACTAAGTTTCGGGCTAGCTCAATCAATATGATTTGTCCGTATATTTATTTATTTGTTATTTATTAACTATAAAGTGAGGGGTGGGAAGCTGAGGCATGGTCTTGGTGGGAGCCCTGATAGTAGTGAGTCGGGGTTGCCTATAAAATGCTAAGAATCCATCTGCTGTGTTAATGGCAGGACACCTTCTTAAGCAGAGCCTCAGCCAGTCCGAGCTATCCACGTCCCCGTCGTCCACCCTGAGACTGGTTACAGCCACGCCGCCGCGTGACCGCCATCTAGTGCTGTAGTTGCCAAGGATGCAGGGCAAAGGGCGAGTATTCTGCGCCCGAAAACAGAACCCCTCACTAGGGAGGATATCCGAACCAAATCGAGTGCGTTTGCGAACTCAAAGGTGCTAATCACCTGCTTGCCCAAAAACTACGATTCCTGAAACCAATACAATAAATTTCCGGGCCGATCTATTATTATCAACGACTTTTGGCATGAAAAAACGAACATAACATATACCATAACATATGTGTGAACGCTACAGGACGACTGCAAGCTAACCCAAGCGGAGAGCGAAATGCTGAAGTACAAGCTGCATGTACTTGGACTCAGTGAAGTACGCAGAAACGGATTCGGAGAACTGAGAACATCCAGCGGACTGACTCTCCTTTATTCCGGCAAGGAGAACTTAGATGACAGACACGAATATGGTGTGAGACTTTTTCTTGCTGATGATGTGAAGAAAAGCCTTCTGGATTGGAAGCCGATCTCAGACAGAATAATTACTGCACGCTTTAATTCTAGAGTCCGAAAAATCACCATCGTACAGTGTTCTGTACCTACAAAGGTGGCAGAGGAGGAAATTAAGGATGACTTCTACAATGCACTCCAAAACACCCTGAATAGTATACGCAGGCAGGATATAGTCATCCTAATGGGAGACCTCAATGCACAGGTGGGTGGTGATAACACTGGATGTGAGAAACACATGGGTAAACACGGCCTTGGAGACCAAAGCGACAATGGGCAACGATTCGTCGAGGTTTGCCAGGATTATGATCTGGTCATCGGAGGGACTCTCTTCTCACATAAGGATGTCCATAAATATTCATTGACAGCACCCGATCGCATTCTGAGAACCCAGATCGACCATCTTGCCATCAGCTGCAAATGGAGAAAATCGCTACTAGACGTTCGCAATAAACGGGGAGCAGACATCGACAGCGATCACATGATGGTGGTTGCGGAGCTGCGCCTCAAAGTTGTAACTGCGCGGCTAGTGGCTGGAGTAAGCAAAGTAGGACGGAAGTACGATGTAATACGTTTGCACTAGAACTCCGAAATCGTTTTTGAGACTTTAAGTAGACTCAGATGCAACCATAGAAGAGGAGTGGAATCACATCAAAATGGTCTACCAAGAAACCAGCTCCTCTGTCTTTGGACACAAAAACGCAAAGCGGGATGATTGGATCTCCGACGCTACTTGGAATCCAGATGCGAAAGGATCTGCACATCAAGATTTTCGAGGCTTCCAATGACACTGAACGGGCCAGCCTCAGGGAACAGTACTGGCAGATACAAAGACGCATATACCGTAGTATCCGAAGCGATAGGAGGAGGCGATGGGCTGACGGTGTAGCTGATCGTGCACAAATAGCTGCTGAAAATGGCAACTTAAGAGAGCTGTACAGTGCCACCAAAACCCTGGCTGGAAATAAAACAACTAGCAAAAAGTTAATTGCGACCTCTGAGAGGCAGTTGGAACGTTGGCGTGAGCACTTTGAAGAGGTCTTTCGCAAACTAAATTCAGCCCTACCGAATACACCGGCAACCACAACACCGCCACAATTGCTGGATGTATCTCGAGGCTTTAAGTTCGTATATAATAAAGTTAAATAAATAAAATATCTCCACCTGCACAAGACGAAGTTGAAGCTGCCATTATATCTCTTAAGAGTGGTAAAGCGCTAGGGCTCGACCTTGTTACGGCTGAAATGCTTTTCTGATGACTGGAACAAGGCCGTCCCAAAAAAAGGAGATCTCAGTCAGTGCAGAAACTGGAGGGGGGGTATCACATTGCTTTCTCCGCCATCAAAAGTTTTCTGCAAAATCCTCCTGAGCAGAATATCGAAAGCAGTTGAGCCTCTACTTCAGCGTGAACAAGCTGGATTCCGCTCCAATCGTTCTTGTACAGGTCAAATTAACACGATAAGGATCATAATTGAAGTAGCATCAGAATGGCAACGGGAGGTTTACTTCACGTTTGTGGATTTCGAAAAAGCTTTTGACACTATACATTGGCCCAGTATTTGGTCTTGTCTAGATTTGGTGAAATGGGAGTCCCTCTGAAAATACTCTTGCAAGGTAGCTCACGACGGTTTGCTATCAGCAGACATCGCAGTTCACGTAGGTGTTAGACAGGGCTGTCTGTTATCACCTCTGCTGTTCCTTATCGTGTTGGATGGTGTTCTGCATAAAGTGAACGAGGGCAAGCGACGAGATATAGAGTGGGGGTTAACGGACTAGCTGGACGACCAAGATTACGCTGACGATCTCTGTCTACTTAGCCACAAGCACGGTGATATGCAATCCAAGCTGGATGACGTCCAACGCGAAGCGGAGAACGTTGAGACTTAAAGTTAACGCGCGTAAGACCCATCACGCAGCAGATACAAGTTTTTATAAATCGCTGCCTTCGACTGATATAAGTTATCTTTTGGCATAATAAGATTTTTCATGAACGCCTGTAGCAGCTTTGTGGTAAAACACCAATCTATCACCAAATAGCTCGTAGCAAATGAACATGGATCGGCCACACGCTTAGGAGAAATCTCACTCACATTCTAAGGCAAGCACTGGAATGGACTCCTCAGGGCAAGAGGAAGCGTGGTCAACCAAAGCAGACCTGGCGACGGTCGGTAACAGCGGAAATGAAGACAATCGGGCTATCTTGGCCTGAAGTAAAGCTCGTTATGGAGAAGTACTGCAGCGGCCCTCTGCCCCACCCAGGGGACATAGGACAATAAGTCAAGTAAGTTAACTATAAAGTAAACGTTTTAAAAAGGATGGTTGACCTAATTTTAGCTTTTACTTAAAGTAAAATTCTTGATATTTTTTTAAGTTATTGTTTATACAATTATGCCACATTTTTTTTATATTTGAGTTTAATAATGAGAAACTAAACCTAAACATAACTAATTACTTAGTAAAGTTGTCAGAAATCGTGGGAAGTTTGGTAAAGTTTATATTGACTTTCTACGAAGTTTTCTACCAATGAATATAAGTAATTCTTAGAATCAATAAAGTTAGGTCTAGTCTTATATTTTTATAAAAACAACACCTAGGCTCTAAACAAATGCATTAACTTTACTTTTACGTTTTGATTGACACAATTTATATTTAGACGCTGACACTAAAGGTGAGATGAGAGTTAAATCTTATAAGTCATTATTAAAAAATAAAAACCAAAACAGCAAATGCCTTTTTTTACTCCCAGTTTCATTCTCAGAATTGAGACGAATCTAATGACACCTCGCAAGCTTAAATCCATCGAGCTGTTCAGGCCGCAGAGCGCGCCAAACAATTACACATACTACTCTCGAAAAACATAACCCTCCTTCTGGCGCAGTCTGGTAAAAACTAGCAATATTTTAACAATTATACATATATACTCTCGAAAGATATAACCCTCCTTCTGGCGCAGTCTGGTAAAAACCACCAATATTGTGATCGTTTTTCTATTAAAAATGTTTAAAAATCCTAAATTACTTTTCAATTATCCAAAATAAGTTCATGAAGTTGTTCAATAACACGGACTGAGCAAAAGCATTCAAGTATTTCTTAGCTTCTATGAAAGATCCTGCGCACAAATATAAAAAAGATTACAGAAAAATGGCCGTATGATGTAAAATCGATACTATCCATACTATAAACACTGTAAATGCGTAACTCCGATTTCGATGTAATTTGGTATGAATAAAGTTTTAGACCTAGAAAGGACATAGGATAATTGGTATCTCATAATTCTCATGGAGAGCCTGCGGTGACAGCTATACTCCATTTGTTTTAGTACCTTAAATAAATGTAAACAATCTTGACAAGTCTTTTTATTAAAAGATACACTTTCTAAATCAACACCTTTGCAAGAAGCAAAAATAAATTAATGAATAAATTGTTTTAGTACCTTAAATAAATGTAAACAATCTCGACAAGTCTTTTTATTAAACGATACACTTTCTAAATCAACATGCACCTTTGCAAGTTACAAATAAATTAATGAATAAATTTTTAATTAACTACTTAATTTGTAATGTGTGAAGTTATTAATTTGTAAAGTGTATAGTTCTATAAAAAGACCTGTCCAGATTGTTTAACCAAATGGAGTATAGTTTAATAGAGTATAATAAAAGCAAATGTTACCTGTTCTCCTAGCCGCATCGTTGAACGCAATATTTTCAAGCAAGGTTTTCTCCGACTCCCCCTTCAGGTTCCTGGCATAGATCAGCAGGTTGAAGGTGGCGCCCTCGTCGCCCGCCGCCGAAACTTGCGCCAGGTCCAACTTGAACACTGCCAGCCCATCTAAGAGGAAAATATTTTTTACTTAAGCATTTATTTATTAAACTTTATTGTCCTAAAGTTTTTGCCATTTTCGGCAGAGTATAATAGGACTATTTCAAGTCTTCTCGTGGATGTCGTAGAGGGCAACTTAGGAAACACAAGCTAAACAAAGTTTTGAAACATCAACGAGACCTCTCCAAGCAATCTGCCCAGCGTGGAGAGTGTAGACCAAACCCTTTAGAAGCTCTGACCAAGTATGGCTCTAATAGAATAGAGAGGGTCCTGCTCTTGCAGTGGAGATTTAAAAATATACTTTAACGTTAAAAGTTAACTATAGGGATAAACAAAAAAGAATTCGGCGCCAGAAGTACCAATTAATTACCTAATATAAATATGTACTTCATCATGTCTAATAATTATTTCTATGCTGGGTTGATAAACAAGGAGGACTGTCGTTATTTTTAGGGTTCCGTAGTAAACAAGGAACCCTTATAGTTTCGCCATGTCTGTCTGTCTGTCTGTCTGTCCGTCCGCGGTTGCACTCAGCGACTATAAGTACTAGAACGCTGTAATTTGGCACGAATATGTATATTCATTATGCAGAAAAAGTGGTAATACAAGTAAAGTCAAAAGTCAATTTTATTTTCTCGACTTACCAATCATGTGGGATATCGTTGAATAGGTCTTTCAAAAATATTATGAGCTTGTGAACACCGTTTTTCGATTTAGGGATCCGTTTCTGATATATTTGGTTTTGAAGTGAAAATTTTTGTTAGAGTCAGGTGTCTATCTGCTCAACGGTCATATATGGACACGTGAAAAAATTTACAGCTATAGTAAATATAACGAATTTTAAAGGAAAACTATCAGAGCTAAGTAGGGTTTACAAATTAAAAAGTTATAGGCGATCAACTTATAAAATGTACTTTGAAAAGGAACATTAGATACAAATTCAATAGAAAATTAGTTTTGAGACGTTTTTAGTGGCGTGAACTCAAAGTTGGCATTTGTAACTACGGAACCCTACACTGCACGTGGCCCGACACGCACTTGGCCAATTATTATTTATTATGATTCTCTTTTGTGATTTCAATAGTTTTACCAACTATATCACAGAGGTTTCAAAAGAAAAACTGTCTGAAATCCAACGTAGATTGATAACTTATATAGCAAATTTAGTTCAATACTTTGGCTAAGGGTTAGCGGAAACATAAAATGATGTATGGGGTAGTTACTCAAAAAAATTTACCAGTTTTACTGGAAGAGAAAATAATTAAAAATTGTGTTGTTGCGTGTATATGCTTTTTAAGATGTACTCGTATTTTCTCCCATATTAGGATTGAGTGTTCTGCTACGATTTTACCCAAAGACAAAAACACGAGGTTCTTCAAAAAAGACGTAAAAATATTTCTTCGTGTCATAAACTTATGGATGCATCCATTCAGTTATTTATTACTTATCATCAAATACGTATTAGGTATTCTTCTAAGTAAGTATTGCTTCTATGCTGGTTTGCGAGAAAATAAACTTAGAATGTACCAGCTGCTATTCATTTCGCGCAAATTGTAAAAGCCGGTGGACATAATAGGCAAAATTCCAAACCCTGTTAATAGACGAAGCGGCTAACAACCCATTACTATTTTGATTACATTTTCCTCTACTTGGCATTTGGATTTGCGGCGCTTGGTCTGCCTGCTTAAAGCCGCAAGACTCAAAATGCTATGTCTGCCTCATCTTAGCGAGTCGGAATGGACTAATACATATATCATATGAGTGTGGACCAATGTGTGGTCATATTAATGCCTCTGTCATTAGCTGAGTTTAGGTCTTCTATTGTACAGGGGGTTGGACAGTCTGCACTTGACTCTAACAAAAATTTTCACTTTAAAACCTAATATTTCAGAAACGGATCCCTAAATCGAAAAACAATGTTTCCATGCTCATAATATTTTTAAAATACCTATTCAACGATACTTTACACGATTGGTTAGTGGAAAAAATAAAATTAACTTTTGACTTTACTTGTATGGGGGCAACCATAACAAAATATTTTTTTCAATATTTTATTTTACTTCTTTTTCCGCATAATTTATATACATACCTGTACCAAATTACAGATTTCTAGTATTTATAGTCGCTGAGTAAAGCCGCGGACGGACAGACAGACAGACAGACATGGCGAAACTATAAGGGTTCCTTGTTTACTACGGAACCCTAGAGGTATTCTCTTCCCGAGTCGGCATAAGACTACGTCACGATAAGTGTTACCACTGCTTGATCTTTTCAATTAATTTTAGGACTTCTAAATTAGTTTATGAATATTAAATTTAATATTAACTTACTTAGCTAATTAGTATCTTGTTTGATTCATCTATTTAATATTTTATAAATTGATAGGTATAATGAATTATTAATTCGTAACTGGCACATGAAGTTTAAAAATGTATTTTGCTTGGGTAATTCAATTACACACAGTGGCAAGACATAACATAGACAAGTGTCATGCTGACAGCCCGCACTTTTATCGTTATCGTCTTCTCATATAACTCTATCCCGTTCGGTACAGAAATGACTGTGGTTTCCAAACTTAAAAATTATTTATTACAAATGACTATTATCATGTAAATGACTATCTGATCAAAATTATTGGAAATACTGGACTGAAAATTTTGTTTTTTTTTTTTGTATGTTATATATAATGTACAACAAAGCTTAAGATGTAAATCTGTATTGTGATTTGTAGTAACATAGGCCATTAGGCCGGGTAGGGACCAATACTGTACCTAATGGGTTCCTTTCTCGTTATTTTCCCAGCAGTGGTCATTCGAAAACGACAAATAGCACAAATTAAATAAAAGCAATTAATAACAAAAGAAAATTACCTACTAACTGTATTGTTTTTATCTCTCATCTTTTACCCCACTAAAAAGTTTGAGAACCGCTCCGCAACTGTTGACGTATTCTTGTTCCGATTACGTCACCAGCTGTCACGGGAAGAGAATACCAGGCGAAGTATATTATAATACTATGCCTAATAAGTTACATTAAAACAATTTATAAGACAGTATGCCCGCGACACCGGTCGGCCACCGTCGCGCGATAGTTCGTGACACGAGTGTCTAAGAACCGTTGCTATGGTCGCCGACAGATGTCACGGCTCACGGGCATACTGCCGGTCGGCTGTTAGGGCCCTTACCAGTTTCATTGACAATATTGGTGAACCTCGTCCTGCCAGTAGTGGGGTCGAGGGCCTCCAACATGAAGCTCTGTGGCAACCCTCCGTCATATCCAGCCACGCAGCGCACTCTGAGCCAACTGATGCTGCTGTCCACACTGTTGTTCCCGGCTTGCAGAGAACAGTTCCGAGGTGCTGATGGGCGAGCTGAGAAGAAATACTTAAATGCAGTTCCATATAATTAAAGAAACTCTAAACGTGTTGTGACGGTAGAGTAGAATATGATTTGTGATTTGAAGTGCCACTTTTGAAACGCGGAGTTACTAAAGTAATGTTTTTTCATACAAAAAAAAAACGGTAGTTTAGTAACTCCGCATATAAAAAATGGCATTGCAGCGTCGTCGGCAGCTCACGCTACGATATATGCTGAGCGGAGACCATTTTGGTGGAATAAGATATAACAATGTTTTACGGTTTTATCTGCCTTGTTATATTTTTCTATCGTATAAACATATTATTTTCTTTCCTCTCTCTCGGGTGTGGTCAGAGGCGACATAGTCCACTCAGCAATTTTTTTGTTCATCATAATTCAATACGTTCCGTTGAAGACTCTATAGGTCTTGGTTAAGACATATTAGGAACTATATTATATAGGTTTAGGAAAATCCTGAGATTGGCCCAAAACCTTTCTACGCAGTTTCTTTTTTATACTAAACGTACTTTATGTTATGAGTACTATCTACATAAGTACTAAATAAAATTACTTTTATACGACTTTTATAATATAAACACTTCCAATTGTACATTCGAATCCACAACGCAGGAGCCAAATAGCTCACGTTTTATAATTTCAGCTGCGGCTTTTGTCGCGCACACCAAATCTCATAACTCTTGCACAAAGCCCCCGCGCTACTAGAAACGGTAACGGATCAGATCGGGATTAGTGACAAAGATTTCTTTGTGTATTGGCAATGGAAAAATAGTAGCGAAATATGCATTGAATCTATTCCTACGGTTATTGCAGAACCAAAGACTTGTGACATTAATAGAGCAAGTTGAACGGTGTTGGTCCTTTTTGACCACTTTATTTTTAATAAATAGAATTCTTATAGGTTTTCCTGTAATCTACAAGCCATGAAACATATCTTGAATTTTTTTTTTCAAAATTTTTCACTCTCATGTTTTCTAAATCAGGAGGGAATGGTCAATTTTTGTGTTTTATTCATGAATGAAATCAAAACTATTTATTTAACAATAATAACAAAACAAATATTTGAAATCCTCATAATGAGCCCTTTTATTTATACTCGGTGATTTTGATTGGTTTTGGAGCCGAAGGCCACGTCATAAGGATCGTTAGTAAGACCTAATTAGCTAGTCAAAATAAAAATTCTGAAACAATATATGTCGACAAAAACTCGAAAGTAAAATCGTGAGATCAATTAGTAGTACCGCCAGCCGACTAGATTTCGAGTTCATCGGGGTCACGCGTCAGTTATGAACGGGCGTAACTACGTGGTCTCGATTGAAAATCATTATCACAACTTTTTTATCTTATGTCATACACAAATTTGGTTTATGTATATGGATAGAGGAATTTATTTACTACATGATATTCTTTTTTCCAAAACCAATAAAAATCAGCGTGTATATGACACAGTAAGGTTTGCAAAACTTTTATTTTAATTTCCTAATTTGTTGCCCGGAAATAACTTTTATTTAAAAAAAAATATTTATCTACTTTGCACATATGTGTTTTTGTCATAGGATTACACCATTCTTCCAAATTCCACTTGATTTGGACTAGTAGATTCGGAGCAAATTGGCTGTGACAGACGGACGGATAGACAGACGCACGAGTGATTCTATAAGGATTCTGTTTTTTCATTTCTTGTGCGGAACCTTAAAAATAAAATAAAAAATAGTTTAATAATCCTCATATTTTATTAAAAAAGGGTTACAATTTTAGAATGCTAACGAATAGATTTTTTTGTACACTAGCTGTGGGATATAAGGTGCAAAATTTGTAAGGAAATTGTAAACAGGTAATTTACTCTGCATTGAATACCCCATTCAGTTGTATACAAGTTTCAAAACAACCATAAAGCTAGCAAAGATGTAAGTTCAGGCATTTACAAACGTAATTATCGTTTGTCAGTTTGTTTGTTGAAATCATCTTTAGGTAAAGCGTTTATTATATGTTTGATGGAGGAATCATAAGTCATCATCATCATATCAGCCACAGGAAGTCCACTGCTGGACATAGGCCTCCCCCAAGTATTTCCAAAACGATCGATCGGAAGCGGCCTGCATCCAGCTACTCCCTCCAACCTTGCTCAGGTCATCTGACCATCTAGCAGGCGAGTGTCCTACGCTGCGCTTGCCGGTACGTGGCCGCCATTCGAGAACCTTTCTGCCCCATCGGCCATCGGTTCTTCGCGCTATGTTTCCCGCCCACTGCCACTTCAACGAGCTAATCCGCTTGGCTATGTCGGTGACCTTCGTTCTCCTACGAATCTCCTCATTTCTGATTCGATCGCGTAGAGAAACACCGAGCATAGTCCTCTCCATAGCCCGTTGAGGGACCTTGAGCCTTCTTATGAGACCCATAGTAAGGGACCACGTTTCAGAGCCATAAGTCATCACTGGTAACACACATTTATTAAACACTTTCGTCTTGAGGCACTGAGGATTTTAGACGATAAAACACTGCGCAGCCGAGGCAGATTCGCCGAAAGACTTCTTTCTCGAAGCTGGAACTTCCTGCCTGGATCAATTGACCCAGGTAGACTGGTCTACAACTTCAAGGGTGGAGCTCCCAACAGAAACAGGTAAAGGCGCAACGTGCATATTTGACATGACCTTCGTCTTGTCAATATTCATTTTTAGGCCGACCTGTTGGGAGACTCGATTTAGGTCTTCTAGCATACTTAAGCCCTTCATCGATTCTGCCATGACAACGATATCGTCGGCAAATCGAAGGTGAGTGATATACTCGTCATTGATGTTGATGCCCAGTCCTTCCCATTCCAGGAGCTTGAAGGCATCTTGTCAAATCAAATGGAATATCCTTCGTACCGTGCTCCTGTACTCGGACCGACATAGTGGCTTTGTTATATAGACACTTCAACACCTCAATATACCGAATCATAAGTATTTATGTACTTAAATCTTCAATAAATACTCGTACATGATAATAACATGATACATATTTTTATATCCCATGACGATTTTCTGTCTGTGTGAGAGGAACAGTTTTTATATATAATTTTATCTTCAAATTCAAGAGAAGACGTTTATTATATAAAGTACCTAGAATAAATATACTTTTCTCTTATCCGAATAAAAACCGCACAGTAAGTAACAAAATTAATTTCTAATTACCCGCACCTTGTAATAAAAAAGCCGCAAACTCATTTTCTTTAAAAACTTGCCGCTTCCAGTTCTCAATTAAATTTTAATTCCCTAGACTGCAAGGGAAATATGAGTTAGCTGTAGCGAGGTGCAACGAAACACCAACCCGCAGCGTTTAATATCCCAGCAGTTTGTTATAACATATAACGTGTTAAATTGTCAGCCGGTGGTGGCTATAAGTCAGCAGCTATTGGTGGATTCGCATTCGTAATTATTTTGATACGCATTAGCCATGTTTTACTAAGACATTTACAATAAAATAAACAAATTTCAACTGTGTTTAGTATGTTACAACAACAAAAATAATATAATGGTAAGTCAAGCTTACCATCATGTTTATAGTTACTTATAATACTCGTAATGTCAAGACGGTCTAAAGAGTAAATAAAGAAGTTAAAAATGTTTTGATTACAAAGTAATCTAAAGACATCTACAATATAAAGCCGAAGATCCATACTATAATCAGGTAGTAATAAGTGTGACAAGTTTATTTGCTAGGCAAATAAAAAAAACCCCGACGGCACTATCAAGTGATAAGTAGCGAAACTACATAATATTCTAACCGAATAGACAATTATAATAACTTTGCTTTTTACATCGGGGGTTAAAAATAAGTTCAAATTTTGAACAGCACCATCTAACGGTGACCAAAATAACAAAATTTTAAGGATACTCCCAAACCACCGACATTTTTACCGGGCACAAATGCATAGACAAACAGATAAAATTTTAAAAATAATTTTTTGTGTTTTTTTTTTGCATTAATAAAAGCCCCCAGCGTTTTTTGCGTTAATATTTTTTCTCATTATCCTCCATGTGCAGACTATTGCCTCTGAATACGGCTACGACTACAGCGACACTTCTTTGTTACGGAATTTTTATGGAAACATTTTGTAGTAAACTATTAATTCGTAACGGAAAAATCTTACACTTTTTTATTAATAAGTAAAGGATATACAGAATTATAAATTAAACAATAGAAATAAAAAACATCCATGCTGGGACTTGAACCGGTATGCGGAAACCTGCTGTCACGTAACGCAAAAAAAACCGCGTCAAAATATCTGCATCCGTTCGAGCGCTAGGATGCCACAGACAGACAGACGTTAGCGTCAATCTTATAACACCCCTCTTTTTCCGTCGGGGGTTTAAAATCAAAAGTAGTTCCAAATATGGCATATGTTCAAAAGAGAGGTTAAACTATGTGCGAGTTTTGGTTTCAAAAATAAATAAGTTCTTTTAGTTTCCACCTTTCTTTCCGATCTCAGGTCGTCACGTAAGGAATTATTCGTATAACAAATTACCCACCAATATGAAATTCTTTCTTCTTGTAATTGCTTATAATTCAACTCATTTAAAAGCTCCTAAATCAAACTTAAGTCGTATGTCCTAGCCTAGCCTAAAAAAATATTCTTACCAGCCGGCACAACTTGAAAGACGCACGGGTCGAGTTGCCTGCCCACGTTATTGGTCCCTCTACAGCTCAGAGTACCGTAGTCCCTCTCACTCTGCGGCTTGTAACTCAGCTCACTGGTGCTGCCGTTGGCTGTACCTGTATTAAATGTAAAAAAAGTATTATTAAAGTGGCGAACATTCTGCGATCAGATTGCAGACGTTCTGAAAAAAGGAGAGGTAAAAAGTACCCATAACCGAAGGGCATGTATGATGAGTGTAGATGAAGCGAAAGAGGTTTGTATGTATGTTATACACGTGTTACGTGCTTCTACGGGTTTTAGTGTCTCAAAATGAGAGCAAGATAAAACTTACAGTTTGAATGTATTAAGAGACACTGGTAGAATTTTTTTACTGGTATACTTATATCTTGGCTCAATTTTTCTCCCTCCAGTATGTAGACCCTCGATACCTTTACGCCTCTCTGCTGCTGAGTAAAAGTCAAGCTTGTAAGGCACAAATTAACTACGTAGACCAACCTTTTGAAACCAAGACGGTTTTGGTTAAATATCTGGGAATTTACTAATGTGTTGGCGCAGTCTAGATTACCAATTAGACCAATTAGACCAATTAGAGCCATTTAATGTTCTTTTATTCACTTGAATGAGACTTACCAAACTTGGTAGGCGATACATCTAAACTCTCCCCGCTGTTGTTGAACTGCCAGAAGAAAGTCACGTCTGGCGGGTTGGCAGTCACAGAACAGCGCACTCGTAAAGCCTCGTCTATCTGGGCTCCCAGTACTTGGGGAGATACGTGGGCGCACACAGGAGCATCTATGGATAAAATATGTCTTGTAAAGTCTTATACAAAGAAAATATAAAGACGAAATTATTATACCTACTCGTATATGGGATGATGAGAGCACGGCCTAGCATCCTTATAAAAAAATATCAAACAAACTTCATATTTCATTATTTTATAATTTGTTCGGAGCAAGACCGCTCAGAGGTATGTACCAAATTGAAGATAAAAATCGTTCAACATACAAAACGAGCACCGTCCTTATGACAAGAAAAACGACCTCCGTGGCGTAGTGGTCAACAAGCTAGTCCGCCAACCAGAGGTCCCGGGTTCGATCCCCAGTCAGTGAAATCTGGAAAATGGCCTTTTTCAAATTGTCCTGGGTCTTGGATGTTTATCCATATATGTATTTGTTATAAAATATAGTATCGTTGAGTTAGTATCCCATAACACAAGTCTCAAACTTACTTTGGGGCTAGCTCAATCAGTGTTATTTGTCCCTTTATATTTATTTTATTTTAAAAAATATATATCACTACCTACTGTTATTTGGATTAATTTTTTTTTTAATATCATAGATTTTAAACAGTCACAGATAATTATCTGAAAGGAAAATAAAAATGCTTGTAAAACACTGCACCAACCATAGATTTTCAATTGTTAATGTGCTCTTAGGTAATCACCTGTCTTTTACTTTTAGATTCCATTTTCCCAGGCCACGACTCTTGGCAGGCATCCAAGTTGTCGCAGCGCCTTCTTATCCCATCTCTTCCTGTAGGTACGTTTATTTAAGAAGATTGGCTCATAATACTTATTTCTTTCAGAATTTACAGCATTTGGGGCAATTTCTATGTTTGAAAATTTTTAATTTTTAATATGAGTTTTGCTATGCTAATCTACCAATCTGACTTCAAAGCCAAATACACGACCGATTTTGATAAAATTTCCATGAGACTACCTCGCAAGTATGCCCATTCAAAACAATTTTTTTTCCGAAATGGTTCCTGCGTTTTTGAGTGATCGGAAAGAACATTGAAAAAATATATACGTTCGAATTGAAAGCCTCCTCCTATTTCGAAGTCGGTTAAAAAGTGGCTTCTCTACCGCACAAATCTTAGAAGTTGATTAAAGTATGATCAATGTTTCTACATTCATGCTCAACATTAAGTTAAATCAAGACAAGATAGTGTGATATGCATATGATTAAAAAATTGGAAAGTAACCTAAATCTAATAAAATAAAAATAAAAAAAATAAACTTCTAAATCGAAGATGGTTTAGCAATCGGTTACATAGTTTAGTACCGTTTCAATCTGATAAGCCGTGCTCTTTAGGCACTTTAGGTATGATTTTTAGCTCTGTCGAGCTCGTAAGGTATAAGTCTTGATAAAATGTATACCTGTATATTATCGTCTTTTTTATTCAAGATTAAAGATAAACATATCACTCCATTTACTGACACATCAATGTCATAGATCAATTAATTTATAACATCTATCCAAATTATCATGAATATACAAACTAATTTGCATAGAACTTAATTTATAATTAAAGTCAAAATCTTTGAAATAAATGACTAGAATGAACTTACTCAACTATCAAAAGTCGCAACAATATTTGAGTATACATACAGGATGTTAGTTTACCCGACATGTGCTTAAAGGTCTGATCCATCCCTATTTGTGAATATGAACAGCTTAATTTTCTTGTGGGATAATGCCATTTTCACTTTGTATAAAACATACATTTACGCCCCATTGATCAACACGGCGCGCCAATCACTCGAGAGAATTGCTCTTTTTTGACACCTAATATTTTTACACGGATTGAATATTTCTAACATATCATTAGAACGGAAAATAACTATGTATCCGTTGCATAAATGAAGACACGTACTATGATAAAAATATGCTCATAAATAGTTTTTAAATATGTTCAGTTTACAATTAAGTAACTACAAGCCCTTTAATTATAACTGATGAAAACAAACAAACTTTATAAGCCCAACTTTGTATTGAGCACATCAGTCAGTTACTAGCATTGTCATTTCTATACGAGAATCAACTCAACAATCAAAATATACATGATCAATCAGGGTTGAACATGAAATATGGCATCCTTGGGGATTAATTTACTATGAACATTGATGAATGCGTCAATAGAGAGGGGATAGGGGAAGTGCTTCCGCTATCTCAGAAGGAGGCTAGCTCTATGACACTCAAGAATTTAGCTTTAATGGAATTAACATATTTTGGTAAGCTGCGGTCCAAACTAGCCATAAAGGAAATCTACAATATTCCGCCTCCGTACCATTTATATAAAGAATAGAAGACTAGCTGTAACACTGCGCTCAATTACCCTATAGTTGCTAAAAACAAAACATGTGAATAAACTTTTCACATCTATGTTACTTATACCACACTCGATAAGAAGAAATAAAGAATAAGTTCGTAGTGAGATGGTCGTGACCTTGTCACCTGACAAGCTCGAATCAGCAAGCGAGAATAAATATCTGTATTTAATCGGTACACATTTCCGATTGGGTATTTTCCTGGGTCAAATATAAATTATTTTGTACTGATAAGAAAATAAATCGTCGCGAAATAGTATCAATAGTCTTTGAACATGCCCATTTTAACGTGATTTCAGATTTATTATTGCAGAAAAACTGTTATTAAGAGCGCAACTTAACTCCAAGAAACTATGACGTCATCTGCCAGTATTACATACAAATCACATAGGAAATGTTTGTTTTGACATTTAGATAAAAGGATCTGATTTGACTTGTTGGAAAATAGCAGATTGTGTTATGTTTTTTAGTCTTTGTAGTTTTTCGGAGTTTTTGCAGGGAGTAAACTAAAATTTGGTACGGGATATTGCTACCAAAGTTTTCTCGCGAATGAATTCACCGGAAAAGCTAGTAAGAACACAGACCTAGTGTATAAAAAAAGCAGGGTTTTCCCTTATAATAACAAAAATGTTTACTTCATTCAGTAAATAAAGTAAAAAACACAACACACCCTCAAAAGCAGGGTTTTCCCTTATAATAACAAAAATGCTTACTTCATTCTGTAAATAAAGTAAAAAACACAACACACCCATCATTCAAAATATCGCTGTGCGCGTAATAAACTCCATTCAATGCGTACCCTTACTTGTATATTTCACTTTTGTTCCCGCCGTTTCCTTCCCATCGATCCCTACTATAACAAATCAAAGGCAGAGAAATGTTGTTATTCGCACGCGGTGTACACTCACCTAAGTTCTACCTATATTAAAGCTTTACCTCATAGCTGCGGTATGATAAACAAATTATATCACATGCGTTTACTTCTTAATTCACGCAGATTTCGCACAAAGAATTATTATTCGTAGTACACAGTTTTATCTACGTGTGGAAACGCAAAACATAAATGTGCCCTGGAATTTATATTAGCCATTGTTGTTGCAGTTATGAATAAGATTATTAAATAATCTGGGCCCAGATTATATAACATGTTAAATTATAAGAATATAAAATGAGCCTTATTTTCCCATGTATTGTAAGCGTTTAAATTAATTTATCACTACCGGTGATGAAAGCAGTAGGACCATTTAAAAAAAGCACTACATTAAGTGCTCGAATATCAGTATAGTTATTGAAGATCATATCCTTTTATCTTTATTTAATAAAGCAAGCACGCTGAAAATGTATTGACCGTATACCTTCATCCTATATTGCGGTAGTATGGCAGAGACTTTAATCCACATACATATTTTCATATTCCCCGCTACACTAATCCCTCCTTCGAAGGGTTGCTTAACGTTGGCAAATATTTGAGGGTTTAATGAAAATCTAAGACAGTCGGGCGCAGTTTTGTAAGTAGATACACCTAAATGAATCACAAGCTGCGAGGGCCGCAGGGGTGTTCCCTTTACCCTCACTCACTTAACTCCGCTGGAGTCCGAAGAAAATATATAAAAATACTTGAAATTTTACCTGTTGACTTTTAGAAAGATGCCTTTTGGATTTTTAATGTTAAAAAGTTTAAAGAAAATGACGCTGGAGTGTTTCGAGTATACCTTGCGATAATGCGTTTTCCAATAAAAAAGATGTGTATGTTTGGACCAAGTGATAATTTGGGACACTCTTCATAATGCCCCGGCATTTCATAATGACATGCTAAATTGGGCAAAGTAATAAATAATAATAATATATTTTTTTATGTATCACATTGCCTAGACATTATGATTGTTGTCATGTGGATTTTGGGAAATATGATAATACACAGGTACATTGCACGGGGGTTAACCTCACTCACTCTCACTCACCGAACGAAGCATAGAAGCGGTGACGCTATTCAGACGTCGATTTTCTGTGAGAGTGTGGTACTTCCCCGGACGAGCCGGCCCATTCATGCTACTAGTGAAACAGAGTTTCGCCGGTAGCGTGGCTCTACCACAAGTCAATATTGTAAACTAATACTTGAACTTGAAGTACTTGAAGGAGTTCAGGTATTTTTTGCGACATTATCGATAATTATCATTTAAAATGATTTCTTATAATATTACTATGGACATATTTGAAATCGACTTATTTTATGTCATGTATCGCTAGAGCAGTTTTTTGGCACACGGATTTATTAGCTCATCTAGCACGTACTTAGACTGCGTGAGGATTGCCCGTATGCTGCTATGACTTCATACACGTTTCCTATCATAGGCACACACGAGTACTAAAATTATATCATCGCATGCGGACTACACTCGCAAATGTATGAAAATGCACATGACAGGAGAAACGAGAAACAAATGCTAGATAAACAGTGAGATCAACGCGGAACACACTGGCGGAGGGAACAGTTGGACGATAAAATTTATATATCATCCAACTTCTGTTATGATTTAACGAACTGAATTCGGCCCCTCACAGCTCTTTGTGTTAATTATTGCATTCTTCCTCGCTGAGATTCGGAACGGAGTCGAGTAAACTTCGTCAGATGTATTTAAGTATTGAGATGTTTGTTTTCTCTAATTTAACAAAGTTGGGGCAGAGTTGGCACGTGTAAGCCGGTTTGATTACGGAGACATAAAAATGTTCATGTCAAATTGTCAATATTAGTTTTGTTAGAAGTATTAGAATGTTTACGCGATTGACGAGGGTTGGCATGTAAAACATCAGAACAAAGAAAAATAATATGTAACTTCATCAGAAATAAAGCGGAAGTGCAATTTTGATGGTACATAAAGTCAAGCAAGAATGTATCATACCAACCATTTTAACCAATAAATAGCCTACATTGCCGCTCTAATTCTAAGTCTAAGTTCTATTTCTGCTGATAGGGACGGGATAAGTTTAACCAACCATTTAATCTACACGCAGCATCTATCATAATACTGAGGAAAAACTTTTCGTCACATCTTTTCTGCATAATAATAAAAATCTTTCTGTTTCGCCTTTCATCGTGTCATATTACCTAGACGTTACTCAATACATCAAAGAACACGACACTATCTCCAAACAAAGTCTCTACGACCCAAAAGGATATAGATTTGTTTCACGCGGAGCAGATTTATTCCTTATTTCATCAAGAATATATTTCTTCAATACATTGTCAACGTTTCGTTCCGTTGACTATAACAAATCTTTGTTAAAAGCTAGAATGATTGATGTTGTGTTCGAGAGCGTCTTTTCAAGATGAAATTTATTATACGGCTTTCAATAACGATTCTGAAGTTAAAATATGAGATTATGCTAATTGTTTGGAGTTGATTTCACTTAGGCGTTTTCGTGAATAGCTGTTAAACAGTTTAGTAACTCTTAATAGAAAAGACAGGCTTTTATCTGTGGAAACAATAAAATTCATTAGCTTGACCTACTAATGCCGTTTAATTATATACCTATAAGTTTTAAATTCCCTCGTATCTTATATCGTAGAAAATTAAAATACTCATCATCATCCGAGCGTATTCCCGGTTGCATCCTCAGCAGCAACGCTTCAGAGCCCGGGGTCCGCTACCTAACCAAGGAGATTTGACGAGGTTACTGGTTTTTACACAGAGCGACTGCCGTCTGACCTCCACAACCCAAAGGGTAAACCAGGAACCAATCCTTGGGTAGTTTGATGATCAAACGCTAGGTGGCGTTCGGGACCCACAGTTTTACGTGCCTTCCGAAACACGGAATCATCTTTCTTTTCGGATAATCAGGTGATTCAAGCCTGCAATATCCTATCCAGACTGGAAACAACTTTTCACAAAGTATGCTTCCCAGTGGAAATCGAACCCATGACCTCCGGGTCACAAGGATAACTCCTTGACCACTGGACTACGGAGGCAGTCTATTTTCTAGAAAATTAAAATACTGAAATAGCTTAAACTATTTGTTAATAAATTGTTCTCAATTATGTTTTGTTTTCTTCTTTATCCATATAACATACATATGTAGCATCTGCTATACGCAACAGTGTTTTCTAGTTTTCTCGTCTATTTGCAATAAATCGTTGAAAAAAATCCTATATATGATTTTCCAACGTCCACCAATTTTTAATTTTCAAACCATATTTGCAATAGGGCTTCATACATACTCAAATCTTTTAATTGTGTCATTATTATCAATTATTCTCATTAAAAATTATATCTTACATAAGAAAGAAACTTAACACTCACAAGTTTATTTTTACATCATTCAAAATTATAATAAAGAAACTAACACGGCTAATTAATTTTTCCGACATTCTAAATATACCGTCATTATTACCGATAAATTGGACGACTCGCGATAAGCGGGCGGATAGCGAACAAAAGACTCCAATTTGGGCCGAAAAAGTAATCTTTATTATTGAGGTGTCTTACTTTTCAGCCCATGTTATCTTTTTTGCCGAAGCTCTTGCGGACTTTATATTATTATGAGCACTGCTAACTTCGTTTTGTCCTTGTTTTGAGGAGATAATCGCGTTTGCGACGAATTGGAGTAGCTGTTTTTTGTAACGAGCGACTTGAGTGGGGAAGTCAGATGTTTTAAAATTATCTCTTTATTTTTGTAGGTGGGCTACTGAAAGAAATGGCTTATGTAAAGGCGCCTACACACTGAAATATGAAAGGATAAGATTGTTCTTTGACGTATAATGTTACAGTGCTTTTTTAAATTCGAGCTCGATGGCCTAGCGGGAATGCACATCACCGGCCCTTTCGTAAGTTAAACGGCGCCGGGAGTAGTCCACACTTGGATGGAGTGTAATAAAGATTTCTCGAGTTGTTCCTGGCTGTCATCATTGTATGGCAGTCGTCAAGCTATGTCAGATGCCTTCAGGCAACCTGAAAAATCTGACACCAGTATTGGCCACTTACAAAAACAAAACGAATAACTTACATTGTATGCTGAGATGTGTGGGATCACTTGAATTCTCTCCTAGCTCATTGGCCGCTCTACACGAGTAGTCCCCGCCGTAGTCTCGAGTCACTTTCTGGAGGACTAGAGATTTTGTACTGACTATGACTCCGGCTACCACGTTATGCAGTACTGGTTTTTCCTGTTGAAAAAAAACAAATTTAATCATTTTATTCAATAGTCACGAATCAACTAAGTTCCCTCGTCCAATAGGTGCTGCATTCGCCCTGAAGGTAATATCTTGATAATAAGAATATTACTATGAGATCGAAATCTGGTTTAATACACAAATACAAGTCTAACCAAACGGTTGATGTAGAGAATGTCAGGAGTAGTGCAAAACTGGAATAGGTATGTGGCGAAAAAAATACTATATGTACAAAATAATTATCAAAACAATAAACCACTTATAAATAATACACACTATTAAGTATATACTATGATAAACAATACTTACATATACTACATAAATATACTATAATCTATCTGACAGTTTTTGAAGAAAGCTGGTTAGCTGGAGCTGACTATTTACATGAGTAGAGATACACTCACGTTTTTATCCATGTCGGTTTAGACAGAACCTGTGTCCGTAAGATCAAAAGGCCATTGCTTAGCGTGATGGGAACGTAATGATGGAAAAAAGAATCCCTCGCCCATTTTTTTTCATCGGGTTTTACTATCTGCGTGGTAAGAAAGTATCTAGAACATTCTAAGTTTTTTCTTATCTCTCAGACCAGCATGGAAGAGTGACATGAATGACCAGTTTAATTCCACGGAAATCTTTTAACTTGCGATGAAGATGGGATGTAATGTGGGAAAATGAGAGTGGGGGTACACCTTATGGGCGTAAATTTCGGAAATAACGAGAAATAAACCTTATTGCGTTGAAATAATATTTTCAATATAAATACGTAACGAAGTTACTCGTAAATAATAGTACTTTACTGCAGAGGCCGGGAAATATGGCGTTGCGGGAGGAGTAGTTTTCACATTGACATTAATTACGAGTCCGATAATGCCATTCCCATTCATTTACGAGTCCGGTAATGTCATGTATAGTGCTTTTCTCAATTAATGTGAGGAAATCATTAAAGAAATAACCAGAAATATGCAAATATATACCGAAAGCAATTAATGTTTCTGCAAAGAGTTTAAAACCAATCACTACCTACGTGCTTTGAATGAAATAAACTGCTTTCCCGCATTTTTTAGTGCAAAAGAAACAAAGCCCATATAGCCCCGTCATATTTTACGCAAAAAATGTAATACCGTAGTTTCTTTTATCGCAACGAAAATATAGCATATTTTCGCGTAATTTTATAGCAACATAATTTTAATAAATTTGTGGTTATTAGAATATAAATAATACTCGGAGAGATAATGCATTTTTTTTAATGCGGTAGCATTGGCTGTATGACAAGGTATGGACTTAAACGGTTAATGTCTTTGCTAAATGTAAAAACAGAACTATCATCTAAAACGTCAATGTCACTGTCTTGTCATTCTGAATACACCATAGTCGTCTTTTTGTTTTAAGCAGCGGCCAGGAATGAATTTTCATACTATGTACTTTCCTGGCCTAGTCCAGCAAAGTAATGCACGAGCCAAGAATTACAAACTTCGTGTCTTCTTTTTACTACAGTAATGCTTACATTTCCGAACATGTTTGTGAAAAAACTTATTTGTAGTTTGCGCAAAATAGTTCATTTAATAAAATATGCTTTATAAAATTATAACAATGGAACATTCTACAAATTTCCGTAGCGAGGGATTTGTACAAATAAACTAGCATCGCTGGAATTAATTAATATAGAATTTCATATTTACTACAATTTTATAAGTTCTGATGCAATGTTAGATAGGAACTTTAAAATGCAACATTAAGTGTGACAAAGTAGGTACTTAGTGTTTTTCTCATATAGGTGTCACGATCTAATTAATTCCATCTTGTGTTATATCGATCTTAATTAGTTTCATGATTTAATAGTAGATTGTGCTACAAAGGAATATGGTAATATTTTGAAGGCGAGGGCGCTAGTTTTAATACAGAGCGAAACGAAGGATGCACAGTTGAATCACGAGCGTAGCGAGTGATTCTACGCTGGAATCCTGAGTGAAGCGAGGGATTTATGTATATCGCCTGAGATAAAAATATTACCGTACCCAAGTAGCTCACTCTACTTTTCATCTCCATCTTTGAGAAAAACAAGCAAATACAAAACAGAATATAAAGAAAAGTAGAACACCTATAATACTTAATCTGACTTCAACCGACAATTTAATACTAACTTGTGTTTGGTGTCGTTTCCATAATTTTTCGAAGACCACGAACTTACGATAAACCTTTTATTATTAGTTTTCTTTTTTAATTATTTAAAGACAGTCTCCTACAGTCTTTATTCGATTCTTAAAGAGAACTGTCGCATCACACTATAATCACACTAATATTATAAAGGCGAAAGTTTGTAAGTGTGTGTATGTGTGTATGTTTTTGACTTCTTCACGCGTAAACTTCTGGATCAATTTTGATAAAATTTGGTATGCAGGAAGCTGACCCTGGATTAACACATAGGTTACTTATATACCGCGGGTATTACTGCGGGGCGTAGCTAGTATTGTATAAATACCAAAGAGACAAAACGCAATAACTAGTAGTTCACCCCGAACTGTGAACTCGCCGACCCCATATCTTGGCAAGTCCTTGACCGATTTGATTAATGTTCGAACTTAAAAATTCTATTGGCTACATCTACTTATACGTTTATCAATTATCATGAAGCTTCTCTCAAAGATATATACATAAGTTGTCGTCGAACAAAAATAATGCGTTTTACATGGGCTTTGGGTTTTGCGGCTCTGGGTACTGTCTATCCTGGTAGTGATATAGAAGTGATCGTAAACGTGTGTCATTTACAGTTAAAAACTACATTAATTTATAAAAAAAAACGACATTGACTATAACTATATATCCTGTGGGACCAATGCTGAATATACATATTTTAAGCATAAGTACGAGTATATTTAATAACACAAAAACAATTTTTTTATCTCACATGGTTTTAAGTGACACAAAGTTTAAGAGTTCTTTAATGTAACAGTTCCACTTCGTTACGCAGAAACTCTATGTAATGGAGCTGCTCCTTGCACATTGCGCTTACAATGACATTAGCGCTGCGGTTATGAGAGATACAGAAGTTGTTACCAACGAACTTGTTAGTAATGAATTGAACTTAAGTGTTCGTTCAGCAAATGTAGTAACAAATATTTAGACCGCGTTCAGACGACACGCGCACGCCAAGTGCACGCCAGGCGCGTCAACACCCACGTAATAGCTTGTTTTGAATTTGTTGCATATAATTTGAGTCTAATGACACATTTAGAGCTCAAATTGCAAATACCGAAGACCATACGCATATGCCTCGCATAGGCTACGCGCACTTCACGCGCACCCTACGCGTTGAGCCCACGCTTCGGCTAGTCGTGTCATTTACATACAGAACAATCCATTAAGACAATCAATGGCTTCGTGTAAATGAAGACAATCCACTTCTCCAAGACAATGGTCAGGACATTCGGACAATAGGAGAATGAGTTAGAACGATTTCAAATTTTCGGAAGACAATGCCTTCCCCCACCACCCGCGCGTTGAATTGTCCTGTCTATTAGCTTCGTGTGAATGCGTTTTCCCAGTCAATAAGCCAACGTCACGTAACGTGGTAAGCACGTCTGATCAAGGAATATAGTACACGCTTTTTTCGATGTCTTTAGGTAGAGAGATATATTATCATGTCTTTATGGTAGACAGAGTTTAGGGTTGTAAGACCCATAGGGCACTTTTAGCGTGATTGATAAAAAGGAATCAATATAGTGATGGGTTGTTAGCCCATCTCTATTTTGATTCTCTTATTCAAACTTCACGCCTACTATCACGATAAACGTGGCCTTTGCGACTAAGAGCCCTAGGCTCTGTCTACCCCATTTGTGATAAAGACGTGATAATAAATCTGTATCCTGTATCGTATTGTATCTATAGCAATTTTTGCCTGCCTATGCATCTAACAAGCGTCTGAACTTGGCGGCGTTCACGAAAAAGTGCCACGTATTGTCCTACGTGTGATCGGCATTGCATTATTATGGCATTGTCTTAGTGGATTGTCCCAGCTATTGTCCCTGTGTAAATAGCCCATAACGCGTGTGCGTAGGTCGCCTGAATACGCCCTTACTGCAGATTATTATTTTACAATGCCGGTCTGGTATAAAAAAATGTTTTAAGTATCAGCTGCTTCTCTTATCGCGCAGATTATAAACGCTGATTGAGAGGGAGAGCGAGAATATGAATCATTTTAATGATGAGGCTAAGTCCTTATCACTATTTAGATTCCCTTCTTCCATCTTTTCATCCACGCAAACCAATGAGCTTAACGTGAGTTACGCCTTTGGGTTTTACGGCTCTGGTTCTGTTTGCCACGCTAGGAATAAAGCCGTAATAGTGTGCTTGTATCATTTACTGTTCAAAATAAAATCTGCTCTATTCGTAAGTTTTAAAAAAAATATTTTATGGTTTTTTACTATAAATGCACAACAAATTCTGTGCTTCAAATGACTTGTGTAACTGAGGTAACCGGGAAAAGGAAACAGTCGCGAAGCTATGTTATATGCACAGAATGCTAAAATATAACTGAAAGACATATGTCTTTAGGCAGCTCGAGAAGTTGGACGCAAGTGTTGACCACTTACTCACACAAAAAACAAACAAAACGTTTTAAAGATAACAAAACTGGTGTTTACTCACGTTATGATACCAGGTGATTCGATGCTCCTTAGGGTTGGCGCGTACTGTGCACTCGAAGTATACGTCGTCACCCTCCTTGATGTCGTGGGGGTTGAGGGTGCTGCCCAGAGACAGGGCCACCACTGGTGGATCTGTGGACAACATTTAAAAGTATAAGTTTTCATCGTGGGGAATGTAGTATGTATAATAACTATAAATGGTTAATGGAATTTGTGCTGAAACTTTACATTTTAGCTAGTAACTTAGGCAATTCGTTAAAATCTTTATAGCGCCAAAATATTATGATACAGAATAAAAGAGAATAAAAGACATAAAACGCAAGCCAAAGGGTGGCCTTGTTAGATCTCTTCCAGGCAACCAAGGTACTTGGAGATTAGTACTTTGATTGTATGACAAAAACAGGTGTGGTAAAAAGTTATAGGTACAGCTTTTATATTTAACTAAATTTAAGACAGACTGCTGTCATTGATCTAATATAGACTACATAATTTACAAAGCATTCAAATCAGTCCACCGTAGCTACTACCTTTCCACAAACAGATCAACACTACAGTTAGACATAGGTATCCTTCAAACTGTCTTCATCTTAGCGCATTCCCAGTTGCATCTTTGGCTGTGCTGTTTCAAAGCCCGGGATGCGTTTTCTCACTTTTTTCTCTAAATATAATACGCATGTCGATGGTAACCTAAGGATGCCAAACACCATGTGAAATTGAGAAGAAATAGCCAGATATGGCTCTAATTTTATGACCGACTTGATTACAACCCTCTTTTTAATCGGAGTTTAATCTACTAACTAAAAATATTTATCGTCCGGATGTGTATGCGAAAACCGGACCGGATCGGGTTGCAGATGTTCTGAAGAGAAGTACCTATAACCAGAGAGCATGTATAAAAAGAGTAATGAGTGTTGACGAAGCAAAAGAGGTTTACAAGGATCGTAGCAAATGAAAATCTATAGTATCTGCCTACCCCCAGGGAAAAACGCGTTAAAATACCTATGTATGTATGTTTAATTAAATTTGTAATGAAACTAGAGTTAATTAATAAGTCACAGTAAAAAGTTGACTCTTCATTGTAAACTATTCCAATATGCAGAACATAAAAGCGTGTGAACATTGTGGTGTGAAAACTGGTCGATTAGAAAAACGTCAGTAGCATGAACCTGAACGCAGTGTGTTCGAAGCGCGGTTTTGCAATAAAGTGAGGCGTCAGCTATTGGTGCGCCGCGCGTTTGCTTGTGGTTTTACAGCCGGTGGTTATTTAATGCTAGAGAAATGGGTGAACGCTATGGTGGAAAAAGTTACATAGTTTTTTATTTATTTATTTAACTATTACAAAAATTGCAACAGGCGGATATAAGGCCCAGGGCCTTTTCTACCAGTCAACCTACAGGTGATGCAGATAAAAGCTAATTTTGGACGACATGGTACATTCTAATTTAACTATAATTTAATTACTATCTTCAAGTTTTACCAAAAATACATTTAACGATAATTTTATTAATTTATATACTTTTCTATATATTCATAAACATACACGTAAAATACACAAATATTGCATAAATTCATAAATCCTACATAGACTACATAAATATTTATTATACTCTATGACAATTGGTGAAGATAATGAGCGAGAGAATTTTATTTTCATGCGTAGTTGCATGAAAATAAAAAAAAGTTGTGTATGGGTATATTATTTTTAGATATGTACGAGCATAGACCTAGCATTTACACAAGCTGAATGCGATAAATAATACGATCTGTCATCTTCACAAGAGCAAAAGAGATAGCGATCAATATGACAATGTGACAAGTTTTGATACAAAACCTAGGAGCCATTAGAGGCCTAGTTTAAATTGTAAGCGCCAACATCTTTTTTTTGTACGGGAATAAAGAAATTATTCTGAATCTTATCATGTGTGGTATCAAATAAAAGGGCTTTTTAGTCTAATTCTAAAAATATATCACATTGTTACGTTTCAGTCACTTGTTTCAAATAAAATTAAAAATGCATTTCAAAACATACCATGTTTGGCCTCCTCCAGCTATAGAGGAATAAGGATGAATTTTTTCAGCTTATACGGAAAATATGCCTCAAATGGTAAAGAATATCCTCATATTTAACCCCAAGAAAGCAATTTTGAAAATAATTACATGTATTATTTTTTTCATTTTTACAACGTTTATGAAAGACACTATGGATAACAAAACGAATGCAAGTGGAGATTTATGCCTTTGTAAATATTTATTTGATAGTTTACGGACAGCTTTTATTAATTCACTACTATCTCAATGGCACACACTTCGACTAGCTTTTGATTCATGACATACTTTGTAATAATATTAAAAACATATTAAACTTTCTTGGGGGTTAGATACGAGGATATGCTAAGGCATATCTTCATATCGATGAAAATTATAAATAAATAATGAATGAAATGTTAAGTCATTTCAGGTATATTTTACAAAAAAAATATTCAATAGTGCATAGCTGGAGAAGCCCAAACATGGTATGCTTTGAAAATGCATATTTGTTTTTTTTTTAAATAAAAACAAGTGACTGAAATCAAACAATGTGATATATTTTTAGATTAAGCACATAAAGTCCTTTCATTTGATACCACACATGCTAGGATTCAGAACATACAGAAAAAAAAGTATGACTATGAGCCTCACCCTGTTGACGCGGTTCGACCAAGCTCAGTGGTCAAAGTCGTAGCGCAATGATACATTCCTTGTTGGATTGCTAATTATATAATCTACAAATTATGTAATGACATTAATACTCAAAAAAAAAGCATGGTTACCGAAATTTTTTTTTAATGTCCTTGGACGGCAAACGAACAAGCGGGTCACCTGATGGTAAGCGATCACCGCTGCCCATGGACAACTGCAACACCTGCAACACCAGGGGTGTAACAGAAGCGTTGCCGGCCTTTCAGGAAGGGAAGATGTAGGAGGAGGGGGGAGGGGAGGAGGGAGGGGGGCTCCGGATCTCTCACTCACCGAACGAAGCATAGAAGCGGTGAAGCTACTACTCAGACGTCGATTTTCTGTGAGAGTGTGGTACTTCCCCGGACGAGCCGGCCCATTCATGCTACTAGCAAAACAGAGTTTTGCCGAGAGTATTTCCATTCCATTTCATTAGTTGTGGTAGAGCCACAACTAATGAAATGGAATGGAAATACTCTCGGGAAAATATTTAAAAACCTTTATTTCAAAAGATAAATCGCCTTCTATGGCAAATAGATGGCAAATGTCTATGAAAAAACGTTCATATTATTATAAACTTTCAAAATTTGTTTCGAAAAGAAATTCGGTGTAGAACATACTTAAAAAAAGCGTAAAAACTAAACTGAGCGGTCGTGATCTTTGATTGCTCCTACCATCCCCCTTAACCACTTTATCACTTGACGACCGACAGGTATCGGTCATCAGTATAGAGAGAGTGTGCAATTAAAAATTGTCATGTCATGACTACGCTATTCCAGACTCTCTTCCCGCGTAGGTCCTAAGGTTGTGTGATCAGCTTGTCAAAAGGCATCTCAGAATGTGTACCTACTCGAATTATCTGATCAAGTCTCTTAGTAATACTGATGTACTACTATTATAACAATAAAGTAAAAACAACGGTTGTGTCACAGACAGCTTGTGAGTTACCCGATACAATGAGATTGATACTCAAATAATTGAAAAATTTGGTCTGTCTTCTGGACAATTATTATAGTGGGTTGAAGAGTTACTATTTCAGCTTATTTGATATAATTATTTTTGTAACAAAATTTTAATTGCTCGTTAACGTAAGCATAGTAGGCGGATTGTTAAAAGGTCGATTCATAAAAATAATTGCAAACAGACTAAAGAGCAAAACTGATGAATGAATGAAATGAAAAACAATGAATCCGCGAGATACTTATGGGTCGACTAGGGTTTAAAAGATACTAAAATTTAGTAGAAATTTGTGAAAGACATTCGTCTGTTAAATTTTTTCGTGAAATAACATAAAGAGCTCTCTTTGATTGATATCAAATTGACTTCAAGGAATGCTTTACGTCATAATTCTTTTCTCGTAAAATATTTCTGCAGAAAAATCATAAAGATAAGGTCCTTTTCCAAAGAAGTGAGGATAAAATATAGACTTTCAAAGCTTTGAATACGAGTCAGATAGCATAAAAGCTTTTGGACGGTACGTTTTTCAATATTAAATAATGATGACACGTGACAATAAGGTTTTTGTTTCTTTTTATATGTTTGTAAAGTGAAATGTATTCATACAAAATCGGAACTCCTTATATTCATATTCATTTATTCACATAAAATTTGTAATAAGTACACATGCACATTTCATTACATATATCAAAATTGTTATCGGTTGGTAGATCTTTATCTAGCAACCCATCTAAACCAGAAAAATCCTAGAATGCACGAGCTGCTTTTCTTCAGAGGCAGCTAGTGCATTCTAGGTTTCTTCTTTTGTCCTAGACCAGCACGGAGTAGATTAAGAGTGTTTTAATTACTTACTATAATTGCTTATATATAGGTACACTTACAAAACGATATTACAGTTTGCATTATTTTTTTATGTCCAATCTATATCTTTTTAGTAAAATATTAGGCACTTTAAAAATTAGATAAATAAAAGTTTACCTATTTATGTTGTATCGGCAAATCCGCTATTCATCAACTCAGACCACGAGGATTACTCCAGATGGTCAGCTCGCTACTTCAGGTGCTACTTATCTGTAGCCGTAGCCGCCACTGACACTTTATTAGCCATTATGCGACTATAACGACCTCGCCGCGGCCGGGACGTCCTCCAAATAAACATTTACGATTCCTCCCTTTAAATTGTTACCGAAGCGATTCGCGCGGAGGGCGACGAAATTCCCCCTTCTAAATGCGTTACGGTTAGCCAAGCAGAAGTGAACAGAATTTATTTATATTTGGAAATTAATTTCCTCTGTCGTAATAGAGTCGGTGCTTTCTTGCTCTTTTAAAAGTGACCGTCATCGTTCTAGTGTTGGGAAAGGGAGAGACTTTTAGCCTTCATATTTTGAGACTTGGCTGGAACTTAACAGCTTTTAAATTTCGGAGTCTCAAGTTGATAATACTTTTCAGTATTAAAGTCATAGCTCTTTGAATTTACAATTAAAGTTTTTCTATCGCAATACAGTTGGTTCCTTTATGCTCTATTAGGAGTGACTCTCATCCTTCTAGTATTTTAACTAAGCGAATCTTTAAAAATATATTTTTATACTTTGCTCAAAACGTCATTACTTATTACATTCTATGTGTGGTGACCGTAGCCTATGAACGCGTCAAACTCAAAGGGTGCCATACAAACTTTTAAAAGTCTTTTCATGCCCCTTTTGAAATCTCATTTTGTTATTTTTCCATTTTATCTCCAAAATTTAAAGTCTTAATAATATTAGCTCGTTGACAAAGCAAGTAAAAGTAACTCTATATAAGGCATACTGCCAGTTCTTTTACACGTACAGCCTGTGGGTCACGTATACGCAGAAGACTAACAGTGACCTGCGTGTCCAATATAACGACTAATTCAGAGTGCTAATGTGACTGCCACGGTATTGTAGTGCCTTCGGTATGTTTGCAGAGGCGAGGACTGGTGGATTCGATGCCATCATACGAAAAAGGGCTGCATCTATGCTTTTGCGCCTTCGTGCCTGTCCCAATGGCATTCTAAAGGTGCCGACTTATAAGTGGGACTGCCCATTCCTAAAACATTGGATGGATCGACCTGTCATAATACCGACATCTCAGTAGGTGCATAGCTATATGATAGGTTAAAATAATTTCAAAATATTTGTTGTATTTTGATATATTTTGTAGAACTAATTTCTAAATTCATCTTTGTCATTAATTGCATAATTTAACCATTGTAATGAGACTCAAAAGTTATGTTTTAATTTCAATTAAGGAATGGTTATTAAATGAATGAAACTAGCAACCGGTACATATTAAATAATAAATAAATCATATTCAATTGTTTTTAAAGGAAAAGTGGAATATTTAAAAAAATTGACTTATTTTTCTGAACTCAGTTTAAGCAAACTTTGAATTTCAAAACTGTCAATTTAATTCAAGAATTATATGTATTAGAGATTCAATGTTTTTTAAAACAAAGTATCTTCTAACACTGTGTACCTTCATGTATGTAAAATGTAACAAGGATGTGAATCTGAAATAAATGATTATTATTATGTATCTCCTTTAGATTCACAGGTCTGTTTACCCCGGTCTTTTGAGAGGCTTGCGTGGGGATACAGATTCAAGACGTAGAGATGTTGATGTAATGTGGCGCTCCCGCCAATCCAAGGGTACACCTTTCATAGGTATATATGAAAGGTGTAAATGTGTATGAAGGTTCGTAAATACCCTTGAATAGGTTTCGGCAGGAGAAAGATCTATTGCAAGAAAAAGGAAAAGGTCTGTGGATTATGGAATGAGATTGGGATGGACTGATGCTGGGATATTGCAATAGGAACGTCACCTGCCATAATAATGATTACTGAGTATTAATTATAGGCAGATGGTGGCTTGCCGCCCACTAGATGGGCCCCTCAAAAGCGCTGACAATAGTCGTCGGCGAAGGAGCAATACCGGTGCAGACGACTCAGGGGTGTCGAGAGGTGTGCTGCGCTTTCTCCGAAGTCACCCGCGGTGTTATGCCCTTTGACACTTCCACCCCTGGAGTAATAGCTTTGACGACTCCTCTCTGCACGGCCAATTAAGGCAAAACAGAGCTGAGACTCCTGCGAGCCCTCTTGGATTTACACCCCGACCGTTGAAGACACGTCGGGGTCGAGGGCTCTGCTCTGACCGGCTCTCTGGAACATTCGGGTCCGTGGTGTCGTTACTTACTAACAGCTCGCCACAAACTGCTCTGCAGCCTTATTATTATTATTATTAATAGGTGAATTTCTAAAACATAGAAATAAAAAGAAGAAAAAAGAAAGGAAATTGAACTCAAGACTAGTCGTCTACAGCACTAGTCACCGCTGAAGAAGTATTTAACGCCTTTGTGGGAACGCCGAGCGAGAAATTAAAATTGTTAGCGACGTTTGTACTCATAATTGGGTGTCGTTGAATCGAATCATGTTTTTACGTTTCGTTTCATGTAATTTGTGGAAGCTTTGCGTCTGCAAATATGAAATTAGTGCGATCGTATAAAATTTTAATTACCTTCTATTATTGTGAGTAAATGTCCTATCTTCTTATTCGCCAGTTGACTGGAAGAGATTCCAATATGGGACAAGTCCGCCGTTGTCAATTTACTCTTTATGTTGTAATTGTATGTAATTGTACAAAAAAACCTTTTGGTAAATTTCGAAAATATTTAAGGGATAAGAAAAATTATTTATATGAAACTTTTGTAACTGTATTTAACTTTTTACTTATTAAACTTAGTTTTTGTCGAAGAATGGTGACTTTTTAACAATTTGCAATATCAATTCTTTGTTTGTTACTGCATGTTATTATGGTGTCATGATGTAATTACCATTGCCTATATTTTATAACGTCTAAAAATATACTGAATCTATTTTAAGGGTGAATTTATGTAAGTAAATTCTTTATTAAACATAAAAAGCCACAATTAAAAATTAAAAAAAAAAACACCAAGGTCCCTGATTCCTAACAACTTTCCCCAAGAAACATACAAATCGTAACGGAAAGGGGGTATCGACTCGAAAGTAAACATACTAATCATGTGAACAACTTTTACTATGGGACCATCTCAGAAATCTTTAAAAAAAAAATCTGCAGCTCCATACATTGTTTCACGGTAATTGAGTACTTAATTTCATAGGAGGTAAAGATTTTTTACGATTTCAGGGTTGGTCCCATAATAAAAGTTGTTTACATTTATTGTATGTTTACTTCCTTTCCGTTACACTTAGTAAATAATTTTGACCTTATAAATATAAGGTCTGAACAATTTTGCCTGTGGAACATATATTTAAATATGAAAAATATTTTTTGGCTTTCCATATCAACTCTAATCAAATAAAATCGGTCAATTTCATCAGAGTTAATCAAAATTTGATCAGAGTTGAGATGGAAAGCCAAAAAATATTTTTCATATTTAAATATATGTTCCGTAGAAAAAGATGTTCAGTATCATGCTCTGAATTCACCGTTAAAATAGTTTCAGTATATTTTGTCAGACCCTGTATAAACCTATTTAAAGTCAGTGAATAGCTTTTCTGGTAGCTAGAACAATTTAGGAATAGTATTAATTTAACATTTTTCCAAGTACACACTTACAAAGCTGAATTTAGTTAAGCAATTAAAAGTTGCTAGGCGATTAAATTCAGGTGGTAATTAAAAGCCGGGCAATCGAAATTAAACTGGCCGATTTAAAGTTGGTCGTTTGAGTCTGTTCGGACTATGCTAAATGGTTTTGTTAAAGTTATTTCTATAATATTCGTGATGTGAAAGATAAATGTGAGACAATAATTAAAATAATTAGTCCTTTAAATTTAAAGATGCAGTAAAACAACTAAAAGAGCATAGGACTAAACTGTTTAATGACATCTTTATCTGCCGGTGAAAAAAAAAACATCGTGAGGAAATCTGGGCATTTTTACTATGTAAGTATTTTACCATTTTTTACAAAAGGTTTTATTCATAACATAAATATTAACAGTTACATCATACTTCGGTATAATACTAAAAATAATTTATTTAAAAACATATTTTATTAAACATAAAAATATCCTGCAAATCCTTTCCCTGTATGGGAAGCTGGCAGTATTGCCAGTGTATTAAATAGAAAAAGCATTGACAATCCAATATCACTGCCGAAAAAGAAACTGTGTGCGTTTCTTTCCATACAATGACTCCGACAAGAGGTTAGCTCTTTAAGGTTGAACTAGTCGCGGGCCCGAACTCACACCTGGGCGCGGCCTAAAAGCATGCTGTCTCAGCTAACGTTGTGTTAAATGCACGATAATTCATAGTTAACCAAGCGAGTAAAAACATACGTAAAGTCATTTGGGAAAAGGGATTTTATGCATAAAATACTGCATTAATCAATTACAAGAAAAATGTATTGAAATCTTCAATAACTAAGCCATGTTGGGGTAGACTTTGTTTTGGAGGTTTTACAGTAATTTCTTATTTACGCCGAAAGTTGCGTAAAAGCAAGCAAAAAAATCTTTGGTAGCTCATACGCTCAAAACTTTTTAATGACTTTTTTATTTAACTATTCTGTATCCATACAGACAAAATTTATAGTGAGACAAAACAATATCTTGTTTAACTTTCCATGTACAATGTCATACAGTGGAGGAATCCGCTCCGAAATTTGTATAGAAAAAGTATCGACTAGTTCACTCTTAATGTAACAAAATGTCAAAACGCGTACTTTAGAATAGGGCTGTCCCGAGTGGGAATTAGTTTTTGTCCTCACCGCACGCTAATTGTCGTATGTCGCGGCTTCAGGGTTTAATTGCATTTTGGTGAGTCGACTACGAGCGTTTCGTATTAGGTTTCAGATACAGAGACTGACATACACACTTTCACGTCTTTATCTGTTAGAGGGTAGAAGGAGGAACCAAGGTTACTATTAGCACAATTAAAGGTTAGTTTGTTATGTGTAGCATTTCTTAGCTTGTCAATTAATTTTACATTACAATTTATTTGCATTAATTTGATTACGGGAGTTTCTAGTGGGAATTAGATTTTTGTCGTCAGTACACTTTTCAACAATTCATAGTTCCATAATTTACTACTTCTACTAAACAATTTTTAACCCCCGACACAAGAAGAGGGGCGGTATAAGTTTGACATATCAGTGTGTTTATGGCATCATAGTTCTATCATTCATCATAATGATTATGATGAAATTATTAGGATAGTGTTTTTTTTTTTGTTTGTAAGCTGATTGAGATGGTTGTTAGCTACAGTTGTGTCGAGAGTTACGATTTTTTTTTAATTTTATTTTCAATTTATATTTGTCTCCGTGAAATATGTTGTTGATGTTAAACCCAACAACTTTTGTTTTATTCCCTAGTCGGTATTAGTTTTCGGTCGTCAACACATGTTAACTGTCTCGTCTGCTGGGTTTAATTGCGTTTAGTGGGTTGGATACGAGCGTTTCATATTAGGGTGACACTGAAATGTCTACCGTGGTCTTCATTTGTATACAGAAAGGGCTTTTATTTTACATTTCTACAGCTCTAGTTTTTCACAATATATACAATATTTCCAAAAATCATCAAAACTGGAGTTTAAGGGGAAAATCCTCATCGCTTTTTGTACGAAGAAATTGAGCTTCACAATGCTAACAAATTTTGTCCTTGTTGGGAATCAATGTTTTGGTCATTTGCACATACACATTTCGGGTCACATAGACCAAAATTTTTTTTTACTATATTTTGCTAGATATGTAACTAAAATTTTTGATACACAGCTGTGTATGTATAGACCAAAAATGTTAGTTTTAGCCACTAAGATAAAAGTATAAGTATGTTTACTATACGTATTTATAAATGTAAGTTAATAATTTGTATTTATTACTTACTTTTTAAATATTTATATTTATATAGATATTTTTAATAAAGTTTATGTAATTAAATATATTCTAATTCATTCCTTTCGATATACTTATCTTAGTTTATTTGCACCCCATCTACCATTTTTTCTGCTACGTCCCAAATGTGAACTGGTAGACAATGCTTAGCATCAAGTTGTACCTTTTGTACTATATAATCTTTTAAGTGCAATAAATTAAATAAATAAACAAATAAGATGACGATAAGTGAATCGCATACTAGTTTTATACTAACACTACTTTTTAAGTCTTGAGATCACACTGTTAACAGCATGTACTACGTCCCAATTAAAATACGTAGTTATTCTGATCTTCGAGAGATTTGTCTACTCTATATGTGCACAAAATGTAAACATATAAAGGAACGGTCAGGTACCGGGATACCTGACCAAGCCCTCTATTTATATCTTGAATTTTCTTTTAAACTAAAAATAATATAAACATGAAATTTTATATTCAGAAAGATTTAATTCAAGTCTGTCTGAATTTAAATTTTCATGTTAATATCATTTTTAGTTTAAGAGAAAATTCCTGGTCAGGTATCTTGGTACCTGACTGTACTTTGAAAATATTTGCGAAATTGATTAAATACTGTGCAGATGTAGTTTACTAGTTAACTACTAGAGTTGAGTCCAGAATTACAACAAGGGCTGTCCGGATAGATATTCGTGTTTATGGATGCTGAAATTACAGTTTGACCTTTTCATAATGTTGCTTTTAGTCGTGAATTTATTCATCCAACTACTCGCGCCAGCAAGATTTTAGCTTAATGAAATTTGTAAATATTTAAAGACTAGTCTACGAGTATTATTAGTGACATAGTTTAGTCGTCTGAAGTCCAATTGTATATGTCATTATATTCACATTTTCATTTTGTCATTAGTCTAGTTTGTATTTGTTTTCAAATTTGCCTAAGCGTATTTTTTTTGTTGTATGTTATGTAATACTTGGTGACAAAGCAAGTGCTGCTAATGGCTTACAGGCCAACGCCATTGTTTATGGTTTAAACGTAAATATTATTAAGGTAAAGGTACACTATTATTATTTTATGGAATATTTGCTATGTCGTGTTTTTGCACCAGTATAAACGTAGCAAGAACACTGAAATATTTGAAAAGAGAATTATTGAAACGAACAGCCAAATCAATTAGATACAGAAAATATATACAAAGTTTTAAGTGACAACGGTTTAAAGAGTGAGAAGTGAATGACCATATATTAACAATGCTCTATTCTATGCGCTAAAACATAAAGCCTAATCTGATAGGGAGAATTATCAAAAGACGAAAGATAAGTTACAATTTTTTATTTAAAGCTTTTATTGATATCAAAGCATGCATAGAAATAAATACTCAAAATTTTTTGTTAATTGAAATCATCTTACAGCGTGATGTCATCAAGTGTCCATTAACGTGTTGACAACAACGTTAAAAAAAAATAAGACTTCATACACGTCACAACAATTACTGAATCTGCCACCAATAAAGTAAAACACAGGTTTGAAAAATTCTGCATGATAAACAAGCGGAAGTTTTAATACTAATAAATGTGCAGCAGGCTTAGTAAGATAGCAAATAATTAAATAAGGAAAAAAGAATGAAAACAATCATATAATTAAACACAAAAAAAAAGGTTCATTCTATGCCCCGTTTATATATATATTGATTATAAATACACTAATATTAAAATAGAAAATCAAATTTGACTTCGTTTAACATTCGCTTGTGCAAAATTTGTCACAAGTGTCATTTTCGCTATCGAGGTGCCTAGAGCCGGAATTAGCGTTACTTCTTAATTCTCGAGCCCCGTTCTCTAAACGAATATTGCTACAAAATAAGCAATAAAGACGCTGGCTTAACCAGTTTGCACATCTCTAACGTCGTTCAGCTTAATTATCATTGCTACTTAAGTACGCTTTCTGCACGCCCCGTCTAACGACACACTGTCTTAGCGGGTTGGTTTTTAAACGGCGCAATTTGAACTTAGTTGCTCCTGTAAGATCACGAGACGCAAAGGTTAGTAATTTTTTTTTAAATTTTCATCTTGTCACTTTCACGTTTAGAAGGCATGACTTTCATATCTTGTACTTTTATATTTCGAGTTAGACTCGCATGGTCTTACACGCAAATAGTCTAGTAGAAACTTGTCTTAAACGCAACTTGGAACTCTTTTAAATAGAAACTTGTCTAAGCTGCCTAGCACCTATGTTTTTTTTATTGTGCAAAGTCGCCAACTTAAAAACATAAGTATTTTTTTATTATAATGTGTTTTGGCCTGATAATAATGTTACAAAGAAAACTTTAAATCCAACAAACGAGTAAATATTTTATCAGTTAAGTATATCTTGATACTCTTAATATTTATTTTCGTTTACGCATATTACAACAAAAAACATTTTAATCAACGAAAACATGTCTGTTCTGTATGTGATAGCAATGATTAAGCAGAAACGTACTGTTAATTGTAATTCGCACGGGGCTGTGTGCTAACAAAGAACAAAAGGCGAAATTCAGCGGATCCTGAGTTTGCTAAAAACGTTCCAATCTCTCCACATTGTTTCCAAGAGATATCTTTCGGAATAACGAAGTGAATTTCCTCCTGTTTTAATAAACGTACGAGTTGTACTAAATCTACGACACGCTGCGTTTTGGTTTTATTACAAAAGCAGTGCTTTTTGAATTTAGTTTGCAGCGTTGTTTTAGATTTATTGAATTGTTGTGCTGATATGACACATACTTAGTAGTATTTATATAAAAATGAAAGAGTTTGTTATAATTGCTGTTGCTCATAAATTGAAACTAAATATATTTTTCCAAAATATATCCCTCAATGTTTTTGACTCTCAAGTAAAATGAAGAGTTTAAAGAGTGAGAGTGAGCAAAGTTATAATTAGATTTTTTCTACAAATGTAGATTTTTTGACTTTTATGCATGTGGCAGGAGGCCGAAAAGAGATAGAGACGTGAAAAAATAAGAGATAGGTCCATGCACAGCAGTGGGACACTTCATCTAAATAAGATACTAAAATAACCTCCAATTTCAAGTTTTTTTAGTTAAACTGAATGCTCCAAAGCAGCAGTAGGGTGAGTCCTACGCATCTCTAAAATATTTTTTTTTTATTGTAAGCACCTGAGTTAAGAATGTCTTTCCAACCATAACCATCTCGTCTGACATTTTATTCTACAAAATGTTCAAAAAAATTATATAAATCAAATATCTGAAATAATGTCAGATAAGGTAGTATGGTAAGTAGGGTAGAGTTGATTATCAGATGTACTTGGATTATTACCTATTCCAATCCTATTAAATATAAGACCGACTAACATTTTACTAGCTGAGAACACACAGAACAAGTGAATTAAATGCGGTCGGTAACCTCGACAATATAAAGCCTAGGCTAGACTGGGCGTGATGCGTTCCCAACTTTGCCGGACAACAGTTTATCCAACGCTCCACTGTTCACCAACTTCTAACTAATTCGGTCTATTTTAGACCTACACTGCAGTAAAAGCTACGTTCAGACGCACTTCTCATGCCATATACAGAATTACTTTTACTTTTAAAACACCAACAACCTTTTTGGAGCAAGCCATGATAATGAAGTACTTTCCGTAAAAACGATTTTCGAAAATCGTAACAAATATTTCGACTTTTCATACAAATCCATTTGGCTGAGCGCTAATTTTTAATTTTGACGAAAAGTCGAAATTTTTGTTTCGATGTTCGATAATTGTTTTATGGAAAGTAGTTGAGCTTCATAGACTGAACTTGTTCCAAAATGTTGCTGGTGTTTTTAAATTAACCCTGTATAACTAGCGGCTCTGTGAGCTGTAGACCTGTCAAGTCTGTCATTTCATAGTTTGAAACTCAATGAATGTTCATCTTAAAAAAAAAAAACGAATTGATAAAACAGTACTTTTATCTTAAATTTGATTTAAATAGCACCACTTGTAGGTTGCCTGGTACAAAAAGCCTTGGGATTTAAGTCCGCCAGTTACATTTTTGTTATAAAGTTTTACATATTACTAAAAAAATAAAACAATTATTCGATCTTTACCGGTTTCATCACCATTGGTGAATAGTAGACTAATGAGTAGTTTGATTTCGTTCTCATGCCTTGGTGGCGAATCAGTTACCTTTTTTGTTTACCAGTGGCACAGAATAAGTATAACAGTACTCACGCACAGAAGTCTTACTCAGAAAAGAAATTCAAAGAAATAGCTACTTTATGTGGTTAGCGCTATGGTTTAATTTAGCTCGCTTCAGAACTCCTCACCTCTTCATTTAGATACCTAGACATCCATTTCAAGCCAATTTCATTTTTATTACTCTTGACATACGATTCATGAAACTGAATTTTCCCCTTCGAACTGGTCGCCGCGCGCATAGTAATATTGTAGGTATATTGTCGATACCTAAACTGGGAGTGACACAGGCCCGCTGTGGACAGAGTTAAAAAAAAAAACATAATAACATACTCGTAGATGGTGGTACGGGATTTATAAAAGCGTGCTTATGTATCTAATAAATAAATGGCTGTGTGGTGACGTCTGACTAAAATAGAATTTGTCGCCACCCATTTCCTATCCCACGGGTATGATCAAGGCAACTAAGGGAGGAATATGTAACAGAGATCAGGCAGCAGCGTTCACTGTACACAGATACCATTTACTGTGATTACCAACCTGTCTGCCCAGCATAGTGATTATGGGCAAATCCTCCCTTTATAAGGAGA
This sequence comes from Acrobasis suavella, assembly GCA_943193695.1. NCBI lineage: Eukaryota > Metazoa > Arthropoda > Insecta > Lepidoptera > Pyralidae > Acrobasis > Acrobasis suavella. The sequence goes on from OW971947.1 coordinate 9,756,581, forward strand.
GGTCTTTAGTCCAGCAGTGGATTGATAGGTTGTTAAGAAGAAGCTTATGGATCTTTATATTAATCTCACGTCACTTAGAATCAAGTGTCCACTAACTTTAGCTGTGTAGTAGACGCAGCTTACGCCAACTAGACCGGTGACACCTTCCTGTCTAAGGATTAATTCGCTTTTGTCCGGTGTTCCGCTTACTTGGCGTCTCTCAGTATTACCAATGCCTAAATATAGATATTGTGAATAAGGTTGAATAACCTTTATGCTGGTCTGGGAGAAAAGAAAGATATCTTCACGGAGAGAAGCAACTGGTGCATTCTACATTCAGGTCGTAACAGCCGATCGAGGGAACGGGCGAATCGAGAAATCATGTTAATAAACGATGCGGATAGGAACTCCTTGTCTTGATTCCTTTCTCAACTAAATTTTGCAACCTACCTTCCGTTAAAAGTGGGTTTTAGACCTTACGACTTACCTTATGGTTCTAGGCTCTGTCTAAGCTATAAGAGATAAATGCGTGATTATGCAGAAGTGTTTATAAGTAGAATAAATATTCCACAAAACTTCCTTGTGATATACATGAAATACGGGTAAACTCACAGACGAAAAAAATACTTAATAATAATGATTTTAGATCATGTTGGTTTTAACAAAAAAAAAAATCTGAGTCTATAGTTTTAAGGCTTCACAGCTAAGAATTAGGGTACATGGATCTTTTATATGGCAATCCTTTGAGGTGACCTATGTCGCTCAAAGGATTTCAAAAATGAAAGATCGAAGGTAAAAAGTTTTGCATTTCGATGAGGAAATAAAAGATTTAGGTTTGAGTAACCCAAAGGTAATTTATAGGCCTATTAATCTATATATAATGAACAATGAAGATTAAAATAAATAAATACTTACACACAACGTCTAATTTGAATGAGTCTTCAATACTGTGGTCGGGGAGCGCATTGTTATCAGCCTGGCATTTGAGCTGGACTCCATCGTCTTCGGGCTTCGGCGTGAACTGCAGGGTACTGCTCACCCACGTCTCGTTCTGTGCTTCTATTATCTTAAGGAGATAAAGGTAGAATTATACAATATGGAAGAGAAATACCCATAATAAATCGAACCACGGGCTTTACTAGATCACTATAGTATATTGAAATTGAAATAACAACAAAAATAAAAAAAAAATTCGACATAACCATATGGTAATGTCGAATATTTTTTTTATTCTTTTACTGATTTCCATACAAAAGTGTGCAGCCGCCCTGGCAAATTGTATAATTTGACAATTTTCCAGGGCGGCTGCACACTTTTGTATGGAAATGCCAAATTTCTTTTTTGGGTTCTGGCTGTTTTTTTTTAATTTTATTATTATTGTAATCTGTGGCTCGATTTATTACGGTCTCTTCCACGTGGTATACGTATCTTAAGAGATAGATTTTTTAAAGTATAGTTTATATAAAGTATTTTTTGCTTTTGTATAAACACGGCGCGCTAACGTCAATGAGAAGCGCGCGCTACGAGCGCGTGTTGCTCTTTAAGTGAAAATAATAAAGGCTAATCAAATAATTAGTGTTGTAATTGTCGACTATATCTTTATCTTATCTAATCTCACCTTAGCTTTTTTGAATCTTCTATTATCCTTATACCAGCTAAGCTGGGCTGGCGGTCGACTGCCTTCCGAGACACAAGTCAAACTTATGTACCGGTCTGACGCCAAGGATGCTGGCTTGTTCAGAATCTCAACCATCGTTGGTTTCACTGGAACAAAACAAATCTAATTAAGATAGTTAATGCAGCGGATGCAGCAGCATGAGAGGGAGCATGCATCAGCTGTTAGTGGCGGGTGCACACGGGCTGTTGGTGGCAGGTATGCTGGGACTAGCAGTAGTGGGTGGGCACCGGCCGGCAATAGTTTGCATGAACTGGTGGCGGAATTGCACAAAGTAATTCAAATCATATAGTATAAATTGAATTAAAACAAATACTTTAAAACATCTGGTCTGAAGTAAAACGGTTTATTTAATTTTATGTTATTGGTTCATGTGAACTTGAAAAATGTACAAATAAAACCTTGTAAAAGTAAACATAGGACTATGATGGAATCCTGATACATTTATTTATACCCGAAAAGTTTTCTTCTTATCGAATGTGTCTAGCTATCACTAGTGTCAGATTTTTAGATCTGCCTAAAGGCATATGACGTAACTCAATGGTGGACGACCTAAGCAAGGTTGAAGGAAATCACTGGATGGTCGCTTACAATCGGTCGTTTTGGAAATACTTGGTGGGAAGCCTTCAGTGGAGTTCCTATGGCCGGTATGGTAATGATTCAAAGATTCAAATGTTTATTCAGTAATTAGACCTTTACAGGCACTTTTACACGTCAATAAGTATAATTTACGTTACGTGTGAAGTATATTAAAATTTAATTTATTTTTAAAGAAAAGCTACCTATACCAGTATTTCGTAACAACCACTGCTGAGAAGAAACGCCGAAAGAAACTTATTTTCACAGTATTGGTCGCCTACTCGCCAGAAGGGCTTTGTCATATGATGAACTAAAACTGATCTTTTAAAATATGTATACTTACGATTCATTTCTAAACGCACAGTCTTCTCTTGCGGGCTCACGAGGTTCGTATTCGAAGCCCTACATTTAAACGTAGTGTTAAGATGACTTCTCTTCACGTGTGGAAGCTCCAGCCGGTTTACTACTACGTGTGTGTCAGTCTTTTCTCCGATGTACTGCGGCGCTGTGACGCCGTCGATCAGCCACATCACTGTTGGTGCTGGCCTTCCTGAGAACAAATGGTACTGAATTATTGTTTGGAACTTTTAGTAAGAGTACTTACGTATACAGCATATTTGGATAGATTAGAATAAGTCGGAACCAATGCAAAAACACTGGTCAAATTGCACTCGAAAAGTTTATAGAATATTTTTCCAAGAATGGTTATTCGAATGATGATAATAACATGATATATAAGAAATAGGTATTTGTCGAAATTATACTTCTTGTTTAAAATTTCACCTGTCATATTAAATTATATCGGATGATCGTGTATTTTTATGTACACTCAAAACTGTCGGATAAAAAAATTTAAAACATAACAATTAGATTTGTACTTTCTTATGAAAAATATAAAATAAAGTTTAAACAAACAGCTCTACGCCTTCATATGTAAAACTTAAGTAAGTTATTATTACAATATTATGTGATTTATATGATACCCAGTTACTTGGTAGGTATTCCGGAATTGGTAGCATAGCTTAGAACCTAGCCGAAGGTTCTGGGAATTTGTATGGTAAGTAAGTAAGACTTAGGTAAGCCGGCGTTTGGACCGTAATAGCTGCAAAGTTGGTTTCAGAAATTACTGCTAACTTGCTGTAATATTTAATTAAACAAAAAGACTTTACTTCAGAGATATTACATGGTAGTTGACAGAAAATAATTTATTTAAAATAAATTTTTGAAGGTGGAGGCCTTTGCTCAGCACTTAGACACTATAGTTACGTACAGGTAAGTAAAAAAAATCTTTATCAATATGTTGGCTATTAGGCTGTATCATCCGGTTCATCGGAGTAATTTGTGATATTGATATAAAAAAGCATCAAATCACTCATCAAAGTGAAGTTCCGTGTTGCTCTATGTCACCAAAGGACATTTTCATGAAATAAATTAAAATGTCGAAAATCACAAAACTATCAATGTTTTGTTAAAGGGGCTCAAAACGAATTGTTTTGGCCACATATAACAACTCGCAACGGATGTAGGTCAACTTAACAGTAATCTGTATAATTCTGAATTTTCAATAATGTTTCTGGGAGTATGGTTTCCTACAATTCCTTCAATTCGACCTGAAACTGAAACCGTTCCGTTCGTGCTTCTTGTAGGAACCTAATAAAAATCAATGATCCGTGAATAACAAAGCCTCCGTCTCGCCACTAACCAATAATTAGTATTTCAGGCCAGACAGTGATCGGCGGTAGACACAATAATTGAAGTTTGAATAGAACAATTAATATTGACAAATTGTTTTAAACCGAAGCAATTAAACTGATCTTTCTCAAGAGTACCATTGTACGAAAGCTCAAACTGGTCAAACTGAATGGGCGAGACAAAAGGCGAATGGTTTCACGATTTATGACTTGAGCAGCCAAATGTATGACACCGAATGTTATCGATTCCAGCAAATTGTAAACATTATTAGCGCAGCTACAACTTTCGGATGACACACGGCATCATACACCACCAGCCACTGATTGGTCTAGCACTTTGCGTGATGGTTACGTAATAGTATTATTGGTGGAAAGTGAAGTTTTTAAGCACCGCCTAATTTAAAGTGCTTTCGATGGGGTAATTTTTTGCGCTTGTTAATGCATTATATACCTACATGCTTTATTGAGATTGTCACACAACCATATATACAGGGTTACTTCTTAAACACCAGCAAAATTTTGGAGCAAGTTCAGTCCATGATATTGAACTACTTCCTATAAAAAAAATATTCAAAATTGATAATTTTGTTGGGGCTCCCATACAAAATCCGTTTGGCCGAGTGCTGATTTGTATGGAAAGTGTTTAAAAATAATATAAAAATGTTTATAAATAATATGTTTATAAATTAAACTTATATAGCTAACATAGATCAACACATTTTACCCTACTGTCTTATTTCGCCTGTTAATATTGTATGGCAGTTGTCGAGTTTTGTCATAGTCAATATTTTTCATAACAGTAAGCCAATTTCAACATATTTTATATTTCTTCATATTTTACCGATTTGCCAAGGACCTTGAGGAACGTAATCTTGATAGAGCGGGTGAGCAGCTTCCGTTTTGTACTTATATTATTCTGTGCCAATATATTCCATAGCCATTCAACTGAACAACTACTTACACAAAATACTCGAACAGCGAATAGACCAATGTGAATCGGGTAAAGCTGTAAGTGTAATTAATAAGTTCATAACGACTTTACTTGTCTTGCAGTGATGATCAACCAAGTTTGGCGTTTAATGTGTCTACAACATCGATCAATGTAAGTTTTATCAGTTGAATAATTAGTATTGTAAATGTTACTGTACAAAGCTAGAAGTAGTTAGTGAAATGATATGCAATAATTTTGTTGTTGGAAATTATTGCATAGTTTGGTAATAGGCTCATTTATCTATCGGTAACGAATATAGTTTTCCTCGCGATATTTCCAGATTGTTTTATTTAATTGTTCGAATATAATAACAAAGTACTTTTTACATCCATGTTGTTTGTAAGTTGAAGTCCTCTGATGCGTATTGTTCTCTGTCTGCTTGTCCAAATATTCAATAAGCTCAAAAATCACCACGGCAATTTGATAGGGTTTCCACTATCATCAAATGATTTTTGGGAAAAGTTTATAATACCGTTTTATTGGATTAAGGCGAGGTAGAAGAAAAACGTACGTTTAATGTTTGAACAGCAAGTTAAAATAAATATATATGGACAAATAATACTGATTGAGCTAGCCCCAAAGTAAGTTCTAGATTTGTGTTATATTACTAGTAAAGCCCCAAAGTAAGTTCAAGACTTGTGGATACTTACTCAACGATACTATATTTTATAACAAATACATATATAGATAAACATCCAAGACCCAGGACAATTTGAAAAAGGCCATTTTCCAACTTGCGCTGACCGAGGATCGAACTAGCATTGTGATCACTACGCCACGGAGGTCGTCATAGGTCAGTAAAAGCTACAGAAAAGTCGTTGCGACACCTGTTCGGCGCTATTGTGATGCAAAGCCCTGCGTAAATGATTGGCTGTGATGGGGTGAAATAAACGTGCCGAAAAGTTTTACTAATTGTAATTCATATGTTTCATGTAGTTTACTTATAGTAAACTAACATATTGCTCGAGACTTAGTATAGTTAAATTATCATAAAAAGGTTTACTGCTTTTTTCACTTCGATCTTATCGTTACTTCGTTACTTCTGTCAATAGTAATATTGGATTAAATATGTGGAAAATGGAAATAAATTTAATATTTGGAATATTTATCATCGTCATCATGACGTACGGCCAAGTGCAAGTTATACTCGCGTGAAGAGGGTTCCGTACAATGCCAAAGTTTCTAAATTAACAAAAAATATCACATTTGAAATCATGAACTATTTTTCGTAAGTGAACGTATTATATTTAAATTCTGTTTACCACATTTATTTTTAACTGATAGAATTCTCAAAGGTTTTCCTGTAATCTACAAGCAATGATCAATATTTTGTACTTTATTCAAAATTTTAGGCTTAGTAGTTTTGGAGATAAGGTCAATTTTTGTCTTCTTTCATGAAATAAAACTATTTTTTTTACAAAAGTAACAAAAATATATTTGACATCCTTATAACAAGCCCTTTTATTTCATATATGTCACATTAAGGTTTTCAAAACTGTTCCCCCGAAAATAACCTAATTAACAAAAGAAAAAAATACTTTGCACAACTGTGTTTGGGTCATAGGATTACACCATCCTACCAAATTTCACCTGATTTGGTCGAGCAGATTAACCTTTGAAATATAGGTATGGGTATATTTTTCTTTTAAATCTGAAGATTCTGAAACCATGGATCAATTGAGGTCAAATACTTGATGGAAATTGTTGAGGGGCATCAAGAGTGGGCGGGGTTTGTACTGTAATTATGTTATCGCAGCCCCGTGGCCCTACTGTTTTAGTAGGGTTGCCAACTACGACAAAATATTCAATTTTCTGTAAAGGTAGGCAAACAAAACTTTACACGTCATTTAAACCAGAAAGAATTATTTTTAGTATCTAAGAACAGCATGAGCAGTTTTTAAAAAGTGGGTATGTAAGAGTAATAAACACAAGCAGGCACGTGTATTTCAATTACTTATATAAAAATGTTAAAACATTTAAAATCTTATAACAAGTTAGGTTCAGGATGCGGTTTACAACATAAATACTCACAAAGGGTAATTTGTGTGTTTGATGTATTTTTTTACAACAAACATATAAAAATCGAAGCGCTATAAATAGGTTTAAGTTGCGGGAGATATAGGGGTGGCGCTTGGGCTACCGCAAGCCGCACAACATAATTACACACATAGAGGAATTTGTGTTTGATGTATTTTTTGTAACAACAAAATAATATAAATTATTTATTGAGAATATTGTATTAGACCTTATTATATTTTGGGAAATTATTTATTTCCACCACGTAAAAAATTAAGCAAAAAGTAGTTAGATTATACTAAATTAGGATTAATGAAAAAGTTCTAAAAAAAATTGTACGAAAAATTTATGCGCCAATCTGTATTAGGAATATAAAAAATTAGGGGAAATAATATAGACCCAAAAATATTGTCAATAAAATAGAACACTGCAAAGGACAATCTTTTATTACAGTATACTAAAAAATTTGGCGACTGTTACGTCACAACCCTAACGTGTATTGATCATTCCTCATCAACAAACTTATTTCAGTCCTATAAACTTGTACCCCATACGCGGACACAAACAGTACCTATAGGTATTAGTTTGGTTCTTTATGTTTATATGTATTAGTGAACGAAAACATTATGAGAAAATCTGCGCCCTCGGGGACCTAAAACATTGCTCTGTAAAATGAATAAAATAAGTTTATTTTAAAAAATCACACAATAATCTCTGTTAAAAGGTTTTATTGCTTTTTTATCATCACTATCATATTAAAAATTTTACTGCCTACTACTATGAAAAAAAAACATTGACAAACAAACTAAGTACTTTAAAAATGGTTATCAAAGGACAACCATTATGTAATATAATTTCTGACTTTGACCAACGACACAAAATCTGGCGACTGTATGTGACAATAATGAGTATTGATCATTTCTCGTCAACAAACTTATTTCGGTCTTGTAAACTTGTGCCCACACGCGGACATAACTATAGTAACAGTTTGGTACATAAAGTATATATTAGTGTAGGAAAACGTCATGAGAAAACCGGCGCACTCGGGTAACTAAAACATTGGTCTGTAAAATGAATAAAGCAAGTTTATTTTACAAAATCACACAATAATCTCTGTTAAAAGGTTTTATTTCTTTTATCAACACCATCATCATAAAAAATTTACTGCCTAGGAAAAATAAATAATTGACAAACAAACTGAGCACTTTAAATGGTCACCTCAAGGGACAACCATGTGACAACCTTTATGTAACAGTTTTACTGACTTTGACCAACGACTCAAAAAGTTGGCGACTGTACGTGACAACCCTAACGTGTATTGATCATTCCTCGTCAACAAACTTATTTCGGTCTTGTAAACTTGTGCCCACACGCGGACACAAATAGTACTATACTACCAACCCGGTACATTAAATATGTATTAGTGTAGGGAAACATCATGAGAAAACCTGCGCACTTTTGTAACCAATACATGTCTGTAAAATGGATAAGACAAGGTTATTTTAACAAGTTCATCTTTTCTCATTGGCTTTTTATCAACGATGACATCAAATATTCTTATTTAAGTATTTACTAAGCTTTAAGTAGTATTTAATTTCATTTTCGAATACTTTATAAATTTAAGAATTTTATTTGAGCGTCAAAAGTGCTGTTCACAAATATGTAGACATGCGAAAGAAATTAAATTATTATTTATCATTAATTAGCAATTATTTATTATGTGTTTGCCACATTTGGCTTTATCGACATAGCTCAATATTACATTAGGCAACCATACTGTAATATTGAACTAACGTACTTAGGCTGGCTCAAGTTCCTAACCCAAATAGAAATAACTTGAAACACTCCAGTTTGCTCTCTTTTCCTTCGTCAAAGTTCTTGACAGTATATTGATTACAAAATTTATTTAATGACGGAATATTATTTTATGCATTTAAGTTTAAAACTTGTTAATGACAATTTTATGTTATTCATGTAATAAACGGAAAGAAAAAAATCATTCGTTTTTTGGATCATACAAGTTTTGGAAAAAGCTCTTGGCTGAACCAATATCCTTAAAAATAATTATGTTTGAATGAACTTTTTTTTTGTTTATAGATTGAACCAAAAGTATTATGTGTAAAGTAAAGCGAAAAACTGTCTCCAAACTACATACAAAAACCGCCATAACTTTTAGTGACAAAGAGTCAAACCGCCTCGGGCAAAAACCATTATCCCGCCCGTAAATTGCGTCATACTGATCCATTTGTAGGTACAATCGACCATGAAAATGATCCACAAAGTCGTCGGCGGCCGACACGGGATGACAACTCGCTAATCCCCGAGGCTATGCATAATTCCGTCGAAACAGTAAGCTTGGGGGATTTAATGGTTCATACAAGATGTAACTTAGAAACATGCCAAGAAAATGTTATGTGAGAAAGTTGAAATTGGGTGAGGAAGGCACTCACTGAAATTAGGACAGTGAGAATTCTCGATTTCTGAAAAAAAAAAATGAAATATCGTGCGATTGGTATGTTTATGAGAAATCATGTATAGAACTTTATGTATTGTTGATTTTTGTACATGTCATAGTAGATATATCAAAAAAAAATTTCTCACCTTATCCCAATTTACGTGGAGTTGGGACAGCATATGAGTTTTTTCACTTTTTCTCTATCCGTTGTCTTAGGCAGTACTTAATACATTCTTTTTATTCATGTCATCCATAACGCACTCTATCTGCCTTTTTTTGGCTTTCTTCTGTTCTAATATATCCATCAGTAACCTTCAAGAACACTATTTGGTAAAGTGGGTCTCCTCCTCCCTAAAGCATTATCAATCTACCTATGGACCCAAAATTCAGCTAATTATGTGGCTGTTCATTCTTACGACCTTTGGGTCCTGTTTGCTTTGTAATAGTGTAAATAATAATCCCTATTCAGTTACGTAGAAGACAGTAGAACAATAAGCAGTAAAAATATGCCAGTGATTGTATGTTTTAGCAGGACATTTAAGATAAATTTGGTCACCCAAAAATCCCAATATTCTCAGTTAAAATCGCTTCATCTTTCTATATGTGACAGGTGCCTTAGGATTACTCATAAGTACGTTCCTCCCCTGTTTAACTTCAACTTAAATGATGTGGGTAAAATTTTTTGCTAGATAACCGATATTCGGATAACATTTTGCGGTAAAAATAACTCCAAGGTCACGTGAAATTACTTTGATCTAAGAAATTTCAGTGGCAATTTTTATACGTAAGTATTTATACATACAGTAGTGTGAGTATACAGTACAGTCTTATTGCCTATTTAAATTTAGTTGATTAATTACTCGTAAATGTACTGGCATTGATAAAGATTTCTTGGAAAACTATATTTATTGCTTTAGAGGCTTTGCATTCATGCTTGAGAAGCTTTGATGAAGTAGGTCTAGTACCTACTTCATCAAAGCCTCTCAAGCAATATTAGAATATGTTGTTTTTTAAACAAACCAAGAAATTTCCTAGTAATCCTATTATTTCAAACGAGCAATTCTTGTATATAATTCTTGGAAACGGCTCCAAAGATTCGATGAGGTATGTAAGGAGTTTGAGTTTTTATAAGGTACTTCGTAGATAGAGCTTAAGTTTAAGTATTTCAAAACTAATTTATGGCTATTTGGAATGCAGTGCCGTATAATGTGATGATACCCAGAACAAAGGTGTTATTATTTACGTAGAAGATAGAGCCAGGGTCTACGTGATTTCAACTTGTAAGTATTTCAACATTGATCATTTTCTACTCTCTTTCGTTACAACCATTTTAGAAACTGTGATTCACAGACTCGCTAAGTCTTATTATAAAACGCGGACTAACTTTTGTACTTGGCTAAAACTATTATCCGTCCAAAACGAGACAACCTCTCGCAATATGCCATCTTTTTTTTTGTCACTGTAATCTTTATTCGGGTAAATAATGGTTTAAAGTAAGTCTGCATAAGACGGACTAGGTCAAAAGAAATTGATATAAATTCACCCGGCCTAGTGGGGCGTCTAATTTCTTGTTTGAAACCCCCCTCCGGCGATGGGTAACTTTACACCGGGTGCCGCTCCAAGCCGATCTCGACTGACTTATCGGTAACTTTAACAGCGATATATCAAAGTAATCGCTTTAATTTCTCATCTCCCACTTCGGTGTAACTTATGCTTATTCCTTGACTGATATTGTCGTGATTTGTGTCGACGCATTCGCGATAATGTGTATCGATTTGTTAAAATTTCCCCAATTTGTGATCCGCGGGCGATATTAAACTTTGTTAATTTACGAAAAAGCTTTTTTCCTAGAATAATTATCCAAGCGTATTCCCGGTTGCATCATCAGGGGTAACGCCTCCGAGCCCAAGGTCCATTACCTTACCTAAGACATTTGATGAGGTTACTGGTTTTTACACAGAGCGACTACCGTCTGACTCCGTAACCCAAAAGGAAGACCAGATTCAAACCAATCCTTGGATAGGTTTGAACCGACGCTAGATGGCTTTCCACAGGTATTCGTACGTTGTAAAGCACGGAATCATCTTTCTTTTTAGATAAGCAGGTGGTTCAAGCCTCCAATATCTTAGACTAGAAACAACTTTTTACAAAGTACCTATGCTTCCCAGTGGGATTTGAAACAATGACCTCCAGATAACAAGGTGAACATTTTGATCACTGGACCACGAAGGAAGTCATTAGTTTTTCCAGTTCTAGTCAGTTTTTAATAGCATGTGTATCAAGAAAAAATTACATTAATTTATAGTATCTATAAATTTTCCAGAAAATATGAAGAGAATTCGACAGGTAAAAAGATTATAACTTACTTATTCTGCTTTAAAAATAAGGAACAACTAAATTAAACAAAAAAGAAAAATTAAAAATATTTGTATGTCAGCTTTACGAATCTGACTTTGTATATAATAAAATCTTATGACGTAGCAAATAAATACTATAAGTACATTTACTGTTAATATATTACGATCTTGCACGTGCAATAGTAGGTCTCTATCCATAACGTACAAGATCAGCTGGTTTGGGGACTATCTTTGTATTCTATTTATAAAATCAGCCTTATTTTAATACACTAATGCCTCTAACCTCGCATATCAGCTCGTTGCCCGCCCCAAGGGGCCCGAAACGTCCCGATCCGATTGTCGTACCTACAGATCTGATGCAGTGACTTTCAAATAATCCGAAATTCACCATTCCGACATCTTGTATTTAATTTACATTAAGTACGAAAATAACCCTTATTTTACACTTACCACTTCTGACTTCGCAAACCTACTCTTTGCTCTTATCGAGGGGTTCGACGATGCCCAACATGTCCTGACCTAACTTTATGTACAGGATCAGTTGATATGGAGACTTTTTTTTAACTATTACAACATTCTGAACTAGTTGTCTTTCTCGAGAGGCTGGTGATGTCCTTCTGTTTAATTTAAATCACGTTCCGACCCATTAACTTATTCTTAACGAAAATTACTCTTATTTTATATGCACTTCCGCCTTTGACTTCGCTCACTAGCACAAACTTCTTACATTCCTCGAAAGACCCGACACGTTCCGACCCGATTTGTTGCACAGGATCAGTCGCTGAAGAGACTTTCCGACAATTTATACATGGCTGTAGGAAAATAACCCTTATTTCAATACACTTACCGCCTCTGACTTCGCATACTAGCACCAACTCGTTGCCCTCTTCTAGGGGCCCGACGATGCCCGACACGTCCCGACCTGACTTGTCGTACAGGATCAGCTGATGCGGGGGCACTGCAACAAGAGATTTAATTAAACCGCTATCAATCATGAAGATTTTCATTATGAAGCTACATTTAGAGGGCTGAAAGTTTGAATTTAAAACAGTAGGATTTTGGTTTTTAATATTAAAGTAATGCTGTTTTAAATATATTTGACATATGTTTATTTTATTTTTTATTCTGAAAATATAATAAACCATTTTATTATTGATGTATTTTTGTTCACATACCTACCTACTACTACGTCACTGGCATTATGTTGTAAGCAATATATTGTTAACAGGTACTGACTCTTTACAGTAAATCAATTTTTTCTTCTGTATATGAACGTTTCATTATTTGTTGTTCATTTGATTGTATTTTGTGCAATTTCTTAGAATATTTTTTAGACAAAATATATATATATATATATCTTTGGAGAAATATGCAGTGAACTATAATTTTGATTCCCTTCTATATAAAAAAAAACACTTTGATTTAACATGCTTTTGAATTATTTTAGCAAAATTATTAAGGTAAAAAAGGACATTACGTGAACCCATTATCAATAGGCAATTTATAATATATATAATAAAATATTTAATAATAAAATATGTTATTATTTGTTTACCACACTTTGCCAATATATTTACTTGATACAATATACCAAGTTTAAAACTGCTTTATTTTTTTTAAGCTGAACCGTCTTTGTTATATACTAAAAGAAATACCAAATCTTATTAATGATGGAAATAAAATTAGCAGAAAACTAAATGTGATTTATTGAAATAAACAAAAAGCGATAAAAACATTCACTTTTAAGAGCATTGGAAAACAAAGCACTGAAAAAAACATAATCTGGCGCTGACTACATAAAAATAAAGACAAAATTCTTATTTTTTATTTGCAATTTTACATGAATTAAATAAATAAAACCGAATAAATAGGCTGTTTCAATATCTCAGAGATCCTAGGCTTTGCAGCTGACAGGGATAAATGGACATAAAAGTTGGTACCGCCCACGCGTCTCACGATGACAACTTGTATTTTTTTTCAGTCAGTCTAAGAAATGACGTTCATCTGGAAAATTCTAACTAAAGTTTTTATCATATACAGAGCCAAATGTCGTAGAATCCAAATGTTTATGAAATGATGGGCTTATGGTGGAAATATGAATAAGAAATATTAAGAGGCTGCTTATTGTCTATTGAGGAATGTGATAAATATCACTGACTAAAATCTTTGTGAAATTTGCGTCTATTCTTGCATAGGTATAACCCAAAGAGGGTTTACCACTGTTTACTGTTTACAGGTACACCACTGTTTGTCTTGCTGTCTGGGTTTGCGCTTTCCAGCTTTTTTCCACATCGCTCATTTGTAGCATACTTGTTGATACAAGGGACAACATCAAGCCACGTTTTGACTAATTTTTCATGAACCTAAACTCCTTTTACGTTACATACATAAAACATAGACACATAGACCTAATTTATAATTTAAATAAAATAAAAACTACACGCAATGGGGTAGTAGCTAGTGAATAGAACACTGGCTTTAATAGTCGGTTCGATGGATACAAAGTTAACAACACATACAGAACTAAATAATTAATCAAATCAACTATAAAAACTGAAGTATTGATTTTATATTTGTTACCACTTAGCAACTGCTAATCACTACACTACGGCATAGTGAAGACACCCTCGCCCCCACTTAGCGACAAGGGGCGGTTACGGCAAGACCCCTATCACTTGTAAATGCTTTGTATTACACACGCTGCGTAGGAAACCGTCCTCTCTAATACACAATGTAGGTTGTTGGTTCTTGCCAATTGAATAATGCAACGGTATGTGACAATACAATAGCTTTCGACGGCCATGAGCAGGGTCCTAGCTTTGTGCAAAAAACATGGCTCTGTAAAGGTTTTGGGTTACAAGATTGGTTATGATAAGCTTACAAATGAAGGGGCTGAAGCTACCTCTAAGGTTTGAAGTCCATTGTTGGTATAAGACGGGTGTTTATAGGTTTTTAGGCGAAAGTGAGAATGTTAAAAAAAATATTTACAAGAAAATCTTGACAAAAGCGTAGTTGAGGTGGGAAAGAGAGAGTCGCTTCGATATCTTCTAGATTTATGGGAATGTAGTTTTGAGCCCCTAATAAACGAATGAGTAAACCGAGAGAAGGGATACAATTATCTTACATGCTGGTCAGGAGGAAAGAAAAACGTAGAATGTACCAGCTGCTTTTCTCCCCACGCAAATCGTAGAAGCTGTTCGAGAAAATGGGCTAGTAACCCATCAATATTCTCTTTCCTGTCTCCATCCTCATGCTTTACGTGGCCCCTAATCCCAACAGCCTCAGGCTCTGCCTACTCCGTTACGACGAAGACATGATAATGTATCTGTAGTGTAGCAACACATTGGTACACTTCTGAACCATCGAGTTCTTTCTCATAAGTCTATTAAAACATTTAAATGCTTCATAAATGATATGGCTTCATAAATCGCCATTACATTCCACTTAATCCGAAATACATTTATAGGATTGGGAATAAATAGAGAATAAGGCGATATCCCATTTACATACAAATGAAGATTCATCGAATAAGTGGCGTAGGAAAAATACGATAATTGTGTTAGATTGGCGACTGCGGCTTGTAGGAATAATACATACATACATACATACATATTATCACGCCTGTTTCCCACAGGGATAGGCAGAGACTAAGGACCTCCACTTGCTACGATCCTGACAGACCTCTTTCGCTTCATCTACACTCATCACTCTCTTCATGCATGCCCGCCGGTTACGGGTACTTCTAACCTCTCCTTTTTTAAGAACGTCTGCAATTTGATCGCGGTACGTTCTAGCTGGTACATTCTACGTTTTTCTTTCCTCCTGACCAGCATGTAAGATAATTGTATCCCTTCTCTCGATTTACTCATTCGTTTATTAGGGGCTCAAAACTACATTCCCATAAATCTAGAAGATATCGAAGCGACTCTCTCTTTCCCACCTCAACTACGCTTTTGTCAAGATCTTCTTGTAAATATTGAAGGAATAATGGTTTAATTTATTATGACGGTGAAATATCTTTGGAATGTTTCATGAGGTTGTTGTCTTCATAACACCTAGTTACTTCTGAATTGCTTTTCTACTAGTGTTAGATGTGTTCAAAGGAACCTTACTCGGTTCTAATTATTCCTTTGAATACATGTATGTATCTAATCATAGTAGCGACAGTAGGGAGGTACTATAAAATTATTTACGTAGGTAGTGCTGGTAACATAGTTCCCAATGCGTATGCGTATATGTAAATAAAGACCTATGTCTTAAGTTTTAAATTTTCATAAATATTAACTGTACACCTACAAATTATAATTTTTGCGGTTTTCCCTTGACAATGCGTTTTTTTTTACTTTTTTGTTTTTTAATTATAATTATTCTTCTACTGTAGGCTATCGTGCATCTAGGAGGGCCGAGGCCGAGGATCTATTTGGGGTGCTAACCACTCGTCATAAGTTCTAGAAGTTGGCTAGTCTTCTAGAGTTCTGGCTCGTCAATGATGATAATCTTCTTCATATGTCGATGTTTTGATGGATATTAGACTTTATTGGACCAGAATCGGGCCATCTCTATCGCATTGACGAAAGCGGTATATAGGGCATTCAAGGTAAAGGTGTTTGGACACCCTGGACATGACAAAAGGTGGGTGGGACATTGTTTATGGAGTGAAGTCGCACTCGCACTGTTTGTCATACGAGCTGTCTCGGACATTCCAAAAGGTAGGAAATTGTTTGTGGAGTAAAGTCTCTCTCGCACTGTCTGTCTTACGAGCTGTCTTGGACATGACAAAAGGAAGGACATCGTAAATAGAGTGAAGTCCCATTCGCACTGTTTGTCATGCGAGTTGTCTCGGACAATATGAAAGCTGGGACATCGTTTGTGGAGTGAAGTTGCACTCGCACTGTTTGTCATACGAGCTGTCTCCGACATGACAAAAGATGGGACATCGTTTGTGGACTGAAGTCCCACTCGCACTGTTTGTCATACGAGCTGTCTCCGACATGACAAAAGATGGGACATCGTTAGTGGACTGAAGTCCCACTCGCACTGTTTGTCATGCGAGTTGTCTCGGACGTGACAAAAGGTAGGACATCGTTTGTGGAGTGAAGTCCCACTCACACTGTTTGTTATGCGAGTTGTCTCGGACAATATAAAAGGTGGGACATCGTTTGTGGTGTGAAGTCACATTCGCACTGTTTGTCATACAAGCTATATCGGACATGACAAAAGGTAGGACATCGTTTGTGGAGTGAAGTCCTACTCGCACTGTTTGCTATGCGAGCTGTCTCCGACATGACAAAAGATAGGATATCGTTTGTAGAGTGAAGTCTCACTCGCACTGCTTATCATACGAGCTGTCTCGGACGTAATAAAAGGTAGGATATCGTTTGTGGAGTGAATTCCTACTCGCACGGTTTGCCATACGAGCTGTCTCGGACATGACAAAAGGTGGGACAACGTTTGTGGAGTGAAGTCGCACTCGCACTGTTTGTCATGCGAGCTGTCTAATATTTTTCACTTGACCAAATTGTCTTTGCTGCACCCTACCTGGCCAATGGTGATATAGAGGGCAAGCTGTTGATTTGTGATCACTGAAATGAATAGTAAGTACCTATAACAAAAATGTAACCAGGTTAACACCAAACTGTCGATTAATCAAACTATAAATGATAAGGCACCCTCAAAGGGTCACGAAAGGGAGGGGTGCGTTGGTTTTGCGGTGGCTGGCGGCGCGTGCTCCACTATTGTTTTGTTTGTGCCTCGGTAATTAGTGCCGTTTGTCATGTCACGCCGGCCCTTGAATGGTTAACAGTTTTATTGGGTGCCGGAGTGATCTGTTGCGTAACTCCTCCTTATGAATCTTTTAAAAAAAATATATAAGTTAAGTAGTCTTGAAAGCATTGCCCCAAAAGAAATTTGAACTTTCGAATCACTTACCAGCATTGATGGCACAAGAATTTTTTTCATATTTGACAGGCTCCTTAAAGTGTTTTAAATGTGGTTCTACTGGCGTAGATTAGTTATTTGGTTCAATATCAAAGTATAAAGGTAAGCGTAGCCTGTGTTTGAGTTGCACAAGCATCAACTGCGTGACACGCAGATGCAAATGTTGCTACGGATTCTGAACATCGGAGCGACCGCATAAGGAACACCCGCGTTTGCGGCAGCCAAACCTGACAAACTCCAATAGAGTCCCCTACGCTGGTATGGCCATGTCTGGCTTGACAAACAGACGTATAGCCCTGCTGCCTCCGCGGGGCTGGCTGACGTGGTAGACCCAAGAAATGCTGCCTTGAGCTCGTTAAAGATGATATGCGTGCCAATGGTCTTATTACCAAGGATGCTCAGGACCGGAAAAGTAAAAGCTTGAAAGTAGACCCTAGCTTCACTGCTGATGCCGTAAAACCAAGATCCGCTTTCCAGCATCAGCTTAGAATGACACTGGGAATACGTTAAGAGAGAGGAGAACAAAGTATAAAAGATAATGACGTAACGAAATAATATTTCAAAATGAAATTCTACAAATTCCAATAAACAGTACACATAAACGAGTAATATTGAAGTGTCATTTCGAAATTAATTAGAGCAAATTCATTGATTTACTAATGTCTAGTTTGGAGGCCCGAATGCAGCCATGACTGTGGTCATATCAGATTATTGGCAGATTAAATTGGCGTAAAATATAATTGTAACACTTAACACCAGTTTTGATTCCTATATTTAATCCTCTCTAATTTCTACTAATATGTTTACTAATTAGTATAATTTTAAATTATGTTATTTTGTATAGTGTGAAAATGTGAAAAATATCATATTACTGACTATTAAAAATCAATATTTTATTTGAGTTTATATATTGGTGGGAAAGACTCTCTGGAAAAAGTGCGAAACGAGCACATCAGAGGAAGTTTCAAGGTCGCGCCTATACTCGTAGCTGCTGCTACGAGAGCAGCAGCTACGAGTATAGGCGAGTAAACTCACCGAGAGCCGCCTACGATGGTTCGGTCATGTCATGAGACGCCCCGAAGACCATATTGTAAAACATGCCTTAGCACTGCCAAATAACTGGTCCATGGTAGGGAAAGACTTAAAGCTAGTTCTTTTTTTGTCCTAGTTAATGGCTAGGATAAAAAAGAAGACTCTGACTTTTTAGTAGCGAGCTAAGTGACAAAAATTATCCTAATAAATCTAGATAATTTGACGTTTTTGTATAAATCTTCTTCTGTAAATCTTATTTTCTTCTGTAATTATAAATGTTCTTCTATAAATCGCATCTTAGATCGGTCTCTCGCTAGGAGGGAAAATAATTTTTAGATGCAAGATAAGCAAAATCGGTCCTAGTATTGCCAATATTTGGGACTGTCAATATTTGCCAAAAAATTTATACCTCCTATATCTAATTATTAGCAAAAAAAAATTATACCTCCTATATCTTTGAAAATGGCGGTCGACGTTTATGATCACGTGACATTCAGACAATAAAAGTACGATATTGTTTTTGAAATTATAAATCAATCATAAGCTTTTGACGACCTCCGTGGCGTAGTGGTCACCATGCTAGTCCGCCACCCAGAGGTCCCGGGTTCGATCCCCGGTCAGGGCAAGTTGGAAAATAGTCTTTTTCAAATTGTCCTGGGTCTTGGATGTTTATCTATATATGTATTTGTTATAAAATATAGTATCGTTGTGTTATCATCCCATAACACAAGTCTCGAACTTACTTTGGGGCTAGCTCAATTAGTGTTATTTGTCCATATTTATTTATTATTATTATTATTATTATTTTGTGAAAAATTAACACTATATTCGTATTTCCTAAAGTGAAGACTATGTAAATAACATAAATAAACTAGTGTTATTAATTTAATTTTGACCAACGAGAATAGCCTAATGTAACCATAATAGTACTTAAATATAATAGTTCATAAGTGAGCAGATAACATAATTGCTGCAATTTGAAATAATTGCTTAACTCTTTAGCGATTAACCACTGTATTTTAAGTTGACTGTAATTCAGTTTAAACTTGCCATGTTAGCAGTCATTATATTGTCTGAATTGTTCATAGCTTTTTAAAAAGTTGCGAGACAGTTAAAAACAGGACTACTTAATTGCCTTGTCAGTTAGATAGATTTTGTGTTATTTTTGCTGTTTTCAAACTTAATTTGGTAACATTATGTTACCAAGGGATTGAAAAGTAGTTTTATGATTGTCGCCCTTTTTCCGTAAAGCAGCTGCTATGTTTATATTGTGTTTCGATTCAAAGTCTGGGAATGTTACAAGGTTGAGCCTCAGGCTTTACTTAAGATGGGCGAGGATGTGCTGTATTTTTACAACCAAATGTCACTAGATAGATCTTTAGTACTTGCGATGTCTCAATACCAAAATGTCTTTGGTTGTTAAAACACAACGCTTCGCTCATCCTGGGTGTAGCCTGAGCCAAAAATGGTGATTGATTCTTGTTGCCTACATATTTGAGATTTCTTCCTAATTTAGTAATAGATTAAAGCAACGCATTTGTTTAACAATAAGTACAAGATTGGTATTTTTTAAATTCACAAGCTTAATTAAATTTCGATCAGTGGCAACATAGTCGATGACTTACACCCGTTGATTAGCAGTTGGGTACCACTTAATGACGCAAAGTTGTTATATACGTATTTACATATTTTTTTCATTACCTATTGACGATAATAAAAAATATACAAGGTTTTTTTGTTCAGTACGCATTTTTTTCGAATCCTGTGCGTGAAATTGATTACGTTTCTCGCAAAAATAAATCGATGAAGAGCATCAACTGATCACTAGACCGTGTGGAAAGTCGATTTATATTTCTATTTTGCCATTTTGGTTTATTGTACTGCCGATTACTGGTAATCAGTAATTTGAAATAATACATTCTTTGTACAAGCGTAATTATAAATTTATTGTGAGGCCAAAGTACTTATTAAGACAAATGAAATAAGCCCAAACTCGATGGAATTGCGTCGTTTTATTACTGAGTTCCATCGACCACCTTCTGTCTCCATCATCAGAAACTGGGCATCCTCTACCATAAAGTGCTTGTCAAGACAAATCCAACTAGTCCTACTCAATCAGGTTATGTTGTTTTGAAACTGATTGCTGTCGAATATCTCCCGGCTCCATCATCAGAACAGCTCATTGTCTCCATAATATTGTATGGTTATCTGGTTGATAATTGAGTTACAAGATTTGATCTAAACCAACATACATACTTACAAGATACTAATTAAAGCTTGTTAAAAAAACCTGTTATTTTCATATTTTAAATCTTTAGTTTGTGCCTTGATCCGGAATAGTACAGCTATTAAAAGTGACATTTTAAGCTCAAATACGAGCTTAACTAGACATGAGTTTAAAGAGGATTTTTAAAACACTAGTAGAATTAATAATGATTACACTAAAATTACACATAGACAAGAACCTACTAATATGCAGAACACAGTTTAGAGTCGTGACGCGTAACCTTTGTATTATTCAGAGCTCATAATTTGAGGCTGCTTTATGATTTATAGGCATGTTTCTCTTGCTGAAATAGCGTATGCTTTAAACGATTCATATTTTATTCTCATTTATAAATAGAAAATGGAAGGTAAATAAATATACATCTATCAGATGTAAAGGGACATTCTTAAAAAATTGTAACTTATTTCGAAAATATGAACAATTTTTCTGATGGGATCAATGCTAGAATATAAAAAAAATCTGCCTGTTTTGTAAAAATTTTCAACAGACCAGAAAATTTGTAAGAGAAAGTAAGGAAACGTTACCTTATTCTTGATCTACAGCGTAAATAACGTTTTTAATATTCAGAGTTGTCTTGGTCTCAAGTAAAATAGGAAGAAAAAAAAACATACATCATTATTTAAAAAAAAAACTATCCTATTTATTTCAATTTCTTTACTCTTGTATAAGAATGTACTCAAAACATAATGTTTTGTTCCAACAACTTCGCGATGTTTAATCATGGCTTGGCTAAAAATCCGCTGCCACTTGGAGCCAGGCTTCTGTCAACATTCTAAGGCTAAAAGCAAACTTTGCGGAATAATGAGAGATGTTTGCTACCGTATAATAATATAAAAAGTGCTTCTGAATAATTCTGTTGAGAGTTTCGTACCGATATTCGGCTGAAAAGTTTTTTTTGTAAAGTTGAAGACTTAGTAAAAAAAAGTGACGACCTCCGTGGTGTAGTGGTCATCATGCTTGTCCGCCACCCAGAGGTTCCGGGTTCAATCTTCGGTCAGGGCAAGTTGAAAAATGGCCTGTTCCAAATTGTCCTGGGTCTTGGGTGTTTATATATGTTATCTATTAGAGTATCGTTGAGTTAGTATCCCATAACAAAAGTTTCGAACTTACTTTGGGGCTAGCTCAATCAGTGTAATTTGTCCCTATATATTTATTTATTTTATTTATAGTAAACTTAAAGCTAAAGAAGTGTATCTAATATAGCAAGATATAGCAACAGTTTCTTAACTATATGAACGATTTTTTCATTTTCATCGTTCTAAAATCGATTAATATTATAGTTTCAATCTCTTTCATGTTAGCTTAACAAGTGTAACATGTTGTTAATCATGAATCAACTCAAATTATGGCTCTGAATAATGCATTGCCGTAACGGCTCTAAAACCGTGTTCACTTGAATATTATTACATGTGATATTATGATGGCAGCATTTTTAAAATATCATTTATTTATTTTATAATGTCTATTGTATTGTTAAACAAGTGTCACATAAATCATGAAGCAGCTCAAATTTGACGTCACACCGGGTGGTTTTAAACCGTGTTTTTCTTGGATATTATTATATTACAGGTCCTATTATGATGGCTATCCTTCTATTTAACAATACAAAAAACTTTGTTGCACCGAAAGACATTTACAATCCTTATAGTTTATTTATTAATTAATATAGATATCGCAAAGTATAAGTGGTATATTTTGTGTTATTATATTTTTTAAATTAACAATTGGACATAACACCAGGCTAAGAAAAACATCTCAACACTTTATACACATTTACCTTAATAAAACCCATGGTAATTTTTGAATGTAAACAAGTTGAGTTATAAAAATAAACAAATCGCCTTAAAACATAAAAACGTATAAATTTTTCTTATAACTAATTTTCTTTGTAAACCTCTGTTGCAGTAACTTAAATCAAAAACGAATCTTTATTAAAATAAGTAACAGTTATTACGTTAGTAATGATAGTTCATAATAACCGCCTAACAATCTCCTCAATATTTCGTATACAAATTGCTCTAGTTTATTGCAACTTTGCGTTTCTCTAGTACACTACAGTTTATGACCGGCAACACTATTTATATGACTTGAAAATTTGTCCATGCCCCAAAAGCCGTAACTGAAAAGCATGAGGGTTTACGACATCCGACAGTTTGGGGTTATTCGGCACCGAACTGTTCGCAAAATGACATGCACCCTTAAAAGATACAGCTATAAAATTTTGCACATTTTAGTTACGGAGAAGCTTTGTAGTGTGATATGAAATTATTTACTTGATTTCCATTTTCATCTGGAAATCAAGGATGCTAATGACAGCTGTCGTAAAATATCAATGTACTAATAAAATTATAATTTGATTTTTGAGTCTTCCACATTAGAACACTGATAGATGTGTTAATGTATATGATATAAGAAATAAAAACGATGTTATACTTCACTCTCCAATTGCATAAAATAAATTTATTAATAATAATAATTTAATTAAATTAAACTAATTTAATATTTGTTATCAATTTTTTTGGTTATACCTAGTTTTTATTAAGTTTTAATTAAATTTTTATTAAGTTTAGTTTTAATTTAATTTAAATTTATTTTTTTTTCATTAAAGTCTAATATATATATTATGGGACTTACAGCGATTGATTTTAATTTGTCCCAGATATTTCAACCGTTTGGTGCTATGATGGTCACTGGTAGTCTAAGGAACTGCGTTGAGTGTTGAGCTATCAATGTTAAAAGCTGTAATGTAAAATTATTGTGACCGCGAAAATCTAAAATCAGTTATTTTAGCTTCATTTTACGAAGTTGTTTTTAGGGTTTCGTACAAATATGAAAAAAATTGCCAAGTGCGTGTCGGGCCACGCGCAGTGTAGGGTTCCGTAGTTACTAATGCCAACTTTGAGTTCATGCCACCTTAAATGTCTAATAACTAATTTTCTATTGAATTTGTATGAAATTTTCCTTTTCCGAGTACATTTTATAAGTTGATCGCCTATAATTTTTTAATTTGTAAACCCTACTTAGCTTTGATAGTTTTTCTTTAAATTTCATTATATATCCTATAGATATGAATTTTTTAACGCGTCCACATATAACCGTTGAGCAGATAGAGGTGGGGGGGGGGACACTTGACTCTAACAAAAATTTTCACTTTAAAACCGAATATTTCAGAAACGGATCCCTAAATCGAAAAACGGTGTTTCCAAGGTCATAATATTTTTGGAAGACCTATTCAACGATATCACACATGATTAGTAAGTCGACAAAATAAAATTGACTTTTGACTTTACTTGTATGGGAGCTACCCAAAAAAAATATTGTTCAGTATTTTATTTTACCACCTTTTCCGCATAATTAATATACATACTTTTACTTAATTACAGCTTTCAAGTACTTATAGTCGCTGAGTAAAACCGCGGACGGACAGACAGACAGACATGGCGAAACTATAAGGGTTCCATGTTTACTACGGAACCCTTATAGGATCTGTCTGTCCTTTCGTCTGTCACAGCCAATTTTCTCCGAATCTACTGGACCAAATCCGGTGAAATTTGGTAGGATGGTGTTATTCTATGACTCAAACACAGACAGTGCAAACTAAAAAATATTTTTTTATAGTAAGGGTTATTTTCGGGGGACAATTTAGGGAATATAATTTTTTTTGCAAAACCTTACTGTGTCATCTGTCAAATGAAAGGGCTTGTTATGAAAATCTCAAATATATTTTTGTTTGTAAAATAAATAGTTTTAATTTTATTCATGAAAGAAGACGAAAATTGACCATTGCCCTCTGATCTCCGAATCTACTGTGCCTAAAAGTTAAAAAAAGTTACAAATATAGTTCATTGCTTGTAGATTACAGGAAAACCTATAAGAATTCTATCAAATAAAAATAAAGTGGTAATCTCAATATAATACGTTCACTTAGCTCAATCGCTTATAATCTACTGCATCACAACTTGGGGCGGTACCTCAAAAACCAAACTCCTTGATGTAGAGAGAGCCCAAAGGGCTATCCTTAAAGTTGCAGCGGGGCAAGGCGGGGCAGGCGGGTCACTTTTCCTTCATCCGACAACAGAGCTATACATATACTGGGACATGCTCACACTCACACAACTATTCGTGTTGTATACGATCCTCAAACAACACTCCCAGCTCCAAATTGAAAGACAGGCGCCGAAGGTATGAAGTCTGCTCCTCCGCCCAATTAAACACCGCAACCTCACACAAATTCTTTTGCTTACTAGGCCCATATATTTACAATAACATTAATAAATCCCTTGGCATATACCCCCTCCATAAATTCAGTTGCAAATTACGGTACCTCAAAACTCTGGACTACACCGCCCTGAAGACCTTCTATCACCATATGTTTAAACATACACAACCAACAAAAATCACGGTGGCTGTGTAAATTTGTCACAACACCCTCTCATCTCCCCAATTTTTCCATCGGCACAGAAGAAGTATTAGTACTCACGTAGAGAAGTCTTACTCATAAAAGAAATTCAAAGAAATATCTACTCATTGTGGTTAGCGCTATGGTTTAATTTAGCTCGCGCCAGAACTACTCACATCTTTGTTTAGATACCTAGACAGCCATTGCAAAACAATTTCATTCTTATTACTCTTGAAAAACGATTCATGTAACTGAATTTTCCCCTTCGAAGTGGTCGCCGCGCGCGTAGTAAAAATGTAGGTATAATTTCGATACCTAAACGGGGAGTGACAAGGCCTGCCATCGGCCACCCCCTACCACTCCCTCCCCCATGCATTACACGTACTTCACCCACTCGTACTCACACACCCTCAGACACAACACTCTTATTCATCTCCATCACTCACCTACAGTTAGTTCTTGCAGCCCTTCTCACTTATTATTATAATTTAAAATTTTTGTATTTCCCTTTTTTTTTCTTTTCTCTTTTTACTTTTTGTTGATTACTCTGTTAGACCAAAGTGTATAAAATCCTCTGTACTTATGTAATCATAAAATTGTTGTACGAGGGAGAGGCCTAGTCACCTGTAGCACAGGTTCCTATAGGATCCTATTTCAGGGACTAGCCGCTTCACAAATATATCAATCTTGTGTTTAAGGACAATATACACACCCACGTTGATCTACACATACATCGTCCTAGCACTTAAGATATACTAAGCTTTATATACTCATGTATACTTTGTGAAGTGGAAACAAACATTTTTATTATTATTATTATTACTTACGGAAAATAGTTCACTAAAACACCACTAGACAGCGCTAGTAAAAGTTAACTCGCGTCTTATTGTGTGGATTTCAATGTGATATTTTGAATTAATTTAAAAACTTTGGCATTGTACGGAACTCTCTCACGCGAGTTCAACTGGCACTTGGCCGATTTTTTAAATATCTATTTAAATTTTATACCATTTTTATATAATTAACTTTATACCAAGTAAGTTAAATACCTTAATAATTATAATAGACTAGCTGATGCCCGCGACTTCGTTCGCGTGGACTTTATGACTCCGGCGTATTAATATAAATAAAAACTAATAAGAGAGAGAGAGAGAGAGAGAGAGAAAGAGAGAGAGAGAGAGAGAGAGAGAGAGAGAGAGAGAGAGAGAGAGAGAGAGAGAGAGAGAGAAAGAGAGAGAGATAAGAAAGTACTTGTAACAGTGTTAGGATTTAAAAGTCAATATTATTTTAAATCTTTCCTTCGGGAACCAATATGAAAAGACCTGAAGTGTTACTAACCCTAGAGAAAGCCACATTAAGTTGGCCATGCGAAAAACCAGTCCTTAGATCGACATCAGCAGCTTTAAGCCTCTAAAACTGTGACTTATTTTCATAGCAAAGCAAGTAAACATATTGTTAAGTCTGTGTATTTTCAAAAGGAAAATTGTTGGGGATGAGTGGCATACGCGGAATAAATACAGATTCACTGGCACCACTCACAGTAAACTTTAAGTGTCTCAGCAGACTATGCCGAAGTTTAGCGGCTAAAGTTCAGTGCGAAAAAATCGGTGGGGATGTGACACTAAATCGGCTGAAGTTCAGCCGCTGAAGTTCGGTGGAAACGCCGGACAGTAGTGATGTGCCGATATGAGAATTCAATCTTCCGTCTTTGGCGGGTCTGCGGCGAACGGAAACGGGAGCGGAAGAGGGAACGGAAGAGGAAGAGGAAACGGGAGCGGAAGCGGAAGCGGAAGCGGGAGCGGGAGCGGGAGCGGAAGCGGCAGCAGAAGCGGCAGCGGGAGCGGCAGCGGGAGCGGCGGCGGCGGCGGCAGAAGCGGCGGCGGCGGCGTCGGCGGAAGCGGCGGCGGCGGCGCCGACGGAAGCGGCGGCGGCGGCGGCGGCAGCGGCGGCGGAGGCATCGGCGGCGGCGGCGGCGGCGGAGGCGGCGGTGGCAGCGGTGGCGAAGGCGGCGGCGGAAGCGGCGGCGGCGGCGTCGGTGGAAGCGGCGGCGGCAGCGGCGGCGGCGGTGGCATCGGCGGTGGCGGCAGCGGCGGCGGAGGCATCGGCGGCGGGAGCAGCGGCGACGGCGTTGGCGGCGGAGGCGTTGGCGGCGGCGGTGGCGCCGGAGGCATCGGCGGCGGCGGTGGCGGCGGTGGCAGCGGTGGCGGCGGCGGCGGCGGAAGTGGCGGCGGCGGCGTTGGCGGAAGCGGCGGCGGCGGCGGCGGCGGCGGGAGCAGGAGAGAGAGCGGGAGCGGGAGCGGGAGCAGATGTGGGAGCGGGAGTGGAACGCTTACGGGTACGGGTACGGGTACGGGTACGGGTACGGGTACGGGTACGGGTACGGGTACGGGTACGGGTACGGGTACGGGTACGGGTACGGGTACGGGTACGGGTACGGGTACGGGTACAGGTACGGGTCCGATTCAGGCAAAAGCATCGGAAGTTCGGCATTATGTGTTGCTAGTAATGCAAATAACATTGCAGGCATGCATTGGCTGAAATTCAGCCGCTGAACTTCGGCATACAGTGCTGAGACACTAAGTAGGGTTCCGTTACACAGTTTCGGCGGAGTCAAATTTCGCATCAGCATTATTGGCCCTCCGACATTAAGACTTATTTTGTGAGCCGAGAGTCCATTTGCTGCAAGTGAATTAAGAAACTCAACTGGATAATTGGTGGCGTCGTCAACAACACTATCCAAGAAATTAACAATAATTTGCGTCATAAGTTCTTTATTAATTGATTTTTAATTGTTTGGTGTTAATATGGCGCGTTCACATAACCAAGAATTTTTCTGGTGTGTTATGCTCTGAAGGTCCGCAAAAACTGAACTTATAAGTTCTTCTTCGGACGAAATTACTTTGTTTTGGAAAAATTTTCAATGTATAGAAACATTTTTTTTTACCCTTTTATTATAGTATAGATTTAGTATCTTTTTGTTCAGCGGCAACAAAGAAACATCATCTATAAAAATTTCAACTGTCTAGCTATAATGGTTCATGAGATACAGCCTGGTGACAAACAGACAGACAAACAGTCGGACGGTCTAAGTAATAGGGTCCCATTTCTACCCTACCCTATGGAACCCTAAAAATCGAATAAAATAAGTATTTATGGGGGGCTCTTATACTACAAACGTGATTTTTTATAGATTATGGTACGGAACCCTTCGCGCGCGTCCGACTCGCGCTTGGCCAGTTGTATTATAACTCAACAAAAAGTTCTCATCAGACTTAACAACTTTTGCTAAGGCGGCATTTTAATATTTTTTATAGTTTAGCTGGACCATTATAGTTCTGCATCATGTGTTCCATTTTCCAAAATCAATTATAGCCTATATGTTGCCCAGACTTCACAGCTATATAACAAAAAAAGTTTCATTCGAATCCGTCCAGTATTTCCGGAGATTAGCGTGTACAAACAGACAAACAGACAAACAGACAAACAGACAGACATTTTTTTTTATTTTCTTACTCTATTACTATATCTAAATCACCCAAAACATTTTTTTTTGAAAAATTTTCAATGTACAGACACATTTTTTTTACTCTTTTATTATAGTATATAGTATAGATTAGGATCTGCTTGTCTCAATAGGGCATTTTGCGGATAAGTTTATCCTCGAATAAACCATATTTTCAATTTTACCGTCCCGTTCGGCTAAAGGATTCCATGTTTCATAAAATTACCAGATTTTATGTACAAGTAGCTGGGTAATATACGGATAGTGGTTGCAGAACTTTATGCGAGTACAAAAAATATTTAGTTTGGATACTAATAACTGGATGTTTGTTGTAGACTTGTTTTATTACTCATGCAAAGTTTTTACGAAAAATATATATAACACATAAACATTTATTAACTTAAGGCTGTATGACTGTAGTATATATAAAAAACAATGGTGTAAAATACAAATATTGCCAATGGTTTAAGTATTGGAATTTAATGAAGGAAAACATCTTGAGGAAGCCTGTATGCTATATAAGAAAAAAATTATAAGATTTAATGCTTGAACTCAAAAGTCGGATTGTTTCTCTCACCAGTTTACAAAACAGTTGTTACAGCAAAATCCAACTTCATTACATAATAGCTGATTTAACTGCTTGCTCGAGCATGAATGAACGAAAAGTCACAATACACAATTTATGTCAATTCGTATTTCAAGCGTGTATGCAAGACTTCGCATTTAATAATGCTTGACCTACTTCGACAAAATATACAAAATCGCAAAAAATAATTCTCAACGGGTACAAAGCTTAGGGAAATATCACGTTCATTGTACTGTACTGTACCTATTGAGTCGATTATTCAGCGTCAGTTCATTTCTTATAACAGGATCGATACTCGCTCAGCTGTTCACAGCCAACTTGTTTCATTAAATTCAAATTTCGTGTTGTACTTATTAATTCAAGCGAGCGTTTTCCGCGCACGTCGCAATCACAAATTGAAACGAGTGATAGATAGGACTCACAACGATGGACGAAATCTCCGAAACACCATCAGAACCGTTCTTTTTAAAGGAGTTCGACTGGTACGAAGACTGAAAGAGGCGCCAACTCTCCACACAAGGCGGGCCAAAACCAATTTGCTGAGTAGAAGATCCTCGTCACTCGGACAACCATGTCCGAGTGACGAGAACGAGGTAAGTCACTAAATATTCCATATATATTATAACAAGGACATTCATATAAGCTTTTATTTGACTTGCAATGTATCTTGTATTTATGTATGTTTGTTTAGGTCAATTCTTGCAACTCAATTTTCAACCAGTTATCCTCAACCAATTGAGCTGAAATTTTGCATACCTACTTGTGTAAGTTAGCTGAATGACAGTACAATTATGTTATGAAGTAATAATTTTTATGGAGTCAATGAGCTGTTCTGATAATGAAGTCGAGAGATATTCGACAGAACTCAGTAATAAAACAACGTGACTCCATTGAGTTTGGGTTTATTTCGTTTGTTTTAATTAATAAGTAATTTGGCCTCACAATAAAAGCTTGCACAAAATTTATTTTTCCAAAAAACTTATTAAAATTTGTGGTGTAAGACTACTTATTAATAAAAGGATTTTAAAAAGATTTATGGAGCAATATTTTATGTACCTAATCCAAATACCCTTTCATAAAATAACGTTGCCACGTTAGAAAATATCGTGAGATTCGTAGAAAAAGTTGAAGTTTTAATTTCTTTTGTTTGTTCTTTGTAAAGTTCGTACGTACTTCCGCAGTGTTGAACCAACCATGATAAATTAACAGTTTTGTTGGCACATAGTTTATCGTGTACAATAATTTCGCAGAACGATTCTGGGGTATACCATTAAGTCCGTCCTTTATTTTATAAAGATAGTTGGACATCGAAAGTTATATAGACATAATGACATTTGACATAATGACATATTGACATGTTATACATCTCTCAGCTTCGATATTTTACATCCCAATTCCGCAGAGCGGGTGCTTTTTATATTCCTGTCGTCTCCGCTGCGGAAGTTTCTGGCGGAATTTGGAACGGAAGGGTTCCTTTATATGAGATTGGGATAATTGACAAGTTTTGTGATGTTTCGACACAAATACGCGGTTGTTTTATCGTTTGTTTAGTGTTTGGGAAGCCTGTTTTGGGATTACGAGCAAGTTTTCATTGGCTTGCTAGGGTCAAGTCTTTGAAATGTTGATTACAGGATATGTTAGAGGTGTATATACTGGTATTACAAATGAAGTGACGTGTAAATTAATACTTAGTCACGTTGAAATAAAGCCTTACAAATTAAATTGATTTTTAGCATACATATGTGTTTGCATCATCATCGTTGGACATAAGTTAAATTTTGGCCCTGCAACTATGTATTTCAAATTCTAATAGTCTCAAATATCTAATGAAAAAAGTACTTACACCAGTATTAGGTCCCAACCTTGAGCTCAGGACTCTCCTTAAGAACCCATATCATGGCGGTTTTTGATACCCTCTCTTTTTAAACAGGGTATCAAAGAGAGGGTATAAAATGTTGCCAATACGATTATAAATACAAGATAAGAGTATGAATACAATCAAAATAACCAACGCTCGCATCGCATGCTAACAACAAAAGATATATAGTGTTATTTTCCGAAGCTCTAAAGAGTAAGTTTTCAACAGTATTACAAGTATATCACATGATAAACATTACCTCCAAGATATTACGAGCAAACTTCCACGCCGAGAGCACCATGAATCAAGTCAGCGGCATCGTATTTCTACTAAGATTGTATAAAAGGAAAGTGTTCTAAGCCGTTTATATCAGAACAATTAAGTTTTGCAACTTCATGTCAAGCAATTCACTTAAAGTTGGCACATAATTACATTTCTGGCAGTCGAAACTTCAGCGGTGTCTTGTTTCATCGTATAAATCATCAAAGAGTGTAAGAGAAATAGATACTTAGAGTAATTTTGTATATATGCTTTTACTAACGCCCGTAAAAATATGTTTTTCATCAAAACTTGATTCCTAGATTCCATATTT
This sequence comes from Acrobasis suavella, assembly GCA_943193695.1. Lineage (NCBI taxonomy): Eukaryota > Metazoa > Arthropoda > Insecta > Lepidoptera > Pyralidae > Acrobasis > Acrobasis suavella. The sequence goes on from OW971947.1 coordinate 9,788,517, forward strand.
CTAACGTTCATAGCACATCGACATTTATCCGAACGGAATACCGCATCTATATATGGAAAAGCTTAGGAATAAAAAATATACGATATAATATAACATTGGAGTTAGATAATAGGTACAGAATTGAAGTGTAAAATGTCTGTCACGAATGTAATACGCACATGTTCCTGCGAAGTCCTGTCACTGTGGAAAATAGATAGTGGAGTAAGGTGGCGTTGAGACAATGATTATAATTTAGTTTTCCTTTTGTATGTCAGCAATTCATTTATAACCTATGTAAATAAATATTAACAAAATATCAAGTACTTGAATGCACCGTAAAGTGCATACTATATAACATTCTAGTGTATTCATGTATATTTATTATATACTAGCTGATGCCCGCGACTTCGTTCGCGTGGACTTTATCACTTCGGCATATTGATATAAATGCAAACTTATGAAATAGAGAGAGAGAGAGAGAGAGAGAGCGAGCGAGAGAGAGAGCGAGCGAGAGAGAGAGAGAGAGAGAGAGAGAGAGAGAGAAAGAGAGAGAGAGAGATAAGAAAGTACTTGTAGCAGTGTTATAAGTTAAAAGTCCATATTATTTTAATTTATTATTTTCATACTGTAAATATAGTTTAAAAATGTTGAGAGTCTTTTCTTCGCGAGCCAATATGAAAAGACCTGAAGCGTTACTAATCCTGGAGAAAGCTACATAAAGTTGGCCATGCGACCAGTCCTTAGATCGACATCAGCAGCTTTAAGCGTCTGACACTGTGACTTATTGTCATAGCAAAGCAAGTGGACACATATAAAATTGTTGGGGATGAGTGGTTTACGCGGAATAAATACAGTTACCCTGGCACCACTTACAGTGAGAATCTCAGCTTCAGTTATATTTCGCTTCAAAGCATTGCCTTTAAGTGTCTCAGCAGACTATGCCGAAGTTTAGTGTCTAAAGTTCGGTGGAGATGACACACTAAATAAGCAGAAGTTCATTTATCATTCATAAAACTTTATTGATCCACAATTAAAATTGTTTACAGTTGGCGAACTTAACGCTAAAAGCATTCTCTCCAAGTCAACCATAGGGAAAACCAGATAAATTGTTGCGGCGCAAGAAAATAAACAATAAATTTCCAACACAATATACTTACATTTCATATACATATAAATTATTATACATATAAGTATAACATAATAGATATATACCACATAATATGTTATATACCGAAGTTCAGCCGCTTAAATTCGGTGTAAACGCCGGACAGTATTGATGTGTCGATATGAGATGTAATTGAAATGTAATTATACTAAATGTTATTCTATCAAACAATACGCACTCAACGGGCGCGGGAGCGGGAGCGAAAGCGGGAGTGGGAGCGGAAGCGGAAGCGGGAGCGGGAGCGGGAGCGGGAGCGGGAGCAGGAGCGGGAGCGGGTGCGCGATTGATTGTCAATCTAGACTTTTGTATTTGAGGCCACGTTTTGTAGATAAGACTGTTTTAATGAGGAGTTAATCTCATCTGTCCTAGAATCCCGACATAAAACTGGAAGGGTTTGACGAAAATCTCCCGACTACAAAAATATGACATTGCCTATTGGCCTGTCATCTCGATGAATGTCTCGCAACGTTCTATCTACAGCTTCCACTGCCTTTATGTTGGCCATTGTGCATTCATCCCAAACGATTACACAGCAAATGAGAGGTTTAGCCAGTTTAGGCAAGTCGATATCAAAAATTTTACTTGTGGTAGAGCCACGCTACCGGCAAAACTCTGTTTTGCTTGTAGCATGAATGGGCCGGCTCGTCCGGGGAAGTACCACACTCTCACAGAAAATCGACGTCTGAGTTGTAGCGTCACCGCTTCTATGCTCCGTTCGGTGAGTGAGAGAGCCGGAGGCCGCCCCTCCCCTCCCCCCTCCCCCTATATATTCCCTTCCTGAAAGGCCGGCAACGCTTTTGTTTACACCCCTGGTGTTGCAGTTGTCCATGGGCAGCGGTGATCACTTGCCATCAGGTGACCCGCTTGTTCGTTGGCCGTCCTATGACGTTAAAAAAAAAGAAAAAAAATTTTGGCCTCATACCGCCTTCACCACGTGGAGTTACTCCAGACTTAAGTTACATTATTTATTATTATGCATTATTATTATGCAACTTTAACCTAATATCTTAGATGGTCATCGATTTTTGGTAAACAAATATTTATGCAAATAAATTTAACTTGGTTCTGCATCAGGTGTTCCAAATCTTTGATTTTTAGGGTTCCGTACCCAAAGGGCAAAAACGGGACCCTATTACTAAGACTCCGCAGTCCGCCTGTCTGTCTGTCTGTCACCAGTCTGTATCTCATGAACCATTACAGCTAGACAGTTGAAATTTTTATAGATGATGTTTTTTTGTTGCTGCTGAACAAAAACATACTAAATACAGAATAAAATAATTTTTTAAGATTCAAAGATTCAAATGTTTATTCAGTAATTAGACCTTTACAGGCACTTTTACACGTCAATAAGTATAATTTATGTTATGTGTAAAGTATATTAAAATTTAATTTATTTTAAAGAACAGCTACCGATACCAGCGCTTCGTAACGACCACTGCTGAGAAGAAACGCCGAAAGAAACTCATTTTCACAGTATTGGTCGCCTACTCGCCAGAAGGCTTTGTCATATTATTATTATTGTATTTTAATTAATAAATACTTATAATATAATACAATTTTGACACATTATAACAATATAATTTATGGGGGGCACCCATACTACAAACGTGATTTTTCATAGATTACTGTACGGAACCCTTCGCGCGCGTCCGACTCGCCTTTGGCCAGTTTTATTATAGTCATATATTTGTATAAGGTGTTCCAGATTTTTGATTGTTATACCTCAACAAAAAGTTCTCATCAGACTTAACAACTTTTGCTAAGGCGGCATTTTTATATTTCTTATAGTTTAGCTGGAACATTATAGTTCTGCGTCATGTCTTGCTTTTTCTAAAATCAATTATAGCCTATATGTTGCCAAGGCTTAACAGCTATATAACAAAAAAAGTTTCATTCGAATCCGTCTAGTATTTCCGGAGATTAGCGTGTACAAACAGACAAACAGACAGACATTTTTTTTCTTACTCCATTACTATATCTCCATCGCACCAAATATATTTTTTGGAAAAATTTTCAATGTACAGACACATTTTTTTTTACTGTTTCATTATAGTATATAGATTTGTCTATATTTATTTATGTTTAAATTTTGTAATTACATTACATTCTAGTTAATATACCTATACTTCATACAATACATTTGTAATTGCAGCGTTTAAATCCATTTATATAAATTACTAAATCACTATCGATATATTGCTGACATGGCTAAGCATGTAAATCGATACTGGAATCCGGTAAAATGATATCAATTATGTGCCTAATTGGTCAAGAGATTAAGACAACTATGCGCAAATTAATTAATTAGTACCATGCTGCCATTTAGAGAGATATTGATGATTATATGATTAAGTTTTGATTAAAATACGAGTATGTGATGAAGAACTAGCGCAATTGATCGCGCAGATTATTTCATAATTTTTTTTTTAACTTTCTTCGTCTTCTTAGCGAGTTGGAATGGACAATCTTGACATGTCTTTTTATTGGAATATACACTTTATAAATCAATACTTTTGCAAATTACAAAAAAAAAATTTGTAATTTATAATAACATAAAATAAATAATTTCTGATTTGCAAAGATAATCATTTAAAAATTGTATATTTCAATAAAAAGACAAATCAAGATTATTGACATTCTTTAAAATACCTAACCAAATGGACTATAATATATTTATTATATGAGTGTGGACCAATGTGTAACCACATTTACGCCTCTGTCATTAGCCGAGTTTAGGTCTTCTATTGTACAGGGGGTTGGACAGTTGGGACATGACAGTAGATGGGCCATGGTTTGAACAGCTCCACAGTCACATCGATCGTTGTTTGGAAAACCCCACTTTGCTCGTTTTTCGTGACATCTCCCAGTCCGAAGCCTGTTTAGGGACTTCCAGACTGCCCCGTGGATTTAGATATTTTTTTTTTATTTTGATATTAATTCAAGTATTCATTGGTTAAAATTGTAAGTCTCTGAATTAAAAAAAAATATAATCCCATTAATATTGTGCACGTTGGTATTCAACATTAATAATGATTAATGTTCATGATTAAAGAAAATGTGATTTGCAAATATAGTTAAATTGGGAATGTTCTATCTTTTACTAAAATGTAGACTAACTGTATTCATAAGTAAACATTATATATAGCGGATATCAATTAATTTTTTAGAAATATGTACATATTAACCTTTTTAAAATATATACCTATAAAAAAATAAATAAACTCGAAATCAAATCACAAATCAAGGATTTATTTCTCTTCACAATACAAACACCGTATGTATGACATACGAATGCGATATTCAGAAGTGTTTTTCAGACAACGACGTCACATTTCATTCTGCACTCTTGCACAAAAACAAATGCATCATCATTTTCCGTCGCACGATTTAAAACGAAAAAGGGGTCAGTAAAGTGCTGTCGTGTATTTTGCGTCGCATATTACGCTCCAAAATTATGATTTTTTCATACAAAATTTTACGAACAAGTTTTTTATGTACAGCACATACTTGATGGTAAGCGATTACCATTCCAGAACCCGTAACACAGGTTCTCTTTGACGACCTCATGCGCGCGTTTCCAAACAAATGTTTGAAAGCTTTTCTCGACAAATCTCATGTTAGCTTACTAAGATTAAAAAAAAAAGAAAAATTAATATTTACATAATTGATTACTGGCCGCATCAAAAATTCACAGAAGAAAAAACCGTTCCTATTTCAAACGCTACCAATAATATCATATACATACGGCGCACGCGTGTACTCTTGTTTAAACAATGTGATATACACTCTCCGTACACTGGCGTGCAAAGCGATGACTTACGGCTGCTACTGCAACTCCCACTTAACCGTTACATATTGCTTCACTTAACTCAAACCCGCCTGGAAAGAATTACGCGAGGAAGTACCGGCCACAAAATATTATTAACACAAAAGTTAAATGACAATATTCTCTAACTTATTGGGTACTCGAACTCACTCATCCGTCACTTAACTTGTAAAGAGTTCAATTTCCAGCGTTGTTTAAAATGAAGGTTATTTATTTTTATAAATTACTAAACTTTATTTTTTTGTTAGATCTATACATTTAAGTTACGTTAATACGTCACTAAAATGAAAAGTTGTACCTATTATCTTATCTTAGTATCTTTTATGATTCCCACAGCCGAACAAAACAAATTTCGACAGGAATTGCAGCGGCAGGTAGCGCACTTTCACTGTCAAGTCTTATTAATCTTTAATTCTATAAATAAGTAATATAAAATAGCGTGCCGCCCACTGCGTGAATCGGCGCTTAGTGAGGACTGTAAAGCGTCCAATTTTCATAAATTAACTGTTGGTAATTAATTTTGGTACTATTTCATAAAATCCAAGTGTTACTTTTTAAAATTTTAGCTAGTAAAATAGGCAACGCAGTATTTAAGTCAGTCGAAGTATACAAGCGACCTTTCCATATTTTAGATAGTTTGTATAGACACATTACACTGTCGGCCAAATAAATGGTGTAGATTGGTAAAAACTGATAAAGCATAGTTACTCGTATTTGTACATAAAAATAATACAATATTACATTTAACTGAAAAGAAATATACCTAATATAGGTATTTAGAATAATTATATCGATTCGTATTTAGAAATGTGATGGCGTTTTCGACGAATTGTATGCGTCTTTAAAAGATTCAAGGACAGTTTGTTTATTATATCTATATAATATCAATCTCTTGTACAAAAAAATTGTGACCTATCTCTACCTTCGTAATTTGCACCAATACATTACACTACCGGCCAAATAAATGGTGAAGCTCGGTAAACGACAACTAATAAAGCGTAGTTGCATACAAATAAATAGGCTTAGCTCCAAATTGGAAAGCCGAAAAACGAGTTCGTCGCTCCGAACGATGGCCGGTCGAGTTTGGTAATTGCCATAATTTATTCGGAACTAACCTTCGGTCGTGGTTACGTTCGTACGTGGATATATTTTCTATGTATGCTTTTTGGTTACCGAAAAATGTATACGAGTCTAATTATATGTTATATATTTTCTTGCCCGACTTATAATCGATGTGACGGTTTGTTCCCATGGCATTAGGTCCTGTCGTAGACATTTGAATGCAATTTGTTTATTTTTTATTTTGAAAAAATTAAGATTTTTAGGTAAAATGCAAACTAAACAAGTATGTTACTGTAGTTACTACGAATTCTACGACGCCATTATAATTTTCTACGACGATATGCGATGTGGAGCTACGACATTCTACGGCAAGCTACGACGTGCTACAGCGAGTCACGAAACGAAAATTGACTATTGTTTGGTAAACTTGATTTTATTTTCGACTGTATAATATTTTTTGACAACTAGCGAGTTAATTAATTTTCGTTGAAAACGTTTGAAGACCTCTCTATATTAGAATATATTATTGGAAGCAATAACAAAAGACTTTACTACAATACGAGCATTTACAAGTGCTATCGTTTGTTCTTTGAAAGCCATACAAAACTTATTATTTTATTCACATAATTTCTTAAAAGTATCTAATGAAAATATCGTCCATTTTTATTAATTTTCTGATGCACATCACTTTGTTCTTCGATCTCAAATAATAAATTATATAAATTTGCAGATCCAATGGTTTGGAAAATTAAATGCTGTCGACAACAAAAGTAAATATTTCTCAAGAATTTTCAATTAATCAAAATTTAATAGAAAACATTTTCAATATAATGAAATGATTTAAGAAACATGAATATGAATATTGGCATTATATACAAGTAGAATATAGATTAATTTATGATTATGATCTTATTTTATAATTTAAGATTGTTAAATAAAATCGAGGTTTTATTAAGGAAAAATATACACATCCAGAAATACAGAGACATTAACATGTATTCACGAGGTAGACAGAGTCTAGGGCCATGATATTCAAAGGCCACGTTTAGCATATTGATGAAGATAGAACTAAAAATCAAAATAGTGATGGTTGGCCACAAACTTGTATTTTTTTCATATTTCATAAAACTTCAGTATTTATTTTTAAATACTTGGCCTATTTTCTGCAGTGGGTCGAAACAAAGCAAATAAATCACGACGATCGACCAGCATGGCCATTATAACAAGAAACATATTTCCATACGAAATTCTATCCGTAAGGGTTAGGATACCCGCTTGAGGTACTGAACCTGTTCTTTTGTCGCTCCAAATATTTTATTGAAATGAACCAAAATAATACCAATTCGCAATTTCGATAGAATGTATTAGATCAAAATATGTAATATTTTGTTGCTGTCATTTTCAATAAAATACGAAAAGATCGCATCTTCAAGAAATCAGTAGAAAGGATTAAGGTAGAAATACGTCCAAAATCTCTCCAATTTAGGTAATGCTTAAATTTAGGTAAATCCGAGTAAGTCAAGCTTAGGTAAACCAATACTTTTTTTACTGAGTAATACCTGAATGAGTAAAAAACATGGAGCAAATATTTAAAAAAGTATTTTTAAGGGACCAGGTTTCCATCCCTGCTATCCGTCAACACCACCGTGTTATTATGTGTGAGTCGACTAACACATGCAACCCATACTTAGCTTTTATTACCCTAGAATATCGAGGTGAATCACCTCCCGTGCTAACGTATTAGCATAAGGCAGTATTGCAGTATTGCGAATGTGAAGTACTTTTATTTATGAACATACAACTCGGAAACGAAGTTTTGCTGTAAATTCTAGTGTACCATTAATTAAAAGTTTATTAGTTTTAGTATTCGTTAGTTTCTATACGAGGTTATAAAACTAGTAACTACTGAATAGATGGACTTTATTACTTAAGAATCCCCTTACCCTAGACTTTTCCATACAAATGTAGTCTGGCTTTTATTGTGAAATGACATGTGAGATTTCGGCAGTGTTTTGTAATTTTAAAGAACTTGCAAATACGAGTATGTAGGTATATAACTAGTTTTGGACAGTCAAATATGAACTTGAAAAAAAATATCTGAGTGTAGAAGTTTTCCATACCGATGGTCAAATATGAATACACTATATTCTCTCTTAAGTTCATATTTTGAATGTGAAAACTTTAATATATGCTTATAATTGCTTTGAAATTACATTATTTTGCCAATACCTGACATACCGTTTAAAAATAAAAGCTAGACTACGTTTGTATGGGAGAGTCTGATTCTGTCTAGGGTAAGGAGACTCTTAACTACGTACATAATAATTTTTTAAAACTAAAAAGACTTCAGCACCAAATCACACAACCGATTTTGATAAAAAAAATGTCTTTGTGAGCAACAGACAAGTATACAAAAAAAAAAAATTCCAATTTCCCTATGCGTCTTTGAGCAATCAGTGAACAGTTAAAAAAATTATGAAAGATTCCGACGACTTGAACATCCTTCTTTTTTTTTGAGTCTGTTTGAAATGATACGTCTAACAAAAGTACTCTCATTTCATTTAATTTTAAAATAATAAAATTCATGTATAAATAAAAATAAGATTTTTTCTATAAAAATTCGATTATATCATATGTTCTATTTTATTTATATGTCAGTCTGTATGTTATTTGTTTTTGTTATTTGTTTCTTAGTTTGGGGCTAACTCAATCAGTGTTATTTGTCTATATATATTTACTATTTGTACAATAAACAGATTCAAACACACAAACAAAATACTTTTAAAAAATATTTAAAAATGGCATCCATTGTACACACCCTGTATTTTCCTTGAAAAAAGATGAGCTAACATGGGATGAATTTATAAAATTTTTAAAAAAAAGTATTTTTTTTCTCACATGACAAATTACATTGATGGCTAAAGAAGGACCTGTAGAATAATTTTTTGGACGGGTAACTGTTAAGTACTTTAAGTCCCTAATTTATAATAGGGCCGTTAATATTTAAAAAGGCCTGTTATTCTTGTAAAAAGACGTATGAAAACAACGTATAAGTTCGTTCCAAAAATTTACATTTTATGGAACATTTCACCTATAACGGCGCCCTAAAAAAAGAAAACGCCGTATACGGAGTTTCAAGGGTCGTTTACAATTTAAAATTCAGAGATAAACATATGTAGATAAGGCAGGCGTAATAAATTTTAGGGGAGGCGCTGGTCTGCTCTAATAAAATCACTTTGATACCCGATTCCGTTATGCCATGCAAGCAGTTTTAGTGTTATCATATGGAATTGAAATCTGCACTTTCAAATTCTCTTTTGAATATCTATTATTTTTTTTAATCTGTGTGAAATGACTAGGAGCTAAATAAATAAAGCGACTAGCTTTATATTTACAAGTTGATAAAATTAATGATTTTCATATAACTACATCTAAAATAGCATTGTTGTAGAGTAGTGTTGCTGTCAGCCAAGGTTAGCAAGTGATACGTCTTAGATTTCTAAAGCTACGTTTAAGTTATTTGTGTTATTAAATTTGCAAAAAGTATGAATAAAATGAAAAAGAATAACATACTGAAGTGGAGTGGGAAGGGAAGTGGCATAGTAATTTCTCGATCTCCTCAGTGCTCCGGAAAGCACGTTTAAGCCGTTTTTTATGTCCCGGCTGTTATCATCGTATAAAAGTCGTCAAGCTATGTCAGATGCCTTTATGCAGCCTGAAAATCTGACGTCAGTATTGGATACTTACAAACAAAAAATGAAACCGAAGTAACGTAAATGGAAAAGACGCATTTTTTTTTCGTTATGCTATGGAAAGATTTCCTAAAAATAGGCGCCTCTAAGAAAAAACTACCTTAAACCAAAATCTCTTTAAGATAAAGAGGTTACAAAATCATATTTCTTTGGACGGCGTATCGGAGCGCCTCAGAAAAACCGGACAGGAGTGACGTCACTTTTGTCGCATTTGTATGCGTGATGTAAGAACATTTGTTCGGGTGCTATGTCAAATATTGCGTTTATAAGATTGGACGATAAGAAAAGTAGCTATAATTTTTTAAGAAACTCCTATGGTAATATTTTCTTAACTTTTTGTTACTACTAAAACTGACTTTTTCAATCAACTAAAAACCAAAGTTAAAACAATAAAAAAATAAAATCATACTTGTAGGCCTTTTTTACGTAAATGCTTACAAAATCAGAGACATTTATCAAAATCTTCTCATTATGCATCTTCTCTATTGTGATAGCTTATACGTTTTACCCTCGATCAATGTAGAATATTTTTTGATATAAAACCAAGTTATAAATTAATTACAATAAGCTATGTGATGCCAATGGTCAATAAAATACAAACACAGGTGTGCAGTGGCTTCATATCAATATTTTACGCACACATTCAAGTGTAAACAAACAGACGGTGTTTGTGTCTTTATATTATACTTTGCAGTATATCATGAAAACTCAGGATATTTTATGGATCCATTGAATATCATCATATCCATTTACATTTGATATTAATGACACAGTCAGGACCAAGGTCCTTGCTGTGTCTTTAAAGTTATGCTATTATTTCCCAGCTTTTAAGAATATACCTATACTATCTAGTAAATTTAACTTACTTATCTGAATTACGAAGTATATCCCAACCTACCATTTCATTGAGATTTATTATTCAGTTCAAAAACCTCATTCTTTTACTTTATCGAAACGATATCATTGACGTTTTTATGATCTTGCATAAAACTAAAATAGATCAAAACGAAATATTTTGCGGATTCAGCAAGTATGTGTGATAGCACATACTTGCTGAATCCGCAAAAGAATTACATTTCGCAAAAGAACATTTGCATGCAAATCTATCAAACAAAATGGGATGGTTAGGATAGACCACTTTTTCACTGGAAAATATGAGAAGATTTTTTGATCTGTTTATTTACATACTATCACATCGTTATTCGTAACGACGTATACAGAGCGTGAAGAACCTCAAGAAAGTGGTAAGAAAATTTGATGATATTTCTATAAAAAGGGAATATAATTTTGTATATTTTTTATTAATAATTGTATTTGAAATGTATTTTTATAATGAAATAAAAACAAAAGGGAATTAAAAATAGCTTACTAGCCCACTGCCTATTCAGAAGTATGCTCAAATAAATCAAGGAATATTTAAAAACAAAAATAGATAAAGAAAATATTAAATTAAATAAATGACTATTAGCTGCAAATGCATTAGTTGCGATTAGCTTCACGTTCTCATTGTAAATTGTAAACAGTAGATCATAAAATAGTTTAGGGCTATCTAGAGCCATATGAGACAAAATTTTTAATTGATATCTCCGTTTCCTTTCAAATATCCTCCGTTTTATTTCAAATTGAATCTTCGTAAGAAGTTCCAGTGCTGCCCACACTGGAACGTCACGTTCACTTTCAAGTTCAAGTTCAAGTTCACTTTTACGAAGACTTCGTAAAAAGTGAACAACAGTGTTTCAGTACTTACTTATTACTAAAACAAATATTCTTTATATGACGTTTAAATAACATTACATTTATTTTGTTAACTTAGTATTTTTTATGTAAAGTTCTAAAATGGCTGATTGCAATTATAAAAATTTACACAAATTTCTATGTCTAATATTGCCTGCTATATTTAGCGCAAATATGACTAAATTATTAATTATGATGCGGCAACATTCGGGAATATGTGGTTAATATCTCTCAATTTCCCGATAAGAGCAAGACAGCAATAACTTTCGCCGGATTGAAGTGTGTACCTTATGAAAAGCACTCCAAACGCGATATCGCGGTTATATTGTAATAACGCCACTCCCAGTCTTCTTTGACAGCCGAGTTCGTGTGTAACCTCTCATTTTCCTTACCGAAATTCAAAGGAGTTCTAACAAAGCTTTGTTTTGCATCGCTCGCTCGAAAGCCTCTGAAAGGCTGGCTTTTTAGATAAGGTTCTCTTATAAATTTCAGTATAGAGCAGACGCTGGAAAAGTTTTTCGCTGTGGGAATCTGAGCAGATGGTCCGTTTCTCCTAGTTTGGCTCGCGATGCTATTTTCCGCCTTTTTACTCGTTAGCTCGCTAATTGTATTTTGAGTGTTATTGAATCGTATTCGAGTTTAATACTTTTCGAAGCTTTTTATCGTTGAAGTAAATGTTTCACAAAATTGCAGTAATGCTGACCCCAATACGAAAATACGTCACTAATATAATACGAAAAGGCACTAAAATAACTATTATGTTGTCGTTCTGTCATTTATTTTTACAAATAGATACTTTAGAAAACTTTTACGAAACTGTAGCAAAATTTTTCATGCATTTTTTTATTTTATCTCAATATCATATTGATAAGTAAGTATTTAGTTTTTTGACATGTTCAATTGCACAAACTTGTCAATAAAAAACCTGAGTCTTAATTCGGCTCAAACTATAAAACAAAGAGCCAATTGGGAACTTCCTTACAGAGTTTTAAAATCTATTCGACTTCGGTGCACGCCTTCGACGTCGAGGTAAACCGTGTCAGAGGTCATCGAAGGCTGGTAGGTTACTAACTAAAATCTTGGAAGGAAGAGGCGTTGGCATTTGGAGATTACTGATTCATTTATTTAACTTGGGACGTATTTGAACAGGTAGTTATGAGATCTGAGTTTACTGAAATAATGTTGTTAGATTTTTGGTATAGAATTTTTTGTCACACTACTTAAGTTTGCACACTTTCTCAGCTTTTCCTTCGTTTGCTCGGTTGGTAGAAAATGGTATCTGCCACTTGGTAGAAGTAATGATGTGTTATAGGACTAAAATTATATGCAACAAATCAAACCTCGCTTGTCGTGAGCAAGGTGTGGGCTTGGTCTGCGCGTTTCGTCCGAACGCGCCCTAAGTTTTTGAGTAAAGTTTTGTACATCTATCATTTCTTTTGATAAGGTCATTAATTGACGTTACTAAAATAATGCCTTTAAAACAAGAATAGAATACTAACCTATAACAGACATTCGTATCTGGAAGTTTCTTGTCGGGGAGTTCTTAAAGTCTACCCGACATCGATAGATTCCTTCGTCATCCAGCTGGACGGTGTCCAGGGTCAGGGACGCTGGACGGGCCACGGTCGCGAAGTAGGCCCTCGGGCCGAATGCGTTTGGGTCCGACCACTGCAGAGCCTTGTTGAAGGAACGCCCACGGACGTCGAAACTGGAACAAAGTGACTTTTTTATTTAATGTTATTCTATTGAAATTTGAGGAGCAGTTACGAGGCACAGACTGACATTTAAAACACAAGCTCAATTTTTGGTTTAAGTTCGGTTTCTTCCAACATGTATGAGTGTGATCGTCGAGGGAGTAACTACTTACTATACTTAAAATACATATGTATGTAAATGAATGTTTTATAGTTTTAAGGGTTCCGTACCATATGGTAAAACTAGAACCCTTATAGTGATGTTCAGTCCGATTGTCCGTCAGGGCTTAATATCTCAGAAACCAAATGCTATAATTTTGAAATCTTGAATATAAATACTTAATATTGACTCAATGTTAAGGCATGAGCTAAAATTTTACTGTGAGCTTTATGAATGACAGACATACAAACGAGCAGCACTTATTAATTTATATTTTGATTATAAAGTTTTGAAATAAAGATTTGAAATGCTAAAATAATCTTAACAGGTATTCTCTAAATGTTATTTAAAACAATAAAGTTATTGAATCGACCTAGACCAGCGAAACAATTTAGAAACGTTGATTGAGCACATTTTTTAAATTAGCTACGGTTAAAAATTAACTTTGGACGTTCAGGTAAATTATAATGAATTGTTTTGAATAATGAAACTCGCAAATGGGAATACGTTTATATTAAACGTTTTATTATCGCACCGGATTTTAGAAACGTGTAGGTATAGATGTTATATTATACAGATCTTTTATTAGGTTAGTGTTTGCATGTTTAGAAAATTGTTTTTAGATTCGAATACGTTTTTATATGCTTTAAATTAAAAGCTTATTTATTGCACTTAAGAATTTATGATTAACGTACAAAAGATACAACTTAATGCTTAGCATTGTCTACCATTTCACCCTGGACTTGAAGAAAATATATGTAACTCGTATAGTTAAAATAATAATTATCAGAACCAATAAAAATAAATGACATGTGTATATTTTTTATTTTACTTTTATAGATATATTACTTGAGTGAATAATAATTATCAGTAAAATCTTACAAAAACAAAGGGTAAGTAACACTATGCGAGTGATGAATGAACCATAATAATATTTTATAAAGTATTCCTAACAGCTATTATTCTAAAAATGGTTTTGTTAATGAGAATCATACCTATATATACCTAGATATAAAATTATATATAAAGGTTATATTATTAAATTAATTCCACGAAATAAATGAAACTGAACATAGCAGTTATTTCAATTTAACTTTCATAATTAAATATCTTGAAATCCAAGCGCCACCGCGATAGTTTCTGACAAAAAAGGAGATTCACGAAGCTCGTGCTATCCTAATTAAAACTTTGTTATTGAGATAAAACATCCAAAGAGAATTAACAATCTGTTAAGACATTGTTGTTTCAGTTTGCGGGAATCCTTACTTGTATTTGAATGGACGGTCGGCTTGGTAAGTAAGTAATACTCATTGAGTTTTACATTTTCTAGCGACTCATCACTATTTGTATTTCCTTTTTCCATCTTCATGGCATATCTTTCTCTCAGACCAAAACAAAAGATCATACTATCAGGGCCTTAGATGAATAACTAAAAACATCTTAAAAATCATGTCCAAGATGAAAATTCTCATTTATTTCCAACGTAATTTATAGCTTCATCAAAAATTCCGAATCTCACTCAGATTATAAAATAGTTCGCTGTTTGGCATAATAAGGGGACGCTTTTGCCAGTTAGCTAATAAAATCACAGCTTCAGCTATTCTGTTTTATTGGTTCTTCAGTATTGGGTAGTTTAGAGAACTGGAGCCGTAAAAATACCTAGCCGTCGTAAACAGGGCCATCTCTTTTGTTTTTTTAATGCATTAGTAAATGGTTTTTACTCCGTTTTATTCGGATTGATTTTGATGAAAACTTTGATGTTATAAGGAAGTAGCTTTGAAGTTTTTACATTTATCGATTGATTTTTTTGATTGATTTCGATGTAATTTTTTATGCACCTAGAGGGTGTCGGGACCAGTTGATCGAGCGAAGCTCTCTAGAGAACTTTGTTTTCTGCGCGTTTTTTGGTCCAATAGGAGTTAGTAGGAGTAACATCCTTCGTGTCGCAGACAGTCCGCAACCACGAAGGATGCCACTCCTATCAGAAACGTTATATCCAACAAAAAATATTCATGCTCCGTCAAGTTTATACACATCAATCATTAATACTTATTTGTTTGAATTTGAAGACACCCAAATTTAAGGAATCTGAGAAAACGCAAAAAGACACAGCATTCCAGTAACTAGTCGTATAGTATGAGGATCACCGTATATGTACGTGGACTACTTTGTGTTTAAGAATGCAGGTAGTTATCGATCGCGGCTGGTCAAATGAAAGTCGTTAGGCGAAATGAGGCGCGGTTTTATTAGTGCTTTGCAAAGCAGTAGTAGGTGGAGCCAATAATATGGCCTTGTATGTGGCTATATCAACATTTTCGTATTCAAAATCGGTAAATTGTTATTTTATAAGTATCAGACACTATTATCAACACAGCTTTACGATGGCATTGTAAGTGCCGATTCACATTGTCATGGCAGCAGCTGCCGGCACTTCACTAGCAAACTTTTAATATTTCTTCTACTGCAAAACATATATTTTGTCTTCTTTTTTTCTATTACACACCAGTGAACTAGTGTGTAGGTTTTTTCACGATGTTTTCCTTTACCGTAAGCATGTGTTAGTAGTTAAAAATGACCGTACATGAGAACAAACTCAGAGGTATAAGTTGTGCCTAGTGAGGATCGAATTAGTGCCTCACAGACAGACAGCGCGGTTTTGGCCACCACCACTTTCAACCACTTTGCCCTTTGGCACAGAATTAATATAAGTAACTAGGAGAATCCCCCGCAATATGGCATCACCGTATCTCTGTTCTCGGTGGCGTTAGGTGGCTATGAACACTAAAACTCACACATTGACGTGTTCACGGATGTATAGTTTCATTTGTATAAGTAGTAGTCGGCATACATTTTACTCTACTTCTATGAAGTGCCATACTGTGCCTATGGGACAGCACAATTGAAAAAGAAATATTTAAAAAATAAAACATAAACAAATCCGTTGCATTCCACGAAATTTTAAATTACAATTTAAGTTTCAGCTGACGAGTCAATCGAAACTGTATAAAATGGACGATATTAAGTCCGACGTAAAATTGCAATGGTGTTTCGCCGTGATAATGCATCGTTGAAACACGATTGCATTTACTACTTTTTGTTCGGGAGTTATTTGCACGGAACCACGGAACCGTTGTACAATCGTATAACAAATGCAAAATAATACAGTGTAGACATGTCTACATAATTTTAATTGTGAACTAAATTCAGTCATATAGTGCGTTACCATCTATAAATTCTAAGAAGGGTAATTTTTTATAAACTTGACAGAAATATCAGCACTCCTAAAATCGGTAGCATATAACCAATTTTAGGAGCACAGTTCTCTTATAATACATATAACTTCCTACAAATACTCAGAACCTTTTTGTTATACAAATACAACATCATCATCATTCATCATCAAACTTATAAAATGCGGTCTGCATTTTTTAAAATAAACAATGGGAATCAGCGCAGGTTTTTTTTTAATAAATAATTTAATGGGAGTTATTAGCAGTATTCCCGCTCAGGTATGAAGATGTCACCATGCCAAAATGCTTTAAAAAAATTAAAAATTAACAGCAAATTAATAAAATATTGAACATCGAAACCATGGAAAACTATAAACTTCTGGAAAAACAATACCTATTACAAAAGTGTCTGGCAAGTTGTGGAGAAGGAATGAAAACAGAGATGGAGAGGAATTGGAGAGGCTTTTGTCCAATATTGGACTAAAAGGTGATTCCCCTACCGGCAACGCGCCCCGACGTTGTGCACAGACCGGTAGATTACTCGCGCGGCGGTGATCACCGCCTGACTGCCTGATAATGATAAGTAAAACAAAAAATTGTAGGTAAAAGATATTTTGCTACATAATTCAACATTTTAAAAGGGTTTCCTTCTGGACTTCGTTTATTTGGTACCGGAACAACCGTACCACGAATACATTTAGTGCCATCCAATCTGCGCTGTGGCCGATCGGTTATCGTCTTTGACGTTCGTTATCTTCTTGTAGATATACAGAGTTATAGATACAGTCATTACGCTAGTTACGAGGTAAATTGCAAAATGTAAAAGTAGCAATAGTTGAGTGATTTGTACCATTCAACTATTTTGCACAAATAAAAAAAATTGCCGGTTACGAAAAAACATGGTTGAATATTTTTCATTTTAAGTATAAGGTAGAAAAATAAATATTCATATTAAAACTCCTAACTACCACTATTCATCGACTAATTCGTTCTAACTTCAATATTCAATCTTTTCAAATAACCCACACCGAAACTTCGGTTCAGTACAACGTAGATATTTAAAAGCCTTAGCGCCTAATAATAGGGTGAACGACGTTGGTGATTAATGGCTGAGATGAGAATGCTTAGTAAGCATGTTCGTAGTTTGCTGCGTCTATTATGTGTGGATGTGGCCGCATGATTTGTTATTCCCTTGTTAGATAGGGTTCAGTCGCCCTTCTTGGGATTAATTTGCTTTGTTCTGTAATCAATTCTAAACAGATTTTGGTGTCGGCGATGAGAAGTCATTAGGGAAGTTTCTATGCTTGGAGTTTTTGACAAATGTTTACTCATGGAAGTCTCCCGCGACTAAAGGGCTCGTTTATATCTGGGTCAGATGATAAGCATTGCTATCCAACGTGGTGATGATGCCAGCCTTCTGGGTATGTTGCCGCAGGGAATAGAACTACTCGGCCTTATGTTTTATTTGTACATATTAGTAATGTAGGGAGTATTTTTATTTTAGAGTTTAAGTAATTTATTTATTTTTTATAGTATGAATATTTTCCATTATTTGTTGTAAATAAAATCGTGATCAGAGTGATTTGTGCTTATATATTTATTATCTGCTTTTGTCTGCGTGCCATTACGTCAATTATGTACAGCAGTGGACATCATATAGCTATAATAATGATAATTAGCTGGGCGATCGAATTTTGCTCGGTTACTTTGTTTATGAATTTCATTTTTAGCCTCGTCCCTGCCTAAATACCGAGTTTCATCAAAATCATTGGAGCCGTTTTTTATTGATCAGAAGCGACGTAGCGTCAGTTAATTGTTGATCAGTTGGCAATTATTGATCACTCCATCATAAATTGATCTAATGACATGTTTTGTGGCTTCTGTGGATCAAAAAAGATCAACTCATGCCAGCCCTCATGAAAACTAAATTAAGTTTATAACGTGACGTCACACATCGCTGGCGCACAGTTTAGTAGAAGATATATCCTGGTACACCTGTCGGGACGACTTCAGAGTACCAGAGGAGGAGAATATAACGTTACGTCACATGTCGGTAACGCACAGCTCCCGCACTCCGCACCTCAGCCCCGCGCTCCGTGCTCCGTGCAACATGCGACTATAAAAGCCACGCGGCGGTGGCCTACGATTAGCCGAGGTACGTTCCCACCCTGTGGGAGCCCTTTGCGCTGTCACTTTTTCCGGTGTGGACAACATCTTGCCATTCTGGCAAATGTTGGTCCCGCCTTTTAAAATCCGTCGCGTCCGGTGAGCTGTAGAATGCTTCCAGCATACAGCGTAATCTTCGTTCGAAAAAAAAAAAAGAAAAAAGAAAAGGCCTACGATTCATTCGTTAGCTAGACGGCTTCGAGTACGATTGCTCCCGTAGTCTACTCTCAGCCAGTGCTTAACTTGAGCGGTGCCCCGCGCCATTAAGTCAAAGCAGCCAGGAGGATATCGAGATGCGGTGCCCCGCGCCCATCTCAGGATCCATAATATGTATATGTAAAACCAATGTATGTATCAGAGAAGTACTTACAATAAATCACATCTACACACATCGCGGGTATTATTCATACGCCAACCCTATGAGTAAGCATTAATATACAAATCCGCTCCTTCAATTGTTGATCAAATTCATTCAATTGTTGATCTTTTTTCGGCAAGACCAACTTTTGCCGCAGTGAAATAAATATACAACGTGAAAAGGACACACCCGTAATAAATCGAACTACGGGCTATACTAGATCACCATAGTATAACTAGCTGATGCCCGCGACTTAGTTCGAGTGGACTTTATGACTCCGGCGTGTTAATATAAATACAAAGTAATGTAGATATATAAGAAAGTAGTTGTAGCAGTTTTATAAGTTAAAAGTCAATATTATTTTTAATTTATTTTTTCATACTGTAAACATAGTTTAAAAATGTTCTTTATGTTGGGAGTCTTTTCTTCGGAGGCCAATATGAAAAGACCTGAAGCGTCACTAACCCTGGAGAAAGCCACGTAAACCAGGCCATAGGTCGATACCAGCGGCTTTAAGCGTCTGACTCTCGAAACTGATATTTATGTAAATAAATTTAACGTGGTTCTGCATCAGGTGTTCCAAATCTTCGGGGTTCCGAACCCAAAGGGTATCCTATTACTAAGACTCCACTGTCCGTCTGTCTTTCTGTCTGTCATCAGGCTGTATCTCATGAACCATTATAGCTAGATAGTTGAAAGTTTTAAACATGATGTATTTCTGTTGCCGCTAAACAAAAACATACTAATTACAGATTAAAATAAATATTTCCCACACTACAAACGTGATTTTTCATAGGTTATGGTACGGCACCCTTCGTGGCGTCCGACTCGCACTTGGCCGGTTTTATTATACCTCAACGAAAATGCTCGAGAGGCTTTACAACTTTATCCACGGCAACATTTTTATATTTCCTATAGTTTATCTGGACCATTATAGTTCTGCATTATGTGTTCCATTTTCCAAAATCAATTATAGCCTATATGTTGTCTAGGCTTCACAGCTATAGAACAAAAGAAGTTTCATACGAATCCATCTAGTATTTCCGGAGATTAGCGTGTACAAACAGACAAACAAACAGTATTTTTTTTTAATTCTTACTTCATCGCCCCAATTTTTTTTGTGGAAAAATTTTCAATGGATAGACATATTTTTTAACTGTTTTATTATAGTATAGATTAAAATAAAATAAAAACAAAGTAACCAAAAAAAAAAATTCGACATATAAGCCAAATTGCCCGGACGGCTGCACAGTTTTTTATGGAAATGGCAAATTTTTTCGTGTTTTGGCTTTTATATTAATTTCATTATAATATAGTGATCTAGTATAGCTTGCGGTTCAATTTATTACGGGTATGTTCCATCCACGTTGTATATAATAATACAAAAATTGCTCGTTTTAAGTATAGGATGAATATAATGAGAATGTCAATATAAAATTTATTGGAGTAGTTTGTGGAGCAATAAGTACTCGTATAGATACCGTATCTATATCCGATTGGCTTTCGAGTTACCTTTGCGTGACATAGAAGCCAGTACAACGCTAACCTGGAACATTTGTTGTACAATAGCCTAACATCCAATTAAAATGTTTAAACTATAAGACATCTTCGTTGTAATTTAAGGGAAGTTTTATTAAAGAATTTTATTAAAGAATTTAAATTCACTTAAGTATTCCTGTACCTATGTAACATATTTACTAAATACTAATGAAAGTCAATAAATAAAATAAAAACATATCGGTACACATTAAGTCATGAATGGTGATACGAGTTACTAGTAAGAAAAAGACGACTGTTGCTAACAAAATAATAAGTGAACTTTGATTTCATAGTGGGAGACAGAAGATCTAAAATACTGAATTAGAGAATGGGTTGTAAAAGAAGATGGCGATGAAAAGCGCATTCTTTATAAAAATGCCAAACGTAAGTTGGACTCACGCACTAAAGGTTCCGTTCCGTACCGTTATCTATAAAAAAAATCACGTTTTTTTGTGTGGGAGACCCACTTAAATATTTATTTTATTCTGTTTTAGACGGACGGACAGTGGAGTAAATAGTATTGTAAACATATTTTTTCTTTTCTGTGAGAAACAAAAAAAGACGAAGATATAGCGCATTGAAATTTCGCAAGACGTCACGGCTACGTACGATTTTTACACAGAGGTGACGTCCCAACCCCCCACTCCGGAACTATGATGCTTCGTATCTTTGTGAATTTTAACTTTTTTGGCAAACTGAAAAATATGCGTTCATTATTTTTGAATAATCTAAAAACGGACTAATTACAATTATACTTTTCTAACCCCCTATTAGATGTACAAATCCTACATAAAATGACAAAGTAAAATTATTTTAGAAACAACAAAGAGAAAAGTTAAGAGAGAGAAGGGAATTTAAGACAGATATTAACTTCAACAATACTAAATATGTAAGAAAAGTGAAACCTGTTGACTACATCCTTTTCTCACGTTTTTGCATAAATATTAAAAACTGCAACATTCAAAATATTCGAGAGAGAATTCAAAGGCGAAACAAGTCTCGAAGAACTCAATAGCAGTGAATGAATAAAATATTACACTTTCTTGGGTTAATTCAGAATTTGCATTTTTCTGTCAGTGACGGATCACTACTAGTTTATGCAATTTATTCATGCTTTAGAACTGGTACAGGGGGTCGAATGTAGGATAGTAAGTGAACAAGTGCAGATGAAATACGAAGTAATTACAAACTATTAGTGAGTGTAAATAATTCCTGTATATCAGTATTCATAGTTTTTTCATCTCTAGATGAGATCTCTCGAAAAATGATGATTTATCAAAATACATTTGGAGCTAAACATACTGCTTATTCTCTCAGGACTAAAAAGTGAAAAAGTAAATCTCTAGGGATTAAAACCAGTTTGAAAATTAAACACGAGTATAATCTATGTAGAATCTAAAATAATGTTGGCAGTTCAGCAAAAAAAAGAAGAATTTTGTTTTAAAATAAAAAAATAAGTTGCACAGACGTCGTGATTTTTTAAATTTGGAATAAATATCGTCGTCGACATGGATGAATGTAGGTAAACAATTTGATGTTTTTAGCTTCCGAAAAAAAATAAGTATAATTAAAAAAGCACAGTTTTTTTCTTTGATTCAAGTAATAACAGAATTTTTAGGTTATTTATATTGAAATGTAATTATTTGTGTAATTGTGAACACTTTTTCATTAGCTTAAGCCGGTTGTGAATAGGTATTAAGTTTACTTATAAAAATAAAAAGATATGAAGGACCACGCAAACAAAGTTATGAGTGAACATTTTATCGTAAGTTGGTGGTCTTCAAAAAATTAGAGTGTGCTACTCGGGTACGGTAATTTTTTTATCTCGGGCGATATACACGAATCCCTCGCTTCACTCAGGATTCCACCGTAGAATCACTCACTACGCTCGTGATTCAACTGTGGAATCCTTCGTTTTGCTCTGGATTCAAAGTAGCGCCCTCGCCTTCAAAATATTACCTTATCCCCTTGTAGCACAATCTACTTTGAAACACGTTATTGCATAAAATATATATGTAAAGCAGCTTTAAGGCCACAGCCATAGCTTCCCGTGAAATCGAGATTCTACGAAAAAGAATCAAATTTTCTTCCGATTTTTTTCCGCGTTTTTTTTTAAATATTAACCAAGCATACCCTTAAAGTATTGCCCTTCTGAAATACAGTAAAGGTAGCTATTTAAAGGCAAAACAAAATTATTTATACCTACATTACACACAAAGTTTTAAATACTTAAGAGCGTTTGTATGAAAAGTAAGCCTGCTCGTCTTACTTTTCATACAAACGCTCGTACGTGATTATTCCGTTGTATCTGATCTTTCTTGAAAACTTTTGAACTTACAGGTATGTTGGATACTATTTCTAGGTTTCTATCAAAATAAAAAAATGAAATTTAGAAAAACAAAGTCCAGTATAAGCCTACAAAAATCTGCTTTTTTGCACAAATTTTAACTGAACTTCGACCGTTCATAAAGTTCTTATATATTGTAAAAGTAAAAAAAATATTTCGATACAAACCTCGTAAATGTAATGAAAATTTTGAATAAAAAACATTTATTTCACATACATGTAAGGCTTACTGATAAACACGTATCACCTGAAACAAGTTTTATAAAATTTCCGCACCCTATGAATAGTTATTATTCGTTCAATGGATAGTTAATAATAATAATAATTTCATTTTATAGAATGCAAACCATGCCCTTAGGCGCTATCTTTCTCTTTTTAGTTTGCCTCTTTCTCTAGCATTGCCCTGGATGAAACACCAAGCTTTTCAAACTATGCTCGCGTTGAAAACAGAGCGGCCGGGAAGGGCCGCCTTAACACCTTTTCTTGCTACATTTTAAATAATGATGTCATAATTTTTATCGTCTAACACTTGCGGTTGTCGTATTTTACCTAGATGTCTTTCACTTTACAACATTACAAATTGCCACACATTACGGCAATTTGTAACATTTTGTTATTTATTACCCGTAAAATGTCAATAAAATCGATATTAAAATTAGTGGTGTATAGATTTACAGCCCCATAAAACTAGCCTCTCGTACACAACAAATTAACACATTTTTGTGTTGGTTTCACGTGAAATATGAACGAAGAGGTTTACGATTTTTTGACTCAATGCGCTTCTGACCTAAAATAAAGAGTAATACAGTTCAATATTGATTGAGAATAGTGAGTTCCCTACGTCGTATTATTAGTGACATTGTTTTTCGGTACGTCGGTAAATCAATCCGTATTTCGTTTGTTTTCTGTTTCATATTTACGTCGGAATTAGAGGATGTATGTGTGTACCTAATAGAAAGATCTAAGTAGCCTTATATGAAATAAGTCTGTTATTTTTTCCCTTTGACGTTAGCATGTAAGCAGCTAGGCTAAGGGTCGATATGAAAATATATTTATTAACTTAATAAGTAAGTATCGTATTTATTAACGTATTAACTTAATAACTTTAAATAAGTATCGTGATAAATATGAAATAATATAAAAAGATGCCAGAGCAAGGTCTGTATACGCATAAGAAGGATCTTCGACATAAAACGGTGCGTCTTGAGTATGCTACAGCTGGTGAAACACCCTCTCTTTCTGTTTAATCGTCTTATTTATAATGTATTCAAGATATCACATCTCTTCCTCCGAATTTTGTCAGCTGTGAACTAATAATAGCTAATTGGAATGTGCTGAATATAGTACCTAATTTGCTACGATTTTTAACCAACGCTGACATAAATCACCCCCACTCCAGAACTTTGAAGCGCGTATCTTTGTGATTTTTTACTACTTAGCTAAACTAAATAGTATGAGTCCTTTATTTCTAGATAATCTAGTCGACGGACTAGATAGTATCACACTTATATTATAAAGGCGAAAGTTTGTGAGTGTGTATGTTTGTTACTTCTTCACGCGCAAACGGCTGGACCAATTTTTATTAACACATAGGCTACTTTTTCCGCGGATAACATCACAGGACACAGCTAGTAATATATATTTTACCCAGTCCACATTTATATATAGCTTACCAGTGTTGTTGGTTAATCTATGTCGTCAAACAATTGTGTAAATGGCATGTTACTGCATGAATCCTAAATACTTAATGGTAGGTTTTTAGCAAGTCTACGGTGAATGTGCGTTATTGTGTCAATGAACGACTTACACTTAAATCCGTTTTGTGTAGTATTCGTTGTCAATATCCTCGTATTTAAAGTATTATAACTTCATTATTTATTAAACGATGATATTGTACTTCGTAACGAAATAATACCAAAAACAAAGGTCAGAATCCATTTATTTCCCTTCAACGACTTTCATGATTGACAAATGGAAAGAAAACAATAGACTTTCCTTATAACTTTATGAAATACACAATTTTTCATAATCAGACTCAATACCAAATTGTTTTAGCTAGAAAAGCAATTTCGTCTTTTCTTTTATTTAATTTCATACTGAAATACGAATTCTTACCTCTTTTCGTTTATTTTTAACCTATATCTGAAGTTTTTATAAATTTGCTTTGATAGAGTTTTGGTCTAAGGCATTGAAGAACGCCGTACGTTAGCTTTAGTAAAGTAAATCTGGGTACATAATAAAAAAATATGGAACAGGACTATCCAAGAAGCTATTATGTATGGCGAAATAGCTTCTAGGATAGTTCTGTTCCATATTTTTTTTCTCTCGAGTCTAGGATCAAGGAAATGGGCGAAAATGCTTAGCATGTTATTCTATTTATTTATTTATAAAACTTTATTGATCCACAATCTAAAAACGTTCTCTCCCAATCAACCATAAGGATAAACAAAGATCTTGTTGTTGCGGCGCAAAATAATTACTAAATAAATGCTAATAAATATAACTACATATACCTACATTTATTATATGTATATACATACATAAAAATGAATGTATTTTTATGTATGTATAATACAATATTTAATAATGAATGATGATGGTGAAAATGAAATATACATTATTTTAGAATGTTAATAGGCCATGCGGATGACAACCCAATACTATATGCCCTTTTCCACTTTTGCGCCTACCATCACGCTGCTGTGTCACTTTTGGGTCTTGTGACCCTGAGATCTGTCTGCTTTAAGCCACAAGACATATGCTCTGTTTGCCTCATTAGGGATAAAGACGTGAATAGTGTATGCAGGATTCCAGTTCACCCATAACACTCACCTATCTCAATATATTCACCTGTACAAGCTATCTTATCTTTGTCTAAAGGGGTTATTACACTATCCTATTTGTAGGAACTTTATTTAGCACCCTTTCTAAGTAGCCAGTGATTATACTATCCTAACTCGCATCCTATATCGTAACAGTGGAGTCACTAAACGAACGGTTTTTTTATATGAAAAACCGCGTATAGGTGACTCCGCGCTTCAAAAATGGCATTTCAGATGACGTCAACTCAACGGTCATTTGCGCGTTTTGTTAAATATCACACTTTATTATCACAATTAATTTAGGTTTTTCTATAGTTAAAAGATGTAAAGTTTAGTCGCCATAACTTTTCTTGCGATTTTTTTTTTCAAAAATGACTTTGTTTACCAAGAATTATATTTGATAACACTTAGAAAAAAAAAAACTTTTATGTGAACAAAACGTACCAAGGCGGCCTAAATCGTAGCGCTGCGATTACACTGTCCTAACAAGGACACTATTTAGCATCCGAGCGATTGATACCCAAAATTTGACTCTAACCAAGATGCTTACCGTGGTAACTGCGATTACACGTTCCTGTTTCCTAAATCGGTTCCTTAAAATAGGATAGTGTAATAACCGCTTAAAACACATGTACATGGACAATCTGTCATAGAAAACCTGTCCAATGGCCTGCCATTCACGAGCAGATGTAGTCGATGGGCCTACGTATCTATTGTTCTGAGCAAATCCGTGCCGTGAATAGGTAAGCTGAGCACAAAAGGTATTATTTCAAAGAGGCGTAAAAATAGTTCTTTTACAGTAATGTGAGATTTTGCTGAGGAATTGTTCGCTTTAAAATGTTCAAACAATTGTGTGTACACAAGTGTCACGTTTTTCGAGTTTTCCAAGAGCACCAAACTAAACTTGCCCTTTGGTGACTACAGTAATTTTAACACATTAGTAAACTAGTATAGCAGCCGGCTACCTATTAAAATCATTTGGATTTCTGACCATTCCCTTGATCGGCTTTAATGATTTGCGAGGGAAAAGAAACATGTGGTTCATAATAGGTATTTCTTTTCTCTCAGATCATCATGAAAGAAACTACTAGGAAAATATGAGTCCAAATACTTAACTCGTTTGAAAAAGATTTGTAGACATATAACAGTCCAATTTCAAAGCAATATTATTTTAAGTCAATTCAATTTTATTCAAAATGATTCTAGTCTAGTAGGTCGTGTATCGAGTAGCGTGCTCAGAGTCGTTCCTTGAGCGGCGTCTCGACATTAACAACTATAAAATTTGAATTTTACAACTGAGGATACGTACACTCGGCTTCTGTTTGGAGTGGTATAAAACTTGCATGTTGAGAATATTGGATCGCTTTAGTTTAATAGGTTTGGGACGTGACTTACTTTTGTATACTTATTACACGAAACTATTTTCGTGATTTAAGTAACAACGAGTATTTAAACCAGATTTACGTTAAAAAAACTAATACCCGACCACGGGAGCCATTTACAGCTAATGTATATATTTTTGAAATGTGCCAATGTGAAATGTGCTTTTATTTGATACCCGCTCGATATCGAATCAAAACTTTTTCTTTTGTCTCGCACTTTTTTATATTTAACATTTATTATATACGTTTATTGCATACAAAATGTAGGATGCGCTGGATAAGCGATTCTGATGCTATGGTGGAACAGACATAAATACCCACATACATAAATTCATAGACTGCTAAAATCATTACCCTTCCTCTTGGCTTCGCCGTAGTCGGGTAAAAATATATAAATAAAGTCTGTTCGCCGAGAGTTGATAAATATTATAATTTGTCTCCCAGCCACTGTCACCTAATATCGCAATCTGTGCATGGCGGCCGCCGCTTGTCTCCCGCTTCTGCCGTTTGAGTGGTCCGAGACACGCAGTTGATGTCAACCGCGGCTTGAACGGGCGAGCGGACGCGGTGGCCATATATTGCCATTCCGTTCTAGAATGCGCTTTGAATGAATCTTTTGGGTGTTTGCGTGTTGTTTTCTGTATTATACATTTAACAATTGTTTAAATTTGTAAAATTGAAATTGTGAAAGTTTGTAATAATAAGCGGGCTGCTGTTTGTCATGAGTTAAGAAGCCCTAAATTTATCATCCCTCTTTTTCCCTAGTGCCGCAGATGAAGCATTCTTGGTTTTGTGACTTTAAGCAGACAAGGCTTTAGGTAGTAACCCAAAGCCACGCAAAGTGTGATGGTGGGAGCGAAGATAAAAAAGGGAATCAAAAGAGTGATGGTTGTATATATTCATATGTAAGTTGGTAAAATACGAACGATACAAAAGAGAACCCAGAGAAAATCATGTTATCTTCTGAGATGCTGTATATCAGAACCTTTGCCATAAATAACGTGCACAACAGATAGCGGGCATCCACCGGTGGAATCACATAAATTTGTCAAATGATTAATGTCTTAGCTCGGCGTATCGCCGCCCGCAGGCTGCCCGCTGTTAATAACAGGAGATAAGAAGCTGGACTTATTAATAGCCTGTACACATTGCTCTATTGCCCCTGTTCGGGAGAGAACATAATATAATTATGACCGGCCAAGTGCGAGTCGAACTCGCGCAAGAAGGATTCCGTATCATTATCTATAAAAAAAATCACGTTTGTTGTATGGGAACTCTACTTAAATATTTACTTTATTCCGTTTTTAGTATGTGTTGTTATAGTGGAAATAAATCATCTGTAAAATTTCAACTGTCTAGCTATCACGGTTCATGAGATACAGCCTGGTGACAGACAAATAGATAGACAAACGGAAGGATGGACGGACAGCTGAGTTTTAGTAATAGAGTCCCGTTTTTACTCTTGGGCTTAAAAATACCACTTATATAAATAAGATCATTTATAATATCCTTTTCTCACATGCTGGTCTGAAAAAAACCTTAGAATATACTAACAACTTCGTTTTCTGCGTAGATCGTAAAAGCCGAGGGTAAATGCGACAGTCTAAATCATGTTCACCAATGCTGCTATAGCGGTCCACTACTATATTGATTTCCCTTCGTCACCTTCACGTCTACCATCATGGCCTAATAATGCCTTTGAGACTTGGGACCTTAGCTCTGTATACCCGGTTAGAGATAAAACGTGATAACAAATCTGTATCAAACTTATAACAGCATCTTAATATGTATTGCAAGCACGATACTCCATTGCTACGCTTAGTTTAAATTACCTACGTAGTTTGAAAATAGTCTATTTTAAAAGTTTAACATGAACAGAGATGAAATTTTCTGCTTTATTTTAACTATTTTTTTACATTTGACCTTTATATTAGGTACTTTATACAAATAGTTGATACATACAGATTTATTTTAATAACGAGTATATTAAATTTGTCACACCACTCCACGAATTGTTTTTCTATTATGGTTAAAATGTTTTTTTTTTTTAATTATTTGGCTTTAGAGCAGTTAAGTATTTTATATGTCAAGCAGTGGACGTTATGCAGCTGAAAATATGTTATGGTGAGAGCAGTATTTTGAGTATTCACCCGTAAAATGTTGAATTTCGGTCCAAAAGTCTCACTCACCAAAAAATTTACATATCAAATAAACCTAGTCCAAAATAGCCAATTTATTCCATTTTTATTCAGTGTTTCTATGATTACCTACTTTTCAAAATAAACAGATACTTAAATCGTACGAGTAGCTATGGATATATACAATGTCCTAATAAAATTACACATGCTACGACTGTGCTACAACAATGCTACGAATAGTTTTAACTCATAGCTTGCAGCGTAAAGGCTCGTAGCCTGTTTAAAAACTTTGAATAAAAGGAATAAAGGCCTATTATTCGTTGAGTATGGCGTTTTATGTCTTTGGAGTGTGCCTAAATGAATAAGGAATTTTTTAACTTGTTACGCCATTTTTCACGGCCGATTTAGTTTTCAAATAGAAAATAATAAAAAAAATAATAGAAATAATTCGAAATAGCAATAAAAACCTGACCAATTTCCAAAAACACGTAAAATCGATAGATTCTGGCTTTGTCTTTTTGATTTTACATGATTTTCGGAATTGAGGAGTCCACACTGTCTATTACCATGCATATTTTATTTAGATGAGGAAGGAAAGCGCACCCCACTCTCCGAACCAGCACATGGCTGAGGACACAACTAAAATAAATCTAAAAGTGTACTGATAATTCGGTAGAACTGAAAAATTATATTAACTTCAATGTAAAACATTAATTGCAATATTTAATTAGTTTCATTGCAAACTACTGAATTTGTGTAACAATTTTATTTTGCGCAAAAATTTTGCACAAAATAAAGTTGATAAACAGACGTGAAATCTATACAATACAATACAAATCAACTTTATAGCATCATAATAGACACATAAAAATTACAAAACAACAAGAAACAATATAGGCACAAAGGTGGACTCATCGCTATAAATGCAATCCCTTCCAGCTAACCTTTGGGTGGAGTTAAAAATTATTTGAAATAAGGTAGGCGCAGTACTTATACCTATAGTTAATTTACCTACTTATACCTATATAAAAATATATACCTAAGTACATATGCAAATATAAAAATTATGTAATTATTATTATAAAATTATGTACGTCTATTGTATGCATGTTTGTACAGTACTTAAATAGTGCAGTACAGTATGTTTTATATGTATCGCAATTAATGTAGTTTTTAGTTCGCCTAGATGCCTTTTTTAAGTATACCTACACTACAGTATCTAAAGTTTGCATTTCAATAAGGAAAATAAGGGTGAAATTTGTATGAGAAGGGTAATACCTAACATCAAACATAACAGCCTCAGAAGCTTCTGATGCAAGAGTTGCGCAATGGATATACAAATATCCACCGTCCGGGCCAAATCTACCACCTGCAGAGCATCTCCCACCTGGTAGAGACCTCCCCTGGTCAGTCTGGAAGTCTCTCAATAGACTCCGGGCTGGTGTTAAGAGATGTCGAGAAAACCGAGTTAGGTGGCGTCACGCTGATAACGTCCTATGCGACTGCGGTGCCATTCAGTCGGTGGACCACCTTCTATCGTGTCCGAATTGCCTTACGTCGTGTACCATCGAGGACTTAAATGAGGCTAACGACAGAGGGATCGCCGTGGTCACATACTGGTCAAGTGTCATTTGAATTAGAAACTATACTGGAACCATTTTGACTCGACAAGTAGAACACCTACTACTTGAAAGGGAGGAGTTATTGTTTTTATCACTTTTTTGTGAGAGATGTCGAATAATGAACTGACCGACAAAAGTGAGTCAACCGTGAACAGTATTGCTTATTTAGCAGATTAGTTTTGTAGCAATTATTTTGTAGAATAAACTACAATGGTTATGATAAATTATTGTCAATTTCGCAGAATAAACTACGAATTCGAACGAGCAAATAAATACATTATTCAACAACACGGTTGAAATACAGATCGAAATACGTGTCAAAATTTCATTAATTATTTCAGATGGTTATGGATTACACTAAAATGGTAATCGAGAATCTGTCATCCAAATTAGACATTGCATTCAATGTACAATTAATGGATTCCCATGCATCATATTCTATTACTGCGCAAATTTGATTTATTTTTAACCCTCGAAATAAAAGAGGGGTGTGATAAAATTGATGCTGATGTCTGTCTTTCTGTGTGTGTCTGTAGAATCGTAGCTCTCGAACAGGTGGAATGATTTCAATGCCCTTTTTCACGTGAAAGCAAGAGTCCTTGCAGTGAATTTTGTAAAGGTCTTTTTTTTTAAATTTGCCTGGCAAATTTACTTATTGCCGTTTTGTAAAGGGTTGCACCGAATGTGAAATTTCCATAACAATTCATCTATATTTAAAAGGATTATCACATTTGGTTGGCTGTCTCGCTCGCACAATCAAACATTTTTAAAGATTATTAAAAAATGTGACCCATTTGAAGAAAAGTGTTTCATAAACTTTTTAATACATTATATGTTAGATATTGTAGACATGTTTTTTATTGTTTATGTGTGTGTGTATCGAGAATAAGGTCATCAAAAATTTAAAATTTTGATGACCTAATTTTTGATGTAGTCAATGTATACACAATATACAAACATGTCTACAGCATCTCACATATTATAATATATTAAAAAGTTTATGAAACACTTTTCTTCAATTGAGTCACATTTTTTGATAATCTTTAAAAATGTTTGATTGTGCGAGCGAGACAGCCAACTAAATGTGAAAGGCTTTTTAAGATACTCGTACTATACACTTTTCGGCGGAGTATGAATTTTCTTCCATTTGTCTCTCCCGTCCACCAGCTGTTTTACTTTTGTGTAAGTAAGTCACGACGTTCACCTTCTCCTTTATCTATTTTATTTCAATCATAAATTAATAAATTTTTTTCTCTTCGAGTATTTTATTACACAAAATAGTCAGATATTTGAGCTGCTTAAGAGCATCGGACGTAGTTTAATGACTGTCTAGAGATAACAGTATTTATTACACCCAATTTAACTAGTGTGCATGTTTTCTCACAACATTTTCCCTAACCGGAAGCAACTTATTAAAGATACTACGCAATCGTTTCAAAGAAGGTATTATGTTTTTTAGAAACAAAGTTTTAGTGTAGGCATACACACAACAGCAAATCCAGACGAGGATATCAAAAATCAAGGAAGCAAATAGTAGACCAACTTAGGTCTTTTTGGTTTTTCTTAAATATTTTGTTTTCGTTTAGAATTCTTTATTATCAAAAAATGTATCTCAAAAATCTATACAACTTTACTGTTTTCTATTGATATGAGAAGAAAATGCTTAGTTGTTCAATATCAATAGAAAACTGTTCGACCTAGTCAAGTCTCGAGTCCGGATACAATTCAATACAATACAAATACTCTTTATTGCACCATAGACAAAAGGAATAACAAAAAATGGAAAAAAGAATACAGAATTATGATACAAAAGCGGACTTATCGCATAGCAATCTCTTTTTTTTTGTGTTCTTGTGTTTCTCCGGATTGGTGTTTATTGAGCACAAAATCAATTTTCCTGTAGTTAAAGCTGACTTCATTAGCATCTATGCAAGCGTATTCTTATTTACATCCTTATATCTGCTTCGGAGTGCAGTAAAACTGTCCCGATAGGTTTTTGTTTCATAGCTTTCTTAGGGTCTTTTAATATAAATAAATAGAGACAAATAACACTGATGGAGCTAACACCAAAGTAAGTTCGAGAATTGTGTTATGGAATACTTACTCAACGATACTATATTTATTACAAATACATATGTAGTAGTATGTATAAACATCCACACATATATAAAAAGTGTGATATTATGTTTACCGTTGGTGTGTTCTTATTTTCAATCTTTGTATCTCCAGGCCAGGTGCACTCTGCAGATTAGGTATGAGTGAAGCTGCCAGTCTATCAGAGCTTATCCATAGTCATAAATTTGCAATTTTTGTCAAAATTTTAACGCTAGAGATAGCCATATCTACGTACAACTAGAGATAAAAGGACGCGGACCGTCGCTTTGTAAGCGTAAGTAACATTTTGGCTCGTTCGGCTCACGCTATGCTAATAAGTCGAAATTTCCTATCCAAGAGTGATTCTTCTGTACTTTAGTACTATAACGTATTCTGTGGGACCATCGCGCTTCTGTCTGCGTAATAGCGTTGCATCTCTCATAAAAAAAATACACTTAGCCAGCCACATAGCGCTGCGTCATCGCAGCATTGCTACAACGTATTCGCAATGAGTATACCCCTTCCGGGTACAAAAGGAGCAACATAGGAGTGGAGGCTCCCTGGCCCCATAAATATTTTACTGATTGCCTGATTGGAGTGAACAAATATAGATAAGAGATTTCTGTTAATATTTAGGAACGACATAATAATGTTTGTAAAAAGTACTAGTAGGTAAAGGTAAAACAGCGAAAAAATGGAATAGTTGTTAACTCGCGTTTACTAGTCGGATGAAAGATTATTTTTCAAAGTCACTATTGTGGCCATTCTTTTATGGAGACCCCGGGGCTGTAGCCCCGGTTGCTCTTCCCTAAATCCGGCCCTGCCGTTTCATCTCAGGGATTGCAGTCAGTCCTACAATGTGCGTGGCTTAGTCACAGCGCATCACGTGTACACTATGCTTATGAGTATATTATGTATGTAAACGATGCAGCGATAGCGTTACGTTGACGCAACGCTGACGCAACGTGCCGTGTGAACTTGCTCTAAAATGAAAATCGAAATCCTGTCATTGAATATTAGAAATTGCATCGAATGTTCGATAAATGGGTTTTCATTCATCATTTTCTATTGGGGCACTGATTTATAAGTCAGTTTTATGGATGTCATTTGTTGTTAAGAGTTATGAGCCATAAAGTGCAAAATTGATGCGACTTCAAGTTTACTACTCTCTAGTGACATATCAACTGTTTTATTTCGTTGTAACTCAAATTTCAGGCGTAATAAGCTTTGAGTTATGGTAACAAGTTTTATAAAAATAACTAAGGACATTTATATAAACATATGGATTCATGTAGGGATTCATTATGGGAAAGATTAGTTGCCAGTCTCATGTAGACTGGCAACTAATGTTTCCCATGAACGGTTTCTAAAATGCGATGAAATATCCCTTTTCACCATGATATTATGAGAGATATAAATGGAATTATGAAAAACCAGGTACTGACAACTGATTTGTCTCACAGGAGCAGATTAAAAAGCTGACTAATAAATAATATTTACAGGAGGAACAGGGGTGACGACAGGGTTAGTAAAGTATAATTGTAATTAGTCCGTCTTTTAGATTATCCAAAAATAATGGACCCATATTTTTCAAATGGCAAAAATGTAAAAATTCACAAAGATACGAAGCATCGAAGTTCTTAAATTCGGCATTTGTATGTATATATGTTTGTTTGCCGATAACTTGAGTAATTTTGATCGGAGCTTTTTAAAATTGGGTAGGTCTGTAGATGTTGTTATAAGAGATACAATTTTAAAGTTCGAATATGAGATATGTTGGTCAACGGGTTGCGGAGATATGCGTTGCCTAGTTCACAGTTTGGGATGAACTACTAGTTTATATTATTACGTCATCAACTCAGCCTTTTTTCCCCATTGCTGAGCATAGTCAAAGGCTTCGTTGACGCCATTCATTTCATATTATTTACAAGTAGTTCGCTCTGAACTGTGAACTCGCGAACTCATCCTCGGCAATCCATCTCAAAAAATCTATTGGCTATAAACTACACGTCAACCAAACCAAAATTTCATGAAGCTCCCATCAAAGATACTCAAGTTATAATGAACAAACATTCATACATACAAATGCCAAATAGTTTATGTAGACTTGGAGAACTTTACTCGCTTCGCTTGCTCGTTCAATAAAGATATTTTTCAGTGAGTCTTATATTATTATAAAGATATTTTTACATTCGATTACATTGCAATCGAATGTCAAAAATTTAACTTGCGTTATGGAGCATTACTTCTATGTAAACTGTAATGACAGATACCTGTATATTGGTTTCCCTCCGGTGGCCTTCCCAGCCCTGAACCACAGCACCATGTAGACGCGGTCCTCGTTGGTGTCAGGTGTGACGTCACACGGCAGTGACGCCGTGCGGCCCAGCACTGCGTCCACGTCCACAGTTGATACTAAAACAAGATATATTAGTTTAATTACATGCATACTTACTACGATATTGTTCATTACATGTTAGACAGAAACCGAAGATTCAAAGGCCAATGTTTAAGCAGGCAAGTCAAAAAGGAACGAAGAGGCTCCTATTGAAATGATTTCTCATATTTTCACTCATTCCCTAAAAGAAGCAGGTGGTGATGATAGTGTTCATTTTTTTTTACCAATAGCTTGCAACGAAACTACTAAGTATAGAAGCTTATTAATATTGAAGAGTTGTGAGCTACGTTCAATTTTTCACTTTGTACTCAAATCCATGTAGGTATAATGGCGGACTTAAAGCCTAAATCATTAATCTTGCAGTCAACCATTCCAACCAGGACTTGCCCTGGGCTGGTTTGATATTGGGCGTCCAATTTCAATTTCAATTTATTTATTGCTTTTTACATTGTATATACATTATTCTTTTTTACATAGTCACTTTTTAAATGAGTAGGTACAACATGAACCCTGATAGGGCATTGCAACAAAAAACAATGGAATGGCGTGCTGATTTTTTATTGGTATTTATCAATGCTGAAAATAATTATCCAAATAAAGATCAATTTGTATGGTAGTTTACTAGATAAGTAAAGTCAGGTGGCTTTTATACAATATATATATAGTTAATAATAAAAAAAAAACAAATAATATCAAGTTATTTTGTTATATTTATTTCTTTAGGTACACCAATTTTTTAAAATATCTATTGTCATTTATTTTTATATATATATGATGACCTCCGTGGCGTAGTGGTCACCATGCTAGTCCGCCGCCCGGAGGTCCCGGGTTCGATCCCCGGTCAGGGCAAGTTGGAAAATGGCCTTTTTCAAATTTTCTTGGGTCTTGGATGTTTATCTATATATGTATTTGTTATAAAATATAGTATCGTTGAGTTAGTATCCCATAACACAAATCTCGAACTTACTTTGGGGCTAGCTCAATCAGTGTTATTTGTCCATATATATTTATATTTATTATTATTTATTTTATATTTTTTCAATTTTTCCATAGCTGGGAAGTATATTCATCCATCGATCTCCATACATTCGAATGACGGGGTCAACCCAATACTGGGAAGTATATTCATCCATCGATCTCCATACATTCGAATGACGGGGTCAACCCAATACTGGTTTGGTCAATGCACATGACGTACTTTAATATGTTTTAAAAATAAAAAAAACTCGTTGTTCAATATAACAGTGTCTAGGAATTGTAGTGTGCCCTCTCTCAGAGGCAAAGCTCATTACTAGCAGCACACAACATTAATGTTGTGTGTCAACAGTTTAGCGGACGGGACGAAAATTAGCTGTCTGCTGTACAAAATGGTGTATACCTATACAGGGTATTATATTGTTTGTAGAGCAGTTAGGAGATAAGTTGTTTTGCATGAGGTTTGGCCTGTAAATAATTAATTAAATTTACAATTTTTGAGCCTACAATTTAGATTTTTCTATGTTTTGTCTTGTACATAGCCTTAAAGCCTTGATTCAATGAATCTGAATCAATGAAACTGATAAAACAGGCCTGCAGAAATAAAATTATAGTTTCTAGATAAATCATTGGCGTATGAGCGACATGTTGTGTGTAAAGGTGGATGTGTGCCTACAAAAATCACGTAAATCGTTACTTGGTTATGTTGCTTTGTTCTATTCTTAAAACCCAACGCAAAAAATTAAAAAAATTGAGGCATATGTGTGCCTGTCACCGTAGCTTTTCCGAATGAACCAATAATGATGCGATTTTTGTTGTTGGAATGCTGATGAGATTGAGAATATTTTTAGCTACTGTAGTACCGGGGCTTACTTAATTTTTTAATCACCAAATGACATTAAACCAAATACCTTTATGCAGTTTAATGCTCGTAAATTGCGATACAATCCGCCAAACAAAATGATAAAGACTTTATGTTAGCCACGAGCATATCGAAGAATGAAAGAATAAATGTTATAAATAAAACGCAAACTGAAGTGATATCCCTGGAGAAGAATGACATGCAGGGATGACGTCATGATGGACGAGGATGCGACGGGACCATGTGACATGTGTCATCGCATACTTTGTCACGTGACATGACACCTTTTTGTGACGTGAACACCTGTGTTTTTGCGGTTTCCGGTGTTTGAGATAAATTTTTTATATATTGTTTTTACTTAGATAACTAACTTTCGCATCCAGTAGATTCAAAATTAGTAATCTTGTTACGCAACATTTGTCAGATTTTTTAAAATTCTGTTTCCATATTAATCTTTGTTAGCTGTTTCGAGTGTAAAAATAACGAAGAAGCACTTTCAGCGTGATGGTGGTGTATTCATAGGTATGCTGTTATAAATCAACGAATACAAAAAGTTCCCAAGTTTATTTAAAGTGAAAAGAAATTGAAGTACTTAGTAACTTTTGTAAGTTCCAAACAAAGAGAAAACAAACGTTATCTTACTTACTTAAAGCACTTTACAACTTCAATTTAACAATTCAAATAAATAATACAATGCCCATTTCTAGGAATAATTTACCAAGTCTTGTTTTAGTCACAAATTCTTACTTATTTGGATATGGACACCCAAAATTATGATGCTTGTCAAAATCATCCTTCATTCTTTCGCCGTGACCGGGCCAGCGAAGAAGGTTCGTTTTATTTTTGCCCATGTTAGGCTAATATATTAGGTATCCTTTGTCATCTTTCACTAATTCAAGGAATTTACCAAGTATTTTTCTCCACGCTACAAGGAGCGTTCGTCACAAATTCAGTACACAAAAACGTCTTCAGACAAATAAAAAACGGAATAAATGACAGTCGTCAAAATTATTCCCAGTCACAAACACAAAAGAATGCCTAAGTGAATAACACTGTTCCTGAATAACACAGTTATGGTTCCGAGCTCTTTTTCCTTAGGCGATAAAGGGCACATGAATAAAAATAGGCGTAATATGAAAACGTTTCTTCCATCCAGTTACGGCGATAGGGTATGGAGCAGGTTGGAAAGAGCACAGGGCGCACGCAAAAGTGGTTGCCCGGGTACAGAAGGAAAATAAAAATAAATAAATATATAAGGACAAATTACGCTCATTGAACTTGCCCCATACTTATTTTTTAACTTGTAATAAGGGACTTTGGAAATCCTTGGGAGAGGCCTATGTCCTGCAGTGGACGTTATGCGGCTGAAATGATGATGATGAATAAGGGATACTAACTCAACGATATTTACTCGCAACATGTAAACAAAAAGTAAACAATATATTGTGCAGATCAACATGTACCCAGTTAGAGTGTAGCAAAAACAAATATGAAAACAATATTATTATTTAAATATATACACGTTATTCAAACCTACTTAATTTATTTTTTCCGTAGACGTGAGATTGAGGTAACACATGCTACAAGCTTTATTTACTAAACTTGTCGTTTAAGAATTCATCTGCAGAATAATAGACCTTGGAGATCAGTAATAATTTTAAGCGTGATCTGAATATTATGTCTTTTTATTCTACTTTTATGCTTTCAGAAATTGTATTCTATATCTTACATTAATATATTGACATAACGTATGGACTATTTTTAAAACATTTGCATATTTGATGTCGGTAGATTTAGTTTATTTTTGTGGCGCGTATTTCTGCTTTGTGTATCTTTAATTTGGATAAATAGATGTTTATGTTTTCTTACAAACAAAGCTGTTTCCAATATGTATAAAGATGGAAGTATTAGTATATTTTTTATTTTTATATAATAAATACATATATAAATATATATATAAACACCCAAGGCCCAGGACAATTTTAAAAATGCCATTTTTTAATTTGACCTGGCTGGGGATCGTACCCAGAACCTCTGAAATGGCAAACTGGCGTGTTAACCAGTAAGTTAATTAATAAAAATGTGCCAGTCTGCCAAACTTCAAACTTAGACATTAATTAAAGCCCAGGGATGTAGTGCTTGTCTCAGTCCTAACATTTTCAATGAAAACTGTCACCGTGTATGTAAAGGTAAGTAATGCGCGCTATCAGTCATACAGTTAAACTGATATTGAAGTAATAACGCGTATTTACTTATGGCTTAAAGAAAAAGTCTATATTTGTTTTAACGTTGGAAATAAAATAAAAAGGAGCGACATATTAACTGTAGTCCAGGGGAGTAGGTAGTGCTTGTCCCAGTACATCTACCACGGTGTGAAATAATCCTCTTTTCTTTACGGAAAACTGTCACCGTGTTGAGGGCAAGTAATGTGCACCATCAGTCATACTTAGGAAGAATTTTCAATTTACCCCAGTGAAGACTGTAATAAAGATGGATTACCGTGTCTCAGTGCCACTCGGCTATCAATTTGGTATAAGAAAAAATAGTGCTTTTATTTATCGTTTCAAGAAGTTGAATATTGTGCAGAAGTGGCGCCCTCAGTTGAAATAAACTGTGGAATGAAAATATTGTGATAATAATTAACCTCTTGGCATCAGGCTTTAAGACGACCTATAAATTATTACTACATAAACAGCCGTTGAATGTGCGTTCGTCCGTCTAGTTATAAAATGTGTTTTCGGCAAAAGTAGCTACTTTTAGCAGAAAAGCGTTTCACAGCTTTTTAGACGGAATCCCAATGATACTTTCAACGGATAGGTACTCATAAAATAATTAGATCTACTTAATGATTAGCAAAAAGTTAATTATACTATTAACTACGATTAAATAAAATATTTCCAATGAGGGGCCACTTCTGCATTGCATTTGTCTAAAATTAAACTGTTAAAAGTACTACTAACATACTTTTAATATAAAAAAAAACGCATCGTGTTTTTGAAAAAAAATATATTAAGTATTTGTTGTTATAGCGGTTACAGTAATACATAATCGTTGAAAATTACAAGAGTGTTGCTATTACGGCTCAAGAGATAAAGCCCTGTGACCGACGGACAGACACCGGAGTCTTAGTAATAGGGTCTCGTTGGCACCATTTGGGTACGGAACCGTAATAGTATTTTATGCAACAGTTGTATAAGGAGGGTTAAAAAATGCGAGTGGCGCAGGTTACGATGCGAGCCTTGGGGAGCATCGTAAATTGACGCCATCGAGCATTTTTTGACTACTTATACAACGTTGCATACAATACTTTTTCTACGACTACATTTACTAAAATAAATACAGAAATAAACAAAGAAAAGTATGAAATACTACCATATGTTTGGTAGATACTAGCCCTCATATTCACAAAAAAATACAACCGTTTGCTAAATCTATTTTAGCTAAAACATGTTTTGTCCCTTTTCCTCTTCTCAATATATGACATTGAAAGAACGAGACAAAACATATTTTAACTAAAATAGGTTTATCAAAAGTTTGTAATTTTTTATGAATTTGGGGGTAAGTATCTATGGAAGACTTAATTTTTTTTATTGACGTCTTCCTAGTGACTAAAAGTGCCATTTTTGAAACATGGAGTCACTTAAACGAATGTTTTTCATACAAAAAACCGTTTATTCAGTGACTCCACGTTTGAAAAATGGCACCATATGTTAAAATAACGATTTTATTATGTTGGCAGTATGGTAGATCTAAAGAAAAAAAGTTATAGGTCTATGGCTAGGAGTATCGTTTTGGCGAAATAACGACACATGTGCTATTATATTAGGAATATACTATAGATTTTTCTGAAATCATATAATCTATGTTCTTATATTAGTGTTCGGGACCATTTAAAAGACAGATAACAGTACAGGAGTATAAAAAATATATTACACCAATACAAATACAAATTATTTATTTTACATAATTTTTCAAAACTGAAAA
Source organism: Acrobasis suavella (assembly GCA_943193695.1). Classification (NCBI taxonomy): domain Eukaryota; kingdom Metazoa; phylum Arthropoda; class Insecta; order Lepidoptera; family Pyralidae; genus Acrobasis; species Acrobasis suavella. The sequence goes on from OW971947.1 coordinate 9,829,805, forward strand.
CTGACTTTAACACCAGGCTAAACAACCGATTTTGATAAAATTTCTGTGGGACCACTTTACAAGTTTGCCCTTTCAAAGAATTTTTCAATTTGGTCTATGCGTCTTCGAGTAATCGGTGAATATACATTTAAAAAAGCATAAAAGATTCCGAGGAATTGAAAACCTCTTCCTTTTTTGAAATCGGTTAAAAAATTATTAAAATCAACAAAAAAGTCTTTTATTTCCTTGATTTGTTTAACTATTTAAGATTTATGAACATTGTACGTAGAAAACTAAATAGAATAAATAATTTACGTAGAAATAATATTTATGTATTTTATTGCTGTTCTCACTTTCAAGTGGCAGCTCAATGTGAATCGAATGTCTAGGTTATTATTGCAATTTCTCTTTTTGAAAGCACATTTCTGAATGATTGAAATGAGTCTTGTACAATATTGTACATATTTGTGCTATGTTTTGTTTGATCTTGTAAGTTCAAGTGCTTTTGTCAGTACATCACTGGTTTTTTGTGTGTATTCCTTCATGCTGGCCTGAGAGAAAAGAAAAAAAAAAACATTTACTTACATGAAACTCAAAAAAAAATATTCAATGTAGGATAAATTTATCTCTTACTAAAGGTCATATTTTAGGGTGACAAAGGGTAAAAACGGGCATGAGTAAATTATATTTTGTCTAAATTGGGACCGTGTCAAAGTAATCATATGTCGAAATTCAGTACAGTATGACACTATAATAATTAATACGTATGTATTTATGTAAACTTTTATTCTGAACAACAATCAATAAAGGTATCATGGATAGATGTTACTGTTAAAAAATATTATCTTACTAGATAAAAATATGTTCTTATTTGAATGATAATTGATAATACCTTTATATCTTTTGACTAATACGTCATGAGACTTGTCTTAAGAAAATATATAGGGTCTTACAAAATATACTGAAAATACTTTAATGCTGAATTCAGTCCGTAATACTGAACACCAAGGATATATTATTAAATCTAAATATGTAAGTAAAATAATTGTTGGACTCCCAGCTGATCTTATATGTTGATCCGAGTTTTTCTATGGAAAGCTAAAAATATGTTTTTTATATCGATATAAAGATATGTTCATTGGGAAAAGATTTTTGGTATATCATGTACAAATTGACCCTCAAAATAGTTTGGCTGTATTTTGTCAGACGTTATATATAAAAATAATGAATGTATGTTCAAGCATATAATGTCTAAAAAACCTAATTATTATAAAAATTATAAGCCTGTTATACATAGTCTTATTTATGTTAAAAGACAGATTTTAATTAAGTCTATCTGAATATAAATTTTCATGTTAATATTATTGAAGATATACGTAGAGGGCCTGGTCAGGTATCTTGGTACCTCTAAAGCTAGGTTTGTTTGTACCTCTAAAACTTCAAAAAAAATGAAACAACTTATATGTATTTTATACAATCACCTTTTTACTGAGAGCGAACGTATGGGAGGTGCGTCTCTGTAGAAAACCCTACCTTTTCTACAGAGCCGCACTATTTACATGTTCAATTTTTGAAAAATAAATTGTTATAGTTTAATTACAAAATTTTTTCAAAAACAGTCACAATATTGTGAGCTGAATTGTCACAGTATTGTGAATCTACCTCGCCTTAACCAGAATTTTCCAGCAAAATATTAATTGAGCCGCTTAATTTGCTTAATTACAAATATTTACGCAGTGATGGAGGAAAACGAGTGACATTATATGCTAATGGTAAGCGCTAGGTCAACACGATCCTGTGATGTAACAACGTTGACATTTTGACCATTGAGACGAATAATTAGGAAAAAGTAGTGATGAAAGACCGAAATTATTAACAACAATTGATTTTTTAAAGGCCAATAGAATTTTCCCGTTAGGGATACAGACATTTTAATGTGTTTCTAATATTAAACCTCATTTCAAGAACAGATTAGTATAATTGAAAAAAAAACTTTTGCAGAAGGTACGATTCGGGCGGACTTTTTGACTGACAATTAATATTCTGACTGTATTTTTATACTATTTATAACATAAATTGTATTATTTAAAGTGAGATAATTTACTAGGTGAATTAAAAAGATATATGAAGACTAGAAATTCGGATTGAAAAGAAGAGAGACACTTAAAAATTACTAAAAAGATCTTTACTCCGTAAACCGTATGTATACCGTATACCGTATCCTATAAAAGAAAAGAATAGCAAATTCTTTGCTGAGCAAAAGGTAAGCAGCACATAGATAGACGGGAGAACCTACATCATCCGCATACTTTTTCAATCATCATTTGGACATTAGGTAAAGGTACCTATATCTCCTCATTGGCATCATTCTTATGCGGATTAAAATGCGTGATGCAATTTAGTTGATGATTGAAATGTCAGTTATGGTAAAAATCATAAAACAAAGCCACCATTTTCCGGGTCATATATTTAGTCGCTCGACTTTCCGTGTGAAAAGGCCAATAAAAGTAAAAGAGAAACAAAAATCCCGCGTAGCACGACACAAACCGCCTACTCGCATTAAGATAAGAGAAAAATGAAATTCTAAATCGGGCCTTTATTTCGATGTCACCGCGTTTCTTTATAATCGTAAAGTTTTCTTGGTACTACATCAGGTAGTTTATTTTCTTTTCTTTAATCATAACCTATCAAAATGTCGTGCCTAGCCGTACTTAATTATTTTACTATTGTTTTATGATATGTCGTCAGTGAAAGGTATTGTTGTGAATTTCAATAAGTACAAGTCTCATACTTATTTTAAAATTTATTTATTTTCAGAAAATAATATTATATTCATTTTTTTAGGTACAACCCAAAAATCACGAAGGATACGAATACGTAATAGTAGATCAACATATGTATCTATCCTGGCAAATTTATTTAGGTAAATAGTTTTATACATTGTCTTTGATACGACACAAAAATGCTGTTTCCTTTGGAAAAACTATCAATTATATAATGATTCAAAATATTAATCAAGATTAGTTTTTCAGTTTGGTCAAAATAAAAATAATAATCTACAAACAAAATGAATTACGAAAATTACCGTTTTGACGCCAAATGTCACGCATAAATCGGAAGTATAAATAAATTTAGATTGAGGGTTTTCTTTTAGTTCTTCTGACCTTATGGTGCTTTTCTACTAAGAAGTATACGGATAGGTTTGTTTGAAAGTTAATTTCTTCACGTTTAAATTACACTCTTTGCTGTTTTGTTTACTCCTTGCACTACTACTTATTTACTGCAACTTCCTTTGTCTGTTAATTTGCTGCCAAGAAGTCCCAAATACTTAAGTTAGTGTTGGGTTACCTTAGTATTAGATACAAAAGTATGAATTTCATCTCAATGAACGACCAGCAACTCGGTGAAAATGATTGTTTTTTTTTAATTGGTCAATTTATTTACTACTACAAGCTTTTATTTAGTTTCACATTACACTTGTCCTGTTGTTTGTCTGTCTGTAATCAAATCTTGCAAGTTCAATATGACCCACTTCCTGGTTTCTGATTAAGCTGAAATTTTGCACGCGTACGTATATTGCATGAAAATGCAAAGCTGAAAGGTGGCCACAGGAACTCTGTAATGAAACGACGCAACCCTTTGACGCACTTAATTTTTTAACTTAATTTTATTATAAATGTAATAGGCAGACTTAAAGCCATAGGTTTTATCTACCAATCAACCCACTTGTGATGCCGAGAATAACAAGTCTTTTACACTTCAAAATTTTTAATTCAGTGTTTTAGATAAGTATTATTTAATTTAAAAAGAATTTTTCTCCTAATTAGATGTCAGTCTCGCTTTGCGTCAAACATCGTGAGTGGAAAAACACTATAACTCCTCGAAAGATTGTGTCGTGTCGCGACCACTAACGAACACACCACTCATTATGTAGCGAACACAGTGAGTAGTGACCACGTGTCACGGCATGTGCGAGTCAGAGGTTAATTATCTACGTGTCGAATTTCACTTTCCCTTATACGACTTTTCAGAGAAAGTGGCGAATATATTCTTTTCACGTTTGTTTTTATTTTATTTTTTGTCAGCAAAAATTACATTATTTACGATAATGTCAAAAGTTGTAATAGTGTAAAATTATTTTTCACTTTTATAATTGAAAGTAATTTAAAGTGAAGTTGGATGTTTATTTTTATATTAAGCAAGTCTTTTTGCAATACTTTTGTGGCGAAATGCCTGTACTTTTAACGAAAAAGTACTTATATTATAGAAATGCCTATGTTGTAGTGCTTTTAAGTATAAATTGTCTTAATAATTGCGCCATAATAAAAATGTCTAAAGAAGACGTATTACGTACCTAGTCAGGATGGATCGATTTAAGTATATTTTTTGTTATATTATAGTACTCTATGCCCCCAATATATCGACGTAGAAAAAAAATACAACATATCACAAGTATTAGAGTATTTGAATTGCGAATAATCAACGTCCCGAAAATAACAACATTCAGCAGCCATGTTAAATGTTTTGTTAACATTTCGAATGCGATTCCCCACCGCGAACATGCGACTCACCAATCACAGTTTTATGGTGGTGTGGTTCGGAAATGGTGCGTCTGGTAATTCAGACCATATGTTTGACCGGTGGCCTAAATACTGATACGAATATATTGTAAATGAATTATGGTTTATTATACAATAGTAAACGAAAGAAATACTTGTATGACAAGAATAATAAAAAAAGTTGAAACTAACGTGAGACATAGACAGTATTAACAAGCACGAGTTTCTTGGGTCAGTTCTGACTCTCTACGTGAGTAACCCGAGCTTGTTAATATTTAAAAAAATAGGCCAAGTGCATGTCGGGCCACGCGCAGTGTAGGGTTCCGTAGTTACGAATGCTAACTTTGAATTCATACTACTAAATACGTCTAAAAATTAATTTTTATTGAATTTGTATGAAATTTTCCTTTATTTCTTTATTTCTCGCTTACTTGCACTTATACTGTAACATGGTTAGTAGGTAAATAAGTACATGAACCCTGGCAGGGTGTTGCGAACTTTAAGTATATAGTTGAGTTTTCCGAGTACATTTTATAAGTTGATCGCCTATTACTTTTTAATTTGTAAACCCTACTTAGCTCTGATAATTTTCCTTTAAATTTCGTTATATTTACTATAGCTGTGAATTTTTTCACGTGTCCATATATAACCGTTTAGCAGATAGAGGGGTGGGGGGGACACTTTTCTCTAACAAAAATTTTCACTTTAAAACCAAATATTTCAGAAACGGATCCCTAAATCTAAAAACGGTGTTGCAAAACTCAAGAGTATTTTTGAAAGGCCTATTCAACGATACCCCACATGATTGGTTAGTCGAGAAAATAAAATTGACTTTTGACTTTACTTGTATGGGAGCTACCCTAAAGAATTTTTTTTTCGATATTTTATTTTACTACTTTTTCCGCATAATTAATATACATACCTGTTACCAAATCACAGCTTTCTAGTACTTATAGTCGCTGAGTAAAACCGCGGACGGACAGACAGACAGACAGACATGGTGAAACTATAAGGGTTCCTTGTTTACTACGGAACCCTAAAAAGTTAAACTTGTGGTACCTATAGTACTAAAATGATTTATTACAAAGGTTAGATTTTTATAAAGGTCAACCTAAGATAACCTTACCTAACCGAAGTAATAAATTAGAAAAAAATGAGCACAGTATTCAGTATAAATAAATAATAAATATATATGGACGAATAACACTGATTGAGCTAGCCCCAAAGTAAGTTCGAGAATCGAGACTTGTGTTATGGAATACTAACTCAACGATGTGTTATGGAATACTAACTCAACGATACTGTATTTTACAACAAATATATATATAGATAAACACCCAAGATCCAGGATAATTTGAAAAAGGCCATTTTCCAAGTTGCCCTAACCGGGGATCGAACCCGGGATCTCTGCGTGGCGGACTAGCATGATGATCATTACGCCATGGAGGTCACGGAGTATCAAGTAGTACTGTAAAATATCAGTTTTACCAGTGCTATGAATGGGTATCGCCCAAAAATAAGATATAACAATAGGTATACTCGTAACAAAACAATATTTATTTATATTCAAAAAAATGTAGACCGACCGACCAAGTTCATATGAAAAGTAAACAAAAAAAATTGTCTTTCAACTATTGATTTCCTCAGGGCAAGTGGTTCATTGCAGCTGAATCTGCTCTAAAATAAGTTTCAGTACTTTGATATGCATAAAATACTTGCTCTACATAACAATTAAATGATACGGATTTGTAGTAAGATAAGGATAATAATAAAATAAGAAAAGATTAATTTTAGTTAAATATATATATAACTATTTTTTTATTATTATGAATCGGTACCAAACAGATAAACCTATATTAATAAATTAAAATAAATATCGCGTTCAGCTCAATATTCAAGCAATCTGTGTTAAGAGCTTTCATTCAAAAAATATTCACGGGTAAATATAAACGATTATGCAGAAACTCGTGTTCATAATCCAAGTTAAATTTACTTTATACCGTAAAACATCAATCCATCAGAGAATTATTTTCATCGGCGGCACCTTTATTCACTTGCGAGGTTTTAAGGACACTAAAAAGACGCTAAAATGGCGGAGGAAAGCTAAGAAAGCTCTTACGTCTCTCGTTCTCTCAATATATCATATTTTTTCCTCAACTCTGAAGATATACGAGCGGTGGTTCCGCGCGTGACAGCGTTGCGGGGTAATATTAATAAAATTATTTTGGAGACACGTCTTGAGTTGACCTACTCAATGGTTTCCCTTTGCACCTCAAGGTCGGTAAAAAAAGAATACACTGTCACAAATGTGACGAATTTTTATTATGCTGATTGATATACTTATATAATAAATAAATTGTGTTTGCTTTAAAAAAAAGCAAAATAAAGCTTTGATAATATGTATGTAGTGAAATGCACAAACGTATAAATAATATTCTCACAACTTTTAACAGAAACGTCACAAATGTTAAACTTAATTTGAATACTCATTTATTTTTTATACTAGCTGTAACCCGCGACTTCGTCCGCGTAGAAGTCGAAAATGGTTCTAATGGGATCTTTAATTGGTTTTTTACGTTATAAATTGTGTTATAATATCCCGTTCCCGTTCCCGTTCCCGTTCCCGTTCCCGTTCCCGTTCCCGTTCCCGTTCCCGTTCCCGTTCCCGTTCCCGTTCCCGTTCCCGTTCCCGTTCCCGTTCCCGTTCCCGTTCCCGTTCCCGGTCCCGGTCCCGGTCACGTTCCCGTTGCCGTTGCCGTTCCCGTTTCGTATTATTTTTTATTGACCACTAATTCAAAAATGTCATGTGTCTCGCTTCTATGACGAAGATTCATACAAACTTGCAACCCCTATTTCACCCCTATAGGGATGTTATTTTCAAAATCGAATAAATGCATTATTATTTTCTACTAACTATTAAAATAAATTCGAATTTCATGTGTCTCGCTTTAAAAATTACGAAGTTTCATACAAACTGGCAACCCCTATTTCACCCCCTTAGAGATGAAATTTCCATATTCCTTCGGATCGGACGTCTCCTAGTCACAATCTACCTTCCTGTCAAATTTCATCTTCATTGGCTAAGTAGTTTTTGAGATTTCGTGATGAGTGAGTGAGTGATTTTCGCTTTTATATATATAGATAGATAGATGAGGAGTCTGTGTGTTAAGTTTTATGCAAATTAGTTAAGCATCTAAAGAGTATACAACACATAAAATAATATTAATACAAGATATTGGAATTAAGACACATTTATGGAATACCTAACCTATTCTTATTTATTTTTCGCCGTTCCGCAGCATGTCACGGTGCTAGATTTAAAAGGCTGCGATATTTTTTGCGAAGCTTGTACGCAGTGTAATGAATATTTAGATAACCTAGGTGATTGCCCTGACCTAGCCCAGCAGCGCCAAGGGAAATAAACCAGATACTCGGGAATAATACCCGGCTGGGACTAACCACATCCAACTGCATGAAACCAGCACCAACTAGTTTCAACCGATTAGAAACTTTTTATATATAAGTGTATGGTGTGTGAGCTAGTTTGCATTTATTTACTTAATTCAGGGATGATAGGATTTTCCTAGTTTATAATATTTCTAAAAATAAGTGTAGAGTATTTATAAGTTATTTTCAATTAAAAACAAAGGTAAAAACTGTCAATGTTGTTAAGTTCATGCAAATATTTCGAAAATTTCCTTCTTTTATCGTTGCATGGAATGCAAGATGGTTTATGAATCCTTTTGAGTTTGTGGCTAAATAGATTATTTGTTTTATGTTTTTTATTCATAGCATACGTATTTACGAACTACTAAGTAGGTATATAGGTACCTATTTTTTTCTGTTTAGTATTTGCTAAAAGCCGACAAAGAGAAAATGCTATTCGCTAATAGGTATCTATCTTCCTCAAAGCAATATATACACCGTGTTTTTTGTTTCTCTAAGACCAGGATGAAAATAAAGCAATATTACATGCCAATTAAAATATAATTTGCCTTTCAATAATCGCATTACTTGTAAATCGTGAACTATGAAGCCTCGCTTTCAGTTTCAAGAAACACTTGTTTGCTCATTAAATTGAGCATCTATTTTGGCATTATTAGGTACTCGTTTATACCTATGCAAATATTTGTAAAACTACACCTAAAGAAAAACTATAAATCTTTCATGAAACCATCAACATCAGGTCAACAAACGAATTCGTAATTTATGGCTTTTCAAAATAATACCAAACACCGTTTTTACGATGGAATTATTGTGACAGTTTAGGTCTTATTAGTTTCATTTCATCTTTTCATGGAACTATAATACGACTGTTACAAAATGTCAATCGCAGTATTTTTTAGTCCTAGCATTTTTTTAGCTTTGTGCGGGGTCACCTTTCCTTGTTTTTTGGCGCTACACTAGGAGACAGAGTAAAGTTCGGGCATCTCTTTTCAGGTATGTCGGACTGGGTAGTTTTGTTCACTTTTAACAATTTCATCCATACGGTAGCAGGTGGAGTCACCTAAAGCACTTTTATTAATTGAGTGCCTAGGGGCAGGCATTGATTGATCATACGTGGCTATACTATCAGAATATTTACCGTGTGGTTTCCAGCAGAGTAGAATACGACCACTCTGAGTATTCCCGAGGATTTCGTAGAAGACGACTTAGAAAATACAAGCTAAATAAAGCTTACTTATATACATCACAAAAGTCGTGGATGTTGGAAAGAAAGTAGCAAGACTGAAATGGGATTGGGTGGGTCACATCTGCCGCATGCAACCGGAAAGATGGGCCCACACTCTAACTAACTGGATTCCAACTGTTAGCAATAGGAAGAGAGGAAGGCCTAAAACAAGATGGTCAGACGACTTTAAAAGTTACGACAGCGACTGGAGAGAAAATACATAGGATAGAGAATTGTAGAAGGAAAGAGGGGAGGCTTTTACCCAGCAGTGGGACACAAATAGCTATTATAAAAAAATAAATACATCAATGAGACCTCTCCAACCCGTCTGGCTAACGTAGAGCGTCTAGGCCAAATCCTCTGGCTGCTCTGGCCAAGTATGGCTCTAGTAATACAAAGAGGGTCATGGTCCTGCGGTCCTGCAATGGAAACTAAAAGACCTGATGATGACTATCAGAATTTACTTTCAATAAATTTGTGTTAACAGCCATCCGCTAATGAAAAAAGGAAAAACTTTGTGATAAACTATAAAACTACTACCACCTAAAATTCATACTAAAACTGATTTAAGTATCCCCTTACCCTAGACTTTTCATACAAAATTTTAGAATTACATGTGAGATTTCGGCAGTATTTTGTAATTTTAAAGAAATTGCATATATCTAGGCATATAACTAGTTTTCGATAGTCAAATATAAACTTGAAAGAAAATATGAGAGTGTACAAGTTTTCCATAATGAAGGTCAAATATGATTTGATACATTATAATCTCTTTTAAGTTCATAGTTTGACTGTGATTAATTTAGTTATATGCCTTAACTTAATACATATGTAATTTCTTTGAAACACCATAATTTTGCCAATATCTGACATGCCGTTCAAAATAAAAGCTAGACTACGTTTGTATGGGAAGGTCTGATTCTGTTAAGAGTAAGGGGACTCTGAAGTCTTTCGAGTCACAATGACTATTATACTAAAATAAAATCAATGGCGGTAAGTGATTTTTTTTTAATTCTAAAAAAATATAGCTACCTAATAAGGTAACTTAATAATTTTATTTATTGGATAGGACTCGCAAAAAAATTAAATAAAAAAAAAAACTTATTAACAAGCCATCGACCTATCTTTTTTTCTAGCCTGTTGTTGTGTCCCACTGCTGGGCAAAGGCTTCCCCCTGTTCCTTCCACATGTCCCTATTTTAAGAAGTCCTAATTTACTAGTACTTATAAAGAAAATAAAGGTATACTACAGAATCAATTTGTACTAAGGTTTCCGGATCAATAAGCCATAAGATAGCTTATGTGCGAAAGGGAAAATAGAGTAGGAAATAACTCAGTGTATTTTGTCTAGTGAAGGATATTTATTATCGTGTAACAAGAAGCTTTATTTGTATTAGGTTGTCGGTTTTTACTGAAATATGAGTAAGTGCTGCAATATCTATCAATTTATGTCTTTTTTTCTTACTAAATTATGTACGAATTAGTTTGTAAGAAAGTGTAATTTTTTTTAATGTGGCATAATATTAAATATTCTGATACTAATAGTACATAAATAATAACCGTGTAACCCAAAAGTTGACTGGTAAACAGCGCGTTAAGTATAATTTGTATTTAATGAACAATTATGGTTAGTGGAAATAAATAAATAGGAAATGTAAAAAAATAGCATACAGTTTTTCGAGCTCCTCTCCTCCATTGTCTATGCTTCGGAAGGCATTAAACCGTTTTGGTGAAGGGTATTTAGGTATCAGTCGATAAGCAATGTCAGATGCATTTAGGCATCAAACGACTAAACGGGATGTACTCGTATATACCATCTCAGCCGCAATTTTACCCGTTAATCCAAAAAAGGGTGTTTTATTGCCTCACACCACGCATAGCCACAATTGATTCCATTTGACGATGTAGGTATTGATATGCACTCAATCATCAGCGTTTCCAATTACATTAAAATTCATTCATTCATCACGTGCACAATATCCGAGAGCTTTTTTCGGCTCTCCGCTCTTTGATTAGATTTGGTACTGACAGTGGCGTATTTATCCATAATTCGAAATGACAGCCCGGGGCTGTGGGCTGTCAAACTATACTGGGCTACAGAATGAAAATATGTATAATTAACGAAACAGAAGCCTAAGGCCTAATAAGACGGTGTAAGTTTTTTGCCTCTTGCATACCATTTTATCAAAGTAATAGATAATTTGTATGATCTAAACGTTCAAATAATTTATCGCTTCAATAAAATGGTATACAACAGGCAAGGAAAATGCACCGTCTAAATGAGCCTTTACTGTCTTCCGCAAGATTACGTTTCTCACTCCTCAGTGACTAACATAGATTGACCACTGCCATACAATAATAACAGACAGAGTTTAAAACAATTCTGGTAAAATGCGGCTATTTTACTCGACTGTGTTTCGTTACAAATCCTCATTGAGTATTTATTTAAATAGAACCCAGCAAGAAATGAACATACCTCCTCATAGCGTGTATTTTAATATTTCTCACAATTTTCTGTCCTGTGTTATAAAAATCGTTTAAATTGAATAGCTCAAAGTTAGTTGAGAATTTACTGCTTTCATATACAATCAGTACATTAATTTGTAATGCGGCCACCTCGCCAATAAATCAGCTATTGGCAATAAAAAGTACTCAAGGAAGGCCATCCATCTATTAAAAAGTGGGTGGTTAAAAGGCGGACGCCAAAAGCCGTAAAAATAATTATATAAAAAAATATATTTAAAAGTGGCGCATCTGTTTGGCGCTTTAATAAGCTATTATGAAAGCGCCTAGTTTAGAGTAGTAGTGTTGAAATCATAATCATCATTATTTCAGGCTGCTGGACATTTTGAAATAAAGGGGCACAAAATCCTAAAATACGCCACTGGGTACTGAACAAACCATCCATCGCGTCGCCGCAAAAGGTCGGCGAAGCCACATATCTCCCGTTTTGTTCATTCGTTCCGCTGTCCAGAAATTTTCGCAATAAAATTAATCGTTCCAATAAAATTGAAGCGTATAGAACTACCCATGCATGAACACTTTTTAATTGGGTCTCTCTTTGTATTTCTTTTGCAGGCATTCGAACGGGAAATCGCTCTTGAAAAAGTCGATTTAGGTTGCTGAATATCAACTTATAGGAGTTTAATAATTAGGTAAGAACAAGGAATTACGTGAAGTCTTACATTCAAATCTGATCATGGTTGACTGAATGAGATCCTTGGGATAAGTCCGCTTTTGTGCGGTCCTACTGTTGTATTTTGTATTTTTAATGTGGATAATAAAGTTTTTACATACAAACAAAATAACAAGTTTTGTTTTATTAGTTATATTATCATCATCAATCATTTGTGAATAGTCTGAAAATTTGAGTTGTGTTATATACGTATATTGGTATATATTGATCAGGTATATATTTAAAGTAGTTTTTAGTGTAGTACGTGTAAGTAGTTAGGTGTAATTGAATTCTATTTTCAGTTTTGTGTCTTCTGTATGTTGAACCTTGAAACATGAGGACAATTTACACACACACCCTGTGTTGTGAATTGTCCTCATATTTCAAGGTTGACTGGAAGAGATCCCTATCTGGGATAAGTCCGCTTTTGCACTGTTCTCTTATTAGAATCCGTATATTTGTCCTGTGTTTATGCACGATAAAGATTTTACAAACAAAGAAACAATCAGCCACCAGAAATCCGCATCAGTCTTGTGCACATCGAAACCACAACTCCTGATTTCATCTAAGTGTTAACAAAATGTATAGTCCTATAGACAGATAAACTTAATAAAACCTACTTAATAAACTTAATGAAACAAAGTACACTGACTTTGAATTTGACTTTCTGTGCACCCACTGTTCGGACGTCTTTGTCTACATTGCGCAAATACGTGTCTTTATTTGTGATTATTTACCACCGCGTCGCCTAAACGACGAATATTTAGTTATAATGGGTGCGGATTATAAATATAAAAAATAGTTATATATTTCATACTACTAAGTAAAAGACAACAGGATGCAAATAATTGCTCCTGTTGATTATGAACCTCTAAACAAGGAAAGAAACATACTGTTGTGGGTACCTACTTAATAAACAAATATTGTGAAGGTAGACATAGGCTTTGGCTCAATAAACCAGTCGTCGTTCATCTGTTGTTTTACTTGGTCGCCCTACTACATGGTGTCAGGTGTAAAAAGTTATCGTATGAGTGCGTCGCGTTGTTATACCGAAATATATAGTGTTTGTGTCGAACTACAAGTTTTCTAGTGAAATGGGTACTGAAAGTGATGAGTCTAAACGTGAGGAGGGCGTCTACACGGCGATTCAACAACCGACGCCGATGCTTCGAGAAGGAAACATGGCAGCTAATTGGCGAGAATGGAAAATGGCCTTTGACTACTATTTGATCGCAGCAGATAAAGAAAAGGCATCGTCGAGAGAAAAGAGTGCCTTGTTTATGCACAGTATTGGTAAATATGGAAGAGAAATTTACGAAGAACTCGATATAGCTGAGTCCAAAAAATTAGATTACGATTATTTACGCAAGAAGTTTTCAGATTACTGTGATCCATCAAAAAACGTGAATTACGAAAGACATGTATTTTTTGAAACATATCAGAGCGATGAAAATTTTGATAAATTTTTGGGTACATTAAAATTAAAATGTAAAAGTTGTGAATTTGGATCGCTCAAAAATAGTTTGATTTTAACACAGTTGATTCGAGGAGTAAAAGATGTACAAATGAGAGAAAAACTTCTTGCAAAATCGTCATTGTCATTGGAAGACGCGGTACAATGGTGTCGAGCCGCGGAACGAGCAACGGAACAAGCTGCAGCGTGCAATTCGAAGCAGCCGGGAGATGTGGAGCAGCTGGTATGGCGACCGGGACGCGCGTCGTACAGCGGGTACCGAGGCGGGCAGCGCGCGGGCCGGGCCGGCCGCGGAGCAGCCGGGAGCTGGGCGCCGCGCGGTCGGCCGCTGCGGTATGGTGGCAGTGACGGAGTGGGTCGCGGTTCGCGGTATGTAGGTTCGTCGGACTGTGACAAGTGCGGAAAATCACACAGATTTAGTGATCGTTGCCCAGCAGTCGCCGTTAAGTGTTACCGTTGCGATAAAATAGGACACTATGCCCGGTTTTGCAAAGTAAATTTTACTCATGAGATGACAAATGAAGAGGAAGGACAAATATGCGAAGAGGACATGGGTGAGCTGTTTTTGGAAAATGTTTATATCGATTCATTGGAAAGTCTTGTAGAACCTTGGTTTGAGTTTGTTTTTGTTAATGGCATAAAAATTAAGTTTAAATTAGACAGTGGTGCAGATGTCTCCGTAATATCATTGGATTTGTTTCATAATGCGAAATTAAATATCCACCAACTTTTGAAATCCAAATTAATCTTGAAAGAAACGAGTAAAAATCGTTTACCAGTTGTAGGCTATTTTAAAGCTGTTTTAAAATGTGGAGCACAAAGTTGTGAAGAAAATATATATGTTTTAGCCACAAAGTGCAACAATTTACTAAGTTTAAAAGCATGTACTAAATTAAATTTAATAACAAGATCGAATCAAGTGTCCCTTAACCAATTACAGTTAGACGATTGTATTTTCAATGGTATTGGGTGTTTACCTACTGTTTGTAAGCTGGAATTAGATGAAAGCGTTCCACCCGTTATCAGTGCCACTCGTAAGATACCGATTAAGTTGCGACCCCGTTTGAAAGAGGAACTGGATAAAATGGTTAAAATGAACATTATTACAAAAGAAGATGGACCCACCGATTGGGTCTCGAGTATAGTGATTGTGGAAAAGCCTGATAAATCGTTAAGAATTTGTTTAGATCCAAAGAATCTCAATCGTGCAATTAAACGTAGTCAATTTTTATTGCCCACCTTAGATGAAATAGCTAGCGATTTATCTGGAGCTAAGTATTTTTCAAAATGTGATGCAAACAAGGGATTTTGGATGCAAAGGCTAGATGAGGCTAGCTCAAAACTTTGTACTTTTAGCACTTGTTATGGGAGGTATCGTTTTTTACGACTTCCATTCGGAATTAATTCTGCACCAGAATTTTTTCACAATGAAATGTTTAAGATATTTAAAATGGAGGGGGTAGCTATTTATATCGATGATTTACTAATATGGGGTAGGACTCGCGAAGAACACGACTCAAGGTTGCAAGAAGTACTTCGTAGGGCAAAGGAAAACGGTGTCAAATTCAACAAAGACAAGTGTGTTTTTGGGGTTCAGGAAGTCTCGTTTTTAGGACATATTTTTAATAGCACCGGTATGAAAATAGATAAAAAACGTATAAAAGCGATTTTAGACATACCAACTCCTACAGATAAAAAAGAATTAGAACGGTTTTTAGGAGTTACAAATTACTTATCCCGTTTTATACCTAATTACTCGGAGATATCTTCAGGTTTGAGAGAGTTGATAAAAAAAGACGTTGAGTTTGTTTGGTCAAGCGCTCAGGAGGAGGCATTTAAGAAATTAAAAGATAGGATAAGCAGCGCCCCCGTACTGCGGTATTATTCTCCTAACGAGCCGGTTGTGGTGTCGGTGGACGCGAGCTCGCACGGTCTCGGTGCATGCTTGCTGCAGGCGGACCGCCCCGTCGCGTACGCGGCGCGTGCCCTCACCTCCGCCGAAACGCGGTGGGCGCAAATCGAAAAAGAAATGCTAGCTGTGGTCTTCGGTTGCACCCGTTTTCACCAATACATTTATGGCCATAGTAAAGTAACGGTTGAAAGTGACCATAAACCATTAGAGTCTATTTTTAAAAAACGTTTAAATGAAACGCCAGCTCGTCTTCAACGAATGTTACTACGATTACAACATTATTCCATTGAATTAAAGTATAAACCGGGCAAGTTACTTTTCATCGCGGACACACTTTCGCGCGCGACAACAGAGCAGGATAGTGATAGTGAAATTTTCGAAGAGGTGATGATTCATGCAAATACAGTGTATGAAAACGTTGACGCGAGCTCTCAGATGGTAAATAGGATTAGAGAGGAGACAGAGAGAGATAGTATTTTGAAGAAGGTGTTTGATTACTACTACAACGGATGGCCTAACATTAAGCGAGATACTATGTCAGTGGTAAAACCTTATTGGAATGTGTATACGGAACTGCATGTCATTAAAGGAATATTATTTAAAGGGGATCGAATGGTAATACCAGAATCGCTTCGTAAAGAGATGTTAACACGGGTTCACGAAGGTCATCTTGGAATAGAAAAGTGTCAAAGGCGGGCTCGAGAAGTGATGTGGTGGCCGGGCATGTCGGCCGCCATCGAGCGACTGGTGCTGGGCTGCGAGACGTGCCAGCAGCACCGCGCCTCCAACCCGCGCGAGCCGCTGCAGCCGCATCCCGTGCCCAATTTGCCATGGGAAGTTGTGGCATCCGATATTTTTGAACTTAAAGGTAAGCCGTATTTATTGGTGGTAGACTATTATTCTAAATACATCGAAGTATCAAAGCTACCAAATATGCAAAGTGTTTCAGTTATATCAATTTTAAAAGATATTTTTAGTCGGTTTGGTATACCGAAAACATTGGTTACAGACAATGGTACCCAATATGTGTCACAAGAGTTTAAAGAATTCAGCAGCAGGTGGCAATTTGGTCACGTGACCAGCTCGCCACTGTACCCGAGGTCTAACGGCCTTGCTGAAAGAAATGTCCGAACGGTAAAAGCCATGATGATAAAGTCTCTTGAAAGCGGTCAAGATTGGCATTTAGCGTTACTTAATTTTAGGAATACACCCATTTCAGGAGAGACATATTCTCCAGCACAACTGTTAATGAACCGCAGATTGAGAACTAAGTTACCTATCACTGATAAATCACTCCAAACGTCTATCATTTATTCGGAATCTATGAGGAATAGTCGTTTAAATAAACAAAAAAATTCAAAATCTTACTACGATAGGGGGACAAGAGAATTAAAACCTTTGTATCCAAATGAAACTGTACGCATGCGAAATAAGGACATATGGGTTAAAGCTAAAGTTATCAGGCCAGCTCGGGATCAGCGTTCTTACTGGGTACAGGCGGAAAATGGTGGTACATACAGGCGAAACCGTCAACATATTTTAAAATTGCCGAATTCTGATAGTGTAGGTAGTAAGAATTCTAATTTTAAATATTTAGATTTAGAAAACGAGGGTCCTGCCAGCACTGAACCACCTCGACCGTGCCAAACGGTGTCGCAACCTCAAATCAAAACAACTAGAAGTGGCCGGGAGGTGAAGCCTCCCGTTCGATTTGTTTGTCAATGATTTGATTGTATACTAGCTATAAGCCACGGAGTTATCCGCAGATCACAAAACTTGGGTTTACTAAAACGTTTAATTTTATACTTTGTTTTTTTCTTTGTCTTTTTCTTCTTTTTTTTTAAATTCAACTTAATAATTTTAAGTGGAGTTATTATTTGCATTACCTGTAAGCGATTAAATATGTAACAAAGTTTCAAGATTTCTCATAAATACCTATACAGGGTTTCTTTTGTGACCATGTTGTGAAACTAATTCTCATCCTGCATAAATACTTACAGTGATATAAATATAATAGATCTAGATTTTTTTCTTACTATTAGGATTAGATATTGCCCTTGTTGTATCAATGTAGCAATCAAACTTATGTTACATTATAATTTATGTGTTGCAGAGTATACTTCTATGCTAAGCCTTATTTAAGTGTAGTAACGCGTTATGTAGTTTAATTTTGTAAGTGAATGTTTATCTTTATGTTAAGAACTTCTTACAACTTAAGTAATTTTTTTTTATTTGGGAGGGAAATGAAAGCATTGTTTAATATTTCGGGGGAGATGTTGTGGGTACCTACTTAATAAACAAATATTGTGAAGGTAGACATAGGCTTTGGCTCAATAAACCAGTCGTCGTTCATCTGTTGTTTTACTTGGTCGCCCTACTACACATACCATTAAGATCAGGCAGCATCTTACAAGTGCCCTAGCAACTCTTCGAAGTATAACATCAAAAATAATAAACGAACAGCATTACGACGTGATTTTGTTTTATTTTAAAGTCGGACCAACACATGGAGCCTTGGTTGCGGTAACGGTTTCGGACGGTAACTTTGAGACGTGACACCAAGGTCATAATAGAAGTTATCCTTGAAGAATCATTTGAAGTCTACTTAACTTTCTACTGCACCAAATACTACAGAACACCATTGCCCCTCGAAATTGCTAATAATGGCCAAACGTTAATTTACCCTAAGATGTAATATAAACATACGCTTTATGGAACCCATAATGTAGATACGTGTAATAGGTATATATAATCTATACTATAATAAAAGAGTAAAAAAAATGTGTCTGTACATTGAAAATTTTTCAAAAAAAAATATTTGTGGCGATGGAGATATAGTAATAGAGTAAGAAAATAAAAAAAAATGTCTGTCTGTTTGTTTGTTTGTACACGCTAATCTCCGGAAATACTGGACGGATTCGAATGAAACTTTTTTTGTTATATAGCTGTGAAGCCTGGGCAACATATAGGCTATAATTGATTTTGGAAAATGGAACACATGATGCAGAACTATAATGGTCCAGCTAAACTATAAAAAATATTAAAATGCCGCCTTAGCAAAAGTTGTTAAGTCTGATGAGAACTTTTTGTTGAGTTATAATACAACTGGCCAAGCGCGAGTCGGACGCGCGCGAAGGGTTCCGTACCATAATCTATGAAAAATCACGTTTGTAGTATGGGAGCCCCCCATAAATACTTATTTTATTCGATTTTTAGGGTTCCTTACCCAAATAGGTAGAAACGGGACCCTATTACTTAGACCGTCCGACTGTTAGTCTGTCTGTCTGTCTGTCACCAGGCTGTATCTCATGGACCATTATAGCTAGACAGTTGAAATTTTTATAGATGATGTTTTTTTGTTGTTGTTGAACAAAAAAATACTAAATCTATACTATAAATAAAAGAGTAAAAAAATGTGACTGTACATTGAAAATTTTTCCAAAAAAAAGTTGTTTCTTCCGAAGATGAACTTATAAGTTCAGAATTTGCGGACCTTCAGAGCATAACACACCAGAATAATTCTTGGATATGTGAACGCGCCATATTGACACCAAAAAATTAAAAATCAATTATTATAGAACTTATGACGCAAATTATTATTAATTTCTTGGATAGAGTTGTTGACGACACCACCAATTATCCAGTTGAGTTTCTTAATTCACTTGCAGCAAATGGACTCTCGGCTCACAAAATAAGTCTTAATGTCGGAGGGCCAATAATGCGAATGCGCAATTTGACTCCGCCGAAACTGTGTAACGGAACCCAACTTAGTGTCTCAGCACTGTATGCCGAAGTTCAGCGGCTGAATTTCAGCCAATGCATGCCTGCAATGTTATTTGCATTACTAGCAACACATAATGCCGAACTTCCGATGCCTTTGACCCGTACCCGTACCCGTACCCGTACCCGTACCCGTACCCGTACCCGTACCCATACCCGTACCCGTACCCGTACCCGTACCCGTACCCGTACCCGTACCCGTACCCGTACCCGTACCCGTACCCGTACCCGTACCCGTACCCGTACCCGTACCCGTACCTGTATCCGTACACGTACCTGTACCCGTAATCCCTCTTCCGCTCCCGCCGCCGCTCCCGCCGCTGCCGCCGCTGCCGCCGCCACCGCCGCCGCCGCCGCCGCCGCCGCCGCCGCTCCCACCGCCGCCGCCGCCGCCGCTCCCGCTGCCGCCGCCGCCGCCACTGCCGCCGCTGCTCCCGCTCTCGCCGCCGCCGCTACCGCCGCTGCCACCGCCGCCGCCACTGCCGCCGCCGCTTCCGCCGCCACCGCCGCTGCCGCCGCCGCTGCCGCCGCCGCTGCCGTTTCTGCTCCCGCTCCCGCTTCCGCTCCCGTTCCCTCTTCCACGTACCCGTTCCCGTACCCGTTCCGCTCTCGCTCCCACTCCTGCTCCCGCTCCCGCTCCCGCTCCCACTCCCGCTCCCGCCGCTGCCGCCGCCGACGCCGCCGCTGCTGCTGCCGCCGCTCCCGCCGCCGCCGCTGCCGCCGCTCCCGCCGCCGCCTTTACCGCCGCTGCTGCCGCCGCCGCCACTGCCGCCGCCACTGCCGCCGCCGCTCCCGCTCTCGCCGCCGCCGCCACCGCCGCTGCCGCCGCCGCCGCCACTGCCGCCGCCGCTTCCGCCGCCGCCGACGCCTCCGCCGCCGCCGCCGCCGCCGCCGCCGACGCCTCCGCCGCCGCTGCCACTTCCGCTCCCGCTCCCGCTCCCGCTTCCGCTTCCGTTCCCTTTTCCACTTCCGTTCCCTCTTCCGCTCCCGTGTCCGTTCGCCGCAGACGCGCCAAAGACGGAAGATTAAATTCTCATATCGGCACATCACTACAGTCCGGCGTTTTCACCGAACTTCAGCGGCTGAACTTCAGCTTTTTTAGTGTGTCATCCCCACCGAACTTTAGACACTGAACTTTAGCCGCTAAACTTCGGCATAGTCTGCTGAGACACTTAAAGTTTACTGTGAGTGGTGCCAGTGAAACTGTATTTATTCCGCGTATAACAATTTTCCTTTTGAAAATACACAGTTTTACAAATACACAGTGTTTACTTGCTTTCCTATGAAAATAAGTCACAGTTTTAGAGGCTTAAAGCTGCTGATGTCGATCTAAGGACTGCTTTTTCGCATGGCCAGCTTAATGTGGCTTTCTCCAGGGTTAGTAACACTTCAGCTCTTTTCATATTGGCTCCCGAAGGAAAGAATTAAAATAATATTGACTTTTAACTCCTAACACTGTTACAAGTACTTTCTTATCTCTCTCTATCTTTCTCTCTCATTAGTTGTTATTTATATTAATACGCCGGAGTCATAAAGTCCACGCGAACGAAGTCGCGGGCATCAGCTAGTTATTAAAATAATATTATTTCTTTCGTTATTTATTCATAATGAGCCTGTTTTTTGTTTTATTTATAAATTTTTTCATTATGTATAATTATGTTCATTATATAACGTTTTTTTATTGCGTAGTACGCACGACGAATGTTAAGTTATAATGTCACAGGGTAGTATAGTTATCTAGGATTAATATCTATTAGACTATCATTAATACTGTTTCAAACAAAAATATTCTTTTTTACATATTTCATTCTATTTCCAAATCCCAAACCACTTAACAAAATTTGATTTAAACATCAAAATAACTATCTGATCCGAATCAAAGCGGGCCATTTGTTGCGTGCGGCGGCCCCGACGGATTGCATGGAAATCAGACAAAAAACGAAATAACCGACACGTCGAACAAACGAAAATATATCTCCCCATTTTCATTTTCGACAAGCAATCGCGTTTAATGGGTTCAACGCGATTCCCACTTGAGTTTGTTCGATTTGTTTCATTTGATCGCTCCGACAATTCATGGCGAGGTGCGGCAACGGTTTGTAAAAAATAGATGTATCGCGTTATTGGCCTGATTCCGTCATAATGTATTAACGATTGTTTTGTTTTAAGTGGTGACCAATCACAGCAATTTAGATTAGACAGGTATTGGATAGGCACGTAACATGTTTGTAACGAGATTTATTTAATGACCTGGTTTAGGTACTCATTTAAGTATTAGTAAGTACAATAGTGTCCTTTCTATTTTATTTTATTTCAGTGCCTCTTCATTTCATGGATGTTGGCCGTCACCGTCCCAAACTCATCTCTTTCCATTACCATACGACAAAATTTCATTACTTTACTTTTTCCGGTCCATTCTCTTATGTTCCTCAGCTACGTTTTGCTACTCTTTGCATCCGACTTTGTCCATCATAATAAGTTGAAGCAGCTGATATTGGTCATGTCGCAGATCTTGGCCTATACTGGGTTACTGGTAACTAACGCAAAACCTCTTAACATCGTAATCAGAATCCTAACATAATATAGATCTGCAAGAAAATAATAAAAAAAATCTAAGAAAAAAAATGGACTCTTCATAGAAACTCGACCAGGTGATCAGTGAATATGTATGGGAGGCCAATTTTTTTTCTGCAATTTGCGCCTTTTTTCTTGCAGATCTATAATGTGCTGGGGAGTCTGATTTCGATGTTAAGAGGTTATGAGTTAGTTACCAGTAACCCTGTATATATAACTTTGCGCTTGTTAATGGTTTAAAATTAGTGTAAATACGCGATAAATTGGTTTGTTATCTATAGCTTTAGACTTATACAATGCATGAAAAAATATTTGATAATGAGGATATAATCATGCACTGGTTTATCGCTATAGCAATCAAAAACTCTCCATTGCAAAACATCTGTATAACACGGCATATGCTGAGTATCTTGATGACAATATCTTATTTTGATAAATACGATGTCGATTGTAGTTAAAAGCATTTAAAATTAACACGATATCTTTTAAACAAAAAAGAAAAAAGAAACTAAACCAAAATCAGTTCATTTATTTGAGATCTACCACTACGATTCCAAGGATCGA
Organism: Acrobasis suavella; assembly: GCA_943193695.1. Classification (NCBI taxonomy): domain Eukaryota; kingdom Metazoa; phylum Arthropoda; class Insecta; order Lepidoptera; family Pyralidae; genus Acrobasis; species Acrobasis suavella. The sequence goes on from OW971947.1 coordinate 9,852,493, forward strand.
CATAAAATGAATACATAAACGCATCCTGGGTTTAATATTGCCATCTGCCACCGCCGCATCTGCATCGCCACCATTGCGACCGATACACGTTATACATTTAATTTTTATTTAAACATTCATAGTTTTACCTAATTCTTCATATTAAATAAAATTGTCCAATTGCTTTACTGACCAATTCCAGCAATATATTTACCATATAACGCTGTCAACATAAAAAGACACATTGATCAAATCGTTATAAGACTACAGTAATGAGTCCGATTAAACGCATCTGTAAGTGTAATATATTTTCCAAATCAACCTATTTTTACCGAATTCTTCCACTAAAGCAAATAATTAATTAAACTAAATCCTTTTTTTTAAAAGTGACCAATCCCAGCAATATTAAAATAAATTTGTTACCACATAATGCTGTTAAAATAAAAGTATCATTGATCAAATTGCTATTTGATTGCTATACTTATAAATTCGATCAAATGACCCATTTCTTTGAGTGTAACATATTTTCCAGATTATTGTTACGTGTTACGGCATAGTGAACTAAAGTCACGAAAGTTCATGTGAAGCAATGTAAAATTTCGACCACGTCTGCTATGCAGACCACGTATGGACGAATCGGGCTAATGGATGGACATTTGCAATAAGAAAAATATTGTGTAAATGTGCTTTTAGTTTTTATTTTTGTGTTACCAACCAAAAATATAATCGTATTTTAGGGCTACTAAGGCTACTTAGGCAATGATGACGAACATCTCTGCTTACACCAAATAAATTATTTTCTTTATTTCTTCCTTTTTTACAAAATATTAATTTTGACATATTTTTTAAATCGAACTCGGTGCACTTTATTTATTTATTTTTTTATATTAATTCATGTTTTTTCTTTGATATTAATTCAAATTACACTTTTTGAGCGTGGTGACCGATAAGTTAACATTTTTTTTTCTTTTATTGAATAAATGAGAAGTTAATATATGATATAGAATATTATCTAATACATGTAGGTTATTCAGGAATTTTTATTATGAGCAGTCTACACCATGTTCTGTCAGTCTCATACATTTTACTTTTAGTTACATAATAATGTTAACAGATGGCACTACTTACCTCATCTATACTATAATAAAACAGGTAAAAAAAATGTGTCTGTACATTGAAATTTTTTCCAAAAAATGTATTTGTTGCGATGGAGACATAGTAATGAAGTAAGAAAATAAAAAAAAGACGGTCTGTTTGTCTGTTTGTACACGCTAATCTCCGGAAATACTGGACGGATTCGAATGAAACTTTTTTTGTTATATAGCTGTTAAGCCTGGGCAACATATAGGCTATAAATTAATTTTGGAAAATGGAACACATGATGCAGAACTATAATGGTCCAACTAAACTACGAGAAATATTAAAACTCGTATAAGAAATATTAAAATTCCGTCTTAGCAAAAGTTGTTAAGTCTGATGAGAACTTTTTGTTGATGTATAATAAAACTGGCCAAGCGCGAGTAGGATGCGCACGAAGGGTTCCGGACCATAATCTATGAAAAATCACGTTTGTAGTATGGGAGCCCCCCATAAATATTTATTTTATTCTGTGTTTAGTATGTTTTTGTTCAGCGGCAACAAAAAAACATCATGTATAAAAATTTCAGCGGTCTAGCTATAATGGTTCATGAGTGACAGACAGACAGACGGACTGCGGAGTCTTAGTAATAGGGTCCCGTTTTTACCCTTTGGGTACGGAACCCTAAAAATCAAAGATTTGGAACACCTGATGCATAACCAAGTTAAATTGACAATAAGTCACAGTGTCAGATGCTTAAAGCTGCAGATGTCGATCTAAGGACTGGTTTTTCGCATGGCCAACGTTATGTGGCTTTCTCCAGGGTTAGTAATGCTTCAGGTCTTTTCATATTGGCTCCCGAAGGAAAAACTCCCAACATAATGCATAAAGAACATTTTAAAACGATATTTACAGTATGAAAAAAAATAAAATAATAATGACTTTTAACTTATAACACTGCTATAAGTACTTTCTTTTCTCTCTCTCTCTCTCTCTCTCTCTCTCTCTCTCTCTCGCGAATAAAGTCACGGGCATCAGCTAGTTTCAAAATAAATTTCCAATTTTTTGGTTTTATTCTTAGATTTAAAGCAGTTTTTATGAGTTTAAATCTTTGTAGCATCATCCAGTTATTACTACTTTACTATTTATTGACATGTAGTCATTTAAATCAGATTTTTATTTCTTCCAAATGAAAAGTGCCACCTCTCGAAATTTTGCAACAACATTCGGTTAATCGGAACTTCTAGTATTCATGTTGTCGTCGATGGCGGTCATCTTTTTTATTTTTACTTTCTAAGAATTTGTTCCTGGGATTGGCAATAATTATTTGATATTGACTATCGATATTTTTGTAAACATGATCCCAACAAAATCATTAACATGTACAAAAATGCACAAGTCTTGCAAGACGTAACGCAATTCTTCTGCCGTAAAAAGTTTTAAAATCGAATATGACAACACATGATGACAATATGAAACAACACATGATGCAGAACTATAATGGTCCAGCTAAACTATAAAAAATATTAAAATGCCGCCTTAGCAAAAGTTGTTAAGTCTGATGAGAACTTTTTGTTGAGTTATAATACAACTGGCCAAGCGCGAGTCGGACGCCCGCGAAGGGTTCCGTACCATAATCTATGAAAAATCACGTTTGTAGTATGGGAGCCCCCCATAAATACTTATTTTATTAGATTTTTAGGGTTCCTTACCCAAATAGGTAGAAACGGGACCCTATTACTTAGACCGTCCGACTGTTAGTCTGTCTGTCTGTCTGTCACCAGGCTGTATCTCATGGACCATTATAGCTAGACAGTTGAAATTTTTATAGATGATGTTTTTTTGTTGTTGTTGAACAAAAAAATACTAAATCTATACTATAAATAAAAGAGTAAAAAAATGTGACTGTACATTGAAAATTTTTCCAAAAAAAAGTTGTTTCGTCCGAAGATGAACTTATAAGTTCAGAATTTGCGGACCTTCAGAGCATAACACACCAGAAAAATTCTTGGATATGTGAACGCGCCATATTGACACCAAAAAATTAAAAATCAATTATTATAGAACTTATGACGCAAATTATTATTAATTTCTTGGATAGAGTTGTTGACGACACCACCAATTATCCAGTTGAGTTTCTTAATTCACTTGCAGCAAATGGACTCTCGGCTCACAAAATAAGTCTTAATGTCGGAGGGCCAATAATGCGAATGCGCAATTTGACTCCGCCGAAACTGTGTAACGGAACCCAACTTAGTGTCTCAGCACTGTATGCCGAAGTTCAGCGGCTGAATTTCAGCCAATGCATGCCTGCAATGTTATTTGCATTACTAGCAACACATAATGCCGAACTTCCGATGCCTTTGACCCGTACCCGTACCCGTACCCGTACCCATACCCGTACCCGTACCCGTACCCGTACCCGTACCCGTACCCGTACCCGTACCCGTACCCGTACCCGTACCTGTATCCGTACACGTACCTGTACCCGTAATCCCTCTTCCGCTCCCGCCGCCGCTCCCGCCGCTGCCGCCGCTGCCGCCGCTGCCGCCGCCACCGCCGCCGCCTCCGCCGCCGCCGCCGCCGCCGCTCCCACCGCCGCCGCCGCCGCCGCTCCCGCTGCCGCCGCCGCCGCCACTGCCGCCGCTGCTCCCGCTCTCGCCGCCGCCGCTACCGCCGCTGCCACCGCCGCCGCCACTGCCGCCGCCGCTTCCGCCGCCACCGCCGCTGCCGCCGCCGCTGCCGTTTCTGCTCCCGCTCCCGCTTCCGCTCCCGTTCCCTCTTCCACGTACCCGTTCCCGTACCCGTTCCGCTCTCGCTCCCACTCCTGCTCCCGCTCCCGCTCCCGCTCTCACTCCCGCTCCCGCCGCTGCCGCCGCCGACGCCGCCGCTGCTGCTGCCGCCGCTCCCGCCGCCGCCGCTGCCGCCGCTCCCGCCGCCGCCTTTACCGCCGCTGCTGCCGCCGCCGCCACTGCCGCCGCCACTGCCGCCGCCGCTCCCGCTCTCGCCGCCGCCGCCACCGCCGCTGCCGCCGCCGCCGCCACTGCCGCCGCCGCTTCCGCCGCCGCCGACGCCTCCGCCGCCGCCGCCGTCTCCGACGCCTCCGCCGCCGCCGCCGCCGCCGCCGCCGCCGACGCCTCCGCCGCCGCTGCCACTTCCGCTCCCGCTCCCGCTCCCGCTTCCGCTTCCGTTCCCTTTTCCACTTCCGTTCCCTCTTCCGCTCCCGTGTCCGTTCGCCGCAGACGCGCCAAAGACGGAAGATTAAATTCTCATATCGGCACATCACTACAGTCCGGCGTTTTCACCGAACTTCAGCGGCTGAACTTCAGCTTATTTAGTGTGTCATCCCCACCGAACTTTAGACACTGAACTTTAGCCGCTAAACTTCGGCATAGTCTGCTGAGACACTTAAAGTTTACTGTGAGTGGTGCCAGTGAAACTGTATTTATTCCGCGTATAACAATTTTCCTTTTGAAAATACACAGTTTTACAAATACACAGTGTTTACTTGCTTTCCTATGAAAATAAGTCACAGTTTTAGAGGCTTAAAGCTGCTGATGTCGATCTAAGGACTGCTTTTTCGCATGGCCAGCTTAATGTGGCTTTCTCCAGGGTTAGTAACACTTCAGCTCTTTTCATATTGGCTCCCGAAGGAAAGAATTAAAATAATATTGACTTTTAACTCCTAACACTGTTACAAGTACTTTCTTATCTCTCTCTATCTTTCTCTCTCATTAGTTGTTATTTATATTAATACGCCGGAGTCATAAAGTCCACGCGAACGAAGTCGCGGGCGTCAGCTAGTATTGAATAAGATTGTATAGTTTAATGATACGTAAAGGTGAAAGACTCCCCATAAATTCACGTCTAGCCGTAAAATCAGGCATAACAATTTACAATAGTAAATTGTTATGACAAGTACCTAATAAATAACAAGTCAAGTTTGAATTAGAGTAAATTAACAGCGTAATAGTCTGGAAAATATCGTACCTAAATATAAATTAAAGTTCTAATATATGATTTAAAGACGTTAGCGGTTGAAAATATTTGTAATTCATATTAACTAATTTAAAATAAGAAGGTTTCAAAAGTTTTTGAGTAATTGTAAAATATCTGCTCATTTTTTGATTCAATAACAATACAGTAAGATACCAAAATCTTATTTATTTTGCATGGATGTCGTCACGTTTGAAAAATTAATTTGCTTAGTACTAATACTGGTAATAGTCAGTACACGTAATAAGGGAAACGGATGATTGGTAAAAAGATCCACCTTTTGTAAGCTCAACCTAGTTGCATCACCAATTCTCCAATACAAAACCGAATAATACCAAACTCCGTTAAACAATGTTTTCCGAAAACGGAAAACATTGTTTAACAAATTTATTTGGCCAAGCAAATTAAAAACCCCTGACTTTTAAGCGATTTTCATTAAACCTAGCTAAGAACCACCACAAGGTAAGGTACTAACCTACTAACTCAACGATACTATATTTTATGATAAATACATATGGACACCCAAAACCCAGAACCATTTGAAAAAGGCCATATTCCAACTTGCCCTGGCTGGGGATCGAATCCAGAACCTCCGGATTAGCGGATTAGCGTGTTGACCATTACGCCACGGAGGTCATCAAAAAGTGATAAGCATAGTGAGTGATAGAACAATTCCACTTAAAAATAAGGAAAGTGTAGTGTTAGTTAACTTACCCAAATCCTCAGCATCCTCGCTCCACTCGCCTTCTTGTGCCCAGCATGCCGCTAGCATCACAATCAGCCGAATCCACTTTACTGACCACATTGTTAACTCAACTTCTATTACATTATGGCATAGTTCACAAAGCAACACTCAATAAAACTATTTATACACTGTTTGCACATGACGTCACAATAGCGAACGACAAAGTTTGCTTTTCAATTTTAAATTTGTCAACGGACAAGTCAGCATTTCTTTTTTAATATATTCCTGGCTTTGAAGCGAGTCTTTTGGCCGATTTATTTTCTTTGTAACAACGGGGTTGACGTTTTTAGGCCGGCAATTTCACTTTAATATTGTAATCCGAATCGCTTTTTATTGTTTGGAAAATATGGAAGAATGAAAGAAGCTGGAAATTGGAAATTATCTGGTTCCGTAACTTTGTAAACCAACTCTTAAGTATTGTTGGGATTTGAATTAATTTTAAGGAATTGAATTTAGTATAGTTAAGTAACCTGTTTTTTAACGACTTGCATAAAATGCAATCTTAATAGGGGTGAACACAGCCAAGAGTTACAAAAGTCCATAGAACTAAGTTTGAATGTCGTTTATCTGGACGGCTTGCAGCTAGAAATAACGAATATTCCATTGCTAGCTCTTCGCCCATTTAAAAATATCTTGATTGATTAACAGCTACAAGCATGTAATAATTTTAGGAGAGTTTACAGTTTATTTAAACATACCATTTTTTCTTTCCCATACTAAAACTATGCAAAAGAACACAGCAACGTGGATAAATAATTATGTACACAATTTCTTCTAGTTCATTGCCTGACACTACAATTACCCTCAATGATTTGAACAATGCGTCCAGAATTTCAGATGCCTTCCTTGCTTTGTTAGAGGTTGAATGACTACTGAATTCGCAGCCTCCGTTAATGCGCGGCGCACGTGGCTCGCCCATAACTCACTCGAATTACTGCATCCAAGATCGTAGAGAAATACGGTCTGATATCTGTTGCTTCAGTTATAAGTTTTAGAATAAGGAATTGAGATAATGGCCCTAAGATTTCTAAATTTATTTCGAGCGTCAAAATTAAAAAAGTAAAAACTTCGTTAGTTTGTAAGCTACCGCTGAAACGACAAAGCCTGCAAAGACGTCGAAATTCTCCATGGAGATGTGTAAATGGCGCTGATTAGGAAACAGTGGCGTCTTCTGATGTTGGAGGCCAAGACCTATTTTGAGTCGCTGATTCGGCACAGTAAGACCTAATTCCGAAGTATAGAATTCTGCAGTTTGCGAGATCGAAGGTATACGATTACGGTGTGCATCAGTTCGAACGTACACTGTCACAAAGCATGAAATTACGCAGATTGCGAGATCGAAAGTATACGATTACGATGTAAGTCAGTTTCAAATAACACTGTCACGAAGAATGAAATTCCGCAGTTTGCGGGATTGAAGGTTTACGATTACGATGTACGTCAGTTCGAAATTACACTGTCACGAGGTACGAAATTCCGCAGTTTGTGAGATCAAAGGTGTACAATTACGATGTATGTCAGTTCGAAAGTTTACTGTCACGAGGTATTAAGTGAATTTATCTTGCTTACTTGGCGCAAATATACATCATACATTACGAGCAAATACACATCAATACAACTAGGGACTGACTGTGAAATAGAAGCTGTTGGTAGATTCCACCGTTACTATCATTTTTAATGAGTCAGTAACGAAAAGTTCCACTGGTGTGGCGAGACCCTTATACTAAGGTATCATAAGCTGTTAGTAGTTTATTGCATTCAAGAGCGTGGAGCACTGAACTTCCTACTATTCAAATTTCCTACTATTCAATTTATAACTATTAGTCGTTGTAGACTAACTTAAGGACTTAGTTTAAACCATTGTTTACCCAAATGAAGTTTACAGAATTAAAAAAGACATATTACAGGTAGTCTTCGTTTTTTGGTAGGGTAATGATTTAAAGTTACTTTACGTTTTATAATAAGTCGAATAAAATTTATGACATTAAAAGTTCTTCGATAAATTTCAATAAGTAATGCTGTCCTTCATTAAGGTACACTTTGAAGTTGAGTGGCAGACGACAGCGGCAGCTGTAAGTGCAGCACGATAATCGATTAGCTTTGCCTCCGCGCGGCATGTGCCGCTCGATAAGCTCAGTTCAGTTCACGGAGAGCGCGTCTTTTGCCGCTTGCCGTTCCCTGTGTGTCATTTCATATGAAACCATAGAACTACTAGTGTCGCCTACAGCCGCGGCAACTGCTGCATGGCACGTGCAGCTGTAGCTGCGCCTGCCACTCAACTTCTAAATGTATCTTTAGAAGTCTAACAGAGTAGCTGCTTGAGCCCAATTGGCTAAGTATGATCAGCATTCAAATTTAATGTCGTCTTATTAAATTTTTTAATTTTGAGTTGTAATAATCTCTAGTGTAATTTGTATCAAAAAATAAAGAATTTTCAATTCCGTTTACCAAATTTCAATTGAACAGTCTTAATAGGCTTAGTAAATAAATAAATAAATAAAACATTATGCTCGGTAAGTTCTGCAGGTATGTAGACAGCCTTATACCGTACAGCTTACAGCTTAGTGCATTCAAGAGCGTGGAGCACTGAACTACTTCCTGAGTTTATGTTTCAAGCTCTAACATTGGGGGTTCATTTAAAAGTTTGAACAAGTAATGTAGTACTAAATTTTTAAACACGAGAATTAACGCGAAACGTTCCATTTTTATTTAGTCAGATAAATTTTGCTTCAATTCCCGTGTTTGAAAATTTTATATACTTAAGTAACGTGGTAGTTTGAAAGTACTAATTAACATAGTGTTATTTTCAAGCTTTTTGATGGTAGATTTATCAACAATTCTTAACTTTCGTCTAAACTAACTATCTTGGTTTACATATATTAAAGGCATACGTTGGTACGTAGCAAATTAATCAAATAATGAACAACATGATTTTGTATAGGATTATGATAACTACAAGTGCAATGTTTTTATATTGAATAAGTTCAAAATATTGTAGTGACATTTTGTATTGTATTGTGCTCACAAATAGGAATTAGAGTGGTGTATATGCGATGTAGATACGTGATGAACGATACACGCCATGGATACTTCGGTTTTTATTTGAGAAAACTATTAGGAAATGCATTGATTTATCTGTGCGAGTATGAATTTTATATAAGTGACATTACCACCTTTACCTTTATATCTAAAGTGTGTTTGTGGTTTTAAAAAAAAAAGCAATGTCGTGAAAATATATCAACAAAGGATGGGCATTCCCGAGGAATGTCTCAAAAATAAAGTCGGGGTAATAAATGCAAAAAATTATGTATCTACTTCACACCAAAACACTTACGGTGGCATTGAAACTTCGAACCTATTTACTTGCAAACCTATGATAATAGCATGAAAAAATATCCTGGTGTCACTAGGGAATAAAAGTTTTGCTGGTTTGCTAATATCTCACACTCACTCTCTCACAATCGTGTCACATTATTTGGAAAAAAAGAAATGTAAACGTTCCATGACTTGAAATTGCAATTGCCTTCTATATAAATAGAAACTGTACAATACTAAGCCATTGACGGCTGAACGGTTATTCTGATTCACGGCGTCAATGGATTCACATATTCAAATACAGGAACAGCCGTTTGCGTATATGTATTTATCCTGCGTCCCATAAGCTAGGCTTTCGACTAAAAGCAAGTTTCTATGGCCTATAGCTTTTGATTGGAAACTTTGTAGATATATAGAAAGTTTCACTGTTAGTTATTCTCGAAATCAAATGTAATGAAAAATAGAAACATTGCACTGCTAATTGAAATATAAGTTATTACATATATTTCAATTGACTTCTAATCTGTAGAAAATTTAACACTTTTTTATACTTGGTACAAATTTTCCTTGTATTTCATTATTATTAAATCTTATAAACATTTATTTAAATAAACCTTTGTGAGCGCATGTATTATCAAACAATTTATAACTTTGTATGCCTACCGGCGCAACACAGTGATACTTGAATATATGTACACTCATTATGATTGACAAAATAAATGATTATGATTAAACATGGTGGAAAATTCAGCCAATTCCGGTAACATTTTGGAGTCTAAGTGGTCAACACTGGTGTCCGACTTTTCAGGCTGCCTAAAGGCATTCGACATAGCTATACGACTGCCACACAATGATAACACCCGGAATCAACTGCTTATACGTGCCTCCCAAAGCAAGGAGGATCTCGAGAAGTTTTTATGGCACTTGTGGTCATCCATCCAAGTGCAGACCACGTCCAGTGTCGCTTTACTTGTAAAAGAGCTAGAAATGTTCATTCCCGCCGGGCCACCGAGCTCCGGCTATGGGAGATAGTACCTATACCTAAAAAATAGCACATTTTTCGGAATAAAATAAACACAAATCCTAAAAGCTGTCTCATTTGAGTAACATCTCGTTTCACTGGATAAAGAGATTTAATTTATTTTGACGAGCAAGAAATAAGAAATAATACTCAAAGTCACCGTTAATTTTACCATAATCAATATTTTACACGACTTTGCGGTAAAGATGACGAATCAGATAGCAGGGAATCATAAATATTTTCGTAAACGAGTCTAAACTGTCAGCGTAGACAAGCCAATGGGCTCCTGGATAGCCGATTTCTAAGATATCGGCAATAAATAAAACCGGTCAAGTGCGAGTCGGACTCGCACACGAAGGGTGTACCATTATATATAAAAAATCGCGTTTCTTGTATGGGAGCTCCTCTCAAATATATATTTTATTCTGTTTTTAGTATTTTTTGTTATGGTGGCAACAGAAATACATCATCTGTGAAATTTTTAACTATCAAGCTTGGTACGGTTCATGAGATACAGCCTGTTGACAGACAGACAGACGGACGGACAAACGGACAGCGAAGTCTTAGTAATAGGGTCCCGTTTTTACCTTCTGGGTACGGAACCCCAAAAATAATACAGATAACTCAAAAAAAAAATTATTTACAGCACAGAATTTGATCACTTCATCTCTTATCCTGTCTATTTTATCTCTCTCCGGGAGCCAAAGTAGTAAAATATCTAATGACACAATAATGTATTGTATATTCAGTATAGTAAGCCGATTCCACCTCGGCTCGAGTTCAGCTGTCATTTGCTCCTAATGCACCTCGGAACAAGATGTCCGACATAATCTTTAGTAGGAAATTGCCTTTCAGTGAGTAATTTCGTTCACATTAGCGTGTAAATGGCGAATCGTAGCAAACTGGCTCTTTTGTTTTTGAGATTTGTTAGAAATATTTTCTGACATTATTTTCAAGCAATTTTATATTTTATTTACTTTGTGTCATAAAAGATCTGTATTATTAGTAATATTGAAACTTACTTGAGGCTAGGTCAGTCAGAGTGATTTGTCCTTATCTATTTATTTTTTACTTATATATCTTTTTGAAACGAAGTTTATTTTCGGCCGGTACGGACTTAGCAAAAAAAAAGTGTAAGATTTTCCCGTCACGAAATTAAAGTGAAAGTAATTTCACAAGTGACTATCAGTTAATGGCTCAGTTGGGGAGCATATGCCTGAGATGTTCGATGTTCCCTGTTCCAACCGAACATACTTGAATATATTTTTCTTATGTTATTTTTTAATTTATTGTTAATAAAAAATTGTAAGATTTTTTCGTCACGAATTATTAATTTACTACAAAAGTTACTTCGTTTTAACTGAGTGTTCCACGTTACTCCAATTTTTTTTAAATTCTTTGTATATTAATAAAGTATAGGTGTTTGGTGTCAGACTTTGATTGATTGAAGCTGCTTTAAGTCTAAGAATCTTAAAAGTAACTATTAATTTTTTAATTATATATTTTTTATTTATTTAATAATGTAATAATTAATAATGGTTATTAGTTATGTAACTATTAGTTATTATTAGTTATGTATGTAATTATTAGTTATGTACTTACTTGTAAACTATACATCTTACGAGGTCTATTAGTCTAGAAGGCAAGTAGTCCATTCCAAACTAAAATGAAACAGCACTTAAGTTTATAACATTGACATTTCTCAGAATAAGGAAATAAACTAAGATCCCACAAAACACCCTCCCCTGTAAATCGCTTCACATAACACATTTAAACGTCAACAGAACACATGTTCAAAGGTCGGCTCAGTCCCCTGTCAGAAATATAAAACTTTGACGCTTGGTTACGCATACACGGGTAAATAATGTCTTTTAATCTCTCACTGACCCTTACCCGGGAATAAAAACTTTCCAGAGGTTACAGTAACGTGAAATACATTTTTCGATTATGCTCTATAATATTCGGTCAAACGGAAAGGGGGAATGATAAGGTGGAAAGTTATTGTTGAACTTTGCAGGTAGTACAGACCTTTTTGTATTCTAGGGCGCAATAAATATACTGATCGTTCTGTTAATATCCAAGGATTAATATTTAAGCTTTTAACGTGAAATAGGAATATGTATATACAATTAATACTTAAGAAGAAAAACTAAAGTAAATAGAATTGAAAAACAGGTGTTTGTAAAATTTATTGCTGTCAGGCTATGCCCCGAACTACCTGTTACGATGTGCGATAGAGACAGTCCGGACCAAAAATACCTACGAAAAATACACAAAATCCACGTTTCGTAGTCCTCCTGATTTCTCCTTTTTTTTTTAATTGAAGAAAAGTTTTGGCTGTGTTTCTATGTTTTCTTTTTTAATATTTTTTTGTCATATGTGTTTGCTAGATGTTGGAACATAGTGGGAAAAATTATAAATTTTTCAGGTGTATAGAGGTTCGTGTCTCTCTTAATAATAAAATTATGGAAAAAACGAAAACATAGGGACATGCTAATATATTCAAAGATTTTTTGGAAGAAATTATTGCTCTACTGACAGTATCCGGCGAGGAATCAGGGGACTAAGTTTGAATGGAAGTACAGCCGAATGATTTCCTCTGAAATGCGTAAAAATATAAAAATACATATTATGACAGGTAATATCTTAAAAATAATAATATTTTATTGGTTAGTGTCGTGTCGATAAGTAATGGCACCATTACAATACAATTCATTGGTACTCGTAATACAAACTTAGATTCCGATTTTCCACGCGATTTAGTTATTTTTCGTGTGTTTTAGTATCCAGTACTGATAGTTAGATTTTTAGCTGCATAAGACAGCTGACCAGCCCCATCGAGATCAATGCCTATAGTGTCATTTAGCACTTTTAAGGGGTTCGAACCCCATGAGAAGAATTTAAATTTCAATATTCTTCAATAGACCTGAAAATTGTCTCCTATTAACATTTCCTAAGTAACATGTAGAATTACAACATTCTTTTTCCACGACAGTAATTAGGGCCTTTCTTAGAACTCGACCTACTACTCTACTCGAACGTTGAGTTAGTTTTTGCTATTCCTTTGATAACGAGGCTCACTTCGCCACAAATTACACCTGACGGTAACCTAAACCTGTTTTTGATGAGCGGCGTCTGTATTTCGGTAAACGAATATTTTATGCAGCAAATTTTACCTGTTTCCCGAGAAAAAAAGTAAGATGTTAGATTTAGTAATGTGTAGATTAGGTAATCTAAAGTTTCTTATCAAAGGAACAAAGTTCTTGTTTTAAACAACATGCATCTGTTTGAAAAAAATAGAACATTACTGCAGAGGACGGGAAGTACGGAACTTCCGGACGAGTAGCTATGTATAGTGCCTTTCTCAATAAATTTGAGGAAATAATTAAAGAAAAACCAACTACGCAAATATTTACCGAAAGCAATTAGTGTTTACTGCCAAGAATATTTAATGAATCACTACGTGGTTTGAAAGACAAGAAAATACTTTCCCGCGTTTTTTACTGTAATGGAAACGTAGCCCGTACAGCCGTAGGTTATTGTTTTGTCTCTCACAACGAAAATTAAGCATATTTTTTTGTTTGATTTTATACCAAAATTTTAATAAAATTGTGGACATTTCCACATAAATGCTCGAAGAGTGCATTTTTCATAGCGTGGTAGCAATTTAGCTATATGACAAGTGTTGGAAGTAAACGCCTTTGCCAAATGAAAAAACTGAACTGAAATCTAAAATGTCAATGTCACTCACTGTCTCGTCATTCTGAATATACTTCTTTCTTGTCTACTTGTATTGAGCAGCGGCTAGTAATCAATTTTCATACTAGTTTCCTTGCCTAGGCCAGTAAATAATGGATGAGCCAGGAATAATAAACTTCGTGTCTTCTTTTTACTACAATATTGCCTACATTCCCGAGCATGATTGAGAATATATATAATATAATATATACAAAAAGCGAATCTTGCTTAGCATTAAACTACAACACCATGTTCGCACCGTGGAGTTTCATCCTCGAACGATAGTCTACGATGTACTTTCTTGAGTTGCAGCTCACGATGGAGTCAGGTCGTCACCAAATGGCATTCAAAAAACCAGGCCGGCCAGGGATAGAACAAGATGGTGCAGAGAAAGTGAGAGTCATGCCGGCTGTGGGTTTTTTGAAAGCTGATGCCGATGAGATGGATACTGTCTCATAATATTTTTTTAAGTATATGAACTAAACTACTAAAACGAGGCATTGCCGAGATATGATTTTCTTAGAAAAAAGGTAAAATAAATCGTGCGAATATATTGTAAAACAATAAAGTATAAATAAAATATATAGTATTTCATTTACTGAATGCCTCTACTATAGTATTTGAGTAGAACAATTAATTGTGCCTATAATCGATGTTAAAAGGGCAAGGCTGCGTTCAAAACCATAAATATTTTTGCAACGTAATAAATTGCTGTATTGTTTCATAAATCGTGAGACTATATCCTAAGACAATTTAGTTTATCTCGTTTTTTATTGAATATAAAATGGTTGAGCGCGTACCTTTCTCTTATCCGATTCAGTTATTTATTGCACAAGTTTGTTTTTGACCGCCCCGCGTACTTTATAGGCGAACCTTTCCTACGCTACGCAGAATGGCCAATTGTTATTTGATATATACTTTGTTCATGTAACTTTTTGATGTTTTCTATTCACGTCAGTCACGTGACCTAGCTTTTATAATGTTACTGTTATTGTTTGTGATGTGGGATACTGAGATATAACAGTAGACCGTTATTTGGATTGTGATTTTAACATCAAACTTAACATCCTTCCACAATAATGGCTTTATAAAATAAAACTCCAATTATTATTATTTTCTTTTATTGAAAGGTCAATCTGTTGGTGTTGGTACGTGTAATGTCGTTCAGGATAGTAAACGACATGTTTGGTTAGGTTTATACATATTGATACCAAATAATTTTTCAAAACTAAAAACCAACTTCAAAACCTAACACACAACCGATTTTGATAAAATTTCTATACGACCACCTCGCAATTATTTCGCATTAAACAGATAATAATTATTTTTTAAATTAGTCATACAAACACAAAAAATATATACATAGCCTTCTTCTTTTTTTAAGTCAATTAAAACAGTAGCGTCTTACTTACTTGTCACATTAACGACACATGTATTACTAACTTTCGTAACTGTCTGTTAGCTTTCCACTCATATGTGAAAGTAATCATAGTCAAAATCTCACTATAAATTTACATTTTGTACCAATCTACACCAAACCCGATTCGACTTGAATATTCCACGTGTCCGAAAATAGTCCATCGAGGCCCAGGATCGATGAAACTAAGGCCTGGAAAGATAGCCTAATATCACAACAGATGTCGACGACGTTTATGTCAACCGAACCTCTCACGAAACTAATAAAAGATTCAGCATTGTCGTTTTGCCGAAAGAGGGTATTTGCAAAGAGGGTCCTTCTAAAGCATAGGCCCATTTGAGCCCGTATGTTTTTGAGGTCATGCTGGACCGTCCCGTATTATCGCGGTGGTATTCACATTGAGCACACAATAATCCCATTTTAACACCTTTTGTGTACTGTTATTATCTGAATTAACAGTTAGGGTGTTTTGTTGAACAAGAATGAGTGTGCTCGTTTGTTTGTTTGTTTGTTTATAAAGTTTTATTGTATGTACACTAGCTGTGTTTATCCAGGGTGTCAGCTTCCTGCATACCTAATTTTATAACCGCCTATATTTTATAGCCGTTTGCGTGTGAAGAAGCAACAAACATACACCACAAACTTTCGCCTTTATTATTCGCCTTTATTAATATTAGTGTGATAAGGAAGAACATAGTTTTACAACTCATTGTATTTTAAAAAGCGGGGTTTTGTTTTTTTTTATATTTAGTTTATGTATTGATCTCTCATCTCAGCGTTTTTCCAGTTGCGTCCTAAGCTGCAAGGCTGGGAAGCCCGGGGTCCGCTTTCCGACATTTTCTTCTCCACTTTGCACGGTCTTGAGCATCCCTGGTTGTAAGACGATTAGCACGCATATCATCCTTGACGACGACAAGCCAGCACTTCTTGGGTCTACCCCGCCTGCCCCCTGGCGGAGGCGGCATGGCTATACATTTGTACAATATTGACTGAGAGAGAGGAGCAATGATGACAGAGTTCAACGATGCTGACGAAGGCTGCTTGGCTGCTGATGATGGAGAAGGTTGCTTCCAATCACATCGGGGACACCACTGTAGCGGAAGCGAAGTGATATGCTCGACCGCCACAAAGGGAAGATCTTCCCGCCAGGCATGTTGTTGCGCCTGGGGAACCGCGGCTCCGACGGTGTATCGTCGGAAGTTGTATATATGCAGCGAATCGGGCGAACTCTGAGATCGAGATGTAGGATACTCTGCTGGCGCCATCTCATATGCTTCTTGTGGACTATATTGTCGGTTGTCTCTTTATTGTAGTTACTCGTAGTGGCCGTAGAGGTCGCCACACATTTGTTTCCCACGTAACTTGCCGGCTTCCGTAGAACGTGACCGTACCAGCGTAGGCGACTTTCTTGCAGTTTGTCACGGACATGAAGGCTGTCGCGGATGCAGGTGTCTCTCACACGATCTCTCCATGACACTTCGCATATTCAACGTAGCATTTGCATCTCCGTGACACGCAATGCCTGCTTGTGCCGCTCAAGCAAAGGCCACGCTTCACTCCCATATAAAAGGACAGGTCTAATGATGGATTTGTAGACCTGTCCCTTCAACCTAACCGGCATTTTGGGGTCAAAAATGACACCAGCCACCTCCCGCTATTATGCCCATGCGGCATATACGGGCTTTGACGTCGGCATCGATGTTTATATATCATGTACTAAGGCACCTCGCGCAAGAGTTCGCACGAGGAAAACCTCCTAAGTGTTTTGGGCGAAATAACAAATAACATTTAATTATTGCTTTATATAACTAATCACGCAAAAATCTCACGGTCTACGATGGTCGGTGAATACAACGTCCTATGGACATTTGGTAATACCGAGAATGCCACTTATATGTTTTAAACGTCATTGAAAACCTTTTTTTACAACTATCGGAAAGAAAAGAGAGATACGGCAATATTTTGAGAAAAGAAAATTTAAAACATTAAGTGCATAAAAACTTTCTGTACTGAATTTAAATTTGATTAAACAGTTCATCAACTAAAATCAACTTTCATTGAATTACTCAGTAAATGATATTAAAATGACGGGTCCCATAATTTAGTAAAGTGATAAATGGAGTTAGAGAAGACAGGTCGCTTATTATCCCATTAGCTTGTTTGTCTTTACGGTATTAACATCGTTCTCCGGTTACGGGGTTCATTAGTGAGTAATCAAACGTGCAAATAATTACAGATGTGCCCCGTAATATTATATTACCTAATTTTGCGTATATTATTTTACGGCACGAGATTCTGCTAAAAGGTTTAATTTTTTAAACAAACGCGTGTAGCCCCTTTTTTAGCAAGCACCTAGGCTAGACTATTTTCTAGGATCTAAGATTTTTGTTTGTTCATCACTTTTTGTGTAAAATTAGCTAGTGCTTTGTACTTATTGAGATCTTAACTTTTAAAAGTTTTGTAATATCGTTAAATGTGTACGGGAGATCAATTTCTTTAAAATAAAGCTTTAGCTAATAAAGCTAAAAAATAATATCACCTTTGGGAATCCTATTCACAAAATAACAGCCGACGAAAAGACTGGATCTGTTGAATGGACTGTAAAGTCATAAGCACCAGAGAGCTCATGAGATTGAGTGTCTTGGCTTGGCCGAACTTTGCGTGATAAGGCACTATCTCGCAAGCACAATGTGACTCACAATATACAGGGATATTTTGTATGTCGTAACCAAATTTTTTAAAGAAGTTCTGTTTATTATACTGTAAATATTATTCCTCAATAAGTATCTTGTGACCAAATTTTTAAAACATGTACAGTTCATACATACGTTCTTCAATAATCATGTCGAAATACATAAATAAATCCAATGTCTGATGCTTTTATCGTAAGTTTGTGTACAATGAATAGCAGCTCTTTTTAGGGTTCTGTAGTACCTACAAGGAACCCTTATAGTTTCGCCAAGTCTGTCTGTCTGTCTGCCCGTCCGCGCTTTTACTCAGAGACTATAAGTACTAGAAAGCTGTAATTTTGTATGGGTATGTATTTTAATCATGCCAAAAATAAAATATTGAAAAAAACTTTTTTTAGTGTAGCTCCCATACAAGTAGGAAATTTTTTTTCTTGACTTTTCCATCGTGTGGGATATCGTTGAATAGGTCTTTCAAAAATATAGTGAGTTTGGAAATATCATTTTTCGATTTGGGGATCTGTTTTTGAAATATTCGGTTTTATATTGCAATTTTTTGTTAGAGTCAAGTGTATATTATATATTAAATGGTTATACATGGACATGTGAAAAAATGCACAGCAGCAGTATATATAACGAAGTTTAAAGGAAAACTATCAGAGCTAAGTAGCGTTTACAAATTAAAAAGTTATAAGCGACTGACTTATAAATTATACTCGGAAAACGAAAAGTTCATACAAATTCAATAAAAAATTAGTTATTAGACGTTTTTAGTGCCGTGAATTCAAAGTGGGCATTTGCAACTACGGAACCCTACACTGCGCGTGGTCCTACATGCCTTGGCCGGTTATTTAAAGTATACTTGTATCATGAACTGGATTTCTAAATGTTTCCAAAAACGTACGGGGCAACAGTTTTGAATGGACAATTTGGCATGTAAGCTTTCCAAAGAAATGTTCTAGATGTACTTAAGTGAAAATCATATCAAGCGTCTCAGCGATAGTTAGGCGAAGGGGGTCAGTTTATATTTATTAGTTATTAGTATTCAATAAAACAAATAATAAAAGCACAAGTTAGTACTTAGATGTTCAAAAATTGCACATTAGTATAATACTGGGTCAAACACATGGATAAGCAGAAAATCTCGAATAAAAATATTCTATGCTTTACAAAACTCACAATATATAATGTTAATTGCTTGTCAGAAAGAAAAAAAAAGAAGAATTGCAAATGATATAGTCAGAAGTAGATTAACAATATTATTTTCAGAATAAATGTACCTATCCATTTGTTTGCATCACTTAACAAATATAAAAAGACTTTTGTTAATCATGTTTCTGAATTGTATGATAATGATGTAGGTATTATTTTGTAGTACCATTTAAATTTACATATTTCCACTTGAAAAATATTTTTATGCTGAATTTGAAATAACGAAGTTTTGAATGTGATTAAGTCGGCTGAATTATTTTGATAATTAATTCAACCGACCGTATTGGGACTTGTCACGATTCTTTTTTTTTCACTCTATTTTAAACCTTTATTACACGATATTTTTCAACTTTACCCGGAGATCCATCAGGGTGAATGTGTCTAGAGGACGCGCGTACACGATGATGATGATGTGATGTGATCATGTGATGTCGTTTAATTCATGCTAAATAATGTCTGTGTATCACGTTAGTTTTAATTAAAAAAATATATATTTTATATTGCCACACACTTAGCCAGACACAAATATGAATATTAATTGAATTACGTCGTCTATCTATTTAAAATATAGTATCGTTGAGTTAGTATCCCATTACACAAGTCTAGAACTTACTTTGGGGCTAGCTTAATCTGTATGACTTGTCCGTATCTACTTATTTATTTACGTTGATATATTTAGGTTTGTTAGATGAAATCTCTTTAGTGATAAGCCCGCCTACGTACGTACTATTGTAATTACTGTCATACTTAGTTGGCGCAGTAACGAACTTGTATCTTATCTTACTTCAAAATTTCAATTAGAATGGCAACACCCACAAAAATCCCAAATAAACTCCAAATGCATATCCCAATCCTATGCTGAAACTTGCCTAAATGACAGTTTAGATAACCCTTGGAATTAAACAAGTGTCCCTGGGGGCATAAAACCAACATTTCCTATTCCGTGCCTCGTGTCCCTCTGAGTTCCCCCTCCAAGGACTAATTAGAATAAAAGAGTGTTAAACTTCTCCGCATTTGGACAGGATTTTGGTACACCCGTCCTCTAGGGAGGCGAAAATGTTGACGATCTTTTTTTATCGATATTTAGATATACAAAACGCTGAATTATAAATAGGAATATGCAAACCTTGCTTTAAAATTTAGCTTTTGGAACCTTTCGCTCTGTTTGTCTACAGGGAATAAAAACCTGTTACTGTACCTGTTTCTGCTATTAATATTATAAGCGTATACGTTCGTATAAGTACTACGAGACAGTAACAATACTTTCTGTATTCTATAATTACTATGTAAGTACTGAAGTTCATAACACCCAACTACTTTACCCACAATATCTTACCTAAGACCTAAAATCTAAATTTTAATGGATAAATCACACACGCATACTGTAATTTTCGCCTACATATTTACTTGATAACTAAAGACTAAAAAGGTTATATTATAAGGGTATTCTAAAATCTTATTACGAGTAATAAAAAGTAAAATTTATTTCCTTACAAATATTAAAACCTTGTGATAAAATCGGGGGTAATAAACTAATTCAGTAGAATTTTCATTACAAGATTTTGCCTTTTCCTCAATTCGAATCTACGCGGAAATTCAATTTCCTTTTTTAGATCTGACCTTTCAGACGCAGAAAATATGATTGATTTTATTTAGTTTTTTCTAAAAATAAGTAAAGTATCACTGCCGAACTGAATAAGAGCATTTTTGATTCAAAAAATTAACTGAGTTATTTTTAGTTTCATGTGTGTAAATATGCAACGTTGTTATCAGATCAGAAAACTATATAGGAATCGGCCTAGGCGTTTAGGAGTTACGATGCCACAGTCAGACACAGACACGTCAAACTTTTAACACTCCTCTTTTTGCTTCGGGGATTAAAAAGACGAGCAGATTGCAAACAACTGTCACGACGTCATTGAACCGCCACAAGGATTATTTTTATTTCTCGGCCGAGATTTATTTTCCTTAGATTAGCATTCCTCTTATTTATGCTAATGTAATTTTAATGGCCCCGCCTTTTTTGGCTAATTTCATTTTGCGAAAAACTCTACGGATTTATTTTAAACCTCGGCTTATTAAGACGCCCTTAATGGTGATTATTCTTTTAAAATTTGAATTACCAACTAATTATAATATTGTGTCACGGATAAAAATAATGTAACTGGAAATGATAGCTTTCAAAACAATACCATACTTATTATTTTGTATAAACACAGACATCGATATTTACACGACTGATCCAAAAAACCGGCCAGGTGTGAGTCGGACTCACGCAGGAAGGGTTCCGTACCATTATCTATAAAAATCAAGTTTGTTGTATGGGAGCCCCAGTTAAATCTTTATTTTATTTTTTTCTTAGTATTTGTTGTTATAGTGGCAACAGAAATATATCATCTGTGAAAATTTTAATTGTCTAGATATCACGGTTCATGAGACATAGCCTTGTGATAGATAGACAGATAGACGGACAGACGGAAAGCGGAGTCTTAGTAATAGGGTCCCGTTTTTACCCTTTGGGTACGGAACCCTAAAAACATTCTCGGGATTCATACATGAATGTATGTAAGTCTTTGCATTACTGCGAGTATAAAGGTACAGGTAAATATTCTCGTAAGTTATACAGTTTTGTAAGTTTAAATAAAAATTATTTGTTTATTTCTTGAAATCTCAAGTTGACAAGCAATTAAATGAAAAAAAAAAAATTTGGTATGTACCTGAAGGTGAACTGCCCCATTTCAATTTGGTGAAACTGATGAAGATTTAATGATTTCGTATTTCATTTTCCCATGTATGATGTTTATTTATTAAAATTTTATTGTTTCACAATAACAATTGTTAACAATTGGTGGACAGCGTTCTCTCCCAGTCAAATATAGGTAAACAGATAGCCTTTTATGGTGCAAAAGAAATGAATTTTTATAGAATTTGTACATTACAACATATTATTAATATATACCATACAACATTACAATGCAGTTCTTCTTGTCGAGTCAAAATGGTTCCACTATAGTTTCAATTTCAAATTATATTTGACCAATATGTGGTAACGGTGATCTCTCTGTCGTTAGCCTCATTTAAGTCCTCAATGGTACACGACGGCAGTTCGGACACGATGGAAGGTGGTCCATCAACTGAATGGCGCCGCAGTCGCAATGGACGTTAACAGCGTGACACCACCTAACTCGGTTTTCTCGACACCTCCCAACACCAGCCCGGAGTCTATTGAGAGACTTCCAGACTGATCAGGGGAGGTCTCTCCCAGGTGGGTACAATGCAGTCCACTATCTCGGAATTACCGCACGGTCAAATAAAACTTTACCTTTCTATAACACCCACCAGTAAGTTTAATATTAGCCTTTGCGTAAAGGCCGTAAGTTCTATCTACCCTGTTAGGGACAAAGACGTGATAATATATCTCAGGTACATACAAACGCTAAAATCGAAGTAGATTCTGAGACAAAACATTCTCGTAAGAGAATTCGTTTAAACCCTATCCATATAAATCAGTAGCTTCTGTAAAGGCGTGTTCCTACATTACGTAGTTACGTAAGGGTATGTGTACACGGTACGAGTCACAATAAGTCAACAGCCGCGGGCTGAGACATCGGGAAATCGGGAATGAAAGAAATTCCCTGTATGTTTCTGTGCGACATTAGCAAACAGGAGGGATATTGTGCTTGTTTTGCTGTGAGTTTTATTTTTTGTAGTAGCTAGTGTTGTACTTTATTAAAATTATACCTCATTAAATAAAACGGTTAAAACAAAACATACATACATACATATTATCAAGCATGTTTCCCACAGGGGTAGGCAGAGACTATGGACCTCCACTTGCTACGGTCCTGACAGACCTCTTTCGCTTCATCTACACTCATCACTCTCTTCATGCATGCCCGCCGGTTATGGGTACTTCTGAGCTCTCCTTTTTTAAGAACGTCTGAAATCTGATCGCAGTACGTTCGTCAGGACGACCCTGACCCCCTCTACCACTCACGTTCGCTTTGTAGACCCTTTTAGTAAATCTCCTTTCATCCATTCTTTCTACATGTCCGAACCATCTCAACATTACTTTCTCAATTTTTGTTACTACATCTTAAAACAAAACCTGTATATGTATTGTATACTAGAGCTTAATGAGTGGATGGCATCAAAGTACTTAAAATAGGGACGTGTGGAAAGAACAGAGGGAGGTCTTTGCCCAGAAGTGGGACACAAAGACAGGCTAGGAGAAAAAAAAGAGTCTCATTAAATTTGGTAATTGAACATAATATTTTAGAGATATGGACTGGGTTAGAAAAATATTAAGTATTTCTATTTTATCCGTTAGATAATATCACATCATAAACGGTTTCTCCGAGAAGTTTCTTCTTCACATGATGTCCTTGTGCAGTAACTAGTAGTCATCCATTTGATAATTATTTATGCATTTATATTATTTTAGGTATTTATGTATTATTTGGTATGTTTTATTTAATGGTATTGTATTCTTGTAGTTATTTGATTTATACTTTTCTATTTAGTTAACATATTCTGTCGTACCACCTGAATTATTTTCTTCTTTGTTCCAATTGTTGACTGACAGAGAACGCCAAATGATGTTAAGTGCGCCATTTGTACACTTTTTTTTGCAAATTCTATCATTTAAAAATATTGCACATATATTTCTCAGTTCATCAAATTATAAAATATCACAAAGATACAAAACATTGAAGTTTCGGAGTGGAAGGTTTGTGACGTCACCACCTTGTAAAAATTGTACAAGACCATGACGTCATGCAAAGTTTAAATGCGTTGTATTTGCGTCAATATTTATTTATCAGATAAAAGAAATAAAATCAGTGTAAATACTATTTTTAATAATATTATTTCAGCTCACATTTTAAGTACAAATATAACTATTGTCAACAAAAAAAACGCTGACTGCAAAAAAAGAGTCATTAGGTAGTCAAGAAACCTAAACGACGAAAGATGAAAATAATATGACAGCCCTTGCATTAAAATACACAAGTAATTATTACAAAAACAAAAACCCGACTGCTTTTTTAGAAGAAGTAGAAATTATTATACTGGTATTCTATAGTAATTAAACATATTTATTTATTGTATGTATGGTAATGTATATATATATATATATCATATTTGTATATGTTATATATTTATGTAGGTATATTTTTTCGGCACACTTAATAGATATAAGTCTAGTACATAAGATTTTTTTGTTTGCCGAATAAAAATTTTCTTTTTTTACTATGCTAAATTTCTGTTTATGCCGAAGGCTGACTAGTAGAGAATGCTATTAGCATTAAGTCCGCCTTTTGTCTTAAATAAATACAATCAGTAAATAAACTTACACTTACATAATATATACAATGATACAGATACATACTAGCATAAAATAAATACATAGGTATGTACATAAAAAAACGACGGGTTGCACTCCGGGAGTGCCGGCAGAAGTGAAAACTTGAATATTAACTTTGTTCATTTCCATGGATGCGCTTGGCACGCTGTAACATAAACACACACGAACATTCGCGCAAGCGCCCTGCGCTGCCTAAACGAAACAGCAGGCGCAGGCATACATTTTCGCCGCACCGTAGAAAGAGAGGAGTATACTTCCTCTCCTACGCCGCGCAGCGCCGGCTGTCTACTCTTCATCCGTCTTACGAATTTTCGATCAGGTCACGTTTCCTGACGCCCTGACGCCCTGACGCCTGTTTAACATTTTTTACCCATTACAAAAAAGTGTACAACGCCACTAAAGAAGTTTCACTTCAAAAAGATAATCCGAACAAGATAAATAAGAAAAATAAAAGAAGTCATAATATTTAGGGATAGGTAGGTGACTTCACTTGAGATTTTAGGCTGGCTAACGTTTGTTTCAACGAAGCGAAAACGATACAAGTTTAAAAATGTTTCGATGCAGCGAATTTTTTATTTCTGTTTTGCAACGGCTTTGTGGTATTGGCTTGTCATGGCTAGTTGCTTTTTATTTTCGCAGCGAAAAGGGTTTAGTATATTTTTGCAGTTTTAGTTATTACTCGATGTAAATGAGGCTCTTATTGTTATTAACTTTTTGTGCAAGTATATGACACTTTTCAAGAAGTATTTTTTTTATGAATATACATTATGACGTCAACATTCAAAGATTCAAATGTTTATTCAGTTATTAGCCTGTTACAGGCACTTCTACACGTCAATAAGTATAATTTACGTTACGTGTAAAGTATGTTGAAATTTAATTTATTTTTAGAAAAGCTACCGATACCAGCGCTTCGTAACGACCACTGCTGAGAAGAAACGCCGAAAGAAACTAATTTGCACAGTATTGGTCACCTACTCGCCAGAAGGTATACGTATTTATCAAATTATTATTATGGTCTTTTAATTAATAAATACTTACTATTTAACACAATGTTGACACATTATAACATATAATGCTTGCAAACAAGTAAAAGAACATAATTACGTAATAAAAGATAAATAATACAAAGTAGTCAAAAAAGCGAAGCCGAGCTGACCAGTCCCTCCCGGCAGCACCCGTTCACGAGTTGACGCACGGATGCCCATCGTTAAACTCAACCATATTAGAGGGAATCCAACGACCCGACCAGCGACGCCACCACCAGATTGGATAGTTTAGTAAGCATGAAAAAGCCGATCTCGCAGACCTTGTCAAGAGGAAATATACATAATGAGGCTAACAGAGCCCAGGGCTGCAAGACCCAAAATCAACTTTTAGAGTGATAGTAGTTCTTCCATGTTGGTCTGCGAGAAAAGAAAAAAGAATGTACCAGCTGCTTCTTTCCGCGCACATCGTAAAAACCGATTGTAGGAGTAGGCAGACATGCAAATCAGGCAATAGGCGATGCAGCGCGCCCACCATTTTGCTTTTATGAATGAATTAAATATTTTAAACGGTTCTTACCTTACACTTTTAAGAAAAAAAAATAAATGGTTTACCATTCAAAGCAAAAATTGTGAAGCACATTTAAAATGTGTACAAAAGAAAACATTCATAACGTATGACTACGCCTAATTTGAAAATGACGTCCTTTTTGAACATTCTGAAAATTAATTAATTTATTTATGCATCAGCAATTCTGAAAATTAATCTTTATTATGATTCAGTTTTAATAATAAAGCTTTTACAATCTTACTTACATATATTTTACCCTCTACTTTCCGCTCTACTTTAGTTAATCACTTTACTCATCCACAATTAATACAAGCGTTAAGCATGAACGCTGTCATACACGCAAAACTTCAAATCCACAACAGTTGTTTATGTTATGTGAACTTTATTCCGCCTTTTATTGCTAGGGTCCATTAGGGACAATTAAACAGAGAAATGCCCTGTTTGTCGCAACACAACAAGTTTGTACTGTATCCCGTTTGTACAAAGATTAATTTCGTGTGTTAGGACGAATACAGGGCCGGACGCGTGGGCATTATGACATGCGATTCTAACATGCAATATTGAGCATATATTACAAATACAAAAAAATCGGAAATGCTTCGCGATGTAAACAGATTTACTAATTAAAATAAGTGATAAAAATCAAGTTATGTAATCAGAAATGAAGGAGAGTCAAATCCAAAGCTAATAAAAATAAATGTACTTTTAAATCTTTAATTACACGTCAAGTTATTTTAAGTAAAAAAAAAAAACAAAAAACAGTGAGAGGTCAAAGTAATTAATAACTTTTAAGCTATTTATGGAACCCGATGACTTAAACTGTAGCAATATTTACCGAAAGTGACGTCCCCTAACGAGAGCCGCCGAAAGTCAGACAATTTGTCAACGTGCCGCCCGAACTTTGTGACCAATGGCTTCAAATTCCATTAAAGACTGTCAACAAATAAATAATAATGTTATTTGACTGGAGCCAACCCTGTGTTTATTAACCTTATTTTTATTTTACTTTGTATATCAACCCTATTAGGAAAAAGAGATTTGATCGAACTTCTCGGTTATTGACAAAGAATGGTTTCAGGTTTCGCACGGCGAAAAGGAGGAGAAATGGAACCAACCCCTTGCGTGACGTCATTTTTCCTTATTCTTTGTAGGCATGGCGTTATACCATTGTATTAAAACCTAATAGGTAATTAACTTTTGGGGTTTGAATCCCTCTGTCTAATCTTCATACAGCTTCAATGGCTCGGGATGTGTCTGTCTGATTCACCCTTCCTCGTCAATGTTTCATTAATCATTCGCTCACATTTCCAACGCATTGGCCCTTTTCATTCAGATGACAGTTCATTCAGCGTTGTCATTATTGGAATGTACCCGGTTTATCGGTATGAATGTCTTTTTGTTGGTAAAATAAAAAATGGAAATTCAAATGGATGATATTTTTTTGGAAGACAATAGCCCTTTTAGGAAATAAATTTTCCCATTTTCATGATAAAAATTATAAGATGAGAACAAAATGTCTTAGATAAGACTTTAGACCATTGACCGCTGAAGAAAAATGGATATTAGCAAATTAGAACGCTAATTATGGACGGGTAACAAAGATATTGACCTTCAAGGGTAAACAAGTTCGCGCCTCTAACTATACAATTTTTTTTAATACGTAGGAACGTAAAGGAACCTACGAAACGAAAAAATAATCAAAGGAGCGATAAAATCTGTTCATTGTATTAAAATGATAATTACCCTGATTAGAATGGTTAACTTATTTTAAGATATTTTCCTTTACCTACATGATGTCATGTCACCCACATGATTTAAAATTCGTGGAAAATGAGGTTTTTAATTTTTACGAACGCAAACAAATGTCACAAATGCTGGCAGTACATAGACTTAGTAAGCCTGAAAAGAGGAAGGGAAATTTTACCAAGCAGTGGGAAAATAAACCTAAATCGTAATCTCTGCAAAATTCAATAATACCTTCCATAGTAATATCTAGAGTCGCTTAAGGGCGGATACCTGAATTTAGGCATTAGATAACCCTTCAAAGTATTTTATGAACTACTGTTTACAGTTTAAAGTAAGAACGTGAAGCTTTTCTACGCACAATTGCGAAAAACGGCCAGTTTTGGCGTATAGCTTAAGAACAGCTTCTATTTCTTACTTTAAACTGTAAACAGTAGTTCATTAAAATAGTTTGAAGGGTTATCTAGTGCCTGTTCAACACAAAATTTTAAATGATGTCACCGTTTCCTATCAAATGATTTATTTTAAATAGGGACAGCACTGGACCCCGGAAATTCGGGTATCCCCTTAAGAGATGATATTAAGAAATTGATTTTGATAAGATATCAAATAAAATTCAGAAAAATCTTTAAAAGATAGTTTTCCGACTTGACCTTTCTAAAATCAAAACAAAGACCCAAGAACTTGTAATACAGAGACAAAGGTACCGAGCCCGTCTTCAGAATATGAAACAAATTAAAAACATATCTGTAAGTTCTGCACATTTTCAAGAATAAGTTGCAATCTCTAAATTCTCTTATTATATTTAGCAATTGTTTTCGATTGGCCCCAAAGTAGAAACTAAATATTTTACGAAATAAAATTCAGGAAAATCTATAAAAGACAGTTTTTCAACTCGGCTTTCCTGAAAATCAAATATAAGACCCTGTAGAACAGAGAAAAGAGTAACAATAACATAATCTCTGCACATTTTCAAGAATACCTCCAGTTGCAATCTCTAGATTCTCTTATGCGAAAATATTATATTTAGCAATTGTTTTTGATTGGCCCCAAAGTAGGAACCAAATATTTTACAAAATAAATTTTAGTAAAATCTGTAAAAGACAGTTTTCCAACTAGGCTTTCCTGAAAATCAAATCAAAGACCCTGTAGAACAGAGAAAAGAGAAAAGAGTAACAATAAAAAAATCTCTGCGCATTTTCAAGAATACCCTCCGTAGTGATCTCTAAAGTCGCTTATGCGATAATATTATATTTAGCAATTGTTTTCGATTGGCCCCAAAGTAGGAACTAAATATTTTACGAAAAAAAATTCAGGAAAATCTGTAAAAGACAGTTTTCCAACTCGGCTTTCCTGAAAATCAAACCAAAGACCCTGTAGAACAGAGAAAAGAGTAACAATAACCTAATCACTGCGCATTTTCAAGAATACCCTCCGTAGCAATCTCTAGAGTCGCTTATGCGATAATATTATATTTAGCAATTGTTTTCTCGGTTACTGCACGCTCGTATTTGTAAGCTCGCGGGCACGACCCTCCCGATATTACGGTAGATAGCAGATACGGTCGTGGAACGCTTTTGATTATATTCTGAGTCAAAATGCTGCGGTAAAAATAGCTGTATAAGGGTGACCATGGTGATTTTCGTTGAAAATAACTACTTCTAAAATACCTTTTATTTAGTGATTATAGCTTTATTCCTTGCAGGGTAGATAAGCCATGAGGGTCATAGATTCATAAAGGCTACGTTTAGCGTAATTGTGCGCGTGGAGTCGACGTTTTTTCAAGATGACATTACGTTTTTATGGATTGTGGATTCAAATCCCATTCGTGTAGGATTTTTTCTCCACTACTTTGTTCTAAAGATTTAAAACCAAATTCAACCAAGAAGTATGACTTTCTGAAACTCCACAGCTTATATATTTTCCATAGGTATTCCTTTCGTGTTTGCAACACGAAATTAACGATTAAAATTTTCTAAGAAATAGGCTCCATGTTGTTGTACATTGTTTGTAACATAAATACTCGAAAATTTTCTCAAATAACAAATAGAGATCATCATACTCGTATGATCTAATTTGATAAAGTACATGTTTGTAATCCATATCACCTTAATCAAATAATACATGATACATCTAGTTTACCTCGCGATTATCACAAATGGCTTCCTCGTTCCATTATCTCCTTCTAATTATTAATATTAAATATATGTATCTATGCCGTAAATGTAGTTCGGTGGCAATTAAGTAGATTTAAGACTTTAATACGAGGGTCGTAAAGCCGAAATTGGTAATAAACTATGTTAAGCTAGAGGGATTTGACAACGATTCTGTATATGACGGGTTAGTGGGACAGTCTTTTACAATATAACAGTTATTTGATATTACGAACCTTTTAAATGTATTGTATTTATGAATTAAACCTATGATTGGTCTTTCTATTACTTTTCAAACGCCAAAGAGATTATTACTTACGCAAAGTATTAAAAAAAATAACCTCAAGGAAATCAAATAATCCAAGTAAATTAAATGGTTAGTAAATTTAATATTTCTCAAAGAAAGTTTTAATAATGTATTTTACATTTTTAGTATTTTTGCCTTCAAGCAATATTGCATATTTTATATGCGATTTTACCGGTCATTTTCGAAAAACTAATTTTGTAACGAAGATGTGAGTCTGTCTTATTAACGCATTTTTACGTTTTCTTCAAAATATTTTTCTTAGGCAAAAAAGCCAAAAGCTCTGACGGCGAAGTATAAAAGCATAAAACCACATAACATGTTCTCAAAACGGCAATCCGCATATACCAAGGTTATATAAATGCTTCAGCGAGGCAAGTATGATTAGGGCGACAATTTTGTCTTGTCTTGAAGACAAAATTGAGCGATAGGATAAAATTTGTCGCCCTAATCACTTTCATACAGACAAAATAACTTTCATTCATAAAACGTATTTTATCTCATGCCTAACTCCCGTGCGAGCATGGTTTTGACGGGTCAAAGTAGACATGTCGACGGTTGGCAACGTGAAATCGTGTAAATTTGTCGCCGATTTGCTAGACCCACATAAGATTCAATTAAACCATTTTTAATCGTATTTTAAACAGTTATTCCATTGAACTAATATTAAATGTATATTTACATATTTAAATGTAGGCAGACATCTTTAAACAATGTATTATTGAAGCTTACAAACTTAAAAATATATTTAATTACGAAACTATAGCGACATCTTTTGATGAATCCTACAACCACTCCGCTGGCGGTGAATGCATACGTACTCGGCGGTGGTATTTTCCTTTATGTTGGTTGTACGACATGAGTTGAAACGTTCCGTTGCACATTCATTTTTATAACATATCATTTTAATAATTTTTATTACTCTTTGGTTGCAATATTTTTTCTAGGAATTATTACATACCTATATTATTCTTTTATCTATGGTGATTGTTAAAAAAAACGCGTGTTTTAATTTAAAATTATTATATTTTCTTAGCAGACATTAGAAACACTGTTTAAAACCTGCCTGCGTGTGACGACTCATTTTACTACGTGTCCATTCATGAATTTTATCCTGTCGTACAGAGGGAAGATACCTCTCAGATAAAACATCATACTAAGGCCGCAGACTCTGTCACTTAGCATCCCTTTCGGGCGCAGGTGTGGTACAAAGTTATGCCGTGCAGTAATGAGGGTATACCAAAGTGCTTAAAAGCGACAGTCATTGACAAGAGAGTAAGTTTATACGATCACGCATAGACTATGTGGTAAACATGTTTTAACCGCAGTAAGTATCTACGCTTGACTAATTTACTGGTAGGTATTACAGAAAGTTATAAACTGTTGTCATGGTGTTGTTCTGTTTTCTGTGTGTAGAAGTAGCCAACACCAGTGTCAGATTTGCAAGCTACCTTAAGGCACCTGACATAGCTTGACGACTGCCATAGAATGATGACAGCTGGGACCAACGGTCTTACGTACCCTCCGAAGCACGGAGGATTTCGAGTATTATTATGCCACTTGTGGTCAACCATAATAATGGACCACACCCGTTATAGCTTAACTTGCAAAAGCGTTAGTAATTAACCAAATAGGTATTATGAATTTGGTTATAAAACTTTTAGTAAAAGTGTCGCACTTATTTCAATTAAAATAAAAAAGAAAATCCCTTAAACCAATATACGCGTGTGGGCTGTAACATGGTAACTTTTTGTAAAAACATTTTCTTTTTGTTGGTAATATTGTTAGTCTCCTATTTTTTATAACTAAAGCAAACAGGAATGCGGCCTCCCTAAAAGCAAGCTCGATCCAAAATAATATTGGGTTGTAGTTTTTACATTTCAGAAATGTTGAAAATGTGTATAATTTTTAATACACCTTGATGATTCTACTATTGTATCTAGATTCTCTGGTGGTGAGAGAGTTCGTTCAATAAGAGATACATTTATCTAACATTTAATAATAAAAAAAAAACTTAGATGAAACATTCTCGCACCCATTTTGTACAATACTAAAATTCAGCTCATATACCGAAGAACGGTGGCAAGATTCATGAAGCGAGTGTCAGGGGTGGCAGTCAACTAATTTGTCCGGCAGTCGGACAGTGAGCGGAAAAGGGTCCCTTCAGAATTCACCTAATTTCTTCTAATCTCCCCTGAACATCGCTGCGGATTAATGGTGATGTTCAATTTTCAATGAAATTGTAAAATTTACATTTTTTGATTGTTTTACTATGGTACCACAACCTTTATGTAGTAGGTATAAATAGTCTTAGTTTGTTTTAACTGGCATTCACTATTTATTCAAATCTTGCAAAGGATTATTGTTACGTTTACCTACGTACATAATGTTTCAGAACAAAAAAATAACGAAGGCTAATAACGGAGAGAAATAACGGAGGAGAAATAACGAATAATAACGGAGAGAAAAAAAAACACTAAATACGGAAAAAAAAATGATTTTTCATTCAAATCGAGCTTTCGGTTGACAGTTTCCTCATAATAAGAAAAGTAAAAAAAAAAAATATACATCTGTGTTCTACATTTCTTTCCTATGTAGGTTACACTTGTATATGGTAGGGTGTATGTCACGGATTTTTTGATAGTACGACAACCGTGAAATTAGTGTCTTACTTTGTTTCAACTAACATCCTCTATTTATTCAAATCCAACTTCTAAAGTACTATTTATTTTATTTTATTTATTTATTAAACTTAATTACAAAAATATCACAGGCGAACTTAAGGTCCAAGGCCTTTTTACCAGTCAACCTACGGTGGTGCTGATAAAAGCAATATTTTTCTACGAAAGTTCTAAAAGTACTAGATTTATTAAATTATCAGGTGAAACCATACTACAAAGCAAAATAATCTTTTAAGGGTAAGCTCAGTTCCTAATATCAAACAGTTTAAAACCGAATCTAAAAAAAAACCTAAATACATACATACGAAAAACAAATGTTTAAAACCACAATTCAAATCGAGGAATCGGCTGTTGGAGTTTCTTTCCTTCTGTAAAAAGTAAACAAATATATATATCGGAAGTTATTTCCTATTAACCCTGTTCTATATCACATACCGACCGAGTATACACATAAAGGATCATTTTGCGTTTCTGTAACTATACCTTATCATTATCATCATCATAATTTCAGCCGCATAATGTCCACTGCAGGACATAGGCCTCTCCCAAGGATTTCCAAAATGACCGATCTAGAGAGAGTGAGACCGATAAAGTCTGCATCTAGCGCTATACTTAAGCATTAGAAATACTACCTATGACAAAAGATAAAATCGATACATTTATCCAATCCATTAGCTGCTAAATTATTTATTTCCATTCATATTAGCAAATCTTATCAACCTTGTATGCAATTTGGAAATATCTCGGTTTGTTTTTCATTGGCTTATTAAAACTTTAAACTTTAAGCTTTTTAAAAAAATTTTCAAATCTGGTTTGAATATATAATTATAATCCATCCAACTAGACTTCCGTTTAGTTACAGCCTACTCAGGGTTATGGGGTGGCTGAGCTTGCTACCCGAGATAACACGGCTAAATTAGGGTAAGCGGGTTATTATCTTTTCAGCGTACCAGGTAAGTAGCTTAGCATTTATTTTGCACTCTTACAAAAATTAGCCGTAGTGCCGTGATTACACTTCTCAGGGGTTCTCTCTGGAAATATGAAATAATAAAAATATTGTAAGTTTTTTTTACATAATATATGTATCTACTGGGACTAGGTATAAGTTACAATGAATTATGATTGATTCGAGTTTTTTTGGTAGATCAAATGTTGTTAAGCGGTGTCGCAACTAGACTTTTATGCGCCGAGTGCAAGTTTCTTTAATTGCGCCCTTGAAATTCTCGCGCTTTTTTCAGATTTTTTTCTCAAATTTCACATGCTTATTATTATAATTAGCGTTATTATCTTATAAGAAGAATTTATTAGGTTAATAGTATGGATATTTGTATCGTACAAATAGTACGACGCAATGACAGCTGTATATTACGCTATAAATAATAGGTTTTGTTTGTGGTATTGGTCTGTCATTCCCGCGCCCCTGCAGGATCTGTGCCCTAAACCTGTGCACCACTGGCACCGCCCTAGTTACGGGCGTTACAGTTCTGGGTTACTTGTAGGCTACTTCTTGCCTACCATCACTTGCAGCTCTCGGCTTTGTCTGCTTAGAACCGCAAAACCCAAAATCTCTGTCCGTCCCATTAGGATAAACGTAATAAGAATTATTCATTCTGAAGAAAGAAGCTTAACATGAGTAAAATGTTTATAATAATCGTATGTGTTACAGCTAAACTATCTTTTTTATAATATACCACAGGTGTAAGTATTCCTTCATCGATAAAACTTTTTCGTTCATGAAATTCAATATTTTTCTTTTCTTATTTATAAGCAAATTCAAAAGTAACAGCTTTAGCTTTTATCTGATACCGATTCAAATATCAAAGCAAAGATGTATGCAAACATAAATTCAATCCCTTATAATATTTTTCTTACGCGAAAATATTTTTCCGGTGCCTAAAGCGGTCACCTACAATCACGATTCGTCTTTGAACTTCGACAACGGGTTAAGGATTTCCATGTAAATTGCACAAGTATTTAAAAAAATAAAACAGATACCACAGTTTACCACGAAGTTTGTAAATCAACAAATGGAACCATCATTTGGTGTCACAGATCACAATTATTTAACGTTTTAATTTATTTTGTGTTTCCGCGCGGAGTCGCGAGCGGCCGGGAACGGAGCCGCAGCCATTCGCGGTGAACTGCGAAGGAGCACTGATTCGGCATTGGCCAGCATTTCCAAAGGTGAGCTTTTCGGAGCGGTTCGGCCACCCTCGGCCACATTCGGAAGCTCATCTAGATTCGATTGTGAAAGAAATTTCATATTTTCATGAACAAGCTACAGAATTCTCTAATTGAAAAGGTGCTTGAAAGTACTAACAACAGGGTAAAGAATATTTCGGAGTTCAGAACTAGGCTCAAATGGAGGATTATTTAAGCTCGACTGAATTATGTTAATAATTTTCTTGTAAAAATCCAGCTTTCATTGAAAATTTGCATTGTTTTTTGTTCCTTAGTGAATGAATTTTGTGTTTTATAAAGTTTAGTAACTTCATCAAGTAGCTTTATGTGTGCCTTTATACTTCGCTTGATAAGAATTCAAATTGGACGGTAATATGGAAAACAATATTTTTCATTTAGATGTTAAGGTAAACCATTTTATTAGTTTAATACACAATTGGTCAAGAGGCTGAGAGTTTTTTTGATGGATTAAGTTAATGTAGCAATTTCATTAGCTGCTGTTATATATTGTAGTGCTCGAAGCTAATTTAAATGAATTTTAAATAAATTTTGCAATCTTTATTATTTCATTGATAATACGCAGATGATGATGATAATTCACATTATATAAATAATAACTCAGCTTATAAATATAATACATCTTTTTAATAGAATTTCTTTATGTAACACAACTTTTAAGTTTTAAAGAAATTAAAGAAAAATATGGGATGATATGTTTTTTATGTAAACTGCCAAACATATAAAGATAAATTTTTAATAAAATTTTACATGTAGTGCTCAATAACCCCTCAGGCTTAAAAAAAGCAAACAAAACATCCGCCTTCATTATTTTTTCGGCCAAGGGTGTGTTTGTGCCAAACAAATTTAATTACTTGAGTGTTTGCGTTTACAATGTGTTGCGGTCGGCTTAGGCAACCATTTGCGATTTTTACTCAACCCTAATATAGCAAAATGTAAATCAGAAAGTCACTTTCAGAATATATTATCTTATATGTACCTGCAGTCCTAAGTCCACCAACAGGCTTCTTAACGATTATTTAATAAAGAAAAAAATCCGTTAATAACCAAATTATCGCTCTTATATTGCATACGAGTAAAATGCAACATTTTTAAACATCAGGCTTCGATAATACCTTGATTGGCATATCTCCTAAGTTCAGGCAGGATTTGTGAAAGGTAAAGCGACAAGCTGCTCTCTTGTGTTTTTTTATTTTGAATATGAGGCTAATCGTCGAACAATTTTACGAGTTTAACATCCCAGCAGTCTGTTTCGCTGATTATCGAATTTGACTGTATGAACTGGACCCATACGTGGCCAGTTATAAATGAAATGAGCGTGCCCTCCCTCCCATTTTCTTGTGTGGATAAACTTGGATCACGAAAGCAGCAAATTGGCACCAGATTGATGCTTTCAGAATGTGGTGCTGGAGACACATGCTGCGAATTCCCTGGACGGCACGCAGGACAAACGTTTCCATCCTTATGAAACTTAACATTGTCCAGAGGCTCAGCACCTGTCTCCAGAGAGTACTTTAATACTTTGATCATATAGCCAAAAAACCATCAGATAATCTGGTGCAACAAATAGTGACAGGTTGAATGGAAGGAAAAATATCAAGGGGTCGTAGCCCGATACGATGGTCTTACCAAAAAAAAAGAACACCTAAACACCAAGATCTCTAAGGCACCAGTGCGGGCAAATGGAGGAAGATCGTAAAAAGTTAGGTCGGGCACATCACGACGCTCAACAGTAAGCAGACGACCAAAGGAGGAGAACATTCTGCTTATATTTATACTATGGTACCGTGTACAGAAAATATTACAGGATAAGTTTTATGAAATTTTAATCAGAAAGTGTTAAATGTGTACGGCTACAAAACAAAATATTTTTATCCTCGTTTCGATTGGGCGTTTTGTATACATTTTGGAGATTAAAACTAATCAAACTTTACTGTAATCGCTTGTTAAATTATGTATGAATATTTTCGGTCGATTAAGGTTACTAATAAATAATTCTGTGTTAAGCCTAAGTACCACTACGACTGTTATAAATTAACAGTACCCTTTTTCATTTGAATGAAAAAAGCACATTTTGATGTATTAGTAAATAAAAAAGTCGCCAACTGCATCGTGTGATATATAGTGATTGCGTTTATGATATATCAATGGAAAAGGCTTATTGTACTTACCTCATAGATATTTTTTTTTTAATAAAAATAATATAAATAGTTTTGAATTTATTTCAGAAAATAGACCAAAACGTATTGCGTATGGTATGCCTTCATATACGTACAAATTAAACAAATTGGCCAAAACAAACATAAAATAAAGATCTTTAGTATATAATAAACCTTTAAAAAGTCTATGGTTTTAAAAATAATTTCGTGCCAGCCTAAAAGTTCTTGAAGAATAGAAGTGATGACAGGGTTAGAAAAGTATAATTGTAATTAGTTCGTCTTTTAGATTATCCAAAAATAATGCAAGAAAAGTAAAAATTCACAAAAACACAAAGCATATAAATTCTGAAGTCGGGGCTTGCAACGTCACCTCTATGTAAAAATCGTACGAAGCCGTGACAAAAAACATAACACTTTAAACAATTTTTTATACTTACACTATAAAACTTTAAACTCCGCCTAGATTAACATGTCATTAGGCTACTATATTAGGTAGAGGGTATACCGCAGAATTTGTTGCAGAGTATTAAATCCGAAGCAAGTTGGACCGAAAAGTTTGCAAACACAAAAATAATTAACCGTTCCCGAATTACGGTGTAAAGTTTGCCAATTCGCATGCTCAAAAAACATATGACTGTATCCGTTGTATTTGACAGAAGTTGTATATAAAGCTTAGTTCACCATTACATAAAACAAAATCGTAAATGAATCCAGGTTTTAACTTGCGGAAGTCAAAATAACATGTTTTTTGTAATCTAAATATTGACTTTTTCCACTTCTTTCACTATCATCGTCATCATATTAGCCGCAGGAAGTCCACTGCTAGTCATAAGCCTCCTCCAAGGTTAATAACCATCCGATTGGAAGCGGCCTTTGTTTAGAATTCCTTCACTATGGTTCGTGCAAATTGTTGCCGGCTACCTAACTACTACTATGAGTCCCTTTATACCTTCCACCAATATTTAATTGATAAATACTGCTACGTCCATTGTATCTGCAGTACCACCGGCTATCATCCGGTCATCGGTTTTATCTCTTCACGGAAACCCAGTTGTTGATCGTCTGACGGTCGAGCGATGAATGACATTTTTAGGCGTCGCACGACGGCCAACTTTACTATGCATTTCATGGATAAGTTGAAGCGGAAGTACGCATAGTAATTTAGATCTAAGAGCACGTGCAAAATCGAACTAAAATAAATATTTCTATTGACATTAATTATTTAACCTTATTACAATAAACAGTACTCTGAAACACCAGAATTATTTGTGGAGCAAGTTCAGCCCATGATACTGAAACACTTTCTATAAAAAAGTTATTAAAAATCGATCAAAATGTTCGACCCCCCCATACAAAATTCGATTGGCCGAGCGCTGATTTATATGGAAGTCCGAATTTTATTTTCGTTTTTCGATAATTGTGTTACTGGAAATTAGTTCAGTATGATGCGCGGTACTTTTCCGGAAAATGTTGCTGGTATTTAAAAAGTACCCTTGTATAAGTAAATAACGGACTGAAGACCGAGAGCCTTTTCTACCAGTCAACTAACAAATAAAGCTAATAAATACATGTAAAAAATTACATCCATTTCGTGATTCTGATGCGAACCGATGGTTCGCTTCAACCCAACAAACACAATTTCACAAGGATGTGAACGAAACTTTAACTTCAGCGTATCGGGTACCCCAGCATATCGAAATTAAGTGGGGACTGGTATTCAAACCACAAAGAGATTTGGGGCTTATACAATTCACAACAAACAGCTTAAATTGTTGGAGCATTCCTGACCGTTATCCACTTACCTACGATCAGCCAGATGTAGGTAAACTTGTCGGATTCATTTGTTTAAACGTTTATTTCAGTTGTGGTCTGAATTGTTGACGGATGCTTTATTTATTACATCAAGTTGTAATTGGCGGATTCAACACTAAGGTCCAGAGAATAGAAAAATAGGTATTTGTAAAATCTCTTGCCATCGTGCTGTGCTTGAACCACCTGTCGCATTGTGCGATAGAGACAACTGCAGCTCGGATCGTAAATACCTATGGAAAGTACACAAAATCAATGTTGCGTAGTCCCCTGATATCTCGTCCAAATCTAAATCGATTTAGTTTCATTAAAATTTAAAAAGCTATGGCTTTGTTTCTATGTTCTCTTTTTGTTATATAATCTTTTGAAGTTTGTTTGCCAGATGTTGGAACACAGTGGAAAATCCTCCCAATTTTTCAAGTTTATGGAGGTTCGTGTCTCTTTTAATGATAAAATTACGAAAAAATCTAAAACATAGGGACCTGCTTACATACCCAACGTTTTTTTCTGGTGATGTACTCAGAGTCGTATCCCTTCAGCGCTGCGATAAGAATGCGCCCAGTTTCAACCAAGTGTGTCCTTCATCGCTTCCGCCATTACACCGGATATATCCTTTTATTTTAATACGGCGATAGTAACACACTTCATGTATCAATGTCATCATGTCAATGTCATTCATTTACTATTTTTAAGGTTCCGTAGTACCTACAAGAAACCCTTACAGTTTCGCCATGTCTGTCTGTCTGTCTGTCCGTCCGCGGTTTTACTCAGAGACTATAAGAAGTATTAGGGATCCGTTTCTGAAATATTTGGTTTTATATTGCAAATTTTAGTTAGAGTCATGTCCCATCTATCCCCCCCCCATCTATGTATTAAACGGTTATACATGGACATGTGAAAAAATTCACAGCAGTAGTACATATAAAGAAGTTTAAAGGAAAACTCTCAGAGCTAATTAGGGTATACAAATTAAAAAGTTATAAACGAACAACTTATAAAATGTATTTGGAATAGGAAAAGTTCATACAAATCCGATAGAAAATTAGTTATTAGGCATTTTTAGTGATTTTTTAGTGGTGTGGCGTTTATATTTATGCCTCAACACAATATAAACTTATGGACATGGAAAATATTAACCTATCTACCTAGTTCTTAAATTTATTGATGATGATGATGATGACAATATATACTTACAAGCATTTATTATCAATTTAAATTATATTCGTACACTAAACCGCTGAAATGGAAATTTTTTTACACACTGCAATTAGGTACCTACACTTAATTGTGCTTCGGAACATTTCTTCACACATATGAGATAAACCTATACCGCTGAAAAACTTTAAAAATAATGATGATTATTCGAAATAAATGAATGCAAGCAAACTTAAATATATTGCCCACCTATTTAAACGATGTCAGCGTATAAGTAGTGGGATAATTTTAATATATATATACACATTAAACTGCAAACTACTTAAACCTTTAAAATAAAACGTAGACTAAATTATAAATATATACATACATATATATATATATATATATATATATATATATATATATATATATAAATATATATATATATATATATATATATTTAAGTAGTTTGTACTTTAATTAGTATTTCAGTCGCATTTTTTCTTAATGAACAATTGAATGATGTAAGCTTTAATTCCTATATAATGATCATTAAGGTTATAAACAAGTATTTCAGATTTCCTTTCCCGGAATGTAGTGAAGGCTGTTAATATCAGGAGTGCGTGCCTTATCGCTCTCACCGTCGCGTCGCGATCCTCTTCAAAGCTGGAATTCGCTCTACATTATATCTAGCTATTTATTGCTTATAAATGAATATTATTACTTACAAGATAAGTGTTTTAGAAATCACTTTTCAAATTATATACGTGCTAGCCGCATTGCCTAGTAAGCAACATCATCTCTCAGACTACTGCCCTTTTCTTCAATCGGTTTTAACGAGCTGCACGAGAAGAGATGTAATAATAATGTTATGAAATGTATCTAGCTACTAACTGCAATATATTGAAAAATGTAAAAAATGAAAAAAAAAGCCTCTAATATCGTGACATCAGTTAGCTATATCGCAAACAACTGTTATCTCCGGCAGTAAGATGTAACCGTATCTCTGAGAAACATCGGCGGGTGTGACTGCTGCGCGCCGGGACCATTTCTCACCGCGACATGTGGGGAGATCTGCTGATTGTGACGTAGCCGTTTCATGCTAACATTTTCTGTTGGAAATAATGATACAGCTTAGATGTACTTACTACGCTTTTCTCATATCAACAACGATTATATAAACTTGCCTTATAATTTTTTCAAGCATAAAAAAAGTATTTCCCGTATCTCAAAACTCAGGTTAAGTTACAGTTCAGTAAGGGAATACTGCCAGTATTTTGGGCACGTTGCCTCGATGTGAAGCGTTGGAGGAATATTTTTATATATAATTTAATGTATTAGTGTAATTATTTTATTGGAATAAATGAATTAATTTATTTACATAAACTAAACCAAAAAAGGTTAAATTACGTCTATCAACTTAATATCAAGTTTTTCATAAATAGCTTACACGAAGTGCTGTCCCTATTTTTATTTCTGGAACTTGAAATTTTACCGCAAAAAAAATCCTCATAAAACTTTTTACGATTTCTGAAATTTCAAAATCTGCAATGAGTCAGCCGGGCAGACTGAACGGTCAATGAATTTTTATTCCCCGTTAAGAACATTCCATAATTAGTGCATTCGCTCGAAAGCTGCTGGTTTTGCAGTTTCTACGAACGACCAGATGTATAAGAGGGACTTCATACTAATATTTTATTTATATCGAAATAATTTTTGATCTATTACTATACATTTCTTTTGTAACCAAATTTCTTAAAAAGTAATTTTGTAGCGACTAAGTACTTAGAAAAACAAACATACGGGCCACCTCATTGTCATTAGTAAACATAAAATCATAATTACTTAAGCAGAATCAATAAAGAAAACTTCTATTTCAGAGTAATTTTAGACTACTTAAACATTGACATTTGTCAATTTTTTAATAAGAAGCCAAAGTGACAAAATTTTATGGAATTAAAATCTCATCTCAGTAATTACAATTTTCAGCATTATAATTTCATGTTATCTATTTATGAAATTTTTATAGATAGAGTCCACAGTGGAAATAGAACACTTTTTCAAATCATCCTGAGTATTTCTTTGATATGTATTTATTATTATAAAAAGATGGCATTGTTGTGTTAGTATCTATTTATACAAGTTAAAACTAAATTTGGAGCTAGCTCAATTACTGTGATTTTTAATTTATACGAATGATTTCGGGCTCTTCTAAATACGGATGTTTTTACTTTATCCAGTTTAGAACAGGTTCATGTAAATGCTCTTTAACTGTGATAATTGCTGCCTGAGATGTCCATTATAATTAATATCTGCGCAAAAGTGCTGTTACTTTTATGTAATGCTGGCGTTTTCTATATTAAGTATGTGAAAATTTTGTACCTTTTTTTATTCATATTGAAGATGTAAGTTCTGATTTCGTACTAAATATATAAGTAATTCTGCACTGGAGGTTAAGGGTTGGATCTCAAGTGTTGGCACGGAGCAGCATTTTCTATGCTGCTATCCTTTTCTGTCGCTCAGAACGGTCATTAGCTAGTGCGAGAAAGGGTGACTTATATTTCTTATAGTTTAACTGGAACATTATGGTTCTGCATTAGGTGTTCTATTTTCCAAAATCAATTATACTCTATACGTTGCCCAGACTTAATAGCTATATAACAAATAAAATATTCATTTGATTAGCGCGTTTAAACAGACAAACGAACAGACTTACATTCTTACTTACTACTGACTTACATCGCCGCAAATATTTTTTTAGAAAATATTTAATGTACAGACACATTTTTACTACTTTATTGTATGTATAAATATAGATATATATAAGCCTGACCGAGCATTTCGTCTCATAAAGAGACAAAAAAAATCTAAAATAAAACAAAATCTTTACTCGCACACAGCCTGAAATATCAAAAGCATAAAATATTTCAAACTCCAACTTAAAATAAACTGAAATTCAAAGCTAAATGTCGTAATAACGATCATTACGTCCCGTATACACAAAGAAACACAAATAAACAAAGATGTTTAACTATTTATCTTGCTCTGCCATTTAGTTATGTGGGCAATTAGTGAACTTTAGTCGAGTCTTGAGTTTTGTTAGCAAACAGACTAATACATTAACGGAACGCGAAATGGGAGGAGCCTCCGTTTTGAATTTTTAATAAACCCCTGAATAATACAATTGAAGCATGCATTAACAAACAATGGGAAAAAGATCTTTGAGATGGAAAATTTAAATGTGAGACGCCCTTTTTATTCTAATTCGCACGTTAATATTATTTTTTTAACAAGGTCTTCTTAATTTATTTTTTCAACGTGGATGATGGTTGTATAACAAAACATTATATAACACTCGCTTTAGCCTGGATGTTTAAAAATAGTATTTCATAATTTCACAGAAAAATAACATTTTGCTTGGGATAAAAGTATCATAATGTGTTAATTCAAGTGGTAAGCTATCCAACTGCTAATTTTAACAAAAATTCTCCGTTTTTCAAAGTAACATGAGTAAAAAACTTCCACCATTTACAAAATTAGTTAGAAGAAGAAAATATGATAATATGGTACGATCTTCGGATTCTCTGAAATAAATACCTAAAAATTAACAAACTCTAAGAGGTTTACTAAAACGTTGCTTCATTCCCTCGGTAGAATCGTCAAAACATCTATCTAGCTGAGTGTCGTAGCTAGGCGTGCCGTATCTCTCTCCGATCTGACCCGGCAAAGTGCGGACTGTAGACGCTCTACAAGTCGCTTC
The DNA here is from genome assembly GCA_943193695.1 of Acrobasis suavella. Lineage (NCBI taxonomy): Eukaryota > Metazoa > Arthropoda > Insecta > Lepidoptera > Pyralidae > Acrobasis > Acrobasis suavella. The sequence continues at coordinate 9,896,548 of OW971947.1, forward strand.
AGGCGCTGAGGACTTCACATAGATGTCGCTACTGTTGACTATGTTTTCAGAAAAGGACTTTTTTGAAACAGAGAAAAAATACGTTTACGTCTGCTCTGCAGGGGTAGACAGAGACTTATTAGTACAATCCTGATATAAACGAATAGATCTCAGAGCTATTATAAAAAGTGAAAGTTTGTCATAATGTAGACATATTTATTGTGTTTGTAAACAAAATGGCTTTAGGAATATAAGCCATTTTGTCTAACACAGAATATTTTATTTAAATATAATTTGGCTGACTCTAGTTTTCAGTTGGTCTCTTTACCAGTTGCTCCGTTGTTTATTTCGCGCTAACTTTTCGTCGGCAATATCACAGCAAAGTTCTACAACGGAGATAGACACTAGTTAGAACTCCACCTCGGCCAACCTGAGCAAAATCATATTAGCTACTACCAACTTAACTTTCTACTTTGTTTTGTGGGGCAAACTATGTGTAACTGCAAATCTTCCATGCCAGTAGTTACGACTTAGTTAAAGAACAGTAAATTGAGCAAAAAACAGTTTTGACTTATTTGAAAAAAGCTGGGTATGCAAAATAGGTGCCACACGAGCTTTCTCAAAAAAAAAAAACCTAATGAACCGTGTACTCACTTGAGATTCTTTGTTGAGACGTAATGAAACCGAACCGCTTAATAACTGGTGATAAAAAATGGATCACGTATGACAAGAACGTCCGAAAAAGGTCATGGTCAAAGGTCGGTCAGACTTCACAGACGGTGGCAAAACTCTGATGAATTGAAATAAGGTATATCTAGTCCCTAGTCGTCAAGCGTATAAGAGAGCTGCGTGCACGCTCATTATCTTCACCAATTGCCATAGAGTGTTATAAATATTTATGTAGTCTATGTAAGGTTTGTGAATTTATGCAATATTGGTGTATTTTTATATGTATGTTTATAAATGAATAAAATTATCGTTAAATGTATTTTTGGTAAAACTTGAAGATATTAATTAAATTATAGTTAAATTAGAATGTACAATTAGCTTGTATCCGCATCACCTATAGGTTGACTGGTAGAAAAGGCCCTGGGCCTTAAGTCCGCCGTTACAATTTTTGTAATAAAGTTAAATAAATAAATAAAATAAAATAAATAAGGTGATGATGTGTGAATGGTTGGATTGGAAGAGCATTGTTCACTCTGAGATTTCACCGCCAGGTAGAACCGATCACTGCTGCCAATAACTGATAAGACTAAAACAAGAAGTTGAGAGAAAACAGCCGGAATGGCTTTTAAAAAGGGTGTGCGGTCTTTCATCACGATAACGCTAGACCACACACATCTTTAGCCAATCAGGAAAAGTTTAGAGTTTATCTAGGAGGTGTTAATGCATTCGTCATATAGCCCTGATCTTGCCCTTTCAAATTTCCATTTATAATTCTTTAGGCAGTGTCAAGTGAACATCAACATAGGACTGCCAGAAATACTTGTCCCGTTTTTTTAGATTAGAAGTCCCCCAATGTCTACAGCAATGGATTTACATGCTCATTTTACAGCACTACCTACAAAATGGCAAAAAGTCATTGAACAAAGTGGCACATATATAGGTGTTATAGTTAAATGTAAATAAAGTTTAAAAAAATATCTTTAGTTTTCGTATAAAATGGGAAAAAACTTTTTACTCAACCTATATTGGGGTCTTTTAATTACTTTACATTATTGTTTATGATCTAGAATTATAAAATATTGTTTTCTAGTGCCATTGCGTGTCAACAATAGCCTTTGTATTCACAATGAGTGAAAACATATTTGGCTATAGAAAAATGATTTTTAGCTGAAAAGCGTTTTCGAAAAGTATTGGGAACGATATCCCTGTGAACCGAATTCCTATATTCCTGGAATGTCCGGCGTGACCAGCTAAGCTTGCGGGTCCCATAATATGAGGTGTAATGCCATCACGTCGATAGTGCGGCCGAATTCCTGCGGGCTGTTATTAAATGCCTAAACCTGGCCTTACTTCGTTCTTTGTATTTGGCACTCTATCATTGTCTTTAGCCCTAACAGGGTAGACAGAGCCCAGGGCCGCAAGACTGAAAGGTCACTTTTAGTGAGCGTTTAGATAGAAAAAACGAATCAAAATAGTAATGGGTTGCCACGATTATAACTGAACTGGATTAATTGACTCCCTCGGCTTTTCCGATCTACACGGTAAGGCAAGTAGCTGGTACGTTCAATGTATTTTTTTTTCTTCCAGACCAGTATTGAAAAACCTATACAACGGCATGAAGGCACTCCCTAATAAATGTACAATCAGTTTCTTTTATAGAAAGCTCATTATCCTGATTATTGATTCAGAAAATGGTATCTTTTGTTGTCTAGAACTAGCCCTTTGATAACTGGCGTCCATATTTTATAGACTGTCCGATTGTCCGCCATTTGCGAGAATACAGGTATTTCAAATTATAACTTCTAACTACTTGTATTGTTTGTCCGAAGTTTCTATTAGTAATTTGGGCTGGAATAGTCATAGTTTGCTAATTGGGCAAAGACCTCAGGAAATTCTATTAATAGGCGAAAACGTATTAATCATTACAATTTAAGTCATACTTGTTACCACCTAATGCGTAATTTGTGATTCTGGTGATTATACGTATTATCTTTATTTTTGCCTTTAGGCATTTTGAAATATGTCACAATGTTTGGTACAATACCACCTTCCCAAAACATACCATAATTTGTTTAAAAAAAAAATTACACCCCATTTATCATACACTCTTTCATTAACAAAATCATAAATACTCGTACATAATCAGAACAAGCAATTTAATATTATGTTGTACTAGAAAAGCTGTGAATATAATTTTCTTAGTTCACTCTTATTTTAACGTTTATGCATGAGACAAAACAGTTTCACGATAATAACTTAATCATCATCATCATCTGATTGTATTCCCGGTGGCATTCTCAGAGGTAACATTTTAGAGACCGGGGTCCGCTACCTAACCTTTTTTCTTTCTATGAAAATGAGTTTCTTTCGGCGTTTCTTCTCAGCAGTGGTCGTTACGAAGCGCTGGTATCGGTAGCTTTTCTTTAAAAATAAATTATATTTTAATATACTTTACACATAACGAAAATTATACTTATTGAGTATTTATATCATGGGTGTACATAAAAGGATTTATTACTTCGTCCACAACGCACAGTTAGCTTAACAAATATAATTTTTAAAAACTAAAACCGATTTTGGGGGTTAACCCCCAAACTACACCACTGATTTTGATAAAAATAAAAGTATACTTTTTGAATAAAAAAATAATTTTGCATATCAGTCCAGGCGTCTTCAAATAATCGGTAAACATACATTAAAAAAAAGATCGCGACGAATTTATAACCTCCTTCTTTTCCGAAATCAGGAAAAAATTGCTTTGACTTCTGGAATTCCGTCCATCTGATACAATTTTCACTTTTGTTTTCTTTAGAGTGTCTTAACGATATTCTTTTGCAAACTTCCTTGAAAATTTTTCTGCGTTTTAATGATTTGATTGTTGTCAATTGTGAATGTTATATGATTATGTGTCAATAATACAAATATATTTATTTATATGTCAAGAGTTTTTAAGGAACTTTCCCCAAGTATAAGTAGACAAACAAGAGTTATGTCCAAATTATAAAAAAAATGTCCCGCAAATCCTTATATTATATTAACTACTAGTACTTCTACTAGGGGTTCGCCGCAAACTCTTATGTCGCGATTATTATTTCAAAATACGAGTACATTTAATGATATTTATATTGCAATTATTATTTAGTAAAAAAATTACATACATGAAAATTAATAAATAAATATATATGGATAAATAACACTGATTAAGCTGGCCTCAAAGTAAGTTCGAGACTTGTGTTATCGGATACTAACTCAACGATACTATATTTTATAACTAATACATAAACATCCATAAAATTTATATGTACCTAAAAATCAAGTTAATTTACTAGGTACAAGTATAACAAACTTTCTTAATAATATGTTATCCTATTTGCATTTAAAATTGGTAAAAAACCACGATAAACTAAAAAGTTACGCAATCTACACCAAAACTAAACCATGGCAGGCTATATAACAATAATTTATTCAATTCGGACTGGACTTCGTACTATCGGGCTGAGGCAAAATATTTCAGATTAGAAATAACTCGGCAACTTTAGATAAAGGGTTGTAGTTGCTGTATCAGGGTTGCTCGTAATTTAATTAGAATATTCCCAGAGGAATTTCGTGAATGACTTTTGTTATGTATTTACTCTGTGCCGTAGCAAGCGTGTATTCTCATTGTACCCTCAATAATTTTAATAGTTCCTTACTAAAAGTTAGAAATGAACCAGAAAAAGAGCAAGAAACACAAGGGAAACGTAACTAATTCACATAAAAATGTTGTATGTGATATCAAGTAATTTTTCGATTTCATAGTTTTGCTTACCTACCTCTTTTATGAAGATACAAACAAAAGTGATTCACTCTATTGATTTGTGCTGAAAAAATACAGAATTAGCATTATCGGATATAAATAATTGGCCAAGTGCGTGTCGGGCCACGCGCAGTATAGGGTTCCGTAGTTACGAATGCCAACTTGGAGTTCATGCCATTAAAAACGTCTAAAAACTAATTTTATATTGAATTTATATAAAAGTTTCCTTTTCCAAGTAAATTTTATAAGTTGATCGCCTATAACTTTTTAATCTATAAACCCTACTTAGCTCTGATAGTTTTCCTTTAAATTTCGTTATATATACTATAGCTGTGATTTTTTCACGTGTCCATTCATAACCGTTTAGCAGATAGAGGCGGACACTTGAATCTAGAAAAATTTTCACTTTAAAACCAAATATTTCAGAAACGGATCCCTAAATCGAAAAACGGTGTTGCAAACCTCATAATATTTTTGAAAAACCTATTCAACGATACACCACATGATTGGTTAGTCGAGTAAAAAAAATGGACTTTTCACTTTACTTTTATGGGAGCTACCCTAAACAATTTTTTTTTAATATTTTATTTTACAACTTTTTCAGGGAATATGCATGAAAAAAATATATGTTATCTAATCAGTTTATCCGTAAATATTCAAAAATAAATTACTGACAGTGAAAACAGAATAAGATTTGGTTAAAAAACGAACGAGATATAACAATTTTACGGAACTATGTCTATCTCACTCGCAAAAACGCTATTTTCTATGGCAAATGTATAGATGATGTGGACTTTGACGTCATCAGTACATATCGGACTTCTCTTTCTAATTGAAACTTTGAATTATCACATGTTCGTCGCTGATTAAGATATTTTATAAATTCTTTCATATTTGTTTACTGTGGTCAATAAGGACTTTATTAAGCAAATAAAAAAAATATGTGCATATTCTCCATTAATATACTTACCCATGGTAAATCACAGCTTTCTAGTACCTATAGTCACAGCAAAATCGCGGACGGACAGACAGAGACAGACATTGGGAAACTATAAGGGTTCCTTGTTTACTACTGAACCCTAAAAAATGTTATAGTAACCTGACCAAATTTGTAAAAGATTCATGCGTCAATCCCAAATCTATTAGCTAAAATATTAATTGGCTTGTAGACCCCGAAAAATCATATATTTACACGGAAAACCATGAAATGTTTGCAAGTAAGCAATAGTCACCTACAGGGAAAATTTATTGTGGACTTGTTTGACGACCTCTGTGGTGTAGTGGTCACCATGCTAGTCCGCCACCCAGAGGTCCTGGGTTCAATCTAGTGTTGCCGTATAGTATCGATACTATCGATAGTATCGATAGGGCGTTCAATAGTCAGCATCAATACTATCGATAGTATCGATTGTTTAGCTGCTATTGACGGTCGATACTATCGATACTATCGAAACCCATCAATAGTATTGCTGCGTATGAGCTATCGATACTATCGATAGTATCGATAGTATTGAGTTTTATCAATACTATCGATAGGGATTATCGATATTCCGACTATTGACCGACTATCGATAGACTATCTATAGACTATCGATAGTGGCCTATCGATCGGCAACACTAATTCAATCCCCGGTCAGGGCAAGTTGGAAAATGGCCTTTTCAAATTGTCCTGAGTCTTGGATGTTCATCTATATACGTATTTATTTTAAAATATAGTATCCTTGAGTTAGTATCACAAGTTTTAAGCTTACTTTGGGGCTAGCTCAATCAGTGTTATTTGTACCTATATATATTTATTTATGTTGAAAAAAATAAGATTGTTGAAAGCTAATGTGTTGCCAAAAACAAACACAATTAGCAACAAAAGGAGTCCACCATTTACTGTGTGCCGTAACGAATCGCCGAATCGCGCCGCTTTGTGGCAAACGCGACTCAAACAATTCATTGAACTGTTTATTTCAACCTACATGTGCGATGACCCCGTAAGCTATTTTTGTTTAAATGCGATGTTTTAATATAAATTAAATCCTTTTTTCCCAGTCGGGTTTTCATAGAGACTATTAAATAAAGTTTTAAAATAGACGTGAAAACATTTTGTACTTCGGCAATGTGCGTGGCATTCCTATTGTAGTATGTGTTTCAATCTAATGGATCAAAATAAATTATTCTCTACAAGTCATAAAATATAACGTCACAAAATAGTGTCACATTTCATTGATCTTAATATCCATTTTCAACATGATTTTAGTGCAGAAAAACTGATATCAAGAGTGCTATATTTGACTTCCAAAATAAATAACGTTTCACTTTTGTATTTTATATAAAATCCCTGAAAACTCCATAAAAAAAAATTGTGTTAACGTTAAGAAAAAAATGTCTAATTGGACTTGTTGTCATCTAGTGAATTAGTTTGAGATGAGAATATCTACCCTCCTTTTTGGCTTCGCCTTATAGTCTGTTTTAAGTTAAGATATTAACGATATTGTATTTTTTTAATATATTACATTGTGTCCCTTGAAATGATGTATTTCGCGAAATATCCAGTCCTTTTAGTTATCATTATGTTTTTTTTTATTATAGCTCATAGGTCTGTCAATAACACCAACGTTTGGTAATAAAACAATTGTTGTTTAGTATTTATTGCTATTGCACTACCCTTGTGCATAAATAAAACTAAAGTGATCTGAGATATTTTTTATATCACCACTCAAAGAAGATGTATTGTAGTGACATACCTAGTAAATTAAAGAATCACTTACTAAAATTTACTTTGCTATCTGTTCTGAATTTCTTTAAGGTTGACAGGAAGAAAATGCTTTAGCATTATATTATCTTATTATAGGCTATAAATAAGGCTAAAGTTTTAAATAAGTAAATAAACAAATATAGTTATATGTTTTGCTGTAACAATTGATGGACTGGAAAGTCACAAAACTAAGTAGCAAGTTAAGTTGGAAGAAGCTGATATGATTTCGCTCAGTTTCGTCGAAGTGGAGTTCAAACTAGGTAGACCTATCTATCCCTGCTTTAGAACTTCGCTGCAATATAGCCGGGGAGAAGTTAGTAGAGAATATACAGCGGAACAACTGATAACGTTCCGTGACGAGTGTAAAAATCGAGTGAGATATTTGTTTTCATACAAAACCATACTGTATGCAGGGTAGATAAAGGACTAGGGCTCAATTTACGAGACAAGAACGATAATGAACTTTATGTCAATCATATAATGATCAAACTAAATACTTATCTACGTGATCGGTTTTTCTTTGCCCGTCCGTCTAATGTGCTCTGTAGCCTTAAAATCCTACTTAGAATCCCTGACTACACTTCTGCGTGCTATTCCCACTCCTCCTCTGTTCGAGTGGTGAAATTATGGAATTCATTACCACACACTACATGACTATAAATCATTCTCTGTTTTTAGGGAGCGAGTAAAAGAATATTACGTTATGAAAAAATCATTATGCATATTTATATATTTACATTTCTAGTTAGGTATATATTAGTTTATGTATATACATTATGTATTATAAAATATGTATGTTTATGTTTAAATTTTTAGATAAGTACTTATAAGTATTTGTATTTAACTTTAGTGTATTTTGTATAACTTTAGTGTATTTAGGTACATAATAAATAAATAATTTCAAAAAAACGTTTTCGCGCGTCAAGCGGCAGATTCTCGCGAAGTCGCCAGAAGTCGCAGGTGCCGCACGCGCGAAGTGCCAAAGTCAAGTAAACCGGCGCGACTCGGCACTATTCGCCGCCAGCAACACTATATAATCACACAGTCACGAGGCAAATTCGCGTTACTTCGCCAGAATTCGTGCGAAGTCGCGCTAATTCGCGCGCCCTCTTGCGATTGCGGCAAATTTGACGCTTCGCTTCGATTCTGCCGTCAAGACACCATAGGCCCTGCGATAGGTAACAGAAAAATACCTAGTAGGTATTTTTCTGTTACCTACTCCTCTTGGCCGTCCTTTTCCTATTCTTTCCTTCCATGAGGTTTTTGATAAAATTATCGGATCGTATAAGGTGTCCAAACATTATTCCTCTTCTTACATCAATTGTCTTTATTAACGTTCTTTTCTCTTTGATCCATCCCAGAAATTCTGTGTCAGTTTTTTTTCTTCTATATTATCTTTTCCATACGCCTCCATATACGCCAGGATGTTCATGGATGAAGTAAGGAAAAGGCAGAAGTCGTATCGTCAAGTCAAGCATTTGGCTGAAGATCCGGAGGCATGGAAAATACTCCACCGGCGAGAACATAGTTGTTAAATACATCGATGAGGATTGGTAAAATTGAGCGTCATAGACTATTTGCGTTTTAGATCATTTAAGTCTAACTCAAAGCACAGAATAAGTACGAGTACTCACGTAAAGAAGTTATACTCAAAAAAGAAATTCATAAAAAAATTTCTACTTAATGTGGTTAGCGCTATGATTTAATTAAGCTCGCGTCGGAACTCCTCACCTCTTTGTTTAGATACCTAGACATACATTGCAAGCTTCACAAACTTTTTAATAAAAGATTAAAAGCACTGCTTGTAGATAAAAAATATTACACTTTGGACGAGTTTTTTTTTTAATGGGAAAGAATTGACAAAATATAGAATTAATGATGAATAATATAATCTACAATGACATTAAATTAATTAACATTTAAATAATTGACATTTATATCAATAAAAATAACAATAAGTCATTGAAATAGATATTATATTACGTTAATAACGGAAATATTGACTTATTCAACGAAATAAAAAAATTGAAACATAAAACTTAATTTTGAGACATCAATTAAAAGAAATAACATTTTGCACGTAATAATTTATAGCATTAATACAAACTAATCAAAAATCTGCATGCCGTTCAATTGTTTTATGCTGCAATACCCTATCAGGGTTCATGTTGTACCTACTACTTAAAAAAGTAACTGTGTAGTGTAAACAAATACATGTATAATGTGAAATGCAATACATAAATTGAAATTGAAGGTAATTTCATACTTATTTATTACTCTTGACAAACGATTCTTGTAACTGAATATTCCCCTTTGAAGTGGTTGCCGCTAGTAATAATATATGTATATTTTCGATACCTAAACGAAGAGTGACACAAGTCTGCTCATGGAAGTGCCAGATATATTATAGAGGTACAAATGTGTGTAATATACGATCTTTCAAACCTGAAACAGCCAATTTGGAACTTCCGCTCATTCGCCATATTCCATAAAACGATACATTACGTCATAATGTGAGGTAATAAACCGAAGTTTATTTTGTCCCAAGCGACGATCAAATTCTGTTGTCATAATAAAAAAGAACTGGCTAAGTGTGAATCTGTATCTATAATGAAGGGTTCCGTACTAAAATAGAAAATTTAACATATTGTTGGACAGTGATTCTATTCAATATAAACTTTAATAAATACGGCTGACCTATTGCAAAATACACTGCAGCAAAACTGTAACAGGTTCCAATTCTACCCTTTAGCTACAGAACCCTAAAACACCTACCTAAAGCAAACCACTTCACCGCCGCCACCATAAGAAATCCAATTTAACTTTGTCGCAGCACAAAATGTTTCAATACAAATAATTTCGTCAAGGACTTTGAACAGCTGTACAATTCAATCAGGGGGAGATTTTTTGTCTCTCTCGTCTTCACGAGAAGTTAATGTTGTCAATACTTCTAACACCTGTCCGATGTAGGGAAGTTTAAATGCTTGTTTATTTTTTGATGGTTCAATTAGAGTGACATTTTCACGTGTGGCCCCCTATTTATTTACGTATCTATTTTTAACGTGTCATAACATGTTTTAAGTGTAGGTGTATGTGTATGTGTTAGTGTGTTCTTAGTGTTTGTCTAGTAGTATTATTGTTGCAAAACTGAACAACGAGATCCAGTTTTTTTTTTTGTTTGAAATGTAATTTAATTCTTAAGACTATTTTTAACCGACTACAAAAAAAAGGAGGAGGTTATCAATTTTTATCTATATTTTTTCAAGGATAATTCAAAGACGCGTGGGCCGACTTAAAAAAATATTTTTTTTTGTTTGAAAGGGTATATACTTCCCAAGTGTTCCATCAGAAATTTTATCTAAATCGGTTCAGTAGTTTGGTTTTGACGCCGGTTTTTGTTTTGAAAAATGATTATAATAATTGACACTAATAAAGAATTGAAAACCTTTGTTATAAACATAATTGATGTATTAAATAACGCATTTTAAAAGTCATAACAAAATACTATTTTTTAAGAAAAAAGTTTTAGTAGTTAAAAGATAAGGACTTAGATCAGTGAACAATATTTAATCTAATTTTGTTCACTGATCTAAATCTTTTATACAAATTTTATTAAAAGAAATGAAAATAAAAATGGTCGAAGAAGTAGGGATAAGATCATAAGTATATGGGGTATATTTAAAAAAATGTATCGAAACATGCGCCAATAGCAGCAATCTCCTTTGCGTACCTGTGCTCGAGTGCGGCAGAATAGAATCACGTAAAATATGATTTTGTCGAACGTGTCTGGGCGGCGTGCATCGTGTAACGCTAGTCGGAAATATCTCAGTAATGCATCGATATGTTAGGTTACCGTTTTAGCATTGCAGTATTTAGATATTTGAAATACTTATGGGTTAAAAACTCGACGAATCATATCAATAGGCGATGTGGCTATAAACCTTTTACTTTTTAATTCATAGCATTGAATTCTGATAACGCTTCCAAAATTCATTTTATGATATATTTATTAAAACATTTTACTAATGAAGGTATCGATGGTCCAGCAAAAGTACTCGTTACTAGTGTTTTTGCAAGTTAGCTTAAAAAACCCTGGGTGGTGTGCTTCGGGAGTCACTTTAAGCCATAGATATCCGTCTTAAAACTACGAGTACGTCACAAATAATGTTGTAGTACCGGTCTCAATTGCAGTAATCTCCTCTACGTAAACATATGCTCGAGTGCGACAGAATAGAACCACTTTTTTTTGTCATATGTGGCGGTGTGCATCATATGACACTGCGGAGGAAATATCTAAGTAATGCATCGATCGCATATCATACACGTATCTATGATTTTATTATGAAGGACTCAGTGACTCTGCGAGAGTACGCATCACAAGTACTTTGGCATGTTAAGCCACCCCAGCTGGTGAGGTCCGTGCTTCGGAAGGTACATTAATTCGTTAATTGGTCCTGGCAGGTCTCTATAAGATGGCAATCTTTAAGCTATGTCAGACACTTTTAGGCAGCATGATAAAACTGACAACAATACTGACAAAGACAACTATTAACATTGAAGAAAACTATTTAAAAAAGGGAATATTACACCACATTTCTCAATAACATCAATATCCTCTACGTACCGTGCTCGAGTGCGACAGAGTAGAATCACTTAAAATATGATTTTGGGAATTTTCACGGGTGTGGTTTTTTTTTATTTTTGTTATTTAAATAAAGCTTCTTACCACCAAACTGAGGCGTGCGCGGTGCGTGTACGTGGCGAACGCGGGTAAAATGCGAGTAAAACGCGCGTGCGGGTCCTGTGCGTGGTCAACGCGAGTCGTCTGAACACGTCAAGGAAATGTCGCAGGTATGGTTCTTATTTTTATTTATTAAAATAAAGATGATTGCCAGCATACTAATCACGTATTATACCCTACGGGGAAAAAAGGTCTAAGTCCATAAGACCTCAAAGCGACTTTCAGGATGATGATTGGCTTTTAGGTGTATAAGGGTATCAAAATAGTGAAGAACTGGCCGCATTGCCAATTAGCAAAATTCCTCTACATTTTCACCTTCTCCATTTGTTTTTTGCGATCGGTGTGAGGAAAAGCTGTCCGTCTTTGAACAACCCAGGTAAACAACGAAGATATTCTCAAAAATATGTAAAAAATTTAAAAAATATATGTTTGCAATTTTATTTACTTATACTAAAACGTCTTTTACGACGTGATTCGCGAAAATTATTTCATATTCGTACTTGAGAACATCTGTGCCATTTTATACAATATGCTTGAGATACGTAGCCTAAATTGGTGTCATAAAAATAGTGATTCGTCGAACGTCGCGTGGAAGTGTTCAATTCATACTTTACGTGATGATACTTAGGAGTAATGGAGTATAATATGGTACTGTAGGTAACAAATGACATTTTACTATAGGTGTATGAAGTCGTTTAGAGTTTTACGGTTACATGAATATCTTTTTTCGGCTTTTGATGTGGGAGTAATTTATGAATATATTGTTTAACAAGTTCCGGGGCACCCCGCTAGCTACCATAGAAATAATAATTGAATTACATCCACAGCCGTAGTGGTGTTCCGGAATGTGTTACAGTACCTAAATATGTATATTCTAAAAGCATATCTACATATATATCTACATCAGTATATTCTACAAGCATATCTAAATAAGTATGGACATGCCATACTTATTTAAAAGATTTGACGTTTCTATTCAATTTATAAGTTGTTGTGATTTTAAGAACAGCTTTACGGTTTAAACATAGTTTCTTTTTGTTGTGTTTTATAATGTTCAGTAAATCACAGTCTATTTTGACGTAGAAAAGATTTATATTAAAACACATGTCACGTTTCGTAAATTGAAAAGATATCCGGGGTTAATTATATATTATTAGGGTAACAGATAAAATACTTCTCAACATTACTATTTTCATTTAGACCTACTATTGCTTAAATCTACCTTACAGGAATGGAAAAGACTTACCTAGAAAAAAAAATACTGTGGTTGATTTAAAAATATTTAAACATGTAGGTACATATGTGGTTTATTCAGAACCACCTATCGCGATTAAAATAATTTTCTGTTTTTTTTTTTTCTAAAGATTGACTGGGCGAAAATGCATTGGCGTTACGTCAACTTTTTGTACTATTGTTTTCAATAAAGATTTAATAAACAAACAGCACAAGACATTAGTGGCTATTATAAAATATTTGTAAATATATTACCAAAAGGCCGTCAAAAATTATATCTCGTGGCCATAAATATTAAGCATCTCGTACACAAAACAATCTACCATACTGAAAATATCCATTTTCTTGGAAAATGCTAAACTCGATGACTGCACCAGCAAAAACCTTTATCTATTCGATCACCAAATAGCGGTGCGTCAGCTCGCCTCTCCTACCTTTATCAAGATATTTGGAAGTTATCTGGGGATTCCTGTGAGCATTTTTTAAGTTATCCGAATGACGGGTTTGTTACAATGCCATCCAAAACTTTTATTTAGAAAGGTAACTCATTTAATTAATTTAGCCTGTAGTTATGTAGTTTTAAAGTTTTAAAATCAGAATTGTCGTGGATATTATTTAATTTAAGTTAACGTATAATAATTTCAGTCTGAATATTTCAAACGGTCTACTCAAGTTACCCAGGTGTCCATAAATTTTGACGATCATCATCAGGGCGAGTGTCAGGAGTGACGTCCAGAATGCATCGCTGCAATGCCCCCACTGCAACTAATCGGCCTTTCTTCTTCTATCTTACAAGAGTTAACCATTTCAAATACTTAATCTTATTCATAGCAAACAACATGTTTAAAGTGAATACGAGACCTTAGAATAAGTAAATAGAGTCGTATCTCGCGTCAATTTGTCTATTTGTCGTTTAAAAACTACTTCAAAATTACATATAGGTAACGGATTTTATTTTGAATGTACAAATGAGTTACAAAACCAAAAATTAAAGCACCGGCATGCCCTGCCTGTGTGCCTACAAGTAGCACAAGTGCATAGTATTATTCCTAGTAAGGAATTAAATGTCTTATCCAATATCTAATTCACTAAGTAAAAGACGATCAAACAAGAAAACAAACAAATATCCATGACATGTCGCGATTGTTCAACTACAGTATTTGACTGATGTAAATAATGGAAACCTTTATAATTTAATCCACAAATTTGAACCGTTCACTGTAATGTAATTTCAATTTATTACTCTCGCTTCTCGATTCAAAGTCACCGTATTTTAACTCGATTGAAAATCGATCGTCTCGTGATAAACTGGTCGAACCATTGGTTTCGTACGAAGATTTTAAAGTAAAAAGAGTAAAGGTATTATTGTTTGTTGTTTATTTTAACAAAAAAGATTCAATCGTTAATTACTTATCCCTCATTACGAAATGGTGAACGTAAATATGGAAAATGGAATCAAAATAGTTTTGGGTTGTTAGTCGAATTTCTATTGACATTCAGATTCCATGGGAAACAGGCGTGAAAATATGTATGTATGGTTGAGATTCTCGCCCACTCCCTCGATCGTCTCTTACGATACGGGTAGGGAAGCAGCTGGTACATATCTTTTCTGCCAGACTAGCATGGAAGATTAAAATAGAAAATGACAAATAGGCAAATATGTATTACACAAGAAATATATAAGTCATCTATGTTTTTATTGTGTCGTATTCATGAAGCTAATCTAATAAAAGCAAGTATTTAACAAGCTTTTATTTAACTTGCAATGTATCTTGTAAGTTTGTTTAGGTCAAATCTTGCACCTCAATTTTCAACCTGTTAATTATCCTCAACCGATTGAGCTGAAATGTCGCATACTTGTGTAAGTCGGATGACAATATATTATGCAGCCAATGAGGTGTTTTGGTGATGGAGTCGGGAGACATTCGACGGAACTCAGTTATAAAACAACATAACCTGTCCTGACGATAACTTTATGGTAGAAAATGTCTAGGATCTGATCACGGAGATGGAAGGTGGTCGATGGAACCCAGTTATAAAATGTCGCAATTCCATCGAGTTCGGGCTTATATTATAGTACGTTAGCCTCACAATAAAAGCTTGTACACAAATGTAATTGTTTCAAAAGACGTACTAAGTCAACAAAACTTTTATAAGTATAAAATCAAAAACCTTTTTATTTTATTTATTGGGCCACAAAACAGTGTTACAACACAACCTAATAAAACAAATTATATAATGTATCTTTAGAACGGCCTAAGTGGCGTGAAGTTTTAGACAGCTAAGTCTTCATTACTGGAAAGTTAGGTATTTAGGTGATTCCGATTCCAGCCTATGTGTCTAATCCTATAAAAACTATGTAATCTTTTTTTTATTTTAATTCGAGTCTTCTTTCAATCGAGAAACTATTTAGTAGTAGCGGCTTAGATCATTTAAGCCTGCGTAGTAACAAGGTCACTGTAAAAGTCAACGGAGCGGAACAGTTTAGGAAGTTTCATCTGATGGCAGGCGGAGCCAGGCGGTTGACCTAGTCAAAGACGCTTTGATAACATTTGCCGCCAGCGAACCGTAAGTTTAATTTGAATAAATCAAATTTGATACAATTTGAACTACGCTCAACCGAAAATGTACGCGAAATAGACAATTTGTGACTTACCTGCGTTGGGTCTCGAATAAAGATTTATTGAATTTAAAACGAAATGTTTATTCAAAGGCTTAGGACAGTTTGATATGTTCAGTATTTAAATTCAGGTTATGTTATATACAACTAACTTTAATAAACATGCTGTCTTGTACATGCTTGTTTAAGTTTCATATGTTCGACGCTGGTCTACTACAGAGGTTCCCAAACTTATTTTGGCAAACGCCCACTTTAAAAAATCAGTTATTTTGTAGCGCCCCCCATTTTTTTCACCATAAAAACCTGAATCACATATTTGTCTTGCCTGTAGTTTAATTCAACCTTTATTCTAAACGAGAGAGCAATAATAATACATACACCAGTACATTAGAGTATCTTTTATAAAAAATAACAATAATCAAAATTGTTTATTTTAAATAAAAAAAATAGCAATAATAATACAATTTTACAATAATAAAGAGTATTGGAAGTGGGGACCTCACCTGCGAAACTTTAAAACACGAATTTTTTTCAGTGTTTGATTCCTTTAACGATATAAATAGCGTTGTGAACGCATTAAAATAATAAATATTAATTACATTTTTAGTTTATATTTGTACAATAAAAAGGATATAAATATTAACTAATAAATGGATGTTGTGTAGTAAGAGGATTTTAATTTCAGTGAATTTTAAAATATGAAATAGCTGAAGTTATAAATCACTCATTGCTTAAATTACATCAGCGCTCCCCAACTTTATTCTGGGCCCGTTACCGCCCCCCTTAAAGCCTCCAGCGCCCACAAGGGGGCGTTATCGCCCACTTTGGGAAAGACTGGTCTAGTAGAAAGGAAAAATACGTAGATTATCAGCTGCTCGTTTCAGTGTTTTGTTTATCAGTTACTCGGTAAAGAAAAAAATGTCCGACCGTTAAAGGAAACTGCTCTCGGCCAACCGTTACTCGTCGAAGTGTAATTCTTTGAACAGAGCAATGAAGAACGATTTTGTGTTAAACAGTTGCTCGGCCAAGGTTATTTCGGTCTAATGTTGCGAGCTCTGTTTTGTCCTCGCGCAGTTCGGAAAGGTCGAGAGTGAATACGCTTGTAACTGAATCATGTCAATAGGTGATGCGGCAAGAAACCAGTCACTATTTTACAAGCTTTTATTCAACTTGCAATGTATCTTGAATGTTTGTTTAGGTCAAATCTTGCAAATCAATTTTCACTAGTTATCCTCAATAGTTTGAGCCGAAATTTTGCATACTTGTGTAAGTATGACAATACAATATTATGGAGTCAATGAGCTGTTCTGATTTGGAAGATATTCAACGGAACTCATTTATATATAAACATAGACTCATTGAGTAGGATTCGTTTGATTTGTCTTGACGAGCACATTATGGTAACCGATACTTAGTCTGATCACGGAGACAGAAGTTGGTCAATGGACCTCAGTAATAAAAGCTTGTACAAAGAATGTAATTTTTACCAAAAAACTTATCAATATTTATTTGACGACCTCCGTGGCGTAGTGGTCACCATGCTAGTCCGCCACCCAGAGGTCCCGGGTTCGATCCCCGGTCAGGGCAAGTTGGAAAATGGCCTTTTTCAAATTGTCCTGGGTCTTGGATGTTTATCTGTATATGTATTTGTCATAAAATATGGTATCGTTGAGTTAGTATCCCATAACACAAGTCTCGAACTTACTTTGGGGCTAGCTCAATCAGTGTTATTTGTCCCCCTATATATTTATATTTATTTATATTTATATTTATATTTATATTTATATTTATATTTATATTTATATTTATATTTATATTTATATTTATATTTATATTTATATTTATATTTATATTTATATTTATATTTATATTTATATTTATATTTATATTTATATTTATATTTATATTTATATTTATATTTATATTTATATTTATATTTATATTTATATTTATATTTATATTTATATTTATATTTATATTTATATTTATATTTATATTTATATTTATATTTATATTTATATTTATATTTATATTTATATTTATATTTATATTTATATTTATATTTATATTTATATTTATATTTATATTTATATTTATATTTATATTTATATTTATATTTATATTTATATTTATATTTATATTTATATTTATATTTATATTTATATTTATATTTATATTTATATTTATATTTATATTTATATTTATATTTATATTTATATTTATATTTATATTTATATTTATATTTATATTTATATTTATATTTATATTTATATTTATATTTATATTTATATTTATATTTATATTTATATTTATATTTATATTTATATTTATATTTATATTTATATTTATATTTATATTTATATTTATATTTATATTTATATTTATATTTTATTTATATTTATATTTATATTTATATTTATATTTATATTTATATTTATATTTATATTTATATTTATATTTATATTTATATTTATATTTATATTTATATTTATATTTATATTTATATTTATATTTATATTTATATTTATATTTATATTTATATTTATATTTATATTTATATTTATATTTATATTTATATTTATATTTATATTTATATTTATATTTATATTTATATTTATATTTATATTTATATTTATATTTATATTTATATTTATATTTATATTTATATTTATATTTATATTTATATTTATATTTATATTTATATTTATATTTATATTTATATTTATATTTATATTTATATTTATATTTATATTTATATTTATATTTATATTTATATTTATATTTATATTTATATTTATATTTATATTTATATTTATATTTATATTTATATTTATATTTATATTTATATTTATATTTATATTTATATTTATATTTATATTTATATTTATATTTATATTTATATTTATATTTATATTTATATTTATATTATATTTATATTTATATTTATATTTATATTTATATTTATATTTATATTTATATTTATATTTATATTTATATTTATATTTATATTTATATTTATATTTATATTTATATTTATATTTATATTTATATTTATATTTATATTTATATTTATATTTATATTTATATTTATATTTATATTTATATTTATATTTATATTTATATTTATATTTATATTTATATTTATATTTATATTTATATTTATATTTATATTTATATTTATATTTATATTTATATTTATATTTATATTTATATTTATATTTATATTTATATTTATAGTTATATTTATATTTATATTTATATTTATATTTATATTTATATTTATAGTTATATTTATATTTATATTTATATTTATATTTATATTTATATTTATATTTATATTTATATTTATATTTATATTTATATTTATATTTATATTTATATTTATATTTTTATTTATATTTATATTTATATTTATATTTATATTTATATTTATATTTATATTTTTATTTATATTTTTATTTATATTTATATTTATATTTATATTTATATTTATATTTATATTTATATTTATATTTATATTTATATTTATATTTATATTTATATTTATATTTATATTTATATTTATATTTATATTTATATTTATATTTATATTTATATTTATATTTATATTTATATTTATATTTATATTTATATTTATATTTATATTTATATTTATATTTATATTTATATTTATATTTATATTTATATTTATATTTATATTTATATTTATATTTATATTTATATTTATATTTATATTTATATTATATATGTTCATGTCTCTGTCTACCCTATTAGAAATTAAGACGTAGTAATGTATCTATCATCTGTTTGAGGTATATGTTTAGTACTACTCATTGTAGACATCAAACTACATCGTAAACCATGTTAAATTGTACGCCATACATTAATTATATAACTTCTTCAAAGAAGCGCTTATCAACTATGTTTATTTGAAATGTGCTTTTTAGGGTTCCGTACTCAAAGGATAAAAACGGGACCTATTACTAAGACTCCGCTGTCCGTCTGTCCGTCTGTCTGTCTGTCACCGGGCTTGTATCTCATGAACCGTGATAACTAGACTGTTGAAATTTTCACAGATGACGTATTTCTGTTGCCACTTCAACAAATACTAAAAACAGAATAAACGAAATATTTAAGTGGGGCTCCTATATAACAAACTTAATTTTATAGATAATGGTATAGAGCCCTTCGTACACGAGTCCGATTCGCACTTGGACAGTTATTATAAATTAGTAGTATATAGGTGATTACTACTACTTACAGGTACGTAAAAAAAAAAGATTCTGCTTTTCTAATTAGTAAGTGAACTACTAACCAAAACTCATTTTGTAAGTGGCCAATATTATTCTAGGTTCCGAACTACATTTTTTTTCTAAAAATTATACGCAAAAGTTATTATTTTCACGAAACAATGTTTAATACAACCTCCAGAAACAATACCCGATCTCAACGAATAGAATAGAAAGGAAATACATTATTTTAATAAAATAAGGGGAATCACTGTAAGTACAGCTTTGAAGACGGCGTTTGATTAAAATGCGAATACATTTGCGATTCAAATCTTTCTTTTTACTGATCATAAAGTATTCAAATGCTCAAAGTTAATATTTCCGACACGTCGCCGGCAACGTGGTGGCATTTTATTTTTTCTATTTTTTTCTCTCGCTATATGTTCGTTTTCCATAGCGTTCTTACGGTTTGTTTCGCGTGGAATCAATGAATTGTTGCTTTGATATATTTTGAAAGCATTTTTAGGTACCACGTGGACGTTAAAGTCTTAATTTTTTATGTGATTTGAGTAACCACAGATCAGTATATAATGTAACGATTCTTTTTAACTGACTAAGCAAAGCCAAACAATGTAACGATTCTTTTTTAATTGATAAAGCAAAACCAAACGGAAAAATAATGATTTTAGCAGTCTATGTAGTATGTTTGTATGTGGGTATTTCGATCTGTTCCAATTCACAATTCTTGTCTTGAAAAAGATTGCCTCAGCGATAAGGCTACCTATTGTATAGTATACAGTATACTGTTTTTTTTTATAATTATTTATATATGTTTTTAGTGGAATAAAGTGTTTTTAACGTCTAAGGACATCTAATAACACTAATGTTGTTATTAAATATTAAAATCCAATTCGAAAAGTAGAACCTTGTACCCTTGAAATCAATTTAGTGCCAAATTCCTAAAGAGTTTATCAAGATTAATTTATCTTTGATAACAATTTGATTTCGGGTATAATCTATCTCAGGATTTTCAGAAATTTTGGAATGTCCAATGTCTGCAAATTAATTGTTAACATCGGTTTCATAACAGACTCTGGTTTTTCTCTGTTATTTATTTATTACTGACAGATTTGGGCAAAATCTAATTTAACTACTATATAATTACTAACTACAACTACATTTTGTAGTTAGTAATCGCAACTACATAATTACAAAAAGTAATTGAAAAAGTAGTTGAACTATAAACTACAAAAAGTAGATGTAATCACAATTACAAACTGCTTTTTAAAACTACATATTTTATAAAGATTTACTTACTTATAAATTTTCGTTTCTTGCTTACAACTTTTTACAGTTACAATTTCGAAGTACAACACCTTTAACACACGCCCACGGTATAAATTCTTATTGTAATTTGTAGTTATAACTATTAATTACAACTACAGTAGTTTTAATTGTTGTAGTTAAATTTAATGTAATTTCAACTACTTGTTGTTTACTACATGTAATTGTAATTTGTAATCAAACTACACAAAAGTAGTTAACTACGCCCAACTCTGATTACTGATGACTGATCAGAAATAAATACACATATATTTTCGGCTTGGTCTGATGGTTCACCGGGATAGAATGCCATATGGCATTAGGTTCGCCACTTGTAATTTATTTTAACTGTGCAATAATGTTAAAATAAATAAATAGATAATCAATATGTAACATAATACTATACATATCTGTAACATATATCATATATCGATGTATGTTCCTTGGGGAAAGTTGTTCAGTACCATGTATTGGATTCATCCATAATATAGTTTCAGTATATTTTGTTAGACCCTGTTGACATAATTATCAAAAAGGCACATAGAAAGAGTATTTTTTTTTTAAACCCTGAAAGTAATATTTGATTATTTATTCATAATTATAATATTTAACATATAATAATTATGAATATAATAAATATGAAATATTAACGTCATAGGTACCAATTGAGTACATTTGAAAACAAAAAAAAAATTGCAACGAAATCAATGCTAATTCCTATGAAAACAAGAGCACTACCGAATCATTAATACGCTCGAGTAAAACAAAGAGGATCAGAACGAAACATATTAAATATTCAATGTAACAAATTTCCGATATCCATCACAACTCAATCAGAAAAAGCTTTCGTCCTTGATCATATACAACCAATGTTACTTATCCAGCAATGAGAATACATTCTATAACCCGCCTATTGAGTGCTACAAATGCAATAGGTCTCGAGTAAGCACGCACTCAGGGGTTATTGCCAGCCCTGTTCTATCGGATGAATATGGCCCGTAGGAAATGATGAGAGTGGCGGTCGCTATCAGCGGATGTCGCGCGTAATGTCAGCCAAATGTCGGTGTTTCATAAGGCCAGGAAAAACGCGGAAAGAAGCTATTATTATTTTATAATAACAACTCTTTATATACTCGTAGGTTACCAGTTGTTTCAGGTACCTAAAAGTCGTTGCTAAATATTATTTTATCAGTTGAAAATGGCCCGTTCAAAGTAATCATGACAAAAGAGTCGCTATTGGAGGTATTTCGTGAACAATGATTAAAGTTTGGACGCGGTCATAGGGCTGAGCCTCAAGGTAAGCGACGCTGTTATATTTTGCCAGTCAATAGAATTCCGATAGATAAACTGTAACGCAGCACAGTACTGCTCATTTTGTATGGAGGCTTGGTCTCATACAAAATGAGCAGTACTGTGCTGCTCATTTTGTATGAGTACTGTGCTGCTCATTTTGTATAAAACTTACGGTCTCATATATTTATTTATATTTAGTACATTTTTATTGATTTCCATTTTTGATAGCTACAAATGCAATGTATTTCTGGTAATTACCAGCCCTGTTCTATCGGATGAATATGCCCGTAGGAAATGATGAGAGTGGCGGTCGCTATCAGCGGATATATGTCACGCGTAATGTCAGCGTTTCACAGGGCCAGGAAAAACTGCGTAAGGTTTATTTACCACATTAACTCCTTACTTATATAGATTAATGCATATTCTTTCATCCTGAGATGGGAGAAGGACAAATATGCAGTATGAATAACTAGCTTTAATAAAAATATTAATATTAATACTCGTACTTTATTTTTTTAATAAGTATTAATCTCCTAGCTTACACTCACTAGGTTAATTTGATTTTACTACTGTTTTTCACCTGGTATAGTCTAAAAATACTTAATCTCCTAATAACAAAACATTCTTGCTACACCATGCAAACGTCTGCTCAAACCCTTTGTGTATTCAGTGGCGATCTGTATCACAGGTTTCTTACGAAACCTGTCACAGACACCACTCTCTCACAATTTATTTTTGCAATGTTATCTGCTTTAGGTAAGTATTCAAACTCACAATTTTTGTACTAGCATGTAAGAAAAGATACTTTCTAATTATGTAATTGTTACATGTACATTGTGAAGAGAAAATAAATTTATTATTATTATTATATAGCTTTGGGAGCAAGGATGGGCAAGAGTCTAAATGATGTCAATAAGTGATTCGGCTATTAATCTATCACTATTTTGAGTCCCATTCTCCATCTTTACACCCACCAATGCCTTGGGGTCTGCCTGTCCCGTTAGAAATAAAAAAAGACGTAGGTAATAGTTTAACAGTACCTCTTTATTTCAATTAATGCAGAAGTCCTAAGTCTTCAAATAAGTTGTTGGTAAGTTTTATTTTATGAGTATCGTTAACATAAAGAAATAAGTAATTTTAATATGAGAGATAAGTAGCGGTCACGGGTATAAGTAAAGTTAGGCGTGCAGTCTACTGGGTTACACAATTTCAAACATTATTCAGGCCTACTACTGAATACTGTCTGTCTGTATTGTTTCAACCAGCTCGTTTCCTGGCTCCACACTGACATAGAAAATACACTTCCCTCAGGAAATGTATATGTATTTTATTTATTACTGCTTACTTGTTTATTTAGGGCGCTTATAGGTTTCTGTCAAGTTTGCATAGTAATAATAGTAATTTTGAATACAAATGTTTATTCCGCATTAAATCTATACACCCCTAGTTTAATTTTGAAGTTTTATTGATATAGTACGGAAGTATTTTGAAGAAAATGAAAATGATTTATCATTGTTGATCTGTAAATAGATGTATACAATGTCCTTTTTAATTAAGTACAAATATTTTAAGGGGTTATTCAGTCCATCATTTTGAACAACTTTGCCCAATAAATATATATCGAAATACGAAAAAAAAATTTAGGTTCTCATACAGATCGAAGTAGTCACGTGATATCGTTACTATGAAAAATGCAAAAAAATTTTTCGTATTTCGATATATATTTATTGGGAAAAGTTGTTCAAAATGATGGACTGAATCACCTCTTAAAATATTTGTACTTAATTAAAAAGGACATTGTATAGTTAAAGCATGTTTATGTTTTTCTTACTAGTTAATTTTCAATTCCTACTTTTATATATGTATGTATATATATATATATATTATTGGATTGTACAGATATAAATGCCTATAAGTATCACTCATGTAAATAAAAGATTTTTTTTCTTCTTTTTTTTAGTTCAATTAAAACATAACCAATTGTGATATTTTTTAGATCTTTTTTACTGACCCACTCCTAGGCTCCCATATCCTTCCAACCTTTCGGAGAGACCACGTAAGGAACACCACACTTACGCTGATGATACGGTCATGCCTTTCGGAAACGAGCAAGTTATGTGGGAAACAATGTAACCATGCTGCGTCTGCCGGGCCCTGGAACACGTGATAGACCTAAGAAATGCTGATTTGACTTCTTCAAGGTTATGCGGGCATATCTTTGAAGAATATAAAATATATAATATTTAGAATATAATGTTTCTGTAACCAAGGATTCTCAAGGCAGTGCGAAGCGGAAAAGAAAAAGTTACAGCTGAGGGAGAGAGAGAAATTTGTTTTTAGACAATTATTTATTTTATTAACTTAAAATATTTAAACATTATGATATCAACAGTTTCAAAGAGAAAACTCAGCAGGCTGCTATGTACAGGGATCTGTGGAAGAAAGAAGGGGATGCTTTGCCCAGCAGTGGGACACCCAAACAGGCTAGATTAACCATTTTCCATTATCCCCATCAGCGTGCTATACCTGATAGCTTCGTATCGAGTAAGTAAGACTAGCGGTAAATTAAACGTTAGCTTCAACAAGGAACTGCGTTTGACTAGTTCAAATTAAACTAAGTTATAGGGAACGAATTAACTTGTACTAACTACGTTACTTACCTTTGACAACTTTGGCTTGTTAGCGCTTAAGACTGGTAATAGTGGAGATGACTTATTATTTAGCTTTAATTAAAATGCCTGCAACTCGATCTTGACTTTACAGTGAATATAATTGATTAAAGATGTACCTATCTTAGAATAAAAACTTGAATGAACGCATACCTACATTACATCAAATGGGTTTAGATAGGTACATATTTTTACTACTACGAGTAGAATAAGTTTTTGAAAAAATAATCATTGATTCGGTCTAGCTATTATTCGTGAGGTCTAAGTAGTTATTTATTAAGATAAACTTAATAAGCCCAAACTCGATGGGCTTGCATCGTTTTATTACAGGGTTTCTATAGCCGCCTTCTGGATCCATCATCAGATCAACTTTTTGTCATTATAATATTGCGTTGTTATCTGATTTGTAAGCAATTCAGAACAATAAGAGAAATTAATAGAAATAATGAATAATATTTTTAATGAACATAAATTAAGTAAAAATATAAGTAAAACCAAGTCCCTGATTGTCTCAAAAACAGGTTAACTAATTATAAATAAATAAATAAATAAATATATATATATATAAAGACAAATTACACTGATTAAGCAAGCCCCAAAGTAAGTTCGAAACTTGTGTTATGGGATACTAACTTAACGATACTATATTTTATAACAAATACATATATAGATAAACACCCAAGACCCAGGACAATTTCAAATAGGCCATTTTCCAAGTTGCCCTGACTGGGGATCGAACCCGGGACCTCTGGGTGGCAGACTAGCATGGTGACCACTACGCCACGGAGGTCGTCAAATTAAAAACATCAAACTTACGATAACTAAATATTTAGGTACAACGAAGAGTCAAGATGCTCAGAAGATAGGAAAAAGAGGATTCATATTGCCAAAAATACATTTAAGAGGAAAAAATACATATTTTGTTCTAATATCAAAGAAAGTTTACGTCAAAGATTGATTAAAACATTTATATGGAGTACTGCTTTGTACGGGTGTGAAACGTGGACGATGTCCAAAAAGGGTAGAGATAGATGAGAAGCGTTTGAAATGTGGTATTGGAGAATAATGAAAAAAATTAGTTGGTCAGAAAAGGTTACAAACAAAAAGGTATTAAGAATCATCATCATCCGAGCATATTCCCGGTTGCATCCTCAGCAGTAACGCTTCAGAGCCCGGGGTCCGCTACCTAACCAAGGAGATTTGACGAGGTTACTGGTTTTTACACAGAGCCACTGCCGTCTGACCTCCACAACCCAAAGGGCAAATCAGGAACCAATCCTTGGATAGTTTGATGATCAAACGCTAGGTGGCGTTCGGGACCCACAGTTTTACGTGCCTTCCGAAACACGGAATCATCTTTCTTTTCGGATAATCAGGTGATTCAAGCCTGCAATATCCTATCTAGACTGGAAACAACTTTTAACAAAGTATGCTTCCCAGTGGGAATCGAACCCATGACCTCCGTCACAAGGCGAACGCCTTGACCACTGAACCACGGAGGCTGTCGAAAAAGGTATTAAGAATGTGGGAGAGAAAAAAACAAAAACTACAAATTATAGAAAACAGAAAAGGAAAAATGTTCGGTCATCTACTACGTCACGATGAGTTATTTAAAACAATAATGGAAGTAAAAAGACCAGAAGGAAAGCCCAGAAGGAGATTTTTCGATCAAGTAAAAGAAAAACTATACGTGAAAACATATAGAGAGAGAACTTAGCGGAAGAAAGAGAGATACGGAAAGCACTCCACCGACTAGAGCGCAGCTCTTAAATATAAGGGGAAGATCTGATTTACATTACCATACAAACCTCAATTGGAAACCAGAAAGTGGCTCAAATGTAAGTTGTCAGATTTGACCTAAACAAACAAATACATATATAAACAAACAACAAACAGGGCAAGCTAAATAAATGCTTGTAATAATAAAAGCTTGTAAAAAATTGATTTGGGTATCGTATGTAGATCCAAAAATAAATATATATACTGTGCTTATTTTGTATGAAAAGTAACTTAATGAACCGTTCTCTTGGTCATAAACAAAGTTTTGAAGTTTTACACATTCTAAGCAAACTGGACACACCGTTTTTAATACAACATAGTTACCGTAGATAGACACGGTATACCCAACGATCTATTGCTTTCGATATTATTGTATAGTAATTGTCAAGCTATGCCTGATGCATAGTGGTAAACTATATTTCAATTCAATCATGCGAGAGAGGGTGAAATCCCGTTTTGTTTATTAGTATACTAGTGGCTCTGTGACCTTACGAGTCACCCCGTCACTTGTAAGTTTATCGGATAAAAAAGTTGTTCTCAGACAAAAAACTGAGGATAACAAAAAAGTTTCATTTTTTTATGTCTTAAATATATTAAAGAGAGTTTTTTAATGTCTGAAATATGATATTTTTGAAGTTCAACTTCAATAAAGTAATTCTATGGCCAAAATTCAAAAATAATTATTATTTTATATATTAGGGATCTATTTATTTATCTATTGACCACAATAGTACAAAATGTCGACTAATGCAATCTCTACCAGTCAGCCTTTAGGAAAAACAGTAATAAATTTAGTAACGATAGGTGCTTAAAGGTAGATTCAAAGATTCAAATGTTTATTCAGTAATTAGACCTTTACAGGCACTTTTACACGTCAATAAGTATAATTTATGTTACGTGAAAAGTATATTAAAATTTAATTTATTTTTAAAGAAAAGCTACCGATACCAGCGCTTCGTAACGACCACTGCTGAGAAGAAACGCCGAAAGAAACTCATTTTCACAGTATTGGTAAGTATATATTTAGTACAATGTAAAAAAGTCGCCCAACATTAGAGATAAATAAATGATGGTATTTATACAGTATTAAAGGGGATAAAGACAACTTCTATCCGACAAACAAGCCCGACGAGGTTCTTGTAAGAAACACAATTTAACTTCCTTCCAACAAAATGTTTCATTTGAAAGCCTTCCTGAAGGATTGTAACAAATTGAATTTCACGCCCGCTCAATCCTTTATTTCATCGCCTCCCTTTAATGCAAAGAAAAGATTATTAATCGAAAATTTCCATCTTAGCGGAAATGTTTACGAGTTTTAAGGAATCTGTTTGTGTTCTTAAACGTCAATTTTTGATCCCCGTAAGGTATTGCCTCATATTGAATTCAAATTTAATTGGCTTATATTGAATTTAAATTCAATATGGGCCAATTTAGGTCAAGTGTTTATGTAAAAAAAATGAAAAGAGGAATACAGGTTGTGACTTGAACTTTCGCGGTTACAAATGATAACTTTTATATTATTAACAATGCTGGAGTTGCTGCTATTAAATACAGGAGGAAAATTTATTAGGACAAAATAAATAAACATAACTATTTTGATCGATTTATCGGTCATGGGGACGTCAAAATATTACGTCACGCATAATGTTGACATTTCTAACTCTTTTTTTTTTATTTTACTGTCAGCATACTATCAGTGTTGCGATATGGACCAATTCTCCCTTTATTGGAAGAGGCCTATTTAGTCCAGCGTTGGACAAATATAAGCTCTAAACTAAGGAAAGTTATTTGCACAAAATACATCTGAAATATTATAAGATTCAATTTAGAAAATAATACTAGGAAACATATCGTGCAGAGGGGCCATTTGTTTCGTATCTGAGCAAACCGTTCCCCGAAGTGGTAATGTTTCTGCGCTCAGCTATTCAGAGCAACATGCTCTTGATTATAGTTCCGTCTAGCAAACGGATTCTGTGGTTTCACTGTTTGTCATTTACAAATCACCTTTAAAAAAGCTTGAGAAAAGTAAAGGAAGAAACAGAAAAGTATACTAGTAGTTCGCCTAGAATTGTGAACGCGCGAAATCCTTATCGCGGCAACCCTTTGCGAGATGTGGCTCATGTTCAGACTTACAAATTCAATTAGCTATTTCTACAAGCCTACCGCATTTCATAAAAATCCCATCAAAATTACTCGAGTTATCGTAAAATACTTACGTAGGTACAAGGTATACATACATATAATACATATAACATATAATTTTTAAAAACTAAAAACTGACTTCAGCCTTTTACTTCGGACTATTTTGATAAAAAAGTTCTATGGGACCACCTAACAAGTACATCCTTTCAAACAAAAAAGAATGTTCCAAATTGGTCCTGGCGTCTTCAAATAATCATATCATATCATATCATATCATTTATTGCTTCCTTAATGTATCATACAGGTCTTTATTAACAAAATAAGTAACAATTAAGGACCCTGACGGGCGCTGCAATGGGGAAGGGCCACATTTTTGTCAAATCTATGTTATTGAATTATTTTATGATATATTTCAATTTATGTACCTATATAATATCCATGCAAGTTATATTTTATTCGTCGTATTATAAGTTTATTCATTAATAATAAGTTAATAGATGTCAAACTTTTACATTGATAATAGTTATTATATGTCAATTTATTTATATATGTCAGGAATTTTTATTAATTTAGTATATTGCCTTTACGGTGTAATTTTGTCTTCCAAATATTCGTTTATTGTGTAATTAACTTTATTGTGTTAATTAAGCATTTATTAGTCAATAGTTCTTTGAGTTTGTGTAGAAACGTTTTATTATTCTCTATGTCTTTGATGGCGGTTGGGAGTTTGTCGTAGAGCTTGATAGACATGACTAGAGGGCTAGATGAATGAAGCTGGAGACGCGAAGTAGGTAGTTGTAGCTTATTTTGATGCCTGAGTGTATATTTTGTTACTAAGTCTCTTCGTTTTTTGAAAAATTCAGGATATTTTCTGACAAATTTGCATGCATGTAGGATGTAGATGCATGGCAAAGTTAAAATTTTGTATCTTATAAAATAAGGTTTGCAGCTGTCTCTTTTTTTATATTTGCTATTATACGCAACAATCTTTTTTGCATGGTAAATACTTCATCGCAATCGGTTCCGTTGCCCCACAGAAATGTACCATAACTTAGCCATGAGTAGGCGTAGGCGTAGTAAGTGACAATAGCTGTTTCGATGTCCGTTGATTTTTTTACCTCCCTAAGCGCATACGCAAACTTAGATAATTTTGCGCGTAGTTTTTTTTGTATGAGACTTCCAATTTATGTGATTATCTATGTCAATGCCTAGCAAAGTAAATTCATTTACCACCTCTAAATCGATACCATTGAAGCTCATTTTAACCTCTAATGGTGGTTTTTGGTACGGGTGAAAGACCATTAATTTTGTTTTTAAATAATTTAATTCTAAGTTGTGCTCATTCAGCCAGTTAGATGTTTTTGTGAGAATGTCAGTAAGTTGTTCGCGCAAATTTTTATTACCTTGGGTGGACGTTAAGATGGAAATATCATCGGCAAATAGAACACAATGTTCTTTCATTATCTTTGGAAGGTCGTTGATGTATATTAGGAATAAAAGGCACCCGAGGACACTTCCTTGGGGGATAGAAGAAACGACTGACTTACAGTTTGATCGAATAATTTGAACTGTACTTGTTTCGTGATTGAAATATTCGACTTCCACGAATTGTTTCCTGTCTTTTAGATATGAACTGAACCATTTATGTGCAATACCTCTAATTCCAATGCCATATAGTTTTTTTAGAAGGATATCATATTGGACCATGTCGTATGCTTTCGTCATATCCAACAGTAATCCAATGCAATATAAACCTCTATCTAGCGTTTTTAGAGCTTCTTGGACGTATTTGAAGACTGCCAATATTGTCGAACGGTTTTTACGGAATCCATTCTGACATTCATCAAAAAGTTTATATTTTTCACAGAAGCTGTAGACGCGGTCAGCCATGACTTTTTCAAATATTTTAGAAGCTGTTGGCAATAGTGCTATGGGGCGGTAATTATTTAGGTCAGTTTGTTCGTTTTTTTTCTGAATAGGTTTTATGATAGTAATTTTCAGTAGGTCGGGAAAAGTTCCTTCATTCAGTGACTGGTTTATTAGTATAGTAAATGGTAGAGATAGTTCTTCCGCACATTCTCTGAACAAGTTCGGGGGCAGTTCATCTATACCGTGGCTTCTTTTGTTTTTTAAGTTTCTGATAATATTATGTATTTCTTTGGTATCAACAGGTCGAATGAATATGCTATTTTCCGAAGGGCAATATACAGGGCGTGACGAATTTATTCCCGTTCGTTTTTCGCCTATACTGGCAAAGAAATCATTAAATTTGTTAGCTATTTCCACTGGGTCCGTGATAACTTTTTTGTTTACATGCAATTCCATATTTTTTTTTCTTTAACTGGTTTTTTATTTGTACACTCATTGACAACACTCCACATGGTTTTGACTTTATTAGTTGATTTTTTTATTCGTTTTTTATAGTACAATTTCTTTGAGGTAGATACTGTTTTCTTTAACATATATTCATATTTTTTATAATAATTATTTAGTATTTCATTATTTGTTCTCAGGTTAAGAAGTTTCAATAATCTTTTATTTTTACACGATTTTTTTATTCCTACAGTTAGCCAGTGCTTCTTAATTGGTTTGTTTATTTTAATTTTTTGTTTTGGTATGCATTGATCCAAAATATGTATCAATCTGTCATGAAAAATTTCGTAGTTTTTATTTATATTTTTGTGTTGGACTAGGAGTTCGCACCATTTAATTTCTTTTAGTTTAGATTTGAAGCAATTTATATTCGAATTGTTGAAGAGTATGTAGAGTTTTTTATATTTTGTCTTGTTTTAAAGCTTATAGTCGTGGCGGCGTGTGCTGAAAATCCTAGTTTCTCTACTTTTGTTTGTATAACATTAATGAAATTTGTAAATATCAAATCTATACATGTTTCGGACGTCTTAGTAAAATGTGTAGGTTCATTGATGTGCTGCGTAAATCTATATTCTGTCATAAGGTTAAGAAATTGTTTTGTTTTTGGCTTATTTTTTAAAGTATTTATATTGAAATCGCCGCCTATAATTACGTTATGTGTGGAATATTTTTTATATATAATCTAATATTTTTTCTAATTGTTGTATAAAAATGTCAGGCCCTTTACCATTCCAATATAAAGAGATCAGCAAGATGTTTTCTTCTGGTAATTCTGTAGCACATAATTCTATATTGTATTCGATAGACATTTTGGTGATGTCGCTTCTCTCTCTCGATTCTATTTGGTCTTGTAATAGGATACAGACTCCCCCACCGTCGTAGTTCCTTCGGCAGTACGATGCTGCAATTTTGTATCCACTAAAATTTATTAAGTTATTTTTTTCCTCAGTTAACCACGTTTTCGATATGCAGATGGCTTTATAAATAGGGTTTTGGCTTATGAAAGCTTCCAATAAGTGTTTTTTGTTACCAATACTTTGGAAATTTTGGAAAAGGATGTTAAACTGCAGTTTTTCTACGAAAGGAATTATTCTTGCCAGGTATTGTCGGTCTACTCATGCTTGGTTCTTTATTACTCTCTTTTTCACTCAGCTCTATTTTCTTTCCTTCAACATACAGCTTATTGTTTTTTATGACAGCGTATTTTCCTAAGTTTCGTGCCTTAAACATTTCTTCACGCAGTAATTTCATTTCTTTTAATGCTTTTCCTTCCATGAGCTTAGAAACTGAGAGGCCAGTTCCTCGGAAACAGTGGCTATTATTTAAGATATATTTTGTCATCTTTTTGCTAATCAGTTCAATTATTAAGGGGCGGTGTCTGTTGTTGTTGAATCTTCCCATTCTGTGAGTTTCTTCTATATAGCCAAGTATGTCAATGTTGAGGATTTCTCGAAATGCCTCAGCTATTCTGCCGTGTAAGTCATATTCCGATTCTTTGTATTCGTGGAGACCATAGAGAACATTTTTTTTATTATTGGTATCGGGTATTGTAGCTGGTAATTCATGTGTTCTTGGGCTTCTCACTTTAATTTCAATTTGTTTTATCTTTTTTATTAATTTTTCATTTTCTTTTCTGAGTGTCTCTATGTTGATGTTTATTTCTTCTATTTCTTTTTTTCGTAGGTCGTTTTGTTTGCGTAATGATGTGGTATCTCTTTTTATTTCTTCTCTTAATTTTAGAATAGCCTTGTTTATTTCTGTTGCAATCGTACTCTGCAAGTCCTTTATTATTGATTTATTGTTTTCTTTTAACTGTGTACTTATAAGGTAGCTTATGTTTTCTAGGGTCAATTCTGATTTTTTGTTTGAGTTTTCATTATTTACAGTGTCTCCTAGGAAGCTGATGTCCTCCGAGCTTATCGAGTCATTAATTTTTTTTAGTCGTTATATTGCTACATTCAGATGTAATACAAGAGACATGCTCATCTTGATGTTCTCGATGGCGTATGGGGGTGTCAGAGTTGTCTCCCTTAGGTACTTTACAAATACATGCTTGGCAACGCCATCCTTGCTTGTGCTCTTTTGACATTGTGTTGTAAAACCTCTTGCTGGATACATTTGCACACTCGAGGTCGTACCGTTCACTACATAACAAACAGTCCAGGTACTCTTTGTTTGGAATTTCTCGTTGGCATCCTGCACATTTCCTATTTATTGTTGCCATGGTTGTGTTCAGTTACTTGATTTGTGATGATTACTCCCTCTAGCGGTGGACCTAGTCAATCTTGTAGAGTAAGTCGATGCTTATAATATCGAGTTGATCGTGCTGTTGGTTAATGTTTTTGCTGTGCTTCTTCCAGTCTTGCTTGCTGTAATCGGTGAACATACATAAAAAAAATCGTGACGGATTGATAACCTTCTCCTTTTTAAAATTGGTTAAAACTAATACAGTATACAAAGAAGTTAATAGCGCCTTTATGCTTTTAAACTTGTTTCTGCTAAAAGTAGCCACTTTTGGCGAAAACAAGTTTTAAAGCTGGGCGGACTGCAAATGATACTTTCAAAGGTTATTCATAAATTAATTTAAAGGTCCATCTAAGTGCCGCAACAGACGGGGCGCAAGTTGCGTTGCGTAACAGCTAGAGATGGGCAGTGGATAGTACTCAATCTACCCATATGAGTATTTACTCACTAGATTTAACAAATAGAGTAAATAGAGCGTGCTCAAGTATTGACATCCCATTTGATGTCTGTTTACTTATTTTTACGTAAAATTACGTCTATGCACACCTCCCACCAAAAAATGATAATGAGTCTAAGAAGTCTACTTTCAGTGTATGATTAGTATGGTATTTTCATATAATTTTGCGTCGCATATAACGTTTACCTACATTTTAAGCATATTATGGCATACGCACACACTTTCCGACAAGAATTGCAAGTGTATACTAGATTTAAGTTATTAAATTGTCATGAAAACATGAAATAATGAATATGAATATAAACATGAGTCGCAACTCATATAAATCAATCTACTCACCAAATGGATAAATAAGGATATTTATCGAGTATTTACTCAATCTACTGAGCAAATACTCAAAAGGGTTGATTGAGTATTTATGGATCGCCCATCACTAGCTGTTACGCGGCGCAACGTGCGCCGCGTCTGTTACGGCCCTAATACCTAACATTGTGCAAAAGGTTAATTATCACCACATCTATGATTAGAATTTATTTCGAATCAGGGTGCCACTTATGCCTTGATCTATCTTCAACTTAAAGTAGACTTAGGCTTCACTCACTTATTCAATTACGTTCTCGTGATTTTTAGGGTTCCGTAACCTGAGGGTAAAAATGGGACCCTATTACTAAGACTTCGCTGTCCGTCCGTCCGTCTGTCTGTCACCACGCTACATCTCATGAACCGTGCTAGCTAGACAGTTGAAATTTTCACAGATGATGTATTTTTGTTACCCCTATAACGACAAATACTAAAAACAGAATAAAATAAATATTAAAGACGGGCTCCCATATAACATACGTAATTTTTTATAGATACGAGTAATACAACGGAACCCTTCATGCGCGAGTCCACTCGCTCTTGGTCGGTCATTTTTAGTAGCCTTGCCTAGCCTTTTCAGTTGTTAATATCTCGTGATGATACAAGAAAATGTCTTCCTTTCCCTAAGACACATGATGAATCACCGGCGCACCCAAGGTGTTCTCCGGATACTGTGGAATGCTCCATCACTCACCACCGCCGGATATGAAGCTTGTATCTCCGTGTCACACTAATGATGCGGATGTTGGGGCAGTAAACATTAAACTTGATGCTAGAACGGATACTCAGGACATTTACTCGAGTATCTGAGTACTTACTTTGTACTGTACATCGTTTTAGGATCCGGACGTGAAGTCCTGTGATGTGAAATCTTATAAAATTTAAATAAAAAGTAATGTTTTTTGCTATATAAAAATAAAATAAAACATATATACATGTTTAACTTTCAAAAGTAAAAAAAAAAAAAATTGCCTTTCTTTAAAGCAACACAGCCTGTGACAATCAGGATGATGTAAGATGTTTATAAGGCATTTCGAAGTTTGGCGGAATAAAGTAACTTGCATACGTACCTACGTATGCAAGTTTCTTAAATATCTACATGATCCCTCAACTTACTTTCGCGTTTTTGGGGCAGTAGAGTAAAAAAGGGAATCAAAGAACTGATGGGTTGGTACCCAAATCAAGTCAGCTATAATAATCGTCTTTAAAATTTTGTGACATACGGATAAGGACTCAAAATTTTTCTTCATCCCATCTACTCGAAGAACGATGTTTTCATCCTAAAACATTTGAAGCCAAGTTACTTCTGATTCTCTCGGGATTGAAAAGTGAAAAAGAAAATCTCAAGGGACTAAAAACAATGGAGAATATGCATACAATTTAAAATTGTATCGGCGTCGATATTCACACTGTGTTTATAGTGTTTTTAGGAAAAATTGTTTAAATCTGTATTTCTGTGTGGTTATTTTTTGTGAATATATATTTGTAGTCAATCTAAGACGATGACAGAAACTAGTTTTGTCAAAGCACAATCGGATAATCTACCGAAAATAGATGCATTTATGATGTCGGCATATTTTACATCAGACTTCGATTTGTCGAGATTTTTCATTTCTTAAATATTACTTTTTATGATAGCATACTCTGTAAGAGCTGCATTTACCAGTGCTATTCTTTGCCTTTTAACTACGGCCATTGTCTCACCTGGTGATGGCATATTCGGTTTCTGACATAAAAATATATGAGGAACAACTCCTTTCTTTAACCGTAGATTAAGTTTTTCTCCTTTCTGTTTCATTATGTTATCTATATACATAAAAGAAGAAACTGAATGTCCGACTGACTGACTAACATATCAACGCACAGCCCAAACCGCTGGGTCTAAAGGCTCCAAATTTGGCACATAGGTTCCTTATGAGGTCTAGAAGTGCAATAAGAAAAGATTTTTTAAAATTCACCCCCTAACGGGGTGAAATGGGGGTCCAAAGTTTGTATGGACAAACAAAATTAGTTTGACCATTTTGAAGCGTTCCGTCGCTCTCTTTCGGTCTAGCGAATGACAGGAACAGGGAGTAGGGAGCAGGGAGCAGGGAGCAGGGAGCAGGGAGCAGGAAGCAGGGAGCATGGAGCAGAGAGCAGGGAGTAGGGAACTGGGAGCAGGGGGAAGGGGGCAGGGGGCAGGGGGCAGGGGGCAGGGGGCAGGGGGCAGAGGGCAGGGGGCAGGGGGCAGGGGGCACGGGGCAGGGGGCAGGGGGCAGGGGGCAGGGGGCAGGGGGCACGGGGCACGGGGCACGGGGCACGGGGCACGGGGCTCGGGGCACGGGGCACGGGGCACGGGGCACGGGGCACGGGGCACGGGGCACGGGGCACGGGGCACGGGGCACGCGGCACGGGGCACGGGGCACGGGGCACGGGGCACGGGGCACGGGGCACGGGGCACGGGGCACGGGGCACGGGGCACGGGGCACGGGGCACGGGACACGGGACACGGGACACGGGACACGGAGAGTCCTATGAGAATCACTTTTGGCTTCTACACGGACGAAGTCGCGGGTTAAGCTAGTATTCAATATAATTAACTGTATCTTCTTTAACCTGAAATCAATTAATTATCAATCATCAAAATTTCGTAAAACCGCAAAAGGAATAAGGAAGCTCTTTAAAGAAATTTTTTATGAACTTTTGTACACTTGTGAACCAGGTTAGTTTTAGACCGAATCTTCTACTGCTTAATAGCTAATTCACACTTAGCTGTACATAACTATAGAATACTTAAGTTAAAATGATCTTCACAACAAAATACAACCGATAATAGAGATATGTATTTTCCATTTTCATTATCTTACACCATTGTTTTCGTAATTTTGCATCAAAATTCAAATTCAAAATTCAAATGTTTATTCAGTAATTAGACCGTTACAGGCACTTTTACACGTCAATAAGTATAATTTACATTACGCGTAGTTTATATTGAAATTTAATTTATTTTAAAGAAAAGCTACCGATTCCAGCGTTTTGCGTGGAATACGAAATGATTGGCCAAGTGCGTGTTGGGCCACGCGCAGTGTAGGGTTCCGTAGTTACGAATGCCAACTTTGAGTTCATGCCACTAAAAACGTCTAAAAACGAATGTACTATTGAATTTGTATGAAATTTTCCTTTTCCGAGTAAATTTTATAAGTTGATCGACTTTAACTTTTTAATTTGTAAACCCTACTTAGCTCTGATTGTTTTCCTTCAAATTTCGTTATATTCACTATAGCTGTGATTTTTTTCACGTGTCCATATATAGCCGATGAACAGATAGAGGAAGGAGAATTTTTTCACTTTAAAACCAAATATTTCAGAAACGGATCCCTAAATCGAAGAACGGTGTGCCCAAGCTCATAATATTTTTGAAAGACCTATTCAACGATACCCCACATGATTAGTAAGTCGAAAAAAAAATTGACTTTTGACTTTACTTGTATGGGAGCCACCATAAAAAAAAATTTTAGTATTTTATTATACCACTTTTTCCGCATATTTAATATACATACCTGTACCAAATTACAGACAGACATGGCGAAACTATAAGGGTTCCTTGTTTACTACGGAACCCTAAAAACACTTCATCTGGTGTACTAATGGTAGTGTTTTTACATTTCGGTACCATACAATACTTGTAAGAAGGTCTTTCTTAACTTCTTCCATAATTTGTTTAGCAATTAAAACTGAAAATAAGTATTAAGTAACTGAAACGCTACTATAGTAATCAAACAGGACTTAAGTCCTGTTTGATTACTATAGTAGTAGTAGTTGGTTTACCAACTACGTCATCAGAAGCGCGCGCAAAATGGTGGCGTTTGAACGGCTCAAATTTATTACTTGACTATTTTCAAGCCTATTTATATTTTTTTCTTTGTTATAAAGATGTAAATGATTAATTTAAGACATAAAAAAAAAAATCATGAATATTCTCTATTTAAAAATTGAACACGAGTGTAATCTATGTAAAATCAAAAATAATGTCCGCAGTCGTAATTATGGAATATGGAAATCATATGGTCGTCAACATGGATGAATGTAAGTCAACATTTTTATGTACTACGCTTGGGAAAAAAACACAACTATAATAAAAAAAAGCACAATTTTTGTCTTTAATTCAAAGTTATTACAGAAGTTTAATTTTTTTAATTTTAATAATTTTTTGTAAGTTCAAGCTCATAGTAAATATCAAGTTTACTTATCAAAATAAAAAGATATGAAGGACCACGCAAAAAAAGTGAAGCACTTGACACAGTGAACATTTCATCAGAAGTTAGTCTCTTCGAATCCGATATCTATGAATCACTCGCTACGCTCGTGATTTAACTGTGAGTACTATCGTTTCGCTCTCGATTCAAGGTAGCGCTCTCGCCTTCAAAATATTACCTTTGTCCCTTGTAGCATTACTGTGTCGGCTCATAAGGTAAACTATTAAAAAGTATGGTAAACGTATTTCTTCCTTTTCTGATTTCTAATCAGAGAAAGGAAAAAATTTGTTTACCATATGACGAAGACACAGCGCATTTAAATTTCACATGACGTCACGATCAGGTACGAGTTAACCAAGTAAAAAACAATGCAAAGTGATTTTTAATATTTGTTTATTACCTCTTCACGCTTCAACCACTGAACTTATATAAATGAAATTCGATACGGATATACTGTAAGACACAGGAAAGGACAAAGAATAGTTTTTATCCCGAAATGCCCACGGAAAGCGAAGCCCGCGGGCAAGCTAGTAACGTATAAATAAGCAAATATGTATGATTAAAAGTCATAAAATTATACTAATTTTGTTAATATAATTTCAATATATTTGGCAGGGTCTTACATATGAGTATAATAATTATAGCACGTACTAGCTTCAGGTTTGTACAAAGCCAAAGCAGCGCGGAACCACATACAAACTTATCGAACTATTCTCATATGAATCTACTAAATTTCTGACACTATTGTCTTACCAGTCGATAATTTCGGTTGCCTAGTTTTGTACGGAACATATCTTAAGGTTTACGATTGTACATTTAATAATTGCAAATATTTAGAATATGATAATGTCGTCATGCAGATTTGTAGACTGTAAACATTGGCCTTCACTGCTTAGATCGATTAATACTACTATTGGACATTTGAATATGGCATTGAGCAAGTGACGATTTGGAAGATTTTAATATTGAAGTTTTAGAGTCCCGCCCACGTCAGACTTTCTGTAGAACCGATAGTCGGGCCGACTTTTTTTCGCATGAATTTCTGACCCACTTTTTGCAGGTACGTGTGCGTTGCAGTTTTGCAACCAGTAGGTACGTTCTACTTTTCTCCTACAAAACATCGGTCACTGAATATTGGAAGTGGGCGGGCAGCCTTAGTGTGCTTGAAAATTTTATTTAGCGCTTTTTACAACATGTTCTGCAATCATCAATCTCACCAGCTGGAAGATTAAGGGCAAATCAAGATAATGTTTTTTACGATGCATTACCATGTCATCGTAATCATCATATCAGCCATAGAAAGTCCACAGTTGAACATTGCTGGACATAGGCAATAGAGATGTGAACTGGGTAGATTATCCAAAAATAATGGACCCATACTTTTTTGTTTAGTAAAGTAGTAAACTTTCACAAAGATACAGCGCATCGAAGTGCATCGCATCGAATGAAGGCGATTTACGTCACCTTCTGGTGAAAATCGAACCTGATCGTGACGTTACGTGAAATTTAAATGCGCTGTATCTTCTTCATTATTTGCACATGAAAAAAAATACGTATACCATACTTTTTGATAATCTACCTAAGGAGCAAAAAAAAAATTGTCTCAATCCTTATTCAATGTACTTAGCGTAAAAGCGTTATAGGAATTACAAACTCCAAACGCCACGAAAATTTGATCACTGCCGCTAAAAGATATGTGTGGTTTGAGCCTTAACAGCTCTATTGAAAACTACCTTAGATATTGTGAGCTGGCAGACTGCCAGAGGATTATCCTGGTCCCCGTCAGTGCTGCCAACTTTACCAATTTTCCCTAAATTTAGTAATTTTGCAAAAAAAAAGGCCTAAACAAACAACTATATCAAGGGCTT
This sequence comes from Acrobasis suavella, assembly GCA_943193695.1. Taxonomy (NCBI): domain Eukaryota; kingdom Metazoa; phylum Arthropoda; class Insecta; order Lepidoptera; family Pyralidae; genus Acrobasis; species Acrobasis suavella. The sequence goes on from OW971947.1 coordinate 9,937,304, forward strand.
TTTGGGCGAAATTGTATTTCCTTGTTTATCATAATATATGTAAAGCAAACGTTTATAATAATTGTGCTTGAATTATCAAAAACATACCTTAGTGAATCTTAAGAGCCTTTTCACCTTTGGTTGGCTGTCTCGCTCGCACATCAAATAATTTTTAAGATTATTAAAAATGTAACTCATTTGAAGTGTTTCATAAACTTTTTATAAATGTTATATTTTAGATATTGTAAACATGTTTTTTTATTGTTATGTGTGTGTGTGTATCGAGAATAAGGAAATCAAAATTAAAAATTTTTGATTTATTTTATTATTTTAGTGCCTTTATTATTCAATTAAGTGAACTGTGTATAAACGTTTTGTTATTTTTAATGTTACTAACATTTTCTGGGATATATCAATTCAAGAGCCAGCAACCCCATTCCCCGTAATACTTGTCTCACGTAACCTTACCATTCGGATCGAAAAACTTTTCTCATATTCCACTTTGAGTATAATATGCAGCCACTCGTCGGCAGATCAATGAATTCATGCTCCGCAATTTTTACATGTTTTAATTCTTACATGACTTTTAAATGAACAGTTCAGTGAAATAATTATGACACAAACCCCGTTTTCATGCTACTAAACACACAAATCAGCATGAGACTTTCCTGATGGTTATGTTTGTGGTTGTTATGCTTCGCCTTAAACACTACAACACATGTATAGCAAATTTGGATTCCTTTCAGACTTTTTTTAATAACCATAAGATTAAGTTTTACAGTAAATGGATGTGCTCGTTTTACAACTTATTTTATTATCTTTCTGAAGCGTTTTCAAGAGTCAGAGTTATTTACTTTCTTGTAGTGTCAAATGACAAGCAATCTATAACTGTGATTGTGAAAAACCCCTTAACAAGGAACGCTAGAAACACCCGCTCAAGTGATATATCGTGGCCTGTATCTTATAAATAACCTAAAATGTCTAATTGTTGCAACAATCTTACTTATCAACGAGCTATCTAGTATCTCTTTTCTTTTACTTTCATTTACTTTCCTTAATGTTCGTATAAATTTTACTATTTTTAGTAGTATGTACTCCTATTACTATTTGTGTACTTATATTCTTCTACACTGTAATACTCTAACTGCGCCAAATCCCCCACATCTTTTATAGCCTTCTTTTGCTAAAGGTTGGCTGAAAGAAATCGCTTAAGTGATAAGCCCGCCTTTGTACCTACTATATTTTAAAAGGTTAATATTAAAAAACTTTTGGTTGTTGTCATACTTAGTTGGTGCAATAAAGAAATTTTATCTTATCATCCAATAGTTATGCAAATTTTAAATTGGCGCACGATAAAATTAACTGAAAATGAGTAAGGCCAAAAACCCGCGACCTAATCTTATATCAAAATATTTTGTTTCCCAGTGGCCATAATGCAGTAAACCGAGGGCAGGGCCGGGCTTGGTCCCAACCAATATTTTTCATTACTATGCTAATTTCATTGTTCCAATAAACGGAACATTCCGTTCCGCAAAGAGGTTGGCAGTTTCACGAGCATTTTCTGTGTCCACTGAAAAATTTGGAACGAAAGGTCACCGGTTAATTTGAAATGCAACTGGCCAGTTTTAGTTTTTTAGTTCGAACGCGTCGGTTTAAATGAAATGTAAGGTATAAAATGTTGGAAATAGACTATTGGAAGCTTTATTTTCTTTTTTATTTTGATATTTTTTTCTTCTTTAGGAAAATGAACATAAAGTTTACAAAAGTTAGGATTTGTAGTGCCTGTTTGCAACTTTTATTTTTATATTCTCTGTATACATTTTCTGTGTACATAAATTGGAAAATAAATGAAAATTTACATTTTAGATTTTAATGTATAAAAGAACAGTGAAATGGATTAGGTCTTTCGCTGCTGTTATCGGTTTAAATTTAAGTTTAAAAAACCCGCCAGCTAGTAAGTATATCTTTTAAAATATGATATGCTGATTCTCGCACATTTTCTTGACTGCTTTTCCGATCTACATGCAAATTGAAGCGGCTGATGTTTTTTAGTTTCGCCCAAACCACTATGAAAGCGTAGCAAAATATACGAGAGTTTACTGACATCTCCAAACAAACCCCCAAACGAAGCCCACCTGATATACAATGTTATCGCAGTACAATCGTTTCAAATGAGCCAATGCGTCAATATTGGCCGTAATATCGCAGTAGTGTCACGTACAACGCCGAACCTTCCAAGTATTTCGTACACAACATGTGCGCTCGGACAACATTTTCTAATTCCATTTCCAAAAATTCCATCCGTATTGCAATCATATTTTTACTATCTTAAGCAGGAGCTCTGGTGGTCTGGAGGGACTACGCATTATTAGAGCTTTCGAAAGTGAAGCGATACCGGGCGTGGTCCGCACTTGGATGGGTGGACCACAAGTGGTATAAAATCCTCGAGCTCTTCCATGCTTCGGAAATCGGAAGGTACATAAGCCCGGTCCCGGCTTGCCATCTTTGTATTATGGCAGTCTTCAAGCTATTTCAGATGTTTTTAGGCAGCCCGAAAAATCTGAAACCAGTGTTGGTCTTTTACACACACGAAAAACAACAACTAATCTTAAAGAAGGGGTTTTCAGAAACAATTACCTAACTTATCGTATTCACATATTCCACATGCGAGTACATGGCATTACAGTTAAATTAAAAGAAATGTTTTTGTTGTCAACACAAATATTTTCATTTACATTAAGAAAATTTCACCGGGAAAGTGCAAAACCAGGACGGGTGCTGGTTGAACTTAAATTTAACCATACATAACATAAATCCCATCTGATAACGTTACACTTTGCATGAACTTAAAGATATTCAAGTTTCAAGTTTTGTCAAATTGTGCGTTTATCAGAATATTAAATCAAATAAAATAAAAAAAATGTATTACACACCAATGGCTTTTATATCTGTTTTCGAGTTACAGCCGATTTTGCATACAAACCAAAGCAATTGCTTTTTACTGCTACGCTGCCGAGTCCCACGGGGCGAGTGTTCCCTAACAAGAATCGTATTAACAGCAATATGAACATTGCGCTTATAGATATTGCTTTGGAAAAGAGAAGGAATGTTGTTTCATACTTCTATACTGGAATACGATGTGTATTTTGTATAGGGGTGACGACAGGGTCAGGAAAGTAGGATTGTAATCAGTTCGTCTTTTAGATTATCCAAAAATAATGGATCATATTTTTCAGTTTCTCAAAAAAATATATATTATACAAAGCATCAAAGTGCCGGAGTGTGGGGTTGCGACGTCACCGCTAGCCGTGACGTCATACAAAATTTCAATTTTTTGTTTCTTAGAGAAAATAAAGAGTACGAGTACAATTTTTTTTAAAATCTAACCTATGGTCTAAAAATTAGGCTATTTTTTCGTCCGTTTTTATTTCTGTTCAAATGTGCAGTCTATAAGAATAATTAACAATTTGCTTATAGGAGCCGAAGAAATTTATACTCATAGCTAAGTAATGTAAGCAAAGCGGCTAATCTCAAAGACCTTCAATTACGACAACTATCTGCAAACTGGCACAATCGCCGACAAAATTACTTCAGAATTTCATATCCACTATCTTACTTGAAGGTCTTAATTAGTTTTAATAAAATACTACTTATTTACTCAGAAACAGTCAAATTGATTAGAATATTTAGTATAAAGATTACTTGTCACTGAATAAACAAAAAGGTTACTTTTTGTCCAATAAAAATGTAAGGTTGCCCTAAGATTGTCAATTGATCGTCTACGTGGGCAACGCTGTGCAACAACTAGTAATCCATCAAATAAAACCTGTCAAATTTGTACATTTTCGTATTATAATTTAGCACATGATTTTGCAAACACAAAACTTAAAATTATCGCTAAGCTCTTCTGAAAATGAGCGTACAAGCGTGGTGCGTATAATTCTACACGAGACACTTTGATTACAGCTGTAATTCTCTTCCTCAATTTACCACTTGGCCGCTTCGATCCTTTGAAAAGTAGAAGACATATTTTCCGACTGCGTTTATAAGAGAAACACTAACAAAGTTAGTTTTAAGGTAAAGTTTTAATTGCGCTGGCAAATCTCAGTTTATCTTTGGCGGTCTCGAGGACTCTTTTGACTATAAATTCAATTGGGTGTTGGAAAAGATAATAGGTTATGTTTGGGTTGCTAGTTATGTCTCGCGCCAATTAATTAAGACTTTAATTTAATTTTTATTTTATTTGTAATTATTATTTTAGTTTTTTCTTATTTAAAAAATGTTACGCCAATTATAGTCGACAAATTAAAAAGTCATCACCTGAGCTGGTATGGCCACGTGATGAGAAATCATGCCAACCACCTGCCTAAAAAATTGTTGACTTGAAAGTAGTGACGGGTAAACCTATTATGCGACAGTATTTGATGGCAAAGAACAAACAATTATGGAGAACAAATTGGGAAAAGGCGAGATAAGAAGAAGTTGAATCGAGCTGAAGCTATCGGAGAATTTATAAAAAATTATTGTCAAGGATTTCTTGCTCTTACCACAATGCATAGATATACAGGAAATTTAATTAGTAAACAACAGTAAATGTTCATATTTAAAATATCCGTAATTATAGAATACTGGATTAACAGTAAGTATTTCGTTTACAATTTAAGAAAAAACGTGATTAGCTATATTTCAAATCAAAAAATCTGGTTATAGGAAATTTGTATCCAATCCTTTTTTTAATTCAGCCGTCAAGGTACTTAGCACAACCTTTCCGTCCACAAAACAATGTTGATCCAATCTACCTAAGTCAAGATGAAACGCTCCCTTCATAATTTAAAGCCAAGACAAGCGTTTAACCGTCTTTCCAGTTTTATCACCTGTAGTCACGTACAAGCCCCGTAACATGTTGCACCCATTGGACTCTACGTTTTGTACCTTCTGTCGGTCTAATACAGTCGTTTGTAGGCACTGTCTTTTTTATAAGTTCTTTATTTTGTAGTTAGTTTATTTAAAACAAACAGTTTTCAGTGTCATTAATTTTACAGCTGTAATATACACAAATAACATTGTACGGTATATTGTTTGTTTTTTTATCCTTAACTAAAACAATCTTCAACAAATTGTGAATATTGTAAACGGTAAACGGAATTATTTTACCATATCAATACAGGGTGACTTTTTACTCACCAGCCAAATTTTTGGAGCAAGCTCAGTCCATGATACTTAACTACTTCTTGTAAAAAAAAAGTTTTTAAAACTTTCTTTAATAAGTAAAAAAAATGTTCGTCTCCCATATAAAATTCGTTTGGCCGAGCGCAGATTTGAATGGGAAGCCCAATTTTTAATTTATCTAGTCTTTCGTTGTTTTTATGGAAAATAGTTCAGTATCATGGATAGAATATGCTTTAAAAATTAGGCTGGTGGTTAAAAAGTCACTCGGTATAAATCATGACCAGGAATAACTTACGAATTTGAATACATACATTAGATACATTTGAGGTCATCATGAATACCTTTAAATACAACAGAATTATTATTATATTATTATATTTAAGTAATTTTACTAAAATTTATCCTTTGTTTATAACATTTGAATCAACACATCACAAAGAGTAGATTCTTTTGCTTATTTATAAAAAAGATTTGTTGTTCGAGAAGTAGCAAATTTAAAGGAGCCCAGAATACATTTTTAAGCTATGGGAGAATGTGTTCATATAACTAACAAGATTTCGATGTCACTTGAAAGATATAGACCTTTCACGATGTGTCAGAAAGATGTAAAAAAAGTCATGGGTTGTTAAAACATCCACGTCTAGCTCCAATATACTCTCAGCTTAAAGAGCAAAAACCGGAGACAAACTGAGGCGAGACCTAAGGTAACGCTAGCTTGAGCTAATGAATTCTCACCTTGTTTACAATAAACCAAATGGCTTTTATGAAACTCATTCATTAAACGAATCTGTGGATTATGCGTCAGGCCGCCTCAGGACGTGACTTTTCACATTTTCCGAAAATTGATATTGTTTTACTATTGGTGATGTAGCATTACGTAGTCTTAAAGAAGCTGCTAGACTTTTTTATATGGTAAATTTTAACGTTTCATTTATAAAAGATATTGAGATAAAAATGTATTTATTGCAATTTAAGTCAGTTGATAAGCATGTGATCAAGTACTCAAAAGAATTGATTTGTGTGAAAATGCAATCAACTGATTAAATTCATTACAAAAATATGTTTTTCGTATTTTGCCATCGAATTTTCTGAGAAAAGCTACAAATTAGTATCATTGATTAAACTGTGTAGGGTACTGGAAAAGTGTCCTATGTTTAGATACAGGATATTTTTCACAACGAGAGAAATCGTCTTTCAACAACTTTTCACGCAAACAATGAATGGAGGGTTGTTGAAGTCCGTAGTGCTGTCATTCTTTTAAGTAGGTAAGTATTACTATTTAGTAGGGACCGAAAATAAAATTAGAAAAGTTCTAGAAGTAGTTGACGAAAGAAGCTTACTCAAAATACTGCACAATACGATTCAGAGATCATGTAGAATTAAGAGAAAACAAAGCCTTAGCTTGCCAGCCACCTTTCCTTTACGCTCTCCAACAGCTAATTCTAAGAAATAAAACGTTGGTAGGAGTAAGGCTTCACTTTTATCTTCTAAGCTTTCAGTGGATAAACTTATTAGCAATCTTAGTAATCTATATAATGGAGCCCCCGTGGTATTTAAATTTCCCCGTTAATAAACCCAGATACAGACTCGTAGCATCTTACTTGTTATTATAAACTAGTAAATACGTAGAGTGAGACAGTGATAGATAAACGCTGTCGCTGGTGCTATGCTACGGGCCTCCTGCTGGTTATTTTATAAGACAAAAAGTAATATTTGTCAATTTAACACACAAGTTAGATATTGGTTTTCCATATTTAGCGTCATATAATTTATTATCGACACAAAATTTTGAAATTGTCTTTTCTTTTTCGAATTTCCCACAATTTATATTTGCGACTTTTATGAATTTGAGATTAATTAGGTTCCTTTTTCATTACATAAATTACATTTTATTTTACAAATTGTACGAATCACGTTATGCGGTATACATACATTGTCTTTAAATAGACATAGGTAGGTCCTTTGCACAACAACGGACTGAAGGTTAATGCCTCTTTTCCTCGTCTATTATGAACATTTTAATACGTATAAATTTTGTTTTATGTTCATTTTGAACCCGCTACAAGCCAGACCACGCCTCACTTAGGTAAGTAGCCCGGTCTGGCAATTATTGGCACGTGTTCGCCTCGCGTCTCAATACCTTACTGGCTCGCTACTTCATATTGACTTACAATGTGATTCCGATAAAGCACGAATAGGACGTGCGGAGGTGCCCTCTAGTGCAATTCATTCTTTTATAAGGTTATTACTTCATAGTTTCATTCCCAGCCAGATCAAAATTGGAAATGACCTTATTAAAATTTTCTTAGGTGTTGCATTTTAAATTATAAAATGTATTTGTTACAAAATATTGTATTGGTTAGTTATTATCCCAATAAAAGTAAACTGCTCTGATTAAATCTCAACATAAAAATTTTACAAATAAACTTATAATAAACATAGTATTTTCTAATACTGCTTACTTCAAAAGGTATATATTGGAAACTGAATGCACTTACAAAAGTCATACTGTCTACAGATAAACTGGTTACACAAATTTTAAGAATTTTTTTTTTGATGTCACTTACATCGACATCTGATTGAATTTTCAAGAGTAGACAAGATTTTTTTGCATTTGTAGCTTTTTATCTCTACTAAGCTTTTAGTATTACGAACTGTACGCGCACACCTTAAGAGTATTATTCCTCCGTTCTGTAGCACCCTGTAGTCTAGCATGCTTGAAAGCCTAGTAGGATTTCTAGTAAATACCAGAGTACTTATCTAATATTATTTTTAAAGTACCGCCACGTTTCCACATATCTATATAAATCTGAATATTTGCATTTGAACTTAATATTACCAAGAACTCACAAGAACAAAGGAAACCATGTTAAGCTATTAATATCATCTCCTCGATTTTTCACAAAAAAGGTTGTTACCAAGCCACTTTGATTCTTTACGAAAATGTTCAACATAAAAATACAAAATCATCTCGACCAATATAACTTGAACAATTTCACGAACATTTTATTTTTTCCAATAACAATCGCTTAGAAACTTCCACAGTACCCAGTTACAGGTAAGAAGAGCTATTGTGAACAGGCGGTGGACATGACAGTACCTTATTAGTTACATAAAAATTCTGTTCAATAATAATCTTTACTTTGTTATAAATAAGGTTTGAACTTGTATGCGTGGTCATGTTAGGCGGAATGCTGCATCTATTCTAGAGACTAGTGTTACTCCCGGTAACATCAGAAAAGATGACGTTACAATATGGAAATTCCTGCCATTCGTATCGGACACTTGGTTTTGAGGTTTTCTCTACCAATTTGTAAAGGTCTCGTATTTGAAATCCTTTTAAAATTTTCTGACGTATCCTGTTCAAGTATTTAATCAGTCGCTATAGTCTTGTAATTTTTAGGGTTCCGTTCAAAAATGAATAAACGGAACTCTTATAGGATCACTCGTGCGTCTGTCTGTCCGTCCGTCTGACACAGCCAATTTGCTCCAAATCTACTGGACCAAATTAGGTGAAATGTGGTAAGATTGTGTAATCATATGACCCAAACACAGATGTGCAAAGCATTTTTTAATAAGGGTAATTTTCGGGAGACAAATTAGGAAATTAAAAAAACGTCTTGCAATTTTTACTGTATCATATGTCAAATGAAAGGGCTTATTACGAGGATCCCACATTTATTTTTGTTATTATTGTAAAAGCAATACTTTTGATTTTATTCATGAAAGAAGACGAAAACTGACCTCGTGTTCTCCGAAACAACAGAGCCTAAAATGTTGAAATAAAAAATACAAAATATAATTCATTGCTTGCAGATTACAGGAAAACCTATAAAAATGCTATCAATTAAAAATAAAGTGATAAACTCAATACAATACGTTCACGTACGGAAAATCTTTAGCATTGTACGGCACCCTCTTCACGCGAGGTCAACTCGCACTTGGCCGGTTATTTTTAAATATTAATTTCATATCTAGAGGTATTATTCATGATATGGGACTTAGGTGCCTCGATTGATTTCCTTATATAGCCAGATATTTCAACGACTACTGCTGCCGTCATGGTCACTGGCAAACTGAAGAATCTGTGCTGCGGTGAACGTTCAGCTGTCGAGGTTGATCATATCTGCCTACCCTCATTTTTTGTTGTTTGTTGAATTGGTGTTGTGAATTATAGAGTCGTTGTGACCGTGAAAGTCTAAAATCTGTTAATTTTCATTTCGTAATTTTTTTCTGTACAATTTTATACGCATTAGATTAAATTATGTGGCTCTCGTTGCATCTTCAGAGATTTTAATTCACTAAGTAGTTCCACTGTTCATTGTATTGGCCATAGTAGATACAATTTCAGAGTCAAAAGATTTAAATTAAAAAAAACTTACCCCTAGTTCCTGTTTTTCCCGACAGAGGCGCCCCGCGCCATGCCCGCGCGCATTTGGCTCATAGACATACATTAGAGTAAATTTCGCAATTCGCTTTTGGGCCATGATGTAAATATAATTACATATCATTGGGGTGGGTTATAAATCTCTTCGATGCAACGAATACCATAATTATGGTCAAACGTCGCTAAGGTAAATTTGTTTAACCATAAATAATCCCGCTGTCAATAATAATGTCTAAAGCCATCCAACATCTCTTCATTCAGTCCATATTTGAAGCACATCTGGAATAATGATATGATTTTCAGTTTTTTATTTTTATTTTGATACTTTTAATACTCCTTGCGCTTTAAATAAAAATTAAATGGGGAAATATTTTCTCCAAACTACCATACAAACTTCAAGAGTCTATTACAACCGAGGTGTACATAATTCAAAGACAAATTCGGATTAAAAATCAGCAAGCGGAGAGTGCTAGAATTTATTTCTCGCGACGAAATTGCGGCGGTTGGCCTTCCTTCCGGTGGCGTCCTAGGTGTAAAGGGCATGTCACACAGACATCCTTTTGTTTAATTTATACGATGACTTTTTTCAAAGAATAACAAGACACGATGTTAGGATCACGATTTTGGGGGTTATAATTCCTTAAAAGCTGTACTATAATCTTTTAAAACTAAAAAAACTAATTTCAACACCGAACTACACAACCAATTTAATAAAATTTATATGGGACTACCTGGCAAGGGGATCCTCTCATTTTCCATAAGTATTTTAATCATAATATGGTTTGTCACAAGGACTTTGTCATGACTTATCTTAATAATTGTTTCAGATAATGTTTATTCTAATAATAATTCTGAAGCCGTAATCATAGTTTATAATACTTTTTTTAATTTAAAAAAAAAGCAATATTATATAGTTTCTCATAATGGCATTGTCATAACTCTTCTGCTCAAAATCATAGTTCAAAATAATCTATTTTGTTCATAATATTCTTGTAGACGTATACATCTTATTCTTACTTCCCTCATCCATTATAAGTGAGGTTAACCAAAAGATGTATAATTTTGACTCTCAAGATTATCACCTATGTGGCAGAATAGCCTATGTGGCAGAATAGCCGCCACCAGCAGACACGTCATTTATTGCAGAGTCATGTAGACCACCCAAGTCATTTAAGGGGTAGCCGTTGGGCCACCCCTTAGCCGCAAACAGTGTTCTTGTACAGTCATATAGACCATACAGGTCATGTAGTTTAGGTTTTGGTGTGGCGGGGGTGGCTTAATAATTTATGATTTTGCGGCCAATTTTATGATATCATTAATAGTTATGTTAAGATAAATTTAATATTATTAAACATTATGATTAATTAATATTATTATAAAATTAAAATCATAGCTATAACTTTTTATTACAATTTGTACTTATGATAAATATACTTATGTTAAAAAAAACGTATGATAAACAAAATTATATGAAACTTCATTATGAGTAATTATGATTACATATAAAAAGCATTATTTGAAACTTTATTATCACAAATATTTTTATGAGAATCATTAGAGTTCCCTGGCAAGTATGCCCTTTCAAACGAGAAAATAATTATCCAAATCGGTCTAGGTGTATACGAGTAATCGGGGAATATACCTATAAATTGTTTTCGAATTGATAGTTTCCGCTATAACAACTAATACTAAAAACAGAATAAAATAAATATTTAAGTGGGGCTCCCATACAACAAACGTGATTTTTAGGTAATGGTACGGAATCCTTCAAGCAAGTCCGACTCGCATTTGGCTGGTGTAATTTTTAAGGAGTTCCTATGCCTGATATTTGGTAATTTTTTTTTTATATGGCAGACATGCAATAATTTCATTTGTTCTCTGTCGATCCAGTGATGGTGGTGTCACTTTCTGTGGTGGTGGAATGTAAGTGGAAAAGGGAATCACAATGTAACCGAGATGATTTCTCGAGATTTTCACTTATTCTCATCGGGTTGACAAAATGGACGGGTAAAGAACTGATGCATCTTAGTAATGGCATAAGAAATGGTGAAAAAATACCATAAGTAAGCGGGAATTCAACCTAGCGACCTTGGTCTTAATACTTAGTTAATTATTTTCTTTGAATACTTTAGTACTGCATCTCAAAATACTAGATATAGACATAGACATAGATTTATTTGATCTAAAAACACACATATACACAATAAAAAACTTTATACACAAAGAGGAAATAACATAGTTTTTTTTAATGTGCGCTTTAGCAAATCAAATGGGGCGTGGCTCAGTGTATACATAGTTTACTCATACAAAATATGAGTAAAACACTGATAATCTGCCTTATAAAAACCATATAAAAATATACAGCATCCTATGTTTTTTTTTTCTCAGATCGCCATGGAACTCGGTATGATTCGCGCTTTAAATAGCACGGTTCTCCAGGCACCTCGATTCTATGAATTTTTGTAGCTTCATATTTCTCGACAAATAGTTAACTGCTACAAGCGCACGTTTGAAATTGGCTCTTTATGAAAATAGAAGTCGTATCTTCTAAATGATATGTGGGTCTTGCAAAATGCTGGACCAAATAAAGTATTTTTCTGCGACACTTCTTATTTTCGTTTAATGTATATCGTGAGAAATACATTTTATTTGTAGAAATAGGTAAAGTACTATAGGTACTGATATTTGAAATGGTCAACACTACTCGTATTGTCCAGATTCTGCCTATTTTAAATTTCCTAAAAGAAGTATAAGCAGTGGTCTTGTTATTTGTGAAGCACTATATCAAGCATAAATAATATTTCTGGTTTTATCTAGTAAAGAACATTTCTTGTTTTATTTTATTCTGTCGCTTCTTACTTTGTATGTGGAGGAGTAACAGAATAAAAATGTAGGTAAATATGTAAGGAATTATCATATTCTTTATATCTTATTATTTTTACTACATATGTTTTTTTGTCATAGAACCAACCATTAAGAGTTATTTAAATTAAAAAAGAATAAACAAATCCTAATACTATTTTTAAGATGGTGGGAAATTCATCATAAATAAATTGTCGAAGAACGCTTTTAAAAACATACGATATTAAGTAATTCGTTAAAGCGTATTCTCTAGTTCACGTACATCATTTTTTTATGCTCATGAATACAGTACATCGATGTTTTGAAATTTAAAGTTCAGTAGAACAGCTGAAATTACCTTTAATTCACTTTCTTATAGTAAAAATACCAACAAATTCGACGAACCGTAGAGTAAAACAAATAACTGGAAAATGACTTACAGAAATATGACAACTGTAATGATATATGTATAACATCGCAAAAACGAAGACATAACTCACAGAAAGACGCAATTTGCAGGCGGATGTTTGCATCCCGAAACACAATCCCTCCGAGATCGCACAGATGATAAATATAGGTGTTGAAAAAACACAGTGATAAATGTAGCGTCGTAGATCTACTGTGCGAGTGTGGACGAGTTTATACGATGTAATGTAATTACTGTAGACAACAGGCTTTTTATTTTCACAAAAATAATATTTCTTTATAAATCGTGTTAATAAACCCATCACTTTTTTGTTTCCGTTTGACCATGTTTATAGCCCGCAATGAAGCTTAACGTGGCCATGAAACATAATATCAAAACAAAATATGTAAAAACATGTTTTGGTTTCCATAGTAATTCCTCACGTATTGTGAATTGTAATAATCGGTACAAAATGTACGACAATTTGAAAAAGGTAATTTGCCAACTTGTCTTGGCTAAAGAACGAACCAAATTCACGTGAATAGACTAGCTTGTTTGGTTGAAAAAAAAAACCCCATCGTGACCACAACAATGTAGTAAAAGCGATCTAGAATCATAACAGCAAAGGTTCCATTCCAAATTCAGTTCCAAATTTCTTATATTTGCTGAAAAATAAGAAAAAGAAAAGACCAATTTTCACGGTACGTCCCCTGAAAAGTCTAAAGCAAGTAATTTATCAAAAAAGTGTGCCTATTCCAACGTTATACTACTTTTAAGGACTTCCTGCAGCAGGATTAATTCGCAGAACCCATAAAGGAAACTAAGAAAAGTTACGAGGCAGAAAATATAAAATAACTCACAGAAAAGTCGTAGCTCTGTACAATATGACAGGATTCCTTAGGGCCAATGAAACGATGTCTTATGTAGTTTTGACCTATAAAATCTTTGCCCGGTTCACGTGGTTGTTACGTAGACTCAACACCATGGAGTTTTAGTAGGTTCAAAGCCCCACACTACCACTTCCTATCCTTGTGAGTGAGTGGTTTGATTTAGTCATTTCACCATGTTTATAAGTTCTTATGTAAAGAAAAGTAAGAATACTGTAGATTACAAGGAAGGCAAAAAAAAAACACATTTTACACCCACATAAGCTCCCCAATTAACCCAAAGGTTTGACTGTTAGAGAATGCTTTTAGCATACGTCCACCTGTTTGTTGTACTAATTAGATTTATATGTGTGTACATGATAGTGTAAATAAATAACTAAATAAATAAATAAATACTTACACCATTGGTTCAGGCGGCTAAATCTCACAACACTCGTTATTTCTACTAACCGAAGTGTTTCATACTATTTATTATATTCTACCCTCTAATGATAAGGAATAGTATAGCCCTAAGGAATAGTATAGTTTTATATCACTCTCACGGGAACCTCTTTATAATATTTGAATTCAGATTATGTCAAATATTAACCCATTTAACCGAAATAAATCTTTTTGGCTTTACGAAAAACACTTTAAAAGCCAAAATGCCTTTTAATGGTTCAATGAAAACCAACTTTACACAAATGGTATCATTTAAAAACAATATGCACTCGTTATTTGACCACAGCGACCAAGTTTCAATAACCGGAATTATTTAAATTCCCGCACTTTCGGTTGCCGGCTATTTGGCTAAGTAATAACACAAATGAGAGGAGGCTATAGTTACATTGTTTAGCATAACTTCATCAAGCATAACAACTGAATACTTACCTTCACATTTTATTTAACTAGTGGTTTGTTGTGAACTTAGACCTCGCGATTCATATTCCACAAGTATATTAGCCATGCAAATTAAAAAAAAACCCAACTATTAAGTGTTCACCCCCCATAACCTTTGAACCTTTGAACAGATTTCTATCAAACATCGCTAAGAACCATCGCAAGGAAACGTGCTTTTAGGTAAAAAACCGAATCGAAATCAGTTCATCCGTTCGAGAGCTTCGGTGCCACAAGCAGACACACAGGGAGATAGACATTGGGGTCAAACTTATAACACTCCTTTTTTTTGTCGGAGGTTAAAAATACGTAAAGTAAATTTATATTGAAACGGTGATTATTATTCATTCATTGCATGGTTCGATACTATTCTGAGCAACAACAGTTTATTTTTTGAACTTTTTCCAAGCGGATAAGATCAAAACCTGGATTAAATATTATATCCGAAGACGTTTTATACGTACATTCTGCCGCCCACTCTTTTATGCAATGTCCACAACTAGTTTGTCCAAAGTGAGTCCTTTCGATTGTGCAGTTTCTGCCCAGGCAAGCAACAGTGAAAATTGCGTTAATGACACTTAGTCAGTCTTTCACGACCGAGTCATGAGTAAAATGGAAACTGTAGTATTTATTTGAGGACCAGTACATTTATCAAACTGAACAAAAATCACAATTGGCATATCTTGTGGAGGACCCCGTGATTCAAAGAAATCACTTTCGTATCAGCGACATACATACATACATATTATCACGCCTGTTTCCCACAGGGGTAGGCAGAGACTAAGGACCTCCACTTGCTACGATCCTGACAAACCTCTTTCGCTTCATCTACACTCATCACTCTCTTCATGCATGCCCGCGATATCTAGTGACATATTGTAAAATATATGTGTAATTGATGTTTGAAAGAAATTTTTCGGCCAACAATTTAGCCTGCAAATATAGCGTTATCTATTAAGCCGCCGCCGCCAGGTCTGCTTAGGGCGGCCGGCTTTACGCTTTCCTTGGGGATTCCACTTCATGGCTTTTTTATATTATGTATGTGCTCAGGGCTTCTTCAGAGAGTTTGGCCAATCCAATTCCATTTGCGGCGTTTTATCTGCTGGGCGATCGGGGTTTTGTAACATAGCTGTCGCAAACGTTCATTCGGGCCAGTGAATGCGGAGAATCTGGCGCAAGCGACGGTTCACAAATACCTGAAACTTCTGGGTGAGTTTTTTTGTGACTTTCCAAGTTTCGCAGACATATAGGAGCACTGATTTTACTTTGGACCCGAATATCTTGAGCTTAAACTTGCAAGTTAACCCGAAGAGTTATATTCTATAACATAAAGAAATATTCTCACTTATCAAATCTACAATAATAAAAATGTAATAAAGAAGGGAGTCAAACAAGACGACCCATTATCACCTAAATTGTTTTTTGCTGTTCTGGAACAAGTATTTAGAGAACTGAACTGTGAAGACTACAGCATTTACATTAACGGTAAAAAACTCAACCACCTTAGATTTGCTGACGACACCATTCTGTTAAGTGAAACACTAAAAGTGCTTCGAGATATGCGCCAAGATCTGGCAGAGGCAAGGGAAAGGGTAGAAAAAATGAATACTACGAAATTTAGGCTGACTTAAAACAGACATCACCAGGAAATCCGGGATAACAACAATACAATTGACTATGTTGATCAATACAATTATCTCAGTCAAATAATTTCACCAGAAGACCAAACAAGAAAAGAAGTTGGAACAAGAATAGAAGTTCAAGGGAAAGCTAGTGGTCACTCAAGGAGGCTATGCAAACCCCACAGATACCAATCAAAGATAAAGGAAGAATCTTTAATTCATGCATAATGCCATGTATGACATATGAATTCCAAAAATAGGCTCTTACAGAAAAATATAAAAGCCACCTAAAAGTATTCCAAAATAAAATGGAGAGGAGCATTCTTCTAAACCTTACATAAAAAGATAGAGTAAAATTATCACAAATAAGATCAAAGACGAAAGTAAAAGATGTTAACTATACTGTAAAGCTAAAATGGAATTGGATTGGTCATACTTTGAGAAGCAAGAGAAATAAATAGTCAAAGGACGTTACAGATTGGTATCCCCGTGATAGAAAAGAAGGAGAGGAGGGCAGAGGAGGAGATGGGAAGATGAAATCAAGAAAGCAGCTGGAGGGTTATGAAGAAGAAAAACAAGGAACAAAATACTATGGAGACAGCTGAGGGAGGCCTTTGCCAACGGGCAAGTTGACGACCAACAACAGCAGTCACAACAGGAAAGTAGATGACGTTAGCAAGAGAGGCTGCAGTAAGTAAGTAATCTACAATGTAGATATTGAGTAAAATATTTATATTCACATCAATAAGACCTCTTCAAATAGTCTGGCCAGCGTGGAGAGTGTAGGCTAAATTTTGTAGTTGTTTTGGCCAATTATGATCGTACAGAGAGGGTTGTACTCCTGCTGCCGTGGAAACTAAAAACAGACCCAGATTTAATTAATTTTATTTGTTAATCAATATGTTGATTCATGTCAAAACACGATCTTAAGAATGTTCAGTGTTAAACGAAAACCATATGTCTGATACATTTTTTATACCTCTACTATAATAGCGAATGATGGAACAGTATTGGAAGGATTTCAAATGAGATAAAAATAAGCGTTGCGAAATTCTGCCTAAAAAGTTATGTGATCCAATATTGGCTGCACAAATGATGGGCACGAATATCAATGATTTATGCGCCAACCCGTAATTGTAATGCGACGTGTCATGCATAGATTATTGATGAGCGATGACCGATATATTGTACTTATTAGAGTAACTTACTGCGTTTATTACCGCTGGTAAAATGAGTTGTAGTATGGTGGGACTAGTGATAAGATAAGATAAAATTACTTTATTGCACAAACCAGATTTTAAAAGAAGTGAGGGAGTTGGCGCAGTTAGAGTGTTGCAGTTAGTGATTCTCGATAAAGAAGCTTGGTGGCCCGGTGGGATAACATTACGAACACTTCCGCACTTAAGCACCCTCCGCACGGCACAGTCTGCACTTTAACCACAAGTAGCATAAAAAGTTCGCGAGCTTCTCCGTGCTAAGTAAGGCACGTATAAACTGTTGGTCCCGGCTGTCATTATTGTTTGGCAGTTGTCAAGCTATGTCAGATGCCTGTAGGCAGCTTGAAAAATGTGACACCAGTGTTGGCCACTAACTCACAGAAAAACATAATGAATTTATCTCACGTTAGTTTACGGGAATAAAAATAAAATAAAAATAAATATATACGGACAAATTACACTGATTGAGCTAGCCCCAAAGTAAGTTCCAGACTTGTGTTATGGGATACTAACTCAACGATACTATATTTTATGACAAATACATTCACATAATTAAACAGCCAAGACCTAGGACAATTTGAAAAAGGCCATTTTCCAACTTGCCCTGACCGGGGATCGAACCCGGAACCTCTGGGTGGCGGACTAGCATGGTGACCCCTACGCCACGGAGGTCGTCATAATAAGGGAATAAAATAACCTACTCTTTGATCTAAATATTTACTAATTTATGAGCTATCGCCAACAATAATGTGTAACTTTGAGTTTCACAAAGAAGTACCTGAAGCCAATAAAAGTTTCATGAACAAGAATTTATTAACTTAGCAGCAATCCACGATAAGATAAAATAAATTATATCAACCGAAGAAAAACTTTATTATGACTTGGTCCTGGTCCCGGTCTCTTAAGCCGCGCAAGTGGCATGGTTATAAGCAAAATTCACGTTGCAACTAGAATCCACCGTAAAATAGTGCAACAAGAAACTGCTAAGGAAATTCCGCTTTTTACAGTTTCGAAGAAATATAAGGTGAATTTCAAATAGTGTCGCTGACACACAGGTTTTACTATTCAAGTAGTTTGATAAAATGTTTACTTGACCAAAAGAACAAAAGGTATTCAATGCGATTGTTACAGTAATTTTATACA
Source organism: Acrobasis suavella (assembly GCA_943193695.1). Taxonomy (NCBI): domain Eukaryota; kingdom Metazoa; phylum Arthropoda; class Insecta; order Lepidoptera; family Pyralidae; genus Acrobasis; species Acrobasis suavella. The sequence goes on from OW971947.1 coordinate 9,955,831, forward strand.
GTAATTTTACACAAAAAGAAAAACAAATAAATTAAAGATATTGTTAGTAAGGCTTTGGATCGGCATTCATGTGCGAGACACATTAATTTCGATCTAATGCCTCATCATCGGACAGTCTAGCCTATTTGCTAACACACTTAGAAAGACATAATGTATCGATTTACTAAATTATAAAAAAGGCAATTGTAAATTATGAACAAATGATAGAAAATAATTGAATAATTCAACATACTTTATACCTACTCCATTTATTTAGGTACTTAAATAAAGGTAAACAATAGTGACATGTCTTTTTATTAAAACATTTTATCAAATCAATCGCTGTGCAAATTAAAAAAAAATACATACTTAATTTGTAATATGTAAAGATATTAATTTGTAAAGTGAATATTTCAATAAAAAGATATGTCAAGATTGTTAATATTTATTTAAATACCTAACTAAATGGAGTTATATATTTCAGAATCCACGTTTTATTATGTACGTACAAGGCGAGAAAGAAGAGAATTATTATCTTCTACGAATATGAGGAGTGAATTTCCTGTATGTCATTATAATAATTGTATGGCTTTGTAATTATTTACTTTATCTCGTGAAGTTTCCACTTTGTGTGTATCCTACTTTACAGTATTTCTATTTAAGTTTTATGAAACTGTATAAAGAAACTCTTGGAATTCAAAATTTGCATGATTAAAGTAAGGAGTCATTTGTCTAGATTTTGGATAATATTGTGTCTGACTATGAATAAGCATACTTAACCACTTTTTTCTTAATGTTATGTAAAGAAGGACATTTAAATTGTACACAATGATCCATTATGAGGAATACTACCTATCCGTGAGTACTAATAGGTAGATTACTAACAACTTTACTAGGTCTACAAGAGCAATCGTTTTTATACGGTTTTAGACATTTAAATCTGTAAGAAGTAATGTATTTCAATGTTGCTGCATTTATTTAACGGTAAGGGAATTGTGTCCGGAATTATTTGAGTCACGTCCCGCAAAAGCGCCTGTCCGACAGACCCTAATGCAATTTGATTCCTCCACACCTTACAGTATTATAGCGTTTTTAATAGGTACTTCTGTATAGTTCTATGTATTTGAAACCGTAGGTTGTTTTACGATTTTTACATTTATTTTACACTGAAGGAATTGTGTCCGGAATTATTTGAGTCACGTCCCGCAGAAGCGCCGGTCCAACAGACCCTCATGTTATTTGATTTCTCCGCATCTTACAGTATTACAGCGTTTTTAATAGGTACAACTGTATAGTTTTATTTGAAACCGTAGGTTGTAATACGATGTCTACATTTATTTAACGCTAAAGGAATTGTGTCCGGAATTATTTGAGTCACGTCCCACAGAAGCGCCGGTCCGACAGCATTAAACACTAATGCAATTTGATGCCTCCGCATCTTACAGTATAACAGCGTTTTAAATAAGTACAACAATGCATTTTTACACACTTTTACTGCGTACCTAACACAATTGCATCAGACAAATTGGAGAGGGCCATTGAAAAGAATTTATAACCGAAGACCAAAAAAATAATGGTACAGAAAAATATTCCGATTAATTTCGTACTTACTTGAGACATTTATATTATAATCTTATGTGTGCAACAAAAGGCGTCGATTTGACCAGTTTGTCATTACGTAACGTTTGACTATAGTGTGGTTACTATTTACTCGTAAATATTACTATTCATCTTAACGTTTTACTTTAAATAAGTATTCAAATTTACACATTTACATAACAATACAAAATAACCAAAATCTTGTGTAACTAATTACTTTAAATCAAATATAATAATTGCGTTTTTTCCGAAGCGATGAACATAAAAATGTTAATTAATATTCATTTATATTGACGGCGATACGTACTCCAAATTTAAAAAACGACGACGCCTGTGCCGATGTTTTTTTGTTTTAACACTCATTTTTAGAGTTGCGTAGCCAAAGGGAAATCGGGCCCCTATTGCTAAGACTCCGCTATCCGTCCGTCAGTCAGTCACCTTGCAGGCTGATTCTCATGAACCGTGATGGCTAAATAGTTGTAATTTTCACAGATAATGTGTTTCTGTTGCCGCTATAAGAACAAATACAAAAAACAGGATAAAATAAATACTTGAGTGTGTCTCCCGTGTACAACGAACGTGATTTTTTATAGATAATGGTAAGGAAAAGAACCCTTAGTGCGCGAGTCCGACTCGCACTTGGCCGGTTATATTTTCTTTTATAACCCCATTCGTCATAACTTGGAATAGTATGGCGCTTACTATTTACTCCGTTAATTACTAAATACTATTAACTAGATGCCTATAGGATCCGTTTTCCTTCATTTATATTCAAATGGTTGGGTTTAGCAGGAAAGCTTAGTCGCAGTACCAGTTATTATCGCTAGGTGGCGGTCAATAAACTAAATTAGATATACATATACTTTTTTAAGACATTTTACTTCTTTATTATTTTAGTTTTCTTTTCGAGTAACAGTGGTTTTCCTTTATAGACATTAAGTTGGTTTTTAACCTTTGTGACGTTAGCCATACCTAGTCTAAAAAATCAATACATGAAAATCCATTCAATTGGAATGAGATAAGATAATGGCATTTAAAAGTAAGAAATCTTTGATAACCTTGGTTATCTGTCCCGGTGGAATTAATACGTAAATAACTGTGAATTATTCAATGGTTTTTTATCTAAATAATTTCAAAGTAACGTGAGATGTCGGCCTTTTCCAACTACTCACTACGTGAGTAAAACGCTTTTACTATATATTTAGTTAATACATTTACATTTTAGACTTTAAGTTTCCTATTAACATAACTTTTAATTATTTTCAAATAATTTAATGCAGAACATTTATAAATAAACCATTTTTCTGACTTTTATTTGAGTGCTTCGAAAGGCTCGAAACTTTTAATTGGTATGCGCCAATGGGCAGCGAATATAAAAAAAAATAACTCACAGAGTGCGAGTCAAACTTCTTTATAGATGGTTCAGTAAAATAAAATTTTGAATAGATTATTTTTAAAAAACATGTTAGTAAGTAACTACATAGGATAAAAAGAGTACTAACTTAAAATAAATATATAACTTTTAAAACCGTGGGCCACACGCTCTAAAAATGGTTGATTAAAAAGTTTGCATATCTGAGAGTGTGATTTTTTTTCATTTTTATTGGTTGATTTTTTAGTGCGGGTTATTTCATGACGACCTCCGTAAACAAAATATTTAGGGTGGTTGTCGTAATTTTTCATTTATGGTAAAGAGAACCAAATAATAAAATTAAATTCCTACATCAGTTTGCTATGTTATTTGTTTACAACTTTTATTACAGGAAAAAAGGGAAAAACATCACGGAATGGGAGGTGGAAGCTCAAGAAAAAAAGGAAGACCAAGAAGGTTGTTCATGGATGAATATAAGCAAAACCAGAAGTCGAGCCTACAGAGAAATTAAACTACAGGCAACTAGCCGAAAAAGGGGGACACGGAAAATACTCCACAAAAAGAAAATCTCAAGGTACCAAAAAATATATCTTATTGTTATTCTTATCTATATATTCACAGTTATAAACATATATATATATATATATCTCTCGAACTGTTCCAACGATTTTGATTCAACTCTGTATTTAGAGAGCAAAGCTTAGAGGCTAAAAAAATATGCTGCAATACGTTTGGTCTGTTTTCGTTTGATTAATTGATTTTTGTTATTACATATCGCTGTCATCCGGGGGTAATATTTCAGACATCATTCACCTGTAGGAACGGGGATTTAATGAACCTGCACTTTTGTAAATTTTTGCTTGTTTTTACTGTTTTATTTTTTCTAGGGATTGTTTAATTTTTGTATTGAGATAGAAACTGCTTATATCTAAAGAGTTTCTATCTCCGCCTCGAAATACAGAATTAATTTGACAAAAATACCTCGAGCTCCTGCGTGCTTTGGAAGGCACGTTAAGCCCATTGTTGGTTAAGCTTCAAAAACCTGTTATTTTTTTGTTTGTTTTAGTGTATGTTAATACTGTTAGCCAATTACACGTACATAAAAAACAAACAAACAATGGCTTTTTCATGACAAATGTAAGCCGTAATTGCGGTTTCAAGATATCTGTAAAAGGGGTATTCAAAAGTGCAGTAGAATTTCGGAATTAAAGTCACGTCCGCATCCTGACGTCCACAGCACGACGCACACATAAATAACGCTAATGACACTCGATTGTGAAAAAATGTGTTTCCGCGGGAAATGGAGCAGGTTTTTAAGAAATACAGTTGGGGCTCTTACACATGATCATGGACGACATTGCGTGTGCCAGTGCGAGACACTAATCGTGACAGTTCAGCAACCTCAAGGCAGTTCACGAAATTGGTCGCCGACCAAGGTTGCAAGCTGTCGCTGGCACACTGTCACTTGTCTGTCTTTACCTAAATGCAATAAGTATCGAGAAATTCGGTAAATAATTAAGAATAAGATGAATTCCCAGAATTCTGTCTGAAAATTCATTCAATATAGGATTTTCGCGTAAAAAAGTAATTCAGGCTTTGCTACTAACAGCTACACATTTCACTAACAAACTTGTGTTGATGGCCAATAGATTCGATTACGTTACTTCAGATTAGCCTGATCGCATTAGCTCAGCTCGGAGTACCATATGGGCTTTGTTTCAATTCGATATCAAGAAAAAAAATTGTCGTCTTTTTAAATTTCACCTGTACGAAGTCGCAGGCACTAGATAGTCAAGAATAACATTAATTCCCACAATTGTGTCTACAAATCCATTCAAGATAGGATTGTCACGTAAAAAAGTAATTCAGGCTGAACTAATAACAGCAACACATTTTACTAATGAACTTTCTGTTGATCGCTTAAAGATTCAATTACGTTTCTTAAGATTAGCCCGATGACGATCGCATTAAGATTTGCTGAGACGGATAATGGACCTATGCTAACAATGCGTATCGTAAGTACCTATTTAATAGGCTTTTGACGATTATCCATGATTATGTTACCTTGTTTTTCTATACGAATGATATATTTCAGATATATATTTTAGCCTTATTGGGTCGCTCAGCCTCCTTTCAAACAGATGTAGAGGAAAAAAAACGACAGACATTGACATCACAGAATAACAAAGGACGATTTTTCCTACGAAACTCGCTACTCGACGGCGAATACAGACGTTATCAAAACCGACAATGACATAGACTTGAATACTAATTTGACTATTTTCTTGTACGGAAGAATCAAGTATTTATTTGCGACTGCTCAAGCTTTTTTGTATCTAATTATAGCGGCCAATAAGGCACAAATTTTGGGGCTTTTGACAACATCCATTATTTTTTCTCGTTTTTTTTTATTCAACTAGCGACCTGCTCCCGCTTTGCCAGGGTATGTATTATACATAAACCTTTCCGACAAAATGTATTAAACGGTAGGTACTGAAATTTGCAGACTGTTTGAGTCCAATTCAAAACTGTTTGCATACAAGTTTGTGGAAATAATGAGTTTTACGTATATAATTATTAATTAAGTATTACGCAACCACGATGTGGTGCCGAAAGAAAATTACAATGTTTTTTTTCAGTAGTCATCATCATCATCAGGTCTTTTTGTCTCCACTGCAGGAGCACGACCCTCTCTGTACTACCAGAGCCATACTTGGCCAGAGCAGCCAGAGGACTTGGCCTACACTCTCCTCGCTGGCCAGACGGGTTGGAGAGGTCTCATTGATATTTATAAGCTTTGTTTAGCTTGTATTCCCTAAGTCGCCTTCTACGACATCCACGGGAGGACTTGGAGTGGCCCTATTCTGCTCTACCGATATTTCAGTAGTATGTTAATGAAGTTAATTTTGCTCGTTTATCAGCAAACAAGAAAAAAAAAATTAAATGTTTTTAACATAAAATTATTATCTAGGTACAGGTCAAACTTATTCGTATAACTCCCATTTTTCCTTCGAGGTATACTTTACGAATACAAAATATGTATGTGCGCTTCTTTCACGTGCATACTAGAGAAATTCTTGCATTATCTCAGAAGCGTCATAAAAGCATTCTAGGAAGATATAATGTTAGGTCGTGATTACACTGATAAACTGGAATTTTTGCAATGTGGCTAATATGGCGCATTTTTATGAAATACTAGCTTTAACCAAATTCGAATACTTATAAAATATAACAATCTTTATTATAGTAAGATTTAAAAGTCTAGCAGATCCCTCGAACCTTTCCCATTACCGCTTGTTCCCATTACCGTTCCTGTTCCCGCTGCCGTTACCGTTGCCGTCGTCATCGCCGTCACCGTCGGCGTCGCCGTTGCCGTTGCTAGGTAATTCAAAAGGTTACCCCATTTCAACCCTCTGGGGGTTGAATTTTGAAAATCATGAAACAAGTTCTTATTCATTTACCGCCAGGAATACTCTCTTTTGCGAAGTTTCGAAAAAATGGGTCAAGCTAATCTTGTTTCTCCATACAAACTTTGGACCCCCGTTTCATTCCCTTAGAGGGAGAGTTTTGAATAATCCTTTCCTAGTGCACCCATAGACCTTTTATGGTAATAATGCCAAATTTGGAGTTTCTACACCCAGCGGTTTCGGCTGTGCGAGGATATGTCAGTCAGTCATTCAGTTTATTGTTTTTTATACTTAGATATATAGTATTATTGTTTTATATAATAATATTATATATTGTTGGATGCAGAAATCCCATTTCATCCCCTTAGGGATTGAATTTTTAAAAATCCTGAAACAGTTACTTTCTCATTTACCGCCAGTAGTACTCTTGCGAAATTTCAAATTAAATAGTCAAACTAATCTTGTTTCTCCATACAAACTTTGGACCCCCAAACGGTGAGTTTTTTCAAAACTCAAAACTCACCGTTAGGTGAGTTTTGAAAAATCCTATCTTAGTACGTCCCTAGACCTTATAAGAAACCTATGTCCTAAATTTGAGCCCAACAGTTTGTGCTGTGCGATGATACGTCAGTCAGTTATTCATTTTCTTCTTTATTTGGATAAGTATTTTGCGTTCTTCAGAAATGTGAATATGGTTGGCTTATGGATGGCGTATGTGTCAATCAAATTTTACAATAATTTCTTATTCAGCTTTCTTCCTAGTAAATATAGTATTTCCCCATCAGCACCCTGGGCTAGAATTCCGTTTTCGTCAGAAAAAAAACAGCCTATTAATTATTCTGACGAATCCGGAACTGACGAAAGTGGCCTAAATCTATGATTTGTGATTACAGTAGATGGCACAAAGTTTTGATAGAGGACACTTCTGTGCTGCCCGTGCTCGGTTACCTGGTACCTCTCTTTGTTACCTACGACAACTTTGAGAAAGGGAAGGGCTGGTAACAAATCTTATTCTACTCTGCCATCACCACACTATTCAATGTATTTATGTTAAAGTAATTTTGGTACGAACTAGAGAGGCGAAATCCCTTCCCTTGAGCCTTTCAAGCATAACAGATTTGGTCAATCATCGTCTTATCGACTGTGTCAAAAGAATCCTCAGTCAGGAATATCAAACAATGACGACACGTGACAAAGTCTATTCTCGCATCCGATAAATACAACGTGTGAAAACGAATTACATGCCAAATGAAACGAGACATGCGTCAGGCCTGATTTAATAATGGGAAACGCAAAAATCATGGCAGAGTCAACGCCTTTCGGATTTATCACGGTGTACAAGATTACAGGATCTGACAGTGACGGATTGACTCCTCTGTACCTATCTATCTCCCTCTAACTCTCCAAAATCCTTATGTCTATTTCAGTCTTTCTTACTGGTAATTAGGCACCTGCATTCAGGAGACAAGGAATAGTACTGAGACTATCTAGACGCGGCGTTAATGCCCCAAGATTGATGGTTTTTTTCGGATAAAGGATCGGCCTGCCGAGGAAACAAATTTCGGTTAAGTTGGGTGTTGCCGGTCGACTCCCAGATGCATTGCATTAATGAGATTGATCGGTGTTTCATAGTGAGGAAATTGATTTATTTAATAGAGCTTGATTTGGTAGTACATTTACCTTTTACTAAATATAGGCCCCAAACGTTTAATAGCAGAAAAAAAAAAAGCTAGAATTACTTATTTTAGTTTTTTACCTCAATGGTTGTGGCACTAGATAAAATTGCTCCCAATTTATTTTGAATAATCAACCACCTCATATTCCTCATAATTAAATTTTTTATGAAATTATAGATAAAAAGATTATTAACACTTGTGTTTTTGTTAAAATAACAAATATACCGGTCAAGTGCAATTTGGATTTGCGCGAAAGGGGTTATCTATAAAAAAGTTACGTATTGTATACGACAGACAAACAGATGGACGGATGGACGGACAGCGGAATCTAAGAAATAGGGTGCCGTTTTTACCTTTGGGTACGGAAGCCTACAAATGGCAAGTTGCCCATACGAAAACAGAGCTTTCAACCCTCATTGCTTCTAATTTAAGTATCTAAAACATAATGAGAAACCCACTACTACATTATTTACCACGTACCACCTATATTTTACAAGGTATCCAAATTAAAATGTGTGATGAAAAATTTCGTCACGAGTGGGATTCGAACCCGCGTCCCTCACTTTTATTCCTTGAGTGCACTACCAATTTATTAATTTGGATAATAATCCGAGCATTGTAATGCTGTTAAAAAAAAACAATAATTTTACAATGTACTTTACTTGCTTTAAAAATAGTTCATTACGATATCGTCATGTAACTAATACCACCATTACGCACTTATACGTGGGGCGCACTATAAGTTTCCGGAATGAATATGAAAAAATACTATTAAAGGTACAAAATTAATTTATTGTTTTTCAAAATAATCTCCCTTGGCGTCTATGCACTTTTTCATTCGATGAAACCAGTTTTGAAAACTTTTGTGCCACTCCTCTTTGGTGACCTCTGAAACGTGTTTTTCATACTCCTCGACAGCCTCTTCTGGTGATGAAAATCGTTGACCGCGTAATTGGTTCTTAATTTTTGGGAACAGAAAAAAGTCACAAGGTGCCAGGTCGGGACTGTATGCAGGATGACTCATGAGTTCTACATTTTTCGCCTTCAAAAAGTCGTTTGTCTGTCTGGCCGTGTGAGAACTAGCATTGTCGTGGTGCAGGATGATACGGCGTTTACGGTTATTTTTACGGAATTCGTCAATAACTTCCGGCAAACAAATGGTCGTGTACCAGTCACTATTCACTGTACGACGATTCTCTAAAGCAACGGTAGTCACGTGTCCAGTTTTATTAAAAAAAGAAGCAATCATCCGCTTAGATGCACTTTTCACGCGCGCCACTTTGGTTGGTTTCGGCTCATCTTGAAAGACCCATACGCTCGATTGCTGCTTTGTTTTGGGATCGTAGCAATAAATCCATGTTTCGTCACCTGTTACTATGTCCCACACCAAATTTGACGCACCTTCGTTGAATCTGGTAAGCATGGCACTGCACCAAGTGACGCGGTCCGTTTTTTGAGCCTCGGTCAAGTTGTGTGGGATCCACCGCGAGCACAGCTTTCTCACACCCAAATGTTTGTGTAGGATTAATTGTATTTGACTCATGCCTATTTTTAAGGATGCGCGAATTTCATGGTAGGTCACATGCCTGTCTGTTTCAATCATACGGCGCACAGCATCGATGTTTTTGTTGGTCACAGCGGTGGACGGCCGACCATCGCGAGATTCGTCACTGAGATTGATACGACCACGCTTGAATTCTGCAAACCAGCTATAAACAGTTGTCTTGCATGGTGCTTCATTGCCAAAAGCTGTTTCAAGCCGAGCGATGCTCTGTTGAGCTGTCAAATTACACTTAAAATCGTAGAAAATCATCCCGAGTTAAATCCATGTTGATGCAGACACACAATTTTTTAAATGGCGCCACAAGGTAAAAACAAAAGACAGTCAGATGAAACAAACTGCATTCTACAGCCAAAGAGTTCTATTTTCAAATGTTGCAATAAATTTTTAAATATTGATTATGTAAGTTCGGTAACTTATAGTGCGCCCTATGTATAAGTGCGTTATGGTGGTCATAAACACATTAAGCGGAATTTACGCCCGAGCCGCAGATGAGGGCGTAACAGAGCCGAGTGAGTTTAACCAATATACGCACGTATATCGTACGACGTTTTTCAACACACTTGCGAGGAAAAATGTCCAATAAAGTGAACTTTTTGGTTTTAAATAAATTCAACTATAAAACTGTGATGCACACTGATATTTTCCCGCCGCCTGACTTTTAAAATCAGCGCGGCGCGCTGCCTACTGGCTGGCGGCGTGCGGCGGGCAGCCAGCACCGGCCGGCGGCCAGATCGAAATTTAAAAAAGCAGTTTCTAATAGAAGTTTAATAGGTTTTTTACGTTAATAATTTTGTTATAACATATGAATAATTATGTTATAACAAAATTTAAAATATTTGAATACTTATTAAATATAATTTTTTTTTACTAACAACTAATTCAAAAATGTCAAGTGTCTCGCTTCAACAATGACGGAGATTCATACAAACTTGCAACGACTATTTATTTCACCCCTATAGGATTTTTTTTTACTAACTACTCAAATAAATTAAAATTTCATGTGTCTCACTATAAAAATTACGAAGTTTCATACAAACTAGCAACCCCTATTTCACCCTCTTAGGAATGGAATTTCCAAAAATCCTTTTGTAATTTCTTAGCGGACGTTTCATAGTCACAATATACCTATCTGCCAAATTTCATCTTAATTTTTTTCATCTTCAGTTTTTGAGATTTCGTGATGAGTGAGTGAGAGTCGCTTTTATCTACTATATAGAAAATAACTTCACTATTTGCGTTCATAACACACGCGTATTATATGAGCTGTTTTATATATCTAAAACCGGTAAAGTTATCCACTTTACGAGCAAGGGTTTTGAAAAAGCTTTTATTTCATGAACGATCCTTTATTTTCAGTTTTTCTACAGTTTTAATTCTGATACTAATTTATTTTGTGTAAAAAGTTATCGTATATATAGTGTTTATATATATTTTAACAAATTATATACATAACATTTTCACAACCGCTTTCCATTGTTTACAACTAAATCAATTACACTAGATATAACTCTATGTAAGTTACAAACTAAATCTCCAAGATACTCGTATCTATAATTCTTCAACTAACAATGGTTTAGATAGTTTGTGGATTGTATTGAATTCACTCTCGGATAGTTGCTTGGGGGTATGAACCAAGTTTTCCAATAAATAATATCAGTTCAATGTGTGTCTGCCAAGGGCGTAGCCATGCACGTAAATTTTGTAATGGTTCATAACGAATGGGGGGTGGACTTAATGATCAGACACTAGGTACCAGTAAAAACGTGGATGCAGAAACAAACAACATTTTTTTTTAAATCAGTTAATAAATGACAGAGTTCTGAGGTAAAAAACATAAAACATGTTTGCAAGTTTACTACGTGAAGCAAGCAACAAAAACTTGCTTGCTTCACGTAGTAAACTTGCTTCACGTAGTAAAAACGGAATTGTAAGCGGTCCATCCACTAGAGAGCTATGATGCCACAGACAAGCAGATATTAGTTTCAAACTTACTTTTGTGTTGGGGTTAAAAACATACAAATGAATCATCATAATTGTGACGACTGTTAGAAAAAAAAAGTTTAAGGTGTATGTAGCATTTCAGGTGATATTTGAACCCCCCAACCTTTTATACGGCCTTGGTGTCTGCATTCGACTACAACGTCCATTGTTTAAAATACTGTTAACTGTAGTAATAGACATTTATTTGCTTTTGATTTTCGTGTTTGCTTCATCTGTTGTTTTAATAAATATTAATTGTTATATTAAATGAGTGTTTGTTTTAGACCATATTGTTACAGAAAGTTAATTAAAGTCTGATTTATTGATTGACTGTCTATGTATGGGCTAACCACACAGAAAGTTAAGCTAAGTTAAGCTGAAGGGATGCTAGCTAGGCGGGAGGAACTCCGAAGAGAATATAACCAAACCCGTCGAGTGATTTCTTCACACTAGTTTTATTGATTTCACTTAAACGCTAAGATCACTATTTGATTGACATATTGACCCAGATTACTTAATCGCTAAGTTGTGCATATAGTTAAAATGTAGGTTAAAATATTGTTACCTATGTAGATATTAATTGTTTGCTAAAATGTATGAGATGATAGCTCATACAGTCTATTTGAGCCAGAAGTATAGAAAACAAAAAAAAAGGAATTATTAAAGAAAATATTTACAAGACATAGGTATCTAAATATATATAACTCAAAGGTGACTGACTGACTGACATAGTGATCTATCAACGCACAGCCCAAACCACTGGACGGATCGGGCTGAAATTTGGTATGCAAGTAGATGTTATGACGTAGGCATCCGCTAAGAAAGGATTTTGATCAATTCTACCCCCAAGGGGATAAAATAGGGGGTGCAAGTTTGTATGAAACTTTGTCAATTTTAAACCGATCGGGCTGAGACTTTGTATGCATAAAGCTACTATGACGTAGGCATCCCCTAAGAAAGGATTTTGATAAATTACACCCCTAGGCGAGCGAAGCCGCGGGCAAAAGCTAGTAATTTATAAATTTACCATGTGTGGGTATATTGCTAGTATTGTGCCGAATCTGAAATAGTTCATAGATCTTGCCATAAAAATATTAGCTTCCAAATGTGGAATCAAACAAAAAGGCTCAAAAATAAGAATACATATAATTAAAATCAGTATTTTAGGTACACATCTTTAACAGTTTTCTATATTTAAGTAGTGTCCTGCCCCAAATCACTTACCAATGGTATTTTCACTTTCCTATATAATTTTTAAAATACCTGTTACTATAAGATTTGATATATAAACCACTTTCAGTATATTAAAATATTCTAATGTTATTAGTTTTTTTTTCTATAATGTCTTAGTTACTGTAACTAAATCACTTTCATTATTTTAAAATATTCTAATTTTATTATTTTTATTTCTCAAATACCTAGGTACTATGCACTTTTTAGCTAAAAGTGGGTTTGAACCCACAGCTCTCAAATATGTACCACGAGTGCACAACGAACTGTGCTGTCTGACCTTCAGATCATACTGAGAATTCCCGCAGCACATATCATAATCCTCTACAGCGGCGAATATTTTTAATTTTAATGTTGTTTCGAGCATAGTATTATATCAATTTAAATAAATAAGTACCTACTTAAAAGCTTACAACGCTAATTCCGATTAACAATAAATTATAAAGATCTACTGAAGATTTGAAACAAAGATCCGATTAGGAAACGATTCGCCAAGCGGAGCGTAATGAGAGTTCTGGCAGAAATAAAGGCAAAATTATTTTAAGGGATGTTGCCGATCTTGAGTTATTTTTTTTTATAGTTATGAAATCTAACTTTTTACTGCCAATAGTCTATCCTTGTCTTTGTTATGGTGTGTTATATTGTGATACATTGGAAAGTTTTCCTTTTTAAATTGTAATAATTTTTCCATTTCATTTCTATTAAGAATAATAGTTTTATAAAATTTAATTAAACAGTATAAAATTCATGATAAAAGAACAAATATGATTATAATAAGTAATCGTTTGAAAGGTTATTCAGATACTTACAGAAAGTTTAAATAATATCTTTATTTTGATAGGTACACGGTAGCTTACAAATCACCTGTGATGATTTTGTTGAATGCAATGTTTTGTAATGCGTCAATCCTATTTGAAATTTAATCGGGGATTGTAACGGGAACAATGGCGGCAAATATAAACGGCTCTCATTGAAAATGCTAATTATGTTTATTGATGTAATTTTAAATTTAACGTTGTCAGCGTCGTTTTGAGAATAAATTGACGGCTGGTTTTATTGTTTTTAAATGTCTATATTTCATTTTATTAATAACATTATAATCATACCCAGCCTTTTACTTCCCACTGCTGGGAAGTAGAAGGCTGGTAAATATGCCTTTCCCAATAAATATATCTTGCCACAATTTTGCATTACGAGTAGGTACTTACTCCTTTTCACATCAATTTTTGATCGTTCTGGTGTCGTCCAAACATCGTGATATACAGCTAGAAAGAACATTTATTTATTTTTTCAATTCAAAATAAAAGAAAATCTAACTACACATTGTAGTAAGAAATAACGTTCCTGTGTGGTGTTTCGATTTGTCACCCATTTTCGTTCACAGGGAATGGGAAGCAACGTCATCTGTGCAAACCATCTTCTTCTTATTATCTACTGCAACCCGCGTGCCCAGAGCGTGATTACAGGCAAATCCGATTTCTAAGCTTATGCCCCGTACATATACCTAGTCTGTACTTATAGAGAGAAAAGATCAAAATAAATAAATAACTTAGATGAGAATTTATATTTTAAACTTATGAATTGAAAACTTAACAGGCGTCCAGAATTTATAAGTTCAAAAAAAATGTAGGTATACTTTTTTGCTAATTTAACCAACCTAATCTTGCCTCCAAATTAATCATTTTTATCTTACAAGTTAAAGTTTTCTTAACTTTATTATCTTGCTTGTTTAAATTCATTCCATTTAAATTTTTCGGTTAATCTCTTTCTCTTAAAACGGGTAATCTTAATTTGCAGACAAACAATAATTTAATTGGTACCTATTTGTAGCTGTTTGAAAGTTGGTTAACTTAATTCAAATGCTGATTTGAAAAGTAATTTGCTCAGACTAGGTACTCTAATCTGTATCATGGCCATAGATAATGTGGTGATACTTATAAGTGATAGGTGGCATAGTAAAATACATTTTGTCACACCACCATGTTTTCTACCACGGGAGTCATAAGAGGCCACTATGGAAAGTATAAATGATAACAGTAGAATTTATATATATATATTTATATATATTCAAGATAAATATCTTTCTCTCATCTCAGCGTATTCCTTGTTGCATCGTCAGCTGTAATGCTGTAAACCCTAGGGTCCGCTTTCCGTCTTTTACTTATCTACTTCGAACGGTCGTCCTTGGTCATCCTTAGTAGTAAGTCCTTTGGCACGAATAATCTTAACTCTGACCCTTTTTATTTCAAGATAACGAACTAAATAATTAGACAATGTATACTTTTTGCTAAACGCTATGAAATAGACATTATCTCCAAGATTCCATTGTTCTGCTTAAGACTGAATTTCTGCTTTATCGCTTAGCCTGGGATTCATTATTTAGGCTATTGTGTGGCTGATGCCGTTCGTCTTGGCACACGTTAAACGTCTCAAACAGCAATGGAACTTAAATTTTAAGACTTCTTTTATGCTGGTAGTATTCTCCGTCAAACTGCAAAGCATCGTTTCTGTTAATTGCATTGGAATGTTTGTCAATCGATGTCGGCCCTTCCCGGCCGCTCTATCGTCAACGCGAGCATAGATTGAAAAGCTTGTTGTTTCACCCAAGGCAATACTAGAAAAAGAGGCAGAGCAAAAAGAGAGAGATAGACCTGAGGGCTCGGTTTGCATTCTATTGAATGAAATTAGTATTATTATTAACTATCGATCGATCGATTGAACGAAAATTAACTATTCATAGGGTGCTGAAATTACACAAATATTGTTCCAGGCAATATGTGTTTTTCAGTAAGCCTCACAAGTGTGTGGAATATGTGTATTTATTTAAAAAATTTACTACATTTGCGAAGTTCATATCGAAATATTTTTTTTTACATTTACAATTGATGAGTATTTTATGAACGGTCGAAGTTCAGGTAAAATTTGTGCGGAAAAGCAGATTTTTTGAGACTTATACTGAATTTTCTCCTCCATATTTTTATTTTTATTTCGATAGAAACCTAGAAATAGCGCACAAGATACCTGTTAGTTCAAAATTTTCCAAGAGAGATCAATTACAACGCCATAATCACCTACGAGCGTTTGTATGAAAAATAAGACTCTTTCGAGTAAGTAGAACGAATTATCTTGTAAGGGGGCAGAAATTGATAAAGTTCGATTTGGGTTTTTGAATCTAACTCGATTTAACGCTTTAATAAAATATATAATATATGTAGCAGGAGCGAGGTGATTATGCTCAACCACAAAGGGAAGATCTTCTCGCTAGGCATGGTGTTGTTCCAGGGGAACTACGGCTTCGACGGTGTATATGTCGGAAGCTTCGACGGTATATTCGCAGGAACTCTTAATCGAGATGTAGGATATGTGAGTTCCATGTCGTATGCTTCTTATGAAAGACTTCCGTGGCTTCATTATCATCACAATAGTCCTAGACATACAGCTTAGAAAGTATTCGTCGCAACATGTAACTGTATGAATCATATGAGTAGTAATTCTAAAGCCATTTGAATACTAACCACGTTTTAAAATCTCTATAGTCCGCTGACATGGCTGATAAAGGCGATAGAAAGAGATCAATTTCATAAAATGATGAGTACAAAATTGAATTTTAGTCAAGTGATTATAGACTGCTTTTTAAAAAAAAAAATACCTACGCAAATTCTAGTATTGAGTCTGAAAACATACACTTTGAAATAAAAACCAAGTTTTAGGCGTTTAAATACTGAATACGTTTTACTTTACAGTGTTAGCTGATAAAGAAACAATAATTTTAGCGGCTCATTTGATAGAATTAATAGGTCCCTAATAGAGAGTGAACTGTTGCCGCCGTTCCACAAATGAAGACACTGAAATCAACGTTTTATTTCAATTCTTAATAAAAAATTCTTTGAAATAAAAACCAAGAAGATTTGAATACTGAATACGCCCTACTTTACAGCGTTAGTTGATAAAGAAACAATAAATTAAGCGGCTCATTAGATAGATTTAATGGGCCCCTAATAGAGTGCGAGCTGTCGCCGCCTTTCCACAAATAAAGATACTGAAATCAACGTTTTATTTCAATTTCTAATAACAATCTTTTAAATTAAAAACAATAAGGTGTTTGAATACTGAATACGTCCTACTTTACAGCGTTAACTGATATAGAAACAATAAATCAAGTGGCTTATTTGATAGAATGAATGGGCCCCTAATAAAGAGCGAGCTGTTGCCGCCTTTCCACAAATGAAGACACTGAAATCAACATTTTATTCCAATTCCTAATAACAAATTCTTTAAAATAAAAACCAAGAAGGTGTTTGAATACTGAATACGTCTTACTTTACAGCGTTAGCTGATAAAGAAACAATAAATTAAGCGGCTCATTTGATAGAATGAATGGGCCCCTAATAGAGTGCGAGCTGTCGCCGCCTTTCCACAAAAGAAAAGTAGGCGAGCAGCCTTTCTTTGTTCTTCGTAAATCGAGTGCCGTAGTCGTTTATCTACCTTATATCTCGCTGATTCGACGTTTATGGCTGACCTGAAGCATCGAGCTGTTACTCTTGATTTGGGGCTACTTACTATGGTACGATTATAAATCTTTGGGAATGCGAGTAATGAAATCGAATTAGGTTGCGTGTAGGAGATTAGTTTTATTGGCACTTACTATTTAGGTGCTATTTTAATGAGGTTTTGATTAGAATTGGCAATGTAATGGGTCTATCAATAAAATAATATACCATAAGTCGTTCATGAATCATCAAATCATGAAGAAATTGCGCCGCATAAGGCCAGGCGAGTAGTAATTTTTTTCTGTCAGAATATTTCTGACGCATAGTGAAAGACACTCTGCCTATAAGTTTTGTAGACCCCATATACAAATAATTACTCTATAAGTTAGGTAATGAAAACAAAACTACGCGTTCTTTTTAGAGTGCCACTCAATCTTTTATTTTTTAATTAGCCAACGAAGTAAACTATAAAACGTGGTTATTACCAATTCAAAAGAATTTTTAAAAAACTTCATATCTACTTTATAAACATTATTCCTTTTTATTACATATAGATGCTTCTTAAGACAAACAGACAACAATATATGTTAAAACTCTAGTGTCAGTAGGGTCGAATATAAAATAAATAAATATATAGGGACAAATTACACTGATCGAGCTAGCCTCAAAGTAAGTTCGAAACTTGTGTTATGGGATACTAACTCAACGATACTATATTTTATAACAAATATATATATATTATATAGATCATCCAAGACCCAGGTCAATTTGAAAAAGGCCATTTTCCAACTTGCCCTGACCGGGGATTGAACCCGGGACCTCTTGGTGGCGGACTAGCATGGTGACCACTACGGCACGGAGGTCGTCAATATACTTTAACATGAGGTATTTTTTTAAACATTTTTGAGTTACGTTACATAAAAATAAAATCTGTCAAAATTTTACCACTTTCAGCATTTTCAAAGCGTCAGTAATACCCGCCTTTTATGCGCGTGATTCTATTATCATTGAAATGTCTTTCAAACCGTCTCGGTGGAAACAAGAGTGGCCAAATGGATTTCAAATTCCCATATTCTTATGCTGAGAACGATAAAAGAGCCGTAACCATTGACATTTTATAATATGGACATAAGATGGGAGGCTTGGTAACGAGGCTTTTTGACTATCGCAATTTTGATGCTTCTTTATCTACAGTTATGGATAGCTAACCAAATAAAATTAAAATATAGCAGATTCTGCTACTATCATTATAATTTAATAACTTTCAGTAACATTTTTAGAACATTCACTAAGAATAAAAAGTACATATAAGATCAATCCGACACCAGTGCACGCGGCTACTTTCTATGTAGATCGCATGTCAGCTGTTTTTACATGAAATTTCATAACTAATAAAACCAACAATTAAGATACTATCGATCGAGAAAGGATCCGTCACACTCTACAACATGTAACTTTCAAACTGCAAAGCATCATTTCTGTTATTGCATTGGAATGTTTGTCAATCGATGTCGGCCCTTCCCGACTACTCTATCTTCAACGCGGGCATAGTTTGAAAAGCTTGTTGTTTCATCCAGGGCAATGCTAGAAAAAGAGGCAAAGCAAAAAGAGATAGATAGCGCATGAGGGCTCGGTTTGTATTCTATTGAATGAAATTAGTATTATTATTATTAACTATCCATTGAACGAACATTTACTATTCATAGGGTGCAAACATTTCAGAAGACCTGTTTTTCAGTAAGCCTTACAAGTATGTGAAATAAATGTTTTAATTTAAAATTTCCATAACGTTTGTGAGCTTTATATCGAAAAATTTGAGTGAATACTTTATGAACGGTCGAAGTTCGAAAGAAAATTCGGAAAAAGAAATTCAGTATAAGCGTCCAAAAATATGCTTTCTTGCACAAATTTTACCTGAACTTCGACCGTTCATAAAGTACTCATGAATTATAAAGATAAAAAAATCTATATATACCTTGCAAATGTCATGAAAATTTTAAATAGAAAACATCTGTTTCACACACTTGTAAGCTTTACTGAAAAACACGTATTATCTGGAACAAGTTTATAAAATTTTCGCACCCCATGAATAGTTAATATTCGGTCCATGGGATACTAATTTCGTTCAATAGAATGCAAACCGAGCTCTCAGGCGCTATCTCTCACTTTTTGCTTTACCTGTTTTTTTAACATTGCCGTGTTTTAAAAAAAAAAAAAAAGCTTGTTGTTTCAACAACAAGCTTTTTAAATTATGCTGGCGTTGACAATAGAGTGGCCGGGAAGGGCCGACTTAACGGCAATAGGCTAGTTTCTACGTGACCTGGTCTTGTGTCTTCATTCCAACATCCTCAACTGTCTTTATGTATGGCGTGGGCCTAGATGACAACTGAAGTCTACGCCGTACACCAATTTATAAATGTCGCAAGGACACAAATAATAATAGATAAATGTGTAAACTAAAATTGGATGGAAATAAACAGATGGGACCTATCCAATCAAAATGTTAATATGTATATTTTGTCTAATATATTTAGATATCAGTGGACCATAACTTAGGATTCGCTTTGAGACGCTGACTTAATTGTTGGAATGAATTGTTCGCTTTTGGAGCGCTGCTATGAACCACTGCAGAACCGTTTGAAGTAGGCTGAATAATAACTTCTTTCAAAATAGTTGAAAGGTTCTTAATATTTAGATCAAAGGATCTTTTTGCCATCGATTTTATTCACAACGATCTCTATAGTTTGACCTTTTGAAGATAAGATTCGTACATAAAGTGTCATTTACAAATAATTTTACACAAGATTTTTTTCAAGATTTCTTATTTTTTGGGTTTAGCTCTTCTTTACAAAGAAATATTTGACACATAATATAATAAAGTAAAATGAAACGTCGTGATTGGTTTTAAAAAATACAGCGTGTTTTAAACTGATTCATAAGGTACCTTCTAATTTTTCAAGAAGTCGTCTGTGTACATGGAACTTCTGGGTGGGAATGAAAAACAACATCTTTTCAAAACAGGTAAGCTATCCAGGGTTTGTTACGATCCCATTGCAACTAAAACTAATAAACACTGAGAGTAGCATCAGCACATGTTTATAGTTATGACGCCATTACTGAGACTGAGCACGTTCTGTCGCACTTCGATTCGCTATACTCTTCTTTATAGCGTCTGTACTACATATTCGAGGGAGTAGAGAAGTGTTAGTATTGTGACGGATTACTACACTATCTATGGTTGTTGGATTTTATAATCCATACTTCTTCATCTTCTATTAAAGGGCTGGTCTCCTGTCGGTGGAGTGCTTTCTATGAATAAAAATAGAAGGAAAAAGAGGAGTATGAAAACCTAGAATTTTTGAAGTGAAAATTTTTTTTGCGGCGTTGTACACTATTTTTGTAATGGGTAAAAAATGTTAAACTCGCGTCAGGCAACGCGCGTCAGGACACGTGACACTGATCGAAAATTCGTAAAACGGATAGAGCGTAGACAGCCGGCGCGGCGTAAGAGAGGAAGTATCCCCCTCTCTTTCTACGGTGCGGCGAAAATGTATGCCGGCCGGCGTCTGCTGTTTCGTTTAGGCGGCGCAGGGCGCTTGCGCGTGGCACGCTGTAAATAAATAAATATTGTATTCTACCACATAAACGACAGTACTTTTATACTAATAATTAAAGCAATTCGTGCAAAATTATTCCCTAACCGTTCCAAAATATCAAAAATGCACAACGTTAATATTCAAGTTTTCACTTCTGCCGGCACTCCCGGAGAGCAACCCGAAGTTTTTTTTTCTTTAAAATCAAGGAAAAATTAAAAAAACATTCTTACAAGGAGGTAAAGATCTTAGCGGAAGAGAGACATGGAATCCAGACTAACGTATATTCTAAATCTTTGATACTAACATTATAAATGCAAACGTAACTCTGACTTTTGTTTTTGACTTACAAAACAAACCTTGGTAACGCAGTATGATATGACATGCAGCAGAAAGATTTTTTAATTGGCAATTTTTTCTTATTTCATTTTCTTTTTTCTTTTTTTCTTCTCTTAAACTTACTTCTTCGAACAAGGAAAACTTTCTTTAGAATTTTCTATCTAAAGTAGAGTAGCGCGTCTCACCTATTTGCGGCCATATATTACAATACTTTATAATATTCTCATTTGAAAATATGAAGTCTGCACAGCCGGGCAATGCCGAAGTGAGATAACCATGATAAATGGATGTTTTGACACGAGCCGCCCGCCGGCTATACAGTATCGATTGTTTTGATAAAAATATATGTCCGCATATCGAACTTTTATTTAGTTCCAACCCGGTATTCTATTTTATAATTAACGATTTTTTTATATATTTTTTAAATCACTACTTCCCTACATATGATGCATGCGCTCTGTTTATTTTTTCAGTTCATAGAAGTTCATAAAGCGATTGCTTTATCAGTATTTTCAATTATAAACTTAATTTTTATAGCCTTTTTTGACAATCTTTGTTGTTCTTTATATAATCCAAGATTGGAAAAAGTCTTCAAACCTACTTACTTTCTATTACATTTATGTTATACGTTATTACATAATTATTCCTAATACCACTGATGTTAAGTAACTTATACCTAGTAGGATAATATTACCCGTAAATAAGCAAGTAAGAAGAGGAATGAAAGGCAATAAGTGTGAGTATGTGAAAGTGTGAGAAGAAAGATCTCGAGAATTGGAATGAATTAGGCTCAAGTAAAATCAAAATGTAAAAATAAGCTCAGTATAAAAAAATATAATAGGAGGATAATATTATCTCTGGCAAGTTTATCATCATAATCATTTCAGTCGCGTAATAAACAACTTATTTCCGAAATGACCGATCGATTTCGATCACATTTAATTAAGAATGTTCTCTCTCTCCAATGTTTGCATTAACCCCCTGTCGTTTTCAAAATCACTCAGTTGATTTCATGCTGTCTTACACTTTAATATCGTGTATAAAGTGGAATTAACTATTTTGACTAGAAAACATCACGTTCTGACAATCAGACTAACAATTTTATTAATGAATCGCGGTAGGATAAAACTGCGATTGTAACACGACGGGGTACTAAAATAATTTAACGACACTTTGATTACTTTTATCGCAAGTTTTCGCTTCAGTTGTCCCGTTTTCGAGCCATTAGTTTTATGTGGATTACTACTGAGGAATTGCTTATTTATTATGCGCAGTTTTATGGGTAACTCGTAATTTACGGGTTTTCTGGCGAAGGTATTTTTCTCGTAGAAAGGCTTTATGTCGTCTTAAAGTTACCAGGTTTTAATGGTAGTTTTAAGTTCTACGTATTGTTTTGGAGCTTGTAAATAAAGTCATGTATGTATTAAATGTAGATTGCTCAAATGATAACGCTTGCCGTATTTGGGTAAATAAAGCAACTTGAATAATCAGGTTTTCTTTTACCTTTATTTTTTAAGGGCTTTTATCTTAAAAGACATGCCAGCCCTATTGTACCCTAGACCAAGGAATTTACGTCTGAGGAGATATAAAAATGTAATAATAAGGAATTATAATCAGTTAAAATTTAAAAAATATACTTATAGTCCTTTTAAAAAATTATAAAGTTAACAAAATCGTTTCAATATAACACTTAAAAATGGAAAGAGTATCTATTTACGTATTTACACACAGTGCATAGTGGTTATATTTTAGCACCTTTTCCATAATAAGCGTTAAACAATCTCTCATAAAACACCAAATATAGCAGAACACAAAAAATCAAGCCCTATCAGTCAAAAGCTATACTCGTACATCCGCGCGCCTACATAATCGAAGAACGGCGAGCGAACGTCAAATATTTGTTTCATTTTTTCTCTTTCACGAAACAGTTTTCAAATTTATGACACTCGACTCGTCTAGTGCTGGCCCAAGGGGCTTAACCTGAAATGGACGCGGCCGGCAGCGGGGAAAATATATTTCCAAGTTTACTGGTCCATAAATAACTGTGGAGTGACAGGGCGATGATAAACTCTTAGCGAGAGTTCATCTCACGTCGCTTACTGAATATTGAACGAATACGAGCTAATGTAATTTTCCGGATTATAAATTATATGCAGAGTTTTGGACTTGACTGTTTGACAAATGATGTCGCTTTTGTTTTAAATGATTTATTCATTTTTAACACATTAGTGGTTTCATCCAATGATAGAAGGTGGTTCGTTAATTTTTTGAATTCATTACTATGCTGGTTTTAATATTTTATGGGATAGACTGAATGAATTTTAGTTTTCATAATGATCTTTTTAATTCTATATAATGAGATAGGACTCATTCGATTAAGAAATAGAAAACAATTACTTTTTTGTTTTTACATGTTCGCCGGTTTTGCATCGCACGTATGTTTATTCGATTTTGCAGATTTTCGAAACCATTATTTGAAACAACAAATAACTATCTACCGCTTCTCATATAAGTATCTGTGAGACTTAGTTTGGTAGATAGTGCTTTAAATCTAATACAAAGGTACCTTCGTATTTCATTGGCATTATATGCTCTGAACAATATCTAAATTCAAATATATATGTGATAAAAAATTTCGCCTAAGCGACTGAGATTCGAACTCGCGGCCTTCACGTATGTATCGTGACTTCCAATTGTTCTACCATACTTTGAATCATCTTGTCGAATTGTCTCATGGTCATATATAAACAAAGTGGAAGGGACATACCCGTAATAAATCGAACCACGGTCTATACTAGATCACTATATTATAATGAAATTAAAATATAAACCATAAAATAAAAAAATATTTCGACATTCACATACAAATTGCCCAGGTGGCTGCACACTTTTGTATGGAAAGGCCGATTTTTTTTGTCTGTTAATGTAATTTTATTATTCTTTAATGATCTAGTATAGCCTGTAGTTCTATTTATTACGAGTATGTCCCTTCCACGTTGCGTTGTATAGGTACCTGCTTCGGTCCTAGTGTGGCCTAATTCCCGCTGAATAGCCGACAGTTGTTCGACTAGTCGTAGCTGCCGGCTGTAAAGCCAAAATCCTGCCTTAACCGAAGGCTTAGTTTTTCAATCAGCTGTGAGTGTACCGGTTAAAAAAACTGGGGAAATGCGGAGATTTACCTGCAGAGCTAGTAACAATGTATGTTATTTTAGATTTTTAGTGGAACAGTAAACTTAGCTGTAAATATCTAACCATTTGACGTCAACAATTATGCATCAAAACAAAGTGATGATTATTATGAGCTATTATAAATATCCTATGATCATAAAGATATATTTAAATTGAATTAATTGAATTGAATTGACGTACCAGAGGTGAGGCCTTTGCCCAGGAGTGGGACCTGTGAGTGGGCAGTATAGGCTTATAATTAAAAAGTGGAGAAATAGGCAAAAACTGATCGATCTTAAGTTGAAGATTGAATTTAATGACTTTGAAGAGGTAATCAGGCTGGATTAATATACCATATAATTAACCAAGAGTTGTACACCAAACCACTAAGGAGCAAAAATTCATTTGGGCTTCGAGACATTATATTTTTCTTAACCTGTTTTGTCCCATTGATGGGCAAGGGTCTTTCCCATCTTCTTTCACTTATCTTTTTTCTATGTAAGGCTCGATCATCGTTTTTGGAATGCGTCGAGATCGTCTCGCCAGCGCTTTCTTGGCCTATCCGGGCGACGGAACAATACTGTTGCTGGAAAAATGCCCTTGATTAGTTTTCTTGTTATCAACGACAAAAAAAATACAAACCCTACAAAACTATGTATCTGTCGCATTTCGATTAGATTATCACACCGAGTTATGCAAACCAACTGCAATATATCGACCAACTCAACCTTTTTTTCTAAATTTCTTCTTCTTAAATCCATAGAACAGGTAGTTCATTGAACTCCTACTTTGAACAAGGATCTTAAAATCGGAGTCTGTTGTTTACCCAACATTGTTGTCGAAACTAAATAACAGTATCCAATAAAACTATTCCAAGTTACATTTTATTCAGTGAGTGTATTTTGTAGTAAAGGTGAGATTAGACCAGGACATTTGGCAGCAAATTTTTAAATGATCCCATTCTATAAATTCCGTTGTCGAATGCGATTTAGTCTCTAATGTGAGGTGAATCTTTAAAAATTTAACATTATTATGTCAATTAAAAAATACAGTTTAAACAATTAGCCATGTCAATTAAAAATGCAGCTCCCAGGATTGCATGCAATCTGCAACACATATTTTTTTCATTTACAAATTACAAAAAGTACCCTAAAAATAAACAGTACGTAATTTGACTACTATTTATGTTTAATAATTTTTCTTCTAAAAGAAAACAGAGAATAGATTATTCTAGTAGTGTAAAAAATGGTCGCTATTTGGAATTGGAAGGCAAACTACATATTTGCCTAAATTGGATTTGAATAAACGAATAATTATTATTTCATATCCCAAATAAAAGAAAGCCATTTATAAAGTTAGGGATAGTTCAACACATTCTAGGAAACTAGACAGACACAACAGAAATAACAATTGAATTACGTCCACAGTCGTAAGTGTTCCGGACTGTGTTAAAGGTAATGTAAATTTAGAGAAATAAAGTTCGACTTAGCCGATTGTTCATTATCTTAAAGAAAATTGTTCATTTTCTTTCCCCAACGTCCATTGCTTGTACCTTTTGAAATTTTCTAAACAATTACGCGAATGTTCAGGTTTATCACCAGCCTTAAGAGACTCCGTTGAATTCAGTGCTAAATACTGTTTCCAAAGAAACTTCTTTTGTCCTACTATTCTTTGTTTACCAGGCGATTGTGAGTGGAACAATACAAAAGGTCCGAATTTCACCAACCGGAGTCTGGCAAAGTTTTAATTGCTTCGAAATAAGTCTTCACGTATAAACTGTTGTAAATTTTGTAGTTTTAAATCAGACTATATTTTCCTTTTGATAGCCCCACATCCGACTAGTTTTAGCTCGCGATTTTGTTTGCGCATATTATTATGTAATAGTATATAAACAAGAAAGTAAATGTCACGACTGAGGTAGACGATTAAGCCTGGTCGCATATTAAAAGATTTTTCTGTCTAAATATTTCTGACGCCTGCCTCCGGAAACCACTTTGCCAAATGTTTTGTTCAAGACTCCGTACATATTTTAACAGACAAGTCCAAATTCTGATAGAAGGTATGCGTGGTTTAGAACAAAACATATGAGCGAAGTGTCAGAGATATAGTCATAGGTATTCTGACAGAAAATGTCTCATAATATGCGGCCGGCCTTAATAGAGGTATATACCCTGCCTGAATAAGCATGTAAGTTCGTATTGTGAGAGAAGTTTGATGAGCAAACTGTCATCATCATGTCAGCCCTTCTTCCGCCCAATGCAAAGCATAATCCTCCCTTCGTCTACGCCACCAATCTCGGTCCTGTGCTGCTCTCATGCATCCAGGTGCGACCCGTGACCTTGACTATTATCGTCAACCCACCTCATTACAGGACGTCCAACGTCCCCCGGTCATCACTCCGACGCGTCAGGTGACCTGCCATTTAAGGTTCATAACCGTTTTTCCGAAATCCCGTATTTTGGTACATTGTCGGATCATGGTGTTAGAAACGCGGTTCTGCAATCTGACGCCAAGCATTGCACGCTCCATGGCTCTCTGTACGACTTTCAATTAGTGCACAGTCTTTTCAGTGAGCGTCTGAGTCTGGACACAATACTGTTAAGAAGCATTTAATTTACTTTGGTTACGTTAAATATTGTATCAAATATAAAAGTTGTTTTTGACGGTACTGCTAACATACATTTATTTAGGTATTTAAAAGAATGTTAACAATCTTGACATGTCTTTTTATTGAAATATACACTTTATAAATCAATACCTTTGCAAATTACAAATTATTTATTTTAGTAATTATAAATAACATTTTTTTTTTATAAATTGCAAAGTATTAATTTTGTAAAGTGTATATTTCAATAAAAAGACATGTCAAGATTGTTTACATTCTTTTAAATACCTGAATAAATGGACTATAAAATTGTGTAAAGAAAACAGTGTCTTCCTTATGGTTGTTACCCAGCTGTGGCTATGTTTAGAATATAATAGAGTAGAATTTTTTTTATAAAGTGGTAAAGCGCCTATTGTGCTATACAAATTGTATTTTGTACAATAAAGGTTAAATAAATAAAGAAAACTTACAAATATTTTATAAGAAAGCAGTTAACTGTATTAAATGCAAAAAAAAAATAAACATTAACTAAAACTAGAAATACATTTTATTACTGAAAAGACGTGTTACCTTATGTTAACTCATAAAACCTAAGTGAGTTTTTTACGTAAACATTTCTGGATTTTAATAAGGTCAGTACGAATAACATACGAGGTATGAGTAATTTACCAAACGTATTTCGTACGGTACTTTCGCTTATCGTCAAGTCAATAAGCGTGGCACAGCAAGTAACAAAGTTTATGGGGCGCAGGTGTGTTCGTGCAATAAATTCTAAGTAAATAACGAGTGCATTTATTAACGTTAATAAAGTATATGTTACCGCTGCAAGCCTTTACGATCGTCATAATTATTGGTGGATGAATTTAGCTGGATATTTTTGGTACAATGTAGCCACGACGTATAAAACTAGAATTGAACGCATTCGCTAAAATATAATATACTTAGGCGAGATGTGTTAGTAAATACCCTTTTTTTCTTGATTGAGTATAACATATTTTCGATTCAAAGATAATATTTCTACAGTAATTTAACGCTGCCTGCAATTTCCTTCAATTGGATACTTCTTACAAAAAATCGGCATTTTTCGACCAATTTTTTCGTTAGCAACATCTCGTGAAGGTCTGAAATTTATCAACGAAGAAATATTTAATGAAACACGGAACACACGCATCCGTTTTTCTAAACGGATGTTCCGAAAGTAAAAATTAAAGTGAACAGTCCCAACCCGAAATATTTATTTGTCTCGTCCATTCCCGTGAATACTCTGGAATGCTCATCCTGTATTAAATTATTGACAGCTGTCATCCATTCTGTGGAAGCTGGGACATATTGGCAACACGCGTCAACACTTGCATGAACATTTTAGAATTCAGTGATTCTATTTTAAATTCAGTTTTGCTGTCGATCTGTCGGCGGTAGTTTTACATCATGTATTTAAAAATTGTATGGAAATATATTTTCTGGTGCCCACTAGTAGGAAACTATTGGGTGATTGGCCCGAAAGTAGGGATAAAATGACAAAAAGTGCTCCTTGATGAATAGAATACGAATTAGGTTTTTTTTTGTTTTTCATTGTTATTGGCAATGTGTCAGCCAACCGTCACCATGCATTAAAGATAAAGAGAAGAAAAAAAATTGGTTTTAATTAAATATATCAAATATAATAGTTCAAAGGAGAAAACCATATGTACCCACCACTTTTCTACTTTTCTTTATTTAAAAAATAATATACAATAACCACCTAGTATCGATCTGAAAAGTCTGAGATCAAGCCCGAGACCACTGCACCAAAAATCATCATTAAAGTTAGGTGACACTGAATTTACAACAAAATTTTCGCCAGATGTTTTCCAAATGCTACTTCCGAACAGGTATTTGGCAGAACGCTCGACGACACAATTTTCAGTATTAGGTTACGTTGCCACATTTACAAGGCTGCCAAACGGGCAATGGGTTAGCACCCATTCAGAAAAGTTGTCTTTTGTAGGAAAAAGTAAAGAAGCTTTTCACAAGCTAACTTGAAGCTTTCGTGTATAGGTATTTTTATTACATAGGTTGAACTTCCACTTATTAGACGCTAACACTCATTAGACAGAACACAATTCCAATACCTTACCAATATTCACGCATAAACGAGAACGACACAAAGTTGCCCGATTCAAAATTTGTTTCTGGTATCTGTTTGATCTGAAATTTTGCATAGGTACCTACCTATTAAACAAAATTCAAATATTAATGTTGGCTTCCGAATATGGTTTCTTCAATGACACGCACCGATGATGAAGAACAAAATATTTATTGCAACTCCAATAGTACCGAATTATATTTTTTTACGTAAGTTGTGTGATGTCGTGCTTGAATGGTAGCAGACTAGACCCAATTAAAAAAATAATTGGCCAAGTGCGTGTCGGGCCACGCGCAATGAAGGATTCCGTAGTAACGAATGCCAACTTTTGGTTAATGCCACTGAAAACGTCTAAAAACTAATTTTCTATTGTATTTGTGCGAAATTTTCCTTTTTGGAGTACATTTTATAAGTTGATCGCCTTTAACTTTTAAATTTGTAAACCCTACTAAGCTTTGATAGTTTTCCTTTAAAGTAAGTTATATATACTAAAGCTGTGAATTTTTTCACGTGTCTATATATAACCGTTTAGCAGATAGATGGGGGGACAATTGACTCTAATAACAAAAATTTTTATTTCAAAAACGAATCGTTAAATTGAAAAAAGGTGTTAACGAGCTCATAATATTTTTAAAAGACCTATTGCACGATACCACACATGCTTGGTTCATCAAGAAAAAAAAGACTTTTCGGTTTACTTGTATGGGAGCTACCCTAAAATTTTTTTTTAATATTTTATATTACATACCACTTTTTCGCATAATTAATATACATATCCATGCCAAATCACAGCTTTCTAGTACTTATATTAGCTGCGTAAAACCGCGGACGGACAGACAGATAGACAAACATGGCGAAACTATAAGGGTTCCTTGTTTACTACGGAACCCTAAAAAGGACACGACATGTCATTTTTCACTAAAATACCTTCATATATCACACATTTTATGATCTACTAACAGTTTTACGCATCGTATTATCCAATTGTTAGAATTTGAACATAAAATGTAAAATAAATAAAATTACAAAAATAAAAACAAATAATTTACATAAGTTTAGAGCGCGTCGCGAACAATTACGTTTTTAGTATATTCGCCATAGAATCAGACGTAAAATACTATAAATAGATTTAGCAGCTAAATTTCTACAACTATTTAACCCTAAAGCTCTATTGGGAAGGAGCTGGTTAGCTTCAAGACACGAGTTTAGATTAAACGGCACACTTTTACAGCTCCCCGGCTGCAACGCGAGTTAGAACAAGTTCTACACGTTTGTTGAACACAATTTGCTAATTTATAAATCATATAAATTAGCAAATTGTGTTCAACAAAAATTTCACTTAAATTAAATTATTATAAATTATTAAATTATTATAAAATTAAAAGATTGAATTATCCGCAACACGCTTCATCATAATTTTCACAGTTAGTAATCCGCAACATGCTTCGTCAAAATTTTTACAGTTAGAAATCTGCATCATGCTTTGTCATAATTTAATCTATGAGACCGCCTCGTATCGTACCAGGCTCCAAGGTTCCCATGATAATAGCGGCATTGCTATGCTGAATAGCAATGGAAATTCTTTGAGACAAATAAGATAAAGAGCGTATATCATTTGCACGCTCTGATTCTAATTTATTAGTTTCGAACGTATTATTTTATTTATGTCAATATTTTTTTAATACTAAAATCCGAATTCGACACCTAACTACACAAGCAATTTTCTGGCGTAAATCGAATTGATAACCTCCTCTTTCTAAGTCGTTTTAAAGACACCGAATACAAAAAGATTATTTTAAGTACGCTTTGTTGTTTTGTTTCGTGACCACAAGCGGCATTACACTATCTTTCAGAATCTTCATTGAGAGGTTGAAAACTATTTTCTTTTGTTATATCTACACAGCAACATATAAATTTAAAGGATTAACAATTTTGACTTCGCACTAAGTATGATTTAAATGAATAGGCGATGCGGCTAGCAACCCATCACTTTTTTGATTACCACATGCTAAACGTGGGGTTTGGGTCTTACGGTCTTAGGCGCTGACTACCCTTTTAAGGATAGGATGTGTAATATATGTAATCATTTTTATGAAATATTTAGGGTTACTTATATTAGGCGACATTTACAACAATTACAACAGTGGTCGTTACGAAGCGCTGGTATCGATAGCTGTTTGCTTACTTTAAAAATAAATTAAATTTTAATATACTTTACACGTAACGTAAATTATACTTATTGACGTGTAAAAGTGCCTGCAAAGGTTTAATTACTGAATAAACATTTGAATCTTGAATCTTTAATACACCTGCTATATTTCGGGATCAATTTCAGCCCATGATAATGAATTACTTTCTATAAAAGAATTATTAAAAATCGATAAAAAAATTCGACCTCCCATACTAAATTAATTTGGCCGAGCGCTGTCTTGTGTGGAAAGCCGATTTCTTTTTCGCTTTTCGATAATTGTTTTTATGGAAAGTAGGTTTAGTATCATGGGCTAACTTGCTCCCGAAATATTGCAGGTGTATTAAAAGTAGGCAGAGACTACGGACCTCCACTTGCTACGATCCTGACAGACCTCTTTCGCTTCATCTACACTCATCACTCTCTCTCTCTCTCTCTCTCTCTCTGCCTAACCCTGTGGGAAACAGGCGTGATAATATGTATGTATGTTTGTTTTAAAAGAAAACCTGTATAACTGTTACCTACACCACCGTGAATTCCAAATTTCGATAAATATCGCAATGAGTTTCTACAAAGAAATTCGATAAGCAGCAAAATCGCTAAATATGAGTTACAATAAACGTCAGGTGAGAGGCAGACCGGCTGCGGGGAATTCACACATTCGTAAAGAAATATGACGTAGCTTATTAGTACTCGTATTGCAGCGTACAGAACGCCGATAGGGATATTAAGGCTGTAGACTGGGGTCTTACTGTATTATTTTCACCTTCGACTGTTATTTAATCAGTTTTATAGTACATATTTCAACACGGTTTACTCACGAAGTGTAGTTGAAATGGCCGCCTTGTGAGTGAGAGCTTAACTTGTCGACTGTGATTGTAGGAGAATTACACTAAAAAGTGTTTTTCACTTTTGACAGTATTAGGAGAGGATTTGTTTTAAATGCTTTCGTAATACTCGTTTATATTATAAAATGGTCTGTTTGATTTCGAAATCCTATGTAGTAGTCGTTTTTTGCTGTAAGTATGTTGATTTATGATGAGTCATTCAGTAAGTAAAGCATTATAATAATATATAGATTCTATTCTGTACTATTTTCTACGAGCATACTAATCTTTATATTGTTATTATAATGCTTGAATTATACTTAATACTTCTTAATAAATATCAGAATGAACATATAATACGATGCGGAAGGATCTTAAACTAATATTAAAGCTCGGAAAATGTGGGAAAACCTTTGAAGTTCGGTTAGCGACGTACTGTGAAATTTTCATTAAAAGCAAAGCGCTTTTGAAATAGCGAATTTAACACTTTAAAAGATTGTGTAGACTTACTAAATATTGGAAGAAGAAATAATTCATTTCACGTTCTTAGAGTACCTATTCGGATTAGATTTTAGTTGGTTGGTCTATTTTCGTAGTCCTTTGGTGATTATGCCTTCCCCTCAAGCGATAAAGTCGTGATAGAATGTACTTATATATTTTATTGGAATGAAGTTTTTTCAATCTGCTTGCGGTAATAGTCGACAGGTAGAAATTGTCATAATATAACGAAGAAACGAACGAATCGTCAATCAATAGCCTTTGAACAATACATATAATCAAAACATATAATAACACAATAAAAAAATATATCTGTACATTGAATTTATTTCCAAAAACACATTAGGGGCGAGATAGGAGACATAGTAATAGAGTAAGAATTAAAAAAGTCTCTCTGTTTGTTTGTCTTTTTGTCTGCTTGTACACGCTAATTTCCGGTAATACTGGACGGATTCAAATGAAACTGTTTTTGTTATATAACTATTAAGCCTGGGCATCTTACAGGGTGTAATTGATTTTGGAAAATGCAACACCTCATGCAGAACCATAATGGTACAGCTAAACTATAAGAAATATAAAAATAACTAGTCCTATAGTCAAATATAAAATAAAAAAATAGGAGCTCGGTGGCCCGGCGGGAGTGCGCATTACTAACGCTTTCGCAAGTAAAAGCGACACCGGGCGTCGTCCGCACTTGGATTGGTGACCACAAGTTGCATGACAATTTCTCGAGCTCCTCCGTGCTTCGGAAGGCACGTATAAGCCGTTGGTCCCGGCTGTTATCATTGTATGACAGTCGTTAAGCTATGTCAGATGCCTTTAGGCAGCTTGAAAAATCTGACACTAGTGTTGGCCACTTACACACACGAAAAGCAAAGCATAGTCAAATTTTGCTTTAAACTATTAGTATAAAGCAAAAGTTGTTCAGCCTGATGAGCATTCATCTGGAACACCTGTTGCAGAACTAAGTTAATGAAATAAAAATAAAAAAAATATTTATTGAGAACATACAACACTGCTACAAGTATTTTCTCATGTATCTACATTAGTTCGTATTTATATCAATACGCCGTAGTCATAAAGTCCCCGAGAACGAAGTCGCGAGCATCAGCTAGACTATAATAAGGGTTCTCTTGCCTATAAAAAATATGATGAAACTTTAAATACATTATTGTTATACCAAGACAAGTTGGAAAATGGCCTTTTTCAAATTGTCCTGGGTCTTGGATGTTTATAATATGTATTTGTTATAAAATATAGTATCGTTGAGTTAGTATACCATACACAAGTCTCGAACTTACTTTGGGGCTAGCTCAGTCAGTGTTACTTTATACGAATGTAAATGCCAAATAACTCATTGAAACAAGTTTAAGGCATTTCGATGAAACTTAGACTTTTCCGAGTAAGTGCAAGTATTTACTCGCACTGAGAATCAAGCTAGAACTCAGTTTCAAACATCGTAAATAGCTTATGGAGGAAGTTCTCGATCTAAATGGGATTCACAAGTTGATACATTATTTTATACTCACGTACGAAGCCATCGCCCTTTGATACATTTTTAGGAATATTATAAACACGGAAAAGTTACAAGCTTATTTATGCGAGCACCAAAGCAATATGCTGAAATGGAATCGAAACTTCAAGCTGTTTCAATATTTTTAATCGCCCATTTAGGTATACGAAATATTTATTTGATTTAACAGCTTATACGTATTTTTACCAGACTGCGCCAGAAGGAGGGTTATGTTTTTATATGTTTGTGGATATGTATGTATGTAGAATTGTTTGCCATGCTCTGCAGCCTGAACTACTCGATGGATTTAGCTTGAGAGGTGTCGTTAGATTCGTATTTAGGTACTGTGAAAGTGACACTGGGTTGGGTATATCAAAATAAAATAATAATAAAAATAATAAAAAAGAGGCAGTCGGGTTTTTTGTTTTTGTTATAATTACTTGTTACAATATATCTAGGTTGCCTGCCTGGTCTCTTGCAGCGGTATTTATAAAAAAAATCGGAAGCCTTAATTAAGTCAAATGAACTTCCGTAAGTGATTAAAAACATGAAATAACAAATCTTTCTGTAAGCAAGATTAAACACACTTCTACTTTAAAGATGTATCACTTAAAGTCTCCACGATACAATGTTCCATTTTGTATTTTCTATTACACACAAACTCAAAAATAAAATCTTAAAGCCCGACACAGCGACAGCTATAAAATTCGTCTTCAGGTCATGTATTTCAATTCTCGCGTCGCCGTAAACTTTAGTGCGGAGTCATGCTTGGAATATCCACAATAGGAAACAGCATGACTTGACAGTCGCATGACCATTTAATCAGATGACAAAGCAAGCATCTGGCGGGGATATAATGGAAACGTGAATGGGACACCGTCTTCTAATTTAATCTTTGGTAAAGCGAGTGATGCTTCGAGTTGGTATTTGGTATATTGTCACGAAACGAAACTATTTTTAGTAGGAACCTAAAAATTACACCGGGCGTGGTCCAAACTTGGATAGGTACAAACAAATACAAATACAAAATATCTTTATTGCGAAACCACAGGTATGTAATAAATATTTTTTTTTATTATGTTCACAAAATTACATAGATTTTAGAAAACTGACATTACACAGTGACATTATATAGGTATCTTAGATAATAAGAAACATGTAAAAGTGCAAAGTCTTCTCGATGTGAACACAGCATGCATAATATACAAAAACCTATATAAGGAAAACAAATATACCTACACCAAAACATCACCCAATTATTCATAATTCAAAGCATATTATTTTTGATAGAATTGGCCGATGCACTTAAATGTCAAATTTAGATGATACGTCATTATATGTGGAACACATACGAAAGATCGGTGAATTCTCCATGTAAGTACAAAGTACGGGTTAAGGGGGTGCTGAACGTCTTCCTTGTATGACGTTCTGACGTGGAACCGAAAATGCGGTTCCACGTCAAACCTGTGAAGCAGCAATGCGAGGTCATCGATTTTACCAGTTTTTGCAAAAAGAGGATGTCAGTGATATTCCGTCTCCGATGAAGAGAAGTTATTCTGATGTACTCAAGCCTAGCATCATAAGATTTCAGAGTGTGACATTTTTTTTTTTTGGCAAATGTAAGTTGATAAAGAAATTTCTTTTGGATTCTCCAATCAGTTACAGTGAACTTAAAATAACGGGTTCCAGATTACACTACACAATTCCAAGAGTGATCTTACAAAACAGTTAAATAGGATTGTTGAAACTTCGGGATCATTAAAGATGTATAATATTTGATAAGTATCACTGTGCCCTGCCCAGATGGACGTACAATAGTTCTGTTAAATAGATGTCTCGATTTTCAATTTAAGTTTATGCATATTGATAATAATATAAAATTTAAAAAGAAATTAAAAGCAAAAAATTAACTATAATAATAAATCTCAGTATGGTCAATTATTTAAATATTATTTTAAACTATAATAGAATATTTTCGTCAATAAAAATTTAATTTCTTGAAAGTCATTAATTTCAGTTCTTTTATTCGGGTAGTAAATGGCATTTAAAATTCTTGAGCACCTCCGTGCTTCAGAAGGCCCGTATAAGGCTATCATCAATGACATTGTAGGGCAGTCGTTAAGCTATGTCAGATGCCTTTAAGCAGCTTGAAAAATTTGACACCAGTGTTGGCCACTAACATACTCGAAAAACGTAAACAGTATGTAGGTACCTATTGATATGTGTGTTACATTGCTATTGGTGTGTAAGTTTCTGAAATTAACTTCTAATACCGACTCCTAAGACTGGACAAAATCCCTACATGGGATAAATCCGCTTTTGTTTTACTAATCTTTTTCTACTCCTGCTGTTATCTGTCTTTTAAATGGTCTCGAACACTAATACTAGTGGTTCTGTGGGAACAGTAGAACTCGCGAGCATTTACCATTATTTTACTTTTGTACTAAATATAGTCTGTTGGTTTGACCAATATGGGAGTGAAGTTTATTATTGTTAATCTACTCATAAAGCCCTTTCATTTGATACAGCACATGGTATGTTTATATATGACTGCCTCCGTAGTCCGGTGGTCAAGGAGTTATCCTTGTGACCCGGAGGTCATGGGTTCGATTCCCACTGGGAAGCATACTTTGTGAAAAGTTGTTTCCAGTCTGGATAGGATATTGCAGGCTTGAATCACCTGATTATCCGAAAAGAAAGATGATTCCGTATTTCGGAAGGCACGTAAAACTGTGGGTCCCGAACGCCACCTAGCGTTTGATCATCAAACTACCCAAGGATTGGTTCCTGGTTTACCCTTTGGGTTGTGGAGGTCAGACGGCAGTCGCTCTGTGTAAAAACCAGTAACCTCGTCAAATCTCCTTGGTTAGGTAGCGGACCCCGGGCTCTGAAGCGTTGCTGCTGAGGATGCAACCGGGAATACGCTCGGATGATGATGATGGTATGTTTATATAAAATACATTTCTTTTTCTGTATCGTCGACGTCACAGTTACTAATTACCATTTTAGTACTTGTCATTCCATAGATTTGTATTTACGACGTTATACTGAATGCACTTATACAAAATTTATAGAAAATCGATTTCTAGACAACTTTTGGGCGAATTGCTGACTAAAAACACGTTCAAGTTTATCGTATAACAAAAGTTGTTTAGAAAAAAAAGTTGCGTCTTAATAAGAATAGCAAAAAACAAGTCTAATGCCATTTTTGTTGTTTTTTAAATAGCTGAGATATGAGGTTTCTTATATTTCGGAACCGCATATTTCCGCAATGTATAAAAATTTCAAAAAAGTTGCTCAACAATAAAATTCCATATAATTACCGAACCTGCTAACAAAATTTTATGAGAATCGGTTAAGAAATGCGATCTGTAGGCGAAAACAGACAGACAGATGGACAAAAGAATTTTCGGCCAGTAGAAACTGAGACGTTTCGCTCGCTCGGTCAATTAGAACATAGATAATATAATTACAGAAAAGTCTATACTCTTTTCCTAATATTTGACACATGTGCTACTAGCTTTCATATTTTTCTTTGTTTATTTTTGTATTTTATTTAGCAAAATAGTCGTAGAAAAAGTATTGTAAACAACGTTGTAGAAGTACGTCAAAAAAAGCTCGATGGTCTCGTCTCAAAAAAAGCTCGTCTCCTTACGATGCTCGCCGACTGCGCCACTCGCATTTTTTGACCTTCCTTATACAACTGTTGCATAAAATACTATTATAATATTTGCGTTTGTTGTTTTTTGTGCGCTTAGTTGATCAATGTTTGCCATTAGCATTTTCAATATGCTGATATGCAAATTACAAAGCTTTACGAATGACGATAATAAAAACTGGGACCAATGTTTATGTAAACCAATGATGTGAGGAAACATTTTCGTGTCAAAATTTTAATTAAATGGAAGATTTTTATTTTAAAAAATACCTCGTGGCGGGCTGCCAGTATAACATAAATAAATATTGCCACCGGAATGCTACACCGATGACATATCACAACGCGCCTCGTACAGGAAGAAAAGCTCATATCATTGGAAATTGAAAATAAATTCCCTTAAGCCTTCAATTACCTCAATCGGGAATATCGAGTTTCGGGAGACATAAATTTTCATCCACATGGTAAGCTTTCTGGTGTCGAACGTTGAGTAATGATACAATGCATTTTAATTGCTCCGTAATGCATTTGTAAGTAACATACAATGGGGATTTATGCCAATATTGTGAGGAATATAACTTAAAATTTAAAAAAAATGTTGCCTATCGAAAATGCCTGCCAGGTGGGTTGACTCAATTCGATTTAAATATATCTTTATATTTATAACATCTCTTAATAATCGTCACTTTATTTACAGCTTAGTTCACTGTCGCTTCCTAAGCGCTAATGCAGTTGAAGCGGCTACAAACTGCACTGCAGCATTTTCTCCAAGACCTGCAATGACGGCGATAAAGCATTTAACTGAAAAGAACCTGATTGCAGCAGCCAGGGATTTCTATCCCTCCTGATATCAGGATACCGCAGATAAAGGGACTCTTATGTAGTATATACAGTAGGTTTTTCAAAGCTGATGGTGAAGATGAACAAGTCTGAAAAAATAGTGCAAAATAATTTCTATTTCCGAATTTATTTACGAACGGAACATTGAAATACCATGAGACCTACACAATTAAAGCAACACATTTTAAATAGGTACCTACATACTTACTCCCGTCTACATAGGGCCAATAACACCCAAGGGCCATATCCAAAATTCTCACTAATCTGTATTTTATACAAATCCCATTCAAAAATTGTGTTTTAATTTTATGAAAAAAGTATTTAATTTGAGTTGTTGGTAAATAGCGAATTGTTGGACAGGATGGCTAGGCTAGGTATACTTTTTATTTGCCTATTACGACATGGAGTACGGATTAATATGCCATCGCCCGTAACTGATTAAAAAGCAGTTTATTTGCCAGGCAAACTAACCCCGACTTTCAAGCGTTCACCCCCATAATTTTTAAACCGCTGGACCGATTTACATCAAACATATCATAGCAAATAACGACCTCCGTGTCGTAGTGTCACCATACTAGTCCGCCCCCAGAGGTTCCGGGTTCGTACCCCGGTCAGGGCAAGTTGGAAAATGGTCTTTTCCAAATTGTCCTGGGTCTTGGATGTTTATTTATGTATGTATTTGTTATGAAATATAGTATCATAGAGTCAGTAATTAGTATCCCATAACACAAGTCTCATCAACTTACTTTGGGGCTAGCTTAATCAGTGTAATTTATCCCTTTATATTTATTTATAGCTAAGAACTAATTTGATCAAGTCTAAATTAGTCAATTTATTTAAATTAGTCAGTTTAATCAAAAAATTCCAACCGCATCAAAATTGACCCATTCACTTAAGCGGTGCTATGACACAGACAGACACACATATACACAAACACGTCAATCTTATGCCTCTCTTCTTGCCTTTGGGGTTAGAAATCCAAAAATTAAAAGCTACAAAATTTTGCTTATTGTAATAATTATCGACCTTTTACTTTAAGCATATTGTGCTCAAAATGACGCCAAAGAAAATTCAGTTCTTCTACTTCAAAATCACGATCGAACGAAGATACGATAGAACACACTGAAATTATTAATCACACATTAAAGTTTACAGGCAGATTAACTTACCTCAGTTGCCATTCAAAGTTCTCAACTAAAAGGGCCTTACGCCTGTCCGACAGTCTAACCTTACGGGGCTTCAAAGGGTTAAAGTAGGGAAACGTCGAAACCACGCATCAATATTAACCCATTAAGTTTGGGTGTGTTTGCCGTTGGCATATGGGCAACGCGTTGACGGGCGTTTCTTGTTGAGAAGTAGTAAGTGGTCATAGGCGTTAAATCACAGGCAATTACCTCTGACATGTTTGAATCGGATGTTGATGTTGAACTAAAGGGCTTGTCGAAATGAATGTGTTAGTTTGACCTATGATCAGCTCATTAAAAGGGTGGCTGGCTACTCAGGCTATTGACAATCCTACGGTATATATGTGTATATATATATATATACACACACATATATACCTGCTTCGCACAATAAAAAAACGTGAAGTAAATACACAAAAAAAAACAAGCTCGATCGATTTTTCGATCCAGAAACATCGTTGTAGCTGTTTCCGTGATCGTCATATTGAGCATCTTCTTCATAAATAAAACAATTTATTTTACAAAAAAAATGTATTTGAAATCCTCATAAAAAAATTCCTTATTTGTCCCCCGAAAATGACCCTTATTAAAAAAAAATATTTGTTTACTTTGCAGATCTGTGTTTTCAGTCAAAGAAATAAAGCAGAAAGAAATGTATTCTTAGTCCCTAAACAATTTTAACAGAAAGTTAGGGAAACAAAATAAGAACAAAAATGCCGCTTGTTTACATAGGAGGTAGAATTATTTTCGTGTTAGCCTTAAGCATCGTATTGTCCATCGTTAATTGGATGTAACAAATAATTAAACATTAAACTAAATGTCAAAATAATTATAATACCAAAACTTCGCAGTTTTTTAACATTGTTATTTTTTCGAACATGTAGATATAAACATGTAGATAGAAAAAAAAACTTTGCAAAATCCCTAAAGCTTTGCAAAATCGCGGGTCGCGGTTGCTATGTGTATTTTAGGTAAACCATATTGTTGACACAGAACTTGTGCGGGAGTCTTCGAATACTTGTTCGAAGTGTGTAAATGTTTCCATATAATGACTAAAGATTTTCACCTTTTTAACCAAAACCTTAGATTAGTTCAGCAATGATTTCAACAACCTATTTTGGTTCTATTAATATAGGTATTATTAAATTTTATGCACCTACCTAGCTGATGATTATCAGACATACTTTCTTCATCTTTTGACCTAACGGCCTTAGGCTCTGTATACCCTGTTTGAAATATAGACATGATAAAGTGTTTATGTATAGTTATGGATTTGCTTGTAATAATCAAGATTGAAAAAAAGAAGTAAGCGCGAAAAAATAATCATTTCGACAAAATTGTGTTTAAAAATGCCTTTGGTCAATATAATTATTTAATTAAAATAAAATAGAGCATTAATAATAAAACCATCAATTTAATAAAATTGATTAGGTTCTATAATATGACTGTCTTTTTAGAAAGATCTAAAATAATAACACCATATAATCACACATAATATTGATATACATATAAGATCTTGGAATCATTGGGGGCTTTGAGGTCCGAAAGCCTGTCAGTTTTTCAAGGAAATTTCCGCACGCGTCTTCGTCGCCTCAGGAAATGCAATAGTCTAAGAGGTGACAAGATTTTTGGTAACAATCATGTATACGGTTAGATGTAGGCTTCAGTGGTTTAGAGTAGTCTCCTATATAAATGATATCGGTCCACCTGCTCTCAGTGATTGCTACTTCGGGTTATAGCGTGCCTAGCGCATGCCTATTACATGCCTAGCGCGCTTTGAAAGTTGCATATAATTTGAGTCCTACTAGTATCACACATCAATACAATTCAAATTGCATTAACCAAAATCAACACGCGCACGCCTCATTACTCCACTTTGCTTCCGCCTTGCCTCCGCCTTGCGCCCGCTCGACGCTTGCCCCGACTGGACTTCGGTAAATGCGATTTGAGTTGTATTGATGTGTGATAGGACTCAAATTACATATATTGTAAAAATATTATATTTTTTTTTATTAATTAAAGGAAATGACCGGTTATCTTTAGGACTAATGACACAATGATAAAATTAACCATCGCACAAATGCCAAAGTAAGAAATAATTATAACGTCGAATATAACACGAAATCGGTGTCACAAAATCAATGAGTTGAGTAGAAGAAGCATTTTTATATGAAATATTAGGTCTGTATGTACAAAAACCACTGTTGGAACAATCAAATATATTTTAACTTTAAGACACAGAGCTCTTACAGACGAGCTGTTAGATACTTGATCTATGACAATATATTGCCAAATTTGTAAGAAGAGTCAGCAATATACTGTTATAAAATAGATAGCGGATTCCAAAAATAGTCGTCATTCTGCTCAAAGACCCGGCCAACTCCCTCGCATAGGGATTTCGGTAATTAGTACCGAATAGCCAAACCAGGGGCCCACCGTGATTCTCAAAGTTTTCTAAAAAGTTTCGTAAGTGTAGTGACATCAGTCACGCTAGTGTGTAAATAGTGATAAGTGAAAATTTAAATAAAAAAAAGTTCTTGTTAAAAATAAAACTTTGTCTTTTTTATATT
Organism: Acrobasis suavella; assembly: GCA_943193695.1. Lineage (NCBI taxonomy): Eukaryota > Metazoa > Arthropoda > Insecta > Lepidoptera > Pyralidae > Acrobasis > Acrobasis suavella. Next base: position 9,998,233 of record OW971947.1, read on the forward strand.
TCGTAACTGGCTCGAACTAACAGAGCGTTAGTATACCCGCGACTCCTGTCGGTGACCGTCAGCGGCCGTCGCCGTCGACAGTTTGTTGTAACAGCAATGACAGACTGTCATGTGTCACTGACCTTCGTCGACACATGTCGCGGGCGTATTGTTGCTCGTCTACCAGAGCCCTTAGACGTAAGGATTTTTCATCAACCAGGTAAGGACCTAGTGCGTAGGGTAAAGGATGTCACGAGAACGTTTTTGGCACCAACCCCTAATTTAATAAGGATCAGACGTTTCGTTACATTGGCTCTGCACAGAAACGTTTTGGTTTGCAGCCAAAACTTCTTTGTCCAAATGCCTAAATCAGGGTCATTATTTTCTTAACCAGTGGTTGAATAATTAAACAAGTATTTATTCGAAAATATCAACAAGCTTTTATGTAAAGCAATACATTTTAAAGTTTAAGGGCACGTTCAGATGACACGCGCATACCAAGCCTTGCGCACGACAAAGACGGTTTAAAATTTAAATTTGCTGCATACATAGGGCGCACTATAAGTTTCCGGAACTGGCCACTTACATAAACAATATTTAAAAATTTATTGCAACATTTGAAAATAGAACTCTTTGGCTGTAGAATGCAGTTTGTTTCATCTGACTGTCTTTTGTTTTTACCTTGTGGCGCCATTTAAAAAATTGTGTGTCTGCATCAACATGGATTTAACTCGGGAAAATTTTCGTAGTATGATTTTCTACGATTTTAAGTGTAATTTGACAGCTCAACAGAGCATCGCTCGGCTTGAAACAGCTTTTGGCAATAAAGCACCATGCAAGACAACTGTTTATAGCTGGTTTGCAGAATTCAAGCGTGGTCGTATCAATCTCAGTGACGAATCTCGCGATGGTCGGCCGTCCACCGCTGTGACCAACAAAAACATCGATGCTGTGCGCCGTATGATTGAAACAGACAGGCATGTGACCTACCCTGAAATTCGCGCATCCTTAGAAATAGGCATGAGTCAAATACAATTAATCCTACACAAACATTTGGGTGTGAGAAAGCTGTGCTCGCGGTGGATCCCACACAAATTGACCGAGGCTCAAAAAACGGACCGCGTCACTTGGTGCAGTGCCATGCTTACCAGATTCAACGAAGGTGCGTCAAATTTGGTGTGGGACATAGTAACAGGTGACGAAACATGGATTTATTGCTACGATCGCAAAACAAAGCAGCAATCGAGCGTATGGGTCTTTCAAGATGAGCCGAAACCAACCTTAGTGGCGCGCGTGAAAAGTGCATCTAAGCGGATGACTGCTTCTTTTTTTAATAAAACTGGACACGTGGCTACTGTTGCTTTAGAGAATCGTCGTACAGTGAATAGTGACTGGTACACGACCATTTGTTTGCCGGAAGTTATTGACGAACTCCGTAAAAATAACCGTAAACGCCGTATCATCCTGCACCACGACAATGCTAGTTCTCACACGGCCAGACAGACAAACGACTTTTTGAAGGCGAAAAATGTAGAACTCATGAGTCATCCTGCATACAGTCCCGACCTGGCACCTTGTGACTTTTTTCTGTTCCCAAAAATTAAGAACCAATTACGCGGTCAACGATTTTCATCACCAGAAGAGGCTGTCGAGGAGTATGAAAAACACGTTTCAGAGGTCACCACAGAGGAGTGGCACAAAAGTTTTCAAAACTGGTTTCATCGAATGAAAAAGTGCATAGACGCCAAGGCAGATTATTTTGAAAAACAATAAATTAATTTTGTACCTTTAATAGTTTTATTCATTCCGGAAACTTATAGTGCGCTATAATACAAATAGTGTAGCGTAGCAGAATTTATGCTCAATAAATAAGAAACTAATAAAAACGAACATTGTATAAAAAATACCAAATTAAATATAATTTTATCCGCACAGAAGTTAACAAAATATGTAGACAAAACTAAACTAGCCAGCATCGTCCCATTTAGATTAGTTTAATAATCCCCTTTAGAGTCTAGCCAAATATTGGGCTGGCCCTTATCTGAAAGGCACGGGGAGCACTCGTAATTTGAATGTTAACAAGAGCCGGGCTTTTAAAAAGTATTTTTAGTTTAGCTATTTAATTGGGGGATTATGATAAAAATGGGTTTTATATACAGGAGACAAAAACTGACATTCGAGAGGCGACTCTGCACATGCACATACTGGATTAGATAGTTGGCAATCAACCACCGTACGTTTTAAAAGGAACTTTTTACCAAGCACGACCGAACTGTGGAATCAACTTCCTGTAGCAGTGTTAACCGAACCAATACAACATTGAAACCTTCAAAAAACGAGCCTATATCTTCCTGAAAAGCCGGCAACGCTTCTGTTACACCCCTGGTGTTGCAGTTGTCCATGGGCAGCGGTGATCACTTACCATCAGGTGATCCGCTTGTTCTTTTACCGCCCTACAAGATAAAAAAAATACTTTGTGGTGTATTGGTCAACATGAGAGTCCACTACTCGGAAGTTTTGGGTTCGATCCTAAACAGGACAAGTTCGAAGAAAGCCTTCTTCCAATTGTCTTGGGTGTTTATCCATATAGATATGTATTTATTATAAAGTATAGTATCGTTAATGAGGAGATACCATAACACAAGATTAAAACTTACTTTGGATCCAATCCAACTTTTTATGGGCCTATGTTAAGTTCTCGAAAACTTTAAAGATATTCTAATTTGATCCTTTAAAGATTTATACTATAGAGTTGATGTATAGAGATTTAAGTATGTCTGAAGCAAATATTGACAACCTTAAAAAATATGAATTTAACATACCGCAAAATTACTATCTTTACATACTTTCTACTCTAACGACGTCTTCATCCCTAAGGGGGCAGTCAGAACATTTACGATCTTGTGGCTCTTAGCAGATCTTAGAAGAAAGGTCCATCTTCAGCAGCCGCAGCATCTAGCTCATCTTCCGGACCAGGAGAATACGGACCATACGGACCAAACGGACCTAGCCCTGCCCCTGCTGGACCTACTGGCGTCAACGGACCAAACGGTAAAAGTGAAAACCAAAGCCCAGTTATCATCATTAAAAAGAGAGGTTCATCCTCAGCAGCCGCAGCATCTATCTCATTTCCGGACCAGGAGAGGGCATGCCTGTAGGGCAGCAAGACGATGGTTTATAAAAATCAATTTTAATGAAACTGAATTATAGACAAAATACAAAACACAGGGTTATTTTTTCTTAAATACACTCTAAATACCCTCGCCTTTGTATTTTATATTTTTAATACAATTTGTCACCGAGGAAATTGGACGCTACCGTTTTGTAGCCGACAGCCTGATGGATCTGATAAGCTGATAACAAATTATCTATCACAGTAATTACACCCGCCTTTGAATTATTGCGCTCAATTAACTTAATTGAGTTCCGAAAACATTTCTCGTACTCGACTGAAATAAATAAGAAACAGGCTGGTACAATCGTATTTTTTGTAGTAACGCTGGATAGCATGACTTTTTTTCAAATACATCTAGACTTTTATAGAGCAGAGGCATAAGTATACATATCAGACAGATTGAGCTAGTCCTAAAGTAAGTTTTTTGACTTGTTTTTTTTAGGAAACTATAATATAATAATAATAAATAATAAAATGTTTATTTTATTTCCTCCACAATTTATTTTAAAACTTAGTATAAAACTAATACAAGCATAAATAGGTAAAAAAGTCATACATTAAAAGGTAAAGAAGTGTGTTAAAAGTGGAGAGCTGGTGCCCTCAACTCAACAATAATATTTTATTATAATAATGAGAACATATCTATAAAGAAAAACACTAGCTTGCTCTGCCTGGGGATAGAACCTCCGAGCAGCGACTAACGTGGTTACCAATACGCCATGAAAATATATATTGGTATCTTCCTTTCTCAAAAATAAATTATTTGGTACTGCTAAGAAAATAAAACGTCACAATATAATGTCACTTTTCATGATAATATCCATTTTCAATGTAGTTTTAGATTTAATATTGCAAAAAAAACTGAAACTTTGACGTCTATATTTCATACAAATCCTATAGAAAATATTTGTTTTGACGTTTATAAAAAGTCTGATTTGAGTCGATGGAACGTACTTGTAGTGAGTTCACATCATACTTATTCAATATAAAACATTAATCACAACTGAAAAACGAGGCGGCGTAGAATATAACTAGCTAAGAACATTTGTAAAATTGCTTACATCTTTATAAGTACAGGGCCAAGGCTAACTTGTAATGTACTCTACCTACTTACTCTAGCACATTACGGTCAAAAAAAAGGTCGTGATGTTGTTGGCAAAGAAGTTCTCGCATGCGTTATACTGTGACATACAGACCAGAAGGTTGTCAGAAACCTTTGTTTTTGTTAAATTATTATTAAAACCTTATATTGGTAGTATTTTATTTCTTTCGTTTTTAGGGTTCCGTAGTAAACAAGAAACCCTTATAGTTTCTCCATGTCTGTCTGTCTGTCTGTCCGTCCGCCGTTTTACTCAGCGACTTAATTTTTTAGGATTATTTATTAATAATGATTTGTCATGGCAAACACAAGTAGATCATGTCTGTAAACAATTAAACAAATTCTCTTATATATGCTGAACAAAATAGCTAACAAAACAGCACTACTAACAGCATACCACGGGTATGTAGCATTAACATTAAGATACGGGGTAATATTCTGGGGTAATGCCACTAATAATAAAAATGTGTTTTTAGCAAAAAAAATGTATAACAGCAATTTGTAATTTAAATCAAAGAGATACAAGCAAACTACACTTACAATGTTTAAAAGATACTAACATCCATCTTTATACATATACGAAGTATGTGTTTTCGTAAAAAATAACTATGATTTGTTTGATCCTGTCCGAGAAAAACTGATTTTTTACACAAAAGTATTTATGCAATGGCCCTATATATAATAGACTATATAACGAACTACCCACACAAATAAGAAGGTGCAATGAAATTACTAAATTCAAACGCTTATTATTTGACTTTTTAGTAAATAAAGCTTATTATTCCACAAATGAATACTTGTGTGATAAAAATAAAACAATTAAAAAATAATTGACCTTCGACATTGAGATAACTTGACATGACATCAACTTATTTGTATAAGTGAAATTATATCTCAATTGACTTCTAATCTGTAGACATTTTAACACTTTATATAGTACATTTTCCTTTTATTTTAATTTACAAATATTGTATCTAATAACCATTTATTTAAATTAAAAGTATTGAATATAGTAATATAATAAAAGAAATTCTTGTCAGCATGTATTATCAAACAATTTATGACTTTGTACGCCTAACGGCGCAACACAGTGATACTTGAATTTATGTAACTAACAACCATTGTACCTGTGATTAACAAAATAAATGATTATGATTATGATACTATAAGTACTAGAAAGCTGTAATTTGGTATAGGTATGTATATTAATTATGCGGAAAAAGAGGTAAAGTAAAACATTGAAAAAAATTTTTTTACGGTAGCTCCCATACAAATAAAGTCAAAAGTCAATTTTATTTTGTCGACTAACCAATCATGTGGGGTATCGTTTAATAGTTCTTTCAAAATTATTATGAGCTTGCGAACATTGTTTTTCGATTTAGATATCCGTTTCTGAAATATTTGGTTTTAAAGTGAAAATTTTTGTTATAGTCAAGTGTCCCCCCCTCTATCTGCTAAACGGTTATATATGGACACGTGAAAAAATTCACAGCTATAGCAAATATAACAAAATTTAAAGGAAAACTATCAGAACTAAGTAGGATTTACAAATTAAAAAGTTATAGGCGATCAACTTATAAAACGTATTCGAAAATAGGAAAAATTCATACAAACTCAATAGAAAATTAGTTTTTTGACTTTTTAGTGGCATGAACTCAAAATTAGCATTCGTAACTATGGAACCCTACACCGCGCGTGGCCAATTATTATATTTTTAGGGTTCCGTACGTCTGAATACAAAAACGGAACCCTTATAGGATCACTCGTGTGTCTGTCCGTCCGTCGCTTACAGTCAATTATCTCCGAATCTATTAGACCGATTAAGTTGAAATTTGGTACACATATCAATTCCTGTGACCCAAACACAGAGGTGTGACGTGAGCAGATGAAATCTGTATATGGGGGGTCATTTTTGGGGGGGAAGGGGAAAATTAAAAAAAAAATTTCTGAAAACTGCATCGTGTGGCATATCAAATGAAAGGTCTTGTCGAGAAGATCTTAAATGTATTTTTTTGTAATTTTAAAATAAATAGTTTCCGAGTTATTCAAGAAAATAGACGAAAATTGACCATTCCCCCCCCCTTATCTCCGAAACCACTGAACGTAAAATTTTGAAAAAAATACAGAAATTAGTTTTCTCCTTATAGATTATAGGAAAACCTATAAGAAGTCCATGATATTAAAATAACATGGTAAATCACTCAATATTGTGCGTACCAACTTACATTTGCAGGTGGAATGTGTGGGAGAACATATTTTTTAACTCCAATGTTAAGTTTTGAAAATAAAGTGGAACACTCAATATAATACGTTCACTTACGAAAAATCTTTGATATTGTACGGAACCCTCTCCACGCGAGTTTAACTCGCACTTGGCCAGTTTTTTTTAAATAGACACATTTCAACCACATGCTGTTTTCAATAAAATTATAAAAACTTTATAAGAATCTAACATAAATCAAGTAAGCAAAGAGTAAAGCATTAAAAATATTTTAAAACAAGGATTAACTATTTA